>CM037597.1:21622935-31622935 GCA_021018995.1 Chloranthus sessilifolius | reverse complement strand
TCCAAGAATAGTTGCTACGGAGGGTTTCAGAGCAAAAATTGTGGATTCCTCTGGCGATTATACTCAAAACGAATCCTACGACAAATCTCCACTTAAGCACACACTATTCTTGATCGCATATAATGCGATCACACGGTTGGATCACTCTTATAGGATAGGAGGAGGAAGTTTAGGCTCTCCCTTCTTTCTTCTTTCACAAAACAACAAAGCAAAAGAATGGAATCATCTATCCATTTGCTTTTATACACAAGGACTCAGTTTTTTGGGTGTTAAGCTGGTACACCATAAGTTGGTGTACGGTCATTCATCTAACCATTAATATCACACGATATTGGCCTGGTTGGAAGTCAAAATTTTTTTAGGACGTCACAAAAGCAGTAGAAAGAAGATTGCACAAAAATACGATCCAAATCATAGTAGAAAAATCACCATTAGTACTGAAAAGAGATTTACGATTCAAATTGTATAAAGATGAATGAAAAGGGAAAGAAGAATGTAGAGTTGTACTCTACAATTTTGCAGAAGAAAGCTCACGAACTGGAGAGATCGAGGCGAATTACGAGAGATCGAGAGCAAGGAATCGTACTGAAGAATAAAGAGAAATCGTAATTGCAATTTTGAAGAATAAAGCTCATGGACGCTGCTGGAAGTCACGTGAGAGTTATAAAGCCATGCACAAAATCAAGAATTCTTAAATTAGAAGTTCTACACTCTACGAATCTGAGAAGATTGGCGAAAATCTTGAAGATTTCTATTGCTGAAAATTAGGAAGAAAAGCATAGCACGCATCTATTATTCGAAGCAAGGAGGATAAGGATTAGGATGTTTAGAATTTTAGGAATCTTTAGTTTTAGAATTTTACTTTGATTAGAGTCTGAGAATAATATAACCGACCTCTTATGGATCTATAAATAAGAGAGACTGACACCTAGAATAACCATCCAAGGCTTCTCGAAATCAATTGACAACTGAGATTGAGAGTTGGAAGATCAACCTTAGGATAGATTTATTTGCTTTCTAGTTTAGAGTATCTCAAGTTTCTCAAGAGCAATTGATGACTAATCTTGAGAAATAGAAGATCAATTTACTTGCTTTCTAGTTTAGATTTATTTTTATGCATTTTTCTTGCTTTGTAAACATTCAAATTTTCTTCATTTTAATTGACGCCTAAAGTTGAGAATTGCAATCATATATTATTAGTCAGTCACTAAAAAACTAATAACAATTATTGTTAAATATTATATTGAATCGAGTATTTTGTAGAACTTATTCTTTTATGATATTTAAAATTTAATTAAAATTCTTCTTACTCGATGATACACATGTCAGAATATTAGTTTTGATCGATGAAGATAATAAAATCAATAAAAAATTGGGTTGGCGAAGTAACAAATCCAATCTCATATCCAATTAAATTATCAAAATTAATTATTTGGTTTCAATAGTTTCTTATTTTTTCTTTATTTTCCCATTTATAGTAAATACTATATTTTTATTTATGCATAATAATATACAGTTATATCTATTTACTATATTTAAATGTTTATTTTTTACTATAGATACATGTTTCTATCATATCTCGTTCAATTAATTCGGTGATATACTAATTATATATGTTTAATAAATTTTTCTTAATTATTAATTTCTACTTTAATTTTATAATAACTAATATAACTAAATTAATAGGCTTCGAATTTTCATACCTTACGTATTTATTAATTATTATTAAAAAGATAAATAGCAATGTCCATCCATACATAGGGGTCCAAGTTTTGACCCGAAACCCGAACCCGATCTGAAAACTAGCGAATCGATTTGGTCTAAACAGACCCAAAAATCGATACTGAATCTATTCTGGACTCGTTTCAGTTTTTTTTTTTTGGAGGGGGGGGGGGAGGGGGGAGGGAACCGAGAATTTATTAGGTAGGATGAGAAAACAGAAAAAGTGGCTTAAAATAATAAAATGGTGATTGCACCCCATTCAAACCCATGATTGCTTGGAATTAGGTGATAGAGAATATTTCTTTAAGTTATTTTTGTACTCATAAATAGCTATGCACCACCAGTTGTCGCATGCACGGTCTTTAATGCAGGTGTGAGTATCTAATAAGACTTCTGCATATTTAGAGTCAGCAGAAGAGTCCTAGTAATCAAAGAAGTCAACCTTTGCAAATAGAAGTCTAGTTTGTTTTGAGGACTTGCCACTATATTGAGATATAAGTTACGGGCATTTTGGGCATGAAAATTTGACAGAAACTATTTTTATTTTCATGTAGTAGTAAGGATTAGAGTGTCATTCTTCGAGCTTTAGGATTAGTCAAAGCGCCTATTTCCAAAACCTATTGGCTGGTTGGAAGTAGATGATGGGGATCATTTTTCACCCTAATATTTCACGCAACATATCTTGAGAACATGATCTTAGCATCGGACGATCAATTTTTTATTCTAGTGGGACAAATTTAACAAAAAAATTGACTCTAAAATCACATAATACAAATCACGCTCAAACATACTTTTAGGTCCATTTTTTGGTTTCGGACTTAGGCGGATTCTCAATAATCTTGTGGTACCAATCAGAGGCTCCCTAAATACCATTACGTTAAATCTGATGTCAAAGATCATTTTTATCCCAATCTTTGAACGATGGATCTTGAGGCCATAGGCATCCATCAAATGGTCACTTTATTCCACATGACACATCTCCAAAATGTGGCCCTAAAATGATGTGGTATACATTACACTCAAACGTCACTTTAGCGCCACTTTTTTTTGGTATATGTGCCACGTGGAAAAAAAAATTGGCTGTCTCATAGTACACCCATGGTATCAAGATCCATCGTGTGAAAGATTGATGTGAAAAACAATCTCCACCATCGAAATTAAAGCAATCAATGGGAATAGAGGTGTCCATATTATTTTGGGTACCCATATTCTCGCCCACCAATCATAGTCTCAAGATCCATTGTGTGGAAGATCAGGGTTAAAAACAATTTGATCATATGCTTTCAAGCAGTTAATGTGTTTCAAGGGGTTTTGGACTTTGGCGCTTTCAATGTACTTGCTGGCGCAAATACAAGTACCCTATTATCTTTGGGTTGGTGTTACTACCACACCAATTTATGCTACAGCCACCTCACTTAAGCAAAGGAAAAACCCATTGTCTGTTTTGAAATAGATGGTAGAGATTATTTTTCGTCCTAGCCTTCCACTTAATAGATCTTGAGATCACAGGCCTATCATCAGGCAGTCAGATGTTGATTCAATGTGGGACACATCCCCAAAAGTGATTGTGATCACAACATACCATCAAACATGGTTCACATTCACTTTTTGGGATGTGCGTGAAGTGGAATCAACATCGGATCATCTAGTAGTAAACCCATTTTGTCAAGATCGATTGTGTGGAATATGAGGACAAAAAATATTGTGGTCAAATATTGAGTCAAATAGGTCAAATATCTAACCATTGTGGGTCATATCAGCATATCGGTTGGTTCCATGCCAATATTTAAACTCTTTTTTCTTTTTAATAATAAAAACTATTAATATAATTTTTTTTGCAAAATGGGCATTTTTAGTAAGTCCCGTGTGAAATAGTGACCTCACCCATCTCCTCCGGTGGGCATGCAATGAAGGCTTTGAATCAAATGATGGAGATTGTTTTTTGCCTCAATATTTCAGAAAAATGATCTTGAAATCATGAGTACAATCAGACACTTTATTCCACATGGCACACATCTCAAAAAGTATACTTAAAATCACGTTGGAGTATGATGTGTGCCATTTGATTTAGTTACTTTTTGGGTTGTGCAACGTATAATAAAAAACTGTCGGTCTGATGGTACGCCATGATCTCAAGATCATATATGTGAAAGATTGGGGCAGAAAACAATCGCTACCGTTTGATTATTTTTTAAGATGCATATTACTAAAAATCGGGGTTTTCACCCCAATCTTCCACCTAAGGGATCTTAAGATTGTGAATGTACCATGAGACGGGAAGTTTTTTATTCCAAGTGGCACAAATCCCAAAAAAGTGGCACTAAAATCACATGGCGGATTGCGGGCATCACACTCAAATGTGATTCAAGGCCATGCTAGTATTTTGGGATTTGTGTCACGTGAAATCATAAAATGCTCATGTGATGATACCCTTGTGGTCTCAAGAACCCTTTTGCGGTAGAGTGGGAAGAAAAATAATCTTATGATTTCAAGTAGTCAATAGCATTTAGTAGGCTTGGGATGTAAGAACTTTTAGTCATGATGCGCAAAGAGAGGTACCCAATGAATTTAACTCTCTTGTTTAGCTCCCTTGAATTCTCTCCCATCCCCAAATCTAATGGTGTTAGTGTAATGACTTAAGCTAAAAGTCTTCTAATCTTATCATAAATTTAGGAATTTAAATTTATTTAGGAGATAGAATATGGTTCTAATTGTGGAGGTTTGAAGCTCCTATAATCAAGGAGTGGGATTTGTATCTTGTTGGCTATCCCTTGAGTTTCGGTTAGACACCGTAACTTGATGGAGATATTTAGAGTTAGGCTTCTATGCTAAATAATTTAAGGGTATTTTTGGTATTACAAAAAAGGAAAGTTAGAGGACAAAATTCGGTTCTATTGGTCTTTGGGTTCTATTGCTACAGGACAAAATCAATGGTTTATGGTTAATGTTAGCAAACCCTCATGGTTAATGTTAGCAAATCCTAAAAAATCAAATCAAGGAGTGAGATTTGTATCTTATTGGCTATCCCTTGAGTTTGGGTTAGACACCGTAACTTGATGGAGATATTTGGAGTTAGACTTCTATGCTAAACAATTTAAGGGTATTTTTGGTATTACAAGAAAGGAAAGCTAGAGGACAAAATTCAGTTCTATTGGTCTTTGAGTTCTATTGCTACAAGACAAAACCAATGGTTTATGGTTTATGTTAGCAAACCCTCATGTTTATGTTAGCAAATCCTAAAAAATCAAAGCAATTTATTATTGATTTTTTGGTTTATGTTAGCAAACCGTCAAAAAGGAAAGCAAAGAGACCGAATCTCCCTTTCTACTTTTGGGTTCTACGGACAAAATTCTCCCATTTTTATTGTTTTGGTTTTTGGTTTCTTTAAATCCAACCACCGAATCGTTGAGTTCACCCATGCTGAAACACATGAGCTGCGTTGAATCAAATGATGGGCATCGTTTATCCTCCCAATCTTTCGCATGATGGATCTTGAGATCATGAAAGTACTATCAAACGATCAGTGTTTTATTTCACGTAGCACACATCTTAGAAAAAGTGACCTCAACATCACATGCACGCTGAAAATTGATTTTAAGGTCACTTTTTGCGGTGTGTCACAGAAATTTCCACCGAAATTTCTGTGCCCTATGATTTTATTTTTAAAACCCAAAATTATCGGCCGATAATGTGAACTTATCGGCCGATCATTTGCTAATCATCAAATTATCGGCAAATAAGTTCACATTATCGGCCGATAATTTTGAAATTTAAAAAACAGAAAATTTAGGCACCAAAATTTTGACCTGGACCATAAGATATCGGCCGAAATTTCGTCCAGGATTTTCGGCCGATATCTCGAAATTTTTGATAAAAAATCATGGCCTTTAAATTCTCAATCGATAATTTGACGCTATCGGCCGATAATTTACTAATCATCAAATTATCGGCCAAAATCTTGTGGTCCAGGCCAAAATTTCAGTGCCCAAATTTTCTTTTTTAAAAAACCCAAAATTATCAGCTACTAATTTGAAGTTATTAGCCGAAATTTTGTAACAACTGACAAAATTGTACTTAACTATACCTAGTATGGACTCGGGTAAGGTCGGGCTTGTGGCCTTAGTGGTCTAGTACAATATAAGTTTATTTAAAAATTTTGACCCGACCCATACACTCATATAAGTGTATCGGTCATATACGTGTGATTTAGCACTAACCCATACACCAACGATTAGTATAGGACGTATACACTTCAGCTGGTCTGACTCATGCATCAATCCATAAACCATAGATCGGTATAGCACGCCTGAAACGAATGATCGCTTAAGTGTATCACTTATACAATGAATACATCTAGCCGCTAAACATCGGATTCAAGCCTGATAAGGCTTATATGAGTAAGTATGTTGGCTGACTCACACGTTGGTGTGAGTCACATTCGACTCCCATGCACATCAAGTGCAAAAAGGAATAAAACCCCCACGGCGACCCTCTCAGCATTCACACTTTGATTTTCAAAACCCAGCGAACCCCCACAGTGAAGAGAAGAACTCTTCATCACCTCTCCAAACCCACTTTTCACTTTGATCTTTTCAACCCTTGGATTCAAAACCTTGAATCACAAGGTGACCCTACAATTCAGCCGAGAGAATTTACGGACGGCGATCGGCCGATCTCTGGACTTTAGTCACATCCTACCATCAAGAAGTTCTAAATCAATCTCACAAATTCGACATCCGATAACATTTCAACGTCGTCACAACTAAAGAATCCCCCAAGAGGTAATCAGTAAAATGAATCACGTATTAGACTAGTTATTTTGCAATAGATGCTAGGTAAATTAAGACCGATTCTGTGAAATTGGATCGACAATTCCAAGAAATCGGATTGGTGTGAGGGTTTCGGAATCAAAATCTTTGATTTCCATGCTTCGGAACCTTACATACCGATTAAATTATGCCAATAAATCATCTGTTAGAATATTAGCCTATAAATAAGGTCAAAAAATGAGTGTAGACATAAGTGTATATAGTAAAAAGCTCAAGCAACTGGAACCAAACCCAGAGGAGAAAGACACGCAGCAAGCCATGTTCATCGAGTTTGCCGCAACAACCTCAAGCTTGCCGTGGCAAGGTGTGATCTGAAGGGTTTGCCGCGGCAACCCTGTGTCTTGCTAAGACAACTCTGGGTATGCTTGTATGTGTGTGTTGTGTTGAGCTTTCAGTCTAGTTGATCATATATTCTACGCATGGGGAGGGAGGGGTCTGTAGTGCCCCAATGTGTATGTTGTATCTTAGGTTCTCACGAGGAGCTCGTAAAAAGGGACATTAGCTTGGATTGATGCACGTGTAACATGTAGGCTTGATTGTAAGGTAGGGATTTGACCCTTCTTGTTTATATGTTGTTTTCCATTCTGTTTTGATAAGAAAATTATCTGAAGTTACATACATGCTAGTTTTCGATTTTAAATGCATGCACATGCTTACATCCTAATTTGTTTTCCCTTGATTCCTTGTACACGTCTTGTTTCTTGTACACACTTGCTTTGCTTTGAGCTAAGTGATCCCGCTAACTCGGGAGCTTGGTGTTTTGATTCAAGTGATCCCGCTAACTCAGGAGCTTGATGTATTCGGTTCAAGTGATCCCACTAACTCAGGAGCTTGAAACACTAGTTTCTTATATATGTTGTGTTTTTGGTATTCTGTTTTACGTTTGATAGCTTGTTTAAGCTAATTATGTTTCATCATGATTCTTTGTACTCATTTCAGCATAGCATGATTACTTGTTGTTTATATTGTAAATTGCTAAACTAGAAATAAATAAGATGTGCTTTGATTTGTATGTTATGCATCAAGAACGTAAATTGGCATCCTAACGTATGGGCTAGCATTGTTAGTTCCTTACTGAGCTTTGATGATAGCTCATTCCACGACTCCATATCCAATTTCAGGCCTTGATCAGGACCCTGAGCACCAGGGGGATCCCACATACCAGCCCGAAGAAGAGGAGGAAGACGAGGAGGAAGGGGAAGAAGAGTCCACTGAGGACTTCTTTCCTTAGATCTGATAGAGAGAGAAACAAATTTTGAGAGAGAGAAACTTGTGTAAGAAATAGTACAATATTTTTGGATATACTTACTACTATGAGTGTATAGATTTTCTTTCCATTGTTTAGATGACGTATGACTGTCATCAGTGGAAAGCTATACATTGCACCTTTTTGTTTCTATTTATATCTCTTGATTTATTTTACTATTTTAGATAGATAAATGAATGAATATCAGATGTATGTCATATATGTATCCATGTCAGAGTTAGTTAATTCGTTTCCACAATTTAGTACTTTACACGATGCACTTGTAAGAAAGGATTCATGTTAGGTGATCCGACGATGCGAACTTTCCTGTATAATTTAAGGGGAAAAGTCGGGCCGTCACAGGTGGTATCAGAGACTGGCGTTAAGTCTTTTGGAGACTTAACTCTAGCACCGGACATATGGCAAGGTTTCTCATGTTTGTCCAGTGTTAGGGTCTAGGTTGAGTCAGGTTAATGTCTGTGGTTTATTTGATCAAGCTGTTGCTATATCATAGCAGGTTGTGATGCCTCCATGATGAGGGAGAGGAAGGGGTCGACCACCGTTACCCCATCGCACTGGCCCGAATACAATTCCAATAGCGGGATATGAGTGCAACACTACCTCGAAAAGCGGAGAAAACATGAATATGGCAGAGAGCCGGACTATGATGAAAAATGTTCACAAGCCTACTCCTCCTGTAGTGGATGCTAATTAGATGGGGCCTATTCCTAGAGTCGAGCAGAATGCGAGATAGAATCCTCAGTTGATGAAAACCATGGTAAACACCATGGCCATGTTAGCTGAGAGAAGACCTCCAGAGGGCTTTCAGGAATTTCTACGACTTCGACCGCCGAGTTTCTATGGTCAGAACGACCCAATGGAGGCTGAAAAATGGCTCACACAGATTGAGAAGGTACTTCAACGGGTTAGATGCACTGAGGTCAAGAAGGTCAGCTGGGCAGCATACAAACTGGAGGGTGAAGCAGATCCCTGGTGGTAGACCGTGGAAAGGATGAGAGTACCTGGAGTACCTTGCACTTGGATACATTTCACCGAAGCCTTCAATGAGAAGTATTTTTCGGCACCTGAGAGATACCTAATGGAGGTCCAATTTGCAACCCTAGAGCAGGGCCAGATGACTGTCAGGGAGTATGAGCCAGAGTTCACTCACCTTTCTTGATTTTCACCATTGCTGATAGCCACTGAGCTCATGAAAACACAGAAGTTTGAGCATGGTTTAAAGCCCCTTATTAAGGAGCAAACGTGATATCCCATGCAGCCAGCATTCCAACCTGCTGCAGTAGCCTATACGCGGCCCTACAACCCAACAAATCTACCACCATTACTGCCTTGAGTTCCACATATTTTGAACCAGCTTGTCCAGTCTGTATCTAGAACTTCATGAGCACGACCGGCAGTTTCTTGCACGGGTTCATATACAGCTTCATTGGCAGCTTCAGCCGATATTTGTGGGAAGTGTGGGAAGGCACACAAGACGGATGAGTGCCAAAAGACATCTGGTGTATGCTTTTATTATGGTAAGATGGGACATAGGATTAAGGAGTGCCCTGAGATGGTGGGAACTACATCAAAGGCGGGACCGATTTTACAATCTGCGCAGCCTATGATACAAGGTCGAGCTTATGCTGTATCGGCACAGGGTGCACAAAATAGCAATGATATTATTCAAGGTATGCTTATTAATTATTTTATCATAGGTTATTTAATTGTCTTTTAGATGAAGAAGGTGTATCTATTTAAAAATTAGATATGTGCATTTAGTACCCTGTAATTTTTTTCACTAGTTTTATAATTTTATAATTTATACCCTGTTAGTAACTAAAACCTAGCTAACTATATTATACATATGCAATAGGTACATTACAATTGTATCCAGAGGGTGGTTACTTGTGTTATGAGGCAATAGTCTTGATAGATCCTGGATCTATACACTCGTTTGTCACACGTCAGTTTGCTGAAAAGATGAGAGCTACCCCAGAACCTCTCGAATTATTTTGGATGTGTCAGTTCCGACCAGACAATCTGTCACTACCGACATTGTGTATCGATCAATTATCATCCTGATCTAAGATTACTGGGAATACGCGGCAGTCGCTGACTTGATCTTACTTGATATGCAAGGATTCGACATAATCCTTGACATGGATTGGTTGTTCAAACACCATGCGAATGTCAACTGTCGAAGCAAGATCATCACTTTCCACCCCCAAGGGAGGAAATCAGTTAAATTTTTCGGCATACAGTCAACTAGACTCCCCTTCATCTCGGCGATCCGAGCACGACGATTACTCGACAAAGGTGCTCAAGGGTATATTGCATTTATTCAAGGTCAAGAGCAAGAGGAAAATAAAATTTCACTTTCAGATGTGTCGATTACCTGTGAATTCCCTGACGTTTTCCTTGATGAGTTATCGAGATTACCACCTGACAGGGAAGTAGAGTTTGCTATTGACTTGACCCCATGCACCGAACCAGTATCCAAGGCGCCGTATCGAATGGCACCGGCTGAATAAAAAGAACTCAAGGAGTAGTTGCAAGAGCTTCTTGACAAAGGGTTTATCAAACCGAGTGTGTCCCCGTGGGGAGCACCGATGTTGTTCGTGAAAAAGAAAGATGGTTCGATGCGCCTATGCATCGACTATCGCCAATTAAATAAGCTAACGATTAAGAATCGTTACCTACTCCCCAGAATCAACAATCTCTTTGATCAGTTATAAGGAGCAGGGTTCTTTTCGAAGATTGATCTACGATCCGAGTATCACCAGATGAAAGTGAAAGCTGAAGATATTTCAAAGACAACTTTCCAAACACGATATGGTCACCAGATGACCATATCGTGTTTGGAAAGCTAATTCTTTAGGCTTTGATACCAAATGTCACGAAGTTATTCTTTGCGACGTAATCTCTCATGCGGCAACTAGCTTTCTCAAACTAATTCAACCTATTCATGTTTCAAACCTGCACGATAGCGCATTAGGTTAGAAACTATGCGGATTCCCGAATGCAATTCATATAGCTATACGCAGCGATCATCCTAAGGGCAGCCCCACTTAGGGTCTAGGTCCGCACCGTGGATGGTGGTCATGGACCACCAACACGATGGCTCCAGCACACGACACGACAGGAGCGACCCAACACCTATGCGAGGCCCGGATGCACGAACTCAAGTCCACAAGGCTATCATACACGTTCCGTAGGGGATCACTTAGGCCAGCGACACGTCACGTGGTTGTTAGATCACTTCCCCATATATATGGTTTAAACATCAATAGTGGCCAAATGGCGTGCGGTCCTCAAACCCCTTGGTTTGACATACCGCAATGCTCCGCACCACTAACCCAGCTTGGCTATGTCGCGACCGCATCGCGTGCCCTATTGGCACTGCTTCACGACTCCAACTGCCACCATGTCGCATTCCCTCTTGGCCCACGACAGAAGCTCTAGGAGTACCACTGGCGAAGCCCTCATGGCTTGGTGATGCGCCGATGATGTCCTAGCTTTAATCCACCAGTGCCTGGTGCACTAGTGGCCCAAGTGGCCCTGCGGCTGACCCGGATGGCCACTCCTGGGAGCCCACGTCACTGATCACTACGAATTTCTCTTCATGCCCTTTGGGTTGACCAATGCACCTGCATCGTTTATGGACTTGATGAATTGAGTCTTCAAGACCTACTTGGATCAGTGTATCGTAGTTTTCATAGACGATATCCTTATCTACTCGAAAGCGAGAGCAGAATATGAAGATCATCTGCGTCTTGCTTTGTAGACATCGAGAGATTCTCAGTTGTATGCCAAGTTCAGTAAATGTGATTTTTGGTTGAATCAAGTCAGCGTTCTAGGCCATATCATCTCTGAAGACGGTATTACTGTAGACCCTGCAAAGATAGAGGTTGTAGTATGATGGGAGTAGCCCCGAATCGTAACAGAGATCCGAAGTTTTCTGGATTTAGCAGGATATTATCGACATTTTGTAAAAGGATTTTCAAAACTTGCTGGACCACTCATGCAACTCACTCATAAAAATATTAAATTTGAGTGGAACGAGGCATGTGAGCAGAGTTTGCAAGAGTTGGAAAGGAGACTTACCTCCGCACCTGTTCTAGTGATACCGTCAGGTAGTGGAGGGTTCGTTGTATTCAGTGATGCATCTTACAGTGGGTTAGGTTATGTATTAAATCAGAGGGAGCGTGTAATTGCTTATGGTTCCCAACAGCTGAACGATCACGAAAAGAACTACCCCACTCATGACCTGGAACTAGCAGCAATTATCTTTACATTGAAAATCTGGAGGCACTACCTCTACAATGAAACCTTCGAGATTTTCAGCGGCCACTAAAGTCTCAGGTATCTCTTCACACAGAAGGACTTGAATTTGAGGCTGAGAAGATGGATGGATTTCTTAAAAGACTATGACTGCTCTATCCGGTACCATCTCGGCAAAACCAATGTAGTTGTTGATGCACTGAGTCTGAAGTCGTCTGCTCAATTATCTCTTCTTGCGATACGGCTACAAAGATGGAAGATGCTCAATGAATTACTTTCATCTAGTGCTACCATTGTAGTAAATTCAACTGGAGGTTTACTTGCGACCGTTATGATACGATCCACACTCTTCGATAAGATCCAAGAACTTCAGATGCATGATGCAGAGCTTATTGCCAACAGAAAGGGAGTACTCAGTGGGCTCCAGCCAGATTTTTCTATTAAGGACAATGGGTCCTTATTATTTTGAGGTCAAGTGTGTGTACCAAGTGATAGTGCATTGTGTCACAAAATTCTAGAAGAGACTCATAAGTTGGCTTATGTTATTCACCCTAATAGTACGAAGATGTATCAGGATTTGAAGAAAACGTTTTGGTAGAATGGACTAAAACGAGAAGTGGTAGAATATGTTGCCAAATGTCTGGTTTTCCAACAAGTGAAGGTTGAGCACAAACATCCCGCCGGCCTATTACAGCCATTGCCTATCCCAGAGTGGAAATGGGAGAACATTTCCATAGATTTTATCCTTGAATTGCCACATATGCAAAAAGGTTATAATGCGATTTGGGTGATTGTAGATCGTCTTGCCAAATCAACACACTTCTTTCCCTATGAGACTTGGTATACAGCTTCCAAACTAGCCGAGGTCTATGTGAAGGAGATAGTTCGACTACATCGCATACCATTGAGTATCGTATCTGTAACGGATGCCCTACAGTTACCACTTTCATGAGTCCGATTAAGTGTATGTCACCACGGAACATAAAAGATGTTTGTAGCCAGATGGCTCAACGTGATCAATTATATGAGAAGTGGTAGCCTCGTCACTTTGAGCACAATAAGACCCTGTTAAAAGTAAATAAATAACCACACAATATCAGCTGAAAGATATCTTTAAGTTAAACCAAGTTTGTCTATAACCCAACACATAGTTTTTTCAAATAAATCAATTGTTTTTAAGCTAAATTAATGTGGCTATATGGGCCTTACATGAGAAACAAAGCCCAACTAGCTTATACAAGGCATCAGTGTATATGATTAATATACACATGAAGCTTAATTGTCATTTATGGACTACACACCAGAAGTAAATGCTAGCTTAGCTTGGAGTGTAAACCAAAGTAGCTAATAAGCTACTTGCATGGATTGGGGGGTACACGACTCAATTGAGTCATCTTATGATCCATGCGAATGACCTCTATAAAATCTGATAACACCTCGTCCATCTTCCTCGTTTGATTTCTGGGTGAATTTCTTAAAAAGGCAACCTTGTACTGATAACATAGCCCTGAAAACCTCTGATAAATATTAAAACCTTCGTAGTTCGCTGGCTCGCCAAGCGCAGCGTCAATATATGATCGGCACCGCATCGATGAGACCGTAGTAACACCTAAAAGGTATGTCGTAACTTTTACTCATATGGGATCGTATCTCATATGAGTGACTCGATGCAGCAGCTCGAATCCCAGCATGACAAAATGAAGTTGAGCGCAGATTGCTGCACTCCGAGTCTTCATTAAAAATCTGTGAATGGAACAAATATATATATATATATATATATATATATATATATATATATATATATATATATAAATGCAACAAAATATACACATATATGTGTATATATATATATATATAAATATATATACATATATATATATATATATTGTGTGTATATATATATATATATCGAAGCAAGGAAACAACAGGTCACCAAAAGACAGAGAAGTAAGGAAGAAAACCACGGCAAGCAAGAGTTGCCGCGACAACTTCACATGGTTGCCGCAGCAAGGTTCTTGCCACGGCAAGCCTTGAAGCTTGCCGCGGCAACCTCTAGCAGCTAAGGGTTTTGGGCTATGCTTTATGCATTTCGGACCTTGGATCCCTTAGGGGTCTAGGTGATTACATCTTGAGTCTTAGGCACACCGTGAGCCATCTATAGACTTCTAGCTTTTAAGATAAATTTACTCTATTTTATCCTAGATTGGTGCCACATGGTGCACTAATTTGGAAGAAATAGATCCGCATGATGTTCTCGGATGCCTGAATGTGCATCGACGACAATAACCGTGAGACTCTACACACAGGTAGGGAAATTATTTTGTTTACCTATCTTTGGTTCCCTTACATTCATCTCACATGGCATATTTTTGATCATATCTAAATAGAACGAGATAAATATATATCTATATAGTACTGAACTAACTTACATAAAGAACAAGATAGTTAAAAGACCTGCTAATTATAAACCGTATCAATTCTAAAGAAAGGTGAGTTGAGTTGAATTATTATCTATTGTGTTAATGGTGAATGCATGTCAATGATACTTGCATAATAGTTGAACAAATGAAACTAAAGCATGTAAGCTCAGTATCTATATCTAAGGCATTTGATTAATACAGAGGTAGAATCTCATGCTAAATAAGTTTAGTTTACCTTATGTCATTGCATTTCAGTTTAAACATGCACGTTCTTGAATATTTATGCATAGTTCATATGGCATTTGGCATTATTCAGATTTGCTATCCTTTATACGTCCTTGCTTGCCACGCGATTGCTTCGTTAAAATTAAGTGATCCCGCCTTCTCGGGAGCTTGAAAGTGTAGTGTAACAAGTGATCCCGCTAACTCGGGAGCTTGGTTTTCTTGGTCCAAGTGATCCCGGTAACTTGGGAGCTTGATAAGTGATCCCGCTAAATCGGGAGCTTGAGTTGTTTTGGCCCAAGTGATCCCGCTAACTAGGGAGCTTGACAAGTGATCCCGCTAACTCGGGAGCTTGACCTTGTTGTTCTCCTATTGCACCTGCATGTATATCTTGTTTCAGCTTGATTTCTCATACATGTTGCACCATGCATAAAATCAGTACATCAGCATGTTATAATAATAATATTCTTTATTTCAGTTATACTTCTAAATGAGAATGTGATAAACTATCAATGTATGTTAACAATATAATATTCTCTACTGAGCTTTGATGATAGCTCATTCTAAGACTTAAATGTCTTAGTTGCAGAGCCTGATCCTGAGTACGACACAGATCCTACTTACGTGCCCGACGAGGAAGAGGGAGAAGACGATGATGAGGAAGATGATTTCCCAGAGGAATTCTTCCCAAAATAGGTTTGTGGAGTGTGGAAATAGAGGAGAGAAAGTGAGAGAGAGATAGATAAAGTAAAAGACATGTATAACTGATATATGGTAGCTTAAGATATTTGTGTTATTTTTGGATGTATAGGTTTTCTTTTCGCTGTTTAGGTGACGTGTGGCCGTCATCTGTGGAAAGCTATACATCAGATCGTTTGATCTTATATATAGTATTTCTAGTTTCATGCTTAGATAAATGTCAGATACTAGTTCTTTTGCCCTATTAGTAACTGCCCGAGTAAATACATTGCTTCCGCAATTGCATCACTTTGAATAAAGAAATAACCCTTAGATGAAAGGATCATGTTAGGTGATCCGACGACGCGACGGTTCCTTAACGATATTCAGGAAGGAAATGTCGAGTTGTCACAGGTGGTATCAGAGCCCGGTGTTAAGTCATTTGGAGACTTAATTCTGGCATAAATATATGGCAAAATAACTTATAGTTGGTTAGAAGTAGAAATTAGATTTAGTTTTGTTGTCTAATTACGTGTTATCTGACCGAAATAGATTGAGATGCCTCCACGTCGTGGAAGAGGTAGGGTAGACCACCGTTGCCCCATCGCACTGGGCCGAATACTATTCCAGTAGCCGGGTACGAGCATGACATTGCTTCAGGAAGTGATGAGAATGTAAACATAGTTGAAAGTCAAATGACAATGGAGAATGTTTCAGAACATACTCCGCCAGCGCAGACTCTGCTAGTAGTCAATACTCCTCCAATGGGAAGTACTCCTGGAGTTGAGAAAAATATGGGACACAATCCACAGTTGATAGAAACTATGGTCAACACTATGGCCATGCTTGCTGTTCGACGTCCCGAGGGTTTTACGGAGTTTGTCCGACTTCGACCACCGAGTTTCCATGGTCAGCATGATCCGATGGAGGCTGAAAAGTGGTTAACACAAATAGAAAAAATGCTGCAAGGAGTCACATGCACTGAGGAGGAAAAAGTAAGTTGGGCGGCGTATAAACTGGAAGGTGAAGCAGAGCCATGGTGGCAGTCTGTCAAAAGAACGAGGATGCCCGGAGTACCATGGACATGGGTAGAGTTCACCGAGGCATTTAATGAAAAATATTTCTCAGCGCCCGAGAGATATAAACTTGAGGTACAGTTTGCAACCTTAGTACAAGGTCAGATGACGATTAGAGAATATGAATCAGAGTTCATACGTCTCTCTCGTTTTGCACCTTTGTTGGTCGCCACCGAGTTGATGAAAATACAAAAGTTTGAGCGGGGTTTGAAACCCTTGATCAAGGAACGCATTTCATTGTTTCAGGCCACGACCTATGCCAATGTGATGAAGTTGGCCTTGATAGCGGAAACTGATGTGGATACCATATTCAAAAGGAGGGAAGAAAAATAGAAAGCCAGAAAAACTCCATTTTAGTCCTATAGTGCCGGTCAAATTAGCAAGCGACCGCGATTCCAAGGACAAGCAGCATTTCCACCAGCTGCAGGAGCTTATGCACGGCCATATGGTTCATCGACATTTCCATTGCCACCACGGATTCCACGTGTTCAGAATCAATCCTTTTCACTAGCGGCTAGTAGTACATCTGGGTTTTCTCAAGCACGGCCGACAGGTTCTCGCACGGGATCTTATACGGCTTCATCAGTTGCCTCCAAAGAAATTTGTAGGAAATGTGGGAAGGCACACAAAACTGATGAGTGCCGTAAAGCTTCTGGTGCATATTTTCGATGCGGCAAGATGGGACACCGGATCAGAGAATGCCCAAAAACGGTCGGAATAACAGCAAAGGCAGGACCAGTGTTACGATCGACACGACCTATGGTACAAGGCCGAGCTTATGCTGTCACTGCAAAAGATGCACGTACTAGTAATGACATCATTCAAGGTATGTTGGTCCATTACATATCTACATTAATATTTGTTATATATTATCTTTTTAGATAGAGAACGTGCATCTAGTAAACTATAAATACTACAGTAGAAATTGTTAGATTTATGTATTATGATTTTTGAATACGTAAAAGGAATCTAGCTAACACTAGATAGTATGCTTTAGGTATTCTGCAAATATATCCAAAAGATGCTTATTTATGTTATGACGCACGAGTCTTGATAGATCTCAGATCTACACTCATTTGTTACACCCCAGTTTGTTGAAAAATTGAAGAAGTTGGGAGGTATCCCAGAGCCTTTGACTTTATTCTCGATGTAACACTTCCGACTGGACAGTTTCTCACAACTGATATGGTATTTCGATCGGTTATCGTTTGGATCAAGGACTACTGGGGATATGAAGCAGTAGCTGACTTGATCTTACTGCCGATGCAAGGATATGACGTTATCCTTGGCATGGGTTGGTTGTTCAATCACCATGCGAATGTTGACTGTTGACAGAAGATTGTCTCTTTTCGACCACAAAAGAAGAAATCAGCTAAATTCTATGAGGTACCGTCAACAAATCTATCTTAGATATCTGCAATTCGAGCACGACGATTACTTGATGATGGTGCTCAGGGGTATATCACTTTTGTGCAAAGTAAAGATCGAGAAGTGAAGACACTTTCACTTTTAGAAGTACCAATTGCTCGTGAATTTCTTGATGCATTCCCTGATGAGTTGTCAGGCTTACCCCCTGATAGAGAAGTGGAGTTCACTATTGAGTTAGCTCTGGGTACCGATCCAGTATCGAAAGCACCATATAGAATGGCACCGGCAGAGTTGAAAGAGCTCAAGGAGCAATTGCAAGAGCTTCTTGATAAAGGTTTTATTAGACCGAGTGTGTCTCCGTGGGGCGCACCGGTGTTGTTTGTGAAAAAGAAGTATGGTTTGATGCGTCTCTACATCGATTACCGTCAACTCCATAAACTGACTATCAAGAATAGATATCCGCTCCCCCCGAATCGACGATCTCTTTGATCAGTTACAAGGAGCACATTTCTTTTCAAAAATTGATCTACGATTAGGATATCATCAGATGAAGGTGAAAGCTGAAGATATTTCGAAGACAGCTTTCCGAACGTGTTACGACCACTACGAGTTTCTCATCATGCCCTTCGGGTTGACCAACGCACCTGCTGCATTTATGGATTTGATGAATCGAGTCTTTAAACCTTATTTTGATCAGTGTATCGTGGTATTCATCGATGATATACTCATTTATTCAAAGATAAAGACTGAGCATGAAGATCATCTACGTCTAGCATTACAAACATTGAAAGATTCGCAGTTGTATGCTAAATTCAGTAAATGTGACTTCTGGTTGAATCAAGTCAATTTTTGGGTTATATTATTTCTGAAGTAGGTATTACAGTTGATCCTGTAAAGATAGAAGCTGTAGTACAGTGGAAGCAGCCACAGATAGTAACCGAGATTCGAAGTTTTCTAGGTCTTGCAGGTTATTACTGTCGCTTTGTAGAAGGATTTTCACGATTGGCTGGACCACTTACGCAGCTCACTCGAAAGAATGTTAAATTCGAGTGGATCGAGGCTTGCGAACATGGTTTCCAAGAACTAAAAAAGAGACTCACTTCCGCACCTATTCTAGCCTTACCATCTGGTAGTGGTGGTTTTGTTGTCTTCAGTGATGTGTCATACAGTGGGTTAGGTTGCATTTTGAATCAATGGGAACGTGTAATTACCTATGGTTCCCGTCAGTTGAAAGACCACGAGAAGAACTATCCCACTCACGACCTGGAATTAGTAGCAGTCATTTTCACATTAAATATCTAGAGACACTATCTGTATGGTGAAACATTCGAGATCTTCACCGATCACAAGAGTCTTAAATATCTCTTCACCCAGAAAGAGTTAAATTTGCGACAGAGAAGGTGGATGAAATTCTTGAAAGACTACGATTGCTCTATTCAGTACCATCACGGCAAAGCCAATGTTGTAGCTGATGTGCTGAGTCGTAAATCATCTGCTCAGTTATCTCATCTTGTGACTCAGTTACAAAGATGGAAATTACTCAATGACATTGTATCATCGAGTGCCACTCTGCGAGCAATGTCAACTAAAGGTTTACTTGCTACAGTAATGATCCGGGCTCCACTATTCGATAGGATTAGAGAGCTTCAGATGCAAGATGCAGACCTTCTTTCCATCCGACATGGAGTACAAAGTGGGCTACAGCTAGAATTCTCAATCAAGGATGATGGGTCCTTATTATTTCGAGGGCGAGTATGCGTACCTGATGATCATGCCTTACGCCAGGAAATTCTTGAAGAAGCACATAAGTCAGCCTATGTTATTCATCCTGGCAGCACAAAGATTTACCAGGATTTAAAGAAGACGTTCTGGTGGAACGGTTTAAAACGCGACGTAGCAGAATATGTTGCAAAGTGTTTAACCTGTCAGCAAGTAAAGGTTGAGCACAAACACCCTGCTGGTCTATTGCAACCACTGCCTATTTCGGAGTGGAAATGGGAAAATATTTCCATGGATTTTATTCTTGGTTTACCCTGTACTCAGAAGGGTTACAATGCGATTTGGGTAATTATTGATCGTCTCACCAAATTGGTGCATTTCTTACCCTATAGTACGCGATATATAGCGTCGAAATTGGCTTAAATATATATGCGAGAGATTGTACGATTACATGGGATACCCGTTAGCATTGTGTCAGATAGCAACCCTTTATATACCTCACGATTTTGGCAGAGTTTCCAAGAAGGTATGGGTTTCAAGTTAGACTTCAGTACTGCATTTCATCCTCAGACCGACGGGTAGACGGAGAGGGTAAATCAGGTTATAGAAGATATGTTAAGAGCATGTATGCTGGATTTTTACGGATCATGGGATAAATACTTACCCCTGAACGAATTTGTATACAATAACAGCTTCGTATTTGTATACCAGTCAAGCATTGGTATGGCACTATTCGAGGCACTATATGGACGCCGATGTAAATCTCTGATTAACTGGGAAGAAGCAGGAGAGCTTTTGATTTTAGGCCCTAATTTGATCGAAAGCACAAATGCAGTTGTTCACGTTATTCAGGACGATTGAAGAGTGCTCAGAGTCGACAGAAGAGTTACGCTGATCTTAAAAGAACGAGTGTTGAGTTTCAGGTAATACCTTACACTAATAAGTCTTTTCCAACTTTACTAAAATTATAGTATCAATCTGATTGAATGATATACAGATTGGCGAGCACGTCTTTATTAAAATCTCTCTGACAAAAGGCGTGATACAATTTGGGAAATAAGGCAAGTTGAGTCCTCGTTATGTTGGACCATTCCCCGTATTAGGCAGAGTAGGAGAGGTCGCGTATCGACTCGCTTTACCTCAGCACCGAGCAAGCATTCATGATGTATTTCACGTATCGATGCTGAGAAAGTACGTTAGCGATCTAACACATGTGCTGGATTATCAACCGTTAGATATCCAAGAAGATTTAACAGTGACCAAAGAACCAGGTCAGATTCTGGACAGCAGAGATCAAATTTTGAGAACAAAGCGAATTCCACTCGTTTTGATCCAATGGAAGAATCATGGGTCGCATGAGGCTACCTGGGAACGCGAAGCTGATATTCGTGCTCAGTACCCTCTATTATTTACATAAGGTACGTACTTAAAATCCACTTACAATAGAATTACACTTGGTCACATGAATATTTCTAGAATTAAATTACTGCATTTATCGATTTATTTTAATATTTGTTGATGCACCTTGCACCAGTATACAAGGAATCACATCCAATGTAATATATTCCTTAAATTTTATGGACCTTGAAAATAACATTATTTTATTTTCGCACTAAAATATAATTATTTTATCCAATTAAATTTTTTAGAAATTGTGAAAAATAATTTGGAAAAATAAATATGGAGAATAAATAAATTGTCAAATAGGTTAATAAGTGACACCTAAGTAAGGACACATCCCAGCATACCGCCACATGTCCCAATTGAACAAAACAAGGCCATCTATCGGTCGACATGATATTTTTTCACGAAATGTACTGCAGGATGGATCAAAGATTCATCAAAATAAAATTATTTAACATAGCAATATATATCAAACCAATTAATATATATTTTTCTACAGACCCAATGTCTGGTAAGTACACCCAGATACCAACACTTTTCACATCCAAGACCCTATGCATAAATATCTGGGCCAGCCAAATCTGGACATCCTCGCCGTGGCAAGGAACAGTGCTAGCCGCGGCAAGCCTTTAAAGTTGCCGCGACAACTCTGTGTAGATTTTGTGGGTCCGAAACCCACTCCAAAGTATTTTCAGTTGGGTTTCTGTTATAGAATGTGCAGTTTCTATTTGTTTTTTACCTTACAAGCTTTTATACTTGCATGCACTCCTCCAGATCCAGCTAAACTCAGTTGCATGCCACTGATTTTCTCTTGGCAACCCTCCATTTCCTGCTATTCTACTAATTCAGGCAGATTTTGGTGTCTTATGAGGTAAAAATCAGAATCTCAACTCACGTTTTTTTTTTTCTTCTTTGTCTTTTAAATTCTTTAGAATGCCTCCTAAGAAAACTGGGGTATCAAAACCCCTAAAGGCTTCAGCTCAAGCAAAGGGCAAGGGCCCTGCTCCTTCCCATGAACCAATAGATCCACCCGTTGAGCACGAACAATCCATCCCATGGTGGGCTGTGAAGGCTATGGAACCCGAATGAATCATTGATGATCGCCTATTGACACCGAACGACCAGACTGCATGGTCTATTCGATATATAGAACAGGCGCGGTTAGACGCCTTATATCAACCATTCCATACCTAGTTTTATCCGCATCTTGTCCGTCTCTTTTACCAAAATCTCAAAGTACCACCAACAGTTGGTCAGTTGGAGACCGAAATTGACAATAGAAAGTTTTATTTCAATCTACAACACATAGCCCAAGCTATGGATTGTAGTCACAATTTTGACGTAAGTTTAGGACTGCAAATTCCAAGACAAAGAGATGTGAAATTCCATCACATCACTACTAAAATGACTGATGGGCAGACCTCTTCAGCTCACAGCCTGGCAGTTCGTCGGAGCCAACTACCACAGAAAATGTGGTTTTTAGATTGTATATTTTACTATAATTTGTATCCAATGCAGCATGAGAGAGAGCGCAGAGATACACTCTTACAAGCTCTCTTCGTTGTTTATGAAAACCGATGGTTAAATGCCCCGAGGATAGTATGGGAAGGCATTAAATATGCCAACATCCATTTACAAAGCACTGTCTCAAACCCCATGCCATCCTGTCCCTATCCTTGCCTGATTTCTCACCTTTTAGAAGGCCATTTTGATAGTGTTAATGAAACCCCGTATCAAGTTCCGTTGGGTGAAGAGGTCTGCACCGATAATATGCGGGTCTTTAGCCCAGCCATATGGAGAAATGCCTGTCAAAGGTCCTCTCACGCCGTGAGCAACCGCCAAGCCAAACAAGTCCGTCATCCTTCCCAATCTCAACAAGAAATACCTTCAGCTCCAACCCATGACATTCCTATTCCCCCTCAACCACAAACTGAATCAATTCCTCCGGCACAAGGAACATATACCAATGCTGATTTGGTCCTACTCATGCGTGAAAACCATGAGCAAACCCTCCTCCAATTCGATAATTTGTATCGAACCCATTATATGCTCCATCAACGCATAGATTATATTGAAGAAGCAACCAACATAATGATGGAGCATACATTCCAAACCGCTGCAAACCCTTACATTGGGCGGGCACGTAATTTTGTCTCCCAATACACCCGCAATGCAGCATTACTGGTGCCGGAATTCCAACAAAATTTTCAGCAGCAAGATGCGGGTCCTACCTCCACTGGTCAGCAACAACCAAGTCCAAAGCCTAGTAAATTATAACCTCACAAGCTTGTAGTTTATATGTACATTTTAATTTTGCATCAAATTGAGTTCATCTCTAACAAGATTTATTATTTGTGATTATTTGTATATGATATACCTCATATCGATGATTGATGATCAATGAGTATTGTTGTTACTAATATTGCAGTTCTCTCTGTTATATCTATCTGTTATACGACAATTTGGATTTCGGTTCTAGTTGTTCAATTTTGATTTTTGTCTTGTTTATTTGAAGACTCCTATATTTTACCTTGTTGTATATATTTCTGGTTGTCAAGCACCATATGTTGTGTGAGCCTTACAACATTGATATTCATTAATGCAGCATTGATCTGCTACTCATCATTATCTTGATTTATTTTCGAGGATGAATATTCCTTAAATAGGGGAGAATATAACGGATGCCCTAAAGTTACCACTTTCATGAGTCTGGTTAAGCGTACGTCACCACGGAACATAAAAGATGTTTGTAGCCGGATGGCTCAACGTGATCAATTATATGAGAAGTGGTAGCCTCGTCACTTTGAGCACAATTAAGACCCTATTAAAAGTAAATAAATAGCCACACAATATCAGCTAAAAGATATCTTTAAGTTAAACCAAGTTTGTCTATAACCAAACACTTAGTTTTTTCAAATAAATCAATTGTTTTTAAGCTAAATTAATGTGGCTATATGGGCCTTACATGAGAAACAAAGCCCAGCTAGCTTATACAAGGCATCAGTGTATATGATTAATATACACATTAAGCTTAATTGTCGTTTATGGACTACACACCAGCAGTAAATGCTATCTTAGCTTGGAGTGTAAACCAAAGTAGCTAATAAGCTACTTGCATGGATTGGGGGGTACACGACTCAATTGAGTCATCTTGCAGATCCATGCACGCAAGGTGCAACGACCTCTATAAAATCTGATGACACCTCCTCCATCTTCCTCGTCTAATTTCTGGGTGAATTTCTTAAAAAGGCAATCTTGTACTGATAACATAGCCCTGAAAACCTCTGATAAATATTAAAACCTTCGTAGTTCACTGGCTCGGCAAGCGCAGCATTAATATGTGATTGGCACCGCACCGTTGAGACCGTAGTAACACCAAAAAGGTATGCCGTAACTTTTACTCATATAGGATCGTATCTCATACGAGTGACTCGATGCAACAGCTCTGAGCCCAACATGACAAAATGAAGTTGAGTGCAGATTGCTACACTCCGAGTCTTCATTAAAAATCTATGAATGGAACAAATATATATATATATATATATATATCTATATTGTATATATATATATATATCGAAGAAAGGAAACAGCAGGTCACCAAAAGACAGAGAAGCAAAGAAGAAAACCACGGCAAGCAAGAGTTCCCACGGCAACTTCACACGGTTGCCGCGGCAAAGGACTCACCTGAACTGCTTGCCGCGGCAAACCTTGAAGCTTGCCGCGGCAACCTCTAGCAGCTAAGGGTTTTGGGCTATGCTTTATGCATTTCGGACCTTGGATCCCTTAGGGGTCTAGGTGATTACATCTTGAGTCTTAGGCACACTGTGAGCCATCTGTGGACTGCTAACTTTTAACATAAATTTACTCTATTTTATCCTAGATTGGTGCCACATGGTGCACTAATTTTGAAGAAATAGATCCACATGATGTTCTTAGATGCCTGAACGTGCATCGACGACAATAACCGTGAGACTCTACACACAGGTAGGGAAATTATTTTGTTTACCTATCTTTGGTTCCGTTACATTCACCTCACATGACATATTTTTGATCATATTTAAATAGAACGAGATAAATATATATCTATATAGTACTGAACTAACTTACATAAAGAACAAGATAGTTAAAAGACCTGCTAATTATAAACCGTATCAATTCTGGAGAAAGGTGAGTTAAGTTAAATTATTATCTATTGTGTTAATGGTGAATGCATGTCAATGATACCTGCATAATAGTTGAACAAATGAAACTAAAGCATGTAAGCTCAGTATCTATATCTAAGGCATTTGATTAATACAGAGGTAGAATCTCATGCTAAATAAGTTTAATTTACCTTATGTTATTGCATTTCAGTTTAAACATGCACGTTCTTGAATATTTATGCATAGTTCATATGGCATTTGGCATTATTCAGATCTGCTATCCTTTATACGTCCTTGCTTGCCACGTTATTGCTTCGTTTAAATTAAGTGATCTCGCCTTCTCGGGAGCTTGAAAGTGTAGTGTAGCAAGTGATCCCACTAACTTGGGAGCTTGATTTTCTTGGTCCAAGTGATCCCGGTAACTCGGTAGCTTGATAAGTGATCCCGCTAAATCGGGTGCTTGAGTTGTTTTGGCCCAAGTGATCCCGCTAACTCGGGAGCTTGACAAGTGATCCCGCTAACTCGGGAGCTTGACCTTGTTGTTCTCCTGTTGCGCGTGCATGTATATCTTATTTCAGCTTGATTTCTCATACATGTTGCATCATTCATAAAATCAGTACATCAGCATGTTATAATAATAATATTCTTTATTTCAATTATACTTCTAAATGAGAATATGATAAACTATCAATGTATGTTAACAATGTAATATTCTCTATTGAGCTTTGATGATAGCTTATTCCACGACTTAAATGTCTTAGTTGCAGAGCCTAATCCTGAGCACGTCACAGATCCTACTTACGTGCCCGACGAGGAAGAGGGAGAAGATGACGACGAGGAAGATGATTTCCCAGAGGAATTCTTCCCAAAAAAGGATTGTGGAGTGTGGAAATAGAGGAGAGAAAGTGAGAGAGAGATAGATAAAGTAGAAGACATGTATAACTGATATATGGTAGCTTCAGATATTTGTGTTGTTTTTGGATGTATAGGTTTTCTTTCTGCTATTTAGGTGACGGGTGGTCGTCATCGGTGGAAAGCTATACATTAGATCGTTTGATCTTATATATAGTGTTTCTAGTTTCATGCTTAGATAAATGTTAGATACTAGTTCTTTTGCCATATTAGTAACTGCTCGAGTAAATACATTGCTTCCACAATTGCATCACTTTGAATAAAGAAATAACCCTTAGATGAAAGGATCATGTTAGGTGATCCGATGACACGACGATTTCTTAACGATATTCAGGAAGGAAATGTCGGGTTGTCACAGTATCAGATCACAATCTGTTGTATACGTCACGATTCTAGCAGAGTTTCCAAGAAGGAATGGATTTGAAGTTAGAGTTTAGTTTGGCGTTTCATCCTCAGACCGACAGACAGACGAAAAGGGTGAACCAGGTGATAGTAGACATGTTACGGGCATGCATGCTGGATTTCCAAGGATTATGGGATAAGCACTTACCCCTTATCGAATTCGCATATAATAACAACTTTCAATCAAGCATCAGCATGACACCGTTTGAAGCACTCTACGGCCGTCGATGTAAATCTCCGATTAACTAGGAAGAGGCTAGAGAATGTATCATTTTAGGCTCTAATTTGATTGAAAGTACAAATGAAGTTGTACGAGTCATTCGTGAGAGGCTAAAAATTGCTCAAAGTCGACAAAAGAGTTATGTCGATCTCAAGCGCACTAGTATTGATTTTCAGGTAACGAAAATACCTCTAAGTACACTTGTCACATTAAATCTAACTATGTTTATAAATTTCTAACATCTGTCATAACAGATTGGCGATCACATTTTTATCAAAATTTCACTGACAAAGGGTGTAGTGCGATTTGGGAAACGAGGCAAGTTAAGTCCTTGCTATGTTGGACCATTCCAAGTCTTGGGCAGAGTTGGTGAGGTAGCATACCGAGTCACGTTACCTCCACATTTATCTAGCATACACAACGTCTTCCACGTGTCTATGCTGAGGAAGTATATCAGAGATCCAACCCACGTGTTGGATTATCAACCACTCGACGTCCAGGAAGATTTGATGATGACTGAAGAATCAGTCCAGATATTGGATCGCTGAGACCAAATTATGAGAACGAAGTGTATTCCACTCGTCCTGATTCAATGGCGAAATCATGGTGCAAATGAAGCAACTTGGGAATGCGAAGCAGATATTCGCGCTCAGTATCTCCAACCGTTTACATAAAGTAAGTTATTTATTGCATCAGTTAGATTGAATTATTACTTTAGAACATATTTTGTATACGCTACCATTGAACTATTTATATAATTGGGTCTTAATGGTCAAGAGCTAAATAGGAAATAATTTTGCATGATCAGTCTTGATTACTGTATCTTATATTTATATTTAACTCAAGTCTTAACCTATTGCAAGCGCATTATGGAAATTATAGTACTAGCATTAGGATCGTTTCCACGAGGGAGTGATTATCTAAGTTTTCTCTATTTCTATTTTCTATTCAAATTCATATTTTAAAAACTTCTATTTATCTTTAAGATTTCCTAATCTACTGGAGAAATATGAATAAAGAATGATTTTCTAAACTAAAGTGTATAAAAATAAATCCTAATCCTCCTTCTTCAGATTAAGTTTATCAATCTTAATCTTCGGCTTTCAGATATTTATGAAAATAAACAGTACTGTTACACCATATTTCAGTCTCCTAGCATTGATCGTCAATCAAGTATAAGATCCTATCAATACAGATTTAATCTAATCAATAATTAGCCAAAAACTTGGGCGTCAATCAAACTCTAGCAACTGATGATGGAAACGTAAAAACTGTTACACTAATTTGCAAATTCTATCGTGAGTCATCAATTCAAATCAAAACTTAGAGATGGCAAATAAATATATCTTTCACCCCTCAGCTGCAGTCATCAATTGCTCCTGAGAAACTATAGATATCTACACTAATCTTTAGCACTCAATTGCAGTCGTCAATTGCTCTTGAGAAACCTTTGATATCTAAACTATCCTAACTAGTATACACTACTTGATCGGGAAAAAATCTAAAGTCAGGAGTCAATTGTTGCTGAAATTCTTCGATGCTTATTCCTATGCCGCTTATTTATAGATCATAAGGGGTCGATTTACAGAGATCTAATTCTAATCAAAGAAACTACTAAAAAGTATCCTAATATAATTCTAATTCCTAATTTTATCTTTCCCTGCTTCCATTAGTTGCTGCGCTTCTAGATTGTTCTTTACTGAGCAGCAGCAGAGTCCTTCGGAATATCAATCTTCATCAATCTTCTCAGATCCGTGATCCGCAGAACTTCTAATTGTATAGATCTTTTAATTCTGGATATGGTGGTAACAATTCTCACGTGATCAGTAACAGCAACACAGAGGAAAGCTTTAGATAATTGTTCTTTTTTTAGAAAATTGTTAATCACGATTTTCTGTCTTTCATAGCTCCTTTTTAGAGAATCATTAATTACAACTTTCTATTTCTCATAGCTTCCTCATAGTTGACTATTTTTTGGATTACGCTTTATCGTTTTTCTCTTTTTATCTCTTTTGAAGAATCGTAGATTACGATTTTCTGATTTTCAGTTGCGACTATTCGTCTTTTTCGTTTGGTCGTCCTTCTTATTGTCTTTGAGTTTATTTTGACAAAGATTAGCACTTAGGCTCTAATTTACTACTTATCTCTAATATCTACATATCAATATCTCGTTAGTAGCAAACTATGACCTAGTAGCACTAAATTATGGGTGATAAAATGGTAAATTATGTGACTAATCACACCCCCAAACTTAAGTTTTGCTAGTCCCGAGCAAACAACGAAACATAAAATATTTAAAACTTAAATTTAAATACCACTTTCATAGGGAACACGATTGCATTTAGCAAATGCAACAAGCCTTTAAACCCCTAGCTGATCCCTAGTGAAGGAGTTGTAATCTCCTGAAGGTTTTGAATGAAGTTACCAACAAACTTCAAATATATTTTTGGATTTTTCAAAATATTTTTCAAAACTAAAAATTTAAAATATAAACTAATTAGTTAGTCATTATATGTTCATTATTTCAAAATATTTCAAATCTTTTATCCTTAGTTTCCCATCATCATAATCATCCTTCACCATAACTCAACAATTTCAATTCAGTATAGTGTGGAATGTGTGCATATCAGTGAAGAGTTTATTCATCATAGATTTTTCTAAACTGTAATTTTTAGAAAATATTTTCATCCAAACTCTCACTTATTGGCATACTCTCAAAAATAATCAAAATTTTGGGTTCTCTCGATATATATGATAATTTTCAGAAGATAATTAATTAGAAAGGTAAATCTCATGAAAAGATAATCAATTCTGTTCTTATAATTCCCTTATTTATTCATAGTATCTACTTCACATATCTCTACTAGACTCATATTTTTACAAATCATAAATCTCAAAGGTCTTTCCTTCAGCTTGTAATGGGGCTTTGGGTTTTAGAAGGTTTTAAAGAAAAGGTAAAGAGGATTCA
Organism: Chloranthus sessilifolius; assembly: GCA_021018995.1. NCBI lineage: Eukaryota > Viridiplantae > Streptophyta > Magnoliopsida > Chloranthales > Chloranthaceae > Chloranthus > Chloranthus sessilifolius. The sequence goes on along the minus strand of CM037597.1, from coordinate 31,593,323 downwards.
AAATTATTTCTGAGAATTTCAGCTCTTCTTTTTCCTATCACTATTTTTCAGCTTCTGTAAGTATCCATAAATCAGATATCTTTTTCCCATTTATTTTCTTTTCGTAAATCCCATTTTCCTTCTTTTCAGTTAGAAGCTTTTTGCTTCTCTTTTCACAAAATCGTCTTTTACGATTTTTCTATTTCTTTTCCCATATCTTTATATGTTTGTATTTCTTTTTGCTTGTACCCTTTTCAGCAGCTCCTTTATCTGTTAACTCATACTCCTTTCACTCCCTTTTCTCTCCTTTTACATTCTAAACTTTTAAGAAATTGTAAGGGTTAAGGATAGAAAGCTTTGGGCAGTACATATGGTTAAAGGTTTATAAATTTTGGTATAAAGAAATGTAGGCTTTAGGCTTCTAATATGGGTTCAAATGATAAAATGTTCTGGGATTTTGACTTTTTGGCTCTAATTAAACAAAAGATAGCCTTCGGTCATTTTCATGATTTACTAATATGGATGTCTTATTGCTTGGGTATACTTAATAGATAGTTCTAAACAAATAAATCATCATCATCACATAATATATTGATTCTAAGTTCAGCAGTATGAGATTTCACATAGTAGAGAAGTTCAATGTAACGATCCCCAAAATTGTTAAACCAAGTAGTGTAGGAAACATCCGTCAACCAACACTGAGCACTACTAACACTGAGCACTTTAACTGGATGAGACACTTACACTCAATGAACAGGTTTAAGATAATAAGCATGTTTAGGCTTAATTGGGCAAATTCCCATTAACTCGTTAAATCGGTGTTGCGTTGGACTCTATAGATTCCAGCCATTTACACTAATTAAGTATACACATCAATGGTGCACGGGAGAAAAATAATAGACCACTTGCCTTTGTTTATCTGCCTATACAAGACCAAAGCCTTGTGAATGTTGCATGATATCCCAGCCCAAAAATGTAGCTTAAACTAAACAGCTGCATATAGCTTTAATTGGTCTTAATATAACCAAGAAGGAAGGAGTTGCTATTAGATAAACTTTTATTGGTTTACCTGTAAAAGACAAATGCAAGTAAGCCTGATTTTATATACAAAACATAACTTGTTCTGGGTTATAAACAAGAAGACCCTGGAATTTTATTTTATTTTTATCTTGTCTTTTCTGTAATACACTACTAATGTAGTGTTGGCTTACTGGAATTTAACTCAAGTAGATTGTATGCTACTTGCTACTTACTTGCATGGAGAAAATAGCACACGACTCCGATGAGTCATATGCGAGAGCATGCACACAATATCAAATGACTTGTTATAAAATACCAAGACAAAGTAATGCATCTTCCCCATTTCAAAAATCCTTGTGACTATACTCTACACAGCCAACTTTTTTGCCAACTTGAGTCTGTTTATGAGTCTTTTGTAAACAAATGAATGCAATTTTTGTGAAGATCAACAAACAATCTTGTAATATTCATATACTTCTACTCCGTTTCTGCTCCGTTTTTTAGATCGGCAAACACAACCATCGATGGTCGAGTACTACAAATTCACCAAAAGGTATGCTAACGATTTCATTTAAAATAAAGGGTCATCATAGAGACTACGTTGAACTTGAGCCCTGAATTCAACAAGTATACTTGAAGCCCAGTGCAAATTTCTGCACTCCGAATCTGCATAGTAGATCTGTGGACTTGATAGAGTGCAGAGTGCAGATTCAGAGTTTTAAAAGCTATCGAAATATATATTTAAAATCTATAGAAATCTGCTGAAATTATACATGTATATATATAAATATATATATATATATATATATATATATACATATATATATATATATATATATATATAAGCCAGGGAGGGAACAACAGATCAAAAGGCCAAGAAGAAACCCAACTGAAGTTCGGCAAGCCAAAAATATATAGGCTTGCCGCGGCAAACCTTATAGGGTTGCCGTGGCAACAAAGCCAGTTGAAAGGCTTGCTATGGCAACACTTCTAGGGTTGCCGCGACAATAAGACCAGCTGAAGGGCTTGCCGCGGCAACCACTTGAGTGTTGCCGAGGCAACCTTCCCAGCACAGAATTTTGAGCCGTGTTTGTGCATTCGGACCTTGGATCCAAGAGGGGTCCATATGTTTATCTAATTGGGTCTTGGCGCACTATTAACCATCTATAAATTACAGGCTCATCTATAAACTATGAGTGTTATTAAAAATCAATCCATTTTCTTAGATATGGTGCCACATGGAGCACTTGAACAATTTTGAAGAGATGGATTCGCATGATGTTATCGGATGACTAAAAGTGCATCGACGATAACACGTGTAAGATTCAACATACACAGGTAGGGAATCTGTGTTGGTATTTTAGAATGATATAAGTATGTCACTTAACTTTCATAGAAACTTTGATAAGTATGCATGTATGCACTGGTCAGCATAATAGAAGAAAAATCTGAATTTTTTGTATTTGAACTGATAAACTTGATTTGATAGGAAATAAATGGACTTGATTAGCCATTAAACTGATGTTAATATGAGCATCAATAGTATCTAGTACACATTGCATAAATCAGAAAGGAATTATTTTACTAGTCTATGAGCATGACTATGAACATAAATCAGTTTTATAAATTAATGATATGATATATTGATAGCAGTTTAAGTACGTTACATCATAAAGCATACATGCAAATGCATATCCTTGATGATTCTACGTGATTCAGTACTCAGAATTTTGTCAATCTCAATGCTCTTGATACATTATTGCTCTAGTTAAATCAAGTGATCTCGCTAACTCGGGAGCTTGAGATTCTCGATACAAGTGATCCTGCTAACTCGGGAGCTTGAAGTATTCTAGTCCAAGTGATCCCGCTAACTTGGAAGCTTGACAAGTGATCCTGCTAACTCAGGAGCTTGACCTTGTTAATTCCCTATTTTCGCCAGCATGTATTCAGTTTCAGTTTGCCTCTCACACTTGTTATATCATGCATAAATACAGCATTGCAGCATGTTATTCATATGTTATTTTATGCTTCTCTATGGAAAAGTGATAAACTGTCAATATAAAATAGCAATGCAATATTCTCTACTGAGCTTTGGATGATAGCTCATTCCACGACTTAAATGTCTTAGCTGCAGACCCTGACCCGGAGCACGTAGCCGATCTTACTTACGTGCCTGACGAGGAAGAGGGAGAAGAAGAAGACGAGGAGGAGGATGATTTCGTGGAAGAATTCTTCCCGAAATAGGTTTGTAGCTTGGGATCTGAGGGGATATGGGTTTGAGAAGGAGAGGAATGAGAGAAATATATTTTATGGCATGTATAAATGATATATGATGATTTTAGGCATATGCTTGGATGTATAGGTTTTCTTTTCACTGTTTAGATGACGGGTGGCCATCATCAGTGAAAAGCTATATATCAGATTTGACCGTTATTTTGTTTATAGTGTTTATAGACTATTTATCAGTTATTTTGCCATATTATCCATCTGTCAGAGTTAAAATACATTGCTTCTACATTTGCATCGCTTTGAATTAAAGAAGTAATCCCTTGATGAAAGGATCATATCAGGTGATCTGATGGCGCGACCTTTCCCAGTTTAGAGACGGGGAAACATCGGGCTGTCACATTCAAAGAAATTTAAGCATGAATAAAAACAGTCTCTCTCTCTCTCAGAAAAAGAGGAAATAGGCTTTATAGCTTACTGGTCATATAATTTTGAAACTATAATTTGAAAAATTTTACAGTTCAGATTAATCGTATAGTTTCAAACATTCTCTAATATAGTGTTCTAGAGATTGTTTACTTTAAATTGCAACTATTTTTATTTTGATTTTTGAACTACTACTTTGATGGATTGCTAAGAATCTCAAATTTTTATATTTTCTTTTATAAATAGCATATAATGATTCACTAAAAAAAAAATTTAATTTTAAAATTTAAATTTTCTACAAAAAAAAAAAATTAAACTAATGTAAAAGAAAACTAAACTATTGTGATGTATCCCCCCCAAACTTAAATGCGACAATGTCCTCATTGTGCAAAACAGGGGACATAAAAAAAAAATTTACCTATTTTATTTACTATGTTAGTAACCGGGTATATAATATGTAAAAACAATCAAAAATCTTTCCCCCAAACTTAGGAGAAAAATACTTTCGATTTTATGGAACTAAAAAAATAGAAATAAAAATTGTTAGTAATGTTAGTAACACGCTGTTAGTAAAAAAATGCAGAGTTAGTAAAAGAAAATTATATATATATCGGAATATTTACAATGAATAGAAGGGAAAATAAAACTAAAATCTAACATAAGAACTAATTACATAAAAGAGTATAAACCTTGGAAAAATCTAGACACACACTAAACTAAGACACTGGCAGCAACGTCCGAGAGAATGATTCTTCGATAAAGATCGATCCTCGGCTTCTAACTACCTTCAATTAAAGTCTCGCATCCCTTCCAACAAGAGGAGCTCCAACCTTTGGAGGGTTGCTACTCCAAGAGCTGTCAAATCATTCCCACCTGTCCTTCCAAATCCCTCGCCTCTTCTTCATGACTCATCAACTACACCGTTAATGCAATTAAGGGAGAAGATGAGCAATGGAGAGGGGTGGTGGGAAGATCAAGGATGGGATAGGAGATGACACTGAAAATTACAATCCATCCTTATTATATAAGAAGTCGCATTCTGGGTGGGTTGTGATGGTGTAAAGTTTAAGAAGTGGGGGGAGATGAGTTCTTGGTATATGGTTTCGGATTTGGGTTAGGTTTAGGGTAAATGGTAGTCTCGGTGGATGATTCAACATCAAAGGCATATTGCCAATGCTTCAGATCTTCTACTTTCTGTTGTGCAGCCAGGAGCTCAGCTCTATATTTTTCTAAAGTTTTATCGATTTTTTGCTGAAGTCGTTCTAGTTATGTTCTTCCATCATGGGGATGTGTATGGATTTATAGGAAAACGTCTTGAACAGTCACTTCGAAGTAAATGTCGATGTGTAGGTTCCTAGGCTAGGGTGGTTGGGAAGTGGTGATTTTGAATGTTCATATCCGTTTCCTATAAAATTTTAAATAGGTCTTACTTCCAATGCACCCGAAAAGACTGATCACTAGGTTCTCCTGTTCCCCAGATTATCGTTTGCAATTTCAGATAGCATTCACGAGAATCAGGACTGAAAAATCGTACTCTCTACGATTCGACTCTAAACTCACGGGAATTCGCAAATCCATGCGTTTCAAGTGATTAAAACAAAGAAAGAGCTGTTACGATTAGTAATCTGTCATAAATCGTAAGGAGTCATTTCAAAAATATTTATATTTACATATGTTACATGTGTTTGCTACGGATGAGTCGGTAGCTCGACAGTTTCAGGAGGAATTCAATAGCGATCAAGGGGAGTTGATGTCCCTCCCATAAAAGTATTTCCCCAGGGGTGCCAACTACCATGTGGAAGAATAGTTACTCTCTCTCGAGTCAACCAGAATGGTTAATTGCTCAACCTGAGTTGTTAATCGTGTAATGGATTCCAAGAGGTTATTGAGTAGCTGCGTTTGAATTTGGCCATGTTGCAGCCAGCTTTCAGCCAATTACGACAAGGCTTCCTCAATGTCAGAGTGGTCTTGGGTCTGTGTGGGGCAAAGCATAGGAGAGTGTTGAGGAATTTCCTAATTTACACCGCAGGTACCAATGACTTCTCTTTGTTGAGATGTTGGGTGTGATTTTACACCCACCAGAGATAGAATTTTTGTCTTCCATAGTTTTAACTTTGGAAGGCAATTCATCATTGACTTTAATTTGTATAAACCTCTCTGCCTAAGGGGTATACTTCTTGAAGTCTCAGGTTCAATCTCACCCGGTGCATGGAATTGCACTGGTTCCTCGTTAAAGTTTTTAAAAAAATTTCAAGCAGACTCAGCAGTCATGGTAGGGAACATCCCCCTACAGGAAACATCAACTATGTGCCGATTTTGGTCATTCAGACCTTCATAGAAAGTTAGGACTATTTGCGAACGAGGTATCTCCTGGTGAGGACACCCATATAAAAGGTCGTTAAGGCGCATCCACCCCTCCTGAAGTGGTTCATCTGGATATTGTTTGAAATTTCTAATCAGATACTGGATTTGATTTGTTCTTTGGATTGGGAAGTATTTCATGAGAAATCCTCTTTTCAAGTCCTCCCAATTGGTGAACGAATCATGAGGCAAGTAGTGTATCCACTATCTTGCTTCATCTCTAAGAGAGAATGAGAACAGCCTTAGACGCAGAGATGTTTCTGGCAAATTTCTGATTTGGATAAGATTACACACTTCTATGAACTATCTTAAATGCAGATAAGGATTTTCATCATTTAGCCCACAGAAAATTGGAAGTACTTGAAATATTTTGGGCGTAATTTTAAAATTCTCATTGCCGGTCATAAGGGTTAATTGTATGCATGGGAGAAGTAGATAATATTCCTCCATTATTTTAGACAAATATTGTCTAAAACAGAATATTTATAGTTTTTTTTTTTTTTTTTACTTTTTATTTTAGAAAGCAAGGAGAGAAACAAATCTGAGTTTCTAATTTCTAGGGCCCGCAGAAGTGTTGAAAGTCTGGTTTGTTACTCCGAATAAACTTGCAAAATATTTAAGAAGAGATCAAAGAAAAATAAAAATATAAAGAAATATAAAAAGAGAAAGATAAATATCAGTTTTTAAAAGGATAAAAATATTAAATTTTTGAAAGAACTAGATAAATCCGCTTCCCCGGCAACGGCGCCAAAAACTTGGTCGATCTTGATTACTGTATCATATATTTATATTTAACTCAAGTCTTAACCTATTGCAAGCGCACAATGAAAATTATAGTACTAGCATTAGGATCGTTCTCATGAGGAAGTGATTATCTAAGTTTTCTCTATTTCTATCTTCTATTCAAATCCTTATTTTAAAAACTTCTATTCATCTTTAAGATTTCCTAATCTACTAGAGAAATATGAATAAAGAATGATTTTCTAAACTAAAGTGCATAAAAATATATCTTAATCCTCCTTCTTCAAATTAAGGTCACGTCAATCTTAATCTTCAACTTTCGGATATTTATGAAAATAAACAGTACTATTACACCATATTTCTAGTCTCCTAGCATTGGTCATCAATCAAGTCTAAGAATACAGATTTAATCTAATCAACAATTAATCAGAAATTTGGGCGTCAATCAAACTCTAGCAACTAAAGATGAAAAAGTAAAAACCGTTAAACTAATCTGCAAATTCTAACCTGAGTCGTCAATTCAAATCAAAACTTAGAGATGTTTACAAAGCAAATAAATCTAAACTAGAAAGCAAATAAATATATCTTTCACCCCTCAGCTGCAGTCATCAATTGCTCCTGAGAAACTATAGATATCTACACTAATCTTCAGTACTCAATTGCAGTTGTTAATTGCTCTTGAGAAACCTCTGATATCTAAACTATTCTAACTAGTATACACTACTTGATTGGAAGAAAATCCAAACTCAGGCGTCAATTGTTGTTGAAATTCTTCGATGCTTATTCCTATGTCGAGCCCTCTTATTTATAGATCATAAGGGGTCGGTTTACAGAGATCTAATTCTAATAAAAGAAACTACTAAAAAGTATCCTAATATAACTCTAATTCCTAATTTTATCTTTCCCTGCTTCCTTTAGTTGTTGTGCTTCTAGATTGTTCTTTATTGAGAAGCAGCAGAGTCCTTCAGAACATCAATCTTCATCAATTTCTAATTGTATAGATCTTTTAATTCTGGATATGGCGGTGACAATTCTCATGTGATCAGCAACAGCAACACGGAGGAAAGCTTTGGATAATTGTTCTTTTTCTAAAAAATCGTTAATCACGATTTTCTCTCTTTCATAGCTCCTGTCTAGAGAATCGTTAATTATGACTTTTTATTTCTCACAGCTTCCTCATAGTTGACGATTTTTTGGATTGCGCTTTATCGATTTTCTCTTTTTGTCTCTTTTAAAGAATCGTAAATTATGATTTTCTGACTTTCAGTAGCGGTAATTCATCTTTTTTCGTTTGATCATCTTTCTTATTGCCTTTTGAGTTTATTTTGACAAAGATTAGCACTTAGGCTCCAATTTACTGCTTATCTCTAATATCTTCACATCAGTATCTCGTTAGTAGCAAACTATGGCCTAGCATCACTAAGTTAAGGGTGATAAAATGATAAATTATGTAACTAATCAATGCTCCATACATGACCTGTTCACATAAATACGTGAAAATATTTGACTCACGGTAGTTAAACTACACCCGAACATGTGCGTCAAAGACTACACCCGAACATGTGCGTCAAAGATTTGCAGGAAATAAAATATTTGGAGCCTGCCTACACATAAAATTGATCGTAACAAAATTTTAGATAATACATAGTGATGTTTGACACAGAAGGGTGTCAAGACTTTGACCCAAAACCAACTAGCGTCAGCCAACACCTGCAAGACAAAGCCTAATGGCCTTGCCGCGGTAAGAACTAAGGCTGGCTGCGACAAGCATTTCGAGTTGCCGCGGGAACTGAGAAACACAAAAAGAGGACCCAAGAAACCCCAAACCCTAGCATTTATCATTTTCATTTTTGGGGTCTTTGATTTTTCCACCTCCCGTGATGCACACACCTATTTTGGAGTTCAAAATTTACCTTTCTCGCGCCAAATCCCTCTCAAGTTCAAGAATCGTGGTTGACGTATCTTCTTCAACACGATTTTCACTCGTTCTTCTTACCGTTATGCATAAATTCGAGGTAAAACTTTCGTTTTTCCTTTCTTTGTTAATTATTTTTATTACCATGCCTCCTAAGAAGACCACGGCTTCTAAACTGACACCCGTATGCCCTAAAGCATTGGCGAAAGCCAAGGCCAAGGCCCCATCGACATCCCAAGCTCATTCTGATCCACCCAGGGATCGTGAAGTGCCCGTTCCTTGGTGGGACAATAAAGCAGTCGAGCCTGATTGGATTTTTGACCAATCTTTGCTCGCCCCTAAAGGTATGACCGCATGGTCTTTTATTTATCTTAAACGAGCAGGTCTCGAAGCCCTACTTCAACCCATACATCCCCATTTTTACCCACGACTAGTCTGATTCTTTTACCAGAATTTAAAAGTCATCGAGTATGTCGGCAAATTAGATACCGAAATTGATGGGCACCAATTTCACTTCGACCTACATGAGATAGCCAATGCTATGGATTGTAGTGTGACATATGATGGTAGTCAAGCTCTCTTAGCCCCTCGACTCAAAGATGTGAAATTTGAACACATCACCATCAAGATGACCAAGGACAAACTGCTCTCGATTTATCCGTTCATCAAAGTCAATTACCACAAAACATGTGGTTTCTCGATGTTGTCTTTAGGAACCCGATGCAACATAAGTGCGAGAGACGAGACGCTCTTTTACAAGCTCTCTTTGTCGTTCATGAAAACCGGTGGCTCAATGCCCCGAAAATGATTTGGGAAGGGATTAAATACGCGAGCGTTCATCTGCTCAGTGACGTCCCAGCCCCTATGACATCTCTTCCATATGCACGTCTCATCTCCTAGCTCCTTGAGGGTCATAAAGATGCCAATAATCCAAACCCATATCAGATTCCGTATGGGGAGGAACAACGAACCGATCATATTCGCTAGTTTATCCTAGCCAAATGGAATAACACTTATCAGCAATGTCAACTTGCCGTTAAAACCTGGCATGTAACATCCCAAAAATTTTGACCTTTGAACAGTGTGCCTCGGTGTGCATGCCCGATGGGTCACGTACCCGACCCTGTGAAAATAATTGTTAAGTCATATTAGGTCATGCGTTAAGTGAAAATCAGGAGTAAAGTTATGCGTGAAACATTGAATGAGTTTCGATATACTTAGTTGCGGTGTATGTGCTTAACACCAAAACCAAAGAATTAATATAAGTGTATGAAGCCTAAGAGAATTTATATCTCTAATGATTTTTTGGTTCTAGAGAGGGAATGAAAGTTTATTAATGATTAAACAACTTATTTGACGAATTGGGCCAATTATATTTTGCTAAATAGTTGGGCCGACTATTCGAGCCGACTATAGGTCCTGATTGGGTGCATGTCTGTTAAGAGACACGTCACCGTTCGAATTTTTCAAACGGGATCATTTTGGATTTATTTGAGCTCATGTGAGATTTTTAGGACCAAGTTCGTACACCGTGGTTTGTGTATTGGCTCAACACCGAGTCTGATTGATAAGCGGTTTGGGTGTACACGCCCCACACCGAACCAAAAGATTAATTCTATAATAGTTAACACTTTGCTTAGGTGTATTTGTTTTACGTGGAGTCTAGTTCCTTAGATAAGGCTAACACCCAAAAGGGGTGTATGTGTTGCATAGGGGAACTAGCCCTTTAAGTTAAGAAAGGCAAAGCTTCTTTGGGAAGCTATTATCGGTTTGCCTTGTTTGGATTTGAGTTTTAGACAGAGAGAGAGAGAGAGGAAGAGGAGAGTTTGAGGAAATCTCCATCGTGATGCCAAATCGGCTCCTCTAAGTTTTGAGGTATCGGCTTCGTAGTGATTTGTGTGCCGCGAGAGCCATTGGATTCCAATATCGATGAGTTTTAGAGATTTTTGAGTGTGTGGGTTGACAGTATACGTGATTGGGTGAGTGGAGGGTAGTGCAGTATGAAAGGGAGCTTCGCCATAAGCTTCGTTTTGATTCAATCGACAAAAGGATCACCCAATTTCACTCCAAAACCCTCTTGTGGGCATGTGCACATGGATCGAGGAATTGATCGATTTAGAAGGTAAGAATCTTTATAAATTTGTTATGAGTTGATGTGTTAGTTAACTTAGGTGTATGGGTTATGATAATTGAAGAAGAAAGATAAAAAGTTAAAGAAAATGGGTTGTTGAAGTTCAAACTTGAGCTGACAAAACCGACCGGTTGAACTCCAAATCGATCGGTCGAATTCGTTTGAGCTCGCCGACACCGTCTCAGTGTTTAGGCAGTAACTTTCTGGTACAATCTCCGATTGCCATAACTCTTACGACGTTGGAAAGAGGACAGAAATATATACAACTTTTGTGAATTGAACAACTTTTAAATCAATCATTTTAAAGGTCAAAATTTAGTGTGAAGTGGGGTCAAATTCTGATTCTGTCAAAATATGAAACCGACCGATAGAAATTATTTTGACCGGTCAATTTGGAAAATCGACCGATCGAAAGTAGCACGATCGGTCGATTTATGAAAAATAGTGAGGGTGTAAATCTGGTGCTAGAAAAATCGATCGGTCGATTTGGAAATCAACCGATCAATTTTAGAAACCGACCGGTCGAAATTGATATTGACTTGCCAATTTTGTCTGAACTGGCCGACACTGCTTTGGTATTTTGACCATAGAGTTTTACTCCGAACTCTGATTGATGTAATTCTTGTGGCATTGGAAAAAGGACAACGAGATCTACAACTTTTGTGAATTAGCAATTTTGTGAATCCAAATATTTAAAGGTCAAATAATTAGGGAAAAGGTTAAGTCAAATTCTAAGTTAGCATGAACTTGCCCATTTCCGTCTCGGTTTTAAAAAATCATATAAATACACCAAATTTATTATAAATTAGAATATGTTATTAATACATCATTATATGTATAATATAGATTAAGAATGAGGGGCTACCGATAAGTATTTTGGTGTCGCTTTAGACGGCTCTAAGCTTAAGGTAGGGAAAACTCTTTAACATGTGTATTGATTACGATTAGCATGCATTTTATGATATGATAAGACGTGTGTGGTGTGTAACTTGTCATCTATTTAGCATGAATATTGTGATGTGAGAAACATTAGTGTGATTTATGAAACTCGTCATTTGGATAGCATAAAGTTCTTTTATGATTTTGAACATCAAAAGTGTTTATGTGTGTGTGCACTTAGAGGTGTGTATGTGTGTGAAATCAGATATGTGTGTCGAAGATTTGAAACTCTAAACTTAACTTACTATAAATTACCACTTTTCACGGTGATGAACTATAAGTTATTTTCGCACTTGGATTTAAGGTTATGAGTGATACCCAATAGACACGACGGTATATCCGTACAAATTGAGTTTCCGGTGCAGCGGGATACCTGCTCTTTGATTACCATTCAGCGGTAAATTGTGAATCTAGTGCAATGGGATATCTGTTCTTTAATTATCATCCTGCGGTAATATTCATTCCGGCAAGTCACCTCCATCGAAGGGGCTTGTGTAACATATTAAAAGGGTTCAATTAAACGACGATGGTGGGTATCCCATTGGGACTCGATGTTATAGTGCTCGGGGATTATTTAAGTTATCAGTTTAAGTGTTCTTTTGTCACGGGAATAAATTTTGTAATCATGAGTTTAAGCTTTAAACAAAAAAAAATTCGTATGTGATATTAGTTTTGCTTCAAGTAAAATATTCTCCAAATTGTGTCTTTATGTGAAAAGCATGTTTGATTTCATCATAAAATATATGCGTGATGTGATAATATGTATGTTATTGATATTTCTCTACTGAGCTCAGATGTAGCTCATCCCTCGACTATACGTCACAGGTACAGATGTTGATCAGGATTATACATTGGATTAAGGCTTAGGATCTCCAGTTTGGAGAATTTGGCCTTAGGTGAGGATTTGGGCTAAGCAGGTTTTGGGTTTGTACGGTGGATTTTTGAGACTTTTGGATTAAATACAATGGTAAGATTTGTTTTGTAAGTATATTTGGAAGCCACTGCTTAGGTGATGGTCAGCCATCACCGGTGGTTTTTCCTTTGGCCCCTTTTTGTTTAGTGGTTATGTATAGAAGAAAACTTCTTGTTTCCATATTTATCTATGCTTTGACTCTACTTTGGTAGGCGTACCAAGTAATTCTTTATTCGGATCATGATATGTGCGACCCGACGGTCCGATATTCCCTGAGTTTTGGTATGTAAGAAGAAAAAAAAAATATTGTACAGGTTTTTATGGAATCGGGGAAAATCGGACTGTCTCAGTTGGTATCAAAGCTTAAGTATTAGGTCTTGTTGGGACCCAAGGCTATGGCAGTAGTCTCTATTAGGACATAGGATATCCAACTAGGACTCATCACATTTGATGAAACCTTAGGCTTTAGGTCTTCTAGGGACTCAAAGCTGTGGTCGTAGGTTTTGTTTAGAACATGGGTTGTTGATCTCACAATAACTTATAGTGGAGATACTTGATGATTGTGATAGAAGTACGGTTAGTTGATATAATAAGTTTTAGATTTGGTTGGATCATAGGGCCATGGGGACCGCAATCATTATTAATTGTAACCTGGTGTAAATTTGACAGGTCAAAATGGCACCACGCAAGAAAGCAAAGACTATAAGGACCGGAGGAAATGAGCAAAATTGGCAGCTGTTGGAAGTGATGATCAATACAATGGCTCAACAGACTGCATTACTCACGGCAATGTTAAGAGATGCGACTCCCACCTCTCAGTCGACATTGGTTGAATCATGCCCTAGGTGTAACGGGTAACACCTAGCAAAGGACTGTAGGTGGTCTACTAGTTTATATTTTGTTTTCTCATTCTCATCTGGATAGCAAGTTATTATACATACATGATTACATTCTGATTATGGTCATGTTAGTTTTGATGTATGGTTATGTATGCTTATACTAGTTTCAGTTCGATGTATGGTTAGGTATGAATATGCTAGTTTTAGTTTTGATGTATAGTTATGTATGATGATGATAGGTTCAGTTTCGACGTATGGTTATGTATGATTATGCTAGTTTCAGTTTCGATGTATGGTTATGTATGGTTACATTCTGATTTTTCTCATGTAAGTTCGATATATGGTTATGTATGAGTATGCAAGTTTCAGTTATGCTAGTTCAGTTTTGATGTATGATTTTATGTTATCTACTCATGATGCTCTCACGTACCTGACACCATACAATTTTCACGTCTTGTTTTCCCTTGATTCCTTGTACTCGCTTGTTTCGTTTTGAGCCAAGCGATCCCGCTAACTCAGGAGCTTGGTGCCTTGGTCGAAGTGATCCCGCTAACTCGGGAGTTTGACAAGTGATCCCGCTAACTCGAGAGCTTGACTAGTGATCCCGCGAACTCGGGAGCTTGACAAGTGATCCCACTAACTCGAGAACTTGACAAGTGATCCCGCTAACTCGGGAGCTTGATGTCTCAATCCAAGTGATCTCGCTAACTCAGGAGTTTGACAAGTGATCCCGCTAACTCGGGAGCTTGATCATCTTGTTTCTTGTATATGTATGTGTTACGTCTAATTGCTTGTTTAAGCTAAATACGTTTCAGCACGATTCCTTGTATTTGTTTCAACTTGATTCCTTGTCTTTATTTCAGCATAAATCTGTCACATTATAAATTATTAGCATGGCTACTAGTTTGCTTATGTTATATGTTGCTGGAATAGACAAAATGTGAAATAAAAATACTTAGATTGGTATTTTATGCATCAAGAAGTGAATTGGCATTCTAACGTATAAGTTAGCATTGTTATTTTCCTACTAAGCTTAGATGATAGCTCATTCTACGACTTCATGTCTTAGCTGCAGGTCTTGACCCTGAGCACGAGGGAGATCCTGCATACCATCCAGAGGAGGAGGAAGAGGATGAGGAGGACGAGGAAGAAGATTTTGCTGAGGGATTCTTTCCTAAGTAGGTTAGAGAAAAAGAATGTTTGAAAGATACTTTTTGAAAACATGTATAAAATAGCAGTATATGTTTTGATGGGATATTTGGTACTTCATGTATAGGATTTTCTTTCCATTGTTTAGATGATGGGTGGTCGTCTTCGATGGAAAGCTATACATAGCATCTGTTAGCTTTATTTTATAGCTCTTTGATATTATACTACATTAGATAGATGAATGAATATCAATTTTTGCCATATTGTCTTCATATCATAGTTGTTAAAATTACTTCCGCAAATGTAATACTTTGTACACGACACGATACACTTGTATAAAAGGATCATGTTAGGTGATCTGACGACCCGACCTTTTCCCGTATACGATAAGGGGAAAAATCGAGCCGTCACAAGTGGTATCAGAGCACGACATTAAGTCTATTGGAGACTTTACTCTGGCACAGACATATGATAAGACTTCTTGATATTTGTTTAGTGTTAGAGTCTAGGTTGAGTCAGGTTGATGTTTATCTGATCAAGTGTTGCTTGATCATATTAGGTTACGATGCCTCCACGACGAGGGAGAGGAAGGGATAGACCACCATTGCTCCATCGCACTAGCCCAAATGCAATTCCAGTACCGAGCTATGAGCACGACACTGCCTCAGGAAGCGAAGAAAACGTACATATGGCAGAGAGCCGAACTACAATGGAGAATGTTACTGAGCATACTCCTGTAGCAGATGCTAATAAGATGGGGCCTGTTCCTGGAGTCAAACAAAATGCAGGACAAAATCCTCAGTTGATGGAGACCATGGTACACACCATGGCCATGCTAGCTGAGAGAAGTCCCCCATAGGGATTTTTGGAGTTTGTACGCCTCCGACCGCTGAGTTTCTATGGTCAGCACGACCCAATGGAGGCTGAAAAATGGCTAACACAGATCGAGAAGGTGCTTCAGAGGGTTACATGCACTGAGGTCGAAAAGGTTAGTTCGGCAGCATATAAATTGGAAGGTGAAGCAAAGCCCTGGTGGCAGTCTGTGGAAAGGACGAGAATTCTCGAAGTACCCTGGACTTGTGCCGCTTTCACTAAGCCCTTCAATGAAAAGTATTTTCCAACACTCGAGAGATATCAGTTGGAGGTTCAGTTTGCGACTTTAGTACAACGCCAGATGACTGTCAGGGAATAGGAGGCAGAGTTCACTCACCTTTCTCGATTTGCACCCTTACTCATAGCCACCGAACTCATGAAGACACAAAAGTTTGAGCGTAAGGAGAGGATTTCATTATTTCAAGCAACTACGTATGCACATGTGATGAAGTTGGCTCTTATAGCAGAGACCGATGTCGAGAATATGTTCAAAAGGAGAGAGGAACAAAATAAAAGCAGAAAAGCTCTGGCTTGAGGTTTTAATTCTGGTCAAATGAGTAAGAGACCATGATACCCTATGCAGCCAGTATTCCAACCTGCTATAGTGGCCTACACAGGGCCCTACAATCCCGCAAATCTACCACCATTACCGCCTCGAGTTTCACATATTTTCAACCAGCCTACCCAGTTCATATCTTGCGTTTCACAAGCAGAACCAGCAGTTTCTCGCATGAGTCGTATGCAGCTTCGTCGACAGCTTCAGCCGATATCTATGGAAAGTGTGGGAAGGCACACAAGACAGATGAATGTCGTCAAGCGTCTGGTTCGTGTTTTCATTGTGGTAAGATGGGACATCGGATTAAAGATTGCCCAGAGATGGTGGGAACGACGTCAAAGACGGGACCAACCTTACGATCGGTGCGGCCTACAGTACAAGGCCAAGCTTATGCTGTGTTAGCACAAAGCGCCCAAACTAGCAATGATATTATTCAAGGTATGCTTGATAATTATTATTTTATCATAAGTTTATTAATGGTCTTTTAGATGAAGAAGGTGCATCAATTTGAAATTCAGATATATATACATTTAGTATACTGCATTATTTCCACTAGTCGTAGAATCTTATAGTTTAGATTTTATAGTTATAGTTTCTACTAGTCCTAGCTAACTATATAATACATGTGCAATAGGTACATTACTACTATATCTGGAGGGTGCTTACTTGTGTTATGAGACACGAGTTTTGATAAATCCTGGATCTACACACTCGTTTTTCACACCTCAGTTTGCTGAAAAATTTGGAAGGTTGGGAGCCACCCCAGAACCTCTTGACTTTATATTAGACGTCTCAGTCCCAGCCGGACAATCTAGCACTACTGATTTCGTGTATCGATCGATTATCATCCTGATCAAAGATTACTGGGAATACGAAGCAGTAGCCGACCTAATCTTACTTGATATACAAGGATTCGACATAATCCTTGGCATGGATTGGTTGTTCAACCACCATGTGAACGTTGATTGTCGGAGGAAGATTGTCACTTTCTGCCCCCAAGAGAGGAAATCAGCTAGATTTTTCAACATGCAGTTGACTAAACTCCCTTTTATATCAGCAATTTGAGCACGGCGATTACTCGATAATGGTGCTCAAGGGTATATTGCATTTATTCAAAGTCAAGAACAGGAGGAAATGATAATCACATTTTTCGATGTACCGATTGCCTGTGAATTCCCTGACTTTTTTCCATATGACTTGCCAGGATTACCGCCTAACAGGGAAGTAGAGTTCGCTATTGAATTAGCCCCGGGTACTGAACCGAGATCAAAGGTGCCATATCGAATGGCACCAGCTGAGTTGAAAGAACTCAAGGAGTAGTTGCAAGAACTTCTTGACAAAGGGTTTATCAGACCGAGTGTATCCCCGTGGGGAGCACCAGTGTTGTTCGTGAAGGACGGTTCGATGCATCTCTGCATCAACTATCGCCAATTAAATAAACTGAGGATCAAGAATCGTTACTCACTCCCCAGAATTGACGATCTATTTGATCAGTTACAAGGAGCACGGTGCTTTTCGAAGATTGATTTACGATTGGGATATCACCAAATGAAGGTGAAAGCTGATGATATTTCGAAGACAGCTTTCCGGACACGATATGGTCACTACGAGTTTCTCGTCAGGCCCTTCAGGTTGATCAATGCGCCTACATCATTTATGGACTTGATGAATCGAGTCTTCAAGCCTTACTTAGATCAGTGTATCATAGTTTTCATAGACGATATACTCATCTACTTGAAGACGAGAGCAGAACATGAAAATCATCCGCGTCTTGCTTTACAAACATTAAGAGATTCTCAGTTGTATGCCAAGTTCAGTAAATGTGACTTCTGGTTGAATGAAGTTAGTTTTCTGGGTCATATCATCTCCGAAGCCGGTATTACCATAGATCCTGCAAAGATAGAGGCTATAGTGCAATGGAAGCAGCCACAAACTGTAACCAAGATCCAAAGCTTTCTAGGTCTTGCAGGGTATTATCAATATTTTGTAGAAGAATTTTCGAAACTACCTGGACCACTCACGCAACTCACTCGTAAGAATGTCAAATTTGAGTGGACTTAGGCGTGTGATCAGAGTTTCCAGGAGTTGAAAAGGAGACACACCTGTGCCCCTGTGCTAGCAATACCCTCAGGCAGTAGGGGCTTTGTTGTATTCAGTGATGCCTCGTATAGTGGGTTAGGCTGTGTATTGAATCAGAGAGAATGTGTGATTGCGTATGGTTCCCAACAGTTGAAAGATCATGAGAAAAACTTCCCCACTCATGACCTGGAACTAGCAGTGGTCATTTTTGCATTGAAGATATGAAGGCACTACCTTTATGGTGAAACCTTCGAGATTTTCACCAATCATAAAAGTCTTAAGTATCTCTTTACCCAGAAAGAGCTGAATTTAAGGCAGAGAAGATGGATGGAGTTCTTGAAGGACTATGACTATTCTATCCAGTACCATACCGATAAAGCCAATGTAGTAGTTGATGCACTAAGTTAGAAGTCATCCGCTCAGCTATCCCATCTTATGACACGGCTTCAGAGATGGAAATTACTCAATGACTTAGTTTCATCCAATGCCACACTTAAGGCAACATCGACGGGAGGTTTGCTTGCGACATAGATGATCCGATCCATACTTTTCGATAATACACGACACTATGCACTTGTATGAAAGGATCATGTTAGGTGATCCGATGACGCGACCTTTTCCCATATACGATAAGGGGAAAAGTCGGGTCGTCACACAAGGCTATGGCAGTAGACTCTACTAGGACATAGGATATCCAACTAGGACTCATCACAGTTGATGAAACCTTAGGCTTTAGGTCTTCTAGAGACTTAAAGCTATGGTCGTAGGTTTTGTTCAGAACATGGGTTGTGAATCTCACGATCACTTGTAGTGGAGATACTTGACGATTGTGATAGAAGTATGGTTAGTTGATATAATAAGTTTTAGATTTGGTTGGATCATAGGGCCATGGTGACAACAATCACTATTAATTGGAACCTGGTGTAAATTTGACAGGTCAAAATGGCATCACGCAAGAAAGCAAAGACTGTAAGCACCGGAGGAAATGAGTAGAATAGGCAGATGTTGGAAGCGGTGATCAACACAATGTGGGAAGCGAATTTGACAGAGTTGGTAAGGCCTCATAAAGTATTGAGACACACTAGTGTGGGATCTATTTTCGATAGTGAAATTAGTTGTTGTATGTGTTAGTGACACGATGGTATCATAATGTGTGATTTTATGAATTTTTCGGTGAAAAATGTATTGTTTCATGTGATGAAAGCTACGAATACATTTAGCTTAAGTCTGTCAAAATAAGGATAGGTTCTATTATTAATTTCTGTTACCTTTTGTTATGTGTGGTCAATTTTCACGAACAAAAATTCCTTTGAGGAGGGGAGAGTGTAATGATTCTGATTTTTATTGTTCATCGATGTTCAATCATTGACTCTTAATGAGAATATGTCTATTTTGTTAAGGACTAATAAATAACCACACCCCTTCGACTAGGGATACGAAAATTTTTTAGGACGAAAATTATTTAAGGTGGGAAGAATGTAACATCCCAAAAATTTTGACCCCTGAACAGTGTGCCTCGGTGTGCGTGCCCGACTAGTCACGTATCCGACCCTGTGAAAATAATTGATAAGTCATATTAGGTCATGTGTTAAGTGAAAATCAGAACGAGTAAAGTTATGCGTGAAGTTTTGAATGAGTTTCGATACACCTAGTTGAGGTATATGTGCTTAACACCAAATCTAAAGACTTAATATAAGTGTATGAAGCCTAAGAGAATTTATATCTCTTATGATTTTTGGGTTCTAGAGAGGGAATGAAAGTTTATTAATGATTAACAACCTATTTGACTAATTGGGCCAACTATATTTGGCTGACTAGTTGGGCCAACTGATTGGGCCGACTATTCGAGCCGACTATATATAGGTCCTGATTGGGTGCATCTCTGTTAAGAGACACGTCACCATTCAGATTTTTCAAACGGGATCGTTTTGGGTTCATTTGAGCTCTTGTGAGATTTTTAAGACCAAGTTCATACACCATGGTTTGTGTATTGGCTCAACACCGAGTACGATTGACAAGTGGTTTGGGTGTACAGGCCCCACACCGAACCAAAAGATTTATTCTATAATAGCTAACACCTCGCTTAGGTGTATTTGTTTCACGTGGAGTCTAGTTCCTTAGATAAGGCTAACACCCAAAAGGGGTGTATGTGTTGCATAGGAGAACTAGCCCTTTATGTTAAGAAAGGCAAAGCTTCTTTGGGAAGCTATTACCGATTTGCTTTATTTGGGTTTGAGTTTTAGAGAAAGGGAGAGAGAGGAAGCGGGGAACTTGAGGAAATCATTGTCATGACGCCAAATCGGTTCGGTTAAGTTTCGAGGAATCGGCTTCGTAGTCATTTGTGTGCTGTGAGATCCATTGGATTCTAATATCGATGAGTTTTAAAGATTTTGAGTGTGTGGTTGACGATAGAGAATCAACCATTGTGATTGCGGTATACGCGATTGGGTGAGTGAAGGGTAGTGCGATTTGAAAGGGATCTTCGCCGTAAGTTTCGTTTTGATTCAATCGACAAAAGGATCTCCAAATTTTACTCCAAAACCCTCTCATGGGTGTGAGCACGTGGATCAAGGAATCAATCAATTTAGAAGATAAGAATCTTTGTAAATTTGTTATGAGTTGATGTGTTAGTTAGCTTAGGTGTATGGGTTATGATAATTGAAGAAGAAAGATAAAAATTTGAAGAAAATGGGTTGTTGAAGTTCAAACATGAGCTGACAAAACCGACCGGTCGAACTCCAAATCGACTGGTCGAATTCGTCTGAGGTCGCCAACACTGCCTCAGTTTTTAAGCCGTAACTTTCTGGTCCGATCTCCGATTGGTGCAATTCTTACGGCATTGGAAAGATATACAACTTTTATGAATTGATCAACTTGTGAATCAACTGTTTTAAATGTTGAAATTTAGCATGAAGTGGGGTCAATTTTTGATTTTGTAGTCATACCAAGTAATTCTGTATTCGAATTGTGATATGTGCGACCCGACGGTCCAATTTTCCCTGAGTTTTGGTATGTAAGAAGAAAAAAATATATATTATGCAGGTTTTTGTGGAATCGGGGAAAATTGAGTTGTCCCAATTGGTATCAAAGCTTAAGTATTAGGTATTGTTGGGACCCAAGGCTATGGTAGTTGTCTCTATTAGGACATAGGATATCCAACTAGGACTCATCACAGTTGATGAAACCTTAGGCTTTAGGTTTTCTAGAGACTCAAAGCTGTGGTCGTAGGTTTTATTTAGAACCCGGGTTGTGGATCTCACGATCACTTGTAGTGGAGATACTTGATGGTTGTGATAGAAGTACGTTTAGTTGTTATAATAAGTTTTAGATTTGGTTGAATCGTAGGGACATGGTGACAGGGATCATTATTAATTGGAACCTGGTGTAAATTTGACAGGTCAAAATGGCACCACACAAAGACTGTAAGCACCGGAGGAAATGAGCAAAATTGGCAGCTGTTGGAAGCGATAATCAATACAATGGCTCAGCAGACTGCATTACTCACGGCGATGTTAAGAGACGTGACTCCCACCTCTCAGTCGACATTGATTGAATCATGCCCTAGGTGTAACGGGCAACACCTAGCAAAGGGCTGTAGGTGGTCTACTGGTGCATGTTTTCAATGTGGGTGAATGAGACACCGGATAAGAGATTGTCCCGCAATGAAAATGGGGGCAACAACTTCGGCAACAATTTCGGATACCACTTGGTCCATAGGTTGAGACCGTGCATTAGCCATCTCTGCACGAGATGCCCGTATAGAGTTGGTAAGGTCTCATAAAGTATTAAGACACACTACTGTGAGATCTATTTTCGGTAGTGAAATTAGTTGTAGTATGTGTTAGTGACACGATGGTATCATAATGTGTGATTTTATGGATTTTTGGGTGAAAAATGTATTGTTTCACGTGATGAAAGCTAGGAATACTTTTAGCTTAAGTTTGTCAAAATAAGGATAGGTTCTGTCATTAATTTTGGTTACCTTTTGTTATGTGTGGTCAATTTTTGCGGACAAAAATTCCATTGAGGAGGGGAGAGTGTAATGATTCTGATTTTTATTGTTCATCAATGTTCAATCATTGACTCTTGACTAGAATATGTCTATTTTGTTCAGGACTAATAAATACCCACACCCCTTTGACTAGGGATATGAAAATACTCAAGGATTGCCCAGTGAGGCGTCGGGGGCAGGAAACATCGACGTCTACTTCTGAGTCGATTCTCCCTACAACTCAAGGTCACACCACTATCGCACAACACACGATGCCCAAGAGGCACATGAAGTTCCTCAAGGTATAGATTCATTATCAATTGTCAAGATTTTATTTTCAAATTCAAAAGGATTAACATATAGGTGATAATTATAATGACAAGCCTTGAATCAAACTTGACAGTTAAGGTGTAATTACTTTAGGATAGGTTGTTTAGAAAATCTGAAGTTTTGTTGACACTTATGAGCCATGATGTTTTAACAAAGACTTGTAAACAAATTTATACTTCACGGCCCTAATCAATTGTCTTTCCTTTTACAATTAGAATCGTATTTGTGTGTTATAGGTATGATTAAATGCATACATTTTGAAATTTTAAGATCATTGTTGCAAGTTTAAAATATGCCCATTTTGTAATGATTGCGTACCCATATGGACATATGTGATGGCTCACAGTGGTACACTTCATTGTAGTGTGCGCCTAGTTGATGGTAGATAGTTCACATTTTGTCTATGAAAGTAGCTACGTAGTAAAGGGTTTTAACGTATGATTGAGTCTTGCTAATGATTATGATGATTGTGGGTACCGATGTGTATTCTTAGCTTGGTGGATGCATTTTTATCACAAATTCCATGATGATATCTAGCCTAACTGTGGTAATGCTTAGTTGAGAAATGGGAATTTTTATTACTAGATAGGTTAAAATCATTCCGTTTTATGGCTAGATTTCCTTTGGGTGGACATAGAATCTGTTGGGTGAGTTAAGCTTTCCTCTTATTTAGAAGGTCAACTTCATAAATGGTCGCTTGTCCCGGATAAGTAGTATCCGGAATCTACAGATGACTATTGAGGATTCAAATATGGCTATGGACATGATACATTGCCATTCATGGAAAATTTGATGATTGCTGGTAAACATTGTTGTGGGGGTGGCATGTTGAATTAGTAGTAAACATCGTTGAAGGTCATTATCTCTTTCTCTGTGGATATGTCCTTACCAACTATGTAGGGAGATACTTCGTCAAGCTATGAAAATGGTGTCTCGTAGTTACCTGTGCGCAAGTTGCCTGATCTATTCCATCGACTCTTGAGTGAGCACTGGTCGAACTTGACAGAGTTGGTAAGGTCTCATAAAGTATTGAGACACACTACTGTGGGATCTATTTTCAGTAGTGAAATTAGTTGTAGAATGTGTTAGTGACACGATGGTATCATAATGTGTGATTTTATGGATTTTTGGGTGAAAAATGTATTGTTTCACGTGATGAAAGCTACGGATACGTTTAGTTTAAGTCTGTCAAAATTAGAATAGGTTTTGTCATTAATTTTGGTTACCTTTTGTTATGTGTGGTCAATTTTCACGAACAAAAATTCCTTTGAAGAGGGGAGAGTGTAATGATTCTGATTTTTATTGTTCATCGATGTTCAATCATTGACTCGTGACGAAAATATGCCTATTTTGTTCAGGACTAATAAATACCCACACCCCTTCGACTAGGGATACAAAATTTTTCGAGGGCAAAAATTCTTTAAGGTAGGAAGAATGTAACATCCCAAAAATTTTGACCTTTGAATAGTGCGCGTCAGTGTGCGTGCCCGACTGGTCACTTACTCAACCCTGTGAAAATAATTGATAAGTCATATTAGGTGGTGTTAAGTGAAAATCAGAAGGAATTATGCGTGAAGCTTTGAATGAGTTTCGATACACCTAGTTGTGGTGTATGTACTTAACACCAAAACCCAAGACTTAATATAAGTGTATGAAGCATAAGAGAATTTATATCTCTTATGATTTTTGGCTTCTGGAGAGGGAATAAAAGTTTATTAATGATTAAAAACTTATTTGACTAATCGGGCCAAGTATATTTGGCTGACTAGTTGGGCCAACTGATTGGGCCGACTATTCGAACCGACTATAGGTCCTGATTGGGTGCATGTCTGTTAAGAGGCACGTCACCATTTGAATTTTTCAAACGAGATCATTTTGGGTTCATTTGAGCTCTTGTGAGATTTTTATGACCAAGTTCATACACCGTGGTTTGTGTATTGGCTCAACACCGAGTCCAATTGATAAGTGGTTTGGGGGTACAGGCCCCACACCAAACCAAAAGATTAATTCTATAATAGGTAACACCTCGCTTAGGTGTATTTGTTTCACGTGGAGTCTAATTCCTTAGATAAGGCTAACACCCAAAAGGGGTGTATGTGTTGCATAGGAAAACTTACCCTTTAAGTTGAGAAAGGCAAAACTTCTTTGGGAAGCTATTACCAGTTTACCTTGTTTGGGTTTGAGTTTTAGAGAGAGAGAGAGAGAGGAAGAGGGGAGCTTGAGGAAATCGCTGTCATGACGCCAAATCAGCTCCGTTAAGTTTCGAGGTATCGGCTTCGTAGTGATTTGTGTGCTGCGAGAGCCGTTGGATTCCAATATCGATGAGTTTTAGTGATTTGAGTGTGTGGGTTGACGGTACAGAATCAACCATTGTGATTTCGGTATTCGCGATTGGGTGAGTGAAGGGTAGTGCGATTTGAAAGGGAGCTTTGCCATAAGCTTCATTTTGATTCAATCGATAAAAGGATCGCCAAATTTCACTCTGAAACCCTCTCATGGGAGTGAGCACATAGATCGAGGAATCGATCGATTTAAAAGGTAAGAATCTTTATAAATTTGTTATGAATTGATGTGTTAGTTACCTTAGGTGTATGGGTTATGATAATTTAAGAAGAAAGATAAAAATTTGAACAAATTGGGTTGCTGAAGTTCAAAGCTGAGCTGACAAAACCGACCGGTCGAACTCCAAATCGACCGGTCAAATTCGTCAGAGCTTGCCGACACTGCCTCAGTGTTTAGGTCGTAACTTTCAGGTCCAATCTCTGATTTCTATGATTCTTGTAGCGTTGGAAAGAAAACAGAAAGATCTACAACTTTTATGAATTGCCTAACTTGTGAAACAACCTAT
This sequence comes from Chloranthus sessilifolius, assembly GCA_021018995.1. Taxonomy (NCBI): domain Eukaryota; kingdom Viridiplantae; phylum Streptophyta; class Magnoliopsida; order Chloranthales; family Chloranthaceae; genus Chloranthus; species Chloranthus sessilifolius. The sequence goes on along the minus strand of CM037597.1, from coordinate 31,568,007 downwards.
TTAAAGGTCAAAATTTAGTATGAATATGGGTCAAATTCTGATTCTGTCGAAATACCAAACTGACAGATTGAAATTATATCGACCGGTCGATATGGAAAATTGACCGATCAAAAGTAGCACGACCAGTTGATTTATGAAAAACAGTGTGACAGCCCGAATTTTGGCATCCCGAAATCCGTGCCATCAGCACGACCTTCAAGGCCGTGCCCTGAGCTATTTACCACACATTGTATACACAAGCCAAAACTGAATTTGAAGCACACGTAGCTACCCTAAAACGAAATCTCAACAATATATTTGGTCTCGCAGGGCTGTCCTTGTCCCATGCCAATTCATGGACATAAGGACATGCCCAATAGTTAAATGGTAATTATTCATCCTTTATGTTTTATCAAGAGATAGAAATTAAAGCATTCGACATAAAGAGGCTCGATATACCAAGCCATACATAGTACTCTCTCAACTCACTCTCAGAGTATGCAGCGGGTTTCCTAGAAGAATTCTTCAGGAGGAGGTTCTGACTCTTCTGTGCTCACGAACACCGAGGCCCCTGGATTAACTTCTCCCGAAGTCTTTGCTGCCGTTAGTCCTGGACCTGCGACGTATAGTCTAAGGGGTGAGCTACATCCTAGCTCCGTAGGGAAAACAAAAGAACATATAGATCATCCTTCACACATATGTCAGTAACCTAACCAGCATAAAATTTTCAAGAAATCACTTATGTAAAACGATTTGAGTAACAGGAATAACCCAAAGGTTCTTACCAATTCTTAGCATATTTTTGTTTATTCTCCTTATAAGTTTGGTTGTGAATTTGGCCTAATCACTTAAATCTTAACTTAAGTAGTCCTCGAGCAATATAGCATCGAGCCCCGATGGAATACCCGCCATCGTCGTCTAACTAGACAGTTGTTGTGTGTATTCCCTGGGAATACTGCCCGAGCCCCTTTCTCATTGGCGGCGGGGTCTATTCTCGATCTACATCCCTGGGATGTGTTATAAATGTACGGATTTGCCGCCGCACCGGTCACGGATATCCTGCCGAGTCAGTCGTGGGTATCCCGCCACGTCGGTGGGGTATTCTAATCAACCTTAAATAATAAAAATATCAATGTGCTTTACATATAGTTATTCACCGTGATTGTGCTAAATATATTACATTAGGTTGTATCACGTTACCTTTGTTTCTCTGTTTGTTTTCTTACGCATCCCTGGGATGCCACTTGCTTCTATTTTATTTCTCGTCCCCTGGGGACTTCAGGATTTTCCATATTGTAACACACACACACGCCCTTATCATGAGGGTTTATGGAATATACGCTATTTAAATAGACTACACTACGCATATGAGTTCACAGAATAATGCACATGTTTCGAGAATATTCCCTACCTCGACGAATCTCAAGGCACGCCTGCCCTTAGAGGGTTATAATGCATCAACCTACACTTGAAAAAAAAAGAAAAGTTTTAGAATGATCTAGGGTCATTGGGGTGTATGACACCCAAGTTTCTTATTTTAGAAAACCAAGGTCCGAGTGGTCACCAGCCCTCGCTCGCGCGGTCACTTGACCTCGCTCAAGCGGTCTCTTGACCTCGCTCGAGCGGTCTCTTGACCTCGCTCGAGCGGTTAAATCGAGCTTTCGAATTATTATTGTGGACCCTCACTCGAGCGAGCTTCCCTTTAGTTTTGGGGACCGCTTTCGGCGAGCCCAGTTATATTTTCTTCTATTCATCCTCGCTCGAGCGAGCCTTTTAGATCGCTCGAGCGAGGAACGATGATTTTGTTCCTCGATCGGATCGAGAACATGCTTCCTCCCTTCATGTTACCTTAATCTCCTAAAAAGAAATATTTAACCAACATTCTTCCTACTATTTAAAACATTCCTAGGCATCTATCATGTCTTTAACGTACCTCTGACGATGATTCACGCGCAAGTTCGGTTCACGACTCGAAATTTTACTAGGCCAATAGGCCTCTAAGGTTCTTTCTTCCAGTCTCTTCCTCTAATCTCCTTTTCGACGACTGGTCCCAAGAACTCTAGTTCTCTACTAGGCTCTTCTCTTCTTTCTCTCTATATTCTCCTTCTCTCTCTATTTAGGTTAGAATAGAATTACGTAAGGGTTCCTCTCTCTCTCTTTCACTTTTATATCTATAAGTTAGGGATATGCTAGTGTGTTTCCCACATACACACTTAGTGTCGTTGGTTCGTTTTTTGGTCTCCTTGTGAAACACATGTACCTATGTGTAAAGCATGCCGTGCACTCATCTCAAAAATCTGGGGTTGTGACAATCACCCCAACTTATAAGATTTTCGTCCTCGAAAATCGATGTTATTCTCTTGTACCACCCTCAGCATCTGACTCGCATCTCCAAACAAGATTTTTAACTTTTGTCGCATGATTGCAAAGAATAAGTGTTGGCCATGCCAGCAAATTTCCACATAACAAACAAAAAAACAAACAGTAAAACATTATCGCCATCTCATTCCATACATATTTATCATTTACACAAAAAAACTTTGTGACATTCATGTCACGATAGTTCGAAGAAAATTTTGACTTCCTTACCAAAAGTCTCAAAATGTTATATGTAATGTGCTCAAAGTTTTTTTTTTTTTTACTATCAGTCGCTATAGTCGCCGCTGCCATCCTCGCCATCCTCATCCTCATCATCCACCGTGACGGCTGTGGTACCCGCTGTGGCACTCCTCGTAGCCGGGCCGGAGCTTGACGCTCCAAAAATAGCGTCCCTCATGGCACCCACGCGCATGTAAGATCGGGTATGCTCCGGCCCATGAGGTCTATAAGTAGCCTTCCCGAACCTCCGATGTAACTCGATCTCCGCTTCTGTCAAGGATCTCCCTCATCATGCCCGCGTCGGTAGTGGGTATGGGCTGCGGAACTGAGGCAGAGGGAGTAGTCGGTCCCACCGGTGCTTGATGGGTGGCTGATCGGGAGACTTGTCAGTCTCTCTTCTTGTCGACGCTGGTTTGGAGGCTCTTAAGGTTTCGGCTCCAGTCTTGGGCGAGGTATGGGACGACGTTGTCGGTGAGGAATAACTCGTCCTCCCGGATCCTAAATCCTCCCTTCCCATTTCGTGAGTCTAAAAGTCGGGAAATCAACCGTGCATACGGTAATCGATTGATTGGTGGAGGGACAGCACCCCTTACATTTCTTTTGTAGGCATGCGCCATGCCTTTTATGATGACCATAGGTGCGTTGATCCACCTATTGTGAAATGCGGTATGTAGTGCTCGCAAAAACGCATCTCGGCGTTCTTGGTCATGGCCGGTTGGGTGCAAATTCTTTTTAAAGATAATGTCTAAAAGCCACATGCGCGGCGGTAGTTGTGACCGGGTGATAGATTGTCCCGAGGCGGACCTACCGCCAGTGATGTCGGAGATGATCGTTGGGAAATCTACGTTCCCAGAAAAAGGTGGTAGGATGAGTGGGCTAGGAGTGTAGATGTGGGGACACTTCATGATTGAGGAAATGTCGGCACATCTGAAAATTAACTCATTACCATCGATGGTAACAAGTATGGCGTCCTCATCGATGCTCATGTTTAAGGTCTGGTAGAACAGTTTCACTAGCCTCGGGTAGTATCGATCCCCGAACGGCGTAAGCAGGGTCTTGAGCTGATTGTTGGTGATAAAGTCTGATGTCCACTGGGTGGACGCCGGATCTCCGAAACAAGAGGGATGTATTTCCCATTCGGCTTCAAAATTTTTTGCTCCCCACCAATCATCCAAAGGTGATTGAAGCGAGGGCGGGTTTGATGATGGTTTATGAGGTTTGTGGCGCTTTGTTATGATGACGAATCGCCATCCGTTTCTTAGGTTGTGGGTTTTGGGCTTGAAGTATTTAAAGGGTTTAAAAGACAAGAAAAATTTCAGGGATAGGTAGATTTTACCTAGAAGAGTAGTCTTAACGGATCGGATGGTCGAAATCCGGCTGGAAACGGACCGGAAAGATTGAAAATCGGTTGCCCTAACCCCCTTGTTCGTCTCTTCTTCCTTTCGCTTGAAGATGAACAGGCGCCATTGCCTCAGCCATATTTATAGTTCCGCCTCGCTCGAGCGGTCATCTATTCTCGCTCGAGCGAGAACAGATCTAGTTTTTATTATATACTATATCCTCGCTCGAGCGGTTATAATGCCTCGCTCAAGCGGTTCAAAAACCTCGCGCGAGCGGTCACTAGACCTCGCTCAAGCGAGAAGAAAATTTGAATTTTATGTAGTTCGCTCGAGCGAACACAAGTGGTCGCTCGAGCGAGACCAGAGATGTTTCTGGGTACCTTCTTGCTCGTTTAGGTTTCAATGCATCACTAGTTTCATCAATTAAGAGTTCAGCGAAAAGTTGCTCAAATATCGTTTGAAATCAAAATATCTTAAAAAGGAAAACATACATAGCCTTCATAGTACCCGTAATTACATATTCTCAAACGAATGAAAACATTCAGTTGGAAATTTCGAACAATTTGGGATGTTGTTCTTTAACATCCGCCTCACGTTCCCACGTTGCCTCTTCGGCCGAATGGTTCTTCCATCGGACAAGCACTAAGGGAATCACTTTCGTTCGCAACACCTGTTCCTTTCGATCTAAAATTTCTACCGGTTCTTCAATCATGGTCATATCTTCATGCATTTCGAATGATTGGCCGCTCAACACGTGATCAGGGTCATTGAGATATTTTCTAAGCATAGACACGTGGAACACGTTGTGTACCTGATCAAACAATGGTGGTAAACCAATGCGGTAGGCTACTTCTCCCACGCGACCCAAAACTTCAAACGGTCCAAGATAGCGGGGACTTAGTTTCCCTCTCTTCCCAAATCTCATCACTCCCTTCATCGGTGATACTTTCACGAACACATGTTCACCTACTTTAAAGTCTACACTAGTCCGCTTGATATCAGCATAACTTTTACATGCACTCTGGGCGCCTTTAGTCTTTCCCTGATCATGCGGACAATGGCAGCGTTATCTTCAAGTAGCTCGGGTCCCAAAACAAATTTCTCGCCAATTTCCTCCCAATTTATTGGCGACTTACATATCTTCTCATAAGGCTTCATACAATTGCCATCCCGATGCTCGTCTCAAAAGCTATTATTATAAGCGAACTCAATCAATGGTAGATGTTGATCCCATGATCCTTGCAATTCTAACATACATGCTCTAAGCATGTCTTCAATGACTTGGTTGACCCTCTCGATCATCCGCATTTGTGGGTGAAACGCCGTACTAAAATCCAACCTGGTTCCCATTCCTTCTTGGAATTTCCTCCAAAACTTTGATGTATATAATGGGTCTCGGTCTGAAACAATGCTACTTAGAATCCCATGTAACCGGACGATCTCCTTCATATAAAGTTACGCTAATCTTCCCATTGTGTACATCGTGTTATGCGGCAAGAAATGTGCCGACTTAGTCAATCGATCAACTACTACCCAAATGGCGTTATGCCTCCTTGCAGTTCGTGGTAACCCGACTATGAAATCCATTGAGATAGATTCCCATTTCCATTCCGGTGTGGGTAAGGGCTGTAATAGGCCTGCGGGGTGTCTATGATCGATTTTCACTTGTTGGCACGTCAAACATCGTGACACGTACTCTGCCACATCTTGTTTCAAACCTCTCCACCAGTAGTTCTTTTTCAGATCCTGATACATCTTCGTGCTTCCCGGGTGGATCGCATAGCTTGACCTGTGAGATTCATCAAGAATCGTTCGCCGTAATTCGGCATTGTCCGAATGCAAAAGCGCCCTTGAATATTAAGGAACCGTCTTCTTGATTGAAAACTCGGTAGTACCTTGATTTACATTTTGATGTATCTTGTTAGAATCGGGTCTTTCATACATGGTTCTCATTATGTGTTAGAATACTGGCTTCAGCAGGATGTTTTGGCTAAGAAGGCTCCTGTGGCTTGTGGTTGTATGTCCGCGCCACACAACGCTAGATCTTCCAACAACTTCCATCGATGTATACCAAATTAGTCCTTGGGCAACTCTTTCGACTCAAGGCGTTACCACTACGTTAGCTTTGCTCGATGGTAATCAGATATAGAATAGTCGTAATCCTTGAGGAATTCATCCACCTTCACGCCGCCTCATATTCGGGCCTCCTTCGGTAAACAGTATCTCGAGGCTTTTATGGTCTGAAAATTTCAAATGTCTCCGTATAAATAATGTCGCCATATCTTTAATGCTAATATGACCGCCGCTAGTTCCGGATCGTGTGTTGGGTAGTTCCTTCGTTTCTTTCAACTGCTCGAAGCCGTAAGCTATCACCTTTTATATTGATTTAATACACAACCCAACCTGCATATCGAAGCATCACTATAAACTGCGAATCCTCCATTGCCTGATGGAATGGCTAATACTGGAGCTGAGGTGAGTCTCTTCTTGAGTTCTTGAAAACTCTTCTCACATGCCTTGCTCCACTCAAATCTTGAGTCCTTTCTTGTAAGTCTCGTAAGAGGTCCTGATATTTTTGAAAACCCCTCTACGAAACGTCGATAATAACCTGCCAGTCCGAGGAAACTTCGGATGTCTGTCACAGTTTTTAGCTGTTCCCAGTTCACTACTGCCTCGATCTTAACGGGATCTACAGTGACACCATGCTTGGAGACGACATGTCCCAGAAAGCTAACTTTTTCTAGCCAAAACTCACATTTGCTGAAGCCATGCATACCGGTGTTCACGCAAGGTTCAGTAGAGCGACACGTAAGTGTTCTTCATGCCCGCTTTTTGATTTTGAGTAGATTAGGATGTCATCAACAAATACTACCACATGTGAGTCTAAGTGTGGTTTAAACACTCGATTCATCAAGTCCATAACGACGGTGCATTAAATCATCAATGGCATCACTAAAAATTCATAGTGTCCATACCGTGTTCTGAAAGCCGTTTTCTGAATGTCCTCGGCCCTGACTCTTAACTGATGGTAACCAGATCTTAGGTCGATCTTGGAAAAATGTTTTGCACCCTGCAATTGGTCGAATAAGTCATCTATTCTTGGCAACGGATATCGATTCTTCACCGTGACTTTGTTCAATTGGCGGTAGTCGATGCACAACCGCATTGACCCATCTTTCTTTTTCACAAACAACACTGGTGCTCCCCACGGGGACACGCTTGGTCGTATGAATCCCCTGTCCATGAGCTCTTGTAATTGTTCTTTCAATTCTTTTAACTCTGCAGGGGCCATCCTATAGGGTGCCTTTGAAACAGGTTCCGTTCCTGGTGCTAAGTCGATTGCAAATTCTACTTCTCTCTCTGGAGGTAATCCTGGCAATTCTTCTGGGAATACATCTGGGAATTCTCGCACTACTGCTATCTCAGAGATAATATTCTTTTCTTCTTTATCTTCCTTCAAAAATGCCAAATAACCACTACACCCCTTTCGGATCAAACGTTCTGCTCTGACTGCCGATATGAGTGGTACCTGAGTCGACCTCTCCCCTTGGAATCGAAACGATCTCCTCGTGTTAGGACGGAAAACAACCACTTTATCCTTGCAGTCCACCGTTGCGCAATGGTGGATACCAATCCATGCCAAGGATTACGAATCCTTGCATGTCCAACCATATTAAATTTGCGTCTAATTCGTGGACCGCGTGATCCCGAATGCTTACTACTACCGATTTGCAGACTAACTCTGTGTCCACTAATTCTCCTGTTGGGATGGACACTGATAACACAAAGTCCAGCATTTCCGGAATAATCTTCATCCTTTTTGCAAATCTAGGGGTAATGAAAGAGTGGGTAGACCGGTCTATCGGTCTATCACTGGCCATGTGCTCGTAACACCCTTTCTCATAAATCATAGCATTACCTACAATGCATGCATATACGTACATAACATATACTTAATACAAAATTTTCACTCTTACGTTTAATAACAGTTATATAGATATTTATCCTAATGGAAAATTCATTCTTTATCTAGAGTTGTATTACAACGAAATTCTTTATTTTAAAGGAGACCTCACCTTGGATAACGTCGTGTACACTCTCGCTTCTGGGCCAGAATCACAGTAGGCTCTCCCTCGAATAACAGGCTTTCGATATTGAATAGGTTGTGGCATGGAAGTTGGAGCCGTCTTTTCTTTGACTGTCTCAGGGCAATCTCTAATCATGTGGCCTATCTTGCCACACTTGAAACAGCCTCGCATCCCTGCCTACAGTCGGTTGTTTTGTGGGACTTGCCACATTTTGCACAAGTTTCCCTTGGTGATGAAGTAGCAGCTCTCGAAAAACTTTATGGAGTTGTAGCCCTGTTGGAAAAAGTAGGACCTTGATACCTCATCGGTCTCCCTGATGCCAGCAACGGATAATTTTGATGAGTAGGTTGTTGTGCAGCCCTCCCATACCCTGTCTGAAATGACTGTTTCTGATTTGGTGCTACAAACCTCGGTTTCTTATATACCGATTCATAACTCCCCGTCCTGCTCGGATCAATGCTTTCTCTACCTTGATGTTCCCTCTGACGGTATCGGTTATTGTTTTCTTCCTCAACTACCAATGTCTTACTCATTACTTCTCCATAAGTTTTCAGCTGGAAGGGCGCAACCCCTCCTCGGATGTCCGACCTTAAGCCCTGTTGGAATCTCTTCGCTTTCATCACATCTGAGATTACATAGTCTGGGGCGAAGCGAGCCAGTCTCATGAATTCCACTCCATACTCTCTCACGGTCATTCTCCCCTGTGCTAGTTGTAAAAATTGGGTCTCCATCTGATTTCTCACAACTGTGGAAATATTGTTTATTGAATTCTTCTACAAATTAGTCCAAGTCCACGGTACATCCGAGTTTCTTGTGCTCGTCACAAACCGATTTCCACCACGGTCCACTTCTCCATCTAACATATATGTCGCCTAACCTGACGCTCTCATCCTCCGTGCATGTCAGTACGCTAAACACCTTCTCCATTTCCCCCAACCAGTTGGCGCCATCGTGTTCGCCCAAAAGTTGGGAGGTCTCATTCTTCGAACTCTGAATCTGAAGCCATCAAGGTGTAAGTCCCATCGAGGGGTAGGTGTTCGCTAGGTTCTGGTATCAGATACGCGCCAAGGACGCTTGTTGTGCCATGGCGTTGCCATGGTCTCCATTGTGCATCATCCTCGACGCTCTTCTCTTTCTTCATTTCTCTCTCTCACACTATCTTGTTCCTCCGATCTCGATCCTGTCTATCTAGATCTCGCTCCTCTGCTTGAGTTTGGTTTCCTCCCTGGCCACTGCTCTCGGGAATCTCCCTGTTTCCCAATGGCACTCTGTTTGTAGGTGAGACTAACCCATCACTACTGCGCAAATTCCTATCGTGACCACCCCTGGGTCGGCCTCTCCCTCTAGGAAACATAACGGTCTGCATGAGCATTCATAATCTCGTTAGCAGAAGTCCCTATATTCTGACGATATGATAGTCAGAATCCCGGAAAGAAAGCTCTGATACCAACTGTGACAGGCCGAATTTTGGCATCTCGAAATCCGTGGCATCCCGAAATCCCTGAGCTATTTACCACACATTGTATACACAAGCCAAAACTGAATTTGAAGCACACGTAGCTACCCTAAAACGAAATCTCAACAATATATTTGGTCTCGCAGGGCTGTCCTTGTCCCATGCCAATTCATGGGCATAAGGACATGCCCAATAGTTAAATGGTAATTATTCATCCTTTATGTTTTATCAAGAGACAGAAATTAAAGCATTCGACATAAAGAGGCTCGATATACCAAGCCATACATAGTACTCTCTCAACTCACTCTCAGAGTATACAGCGGGTTTCCTAGAAGAATTCTTCAGGAGGAGGTTCTGACTCTTCTGTGCTCACGAACACTGAGGCCCCTGGATTAACTTCTCCCGAAGTCTTTGCTGCCGCTAGTCCTGGACCTGCGACGTATAGTCTAAGGGGTGAGCTACATCCTAGCTCCGTAGGGAAAACAAAAGAACATATAGATCATCCTTCACACATATGTCAGTAACCTAACCAGCATAAAATTTTCAAGAAATCACTTATGTAAAACGATTTGAGTAACAGGAATAACCCAAAGGTTTCGACCAATTCTTAGCATATTTTTGTTTATTCTCCTTATAAGTTTGGTTGTGAATTTGGCCTAATCACTTAAATCTTAACTTAAGTAGTCCTCGAGCAATATAGCATCGAGCCCCGATGGAATACCCGCCATCGTCGTCTAACTAGACAGTTGTTGTGTGTATTCCCTGGGAATACTGCTTGAGCCCCTTTCTCATAGGCGGCGGGGTCTATTCTCGATCTACATCCCTGGGATGTGTTATAAATGTACGGATTTGCCGCCGCACCGGTCACGGATATCCTGTCGAGTCAGTCGTGGGTATCCCGCCACGTCGGTGGGGTATTCTAATCAACCTTAAATAATAAAAATATCAATGTGCTTTACATATAGTTATTCACCGTGATTGTGCTAAATATATTACATTAGGCCGTATCACGTTACCTTTGTTTCTCTGTTTGTTTTCTTACGCATCCTCGGATGCCACTTGCTTCTATTTTATTTCGCCCACAGGGACTTCGTGATTTTTCATATTGTAACACACACACGCCCTTATCATGAGGGTTTATGGAATATACGCTATTTAAATAGACTACACTACGCATATGAGTTCACAGAATAATGCACATGTTTCGAGAATATTCCCTACCTCGACGAATCTCAAGGCACGCCTGCCCTTAGAGGGTTATAATGCATCAACCTACACTTGAAAAAAAAAGAAAAGTTTTAGAATGATCTAGGGTCATTGGGGTGTATGACACCCAAGTTTCTTATTTTAGAAAACCAAGGTCCGAGTGGTCACCCTCGCTCATCCTTGACCTCGCTCGAGCGGTCTCTTGACCTCGCTCGAGCGGTCTCTTGACCTCGCTCGAGCGGTCTCTTGACCTCGCTCGAGCGGTTAAATCGAGCTTTCGAATTATTATTGTGGACCCTCGCTCGAGCGAGCTTCCCTTTAGTTTTGGGGACCGCTCGAGCGAGCCCAGAGTTATATTTTCTTCTATTCATCCTCGCTCGAGCGAGCCTTTTAGATCGCTCGAGCGAGGAACGATGATTTTGTTCCTCGATCGGATCGAGAACATGCTTCCTCCCTTCATGTTACCTTAATCTCCTAAAAAGAAATATTTAACCAACATTCTTCCTACTATTTAAAACATTCCTAGGCATCTATCATGTCTTTAACGTACCTCTGACGATGATTCACGCGCAAGTTCGGTTCACGACTCGAAATTTTACTAGGCCAATAGGCCTCTAAGGTTCTTTCTTCCAGTCTCTTCCTCTAATCTCCTTTGCTGACCTGGGTCCCAACGAACCCTAGTTCTCTACTAGGCTCTTCTCTTATTTCTCTCTATATTCTCCTTCTCTCTCTATTTAGGTTAGAATAGAATTACGTAAGGGTTCCTCTCTCTCTCTTTCACTTTTATATCTATAAGTTAGGGATATGCTAGTGTGTTTCCCACATACACACTTAGTGTCGTTGGTTCGTTTTTTGGTCTCCTTGTGAAACACATGTACCTATGTGTAAAGCATGCCGTGCACTCATCTCAAAAATCTGGGGTTGTGACAAACAGTGAGGGTGTAAATTTGGTGCTGGAAATTGACCAATCGAAATTCAAATCGACCGATCGATTTTGTCTGAATTGGCCGACACTGCTTCGATATTTTGACCATAACTTTTACTCCGAACTCTAATTGACGCGATTCTTACGGTGTTGGAAAAAGGAAAATGAGATCTATAACTTTTGTGAATTAACAATTTTGTGAATCCAAATATTTAAAGGTCAAAAAATTAAGGGAATGATTGCATCAAATTCTAAATTAGCACAAACTTGCCCATTTCTGCCTCGGTTTTGAGAAATCATATAAATACACCAAATTTATTAGAAATTAGAATATGTTATTAATACATCATCATATGCATAATGTAGATTAAGAATGGGGGGCTGTCGATAAGGATTTTGGTATCGCTTTGGACGGCTCTGAGCTTAAGGTCGGGAAAACTCCTTAACATGTGTATTGATTCCGATTAGCATGCGTTTTATGATATGATAAGACATGTGTGTGGTGTATAACTTGTCATCTATTTAACATGAATTTTGTGATGTGAGAAATATAAGTATGATTTATGAAACTCGTCATTTGGATAGCATAAAGTTCTTTTATGATTTTGAACTTCAAAAGTGTATGTGTATGTGTGTGTGGAAGATTTGAAACTCCAAACCTATGGTTTGAAATGTGAATGTGTGTGTGGAAGCTTTGAAACTCCAAACCTATGGTGTGGAAGGTTTAAAACTCCTAACTTACTATAAATTAAAATTTTTCACGGTGATGAACTATAAGTTATTTTCGTACTTTTATTTAAGGTTATGAGTGATACCCAACCGACATGACGGTATATCCGTACAAATTGTGTTTTCGGTACAGCGGGATATCTGCTCTTTGATTACCATTCGGCGGTAAATTGTGAATCCGGTGCAGTGGGATATCTACTATTTGATTACTAATATTCATTTCGGCAAGTCACCTCCATCGAAGAGGCTTGTGTAACATATTAAAAGGGTTCAATTGAACGACGATGGTGGATATCCCATCGGGGCTCGATGCTATAGTGCTCGGGGATTATTTAAGTTATCATTTTATGTTTTTCTTTTGTCATGGGAATAAGTTTTGAAATCATGTGTTTAAGCTTTAAACAAAAAAAATTCGTATGTGATATCAGTTTTGCTTCAAGTCAAATATTCTTCAAATTGTGAGTCTTTATGTGAAAAGCATGTTTGATTTTGTCATAAGATATATGCATGATGTGATAATATGTATGTTATTGATATTTCTCTACTGAGCTTAGATGTAGCTCACCCCTCGACTATACGTCACAAGTACAGGTATTGATCAGGATTAGACACTGGATAAAGGCTTAGGATCTCCCGTTTGGGGAATTTGACCTTAGGTGAGGATTTGGGCTAAGCAGGTTTTGGGTTTGTATGGTGGATTTTGGACTTGGTACGTCTTGGGATTAAATACAATGATAAGATTTGTTTGGTAAGTATATTTGGAAGCCACTGTTTAGGTGATGGTCGGCCATCACCGATGGTTTTCTCTTTGGCCCCTTTTTGTTTAGTGGTTATATATAGAAGAAAACTTATTACCATATTTATCTATGCTTTGACTCTACTTTTGTAGGCATACCAAGTAATTTTGCATTCAGATCGTGATATGTGTGATCCGAGGTTCGATTTTCCCTGAGTTTATGATATAAGGAAGAAAAAAAATATATTGTGCAAGTTTTTGTGGAATCGAAGAAAATCGGGCTGTCACACGGCGAGCTCTCCAACCACAAAATCAAGCTCCTAAGCAACCGCCCAGAGCCGCAGCCCCTGAACCCATTCCATCTCAAGGAGAGACCCTTACACTCCAATATTGCTCGTCAGATGATGGAAAACCACCAATAGACCCTCCAACAATTTGATAACCTACACCAGAATAAATACATGCTCCACCAACGAGTAGACTACATTGAAGAGACCACCACCATTTTAATGGAACACACCTTCAAGACAGCCTCATCTCCTTATGTTGGTCGGGCATAGAATTTCGAGTCTGTGTATACTCGTAATGCAGCTACATTAGTTCTAGAAGCTACTCAGCCGATACCAGACCATCTACAACTAGTACAAGACGGAGTGGCAAGCAGCCTATGTTGCAGGCTGGTAAGCACAATCTTTTTTCTATTAGATCCTATGTATTTATTTTATTATTTACCTATGCCTAGTGTTAATGCTATTGTCAATCTCACCATGGATACTATTTACATTGTTACTATATTAAAGGTGTGATATTATTCTCAATATTCCCTACAATGACACGGTTAACATGAGACTAATTTGGTATTTATCTTGCTTTATACTTTAGTATGTTTTCTTTTAGTTGTATCAAGTCCATATGCTATAATAGTATTTCATTTATTTTCAAGGACAAAAATCTCCTAAGGAGGGGAGGGTGTAACAGCTAACAAAATTGTACTTAACTATTCCGAGTATGAACTCGGGTAAGGTTGGGCTTGTGGCCTTAGTGGTCTAGTACAATATAAGTTTATTTAAAAACTTTGACCCGACCCATACACTCATATAAGTGTATCGGTCATATACATGTGATTTAGCATTAACCCATACACCCACGATCAGTATAGGACGTATACACTTAAGTTGGTCTGACTCGTGCATCAATACCCTTGTTTAGCCAGGAAAGTTTCCCCACTGAGAGTTATAAGGAGTCCTAAAGTTATCCCATTGAAACGCTAATGCATGTTCCTTTTCTATCAAATCTGGATATAATGGAGCAGCAGGGCATTCCGTTGGGATGTGAGTCAGACTCTGGCAAATATAACAGGGTCAAAATGAACCATTGTGGCTTCACACTACCATATTATTCATATTTTTGTAAATTTTATTTTTTTAGAAAAACAGGGAGAGAAAACAAATCTGAGCCTCTAGCTTCTATTGTTAAAAGAAGTTTTGAAACCTTCGATCTACTCCTCCGAATAAACTTGTAAAAGATAAATAAGCTATCAGAGAAAAATAAAAATAGAAAAGAAAAGAGGCTTTGAATGACAGATATTGGTTTCTAAAATTTTCACGCTTCTTCGGCAACGACGCCAAAAACTTTGATAGCTCTCTGAGTTTTCAATTAAACTAAGTGAAAAAATAAATCTAAACCCTCTAACTTTCATATCCTAGTCGTCAATCAGTCTCCTTTAGTTCTTAGATATTTACAAAAATTAAAATACCGTTACACTATATCTGCAACTTCCAGAATTTGGGCGTCAATCAAATCTAAAATTCTTTCAATATAGATTTATAATAATTTGCAACCTTCAAGAATTTGGGCATCAATAAAAAACTAGAAAACTGTAGATGGAAAATAAAATACCATTGCACTAATCTTTCAAATTTCAATCTTAGGCGTTAATTAAAATCAAGGACTATCAGATGTTTACAAAGCAGTAAAAGAAAGCAGTAAATCTAAACTAGAAAGCAATAAATAGATTTTTCATCTCTCAATCATAGACGTCAATTGCTCTTGAGAAACCATGGATACTCTACTCTAATCTTCTAGTTTTTTATCCCAATCGTTAATTGATCTCGAGAGACTTTGGATATCTAAACTAAACTAAGGTGATTTTCAGGAATCCCAACCTCAGTTGTCAATTGTAACTGAGAGACCTTCGATAAATTATTCTGGGTGTCAAGCCCTCTTATTTATAGCTCATAAGGGGTCGGTTTATACGGTACAAAATTCTAATTAAAGTAAACTACTAAAATAAAAGATTCCTAAAATTATAGAACTTATAATCCTAATCTTACTTGCTTTAATTAGTAGATGCGTGCATGACTCTTTCCTTAATTTCAGTGACAGAGATCTTCAAAATTTTCTTCACCAATCTTCTCAGATCCATAGAATGCAAAACTTCTATCTTAAGAGTTCTTTCTATTCTGTGTATGGTGGTGCATCTCTTCATATGATCTTCAGCAGCAGCGAACTTTAATACTACATAATTGTAAGTACGATTGCATTCTTCATTCAGTACGATTTCTTGCTCTCGATCAATCATACCCTGGCTTCGTGCTTTCCAGTCCTGAGCGTCTTCTGTAGAATCGTAAGTACGATTCTTTTTTTTCTTTCTTTAGTTCCGCTCTCTCTCGAGGTTACAATTGGATCGTAAGCTCTCTCTTTAGCTTACAGAATGGTTCTCAGACACGATTGAGATCATATCTTCATGCGATCGTCTTTCTTACTGCTTTTTAAGTTTATTTTTGTAAAGATTAACACTTTGGCTCTTTTCTGCTTACTGTTCTAAATATTTGTATATCATATCATTAGTAGCAAACTAAGGTCTAGCTTCACTAAGTTAAGGGTGATAAAATGATAAATTATGTGACTGATTAGTGCCGAAGCACGGTTCAATGTTCAATGTATGACATCTCACAGGATTCATTCACTTCAACCTTAAATCATATGCAATGTTCTAAAATATAATATCATTTTCATACTTCATAATTTATTCAAAATTCAAGTCAATTTCTGAGGTTCAATGAGATCATGAATCTCGTTTCAATGGATTCAAAGTTCAAAATCAGATTTAAAGATTCAATAAGGTTGATACAACATATTTTCTTCCATTATTCTTTCTTTAAGAGTGTCACGAGGAATTTATGTCCACTCTTTCAATAATACAAGGAACTACTATTCAAATTTGTATTCAAGGTTTAATAAATTACAAAAGTAAGTTAATCGTCTATCTTATAGCATAACACACAATATCCAATTCATTCGAGCCACGAAATATTTATGAATCAAAATTATAAGTTTTAAAATGTGCATTGAAATTCCCCTACCTCGTTTCCCAATGTCGTATCGAAAAGAGCGAAACGGTCCCTATTGATTACACTCGATTCTCTTTTCTATGTCACATACAGGTGATATATCAATGGTCGTTTGATTGGAAATAAATTAAATACAAGGTAACTTGGTTGACTGGTCCTGTCAAGAATGGATCGATCGAACTAAAGGGTCGATCGATTAGATTTAATAAGTCAATTGTCATTTGGTCAACTCGAAATAATGTGATCTATCGATCGATCGATATTGTATTTCGATCGATCGAAACTATATATATAACTATATATACAATCTTCGCTCTATGTTTTATCCAAATTCGATCGATCGGCCTTGTCTGTCGATTGATCGAAACTATATGTATAATTTATATATATTATTTTCGCTCTTTGTTTTGTCTAAATTTTATCAATTGGATGCATGATCGATCGAATTTAAGAGTTTATATATAACTAACATTGGTCTGAGTGCCGCATTGGTAAGTTTTAAAATCTTCTGCACCATCGATCGATCAATACAGTATATCGATCGATTGGTTATATAACGAAAGTTATATACAACATAGTCTTAAAACCTATTTTCTCCAAATCGATCGATCAATTATATAACCCAAAATTATATAACAAAGGGTAGATCAATCGGTCACTAATGAAAACAAGACTCAGTGCAAAGTCGATCAATCGGCATGACCATCGATCGATCGATCGACTGAGCATAGGAGTAAACCCTAATTTTGCTCGGTCTGAAATCAATCGATCGAAATAGGGAATCGATCGATCGATTTTAAAATTTTAGAACGCCTTTAATGTACGAAAACAAGATCCGAAAATAAAAATAAATGATTCTAGGGTTCGAAGATCAGATATAAAATTTAAGAAATAATATCCGATGTTAAGAACATATGCTCTGCTAATAAGAGATGATGATATCTACCACTTGAAGCATAAATCGTAAATTTATGGTGATTAGGGTTGAGGAGATCGATGTTCAACGCTATCGCCCGTTCACAATTTTCCTCCTTCCTCCTTGATCTTGATGGTGGAATGATTAAGGTGATTCTTGTGGAAGAGCACCCAAAATATCTTAGAGTGGGTTGAAGAAATGGATTAAGAAAGAAAAGTGATGACAGCTAGGGTTTCTTAAGAAGAAGACAAGAAAAGACGGCTATGTTTTCTTACGACTCTATTCTTAAGAAGAATTTTAGAAGAGATTGTGATCTAGGGTTTTCTGTAACACAGTTTTATAACTTATTGGGAATCATCTGTTGTTAGGCTGACACACCAAAGAATGATGTATATGCATTTACTTCAAGGTCAAAAATAAAGATTTAAAACCTATCTACCAAGGTTCGAATCTCTGACCTCATATCTATAACTCAAGCCTTTGACCAATAGACTACCACATAACTGGTGTCAAATAATGACAGAAATAAATAAAAGAGCCTTGAAAGCCAAAATATGTATTCTTTGGTCAAAATGTTTTGAAAAGTCAAGGTATGCGGTGTATACATTATTAAGCGCATATAAGAAAGCTAAGTGTATCAACGACATGAGAATCTGAGTTGTTACATCTTCACTATTAATCAAGGTTGTTTGATCAATCATTGAAGGACTTGTGGATTCTAAGATCTATCACAAAATTCTCCGAATTAACCAAAATTCTGAAAACTTCACCAATTATGTGTTCCGTCCAACTTTTTTCTGAATGTTAGTTGATTCATCGATTCTTCAAAATTGTTTATCAAATTTGACGAATATGTAGTTTCTGTCAAGTTCTTTATATTTTCTTTTCAGTACGAAGGTTATATGTTAAACTTTGGTGAGGGAGAGAGAGTGAGAGGAGCAAGACGGTTTTGACGAATACGCAGCTTCTAGTCGAGTTCTTTATATTTCTTTTGAGTACGAAGGTTATATGTTAAACTTTGGTGAGGGTGAGAGAGAGAGAGGAGCGAGACGGTTTCGTGTATTGTATAACGTGTGGGAGTATGTCCATTTTCATTAAGAATTAAAGAGTGATCTCATGGTTAGAGACTTACAGCTAACAAAGAATAAGAGAGATGCATTTATACTAATTTAGATCAGAAGATGGAGATCAATTCTCAACAATTGAGCCGTATGACGGTACACCCATTATCCCAAGATTGATTGAGTGAAACTTTGGGAAGACAAATGATTTCAATGGTCTAATTCAAAGCAGCCAATCATTTTCTGGTGGGTTTTTCTAGAGTTCTAGTGAGTGCAATTAGAGCTACCCTTCTCTTTCTTTATCACATTTCTTTTTTCTATTAAACTATGGAAAGTTATAAACGGTGGATAATTTTTTATAGACAATTTTGCAGGCAGCTTGTGTGGCATGATGTAATTGGATGCAATGCTTGGCCCCACTATGTGTGCAACCAGTTACCTCATGCAACATACACTGCCTGCAAAATTGTCTATAAAAAAGTGTCCACTGTATAACACTGTCCTCAAACTATTAGTGAAACTGGTTCTGATGCTGAATTTTATGTTCTCTATGTATTTTGAAAGCGAGGAGGCCAGCATTCATTGGCCAATGCACACACTCAGTGTCACAGGTTAATGAAAAATTATAACCCAAGATGTTAAATCCTAGACAATAGGCTTGGACGGTGAAATTATCATTTTATCCCTGTGCCTGCATCTGGGATTTGTCTCAGATTTAATATCTAGGGTCAAGGTATCAACTATCACCGTCTGATCACGTATCGCTTTTTTATGAACCGTCGTATCATTGTCTGATATCGATCGGGGCCCATATCGGCCGTCGATAGATTTTATTTTATTTTTTTAAAGGGAGCGATACGATATCAGTATTTGACACCTTGTCTGGGATATATCATTACTCCAGTTTTATTTTGAGAGAAATAAAATTATTTCCAAGGGTTGCAAATATAGTTGGAGTCCAAATCCGGTTCAACTAGGTGGACGTGACCATTGCCTTTTAGTGATGTAAATGGGTCGAGGCTGATCTGGCCGATTGGAAAATGGCATATTTGGACCTGATCTGACCCAACCCGTTCAGATGGTGAAGTCGACTGATGCAACCCGACATATGGTAGTCATCGCTTAAGTGCCCTCTTTTTTCCTAACCTACAATTGAGGGATATGCTTAAGTGCCCAACCTAGTTAAAAACATTGTGTATACAGTGTTGGGTATTTTTGACCCATACAATAACTTTATCTTTTTCCTAGTTTACTTAAAACTTGATTTACTAAAGACTTTGGGACTTCATTGGTAGCGTGATTCTACTCCACGCAACTTTAGGAGTTGGTTTCAACCTGATTGGTTTGTGGTAAGCCAATCCCTATCTTTTAGTGATATACCTCTCCCTTGAATCCTTGATGGGTTAGGATTCAAGGGCATGTTATAAAAGAGGACAGCGTCCCCTCTTCATCTCCACTCAATGTACTCATGCCCATCATATAGAGGGAGAAAGAAGCGAGGTAGTACTGTCCTCAAGTTTCACAAGTTGGGATTATCGTTGGCAAGGTATGATCTAACTTGCCATTAAATTCTTATTGATTGAAATTAATTAGTCTTAATTAATATTATTCAACAATTGTTATCAGAGCTGGTTAAGGCTGATTTATTTTCATTCATAAAAAATAAATAAATAAATAAGAGAAACCAACCGTTCGATTTCCCGACGCTGTGTGTTCGCCGGCAGCCCTGGTGGGTGTTTTCTGCCTCTGGTTGGTTGGTGATCTATCAGATATCCACCGACAGACCATCAAATAGCATATAATAATAATAAATAAATAAATAAGGTTGCAGAGGCGTTTGGAGAAGATGACGGAGAGGTTATCTCACCTTATCGTCGTCGGTACACTTTCTCAGCTCACCGGACGGCGTCAAAACTGGTACTGGTTGATTCCTGGCATCAGGGGCCATTGGCCGGCATGGTGGTCCATCACTTTTGTGACGTTTACTCCATGAAGAAAAAATCTCACCGTCAGCAAGGCGCTAATCTTGTGCGCGCAAGAAACACTCAAGCTGCTTGTTTCTCTTAGAATTGTTATAAAAATATAAAACAAATGACATATATTATATTATGTTTGTTGTTCAATGAGGGAACAGCTGTCTAGTAATTCAACATATTATATAGATATAAATAACCCAAATGCTAAAAGTTGCTTTGTACTTTAATGTAAAATATTACAATACACCCAAAGGCCAAAACAGCCGATTTTTATTTTTACTTTAATAGGTGGTTATCCCATGTGAGCTTAAAGCACCAAACTAATGTTTTGCAAACGAAATTAATTGCAACCTTATCTATGTCTTGTTTTTGCTGACTGTAAATGTCAATTTAATTCTATAAATTTGTTTTCACCACCGCATTGAGCCTAATTTAGGGTCAATCTTTGAAACACAATATCTAGAGATATATAGCTCCGATTTACACATATGACCTATCGATTTTGATCTACTCAATGAGTTTTACATGTTGGACTCTTTATTTAGACTATCTGAGACTGTTTTAGACCTAAAAATTTTAGTTAAAGTTCATTAAATTTATTTTATACAATTATAGCTATTTCCCTCATATAATACAAAAAATTGTTGAACCTTTTCTACTTGCTACTCTTATACTATTATGTCATTATTCGTAGTAAAATCATGTGCAATTTTCCTTTTAATGAACCTCTTATATATGAATAGAACACATACAATATTTTTTACCATGAACTTTCTTCATGAAATTAAATTTAATCAAATTAGTATGTGGGCATTCTTTTAGAATGAAAATATGAACTATTAATATGATAGAATGTTTAAGAGCTTTAGTTCTATCTATAAAAGGGTTTAGGTAGAACGGTAAAGTAATCGTTTCGGGATGCGTAGCCAAAGTAGGTTTACAGTCTACCCAAAGGTGACCGACCTATGGAGGACACGTTATCCTTAAATTTTGAAATTTTTTTTCATTTAGATTGTATGTGCATTCGTCTGTGTGACCTACTAGTTATAGTCAAAGCTGATTTAGAAAATTTATATAGATTGAATTAGTAGAATAGTCATGTGTGTCTAGGTGAAAGAAGAGCGACACTTCTGGCCTAAGCTGATGGATAGCTTCGATCAAACTGAAAACACATCTGACTAGGTCTATGTGTATTCCTAAACACAACTTAGGGAGACTTACGATAAGTCAAAGCTTTTGCTCAAAGGTGATGCTGAGACAATGAGTGAAGTTTGTCCCTCAAAGTGAATGCTCCTTTGCACATGTTTGTTTACACTCTGATTAATTCAACCTTGACCTTGGGTATGAATTTTATTTTCTAAAGTTCTACTTAAACAATGTGTTGATAGTCATTCCTTTTTATATCAACTATGGACAGATCAATCTTACACCAATAGATGACTAGTATTGAAAAACTTATTATAACACCTGGTGAATGGGTCTTGATTTGACCCTTGGATATATGAACTATGACTTTGTTCTCACGGAGGACAAGCCAACTTTACCGTCCAACGCCACTAAAATTTAAAAGGCTCAATACGCTCGATGGGACAAGGCAAATCGTATGACAATGATGATCATACGTGCTTCTATTACTAAAACCATTAGAGGTGGTATTAAAACTATCGAAACAACCAAAGAATTATTGAAGATCATCCAAGACCAGTTCATTGGAACAGTAAAATCCCTACAGTACGACTATTTAGTGCAATTGGTCAATATGCAATATGATGGCAATGGGAGTGTGCGAGAATTCATTCTTAAAATATCCATGTTGGCTATGAAGCTTAAAGAACAAGGAATTACAATCGAAGAAGATGTCGCAGTACATTTAGCTGTTGCTTTTCTTTCCAAATAATTTGATACTTTTATAGTGAATTATAACGCTCAGAAGGATAAATGGGATTTGAATCAATTGATCTCGATGTGCGTGATTGAAGAAGAGAGGCTTCGAGAAAGCCAAGTCGAGTCTGCTAATTTTGGCTATAATCTGGCATATAAGCCAGCTCACAAGAAAAAATTCAAGAAGGGTCAGAAGCAAAACTACAACAATGGTAAGAGAATAAATGAAGACTCCAAGTTGAATGTTGTAAAGACTGACAACGGTGATGGTTGCTACTTCTGTAAGAAGAAAGGTCATATAAAAAAATATTGCTACTTATGAAAAAATATTATGAAGAAGAAGCAGCAAAGAGGGACTAATCAGCAGGAGCCCCAGGTTGAATGAAAAGCTATTATTTGACAATGAGGAGAAATTCTGGACAAATTCTATTTATTAAGGATAAATTTTATTGCTAATGTTAGACTTATTAGAGTTGTTTATATTTTTACTCCTCTAGGTGATAGTTTGACTATTAGTTTGGATTATTAGTATTGGATATGGTTCTCTAGTAAATAATTTATTTTAATTACAACCATTGAGACTAATTATATCAACTTTCTTGAAGATGAGACAATCAGTGGGAGTCAGGAATAACGGACAACATCAAATTCACTAATGATCAGTATATTCATTTAAATTGAGGTGACCAGATTGGAGATATTAGAGTCTTTTGAAGACTTTATTTGAGTGAGAGTTTCTATTTTCACAATGCTTTATCTTCTTTTATGATATATTTATTGTAAATATTATGCTTTATTTAAGTAATATATTTATTTTAATACCATTATTATTATTATTTGTACATATGCAATGTTATTGCCTAGGAGCATAAGTGCTCAAATAAGGTCGCTTGAGCTATCATGAATAGGTACCACGATTTGTATAGCTTTTGTCCTGATAGGTGGGTGATGATTTTCATATGGTGCATGCCGTAATATATTAGGATAGCATACATTAGGGTATGAAGCAAGACGAATGAGGGGACATACACAAGAAGTTTCATTGAAGTGTATATTTCCTGGTATCACTAAAACCATAACGAACTCTCCAGTTTATTAATGAGATTAGTGTCTTGACCATGAAATTGTCATAATGAAATTTGAAGAAATTATACATTATCGACATTCATGATGCGACATTAAGATTGTTAATGAACTTGGGAGAATATCTGTTACATCAAAGTGTTGAAAGTCAATATCTTTTACAAAACTTTAAAAGATGGCCATCTATTTTTGAACTAAGTCAATCACGATGTTTTTCCTTGTTTTCTATTTTTTGTTTTATTAAAAATGTATGTATATATATATATATATATATTAAAGTTAATGTGTGGTTCAAGTGGGAGATTATTGGGTATTTGTGACCCACACAATAACTTTATCCTTGTCCTAGTTTAATTAAAACTTGATTGACTAAAGACTTTGGGACTTCATTGGTAACGTGATTCTACTCCACACAACTTTAGGAGTTGGTTTCAACCTGATTGGTTTGTGATAAGCCAATCCCTATCTTTTAGTGATACACCTCTCCCTTGAATCCTTGATGGGTTAGAATTCAAAGGCATACTATAAAAGAGGATAACGTCCCCTCTTCATATCCACTCAATGTACTCGTGCCCATCATATAGAGGGAGATAGAAGCGAGGTAGTATTGTCCTCAAGTTTCACAAGTTGGGATTATCGTCGGCAAGGTATGATCTAACTTGCCATTAAATTCTTATTGATTGAAATTAATTAGTCTTAATTAATATTATTTAACATACAGTCGACGACATACTTATGGAGGGATATTTTTGAAATTATACTCTCCAAAAGCAACTTGTACCACAAGTTATATAAGTAAAAAGGAGTTACGAATTTTGAAAGAGATCAAGAAAAAAAAAGCAGCTTCAAAAAAGGGTTTCTTCCACGCCTAGTTTTAAAGTGACAATTAAGGCTGAAGACTTGGGGGGTGAAGGGTTTTCTTTTGTGATCCCATGCAATCAAGGTGAAAGTGATTTGATGTAATGACCCGGATTTTTTAAATCTTTAATTTGTGGTGTTAGATGTGTTTTGTACCATCTTTGGTGGTAGCACTCCACACTGAAACTTACCCTAGTTGAGAAAGTACATATTCTAATTTTTCAAAAGCATTTATATTTAAAGTTATCTTTATTTGACACATGCTACGTGATAACTTGCTGGTTAAAGACTTGAGTTATAGATAAGAGGTCTAAGAATATTTATTTTAAACCTTGAGGTAAAAGCTTATGCACCATTATTTGGTGTGACAGCTTAACACCGAATTACTTCTCATATATTATAAATAAGATATTACGACCGTCTCTGCTCCCTATTCTTTTTTTTTCTTAAAAACCTTTCCCGTCAAACATTTTCTTCTCTATTCACCCTCTTCTAAAAACACCTTAACCTCTTCTTTAAATCTTTGTGTGTTCTTCTCCAAAGAACACCGTGATTGTTCCACCGTCAAAATTGTGGTGGAAGGAGGAATCGTGGATGAGCCGTTGCAATTGAACACCAATCTTCTCAAATCTAATCATTGTTGATTTGTCATCACGCTTCAAGAGGTGGGTACCCATACATCCATTTTGCTCTTCTCAGATCCCGTCGCGTAGGGTACGTTCGATCGCGTATCGACGGGCCAATAAAATGAACCGTAGATTTATCTTTTGTATACCTCAATTAGAATAGCTTCAGCTTCCTCTATTGAATTGTCAAAATTATCTTTTGTATACCCGACTCGAATTAGCCATTAAGAAATCACTCATTCATGTTAGTAGGGTGATAATCAATTAAACAACAATATACTTGTTGAAATGTCAAAATTATATTTCAACTATAGTATTTAATTTTCTAGAACATGACTCTGAAATTGAATAAATGCAAGCTCAGAAGGTTCCCAACTAGCGTGACTTCAACCAACTTGTGAAAATGATAACTATTCACTGTTCTATTAGTCAAGAAGTCTATATTTAACCTATCACAAATTATTTTAAAACTCAATTAAGTTAATCATTTAAAACTCAACTAAAATATTTGTATCTACTAAGTTAATCGATTGAAGTCATAGCCCACATATGATGCATGAGGCCAATGTGGAAGTGTGTCCCATGTGCCCACACATGCCTATAAGGAGCAGAATATAGAATACAATGGGTGACAGCCTCGAGTTTTGTGATGCAGAAGATGGATGGCTACGATTGGAGGAAAGTATCAAATTAGAAAAAAAAAAAACAAGGAAGATACAATTGAAGGATTTGAATGATCACGTAGCAAACGAGATTGTGGAATGAAATTATCAATAATTCTAAAAAGGAAAAATTGGAGGTGGAAAATGGTGATTGTCGATCGACTTCTTCAATCTGATCAATCAATTTTGCACCTCGACCCATCTGATGTTGGGCCTCGACCCATCTGATGTTGGACAACCATCGATCATTAGATAATATTAAAATATTTAATGTATTTTTATAACATATATTATACTATATTTAAAGGGAGAGTAGATAAGGATAATATTATAAAATCAATATCCATTAGGTAACTTATATTATAAAAATAATATATTACTATATAAAATAAAAAGGTATTCAAATACTTTATTGATATAATAATATAGATTACCCCTATACTTATATAGTACCATTATTTTAAGCAACTTCTACTCGGGCTTAAGCAACTTCTAATCGGGCTCCCTGTCTATTTCGATCGATCTGTACCCGAATGAAATAATTTATATATTATAATTTTGACTGATCGATTTTCAAAATCGAACGATCGACTCACGTCCAAACAAACAACCTTATTCACACTATAATCCACTTCTACACGACAAAACTTAGTGCACATTAATCACTTGCACTTTCCAATAGATGGTCGTGATCCACCTAATTTAGAATTATTGCACATCTTTAATTTAAACATTTAATAATAAATATATATACCACTTTTATTGCTTCAACGCGACCACTTCGATAACACGAATTGTTAGAATTTTGATACCTTTATAATTGAACTCCGACCTTCAAGTTATAGAAAACACACTAATAGCTCTCCTACTATATTTTTATTAGTGTGTTATATAAATAAATATATGTATAAACACAATCAAAATCTAAGTGTAAACCCTTCTGTACATGTGATACTTTTGTGCTTTCATCTTGGTCATGTTATACGAGATATGCATATGCTATATCATAAGTACGCGAGTGTATGTGATTATGCCTACGCTTGGGTGTGGCGCTTCACTGAGATGGTATCAAAGCATGGAATACATCGTATCCCATGCCCTATAACTTATGATGGTATAGCAAATCATAACAAGTAGGATAAGTGTGAATTCGGTGTAGTCTCATATACGATGGCATATACGATTACTCGATCACTCCGAATTCTAATATGATAGGATAAGATATGAGTCAATAAGATAAGGTATGTTACGAGTAACATTATAAGACACCGGTGTGTAGGCCAGTAAAAGATTAAGAGCTTAAGTCTTTGTATGTGTCGTTCCTTGCGTAGCCTCTGTAAGGACAACAACGTCTTTCAGTCAAGACGTGTCTCTAGGAGACATTATGAGTTATGAGTCATCGCCCCCCCTATGACTGGATGGGGTGTATGATATGATATGATATGGAGGGCATTATGATATGGTGGTATGATACTATGGTTACCCTCACATGGTAGCTCGAGCAGCGACTCTGACACAGGTCGTTTAGAATTTTATGAGTATGTTAGTTACGTTCATACGATGTATATATATATGTGCAAGAATAATGAAAAAGATTCGATATGATATAATATGAGATATGATAAGATACGTTAAAATATGAGTGTCTAGATCATGGTCCTGCTTTCATAATTATGAAATGAGTTTACGATATGCACTTGATTTTGTTTTTCTCTTCTGAATTCTTTGAGTGATTTTGTTTTTCTCTTCTGAATTCTTTGAGATGTTATTATTATCACTCACGTGATGCACCCACGATGCACCTGAGTAGAATGAGATGGATTGGTGGTGTATCCCACTAAGTTTATGTAATTGAGTAAACTCATCCCACGAAAATATAACTGTTATAGGTGATTATCCCGACGGAGTTGACGTTGGTTATTCAGATCCCATTGACGTTGATTTCGTTGACCACGTAGATGCGGAGTACTAGGAGCCTTGGGAAGGTGACGTAGATGATTATTAGGAGTACGGTGCTAATTTCGATCTGAGCACTGGCTATTGATATTTGTGGACTCGATATTGAGTTGACTTTATATTTTATTGTTGACATTATGGTTTCCCTTTATCGGATTTGTCTCCGACATTGATTACGATTTATTGGTGGATCTATTTGCATTTTATCGTATTTATTTAAAATTTATGATTGTTTTATATTCCATTTTTATATGTTGGCTTTCACGAATTTTGTGAAACTGGATATGCACGAGAACTCTGATTAAATGTATATTCGTTTAGCATATCTGGGATATGTGCGGGTCATAACTCAGAATTCTAGGCCCTCGGGATGAGGTAGAATTTCGGGTTGTGACAGATTGGTATCAGACCTTAGACTTTACTTTCTATTGGACTTTGGGAACTTAAGATATTACGAGTTCTAAATCCTTGAATTTCTTAACAGAATTATGATGGAATCGTGAAGGAATGGTGAAGGATCTTCATCACAGGGAAATGAAAGTTAGATAGCGCGTATGATACATGAGTTGATAGCTGCACAATAGTAACATGTCGCCCAATTGAACGAGGCCCATCAGCAAGAGACTGATATGCTGATTCAAGGGTTCAACCAACAACTTGAGCAACAGGCCAGAACTTATTAAGACCTTATTGCTCAACAACTGAACAATCCAGCCAACCGGGTCCGGTTACACCTCCACCACCGCCTCGGTTTGAGAACAACAATTATAACGGATATGTGACTTTCTCCAAGGCCCGACCTTTGAACTTTCTCAGACAGTTGGATCCTAATACCGTTGATGATTGGATCACACAGATAGAGAAGATTTTTAGAGTCTCAACTCCTGCAAAAAACTAGAAAGTACCTTGGGCCGTGATTTGTCTGCATGATGATGCATAAAATTGGTGGACATCAGTAAAGAGGTTGAAAAACAGGCAAGAAGAAGAACACTGGACTTGACAACAGTTCAGAGAAGTATTTTCCAACAAGTACTTCACCGATGCCATGAAGACTCAGAAGAAGAGCGAGTTCTTAACATTACAGCACGGAACTATATCCTTAACCGAGTACGAGGCAAAGTTTGGCTGACTCTCCCAATTCGCCACTATATTTGTAACTGATGAAGCTGAAAAATGCTACCATTTTCATATAAGACTCAACCTCATTATCCGGAGCAAAATCGTGACAATAAAAATTTTGACTTATGGAGAGCTTGTAGAACGGGCTCATATCCAAGAGCAGGAAAATGAAAAATTGCGCGCTCAGCATGTAGCCAGTCAGATAACACATAGGGTTTAATTGATTAAAGAAGGCTCTTCACCCCTTACTCCGAGAGCAGCTCTTTCTAGATTTTCACAGGTATAGAGACAGCAGCGTTTCACGTTGTACTCTCAGACTCGTCCATTACAGAGAGTCGCTCCCATCTCTGGTTATCAGAGACTTACACCTTCATCAGGTTACACTCATCCTATGAAAACTATAGCTCAACCTGTTAAGAGAGGCATTGTAGCTATGGCATACCCCAAGAATACCCCCACTCAGTATCAGAAGACATCAGCTCCTACGAGTACCTTTCCCCAGCACCCCTATGTTCCGTATGAAACATGTGCCAAGTGCAGCAAGAGGCACAAGTCGGGTGAATGCTTACTTAATACAAGTGTGTGTTTCTGATGCAAGAAGTTAGGACACTTTGTTCGAGATTGCCCGGAGTGAGACCCTGCCATGGATATTCCGCAGAGAAGTCAACAGCAGCAGCCTCGAGCGAAGGGCCGAGTTTTTTCCATATCACATCAGGATGCCTTGGCTACCGATGAGGTCGTTCAGGGTACGAACTACACCTTGTCTATTTTCTTAAGCTTTATTTCCTTTCAATTGCTTTTATAGTTTGTTTTATGTACGATTTTTTTTTTATTATTTTCTTGAGAATGCTTTGAAATGTGTATATTTAGATCGCATGTGAACTTTTATGTAATTAAGGAACTATGAAAGTTTTTAGACCTACCGATTCGTCTGATTATTTTGATCAACTCTGGATCGGCCTACTCGTTGATTACACTGAGTTTCGTTTCTAAAATCAGAGCTAAACCTGTACCTCTAGATCATACACTTGCGATTTCTACGCCTTCAGGAGAAGTGATGGTGGCGTCCAATGTCTGTAAAGCTATGATCTTACTAATTGGAACACATGAGTTACTCATAAATCTTGTGGTGCTCGGACTCCAAGATTTTGATATAATCCTCGACATGGATTGGTTGGCGGCTTACCACGCCTCAGTTGATTGATTTTCTAAAATAGTCATCTTCCGACCAATTGGGAGCCCTTCATTCAAATTTCGTGGCATTAAAAGGGGAGGAGCAGCCCTACTTGCTACACTCGACAATGAATGTGATGAGAAAGAGGACCCCTCAGTTATTCCTATCGTTGGGGAATTTGTCGATGATTTTTTGAAAGATTTACCTAGACTTCCACCTGACCAAGAAGAAGAGATCAAGATTTATCTCGCACCTGGTACCTTGCCGATTGTGAAAGTTTCGTACTGAATGGCACCAATAGAACTGAAAGAGTTATAGATTCAGTTGCATGAATTGTCTCGTAAGAGATTTATCCGCCGTAGTGAGTCACCATGGAGAGCATCGGTCTTTTTCGTAAAGAAGAAAGATGGCTCGATGAGACTTTGTGTTGACTACCGACAGCTGAATAATGTCACCGTGAAAAATCGATACCCTCTTCCTTGTATTGATGACCTATTTGATCAGCTACAGGGTGCTACATATTTTTTAAAGATAGACCTCAGGACTAGATATCATCAGTTGAAAGTTAAAGTAGAAGATATTCTGAAGACTGCTTTTAGGACAAGGCATGGACACTACGAGTTCCTCGTTATGCCTTTTGGACTCACAAATGCACCTACCATATTTATGGATTAGATGATGTCTCTCGTACGAAAGAAGCTCATAAGGGCCACCTTCGTATTATACTACAGACTCTTCGTGAGCACAGATTATATGCGAAATTGAGCAAGTGTGAGTTTTGGCTCTTGAGAAAGTATCTTTCTTGGGTCACGTGATTTCAGCCGCAAGGATTTCGGTGGATCCATCAAAGGTTGAAGCTATTGTGAATTGGCAAACACCAAAGAATATCACCAAAGTGAGAAGTTTTGTCAGCTTAGCGAGATATTACCATAAATTTGTTGAAGGTTTCTCTTGTTTAGCACTACCGCTCACTATGCTAACCCGTAAGACCAGCAAGTTTGTGTGAACCGATCAGTGTGAGCAGAATTTTAACTTATTAAAGCATAAACTTATGACAGCTCCCATACTCACCTTACCTTCTAGACCTAGTGATTATGAAGTTTATACAGATGCCTCACGCCAGGGACTTGGATGTCTGTTGGAGCAACGTAAGAGGGTCATTGCCAATGATTCGAGATAGTTGAAGCCGCATGATAGAATTATCTGGTTCATGATCTTGAGTTGGCCGCAGTCATCTTTGCACTTAAGATTTGGTGACACTGTCTATATGGTGAGACTTTCAAGATTTATACGGATTACAAGAGCCTTCAATATTTATTCTCTCAAAAGGATATGAGCTTGAGGCAGCGATGTTGGATAAAATACATGAAAGACTATGATTGTTTCATTAATTACCATACGGGCAAAGAAAATGTGGTTGCTGACGCTCTATGTCGGAAATCCTTGGAACTACTAGCATGTCTGAAGGCATGGAAGCCACTCGATGAGATTGCCCTACTGAATGTGTGACTTGACAAAATTGGTGAAGGAGCATACCTAGCTAGTATGATGGTCAAGCCTACCTTCGTTGACTGTATTAGAACCAAGTAGCCCCTAGATCCCAAAGTTTTGGAGATTATGGGACAGTTAACGGAGGGTCCTAAATTAGACTTTTTCATGCACATTGATGGGACCCTCCTTTTCCAAGATAGACTGTATGTTCCCAATGTTGCAACCTTACGGAACGAGATTCCCGAGGAAGCACATAAATCGAGATATTCGGTACACCCAAGCAGCACGAAGATATACCATAATATTCGAAACTATTATTAGTGGCCGAATATAAAGAGAGAGATTGTCAAATACGTCTCCAGGTATCTGGTATGCCAATAGGTGAAGGTTGAACACCAGAAGCAAGCCAGTCCTTTGCAACCGTTACCGATTCTCGAGTGGAAGTGGAAGAACATTTCTATGGATTTCATAGTTGGACTCCCGAGAACTTCAAAGAAGCACAACGCCATTTGGGTTATGGTAGATCGATTAACCAAGTCGTCACACTTCCTAACTTTCAAGAACACCGATAGTGGGGACAAACTAGTTGACACGTATATGAAGGAAATAGTCAAGCTCCATGGAATTCCTGTGAGCATTGTGTCGTGCAAAGATACAAAGTTCACTTTTGAGCATTGAAAGAAATTTCAGGAAGCCATGGGTGCGAGACTCGATTTTAGTACAACCATTCATTCTGAAACTGACGAATAGACCGAAAGAGTTAATCAGATCATAGAAGATATGCTTCTAGCTTACATGTTAGACTTTCGAGGTAATTGAGATGACCACCTACCTTTGATCGAGTTTTTCTATAACAGCAGTTTTCAAGCCAGCATTGGGATGTCACCTATTGAAGCTCTTTATGGCCGAAGTTGTAGAATGCCTCTTTGTTGGGATGAAGTTGGCAAAAGAAAAATGCTTGGGCCAAAACTCGTACAAACTAACATCGAAGAGGTTAAAGCTATCCGTCAGAGGTTGAAAGAAGCTCAGGATCGTTAGAAGGCCTATGCTGATAGTAGAAGACGCTTGATCGAATTCGAAATTGGTTATTTGATTTTCATCTGTGTGTCACCAACTAAAACAATCATGTGTTTTGGAATGCAAGGAAAACTAAGTTCGAGACACGTGAGACGTTTCATTATCACAGATCGCGTCGGCGAGGTTGCTTATCAAATTTCACTTCGCCAACATACATAATACGTTTCATGTGTCCATTTTGCGCAAGTACTTGCCCGATCCATCTCACGGCCTTGACCTCGAGCCGACTGCAACCAGATCGATGGTCGTCATCCACCTAATTTAGAATTATTATACCTCTTAAATTTGAGCATTTAATAATAATAAATAAATATATATACCACTTTTATCGCTTCAACGCGACCACTTCGATAACATGAAGTGTTAGAATTTTGAAGCCTTTATGAAATCGAGCTCTGACCTTCCAGTTATCGAAAACACAATAATAGCTCTCCTACTCTATATTTATTGGTGTGTTATATAAAAAAATATAGGTATAAACATAATCAAAATCTAAGTGTAAATCCTTTTGTCTATGTGATACTTTTGTGCTTTCATCCTGGTCATGTTATACGAGATAAGGATATGTTATATCATAAGTATATGAGTGTATGGGATCATGCCTACGCTTGGGCATGATGATTCACTGAGATGGTATCGAAGCGTAAAATATATCGTATTCACATGCCTTATAACTCATGATGGTATGAGACATCATGACGAGTAGGGTGAGTGTGAATTCAGTGTAGCCTCGTATATGGTGGCATATACGATGACCCGATCGCCCAAAGTTCTAATGTGATAGGATAAGATATGAGTCGGTATGATAAGATATTAGTCAGTAAGATAAAGTATGTTACAAGTATGATAATAAGACACCGCTGTGTAGGCCAGCAAAAGATTAAGAACTTAAGTCTCTGTAGTGTCGTTCCTTGTGTAGCCACTATAAGGACAACAACGTTTTTCAGTCAAGATGGGTCTCTGGGAGACATTATGAGTTATGAGTCGCCGGTAACCCCTGTGACTAGATGAGGTGTATGATATGATATGATGGTATGATACTATAGTGACCCCCACATGATAGCTCAAACAACAACTTTAGCACTGGTCGTTGAGGATTTTATGAGTACGTTAGTTACGCTCATGCCATGTACAGACGTATATGCGAGAATAATGAAAAAGATACGATATTATATGATATGAGATGTGGTAAAGTACGTTAGGATATGAGTGTCTAGATCATAGTCCTGTATTCATGATTACGAAATGAGTTTACAATATGCACTTGATTTTATTATTCTCTTCTTAATTCTTTGAGATATTATTATTATCACTCACGTGATACACCCATAATGCACCTAAGTAGTTTAGGGTTGATTGGTGATTTATCCCACTGAGTTTATGTGACTAAGTAAACTCATCCCACGAAAATCTAACAGCTGTAGGTGATTATTCTGACGGAGTTGATGCTAGTTATTCAGATCCCATTGACGTTAATTTCGTTGACCACATAGACGCGGAGTACCAGGAGTCTTGGGAAGGCGACGTAGCTGGTTATCAAGAAGAGTACGGTGTTGATTTCAATCTGAACGCCGACTGTTGATATTTGTGGACATGTATTGAGTTGACTTTATATTTTATTGTTGACGTTATGGTTTCCCTTTATTGGATTTGTCTGCGATGTTGATTATGTTCGACTCATCCTTCGAAGTGATATCGCCTCGTAAAGAATATACCTTATTCTTGAAGTTCGTGATATACAACTTCCTCTTACTCTCATTCATTGCCCATTTCCATAGCCTTAGGAAGCGGACGGTGCTAGGAGCCATCGTTGGGGCACTCCTTGGGTTGATCTTGTACGCCCAGACCTGAGGAAATAAAATATTGATGAGTTTTGTTATGGGTGGCCTTTGTAGGAAATAAAACACAAATTTTTGGGAGACGGCATTACCTGCAGGGCAATAGTGCAGTCGTAAATATTGTAATCCTGCACAGCCTTTTCCTCTCAGCTATTCCCCGGTTCCTCTTCGCTTTATCTATGCACTGCAGGATGTGTTTGTACGCGACATCTCCCCATGTATATTGGTTGAAATTGGGGAGATTATCAACGAGCTCGACGTAGGGCTCTTCTAAGGTTTATTTTGTATTTGGGAAGAGAACGCTGGTGAGGACGAACAACAAATAGAATTTTAGAAAGTCCTCGTCAGCTCCCTGCTCGACTCTGTTAATGGTAGCAAGGATGTCTCCCCTTTTTACAGGGTTAAGGGCCTTAAGGCCCCTAAAAAACTATCTATTCTTTGGGAAGGGGCTTGGAGAGAGGGTAACGAGGTGGGAGGTGATTCGAAGATCAATTATTAATGTAGAATCAAGGGACCAAAATCTGATTGAGGCTTTTCCAAAATTCTAAATAGTTTTCTCGGTCCAAAACTTGATGATTGCATCTAAGAGGCGATTGACGCTTTTCACGTCCTTCGGTGCTAAAAAGAATGTCGCGAAGACACACTACGAAAGCAGATTTTTCCTCTATTCAGATGCCTCGTCATAAATCTCTCGGCACTTCCCAATGGTGCACTTGGTGGTTGGAGTCTTGATAATCATCTTGAAAACCTATGAATAAGGAAAATGAGAAGTGTAGAAAAGAATATAGTAAAAATAGGAGCGACGTTGCTTCCATGCTCATGTGCTGAAGCGTCGACGCACCCTATAAGGAGGCACAAAGGCGCTAACGTATCTTCCAAAGAAGGGATGGCGCCTCTATTTGGCATATTTGTAGCGGAATGAAATGAAAATGAGACTCACCGTGTTAATAGATGTAGGAAAAAGGTTTCGCCACTTTGATGTTTCTTATTGCACCCTGAAAAGATAAAAATTAGGAGGGAAAAGGTGAAATGTAAATTGAAAATGTTTAATTTACAAATTTGCCGCCTTAAATAGTTTTTTTAAGTGGAAATGATGGCCAGTGCACACCACGATGTCACGCGCCGTTATCCCATCCGTCTCGCCCCGCTCCTCATTTAATATTCTGACAGTGACAATAAATGATATAAGGTCAGACGTCATTTCTTACAAAATTATGCTATGTGTCAATGTCAAAGGTGCTTCATGTCGTTTAGAGGGCGCTTTCCTTCCTTGATGGAGCGTTAATGCTTCATAAGAATTGCGCTAGCGCGCTGTCAAGGAAGGACTAGCACTTCGTCTCAAAGCGCAAGCGCTTCTTACGGACGAGGCAAGCTCTTCTGACAAAAGCGTCATTAATGTTGAACATTCGGGCAATAAATATTCTTCCCGAAGGGGGCGTATCAAATAATCATTTCGAATGGTAATGAGCTCATACCATCCACGATGTCACATGTGGCTTCACATTTATTATTCAAACAGTGTTTCGCACAAAATTGTGCTATGTGTCATTTGAAGGTGACACGCGCCATATGGAAAGCGCCTTCCATTGTTTGACGGAGCGCTAACGTTTCCTGATAGTCATGCTAGTGCGTCGTCTGTAACGTAATTGTGCATCTTGTACGAAGTGTTAGCGCTTCCTACCGAAGCGTTGGCCCTGCTTACGCAAACTTCATTAATGCTAAACATTCAGGCAATAGATGGTTTCCTCAAAGGGGAGCCTCAAATAGTCTCTTTGAATGGTAATGATAGTCATTGCAACCTACGATATCATGTGTCATTTCTCAATTAATGTTCTGACTACAGTAATAAATGATATAAGGTCAGACGTTGCTTCGAACAAAAAATGTGCTACGTGTCATTTTATAGGCCTTGTCCATTCCTTGAGGGAGCACAACCACTTCATGAAAGATGCGCTAGCGCCCCATATAGGACGCACATGCGCTTCCTTTATCGATGCATAAGCGCTTCGATGACGAAGCGGAATATATAATGATTTGAATTGGGATAATAATGGTATTTTCGAATTAAATGATGGCCATATCAACCCCGATTTCAGGAACGTACACTACGCGCTTCGCACCGCTTTGCCTTTCTGATTTTGTCAATGGTAACTATGATTAAAGCGGGGTTAAATGAGGAAAAGGTTGAAATGTCGCATCAACCAGATAGGCGCTACGTCAAGCTCCTATCAATAGGTGCAGAGACTTCTCTACGCCTGGGACGTTGAGATGCGCTCAGGCGTAGAGATACCTCTACGCCTATAGATATGGGCGTGACATGTAGCACCGTTTTGTGAAGTGATGGGTGGCATGGGGCCCACTTTACTAGCTAGGGTTAAAATTTTAAAATAGTTTAAAAGTTATATATCCTTCCCGTCGTCATTCTTGACTTTTTAAAAGTATTTTATTTTTCTCTCCTCTCCTTTTTTCCAAGAAAGTGTCTGACATACTATTTTAGGTATATTTTACTCAAAAAATGTGGGCGTACGGTAGTTAAGCGCTAGCACCTCGGTATTGAGCGCCGGCACCCCGATAGAGAGGCGTTGGCACCCCAATAGAAAGGCATCGACACCCCGGTGCCTAAGTGCCAGCGCCGAGGTGTCGACACCTCTATATTGAGGTGCTGGTGCTTCGCTAAAAAAAGAAAGGGTGCCAACGCCTCTATATCTAGGTGCTGGCTCTTCGCAAATTTATTATTTAATTATTTTTATTTTTTTATCAAAGTATCGGCATAATAATACAGAGGCACTGGCACCTAAGCGCTGAGCTGGGCTGGGCTGGCCCATTGAGAGCCCTAAATGTGGCCTCTAATAGTCACTAAAACAAGAAAATAGAGTTGAATCTGTACTATTATATATTAATCCTATACTAACGATAAAGGGTTAATTTACTTATGATCTCCCTTACTCCGTTGGCTAGAGACCACGCAAGTGACGTCTGGTGATTCCCAGTGCTACCACATGTATTAAGGTCGGTCAGTAAAGTTGTTACAAAATTATTGAATTATTTGCGAGATAGATTTTGAGTTGGGCCACGAGAGGGGTAGGTCCGGCTTTGATGAGAGGGTGATGGTGAAGAAGTGGAAGGGCCAAATCAGTAAGGTGATAGCGTTGTAGTCCTTAAGAGTAGTTTTATGATAGATAATGTATGTATTGATCAAATTGACCCTTCTCGTGTGATAGATAAGAGTATTATAAGTTGCAATAAAAATAATAAGTAATAGTTCAAAACTTAGTATGAAACAAGCAAGCCCCTTTTCGTGTGTACCCGGTGGCATGTGTCATTTAAACAAAGTATGTATGGTTCTGTTCCTTGTCGAGTGTAGATTAGTAAGGAATATAAGAGGGAACTTGAACAAATAAGGCCAAACTTGGTGAAATAAATCCGAGATGGGGCTGGAATAATAAATTACCAAATCGAAAGAGGAATCCTAATAGTTTTTTAATTTGGGGGAGTTTCGTAATTGAAGAAAAAGAAATGGGCAATTTTGTAATCTCATAAAAGGGTTTTTTTTTTAAATAATAATAATTCTACTTTTATTTTTAGGGTTTAATGGGCTGGATCACCTACAGAGGTGGACCTTTAGGTAGCCGGTGGGGCAAACCAACTCTCAGTAGACCTCTTAAAGGACCCCTTTAGGGGGTCGGTGACTTTTAAAAGGAGAGCGAGTGGCGGTGGAGGGGACTTATCTCCTATCCCTTCCAGCCATGGATCAAAATCTTGGTTTCAGTTTTGTTCATGATTTGAACCATAAATTTGTCAAATTTTGGTTAAATTATCAGTAAATTTCGGCAAATTTCGAGTTTTTTTGAAAATATGCTCCAAACTTTGTCAAACTTTATTTTGTTAGAGAGAGAGGCTTTGAAATCGTGAGACCCACTTGTATTTTAGAAGGTTATCGGTATTTGCAGCTGAATATTAAGAGGGAACTTAGGATTTACACTCTAAGAACAGTTGACTGGATTGAATCAAATGATGGAGATAATGTTTTGCCGTAACCGAGCACAAAATGGATCTTGAGCTCATGCAAAACATATCAGACGGTCAAATTTTGATTCCACATTGAATAAACCTCAAAAGCGACCCGAGAACCCTTCTTATGAAACGCCCATGATCAGGTTCACTTTTGGGATGTATGCCACGTGGAATCAAGATCTGACCGTCTGCTAGTTGGGATATGATCTCAAGATTTACCTTGTGAAATATTGGGTACCTCTACCACCGCTCACGCAATCTCTGAAAGTGTCCATATGTACAACCCCTTTAAACCCATTGATTGCTTCGAAACAGATGATCGAGATTGTGTTTCATCCTGATCTTCACACAATGGATCTTGAGATCATGATGCACCTATCATGGTCAATTTTTAATTCCACATGTCACAGATCCTCAACAAATTTCCCTTCAATCATATGACACACATCACACTCAAACGTGATTTTAGGGCCATTTTTGGCTGATATATGACATTTGAAATAAAAAACTAACCATCTCTGAAAGATTGGGGTGAAACAAGATCTCCACCATCTTATCTAAAGCAACCAAAATGATAAATCACACTTTAATGGTGTAAAATAAAAAGTGAGTTTTTAATGGAGTAAGATTATTTAAACAGTATTTGACAAATCATAGGTGTGTGCCACATGACATAATGATGAATGACACTTTAATGGTGTGAAATAAAAGGTGATATTTTAATGGTGTGAGATCATTTAAACACCGTCTAATCGATCATAGATTGAAGGCTGGGCAGCGAATGTGAACCATCCAATTGATGAACTTTAATATCAGCCCTTAAAATTAAAACCAATGGTTGATATTATAGTCCACAGGTCAGATGGTTTAAATATCCCTAAAAACTAATTTTGATATTTCATATCACTTACATCATAAATCCTTATGGTCTATGATCATTTAAACATCATTCTAGTGTGTATGGGACGGGCAGGAGAGTCGGTCCCATACTCCTTGTATATAAAATTCGGTCGGTATTCGATAATAGCAAACTGCAAAAGCAAAGCTTTCAAAATAAAAAGGAAAAAAAATAGAAAGAAGAAGAGAGGGAAAAACCATGCCTGATTTCAAGCTACAGCATAGCCACCCAAACCTCGATAAGTTCTTCATCACTGATTTCTTCTTCTTTTTCTTGTTCCCTTTCAAAAAAAAATTCAAAACAAGGCTTAAGAATCTCGGCCGAAAATATGAATTCCCATATTATCGGCCCATAATTTAAAATTAGGGCGATTTACGGAAGAAGGCCCTGCGCCTCTTTTTATCACTCGCTAGTCGGCTCCCAAAACTGACAACGCCAAAGCGCCCCAGCACCTCTCAACGGGCGATATAGGCAGATTGGTGCAGGTAGTTTAAAGGGGTAATGTCCTTTTTACCCTTAATATATATATGCCCTTAAAATTCTGTAAATTATAACTATGCCCAAAAGGAAGCAAAGCCCTAATCGATTTGCTTCTCTTAGCTTCGATCGTGGCTAGAGGGCGATTTAGGGCGATTTTCTTCTGCTGGTTTTACTAAACTCATCATAGAATTTGAATCCTCCTTTTGATTTAACAAGGTGTAAATCGATCCATGAGCAAACAGATGGTGGACTCAATTAAGGTGGCGCGCCGTGGCTCCGCTCCAACGCTTCGACTCTTAGCCTGCCGCTCTTGAGAAGAAGGCCCTTCTCGCTCTGCTTTATAATTCAATGCCCTTCGGCTCTTCTCTCCAAGCTTTACCAACTGCCTCCTCCACGAATCTAACAAGCCAAAATCGAGGTCTTAAGCTAGCAAAGCCAGAATCAATTTTATTCTCTTAGCTTCGGTCATGGCTAGAGGGCGATTTAGGGCGATTTTCTTCTGCTGGTTTTTGTGTTTCTTCTCGCAGCGCATTCATCTTTTGATTAAAGGTGCGTGCGATTTAGGGTTTCCAGAGAAGAAGGTGCGTGCGATTAAGGCCTTAGTCCTCTCCAAACGCTACGGCTCTTTGCCCCTCGACGAAGCCTCTTCTGTCGCTCAATCGATCGAAGAAGAAGCCTTCTCCACCACCTCTCTCTCCTACAACGGCGAAGACGACGAATAGGGGTTTTAAGGTTTGTTCGTGACCCATCGTTTCATTTTTCATTTAATTTTTGTAGTTTTTTGCGCCTGTAGATGTTTTTGTAGACG
The DNA here is from genome assembly GCA_021018995.1 of Chloranthus sessilifolius. Lineage (NCBI taxonomy): Eukaryota > Viridiplantae > Streptophyta > Magnoliopsida > Chloranthales > Chloranthaceae > Chloranthus > Chloranthus sessilifolius. The sequence goes on along the minus strand of CM037597.1, from coordinate 31,527,679 downwards.
ATGAGTCAGCTTATTTCAAATAAGAATCCGGGCCAATGGTAGTTGAATCAGACAAGGAACGAAGTTTCAGTGATCTTCCCGAACTAAAAATGAATTCTTTTGAGTCATTTGGTTCTCAAGCTCAGTTACATATGGGGCATATCCATTGTAATAAACTTAATTCTCCCTTCCCAGTTATGTATTTTAAAATATTGAAACTTTTAAATGAACCAAAATATTTGGAGGACTCTTCCACCCTTATAGAATTATTCCTACTATCTTCAACCAGGGAGAAATATAGAATGGGCATGGGTAATAATTTCGTGTTGATAATCCAAAGGGGTAGCTCATTTAAGTCAGGCTTCCCCAATGGTCACCGGTTCGAGTCCTCTTACGAGCCACTGAGTATTCATACACATTCTTAGTACACGTGTCTGATGCACAATAAAAAAAAAAAAAAAAAAAAAAGAATTTGTGGGCAAGAGTATCATTATAATTATTTATTTAAATTAAAAGTGCCCTACGTGAGTTTTATATGGCCCATAAATGGTGTTTTAGGCGGTCATCTATACCATATTGAAGTCTTAATTGAACCCATAATTAAAAGGTCCAAAAATCGGGTTTTTAGGGTGATTTAGCTCTCCTATTAATTAAGGTTTGTTCGTGACCCATTGTTTCATTTTTCATTTAATTCTTGTAGTCTTTAGCGCCTGTAGATCGGCTGATGTGAAAAAGTTGTTGTTTTGTGACTTACGAGCTGCTGGGAAAAAAATTGACAAAAATTCAAATCCTCTTTATCGAATTCGATTATTGAAGTTATTAATTATTTTGATAGAATGTAAGAAAACTGACATCCATTTATCACATATTTCTAGTTATTGACTGTTTTTTCTACAGTGGAATTGAACGATTGGAGTTTTTTTTTCATTTTTTATTGAAAATAATTTGTGTAGATCTTTCTCTAGTATATTATTACTTTAATGGTGTACAATGATACGACACCCACATAATATGATGTTAGGACCATCGATGTTTAATCACTTGCTCTGATTTTTTTTTCAGCCCCCTGTTTATATATTATAAAGTTCCTTTTATCAGCAAATATGCGAAAGCTACATAAACTAGCAACATTATATTATAGTCACTACGTTGGGCTAGTGGAGAGGCTACATAAACATCAGTAATTCTGTCATCTTTACTTTCCCTCTCATCATGCAACACAAGTTTTAACCTTCTACGCTTCAGCTTAGTAACCCTCTTTTTTCTCTATGGCAATACTCACCGTTTTCGCTATAGTTTAGCCTACAGCGAAATGAGTAGATAAATAGGATTACCAAAGCCAATACAAGTAAGATTAAGGCTGTGTTTGGGGCTCTTCTTTATGGCATTGTGTTTGGTTGTAAGTATTCTTAGCTCTTTTAGAGAGTGTGTTGAATCTAAGTCTATTTAAAAGAGCAATTTAAACCGGCTCTTTAAATGGGCTACTCTTTGCCTCCAAAGAGCAATCCATCGTCATAGCCTTAGGCTATGACGATGGTGAGCCATGATATCATTGCAGACCGAGTCCACAACCCTTTGGCTGTACAGCCTTTGGACTTTTGAGACATATATCCATTTCAATGCTTATTTTGAGTTGGAGCATATCTAGAGGTCTACTCACTACACAACTAACATGAATCAGCTCACTATCTACAATGAGCACCTCGTTCCAGACAATCTTGAACGTTTTCATCATAAATCATAATAGATATTGCTCTAGCTCTTCTTTTGTTGCCTCAGTTGTAAGACGATCATTTCGCAAATAATAATCAATAATCATTTTGGGAGAAATACCCCATACACTAAGAAAAGGCCATCTTGCCCCTATTCACAGATATTAGGGAGCAAAAAATGTCATGATCCCCAGGAGCAGCATCATGCTTGACTGTTGACATGGCTATAATAATATGGTTTATCGAGAAGTTTATGTCATTTTACATCAAGGTTTACCAATACTCGATGACTCACTGAAACTTTAATCCTTGTTAGAAGCTACTAAATGTTGAAACTTTAATCAATCTAGGTCATCCAATCCATTGGTCACATCTTGTATAGACCACAATTCAATTGATTAGATGTTTTGAACCATTCAGTATATGGTCCTTTTCATGGGAAGCTGCTTCTAACTTTAGATACCATTCATATGGAGACGTCCAATCCAATGACTAGGAGCTTATAGTTGTGCTAATCTTCAGCCTACAACCCATCTAGAATCGGCCAAGCGGTTGGACTGAATCCGAACTGAAATCGAAACCCAATTTGCTCGATTTCGATTTTGGGTGGCTAAAATTGAAAACCCGTTGGGCAAGTTTAGAAAACCCGACCCAAAATCTAGAAAGTTTGGAAATTTATTTTATTGGGTATAATAATAAGGAAATCCCCAATCAATATAATAACATGATTATAATAGTAGTAAATAATTTCAACTTTTGCTTGCAATATATTTGAACGAGAGTATATGTATGTGCGTACTCTATTGAGTTTAGAGATGTAATATGATTTTTGTTGTGTTTGACGAGCAGTGTCTCTAATTTGTGTTTGATATTCTAACACATCTACCTGAAAATTGATTCCATAGGAAAATTATATTACTAAATCGAACGTGGCCTATCGGTAAGGCAGGTGTCGAAAAAATTGGTATGTTTTATCGACAACATTGTTGGGTCTTGTATTGCTCCTAGCATAGTCAATGTAGCAGAGTTTGTAATTATACATGTTTGAATAAATGTGTTCAGGAATGTGACAGCCCGAATTTCGGCACCCCGAAACCCGTGCCATCAGCACGATCATCTTGACCGTGCCCTTTTAGCTAAGCACGGAACATTTGTATATCAAGCATCCAAAAAGTACTATAAATGAAATTGCAAAATTTTTAAATCTATATTAATTACTTCCCAAAAGACAGTTCTACCCTCATGCCTCTGCATGAATGGAGAACCGATCCGAACCATCGATGATAGCAATCATCACGGATGGTTCGTCCCAAAAGAATAATCCAGACTCCTTATATACATGTTTTCAACAAAATAAAGGCTTGACATACCAAGCCGTACAAAACTCTCTGTTAACAATCCCTCAAAGTGGCGCAACGGAGTCCTCTAGAAGAAGTCCTCTGGAGGTGGCTCCAACTCTTCGCCGGCCGCAAGGTCCGACTCGCCGGGATCAGCGTCTCCTGAAGCCGCGGCAGCTGCTAATAGTGGACCTGCGACGTATAGTCTATAGGGTGAGCTACATCCTAGCTCAATAGGGAACAAACACTGTTGAACATATAAGTTATAACTCACATATATTCTATGATATGCCATGCATGATGTATCTATGCAATTGTTAATGAAACAGTTAGAAGCATTCGTTTTACTGTTGATTTCTTATGTTTTCATTTACTCATGAAAAATGCTGAAAAGGCCTAAAGCAAAACTTAAACTTTCAACTTAAGTAATCCCCGAGCAATATAGCATCGAGCCCCGATGAGATACCCTTCATCGTCATCTATATAGACAGTTTTAATGTATTCCCTGGGAATACCATATAGTACCCAAGCCCCTTTCCCCTGGGGATTGGTGGCGGGGTTTCACTTGTCTCAATCAACACCCCTGGGGTGTGCTTACTATGTACGGATAAGCCTCGGCACTGGCCTACGGTTTCGCCGCCGTATCGGTCACGGATATCCTGCCGTGTCAGTCGTGGATATCCCGCCACGTCGGTGGGGTAACCTATCAAACCTCAAATAACAAAAATATCGGTGCCTTACATATAGTTATTCACCGTGTAAGTGTGCTATCTTATATCAGTTAGGCCCTATCAAACATGATTCAATCTTTGGATACATCCCTGGGATGTATCCATTTACTTGCATCACACCTGATGCTCTTATCTCTTTACTTCTTCATCCCCTGGGGATGGCTCATTAATTTACTCTTATGAATATCACACACACACACTTTTCACAATTCTTTAAGCAGTAAAAATAATTGAGTGGAAATTTATATCACTACATACATGCTCTTGTAAAATAAGGTACATGTTCAAGGTGTTCCCTACCTTAGGTCTCTATCGATTCAATGCATCAAGGTCCCACTCGGCTCCTTGTGCCCATTTCCAATACGTATCACCTATGATACCATTAAACACATTCAAACATCACAAAAGATGTAATGAATAAGTCTCAAGACCCCTAGAGTCTTGAAGTAAGAATCAAAAGTCAACAAAACTAAGTCACCGACTAGTCGAGTTCCCCGGTTCGACTAGTCGAATCCAACTCGACAGTCGATTCTCAAAATCGATTAGTCGAGGTCCACTTCGATTAATCGATTCTCAAAATCGATTAGTCGAAATTGAACTCCACTAGTCGATTCTCAAAATCGTTTAGTCGAGGTCCAATTTCGATTAATCGGTTCTCCAACTCGATTAGTCGAAATCCCCTGTTCTAACTGTCCAATTTTCCCTTAAATAATTGAACATACAAAATCGACTAATCGAGTCCAATTCGACTAGTCGAAATCCTTACTCGACTAGTCGAAATCCAATTTCGACTGGTCGATTTTCCTCCACCCATTTTTACTCCCCACTGGAGGCTCTCAGTCGACTAGTCGACACCCAACTCGACTAGTCGAGATTCAAAGTCGACTAATCGAAATTCAATTCGATTAGTCGAATTCGTGGTCATCTGACTTTTCAACTTCTTGGTGAATTTCGATTAATCGAATCCCAATTTCGATTAGTCGAAATCCCCAGATTCAGCCTTCTTTGGCTGTTCTTCCCCAATCTTTTCTCAGTTATTTTCTAAGCAATATTCCTACAATTTCCACCTATTTTAACCCCAATTTATTCTATAAATCTACACCATTTATTCACAGAATCTCACCTTAAATCAACCTCAAATTGATTTAAATGTAGGGTTGGAAGGTTTGGGTTTCCGGCCCTTTTGTTTGAACAGATCTCCCACGTCCGAATCCGCGCTTTGATCGCAAGAAATCCTTCCAACAACTTGCAATAACTCCTCACTAGCTCCTTTACTCCTCTCTCTCTCTCTCTCTTTGCTCCTCTCAACAACCAAAATATGAAAATTAGGGTTTTCAACCCTTTTTATCTTATCTCTTTTCTCGATTGTGGAGCACATACACACCCATCGGTGTGTGTTACTCTACACACCCCTCTATCTCTCCACTCTTCTACACTGGTTCACACATCACATCCGCTCATCTCATCTTAAGTTCATCAATGAACTATCTCATGGTCAAACCTAAGACCGAACGGACACGGATCCCGAGGTCCTCCCTTGACGGGATTTTTCGGGGTATTACATCCTCCCACCTTGGGAATTTTCGCCCCTCAAAATCACCCAAAGGTGGTGGTTCAGACTTCCCCCTCACGCACACGGAGGTGAGGTGGTCTATCACTTAGCACACACGCAAGTACATGGACATAGGCAATCAATGAACCATACATGACAGTAACAAAAAAACTGTATATAAAAAAAAATATCAAAAGTTACAATAGTTACTGAAATGGGGACCACAACAGAAAACAAAAATGGTTCACCCCTATACAAAAAGATGTACAATGCACAAAAACAAAGGTGGATCGGTAGCAGTGGTCGACGGAGTGGCGGATCTCGCCACGGTGGTCGGATGGCTGGTATGAAGCGGATGAGAAGTCCTCGCCGGGGTCAGTGGAATCTCTTACGGCAGAGGTGGAATGGTAGTGGAAGTAGATGGTGGCTGCGTGCCGTCCGGCGTCGTCGGTGGTGGTGCGGTGGAAGTAGAAGCACCCAGATCATGTAATTGCGTCCAAAGACCGGACCACGATGGAAGGTGTGGTGCGGCGGTCCATTCCTCTTCAGCTGCCAGATGTCCAGTAGGTGTGAGGGTAGATAAACTTGAGGGTGTGAAACATGAGGAAATCAATTCTCCTGTTCATCCTCTCGTTATTCGCTTCCATTCTGGCCTCGAAGCGGGCGAGAGTCTCCTCAATGGTGGTGGTGGTGGTGGCTGGCTCGGGCGACGTGAAGTAGAGGGGTCACGGTGTAGGTCGAGGTGGTGGTGGTGTAGCCGGGTGGTGGTGGTGGAGATTGTCTGCAGTGCACTGTGGAACGACTGGGGTGCACGCGCCTCTCTGTACTTGTGGTCGTGGTGGAGGGGTGGTGGTGGGATTGTAGTCAGGTCCTCGCCACCGGGTGGTGGTAAAGTCTTCTTCAGGAGATTGTAACTCCTGATCCATTCGGTGTGGGAGAAAGGTTTCACCGGATCGGTGGCCGTCAGCCTGGGGTGAGACGATAGGCGGGTCGGATGAATATGCCTCTAGAATGCTAGAGATGATGCACAGAGGGCATCCCATCCCTAGTTCGAAGGTTGCCCTTCATGAGCTTTCCCTTGATGTACCTCATCCCTTCAAGGATGACTAAGGTAACATCAAACCATCGGCCGTTATAGGCCGCATAGAGGGCCTGTTGCACCAACTCAACACGCTCGGTGCTGTGGCGCATGGGGTAGAGGTTGGCGTGAAAAACAGAATCGAGCATCCACATGTAATGTGGGTCATGTCGGCAAGGATATCTTCGACATTGGCCGGCTCTGGGAAGGGTGGTAGTAGTGTGGTCTCGGGTACATAGTCCAAGTAGCACTCGACTGCTTCTTGGACATGACGGCGTGTGATGAGGTATTCACGACCCTCAATCGTGGTCTTCACCACGTCGTCAGTAGGGCCATCCTTGAGGCCCTGGTAAAATAACCGAACCAATCGCGGATAGTAGAACTTCCGGATTGGTTTGAGGAGGAAGGTGAGACCGGCGTTGTTGAGGTAGTTTAGGGCCCATATGGTCTCACCTTGGACCACATCCTTGTCAAAAAGAGTTTTGTCGAAAATGTGTTCGACCAAAGACCTTTGGCCGCCCACCATTCAAAGGGTTGCCTGTGGTTTATGGGTGGTGGTGGAATAGGGCTTGCGCCATGTGAAGACGCTTAGTCTAAGGACGTAGTGTCCGATGTCGATGGTGAGGGTGTCCTCACAGCGAAGGGGTTGGTGGTGGTGCGGCATTTTTACTGCATCGCAGCTTTTGAAACCGCCTCTTCGATGATAATCGCGTTTAAGGCGGGATTTTCGCTAAACCGCAAGGAAATAGGGTTTCTTATATGCAAAAATATGAAAAAGAACTAAGATTAGGGTTTACCCAATCTTGAGAAGGTGTGAAGTCAAATCCGTCGAGAATGGCTTAAATGGTGCAAACCCTAGGTAGTTGAATCACGGAGAAGAAGAGGAATCGCGCCCAAAAACTCAAAAATCGAATGGGTTGAAAACCCCCTTTCTCATATATATAGTGGTTGGCTCGACTAGTTGAATTTCTCAGTTCGACTAGTCGAATTCCAAACTTAAAGGAACTCCCCGAATTCGATTTGTCGATTTTCCTAATTCGACTAGTCGGCTTCGATTTCGACTAGTCGAATTCCCATTTCGATCAGTCGAAATGTTTAGGGTTCAAATTCTAACTTTGGAGCCCACTGGAAGGACTCAGTCGACTAGTCGTAATCCGTTTCGATTAGTCGAAATTTTAACTTCGACTAGTCGAAATATAATTCGACTAGTCGAAATCGTGTGCCCCTTTTAAACTTCTACAATTCCCTCCATAACTCGATTAGTCGAATGCAAATTTTTGACTAATCGATTTTCCCTTTTTATGTCCAATTCGATTAGTCGATTTCCCTTTCGACTAGTCGAATTGTCCACTTTCAGAAATTTCTTTTAGACTCTTTAAGTAATTCGACTAGTCGAAATGTGAATTCGACTAATCGAACTTCCAAATTCGATTAGTCGAACCCTAGTTCGACTAGTCGAAATTTTCTAACTTATTCTTTTTGAACTCTGGCTCCTTTGGCATAGCGATCGATTAATCGATTTGACTTTCGATTAGTCGAATTGTCAATTCGACTAGTCGAAATGTCTCAATTGGTCAAAGTTTCACAAAAATTTCCATTGAATAATTTGGATCAAAATTTCCATTGAATTACCAGTATCGTGGAGATTTCACAACTACGTTTGCGGTTTACATCGAATCCTCACGTCGTTGGAAACAAGGCTGAGTATTGTTCTTTCACATCGGCCTCTCGTTCCCAAGTAGCCTCTTCTTTAGGATGATTGTTCCATCGAACAAGCACTAAGGGAATTACTTTAGTGCGTAGTACTTGCTCTTTTTGATCTAAAATCTCCACTGGTTCCTCTATCATGCTCATGTCCTCACACATCTCTATAGGTTGCTTTCCTAATACATGAGACGGATCATTTACGTACTTCCTGAGCATCGATATGTGGAAAACATTATGCACTCGATCAAATAGCGGTGGTAAACCAATACGATATGCAACTTCACCTACTCGTCCCAAAATTTCGAATGGTCCAACATAACGTGGACTTAACTTCCCTCTCTTTCCAAATCTCATTACACCTTTCATAGGTGATACTTTCACAAACACGTGCTCGCCCACTTTATAGTCAACACTAGTCCGCTTCATATCGGCGTAACTTTTCTGTCTACTCTGTGCTGTCTTCAACCTTTCTCTAATTATTCGCACGACGGTAGCGTTATCTTCAAGTAGCTTTGGTCCTAATACAAATTTCTCACCTGTTTCCTCCCAATTGAGAGGTGACTTGCATCTGAGCTTCATACGGTGCCATGCCAATACTGCTTGAAAATATTATATGCGAATCGAGCATCGAGATACTCATCCCAAGATCCTTGCATATCCAAAGATGCATGCTCTGAGCATGTCTTCTATTACTTGGTTCACTCGCTCTGTCTGTCCATCAGTTTGAGGATGGAAAGCTGAACTAAAGTCTAGCCGTGTTCCCATTCCTTCTTGAAATTTCTTCCAAAACTTGGACGTATATAGTGGGTCACGATCTGAAACTATGCTGCTTGGAATACCATGTAATCTTACAATTTCCTTCATGTATAAATCTGCCAATCTTCCTGCTGTATACGTAGTGTTGTACGGCAAAAAGTGCGCTGATTTGGTCAATCGGTCTACGACGACCCAAATGGCATTGTGTCTCTTGGCAGTACGGGGTAATCCAACAATGAAATCCATTGAGATCGATTCCCACTTCCATTCTGGTATTGGTAAAGGTTGCAATAGTCCCGCAGGATGTCTATGATCAACCTTCACTTGCTGACAAGTCAAACATCGTGACACATACTGCCACGCCTTGTTTGATCCTCTCCACGGTAAGAATTCTTTTCAAGTCTTGGTACATTTTGGTGCTACCAGGGTGGATAGCATAATTTGACTTATGGGCCTCATCAAGAATCGTTCGTCTTAGATCGGCGTTGTCCGGAATGCATAGACGGCCTTTAAACAACAAAGAACCATCTTCTTTTACTGAGAAGTCCGACCTGATGCCTTCACTCACGTCTTGATGAATCTTTGTTAATGCTGGATCTTTCATCTGTAGATCGTGGATGCTCAAATATCGCTTTACGGATATGTTAGCCAAAAATGATCCAAAGTGTCCTTTGACTCAATGTTCGCATCATAGAATGCCGTGTCTTCCAATAATTTCCATCGGTGCATACCCAAAATCAAGGAAGCTAACTGAGCTGAACCTTTTCGACTCAATGCATCGGCCACTACATTCGCCTTGCCAGGATGGTATTGTATAGAGCAATCGTAGTCCTTGAGGAATTCCATCCATCTGCGTTGTCTCATATTGAGCTCTTTCTGTGTAAACAGATATCGGAGGCTCTTATGATCGGTGAAAATTTCAAAGGTTTCACCATACAAGTATTGTCTCCAGATCTTTAAGCAAAATGATTTGCCGCAGTTCCAAGTCATGAGTCGGGTAATTCTTCTCGTGTTCTTTCAACTGTCTTGATCGGTAAGCTATCACCTACTTGTGTTGGTTGAGTACACAACCAAGGCCATTGTATGACGCGTCATGCAGACACGACGTATCCTCCATCGCTCAAGGAATCGCTAACATCGGAGCCAAGTGAGTCTCGCTAAGAGATCTTGAAAACTCTTCTCACATGTCTCACTCCACTCAAACCTTGAATCTTTTCGTGTCAGCTTCGTGAGAGGTCCCGATATCTTTGAAAACCCCTCAACGAAACGTCGATAATAGCCTGCTAAGCCCAGAAAACTTCGGACATCGGTCACTGTCTTTGGCTGCTCCCATTTAACTACTGCTTCAATCTTTGTTGGATCCACAGTGACACCATGCTTTGAGACGACATGTCCCAAAAAGCTAACTTCTTCCAACCAAAACTCACACTTCTTTGAGTTTGGCGTACAATTGGTGTTCACGTGGCGTCAGAGAGCAATCCTCAAATGTTCTTCGTGTTCCGTCTTGGATTTGGAGTATATCAATATATCATCAACAAATACTACGACGCAGGAGTCCAAGTGTGGTTTAAACACTCGGTTCATCAGATCCATAAACGACGCTGGAGCATTCGTTAATCCAAACGGCATCACAAGGAATTCATAGTGTCCATACCGTGTCCGGAAAGCTGTCTTCTGAATATCCTCAGCTTTGACTCTTAACTGATGATACCCAGATCTCAGGTCGATCTTGGAAAAATACTTTGCTCCTTGCAGTTGGTCGAATAGATCGTCTATTCTAGGCAAAGGTAACGGTTCTTCACAGTGAGTTTGTTCAATTGTCGATAGTCAATGCATAGCCGCATCGACCCATCCTTCTTCTTGACAAACAAGACCGGTGCTCCCCATGGAGACACGCTCGGTCTAACAAACCCCTTGTCCATAAGCTCTTGTAGTTGTTCCTTCAATTCCTTTAACTCAGCGGGAGCCATTCTATAAGGTGCTTTCGAAATAGGCTCCGTTCCTGGTGCTAAGTCAATGGCGAATTCTACTTCTCTTTCTGGAGGTAATCCCGGCAATTCTTCTGGAAACACGTCAGCGAAGTCTCGCACAACTGCTATCTCAGAAATGACGTTCTTTTCTTCCTTGTCCTCCTTTAAGAAAGCTAAATATCCACTGCAACCCTTTCTGATCATCTTTTCGGCCCTTACTGCTGAGATCAGTGGTACTGATGACGACCTCACTCCTTGAAACCGAAATGATCTTCTTGTGTTGGGTCTGAAGATAACCACCTTGTTCTTGCAATCGACGGTTGCACAATGTTGCGCCAACCAGTCCATGCCAAGGATCACATCAAACCCTTGCATGTCTAACAGTATCAGCTTTGCTTCTAGTTCATGCACCTCCAAATCTTGAACTGCTACGATGATGGATTTGCAAGCTAACTCCGTGTCTACTAACTCTCCAGTCGGAATAGACACAGATAGGACGAAATCCAACGTCTCTGGGACAATCTTCATCTTCTTAGCGAAACGTGGAGTGATTTAATGAATGGGTAGACCCGGGGTCTATCAATACTCGAGCGTCATATCCACCGAAACATCCTTTTTCATATATGTTTAGAGTACCTATAGTATACATACACACATACAATAATTTACATATCAATTTACACTTTCAATTCACTTACAGCTTTTGTATATATAAAAAAATATATATCTATTCAATTTCTGATGCATGCTCCTTCTCTATCTAAAATTTTGATGAAATGAAAACTTTCTTTAATTTTAAAAAGGGTCTCACCTTGTATGACGTCATGCTTCGAGCGGATCGATAGTTTCCCCTGAACAACCGGTTTCCTTGCTTGAATTGGTCGTGGTGCTGCAACTGAAACCGTCTTTCTTTTATCTGTCTCGGGGCAATCCTTGATCAAGTGGCCCACCTTGCCACATCGGAAACAGCCCCTAGTTCCCAATCTACAATCCACCGTCCTATGAGGCTTGCCACACTTTGCGCAAGTCTCTCGAGCGGAAGAACAAGACGAGAACCCCAGTAACATGGCTCCAGAGACATGGCGGGGCTCTCATAGCGAATAGGTCTTCCCGACGAAGTAATGGAAACCTTTGTTGTTGTTACTGTTGTGACGGTCTTCCGAAACCCCCTTGAAACTGTGGTCTCTGATTCTGGCCCATGAACCTCGGCTTTTTGTTCACCGGTTCATAATGCGCCGTTCTTCCTTGTTCATTTCCTCCTCTCTGCTGGTCCCTCTGTCGATATCTATTACTGTTCTCCTCTTCTCAACGCCTTGCTCATGACCTCTTCATTGGTCCTCAGCTGAAATGGAGCTACGCCTCCTCTAACCTCAGGCTTCTAACCTTGCTGAAACCTCTTGGACTTCATCACTTCAGAAGCGACGTAATCCGGAGCAAAACGGGCAAGTCGAGAAACTCTACCCCGTATTCTCTCATCATTCTCCCTTGTACTAACTGCACAAATTGTATCTCAAGTTGATTCCTCACCACTTCCGGAAAATATTGTTTGTTGAACTCCTCAACAAACTCCTCCCAAGTCCAAGGCAACTCTGGGGTCTCCTGAGTCCGAGTCCGTATCACAGACTTCCACCAAGGCCCAGCCTCCCCATCCAACATATAAGCTGCCCATCTTACACTCTCATCTTCCGTGCAAGTTAGCACGCTAAAGACTTTCTCCATCTCAATTAACCAGTTCTCAGCGGCCATTGTGTCTGCCTGCCCAGAAAATGTAGGAGGTTTCATCCTTCTAAACTCTGTAAATGATGAGGGCACAGTAACGCAGTCCTGTGTGGTGTAGGTCATAGCGTTCTAGACGCATGAGTCAAAGGATGCGGCTTTGTTGTGCCATGGCAGCTGCCATAGTCTCCATAGTGTGCATCATCCTTTGTCGCTCCTCTCTATCTTCTTGTCTTTCTCTCACTCTTTCTTGCTCTCTTAGATCTTGATCCTGATGATCTCGATCCTCTTCCTCCTGCTGTCTACTACTACTGCCCCCTGGGGCCTCAGCACCTCCTAAAGGCACTCTATTGGTAGGAGAGATGAAATCATCTCCACTACGCAAACTCCTTTGATGGCCTCCCCTTGGTCGGCCTCTCCCTCTAGCTGACATTTGCGGCTGCATTTGAAACTAAAGTTTCGTTAGCAGAAGTCCCTATGTTCTGACGAAAGAACCCTTGTCAGAATTGCTAAAAGAAAATAGCTCTCAATTTGACCAAACTCAGTGCCATCAGCACGATCATCTTGACCGTGCCCTTTTAGCTAAGCACGGAACATTTGTATATCAAGCATCCAAAAAGTACTATAAATGAAATTGCAAAATTGTTAAATCTATATTAATTACTTCCCAAAAGACAGTTCTACCCTCATGCCTCTGCATGAATGGAGAACCGATCCGAACCATCGATGATAGCAATCATCACGGATGGTTCGTCCCAAAAGAATAAGCCAGACTCCTTATATACATGTTTTCAACAAAATAAAGGCTTGACATACCAAGCCGCAAAACTCTCTTAACAATCCCTCAAAGTGGCAACGAGAGTCCTCTAGAAGAAGTCCTCCGGAGGTGGCTCCAACTCTTGGCACCGCAAGGTCCCACTCACGGAGATCGCCTCCGGCTGAAGCAAGCTAATAGTGAACCTGCGACGTATAGTCTATAGGGTGAGCTACATCCTAGCTCAATAGGGAACAAACACTGTTGAACATATAAGTTATAACTCACATATATTCTATGATATGCCATGCATGATGTATCTATGCAATTGTTAATGAAACAGTTAGAAGCATTCGTTTTCTGTTGATTTCTTATGTTTTCATTTACTCATGAAAAATCTTTGAAAAAGGCCTAAAGCAAAACTTAAACTTTCAACTTAAGTAATCCAGCAATATAGCATCGAGCCCGATGAGATACCCTTCATCGTCATCTATATAGACAGCTTTTAATGTATTCCACAGGAATACCATATAGTACCCAAGCCCCTTTCCCCTGGGGATTGGTGGCGGGGTTTCACTTGTCTCAATCAACACCCCTGGGGTGTGCTTACTATGTACGGATAAGCCTCCGCACTGGCCTACGGTTTCGCCGCCGTATCGGTCACGGATATCCTGCCGTGTCAGTCGTGGATATCCCGCCACGTCGGTGGGGTAACCTATCAAACCTCAAATAACAAAAATATCGGTGCCTTACATATAGTTATTCACCGTGTAAGTGTGCTATCTTATATCAGTTAGGCCCTATCAAACATGATTCAATCTTTGGATACATCCCTGGGATGTATCCATTTACTTGCATCGCACCTGATGCTCTTATCTCTTTACTTCTTCATCCCCTGGGGATGGCTCATTAATTTACTCTTATGAATATCACACACACACACTTTTCACAATTCTTTAAGCAGTAAAAATAATTGAGTGGAAATTTATATCACTACATACATGCTCTTGTAAAATAAGGTACATGTTCAAGGTGTTCCCTACCTTAGGTCTCTATCGATTCAATGCATCAAGGTCCCACTCGGCTCCTTGTGCCCATTTCCATACGTATCACCTATGATACCATTAAACACATTCGAAACATCACAAAAGATGTAATGAATAAGTCTCAAGACCCCCCTAGAGTCTTGAAGTAAGAATCAAAAGTCAACAAAAACTAAGTCAGTCGACTAGTCGAGTTCCTGGTTCGACTAGTCGAAATCCAACTCGACTAGTCGATTCTCAAAATCGATTAGTCGAGGTCCAATTTCGATTAATCGATTCTCAAAATCGATTAGTCGAAATTCAACTCGACTAGTCGATTCTCAAAATCGATTAGTCGAGGTCCAATTTCGATTAATCGGTTCTCCAACTCGATTAGTCGAAATCACATTCTGTCCAATTTTCACTTAAATAATTGAACATACAAAATCGACTAATCGAGTCCAATTCGACTAGTAGAAATCCTTACACGACTAGTCGAAATCCAATTTATCGGTCGATTTTCCTCCACCCATTTTTACTCCCCTTGGAGGCTCTCACGACTAGTAGTCGACACCCAACTCGACTAGTCGAGATTCAAAGTCGACTAATAGAAATTCAATTCGTTTAGTCGGAATCGTGGTCATCTGACTTTTCAACTTCTTGGTGAATTTCGATTAATCGAATCCCAATTTCGATTAGTCGAAAACCCTGCATTCGACCTTTCTTTGGCTGTTCTTCCCCAATCTTTTCTCAGTTATTTTCTAAGCAATATTCCTACAATTTCCACCTATTTTAACCCCAATTTATTCTATAAATCTACACCATTTATTCACAAGAATCTCACCTTAAATCAACCTCAAATTGATTTAAATGTAGGGTTGGAAGGTTTGGGTTTCCAGCCTTTTGTTTGAACAGATCCCCCCACGTCGAATCCGGCGCTTTGATCGCAAGAAATCCCCTTCCAACAACTTGCAATAACTCCTCACTAGCTCCTTTACTCCTCTCTTTCTCTCTCTCTCTCTTCTTTGCTCCTCTCAACAACCAAAATATGAAAATTAGGGTTTTCAACCCTTTTTTATCTTATCTCTTTTCTCGGTGTGGAGCACATACACACCCATCGGTGTGTGTTACTCTACACACCCCTCTATCTCTCCACTCTTCTACACTGGTTCACACATCACATCCGCTCATCTCATCTTAAGTTCATCAATGAACTATCTCATGGTCAAACCTAAGACCGAACGGACACGGATCCCGAGGTCCTCGTTTGACGTGATTTTTCGGGTTATTACAAGGAATGTGCATATAATCCAAGTAGGCTCCACAAATTTCTTTCCTCTCTATCCACATCTGAGAAGCAAGCCATTACGTCAACATCCTTTGGACACCTCGTTGAGATCGCCGATGTACGCATATGTACTAGTCTTATCTATTTGTTGATCGAGAAGTATGATTTTGTGAAGCAATGGTTTGTCATAGGCGTTAAGCGCATTCATTTTCACATCTATGAAATGGTTGTGATTATTGGCCTAGACGTAGTTGTGCAACCGTGGGATCCGTGACGGTCCCGTCGCAACGACGCGCTCTCTAATAAAAAAAATAGAGTCGCCACCCGGAGCTTTCGGTGTCTCGGGATACCTAGTTCATTTTTATGAGCACCGAAGTGCTAAAAATATGACTCTGAATTCGGTCCACACCAAAGGCTCTTAGGTAGGGGCTTCGGTTATTGATCGGGAAGGTGTTAGGCACCCGATCAACCCGCTTAACGCAGTCTCTACTAATGGCCAAAAATAAAATGATGTAAAAGACAAGAAAATGGTTCCCTCTTACCCCAAATGGGCCTCCAAAGCTATTTGTGCCCCTCCGTTCCTACCGAAAATTCGGCGGCGTAACGGCACAAATGAGAGGATGGAAGGATCTAGAAAGAGATAGGAGAAGAAAGGAGAGAGCCGGAGCCCTCGGGCACTTGTAGCACCGTAGAGGAGCCTTGCTTGGCTTGCTTTTGATGAGCTTTTAAAGGCTTGAATAGTAGAGAAATGGGTTCTAACCACTAAGGCTTGAAGCTAAGGGAAGGAGAAGGGAGGTTAGGGGATCACACACACCTAGGCTATGGGTTTTTGATGTAAGAACAAGCTTGGAAGGGGTTTTAGAATTCTGGAATTTTAGGTGAAAATAGTGCACCAAAGGGAGGAAGAACTTCTCACTTTTATGCTCTTTCTCTCTTAAGTAAAATTCTCAACCCTTAAACCAAGGGGTGGGGGGCTCTATTTATAGGAAATGGGTGGGTTAGGGGGCCACTTAGATGTTAATTGGGTTTATCAATTAGGTAATCTTGCATCTAAGGATTCCTAGGGTTTTTGGGGCCTTGAAAGGTATGGGAAGGTCCTCCAATGGTGGATGATGGGGTGAGGCCTTAAGCCACTTAAGGGGTTGCCAATAGGTGAGGAATGGGTGCAACAGGACTATCAAAACACACCCTAAAGGTTGAGGTGGTCAATAAGTCAAACCCTCAGCATGAATTTTGGGGCAAAAGCGAGCGATTCTTGTTCATATGGCGCAAGAACTAATAGTTGCGCCAGCAAATGTCTGATAAACAGTCTTACGCAGTTCCCTGGAAGTTAGCCTCGTGAGGGGCTGGGGGACCCACTTATGCCTGGCGTAACTATTTGTTGTGCCAGGCCATTTCTGGGGGAAAAATATCAGGCGCAACTACTATTAGTTGCGCTAGGCAAATCCAGGGGGAAAATAGCCTGGCGCAACTATTAGTTGTGTCAGGCAAAAATATCGAAATTCTGCCAGATTTTCAAATGGCTATAACTTTTGATGTACAACTCCGATTGGGGTGATTCTTGGCTCGTTGGAAAGTTGGAGAAGTCCTCTTTCCAATGGTATATGATTTGATATTAGTAAAAGACCTCAGATAGTCCTGGTGCACCACTCTTCATCCATTTCATGGGAAGGTTAGGTTTAAGGTTCGGGATGGGTTCTAAGGGTTGGGATCGGTTTCTAAAGGTTTGGGATAGTTTCCTAAGGGATATAAGGTGATTCCTAAGGGTTTGGGGTGATCCCTAAGGGTTCCATTCATACCATCAAAAGCTCAGAATTGCACCTCTCTCGAAAGGTGTTTCGATCGGGCCTTAGGCCAAATTTGGGTGTCTACAGATGCCCCTCTTTGGTATCCGATCACTAGTGATCGTATGCCAAAGAAAAGAGACATCCGAAGAGGCCCAAGGCAATATTGACGGGTCCGCTGTATTCAGAACGAACATCAAACATCAAGTGAGTAACACAGTGAGAAAACGAAAGCCCTGGAGTGCCAGGCTAATCATTCATTTCTCGAGGTAACCAGTTCCCAAGCGCTTAGCGACATTACTGGGCATAACCGAGGTGGAATGAGTTGCGAACTCCCTATAGTCGGGAAAGATGTTCACTTCTCGGGATGATTTTAAAGGTATCGATGTTCGAGATTCATTCTAAATGCAACAGCTTCGTAAGTAAGAGGGGTGATCGACCCACATTCAAAGATAGGTGCGAAGTAAACATACGCAAGGCTTCACAGTTTGCGTCCAATCCTACAAGGCATTTGATGACCTTATTGGATTATTCGCGGGTGCCCCTGTGGAAAGCAGGGTTCGAGATCTTTGGGCGAACCCATCGATCCCAAAGTTTATTTAGCATGACCACCTGAGCGAAGTGAATAGATGTCACAACGCTTTTTAGGAGTGCGTGCCATTTTTCAAAACGTACCCCAGATCCACATGACCCAGAGGATCCAGTTTCGACTTCCTTGAACAGATCCAGCCAAACATTGGACACCTCCCAAAAGGGGGCATCCAATCCTGACCTCTGTTGATAATGATCATAATCATCAATTAACTATGCATAATCATGCACCCATCAGGGGCAATAAGCAACAACAAAGGCGATGGAAGCCCCGACCCGGACCAGCCCGGGTATAATTTACGGGGACAAACGACCATCATACAGATTCCCAGACGCATGGCATATACTTTATAGGGATACCGTTGCCCATACAGGTTTTAAGCTTGCAGAAAATAAAAGGGAAATGAACCCTTCTGAATGCATGGTTGCACATAGTTTGATTGACACATAATCTCATTCCCAACAGGTTGGTCTCAACCAACGATTGACCTTTTTCAACGGAGAATCTGAAGCTTAAGACAACTCAAGTTCACACAAATCCAAAACAGAGGGCTCATTGCTCAAAAGATTTAGCAGTGGAGTTGACCCAATCGAAACATTGACTGTTTGACTGGGATTGACACCGTTGCTCCTACTTTGAAGTAGGATCCATGGATCCAAGGCGAACCTTTGACCTAGGACATTAATTTTACACATCTGCGTTATCAATAAAACATTGATATTTTACCGCATCGAAACACGCATGTGCGTCCTGTGGGGAATCCATTTTTTTTTGTTTTCTATCATTTATGATGATTTTTTTTTTAATTTTTCTGATTGTTATTTTGTATGATTTTTGGGATTTTTTGAAGTTTATAATTTTATGTGAATTTTTTGGAATTAAAAAGCTATTATTTTATATGAATTTTTTTGAAATTTAAAAGCTATCATTTTATGTGAATTTTTTTGAAATTTTCTTTTTAAAAGCTATCATTTTATGTGAATTTTTTTGAAGTTTTATATATATGTATATATTTTTGGATTTTATGGAACTTTGAAGTTTATTGTGTTACCCTTTTTTTTTGTGAAGTCTTTTGTGAATGCTTCTGGCTTCTCTGCTGGGGATTTTTGTAGAACCGAGGTACTTACTGACCCTGGTCCATTTTATTTTAGCACGGCTTCCACGGCAAGTCGAAGGATAATCGAAACGCCGTCCTAGGGGCGCGTGCATCGGACGGGAGCAGCGGAATGAACCATCCAAAGGGAACGGGGGACCCATTCTTCTCATCTGGCCCAAACCCGGCCCAAGACCTGGCCTAAGTGTCTGGCGCAACTAATAGTTGCGCCAGGCCACTAGAGGCCTCAAAATAGCCTGGAGCAACTATTAGTTGCTCCAGGTTTAGCTCGGGGTTTTAAAAGAAAGCCCGAACACGGGCTGTGGGGTCTTTTATTTGAATTTTTTTCTTCCCTCTTCTTTCTTGTAACCGAAAATTGCCCTCCCCCTACCTAGGGTTCCTTTACATTGCCTCTTCATGTGCCCATTGCCTTTGTTTTATTCGTGGATTGATCGCGAGTGCGCGCTTAGATCAAAGACCCCTTCTTCTTCATAGGGTAACCATTTAAACTCATTTTTCCTGATTTTTCTTGCTCCTTTATGCGAATGTGATCATGATCTTGTATTTCCTTGATGATAAATGATTTTTATTTTTATTATGAGCATGTTTAGTGATGATGAGTTGAGAATTTTTCATGAATAATGCCCCCATTTTTGGTGTTTTATGGTTTTTTTTTTGTGCCTAACATATATATATTTTTTTTTTGTGTTTTTTTTTTCTTTTTTTTTGTTTGTTTGTGTTTATAGAAGGGATTTCATTTTTGTTGTTTTTTTTTTGTTTGTTTTTTTTTGTATATAAAGCAATGATGATGATTTTTTTTCTCTTCTTTTTTTTTTATATACATTTTTGAATCCTAATTTAAAAAGATTTTTTTTTGGTTTTACTCTCTCTCTCTCTTTTTTTTGCATTTTAATTAAGGTAGAGGATTTTTTTTGTTTCTATTTTAAAGTAAGGGATTTTTTTTTTGTGAAAGATTTTTTTTGGCTCTTTATTCAAGGTAAAGAAGAGGTTTTTTTTCTATTTAGGATAAGGGATTTTTTGAAAGATTTTTTTTGGGCCTCTTTATTCAAGGTAGAGAAGAGAGATTTTTTTGTTTCTTTTTCCTATTTAGGATGAGGTATTTTTTTTTGTTTTTATTGAAAGTAAGGGATCTTTTTTTTGCCTTTTTATTCCTGAAAGTTAAGGAGAAATGGTTTTGGGTGTCTTCTTTTTTTTATTTTATTAAGGAAGAGGATTTTATTCCTGATTTTTCTTGTTATTTTTCTACGGGACCTATTTATTTTGATTTTTGATTTTATGAGAAGAGAAAGAGATGTTTTTGTTTGCTTTTGAAGATAAAAAGGAGGGGAAGGGATTTTTTTTTTTCATTTTCTTATTTTAATTAAAAGGGGGTATTTTTATCTACGTGTGTGTATCTTTATGTATTATTTATTATATTTTTTTTTAGAGAAAGAGGAAAAGGGGTGGGCACACTCACCTTCCCTTGGCGTGTAGCACATAAATGGTTCTTTTATCACTGATCTGCTTTGATGTGACTGTTTTGTTGCCCCAGCATGTCAGGCGGCGAAGAGCACATCCCTGAGGAAGGTCAGGAGCAGGGGCCTGAGATAGTGTATGGTCCGCGAGGGGAGCAATTTATCTGGGTGGAGTGGAGAGCAAGTCCCTGGCTCGAGATGCAGGGTGAGGCTGCCCAGGTCGGCCTCCTACATCAGCAGTACGCTCACATCTCAAACTTCGGCATAGCGGGCAAGGTAACAGATAGGTTCAATTTCTTTCTTTTGCACAGTTTTACCCTACTTCCGCAATCTGATGTGTATTTCTTTGGGTGCAGGAGCTGCCTACCATCGTATTCCTTGGGGGGTGGCTCGACTTCCACAAGTTCTATCATTATGTCCCTCCGATGGTGAAGATCCTGTTGGAGCAGGTGGGCTTTGGAGAGTTTCTGTCCTGCCCCCCCATGAGAGCAGATGCGGCCTATCTGAAGGCTTTGATTGAGAGGTTTTGGCCTGAGACCATGACCTTCCACATGCCCTATGCCGAGATGACGTTGACGCCTGTTAATTGGGCCATGATTACTGGTATCCGGATCGGGGGGGTGCCGATCTCCACTCTAGCAGCACCGAGCCGTGAGGACGTTACTCAGTTGATCGGAGCCTATCCTCCTCGTGGGCAGACCCACGGCATAGAGGTCAAGATGTCATGGTTGACCTCCCTTTTTACTGCTGATGAGATGGTGGACCTGGGTCAGCCGGACCGAGAGCTCTATATCACGCCGGAGCGTGCGATTGTTCTGGCTCGTATCACTCTCCTACTTCTGTTGGGCAAGACCCTCTTTACAAATGCCAGCGGGGGACGAGTCAGCTTGGCCCTATTAAGTGTGATGGATCCTTGGGGCGACGTTCCTTGGTATGATTGGGGAGGCGCCGGATATGCATGGTTGATGTACAACCTAACACGGGTCACGACTGGGGACTTAAAGTCTGTCGTAGGATTTTGGGCTGCTCTGGAGGTAATTCCTCATCCCTTTTGTTTTTGCCATTTTTGAATGGTCTTTATGTGCTACTAATCTGCTTTTTGTGCCATTGCTCCCATTTCAGGTGTGGGGATACCACCACTTCCACCCTGGGCGCCCGCTCCTATTCTCGAAGGTGTTTACCTATCCCCTCCTCCGCAATTGGAACCATTCCCGGCGTAGCGACATGGGCCTAAAGCACTTAGAGATGGGCTTGAGGTCTCAGCTTGATTTGATGGTCCCTGAGCAGGTGACGACTTTTCAACCTTCGTTCGCTTCTAGTTTGGACATTTCTTCTCTTTTTTCTTTTGGTCACGAGGTGTTGCCCGCTTGGTGTCTCTCTTCCTCGGTTGCAGATCCTCCGACTTTACCAGCACTGACGCCACGCTTCTCGGGATGGCACCTCCCGTCTATTTAACAACCGCCGTGTCATCTTCTTTTACGGGTCATGGGCCCGGTGCTACTATCTGGGGGAGAGGGTGATACACCAGTTCCAGGGCTACTACGCCATTCCTGTAGACCCTCCGGCAGATGTTTGGAGTCCTGCTGGTAGCATCGAGGAGCTGGCGGCGGCTTTCTTCAACCATGGGTTCCCCATTCATGCCCTTCAGGTGCCTGGGGACTATCATTATTGGTACGAGTGTCTGCCTCATCGATTCATCCTGCCGCGCTTTGTCCCTAGCGCTAACTTTCTGGCATTTGGCGGCCCGGTTGGTCAGGTAATAAGCTTAGATTAGTTTCCCCTTACTTTTTTTGAATCGGCCCTTGTCTCAGTAGATCTTTTCTTTTATTCCCAGTTTGCTCCGGGAGATGATTCGGATGGTGGAGGTGGGTCGAGTACTGCTGATGCGTCTGGCGTAGATCCCTCTGGTGCTGGTCCTTCCAGTGTAGGTCACTCGGGTGATGGTTCCTCGGGTGCCGGTCCATCGGGTACCTCTCAGGCGGATATCCCAGGCAGCGGCCCGTCCGTGATTTATGGGACCTTCCAGCGCCTGGATGATAGTTTCCTCTCGGGCCTCTGTGCTGACGTGGATCGGCAGGCCCGGCTTTCAGCTGAGGCGGCCAGCGTTCCCCCTCCCGAGGTGGTTCCAGGGGTAAGCCTTCTGATGTGTCAATCCCCCTCTACTTTGGTTTTCTTCTACACAAG
The DNA here is from genome assembly GCA_021018995.1 of Chloranthus sessilifolius. Classification (NCBI taxonomy): domain Eukaryota; kingdom Viridiplantae; phylum Streptophyta; class Magnoliopsida; order Chloranthales; family Chloranthaceae; genus Chloranthus; species Chloranthus sessilifolius. Next base: position 31,504,949 of record CM037597.1, on the reverse strand, counting down.
CTGCTAGGGGTGTCTTGACAACTGATCATTATCTCGCAGGACTTCAACTCGGCAATGGAATTTGCACAGTATCACCGTCACTTGGCTGAGCTCAGGGAGGTGGAGACGGTGAGTACCTGGCTGCTTGACTCCTCTCCCTCCTTTTTTTGTTGTTGGCCCCTGTACTGATCTTGGCCTTGATTTTGCTTTGCAGCGTGTCAGGGCTAAGGAGTCGCGCTCCCTGCTGAGTAGGATCTTGCAGGCATGGTCCAGAGTGGGGGACATGAGGACCTACCACAGCTCCTCTCGCCGTCGCAAGAAGTCCAAGGGGGCGAGCCAAGAATAGGCTTTAGTCTTTTTTGCTTTTAAAATTCAGTACCTTTACGGTTGGATTTGGATTTGTAGACATTTTATGGGATGGATGATGTGATGATTTTCTTTTAGATATATATCTCTGACAATGCTCTTAATGCCTTTGCTTTTGAATTCATGTCATAGTTTCCTTGCTCTTTATGTCTATCTCTCTTCAGGATGTGCTTGCTCAACGCTTCTTAGAAAGCGATTTTTAAATCCCCCAATGTAGGATCGCTCCTGCACATAACAAAGTGATGCTTTAAACTGTTAGTGATCGTAAAAGCAGGTGTACAAAATAAACAGCAAAAAGGGTGAAAGTCCCCCCTCAAAATAGGTTTGAACATGGCTGTAGAGGGGGGGACCGTGGTGTGGCGCAACTAATAGTTGCGCCAACAGGATTTGGGGGCCAGAAGATGCTGGCCCAACTACTAGTTGCGCCAATAGGATTTGGGGGCCAGAAGATGCTGGCGCAACTATTAGTTGCGCCAGGCTTATTTGTGGGAAACAATTCATTGGCGCAACTAATAGTTGCGCCACCTCAAACTTGGGGCGGCAGTGGGTTTTTTATATGTCCGAGTGGGCCCAGAAATCAGCTCTTTCTGTTTGACCTGGCTCCTTTGACCGGTTCTTTTTGCTCTCATTTTTCCAAGGCGGGTCCATCACCATACACTGACTTTTATCCTCTCAAAAGATCCTTGTGCGCTCATGGACCCGCTTTCTAACCCTCCCTTACGTGGAGGGCCCGGAGCCGACTTATCCTCTTTGTTGGGTGGGGGGCCTAAATTCTTAATGGCTTGGTTTGGGAGCTTGAATGAGAGCGAGCTCGCCGATTTGGAACGCCTTGGGCTATCTTGCCTTCCTTCCTTCTTAAAGGTTCCTCTCCGATGGGAATTTCTTCATGCTGCTGCTTCATTTTGGGATGTGAGCTCCCACGTATTTCGTTTTGGGAAGCGAGAGCTGACCCCAACCCTTGAAGAGCTCTCCAATCTATCTGGCCTGAAGCTTCATCGGGTTCTTGCCAGAGTCATGCCCCGATTGGGATATTCCAAATCTGTCCACCTTATTCTTGGTTTGAATAAATCCGAGTATGAGAAAAGTCTCGTCGGGGGGCCCACAAGGTGTTCGCTGAAATTCCTCAAAGAACTTTTCGGCGATGAAAGTCTACAAAAATTGCCAGTTAGGAACGCCTTTAACGTCAAAGCTCTAGCACTCGGTCTCATCTCCGAAATCCTCTTCTACACTGGGGGAGATAGCTTCTCATTGGCAATTTGTGATGTTTTGATGGAATTAGAGGCGGGCCGGTCCCTGATGCATTTGGTGCTGGCCGAGCTGTATCGATGCCTTGACTCTTTTGCTCTGGGTAAGGCGGAGGGTCTTCGGGGATGTCCCTTGCTGCTTCAGGTTTGGCTGGGTGAGCATTTTGCCGTTCTGAGGCCCGTGCCCCGCTTTTATATCGCCCGAGGTGAGATGGTTCAATGTTTTATGGGTAGATGCCACCTGCTTCCACAGGGCGACGTGCCGGCTCTGAAACTTTGGTTGGTTGATGCTGAGCTGATATGGAGGCTTCCTTGGTTGGATCAGACCTTCCCAGTGATTCACTCTAGAGACCATGAGGGCATCACCCTCCTAGGCTTGATCGGCATACCTTCTACTTCCCATTCCGGGTACTGCGCCAGTTTGGCTGCTCTCAAGAGGTTCCTTGTGAGGCCAGGCCTCCTTTATGCGATGTGAGTTTTTCTAGGGGATCATCTGTGGACATGGATCGGATTGCTGGAGAAGACACGCCGATCGATGTGATGCGACATTGAGCAGGAGACTCGATTAGGGTTTCTCTCCCGAGTATGAGGCTGGCTATTGGTAGCGACGTCTGGATTGCCCAGACTCGTCAGAGATCATTGACATTGGGGGTCCCTGGCCAAAGAAAGAGATGGCACTCCGAGCTCGCATCGACTTTCTGGTGGACGAGAAGAGGGTTCTACAAGAGCTTTTAGCGCATGAGAAGGTTAGAGCCGATACAGCAGAAAGTGAGGTCCTTCATTTGAAGGGATCGCTGAGCCTCGCTTTTGGAGCCGCCGACTCTTCTCGGAAGAGGTTTAAGAGCTTGCATGGACGTTGGCTGACTGAGAGGAATGTCCGAGAGGATGACCTTAATACTGAGATTAGTGCCTTGAAGCGTGAGCTGGGCCGCTGATTCCCTCCTGCACATGAAACTTTTTACACAGATCAAATACACAGAAAAAGGGGCATGAAAACCCCTTTACAAATACACACACATTTATACATATTTTATTATATTTTTTATTTTTTATTTTTTTTGTTTTCGCTTTATACTTGTAAAAAGGAAAGCATGCTAGTCACCACACCGACTATTTTTGGGATGTGGTGTGAGTGGTGCGAAAGGCAGTTTACTATATACATCTACACAGGCTTTTTGGCTTTTTGGCTGCATTTTTTGTTTTATGCATTTTTTTTGTTGTTTTTTTTTTTAGCCTTAATCATGGGTCCCATTTTGACCATGGCCGAGCCCTTTTCATGCAGTCGGTCTTGAGTGGGTTTTCAATTTCACCAAGGCTGGAACGTTAATCCCTTTGGATTGAGTCCAACTTTTCTCCTCGCCTCGGGTCATATGTTTGACAGTGTGGTTTCACAAAGACGATTTCGGTCCGAACCTGATCTGATTTAGCATGAGCGGCCCAATCAGGAAGAGTAACAAAAGGTTTTCTTAAGCATCAATCAATCATTCTAACCCTTCTTTTTTAATCAATTTTTTTTCTTCTTCTTTTTTTTCTTTTCTTTTTTATCTCCCTCTTTTTACCCGTGGCGCCCTTTCAGGTTTTCACCACGTCCATGGGTTTAGCTCTCTTACCCCAAGCGCCCTTTCGGGTTTTCACCTGGTCCGCACAAGCTCACTGTTTTTACCCATAATGCCCTTTCGGGTTTTCACCACGTCCATCTTGCTTTGAGCTTGTACTTTTATTTTATTTTATTTTTTCTTTTTATTTTCTTTTCTTTTTTCAACAGCCACGACATAGACCTTAATTCCGTCATAGCCGGCTGGATGGGGTTCTGGTGTTATCTCACGACTCGGCTCATATTGACTTAACAGATATTATGACTGCTTGAGAACCTACAAAGAGGGCTTCCTTCAGGGTGTAGATTAGCCATGGGTTAGGTTAGGATTTGAAGGTACGTTGGGTTAAAAGGATTTCCTTGATATGGCTTTAGTTTTCTCCACATACTTTCTTTGTTGGGGGTTTTACTGTACATGCCTCGTGATTCTTCTAGATTTTTTTATTCTTTTTGCTTCATTTCAGGCAATCTCTTTTTGAGTTTTTGCTTTTTTTGATTTTTTGGATTTTGATAGTAACTCTACTTCATCTTTTCTCTCTTTTTTGGTATATGTACACACACACACACACATATATATATATATATATATATATATATTGGGGAATGGGTTTATTGAAAGAAAGGCCCAGGCTCAAATGGGGTAGCAAAAGATATCATCATTTTTAGGGATGTTTTTGGGCTATTGTGCTTGGAATGATGGCCTCTTTCGGGTAGTTTTTAAGCAGTCACGTATCCATTTCACCAATACTTACCTTATCGCGATTGACTAAGAGTAGAACCGTCGGACGTATCCAGCGTTGATGGGCTCAGGAAGATGATCTCCGTCCATGGTGGCGAGGCGGATGGCGTATCCCGGCAGCACTTCTCAAATGACATATGGTCCTTCCCAGTTCGGCTTAAACTTTCCTCTTGGATCGGCGTGGAGGGATGGGAAGATCTTCTTTAACACAGTGTCTCCTACCTTTAGATCTCGACCGCGGACACGTTTATTGTAAGCGCGTGCGATTTGCCCTTGGTAAACTTGAGTGTGGCATCTCTTTTCGTCCAGTAAGTTCAGCTGATCAAAGCGTGATCTCTCTCTTTCTGCTTCGGGCAAGCCTGATTCCATGAGGATTCGGAGCGATGGTACTTCAACCTCCACCGGGAGGACGGCCTCGGTTCCATACACAAGGGAGAATGGTGTTGCCCCTATAGCGGTACGGATCGACGTTCGATAGGCCCACAAAGCAAATGGCAGCATTTCGCTCCAATCTCGATAAGTGACGACCATTTTCTCAAGGATGCGGGTGACTGTCTTGTTCGCGGCTTCCACGGCTCGGTTAGTTTGAGGTCGATAAGGGGATGAGCGATGGTGTTTGATCTTATATTGCTCACAGAAGTCTCGGATGCGCTTATTCGCAAAGTTTGTGCCGTTGTCCGTGATGATATCTTTGGGTACTCCAAATCGGCACACAATATTATTCTTCAGAAACTTCTCGACATGACTGGCAGTGATGTTGGCATATGACGCCGCTTCTACCCACTTGGTGAAGTATTCGATGGCGACGAGGATGAACCGATGTTCGTTTGATGCTTTTGGATTAATCATTCCGACAACATCAAGGTCCCAGGTAGCAAATGGCCATGGTGTGGTCATGCAGTGAAGATCAATGGCAGGAGCGTGTATCAGACTGGAGTGTTCTTGACACTTGTAGCACTTTTGAACATGCTTGCAACAATCCGATTCCATAGTGGTCCAAAAGTATCCTTGCCGCAGAATTTTCTTAGCGAGCATGTGACCGCTGACGTGGGCTCCGCATACTCCTTCATGGATTTCTCTCATAATACTGACCGCTTCACTTTCAGTAAGGCACCTGAGTAAGATGTTATTGTATGATCGCTTGTAGAGACATTCCCCGCAAATGACATAACCTGCCGCTAAATGTTGAATGGTTCTTCGGTCAGTCTAGGATGTACCCTCTGGGAAAGTTAGGGTCTCGAGGAAATTCTTGATATCTGAGAACCAAGGTGGCTCATCATCAGGCTTTGTAGGTTCCTCAATCTGGAGGCAGAAAGCCGGCTCATTCCTTTGCTCGATCATTATCGGCTTCATCTCAACACCATAGGGGATTTCAATCATTAACGCCAAGGTTGCTAATGCGTCACCAAAGCGATTCCTTATCCAGGGGACATATGAGAAAGTCACATCTTGGAAACAAGCTATCAAGTCCTCGAGGTGTTCATGATAGGGGATCAGCTTCTCGTCTTTCATCTTCCAGGTCTAGCATATGATTAACTGCGAATCGCCAAATACTCGAAGGTGAGTTACATTCAGATCAAGAGCCGCCTGCAGACCAGCGGCGCAAGCTTCGTACTCAGCCATGTTGTTAGTGCAAGGAAAGTTGAGCTTGATAGAGACGAGTATGTGGGATCCTTTCGGCGAAATCAGAATGGCGCCAACTCCTTGACCCTCGGCATTTGCAGCCCCGTCAAAGTGCATTACCCATGATTCTTCTGCTTCTTCTGTATCGTCCTCCGTCATGAACAAGATATCTTCATCCGGGAACTCAGTCCTTAGTGGCTCATAGTCTGGTAAAGGATTGTCGACGAGATGGTCAGCGAGTGCCTGCCCCTTGATCGATTTCTAAGTGACGTACGTGATGTCAAATTCAGACAATAATAACTGCCATCGTGCAGTCCGCCCAGTAAGAGCCGGCTTCTCGAATAAGTATTTCAATAGGTCCATTCGGGCTAAAAGTAGAACGGCTTGAGACAGTAAGTAGTGGCGGAGCCTTCGCATGCTTTCTCCAGGTGAGAATAGCGCGTCTCGTAATCGGTGAATTTCTTGCTCAGATAGTAAATGGCCTGCTCTCTTCTTCCTGTTTCATCGTGCTAACCTAAGACACATCCCATCGAAACTTTCGTCGTGGAGAGATACATCAAGAGTGGTCTCCCTGGCTTAGGTGGTACCAAAATAGGTGGATTCAGGAGGTAGCTTTTAATTTTATCGAACGCTGCCTGACAATCATCATTTCATTCAACGGGAGAATTCTTCCTTAACAGCTTGAAGATAGGCGTGCAGATAGGAGTTAGCTGTGCAATGAACCAACTGATGTACTGTATTCTGCCCAAGAACCCTCTAACCTCTTTCTCGGTGGACGGCGGTGGCATTTCAGTGATGGCTTTAACTTTGATTTGGGTCAACCTCGATCCCCCTTCTACTGACGATGAACCCTAGCAGTTTCCCTGACATAGCGCCAAATGCGCACTTCTGTGGATTCAGACGTAGTCGATATTTCCTTAGCCTTTCAAACAGCTTCTGAAGGTTTACCAGATGGTCGCTTTGCTCTGGTGATTTGGCTATCATGTCGTCGACATATACTTCAATCTCTCGATGCATCATGTCATGAAATAGTGCAGTCATAGCTCTCTGGTACGTCGCACCGGCATTCTTCAGCCCGAATGGCATGACTCGATAGCAAAAGGTTCCCTAGGGGGTAATGAACGCTATCTTCTCACGATCAACCTCTGCCATTTTAATCTGATTATATCTTGAAAATCCATCCATGAAAGAGAGCATCCCATGCTTAGCTGTGTTATCAACCAAAATGTCGTTGTGTGGCAGTGGGAAATCGTCCTTTGGGCTCGCTATGTTCAAATTGTGGAAATCGATGCACATGCGGACCTTTCCATCCTTCTTCGGTACAGGTACGATATTGGCTAGCCACTGCGGGTACTTAGATACCATGAGAAACCCCGCGTCATATTGCTTGATGACCTCGTCTTTGACTTTCAGCATCCATTCGGGTCGGAGACGTCTCAGCTTCTGCTTGACTGGCTTCACATCGGGGTAGAGGGGCAACTCATGCTCGACCAAATCGGTATCTAAACCAGGCATGTCCTCATACGACCAGGCAAAAATGTCTTGGTATGAACGAAGGAAGTTGATCATGCTTTTTCTTTCCTCAGGAGATAGTGACGTTTCGATTTTGGTTATTCTGGGAACTTCCTCAGTTCCTAGGTTGACGTCCTCAGTCTCTTCGACAATGGGGGTAGGGCCATGCTCAAAGTCGGCAAACCGTTCAAGGAGCTCATTGGGGAGCTCCTCCAACGGGCTATCCTCATTCAGACTCGTAATGCCTTCCTCTTTTTGTATTTCTACAGGAAAGGGGTCGATTTTACGTGGGTCGGGTATTTTGATTAAGGCATCCTTTTGTGGGGCATTTTCTGGAATTTTAAATGACGATATTTTTGGACTTTGGATTTTTTCAATGTTTTTGGGATTTTCTGTTTTTTCCATGTTTTTAAGATTTTTGCTTTCTTCTATGTTTTTGAGATTTTTGTTTTCTTCGATGTTTTTTAGATGGGCCCTTGGCAAGGCGGTTTGCTATATACACAAGGTATTGCCTGCCAAGGGCTTATCTCACTTCTTATAGGTTGTTTTTTTTTTGGGAAACAGGCGCCAAACTTTAGGCCACTTCACCTTCCGGTTTGGGGCAAGATTCCCGATTGCACTGAGGGGCCGCTTACTGTTGGGATGGAGGTCTTGTTGATATGGCTTATTGAGCCAAATGTTAATCCCCATTTCATCTGAGATGATATCCTCAAATGTTAACACGGCTTTGTGGTAATTCACCACAGGGGGAGCTTGTTCAGGTACCGACCGTCATTCCTCAAAAAGGGACAATGCGGCCAAATCTATCTCCAAGCTGGGAAGGGAGATCTGGGGATTGGTGGGATGAACTGGGGCTTTGGGTTTATGTGGGGTCAAATGGGTTGCCCCATTTTGATTGATCTTTACGACCCCTGCACTGACAAAGGAATCCCTGATGTGTGGCCTAGGGCGAGGTTTCTCTTCTATGTTGATTCCTCGAGCTCGTGCAGCTGCGGCGACCCTGGCTTTCTCCTTGGCCTCTCGGACCTCTTCTTCTGTGGGCTTGTATCCTAGCCCGAATCTTACTTTTTGTCCCTTGGCTACAACTGGCTCTCTTCTACCTTGTAATTTGGGTCCCAGACCCCTTCCTTTCTGATAGCCCCACTTTTGGAGCATCGCCACGGCAGCTACCATACCACCTCCCGTTTTAGACATGATGCCCTCCATGGGCTCTGGGAGTATTGCCAACTCCTCGTATTCGAAACTGTGGAGGTCGATGTCCTCGGCGGTGTGTGGTACATCCAACATATTAGGTTTTTCAACACTATTGGTGGCTTTTTCCTTCTCACCATGCCCCTCCCCAATGATTGTAACAATTTTATGCCCAGGCACGAATTTGAGCTTCTGGTGCAAAGTGGACGGTATGGCTCCGACCGTGCAGCCACGGGTGCCCCAATAATAAGTTGAAGGAAGATTTAATATCCATGACTTGAAACAAGATGGAAAAGGTCGTTGGCCCTATCAATAGCTCAAGATCAACTTCTCCCATTATTTCTCTTCTGGTATTATCAAATCCTCTAGCCCTGGTTCTGGTGGGCCTTAACATGCATGGGTCAACCCCGATCTTGGTGGCGTTTCTTAACGGGCATATATTCAATGCAGAACCATTGTCAATTAGTACTAAGGGAATGACCATGTTTCTAGACTCAACAGTTATATTCAAAGACTTGGAATGGCTACACCCTTCTTCTGGCAAATCAGCATCAGAAAACGAAATGGCATTCGAAGCCATCACTTGCCCAATTATCTGCCCAACTTCATCTGGGCTGACCTGGCGCGATACATGCGCATTCTTTAACGCCCCCATTAATGCTTGGAAATAGAGTGGGGACGTCATCAATAGGTCCCATACAGTGATATGGGTCGGCATTCTTCTCAGCTGAGTCTCCAATATGTGTTCTCGACTCATCTTCTCGAAGGGGTTCACCGCGCTGTCTTTCTTTCCTTTGGGTTGGGCTGTCTTCACCGGTGCTTCCAGCTTTGATATCCTCCGGACCTAGTAACAAAATCTCTCGCCTTCTCTCACTGCCTCGCCGGCATTGACATCTGTTTGTTCGTAGCTTAGTGGGACCTGATGAGCATCATAGGTTGGTCCTGAGAGCTGGAAAGGTATGGCTGTCGGTGCTTGAGGCACTTGTACTATCGGCTCAGGAGGTGGGGGTAATACTTGGTTCACCTCAGTGGCAGTGGGTTGGGTGGAAAGATTAGGCCAAATGGGGGTTGTGAAGCTTGGGTGTGGTGGCACCGAAGGAAAAGAGGTAAAAGCAGGCCATTGATAGCAGGTGGGTACTAATGGATATGAGGGGCCTGATGAGCCGTCAGGTAGTTGATCGGGGTGATGGGGCTTGCTGGCGGCTGAATTGGGGATGATGGGATGGGCATAGGCCTTTGATAACTGAGGGGTGTGGGTGTTGGATTGGGGGCTTGGTGGTTTATGGGGTAGTTGACGGGGGTTGTGGTATATGGCTGAGTGGAATGAAGCGGAGCCGCCATTGGTAGTTGGTGGGTGCGGGTATAGGAGTGGGGTCTGGTGGCTTATTGGGTGATTTGTGGTATATGGTTGGTATGCATTTATATTCACATAATTAACAGGTGTGGTGGGTGAAAAATATGCCCTGAGATCCAAAGGTTCCAATTGCGGAGTCTGGTTGGGAAAATAATCTGACAAATTCAACCCCAATATTCCTTTCCTCAATATTTTTTAATAGTGGTACTACATAACTCTCCCGGTCACTGATATAATCGGACGGGTCAAACTCAAACTCTTCCTCATCCTCTATCATTCCGATGGTGGGTCTGGGACCTGCTCCTTCGGTGGGATGTGGGGATAGTGGCACCTGGTGGATATTATCGTGCTGAGAGGGTGCAGGGGGAATGATTTTCCCGGCATCGATCAAATCTTAGATCGCGTGCTTCAATGGGAAGCAGCGATCAGTAGGATGGCCCAGACCCTGATGAAAATTGCAGTGGATATTTGGGTCATAGTTCTTTGGGATCGGGTGAGGGGGGGTTGCGGTTGGCGGATAGCCACTAATCCCTTTTCTACTAACAGGGGTAAAAGTACACTCAAAGATTATCCCAGAGGTGTGAAGACTCGGTCGTAGCGAGCTCTCCTCTGTTCCGGAGTCATCTGCATTCTTTCCCATTCCCCATTCTCTACATCTGCTCATGCCTAATTGGTGCTAGCGGGGCCGTCTGAAACTGAAACGGAGCAGTATTATTATTGGGCCTGGTGTTGGCTATGTTTTGGACATCGCCCCCTATTCTTTTCTCATTCCTCTGTTCTGAAAACCTTCTAACCCCACTGGGTCCGCTCGGTGTGCTCTTATTTAGACGCCCCTCCCTGATGGCATCCTCACATCGGTTAACATTTCTTACCAGATCAGCAAAGCTAGACTGCTGCTGGTATACCAAGAAGTCTGAAATCACTGGCAGAGTGCTCTTTGAAATCATCTCTATCTGTTCTTCGTCAGGTATTCTATTCCTGATCTGAGCTGTCAGCGCTCTCCATCACCCCAAGTAGTCGCTGAAGGTCTCATTCTGGTTCTGCTTTAAACGGGCCAAGTCGGACTTACGCGGCTCAATGTCTATGTTGTAGACATACTGTTCTTGGAAGAGGTGCATTAGGTCCCTCCATATTTTCATTATAGATGGTTCTAAGGATGTGAACCATCTCAAAGCTGGCCCAGTCAAACTCTTCTGAAAGACTTTTATTAGTAGCCTTTCATCCTCCCCATACTGGCACATGTCCCCACAATAGGACTTGAGGTGTGCAATAGGATTGCCCGTGCCATTATATTTGTCGAAAGCAGGCATTTTAAATTTGGGGGGCAGGGGGACCTCGTGACGAGCATAGAGTCTGTGAAGTGCACGTGGCGTGGATTTTACCACCCATCTTCATTAGTCTTACAGATTTTATCCAACTGTTCTTTCAGCTGTTCTAACTCTTTGGACACGGGAGCTGCTTTCTCGACAGTTGGTTGGACTTCACTCTGGGCTATCAGGGGATGGGCAATTATGGGAGGAGGGTGAAGGCTGGTCAATGCCCCAGCATAGGCCCTGCTATTTCTAATCTCGTCCTCTTCATACTGATGATCGGCGTAATGTGCAGTGAAGACGGGATTCTCAACTTATTGCTGCATGGGTTGGATGGGAATGACATGAGTAGGGGTTGGGTGAGCCCATTGGGGGTGTGGAAAGGCTTGTTGGGTGATGGGAATTTGGTTTCGAAGTGGGGTCGGATAGGGCCATTGGGTGTGAGGGAAAGTTTGGGGATGGCCTTCGGGTGTGGGGTCATGGGGGAATTGGGTTTGGGGGACGGCATGGGTTTGACCCGGCTGTGAAGGTTGGGTTAGGTGTTGGGGGTATTGTGGAAGGTATGAGTATGGGGTTTGGGTTTGGGCCACGAACCCTTGATCATTTTGGGCCATAGGCCATTGATGGGTTTGGGCCATGGGCCCTTGGTAGGTTTGGGCCATGGGCCCTGGGTAGGTTTGGGCCAATGGGCCTGGGTAGGTTTGGGCCATGGGCCCTTGGTGGGTCTGGCCCAATGGGCCTTGATGGGTTTGGACCATGGGCCCTTGGTGGGTATAGGCCAATGGGCCTTGGTGAGTCTGGGGTGTGGGCCCTTGCTAGGTCTGACCCAATGGGCCTTGGTGGGTCTGGGTCTGGCCTAATGGGCCTTGATGGGTTTGGGCCATGGGCCCCTGATGGGTTTGGATTTGATGGGCCCAATGGGCCCTAGGGAGCATGGGTGATGGGGTGTTGGCCCATTGGGCCCTGGGACATGTGGGAAGAGGGGGCTTGGGCCAATGGGCACTGGGATAGGTGGGAGTTTGGAGGTTGGGCCATTTGGCCTTGGGGTGTATGGAAAAAGGAGGTTTGGGCCATGTGGGAAAAGGGGGTTTGGATGGTGTGGATTATGGGGGGTTGATGGGGTTCATGGGGGAGTGAGGCATGGAGATTGGCTAAGGTATGGGATGGGTTCATGGATGTGGGATGTGGAGGAAAGGTATTTTGGGAAGCCTTCCATGTGGAGTAGGCTTGGAATATCTCCTCCATCATGGCCATGGAGGAAGGATCGGAAGTGGATGGTAGATTTAATGGATGGTTAGGTATGGATGGGGTGGATGTGAGGGGAAAATTGGGCATGGCCCCGGTGGGTGATGGGATATGGGAGGGGTTAAAGGAATGGGGTGGAGCATTGGTGAAGGGGGATGGGTTGGAGATGTTTAAAGATGATGGAGGGTAAAGAGTGGGTGCTTGGGAAAAATTGGGCATGGCCTCAGTAAAAACGGGCATGACCTGTGTAGATGGGGGGATCTGTGGAGGATTGGTTAGGGCAGAGATAACATAGGTGAATGAGGGCGGATCGGGTCTATGGGGGGATGATGGGAATTGGGGCATGGATGTGGATTGGGAGAATGGGTTTGGGTTTTGCATGGCTTAGGCAAAAGATGGAAAATGAGGGGTTGGATTTTGGATAATTTGGGGGGTAGTGGTTGGGAATATGGGGGCGCCAAATGGGCCGGTGACGGTAAAGGAAGGTTGGGTGAGGGGGATGGTGGAAAAGACTTCTCCCGAATGGGAGTGGGTTGGAGAGTGTGGTGGGGATGAGTCGGGACCAGCGTAAGCCGGGTCCCCTACCCACTACATGCTACGGTATCGGGTCAGGTATGGGTGCCTTGGGTAAGGCCCAAAGATCTTCCTCCTTCTTCCCCTACGGGACGACGGAGGACTAGCTGATGCCGTTGTGCCGGCACCACAAACTATCTATTTTTTGGGTTTTAAATTATTTAATATATTTTTTTTGAATTTTATGAAAAAATTTTGAAAAATAGAAGTTCCGAGGCCTTGGAATTCCCTTTTTGGGTGGCCTTCGTACCTTAATTTAAGACCCGCGGCGACGGTTCCGATGCACTTAAGAAGAATTGAAGGATAACCTCCGATCTATTGAAGGCACGAAAAATGAGGCAAACAACCCGATCCCCCGGAATGAGCCAAAAGAAGTTGCCCTCTTTTGACTGGCGGGGGCGTATTGGGTGTCGGAGGTGGCGGGGCCCAAACAAGGTACTGAGCACACTAATCGGGGAACTCGGGAGGTGAAAAGGCCACAGATTCGAGCTAGGGTGCTTCTGAACACACCTGGCGCAACTAATATATGCGCCAAGGTTGCAGGGGACAAATTTTACACTGGCACAACTATTAGTTGCGCCAAGGTAAAATATGGGAGTTTAAAGCTGGCGCAACTATTAGTTGCGCCACATATAGTTGCGCCACATATAAATTCCAGTGTTTTTACACTGGCGCAACTAATACATGCGTCAAGCAAAAACTGCCTCTCCAGCAAGGCGTAAAGACCATTTTTGTTTTTGTGGAAGCTAGGCTTCCGGGAACTGAGCTGTTTTCTTGATGATCGATTCTCTCCTCACCGACTCCTAAAGGATTGAGTCCGATATAACTCGCTAGCGCGCTCCCCAAGGGTTTTAAGCTTTGTAGGAATGGGAACCCACCCGATATACCTCCGGCGCAAGCGCCTTCTCAGATACTAGGTGGGCTGGGACTTTTCTGGATCATCACCACTAGGGCCTGCAGCCATACTAAGACCCGGGTGTTTGTATGTGTGTCTAAGCCAACCCTTTTGAAAAATCTACCCCACAAAATAGATTAATTAAGCTCCCTAACTTGGTTCAATTTTAATTTTTCAAAACTTTTCTCTTTTTTTTTTTGGAAGTTTTCTTTAGTTCAAAGACCGGGGGTGATTATCTCGTGCCGCCATTACAGGCCGGCGTCCACTGTTAGGATATGATAAAAAAAATGGGGCCAGTCAAGCGACTAGGCGGGAAATATAAAGTGCTGAAATTTAAAAAGTGTCAGTCAAGTGACTAGGCAAAAAGTTGCTGAAATTTAAAAAGTGTCAGTCAAGTGACTAGGCAAAAAGTTGCTGAAATTTTAAAGCGGAAACGTAGGGGTGAGTAAAAAAAGGTGCCAGTCAAGTGACTAAGCAAAGATTGCAGAAATTTAAAGCGGAATCATAGGGGTGAGTAAAAAAAGGTGCCAGTCAAGTGACTAGGCAAAGATTGCAGAAATTTAAAGCGGAATGGGATCCGTGACGGTCCCGTCGCAACGACGCGCTCTCTAATAAAAAAAATAGAGTCGCCACCCGGAGCTTTCGGTGTCCCGGGATACCTAGTTCATTTTTATGAGCACCGAAGTGCTAAAAATATGACTATGAATCCGGTCCACACCAAAGGCTCTTGGGTAGGGGCTTCGGTTATTGATCGGAAAGGTGTTAGGCACCCGATCAACCTACTTAACGCGGTCTCTACTAATGGCCAAAAATAAAATTATGTAAAAGACAAGAAAATGGTTCCCTCTTACCCTAAATGGGCCTCCAAAGCTATTTGTGCCCCTCCGTTCCTACCGAAAATTCGGCGGCGTAACGGCATAAATGAGAGGATGGAAGGAGCTAGAAAGGGGAGAGCCGGAGCCCTCGGGCCCTTGTAGCACCGTAGAGGAGCCTTGCTTGGCTTGCTTTTGATGAGCTTTTGAAGGCTTAAATGGTAGAGAAATGAGTTCTAACCACTAAGGCTTGAAGCTAAGGGAAGGAGAAGGGAGGCTAAGGGATCACACACACCTAGGATATGGATTTTTGATGTAAGAACAAGCTTGGAAGGGGTTTTAGAATTCTGAAATTTTAGGTGAAAATAGTGCACCAAAGGGAGGAAGAACTTCTCACTTTTAAGCTCTTTCTCTCTTAAGTAAAATTCTCAACCCTTAAACCAAGGGGTGGGGGGCTCTATTTATAGGAAATGGGTGGGTTAGGGGGCCACTTAGATGCTAATTGGGTTTAGCAATTAGATAATCTTGCATCTAAGGATTCCTAGGGTTTTTGGGGCCTTGAAAGGCGTGGGAAGGTCCTCCAATGGTGGATGATGGGGTGAGGCCTTAAGCCACTTAAGGGGTTGCCAATAGGTGAGTAATGGGTGCAATAGGACTATCAAAACACACCCCAAAGGTTGAGGTGGTCAACAAGTCAAACCCCCAGCATGAATTTCGAGGCAAAACTGAACAGTTACTGTTCATATGTCTGGCGCAACTAATAGTTGCGCCAGGCAAATGTACAGTAAAACAATGTTGCACAGTTCCCTGGAAGTTAGCCTCGCGAGGGGCTGGGGGACCCACTTATGCCTGGCGCAAGTATTAGTTGCGCCAGGCCATTTCTGGGGGAAAAATATCTGGCGCAACTATTAGTTGCGCCTGGCAAATCCAGGGGGAAAATGACCTAGCGCAACTATTAGTTGTGCCTGGCAAAAATCCCGAAATTCTGCTTGATTTTCAAATGGCCATAACTTTTGATGTACAACTCCGATTGGGGTGATTCCTAGCTCGTTGGAAAGCTGAAGAAGTCCTCTTTCTAATGGTATATGATTTGATATTAGTAAAAGACCTCAGCTATTCCTGGTGCACCACTCTTCATCCATTGCCTGGGAAGGTTAGGTTTAAGGTTCGGGATGGGTTCTAAGGGTTGGGATCGGTTTCTAAAGGTTTGGGATAGGTTCCTAAGGGATATAGGGTGATTCATAAGGGTTTGGGGTGATCCCTAAGGGTTCCATTCATACCATCAAAAGCTCAGAATTGCACCTCTCTTGAAAGGTGTTTCGATCGGGCCTTGGGCCAAATTTGGGTGTCTACAGTAGTCGATAAACAGAATAAATTTCATAAGAAAGTTGGGGAGCATGAAGTGAAGTTGTTTTGTGATAAGTATTTCGGTAAAAAGGAAGAGGTTTCGAGGGTGGAAATTGAGGCCATTTTGGAGGAGATAAATTCGAAAGAAAACATTGACGACTTTAGAATAGTCTCCTTGTTGTATTTTCTTGTGCGCTTTTTGATACCAAATAAAGAGCAAACGATCAACATAAAGTACATGTATATGGTCTTTGACATTGCCGAATTCAATAGTACTGTGTGGGGGAAGATTGTATACGATGAGCTCTTGAAAGGTTTGGAAGACTGCTCAAAGAAGTTTAAAACATATAAGAAGCACACTCATCTTAACGGTTGTGCATATGCCCTCCAGGTACTTTCACGCTTTATAATTTTAGTAGTTGTTAGATACATTAGAAAAGATAATAGATTTCAATACCTCATACTTCTTATCAGGTATGGGCCCTTGAACGTATACCTGTCTTAGCTCCTGCTTCAATACCCATGAGGTTTCCAAGGTATCAGAGGTACTACTCAAATGTTCTGCTACAACGCGAAATGTATGAATTCGCTTCGAAAAGTGCCGAGGTAAGAGAGCCTATAACTGTGTCGTTGCTTTAGTGGTATATGTTTTATCAAAATTTATGTTGATGATGAAATATAATGGTTTTTCGTAGGTGACGACCGAGATTAAAGTCACACTTCAGGAATCTAGGATGTCAGTCATTCTTGATGCTTTGAACGTAAGAGCACTAGAAGGCAATAAGGCAGAGTTGGTTCTAAAGCGAGTAGCCAGTGTAGAGAATCAGATGCAATTGATGAAGAAAGAAATGCATGATTTAAAGGTATTATAAAAGTAAAAATTAGGGGGCTTCATGATTTTCTTTTCATTTTCATTTCAGTATAACGTCATAATAATATAAAATATGTTAATACAGCACCCGAAGAAGAAAAAGCCTTCAGTATCAGAATCCAAAGTAGAAGGTGTACGTATGAAGTCGCCGGAGAAAGTCCGAAAGGTAGTACAGAACATTGTTCAATTCGTTTATAATCAACAATTAGTACCCTGGGACAAATATTCACATCAGTACCCACTTGTGTACTAAATAGGAATCAGGGATCAATACAACACCTCGAAGTGAAAGTGTAAGACAACAGAGGAATGACCAGCCAAATAACGCTCCCATGGTATCACCTCATATTTTTTACTCATATTATCTTTTTTAAAATACTATTCCATTAACGTTATTGACATCATTTTTTTCTAAGATTTTTTTTTTTTAAATAGTATCCCATTAATGTTATTGACATCATTACGCACTCGCGTACTAAACAGGGATCAGGGATCAATACTACCGCTCCAAGTGACAATGTAAGACAACAGAGGAATGAGCAACCAAATAACGCTCCGACGGTATCACCTCGTATTTTTAACTCAGATTTACCTTTTTAGAATGCTATCACATGAATGTTTAAGATAAAGATTTTTCTCTATCATAAAACAGGGGTATAACATGAGATTTTCATTTGAATCAAGAGAGGAGGATGCGACAGTACCAAAGAATACCGGAGTTGAAAAGGATTTTATTGACATCGAGAGTGATGGGCAAGAACTGCTACGAGATAATTCTACAAATCCAACCGTAGGTCAATCTAGAAATTATAACGTAGAGGACATGAAAGAGGAGTTGCACAAGTCCTTTGAAGAAATAGGAAAAAGAGTGCCGAGAAAGTCATGTTGGTTGAAAACCCCATATCAAGCATATGAAAATTCGAGGAGAACGAAGAATAAGATGAATGCTAAGGAGGTGCGTAAGTTTTTTTTACTATAATAACATATCAGTTCAATACCCATGCTTACTCTAACTCTATATAGCAAGTGGGGTTCGAAAATCACACTGTTAAACGAGAATTAAGCTTCGAAGAAAATTGTCTCGTCGAAAAGTACTGGCGTGACCCGAATGACAAGTTAGTTTTCATGTACCTATTTTATTTGACTCCTACTTAGGCATTAGGAAGTATGTTATGATTTACAACAATTAGTTAAAATTTTGTACAGTCTCTTCGTTAATCCTCATGGGGTAAACGTGAAGAAGAGTTCATGTCATTATAAGGGAGAAGTGATACCCCTCTCAGAGCTTCGAACACTACGTCCCCCGATTTGGCTATCAGGAGCGGTAAGAAAGTGCCTAATTCATTGTTGTAAATAATTGAGACGTTTAAATTAGATATGTTTGTGACATTACTAATTTTTAAGGGGTGAATAATATAGGTTATGGATGCGTATATAGTTTTGTTAAAGAAAAGACAGGAAAAATACAAGGATCAATTCTAGTCGTGCCATATTTTCCATACGTGGTATCTTGTAAATCGTATCATCATCCCATACAATCCTTTTATTATGAATGAAATTAGGTACTTCATCGTACTTCTTGCCATCAGGTTTTATTGTGTAATGCGCACAAGGAATATGAGAAACTCGTGGCCCGGGATAAGGATGCAATGAAATTGGATGGTTCATTGCCAACAACCTTAATATTAAGTCGCAATTTAATAAAAGCCTCTGACCCAAAACATGTTGGATATCCAATTACTAGGGTTGATAAGGTAATATTTGTTGAGTTGGGTTCTAAAATTTCCATTTGGAATTGATCATGCGAATAATTGGTTGATTTTGTGTGCAGATATTTATTCCCATACACAGGGAGTCACCTGGACATTGGGCGCTGTTTATTATCAATGTAAAGGAGAAGAGGGTTGAGGTCCTCGATTCATTGGATTGTAATCCTTTGTCGAAGTACCAAGAGGAAATTATTGTGTTGGTAAGTTTATTTGTCATAGAACATATTAAACTACTCTCATGGTTGTGTTAAACATTGCTAACTACGTTTCTTCTTGGAAGATATATAGAAGGAATTATTCCCACTGCTATTGAGCCATCTGGGAGGCGACATGTTGGATTTGGGTAATTGGTCATGGTTGGGTCCTGCAGGCATTCCTAGGCAGACCAATGGCTGGGATTGTGAAATGTTCATCCTAAAATATATAGATTATTCTTCCCGCGGCCTTCCCTATTCCTTCAACTAGGTAAATTTTTTTGAGTTCGCCGCCTTTACTAATTCAACTTTCTTCCTGAATTGAGCCTTTCATTTTTTGATACCAGGAAGACATGATATACTTTAGGCGGCGAACGGCATTTGAGATCATTGTGGGGGCAGCCGAACCATAGACGCTTGCTGACACAAGTATACAAATGATAGTACAAGAGAACACCTTTTTGGAATTTGTTCTGTTACATTCACTTCACTAGGCCTAATAGGCATCTAGATGTTTGTGGTAATGTCTTGTATCAGTGAACTGGTTCTCTCACATTCACTTCATTAGGGGTGATAGGCATCTAGATGGAATTGGTTCTCTCACATTCACTGAACCCTATATTAATTTTTTTGGCTCAATTAATGCAGCAGGTCCTCAAAATTGTTTTCTCCCAATCTTCGATGCGAATTTTTTTTTCAATCTGGGTCATCAAATCAGACAACACACATTTTTAATGACACTACAAAAAAAAAGGAATTTTGGAGACGGTTATTATAGACGGCTTTTCGAGGCCGTCTCCAATAACCATTTATTAAAGACAGCTATTCAAATGCCATCTCGAATGTTTTTATTAGGGACGGCTAAAGCCGTCTCCCTAGATAAAATAACATATAGAGACAATCATGACCCTCTCAATAAGGATCACTTCATGTATAGTTAGGTGGGAACTTTAGGAGACTATCCTAAAAACCGTCTCCAAAAGTCTCATTAACACCAATAGAGACGAGTTCAAGCCGTCTCAGTCACTATTTTAGTGCATAGGCTTTCATATTTTTGTTTAGCACTGTATAAAAACTCTTCCCATATAAAATGAGCTGCATACACGACCTCTATTGTTCTTCTGAATTCGTCTCCCCCCCTCCGTCCCTCTCCAAAAAAGTGGGTGTAGACCTGGTGTTGTGGTGAAAACAAAGTGGTACAAAACCATTTTTTAGTACAAAAAAATTGTTTCGTTCTCATGGAGGATTCTAAGGTTGGTGTAGGGGGTGGTGCTGATGGGTCGTGTGGCTACAAAATTACCACAACAAAGTTTGATGGAAAAAACTATTTGGCTTCGTCTAGGTCAACCTACACGGTATTGGGGGCCAAGAAGAAGTTGGGATATATTAATGGTACTGTGATCCTTCCTGTTGTTACAGTTCAATGTATGGTGACTGGGAATCCAAGTATTGGTATGTGAGGACTTTGCTATTAAACTAAATGCCACTCGAGATTAGCCAGTCCTTCATGAACTTGCCTACAACTCAGGCATTGTGGAAGGCTATACATGAAGTTTATTCATAGTAACAAAAGTGAGCTGATTGAAGTCTATTCCCTGCATTAGTCTCACTAGCTCAATCGAATTAGTGAGCTGATTGAACTGTGGAACTTGAGCCAATTGAGCAGAGGAACTTGGAGTTTTTTTTTTCACTTATTAACTTCTTTGTCCAAAAAATTTCCACAAAAAATTGCAATTGTACATGCCTTAAGATTAATTAAGGGATTTATGACTGCTCAAACATCTGTCTGTCCAGATTTTTAGAAATTGTACAAAAAGTTTAGAAGTTGCCAGTGAAAACAGTGCACAAGTCAATCTTTCTTCACCAAAATGTCAAACAGGGATTTCACAGATCTATGAGCATCGTAACAGTGAGAGAGATTGACCCTTGTACTGCTCTCTGCACCATCCAACCGACATTTATCACACTATGCCCACCACAAAAGACGCCAAATTCAATAGGCTACTATTTTCCTGGAACTTCTTGATTCATGACTCTGTTAAGAGATTCATTTGGCACAAGTTATTTTCCCCTCGATCTCTTTTTTCTTTTTTTTGTAGGTGAGCCGAGATTGAACCTGCGACCTCAATCTCCTCTTACTCGAAGTAGACAACTCTGAAAGCACCAACTCACACCCCATAGATTTTCTCTTAGATGGCGTGAAAAGGCGCTTTCGGAGAAATGCAGAACATAAGAACTCCTCGTCCTCCATAAAAAAGCTGTAAATTCTCCATCATCAACAAAAAATGTAACGCATCCTCCTTAAACCCAGATGCAACACCCATCTGGATTATTTTGCAAAGATCGTTGATCAGATCAATTCTTTCATGCAGTAATCCTTCAGATATTGCATGTGCAAAATAAGTAATGAACTCTACATTGATGTTCTCATCTTCCTATTTTTCTTTTTAACTTAGGAGCACCAACATTAATATAATATTTGTCTAATTAAATTGTTGACCAAAGCAGAAGACTAGTAGAAAGTCTCCCAGTGTCTCAGTTGTCATTATAAAAGCAGAGCCCTCGTAGGCAATCCAAAGTTGTATGACTAACTTTTATAACTTTTTTTTTTCTCTCTTAAAAGTTTTTTCATCACTTGCTCTATGAGGCTCGTTTTTGGAGATGGAGGTATGACTGTTTTTTTTTTTTCAGAAA
Source organism: Chloranthus sessilifolius (assembly GCA_021018995.1). Lineage (NCBI taxonomy): Eukaryota > Viridiplantae > Streptophyta > Magnoliopsida > Chloranthales > Chloranthaceae > Chloranthus > Chloranthus sessilifolius. The sequence continues at coordinate 31,483,637 of CM037597.1, read as the reverse complement.
ACCTGCATAACAGCATGCAAGTTTTGTGAAGGCAAAGCGCCATCCAAAGTAGGATGACTTGCTTTTCTAACTTTTTTTCTCTCTTAATAGTATTTTCATCACCTGCTCAATGACGCTCGTTTTTGGAGACAGAGGTATCACTTTATTTTTTTCATTTTTGAAAATTGCATAACAGCGGGCAAGTTTTGTGAAGGCGAAATGCTGGCGGTTAATGTGGCCTGACGTGACTGACTATCTCGACCTGCATTGCTTGAGCCTCACTATAACACTGTCCCTTTTTTTTTTTTTAGTTGTGTTTTGTTTCATCTATGAAAGTTTCATGCATTTGATCTGGGGTTCGAATGGTATGAGTTCATCAGGTCGCACCCACATGCCCTTCTCCCATATGATATGTCATTCATCCATCCATGGTGCCTCGGTCAATGTCCCTCTAAACTTGTCAAGCACAGTAAGTCCATAAAAACTTTTTAAATTATACAAAAAGAGTCGATATAAACTTTTCGTCTTCCACAAAGTGGGCTGATAAACGTTTATGGAGAAATTTCCACAGGGTCTCACGTTTTAACAACGAACTTCATTTCTACTATTTAGCTGATGCAATTTCAATCTGTTGCAGGTTCATTCACCTTTTGATAGCAATCAGAGTCATACTTGTCATGGTGGAAGTAGGATTTGTAGCTTTCATATTCTTTGATCGCGACTGGAAAGAGGCGAAGAGTGCAGTCTACTTGTAACTAGGGGTGTAAATTATTGTTTGGTATTGTATGTGAAATCTACATGTAAAATGAAGGGTATGTAATGGTCAAGCAATAATTTGCAGCCTCTGGTTTATATGCTGTTGTGGTCTATTCACAAGCTGCTGCTTGCCTCTGTTTGAACCCGAACCACCTACCCTCGAGTGTAATTTTTTTTTGCTTAACATTTTTAGTTTGTGTAGTTCTGTAACCAATTCAAAGGCGATCTTTTGGTGCCACATTTGCATTGTTTACTCATTCAAGGTAAATTCTACTACATTTTTTTCAGCTCTTATTTTGGATGGACACCTTAAGTTTTCCAGGCATGGTTTAAAATATCAGTTCCTTATGGATCGTAACAGTTGGTATATTCTGGTACCGGTGTTTATAAAGAGGATATGAAAATGTATATTAATATGTTTGTATCAGCCGGTACCCATCAAGACCTTTTCTTGGAAATTCTAATCAGTTTGAAGTACTTAGTGGACGTCCGAACTTGATATCTCACTCTCATTTTCATTGCAGGTAAAAAGTAGAGCTTATTGCTTGGTAAAATTTTGTAAGGGAGTAAAGTATCAAATGGTGCAAATGTAGGTGTTATTGTATGTTTTTGCTTTCAAATTTTCGCCATTGCAGGGAAGGAGAAAACCAAACCAACCAAACTTGTAGGAGTTCTTTTTATTAGTGATGAATTCATAGGGGCATTCAAGACAGTGGCCCAATGGAAGAAAGATGGGGATTTAGTCACTATTATATGTACGGCTTTGAGAGTTGCAAGAATATGATGCCAAAAATAGAAAAATCAGTCTTTCCATTGGAAAACTGAATGCAAACGAAAATATTAAAGAGTGCATAATTAATTTACTATTTGCACTTTTGTATCATATGGATATTAATATGCATCCCTTCAGTATATGATTAGGGAGCCATTACTTGCACACTCAAAGTTGGCCCTATACATAATTTAAAGGGCACTTTAGAAAACAACGCCTCAAAAACGTTTTAGAAAAAGTGCTTTCACGATTTTCTGAAGTTTCAAAATCAGTGAAAGCACGGTTTTTCTAAAATGTCTCTAATTATCCCAAATTTTGAAAGGGATACTTAGTATTTTGGGGATGTGTAATGTGAAAATATAATCTAAAACGCTCTAATTTAAAGGCCATGATCTAAAAACCTTTAGTGTAAATGATTGGCACGGAACTCGATCTCTATCATATGATTTAATAGTTGACTAAGTTAATCATATAATAGGGATGATGTTTCTTGCCATATTTTGCAGAGATGGTGGCTTTCAAATCTGCCAGCTTTGATGGTATTTATATATGTAGCATAGGTCACCAAAATAGTCTTTCATTTAAGAGTTAGTCTACAGTGAGTTTCCACCCATCATGGGAGGTCCACACATTTGTCTGACTAGCTACACAGACGTATGGACTGCCATGTCCCATTATAGACTACTTTTAAACTGTGTGCTTGGCCTTTGTGTGTGAAAGTAATAGCTCTCATTGGATTTGCATGGTCGCCGTTAATTTTGGATTTGCATGATTGCTTTGAATCCGACTATTTAATTTTTTTTCCCATTCTTTTGCTCCAAAGAAGTTCTGTAAAAAAACTATTGACACCAACAGCTTGCCCCTCCATAAAGAAAATCTTGGCTCCACCATATGTTTACTAGATTTCTTTGCATGTTCTTCTACCTTCTACGTGAACTTATTTTTATGCATTTGTTCAATAGGTCTCGGAAACCTGAATTCTTCTGCATTTTCAGCACCAATCCTACTGGAAATTTGAGAGCCTTTTCCTCCTTATATAAAAGTTCAAAAATTAGCTAAAGAACTAGTCAAGTAATTTAACTTGAATTTGTTTTCTAAAGTGCCCTTTAAATTCTGTATAGGGCCCACATGGCACAAATTTCTGGTCCAAGTCATCCAAATTTCTGGATGCCCATTAAAATTTCTGTGCCTTCGACTTTGAGCACATCAATGCCGATTGCACATTTTATAACGGTCTATATTAAAGTGCCGAAATCGAATCGTTCAAATATCCTAATGGGTATGTCCATATTCATACAATGTTTAATCATTTGAACGGTTTGAACTTATGCTATAGCCTAAATTGTGGAATGGTGAGGGTGGTATCTTAATAAGCTCCCATCAACTCTGATTGAAAATGAGGGAAGATCGATGAGTCCACTCAACTAAAAGTGAGTATAATACTTTCACAAAGACCTGCAGCAGTCCTAGATAGCAACAACTAAGTACAAAGACCTGCAGCAATCCTAAATAGCAACAACTAAGCATTAAACCCTGCAACAGTCCTAGATAGCAACAACTAAGTACAAAGACCTGCAGCTGTCCTAAATAGCAACAACTAAGCATTAAACCTTGTAGCAGTCGTAGATAGCAACAACTAAGTACAAAGACCTGCAGCAGTCCTAAATAGCAACAACTAAGCATTAAACCCTGCAGTAGTCCTAGATAAGTTATAAGGTTCTACAGAAGGTTTTATTTTTCAGAGGTACTCATTTAACTATTTTTCAGAGGTACTTATTCTCCAAAAAGTAACCCGCTTATACATTCCAGAATGTGTAAAGCCTACTTTTTCGTATTAAAATACGACAACATTATAATCACTCCGAAGAAGAAAATTGTAAGGAAGATAATCTCCTTTCTTTGTTTCTTCACCACTGCTATTTCACACTTCAGAAATTGCACTTCCATGGATTTTGCCTCGCAGATTCGAAGGCTCTCTTGAAGATTCTTGTACAAGTCCTCATCAAAACATTCGAAATAGGGGCATCGCTTTTTCTCCTACACAAAATTGAAGAGGGTACGTTACTGATAATATATAAATGACAACGATCGTATATCAAAAAATAGCATTTAATGAGGGTCATACATCCAATGGGTAGCGGAAGAACCAGCTATTGGGGTAATCGGTAGATTTCGACCTGACAACTGCACATGCCCCTGCACTGCAAGGGCATGCCCTTGATGGGTAAACCTACATATAGACTTGAAACTGATATATAGGATGCCCTAAAAGATCCCCTATGTACCAACCAATACCTATTCGCATACCTATGCATATTGTCGGTATAAGACAACATTCAAGATAAAGATTTTCAGCTTGGAGTATCCCCTAGGAATCAAATGATATTTGTTAGTATTGACATGTGTAAGCCAACAACAGCACATATCAACCAATGCTATCAATATGTATCAACCACCCCAAAACCTATATCTACGATCATATTCTGTTTGGTTAAAAAGGAAGAAAAAGTAGGTGGTATAGACATAAATAACAAATATCATTTCTATAACTAGTGTTGATGGTAATGGATGGTAAAACAAGGGAGTTAGGAGTCTGATGCGCATTAGAGAATCAAATCTGAACAAACATATTCAGACTCAATAATCTTGTTGATCACATGGGTAGGTTTGCTTAAAGTGTACATCTCAATTTCTAAACTTGATAGTCATGAATGGTCATGGTAGTTTGGTGGTGTTTTTTGGGGAAAAATCTTCTAATTTTGTCATTGGTAGGTGATCAAAAAAAGGTTTTAGCTTTTAAAAACGCCATGGAATAATATCCTAATAGTGGATAATCTTCAGAGATTGAAAGCGAAGAAGATACAAATCATATTTGTATCTGAAAGCCATTTCCCTTTTTAAAATCATGGGAATTCATCTTAAGTTGAATTCAGTAAAAAGAAGTTACAAACATTTGAATGAAGAATATGGGTTACTTTTTAATAGGTAACTCATCGTTAATTTTTTCTATCAAAAAAAAAAAAAAAAATCACCATTAGGTTTTCAAGAATCATTATATAAATTGATAGAGTAAAGGCTATCAAATAAAACTCCATCGGACACCATAAATCTTTGAAAGACATTGAATCATCCCAAACTTTTAGAGTCTTCAAATCACTTCATACCCGACGAAACCAAAAGGTGTGAACCAATTTGTGTCGCTAATACCAACTCTAACAGATATGGCTGTAAAATTCTTTCCATAAAAAAAAAGGGTGTAAAATAGTTTTTTGCTAGTGAATATTATTAATAATATTAATCCCACTTGTAATCCCATGGATTTCAAGTCTCATAAATCTGTTGCACAATATTTAATCTGGAGTAAAATTTGTTTTAAAATTTCTTGGAGCTGGTATAGGGTAACTGACCCATTACCAACGTAGATTGGAACGGGTCACTGATTGGGTACAGTAGTACTATTTCTAAATCAAAATGTGTCACTTGATGCAAAGGACCCAATGTATAGATCTGGTGCGTTAAAAAGTGCATCCAAAAAACATTTCTCAGGAAACATTTCAATCACGTGATTCAATTGAATCAAACACCTTTAAAGCGATCACTTAACATGCAACTGTCCCAGCATGGATTTAACTGCTTTTAATCACATGCTGGAGATGTTATATTGGCACAATATTCAACCCTTTTCGTCTTTTTTCGTGTACTCTCAACTCGAAATCTGTTCGTCTGTGAATTAACAACCATTACATCTTCTCTCAGGCAGTCACAAAACCAAGGCGTTTCAATTGGTTTCGAGACAGCCTGGGGCGGCAGGACACGGAACCGAGATTCAAAACCATGGAAAAATTGACAATCATGATCAATTGCAATGATGCGTACCCTCCTGTAAGATTACAGTTGCTTGATTTATTTCTCATGATACATTTGATAGCAGACTTGTTAAGTACAGAAATTTTAACAAATTGACGCTCGGATAAATTTGCAACAAGTCATATATACACCCCTTGCAATTGGCACATATAACATTCACAAAACAATGTCATACATGGAAAGCTACAAAAAAATGAACCAAACAAAAGAGCCCATTCATATCACACACTTGCAAGACCGAATAAAGATTGGATATATATATATATATATATATATATATATATATAGAGAGAGAGAGAGAGAGAGAGATCACAGTTGCAAGACCGAATAAAAATCGGGTATGTATATGTATGACACAAATCACAGTCAAATCGTCAACAGATACACCAGATTGATTATCTAGATATACTACATAGATATACTACTGGAGCATTTTATCATACACTTGGTAGCTGCTATAAAAATCAAAGAGATGAATCGAATGGAAGAACCTATATCAAACAGTCGCAGGAAATTGAATAAAATTTGGGTGCTTACCAAGGCTACTGATTGAAGCTCCTGGGCTGCGATCTCTATAGCAGTACCAATGTCGGTAGGAAACCCTTCGGTAGGGTTTAGTCCTGAAGGGATCTTCAGCCGGTTAGGAGAGAGGTAGGAATTCGATTTCTGAAAATCTACCCCTCCAAAGGGTTTTTGCCCTAACTCACTTAAAACTCCTGCGTTGGAAAAGTCATTTGTGCCCCCTGCTACGTCATCTACTTTCGAATTCAAATTTTGGGCTTTGGACGAGCGGGAGGAGTGAATCGACACCAAAAATATTTGAAGGGAGCCATTACTTGCACACGTTTACTTGGAGCAAAACACAATACTTGTCATATGATCTATTTGTAGTCAACTATTGAATTATATAATAGCCTTTGACTCCATTTAATCAATTGATGGAAATTATATTTTGTTCTAATCTTTTGCAATTTATATCTTTAAATCATAACCTTCAAATCGAACGGCTTAAATGGTATTTTTACGTAGTAGAGGTCACCAAACTTGCAAATCGAAACGTTCGATGCAGCTCTCGATTATATGCCTCCCCAAGCCGAAACAGAGTGTAGATTGTTTAAAAACCAAAAACCGATTATGACCGATTTGGTTTGTGGTTTTGGTCCAAAACCGACCAAACCGAACCGAATACACCTCTAACTGATATGACGAGACTAGAGGATCCACTGAGTGACTACGAAGCTGTTGTTTACACTCGATTGTCTAGAAGGCAATAACTAATGTCGTACGGAGTGTCACCTCGCAAGGATTATCAACTGATGTGATCAGACTAAAGGATCCACTGAGCACTATTCCAAATCTCGAGGGATAGACCTACGCTCTACGAAGCAGTAGTTTACATTCGATTGTCTAGCAAGCAATAACTAATGCAGTACGGAGTGTCGCCTCACAAGGATTATCAACTGATGTGATCAGACTAAAGGATCCACTGAGCACTGTTCCAAATCTCGAGGGACAGACCTACGCTCTACGAAGCAGTAGTTTACATTCGATTGTCTAGCAGGCAATAACTAATGCCGTACGGAGAGTCACCTCACAAGGATTATCAACTGATGTGATCAGACTAAAGGATCCACTGAACACGGATCCAAATCTCGAGGGACAGACCTACGCTCTACGAAGCATTAGTTTACATTCGATTGTCTAGAAGGCAATAACTAATGTCGTACGGAGTGTCACCTCGCAAGGATTATCAACTGATGTGATCACACTAAAGGATCCACTGAGCACTGTTCCAAATCTCGAGGGACAGAAGCAGTAGTTTACATTCGATTGTCTAGCAGGCAATAACTAATGCCGTACGGAGTGTCGCCTCGCAAGGATTATCAACTGATGTGATCAGACTAAAGGATCCACTGAGCACTGTTCCAAATCTCGAGGGACAGACCTACGCTCTACGAAGCAGTAGTTTACATTCGATTGTCTAGCAGGCAATAACTAATGTCGTACGAAGTGTCGCCTCGCAAGGATTATCAACTGATGTGATCAGACTAAAGGATCCACTGAGCACTATTCCAAATCTCGAGGGACAGACCTACGCTCTACGAAGCAGTAGTTTACATTCGATTGTCTAGCAGGCAATAACTAATGGCGTACGGAGTGTCACCTCGCAAGGATTATCAACTGATGTGATCAGACTAAAGGATCCACTGAACACGGATCCAAATCTCGAGGGACAGACCTACGCTCTACGAAGCACTAGTTTATATTCGATTGTCTAGAAGGCAATAACTAATGTCGTACGGAGTGTCACCTTGCAAGGATTATCAACTGATGTGATCAGACTAAAAGATCCACTGAACACGGATCCAAATCTTAAGGGACAGACCTACGCTCTACGAAGCACTAGTTTACATTCGATTGTCTAGCAGGCAATCGTCCTATGCTCGAGATGCAGCAAGTTACTATTGATTCTCTAGCAAGCACAAATTCATGACGTAGATTGCTCCATAGTGCTATAAATTGGACGTCCTCGCAGGTTCGACACTCATTCTGCATCATCGTATACTACTACTCTACCACCGATTCCACCTTTGCTTGCGGTAAACATCGTTTTAGTCATCTGAGTCATATATATTATTTACTTCTTAGCGTACGATAGTAGAATTCTCAAATGATTCACTATTACCCTTTTTTGGTTGTATAGATGGAGGATTCTAATCGCACCAACATGAAGACGATGCTGACAATCTTGACGGACAAGGGACAAGCAATCTATGAGAATATAGTCTTGAACCGTCTCTCTTTTGGACAAACTGTAGAGAACATGCAGGCGTTGAGCTACTTGTTCTTCGAAGGGCAAGTGATAATAGGGAAAATCGGCACTGATGAATATATAATTTGTACGCATTTTCCTTTAGATTTTTAGCTTCTATATTTGAAAATCCTTCCAAAATTATCATCACTATTGACTGATAAAATTGGGATGGTGTAGATCATCGGGACGCCTTCGATGCAGCAGCATTGGACTCCGCGGGGGTGGCGCGCTCGACAATGATTTTCACACTTAATAGCAAGAACTGGAAGGTTAATATTATCGCGAAGCATATCCATTGCCTCAAACTCTCTCCTTTTATTTAATCAAACTATCCATTTCTATGTCAAGCATAATACGCCCTTTTAATTTTGAACAGGAGATGAAAGATAAGGTACCACCAGGAGGTGAACTCATGCCACATCGAATAGTTGTTGAAGCGGACGAGACAAGCACAAGCTCGCCACCGATCAAGTTCTTTGGGGGGGAAGGACATTCAGGACCGACAATCCTTCGTCAGCTAGACTGATAGCTGTCGAATCCCTAGTCGTTGCCAGGATAAAGCCATCGGGCAATAGTTGAGTAGCTTTAGTAGGTCTTACTAAATTTTAACATTCAGTCTTGTGCGAACCGTATGTTTATGTGCTTTTTTATTTGGTGTTGTTTAATTTAGCAGGTCATACTCACTCTAGTGTAAGAAGGTTCTATTGCTTATTCGACTCTTTAGTGGATCCCGGTACTACTTTCATCCAACAATTTCATTGAATTGCTATTATAATTGGCAAAATTAATTGGCAGAATTAATTGGCAGAATTAACGTTTCGTAGTTCATCCCCTCAGTAGTTGACTTGCTTTAGCAATTCAAACTGCACCTGTTGCGTAATCATAACCATGCATCTAATCCATTCCAAAAAATTATAAGGATAAAATACTTAGGGGAGGTTCTACCATCAGACGGTCTATTTTCCATTTCATGCAGTACCCAACCAAAAAGTGACCTTAAAATCATTTTTGAGCTTCAACGTGATGTTAAATTCACTTTGTTTATTCATTTTTAATTGAATAAATATTGTATCATTTAGTTAAAAATTAGAAATAATTTTTTAATTTAAGTGAAATAAATTATTTTATCATTTAGTTTAAAAAAATGTGCAACTTCCATTTTTGTTACTGTAAAATAGCAATTTAAAATTCTAACGTGATCGTTAGATGGTATGGTCTTCATCTAAAGATCCGTCAATAAAAGATTGAGCATAAAACCAATCTCCATCTATCTTATTTAAATCAGTCAAATTATATATTTCACATTGCACGCCCACAGTAATTAGGTAGGAGCAATAGAGCTACCCTTTTTACCTACAAAAAATTGATTAATCTTCAAACATACATTACATTGCATGTGAAGGATAAAAAATGAAATAAAAATAAAATAAAAAGTAGCATTTATCATGCTCATGCACGTAGATCGGTCCGTCAATGAGACCCTCTTCAAGAGGTGTGATCTGCACCATCTCTTCTACAGGCCAGCTTAGGAATTTGGTAATCAATTCCTGCATTTGAAAGAACAATAAAAAGTGTTATTAGCATCCTTAGTACAAATGGTTTTCTGATCAGAATTTCTATTATACATTGTATCTAAACAGAATTTAGTACAAATGGTTTTCTGAAAGAAAACTTGGTGACATTGTAACAACATATCTCACTAACCTTAAGAGAAGAAACGGAAAGACTCCTAGGATGTTCAAAACAAAATTCAACACAAACTATAAAGCTTACAAAAGCGTAGTCAACATCGGATCATATTGGTGGAACAATTTTAATTTTGTGGATCGGCTCAAATTGTTGAATCATAAGATCTAATAAGAACTTTTTTAATCGAGTAGCTGTAATCCCAAAACACAAATGAGAAAATTCTCCTGCTACCTGAATTTTTTCATTCCCAAATGAGAAAATTGCCCTATATGGAGATCATTTTCACTTATGTAGGCAGTTGTCCTCTGAGGCACAAATTCATCCATTCCATGACCATCGTAGGTTACTTTCCCATAAACCTGGTGTTTCAAATAAACACACAAATTTGAATAATTTTCAGAAGAAATAATTAAATAAAAAAGGTAACATGCATCATAACAAGGAATCAAGAAACCAAAAGGTATTAAGTATGATACCATTACCTTTAGTTTTGGATCAAGCTTCCCTACCAAAGCCAACAGCAGAGTGGTCTTCCCTGCCAAACCATGTCAGTATAAGCAGGCCCAAGAGCCCAGCCCCAGTAGAAACCACAAAGCATCTGAACAAAGCTTAATGTGTATCGGTATATACCTTAAAACATCTCATTTGCCCTCATTTAAGAGTCATCTCTAAAATACATAGTTAAATATGGAGTGCCAATAAATGGTTTGCCCTCTATAGTGCCACAGGCTCAAGTGCACAAACCTAATACCAAATCTACTATTTTATTATGGAAGTGATCAGGTCCAACTGGTTGAACCTGACTGTGTTCAACCAGATTTGCAGCCAGTTGGAATGGCCCATTTCAGCTGAGACGGCCACCAATGACTGTGTTCAACCAGTCAATACACTATATATAAACAGTGATGCTTTAGCCCCATTTCAGCTGAGACGGCCACCAACAACAGTCAATACACTATATATAAAATAAAATAAAAATCTCACACAAAAAGGATTTGGGTACTCATAATTGTCAACAGCAGACCCATCTTAACAAGGAAATCCAATTATTTGGGTACTCATAATTGTCAACAGCACACCCAAATTAGATAGTAGATTTGAATTAACAATAACAAATCAAATCTTATAAATTCAAAAAGAATTGAAAATTAGATAGTAGATTGAATTAACAATAACAAGACAAAAAAACAACATGCTCAGGTACACTAGAAGCCTTTTCAAGTGGGTTAGGTTATTTTTTATAGGTTATTCCCTGTCTTTAGTTACTCATGAAGTTGGAGTGATAATTTTATATTTGAACCATTTTCTTCAAAAGTAATCTGGGACAAAGGTGTGACTCAAGGTTGCGCATACACCTTCTAGTTGAGTTTTAGGTTTAACCAACCTGAAAGGCGAATAAACAGAGTTGGACAATTTCAAAATACAATCATTCAGTCTCAAATTCCATGTATTTTTTTGGAAAACCCTAATCAAAACTGAAATCTGTCAGGAAAATTTTCAAGTCAACCTGGCCATTACTTCTAACACATACAATATAAATTTGATACTCAGCAATGAAACAACTGTTCGCTCAGCAGAATTTTGGATCAAGAAGTGCATAACATGCCATGCTCAAAATTAAGAGCTACAACTAAACAAGAAATATTCACAAGTCAACCAAACAGACCTTCAACTTCATCCTCCAACATACCTATTGCAGAAAAGGACCAATGCAACAGAACCTAAAAATTCTTCTCACATTTCAACTCTATACACTGAAGTGTTAAAACATCAGTGAGTCCCAAAAACCAAAAAGAAATAATTTGAACAATGAACAACATTAGATTTGAACAATTTAAACTCAATAAACAAAATTCTGACAAGAAAAAGAAATAAATCAAGTTCATCTGCAGAAACCTTCACTTTTGACTCGATTCCAATTGGTATTTATATAGGGGCGAAAAAAACATTATATTTCATCTAAGTAGACAACCAAAAAATCTGTGTGATTTGTGTTTTTCCTTTTTCCACCACATGTAGACCTCACTAAATGGGTGGGAAGATATGACTAGTGCGTAGTGTGGTTAAAAAGTGCCATTATCATTTACGTACAATTTTAGAAACTGATGGTATGGCTTGCAATATTTAATGGTGCAGAGTGTGGGAATACTAAGATGTGACCAGAGGTGAATTACCTATGGTGCTAGGATGAATGCATGGAGTACAAGAACGGATAGGGTTATTTTTTCCTTACTATTATTTTTGAAAAAATAACTAATCTATATTGCTTTCCAGGTAGAAAATGGTTCCCCTGGTAGTTCAAACAGTAATTTTGAACAGAAAAATCGGTCAATCAGATGAAAATAAGTAAGTGGTAGGATGATTCAGAAATAGAAAAATGAAACATCAATCTATGCATAGGACTATAGGAGAGAGGGTAATAATCAGAGAAAAATATATATTGCTCTCTTCAACATGGAAGAAACGGCTGCAACAATTTTAATTATGGAGATGCTAGAACCAAAACAATAAATAACCTGGTTACTAAGTATTAACATAACCATTATGAAACTTCTTACTCAGACCCATTGTTCCAATCAGAAAACCATCGAAAGTAAAATCCACCTATTCTCAATGAATCATGAATATAGATAAAAGTTTCATTATTCACTCATTTACTCAATACATTGGCATTAATAGATACAATTCAGTAGTAGTATCACAAGATCTACTACTAAAAATATCAGCCCGAATACAAGAGTGATGAGACTAGGAGAATAATGCATGAGAAGTAACATATGGATTATGCTTTTGAACTTACAAGTAAGTATAAAATTGTTAAATTATCTTCGATGAGGAACTCTAAAATTTAAGAAGAGCGTGTCGCTGTCAAAATCTATATCGTACATTTACTGTCTCGATATTAAGGGCAATGTGATCGGAGCAACTTTAGAAGTGGCGACTTAACAGGAGCAAGTCTAGTACCATCGTCTAGTCACGTCAAATTAGATGGCGGGGCTCGAAATGTATACTACTGGAGTTGGCGTATCTAGGGCAGCACTATACTGTCCCATCATGTACGCTGGAACTTATTTCAGATTGGAATTGTACAATGGGTCTGGGCAATGCACGCCATTATTATAATGTAAAGAAAAGGGAGGCACTTCAACATATTATGCTATAAGTAGAGGGACTACAACTCTTGTAAAAACCACTGCGGCATCACTACTTGGCATAAAACTAATGTCTTCTGAAAATAGCTCTGACTCTATCCCATTCCCTCCTCGTATGGAGTTTGATTTGCCCCCGCGTGAAAACCCTAAAAGGCCACGATCTTCTCGACCACCATCGGGACATAGCCGATCGTCATACAGCCGCTATAAGCGTAGTTGTGCCTACATCACACGCCAGCTTCAGGCGGAGTTCCCACCGGAGGGCTCCGATGAAAATTACCCAATTGTCCCAATGGACGTAGACCCATCGATTGATGCAGTTGTAGCTGAAGTAGAAGATGAAAGCGAGAGAGAGGAGCCTCCGACTGAGCTTTTAGCTCTTCCGGTGCTGCCTGGTATGACGGAAGCTGTGCCGATCATCATTTTCTCCTCCACTTAAGATGTCGACGGTGACGATTCAGATGATGTGAACGAAATCAATACTTCTGTTGGGAGTGGTGACATTTGAAAGAGGTGTTGGGCCTCTTTTATATTAGTCGGAATTTCTATTTAGTAGGTTTCATTTGAAGCAGTAACGTATGCCTAGTTTGCGTAGAAGATGTATTAGGATTTAACTAATATCACTTTCAAAAAAATGTACTAGTCAACTATGCCTAGTATTAGATTACAAACCACTAAGAGTTGTAGTTGTCCCTAGGAAAACTGATCAACCACTGATCGCTTTTGTTGTGAGTCTTGTGTGGCAAAATACCTTCATCAAGAAAAAGATTATAGCAATCTTGTCTGTGTGTGAAGTCTGGACCCATGTTCGTCACTTTTTATTCAACACAATTTGAGACTACTGGTGTCATCGAAATTCAGTTTTTGTTCTCATTTTCATTTTCTAGCTCACAAGTTAGATTCTCTCTTCCAGTTTATATAATTCTTTTAGACCTGAACCAAAAGAGAATCTGCACATTAATGTAAAGAAAAGGAGATTAGATATTTAGCTTTATGAGCTTACTTGACGCCGGGTCTAACCCGTCTGTCTTACTACCATTAATTTATCTTAAAGATGTTTGCTGCCCAATCACTCCTAGATATGCAAGACTTTCTTCATCAATAGACAATTTCTAAACTTGAGCATGGATCACTAGTATCTAGCCATGTAGCAATTAGCAGAATCAACAAATCGAAAATAGAATTTTATTATAGTAAGAAATTTGAAGCATTATTGTCTAATTATGCTCTTTCATACAAGTAACCAGAAAAAATATTTACAGAGAAATTGCATTGGTAAGGTTTCCAGTTCAAACCATTTTTGTGGGATTAAGGTCCAATTAATTAGACCAGGTATCAGCTAGACAAGAAAATTCTGACAGAATAAGTTGGTAATAAAACTGTGAGATAGATGATAGTATACTGAAAATTTTACTGATGGCTGGCTTTAAGCATTGAAGAAAGCTTAAATTTGGAGAAAAAGATATCATGTCCTACTACAAAAAGAATAAAGTAAGAAAGTTGGTTCTAAAGATAATATATTTTCATCTTCAACAACCAATGATTTTGAAACTACTAGACTATTTCAATATTTTAACCATTAATTTCCTCAAAATCATGACTACACATATCAATGCCAAAAAAATATATGAAGGGCATCTGCCCCACCCATGCTAAGCATAAAAAATAGATAAACCTGAACAAGAAAAGCCATATATAGAGTTGTTTTACCATTAAAAAATAAACTCAGATTTAGTTTAACTAATTTCGATTACCGAAGATTGTCAATGATGAGAGGAATACAACAACAATCAGTAGGGCTTCAACAACACAATGAAACTTTCTAGTGGATACAAAAGGAAAATAAAGATAAATCCACTCTAAACTTCCAAGAAACTTCCACTAAATCTCCAAGGAACTTCCTATCTAGATGATAAAGACATTCACTCTAAACTTCCACTTTGTTATGAGAAAAGGCAATGATTCTTGGATCGCTGGCAAGCATATGCATTCTTCTCAGTGCCTCTGACGCTGGAGGATGCAACTGCAATCAGGCAACAACATAGTCATCAGGTGCAAAATTTGCCTTAAAGAGTTCCAAGGCAGCATTAGAATAATAATGGTCGATTCTACAAAAAGCATTCTGCCTCATCAACGTGAATAGGGGGCTCGATGACCGATGCACATGGGATGTTTAAAACATGAGAAAAAGTGGTTGAATGTCCAAATAAATGCTATCAAAATCAGATATGCTTGACATTCTCCGATTAGGTCATAGCCAAATATATCTTCTATGAAGCTTCAGTAGATCAGGACTAAAACTGCATAGATGGATTGAAATAAATAATGCAGGCTAAAATGTGTCTACTCTAACAAATAACAAGCAAGGTATTTTAACATTTCTTATTTTCGGGCTTCAAGATCTGTTCCTTTTGCACCATATACATCAAAATAAAAGTTCAAGTAAGACAGAAATAATACCTTGCCTGCACTTCTACTTGCAATCGTTGTTACATCTTCAATGCTGGCAAACCCCACAAGTTCATGGAATTATATAACATTCTTACGTGTAAATGCAAAAAAGAGATATTTTACTATCTCTCGGTAAAGTGATACGTGATAGGATTTTTACCTGATAACGATCTCTCTTCATGGAAATAAAAAGTAAACTGCAAAAAAATGGTACGTATCAGTGACTAATTCTACGACAATATCTTACGTGATACCCTATCACTCTAATTATTTCTCTTCTTGCGACGGCGGCCTTGTCCTAAACTTCTTTTTTTTCGGAGACGAGGGCGTACATGTTCTACAATTGTGACCCTTTCTCTTACATGTAGAACATTTATAAGTGTTACCCTTCTCTGTTGCTGACTTCATCCTAGCTTTTCACGGCCTACCAGCACGTGTTCTAGCATGCGGTGGTTTCACCACCACCTTCGTATCTCTACTCATCCACTGACTCTCATCAACTATCAAGTGCATCACATCATTGTAAGTGTCGCAATATCTCTCATTTGTAAACCACTCCTCTACAAAGTCATATACCAATAACTGATAGCAGCGTATGCATGTCTACAAGGTAGACCAAATACATCAAAACTTCGACAAGAACACGATCGTGTTTCCAAGTTCACGCTATGACTCCTATCTTTGTCTATGACTGTAAACTCATCCAAACTACTCAGAAATACTGTTAGGAAATGACCCATCATTATTTCTTCCTTCAAATGCTCGTCGGCGTATTTTGTGAATTTCTTGCTTGCGAAAGTACGGGCAGCACCCACTAGAGATCTATGATAATAATAACTGGTAACTTTCTTATGCATAAGCTCAACAATTGAAGTAATAGGCAAAGTTCTAGCAACCAATAAGACGGAGTTCATGCACTCTGAATAGTTTGTGGTCAAGATTCCATAGCGTTTTTCGGGAAAGTGCGCGTTACATCAATGACCCTCACCCACGTCATTAATCCAAGCATGATAATTTGGAAAGATCTTCTCTAAAGCATCCATTTCACGTTTATGCCCATCGACAGTTAGTTCTCTAGCAATCTTCCATATCAAACCCTTGATGTATGCATTCTTGAACTTCAACTAAAAATTCTTTGTCAAATGATAAACGCAATAACCATGGAAACTATTCGGAAATACTAGCGGCACGTACTTCATTATAGATTCATGTCGATCGGATATTATAATCAACTCGGGGGGGTTGCCCGTGACATGGTCTCATAACAAAGTTAGAAGCCATTCCCAAGCTTTGTTGTTTTCTTTTTCGACCACTGCAAATGCTAGAGGGAACAATCCATTATTGCCATCGACCGCTTCAGCCATTAGAAGCTCCCCTCCATATTTCCCTCTCAAACACATCCCATCGATAGATACTATCGGCCTTAGGGTTCTCTTGTAACTACGGATCGATGGCCCAAATGCCCAAAAAAATCTCAGAAAAGAATTACCTTCTCCAAGAACCAATTCCGTTTTAGCATCAGAATCAACTACCTTCAACTCCTCAGAATATCTAGGCAGTAATTCATACGAACGCTCCCAACCACCAGTGATATCTGTCATTGCAATTTCTTTGGCTAACCAAGCTTTTCGATATGACACTACCACACCATATTGTTTTTGAATGTAGGATATAATCTTGTTTGGATTATAATCTGGATGCAACTTTAGAAGACCCTTGATTCGGCTTGCAATCCAACAACTACTTGCCTGTCGGTGGTCCATTCCACGTTCTGCTGGCCCACATGTATGCGGTGTATGAATAGTAATTTTAAATGTGGAATCATGAAGTAACTTTGATCCCCGGATGCGCCACGGGCATGACGGAATGGCGCACTTTGCTACCACCTTCGTTGCACGGGTTGCTACAGGTAAATATTGAAAATTTGACAATATTGCATATTCTTTTAAAGCATTTTCGAACTCCCCTTTCGACACAAAAAGTTTTCCCACTTTCATAGATGTCATCTCCTGTCTAAACATACCGGCCCCGTCCCCTAAACTTCCCTCCTCGAAATAATACTTCTCTCCATGAAACTCAGGAGGGGGCACATCATCTTCGAAATCAGATGTCGGAACATAGTGATGTCGATCACGTGGGGGCACGTCTTTCTCATCCTTATTCCTCTTCTCGCTACCACAACCGCCACCACTATTTCTAAGACTATCACTAGAACTATCCCCAAACATGTTGTTTGTGTCATGAAGAGACTCATTTGGCGTTTCATTGTTAGTAGGACTTTTATTCGAAATTGAATCACAACCTTGGGATGAATTGATGCTTTTTGTCGGCTCACGAGATGAAAATCTGCGACGTCGTTGCCTCCTATGAATAAAAACGTAATGATTTAGACCAACAAAAAAAATTGGAGAGATCAAAATTCTATTAACGGCATTAATATGACGAAACGAAATGCAATTTCACCTATCGCTGCTAGATGATAGTGAAATATTACCCACTGACTCGAGAATATCTTGCTTCGGTTCTTTCGAAAATCTATGTCGAAAAATAGGCCTAGTTTCAACATTGGCCGGTTCTTTCCTATTTCAAATCAAGACAATCTTTTAATTGTGTGCAAAATGTTAGTATTAAACATTACACTTATAAAAAAAAAATAGTTAAACAACCTTTTCTCGGCACAACCAATTTCCAATGTAGGAGACGCACGAGAGGATGCATCCTTCTTGCTCATTCTTTCTTTCTCTCCCCCATTGTTTTGTTCATTCGTCGATTTATTAATGATATACATATATATCATTCGGCAACCTCGGTTTGCAACAAACATTTCATACACGTCTCCATTGTTATCAACATCTATAGGAAGAAATTGCTCGGTCATGGTGCATGAATATTTGAGATGAAATTTCCTCTCTTCGCCCGCCTCATTGATTACCTCACACATCTTTTTCACCAGTTCATCATATGTCATGTCGCACTTAACATTCTTCATTTTCTTTCTCCCACCAACATAAACAGATGTCAAACCGGATTCATTCAAAACTCCATCGTAGAAACAAACCAACGAAACCATGTCATTCATACTACTAGAGTCCTTCCTGTTTAGTTTAGTCACAATATATATATGATATTATATTCATACTACATCCATACATAATAACGAAAAATAAAATAAAGTCTAATAGACAATCCATACATTCCTCCACAAATAATATAATATCATATCTATCAAAAATAAGAAGGGGCATCACATATCAAAGAATAAATAAAAAATTGCAAAGTTAAGGAAACCAAATGGTCATATGATTAGTATTTCCATCCCAAAACACAAATGAGAAATTTCTCCTGCTACCTGAAAAGCGTATCATACATATCATTAGTTTTCATTAGGGGTGTTATCGGGTCGGTTAGGGGCAGTTTTGGGGCAAAAGTAGGTGATTGATCAGATGGCTAAGAACATTTCTCAAAAATTAATGCACCAATCGGACAGTCCAGATCGATGGGTATTTTCTATATAATTTTATTTTAAATAAAAAATGATAAATATAAGAGAACAATTCAGGAAACCAAAATCCCAAATGCAAAACCCCAAAACCCAAATCAACAAAAATACAAACTACAAAAGGAGTCCTAAGAAAACCCAAAATCACTCATTCAAATACACTATACAGAAATCACAATTAAACAAAATGGGGTCTTATAAATATACATCCTTTAAATCCATGACCACTCTCCAAAGCCTTTAACTCAAATGGTTCTTCCAACAATAGAAAAACACATGAGACTATAAGATTTCAAAGGGGAAAAACAGACTTCTTTGTTTGCAACCTAAGTTTTGTATGCACTATGCACTTATGCAGCATGGTAGCACCACTATCGGTTTCTTATCGATTTTTTAACATTAAAATTGAAACCGAAACGATAACTATCGGTTTCTATTTTTCAAAACCAATACCGAACCAATATGTCCCAAAATCGAAACTGGACCGTAATTCGGGTCGGTTCGGTCGGTTTCTGCATAGCCCTAGTTTTCATGAAGAATAAGAAGAAACAAAGAAGATTACTTGGAGATAGAGAAGGAATTCTCGGAGTGCTGTTTTCTTTGGAGTTCGTTAACAAATGGAATAAAAATGGCAAGAACTAGTTAAAATGAGAATAAACAATACCTTTGCAAAGACCGAACAACAGCATGTGTAGGTAATCCGAAAAATAGGTCCTACCTAAACAAAGAGAAAATGAAGTGATCATACAAAAATATACTAGCAAAGAAATAGTTATATACATTTAAAAAAAAGAAGTATAAATAAATAAAACCATGAACAAAACAAAGAAAACAAAAAACAAGCAAAAGATACGATTAAGGTGGCGATAGAGAGAGAAAGGAGAGAGAGCTTACAAAGAGAGGCGCGAAGAGTTTCAAGCTTTGCTCACTGCTGCTTCATTGTCATTTGATTTTTTTGCAAACGAAATGGAATGTGGTTTTGGCGCTTCACTTACACATTGCGAATCTGGAGGAGATGAACCAGAGGTCCTATTGATTGGAGGAGATGAACCAGAGGTTCATGTGATTTTTTCTCTCCCTCAAATCGCAAACAGATGGAGGAGATGAACCAGAGGTCCTATTGATTGGAGAACAATTTAGGGCACTTTCCAATCAGAGAGCGGTTGAAGAAGATGAACCAGCTGAGGGGTTTGGAGAAGACGAAGACGTCCGATTTAGGCAGGGATTTAGGGTTTCTGTCTTTGGCTCTAGGTGCCCCAAATTTCAATGAGGAGCGGGTGGGCTGGACTATCTGGCCTCAGGGGCAGTTTCGATATAGGGGGGACGTATGCCGAATCCCGTCTATGCTAAACTGAAGCCCGTGGATGTTGGACGGCTCCTAAGACCCGTATTGGGGCTCTCTGAAGTATTAAAAAGGAGAAATCACGGATTTCGTGATAAATTTGTTTGAGGGGCCTGATTCAGTACTTTTCTCTTAAAATTATACGTCGATGATTTCAAATTTTGGCCCATAATTTTGAATTTTCCAGAGAACGCCGATAATACCTATTTTTTTCGGTTCGATTTAGCCAAAATTTCGACCGATATTTTGACCCATGCCTCCAGCGATGAGAAAGAGAAGCAAAGGGAGAGCCACAAGAAGAGAAAGAAAAGAAGAGGGAGATAGGGCTGCCAAGGAGAGTGAAAGGGAGAGCTAGAGAAAGGTATAGGGTTTGAGATAGAGTAAGGAATGGAAAGAAAAAAAGGAAGAAAAGTTTACGTGACACCCCTTGACTTCAATTTGAATTAGATTCTTCAATCCAGGCAAGAACTATTTCTTTTGGTTGGTTTTCTAATTAGGCATAAATAAGGTATCAAGTCTAATCAGGTATAACTCGACCCGAATAATTTGTTAGGAGAAAACGGGGGTATTTCAAAACCCTGATCAGGCCAACATTAAAAATTAGGGATGTTAACCCTAGAGTTTCAAAAGGCTAACTTTTTTTTTTTTTTTAAATGATACGCAAAAGGCTATCTTAATAATTAAGAATTGTTTAAATCAGTCCCGGTAAATTGAAAAGGGAATAAAAAATTTACTAGAACACCTGGATAGTCAACATTATTTTTGTTTGAATCACTTATCCTTACTACTATATAAAAGTAAAAATAGTTTCTGTCAATTTTTCATGACTAAAATGCCCCTATCGAATCTATGACCGAAGTCCCCAAAATAGATTTTTTTTTTAATAATACCCCAAAATAGAGTTCCTATCTAATTAAACTAAACTTCAAGTCCCGAAAATAGAGTTCCTATCTAATTAAACTATGAGTACTCTTCTGTGAAACAAACTATGACTAATAAATATCTCTGTCTCCCTCTCTCTTTTTCCGAAATGAGAGTTCAATTGCACCCATTTATTCTTCTTCTCCATCTTCTTCTTCTTCCCAAGGACCGATATTGGAGACGTCACCGATGGAATCGTCGAAGTAGAAGATGTGAGGAGGGATGACGTGGTGGGAGATGAGCTGCAAATAAGTAACGACGAGGAAGGCGGCTCCGATGACCACCACCATACCGATCAACGGCGAGCTGAAATCGATCTCTAGATTCACCAGGTCTTGCCGTGTTTTTGCCGGAGTTGGGCTTCACTCGCTTTCCGATGAATTCATCTTGACCTCCAGTGTTTCAGAAGCTCTCTTTCGTTATGGGTTGAAAGTTGTTATTTTATTTGACACGTCTGTCAAGGTCCTTAAAATACGTGTAAGTTAGATTTCAAACAAGATTTGTAAGTTTGAAAGAATTTCTAAAACTTATGAACCAACTCCTTCTGTTGAATATTTATTCCTTTGAATTTTTGGAGCCGCTGATTTTAATGGTGGATATATACTCCTAAAATGTGCATCGTGGTGTAAAGTACACCCCTTTCTTGACCTTTGCATGACGTCGTTATTTGGTTTATGTATTTATTGTTTGACGGTTTCACGTTGGTTATTTATATTAGGAGAGAACCTGGCTGTAGTAAGGTCAGGTTATTTAGTTGGAAAATCATGTTGATGGTGAAAGATTTAAGGAGAATATTTTTGCTTTGTAGAAATGAGCACACTGAGTGTGTCATGTGAGTTTAGGACCACTCTTTTGCAATTTTTGTTCTATGGTATTAAAAGCAAATCATTAGCAAATGATTTGAACAATTTATTTGGCTTACCGTAAAAAATGTTTAATTATGGCAATTTTGCCCTCAAACTTTTTTGGCATTGAGATCGCCCGATCTGATCTGCCGATCCCGATCCGGTGACCGATACCGATATTTGAAACCTTGCATCAGAGAAACCACCAACCCACTTCATAGAAAGCACACACCATCTTGCTTCATCACCCCACTCCTCAAATAAAAAAAATAATTACATATAAATATTGAGAAAGTTAGAGAGAGAGAGAGAAAGAGAGAGAAACCACCAAAAACCCACTTCTTAGAAAGCACACACCATCTTGCTTCATCACCCTACTCCTCAAATAAAAAAAAATTGCATATAAATATTGAGAAAGTTAGAGAGAGAGAGTTTCACGACCCAGAATCCTTACCCGAAGTCGAGGGCCTAGAATTCCGTGTCATGACACCGCACGCTTGTTACGGCGATAAGCAGACATACACATAATTCTTAATTCGATTTAACATATGGATCAAGACATTTAATAATAACATTTAAAGATGAATGACTCATAAGTCAACAGCGGAAGACGTAGAAGACAATAATAACATGATAAATCCTAACCACGCATCTATGATAGAAAATAAATTGAGATTTAACATAGGGTAAACTGGTCCCAACGTAAACCCATAAGACATACTAATAAATAAAAGTACTGATAACAAGTCCCTCCTGAAAGTGATAAAGGCTATAATCAAAGAATCTCTCAATGCTCAAAGTAGTCCGTCGGGTCCACTCCCTCGTTCAGATGGTAGCCGACGTCCTCACTCTCATGAGCCGCATCAGGAACAGCAACATCCCCATCCTCAGTGATGGAGAAATCAGAGTTCTTACCTGCAACTGTTAATTTTAGGGAAGGGGGTGAGTTTACTCAGTCACGTAAACTCAACAGGTTGCACAATCGATCCACCATAAAATACCCAGGTGATCGTGTGTGCAATCGTTTGAGTTGCGGTGCATTTCGAAATAAACCAAGCAATGATAAATGATTACAAACATATCTAAGATCTCATAACCTATCATAACGAAACTGAAAGGCATAATATAAAATGAAAGGACATAGCATAGAATGAAAAGGCCTGACATAAAATGAAATGAATAATGATGCATCAAGTTCTAATCTATTTTTATATCTACTTTGTTGACTTATCCTATGTAGCATATCTTAAAACTTAATATTTGCTCTATACGCCTAAACAACGTACTTCGCATCTTACTTAATTTACGTACACAATCTATGTCGGGGCCGCTGCTCGAGCCTATCACGTGAGGTCCACGTGTAGATAATCACCTAACCTCCATATCATAACGTATACCATCATCCAGCCCAATGAGATTGCATGCATTTAAATCAATGTCCCCTTACATTCGGGACACTGTCGTAGCGTATTGTCCTTAAGATCCCTCTTAGCTGCAGACGTTAGATCTTGCGGTGGTACGCAAGACATGACACGTGTAGAAATTTAATTCGTATTTTGCTGCCTTCACAGCGTAACTTATCTATATTCGTATCTTACCTTATCTTACATATCATTCCTTGTCATTTACTTATAACTTAATTTTAAGTGAGCCACGGTGCAATAAGATTCACAAAATTACAGTTTTCAAGGGACGAGTTCCGTAGTAACCTGGATGTACTTTGTGTGGCAGCCCATACTCCCATAGAAGTGTTGCATCCGTACATGGATACCTACATTCCAAGTTTCACGTGACCGTAAAGGGAACCCCACCATGACGAAGGCTTAAAAATCGTATGACATAACTTATTCCTTTTTAATCATGCGTATTCTCTATTGTGGTTTTTCTATGTGATGCATGTCATATGATGGAAGGTCTTACCTGACTAAACGAACTATTTCATACGCTTTACATACTTGTGACCATAACATAATAATTAAATTTTGAAATGAACAGATATTTCATACAAATTTTTTTTTTTTTTTTAAACTTTCATGGGCCATTAGATTGCTTAGAGAGCGATCGGGCCTTCTGTTTTTTAATTTTTCTAGGATTTGTTTATTTTCTGCATCGGAACCTTTTCCTAGTTTGACTCAAAGGCGGGTCAACGAGGCGGTCAAACAAGCCCTTTAACCTAGTTGTACAATGGTTCATAGCCCTTACCAAATCTTCCAAACTTGCGGATCTCAAAACACGTCCCCAAAATTTTAGTGGCACTTTTTTGATCCATTAGATTATATTGAGTTATTATCGAGATCATTTTTAAAGTTGGTCCTTTGGGCCAGTTGAGCCTTGAATTCTAAAAAGTTAAGGGTCGAAGGTAACCCATGTGTTATTCCATGTGGCACCTAGGGCTAAAATAAAAAGAAATGAAACTTCAAACCATCTATCATTCAATCTAAACCATTAGATGGTTAAACAATAAAATTTTACCTAAGGTTGAGTCTTTTGTCTAGATCCTAATTCGGCCTTTAGCACACTAGATCTTTCAGTCAACTTTTTACAAGATTTAGGGGTTACTTGCACACTTAGGATGCCCACTATGTGGCAATCCGATTGCACAGATCTGAACCATCAGATATTTAAGGAAGATGATTTTAAGGTATTTAGTCTTTGGGCCTAATTTATTTAAGCTTCTAAGGTCTCAGATCTAACGGCCAATCCTTACATGATCAGTAGTGTCCAAAAGGAGGTTCAATTTCTTGATTTGTGTTTCGATTTCTCGGATTCTGAACCGTTAGATGTCTCGAGAATCTTAATTTGTGGAGACGGTCCATCTCGGTTCTATTTCTTGGGTTAGGCCCACAAGGTCCAACTGAATCTATTTTATTTGAATCCAATGGTGCTAAGG
Organism: Chloranthus sessilifolius; assembly: GCA_021018995.1. Lineage (NCBI taxonomy): Eukaryota > Viridiplantae > Streptophyta > Magnoliopsida > Chloranthales > Chloranthaceae > Chloranthus > Chloranthus sessilifolius. The sequence continues at coordinate 31,458,659 of CM037597.1, read as the reverse complement.
GGTGGTTGCACCCCTTTAACCATCTCAGGTAAATTCTCCAATGCACCCAACCATAATAGTTAACACACACAAGTTATCACCGGCATTGCCGACGTTTGGTCGGGCCAGTCCCCGAAAATCTATTTATACCAGCCGGAGAAATTATATATATAATCAAACAGAGATCACCCGAGACTCTCTCTAAATTTCTGTATGTTAGAGGTTGGGCCTGTGAAGAGCCGGTCTTTGATTTCTCTCTCTAAATCTTTGCTAAAAAAAAATATCTCTCTTGCTAGATTTCTGCTAAAACTGTGAGTCTTTATATTCTCTCTCTAAATTTATGCTAAACTATGGATCTTTCTCTATTAATGACCATGGTAAGTGACTAGTGAATTGGAGAGTAGATTGAATTAGGACGATAAGGAATTCGAAGTTATTGTTCCCACGAATTCGATCTCTGATACCAAAAAATTTGAACTTGGGAACAATGCATTTGAACTAGTAAAATCATCCCAAACAAGCAAGCACATCTATAAGAAAAAGACTTTATTACATTTGGAACATTTTATAAGAGAGCAACTAATTGATCTAATGCACTATGACTCACTAATTTTTATGGCAGACGTGGGAGCAAGACAGAACTTAAAAGAGATTAGTTTCATACACGCCCAAATTCATATCTGTGCACATGTATATAAAATTTTGAATATGTACATCTATATAATTTTATTGTTTAATTGCAGTTGAGCCAATGGAGAAGAAGACTAGTGGAGCAGAACCAACAAGGTCACTCTAACTCTTCCTCTCACTGTAATTATATGTGTACAATATAAAACAACATATGCAACTATTATGTATAAAATTTTCCTCCTATTTATTTATTTATTTTTGTGTCTCTGTCACAGAGATGTGTAGAAGGAAGGAAGGGATTATATTTGGTGTGCTTATATATACACCCGTAAGTATGTATATAATATATATATATATATATATATAGAGAGAGAGAGAGAGAGATTTAGAGTACCTATAGATTAGAATAGATATTTAATTATTTATTTATTTATTTATTTTATTTTATTTTCTTCTACTTTATGACTAATCAGCCATTAATGGAGCTCCAAGAATAAAATATATTAAAAAGAAAATAAAATAGAATATATTAAGATCGATCGAGGGGCACCTACCTCTTGGAGCGTGCATGTCATTTTTTGAGTGATTTCGATTGATTCGGCGATGTGACAACCTACGCGTCGTTCCGGCGATGTGGGCGATGCGGCGGCAGCCCATGCGTCGATTCGATGATGTGATTTTGGTGTTGGGTCGACGGGGTGCTAGGTTAGATGGGAGAAGAAGAAAAAAACTAATGCGATAATGGTGGTGCCGAGATGTTCTTAGAGGAAGAATGAGGAGATAGATGAAGGAAAAAGAGGCTAGAGGTATTAGGATTTATAGAGAAAAGGTGGAGGATTAAGTTGGCTAAGCTTTGCTCGAAAAGGCAAAAGTCCTAAAGAAAGATTTTCTTTCCAACCCAAGAGCAAAGCTACTAAGCCAAATAAGGTAGGTTGGATTTTTATTGCTATAAAAGAAAGTTGATCTTATGGGTCATGGGCCATTAAATGGCTAGTTTTTGTTTCCTATTAAAGGGTTAAATTTTATTAAATGGCTAGTTTCTATTTTGTTTCTTAAAGGTTTTAGATGGCGTGGGATTTGGATGCCACCTATGGTAACCGAATCCTATTGTAATTGTAAACTAAAAATTTGTGTGGATGGGTTGAGTTACAATGTGGAGCACTCACACGGGAGTCGGTGCCCTACAACATCTAAAGCCATGGAAAGAACTCTCTAGGGTAGAGAGAGAGAGAGAGAGAGTAGAACATGTAGTTCATATGTATTGTTGAGGGATCCTCTCTTTTTCGCGGCGTTTGCTTCAAGACATACTTTTTCTATTTTATAAATTTATTATAATATATATATATATATATATATATATCTGTGTGTGTGTGTGTGTGTGTGTGGAAAAGGTGTCCATCTTTCATGGGAGGATGGTCACCATCCTCCATGCTTTCATGTGGAGCTCGGGTGCATTGCTTAGATCATCTTTGAAAAAAAATTAATTGAAAACTCATCTCTAACGTGTATTTTTTGAATTGTGAAATGTGGACCAATGAAACCCGTCAAACTTTCACTTGTGGGTTTAAAAAGTATTTTTCAAATTTTTTTTTTAATATTAATCTATACCGTCCACCTGTGCTCCACGTGACACCCAAACAGTGTTTTGGGTACCATATGGAGCTCCATGTGCATCTTGGAGGACTGTCACCGTCCTCCATCGGACAACCTAACCGGCTCCCTATATATATATATGTGTGTGTGTGTGTGTGTGTGTGTGTGTGTGTGTGGAAAAGTGTCCATCTTTCATGGGAGGATGGTCACCATCCTCCATGCTTTCACGTGGAGCTCGGGTGCATTGCTTAGATCATCTTTGAAAAAAAATTAATTGAAAACTCATCTCTACCGTGTATTTTTTGAATTGTGAAATTTGGACCAATGAAACCCGTCAAACTTTCACTTGTGGGTTTAAAAAGTATTTTTCGAATTTTTTTTTTAATATTAATCTATACCCTTGAAAAAAATTTTTAATATTTTTCGAATTTTGCCGCATAAACCCTTGAAAATTTCAGCCGTTCAGGGGTTAGGGCAGCTGCCAAATGTAATTTTTGGGCATGGATCCAAACCTTTGATTGAATTCCAGCTAGCCTGGCTTAACTAAACTCTCTCTCTCTCTAATGCCAAATGTAATTTTTGTAAATATTATATATATATATATATATATATATATAAGTTAAAAAGTTAAAAATAACTAAAACTTTCTCTCTCTCTTCTCAAACCTTTCGGACCTCTCTGCTCCTCGTCACCGCCTCACAGGAGGATTATATATATATATAAGTTAAAAATAACTAAAACTCTCCTCTCTCTCTCTCTCTCTCTCACAGTTCTCAAGCCTTTCGAACCTCTCTATTCCTCGTCACCATATATATATATATATATATATATATATATATATATATATATATATATATATATATATATATATATATAATTTTATTTTTCTAAATTATTTTTAAATTTTTCAAATTTTGTCGGATTTTTTTGGATTTTAACTTTGCCGAATTATTACCGAACCCCGATTTTGTGACTATGGTCATCAAGTCCTCATGTTATTTTCCTTTTGCAATTTCATTGGGCTATCACCACCATCAAAGTTGATCCACACACAAGTACACGACAATATCGAGGGTTGGCAACGAGCCAGATTTTGGGCGGGCTCGAGTACGCCAAGCCCGGTCCAATGGATTTGAATTTAGCCCAAGCTTCGCCTGAGCCCGTTCGGAGCTTATGATTCTAAGCCCAAGCTTGACCTGCAACAAATTTGAAAGCTCGATTTGTTTATTCATAGTCCTCTGTTCTTTTAAAATCTTTATAAATATATAATATCATCAGAACATTTTTTTATTGGAAAAATAAGATCTTCAAAATAATTTTCTTTTAAGAATATGATTTCTTATCAAGAATTTGAGGTTCTAATTATTAAGTAGAGGTTAAGAGAGAGAGAGAGAGAGAGAGAAAAGCATGGTCTCCTCTACTTAATTAGATGACATAAAATTGATGGTAGGAGGCTATCAAATATGAGAGCCCGTTGGACTTAAGGTGCTAGCCCAATGCCAGCCTGCAGGATTTATGATCAAGCAGAAGCCTGCTTTAAAACAGACTATTATTAATAGTCTTAATAGCCTTTAATATCTTTTTTTGTTAATAACGTACTAGTCTTATTTTTTAGTAGTGTGGGCGGGGTACCTAGCCCATTGTCACCCTTAACACTATCATCATCACTACGTTGGACCATTGGTATCTTTTGTTGGTGATTTCTCTGACTGTCTGGCCGTCAAACACTATCCGCTACAACATCATCATCTGTACACCACCTATGACAACGGAAAACAAGCATATCTTTTATTTTAGAAAGTTGTGAGGTTGAGAAGGAGTCGATCTAAAACTGGGAGAAATAAAGAAGGGCATTAGTATTTGCAGACTAAGATTCTATCTCTGCTACTTAAGGCAAGGATCAAAATTTCTGCCGAAAATTTGATCCGCATACAAAATTATCCGAAGTTTCGGTGGGGACCGAAACCTATAATTTCAGTCAAAATTTTGGTCACTTGGGCCAAAATTTTGATCCTTGATTTGAGGTTTCCACCAATAAAATCGTTGATTGCCTTGAATCTAGCGATAGAGACCAATTTTAATCTCAATCTTCCCTTCAATAGATATCGAGATCATGGCCCCCTATCATACGGTGAGGTGTTGATTTCTCATGGCACACATCCCCAAAAGTGATCATGATCATGACATATTATGAGAAGTATTCTCCAATTACTTTTAGGGACGTGTTTCACGTGAAATCAACACCTGACTGTCTAAGGTGTGGTCCATGATCTTTGGATCTATCATGTAAAAAGATTGGAATAAAAAAGGTCTCCGTCATCTGATTCAAGACCGTCAATGGTTTTAAAGGTGGAAATTGTAGGCTTCAGGACTGAATCTTCTTCAGCAACAAATAACGGACCATTGAAGAATATTCACCTCCTTTAGTAAGTGACCAAATACGTGATAGGTTGTTGCATCTACAGTAGAGATGCAAGTCATGAACCGAACACCAAAACCGAATTGAAAACCGAGGGAACCGAATTGGACCGGACTAAACCGCACCAAAACCTAACACAAACTGAACCATACCGAATCCCAATTCGGTTCGGTTTGGATGGCTTGAAACCGAAAACTGAGGGAGTAGGTTGAGTAAATTGAAAAAAATAGGGAAAAAACCGAAAAAATACCCTAAAAATAGGTATTTTACATAAACCGAACCAAACCGATCAGTTTCGGTTTCATAACAAAAAATTTAACCGAACCGAACCACCGAATGGGTTTCGGTTCGGTTTCGGTTTGGGGTGTACCGAATCGAATACCGAAAAAATCAGGTTCGATTCGGTTCGGTACACCGAACCTGCATCCCTAGTCTACAGTCTACTATACGTTAAAACTAGTCTCATTGATGTGGCGTCAATGGCATGTGAGGTATTTCAGATCAATTAACCTTAGTTAGTGTTTGAACTCGAGTGGAAGGTGTCGGTCCAGCATAGGGGGCTTTATATATAGGAAACAAAAAAGGGGTTAGGTGAGCTGGCCAGGTTCCTGCTTCCAAAAGCAGGAGATCTGAGTTCGAATCCCCTCCCCCACATGAGGTTATCTTAAGGATTTATATTATGTGCTAATCCGACATATGCTGAATTTATGGTGCGCTTGTACCCCTGAAATTAGGCGAGTGGTCTAAGAGGCCAGAATACCGAGATTATAAAGAAAAAAAAAAACAGCAAAGGCTGAAAGGGCTGGAGTGCAAATAACTTAAATATGTGGGTTTGAGTACAATAAAGACATAACTCATGGAGTTATATGCAAATAACTCAATTAAATAAGGTCTAGCACTATCCGTGCCTCCCCAATTACACTGAAAAATCCGATGACCATGTTGAATCCGAGATGATGGATTTTCATCTGAATCTTTCTCACGATGAACTTGAGACCCCATCAATCAGTCTTTCATTCCAAGTGGCATAGATCCCAAAAATGACTTAAAAATCAGGTGGTACACAAGTCCTACATATAAGAGGTTAGTCAGTAAAGTGCTTACAATAGTTTTTAAAGTTGGGTTGGACCGCCAAGAGGGCCGGGGTAACTTTGGCTTTGATGGGGTGGTAATGGTGACCAAGTGTAAGAGCTGAATCAGGAAGGGTATAACAGTGTAGTCCCAAGAGTAATTTTATCCCTAATGATCTATTGACAATAATTATAATGATCAAATCAAAGATAATAATATTACGAAATAATAACCAACAATAAAAGTAACAATTATGAATTTAAATAATATTTTAGGTGCACGATAATGTTATTGATGATACCATTAACAGTAATATAATATATATTAATATAAATATGGTTGTGTGAGTACAAAATAATGCCGAGGTAAAAATAATGATGATAGTGACATCATAACGTGATATATTAATCATAATTCTTATTAATAGTAATATTTGAAAATGGATGTTATAGCTAACATTAACTATTAGCTATAATTCTATCTCATCTCAAAGGCTTAGAATTTCATATTATGACATGCACACATTCCAAATATGCTAAGTGGACATACACATAATCAAAATTCTCGCAGAAATCTAGTTTCATGAAATTCATGAAAGCCAACAAATAAAGATAGAATATAAAACTAGTCATAAATACGAATAGTAAAAGCGATAAATCCAAGATATCTACAAACACTACGTGAAAATCGACAAAAAACAACGGCTCAAAACCGTTGTAAATGTCATAAACAACGGTTTTGAGTCGTTATAAGGGCCGTTGTTTATAGAGCAGTGGTATTCATAAACAGCGGCCCAAAATCATTGTTAATTTACCAGATAAATCACGGTCCATGTCGTTGCAAAATAATAACGCTTTTAAGCTGTTGTTTTAATGAAAAAAAAGGTTGTTATTTTTCTTCAAAAACCATGGTTTAAATCAATGGTATGTATAAACAACACCGACGAGCCGTTGTTAATTTCCTTCAAGAAACAACGGTTATGGACCGTTGTTTGTAGCTATCGTAAAATAATAACAATATTGAGCCATTGTTCCTAATGGGAAAAAGGTTATTATTTTTATTCCGAAACCACGGTCTAAATCAGTGGTATATGAAAACAACTGTTACAGACCGTTATTTATTATTTTTTTTTTAAATACACAATTTCAATTTTTTTTACTGTAATTAGAGTCATTTAACCTGTTACAAATATTGTATCAACCACATATCACTCTACAGGAGAAAAAATTCATAATCCATTCAACTAAATGGAAAAATAATAAGTTAAAAATAAAATTATTCTATAACATTATATTAATACATTCAATATTATCTCATTAAAATATTCAAAGATATTATATTAATATATTCAACAAGATCTTATAAATACATTCAACAACGCCCTATTCGAGCAAGACTTGGGTTGCCAATAAACCCAATGACATAAAATTTTAATGTCTCATCGCTTGACACCTTTGATTGACCACCTTTGATTAAATACCTTTCAACTCGTTGTCGAAATGACTTTTCTTTTATGATTTGTCTGCCCACTTCTGATATAGGTCTTGTGTGTTTTCAACTTATGTCCAGCTTCCATACCACGAGTTTTCCTGCCATAAAAATAAATTTAGTCACATCAACAAATTTTATAATAAAATGATACTCAGAGTTTACATGTATGTTCAAGAAAAAACAAATGTGCATAAGAGCAACTTGCATAAGAATTTTTATATAATTACATTAGGAGCTGATAAGCAATAAATTATAGTGATATTATAGGAAAGGGACCGACTCTCCTAACCGTCAACACCAAAATGGTGTTTAAATGATCTTACACCATCAATGGTTTAAGATGCGGGTGATACGAACCATCAAAGTGATAGATCGTAGATTGAGTTCAACAGGCCCAACTCCAATTCCAGTAAAGCCAGCCTGGAAAAAATGTATCCAATAAATGCACGGAGAGGATACTCAAAACCGAAGAGAAAAGAAACATCTTCAACCAAATCGTAGCATTTCCCATGACCATATTTATGAAAAGAAAGATTGCAAGAAAGAGTATCCACTCTACTCAACTGTGTAGGAAAAAGTAACTCTCACTAAATTTACCTTTACTTCTCCCATCAGATGGTGAGATTTTGTTTCCACGTCATACACATCACAAAAAGTGTCATATAAAATTAATGACCCAAGTATCAAAAGGTTTGGCGCTGAGGTCAAGTATCTAATACTAACTCATATTTCAAAGGAGGGGCAACCATAAAATCCTACTTCTATCTCATAACTAAAATGCTGGCTTCCTTTGAATCACATTCCTCGAACAATGGAACCCAACTCTGAGTCAACAATAGAATTAGATTTGAACTAAGAAGAAAAAAAAAGTCTAAAAAAATTAAACAGAGAAGATTTATCAACTGGCAGCATATGTACTCCATGAAATACGATACGAGATACATATAACCATCTTTTTTAAAATAATAAATAATCTAAAATTCTAGAACTACATCAAAATTAATAAGTAGCTTATAAAACAAAATTTTCAGATCAAATTTTTATAAACTTCACTAGTGTAGTGAGGGAATAGCATATCATTAATAAAAGAATGATTACATTAGGCACATGACCATTGAATACTGATGCAGTACTCTAAAGTATAAATATCAATGGTAAGAGCATACTTCCACCACTTAAATCCTCCCAAGTGTCGCTAGCAAAATATAATGGTGCAACACCCTTGATCATGCGGGCAGTCTCAACCATTTAAGATAATTTTGACCATCCTTAAGAGTCGGTTAAAGTTAATCCACCAGAAAAAGGTTCATAGAAATTAAATTTTTGTTCACATTTACTTGATTTGCTTTCAGATCATGTACCATGGTTCACACTACTGCTACAAAGTACTCACCAAGTAAAATAAGAAAAATTCACAACTTACAATTGGGAACTAAGCTCTCATGTGCACATACCTGATAAGAAGAGCCCTAAATAATTTTTCTTGTCAAAAGCTGAGCATGCGAGCATGTTTACAGTTCCTGATTAAGTCAGCATTCAATATATTCATCAGAAGAATAAAATGCAGAGCCTCCAGACTAACTAACAACCCTACAATAAATCAAAAGACGGACAATGTCTATATTATGGTTTCTCATTCCCAAAACATGCAGCGCTATGGCATTTCATTTACGATTCTGATCCCAAGGGAAGCAAATTACAATCAAGAGACAAAAGAACCATCAAAGCAAGTGAAGAAGCAGATGTGAGCATTAGCATTAGTCAAACTACTACATACCAATTTGCATCAGTTTTTCATATTAGCAAGTGAAGCTTTCTATAAGATTATATTAGGCAATACAATCACTTTAGGCCATTTTTTCACTTTTTATTGCCTGATACAAACTAATGAGTTTGTATAGGAAGTTGCCTATTGATTTTTTATTGAACAAGTTAAAGCAACAGATGAGTTTTAAACCATCAGAACCAGAATATGCATTTCCTTATTACCGATAATAAATAAAATATAATTTGACTAAATTTGATCTTCAATAATACATTACTGAGATAATCTCATTAAACAAAACCAAAATATTCATGCTCAAATAAGTTACCTTTTTGTGTCTACTTGTTGCCATAAATTTCCCAGTTCCATCTGACAAAACCACAATTTCATTCCTTAAATGAAGAAATACCAAGTCTCAAAAAATATTTATTAAAATATTTTCCTAATTTTTTTAATACACAAAGCAATGTGAAGTTTAGCACATGTGAAGGCTTTACCTGTAGTATTAACCCACAATCCTTTATTTTTCTTGGTAGCTGAATTAGCTAGAGTGTGAAAAGAATGATGAACCAGTTATAGCCCCAAATATAAAAAATGAATAAAAGAGTGCAAATAAATAAATAAAGAATACCGTGATGAAATATATGCCTAATCCTGGACTATTAGAAGTATCATAATATACAGAAATAAGCTAATCTTTTATAGAAGGGTCTTTCAAGTACCTGAATGCCTCACAAGGAAGTATTGAATTTCTGAACAGCGCCAAACAAAAGTACTTTTTTAATAATTAGAACCAACCAAAACTACATGCAATTCCAAATGCAGCATGAAGACAAGCTCATGAATTGGATTTTCAATTTTCAAGAGCAGACTTAGCTTAAAAAATCATAATGCCTATTGAACCAGAAGGATGTAAAAAGAATTATGTTGAGTAAACAAGGCCAGAAGGTCCTACTAAGTGCACATTTACAGATAAAAAAAGAAAGATTAGATAGAGAAGTTTCTAATGGACAGTATAAAATACTGATTCCATGGATTCAAAGTTTGTTCTTAGAACCCAAAGCACTACTAAATAATTGTTTCGGAGACCATAGGTTCGAAACTGTTACAGCTTAGTAATTTATCTAACATTTCAGTCTATGGGCAGAAAGTATCACTGCTAAATCTTGAAGAAGTAAGAGGAAAGGCAAACATAACAGAAGAAAAATTGTGCACCTCTTGTTCCCATCTTATCACTAGTTTACCAATACTCGGACAGATAAAACCTAACACCCAAAATCTAAAAAAAGAAGGGGCTGGTGAGGGAAGAAAAAGAAAAACTAACACACTCTTTTTCTGATCTTATACCTTAAAATTAAAAAATAACTACATTATTTGAAAAAAAAGAGAATCTAAAAGCCTAAAAAATTCCATAAATTGGACTCCACTTCAATAATGTTACCAGGATGGAAGAATCGCAAAGCTCTAGTAACTATTGTTTGGGACAGTCAAGACTTACAATTCGCACATCAAATGAAAAAAGTAATCTCCTAACTACTATCTAAGATTTCTTCCAAAAACACACATTTAGAGAGTACATCCAACTGCAACTGAAAGAATAAAAATAAAAAAATCTACATGAAAGTACATCACAAGAAACTACTCACCTCTCCAGTGGTAATGTGCTAAAGAAACTTATCCTCAAATTCACGGCAAAGTTCTAAAGCAATAGCCCTTGTCCCTTCATAACTATGAACCATTTGCTCACCAAGCCTAACTAACTCATCCTCAACTATTTGAGATTTACCCTGCAGCATGCAAAGTATAATAAGAAGGAAGGTATTGTTGACAAGTGGTGAATACGGAAATATTTCTCAAAGGTTCATGATCGCTTCCATATCATTGTTTTGTATGTGAGAAGAATAGGATACACACATCACTGGCCGAAAGGTGTTTTGTTGAATGAAACAAACAGATGCTAGAAATAGGTGTCTCTAAGTGAATTTGATAGGTGACCATGACCTTTTTGAGCCAAGAACAACATCAAGAACATAAAAGTAAACCAAAGGTCAAGAGATGATGAGAAATTGGCATACCCTGACAAGAGGTTCGAAATCCTCACTTTCATCCTCTTGCGAATCTGGTGAGCAAGCTGGCTGTCCACCAACGCTATTCTCCCAAGCTTGATTTGAGGGGCTCTAGTTAGTATAGATCTTAGACTTTCACTCTCAACTCACCAAGCAGTTTCCAAATAGTTTTCAGAGCCAGATTGTGCTGAAGAAATAGCAATAGATTGCCCAATCAGAGCAACCCATGGTGTATCAAATGAGTTACGCGGTCCTTGGTTTAATATAAGAGCCTGAACAGCAGCAAGGGTTTTCCCACCTTCCACCTAAGATATAACCCTCTCATTCTTCTCACTATTAAGCAACATGGTGCCAATAGTTTTTATTGATCCAAGTTGTACAAGTGCTAGAAAATCTTTTGAATTTTTTTCAATGTAGCAAAGATTTGATCCAAATTTGAGTAGAATAAATCACTAAATCTTGTTTACAATTTCAGAAATTTCCCCCATAAACTAATCTATCGATGGCTTATATCTGAGTATGGACTTGCAACCCCTACCCACAGTTTCTGTTTTGACTACATAACTTTCCTGCAATCTTAATTAGGCTGCACCCATAATACATAATATGTTTTCATGTCATTCTTGTTTGTAGATGTCTAATTTTTTGCTTAACTGTAGAACGCTGACTACTCCAGTGGAACTCATAACATGTTTGAGATCGATTAAAAAGCATGCTTTTTCCGCATCTCCATACCCTGTCGTAATAACTCTGGAGGACCCACTTACTTCAGATCTTCAGGCTAAAGTAGCTGAGGTGAATAGCAATTTTCTCTCTGTGGAATTCTATCATTTGTTTTCTTGTATATATTAAATTTATCGTGGTCTATATTTAATTTTGGATGGTCAATGAAACGTTTGGGGACATGCTGTTTTACCCCAAATCAGAAGAATGTTTAGACGAATTCCCTTCGCTAGAATCGTTGAAGGGAAGGATTATTATTTCGACTAAACCTCCGAAAGAATACCTTGAATCTGCTAGCTTTCAGGACAAGGAGAATGAGCTACAAAAGGGAAAGGAATCTGATGAAGAAACATGGGGGAAGGAGGTCCCAGACCTTAGAGCTGAACTTGAAGCTAATGATAAGGTGGCCGCATTATTGTTTTAAGTCATTCAAAATTATTTGGTCTCTTAATTGCTCACCTGCTCATATTATTTACGTAATTACATTATTTTCTACCAGAATGGGAGTGATCAGCATGAACACAATCACGATGATGAAGGTCTTGATGATGGTGGCTGCAAATTGAGATAGAACCCAGCACCTGAATACAAGGAACACCCTTCTTAGAAGTTCCATATTTATCTTCTTGATATGATTTGGAAGGAAGAGCCAGTTTCATTTGTTACCTAATCTCCTTTTTTCTAAAACCTAACCTACAAAAATCATAAGTAAACCTCTATATAAGAGCAAACAAAAAGATCTCTATGATGGCACGACCCAGGTACCACCTACTGTTCATCCTCAAACCTGATATAGGTTGCTTCTTCCAAATGAAAGAACCTCCAAACAAAATTATGAGGACTGGTCAAAAAGTATGATCATCCAAGTAGCCAACCCTTGTCACAATTGGTCAAAAACCAAGATACTGTACCAGCGACTTTTAAGATTGTAATGGACACACTATCTACACAAGAAAAGTAGCAAATAACTATAACAATATGAAGTTGATTAATACAATGAAAAAATTAAACATAGAACTCTAAAATTCTAAGATTTTGGCAGAAAATCTGAAAGTGACCCTAACCTTTAACGAATTATAGCTCCACAAATTGTGATGAAGATCATTAAAGCTTTTTAAGAAACATTTCACCAACAAAACAAAGATTCCAGATGATTCTCCACACACAAAAGTTAAAAGCATGTTTTTCAGAATCCAAATAGAAAACCATGCTTCCTTAAGTCCAATTCTCCTAACTAGAATATCTTATTATCCCCATCCTTCAGTATCCTTTTTCAACATAATTGAAAGTTCAAGAAAAAACTCAACGGCGGAACTAAACACATCAAGATTAATCCTCATCCTAATACACAAAAGCATCTACACAATTAAGCATATGTATTTAAGATATGACAACTTCAAGTTTTAAAATATTAAGTAAAAATATTAGTCGACTTCCAACAAATTAGGGACAAATCATGCTATGAAATGGCTTCTAAGTGATCTAACACAAAACATCCATACATAATCCAGCCTAAGTTTTTAATCCACCATGCTCAAAGGTTTCACCAGAACTTAAAAGTAACTTCTATTTTTTTTTAAATGATCCATCAACTAGAAAAATCCACCGGATCTAAAAAGACACTCAAATTTGTCAAATTCATGCATAGATCATGTTCAAAATTTATCAAAGTTCTCATTATCATTATTTTATTTTATTTTTCTACATCAAAGATTCCATACATATTCAACATAAAAAGATCAAATCAAGATTCCCTAACTATTCAATAGCAAAAGTAAGCAAAAAAATCAAATCCACAGTTAATCAAGAAAAAATTCTTCAACTTCCATGCTCACGTTCCAAAAATCATCAACCATGATTAAAAGGATCGAAAATAGGAAAATAAATTGCAAAATGCATAAAAGAAACCATAAAGGATTCAACAGAAAAGAAGAACACTTACAGAAAAAGGAGAGATCGTTGAGAGAAGATAATAAGAGAGAGAGATGTGGGAGTCTAGGGCTAAGCGAGAGGAAGCTATAAGCGTGCAATGGGTCGGCTACGTGGAGTAGGTCAATGCAATCATTAACTGCAGTGATTACTTGACCGCCCAGAATGGAACTGCGAAATCGCCTCTTTTTTGTAGTGAGTAGCGTCACCGACTGTGAAGAGCAGGAGCAGTAGTCGCCTGCTTCGCAGAATGGAGAGAGGGAGAGGGGCTGGAGGGATGATTGAGAGAGAGAGAGAGAGGGAGAGGGAGAGGGAGAGGGAGAGGGAGAGGGAGGAGAGGGAGACAAAGAGGCTCTGGCTCTTATTTAGAAGAAGACCTCTAGAGCTCTTGTTTCGGTGGGTAGAAGAACGAAGGGTATTATCCCGCCTTCGTTTAGCAATTAATATTTTCGGCGCCAATTACTATTTGGGGGCCTAAGGTCACAGGCTCGAACTTGCTTATACGCAAAAATGGGATTTAAGTGGGACGTTGTATCGCATGAACCTCAGTTTTGAGCAGTTGCATTAGTTAATTTCTTTACAACGGTCAAAAACCGTGGTTGACTTTAAGCAACTGGTGTTGTTTATTCCCCATTTTCACGTAGTGTAACAGCATCCCATTGAACAGTAATGCCTAATTTCAAGAGAATTTTTTCATATGGTCAGTACTTGCTCAAACCAAGGATTTTATGTCTTACCACATAATGTCACAAATGACCAAGAAAATCAAATATTTTTTCCTGTGACAGTTAAAAAGCTATGCAAAATGTCATTAGTTCCAATACAAAATGTCTTTGTTCTGCCTGCATTGGAAAAGAAACTACAATCCCTTAAAAGACGTCAAAGGACCAACCATTATATCTCTTCTCTTAGAGACAGAGTGAAATCAATAACCAGCATGCATAAGAAAATTGGCAATAGAAAAGGTTCCCAACATATCATACCCAAAAAACTCCTTGATAAATGGAGTCAACAAATCACCTCGCAGCTACAAAACAGAAGGCAAACTGCAACATCGAGAAAAAGAGAAAAAAAAGTCACTTCAAAACCATGTCAAATAGTGGATTCAAAGAAGATTAATATTAAAAATACCAAGAACATAAACTATCGCCATTAAGGGATCGCAAAAAATTAATTATCAGAATCAACAAAGAAGTTATTCAACAAATCTTTTTAATCACCAACTAGACTAGAATTCTGCATCAATACTCCTCTTAGATGTGACAAACATATAAAAACTTATTAGAGAAGATAAATATTTAAGACAACTAAAATCAAAATATAAATCACAATGCGAATGACACGTTTGCAATATGTTAAGACAAGTCATCGATTAGCTAGTTCAGAGTGACCTGGTCATCGATACCGTACACAATCATTTTTGGTGTCATCGTATAGATCAGCTTTAGGCTATAAGCTTACATTAAACAGAAAAAAACTCTACCATGCAAATTAAGAGGGGCTATAGCCTATAAGTGCCTGACAACTAGACGAGTAAAATTGGACAGACTATGATGCCCTTCATTTTTTGACACTTCTATATATGGTGCAAGTAGTTTTTTGATTCAATTTTAGGGTGAATCGGATATCTGTTATAACTCCATGATTCATGTGGCATGTAGCACCAAAAAAAACGCCATACATACAAAATTGATGACCAAATCGTCAACCTTTGTGACCGAGTCGGTAGCTCTATACTAGCTCTTAGAAATCCAAATGGCGAAACTGCAACTGATTTATAGCAAGTGCAATAACTGCAGATGGAAATTCCTTGTAAAAATTAACTTGTGGGTTAGCAGTCTTGCTATCTAAAATAAAAGATCTGGGTCGAAGTCCCGGTTTTCCCCCCTGCAAATACTTTCTAATTATCATACTCTCTCTCAAAAATTTGCTTCTTCTCTAAATTATCATCATGGATATTATTATTATTATTGACGAATATCATGGATATTATTATTGGATTAATTATTTTTTCTTGTAAACATCAGGTGATAGCGAGCTATAGAATGATGCATGGAGAGGGGAACATATTATAAGGAGAATGCTAGTTCAAGTCGCAGTACTTGGACCCATCCCAATGGGAGAATGCTGGTCCAAGTCACAATACTTGGTTACCATATGCACCGAGTCAAACTAGTAATCAGATTCATGGGCTAAATATGTTCGGAGGTTCTTTAATGGCTGATGCACCTGTAAGTTGTAGCATCTACGATGGCAATGAACAGTTTTCTGGCACATCCAACAAGCAAAATAGTATTATTCCAAGGGTGGAAATTTGGAGGCTCAAGGAAGTTGTAATGGGTGGAAGATTGTGGCGGAATGGGCCAGTAGGACCAAAGGAAATTTCCAATTAGAGATTTCAATTTAGGATTAATGGGGCAATGTCAGCCGCTGAATTCAGTCAAACGATTTGTTGACGCATTTTAGGAGCCTTGAAATTCAAAAAATCAACTTTTGAGGGATTTGGTGGCTAAAAGATGCATTGTAACCTAAATAAGTATATAATGCCTCTGAAGAGAGTTAATCCCTTAATTTTGTCTCTAAAAAACACTTTCAGCACTAGGGCTGTGCTCAAGTCCAACTAGGATGCAGGGGATTCTAATGCGTGGAAAGAATTTTCAAAGATTATTGTGTATCTTTAACATTTATATATATATATATATATATATATATATATATATATATATATATATATTCTGAACCCTTCTTTGTTGAATAAAATCTGGTTGCCATCAAATTCAAGAAACAGAGAATAAATTTAACCTTGCCAAAGTATTGTGGAACCCTGACTTGGTGACTATGGTCAAAACCTCTAGTAGAATTAATGCAGAATTGGACCATTCTCTAATAAATATTGTTCTTATATTTCAAGTTTAACAAAAGAAAAAATAAAATAAATAAACTCTAACTAAATTAACCTTTAGCTGAACAACACTCAACACTTGCACAAAATCTCTTTTAGAAAATTAGCAAACACCTGTAATGCAAGACATAAATCCTCCCTAAAATTTTAAGAGTTCAGCATACCTATTTTTAGGAACCACGCATTACAACATCAAGATCATCAGCAAAGAAAATTGATCTCTGGCATCCTAGTTTTGGGAATCTAAAAGCAATCTGAAATCATTTCAGATTTGTGCAATCTATGAAAAACAGAGGAGCAAGAGAAGATTAAGATACTGCATTTCTTTCTTTATTTTATAACCACATTAAGAAATCCACACATCATAGATTAGAAACCCAAACCCTAAGATTAAATCCTATCTCCATTTGACCTCCATTAATGGACAATAGAGGATGAAGATAGATTTAAAAAAACTAAAAAAAAAAAAAAAAATTGCAGAAAACTCCAACCTTAACTTTGCAATGGCCTGAACGTTCCAAAACTCCAAGCTTAACTTTGCAATGTGATTCTCCAAACAAAAGCGTAAGGAAAATGATCTATATGATAGTCATGTGAAAGAAAAGAAAAATATCCAAAACCTAAAATCTATTTCCTTTATCAATAACAAACGCTACGAAAACCATGAAAATAGAAAAATAAAACCCTAATTTACCTCGGATGAGAAACTGATCATAGAAGATGAGCAATCGATCAGAGAAGATGAGAAATCAGTCAGAGTTGATGTACTTCGCCAGAGAAGATCAGAAACCCCCCAGAGCTGATGAGCTACGTCCATGAGAAACCGGTCAGAACTGATGAACTTCTAGATGAAAATATAATTTGTTCCCCCCACAAAATATTTGAGCGCCCAATTCTTCTTAGAAAGTAAAAAGGTTACAGTTTCTAAACCGCTTAACTACAAATTTCGGACTTTAATGAACCATTGCATTTCATTAGCCATTGATTTGGGACGTTGTATAGTTTGGTTTATTTACATCGGCCCATAGTCGTGGTTTTCTTTAAGTCGTTGACGTTGCAAATTCTCTATTTTCACCTGGTGAAATAAAATGATAATAAAAGTCGGAGAAAAATATGATAAAATAAAATTATAGAGTCAACAATAAAAGTATCAAATGAAATACAATACCGAGTCTACAATTGTCAATAATCAGTGTTCAGATCAAAATCAGCATCAAGGCCCTCCTGGTACTCAGTGGCATCGCCCTTGGCTCCTGATACTCAACATTTACGGGATCAATGAAATCAGCACTAATAGGATTATAATAGCCAACGTCCACTCCGTAGATATAATCACCTGCTACTGTTAGATTTTCGTAGGATGAGTTTTCTTAGTCACGTAAATTATCCAGTCACGTAAACTCAGTGGATACACCATCAATCCACCTCATACTACTCAGGTGCATCACGTGAGTGATAATAATAGTATCTCAATTAAATCAGAAAGAGAAAGACAAAATCATATGTATATCGTAGAACTCATATCATAACATAGATGAAGGACTATGATCTAGACACTCATATCCTAACATACCTCACCATAACTTATAACATAACATATCTTATTATTCTCTCACAACATCCAGAGTCATTGCTCAAGCTATCATGTGAGGGCCACCATAGTATCATACCACCATATCATAATATCCTTCATAACATACTCATACTCCCCACCTATCCTAATGGGGAGACATAAATGACTAAACGTAACTCATAACATACTCATAATGTCTCTCAGAGACCCGTCTTGGTTGTAAGATGTCACTCTTACGGTGGCTACGTAAGAAATGACACGTACAAACTTAAGTTTTTAATCTTCTGTTAGCCTAAACAATTGTGTCTTATTATCGTACTCATAATTTATCTTATCTTAACAGACTCATATCTTACCATACTCAAATCACTTTATACTAGGACGAGCTATAGTGGGATAACTTTACTAAATCACGCTTTCTGAGGAAAGGGTTTCGTAGTAACCTGGATGTACTTCGTGTGACAGTAAAGAGACCTTTCTACCATAGAGGGGTTACATCTGTACATGGACATCTACATTCCGAGTTTCGCATTACCGTAAAAATATCTCACTATGGCTAAGGCCCAAGGCCCGAATCTCATATTATAACTCATATCTTATCCTATCATATTAAAACTTGGCGTGATAGGGTCACTGCATATGCCACTGTATACAAGGTTACACTGAATTCGCACTCACTATACTCGTCATGATATGTCATACCACCTTGAGTTGTAGGGCATATGAATACAATGTATTTCTCACTTCGATACCATCTCGACAAATCACCACACCCAAGCATAGGCATGATCTCATACACTGGCGTATATATAACCCAATATGTTTATAACTCGTATAGCAAGATCATGATGAAAGTACAGAACTGTCACACTTTTAAAAAGATTTACATTCAGATTTTGGTTATATAAATATATATATATATATATATATATATATTTACACCTTATCTCAATACAAATATAGAATAGAGTGATTAATAGTGTGATTTCGATAACGTGAAGGTTAGAGTTTGATTTTCACGAGACCTCGAATTTCAAACACTTCACGTTATCGAAGTGGTCGCGTTAAAGCAATAAAAATGATATATATATATGTGACAACCCGACGTTTCCCAGTCTCTCAACTAGAAAAGGTCGCGCCATCGGATCACCTGATATGATCCTTTCATCAAGAGTTCTTATTTGTACATCAAAGTGATACAAAAATGCGGAAGCAATGTATTTGAACTCTGTTATTAACAAAGATGACAAAATAACTGAGAAATAGAAACTAGAAACTAATATATGCAATAAACAGAAGTAATGTATCTGATGTATGGCTTTTCACCGATGACGGCCGTCAGTCATCTAAACAGTGAAAAGAGACCTATACATCCGACCAACATTCCATCAGAAATCCAAAACCAACATATAACATGCTATATAGACCAAAATATCTTTACTATCTTTTGTTTTCTCTCTCTCTCTACCCACTGCCCCATATCCCAATCTCAAGTAACGAACCTAACTACGGGAAAAACTCCTCTGGAAAGTCGTCTTCCTCATTGCCGTCCGCCTTCGCCTCCCTCCTCCTTAGGCACATAGGTCGATCACCACGTGGATCGGCTCGCAGCTAAAATATTTAAATCGAGGAATGAGCTATCATCCACAGCTCAGTAGAGAATATCATATTGCTAACTTAAATTGACAGTTTATCAATTATTATTTGGAAACATTACTAGATTACAACAGATGACAATTTTAACATGTTGATGTCATGACTTATGCATGATGCAACAGGTATAAACAAAATCAAGCTGAAACAGGATATACATGCAGGCGAAGATCAGGGAATCAACGAGATTAAGCTCCCGAGTTAGCGGGATCACTTATCAAGCTCCCGAGTTAGCGGGATCACTTGGACTGGAATATTACAAGCTCCCGAGTTAGCGGGATCACTTGTCAAGCTCCCGAATTAGCGGGATCACTTGATACAAGAATTTCAAGCTCCCGAGTTAGCGGGATCACTTAATGTACAATAGAACATGTCTAAGATATTTCTCGAATCGAACGAATCGAGAATAAAAGATGCAACTTCCATGTATGGTTCCTAATGCTTTTTCACTATTTACAAATAACAGTACAAATTTCTTATGCAGATAACACTTGATATAAAATTGACAAAAAATCAGAACTGTCATGTGCTATAAAGGACTGCTTCTCTTTATATAAAAAATATCAGATTTTCAATGCTCAGCTGATCATGTTTATAAAGCATACACGATTATTCTACTCTTAGCATCAAAATGTCGATAATTAAAATTTGATATTCTATTCATAATATAACGAACAATATACATTCCCTACCTGTGTGCGTCAAGTGTGTTTTACACTTACAACGTCGATGCACAGTCAATTGTCCGAGATCATCATGCAACGCTTAGTTCTTCAAGTTTGGTTAAGTGCTCCATGTGGCACCCTAAGAAAATGTATTTATTTTAAAAACTATTTGTTTATATATGATGCACAGTGCACCAACACACACAGGGCACCCAAGCCTCAACCGATACATATTTGAAACTATGTGGACCCAAGGTCCAAAGTACAAGCACAAGCACAGCACAGCCCAACCCAAACCAATGCTGGAGGAGGGTTGCCGCTGCAACACATGGTGCTAGCCGCGGCAAGCCACTCAGCATGGGGTCTTGCCGGGCTTCAGCTGGGTCATCTTCTTGGTCTTTTTGTCTTGTTGTTTTCTTCCTTTTGTGTACAGCTATATATATATATTATTTTATATAGATATAATATATATAGATATATAGATTTTCTTTATATCTAGCTATTTAATATATATATATATATATATATATATATATATATAGATCTAGATATGCAATATATCCTATTTGTTGCAGGTTAGCAGGTTTGTAAACCTTGTGAAAGAGAAATAGCTTGAGCACGTAGCTCTGCCGGAGTGCAACAATCTGCACTTAGCTTCATATATTCAGAGCTGAAGTTTCAAGTTGTTTCTATGATGACCCCTTTCTTTTAGATGAAATCGATAGCCTACCTTTTTGGTGAATGATGTCTATTGGGTTCGTGCTTGTTCGCTTCTACCGGTTCGACTGAATCGACAAATCAGAACCAAACATCGAGTGCATAACAGCCATGCTTTCCTATAATTTTCTGATATGTCGGGCAAATTCTCAGGTTTTTGTTTTCAGGATCTGCTAGCTATACTTTCATTCAAAGTTGAAGGCAACAATTGCAGGTTCTTTGGTACTGTCTATGTATAGCTACTTGACCTTGCATGCATGCGCAGATCGCATGACTCATTGGAGTCGTGTATATTTGAAAGCATGCAAGTAGCTTATCAGCTACTTGAGGTAACGGCAAAGCATGCAAGTTGCTTACCAGCTACTTGAGGTAACGGCTTTATGCAAAGCCTATATAATTATATAAGGTATTACATATGAAACATAAGAACAAAAAGAAACAAAACTTTTTTGTCTTGTAGTTTAACAGTGAAACGAAAATAAAGCCCTTTCCTTTGTTTCCCTTGGTTATTTAGTAAAGCCAAACGGCTTAACTTATGTATATAGCATATATACCACTATTGGTATATATATATGTATTTAATTATTTCTAAAATCTTTTTAATCTGTTACTTTACTACACTTGTGTGTATTTTGCTTAAGGTCCTATTTCGAAGATTTATGGACTATCCTAGTGAGATCGCCACGCATGACCTGACCCGACCTGATCAGACACTTACCATTACAGTGTCAATGCTGGGGATTGTTACATTCTCCCCTATTTTAGGCATTTTCATCCTCGAAAATAAACCAGGACTAGCAGGGTAACAGGTGAATGTCACCAACAATGTGCATTCTATAAATGGTATATTTCTACTAAATCTCTCACAAGACAAAATGAATCGATAAACCAAAATCAACACTACATTTGGGAGATCAAACTGAAATTTTGGAATGAACCACACTCATGTGACACCTGACTTTATGTGTCTTACTAAACATAGTTTTATTTTTATTCCATGTGGCACCTTATGAGGAGTATTCACACATTAACATGGCTGTACAATGATCATTAAACCATTCTCATGCCATTACTACATTACTAAATTAAACTACTCCTAACCATCATTCAAGACAAAATTGAAATGAAAATCAGAGAATCATTATTTAAGACCAAACCAAACTCCAATGTTCAAAACAACATCTTCAATTGACATAATACCTGTAATATCATACACATAAGAATTTCTACCATCATTTTAGATATATAATAGCTAAGTTGTTATAAATATAAGCATGCTTTATTTAAGATTCATGCAAGTAAATATAAAACTTATAATATAGTGCATAACTATGATCAATATTTTACCAGGCTGAGGATCTGCTTGTTGTTGGCCCGCTGAGGATGTACCAGTTTGTTGTTGTTGTTGTTGTTGATAATCTTGCTGGAATCCGGGACCAACAATGTTTGCTATGTGTATACCGAGACGAGTTGCGCCCGCCCAATGTAGGGGCTTGCAGCAGTTTGAAAAGTATGCTCCATCATGATATTTGTCGCTTCTTCAACATAATCGATGCGTTGATGGAGCATGTAGTAATTTCGATAAAGATTATCGAATTGAATGAGGGTTTGCTCATGGTTTTCACGCATGAGCTGAACAAGGTCGGCATTGGTGTAGGTTCCTTGTGCCGCAGGAACTGAATCAGGTTGAGCTTGTGGTTGCGGTTGAGGAGGGACGGGAATCTGTTGGGGTATTACTGGTTGGGTTTGAGGAGGATGACGAGTTTGTTTTGCATGGCGGTTATTTACCGCTTGAAAAGAGCATTGGTAGATATTTCTCCAAATTGCTGGGCTAAAGACCCGCATGTTATCGGTGCGGATCTCTTCGCCAACGGGGATCTGATAGGGAATGAGATTGACACTATCAAAGTGTCCTTCAAACATGCGGGAGATCAGTCTAGGGTAGGGGCAAGAAGGCATGGAAGGTGACACGGTGCTTTGTAGATGCTCATTGGCATACTTGATGCCTTCCCAAACTACCCTAGGGGCATTTAACCATCGTCCTTCATGGACGGCAAAAAGAGCCTGCAAGAGAGCATCTCGGCGCTCTCTCTCATGCTGCATAGGGTATAAATTGTATCGGAAGATCTTCCAAAACCACATCCGCTAGGTAATCGGTCATGACGTGACGACAAGACTATGGTCGGAAGCGGTCTGACCATTTGTCATTTTCGAGGTGATGTGGTGAAATTTCACATCCCTCTGCCGTGGTAATTGTAGTCCTGAAGTGACGGCATATTCAGCACTATAGTCCATTGCTTTTGCTATGTGTAGGATATTAAAATAAAATTTACGACCATCTATTTCGGTCTGTACTTGACCGACAGTAGGGGTGAGGACCAGATTTTGATAAAATAATCGAACTAAACGCGGATAAAACTAATTGTGAAAGCGCTGGTATAAGGCGCTTAATTGTGCCTTTTCGATATAACGAAGTGACCATGCAGTCTGGTCATTCGGGGTCAGTAGCTTATCGTCCACTATCCATTCTGGTTCCATTGCTTTTGCAGCCCACCACGGGATGGGCTGTTCCGGCACATTGGGTGGATCGATTGGCTCAGGGATTGAAGAAGAAGAGCCTTTGCCCTTTTCTTGAGCCGAGGCTTTTGGGGGTTTCGATACACCTACTTTTCTAGGAGGCATGGTGTAATCGAAGAGATAATAAAAGACAATAGGATTGAGTTCTAGATCGTTTTACCTTACAAAGCACCGAAAATCAGACCGAAACGAGAGGAAAATTGGAAAATAGAGAAATGTGCAAAGGAAATCAGGAGCATTCAGCGGCTGTGGATCAGATATGAAGGTGTGCATGCATGACTCGTTGCTTGGAAGGTCGAAGAACAGAGCTATAACTGGTTTTAGTAACTGCAAATAACTGAAAGGGGGGTTTCGGACCCACCATATTCCAAAGATAGTTGCAAGTAACATTTCTAAGCTTGGCTGCAAATGACTTGTCATGTAACACTTAGCCCTTGCCGCGGCAAGGAGGTTCAGATGTTGAAGGGCCCGGATTTCGGGGCTCCTGAAATGTGATATTTAATTTTTTTATATTTTTGTGTTCCTAACAGTTAGGGGGTCTGTAGAAAAATATCAGTTGGTATTTTTGATGTATTTTTCTAGGTTAAAAAATTTTATTTCTATGAAATTTGAGCCATTTTATAATATTGTGTATATAAAAATTATAAAACTTATTATGTTAGCCTATTAATGACCTTAAACAAATCAAGTGAGGTATGTGGCATAAATCTGGGATACACCCTTGCTTAGGTGTCCCCCAGATGTCACTCTTTCAGTTTATTTCATTAAGGTATACCATATATATTTTTTTTTCTAAGTTAATTGGATTTTTAATGTTAGTGTTAATATAAAATAATTTAATTGTATTTTTCTAATGACACTTAATTTATATTCAACATGGGATATGACTCAATATATAAGAGTGCAAGGTACCTTTATAAAATTATTTACACCAACATTATAATCTTAGTAAATCAGAATTCATTTGGCTAAGTGTAACTATATTGTAAATGTACATGCATTTAAAGTACGTACCTTATGTAAATAATTGAGGGTATCGAGCACGAATATCAGCCTCGCGTTCCCAGGTAGCTTCATGCCACCCATGATTTTTCCATCGGATAACACGTGTGGAATCCGTTTTGTTCTCAGAATTTGATCCCTGCGGTCCAAAATCTGACCTGGTTCTTCGGTTACCGTTAGGTCTTCTTGAATGTCCAACGGTTGAAAATCTAACACATGTGTCGGGTCACTGACGTATTTCCTCAGCATCGATACGTGAAATACGTCGTGAATGCCTGTCAGGTGCGGAGGTAACGTGAGTCAATACGCTACTTCTCCTACTCAGCCCAATATAGGAAATGGTCCAACATAACGAGGACTTAGCTTGCCTCGTTTCCCGAACCGTATCACGCCTTTAGTCGGAAAGATTTTTATAAAGACGTGCTCACCAATCTGTATATCATTTCATCAGACTACTAATATAGTTTGAATCAATTGATAAAAAGGTTTATCGGGATCAAATATAACCTGAAAATCAACACTGGTTCTTTTGAGATCAGCGTAACTTTTCTGTCGACTCTGGGCACTCTTCAATCGTTCCCGTATCACGTGAACAACTGCATTGGTGCTTTCTATCAGGTCAGGGCCTAAAATTAACCGCTCTCCAGCTTCTTCCCAAATAATTGGAGATCTACATCGGCGTCCATATAATGCCTCGAATGGTGCCATACCGATGCTTGACTAGAAACTGTTATTGTATGCGAATTCAATCAGGGGTAAGTGGTTATCCCATGATCCTTGAAAATCGAGCATACAGGCCCTTAACATGTCTTCAATTACTTGATTAACCTCCGCCTGGCCGGGTGCGAGGATGAAATGTTGTACTGAAGTCTAACTTTGAACCCATACCTTCTTGGAAACTTTGCCAAAATCGAGAAGTGTATAAAGGATCTCGATCTGACACAATGCTTACAGGTATCCCATGTAGTCGTACAATCTCTCTCAGATAGAGTTCGGCTAGTTTCGATGCTGTATAGCGCATACTATATAGGGTAAGAAATGCGCCGATTTGGTGAGACGATCAATAATCACCCAAATGGCGTTGTAACCCTTCTGAGTACGGGGCAAACCAAGAATGAAGTCCATGGAAATATTCTCCCATTTCCACTCTGGAATAGGCAATGGCTGTAGCAGACCAGCAGGATGCTTGTGCTCAACCTTTACTTGTTGACAAGTCAAACACTTTGCAACGTATTCTGCTACATCACGTTTTAAACCATTCCACCAAAATGTTTTCTTTAGATCCTGATACATTTTCGTACTACCAGGATGAATAACATATGCTGATTTGTGAGCTTCTTCGAGGATTTCTTAACGTAAAGTATGATCATCTGGTACACATACTCGTCCTCGAAATAATAAAGACCCATCCTCTTTGATTGAGAATTCTGGCTGTAGTCCACTTTGTACCCCTTGTCGGATAGAAATAAGCTCTGCATCTTGCATCTGAAGTTCTCTAATTCTATCGAAAAGTGGAGCTCGGATCATTACTGTAGCAAGTAAACCTCCATTTGCTGTTGCTCGAAGAGTGGCACTCGATGATACAATATCATTGAGTAGTTTCCATCTTTGCAGTCTTGTAACAAGATGAGATAGCTGAGCGGAGGATTTTCGGCTAAGTGCATCAGCTACCACATTGGCTTTACGGGGATGGTATTGAAACGAACAGTCGTAGTCTTTCAAAAATTACATCCACCTTCTTTGTCTCAAATTTAACTCTTTCTGAGTGAAGAGATATTTAAGACTCTTGTGGTCGGTGAAGATTTCGAAGGTTTCACCGTACAGATAGTGTCTCCAGATTTTTAACGCGAAAATGACCGCTGCTAATTCCAGGTCATGAGTGGGATAGTTCTTCTAGTGATCTTTCAACTGACGAGAACCATAAGCTATCACACGTTCCCATTAGTTCAACACACATCCTAACCCACTGTATGAAGCATCACTGAAGACAACATAACCACCACTGCCAGATGGTAATGCTAAAACAGGTGCAAGAGTAAGTCTTCTTTTCAATTCTTGGAAACCTTATTCACACGCCTTAGTCCACTCGAATTTAACATTCTTTCGAGTGAGCTGCGTGAGTGGTCCAGCAAGTCGTGAAAAGCCTTCCACAAAATGTCGAAAATAACCTGCAAGACCTAGAAAACTTTGAATCTCGGTTACGGTCTGTAGCTGCTTCCATTGTAATACAGCTTCAATCTTTGCAGGATCAACCATGATAGCTGCTTCAGATATAATATGCCCTAGAAAACTGACTTGATTCAACCAGAAGTCGCATTTACTGAATTTAGCATACAACTGCGAATCTCTCAGTGTTTGTAATGCCAGACGCAGATGATCTTCATGCTCTGTCTTTGTCTTGGAATAGATAAGTATATCGTCGATGAATACTACGTTACACAAATCAAGATAAGGTTTGAAGACTCTGTTCATCAGGTCCATAAATGCAGCAGGTGCATTGGTCAAACCAAAGGGCATGATAAGAAACTCGTAGTGACCGTAGCGTGTTCGGAAGCTGTCTTCGAAATATCTTCAGCTTTTACCATCATCTGGTGATAACCTGATCGTAGGTCAATCTTTGAAAAGAACTGTGCTCCTTGTAACTGATCAAAGAGATCGACAATTCGAGGAAGCGGATATCTATTCTTGATCGTCAATTTATTGAGTTGACGATAACCAATGTAGAGGCGCATTGAACCGTCCTTCTTTTTCACGAACAACACCGGTGCGCCCCACGGAGACACACTCGGTCTGATAAAACCTTCATCAAGAAGTTCGTGTAATTGCTCCTTGAGTTCTTTCAACTCTGCCGGCGCCATTCTGTATGGTTCTTTTGATACTGGGTCGGTACCTGGAGCTAACTCAATTGCGAATTCAACTTCTCTGTCAGGTGGTAGTCCTGGCAGCTCATCAGGAAACACGTCAGGATATTCACAAGCAACAGGTACATTCGAAAGTGAAATTTCCTTCTTTTTCTGCTCATCACTTTGTATAAAAGCAATATACCCTTGAGCCCCATCATCGAGCAATTGTCGTGCTTGAATTGCGGATATCAACGAAAGAGTAGTTGACGGTACACCATAAAATTTAGCTAATACCTTCTTTTGTGGGCGAAAAGAGACAATCTTCTTGCGACAATCAACGTTCGCATGGTGATTGAACAACCAATCCATGCCAAGGATCACGTCGTATCCTTGCATCAGTAACAGGATCAAATCAGCTACTGCTTCATATCCCCAGTAATCCTTGATGGAAACGATAATCGACCGGTATACTTTGTCAGTCGTGATAAATTGTCCAGTCGGAAGTGTAACCTCGAGAATAAAGTCGAGAGGTTGTAGAATACCTCCTAACTTCTTCAACTTTTCACCAAACTGGGGTGTAACAAACGAGTGCGTAGATCCGGGATCTATCAAGACTCGTGCATCGTAACACAGATACGCATCTTTTGGATATATTTGTAAGATACCTAAAGTATACAAACTAGTGTTAGCTAGATTACGTCTAAGTAGCAAATAATATAATAATAGTATGTTACTGGAGGAATTTAAAATATAGTATTCCTAATTTACGATATGCACCTTCTCTATCTAAAATGTTAATTAATTGAAATTTAATAATATAAAAATAATGGACAACCATACCTTGAATGATATCATGGCTAGTTCTCACATCCTTTGCAGTAACAACATAAGCTCGGCCTTGTACCGTAGGTCGTGCTAATCGTAATACGGGTCCTGCCTTTGCTGCTATTCCAACCGTTTTCGAGCATTCTTTGATCCGATGTCCCATCTTGCCACATCGAAAACATGCTCCAGAAGTTTTGCGACACTCATCAGTTTTGTGTGCCTTCCCACATTTCCCACAAATATCTTTGGAGGCAACTGATGAAGCCGTATAAGATCCCGTGCGAGATCCTGTCGGTCGTACTTGAGAAAACCCAGATGTACCTCGGGCCGCTAAAAAAGATGGATTCGAAACACGTGGAATCCTTGGTGGTGCGAAGAACATCGATGGATTGTAAGGTCATGCAGACGCTCCTGCAGCTGGTTGAAAAGTGGTTTGTCCTTGGAATCATGGTCGTTTATTACTTTGACCCGCACTATAGGACTGTGGAGCTTTCCTAGCCTTCTGCTTTTCATCTCTCCTTTTGAACATGGTGTCTACATCGGTCTCTGCTTTCAAGGCTAATTTCATCACATGAGCATAAGTCGTTGCCTGAAACAACAAAATGCGCTCTTTGATAAGAGGTTTCAAACCTCTCTCGAACTTCTGAGTTTTCATCAGCTCGGTGGCTACTAGCAACGGTGCAAAGTGAGAAAGACGCGTGAATTCTGATTCGTATTCTCTCACCGTCAGCTGACCTTGTACCAATGTTGCAAACTGAATCTCGAGCTTATACCTCTCAGGTGCTGGAAAATATTTCTCATTGAAGGCCTCAGTGAATTCTGCCCATGTCCATGGTACTCCGTGCATTCTTATTCTTTCAACAGATTGCCACCATGGCTCTGCCTCACTTTCCAGTTTGTACGCTGCCCAACTTACTTTTTCTTCCTCGGTACAAGCAACTCTCTACAACACTTTTTCGATCTGTGTTAACCACTTCTCAGCCTCCATTGGGTCATGCTGACCGTAGAAACTTGGTGGTCGAAGTCGAATAAAGTCCGTAAAACCTTCGGGACGTCGAACAACAAGCATGGCCATAGTGTTGACCATGGTCTCCATTAACTGCAGATGGTGTCCCGCATTTTGTTCAGCACCACGAACACTTCCCATCGGTAGAGTATTTATAACTGGCGGAGTTTGCTCTGGCGGAGGATGCTCTGCAACATTCTCCATTGTCATTCGACTTTCGGCCAGATGGACATTCTCACCACTGCCTGAAGCAACGTCATGCTCGTATCCATCTACTAGAATAGCATTTGGCCCAGTACGATGAGGCAACGGTGGTCTACCTCTGCCTCTTCCACGACGCGGAGGCATCGTAACCTATTCAGATAACACGTTAATCAAACATACAACTCGATCTAATTCCTACTTCTATCCTAAAACAGATAGTTTACCATATTTGTATATGTCAGAGTTCAGTCTCCAATAACTTAACGCCGGGAGCTTTGATACCACCTGTGACAACCCGACGTGTCCCAGTCTCTCAACTAGAAAAGGTCACGCCATCGAATCACATGATATGATCCTTTCATCAAGGGTTCTTATTTATACATCAAAGTGATACAAAAATGTGGTAGCAATGTATTTGAACTCTGTTATTAACAAAGATGGAAAAATAACTGAGAAATAGAAACTAGAAACTAATATATGCAATAAACATAAGTAATGTATCTGATGTATGGCTTTTCACCGATGACGACCATCCGTCATCTAAACAGTGAAAAGAGACCTATACATCCAACCAACATTCCATCAGAAATCCAAAACCAACATATAACATGCTATATAGACCAAAATATCTTTACTATCTTTTGTTTTCTCTCTCTCTCTACCCACTGCCCCATATCCCAATCTCAAGTAACGAACCTAACTACGGGAAAAACTCCTCTGGAAAGTCGTCTTCCCCGCCGTCGTCGTCTTCGTCTCCCTCCTCCTTAGGCACATAGGTCGGATCAGCCGCTTGCTTAGGATCGGGCTCTGCAGCTAAAATATTTAAATCGAGGAATGAGCTATCATCCACAACTCAGTAGAGAATATCATATTGCTAACTTAAATTGACAGCTTATCAATTATTATTTAGAAACATTACTAGATTACAACATATGACAATTTTAACATGCTGATGTCATGACTTATGCATGAAGCAACAGGTATAAACAAAATCAAGCTGAAATAGGATATACATGCAGGCGAAGATCAGGGAATCAACGAGATTAAGCTCCCTAGTTAGCGAGATCACTTATCTAGCTCCCGAGTTAGCGGGATCACTTGGACTGGAATATTACAAGCTCCCGAGTTAGTGGGATCACTTGTCAAGCTTCCGAGTTAGCGGGATCACTTGATACAAGAATTTCAAGCTCCCGAGTTAGTGGGATCACTTGTCAAGCTTCCGAGTTAGCGGGATCACTTGATACAATAATTTCAAGCTCCCGAGTTAGCGGGATCACTTGATGTACACTAGAACATGTCTAAGATATTTCAAATGATCAGGATCTGACTACTGAACACTGCAGAATACAAGATGCAATTTCCATGTATGGTTCCTAATGCTTTTTCACTATTTACAAATAACAGTACAAATTTCTTATGCAGATAACACTTGATATAAAATTGACAAAAAATCAGAACTGTCATGTGCTATAAAGGACTGCTTCTCTTTATAAAAAATATCAGATTTTCAATGCTCAGCTGATCATGTTTACAAAGCATACACGATTATTCTACTCTTAGCATCAAAATGTCGATAATTAAAAATTGATATTCTATTCATAATATGACGAACAATATACATTCCCTACCTGTGTGCGTGAAGTGTGTTTTACACTTACAACGTCGATGCACAATCAATTGTCCGAGATCATCATGCAACGCTTAGTTCTTCAAGTTTGGTTAAGTGCTCCATGTGGCAACCTAAGAAAATGTATTTATTTAAAAAAACTAATTGTTTATATATGATGCACAGTGCACCAACACACACAGTGCACCCAAGCCTCAACCGATACATATTTGAACCTATGTGGACCCAAGGTCCAAAGTACAAGCACAAGCACAGCACAGCCCAGCCCAAACCAATGCTGGAGGAGGGTTGCCGCGGCAACACATGGTGCTTGCCGCGGCAACCCTTTGTGGTTGCCGTGGCAAGCCACTTCAAATGGTCTTGCCACACAACCCTTTGAGGGGTCTTTTGTCTTGTTCTTGTTATTTTCTTCCTTTTGTGTGCAGCTATATATATATATATTGATATATAGATTTTCTTTATATCTAGCTATTTAATATATATATATATAGATCTAGATATGCAATATATCCTATTTGTTGCGAGTTAGTTAGGGTTTGTAAACCTTGTGAAGAGAAAGCGCTTGAGCACGTAGCTGCTGTAGGAGTGCAACAATGCACTTTTCGGCTTCATATATTGAGCTGAAGTTTCAAGTCGTTTCTATGATGACCCCTTTCTTTTAGATGAAATCGATAGCCTACCTTTTGGTGAATGATGTCTATTGGATTACGTGCTTGTTAAGCTTCTACGGTTCGAATGAATCGACAAATCGAGAACCAAAATCGAGTGCATAAACCATGCTTCCCTATAATTTTCTTATATGTGCAAATTCTCGTGTTTTGTTTTCGTGATCGCTAGCTATACTTTCATTCAAAGTTGAAGGCAACAATTGCGTGTTCTTTGGTGTCATTTATGTATAGCTACTTGACCTTGCGTGCATGCGCAGATCGCATGACTCATTGGAGTCGTGTATATTTGAAAGCATGCAAGTAGCTTATCAGCTACTTGAGGTAACAGCAAAGCATGCAAGTAGCTTACCAACTACTTGAGGTAACGGCTTTATGCAAAGCCTATATAATTATATAAGGTATTACATATGAAACGTAAGAACAAAAAGAAACAAAACTTTTTTCTCTTGTAGTTTAACAGTGAAACAAACATAAAGCCGTTTCCTTTGTTTCCCTTGGTTATTTAGTAAAGCCAAATGGCTTAACTTATGTATATAGCATGTATACCACTGTTGGTATATATATATGTATTTAATTATTTCTAAGATCTTTTTAATCTGTTACTTTACTAAACTTGTGTGTATTTTGCTTAAGCTCCTATTGTGAAGATTTATGGACTATCCTAGTGAGATCGCCACGCATGACCTAACCCGACCTGATCAAACACTTACCATTACAGTGTCAATGCTGGGGATTGTTACATTCTCCCCTATTTTAGGCATTTTCGTCCTCGAAAATAAATCAGGACTAGCAGGGTAACAGGTGAATGTCACCAACAATGTGCATTCTATAAATGGTATATTTCTACTAAATCTCTAACAAGACAAAATGAATCGATAAACCAAAATCAACACTACATTTGAGAGATCAAACTGAAATTTTGGAATGAACCACACTCATGTGGCACCTGACTTTATATGTCTTACTAAACATAGTTTTATTTTTATTCCATGTGGCACCTTATGAGGAGTATTCACACATTAACATGGTTGTACAATGATCATTAAACCATTCTCATGCCATTACTACATTACTAAATTAAACTACTCCTTACCATCATTTAAGACAAAATTGAAATGAAAATCAGAGAATCATTATTTAAGACCAAACCAAACTACAATGTTGAAAACAACATTTTCAATTGACATAATACCTGTAATATCATACACATCAGAATTTCTACAATCATTTTAGATATATAATAGCTAAGTTGTTATAAATATAAGCATGCTTTATTTAAGATTCATGCAAGTAAATATAAAACTTAAAATATAGTGCATAACTATGATCAATATTTTACCAGGCTGAGGATCTGCTTGTTGTTGGCCCATTGAGGATGTACCAGCTTGTTGTTGTTGTTGTTGTTGATAATCTTACTGAAATTTCGGGACCAACAATGCTGCGTTGCGGGTATACTGGGAGACGTAGTTGCGCGCTCGCCCAATGTAGGGGCTTGCAGCAGTTTGAAAAGTATGCTCCATCATGATATTTGTCGCTTCTTCAACATAATCGATGCGTTGATGGAGCATGTAGTAATTTCGATAAAGATTATCGAATTGAATGAGGGTATGCTCATGGTTTTCACGCATGAGCTGAACAAGGTCGGCATTAGTGTAGGTTCCTTGTGCCATAGGAACTGAATCAGGTTGAGCTTGTGGTTGCGGTTGAGGAGGGACGAGAATCTATTGGGGTATTTCTAGTTGGGCTTGAGGAGGATGACGAGTTTGTTTTGCTTGGCGGTTATTTACCGCTTGAAAAGATTGTTGGTAGATATTTCTCTAAATTGCTGGGCTAAAGACCCGCATGTTATCGGTGCAGATCTTTTCGCCAACGGGGATCTGATAGGGAATGAGATTGATACTATCAAAGTGTCCTTCAAACATGCGGGAGATCAGTCTAGGGTAGGGGCAAGAAGGCATGGAAGGTGACACGGTGCTTTGTAGATGCTCATTGGCATACTTGATGCCTTCCCAAACTACCCTAGGGGCATTTAACCATCGTCCTTCATGGACGGCAAAAAGAGCCTGCAAGAGAGCATCTCGGCGCTCTCTCTCATGCTGCATAGGGTATAAATTGTATCGGAAGATACAATCCAAAAACCACATCTGTTGTGGTAACTGGCTGCGCCGTACGGCAAGACTATGGTAAAAAGCGGTCTGACCATTTGTCATTTTCGAGGTGATGTGGTGAAATTTCACATCCCTCTGCCGTGGTAATTATAGTCCTGAAGTGACGGCATATTCAGCACTATAGTCCATTGCTTTTGCTATGTGTAGGATATTAAAATAAAATTTACGACCATCTATTTCGATCTGTAATTGACCGACAGTAGGGGTGACGACCAGATTTTGATAAAATAATCAAACTAAACGCGGATAAAACTGATTGTGAAAGGGCTGGTATAAGGCGCTTAACTGTGCCTTTTCGATATAAAGAAGCGACCATGCAGTCTGGTCATTCGGGGTAAGTAGCTTATCGTCCACTATCCATTCTGGTTCCATTGCCTTCGCAGCCCACCACGTAATGGGTTGTTCCGGCACATTGGGTGGATCGATTGGCTCAGGGATGGAAGAAGAAGAGCCTTTGCCCTTTTCTTGAGCCGAGGCTTTTGGGGGCTTCGATACACCTACTTTTCTAGGAGGCATGGTGTAATCGAAGGGACAATAAAAGACAATAGGATTGAGTTCTAGATCATTTTACCTTATAAAGCACCGAAAATCAGACCGAAACGAGAGGAAAATCAGAAAATAGAGAAATGTGCGAAGGAAATCAGGAGCATTCAGCGGCTGTGGATCAGATCTGAAGGTGTGCATGCATGACTCGTTGGTTGGAAGGTCGAAGAACAGAGCTATAACTGGTTTGAGTAACTGCAAATAACTGAAAGGGGGATTTCGGACCGACAACACTCTGAGCTTGCCGCGGCAAGTGACTTGCTGCGGCAACACTTAGCCCTTGCCGCGGCAAGGAGGTTCAGATGTTGAAGGGCCCATATTTCGGGGCTCCCGAGATGTGATATTTAATTTTTTTATATTTTTGTGTTCCTAACAGTTAGGGGGTCTGTAGAAAAATATCAGTTGGTATTTTTGACGTATTTTTCTAGGTTAAAAAATTTTATTTCTATGAAATTTGAGCCATTTTATAATATTGTGTATATAAAAATTATAAAACTGATTATGTTAGCCTATTAATGGCCTTAAACAAATCAAGTGAGGTATGTGGCATAAATCTGGGATACACCCTTGCTTAGGTGTCCCCTAGATGTCACCCTTTCAGTTTATTTCATTAAGGTATACCATATATATGTATTTTTTCTAAGTTAATTAGATTTTTAATGTTAGTGTTAATATAAAATAATGTTAATATAAAATAATTTAATTGTATTTTTCTAATGACACTTAATTTATATTCAACATGGGATATGATTCAATATATAAGAGTGCAAGGTACCTTTATAAAATTATTTACACCAACATTATAATCTTAGTAAATCAGAATTCATTTGACTAAGTGTAACTATATTGTAAATGTACATGCATTTAAAGTACGTACCTTATGTAAATAATTGAGAGTATCGAGCACAAATATCAGCCTCGCGTTCCCAGGTAGCTTCATGTGACCCATGATTTTTCCATTAGATCAACACGAGTGGAATCCGTTTTGTTCTCAGAATTTGATCCCTGCGGTCCAAAATCTGACCTGGTTCTTCGGTTATCGTTAGGTCTTCTTGAATGTCCAACGGCTGAAAATCTAACACATGTGTCGGGTCACTGACGTATTTCCTCAGCATCGATATGTGAAATACGTCGTGAATGCCTGTCAGGTGCGGAGGAAACGCGAGTCGATACACTACTTCTCCTACTCAGCCCAATATAGGAAATGGTCCAACATAACGAGGACTTAGCTTGCCTCGTTTCTCGAACCGCATCACGCCTTTAGTCGGAAAGATTTTTATAAAGACGTGCTCGCCAATCTGTATATCATTTCATCATACTACTAATGTAGTTTGAATCAATTGATAAAAAGGTTTATCAGGATCAAATATTACCTGAAAATCAACACTGGTTCTTTTGAATCAGCGTAACTTTTCTGTCGACTCTGGGCACTCTTCAATCGTTCCCGTATCACGTGAACAACTGCATTGGTGCTTTCTATCAAGTCAGGGCCTAAAATTAACCGCTCTCCAGCTTCTTCCCAATTAATTGGAGATCTACATCGGCGTCCATATAATGCCTCGAATGGTGCCATACCGATGCTTGACTAGAAACTGTTATTCTATGCGAATTCAATCAGGGGTAAGTGTTTATCCCATGATCCTTGAAAATTGAGCATACAGGCCCTTAACATGTCTTCAATTACTTGATTAACCCTCTCCGTCTGCCCGTCGGTCTGAGGATGAAATGCTGTACTGAAGTCTAACTTTGAACCCATACCTTCTTGGAAACTTTGCCAAAATCGAGAAGTGTATAAAGGATCTCGATCTGACACAATGCTTACGGGTATCCCATGTAATTGTACAATCTCTCTCAGATAGAGTTCGGCTAGTTTCGATGCTGTATAGCGCGTACTATAGGGTAAGAAATGCGCCGATTTGGTGAGACGATCAATAATCACCCAAATGGCGTTGTAACCCTTCTGAGTACGGGGCAAACCAAGAATGAAGTCCATGAAAATATTCTCCCATTTCCACTCTGGAATAGGCAATGGCTGTAGCAGACCAGCAGGATGCTTGTGCTCAACCTTTACTTGTTGACAAGTCAAATACTTTGCAACGTATTTTGCTACATCACGTTTTAATCCATTCCATCAAAACGTTTTCTTTAGATCCTGATACATTTTCTTACTACCAGGATGAATAACGTATGCTGATTTGTGAGCTTCTTCGAGGATTTCTTGACGTAAAGTATGATCATCTTGTACACATACTCGTCCTCGAAATAATGAAGACCCATCCTCTTTGATTGAGAATTCTAGCTATAGTCCACTTGTACCCCTTGTCGGAAAGAAATAAGGTCTGCATCTTGCATCTGAGGTTCTCTAATTCTATCGAAAAGTGGAGCTCGGATCATTACTGTAGTAAGTAAACCTCCATTTGCTGTTACTCGAAGAGTGGCACCCGATGATACAATATCATTGAGTAGTTTCCATCTTTGTAGTCTTGTAACAAGATGAGATAGCTGAGCGGAGGATTTTCGGCTAAGTGCATCAGCTACCACATTGGCTTTACCGGGATGGTATTGAATCGAACAGTTGTAGTCTTTCAAAAATTTCATCCACCTTCTCTGTCTCAAATTTAACTCTTTCTGAGTGAAGAGATATTTAAGACTCTTGTGGATGGTGAAGATTTTGAAGGTTTCACCGTACAAATAGTGTCTCCAGATTTTTAACGCGAAAATGACCGTTGCTAATTCCAGGTCATGAGTGGGATAGTTCTTCTCGTGATCTTTCAACTGACGAGAACCATATGCTATCACACGTTCCCATTAGTTCAACACACATCCTAACCCACTGTATGAAGCATCACTGAAGACAACATAACCACCACTGCCAGATGGTAATGCTAAAACAGATGCAGAAGTAAGCCTTCTTTTCAATTCTTGGAAACCTTGTTCACACACCTCAGTCCACTCGAATTTAACATTCTTTCGAGTGAGTTGCGTGAGTGGTCCAGCAAGTCGTGAAAAGCCTTCCACAAAACGTCAATAATAACCTGCAAGACCTAGAAAACTTTGAATCTCGGTTACGGTCTGTGGCTGCTTCCATCAGACATAATCTTTGCGGTGATCAACCGTGATACCGCCGTATATAATATGCCCTAGAAAACTGACTTGATTCAACCAGAAGTCGCATTTACTGAATTTAGCATACAACTGCAAATCTCTCAGTGTTTGTAAAGCCAGACGCAGATGATCTTCATGCTCTGTCTTTGTATTGGAATAGATAAGTATATCGTCGATGAATACTACAATACACAAATCAAGATAAGGTTTGAAGACTCTGTTCATCTAGTCCATAAATGCAGCAGGTGCATTGGTAAAACCAAAGGGCATGACAAGAAACTCGTAGTGACCGTAGCGTGTTCGGAAAGCTGTCTTCGAAATATCTTCAGCTTTTACCTTCATCTGGTGATAACCCGACCGTAGGTCAATCTTTGAAAAGAACCGTGCTCCTTGTAACTGATTAAAGAGATCGTCAATTCGAGGAAGCAGATATCTATTCTTGATTGTCAATTTATTGAGTTGACGATAATCAATGCAGAGGCGCATTGAACCGTCCTTCTTTTTCATGAACAACACCGGTGCGCCCCATGGAGACACACTCGGTCTGATAAAACCTTCATCAAGAAGTTCCTGTAATTGCTCCTTGAGTTCTTTCTACTCTGCCGGCGCCATTCTGTATGGTGCTTTTGATACTGGGTCGGTACCTGGAGCTAACTCAATTGCGAATTCAACTTCTCTGTCAGGTGGTAGTCTTGGCAGCTCATCAGGAAACACGTCAGGATATTCACAAGCAACAGGTACATTCGAAAGTGAAATTTCCTTCTTTTTCTGCTCATCACTTTGTATAAAAGCAATATACCCTTGAGCCCCATCATCGAGCAATTGCCGTGCTTGAATTGCGGATATCAACGAAAGAGTAGTTGACGGTACACCATAAAATTTAGCTGATACCTTCTTTTGTGGGCGAAAAGAGACAATCTTCTTGCGACAATCAACGTTCGCATGCTGATTGAACAACAAATCCATGCCCAGGATCACGTCGTATCCTTGCATTGGTAACATGATCAAATCTGCTACTGCTTCATATCCCCAGTAATCCTTGATGGACATGATAATTGACCGGTATACTTTATCAGTCGTGATAAATTGTCCAGTCGGAAGTGTAACCTCGAGAATAAAGTCGAGAGGCTCTAGAATACCTCCTAACTTCTTCAACTTTTCACCAAAATGGGGTGTAACAAACGAGTGCGTAGATCCGGGATCTATCAAGACTCGTGCATCGTAACACAGATACACATCTTTTGGATATATTTGTAAGATACCTAAAGTATACAAACTAGTGTTAGCTAGATTACGTCTAAGTAGCAAATAATATAATAATAGTATGTTACCGAAGGAATTTAAAATATAGTATTCCTAATTTACGATATGCACCTTCTCTATCTAAAATGTTAATTAATTGAAATTTAATAATATAAAAATAATGGACAACCATACCTTGAATGATATCATGGCTAGTTCTCGCATCCTTTGCAGTAACAGCATAAGCTCGGCCTTGTACCATAGGCCGTGCCGATCGTAATATGGGTCCTGCCTTTTCTGTTATTCCAACCATTTCCGGGCATTCTCTGATCCGATGTCCCATCTTGCCACATCGAAAACATGCTCCAGAAGCTTTGCGACACTCATCAATTTTGTGTGCCTTCCCACATTTCCCACAAATATCTTTGGAGGCAACTGATGAAGCCGTATAAGATCCCGTGCGAGATCCTGTCGGTCGTACTTGAGAAAACCCAGATGTACTTTGGGCCGCTGAAAAAGATGGATTCGGAACACGTGGAATCCTTGGTGGTGCGGAGAACATCGATGGATTGTAAGGCCGTGCAGACGCTCCTGCAGCTGGTTGAAAAGCGGTCTGTCCTTGGAATCGTGGCCGTTTATTACTTTGACCCGCACTATAGGACTGTGGAGCTTTCCTGGCCTTCTGCTTTTCATCTCTCCTTTTGAACATGATGTCTACATCAGACTTTGCTATCAAGGCTAATTTCATCACATGAGCATAAGTCGTCGCCTGAAACAACGAAATGCGCTCTTTGATAAGAGGTTTCAAACCTCTCTCGAACTTTTGTGTTTTCATCAGCTCGGTGGCTTCTAGCAACGGTGCAAAGCGAGAAAGACACGTGAATTCTGATTCGTATTCTCTCACCGTCATCTGATCTTGTACCAATGTTGTAAACTGTACCTCGAGCTTATACCTCTCAGGTGCTGGGAAATATTTCTCATTGAAGGCCTCAGTGAATTCTGCCCATGTCCATGGTACTCCGTGCATTCTTATTCTTTCGACGGATTGCCACCATGGCTCTGCCTCACTTTCCAGTTTGTACGCTGCCCAACTTACTTCTTCCTCGGTATAAGTGACTCTCTACAACACTTTTTCAATCTGTGTTAACCACTTCTCAGCCTCCATTGGGTTATGCTGACCGTAGAAACTTGGTGGTCGAAGTCGAATAAAGTCCGTAAAACCTTCGGGACGTCGAACAGCAAGCATGGCCATAGTGTTGACCATGGTCTCCATTAACTGCAGATGGTGTCCCGCATTTTGTTCAACACCAAGAACACTTCCCATCGGTGGAGTATTTATAACTGGCAGAGTTTGCTCTGGCAGAGGATGCTCTGCAACATTCTCCATTGTCGTTTGACTTTCGGCCAGATGGACATTCTCACCACTGCCTGAAGCAACGTCATGCTCGTATCCATCTACTGGAATAACATTTGGCCTAGTACGATGAGGCAACGGTGGTCTATCTCTGCCTCTTCCACGACGCGGAGGCATCGTAACCTATTCAGATAACACGTTAATCAAACATACAACTCGATCTAATTCCTACTTCTATCTTAAAACAGATAGTTTACCATATTTGTATATGTCAGAGTTCAGTCTCCAATGACTTAACGCCGAGAGCTTTGATACCACCTGTGACAACCCGACGTTTCCCTGTCTCTCAACTTGAAAAGGTCGCGCCATCGAATCACTTGATATGATCCTTTCATCAAGGGTTCTTATTGGTACATCAAAGTGATACAAAAACGCGGAAGCAATGTATTTGAACTCTGTTATTAACAAAGATGGCAAAATAATTGAGAAATAGAAACTAGAAACTAATATATGCAATAAACAGAAGTAATGTATCTGATGTATGGCTTTTCACCGATGACGGCCGTCCGTCATCTAAACAATGAAAAGAGACTTATACATCCAACCAACATTCCATCAGAAATCCAAAACCAACATATAACATGCTATACAGACCAAAATCTCTTTACTATCTTTTGTTTTCTCTCTCTCTCTCTACCCACTGCCCCATATCCCAATCTCAAGTAACAAACCTAACTACGGGAAAAACTCCTCTAGAAAGTCGTCTTCCCCGACGTCGTCGTTGTCGTCTTCGTCTTCGTCTCCCTCCTCCTCAGGCACATGATGTAGGGCCTTCTTTTGGACAGTTTGAACTTCAAAAAGCCCCACCTTTTAAAACTGCCCTTGATACACACCATTTGAGCTTTATAAATCAAAGATTTCTTTGAAACCTCATCAACCTCATTTAGCCTAACCCTCACTCTGAGAATTCAGAAGGTAAAGGAAAGAAAGCTGAAGAAAGGTGAGTTGGATAACAGTTTGGTAAAAAAAAAAAAATTGAAGGCAATGCTGTATCAGCGGAAGAAATGTGGCATTCCAGTCAATGTTGCTTTGAAAAAAAAAAAAAAAAAAAAAAAAAAAGAAAAAAAGAAAAGGAGAAGGCATTTCATTGGAAGTTTGAAAAAGAAAGAGAAAAAGATGGCCACTTTGGCTCTGAAAATTCAAAGAAGAAGATGAAATTGTGCTGAATTGAAGAAGGTGTGTCTATCACCTCCTTACCTTGACTGACTTCTCAATTTTAAACTCCATTCCACCCCTTTATTCTTGATAAATTTCACCCATAAGCCACATTACAACCCAAGTTAAAGTCCTTACTGATCAATGATGGATTGAGCTGTCACATGGAGATAAGGATTTGTGTAATCTATGGTGAAAAAAGAAAAGAAAAAAAGTAGTAAATTCAGAACTGAAAAGCAATGCCTATGCTCCTGCTTACAATCCTATTTGAGGACTGTAATTGCTCTTGAGCTGTGTGAAATAGTGCAACCCTCATATTTGCTGGGTGAGTGAAAACGCTGGGGAGAGTTGAGTCTGAAACCAAATTATTTGGAGTAACAGCAAAACTGAATTCCCAAATAGAAGGCAAGCTTTTCATTAAATTTTCTTGTAAATACTTTTTGACACCAACTGAGTGAATGGTAAAGGAATTACAGAATTTTAGTTTTGAACAGAAGTTTTCTTGAAAATCTTCTTACAACCTCACCGATGCAAGTGTGAATAATCTGATTGGATGAAAGTTTGCTTTAACAGCTGCATTGATCTTAAGCTCGATTTATTGGAGAAGTTTGTGGGTACCTTCATGAAAACCCTCGGAGACTTCACTCCTCCACTAGGGATCACCTAG
The DNA here is from genome assembly GCA_021018995.1 of Chloranthus sessilifolius. Taxonomy (NCBI): domain Eukaryota; kingdom Viridiplantae; phylum Streptophyta; class Magnoliopsida; order Chloranthales; family Chloranthaceae; genus Chloranthus; species Chloranthus sessilifolius. Next base: position 31,416,437 of record CM037597.1, on the reverse strand, counting down.
GGTTTAAAAGGCTTGTTGCATATGCTAAATGCAAGTGTTCCCTACAAAATGGCTTTTCATTCTATTTTAAATTTTGTCTTTGTGGACTAGCAAAGCTTAGGTTTGGGGTGTGTTGAGAACTGGAAAATACCATTTTTCACCCCTTAATCTGGGCCTTGATAGACCCTTGAGAAAACTAAATAAGTGTTTTAAGTGCCTATGTTGCAGCTAACAATAAAGACAGACTTAACCATAAAAGCAGCTTAAAAGTGCCAAAAAGATGACAATCCATGTCAGTCCAACGAAAGGAAGTGAAGAAACAACCTCATCACCGTTGAAAGGTCTAAAGTAAAGAGGCAAAGACGGCGAAAGCGAGGAACAATTGAACAGAGAATGCACTCTGAGTTCTTTTCGCAAAGAACACGCACTTTTAAAGAAGAACCTTGAACTCGCGAAAAGGACTAAAACTCAGCGTAGCTTCGAAGAGCATCCGAACTCCTCAAGAGAATATTGAACTTTGAGAAAAGGAGAAAACACACTTCAAGAGAAGATTGAACTTTGCAAAAGGAGAAACACAATTCAAGAGAGATTGAACATTGCGAAAAGAGCTTGAAGTCACAGGCACTTTGCGAAAAGGCCCATAAGCTCACGAGAAAAGGTATTCTAGAGATTCACGGCTTTAACAAGGGCAATTCGATGTTTGCACGCGTCCCAATGCGTTTTAAAACCTAGGGACATTCCAGAGGATTCTAAGCATAAAGCGAAGGAATATTCCACCCCACGTGAGCACCTAGAGAGGGAATAACTTGGCGGGAACTTCTAGAAACTCTAACAAACTTTCAAAATGCATAACAGAATTGATGCCTTTTTCACCTGATTGGCTGAAACAGATCGAGGAATTCTGATTGGCCAAAATAGATCTGGATCCTTGTGCTCGACTCCTATTGGTTGATACAGATCTATCCAATTCTGATTGGTTGATACACTTCTGAGCTGGCTTAGGGAAAACTATAAATAGACGAACCTTTGCCCAATTTGGGTATCCAGATTTTGAGTTTCATTTCTAATCCCCCATTTCCCAGCCAGACAGCTTGTCTGCAATCCTTGTAATAGCCTACTTTGTACTTACATTTGAGAGTTGTGAGACATTTCTGTAATTAAAAAGAGAGTTGTATTTAAGACTACAAATCTGAGAGCTGTTTAAGCTGTGCTCTGTAATTGTAATGGTGGATTTGAAAGGGTTGCTGTAAACCGTACATTCTCAGTTGGACTCATGTCAAGGGTTCCCTCTGATATCCTTATTGCATTAGACTCCTTTAGATTTACTGTTTTTCATGCAACTTCCCTTGATTCATTAATCCTGTGAGAATTAGTGTTGGTAACCTAATCTCTCACGGCATTTGTAGTGATGCTTCTTGTTCTAAATTAAGGATTTGGATTAAAGACTATTGGATGGTTTGTGGCCATTAAAGTGGACAGACCATAGCCATAAGTGTAAGCCTAATCCTTGAATTAGATTTATCTCTCTTACATCTGTGCTTGTAGCCAGATGAAGATTGGATCACCTCTGTTGAGCTGCAGTTATTCTCATTAGATTTCAAAGACCAAATCGAAGTTAGATATTACTTCTCCATTTTTTATATAACTTTACCACAAACGTTTCCCCAACTCGGATCTGGATCACTTAGTTTAATTTTTACTTTTATCATTTAGTTAATGTGACAAATTCAACCTCCCATCTTATGTGCTTTCTAGATAGGATAAGAGGCCAGATCTGGTAGCTCAGATCTGGAGGTTTATCTTAAATTTTAAATCAATTCCCTGTGGACGATCTTTTACTCACTTACATTTAAAACTTGCTACAATTGGCCCTGATCTTGCAGGCTAATTATGTTCTCTCTGTGCTGATATTTTCTTATTCTTTTTAATATTCAGTACAATGCATCATTTGCAAGTATGTTTTCAAAACACAAATAAATCATGCACACTCAGAATAACAACAGCAGCTAAAATATTTAAATCGAGGAATGAGCTATCATCCACAGCTCAGTAGAGAATATCATATTGCTAACTTAAATTGACAGTTTATCAATTATTATTTAGAAACATTACTAGATTACAACATATGACAATTTTAACATGCTGATGTCATGACTTATGCATGATGCAATAGGTATAAACAAAATCAAGCTGAAACAGGATATACATGCAGGCGAAGATCAGGGAATCAACGAGATTAAGATCCCGAGTTAGCGGGATAACTTATCAAGCTCCCGAGTTAGCGGGATCACTTGATACAAGAATTTCAAGCTCCCGAGTTAGCGGGATCACTTGATGTACACTAGAACATGTCTAAGATATTTCAAATGATCAGGATTTGACTACTGAACACTGTAGAATACAAGATGCAATTTCCATGTATGGTTCCTAATGCTTTTTCACTATTTACAAATAACAGTACAAATTTCTTATGCAGATAACACTTGATATAAAATTGACAAAAAATCAGAACTGTCATGTGCTATAAAGGATTGCTTCTCTTTATCAAAAATATCAGATTTTCAGTGCTTAGCTGATCATGTTTATAAAGCATACACGATTATTCTACTCTTAGCATCAAAATGTCTATAATTAAAAATTGATATTCTATTCATAATATGACGAACAATATGCATTCCCTACCTGTGTGCGTCTAGTGTGTTTTACACTTACAACGTCGATGCACAGTCAATTGTCTGAGATCATCATGCAACGCTTAGTTCTTCAAGTTTGGTTAAGTGCTCCATGTGGCACCCTAAGAAAATGTATTTATTTTAAAAACTAATTGTTTATATATGATGCACAGTGCACCAACACACATAGTGCACCCAAGCCTCAACCGATACATATTTGAACCTATGTGGACCCAAGGTCCAAAGTACAACCCAAACCAATCTTTGGAGAAGGGTTGCCGCGGCAACACATGGTGCTTGCCGCGGTAACCCTTTGTGGTTGTCGCGGCAAGCCACTCAGCATGGGGTCTTGCCGCGGCAACCCTTTGAGGTTGCCACGGCAGGCCTGGCTTGTCGGGCTTCAGCTGGGTCATCTTCTTGGTCCTTTTGTCTTGCTATTTTCTTCCTTTTGTGTGCAGCTATATATATATATTTATATAGATATAATATATATAGATATATAGATTTTCTTTATATCTTGCTATTTAATATATATATAGATCTAGATATGCAATATATCCTATTTGTTGCAGGTTAGCAGGTTTGTAAACCTTGTGAAATAGAAACAGCTTGAGCACGTAGCTCTGCCGGAGTGCAACAATCTCCACTCAGCTTCATATATTCAGAGCTGAAGTTTCAAGTCGTTTCTATGATGACCCCTTTCTTTTAGATGAAATCGATAGCCTACCTTTTTGGTGAATGATGTCTATTGGGTTCGTGCTTGTTCGCTTCTACCGGTTCGACTGAATCGACAAATCAGAACCAAACATCGAGTGTATAACAGCCATGCCTCCCTATAATTTTCTGATATGTCGGGCAAATTCTTAGGTTTTTGTTTTCAGGATCTGCTAGCTATACTTTCATTCAAAGTTGAAGGCAACAATTGCAGGTTCTTTGGTGCTGTCTATGTATAGCTACTTGACCTTGTGTGCATGCGCAGATCGCATGACTCATTGGAGTCGTGTATATTTGAAAGCATGCAAGTAGCTTATCAGCTACTCGATGTAACGGCAAAGCATGCAAGTAGCTTACCAGCTACTTGAGTTAACGGCTTTATGCAAAGCCTATGTAATTATATAAGGTATTACATATGAAACATAAGAACAAAAAGAAACAAAACTTTTTTGTCTTGTAGTTTAACAGTGAAACGAAATAAAGCCCTTTCCTTTGCTTCCCTTGGTTATTTAGTAAAGTCAAATGGCTTAACTTATGTATATAGCATATATACCACTATTGGTATATATATATGTATTTAATTATTTCTAAGATCTTTTTAATATGCTACTTTACTACACTTGTGTGTATTTTGCTTAAGGTCCTATTTCAAAGATTTATGGACTATCCTAGTGAGATCGCCACGCATGACCTGACCCGACCTGATCAGACACTTACCATTACAGTGTCAATGCTGGGGATTGTTACAATGTATATATATATATAGTTTACTATAATTAAATGTTCAGATTGAATGGTGCAATAATTCTAAATTAGGTAAATCACGACCATCAATCAAAACATTCAAGTGATTACTGTGCACTAAGTTTTGGCTATGCAAAAGTGAAATTATAATATAAATAGGGTCGTCTATTCAGACGAGGATCGATCGATTTTGAAATCGATTGATTGATTTTAAATTATATAAATAATCATTTCTGTCTAGAATCGATCAATCGATTATATAGGTTTCCAAAGAATTTTATCGCGGTTCAAAATCGATCGATCGGTCTTGTGATTGATTGATCGCATTAAATATTCAAAGTCTCTATCAGAGTCGATCGATCGATCGCATTTAAAGAAAATTAAAGTACATAGTGGTTCAATTCTGTCAAGAATCGATCGATCGAACATAAGGAATTGATCGATCGTATTTAATAAAGTATATGCAGTTGGTTTGACTCAGAATCAATCCAATGGTATTAAAGTCGATCGATCGATGGTAAAAGGTAACAAATTTGGAGTAAGGCTTTGTGTGCCCAAACCTTAAAGCAAACCAAGTTATGTTATTAAAATAATAAGGTACTTGAGTACCTTTATTTTATGTAGAATATAATAATCATACAACCTACATTATATAATATATTATTAATTATATAGTATAATTTAAAGGGGCTTATAACCCCACATGTGCTTTGATTATAAAATAATATAAAAATAATGATTATAACATTATAATAGAATAAAATATAATAAAACATTAAGCACTAAACTACTTTCGAATTCAATCGATTGAGAATGAAAAGTTCGATTGCACATTTACTCACAATCGATCTATCAATCTCGGGATCGATCGATTGAATTTAATGTAAATAGGTATAATCAATCGATCCAAAAGTGGAAATCGATCGATCGACTAAGAAAAGTAAGTATACCATTTTCGCTCTGCCCAGAATCAATCGATCTGAAAAGGAAATCGATCAATAGATTTCAAAAAAATTTGAGCCTTACGGTTCCGAATTAAGATCCGAAAGTAAGAAAAATTAAATAAACACAATTCAATTTGATCGCATCTAGGGCTAGCTATATTAAGATAATATTTTAAGGAATATAAAAAAATAAGGTTCATTTATTTTAAGGAACATAAAAAAATAATATTTTAAGGACAAGATGGATTGATGGGTACCCACCTCTTGAAGTGTGATCAATAGATCTATGACGATTAGAGTGATAAGATCGACGTCTCACGTGATGACCCGTTCAAGATTTATCTTTCTTCTTCCTCCTCGATCTTGATGGTGGAATTAGATCACGGTGGTTCCTATGAAAGAACACACAAAAGGATTTAAGGAAAAGATTAAGAAATTTTTAAAAAGGGTGTGTAGAGAAGAAGTTGTGATGACTAGGTTTCTTAAGAAGAAGAAAAGAATAAGAATAAGAGACAGCTAGGGTTTCTTAAGAAGAAGAAAAGTGAAAAGAGGTTTGCATAACTTAAACATAAATAGGGTTTTTTCCAATGGGGTAGGTTCCGGTGTGGAGTATTAACACCATGCACAGTGCAAAACACATCTAGTACCATTAATAAAGTATACTAAAATTTGGGTCATTACATTCTCCCCCCTTATAATATTTTTGTTCTCGAAAATTACATACCTGCGGTGATGAGCTCACGGTACTTCTCCAAGGTCTTGGCTTCACGTTCCCAAGTGGTTTCTTTCGGTGAATGATACCTTAACGAAGCATATGGATTTACCCTTGACGAGCTTCTCCTTTCAATCTACGATGCAAATCGGCTTCTCTATGATGGTTAGATCATCCCTGACTTCAGTTGGCTCGATATCAAGGACGTGAGATGGATCCGACAAGTACTAAGGACGTGAAACATATTATGTATACTGGCGAAGTATTTCAAAAGTGAAATTGGTAGGCCACCTCGCCGATGTGTTCAGTGATGACGAAGGGTCCCACATATCTCGGACTTACTTTTCCCTGCATTCCAAAATGCATGATTCCTTTAGTCGACAACACACGGATGAAAACCAAATTTCCAATCTCAAATTCTATGAAGCATCTTCTACTGATGGCATAGGCTTTCTAACAATCCTGAGCTTCTTTCAACCTCTGTCGGATAACTCTAACCTTATTGGTCATGGTTTGTATAAGTTTCAGCCCAAGCATTTTCCATTCGCCAACCTCGTCCCAACAAAGAGGCTTCCTACAACTTCAACCATAAAGAGCTTCAAAAGGTGACGTGTCAATGCTTGCTTGGTAGCTATTATTATAGAAAAACTCAATCAAAGGAAGGTGGTCATCCCAATTGAACAATCTTGCCAACCGCGGTCCGGTTATACCTCCACCATCGCCTTAAGTTGATAATAATAATCATAATGGATATGTGACCCTTTCCAGGGCCCGACCTCTGCACTTTCTTGAACAGTTAGAATCAGACACGGCCGATGACTGGATCACTCATAGAGCAAATCTTCAAAGTCTCTATGTCCTCTGAAAATGAGAAAGTACCTTGGGCTATGATGTGCCTGAAGGGAGACGCATAAAATTGGTGCAAGTCAGCAAAAAGGTTGGCAAACAGACAAGAAGAAGTGCACTAGACTTGAAAATAATCCAGAGAAGTGTTCTATAGCAAGTAGTTCTCAGATGCCATGAAGACTCAGAAAAAAAGTGAGTTCTTGGCATTACAGCAAGGAATCATGTCCGTGACCGAGTAGGAGGCAAAGTTTGACCGACTCTCAATTCGCCTCTATGTTGATGGCTGATGAAGCTAAAAAATGCTGCCACTTTCAGAAGGCGCTCAACCCTAATATCAGGAGCAAAATCGCTGCAATAAAAATTTCAACTTATGAAGAGCTTGTAGAACGAGCTTATGTCCAGGAACAGGAAAATGAAGAGATGCACGCTCAGCATGTAACCCCCTAGGCAGTTCAGAGGGGTAAACCGATTCAGGAAGGCCCGAATCCTTTACTCTGAGAGCACCTCCTTATCAACTTGCACTGGTATAAAGACAACAACGTTTCGTGTCATACCCTCAAACTCACCCATTTCATAGAGCCGCTCCTGTCTTCGATTATCAGAGAATTACACCATCGTCAGATTACACCAATCCAAGGACGACTACAGCTCAACCTGTTCAGAGAGGTATTGTATCTATGGCATATCCCATAAATGCCTCAGCTCCCCAGTATCAGAAGGTCGTAGCCCCTGTTAACACCAAGCAGAAACCCTATTTTGTTCTGTATGAATCTTGCATCAAGTGCGGCAAGAAGCACATGCTGGGTGAATGTTTTCTTTACTCAAGTGTGTGTTTCCGATGCAAGAAGTTGAGGCACTTTATTTGAGATTACCCAGAGCAAGACCATGTGACAGATATTCCTTTGAGAGGTCAGCAGCAGTAGCTATAGTAGCCTCGAGCGTAAGGCCAAGTTTTTATCATGTCACATCAAGTCACCTTGGCTACCAATGAGGTCGTTCAGGGTATGAATTTCACTTTGCCTACTTTCCCTTACGCTTTATTTCCTTTCGATTGCATGAATGACTTGTTTGATGCATGATTTTATTTTATTACTCTTGAGAAATGTTATGGCGTGTGTATAACTTAGACCCCGTGTGAACCCTTGTGTAATTCAGGAACTATGAAAGTTTCTAGACCAACCGATTCGTTCGATTTTCATGCTTAGATGTTAATCTACTATGGATCGACCTACTCCTTGATTACAACAAGTTTCATTTCTGAAATCGGAGCTAAGCCCGGATCACTGGATAGTACACTTTCGATTTCCTCACCGATAGGAAAAGTGATGGTGGCATCTAAAGTCTGTAAAGCTAAGATCCTAATAATTGAAACACATGAGTTACCCGCAGACCTTGTGGAACTCGGATTTCAAGACTTTGATATAATCTTTGACATGGATTGGTTGGTGACTTATCATTCCTCTGTTGATTGCTTTTCTAAAGTAGTCATCTTCCGATCAATTGGAAGCCCTTCATTCAAAGTTTGTGGCATTAAAAGGGGAGGAGTAACCCTATTTTCTACACTCGACGGTGATCGTGATGAAGAAAGTGGACCCCTCAATTATTCCTATTGTTGGGAAGTTCGTCAATATTTTTTCGAAAGAATTATTTAGACTTTCACCTGACTGAGATATAGAGTTCAAGATTGATCTCACGTTGGTACCCTACTGATTGCGAAAGTTCCATACCGAATGGCACCAACTGAACTGAAGGAGTTGGAGATTTAGTTGTGAAAATTGTCTGATAAGGGATTTATCCGTCGCAGTGAGTCACCATGGAGAGCGTTGATCTTATTCGTAAAAAAGAAAGATGGCTCGATGAGACTCTGCATTGACTACCGACAACTAAATAATGTCACCAGGAAAAATAGATATCATCTTCCTTGTATCGATGATCTATTTGATCAGTTATAGGATGCTATATACTTTTCGAAGATAGATCTTAGGTCTGATATCGTCAGTTGAAAGTCAGAGCAGAAGATATTCTGAAGACTGCTTTTAGGACAAGGCATGGACACTATGAGTTCCTTCTTATGCCTTTTGGACTCTCGAATGCGCCTGCCGTGTTTATGGATCTGATAAACCGTATATTCAGAGAGTTTCTCGACAAGTTTATCGTCGTATTGATAGACGATGTTCTTATTTATTCTCGCACGAAAGAAGCTCATAAGGACCACCTTCGTGATGAGCTTCAGACTCTCCGTGAGCATAGATTATACATGAAATTGAGCAAGTGTGAATTTTAGGTTGAGAAGGTATCTTTCTTAGGTCACGTGATTTCCGCCGCAGAGATTTCTGCAGATCCATCGAAGATTGAAGCTATTGCGAGTTGGCAAACACAGAAGAATGTCACCGAAGTGAGAAGTTTTCTCCGCTTAGCCAAATATTATCGTAAATTCATGGAAGGATTCTCTCGGTTAGCACTACCACTCACTATGCTAACTCGTAAGAACAACAAATTTGTGTGGACCGATCAGTGTGAGTAGAATTTTAACTTATTAAAGTAGAAGCTCACGACAGCTCCCGTACTCACTTTACCTTTTGGACCTGGTGATTATGAAGTTTACATGGATACTTCGCGTCAGGGACTTGGATGTCTGTTGGAGCAACGTAAGAAAGTCATTGCCTACGACTCGAGACAATTGAGGCCACATGAGAAGAATTATAGTCTTTCATGTACGCTTGCTTACTCAGTTGCCTACTCAGTGGCCGACGCTCTGAGTAGTTCAGACTCAAAGCGTCCACAACTGCGTTTGCTTTACCTGGATGGTGATTAATGGAAAAATCATAGTAATTCATGTACTCCACCCATCGTCGCTGCCTCAAGTTTAGATCTTTTCGAGAGAATAAATATTTGAGGCTCTTGTGGTCTATATAGATCTTGAAAGCCTCACCATATAGATAGTGCTACCAGATTTTAAGTGCAAAGATGACTGCTGCCAACTTAAGATCATGAACTGGATAATTCTTCTCATGTGGCTTCAACTGTCTCGAGCCATAGGCAATGACTTTCTTATGTTTCTCCAACATACATCCAAGTCCCTGACGCGAAGCATTCGTGTAAACTTTATAATCACCAGGTCTAGAAGGCAAAGTGAGTATGGGAGCTGTCGTGAGCTTCTACTTTAATAAGTTAAAATTTTGCTCACACTGATCGGTCCACACAAATTTGCTATTATTACGGGTTAGCATAGTGAGCGGTAGTGCCAATTGAGAGAATCCTGCCACAAATTATGGTAATATCCGGCTAAGTGGGGAAAACTTCTCAGTTTGATGACATTCTTCAGTGTTTGCTAATTCGAAACAGCTTCAATCTTCGATGGATCTACAGAAATCTCTATGATGGAAATCACGTGACCCAAGAAAGATACCTTCTCGAACTAAAATTTACACTTGCTCAATTTCGCATACAATCTGTGCTCACTGAGAGTCTGAAGCACAACACGAAGGTGGTCCTTATGAGCTTCTTTCGTGCGATAATAAATAAGAACATCGTCTATGAATACGACGACAAACTTGTCGAGAAACTCTCTGAATACATGATTCATCAGATCCATAAACACGGCAGGCGCATTCGGGAGTCCAAAAGACATAACAAGGAACTTGTAGTGTCCATACAATGTCCCAAAAGCAGTCTTCAAAATATCTTTTGCTCTGACTTTCAACTGATGATATCCAGACTTGAGATCTATCTTCAAAAAGTAAATAGCACCCTGTAACTGATCAAATAGATCATCGATACGAGGAAGAGGGTATCGATTTTTCACGGTGACATTATCCAGCTGTCGATAGTCAATACAGAGTCTCATCAAGCCATCTTTCTTCTTTACGAATAAGATCAGTGCTCTCCATGGTGACTCACTATGGCGGATAAATCCCTTATCAGACAATTTTCACAACTGAATCTCCAACTCCTTCAGTTCTATTGGTGCCATTCAATATGAAACTTTCGCATTCAGTAGGGTACCAGGCGCAAGATCAATCTTGAAATCTACATCTCGGTCTGGTGGAAGTCTAGGTAATTCTTCTGAAAAATATTGACAAACTCCCTAACGATAGGAATAATTGAGGGGTCAGCTTTCTCATCACGATCACTGTCGAGTATAGCAAGCACCACTGCTCCTCCCCTTTTAATGCCACGAAATTTGAATGAAGGGCTCCCAATCAATCGGATGATGACTACTTTAGAAAAGCAATCAACAGAGACGTGATAAGCTGTCAACCAATCCATATCGAGGATTATATCAAAGTCTTTGAATTCGAGTATGACAAGATCTGCGGGTAACTCATGTGTTTCAATTATTAGGATCTTAGCTTTATAGACTTTAGATGCCACCATCACTTCTCCAGCGGCGAGGAAATCGAAAGCGTACTATCCAGTGGTCTGGGCTTAGATCCGATTTTATAAATGAAACTTAGTGTAATCAAGGAGTAGGTCGATTCAGAGTAGATCAAAACCTAAGCATGACAATCAGACGAATCGATTGGTCTAGAAACTTTTATAGTTCTTGAATTACACAAGGGTCACATGTGGTCTAAGTTATACACACGCCATCACGTTTCTTAAGAAGAGTAATAAAATAAAATCATACATCAAACAATTCATTCATGCATTTGAAAGGAAATAAAGCTTAAGGGAAAGTAGACAAAGTAAAATTTGTATCCTGAATGATCTCATCGATAGCTAAGGCGTCCTGATGTGACATGGCAAAAACTTGGCCTTGCACTTAAGGCTATTGCGGCTACTGCTACTGACCTCTCAAAGGAATATCTGCGGCAGGGTCTCACTCTGAGCAATCTCAAATAAAGTGTCCCGACTTCTTACATCAGAAATACACACTTGAGTATAACATTCACCCGACTTGTGCTTCTTGCCGCACTTGGTACAAGATTGATATGAAATAAAATAAGGTTTCTGTTGGGTGTTAGCAGGGGTTGCGGTCTTCTGATACTTGAGAGCTGAGGCATTTATGGGATATGTCGTAGCTACAACACCTCTTTGAACAGGTTGAGCTATAGTCATCCCTGGATGGGTGTAACCTGGCAATGATGCAACTCTCTGATAATCGCAGACGGGAGCGGCTCTCTGAAATGGGCGAGTATGAGGGTATGGCGCAAAACATTGTTGCCTCTATTCCGATGCAAGTAGAGAAGGAGATGCTCTCGGAGTAAAGTACGAAGGGCCTTCCCGAATCAGTTTACCCCTCTGAACTACCTGGCAGGCTACATGCAGAGCACACATCTCTTCGTTTTCTTGTTTCTGGATATGAGCCCATTCTATATGTTCTCCATAAGTTGAAATTTTCATTGCAACAATTTTGCTTCTGATATTGGGGTTGACCTCCTTCTAAAAGTGGTAGCATTTTTCAGCTTCATCAGCCACCAACATAGAGGCGAATTGAGAAGTCAGTCAAACTTTACCTCGTACTCGGTCACAGACATGGTTCCTTACTTTAATGTCAAGAACTCGCTCTTTTCCTGAGTCTTCATGGCATCTGAGAAGTACTTGCTATAGAACACTTTTTTGAATTGCTGCTAAGTTCAATGCTCTTCTTCTTGTCTATTTGCCAACCTTTTCACTGACGTCCACCAACGTTGTGCGTCTCCCTTCAAGCACATCTCCTCCCAATGTACTTTCTCATTTTCGGCAGACATAGAGACTTTGAAGATTTTCTCTATTTGGGTGATCCAGTCATCAGCGATGTCCGAATCTAAATGTCCGAGAAAGTGCGGAGGTCCGGCCCTGAAAAATGTCACATATCCGTTATGATTATTATTCTCAACTTGAGGCAGTGGTGGAGGTATAATCGGACTGCGGCTAGCAAGATTGTTCAATTGGCATGACCTCCTTCCTCTGAATGAGTTTTCCTATAATAACAGCTACCAAGCAAGCATTGAGATGTTACCTTTTGAAGCTCTTTATGGCCAAAGTTTTAGGACACCTCTTTGTTGGGATGAGGTTGGCAAAAGAATAATACTTGGGCCGAAACTTGTACAAACCACGACCGATAAGATTAGAGTTATCGACCGAAGCTGAAAGAAGCTCAGGACTGTCAGAAAGCGTATGCCAACAGTAGAAGACGCTTAAGAATTTTATATCAGAGATTTGATTTTCATCTGTGTGTCACCGACTAAAGGAATCATGCGTTTTGAAATGTGGGGAAAACAAAGTCCGAGATATGAGGGACCCTTAGTCATCACTGATCGCATCGATGAGGTGGCCTATAAAATTTCACTTTTGAAACACTTTGCCAGTATACAAAATGTGTTTCACGTCTCCATGTTACGTAAGTACTTGCTGGATCCATCTCACATCCTTGATATCGAGCCAATTGAAGTTAGGGATGATCTAACCATCATAGAGAAGTCAATTCGCGTCGCAGATCAAAATGAGAAGCTCATCAAGGGTAAATCCATATGCTTTGTCAAGGTACAGTGGCAACACCATTCACTGAAGGACGTCACTTGGGAACGTGAAGCCGAGACCTTATAGAAGTACCCTGTGCTCATCACCATAGGTACGTAATTTTCATGGACGAAAATATTATAAGGGGGGGGGGAGAATGTAACGACCGAGCTTTTAGTACACTTTATTTAGTGGTATAAGATGTGTTTTGCAATGTGCACGGTGTTAGTGCTCCACACTGGATCCTACCCTTTTGAGGAAACCCTATTTAAGTTTAAGTTACGCAAACCTCATTTCACTTTTCTTCTTCTTAAGAAACCCTAGTCTTCTTTTTTCTTTTTCTTAAGAAACTCTAGCTGTCTCTTATTCTTATTCTTTTCTTCTTAAGAAATCTAGCCATCACAACTTCTTCTTCTCTACCCACCCTTTCTAAAAACTCCTTAATCGTTTCCCTAAAATGTTTTGTGTGTTCTTTCATAAGAACGATCGTGATCTAATACTACCGTCAAGATTGAGGAGGAAGAAGAAGGAGAAATCTTGGATGGGCCATCGTGTGAGACGTCGATCTTATCATCCTAATCGCCGTAGATCTGTCGATCACGCTTCAAGAGGTGGGTACCCATCAATCCATCTTGTCATTCTCAAATCCCGTCACGTAGGATACGCTTGATCGTATATTGACAAGCTAAATAAATAAACCTTATTTTTTTTTATTCCTTAAAATATTATTTTAATATAGCTAGCCCTAGATGTGATCAAATTTAATCATGTTTATTTAATTGTTCTTATTTTCGGATCTTAATTCAGAACCATAAAGGCTCAAATTTTTTTGAAATCGATCGATCGATTTCCTTTTTCGATCAATCGATTTTGGGTCGAGCGAAAAGAGTACACTTTACTCAGTCGATCAATCGATTTCCACTTTTCGATTGATCGATTTTGAAATGACTGGTTATACCTATTTACATTAAATTCAATTGAGTGATCTTGAGATTGATCGATCGATTGTGAGTAATGTGCAGTCGGGCTTTTCATTATCAATCGATTGATTCTTCATTCTCAATCCATTGAGTTCTAAAGTACTTTAGTGTCTAATGGTTTATTACATTTTATTTTATTATAATGTTATAATCATTGTCTTTATATTATTTTATAATCAAAGTACATGTGGGGTTCTGAGCCCCTTTAAATTATATTACATAATTATTAATTTATTATATAATGTAGGTTGTATAATTATTATATTCTACATAAAACAAAGGTACTCAAGTACCTTATTATTTTAATAACATAACTTGGTTTACTTTAAGGTTTGCGCACACAAGGCCTTGCTCCGAATTCATTACCTTTTACCATTAATCGATCGACTTTAATACCGATCGGTCGATTCTGAGTCAAACCACTGTGTATACTTTATTAAATATCGATCGATCGATTCTCGACAGAATCGAACCACTGTGTACTTTAAATTGTTTTAAATGCGATTGATCGATTTACTTTCGATTGATCGACTCTGATAGAGACTCTGAATATTTAATGCGATCAATCGATCAATTCTGAATCGTGACAAAATTCTCTGGTAACCTATATAATCGATCGATCGATTATTATTTTTGATCGATCAATTCTGGACATAATTAATTATTTATATATGTTTAACACCGATCGATCGATTTCAAAATCGATCGATTGATCCTTGTCCGAACAGACAACCTTATTTACATTATAATTCCATTTTTACACGACCAAACCTTAGTACATAGTAATCACTTGAATGTTTCGTTCAATGGTTGTGATTTATCTAATTTAGAATTGATGCACCCTTCAATTTGAGCATTTAATTATAGTAAACTGTATATATATATATATATATATATATATATATATATATATATATCATTTTTATCGCTTCAACGTGCCCACTTCAATAACACAAACTATTAGAAATTCGATGCATCGTGAAAGTTGAACTCTGACCTTCACATTCTCGAAATCACACTATTAACCACCATATTCTATATTTGTATTGAGATAAGGTATAAATAAATATAATCAAAATCTCGATATAAATCTTTCTGAAAGTGTGATAGTTCTGTATTTTCATCGTGATCATGTTATATGGGCCTTCCCAAGCCGAAACTGATCGAACCGATTGTAAGTAATTTTTTTTAATATATACATATATATATACAACCAACTTGAGTCAAGCATACGATTAAGACTCGGATTTTCAGTCCAAAATTTGGGCCCAAATTTAGTGTTTTACAACCTTACTTTAGGCTCGAATCTCACAAAGCGTTGAATTAGGGAGTAGGGACTTAGGGTTCTACTTTCTAAAGGTTTAGTCAGTCTTTTCTCTCCCCTCCCTCTCCCCCTCTCTCTAGAATCACTCCGGAAAAAATGAAAATAATAAAAGTGAAAAATAGGTTGAGAAATGGGGAAATTTTTAATGTGCAAGTAGAACTTATAAGCAAATCGAAACCGATCGAACCAAACCGAAATCGAATCGAATCGGGTTAGTTTGATTCAACAGTTAGACGGTTTGGTTTGGTTTGGTTTGAATGTTTAGAAATCGATTAGAAGCTGTTTGGTTTAGGATTTTGGTCCAAAACCGACCAAGCCGAACCGAATACACCCCTAGTGGTATGGGACATCATGACTAGTAGGGTGAGTGTGAATTCAATGTAATCTTGTATAAGGTGGCATATGCGGTGACCCTATCACCCGAGTTTTAATATGATAGGATAGGATAATATATGAGTTATGATATGAGATTTGGGCCTTGAGCCTTAGCCGTAGTGAGATTTGTTTACAGTCATGTGAAACTCAAAATGTAGGTGTCCATGTACAGATGCAACTCCTTTATGATAGAGAAGTCTCTTTACTGCCACACAAAATACATTCAAGTTACTACGGAACCACCCTTTCCTAGGAAAGCGTGATTTAGTGAAGTTATCCCACTATAGCTCATCCTAGAATTAAGTGGTATGAGTATGATAAGATGAGTATGTTAAGATAAGTTATATGTATGATAATAAGACATTATTGTGTAGGCCAGCAAAAGATTAAGAACTTAAGTTTGTAGGTGTCGTTTCTTGCGTAGCCATCGTAAGGGCAAAAACATCTTACAACCAAAACGGGTCTTTGGGAGGCATTATGAGTATGCTATGAGTTATGTTTGGCCATTTATGTCTCCCTATCAAACTGGATGGGGAGTATGAGTATACTATTGAGGACATTATGATATGGTGGTAAGATACTATAGTGACCTCACATGGTAGCTCGAGTAGCGACTCTGGATATATAGACACATGTGTGAGAATAATAAGATATGTTATAAGTTATGGTGAGGTGCATTAAGATATGAGTATCTAGATCATAGTCTTACATCTGTATTATGATGTGAGTTCTACGATATGTATATGATTTTGTTTTTCTCTTTCTGATTTCATTAAAATACTATTATTATCACTCATATGATGCACCTGAGTAGTATGTGGTGGATTGGTTGTGTATCCACTAAGTTTATGTGACTGAGTAAACTCATCCCACGAAAATCTAATAGCTGTAGGTGATTATATGGATGTTGGCTATTTTGACCCGATTGATGCTGATTTCATTGATCCCATGGACATTGAGTACTAGGAGCCTTGGGAGGGCGACGTCGCCGAGTACCAGGAGGACCTCGGTGCTGGTTTTGATCCAAGCACCGATTTTTAACAGTTGTAGACTCGGTATTGTGTTTCGATTGATACTTTTGTTGTTGACTATTATTTCGTTTTATCGGATTTATCTCTGACTTTTATTACCGTTTTATTTGTGAATTTCTTAAATTTATCGCTTTTACTATTCATATTTATGACTACTTTTATATTCCACCCTTATTTGTTGGCTTTCACAGATTTCGTAGAACCAAATTTGCGTGAGAACTTTGATTATGTGTATGTCCGCTTAGCGTATTTGGAATACGTGTGAGTCATAACACAAAATTCTTAGCCCTCGGGATAGGATAGAATTTCGGGTCGTGACAGAGTTTATTTATTTAGCTCGTCGATATGCGATCGAACGTATCCTACGCGAAGGGATCTGAGAAGGACAAGATGGATTGATGAGTACCCACCTCTTGAAGCGTGATCGACAGATCTATGGTGATTAAGGTGATAAGATCGACGTCCCATGCGATGACCCATCCAAGATTTCTCCTTCTTCCTCCTTGAATGTGACGGGATCTAAAAAGCATATGACACATTAGCAAATGCAATTCGAATAATTCTCAATTTTGCAAGAAATATTTCTCTTTTAATTTCAATAAAATAGGAATATTTTATCGAAAATGAAAACCATTCTCTTGCAAGGTATACATACTGCAGTACTTAGAAATATGCCTCCAAGAAAGGCACCAAGTAGAACCCATGTTTTATGAATTGAACAAAAATATAAATGAAGAGTAAGTGTAATTTGCTTAGAAATATGGTTAAGTGGTCCACTCATGACATGGTTCAAAGGGTTTGGCATAATTGATTTTTATTTTTATTGATATAAATAATAGAAGAGAACCCTAAAATGATCAAAATAGAAAGCTAATGACAAGCATACAACTCCTATATAAAAATCTAATACAGGAGAGTCTTAATGGGTCACAGGAGCAAAATTAGCATCTATTATATCTGAACCAATTTTGATGGAAATGGAGGCTCAAAGAATAGTGGAAAAATGAGTAATAAACAGTAGAAAATAACAAAAATAATGTTTTGATCAAAATCAAATCACTAAACTGAATCCAAACCCTAAATAAAACATAATTGTATTGGCCAACGTTCATGAAAAATGAAAGCCCTAAGTCAACTTAAATAAAAAACTAAAATAACCTAAATCATAATGGTATTGGTAGAAATTCACGCAAATGACAGCCCCAAATCTATAGCCTAAATAAAAAACTAAAATCACCTAAATCATACAGGTAATGGCCGATTTGATGAAAAAAGAATAAACTCAATAATGTTTGTAATCAAAATTATGAAAATAATGTCTCTATCAAAATCAAATTAATAAACTCAATCTACATCCTAAATAAACAATCAACAAAAAAATGAAATAATCTAAATCACAATGGTATTGGCCAATATTCATGAAATTTGACAGCCTAAATCAATAACATAAATAAAATAAAAAACCATAATCTAAATCAAAAATCAAAATCAATAACAGCCCTGAACTCTGAAACAAGAAAAAAAAAAATCATAAAATCTAAAACCTAAACCAATAAAATCTGAAACGAAAAAAAAAATCCTATCTAAAAAGTAATTGGGAGTCATTACTTGCACACTCTTTTTAAGCGATTGCACCGAGGTTAAAGAAAGACTTTGTATTATAGGGACATGTGAAGTGTGAAAATGCAATCTAGGCCGTCTAATTTAAAGTTCATGATCTATAGATCCTTAGTGGATAAGATTGAAGCATAACACAACATTTATCATATGATCTATTGTTGTCAATTGTTGAATCAAATAATAGCCTTTGACTATATTTAATCACATGATGAAGATTATATTTCATGCCAATCTTATCCACTAAGGATCTATAGATTATGAACTTTAAATCAGACGTCCCAAATTGCATTTTTACATGTCACATGTCCCTAAAATACGAAGTCTTTTTGTAACCTCGGGGCAATCACTTAAAAAGTGAGTGCAAGTAATGGCTCCCAAAGTAATTAAAAAATTCACTAAATAATACGTTGTTTCTTCTTCTAGAGGTCTTTGAGTTGCACCAACATGTACTAGATCAGACCACAGAAGACCACTTGTACATGCTTCTGGGTTCCCTCATCTTCAACAAACTCCAAGATGTGGAAACCCTAGGTTGCGGGATCTCAGACGAAGTGCCGGAAGCAATTCCAAATCCAAAGGTTAGTTTGGAATCCTAGAGAAGTTTATGCTCGGTAGCATCTTCAAACACATTTAAGAACTCCACCAGATCTTTCTTCCCCAGAAGCTGATCAAAGTTTCACATCACTCTGCTGAAGCAGTGTTTAAGAACATCAAGAAGATCAGGTTTCTTAAGATTGTGAGGCGCCGGCTTCTTAAGATCGTGAGGCGCCGGCTTCAGGAGATCGTTCCAGACAGACGAGAGGTGAGGGAGATGCGACAAACTCACAGTTAGAGAAAGAGAGAGCAGGGCCGGCCCTTAGATTTTAGGGGCCCAAAGCGAGTTCCTAAAATGGGGCCCCTCTTTGACGCTACTTTGAAAAAAAAAATCGCAATAATAGTTTGATAGTAGGTCCATGATCTCTAGATCTATTGTGTGGAGGATGAAAATCGATCTCCTTCGTCTGATTTGAAGCAATCAACAGTTTTTTCCTTTGTTAAAGTGAGGTGGCTGTGATATGAAGTTGTGTGATAGTAACATCAGCCTTTTTAATTGTTTATGAATTAAATAAGTACCTAACTCTTCCTGCATTGAAAAATGCAAATATGCAGTTTGGGTTTCAAATCGTCGTGTGTATAAGGAGCCTTCCACTGCCACACCCCTTTAACTTAAAAAACCCTAATTATTAAATAAGATAAAAATTAAATCAATATTTAATTAAATAAATTCAATCATCAAGATTTAAGAAAGAGATAGAATCAAAGAAACTAAGACAGAGAGAGAAAAAAAAAATACCTCAAAATCATAAAAACCCTAATTTGGAATTGACCGATGAAAGAGCCGAAGATGGTGCAAGGGTGGGGCCCGGGGATGTCAGATGCGATGTTCCCTCCCTTCTTGGGGCCGGCCGATGGTGAGTGGGGCCGCGGTGGTGGTGTGGAGCCAAGAGAGAGAGAGAGAGAGAGAGAGAGAGAGAGAGAGAGAATAGCTGAATAGAGCCAATTGAAAGAGGGGTGGATATTTATTTTTTCCGTTTAAAGGCTTAAAACTTAAGTGGGCCCACCCGATTCTATTAGGCCCAATGGCCCAACCTTAATTTGCATTGTGAGAGGCCCTTGTCAGCTGGGCAGGGGCCCCTCTAAAAATATTTTCAAATGCAAAAACCAATTAAAAAAAAAATTGTGATTCCAGGTTTGGGGCCCCCTAAATTTCGGCGGCCTGAGGCAGCCGCCTCTATGGCCTTGGTCCAGGGCCGGTAGTGAGAGAGAGAGAGAGGTGCGGGTGCCCGACCCTTTTCGTTTTTGAAAACAGAGAGGGCTCTGAAGTCTGAACTGTTTAATTTTTTTTTATTCTTTTTTACATGAAACTTTTATCCTGTTCATTAGAAATGGAGAATGGTTACAAAATTAAGTAACCCCAAATTGACGGTTACAAAGTAGAGGGCCACAATCCAATGAATCATAGTTACAATAACTAACATTAAAATATATTGAATGACATCTAAGATCCATCTAACAATGACACGGAATTCAGGGACCTTCAGAGTAAGGTAAAAATTTGAGAATCCACCACCATCCTGAACATCCGCCGGTAACCGACACCGAAGATCCACCCGAAGAGACGCCACCACCATCGGCAAGCTCATGATCTGCAAAAACTCCCACTACGTTGGAAACGGGGGCAACAACCAACCAAAAACTTCATACATCGCTTCAACCGAAGCTTTTAAACAATGCCTCATGGCGTAGATATAGTGCATATATTCGCGCAACAACGAAGCCACTAATACGTCGATAAAATTATTGACCAAAATCGTTTCATAAATAAGTATGGATTGCAAAAAAACCTTCATAGAGGCGATCTTCTTGGAAAAGAAGACTCTCACTAAGAAGATGATAAAACTCCCATATTTTAACCCTAAAATAAGAAAAAATTAGGATAGAATAATGGAGAGTCGAAGTCTCCAAGCAAAAGGCGACCTCCAAAGGATCGATTTATTGAAAGATAAAGAGAAGTAGATGAAAAGAGATTAAATTCCCCCTTCTCACCCTCTCCCATAAAATATTTTTTTTTCATACCGACTCTCAAAATCGCCTAGAGAGAGAGAGAGAAAGAGAGAGAGAGAGAGCACTTTACAAAGGAATCTTAGAAGAAGAAATGACACCTAGTAAGCGAGAAGGGGGTATATGTAAAATTGAACTGTTTAGTTAGATACGGGTGATTACATAAATACCCTTAATTAAATTTAGCTAAAAATAAAGGGCAATTTCGGTGATCCAATATACAACGGTAAAATGAAGGGCATTTTGAGTGCGTTGGTTAGATATGTGTGATTACATAAATACCCTTACATTGTTTAGCCTAAATAAAAATAAATGTGTAACTTTAAATTCACTCACCAAATCTTTGAATTTACCCACACTGAAACACATTGACTTGGTAGAATCAAATGATGGAGATTGTTTATCCTCCCAATCTTTCACACGATGGATCTTGAGATCATGGTCCTATCATCAAATAGTTAGTATTTTATTTTTTGTGGCACACATCACAAAAAATGACCTTAACATTAACTGCATGCTCAAAATTGATTTTAACGTCCATTTTTTGGGTGTGTACCACATGAAATAAAAACCCGACCGTCTGATGGTATGATCATTTTCTCAAGATCCATCGTGTGAAATATTGGGATGATAAACAATCTCCATCATCCGATTCAATATAATCAAAGTGCTTCAGCGTGAGTGAACTCATATTTGGTGGGTTAAAGGTACTCAAAATAAATTAAGGGCATTTTCATGACCCAAAATACAACGGTAAAGAAATTTCACCCTGCTTTCAAATTCATCCCTTAAATTTTTCTTGCATTAAGAATGTTGACTTATACACTGAACTTAAAAGAAAGACTTGCAAGTTTGGTGACCTCTATTACCTGAAAAAACCATCTAAATCATTAGAGATGATTATGGCCAGTATTACTTCAACAGACATGGGATTCCTTATTTTTTAAAAGTCGGCTTCTTTTTTTAAATTCGTATGATGATTGCATAAAAAGCTGACTCGAGAGAAAGGTCCTCATTTTTGAGAATCGAAGGCATATACACAATGGCAAAGAAATTACACCTTGCTTTTAAACTCATCCCTTAAATTTATCATAAACTCATCCCCTAAATTTTATCAAAGTATCACTCTAACAGATGGATACCTGGGATTATTTATTTTTATTTTTATGGAGGCATATGACATAAATAAGAGCACTTGGGGAATAAATCTCATACAAAAAAGTAAGCACATGAGTGACACATAAGAGATTAAATCCTACCCAACAAACCTTCACCTAACTAATATAAGAGAGGAAGCAAAGGCGGAGTTTAGAAATCACGACCTCAATTCTCACAAAGGAGGGAGGATGCCAAGTAAGCTATCACTCAATGAGTATGTGGATCGATTCCTTATTTTTTAAAAATCATAGCTCATCTTTTTTAAAAATTCATATGATGATGATTACATGAAAAGCTGAGAGAGAGAGATAGAGAGAGAGAGAGAGAGAGAGAGAGAGAGAGAGAGAGAGAGAGAGAGGCCATCATTTTAGAGAAGAAAAGGGGCTACTATCATGAGGACCAAGAGATTTTGGTATAATCCGGCTAGGAAAAAATCGGGCAAAATTCTTCAAATTTTGGAAAAATGCGATCAAAATTAATGAAAAAAAAATTATAAAATATATTAACTAATAAAATATAGAAAAAAAAAAGACTAAAATCTAGAAAAAATCAGAAAATATGCATATAATTTGATAAAATTCACAAATTATGCAGAAAATTCAAATTTTATTCGAAAATTCATGAATAATTCAGATTTTTTTCCAAAAGTCACGGAATTTGCCCACTATGATTTAAATATACATGATTCCATAAACATCCCTTAATTCATCAGTGCAAATAAAGATAAACGAAGGGCATTTGGGTGATCCAATATACAACAGTAAAGAGATTTCATCTCCCTACTTTCAAACTCATCCCTTAAATTTTATCAAAGTATTACTTTAACAGGTATCTGGGTGTGGCGTTGGTGTCCTTATTTTTAGAAAAGTGAATTGGCTCATTTTGTAAAATTACTATATATGATAATGACGCCCCCTTATTTCTTGTCTTAAGCAACTATAATTTTTTCTTATAAGTATGTCACGTAAGTTATTTTATTAGGTATATTGATTCACAAATCAAGATTCTTCCTTGTCATCCTGGGTTTCACATGCAAAATTGTTGACTGCTTTAAGTCAGATTATTTTTAGCTCCAATTTTTTACATAGTAGATCTTGAGATCATATGCCTACCATCAAATGGCTAGATTTTGATTTTACATGACACACATCCCACAAGTGAACATAATTAATCATGGGAACATACATCAAACATAATTCTCGAATCACTTTTTGGGATGTGTGTCATGTGGAATAAAAATCTACCCGTCTGATGGTAGGATCATAATCTCAAGATCTTTTGTATCAAAGATTAGGATGAAATATGATCTCCATCATTTGATTAAGAGCAAGCAATCAATGATTTAAGCACCTTAAACCAGGTTGAAAAGGAAGAATCGTAGGTGAGAAATAAAGTTACCTATTTTATCAGTACTCTAATTAGTGAGTCAGTAGCTACAATAAGTTTAGAGTGATACTATTGCCTATGGTTCAAAATTTCGGCAGATAACTCAAGTTATCGGCCGCATCATTTCGGTTTTGATCTCCACCGATACGATAATATGAATCGAAATTTTGGTTCAAATATATATGGACGGAAAATTATCGGCTGAAATTCAAATTTAATTTTTAACTGAAATTTCGGTCTAAATTTTTAATTTTGGTCATGCCTGAAATCGAAAATGAAACCGCTATTTTGATCCTTACTATTGTAACGGCAAATTTTTCTATATTGACATCTGATGCCAACACTTTTTTTATTATTTTGCAAAAACACTTTTTTTAAGTAATAGGCATGTTAGGAACATGCCACCTATTCTAGATCCGAGCTTCCACGGGTCGGGGATGGTTTACACATTTAGATCTATTGGGTGGTGTCGAGTTCAAAGAGCTCGACTCTTTAGGGCTTGTTTCACATCTATATCTGATAGAGTAAAGTAAGGTAGGCTGACCTGGCAGCACCACGTTTATTCGGAGGATTTTTTTATTAAAAAAAAAAGAGTTTTACCAATAAGATGCGACCCTTCTGAAAGAGCCGCTGCACTTTGACTGCATAAAATCTGTCATCCATAAAATCTGTCTAATTTTCAAGCAGTTAATAATGGAAACCATGATTGCAAAGACCAAATATTCAATTGCAAATACTTAAACCCTTCAGAAAATAACAACAAATAGCCAGAATTATAGAAGAAAGACGTCCCCTCTCAAACGACTAAGAGAGCAGCTAGTGGCAGAACCAGGATTTCATCTAGGGGGAGCGGGCTGCAAGATGAATTGGATTAAATTTTTCTTATAATTATATAAATTTAAACTATTTTTTATTACAAAACATATTTTTCATTAAAATTGTATAAAAAAAAATATAAATATTTATTAACAAGACATTGATAAAATTGAGGGTTTAAGTACTAGGATAATTAGAGCTTAAGAATTGCGAAAGGATTCAAGGATTAGGATAATTAGGGTTTAAGGATTGCGAAAGGTTTAGGGACTAGGACTTTAGTTTCCAAAATTGAGGTTTAGGGACATTGCGAAAGGATTTACGAAATTAGAGAAAGGGCTTGGGGGTTTAGGGAATTGCAAAAGGGCTTAAGGAAAGGGTTTAGGGAAATAGAGAATTGGGAAATTAGGGATTTAAGGTTTACGAACTTGAGATTTAGGAAATTAGGGTATTAGGGAATTAGGTTTTGGAGATTTAGGGTTTACAAAAGTAGGGTTTAAGATTTGGGGGTTTGGGGTTTAGGGATTTAGGGTGTCGTGAATTAGGGTTTAGGGATTTAGATCTCGAACTTCAATTTTGAAAATCGTTCATCATGATCGTGATCCGATGAAATATTTCATGATTCGACAAAATTCTATCACAAGCATCACAAGCCCTCTTAAATACGATCCTTTGATAGTTCGATTTTTGAAACCAATCGAAACTTTTAGAAAAAATTAAAATATATAAATAAAGAAGAGAGCAAGCCTGAAATCCGATACATGATCTATTTCGGTACATGAACGCATTCAATAATCAAAATTCAAATAAAGGAAACACAACGGTCCATTCTTATTAACTTGAATTTAAAGTTACATTTATTTTATCTCAAAATTAAACAACTCTTAACGAAAGCTAATTCAACAAGTCCTCTAGAGTTTCTTCCTGAAATGCAGCTCCTGAACTACGAGGTATGGTCTCTGAAATTTAAATAGCAACGGGGTGAGATAAAACTCAACAAGTAATCCCCAAATAAGTAATATAATTCTTATAATAATTTTATCAGTTTCAAATGGAGAACTACATATTATGTGAGAATTACTATCATCAATATCATTTAATAATTCAATATGAAGAAGAACAAAAATAACTTAGTCTACAATTGTACTTCATATATTATACAATTGTTAAAATAATAGCATCGATCCAAGTGCAGTTGCATTCATATTATTATTCATCGTGAATACCGGTCACAAAGGAAGGTGTAATATCTTTGATCAATCTCATTGTCAACCGTGCCGATCTGGCTTGACAGGATTTACTTCCTATTATGGAAGTATACAAACGGACCCGTTCATCCAATACTACCATGTGACCCCATATGGATCTTATTCAAATATCATATAGTATTTATTTAAAACTTTATGTCATGTCATTCACCATTTCTATAGCCTTGCATATCAATTTCTTTTTAAAACTTATTATGCACTATCAATTCTCATTCTTGACCAATTCTATATCATGTAGAAAGATATCATGTGAAAGTTACAATTAATAAACAAAGCTTACGACGATTATATGTTATGAAATATTTTACTAACCATAACTTGATTCAAGTAAATAATTATCATTGTGCAAGACAAGTCTAAAGTCATCAATATCATTAGTAGTCAGTCTTTTGTACATATAGTAATGTTAATATTATAGCATAATCTATATAAAGAACAAGGCAACATTATCTACTAAGGTACGTGTTTAAATTATGCTATGGGATAGATTACTTGCATCAATTGTTGGGTCAAAAGGTCTCGTGAGGACAATGTGAAGTTTCACAGTTTCGATGATTACCTGGGCACAAGGGAAAAGTGATCAAGAAGAATATTGTCGAAGTTGAGATAGAGAGATCGAACTAAGTTAGGGTTATCGAAATTAGGTTGAATTCTATCAAGTTATTTCAAATCCCTATTTTGGAAAACATTTGATTACCGAAATCCTTAATTGAAAATAACTCTAATTTATAATCCAGTTTTAAAACCCTTACTTAAAATTTGATTTAATATTACATGGAAAATTTGATTTATTATAATAATAATTTTTAAATCACCTTAATTTCAGAACCAAATTTATTATAAGCATATTTTAAGAAAATCTCCCTAGTTTCAAATGAAAGCCTGATTTATAAAATCCAACATTAAAAATCTTAAAATTTCCTAATTTAAAATAAGTTTCGAAAATAAATAAACTAATTTAAATTCCAATTTTAACCTATTTAATTACATTAGGGATTTACTACATAATTGAACTATAAAACTAGAAATTAAAATATAAAGCCAGAATATAAATCAGAAGTTAAAATGCAAAATTAAAATATAAAACCTAAATAAAACTAGAATTTAAAATACAAAATTAGAATATAAGACCAGAATTAAAATTAGAATTAAAAATACAAAATTAGAATATAAAATTAGAATTAAAACCATCATTTAAAATACAAAATCAGAATATAAAACTAAGATAAAATCAAAATTTAAAATTCCAAATCATAATATAAAATCAGAATTAAAGCCAAAATTAAAAATTAAAATATAAAATCAAGAATTAAATACATAATCAGAATTTAAAATACAAAATCAGAATTAAAACTAAATAAAAGAAAATGTACCTTAAGGAAGGAAGAGAAGAACTTGTTGTGAAAGAGAAGAGGAAGAGAGCTTGGTGTGGAAGATGAGGAAGGGGAGAGCTCTATATATAGACTCGGTGGGTGATTGTTTCAGATTCGTGATTTAACGTCGAGTAAAGAGGGTGTTTCCGAATTGAAGAAGAAGGGAAACAGCTTGACAGCGTGTGGGTTTTAATTTGGGGAGTTAAGTTGTAAGCGGAAGGATTATGGTGTATAGCATATACAAGTTAGAGTGTGTGTGTGTGCTCATGAGTCGAATCGGGTCGAGTAATGGGTTGGTTAAGTTGGGTTTGTCACATTCTTCCCCCCTAAAAAAAATTTCATCCTCAAAATTTATCTTAAGCATTCTGGAACAGATGCGGGTACATCTGACGCATTTGATTTTCACGTTCTCATGTTGCATCATCTTCGGAGTGATATTGCCACAACTTTAACTCGAGGAATTCTTTTGCTTCTCATACCATGACTCTTCCAATCGATGATTTGCATTGGGGCTTCCACAAAATATAGATATTCTTGTACTTCTAAAGGTTCATGGTCTAACACGCATGTGAGATCAAATTTATAATCTCGCAGCATTGACACGTGGAAGACGTTGTGCACGTTGGCTAGTGATGGAAGCAATGTCGGTTGATAAGCGACCTTTCCAATCCTCTTTAGGATTTAGAACGAACCAATGAATCTGGGACTAAGCTTTCCTTTGAAGTCCAGCGTGCATGCTCGTAACATATCTTCTAAAGTGCGAATTGTCCTTTCAGCCTATCTGTCAATTTCTTGATGAAAAGCAATGTTATACTGTAGCTTGGTGCCCAACTTTTCCTGTAACTTCCTCCATAGTCCAGACGTAAGTTTTGAATCCTGGTCTGACACGATATTCACTGGTACCCCGTGCAATCAGACAATCTCTTTAATATATACTTTTGTGAGACTTTTCATCATTTGGGTAATCTTGACAGGTAAAAAGTGTGCGCTTTTAGTAAGTCTATCTACTATCACCTAGATCGAATTGTGATTGCTCTTTGTTCGTGGTAGTCCAGTGACATAGTCCATATTGATCTGCCTCGATTTCCTCTCCGATATTGGTAAAGGTTGTAACAATCTTGCTAGTTTCTTATTTTTGTCTTTAATTTTCTGACATGATAAACATCTTGATACGTATTCAGCAATTTCTCTCTTTATATTATTTCACCAGAAGTGTCGTTTTAAGTCCTTGTACATCTTCATACTTCCCGAATGTACCGTATAGAGAGACTTGTCGGCTTCATCCAACAATTCCTTCTTTACCTCTGGATTACCTGGTACGCACAACCTATCTTGATTTTGCAATGAACCATTCGCACATATTTCGAATTCTGTCTTTTCTCCGTTTTTCACCTCTTTCATCAACTCTATCATCTGATGATCGTTTGCTTGATTTTCTTTTATCATC
Source organism: Chloranthus sessilifolius (assembly GCA_021018995.1). Classification (NCBI taxonomy): domain Eukaryota; kingdom Viridiplantae; phylum Streptophyta; class Magnoliopsida; order Chloranthales; family Chloranthaceae; genus Chloranthus; species Chloranthus sessilifolius. Next base: position 31,388,006 of record CM037597.1, on the reverse strand, counting down.
TCTACTATGGTGGATTGAATGCTTAGATTAGCACATAAGAATTTCGATCCTTCCTCTTGAGTGGTTGCTCTCAGATTTTTAAAATCTTTGTGTAGTCTCTACTTGTTGACCATGAGTGTGGCAAGTGTCGTCGAGGATTTCCAACTCAATGCGCCGCTACTACATTCAGCTTGCCAGGATGATATTGAATAGTGTAATGGTAATCCTTTAGAAACTCCATCCAATGTCGTTGCGCATGTTCAGTTCCTTCTGTGTAAAGAGATATTTAAAACTCTTGTGATCGATGAAAATTTCGAACTTCTCCCCGTACAAGTAATGGCTCCAAATTTTTAAGGCAAAGATAGTTGTTGCAAGATCCAAATCGTGAACTGGATAGTTTTATTCATGAGGCTTCAATTGTCTTGATGTGTAGGCGATTCCCTTCTTATGTTGCATAAGTACACAGCCTAAACCTCTTCCTGATGCATTGCTTCAAACTTAAAATCCTTCGCTTCCTGATGGAATTGCCAAAATTCATGCTGATGTCAATCATTTCTTCAACTCTTGAAAACATTGTTCGCACTTGTTCATCCATATGAACTTGATACCTTTTCTAGCGAGTTCAGTCATTGAAAGTGCGAGCTTTGAAAAATCCTTTTTAAATCGTCGGTAATATCCTTCCAGGCCTAAGAAACTTCTTATTTCCGTTACATTTTACGTCTTCTCCCAATTTACGACGGCTTCAATTTTGGTTCGGACGACAGACACTCCTTCTCTAGAAACTATATTGTAGGCACCCTAATTTTGCCCTCTCGGAGTATACAAACCTATTCGGTCAATCTTTGACTTTGCCCATAATTTCAGAGAATGACTGACCTTCTTCGAAGACTATAACCCTAAAAAGGAGACCATATACTAAAATAATAATATATGGTTGAGACCCTGACTGAAACAATAGCTCTATGGCTTAGACCCGACTCAACCCAGGAAGACCCCAAATTCCGCGCCCTCACAGACGCACGCAATTCAATTGAACGCATGGGTACATGCGCACAATTTTTCCCACTTGGACTAGGCCTGTCCTTCTTGTGGACAGTCGTGAGACGTAATTCTGCGCCCTGTCCAGAGAACGTAATCATATTGCATGCCCAGCCACTGGCGTGCAATTGGTCCCACTTGGACGCGATTCCCACCTTCCATAGACCGACCCAAGACCCGATTACGCGCCCTTATCAGGGAGCACAATAGATAGCGCACCCTAATTAGCGTGCGCAATCGATTTCTTGCCCCATCACCTATGCGCAATTGGTCCCCAGTTGGACTTGGTCTCTAACTCCCATGATTGCCCAAATTCTCCAATCAAACGCACACGATCGGGCGTTAATTGGATTGCGTGCGCTACACAGGGCGCACAATTAGTTCCAATCAGATTGGAACTAGGACTCCTAGTCTAGCCAATCAGCCGATCACTCATTGAGTCTGTGACCAACTCAAAGTGGATTACGCACACTGAACGGGGCGCGAAATCGAATTACATGCGCTGGACAGGGCGCACATTTCGATCTAGCTGACCAATTGTGCACATCCCACAGGGCGCGTAATTACCCCGATACCTATAAAGAGACCTCCCTACCTCGAACCAAAAATACATCTGACAATCGAAGTTTCGAGTTCCTCTCTTCCAAGCTTAGGGATTTCGAGATTCTCTCTTCGACGCCCGACTTCAGGTAATCTCTTAGGTTATAGTTTGTAGTTTTTTTTCAAGTTTCTACTTCTTGATTCTAGTTTCTAGTTCTTGACTTCTAGGTTCTAGTTCTTAATTTTGGCCTCAGTTCTTAATTTTCATTCTAGTTTCTTATTCTAATTCTTAATTCTTAAGTTCTAGATTTCAGTCCTTAGTTCCTGATTCCTAATCTTTAAAATATCAAATCATTAATTTTCTAAGCTTTTAATCATCAATTCAAACTCAGTCTTTTAAAAATTACTCTTAGCCATAAAACCAATTTACTATTTTTCTCTCTCTGAAATTTCTCCCTTTAAAAAAATTTGAGGTTCTCTCTGAGGCTTCCAAAAGGGGTCAAGCTGCCTTCTAGACTCCTATAATTGCAGACTCTTCCCTGGGAGCCCAAGGTAATCAAGCTAGCGGCATCAGCCCTTTAGTTTCAATTCTCGAAATAGTATCAAAGGAGGAAGCATTCGACCTAAAGCTAATTAGATTCCTTAACCTGTCTGATTTTTAAACCCAGCCACCTGATTTGCCCAAGGGAGCTTACGGAGGGTACTCGGGAACGGGGCCGATCCTCCTTAGCATAGCGGGCCACAACTCCCTTTTTTTAATTAGAATCCTAGTAGGATTAGGAGGCTAGGTTAATTAGACTCCTAGTAGGATTAGGAGGCTAGGTTAATTAGACTCCTAGTAGGATTAGGAGGCTAGGTTAATTAGACTCCTAGTATGATTAGGAGACTAAATCAATTAGACTTCCAGTAGGATTAGGAAACCAAACTAGTTAGATCTTAGGCAACTGAAGTTCGCCGGTGAATGTTCAGTAAAGGAGTCAACACGCATCTCCTCGCGTGATCAATGACGTGTTGCAAAGTCGATAAATATTTGCAGCTGGCAATCGCATCACACAGGTATTCTTCATTTAATATTCGTCTCTTTAATTTCAGTAATTTAATACTTTTTACTTTATTACTCCATCGCCCTTAGCCAGAGTCCACTCGGACCGAATTGGGCCACTTATTCCGGGGACCGAAAGGAACCCAGAAAAAGTGTGTACCAACATACTGGCGATCACGATGGGACCCTTTTCGCTAGGGTTGCCCCGGTTTAATTAATTTGGTTTTTATTTTTTATTTCACTTTTTTATTTTTCGTTTTATCACTTTTCTACACACATTTGTACGTGGATAAACTTTTCAAAAAAGAAAAACTATTTTTAAAATGGCCGACATAAGGAAATTAAACTTTAATGATATCTACTCACCCCCATGGGACCTCCCTAGCGATCCTGAGTATAATGTTGGGCCATCTCCCTGGATAGCTCAACGTTGTGCCTGGATAAATACGGTCAGTGAGAGCGAAAAATACCCCTTCGCTCCACGAAATACAAATCATAGCAACAGTAGCGGAGAAAGTGACGACGAATAGAACTCCGCGGCTAGCCAAATTGTGGACCATACCGCTAACAAGTTGATGAAGGGAGGAAAAGAAACCGATGCCTTGCTACAGTCCTTCCCTAGTTTATGCAAAGCTGTGGTGAATCAAAAGCTGATGGACGAACGATGAGTTACCCCGAGAAATCGACAAGAGGAAAGGATGCCAACTCCTCCACATGCTCCGACTCCCATGACACATAACACACACACCCTTCACACCCTCTATAACAACAACCACCAAAGACAACCCTCTCCCAAGACACCTAAACAGAACACCACCATTGACAGGAACGATCTCCACCAATTCTTAGACAACTATATGGCTAAGAGGGAGCGTTTTGAACGACCTTTCGGATTCGACAAATTTTACCGAGACCTCGACTTTACCATACCTACCGGCTTTAAATCCCCAAAGTTCAACAAATACAATGGTACAGGCAATCCGAAGCACCATTTTGCCCTGTTCTATAACGACTGCTTACCAATCCGCACCAATCATGGGCTCTTGTTCCACTACTTTCAGAGATCGCTGGAAGGAGAAGCCCTTGACTGGTCCGATGCCTTACATCTAGCCAAAATCGAGACCTTTGAAGACTTAGCTGACATATTCCTAGACCAATACCAACACCTAACTCACGAAGAGATCAGTCTCACAGACTTGATGTACACAAGACGAGGACAACGAAGACTTCATGGCATTCACCAACCGCTGGAGAAGGGTTGCTGCCCGAACGGGGAATCAAATAAAAGAAAGCGATGAGATAGAAATCGTAATTAGCAATACCCGAGAGCCTCTTCGGAGTGTTCTTATCCTAAGCGACTACTCCGACTTCACCAGCCTATATCAACGGGCATTGCGCATAGAGCTTCGCTTGAAGAACGGGGACCTTAGTCTTTTGACACTAACCTCCGACGAACCCTCCTCCAATGACCCTAAGATAAACACCCTAAACGAGACTTTAAGCCATGAACAAATCAACACAAACCAAGGATAAAATCAATTAAACCCTCAACCATACCACCCATATGACCAAGCTCAAGATCTATATACGATAAAATCAATTAAACCCTCACCAAAACTAACCATTATACACCAACCAATGCACAAACCTGCACTATGACCAAAACCAACTCCCCAATGACACGCAAACTAACATCACCTATTACAACCCATTGTTAGATCAAACTCAACCCGCATACGATATCGTACACTCACTCACTCCTCCCCCATTCCACCCGGCTAGCCTAATCCGTAGAATCTAACTTCCCTTAGAACACGTCCATACCATTCACTCACAACCAACCAACCCCGTCCCACGCACCATTAAAAGCGAAATCACCTTTCGCCCTGAACCGGTCACCAAGATCACTAAGATCCAACCTATCACCAAATTTAACCCCAAACTAACCCGACCTATCACTGAGATCGTCGGACCCAGTTCAGGATCAACTCAACCCATCGCCAGGCTTAACGCACTTATCCCCGAACCGACTGAACCTACCCTTGAATCCGACAACCTACCAACAAACGAATCAACCCTCACACCTCCTGAACAGAAGCCCAAATCAATGACTCAAACTACCCCCGAATAGACTCACGTGCCGATTCTAGAAGTAATTTTTGAACCAATCAATCAGTATTATACGACGCCATTCATACTTAAACTAATCACAAAGTTAAACTCTGAACCCAAACTCGTGATCCAATGTACCCTCGAAATCACTAGCCCTCTCGGTTCCAAATCAACTACGAAACAAACCCTCGAAATTGAACACAGTACCGAACACATTGCCCCACAAATTTCGAAACCAAACAAGCTCCTTCCTTGAGTCGTCCGCCCCCTTACACCTGAACCAACATCAAAACTCGAACCCCTCGTCAAACACACGATCGAAAACCTCGCCCCATGAACTTCAGAGTCGACCCTCGAATCAACTCCTACGGCCACCTCGAAACCTGAACTCACTACTGAACTTATCATCCCCCAGACTACGAAACTGAACCCCGAACCTAAACTTGACACTAAACCTAAACCAACCATTGAACCTAGACCTGTCGTCAAACCTAAATCGATCACATAATACAAATCTAACATCAAGCCTCAAACTATTGGCGAATCTAAAGCTATCCTCGAACATGAACCTCTCACCGAACCTAAACCCATGATCGAACTTGAACCTGTCATTGGACACTAAACTAAACCTATCATTGACCTTAAACCAAACATCGAACCTAGACCCGAACCTATCATCGACCCTGCACCCATCGACAAGCTCGAACCCACCATCAAAGGCAAACCCGCCATCAAACCTGAACCCATTGTCAAACATGAACCTGCCGTCAAACTCAAGTATGTTATCGAACACGAACCCATCACTAAAACCAAACCTATCCCTATAATGCCAACTCTAATCTACTTGGAGCCAACCATCGAACCTATCAAGGAGTTGATCATCACTCCCACTCTCGAAATCAAATAAGACTTATGACCCCAATCAATATCCAAATCGGCATATCGTCGAACTCTCAAATCCCACGATAGCATAAAATTAACATCATAACTAAGGTTACTTCCGACTCTCAGGTCCAAATTTCTATAGATTTTACAATTAAAACCCCCGTGGAAGTTCAACCAACAATAAAGGCGCCACATCAAACTCCCAACAAAATTATAAACAAAACTCTGAAACAACCTCGCAACAAGCCCAAAGTACGCATCAAACAAAACAAGCATAATCAAACAAAACTACACTGGCCCATACGAAGGAAAGGTCCACCTTGGCCCACACCTTCACATCTCCTCCTCTTGCTTTACCTTTGCCTCATCCTATCATTACCTTTACAACACTACCATCCTTCTCGACAAGTCCCACTCCAACTTCACCCGCAGATAGCTTTCCAACCACTCGTAAACAACCTTGGAAAACTCTTTAACAACTCTATGAAATGCCTCACTCCACTGAGAGGTTAAAGAAGGTCCCTCCCGATAAGGAGACCTCGACCATAAAAGACCTATCAAAGGAAGAAATCAAACGCCATCACACCTATTTTGACAAACCCTATATCACCCGAAACATGAATGCAAATATGACCTCTCTCTCATCCCAGATTGACTAAATCGAGAGGGATCGAGAACCCCGAAAGGGATCACCCAACTGCCACTCCGCCCATTTGGCCTTCTGAGTCAGTCTCCGCTTAAGGAACTAATGTTGTACCATAATACCACAATAATAATAAAAAATACAAAAAATATATACATTGTCCAGCAATCTCTCTCACCTATAACTCTTACCCGACCGAGAACTCGAAGTCGGGGAGCTAGTGCTAAGAAACAATGCCTACACAACCACCACGCCTGGAGGGAAATTAAAACCCACACAAGAAGTGCTTACCTTATTTTGGCATCATGCCCAGGAAACAGCCACAAGGGAAGGACTTCCTAACCCTTAGAATGTTATCCGTAACTCCATAATCATCATGTCTCATAGCCTAAACAGGCGTAACTATATATTTATCATCCTCGTAGCCATCGCAAGGCATTCCTCAGTCGTAGGCCATTATTTTCGAAACCATTTTAGGAGTCATCTAACTCATTAACTACCTTCCAATTTGGGCAAATTGATCGAAAGGTCTAGTGGACCATAAAACTCTTTTTGAAATATAGAAAACTTTGAATTCTCATACACCTCTTCAGCCATTAGAGTCGATGATAGAGCAGAAAAAATGAAGATGTAAGGTTCCATCAAACCTCATATTCTTGCATTAGCAGGTTGTTAAAAAAATATATATAGAAAAGAAGCACAATCGAGTGAGAGTAATACGACGAATGAACAGTCAATGAATTCAGGGAAGCATAAGAAAATTGTGAGGAAATTTCTGATAATCTTATTAGAGAAGTATAAGCAAGCCGCGAGGGCATCCCTACCACCTTCACACTACTAGATGTCGTAATACGGTGGCGGGAGGAGGATGAAACTCCTGCTAACCGTAAAATCTGAGACTTTGATGTTGCTGGACCATGACGGAGAGCTCACTTATGACATCGCATTACCTACCCAAGAAGAAAGCAATTGACTACTATTACAAAATTTGGTTAAATAAGAAGCTATCCACATATCAATAAACCTTCTCTCCTTTACCCTTTATTTTCTCTTCGGACAATGAGTTAAATGACTTTCAAAATCTCTTTCAAAATAAAATTAAAAACTTTTGAATGATAAGCGATGCAATCACTCATTACCTACCATTCACCTCAATTCTGCTAAAAGCTACGATACATGACGATCATTCAACACTTACACAATCAAGTCCGACATGTGGCCGAAATAATCAAACTACTTCCCAACGCGGGAGCATCACAAATATACTCTAAGACATATGTGAGACCGATAAAAGTCCCACCGTCACTTGACACTGGGGCATTATTTATTTATTTATTTATTTTTTTATTATTTTAAGATCGTAGCACATTGGTAGCGATACTCAGGCCACGAGACCGACACCCCAAACTAGGATATTTTTTTATTTATTTTATTTTCAATTTGTTTCTTACTTTTTCGTCAGGGGCCCCCAAAATGAACACCTGAAACAGAATAATAGAGTTACACCCGAAAAATAAACACCATACTCTAACACTACCCATTCCCCCTCCAACGTAACCTAAGAAATACATAACAATAAATACAAACAAGCATCAATGAAATAAACATAATAAATAAAAACACCTCTTTATTTATATAATAAAATTTATACTAGTGTCACCGGAGGCATACCTCCTGAACCTACAACCCAAAACGAAAAATTAGAACCTAAACTACAACCCAAAACAAAAAATATAGAACCCAAAATTGATATAAAGCCCAAAACAACGACGCACGGAACGTCCAATCAGAAGTAACAGAAAAGAGGGAGGAATGGTTGGGTAACACCCTTTTCATCTATTTGGAGAACTTTCCTCCCGCCGTCTTCACCACCTAACAATAATGAGGGATGTATTTCGCACCTCAATCCCAACACTCCCCAAGCAACATCTCAAATTACACCACCATTCGGGACCACTTTAGGGCAAAGAGCGCCTGAAACAACGAACATTTGAAGAAACGACATCACAATCGGACGGTCATATCACACGATATCACTAAAACATGAAAATCAGAATACTTCAAGCTCAGGTCGAACAGAAAATAGAATAAAATAGAAAAGAATGAAGAAAAATGAAGAAAACTAGGGTATACATAGACGCCTGACGAATTAAGCACCCGGAACACGGCACGCTAGTAAAATCGCGCACATTCTGAATTAAGCACAACCCACCCGACACGCAATTAAAATTTTGCCACCACCAATAAACAACGAACTAGTCACATGCTCATCAATCAGTGCAAAATTAGAATCGCGCGCCGGTAATTCCATGCGGAATCCGAATCGACACCCTAACACCCCTACTTTGCGAACCGCTTACACTTCAATTGCGAGCCCTCCACCCTGTGCGCAATTCGAAAGGTCACCCGCACAATGACCTAGTGACGCTTCAATTATGGGTGCTGATCAGAGCGCGTAATTGGATTCCACATGCACACTCTAACGTGTAATTAACCCCCTGAACCTCTTAATCGCGCGCGTACAACCTGACACATTATTGAATTAAGCGCCCAGATTCACGATCGCAATTCTCGGCTAGGACATGCACCTCAAACAAAACACACACCCTAACGAAATAAACATATGCCCTCAACAAAAACCTTAGACAAAATAAATGCGTAAGATAACATGTCCTTTCACGATAAGACACATACATTATCACCTTGTCCCATCGCGATCGCCAGTCTGTTGGTACGCACTTTTTCGAGGCCCCTTTCGGGTCCTGGAATAAGTGACCCAATTTGGTTCGAGTGGACTCTGGCTAAGGCGGTGGAATAATAAATTAGAAAATATTAAATGTTAAAATAAAAAGGCGAATATTAAATAAAAAATACCTGAATTGATGTGATCGCCTACTGCAGATATTTATCGATACTGCAACACGTCACTGATAACGCTTTAAGAAGAGCGGGGGCTTGTAGGTTGAACTTCTTTACTGAATGTCGGCTGGCAAACTTCAACAGCTTTGGGTTGCCTTTAATCCAACTAGTTTGGCCTTCTTACTTCTGCTAGGACTCTAACGAATCTAATCTCCTAATCCTACTGGAAGTATAATTGATCTAGTCTCTTAATCCTATCGGGAGTCTAATTAACCTAGTCTCTTAATCCTACTAGGGGTCTAATTAAAAAAAGGGAGTTGTGGCCCATTATGCTAAGGAGGATTGGCCCTGTTCTCGGGGACCCTCCGTAAGCTCCATTGGGAAAATCGGGTGGCTAAGGATTATTTTATAAATATTAAAGATTAAAAATTGAATTTGAACTTAGAATTGAGAATTATGAATCAAAATCGAGATCGAGAATTAAGAATTTAGAACTAGAATGAAGAATTCGAACTAGCATTAAGAACTAGAAGGAGAATTAAGAACTAGAAAGGAAATTAGGACTAGAAAGAAAATTAAAAACTAGAACTAGAACTAGGAACCAAGAACTAGAACCGAAAACTAGAAGAAGATTACCTGAAGCCAAGCGCTTCTTTCTCCTTTTGGCTCCACAGAGGAGGAACTTGAGCTCCCTCTGAGAGGCCTGCGCTTGAGAGAGAAGAGATCTCTATAAAAATTGTGTGTTGTTGGTCGAGGTAGGGAGATATATTTATAGGTATTTGAGTAATTACGTGCTCTGGGAGGTACGCAATTAGCCTGTCAAATCCAATTGCGCGCCATGTATAATACATTTAATTGTATTACGCGCCCTGTTTAGTGCGCTTAATCACTTTGAGTCGGTCACCGCCTTAGTGAATGACCGGCTAACTGGCTCAGCCGGGTGTCGTAGTTCCAACTCGCTTGGAACTAATTGTGCGCCTTGTGTAGCGCTCACATACCCTGACGCATAATTTCCCCTCTAAATTCCCAATTGCTCATGCACAACCAGGCGCGCAATTCAATTAAATGTCTTGTACCATGCGCATAATTCCCCAGTTATAAAAAAAAAATATACACGGAACAGTAGATTAGAGACCTACCAAATTTAAATACACAGAAAAGCACTAAATTGCCCGCCTATTCGACACCTATGCTCAATTAACCTAGGAACACTTCAAACCCAGAAAATATACACTCCTAAAACCAGAAAAAAATGCCCCACACGCACACCTAGACATCTCGCAGACAACCGCCCAAACACATAAACGTTGAACCAAACCCAAACCAATATGATGCTGAACTGCTCCCCGCAGTCCCATCACAACCAAATCACCCCCAACATCCATTGCACAAAATAAGCCAATAAAATAAAATCATCACTCACAGTCCCATTGCAACCAAATCACCCCCAACATCCATTACACAAAATAAGTCAACAAAATAAAATAAAATAAAATCATCACTCATAGTCCCATCGCTAAAACAATAAAAGTCTCAGCACGACACAAAGCAAAAATAATCATGACAAAGTAGCCACACGCGCTACTCGTCCCATCACGATCAGAATCACTCTCCCTTGTCCCATCGTGTAACCTCACACGCTGATCAAAGAGAGAGAGCCACTGATATCCCATCACACACCCCCACAATAACATGTCCCATCACGACAGAGAACACATAACCAACGCTATCCCAACACCTAAGCTTGTTAGCCTAAATCAGTCACGCCCTCATGTCCCATCATGACGCTAAAATTCCCGTCAGGGCCAAAGGGCAAGTCCTGTCACGACCTCAAGACACCATTATTATCCCATCAGGACATCAAAATAGCCAAGGGATCCTCAGATCGACACCCCATCCCACACTCATAAACATGTCCCGTCACGCTGCCACTACAACCTAATCTCGTCACATAACTCAAGATCTGTCAAAGGAAGAAACAAACATAGCTTTCCCATATCATAACCCTGCATACCAACCAGGAGGAAGGCTCAACCGATGTCCCATTGTGAAAAAAAAAGTGTTGAACCCCCAAGTGTCCCATTGCACAACTGCTAGCACACAACCATATGAGAAGAAACTTTCTGATGTCCCATCGCCAGTTACAGCTCCCCGAAATCCCATCATGTGACCACCACCAAGATAACAATAAGCAAGTCCCATCGTGAGCAAAAGCCTCCCGCCAACGATGAAACAGGTAAGTATCACCACCTTGATTTTACTCGATATTCTTTGTACAAAATATAATTAGCCAATATTAAGTCAAACGTCTTCAAAACCTATCTCTCTAGACTCGTGAATCACTGTAGTCCTCCCATAAGAGACAATCATCAATATTCACGAGAAGGTTAGACGGAGTATCCGGCATATCAAGTGTCGCCTTGACAACCACAAAAATGGTTGGTTGTTTCGGTGGATCTGCTCAGCGACGTCTCGAAAGCCATGCTTTTCAAAATTTTTACCACTGAATTGATCTTAAGTTAAAAATCCCAAACTTTCAAAACCACTCTATTTATCAAAATTCTACCTCTCATCACTCCAATCCGTTCCTTCCCTTGGGAAGCTGAACACTGAATGTACTCAATTATGAGAAATCACAAATGTCCACTGGAAAGGGACACCTAACATACCGTTGGAGTGAGCAATGACGCACCCGGTCTAACATGATTTGTGAAAGCCTTCGCCATTACATCATTATATCATATTATCCAGTCACTTGACTTTGTCTCTGGACATTCGTATGACGCCCACCGCTACAACGTTAGCACCTTTTTCCTCCCGTTTGAATTCCCCTTACAGCAGGTCACGATGTGCGGCGGGATGCCACTTTCACCCATAGTTGAATATATACCTCTGGACAATTAGCATTGCGCCCCCGAATGCTCCTCCTTAACTTGTTCTGATAGATAATGTGACAGCCCAAATTTTAGCATCCCGAAACCCGTGCCATCAGCACGACCCTCAAGGTCGTGCCCTGAAATTCTTTACGATACATTGGTATATACAAGCCAAAAACTGCAATTAAGGCGCATGTATTTACTCTAAACAAGTTCTCATATATTGAAAAATAATTATGGTCTCTAAAGGCAGTTCTTGTCCCATGCCAATTCATGGGCATAAGAACTTATCCAAACCGTTGGTGATAACAGTTTATCCCAGACGTTTTGTCAAAAGAATAACGGTATTTAATTACATTCGAATAAAGAGGCTTGACATAGCAAGCCGTACCTAATACTCTCCACTCACTCTCAAAGTACGCAAATGGGTCTCTTAGAAGAATTTCTCAGGAGGAGGTTCTGACTCTTCTCCGGTCACATAATCCGAATCTTCTAGCTCAACGTCTCCCGAAGCCTCTGTTGCTGCCAGAACTGGACCTGCGACGTATAGTCTAAGGGGTGAGCTACATCCTAGCTCAATAGGTAAACAAAATGAACATATAGATTAAATCTCATATATATATATATATATATATGTTAGCGGTTTTAAAAGCACCATTTATCGAATATCACTTTTGCAAAAAACGATTGAAATAACTGAAATAAAATGATGGGTACAGCTGTTACTTTGCATGGTTTTTATTTGTTCTCACTGGTTTAGTTGTGAATTCAGCCTAATCACTTAAATCTTAACTTAAGTAATCTCCGAGCAATATAGCATCGAGCCCCGATGGAATACCCACCATTGTCGTCTAACTAGACAGTTGTTATGTGTATTCCCTAGGAATACCACCCAAGCCCCTTTCTCATAGGTGGCGGGGTCTATTCTCAAATCTACATCCCTGGGATGTGCTATGAATGTACGGATTGGCCGTCTTATCGGTCACAGATATCCTGTCGAGTCAATCGTGGGTATCCCACCATGTCGGTGGGGTATTCTAATCAAACCTTAAATAATAAAAATATCGACGTGCTCTACATATAGTTATTCACCGTGGTTGTGCTAGTTTTATTACATTAGGCCTTATCACTAGCTTCCGTTTCACTGTTAGTTTTCATATGCATCCCTGGGATGCCACTGGTTCAATGCATCATCTAGATGTCCACTTTACAATTTTTACGTCCCCTGGGGACCTCATGACTATCACTTTTGAAACTTACTCACACACGCTTTTTCATAATGATCATGCAATACTAGACTATTTAATTGAAATACACTACATATATGAGTTGAAGAAATAATGCACATGTTTCAAGAATATTCCCTACCTCAACGCAAATCCAACGCACACTTTTCTCGTAGAGGTTTACACGTCACAATCTCACGTCAAACCTACATTTCATGTGTTTAGAATATGTTTAGAAAGGTCACTAGAATCATTGGAGTACATAGCCTCCATGGATTTACACTAAAACTATTAAAATCTGCGTGGTGCCTCGCGCGAGCGAGTACAATTCCTCGCTCGAGCGGTCATTTGACTTCGCTCGAGCGAGCACTTGACATCACGTGAGCGGTTCAAACGAGATCGCTCGAGCAGTTAAAACGAGCCATCTGAAGCTCTACAGGAAGCCTCGCTCGAGCGAGCTTCCCCTTTATTTTGGGTCTCGCTCGAGCGACCCTAGAACGAAATCTGTTCTCAGGTTGTATATTCTGTCCTCGCTCGAGCGAACCATTTCGACCGCTCGAGCGAGGAGCGGTACAATTTATGTGACAGCCCGACGTTTCTCAGTTAATCAATTAGGAAAGGTCGCGCCATCGGATCACCTGATATGATCCTTTCATCAAGGGGTTCCTTATTTTACATCAAAGTGTCGTAGAATGCGAAAGCAATGTCTTTAAACTCTGACAAATAACTAATATGGCAAATAACTGATCAAATAGAAACTAGAAATATGTGATAAACAAAAGTCACGTATCTGATGTCTAGCTTTTCATCGATGGCGGCTACCCGTCACCAAAACAGTGAAAAGAAACCTATACATCCTAATACCATCCCATCAGAAATCTAAAACCAACATATATCATTTATACAGACCAAAATATCTTTTTCCTTTTTCTCTCTCTCTCTTTATCCCAATGCCCCATATCCCAAGCTACAAACCTCACTACGGGAAGAACTCCTCTGGGACGTCGTCGTTGTCATCCTCCTCCTCTGGCACGTATGTAGGGTCGGCCGCGTGCTCAGGGTCAGGGTCTGCAGCTAAGACAATTAAGTCGAGGAATGAGCTATCATCCACAACTCAGTAGAGAATATTATATTGCTAACATAAATTGACAGTTTATCAATTCTTATTTAGAAACATTACTAGATTACAACATATGACAATTTTAACATGTTGATGTCCTGACTTATGCATGATGCAACAGGTATAAACAAAATCAAGCTGAAACAGGATATACATACAGACGAAGATCAGGGAATCAACGAGATTAAGCTCCCGAGTTAGCGGGATCACTTAGACTGGAATATTACAAGCTCCCGAGTTAGCGGGATCACTTGTCAAGCTCCCGAGTTAGCGGGATCACTTGATACGAGAATTTCAAGCTCCCGAGTTAGCGAGATCACTTGATGTAAACTGGAATAATAATATGTCAAAGATATTTTAAATGATCAGGATCTGACTACTGAACACTGTAGAATATTCAAGATACAATTTTCATGTATGATTCCTAATGCTTTTTCACTATTTATTGATAACACTTGATATAAAAATATAAATTCAGAACTGTCATGTGCTATAAATGACTGATTCTCTTTATCAAAAATTTGATTTCCAGTGCTTAGCTGATCAGGTTTATAAAGCATAATGCACGATTCTTCTTCTCTTAGCATCAAAATGTCTATAAATAATAATTGATATTCTATCCATAATATGACGACCAAGATACATTCCCTACCTGTGTGCGTCAAAATTTACTAGTTTTGTCGTCGACGCTTGCTCAGGCATCCGAGGACATTACGCAGCATGTTAGTTCTCCACAATGGTTTAAGTGCTCCATGTGGCACCAAATCTAAAAAATAAATTTATTTTGTATTTTAAACCAATATTAAATAGTAGCAAGATGGCTTACAGTGTCTCAAGACCCATTTACACAACCATCTGAATCCATCATAGGCCCAGTGTCCGAAATGCACCAGCACAGCCCAGAATTTAGTGCTGATGGAGGTTGCCGCGGCAACCATTTGTGGTTGCCGCGACTAGCCACTCAACAGAGTGTCTTGCCGCGACAACCTCAACTTGGCTTGTCGGGCTTCAGGTGGTCTTCTTATTGGCCTTTTTATCTGCTGTTTCTCTATTTCTCTTCCCCTTAGGCTTATAGATATTATTTGTTATATATTTAGATATATAGATATATATCTATAGATTCTTTACAGATTTTTAAATCTATCTCCACAGATTTTCTACATAGATCTGAAGTGCAGAAATCTGCACTTCAGTTCATGCTGAGGCTTCCTTTTTGCTCTTGGTTGCTGTTGAGCTTTTACTGCACAATATATATATATATATATATATATATATATATATATATATATATATATATATATATATATATATATATATACCTAGATATAATCATATATAGATAGATATTATGTATAGTGCTTGAACCGGTTTTAGTTGCTATGTCAAAAGTTTTGTATATAAGTTAAAACAGCATGTTAGTATATAAAACAAAACAGGGAGGATTGCTTGTATGCATTTGCAAACACTTGTGTAAGTGTTTAGTGTTCAGGTAATATAAAATAAAAATACAACAAAGTTTTAAAACAACTTTAGGCTATAGGTCCTTTGTTAATCTTAAGCTGGAAATCTTGGCTATAATTCCATGCAAATGCTCACACGGTTTTGGGTCTGTATAAGCAGTTTAGTGAGGTCCTTACACGTGAGTGTCCTGACCAAACTCTTACCACTACAGTGTTACTTCTGGGGATCGTTACATTCTCCCCTATTTTAGGCATTTTCGTCCTCGAAAATAAATCGAGAGTATCTGGACATCAAATGAATATCACAATAGCGAATAGCAAAGCTGCGGTGTTCATACCATATGTGTTGTTTTACTAACCTATTTATCACAAGACAAGATGAAGCATTAAACATATAAAACCAATATCAAATCTATATCTATGATAAACCTAAAATTTTGTCATTAACCACACTTCATGTGGTACCTGATTTCTGATTTCTATTCCATGTGTCTCTATGAACATGGTTTTATTTTTTTTATTCCTTGTGGCATCTGCTGAGGAGCATTTACAAATTAACATGGATGCTCATATGAACCTTAGACCATTCATATACAAATACTAAATTGAACTACTCCTTATCATCATTTAAGACAAAATTGAAATGAAAACAAGAGAATTACACTTTAAGATTTACTTATACCATAGAGGACTACTATATTAGGAGCAAAGTGTTCAATTGAAACAACACATGTAGTATCATACACATCAGAATTTCTACAATCATTTTAGAAATATAATAGCTAAGTTGTTATAATTACGCATGCTTTATTTGAGATTAATTCAAGTAAATATAAAACTATATATAAACTATGATTAATATTTTACCAGGCTGAGGATCTGTTTGCTGTTGGCCCGTTGAGGATGTACCAGCTTCCTGTTGTTTTTGTTGGAAGTCTTGCTGGAATTCCGGGACCAATAATGTTGCGTTGCGGGTATATTGGGAGACGTAGTTGCGCGCCCGCCCAATATAAGGGTTTGCAGCAGTTTGAAAAGTATGCTCCATCATGATATTCGTTGCTTCCTCAATATAATCGATACGTTGGTGGAGCATGTAGTGATTTCGATAAAGATTATCGAATTGTAGGAGGGTTTGCTCATGGTTTTCATGCATGAGCTGAACAAGGTCGGCGGTGGTGTAGGTTCCTTGTGCCGCAGGAACCGAATTGGGTTGGGCTTGTGGTTGAGGTTGAGGAGGGACGGGGATCTCTTGGGGTATTTCGGGTTTGACTTAGGGAGGATGACGATTTTGTTTCGCTTGACGGTTATTTACCGCCTGAAAAGAGCGTTGGTAAATATTTCTCCAAATTGCTGGGCTAAAGACTCGCATGTTATCAGTGCGGACCTCTTCGCCAACCGGGATTTGAAAGGGGACGAGATTGAAACTATCAAAGTGTCCTTCAAACATGCGAGAGATCAGTCTAGGGTAGGGGCAGGAAGGCATGGAAGGTGACACGTTGCTTTGTAGATGCTCATTGGCATACTTGATGCCTTCCCAAACCACCCTAGGAGCATTTATCCATCGTCCTTCATAGACGGCAAAAAGAGCTTGCAAGAGAGCATCTCGGCGCTCTCTTTCAAGCTGCATGGGGTACAAATTATATCGAAATATACAATCCAAAAACCACATCCGTTGTGGTAACTGGCTGCGACGTATGACAAGACTATGGTCAGAAGCGGTCTGACCATTAGTCATTTTCGAGGTGATGTGGTGAAATTTCACATCCCTCTGCCGTGGTATTTGTAGTCCAGAAGTGACGTCATAGTCAGCACTACAGTCCATTTCTTTCGCTATGTGCAGGATATTAAAATAAAATTTACGACCATCTATTTCGGTCTGTAATTGACCGACAGTAGGGGTGACGACCAGATTTTGATAAAATAATCGAACTAAACGGGGGTAAAATTGGTTATGGAACGGTTGATACAAGGCACTTAACTGCGCCTGTTCGATATAGCGAAGTGACCATGCTGTCTGGTCATTTGGGATCAGAAGTTTATTGTCCACGATCCATTCTGGTTCCCTCGCTTTTGCAGCCCACCACCTGTGATAGCCCGATGTTTCCCAGTTAATCAACTAGGAAAGGACGCTCCATCGGATCACCTGATATGATCCTTTCATCAAGGGGTTCCTTATTTTACATCAAAGTGTCATAGAATGCGGAAGCAATGTATTTAAACTCTGACAAATAACTAATATGGCAAATAACTGATCAAATAGAAACTAGAAATATGCGATAAACAAAAGTCACGTATCTGATGTATAGCTTTTCACCGATGGCGGCAACCTGTCACCAAAATAGTGAAAAGAAACCTATACATCCTAATACCATCCCATCAGAAATCTAAAATCAACATATGTCATTTATACAGATCAAAATATCTTTTTCCTTTTTCTCTTTCTCTCTCTCTATCCCAATGCCCCATATCCCAAGCTACAAACCTAACTATGGGAAGAACTCCTCTGGGACATCGTCTTCCTCGTCGTCGTCATCTTCCTCCTCCTCCTCTGGCACGTATGTAGGGTCAGCTGCGTGCTCAGGGTCAGGGCCTGCAGCTAAGACAATTAAGTCGAAGAATGAGCTATCATCCACAGCTCAGTAGAGAATATCATATTGCTAACATAAATTGACAGTTTATCAATTCTTATTTAGAAACATTACTAGATTACAACATATGACAATTTTAACATGTTGATGTCCTGACTTATGCATGATGCAACAGGTATAAACAAAATCAAGCTGAAACAGGATATACATACAAGCGAAGATCAGGGAATCAACGAGATTAAGCTCCAGAGTTAGCAGGATCACTTATCAAGCTCCCGAGTTAGCGGGATCACTTAGACTGGAATATTACAAGCTCCCGAGTTAGTGGGATCACTTGTCAAGCTCCTGAGTTAGCGGGATCACTTGATACAAGAATTTTAAGCTCCCGAGTCAGTGGGATCACTTGATGTAAACTGGAATAATAACATGTCAAAGATATTTCAAATGATCAGGATCTGATTACTGAACACTGTAGAATATTCAAGATGCAATTTTCATGTATGATTCCTAATGCTTTTTCACTATTTATTGATAACACTTGATATAAAAATATAAAATCAGAACTGTCATGTGCTATAAATGACTGATTCTCTTTATCAAAAATCAGATTTCCAGTGCTTAGCTGATCAGGTTTATAAAACATAATGCATGATTCTTCTGCTCTTAGCATCAAAATGTCTATAAATAATAATTGATATTATATCCATAATATGACGAACAAGATACATTCCCTACCTGTGTGCGTCAAAATTTACTAGTTTGGTCGTCGACGCTTGCTCAGGCATCCGAGGACGTTACACAGCACGTTAGTTCTCCACAATGGTTTAAGTGCTCCATGTGGCACCAAATTAAAAAAATAAATTTATTTTGTATTTTAAACTAATATTAAACAGTAGCAAGATGGCTTACAGTGTCTCAAGACCCATTTACACAACCATCTGAATCCATCATAGGCCTAGTGTCCGAAATGCACCAGCGCAGCCCAGATTTTAGTGCTGATGGAGGTTGCCGCGGCAAGCACCTTGCTGCGGCAACCCTTTGTGGTTGCCGTGGCAAGCCACTCAACAGAGTGTCTTGCCGCGGCAACCCCTTGAGGTTGCCACGGCAAGCCTGGCTTGCCGGGCTTTAGGTGGTCTTCTTATTGGCCTTTTTATCTGCTGTTTCTCTGTTTCTTTTCCCCTTAGGCTTATAGATATTATTTGTTATATATTTAGATATATATATATATATATATATATATATATATATATAGATTCTTTACAGATTTTTAAATCTATCTCCACAGATTTTCTACACAGATCTGAAGTGCAGAAATCTGCACTTCAATTCATGTTGAGGCTTCCTTTTTGCTCTTGGTTGCTGTTGAGCTTTTACTGCACAATATATATATACCTAGATATAATCATATATAGATAGAATGATATAAGGCTTATAAATTTGAGAAATATATATATATATATAGCTATTTTAGCAACCCCAGATCTTCACTGATCTTCAATGAAGATCAGAGTGCAGAAATCTGTCCTCAAGTTCAGGCTGAGATTACATTCTGAGCTGCAACTTTATGTAGTTAATAATTAAACACTAACTCACCTTTTTGATGAATTCGTGGTGTACTTTACATGGAAGAAGAATTGCTTGCTGATTTCGTAGCCGAAATAGAACGAAGCAAGATGCTTTAATATTTCACATGGCTTACTTCTTTTGACACAAGTTCCTTTGATTTAATTTCCTCTGGTTTTAACCTAAAAGCTAAGGAACGAAGAGAAGGTTTGATTTATAAGAGCGGTTATCGACCTTGTGTGCATGCTTCGATAGTATGACTCAATGGAGTCGTGGAAATGATAAACCATGCAAGTAGCTTATAAGCTGCTGAAGGTGAGTATACCGTGTATGCTAACACTACATTCGTAGTGTATGCATAATAAAACAAAACCCCAAAAGTCTATTGTATAGTGCTTGAACCGGTTTTAGTTGCTAAGTCAAAAGTTTTGTATATAAGTCAAAACAGCATGTTAGTATATAAAACAAAACAGGGAGGATTGCTTGTATGCATTTGCAAACACTTGTGTAAGTGTTTAGTGTTTAGTTTTCAGGTAATATAAAATAAAAATACAACAAAGTTTTAAAACAACTTTAGGCTACAGGCCCTTTGTTTATCTTAAGCTGAAAATCTTGGCTATAATTCCATGCAAATGCTCACATGGTTTTGGGTCTGTATAAGCAGTTTAGTGAGGTCCTTACACGTGAGTGTCCTGACCAAACTCTTACCACTACAGTGTTACTTCTGGGGATCGTGACAATTTAACTCCTCAATCTATTTGAGAACCCTTTTCCTACTTCATTCAAGCCTTATTATCATTGACAGCCATTCAACCAATACCTTATACATTATTTAAGGACACACCTAAGCATTTATTATGCATTTAACATACCTTAATCGATATGTCTCGTATAAGTTCGATCCACGATTCAAAACTCTACTAGACGAAGAGATCTCCAAAGTTCCTCATCCAACCTTTTCTCTTTCTAAGATAATTAGGTTACGTATTGGGGAACCCCTCTTCCCTTCATTCACTTATATATTTTTTTGTGAAAGTTAGTGTGTTTCACACACACACACATAGTGTATACATGTTAGTTTTTGGTTCCCTTGTGAACCACACATACACGTGCATGGTACATGACGTGCACGGTTCCCAAAAATCTGGGGTTATGACATTCACCCCACCTTATAAGATTTTCATCCTCGAAAATTGGAGATACCCTTTTTAACTCGGTACGACTATTACTAGGCCGTTAAATAGGCCAGTTCCTTACATCATCAGGTAGTTAATCATATGGTCCAATGACCCTAGATCAGACCTGCATTAAGCAACTATAAACCATACTTTATTGTACATCACATTCATACATTCACCTAGGCCAATCTTAAACGACAAAAGAGACAAGATACTCATATATAATTTGGTAACTCCACAGTCATTATACTAACTTATCATGCAATAACAATTTATATATATATCGAAGCTATAATAGAGATTACCACCCAAAATTTGTGACATTCATGTCACGATAGTCTGCAAATAAAATGTCAAAATACCACCTCACTACGAAATGTCCTAACAAAAAGTTACATTTCCATATTTCAAAAGAAAATTATATGACTATCTAGTCATCATGCTCCTCATACTCGTCGTCGTCGTCGCCGGAGCCATCATCATAGTGGTAGTCCCCGTCATCCTCATCCTCGTCAACCACCCTGGCGGTAGTGGTACCCCCTGTAGTGCTCCTCGTGGCAGGGCCCGAGCTAGACGCTCTAAAAATAGCGTCTCTCATAGCACCGACGCGCTCCATGTATGACTGCGGGTATGCCTGGCCCATGAGGTCTATGAGTAGTGCCTCCTGAAACCTCTGATGTAACTTGATCTCCCGCCCCTGCTGGAGGAGCTCTCGCATCATGCCGGTGTCGGTGGTAGGTAGGGGCTATGAAGATGAAGTAGAGGGAGTAGTTGGTCCCGCCGGTGGTTGTTGCGTGGCTTGTCAGGAAATTTGGCGATCTCTTTTCTTGTTGACACTAGTTTGAAGGCTCTTTAAGTTTCGGCTCCAGTCTTGGGCTAAATAGGGGACGACGTTATCGGTAAGAGATAACTCGTCGGTTCGGATCTTGAATCCTTTTTTTCCATTTCGTGAGTCGAGGAGTCGGGAAATCAATTGAGCATAAGGTAGTCGGTTGATGGGTGGAGGAATAGCACCTCTTACGTTCCTTTTATAGGCATGCGCCATGCCTTTAATGACTACCATAGGCGTGCTAACCCACCTATTATGAAATTCGGCGTGCAAAGCTCGCAGAAACGAGTCGCGGCGTTCTTGATCATGGCCGGTCGGGTGTAAGTTCTTAAAAATGATATCCAAAAACCACATGCGTGGCGGTAGCTGAGATCGGGTGATAGATTGACCCGAAGCGGACGTGCCGCCAGTGATGTCGAAAATAATCATTGGGAATTCTACGTTCCTAGAAAAAGGTGGTTGGATAAGTGGGCTCGGGGCATAGATGTGTGGGCAGTTCATAACCGACAAAATCTCGACACTGCTAAAAATTAATTCTTTTCCTTCAATCGTGACGAGGATGGCGTCCTCATTCACGTTCATGTTAAGGGTTTGGTAAAATAGTTTTACGAGTGTCGGATAGTACCGAGCTCCGAACGGGGTAAGTAATGGTCTAAGGTTATTGTTGGTGAGGAAATCCGATGTCCATTGTGTGGACGTCGGATCCCAAAAACAAGAGGGATGTATATCCCATTCGGTTTCAAAAAATTTTGCCCCCCACCAATCGTCTAGTTCGATTGGGGTAGGAGATGGGGTTGGTGGTGGTTGTGGTGCTTGCGGCGCTTTGTTGCGCGATGACGGCGATCGAATCGCCATTCGTTTCTTAGGTTGGAGATTAGGGCTTGAAGAAGCTATTAGGTCTTTTGGAAAGAAAATGAGGTGAAATAAGGTAGAGGTTGGGTAGGTCTTACCTTTAGAATTGTTTTGGACGGGTCGGATCGTCCGAATCTGGCTCGAATCTTATGGGAAAAAGCTTGAAGATCAAAAACCGTAAACCCCTTTCTCGCTCGGATTCTCGCTTGAAGGAGAAATGAGGAAACAGTGTTTCGTCTCCCTTTATATACTCTGTCCTCGCTCGAGCGGTCAATAGACCTCGCTCAAGCGGTGACAGCCCAAATTTCGGCGTCCCGAAATCGTGCCATCAACACGACCCTCAAGGCCGTGCCCTGGAATGCTAGGAGGTCTCATCCTCTTGAATTCGATAAATGTTGAAGCCACTGGCAGTGTAGGTCCTACTGGAGGCGTAGGCGTCTAATGTGGTTCTGGGGCTGCATGTGTTGCCAAGGATGCTTCTTGCTGTGCCATGGCAGTTGCCATGGTTTCCATTGTGTGCATCATCCTCTGACGCTCCTCTCTTTCTTCATTTCTCTCCCTCACTCTATCTTGTTCCCTTTGATCTTGATCCTGACGATCTCGATCCTGATTTTCTGCTTGATTTTGGTTCTCTCCTTGGCCACTGCCCCCGGGAATCTCCCTATTTCCTAATGGTACCCTGTTGGTAGGCAAAACGAAACCATCTCTACTGGGCAAATTCCTATCATGACCACTCCTAGGTTGGCCTCTTCCTCTAGGAAACATAATGGTCTGCATGAGAAATCACAGTTTCATTAGCAGAACTCCTATGTTCTGACGAAATGATTGTCAGAACTAAAAGAAAGGCTTTGATACCAACTGTGACAGCCCAAATTTTGGCGTCTCGAAGCCCGTGCCATCAGCACGACCCTCAAGGCCGTGCCCTGGAATTCTTTACGATACATTGGTATATACAAGCCAAAAACTGTAATTAAGGCGCATGTATTTACTCTAAACAAGTTCTCATATATTGAAAAATAATTATGGTCTCTAAAGGCAATTCTTGTCCCATGCCAATTCATGGGCATAAGAACTTATCCAAACCATTGGTGATAATAGTTCATCCTATACGTTTTGTCAAAAGAATAATGGTATTTAATTTTATTCGAATAAAGAGGCTTGACATACCAAGCCGTACCTAATACTCTCCACTCACTCTCAAAGTACGCAAATGGGTCTCCTAGAAGAATTCCTCAGGAGGAGGTTCTGACTCTTCTCCGGTCACGTAATCCGAATCTTTTGGATCAACGTTTCCCGAAGACTCTCTTGCCACTAGAACTGGACCTACGATGTATAGTCTAAGGGGTGAGCTACATCCTAGCTCAATAGGGAAACAAAATGAACATATAGATTAAATCTCATATATATATATGTTAGCGGTTTTAAAAGCACCATTTATTGGATACCACTTTTGCGAAAAACGATTGAAATAACTGAAATAAAATGATGGGTACAGCTATTACTTTGCATGGTTTTTGTTTGTTCTCACTGGTTTAGTTGTGAATTCGGCCAAATCACTTAAATCTTAACTTAAGTAATCCCCGAGCAATATAGCATCGAGCCCCGATGGAATACCCACCATCGTCGTCTAACTAGACAGTTGTTATGTGTATTCCCTGGGAATACCGCCCAAGCCCCTTTCTCATAGGTGGCGGGGTCTATTCTCAAATCTACATCCCAGGGATGCACTATGAATGTACGGATTGGCCGTCGTACCGATCACGGATATCCTGCCGAGTCAGTCGTGGGTATCCCGTCACGTCGGTGGGGTATTCTAATCAAACCTTAAATAATAAAAACATCAACGTGCTCTACATATAGTTATTCACCGTGATTGTGCTAGTTTTATTACATTAGGCCTTATCACTAGCTTCTGTTTCACTGTTAGTTTTCATCTGCATCCCTGGGATGCCACTGGTTCAATGCATCATCCAGATGTCCACTTTACAATTTTTACGTCCCCTGGGGACCTCATGACTATCACTTTTGAAAATTACTCACACACCCTTTTTCATAATGATCATGCAATACTAGACTATTTAATTGAAATACACTACATATATGAGTTGACGAAATAATGCACATGTTTCAAGAATATTCCCTACCTCAACGCAAATCCAACGCACACTTTTCTCATAGAGGCTTACACGTCACAATCTCACGTCAAACCTACATTTCATGTGTTTAGAATATGTTTAGAAAGGTCACTAGAATCATTGGAGTACATAGCCTCCATGGATTTACACTAAAACTATTAAAATCTGCGTGGGCCTCGCGCGAGCGAGTACAATTCCTTGCTCGAGCGGTCACTTGACTTAGCTCGAGCGAGCACTTGACATCGTGCGAGCGGTTCAAACGAGATCGCTCGAGCAGTTAAAATGAGCCATCTGAAGCTCTACAGGAAGCCTCACTTGAGCGAGCTTCTCCTTTATTTTGGGTCTCGCTCGAGCGAGCCCAGAACGAAATCTATTCTCAGGTTGTATATTATGTCCTCGCTCGAGCGAACCATTTCGACCGCTCGAGCGAGGAGCAGTAAAATTTAACTCCTCGATCTGTTTAAGAACCTTTTTCCTACTTCATTCAAGCCTTATTATCATCGACATCCATTCAACCAATACCTTACACATTATTTAAGGACACACCTAAGCATTTATTATGCATTTAACATACCTCAATCGATAGGTCTCGTATAAGTTCGATCCACGATTCAAAACTCTACTAGACGAAGAGATCTCCAAAGTTCCTCATCCAACCTTTTCTCTTTCTAAGATAATTAGGTTACGTATTGGGGAACCCCTCTCCCCTTCATTCACTTATATATTTTTTTGTGAAAGTTAGTGTGTTTCACACACACACACACATAGTGTATACATGTTAGTTTTTGGTTCCCTTGTGAACCACACATACACGTGCATGGTACATGACGTGCACAGTTCCCAAAAATTTGGGGTTATGACAGATAAGAAGGCCAAATATTTTATCTCAGCTCCACAGTTCACACTTGTGATTTCCCAAAAGAAATGAGAAGGCACCCTCAGAAGAGGGGTGTATACTTCTTCGATGCATCCTTACTCCACAATAATGCACCGAAGAGGGGCATCTGTAGACACCCCAATTTTACCCTCTCGGAGTATACAAACCTATTCGATCAACCTTTAACTTTGTCCACGATCTTCAGAGAAGGACTGAACTTCTTCGAAGACTTTATAACCCTAATACGGGGACCATATATTGAAATAATAGTATATGATTGAGACCCAGGTTGAAATAATAGCTCTATGGCTCAGACCCATCTCAACTTAGGAAGACCTAAATTCTGTGCCCTCACAGAGGGGTGTAATTTGAATGAATGCATGGGTACGCGCCCTTACCAGCACAAGTTGATAAGGGCGCGTAATTGGGTCTTGGGTCCTGTCTTCCATAGACTGACCCAAGACCCTATTACGCGCCCTTATCAGTGCGCGCAATCGATTGTGCACCCCATCACCTGCATGTAATCGGTCCCCAGTTGAACCTGGTTTCTAACTCCCATGACCGCCCAAATTCCCCAATCAAGCGCACACGATCGGATGCTTAATTGGATTACGCGCACTACACAGAGCGCACAATTAGTTCCAATCAGATTGGAACTAGGACTTCTAGTCCAGCCGATCACTCACTGAGTCCATGACCAACTCAAAGTGAATTAAGCGCACTGACCAAGGCACGAAATCAAATTATACATGCTGGACAGGGTGCTCAATTGGATCTGACCAATCAACTGCGCACATCCCACAGGGCGCATAATTACCCCGATACCTATAAATAGACCTCCCTACCTTGAACCAAAAATACATCCAACAATCGAATTTTTGAGTTCCTTTCTTCCAAGCTTAGGGATTTCGAGATTCTCTCTTCGGCGCCCAATTTCAGATAATCTCTTAGGTTCTAGTTTCTAGTTTTTTTTCTCGTTTCTAGTTCTCAATTCTAGTTTCTAGTTCTTGACTTCTAGGTTCTAATTCTTAGTTTTGGCCCCAGTTCTAAATTCTCATTCTAGTTCCTAATTCTAGATCTTAATTCTTAAGTTCTAGATTTCAGTCCTTACTTCCTGATCCCTAATCTTTAAAATGTCAAATCATCAATTTTCTAAGCTTTTAATCATCAATTCAATCTTAGTTTTTTTTAAAATTACTCTTAGCCATAAAACCAATTTATTATTTTTCTCTCTGCAAAATTTCTCACTTTAAAAAAATTTGAGGTTCTCTCTGGGGCTTCCAAAAGGAGTCGAGCTGCCTTCTAGACTCCTAGAATTGCAGGCTCTTCCCCCTAGGAAGTTAAGCTAGCGCCACTAGCCCGTTAGTCTAGATTCTCGAAGCACTATCAAAGGAGGAAGCACTCGGCCTAAAGCCAATTAGATTCCTTAACCTCTCTGATTTTTAAACCCAGCCACCCGAATTGCCTAAGGGAGCTTATGGAGGGTATCCGGGAATGGGGCCAATCCTCCTTAGCATAGCGGGCCACAACTCCCTTTTTTTAAATTGACTCCTAGTAGGATTAGGAGACTAGGTTAATTAGACTCCTAGTACGATTAGGAGACCAGATCAATTAGATTTCTAGTAGGATTAGGAAACCAAACTAGTTAGATCTTAGGCAACCCATAGCTGCTGACGTTTAGTAAAGGAGTTAACCCGCATCTCCCCGCATGATCAATGACGTGTTGTAGCATCGATAAATATCTGCAGCTGGCGATCACATCACACATGGTTCTTCATTAAATATTCGCCTCTTTAATTTCAACAATTTAATATTTCTTAGTTTATTACTCCATCGCCCTTTGCCAGAGTCCACTCGGACCGAATTGGGCCACTTATTCCTGGGGATCGAAAGGAACCCAGAAAAAATGCATACCAACATACGTGACCTAAGAAAGTGACCTTATCTAACCAAAATTTACATTTACTCAGCTTCCCCTAAAAGCTATGCTCTCGCAGTGTCTCCAGAATTTTCTTCAGGTGTTCCTCGTACTCCTCACGTTCCTTTGAGTAGATTAGTATATCGTCGATAAATACAATTACAAATTTATCTAAGAAATATTTGAAAACTCTATTCATCAAATCCATGAATGCAGCTAAGGCATTTGTCAGATTAAAAGGCATTACTAGAAAGCCGTAATGTCCATCACGCGTTCGAATAGCAAATTTTGGTATGCCTCTATCATTGATTCTCAACTAGTGATAGTTTGATCTCAGGTCAATCTTTGAAAAGACTGAAGCGCCTTGTAGTTAATCGAAAAGATCATCAACACGTGAGAGAGGGCACCTATTCTTCACAGTTACTTGATTCAACTGATGGTAGTCGATGCACATCCGCATGGTTCCATCTTTCTTCTTCACAAATAGAATAGGAGTGCCCCATGGTGCAACACTTGGTCGGATAAATCCCTTCTCTAACAATTCTTCCAATTGTTTCTTTCATTCTTACAAATTTTCCAGTGCCATGCGATATGGAGCTTTCGAGATTGGAGTTATGTTTAGTAGTAAATCGATGGTGAAGTCAATCTCGCGAGGGGGAGGTAACCCCAGAAGATTATAAGGAAAGACATCAGAAATTTCAAAAATAATGGGAATACTATAAATTTTAGACTCTTTCTTAGTTTCTTCACTCAGAATATATGCTAGAAACCCTTGACAACCTTTGTTAAGGAGTCTTCTTACCTTGATAGCGAAAATTGAAGGAAATTTGGAGTTCATAACTTCCCTTGGAAGGAGAACCTTGGCTGACCCTTAGTATGAAAACTGACTCATTTTCTAAAACAATCGATATTAGCATGGTAAATAGAGAGCCAATCCATACCCAAGATAACATCAAAATCGTATATATTAAGCAAAATTAAGTTGGCTGGTAGGTTTCTACCCTCTAAGTTAACTGTACATATATATTGTGTTGGTAACTAAAGAATCACCAAGTGGTGTGGATACTGAAAGTGAAAAATCTAGATATTGTGGCATAGATTTCAAGTATCAAGCAAATGCTAGAGAAGTAAACGAATGACTTGAACTAGAATCAATTAAAACTTTAGTATATCTCTTATTAATGGATAAGGTACCTTGCATTACGTTCTCCGAGGTTTCAGCATCCTTATGAGTCAAGGAGAATACTTCTCCCCGAATGTTCTGGTCTTGCTGCTAAGTAGGTCATAGTAGAGTAGACTGTTGATTGCCTTGGCGTGGTTGGTACTGAACCAGTTGTTGTTATCGTTGTTGCTATTGCGGGTACTGTTGCTGAATAGGTTGAGCGTTCCTCATCACACCGCAATATTTCAGTATATGCCCCAGTTTGTTGTAACTACTGTAAGTCTTCTTCGGTTTCAGACATGCTCGAGACACATGCACAACTTCTCCACAATTGAAGCAAGTCGCATTCATCATCCTACAGGCCATGGTGCCATACTACCTTTCACAAATTTTGCATGAGGGCTTAGGAAGAGTGAGGGCTTGTGAACTTTCGAATGGAGGTCGTTTAAAGTTATTGCTTGCCAGAATTGATGCTTTACTATTATTGCCTGATGACTCCCTCTTCTTCATATGGAACTCGCGGAATTCCTTGCAATCTTCTTCTACAACCATTGCTCGTCGAACTGACAAGGAGTATTCTTTCGAAAAGAACATGAAAATGCGTATACGAATATTGGGTCAGAGATCCCTGCCAAACTTTTCTGCTAGCTTAGCTTCTAATAGAGGGTGTCGATAAAATCGTTCTAGATCAACGAACTTTGCCTCATAATCTACGACACTCAGATTCCCTTGCTCCAACGCAAAGAACTCACATTCCTTCTTTTGTTGAACGTGTTTAGGAAAGTACTTCTCAAAAAATAACTTGACAAATTTCTCCCATACTACCTCCTCTTCACTCTCGACCTAGGACCTCAACATCATTTTCCACCACCTCTTGGCTTCCCCAGCCAATAAGAAAATAACATAAGTGGCTTTCGTCTCCTTTGTATACTTCATCGCTAGAAAAATATTTTCAATATCTTCAATCCATTAGTAAACTTCTAACGGATTGGTAGATCCCCTAAAGATCAGAGGGTTCATCTTCTTCAATCTTTCAAATTCGGCTCCAGCGTCATGGTGAGTGGTGTCCAAAGATGTGAAATTTGTCCCTTTCTGAATCATGGTTGCCAGAAATATTTACATTCCTTCCAAAACCTTCTCAACATTAGTCAAGTTAGTGGTGGGTGTAGTAAGGTTCTCTTCAATCATCTAGTAATGATAAAATACCAAAGTAATTACTAATTGTAATCAGAAGTCGTAGAAAGACATTTCAAAAAAATTTCACTCAACTTATTTAATTAATAACAATTGACGTAGAACATGGTTTATTGAGAATCAAATTACATCTTAAAGCTTCAACTTAATCTATCCTAGGTATTACTAAAATAACCTACTCATCATCTGAGATATCTATTATCTCAACCTCGACTAGGTCATCGTCCTCTATTTTCTCAGGTTCCTCATCATCCAAAGAAGTATCGAATTATTTTAGCTCTTCGTCCACAAAAGAAGCAAATATTTCCTCCAGATCATAATCAAATATCTCATCTGCTTCCATAGGTTCCAACTCGGCTTCAATATCATCGTCAGCGGATAATATGATATAGTCCAATGGTGTGTATTTCGAGTCTTCGTAAGCAGGTTCTACTAGGGCGTCTTCATCAAAAGATATTTCTATCACCTCCAAGGGTCCTAGTATATAGTAAGAGTCACTGGAGGACTCAGATGAAGATGAAAAACTAACATGCCTTAGGTGTTTAGCAACTAGATTCATACTAAACTCATTCATCTCTTGGGGTGGTGTACGTGGACGACTAACGTAACACTTCCTAGAAGTTTGACGCACTCTCACCATTTTCTGGTAACCAAGGAAATACCCAAATTAATCTCTATAGGTAATATTTGATTTATTTCTAACTTATGGGTCCACAACCTAAGGTCACCGAGGCTTTCACTAAACTTGAGCTTTGATACTAAATTGTCACGCCACGAAATCCAATACATGATCCATTTCAGTACACGAACACGTTCAATAATCAAAATTCAAATAAAGGAAATACAATGGTCCATTCTTATTAACTAGAGTTCAAAGTTACATTTATTTCATCCCAAAATTAAACAACTCCAAACCAAATCTAATTCAACAAGTCCTTTAGAGTCTCTTCCTGAAATGCAGCTCCTGAGCCACAAGGTCTGGTCTCTAAAATTTAAATAGCAATGGGGCGAGATAAAACTCAACAAGTAACCCCCAAATAAGTAATAATTCTTACATCAATTTAATCAGTTTTAAATGGAGATCTACATATCTTGTGATAATTACTATCATCTATATCATTTAATGATTCAATATGAAGAAGATGAATAAAAATAACTTAGTCTACAATTGTACTACATATATAATACAGTTGTTAAAATAATAGCACCGATCCAAGTGTAGTTGCATTCATATTATCATTCATCGTGGATACCAATCACAAAGGAGGGTTTCATGTCTTTTGTCTATCTCATTGTCAATCGTGTCGATCCGGCTGGACGGGGTTTACTTCCTATTATGGAAGTACACAAACAAACCCGTTCGTCTAATACTACTATGCGAACCCATGGGGATCTTATTCAAATATCATATAGTATTTATTTAAAACTTTATGTCATGACATTCACCATTTCTATAGCCTTTCATATCAATTTCTTTTGACAACTTATCATGCACGATCAATTCTCATTCTAGACCAATTCTATATCATGTGAAAGTTAAAAATACTAAACGAAGCTTACGAAGATCATACGTTATGAAATATTTTACTAATCGTAATTTGATTCAATTAAAATAATTATCATTGTGCGAGACAAGTCTAAAGTCATCAATACCATTAGTAGTCTTTCGTACCTATAGTTATCTTAATATTATAGCATAATCTATGTAAAGAACAAGACATCATTATCTACTATAGTACATATTTAAACCATGCTATGGGATTGGTTACTTGCCTCAACTGCTGGGTCAAAAGGTCTCGTGATGACAACGTGAAGTTTCACAGTTTTGGTGGTTACCTAGGCACAAGGGGAAAGTGGTCAAGAAGAATATTGTTGAAGCTAAAATAGAGAGAGCGAACTAAGGTAGGGACATCAAAGTTAGGTTGGATTCTATCGAATTATTTTAAATGCCTATTTTGGAAAACATTTGATTATCGAAATCCTTAATTTAAAACAGCTCCGATTTATAACCCAGTTGTAAAACCCTTAATTAAAATCTGATTTAATATTACACAGAAAATCTGATTTATTATAATAACAATGTTTAAATCCCATTGATTTCAAAACTTGATTTACTATAATCATATTTTAATAAAATCTCCCTAGTTTCAAATGGAAGCTTAATTTATAAAATTCAGCATTAAAAATCTTAAAATTTCCTAATTTAAAATAAGTTTCGAAAATAAATAAAACTAATTTAAATTCCAGTTTTAATTTATTTAATTAAATTATGGATTTACTACATAATTGAACTATAAAACCATAAATTAAGACATAAAATCATAATATAAACCAGAAATTAAAATGCAAAATGAAAATTTAAAACCAGAATAAAATCAGAATTTAAAATATAAAATCATAATATAAGACCAAAATTAAAACCAATATTTAAAATAGAAAATCAGAATATAAAACCAGAATTAAAACCAGAATTTAAAATACAAAATCAGAATATAAAACCAGAATTTAAAATACCAAATCAGAATTTAAAACCAGAATTAAAAATTAAAATATAAAACCAGGAATTAAATACATAATCAGAATTTAAAATATAAAACCGGAATTAAAATGCAAAAAATATCAAAATTAAGCCTAAATAAAAGAAAGCGTACCTTAAAGAAAGAAGAGAAGAACTTGCTATGACAGAGAGGCGGAAGAGAGCTTTGTGTGGAAGATAAGGAAGGGGAGAGCTCTAGATATAGGCTCGGTGGGTGACCGTTTCGGATTTGGGATTAACTGTTGAGTAAAGAGGGCGTTACCGAATTGAAGAAGAAGAAAGGAAACGGGCTTGGCAGCACGTGGATTTTAATTTGGGGATTTAATTTGTAAGGGGAAGGGTTATGGTGTATAGCATATGCAAGTTAAAGTGTGTGTGTGTGCTCATGGATCGAATCGGGTCGGGTCGAGTAATGGGTCGGTTAAGTTGGATCGTCATAGAGGGAGAGAGAAATTAGTGATTAGTGTGATAGGGTGATTTCTGGTTTAAAGAATAAGAGAGAGAGTGAGAGAGATAAATAGGAGGGTGGGTTGGAGGGGGCGCTGCCACGGACCTACAACTAGCCTAGGGGAGAGAGAGAGAGAGGGAACTGTAACCAAATGGAAGAAAGAGAGAGAGAGAGAGAAGAAGAAGAAGAAGAAGAAAAAGAAAAAGAAGAAGAGAGAGAGTTCATTTTGAAGGAGAGGGGGACACCGATGCGGCAGCCGGCATGAGGAGGCATCGCCGGATTCAGAATCCTATGGGCAAGAGGAGATCAAGATCTAGAGATGGTGGGCGTTTAGTTCAGGAGAGAGAGAGAGGGTGTTGGGTTTTAACTTTTAAGTTGCTACTGTTTTTTGGGGGGGGTTGAGTGCGGGCGCTTGTACTCCGCCTCATGTGGTTCCGTCACTGTGCCATATGAACCCATTCATCTCTATAAAATAGAACTTTCATCAATCCGAATATCACAACCACTTTATTTCCCTGTTGTTCTGCATTCTTATTATCATCAATGTCAATGGGTGGTGTTGATCCGCCTCAAAAATGGTATAATTTATAGCCAAATCTCGGCCTTGTTAATCCTTGTTTAACTACTAATAGATACTTTTAGTTCATATTGTGTTGCAACAGGTATAAAATCCGAATAAATGCAAAATAATTTAAAAGAGTAGAGTTAAGAAGAAACCCGAAGCTTTGGCAAGAATCAAAGGAGAAACCATGAAGGGAGGCACTGAAAGGCCAGCCTGACCAATCAAAACTGAAGATTCGACCGGTCAGGATCACGCAGCAAGGAGTAGCCCAAGAGAAAAATAGAGAAGGAGAAAAGAGTTCAGATGGACCGGTCAAAATACTCTTTTCGACCGGTCAAACATCTCAGCAGCTTTAGAAACTTCAAGACGGAACGGTCAGAACCTGTTTGACCAGTTGAGAATCAAGCGAGCAGAACATTCAAAACATTCAAAGATATTTTTGGCCGGTCACGACTTGCTCGACCGGTCAGAGATTCAAGTTATTTTGAAGCCCCATGAAGCGCTACAACCTGGAGAATAAATCTGAAGCTTGACCGGTCGAGAATCTAATTTCGACCGGTCACAACAGAGTTTTCAAGCAAAAAATCATGTCCAGCTATGGATAGCTTCCAGCGTCCAAGTTCTTCTCCAAATTTCTCTTCTAAATGCTGGATTACTCAAAGTAGTGCAGATTTCCTGTTGGATTCTTCTTCCTTGGAGGATTTTTAGGGATTCTCTAGGGTTACTTGTCGTGTATAATGTTCGTGAGCCTTATACATATATAAATAAAGACCCTTGGGTAGGAATAAAGTAGCTTTTAGTCCTAGGGCTTCTTGCTCGTAGGTTTAGGTTAGATCCCAGTTATGAAATGGATTGGGATTGATTGTAATCATCGACCAAAGATCGATTCAGTGATGATGAAGGTCTTTCAATCGATGCAAGACTTAAAGTTCCAGACTGAGATCTTTTGTAAATTTCATATGAGTATTCAATCAACTTTTGTTTCTTTCTTTAATTTGAATTTTGTTTATGGTACGATTGGATGTTCGAGGTTCCGACTAGAACGAAAAATGGGATGGTAACGTTGTAATCTTATTTAGAATAATCTCAGTAACCTTGTAGGGATTGGAGTTAGCCTAGATAGGATATTCATTGACGGACTAGGCTTTGTAGGGTTGTTTTTGTTGGTTCGTGCAATGATGCCTTGACAATTAGATTTCTCTAATTCATATACGAAGCGACTGAGCTTGTAGCCTGGAGCGAGAGTACCAGGGATTCAAAATAGGGAAGAAATAGGAGATTAGTAGATACAAGTTTGAGATGCAAGAGAGATCTTAGTCTGTCTTCCCATATCTTTATCCAGATCTGCTAGGATTTCTCTTTATTTTTAGGATTAATTTAGGAAACTTAAAATATATAATTTATTTATATAAAATAGGGATTAGATTAGATAAACAATAAGTCCCTGTGGTTCGACACCCTTTTACTTGCCCTAATATATTCAAACTTGTGCACTTACAAGGTTTTGAAATAAAATGATCAGGTGTTAACTTGAAGGGTAAAATTTATGCGCGCAGTCTTATAAAAAATAGAGGTTGGGCGAGTTGGGTATGTTGGATCCATTGATCCGGACACCCAAATATTTTCCCTAGAATATAGGCGTATGATCAATCAAAATAATAAATCAACAATCTATAAATTAAAAAATATGTGTGCGTACCTTGTAGCAAAGATTGTGACCATTGATTCAAGTCAATGCAAGGTAAGCAATCTGAAGCTTCTTCCTGTTAAGAAAGATGAAGATGGCTTTACTCGCTTCTCTTGCTATAATCTCTTGATGGGAAGATGCTAAAAGACTTGTGTACAGTGAGTGGGGACATTCACCTATATATATAGCATGAAGAATAATATCTTGTCTAGAATACCGCCTATCAAGGTATTCTAATAAGAATAAGAATCACATGTAAATCAAGAAACCATGTGGTTTTCTTCAGTTCCTAATAATGCCCTTTATTATTTCAAGTAACTCCAATCGAAGGTTTTATAAAATCCTAGTGTGTGTGGGCCACACAAAATAAAAATTTTGAGTTTCCGTAAAAAAATCTAACAGTCTCCCACTTGGTCCACACATGGACTATGGTTTTAAGAACGACTCCCACTGGATTAGACAACCAAAATGAGTGCACTCTGAAAACAAAATATTGTTTGAAATAACTTAGGTATTCTCAAACATCACTCAAATTTAATGAAAATATAGGAATGAATCATGAATGCACATAGTATATCATTTTCTGAAATCAATACTAAGACAGTTTCATGGTCACAAAAATATTATTAATAACAAATTTGAGAGATGATAACCAATTTAACATGTGAACTAAATGTACAACCAAAGTGTGCAAATCCATAATGTCTCACTCTAGATTCATCGTCTGTTGTTCTAACATTTAGAAAACTCTGGCTTGTGAAATACTTCACCTGACCTCAGAACAAGGAATTATTAACGTGGTGTCTAATCACGTTCAACTCCGAGCAAATCCAAAAAAGTACCAATACTCATAGGCAAAATTAAAGTAAACCTCATTAGCTCACTCACCAATGTGTGGCACCCAAAAATTGTAAAAAATTCCACTCACAATTTGTGAAATACTTCACCCAGAATACGCATGTATATATAAGACAAAGATTTTAAGATGCATCAATAATAATTGCAGTTTATAAGTGAGATAACTCTCACTTAAAATACAAAGTTTAAAACTTTACCAATCCCTTACGGTAATAATCGTAATGTAACAATAGAACCATATATCCATTAAATAATAACTCATGTTCAAAATATATTATCAATTTTAAAAGAAAATTTTCATAATAATTTATGATAAAATATAAAAGGAGATTCCCACTCCATAATGATTTACAAATATATTTTTTTAATAAATAGTCCTATCGATATATCTACTATTTAATATTAAAAGTTACATCACAAAATTATGTCATCAACTATAGAATCCATTAAGGATATAAATACGATAACATGTCATCAAAAAGACTAAAAGAACAATGACCACAAAGGACTCCAAAGTGATTATAAGTCATTAATATCCACCAAGGATAAAATAATTCGTATTAGGGGTATGAACGAATTGATTAGAGTGTTTTATCAAGTGCAAATAATCCACTCTTGGGGTATAAATAATGTGCAGCATCCAGCATCACCTTTGGGCAGAAACTTAGTGTACAACCTATCCTCTCCCCCAGGGCGCAGAAAAAATGTGCGTAGACCTAATCTTCTATTTCCGATTTAATCCCAATGATTCACTATCTTTGGGTAAGAGAATCATGATTCTCTCTCCATTACACTTACGACTATTCTCTTCACCCCATTTACACGAAATTAATGAATCATCGTTCGACAGAATCAATGGCTTCATGCAAATCAATGCACAAGGCGATCTTAATGAGATAAAATCTCAATATTCAAGAAACAATAACCTCTATAGATGTGACGGCCTGACTTTTCCTCTTATCATATATAGGAAAGCTCGCATCGTCTAATCACCTAATATGATCCTGTCATACAAGTGTATCGTGTCGTGTACAAAGCATTGCATATGCGAAAGCAATTTGAAAACTCTGACATGGAACAATATGATAAAAACTGATATTTACTCATCTATAAAACAATAAACTAACAAAAGATATCAACAAGACTAACTGATGCAATGTATAGCTTTCCACCGATGACGGCCACCCGTCATCTAAACAATGAAAAGAAAACCTATACATGAAGTATAAAATATCTCAAAACTATATCATACTGTGGTTTATACAAGTGTTTAAACAAATCTCTATCTCTTAAACTTATTTCGGAAAGAATTCTTCAGCGAATTCTTCCTTCTCATCCTCCTCGTCGTCCTCCTCCTCCAGCTGATACGTGGGATCACCCTCGTGCTCTGGATCAATATCTGTAGCTAAGACATTAAAGTCGTAGGATGAGCTATCATCAAAGCTCAACAGGAAAACTTACACTGCTAATTTATATGTTAGATTACCAATTCACATCTTGATGCATAAACTACAATTCGAAGTATATTAATTCGATCAACATATAATATAAACCCAACAATTAATCAGGCAAATAATTATCATGCTGGCATATTCATGCTAAACAAATACAAGGAATTATGCTGACAAGAAATTTTACTGAAATAGATATAAGAAATCATGTTGACACAAGTTTAGCTTAAACAAGCCATCAGATATAAAACATACATATACAAGAAACAAGAGAATCAAGCTCCCAAGTTAGCGGGATCACTTGTCAAACTCTCGAGTTAGCGAGATCACTTGAACCGTGACAAATCAAGCTCCCGAATTAGAGGGATCACTTGGACAAAGACATCAAGCTCCCGAGTTAGCAGGATCACTTGTGTTCAAGACGAAGCAAAAATGTGTACATAACATCAACGATAACAAAGATAACAAGACGTGACTATGCATGGTATTGTGTATACGAGAAATGGAAACTTGCATATTCATACGAAAACTGAAAATAGCGTCATCATTCATAGGCATATATTAAACTGAGCTAATCATACGTCAAATCTGAACGTACATCATTACATAACCCATATATAGAACTGAACTAGTATAGTCATTGCATACTTGTATATTGAACTGAATTTCATAGCATGACCAGATATAGAACTGATCATATTGCCATCATGCTGAACTAGCATATTTATTCAGTAAAACCATCATGAGCCGAGTCATGCAAAAATAGTCATTTCTACTGATTCTGTCATTACTGACATGGGCATAGTCAAAGAAAAATCCTACGTATCGTATCATCAGTATACTATACATCAAGCAGCATGAATAACTATATAAAAGCATACGTCTAAACTGATCTTCTCATCATCATGCACTAATATACATCCACTTGAGTTTAGCTTTTTCATGCCTAACCATTCATTGAACTGAACTAACGTAGGCATAATCATATGGGATCATCATGCCCTACTAAGCATATGGGATCATCCATCAAAACTAACGTAGGCATAATCATACATATACTAACATGCTAATCAGAGGTGAATGAGAAAAATAAAACATAAATGAACAATGTAAACTCCCTACCTTAAGTTCAATTTATACTTGACCTGCTGCATGTGCGCGCACGCATCCAAGCTACACTCATCGATACGAGCTCGTCCTATGCACCAAGCACTTAGGATTTACGTTCAATTGTTTTAGCCTTTATAATGGTTTACTGGGTCACCATAGACCCTATATATATCTAATTTATGGTCACTACTCCTTAGAGTCAACACACAACAAAGCTAGTTAAATAGGAGGCAGAATAAAGCAAGCACAAGCCTAGACACAGGCTTGCCGCGGCAAGTCCTCTAGCTAAGCACCTTGCCGCGGCAACCTTGTGAGGTTGCCGCGGCAAGC
Source organism: Chloranthus sessilifolius (assembly GCA_021018995.1). NCBI lineage: Eukaryota > Viridiplantae > Streptophyta > Magnoliopsida > Chloranthales > Chloranthaceae > Chloranthus > Chloranthus sessilifolius. Next base: position 31,348,948 of record CM037597.1, on the reverse strand, counting down.
CTGATGCTCTAGCTTGCCGTGGTGCCTCCTTGATCCTCTTTTGCTTTTTGATTCGTTTGGTCTACTGGCCTTTTACCATATATATATGATATTTTCTTTTATACTTTGCATAGAAAATCTATGTTATTTACTAAATCTGGTATGAAAGGTTCAGAGTGCATTCAATGAAAATCTTGACTCCGAAACCTTCACACACGACCTGCTCTCTAAGCTGTCAATTCAAACTTGTGAAATCGGCATCAAAGACCTTAAAATTTAGTGTAAACGAACTCTAAGTTAATAGAATTAGTCCATGATTCGTTTTACGACATACTTTTTAGTGGACTCGAGGTTACAACGACGCCGAATTGGTGTTGGGATCGAGTTCGCCGAGCTCTTAAGGATGACGGCCGCAACAAACTCTTCGCAAACAAGGGTTCATCTGCCAAACTCTCGCAACCAAATTGGAGGGTCGCTATGGGATTTTACAGAAAGTGTGAAGGAATTGAATAGAGTAGTGGTTTGCGATGGGATTTTACAAAGTTTGCATTTTGGGTATGTTTACTAAGGTGTGAAGAAATGTAATTCAGAGTAGGAAGAAGGACGACTCATGCATACGTGTAGTCAAGAGGGGTTGTAGCAGCTTATAAGCTACTAGGGGTTGGCATCTGATATAAAGTTGGCACTGGCTTTGTTGTATAGAGGCATATAAGCCAAAATAGACTTAGCTTCCATATAAAGCTCATACACTGCTCAAGTGTATAAGCCAGTTCAAATTTGGTTTGGCTGTAGTGTAAAGCCATTAGCAACTCATTAAACTAATGAAACTAATTAGTACTAATTAAACTAATTAAACTCACTAGCAATTACACATATATACTAGATACTATATATATATATATATATATAAGATGGCATGAGTAAATAGTTAAACTCCTTAGTAATATGAGGATAGCATTTTGTTTTTATTCGCTATATTTGGCTAATACACTTTTATGGTACATAAAAATTTATACTAATTATATAGTTTGTAATACCCTAACTCTAAGTGTCTGACGGACCGGATTGTACTAAAACTTTTACGGGGCCATTTAGGCCTTACATTCTTAACAGGTTTGAATACTAATTTAGGTAGGTCCTTTGTGTCACGTGTTAGGCATATGCCTGACCTGACCCGTCCACACCCGATATTCAGGTTTTTAAATATGGTAGTTGTTACAATAGAATGGTCACCTTTGGGCTGAACCAATCTTCAATTATAGTCTCTTGAACGATCACTTTAGTGATCTTCCTTATCCCCATTGAAAGACCTAGACCCGATATGTCTAGTCTCAAGAGTTTAACAAACTCACAGTAAAGTGTATGTGTATAACATGTATATAATCAAAAGTGCCACAAAATAATATTTTAAATAAAGAGTGATGACAAAATTAGTCATAAACACATACACTTAGGTCATAAGATCAATCTTATGATCCAAAAAGCACATGTAACACCAATATACTAGACACATCATTGGGTTGCTAAAAAATAGTTTATTCCATGATATACAATCATTAATTGTTGTTAATAATAAGTCCAAAGTATAGGTCTCAACGAGTAAATTGAAATCGACTATTAATGAGTCAAAATCGGACTTAAAATGGGCAGATACACCCTAACCAAGAAAACCTTTTCAATGGGGCTAAATTGGGTCCTATATAATAAACTCAAGTTCAAGTCCATTTTGAGCCTATAGACGGGCCTAAAAGACCGAGAATAGTTAACCCACTATATGCCCATAGAGTATAAATTCCAGCAATTTATGGATCATCACAAACCCTCTGAGCTCATTGTAGTATTTCAAAAGATACCAGTACCTAGCTCATTAAGTAGATCACAAAGAGTAGGCCAAAACTGACTATTTACCGTCCAAAATCAGCTTTGAAAACATAATTTAACAAAGTCTAAATATAGCCCAATAAAATTTGGGTTAGGCCCAAATCTAACGTGACTCAAAAGGGCTAAAAGTTAAAATTAAGCTTTCCAATGGGCTTTTTTACATCTGATCGGTCTAAACATAGACTCAGACTCTATCAGGGTCCGTCCAATCAATCCATAACGTAATAAACCATAAGAGGTCCTATCTGGTCCAAAAATAGTTTGTTTAAGCCTTTAAAAGTAAATAATTAAATAAGACTAAGCCCATATAAAAAGACTTTGAAGCAAATATATCTACACATATTCATCTCTAATTCTCTATAATATATGTGACACCACTTGGGAATCTTTACAGCAAAGAGTCTCAAAAGTAAAATAGAGAGTTCACTTGTTAATCACATATATTCAACAAAACACCAAACAAAAGATAAGCAGACGAAAGTTGGCTATTGGAGATCTAGAGTGTAGCAAGAAATCATAACACCTTTATATATGACATATGAACCAAAATATCGGATCATAAAAAAATAAACATATATATTCGTTTCCCAAATTATAAGAAACGTCTAGATGAATAACATGAGATCTTTCCCACCAACATACCCACATATGTATATTATTAACATGGGATCCTTTCCAATAATGCCTTTTATTATTTTAAGCAACTTCAATCGACGGATTTATAAAATCCTAGAGTGTGTAAGCCACAAAATATAAAAATTTTGAGTTTTCATAAAAATTCCAACAGGATATTAGCTAAAAAAGTGATTAAATTGATTAACTTTCTCCCCGCATCTCATATTAAAATGTAGGGAGAATGAGGTGAATACAAGTTTGAGCCAACATTTTTGGGAAACAGCAGGAGATGAGGTCTATTTGAGGTCTGTATTTTTGTCTTTTTATTTATTTATTTTTATGTCTCTTTTAGCAACTTAAAAGTATTTCATTCTATTGAACTTTTTACACTTGATTGGAATTTTCTCTCTATAAAGAATTTTCGTAAGAATGTTTCAGAAGGTTGTTATCTTAGACCTTAGTTACAACTATTAACAGCCTTATTACTGTTGTTTTTGGAAAATTAATGCTGAGCAAAGTTATGACCCTTTTTATTCACACATAGTGTAATTGTAACCTTTTTACTTTAGGTAGTTAGGGTAACGTGAAACTGTGATGTTACCCATCTCCTCCGCCCATCATCCATTTGACTGCTTTGAATTAGACTATTGAGATTTTTTCATCCCAATCTTTGATGAGATAGATCTTAAGATTATTGGCGTACATCTGACAGTCATTTTTTGATTTCATATTAATTGGATCCAAAAAACTTGCCTTTAAATAACATATCACAAAGTGGTCAATCCATGATGAAAGGAGGAGATGAGGTGAAGTTACAATTTCATGGGGTGTGAATGATGGAAGGGTACTTCTGTTCGCACCTAAAGGTTTACTAAAAGCACCTACATCAGAAACCCCTTGACTGCTAGGAATTAGATGATGGATATCGTTTTTCACTACAATGTTTCACACGATGGATTTTGGTACCATAAGTTTACCATTAGACGGTCAAGTTTTTATTCCGTGCAACACAGATCTCCAAAAATGCCCTAAAATCACCTGACACACATCATGCTCAAATGAGCTTTTAGGGACGTTTTTGAGGATATGTGCCACATGCAATGAAAAACTGACCATCTGATGGCAAGCTCAGTCTCAAGATCCATCGTGTGAAAGATTGGGGTGAAAAACAATCTCGATCTTCTGATTCCAAGTAGCCCAGGTTGTTATTTGTCTCTAACTTGAGGTTGGCTCACTCGAGCGAGTTGGATCGCTCAAAGGGGAAAAGTTACAGGCGAAAGTCGCTCGAGCGGTTTTAGTTCTCGCTCGAGCGACTAGCACACTATTCAAAAGGGCATTTTCTCTGGTTTTAGTTTCTCGAGCGACCCGTGACGACCCAGTTACGTCTATACTCCGTATTTGGATAGTTTCTCTTATGTTAGAAGTAGGATTCATGACTTTTATATAAATGGAAAAACTTTTGGTCGAATTAAGATATTGTGATATCATTGTAAAACTTTGAAAAATCAATCTAGGATTTTAAGGAGCTTTAGTGAGGCTTGAGTGTTCTTGTATTCTTGTGTGATCATCAATATAGTAGATTATCGTTGCCCGTGGACGTAGGCATATTGCCAAACCACGTAAATATTCTCTTATGTGTTTGTAGTTGATTTTCTTTTATTTTACGTTCTTATTTTCTCGTCCATCGTGAGATCGTTGGTTAATTTGTGAGCTTCCGCATAACACAGGCGCCCTTAGAAATCTCATAGGCACAAAAAGAGATGGTACCCTTTCTGATAATTAGTTTGATTATTTGTTGGATAGAGATTGGGTACAAGTGATGTCGGTCATTTAGTGATTGGATTAATCTAAGATTTCTATCCTAAAACTGCTCCACCCTTATCTCTCCGTCACTCTCATCTGTTCTTTCTTTCCTTCTCTCTTATTTTGACGAGAAATATTCTCTTCCTTATGCATTAATGCACGGGATTCTTGCTTGTGGCTTTAGAAACTAGTCCTGCTTTCCAACAATGATGACGAGCACTGCTGTCCTAGATATCGTTTGGATAACATTGCTTCCCACCTTGATTTCACTTAAAGCAGCTTCTTGTAAAACTGAAAATGGACAGAAGCTGGAAGCAGCCAAAAACCAACTTCCTGCTTTATGCCTTGTTTGGCAAACTCTCTCCAAAAAACACTTTTTAAGTGATGTGAAGAGGTGATTTACATGCTATTTGTCAAATATTGCTTCTCAACAAAGTCTATCACATATTGAAATTAGCATTGTGTGAGAAGCAATGCTCGACAGCTTCCCAATACAATACTATTTGAAATGTGCTTCTCACCTAACATTTTCTCTCTTTGAAAGTGTTTTTTGGAAGAGGAATGCTAAACAAGGCCTTAGTGTTTAGGAAATTGATTTTAAGCCGAAGTCGGAAGAACGAGTCATGCCAATTAGGACCTAAATAAACAAGTCGGGTTTTGGATGAGTACCAAACCATATCGGAACCTGGTCTACTTGCAATATCTTTAAAATTAGTGTTGCTCGTTTAAAGACTATAAGTCGTTCCAAAGTAAACAAATAATTGCATCCCATAAAACCCTATTTTCTCCTCTAATCTCCACAACAACAAAATTCTGGTCCTTCTCTAAATCTATTAGGGTTGCAAATAGGTTAGGTCAACTTGACATGATTTGTAGATTTGACAGTTATTACCATAAAGTAATAGCGGATTAACTTTTCGCTCCACTAAAGCCTAGAAATTTTTTGAGTATCAGATAGAACATTAACAGATGTATAAAAGCCAGTACCATGTCTCGAGTTTGAGTTACAAAATGGGTGACTTGGGGAAATGGTTGATAGAGGGCCTCAAAGAAGGGTACCGGAATGATAGCCGCCACAAAGTGAATAGTCATGAAATCCATAAAGGGGCAACCTGACGACTAGGCTACCCGGGGGCCCCAAAGGGGTAACAGATTGAGAGTTGTGGTGGACAATAGTTGTAGAGTGTAGTGGTATGTTATGACCCCAAAGTAATAAGGGATTAACTTTCCACTCCATTAATTCTTAAGTTGCGTTTGGGTTGGCGCTTATAAGAGCAGATGCAACTCTTCATTTGCTCTTTGCCCGAACAAATAAAATCTGCTCCTACGAAGAGCAAGAGGATAGCAATTTTATTACTTAAAATAGCTCCACTCCAGAATAGTTGGGGTGATGAACAGTGTTACCAAATGTTAAAACAGTTCTCCTCCAGAGAGCCAAAGATCAACTGAACCGCTCTTTGACCTGAAAAAGGTAACCCAAATACAACCTTAGGCATTTTTGGATTATCAATTAGGATGGTAAGTGTGATAGTCCCACATTAGATAGGAAAAAGTCCCGACTATGGGCCATATGTGATTGCAGACACTACATGTAATTAAGAGTTTTGCATTGGTGATTTAAGCTCATCCCAGTAACAAAATCGGGGCGGGGACCTAAGCTCGGAACTAGACAATATTGTGGTATGTAGGTGTGTAGACACTCAAATCTGGCCCAAGGCACGATCGACCCATACTTCGAGAAAGGCGTACTCCCGAGCTTCTGACAGCACCTCCTAAACCCTTAGAACTTAACCATAACTCTTAGAACCCTTTCCAAACCCTTAGAAATCAATGCAAACCCTCAGAAAGCCCAACCGGACCCATATAACTCGATTTGAACCAATCCAAAACAGCGGATGAAAAGTGGAGTGTCAAAGTTTGTATAGATATTTTCATGAGCTAAGGTCTATACCATTGGAAAGTAGATGATCTGAGCTTTCCAACGAGCAAAAAATCACCTGATTCCGAATTGTACATCAAAAGTTATGGCAAAATGAAGAATGCAAAGAAATGCATGAATTCAATACGATCGTAAATACGATTGTAAACATGATTCAAAATGCAAAATTGTATTCAAAATGTAATCATAAACAGGGTTCAGAATGCATGAATGATTGTAAATACGATTGTAAACAGGATTCAAAACGCAAAATGATATTTAGAATGCAATCGTAAACAGGGTTCAGAATGCACGAACGATCGTAAATATAATTGTAAATAAGGTTCAAAATGCAAAATCATATTGAGAATCCAATAGTAAACAGGATTCATGATTCAATCGTGGCTATCCCCATCATCCACCGTTAAAGCCCTTTTTTACCTTTTCCAAGCCCTAGAAAACCTTAGATTGCCCATTACCTAATTTCTAACTCAATTAGTGAGTTAGCCACTCACTAATCACTCCCAACTCCATAAACAGAGGCCCCCACCCTTCACTTTAGGACTGAAAAATTTTTAACCTAGAAATTTTTCTAAAAAATCAGAGAAGACAGAAAAATTTCTAACCTAGAAAATTTTCTAAAAAATCAGAGAAGACAGAAAAATTTCTAACCTTGAAAATTTTCTAAAAACCAGAGACCCAGAGAAAATTTCCATAGAGAAAAATTTCTGAGCCAGAAGGAAAAAAAAGAGGAGAAAGAAAATTTTCAGACCTAAGAAAGTTTCCACAGAGAAAAAAACAGAGAGACAGACCGACTCAAAGCAAAGAAAATTTTCAAAAAAAAGCTTAAAGCTTCTAGGTCTTGAAACCCAAGTTCATCTCATACCTCCATACTTCCATTAATACTATTCCCAAGCTTTATCCAGTTAGGAAATCTTAGCCTATCTTCCATACCATCCCCCTTCCAAGCCTTTAGAAGTCAAGACCTCGTCTCTAACTCATGGTATTATCGGAAGTTTATCGGAGTTAGTATCCATGCAAAGATCAGGCGAAGGTGCTACAAGGGCCCGAGAGCTCCGACTCTCCCCTCTATTCCTCTATCTTCTTTTTTTATTTTTGCTTGTCCTTTATCTTAGAATTTGAGCCGTTATGTCGCTGAAATTTCAGTGCTTGCCAGGGGCTTAAATAGGATCAAGTGCCTTCGAGCAAGGGAAAGTACTGTTTATTTATTTATTTTTATTTTTTTGGCCATAGTAGGACAGCTTACGACCAGGCTAATCGGGCGCTTAACACCTTCCCGATTAGTAAACAAAGTCCCTGCCTAGAGGCTTTATTGTAGACCAAATTCAGAGTCATATTTCACACTTCGGTGCTTATAATATTGATTTTAGGTGTCCCGGGACACCAAAAGCTCCGGGTGGCGACTCTATTTTATCTTGTGAGCGCATTATCGCGCCGGATCCGTAAAGTCCATGATTGCACAGATGGCGACTCCACTGGGAATTTTTAGAATTTCTACTTGAGGTTAGCCACTTTTGCATATGTTTTTCCTTTTGCTAGCTTTTTTGCTCATTTTGATCACTTACTCCTACGATTCTGTCATTTTTACTTACCCCTACCACTCCGTCATTTACCACCTTAGCCGTTTGGCGGGTTACTTGATAACTTAGCTTCAATTTCTTGTCAGTTACTTACCTTAGTTATTTTGGCGGGTTACTTGATAACCTAACTTCATTTTCTTTTCATATTCCGCCTAGTCGCTTGACTGACCCCCATCATTTTCTTATTTCTTGTCATATTCCAACAGTGGACACCGGCCTGTAGTGGCAGCACGAGACTACTATAGCCCGATTTTGTGAACGGTCGCAAAAGCCCCAAACTTGGACTTAATCATAACTTCCTGAAGCTGAAATTTAGAAAAATGAATTGAGGGACATAATAGTTCTATTTGTGCAAGTAGCCTTTTCAAAAGGGGGGAAATTAGGCAACGATACATCTAACCCGGTTCCCAGTTGAGCGACGACCCCTAGTGGTGATGATTTCGAAAAGGATCACCCCATCCAGTACCTGAGAAGGGGTTTGCAGCGAAGGTATATCGGATGAGTGACAGAACTTGTTACTAAGCCTAAAACCCTGGGGAGAGCGCTAGCAGAATCGAAAAATCCTTGTATCCTCTAGGCATGGAAAGGAGGGACCCAAAAAGTGAAGAAAAAGTCCCAAGGGGCATTGCCCTGACCCCCCCGTACGTTGGATTTGAGATTCTCAATATTTCCCACACTATAAGGTGCCCAAACACTCTCGCTAGTCAAAAGAGGTCTCTCTCTTATTGGCTCTTCCGAGAGCTCGGGATACCGCATGAAAATCCATGCCCTTAAAAATCAAGAGATTTTTTCTCTTTGATTCTTAAGAGGGCATTCGGGTCCCATCGTAGGAAGTTTTGGGGGTGCTAAAAGCCATCCGAAAATAGAGTTACCATCATCATTCAAAAATCACCAAAAAAAATCATCAAAAAAATTAAAAAGCCAAAAAATCCAAAAAGAGAGCTTGTGGTGCCGTAACAATGGCATCACCAAACCCACCCTCATCCCGCAAGGGAAAGAAATCTTTCGGGCCACACGCTATCAAGCCATGTCTTGGGCGGTTGATTTGGCCTACTTTGATCCAGATTCATCCCCACCACATTCTCACACCGAGGAGATCCCTATCTCCAATCCCCCAACCCAATTCCCATTCAATGTCATCGGACCATTCGGTGCACTCATTTTTTCCTCCATAGCAAATCAAAATGCATCCACTTTCCCATCCACATTCACCCAAAATACAATCATTTTTTCCACCACCCAACATACACCCAATTATCCACCCAACTTTCCCTTTACATCAATCCAACATACACCTAATTTTTTGCTCGATTTTTCCTCCACATCCACCCAAAATATACTAATTTTTTTCTCCACATTTACTCAAAATATCCCCAATTTTCCTCCCACATCAAACCAAAGCCCCTTTAATTTTCTCACATCAGACCAAATCCTTCCCAATTTCCCCACAACATCAATCCATGCATTACCACCGCCACCTCACACATCCCTACCATCAGGTGAACCATCCATATCCGCCCCCATGACCGATCCTATGGGAGGATATACACAGCGTGGAAGGCCTCCCAAAGCCTTCCCAACCCACCTCAAATGTCATCAAACCCCTAACATACTCTCCAAAATCTCCACACCACCTTCACTCAAAACCCAAATCCTAATAAACCACCCATAATGCACACCACGCAAAGCTCGCACCATCAACCTTGGAGCCACCCATGTGGGCCTCAAAGGTCCCAAACCCAACCACAAGCCCATTCCGGCCCAAATCCAAGGGGCACATTTTCAAACCCTCTACAATTCCCACATATACCCACATCCAACAAACACACCCCGTTTCCCCCCAAATGGCAAATCCATTCCACCCAACTTACCAATCCAGCATGATTCATACCCCTTCACACCCATCATTACCAACCCAATATGGGAATCCATCCCATATCATCAACCATCCACAATTTATCCATCCACTCACTCCCCAACCAAATCTCCAAAATATACCATGGCCTCATCGAGCACCCGCCCGAAATCCACAATTCACCCATCCTCTTATCCTGCAAGCCACTCATCAAAGCTTCCTCCACATACAATGGTCCCATCAGGTACTTACCAAATCCCTTCAAAATCCAATCAACCTCACCCCTCCTCCACCACTCTTTGATGTGGGTCATCAATATGAGGAGGACGAGGCCCGAAATAGTGAAGCCTACTTAGAAGCGGGCGCCAATCCCACCACCCACACTCACCAACCAGCAGGCTATCCAAAATGAATTGAGGCAGCCTAGTGGGGGACCAGCCCCATCATTACCACCCATGGAGTCAGAACTATTGAAAGAACATATGGGTAAAATCCAAAAGTAGTTAATGAAGCTGGGTGGGACCGAGATCCACGCTACAGATTTTTCAGATCTGTGTCTATTTGCTGAGGTGCCTTTGCCACCTAAATTCAAAGTACTGTCATTCAACAAATACTACGGCACCGATAACCCTATTATACACCTCAAGTCATATTGTGGAGACACGTGCCAGTACGGCGGAGATGAACAACTCCTCATCAAAGTGTTCCGAAAACCCCTCACAGGTCTAGCCTTGAGATGGATTACTTCTATTGAACCATCTATGTTGAAATCATGAAGAGACTTAACCCACCTGTTTCAAGAGTAATACGTCTACAATATTAACATCCAGCCACACAAATCTGATTTGGATAAATTGAAATAAAAGCTCGACGAGACGGTTAATGTATACCTTGGAAGGTGGAGGGCCCTAGCAGCCCAAGTAAAGAACCGCATCCCGAACGAGGAGCAAATAGAGATGATCTGGAAAACAGTCCTACCCGTTATCTCTGATTTCCTGGTATACCAACAAGAATCCAGTTTCACTGATCTGGTAAGGAATACCAACCGCTGCGAAGATGTGGTAAGAGAGGGACGGTTAAATAAAAATGTGGCCAATGGGGCCTGAAAATTTATCGAGCAGTGGACGGAAATAAGGGTAGGGGCAGAAGCAAAAGTTCAAGCCATAATGACCACGCAGTCGAGCACCAGCATGGTACCTTTCCAATTTGGGGCAACACCTCAAAACCCAACACCAGTAAATCAAGTTCAAAAGTAGGGAAATGGCCCATAGGCACCAACCCTCGAACAAAGAAGGGCCCGATATAACCGAGTGTTCACTCCCTTGGGGCAGTCCCTGAATGTCCTTTTGCCTTGCTGGTCAAAAAGGGTTTGGTCCCCGTACTTCAGCCGCGACCTCTGCCAAATCCAATCCAGAGGAATTACGATCCAAGCACGCATTGTAGCTTCCATCAGGAACCAGGGCACCTTACCGATCGCTACTTTCCATTAAAATATTCGATCCAAGATCTGATAGAGATGGAGAAGCTCATTCTCCCGACTGCTCCCCAGGCCAATCAACACACCAATATTCTACAAGCACTATTGCCGCCACACCCGCAGGGAGGAATGAGCCCGAGGGCCACAATTAACATGTTACAGGAAGGGATGGAAGAGATTGACCTCTCAGAGTGCATCAGCACAAGGGAAAGCTACGAAATGCCTGGGTAATGGAACCAAGAAAATGAAACCATCGGGGTAGTCGAGCCTTTAAACTTAGCCGAATATTTCCCAAGCCCAACACCCCAAGCAGCACCGCTAGATCTGAGGTTATATTTTCCCACACCTACTCCTGTTAATCAGGTCCAACCCAATTGGCCTCACCCCAAGTATACCATCCCTTTCCGGCACCAACCCTTGTCAATTATATGGTGCCCAATTTTACCTCACCTTCTGAGTCAGCTCCCGTCAACCACATTTGGCCCAATGTCTCCACACCATCATCAGACCATCTACCTTCACCTTCAGCACCAACCCAATATAGCTGGCCCAATTTTACCGCACCATCATCAGTCCAGCCGCCTCCTGTATTAGTCAACCCCATTTGGCCCAGCTATCGGCCCAGTCATCCCCAATACCTCTACCCGTCCCATTCCAAATCCTCGAATCATCATATGATTCCCATCAGGTCCCGCTCAACTATAACCAAACAAAGCCACACAGCAACAATGGAGAAGGCGATTGAGTTCATAATTTGATCAGAATCTCCAAATCACCGAGGTACCGTACCATAAAAGAGAGAAGGAACCGCGGGTACATCCAATGGAACGCATGAGCCGGGAGTATGCTCTAGAAACTCAATTAAGGGGAACTCCGACCCACATCACCATCTGAGGCCTATTAATGACGTCTCTACCACACTTCAAAGCTTTAGTGGTGGCATTAAGAGATGCCCATATATCAGATAAGGTCTCCCCAGATGAAGTGGGGCAAATGATCAGGCAAGTGTTGGCTCCCAATGTCCGCTTATTTTCGGATGTCGATCTTCAAGCAGGAGGGAACCACTCCAAATCCCTCAATATCACAGTTCGAATCGAGAACATGGTGATTCCATTGGTGTTAATAAACAATGGTTTGATATTTAATGTACGCTCGCTATATACTACGACAAAGATTGGGGGTCAACCCGTCAATGTTCCTACCAACCAGAACAGGAGCCTGTGGTTTCTATAACACAAGGAGGAAAGTGATAGGAGAAGTCGATCTTGAGCTCACCATTGGGCTAATGACCTTCTCAATCCTATTCCAAGTCATGGACATTAAAGTCCTCTTTCAACCTACTGCTAGGGTGCCCGTGACTGCACGAAATCGGGGCGGTACCCTCCACCCTACATCAACAACTCAAATTTATATAAGAGTAGAAGGTTATATCTATCATGGGAGAAGGGCAAGAAGAAAGAGAGAAAATGACCCACAACATAAAAAATCTCAAGATGCTTGATGTACCGGACACAGTTGAGGACACAAAGCTTCATAGTTTTTAATATGATGTGTCAATAGCGGTGGCACCAGAATCCCCCAGAAAGGTCATCGAAAAAAATCGGAGGAATGATCGCGGCAGTGGCAATGCTCCAGAAGTGGGGCTACCAAAAATGAAAAGGGTTAGGTCCACGCCTATAAGGCAGAAGAGACCCAGTCAGAGCCAAGGGCGGACAACAAGTCAAATTTGGCTTAGGCTACAACCCTACTGAAGAAGAAATCCAGGAGGCCAAGGAAAAGGCCCGAACCATTTTCGTGGCCAAATCCAAGGGGATGAACCTGGAAGATGAATGTCGATCATGGCCTCACATCCGAAGCACATTCGTGAGTGCAGGGGTCATCAAAATTGACCAAAATGGGGCAACACAGTTGACCCCGCATAAATCGGTGGTTGTCCATGAAACCAGCCCCAAAATATTCCCTCTGAGATTGAACTAGACCTCGCCTCCTTATCTCTCTTCGAGGAGGAAGCACTCCTGCTAATACAAGCACCTGCCATAACCCACCCCAAGCCCGTGTTAATGTTTAAGGACCAGGTCGCAGACAAACCAATGGTAAATATGATGGAGGATGATCCTTAAAAGCCATCTCAATCAGCTTCCTTCACAAGACTAGGTAAAGGTGCGACATCTCAAGTGAGGAACTAGGCTTCAATTCCCTAACTTCGGAAGTATCAAATGGCCATAAATATGGAACCAACTTCAAAAAAAAAAACCTATAAAAAGTGAGGTTAGCCCCTGGCAGGCAATGCCATGCATGTACAAAGATTCGCCTTACTAAGGGCCAATCTCCGGAGAAAAGACAAATCCTAAAAAAATAGAGAAAATAGAAAAAAAAACTCCAAAAATATTATCTTTTAAAATTCCTAAAAAAAGTAAGAAAAATGATGCCTTAAATAAAGAACCCACCCGACGTGAAGTCGACCTCTTTCTTGTAGAAATACAAGAGGTAGGAGTCACAGATCTGGATGATAAGGACTTAATCGAGGAGCTTCTCAATGAGCTCCTTGAACAATATGCCGATTTTGAGTATGGCCCTACCCCGATCGTTGAAGAGACTAAAGATGTCAATCTGGGTACCGAGGAGGTTCCTAGAATCACTAAGATCGGAACGTCGCTATCTCCTGAGGAAATAAAAAGTATGATTGATTTCCATCGGTCACACCAAGACGTATTCACATGGTCATACGAGGACATGCCTGATTTGGACACCGATTTGGTCCATCATGAGTTGCCACTATATCCAGATGTTAAGCTTGTCAAACAAAAGTTGAGGCATCTCCGGCCCAAATGGATGTTGAAAGTGAAAGACGAAGTCATCAACCAATACAATGCTCATGGTCTTTAAATATCCGCAATGGCTAGCCAACATGGTGCCAGTACCAAAGAAAGATGGGAATGTTTGCATGTGCATTGACTTCAGAAATCTTAACAAAGCAAGCTCGAAAAACGACTCCCCTTTGCCACCCATCAATATCTTAGTCGATAATACTGCACGACATGGGATGTTCTCATTCATGGACGATTTTCCGATTACAATCAGATCGGAATGGCAGAGGTAGACCGAGAAAAGACGGAGCTCATCACTCCATGGGGCACTTTTTGCTACCGAGTCATGCCATTCGGGTTAAAGAATGCTAGGGCAACATATCAGAGAGCGATAACAGCACTGTTCTACGACATGATACATAAAGAAATCGAGGTATACATTGACGACATGATCGCCAAGTCACAGGAGAGAGGTGATCATCTGGTGAACCTCCAAAAGATGTTTGAAAGACTGAGAAAGTATAGGTTACGTTTGAACCCCCAGAAATGCGCATTTGGCACCATGTTAGGAAAATTGTTGGGCTTCATCGTCATCAGAAGAGGTATCGAAGTTGACCCAATCAAGGTGAAAGCCATCGTAGAAATACCTCCACCATCTACCAAAAAAGAAGTTAGAGACTTCTTAGGAAAAATATAGTACATTAGTCGGTTCATTGCATAATTAACTCCTATCTGCTCTCCAATTTTTAAGTTATTGAGGAAGGATTTGCTGTCAAATGGAACGATGATTGTCAAGCCGCATTTGATAAAATCAAGAGTTATTTTCTTAACCCTCCCATTCTAGTACCACTAGTCCCAGGGAGGCCACTACTAATCTACCTCTCTACGATAAAATTCTCAATGGGATGTGTCCTAGGACAACACGATGAAACTGGAAGAAGAGAGCAAGCCATTTAGTACCTGAGCAAGAAGTTCACTGACTATGAAGCACGCTATTCTCATTTGGAAAAGGCATGCTTGGCTCTCATCTGGACCACACAAAGGCTCTGGCACTACTTACTCTCTCAAGGAGTTCTCCTTCTAGCTAGGATGGATCCTTTGAAGTACTTGTTCGAAAAATCGTCTCTCACCGGACAGGCCGCACGCTGGCAACTTCTCTTGTCAGAGTTTAACATCACGTATGCCACCCAAAAGTCAATCAAGGGGCAAGCACTTGCTGATCATCTTGCTGAGAATCCATTGCCTGATTATGAGCCTCTGAAAACCAAGTTTCCCAATGAAGACATCTTGTTCATGATAGAGGATGACACAGAAGAGGCGGCGGTGTCCTGGGTAATGCACTTCAACGGGTCATCAAATGCTAAAGATCAAGGAGTCAGCGTTGTCCTAATCTCGCCTAAAGGGCCCCTACTTGTCTCCATTAAGCTTAATTTCTCATGTACCAATAACATGGCTGAATACAAAGCCAGCATAGCCGGCCTGCAAGCAGCTCTCGACCTGAACGTAACTCATCTCAGGGTGTTTGCCGACTCATAGCTGATTATATGCCAAACCAACGGAGATTGGAAGACAAAAGATGAGAAGCTATTCCCGTACCATGAGCACCTCGAAGACTTGATAGCATGCTTCGACGATGTTACATTCTCTTATGTCCCGCGAGCAAGAAATCGCTTTGCCGACTCACTAACAACATTAGCATCAATGGTCAAAATTTCATATGGTATCAAGATGAAGCCCATCATGATCGGACAAAGAAACGAGCCTGCCTTCTGCCTCCAAATAGGCAGACTCGTTTCTTTGTGAAAATTCTTGATATCTGAGAACAAAGAAACGAGCTTGCCTTCTTGATATCTGAGAACCATGAAGGATCCACAAAGACAGATGATGAGCCTTCATGGTTCTCAGATATCAATAATTTCCATGAAACTTGAGCATTTCCTGAGGGCACATTTAAGACAGATAGGCGGACCATTCAACGTTTAGTTGCGACTTACGTCATTTGCAGCAAATGTCTCTCCAAGCGATCATATAACAATATCATGCTCAGATGCCTGACTGAAAGCGAAGCAACAAACGTCGTGAAGGAAATTCGTGAAGGGATATGCGGGGCTCACGTCAACGGACACTTGCTAAAAAGATCCTACGACAAAGGTATTTTTGGACCACCATGGAAACTGACTGCTGCAAGCACATTCAAAACTGCTACAAATGCCAAGAGCACTCCAGCCTGATACATGCTCCTGCGATAGATCTCCACAACATGACCACTCCGTGGCCATTTTCCAAAAGCTTCTAACGGGCATCAATTCATCCTCGTCGCCATCGAGTAATTCACAAAATGGGTAGAGGCAATATCTTACACAAACATCATGGCCAGTGAAGAAGTTCATCAAGAATAATGTCATTTGTCGATTTGGCATGCCTAAGGATCTCATCACGGATAATGGCACCAACTTTACGAACAAACGCATCAAAGCCTTATACGAGCAGTACAAGATCAAACATCATCTCGTCACTATATCGGTCACAAACCAATGGAGCAGTTGAAGCTGCGAATAAGACAGTCATCTGTATCTTCGAGAAAATGGTCATCATGTACCGAGATTGGCGTAAAAAGTTACCTTTCGCACTATGAGCCTACCAAACATCGATCCGTACCAAAATTCTATACTATCATACCATAAAACCCTACAAGAACTAACTAAAAATTAACCTTGCTTGGGTTTTCTTGCTGTTTTTCTCCAAATTTTGTGATGACAAGGGCTGGTATTAGGCCCAGAATAATATATGTTAGACTAGAGAGAGAATGGGAGAGGTTTGTAGTGATGGATCAAAGTTTTGATGGTGGAGATGAGAGGGCAAATTTATAGAGTTCTAAGGCCCTAATGGAGGTTCAATGGAGGATGGAGAGGAGAAGAAGAAGATGAAATGTGGAATGAGGAGCCCTACCTTATGGAATTCGAAATTTGCAATGGGATAGGGGACAAGAGGCGGCAATGAGGTGCCATGTGGCACTCCAATTCTTCCCAAGGCTGACTCTTCTCTTCCCTAGACTCATTCTCTCTCCTCCAAGATTCCATGCACCCAAAAGAGTGGACCCCTTTGACTTCTCTCCACACCACACACCAAGTCTTAAGTCTCCCAAATCATGTGATGCATGTATTTAAATGCATCTTACACCCTAGATTTCCCCAATCTAAAATACATGGTGTAAGAAGGGTCAAATCCTAGTCAAACTAATCAAGAGCTAGGATTTGCTAGAAATTTGAAAAATCTAAATTTCTAATTATAAAAATTAGGTATTTTATTTACTAATGCCCTTGGGCTTTAATTCAAATTACAATAAATGTCACTCTCCTATGCCAAACACAAGTACATAACTCTATGTGTTAGCTCATCTCAAAGCTTCTATTTCATGGGTCAATATTTGACTCGACATATCTATAAATCTCATGATAAATTTTAAAATCCGATCCATTGGCGATAAGCCTCACATCACCACCAAGGCTCAGGCCCAATTCGGGTCAAACCTCTTATCAAAGTTTATCAAGCAACAATCCGGGTTGACTTTTAAGGCACAAGATGTGGTGTGTGTTTTACTAATTTTCTAACACACCCATTCCATTAAATGGGACGCCCTATGGGAGCCACTAGTAATAGCCAATTCTCTATTAATCTAAGGTGGGTGCCTCATGAGTTTTGGTAGACTGGGTCTCAGGCTGTCACCTGGCACAGTCAGGTTACACCAGTGCTCAGTCAACAGTTTGACAAATACATGAATTGAGGGACAGGTGTTACATCCTCCCATCCTTAAAGAGGATTTCATCCTCAAAATCGGAACTATCAAGAACGTTTCGGAAATACCTGCGATTTCTATCAGGATTTCGATTCCAGTGATAATAATGTCAAGCATATCGATCTCATCTCTGATAGTTGTCAAAATTGCCTCACTCTGGCCAAGTTCAGCGACTTCCTTAGTGAGGTGCCACTTACAGTTTGGGAGTCTCAGTTGCACGTCGTTCATGTGTCAAATAGTTTCACGCTTCCCGGGTGGGTTTCCTCTGAGAAGAGAAATGCAAATTGCTAAAAGGAGTTTCTCACTAGTCAGGTTGTCGATTCTGGTTTCAAGATATTGTATCGACGAACGATGCAAAGCACATTAGTGAAAGAAAAGGAGTTCTTCTCATTCTAGTTTCTTCTTTTTACGTTTTAGTTCCGTCATGGTTTCTAATGGAGTCATTGCACTTCCCATCTGTGAAAATATTAAAGTTTTAGAGTTTTAGAAACATGTTCGTTCTCAGTGATTTTCAATCAGGTAACAACAATAAATAGAATTTCGAGAATTATTACTATTTTCAAGTAATCAAGATTCAATGATCATTCTAGTTCAATCAAATCTTATTACAATTTATACCTTCTTTTTACATAGAGCTTGTTCATATGCACGGATTAACTGTTGAGTTCTATGTAAGTAAAATCGGGTTCGTTCACAGGCTCTCTCCTCCATCAGCTGGAAGTAATCTTCCCACTCTTGGTGGGTTCCTAGGCTAATCAAAATGTTACTTTGGTACGATTCTCTTCGGTGCGAGCAAAAGGTGTCGTAGCAAAACGCTCTACCACATATTTTTCCCTCTTTATATTGTCCTTTTTCTTTTGAATGAAAGTCAGTATGTTTTCATGGTCCTTTATTTGTCGTAAGTACATTTGTCCGTTTCTACGTAGCATCTTTCTCCCTCGTTGGACTTCGTGCAACGTCTCAAGAATTTGAGTGTATGCGTCCATCTGTAGGAGTTTTATGTTAGTGATGATGCGATTTTATTTTGACTCATTGCAAAATTAGCGTTCAACTACAAGATAGTCAAGTGCAATTAGATTAAAAAATTCAATAACTATTTCAAAAAAAATTTCATAACATTCAATTAGATTTTGATTTAAAAGTTAACATCCAGGTTCTACAAGTCTTTCTGCTCACATGAGCATACATCAAGAAAAAACAATCATATTAAGAGATTTCCAAACCCTATCTCTATGGTCCAGGGGTATAAGTCTCAGTCTGTAGACTCTCTATGTTTACTGTTAGTTTTTTAAGGCTCTTTTCATGGTTCTTCAAACGTTTCACGTCCTCCTTATAGTTCTCTTCTATGCGCTTAAATTCCGCCAGGAGTCGAGCTCTTTTATCCTTATCTGCTCAAAGTACACTTAGTAACTCTTGGGTAGAAGACTGCATCCAACGATCTTCGAGTACATTTTGGCTTAAGATTTCCTGATTATGTTTGAGTGACCTTTGTAGGAAGGTATAGTTCTCTAGTGTCGTCTCCTTATTGGTGTCCATGGTGTACAAGGATCCATAGGTCAACTTTTTCTAGTAAGAATTTAAATAAACAAAAAGTATACCAGATTTTCAATGTTGGGTATCTAAATAACTAAAGTTGTCATGCCAACGTTCTATAGGTGTCTGTTTTGACCAAATCAAGACAAAATATGTGGGTGATAAACACTGAAAAAATGAAATGCTATACTCGACATATGAGAATAGAAGGATGACTAAAATTTTCAGATGACATTTTATCCAAAACTTTCAAAATAACCATTCACAAAAAATTTCCCCACCAATTTTTCACAATATTTGCCATTGCCTTTCAAAACAACTAGGCACAATACCCAAGTTTTTACACAAACCAGAACAAAACACCAACCATAGTGTTCCAAAATTTTCAAAATAACTGCCTTTGCTGTAAAATAGGTGGCAAGGCATCACAAAATACCATAAAATCCAAAAAAAGAAAAGTTTTATTTTTCCAAATTTTCTTTCCACCAGTCAATCTTTTTAAACATTTTTTGATGCTCAACAATTCATTAGAGATCTCAGCTATCTCGCGTTCAGTATGCCATATCCGAGCTTTCAATATCCTTATCTTTTTGTTGCATTCCTTTAGCCCATACATGCTGCTTGCCTAGTCATCACCACTAATGTCATCATCATCTTGTAGGATACTCTTATACCGAGCCCTCATGTCAGTCTGTCACTCTAAGGATGACTTCCTATCAAAAAGTTCAGACTCTAATTTCTCCTTCTTGGCTTTCAAGGTTGCACGCCTTTTTCTCAGTTTTACTAATATGCTTATCTAAAAGTTTACATCAGGTAAGTGAAAGGATAGGATCAAGGTAAATTTTTCAGTTATGTTGATGATAGGTGCGATCTGTCTCCTTTTCAAGTTTTCTAGGAGGGTATATTGGTTGACTGACCTTGACAGTTATCACCTACGGCCTAGACCGTAAAGATTTTTACTCAGGGTAAGATTTGTTTGTCGGCGGGCGATGACCTTCTTAATCAATCAATCGAGAAAATCTCATTAATTAAAATTTCTCGAGTATGTGGTCGATCAGTGACTTTTATTTATTATGTCAAATCGACTCAAAGTGGTCAGTGTCAATCAATCAATCTACATCATCGTTTATGGTGATATCAAAAAATCTAATCACACCTATCAAGCATAAACAATATGAATATAAGCAGGATCAAATAGCAAAATCATATCATATCATGTCTAGGAAATCGATCTATATAAAAAGAAGTGATGCAAGAAAAGATCATGACCTTATCAATCTATCAAAGCCAGATCATGTAGCATGAGCCATATCAAAAGCCAAATCACTATCAAGCAATCAGAGGGTGCCAAATGCTATCAAGAAGTTAAGTAATCGAATCCATATCATGTAACCATATTCGTATCATGTAATCAGATTCATATTCAAAATGAATTCGGAATCAAAGTCAAACAATCGAGGTCATATTCGAGCAATCATATCCAGAGAATAAAAGACAGATTCAGGTGATCATATTCAAAGATCAAGACGTATATTCAAGCGAGCAAATTTATACGCAGGCAGTCATATTCAAACAATCAGAGTTTAAGATCAATCAGTTAGAATTTACATTTAAAATTCTAAAGTAGCTCGGGTACCTTCAAACAAATGAGGGTAGTTTGTTCGCATTTTAAATTCCAACTCTCAGGTAGCGCTTTCAACGTCCTGGTTCCTCCAAAGTACCTTTACCAATGGAATCATTTTGGAACGCAATTGTTGTTCTTTCTGATCCAGAATTTTCACAGGTCTCTCCTTGTAAGTCAAATCTTCTTATAGTTCAACAACTTTTTTCGAAAACAGGTGACTCGGATCCGAAATATATCGTCGCAGTGTAGAGACACGAAGACATTATGTATTCGTGTCATCTCTTCAGGGAGTTGCAGTCGGTACGATAAAGCTTCATTCCTTTCAATTATCAGGTAAGGTTCAATATAACAGGGCTTCAACTTGCGTCATTTACCGAACCAAATCACGCCTTTTGTCGGGGATACTCAAATGAAAACTCTCTCTAACTTCGAATTCTAGGATCCGCCTCTTCTTATTAGCAAAACTTTTTTGTTGATCCTGTGCGGCTATCAACCAGGAATGAATTAGTTTAATCTTCTCAACAGTAATCTGGACCAACTCGGGGCCAAGTATCTGTCTCTCACCAACTTCACTCCAACAAAGTGGAGATCGACAAGGTCTCCCATACAAGGCTTCATAAGGTGCCATTTTAATATTACTCTGATAGCTGTTATTGTAGGAAAACTCGCACAAAGGCAAATATTGGTCCCAACTTCATTGAAAGTCGAGACAACAGACCCTCAACATATCTTCTAAGATTTGGATCGTTCGTTTGGATTGTCCGTCAATCTAGGGATGGTAAGCTTGTAGACACCCCATTTTCGCCATCTTGAAGTATACAAATTGTTTGGTCAACCTTTCACATTGACCATGATTTCTGGAAAGGCCAGCCCGCTCAAAAAATCCTAAACCTTTGTAGTTCAGAAATTATATGCTATACATATAGTGTATCATTGAGTTTTATGCTGGAATTCCAGCTCACAAGTCGAACCAGACCTGACTCGGATGGTTTCTAATTATACGTCGACAGATCAGCATATAATTGATTTATGCGTCTATCTATCAAACGCATAATTAGTCCAAATTGGACTAGTATTGAACCATCCACAGACCGAACCAAGTTCCGAACTATATGCATATTACCATGCATATTATTCGATTATACACCATGGCACATGCGCATGATTAGTCCAAGTTTGACTAAGACTATGCCTCCCCGGCTAAGCCAATCAATCGGTCACCCCCCGGTCGATGACCGCCTTCTGCCTGATTTTACGCTAGGAAACTTGTGTTTAATTCATTATGAGCTAGTTGTCCAATGCACAATCCAGATTATACACCAGATCCCAGGCGTATAATTCCCAATTATGCATCGAATCAATGGCGTACAATTGGCCAAAACTATAAATAGGCCCCTACCCCACACCTCTCCACACACCAATCTTAAGCTTGTTCCTTTTGGAAAATTCGAGGTTCGCTCTGAGATTTTTAAAAAAAGGAGTTGAGCTGCACTCTAGGTTTCTGGTTCCTAGAACTGTAGACTTTTCTCTAGAAATCTTAAGGGTAATCGAGCACGTGGTACTGGCCCACTTGCTCTAATTCTCGAAGGAGTAGCGAAGGAAGAAAAGCATAACCTTAGATCCATCTCCTGGGAAACCCCTACCGAAAAATCTCAAACCTTAGCGCCCTTTGAGACCAACACACTCTTGCATATGCTTTTTCAAAATCAATCATAGCCATCCTCATTTTCCCAAGAGAGCTAACGGAGGGTAATTGGTAACGGGGTCAATCCTCCCTAACATAGCGGGCCACAACCTCATTTTCTTAGATAGGTCTAACAGGAGTAGGAAACCAAACTAGTCAAACCTTAGGCAACCCATAGCTGTGGAAGTCGGTAGGCTGACGTTTAGCATAAGAATCCAACCCATACCCGCACTCTATCCTCATGTGATCAGTAACGTTCTACAGCGTCGATAATTCTGTAGATGGCGATCGCATAAAACCAGGTATACTCTAGTTAGAATTCGCTTATTACTAACAATCCATTTATGCATGTGCACCTAAATATTTCCCTCTTCATTATTTTGTCGCTTTTCGCCAACCATTGCAAACAAAGTCCACTCAGGACCGATTTGAGCCACTTATTCTGGGACTCGAAAGGGACCTAGAAAAATCTCATACCAACAGTCCGGTGATCACGGTGGAACTCCTTTTGCTAGGGTTGCCCCAATTTAGTTAGTTTGATTTTATTTATTTTTTTGCTTTGTTTTATCACTTTTTCTGTACACACACTTACACGCATTTAGGCATTCCAGCAACCATTCTCTACTACCCCTTCCGAGTGTAAGGGCTAGTATGATCATCTCTTCAGGGATTCGATCTAGGGATCTTCCTACTCTTCGGACCTTCCAGCAGGCCTTGAATAGGCACGAATTGTACCCACCCACCTGACCCGAAGAAGAACACTTGCATACGTACTGCGAAACCTAGGAACTTGAAGTAGAAGCGGTTGTTGCCTCCCTAGTTCATGAACCCCTGAGAGCTTTTGAGAGTGCATGAACATCTTTCAGAAGCTAGAAATGTCGAGAATCCATAAAATAAACCTCACTAATAATAATGACCCGCTATTATGGGGCTACCATGATAATCCTACATTTGATAGTGGACAGTCTCACAACTTCGTCCAAAATCACCCCAAGATTAACATGACAGGCGAAGAGATACCTGATACACCTCCAAGTACTAGTAATAATAATGGCAGGAGAGAAAGCGGCTTTGGATAAAACTATACCTCCGAACAAATCATAGGCCTTAATCTCTACACATTGTCAAGAGGAGGAAAAGAAGTCAATGAATTACTTCAGAGCTTAGTTGCCATATACAAAGCCACTACTGATTAGCAGAACCAGGATGATCAAGAACAACAAAATAAGGAGAAGCCACCATCCTCGAGCACCGTATAAGCTCATATATCACCACAAGGGGGGGCTACCCATACCTTCTTTAGTAATAATCACTGAGGTCGAACTCACCCTCAAACTACAAGAAAGGGTACCATTGTGAACATGGAGGACCTTACTTGGGTTCTAGATGAGTATATGGCTAAGTGAGAAAGCCCCAGATTCTCATTCGGGTTTGACAAATTTTGTCGGGATCTCGATTTTACTGTACCTGCAGACTTTAAGCCTCTTAAATTAAATTGATACAATGGTATGGGAAATCCGAATCACCACCTGACGCTATTTTGCAACGATTGTTTACCTATACGCGACCATCAAGGGCTCCTCATCCATTATTTTCAAAGATCACTGGAAGGAGAGGTTCTTGATTGGTTTGCTAGTCTACCACTCCACAAGATCAACACGTTCGATGATCTAGACAGTCAATTCTTTGACCAATATAAGCATTTAATTTAAGAAACAGTCAATCTCAGTGACCTAATGACCACAAAGCAAAAGCCCGATGAGGACTTTGCAGTCTTTGTTGGTCGTTGGAGAAGGCTCGCAACCCGAACAAGGAGCCAGGTGAAGGAGAAAGACATGATTGGTATCATCATCGATAACGTCAAAGAGCCTCTTCGGAGCACCCTCATCATAAGCGATTGCCACCCAAACTTCACTACTCCTCACTCATGCTTCGCGTATACAGCAGCACATTAAGAGTGGAAATCTCTCCTTCTCAATAATAGAATCTGAGGGAGCCTCCTCTAACGACTCCAAAAGAAAGAGTAAGAAGAAAGCCTTATGCTCTGAGCAAGTCAATGCAATTGCCAACCAAGGGCAGAATTCTGGAAATGGGAATTTTCAACTAAGATGCCCCAATCAAGGTAGCCAAAACTGATATCAAAACCAAAATCGGACCCGATATCCCAACTAGAATCAGTACCAAAACCGTAACCAATACCCTAACTAGTACCAAAACCAAAACATAGCAAACCAAAACCAAAACACAGCCCAAAACTAGACAACCAACCCTCCAAACTATAACAACATACTACCACCACAGAACCTCAACCAAAGCGTGAATATTACCCACCATTACCCGATACTATTCCCAACATCTTCCACCTCCTTAGCAATCAAAACCTGATTAGATTCCCACTAGAGAGACCACGCCCCTGGCCAGCACTCCTAGACTATAGCAAGTTTTGTGCTTTTCACCGATTCGCAAGACACAATTTGGAGGATTGCTAGATCCTATGGGACGTGATCTACGACATGAACGACTAAAATCAAATCAACTGGGAAGCTCTCCAAAATAATAACCAGAACAACAACCGGCCTCCACCTGACCTAGGAATCATCAACAACCCTATGCCCAATCATAATAATCAAGCACATGATTCCCATAGCACCACCGTAGACCTCCCTAGCGACTCACAACTCAGCCTTAACCCTGATCACTCGCATTGACCCTTCGAATACCCTAACCAACCCAATCGAACCCCAAAGACCTTTGACCATCAAACCACACATCCACCCTGATCGCCCGAGTCGAACCACCAAACCCGCCACCATACCCAACCTTCTCCCAAAGACAAATCCAGTCATTTAGAGCTAGGATACCCAACCTCTGTAGACATCCGCTAGGACCCCCAACTCCCTCAACCCATGAACCAAGTCATCAACTGCTCCCTTTGTCTGATTATGAGCCTGACATCGAAGAGGTCATCGCTCAAACGCCATCTGAGTTTGGCAGCTCATTTGAGCCGACTTTTAAAGAAACTAAAACAAAAACTGAGCATGAACCAGGTGTTGAAATGAACCAAGAAGATAAAGAACCGAATAAGGTGGAGACATTAATTTCTACCTTTCTAGAGGAGGAGGATTACATGCAGTACCTCCCTCCATGGAACGGCGTAACCCTGGTCTGCATTCCTCCAATTTTACTCCTTTTATGTCATATGTTTCAGGAGGTTCATCAAAACAGGTCGTTACATGGATAAGGGATCAGCAACCCACATGATCGATACTCAAATCGGGAACAAACTACCCACCGCCACATTGTCCCCATCAGTCAAAAGACTCCCTATCCTTCAAAGGGAGAGAAAATACAAGCAACCAACACAAGGAGAGGACAATGAGGGATAGAGAGAGACAAATCTAGCTCTCCTGCTCCATGTAATCCCTCCACAACAAGTTTCAGCACCTCAACCACCTCAGCCAGTCATAAACGAAGCTCACAGATTCGAAAAAAATATCAGCCTTGGAATCGGGCAAAGAATACGATCTTCTACAGCATCTCGAAAAAGTCCCGGCTCAGATTTCAGTCCTTGAGCTAATCAAGAAGTCCCCAAAGCACTACCGATTGCTAATGAAGGCACTAACTAAGACTCAGACAGCCTAGGACACTACTCTAGAGGGATTACGCAAGATCACCTCTGTCATGGCTCAACCCCCGACTCTTACATTCACAGATGCCGATATACCGAAAGAAGTGCTACGCGGGAGCTCAGTCCCCATATACCTGACAGTAATAATCAGGGGATTCTCAGTCCCTCATGCATTGGTCAATACAGGAGTGGGATTGAATATTTGTCCATTGACGACACTTAAAACCCTCGAGTACATAGAGCAGGATACATGGCATTCGTCATTATCTCTCATAGCATACGACGGTACACGGCGCTTTGTCAAAGGGATCATCAAACTCCAAGTTCGTCTTGGACTAGTAACCATAGACACTACATTCCATGTGTCGGATTCATCCAACACCAAAAACTTGATTATGCACAGGAAATGGTTGGAATCAATGAAAGTTGTAGCATCAGCCTACTATCAATGCATCAAGTTCCCTCACAGGACACTATATATAATATTTTTTGTACTTCCCAAAAAATTTCAAAGTTTTCCCAAAAAACCGACATATTGCCGAAATTAAAATTTGTCACTATGATTGCTCCAAAATTACGAATATCTGTATATTCCATTCTACTATTTATAATTTGAAAATGCAACTAATAAGTTAATGAAAATATATATTAAAGGAAAATAAAATGTAAAAAAGAGAAAAACTAAATAGTAGAACGTATCCCATCGATCGAGTAACCCAACTAATATTGAATCTTTCCCTCCATTTTTAAGTACTTCAACAGTCGCAAAAGGTTCTACAAATATGTTCATTAGATAGCTCTAGTCAAGTAGATCCAAATTGATAGGTAATTTGTGAAAAATTGAGTTGTAACAAGCACAAAATTATTGTTTTAAGTTGGGTCGTATAATAAGAAAAAAGTTGTATATATATATATAAAGGATCCGATCAAACAAATCCGGACCGATCGAAATGGGGCAAGAGAATCCACTGGGTCAATACATAAGGTCGACCTAAGTTAGCACTACAAAAATAAAGTGTTTCAGCGGCACTTGCTGTTAAGGCTATTTTTGGTAGCGGCAATACTAATAGCCGCAGTTTTTGGTAGCGACAAGACTAATAGCAAACAAAAAACTGCCACTAATAGTCTTATTTTTTGTAGTGTAGTGAGTCAAATGACCCGCCCCATGACCAACACCGACTCGAGAGAGACCCTATCCAACCCATAAAAAAAATACAAATATGAGGCATGAGGAGAGTTGAACCCATAACCTATTTGGGGAAAAAGTAAAACAACACAAGTAACTTACCCAACTAAGATATTTAGTAGATTTACTATTTTCATATATTGAAAATTATATTAACCAATCACCTATAAAGTGACATACAAGAATAGGGGCACCAAAAATTTGGGGGCCCGAGGCGGCCCTCTGATGGGCGTTGCCAGCCCTGGCCCATGTAACTTCAGGGTCAAAGTGGGTCATAGACGGTCATACTATAATTCCTCATTTCTGGTAAACTCACCAAGAGTATCCTTTGGGAGCCATTACTTCCACACGTTTTTCAAGTGATTGCACCGGATTGTACCTAATTTAAAAGAAAGACTTGTAAGTTTGGCGATCTCTACTCTGTGAAAACACTATCTAAACTGTTTGATTCGAAGAACATGATTTAAAGATATTAATTGCAAAAGATTAGAACAAAATGTAATTTTCATCATTTGATTAAATGGAGTCATAGGCTATTATATATTTCAACAGTTGACGATAATAGATTATATGGCAAGTATTGTGTTTTGCTCCAATTTTATGTACCAGAGATCTATTGATCATGAACTTCAAATCAGATGGCTCATATTACATTTTTACAAATCACATGTCTCTAAAATATCAATTCTTTAAATTTGGTTGAATCACTTGAAATACATGTGCAATTACTGGCTCCCGTATCCTATTTAGTGCACTAATAATTCTCGAAATGTAACATGTTTCCGGAATCCAACGGACGGAGCTCTTCACAAATATCTCCTCGTTTTCCGGCTTTTACGAAGCTCCCACTATTGTAACATATGATATTTATATATATATATATATATATATATATATATATATATATATATATGCATGACTGCCTTTATTTGTAACGTCGGGGCTCTTCGCAAATAACTTTTCGTTTTCCGTTTTTTACGAAGCTCCCATCACTGTAACATGTGAAATATATATATATATATATATATATATATATATATATATATATATATATATATATATATATATGGGTGCCTTTATTTGTAGCGTCGGTTTTGAGTGCTGAAACCGTTGATTGCCTTCAATAAGACTATTGAAATCATTTTTCGTCCTAATCTCTCATGTTGAGCTCGCTATCATTAGCCAATCAAATTTTGGAAGGGATGAGATCCTTCTTTGTCACCTTGTTAAGTTCTCCAACGTCTACTACAGATCAAATTCTTATGTCATTTATTAAAATTTCATAATAACATTCAAAAGCTTTATAGATTTAATTTCAAGTGGCACACATTCGAAAAAGTAATATGAGAATCACATTTGATGTACAATTATGATCATGTCCACTTTTTGTAATGTATGCTGCATAAAATCAACTAACGATCCAATGGTAGGGTCATGATCTCAAGATATATTATCCGGAACATTGAGTACAAAATATCTCCATCAAAGCAATAAACAAATTTAGCATCGATACTCGAGTTGAGAATAAAATTCTGCAGTTGTATATAAAGTTACTCCTATCCATAAATGGGGGAAAATTATAGAATTTGTATTTTGGTACACAATCCTGCACGTTAGATAAGCAGGATAGTCCAACAGGGTCAAATACTTCCCGAGATTTTAAAGCTCAAAATCTAGGTGTGCCTACGAAAAGTTGGGGTCTCAATGCGTCGGGCCGGGTTTAGGTCAGGCCTTAAGCAGGGTGATTTTTAATTGGGCTTTTGTTGTTAGTCCATGCCCAACCACTTTTTAATCAGGCCAGGTCTGGCCTAATTTTATTCAGGCCTATATACATCAGCACATACCTGGTCCATTTTGGGTCGGACCAGGCCACCCGACATTTGAATATAATTTATATAGAAACTACCTCAACTGATCGAGTCGGACCAGGCTTAAATGAGCCAGTGTTTAATCGGTCTTTTGGAACAAGCCCATACCTTGCCTGATCGGCCAGGTTCGGCCCTTCTTTTGTTTGGGTCTACCTACCTCAGCCCCTATGCAGTCCATGTCGGACCAGGCCGGGCTCAAGCTTAGCCCATTGAGAACCCTACCCAAAGGTACCCAACGGTCGTTATATATTTGCAACATATATAACTAACCCATGTAGACTAGCGGCATAGCTGAAATTTGGTACATCTTATCTCCACTGCATGGTTTTCGTCTGTGAGAAAGACCGGAACAAAAAACAATCTCCATTGTTTAATTAAAATCTTTCAATGATTTTCATTGGTGAAAAAATTGTCTAGTACTTACGATTAAAGAAGTGATACCCTAATAAAAGAGGCTTGTAGGCATTATATTATAAATGAAGATTGCTTTCTATTACTAATTGTTTTCTTTTAAAGTCTTTTAAGGTGCATCTTTTTAGTCCCAAGATTTTTTAAGAATGACCCCCTAAATCTTAAAACTTCTTAAGATATTTAAAAAATTTTCTTTTTTGTCCTCAAGATTTATTAATTATTTACTCCCAAAACTCACTCTCTCTCTCTCTCTTTCTCTCTCTCTCTCTCTATCTTCCTAAAATCCCAAACGACTATCTCACTCTCTTCCTAAAATCTCTCCCTTCCTATAGAATCCCAAACAACACACACTCTCTCTCTCTCTTCCTAAAATCCCAAACGACACACACTCTCTCTTCCTAAAATCTCAAAAGACGCTCTCTCTCTCTCTCTCTCTCTCTCTCTCTAATCTCAAACGACACACACTCTCTCTCTCTCTTCCTAAAAGGGATATTAATTATGCATTATTTTCCGTAGTTGTTTTATCTGTTTTCTCAATTTGCTTTTTCTTTTTAATATATTTTTTAT
Source organism: Chloranthus sessilifolius (assembly GCA_021018995.1). Lineage (NCBI taxonomy): Eukaryota > Viridiplantae > Streptophyta > Magnoliopsida > Chloranthales > Chloranthaceae > Chloranthus > Chloranthus sessilifolius. The sequence goes on along the minus strand of CM037597.1, from coordinate 31,318,715 downwards.
TTTTAACAAACCTTTTTCTTTTGTTCCACGGTTTTCATTTAAATTTTTTCTTCTTAAAACCTTTCTTATATCCCTTTCGCTTAGGGATATTGCATCCTATTTTTCAATTTTCTTGAAGGATTTTATCACAGCATTTATGTCCAAAACTAGAGTTCGTGATTTGATTCTAAACTTGTTTCTTAGCTATTATTTCTAAACATCTATCTGCTATTAATCTTAGGACAAAAGTTGTTCTAAGTCCTAAGGTATCTTGTTTAGATAATTTACTAATAAAATCGGGATAGCCTTTGATGGCTAATTCATCCCATGGTGCCGAAAGTTTGTGGTAGAATTGTTCTAACTATGATATATTAATTGGGGGTTCCAATTGACAGTAATATTTTTTAAAAGTATTGCAATATTCTTGAAATTGGAAAATATTGCATAATTCTAATTTTGATAATATATATATCGCATCATCTTGTAGGTTTTGTTCACCTGTATATCCACAAAGATGTTCTTTAATGATTATCGTAAAGTGTTTTAAGATATCATCAAGATTATTGAAACTTCCTAATAAGGATGCTTTTTGCATCCTTCCATCATTGGATTTTTCCCATTGTTTTAACCATTGCAAAACATCTCCTTGAAGTGTTGCTGCAATATAGTCAAGGAATCTTTCTTTCGACCAAGTTATTTTCTGGTTTGTAATTACTATGGACATGGATTGTGCCCAATCGTCAATTACCTTTTCTTGATCTTTAAAAGGAACATTTGTTAAATCCAGATATGTTCCACCTTGAGCTACGTTTTGTTTGTTCAAATCGTCTCTTCTATTATTTGTAGGAATTGGAATTTTTTCATCTTTAATTTCTGATGTAGAACTACCATCATTCATATGAATATGATGTTTTAGATATTCTTCTTGTTCTTCAAGAGTTAAGGTTTTTAAATAGGTTTCCAAAATTTCAAATTCTTCTAATGGTTCTTCAGCTTTTCTTTTTCTTGGAGTCATAGGAGTTTGTGACTCACTAAGAGTTGAAGAGGTATCTGATTGATCAGAAGTGATATTCATTGTATCAGCTTCAGATTCTTCATTTAATTCCTGGTTTTGAAAGTATGTTAAAAGAGATTCATTTTTTTGAGAGACCTCTGTGATTTGTAATATTATATGATTTCTATCTTTCACTGGAAGGGTTTCATCCAGATATAAGTTTTGCCAATACTCAATGATTTCCTTTACATTCAAGTATTCTTGATAATTATATTCAATATTTTTTTGTAAGACACAGATGTCATCGGTATTGATTTCATCAGTTCCATAGAATAATCGTGTAGTCGAATATTCATCATTTTATTTTTCTAAATTTAACTGCTCTAATTTTGTTATTAGATTTTCTATTTTTGATTTGGTTTCTTATTTTAGATCCAAATCAATTAATTTGCCTAAGGCCAAAATATTTTCTTTATTTATCATTACTTCATTGTGAATAGCATACAGCTGTATTTCCATATCGTCTTGTTTCTTATAAATTTTCTTTAACCAAGTACCAGTTATATCTAATAGACTATTTATAAAACCGCTTATTATATGCATATTACTTTCAAAATTTCTATCTATATGGAATATATACTTATAATCTTCTTGGTTTTTATGATTCCAAGAACTTATACAATCAATAGGTATTTCTAGATTTTTACTAAATGTTTCTGCCATGTTATTTGATACAGGTACCTAAAACCGCTTAACGTTTGGTTGGTGCCTAAACCGTTCCCACATAGACAAAAAGCTTTTACAGCTATGAAAGTCTTTGAAGGGATATGAGCTTTACCAAACGATAAGTATATGGGTTTTATATCAAATAAGTAGTCAGAAAGATTTAGTAAAAAGACTTTTTTTTTTTTTTTATCCTTGGCTGATATGATCCTAAAGTAGATAGATAACCAACATTATGATACAAATAAGGAAAAACATAATAATAAATATATTAACGAAAATAACATCTATCGGTTCTATTATAGTACATACTTACAATGACTAGTACAAACCACTGCAGACGCCAATGCTAATACCAAACTCTAATACTTGAACATGGCTTTGATACCATTTACAACACTGCGGAAATGTTTCTGAACTCGATGTCTTCTTTAAGGGCAGGTTATGTCCTTAAATAGACTTTACATACATACCAGGACAAACAACTTTATTCAACAGTAAAGATGCTTTCGATTTTTTCAAAGCATTTACTTACATCTAGACAAACAGTAAAGATGCTTTCCCTTAAAATAATATAATGGGCAACATCATGGTCATGGTTTCACGCGATTGTGGTTTACGGCGTCGATGAGTGAGTCGATTACTGCGTAACAACGTGTCTGGATGGTGTGGTCCACTATGCTTCCATACGATTTTTCAGATTATGGTAGAAAACCGAATCTTCTGAGGTAGGACTATGATGATTATAGCTGTCTTGCATCTCATCTTCTTCGAGCATCGTTATTTCGATCTCGAGATTCTCTGGGAGGTCAAGATCTTTTTGAGAATCGAATTTTAATAATAATGAAGCTGCTTCAATTTTTTGCTCTTCAGTCCTCATATATTCAATCGGTAAATTTATAGTGAAAATTCTTCGACCATCTGATATGTTGATTTGATTATCAGCAGCACGGATTTGTCTTGCCATTGAAGAGAATATTTTTAGAGACCGAATCCAGTAGGATTTTGGATTTATGGACATGATGCTTGCTTTAGCCATGGGGTCTTCGACTTCATCGAACTCGTAGTCTTTAGTTTTATCTAAAAACCAAATTTGATATGGCTAATAAAATTTTTCTTTTGATCTCCATCCTATTGTGCTTGTGATCCAAAATGTATAGTAGACAGTGCGATTGAGATTTTTGGTGATATGATAGATCATTGTTTTGATCATCATCAGGAATTCAGTGATAGGATAATCGGGAAAGATTAGTTGTTTTACTAATCCCCAATCAAGACATTCTCCCAGATTATATATGGGATTTTCCGTATAAATTGATAATTTTGAAAGAAAATTCTCATAACACTGAGCTATGTTATAATTATCCATTAAAATCTATTTTATCTTAACTTCTTGATCTTCAATTTGTGCTATCAGGGGTTTACTGATATCACATGGCAGAATATATTTAATTTTTTCAAACAAGCAAATTCTTTTTAATTTGTGAAAAATGGGGTCTGGATAATTTGAATCCATAAGATCTGCTAATTCTAAAAAGTGATTTATTTTTTCAAGAGTGAAGTTTTCTGCAAACGTTTTAGAATCCCAAGCTATGGATTTAACAAGGGCATTAGAACTATCTTGTAGTTTTTCTAGCTTTTGTTCTTTTTCATAGATTTTTTGAGCAAGGTTGCTCATATGACGCCTGAATTATTTTTTATCGTTCAGAAGTTGGCATTTCCAGGCTCCATTAATCTCATGATAAAGTTCTGGACTTATTCCTGGATTATAGAAATCAGGAACGTTATTCATCGAGATGCTCGTTTGTTCTAGCAAATATTGTGACTATTGTACTTGATACAACGTAAAAGCTTATTTAGCTTCATTGAAATCATCGTGAACTTGGTAATGAGAGTTTGGGAAATTGGTAACTTGTTTTTGGCAAGCTAAGAAAGAGGTATATAGTCCGGGTTGATGACCTCTTAACACAACATAAGTTTTTCCAACAATGGTTTTTCCAACATAAGATTTTCTAATTTTTGGAGGTGGTTTAGAAGAAGAGGAGGAGTTTCCTTCTTCTGTCATCTTCTGTCGTTTACAGAGTAAAATCCACTGATTTTGTGGTAACATAAATCTTCTTCCTGCAATAAATATGCCCACTTTGGTTAGTGATTTAAACTTGGATCTCTACTTAAGAAATCAGCCAAAACGTTAGTACTTCCTTTCACATGTTCAACTTCAAAAGTATAAAGAGCTATTTGATTATAGCATTTTAATCGTCTTCCATCTAAAATATCTCTTTTATTAATTAAAAAGTCTCGTACTGCTTTATTATCACTTCTGACAATAAAAACTTCCGGGGCTAGATATATATGAAATTTTTTGAGAGCCAGTTTTATTGCTAGTAATTCTTTTTCAAAGATGATATAATTCTGTTCATTTGGTTTAAATTTTTCCAGAATTATAACCACATAATTTTTCTTTACTTTGTACCTTCTTTGTTAAAGGTGATTTTCTTGGTTTTATCCCATTAGATTGACAAGAATCTCTTTCTTCTCAATCTTCAGCAGGAATAGCTTTTAAAACACATCTCCAACAATTATCTAAAGCATCTGTTTCAAGAATTAATTTATCTCCTATTGTTGGAAGATACACTGTAGGATATTCTTGAATATCTTGTTTTATTTGTTTTAATAAAGTTTTATCTTTATCTGTCCATGTGAATTCTATTTCTTTTTTCAATTTATTTATAAAAGATTTTTCTTTTTCTGCTAAAATTTTCAAATAATTTCTTTCATAATTTAATAAGCCTAAGAGACTTTGTAACTGTTTTTTATCAACTATTTCTTCGGGAAATTTTTTTACTTTTATAATAATATGATCTTGGAGTTTTAGACCATCATGGGTTAGAATAAGACCTAAAAATTCTATTGATTCTTTTTCAACTTCTATTTTGGAAGGTGATAAGATAATTTCATGTTTTTGAAAAATATCACACATTTGTTTTAAATGTTTTTTGTGTTCTTCTTTTATTTTAGAAAATACTAGAATATCATCGATATATACCACACAAAAATCTTTATAGGGGGCAAAAATTGAATCCATCCATCTTTGATAGATTTGAGGAGCAGTATTCAAGTCAAATGGCATGACAGTCCATTGATAATGTCCACATGGAGTGCTAAAAGCAGTTAAAGGTTTAGATTTATCATCTAACTTTAATTGCCAATATCCTGATTTACAGTCGAATTTACTGAAGAATTTTGATCCTTTGATTTGATTAATCAAAACATCTTTCCTTGGAATAAAGTATCCGTCAAATTCTAAATTTTCATTTAGTCTTTTATAATTTAAAACCATTCTAGCTTTTCCGTGTTTTATTTCAGCATGATTTCTTACTAAAAATGCAGGGCTAGAATGAGGACATTTTGTTGATTCAATGAGTTTTTTTCTAATAAATCTTTAATTTGTATTTCAAATTCATCTATGTCTATTTTTGTATAGACCATAGGTTTAACCCTAATTATGATATTAGGATCTTTTAAAGTTATGGTACAGTATCGGGAACTTTTATGCCATAATTTTAGTGGATTGTCACTAAATTATCTTTGAGAATGGTAAAAAGCCAATGAGATTGACTTAGTTGAGTAATAACCTCACCACGCTTGCTGGGGGTGAAGCCTTTGTGACATTTAGAGTTATGAACTTGTAGAAGTGGAATGGGGACCAGTTTGTCTTTGAGGGAGAGACCAATAGAACCTATGGTTAAGGTCATTGGTAAATAGGCAGCAATGAAATTGTTTCCTAACAAGAAATCGCCATGCATTTTGGGAAAACATAAAATTTTAGGAATAATGAATTTTTTGTTATGTAGCCAAATAGAAATATTTTTTGCCTTAAGCTCAATAATTGTCTCTCTTCCTTCGATGCCTTTTACTTTAATGGGATGTTTAATGTTAACCCATTTTTCAGAAGGCAAAGCATTATACCAGCAAGCACTTATTGTGGCTCCAGTATCCATTAAGACACATAAATTATATGGTTTATAATTTTGAAACATAAAATTTCCTAAGACGTATGTATATCATCTTTTTCGATAGCTAGGAGAAAATAAAATTTCAGCATTTTTTGACTGAAAATGATACAGTTGAACTGTGTTTAGTTCATGAGTTTGTGTTCCGGGTAAGATAGGAACTTGTATATTTTTTACTGCTATATGTGATTGGTCTTGAGTTGGTTCGAGAGCACTAGATGTTGATGCTCTTGACTCTATAGTTTTTATAGGAAGCCATTCATCTTTTATAGTATTAAAGGAGGCAGTTCTTATATCTCTAAAATATAAATTGTTGCCAGAAGCTTGTATTTCAATCATCTGGTTTTGAGATTTTGGTTTTTGTTCTAAAAGATCTTCAAATAACCATTGTTTGGGTATCTGTAAATCTTTCCAGTTTATTAATCGTGGTTGGATTTCTAAATCATATGGTTTGGGCAATCATATTCTTATCTGATTTATGCATTTTTGTTATTGGTTTGTACATTCTTATCTTGATGATATCTTTCTTCAAAACTCAAATAGACTTTACAATCTTCTCGGTTTTTCAAAACTCTCAAACAGGGCCTTACTTTCTTAAGAAAACATGCATTTGAGGATGACACAATGATACCTTACTTATTTAAAACATGTACAATGTCACCAAGAATTCCTTACTCTTATAGTCCCCATGAGAATCGTTAAGGTTTTCACTAAAATCTCGCTCATACTACAAAAAGCTCCCACCACAAAAAATAATACTATTAGCGGCAGTTTTTTTTTAAAAAAATTATTGTTATTAGTCCTGTTGCTAGAAAACATTGTCGCTATTAGTCTTGCCGCTAGCAAAAATTTCCGCTATTAGTCCTGCCGCTAGCAAAAATTACCTTAACAGCAAGTGTCGCTTAAACACCTTATTTTTGTAGCGTCAAGACAACCTAGAAATAATAAGGTTCATAATAGCTGAGTAACGATAAAATGTCACTCAGTGGATAAGAAAACCAACTGAACGTCTTAAAATATGACCTTGCAAGTGCACAAGTTCAGATATACTAGGGCAAGTACAAGGGTGTCGAACCACATGGACTTATCATTTATCTCAGTTTAACCTCTATTTTATATTAGTACTTTGTAAAATTAGATATCCTAAATTATCCAAAAACAAATAAAAGAACACCTAAATAGTTTTGAAATAAGAGAGGAGAAGGCAGTTTGGAATCTCTCTTGAATTTCAGATTCGTGAACAATAGAACTTATTTCTTTTCTATAATGAATCCCGGGTATCCCCGCTCCAGGTTACAAGCTCTGTCGCTTCGTATATGAATTAGATAAATCTAAGCGCGAGTTAGATAAATCTAATCTTCAAGGCATCATTGCATGTAACCAACTAAGACTATCCTACAAGGCCTAGCCCGTCAGCGAATATCTTATCTAATCTAACACCAATCCCTATAAGGCCACTAAAATTAGATTAAACAGAATTAAATCTTTACAATCGTCATTCTCGATGACTCGCAGAACCTCCAACATGCAATCGTACCATTAAAACAAAATTTAAAATAGAAAAAGAAACAAAACTTTATTATATACTTATTTGAAATTTACAAGAGATTCCAGCCTGAAGCTTTAAGCACGCATCGATCGAGAGGTCTTCATCATTGTTGAATCGGCCTTCCTCCTAATGATAAAATTAATCTCTCCCTATTTCAGAACTAATCTAACCCTAAACCTATAAGCAAGAAGTCCTATGCTAAAAGCTGTTTTATTCCTAACCTAGGGTCCTTATTTATAGATGTATAAGGCCCTAGAACATTGATTTCTACAAGAAAATAAACCCTAGAACGAATCTAATCTAAACTAGGAAGGTAGAAGAACTTGGAATCTTGACTTTAGGAAGAATCCTAGTTATTCGTGCCTAAAAATTAGCAAGAGATCCCAACAGTTGAGCCTAAAAATACGCAAGAACCCCGGCTTCGACCGATCGGGAATGGAGCTCAACCGGTCGAGATTATTTGTATAGGAAAAACCTTCTCTGTTGTTTGATTTGGACTAGTCGAAATGGGCATTTCGACATGTCCAAAATTAGATTTTTGAAGTTGTTTTGCGCTGAGGTGATCCAAATTTACGTTCTGTTAATCCCAGACTCGATCGATCGAAATGGCATTTTCGACCGGTTATAAAAATCTTGTACTTTTCTGCGTTTTTATGCGAACTTCATTCGGCCATAATTTTTGATATACAGCTCGAAATTCGACGTTTCTTGGCTCGTTGGTGGATATGAAATCTTTTTATAGCAAGTTTTATTGCTAATAATTCTTTTTAAAAATGGTGTAATTTTGTTCATTTGGTTTAAATTTTCCATAATTATATCTACATAGAAGTTCATTACTTTGTATCTTTTTGGTAAGAAGTGTTCTTCTTGGTTTTATACCATAAAAATTGGGAATTATTTTTTCTTCCCATTCTTGGGATGAAATTGCTTTTAAAACGCATCCCCAACACAGACTTGAAACAACTGTTTCTAGAATGAGTTTATCACCGTTTTGGGGGAAATAAGCTCTAGGACATTTTTGTATGTCTTGTCTAATTTGTCTTAATAGAATTTTATCTTGTTCTGTCTAAGAGAATTCTACTTATTTTTTGAGTTTATTTATTAAATGGATTTCCTTTTATGCTAAATTTTTTAGAAAATTTCTTCCATAATTTAAAATTCCTAAAAGACTTTGTAACTATTTTTTATTAGTCAATTCTTCAAGAAAGTTTTTAATCTTGATGATAATATAATCTTGTTATTTTAAACCATCATGATTTAAAATAAGTCCTAGATATTCTATTGATTTCTTTTCAACTTTTGTTTTGGAAGGTGAAAGAATAATTTCATTCTTTGGGAATATTTCACACATTTGTTTTAAATGTTGTTTATGTTCTTCTCTGGTTTTAGAGAATACCAGTATGTCATCAATATAGACAACACAAAAATCTTTGTATGGATGAAAAATAGAATCCATCCATCTTTGATATATCTAGGGGACATTATTTAATCCAAATGGCATTACCGTCCATTGATAATGACCGCATGGTGTGCTGAAAGCAGTTAATGCTTTAGATTCTTTAGTTAACTTTAATTGCCAAAATCCATATTTACAGTCAAATTTATTGAAAAATTTTGTCCTTTGATTTGGTTAATAAAAACATCTTTTCTTAGAATGAAATATCCGTCAAATTCAAGATGATCATTAAGTCTTTTATAATTTAAGACCATTCTTGCTTTTCCTCTTTTTATTTCGGCATGTTTGTGTACCAGGAATGCAGGACTTGAATGAGGACTTTTAGTAGGTTCAATGAGTTGTTTCTCAAGTAACTCTTCTATTTGAATTTCAAATTCATCTATATCTTTTTTGGTTTAAATCATAGGTTTTACTCTTATTATAATTGTGGGGTCTTTTAGTTTGAGACTACAATATATTGGGTTTCTATTCCAAAGTTTTAGTGGATTTTCACTAAAGTTTTCTTTAAGGATAGAATAAAGCCAACGAGTTGGTTCAATTAAGGTGATTTGTTGTGATTGGGTTTCACCACGCTGGCTGGGCTTAATACCCTTTTCACATTTTGTTTTATGGACTTGAAGAAGTGGGATATGTACCAAATCTTTGTTTAGAGTGACACCAATAGAACTAATGTTTAGGTATATTGGTAAATAGGCTGTGAGAAAATTATTTCCTAATAAAAAATCAACATGCATGTTTGAAAAATAGAGAATTTTTAGAATAATGAACTTTTTATCATTAAGCCAAATGAAAATGTTTTTAACTTGCAATTCAATGGTAGTTTGTCTACCTTCAATTCCTCTAATAAAAATAGGATATTTTATTTTAACCCACTTTTCAGAAGGAAGTGTATTATATCGACAAGCACTAACGGTTGCTCCTATATCCATAAGGACACATAGACTATATGGTTTATAGTGTTGGAACATAAAATTTCCTAGTACATAAGTATATTTTTTTTTTCCATAGCTAGGGGAAAAAAGTATTTCCGCATTTTTTGTTTGGAAATGATAGATATGAAATGCTTTAATTTCATCATCATTTTGATGAGATTGGGATTGTGTTCCTGGTAAAATAGGAACTTGCACAATTTTTAATGCAATATGTGGAATCTGATTTGGTTCAGATGTAGATGTAGATGTACATGAGCGAGAGAAAATACTATTGCATACAGTATTCCATTTATCGGTCTCATTATTTTGAGTACGAAAAAATGTGATGTCTCGAAATTTTTTTATTTTCGAACAAGTCCGACTTGGTGTGCGTGTCTAACTGGTCATGCAGCTGACAGTATAAATGCTTTGAGTGAGTTAGAATAAGTCTCGAGTGAAAAAGGAGTTAGTGATAATATAAGTCATTAGATGAAGTATCGTACACCGACGTGCGATGTACCGGCTTAACACCCCAAACTCAGCCTTTGAGTATAAAAGCCTAATAGGATAAGAGATTCTTTCCTTTGCTTTGTTCGTTGAGGATTTGTTTGAGAAGAGAGAAGAGAAAGAAAGCTCAAATCTTTTTCTCCTAGCCTTCTTGTGTGAGCCAATCATTATGTTCTTGTCGTACACGATTGGGGAAGTGAAGAGAGGTGTGTGTTGATGTGGAGCTCTTCGTAGACTTCGTTTCGACTTAATCGTTGAATGGATTGCTGATTTTCGCTCTGAAACCCTCTCTTGGGCAAGATCACGTTAATCAAGGAAATGACCTCAAAAGGTGAGCTAGTATGTGATGAATTGTGAGTTATAGTTATGTTAGATATTAGTTAAGATATGAGTGAAAATCTAGAAGAAAAGGATTCAAATTTGAGAAAAAATGTGTAGCGACTCGAGATCTCACAACCTCTTAATTGTAAGATCTTAGACCGTACCTTCATATCATAAACTAAAAACATAATAAGGCGCTAAAAGCGCCTTAAACAACGGAAGATAAAATTTCTTTAAAATATTAACTAATCAAAATAAAACTCATGATTATTCCAATAACAAGTCTAACATGATTAAAGCTTAAACGGTCTTACTGGCATACTAACTGATCAATGTCTCATTTATTTAAAATCAATAATAATAGTTAAAAAGAAAATTAAATAATTAGGCCACGAAGTCATCATCGTCATTCATTTCAGGTTCCTAGGCAGCACGTGCAGTCTCATCACCATAGACCCATACGTTGTCCTCGACTATACCTGTCTCATCTAGCCACCCACATCAACAAGGGATATAAGTTTATACTTGTATGGACCAGACATGCAATCCATTAAAATATAAAATATCAATCATAGTCATGTGAACATTTCTATTTACTTCATATGTGTATGCTTGTAGCATGTATAATCTCAATAAGCTGAAATGAATTAAACATAAACATGGATATCAGCATTGCATGAATGCATAATTTCTTTTAATTTCATCTTTCTTATCATTTAATGCACGTTAGATTCCATCCCGCTCAAGACATTGGGTCGTAATCATGTTTATCACTTGTTTAGTTAGACTCCGTCATGCTCAAGACGTTGGGTCTAATCAATCATATCATTTATTGCACGTCAAACTCCATCCCTCTCAAGACGTTGGGTTTAATTATTCTCATCATACTCTTGTTTAGTTAGACTCCATCTTACACAAGATGTTGGGTCTCATACCTTCTTAGACTCTATCAGGTATAAGATGTTGGGTCTAATGCCTTCTTAGACTCCATCATATACAAAATATTGGGTCTAATACCTTCTTAGACTCCATCATGTACAAGATGTTAGGTCTAATGCTTGTTGACCATGGCTTGATATTTCATCATGTTTTACGCATCTTGATTGTGCATTATACAGATCATCATGAAAAATATAAAGTGCGTAAGAGTAATATCATAATACATAAGCATTTAAGTGTATTTAATCATGGTACATAAACATTGAAGTATACACAATCATGATGCATAAATATTATAGTGCATATCATACGATCATAGTGCATAAACATTGACATTTAATGACACTGTTATGAGAAGAATTGAATATAGAACTTAACTATTCAAACTCAATCTATTGAATTTATTTTTAGGCTCAATCTATTGATTTTAGCTCAATCCATTGATTTCTCAATCCATTGAATTCTATTCATGCTCAATGGATTGATTTCTCAATCACTTGACATAAATTCACGCTCAGGCTCAATCTATTGAGTTTTGCTCTATCCATTGAGTTCTGTCTATTACTATTTAATATTCATCCTCAATCGATTGACATCCAAAAATCATTTGATTGACATAATTCTATGTATTTTTTTAAAACAATATCATTTATTAGTATCTGCTTTACTGTTCATCCTCAATCGATTGACATCCAAGAACCATTCGATTGACATAAATCCATGCTTAATCTATTGAGTTCTATCTGTGACTATTTGATGTTCATCCTCAATCGATTGACATCCAAGAATCAATCGATTGACATAAATATGTGCTCAATCTCAATCTATTGAGTCCGACTCAATCTATTGATTTCTCAGAATCAATATACTGACGTTGATCCTGAGCATGCCCCAACAATGCTCAAATCTCATGGTGATCTTTAACCCATCTTCCTTTTAACCAAAATCGTCAACATTAAAAATCATTAATCATAGCATGCATCCATGTAATCACCCCTTCATTATTCATGAAATAAACTCACTAATTTGCATAAAAATTTATTTAAAAATCAATATTTTAAGTTCAATGAAAAGCATGATTTCTCCATACCTAGATCGATCGTATCACTACGATGAAATCGAGATCCATATAATGATGATGATTATAAAAGGAGGCAAAGGCCACTTGAGAATATATGCCAATGTCTTACTGATCTTCCAAAAGAAAGGTTCTAGAAAGGTGGATCTAGAATTTCTTCTCTAAGATCTCTAGGGTTTCTGACGGCTCTGTTCTTAAGAAAAACTCTGAATGAGATTATGATTTAGGATTCTCCGTAAGACATTTATAACATTTTATGGATTATCCGGTGTTAAGCTAAAATACCAAGGAAGAGTGTATAGGCTTTTACCTCAAAGTCTAAAATAGAGGTTTATAACACACATAACAAGGTTTGATCCCTAGACCTCTTATCTAGAACTCAAGTTTTTAACCAACAGGCTATTACACAACTTATGTCCATTAATGAGGAAAATAAATATAAAGGCTTGAAAAATCAAAACATGCATTTTTAGTTAAAACATTTTGAAAAGTCAAGACATGCAATGAATACGTTATTAAGCATATACACAAAAATTAAGTGTGTCAAAGACATAAAATTCAAATAATAATATTTTTCCCTACTTATAAAAATTTCACCCTCAAAATTGAGTCATACCTCACTAGAAGAGATGGGGGTACTCCCTCCTGATAGCATCCTCGTGCTCCCAAGTGGCTTCCTCGCGAGAGTGGTACTGCAAAATCACAAGGACCAGCGATATAACTTTATTTCTCAGGGAATGTTCTTTCTGGTCAATAATCTGAACAGGCACCTCCACAACGGACATATCCTTATAAATCTTTAAGGGTTCCCACTCGATAACGTGAGTAGGGTCTGCCACGTATTTCTTTAACATGGATATGTGAAAAACGTTGTGCACATCGGCAAACTTTGGTGGTAGCTTGACTCGATATGCCGTTTCTTCGATTCTCATTAAGACTTCGAACGGTCCCACGAATCTCGGACTAAGTTTTTCTTTCAGCTCGAATCTCATTACTCTTTTCATAGGAGAGATTTTCATGAAGACTTTATCCCCTTCAATCAAATCTCAATTCCTACGCTTCAAATCAGCGTAACTCTTCTGCCTAATCTGCGTGGTCCGCATTCTTTCTCGAATTAACTGAACTTGTTTAGACGTGTCTTCAACAATTTGAGGTCCTAGCAAACTTCTCACACCGACCTCATCCCAACAAAATGGAGTTCTGCAACTTCTCCCATATAAGGCCTCATACGGGGCCATCTATATAGTGGACTGGTAACTATTGTTATAAGTGAACTCCGTGAGGGATAGATGTTCATCATCGCCAAAGTCTAGTACACAAGCACGAAGCATGTCCTCTAACACTTGATTCAGTCTTTCAGTCTACCCATCAGTCTAGGGATGAAAAGTGGAGCTAAATTTCATCTTAGACACCATCCCATCTTGAAATTTTTGTCAAAATCTCAACATGAAATGAGGGTCTCTATCAGATACAATATCAGCAGGTATCCCATGCAATCTGACAATCTCCCGAATGTAAATACCCGCCAACTGAGAAGTTGAATAGGCTATGCGATAAGGAATAAAATAAGCAGATTTACTTAATCTGTCGATCATAACCCAAATAGCGTCGTTCCTCTTCAGGGTTCTCGACAACCCAGTGATGAAATTCATACCAATACTCTCCTATTTCCAACCAGGAATCAGTAGTGGCTGAAGTAACCCAGGTGGTTTCTGATGTTCAGCCTGGACTTGTTGGCATATGAGACATCTTGCCACGTAGTCAACGATCTCTCTCTTCATATCATTCTACCAATAATTTTTCTTTAACCCTTTATATATCTTATTGTTCCTAGGGTGAATAGAGAATTTAGACTTATGGGCTTCATCCAAGATCTCCCATTTCAATTCTATATTATCAGGTACACAGTAGCGTCCCTAGAACAACATCATCCCATCATCCCTGACAGTAATTTCTGACTTCCCACTGTCCTTTAGTTTCAAAAGGATAAGATAGGATCTTCAAATTATAGTTTTTTTATTCGATCAAGTAATGAAGAGGTGATGACAATGTGTGAAAGCAATGCCCTTGGTCGAATTACCTGTTCTGGAATAAATCTGTTGAGGGAATTGACAACAACATTAGTCTTTCTCGGATGATATTTGATCTCGCAATCGTAATCGATCAGAAATTCCAATCATCTTCTTTGCCTCATAATCAAGTCTTTCTACATAAAAAGGTATTTAAGACTTTGATGATCTGTGGAGATGATGAATTTCTCTCCATACAAATAGTGTCACCAGATCTTTAACGCGAATATAATAGCAGCCAGTTCTAGATCATGCGTAGGGTAATTCTTTTCATGTTCCTTTAGCTGCCTGAATCTGTAAGCTACAACTCTCTCATTTTGCATCAGGACACCACCTAGTCTTTTATACGACGCATCGGTATTAACGGTGAAGCCATCACTGCCAGAAGGTATCACTAGAATAAGAGCAGTAGTCAACCTTTTCTTCAACTTGAAAAAGCTCTTCTCGCACTCATCGATCCAAATGAATTTCACATTCTTCTTGGTCAGCCCGATAAGAGGTCCTAAGATCTTTGAGAAACCTTCCATGAACCTTCTATAGTAACCTGCTAAGCCAAGGAAACTCCATACTTCAATAACATTTTTGTGACTCGCCCAATTCACAATGGCTTCAATCTTCGCAGGATCAACAGTAATTCCTGCCTTAGAAACTCTGTGGCTCAGGAATGCCACTTCACGCATCTAGAATTCGCATTTACTCATCTTAACATACAACTGGTGGTCCAATAGGGTTTGTAAGATGATCTTTAAGTGTTCGGTGTGCTTTTCTTCAAACTTGGAGTAAATCAGGATGTCATCTATGAAAACCACCACAAACTAATCTAAATAGGGCTTAAAAATACGATTCATCAAGTCCATAAAGATTGCAGGGGCATTTGTCAATCGAAAAGGCATTATTAAAAATTCAAACTGCCCATACCTCGTATTGAATGTCGTTTTAGCTATATCGAACTCTCTCACCCTCAACTGGTGATATCCAGATCTCATATCGATCTTAGAGAAATATCATGCACCTTGCAGTTGATCAAATAGAATATTGATCTGTGGCAATGAATACTTGTTCTTAATCGTCGCCTAGTTCAATTGTCGATAATCAATGCACAGCCTCTGAGAACCGTCCTTCTTTACAAATAAAATAGGAGTACCCCATGGTGACTAGCTCCTTCTAATAAAGCCCTTATCTTGTAGTTCCTGTAACTGTTTCTTCAATTCTATCAGTTCTACAGGCGCCATCTTGTAAGGAGTCTTGGCTATCAGTGCAGTGCCAGGTACGAGCTCAATCTGAAATTCAACTTCCCTACTCGACGACAAACCCGTCACCTCATCAGGAAAAACACCTGCAAATTCGTTTACAACAGGAATCGAAGATATATCTCCTCGCTTTTCCTCGGCTTTCAATAAAGTAAAGAGTTTCAGAATAGCACCCTTCTGTGCTCCCTTGAATATAAACATTGGTCCATCGAAAAGAGTAAAAATCATGGTCTTGGTAAAACAATCAAGGGTCGCATGAGATTCAGCTAGCCAATCCATCCCGAGGATAACATCGAAATCTTCAAAATCTAACTCAATCAGATCGAAAACTAATGCATGGGTTCCAATCTGAACAGAACATCAAGGATAGACACTGTCAGCAAGCACACTCTTTTCCAAAGGAGTTTCTACGGTCAAAGGAATGCTCATAGGAGATGAGTCTTTATCAAGACGCTTAGCGAAGTTCAAGGAGACGAATGAATGTGTAGCACCCGAATCTAAAGGCACATGAGGAAAAAGACCATAAATCAACATTGAACCTGGGGCATCCAAGACACGCCACGATTTAAATTATGCAACATAAGGGTATCATTCAATTTTAAAGTTTAATGCCTATCAGATAATCATTAGTTCTTAACAAATTCATTTCATTTATTTTTGAAAATATTTTCGCAAAGCTGTTCATTTTACACAAATTAATATTTACGACATTACTACGTAAACAAGTATAAAAGAATATAATAATGAATTTTAATAGACAAACATACCCTGGATGACATCGTCTGAGGCTCTAGCGTCAGCATCAGATAGGGTATACACACGACCATTAGCCGTAATTATCGCAGGAGGCATAACTCTCGATCCAGATGACTTCTTAGGCATCTTACACTCGGCTGCTCTATGCCCAAACTGTCTATAGTTGAAACAAGCACCCGTTCCTCTCAGGCAAGTGCCATAATGATTCTTGCCACAAGTGGTACAAATCGAAGTAATCTTTGTTGTCAACACTACTATAGAATTAGTCTTGCTTTATTGAGAGAAGGTTGGTCTTGAGTAAGGAGTGGCCCTACTCTCTGATCTCATGTTGGACTTAGAAAACACACAATCTCAATGGCTAGATTGAAAGTTTTTAGTCGAGCTCTACCCCACATTACCAGTCGGCGAAGGCGCCTTCAGTTCTCTCTCGATGGTATAGCACCTATCAATCAGGTTCTTATATGAGTCGCATCGGTGTCCAACCACCAAGATCCTGATCTGGAGCCTCAAACCCTTCTCAAACCTCCTGAGTCAAAAGTTTTTATCAGAAACTAGGGTCGATGTAAACTGGCTCAGTTCCGTAAAAAGGTTGGCATAAGCGTCAACAGTCATCTCTCCCTATTACAGGTTCAGGAGTTCATCAATCTTCGCTTCTTGGACGCTCTGGGGGTAGTACTTATTATAAAATACCTTTACAAACTCATCCCAGTCCCATACATAACCAGGCTCTTTGACACGAGTCGCTTCTTTCAATTGTCTCCACCAGTTCTCGGCATCTCCCTCTAGTTTGTAGGTTGTCAATTTCACTTTAGTTGTCTCATTACATTCCATCAGATCGAAGATCTTTTCCATCAGCTGCACCCATATCATAGCCTCAGCGCTATCCCCCCATCCCATTGAAGTATCGCGGTCGGTTCTTCCTGAATTCATCTAATTCGGACCTAGGAGCAAGAGTAGATTGGGAATTCAGAGTTCTGGTTGTATTGATGGCATTCACAATTGCCTCGGTCAACTCATCAATGTGTTTGTTTGTCATCTACTGCCGATCAATCTCACGTTAAACTCCAGTTATACATATTCCCGACGTAAGAATCAACCTTAGGCTCTGATACCAACTGTAGCGACCTAAGATCTCATAACCTCTTGATTGTAAGATCTTAGACCATACCTTCGTATCGTGAACCAAAAATATAATAAGGCGCTAAAAGCGCCTTAAACAATAAAAGATAAAATTTCTTTAAAACATTAACTAATCAAAATAAAATACATGATAATGTTCTTATTCCAATAATAAGTCCAACATGATTAAAGCTTAAATAGTTTTAATAACATACTAACTGATCAATGTCTTATTTATTTAAAACCAATAATAATAGTCAGAAAGGAAAATAGATAATTAGGCCACGAAGCCATCATCGTCATTCATTTCAGGTTCCTGGGCACCACATGCAGTCTCATCACCATAGACTCATACGTTGTCCTTGGTTACACCTGTCTCATCTAGCCACCCACATTAATAAGAGGTGTAAGTTTACACTTGTATGGACCAGACATGCAATCCATTAAGCATAAAAAATCAATCATAGCCATGTAAATATTTCTATATACTTCATGTGTGTGTGCTTGTAGCATGTATAATCTCAATAAGCTGGAATGAATCAAACATAAACATTGATATCACCATTAGGGGTTGAGAATTTTGCTTAAGAGAGAAAGAGCTCCAAGTGAGAAGTTCTTCCTCCCTTTGGTGCACTATTTTTACCTAAAATCCAAAATTCAAAAACCCTTTCCAAGCTTGCTCTTACACCCAAAACCCTTAGCCTAGGTGTGTGTGATCCCCTAGCCTCTCTTCTCCATCTCTTAGCTAGTAGGCCTTAGCGGTTAGAACTCTATTTTCTACCATTCAAGCCTCCAAAATCTCATCAAAAGTAAGCCACGCAAGGCTCTTCTACGGTGCTACAAGGGCCCGAGGGCTCCGGCTCTCCCCTTTCTTCTCCTATCTACTTTTGTTCTCCCTACCCTCTCATTTTGTGCCGTTACACCGCCGAATTTTCGATAGGAACGGAGGGGCACAAATAGGATTCTAAGCCCTTTTGGGCAAGAGGAAGTTATTTTCTTTTCTTTCATTTTATTTTATTTTTGGCCATTAGTAGAGACCGCGTTAAGCGAGTTGATCGGGTGCCTAACACCTTCCCGATCGATAACCGAAGCCCCTACCCAAGAGCCTTTGGTGTGGATCGAATTCAGAGTCATATTTTTAGTACTTCGGTGCTCATAAAAATGAACTAGGTATCTCGGGACACCGAAAGCTTCGGGTGGCGACTCTATATTTTTTTGTTAGAGAGTGCATCATCGTGACGGGATCGTCTCGATTCCCACGGTTGCACAGATGGCGACTCTGTTGGGGACTTTTAGCTAGTAGAGCTTCCCCTTGAACTAGGCCTTTTTATTTTTTTTATTTTTTCTAACATTTATTGTTGTTTTTGTCTTATTTTTGCTATTTTTTTAACTCACCCCTCCGATTAAGTCATTTTTCTCACCCCTACTTTTCCGTCATTTACATGCCTTAGCCAATTGGCGGGCCTACATGCGCATTGTCTTTTAAAATTCTTTACTTTTCCATCATTTTAGTGCCTTAGCCGATTGGCGGGCCTACTTATGCATTGTCTTTTAATTTCTTTTAAATTTCCGTCATTTAAAGTGCCTTAGCGTATTGGCGGGCCTACTTGCACACTCATATCCCAACAGTGGACGTCGGCCCGTAGTGGCGGTATGGGGTAATCACCCCCGGTCTTTGAACTAAAGAAAACTTCCAAAAAAAAAAGAGAAAAAAGCTTTGAAAAAATTAAAATTGAACCAAGTTAGGGAGCTTAATTAATTTGTTTTGCGGGTTAGATTTTCAAAGGAGTTGGGATTAGGCAAACACATAAACACCCGGGTCTTAGTATGGCGGCAGCCCCTAGTGGTGATGATCCAGAAAAGTCCCAGCCCACCTAGTATCTGAGAAGGCGCTTGCACCGGAGGTATATCGGGTGGGTTCCCATTCCAAAGCTTAAAACCCTTGGGGAGCGCGCTAACGAGTTATACCAGACTCAAACATGTTAGGTGCGGTGAGGAGCGAATCGATCACTAAAGAATAACTCAGTTCCCGAAAGCCTAGCTTCCACAAAAAACCAAAAAAGAGACTCATTTCAGGCATCAGTGGTCGCTGTTTTCTGTTCTGGAGAACCAGTTTTTTCCTGGTGTAAGTATTAGTTACGCCAGTGTAAAAACACTGGAATTAGTTGCGCAAGTGTAAAATTGGTCCCCTGCAACCTGGGCGCATGTATTAGTTGTGCCAGGTTTGTTTATCAACCCACCAGCCCGGATCTGTGGCTTTCTTCACATCCCGAGTTCCCCGATTAGTGTGCTTAGTGCCTTGTTTGGGCCCCGCCATCTCCGACACCCATCATGCCCTCGCCGGTCAAGAGAAGGCAACTTCTTTTTGGCTCATTTCGGGGGATCGGATTGTTTGCCTCAATTTCTGTGCCTTCAATAGATCGAAGGTTCTCCTTTGATTCTTTCGAAGTGCCTCAGAATTGTAGTCGCGGGTCTTGAATTAAGGTACGAGAGCCACCAGAGAAGGGAATTCTAAGGCCTCGGAACCTTTGTTTTTCAAAACTCTTTCAAAAAATTTACAAAAAAAAATAAATAATTAAAACTCAAAAAGAAATAGATAGTTTGTGTTGCCGGCACAACGGCATCATCTTGCCCTCCGCCGTCCCAGAGGGGAAAAAGGAGGAGGATCTTTGGGCCTTATCCAAGGCACCCTTACCCGACCTGCTCCCGAAGAATGTCGTGGGTAGTGGACCCGGCTTACGCCGATACCGACTCATCCCCACCACATTCTCCAACCCACTCCCATTTGGGAGAAGTCTTTTCCACCATCCCCCTCACCCAAACCCCTTTTACCGTTACCGGCCCATTTGGCGCCCCCATTTTCCCAACCGATACTCCTCAAAATATCCTAAGTCCTACCCTCCATTCTCCATCGTTTGCCCAAATCATGCCCATACCAAACCCATTTTCCCAATCTACATCCATGCCCCAATTCCCATCATCCCCCTATAAACCCGACCACCCATATTCACATACACCACTTCTGCCCTATCCGCTCCTCCGCAAAATCCCCCATCCATCCGCGTCATGCCCATTTTTACCAGGTCCATGCCCAACTTTCCTCATCCCTCCTCATCATGCCCCCTATCATCCCAAAATATACCCAATGCATCCCCTCATCCACCCCATACCCCCCACCTATCGTAGCCATGCCCGATTATACCGAGGCCATGCCCAAATTTTCCACAACCTCCATCCCATCTATACCCCATCACCCCTTAAATCCCCCATCTCCATCCAACCCTTCCTCCATGACCATGATGGAGGAGATGCTCCAAGGCTATTCCATGTGGAAGGCTTCTCAAAATACCTCCTCTCCTCCTCACCCCATGAACCCATCCCATACCCTAGCCAATCTCCATGCCTCACGCCCCCATGACCCCCATCAACCCCCCATAATCCACACCACCCAAACCCCCATTACCCACTTACCCCAAGGCCCCATGGCCCATTCTCCAAACTCCCACATACCCCAAGGCCCATTGGCCCAAACCCCCTTTTCCCACATATCTCAGGACCCCATGACCCAATACCCCACCACCCAAGCCTACTCCATGTCCCAGACCCACCAAGGGTCCATGGCCCAGACCCACCAAGGGCTCATGGACCAAACCTATCAAAGCCTATTGGGCCAGACCCACCAAGGGCCCATGGCCCAAACTCACCCAAGGCCCATTAGGCCAGACACACCAAGGGCCCGTGGCCAAGACCCACCAAGGGCCCATGGCCCAGACCCATCAAGGGCCCTTGGCCCATACCTACCAAGGCCAATTGGCCCACATCCACCAAGGGCCTGTGACCCAAACCTACCAAGGGTCCATGGCCCAAAATGGCCAAGGGTTCATGGCCCAAACCCAAACCCCACACTCATACCTTCCACAATACCCCTAACATTTAACCCAACCTTCACAGCCGGGTCAAACCCATGTCATACCTCACACACAATTCTCTCATGGCCCCACACCCCAAGGCCATCTCCAAACCTTTTCCCATACCAAATGGCCCTATCAGGCCCCACTTCAAAACCAAATTCCCATCACCCAACAAATCCTTCCTCACCCCCAATGGGCTCACCCAACCCCTACTCATGTCATTCCCATCCAACCCATGCAACAACAACAGGTTGAGAATCCTGTCCTCACTGTACCCTACATAGATCAGCAGTATGAGGAGGACGAGATCAGAAACAGTGGGGCTTATGTTGGGGCTTTGACCAGCCTTAACCCCCCCCCCATAATTTCCCATCCCCTAGTGGCCCAGAGTGAAGTCCAACTGACAGCCGAGAAAGCGACCCCTGTATCAAAAGAGTCAGAGCAGCTGAAAGAACAGTTGGATAAAATATAAAAGCAGCTGATGAAAATGGGTGGTGCTGAAATCTACGCCATGAACTTCAGAGATTTATGTCTGTTGGCTGAGGTCCCCCTGCCCCCAAATTCAAAATGTCAGCCTTCGACAAATATAATGTCATAGGCAATCCTATTGCGCACTTGAAGTCCAACTGTGGAGACATGTGCCAATACGGGGAGGACGAAAGACTACTAATAAAAGTCTTTCAAAAGAGTCTGACCGGGCCGGCTTTAAGATGGTTCACATCATTAGAACCGTCTATGATGAAAACATGGAGGGACTTGTGATGAGTAGTGAAATATGATGATATTTCACCCCTAAATACCTATATTTAGCCGTCCGATGAAGGCTATCTGATGAGATTTGCTAGATTTGAAGTGTTTCAGGTAAATACAGTCCAAGTTTCTAAAACAGCCCAAGAATCCCGAAAATAATGTCAAAACACTGCTATTTTGGGTCATTGAGAACTTAGTGCGACTTGCAGCTCAATTTGGACCTTCAAGACGTCAGATTCAGGAAATTGCTAAAACATAAAAGTTGTAGAGCTCGTCGTCAGCTTTCCAACGCTTCAAGAATCACCTCAATCCGAGTTCGGTACAGAAAATTATGAGCAAAATACCGAGGCAGTATCTGATGCAAAGCTAGGCGGGAATTCACGAAAATTACTCTTAGATGTCAATCGAGAGAGGTATTAGGGTTAGGCTATTATAAAAAGGGAAGCCACGAGTTTCTTAGGGGATATTATTATTTTTGCAATTAGAATATTATTCATTCTTTCTTTTTAGTTTTAGGCTCTTCACTTTGGGGAATATTTTCTTCATCTTTTCAAGTCTTCTTCTCTCCTTCTTCTAGGGTTTATTCTGGTAGATTGTACTAGGATTTGCATTATTTTTCTCTCGAGAAATTCATAGATTGTATTTAGGAAAAACAATTGCAAATATCTTTTGGAAGAAATAAAAGAGGAATGACTTTGAAAGAAAAGGAGATCAAACACCAAAGATGAGTTAAATCAAGAGATCGGGAAGATGCGATCCCAGATAAGTACCTATGTTTATGATTAATACCATGCCTATTATTGTTATCATGGAATCGTTTTGCTCAAAGTTTGTGTGATTGAAAATATTTTAAATGCTTTGTTATGACCGTTGATGATTGCGTATCAACGTCAGTAATCGCTAGATCCGGACCTCGCAGTCGATCTAGGGCCGTAGACGATTATTACGATTGTCGTGATCTAAATATCATGAGATACGCTATGCTTTTTACATGACTCATACCGCAATGTTAGGCTGAGTCATTGTTTTTAGATAGGGTATGCCGGATTGATGATCATATTTTATTTCAAGTCATTTTTCTAGATGAATGATGGTGTGAATGATGATTTAATGAAACTGTGGGTTTTAATGATAGAAAAGGGGTACGAATCTGGGGTAGCATATTCCTTGATCTCATTTTAATATTGTTCGTAGATTTATCAGTAATTAATTGTTTAGATTAATTTATTTTTCTGCATTTAGGAAAAGTGCGTTAAGTTTTTGGTAAAATTGAATCTGCCCTTTGTTACTTCCTTAGGGATGTTTTTAAAATCTCTAAAAGAATTAATTAAAAATTCACGTTTCCCTGTGGGTTCGACACCCCTGTTCTTGCCATACTGCAATAGATCTTGTGCACTTGCAAGGGTTACATTCTAAATCGATCAAGTTTTTGGCGCCGCTGCCGGGGAAATCGGTGAAATTTTGATTAATTCGGATAGGGATTTTTCTGTTTTGAGTGTTTAAAAAAAATAAAAATAAAAAAAAATAATAATTATTAAAATTTATTTCCCTTATTTTTCTCTCTTTGATAAGATTTTGTGGAGTCTTTTTAGGAAGTTTAGATTTTTAGGATACCTTCCTTAGGAAATTTAGGAAGTAGAGATTTTTAGGACTTCTTATTTTAGATTTGGTAGGACTCTTTTTCCTTATTTTCCTCTTTTAGATATTTTTAGGATTTTCTAAATTTAGTCATTAACTTTTGTGGGACTTTTGTTTTAGGATTTTTAGGAATCTTTCATTCTTCTCCTTATTTTTCTCTTTTAGGAAAGATTTTATAGGATTTTCAATTTTAATTTTTAATTTTCGAATTTAATAAAATAAAAAAAAAAAAAAATTATTAAAATTTAAAAAAAAATTTAAAAATTTAATTCGAATTTAAAAAAAAAAAAAAAAAAAAAAAAAAAAAAAAAAAAAAAAAAAAAAAAAAAAAAAAGAAGAAATCTTTCCTGCTGATATTGGCTACTGTTTATCATCTTTGTTTAAATCGTTTGAAGCAGAATTTTGTGGGTTTGTTGTGGATTCTTCAACCCTGTTTGTGAGTGTTGGTGTATGAGCTGTACTGCTCTCATCACCCACATCTCGCTACCGCTTAATCTTGAGATCGAAAGAGCTTGTAGAGAGAATCAAGAGTCCAGAGGAATCAATATCAAACCGAGACCATGGCATCAAAGGCAAGAGAGAGATGAGAATAACAACAATGGGAATGTCAATAATGGAAATAATAGGAACAATAATTTTGATGAGGCCCTAGAACACTGGAGTATTATAACGATCCCGGTTTTACGAGGATCGAATGTATTATGCATGCTCCCATTCCAGGGAACCACTATGAATTCAAATCAAGAATGATTCAAATGCTACCAATTTTCCATGGGTTAGCAAATGAAAATCCGACGCTCACTTAAATGAATTCACTGGGTATGCAAAATGTTCAGAGTCCACAATGTCACCGATGAGATAGCTAAGTTCACTCTTTCCGTTTCTTTAAGAGATATAGGCAAAACATGGTTCTATTCCTTAGAACCACAATCTATTCAGAGTTGGGCGAGCATCGCCAGCCTTAAAAAATATTTTCCCATGACTAAGGCCATTGAATTGCGCTGCAAGATCCAGCTTTTTTCCCAACAACTCATGTAAACATTCCATGAATGTTGGGAACGCTTTTAAGGAATTGATCGAAGTTGCCCAAATCATCAAGTTCCAAGGTGGCAACAAGTCCAAAGTTTTACAATGGATCGATTCCTCAAGAGAGACGCATGGTTGATGCATCTTGTGGTGGATCTTGTGCCACGAAAGAAGCCGATTTAATTGTGGGCATTGTTTGAAAAGTTATATCAAACTTCGATACAAAGTGAGACATCAACCAACTTGAACTCCGCACCTAAATCTCATGTGTTGACAAAAGACGGATTGCATACGATGTCAACAATAATGCCTCAGATCTCTCAACAAAGTTTGACATGTCATTCAAACAGATGAACATGTTGTTAGTCGCTACCAAGCAAGCTAAAGCTCACACCCCCACAAGTGTGTTCAATTTGTGACCACCCGTCATATGGCTAATGAGTGCCCTACTACCTTGTCATTCTTCCCCGATGAACCTAATCCTCAAGAGCGTAAATGTGACTCAATCTTATCGGTAGAAACATGTACTCCAATACCTACAATCCGGAATGGAAAAATCACCCCAACTTAGGATGGGGTGAATCGAACCAAACCGCCAGTAAACCAAAGAACATAGAGCCAACACAATGGGTGGACAACAACCTTTTCAACCAAATTTTCAACACAATTTTCGCTCCACAATGTAATTTCCAAAGGTAATTCTAATTTCCAATGTAATTCCAATTTCAATGTAATGCTTCGTTCAGATTATCATCCAAATTCGACTACCGAAAAATCGAATTTCAATCGTAATCTTAATCAATCTCATGCCAAGATTGAAAGATTCGATCCGAAGAAAAGCTTATGCGAAGCATGCAATCTTTCACAGATGATAATGGACCAAGTCACCAATTGGCCAATCAACCGAGTCAATGAGAGAAGGTAGGCTCCCACCAACCCATCAATAATCCTCGAGGCCAAGCACCATCTCAAGCAGACCATCGAATAGTCAACAGCTTGAAAGTCACGGTGCTAAGAAGTGGACGAGAGGTTCATAATCAAGTGGAAATGCCTCAGAGAAGCCGATGAAGAAAGAGAAGCAATAGAGGAAAAGAATCGAGAAAAGAAAGGAGAAAGGAAAAGGAAAAGAGAAAGAAAGAGACAAAGAGCAGAGATAAGAAAAGTGCAAGAGCAAGAGAGAAAGGAAAAGAAAAAGTAATAGAGGAAGAGTTTCCTTCAACCGTCCCAACAAGGACGTGAAAAGAATCGGAAATGGAATCGCACCTTATGTCCCAAAGGCACCATTCCCTCAATGCCTAACTCCTCCATCTAGAATGGGAAAGGGACCACAAAATGGAAGAAATTTTCAAACATTCAAGCAAGTAAAGATAAATCTTCCATTACTTGAAACAATCAAACAAGTCCTCGAGTACGCCAAGTTTTTCAAAGATTTGTGCACTCAAGAGAAAGGCACGACTCACGCTTTCAAAGAAAGTGTTCCTAACAAATCAAGTCACCGATGACATGATTGAAACCCCACGTAAACCGAAAGACCTCGGAGTCCCAACTGCTCCATGTGTCATTGGTGGGCAACCAATTGAAAGGCGTTATTGGATTTGGGAGCAAGTGTTAACTGATCCCATACTCAATGTGAAACTCGGATTGGGTGAATTGAAACCCACGACGGTCCACACTCCAACCGCGATAGATCGAAAGAAGACCGAGGGTGTTATCGAGGATGTTTTGGTTGAATAGACAAGTTTGTCTTTCCAAAGGACTTCGTTGTCTTAGACATGGAACCACCGCGAAATCAATCAATCAAGTCCCAATTATTCTTGGACGTCTGCTTTCGCCACCGCCAACGCTGCATTAATTGTCGTGACAGAGTCATGGACGCTTTTGGAAACATGAAAGTCGCTTAATATATTCCATGCGATGAACCATTTCCTAATGAGGATGAGGTCAATGTTTTTACATCGATCGATGGACGAAGTGGTGGATGAAGCATTACCATCAATGCTCACCAAAGAGGAATTTGAAACCGCTTTGTTAGCCATCTATGAGGACAAAGGGCTTGAAAGGAAGCAATAAGAGAAAAGTCAAATTCATCATGTCAAGATGATAACTTATGTGAAGTTGTGACTAAGGTAGAACCACTACCATCGAGGTAAAGGATGTCCGACTCCATCAATTGAGCACCACCAACCGTGGAATTGAAACAATTGCTGAGTCCCTCAAATATGCTTTTCCGGGACCTCGAGAAACACTTCCAAAGGATAATTTCATCCACATTATCGGAAGAACAAGAGAATGATTTGTTGAAGGTGCCGAAGAGCACAAGGAGGCCATCGGATGGACCTTAGTCGATCTCAAGGATTGACCCATCAAGATGTATGCATAAAATACATCCGGAGGATGAGAGTAAACCATCGAGGGAACCACAGAGGCGATTTAATCCAACATGCAAGAAGTCGCTTTTAAAGGAAATCATTAAACTCCTCGATGCCGGAATCATCTATCCGATCTCCGATAGTGAATGGGTTAGTCCAAGCATAAATCGTTCAAAAAAGTCCGGAATTACAAAGTGAAAGAAACTACGAGGAGAATTGGTGCCCACTGCGGAAACTACCGGATGGCGGTGTGCATTGATTATCGAAAATTGAACACCACTTAAAAGATCATTTTCCCTTCCGCTCATTGATCAAATTCTTGAGAAGTTAGTGGCAAGAGTTTTATTGCTTTGATGGTTATTCGATACAATCAAGTGCCCGCTTTTCCACCGATCAAGAGAAGACAACATTCACGTGTCCATATGGTACGCTTGCATATCAAGGATGCCATTCGCTTATGTAATGCTCCGCCACGCTTTCAACGATGTATGTTGGCCATATTCTGACATGATCGACAAATTCATCAAGTCTTCATGGACGACTTCGTTTTGGAAAAACATTTAATTTTGTTTGAATCATCTTTCACGGTGTTGCAAACGTTGTGTAGATTCCAAACTTGTTCTCACCGAAAAGAGCCATTTTATGGTTCAACAAGGAATTGTGTTAGCATATTGTTTCAACGAAAGGAATTGAAGTTGATAAGGCGGTCGATTTAATTGCAAATTTACCACCTCCTAAAAGTGTTCACAAATTCGATCATTTTGGGGCATGCCGATTTTATAGAAGATTCATTAAGGATTTTAGCAAGGTTAAACCATTGTGCACTTTGCTTGGCAAAGATGTTCCTTTTGATTTTGATGAGGATTGCATAAAGGCATTCCTAAAATTGCGTGAACTCTTATCAAATGCACCAATAATCCAACCACCGGATTATTCTTTACTATTCGAACTCATGTGTGATGCATCCGATTATGCGATCGAGCTCGCCTTAGGGCAAAGGGTGAATAAATTACCTCACGTAATTTATTATGCTAGCAAGACATTAATTGATGCCCAATCAATTACACCACCACCGAGAAGGAATTATTAGTGGTGTATGCTCGGACAAATTCCGCTCCTATTTGCTTGATCGAAAATAGTGGTCTTTTCGCACCACTCGCTTTGAAATATCTTTTAGCAAAGAAGGATGCGAAACCAAGGCTGATCCGTTGGATCCTCGCTTCCGTGAATTCAACTTTGAGATTAAAGATAAAAGGGGTTGAGAACGTTGTAATGATCATCCGCTCAGAATTCACTCAAGAATCATCTATACCGAGACCATCCGTGACACATTTCCGGATGAACATTTGATGGCAATTGATGTAGCCGGTGGAAAAGTTCCGTGGTTTGCTAACATCGTGAATTATCGTCATCGCGTAATTCCCACCGAGTGGGGTAAGAATGATAAGAATCTTTTTCTCCCAAATAAAATACTATTTCGGATGAACCATATTTGTTTAAATTCGCCGGATCGATCATTAGGAGATGCGTGCGAAGACGAGCAACTAAGCCCCTAAATTTTTGCCATCTTTCAGTGGAGGCCATTTTGAGGATGAAGACCGCATGTAAAATCCTTCAAAGCGGATTCTATCGCCCTCAATCTTCGTGACGTCAATACCGCAAGGAATGCCAACGTGTCAAATTGTTGCAATATTTCACGATTTAAATATGATGCCCCTTAATCCAATTCTCGATTGTTGAAATTTTCGGCGTTTGGGGATTGACTTTATGGGTCCTTTTCCACCATCCTTTGGGTATTCATATATTCGTGGTCGTTGACTATGTCTCCAAATGGATTGAAGCCGTGGCAACCCGATCAAATGATCACAAGGTTGTGGTCAAATCGAGAGAACATGTGTTTAACCGATTCGGATCCCAAGAGCAATCATCGTGATGGCGGTTCGTGATTTTTGCAATAGCCATTTTGCCACTTTAATGAAGAAGCACGACGCCACTCACAAAGTCGCCACGCTGCATCATCCACGACTAGTGGTCGTGGAAGTGTCTAACCGGAAATCAAGCTTTAATTCTAGAAAAGACAGACGACCGGATAGAAGAGATTGGTCAAACCGCTATCTCGATGCTTTAGGGCCTATCGATCGCATTCAAGACACCGATCTAATGTCTCCTTCGTAATTGTCTACGGAAGGCATGTCATCTTCCGTCAATTGGAGCATAAGGCATTCGGCGATCAAACGATTTAATTTCGATATGCAAGCAGCAGGTCGAATCAAGGTTACAGCTTGAGTGAATTAGAAGAGTTACGCTACGATGCGCGTATGAAAATTCAAAGATGTACAAGGAAAGGTACAAAGTTGCACGATCAATTAATTTCTAAGGAGTTTCATGTTGGCCAAAAGTTTGGTTATTCAATTCACTTAAGCTTCATCCCGGAAATTGAAATCTAGATGGAAGGCCTGCTTTGTTGTTTCCATTAGTGAGCACGCAATTGAAATTCAAAGCCTTCGTGACAATCGAAGTTTTCAAAGTGAATTGGGCAAAGACTCAAACCAATGTTTGAGCCGATGACCCGCTTTAAGATTGAGGCGATGCACCTTAGTGATCCAGATTCTTGATCAATGAAGAGGTCGAGTCAGTCGACACTTAAACTCGGCTTCGGGGAGGCAACCCAAAGGTGTTTTATTTAGAGTTGGACATGTTTAGTTTAGGATTTAGGATTTATTTCTCTTTTCGTATGTTTAGTTCTAGAATATTAGTTTAGTTTAGGTTATTTTTAATTTCCAAATTAGTGTAGCCACATTACCTTCAATCTATTTTGGTCATGTTCTAATTTGATGCCCATATTCTCTCGACCGATCTTTGTGTTGAGGTACTTTTCAATGTGTTTGGGGTACCTACTTATTTCAAACAATGAGGACATTGTCATTTTAGGTTTGGGGTATGTATGATTATCTATCTTTCATCACTTATTTTGATTTTCTTTGAAAAAAAAAAAAAAAAAATTTTTGGAACCATCATACATGATTTACTTTGCAATAGTTTTCAAACTTTAGTTGATGATGCATGTGAATTTAATTTTGAGAATATTGATGTCATATTTAACACTTGGTATCTAGGATGATGAAGCTTAATGTGATAATTTGTGGATGACTCAAATTCATGCTTAGAATTTTTGCACTTATACCAAGCTAAGACTTAGAAATCGATGAACTATTTTGAACGTTGAATCTTAGGTTCTTAGTGGAGACTAAACCCAGTAAGCTTTTAGAGCTAATTTCCGTCATTGATGAGTGAATATATAAACTGAGTTTTGAATAAATTATTTTGCATAATCATACATTTTATTTTGGCTTGTGACTTTGTACGATATCAAATTCATATTATTGTGTTAGAACGCATCAGTATATCTACTCAAGACAAATAGGCAAGGTTACTCTTTAAGGAAATGATTGAAGGCCATCTTTGGCTCGTTTGTGCTTAAAATGCCCCACCTCATATAAATTTATCCTTCTAGTACCCTTTGAGCCTATAGAAAATTTACCCTTATACATTCTTTGATAAGCACGTTAACTTTAACCCTTCACAATTTCAAAATTTAGCTTTACCTTCTTATTTCGAGAAATTAGGAACGAGGGATGAAAATGAGCGAAAAGAGAGTAAGTGGAGATAATGAGTTATGGTGGTGTTCGAGAGTGTATGGCAAATATAAAAAGAAAAAAGGAGAGAAAAGAAAAAAAAGGAATGAAAAATGAGGTGCTTCAAGAAAAGGAAATTCAAAAGAGAAGAAAGAATGAGAAAAGAAAAATATTGAAAAAAAAAAAATGGTGAGAAATTAGAAAAGAAAAAAAAAGAAAAGAAGAGAAATAAAAAAAAACTTAGCCACAAAAAATCAAGGCTTAGTTCCTTTTCCAATTTCTCAGAAATTTTGAATCACAATTCCCTTTCTTTCTTACCCTTACCTGAGCCCCATTACAACCCTACAAAAGACCTTCATGATCCGATCTTGCATTGGTAACTGTCTTGTGGAGAGTCAATATATAATACTTATGACACTTGATATGACATGCTTAGGATATACAAGTATCTGTTCTTATGAGATTTATTTTTGTTCATTGATTGCATCGTGTTTCATTTATCATGTGAGACCTTTTTATTTGCTTTGTATTGATCTCTCACATGTGTGCGAAAACTTACCAATCATCGGAGTGATTTTATTTTGAGAGTATACCTAAAGTGAGGATTGAGTCAAGACAACAGATCCGATGATTTCCCGTTTGGACTAGTTCTGAGATGGATGAATCTTGGTTTTGGTATGCACACACTACACGTTTAAGCATGAATGGATGAGTTATCTAACGATTTGGAGCATTAGACTAATTTGAATGGATATTGGTATGATTAGTGTAACATTGTTATTTAAAATTGAGAATTTGCATGTTGAATTGATTATTGATTTTGAGCTTTGAAGTTAAATATATGTTATAAAAATCAGATTTTGAAAACTCAATTTTACCGATGGTTTGAAATTTTTGGAAGTTTGTGGGTAACTACACTGCAAACCCTCAGGAGACACAACTCCTCCACTAGGGATCACCTAGGGGTTTAAAGGCTTGTTGCACATGCTAAGTGCAATCGTGTTCCCTACGAAAGTGGCATTTAAATTTTAGGATGTTAGTTTGATTTGCTTTATATTTCTATCATTCTCTTTGCTCGAGGACTAGCAAAGTGTAGGTTTGGGGGTGTGTTGAGTAGTGTAATATGCTGATATTTCACCCCTAAATACCTATATTTAGCCGTCCGATAGAGGCTATCTGATGGGATCTGCTAGATTTGAAGTGTTTCAGGTAAATACAGCCCAAGTTTCTAAAACAGCCCAAGAATCCCGAAAATAATGTCAAAACACTGCTATTGTGGGTCATTGAGAACTTAGTGCGACTTGCAGCTCAATTTGGACCTTCAAGACGTCAGATTCAGGAAATTGCTAAAACATAAAAGTTGTAGAGCTCGTCGTCAGCTTTCCATCGCTTCAAGAATCCCCACAATCTGAGTACGGTACAGAAAATAATGAGCAAAATACCGAGGCAGTATCAAAGCTAGTGGGAATTCACGAAAATTACTCTTAGATGTCAATCGAGAGAGGTATTAGGTTAGGCTATTATAAAAAGGGAAGCCACGAGTTTCTTAGGGGATTATTATTTTTGCAATTAGAATATTATTCATTCTTTCTTTTTAGTTTTAGGGCTCTTCACTTTGGGGAATATTTTCTTCATCTTTTCAAGTCTTCTTCTCTCCTTCTTCTAGGGTTTATTCAGGTAGATTGTACCTAGGATTTGCATTATTTTTCTCGAGAAATTCATAGATTGTATTTAGGAAAACAATTGCAAATATCTTTTGGAAGAAATAAAAGAGGAATGACTTTGAAAGAAAAGGAGATCAAACACCAAAGATGAGCTAAATCAAGAGATCGGGAAGATGCGATCCCGTGATAAGTACCTATGTTTATGATTAATACCACTATTATTGTTATCATGGAATCGTTTTGCTCAAAGTTTGTGTGATTGAAAATATTTTAAATGCTTTGTTATGACCGTTGATTGCGCGCGATTAACGGTCAGTAATCGCTAGATCCGGACCGCAGTGATCTAGGTCAGAGAGCGATTATGTGCCGATTGTCGTGATCTAAATATCATGAGATACGCTTATGCTTTTACATGACTCATACCGCAATGTTAAATGAGTCATTGTTTTAGATAGGGTATGCCGGATTGATGATCATATTTTATTTCAAGTCATTATTCTAGATGAATGATGGTGTGAATGATGATTTAATGAAACTGTGGGTTTTAATGATAGAAAAGGGGTACGAATCTGGGGTAGCATATTCCTTGATCTCATTTTAATATTGTTCGTAGATTTATCAGTAATTAATTGTTTAGATTAATTTATTTTTCTGCATTTAGGAAAAGTGCGTTAAGTTTTTGGTAAAATTGAATCTGCCCTTTGGTACTTCCTTAGGGACGTTTTTAAAATCTCTAAAAGAATTAATTAAAAATTCACGTTTCCCTGTGGGTTCGACACCCCTGTTCTTGCCATACTGCAATAGATCTTGTGCACTTGCAAGGGTTACATTCTAAATCGATCAACTTGACGCATCTCTTTCAAGAACAGTATGTCTATAATATAGACATCGAGCCGCGTAAGTCTGACTTGGCCCGTTTGAAGCAGAATAAGAACGAGACCTTTAGCGACTACTTAGGGGATGGAGAGAATTGGCAGCTCAGGTCAGGAACAGAATACCTGATGATGAACAGCTAGATATGATTTCAAAGAACACTCTGCCAGTAATTTCAGACTTTTTGGTATATCAGCAGCAAACCAGCTTTGCTGATCTAGTGAGAAACACCAACCGATGCGAGGACGCCATCAGGGAGGGGCGTCTGAATAAGAACGTACCAAGTGGACCCAGTGGGGTTAGAAGATTTTCAGAATAGAGGAACGAGAAGAGAACAGGGGGCGATGTCCAGAACATAGTCAATACCAGAACCAATAATACTATCTCGTTTCAATTTAAAATTTCACCAAAGACTGTTAGGCCTAAGCGACGCAAAGAAGAATGGGAATGGGCAAAAATGCAAATGACCTCAAAAGAGGAGGAGAGCTTCTGACCCAGTCTTCACACCTCTGGGGCAATCTTTGAGTGTACTTTTGCCCCTGTTAGTAGAAAAGGGATTAGTGGCTATCCGCCAATCGCAACCTCCTCCTCACCCGATCCCAAAGAACTATAACCCAAATACCCACTGCAATTTTCATCAGGGTCCGGATCACCCTACTGATCGATGCTTCCCATTGAAGCACACCATCCAGGATTTGATCGATGCTGGGAAAATCATCCCCCCTGCACCTTCTTAGCATGATAATATTCACCAAGTGCCACTACCCCCACATCCTACCAGAGGAGCAGGTCCCAGACCCACCATCGAAATAATAGAAGATGAGGAGGAGTTTGAATTTGACCCATCCGATTATATCACTAATCGAGAGAATTATGTGGCACCATGGCCGAGGAATGACGAAGAAAGGAATGTTGGGGTAATTGAACCCCTAAATTTGTCTGAATATTTCTCCAACCCAACCCCACAATTTGAACCTTTGGATCTCCGGGCATACTTTCCGTCTACCACACCCGTCAATTATGTAAATATCAATGCATACCAACCATACACCACAACCCCCATCAATTACCCTATAAACCCCCATGCCCCCAATCCTGCACCCGCACCCGCCAGTCATTAATGGCATGCGCTCGCCCCATTTCAACTACCACCATACACCACAACCCCCATCGATTATCCTTTAAGCCACCAGGCCCCCAATCCAACACCCGCACCTATCAGTTATCAATGGCCTGCACCCACTCCATCACCCCCAGTTCAACCGCCGATAAATTCCACCACCCCGATCAATTACCTAATGGCCCATCAGACTCCCCATCTATCGCTAGGACCCACTAGCTATCAATGGCCTACTTTTACCTCCTTCCCTCCAATGCCACCACCCTCAAGCTTCGCCACCCCCATTTGGCCCAATCTTTCCACCCAACCCGCTGCCACCGAGGTGAATCAAGTATTGCCCACACCTCCTGAGCCGATAGTACAAGTACCTCAAGAACCGGCAGCCATACCATTCCAGCTCTCGGGACCCACATATGATCCTCACCAGGTCCCGCTAAGCTACGAACAAACAGATATCAATGCCGGAAGAAGCAGCAGAGAAGGGGCAGTAGATTTCGTTACCAGATTAGGGAGGATATCAAAGCAGCCAGAAATATCAGCGACAGCACAGGCCCAACCCGAAGGAAAGAAAGACAGCACGGTGAATCCCTTCGAGAAAAAGAGTCGAGAACATATACTGGAGACTCAGCTGAGAAGAATACCTACCCATATCACTGTATGGGATCTGTTGATGACATCCCCCCTCCATTTCCAAGCATTAATGGGGGCATTAAAAAATACGCATGTATCACTCCAAGTTAGCCCAGACGAAGTCGGGCAGATAATTGGTCAAGTGATGGCTCCAAATGCCATTTCATTTTTTGATGCTGATTTACCTGAGGAAGGAGGTAGTCACTCAAAATCTTTGAATATAACCGTTGAGTCTAGAAATATGATTATCTCCTTGGTGCTAATTGATAATGGGTCTGCATTGAATATATGCCCGTTAAGAACCGCCACCAAGATCGGGGTCGATCCATGCATGTTAAGGCCCACCAGAACCAGTGCTAGAGGGTTTGACAATACTAGGAGAGAAATAATAATAGAAGTTGATCTTGAGCTGCTGATAGGGCCAATGACCATTTCCATCTTGTTTCAAGTCATGGATATCAAATCCTCATTTAATCTGTTATTGGGGCGCCCGTGGCTACATGAAGTCGAAGCCATACCTTCCACATTGCACTAGAAACTCAAATTTACATTTGGGCATAAGATCATCACAATCATCGGAGAGGGGCACAGTGAGAAAGAAAAAGCCGCCATTAGCATTGAAAAACCCAATGTGCTGAATGTACCACACACCGCTAAGGACGTCGACCTCCACAGTTTTGAATATGAGGTGTCAGCTATACTCCCAGAATCCATTGAGGGCATCATGTCTAATATGGGAGGCGGTATGGTAGCGGCAGTGGCAATGCTCCAAAAGTGGGGCTATCAGAAAGAAAGGGGTCTAGGACCCAAATTACAAGGCAGAAGAGAGCCAGTTGTGGCTAAGGGACAGAAAGTAAGATTTGGGCTAAGATACAAACCCACATAGCAAGAGGTCCGAGAGGCCAAAGAGAAAGCCAAGGTGGCCGCAGCTGCAAGACCTCGAGGAATCAACATAGAAGAGAAACCTCGCCCTAGGCCACACATCAGGGATTCCTTTGTCAATGTAGGGGTCGTAAAAATCGATCGAAATGGGGTAACCCATTTGATCCCACACAAACCCGTAGCCCCAGTCCATCCCACCAATCCCCAGATCTCCCTTCCCATCTTGGAGATAGATTTGGCCGCATTGTCCCTTTTCGAGGATTGACGGTCGGTACATGAACAAACCCCCCTGTGGTGAATCACTATAAAACTGAGTTATCGTTTGAGGACATGATCTCAGACGAAATGAGGATCAATATGATGGAGGCTAACTCCAATGAGCCATATCGCCAAGACTCCATCCCAATGTAAGGAAGCGGCCCTCAGTGCACGCAGAATCGGGCATCTTTGCCCCAAACCCTAGAAGCAGGGAGTGGCCTAACATTTGGCACCCGTTTCCTAAAAGAAAACAACTTATAAAAAGTGAGATAAGCCCTTGGCAAGCAATACCTTATATACAGAAACCCGCCTTACCAAGGGTCCGTCTCCGAAGAAAACAAAAATCTCAAAAACATGGAAAAAATATAAAATCTCAAAAACATACAAAAAATACAAAATCTCAAAAACATTAAAAAAATCCAAAGCCTAAAAATATTGTCATTTGAAATTCCAGAAAATGTCCCACAAAAGGATGCCTTAATCAAAATGCTCGTCTCACGTGAAATTGACCCCTTCCCTGTAGAAATACAAGAAGAGGTAGGGATCACGAGTCTGGACGAAGATTTCCCCTTCGAGGAGCTCCCTGATGAGCTCCTTGACCGATTTGCCGACTTTGAGCATGGCCCTACCCCCATTGTCGAAGAGACCAAAGACGTCAATCTAGCAACTGAGGAGGTTCCCAAGATAACCAAAATCGGAACGTCACTGTCTCCTAAGCAAAGAAAAAGCATGATCAACTTCCTTCGATCATACCAAGATATTTTTGCCTGGTCGTATGAGGACATGCTTGGTCTGGATACCGATTTGGTAGAACATGAGTTGCCTCTCTACCCTGATATGAAGCCAGTCAAGCAGAAGCTGAGACGTCTCTGACCCGAATGGATGCTGAAAGTCAAAGACGAGGTCATCAAGCAGTATGATGCAGGATTTCTCATGGTATCCAAATACCCACAGTGGCTAGCCAATATTGTACCCGTACTAAAGAAGGACAGAAAGGTCTGCATGTGTATCGATTTCCGTAATTTGAACAGAGCAAGCCCAAAGGACGATTTCCTATTACCACACATCGACATCTTGGTCAATAACACAGCTAAGAACAAGATGCTTTCTTTTATGGATGGATTCTCAGGATACAATCAGATCAAAATGGCAGAGGTTGATCGCGAGAAGAGAGTGTTCATTACCCCCTGGGGAACCTTTTGCTATCGAGTCATGCCATTAGGGCTGAAGAATGTCGGTGCAACGTACCAGAGAGCTATGACTACACTATTTCATGACATGATGCACCGAGAGATTGAAGTGTATGTCGATGACATAATAGCCAAGTCACCGAAGCGAAGTGACCATCTGGTAAACCTTCAGAAGTTGTTCAAAAGACTGAGGAAATATAGACTACATCTGAATCCACAAAAGTGCGCGTTCAGTGTTATGTCTGGAAAACTGTTGGGATTCATCGTCAGCAGGAGGGGGAACAAGGTCGACCCAATCAAAGTTAAAGCCATCACTGAAATGCCACCACTGTCTACCGAGAAAGAGGTTAGAGGGTTTCTAGGCAGAATACAGTATATCAGTCGGTTCATTGCACAGCTCACTCCAATCTGTATGCCAATCTTCAAGTTACTAAGGAAGAATTCGCCCGTTGAATGGAACGACGATTGTCAAGCAGCGTTTGAAAAAATCAAAAGCTACCTCCTTAATCCACCTATTTTGGTACCACCTGAGCCAGGGAGACCACTCTTGATGTATCTCTCCACGACGGAAGTTTCGATGGGATGTGTTTTGGGGCAGCACGATGAAACAGGAAGAAGAGAGCAGGCCATTTACTATTTGAGCAAGAAGTTTACTGATTAGCATGCCTACCTCTCGTATGGGCTACTCAAAGGCTCCACCATTACTTACTATCCGAGGTCGTTCTGCTCTTAGCCCGAATGGACCCATTGAAATACCTATTTGAAAAGCCAACTCTCACTGGATGAACCGCATGATGGAAACTTTTATTATCTAAATTCGACATCACGTACGTCACTTAGAAGTCGATCAAGGAGTAGGCGCTTGCTGATCATCTTGCGACAATCCTTTACCTGATTATGAGCCTTTGAGCACTGAGTTCTCGAATGAGGACATCCTGTTCATGACAGAAGATGACACAGAAGAAGCAGAAGAATCATGGGTAATGCACATTGACGGGGCAGCAAATGTCGAGGGCCAAGGAGTTAGCGCCATCCTGATTTCACCGAAGGGATCCCATGTACCAGTCTCTATCAAGCTCAATTTACCTTACACTAACAATATGGCTGAGTACGAAGCATGCGCCACTATTCTGCAGGCGGCTCTCGATCTGAATGTAACTCACCTTCGAGTATTTGGCAATTCACAGTTAATCATATGTCAGACGAATGGCGACTGGAGGACGAAAGACGAGAAACTGATCCCCTATCATGAACACCTTGAGGATCTGATAGCTTGCTTCCATGATGTGACTTTCTCATACATCCCCCGGATAAGGAATCGCTTTGCCGACGCATTAGCAACTTTGGTGTCAATGATAGAAATCTCGTATGGTGTTGAAATGAAGCCGATCATGATCGAGCAGAGGAATGAGTCGGCCTTCTGCCTCCAGATTGAGGAACCTACAAAGCCTGATGATGAGCCACCTTGGTTCTCAGATATCAAGAATTTCCTCGAGACCCTAACTTTCCCGGAGGGTACATCCAAGACAGACTGACGAACCATTCAACGTTTAGCGGCAGCTTACGTCATTTGAGGAGAATGACTCTACAAGTGATCATAAAATAACATCTTACTCAGGTGCCTCACTAAAAGTGAAGCGGTCAATATTATGAAAGAAATCCATGAGGGAGTATGCGGAGCTCACGTCAGCGATCACATGCTCGTCAAGAAAATTCTGCGGCAAGGATACTTTTGGACCACTATGGAATCGGATTGCTGCAAACATGTTCAAAAATGCTACAAGTGTCAAGAACACTCTAGTTTGATACATGCTCCTGCCATTGAACTTCACTGCATGACCACTCCTTGGCCATTTGCTACCTTAGGACTTGACGTTGTCGGAATGATTAATCCAAAAGCATCAAACAGACATCGGTTCATTCTTGTCGCCATTGAATACTTCACCAAGTGGGTAGAAGCGACGTCATATGTCAACATCACGGCCAGTCACGTTGAGAAGTTTCTCAAGAACAATATTGTGTGCCAATTTGGAGTACTCAAAGATATCATCACGGACACCGGCACAAACTTTGAGAATAAGCGCACCTGAGACTTTTGTGAGCAATACAAGATCAAGCACCATCGATCATCCCCTTATCGACCTCAAACTAATGGAGCCATGGAAGCCGCAAACAAGACAGTTGTCCGCATCCTTGAGAAAATGGTCGTCACTTACAAAGATTGGAGCGAAATGCTGCCATTTGCTTTGTGGGCCTACCGAACGTCGATCCGTACCGCTACAGGGGCAATACCATTCTCCCTTGAATATGGAACTGAGGCCGTCCTCCCAGTAGAGGTTGAAGTACCCTCGCTCTGAATCCTCATAGAATCAGGCTTACCCGAAGCAGAAAGAGAGAGATCACGCTTTGATCAATTAAACTTATTGGATGAGAAGATACTCCTAGCCTTGTGTCACACTCAAGTTTACTAGGGGCGAATCGCACGCGCTTACAATAAACGTATCCGCGGTCGAGATCTAAAGGTAGGAGACACTGTGCTGAAGAAGATCTTCCCATCCCTCCATGCCGATCTGAGAGGAAAATTCAAGCCAAACTGGGAAGGACCTTACGTCATTCGAGAAGTGTTGTCGGGATACGCCATCCTCCTCGCCACCATGGACGGAGATCATCTTCCTGAGCCCATCAACGTTGGATACATCCGACGGTTCTACTCTTAGTCCATCACGACAAGGTAAGTGTTGGTGAGACAGATACATGACTGCATAAGAACCACCCAAAAGAAGTCATCATTCCAAGCACAGTAGGCCAAAAACATCCTTAAAAATGATGATATCCTTTGCTACCCCATTTGAGCCTGGGCCTCTCTTTCAATAAACCCCTTTCCCAAAAAATATACGTGTACATATACCAAAAAAAAAAAAAAGATAAAGTAGAGTTACTATCAAAATCCAAAAAAAAATCAAAAAAGTAAAACCTCAAGAAGAGATTGCCTGAAATGAAGCAAAAAGAACAAAGAAGAATCACGGGGCATGTATAGTAAAACCCCAAGGAAGAAAGTATGTTGAGAAAACTGAAGTCATGTCAAGGAAACCCTTTTAGCCCAGCATACCTTCTAATCCTAACCTAACCCACGGCCAAGATACACCCTGAAGGAAGCCCTCTTTGTAGGTTCGCAAGCAGTCATAATATCTATTAAAGTCAACACAAGCCGAGTTGTGAGACGACACCAGAACCCCATCTAGCCGGCTATGACGGAATCGACGTCTATGTCGTGGCTTTTGAAAAGGAAATGAAAAAAAAAAAAAGATAAAAATAATAAAATAAAAATACAAGCTCAAAGCAAGATGGACGTGGTGAAAACTCGAAAGGGCGCTACGGATAAAAATAGCGAACTTGTGCGGACCAGGTGAAAACCCGAAAGGGCACTTGGGGTAAGAAAGCTAAACCCATGGACGTGGTGAAAACCCGAAAGGGCGCCACGGGTAAAAAAGGAGATAAACAACAAAAAAAAGAAGAAGAAAGAGAAAAGAAGAAAGGATTGGACTGATTGAGAAGATTGATGTTTGAGGAACCCTTTTGTTACTCTTCCTATACCCTCTTGTCCGACTGGGCCATTCATGCTAGTTCAAATTGGGTCCCGACCATAATTGTCTTTGTGAAATCCGCACCGTCAAACATATGACCCGAGGCAAGGAGAAAGGTTTGACTTAATCTAAAGGGATCAATATTTCGGCCTTGGCAAAATCCGGGAACCCACCCAGGTCCGACTCCAAAGAAAGGGTTCGACCATGCTCAAAGGTGGACCCAGGGTTTTCCAAAGTATCACTCAATGATTAAGGCGCAAAAAAAAGAAGAAGAAAAAGATAATATATAAACCAAAAATAGATCTGTATAGATGTATATAACTGCCAGTTACATCACTTACACCACATCCCAAAAAATAGTCGGTGTGATGACTAACGTGTTTTCCTTTTTACAAGTATAAAGCAAAAATAACAAAAACATAAAGAAAATATGTATACCAAAAATGTGTGTGTATCTGTAAAGGGGTTTTCTACGCCCATTTTCTGTGTATATGATCTGTGCAAAAAAGTTCTGTGTGCAGGAAGGAGTTAACGGCCCAGCTCGCGCTTCAAAGCGCTAATCTCAGCATAAAGGTCATCCTCTCGGACATTCCTCTCAGTTAGCCAACGACCATGCAGGCTCTTGAACCTCTTCTGAGAAGAGTCAGCAGCTCCAAAAGCAACGCTCAGTGATCCCTTCAAACGGAGAACCTCACTCTCCGCTGTGTCTGCTCTAACCTTCTCGCATGCCAAAAGTTCTTGCAGGACCCTCTTCTCATCCACCAATAGCTTGATTCAGGCTCGGAGTGCTGTCTCTTTCTTTGGCCAGGGGCCTCTAGTATCAATGATCTTTGAAAAATCCGGGCCATCAGCGGCAGGCCGCTCAGTCAACAGCCAGGCCTCGTACTCAGGAGAAGTTCTAATCGAGTCTCCCTGCTCAAAATCACACATCAGTGTCGACTGAAGCGTCTCCCAAAGAGTAACAATCCGATCTATGTCCCCAGAGGATCCCCTAGAAAAGATCAAATCACATAAAGGCAGTCTGGCCTCACAAGGCACCTGCTGAGGGCAGCCGAACTGACGCAACACTCGGAATGGAAAGTAAAAGGTGTTGCCCGTCAATCCAAGGAGGGTGATGCCCTCGTGATCTCTACTAAGAATTATAGGGAAGTTTCGGTCCAGCCACGGGAGCCTCCACGTAAGCTCGGCATCGATCAACCAAAGTTTCAGAGCTGACATATCGCCCTGGGGGAGCAGGTGGTATCGACCCAGAAAACATTGGACCACCTCGCCTCGGGCAATGTAAAAGCGGAGCACGGGCCCCAAAACAATTAAATGCTCACCCAACTAGACCTGAAGCAACAAGGGGCATCCCCGAAGGCCCTCCACCTTACCCAAAGCAAAGGAATCAAGGCATCGATACAGCTCGGCAAGCACTAAATGCATCATGGATCGGCCCGCCTCTAGCTCCGCCAAAATATCACAAACTGCCAATGAGAAGCTCTCCCCCCCGGTGAAGAAAAGGATTTCAGAGATGAGACCGAGTGCTAGGGCTTTCACGCTAAAAAAAAATTTTGGACGCTTTCGTCAGCGAAAAGTTCTTTGAGGAATTTTAGCGAACACCTTGTGGGCCCCCCAATGAGACTTTTCTCATACTCGGATTTCTTCAAACCGAGAGTAAGGTGAACGAATTTGAAATAACCTGGCCGCGGCATGACTCTTGCAAGGCCCCTGTGAAGCTTCAGGCCAGACAGATTGGATAGCTCCTCAAGGGTTGGGGTTAGCTCCCGCTTCCCAAAACGAAATATGTGGAGATTCACATCCCAAAATGAAGCGGCGGCATGAAGAAGTTCCCACTGAGGGGGACCTCTAGGAAGGAAGGAAGGCGAGATAGCCCAAGGCACTCCAAGTCAGCGAGCTCACCCTCATTCAAGCTCCCAAACTAGGCCATTAAAAATTTGGGCCCCTAAACCTAACAAGGGAGGCAAATTGACTCCGGGCCCTCCGCGTAAGGGAGGGCTGGAAAGCGGGTCCATGGACATACAAGGGTCTTTTGGGGAGATAAGAATCGATGTATGATGATGGACCCGCCTTGACAAAGCAAGGGCAAAAAGAACCAGTCAAAGAGACCAAGTCAAAACAAAAAGAGCTAACTTGTATATATGACCCATTGCCCCCTGTGTTAAACCCGTGCAACTATTAGTTAAGCTGCATTTCCCTTCTGTCTTGCTGGCAAGAACTAATAGTTGCACCAAAGACAAATTTTTCTTTTTCCTGGCGCAACTATTAGTTGCGCCAGAATAAATTAGCCAAGAGTTAAACCTGGCGCAACTAATAGTTGCGCCACACTCCGGGCTCCCCCTCTTCAGCCATTTCGGGACCTAACTCGGGGGACTTACACCCCTTTTGTTTGTTTGCTTCACATGCCCTGTTCATCTAACAGCTTATTGTTTGTTCTGTTCATTCATGTATATATGCAGGACCAATCCTACGTCAAGGCATGCAACCCAAGGGGGTCACTTTCCAAAGGCATTCTGGGCCAACACATCCTGCAGAGAAACAGATTTGATACCAAGAAATCGGGGCATAAAATCAAAGCGAGACTATCTCCCAAATGATAATAAAAAATCAAATTTGTTTACAAAGTACCACACCAACCATTCTCCAAATTGTTTAAAACAGATCTAAAACAAATTCCCAAAAAAAAAATGATAAAGGAAACTAAGAGCCTATTCCTTGCTCGCGCCCTTTGATTTCTTGCGACGGCGATAGGTCCTCATGTCCCCCACCCTAGACCACGCCTGCGAGATCCGACTGAGTAGGGAACGCGACTCCTTAGCACGGGCACGCTGCAAAGCACGATCAAGGTCAAGATTAGTTGAGGGACCAGTAATAATGAAATGTACGAGAGGAACAGGGCAGCCAGGTACTCACCATCTCCACCTCCCTAAGCTCTGCAAGATGACGATGATACTCTGCGTATTCCATGGCCGAGTTGAAGTCCTGTGATACAATATTCAGTTGTCGGGACAATCCTAAAAGTGTGCAGGGAAACCAAAATGGAGGAGGATTGACTCATCAGAAGACTTACCCCAGGGACCACCTCAGGAGGAGGAATACGGGCCGCTTCAACGGAGAGCCGTGCCTGTCGATCCACGTCGGTGCAGAGGTCTGAGAGGAAGCCATCGTCAAGACGCCGAAAGGTCCCATAGGCTACAGATGGACCACCACCAGGGACACCCGCCTGAGAGGTACCCGACGGACCAGCACCAGAGGGATCTACCCTTGACATGCAGGCAGTACTCGGCCCACCTTCGCCGTCCGAATCATCCCTCGGAGCAAACTGTGCACCAAAAAAGGATCCATTCGGATGAGAAAAAAAGTCGAGTC
The DNA here is from genome assembly GCA_021018995.1 of Chloranthus sessilifolius. NCBI lineage: Eukaryota > Viridiplantae > Streptophyta > Magnoliopsida > Chloranthales > Chloranthaceae > Chloranthus > Chloranthus sessilifolius. The sequence continues at coordinate 31,274,152 of CM037597.1, read as the reverse complement.
AAAATATAAGGGAAACTAATCCAAGCTGAGAAGAAATTACCTGACCGACGGGGCCGCCAAATGCCAGAAAATTAGAACAAGTGACAAAGCACGGCAGGATGAACCAGTATGACAGGCACTCGTACCAAGCATGATAATCCCCAGGCACATGGGAAGCATGAATGGGGAACCCATTGTTGAAGAAGGCCACTATCAGCTCCTCGATACTACCAATGGGACTCCAAACATCGGTCGGGGGGTCCACAGGCATGGCGTAGTAGCCCTGAAATTGGTGCACCACTCGCTCCCCTAGATAGTAGCATTTGGCCCATGCTCCATAGAAGAAGACGACACGGCGATTGTTGAATAAGCGGGAGGCACCCACGGCTGCTCGGTCCCAGAAGGGGGATGTCAGGTACGGATCAGGGAGGATCTGCTCAAAGTCAAAAAGCGAGAGAGACCAAGTAAGCAACACCTCAATCAAAAGAAATGTCCAAGCTAAAAGTAAACAAAGGTTGAAAAGTTATCACCTGCTCGGGGACCATCAAGTCAAGCTGGGACCTTAGGCCCATTTCCAACTGCTTTAAGCCCACGTCACGGCATCGGGCCTGATGCCAGTTGCTGAGGAGGGGATAGGTGAGCACCTCCGAGAAAGGGAGCGGGCGCCCAGGGTGAAAGTGGTGATATCCCCATACCTGAAGGAGGGGCATGGCACAAGAGCGAGTCAGTAGCGTATATGGATCAGTCGAAAAAAACAAAAAAATTAATGATAGTAATGTCAAAAGTAAAGGAAAGAGGAATTACCTCTAGGGCGGCCCAAAATCCCATGGCAGACTTCGAATCCCTGGTCATAACCAGAGATAAGTTGTACATCAACTAGGCATATCCTGCCCTCCCCAGTCATACCTGGGGACATCGCCCCAATTATCCATCACGCTTAACAAGGCCAAACTGACTCGTCCCCCGCTGGCATTTGTGAAAAGAGTCTTGCCCAGCAGGAGTAGGAGGGTAATTCGAGCTAAGACAATCGCCCACTCTGGCGGGATGTAAAGCACCCGGTCTAGTTGACCCAGGTCCACCAACTCATCAGCGGAAAAGAGGGAGGTCAGCCAAGACATCTTGACCTCTGTGTCGTGGGTCTGCCCACGAGGAGGATAGGCCCCAATCAATCGAGTAATGTCCTCACGGCTCGGTACCGCCAAAGTGGATATCGGGACCCCCCTATCCTAATGTCAGTGATCATGGCCCAGTCAACGGGTGTCAACGTCATCTTGGCGTATGGCATATGGAACGTCATGGTCTCAAGACGAAACCTCTCGATCAGGGCCTTCAGATAGGCGGCGTCGGCCCTCATGGCAGGGCAGGACAGGAACTCCCCAAAACCCACCTGCTCCAACAGGACCTTCACTACGGGGGCAACATAAAGGTAGAACTCATGGAAATCGAGCCACCACCCGCGGAACACAATGTTGGTCAGCTCCTGCACCCAAAGAAATACACATCAGATTGCAGAAGTGGAAAAAAAGAAGAGACTGCGCAAAGGAAAGAAATTGAACCTATCTTTTACCTTGCCCGCTATTCTGAAATTTGAGATATGGGTGTACTGCTGATGCAAGAGGCCAACTCGGGCAGCCTCGCCCTGCATTTCAAGCCAGGGGTCTGCCCTTCGCTCCACCCAGAGGAACTGCTCCCCGCGCGGGCCATACACTATCTCGGGCCCCTCCTCCTGCCTCTCCTCAGGAATATGCTCATCACCGCCCGACATGCTGGGGCAACAAAAAATATATGTATATCACATCAGGGCAGATCAGTGATAAAGAGCCGTCTTTTGCTACAGACTACAGGAAGGTAAGCATGCCCATCCTTTTGCTACCTTTCTCAGAAACAAAGGTATACACACACATAAAACAAAAAATCCCTTTTAATAAAATAAAAATGCAAAAAAAAAAAAAATTCCTTTTTTTTCCTCTTCAAAATAAAAAAAATGTCCCCTTTCTATCCTTGAAAATAAAAAATGAATGAAAAAAAAGGAAAAAAAAAATTCCTTTCTTTATGCCTCCAAAATCATAAACAAAAAAAAATCCTTCTTTTATGATGCCTCTAAAAAAAAAAAAAAAAAAAAAAAAAAAAAAAACAAAAAAACAATCCATCTTTTACGTTTAGAGGAACCAGAGTGGAAACCAAAAAAAATCCTTTCTTCATGGTCCGTAAAATAAAACACAAAAATCCTTCTTTCATAAAAAGCAAACACTAAAACAGGAAAACCCCTCCTTTTATGTTCATAGAGCAAAAAAAAAACACCAACAAAAAAATACATCCATGCCTTAGTTAGTTTTCAAAAATAAATAATATAATGAATAAACAACAAAGAAAAATAAAAATAAAATCCCTCTCCTTACTAAATCTTCAACAAAAAACCAAAAACCATTTTGTTAATTAGTTGAGACCCCAAAAAAAAAATCCTCTTTTGTTAGTTTTCCAAAAAAAAAAAAAGAAGAAGAAAGAAAAGAGACACTAAAAAAGTCCTTGCTTTATATTTAGGAATGAAAGCAAAAAAAAAAAACCTAAAATAGAGTCCTTTCTATGCAAGAAAAAAAAACAACAAAAATATATATATTATGCATTAAATAAAAAACATAAAACAACAAAAATATAGCACCATTCATGAAATATCATCACCGCATCATAAATAAATATGCTTACAAGAAAAATAACCCATTTACCATCTAAAAATACTAGATCATGATCACATTTGCAAGAGAAATCAAATAAAATGGGTTTTAAATGGTTACCTTTGAAAAAAATGGGTTTTATTTTCATCTAGCGTGAGCCCGCGATCGATCCACAAGCAAAAGCAATAGCAATGGGGCACGCGTAGAGGCAATGTAAAGGAACCCTAGGAGAAGGGCAGTTTTCGATTTTAAAGAGGAAGAGAGGGGGAAAAAATTCGAAATGATGCCCCGAAGCCCGAATTCGGGCTGTTTAAATCCCCAGCCAAACCTGGCGCAACTAATAGTTGCGCCAGGCTAATATTTGCCTTCCTTTTGCTTGGAGCAACTAATAGTTGCGCTAGGCTAATTTTGGGCCCATAGTGGCCTGACACAACTAATAATTGCGCCAGGCACTTAGGCCGGGTTCTGGGTCTGGTACGGACCAGAGGGGAAAACCGGTTACCCAACCTTTTGTTGTTTGATCTGTCACTCCTGGCAGATGCACGCACTCCTAGGGCGGCATTTCGGTCATCCTCTGACTTGCCAAGGAAGTCGTGCTAAAATATAGACGGACCAAGGTCGATAAGCACCTCGGTCCTACACAAATATGAAAAATCCCCACAGAGAAGCCTGAAGTATCCACAAAACATTCTCCACATAATAGCTTGAAAATTCCAAATAATTCACATAGAATAATAGCTTGAAAATTCCAAATAATTCACATAGAATAATAGCTTGAAAATTCCAAAAAATTCACATAGTGTAATAGCCCTAAAAATCACGTTAAACTATGACCTCGGGATCCGTGCCCGATTGGTCTTAGGTTTGACCATAAGATAGTTCAAAGATGAACTTAAAGTGAGATGAGCGGATGTGATGTGTGAACCAGGGTAGAAGAGTGGAGAGATAGAGGGTGTGTAGAGTAACATACACCGAGGGGTGTGTATGTGTTCCACACCGAGAAAAGAAATAAAATAAAAAGGGTGAAAACCCTAACTTTCATGTTTTTGTGGTTGAGAGAAGTAAAGAAGAGAGAGAAAGAGAGAGGAGTGAGAGAAGAGTTATTGCAACTGTTTGGAAGAAGGAGTCAAGCATTAAGAAGGCCGGATTCGACGCAAGGGATCCGTTAGAGCCAAAGCTAGAAACCCTAGCCTTCCAACTAGCGATAGAAATCAACTTGAGATCTATCCAAGGTAAATTCTTGTAAATAAGATGCATAGATCATAGGGGTTAAGTTGTGGTTAAATGTGGGTTAAATCATAGGATAATGGTTTAGAAAAATAAAGGAAAAAGTATGGGAAAGAAATTTGAATCGACAATTCGATTAATCGAAATTGGGTTTGATGTCGAAATTGGCGAGAAGTTGAAAGGTCGAAGACCCGATTAATCGAATTGGATTTCGATTAATCGAATTTAGATTTCGATTAATCGATTTGAGAATCGATTAATCTCGATGGACCCAAGGGTTGGAGGAAATGATTTATGAAAATCGACTAATCGAAATGGGATTTCGATTAATCGATTTGAGTTTTCGATTAATCGATTTGGGATCGATTAATCGATTTGTGAAATTCAAATCGCAACAAAGAGGTGTACCTTGCGAAAAGAAGAAATTCGATTAATCGAAACTGGATTCGATTAATCGAATGAAAACTCAACTGTTCGAACAGTAGGTGTACTTTGCGGAAAGAAGAATTTCGATTAATCGAAACTGGATTCGATTAATCGAACGGAAACTCGACTGTTCGAACAGTGAGTTTACTTTGCGAAAAGAAGAATTTCGATTAATCGAAAACAGATTCGATTAATCGAATGACAATTCGAATCGGCGAGAATGGACTTTGCGAAAAGGAGAATTTCGATTAATCGAAATTACTTCGATTAATCGATATTGACCTTCGATTAATCGATTTTGGAAATCGATTAATCGAACCAGGTTCGATTAATCGATTTGGGATTTCGATTAATCGACTGGGATAAATTTTGTTGACTTTTAAGTTTGACTTCAAGATTCTTGGAGGGTCTTATACCTTCTTTATTACATCCTTTGTGATGTGTTTCACCTGTTATGTGGTAACATAGGTGGTACGTGTGAGCTAGTGCACAAGGAGCCACGTGGGACCTTGTTGCATTGAACAAGTAAAGACTTGAGGTAGGGAACACCCTGAACATGTACTTTATTTTACAAGAGCATGTATGTAGTGATATAAATTTCAATTCAATTATTGTATTGCTTAAAGAAATGTGAAAAGTGTGCGTGCGTGACATTCATAAGAGTAAACGAACGAGCCATCCCCAGGGGATGAAGAAGTAAAGAGATAAGAGCATCAGGTGTGATGCAAGCTAATGGATACATCCCAGGGATGTATCCACAGATTGAATCATGTTTGATAGGGCCTAATTGATATAAGATAGCACAATTACACGGTGAATAACTATATGTAAGGCACCGATATTTTTGTTATTTGAGGTTCCTTAGGTTACCCCACCGACGTGGCGGATACCCACGACCGACACGGCAGATATCCGTGACGATACGTGCTAAAACCGTAGGCGGTCGGAGGCTTATCCGACATAGTAAGCACACCCGGGGTGTTGATGAGATGTGAAACCCGCCACCAATCCCGGGAAAGGGGCTTGGTACTATATGGTATTCCTGTGGAATACATTAAAGCTATCTATATAGATGACGATGAAGGTAGCTCATCGCTCGATGCTATATTGCTCGGGATTACTTAAGTTGAAAGTTTAAGTTTTGCTTTAGGCCTTTTCAAAGATTATTCATGAGTAAATGAAAACATAAGAACTCAACAGTAAAACGAATGCTTTTAACTGTTTTATCAATAACTGCATAGTCACATCATGCATGGCATATCATAGAATATATGTGAGTTATAACTTATATGTTCAGCAGTGTTTGTTCCCTATTGAGCTAGGATGTAGCTCACCCTATAGACTATACGTCGCAGGTCCATTAGTAGCAGTGTGGTTTGGGGACGCCGATCCCATGAGTCGGACTTTGTGCCGAGGAGTTGGAGCCACCTCCAGAGGACTTCTTCTAGAGGACTCCGTGCTACTTTGAGGAGTTTTGAGTAGAGATTGTACGGCTTGGTATGTCAAGCCTTTATTTTGTGAAAACATGTATATGTATAGAGTTTGGATTATTCTTTTAACCATCCGTGATGATTTATATCATCGATTCTCTCCTTCATGTAGGGGCATGAGGGTAGAACTGCATCTTTTGAAAAGTATTTCTAATTAGATTTAAATTCATGAGTTGTTCTTACTTCTTTTTATGCTTGATATACCAGTGTTCCGTGCATAGTTAAGGGGCACGGTCAAGATGATCGTGCTGATGGCACGGGTTTCGGGGTGCCGAAATCCGGGCTGTCACAGTTGGTATCAAAGCCATTTTCTTTTAGCAATTCTGACAAGGGTTCTTTCGTCAGATCATAGGGGCTTCTGCTAACGAAACCTTAGTTTCAAATGCAGCCGCAATGTCAGCTAGAGGGAGAGGCCGACCAAGGGGAGGCCATCAAAGGAGTTTACGTAGTGGAGATGGTTACATCTCTCCTACCAACAGAGTGCCTTTAGGAGGTAACGAGGCCTCAAAGCGTGAGAGCACATCATGAGGAAGAGGATCGAGATCCAGATCAAGATCTAAGAGAGCAAGAAAGATTGAGAGAAAGGCAAGAAGATAGAGGAGCGACAAAGGATGATGCACACTATGGAGACTATGGCAGCTGCCATGGCACAACAAGCAGCATCCTTTGCAGCTCATGCGTCAAGAGAACAGCAGCCACCTACACCACCTGTAGGACCTGCGTTGCCTGTGCCCTCATCTTTTACAGAGTTTAGAAGGATGAGACCTCCTTCATTTTCTGGGCAGGCAGACACAATGGCCGCTGAGAATTGGCTGATGGAGATGGAGAAAGTCTTTAGCGTGCTAACTTGCACGGAAGACGAGAGTGTAAGATGGGCAGCTTACATGTTGGATGGGGAGGCTGGGCCTTGGTGGAAGTCCGTGATAAGGACTCGGGCTCAGGAGACCCCAGAGTTGCCTTGGACTTGGGAGGAATTTGTTGAGGAGTTCAACAAACAATATTTTTCGGAAGTGGTGAGGAACCATTTAGAGATACAATTTTTGCAGGTAGTACAAGGGAGAATGACCGTGAGAGAATACGGGGAAGAGTTTCTACGACTTGCCTGTTTTGCTCCGGATTACGTCGCTTCTGAAGTGATGAAGTCCAAGAGGTTTCAGCAAGGTTTGAAGCCTGAGGTTAGGGGAGGCGTAGCTCCATTTCAACTGAGGACCTATGAAGAGGTCATGAGCAAAGCATTGGTTGTAGAAGAGGAGAACACCAATGATATAGACAGAGAGAGCAAGAGAGGACTTGACCACGGAAGGATGGGGAACTCTGAACCGTGAATAAAAAGCCGAGGTTCGTGGGTCGAGAATCGAGACCGCAGCTTGTGGAGGTTTTGGAAGACCGGCGCAACAACAAAGAACAACAACACCAACAGAGGTTTCCATTACTTGCGTCGGGGAGACCTATTCGCTATGAGAGCCTCGCCATGTTCATCGGGTGCCACTATCACACAGGGTTCTCGACTGCACCTTCCGCACCTCGAGAGACGTGTGCCGATGTGGCAAGCCGCATAGGACTATAGACGAGAATCGGAACTAGAGGTTGTTTCCGATGTGGCAAGGTGGGCCACATGATCAAGGATTGCCCAGACGCATAAGGGCAAGACGGCTTGATTCTGACCACGACCCATTCAAGCAAGGAAGCCGATTGTTAGGGGGAGAGCCTATGCAGTCACTGCTCAGGAAGCAGGGAATGTGCACGACGTCATCCAAGGTGAGAAATTTTATTTTATTAAAGAAAATTCCGTTTCATAAAGAATTTTAGATGGAAAAAGGTGCATGCATTAGAATAGTGTAGGTTCTTTTAATATAAACCGAGAGTGCATTTTGATGTGTAAATATGTATGTGTATATATATTATAGGTACTTTAACTATGTATGAAAGGGGAAGTGTGTTTAGACATGACGCTCGAGTGTTGATAGACCCCCGGTCTACCCACTCGTGCGTCACTCCACGTCTTGCTAAGAAGATGAAGATCGTTCGAGACGTTGGATTTCGTCCCTATCGTGTCTATTCCATTTGGAGAGTTAGTGGACACGGAGTTAGCTTGCAAATCCATCATCGTAGAGTTCAAGACTTAGAAGTGCATGAATTGGAAGCAAAGTTGGTATGTTAGACATGCAAGGGTTTGATGTGATCCTTGGCATGGATTTGGTTAGTAGATTGACAGCGACCATTGATTGCAAGAACAAGGTATCCATTTTCAGGCCCAACACAAGAAGATCATTTCGGTTTCAAGGAGTGAGGTCGTCATCTGTGCCACTGATCTCAGCAGTAAGGGCCGAGAAAATGATCAGAAAGGGATGCAGTGGATACTTAGCTTTCTTAAAGGAGGACAAGGAGGAAAAGAACGTCATCTCTGAGATAGCAATTGTACGAGACTTCGCTGACGTGTTTCCAGAAGAATTGCCTGGATTACCTCCAGAAAGAGAAGTAGAATTCGCCATTGACTTAACACCAGGAACGGAGCCTATTTCGAAAGCACCTTATAGAATGGCTCCCGCTGAGCTAAAGGAGTTGAAGGAACAACTACAAGAGCTGATGGACAAGGGGTTTGTTAGACCAAGTGTATCTCCATGGGGAGCACCGGTCTTGTTTGTCAAGAAGAAAGATGGGTCAATGAGACTATGCATTGACTATCGACAATTGAACAAACTCACCGTGAAGAACCGATACCCTTTGCCTAGAATAGACGATCTATTCGACCAACTGCAAGGAGCAAGGTATTTTTCTAAGATTGACCTGAGATCTGGGTATCATCAGTTGCGAGTTAAAGCTGAGGACATTCAGAAGACAGCTTTCCGGACACGGTATGGACATTATGAATTCCTTGTGATGCCGTTTGGGTTAACGAATGCTCCAGCGTCGTTTATGGATCTGATGAACCGAGTGTTTAAACCACACTTGGACTCCTGCGTTGTAGTATTCGTTGATGATATACTAATATACTCCAAATCCAAGACAGAACACGAAGAACATTTGAGGATTGCTCTACAAACGCTACGTGAACACCAATTGTACGCCAAACTCAGTAAGTGTGAGTTTTGGTTGGAAGAAGTTAGCTTTTTGGGACATGTCGTCTCAAAGCATGGTGTCACGGTAGATCCAGCAAAGATAGAAGCAGTAGTTAATTGGGAACAACCAAAGACAGTGACCGATGTCCGAAGTTTTCTGGGCTTAGCAGGCTATTATCGACGTTTCGTTGAGGGGTTTTCAAAGATATCGGGACCTCTCACCAAGTCGATAAAAAGATTCAAGGTTTGAGTGGAGTGAGGCATGCGAGAAGAGTTTTCAAGAACTCAAAACGAGACTCACTTCAGCCCCAGTGTTGGCAATTCCTTCAGGCAGTGGAGGATACGCAGTGTACAGCGACGCGTCATACAATGGCCTTGGTTGTGTGCTCAACCAACACAAGAAGGTGATAGCTTACGGATCAAGACAGCTGAAAGAACACGAGAAAAATTACCCGACTCATGACTTGGAACTGGCAGCAGTCATTTTTGCGCTAAAGATTTGGAGACATTACTTGTATGGTGAGACTTTTGAAATTTTCACCGATCATAAGAGCCTCCGATATCTGTTCACACAGAAGGAGCTCAATATGAGACAGCGCAGATGGATGGAATTCCTCAAGGACTACGATTGCTCTATACAATACCATCCTGGCAAGGCGAATGTAGTAGCCGATGCATTGAGTCGAAAGGGTTCAGCTCAGTTAGCTTCATTGATTTTGGGTATGCACCGATGGAAACTATTGGAAGACCTGGCATGCTATGATGCGAACATTGAGTCAAAGGACACTGGATCCTTTTGGCTAACATCTCAAGAAGCCGTGATATTTGAACATATCCACGAGCTGTATGAAAGATCCAAAGATTAACAAAGATTCGTCAAGACGTGAGTGAAGGCATCAGTTCGGACTTCTCAATAAAAGAAGATGGTTCTTTGTTGTTTGAAGGCCGTCTATGCATCCCGGATCATGCCGATCTAAGGCGAACAATTACGGATGAGGCTCATAAGTCAAATTATGCTATATCCACCCCGGTAGCACCAAAATGTACCAAGATTTGAAAAGAATTATTGGTGGAGAGGATCAAACAAGACGTGGCAGTATGTGTCACGATGTTTGACTTGTCAGCAAGTGAAGGTTGATCATAGACATCCCGCTGGACTATTGCAACCTTTACCAATACCAGAATGGAAGTGGGAATCGATCTCAATGGATTTCATTGTGGGATTACCTCGTACTGCCAAGAGACATAATGCCATTTGGGTCGTCGTAGACCGATTGACCAAATCAGCGACTTTTGCCATACAATACTACGATATCTGGCGGAGAAGATTGACAGACCTATATATGAAAGAGATTGTAAGATTACATGGTATTCCAAGCAGCATAGTTTCAGATCGTGATCCACTGTATACGTCCAAGTTTTGGAAGAAATTTCAAGAAGGAATGGGAACGCGACTAGACTTTAGTTCAGCTTTCCATCCTCAAACTGATGGACAGACAGAGCGAGTGAACCAAGTGATAGAAGACATGCTCAGAGCGTGCATGCTTGATATGCAAGGATACTGGGATGAGTATCTACCGATGCTCGAGTTCTCGTATAATAACAGTTTTCAAACGAGCATTGGCATGGCACCATATGAAGCTCTATATGGACGACGATGCAAGTCACCCCTCAATTGGGAAGAAACAGGTGAGAAATTTGTATTAGGACCAAAGCTACTTGAAGATAATGCTACCGTCCGAATTATCAGAGAAAGGTTGAAGACAGCACAGAGTAGACAGAAAAGTTACGCCGATGTGAAGCGGACTAGTGTTGACTACAAAGTGGGCGAGCATGTGTTTGTGAAGGTGTCACCTATGAAAGGAGTAATGCGATTTGGCAAGAGGGGGAAGTTAAGTCCACGTTATGTTGGACCATTTGAAATTTTGGGACGAATAGGTGAAGTTGCATATCGCATTAGTTTACCACCGCTATTCGATCGAGTACATAATGTCTTCCACATATCGATGCTCAGAAAGTACGTGAATGATCCGTCTCATGTGTTAGGGAAGCAACCTATAGAGATGTGTGAGGACATGAGCATGATAGAGGAACCAGTGGACATGTTGGATCGGAAAGATCAAGCAATGCGCACTAAAGTAATGCCGATAGTGCTTGTTCGATGGAACAATCATCCTAAAGAAGAGGCTACTTGGGAACGAGAGGCCGATGTGAAAGAACAATACACCTTGTTTCCAACGACGTGAGAATGCAATGTAAACCACAAACGTGTTGTGAAATCTCCACTATACTTGTATTTCAATGGAAATTTTGATCCAATCATGAATTGACAAAAATAGTAAAAAGAAACAAGAGATTGAAATTCTGCAGAAATTGGGCAAAATCGATTAATCGAATTTCAAATCGATTAATCGATTTGGAATTTCGATTAATCGATCTTGTTCGATTAGTCGACTGGCATGTGCCAGTGACTGGAAATGAAAAGTTGAGTTAGAAAATGCATAGAAAGAAATTTCGATTAATCGAAATGGGATTTCGATTAATCGAATACTTAAGGAAATTTTGGAAAATTTTTGAAGTTTTTGCACGATTTCGATTAATCGAAACTAAGTTCGATTAATCGATTTTGAGATTTCGATTAATCGAAATGAATTTCGATTAATCGACTGGCACGCGCCAGTGAGCTCAAAATTTTAAATTTTTAAATAAACACGATTTCGATTAATCGAAATATTTTCGATTAATCGAATTTTATTTTCGATTAATCGATTTGAGAAATCGATTAATCGATTTTACGCGGCTTAACCTAGTTTTGAATTTCGATTAATCGAAATGGAATTTCGATTAATCGAGCCGCGGGCTATATAAATAAATTTGGGGATTTCATTCCCCATTCGAAATCATTTGAGCTTCTGGATTTTTGGACGTTTCGACTCCCTCTTTTTCTCCGACCATCCGGCGCCCTAGAGCTTCGATTTTTCGGCCGATTCACGTCCACAAATCGTCGTCTTCGCCTTCGAAACCTAAGGTAAACCCTAGGCTCGATTATTTCTTCAATTCCAATTCGATAAACCCTAGTTTTCGCCCTTTTTGTGGAAAATGCCTCCCAAGACTCGCTTGTCTTCGAAGAAGGCAACCTCCAAATTGCCGGTTAGGCGTAAGAACGCCGCACCACCACCACCTACCCCATCGCCGGTGAGGACTCCGACACCGTCGGAATCGGAGACCACCTCCGGTTCGACGAGCGCATCTACGCGCGAGTCTTCCCGCGAATCCACCCCCATGCCACCACCACCCACCAACGTGGAGCAACCAAACGAGTGGTGGGCAGCCAAGACCTTTGAGGTCGAATATACCATCGACCCAACCCTTTTCACCGATCCCGATGTACCGGGCGAGACCCAATGGGCTCAAAACTACATAAATAATGCCGGTCTCGGCAATCTTCTCAAACCAATCCGGGGTTCCTACTACCCTAGATTGGTGAGATTATTCTACCAAGGGCTAACCAATGGCCCTACCGACGACTGCATCATCACCAAGATCGAGGGTCGTCTCTACACGATCACTCGGCGTCACATTCACGAGGTGCTCGAGTGCTACCTCGAGTTCACCCCCGAGACTACCCTATTTCCACCCTTTGTGGAAGACCCCCGATTTGAGGAAGTCATGACCCTCATGACAAACGGCAAGAAGGGGTCGGGCATTTCCATCAAGAGGGTTGATCTTCCACCCTACATGTGGATGCTCGACTCCATAATCAAATGCAACCTTTACCCGATGCGCCACGACACTGAGCGTGTCGACAAAGTGCAACATGCACTTTACGCGGCCTTCTGTGGCCGGTGGTTTGATGCTACCAAGGTCATCCTTGAGGGGATGCGGTACATCAAGACTAAACTGATGAAGGGCAACATGCGGCCCAAGGAGAAGATGCCGTATGCTCGGCTCATCTCAAGCATGTTGGAGTGCTACTCTGACGAGCCCTCCTACACGATTTCACCTCACGAGGTGAGGGCTACGGATCGCGTGAAGACGTTCACCAAGTCTTCATGGACCCGTAGCTACAACCTGTTGAAGCGGACCCTACCAGCTCCGGGTCCCGCTCCCGCCCAAAGAGCCCAAAGAAGAAGAAGAAGCAGCAGTGTAGCACCGCCACCACCCCACCACCTCGAGGGACCCACTTGAGGGTGGGGCACACCCTGCCGCAGCCGAGCCATCCATGGTGAGGGTTCCTCCCACACCACACCACGCCGACACCACACTGCACTCACACATGACTCCCACCTCATCCTACACAAGGCGGCCCCATCCGGTCCTACCATAGAGGACGTGGCAGAATGGACGAAATAATGAGAGGATGAACAGAGGATTGATTTCCTCATGTTTCACACCCTCGATTCATCTACCCCACACCTACATGGATATGTTGGAAGAGTGGACGGCCGGACGCACCGCCTTCCATCGAGGACCCGTCTTCCATCCCACCACTGACGCGGCTCCTTCCACATCCGCATCTACTCCGCCGACCCAGACGCCGCAGCCGCAGCCAGAGCCAGCTCCTGCAGACCCACCAGTCACTGCAGCACCGGACCAGCCTAGCGAGGGGCCTGCTTGAGTTTTAGTTATATTTTTGTATCAGTCATGTTTTGTATAGATGTATATCTTGTACGCCAACTCATGTGGCGCCTTGTAAAATTTTCCCATATTAATAGAAATTCAGTTTTTTTTTGTGTGTAATTGTTTTTTTGTTTTGTTGATACAATTTTACTCCTTGCTAATATATGGGAAGGTGTGACTACTTGAGTACGTCTGACTAAATTAGACTACCTCACCTGAGAGTGTGGGGAGAGCGAAAGACCTAGAGAGCGATAAACCTTGGGTGATTTTCGAGGACGAAAATTCCCAAGGTGGGGAGGATGTAATAGCCCTAAAAATCACGTTAAACTATGACCTCGGGATCCGTGCCCGATTGGTCTTAGGTTTGACCATAAGATAGTTCAAAGATGAACTTAAAGTGAGATGAGCGGATGTGATGTGTGAACCAGGGTAGAAGAGTGGAGAGATAGAGGGTGTGTAGAGTAACATACACCGAGGGGTGTGTATGTGTTCCACACCGAGAAAAGAAATAAAATAAAAAGGGTGAAAACCCTAACTTTCATGTTTTTGTGGTTGAGAGAAGTAAAGAAGAGAGAGAAAGAGAGAGGAGTGAGAGAAGAGTTATTGCAACTGTTTGGAAGAAGGAGTCAAGCATTAAGAAGGCCGGATTCGACGCAAGGGATCCGTTAGAGCCAAAGCTAGAAACCCTAGCCTTCCAACTAGCGATAGAAATCAACTTGAGATCTATCCAAGGTAAATTCTTGTAAATAAGATGCATAGATCATAGGGGTTAAGTTGTGGTTAAATGTGGGTTAAATCATAGGATAATGGTTTAGAAAAATAAAGGAAAAAGTATGGGAAAAGATTGGGAAGAACAGCTCGAAAAGGGGCTGAATCTGACAATTTCGATTAATCGAAATTGGGTTTCGATTAATCGAAATTGGCCAGGAAGTTGAAAGGTCAGAAGACCACGACTTCGATTAATCGAATTGGATTTCGATTAATCGAATTTAGATTTCGATTAATCGATTTGAGAATCGATTAATCGACTGAGAACCTCCAGTGGACCCAAGGGTTGGAGGAAATGATTTAAGGAAAAATCGACTAATCGAAATGGGATTTCGATTAATCGATTTGAGTTTTCGATTAATCGATTTGGGATCGATTAATCGACTTGTGAAATTCAACTGTTCGAACAGTAGGTGTACCTTGCGAAAAGAAGAAATTCGATTATTAAATCGGCTGGATTCGATTAATGAAAACTCAACTGTCAACAAGAGGTGTACTTTATGAAGAAGAATTTCGATTAATCAAATCGGATTCGATTAATCGAACGGAAACTCATCGACAAAGGAGTTTGCTTTGCGAAAAGAAGAATTTCGATTAATCGAAAACAGATTCGATTAATCGAATGACAATTCGACTGTTCGAACTGAGAATGGACTTTGCGAAAAGGAGAATTTCGATTAATCGAAATTACTTCGATTAATCGATATTGACCTTCGATTAATCGATTTTGGAAATCGATTAATCGAACCAGGTTCGATTAATCGATTTGGGATTTCGATTAATCGACTGGGATAAATTTTGTTGACTTTTAAGTTTGACTTCAAGATTCTTGGAGGGTCTTATACCTTCTTTATTACATCCTTTGTGATGTGTTTCACCTGTTATGTGGTAACATAGGTGGTACGTGTGAGCTAGTGCACAAGGAGCCACGTGGGACCTTGTTGCATTGAACAAGTAAAGACTTGAGGTAGGGAACACCCTGAACATGTACTTTATTTTACAAGAGCATGTATGTAGTGATATAAATTTCAATTCAATTATTGTATTGCTTAAAGAAATGTGAAAAGTGTGCGTGCGTGACATTCATAAGAGTAACGAATCCAGCCATCCCGTGGGATGAAGAAGTAAAGAGATAAGAGCATCAGGTGTGATGCAAGCTAATGGATACATCCCAGGGATGTATCCACAGATTGAATCATGTTTGATAGGGCCTAATTGATATAAGATAGCACAATTACACGGTGAATAACTATATGTAAGGCACCGATATTTTTGTTATTTGAGGTTCCTTAGGTTACCCCACCGACGTGGCGGGATACCCACGACTGACACGGCAGGATATCCGTGACCGATACGGCGGCGAAACCGTAGGCCAGTGCGGAGGCTTATCCGTACATAGTAAGCACACCCCAGGGGTGTTGATGAGATGTGAAACCCCGCCACCAATCCCCAGGGGAAAGGGGCTTGGGTACTATATGGTATTCCCAGGGAATACATTAAAACTGTCTATATAGATGACGATGAAGGGTAGCTCATCGGGGCTCGATGCTATATTGCTCGGGGATTACTTAAGTTGAAAGTTTAAGTTTTGCTTTAGGCCTTTTCAGCATTATTCATGAGTAAATGAAAACATAAGAACTCAACAGTAAAACGAATGCTTTTAACTGTTTTATCAATAACTGCATAGTCACATCATGCATGGCATATCATAGAATATATGTGAGTTATAACTTATATGTTCAGCAGTGTTTGTTCCCTATTGAGCTAGGATGTAGCTCACCCTATAGACTATACGTCGCAGGTCCATTAGTAGCAGCTGCCGTGGTTTCAGGGGACGCTGATCCGTAGTCGGACTTTGCTGCCGGCGAGGAGTTGGAGCCACCTCCAGAGGACTTCTTCTAGAGGACTCCGTTGTGCTACTTTGAGGAGTTTTGAGTAGAGATTGTACGGCTTGGTATGTCAAGCCTTTATTTTGTGAAAACATGTATATGTATAGAGTTTGGATTATTCCTTTGGGGCGAACCATCTGTGATGATTTATATCATCGATGGTTCGGATCGGTTCTCCCTTCATGTAGGGGCATGAGGGTAGAACTGTCTTTTGAAAAGTATTTCTAATTAGATTTAAATTCCGCGAGTTGTTCTTACTTCTTTTTATGCTTGATATACCAGTGTTCCGTGCATAGTTAAGGGGCACGGTCAAGATGATCGTGCTGATGGCACGGGTTTCGGGGTGCCGAAATCCGGGCTGTCACACATAGAATAATAGCTTGAAAATTCCAAAAATTCACATAAAATAATAGCTTCAAAATTCCAAAAAAATCACATAAAATGACAGTTGAATTTTTTTTAAAAAATCACATAAAATGATGAAAAAATCAAAAACAGATTTGCATTCCCCACAGCGACGCATATGCGCGTTTCGATGCAGTAAAATATCAATATTTTATCGACAATGCAGTTGTACAAAATTAATGTCCTAGGTCAAAGGTTCACCTTGGATCCATGGATCCTACTTCAAAGTAAGAGCAACGGTGTCGGTCCCAGTCAAACAGTCAATGTTTTGATCGAGTCGACTCCACTGCTAAATCTTTGCAATGAGCGTTCTGTTTTGGATTCATGTGAACTTAAGTGTCTTAAGCTTCAGATTCTCCGTTGGAAAAGGTCAATCGTCGGTTGAGACTAACCTATTGAGGATGAGATTACATATCAATCAAACTATGTGCAAACCATGCATTCAGAAGGGTTCATTTCCCTTTTATTTTCTGCAGGCTTAAAACCTGTATGGGCAACGGTATCCCTATAAAGTGTACGCCATGCGTCTGGGTATCCGTATGATGGTCGTTTGTCCCCGTAAATTGTACCCGGGCGGATTCGGTCGGGGCTTCCATCGCCTTTGTTGGTTATTGCCCCTGATGGGTGCATGATTATGCATAGTTAATTGATGTTTCTGATCATTGTCGACAGAAGCCAGGATTGGATGCCTCCTTCTAGGAGGTGCCCAATGTTTGGTTGGATCTGTTAAGGGAAGTCGAAACTAGATACTCTAGGTCATGTGGATCTGAGGCATATTTTCAGAAAAATTGCACGTACTCCCAAAAATGTTGTGACATCTATTCACTTCGCTCGGGCAGTCATGCTAAATAAACTTTAGGGTCAATGGGTTCGCCCAAAGATCTCGAACCCTGCTAAAATAATCCAATGAGGTCATCAAATGCCTTGTAGGATGGGACGCAAACTGTGGAGCCTTGCATATGTTTACTTCACGCCTATCTTTGAATGTGGGTCAATCAGCCCTCTTACTTACGAAGCTGTTGCATTCAGAATAAATCTCGAACATCAATCACCTTCAAATCATCTCGAGAAGCAGACATTTTTCCCGACTAACAGGCTTTCACAACTCAAGAGGCGAACATTTTTCCCAGCTATTAGGCTTTTGCAACTCATTCCACCTAGGTTATGCCCAGTAATGTCGCTAAGCGCTTGGGAACCGATTATCCCAAGAAACGAATGATTAGCCTGGCACCCCAGGGCTTTCGTTTTCTCACCGTGTTACTCACCTGATGTTTGAAGTTCGTTCTGAATGCAGCGGATCCATCAGTAATGCCTTGGGCCTCTTCGGATGTCTCTTTTCTTTGGCATACGATCATTAGTGATCGGATACTAAAGAGGGGCATCTGTAGACACCCAAATTTGGCCCAAGGCCTGATCGAAACACAGTTCGAGAGAGGCACATTTTCGAGCTTTTGATGGCATGTATGGAACCCTTAGAAATCACCCCAATAGGAATCGCCCTAAACCACTTAGGAACCTACCCTGCACCTTCATAAACTAATCTCGACCCTTAGTCGTGCCAGGCTATTTCTCCCCAGAAATGGCCTGGCGCAACTAATAGTTGCGCCAAGTTTAAAGGTGGCCCCCACCCCCGCGAGATAACTTCCAGGCACTGTTCTACACTATTTTACTGTGCATTTGCCTGGCGCAACTAATAGTTGCACCAGGCATATGAACAGTAACTGTTGGATTTTGCCTCGAATTTCATGTTTGGGGTTTGACTTGTTGACCACCTTGACCTTTGGGGTGTGTTTTGCTAGTTCTGTTGTACCCTTTTGAAGCCTATTTGCACCCCTTTAAGTGGCTTTAGGCCTCACCCCATCATCCATCATTGGAGGACCTTCTCACACATTTCAAGGCTCAAAAAATCCTAAGAATCCTTAGATGTGAGATTACCTAATTGCTAAACTCACTTAGCCTCTAAGTAGCCTCCTAACCCACCCTATTCCTATAAATAGAACCCCCCACCCCTTGGTTTAGGGGTTGAGAATTTTACTTAAGAGAGAAAGAGCTCTAAGTGAGAAGTTTTTCCTCCCTTTGGTGCACTATTTTCACCTAAAATTTAGAATTCAAAAACCCTTCCCAAGCTTACTCTTACACCCAAAACCCTTAGCCTAGGTGTGTGTGATCCCCTAGCCTCTCTTCTCCATCTCTTAGCTAGTAGACCTTAGTGGTTAGAACTCCATTTCCCACCATTCAAGCCTCCAAAAGCTCATCAAAAGCAAGCCACGCAAGGCTCCTCTACGGTGTTATAAGGGCCCGAGGGCTCCGGCTCTCCCCTTTCTTCTCCTATCTCCTTTTGCTCTCCCTACCCTTTCATTTTGTGTCGTTACGCCGCCGAATTTTTGGTAGGAACGGAGGGGCACAAATAGGATTCTAAGCCCTTTTGGGCAAGAGGAAGCTATTTTCTTTTCTTTCATTTTATTTTATTTTAGAGTTTGAAAAACAAAACATATATTTTTAGTTAAAATATTTTAAAAAGTCAAGAATGCGATGAATACGTTATTAAGCATATACACATAAATTAAGTGTTTCAAAGACATAAAATTCATATCATAATAAAATGAGTTAAGGATGAAGAAGCCTGTGTTTCTAAAAAATCTGTCAAAATCGAACGATCGAAATATGTATCCGATCAATCGATTTTGACAGGACAAAAATGTGAAGGTTCCTAGAGAAACCTATCGATCAAATGAAACTCGATCGTTCGATTTGTGAAACCGATCGATCGAAACAGAATTCAATCGATCGATTTTGTAGTCCGATTCACTGATTTGTGAAAACAGTGAGCGTATTAGGAGTTTTTGGAGAAATCGATCGATCGAAATGGATTTCGATCGATCGATTTGGGAACCGATCGATCAGATTGTGATAATAGAAAGATGTAGTTTTTCTGAAGAAACCGACCAATCGAAATGGATTTCAATCGATTGATTTGGGAACCGATCGATCGGATTGTGACAACAAGGATATGTGGGTTTTCTGGAGAAACCGACCGATCGAAATGAATTTCGATCAATCGATTTAGAAACCGATCGATCGATTTGGACAGATTCAGAGATTTTGTCTGTTTTTAGTAAAGGGATTTGGGGAAACTTTAGTGCTTCCCGTTTCTCATCACTTGTGACTTATAGGATGTGAATTGGTGTGTTCTAGGTGTGAACATGAGTATGCACTAGGAGGGCTACCTCGGAACAAGGAAAGCTCTTTTTAGCTTTGCATTGAGGTAGAGAAAATCTTATAACATGTGCATTTGATTACAACAAGCATGGATACAGTGATATGATGAAATTAAATGTGATTTATGAATTTTTTCATTTAATAAGCATGAACGTAGTACTTGGTTTCAAAACATGAAAATATGTGTGTGTAAAGTCAGAGAGACATATGTATGTGTGTGTAAATTCAGAAAGACGTATGTGTGTGTGTGAACTCAGAAAGACACGCATATGTATGTGTAAGTTTTGAGATTTAAACTATAAATCTAGTTATAAATTATTACATTTCAAGGTGATAAACTATAAGTTAGTGTGACAACCCAGATTTTGGCACCTCGAAACCCGTGCCATCAGCACGATCCTCTAGACCGTGCCCCATGGCTATGTATGGAACATTGGTATAACAAGCAATATTAAGACAAAATAGAATAATAACTATACGATGCGGAAGTAAAATACTATTCTAAGTATAAACTCAAAAGAGAGCTCTACTTTCATGCCACTGCATAAAAAGAGAACCGATCCGAACCATCGGTGATAAACAGATCACCCCAGATGGTTTGCCAAAAAGAATATATCAATTAATTACATTGTTCATCAAAATAAAGGCTTGACATACCAAGCCGTACCATTGAGCTCTTAAAACTACTCTCTCAAAGTACTCAGCGGAGTCTCCTAGAAGAAGTCCTCAAGAGGGGGTTCCAACTCGTCCCCAGGCACGTAATCTAAATAACCTGAATCCACGTCTCCTGAAGCCTCGGCCACTGCTAGCACTGGACCTGCGACGTATAGTCTAAAGGGTTAAGCTACATCCTAGCTCAATAGGGAACAACACAATGAACATATAAGTCAAAATCTCACATATATTCCATGATATTCTAAGCATGATGTATCTATCCATTTGCTGGAAAAATAGTTTAAAAGATGAAAATTATGCCTTGAAGTTTTACTGGTGGTTTGCATGTTTCATTTATTCTCAAACTGTTCATGAATTACACTGATTAGGCCTAAAGTAAAACTTAAATCTTCAACTTAAGTAGTCCCCGAGCAATATAGCATTGAGCCCCGATAGAATACCCTCCATCGTCATCTAAATAGACAGTTGTCATATGTATTCCCTGGGAATATGATCCAAGCCCCTTTCTCATAGGCGGCGGGGTTAAATCTCATCTCAAAATCTCTGGGATGTGCTTACTATATACGGATAAACCTTTGTGTATGGATTGGCCGCTATACCGGTCACGGATATCCTACCGAGTCAGTCGTGGGGATCCCGCCACGTCGGTGGGGTATTCTATTCAAACCTTAAATAACAAAAATATCATGTGCTTTACATATAGTTATTTATCGTATAAAAGTGTTACTTTATATCAGTTAGGCCTTATCAGTAGTTATCCAATCTTACTTAATCCCTAGGATGTCTAAATTGCTCGCATCACACTGATGCCTTTATCACTTTCTCATCCCCTGGGGATGTCTCATTCTCATTTACTTTCTTGGTGTCACACACACCCTTTTTACAAAGATTTGCACAGTTAAAATATTTTCAATTTAATTTTTATATCACTACATACATGCTCTTGCAATTAAAATACATGTTCAAGGTGTTCCCTACCTCAGGTCTCTGAAGGTCCAAGCATCAAGGTCCTACACGGCTCCTTATGCTTGCTCTCACACGTACCATCTATGGTACACCATAACATATGCAACATATCAACAAAGATGCAATAGAGAAGGTCCAAGACCCTCCATGAACCCCAAGGTCCAATTAAGAAGTCAAGTGAAACTGCCAAAATCGATTAATCGATTTCCAAAATCGATTAATCGAACCCTAAATCGATTAATCGATTAATCGAAATCCCCAAAATGGTTAAATCGATTCTCAAATCGAGCAGTCGAAAATCCAAAATCGATTAGTCGATCCCAAATCGATTAATCGAAATCCAAAATCGATTAATTGATTTCTCAATTCGATTAGTCAATTTCCCCAAGCCTTATCTCTCCAGTCACTGGAGGTACTCAATCGATTAGTCGATTTCCAAATCGATTAATCGACTTTCAAAATTGATTAATCGAAATCGGGCATTCTTTCTTTTTCAACTTCTAGACTAAAATCGATTAATCGATTCTCAAAATCGATTAATCGATTCGGCCAGAACTCAGCCCCTTTTCGGGCTGATCTTCCAAATCTTTTTCTTCTAATTTTTCTTTCTTTTCTATCATTTTTATTTGATCATTTCACCCATCTTTCCTATAGCTAATGACAATAAAGTATTTATTTAAATCTAGTAAAACTCACCTCAAATCAATCTCCTAATTGATTGAACGGTTGATTTGAATGGTTAGGGTTTCGGCCCTTGCTTCAACTATACTCCACGCGTTGAATCCGACATTAAATGCTTGAAACTCTTCCTTAAATCACCACAATAACTCCTAACCATTACTCACCTTGGTTATCTCTCTCTCTCTCTCTCTCTCTCTCTCTCTCTCTCTTCTTAACTCTCTTTCACCAACCAAACAAAAGAAATCTAGGTTATTAAAACCCTTATAACTTCTCTCAAGCTTCGGTGTTGAGCACATACACTAGGGATAGGTGTATGTGGCCCTAAACTCACACCATACACTACACTTAGGTCAAATTTACATCACATTAGTTCATCACTTCATGAGTTCACTGTTTAACCATCACTTGGTCAAACCTACGACCAGTCAGGCACGGATCTCGAGGTCACTATTTAATGCTCAAATTTTTGGGATATTACATTCTCCCCACCTTGAGAATTTTTGTCCTCAAAAATAAACCCAAAGGTGTGTCTATTGGGTATCCCACACACGGTGGTGTCACATACCCGATCACGAAAAATTAACTATACATTATACAATGCAAGAATATAACGTAATGCAAGCGAATTTTTAAAAAGATGATGTATATTTCACTATTCAATTTCCAAAATTTATAATTTGTTCATTTACATCCTTTTAATTACAATCAAAACTCCAAAAATCAGCCACAAAGGAAACATCCTCGTCGCAAGCTCACGCCGTCCCCTCCCCCGGCTGATCTGGCGCTGGGGCGGGCTGGTCTGTCTGGGCGGGCTGCTCTGGCTGGTCTGGCTGCTGGGGCGTCGAGCCAGATGTGCCGACATCCGCTGCTCCCGTATGGAACGTGGTCGCGCTCATAGTCCAAGCCTGCTCCTGTGCGAGGCACTGCTGAGAGTCGAGAGGATAGATGTACCGCATGGTGTGGTACATCAAGAAGTCCATCCGCCGGTTCATCATCTGGTTGTTGGCCTCCATCCGAGACAACACGTCCTCGATAGTAGGCGTTGGGCGAGCCGCTCATCGGCGGTAGGATGAGATAGGTGTGGCAGTCCCTGACTGCGACGGTGGCGTAGGGGACACGATGGTATGAAAGGGTGCCCCCTCAACTGGTGGAATAACGGGGCGTGCTCCCCCTACAGGTGGGCCCTGAAGTGGTGGTGGTGGTGGTGTTGCTACTGCTGCTGCTGGTTCTACTGGGCTCGCAACTGGCAGGGTCCTCTTTAGCAATCTATAGCTACGACCCCATGAAGCGATGGAGTAGTGCTTCATGTGGTCTGTAGCCCTCTCCTCATGGGGCGAGATGGCGTACCCTGGAGAGTCGGAATAGCACTCCAGCATGCTCGAAATGAGGCGAGCGTACGACATCTTCTCCTTTGGTCGTAAATGACCTTTCATCAACTTCCCCTTTATATATGGCATCCCCTCTAAAAAAATCTTGGTGGCGTCAAACCAACGGCCGCAAAATGCCACGTATAGGGCCTGTTGGACCAACTCCACCCTCTCGGTATCATGGCGCATCGGGTAGAGGTTACACTTGATTATAGAATCAAGTATCCACATGTAATGGGGCAAATCAACCCGTCTAATGGATGATCCGGACCCCTTCTTCCCATTGGTCATCTCGGTCATGATCTCCTCAAATCTCACCTCTTTCGTAAATGGTGGAATGAGGGTGGTCTCAGGCACGATGTCCAAATAGCACTCTAGGGCCTCGTGAATGTGGCGACCGGTAAAGGTGTAGTCACAACCATTAATCTTGGTCGTAACGATGTCATCGGTCGAACCCTCCGCCAAGCCCTAATAAAATAGGCTGACTAGCCTAGGATAGTAACACCCGTGGAGCAGCTTTAATAGGTTACCGGGCCCACTTTGACCAAATAGTTTCTAGCCCATTTGGTCTCACCCTCGATGTCAGGGTCGGTAAACAAAGCCTCGTCGATGATGTATTCATTTTCAAAGTTCTTTGCCGCCCACCACTCATTTGGTTAGGGCAAGTTCACGGGTGGTGGTGGTAGGGTCGGTAAAGATTCGCGCGAAGATATGCTCGTCGAACCGGATGTGGTATCCGATGACGATGATGATGGGGTTCTTACAGGCGATGGTGTAGGTGGTGGAAGTGCGGCATCCTTACGCCGTACCGGAAGCTTCGAGGTCGCTTGCTTCGTGGTCAAACGGGTTCAAGGCGGCATTTTTAATCAAAATGTAAGGAAACTAGGGTTTTATAGCTTGAAACGAAAAGAAACTTGAAATTTAGGGTTTACCTTAGGTTTTAAACCAAATGCATGACGATTGCGGGTTGAAATCGGTGCAAAAATTCTTCAAAACCCTAGGTTGCACGATGGCTCAAGGAGGAAGAAGAAAAGGCACGCAAGAGAAAAACCCAAAAATTTTCGAATGGGGAGAAGTCCCCTTCGTTTTATATATATAGGCCCGATTCGATTAATCGATTTTTAAAAACTTACTCCAGCCGCACGAAATTGATTAATCGAAACTCAAAATTGATTAATCGAATTCATTTCGATTAATCAAAATCGTGGTCACTTAAAATTTCTAGGCTTTCCAGTTCACTGGCGTGTGCCAGTCGATTAATCGATTAATCGATCTCCCAAAATCGATCAATCGAATTTCACCTCGATTAATAGAAATCGTAATGTCCTTAAAATTTTCTCAAATTCCCAAGTCACCGGTATATGTTAGTCGATTAATCGAATTCCAATATCGATTAATCAAAATCCAAAATCGATTAATCGATCCCCAAATCGATTAATCGAAATTACACTTTATTAATTTTCTGAATCTCCATTCAATCTCCACTCACTGGGGTATGCCAGTCGACTAATCGACCAAATCGATTAATCAAATTTCCAAATCGATTAATCGATTTGAAAATCTATTAATCGGTTTTCATCAGAAGTTCACAAATTTTCTTATTTTTATGTCTCTTTTGTTTTCTTTGTAATACATGACCAATTGGTCACTGGTTTTGTGAAGCATAACTTCACAGCCATTGCATGGCAATGATGAATCCTAATTATGCATTCAACATTGTATTAGGAACACGATGTGAATTGAAATTCTCTCTACTGAATAAATTGATCAAAAGGTCCACATTGGATTACAACATATGGTTTAAATTCGCAAACATGCTTGTGTTGATACAATTTTGACACTCAAGCTGTCGCAAACAAGTCCGGATATTGTTCTTTCACGTCGGCCTCTCATTCCCACGTAGCTTCTTCGACCGGATAATTTCTCCATCGAACACGCACTAATGAAATCACTTTTGTTCGCAACACTTGTTCCTTTCGATCCAATATCTCTACCAGTTCTTCTATCATGCTCATGTTTTCATGCATCTCTAATGGTTGGCCGCTCAACACGTGATCAGGGCCATTAAGATACTTCTTGAGCATAGATACGTGGAACACATTGTATACCCGATTAAATAACGGTGGCAATCCAATACGGTAAGCAACTTCCCCTACTCGCCCAGAACCTCGAATGGTCCAAGATAGCGGGGACTTAACTTCCCTCTTTTCCCAAATCTCGTCACCCCCTTCATAGGTGACACTTTTACGAACACATGTTCACCCACCTTAAAGTCTACACTGGTCCGCTTGATATCAGTGTAGCTTTTCTGCCTGCTCTGAGCCGCTTTGAGTTTGGCCCTTATCATCTGAACATAGGTGGCATTATCTTCAAGTATCTCGGGTCCCAAAAAAAAATTCTCACCGGTTTCCTCCCAATTGATGGGAGATCTACATCGTCGTCCATAAAGAGCTTCATACGGTGTCATGCCAATGTTCGTCTGAAAACTGTTGTTATATGCAAACTCAATCAACAGTAGGTGCTGATCCCATGATCCCTGCAATTCTAACATACACGCCCTAAGCATGTCCTCGATGATCTGATTGACCCGCTCTATTTGCCCATCAATTTGCGGATGGAATGCTAAACTGAAATCTAGTCGCGTTCCCATTCCTTCTTGAAATTTCTTCCAAAACTTTTATGTATATAATGGGTCACGGTCAAAAACAATGCTACTCATAATCCCATGCAAACGGACAATCTCTTTCATATATAGCTCTGCGAGTCTTCCTGCCGTATACATCGTGTTGTAAGGCAAGAAGTGCGCTGACTTGGTCAATCGATCGACCACTACCCAAATGGCATTGTACCTCTTTACAGTACGCGGTAGCCCAACAATGAAGTCCATAAAGATCGATTCCCACTTCCATTCCGGTATAGGTAGAGGCTGTAATAACCCCGCTGGGTGTCTATGATCGATCTTCACTTGCTGGAACATCAAACACCGTGACACGTATTCTGCCACGTCTTGTTTCAAACCTCTCCACCAGTAATTCCTTTTCAAATCTTGATACATTTTTGTGCTACCTAGGTGAATCGCATAGTTGGACTTGTGAGATTCATCGAGAATAGTTTACCGTAGATCAACATTGTCCGGAATGCAGAGACGGCCCTTGAACAATAAGGAACCATCTTCTTTTATTGAGAAGTCCGGTTTGATGCCTTCGATCACATCATGACAAATCTTAGTTAAAGCCGGGTCTTTCATCTGTAGCTCGTGGATATGCTCAAATATCACTGGTCTCATTGAAATGTTTGCCAAAAAGGCTCCTATGGCTTGCAACTCAATACTCGCCAGATCTTCAAATAACTTCCATCTGTGCATACCCAAAATCAAACTAGCCAACTGAGCTGAACCCTTTCGACTCAAGGCATCGACTACTACATTAGCCTTGCCTGGATGGTACTGTATAGAACAGTCATAGTCCTTGAGGAACTCCATCCATCTGCGCTGCCTCATATTTAACTCTTTCTGTATAAACAAATATCTGAGGCTCTTGTGGTTGGTGAAAATCTCAAAAGTCTCACCATACAAGTAATGCCGCCAATCTTCAGAGCAAATATGACTGCTGCAAGTTCCAGATCATGTGTCGGATAATTTTTCTCATGTTCTTTCAGCTGTCTCGACCCGTAAGCTATCACCTTTCTGTGTTGGTTGAGCACGCAACTCAAACCATTGTATGAAGCATCACTATATACCGCGAACCCTCCACTGCCTTAAGGAATCGCTAGTACTGGAGCTGAAGTGAGTCTCTTCTTGAATTCTTGAAAACTCTTCTCACATGCCTCACTCGACTCGAATCTTGAATCCTTCCATGTAAGCCTCGTAAGAGGTCCTGATAGTTTTAAAAATCCCTCTATAAAGCGCCGGTAATAACCCGCTAACCCAAGAAAACTGCGGACGTTGGTCACGGTCTTTGGTTGCTCCCAATTGACCACTGCTTCTATTTTTGCTGGATCTACAGTGACACCATACTTTGAGACGACATGTCCCAAGCTTTTAACCAAAACTCGCATTTGCTGAGCTTGGCGTATAGTTGGTGTTCACGCAAGGTTTGTAGAGCAATCCTCAAGTGTTCTTCGTGTTTCACCTTTGACTTGGAGTATATCAAGATATCGTCAACAAACACTATGACGCAGGAGTCCAGGTGTGGTTTAAACACTCTATTCATTAAATTCATAAACGACGCCGGTGCGTTCGTCAACCCAAACGGCATCACTAAGAATTCATAGTGTTCGTACCGTATCCTGAAAGCAGTCTTCTGAATATCCTCTGCCTTGACTCTCAACTGATAGTATCCAAATCTCATATCGATCTTAGAAATATACCTTGCTCCTTGTAGCTGGTCGAATAAGTCTTCTATCCTAGGCAAAGGGTACCTATTCTTTATAGTGAGTTTGTTTAATTGTCGATAGTCAATGCACAGACGCATTGACCCATCTTTCTTCATTACAAACAAGACCGATGCTCCCCATGGAGACACGCTCGGTCTAACAAATCCCTTATCCATGAGCTCTTGTAACTGCTCCTTCAATTCCTTCAACTCAGTAGGAGCCATTCTGTATGTTGCTTTAGAAACAAGCTCCGTTTCTAGTGCTAAGTCGATAACGAATTCAACTTCTCTATCTGGAGGTAATCCAGGTAATTCCTCCAAAAATACATCTACAAATTCTCGCACCACGGCTATCTCGGAGATAATATTCTTCTCTTTTTTATCCTCCTTCAAGAATGTCAAGTAACCGCTGCACCCTTTTCTGATCAAGCGCTCGGCCCTGACTGCAGAGATAAGTGGCATACACATTGATCTCTTTCCTCGAAATTGAAACGATATCCTTGTCTTGGGTCTGAAGATGGCGACCTTGTTCTTGCAATCTACCGTCGCATAGTGAGTCGACAACCAATCCATGCTAAGGATCACGTCGAATCCTTGCATGTCTAACAGAATTAGGTTCGCCGGTAGTTCAAAGATGTCTCCATCCATGATTCTCACGATCACAGAGTTGCAACCCTTTTCGGTATCAATCGATTTCCCAGTCGGAATAGTCACGGTTAACACAAAGTCTAACTCATCTGGTTTAACTTTCATCTTCTTTGTGAAGCGAGGGGTAACAAATGAGTGGGTAGACCCCGGGTCTATCAATAGTTGAGCTTCATATGTCACATCGCTTCCTTTCTCATAGATTTGTAACATACCTAGTCATACATACACATATATATATATATATAATATACACTATCATACAAAACTTTATTACATGCAGGTTCTTTTCTATTTTCTATATGGATGCACCTTCTCTATCTAAAATTTTCAAGAATTGAAATTTTTTATTTAAAAGAAATCTCACCTTGGATCACACCGTTTGTATTTTGAGCCTCTTGAGCTATGACTGCGCAGGCTCTCCCTTGGACGATCGGCTTCCTTACTTGTATAGGTCGTGGCATAGGAGCTGAAGTCGTCTTCTCCTTATTTGCCCAGGGCAATCTTTGATCAAGTGGCCCACCTTGCCACATCTGAAACAGCCTCGAGTTCCTTGCCTACAGTCCGCTGTCCTGTGAGACTTGCCACACTTGGCACAAGTCTCCCGAGGTGTGGAAGAAGCTGCTCATGAGAAACCCTGTGTAACTGTAGCTCCGGTAGTGATAGCAAGGCTCTCATATCTTATCGGCCTCCCTGATGTAAGCAATGGAAATCTCTGCTGGTTGGTCTGCTGCGCCGGTCTTTGATACCCTCCTTGGAACGGTGGTCTCTCATTGTTTGCTACAAATCTCGGCTTTTTATTCACCGACTTGTAGTTCCCCGTTCTACTCTGGTCCACACTCCACCTTCCTTGTTGTTCCCTCTGGCGGTATTTATTATCATTTTCTTCTTCTACCACCAAGGCCTTGCTCATGACCTCTCCATAGGTCCTCATCTGGAATGGTGCTACTCCTCCCCTCACATCCGGTCTCAACCCTTGCTGAAACCTCTTCGCTCTCATCATCTCCGTGATGACATAGTCAGGCGCAAAGCAAACGAGTCACATGAACTCAACTCCATACTCTCTAACAGTCATCTTCCCTTGCACAAGTTGTAAAAATTGGATCTCCATTTGATTCCTCACAACTTCTGGGAAGTACTGTTTGTTGGATCTCCATCTAATTCCTCACAACTTCTGGAAAGTACTGTTTGTTGAACTCTTCAACAAATTCATCCCACGTCCAGGACAAATCCGGAGTCTCCTGAGCCCTAGTCCATAAAACGGACTTCCACCAAGGCCCAGCCTCCCCATCTAACATGTAGGCTGCCCAACAGACGCTCTCGTCCTCTGTGCACGTGAGCACACTAAATACTTTTTTCATCTCACTCAGCCAGTTCTCAGCTGCCATGGGCTCTGCCTGCCCCAAAAAGCTAGGAGGTCTCATCCTCCTAATGAAGACACCGTGTCGGAACCATCGGAGGTGTTTGGTATCGATGCTCAAGCATAGATGAGCTGCCAAGGATGTTGCCTGTTGGGCCATGGCAGTCGCCATGGTTTCCATAGTGTACATCATCCTCTGACGCTCTTCTCTATCTTTGTTTCTTTCTCTGACTCTCTCTTGTTCTCTTTAATCTCGATCCTGACGATCGCGATCCTGAGTCTCTGCCTAATCTTGGCTCCCTTGGCCACCATGGCCTGAAGCCCCTCTATCTCCTACAGGCACTCTATTGGTATCCGAGATAAAATCATCTCGACTACGCAAACTTCTACTATGATCGCCCCTGGGTCAGCCCCTTCCTCTAGAAGACATAACGATCTGCATTTGAAACTAAGGTTTCATTAGCAGAAGTCTCTATGTTCTGACAAAAGTAACGATTGTCAGAATTTCTAAAAGAAAATGCTTTGATACCAACTGTGACAGCCCAAATTTTGGTATCCCGAAACCCGTGCCATCAGCACGATCCTCTAGACCGTGCCCCATGACTATATACGAAACATTGGTATAACAAGCAATATTAAGACAAAATAGAACAATAACTACACGATACAGAAGTAAAATACTATTCTAAGTATAAACTCAAAAGACAGTTCTACTTTCATGCCACTGCATGAAAAGAGAACCGATCCGAACCATCGGTGATAAATAGATCACCCCAGATGGTTTGCCAAAAAGAATATATAAATTAATTACATTATTTATCAAAATAAAGGTTTGACATATCAAGCCGTACCAATGAGCTCTCAAAACTACTCTCTCAAAGTACTCAGCGGAGTCTCCTAGAAGAAGTCCTTAAGAGGGGGCTCCAACTCGTCCCCAGGCATATAATCCGAATCACCCGGATCCACATCTCCTGAAGCCTCGGCCGCTGCTAGCACTGGACCTGCGACATATAGTCTAAAGGGGTGAGCTACATCCTAGCTCAATAGGGAACAAGACAATGAACATATAAGTCAAAATCTCACATATATTCCATGATATTCTAAGCATGATGTATCTATGCATTTGCTGGAAAAACAGTTTAAAAGATGACAATTATGCCTTGAAGTTTTACTAGTGGTTTGCATGTTTCATTTATTCTCAAACTGTTCATGAATTACACTGATTAGGCCTAAAGCAAAACTTAAATCTTCAACTTAAGTAGTCTCCGAGCAATATAGCATCGAGCCCCGATGGAATACCCTCCATCGTCGTCTAAATAGACAGTTGTCATATGTATTCCCTGGAAATACGACCCAAGCCCCTTTCTCATAGGCGGCGGGGTTAAATCTCATCTCAACATCTCTGGGATGTGCTTACTATGTACGGATAAACCTCCGTACCTGTGTACGAATTGGCCGCCGTATCGGTCACGGATATTCTGTCGAGTCAGTCGTGGGTATTCCGCCACATCGGTGGGATATTCTATTCAAACCTTAAATAACAAAAATATCATGTGCTTTACATATAGTAATTCACAGTGTAAAAGTACTACTTTATATTAGTTTGGCCTTATCAGCAGTTATCCAATCTTACTTACATCCCTGGGATGTCTAAATTGCTCGCATCATACTGATGCCTTTATCACTTTCCCATCCCCTGGGGATGTCTCATTCTCATTTACTTTCTTGGTGTCACACACACACACCCTTTTTACAAATATTTACACAGTTAAAATATTTTCAATTTGATTTCTATATCACTACATATATGCTCTTGTAATTAAAGTACATATTCAAGGTGTTCCCTACCTCAAGTCGTTAAAGGTCCAAGCATCAAAGTCCTATACGGCTCCTTATACTTGCTCTCACACGTATCACCTATGGTACACCATAACATATGCAACATATCAACAAAAATGCAATAGAGAAGGTCCAAGACCTTCCATGAACCCCAAGGTCCAATTAAGAAGTCAAGTGAAACTGCCAAAATCGATTAATCGATTCTCAAAATTGATTAATCGAACCCTAAATTGATTAATCGATTCCCAAAATTGATTAATCGAAATCCCCAAAATGGTTAAATCGATTTTCAAATCGAGCTGTCGAAAATCTAAAATCGATTAGTCGATCCCAAATCGATTAATCGATTTCTTAATTCGATTAGTCGATTTTTCCAAGCCTTATCTCTCCAGCCACTAGAGAGATAAGGCTTTTAAATCTATTAATTGACTTTTAAAATTGATTAATCGATTTCCAGATCGATTAATCAAAATCGGGCATTCTTGCTTTTTCAACTTCTAGACCAAAATCGATTAATCGATTTGGCCAGAACTCAGCCCCTTTTCGGGCTGATCTTCCAAATCTTTTTCTTCTTATTTTTCTTTCTTTTCTATCATTTTTATTTGATCATTTCACCCATCTTTCCTATAGCTAATGCACAATAAAGTATTCATTTAAATCTAGCAAAACTCACCTCAAATCAATCTCCTAATTGATTAAACGGTTGATTTGAATGGTTAGGGTTTCGGCCCTTGCTTCAACGATCCTCCACGCGTTGAATCCGACATTAAATGCTTGAAACTCTTCCATAAATCACCACAACAACTCCTAACCATCACTCACCTTGGTTCTCTCTCTCTCTCTTCTTAACTCTCTTTCACCAACCAAACAAAAGAAATCTAGGTTATTAAAACCCTTATAACTTCTCTCAAGCTTCGGTGTTAAACACATACACCAGGGATAGGTGTATGTGGCCCTAAACTCACACCATACACTACACTTAGGTTAAATTTATATCACATTAGTTCATCACTTCATGAGTCCACTGTTTGACCATCACTTGGTCAAACCTACGACCAGTCGGGCATGAATCTCGAGGTCACTGTTTAACGCTCAAATTTTCAGGATATTACAATTAGACTTGGCACGTTGATTTAAGGATTTATGCGGAACGAACCCCTTGTGCTCCGGTATGACAGGATATCCGTTCTTTGTTACCGATCTGCAGTAAATTTCATCCAGCATAAGTCTCCCTCATTCGAAGGGGCTTGGACATTGTGAAAATGATTTATTGGACGACGATGGTTGGGGTTCCCATCGATATATGTGTAGCTCTTGACGATATATATGCTCGGATTATATTTATGTGATCGGTTTAAGTTTCTTTTTGTTATGAGAACAAGTTTTGGAAATCATGTTAGCTTTAAAATACGCATCAAATATTAGTTTTGTTTCAATTCAATTACTTTTAAATTGTGAGTTTTACTGGAAAAAAATAAGTTCAAATTATGTCATGAGATATATGTGTCATGTGACAATATGCATATTATTGATGTTTTTCCTATTGAGCTTAGACTGTTAGCTCATCCCTCGACTAAACATCATAGGAACAGGTGTAGACGTGGGTACTGAGGACATTGATCCTGAGGACCCAGAGTACATTCCGGAGGAAGAGACTGAGCCCCCTCCTGACGAGTTCTCTTAGTAGACTGAGCTGAGAAGAATATAGTTTTTGTGATTTGGTTGTAAGGCTAGTACATCCAACCACTTTAGTTTTGTATATTGGATTCAGTCCATAACTTTTGTATTATTTTGTAAACCATTGGTTAGGTGACGGTCGGCCGTCATCGGTAGTTCGGTTTGGTTCTTTTTTCCATGTGTATTTCCATGGAATTAGAATCGTCTTTTGTCATAGTCTTTGATATAGTCATATATAGAATTGGAGATTTAAATTTTTTATGATGACTCTATCTACTTAGTTAGATATATTTGCTTTATTTTTCACTTTGTGTGTGGATGTACCAAGTGTTTATGAGTTTCAGGATCGCTTTAGTGGCGGTCCGACAGCACTAATTTTCAAGTTCAGAAATCCGGGTTGTCACAAAAAAAAATAGAATGATTATCTTTAAAATACAAAGTTATTTCCTGAAGCTTGTATTTCCATAATCTGTGGTTGAGATTTTGGTTTTGTATCTATTAGATCTTCAAATAACCATTGTTTTGGTGTTTGTAATTCTTTCCAATTAATTAATCTGGGGCTAATTTCATAATCATATGGTCTTGGTTTAAAGATTGCAATCAGATTTTTATCTAAATTATCATGAATTTTTGTTATAGGTTTGAATTTTAATTCATGTTCAGTATGCTACTGTATGGCTAAATTATGAGAATCTTGTTTCATTTCTAATCCTTTGGTTTGGATTTTGATTTTTATTGTATCTTCAATATTAGGGTCGTCAAAAGAAATAAAATAGTTTGGTTTGATATTAAACCAAACAACACCATATGCCAAGTTTTATTGAATACCTCCTATTAAGGATTGTAGGGGATTAACCTCAAGGGGTTAGGTGAGCTGGCTAGGTACCTGCTTCCAAAAGCAGGAGACCTGAGTTCGAATCCCCTCCCCCTCTTGAGGCCACCCTAGGGATTTATATCCTGTGCTAACCTGGCATGTGCCCCTAGGATTAGGCGAGTGCTCTAAGAGGCTCGGATACCCAAGTTATCAAAAAAAAAAAAAGGATTGTAGGGGATTCAATAGTCTTTTATCTAAGACCACAACAAGTAGAGGGGTATCTATTCCTTGCCTGAATAATTCAGTGATACAAATATATATTAATCCTATATGAATATACCTTATTTTAGGATCTTCTTTTTTCCATCCTAAAATCTTCTTTTTATCAAACAGAGATGCTTCTGTTGTTAGATTTGTTGAGCGTTTAACAGTTGTATTACCATTAAAAGCTTTAAATATTCTTTTAGACAATATCTAATCAATAGAAGGGATTTTTAATATTTCTTCTTTATTGATTTTATTTCGTTTATTTTCTAGTTCTCTAAGTTGTTCTTCAGAGAATATCATTTCTTTTCCAATTACATCTTTTAATGTAATCATTTGATTTTCTTCTTCGAGTGCTTCGAAGACATTCATCATTAATATAATGTCACTTGGGTCTAGATCAGAGTCTGTTTCTGATTAAGATTCAAGTTCATAAATGGTCCTGTTATCATCACTTGATATATCTTCTTCGAAATAAACATCTAAATTTTGTGCATCTAAACATTTAATCATTTTGCTAATATTTTTTCCTTTTTTTGGGCATTGAGAAGCATAATGTCCTTCAATGAAGAAAAAACATCGACATTTCTTTTTTGGCGTTTCTGTTCTATTTGTATTTTTCTTATTTTTTATATATTTTTTATGTTTAAAAAATCTTTTCCTTTTATTTCATGGCTTCCATTTAAATTTTTTCTTTTTAAACTCTTCTTGAATCCTTTTGGTTTAGGATTGCATCCAATCTTCCGTTCTTCTTGGAGAATTTTGGTATAGCATTTTTTACCAAAATTTGTATTTGTAAGTTGATTTTTAACCTGTTTTTTAGCTTTTAATTCCAGACATCTTTTTGCCATTAATCTTAGTGCAAAGGTTATTCTTAATCCTAAATTATCTAGTTTAGATAAGTTATTGATCCATTCAGGATATCCTTTTATGGCTAATTCATCCCATGAAGCTGGTAATTTTTTCTAAAATTGTTCTAACCACTGTTTATAAATTGAATGTTCCAATTGATAATAATATTTTTTGAATATATTACAATATTCTTGGAATTGACAAATATTGCATAATTCAATTTTTAATAAAATAAAAACAGCATCTTCTTATAGATTTGTTTCTCCAGTGTAACCACAAAGGTGTTCTTTGATGATTATTGTAAAAAATTTTAGGATATCTTCAAGGGTTAGAAAACTTCCTAAAAGCTTTTCTTTTTGTTGTTTTCCTTCAACTAATTTTCCCATTGTTTTAACCATTGCAGAACACCTCTTTGAAGTGTAGCTGCAATATTATCGAGAAATCTTTCTTTCAACCAGCTTGCTTTCTAGTTTGTGATGACAATAGACAAGATGTGCCCAATCATCAATAACTTTTTCATGATCTTTAAAAGGAACATTTGTGAGGTTAAGATGTGTTCCTCCTTGAGCGACGATTTGTTTGTTTAAATCGTCTTTCCTAGTATTTGTAGGAATTGGTGTTTCATTTTTTGTTCCTGATATAGAACCACCATCATTTGTATGTATATATTCTTTCAAATATTTTTCTTGATCTTCAAGAGTAAGAGTTTGTAAGAATTTTTCTAAATTTTCAAAATCTTCTAATGATTCTTCTGCTTTTCTCTTCATTGGAGTCAAAGGAGTGTGTGACTCACTAAGGGTTGAAGAGGTTTCTGATTCGAATTGATCAGAGTTAACAAAAGTATCTTCCATTTCATTATCTAATTCCTGGTGTTGGTAATAGGTTAAAAGAGGTTTATTTATTAAAGAAACTTCTCTTATTTGGGATACGATTTGATTCCTATTATCAATTGGAAGGGTTTCATCCAGATAGAGATTTTCCCAATAATCAAGAATCTCTTTTACATTTAGATATTCTTGATAGTTAAACTTTTCATGTGTTTCAAGAGTTGATATATTATATGATCCATAATATATTATATCATATATAATATATGAAAATGTCATATCTAAAATGACAAAAAATAATTTCGGAAAAGCATGACCACTTTGGGTTTAAAAATCAAAGATAAAGAAGAGCAACTTAAAAAATTACAAGAATGCTCTTGCTCCCTTGTAAAAACCCTTACATGGGAACCTTTTGAAACAAATGTGTGAAATCTTTCCATTCTTGAGATATAATTGCTTTTAAAACGCATCCCCAACATAGATTGTTCTATTTCTTTTCGTAGTCAAAAGAATGAGACCGATGAATGGAAAGAGTGTAAGAACAGATAAATACTAAAAATAATGAGACCGATGAATGGAAAGATTGTAAGTATTTATCTGTTCTTACAATAAATACTTCAAGGGCTAGGTAGATATAAAATCTTTAAATCCATGTCTATTGTCATCACAAACCATAAAGCAAGTTGGTTGAAAGAAAGATTTCTCGATTATATTGTAGCTACACTCCAAGGAGATGTTCTGCAATGGTTAAAACAATGGGAATTATCAGTTTAGGTGAAATATTTTCTATTCTTGGGATGGAATTGCTTTTCTGAATTATATCATATTTCAAATGAAATATGAAAATGTCATATCTTAAATGACAAAAAATAATTTCATAAAAGCATGACCACTTTGGGTTTAAAAATCAAAGACAAAGAAGAGCAACTTAAAAAATTACAAGAATGTTCCTGCTCCCTTGTAAAAACCCTTACATGGGAACCTGAAGATTTTGATCTTGAAAAAATAAATCATTTTTTAGAAATGACGGACTTATTAGATTCACAATATCCAGACCCCGTATTTCATAAATTAAAATGAATTTGTATGTTTGAAAAATCAAACATATACTCCCAGATGATATAAGCCAGACTATAATCTCTAAAATTGAAGATCATGAGATTAAAATAAAAGAAATTTTACTACCAAATTACAGACATACAATAATGTATGAAACTGAAGATATTCTACATTTATCTTTCTTTTCAGAACAACACCCGTATCACTTGGAAGAATGTATGGATTGGGGATTAGTGAAACACATCATCTTCCCAGGAAGACCAATGATGAAATTTTCCATGATGATCAAAATCATGATCTATCATGCCACCAAACATATACTCCCAGGTGATATAAGTCAGACTATAATCTTTAGAATTTATGTTCGTAATTATGTACGTCCTTGGACCTCTCTGGCGGGATTTACATACACTTCTGGACATCTTTGTACACCCTTGGACCGCTTTGGCAGGATATATGTACGCCTTTGGACTGCTCTGACAGGATTTATGTACACCTTTTGACACCTTCGTAATTATGTACGCCCTTAGACAGCTCTAGCAGGATTTACGTACACTTTTGGATATCTTTGTACACCATTGGACCGCTCTGGCGGGATGTAACCCCTTGGACCACTCTGGCAGGATTTACGTACACCTCTGAAATGCGAATCTTAAATGTGACTTTTGAACTATGTATTCTAAACTCTGAATTTTGACACATTGACTGCTTTGGTTACAAATTTGACATTGTTTGCAAATTTATTATGAACTCTGAAATCCGAACTCTGAATCTTGGACAATCTTTGGGTAATCATGATCGGTAATTGACACCTTAGATAATCGTTTTTGTTTACGCCTTGGTCAATTTGTACACCATTGAACCGCTTTGGTGGGATATATGTACGCCATTGGACCGCTCTGGCAGGATTTATGTACACCTTTGGACACCTTCGTATGTATGTACGCCCTTGAACCGCTCTGGCGAGATTTACGTACACCTCTAAAATGCGAATTTTGAATGTGACTTCTGAACTATGCATTTTGAACTCTGAATTTTGACACATTGACTACTTTGATTGTAAATTTGACATTGTTTGCAAATTTATTCTGAACTCCGAAATCCGAACTCTGAATCTTGGACAATCTTTGGGTATTCTTGATCAGGAATTGACACCTTAGACAATCGTTTTTGTTTACGCCTTGTTTTCCACCTTTGTCAAGATAGATCAAAAATTAGAACTAAGGAAAATGAATAAGAACTCTGAATCTTATGAAACTTCAAAAATCAACCATTGACAATATGATTTGAAATTGTGTTTCGATATGAAAATGGTCTTTGAAATTAGTTTCTGTTTTGATCAGAAAAATGCCTTTGAAAGCAATTTATGTTTGATATGAAAATAATTTCCGTTTCGATATGAACATGTTTTGGATTTTGTCATTGAATCTATGCTTCATAATGATAAGATGTGAAATTGTATTGAGTTTTCCTCTGCTGAGTTTAGACTGTTAGCTCACCCCGACTATACATCACAAGTGTAAGTATTGACTAGGATCTTGGCTTTGAGAAAGATCCAGACTACGTACCGGAAGAAGAGGATCTTCCGCCTGAGGATTTTCACCCCAATTCAGGGATCGTAGATTTAATATATCGTGGATTTTGGTGAGTTTGGACGTAGCTTATCGGACTTTTGAATTTTTGAGCTTGATACATTCATGCTATTATATATGCATTGTACACTACTATTTAGGTGATGGTCGGCCATCACTGGTGGTTTATTTTAGTTACTATTCATATTGGATATTAGAATTGGAGATTTTAATTATGTCATATGTATAATCTGCTTTGATTTCTACATGTGTGTGTGGATATACCAAGTATTATGTATCAGATTGTGATTTGCGATTTGGCGGTCCGATTTTTCCGAAGATCCGTATTAAGAAAAAAAATATATGTCAGGAAAATCGGGCTGTCACATTCTTGAACTTCAGAAATTTGCTTAGGGGTTCTCATGTATTCAATGGGAAGATTCTTCGCCCATCAGTAATACTAAATTAATTTTCTGCAATGAGAATTTGTCTGGCCATTAAAGATAAAATCTTTAAATTCTTTATCCAATAAGATTTTGGATTAAGGGCTAAGATGATTGCCTTTGTCGTTGGGTCATCGAATACTTCATAAAGAAATTTAGTCTCTGATTAAGTCCAAAAACCATATCTGATAGGGTGTTGGTAGGATTTTTCTCTTGATCTCTATCTAACTGTACTTGTGATCCAGAAATTGTAGAAAACAGTTCTGTTTAAATGTTTGGTAGCATGATAGATCATGATTTTGATTATCATAGAATATTCCATCATTGGTCTTCCTGGGAAGATGATGTGTTTCATTAATCCTGAATCCATACATTCTTCCAAGTGATACGGGTGCTGTTCTGAAAAGAAAGATAAATGTGGAATATCTCTAGTTTCATACATCATTGTATGTCTATAATTTGGTAATAAAATTTCTTTTATTTTAATCTCATGATCTCCAATTTTAGAGATTATAGTCTGGCTTATATCATCTGGGAGTATATGTTTGATTTTTTCAAACATACAAATTCATTTAAATTTATAAAATACGGGGTCTGGATATTGTGAATCTAATAAGTCCGTCATTTCTAAAAAATGATTTATTTTTTCAAGATCAAAATCTTCAAGTTCCCATGTAAGGGTTTTTACAAGGGAGCAGGAGCATTCTTGTAATTTTTTTAATTATTCTTCTTTGTCTTTGATTTTTAAACCCAAAGTGATCATGCTTTTTCGAAATTATTTTTTGTCATTTAAGATGTGACATTTTCATATTTCATTTGAAATATGATATAATTCAGAAAAGCAATTTCATCCCAAGAATGGGAAACATTCCACCTAAACTAATAATTCATATTGTTTTAACCATTGCAGAACATCTTCATGGAGTGTAGCTGCAATATAATCGAGAAATCTTTCTTTCGATCAACTTGCATTATGGTTTGTGATGACAATAGACATGGATTTAAAGATTTCATATCTACCTAGCCCCTGAAATATTTATTGTATGAACAAATAAATACTTACAATCTTTTCATTCATCGGTCTCATTATTTTTAGTATTTATCTGTTCTTACAATCTTTCCATTCATCGGTCTCATTATTTTGAGTATGAAAAGAAATAGAACGATATGTGTTGGGGATGCGTTTTAAAACCAATTGCATCGCAAGAAAGGAAAGATTTCACACATTTGTTTCAAAAGGTTCTCATGTAAGGGATTTTTAAAGGAAGCAGGAGGATTCTTGTAATTTTTTAAGTTGCTCTTCTTTATCTTTAATTTTTAAACCCAAAGTGGTCATGCTTTTCCGAAATTATTTTTTGTCATTTTAGATATGACATTTTCATATATTATATATGATAGAATTTATTATGGATCATATAATATATCAACTCTTGAAACACATAAAAAGTTTAACTATCAAGAATATCTAAATGTAAAAGAGATTCTTGATTATTGGCAAAGAATCTCTATCTGGATGAAACCCTTCCAATTGAAAATAGGAATCAAATCGTATCCCAAATAAGAGAAGTTTCTTTAATAAATAAACCTCTTTTAACCTATTTCCAACACTAGGAATAAGACAATGAAATGGAAGATACTTTTGTTAACTCTAATCAATCCGAATCAGAAACGTCATCAGCCCTTAGTGAGTCACAAACTCCTTTGACTCCAATGAAGAGAAAAGCAAAAGAACCATTAGAAAATTTTGAAAAATTAGAAAAATTCTTGCAAACTCTTACTCTTGAAGATCAAGAAAAATATTTAAAAGAACATATACATACAAATGATGGTGGTTCTACATCAAGAACAAAAAATAAAACACCAATTCCTACAAATATTAGGAAAGACGATTTAAACAAACAAATCGTCGCTCAAGGAAGAACATATCTTAACCTCACAAATGTTCATTTTAAAGATCAAGAAAAAGTTATTAATGATTGGGCACAAATATATATATATATATATATATATATATATATATATATATATATATATATATATATATATATGGAGGCCCGAGATATGTGCCCAGGCATAGAGATATCTCTACGTTAATTGATATGAGCGTGACACGTAACATCCTTTTTGTGAAGTGATGGGTGGCATGGGGCCCACTATACTAACTAAGGTTACACTTTTAAAAATTAAATATCCTTTCAGCCATCATTCTTGACTTTTTAAAAGTTTTTTCTCTATTTTTCCAAGAAACTATCATACTTTTTTATGCATATTTTACTCAAAAAATGTGGCGCCCGATAGTGAAGCGAAACGTCGGCGCCCCTAAAACGAAGCATCGGCGCCTCATTTTAGGGGTGTCGACGCTTCGAAAAAAAAAAAAAAAAAATTACGGAAGCGCCAATGCCCTTAAAACAAAGTGTCGATGCTTCGTTTAGGAGCGTTGGCGCTTTCATAAAAAAAAAAAAAAAATTTAATATATAAAAATAATAATTTTTTTTAATCGAAGCGCTGGTACCCCTAAACGAAGCGTCGCGCTTCGTTTTAGGGGCACTAGCGCTTTCCAAAAAGAAAAAAAAAAATTTAATCGAAGCGTTGACACCCATAAAATAAGGTGTCGACGCTTCTCTGCATAGGTGCTAGCGCTTCGTTACCGGACGCTCACATTTTTTTACTAAAAGATACTTGAAAAAAAGTAAGTGACACTTTATTAAAAAAAGAGAGAAGAGAAATGAGACTTTAAAAATACTTCTAAAAAGGTCAAGAATGACAACTGGAAGGATATTTAACTTTTAAAATATTTTTAAAATGCAACCCTAGTTAGTAAAGTAGTTCCAATGTCACCCATCATTTCATAAAAGGGTGTTACGTGCCCCTATATCAATTGGTGTAGAGATATCTCTAAGCCCGAGCGCATTTTCTTATTTTCCATATATATATATATATATATATATATATATATATATATATATATATATATATATATTCAATTTTTTAAATCAAAATAATGCATATGTATTTTACAAAAGGAATAAAAATTATTAAATAAAAAATGTCGGATCTTCTCTTTCATCATCATGTTCGACAACTTCGATGGTGTCATGAACTCCCCACGACGTACTGACACATCCTCCTACTCTTAGGAGGATGGCGACGAGGATGATGCTACCTCGTAATCATTTTTCGAGAGAATTTTAAATTAGGCCAATTTTTTGAAACAGCCTAGTATATATATATATGTGTGTGTGTGTGTGTGTGTGTGTGTGTGTGTGTGTGTGCGTGCGATATGCTATTTTATGTTCTAGTGTTCTCCATAATCTTCTTCTTGCCATCAATTAATTTATTGTTATGTATAATTTACAATCTATTAGCCATTAAATCATAATCAGAAAAGGAAAAAAAAAAAAACTCCATCAAATAATTTCAGCTTTGCATCAATTAGTTGTCCGTCTAATTTGAATCAAATCCGAGTACAATACATAAACCGTTGATTAGATAACATTTCTGTGGTCAAATCCGAGTACAATACATAGGGCAACCACCCATTGAATCGATTCTGAGCATATGAGTATTTTCTGAGAAGAATTTAAGAACGGAGGATTATGAAATTTTATGGGAAAAGCCACAAACCAGAGTGACTTAAAAACGCATATGAGAAAAGTCAGGAATCTGAGTCTACCAATAATCTGCAAGAATCTAAGTTTTCAAGAATTTGAGCTTTTGTGAGAAAAACCAACACCTTAACAAGGCCTAAAATAAAAGGTGAGCTCTATTAGCGAATACCCAATTACTTAAGGCACCTCCACTAAAGATAGATTTTCATCCTAATCTCTCACACAACTGATCTTGAGACCATGGGCATAGATAAGGTTTTCTATCCCACATGGCACAAAACCCCAAAAGTGATCCTAAAATGACATTGGAGCGTGATATGTGCCACATGATTTTTGAGCCAATTTTTAAGGATTTGAGCTACGTGAAATAAAAAATTGACTATTTGATGGTACGCCCATAATCTCAAGATTCATTGCTTGGAAGATTGAAATGAAAACCGATCTCCATCATCTGATTCAAAACAGTCAATGATTTTTCGGCGTAACCACCTACCCAGTGATTAGGTAGGCGTGAATAGAGCTACCATAAATAAAATCCCAACAACTACATGAACTATCCTTCTTCCTTTATTACTAAGGACAATACACAGAAAATATAGGTAAAACATGAACTAGCAGCTAATTTCTAACAGTAAACCGCTCCTTCTCGCGTCAAAATGGTAAGCCACGATAGGCTGGGAATAAACGCTTTGTTTGGCCCATGTTTCAATTTTGGGAAATATAGGGGCTCTTTTGCATCAAATAGTAAATGGACACTTTTCTGAAAAACCCAGAGGCCCAAGTTAGGTCACTCACAAGAAGATGATCCAAGGAGACTGGTCAATGACCAGATTTTTTACTTTCCAGCCATGATTGTATAGTAACTAAATATGGAACAAAAAGAACATTGATTTCCACTCTTTACGAGCATCGAAAACTATCATATTCACATTTCATTTGGAAAACATTGCAATTATGACGTGTTTTCCAATGAGTAAATGATATAGAAGTGAAGACCTGTCAGTGGTGATTATAGGAAATAAAAACTAATGCTCTCCTTTCCTTTTTCTCCTCGATGCGATCTCTGCAGCCCAAGCTTTGCCCACTTCAGTCTGGAATTTTCCTGCGAGTTATCGGAAATCATGGCAAGTCAAATTTGAGGAGATGCTTCAAATAAATGATCTAAACACTGATAAATCCATCATCAGTTGTTAGGATGTGGGGACTTCCATATCCTATTAGTTAATGTTTATGACAGCGGATGGAATTCTCCCCACATACGAACACCATTTAAGAATGTCTAGATTTGTTTATAACTAGGTAATGC
Organism: Chloranthus sessilifolius; assembly: GCA_021018995.1. NCBI lineage: Eukaryota > Viridiplantae > Streptophyta > Magnoliopsida > Chloranthales > Chloranthaceae > Chloranthus > Chloranthus sessilifolius. The sequence goes on along the minus strand of CM037597.1, from coordinate 31,230,071 downwards.
ATCAATATTTTGCCACTATCCTTGGGCTTATTTCCCATGCTTAATCTCTTCATTATGGATCATCGAAAATATGATTTCACAAAAAGTGAACGTGAATCAACCAAATTTAAAATGTGCACATCGTAGTTAGAGCTGTTAGGATTGATTTGGTGAAGAAAATGCAAGCAATGAACTTGTTTATGTTAGTTTTTCTATTGGTAAGGCAAGTCGCAATTTTATTCACAGATTCTTGTAAGCCTCGTCAGGGAAGAGTTCCTCTGAATATCAACAGCCAAGCTTTCCCTATATGTTTTAGTCTATTATTACACTAATATAAGGCAGAATAAGTTTGTCGACTACAAATTTTTTATGAATAATGAAGATCCATTAAAAAGGGAACATATCAAAATTGAGCAAGGTGCTCAAAAGGACCCATCCCAAAAGTACAAAATAGATAGAACAGTCCAATGCACCTATTAAAAATAGGAACAGGCCAATGTCGGGCCCCATAGGCCCAAGAATCTCTCCCTTGGAGCCCTCACAATCAATATTTTTCCGTGATCCCCTGCACTCACATGACATTCTCTTATATACCACTTCTCCATAACCTTTTACCAAGTAGGTTCATATTCATTTCCCTGAGAAGCACACAACCTCCCAATTCCTAGCATGTATCTTTTTCCTTCACCTTTCTCCCACTCCACAAAAACAGATCCTTGAATTCTTCCTAGTCGTTTTACAACACTCACTGGGCATTTGAACAAGGATATATGGTAAACCGGGAGATTTTGATAGGGTCACCTTTATCGACATAAGTACCCCCCCTCTTTTTGAAAGTATAGTTCCTTTCCAAGCAGCCAATTTCTTATCAAATCATTCGACTAACATATCCTCCAAACACTATCATTTTCCCGAAACATAATGGTTAGACAGAGGTATCAAGTACTGTCCGATAACGATACGTATCAGTTTTTTGGCCAACCGATGCGTATCGGCCCCAATACAGTATCGGGATCGATCTCGGCCGATATGGTCGTATCGTTCAATACCGCTCAGTTTATTTTATTTTTTATAAAAAGCACTACATACGGTCCTCCATGGAGGGTTACCTGATACCGTTACCCGCTTTGACACTGTGGGTTAGACACAAGACTCAGTCATTGCAGTTGGTTAGTTCCACCTGTTATCAAAATGAATTTCAGCAGTCCCAGTAATGGAGCCAGCTGTACCTACTTAATTTCAGAATGGTCTCTTACAACTCCAACAGGCAATATATAATATCCTTCATAGGCTGATTCAACGGTGGCATGGACTGAGGAGTTATGACCCATATGCACCCATGTTTCTTTGTAATGAGTTAGCCTGTGGGCCATCAAGAATGGATCCCTTCCGTAGTCACTTGGACAGAGGATCACACATCCCAACAAGCTTGCCAAGGAAAAATCCCACCATCAAATACAATGTACTGTCATGATACAAGATAAGGTTATATTTATTTATGTCGTATAGTATCTTCTTTTTTTCGATAAGTGTGATAAAGTTTTATATTATATAATTTCTTTCGTATTCTGCATTGGAGAATCTGGATGGATATATATAGATGTTGTCGGTGAGCAGATATTGCATATAAAATGACTAATACACTAAGAAAAATTCAAGATTGGTCAACATTAAGCCTGCAAAAGGCAGCAGTTGGAAAAAAAACAGTTGCACACAGAAAATTGATGAAGTAACCATTATAATGTCATCCATACAACAACAAATGTATGGACTTGCTCAAAATATGAGGACAGAGTAAGATGCATCACGTCAATTTTGAGCAAGTTTGACTTTTGTTTGTCGAAATTCAAGGACTCTACAGTACCAACTGTTTTATGTCTTATCGGGATACACGCAACTAGGCTTAGAAATGTGTGCCGAAAGAAGATTCAACGCAGAATTTGTATTATTTTGGACTACTATTTTATCTGGAATTTACTTGAGCATTAAAATAAGGTTAGATAGAAATTAAAAATAAGAATATTTGGAACCATAGAGAGGAAAGAGAACAAGAGAGAACCGAACAATTCAAGATGAAAGTACCTTTTCTGTAGCTCCAAAGATGGAAACTTAATCAAAATTAGTTAATTTCTGTAGAGCTAATTAGGGTTAGGGTTAGGGTTAGGATTAGGGTTAGGTAAGGAGGAAGGTGAGGAAGAAGTGGAGAAAAAATTAGGGTTGAGATGCTTAGCTCTCTCCCCAATGTATTAAGTTTTTATATACTCATCACATCACGGATTACAAGGACATTAAACAAAGAAAAGTAAGCAAGATGTTCTACTTACTCACACACACACCCAAAAGTACTAGACACACCCAAACACACCAACTATTATATTTTCATACTACATCACCAACACTCTCCCCTCAAGTTGGAGCATGTATATCAATCATGCCCAACTTGGAGGTGATGTCAAAGAGTCTTTCCGCCAACGCCCTTAGTGAGAATGCCGGCCAGCTGATCTTTAGAACAGACTTGAGGTATGATAATCTCCTATAATCCAACCTTCTCTTGGAAGAATGGCAGTCAACTTTGATATGTTTTGTCCTTTCATGATAGACCGGATTCTCTGCGATATGATGTGCAATCCCACTATCGCCATAAAGAGTCATAGGCAAGGTAACATGAACTCTCAAATTAGATATGATATGTTCCAACCACAGAGCCTCACGTGCTCCTTGAGGCATAGCTCTATACTCTCCCTCTGCACTGGAGTTGGAAATCCAATGTTTCCTCGACCTCCATGTCACAAAATTACCTCCAAGGAATATACAATACCCAATGAGAGATCTCCTATTATCAAGAGATCTTGCCCAATTCCCATCTGTAAATATCTCAATATCCAAGTGGCCATGATTACTGTACAAGAGTCATTTGCCAGGATTCCCTTTCAAGTATCTAAGTACCCTATAAACAACGGCAAGATGAGTACTTCTGGGAGAGTGCATATACTAGCACACCACACTCACTAAGTAGGCTATATCAAGGCAAGTCATGGTGAGATAGATTAGTTTTCCAACTAATCTCTCATAAGATCTAGGACCCTTGAGAGGTTCACCAACCTCTCCATTCAACTTATGATTCTACTACATAGGATTCACAGCAAGTTTGCATCCTAACAATCCTGTATCATGAAGAAGATCCAAAGTGTATTTTCTTTGTGAAAACGCCCCATTCTTGGACCTTACCACCTCAATACCTAGAACGTACTTCAGGGGGCCAAAATCGGAGAATGCTTCCCCGTGAGGGTTGGAAGTTGCCCCAAGGATCAAATTATCGGATTTCATTTCGGTTTCAAGCTGGACCAAAACCAAAATTTCGGCCAAAACTTTGGTCTCCATACAAAATGGGACCAAAATTTTCAGTTTCGTTTCGGGCATGCTCAAAACCAATGTGTTCCGACCGAAATCTTAAGATTTTGGCCGAAATTTTGATCCATGAGTTGCCCTATCAAAAAAAAAAAAACACAAAGCAAGTGCCCATATTACCCCATGGTTGGGAACTAATGATTGGTTCAATCTACAAAAATTTTGGATTTGCTCATAACGATCTTTGATTTCAAAGGTCCAATGAAGGTGTTTTTTCAAACATACTATTTATTTACTATCATCTCTTGGGATACAATATCATCCACGTACACCAAGATGCTATAGTATGCACAAATTAATTCACAAACAAGGTGTGATCGTAGTGACTTCTATAATATCCATAACCCATTACAACTTCACTAAACTTATGAAACCAGGCATGTGGAGATTGCTTTAATCCATAGATAAACTTCTTGAGCATGCACACTTCCAATCTCCCCATGTTTAACAAAGTCAAGTAGGAGTGCCATATAGACTTCCTCCTTCAAATCACCATGAAGTAATCCATTCTTCACATCCAACTGTGATAAGGGTCATCCCTTGTAGGCGGCTAAGGATAAGAGGACTCTGATAGCATTCAATTTTGCAACTGGAGCAAACGGATCTTGATAATCAACCCCTAAGTCATAGTGGATCCCTTTGCTACCAATCTAGTCGTGTATCTTTGAACTAAACAATCTAGCTTGTATTTCATAGTGCCCACCCACTTGAGTCTTACAACTTTCTTACCTCAGGTAAGTCCACAATATCCCATGTCTTGTTATTGATGCGGGAACTTACTAAATGCAATGTTAGGGATGAGATTAGGATTAAAATTAATTTAACCAATCAAAAATAACAATTTCTCATAACAAATTCTCATGAAAAATTCTAGAAATCCAATTAGATGTTTTAATTTCGACCTAAAATAGCGTTACTTTCATGCATGTTCCCTATCGCGAATCTAGAAGACTAGGGTTCTTATGAACGGCTAGATTTCTGATAGTTTTATGGCGTCGAACGAGCTCGCAAGCGGGATCTCTCGATACCAAACGAAAATAAAAGGCTAATAAAGTTAATGATGAACAAAATGTTGATTTTGGGTTTTTAAGAGATCAATAGGCTAGCTTTGGGATTTAATGGATAAATAAATAATTAGGGTTACGCTACTTACGCAAACCATAGATCTAAAGAAGATAGAGATGAAAGAAGAGTTGGACTCGCACCAAACTGCAAGCAGGAATCAAAGAATCGCTCTCCGTTTTGAGAGAATCACACTCTCACAAAAGTTTATAACTTTCAATTTTGCATAAGCAATTTTCATTAACCAAAAGTAATAATAAAAAGTGTTTACAAGCCTTTAAATAGGCTAACCAATGTATAAAATTAGAAATCCTAGTATAACTCTATTTCCTAATTCAAATAAAAGAAATATCATAATTCTTCTAAAACAATAAAGTCCTAAAACAATAATGAAACTAATCCTATTTCTAATAAAAGAAACAACTCTTATTTTCTAAAATAAAATAATAAAAGAGACTAATCCTAATTCAATTAGGATTCTTAAAATTCGTCACTTTATGTGTACCTTCCGAAAACTGACCATAACTTCTTCAATACTTGTCGGAATTGCTCCAATTTTGACTCGTTGGAAAGCTACTTCGACAAGCTTTCAAATATGACCAATTTCGCATCAATCTGACTTTGTTTGATTCTTCAAAATAGGCCAAACATAAAAGTGACGGGATTAAAAGTTACTCTTCTTTCGATAAATTACTTTTCTTCTTTCTTATCACTTTAATGTTCTTTCGCCTCCGATATGTTATGGGCGGTTGCTTGAATCGGATGTCCCCATCAACTCTCCCCGGGTTAGACGGATTCATCCTCGATGAATGCTGGTTGTGATAAAGGTTCAAAAGATCCGGATTAAGCTGCTGAAATTCCTCCTGTGTAATCCAAGTATTCTCTGTGCCGTCCTTGTTCTTCCACTTGACCAAGTACTTCTAAAGTCCCCTGTGGTTGGTGGACACAATCTGATCTTCCAGCACATCTTCGATAATCTCACGGATTTGCTGAGTAGGTGGGGGTAACGGTGTGGAAAGGAGAATAATTGGGTCATCGGATGTAGAAGGCTCAAAGGTTGGCAGGGACGGTTGAAGGGCCATGGAATGGAACAAGGCCCTCCACATTGAAAGTCGTGCTAATCCCCAATTCTGGCGAAAGATCTAAAATGTAAGCATTAGAACCGGCAACCTTCAAGATTTGATAAGGTCCAGCACCACGAGCTTGTGACTTCTTTGCAACTCCTTGCCAGAATCGCTCGGGTCTATTCCGAACCATCACAAAATCACCCTCTTGAAATTCTTTCAACCGTCTATGAGAATCTGCAGAGAACTTGTATTTTTCATTCTTTAAATTATTTCTTTTCTTAATCTCAGTATGCAACTCATGAATGTGATGCACAAATGTGAATGCAGATTCTGATGACCTATGATGAATGGGCATTGGAATGAGATCTAGTGGTGTCCTAGGCTTATACCCATGCACAATTTGGAACGAACTCATGTCTGTGGTTCTATTAACTGAATTTTTATATGCAAACTCAGCGACAGGTAAGATGGAATCCCAACTCCTAATGTGCTCACCCACTAGACACCTTAACAGATTTCTTAAACTCCTATTGACAACCTCGGTTTGCCCATCAGTTTGGGGATGATAAGTAGATGAAAATTATAGTCGGTTCCCCCTTTTATGCTATAGTGCCTTCCAAAAATAACTGACAAATTTAACGTCACAGTAAGACACTATCGTCTTAGGCAAACCGTGTAGACGAACGACCTCGTTAAAGAACAGGGTAGCAATGTGACTAGCATCGGAGGTCTTCGCACACGTAATGAAGTGGGCCATCTTAGAGAAACGGTCTACAACAACGAACTTGAGTCGTGCTTTCAAAGGGTTTTAGGGAGGCCTAACACGAAGTCCATTGATAGGTCTTGCCACGGGGTGTGTGGCACCGGTAAAGGTGTATACAATCCCGTGTTCTGCCTCTTTTACATTGCCAACTGGCAAACACGACACTGGCTGATAATTTTAGCAACATCTATGGTGAGATTGGGCCAATAGAATCGGTTTTCAACCAATGCGACAGTTTTATTGCGACCAAAATGGCCAGCAATCCCTCCGGCGTGTAATTCTCAAACGAAAAAGTCTCGCAAAGAAGTGCGGGGAATACACAATCGGTGTTTCAAGAACAAATACCCATCCTATAGGGTATATTTACCCTCTGATAGGTTGCCCACTAACAAGTGAGGCATACTCTTCGCCAAAATCCGGACATGTGGGGTAATCCTCCACGAGGCGTTCGAATCCGATTACCTCAAAACTTAATGAGTGCAACGTCGCCATTCTACTGCTAAGCGCGTCAGCCACTCGATTCTCCACACCGGCCCTATGTTTCAGCACAAAAGTAAGCCATTGAAGTTGTTCAACCCATTTCGAAAATCGTGGGTTTAACTTCTTTTGAGAATTCAAAAATCGCAGGGCTTCGTGGTCCGAGAACAAGACGAATTCATGTGGTAGTAGATAGTATTTCCAATATTTAAGGGATTGGACTACCGCGTAGAATTCTTTGTCGTAGGTTGAGTACTTCTGCCTAGCCTCATTTAGCTTTTCACTGAAATAAGCTATCAGATGGCCCTCTTGGCTCAATACTCCCCCGATACCTACACCTGATGCGTCACACGCAACTTCGAAGACCTTAGAGAAGTTAGGAAGGCGCATAACAGGAGCTTTCGTCATTCGAGACTTAATCTCCTTGAAAGTCTTAACCGCAGCAGGTGTCCATTTAAAATCTCCCTTTCTGATGCAATCAGTGATAGGGGACGTTACCGTACTGAAGTTACGGATGAACCGCCTGTAGAATGTGGCTAACCCATGGAAGCTACGAACTTCGTGAATGTTCCGAGGTTCAGGCCATTCAACGATAGCTTTGACCTTTTCGGGTATGCAGTCAATCCATCAGAGGTCACGACGAACCCTAAGAAGACAACGTGATGTGACATGAACATGCACTTCTTCAGGTTCGCGTACAACTTCTTTCCTCGAAGAGTCACACAAACTTGCCTAAAATGGTCCAAGTGTTGTTCCTTGTTGTGGCTATAGATGAGGATGTCGTCAAAATAAACCACAAGGAACTTGCCGATGAAAGGCCATAACACTTGCGTCATGATACGCATAAATATACTCAGGGCGTTCGAAAGCCCAAAAGGCATGACAAACCATCTTTAGTTTTGAAGGCAGTTTTCCATTCGTCCCCGGGACGCACTAGGATTTGATGATACCCACTCTTTAGATCAATCTTCGAAAAAATTGTAGCACCTACCATCATGTCCAACATATCGTCCAATCTTGGTATCGGGAACCAATACTTGACCGTGATCTTGTTAATCGTGTGGCTATCCACACATCCTCCAAGTTCCATCTTTCTTGGGTGTAAGCAATGCTGGCACGGCACAGGGACTCAAGCTTTCCTTTATGAACCCCTTTTGGAGAAGCTCATCAACTTGCCTTTTTAACTTCGAGTGCTCGGATGGATTCATACGATAGTGGGGCAAGTTGGGTAAGGTAGCTCCAGGGACCAAATCGATGGTGTGTTGGATGTCCCGTAGAGATGGTAATTCATTTGGAAGGTCTTCGGGAAAGACATCCGCAAACTCATTCATGATTGGTTTGACCTCTTTTGGAACCTCAACGCCTAATTCTTTGGACTTTTCAACTGTGACAAGGACATAGACGATGTCCTCTGTCTTAGCGCCTCGTTCAAACTCAAGAGGGCTAACGATGTGAACAGCCTTAGATGTCTTCTCTCTCTCTCTCTAATAGGCCTTTATCACTTGACTTTGTCGACTTCACTGTGGGTGCCTTGGGAGGTAGCGGATTGAGTTGTATTTTCCGACCTTTGTGAGTGAAAGAACACACGTTCGATCGACCGAACAGTGTAACATTCATGTCATACAACTAAGGCCTCCCGAGGATGATATGCCCCACATCCATGGGCACAACATCCCAACATCCCACCAAAAGGTGTCCTTATACGATCCGAATTGTATAGGAACCTGACACCTTTGTGAAACAGGGATGGATGATGAATTAACCCAAGCAATCTTATAGGATCGTGGGTGAGCTACGGGCGTAAGCCCCAAACGAGAAACTGTACTTTCAGAAACCACATTGGTATAGCTTCCACTGTCAACAAGGACTCGACAGGCTTTCATTCCACACGTGTCTATGGTATAAAAGATATTATCCCGTCGCCAATCATCTAACCACAAGAGCCCACGAGGTATCATCCTCCCCAATGGGATAAGAGACATCCCTAAGACACGCCATTGTTCGTTCCCCTACACAATCTTCTTCATCACTAGGAAACGACTCAGGCTCGTAAACTTCAACAGTACCCTCATCATGCTCATTTTCGGTGTCCTCAGCTATGAACTGATTTCGAGATGGGCATTATGCTGCAAAATGCCCAATGCCGTGACACTTATAACAGTTATTTTGACCACCACTTTTGGGGCCTTCGAGCATTGGACTCTTACCCTTATCGACTCGAATTACCGATGTAGTAATGAGGTTGGACCTAGCAGACGGGGCACTAATGTTGGGCTTTGACTCAGGCGCAGTGGATTGATAACTAGACTTATAACTAGATGGTGTACTAGTTTTGAGGTATCGCTCTAGCTCTAGCACTTCGACTCTAGAGAAACATTCGTCTAGATTATCAACAGGGTACGGAATAAGTTCCCTTTGCAATTCTAGGCGAAGGCCCATTCGAAGTCGGGATAGGGTAACCTTTTCCGGTTCAATCACATCGGTCTGGGTCTTTAGTTCTTCGAATTTATCGATGTATTCAGTGACCGATGAATTTCCTTCACGCAATAAATGCCACTGATCAAGAATGCATTCCTCGTAGGATAGAGGAACATATTTATCGCTCAACTGGTCCTTCATCTCTTCCCAAGTGGAAATGGGAGTAAGACCGTTGGACTGTCTTCGGCGCTCTAGACATCCAATAAAGTTGAGCTTGGCCTGTAAGTTTGACTTTTGCATAACGGACCTTTCGCTCTTCGGACATGGCATACCACTCGAAGTAGTTTCCCATACCGGTGACCCACTAGAGGAAGACTTTAGGTTGTATTTTCCCGTCAAAAGTAGGGGCATCTATTTTTACTGATTTCATGATTTTATCGTCCTGTTCGGTGTGGATTTCACGACGATGAGGAACTTCCCTCCTATGTTCATGGGTGTGGGCTCTATTGGGGTTTTCGGCCATGAGCTCATTGATTTCTTCCATGCGGGTTTCTAAAGTTTCATGTCGGGTTTGTAGATCTTGCACCTGATTGTGGTGTTCATCCATCCGGGTGGTCAACTTAGACGTAAGGTCTCTAATCAGGGCCTCAATACAAGTAGTCGGTAATTCTTCCAAACACAGCAAAAACAGAGAGCGGTCCCTCCAAGTAACAAGGATTCAAGGGTACATGCAGGCCCAGCTACCTAGGGTGATCTTTTCATAGCCAACACCAACGCCAAAAGGTACGGCTGTACCAGCCACTGGGATCGAAGGGTAAGAAGGGAGAAAAGCAAGAGGGGTTGAGTCACCACATTATACATCACCAACTGGGTTCCACAATGTAGCTACAAAAACGGATTCTGCACACAAAACTGGGTTCCACAATCCACTAGCAGGTTTCACAAACTAAAGGAAACCTCACACAGCTGTTAAAACAGAATCTACCCACAAAACGGGGTTCCACAACCCACTGCCAGGTTGCACAACCTCAAAGCAACCACTGCAGCTGCAAAAATGGATTTTGTGCACAAACTGGGTTACACAACCCACTACCCGGTTCCACAACTTTAATGTAACTCTCCACAGCTACAAAAACAATTTCTGGTCACAAAACTGGAGTACACAACCCACAACAAAACAAACACGCAGCTGCACAAACAGGTTCTGTTCACAGAACTGGTTTCTACAACCCACAACAACACAACCACAATTAGCTGCAAACACAGATTTGAGCCACAAAACTGGGTGGGTTCAACAACCCCAGCAATGGTTCTACAACCAATTAGGAATTTCACAACTATCCCCTTCACAAATAAGGAGCAAACTCCATTTCAACACCCACATAAACATTACCACGAGATTTAACCAAAAAATCCATATCAAAAAGCGAGAAAAACACGATCCATCCACAATATTCACAATGATCTAACAAAAAGGTTAAAAAAAGAAGAGGAATTATCTCACAAATCTGATGCTCAAATGGATGGATCAGATTACTTCAGCGAGTTTTGGCAAAGAAAAAGAAATTTTCGGCGAGATTTAGACCTTTCCGACGAGGTTTAGATATTTCTGGCCAGTATCATTGACACAGAAAACATCTACAAATCTTAGTCACCATTCTTTTGGCATTAGTGACTGATATCTACATCTCAATGCACAAGAACAGGGCTCAAGTTAAATGGCCCTCAAGTTTTAGAAAGTTGCTGGTTCTATTTGAACCAGTCGATGTTGACGAAGGTGGAGGAAGAAGAAGAAGACGATGCCAATAGGCCCAATACCTGTCGATTGAGGGATCTGCTCCCCTAGGTGAAACATGATCAAAGCCCTCAAAACTCCAGCAGGTTCTGGCGATGATACTGACGTCAGCTATGACGTGGCGATGAACAGTAGTCTCGAACCTTGCTCTGATACCAAGTTACTTTGTGTAGAGCTAAGTAGAGCTAAGGTTAGGTAAGGAGGAAGAAGAAGAGAAAGAATTAGGGTTGAGATGCTTGCTTAGCTCTCTTCCCATTGTATTAACTAGGGCTGTCCATTTTTTGGACCGAACCGACCAAACCGCCAGGTTTGGTCCGGTTTGGACAGGTACCTGTTTGGGTTTGGTTTGGAAAAAAGGAAAAACGAAAAGTTTGGTTTGGTTTCGGTTCCAAGCCTCCCAAGCCAAAACCAAACCAAACCAAACTGAATGTAATTTGTAAGTAATTATATATATATATATATATATATATATATATATATATATATATATATATATATATATATATATATAGGCGGGGATTTTGATTAATTTTAAAGGGCATTTAAGTAAAATGCATATTTTGATATAAAACCCTACCCTTGTCTTTAGCTATTCCTAAATCCTAAAGCAATAAAGTAGAACTTATAGAAAAATCGGTTGAGAAGTTGAGAAAATTTTAATGTGCAAGTAGAACTTATAGGAAAACCGAAACCGACCAAACCAAACCGAACCGAATTGAATCGGGTTGGTTTGGTTTAAGAGTTGGACGGTTTGGTTTGGTTTGAAAATCTAAAAACCGATTAAGACCGGTTTGGTTTGTGGTTTTGGTCCAAAACCAACCAAACCGAACCGAATACACCCCTAGTATTAACATTTTATATACTACCCTAGTATTAACATTTTATATACTAGATCATTACATAGCGGATTACAAGGACATTAAACAAATAAAAGTAAGTAAGATGTTCTACTTACTCACATACCCAAAAGTACTAGACACACCAACTATTATATTTGCATACTAAATCGCTCTTACATTATATTTGCATACCAACAAAATTCACATTAAATCTCTCTTACAATAACTTAAAATGATCTTTTTATAATAAGACCAAACCCTAGACTGAACCTCAACTTTATGTTTAATCTAATCCCAACTATCCATTTTATTAACAAAAACTTTCTTCCAAGTATCTCTAGTCTTGTTACTATAAGTAAACCCTTTAAAAGAATTCAAGAACTGAATTTCTTGAAAACAACACCACCAAAATGTAGCTATGTGGATGTACTTGAAAAATAGTTTATTAGCGCAAATCATAATTCTAAAACTCGGTAAGTCAACGAGTTAACTCAGCTGAGTTATTCGACTCGTCGGGATTTCGAGTTAACTACGAGTCGAGTCAAGATTTCGCTAGGATGATGCAATCAGGGTTCATAAACTGTTCTTATATACAAATTTCTTTCCAAAGATAACATTTTAGAAACCCTATCTTTTTTAAAAGTGTTAAATTACCCATTTTATCAATATTTCTTTCTATCTTTTTCCTTGTGACATTTTTATTTTTATACGATAAAACTTTCAAAATATATATTAAATAACCGAGTCGGAGCGAGTCGAGTTTATCTGAGTCTTTGAGTTAACTCGACTCACCTGACTTTTAAGTCGAGTCAAATTTTCGCGTTTTAAAACCATGGAGCAAATATTGCACAGATGGGTCATCATTTACCATCTCTGATCTTGGTTGACAAATGGTGAGTGCTGATCAACTTTTTACTTTTACTTCTATGCCTTTGTACCATTGTTAGATTTTTCAGAGCGTTGTATTCTATGTTTGGGTAAAGGTATGGACATATTGACATACATCACATATTCACATATACCATGTATAAAATTGAAGCGGGTAAATTTTTAGTACTTAAATGTTCAATATAAAAAACATGTGGCATTGATTACTAGTGACTGTTCTTGAAAGATTTCCCCCCAAAATTTCAATTTAAAATTTGCTCTCTCCAAGTGTCCTGACATTTTCAACATCACAAGTATTTTGAAACCTCTTGTGCGATAGCTGTGTACAGACAGTGGTCATGAAAAAGGGTAGTAAATATTTGTACCTGCAGTTGACTCGAAAAATTCATCCAAATCTTTTCCTTGCTCTGCACACAGAAAAACATTTCAACTTGTGTAGCAATGCAACGAAATGTTTATATCTAAAATTCTACAAATCTAACTGTGTTAAATTGATTATAATTAGTTGCTGCAAAGATTCCTCATTCCAGGTACAACTAAACTTACTATCTAATTGGTAGAATCTTAATACTGTACCATCTCATGGTAAAAGAATGCATTTAAAAGATGTGACAACTAGAATTTCTGCACTTATTTGCTAACCTTTAGGTATGGTAGTTCCAAATGAGGCAACTATAAATATTAATAAATCCTAGGTTTAGACTACTATCATTCTCTGAAAAGCAGAAGGTAAAATAGTAATTTTGGTTCAAGGACGTAACCGTCATTTTGAAGAAGGACATGGATAAAAGGATAATTTCAGTTCAGATACGTAATAGTCATTATGGAGAAAGACGAGGATAAAAAAGGCCCAAAACCTCTTCCAATCATGACAACTAAAAACTGATTATCGGTCGTTTGTTATTATATTATACACTATGCTTTACCAAACTCCATTGTTTCTTTTTTGAATTTGCTGGTTCATTGACATAAAGGTCTTGTTGGAGAAAGACAAGGACAAAATGATAATAGGCGCCTACGTGATTTCCGAGGGCGCCAATGTTCAAAACCCACTGAACCCTGTGTACTGTTTGGATTAAGATGATAAAGATTGTTTGTCACCCCAATCTTTCACACAATGGATCTTGAGACGATAAGCGCGCCATCAAACAGTCAATTCCACATGGCACAGATCCCCAAAAATTGGCCCTAAAATCACATGGCACACATCATGCTCAAACGAGATTTTAGGGCAAAGTTTTTGGATATGTACCGCGTGGAATACAAAAAAGACCGTCTATTGGTAAGCTCATGGTCTCAAGATCCATCGTGTAGAAGATTGGGCGAAAAACGATCTCTACTGTCTCATTGCAAGCAGCCAATGGGCTTCAGTGGATTTCGAACGTAGGCGCCCTCAAAAATCACGTAGGCACGAACAGGGGTACCCAATGATAATTTTGATTGAGGTACATACTTGTCATTTTGGATAAAGATCAAAGAAAAACAGTAATTTTGGTTCAGGACCGTAATTGTCATATTAGAAAAAGATAAGGGAAAAAATGGAAATCTCATATGAGTTGATATACTCAACTTAAGTGTAGCTGCTTAACACTCTAATCTTAAATACACAGTCAAGGAGGTAATGTAGCACTTGGCCCTTGAAATGGCCAAGGGACATAGTCAAGGAGGTGATGCAGCACAGTCAAGGAAGTGATGGAACACTTGGCCCTTGGAAATGGCCAAGGGACATAGTCAAGAAGGTGCTGCAACACAATCAAAGAGGTGATGCAGCACTTGTCTCTTGGAAGAGGTCAAAGGGAACTATGGAAGAGGTAATACAGGACTTAGCCCTTGGAGGCAGTCAAGAAGCACTTTCAAAGAGGTAATATGAGACTTAGCTCTTGGAGGTAGTCAAGGAAAACTATCAAATAGGTAATACACGACTTAGCCCTTGAAAGTGGTCAAGGGTCACAGTCAAAATAAAGATAAGTACAAAAACGGGTATAAGTGGTATTTGCATAAAATGAAGGACAAAAGGGTAATACCATGTAGATAAGGATAGAAGAAAAAGGCGGAAAAAAGAACATAAATTAGAATTTGATATAGCGAGGTGGAGAGGACGTGAAAATATTACTAAAAAACTAAGAGGTGGAATAAAGCTCTAAACAAGAAGAGGAGGTGCAAATGTTATTATAAAATTAAGTGGTGGACTAAAATATTAAAATAAGAAGAGGAAGTCGAAGTGTGAGGTTATAAATAGGGGCGAGGGGGATGAGATTCCATCTATACCCACTCTGCACACTGAGAGAGAGGAAGAGAAGGAGAAGAAAAAGGAACGGCTCAGGTCAGGCTTAGTGGGCACAGTCCGGTTCAATTAATCATGCTTATGCTAAGGACTCATACTTAGGCTAATTAATCATGCTTAGACCAATTAACCATTTTTAACATAATTAATCCCACTAAGTCTAATTAATCCTGTTTAGCATAATTAGTCATGATTAACCTAGTTGACCCAATAATTAATATAGATTAGTTTATAATTAATAAACTAAATAAAGGATTTTTATGCATAATTCATATATATTTTGTAAAAATAAATTCGATTTTACTGTTCAGAGTAGTTTTATTTATCTTCTGAATTACTTCGATTTCAATTTCGATAGTTTGGCATCATTCCAATTGACAGTTCAACATACGAAAATGGAAATGGAATCTGTTATTTATCCACATTTATGATCAAATATCTGAAACTGATTTGATTTGTATTAGACAACAAATCTGACCTGATAAATCTGAAATATCAATGTTTTGATGAATGTTTGAGATATTCTTACTAGAATACCAATTGATAAGGATAATAAATCCTGCAGACCAACTATGTTATCTATTATCAGCTAATCTGATTCTGTTGGACACTTGGTATCGTACCCTAGCTACTTGGTAATTTTACGTTCCATGTGGTAACCCAACCGCTACAAGTTGATTCAGTAAACTAAGAATAATACATTACTGATAGAAATAGCTAAAATTCCATTTCCGAGATATCTGAAATCAGTTAAAAGATATGCTTTTAGTTAATAATTGGTGAGATATTTTGCTATATTTAGATTTAAATGGCTATATGTCATCTGTTTATTCATCGGTTTCTCTTAATTTCAATACTAGTTAATTGAAAACTATGATTTCTAAAAAAATCCTACATAATTATATTTTTAAAATTGCATCGGACTTTAAGCAAGTTTAACTTGTTGGCTTTTTCCTAATCCTCGCGAAATTTTTACCACAGATTGATAATCGTAACTCTAAGGAAATCAAACATACAATGAAGAAGAGACAAATAAATAATAGTGGTAACGTATGATGCAGTGGACTCCAGTTATACTTGTAAGATTTTTGGAATGAAAGTAGTTTTCATTTAATTATTTCTATTATTTGTTTCTATGTGCTAACCTAATGTTGTCAGGCCCTTTTGATATGATTGAGTTCACACCCTAAAGTGTACGTAAGAGCATTTTGGGCCGTGACCGAATGGTATCAGAGCCTAGGTTTGGAAACCATTCTGTGTAAAGGCATAACAATTGGGGTTAGTGGGATAACAACTGGAGCCTTTAGGAATTAATAACTTTAGACAAGGAACAACATAATTGGTAAGAAGATAATATATCAATTGCGGGAAACTTCCTGAGTGATACATTGAGAAAAGCTTTGTAAGACCTTCTGAAGATATTCAAAGAAACAAACATGGAACGACACTGTGCCAAAAGAAATAAGAATTAAAGGAGTGAATTATACAGTATTGAGGAGGTCTAAAGACTGAATCTGCCAAAGTTAATAATAACTGGCATAGAATGACACCAGCTGAGTCTTACGGAGCTTAATGAATAAATGAAAGATCTATTAGATGAGGGATTTTATATGACTTAGTGTCTCGCTTGAGGAGGAGTTGATGAATTCTTGGTCAAGGATAACAGTGATGAAATGACTAGGATGATAATGATGACGGAATAAAAGTTATGACTATAGGAAGTTATGATCCTACGTAAATATAATTAATAACAAGATTGAATTTGACTAGCTAACTTACCTTGTAAAATAATATTGTGTTATCGAAAGTTTAAAATTCTTCTACATAAAATATATATCTAAGAAAGAAATCCAGTTGCATTGGTTAGTTTAACATTGTAATCTTAATTGACTAAAATATTACATCTTTTGTTCGGTTTGATTGTTTTCGACCATACTGCATGTATGGACACACACATACAGTTAGACTCATTTTATGATTCAGTCGTGTGTGGAAGCATACATACAACTGAATTGTGATAGAGCCCGCTCTTAAGTTTAGTTGTGTATGTAGACGCATATACACAACTGATCCATATTTTAAGTTATTTGTTTATCCCCAATTATAATTGTAGTTTGCTTGAACTTAAATTCACTATATTCATTAAAGATTATAACGAATTAAAAGTACATATATAAAAATACGTGTTAGACAGGAATGACATCTGTCACACATATGAGAAGATAAAAATCGAGAAGACTTGTAAAAACTTATTACAAGTAGAGTAGCTTACTCATATATTGATACCGAAGAACAAGTGTTGTGCAAGAAAAGAGTACCATTAATTACGAGTTATTAGCAACTTCGCAATAAAAAAGGAGACTATTTGAAAGATGACGTAAGCCAAATACCTTTAGTTACCATTATTTATTCATTCTTTGAAAAAGTGAGGTAAAATAGCAATTTTGATTCAAGGATGTAATGGTCAATTTGAAAAAAGACATGAATAAAAAGGTAAGTTTGGTTCATAGACAGAATGGTCATTTTGGAGAACGACAACAATAAGAAAAGTATTTTGGTTCAGGGATGGAATGGTCTCCACGTAATCGTCATTTCGGGAAAAGATAGGGATAAAATGGAAATTTTACATAAATTGATATTATTGTATTTACAAATAAACATTTTGATTTTCAAACTTTTTCCTCTTTAGTTACTCTATAATGTAGCCTACTAAACTTAGTCCCACATTGGAGAGGGATAAGCACTTTGTTTGTGCTTATATATAAATCCTTACTCTTCTGGTTTTGAGAAATCACTAGAGGAAGCCCTCGCGGGCACACAGACCGGCCCATTCTAGGAGGGCTGATCCAGAAACCATTTAATCGGGTGTGACCGCACGCACATGCCCGCGTGCAGGCAGGTGCAAATCTAAGATTTGATGTCCTGCTAGACAAGGGAAACTTTTATAGTTTTTCAAGAGAAATTAATTTTTTATTTCTGTTGAATCATTAACACGCGAATTAATCTTTATTTCCGTTGAGAATTTAAAAGATTTTTAATTCATCATTAAATTTAAACGGTCAGATTTATAAAAGGTCAAATTTTCTCTTATTTGTTTGGAAGATTTCTGAAAACCAAAATACACAGACATATTGTCTTCTTTTCAATTGTCTTCTACTGGTCTTAATCTGAGCAAACAAGGGTGTATAAGTGTGAGATCAAAAGTCAATGCTCAACTTTTAATCAGATCTATGAGTTGTTGGATCCTGGAGGCGTCGTGTTAGGAGCCTTGTGCAACGGTTGGTCTACTGAGGCGAATCATCTTTAAGAGAGAGACTTAGTCCGCGCCTCAACTCACAAAATATCTAGAGTATTCTGCAACAAAAGTTCATCATAGATCATTTTTCATGGTAACACTTATCGATAATTCAGGTAATAATCGATTTATTTTATTATTTGCAACAACAGTTGATACACCCAACCTAAGTGTAGCTACTTAACGCCATAACACTAGATACACAGTCAAGTAAGTGATGCGGCACAGTCAAGGAGATGATGCAGCATAGTGAAAGGAGGTAATGCAGCATCTGGCCCTTGAGATGGCCAAGGGGCATAGTAAAGGATGTGATGCAACCTTGGCCCTTGGATATGGCCAAGGGGCACAGTAACGAAGATGATACAACATAATCAAAGACGTGATGCAGCACTCGTCTCTTAGGAGAGATCAAGAGGCAATTTCAAAGAGGTAAGATAGGACTTAGCCCTTGAAGGTGGTCAAGGAGAACTGTCAAAGAGGTAATATGGGATTTAGCCCTTGGAGGTGATCAAGGAACACTGCCAAAGAGGTAATACAGGACTTAGCCCTTGAAGGTGGTCAAGAGCCATAGCAAAAAGGATAAGTATAAAAAGGGGCATCAATAGTATTTGCATAAAAAAGAAGGGCAAAAAGTAATTTTATTACAAAGGATGGAAGAAAATGACAAAAGAAAAACATAGTAAAGGATGTGATGCAACACTTGGCCCTTGGATATGGCCAAGGGGCACAGTAACGAAGATGATACAATATAATCAAAGAGGTGATGCAGCACTTGTCTCTTGGGAGAGGTCAAGAGGTAGTTTCGAAGAGGTAAGATAGGACTTAGCCCTTGAAGGTGGTCATGGAGAACTGTCAAAGAGGTAATATGGGACTTAGCCCTTAGAAGTAGTCAAGGAACACTGCCAAAGAGGTAACACAGGACTTAACCCTTGAAGGTGATCAAGAGCCATAGTAAAAAGGATAAGTATAAAAAGGGGCATCAATAGTATTTGCATAAAAAAGATGGGCAAAAAGGTAATTTTATTACAAAGGAAGGAAGAAAATGACAAAAGAAAAACATATTAGAAAACTATAAGGAGGAGAGGAGGTGAAAATATTATTAAAAACTTAAAGAGGTGGAATAAAATATCAAAATAAGAAGATGAGGTACCAATATTATTATAGAATTAAGAGACATTGGAATAAAGTATTAAAATAAGAAGAGGGGGTGGAAGTGTGAGGCTATAACTGGGGGGAGGGGGATAGAATTCCATCCATCCCTACTCCCTAAGAAGAGAGAGGGGGGTAAAGAAGCATAATTCCATCCATCACCCATTAACACTAAAGCATCCACATATGCAAACATTTCCTACATACACATACACCAACTTAATATGAAACCTATGAATACACGAACGCTCCCCCTCAAGTTGGTGCGTAGATATCTATCATGCCCAACTTGGAGGTAATCATACAATTGTTTTCCTCACACAGCCTTGGTAAAAATATATGCTAGTTGATCTACAGACCTTACTTGAGGTATGCAAACTCAACTCAACATTTCCCCTTATGAAGCAGCAATCAGCTTCAATATGCTTCGTCCTTTCCTGATACACAGTATTTTATGCACTGTGAATCATTGTTTCATTGTGGCCATACAAAACCATATGGAGTTTATATCAACTCCTAAATCCGTAAGAATGAATTGGAGCTACATACCTTCTCGTGCTCCTTGTGAAATAGCACGATAATCGCCTTCAGCACTAAAGTTAGAGACAACTTGTTGTTTCTTACTACTCTTCCACGTGGAAAGATTTTACATAGGAATGTGTATTAACCTGAACTGGACCTCCTATCACTTTGTGAACTGGCGCAATCTGCATCAATAAAAACCTCAACGTTTAGATTCCCATGGTTACTATAAAGTAGGCCTTTCCCTAGAATTCCTTTCAAATGCTTAAGAATTCTATAAACTACATCCGAGTGAGTGGTCTTGGGTGAATGCATGTGTTGGCCAACACACTCATGGCATACACAATATATGGGCGAGTCAGGTGAGGTAAATGAGCTTTCCTACAAGACGTTGATACATACATGCATCCTTAAGGAGTTCTCATTCTTCTCCATTAAGGTGATGTTTCTACTCAAAGAGTAACTATGGGTCCACACCCTAACATCTATGTTTGTCTTAATAGATCAAGAGTATATTTCTTTTAAGAAAGGACGATCCCCTTCTTTGATCGGCTCACTTCAATTCCACGAAAGAGGACCCAAGTCTTTTATATCAAAGACATGCTTTAAGTAGCATTTCGACTTCAAATCTCCTCACTATTATTACCAGTTACGATAATATCATCCACATATACAACAAGTGTTGTGATATGAGTGGCTCTCTTCACAAACGAAGTGTGGTCATGGTGACTCCTTTTGTATCCAAACTACAAAACTGCCTCACTGAATTGTTAGAATCAAGCTTTAGGTGACTGCTGTAGCCCATAGATAGTCTTTTTCAGTCTGCAAACTTTAGCTTCATCCCCCTGTCGAGAAAAGCCAGTGGGAATGCCATAAATACTTCTTCTTTCAAACCACCATGGAGGAATGTATTCTTCACATCTAGCTGGAACAATGGCCAATCTCTATATGCTGCAAGAGACAAGTGTACGCATATAGCATTCGACTTGGCAACTAGAGCAAAGGTTTATTATAAGTAGTCAATGTTTTGTGTCTGTGTGAATCCCTTTGCAACCAACTTGGCCTTATATCTCTCCATTGATCTATCTGGTCTAAACTTCACAGTGTAGACCCACTTGCATCCAACTACCTTTTTTCCAGTAGGGAGTTTTACCACATCCCAATTTTTGGTATGTTCTAGTGCTTTTGTTTCCTTTATCCTGACGTCTTTCCCCTGTGACTGTGATAGGGTATCGGATACACACATAGGAATGGAAATTGAATCTAAAGCATAAACAAAGGTAACATAAGAAGCTGAACTGTAGCCTGAGGATAAAGAATTTGCCCTTCCAAACCTATCAAATGCATCTGTAGTAGCAGTCTCCTATTGTTGTTCCCTTAAAACCTCTCATCATCAAGATCATCATTTTCAGCTTCAACAAAGGCAACACAGACATAGTGCTCTCTTCATTAGAACTCTCCCCTTGAAGAGTGTGACATCCATAGTAATTAAGGTTTTTCTCGAGAGGAGGTCATACCATTTATACCCCTTTTGAGTGGGGGGCTAAACAAAGAAGATACATTTGCAACCTTTGGAGAGAGTTTATCACAAAAAAGGCGAAGGACTATGAGCAAAACATACGGATCCTAATACACAAGGAGTGACTGAGAAGATGCTATTCTAAGGATACAACATGTGGGGCACTCACCCTCAAACATTAGAGTAGGCATATGATTGATAAGAAAGTTTACAGTAAGGTTTGCATCACCCCAAAACGTTATAGAACATACATATTAAATAACATTGCACGAACAACTTGAAGCAAGTGTTTATTCTTCCTTTTAGCCACCTCATTTTGTTGTAAGCACAAGCGCATGTGGTTTGCCACTCAATTCCATGCGTCCGAAGGTAGGAATGAAGAGAGGCATATTATCCGCTTATCATATCTCAAAACCTTCATAGGAGCATGATATTATGTTTGAACTAACTTCTGGAAGATAGGAAAGACAAAGACAACTTCATCTTTGGACTTCAACAAATAGAGGGTTATAAAACAAGTACAATCATCAATGAATGAGACAAAGTACCGATACCAATGGTAAGTAACAACGGGTATGGTCACCAGACCTCTGAGCGCACAATATGAAGAGGGGTAGTGCTCTGATGACCACTGAAAGGATATGACGCTCGACAATGTTTTGTCATTTGACGTACTTCACATTGGAACTTGAAGTCATCATAGGACTGAAATTTCTGTGGAAATAGAAGGCGTAACCGGGGTAAAGGAAGATGCCCAAGATGCAAATGCCATAGTTGAGCCTCCTCCATGGACATAGTATCAACACAAACTATCGATTTCTGAATTGGACATCCTCAAACAAATATAATCATCTCCTCACGATCAATGGCGGACCCACTCTTGGGCGAGTACGGGCGGGCGCCCGCAGTCAACCAAACCCAATTTTTTTTTCTTTTTCAAAGCAGCTTTAACTTAAAAAGCAAGTCTCTGTTTTTTTTTTTCAAAAGACCTTTTAAGTTAATAAGCTCCTCTCTCCGGCCCTATTCTTCCTCTCCTCTCTCCAGCCCTATCTCTCTCCATCGCCCTCTCTTCTCTAGCCTTCTCTGTGTCGCCCTCTCTCTGGCCATCCCTCTTCTGCTCTTCAGTCTTCTTTGTCGCCCCCCTCTCTCTGGGTTGATGCCGTAAGCCCCGCCGTAACTCCCGCGCCAAGCTGCCGGCGCCCTATCTCTCTCCGTCGCCGGATCAACTCGTCAAACCTATGCTGCTTAGCTATTCCAGCCGGCACTCCATTCGATTGCAGCCAACCGCCCCCAAATTTTAAGGTGAGAGAAAGTGAGAAACCCTCTTCTTTTTTTTTATTTCTTCTTCTTCCTCCTCTCCTGACTCCCTCTCCATCTCTCCCGGTTTCTCTCTCTAATGGTGGGTGATTTGTCATTTGTCTATTGTGTTCACCAATCACTGCTGCACCGTTTGCTTGAATAAATTCTGTTTGTATATGATTTGTGGTAATTCTGCTTAAAATTTGGAAGACCTGAATGTGTTTGAAGTCTTCATAAATCATAACTATAGTAATCCAAATTTATTTGGATGATTTTATTATATTGCTTTCTGTTATGAACAGTCATATATTCTGTTATTTTTCTACAATCTCATCCCAACGAACCTAAATCATGATGGGCAGTGGCGTACGCTTGGGACACTTGATGTTAACAAACAAATAAAAGTAAATTTCTAGTAAGTGTTGTTATTATTTAAAAATAAATTATATGAATTGGATACTTGAGAGTTATACATCAAAGTTTTAAAGATTAATCACCAACAGGAAGAGGAATATTAGTGACAATTTGTGGCTATATTTTATCGTATGCATATGAGATTTTTTAGATGATTTACAACATCTTTAAACCTCATAAGGAAACGTATGCTTCTTTCTCTTTATGTTAGAAAAATAATTGTTCTACATTTCGAATGTATTACTAAATTACATACCCATCCTTAAATAGAACAAATTGGAAAGGTATTCCTTTCGTGCAAATTGATCTGGACCCTCTAATCTTTCGACTACTTGTATGGGTTTGTACCAAGTGTGTGGCAAGACATTGTATGCCCTCTATAAAAGATATGTCTGTTGAGAGATTTATACCATCTAATCGAAGCACTTCAATATCAACCTATGTTAGATATGAACAGCAATCATAAATAAAGTTGATTGTGCATCTTTGTTCTTTGATCTATATGTAGATTATAGATGATTAATTGATTATACCTGCTACTCTTCTAGGCTACTACTCTGAATCTCTGATGAAGTCATGCCCCGTATTTGTTCATCTTTAGTTAACTATATAAATACCCTTTTATATCAGTTATAATTTGTGAATTGGTTTTGGATTGTTGGGATTAAATTAATTTTTTGGTTTATATGAGTGCAAACAAGTGGGATAGATATTATATATTTAGATCGAAATTTGAGATCTGTAGATTGGATCTGAAGAGTGAAGACCATGTTTGTTGAATTCTTTATTTTTCTCTGTAGTTCCTTCATTTTTTTTTTTTTTTGTGATTGATATTTAGATTTGGGTCTTGAATGGTTGAGTTATTTGTGAGTTGTTGTGACTTGTGAAGTGGGTGTTTGTGGCTTTTTGAGATTTTGATTTGGTGAAGAAGTATCCAATCCGCCATGTAAGAATTTTTAGCTAGGAGTTCTTTCTTTTTTCATTGATTTGTAAATTGGTTCCATGGATTCATAATTGCCTTTGGTGGTACCCGTCCAACCGGACCAAAACCGGCGGTTCAGTTCGGTTTGGTTGGTTTGATGTTCTAAAGCCCTAATTACCTAAATGTGAACATGATACGTTTATTAGTTATTTGACGATCAAGGTTAAATTTGGATGTATTAGGATATGTGTTTATTAGTTATTTGATGAATAAACTTATTTGTTGCTCCTTGATCTAGTTATGCTCCAATTTTTCAAAAGAAAGTTTGAAGAATCATCGTCTTCTGCTGAAAGAATTGAAGATTGTGATACAGTTCCACCTCACCCACAACAGTCATGTAGAGGTCGACTTGACAAATCTTCCGGCGGAGGTTGACTTGGAAAATCTTCCGGTGGAGGTTGACTTGACAAATCTTCCGACGGAGGTTGACGTGGAAAATCTTCCAACAGATCCCGTTCTACGCCCTAGGATTTTCGATTACCATTATAATGACCGGGAGAAGATAAGAAGAATTTATTTGCAAAAAGGTCCTTTTCAACCCAAAGGCCATAATTTTTCTCAAACGAAATTTTCGAATGGGCATCTACAATTCAATCCCACTTGGTTTGAGGACTTCCCCAATTGGTTAGAATATAGTATAAAAAAGGACATCGCATATTGCTTATGTTGTTATCTCTTCAGACCAAATAGAGGAGGGCAAAGTGGTGGTGACCAATTTGTTGGTGAAGGTTTTTAAAGTTGGAAGAGGAAAGAGCGATTACAAACTCATGTTGGAGGACCTGATAGTGCTCGTCATCATGCTTATATGATGTGTCAGAATCTTTTAAATCAGAAACAACACATTGAAATAGTTTTTGAGAAACACACCGAACAAGAGAAATTGGATTATAAAGCTTGTTTGTATGCATCGATTGATTGCGCAAGATATCTCCTTGGTCAAGGATTAGCTTTCTGTGGTCACGATGAATCTAAAGAATCAATTAATCAAGGAAACTTTCTTGAATTATTGAAATTTCTTTCCAATCATAATGAAGAGATTAAGAGCGTTGTATTAAAAAATGCTCCTGGAAATTTGCAGTTGATTTCACCCAAGATTCAAAGAGAGATTGTTCATGCATGTGCGGTTGAAACTATAAAAGTGATCATCAATGATCTTGGAGATTCTTTCTTTTCATTGTTAGTTGATGAGTCTCGTGATGTTTCAATCAAAGAGCAAATGGTTGTTGCTATACGGTATGTAGATAAGTGGGGTTATGTAGTTGAGCGTGTCATTAGATTTATACATGTTCATGAAACAACGGCTTTATCACTTAAGGAAGGGATGGAAGGATTATTTTCGAAGTTTAATTTGAGTATTGCAAAATTGCGCGGTCAAGGTTATGATGGGGCAAGTAACATGCAAGGAAAATTTAATGGACTTAAAGCACATTTTTTGAAAGAGAATGGATATGCATTTTATATCCATTGTTTTCCACATCAACTTCAATTGACAATTGTCAATGTTGCAGAACATCACAAATCAATTGCAACCTTCTTCGAAGTGGTCACTCTTATAGTGAATATGCTTGGGGGTTCATGCAAGCGTAAAAATCTTCTTCAAGAGGAACAAGCTAAAATTGTGAAAGAAGCAATTAAGAGTGACAAAAAGTCGACTGGAAAGGAAAAAAATCAAGCAACTAGCCTTACAAGGGCTAGTGAAATACGTCGGGGCACACATTTAGATACATTGACAAACTTGATTCTCATGTTCCCTGCCGTGATTCAAGTGCTTGAGTTTATCAGTGAAGATGGTGAACTTCTCCAGCAAAAAGCTAAAGCAAGCTCTCTAATAGATACCATGTACACTTTTGATTTTGCATTCACTCTACATGTAATGAAGGAGATTTTGTTAATCACTCGAGATTTATCAAAGGCATTGCAACGGAAGGAACAAGACACTGTGAATGTCATGCGTTTGGTAGAATTATCGAAGCGAAGATTGCAAGTAATGAGGCATAGTAAATGGGATTCTATCATCACCAAAGTTATTTTATTCTGTACGGCGCATGATATTATTGTTCCGAATATGAATGATAAATTTGTAATACATGGACGACCACGTCGTAGAGCCGAGGAAATGACAAATCTACATCACTATCATGTTGAGTTCTTCTATACAGTTATTGACATGCAACTACAAGAGCTTAATACTCGTTTCACTGAAGTAAACACAGAATTGCTTCTTTGTATGGCCTACTTGAATCCACGAGATTTATTTTTAGCTTTTGATAAGAAAAAATTGTTGCGCCTCGCACAAGTTTATCCGCTAGAATTTTCAGAAGTAGATCGTATGGTTCTTGAAGGTCAGCTAAAGACTTACATTATGGATATGCAATCAAACGAAGAGTTTTCGGATTTGGACGGGATTAGTGACCTTGCGAGAAAGCTGGTGAAGACTAAAAAGCATGTTGTGTATGATTTGATTTATTTGCTCATAGAATTGGTATTAGTTCTTCTGGTCGCCACTGCTACTGTTGAAAGAGCATTTTTTGCGATACATCTTCTCAAGACTAGGCTTCGTAATAAAATGGGAGATGAATGGATGAGTGATAGCTTGATTACATATATTAAGAAAAATATATTTGATAGCGTCGAGAATGATATGATCGCTAAATACTTTCAAAATATGACAAATCGTTGAGGAGAATTGCCTTAGCGGAAATTTTTATTACCATTGTCATTGGTTTTGGAGATTATTTTTTGTAGATGAATGATATATCATTATCAATATCTTGTTAATGAAAAGTTCCTTTTTGTATGCAATTTTGGTGAAATTTATATTTTATAAATAAATAATTATTAATTATTTATATGTATATAATTTATAATAAAAAAATCTAATTCAACTTACGCCTCGGCTGGATGAAAATCCTGGTTCTGCCACTACTCACGATCACGACAAAGTATTGTCAACAAGTCCTGGAATACACAAGGGCCACCCACCTTCGAGTGGTGTTACACTACAATTTAGATTTTAATAATACTAGTATACTACTAACAGAGAGGAGATTCACTGGCAATTTTGGAACATGTAAGGTAGAGTTTAGGTTTAACTAACCAACATTGGTAGTCATTTACCAATCACTAGGACTTGAGATCCATCAGCTACACTGAGACTACATGGTGTAGGCATAGGAGATAAAGACTGAAACATTGAAGATATACCTGTCATGTGATCGGTTGCATTGGAGTCAATGATTCAAGCAGACCAAGGAGATACAGAGACATGAGCAGAACCAAAAACACTGGTCTCAACATGAGAAGCAGAAAATACATCTTCATGGTCTACAGGACTGAAGTGATACACATCCTTTTTTACCTAAGCCACAGGAGATTGACACAAGTACTTTACTATACAGCAACAACTCTTCATCATGCAATCAAGAGAAGTCCAACTGTCAGCCATACGGAAAACCACATCAATAATCAACAATACTGTTGATCTATATACTGTTACTCAAGCCTCACACACAATTAGGCTCCAAGTATTGGCCAAACAGCCACTAAACGATAGGCTACACAGCCCTTTAATCACAACCCCAGAGTCTACACTCCTGAAACTTCAGAAAATCAGAACTTCACACAGTTCAACTGGTCACACTAGCATCCAAAAACCAAAAACTTAAGGAAATATTCAAAACAGCAGAGAAAGCATAGACAAAAGGCACACATAGCATCATAACTCCTTCGATTCTCATCCAAACAGCACAATATCGATACAAATGAAAGCTCTGAGAACCGATCCAACCCCTTGTGATGGTCGTCAAGGCAACAACAATCCTTAGATCTCGGAGTAAGTCAGAAAACCGTAAAACAGCCTGTTTTTTAAGGTTTTGAAAACAATGATAGATCTCTCAAATTAAGCATTATACTTACAAGTCAATGCACCAAATAGACTTATGGGATGATTCCGAACCAAACCCCTAAGGTTTCGGGACCTAACCTGATCGTATCAAGAGCAGGACCTTAGAAACTGTGAAACTTCTATGAGACACAGATTCCTTTGAAAGTCCAAGATCCAAGCTTCAAATCATGACGGCATAAATGGAAAAAACATCAGCAAGGAATTTCAATCAAAATTGTGTCTTCTTTTTCAATCCTGAGAGGTCAAAGTTTGACCCCTACGGACGTCAGCATGACGTTGTGCTGAGGTCAGCAACAGTGATTGAGGCGATGGGTTCGAGAAAACTTGGCTCTGCTACCAAGTTAAATTTGGTAGAGGTAGTAGAACACTTTACGGTTAGGAAGATGAAGAAGAGAAAGGGATGGGAGAAAATTAGGGTGTTATGAGATAATAAATCTAACCCCCACTTATGTAAACACTCCAACATACACACACACACGAACTTAATATAAAAGCTATGTACACACCAACTATGTTAACAAGGAAGTTCCATTTTTAAGAAGACTCCATATTTGGACATGCACTCTAGAGACGTAATTTCTAGTTTAAAAAAAATCTAAGCTTACTATTTTTCTTTTTTTTCAATTGGGATTTATGGTTTATAAATTATCCATGTGTGTTGATGTATTTCCATCTAGATCATGGATCAAAATCTCGTCTGATACGTATCGGTTTTGGACCTCACCGATACGGTACATTCAAAGTACCGTATCGGTGCCTCCCATACAAAAAACCAAAATACCGGACAATATATTGGTATGTATCGTCCGGAACCGATACATATCAGTTTTGGAGCTGAACGATACGTATCGGTTTTCCGATTTTTTGACCCATGATCTGGATTCATTTTTATAAGTCATATTTAACATAGAGAGAGAGAGAGACTATGACATAGTGAGAGAGGAAGTTATACGTTTCTATACCCATTCAAGAGCCATTAGGTTGAGATTAAAATACCATTTATGTTGAGAAAAGATATCTTTTGTAGGGGCAGTTAGAAGAATGAAAAAATTCTTACAATCATGATACTCACATGCCCTTCAAATACAAAGGATAAAAAAATATGAAGCCATACCAGTTTCGTATTCTAACGCCTGAAGTATCATCTCCGCCTGAATGGACCCAAAAATAGGAAATAAAAGGAGAAAAACAAAATATATCAGTATCCTAAAGAGAAGCTAAACTAACCATTCCAAAGAAACTAAGCAGATTGGTCCAAACAGTATTAGCGTTTTCAAATACCTCACTCATGTAAATGGCTAGAGCATAATCATAGAAGTCACTGCTCAGATACCATAACTACATATATTTAGCAAATATCAGGAGCAAAGCAATTATTAATCAGGTGCATACGCCATTTAACAATACGCTACTAATAATTTGAATCTGGCATCGTCAGGATCATTGTAAGTTATTATTTAATTCAATACTTAAAAAAGGAATCATGGTTAGGAACATTGCTCTAGCAATATGAACCAATAAAATCACAATACATCCTTGAGCAGCCCTCCACGTTGAAGGACAAATAAAATAAACTGTTCAAAATTCCTGAGCAGGCTCAAACATTGTAAGAGTAGGAGGAGGCTAAGGCAAGAAACACAAGTGAAAAGACCGAAATAAGTCTCATGTGCTGAACTGCCATCTAAAGTTTCAATCAAATCCAAGTTTCAAACATTCAGTAGCTTAAAGAAATTGTTAATAAACACATTCCAAAATACAAAGAAATTATCAAAACCCCAATGTACATGTAGTACGGATCACTGGGAAGATTTTGATTCTAAACAAAATGGGAAATATTTAGTTCCCCCAAATATATGGGCTATTTGGGGATATCTTGCTCTGAAATGTCACTTACATGAAGAAAGAAACACTTTAAATACAATTACATCTAGCTGAATAGGCACACACCTGAGCATGTCTGATGCTGCTCTTTCACTAACACTAGGAATGATATCATGGGTTTACAGTGAAAAGTATAGCAATTGTCAACATATGTACACTATGAGGCACTAGTCATATAACTTTGCAAACATTGGTTCACTTTATAATACAAAAGAACACTCAACCCTTTAAGCTTCAAATGCCTACATACACAAATATCAACAGCAAAAATCCCTAGCTCATGGCATTTTGATGCATTAAAACATGTGCCTTCTCTGACATCATGATTACCAGGCACGATTTACATGCTATACAATGGAAAAAAAACAATGGCAGCTATGGAAGAACACATTGAACAGGGTTCAGACAGTAACATGCTGAACAAGCATTGAAATTAACACACACACACACACACATATATATATATATATATGGAAGTAGGTTATATGGCCGGTGATTTCAGGCATATGCCTATTCCAGGCCTTCAAAACGTGGCACATAGCACCAAAACATGGTTTTGGGGGCCATGTGGACAAAAGGGAGGAGAGGCATTGCAAAGATCATGTTCAATAAAATAAAATTTGAAAACTGCTCTCTACCGTCTGATTTTGCAGCCGAAAATCAACGGTGACAACAAACCTGTTTAAACATTCCATTTTTTGACGTAAAAATCAGACGAAAGAGATTTGTTTTTTAATTTGTTTTTTGCTCAATATGATCTATTCAATGCCCCCCTACTCCACGTAGTAAAAGGCTTGGAGCGATGGTAATTTGATGCAGGATGAAACACTTAACCCTAAATATGCGATGTGAAATTAAATTGGGATTTTAATTGGGCAGAAAAATGAAAATTATCCCAAAACACAGTAATATTTAATAAATGTCATCAGGCAATTAGGCCAATCGGATTTAGCATTCAATCTGGATTCGGTCCTTTCCCAATCTAGAAAATAGGGTTCTAATGACCTAACCAATTTTCACTCAAGTCTAGGGCGACAATCAAGTTGACATCTTTTAACCCCTTTCTAAAGTTTGAAGAATTTAAGGCTCGAAGGGATTAAATTAATCAAACGAAAAAAAATAATGGTTGGATTTAAATCGAAGGATCAAAATCAGAATCGAGAATTCTAAAGAAAATTAATTCCAGCAACATCAATATAAACTCACAGAAGATGTATGTTTAAGGTTTTAATCAAGGGATCAAAACAAAATATTACCTGAAAATTATAAAGATGGAAGGAAGATAAAGAGAATCCAAGGAATTTCCCCAAGGAAATTATTGGCTTCACACCAAACCCCCTCGACAGATTGAAGAATCACTCTTTCAAAGGAAAATTCTTCAAAAGTTCTCAAGGTTTCTGCTCAAGCAAAATAACCATTCATTCATTAATCATCAACTTTTTTTTAAATTGTCCTCTACAAAGCTATTTATAAAGTTTAGAAACCCTAAACTAAGTCTAACCTACTAAGCATAAAAGACTCCTAACCTAACTCGAGAAAAAGGAAGGTTTGCAACTCAAGTCGCGGGTGACGGAGGCTCTGCCCGAGTTCGCGTATGCGAGTTTATATTTGTGAGAGCAAGGTCTGAGTTTGCGGGCGCAAGATTTGGATTCGTGCGCGCAAGTTCTCGCGGTACTGAAACTCCATTCTATCCGATCTCGAGAGCACAGGGCTTGGATTTCGCGCGTACGAGATTGCGCAATGCAGCTATTTCTTTTCTTTCTCTCCAAATTCTCCTCCCATGTATGCGTCTTCCCAAAGTGGTCTTCTCGAATAGCCCACACGTGCACATGGGTCTTTAGTCTTCTAACTTCTCCCAACGTGTGATGAGAGGCATAGATGCCTTGGCTTCTTCTTGCGCTTCTTATACACTTTGTATAGGTTGATGTCCCCATCAATTATCCCGTGGTGGGGTGGGAAGAACTCATCTCCGATGAGCTATGCGGCTCGCTCATCGCGATTAATGCATTCTCAATCTTCGGTTTACTTTTCCACTTAACAAGATAGTTCTGATGCTCCACGGCTTTTGTAGTAACACTTTGATGTCCTAAAATCTCTTCACTCAATCCTCTTTCTGATTGTGAATGTAGTACTTGGGTAATTAATTGGTGAATTGGGTTGGGCGCGGGTGAAGAGAAAACAAGGAATGGATCCTAGGTACAATTGTTGGATTTAGGAAATGAGTAAGGTCCTCCAACTTAAAGACCAACCTAAGCATCCATGCTTAGAGGAAAATCTAAGCAATCACAATCACCCAATTTCAGAGTTGTGAAGGGTCCAATATTTGCGGTTTTGCAATTCCTTGCGGGAATCGGTCAGGTCTAAATTGAACCAACATAAAATCACCAGCATTAAATTTACTAAATAAATTTTGTGAAACACCAAAATTTTCAATATTTTCATTGCTCAATATAATGTTTTCGTTAATTTCATGCAACTCGGAATGATATGACGTACATGCATCTACCGACTCTAACAACTCATGCATGACTGATACGGAGTTATCTTTCCCATAGGGACTAGAGGTTTCTTTAAAACAAATTAGACTTATTTTTACCTCCACTTTTCTCCTCACTTATCACAGTATCGGGTTCATAAACTTCTACTTTACCCTACTCTGTCATTCTCCCTTTTAATTAGCAAATTTTGGGTGGGATTTTTAGTGGGGCATTGAACGGCAAAGTGTCCAAACCCTTGATACTTATAAAATCTGTTTTTGCCACCAGTCTTGGGACTCACCCTAACCACTCCTTTCTTCTTGGTACTTTGAGAATTCACAAAAGCATTCGAGGGTTTCAATGGTGTACCACTGGAACTAGACCACACTTCGGTGTAAGTGTCCCTAGACTCAAGATTGTTGGAACCAAATACAAATTAAAGATTTACTAGAGAAAAAACTCATTAAATCTACAAAAAGCCCCTATTCTAGCCCTGCATTTTTAATGCGAAATCATGCCGAAATCAAACGCGGAAAAGCTAGAATGGTTTTAAACTATAAAAGATTATATGAAAATTTGAAATTCGATGGGTATTTCATTCCAAAAAAAGATGTTTTGATTAACCAAATCAAATTATCAAAATTCTTCAGAAAATTCGACTGTAAATCGAGATATTGGCAATTAAAGTTAGACGATAAATCAAAACCTTTAACTGCTTTTAGTACCCCATGTGGACACTATCTATGGAATGTCATGCCATTTGGCTTGAATACTGCTCCACAAATCTATCAAAAATGGATGGATTCGATTTTTGCTCCCTATAAAGAATTTTGTGTTGTATATATAGATGATATATTAGAGTTTTCTAAAACAAAAGAACACAAAAAACATTTAAAACAAATGTGCGATATTTTCCAAAAACATAAAATCATCCTTTCACCTTCAAAAATAGAAGTTGAAAAAGAATCAATAGAATTTTTAGGTCTTATTCTAACACATGATGGTCTAAAATTACAAGATCATATTATTATAAAACTAAGAATTTCCTGAAGAAGTAATTGATAAAAAACAATTATAAAGTCTTTTAGGATTATTAAATTATGGACGAAACTACTTGAAAATTTTAGTAGAAAAAGAAAAATCTTTCATAAATAAATTGAAAAAAGAAGTAGAATTTACATGGACAGATAAAGATAGAAATCTACTCAAACACATAAAACAAGATACCGAAAATTGTCCTACAGTTTATCTTCCAACAACCGGAGATAAATTAATCCTAGAAACAGATGCTTCAGATAATTGTTGGGGATGCGTCCTAAAGGCAATTCCTGCAAATGACTAGGATGAACTAGATTCTTGTCAGTTTAATGGAATAAAACCACGAAAATCACCTTTAACAAAAAAGGTACAAAGTAAAGAAAAATCATGTGGTTATAATTCTGAAAAATTTAAACCAAATGAACAGAATTATATTATATTTGAAAAAGAATTATCAGCAATAAAACTTTGCTCTTAAACGATTTCATATTTATTTAGCTCCCGAAGTTTTCATTGTAAGAATTGATAACAAAGCAGTTCGAGATTTTTTAATAAACAAAAGAGATTTTAGATGGAAGACTGAAATGGTATAATCAAATAGCCTTTTATACTTTAGAAGTCGAACATGTTAAAGGAAGTATTAACGTTTTGGCTGATTTTTTAAGCAGAGATCAAAGTTTAAACCACTAACCAAAGTGGGCACCGACATCTTTACTGCAGGAAGAAGATTTATATTACCACTAAACCAGTGAATTTTACTCTGTAAACGACAGAAGATGACGGAAGAAGGAAACTCCTCTTCTTCTCAACCTCAACCACCTCCATTCATAAGAAAAACTTATGTTGTGTTGAGATGACACCAGCCTGGACTTTATACCTCTTTTCTAGTTTGCCAAAAACAAGTTACCAACTTCCCAAATTCTCTTTACCAAGTTCATGACTCGTTCAATGAAGCTAAATCAGCTTTTACTTTATATCAAGTACCCTCGCCATCGATAGTGGTGGGTCCATTATGCTTTCATGAATTTTCTAGGTTTTTACAACCGAATAAGTGCGGACCTTTACCGTGAGTTAAATGGAGCTTGAAAAATCTCATCTTCTCCATGATTGTGGTTTCAATTAGAATTTCCTGGAGGTTGAGGTCTTTTCGAAAATCCATTTTAAGAGAAAAATTTGTTCAACATTTTGTTTATGAGTTAAATCCATAGCATATTCAATAGCGATTTGTAGAAAAAGACTTCAAAAAATCAATCGATATATTGAATTGACTATCGATTCAAATTATCTTTCGATTTGCCATTGACGAAAAAGTTTTCAATGATTGGATCCAATATGATTTTGGATTGATAGACTTGATGTTTGCTTTTGCCATGGGGTCTTCGACTTCATCGAACTCGTAGTTTTTAGTTTTATCTAAAAACCAGATTTGATATGACTGATAAGAATTTTCTTTCGATCTCCATCCTATTGTGCTTGTTATCCAGAAAATATAATAGATAGCGTGATTAAGATTTTTGGTGAGATGATAAACCATTGTTTTGTTCATCATAGGGAATTCATTGATAGAATAATCAGGAAAGATTAGTTGTTTCACTAATCCCCAATCAAGGCATTCTTCCAGATTATATATAGGATTTTCAGAGTAAACTGACAATTTTGGAAGAAAATCTTCATAACATTGAGCAATATTATAATTGTCCATTAACATTTACTTAATTTTAATCTCTTGATCTTCAATTTGTGCTATCAGAGGTTTACTGATATCACAGGGTAGAATATGTTTTATTTTTTCAAACAAATAAATAATTTGAATAATCAGGTCCGGATAATTTGAATCCATAAGGTCTGCTAGTTCTAAAAAATGATTGATTTTTTCAAGTGAAAAGTTTTCTGAAAACGTTCTAGAATCTCATGCTATGGATTTAACCAGGGCATTCGAACTATCTTGTAATTTCTCTAATTTTTATTCTTTTTTTAAAAGATTTTTTGTGATAAGTTGCTCATATGACGCCTGAATTGTTTCTTATCATGGAGGAGTTGGTTTTTTCAAGCTCCATTTAACTCATGATAAAGGTCCGCACTTATTCCGGGATTGTAAAAATCAGGGACATTGTTCATAGTAATGCTAGTTTATTCTAGCAAATACTGCGATTGTTGTACTTGATATAAAGTAAAAGCTGATTTAGTTTCATTGAACAAGTCATGAACTTGGTAAAGAGAATTTGGGAAGTTGGTAACTTGTTTTTGGCAAGCTAGAAAAGAGGTATAAAGTCCATGCTGGTGTCATCTCAACACAACATAAGTTTTTCTTATGAATGGAGGTGGTTGAGGTTGAGAAGAAGAGGAGTTTCCTTCTTCTGTCATCTTCTATCGTTTACAGAGTAAAATCCACTGGTTTAGTGGTAACATAAATCTTTTTCCTGCAGTAAAAATGTCGATGCCCACTTTGGTTAGTGGTTTAAACTTGAATCTCTGCTTAAAAAATCAGCCAAAACATTAGTACTTTAACATGTTCGACTTCAAAAGTATAAAAGGCTATTTGCTTATACCATTTCAGTCTAAACTATAGGACAATCTTGGATATCTTGTTTTATGTGTTTTAGTAGATTTCTATCTTTATCTATCCATGTAAATTCTACTTCTTTTTTCAATTTATTTATGAAAGATTTTTCTTTTTCTGCTAAATTTTTCAAGTAGTTTCGTCCATAATTTAATAATCCTAAAAGACTTTGTAATTGTTTTTTATCAGTTACTTCTTCAGGAAAATTCTTTATTTTTATAATAATATGATCTTGTAATTTTAGACCATCATGTGTTAGAATAAGACCTAAAAATTCTATTGATTTTTTTCAACTTCTATTTTTGAAGGTGAAAGGATAATTCCATGTGTTTGGAAAATATCGTACATTTGTTTTAAATGTTTTTTGTGTTCTTCTTTTGTTTTAGAAAACACTAATATATCATCTATATATACAACACAAAATTTTTTATAGGGAACAAAAATCGAATCCATCCGTCTTTGATAGATTTGTAAAGCAATATTCAAGCCAAATGGCATGACATTCCATTGATAGTGTCCACATGGGGTACTAAAAGCAGTTAAAGGTTTTGATTTATTGTCTAACTTTAATTGTCAATATCCCGATTTACAGTCGAATTTACTGAAGAATTTTGATCCTTTGATTTGGTTAATCAAAAACATCTTTTCTTGGAATCATGGATCAAAATATCGTCCGATACCGATACGTATCGGTATCAGACTTGGGCGATACGGTACATTCAATGTACCGTATCGCTATTTTGTATGTAGATGCCCGGACGATACATTGAATGTATCGTCCGGTATTTTACTATTCCGATACGTATCGTCCGACACGTATCGGTTTTGAGCTCGGACGATACGTATCAGATACCCAAAATTTTGACCCATGCTTGGAATGAAATACCCATCGAATTCCAAATTTTCATTTAATCTCTTATAGTTTAAAACCATTCTAGCTTTTCCGCGTGATTTCGCACTAAAAATGTAGGGCTAGAATGAGGGCTTTTTGTAGATTCAATGAGTTTTTTCTCTAATAAATATTTAATTTGTATTTCAAATTCATCTATGTCTATTTTTGTATAGACCATAGGTTTTACCCTAATTATGATATTCGGATCTTTTAATATTATGGTACAGTACCGAGGACTTTTATGCCATAATTTTAGTGGGTTGTCACTAAAATTTTCTTAGAGAATGGAGAAAAGCCAATGAGTTTGATTCAGTAAGTAAATAAGTTGTATAACCTCACCACGCTTGCTGGGGGCGAAGCCTTTGTGACATTTTGAGTTATGAACCTAAAGAAGTGGAATGTGGACCAGTTCTTCTTTGAGAGAAAGAGCAATAGAACCTATGGTTAAGGTCATTGGCAGATAGGCAGCAATGAAATTGTTACCTAATAAAAAATCGCCATGCATATTTGGAAAACATAAAATTTTAGGAATAATGAATTTTTTATCATTAAGCCAAATAGAAATATTTCTTGCTTTTAACTCAATAACTTAGCTTCATTGAACGAGTCATGAACTTGGTAAAGAGAATTTGGGAAGTTGGTAACTTGTTTTTGGCAAGCTAGAAAAGAGGTATAAAGTTCGGGCTGGTGTCCTCTCAACACAACATAAGTTTTTCTTATGAATGCAGGTGGTTGAGGTTGAGAAGAAGAGGAGTTTCCTTCTTCTGTCATATTATGTCGTTCACAGAGTAAAATCCACTGGTTTAGGGGTAACATAAATCTTCTTCCTGCAGTAAAGATGTCGATGTCCACTTTGGTTAGTGGTTTAAACTTGAATCTCTGCTTCAAAAATCAGCTAAAACTTTAATACTTCCTTTAACATGTTCGACTTCAAAAGTATAAAGGGCTATTTGATTATACCATTTCATTCCTCTTCCATCTCAAATATCTCTTTTGTTTATTAAAAAATCTCGAACTGCTTTGTTATCAGTTCTTACAATGAAAACTTCGGGAGCTAAATAAATATAAAATCGTTTAAGAGCAAGTTTTATTGCTAATAATTCTTTTTCAAATATAATATAATCATGTTCATTTGGTTTAAATTTTTCAGAATTATAACCACATAATTTTTCTTTACATTGTACCAACAAAATTTGTTAAAGGTGATTTTCGTGATTTTATTCCATTAAACTGACAGGAATCTAATTCATCCCAGTCATTTGCAGGAATTGCCTTTAAGACGCATCCCCAACAATTAACTGAAGCATCTGTTTCTAGGATTAATTTATCTCTGATTGTTGGAAGATAAACTGTAGGACAATCTTAGATATCATGTTTTATGTGTTTTAGTAGATTTCTATCTTTATCTGTCCATGTAAATTCTACTTCTTTTTTCAATTTATTTATGAAAGATTTTTCTTTTTCTACTAAATTTTTCAAGTAGTTTCGTCCATAATTTAATAATCCTAAAAGACTTTGTAATTGTTTTTTATCAGTTACTTCTTCAGGAAAATTCTTTATTTTTATAATAATATGATCTTGTAATTTTAGATCATCATGTGTTAGAATAAGACCTAAAAATTCTATTGATTCTTTTTCAACTTCTATTTTTGAAGGTGAAAGGATAATTCCATGTTTTTAGATAATATTGCACATTTGTTTTAAATGTTTTTTGTGTTCTTTTGTTTTAGAAAACACTAATATATCATCTATATATATAACACAAAATTCTTTATAGGGAGCAAAAATCGAATCCATCCATCTTTGATAGATTTGTGGAGCAGTATTCAAGCCAAATGGCATGATATTTCATTGATAGTGTCCACGTGGGGTACTAAAAGCAGTTAAAAGTTTTGATTTATCGCCTAACTTTAATTGCCAATATCCCGATTTACAGTCGAATTTACTGAAGAATTTTGATCCTTTGATTTGGTTAATCTCACTAACTTGAATCTTAGTCATTCTAAT
The DNA here is from genome assembly GCA_021018995.1 of Chloranthus sessilifolius. Classification (NCBI taxonomy): domain Eukaryota; kingdom Viridiplantae; phylum Streptophyta; class Magnoliopsida; order Chloranthales; family Chloranthaceae; genus Chloranthus; species Chloranthus sessilifolius. The sequence continues at coordinate 31,191,152 of CM037597.1, read as the reverse complement.
CCTACGCTCCTCAGACATATTGTACCAATCAAAGTATTGGTCCATGTCCGATTACCAATTGAGGAAGAGTTTAGGTTCATTCTCCCACCAAAATTGGAAGCTTCGACCATAACAGATTTTTGAAACTTCTCATCAAGGTCACACTCGAGTTCACGACATTGAGGGGGTCTCCTCATATATCCATTCCCGTCCCGACCATCGGGAATCGGACTATGGTCTCTAACGTGACGGACTTCTTGTACCCTTTCAACATGAGTAGCAACTCACGATTGCTCGTTTCCATATTCGCGAAGTGATCAATAAGAGCTTATAGCATCGAGCAAATCTCAATGGTCTCAATTGGTGATAAGCATGACAACATTCTATTTGAAACCTTATTATGAAGAATTTAGATCTGCATGTTTAGATCGTGGCCGGGTCAAACGAAGAAAGTCAACAAGGAAGAAGTCGACTCATAAATGGACTTTTAAATGGCCCGTGGAAGCGAAATCCGCAAAAATAAGCCTTTCTGAAATGTATCGCAAGGACCTCCGTGATATAAACCAATTCTAGTATTGTGCAGGAACGTCAAAGGAAGGACCTCCGTGGTCACATGACAAACTTCCGTGAAAGGTACATGAAATTTAGACAAAAACTTGTCATTTAGAGTTTTATTGGTTTCAAGACTTCCTTATTTCGAATTTATTGCTGAGTTAGGGTTTCTTAGCCTATATAATGGCATTGTAAACACAATGTAAAATAGAAGATTGATAATTAATGAAATTGAGAGTTGCTTGGTTCAAACCTTAGAGAACTTGTGAAGATTTTTCACTCGAAAGAGCGAACCTTTCAAAACTCGAGGAGTGAATCTTCGTTTTATCGCGCGCTTAGTGCAAAGCCGATGTATATCCTTGGTGTGAAGCCTCGGAATCCTTAGTGTGAAGCCTTGGAACTCTATCTTTCTATTTTGTCTTCTTAATTATTGCCAGGGTTTAGCATTTAACCTGCATCAAATTGGTATCTGAGCGCAGTTCAAACCCTCGGCAAGTGGATTGGCGAAATCATGAGTAAAAATCATATTCTCGAAGCCCTTCATGATTTGAATGATAATATGGTCTCCATTAGAACGTTCGTGAAATGGTGGAAGTATGGTTGTCAAGGCGAGGCCATGGCGAATGGCAAGGCAAATCGCCATAAGAACCTATATGGCAAGAATCCATATATGGCGACGTCATGACAGAATGACGCAATGGCACTACCATGGCTGCTATTTTGAATTTTTTTTATAACTTATAACCTTATAAATTATAAAACATATAAGTTTTATGCATAACTTATAACTTAGGTTTGCTAAATTTTATCCATCATATTTAGGGTTTAAGTGAAACCCTTAGTCTCTCTCGCAGTCGCTCTATCGCAGCTCCCCTCTCTTCTCTTGTCTCTCTCTCTCTCAACGCAAGTTTATATATATTTTTAAATCTCTCTCTCTTATCGATACTCTCGTCTTTCTCTTTCATTTTTTAAATCCAATTAGCACCTTCGCGATTAATCCACAACCGTCAACGCTCAAGTTCTTCGCAGACTTACGTGCATGTATGATTTTGTTTTCTTTTATTTTGGTACTATTTTTATATTTATTTTTTTTCGTTTTAATGAACTTTGATATCAATAATTTTCTTTTTTACTATTTTTTATTTATTAATATGTTCTTTGAATCAGACTGACAGAGATTGTTTTTCGTTACAATCTTCCCCACAATTGATCTTGAGATCATGAAAATATCAACAAATGGTCGTTCCAACCTTTCCCACAAGTGATCTCCCTGATTAATTAGTTGAATTTTTTTCGTCCCCTATAAAAAATATAAAAATTAAAAATTAGTAGAAAATTAAAAATATATATTGATGATTAATAAATAGAATAAAAAATTTATTTAAAAAAATTTAATAAATGGAATCGCCATGGCTACACCATGGCCTCGCCATGGCCACACCATAGCCTCGCCATGGCGTGGCGAGCCTCTTCGCCATAACCTCGCCACAAGGCCTTAATTACCTTTGAAACATTCCGATTGTGCGTCAAAAGATGACGAAGATGGAGAAAATATGGTGCGATGAGAAAGGTAGATCATCCGATCAACATGGATCCATATTAAAGCATATGGCGCTTCTTAACAATGTTTACTGTGAGTTGCTAAGGTCGCCTCAGATAGTGGTTGTGTGGTACGAGGATATCAATAAGATACTTATCAAAGTTTTTATTAACGATTTATCCGAAGACGTATTGGCAACGATTAAAGCTTTGAGACCCAAGGTTACAAGTTTCATCCCCACAACCGTACCAGTGAGAAAACATTTACGGGTTAAAGTTCATCTACCCGCGCTCGTGGTAGTACCTATACTGGTGGAAGATCTCGTACCCACGGTGAATCTGAGTACTTCCATGCCTATGGAAGACCCGATTGTGCCCATTGTTCTAGAAGATCCAATTATTCATATTGATCTTATGCCTGAGCAACATCCGGTTGAAGATTCCATACCGGTTGATAGAACCGTTGAAGATTCCGAAGCCACTGAAAATTCCGAGATAGTTGAAAAGCAATTATCCGCAATAAAGCCTACCAATCTCATAACCACGGATCCTAGGATCATATTGGTCGCGTGTTGATGCAGATTCAAATTGGAGTATCAAGAATAAATCGGATCTTGGCCGAGTCAAATCCGGTTAATTTGTTCAAGTTGCGTGTAATCGAGATTCCCAACATAGTGTTCTTAACCTTCGGGCAAAAGATCAATTTCAGCCAAAGTTCGAGGTAGAACTTTTTCAAAGTGGGGGGGAATGACACAGAATTTAAATCTGCATATTTGGATAGTGGTTGTGTCTAACGACGAAAGTCAACAAGGAAAAAGTGGACCCATAAATGAGCTTTTAAACTGCCTGTGGAAGAGAAGTTCACAAAAATAAGTCTTTCTGGAATGAATACAAGGACCTCCATGATATAAATCAATTTTGGTCTTGTGCAAAAACGTCAAAGGAAGGACCTTCGTGGTCACATGACGGACTTCCATGAAAGGGCAGTTTACACGATATTTAGGCAAAAACTTGTCATTTGGAGTTTTATTTGTTTTAGGACTTCCTTATTTCGAATTTATTGCTTAGTTAGGGTTTCTTGGCCTATATAAAGGCATTGTAACCACAATTTCAAATACAAGATTGATGATTAATGAAATTGAGAATTATTTTATGCAACCTTAGAGAACTTGTGAAGAGTTTTCACCCGAAAGAGCGAATCTTTCAAAACTCGATGAGTGAATCTTCGTTTTATCGTCCGCTTGGAGCGAATCCGATGTACATCCTTGGTTTGAAGCCTCCGGATCCTTGGTGTGAAGCCTTAGAACCCTATCTTTCTATTTTGTCTTCCTAATTATTGTCAGGATTTAGCATTTAGCCTGCATCACCAAAAGTCAACCTAGAATGCAAACACCCTAAACTAGAACCTATTGCTCTAATACCAAAACTGAGGCAAGACGAAACACTAAACCCTAAATATGCAATGTGAAATTAAATTGGGATTTTAATTAAGCAGCGAAAATATCAATATTATCCCAAAACACATAAAATTTTTAATAAATCTCATTCAGGCAGTTAAGTCAATCTGATTTAACATTCAGGCAACATTCGGTCCTTTCCCAAAGTACAAAACACGGTTCTAATAATAGATCTCGATTTTCACTCTAGTCTAGGCCACCAAGCAACAATCAAGTTGACATCTCTTGACACCTTTCTAGGGTTTGAAGAATTTAAGGCTCTGAAGGATTAAATTACACAAGGGAAAAAAATAATGGTTGGATTTAAATCAAAGGGTAAAAATCAGAATCGAGAATTCTAGAGAAAATTAATTCAAGCAACATAAACTCAAAGGCGTATTTTTAGGGTTTTAATCAAAGGATAAAATAAAAATATTACCTGACAATTATCACGAAGATAGAAGGAAGATAAAGAGAATACAAGGAATTTCACCAAAGAAATTATTGGCTTCACACCAAACCCATCTCGGAAGACTGAATAATCGCTCTTCAAGTTTGAAAGAATTGCTCTTTCAAAGGAAAACTCTTCACAAGTTCTCATCAACTTGTTTCAAAATCGTCCTTTACAAAGCTATTTATAAAGTTTAGAAACCCTAAACTAAATTTAACCTACTAAAAATAAAAGACTCCTAACCTAACTTGCGAAAAAAGGAAGGTTTGCAAGTCAAGGCATGGGCGCCGACGCAGGCTCTGCCTGAGTTCGCATGCGCGAGATCTGAATTCGCAGGCACAAGTCTAGATTAGCACTTGCAAGTTCTCGCAGTGCCGAAACTCCATTACATCCGATCTCACAGGCACGAGACTAGGATTTCACGCGTGCGAGATTGCACAGTGTAGCTATTTTTGTTCTTTCTCTCCATTTTCTCCTCCCATGTGCACGTCTTCCCAAAGTGGGGTCTTCTCACATGGCACACACGTGCACATGGGTCTTCAGACTTCTCCCAGAGTGTGATGAGAGGCCTAGATGCCTTGGGCTTCTTCTTGTGCTTCTTATACACTTTGTATAGGTTCATGTCTCCATCATAATAGGTTTGGGCTGTCAAGCGTGAAAACACAGGTTCAGTCAAGAGAGTGGCCACTATGTGCGTAAAAAGCCAGGGGCTAGGTCTATATCTCGTCCATCCCTCCCAGCACCCCATACATACGGAACCAGCCTAGGTAATGGCCTTTTTTTATCTATGCAATGCCCCCTTGCTCCACAGGGCACCAAACCTATGTTTTGGGTGGCAAAAACTATATATACATATATAACTTGTGCCATCAAGATATAAGTCTCATCTTATGGGCTAAATTTTTCTATTATGTGTGATACTAATCTTGTATACTTTTATCAATTTTGTAATCCTATGATATCCGTAAATAGTTCTGATCATTCATAAAATTTGATAATATAAACGGCCCATTAAAGGAAGAAAAATGGCTGCTCCAGCCCAAAAGTTAGCCTCATGCTCTGATCTTGTTTTAGTTAGTTTGGTTTATGCTAGAGAACTGTAAATACATGACCTTCAACTGTAAACCAGTGATATTTTACAGGATCCTTTGGGATTGAACAATAATCCTTAATTCCATATATTTTGGTTAAAGAATGATCGAATCGGGAAGATCACTACTGACTAAATTAAAATTAGTAACAGAAATATAAAGAGGATCCGGACAGAAGGATTAAATAGATTATCCGTGATAATGTCTATAAAGTGGGTCAAGACGGAAAGATAAAATAGATTATCCATAAGAATTTGTACTGGTGCAACAAGTTTGAGGAGGTTCAACACTAGCAAAACATGAAAATGTCCAGCTGAACTAGGACTATTCAAAATTCATTTATTGAGGAAATGAATATGATCGTACCTTATCAAAGTCTTTGACAACCTTTGCTTCTAGAGATGAATTTTCCTCATACTCCATCCAGAGCTCGCCAATTTCCTTTGCTGCAAAATGGATGGATAGAATAACAAAACACTTCAGCATTGAATGCAGGATTAGCAAACATTCATAAAAAAATTTAAGTATGAAGGAAGTGTATAATTTAAAACGCCCATATAAGGGAACAGGCTCCTGTACATAGTTTCCATCTTAGAAAAAGGGTAGATATTGATAGAAGTTAATTGACTTGTTCGAAGGTACTGACGATAAGACAACTTTTTGGCCATATACTGAGCAAAGAAAGGAATCGTAACATTAAAATTCCCTCATGATTATATTTCCAAAAATCCCCAACTTTTACACAAGAATGTGCCAGCATTATAGTAATAACTTTTCGATTTAAGGAAAAAAAAAAATCATCGCTCTTAAAACATTCTCTTGAGAACAAGCAGCATTAATAATGGAAAAGTTACCTCTGGACCCTCCACCAAGTAATTTGCACATATAATCTAGTGCTTCTCGTTCTCTTCGACTTTTTTCCAACTTAGGCACCCCATCCACAGGAGTGATGTCTCCAACAATGGCTATTCAAGAAATCAAGAAGGTAAGCTAAACAACTTGAAATCTGGGAAAACACAAACCTGAATATGTGCAATGTTACTGAGAAGCAAAAAACTATACAAGATCATTTGATTTTTTTCGTTTGATAACCACAACGCAGAAGTTAGGGAAAAAAATTTGCATACGTAAAAACTTAGGTTATTGTCAATGGCATGCTGTTAGGGTAGAGGACTCAGGGGTTGTGACCCTGTTCCCGCTATGGGATGCTCTCCACCCACCAAATGAGATGCTTAAGTCCCACATCGGTTGCAAATTTGTCCTGAACCTGGGCTATAAGTCAGCCTCTTCCCCTTCCAGATATGACACATTTTGAAAACCGGGGAGCCTGGTGTGGCAGAACCGGACAATATCATACCGAGTCGGGTTGGGTTGTCACATGTAGGCTAGTTGATATTTTACCTGAGAAATACAACCCCAATATATATTAGAACAATGGGTGCACTTAAATATTTAACCGATTATTTTTTTATTTGAGAACTTTCATAGAATGGTCCCTTTATCCACCATCTTGTACAAAATTTGAAAAAAAAAATTAAAGTAAGAAAATTATACGTGTTGCTATGTCATGATATGACAGCAACAGAACAGTCAGAAACAGAAACAAGATAGCAGAAAGAAAGAAGCAACAACATATTTAGCATTCCATGAATATGTTGTTGTTTATGTACCATGACAACAACAATAGCAGCCAGAAACAAGTTAGCAGCGATAGCATTCCATGAATATGTTGTTGTTTTCATACCATGACAGCAACTTTTTCTATTTAGTTTGTCTAATTTGATTATACGAAAATCGGGTTTTAAAAGGAGGGTTAAGGTTAGGAGCAGTGTTACCTACTTACCTAGACACATGGCACAGGTGCCAAGATGCAATAGGTGTTTGGCTGGACAATTTCTAAAGCTTCCAATACGATGCCGCAGCCAGAAAAAATATAGAGCATAATAAAGCTTAACTTAGAGAGCTCGTTAAGAAACCTAGTTGATAAACAAAAGAAAAGTATACATAATATATGTCATGAAACCTATTTTAAACTATTTCATATTATACAAATGGTTTCCAAGGCCCTAATTACCAAAGCTTTTTCATTTATAGTTTTCCAATCTTCAATTATTTTTGCTTAAATATGGTAACTCATTTTGTGTCAAAATGAGACGAATTTCGATGGTATCAAGTGGTATTTTTAGTACATGTCTAGAAGTGACATATCATGGTGAGGAGTGCCCAAGTGCCACCATCTGTCGACACAGCAAAACTCCCCAAAAAAGTGTCTAGGTGACACTAATTAGGGGTAAATAAGTAAAAAAAAAATCCTTTTTTAAAAAAGAAAAAAAAGTTATATTAACATCACTTTATCGTACGATACAATGCCATATGTATTAAAAAAAAGGTACTTGACCAAGAGGATTAAAGCCTATTTGGATATTATTGATGCACGTTGGGATTTGCAGCTCTACAGGCCACTCCATGCAACAGTGTACTATTTCACTCTGAAGATAATTTTTGTTTTCTTTAGTGTTTGCTTTCCAAGTGACAAGTTATATATGATTATAATCTAGTCTCTTTGATTACTTGAGATGAGAATTTCAACCAAGATATCGAAATCAAATCAGGCTTGTATAAGACCATATAATGATGTTTCCAACAACTACTTTAAGATTTAAGATCAATAAATAGTTTGAAACGATTTCATAGAGCGGAAAATATATTTGGTATAGACATGGCAATTATCAATTTATCACAAAGGATGAGACACAACCAGTTATTTAATTATACGTACAAAGAATTATGTCATTATAACATATTATCATCCACTAATTTATTATAATTATTTATATCATAGCTTTATTATGGGAAAGTTATAGAGGGAGTTGGAAAAAGCTCCAAAAGTAAGTCATTCATACATTAAGCCATACTTGTAGTGCCACGGGTGTGAAAGGAACTGGATTACTTTTGATTAAGCAAAATGTTAGTTTAGAAATATATATTTTTCTCGGTAACATAGGGTATCGCAAACCTCTCTAAGCTTCAACTAATCCCTCAGTGTCCCCTCCCCACCTCTCCTCGTGGCACCCATTTTCGCAGAGGGGTCCTTCGAACCTGGTGACATTGGGGAGCAAAAAGGCAGTATTTTTGTGATTTTTGTAGTACTGATACTTGGTGGCTGGACACTTCTCAACACAACACGACACATCTAGATATGTATGAAAAGAATACCACATTATATCATCCAAATGTTCCCAGTTTTCACACAGTACACTGAATTGTACTTTTACAAAAAATAAATTTGGGTAAAGTTTAGTAATTTATAAAATAAAAGGCTTGGCTCTTAGAAAAAATTTATATAATATGGAATACTTTTAGTTCGGTTCATGATATACATTACATATACTTTTCACTAATATCTCAATTGGCTCTCTAAGATTTGTTTTGACATATACATTCTAGTTTTGTAGTTTCTTATTTCACTTAAGGTCGTGCCACGGTATTGGAATCTTTAGAAACTGAGGTGCCAAACATCTATCACACCTTAACACTTGGCACCCGTACCATGTGTCTAGGTAACTCTGCAAAAAAAACTCTTTGGAGCAACTAGGGTTTCAAATGCAGATGAGTCGGGTCAGTCGGGTTTGGATCAAGGTAGATCCACACCCGACCCATTTAATAACCAGATCCTGATTTTAGACCCGGACATGCCCCATTTATTAATGGGCCGGGATCCAGGTTAAGTCCAAATTAAAATAAGCAAATCCACCCATTTATTGATGGATCAGGTCCAGGTTTGGGTCAGTGCAGATTTACTGACTCAAGGTGAAAGCAACATTTTTCTCTTTTAAAAATATGAATATCCTATTAAAAATTACGCTTATATATAGAAAAAAAAAACTACCGTAATTTTCTTTTCAAAATACGAATATATTATTAAAAATTATTTGTAAATATGAAAAAAAATTGAATCTTACTGCAATATTACTTAGTGATGGTAAGAGCAGCTCATAAATGGAAAAAAATAATAATATTTATCTCCAATCAGTTTAGAGAATCACCTGAGGCTTTCATCAAACAGCCATGATGAAGGGAAACTTTCATGTGCACAGCCTTGAAGTGTATAGGTAGATACCTAAAACTTTATAACACATCAACGGATCATCACAACCAATGTTCTTAAAGTCATTGGGTGGGTTCGGGCGGAAGTCGTCGAGCAGCGTCCAAGCGGGCCCCCCAAGATCCAGGGGACTCCAAAGTATATATATATATATATAGGGGACTCCAAAGTATATATATATATATATATATATATATATATATATATATATATATAGGAGGGTATTAGTGTGCGTGTCTTAGTTTGGTGTGTGTCTGTGTAGATATAATAACATCATGTATTAATTAGGTGTGGATGTAACATGTAATGGGGTATATACATCACTTTGCTATGATTAGTATAAAGGCTAGTTGGGGTCCTCTAAAAACCCCAATTAGACCATTCTATTCTCTATCTCTCCGTTCTCCTTATTCTCTCTCCTACAAACCCTAACCCTAAAACTCAAGTTGGTATCAGAGCTACATAGGGCCTGAAATTCAATTTGTTAAACTTTATTTGGCTGCTGCTGCGTCATTCATCGTCGCTGACGTCAGCAAGTTGACCTCGGATCTGGTCGGCGACAGGTTGGTTGTGATCGGAATCTCATTCTGGTGAAGTTTGGTGTTTTGGTCGAGGCTGTTTGGGGCCTGCAACTAGGGAGTTTCGAAGCTCCATTACTTCATCTTCTTCCTCGAGATGATACACCAATACCCTCCAATAAGCATCACCACGATCACCACCACCCCCCTACCATAAGCATTGGAAGCAAGAGCAGAACGCTCGGTAGGAGTAGAATGGGAGGAAAGAATAAGAGTGCAGTGTCGCTCGTCGCCATCAATGGTAGCATAGACAGTCTGTAGAGGTGGAAGAGGATTAGAGGAAAGTATTTGTGCCCGAAGCTGCTCAAACTCAGGTCGAAGACCCATCAAAAAATAGTATATCTGCCGGCGCTCCAATCGGCGAGCTGCAATCCGAGAGCCCTTACCAGGATACTCAGAGGGAGGCTCATACTGACCTAACTCATACCATCGACTCTGCAAGCATCCAAATTACTCAGAAACCGTGCGACTACCCTGCTCGGCCCTAGAAATCTCCATGAGGAGCTGATATATATGAGTCTCAAGGTCTAGTTGGAAGGCTTATTTACCTTTCCAACACTTGACCTGATTTAGCATTTGTTGTCTCTTTGGTGGCTCAGTTCATGCATGCACCTCGGACATACTTTTCTTGGTGGCAATCTTGTGGTTTAGAAGAGTAAGAAGTAAGATTCGGTGTCCCAGTCTAGTGTTGAATCTAAGTACCGAGCAATGTCCCATGGGACTTGTGAGCTTCTTGGCTTCGTATTCTACTCACAGAGCTTGGCTTTCCCCCATCTCTTCCTATGCCACTCCATTGCGACAACCAGGCAGCATTCGATATTGCCAAGGACTCGGTTCTTCATGAGCAGACCAAGCATGTAGAGGTTGATCTTCATTTTATTCGTGAGAAGATTCAGGATGGCCTCAGTGAGTCCCAAAGTCACATCATCACAACAATTGGCCGATGTCTGCATGAAAACTCTTGGCCCGTCTTCTCTTCAGGATATAAATGTCAAGTTGGGCATGATCGATATCTATGCACCAGCTTGAGGGGGGAGTATTGGACGATATTGGTGTGTGTGTGTGTAGATATATTGACATCATGTATTAGTTAGGTGTGGGTGTAACATGTAATGGGGTGTATATATCACTTTGCTATAATTGGTATAAAGGCTAGTTGGGGTCCTCTCGAAGCCCCAATTAGACCATTCTATTCTTTATCTCTCCTCTCTCTCCTTATTCTCTCTCCTACAAGCCCTAACCCTAAAACTCAAGTGTGCGTGTGTGTGTATATATATATATATACATACTTTATTTCAACAAAACTATATATAATTTAACATATGCATTCAAATCCACTTATAGGCTCATCAATCGAGTGGTTCAAATTCACTTATAGGCATGTTTCTTTGGGCTAAGACATGTTTCAATAATAGATTGCGACTTGGAAAATTTAGATGGATCATAGATGTTCATCACGTGGCATAATGATAATCACACTTCAACGGTGTGAGATTAAAAGTCTTAACTTTAGTGGTATAAGATCATTTAATTAAACACCGGTCAGGAGCCATTATCTCTAGGCAATAAGGGCTTTAAAGCTTAAGGGTTGTCGACAGGTCAAGTTGGGTGGTGTCCAATAAAAAAAATGGCATATGTCAATCCCTTTGATAACGTGACCCGACCAGGTAGAAACCCGTTAAGTTATAAATCGACCCGCCTCGATCCAACTTTAAAATGCTCGAGCGCCCCAAACCCGGTCCGCCAAAGAAGACCAGGGAAAAACATGGGCGCACGGGGCCCAAACCGCTGGGGCGGCAGCCTCGACCTTTTATTGTTTTGGTCTTTAGAAACTTAGACCTTATATATAGTTGTTATAAACTAATTCAAATACAAAGGCACCCATATATAGGCTAAGTGGTGGCTGCACGAGAGTTGTAGCGTTAGATCGCTACACTCGAGTGCAAATCGCGTGCAACGTGGCACGTGATTTCCAAAACAACACCCGTTTGGAGTGTTGTGCCACGTGGCACATGATCTAAAAAAATTCATTTAGACATTTTTTCCTTTCAAAAGTCTAGTCAAAGTTTCAGGTCTGCCTACCTGAACCCGGTGCATTGGATATTTCCAACTTTGAACAACATTTGGACGATGGGTAAGATGTATGTTTATGAAAAAAAATTGCATGGCCCTGGTCAAGCTTCTATTGTTTTCGTGGCACCTGATCCTCGGATTAGGTGCCACTTGGCACCTAAGTGGCACCTAAATGACTCTAGTGTAGCATTGAACGCTACACCTCTAGTGCAACATCCCGTTGTCCCTATATATATACACACCACCCAGACACTTTTTTTTTTTTGATAACCTGGGTATCCGGGCCTCATAGAGTACCCGCCTAATCCCAGGGGCACATGCGCACCCCAAATTCAGCACATGCCAGGTCAGCACAGGATAAAAATCCCTAGGGTGGCCTCAAGGGGGGGAGGGGATTCGAACTCAGGTCTCCTACTTTTGGAAGCAAGTACCTAGCCAGCTCACCTAACCCCTTGAGGTTAACACACACATATATTTATATATATGCAAGAAATATCGCTTCCATATATAGAATAAATGATATATCAAGTCTAGAAATGGGTCGGATCTGGGTCCCACCTAGAACCGGGTCGATTCTGGGTCCCACCATGGGAGACCTAGACCTGACCCATATTTCAAATGGGTACGGTTTGGTTCTAACTTTTTCTAATCCAGAATCGGGTCCAATCTCCCCTATCGGTTCTAATCGGATATGATCAGGTCGGATCTCGAGTCCAATCAAGGTGGGCCTCAGGTCCAATCAAGGACAACCTGACCCATTTGCAACCCTGGGAACAACAAAGGCCAAGTGCCCTAGTGTATCCAGTCGGAAGCTATGAACCAAAGGATGCAAGCGACTAATGGGTCATATGATCCTATTTGTCTATTGAATATAGAATTACAGAATGTCGCTTGAGGTGGTTTGGGCATGTCCATCGGAGATCAGAAGCAGGTCATGTACAACGGATTGAGGTGCTACAAGCACAAGAAAGTAGGAGAAGATGAAGACCAGTGAAGGCCCAAAGGGAACTAGTGAGAAGTGCGATGAAGGATTCTGGAGTCAAAGAGAGCATCGTACGGATAAGAAACGAGCTGTGAAATAGGAATTCCAAAGACGGCCCCAAATATATGAGATAAGGCAATAGTGATGAAGATGATGATGATGATGTTGACATAGAATCCAATGGTAATGGATCATGAAAAAAGAAGAGCCATGCCAACCTAAAAATACTTTATGGATGGAAATCCATGAAATCATTGAAGTAGAAGAAGGGGCGAATAGTAGAAAAAGGAAATGGGAAATAATATTACACATTTCCCGTAATGCACTTTTTATAACATATATTTCATAAATATTTTAACATAAAGAGTGTCAATTCTCTGTAGGGTCGAGGAAGTTGCAAGGGAAAAAAGGCAACTAACATGATGAAGGTAACTAGGACGAAGAACATAACACTTTTAGAGTCTGAAGAGGTTTACAATGAAGAACATAAAGGAAAATTGAAGATGACTAGGTTGATATTGAGGATGGTGATGATAATTGATGAAGAATAAAGGCTTGGGCATTTAACATTTTTTGAAATATTTTGGAAGTGCCAACTTTCCAACTTACAATATCAAAAAACATTTGGGTAATGAGCTGCTCGAATTCTTTTCAGACTTTGTTTTTTTCCAAGTCGTTTCATATCCTTCCGCCAAATTGTTTATAATCAGTCTTCCAATGAAGAAATTTGTTTATACTTTCCTTCCATTAAGCATTCCCGGGCCACACCGGTTTGGGGATGTTGTGGTGGGGTTGGGGGGTTCTAATTACCAATGTTATAACGGTAGTATGAATGTCTTCAAACCTTAGTATTTGTTAAGATGATCACAGACTGTCCTATATTTTATTTTCTAGTTTCTAGATTATTTTATATATATTCCCTTTTTTATTTAAAAAATCTAAGTGTATCTTACGATACGTGATTTGACAACCTTGATAACAGTTATATATATATATATGCTTGTTTATAAATTAAAAGTTCTATTTTCCTTATTTTAGAATTTAAATACTAGATAGACCGGATATGGAAAGGGTATAACCCTCGTATAGGATAGAAATATTCCTCAATTTTGTCCGCATGGGCAATATTAAAGCATCGACTCATGTTCTAATTATGGATGCTTTTATGTTGATTAAAAATCTTGAATAAAAAATGAATGGAGAACAAGATTTTCAAAGCCAACCCCAAATAGCTGGGAGAAGGCTATGATGATAATGAAAATTGCCTAATTTATAACTTAGAAAAGTTTGTACTGTGGGGAAAAATAAAAGGTTAATTTGTATAACTTGTACAAACCAAGCATCCAACACGGTTCTAAAGAATTTAACATGTGTCAACTTACAGTCTAGCTCACAAGTGAAGAGTTTAGGTAACACCGTAAAACACTCCATATAGATGTCATACCTCTGTCTAAAACTTCATTTTGACAGTAAAAGCCAGCCACACTGACAATGCATATTATACATGTCGTATCTAGGTAGCATACTTGAGCTTATATGTTGAATGCTAACAAAATAGAATCCTAGTTTACCAATTTAAAAAAATATATATACAATGAAGTAAGCATTGGAAAAATAATATACTTATAAGACAAGATTCATTCGCCACTTAAATCATAGTGAGCACTCATAAGTTTATGTGGATGCAACATAAAGTGGCTATATTTTAGCAAACACCAGTAATCAATCAGACATTACATACATATGGAAGCAACAAAAACCAGAAAGAGGCTTATAGCATCACCCCTACGATACTTTCGAAGTGGAACCTACTGTATTGAAAAAGGGTGACTAAACATCGCTCTTACATGTTTTATAGACCACCCACACAAAGACATGTTTTTAAACACCTTCCATTTATTTTGGGAGTTGCATACTACTAGAGATTGCAATTTTATGTGAACTCGTGAGGGTCTTGCAAAAAGAAGATCAAGATGAATGGAAGACATTCTCTATTGAATCATTACTAATATAGAACTAAAAGAGCAAAATTGACAAAAGCTTAAGTCCAACATCCCACCTTCAGCAATATCATGCACAATGGCCATTTTTATACACCTACAGGAAGAAACAAAGTAGAATACAATGAGCAAAAAATTCTGTAGTGATCAATTGATAGCTATAAAAGCCGGAGATATAGAAGAATGAAGTGGCAACATGTACCATCCAATTTTGAGTGGATAGGAAATTTTAAGATAATCATAGCCATCCCAAAATAGATGGGATATGGCTATATTGATGAATATGATCCCAACATAGATGGTTCACTACAAACAATTCATATGTTAAACCTGAATTAGGATAGTGTAGTTGCTATAGAACCTACTTAGAAATACAAAATGGCTTCTTAGGAATAAAAATGGGAATTAGTAACAGAATTTGATTGATACTACATAAAAAAAAAATCATGGCATCAATTGTATGGGACATTAGGCATAATGACAAATCCCTTTGGACCTTATTTTCGTAGTTTTGGGTATACAGGGAATTTTAAGTAGATTAGACAAACTTTAGAGGTAGTTAGGAGTTATCAAGAGTTCAAAAGGGTTTTCTTCTACGTTTCATATGAATCCAAAATAGGAGAGGCATCCCTCGCTAGTTTGTTTAGTAAGACTTTTCAAGACATAGAGTTAAAAGCTTAAATTTGAGCTCTATGCTCCGTGGTTCAGTCGATCTTGGTATTTTCTTGCATCAATCACCCAAATCTTGCATAGCTTTTGCATGATTTGCTAACTAGTACTAGAGAAAATTCATCCTCTGGAAGCTTTGGGTGATGTTTCCCAGTCATGAGAGGGATAGAGCTTGAGGCATTGCAGCAATGAACTACCACAGAAATGAAGAGATGAAAGACTGCAGCTGATGAATTAAGTCCTATGCTTCATTCATCCAGAAGCTTGTGGTTGTATATTTAGATGATATACTTTTTATAGCAACATCATCCGCAACCACATTGATATTTTCATCCATCCAGAAGTTTGGGGTCATACATTTAGATCATATACCTTTTATAGCAAAATTAGCTGCAACCACATTGACTGTTTTCAAAATGTACTGTGGACTTTAAAGAACACTCATTATAAATCTGAAAAGTGTATTTCACGACTGATACCTTTGCCATTAATGTTTATGAAGTGTTTTCCCAGTTGAATTAACGTTGATCAAATCATCAAAGTATTGTCCCTTACCAATGACTTGAATAAAGGCTCATCCAAATGGACTCCGGTATGAAATTTTCCGGTTGGTGAAGAAGAAAACGTTTAAACTTGAATCGCTCTCGTATTTTCAAAAGATCATTGTAGTCAATGGTGATGCTTCCCACATTAGCATTGAGGTTGCTCTAAGCCAAGAAGGGAGCCATTACATGCTTTAATGAGAGATAAATGATGCCCGGAAGCAGTAATCAACTTACAACTAGTCTATGCTACCAAACACTATTGTATTCAAAGGGAGTTTTTCTTATTTTACCACATGAAGCTTTAAAGTGTACATCAACAAGAAAAATAAGTTGGACCATAGGCATGCCAAGTGGGTATCAAACCTCCAACTTGGCTAATGCACTTAGCTAGCAGGCTACACTATTTGGCACCCTGTCTTTCAAAGTTATGGGGTTCACGGTCTTCAAAGAACTCTATAACATGGATGGTGTTCTAGGTCTCATCTAGTTGGGGTTGGATTTGTGAGTTATTTTACTTCTGCTCAAGGTTAAACTCCCTATTACTCAAACAATTTCTCGTGTTGTTTCTCACTACTTGTCTCAAAGTCTCCCATGAACATCCCCAAACCATCTCAAGTGACATTCTTTTAATATTCTCTTTAGTTGGGGCTACCCTAAACTTCTCTACTGTACTCATTCCTAATGTTATCCTTGTTACTTCAAACATCCACCTCAACATATGTATCTCAGCCACATCAACTCAGTCTTCTTGTCACTTCTTTGTAACCCAACATTCTGCAACATAGAATAACGCATGTCTTATCGTGGTTTTAGAAAAAGTCCCTTCAATTGAAGTGACACCTGTTGATCACACAACAAACCACTTGCTATTCTCCACTTTGCCCATCTTGCACTAATCTTGTTGGAGATGTCCTCATCAAACCCACTATCAGGTTGCAAATTATAGCCCAAATACCGAAATCTATGACATTGTGGCCTTAAATGGTTCTCTATTTTGGCCAAATAAAACGTCAGGCTGTAGTGTTTGCTAAACTGCACTCCATGTGTTTCGGCTTGGTTCTACTAGTTTTTAGATCCCTTAATACTAAGACCTTTCTCGTTGTATTTTCCTTTTCTTTTTGTTGGTCGTGTCGTTGTATTGGCTTTTTTCAGAGTCTTGCTGGTTTTCAATCCCATTACTAATCAAAAAAAAAATACTAAGACCTTTCTCCAGAATTCCAACTTATCATTTACTTGTTTCCATGTAAAGTCAAATAGCAGCACCATCTACAAACAGCATACACTGTGAAAACTCGTCTGTTAATTTTGTTGTCAATTCATCCATAACCAATGTAAACAAAAAAGACTCTAAGTAAACCCTTGTTGCAGCCCAGCTCTAACAGAGAACTCTGTTCTCTCTAGACAGTCCTACTAGTTATCGATTTATCACCCATTCATACATGTCATAATAATCTCAACTCACTGATTCTGCACCTTAGTGTCGACCAAATTACCTACCTCAACACCTTATCATAGGCCTTCCCTAAATCAATAAAAATCTTGTGTAAACTTTTTGTCATCTCTTTAAATTGTTCATAAGTTAGCTCAACAAGAAAACAATTCAGCTGTTGATTTTCTTGACATAAACCAAGGTTTGTTTTCAAAAATACTTAATTTTTGTCTTAAACTTGCTCTACTACTCTCTACCATGACTTCATTGTATGACTCATATGCTTAGTACCTTAATAGTTGGCATATTTTAATACATCCCCTTTCTTTTTATAAAAGGGGACAACAATGTTCTTTCTCCACTTTTTAGACGTTTTTTGATTCTCACTATCCTGTTGAACAATTTGGTCAAACAGAACCTCTCCCCCTTCCCCTCTTTCCAATCACAACCTAGACCTCTGTAGGTGTCCATTTGGACCTAGTACGATCATTTTTTCATCTTTGTTCAGGTTGATTATACTTCTGCTTTAGGTACTTTGTTAACCAACTGTTGATTAGTTCTCGTTCTTGCTTGACGTCCCTCGCATATTGCATATTTAACAAGTTTTCAAATGTTTTTTCCATTGATTATTTATCTCGTTTTGTTTCACCAAAACTCTTTCCTAGAGAAAGATCTTTAGTTTTCATTTCTCGTCTTGGTCGACTTGCAGATAACTTTTACACCACTACATCCCCATTTGGTGATGCAATCCATAACTTAGCCCTACAATTAGCTAGGAATTCCAAGAAGAAGAAAAAGAAAAGAAAAGAGAAGGGAGAAAATGGACTTTTAATCCTGTAAAATTTATATTTGACTATTTTTCAAGTGTCAAGCAACTTCAGATTGATGTGAAATTGGTCTTATTTGAAAGACCATCAAAATAGCTTTCCAATGAGCTAGTTTTCAAAGGTTGCACTGCAAAGTGACGAATCATAACTATTAATTGAATTGTGATTAATTTCTTTTATTATTAAATATTATGTTAGGCCAACACTGACAGATAGGGTGTTTTAGTTTCTATTTTAAAGAGTTTATTTAGAATAGAGATCAATTAAATTAGATTTCTATTTTAAGAATTGTACAACCTATGCAAAGGGTCCCAATTATGGAATTGACAAAATTTGGAGAACTTATACTATTAATGGGAGGTTTTTCGCCCTAGTTGGCCAAGGTAAGCCTTTGGTGTTCCCATTATAGGACACTTGCAAAGGAATTTGGTGGCTTGATCCTAACTTAAACAACACCAGAAGATCTTCCAGGCTTCTTGGGAATTCCCTAGTTTAGGGCCAAACTAAATCATCATATTCAGAGTGGTATAATTTGCAGCGTGAGTCAATTAGTATCAAAGAAAGTTTCTACATCATGAGTGAAATAGTTGCAACATTCCAAAAACAACCTTAACAATTGCGCTCAATAGGAGAATGAACACACAAAGTGGAGCGAGTGACGCGGGGAGGACTACGTATGGACTATGGAGATCCCATATACAATGTACATGATGATGACAAGATTGGCCCCTTATGCAATGTATGTGACAACAAAGGGATTGTTCAAGATATAACCATAATGAACTGAGTATATAGAGATGAAGGAAGGATAGAAGAGCCCTACAACCAATAGCTATATGGGGATTTCGATAGGAATCAGTGACATACAGAGGAGTAAGAGAACTTTCTAAAAGAAATGTTAGGATCAAATATCATAAAGTTTGAGGTCGAACTTTTTTCGAGAGACGGTATATGATGCTATCCAGTACCCAGTAGCGTTTGGGACATAAGCCTCGAGGCATAGAGTAAGCTGGTCGTGAGGCGTAATTGAGGTGTAGTGAGGTGTTAATGAGCCATAATAAGGCATATGTGAGGCGCTGTGAGGCTTAAGCCTCACATTAATTTTTATTTTTTCACTACTTTATCTTCACTTTTCTTACAAGTTTACCGTTTAAAAGGATTATCAGGGGAAGAAATAGAGTAGGATTGCCTATATTAATATTTAGCAACTTAAAATTATTATTTGTTAATAAGAAAGGAACCGATCAATGAGGGATTGAAGTTTAATTTGTATTGTAACACTATTTTTTGAGTTGTGAATCATGACTTGAGACTTATATATTGCAAACATTTGCAATCTTGCGTATTTTTTGATTTTTTGTCAAGGGTAAATGGTTGTGCACTAATACCTCTCAGTGTCATTTGTGCCTTGAGTATTGATTGGTTTATGATTGAAAATCATTCATTATTTTTCTTACATGTTTTCTAATTTATCTATTATTTTTTAATGAATTTTCTTCATATATTTTAAATTTATTATATTTTTTAAACTAAAAATTAAAAAAATCGGGAGGCTTACACCTCGCCACGATGGAGAGCTGAGCGCTACGTCTTCGCCTTTCTCCTTTAAAAATATTGCCAGTACCTTAGCCCTACAATTTCACTAGCGAGTTCAAGAAGGAAAAAACCTCAAACTCGTCAATTTTATGTTTGACCTAATTTTAAATACCAAACAACAACTGAATTTTGTGAAATTGGTCTTATTTGAAAGCATATTGAAAGTAACTTTCCAACGAGCCAAGAAACACACAATATCGAGAGTATTACAGGTGTTATGGTCAAATTTTTAAACAAATTTCAGACTTTTAGTCAATTAGTTTTTCTATTAAGAATAGGTTTAATTACCTTAATTTAGAATTTTAGTTATTAGTTTAGGAACTAAATATAAATAGGGTATATCTTTATTTTAATTAGGAAGTTGGATTGGACAAGAATTTTTTATCCGGTTATTGTAAGGATTATTCAAAACCCCCGTAGATGTAAACAGCAGTTTGAGTATTAATAGTATTAATGAGAGCTTTTTACCTAGTTGACTGAGGTCGACCTTTATCATTCTCGTGATTGGAATTGCAGAGGCATTTGGTGGCTTGATCCTTAATAAAACCACATTAGAAGACCTCCTGGTCTTCCTGAAGATTCCTTATTTTACGGCCCAAATCATTGTATTCAGAATGGCATCGCAGTAAATTTGTCATGCGCTTCATACACAGCTTTACTTGAGGAACTCGTAGCTTCCCTTTTTGCCAACTTACATCTTTCATGATCTACCGACTACTGCGCTGCCTCATTTTTGTCATTCCTTAAATGTCGTTTTTTGGCAATAAATTTTTGAACATCTACATTCCACCACCACATTTCTTTATACGTATCACTCTATATACTTTGGACTCCTCAAGCATCTCTTTAGCAACACATTCATCAATCGGTCATTTGTTCCCACATAACATTTGGATCCAAGGTTAAAACATTAGTACAGTAATGGCACGAGCCAACCCTCGAGATCGACATACATAGACAATATGTCGAGAAATATTATTTCCTTGGAAAAAATTATAGAAAATTTTATAAATGGAAAAAGTATTCTCAAATATATATATATATATATATATATATATATATATATATATATATATGATATGTTTATGTATACATACATATAATTAGGTATTATGATAGATAAATAATCACTATAAATAAATTAATTAATTAAATTAATAATTTAATCATTAAGTAAATAATTTCGAAATAAAAAAATTATAATGAATTGATGCATCACTATTGTGATTCATAAATGAAATATGCTACATTAAAGTGTATAACAACTAATGATATATAACTACAACTCTACAACTTTCCATTTTCCAACTTGTGTTTTACTCAACAATTCCTAAATCATCCTGAAAAACACTAATTTATGAAAATAAATGAAAAAAAAAAAACAGAAGGAGCAAAAAAAATATACTAATATATGTTTAAAAAGCACTATTTTTATGAAAACAAATGAGAAAACCACGGAAGCAGTAAAAAAATAGATTAATATATGTTTGTAAACTCAGAAAACTCTCTAAGCTTTGTCTAAGGGCCCCCCCCCCGGGCGGGTAGTTATTAATTACTTTAGTTAAAAGTAACTATAACTCTCTATGGAAAAATATCTATGTATACCAAAAATTTTAGCTATGACACAAAAATTTCATAGTGTTGTACAGTGGTGACTCAAAGAAGACATCACAAATCATTAAGATTGTGGCATTGGTGGCACCCTAAAAAAAAACTTTTGTCCAAAGTTGTGATGCAACTTGATTTGGTAAATTGATCATTGCCATTTTACCAAGTGTCAAGGGGGGAAAAATGGAGCACAATATTCGACTCTTGAGCCATATGCCTAGATGTTAGTAAGGACCTCATATTTGAGCAAATATATGAGGAATGGGATCAATTTTTCAGTGTGATAGTTATGCAACTGCTTGGAGTGCTAAGAGGCTAAGACTCCCACTTTGGAATTTGGATCACGATTTGAAGTTACTAGGTCATGTTTTTAATTAAACAACGTGTACTCTGGTCTTTCTTTTAGATGATATAGTCCTGCAATGTCGTCTCTTTTTGTCCTTTATTCATGATCACATCAGAGGATGATATAGGATCATGGATAAAAATTATAATATAATAAATATAAGATCCAAAGTGGTGTGACACAATTCACAAGATCTGATGCAGTGCAAAATTTTAATCTATTGCAAAATCTGAGAAAGAAGGCTAGAGAAAGTGGGAAGAAGAAGAATTGGAAGAAAAGACAAAAAGGAAAATCCAAAACTTATTGTCAAAAAATCTCTGGTCGGAGGGTTGCATGGTCTTCAACTTTCAATCCCGTCAATTTTATATTTGGCCTATTTTCAGGAGTCAAATGACGTCAGATTGATGTGAAATTGGTCTTATTTGGAAGCTTATCGAAGTAGCTTTCCAACGAGCTAAGAAAGGCGCAATTTTAACAAGCAATGAAGAAGTTATGGTCAATTTTCAAAGGGTGCACTGGAAGTGACGAATATCAAGACTTCTAGTTGAATTAGGATTAGGTTTTTAATATTTTATTTTACCAATAGGATTTGTTTCTTTTATTAAAATAAGTTTAGTTTTCATATTATTTAAGTTAAAAAATTACGATATTTCTTTATTAAAATTAGGAATTAGAGTTAGATGAGGATTTCTACTTTTATGCATTGTAAAGCCTATTTAAAGGCCAGTACTGCTGAAATTTACATTAGAGTTGAATAAAATATTGTTTTAGAGCTTTTCGAGCCCTACTACCTGCGGTTAGTATTAGGTGATCCTGCGGGTTTATTGGCAGACGAATTTTGGTGGGATATTTCGTAATTCAACCACCTTGGAAGACTAATTTCAGCCTTCATGCAAGTTTTTCTAGTTTTGTATCAAAACTAATACCCTCTTAAGTGGCTAACATGCACGTATCACATCAAGATCCTAGATGATGGTGATTAGATTCTTGAACCTATATATTGTGTATTTTGGGGCATTTCAAGGTGTAGTAGATTAGAAAAAATTTCAGGAAGCCAAGGGAATTATCAAAAGTTCATTAAGGTTTAGTTTCTTTTCTTTTATCAGTATAGGGTTTCATATCTGTGGCTATTTAGCTATATTAATCTTCTCAAGAATAAGAGAATTGTAACTCAAGTTTACTCTAATTTCTCCTTGGGTTATTAAGTTTTGGTACTTTCTTGTATCAGTCTCCCAAATCTTGCATAGTTTTTGCATTAAATAGCATGTAAATTAGGAGGAAACATTTAAGTTCTTTTAAGGAGCTTAGTGCATTGAAGTGACATTGATAGGAGTATCCCCCACCTAACAGCCACAGAGAGAAAGGAATGCTAGTGTGTAAATTTTAGTGTAATTAAAGGTTTCGTCAATCACTAAAATTATAGTAAACGCATATCCTGGACTAATACAAGAAACATAAATCTCGAGATTTTGTGAAGAGCTACAAATTTTTAAAATTAAAACACTAAATCCAAATGTGTTTTCTTATTACGTGCGGTGAGAAATAGAGTGATTTGGCATCACTGTATCATAGTGATCTCACATTGTACTAAAATCAAACCTAAAAATACAACGAAACCGATCTAACTCACATGATCATTGAAACAAAAGGCAAGCAGCAAGTGAAAATCATCGAAACGTTAAATCAAATCAGGATTGAAAAATAAAATAAAAAGCAGAATGAACCCTAACCTGTCTCTATCAACACCGGGAACATCAGGAGCAATCAACGCCATGACACCCATCCGATACATGTGATCAGATATCGATTCCGGATCCTGCACTCCCCGCCGCACCCATCCTGCTCTTTTCGTCGACTGAATCAATAAACCAAATGTTTGAACACATAATCTTATAATTTAACCAGAAAAACATATAATTATAACAAAATATAAAAAATGCATAAAAACTAGTAGGGAAATGGAGATTCTGACTTTGAGACGATGACAGAGAGTGAGAAAATCAACAGCAGATGATGAAGAACAAGCAGAAGGTGAATCTGTGGATGGAGATCCACTGTTGGAGGAGGATTCAGTGGCCATTCGAACCCTAGCTGCAGAGCCTCGTGGAAGGGAATTGAACCTCTTTTGGGAGGAGACGACGGAAGGGAAGACGAAGTATGAGGATTTGAAGATCGCTCGAACCCCATTCATGTTTTTTGGGGCTCTTATTATGGTTGGGTTTCTACCGGGTTTCCGGGATTTCCGGCTTTCATTTTATACATGTTTGGTAAATTTACTATAATGACCTTAAAGGCTTCCAAAAAAACCAGTTCTATCAACGGACCGGGTTGACCCGATATCCAACCCGCCCAACCCGGATGACATACCGGCTGGGGCACATAAACTTGACTCATCAAGGCACATAACTTGACTCGTCAGGTAGGGTCGAGTCGACCCGAGTCTGTATTTTATATATAATTATGGGAAATAGGAGGTTTTTATTAGGTCAGGTCGGGTTTCTAGGTCGGTCATCGAGTTTTTGGGTCGGGTTGGACATATACTCCTAACTCGTGGGGTCAATTCGAGTCGGGCATATGTCATTATCCACATGAGAAACCAAATATTTTTCCGCGACCCAACTTGTTGAGAGCCTTCAAAAAATTTATTGGGCCTTCTATCACGACCCGAAATTTTATCCTATCTCAAGGCTTAAAATTCTGAGTTATGGCCCGCACGTATCCCTGATATGTTAAGCGGATATACACCTAATCAAATTTCTCTCGGGCTAAAAATTGATTCCACAAAATTCATGAACCCAACAATAAAAGAATGAAATAGATGGCAACCGTAATTAATGAATAAATGCAATAAAAATCAATGGAATATCTAATAATCGACGAGGAAATAAAATGTCTCACATAAAGTAAAATAAAGAAATCGAGAACTAAAGGACGCTCAAGGCTCATAAAAGTCTTTCGGATCTACGCTCTCATCCAGGTGGTAGCCGACGTCTTCTTCTACATAAGCCACCTCCGGAACAGTTGCCTCTACGTCATCAAAAACAGGGTGATCGGATTCTTCACCTGAAACTGTTAGATTTTGGGAGGGGGGTGAGTTTACTCAGTCGCAAAAACTCAGTGGGTTGTACAATCGATCCACCATAACTTACTCAAGTGATCGTGTGTACAATTGCTTGAGTTGTGGTACATTTTGAAATAAATCAAACATTACATGATATCGAAATATTCAAAATCTCATAGCATATCATATTAAAATTGAAAGGCATATCATAAAATGGGATACACATGATGCTTCTATTTCTTATTTCTTTTCCTATCAGTCTTATCAACTTACTATACGTGACATATTGGACATTATATTATTATTTCATACGCTTACACAATGTACTTCGTATTTCACTAATCTTAATTAATATTCAGCTGGCCTTCAGAGCATGTCTTAACTTATCATGTCATTATTCGATTCTAGGCTTAGGTCCTCGCCTCGATTTTATTATCAACATGAGGGCTACGTATCATCATCTCCATATCATTTAACCAATGGGTGCTACATATAGTCGTCCCCACTTCATCATTTTAATGGGCGCTACGTATCGCCATCCTCATTTCACTATTTTAATGGGTGCTACGTATCGCCGTCCTCATATTATTAATCCAATGGGTACTACATATCATCGTCCTAATATCATTTATCCTTGATGACCGAGGGGCAATCAAGAGTATGGTCTTTAAAGACTGAAGATGTTAGATCGTGATCTTAGGAGTTGAATTACTAGATCTCTTATAAATTGAGATTAAGGAAAAGTACTTTATGCTCGTCACCGCAGATACGTAATTTTTTAGGACGAAATTTTTTTTTCTAGGGGGGAGAATGTTATGACCTGAGTTTTTCTTGACCCTGTTTAATGGTGGTTGATCAGAGAAGCACCAACACCTATGCTTGTGCTCACACCGTATCATGACCCATGCTATTTAAACTTCGAAAATTCTATATAAGTTTCGTTTACACTGAAATAATAGCCTAATACCAAGAGTCATGCTGCCATAAAATAGCTAAGGCAAGTAAAATTTATTTCCTTTAATTGTGAGATTTGATATAGTGATCAAGTTGAATCCAAAAAGGACTCTTACTCTTTCAAGCTAGTCAAATTGTTATAGTTAGACTCCTTAAATTGTTCTAGTTAGACTCCTCTAATTGCCCTCCTATTATAAATAAAGAACCTAGAGAGAGATTTGGAATCTCTAATCTCTTTCTCTCTCAGCCATCTCTCTCTCTCTTGTTCTCGATTCTCTGCAGGAAAACAACTGCTATGCACCACCTCTCACCCTTAGAGAAATCCACAGTCGTGCAACACAGCAAGTTTAAACCACCATCTATCGATGAGTTGTGCAGTCTGTTCTAAAGCCTAATCACTTTTCCATCAAGGATCTTCATCCCTGCGAAGATTCGATCGTAAGAAAAAAAATCTCGCAAAAAGGGCTCGGACAAATCGTCACCCAAATCTAAGCTCCGTCAAACCAAATCTTCACAGGAATCAATTCACGCTTCAAAGGTGGGTGCCTTTAAATCCATCTTAAATTGGGCCTTCCTCACTAGAATAATAAAACCAATGTTTTAGAAAGATGGTTGCTAATGAGCATATGCACACTGTTTCTACTTTCTACACACCAATTAATGAAAAAGTTAAGTGTAACCCATTTTGCATTGTTGTGGCAAATAAAGATCAGAAACATGCATTAACTAACAAAAAGTGTACTCATAACAGGTTTTGAGTGTAGACAAACTTTCCTTAATTTTACGTTTCTTTTAGTTAAATAAAATAATTTTTTCTAGGTGCATGCCAACCTCTACTATCTGCAAATTAATTACTTAATTTTCGTTTATTGATCAAGTTATAAAAAGTGATTTCAGTATAGCACTAATGTCAAAAATAGTTTTTTCCAAACGTTTTGTTGCTAGGAAAGTTGTTTGTATGAGCCAGTTTCTTAGTCTCTGGAATCAATTGCAAGAGTTATTTTTATTTGCGAAAAAAAGTTCCCACCCTTCATATTGTAGCTTTGAATCGAGAGATCTCCTTCATTTTTTGTTCTAATCTTTCACAAAACTGATCTTGAGATCATTGCCATATCATTAGATAGTCTGTTTTTTATTCCACACCGACACACATCCCAAGAAAGTGATCCAAAGACCATGTCAAAACATAATGCTCATAGGTCACTTTTTGGGATGTGTGCAATGTGGAATTAAAATTTGACCGTTTGATGATGTTCTCATAATCATGAGATTAGTTTTGTGAAAGATTGGAAAGAAAAATGATCTACATCGCTCGATTATAAGCAGTCAATCCATTTGTACATAAAAGCAGATATTTAGTATTTGGTGAGTACAAGTATTTGTAAACAAAGTTTGATTTTTTTGCCACCGATGGTGATATTGTTGACTGCCTTGAATTAAAGGATGGAGATCATTTTTTGTCCTAATTTTCACACAATAGATCTTGAGATCATGTCACATCCATCAGAGGATAAGATATTGATACCATGTTTCACAAATTTCCAAAATTGACCCGAGAACCCAATTTGTTGTATGCCATGATTAGGGCCAATTTTGGGGATGTGAGCCACGTGGAACAACATATGACCATTTGATAGGTGAGGCACGATCTTAAGATTTATTGCACAAAATATGGGAACGAAAAATGATCATCATCCTGCTTCAAGGCAGTCATTGGTTGTAGAGGCTGAATTTTCAATGAGAAATACTGATACTCCAAAGAGAGATACACAGATAGATAGAGACGCGCAGAGAAAGAGATGTGCATGGAGAGAGATAGACATAGAGAGGGGGGAGAGAGAAGCGCAAAGAGAAATGGGGGGAGAGAGAGAGAGAGAGAGAGAGAGATGGCAAAGAGATTCATAAAAAAGAGGCGCTGAGGAAGGGCGATAGAGATCGCAGAGAGAGACTAGAGAGAGATGAGAGACATTGGAAAGAGAGAGGGAGTTATAGATAGCATAGAGTGATATAGAGAGAGAGAGAGAAGAGAGGATTGGGAGGGAGGGAGAGAGAGAGTGAGGTTGAGAGAAAACCTTGAAGGGACGACTCTTGCTTATCGTCGTCCTCATATCATTTAACCAATGGGTGCTACATAAAGCCGTCTCCATTTCATGATTTTAATGGGCGCTACGTATCGCCATCCCCATTTCATTATTTCAATGGGTGTTACATATCGCCGTCCCCATATCATTTATCCAATGAGTACTACATATCGCTATCTCTGTATCATTTATCCTTGAGGACAGAGGGACTATGAAGAGTATGGTCTTTAAAGATTGAAGATGTTAGATCGTGATCTTAGGAGTTGAATTACTAATCATATATATATATATATATTTATTTTTTTTTTTAAATTGAGATTAAGGAAAAGTACCCTGTGCTCATCACCGCAGGTACATAATTTTTTAGGACGAATTTTTTTTTACTAAGGGGGGAGAATGTTATGACCCAAGTTTTTCTTGACCCTGTTTAATGGTGGTTGATCTGAGAAGCACCAACACCCATGCTTGTGCTCACACCGTATTATGACCCATGCTTTTTAAAATTAGAAAATTCTATATAAGTTTCATTTACACTAAAATAGTAGCCTAATCCCAAGAGCCCTATTGCCATAAAACTGCTAAGGCAAGTAAAATATAATTCCTTTAATTGTGGGATTTGATTTAGTGATCAAGTTGAATCCAACAAGGACTCTTGCTCTTGCAAGGTAGTAAAATTGTTCTAGTTAAACTCCTCTAATTGCCCTCCTATTATAAATAAAGAACCTAGAGAGAGATTTGAAATCTCTAATCTCTCTCTCTCAACCGTCTCTCTCTTGTTCTCTCTTCTTTGCAAGAAAACAACTACTATGTACCACCTCTCTCCCTTAGAGAAATCCACGGTCGTGCAACGCCACGAGTTTAATCCACCATCTTATCGGGGAGCCGTGCATTCAGTTCTGAAGCCAAATCACCTTTCCATCAAGGATCTTCATCCCTGCAAAGATTCGATTGTAAGAAAAAAATTCTCGCAAAAACGGCTCAGACAAATCTTTGCCCGAATAAAATCTCCGTCAAACCAAATCACCACAGGAATCAATTCACGCTTCAACAAGTGGGTGCCTTTAAATCCATCTTAAATGGGACCTTCCTCACTAGAATAATAAAACTAATGTTTTAGAAAGATGGTTGCTAATGAGCATGCGCACATTGTTTCTACTTTCTACATACCAATTAATGAAAAAGTTAAGTGTAATCCATTTTGCATTGTTGTGGCAAATAACGATCTACTACAAGCATTAACTAGCAAAATGTGTACTCATAGTAGGTTTTGAGTGTAGATAAACTTTCCTTAAGTTTACGATTCTTTCGGTTAAATAAAATAAATTTTTCTAGGTGCTCGCGAACCTTTACTATCTGCAAATTAATTACTTAATTTTCTTTTATTGATCAGGTTATAAAAAGTGATTTCAGTATAGCACTAATGTCAAAAATAGTTTTTTCCAAAAGTTTTGTTGCTAGGAAAGTTGTTTCTATGAGCCAGCTTCCTAGTCTCTGGAATCAATTGCAAGAGTTATTTTTGTTTTCTAAAAAAAGTTCCCATCCTTCATATTGTAGCTTTGAATCGAGAGATCTCCATCATTTTTTGTTCTAATCATTCACAAAATTGATCTTCAGATCATTGGCATATCATTAGATAGCCTGTTTTTTATTCCACATGGCACACATCCCAAAAAAGTAATCCAAAGACTATGTCGAAACATAACACTCATAGGTCACTTTTTGGGATGTGTGCTACGTGGAATTAAAATTTGATCGTCTAATGACGTTCTCATGATCATGAGATTAGTTTTGTGAAAGATTGGAAAGAAAAATGATCTACATCGCTCGATTCAAAGTAGTCATTCCATTTGTACATAATGGGAGATATTTAATATTTGGTGGGGTGTTAATAGAAACCCCCACAAACTAGAGTACGAGTATTTGTAAACAAAGTTTGATTTTTTTGCAACTGATGGTGATATTGTTGACTGCCTTGAATTAAAGGATCGAGATCATTTGTTGTCCTAATTTTCACACAATAGATTTTGAGATCATGTCACATCCATCAGAGGACAAGATATTGATTCCATGTTTCACAAATTTCCAAAATTGACCCGAGAACCCTATTTGTGGTACGCCATGATCAAGGCCAATTTTGGGGTTGTGAGCCACGTGGAACAACATATGACCAGTTGATAGGTGAGCCACGATCTTAAGAGTTATTGCACAAAAGATGAGAATGAAAAACGATCATCATCCTGCTTCAAGGCAGTCATTGGTTGTAGAGGTTGAATTTTCAATGGGAAATACCGGTACTCCAAAGAGAGATACGTAGATAGATAGAGACGCGCAGAGAAAGAGATGCACATGGAGAGAGATAGACATAGAGAGGGGGGAGAGAGAGGCGCGAAGAGAAATGCGGGGAGAGAGAGAGAGAGATGGCAAGGAGATTCATAAAAAAGAGGCGCAGAGGAAGGGCGATAGAGATCGCAGAGAAAGAGAGACCAGAGAGAGATGAGAGACATTGGAAAGAGAGGGAGTTAGAGATAGTAGAGAGTGATCTAGAGAGAGAGAGAGAGAAGAGAGGATTGGGAGGGAGGGAGAGAGAGAGAGAGAGAGAGAGAGAGAGAGTGAGGTTGAGAGAAAACCTTGAAGGGACGACTCTTGCTTATCGCCGTCCCCATATCATTTAACCAATGGGTGCTACATATAGCCGTCCCCATTTCATGCTTTTAATGGGCGCTACGTATCTCCATCCCCATTTAATTATTTCAATGGCTGCTACATATCGCCGTCCCTAGATCATTTATCCAATGGGTACTACATATCGCCGTCTCCATATCATTTATCATTGAGGACCGAGGGACTATGAAGAGTATGGCCTTTAAAAATTGAAGATGTTAGAACGTGATCTTAGGAGTCAAATTACTTGATCTCTTATAAATTGAGAATAAGGAAAAGTACCCTATGCTCATCACCGCAAGCACGTAATTTTTTAGGACGACATTTTTTTTTTCTAGGGGGGGAATATGTTATGACCTGGGTCTTTCTGGACCCTGTTTAATGGTGGTTGATCTGAGAAGCACCAACACCTATGCTTGTGCTCACTCCGTATCCTGACCCCTGCTTTTTAAAATTAGAAAATTCTATATAAGTTTCGTTTCCACTAAAATAGTAGTCCAATCCCAAGAGTCCTGCTGCCATAAAATAGCTAAGGCAAGTAAAATTTAACTCCTTTAATTGTGGGAATTGATTTAGTAATCAAGTTGAATCTAAAAAGGACTCTTGCTCTTTCAAGCTAGTCAAACTGTTCTAGTCCGACTCCTTCTCTAAATGTCGTCCTATTATAAATAAATAACCTAGAGAGAGATTTAGAATCTCAAATCTCTCTCTCTCAGCCGTCTCTCTCTATTGTTCTCTCTTCTCTGCAAGAAAACAATTGCTATGCACCACCTCTCTCCCTTAGAGAAATCCACGGCCGTGCAATGTCGCGACTTTAATCCGCCATCTTATCGGTTAGCAGTGCATCCTATTCTGAAGCTTAATCACCTTTCCATTAAGGATTCATCCCTGCGAAGATTCGATCGTAAGAAAAAAATTCTCGCAAAAAGGGCTCAGACAAATCGTTGCCCGAATCCAATCTCTGTCAAACAAAATCACCACAGGAATCAATTCACACTTCAACAAGTGGGTACCTTTAAATCCATCTTAAATTGGGCCTTCCTCACTAGAATAATAAAACCAATGTTTTAGAAAGATGGTTGCTAATGAGCATACGCACACTGTTTCTACTTTCTACACACCAATTAATGAAAAAGTTAAGTGTAATCCATTTTGCATTGTTGTGGCAAATCAAGATCTGAAACATGTATTAATAGGAAAAAAGTGTATTAATAGCAGGTTTTGATTGTTGACAAACTTTCCTTAATTTTACGTTTCTTTCGGTTAAATAAAATAAATTTTTCTAGGTGCACACCAACCTCTACTATCTGGAAATTAATTACTTAATTTTCTTTTATTGATCAAGTTATAAAAAGTGATTTCAGTATAGCACTAATGTCAAAAATAGTTTTTTCCAAAAGTTTTGTTGCTAGGAAAGTTGTTTGTATGAGCCAGCTTCCTAGTCTCTAGAATCAGTTGCAAGAGTTATTTTTGTTTGCTAAAAAGTTTCCATCCTTCATATTGTAGCTTTGAATCGAGAGATCTCCATCATTTTTTGTTCTAATCATTCACAAAACTGATCTTGAGATCATTGGCATATCATTAGATACCCTATTTTTTATTCCACACGACACACATCCCAAAAAAGTGATCCAAAGACCATGTGGAAACATAACGCTCATAGGTCACTTTTTAGGATGTGTGCAATGTGGAATTAAAATTTGACCGTATGATGATGTTCTCATCATCATGAGATTAGTTTTATGAAAGATTGTAAAGAAAAATGATCTACATCGCTCGATTCAAAGCAGTCAATTCATTTGTACATAATGGGAGATAGTTAGTATTTGGTGGGGTGTTAATAGAAACCCCCAAAAAATAGAGTACGAGTATTTGTAAACAAAGTTTGACTTTTTTGCAACCGATGGTGATATTGTTGACTGCCTTGAATCAAAGAATGGAGATCATTTTTTGTCCTAATTTTCTCATAATAGATTTTGAGATCATGTCACATCCATCAGAGGACAAGATATTGATTCCATGTTTAACAAATTTCCAAAATTGACCCGAGAACCCTATTTGTGGTACGCCATGATCAGGGCCAATTTTGGGGTTGTGAGCCACATGGAACAACATATGACTAGTTGATAGGTGAGCCACGATCTTAAGATTTATTGCACAAAAGATGGGAACGAAAAATGATCATCATCTTGCTTCAAGGCAGTCATTGGTTGCAGAGGCTGAATTTTCAATGGGAAATACCGGTACTCCAAAGAGAGATACGCAGATAGATAGAGACGTGCAGAGAAAGATATGTGCATGGAGAGAGGTAGACATAGAGAGGGGGAGAGAGAGGCGCGAAGAGAAATGCGGGGAGAGAGAGAGAGAGATGGCAAAGAGATTCATAAAAAAGAGGCACAGAGGAAGGGCGACAGAGATCACAGAGAGAGAGAGACTAGAGAGAGATGAGAGACATTGGAAAGAGAGAGAGGGAGTTAGAGATAGCAGAGAGTGATCTAGAGAGAGAGAGAAGAGAGGATTGGGAGGGAGGGAGAGAGAGAGTGAGGTTGAGAGAAAACCTTGAAGGGACGACTCATGCTTTTCGTCGTCCCCATATTATTTAACCAATGGGTGTTACATATAGCGTCCCCATTTCATGATTTTAATGCGCGCTACGGATCGCCATTCCCATTTCATTATTTCAATGGCTGCTACATATCGCCGTCCCCATATCATTTATCCAATGGGTACTACATATCACCGTCTCCATATCATTTATCCTTGAGGGCCGAGGGACTATGAAGTGTATGGTCTTTAAAAATTGAAGATGTTAGATCGTGATCTTAGGAGTCGAATTACTAGATCTCTTATAAATTGAGATTAAGGAAAAGTACCCTATGTTCATCACCGCAGGTATGTAATTTTTTAGGACGAATTTTTTTTTTCTAGGGAAGGAGAATGTTATGACTTGGGTTTTTCTTGGCCCTGTTTAATGGTGGTTGATCTGAGAAGCACCAACACCCATGCTTGTGCTCACACCGTATCATGACTCATGCTTTTTAAAATAAGAAAATTCCATATAAGTTTCGTTTACACTAAAATAGTAGCCTTATCCTAAGATTCTTGCTGCCATAAAACAACAAAGGCAAGAAAAATTTAATTCCTTTAATCATGGGATTTGATCTAGTAATCAAGTTGAATCCAAAAAGGACTCTTACTCTTTCAAGCTAGTCAAATTGTTCTAGTTAGACTCCGTCTCTAATTGCCCTCCTATTATACATAAGGAACCTAGAGAGAGATTTGGAATCTCTAATCTCTCCCTCTCTCAGCCGTCTCTCTCTGTTGTTCTCTCTTCTCTGCAAGAAAACAACTGCTATGCACCACCTCTCTCCCTTAGAGAAATTCACGGTCGTGCAATGTCGTGAGTTTAATCTACCATCTTATCGGTGAGCCATGCATCCTGTTCTGAAGCCTAATCACCTTTCCATCAAGGATCTTCCTCCCTACGAAGATTCGATCATAAGAAAAAAATTCTTGCAAAAAGGGCTTGGACAAATCGTCGCCCGAATCCAATCTCCGTCAAACCAAATCACCATATGAATCAATTCACGCTTCAACAGGTGGGTTCCTTTAAATCCATCTTAAATTGGGCCTTCCTCATTAGAATAATAAAACCAATGTTTTAGAAAGATGGCTGCTAATAAGCATATGCACACTGTTTCTACTTTCTACACACCAATTAATGAAAAAGTTAAGTGTAATCCATTTTGCATTGTCGTGGCAAATAAAGATCTAAAACATGCATTAACAAGGAAAAAGTGTATTCATAGCAGGTTTGATTGTTGACAAACTTTCCTTAATTTTACGTTTCTTTCAGTTAAATAAAATAAGTTTTTCTAGGTGCACGCCAACCTCTACTATCTGGAAATTAATTACTTAATTTTCTTTTATTGATCAGGTTATAAAAAGTGATTTCAGTATAGTACTAATGTCAAAAATAGTTATTTCCAAAAGTTTTGTTGCTAGGAAAGTTGTTTCTATGAGCCAACTTCCTAGTCTCTGGAATTAGTTGCAAGAGTTATTTTTGGTTGCTAAAAAAAGTTCCCATCCTTCATATTGTAGCTTCGAATCGAGAGATCTCCATCATTTTTTGTTCTAATCATTCACAAATCTGATCTTGAGATCATTGGCATATCATTAACTAGTCTATTTTTTATTCCACATGACACACATCCCAAAAAAGTGATCAAAAGACCATGTGGAAATATAACGCTCATAGGTCACTTTTTGGTATGTGTCATGTGGAATTAAAATTTGATCGTCTGATAATGTTCTCATGATCGTGAGATTAGCTTTGTGAAAGATTGGAAAGAAAAATGATCTACATCGCTCGAGTCAAAGCAGTCAATCCATTTGTACATGATGAGAGATATTTAGTATTTGGTGGGGTGTTAATAGAAACCCCCAAAAAATAGAGTACTGAGTATTTGTAAACAAAGTTTGATTTTTTTACAACCGATGGCGATATTGTTGACTGCCTTGAATCAAAGGATGGAGATCATTGTTTGTCCTAATTTTCACACAATAGATCTTGAGATCACGTCACATCCATTAGAGGACAAGATATTGATTCCATGTTTCACAAATTTCCAAAATTGACCTGAGAACCTTATTTGTGGTACGCCATGATCAAGGCCAATTTTGGGGATGTGAGCCATGTGGAACAACATATGACAGTTTGATAGGTGAGCCACGATCTTAAGATTTATTGCACAAAAGATGGGAACGAAAAATGATCATCATCCTGCTTCAAGGCAGTCATTGGTTGCTGAATCTAAATTTTCATTGGGAAATACCGGTACTCCAAAGAGAGATACGCAGATAGATAGAGACGCGTAGAGAAAGAGATGCGCATGGAGAGAGATAGACAAAGAGAGGGGGGAGAGAGAGGCTCGAAGAGAAATGCGGGGAGAGAAAGAAGAGAGATGGCAGAGAGATTCATAAAAAAGAGGCGCAAAGGAAGTGAGATAGAGATTGCAGAGAGAGAAAGACTAGAGAGAGATGAGACATTGGAAAGAGAGAGGGAGTTAGAGATAGCAGAGAGTGATCTAAAGAGAGAGAGAGAAGAGAGGATTGGGAGGGAGGGAGGGAGGGAGGGAGGGAGAGATTGAGGTTTAGAGAAAACCTTGAAGGGACGACTCTTGCTTATCATCGTCCCCATATAATTTAACCTATGGGTGCTACATATAGCCGTCCCCATTTTATTATTTCAAAGGGTGCTAGGTATCACCATCCCCATATCATTTATCCAATGGGTACTACATATCGCCGTCTCCATATCATTTATCCTTGAGGACCGAGGGACTATGAAGAGTATGGTCTTTAAAGATTGAAGATGTTAGATCGTGATCTTAGGAGTCAAATTACTAGATCTCTTATAAATTGAGATTAAGGAAAAGTACCCTATGCTCATCACCGTAGGTACGTAATTTTTTAGGACGATTTTTTTTTTTCTAAGGGGGAGAATGTTATGACTTGGGTTTTTCTTGACCATGCTTAATGGTGGTTGATCTGAGAAGCACCAACACCCATGCTTGTGCTCAGACTGTATCATGACCCATGCTTTTTAAAATTAGAAAATTCTATATAAGTTTCGTTTACACTAAAATAGTAGCCTAATCCCAAGAGTCCTACTGCCATAAAACAGCTAAGGCAAATAAAATTTGTTTCCTTTAATTGTGGGATTTGATATAGTAATCAAGTTGAATCCAAAAATGACTCTTGCTCTTTCAAGCTAGTCAAACTGTTCTAATAAAGAACCTAGAGAGAGATTTGGAATCTCTAATCTCTTTCTCTCTCAACCGTCTCTCTCTCTTGTTCTCTCTTCTCTGCAAAAAACAACTGCTATGCACTACCTCTCTCCCTTAGAGAAATTCACGGTCGTACAACGCCGCGAGTTTAATCCACCATCTTATCGGTGAGTCGTGCATCCTGTTCAGAAGCCTAATCATCTTTCTATCAAGGATCTTCATCCCTGCGAAGATTCGATCGTAAGAAAAAAATTCTCGCAAAAAGGGCTTGGACAAATCGTCACTCGAATGCAATCCCCATCAAACCAAATCACCACAGGAATCAATTTACGCTTCAACAGGTGTGTGCCTTTAAATCCATTTTAAATTGGGCCTTCCTCACTAGAATAATAAAACCAATGTTTTAGAAAGATGGCTGCTAATGACCATATGTACACTGTTGCTACTTTCTACATACCAATTAATGAAAAAGTTAAAGTGTAATCCATTTTGCATTGTTGTGGCAAATAAAGATCCGAAACATGCATTAACTAGCAAAAAGTGTACTCATAGCAGGTTTTGAGTGTAGACAAACTTTCCTTAATTTTACATTTCTTTCGGTTAAATAAAATAAAATTTTCTAGGTGCATGCCAACCTCTACTATCTGCAAATTAATTACTTAATTTTCTTTTATTAATCAGGTTATAAAAAGTGATTTCAATATAGCACTAATGTCAAAAATAGTTTTTTCCGAAAGTTTTGTTGGTAGGAAAGTTGTTGTATGAGCCAGCTTCCTAGTCTCTGGAATCAGTTGCAAGAGTTATTTTTGTTTGCTAAAAAAAGTTCCCATCCTTCATATTGTAGCTTTGGATCGAGAGAGCTCCATTATTTTTTGTTCTAATCTTTCACAAAATTGATCTTGAGATCATTGGCATATCATTAGATAGCCTGTTTTTTATTCCACACGACACACATCCCAAAAAAGTGATCAAAAGACCATGTGGAAATATAATGCTCATTGGTCACTTTTTGGTATGTGTCATGTGGAATTAAAATTTGACCGTCTGATAATGTTCTCATGATCGTGAGATTAGCTTTGTGAAAGATTGGAAAGAAAAATGATCTACATCGCTCGAGTCAAAGCAGTCAATCCATTTGTACATTATGGGAGATATTTAGTATTTGGTGGGGTGTTAATAGAAACCCCAAAAAAATAGAGTACTGAGTATTTGTAAACAAAGTTTGATTTTTTTACAACCGATGGCGATATTGTTGACTGCCTTGAATCAAAGGATGGAGATCATTGTTTGTCCTAATTTTCACACAATAGATCTTGAGATCACGTCACATCCATCAGAGGACAAGATATTGATTCCATGTTTCACAAATTTCCAAAATTGACCCGAGAACCTTATTTGCGGTACGCCATGATCAAGGCCAATTTTGGGGATGTGAGCCATGTGGAACAACATATGACCGTTTGATAGGTGAGCCACGATCTTAAGATTTATTACACAAAAGATGGGAACGAAAAATGATCATTATCATGCTTCAAGGCAGTCATTGGTTGTGGAGGCTGAATTTTCAATGGGAGAATATCGGTACTCCAAAGAGAGATAGAGACGCGCAGAGAAAGTGATGTGCATGGAGAGAGATAGACATAAAGAGGGGCGAAGAGAAATGCCGGGAGAGAGAGAGAGAGAGAGAGAGAGAGAGAGAGAGAGAGAAATGGCAAAGAGATTCGTAAAAAAGAGGTGGAGAGGAAGGGCGACAGAGATTGCAGAGAGAGAGACTAGAGAGAGATCAGAGACATTGGAAAGAGAGAGAGGGAGTTAGAGATGGCAGAGAGTGATCTAGAGAGAGAGACAAGAAAGGATTGGGAGGGAGGGAGATAGAGAGTGGAGGTTGAGAGAAAACCTTGAGGGGACGACTCTTGCTTATGCTGGTTGGTCTCTTCCGTCAGATTTCCGTAAAATCTAAACTTAAAATTAAAGTGGGTTTTTAAATCTTTTTATAAAGTGATTATTTTTTATCTTTTTTGCTAAAAATAAGGGGATATTTGTTTTGGCAGCAAACAAATTTAAGGGCCCTGAATCACTTTGGGGAGCCTGAAAGCGATCCAGCGGTGCCAAATGCCACACCATACAGGACCTAACACTAGTTTACCCAACTATTTTCGACGTTGGAACCAGGAGGCCCCAACTAATGCATGCAGGAGGCTAAATTTAATTTTAAGTATTTTATTGTTGTACTATTTTGTAGGTATATTTAGATATTTATTTTATAGGGTTTCTTACATGTTATTGACGGTGGTTTTGGCTTAACTCTTGATGGGCTTTCTTTATAGTTGAGGCGAATAGAAGATATAAAGAGAAGAATGATGAAGAAATGAAGTTTGCATACTTTGCAGCTAGTGAGCACCGGGCCCTAGGGCTTGACGGCTTTGCCCAGTAATCAAATACTTTTGAACTCTTTTTAAAAGATGAATTTTTTTTTTTTTCTTTTTCCAAATTTCATGCAAAGAGGATGACCAAGAAAGCATTGGATAGTATCTTCTTCCCCATAGTCCTTAAAAAGGTAATGTTGACTGCTTAGGTCTTTTAGGCCCATCTAGCCTTATTGGTCGAATAGATAGACTATTAACTATGGTCTTGGCGAATAAGTTAAAGATGCTAATGCCCTCCATTATCTCTCTTAAACGACGGCCCTTCATGTGGGTCGGAATTCTTGATCTCAAAGTAATGGCTTGTGGATATATTTCTTCTCGTTAGAGTGCTAAGATTTTCAATTTCGTTTTGAAGGTAGACATGAAAAAAAGCATACGATCAATGAAAGGCTTTCTGGTGGGATTTGGGAAAAGATGAGGAAACGGATAAGGGCATATTACTCTATGCCTTTTTTCAGTCTTGGCCAACGTTGAAACTCGTGATTTTCCATAGTTTACATGGCCTTCACCAAGGGAACTCCTATTATCTTACCTATTTGAGACTCTCAATGAAAAGGGTTAGTAAATTTATTCTTAATCTCAAGCCCTTGACATGGTGATCAAAGGGTTCTGTATCTCAGAGGCACCTCCAACTTGCCAATGGCACTCATCTTTTGTGAGGTTTCTCCTCTCGCTCTAGCTACTATATTAAATTATTCCGCCTCTGAGGATTTGCAAAGATCGTGATCGTATCAAAGGTTTGGCTAATCACTTTGTTGCCTCCTCCCAGCCTCTTAGGACTTTTGTTACGTCATGCAAAGTTCTATATGGCTCTTTGGATCTCGTCATTAGTAGGCTTCAAGAAGCTGGCAACTTGAAAAGGGAGAGTCCTGTTCCTTATCGGTGTATTTGGTTTGGTTTGATCGATTTTGGACCAAAGCCACATATTAAATCGGTTCTAATTGGTTTCTAAATATTCAAACCAAACCAAATTATCCAACTGTTGAACCAAACCAACCAAATTCGATTCGGTTTTGATTTGGTTCGGTCGGTTTCGATTTTCCTATAAATTCTATTTGCACATAAAAAATTTTCTAATTTCTCAACCTGTTTTACACTTTTATTATTTTCATTTTTCCTGAGTCATTTTAATTTTATAATCTATTCACCCTTACCAATAGACAAATGATAATAGACTCTCTCTAAGAACATGACAAAGAACCAAACACTAATAGCATTTCAAAATTATTCACTATTTAACTAGAATATATCTGGTGGGGGCTTTTGGTTAGGATACGGTGGATCTTAACCAGAGCATGTCCAAATATTAACTCTGATTCAACATCTACAGAGGGGGAGAGGGTGAGAAAGAGAAGACTGATTGAACCTTTAGAAATTAGAACCATAAGTCTCTACTCCCTAATTCAACGTCTTGAGAGATTCGAGCCTTAAGTAAGGTTGTGAAACACTAAATTTTGGACCAAAAATTCGAGACTCAATCGTCTGTTTGACTCAAGTTCACTATATATATATATATATATATATATATATATATATATATATATATATATATATACATTAAAAAAATTTACGTACAATTGGTTTGGTACGATCGGTTTCGACTCAGAAAGGCCCGGAATTGAAACCAAATCGAACTTTTTAATTTTTCTTTTTACCAAACCAAATCTTAATCGGTATCCGTTCAAATCGAACCAAAACCGACGGTTCAGTCCGATTTGGTCGGTTCGGCCCAAAAAATACACAGCCCTACTTTTCGCAGCAAGTAGGTCATGCTAATAAAGAGTTGATGGCCAATCTCCCGATCTATCCATTCCTTGAGCATGTTCCATTGCTCTCGTGGGGTGAGGGAAAGAATTGAGAACATTCGAAGTCTTAATTTATGTATGATACATATGTAAGAGAGAGATTTATCACTTAAATTGCGAGGTAGTGTGCTTTGCGGAAGAGGATGAAAACTTAGGAGGTGTTAATATAATGAATTAACCTCTCATCGGAGAATATAGCAAGAAGCATTATGGGTGTAGACTGCATTCCGACTTTTTCAATAGGTCTAGTTAAGATTTATGGCCAAGTCTAATGTGGTACGTGAAAGATTTTCTTCAATGAATATGTTGAACTGTAGGCAATGAGGCTTTGATTCCCTTTTGGCACAATACATGGTCGAGATCTACTCTGCTTAAGGATCAATATTTTTATTTACCCGATTGGTGTGGGGGAAGAAATCCAACAATTAAAATTAAAAAATTTACCTGATCGACCCTATAAGATATACCTTTAGCTAAGTCATTTCCGGCTAGTACAAAAAGTCCCAAATACCCTTTCTTACACCTTTTATTGTTTTACATTGTTTAAAATTTTAAAATTTTGTACTTTTTTATATTTACGCAATGTAAAGCAGCATCTATGCCGTCTGATTTAAAGGTCATAATTTAAAGATCGATGGTGCCAAAGATTGACACGAAAAAAAAGGCGATATTACTTCTTTAAAAAAAAAAAGTTGCATGTTTATACGATGTGAAACAACATCTATGTCGTCTGATTTGAAAGTCATAATATAAGGATCGATAGTGTCAAAGATTGACACGAAAAAAAGACAATATCGCCTCTTTATAAAAATAAAAATAAAAATTGCTTTTTTAAAGAGTCGATATCGACTCATTAAAAAGTCGATATCAAATATTTAAACAGGCGATATCAAGTGTGTAGTTAATCGATATCGACTCATTAAACAGTCAATATCGACTGTGTATATCGACTCATTATACAATTGGTATCGACTGTTTAATGAGTCAATCTAGACGCTTTAATTAGTCAAAAAAATACCTCCCTCTATTTTACACATCCACACCCACACACGCACACAAAAGTGGAAAATATAAGCGTCCCATCAAATAGACACAAACCAAAGTTGCATGGATCGCTCCTACTTTTCAAAAACCTTAATACCCATCACATCAAATTAATCACCTCGACTATACGATCGGACAACAGCTTATAAAGCAGTCAAACTCAAGCTTAATATAAAGGAATCTACCACTGTCCAATGCACAATACTTTCTCCACATCCCAGCACCATCTGACTAGAGGTGGGGACGAGTAATGATATATTTTTTCTTTTTTAACGAGTCAATAACGACTATTTAATGAGTCAATAGCGATTCATTAAACATTCGATATCACTTGTTTAAGTATGCGATATCGACTCTTTAATGAGTTGATATCAACTCATTAAACAGTTGATTTTTATTTTTATTTTATTATTTTATTTTAAAGAGGCGATGCTGCCTTTATTTTTCGTGTCAATCATTTTTATATTATGATCTTTAAATCAGACGACTTAGATGTTGCTTCACATCACGTAAACAGTCAATTTTTTTTTTTAAAGAAGTGATATCGCCTTTTTTTCGTATCAACCTTTGACACCATTAATCTTTATATTATAACCTTAAAATCAGACAACATAGATGCAACTTCGTATCGCGTAAATATAAAAAAAGTACAAACTTTTAAAATTTTAAATGATGTA
Source organism: Chloranthus sessilifolius (assembly GCA_021018995.1). NCBI lineage: Eukaryota > Viridiplantae > Streptophyta > Magnoliopsida > Chloranthales > Chloranthaceae > Chloranthus > Chloranthus sessilifolius. The sequence goes on along the minus strand of CM037597.1, from coordinate 31,148,848 downwards.
GAATAATAAAAAGTGTAAAAAGGGGTATTTGAGACTTTTTGTGCTAGCTTGGAAATGGCTTGACTTAGTTGATCGATTTGGAAAAAGGCGAAAATATAGGATCTCTGATATGAAAAAAGTGTCTCTGTTAGGACCGATCATATAAATTTCCCATTAAAATATCAATTGACGTCATCTGGTAGATGGAATGCATCCTTCATGGACTTAAGAACAATCTTGGGCAAGCTACAGTGACTCCTAATCTGCTGGATAAAAGTCTTTCGCCCTTGGTACCTATATATTTTATGTCAAGAGTTTATTCATCCCATTAATCTCATACAAATTAAACGACCTTTCGGGAGTTTAAGGATGTGACACCCTGACGTCGCTTCATATGCCTCGATTCCTTAATCATGCACGAATTTCGATGCACAATTAGAGGATGTCTAACAATCACAATGATGATGCAATGGTCATTTTTATTGTTAGTCTCAACTTTTTATATAATTTTTTTTTTTTTTTTACTCTTTCGAAATCAAGATCACATTAAACTCTTGTCATTATGACAAATACAATGCGTAATTTGATCGAAATCATATTTTCACATTTAGCATAATTCAATACGTAACATAGAATAGTGAGAATCAAATCATGAGCTATGGCCTTCCACTCCCGATTACTCAGATAAGTCTCTCATCAACGAGATTTTACTCAAATATTAATATCGGGATTTATAACATGTAAGTAGACTTCCATCCAGTTCTTCACCAATCTTAATACTCTTACTCAAGATTTTACTATAAGACAAAAATTAATTCAATAATTCACCATAATACTAATTTCTTTTTTGTTTGAAAATTGTTTTGTTAAATTAAGTATAAGAAAGCTAACCTAATGTCTTAGAGAGTCCACGTAATACATTAAGCAATATACTATTTAAAAAATAAGACTTTTCGGAGAAAATCAAAATAAATACTTGGGTGGCGTAGACACGAGTTATGCATTCATAAGTCAATTGAACATGAAATATAATAATAAAATATTTGATCAAAATTTAAAGATAGACATGTATGATTGTAAGGATTTGAGATGAATGGCGTAAGTCAAAGCTTAAACGCTGTGTTTTGCAATGAGTATTATTTAGAAACTATTGCAGATACCAAATATTACTCGCACTCCGATATTAAATTTCATATGTTCGAGATGTTCTACACTCGTGCTAATTAAGGTGAACATTGACAACGACTAACCCAAACTTCTATCCAGTTAGGATCAATTAGGGTCCTCCTTCACCTATAAAGGTGCTACCTAACATTATTGACGTCTCACATCCTTATAGACGATAAAATATTGGGAAATTTCCTAAATTGACTCGGTCAAATATACCTTTTCTGTCATAGATCCTATATTTCACCTTTCACCTAACCGACCAGCTCCAAGCCTAGCCGTCGCTCGCCTTTATGAAATGCCGAAATTACCCCCAAGATAATAAATAGCTGTAAAAATATAAGGTTATCACTGTTTTATCTTTTTACTTTTTACTTTTCGTTCGAAGTTGGTGGAAGACAGAGTCGTTTCAAATTCGGTGACGCTGACATCTTCAATCTTCAAGCTACCAAGTCTGTAAGTTAGAAACCAAATTAGGTTCCATTGTTGTAGAATTTTATCTTCTTCTTTCGACGGTCTATATTTTAAAATAATTTTTTAATTTCACTACAATAATGGAGCGATATCAACTGTATAGAAAATCGATATCGACTGCATAGACAATCGATATCGACTGCATAGACAATCGATGTCGATTGTTTCCACAGTCGATATCACTTGTTTGTTTAAACAGTCGTTATCGATTTTTTATACAGTCGTTACCGATTTTCTATACAGCCTGATTATAATATACATTTCATTTAAACAATCTGTTTTAGAATGGGAGCCACTCCTTTTAATTTTGTTACAGTTCATTTTAACAAACCTTCAAGATGGTCGTGCAGCTGGCTATTGCCAAATGTTTTCCTACTGGCATTTGGAAGCTCTACGATGACACTAGCTCGGAGCGGAAGGAGTTGCTGAGAGCATCAGTTTTCGGTGAAATATTCCAAATGCCAAAGGCTGTGAATTTTCTTGGAGATGTCGTCGATGCGATGTTCAGTTTTTAGGTTGAAAAGAACTACTTCTGAATCGAAAAAAGAGATGTTTATCTTCAAAAGATGGCATTGCCTTAATACTGGGCCTTCCTTGTAACGTCCCAGAAAATTAGTGCTTAAATAGTGCACCTCGGGAAGCGGACTGACTAGTCATATGTTGGACCGCGTCAACATTGACTTGGTTGACTAGGGATGATTAGGTTCAGTACATAGATCATGTGAGAGGATGTGTATTGAATATAGATGAATATATGTACACACACATGCATTAGTTAGTTATAGGTGCTTAATACCTAAGATAAATTTGTAGGTTATAAGAAAGGGGGAAGAATTTATTTCTCTTTGATTGAGTGGTTGAGAGAGTTAAGAGAGAGTAAATGAGAGAGAGATTTAGTGGTGAAACTAAAAACGGTGCATTGAATGCGAGTGATTGATCTAGGATCGGAAGGCTAGCGGATTGAGCTTCTTATTGAGGAGAGATTGGAAATTTGGGGGTTTATGAAACCCTAGTGAGCTAAAGCTTGGGATCAAGGGATCCAACGGTTAGAAATGGTAAGTCAACTATTTAAAACTAGTTTTAGATGCAACATAATAAATTTGAGTGATTTAGTTTAAGAAATAGATGATGAATGGTGTGGATGATGATGAGATGGGTTCTAGATGATAGAATACGATTGGAACTGAAAATGGGAAAAATCTATCGAACGAAATTGGAACTCGTTCAATCGATTTTGACCAATGAAGAGTAAGGTGAAATAAAGAATCTCAGGAAATCATTCGAATGATTTCTAAAATCGTTCAATCGATTTGTGAAACCTGTGCGAATGAAATAAAATCGTTCGATCGGTTTGCTAGGGGACAAAAATAAGGTATTATGGATTTATGAGGAAATCGATTGAACGAAATAAAAGTGTTCGATCGATTTTTCAAATCATTCGATCGATTTTAAATCATTCGATCGATTTGGACAAATTCAGGCTTTTGATGGGTTTTTCATTCGAATTGTTCGTTTGTTGGGGTTAGGCTTCTAACCTCAATGTTTTTACACATATAGTGATATATTATGTGTGTTTGGCTAGGCTTAGTTTAAGCCGAACCTATGGATGGTTAAACACTAATTCAGATTGGAGGATCCTTGGAATTGCATTGCGGGTGAGGTAGGAGAATATATGAACTTGTACACTTATTACGAGAATATGTATGTAGTGATAGTATATGAATGCATGTTTCCTTTAAAGCTGAGTTGAAATTAAAAAGGCTAAGAATAGTATTTGGAAGTAACGGTGTGTGTGCGTACATGGATAATAAGTAAATCAACTAGTAAAAAAGTAAAGCCATCCCAGGAATGCAGATGTACATTAGGCATCTGAAGGATGCATCAGAGTGTGTGACATCCCAGGGATGTATGGTGGATGTAAAGATCCACGTTATGGAAGGTCCATGAATGGGATTGAACAAGTTAAGAATTAATATGTATTTAGCACAATTACACTGTGGGTAACTATATGTAGTGCACAAGTGATTTAAGGTTTATAGAATACCCTACTGACGCGGTGGTATACTAGTGATTGACTCGACATGATATCCGTGACTGGTACGGCGGCCAATCCGTACATCAGTGGACATCCCAGGGATATATAGTAATGTGTCCGTCGCCTATGAGAAAGGGATGTGGGTAAGGATATATGAAACATAGTCTGATTAGACAACGATGGAGGGTATTCCATCGGGACTCGATGCTATATTGCTCGGAGATTATTTAAGTTAATCATTTTAAGTTATGAGACTAGCCTGGTTACAATTATGAGAACTAGTGAATATCAGATGTCATGAGTAGAGTAACAAAAGCATTCTGTTTATATTCTTGCATCTCAAATTGTTTTTCAATTAATTTACATTGATGAATTCATGCTTTATTTATGTCATGAAATGTATGTGAGTAAGAAAGATATACTTGTTCAGATATTGTCCCTATTGAGCTAGGATGTAGCTCACCTTTTGACTATACGTCACAGGTGCGGAGTTAGGAGCAGCTTCTAGCAAGGTTGATCTCAAGGACTCATATTATATTCCAGGGGAGGAGTCTGAGCCCCCTCCTGAGAGGTTATTTTAGAAAACCCTCTGCGTACTTTAATACTTATTTTTGAGAGATAGTACGGCTTGGTACGTCCAGTCATGTTTTTGTAAGGATAATATTATTTGTAATATTCTTTTGTCAAACCATCTGGGGTGACCGTAGTTATGGCATTGATGGTTCGGGTTAGTTCTTTTGCCCATGTAGAGGCATGAAATTAGAACGATCTTATGGATTATCTATTTTGATGATAAATAGTAGAACTAGAGATTTAGTTCAGCGTTAGCTTTTTCGTCTATGTTTTACATATGATGGTAGGGATGTACCAAGTGTTTCGCTTATTATATGGGGCACGACCTCGAGAGTTGTGCTGATGGCGCAAGTTTTGGGGTGTTAAAATTCAGGCTGTCACAGTTGGTATCAGAGTCGTTTCTTTAAAATTTCTGACAAGTCATAGATTTTGTCAGAGTGAAGGGATCTTCTGCTAATGAAACTTTGGTTTTATGTGCAGAGCGTGATGTATTCTGGTAGAAAGGGTCAACCTAGATGTAGCCAGAGTAGGAATCCTGGAGGTGACGATGAGTTTCGTGCAGGGTCTAGTAGAGACCAAAGGAACCCTCATGAAGGGGAAGATCGGAGGGGTGATGCGATAGATCATATCGCATTAGCCATGGAGGCTATGGCCGCTGCGATGGCCCAACAGACGCAGCAGACTGCGTTACTGGCCGCTAATAATGTCACTAGTCATCAGCCACCACCACCACCTCCTCCAGCGTTGTTGCCCTCTTCATTCGTTGATTTTAGGAGATTGAGACCTCCTAGCTTCTATGAGCAGACGGATGCATTGGAAGCTGAAAAGTGGTTAAACTAGATAGAAAAGCTTCTGGAAAGGTTGCAAAGTACAGAGGATGAGAAGGTAGGCTGGGCGTCCTTCCAGCTTGTGGGAGATGCCGATTCCTGGTGGAAATCGGTTTTGAGAAGAAGGGAAATTGAGGACCCTCACCACCTATGGACTTGGGTGGATTTTGTTAGGGAGCTCAATAGGGAATATTTCTCCAACAGGTGAGAGTTCAGATGCGATGAGACTTTATAAATCTGCAACAAGGAAGCATGTCTGTGCGAGAATACGACGTAGAGTTTACACGATTGTCATGTTTCGCACCTGAGTTAGTATCCACAGAAATCATGAAGGCCGCCAAATTTGAGGAAGGTCTGAGGCCGAACGTGCGTGAGCGAGTACCGATTTTTGAACTTGAAAGCTATGCGGATGCGATGGGAAAAGCGATAGTGGCTGAGAGGGACATTAGTAACATGTACAAACGAAGGGAGCAACAAGATAAAGGAAGAACCTTTTAAGAGAGAGTGGGTGAGTATGACTCGGGGAATAAAAAGCCAAGATTTATGACACCAGCTCCAATCCCTAGACAGATTGCATATCCAAGTTATTCCAAGCCACCTGTATCCATATTGGTGAGACCAATGCGATATGAGAGCCCTACTGCTACCATAGGAGTGTCCGCTGCTCAAGGCTCCTCACGAGCAGCCTCCTTTACACCTAATGAGACTTGTGCCAAGTGTGGCAAGTCTCACAGAACAGTTGACTGTACACGGGGAATGCGGGGATACTACAAATGTGGAAAGATAGGCCACATAATTCGGGATTATCCGAAAATGAATAAGGGAAGAACGACTTCTGTTTTTGCACTGAGACCGATCCAAGCAAAGAAGCCGAGTGTACAAGAAAGGGCCTATGCAGTTATGGCTCAGGACGCCCAGAGCTCCAATGATATCATACAAGGTGAGTTTTTACTTGGATTAATTTATACATTGTATCAAATGTGATGAGAATTTTCTTTAGATAGAGAAATATTTTTTAGAGAAGGTGTATCTATCTAGGTTGTATGTGTAAGATTAGTTGATCTAATTGATATCATATTTTGATATATTGCATGAGTGAAATGCTGAGATGTGCATGCTTTATAGGTACTTTAGAAGTACATGAGAAGGAGAGTTATGTAGCGTACATGGCTAGAGTGTTGATAGACCCATGGTCTACTCATTCATTTATCACTCCTCGATTTGCAAGGAAGATAAAAGTTAAGCCAGAGACTTTAGATTTTGTCTTGGCAGTGTCTATTCCGATGGGAAAATCGGTGGATACGAACTTAGTTTGCAAGTCGATGATAGTAGCCATTAGAGATGGGGACGTCTTTGAGCTACCAGCGAATTTGATTCTGTTGGATATGGAAGGATTCAATGTGATCCTTGGCATGGACTGGTTGTCACAACATTGTGCAATGGTCGATTGTAAGAACAAGGTTATCATCTTTAGGCCGAATACAAAAAGATCATTCCGATTCGTAGGAGTGAGAACAAAGTTTCTGCCACTTGTGTCCGCCATCAAAGCCGAATGTTTGATCAGAAATGGATGTAGTGGTTACTTAGCCTTTTTGAAAGATGACAAGGAAGGGAAGAATGTTGTTTCTGAGATCATAGAGGTATGTGAGTTTGACAACGTCTTTTTAGAAGAATTACCAGGACTACCTCCTGATAGAGAGATGGAATTTGCTATTGACTTAGTACCTGGAACGGAGCCAGTTTCCAAGGCCCCATATAGAATGGCTCCGACTGAGTTGAAAGAATTGAAAGAGCAGTTGCAAGAGCTCTTAGACAAAGAATTTATAAGACCGAGTGTGTCTCCTTGGGGAGCACCGGTCTTATTTGTAAAGAAGAAGGACGGGTCAATGAGGTTGTGGATTGACTACCGTTAGTTGAACAAACTCACTATAAAGAACAAATATCCGTTGCCAAGGATAGATGACTTGTTTGATCAGTTGTAAGGGGTAAAATATTTTTCTAAGATCGATCTACGATCTGGATATCATCAACTCAGGGTCAAGGCAGAGGACATTTAAAAGACTGCTTTTAGGATGAGATATGGACACTATGAGTTCTTAGTGATGCCGTTTGGTTTGACAAATGCATCGGCGTCGTTTATGGATTTGATGAATCGGGTGTTTAAACCACACCTGGACTCTTGCGTTGTAGTATTTGTCGACGATATTCTGATCTACTCCAAGTCAAAGAAGGAACATGAAGTACACTTAAGAGCTGCTCTACAAACTTTGCGTGAACACCAACTGTACGCCAAACTCAGTAAGTGTGAGTTTTGGTTGGAGAAAGTTAGCTTTTTAGGATATGTTGTCTCCAAGGAGGGTGTCACGGTGGACCCAGCGAAGATCAAGGCCGTAGTGTAATGGGAACGATCAAAGATGGTCAAAGATATATGCAGTTTCCTTAGTCTAGCTGGGTATTATAGGCATTTTGTGGAGGGATTTTCAAAAATATCGGGACCGCTGACAAGCCTCACACGGAAGGATGTGAAGTTCTAGTAGAGTGAAGCGTGTGAAAAGAGCTTCCAAGAACTCAAGAAGTGACTTACTTCAACCCCAGTACTTGCAATTCCTTCAGGCAATGAAGGTTTTGCAGTTTATAGTGATGCTTCTCATAACGGTTTAGGCTGCATGCTCAACCAACACAAAAAAGTAATTGCTTATGGGTCGAGATAGCTGAAAGATCACGAGAAGAATTACCCGACACATGACCTTGAGCTGGCAACGGTCATATTTGCATTGAAGATCTGGAGACACTATTTATATGGGGAGACCTTTGAGATCTTCACTGACCATAAGAGCCTCAGATACTTATTCACACAGAAGGAATTGAATATGAGACAACGAAGGTGGATGGAGTTTCTCAAAGATTACAATTGCTCCATTCAATATCATCCAAGCAAGGCTAATGTCGTAGCTGATGCTTTGAGTCATAAGGGTTCGGCTCAATTAGATAACCTTGTGATGGGAATGCACAGGTAGAAATTGTTTAAAGACCTGTCATTGTATGATGCAAAAATTGAGGTACAAGCTTGAGGGGCTCTTTTAGTCAATATTACAGTGAGACCGATAATTTTTGAATACATTCACGAGCTACAGATAAAAGACTCCGAGTTGGTCAAGATTCGACGAGAGGTGATTGAAGGCATCAGACCGGATTTCTCAATAAGAGAGGATGGTTCCTTGTTGTTCAGGGGATGCCTCTGTATTCCAGTCAATGACGGTCTGCGACAAACTATTTTAGATGAAGGTCACAAGTCTAACTACGCGATCCATCCTGGTAGCTCCAAGATGTATCAAGATATGAGGAAGAGCTATTGGTGGAGAGGCTTGAAACATGATGTAGCTGAGTACGTGTCAAGATGTTTGACATGTCAGCAGGTGAAGGTAGACCATAGACACCCTGCTAGATTATTGCAACCTCTACCCATACCGGAATAGAAATGGGAGTCAATCTCCATGGATTTTATTATTGGGTTGCCTCAAACAGCAAAGAGATACAACGTTATTTGGGTTGTAGTAGATAGACTGAAGAAGTCAGCTCACTTCTTGTCCTACAACACGATGTATACGGCAGGAAGATTCGCGGAACTCTATATGAAGGAGATAGTGCGATTGCACGACATTCCAAGTAGTATTGTATCTGATCGTGACCCATTGTATACTTCACAGTTTTGGCAGAACTTTCAAGAAGGTATGAGCACTGGATTAGATTTTAGTTCGACATTCCATCTGCAGACCGATGGGCAAACAGAGCGAGTAAATCAAGTGATAAAAGATATGCTCAGGGCGTGTATGCTAGAGATGCAAGGATCATGGGATCAACATCTACCGTTGATCGAATTTGCATACAATAATAGTTTCTAAGCGAGCATAGGAATGGCGCCGTACGAAGCCCTCTATGGAAGGCGATGCAGCCTATCAACTGGGAAGAAATCGGGGAGAAATTTATAATGGGTTCAGAAATTCTTGAAGATAATGCCATTGTCGTATGTATGATAAGAAAGAGGCTTAAATCGGCTCAGAGCAGACAAAAGAGCTATGCCGATGTGAAAAGAATGAGCCTAGACTTTACCGTTGGCGATCATGTATTTGTGAAGATATCGTCCATGAGGGGTGTGATGAGGTTCGAAAAGAAGGGAAAGTTAAGTCCCTGTTACATAGGACCCTTTGAAGTTTTGGGTCAAGTCGGTGAAGTAGCCTATCGCATCGGATTGACTCTGTTGTTTGATAAAGGACACAATATCTTTCACGTCTCTATGCTCCGGAAGTACGTAAAAGACCCTACACACATCTTGGGAGATCAGCTGATCGAGCTGCATGAAAACATGACTATGATTGAGGAAGCGACTCAAATTCTAGATCGAAAAGAACATACTCTACGCACTAAGATCATTCCTTTAGTGCTTGTCAAGTGGGGGAATCATCTGGCCGCAGAAGCGACTTGGGAGCGCGAGGTTGAAATCAGGGAACTATACCCCCATTTGTTTGAGCAACAGTAGATGAGCACAAGTTCGAACTTTATTTTGTAATTATAAGTTGGAATTTAAGATGTGTGAATGAATATGTCTAAAACTACATTAAGTTGTATTGAAATTTATGTGTTGATCTCTAAAATTTTGAATATTGTATGTAAGACTAGGCGTAGTTGTAAGAAATGCGCTACTACCTAATTGATGGATGGGCAAAACATATGGGTGATCTATGAATAACGTGATCAATCACGCTGTAAAGGATCGTTTTGTGTGACTAAAGGTTAGTTTATAAAAGCACTTGAGGGCCATGAAGAAACAACCTCAGCTCTAGATTTTTAGGATTTCGTTTGATCAAAAATGAAAATCGTTCGATCGAAATTCAGTAGGATAAGGCCTTAAGTGTTGCCAGAGAATCGTTTGATCGATTTTCAAATCGTTCGAACGAAATGTAATGGCCAGTGGGAGTTTAAGCTGTTGCCAGGAATTGTTCGATCGATTTTTCAAATCATTCGAATGAAATGCTTTGGCCAGTGGAGTGAAAAATAGCCTAGAAATGAGGTTCAGTAAATCGTTTGATCGAATTAGAAATCAATCGAACAAAATTTTGGGGGCTACTTTAAATCATGAAATTCATTCGATCAGAATTAGCATTCGTTCGAACAAAATTTGGGGCTTGCATTTAATGTGTGAAAACCGATCGAATGAATTTAAAATCGTTTGATCGATTTTGGACACTATATATATTTGTGTGTGATTTTTGCCATTCATTCGACAACCAAAACCCTCTTTTGTTTTGCTTTCTTCTTGGAGGAGATCTAGGGCTTGCAAGTGTCACTGGTTTTGCTAGATTCCGGCCATCTCCAAGCTAGGAGCAACACGCAAACAACTCCTCGTAACATGGGGAGGTAAGTACTAACCTCTCCTAGGTCTTTGAAATCTAGATTTTTACTTCATACCCTAGGATTTGAGCAATTAGGGCTAAACCCTTGCCCATAAACCTAGTTTTGTGGTTGATTTAAAATGCCACCAAAGACTCGCCAAGCCACGGCGAGTGCGAAACCGAAGAAACCCACTCGGGGTTCCTCTTTGCAGCAACCACTGAAGAAACTACCTACGGGTTCTTTGTCTACACAGCCTACACAGGCACCACCCCCACCACTCCCACGTGAGCGACCAAGTGAATGGTGGTCTGATAAGGACTTCGAGCTCGAATGGATCATCGATCCTAAAATTTTTGTAAAGCAGGAAGAAACACAGTGGGCTTTTAACTATATTTCCATGGTGGGTTTGACCAGGATACTCCGCCCGTGTAAGGATCGTTTTTACCCCCGCATTGTTAGACTTTTATATCAGAACATGGAATTAGTCAAGGACCCGACCATCCTGAGAACCAAGATAGATGGTAGGCATTACACGTTCACATACGATGATGTGGCCGATGCCTTGGAGTGTTTTCACACTTTTAATCAAGAGGATATTGCCCTCGCTGAGCCTTTCCCAGCCACCCTTGATTATAAATATGTTGTGGCTTAGATGATCCATGGTCGCACGGGGTGTCGGGTCACTCGATTAAACATGTCGACTTACCGTGAGCGTGTGGTTCCGGCTGTGGTGGTTCTTCGACTAGTGGCTTTTTAATCAACTTCACGAAGGTTCTATTCCAATCAACCATAGTGTATGGTTGGACATTTCCCGTTAGTTTTGGTTCATTCTTGGAGAGGGTGTAGATGTAGCCCCCCACGAAATCCTCGACCATTACTGAGATCAGTCGAGCATAAGGCATGTCCTCCACGGGTTTCTTAGTGCCTTCTAGCATCTTTTTACGTCCATACTTCATCCCCTCAATGGAAACTCTGAGAGCGTTAAACCATCGGCCACTAAAGGCAGCAAAGAGTGCCATTTGAACTTCACCCACCCCTCCAGTTCGATGGCACAAGGGGTACAAATTGCACTGAATAATCGAATCGAGCATCGACCAGCCACCACATGATGCTCCTATCCTTGGTGAGACAGCTGCTACCTTTCCATTGCAGCAGCCTGCTAGACGCCATACGCCGACGCAAGCACCACCACCACCTGAGGGCGCTCCTATGCCAACCATTATGGATCTTTGTGCCCTGTTGGAAGCAAACACTCGAAAAATGGCAGAGAATAACCACCTTCTCAACCGTCGATTGGATTACTACGACGCATTGCACACCGAGGAGATGCGCTTTAGGTACCCCGCCGACTATCTCTAGCGTATGGCGGCAACACAGGCTTGGGTTCCGGATGCGTCAACTTCGGGTGCGGGAGAGCATGGTGATGGCGACCTGCCATGCGATGCGGCCCCTTGAGTGCTGTGTGTGTTGGGTTCTGTTGTGCGGTTTAACTTTTGGGATAATTAATACCATTTTTGGAAAATTATAAATTTTAACACAGGTACTCGGGGGACGAGTCCTTTTTGAACAATTGTGGCATGGTTGCCACCCAAAACAATATGTGCATACCTTTTTGTTAATGCTTTCTATATATATGTTCTTGTTTTGCTGTGGGCAATGTTTGATTAGTTTAAATAGTTGGGTGTGCTCTATGGTTTGGATGTGACTAGGATTAATAACACATGTAGTTATGTGGCTGTTTTCATAATGGGTAATTGTGTTGTGACGTTGTTAGTATTTGGTCGCAGGAGGTGTGGTTGCACAACACATATGTATGGTTGTTATTCATGTTCAACAGTTTTGTTATTTTATGTAGTTGTTATTACACATGTTCTGTTGTTGCACATGCCTGTTAAACATTTTTGTAGGTGGTCTCTTGGTTACATACACCTTGTCAGTTGCATTTTTGCAAGATCTATTGTAGTAAATATGCCAGCATTGAAATTGTCATTCTGTTTCGGATGCACTATGTCGTGTGTGTGGGCTTCCATGCTGGCGTGTGGGGGGGGGGGTGGCTTGAGTATAATTTTCGGGGACGAAAATTCCCAAGGAGGGGAGAAGGTAACGTCCCGAAAAATTAGTGCTTAAATAGTGCACCTCAGGAAGCGGACCGACTAGTCGTATGTTGGACCGGGTCAACATTGACTTGGTTGACTAGGGATGATTAGGTTAAGTGCATAGATCATGTGAGAGGAGGTGTATTGAATAGATATGAATATATGTACACACAAATGCATTAGTTAGTTATAGGTGCTTAACACCTAAGATAAATTTGTAGGTTATAAGAAAGGGGGAAGAATTTATTTCTCTTTGATTGAGTGGCTGAGAGAGTAAATGAGAGAGAGATTTAGTGGTGAAACTAAAAATGGTGCATTGAATGCAAGTGATTGATTTAAGATCGGAAGGCTAGCGGATTGAGCTTCGTATCGAGGAGAGATTAGAGATTTGGGAGTTTATGAAACCCTAGTGAGCTAAAGCTTGGGATCAAGGGATCCAACCATTAGAAATGGTAAGTCAACTATTTTAAACTAGTTTTAGATGCTAGATAATAAATTTGAGTGATTTAGTTGAGAAATAAATGATGAATGGTGTGGATGATGATGAATGGTGTAGATGATGATGAGATGGGTTCTAGATGATAGAACACGATTGGTACTGAAAATGGGTAAAATCGATCGAACGGAATTGGAACTCGTTCAATCGATTTTGACCAATCAAGAGTAAGGTGAAATAAAGAATCTGAGGAAATCGTTCGAACGATTTCTAAAATCGTTCAATCGATTTGTAGAACCTGTGTGAACGAAATAAAATCATTCGATCGGTTTGCTAGGGGACAGAAATAAGGTATTATGGATTTATGACGAAATCGATCGAACGAAATAAAAGCTTTCAATCGATTTTTGGATTTCGTTCGATCGATTTTTCAAATCGTTCGATCAATTTTTTAAATCGTTTGATCGATTTTAAATCGTTCGATCAATTTGGACAAATTCAGGCTTTTGATGGGTTTTTCATTCGAACTGTTCGTTTGTTGGGGTTAGGCTTCTAACCCCAATGTTTTTACACATATAGTGATATATTATGTGTGTTTGGCTAGGCCTAGTTTAAGCCAAACCTATGGATGGTTAAGCATTAGTTTGGATTGGAGGATCCTTGGAATTACTTTGCGGGTGAGGTAGGGGAATATCTGAATTTGTACACTCATTACGAGAACATATATGTAGTGGTAGTATATGAATGCATGTTTCCTTTAAAGCCGAGTTGAAATTAAAAAGGCTAAGAATAGTATTTGGAAGTAACGGTGTGTGTACGTACATGGATAAATAAGTAAATCAACTAGTAAAAGAGTAAAGCCATCCCAAGGATGCATATGTACATTGGGCATCTGAAGGATGCATCAAAGTGTGTGGCATCCCAGGGATGTATGGTGGATGTAAAGATCCACATTATGGAAGGTCCATGAATGGGATTTAACAGGCTGAGAATTAATATATATTTAGCACAATTACACAGTGAATAACTATATATAGTGCACAAGTGATTTAAGGTTTGTAGAATACCCCACTGACACGGCGGTATACCCGTGGCTGACTCGACAGGATATTCATGACCGGTACGGCAGCAAATCCGTACATCAATGGATATCCCAGGGATGTATAGTAATATGCCCATCGCCTATGAGAAAAGGACGTGGGTAAGGATACATGAAACATAGTCTGATTAGACGATGATAGAGGGTATTCTATCGGGGCTTGATGCTATATTGCTCGGGGATTATTTAAGTTAATCATTTTAAGTCATGAAACTAGCCTGGTTACAATTATGAGAACTAGTGAATATCAGATGTCATGAGTAGAGTAACAAAAGCATTATGTTTATATTCTTGCATCTCATTCTTTTTTGATTAATTTACATTGACGAATTCATTATTTATTTATGTTATGAAATGTATGTGAGTAAGAAAGATATACTAGTTCATATATTGTCCCTATTGAGCTAGGATGTAGCTCACCCTTTGACTATACGTCACAGGTGCGGAGTTAGGAGCAGCTTCTGGCTTGGTTGATCTCGAGGACTCAGATTATATTCCAGGGGAGGAGTCTGAGCCCCATCCTGAGAAGTTTTTTTAGAAGACCCTCTGCGTACTTTGACACTTATTTTTGAGAGATAGTACGGCTTGGTACGTCCAACCATATTTTTGTAAGGATAATGTTATCTGTAATATTCTTTTGTCGAATCATCTGGGGTAACCGTAGTTACGACACTGATGGTTCGGGTTGGTTCTTTTGCCCATGCAGAGGCATGGGATTAGAACAATATTTTGGATTATCTATTTTAATAATGAATAGTAGAACTGGAGATTTAGTTCTGCGTTAGCTTGTTCGTCTATGTTTTACATATGATGGTAGGGATGTACCAAGTGTTTCGCTTATTATATGGGGCACGGTCTTGAGGGTCGTGCTGATGGTGCGGATTTCAGGGTGTCGAAATCCTGGCTGTCACATTGCTGTGGTGAACCTCGACACTATACCCCTTCCGTTAAACCACCGATAAGGAAATGATTCGCTACAGATATTTTCGTGGATTGCCTACCGGGAAAATTCTTCGGTCTCATATAGACTCTGGAATGAGGCTAGCACAAAGTGACGAGGACTTCGTAAAGTTGGCTCTTCTATTTGTGTTGTGTATATTTCTTTTTTCGAGGTCCCACCATCAACTTTCGGAAGAGCACGTTGACCTCGTCGATGCCGTTGAGAATTTCAAACAAACTCCGTGGCATCTCTACGTGTTCAATGACTTGTTGGAGTATATAGAGAAAGGCATGGAGAATAGAAAGACTGTCGACAAGGATAAGCCCTTAAGCCGTATAATGTTTATAACTATATTTGTGTACTTCAATGGTGGGCCTATGAGATGCTGCCATAAATCTCACCTAAAAGAACACCCCTAAAGAACCATTTCCCACGATTATTGAAATGGGCGGAGAAAACGCAAATGAGGACGAAAGGCTACTCTCATGGGAGGATGCTGAACATCAAGGTATGATGCCTATTTAAATACTTTAAATTTCTAAAGGTAAGGACTGTAAATAGTACCAATGACAATTGTATATGGGTATCGAATTCTTTCATAATTGATATTGATTTCTTAAACAGTTGTCATTGACTGCTTAAAGAGTTGATAACGGCTCTTTAAAGAATCGTTATCGGCTGTGAAAGAAGTTGATATCTACTGTGAAAGACGTTGATATCGACTGTGTAAGCAGTCGATACCGACTGTGGTAGCAATCGATATCGACTGTTTAAGTAGTCAATACCGACTATGTTAACAGTCGATATCTTGTGCTAATATTCTATTTTGGATTTAGTATTTTGATATTTTGAGTGTTTCTCTTTTTTTTTTTATAAAAGGTTTGCGCTCCCCTCGAATCGGTTTCCTTTGAGTTGGAGATACTCGTCGTAAGGGAATATCTGCGGGGTCGAAAGACTGTTAGGCGGAAGAGGAAAGAGGTTGATGAATATGTCAAGAAAGCTGCGAAAGTGGATTTGCGATCAAAGAAGAAAAGAAATTACCTTTCGGTCGAGGATATTGACGAGGAAGAATTTGAGGGCCAATCGACATCGAACAAAGACTCGTCCTCAGAAGAGGGCCCCATCCTATTAGAGCGGCCGAAAACAAGGGAGGCCACGAAGGTGAGCAGTAATGCACCAACCTCCTATAATGAAGTGTTGTTGAGGATGATTGACGATATATCGCTTGATAACTTGAAACTCACTCAGAGAGTGAGCCATTTGGAGCGGAGGGGGAACCATTTGGAGGAAGAAAATGCGCTCCTCTAGACACGATGCAACTCCTTGGATGTCTGGCTCACTTCAAGGGATGTGGAGTTGCAGACGATTAATTACGCCAACAAGTTAATCAAAAAGGATAAAGGGACTCTAAAAGAACTCCTTTAAATGAATTTAGAGGTGACACCTAAGGTCCTATTGGTGATGAGCAACCCTCTTCCCAACCCTTGCAACCCTCTTCCCATCTCGAGCAACCAATTGATGCTTGCTTGAGGCCTAGGAATAAAACAAAACAAACTGTCGTGAAACCTAGGATTGGACAAAACGGTCAGTAGAAGAAAACACTTGGAGCGGAGACGGCCATTGAGGAGACGTTGGCCATTTCTACGATTGAGCTGACAGGTAAGCAAAAGTACATGAATGCCCTCTGTAACAGGCTTGTTGCGGCTGACACATAAGTTTTCCCATGATAGTTAGTTAGTAGTTAATTTCATTTTAAATTTCAGCATTGGCCATTATTTATGCAACACCTACGTAAGCACAGCCGGTGATTTTATGCCCCGACTACAGTCTTGAGATGTTTGAAATGCACATAATACTTAGACAATATTAGAAGTAACAAAATTTGCTCATATTGGTTGAGTGATGTTCATTTTTTCTATGAAATTAAATTTGATCGCTTGTTCATGTTTAATTGCTCTCATTTTTGCTATGAAATAAGGTAAGAAGAACCGAATAGACAAACGATAGACCTTTTAGACAGTCGATACCGATTCTTTAAACAGTCGATGATGATTGTTTAAATAGTTGATAACGATCATATGAAAAGTCGATAGCGATTGTCTAAAGAGTCGATATCGGTTGAATAAAGAGTCGGTATCGACTGTCTAGAGAGTTGATAACGATTGTCTATAAAGTCGATAACGATTGTGATACGGGTCGTTACCGATTGTCGAAAGAGTCGATAATGATTGTATAAAGAGTCCATAACTCTATTTTTTCTTTTTAGATAATAGGAGCCTACCTAAGACTCCTGTAAGTCATCGATGTCACTACTCATCCTAAGCTAAAGGATAAATGCTTTCTTATGGGCCCCACCATTTTGACTTATATGGGCTTAGACCTTAATGATTTCAACAAATTTATTATTTCTGAAAAACTCAACGAGAAAGTGTTGGGGATACAAATCGAACGGTGGTCTGCCCATAAGGATGGAGTGAATCAAAATAGGAAGGTGCTACAGAACTTCTTTTTCAAGCCGGATCTGTGGGGTCACTATTATATTACGGTACGTACGATCACTACAAAAAATGTTTAAAAATTTTAAATTGTATCCTCTAACATTATATTATTCTTTTCAGATATCTGTCCCAATTCATGCTCACAATCTATTACATTGGGTGCTTGCAATCATGAAGGTTGTCGAGCGATCGGTAATGATCGTCGACCCTATTTTTGATAGGCCCTCTAAGGATAAATATTTGGAGCAGTTGAATGTCATGGTAGGAATGTATAATATGAATTGTCCAAACTTACAAGTTTTCACTATTTGCTTATCTTATCTAACATTGCACTTTTTTGAAACTGACCCATTACCTTCCCGCACTTTTGTATTTATATAGAGACTCCACTGCACTGAGCGCTGAGATCAATCCTTGGTAAAGTTTTGACTGCCGAATCAAATCCTTTCCCCGATAGAGCAATGGGTGGGACTGTAGGATATTTGTGCTAAAGTGTGTGGAGTACTTCATGACAGGGAAGACATTCGACTTCACACAAGAAAAAATGAGTCAATTCAGGGCAAAAATTGGCCATGCTCTTGCTACATTCACTGGCGATGGAGGGGAGGAAGAAAGCGATGAAGAACTTACTAAAGATGCACTACCCTTGTAGGTTTTTTCAGATGTAAATTAAATTGTCATGTACATTTAAATTTGTCAGTAAATTGGTAACCTCAAGTATGTACAAATATATATGTGACTTGCATATTAGACTGGTTTTGGACATGTGAACGACTGTATAGACAGTTAGAATCGACTCTCTAAATAGTCTTTGTCGACAATTACACCAGTCGTTATCGGTTGTATTCACGGTCATTGACGATTGGATAGAGGACCGATATCGACTCTATAAACAGTCATTGCCGATTGTTTATGAAATCGATATTGACGATTTTCACAGTCGCCAACAACAGTTTATGCAATCGATGACTCTTGCTGCTATTTTATTAAGAACAGTGGAGAGAATAAATCAAGAGTGGGGAATTGGAGATGGGTCAGCACAACAAGTCTGAAATAAACATAGTCCTGCAAGATACAGAGTCCATTATAGCAAATTTTGATAACTAAGCGTTTGTCCCACAGAGAAATTGATCTAGAATCTAAAATGGGCTATAATAGTAGGCCTCCAGATCTGGCTACAGATCTGACAATCCTAAAGAAAGGGAGTTGGGTGTCACGACTACACTAAATTAATCCTAAAAGCAGAGAAATAAATGTAGCCCTATCCTAAAGAAAGGGTTAAGAGGAAGATGGTGGTAGTGTGTGCCAAAATAAAATACAAAAATTATGAGAAGTAAGCAGGTTAAGCCAGAGTCAAAGCAGTGATGTAACTCAGATTTAGTATGTCTTTGTAGTGTTCCTTGCTGAGACGCTATTAAAAGCCTCAATAAGGTAAAAATATCCGATTTAACCCATGCCATTTGGGGCGCTCTTAGGGCTATACTCTGTCCACTCTAATGATCACAGGGTATTCGATAGAGTCTATCAAATCTCATTGGTTAAAACAGACATTGCCAATCTAACCCAGGGGAGTGGACTGATCATTCTCCCAGCCACTGGGCCAGATCAAGCCATGAATACTATTGCAGCACTATGTAATGCCAGTGCTACAAGCTCTCCAGATCTGCGCACAGACTTGGCTGACATCCATAGTTATACCAACCCATAAGATCCTAAGTGCTTTGCTAAGGCTAATTGCTCACTAGTGCCCACAAAAAGGACCATGCAACAGGTTGAATAAGGCTTTAGATTCAGCTGATCATTGCTACAAATGGCCTGCAATGACTTAGCCTCAAGCTGCAATTACAACAAAGAGATTAGATCTAACATCTAATGTTGGCTAGATAAAACAGAGGGAGCCAGTTCCTGTACAAACCTCCTCACAAGGCTCTAGAAGCTCATATGCAGGGGAGAAGAATCCTTCTCAAACATTTGAATGGACACAATCTTAGGGCTATACTATGTCTACTTGAATGGTCATAGGGTATCCCATTGGTCTGTCTATCCCACAGAGGCCTGAGAAAGAACATGAAAACTGCTACAACTACCATGGTCCACAGGCCTTCGAGCTCCCTAGATCTCACTACAGATCCAGCATTGCTTTCCATGGGGCTGTCAAACCAAGGGAAATCAGATGATAAGCAATAGATCTACTAAAAATTGAATGGGCTAGTCCCAAATACATGGATCATATAGACATCTAAAGAAATTATAAGATCTTTAGATTCAATTAAGCATTAAAATGGCAATCCATTGATGAACGCAAAACTTACAATGAATTGTCTCCAGGCTACAGCCTGTACACAATTGCTCATCCGAATCCCAATGTATACCAAAAACCTATTACAAACTGAAATTAAACTAAACCTAGCTGCTTACGAGGGGGTTAGCTAGTAAGTGCTGGGCTAAGAGAGAAGAAAAATAAGAAAAAGAGATGATCAAACCCTAACCCTAGCCTGCTAGAGTTCTCAGCCGGCAGAAAATGAAGGAAAGATGAAAATAATAAACTCTAAGTACAGCTTATATACTCTGTCAAAACGGCCTTGGCTCTAAAGAGATTAACTCTAATTTTTTTTCAGCAGACGTGGTACTGTTTCAACCCTTGGATGCCTGGAGATATGCACCTCAAAATTCATACCTCGAGAAGTGTGCCCTAGCCTTAGGAAATTCTCAAAAAGTCCTTCAGTTAAAACTGAGAAGTGGAGAGCCCATGCTTCACGGGGCTGGCATCTGCTTTTAGCTCATTCGTGCAGCTGCTTTGCCTTCGCGGAGTTACCTTTGGCTGGTGGGAAGTGCTTGCTCACGTGTTGCTCTTCATTTGATTGCGCAGTTCGCTGGCGCTGCAATTCTATCGTAGAGATGATCTGGAGCGCCAAGATTTCTCGCTCAGTTGAGCTTCAGAAGCTCTCTCTCGCTAAGTACTCGTACAGTTATGCTCTTGCGCTCACGTAGTTAATGGTAAGGCTTCAGAGTGTGCGAGATCTGTGCAAAGAGAATTCTGGGCGTCTCTCTCTTCTAGGGCTACGCAAGAACTCCGTGAGGTGATAGTTTGTTCAGTGTACATATGGACTCGCTGTGTTCTTTGCACGACTACTTTGAGGCTTGATCTCCACGAGAGATTCGCGACCATAGATTCTAGAGACTTTAACCCGCGAGATCTTCGTGAGGTTATTTTAGCTGTCCTTCTGACTACGCGGCGTATCTGCGCGAGGGCCTCTTCCACTGTAACTTTAGCTTGGCGAGGAAGCTCCTCAACTCAGCAAGGTCTATCTTTTGCTGCTCTGGTGCATTGCACTTGCTGCTGTTGCAGTCTCCTCCCTTCTCGGCTAACTTCAATCATCTTCTAGACTTTGGTTAATGGTGATCAGCAACAATGAGTCACCATGGTAAGCACTACCAAAGTGTTCCATTAGGCTTTGTCTCAGGTGTCATCTTTGAGTGTATTCTCTTTCTTTTAGGCTAAAAAGTAAGGAGTTTATATTAAGTTACATATTTTATTGCTAACTACAAAACACACTTAACAAATGGTTATTAGTCTGCTTCATGGTCTAGCAAAGGCTAAGTTAAGAGGTGAAAAGTGCTACTTTTCAGTGAATAATACACCCCCAAACCAAATCTTTGCTAGTCCCTGAGCAAAGAAAAAATTAAAACAACTACTCTAAGAATTGAAATGCCACTTTCGTAGGGAGCACGGATACATTTAGCATATGTACCAAGCCTTTTAAACCCCTAGGTGATCCCTAGTGGAGGAGTGAAGTCTCCTGAGGGTTTTCAGTGAAGATACCCACAAACTTCTCAATGAAATAGTTAACAAAGGTGCAACATTATCAAGTCAATTGTCAAGAAACAGAGCATTAGTTCACCTTTGATTCAATAAAAAAAACTATAAGGAATTTGGACATGAAAAGCACAGACATTTAATCATCACAACCTCTACATGAATGCACAACAGTTCCAATTAGCTCACAACAAGGGGGACAACACATGTATATCAGCACTGAGCTCATCATTAATTCAAAAATTAGGTTATATGCCATGCCCAATACATTCAACATCAGACCCAATGCTCACCAGGGCATACTCTCACAAGGGACCTTGAGGGTTTTATTTTCTCTCAACAAGAGCGCCATGTACCTCAAATGGGTCTGTAAGCATGAGCATAGGCAAAACACCTAAGTCCTGGCATCATTGACATATCCTCACCATAGATTGGACAACTCCTCGTCTCTTCATGACAACACATTCAACTTTGAATCACAAGGTCTTTAACTGGGTTGTAATGTGGCTTATGAATTGGGTTATAAAGAATGTAAGGTTCAAAAGGGATTCAAAGTTGAGAAATCAGTAAGTGAAGGAGGTGATTCATGACCTCACCCATTTTTAGTTCAGTACCTTTTCATTTTCTTTCAAAATTTTCAGACTTGAAGTGACCAGCTTCTCCTCCTCATTTGGATTTTTCCAATGAACTTTTCCTCTTGACTCCTCTTTCACTCCTCTTCATTATTGTTTTTCTTTCTTTTCTTGTATTTTTCTTTTTATTTTTTTTTTCTTTTTGTGTTTGTGACTTGTCACCTCTTTTCTAAGCTGCTACACTGCTCAACGTTTAGGCATCTCTTCTCCATTCACCCAATGTTGACCCTATCTTGTCCATCTTCAGCTCCTTCTCCTTTACCTTCTGAATTCTCAGAGTGAGGGTAGGTTTGAGTCAGGTCCATAGGTTCAGTTGCAAGTACTCAGGTGTATTTTGAGGAAAATTGAAAATTAAGGCTCTACAGGTGTGTGCACAAGGGCAGTTGATTAGGATTTGGTCTGTTTAACCTCAAACTATCCAAGAGAAGGCCTTGATCCTTTCCTAGGTTTCATGAGTGCTATCAGTTGTTTCAACTTGGAGGTGGCTAACTTCTAGTGAGGGCATTGCCTCAGCCAGTCCTTAGAGCTAGAAGAATTGCCTCAGTCACTCCTCGAAGGAAGAATTTTTTTTTTTTGTAGGCCCAACTCTCACTGGTTGTGGTCTTCCATTGAACTTTTAAGTATGACCTTACCTTTTTCTCTCTTTAATGATTCACTTAGTACTGATACAAGTGAGTTTACTTGGAGTTCACATCATGGAAAAGTTGAAATTTAAAAGCTTGTAATGCCTAAAGGTCTGTAAAATTTTATATTTCTTATTTTTTCTAATGATTCTTAGGTGAACATGGTTCTGTTTCTGTCTTACTCACTTGAATCTGTTGTACTTAGGTTAACTATTTCATTGGCAGAAGCTGCCACACCCCCAAACCTATGAGGAGCAGTGTCCTCACTGATTCAAAGGACAATGGTTGTGCAGTAGTGAACAAACAGAGATATATATATAACACTATAAGAGAGCAGAGAAAATCAAGATTTCTGATTGAGTCTCCTAAGGTAGTGATTCCTCCAGTTAATTCCCTGGCTATCTCTGTAATGGTGGCAGTCAGGGGAGGTCCCAAGCCAAACTCAGGGCTATACTCAGCTGGTAACCCTAGTATCCTTGCAATATCAGACTGGTTAAACAATATTTCAAAATTATCAATCAGTACCAGCAGTACTGTGTTCCCATCATCACCAGTTTTCAACCACATATTCTGATAAAATAATCTGACTAATCTTGGGAACACCAGCTGCATAGGGGGCCTCAATAGGGGTAGCAAAGATGCATCGGTCAGATACTCAATGGAGGTAGAGGTCTCTGGTAGCTCCTCAAAGTAGGCTTTATCAAAAATGGCTTTAGTCTCCAGCGAAATTGCCAACACAAACTCAGAAGGGACCCTGAGGTATTCAGTATTCTCTTCCTCCGCAACCTCAGGGGCCATAGTCTTGCCCTTTATTTGTTTCTTCTTTAAAATTTTAGGGCTCTCAGCAGGTGGGTGTTCTCTGGCCCTCTTCTTTGGGGCGAATTTCTTCTTTTCCTTGGAAATTATAGGGTCAGCACCACGTGAGGGCATCGCAAAGGTCTCCAATATGGAGGCCTCTAAAATCCTTGCGAATTTTCTAGTGGACACAAGGCTGCCACTAGGAGTAGGGTCTAGCATAGCCACCAATGTATCGACGAATTTGGAACTCTTGGCCATGGGTGCTCAAAATTTTTTAAAAATGAGGGTTCACAAATCTTGAAAAATGCAGAAGGCAATGAGTACACACAAAAGCACTAAAATTTGGCCCTACTTTTCTCTGAAAATCAAATCAATCACAGCACAGAGAGGAAATGGAGATCGTACCATTTGAGAGCTAGGGTTCCACCTCAACGTGTTCATAGCGGCTCAAATCCCCTCAAACCTTGTTCAAAGAGAACGGAAGGTGCTAGGGAACAAAATGGTAAGAGAAAAATGCTTAAGGTGGAGTGGCTTAAGGGGTAGAGAAGAACGGAAGAACTGGGAGCTCTGGTTGAGTGCGCCGAAAACTAGGGCAGATAGATGAATGAAGAAAATGAGGGGTTTTGCTGAGTTTATAGAGCAAATCCAGCGGTTCGCGTAGTTGGTAATAGGTGCTCGCAGAGTAGGATTTTTGCGCAATTGGGTTTTAAGTCTGCGAGACGTTCTGAGCATTGAAGGGCAAACTGCTTCACATTGAGAATCGCAGAGTTGACTTAGTGGTGCTAGTGCGCGAGGCACTGTGCTACTTCAGAAAGTTACCTCGTGCAACTGTCGCGCAGAACAACACTAAAGTCATGCTTCTCATACAGATTTGGTTCACGGAGTAGAAGCAGCTCCGCGAGGCATTTTTCACAGCCTTTGCTCATGCTTTTAGCACGTGAGGAAGCCAAAGGATAGTTCGCACAACATATTTAAGCACCTCAACTTAGCGAGCTAGCATTCTTGCACAGCCTGTACTCTGTTAGCCCAATGCAGCACATTGGTTGGTGCATCCCTGTTGCTGTGCACCCGACCACTATGCATGAGCACCAAACTCTTACATGTACTTCATTTTAGTCGTGAAAAATATATGTCTATTTTCAATCATCAGTTCATCAACATTGCAGAATCCTAAAACTAGTTTTTCAGCTCAACTTCATGCAAATTATGATAAGGGTACCTCAACCATTCTTCATTAAACACTCAGCAAACTCAGATGACACACATGCACAAGTATTCATTCACAAAATGTAAACACAAACATAACAAAAACAAGCAATTCAACAACTTACTAAAAACACAACTGACAGAATTTCAAAGAACACAAATCAAAATAGCATTTTCATACATATGGTACACTCATTGTCAATCTTTGGATTCACTGGGCACTAGCTTCTTCCTGAGTAGAGGATGCATCACCAATCATAAATTGACCTTTCGGGTTTGTTAGGGGCTGACTAGGCAATTTTCCTTCCTCCCTCCTGTTCAGAGCATTACAGATCTGACCCAACTGGTCCTCAATCTTCTTGATGCTCTGTCCATGAGAATTGACAGTTTGCACCAAGCTCCCCAAGTTCTGCATTAAAGCCAGCATCTGCTCTTCAAATGAAGAGGATCTGGGCTGTTGTGGGGGCAGGACCAATTGGTTAGACGGTGGGGCAGGTAACAGGAAATTTTACCTTGGTGGGTAACCTTGATTAACCCCTGTGTCAGTCCAGAGGGAACTACCGCTTGTCAGGGTTGAGGATATGAGTCTTGTCTCCACCTCAGATTTGAGTGGTTCCTCCAAGAATACCCAGCAGGCTGCTGCCAAAAATTTGAGCAGCATTGGCATGCTCCAAAATAAAATTTAAAAATTGGTTGGCAGATGGACAATCATGAATAGAATGTGTGGGGGATTGGCATATCAGACATGCTTCCTCCACCTGTGCAACCATCCGAGGTTGCATCACATTCATCAATTTATCAAACTTCAAGCTCAGGTTGTCCACCTTCCTCTCCAGATCACCTTGCACCTTTACTTCATATATTCCACCTCTAGGGGTGGCCTCTTTCACCATTTTAGCTAGAATATGATTGTCATTGCGTGACAGAGACTCCCGCTGTATGGAATTTTCCCCTATTATGTCAAACAACTCCCATGCTTCCTCAGCTGTCTTGTGGAGGTAGCTACCACCACAAGAAACATCCACCATATCCCTGCTCTTGGCATTAATAAATTGATAAAACACTTGAACAAGCTGCCACATTGGGATTTGGTGGTGGGGGTATTGTTTTAACATTTCATGGAATCTTTCCCAAGCTTCATTAAAGCTCTCAGTTGAGGACTGAGTGAATGACATAATATTTGTCCTCATCTGGCTTGTTTTGCTCATGGGAAATTTTTTTGCCAAAAACATGGTTTAAAGGTCACTCCATGACTGTATACTGTTGTCTGGGAGCTTTAATAGCCATGTGTTGGCTCTGTCCTTTAATGAGAAAAGAAAAAACCTCAATTTAGTGGCCTCAGGCCCCAAGCCAGCAATGTTGAAGGTAGTACAAAGTGCTAAAAACTGGTCGATATGCTTGTAGGGTTCTTCTTTACTCAGCCCATGAAATGAAGACAGCATACTGATGGTGGAGGATTTAATTTCATAGTTCCCCTCAACAGAGGGAAACTGAATGCAGAAGGGAGAGGTGTTCCCCCCAGGTGCATTGTATTCCTTCATTGTCCTTTGCCTCTCAACCATAATAGCTGGTTCAGTCTCAATAGCAGGGCCCTGTGTGGTGTGCCTAGGTCTAAGGATCCTTTCAACCTCTAGATTTAGAGGTTCCAACTCAGGGTTTAAGGACCTTCGACCATGCATAAACTCACACCCACAGTAAGTTCAAAAAATACTCACAAATACACAAAGAATCTCAAGTAAAAATTAATAACTACATAGTTTACACTAAACAAATAGCAGGGAATTAAACATAAATGGACTAAGATTTAGGGGGAAGGAAGTACAAACAAACTTAGCTACAGTCCAGCTGCAACTTTAGCTTTTCCCTTCTTCTGCTATCAATTTCTGTAAAATTCCACAAAGAATTAGTTGTACTTTTTGTTCTAAATTAGGCACAGCTACAAAGAATTGGTTAGTCTAAATTATAATACAACTCAGGTCTACTAAAAAGATCAATATCCCCGATAGCGGCGCCAAAAACTTGTTGGTTCTTGTTTCGAGACTCTTGCTGCTATTTTATTAAGAACAGTGAAGAGAATAAGTCATGAGTGGGGAATTGGAGATGGGTCAACATAGCAAGTCTGAAATAAACATAGTCCTGCAAGATACAGGGTCCATTGTAGCAAGTTTTGATAAGTAAGAGTTTATCCCACAGAGAAATTGATCTAGAACCCAAAATAGGCTATAATAGTAGGCTTCCAGATCTGGCTACAGATCCGACAATCTTAAAGAAAGGGAGTTGGGTGTCACGACTACACTAAATTAATCCTAAAAGCAGAGAAATAAAATGTAGCCCTATCCTAAAGAAAGGGTTAAGAGGAAGATGGTGGTAGTGTGTGCTAAAATAAAATATAAAAATTATAAGAAGTAAGCAGGTTAAGCTAGGGTCAAAGCAGTGATGCAACTCAGATTTAGTCTGTCTCTGCAGTGTTCCTTGCTGAGACGCTATTAAAAGCCTCAACAAGGTAAAAATATCCGATTTAACCCATGCCATTTGGGGCGCTCTTAGGGCTATACTCTATCCACTCTAATGGTCACAAGGTATCCCATAGAGTCTGTCAAATCCCATTGGTTAAAGCAGACATTGCTAATCTAACCCAGGGGAGTGGATTGATCATTCCCCCAGCCACTGGGCCAAATCAAGCCATGAATACTATTGCAGCACTATGTAATGCCAGTGCTACAAGCTCTCCAGATCTGCGCACATACCTGACTGACATCCATAGGTATTCCAACCCATAAGAGCCTAGGTGCTTTGCTAAGGCTAACTGCTCACTAGTGCCCATAAAAAAGACCATGCAACAGGTTGAATAAGGCTTTAGATTTAGCTGGTCATTGCTACAAATGGCCTGCAATGACTCAGCCTTAAGCTATAAATATAACAAAGAGATCAGATCTAACATCTGATGTCGGCTAGGTCAAATAGAGGGGAGCCAATTCCTGTACAAACCTCCTCATAAGGCTCTAGAAGCTCATATGCAGGGGAGAAGAATCCTTCTCAAACATATGAATGGACACAACCTTAGGGCTATACCCTGTCCACTTGAATGGTCACAGGGTATCCCATTGGTCTGTCCATCCCACAGAGGCCTCAGAAAGAACATGAAAACTGCTACAACCACCATGGTCCACAGGCCTCCGAGCTCCCTGGAGCTCACTATAGATCCATCATTGCTTTCCATGGGACTATCAAACCAACGGATATCAGATGGTAAGCAATAGATCTACTAAAAACTGAATGGGCTAGTCCCAAATACATGGATCTTATAGACATCTAAAGAAACCATAAGATCTTTAGATTCAATTAAGCATTAAAACGACAATCCATTGATGAACGCAAAACTTACAATGAATTGTTTCCAGGCTGCAGCCTGTACATAACTGTTCATCCGAATCCCAATGTACACCAAAAACCTATTACAAACTAAGATGAAACTAAACCTAGCTGCTTACGAGGGGGTTAGCCAGCAAGTGCTGGGCTAAGAGAGAATAAAAATAAGAAAAAGAGATGATCAAACCCTAACCCTAGCCTGCTAGAGTTCTCCGCCGGCAGAGAATGAAGGAAAGATGAAAATAATAAACTCTAAGTACAACTTATATACTCTATCAAAACGGCCTTGGCTCTAAAGAGATTAACCCTAATTTTTCTAGCAGACGTGGCACTGTTTCAACCCTTAGATGCCTGGAGATATGCGTCTCAAAATCCATGCCTCGAGAAGTGTGCCCTAGCATTGGGAAATTCCTAAAAAGTCCTTCAGTTAAAACTGAGAAGTGGAGATCCCGTGCTTCGTGAGGTTGGCATCTGCTTTTAGCTCATTCACGCAGCTAATTTGCCTTTGTGAAATTACCTTTGGCTGGTGGGAAGTGCTTGCTCGTGCGCTAGCTCTTCATTTGATCGCACAGTTCACTGGCGCTATAATTCTGTCGCGGAGATGATCTGGAGCACCAGGATTTCTCGCTCAATTGAGCTTTAGAAGCTCTCTCTCTCTCTCTCGCTAAGTACTCGCACAATTATGCTCCTGCGCTCGCATAGTCAATGGTAAGGCTTTAGAGTGGGTGAAATCTGCGCGAAGAGAATTCTGGGCGTCTCTCTCTTCTAGGGCTACGCGAGAACTTCGTGAGGTGACTGTTTGTTCAGTGTACATATGGACTCGCTGTGTTCTTCGCGTGACTGCTTTGAGGCTTGATCTTCGCGATCATAAATTTTGGGGACTTTAACCTGCGAGATCTTTGCAAGGTTATTTCAGCTGTCCTTCTGACTGCGTGACGTATTTGCACGAGGGCCTCTTCCACTGCAACTTTAGCTTCGTGAGGAAGCTCCTTAACTCAGCGAGGTCTATCTTTTTCTGCTCTGGTGTATTGCACTTGCTGCTGTCGCAGTCTCCTCCCTTCTCAGCTAACTTCAATCATCTGCTAGACTTTGATTAATGGTGATCAGCAATAATGAGTCACCATGGTAAACACTACCAAGGTGTTCCATCAGGCTTTGTCTTAGTTGCCATCTTTGAGTGTATTCTCTCTCTTTTGGGCCAAAAAGTAAGGAGTTTGTATTAAGTTGCATATTTTATTGCTAACTATAAAACATACTTAACAAATGGTTATTAGTTTGCTTCAAGGTCCAGTAAAGGCTAAGTTAAGAGGTGAAAAGTGGTACTTTTCAGTGAATAACAGCCCACTTTACTCCTGATTATGTAGTCACAAATTTAATAAAAGCAAAACGACTACAACGCGGCTTGAGGCCGGACATCAGGGGGAAAGTAGCGGCATTTTAGTTGAAGACCTATGGAAAGGTCATGAGCAAAGCCTTAGTGATTGAGGAGGACAATGAAGATAAATTTCAGAGAAGAGATCAGCAGGGGGGAGGAAGAATGAATCAGAATAAAGTTGGGAACTACGAACTGGTGAACAAAAAGCCGAGCTTTGTAGCGCCTATTCAGAGGCAACAGTTTCAAATAGGGTATGTGAGACCGGCTTAGCAGACGAACTATCAGAGATTACCAGTGCTTGTGTCGAGGAGGTCGATAAGATATGAGAGCCCTGCTACCACCACTGGAGCAGCAGTTACACAGGGTTTCTCACGAGCTACGTCGACTACGGTGGAGACTTGTGCTAAGTGTGGCAAGTCCCACAAAATGGCAGATTGTAGGAGGGGTACTCGGGGTTGCTATAGATATGGAAAGGTGGGCCACATCATTCGAGATTGCCCTGAGATGGCTAAGGAGAGGACGACTTCTGTTTCAATGCCATCACCTATACTAACAAGGAAGTCGATCGTACAGGGAAGAACCTACGCAGTTACAGCTCAGGAAGCACACAATACCACCGATGTGACCCAAGGTGAGATTTCTTTGAAATAAAGAATTTCAATTCTTAAAAGTTTTAGATAGAAAAGATGCATTCATGTAAGAAGAAGAATAGATTGATTCTCTTCCATAAATTTTGATATATATAGGGTGTTATGTATATGTAAATGTATGATATAGGTACCTTACAACTATATGGAAGGAGAAGTGATGTAGCTTATGAGGCTAGAGTGTTGGTGGACTCGGGGTCTACCCACTCATTTACTACTCTCCGTTTCGCAAAGAAGATGAAGGTCAACCCGGAGACGTTGGATTTCGTCTTAGCGATATAGATTTTGACTGGGAAATCGGTCGATACGGAAAGGGTTTATAAATCAGTGATAGTGACTTTTTGGATGGAGATGACTTTGAACTATCGGCGAATCTGATTTTCTTAGACATGCAAGGATTCGGTGTGATCCTTAACATGGATTGGTTGTCACAGCACTACGTGACGGTAGATTGTAAGAACAAGGTTATCGTATTTCGACCTAATACAAGGAGATCGTTCCAATTTTGAGGAGACAGATCGACGTTTATGCCACTTATCTATGCAGTCAGGGCCAAGCATTTAATCAGAAAGGGGTGCAATCAGAGCCGAGCATTTAAAGGGAAGAACATCACCTCAGAGATAGCAGTTGTACGAGAATTTGAAGATGTATTTTCAGAGGAATTACCAGGATTTCCTCCAGATAGAGAGGTGGAGTTTGCTATCCACTTGGCACCTGGAACGGAGCCTATTTTTAAAGCACCATATAGGATGGCTCCTGTTGAGTTGAAGGAATTGAAAGTGCAGTTACAAGAACAGATGGATAAGGGGTTTGTGAGACCGAGCATGTCTCCATGGGGAGCACCGATCTTATTTGTAAAGAAGAAGGATGGGTCAATGCGACTGTACATTGACTATAGCCAATTAAACAAACTAACCATCAAGAATCGATATCCGTTGCTTAGAATTGATGACTTATTCGATCAGCTACAAGGAGAAAGGTAATTTTCCAAGATCGATTTGAGATCTGGATACCATTAGCTGAGAGTCAAGGCAGAGGACAGCTAGAAGATAGTGTTCAGGACACGATACAGACACTATGAGTTCTTAGTGATGCCATTTGGTTTGGCAAATGCACCGGCATCGTTTATGGATTTGATGAATCGGGTGTTTAAACCACACCTGGACTCTTGCGTCGTAGTATTTGTTGACGACATCCTGATATATTCTAAATCGAAGAAGGAGCATGAAGAACACTTGAGAGTTGCTCTACAAACTTTACGTGAACACCAACTATATGCCAAACTCAGTAAGTGCGAGTTTTGGTTGGAAGAAGTTAGCTTTTTGGGACATGTTGTCTCAAAGTAAGGTATCACAGTAGATCCGGCGAAGATTGAAGCAGTGGTAAACTGAGATCAACCAAAAACGGTAACCGACGTCTGTAGTTTCCTTGGTCTAGCTGGCTACTATCGATGTTTTGTAGAGGGATTTTCTAAAATATCGGGACCTCTTACGAGACTTACAAGGAAGGATGCAAGGTTTGAGTGGAGTGAAGCGTGCGAACAGAGTTTTCAAGAACTTAAGATGAGACTCACTTCAGCTCCAGTGTTCGCAATTCTTTCAGGCAGTGGAGGGTTTGCGGTATATAGTGATGCTTCGCATAATGGTTTAGGCTGTGTGCTCAACCAACACAAGAAGGTGATAGCTTACGGGTCAAGACAATTGAAAGAGCATGAGAAGAACTATTCGACACATGACCTGAAACTAGCAACGGTCATATTTGCGTTGAAGATTTGGAGACACTATCTGTACAGTGAGACCTTTGAAATTTTCACCGACCATAAGAGCCTCAGGTACTTGTTTACACATAAAGAGTTGAATATGAGGCAGTGCCGATAGATGGAGTTTATCAAGGACTATGATTGGTCCATACAATATCATCTAGGCAAGGCTAATGTGGTAGCCGATGCCTTGAGTCGGAAGGGTTCAGCTTAATTGGCTAATCTAATTTTGGGGATGCACATATGGAAACTGTTTGAAGATTTGTCATTATACGATGCAAATATTGAGGTGCAATCTAGAGGAGCCTTTTTAGATAATATATCAGTGAGACCTATGATCTTTGAGCATATCCACGAGCTACAGATGAGAGATCCAGAGTTAACTAGGATTCGTCAAGATGTGATTGAAGGCATCAAACCAGAGTTTTCAGTGAAAGAAGATGGTTTCTTAGTGTTCAAGGGCCGTCTTTGTATTCCAGATGATGCCGATCTGCGGCCAACTATCCTTGATAAAGCACATAAGTCGAAGTATGCTATCCACCCCGGTAGCACAAAAATGTATCAAGACTTGAGGAAGAGTTACTGGTGGAGAGGTTTGAAGCAAGATGTGGCTAAGCATGTGTCATGGTGTTTGACATGCCAGCAGGTGAAAGTCAATTACAGACATCCTGTTGGGTTATTACTGCCTCTACTTATACCAGGGTAGAAATGGGAGTCAATCTCCATAGACTTCATTGTTGACTATCGCATATAGCAAAGAGATACAACGCCATTTGGGTAGTCGTTGACAGACTAACAAAGTCAGCACACTTCTTGCCTTATAACACGATGTACACAGCAGGAAGACTCACGAAGTTGTATATGAAGGAGATCGTACGTCTGCATGGGATTTCTAGTAGCATTATCTCTGATCGTGACCCATTATACACTTTAAAGTTGTGGAAGAAGTTTCTGGAAGGCATGGGTACGTGATTAGATTTCAGTTTGGCTTTTCATCCGCAGACCGATGGGCAAACAGAACGGGTAAACTACGTGATAGAGGACATGCTCAGAGCGTGTATGCTTGAACTACAGGGATCATGGGATCAACACCTACCGTTGATCGAATTTTCATATAATAATAGCTTCCAAACGAGCATTGAGATGGCACCGTACGAAGCTCTTTATGGAAGGCGATGTAGATCGCCTATCAATTAGGAGGAAACCGGTGAAAAATTTATTTTGGGATCGAAGTTGCTAGAAGATAATGTAATCGTTGTCCGTATGATCAGAGAAAGACTTAAGTCGGCCCAAAGTAGGCAGAAAAGCTACGTCGATATCAAGAGAATGAGTGTAGACTACACCGTTGGCGGGCATGTGTTCGTAAAAGTATCACCTAGAAAAGGCGTTATGAGATTTGGAAAGAGAGGTAAGTTGAGTCCCTGTTACCTTGGACCCTTTGAGGGTTTGGCTCGTGTAGGCGAGGTGGCATATCGCGTTAGATTATCACCACGATTCGATCGAGTACACAACGTTTTCCACATATCTATGCTCAGGAAATATGTGAATGACCCTTCCCATATCTTGAGGGGTCAACCTTTGAAAATGCACGAAGATATGAGCATGATAGAGGAACCGACGGAGATATTGGATAGGAAAGAACAAGTATTGCACACCAAAGTGATTCCTTTAGTACTTGTTCGATGGAAGAATCATCCAGCCGAAGAAGCTACGTGGGAACGAGAGGCGGATGTGCGGGCGCAATACCCGGATTTGTTTACTGAGAATTGAGAGCCAAATTATATCTTCGCATGTATGTTTTTAAATTTGAACCGTTAATGTAATCAAAAGTTGAGTGTTTATGCCAACTTATTTAAGGAATGAATGGAACGAATGTGCGTTCTAAATGCACTGTAGTGTGATCGAAATGTATGGCTTAATGATGATTGCATCATGAAAATAATGATCAATGTATACTCCTCAAGGTCAAAAGCACACTGACAAGGAAACAGAAGAAAGAAAAGGAAAATGACAAGTAGAAATTTTTTTGAGTTGGCTGTCAAAACCGATTAATCGATTTCCAAATCGATTAATCAATTTTGGAAATCGATCAATCAATTTCGTTCGATTGAACGACTGGCACACGCCAGTGAGATGCAAAACTTGAAAATTTAAAAGCATTAAATTTTGATAAATCGAGTTCAATTCGATTAATCGATTTTGAAAATCGATTAATCAAATTTTGAAATCGATCAATCGATTTCGCAAGATTGATATTAAATTGTAAAAATCAATCAATCGATTTTTGAAATCGATCAATTTATTTTTGCCTATATAGGCCAAAATTGGGATTTTTTTCTTTCCATTCAAATTTCAGTTTGATTTTTCTTTTGGGTGCCATTTCTTCTTCCTCATTTAGCTCCCATACCAATTAAGATTTGGGGCTTTTGTGGATCGATTTCAGATCAAAACCCTAGCTATTCGGATCAAACGCGCACGATAACCCCTAGTTCTTTGTTTTCCCTTTCAATTTGAGTTATCATTGCCCTAGATTTTTGGATTTTCTTAGTTAAACCCATAATGCCACCCAAAACTAGGTTAGCTTCTAAGAAAGCTACCTCTAACCTACCGGTACGACGTAAAAATGCCGTGCCACCACCACCTTCACCATCATCATCGACAGATTCGTCATACTCGACAGACGCGTCATCACGCGAAGCGTCGCCACCACCACCACCACCCAAAAATTTGCTCCAACCAAATGAATGGTGGGCAGCAAAAGAATTTGAAAATGAGTATATTATCGACCCGGTATTATTTACCGATACCAATGTCGAGGGTGAAACCCAATGAGCCCGACAATACCTTCTCATAGCGGGTCCCGGAAACCTTTTAAAACCCTTACACGAGTATTTCTATCCTCGACTCGTGTGATTATTTTATCAAAACCTAAAGGCGGGTGGAGTGGACGACACCGTCACGACTGAGATTGATGGTCGTCACTTCTTGTTCACCCGATGCCATGTCCATGAATCCTTAGAGTGTTATCTCAACCATGTACCTGAGACCACCCTTTTCCCACCGTTCAACGAGGACGTTGCTTTTGAAGAAATTATGACTGAATTGACCAGCAAAAGCAAAGGATCCAGCCAGTCTATACAGAGGGTAGACTTACCTCCTTACATGTGGATACTTGATTCAATAATCAAGTGTAATCTTTACCCTATGCGCCATGGTACCTAGCGTGTAGAGTTGGTCCAATAGGCCTTATACAAGGCATACCATGGCCGTTGGTTCGACGCTACCAAACTAGTCATAGAGGGTATGGTTTATAGTAAAGGCAAAATGGTGAAAGGGCCTTTGAGGCCTAAGGAGCGTATGCCTTACGCTCGGCTGATTTCGAGCATGCTAGAATGCTACTCTGCCGCTCCAGAGTATGCCATTTCTCCTACTGAGCGGAAGGCCACCGACCACATGAAGCATTACTCCATCGCTTCATGGGGCCATAGCTATCGGATGTTGAAGAAAGCTCTACCAGTTGAGGGGCCAACACTTACCCAGGCTGGCGATGTACCACCACCACAGCAGGACCCACCAGCAGAGGGGGAGCAGCCTGTTGTTCCTCCATAGGACCACGCCGAGGGAGAGCAGCCTCACGAACCAGTACTACCCGAGGAGCATCCGTCAGTGTCACCTACTGGTCCTTCACGGTCCACACCTACAGCTCTGATCCGCTCACACTGGAGGCGGGCATCCCAGGCCCCCGTGACGAGTACCATTGACGACGTTCTCGCCCTCATGGCGGAGAACAATCTTCAGATGCTGGAGCACCAGCAGCGTATGGAGCGACCAACACTCGCATGGACCACAGACTGGACTTCCACGAGGCGTTGCTCTACCAGGCAATGCAGTTCATGTATCCCATTGATTACCAACAGCGCATCGCAGTAGCGCAGACATGGACTCCTGGTGCATCGAGTTCTGGTATTCACGAGCAGGACGACGTGGACCAGCCCGGGGATGGGACTGCTTGATCGATCGTTGTGGTTTTCTTTTCTTTTTGCATTGTAATTATCTTTTTTGGGATTGTACTTATGTTGACAATGTCATGTATCGAACTATCTGGCATGGATGCCATTACTTTTTGGGAATGTACTTTTTTTTGGGTCCAGGTAATCGCTGTATAGAATGCAAATCAAAAATTTCATTTGGCAAACTGTTTTTGCTTGAAATTGTTACTCCGAATAATGGCAATTTTGCTTAGTTTTCCTGTAGGATGAGTAGTGTTTCTTGCTGAACGAGGTTCCATCTGTCTCTGTGTGTGGGTATTCCATAGGGAAGGCCTTTGGGTCCATTTTCGAGGATGAAAATTTCCAAGGTGGGGAGAATGTAACGTCCCCGAATTTTGGGCTTTGAACAGTGTCCTTGGGATGCATGCCTGATTTGGTCATAGGTTTTACCAAGTGAAAGTCAACGCGATTACTAGCATTTAACTAGGTTGATGTTATTAGGCATGTGTGCGTGGTGTTAGATGTGTTTAGGGATCACATACACCTATCCTGGGTGTATGTGCTTAACACCAAAGCTAAAGAAGGGTTTAAAAGGTTAAATAACTAAAAGAGAAGTTATTTCTCTTTGAATGGTTGGTTGGTAGAGATTTAAGAAGAGAGTGAGAATTGGAGTAAATGCTAGAGAGGTTGTGGGGATTTCACATTAAAGACGAGTTTGAACAATTACTTTGGATTCGACGCATAGAAGTTCATTGGAGTTGGAGTTGGAGCTAGGAGCCCTAGCCTTTGAGCCAAACCATTAATCAACCAAGGGTGATTTGAGGTGAGTTTTTATACTGGATTTTAAATGAATCTATTGTTGTGCATTAGCTCTAGGATAGATTGGTTAATGTTAAATTAAAAATATAGAAAAAGAATGGAAAATGGTAAGGAAGAAAGCTGGAAGAAAATCCCGCAAAGGGCTGAGTTTCTGACCAAATCGATCAATCAATTTTGGCCTGGAAGTTAGCTGAACAAAAATGCCCGAAACCAATTGATCGATTTAAAATCGATCAATCGATTTTTGAAATTTCGATTTATCTAATTTTGAAATTTTGACTAATCGATTGAAAATCGATTAATTGTCTGAGCATCCCCAGTGACTGGAAAAATAGAGCTTGAGGAAACCGATTGATCGATTTGAGAAATCGATTGACCAATTTTGGAATTTCGATTAATCGATTTGGGATCGATTAATCGATTTTGGGAGTTCGATTGATCGATTTTGGAGATCGATCAATCGATTTGGATAATTTTTATTGGCTTTTATTTTAGACTTTGAGGTTTTAGGAGGGTCTTGTACCTTCTTTTATGCATCTTTCTTGATGCTTTGCTTATGTTATGACGTACCGTAGATTAAGTAAGTGAGTGCAAGCATGGGG
This sequence comes from Chloranthus sessilifolius, assembly GCA_021018995.1. NCBI lineage: Eukaryota > Viridiplantae > Streptophyta > Magnoliopsida > Chloranthales > Chloranthaceae > Chloranthus > Chloranthus sessilifolius. The sequence continues at coordinate 31,111,697 of CM037597.1, read as the reverse complement.
AACCACATTGCACCTTGATGCTTGGAGATCCAAACACGTGAGGTAGGGAACACCTTGAACATGTAATTTAAGAGTAAGAGCATGTATGTAGTGATATAGAAATGAGTACTGTACATATAATGTGAATCTTAAGTGTGTGTGTGTGAATACAAAATAAAGTAAATAAGAATGTGACGTCCCCAGCGGATGTGAATGTGATAAAGACATCTGTGTGATGTATTGAGTTGGACATCCTAGGAATGTATGTGAAAATATAAAGCAAAGTGAATAAGATTGATAAGGCCTAATCTACTATAATTAGCACAATCACATGGTGAATAACTATATATAGTGTACTATGATATTTAAGGTTTAGAGAATACCCCACCGACGTGGCGGGATACCTACGATTGACTCGACAGGATATCTGTGACCGGTACGGTGGCCAATCCCTACACCAGTTGGACATCCTAGGGATGTAAGTGTGAGACTTAAACCCCGTCGCCTATGAGAAAGGGACTTGGGTAGTATTGAATGAATGAAAAAGGATATAAAAATGGTCTGATTAGATGATGATGGAGGGTATTCTATCGGGTGCCCAACTCTATAGTAAGTTAGGGAATATTTAAGTCTTTAGGCCGAATCATTGTCTTCTATAAGAAAAGTTGAGAACAAATGAAACAAGTAAAGAAACAGTAACATTTAGTACACCTTTTCAGTCATTTAAACTACTTTTCCAGTTAAAACATTGATACATTATGCTGTTAAATATCATAGAATATATGTGAGGAATTAACTTATATGTTCATTCAGTTATTTCCCTATTGAGCTAGAATGTAGCTCACCCTTTAGACTATACGTCACAGGTCCCGTGCTTGCAGTTGCTACTGCTTCTGGAGGAATTGATTCAAAGGATTCAGATTACATACCCGGAGAGGATTTGGAGCCCCCTCCTGAGGTTTTCTTCTAGAGACCCATGTGTACTTTGATTTAGTTTTGGGAGATTACTGTACGGCTTGGTATGTCAAGCCCATTTGAGAAAATGTAATTAAGCTATGATATATTCTTTTGGCGAACCATTTAGGGTGACCTTATTTTATCACCGATGGTTCAGGATGGTTCTTTTGCTCATGTAGTGGCATGGGATTAGAACTGTCTTTCGAGCTTTTACTATAATATATCATTAATGCATGGAGATTTAGTTCGATTCAGTTCTCAAGCTTTATTTTGCTTCATTGTTTCTTGGTTATATCATTGTTCTATGTAGGATTATGGGGCATGGCCTTGAGAGTCGTACTGATGCACGGGTTTCGGAGTGCCAAAATTTGAGCTGTCACAGTATCAACCCATCGGTCCCACTGTCGTACAACATCCTGCGATTGTGATCATACTCACTGTACCGGCCACACTATAGGGCCCTAACTTCATCCTCAGACCGTATCATTCTCTTCCTAGGACGTCCGACTTGCTTTTGTGTAATATAGGGCGGTCTCACTTTCATATTTTTTGGCAGTTAGTCAGCTTGGATTGCCCATTGGCTTTTATCGAGTGCAGGAACCCATTATTCATCATATGTTTGTCTAACGTAAGGGGTGAAAAATTACTTCTTACAAAAGTTGTGGTAATCGTAATTTCTTCGATGGATGGCTGTAACTGCATGCGAGCAAGGCAAATCATGAATTAGCCAACGACGGCAAGTACATGACTTATGTTCCAAGTTGACGTGATGAATAAAATTTTCGGAATTCACTTGGAATTGATCACGCTCGTATAGTTGCGCTCTCTTTCTACCAACCCATTGGAGCACCTTTTTCATGTGCTCATTTTCTTTTGGACAGAGGATGGTAGTCTTATTCTCAAATCTCTGTCGGTGCTTTTGGAAATAATCCGTAACTTTCTCTCTAGTAGTTCTGATTAAGTCGATAATTGGTTTCTCCCAAGCTATCTTCAGTACGCTGTTCAAACTTTTAGCTTTATTCTTAGTGAGGGAGTCGTACTGTCTTCCCTTGAAATATGTGCGTGCCCAATGCGTCGGGTTTATTTTTGAAATATAGTCGAAGGCCCGACGATCAGCATCTTTCTTGATTTTTTTCATAAAATAATCAAATCTATCTGTTAAAAATGCACGTGCAGTACACCACCAGATATCCAACGCACTGTTCTTGGGATACTTATTTGCCAAATTTTATGTCATATGTCGCATGCAGTAGTTGTGGTGTGCGTTTAGGAATATATGGATATTACTGTCTTGCGCCGAGATGATAAGTAGGATCCCATCGAAACATCCCCATAGGTGTGTTCCATCTATAAGTAATATGTGACGAAGTGTATTGCTGTAGCTTCCGATGCACGGGCTAAAACCCTAAAAAAATCTTTGAAACTTACCATCAAGCGTAAGTTGAAAAGATGTTCGTATATTTGGATCTACCCTCTGCATCTCCTTTATATAGGCCGATAGATCGACAAACTGGCCTTGCCAACTTCCTCTAATATCATTTAGGGCGAGTTCTTTCCCCCTCCAAGCCTTAGAATATTTGATTTGTACGTTATAAGCTTTTACAATGTTAAACATTATCGATGCAGGTGTGTATTTGAATCCTTCCATAAGTTTGTCCCGTACATAATTGGCTACGAAGGAGACTGTTGTATTACAGTGACCTTGCGCTTCGATCTTAGCAGCCTCGCATGTGTGAATACTATTGAAAGTTTAAATTTTGAAAGAGTCGAGCCAGTCAATTTAGATGCATGTATTCGCTACGAACAATTGGGTTTGTAGCATCCGACTGCCATTTGATAACTAGCAATTTTCAAGGGCCGGATTTATAAGTTTTTCTCCACCGCGTGTTCTTTTAATACTCTTTGGAATTTTTGCTTGTCTCAGAAGATCTCTCCAACTTTAAGCATCTAATTTCAGTATTCGATTTCTATCTTTTGATCGGAAGAGTTGCCCTATGTCTCTAACCCTTCGTAATCTCCATCTATTAGGGGATTATCAATGCCTCTCACGAAAATTCTTAGATCCTCTTTTATAAACCCATCCGATTCGCTATCATGGTCTTGGGCGTTCTCTTGTAAGTTATCTTCATTAGCGAGGATGATTACACCCTTCACTAAGTCCTTCACTAGTGGGGTTCTGACTAGGCCCTTCACTGAAGGGGTGCTGATGTGTTTGATTAGGCCCTTCACCGTAGCGATGCTCATCGAATGGTTTAGCTCCTCCGGTATCCCCATCGATGGAATGGTAGAAAATAATTCGCAAATAAACCAAGTTGTGAATCCACCGGAAAAGATATGACTGAAATCGTCTTCATGCCCCACTCTTAGACATGTAGTCTAACTCTTGACTACATTTTTGTGATCCATGCATATACTTTAGTGTGTCATTATATGATTCAACTGGAGCATCGTTTAAATCAATAGTCTCTTTCCTGACTAACATGTTTGCCGTAAAATCGCCGTCATCGCTTAACCGGATGGTATCATTGTGACAACTTGATTTTCCTATCATATATATATATTCTTTCTTTTTGACAATTACACTAAATTCCTGGAAAGCCGGATCGTCAAGCTAGATACATCCACACAATGTTAAAATCAAAGAAGATATCATTCATATACGGGATTCAATCAAGACATCATATGACAGAACTAACACTGCTATATAGGACATGAAAGTAAAACTAAAATAAACAACTATAAGGGACGACTGACCGTCACCTAACAGTGGTGCTCAAAATACGTATACAAAAACTGATTCTACCCTTCTATCAAGTTCATTGGACGTACCAAGCCCAAAGTCCAAAGTACGAAATACAACTAGTCCAATATACCTATCCCTTCCTCCGACACAAAATTTGGATACTTCTCACGCCCAAAGCCCTGATCAAGACTTGTACCTGTGACGTATAGTCGGGGTGAGCTAACAGTCTAAGCTCAGGAGAGGAAAGTGGATACCAATAGACATCTCATCAGTAATGCATAGATTCAAAAACAAGGATCAAAACATTTTCATATTAAAACTGATGACATTTTCATATTCACAATAGAAACTGAATTCAAAGGCATTTTTCTATCAAAACCGAAAATGAATTCCAAGACATTTTCTTATCAAAACTAAATTTCCAAGACATTTAATATCTAACAAAATTTCTAAACCTTTTTGTATCAAGGACAATTTCGTATTAATACAGAATAACTTTTTATACTAAAGCGAAAAAATCCTTTTTCATAACAAAACAGAAGCTAATATCAAAGCCTTTTCGTACTAAAAAAAACTTTATATTAAAACAGGGTGTCTTGTTCATGTCAAACGAAAAGCAATTTACTGAATTTAATTCACTTGCATGTCTTATCTTTGATTTACTGAGTTTGATTCACATTCACTTACTTGTCTTATCTTGGATTTACTGACTTTGATTCACATTCACTTATATGTCTTATCCTTGATTTACTGAGTTCGATTCTCATTCACTTACATGCCTTATCCTTGATTTACTGAGTTTGACTTGCATTCACTTACATGTCTTATCCTTGATTTACTGAGTTCAATTCACATTCACTTACATGTCTTATCCTTGATTTACTGAGTTTGATTTACGGATATACCGCTGTGCCGAATCGATTCATAGAGATTGCCGTAACAGTTCGATTCACGGATATGTCGTCGTGCCGGTTTGATTCACGGAGATTGCCGTACCAGTTCAATTCATGGATATGCCGCCGTGCCAGTTTGATTCACGGATATGCCGCCGTGTCGGTTCAATTCCGCCCTAGTGGCACATAGTGTACTTATAATCCGCTGATAGTGGTCCACTCGGTTCATGGATATGCCACCCTGTTGGTTCAATTCTGTCCTAGCGGTCCACAGTGTACTTATAATCCATCCATAGCGGTCCACTTTATGACAAAACTTATTATTCGGTTCAAATTTAACTTTTGAGTTCGATTCAAAGTTTATATTCGATTCATGTTCAGGTTCATATACATATTTAATTTTGTACAGTGCACTTAGTTCATTGCAATTGTCATAATTCAGGTACCAAACGAAATACAAGTTTTCGAAATCATGTAAATAAAGCTTATCACTCGGATTTAAATTCCAAGTTCACTAATCATTTTCAAAAGCAGATTCGGATTTTGAATTTTCAACAAATGTAAATACATTTCAAATATGGTCAATTTATCACATTCCGAACGATATCGAAATGTAATTGTGTATGAAAATTTTCCCCACCTTAGCCACGATTCATGCGAAATTATGCGAAGCGGTATAAGACTCCTCACGGATGTTCTCAACCTTGTCCTACATCCCAATTCATCCGAAGACTCATTAGAAATGCCTAAGGAGGCTTAACGGTCGAAGTTTTCGAAAAGCTCACAAGAAAACACTCAAAACTGCACAAACTCTGAATCTCGCGCATGCGAGATGCAGTGTCGGGCGAGCGAGGCTCAATGACACACACCCAGCTCGCGCGAGCGAGCAATAGAGGCTCACTGGAGTCCCATTTTCCCTCTGCTCTTCATGCACACGGGGCTCAATGAAGCCTTTCTGAAGGCTTCGTGCGCACGCGACAAGCAACTCTCGGGTGCGCGAGTTTTAGAAACTCTGCGGAATTCTGAGTTTCAGAAGCCCCCTTTTTTCCTTTTTCTCGCGACTTCTTGACATTTTCGCCCACACTTTCCACATGAATTTCAAGACATTAAATCCAAATTAATCACACACATTCCAAACCACTCATAATTTCATAACCAAACTGATTTTAACTAATTTAAATCAAATCTTACCTTCTAAATCGGGTATACGGGTCGAATCGACAGAAATCGGCACCATAGCCCTCCAGTTCTTTCGTCGGCTTGAAACCCCTTTCTTTTTTCTATCGTAACGGACGGAGATTGAATCCCCTCAACTCACCCACAACTCAAAGGCTCTCTTGAGCATAATAGAAGGATCTAGAGAGAGATCGATGGGGTTTGGGCTAAAAAAAATAAAAAAAAGGGTTTGGTAGCGAATATATTTCTCTCACGTTCTTTAATCGTAACTGCAACAAGATTTCTTGCGGTGAATTAGAGAAGAAGAAAATTGCCCGGAAGCTCTATGAAGAATCCGAGGTTTTGGCGTGTGAGGGGCTCACGTGAGGAGCAAATCTTCTCCTCCTTCTCTCCTTTCTCTCCTCTAAATTTTGCAAACAATGAGAAACCCACTTGAGGGTTTCACTTTTAACTTAAGGGTTCGTTTCGGCACGAAGCTAGTATGCCAAGAAAATGTATTTGTTCTTATCCACAAGGGTTTGGTTTCACGTTAAGCGCACTCATCGTATTTGTTCATATCCATAAATAGAGTTTGGTTTCGGTATTAATCAAGCACACTAAACTAATGTGTTCATGCTTATCCAAAGAGTTTTTTATTCTGCGTGAAGCTAGTACACCAAATATTTAGTATATTAACTCTCCCAAATGACTCGAAATGAGTCCAAATCGTACCCAATCAACTTTAAATCCCTAAACCTCTTAACCGTTGGTGCTTAAGGGTCAAAACTTCGAGGTCTACGAGGTCAATTCCGTGTTAGGCCGACACACTGTGAGTCGGTGTACGGGATCTTCTCCAAAGGCCAAAACCTACGATCTAACCTCACTATTCACCTGAAAATTCATTCTTATTAATTATTTATCCTAAAAATTAAAGGCGACATCGTGCAGCCTGCCAAAAACGTACACTCAATTGGGTGCCAGATGATAAGTTGGGTTATTAGGCTCGGGTTCGTGTGCAACATGCACAAACGCGCATACGTTTTACATAGGGTACGAGTTGGGATTTAATGTGCTTGACACGTATCTCTAATTATAACAAGTGGGGTTTGAGGCCACAATACCTAAGTCAAATATTTGACTCGGGTCAAATCAATCAAAGTCGCATTCTAGTCAAAGGTCAACGATTCGACATGTTCGAAAACTTCGGATTATTACATTCTTCCCACCTTAAAGAATTTTCGTCATCGAAAATTTACGTATCCTTAATAGTCCTGAACAAAAGTAGGCATATTCTCTTCAAGAGTCAATGATTGAATCATCAATGAGAAATAAAAAATCAGGGTCATTTCAATCATATCTAGGTCCATCCTCCTCAAACTTACATGACTGAAATGAATAGTTATTCACAAAATCAGTCTCGCCAAGAGGTGCTTGTTCAACTTCGACTCGAAAGGATGACGGTTCTTTAATGATGAATACCTTTACGACGTCCACTCCGACTTTATAAAATGAAAATAGAGTGGTCAAATCATTTGAGTCCAAAACGTCGACAAGCACAAGGGTATTTACTATCTTCATAGAGACTTTTATGGGAACTGTTTCATTTGCCCTCACAAAACTGACAGCGGACATTCGCCTTATGAATTGTTCATAAGAAATAATCGTCGAAAGGGTAATAATTCTCCGCCGACCACCTTCATACGAGCCATCATCGCTTATAAGAAGACCATCATAGTGACAGAGAAGAGGAATACTTACCTCCGACATCGTTTGTTTAAGAGAAGAGGAGACAAATGACACAAAATGGATATACCGATTATATAAACGGTCGATACTGACAGTATAAACGGTCGATATCGATTCCATAAAAAGTCGACATCGATTATATAAACGGTCGTTATCGACCGTTTATACAATCGTTATCAACTATATAAACAGTCGATACCGACTGTATAAACGGTTGATAACGACCGGTTATATAATCAGTGTCGACCTTTTATGTAATCGGTGTCAACCGTTTATAATATTGACCGTTTCTTAAAAAAAATTTATCAAAAAAGTATACATCTTTTTATACTGCACCAGTAAGAGACCCAAAGAAATTAAAATGAGGTTTATACTAAAAAATCTGAACATATCTCTCATCGCAATGGCAAACTGCAGGGTGGTCTTTTTTCAATAGTAAAATGAAGGGTCTTCTTTTCCCAGTAGCAAAATGCAAAATTTTCTTCTCCCAAGTCTCTGTTGTCTTTTTTCAAATAGCAAATTACAGTATCAAACTAAGGAAGAAGAAGTCTTCAATCACTAATAAAATTCTAACTTTTTACTAACTGTGACATATTAAAATGAGAAAGAAGGAAAGAGTAATTTCAATTTTTTACTCTCCTTAGGGTCGGCTTGGATTGGAGCCGGTCGATTAAGTGAATGGAGAAAATATAGTCTTTAGCAGAAAAGATGTATATGAGATGCACAGGAGAGAGTAGTTTCCCTAAAATATTTTACAAACCCATAAATAATGGTCTCTGTTCAGTCAATATATGTGCTTAAAATATAAAAATAAATAGGTATCAAGTAGATGTCACACCATTTGTCACTCAGATGGGAACTGTGAGGATGATTTCATCGTCATGATGAAAGCCAAAGAGACTGTCATAGACATGATGGGTGCCACGTGTATGGGCTTTGAAGCATAGAATGCCACGTGTGTGTGGGCTTAAAGACAGCGCGCGTGTGGCTTTTGTGGGCTTTGAAGCATGTTGATGCAATATCATTTTCAGATGGATACGAATTGAGCTAGATAGATGATTTTCACCGCTATGTTAAAAAGTCAAAAAAATTACTACCATCAACAGTAATTTTTTCAAAAAATCACTGTCTTTGACAATTGTAAAAGAAACAGTGATTTTTTTTTACCATTATACAAGACAGTGATTTATGAACTTTAACAATCATTGCTCTTAACCGTTATAGAAAAAATTACTATTTTTGACAGTGATTTTTTATATAAATTAAAAAAAAAAAATACTATTTAAAAATAAATAAATTATGTTAACGATTTTTTATATAATTTTTTTAATACTTTTTTTAATGTTTTTTTTTAATGTAATTTTTAAATATTTTTTTTAATGCAATTTTTTAATGCTTTTTTAAATATTTTTTTTAATACTTAAAAAAAAATTATATAAACAAAAAAAAGTTCTAAATCTCATATTTAAACACATCCATTCAACTCAAATGTAAATCATTCAATGCCATTAATAAAAAAATAGATGTATAATTCTTTTATTTGAACAAAAGGTTGTATCTCAACCGATGATCCAACTTTTCAAATCAGCCAAACATTTTAAACTCTACATGTCCAATCATTTTATTCAAATAAAAAGAAGAAGAAAATAAAGAGAATTAACAATCTAAGAACCCCATAGCCCATTTTCAAAATAAAAGAAAAAAAAAAAAAATTTGCTTCGACTCTCCTGCCAAGTGTCCCTGCCCCCTAATGATCCGTTTGAGGTGAGCTTCAAATCGAAAAACTTCGCCTGAAATAAAAAAAATAATGAATCATTAAACTGAGAATATTATTTCAGAATCCCGACTAACTACAGAAATGAGAGTAAACAGTTTTACAAGGAGGGTAATTTGAATATGTGGCACAATTAAAAATACAGAGTAGTTTGAATACGATCAAGAAAAATTAAAAATAAATAAAAGAAAGAATAGAGTAATTTGAATATGCGGCACAATTCACAACTATCACAAAAAGGAGAGTAATTTGATTCAAGTATTATATGATATACAACACAATCCAAGTCAACCTGATCAATTGGTCGGATCGAGCAATAATCCAAGTCAGCCTGATCCTTTAAACCTTGATCCGATGATCAAAGAGCAAATGGACATCAAAGTACTAATTAAAGATTAAATTTTTTAGTTTCTCCATTACCTAACAAATACAGGTTAATTGAATGAGAACTATAATACAAGAATAGTATCTTCATTTTCTTTCTTTTCATATAGTTAATACTTACGTGTATCAACACATTTTCCAACTTTCCTACGAGCACACACACCAAAAAAAAATTACACCATATTAAATTACCCAACATCAAAGTTTACTAAACCCCTGTTGAGAAACCTTATAACCAACGTCAATTTATGACCCTAGGTGGTGCATTGGCAGTTTTAAATCACAAATTACACCAAGAAGCCAACCTGTTGTACCATCTCCACCGGCAACCTAATCGAACACATGTCCCATGTGACTTAGTATGTATAAATAACTACCAAGTTATATACATAGAAAATGATGATAATCCACTGCTCTTTCCTAATTGACACTGGAAGATATAAGAAAGCAGACATTATTATACCATTTTAAACTACACTCACTATAATTCTCAAGCTCTTCTGAATGTTGGCAGCAAAAACATCATCATTGGACTTCAATTTTTCTAAATTTTCATAAAGCTTGTGAAGGACCTTATCAGGAGCCTCTACCCCCAAATCAAATACCTGAAAATAACAAAACATTTAAATTCAACACATGCATAATCATGACATGACAATCCAGAAACAATTTCATCAATTATGCATATTTGTCTCCATAATAACTATGCAAACTCATAAAATTCTGGATGCATTATCCATAAACATAAATTGAACTTGGAGATTGGCCATTCAATTTTCAAGTCAATGAAGAACCCCACCAAATTTATGTTTAATTTTGCAAGATTGACCACTGACAGCCAAATGTTATTGGACTCAGCATTTTAATTCTTTACGGAGATCCCTTCATAACTGAGTGGATTTTCAAGAGATCCAAATCTCAGTGGAGCCTTTTTTGTGTGTGCTTGTGTGTGTGTGTGTGTGTGTGGAGATTGGCCTTCATGTATAAAACCTGAATTCTATTGAGAAGAGACTAGTATGTTTTGAGCAACTCCCTGCACAGCTGGCCTCCACTTTTGGAGTTGATGAACACAATCACAGGACACTTGGGTATATAAGAATGACTTGTGGTATATAGATATCCTTCAAGAACCCATTAATTTTCGGAACTACAATCAGCCATTTCTATGTATATCCCAATTGCACCGTTCCACCATATAGTGCTTTAGAGATGAATCATAATATAATAAAAAATATTTCATAATCACCCATTTATTAAGTAATGAAATGTCAAACAGGAAAAACGTATAACGTGTTTCACCCTCTATATCAAGGATCAAAATTTTGGTTTCGGGCTTGGCCGAAACCGAAAATTTGAACTGAAATTATGGCCGAAAACCAAAAATTTGGCCGAAATTTTGGGTCCCATACAAAAATGACCGAAATTTCAGTCCATAGTTATCGTTTCGGTGGGGATCGAAACCGATAATTTCGGCCGAAATTTTGAAACTTGCTTTATATTAACTCATTTCTATCAAATAACTTAAATAGTAAGCTTATCCAACATTGCAGAATCAATGACTGAGACCTCTTGTATGACAGGAACCTGTTCTACTGCTCTAAAACCATGCCAATTGGATAGTCAATACTAACTTGTACGAATCCAGGGCATTGAATGTCCCAGCAACCGCTTCTAACTCCCTATTAATTGGCTCAACATGTTTTAATAAACCAAAACAAAAGAAAACAATGATAAGTACCAATATGGTGAATTTTCATTTTTGGTGTCAAAAGCTGATTGCTACAGATTTTACGCTCCTAAAGAAGTCAGAAGTCAGCTTTTGAAAGAATTACCTGCCAATACCCAAATATCCGTGTTTTATCATCACCGAATAAGTTAGGATTTACCTGAAAAATGAACAAATCAAAAGTATTCAATTATATTGGTGGTTGTCACTTATATTCAACACAAAAGTCACATGTATTAGATTGTTAGAGCCATCCAATTGACTATTAAATAAATTTGCACAACAAGAGCACAAAAATTGGAAATGCCTGTGATTTTTGGGTCCATGGTAGCTCTAAATATAAGCTACAACTTTAATAACTTGGATTAATAAAAAATGTAGGAGGAAGTCTAAACTGAGTGCTTCTATCTGTAAATGAGTACGAGTAGAGAAGACTCACAGTCCATCCAGCTTGTATATTGTTTATTGTAGCCCCCTCTCCGTTGGTGACCCATATTTGGGCTTGACTGAATTGGACGGTTGCAACTTTTGGATTATAAGCATTGATTATGCTTGCACTCCATGGTAGGTGGAGTGTGAAGGCATTTCGACTATCGCAACTTGTGAAAGGGAGTGGTTAGTTAGAGGGCATCGATGAGACAGAGAGAAGAATTTTGCTGGTTTGGTGGTAAGATTTTTAGAGATTTGGTAAGGAAAAAACCTGGGTGAATTGACACGGTTTGAACCAGGCTCTTTGTGCGTTGAAAGAAAAAAGTAGTGAATTGACATGGTAGTAAGATTTTTAGACATTTACTCGGAGCTGGTTTGAACCAGGATCTTTGTGCGTTGAAAGAAAAAAGAAGTGAATTGACATGGTTTTCTTAGGTTTGTAGCTATAAAACTTGGGTGACAACTCCATTGTCCACCAGACGCTTTTGAAAGGTCACTTGATTGATGATTGATGACATCTGCATCAGAGTTGGTGCGTGGGTCCGTACACCTAGATTGAATCTAAAGTTAATCAATAAGAAGTAAGCTCTTCAACTAAGTGAAGAGTGAGGTAGGGATGACTAGAGATATTCAATCTCAACATCATTCATCTGCGGGGCATTTGGGAAACGACATGAGAGAAGGGTAAACCACAAGATCCATAATATTGATGCCATGTGAATCCCAATAGGACTAGCACAATACTCCTCCCTCCGTCCCAATTTTTTTATGAATAGGGAATAATGAGAATTCATGGTTTAGGAGGTTGACGATCCTCATACAGTGGTCAATTTCTCATCTATTTTCTGTAATTTTCTCTTTTTTAGACTTTTAGAAAACTTGAACCATCAATATTGGAGAGGTCTATATCAACAAGACAAGAATAAGCAGAAGTGGCAAAAACTTAAAGGATACTCATTGCACTGGGAACTGTTTGAATTCACGTCTAGCACATTTGAAGCTATCATTGGTGACATAGCTGCGGCTTCAAAGCATGACCAATATGTTGTCTACCACCTCAATTAATGTAAAGTTAGTATCACAATGACTCTGCAATTGGACCATAATGGAGAACACACAATATGATCATGTTGACTAAACAGAAATCAGGAGTTTCCTCATTATTTGCAGGAACAACAATGCCGCAAAGGAGAGACAATTAAAATCATACTATTTATCTGCTAAAAATAAGAAATGATGATTGATCTAAAGCAACACAATAAAGCAGAACAAACAACTGAACCACCTAATCAGAAGCAACAAAACAATATGCTGGAATTGCAGAAGATAAACAATTAGGCTCGCATGTAGACCTATGAAGCTTACCTACTTGAGAAGCGCGCCTAACACTTATCCACAACATTCCCATGTCTGAGAACATAATCTTCAAAGCCAGAAGTTATGATTTCAATATCAAAACATACTTAGAACAAGATATTCTACAAAATTGTAAAAATAAATAGCAACAACTAAAAATATGAGACAATTAACTAAACTCAAACTCCCAATATAAAACTAAATACGCAGGAGAAAATCAGGAGGAATAGAAAAGATGAGAATCACAGCCCTCAATTACTCGAAATTGGAATAGTTGATAAATCCTACTAGGGACTCTATTTTACAGCATCAAAACACAGTAAAACAAAGCCTAACATATGTCTACTGCAGGAGTTTCTATGCAAATCCCACACTTCTAAGTTCTTATCACCCTCTTGACAACTTGAGAATTTGTCCACAATATTGTTACAATTTTTGCCTAAATCTTTTCCACTGTTAATTAAAAGGAATAATTTGTTGTCATAGCTTGTATTTCAACAAACCAAATATAGTCACAATGCACCTTGAATCAGAAGAAGAACCTCTGACCTGAACCACAAAGCACTGATGACGATATGCGATCAGATCACAGCAGTTGGTCCCGAAGTTTAGTAGCAGTAATAGAGTTTGACGGCAGAAATTAACGAAGAGTAGAATTGGTCCAAAACCAGCAGTAGCTACACACTGAAATCTCAAAAGAGCACCAGATCAGGGATGAAATTCAGTCTGAAAAGGCTGAGATTTAAAAGAGTAATTGGAGGATGTAAACCCTCAAAGCAGATCTAAGGCTCAAAGGTCACCAGAAAATCAGAGTTAAGAATTTCTTGAAATTTCTCAACTTCTTCTAAAAGAACATTCTCATAAAAGATAGTTATCATTACTCTATTCATTCTTTTGGACAATTACAATATTTAAAGGGAATAATAGAAAGAAAGTCCTATTCGTACTCTTTCTATAACTAGTCCTCCATCTTATCTACAATTATGTTTCCTATTCTTACTTGGACTCTTATCACGTATAAAAAACTACCTAAGAAACTAATATTGACATAAGATTGAGTTAGTATTAGGTAGCTCACTGGAACACCACCAAAGGTGGTCTGATAACTTTTCTGGTGAGAGGTAGTTTCTCAAGTGAGTTGGTGATGATTCACATTACCCAAGTGAGCTATTCAAATGCAAGTTGCAAAAGGATTAGTTTCCATATAACTAAGCCAGTGCATTCAAGGCCAATGATGATCTGTCAGCATTTACAAAAGAGTGAAAGACAAGAATCTAGCATGGAGGATGGAAACTGGCCGTAATACAGTTAATTAACGAGAGAGTGGTAACATACTGAAAACTTTCTAGGCATGTAAAAGTTTTTTGGATCCCTTGAACACAAAGACTTTCTCGGAGAGAGTAAACTGCAATGTTTGTACATTGCTTTAATTTTCTAGGTTATGTATTAAGAAGACATTTCCTTTTGTCACAATGTTATCTGTGATAAAAATATGAGTAACTGTACTGGATATGTGAAGTTGTGAACGTCATGAGCTAAGAACTGCATTGAAGGTGTGTGAATGACATATATACCACTGAGTTAAATTTAAATAATATGAAGTACACTATCCTTAATAATATACTACTAATGTATTTCATTCCTGACTTTACTTTTTTTGCAAGCATGTTAAGGTTTAGAAAGATTTTAAAAATGTAAGATAATTTTTATGCTTAGGTAAGGTAGTCCCACGATGATTTTTTTTTTTTTGTCAAAGGTTAAGCTGAAAGAGAGCCAAATCTCCCACATCTTTTGTTGTCAAAATGTTACCTTACTTTCTAGCAAGGTAAGGGACACCCTTTTGAGAATTTACAGAGATTTCTCCCTATAAACCAGGAATGATATCCGTCATTGCTTGGAAAACCTTGGGATCTTCACTGTAGCTCTCATAGCACCGACCCCATCTGGGATCTCTCCAGACCTATATGTAATTTCAAGAAAAAGGATAATAAAAAACAAAACATTTTTTAAAAAGTATTAGTAGAACTCAAATTACATGATTGATGAAAATGATTTGTCGAGTTTACTGCAATGCATGGAGCAAAAACATAAGTAATGCCTGTTGCCCTAACTTCAAGAGCAGTTGCATCATTAATTTCTTCACAAGCAAAGAATCCCTAGAAGAGTAAAGATGAATGAACACAAAGGTAAGAAAGACCATAAATGGAAAGAATAGTTCCAATAGTTTGAAAAGAGAACATCATTTCTCTTCTATTTGTTCTTTCTAAAGTTTTGGATTAATTCAGTTCGTGATAAGGAAGACAAACCATAAGATGCTAGACCCAATAGCATCACTAGTCCCAAGGGACCACCCACTGTTTAGGCTTAACCATATCACCTGCAAACCAAAAGATCAAGGAGCAGTTAATGAAAAGTTTTGGGCTAATACTCTCTTAGATAAGACCAAGAATCGTATTATACCCTAATAACACAATGTTGAAGATTTCTAACAACTATTTAAGGACATGTTAATTGACTCCAAACATTGGCTAAGTTGATGATAAGCACATATATAACTTTATAAAAATGGGAAGAATTTTTATTGATCAGGCCAAGTCAGTCTTGAAAATTCATCGGGAATCATAATTCATATGGGAATACAAGCAAAATAAAAGATCGTGAATAGATATAAATATATGATAGCAGATGAAGCCCCTAAATATAATTTCTGAATAATTAATAATTAGGACTTGCCTGGTAGGTCCGAGCCCAACATTGTGAGGGAATAATGTAGCTTTGTAGACATTGTTATGTCCATGAACAACATCAATCCCATAAATCATTGGAATTCCAAGACAGGTAGAGAGACTCCCCTTCTGGAAGTCATTCACCATATCGATCTAGGTCTCGGTAGAGGCTTGTGGAGCCAGCACACTCCCCCCACCACTTAATATACTTCCTGTAAAACTTCTTGTTCAATTTAGTCTGGTTTTTCTCTATTTTTGTTTTGACTCTTTAACGAGCAAGAAACTCCATTGATTAGAATGAATATACAAATAGAAGGGAAGCAGATGCTTACTTGTGAAGTACTTTTTCATTAGTTCAGTTGATGCGACAGTTCGATGAATTTGCACCATTTGACAGACCTTTTTGGCTAGAGTCATTCGGCTTGTCAGATCTTTGATTCGAACATTCAATGCATGCTTGGGGTCTTTGTATTTCATATGTCCGACTTCCACCTCCCAGCAACATAAGAATAATAGAAGACCCAACAAAGGGATTCTAAAGCTTGTCATCTCTGTACTGATCCTTAGCCTTGTAAAATAGTACCCAGTCTTGGGTTCAGAAGTCTAAGAATTAGTATGTGGGTTCCAAGCAACTAAAATCTATGGAAGTTCTTGTGAATTAATTATTATATGATGGGAAAATGAAGAGAATTTGGTGATCCAGTTGTTAAAAATTAAGAATAGGGAATTTGGGTGTCACACACATTGGTCACCTCGAATATTGATACATTTCGCGGACGTGATACCAGATGTGCATGGATTGATACAGTGTGAATTAAGAAAAATAAAAGAATAAGAAAAAGTGGGATAAAAAATAGATAACTATATGTGTGTGTGTGCGTATAACATAATTAAAATGTTTGAAGTATTTATCCAGTTTTATATGAGCTGCATTAGTGGGATACATAAATGTACAGGTGACATGTATAATGTTAGATGAGATTTGCCTCAGAAGGTGGGCTAGATGAAGAAGGGAGCAAAACAAAAAGAATAAGTCCACAGATCTAGAGCAGGTGAAAAATAAATTGCCAACTGAATTTATGATAAATTGTGGAGAAGTAGTGGTAGCACTAAAAGGTAATGAAAACTACGTGAGAAACATTTAAAAACTTTGTTCTACAGAAGTTTTTAAGCATTAAAATAGAATTTTCTTTTTCTTTTTATGTTTAAAAATTAAATCATCTTTCATAGAACATACTGCAGATCTGCAGTTTGTTTCTATGAAATTAATTAATTTTTGAATTAGAAAAAAAAGGTTGTGGAATTAGTAAAATGGATGTCTGAGAAGCCATCAACAAATTGAAGATAAGAAGTAGAACTAAGGTAGAGTAGTTTTTGCAGCTGCTAGGCATGAAACAGACTGATATAAGACGACTTTGGATCAAAAGAGTGTCATTACAAATTTAAACAGTGAAATAAACAGCTCAAAAGAAACAATATTTGATTAAATGGTGGCCATTAATATTCTATAACTGTTAAATAAACAGCTAAAAAAGAAATGATATTGAAAACTAAATAGGAACAGAATAAAATATAAACTATCTGTACCGATAAAAACCATAAAGAACTCGATGAATGAAGGGGCCTTCATAGAAGTAGTCAAGAGATAAATAGGATAAAAATAAATAACAAAAATACAGTGGAAAAAAATAGAGAGAAATCGCAATGCTGAAAACCTGAAAAGGCTAGAACTTAAAATAGAACATCACGATTCAAAGACCTATTATAAGAAAAATACCAGCATATAAATAGAGGAAAGGCCCTGAAACCTATAGTCAGAAGAACAAAAAAAAAGAAAAAAAAATTAAATAATAAGGTCTGGATATGGAAAAATAACTAAATAAACTTAGGAAATCTAAGAAAAATAAATAAAAATCGTAGCCCTAAATTGGACTCCGATTTAGGGTTTTGGATCGAAAAAAAAAACAAAAGATAAATAAGATTGTAAGAAATAAAAAAAACAAAATAAAACACACCGGTTACTTGACGAGGATTTGGTGATTTCAACTACGATTTCTTCAGCAACTTGGGTCAAACCAACCAATTTGAGTTTTGTTGGTTTCAAATGCCTGAAGGTACGCGGATCGATACGGAATCCATTACTCAAGGATATTTCAACGAGATCGATTCACAGGCCATGAATGTCCTCAAATCTCTTCCTCCAACCCTCTAAAAGATACCGATCTCAAGATTGGTCTCTTTTATAGAGTTGGAGGAAGAGATTTGAGGAGAGAGGGATTGAAGAGAAGCGGGTGGCATTATTTTGTGAAGGAATCGAGAGTTTTAATGGAGTTTTGAGAGATTGGTTTCTAGGGTTTGTAGGGAGACGATGGGTTTGGAGCGGAGACGATGGGTTCTCGGGGCTTCCTGTGAGAGAGACAATGGGTTTTGTGTTGGCCTGATTTATAAAAGGGTTGGTTTTGTGTTTGCCCTATTTATAAAGGGGTTGGCATGAATTTTCTGGCTAGACAATATAATAAACGACCGTCGATCCTTTTACCACTGTCGGGCAGTAGTTCTTTTCAAATTAGTTAGTCCTTTTTCTCCTATTTTGACGTAGTGTTTTCTGGCTGTGTGTCATTTGTCTATATTCCGAGCTAAAATTTACCAAATTCCTTGCCGTTGATTATAATGGAATTGAGGCATGAAAATTTTCCTAGATCTTAAGGATGTTCTAAGGATTATGTTTAATTTATTCTAGATTTTCCACGAATATTTTGGGTACGGGAACTGGTACTCATTAAAATCTTTTTTTTTTTTTTGGTGCAACGGGACAGATTCGTCGCACTGTGCTCCAGTTGCCGTAACTTCTAGAACTTATGGGATTCGGGTATGAAATTTTTACCGAGTGTCGGGAAATCAGTAAAGTATATCCCATAAATTTTAGAGATTTTTATAGAATTCATTCTTATTTATTCGGTTCACTGTTTCGGGACAGATTTCCTGTGAGCTGCACAGTCCACAGTTTTGTGCCTCAAATGGGATCCACTTAGTGATCCGTCTGATGCCACACATCCTTGGATCTCAGTCTGAAACATTCCCAACTAATCCCAGGTCCATTGGGATTGATTTTTGGGTCATCATATCCATTCAATTAACTCTAGTTGGTTACCGATACTTTCCTAGTCACCGGTGTCGACTTTCTCTAAAGTTATCGGATCGGGCTTTCAGAACCATCCGATTGGGCTCATCTGACCGAGCACGATTATGTTTTTCAAACCATTTTCTTTTAGAAGACAATCTTACAGAAATAACGTTATCTAAGATCCGTTTCAATCGCGTTTTCAAGCTCTAACGCTATGCATTTCAAGTCTACATATCGCATCGAATCCTATCCACGCATCTATCACCATTTAATTCTATGATCAAAATTTTAGTAAATTTTTCATCTAAGTCTAAGGTTGAAAAATTTATTCCATTTTACTAACGAGCTATTTTCCTATATCAAAATTACACAAGAGAACTAATTATCTAACCATAAATCAAAGTAATTCAACTTTGCTAGTGAGCCAATCATGACCATCCGATTGGTCCATCATAAAGACTATAATTT
The DNA here is from genome assembly GCA_021018995.1 of Chloranthus sessilifolius. Lineage (NCBI taxonomy): Eukaryota > Viridiplantae > Streptophyta > Magnoliopsida > Chloranthales > Chloranthaceae > Chloranthus > Chloranthus sessilifolius. The sequence continues at coordinate 31,092,237 of CM037597.1, read as the reverse complement.
TGAGCAAGGCTTTCTGAGATGAATGTATATAAAACTCATTATGTCCCAGTCACTAATTATGCCAAATTTCTTTTGATCTAAATCATATGAGAATCAAACAAATTTTAAGACTATGTCACGTATGGTCTTTTCTAGTAATCTAGTGATCTAACACCACATTTTAATTAAGATTAACCATCATTTTAGGAAATAAAATTCTATTGTTTCACATAAATAATTCATCAAACATGCATGTAACAGCAAGTCACAAATCCCATAATTCTATGCAAGGAAATAAAATATTTTTCAATGCTATACCATGCATAACATTGTTAGAATTATAAGCTAGACCGGCCCATTTGGTCCATTTTGTCCTTTGGGTCATTGGCCCATTTGGAATTATATTGGTCAATCTTGGAACTTTTTTTTTGTCATAGGAAATTGGTGTATTTAATGTAGTGTCTTGAGAATATGGAATATACTTTGAGAATGTAATTTTCTATCTTTTTCTAGGCTAGGTAGTTGCTTTGGAAGTGTATGTTTATTTATTCCCGGTTTTGTATTGTGGGCTATTTTAATCACTCATGAATTTTCATTTTACAAGTCATATGAATGAAATTTGAAAGGTTCTAAGTAGTATATCACTTTAGTCTTCATTTTTGGTGTTTTTCTACACAAGAGAACAACTTTCTTCTCTTTAGAGTGTCATCTTCTTCCAATCCTAGTTGGTGTAATCCAACAAAGTGGTATCAAAGCTTGAGATTCATGGCTTCCAATATGTTGCAACCTCAACTTCCTCGTTTCACCGGTAAGAACTACAATCAATGGAGTATTCAAATGAAAGTTTTATATGGGTCTCAAGATTTGTGGGATATTGTTGAGACCGGATATGTAGAACCGGAGGATCAAGCGGCTCTCACATAAGCTCAACTCAATGATTTGAAAGAAAATCGCAAGAAGGACAAGAAGGCTTTGTTCTTCATCTATCAAGCTGTGGATGAAGTTATTTTTGAAAGAATTTCATCGGTGTCATCGGCAAAGCAAGCATGGGATACTCTTAATACTTCATACAAAGGCGAAGATAAAGTCAAATTGGTGCGGCTCCAAACTCTTCGAAGTGAGTTTGATTCTATAAGAATGAAGGATTCGGAAGCGGTTGAAGATTTTTTCAATCGAATAATTTCTCTCGTTAATCAATTAAGGATTAATGGTGAAAATCTTCAAGATCAAAGAATTGTAGAAAAAATTCTTAGAAGTTTGACTCGTAAGTTTGAATATATTGTTGTTGCAATTGAAGAATCTAAGGATTTATCTACTTTGTCTTTGGAAAGTTTGTTGGGATCGCTTCAATCCCATGAACTTCGTATGAAGCAATTTGATTCTTCTCCTCTAGAGCAAGCTTTTCAAACTCAAATTTCCTTTAAGAAAAGTTTTAGAGGTAGAAGAGGATGGCATTCTAATTGTGGACGAGGAAGGCATAATGGAGGAAGATATCAAACAAAAGAAAGAGATGAAGATGAGTCATCTTCGTAATCAAGAGGAAGGGGAAGAGGAAGAGGCCGATCTTCTCTTTCTAATGTTCAATGTTATCATTGTCAAAAATATGGTCACACCATAAAATTTTGTAGAAAAAAATTGGCGGAAGAAGAAAAAAAGGAATCAAATTTTGTTTTAGAGAACAATCAAAGTAAGGAAGATGATACTCTCTTTCTTACTTGCAATGTTCAAAATGTTGCATTCAATGAAGATTGGTATCTTGATAGTGGTTGTAGTAACCACATGACGGGCAACAAAGGCGTATTTGTCACTTTGGATGAATCTATTCAAAGTGAAGTAAGGATCGGCGATCATAAACGACTTTCCGTAAAGGGAAGTGGTGATATTCTTGTTCAATCAAAGAAAGGCATCAACGCATCTAAAATATTTTCTATGTACCTGGCCTCAAGCACAATCTTCTAAGTGTTGGACAACTCCTTTTGAAAGGACACAATGTTCATTTCAAAGGAGATGCATGTGAAATCAAGGATATGAACAATGCTCTCATTGCCAAAGTAAAGATGACTCCAAACAATATGTTTTCGCTTAAGTTTCAAAATGAAGTTCTTCCTTGCTTCAATTCTATCATCTAAGACAAATCATGGCTATGACATCTTCGGTATGGCCACTTGAGTTTTAGCTCGTTGACTCTCATGTGCAAAAATCACATGGTGAGAGGCATGACAAATATAGATCGCAAAGATCAAGTTTGTGAAGGATGCGCACTCGGAAAGCATCAAAGAAATTCTTTTCCGATTGGGAAAGCTTGGAGGGCATCAAATCCTCTTGAGCTTGTTCATTCGGACCTATGCGGGCCTATGCACACAACTTTCATTGGCGGTAATCGTTATTTCCTCACTTTTATTGACGATTATAGTCGTAAATCTTGGGTTTATTTTCTCAAAGAAAAATCGGAGGTATTCGGCTACTTCAAAACATTTAAGGCCTTGGTTGAAAAGCAAAGTGATTTTATGTTGAAAACTTTGCGTACCGATCAAGGTGGTGAATATGTTTCTCATGATTTTCAAAATTTCTTAAAAGATAATGGCAGTCGGCATCAATTAACTACTCGGTACACACCTCAGCAAAATGGTGTTGCCGAAAGAAAAAATAGAACCCTTATGGAATTGGCTAGAAGTATGTTTAAAGCCAAAGGGATGCCAAATATATTTTGGGCCGAAGCCGTTGCATGTGCCAACTATCTTTTAAATCGTGCCTTATCCAAAAGTGTTGAAGGCATGACACCACAAGAAGTGTGGAATGGACACAAACCATGTGTTGCGCATTTGAGGATATTTGGTAGCATTGCATATTCTCATGTGCCGGATGAAAGAAGAAAAAAATTGGATGATAAATCTGAAAAATATATTCTTATTGGCTATAGTGAAACTTCAAAGGCATACAAATTGTTTAATCCCATCACCAAGAAAACTATCATAAGTAGAGATGTAAAATTTAATGAAGAAGAAGCTTGGGATTGGGATTTTCAAGAAAAGACACAAAAGTCTATTTGTGTCAACGAAGAAGAATTGAAAGATATGCTCAAAATAGTGAGCATGAAGATGATAGAACTTCCTCTCCATCTTCATCTTCACCATCTTCATCATCATCATCATCAAGTTCTAATTCTCCTCCAAAGAAGACCAAAAGCATAAATGAAATTTATGAAGCATCAAGAAGACTTTTTGATGAAGATGAGATTAACTTTGCACTATATGCTGATGCCGATCCAATTTCTTTTGAAGAAGCATCTCAAGAAGAAAAGTGGAAACATGCAATGAATCAAGAAATTGACTCCATCAAAAGAAATGAGACTTGGGAGTTAACGGAACTTCCAAATGGGCACAAATCCATTGGTGTGAAATGGATATATAAAACCAAGTTAAATGCAAAAGGTGAAGTTGAAAGGCACAAAGCTCGGTTAGTGGTGAAAGGCTACAAGCAAAGACATGGCATAGACTTCAATAAAGTTTTTGCTCCCGTTGCTCGGCTTGAGACTATTAGATTGGTCTTAGCATTGGCGGCTCAAAGAAATTAGAAGGTTTATCAAATGGATGTCAAATCAGCATTCTTAAATGGCATTCTTGAAGAAGAAGTTTATGTTGATCAACCTCCCGGGTATGTGGAAAAGGGTAAAGAGCACAAAGTTTGTAGATTGAAGAAAGCACTTTACGGTTTAAAGCAAGCACCAAGGGCATGGTATAGCCGTATTGATGGGTACTTCTTGAAGAATGGTTTCAAAAGGTGTCCTTTTGAATACTCTCTCTACATCAAAGAAAACACTCAAGGTGAGTTCTTAGTTGTTTGTTTATATGTTGATGATTTAATCTTTACCGGCAATAGTTCAAGCATATGTGATGAATTAAAAAAATCCATGATGCTTGAATTTGAGATGAGCGATATGGGTCTCCTACATTTCTTTCTTGGCATTGAAGTAAAGCAAAATGAAGATGAGATTTTTATATCTCAAAAGAAGTATACAAAAGATTTATTAAAAAAGTTTAGAATGGAAGATGCAAATCCTATTTGCACTCCAATGGAGGTTGGTTTGAAAGTTAGCAAAAATGATAATAAAAAAAAAGTTAATGAAACTCTTTATCGGAGTCTTGTCGGTAGCCTCATGTACTTGACCGCCACAAGACCGGATATTATGTTTGCGGTTAGCATGATTAGCCGTTTCATGGAATCACCTAGAAGAAGTCATTGGAATGCCGGAAAGAGAATTTTGCGATATGTATGTGGTACCATTAATGATGGTATACATTACCAAAGGGCTCAAAACTCATGTTTGGTTGGATATTGTGATAGTGATTGGGGTGGAAGTGTAGATGATGGCAAAAGCACTTCCGGTTACAATTTTAATATTGGTTCGGGTTCAATTTCATGGACTTCAAAGAAACAATAAGTTATTGCTCTCTCTACAATCGAAGCGGAGTACATTTCATTAGCATTGGCCGGTTGTCAAGCACTTTGGTTAAGATGGGTTTTAGAAGAACTTAAACATCCATCAATTGAAGCTACAACATTGTTTTGTGATAATCGTTCAGCCATTGCACTAACAAAGAATCCTATTTTTCACTACAAAAGTAAGCACATTCGAATTAAGTATCATTTCATCCGTGACTTGATCAATGATGGAGAAATTGATGTGAAACCTTGCAAATCACAAGATCAAATAGCGGATATTTTTACAAAGGCATTGAAGAAAGAAACTTTTATCAAGATCAAAGAAAAGCTCGGCATTCGATCGGTCTAGCTCAAGGGGGGCTGTTAGAATTATAAGCTAGACCGGCTCATTTGGTCCATTTTGTTTTTTGGGTCATTGGCCCATTTGGAATTATATTGGTCAATCTTGGAACTTTTTTTTTGTCATAAGAAATTGGTGTATTTAATGTAGTGTCTTGAGAATATGAAATATACTTTGAGAATGTAATTTTCTATCTTTTTCTAGGCTAGGTAGTTGCTTTGGAAGTGTATGTTTATTTATTCCCGATTTTGTATTGTGGGCTATTTTAATCACTCATGTATTTTCATTTTACAAGTCATATGAATGAAATTTGAAAGGTTCTAAGTAGTATATCACTTTAGTCTTCATTTTTGGTGTTTTTCTACACAAGAGAACAACTTTCTCCTCTTTAGAGTGTCATCTTCTTCCAATCCTAGTTGGTGTAATCCAACAAACATCAACACACATCTATAACCACTATTTGACCTAGAAATTCGTGATCAGCATAGTAGTTCCAGAGATCAAAATTTAAATTATAACATCTACTTATCTTGTATTTTCTATCTATAAATATTCTTTAATCTAATTCACATTACATGGACATTCAAAGTCAAAACTTAAGATTTCTATACACATTAGAGCATAGGGATCATATTTGACCAAATCTTGACCATTGGATGACCTTGCATGATCATATAGATCACATGCATAACATACAAAGGTCATAGAAAAATATTATCCCAGATCATTCACAATAATAAAATCAAAATCTTTTTTTAATGCAAGAAAATCAAGGAAAAGTGCAACTACATATTGGTCTTAATATCTTTGACCATTATAGACCATTGGATGGCCTTGCATGATCATGTAGATCACATGCATGGCCTATAAGGTCACTGGTCTAACACACATTCCAGAATCTCCAAGAATTTTAGATAAAAATCCAAGTTTGCAAAAGTTCAAGAAAATCTAAGCACTACATCAAAATGGGGAAAAAACCACTCTAGCAGCATAAAATAAGCCACTGCTTAAAAAAGTGGTGCAATATACCACTGCCTAAAATAGTAATTTTTAAGTTAAATTAGTGGTTTTGGTAATGCATCACTCCTCTCACGTGCAAATCATCAGGCCCATCACGTGCAAATCATCGGGCCCAACCCCCCCCCCCTCTTTATCAATAAAACACAAGACGTCTTTCTCACAACCCTTCTTTTTCTCTTCGAAACCTCTCTCCCTCTCTCTCCCCCAACCCTAACCTCTCTCTCTCTCTCTCGATCGACAAACCCTAGCCTCTCTCTTGCGTTTTCCTGCTTGTTACGTGGTCTCCAGAGCTAATTTGGGAGGCTTGATTCCTCAATGGATCGGAAACTTCGGTGAGCTTGAAAACTAGATCTCCGATCAAATTCTTTTAATGTCTTTTACTGGAGAGGTTCCTAAAACTTGTTGAGTCTTCGATCTTGCAACAGTTGGATCTTTCCAACAATGCGTTACACGGAACTCTAGGCAGCTTCGATCAACCGATCGTTTTTATGATGGATCGGGAAGCGGTGAATGCTGATCTAGGTATGTTATATGGTTTTGATCTTGTGGAGCGGAGGATTTGAGATGGATTAGAAGCTGGTGAATGCAGATGTAGGTATGTTATATGGTTTTTGTTACATTTTGGTTGATTTTGAGTAGGATTTGAGATGGATTGGTTGATTCGTTGGTTTTCCAATTTTTTCAATTTATTGTTTGATTCGTTGAAGCGTTGATTTTCCAATTTTTTGTTTGATTCATTGATTCGTTGATTTTCCAATTTTTTGGTTGATTCATTGATTCGTTAAATATTTGTTTGATTCGTTGATGTGCATGCATGTTTAAAAATCGCTAGGGTTATGGACGGCCTTCGGTAGCAGCTATGAAGAAGGTAGACGGATATTTCAACTTCAAAAACAACAGGCTGAGCTTGTCATCCAGGCTATCCAAACCATATACATCCCGGGTTTCAAGTTAGTTTTCTTTTCTTTTATTTTTATTCCTCAATGCACTATTATAGAACAAATATATCAAAAAGTTAATATACTGAGAAATTCTATAGAAGCGCAATAAGCAAGGTCTACGATCAAGATTTTAAACATTTAAAATATTCATTTGAGTTCATTTGATACTTGAGATTGTGTTGGATAAATGGAAGAGACCGATTGTTAACAAAAGTGATATGTTGCAATAGACGAGAGGATTACTAGCTAGAATGCTTATTTTAAGTTCAATTCCAAAAACCATGGTCCCTAAAATTGCTGATTTTTTTAAAAAAAGTCCTAAATCACGATTTTTTGTTTATTGAATAAATCAGGAATTATTCACGAATGTTTCAAAAAATGGTGACTTTTTGTGAAAGTTAAAAATTTTCTGAGTAATTTCCATTTTTAAAATTTTTAAAATTTTTAAAATTTTCATACTTTTTATTGTTAAATTTTAATATTTTTTATTTTTTTTCCTAGACTTTCCAATCTGCTATAGATTTTTTTCCAAATTTTCTTCTTGCCGACATATTCCTGACCCCCGACTTGGTGACTATGGTCAAAACTAAATCTATAAGATTTTGAGTATTTATGTTGATTTTCCGTGAATGATGACACTCCTCAAAGTTTTAAATGCAATGGATATCTCAATCATCATCATCACCATCACTGCCATAGCGAAACCATCAACTGTAATAAAATGTGCTAGTGGTAGGTCAATTGGTATCCTCCCTCCTTTGTGAGGCTTGAGGTCGTGGGTTCTAAACTCCACGTTTGCTTCCTCCCTTATATTAATTAGGCGTTGGTTATTGGGTGAGATTTATTCTCCTATGTGTCACTCAACGTGAGTGTTTTGTTGTAGGATTTATTCCCTAAGTGCTGCTCCTGAACTGCTATAGGTTGTGTGACATAGCTCTCTGCTAGCCCTTCCCTTAGTAGAGTTCACTTGCTTTTGCAGGAATCTAACTTAAATCTATAGATCTTATTCATCTTACCTAATACTGAGAATGATCTTGATCCTTAGAAAATTACATCGTCTTATTTATCGTGTGTTGTTATTAGAAAACTTCATCTCAATCAAATCATAGGAACAATTTTCAGTGAAGAACTGTTTTTGTTAAATAGTACCTTCAAACTAGCTTTTGCTTTGATTTTATCATCAGTGTGGTAGCTAGCAGTTGTTAATCTTTTATGAAATTAGTGCCTGAATTGATGCTACCTGGTTCACTCGGTTTGAATTCGAGTTCGTTGTTTGATACCCCCTTGAGAGATCATTCTGTTTCAGCATTCATGGGTTGGATTTATATATTTATTTATGGTAGGGACACAAAGGCACCTAGCCGAGGGTTCGTGAAGACGGGGCTCGGTGATCAGATCACTACCTATTTTATGTGTTATTTTTTAATAATTAATTTGGTCTCTCTGCAGTTGATATTGCTTTAGAATTGCAAATTTTAGTTTTTTTTTTTACTGTAGCTTAGGGTGTTTTTGATTAGCTGTTGATTTTGAATAATGTTGATTTACTGCGTTTTCATTTGCATTTGATAGGCAATTTATGTTTATATTTATGATGGTGCTCAACACTTTCTTATAATCTGCTCAGTAATTTTCTTTTGCAGTTTGAGTTGCTAGTCTGTGTCTTAATTAGACCTGGTAGAATATCACATGTGGCCCAGTAGGGAAGACTACAAATTATATTAATATGTATACCTAGAGATGAGAATTTTGTTGTCGTGTGCTGTATGACCTTAGATTAATGGTTTTCACTTGGACCAAACTGGTAGATCAACAAGAGTTTTTTTATCATGATTGACTGAACACAATGGTTGTCACTTCAATGTCAGAATAAGTGGGTGGAGCAGAATTGTAGGACTCAGATAAGCTTAATTGGTATTTATTACAAAGTTATTCCAAAGGTCTTATCTTTAAGAATTTGGGTGGTAAGAATTCCAATCTTCATGGGCTCGGGTTTTTTCCTTAGCTCATTGTTGGTCCTCCCTCCACTAATTTGAGAAAGCCACCTTCATTTCATTATGATTTACTTCTTTTGGGATTTATGACATGCAAGTGTACTCTCTGTGTTCCCTTTCATTTTCCTTTTGCTTACTTATAGTAATGTAGGAGCATATATTAGCATATTTTTAGAACTAGTTCTTTGAAGACCATGAAAACTGTCATTTGGTTCAACCAAGGATTAAATTCTTGATATCAATCTGTGCTGATATTTTGATCAGGAAAGTCATAGTTTTGATCTGTTGTGATAAATGGCACTTAATCTCCAATTATATTCTACGATTAATTTACCATTTTGTCGCCGCTTAGTCCTATGGTTCAATCTATGTTCGGCTGAAATTGAGAGAAACAATTCGAACTAGCTAATGAGTGAATTGGGTAACTTCGATTAAAGCTATTTTTTTTTTGCATGGCAGGGCATATTGTGTGGTCTTCTTGGAATCCCTCCATTAAATGGTGTTATCCCACAGTCACCAATGCATACAAAGAGTTTGGCTACTCTTACGCATCAGGTATGCAATCAAGTTATGCTAAGCTTGCAAATTTATTATCAATCACTCTTCAGACTGACATGATATCACCGATACTAATACGTATCAGCCAATAGGGGGTTGATGAGGTAAAATAAAATAAATAAGTAATATAATACAACATCAAATAAAATTAGTTAAATTAAACATTTATAATAATTAAAAAATTAGCTGAAAACCAATATGTATTTTCCGATGCCTACTAATACAGTTAGGTATTGGCCAATATCTATACAATCGATATAGGTAGGGTGTGATAGGTTAGAGTGAGTTCAGGACCCAACTCATTTATTGAAACCCTCAACTGGAACCCTATCCAACTCATTTATTGAAACCCTCAACCGGAACCCGATCCGACCCATTTATTGAAACCCTCTACTTGAACCCGACCAGACCCGTTTAGCAAAAACTCAGGTCATGTTGGGTAAACTAGGCTCAAATATAAGGGAGGGAATCGGGTTAAGGCTGGTCAGGTTCAAATCAAGAAACAAAGGTTGGGATTTTGAATAGGTTTATGGCATACAATGTCTTAGTCTGCTAGGTCTAGATGTTTGTGTCATCCTTCCATTATTACTCCTTTTCAGTTAGATGTTGGAGTGATAGCAATGGTTAGTCAGTTTTTAAATAAGTGCTAATATACTAAAATTGTGGACTGATAACAATAGTTAATTTCTGCATGGCTTAATAACTTTTCAGAGCATGATATATTCCCCTTATTTTTAGGAAATGGAAACTTCTATTTTTTGTTGTTCCAAAGATATCTATATCCGTTTTTTTATATAGCTGCTACTACTAGACTTCATCTATTAATTGCAATTAGAAAACGAGGCTTGTATTTATTGGGCTTTGCCTAGCATTAGCTGATGTTTCCTCAATAATTTCGTTAATAGGTGTGCATATGATTTTTATTATTTGGCTTGCACATAGAATTGATTGATGTCTCGGATTAGCTGATGTTTCCTCAATTCGAAATGTCTTGTCTCAATATTGGCTGGGCCCATTATTTTGAAATGTCTCGGATTTCCAAGATTTATAACCATGATTAACACCCTATTGGCTCTCAGAAGCACGCTTACATTTACGTTTTGAGGGCTCTAACCTCTGTCGATGTTAGCTTTTGACTTGACAGAAATTCGAGTAAAACTCTTCATATGTTTGGCAACTTATAATGGGATTCCCCATTAGAGCTTCATTAACAATGGTATATTTAGAAGCGACCAAGGATCAAAATTTCGGTTTCAGGCATGACCAAAACCGAAATCAATTTTGGATTTCAGTGGTTTCGGCAGAAATTTTGAACCTTGGAAGCAACAACTGCAATAACGGGAGTAATTCATAGTTTCCATTTTAAAATTATATAAACCAAATAAAATTTGAAAAAATAAAACCGAAGTAGCAATTTAATCATGTAAATGTAGCTTTGAATGATTAAAAATGCAAGTAATCACAAATAAGTGGGTTTCATATTTTTGTTTTGTCCCATTAAAACACATTCATTCAATGACCACCAATTCATAACCTTACCAAGACATGGTATAGGACCAAAACATATTCCACTGCATTCCAAACAAAGAAAAAAAAATCATCTATAGATGCGGCTAAGTCCTCTGCAACCTTTTTGACTAGCTATTTGATCATTCCTACAACACATTTTCCACATGAACTAAAAGCCAGGTATAGAAAAAGAAAATAAAGTGCAAAGAGAAAAAGGGTAAAGGTACAGAAAAAGGCAAAATAACTAACACACAAAATTAAAAATGTAGGCAATGCGAAGGAGGTATCACTCAAATGTTTTATATATGCCCCCCCTCTACAATCATCTCAAAATTTGGATTTAAAAAACAAAAACTCTTCCCAATTTGCAGCAGCTATTTACTTGGGTTTCCTCCTCATAATACTTGCATTCTTCAACACAATTTCTCCGATTAATCCTGAGTTCTCTTCTGTAATAGGTGTTATCGCTGGGAAGACCTCCAATCACAACCCCCTTAAAACAGGGCTGCATTCTGCCAATAGGTAGTAGTACCACCAGAATAACCTTTAATTACTCGGAGGTTTGATCCCGAGATGGTTTTCCAATTCCCTTCCCTGTTTCAACTCTCAACTCTTCTGTAAAACAACACGTAAGCTGCTGATGTTTTAATCGCCTCCTCACTGACTGAAGAAACATGACTGTCATCAAAATGGTACCATCTGTTCTCTTCTATTAGCTGCACGCCCAACACATAAAATTGCTGGATTTTTCAATAACATGGTATTGATGTTCTAGAAAATAATGCAAATTGAAACAGACTCTAATTTGTTCTCAGGAGTTCATTTAGATGTCAACTTAGTGGTTATGGCATAGGCCTAAAGAAAATGCAAATAATAAGTATGGCTAAGGAATCTTACCTTTGTGTGTGCAGAGTAGTGACCGCCACCTAAACCACCATAGTGGTTGCTCACAGCATAAAGTTTGTAAACATGGGACTGAGGAGTAGCAGCCTTGTGCTTTACATACTTGCTTAAATCAAGATTATGAAGAGGAAAACTAACAAAAGTGTCAAGTTTGTTCTTCAGAAACCGGCTATAAGAAAATCGTTTCAAATGAACCACTAGAATCTCTGGCAACCTCCACAAGTTTAGTTTCTTAGTGGCTTGTCTATGCTCCTTACATGTAGGGCAATACCTGCATAACCAGAATAAAATGTGATATTGCCAAAAACAGAAACAAACAAAAGAAAGTACAATGAACTTAATAAAAAGACATTGCGTTTTGAAAATAACCCGCAGTCTAAAGGCAGAGACTACTAACCACATATCATCCGGTCCTAAAGGTTCCTCCTTCAAGAATGCTTCCAAGCATGAAAATAAAGTGATCGCTTCCTGCCATGTTTTCTTCACCATAAAGCCAGACTTGAAAACTTCGGGCAGGTTCTCAAGGTAGCTGGCATCATATAATTCATGTTCTCTGTCAGACCAATCAACCATAACCCTTGTGCATGTATCTAGTCCTGGTTTTATGAGGGAATCATTTTCAATGGAGATTCTGCTCAAGCATTTTTCATCAGTCAATGAAAGTTGAAATGATGAATCCACATTGGATATTTGTTCAAGTTCCATGTCGGATCCAGAAGAGTCATTAGGTACAGAACAGGGATCGTAATTGCTGAGATCAAATCCATTGCCAGAGCCATTTTCTTTCCCGATTTTGACATGATTCGAAGGAAGAAATGATTTTCCTCGCAACAATGGTGCAAGCGTGGTACTTACTGCAGCTTGAATGTTGCACCCAGTTTGACTGCCTTCTGGTAAATAAGTCACCAATGGAGTTCCCAAAAGCTTTCGGTGCCCATTGTTCAGCAGGTCTGACGAGCATCTGAAGCAGACAGACAATTTATGAGCAAGAGTAGCCAAGAAGCCTTACAGAAAATGCATATAAGCTCTCTCCCCACCACCACACACAGAGGCACAAGAGTATGCTAGAAAGAGACCTGTGTTTGTTTCAACCCCTAGGGCGGCCTATGAGTGACTCTTGGGCTTGACACTCTTACACCTCAAGTGCATTTGGTAAACCAGCCACTACGTCAAAATCATAAAAAAGTGGTGTGCAGGTCAAATCTCCCTCGGTCAAAATATGTTTTACTTTTATACTTTTATAGATGCTATAGGCTGCGTTTGGGTTAGCATTTTCAGGGCAAAGAGCAGATATGTTGTTCTTTCGCTCCGACATAGAACTTTTTCATGTTTGGTAACACAGCTCCTCGCCTCATTAGCGGGGAGTTGTCTTAAGTGATAAAACAGTTTTCTGTCTGTTTTATGTCAGAGAAATTTTATCTGCTATGACATAGAGCGAACAAAGAGTTACTTTTGTACTTATAAGAGCTAACTCAAACACAGCCAGAATGTTTCTGAACACAATGAGTCAGTAGTATGTTTTTGACCTTTCATTGATTTGATTTCCAAATTATTTTTACAATTACATTAAGTTATGGATGGAGATTGACTCGTTACAAAATATTTTCGTTCATGGAAGGCTACAGTAGATACAACCAAATCAACAGGGCAGACTAGGATGGCGTACCTTTGATAATTCAGTAGGGTGAACAGTTTGATAGTGACTTCTTTCTTAGGGAAAAAAAAATTACTTCGACTTAGGAAAAAGGCCACCTACAAGTTAGGCTCTTGTAGAGGGTTGACTAGCTTGGCAGAGAAAGATTGACCAATGCGCCATCCTTTGTGCACCTAATAAGGATATATATATAATGTCTAGGGTTAGCGTATATATGTTTTTTATGGAGTTATCAGGTGTGTCATGCACCCAGTTTCTATAATGTTCAATTTTTTATTCATACTTATCGAGGGAACTTCCGCTCCCTTGCAATTACTTGAGTGATTTATCTATTTGCAAAAAAAACATGTTCCTTTGCATCGGGAATCATTTGAAATCATTTGAAGTCTTGCTTGGCTTTTCATAAAATTATTTACTACATTACTTCTTTTAATCTTTTGAAGTCTTGCTTGGCATGCAGGTGTGCTATAGGAAACTGCTACAGCTTGCAGAAAGATCATGAAACTGCTCTGAAAAATTTTCAGCGAGCTGTGCAGCTAGATTAGCGATTGTTGGCTCCACTAAAAGCCTTTGGGCAAGTAACGATGGAACTTATTCATCATGTTCTTTTTTTTTCACATAGGCGAATAAATCAATGATTTATGTATTCATTTATTTATTGTGCAGTTATATTGTAGAAGCCTTAGAGATGCCATTGCTACCCATGGCAAAAGATGCTACAAAGGCTCTTGGCTCAATGGGAAATGATACTCTCTTGACTGTGAGGTCAAACGGAGAGAAGCTTATATTTTGAGTATTTCAAGCAGATGTTTGCCCAGGTTGCAAATCCCGAGCAATGGAATCTATTTGCTTGCTATTTGGTTTCTTTGATGAGTTTGCAAACTCTCTAGGATGTAGATATATCTCGTTAGATCTTATGTCATTTTTAGCTATATCTTTTGTGATATTTCATAATTAAAATAAATAAATAAAAAGTAAATTTCATGTTACAGAGCTTGATGTTCAAGGCCATTGAGAAAGGAATCTAACTTAAGTCTATAGATCTTACTCATCTTACCTAATACTGAGAATAATCTTGATCCTTAGAAAATTACATCGTCTATAGATCTTACTCATCAAGGGTGGACGATATTCAGTGGGATCCCGGCTAGGGGAGGGACTGGATGTCTGTCTTGTAATAAGGACTGTAGCCAGTTTTTGGCTGCAATCTATTTTTTGGCTTTTGAGTTTTCTATTTAGATTGGTTTCAATATATTTGCATTATTGATAAAAAAAAAAGAAGAGTCGATCCCAAAGTTTATCGTCTAGGCAATCTTTGGGCGTTGAATCTGTAATTGCCTTCATCCCAAGGCGCTTGACACTTGGCCTAACATGTTGGGAGTATTTGCACTCTCTTCAGCATAGATGTGATTCAGCTGCCCTTTCTGCAACCATGGAACCAGCGTTGAGTGCTGCATGTAAGTTTATATATATATATATATATATATATATATATATATATATATATATATATATATATAGTTTACTTCTCCCTTTGCATGTATCAAGTCACAAAGTCATGATGTTGATCTTTTAATGATGTTCTCCTTTTGATTTCAGGCGAAGCTTTCCGATTTGAAGCTCACTTCAAACGAATCACTAGGGGACGGAGATACTTGGCAGGAGAGGCGAAGCACATTTTTTTTTTTTAAATTATGAAAATAGGTCATGGGGTCCTTAGATTGTTAACTCTCTTTATTTATTTATTTATTTTTGTTTGAATAAAAGGATTAAGCATGTAAAGTTTAAAATATTTGGTTGATTTGAAAGGTTGGATGATAGGTTGAGATGCAATATTCTGTTTGAATAAAAGAATTGGGCATCTATTTTTTTTATTAATGACATTGAATGATTTGTATTTGAGTTGAATGGATGTGTTGAAATATGAAATTAATATCTTTTTTTCTTTATATAATTTTTTTTAAAGCATTAAAAAAAAGCATTAAAAAATTATATTAAAAAAAAGTATTACAAAAAGCATAAAAAAAATTGCATTAAAAAAAAAGCATAAAAAAAATATTATTTTAAAAAAATTTGCATAAAAATTTGTCGACGTAATTTTTTTTTTTTTAAATATATATATATTTTTAAAAAAAATTTGCATAAAAAAATTACTGTCCTAAACAGTTGTAAAAAAAGGAGTGGTTTTTTTTTACCACTATACAAGACAGTGGTTTATGAACTTCATAAACCACTATTTTGTATAGTGGTAAAAAAAAATCACTCCTTTTTTTACAACTGTTTAGGGTAGTGGTTTTTTGAAAAAACACCATTGTCAAAGACAGTGATTTTTTGAAAAAATCACTGTTTAAGGCAGTGATTTTTTTGGCTTTTTCACGTAGTGAAGGAAAATTCGAAATCCACTTAACCTAGACTTATTGAACCAGTCTTGACCATTGGATGACCTTGCATGATCATGTAGATCACATGCATGATCTCCAATATCTCTGGTCACATAGTGTTCCAGAATTTATACAAAGATTTAACCAAGAAATCCATCTTTATCACAAGATTTCAAGAAAACTCCATGCTATATGGGCCTTCGTGTAATTGGCTATTATAGACCATTGGATGGCCTTGCATGATCATGTAGATCACATGCTTGGCCTCCAATGTGCTGGTCTCATATACTAATATGACCATCCCATAATTTTAAGATCCAAAAATGAAGAAAAAAAACAAGAGCAAATGGAAAAATCTCTATGCAAAAAGACTAAAATTCTAGACAAATATCTAACTAAAATTTCACCTTACAAGCTTTAATCTCCAAGCTCTTTTTTTCCTCAAATTGTGGGGTGAAGAAGGCTGAGATGGGGCTGGAAATGATGTATGTTGGTGTGGGATGTGTAGGGAGGAGATTAGTGGTTTTAATTTTAAGATCTAATGGTTGGATTGGGGAGTAGAAGATTTCTTACAAGCTAAGCTCTAAGGAGCTATAATGGAGTCTAGAGAGAGGAGGAAGATGAAAGAAAGATGGAGAATGAGGAGTCTTATGGGGAATTCGAATTTGCAAAGGGACTGGGGAGACAAAGAGCTGAAATGAGATGTCACATGTCATCCCAAATCTACCCAAAGCAAGACTCCTATTTCCAAAGTATTATCTCCCTCTCTCTTATCCCGCCCAACCACTTTGACCCAATTTGACCTTTTTCTCCCCCACACATCACTTCAAAGCTTGTCTTTTATTGTGTTTAGGGTCCTCAAACTATATGAAAAGTCCACTTTCCAACTAATTTTGTGGGGCATGTATTTTGATGCATCTTACACCCTAGATTTCCCCAATATAAATTGGGTGGTGTAAGATGGGTCAAATTCAAGTCAACTAGATGAATGGTATGGATTTACTAGAGAAATGAAAAATTATATTTTCTAATTTAAAAATTTAGGAAATTTAGTGGTATTCACCCCTAAACTTTTATGATTTTTACAAGAATTGCCACTCTTATATGGAAAACACTTACACTCAACCTTTAGTGTTAGTACATCTTCTAACTTCCATCCCATGCGTCAATCTTTGACCCATGCATCTAAGAATCTTGATACAAATTTCAAAAATCTAAACCAATGGTGATGATCACCTCATCACCCTCGAGGCCCTTGGCCCATTTCGGGTCAAGCCTCGGGTCAAAAATATATTCATACAATAATCCTAACAATTTAAGGTATGAGATGGTGTGTGTTCACTACTTTTTCTAATACACCCAATCAATTAAGTGGAGTGCCCTCTGGGTGCCACTACCAATAATTTGATTTTATTATGTCAAGGTGGGTGTCACTACTAATAATTGAATTTTTTTTATTGTTTTAAGATTGGTGTCACTATCAATAGTCAAAACATTATTTATGTAAGGAGTGTGCCATAAGTAATAGTCAAATTTTTATTGGCTTGAAATGGGTGCCACATGTAATAGTCAAATTCTTATTGGCTTGAAATGGGTGCCATACGTAATAGTAAAATTTTCATTTATTTAAAGTGGGTGCTCCGAGAATTTCGGTAGACCTGGCCTCAAGCAGTCTCTTGGCACTGTCAGGTCACACCATTGTCCAATCAACTATTTGACTAACACAGAGATCTAGGGGTAGATGTTACAACCGATCTTGGTATCAAGGAAGGAGTATGATCTTCTACAACACTTATAAAAGATCTCGGCTCAAATCTCTATTCTTGAGCTGGTAAAAAAGTCTCATGACCACTATCACTTATTAATGAAGGTGCTCACCGAGACCCACATAGTTGAAGACATGACTCTCAGAGGGTTGCATAAGATTACCTCAGTAATGGTTTAGCCCCCAATGCTCAGGTTCACATACGCTGATATGCTGAAAGAAGAACTACACTGAAGTGCTACTCCCACATACCTAACAATGGTGATCAGAGGGTTAGTCCCACAAGCACTAGTAAATACAGGACCTGGTCTAAATATTTGTCCATTGGCGACACTCAAGGCTCTCGAGTACACGGAGAATGACATACAACCATCATTATTATCTTTGATAGCATATGACAACACCCGACAGTTTGTAAAAGGAATCATTAAACTACAAGTTCGACCAGTAGCCTTGGACACCACGTATCTGAGTCATCCAACACTTACAACCTAATCCTAGGAAGGAATTGGTTGGAATCAATGAAGGTCATGACATCAACGCTCCATCAGTGTGTCAAATTCTCTCACGAGGATGCCATAATAAGGATATGCACAAATGCTCCATTTGAAAGCCCCGAAATTGACTATGCTGCAAGTATCCTCACGACTCATGACTCGGTATTGTCCACCAGCTACATTAGGAAAATTGGGACTCCATCAAACACCAAGATAGCAGAAGTCAATCACCCATGGTCATTCCCATACATCACCGAAAGCTAAAACTGAGGGTGACCGATCATGAACTATCACAGGTGTACGATGCGCTGCTGACCATGACAAGAGGTTGGAACCTAATGTACTAGTTAGGGCACCTTCCGAATACTGTACTAGGTAAAAACAAACAAGGGAGGTTATGTCTCATCTTACTAGTCAAGTCTCATAAGCTTACGAGAGTAGGCTACCGGTCAGATGAGAAAGAGAGTAGTCTCCAAATCACCTCACCCAAGTGGTCTTTATAAGATCACTTTGTATATGGGACTACTGAAACAACTAGTGCATCAAAGAAAAGAGGAACCTTCACTAAGACACAACTCACAAAAGTGAGGGGATGGTGGAAGCCTTTGCCGATTTAGTGAACCTGAACCAGAAAGTGCATATAGACGAAGTGCTCGATGGGGTCAACCAATTATTCAAGGATGAAGAACCTTTCCACGCAGAAGATCCAAATACCGGTACAATGAACCAAAGCCATCAGCACACATCACGTAGAGAAACCATCTGCTCATAGAGGATTAGAGGTCATCAGAGGAGGAGGATTTCCATATCTCCGTCATAGAAGTGGAAGAAGAACTAGAACTCATCGTTCCTCAATCCCTGGGTTGGCCACAGGTTCAAATCTTCTGGAGATCTTTGAAAGAAGAATAGCAAGAACTGCCTAGCGACGATGACGAATATTGGCTAAACCTCCCCGCAAATGAGTTAGAAGAACAACTTGGGCAGATCTCCAAGAGCTATTTCGAGAAGAAGATGATGAAAAAGTTTTCCAATCTTCCAACCAAAAAGGTGCAGAGCTCTACCACCATATAATTCCCGTACTAGATTGGGAGTACACCAGGGATGATCCATGCATCCATCATCGAGAAATAGAACCATATAGGGCATGCATCTACCTAAAGAAGTACTAGAATTCACAAGAAGAAAAAGAAAACCCTCACGTCCCCATAACAAAGGCTAAGACTTTGACTCTCGAATCATCCCAAGTAGATCAAAACTGACAACCACCTTCCAGTGATGACTAAATTACTGGCAAGATCTTCCTGATCTTGAAATGAATGAGCTAGGTGAAGATCTTCAGGCGATGTTTTAGGAAAGCAATGAAGAGTTTGACTCAGACCTAGTTATCCCCAATCCAACTCCATGAATTATACCCATTGGGAATGTGCTTGGCCAAAGATATGTGCGTCCTGCCAAGATTAACTGCCTTGCAGAACATGCCTTCTATTAATGTAGTTTTGGCCACCAAAAGATCATCAGTACTTATCACCTCCTGAAGATCTCTGACTGAGCCTTTCAAGCACAGATGAAGAAGAATGCGAAGGCTTCTACTCCACTCAGGTAGAAGATGAAAATAATATAGCACCCGAGTCATCATATCCAAAAAGCTGGCAAAACTACTGGTCAGATCCCCCGATTCATGAAGTAGAAGAATGGGGGTCAGATATCAAGGCGATGTTCTGGGAAGAAGGTGATGAAGAGTCAGAATCAGAGTTGATTGTCTTGGAACCAACTTGGGAACCTCTGTCTGGCTGGGAGTGCCCATGGGAAGACCCATGCATTTCACATTGGGATAATCCTCCTTGAAAAGCGTGCATCTTCTTACAAAAGTATTGGAAACCGCAAGAGGAAGAACCCTTACCACCTTTGGAAGACGTTCAACCAAATCTATTCAAACTTGATGAAGAAGAGTTAGAAGATTTCCATCTTCAAAATCTCTTTGAAAAGCAAAGCGACTCTGAAGACGAGATGATCTATGTGATAGAAGAGACCGGGTCATCAAGTGATCCACTACCCTCATTGCTCATTCAGAAGATTGCACAAGGTGAAGGCGGTGCAAAAAAAAATGACAATCTCTGAGCAAATCCTCACACTCAAGAGGCTCGCACATACGACTTGAGAAGTAGTCACCATTCCCGAACTAGGGAACTTGTTCTCATTGGCTCCTCCACAGGAGGTCGACCCAATATCCTACTTATTTCAAAAAACTAAAAAAATAGATAATTCTGAAAAACCCAAAAAATTAAATATTCAAAACCCAATAAAATTAGAAAATTTTGAAAAAGTGAGGGAATGCTTTGTGTCCGACATACCTGTTGACTTACTCATGGACTCAAGAGACTTTTCTCTTAACTCTACGTGTAACGGTTATGCCGTCAGAATTTAGGAAGAAAAGACTCATAATGAAATGGCTAGGCCAGACTATGTCACTACTTTTGACATGACGACGCCACTTCCTAAACACCCTCGGCCCGACCTTACTGCCATTCACTCACAAGTGCAAGAAGTGTCTCATCAAAAGCACAATCCGGTAGTCATACCAGACGAAATACTTCCTGAGTTTGAGAGAAGAATGAATGACTTCAATTTCCACCTCACCGAGGATGTCGCAATCATTGCTTGCACTAACAAATAGTTACCTCTCAAAAAGTTAACTACCTAGTGTGATAGTCTTGCATTATATATGAACTTACCTATGACGAAGGAGAAGGACAAATTATTGAAGAAGCACAAGAATTCTAATGGATCATCAAGCGCTTCGACAAGCAAACTCAAGCCACTGCGGAACCTACTAAAGAGGTTGACTTCGGTACAGAGGAAAAGCTAAAGATATTATGGATTAGCGCCATGTTTAGTCTAAAGGAGCAACAACAGACAATCCACATCCTTCAAAAACACCTCGATTCCTTCACCTGGTCATATGAGGGCATGCTCGGCCTGGACCCAAGCCTGGTGGAACATCATTGTAGACACCTAAATTTGGCCCAAGGACCGATCGAAGCACACTTCCGAGCTTTTGATGGTAGGTATCGTAACCTTAGAAATCTTCCCAAAACCTTAGGAGTCATCCCAAATCCTTAGGAATCGCCCCTGATCCCTTAAAAACCTCCCCGAACCTTTAGAAACCCTTCGGAACCCATACCTAAGCTTTCCCGAGCAATGATCAAAGAGTGAAGCATCGGGACTAGCTGAGATCTTCTTTTGTGATCGAATCATATACCATTGAAATGTAGAAGTCTCTAGCTTTACAACAAGCCAAGAATCACCCCAATCGGAGTAGTACACCAAAAGATATTGCATTCCAAAGAATCAGGGTTTTGAGTTGGGGATCCTTAGGGTTTTGGCGCATGTAATACATGCACCAAGCCATTTCTGGGAAGAAATGGCTTGGCGCAAGTATTAGGTGCGCTAGCCTTATGTGGGTCCCACCTCGGGCAGCCAACTTCCCAAAACCCTATTTGACACTGTTTTACTGTACCTTTGCCTGGCACATCTATTAGTTGCGCCAGGCTTAGTTACAGTAACCCTAGTTTTTTTGCTCGAATTTCATTTGTGGGGTTTGACTTGTTGACCATCTTGATGCCTTGGGTGTGTTTCACTTGTTTTGTTGCACCCTCCCCTATTCTATGTGCAACCCTTGAGTGACTTGAAACACTACCCTATCATCCACCATTGGAGCTAGTTTTCACATATTTCTAAGCTTCAAAAACCCTAGGAAATCTTAGATGGCTAGATTACCTAATTTCTAATCCTACCTAGCCTCTAAACACCCTCCTAACCTCCTCCCTTTCCTATAAATAGAGAGGCACCCGTCCCTTTACAAAGGCTTAAAAATTTTTCCAAAGAGAGAAAGATTAGAGATTTACTTCTCCCCTTTGGTACACTATTCTCCATACAAATTCCAGAATTTGAAAGTTTCCTTTAGAGCCCCCACTTTCATCAAAACCCCTTAGTTTAGGTGAGAGCTACCCTCTAGCCTTCCTTCTCTAACTCTTAGCTATCAAGCCCTAGGAGCTAGAACCCTTGTTCTAACCATACAAGCCATTGGAAGCTCACTGAAGCACGCCTACGCAAGGATCCACAGCGGTGCGACAAGGGCCTGAGAGCTCCGGCTCTCCCCTCTACTACTCTACCTTCATTGTTCTTCCTCTATCCTCGCATTTGTGCCATTACGCCGTCGAAATTCCGGTAGGAACGGAGGGGCACAAATAGGATTTTGGTGCCCTAGGGCAAGAGGAAGGACCTTTTTACTTCTTTTATTTTATTTTTGTTTTGGCCATAAGTAGAGACCGCATTAAGCAGGTTGATCGGGTGCCTAACAGCTTCTCTATCGATAACCGAAGTCCCTACCCAAGAGCCTTTGGCGTAGACCAGTGAATTAGAGTCATATTTGGCACTTCGGTGCATTTAATATTGATTTTAGGTTTCCCGAGACACCAAAAGCTCCGGGTGGCGACCCTAAAATTTTCCTACGAGTGTGCATCATCGCAACGGGATCGTAAAAAATCTCACGGTTGCACAGATGACGACTTTGCTGGGGAGTAGCTAGTAGAGCTTTCCCTTGAATTTGGCCTTTTATTTTTGATTTTACTAACCCTTTTTGCTGTTTTTTTAAAATTTTTTCTCACTCCTATGATTACGTCATTTTACTCATCCCTACTTTTACGTCATTTACGTGCCTTAGCCGATTGGCGGGCCTACATACGCATAGTCCTTACTTTTTTTAACATTTTTGTCATTTAAAGTGCCTTAGCTAATTCGCGGTCCTACTTGCGCTTTGTTATTTAATTTCTTTACTTTTACGTCTTTTAAGCACTTTAGCCGATTGGCAGGCCTACGTGCGCATTTCCTTTATTGCAAACGTATTCTATCAGTGGACGCCGGCCCGTAGAGGCGGCACGGGACCATCACCCCCGGTCTTTGAACTTTAAGAAAACTCCCCTAAAATTGAAAAATAAAATTGAACTAACAAGGGGGACATAATTGAATTTTGCGGGGTAGATTTTTACGGGTTACGATTCCTAAGCAAACATACAATCTCCCGGTTCTTAGTACGGCGGCAGCCCCTAGTGGTGATGATCCAGGAAAGTACCAACCCACCTAGTATCTGAGAAAGCGCTTGCGCTGAAGGTATATCGGGTGGGTAATTTATCTCGTTACAAAGCCTAAAACCTGTGGGGAGAGAGCGTTAGTAGACCCACACCGGCCTTGTATCCCTTAGGTTCGGTGAGGAGATACTCGATACAACTAAGCAGTCTGTCTCCGGAAGCATTGCTTCCAGAAAAACCAAAAAAAAGAGACTCATTTCGGGCTGCTGTTCTGTTGTCAAACCTGTTTGACCCCACTATTTTGGTTGGCGCAACTAATATATGCGCCAAGCCAAAAGAACACCAGATTTACATTGGCACAACTATTCAATGTGCCAAGCTGAAACTGAGCAGATTTTCATTGGCACCAGTAATACATGCGCCAAGTTTAGCTTGAGCAGTGCAACCCGAATCTGTGGCCTATCTCACCATCCCGGATTCCTCGATTAGTGGTTTAGCACCTCTGTTTAGGTTTCGCATTATCCGACACCCAATACGCCCCTGTCGGTCAAAGGAAGGTGACTTCTTTTAAACCCGTTCCGGGGGATCGGGTGTTTGCATTGATTTCTGTGCCTTCAATAGATCAATGGGCTTCCCTTTGATTCTTCTGAAGCACATTGGGGTCGTTCCACAAGACTTATTTAGGGTACGAAAGTCACCCGAGACGGGAATTCAAAGGCCTCGGAATCCTTAAATCATTTTCATTTTACCAAATTTTCAAAAAAAAATTAAATAAGTCAAAACACCCAAAAATAGATATTTGTGGTGCTGGCACAACGATATCATCTTGTCATTCGACATCCCGTAGGGCAAGCCATGTCATGGGCTGTGGACCTGGCATACGCCAATCCCGACTCATCCCCACCACATTCCCCAACTCACTCCCACACAGAAGAAATGTTTACTTCCGTCCCCCTCACCCAATCACCCTTCACCGTTATCGGCCCATTTTGTGTCCCCATTTTCCCATCTACTACCTCCCAAAATACCCAAAATCTAACCCCCCATTCCACATCATTTTCCCAAGCCATGCCCATTCCCCTGTCCATGGCCATTCCCAATCCATCTCACCTTCCATCCACACCCATTCAAAGCCCGACCCAATCCTCCACCTTCACCAATATACCCTATTTTTCATCCGCCCGACGCATACCCAATCCACCCGCATCTACCCATGCCACACCCAATTTTACCAATCCCCCATACATCCCTCCATCTACCTAGGTCATGACCATTTTTACCAGGGCCATGACCAACTTTTCCCTCTCATCCCCCACATCCATACCCCATCCCTCATCATCCCAATATATACCCGATCCACCCACATTCACCAATGCCCCACCTAATATCCCCTCATCTATCCAGGTAATGCCCAATTTTACCAGGGCCATGCCCAATTTTTCCCACACATCCACTTCATCCACACCCCAAATACCCTCAAACACACCATCTCCATCCGATCCCTCTCCAATGGCCATGATGGAGGAGATGGTCCGGGCCTACACTAGTTGGCAGGCCTCCCAAAGCAATCCCTCTCATCCACACCACACATCCATGAATCCCTCCCATTCACTATCAAGCCTCCATGCTTCATTCCCCCATGATCCCCATCAAACCTCTATTATTCGGAAGAATCGAAACACATCGAAATGGTACTAGCCGTACTTAATAATGGAAGGATTTGGCAAAAATATGTAGAATTGTCCCTCCTCAAAAGATGATTCCGGAATAAATGGGCAATAGTTAGGAGAGGTGTGCCAGTGGCGAGCAGATGCAAGGTTATTAGATACCGAAGGAAACCCCGGCTAGAACCACACATGCAAGTTTCCCTGCATGTGGCTCGTCCGTGATAACTTCTTCAGATTTGTGTGAACTAGCGGACCGATCACTAAGTGGGGATGCTCCCTCCAGCATGAGCGAACCCTTTCAGAACTGGTTAGGAATGGGCGCCACTATCCCAGCCCGGATCCAGCCAGGTTCAATTGATCATGTCCCCTTCCCAACAGTTGTACCTTGTCTTGGGGCATCTTTGGCTTTACGAGAGAAAGCCCGCTAGATAAAAAAATCTTTCTCTTCCCGTCCTGGGTCATAGTGAGGCTCCGGTGCGTCCACAGAGTGAATCCCGACCGATTGCTGAAAGGGTAACCTCCCTGTCTAAGGAGTCAGAGCAGTTGAAAGATCAGCTAGACATAATCCAAAAACAACTGTTGAAGATGGATGGAGCCGAAATCCATGCCACATGCTTCTTAGACTTGTGTTTATTTGTTGAGGTCCCCCGACCCCCAAAATTTAAAATGCCGGTTTTGGATAAATACAACTGCACTGGCAATCCCATTGCACACCTCAAGTCTTATTATGGGGACATGTGCCAGTATGGGGGAGATGAAAGACCATTGATAAAGGTCTTTCAGAAAAGTTTAACTGGTCCGACCTTGAGGGGGTTCACGTCCCTAGAACCATCTATGATAAAGATATTGAAAGATTTCACTCACTTGTTCCAAGAGCAATATGTCTACAATATAGACATTGAACCTCGCAAGTCAGACTTGGCTTGATTGAAGCAGAACCCTAATGAAACCTTTAGCGATTATTTAGGGCGTTGGAGAGCACTGACAGCTCAGGTGAGAAATAGAATACCTGATGATGAATAAATTGAGATGATTTTAAAGAATACTTTGCCAGTAATCTCAGACTTCCTCGTTTACCAACAACAGTCTAGCTTTGCTGATTTGGTAAGAAACGCCAATCATTGTGAGGATGCTATTAGGGAAGGTTGTCTAAGCAAGAATGTACCTGGCGGAGCCAGGGGGGTCATAAGGGTTTTAGAGCAGAGAAATGAGAAAAGAGTGGGAGCCGATGTTCAGAATATTGCCAACACCCAGCCCAACACTAATATAATCCCGTTCTAGTTCAAAACCTCCCAGCCAGCTCCAGTGAGAAGCGAGCCGATACAAAGAATCGGGAATAGGCAGGGAGCACTGATGACTCCAGAGCAAAGAAGGGCTCGCTATGACCGAGTTTTTACACCCATGGGGTAATCACTGAATGTACTTCTATCTTTATTAATAGAAAAGGGATTAGTCACGGCCCTCCAACCATGACCTCCAAATCCCATCCCTGGGATCTATGATCCTAACACTCACTGTAATTTTCATTAGGGACCGGGTCACCCAATCGATCACTATTTTCTATTAAAGCATGTGATACAATATTTAATTGAGACTGGAAAAATCATTCCACCTGCACCTTCCCAAGTGAACCAGCACACGCACATACATCAAGCACCGTTGCCCCCACACCCTCCCAGTGGGGCAGGTCTAAGAACCATTGTCGGTATGATCGAAGAGGATGATGAGGAGTTTGAATTTGACCCATCAGATTACATCAGTGACCGAGAAAGTTTTGTAGCACCAAGGCCAAGAGATCAGGTAGAAAGAGGTATTGGGGTGATTGAACCCTTGAATTTGTCAGATTATTTCTCCAACCCTGCACCCCATTTTAAACCCTTAGATCTTAGGGTTTACTTCCCATTACCCACTCCTGTGAATTATGTACAAATTAATGCCTATTAGCCGTACTCTGCCACCCCCACCAATTACCCAATAGCCCATCATGTCCCCCAGATCCCACCACCACCTATTAATTATCAGTGGTTCACCCCTACCCCATTACCCCCGACATAGCCACCCACAAACCTCATCACCCCAACCTGGCCTACTTTCACCACCGGCCCATCCATCACCGAGGTGAACCAGGTTTTACCCACCCTTCCTGTGTCATCAGTACAAGAGCATCAGATACCGACAACAACTCCATTTTAAATTTTGGTACCAACTTACAATCCTCATCAGGTCCCGCTCAGTTATGAACAGACGAATGTCAATGTCGGCAGCAATAGAGAAGAGGTAGTGGACTTTTTTACCAAATCTGGGAAGATCTCTAAGTAGCCAGAGGCACCAGCATCAACACAAGCCCAACCAAAGGGGAAGAAAGATAGTGTCGTGAACCCATACGAGAAAATGAGGAGAGAACACATACTGGAGACTCAGCTGAGAAGAATGCCAGCTCATATCACAGTCTGGGACATATTGATGACGTCCCCACTTTATTTTTAAGCCTTAATGGGGGCGTTAAAAATGCACATGTATCTCTTCAGGTGAGCCCAGACGAAGTCGGGCAGATAATTGGACAGGTGATGGCTCCCAAGGGCATTTCATTTTCGGACGCCGATCTACCGAAGGAGGGAAAGCCGCTCAAAATCCCTCAATATCACTTTGGAATCTGAAAACATGATAATTCCCTTGGTATTAATTGATAATGGGTCTACTTTGAATGTATGCCCTCTAAGAACTGCTACTAAGATTGGAGTAGATCCGTGCATGTTGAGACGTACAAGAACTAGTGCCAGAGGTTTTGATAACACGCAAGGGGAGATAATGGGAGAAGTTGACCTTGAGCTGGTGATTGGGCTAATGACCTTCTCCATATTATTTCAAGTAATGGATATCAAGTCCCCCTTTAATTTATTACTAGGGTGCCCATGGTTACACAAAGTTGGAGCGATACCATCGACGCTGCATCAGAAGCTTAAGTTCGTGTCTGGGCAGAGGGTTATCACCATCATAAGTGAGGGACACGATGAGAAGGAAAAGGCCACCCACAACATTGAGAACCCAAAAGTGCTGGATGTGCCACACACGGCTGAAGATAGCGACCTCCATAGTTTTGAATACGAGGTATCGGCTGTAGTCCTGGATCCCCCGAAAAACATCACTTTAAGAATCGGAGGTGGAATGGTAGTGGCAGTGGCCATGCTCCAGAAATGGGGCTATCAAAAGGGTAAAGGACTAGGACCCCGACTGTAAGGTAGGAGAGAATCGGTCAAGGCCAAGGGAGGCCAGCATGTCAGATTTAGGCTAGGTTACTAGCCCACAGAAGAAGTCTGAGTGGCTAAGGAGAGAGCCTGAGCCATGGCAGCCACAAGAGCCAGGGGGATAAACCTAGAAGAGAAGCCCTATCCCAGGCCTCACATCAGAGCTTCATTTGTGAGAGCCGGGGTTGTAAAAATTGATCGGAATGGGGTAACTCAATTAACCCTACATAAACCCGCGACACCTGTTCACCCCACCAATCCCTAAATTATCCCTCCTAGCTTGGAAATTGACCTGGCTGCGTTGTCCCTCTTTGAGGAACGATGTTCCATACCTGCACAATCTCCCCCTGTGGTAAACCATCATAGGACTATGCTGACATTTGAGGACAGAATCTCAGATGAACCTAGGATCAACATGATGGAGGCTGACTCCAAAGAGCCATATCAGTCAACACCCTCCATCCAAATCCAAACAGGTAAAAGGGGGGCATCTCAGGTATGTAATTGGGCATTTGTGCCTCAAACTCTAAAAGTGATAGGTGGCTTGAAATTCGGCATTGGTTTCCCAAAAAAAATAACTTATAAAAGGTGAGATAAGCCCTTGGCAGGCAATACCGTATATATATAGGGACTCGCTTTGCCAAGAGCCCATTTCCGAAGAAAACAAAAATCCCAAAAACATAGAAAAATACAAAACCCAAAAATATTATCTTTTAAAATTCTGAATAAAATTAAAGAAAAGGATGCCTTAATCGAAAATCCCGTCCTACGTGAATTCGACCCCTTTCCTATAAAAATACAAGAAGAGATAGGAGTCACGAGTTTGGACTAGGAGATCCCTACTGAGGAGCTTCCCAATGAACTCCTAGAATGGTTTACAGACTTTGAGCACGGTCCTACCCCTATTGTTGAAGAAATCGAGGATGTCAATCTAGGTACTGAGGAGATTTCAAGAATTACCAAGATCGGAACAGCATTGTCTCCCGAGGAAAGAAAAAGCATAATTGATTTCCTTCAGTCATACTAAGATGTCTTTACATGGTCATACAAGGACATGCCTGGTTTGGACACCAATTTGGTTGAGCATGAGTTACCACTCTACCCTGATATCAACCCCGTCAAGCAGAAATTGAGGCGACACCGACCCGAGTGGATGATGAAAGTGAAAGATGAGGTCATCAAGCAACACGATGTAGGATTCCTCATGGTATCTAAATACCCCTAGTGGCTAGCCAATATCGTTCAAGTGTCAAAGAAGGATGGAAAGGTCCGTATGTGCATTGATTTTAGAAACTTGAACAGAGGAAGCCCGAAGGATGATTTCCCATTACTACACATTGACATCTTGGTCAATAACACTGCTAAGCATGGGATGCTATCATTCATGGATGGATTCTCTGAATATAATCAGATCAAAATGGCGGAGGCAGACTAAGAGAAGACAACATTCATCACTCCCTGGGAAACTTTCTGCTATAGGGTTATGCCATTCAGGTTGAAGAATATCAGTGAGACGTACCCAGAGAGCCATGACTGCTCTGTTCCACGACATGATGCACCGGGAAATCAAGGTATACGTCCATGACATGATCACCAAGTCACCAAAGAGAAGGTGATCATCTGATAAATCTCCAAAATCTGTTTGAGAGGCTGAGAAAATATAGGCTATGGCTAAATCCTCATAAATGCGCATTCAGCGCCATATCTGGGAAGTTGCTAGGATTCATTGTTAGTAGAAGAGGTATCGAGGTCGACCCAGTCAAAGTGAAAGCTATCACAAAAATGCCACCACCATCTACTGAGAAAGAGGTCAGAGGATTCTTAGGCAGGATACAGTTTATCAACCGGTTCATCACACAACTCACTCCTATCTGCACGCCGATCTTCAAGCTACTGAGAAAGGACTCTCCTGTTGAATGGAACGATGATTGTCTAGCAGAATTCGATAAAATCAAAATCTACCTCCTCAACCCTCCAGTTTTAGTCCCTCCCGAGTTGGGAGACCACTCTTAATGTATCTCTCCACGATGTTTTGCTCAGGTGCCTTACAGAGGATGAAGTAGTCAACATCATGAAGGAGATCCATGAAGGAGCATGCGGTGCCAACGTCAATGGTCATATGCTCGCTAAGAAAATCCTACGGCAAGGATACTTTTGGACCACTATGGAATCTGATTGCTGCAGACAGGTTTAGAAATGCTATAAGTGTCAGGAACACTCCAGTCTGATACACGCTCCTGCCATCAATCTGCATTGCATGTCCACTCCATGGCCATTCGCTACTTGGGGACTCGACATTATTGGGAAAGTCAATCCGACAGCCTCAAACGGATATCGATTCATCCTCGTCGCCATTGAATATTTTACCAAATGGGTAGAGGCAGCGTCTTACACCAACATCACGGCCCAACACGTCGAGAAATTCATCAAAAGCAATATTGTCTACCGATTTGGCATACCCAAGGATATCATCACTGATAACGGCACAAACTTTGGGAATAAGCACATCAAGGCCTTCTGTGAACAGTACAAGATTAAACACTATCGCTCATCACCTTATCGGCCACACGACAATGGAGCCGTAGAAGCTGCTAACAAAACTGTCATCCGCATCCTCAAAAAATGGTCATCACCTATCGAGAATGGAGCGAGATGTTGCCATTTGCTTTATGGGCCTACAGAACATCATCTATATCGCTACAGGGGCAACACCATTTTCCCTTGTGTATGGAACTGAGGCCGTCTTACCAGTAGAGGTGGAAGTACCTTCACTCCTGGAATCAGGCCTATTTGAAGCTGAGAGAGAGAGATCTCGCTTTGAGCAACTAAACCTGCTAGACGAGAAAAGGCTATTAGCCTTGTGTCATACCCAAGTCTACCAAAGGCGAATCGCATGCGCTTACAACAAACATGTTCGCGGTCGAGATCTGAAAGTAGGAGACACGATACTCAAGAAAATCTTCCCATCCCTCCACGCCGATTTGAGAGGGAAATGCAAGCCTAACTAGGAAGGACCTTATATCATTCGAGAAGTGCTCCCGGGGTATGCCATCCGCCTCACCACCATGGATGGAGATCATGTTCCTGAGCCCATCAATGCTGGATACGTCTGAAGATTCTACTCCTAGGTCTTCGCGACAAGGTAAGTATTGATAAAACGGATATGTGACTGCTCAAGGACCCCACAAAAGAGGCCGTCATTTCAAATCCAAGTAGCCAAAAAAGTATCCCTAAACAATTATATCCTTTGCTACACCTTTTGAGCCACGAGCCTTTCTTTTAATATACCCCTCCCCGAAAAAGAAAATGTGTGTACATACACCAACAAAAAAAGAAGAAAAAGAGTTACCATTAAAAATAAAAAAATCGGAAAAGCAAAACCCCAAAAAGAGATTATCCAAAAAAGCAAAAAAATATATATAGAGAAAAGGTGGGGCATGTACAGTCATGGTCCCCTAGGGAAAAAGCGTATTATGGCAACTGGAACCCTGTTAAGGAAACCCTTTTTAAACTAGAATACCTTCAAAATCCTAACCTTACCTATGGCCACAATACATCTTGAAGAAAAGCCCTCTTTAAGGCCTATGAGCAATCACAGTATCTGTTGAGTCAGTACGAGCCAAGCTGTGAGACGATCAAATGAATTCCATCCAGCCGGCTATGACAGCATCGACGTCCATGTTGTGGCCTTTGAAAAAAGAAAAAAAAATAAAAATATACAAGCTCAAAGCAAAAAGGACGTGGTGAAAACCTGAAAGGGCACCATGAGTAAAAACAACGAGTTTGTGTGAACCAAGTGAAAACTTGAAAAGGCGCCTTGGATAAAAATGCAACCCATGGACGTAGTGAAAACTCGAGAGGGGACTGCGGATAAAAAGAGGGAAACAATGGGCACACCGAAAACTCATCTTGGGCGTTGTGAGTAAGAATGTTGAAAAGAAGAAAAGGCTCAAGGATAATAAGAATGATCCTTTGATTACCCTCCCATACTCCCGATTCTCGACGGGGCCACTCATGTTAGCTCAAATCAGGGTCTGAACCAAGAATATCTTAAATGGCCGCACCGTCAAACGTATTACCCAGGGTAAGGAGATAAGGTCGATTCACTCCAAAGGGATGGATGTTCCGGCCTCGATAAAAATTGCTAACCTCACTCCAATCCAATCACGTAAGAGGGGTTCGACCATGCTCAAAAGAGGACCCATCATTCCCCCGATAATTGAGGCATCAAACCTAAAAAAAAAGAAAGAAAAAACCATAAAAAGTGTTAATAATTTTCTTTTCCCAGCACTGTGCACACCCCACTCCGAGATGATTGGCTCGATGATCGGAAAGACCATTTTTATAAAAGATAATACATTTTACTTTCCCATTTTCACACCCACACTATGTGCGCCACAAGAATAGCCAGCACGAACCCCCAGTTTATCATTTTACGAAAGATAGATTTCCTTTTTTGATTACAAATCTGTAAAAAGATAGATTTCCTTGTAAAAAGATAGATTTCCTTTTTTGATTACAAATCTGTACCTGGCTGACACTACATCCCAAAAGATAATATGTGTGATGTCTAGCTTCTATCTAGCTTCTTTCTTTTTTACAAAAGTACAGAAAAATAACAAAAAAAATATAAAGAAAATATGTATACTAAAAAATATGTATCTGAATAGTGGTTTCTTACGCCCCTTTCTCTCTGAGTTTGATCTGTGCAAGATAAAGTCAACGACCCAGCTCGCACTTCAAGGCGCAAATCTCTGCATGTAGGGCATCCTCCTATAAGTCTTGTTCAGTAATCCAGCGACCGTGAAGGCTCCTATACCACTTTTGGGATGTGTCAGTAGCACCAACAATATCATTCAAGGCTCCCCCAGGACGGAGGACCTCGCACTCGGCTGCATCAGCTCTGGCCTTTATCGTGTCTACTCTAACCTGTTGTTTCTCTGAATGTTCATGTAGAATGCATTTCTCATACACTAGCAGCTCAATACGGGCTCGAAGCACCGACTCCTTCTTCGGCCAAGGCCCTCCTACCTCGTCACTCCTTGCCTGATCCAGATGATCAATAGTAGGCTGCTCAGATAACAGCCAGGCCTCGTACTCGGGGGAGGACAGAAGTGAACTCTCTTGCTCTAAGCCGCACATAAGCGTCGATTGACGCATCTCCCATAGAGTAGCAATCTTATCCATGTCCCCAGGGAACCCCTCGAGAAAAGATCAAATCACATAAAGGGGGTTTCGTCCTGCAAGGCACCTGCTGAGAGCAGCCGAACTAACGCAACACGTGAAATGGGAAGTAGAAGGTACTGCCAATCAATCTAAGGAGGGTGATGCCCTCATGATCTCTAGAGCGAACCACTGGGAAGGTCCGATCTAACCAAGGAAGTCTTCATACCAGCTCTGCATCGGTCATCCAAAGTTTCAACTCTGACATATCTCCCTGTGGAAGCATGTGGCACCTGCCCAAAAAGCATTGGACCACCTCACCACGAACGATATAGAAACGAGGCATTGGTCCCAAAATGGTAAGATGCTCTCCTAGCCAGACTTGGAGCAGAAGTGGACATCCCCTGAGGCACCCTACCTTGCACAGAGCAAAAGCATCAAGGCAACGATAGAGTTTGGCCAAGACCGTATGCATCACCGACCGGCCTCCCTCTAATTCTGTCAAAATGTCACAGAGAACAAGAGAGAAGCTCTCTCCCCCAGTGAAGAAAAAGATTTTAGAAATGAGATCGAGGGCAAAGGCCTTCACATTGAAAATGTTCCGAACAGACAATTTTTGAAGGCTTTTGTTACCAAAAAGTTATTTTAGGAATTTTATCGAACACCTGGTGGGCCCTCCAATGAGACTCTTCTCATATTCGAATTTCTTCAAACCTAGGGTGTGGTGGACGGGTTTAGCGTAGCCCGGCTTCGGCACAACTCTTGCAAGGCCTTGTGGAGCTTCAAGTTTGACAGATTGGAGAGCTCTTTAAGTGTGGGAGATAGTTCCCACTTTCCAAAATGGAACACATGGACATTCATATCCCAAAAGGAGGTTGCCGCATGAAGTGGGTCCCACCATGGAGAAACCTCAAGGAAGGACGAGAGGTGCGACAATCTGAGCCGATCTAAATCAATGAGCTCACTCCCATTCAAGCTCCCAAGCTAACTTTTGAGAAAATTGGGCCCTAAGCCCAAAGAGGGGAGTAAATCGATTCCGGGCCCTCCATGTAAGGGAGGATTGGAAAGTGGGTCCATTGACATACAAGGCTTTTTCAAAGATGTAAAAATTCGATGTAGGACGATGGACCCACCCTTGGAAAACAAGGAGAGAAAAAGGTAGCAGAAAAAGTCAAGCTAAAATGAAAAGAGAAGGAAAATGGTGCAGTCTCGAGCTATAAAGGCCCCACTGCACCCCAGGTTTGTCCTGGCGCATGTAATACATGCGCTAGACCAATCTGGCCACTTTTCCCCAGGATTGGCCTGGTGCATGTAATACATGCACCAGGCCAAGCCACTTTTCCCTAGGATTGGCTTGGTGCATGTAATACATGCGCTAGACCAATCTGGCCCCATGCATAGAAAATGTGGGGCTTTGAGGGGGAATTTTTGGTCTTTGCTGGACCCCCCTAGCCAGTTCACCTATGCTTCATACTGTGATCACATAACAAAATTTTTTATTTGCACCTAACTTATATAAGCATTTAGTTGTGTAGAAAAAATCCACGCCAAGGCATGACGCCCCAGGGGCCAGTTTGTCTGAAAAATAAGCAATCATCAAACCCATCCTGCAAGCAATCAGATACAATACAAGGGAAGCAGTGCATGCAATAAAAAGGGAAAAAGCACTAACATTCCAAAGAAGCTGACAAACCATTCTAATGAAAATAAGTGCCATATCATCTGTTACAAATTGATCAAAATTCCAAAAATATGTCCCAAAATGTCTAAAGTTTCAAAACCAAAAGATAAGCCTAATCCGTGTTGGCGCCCTTTGATTTCTTTCGCCGACATGAAGATCTTTGATAGGTCCGAATGTCTTCTACCCGGGTCCTTACTTGAGAAAGTCGGCTAAGCAGGGAGCGCGACTCCTTTTCACGGGCACGCTGCAAGACAACAACCAATCAGATCAGTTGAAAGATAAATGACAAGGCAATAATCAAAGGGCGGTCAGTATGATGCTCACCACTTCCACATCCCGGTGACCGACAATATTGCAATAATATTCGGCCTGACTCATAGCCGGCTCATAGTCCTGCATTCAGAAAAAGAAGAATATCAGTTACAGGGGCTACAAGTACAAATACAAGTATATCTCTGAAAAGAAAAAAACATGCAGAAATGGAAAAACTTACACCGGGAAGTAACTCAGGAGGGGGAACCTAGATTGCCTCCGTAGATATGCAGGCCCGCTCATCGATCGCAGTGGTTGAACTACCCGAGGCACCCGTGTCAGAGGGGCTTAAAGGGCCAGCACCCGTAGGCTCACAAGTACCTACCGCCGCCCCATCGTCATCATCAGAATCACCTCCCTGCTCAAACTGAGAAAAGAAATAGGGTTTCCATTAGTCAAGATCACAAGTCAACCAAAGCTACAGGGAACCGATCTGAAAGAGAAGGAAGAACTACTTGAGAGGGTGGGCCGTCGAAAGCTAAGAAGTTTGTGCCAAGAATGAAGCGTGGGAGAAGAGATCGATAAGGCAAGGGCTCATACCACATCCGATAGTCCCCGAGCATCAGGAGGGCGTCAATAGGGACCCCGTTTTGAAGGAATCTGACAATGAGCTCCTCTATACTACCCACGGTTGCCATGACATCTGCAGGAGGAGCTAAGGGAAAGGCAGGATAGTCTCGATATTGATGAACTACCCGCTCCCCTAGGTAAAAAGCCCTGACCTAGCCCCCATAGAAAAAGATGACACGGCGGTCGATGAAGAGGCGAGATGGACCTACAGCAGCTCGATCCCAATAAGGAGAACCAATGTAGGGGTCATATATAATCTACCCAAATCAAGGAGTGTTCGATCAGTCAAACATGCAGCACAATATAAAGGAGAAGCTTGAAAATGAAAAGGGGAAAAATAGCCTTACCTGCCCCAGTATCAGCAGATCAAATTGGGATCTCAGGCCCATCTCTAGGT
Organism: Chloranthus sessilifolius; assembly: GCA_021018995.1. NCBI lineage: Eukaryota > Viridiplantae > Streptophyta > Magnoliopsida > Chloranthales > Chloranthaceae > Chloranthus > Chloranthus sessilifolius. Next base: position 31,056,134 of record CM037597.1, on the reverse strand, counting down.
GTTTCATGCCAACTTCCCTGCAGCGGTGCGTATTCCAATTACTCAGAAGTGGATAAGTGTATATATCAGAGTGAACAAGGGGAGGTCAGGCTGAAAGTTCAAATACCCCCACGCCTGACAAGAGTAGTGCATAAGAGATGGGTCAGAAGCAGAGAATGATCATCCAAATAAACTGAGGAAAGTAAAAGAGTCAGATTACCTCCAAAGTAGGCCAAAAGCAGATGACGGACTTTGCATTGCTAACAGAGACTCAGACTAGGTTGGACATCAACGCGACATAGCCAGCCCTGCCCCAGTCATATCTATGCATGTCATTCCAATTGTCCATGAGGCTGAGCAAGGCTAGGGAGACCCGCCCACCTCTGGCATTAGCAAAGAGGGTCTTGCCTAGTAGCAGGAGGAGCGAGATGCAGGCCAACATAACCGCGCACTCGAGCTTAATAAAAATGTCCACTTCTGGCTGCCCCAGATCTACCAATTCATTCAGCTCAAAAAGATCAGACAGTCAGGACATTTTGACCTTGGTATCGTGCAAACTTGTGGAGGGGGGATAAGCCCCTATCAATTGAATTATCTCATCCCGATCAGGCACTGCAAGGTTGGCCACTGGTACTCCCCTATCCGTATCCCCGTAATCATGTCCCAATCTACGGGAGTCAGCGTCATCTCGGCCGTGGCCATGTGAAAGGTCATGGTCTTCGGATGGAAAGGCTCAATAAGGGCCTTTAGATAGACCGCATTGGCTCGCATGGTGGGGCATGAAAGGAACTCTCCAAAGTCGGCCTGTCCAAGCAAGAACTTCACGATCGGTGGGAGGTAGCGATAAAACTGCTGAAAGTCCAACCAACTACTTCAAAACATGATATGGGGCAAGTCCTGCACCAAGGTAAAAGAGGCGTCAAATCATGGAAACACAGCAAGGTCGCACAAGAAAAAAAAAACACATTGAATTTATTTCTTTACCTTGCCGGCGATACTGAAATTGGAGATATGGAGGAAGCCAGCATGGGTGGCCTCACCCTGCATTTCGTACGAAGAGCCGACAGGGCGCTCCACCACAAAGAACTGTTCTCCCTGGGAACCATAGACCATTCCTGGCCCCTCTTCTTGTTCCTCCTGCACGTATTCTTCTTCGCTCGATATTCTGGGGCAAAAATGAGCAATCATGTCAGGGTTGATCAATGATAAGAAACCATTGAGCTACAGGTCAAGGGAAGGTAAGTATGATAAATCCCCTCTCTTTTTCAAAATAGAACGAAAATAAAATAAAATAATAATATAATAAAATAAAACTAAAACAAAAAAAATTCCCCTTTCTTCTACAAGAAAAAAAAAAAAACAACAAAAAAAAGAAAAATCCCTTTTTATGTCTAAAGAAAACTCAGAAAAAGAAAAATCCCTTTTTGTGTCTAAAGAAAAACAAAAACAAAAACAAAAAAAATCCTTCTCTTGTTTATACAAAAATAAAACAAAAAAAATATCCTTCTCTTATACAAAAACAAAACAAAAAAATCCTTCTCTTCTATATACAAAAAACAAAAACAAAAAAAATCCTTCTCTTGTTTATACAAAAACAAAACAAAAAAAGTATATATAAATCCCTCTCTTAAATACCCTAAATCATGAAAATAACTCAAGGAAAAGGAAAATAGGGCATCATTTATATGGAATAAAATCAACAACAGCCATGCTTGCAAAAGAAATAACCCATTTATCATCTAGAAAAGCAAAGATCATACCCACATTGCAAGAAAATTCAGAGAAAAACCAAGTAAAATGGGCTTGAAATGATTATCTTCAAGACGAATGGATCCTTGTTCTGGCGTGGAGCGGGGGTTTAATCAGCGCAAGCAAACACCGACAATGAAGCCCGTTTGGAATCGATCCAAAGGAACCCTAGGACAGAGCCTCGTTTTGGTTTAGAGAGAGGGGGAGAGAAAATTTTGAAATAAACCCCTTTTTAGCTCAAGTTCAAGCATTTTAAAATGCCCCCAAGTTTTGCTTGGCGCATGTATTACATGTGCCAAGTGTATTTTGGCCCCCATTTGGCCTAGTGCAACTAATAGTTGCGCCAAGCTACTTTCAGGCTGGGTTCTGGCTAGGTGTGGTTTGTACACACTTGACTTGACCCCTTTTCTTTTGTTTTATTGTTCTGTAGGTGCACACCCCCCCAAATGGCCTGTCAACTCTCATTTGACTTGCCCAGGAAGCTGTGCTAGAATAAATGGATCAAGATCGATGAGCATGCTCAAAGAATCCTGATCACACATAAAATCATAACATAAAAATCCAAAAAAATTTCACATAAAATCATAACATAAAAATCCAAAAAAAATTCACATAAAATCATAACATAAAAATCCAAAAAAATCACATAAAATCATAACATAAAAATAAAAAAAATTCACATAAAATCATAACATAATAATTCAAAAATTTACATAAAATCATAACAAAAAAATCCCATATAAAAATCCACATAAAATCATAAAAATCTCTACATAAAATAATAAAAAAAATCTATATAAAATAATAACAAAAATGGCACGTACTCCCAAAAAAAGTTACGACATCTATTCACTCCGCTCGGGTCGTCGTGTTATATCAATTTTGGGATCACTGGGTTTGCCTAAAGACCTCGAACTCTGCTTCATGCAGGGGCACCCGTGACCAACCAAATGGGGCAGTCAATGCCTCATAGGGTTGGACGCAAGCTGTGGACCTTTGCATATTTGCTTTGTGCCTATCTTTAAGTATGGGTTGATCACCCTCTTACTCACGGAGCTGTTGGATTCAGAATGGAGCTTGAACATCGAACATCTTCAATCATCTCAAGAAGCGGATGTTTTTCCCAGCATATTGGGCTTTCGCAACTCGCTCCATCTCGGTTATGCCCAGTAATGTCGCTAAGCGCTTAGGGACCGAAGGCCTAGTGCAACTAATAGTTGCGCCAAGCTACTTTCAGGCTGGGTTCTGGCTAGGTGTGGTTTGTACACACTTGACTTGACCCCTTTTCTTTTGTTTTATTGTTCTGTAGGTGAACACACCCCCAAATGGCCTGTTAACTCTCATTTGACTTGTCCAGGAAGCTGTGCTAGAATAAATGGATCAAGATCGATGAGCATGCTCAAAGAATCCCGATCACACATAAAATCATAACATAAAAATCCAAAAAAAATTCACATAAAATCATAACATAAAAATCCAAAAAAAATTCACATAAAATCATAACATAAAAATCCAAAAAATTCACATAAAATCATAACATAAAAATTAAAAAAAATCACATAAAATCATAACATAATAATTCAAAAATTTACATAAAATCATAACAAAAAAATCCCATATAAAAATCCACATAAAATCATAAAAATATCTACATAAAATAATAATAAAAATCTATATAAAATAATAACAAAAATGGCACGTACTCCCAAAAAAAGTTACGACATCTATTCTCTCCGCTCGGGTAGTCGTGTTATATCAATTTTGGGATTATTGGGTTTGCCCAAAGACCTCGAACTCTGCTTCATGCAGGGGTACCCGTGACCAACCAAATGGGGCAGTCAATGCCTCATAGGGTTGGACGCAGGCTGTGGATCTTTGCATATTTGCTTTGTGCCTATCTTTAAGTATGGGTTGATCACCCTCTTACTCACGAAGCTGTTGGATTCAGAATGGAGCTTGAACATCGAACATCTTCAATCATTTCAAGAAGTGGATGTTTTTCCCAGCATATTGGGCTTTCGCAACTCGCTCCATCTCGGTTATGCCCAGTAATGTCGCTAAGCGCTTAGGGACCGATGACCTTGAGAAACGGACATTTTTTTCGACATACAGGGCTTTTTGAGGTTCATTTTGAATACAACGGACCCGTCAGTAATGCCTTGGGCCTCTTTGGATGTCTCTTGTCTTTGGCATTTGATCATTAGTGATCGGATACCAAAGAGGGGCATCTGTAGACAATATATTTGACCCAAGGACCAATCGAAATACGCTTTGAGAGAGGCGCACTTTCGAGCTTCTGATGGCAGGTATCGTAACCTTAGGAACCTTCCCAAAACCTTAGGAGTCATCCCAAACTTGTAGGAATCACCCCTGATCCCTTAGAAACCTCCCCGAACCTTTAGAAACCAATCCTAACCCTTAGAAACCCTTTCCGAACCCATACCTAAACTTTCTCAGGCAATGATCAAAGAGTGGTGCACCAGGACTAGCTGAGATCTTCTACTGTGATCAAATCATATACCATTGAAATGTATAAGTCTCCAGCTTTCCAACATGCCAAGAATCATCCCAATCGAAGCAGTACACCAAAAGATATTGCATTCCGAAGAATCAGGGTTTTGAGGTGGGGACCCCTAGGGTTTTGGCACATTTAATACATGTGCCAAGCCATTTCTAGGAAGAAATGGCTTCACACAAGTATTAGTTGCGGCAGCCTTATGTGGGTCCCACTTTGGGCAGCCAACTTCCCAAAACCCTATTTGACACTGTTTTATTATACCTTTGCCTAGCGCATCTATTAGTTGCACCAGGCTTAGCTATAGTAGCCCTAATTTTTTATCTTGAATTTCATCTATGGGGTTTGACTTGTTGACCATCTTGATGCCCTGGGTGTGTTTCACTTGTTCTATTGCACCCTCCCCTATTCTATGTGCAACCCTTGAGTGACTTGAAACACTACCCTATCATCCACCATTGTAGTTAGTTTTCACACATTTCTAAGCTTCAAAAACCCTAGGAAACCTTAGATGGCTAGATTACCTAATTTCTAATCCTACTTAGCCTCTAAACACCCTCCTAACCTCCTCCTTTCTTATAAATAAAGAGGCACCCCTCCCTTTACAAAGGCTTGAAAAATTTTCCAAAGAGAGAAAGATTAGAGATTTCCTTCTCCCCTTTGGTGCACCATTCTCCATACAAATTCCAGAACTTGAAAGTTTCTTTTAGACCCCCACTTTCATAAAAACCCCTTAGTTTAGGTGTTGGTAGCCGTCTAGCCTTCCTTCTCTACCTCTTAGCTATCAAGCCCTAGGAGCTAGAACCCTCGTTTTAACCATACAAGCCATTGGAAGCTCACTGAAGCATACCTACGCAAGGATCCATAGTGGTGCGACAAGGGCCCGAGAGCTCCGACTCTCCCCTCTACTCCTCTACCTTCTTTGTTCTTCCTCTATCCTCGCATTTGTGTCGCTACGCCGTTGAAATTCCTGTTAGAATGGAGGGGCACAAATAGGCTTTTGGTGCCCTAGGGCAAGAGGAAGGACCTTTTTGCTTATTTTATTTTATTTTTATTTTGTCCATAAGTAGAGACCACATTAAGCGGGTTGATCGAGTGCCTAACACCTTCATGATTGATAACAGAAGCTCCTACCCAAGAGCCTTTAGTGTAGACCGGTGAATCAGAGTCATATTTGGCACTTCGGTGCTTTTAATATTGATTTTAGGTTTTCCGGGACACCAAAAGCTCAGGGTGATGACTCTAAAATATTCCTACAAGTGCACATCGTCATGACGGGATCGTCAAAAATCCCACGGTTGCACAATCATCTTATTTTGGAACTTGATGCCAAACCAGTCAAGCAATAGCTAAGAAGTATGCACCCTCAAACTGCCCTACAGGTCAAAGAATAAGTCGATAAACTACGCAAGGCAAATATTATCAGAGTTGTCCTTTATCCGAAGGGGGCTGCTACCATAGTACCAGTTGCTAAGAAGGACGACAGAGTGTGAGTGTCCATCGACTTCTGAAATCTGAACAAAGTCTGCCCCAAAGATGATTTTCCACTCCCACACATCGACACGCTAGTCGACAATACCGTAGGACATGAGATGCTATTCTTTATGGATGGTTTTTCAGGGTATAATCAAATTTGACTGGCTGAATCTAATCAAGAAAAAACATCGTTCACTACACCGTGGGGGACCTAAAGTTATGTCGTTGATCAGTCACATAATTTACCATTTTATCACTCTTAACTTAGTGGTGCTAGGATATAGTTAGCTACTAACGAGTTCTGATGTGCAGATATTAAAGATAAGTAGTAAATCAAAACCTAAATATTAATCTTTATCAAACTGAACTCAAAAAGCAATAAGAAAAATGATTGAGCGAAAAAGACGATTTGCCACTACTGAAAGTTAGAAAATCGTAATTTACGATTCTTCAAAAGAGACAAAAAGGAGAAAAGCGATATAGTGTAATTTAGAAAATTGTCAACTATGAGGAAGCCTACTATAGAAAATCGTGATTTACGATTTTCCAGAGAAGAAGCTATGAAAGAAAAAATTGCTATTTACGATTTCCTAAGAATAGAAGCTTTCCTACTATTATTGCTGTTGATGATCACGTGAGAACTATCACCACCATATCTAAAATTAGAAGACTCCTGCAAATAGAAGTCTGCTGAACCATGGATCTAAGAGGATTGATAAAGATCTAATCCGAAGGACTCTCCTCCTGCTCGATAAAGAACACTCTAGAAGCACATCAACTAAAGGAAGCAAGGAAAGATGAAATTAGTAATTAGAGTTATATTAGGATACTTTTATTTTTTCTAGATCTCTTTAAACGGACCCCTTATAATCTATAAATAAGAGGGCTCGACATAGGAGTAATCATCGAAGAATTCAGCATCAATTGACGCCTGAGGTTGGATTTTCTTCCGATCAGTAGTGTATACTAGTTAGAGTAGATAAGATATCAGAGGTTTCTCAAAAGCAATTGATGACTATAATTGAGTGCTGAAGATTAGTGTAGATATTTGTAATTTCTCAGGAGCAACTGATGACTGCGGCTGAGGGGTGAAGGATATATTTTATTTTGCTTCTAGTTTAGATTTTCTTTGCTTTGTAAACAACTCCAAGTTTTAATTTGAATTCATGACTCAGGTTAGAATTTGCAGATCAGTGCAACAGTTTTTACTTTTCCATCTTCAGTTTGCTAGAGTTTGATTGACGCCCAAATTTTTGGTTAATTATTTATTAGATTAAATTTGTATAAATAGGATCTTAGACTTGATTGACGACCAATGCTAGGAGACTAGAAATATGGTGTAACGGTACTATTTATTTTCATAAATATCCAAAAGCTGAAGATTGAGATTGACGACCTTAATCTGAAGAAAGAGGATTAGGATTTATTTTTATGTACTTTAGTTTAGAAAACCATTCTTTTATTCATATTTTTTTAGTAGATTAGGAAAGCTTAAAGATAAATAGAAGTTTTTAAGATAGGGATTGAGATAGAAGATAGAAATAGGAATTAATAAGATAATAAACTTTTTCATGGGAATGATCCTATGCTAGGCTATAATTTCCATTGTGCGCTTGCAATAGGTCAAGACTTGAATTTAATATAATTATAATATATAATAACAACCAAGTTTTTGGCACTACTGTCGGGGAAGCGGATTTATCTAATTCTTTCAAGTTTTTATCTAATATTTTTATCCTTTTAGAAACTAATATTTATCTTTCTCTTTTTAATATTTATTTATATAGATATTTTTCTTTGATTTCTTCTTAGTCTTGTGCAGGTTTTTCGAAGCAACAAATCAAAAGTTTCCAACTTTTACCGGCCATGAAATTTAGAAACTCAGATTTGTTTCTTTCTCTACTTTATAGAATAAAAATCATGTAAACTTTCACTAAAAATAGACATATTGTATTCTAGCCAACTTGCCTCAATTCTAAATCAATATGGATTTGACAGGAGTAAACCAAAGTAAGGCTACAACAATGGGGGAATACTATGCATTGACACCTCTTACACTACCCCCATGTATTCGTACCCAGATTGCTGGTAATGAGTCATTCGAAATCATGCCCAATATACTCCAAATATTACCTATCTTTCATGAGCTGATGGATGAAGATCCCTCGTTGCATCTAAATAAATTTGTAGAAATATACAATATTATCAAGATCATGAATTTGCCTAACACAAGCCTCCTTTTGAGGTTATTTCCATATTCTCTCTGAGACGAAGAAAAGCAGTGAATACACACTTTGCCTTGGAATTCGATAGCTGATTGGGAAGAGTTGAAACAAAAATTCCTTATAGAATACTATCCCACATACAAAGCAACTCGGATTCGGTATCTGATCTTAACATTTCAACAATTTTTGAATGAACCTCTTTGGGAGAGTTGGAATCGCTTCAACGATCTTATACATAGGTGTCCTCACCACGGGGCCACGAAAGGGCAAATAGTTCTTATCCTCTACGAAGGACTTGACAATGCAACCCAGCTTATGATTGATGTTGTCTGTGGTGGCATGTTTCATAAATTAACAATAGAAGAAGCTTGGAAACTCTTTGAAACCCTTAGTGAAGAACCGGTGCTCGGATGAGATTGACTCAGAGACTTCAACACGAATGCTTCCTAAGCAAGGAAAACTTTACAAATTAAAGTCAATGAAGAATTGCTTTCCAAAATTACAAAGTTGGAAGACAAACATTCAGTCTCCCGTGGTTATAAAATCGTACCTAACATCCCAACAAGGAGAAGCCTGTGGTCCTAACCATGGCCCAACTCAATCAGTCTCTCGACTTCCTTCGATTCTTTCTTACCACACAGAGGCCCATTGCCACACTGCTACATAGGATACTCTAGTGTAAAAAGCCTACAATAGGATGCAACAGAGTCATATCCAGACACAGTTACTTAATCGTCTTGTATTGGAAACTCAATTTGAGCAGCTATTACTTTCTGACAGAGAGAGTAACATATCACCTTCGCATGTAGTTGGAATGTCTAGAGGACACATATTTATGGGAGGCACATTGTAAACACACTACTTGATATGTAAAAGACACTACTTGATATGAACACGGATTAGGTTAGTAACACATGAAAAAATGTGAGGTCCTTGGTGGCCTTGTAAATGGTGATAGCAAACCACACGGAAATGTAGACCATGTTAGAAATGAGGCTTGTGTATTCGAGATTTATTCTCATTTCTATCCTTATACGTACTTATACTTAGTATATCAGAGGTACACGAGATCTCATATGGCTACTTAATCAGCACAATTCATGTTCTGCACACGAAATAACCCCCATCAATGACATTAACCCCTTGTGTATAAGCTGTGTGTGTAGTAAGGATAAGCCTCATTTGGCTTTAGCTGCCTAAACAACGAAATGCTCATATGAGCCTTGCATGAGAAACCAGCCCAAATAGCTTATACATTGAAATAGTGCATAAGACGCATATACAAAGGAAGCTTGTTTGTCTTATATGGGAGACACTCAACCACCAAGTGCTAGCTTAGCATGGAATAAGAACCATTAGAAGCGTATAAGCTGCTTTGCATCTCTTATGACTACACGACTTCGTGAGTCAGCATTCGCCTCCATGCACGCAACGTAAACACCAACCTCTATAAAATGTCTTCCTTTTTCCTTTGTTTTTCTGTTACAAACCGTAGCAAACAATAGACCTGGAGAAGATAACCAAATATAGCCAGCCATTACAGTACTTTCTTGTAATATCCCTGATATTTTCGGCATAATTTCGTTTACCTCGGTAAGCGTGCCCGGAAAATACTGTAGAATATTTTTGGACTTTTGGTAAGCTAAGGCTATGGTAAGACTAATGGCCAAAGGATTTGGTCTCGAGAGGTGTGCAAGTCATGAAATCGATGACTTATACTATTGGGTTGGTGTTGGTGGTTAACACCAAATATGTTCTCAACTTAAGTGGATAATTTGCAAATACAAAAAAATCTAGATATTATAGTTGCTTAGGTTTGGTTATAAGAGAGAGAGAGTGCAAGAGAAGATTAACTGTCCCGCTCTCGTTGGAATTTAAGCTTCTAAAGACCTTGCTCGTTTGATCCTAGATCTAGAGAGATTGAGACCTCCTCTTCACATCTCAACCATTGATTAGCTTTGAAATTATCTTAGGATCAGTTTGATATATTGAAAGAGAAGAGTGATGTGGAGAGTGAGAAAATCTGTGTGATCTGATGGCTGTGGTCGTTTCTTTATGATGGACTGAAGTGAAAATCTGAACCATGGAACTTGGAGCTTGGAGCTTGGAATCGACGGTTTAAACTACAAGAGGTAGGTCGATGAAACCTCCTTGTGTTATTTTGTTTATGTTTTGTTTAGAATTAAAGAAGACATGGCTGTGGTTCAATCTAAAATCTGATGGCCACAGACTGATGTGCAGATTTTTCCCATTTTTGGGACTGATGTGCAGTTTTGAATTCAAGGGTCGAAATTGAATTCGACCATCGAATTTCAGATTTGATCCACAAATTCTGCATTACATCTGTTTTGGCATTCGTAATTTTATTGGATTTTTATTGGAATCGACGGTTTAAACTACAAGAGGTAGGTTGATGAAACCTCCTTGTGTTATTTTGTTTATGTTTTGTTTAGAATTAAAGAAGACATGGCTGTGGTTCAATCTAAAATCTGATGGCCACAGACTGATGTGCAGATTTTTCCCATTTTGGGAGATGTGCGATTTTGAATTCAAGGGAATTGAAATTGAATTCGACCATCAATTTCAGATTTGACCCACAAATTACATTTACATCTTTTGGCATTTAGAATTTTATTGGATTTTTAATCCATGCAAGTTTTAGTTTGATTTTTGGTCTTATATTAACAATGAAAGTGTTAATATATAGGTTTTGATTAGGGAGTCCTTGGTGAGGACTGTTTATGCGTGATTTTGAAGCTCTTTGTTAAGGTAGGGGAACCCTACACATTATTTGTATTCTATTATAAGTAGGGACTGTTTTGACTATTTCGCTTGAGAAGCATGTATTTGAAATCTGTTATTAACATCAGCATGTATTTGAAATCTGTTATGGACATCAGAAGTAAAAAAAAAAACTTAGTATATGACACAAATCTAAAATTTGGATACTTTGCCAAAATTAACAACTTTGTAATTCGAACTTCGTAACCTCTCGCTAATCTTTGAATCGGACCTTTGAATCGTAACTTTGAAAAATCAGTATATGATATGAATAATAAGCCTTGATATGTGTTAGCATTTGCATTTGATTTGAGGTACGTCAGAACGATGCCCTAGATTCTACCAACCGTGTTGACGGTATAACTTTGGCGCAAGTTTCCCTCATAGCGTAGGGGCTTGTTGCATTCAGAAAAAGGGTTCATGAACGACGGTGCTCAGTACGGTCGTCCCATCGGTATACACTTTGCTCTCATGCTATAGGAATTTGAGAGATATAATTAAGTTATAAATTTAAGACAAGAAGCATACTAATTCGTAAGATTTGAACACATCAGATTTATGTATTCAGTTTTAACTCAAGATTAGAACTGGAGATTTCGTTTGCAAAGCATCATTTGAAAACCATATTTGATCTGAATTCTGTCTTTTGAAAACCTTTACTTATAATGAAATGCAAATAGATTTGTTTCCTCTATTGGGCTTTGCTGTTAGCTCACCCTCGACTATACGTCACAGGTCGAGGCGATTTGGGATCCGAGGATTTGGAGGATTCGATTATATTCTGAGGAGGAATTAGACTTTACTCGAGGAGTTCTTCCCTTGACCTTTAGATCCTGTATTTTGGTATTTTGTCTGAATATTGTTTTGAATATTGGGCCCTAGGCCTTATTTTATTCTTTTTGATATCACTTGAGGAACCATCATCGGGAACCATTAGTTTAGGTGTTGGATTGGCCATCACCGGTGGTTCCTTTTGGTTCCTCATCGTGATAGATTTGTTATTACAAGCTTTTGAATTATGAATTATCTCTGCTTTGCCTCTGTTTTAGATCATTGTTATGTGCCGACCTCTGTTTGAATACGGCTTATTGAGAAATCAATAAGTTGATGAACCGGCCTTTCCTATACCGTAAGGATTGGAAAAGTCGGGTCGTCTCAGTTGGTATCAGAGTAAGGCTCTAGGTTCATAGTCTTAGGACTAGGGGTTAGATTATTTCTAACAATTTATTACTGATCAATTGTTATTGTTTGTTTAACAATGACAAATCAGCATGCCTCCACGGTTTAGAGGCAGAGGCCGAGGTATAGAGGGACCTCGTACAACTCGCATTGAGGAGATTGATGAGGGCGTAGGCACCTCATATGGCAGAGGGCGAGTTGCTTCTGGCCCTAATGCAGAACCTTTGGGAGCTGCTAGGCAAGATAGAGGGAATGTGGACGAGGTGTTGGCAGCCTTGGCTACTAATATGGCCCAGCAGACTGCAGCCATTGACCGACAGACCGAGATGCTGGCAGCTAGACATCAGCCAGGAGGATTCGCAGAGTTTAGGCGGATGAGACCTCCTACATATTCAGCGCAATCGGATCCTATGGAAGCCGAGTCATGGCTGGATTAGATAGAGAAAATATTTGAAGTGTTGCAGTGTACGATGTTGAGAAAATCTGGCATCTTTCAAACTTTTGGGCGAGGGCCACCCGTGGTGGAAGTCTGCTTCAGGATGAGAGAGCGAGACTACCCCAATACTCCATGGACTTGGGCGTAGTTCGTGGAGACGTTCAATGATCGACTTTCCGAGGATTGGGAGGACTAATTTATCGAATTGAAACAGAATGAGATGTCGGTGCGCGAGTATGGCGCAGAATTTGATAGACTTTCCCGATTTGCACCCTTGCATGTGGCCACTGAGCTGATGAGAGCTCAGAAATTTCAGAGAGGTTTGAGGCCGAACATTCAGGAGAGGGTGTCTATGTGGGAAATGGAGACGTATGCTGGCGTGATGTCCAAGGCCCTCATTGCAGAGGAAGATATTCAAAAACAGTACTTGAGGCGAGAGCAGGGTAATAAAAATAGGTTTGGTCGGGAGACGAGTGCTTGAGCGGGTGAACAAAAAGCCGAGGTTCTCTAAACCTCCTCCCTACCCTAGTCACCATCATATTCTAGACCATTTGCTTGGACCAGATGGCGTCTTCCTATCAGAGACCTCAGAGTACGTCACCAGGACGACCTTTCAGAGCCGGGAGCACTACTGCGAGTGGAGCTTCTGTGGCTCAGGGCTCGACGAGAGGATCAGCTGTTACTCCTGTTTCTACCCCAGTGTGTGCAAGATGTGGGAAACCACATAGGGGAGGAAGGATTCGGAACAACTGGAGGATGCTTGAGTGTGGACAAAGTTGGTCACATGATCAAGGATTGTCCTACTATTGAGAAAGGAGACGGACTTTACGGTCTCTCTACGCAGAAGTCTACACGACCTACGGTTCAAGGTCGAGCTTGTATGCGGTATGCCTGAGATGCCCAAGATGATGTCATTCAAGGTATCATTAAAGTTGAGACGTCAATTATGCATTGATTCAATTATTATTGTTTAAATCTAAATACAAGTCAATTATGTTAAAACACATAGGAATCATTGCATATATAATTAACAAACTTTTTAACTAAAGGTACACTTATGATGAGTAGTCGAGACGACGTGGATAAAATTGAAGCACGAGTGCTTATAGACCCTGGGTCTACACACTCGTTTATTACTCCTGCCTTCTCAGAGAAGTTGGGTATTACTCCCGAACCCCTTGCTTTCATTCTAGATGTCAAGATTCCTACGGGGAGTTCGGTATGTCGATATTAACATGTCGATCGACCATCGTGATGATTGATGAGCACGAGACATTGACAGACATGATTACGTTGAGCATGGAAGGGTTCGACGTCATTCTCGGAATGGATTGGTTGGCAGCTTATCACGCGAGCGTGGACTGTCTTCGGAAGATAGTGACCTTCCGACCGCCAAAGCGAAAATCCTTCCGATTCTGTGGAGTCAAATCCAAGGTTCCGCCGTTGGTTTCAGCCATTAAAGCTGAGCGTATGATGAAGAATGGTTGTAGTGGGTATCTGGCCTATTTGCAAGATTCTACCAAGAAGAAGAACGACTTGACTCTTATCAAGGTGGTCTGCGATAATCCTGATGTCTTTCCAGAGGACTTACCTGGATTACCACCTGACCGAGAGATTGAGTTCGCAATTGAGCTAGCGTCGGGTACAGAACCGTTATCTAAAGCACCATATCGGATGGCGCCTACTGAGTTGAAAGAGCTCAAGGAACAGCTTCAGGAGCTGTTAGACAAAGGCTTTATACGACCGAGTGTCTCTCCTTGGGGTGCACCGGTTCTATTTGTGAAAAAGAAGGATGGATCGATGCGTCTGTGTATCGATTATAGGCAGCTCAACAAGATGACAATTAAGAATCGTTATCCTCTTCCGCGGATAGACGACTTGTTTGATCAATTGCAGGGTGCAAGGTTCTTTTCGAAGATTGATCTGAGGTCAGGCTATCACCAACTCAAGATCAAGGCGGAAGATATATCCAAAACTGCGTTTCGGACGCGTTATGGCCACTATGAGTTTCTAGTGATGCCATTTGGATTGACGAATGCGCCTGCATCTTTCATGGACCTGATGAACAGGGTGTTCAAACCACATCTTGATAAATCTGTGGTAGTTTTCGTAGATGACATCCTCATTTATTCAAAAACCAGAGAGGAGCATGTACAGCATCTGAAGATGGCTCTTCAAACACTCAGGGATCATCAGTTATATGCCAAACTCAGCAAGTGTGAGTTTTGGCTAGATCAGGTCAGTTTCTTAGGCCATGTTGTCTAGGAGTCAGGCATTTCAGTGGATCCTACAAAGATCGATTCTGTGGTGAACTGGGAACAGCCTACGACGGTTACAGAAGTCCGGAGTTTTCTTGGTTTGGCAGGGTACTATCGGAGATTTGTCGAGGGTTTCTCGAAATTATCTGGTCCGCTTACAAGAAAGAATGCAAAGTTCGATTGGACAGAGCAGTGTGAGCAGAGTTTTCAGGAGTTGAAGCGTCGCTTGACTACAGCACCGGTACTTGCTATACCTTCCGATAGTGGAGGCTTCACCGTGTACAGTGATGCTTCTTATGGCGGATTAGGCTGCGTGCTTAATCAACACGAGCGGGTTATTGCTTATGGTTCTAGACAGTTGAAGGACCATGAGAGAAATTATCCGACGCATGATCTCGAGTTAGTAGCAATTATAATCGCTCTCAAGATCTGGCGACATTACCTCTACGGTGAGATATTTGATATATTCACCGATCATAAGAGTCTCAAGTACCTGTTCACTCAGAAGGACTTGAACATGAGGCAGCGACGATGGATGGAGTTTTTGAAAGATTATGATTGCTCGATTCAGTACCATCCAGGAAAGGCAAATGTCGTTGCTGATGCTCTCAGTAGAAGGTCTTCAGCTCAGTTATCACATCTTGTGAGCCGGATTCAGCGATGGAAGCTATTGGAAGATATGGCTTTGGGCAGCTCACGGTTTGATGTAAAAGGCTCGGGAGCATTGATGGCTACTCTTGTACTCGCCTCGCTCTTCGAGAATATTAGAAAGCTTCGGATGACCGATGATGAGCTGATGGCGATTAGACGAGATATCGAGAATGGCGGAAGAAGGATTTCTCCATTCGAAGATGGAACCTTGTTGTTTCGCGGACTGCAGTATGTGTACCGACAAGCTCAGAGCTTCGGGACACTATTCTAGAAGAGGCTCACAAATCCATGTATGCCATACATCCAGGTAGCACCAAGATGTATCAGGACTTGATGAAGAGTTTCTGGTGGCGAGGTTTGAAATGCGACGTCGCTGAGTACGTATCGCGGTGTCTGGTTTGTCAGCAGGTTAAGGTTGATCATCAGATTCCAGCAGGGTTATTACAGCCTTTACCTGTGCCTGAATGGAAATGGGAAGCCATTTCGATGGACTTCATCTTAGGTTTGCCGAAAACACTGAGGAAAAACAATGCCATTTGGGTTATTGTCGATCGGCTGACCAAGTCTGCTCATTTCTTGCCATATAATACCACCTATACAGCCAGTAGACTTGCAGAGTTATACCTGAAGGAGATTGTTAGACTGCATGGGATACCGGCTAGTATTGTGTCCGATCGAGACCCGTTGTTTACTTCACATTTTTGGCAGAGATTTCAGGAGGGCATGGGTTCTCGTCTTGATTTTAGTTCAGCATTTCACCCACAGACGGATGGCCAGACCGAGCGCGTGAACCAGATCATTGAGGACATGTTGAGAGCATGTATGTTGGATTTTCACGGGTCATGGGACCAACACTTGCCTCTGATAGAGTTCGCCTACAATAATAGCTTTCAGGCTAGCATTGGTATGGCTCCGTTTGAGGCTTTATATGGACGGCGGTGTCGATCGCCGTTAAACTGGGAAGAAGTGGGTGAGAAGCTCATTATTGGACCTGAGATAGTTGAGCGCACGACCGAGACAGTTCGGTTGATACGCGAGCGACTACGAGTAGCTCAGAGTCGTCAAAAGAGCTACGCTGATCTCAAGAGGCGACACGTGGATTTTGAGGTAGTTAACTGCCTTAAAATGTATTTTTCACTTGGTATATAGTCCATGTGCTGATTTACACTAATAATTAATTTTTCAGGTGGGCGCGAATGTCTTTGTTCGGATTTCGCCTACGAAAGGCGTTATGAGGTTTGAGCGAGGAAGTTGAGTCCTAGGTATGCGTTGGGCCTTTTGAAATTTTAGGCCGAGTGAGAGGTTGCATATCGAGTGGCGCTTACCGCCGCAATTGTCTAGCATGCACAATGTCTTTCATGTTTGATGCCCGTCGATACATCGTGACCCGACTCACGTGCTTGATTACCAACCCATCGAGCTTCGGGATGGTTTGAAGGTGATTGAGGACCCGATTGATTTTGGATCGCAAGGAGCAGATCCTACGCACTAAAAGGATTCCTTTGGTTCTTGTACAATGGCGGAATCACACACCGGAGGAAGCCACTTGGGAGCGTGAAGCTGAGCTCCGGGACCAATTTCCGAGCCTATTTGCTTGAATTTTTTTTCATTTTGTGTGGACTGTATGATATTTTCCAGTTATATGTAATCATTTGGTTATATATATCAATATTACTGTCATTATTGGTTTTATATAGAAATATAAAATTATTTCTGTGAGAACTTGTGGCTGATCACGTTATTTTCTGCGTCGGTCCGTATAAAAGTCCCTCACTTATGGACATCAGAATAATTTTTGGGACCTTAGACCAAATTCTGGTGTGTTATGGTCTGTCATGATCAAAATCTGCTGTCATGATCTGATCTGCTGTCATGATCTGATCTGCTGCCATTTGCCCTTGCTACTGCTGTCATGATCTGAGTTCATGATTGGGATACAACGGGCTCAAACTAGGTCCATTTAGACCCACAGATCAATTATTGATTTCAAATTTTTTGTCCATTTTGAAAATTTCCGATGTGTTAAACATACTCAGGTGTGTTAAAATTTTCTCAGCAAAAAAAAAAAAAAAAAAAAAAAATAAAATTTCAGGTGTATTAAAATTTCATGTGTTAAAATTTCAGGTGTGTCAAAAAAAAAAAAAAAAAATTTCAGGTGTGTTAAAACAATTTAGGTGTGTTAAAATTTCAGGTGTGTTAAAAATTTCAGGTGTGTTGCAAATTTTTTTCAGCCTGAGCACATTGTTGGTTTATTTTCCTAAACTGTCATAGGCTGTTTCAGCCAACACTTTATGCCTGAGAAACATTGCCAGAATTCAGGGGTAGGTGGATTTATGACAGAAACATTTGTGGCAGTTTCAGCCACAAATGATAGGGTTGGTGCACTTCATTTATGACAGAGGTTCTGTCATGGGTGATTGCTCAAAATTCCAGAGGTTTAAACTCTCGCGAGGTCGGTGTTTTAAGCTCACAGCAGCTTTTCACCGCGAGGGGGGGCTTTTAGCTCATGAGGTTGTGCGTTCTGACTCTGCTTTAT
The DNA here is from genome assembly GCA_021018995.1 of Chloranthus sessilifolius. Lineage (NCBI taxonomy): Eukaryota > Viridiplantae > Streptophyta > Magnoliopsida > Chloranthales > Chloranthaceae > Chloranthus > Chloranthus sessilifolius. Next base: position 31,038,349 of record CM037597.1, on the reverse strand, counting down.
TTGGTTTTGGGCCCAGTATTTTTATATACTCTGACTGGTTTTCGCCCACTCTCTCACGCCCACAACCGCACAGACCACCTACTCATTGGCTCCACCACCCCACACCCACTTTCTCGACTGTCCCTCAATGGAGCAACCCCATCATTTTTGGGGCATGTATTTATTTTCTTATTGCATGCATTATCTTGCAACCTGGTGGTTCTAACTTTTGCCTTTCCATCTATATTTTCTGTTTTGGCTCTGTTTTGCTAGTTTTGTTTGTTCGGTGAGTACACTGTTGGCTATGAATTTTGTTAGCACCTTCTGGCTTTTTGTTGGCCTGTTACATTTCCGTGTGTGGGCCTGTCCCTTCAGTTCTATATCTATTTTGTGGTGAGATCCTTGTTTGTTTAGTTCTTTTTGTGTGTTGCTTTTCTACGTCATGGTGTGACGGTTTCCCGGCACGTGACACTCGGGGTGGGCATCCATGTACGGATGCAACCCACTATGGCCCTTCAGGTGCCACATGTAGTACATCCATGTTACTACGGATTTCATCCCTTGACTTGCGTGCCCTGTGAGACCATCGTGCTGCACCTTGTTTCGCTTAGCTTCCTTTTGTGGTGTGTGTTGTCTTCAATTTTCGAGGACGAAAATTCCTAAGGAGGGGTGAATGTAATATCCCTGATATTTTCGGCATAATTTCGTTTACCTCGGTAAGCGTGCCCGGAAAATACTGTAGAATATTTTTGGACTTTTGGTAAGCTAAGGCTATGGTAAGACTAATGGCCAAAGGATTTGGTCTCGAGAGGTGTGCAAGTCATGAAATCGATGACTTATACTATTGGGTTGGTGTTGGTGGTTAACACCAAATATGTTCTCAACTTAAGTGGATAATTTGCAAATACAAAAAAATCTAGATATTATAGTTGCTTAGGTTTGGTTATAAGAGAGAGAGAGTGCAAGAGAAGATTAACTCTCCCGCTCTCGTTGGAATTTAAGCTTCTAAAGACCTTGCTCGTTTGATCCTAGATCTAGAGAGATTGAGACCTCCTCTTCACATCTCAACCATTGATTAGCTTTGAAATTATCTTAGGATCAGTTTGATATATTGAAAGAGAAGAGTGATGTGGAGAGTGAGAAAATCTGTGATCGATGGTCATGTGGTCGTTTCTTTATGATGGTGAAAATCTGAACCATGGAACTTGGAGCTTAGAGCTTGGAATCGACGGTTTAAACTACAAGAGGTAGGTCGATGAAACCTCCTTGTGTTATTTTGTTTATGTTTTGTTTAGAATTAAAGAAGACATGGCTGTGGTTCAATCTAAAATCTGATGGCCACAGACTGATGTGCAGATTTTTCCCATTTTTGGGACTGATGTGCAGTTTTGAATTCAAGGGTCGAAATTGAATTCGACCATCGAATTTCAGATTTGACCCACAAATTCTGTTTCTGTCCTGTTTTTGGCATTCAGAATTTTTATTGGATTTTTATTGGAATCGACGGTTTAAACTACAAGAGGTAGGTTGATGAAACCTCCTTGTGTTATTTTGTTTATGTTTTGTTTAGAATTAAAGAAGACATGGCTGTGGTTCAATCTAAAATCTGATGGCCACAGACTGATGTGCAGATTTTTCCCATTTTTGGGACTGATGTGCAGTTTTGAATTCAAGGGTCGAAATTGAATTCGACCATCGAATTTCAGATTTGACCCACAAATTCTGTTTCTGTCCTGTTTTTGGCATTCAGAATTTTTATTGGATTTTTAATCCGCAAGTTTTAGTTTGATTTTTTGGTCTTATATTAACACTGAAAGTGTTAATATATGTAGGTTTTGACTGTTGGGAGTCCTTGGTGAGGACTGTTTATGCGTGATTTTTGAAGCTCTTTGTTAAGGTAGGGGAACCCTACACATTATTTGTATTCTATTATAAGTAGGGACTGTTTTGACTATTTCGCTTGAGAAGCATGTATTTGAAATCTGTTATTAACATCAGCATGTATTTGAAATCTGTTATGGACATCAGAAGTAAAAAAAAAAAAAACTCAGAGTATATGACACAAATCTAAAAATTTGGATACTTTGCCAAAATTAACAACTTTGTAATTCGAACTTCAGAACCTCAGTTAATCTTTGAATCAGACCTTTGAATCAGAACTTTGAAAAAAATCAGTATATGATATGAATAATAAGCCTTGATATGTGTTAGCATTTGCATTTGATTTGAGGTACGTCAGAACGATGCCCTAGATTCTACCAACCGTGTTGACGGTATAACTTTGGCGCAAGTTTCCCTCATAGCGTAGGGGCTTGTTGCATTCAGAAAAAGGGTTCATGAACGACGATGGTCAGTAGGGTCTTCCCATCGGTATACACTTTGCTCTCATGCTATAGGAATTTGAGAGATATAATTAAGTTATAAATTTAAGACAAGAAGCATACTAATTCAGAAGATTTTCGAACACATCAGATTTATGTATTCAGTTTTAACTCAAGATTAGAACTGGAGATTTCGTTTGCAAAGCATCATTTGAAAACCATATTTGATCCGAATTCTGTCTTTTGAAAACCTTTACTTATAATGAAATGCAAATAGATTTGTTTCCTCTATTGGGCTTTGCTGTTAGCTCACCCTCGACTATACGTCACAGGTGCTGAGACTGATTTGGGATCTGAGGATTTGGAGGATTCTGATTATATTCCTGAGGAGGAATTAGACTTGCCTGCTGAGGAGTTCTTCCCTTGACCTTTAGATCCTGTATTTTGGTATTTTGTCTGAATATTGTTTTGAATATTGGGCCCTAGGCCTTATTTTGTTCTTTTTGATATCACTTGAGGAACCATCATCGGGAACCATTAGTTTAGGTGTTGGATTGGCCATCACCGGTGGTTCCTTTTGGTTCCTCATCGTGATAGATTTGTTATTACAAGCTTTTGAATTATGAATTATCTCTGCTTTGCCTCTGTTTTAGATCATTGTTATGTGCCGGCCTCTGTTTGAATACGGCTTATTGAGAAATCAATAAGTTGATGAACCGGCCTTTCCTATACCGTAAGGATTGGAAAAGTCGGGTCGTCTCATTTCTACTAGCTTTTAACACAAAACTACTTCCAGTATCACACATTGCCACCATTGAATTGAGACTCCTGAGAGCATAGATGCAATAGAGAAAATGTCAAAGACAGATTTTGATCTCAACAATCTTCTCGCATTCCTGATTTTTATGTGAGCTCGGCAAGTGCAAACGTTGATATATGATCGGCACCGCAGCGTTGAGACCGCCAGACCATAAAAAAGGTACACGAATTAATACCATAAGATCTGAATTTTAGTGGATACTGTGATCTGTGGTCGAATTACTTGAGATTGTATCGGCAACACAGATGTCGGGTATATCATACTAAAATCAGTCACTCATGCACTTCAGACTTCCATGTCGAACTAATCGGAATTGCATATCACTATATAAATATAAATAAATAAATAAATATATATATATATATATATATATATATTTATATATTGCAATACCTTAAAAATCACAAAGGTACACAAAGGCACCAAAAACAGGAAAGCAAGGGAGGCACCGCGGCAAGCAAGGCTTGCCGCGGCAACCTCACAAGGTTGCCACAACAAGGTCCTCAGCTGGGCTGCTTGCCGCGGCAACCCTTGTGGCTTGCCGAGGCAAGCAGATGTGTAGCTGCTGTATTTTGGGTGTTGCTGTAATGGCTTGGTTGGCCTATCCTTGGGTATGTGCATCGATGCCACGACCCATTAACATGATAAAACAAATATATAGGGTCTTTGGTAAACCATTATCCCAGTTAAAATATACTAATATATATATATATATATACACTATAGGTGCAACTTTGTGCACAAGAATAGTTTTGAGAAATTATCCCCGAATGGTGTTCTCGGATGTATGAATGCACCTACAATACGATTCACATCAGCATAGGTGACAAGGTAGAGATTTTCCTTTGTTAGGATATATTGGGTCTCCTTATTCTCCGAGAAATTTCACAATATTGCTCATACCAGAAGTGATTAGATAAAACTGATAAATTTGATGTCTCTTCTTTGATGTCTCTGCATTGATGTAATTGGTATTGTCTTGATGATAAATGAATGTATCCGTTTCTTACAGAAAACCATAGCACTTGTGTTTACATGAACTCATATCAGTATCTATCTCTACATGAATATTGGTATTCTACAATCTCGATATATCTCTAGCTGTTATAAGATAGTTTTGAAATCAAATGAGGATGACTTATGCTAACTTAATACATGCTTGTTTATACGCCTACTAATGCAGTTATGTGATCTACATAATTATTACATGCTTAGATAAGATCTATCATAAACATCTTGCATTGACAATGTCATGCATGCATAGTCATGTCTCATTCTCTCTAAGATCTTTGCTATCCTATATACATTTTAACTCAGTTTTGAATCAAGTGATCCTACTAACTCGGGAGCTTGCTTTGTCTCGGTTTAAGTGATTTCGCTAACTCGGGAGCTTGACAAGTGATCCCACTAACTCGGGAGCTTGATTTGTCCTGGTTCAAGTGATCCCGCTAACTCGAGAGCTTGATTTTTCTGTTCCTGCTTGCACGCGTATCTTGTTATGCTTGATTTCTCATACCTGTTGCATCATGAGTTAATTCAGCATGTCAGCATGTTATATTATTGGCATAATAAGAAATTCATATTCTTTATTATATTTATGCCTCTCAATGAGAATGTGGTAAATCGTCAATATATGTTAGCAATGTAAAATTTCCTGCTGAGTTTTGATGATAGCTCATTCTATGACTTAAATGTCTTAGATGCAGATCTAGATCCCAAGCACGCAACTGACCGTACTTACGTGCCAGACGAGGAGGAAGGAGATGATGATGAAGAAGCGAAGAGGACGATTTTGCGGAAGACTTCTTCCTGAAATAGGTTTGTGGCTTGAGAGAGAGAGAGGTAGAACTAGAGGTGTTGGATAAACTTGTATAAATTACATATGATATTTTGAGATATTTTGTTATAGGATGTATAGGTTTCTTTTCATTGTTTAGATGACGGGTGGCCGTCATCGGAGGAAAGCTATACATCAGATCAGTTATCCTTGTATATAGTGTTTACTAGTTCCTACATAGATGAGTAAAAGTTAGTTTTTTTTGCCATATTATTGCCTGTCAGAGTAAGTACAGTGCTTCCGCATTTGCAACACTTTGTATGAATAATGGCCCCTCATATGAAAGGATCATATTAGGTGATCTGACGATGCGACGGTTCCAATACACTGTTAAGGAAAACGTCGGGTTGTCACACACATCAACTCCCTCTGTTCTTACTTAATTCCCTCTAGAACCCGTCGAGCTACCGACTCACCTGTAGAAGAATTTTGTAACATATGTATATCAGCACTATTATTCTTTCTTTTAGGAGAATTCCATATAATTCACAGAGTGTAAGATACACCCAATCGTATGAATTTTTTTTTGTAACTGTTTGAACATATGGATCTATGAGCAATAGTGCTGCATCGTAGCAAATGCGATTCAACTGAAGAGTCTTCTCAGCGATTCACTTTTAGCTAGAATTGTAAACGACAATTCTAGGGAACAGGCAATTCCAGTGATTTGTCTTATCAGTTACATTGGATTATGGACCCATTCAATTCGTATGGGAATCAAACAACTTCTGTATTCAAGACTACCACTTCCCAACCACCCTAGCCTAGGAACCTACACATCGACATTTACTCGAAGTGATGGTTTAATATTTCCTCTGTAAATCCATAGCCATCCATCTCTTTCGTCTTCAATCTGTTATACCTAAAAACGCCATGATGGAAGAGCATAACTAGAACAATTTCAGTAAGCAACTTGATCAAATACATAGAGCTAAGCTCCTAACTGCACAAAAGAAAGTAAAAGATCTGAAGCACCAGCGACCTACTCGAGATGCTGAATCGTCGACTAGAACTACACTATACCATAAACCTAACCCAAATCTGAAAACATATACCAGGAGCCTATTTTCCCCACTTCCTAAACTTTACACCATCACAACCCACCCTAAATGAAAATTCCCATATAATGATGGTGGGTTGAGCCGTCCCTCACCACCCTTCTCCGTCGCTTATCTTCTACCTTTGCTTGCGTTACATTCCCTTTATATAGTTTTCATAAGGGAGTAGTGTAGGCAAAAGATAAATCAGAGAGGTGTTCACTTCCCACTCTTCGACGGACTTTCACAGTGGCTTACATTTCTTCCCAAAAATAGAAATGTGACGTGGATTATTTTGTGGGACTTTGAAGACAGAGGGTGTGACCCTGTAAAGGCATGGATATGCCTTTGGTGGGAAGGGATGCGAGACTTTGATTGAAGGTAGTTAGAAGCCGAGGACCAATCTTTATCGAAGAATCCTTTTCTCGGATGTTGCTATCAGTGTCACAGTTTAGTGTTTGTTTAGATTTTTCCTAGGTTTATACTCTTTAATGTAATTAGTTCTTATATTTTAGTTTTTATTTTCCCTTCTTTCCATTGTAAATATTTTGATATATATATATAATTTTCTTTTTACTAACTCTTCATTTTTTTACTAACAACGTGTGTTACTAACATTACTAACAATTTTATTTAAATTTTTTTTTTTTAGTTCCATAAAAAAGGAAGTATTTTTCTCCTAAGTTTGGGAGAAAGAGTTTTGATTTTATTGCAGATTATATACTCGGTTAATAACATAGCAATAAAATAGGTAATTTCTTTCTGTATGTCCCCTATTTTGCACAATGAGGACATTGCCCTCTTTAAGTTTGGGGGGGGATACACCACATTAGTTTAGTTTAATTTTTTTTTTAGTTTTCTTTTTCGTAGAAATTTTAAATTTTTTAAATTTTAATTTCTCTTTTTGAATTTTTTAAAGTTGATAATTATATGCATATTACAAAAAATATAAAAATCTGAATTTCTTAGTAAACCATCATAGTAGTAGTTCAAAAAAATCAAAATAAAAATAGTTACAATTCAAAGTTAACCATGTCTAGAACACTGTATCAGAGAATGTTTGAAACTATACGATTGATCTGAACTGCATATATTTTAGATTATAGTTTCAAAATCATATAACCAGCGAGCTATAGAGCCTATTTCCTCTTTATTCTGAGAGAAAGAGAGACTGTTTTTATTCATGCTTAATTTCTTTGAACTTCTCTACTATCTGAAATCTTATATTACTGAATTTAGAATTAATATATTCTATAATTATAATAATTTATTTGTTTAGAACTGTCTAGTTTATCAGGAGATTCATTTCCTAGCATTCAGACTGATGTGATCTTTCTACAAGTTGTTAAAAGGGGGAGCTAAGTATATATGGGAAGACCAGTGTCAACAGGCCCTATACAGTATCAAAAAGTACCTTTTCAATCCCCTAATTCTATCGCCACTTGTCCATGCAAAGCCCCTAATCTAATAAGTCTTAGCCAATGATAAGGCAATGAGAGTAATCTTAGGACAACATGATGAAGATGGCAAGAAGGCCATCTACTATCTCAGTAGAACGATGGTCAATTGCGAGCAAAAATATACCTAGATGAAGAATACCTGCTTAACATTGGTATGGGCTTCAACAAAACTACGCCATTACTTCGGGGCACAACAAAGTAATTGTGCTAGCATGCATGGACCCCCTAAAATATATATTTGAAAAGCCAGCTACATCCGGTAAAATCGCTTGATGGCACATACTACTTCAAGAGTTTGACATCACCTATGCCATTCAGAAGTCAATCAAAGGACAAGCCATCACTGATCACCTCGCCAATCTCCCACTTTCGGGCAATGAACCAGTATGTATTGATTCCCTGATGAAAAGAACCCAATAAAACATCTTGGACACTATACTTTGACGGGGCTCTTAATAAAATAGGGAAAGGTATCGGGATAGTCCTTTTGAGTCCAAGAGGAATTTTCATACTGAAAGCTTTTCAACTTGATTTCCTAGTCACTAATAAGGTCGTTGAGTAAGAGGCATTCATCGTTGGACTACGAGTTGCGCTATAACTAGGAATCAAATAGTTGAAAACTATCGGTGATTCAAAGCTGATAATATCACAAGTAATCGGAGAATGGAAGATGAAGGAAAGAAGGCTAATGGCTTACCTCGAGCTCCCTCAATTTTTGGTAAAGAAATTCAAAAGAATTTCCTTCACTCACATTCCAAGACTGGAGAATGAATTAGTAGATTCCTTAGCTACGTTGGCTTATGTTATACAAATACCGGTTGGGCAAAGCATGAAGTCCTTCATCATCGAAAAGCTCAGCATGCCTATGCACGAAGTAGCCTAGATGGTCAAGTCCGAGTTGCTTGTTTTGCTAAAAGCTCCTAAAAATGAAGAAGAGTCTACCTCAAAGGACCTTACAAAGAAAGAAGCGATTATTGCAACCTTCAGATTCTAACAATCACCTAATGACGATAGACAACCATGGTACTATGACATCTGGAACTTCCTAAAATACTGGCATATCCCTCCTTATGCCTCAAAAATTGAACGAAGGACAATGAGGAACTGATGCGGGAGATTCTGCATCCTAGGAGAGATACTCTATAAGGAAGCTTTCATCAAAGTGGTCTTATTGCGTTGTGTCACAGAAGCAGAAGGTTATTATATCCTCCATGAAGCACACACAAGAATGTGTGGCGCTCACGTCGCCAGTCAAATGCTCTCGGCAAAGATTATGTAGTAAGGCTTCTATTGACCATATGCCACGAGAGATAGTTACAAATATGTCCAACGTTGCAAGCAATGTCAGCTGCATGCTAAACTTTTCAAGGCACCATCAATGACATTAAATTCCAAAGTCTCGCCATGGGCGTTTATAATGCGGGCCTTCGACGTAATCGGACCGTTCACTAACATAGTGGAGAACACGCACAAGCACGCTTTCTTCCTAACAGCAACCGAGTACTATACGAAGTGACCAAAAGCCGAGTCTTTTATCTATATCATTGCCTCAAGGTGGTGAAATTCATCACCTAAAATATCATTACAAGATTTGGGTTCCCCAGAATGATCATTATTGATAATGGTCCATAATTTATCACTGAGAAGACGAAGAGGTTGTGCAAAAAATTTGGGATCGATTTGCAACACTCGTCGCCATTTTACCTTCAAGGAAATGGGCAAGCCGAAGCTACAAATAAGACCCTTTTCTGAATACTAAAATGAATAGTGGAAACAAGTAATGGTACTAACTGGCCTGATCGACTACCTGAGGCACTCTAGGCCTATAGGACTTCCATTCGGACATCTACTGGCCAAACTCCTTACCTCCTCACGTATGGGATGGAAGCAGTCCTACATATGAAATACAAGTTCCTTCCCTGCATATTCAGATCGATGATCAGCTATCCATTGATGAGAGGAGAGTCGCTCTACTAACTCAGTTGGAGCAACTTGATGAAAAACGTCTAAGGACAGCTGACCATGCACAAGTATATCAAAGGAGAGTGGTCAGGGCTTACGATAAGAACGTCCTTGAACGAACTTTCGAAATCGGAGACTTAGTCTTGAATAAAATCATTCCATCTAGGCACGCTCACCTAAGGGAAAACTTAAGCCTAATTGGGAGGGAGTGATTGTTCTAAAGTGAAACCTTGCAGTTGCACAAGTCCAAAGTACTAGAGCTTGTACAAGGGTGTCGAACCACAGGGACTAGTCATTTACCTAAACTAATGCCTTATTTAAAGATGGCTTTATAAAAGAAAAATTATAATTAAGTTATCTAAGAAAGCTAATAAATCTGATATAGAAAATAGTGAGAAAATAGCCTGGGATCCCTTTAATCTCAGATTCGTAACTCACTTCCTATTCCTAATCTAATCCGAATTCTGGGTAATCGACCTTCTTTTTGCTACAAGCTAAAGGTAGGTAAAACACTAAGATCATATTCAAAGTTACGGACCAGTCGAGATGATATGATCCATCTAATCTCTAGCGATCTAATCCATAAGTACCATTGCATGAAACCTATCAAACTAGACTACAAGTACTAGCCTGAAGGAGCGTATCCTATAACATCTGATCCTAATCCCTACAAAGCCATTAGAATGATCAAATATAGAAATAAATCGATGGAAAACCATCTATCGTAACAACATAGATGCTAATCATGCAATCATTACCACAAAAATTCAGATTTAGAAAAGAAATAGAAATTAAATTAACTACTTATTTTTTATTTTACAAGAGATCCCAAGCTTCGGGATTTGGCCACGCGTCACATCTTTGACCATCTTCATCACTAAATCGATCATCGTGTAATCGTTTCCAAATCCCTCAATCTCACAAACTCTCTGAAATGAGAAGCTAAAACTAAACCTAGAACTTAAAAGAAAATGAAACTAAGGAAGACGTCTTAGCTCCAATCTCCTGTTTTTCTATTCCTAGACCTAGGGTCCTTATTTATAGATCATAAGGCCATAGTATAATGTTTAAACATGGAAAGTATCCTCTAAACCGCCCTAGAATCGAGCTAGGAGAGAAAGAAATCTCAGGGTCTTGATTTCTAGAAGAAACTAAGCTGTCGCACCTGAAAAATAGCAATAGAAATTCATTTTGACTGGTTGAAAATGGAACTCGACTGGTCCACTTTTTATTTGCCTCAGCACCTCGCGGTGGCTTGGTTCTTGTATGATTTGGACTGGTCGAAATGGCATTCGACTGGTCCAAATTGCCTTTGCTTCTGAAGCTTAATGAACTCAACCAGTCCAAAATGCATTTGGACTAATCGAGTGTATACATTCTTTTTCTTTTATTTTGCTGTTCAGCTTCGACCGGTCCAAATTTGCATTTGGACTAGTAGAGTTTTGCTATTTCTGAAGCTTTAACCAACTCGACCGATACAATTGTTGTTGTATTTCATCCAAACTCAATTGGTTGAGTTCCAATCTTGATTGGTTTGTTGGTATGTGCTTTTTCTAGGTCCCTTTTAGTTCCCAGAATAAGTGGCCCAAAAAGCATTAGAATAAGAAAAGGGGATGTATTTAAGTGCACCTGTAAAAGAGACTTGTTAGTAATAAGCTAATTCTAAATAGAGTATACCTGGGTTGTTGTGATCGCCATCTACAAATTTACGACGCTATAAAATGTCACTGATTGTAATATCCCGGATATTTCAAACTCAAACTTGACTGACCCAGTGTACGTGTTCGACACGGTGACCAATGTCACCAAGGATTTTAAATAAATAATTAAATAATATTGGGATAAGATTGTGCGGATGGATTAAGGTTTAAAAGCCTGATTGGGCCTTTATCTGTGAAGCCGTACACCGACTCACCGTGTGCCACTTGACAATGAAGTTAAATACTAGAGATAAGAAGATAGAATTTGTAACTAAATATCCTTGATATTTAGTTGGGTTTCATTCGGTTATAAGAGTGAGAGAGGGTTGCTTAATGGCTAAGTTATAGCCATTTGAAAATTTGAAGAGAGAGAGATAACTGAACACCATTTGTAAAATGTCACCCTTTAGAGATTTTGATCGCACGATCACGATCACGTTGCAAGCACTGCAAACTCCACACCCTTCGCAAAACACGTGAAGCCGATCATAGCTAGAGTTCCACTTCCTTGCAAATTTTGATAGTTCAAACCCCTTTTCATTAGTAACCCTTTCTTTTTCAAGAAACATTCCATCTTACGACCATTTTCTACATTTTTGAGGATGGTGATGATCGTCACGTGACAACTTGGAACTCGTAAGATCAATCGCTATGGAATTGTCGTAAAAATCTGAAAGTTTCACTATGAAATCCTTGTTTGGTAACACTTCTCGTAAACCACAGAATCGATCGGTGAAAGGTATGATCGAGTTAAATTTGTGATCAAAATTGTAGATATGTAATTGATATAACCTTATAGGATTGTGGGTGTAAAAATAGAATAAAATCTGATAAAATTTGGAGAAAAACAAGTTTGGGAAGGAAAAGCCAGAAGGGCTGCAGAATCTGTCAAAACCGATCGATCTAACTGAAAATGATCGATTGAATTATAAGCCGATCGATCGAATTGTACAGAACAGAGAATTGTCAAATTTTTTGAAGGAACCGATCGATCGATTTTCAAATCGATCGATCGAATTTGAAACCGATCGATCTAACTGAAAACCGATCGATCGATTATGGCACGACGGAGGTGTGAGATTTTTCTGAAGGAACCGATCGATCGAATTTGAAAACCAATCGATTGAATTTTAAACCATCGATCGATTTCCCCTATTTCTTGTTATTTTTTATTTTTCCTTAGAAAAATTATGGGAAACTTTGAATCTTCTATTTTTCGACGCTATTGACATGTTATACGGTGTTAATGTGATCTAGATGAGAGTATGGGATACCATGGATAAGGACATCTGAATCGCTTAAAGCGGATCCAAACAATTGGTAGGAGAATCGTAGAATCAATTTCATTCTGTTTTAATTAGCATGAATAGTTTACAATGGACTTGAATACTGAAAATCTGAGTTTTGTTTTTAATCTAATCTTGAAACCTTGCATTTGAAATTTGAACCTTGCATCTGAAATAATAACTCTGATAACTGAATCCTAAATCCTGAATCCTGAATCTTGAACTCTGAATTCTGAATCCTAAACTCTGTATCTGAAATATATAGTAGAACTTTACATATGAAATATTTATTAGAATCTGCATCTGATTTAAGGTTCACTTGAACAAATCCCTCAAATTTCTGAACACTATTCTTGGCACAAGTTACCCTCATGATGTAGGGGTTTGTTGTAATTACTGAAAAGGGCTCATTGAGCGATGATTGTTAGGCAGGGGTTTCCATCAGTTTTGTTCTTGCTTCTAAGTTATATAGACTTGGGAGGTTGATTTAACTTAAGATTTAAGTCATTTAAGGAGATAAGCTTTCATGCATAAATTAAGACGAATAAGAATCTAAAATAATCTCAAAATTTGATCTGTTTGCATCTGATTTCATCATCAGCTTTGAAACATAGTATATAAAACTGCATCTGATCATTGTGTTTGAAATTCCGTTATCTATTCTGTTTTGAATATCTGCTTTGAAAATCATCTATTCCGAATATGTTTTGAAATCATGTTTGTTAAGATATGATGTGATTGAGTTTTACTTCTTTTACTGAGCTTAGTTGTTAGCGCACTCCGACTATATGTCACAGGTACTGATTTGGTTTCTAAGGATCCCGTGCTAGAGGATCCCGACTATATTCCAGAGGATGATTTGTCACATAATTTACCATTTTATCAACCTTAAATTAGTGGTGCAAGGACATAGTTTGCTACTAATGAGTTACTGATGTGCATATATTAAAGATAAGCAATAAATCAGAACTTAAAATATTAATCTTTGTCAAAATGAACTCAAAAAGTAATAAGAAAAATGATTGAGTGAAAAAGACGATTTGCCGCTACAGAAAGTCAGAAAATTGTAATTTACGATTCTTTAAAAAGGAGAAAAAGCATAATCCAGAGAATCGTCAACTATGAGGAAGCCTACTGAAAATAGAAAATCATGATTAACAATTTTTCAGAGAAGAAGCTATGAAAGAATAAATCGTTATTTATGATTTCCTAAGAATAGAAGCTTTCTTACTATTGTTGCTGTTGATGATCACGTGAGAACTATCACTACCATATCCAGAATTAGAAGACTATTGCAATTAGAAGTCTGATGAACCACGAATCTAGGAAGATTGATAAAGATCTAATCTGAAGGACTTTGCTGCAGTTCGATAAAGAACACTCTAGAAGCACATAACCTAAAGGAAGCAAGGAAAGATAAAATTAGTAATTAGACTTATATTAGGATACTTTTGTTTTTAGAAGTTTCTTTTATTAGAACTAGATCTCTGTAAACCTACCCCTTACGATCTATAAATAAGAGGGCTCGACAGAGGAATAATCATCGAAGAATTTCAGCATCAATTGACGCCTGAGGTTGGATTTTCTTCCGATCAGTAGTGTATACTAGTTAGAGTGGATTAGATATCAGAGGTTTCTCAAGAGCAATTGACGACTGCAATTGAGTGCTGAAGATTAGTGTAGATATCTGTAATTTCTCCAGAGCAATTGACGACTGTGGCTGAGGGGTGAAGGATATATTTTACTTTGCTTTCTAATTTAGATTTTCTTTGCTTTGTAAACATCTTCATGTTTTCATTTGAATTGACGACTCAGGTTTGAATTTGCAGATTAGTGTTACAATTTTTACTTTTCCATCTTTAGTTTGCTAGAGTTTGATTGATGCCCAAATTTTTGGTTAATTGTTGATTAGATTAAATCTGTATTGATAGGATCTTAGGCTTGATTGACGACCAATGCTAGGACACTAAAAATATGGTATAACGGTACTGTTTATTTTTATAAACATCTAAAAGTTGAAGATTGAGATTGACGACCTTAATCTCAAGGAGGATTAGGATTTATTTTTATGCACTTTAGTTTAGAAAACCATTCATTTATTCATATTTCTTTAGTAGATTAAGAAAGCTTATAGATAAATAGAAGTTTTTAAGATTGGGATTTAGATAGAAGATAGAAATAGGAATTAATAAGATAATAAACTTCTTCGTGGGAACGATCCTATGCTATGCTATAATTTCTATTGTGCGCTTGCAATAGGTTAAGACTTGAATTTAATATAATTATAATACATAATAACAACGAAGTCAAGTTTTTGGTGCCGCTGCCGGGTAAGCGAATTTATCTAATTCTTTTAAGTTTTTATCTAATATTTTTATCCTTTTAGAAACCAATATTTATCTTTCTCTTTTTAATATTTCTTTATATTTTTATTTTTCTTTGATCTCTTCTTCGTCTTTTGCAGGTTTATTCAAAGCAGCGAATCAAAAGTTTCCAACTTCTGCTGGCCACAGAATTAAAAAACTCAGATTTGTTTCTTTCCCTGCTTTCTAGAATAAAAATCATATAAACTTAAACTAAAAATAAACATACTGTATTCTAGCCAACCAGCCTCAATTCTAAATTAATATGGATCTAGCAGGACTAAACCAAAGTAAGGCTAGAATAGAACAATGGCAAAATACTATGCATTGACACCTCTTACACTACCCTTATGTATTCGCACCCAGATTGCTGGTAATGAGTCTTTCGAAAACATGCCCAATATACTCCAAATATTTCCTATCTTTCCCGGGCTGATGGATGAAGATCCTTTGTTGCATCTAAATAAATTTGTAAAAATATGTAATATTATCAGGATCATGAATTTACCTAAACAAGCATCTGTTTGAGGTTATTTTCATATTCTCTCCGAGACGAAGCAAAGTAGTAGATTCACTCTTTGCCTCGAAATTCGATAGCCGATTGGGAAGAGTTGAAACAGAAATTCCTTATGGAATACAATCCCACATACAGAGCAACTCAAATTTGGTATCTGATCTTAACATTTCAACAATTTCCGAATGAACCTCTTTGGGAGAGTTTGAATCGCCTCAACGATCTTATACATAGGTGTTTTCGCCATGGGGTCACAAAAGGGCAAATAGTTCTTACCCTCTACGAAGGACTTGACAATGCAACCCGGCTTATGATTGATGTTGCCTGTGGTGGCATGTTTCGTAAATTAACAATAGAAGAAGCTTGGAAACTCTTTGAAACCCTTAGTGAAGAACCGATGTAAAACCACGCATCGGGTGAAATTGACTCGGAGATTCCAACACGAATGCTTCCTAAGCAAGGAAAACTTTACAAATTAAAGTCAATGATGAATTGCTTTCCAAAATTACAAATTTGAAAGATAAACATTTAGTCTTTGGTGGGTATAAAATTGTACCCAACATCCCAATAAGGAGAAGCCTATGGTCCTAACCATGGTTCAACTCAATCAGTCTCCCGACTTCCTTCTATTCCTTCTTACCATACAGAGGCTGATTGCAACACTGCTACAGAAGATACTCTAGTGCAAAAAGCCTACAGTAGGATGCAACAGAGTGGTATCCAGAACTCAAGCAAAAATCAAGCCGGGTAGAACTCAAACAAAAATCAGAGTACACAAAAGAAAGCTTTATTTCTAAACAAAATGTAATATAAAATAACAGTTATAATTCCTTATGAAAGCACGTGGACAAAAGAACCGAAACGAACCACCAGTGATGGCCGACCATCACTGAAACATGGTTCACAAAAATAGAGTATAATAATTACATGCAAAATAAACATAAATCAAACAGGCTGGACATACCAAGCCCAAGTATCTAGTCTCAAAAATAAGCCAACACGCCAAGACAAAACCAAAATCCTAAATCAGAAAGAACTCCTCTGGAGGAATATCAGGCTCGTCCTCTGACTTGGTTGTTATTGTGTATTATAATTATATTAAATTCAAGTCTTAACCTATTACAAGCGCACAATGGAAATTATAGCATAGCATAGGATCGTTCCCACGAGGAAGTTTATTATCTTATTAATTCCTATTTCTATCTTCTATTTAAATCCCTATCTTAAAAACTTCTATTATCTTTAAGCTTTCCTAATCTACTGGAGAAATATGAATAAAAGAATGATTTTCTAAACTAAAGTGCATAAAAATAAATCCTAATCCTTCCTCTTTAGATATAGGTCGTCAATCTCATTCTTTAACTTTCGGATATTTATAAAAATAAATAGTACCGTTACACCATATTTTTAATCTCTTAGCATTGCTCGTCAATCAAGTCTAAGATCCTACCAATAAAGATTTAATCTAATCAACAATTAATTAAAAATTTCAGCATCAATCAAACTTTAGCAAACTGAAGATGGAAAAGTAAAAATCGTTACACTAATCTGAAAAATTCTAACCTAGTCGTCAATTCAAATTAAAACATGGAGATGTTTACAAAGCAAAGTAAAATATATCCTTCACCCCTCAGCCGCAGTCGTCTATTGCTCCTGAGAAATTACAGATATCTACACTAATCTTCAACACTCAATTGCAGTCGTCAATTGCTCTTGAGAAACCTCTGATATCTAATCTACTTTAACTAGTATACACTACTGATCGGAAGGAAATCCAATCCCAGACATCAATTGATGCTGAAATTCTTCTATGATTATTCCTATGCCGAGCCCTCTTATTTATAGATCATAAGGGGTCAGATTACAGAGATCTAGTTCTAATAAAAGAAACTTCTAAAAATAAAAGTATCCTAATATAATTCTAATTGCTAATTTCATCTTTCCTTGCTTCCTTTAGTTGATGCACTTCTAGAGTTTTCTTTATCGAGCAGCAGTAGAGTCCTTCGGATTAGATCTTTATCAATCTTCTTAGATTCATGGCTCATCAGACTTCTAATTGTAGGAGTCTTCTAATTCTGGATATGGCAGTGATAGTTCTCACGTAATCATCAACAACAATAATAGTAGGAAAGCTTCTATTCTTAGGAAATCGTAAATAACGATTTCTTCTTTCATATTTTCTTCTCTGAAAAATCGTTAATCATGATTTTCTATTTTCAGTAGGCTTCCTAATAGTTGACGATTCTCTAGATTACGCTTTATCGCTTTTCTCCTTTTTATCTCTTTTGAAGAATCGTAAATTACGATTTTCTGACTTTCAGTAGCGGCAAATCGTCTTTTTCGCTCAATCATTTATCTTATTACTTTTTGAGTTCATTTTGACAAAGATTAACATTTAGGTTTTGATTTACTGCTTATTTTTAATATCTGTATATCAGTAACTCATTAGTAGCAAATTATGTCCTAGCACCATTAAGTTAAGAGTAATAAAATGATAAATTATGTGACTGATCACACCTCTAAACTTAAGTTTTGCTAGTTTCTAGCAAATAAGAAAATATAAAATATTTAAAACTTTTTAAATTTAAATGCCACTTTTGTAGGGAGTACGATTTCATTTAGCAGATGCAATAAACCTTTAAACACCTAGGTGATCCTTAGTGGAGGAGTTGTAGTCTCCTGAAAGTTTTCAGTGAAGTTACATACAAACTTCAAATATTTTTAAAATTTTCAAAACTAAAAACTCAAAATATAAACTAACTTTTTTTTTATATTACTAATTATTTAGTTAATCATTATATGTTCTTTATTTCAAAATATTTCAAATCTTTTATCCTTAGCTTTCCATCATCACAATTATCCTTGATCATAACTCAATAATTTCAATTTTTGTATAGCATGGAGTGTGTGCATATTAGTGAAAAGTTTATTCATTATAGATTTTTCTAAACTGCAGTTTTAGAGAATATTTTCATCCAATCTCTCACTTATTGGCATACTCTTAGAAATAATAAAAATATTGGGTTCTCATAATATGATATGTTTATGATAAATACAAAAGACAATCAGCTAAAAAGATAAATCTCATAGAAAGGATAATTAATTCTTTTCATTTAATTTCTTTATTTATTCATAGTATCTATTTCATATATCTCTACTATACTCATATTTTTGCAAATCGTAAATCACAAAGGTCTTTCCTTCGGCTTGTAATGGGACTTTAGGTTTTCAGAAGGTTTAAAAAAAAAAAGGTAAAGAGGATTCAAAATTATTTTCAAGAGTTTAGCTCTTCCTTCTCTTCTTCTTCTATTTTTCAACTTCCGTAAGTATCCTTATTTTGGATAACTTCTTCCCATTTCTTTTTCTTTTGTAAATCCCATTTTCTTCTGTTTAAAAGTTTTTTGCTTCTCTTTTCACAAAATCATTTTTTATGATTTTTCATTCTTTTTTCTTTTCTTTTCTTTACCCATATTTTCATACATTTGTATATTTTTTTTAGTTGTACCCTTTTCAGCAAATCCCTTATCTGTTAACTTATACTCCTTTCACTCTCTTTTCTTCCCTTCTTTTATATTCTAAACTCTCAGAAATTGTAAAGGTTAAGGATAGAAAGTTTTGGGCAGTACATATGATTAAGGGTTTATAAAATTATGGTATAAAGAAATTTAATCTTTAGGCTTCTACTATGAGTTCAAATGATAAAATATTATGAGATTTTAACTTTTTGGCTCTGGTTTAGAAAAAGATGGCCTTCGGTCATTTTCATGATTTATTCATATGGATGTCTTATTGCTTTGATATATTTAATAGACAGTTCTAAACAAATAAATTATCATAATCATAGAATATATTGATTCTAAATTCAGCACTATGAGATTTCAGATAGTAGAGAAGTTTCAAGAAATTAAGTATGAATAAAAACAGTCTCTCTTTCCCTCAGAATAAAGATGAAATAGGCTCCATAGCTCACTGGTTATATGATTTTGAAACTATAATCTAAAATATATGTAGTTCAGATCAATCGTATAGTTTCAAATATTCTTTGATACAATGTTCTAGAGATGCTTTACTTTGAATTGTAACTATTTTTATTGTGATTTTTTTGAACTACTACTATGATGGTTTGCTAAGAAATTCAGATTTTTATATTTTTTGTAATATGCATATAATGATCAATTTTAAAAAATTCAAAAAGTGAAATTAAAATTTTAAAAATTTAAAATTTCTACAAAAAAGAAAACAAAAAAAAGAATTAAACAAAACTAATGTGGTGTATCCCCCTCAAACTTAAATAGGACAATATTCTCATTATCCAAAATAGGGGACATACAGAAAGAAATTAGCTATTTTATTGCTATGTTAGTAACCGAGTATATAATCTGCAATAAAATCAAAAATCTTATGCCCAAACTTAGGAGAAAAGTACTTCCTTTTTTATGGAACTAAAAAAAAAATTTTTTTTTTAAAATTGTTAGTAATGTTAGTAACACACGCTGTTAGTAAAAAAATGCAGAGTTAGTAAAAAGAAAATTATATATATATATATATATATATATATATCAAAATATTTAAAATGGAAAGAAGGGAAAATAAAAACTAAAATATAACAACTAATTACATAAAATAGTATAAACCTAGGAAAAATCTAGACAAACACTAAACTATGACACTGGCAGCAACGTCCGAGAAAAGGATTCTTCGACAAAGGTCAGTCCTCGACTTCTAACTACCTTCAATCAAAGTCTCGCATCCCTTCATATCCAAGTCTTTGCAGAGTCACACCCTCTGTCTTCCAAGTCCCGAAGAACAATGCACGCCACATTTCTCTTTTTGGGAAGAAATGTAAGTCACTGTGGAAGTCCGTCGAAGAGTGGGAAGTGAACTCCTCTCCAATTCATCTTTTGCCTATACTGCTCCCTTATGAAAACTATGTAAAGGGAATGTAGCGTAAGCGAAGGTAGAAGATAAGCAACAGACAAGGGTGGTGAGGGATGGCTTAACCCACCATCATTATATGGGGGTTTGCATTTGGGGTGGGTTGTGATGGTGTAAAGTTTAGGAAGTGGGGAAAATAGGCTCCTGGTATACGGTTTCAGATTTGGGTTAGGCTTATGGTAAAGTGTAGTTCTATTTGACGATTCAACATCTCGAGTAGGTCGCTGGTGCTTCAGATCTTTTACTTTCTTTTGTGTAGCCAGGAGCTAGCTCTATATATTTGATCAAGTTGCTTACTGAAATTATTCTAGTTATGCTCTTTCGTCATGAGGTTTTTAGGTATGAAAGATTGAAGACGAAAGAGATGAGATGGTTTATGGATGGGTATGGATTTATAGAGGAAATATTGAACCATCACTTCGAGTAAATGTCGACGTATAGGTTCCTAGGCTAGGGTGGTTGGTAAGTGGTAGTCTTGAATGCAGAAGTTGTTTGATTCTCATACAAATTGAATGGGTCTGTAATCCAATGTAACTGATAAGACAGATCACTGGAATTGCCTATTCCCTAGAATTGTCATTTATAATTCTAGCTAAAAGTGAACCGCTGAGAAGACTCTTCAGTTGAATCGCTTTCGCTACGATTCAACATTGTTGCTCGTATATCCATACGTTCAAATAGTTACAAAAAAAAATTCATACGATTGGGTGTATCTTACGCTTTGTGAATCATATGGAATTTTCCTAAAAGAAAGAATAATAGTGCTAATATACATATGTTACAAAATTTTGCTACGGGTGAGTCGGTAGCTGGATAGGTTCTAGAGGGAATTAAGTAAGAACAGAGGGAGTTGATGTGCCTCCCAAAAATATGCATCCTTTAGACATTCCAACTGCATGCGAAGGTGATACGTTACTCTCTCTATCAGAAAGTAATAGCTACTCAAATTGAGTTTCCAATACAAGGTGATAGGTTGGCGAGCCGGCCTTCCCGGTATTTTGTATACGAGAAAGTTGGGTCATCACAATTGCTATAAGAGATATGGCATTATATCTGTGCTCCATAAGGCCATGGGCTTGATTGTATTACAATCGACACTAATTAATGTTATTATTTTTACAATGACAGACTAGTATGGCCCCGCGCTTTAGAGGCAGAGGCAGAGATGGACCAAGGACGGTTCTGTTAGTAGATGTTCCCGAGGGTGTCAGTACATCTAGGGGTGCAGGGATCACTACTGGTCCTAATCGTGATCCTATCGGGATAGGAGGTGGTAACGGTCATGTTGAGAAAGTGTTGGAGGCCTTGGCCAACAAACAACATGACACAACAGATGGCATCTATGCCCCAGCAAGCACAGTTACTTACTACCAGGAATCTGCCATCAGGGTTTGCAGAGTTTTGAAGGATGCGTCTTCCTAATTTTTTGGGTTAGACTGATCCATTGGAATTGGAGAAGTGGCTTAATGATATGGAGAAGATGTTCGAGGTGCTTCAATGTACTGAGGTGGAGATGGTACGATGGGTAGCTTTCCCTTTTGATGGAGAGGCTGAACCATGGTGGAAGTCTATGAAGAGGGCCAGGGAACAAGATACTCCAAATGTTCCATGGACCTGGGTTGAGTTTGTGGAGGTCTTCAATGACGAGTACTTTCCTCGGGTCATGAGGAATCAGTGGGAGGTCCAGTTCATCAACCTGGAGCAGGGTGACATGTCAGTGCGTGAGTATGGTGCAGAGTTCACAAGACTCTCGAGGTTTGCACCTTTACATGTAGCCATTGAGTTGATGAAGGCCCAGAAGTTTCAGCGTGGATTGAGATCGGATATATAGGAGAGAGTTATGATGTGGGAGATAGAGACTTATGGGGGAGTTATATAAAAGGCCCTCATTGCTGAGGAAGAGCTTCAGAGGCAGGTTTTGAGGAAGGATTAGATGAACAGGAACAGGATTAGTCAGGGGCAGTCTAGTGCTTCTGAGCAGGCGAGCAAGAGGTCAAAATTCTTGAGACCGCCGATATATCCTACCCAACTGGCTTACTTGAGATCTGCTACTTATTCTGGACCGACCTCTTATTAGAGACCATCTGGGACATTGCCTATGTAACCTTTTCATCCTTCAGGCATGGTTGCGAGTGGACAATCAGTAGCATGAGGATCATCACGTGCTACGCCTTCTACTCCTGCTACATTATGTATAAGGAGTGGGAAACAACACAAGATAGAGGATCGCAGGAGGAGTACTGGAGCTTGCTTCAGGTGTGGCAGGATTGGCCACATGTCAGGGATTGTCCAGAGGAGAGCAGGAAAAGACTATTTCAACATCTACTCAGAGATCTTCTCGACCTACTATTTAGGGTCGAGCCTATGCCGTCACAGCTGTGGATGCTCAAACTTCCAATGATATCATCCAAGGTATGATTTATTATAGATTATAAATCTAAATTCTCGTATTTTAGATAGATAAGACACATAAAATGAGATAATCTTAAGAACTGTTAGTTTATAATGCAGTAAATTTTTTGCATCTAATTGAATAACTTGCATGAAACCTAGGCACCTTACAAATATATCATGCGGGTGATTATTGTTGCTATGAGGCCCAAATGTTGATAGATCCAGGA
The DNA here is from genome assembly GCA_021018995.1 of Chloranthus sessilifolius. NCBI lineage: Eukaryota > Viridiplantae > Streptophyta > Magnoliopsida > Chloranthales > Chloranthaceae > Chloranthus > Chloranthus sessilifolius. The sequence goes on along the minus strand of CM037597.1, from coordinate 31,015,514 downwards.
TCTACTCATTCTTTTGTGACCTAGTTTGCGACAAGATTGAAAGTCACCCTTGAACCTTTAGATTTCATTATAGCCGTGTCTATCCCTATGGGAAAGCCTGTGAGCACTGATACAGTGTATTGTTCAGTTATTGTTGCCATCCGAGATTACGAAGATCATGAAGTTATGGCCGATTTGAGATATGCAAGGATTCGATGTGATCCTTGGTATGGACTGGTTGTCCACTCACGATGCAAATGTCGACTGCCGAAGAAAGTTAGTTACCTTTTATCCCAGTGGCGATAGATCATTTAAATTTTTCGGCACGTGGTCGACCATTGTACCGTTCATCTCTTCAATTCGAGCTCAACGTATGATGAGGAATGAATGCAATGGATATCTCGCTTTCTTTTGAGAGCAACCAGACAGGAAGATTATTATTGTAGAAATTCCAGTCGCGTGCAAGTACCCAGATGTATTTTTCAAGGATCTCCCTGGACCACCACCTGATCGAGATATCGAGTTTATGATCAAGTTGGCTCCATCTATCGAGCCATTGTCCCAAGCTCTGTATCGCATGGCTCCAGCCGAGTTGAAGGAACTAAAGGAGCAACTGCAAGAGCTTCTAGATAAAGGGTTTATCCGACCTAGTGTGTCTCCTTGGGGAGCACCAGTTTTGTCTATCAGAAAGAAGGATGGTTCGATGCGACTCTGTATCGACTACAGCCAGTTAAACAAGTTGATGATTAAGAATCATTATCCACTCTCGCAGATTGATGACCTTTTCAATTAGCTGTAAGGTGCAAAGTTCTTTTCAAAGATTGATTAGACGTCAGGATACCATCAGTTGAAGATCAAGGTTGGGGATATTTTAAAGACTGTATTTCGCACGAGGTATGGTCACTATGAGCTCTTAGTGATGCCGTTTGGGTTAACAAATGCTCTAGCATCATTTATGGATCTGATGAATCGGGTATTCGAACCACACCTTGAAAAATCCATGGTCATTTTCGTAGATGATATTCTCATCTATTCGAAGACAAGAGAGGAGCATGAGCAACACTTACGAGTGGCTCTTCAGACACTCAGAGACCACAAGTTATATGCAAAACTCAACAAGTGTGAGTTTTTGCTTCAGCAGGTCAGTTTCTTGGGCCATGTTATCTCTGAGACTGGCATCACTGTTGATCCAGCCAAGATTGAGTCGGTTGTGAACTGGGAATAACCGAAGATAGTAATCGAGGTCTGTAGTTTCTTTGGATTGGTGGGATGCTATCATCGATTTGTGGATGGTTTTTTCAAGATCTTAGGGCCGCTTACACAACTTACAAGAAAGAATGCTACGTTTGATTGGACGGAGCAGTGTGAGCAGAGTTTTAAGGAGCTTAAGAAGTGATTGACTACCATGCTAGTACTTTCCCTACTTTCAGGCAGTGGAGGTTTTACAGTATACAACGACGCTTCGTATAGTGATTTAAGCTGCATGCTTAATCAGGACAAGAGAGTCATTGCTTACGGCTCCAGTCAACTCAAGGACCATGAGAAGAATTATTTGACTCATGACCTTGAGTTAGCGGCGGTGATCTTCACTCTGAACATATGGAGGCATTACTTGTATGTGGAGTGTTTGATGTATTAACGAATCACAAGAGCCTTGAATATCTCTTCACACAGAAGGATTTGAACATGAGACAGTGATGCTGGATGGAGTTCCTGAAAGACTATGATTATTCCATTCAGTACCACCCTGGGAAGGCTAATATTGTGGTAGATGCTCAGAGCCGAAAGTCTTCTGATCAGTTGTCACATCTCATTGCGAGAGTGCAGCGATGGCACTTACTTGAAGATATGGCCCTATGCGACACCAGGTTTGATGTGAAAGGTTTCGGAGCTTTAATGGCTACTATTGTGATTCGGTCGACGCTCTTCGAGAACATCTAGAAGCTACAGATGACAGATGATGATCTTATGGCTATCAGACAGGATGTGATTGGTGGAAGTAAGGCAGATTTCTCCATCAGAGAAGACAGAACATTGCTATTTCTAGACCGGGTATGCGTACCAACAAATACTGAGCTTCGAGACACTATTTTGGAGGAGGCTCACAAGTCTATGTATGCCATTCATCCTGAAAGTACCAAGATGTACTAGGATTTAAAGAGAATGCCATCTGGGTCATTGTGGATAGATTGACTAAATTTGTACATTTCTTGCTATACAATACGTCATATACCACCAGCAATCTCACAGAGTTATACCTCAAGGAGATAGTTATGCCACATGGTATACCTGTCAGTATTGTATCTGATAGAGACCCGCTGTACATGTCTCAGTTATGGCAGCGATTTCAGGAAGGGATGGGTTCAAGGCTTGATTTCAATTCAACATTTCATCCCCAAACCGATGGGCAGACTGAGAGGGTGAACTAGATCATAGAAGACATGTTACGTGCTTGCATGTTAGATTTCAAGGGTCATGAGACCAACATCTACCTTTGATTGAGTTCGCTTATAACAATAGCTACCAGGCTAGCATCGGCACGGCTCCCTACGAGGCTTTGTATGGGTGGCGGTGAAGGTCTCCGCTTAATTGGGATGAGGTTAGTGAGAAGCTTATTTTGGGCCCCAACATTGTGGAGAGTACAATCGATATTGTTCGGTTGATCCGCGAGAGAAAGCGTGTGGCTCAAAGTCGCGAAAAGAGTTATGCCGATCTCAAAAGACAACATGTTGAATTTCAGGTGAACGTTATTACATTAATCACCTTTAGTTCTTTGAATCTGTTATAGTCGCTAATACCCTGCATTTCAGGTAGGGGACAATGTCTTTGTCAGAATCTCGCCTATGAAGGGCGTGATGCATTTTGGCAAGCGTGGGAAGCTTAGCCCGCGTTATGTTGGACCTTTTGAGGTATTGGGCCAAGTCGGTGAAGTTGTGTATAGGATTGCTCTATCGCCGCAACTATCCAATATGCACAATGTATTTCACATGTCTATGTTCTGGAAGTATGTCAAGGATCCGATTCATGTGTTAGACCATCAGCCCATTGAACTTCAGGAGGATTTATCCTTGCTTGAGGAGCCAGTACGGATCTTGGACCGCACAGAGCAAATTTTGAGGTCTAAGAGTATTCCATTAGTACTTGTGAAATGGTGGAATCACTTATCTGAGGAATCAACTTGGGAGTGCGAAGCTGAGATTCACGACCAGTACCTACACTTATTCCAGTGACGTTCCTTGTTTCTTTGTGTTGCAATTATTGCATATTGTATTTGATATGCTCTTTTGGCATACAAATTTTAGATGGCATGGAGTAATATAGATGTGTTTTTATCGTAGAAAATTGCATGGCTTACATTTAAATACCTCGTCTTTAAATTGAATTTAGTTAAGAGATTAGGTTCTTTTGTGTGGAAGGCTTACTTTAGGATGCATTCTGCCTTTCAAACTAATCTTCACGTATACTATTTTTGAGGACAAAAATTTCTAAGGAGGGGAGAATGTAATATCCTTGATATTCTGAACCCGAACTTAACTGACCCAGTGTATGTGTCCGACACGGTGATCGATGTCGCCAAAGATTTTAAATAAATATTTAAATAATATTGGGATAAGATTGTGTGGAAGGATTAAGGTTTAAAAGCCTGATTGGGCCTTTATTTGTGAAGCCGTACACTGACTCACCGTGTGTCACTTAACACCAAAGTCAAATACTAGAGATAAGAGGATAGAATTTGTAGCTAAATATCCTTGATATTTAGTTGGGTTTCATTCGATTATAAGAGTGAGAGAGGGTTGTTTAATGGCCAAGTTTTAGGCATTTGAAAATTTGACGAGATAGAGAGAACCGAACACCATTTGGAAATTGTCACCATTCGAACCCTTCTAGAGATTTCGACCGCATGATCGCGATCACGTTGCAAGTGCCGCAAACTCCGCACCCTTTGTGAAAGACGTGAAGCCGATCATAGCTCGAGTTCCACTTCCTTGCAAATTTCGACAGTTCAAACCCCTTTTCATTAGAAACCATTTCTTTTTCACAAAACATTCCATTTGGCAGCACTTCTTGTAAACCACAGGATGGTGATGATCGTTACGTGATAACGTGGAACTCGTAATATCAATCGCTGTGGAATCGCCGTAAAATTTGAAAGTTTCACTCCGAAACCCTTGTTCGGCAACACTTCTTGTAAACCACAGAATCAATCGGTGAAAGGTACGATTGAGTTAAATTTGTGATTAAAATTGTAGATATGTAATTGATATAACCTTATAGGATTGTGAGTGCAAATATAGAATAAAATCTGATAAATTTTGGAGAAAAACAAGTCTAGGAAGGAAAAGCCCGAAGGGCTGTAGAATCTGTCATAACGGATCAATCGATTTGGAAATTGATCGATCAAATTTGAAAATGATCGATCGAATTATAAACCAATCGATCGAATTGTATAGAACCAAGAATTGTCAAATTTTTTGAAGGAACCGATCGATCGATTTTAAAACCGATTGATCGAATTTGAGACCGATCGATTGAACTGGAAGCTGATTGATCAATTATGGCACGACAGAAGTGTGAGAATTTTCAGAAGGAATCGATCGATCAAATTTGAAAATCGATCAATCGAATTTGAAACCGATCGATCAATTTCCCCTGTTTCTGGCTATTTTTTATTTTTCCTTAGAAAAATTTTGGGAAGCTTTGAGTATTCTATTTTTTGATGCTATTGACACGTTATATGATGTTAATGCGATCTAGGTGAGTATGGGATACCATGGATAAGGACATCTGAATCGCTTAAGGCGGATCCAAACAATTGGTAGGAGAATCTTAACATCAATTTCATTATATTTTAATTAACATGAATAGTTTACAATGGACTTGAATACTAAAAATCTGAGTTTTGTTTTTAATCTAATCTTGAAACATGGCATCTGAAATCTGAACCTTGCATCTGAAATAATAACTCTGATAACTGAATCCTGTACTCTGAATTTTGAATCCTGAATCCTCAACTATGTATCTGAATTATATAGTAGAACTTTGCATCTGAAATATGTATTAGAATCTGCATCTGATTTAAGGTTCACCTGAATGAATCCCTCAAATTTCTAAACACTATTCCTGGCACAAGTTACCCTTATGACTTAGGGGCTTGTTGCAATTCCTGAAAAGGGCTCATTGAGCGACGATGCTTAGGTAGGGGTTCCCATCGGTTTTATTTCTGCTTCCAAGTTATATAGACTTGGGAGATTGATTTAAGTTAAGATTTAAGTCATTTAAGGAGATAAGCTTGCATGCACAAATTAAGACTGAATAAGAACATGAAATAATATGAAAACCTGATCTGTTTGCATCTGATTTCATCATTTGCTTTGAAGCATCGCATATAAAACTGCATCTAATCATTGTGTATAAAATTCTGTTATCTATTTTGTTTTGAATGTCTGCTTTGAAAATCGTCTATTTCGAATATGTTTTGAAACCATGTTTGTTAAGATATGATGCGATTGAGTTTTGTTTCTTTTACTGAGCTTAGTTGTTAGCTCACTTCGACTATACGTCACAAGTACTGATTTGGTTTCTAAGGATCCTGAGCTAGAGGATCCCGACTACATTCCAGAGGACGAGCCTGAGATTCCTCCAGAGGAGCTCTTTCCAGTTTAAGATTTTGGTTTTGTCTTGGTGTGTTGGCTTATTTTTAAGACTAGATACTTGGGCTTGGTACATCTAGCCTGTTTGATTTGTGTTTATTTTGCATGTAATTACTATACTCTATTTTTGTGAACCATGTTTCAGTGATGGTCGGCCATCACTGGTGGTTCGTTTCAGTTCTTTTGTCCACATGCTTTCCCATTGAATTAGAACCGTTATTTTGTATTACATTTTGTTTAGAAATGGAGCTTTCTCTTATGTACTTTGATTTTTACTTGAGTTCTGCCTGACTTATCGATTTATCGATGGGTTGGCGAACCAGCCTTCCCAGTATTTTAGATACGGGAAAGTTGGGTCGTCACACTGATCATGCACGGATAGGGTGCGGGTATGGGTTTAACTCCTATACTAAACGTTGGCTTGCTGACTTTAGCGGCTATGAGTTGCGTAAGGTTTAACTAGTTTGGTTTTCTACTCCTAATGGACCTATCTAAAGGGGGGTTGTGGCCCGCTATGCTAGGGAGGATCGACCCTATTCCCAGGTACCCTCTGTAAGTTCCCCTGGGCAAATCAGTGAGGCTACGATTTCTTTTGAAAGGCCATATGCAAGAGTGTGTCGGTCTCTAAGGGCGCTAAGGCTTGAGATTTTTTGGCAGAGATTTCCTTTGGTACTCCTTGGAGAATCGAGACAAGTGGGCCAGTACCACTAGCTCGAATACCCCAAGATTTCTACAACAAGGTCTGCAGTTCTAGGAACCAGAAACCTAGAGTACAAGTCAACCTCTTTTTTTTAAATCTCAGAGCGACCCTCAAATTTTCCAAAAGGAACAAGCTTGAGAATTGATGTTGTTCAATGGCTATGGGGAAGGGACCTATTTATAGGTGTTCGAGGAATTGTGTGAGATGGACCTATGCATAATTCGAGAATTATGCTCACTTCAGGCCGCGTATAATTGAATTATGCGCAGGCCTGAATGCGTATAATCACCGACCTGGGAATGAGCAGTTGACTGGCTCAGTCGAGGTGGCATAGTCTTAGTGCAGCTGGACTAATTGTTAGCATGCAACCATGCGCATAATTGAATTGTGTGCACTCTGGTATGCGCATAATTTGGGAATTAATGCAGTGCACAAAAGTGTGCTCCTAGGCCAATTTGGACTGCTTGTGCGCAGGCGGACTTGTGCACAATCAAATTGTGTGCAGTTTGTTCTGCGCATAATTCAGGACCTTTCGAGTTGGGTCCAAGTTTGTGGGCCGAGATTCCAACCTCGAACTCAACCATACACTGTTTGTATAGTGTATAATTCCTGAACTGTGGGGTTTTAAGACTTCTGGAGAGGGTTGGCCCTTTCCAGAAATCCTGGGCAAGGTCAAAGGCTCACCGAATAGGTTTGTATACTTCGAGAGGGTAAAAATGTGGTGTCTACAGATGCCCCTCTTCGACGCATTCTTGTGAAGCAAGAGTGCGTCGAAGAAGTAGACACCCCTTTCAAGATGCCTTATTGCTTCCTTGAGAGATCACAAGTGTGAATCGGGGAGCTAACATGAAATGCTTGGCTTTCTTATCTGTCGGCACAAACTAAATAAAGGGGTAAGTATTTACAGGCCTTTTGGTAGCAATTGAGAGGTGTTTCCACAGCCTCGGGTGCATGTCGCATCCCGTCGCATATCGTGACCTGTTGCATATCGCAGTTAAACGGGAGAAAGTTAACGCAAACGAAGTATGGGTGGTGCAAGCGAATGCCAAGATACAATTATAATTGGTGATGTAATAGGATGGAGAAGGTTTTTATAGATCATGTCAAACTATAAGAAATTAAAAATATTTAAGATGAGTTAAGTTAAATTAGGTTTTTGAATAAAAAGGGAAAAATAGAATGTGTGTGAACTGTTGATGCGGTAATGTACACCGAGGTTTGGTGTATGTGCTTAACACCCAAATTAGAGCTTTTCAGTATATAAGTTAAATGATAAGAGAATTACTTCTCTTGTCTAGGTTGTTGAGAAGGAGTAAATGAGAAGAGAGAGAAGGAAATTGTTCGAATGCGTGTATGTGCGTGCAAGATTGGAGTTGTGTGAGTAATTAAGGGGTTTGGATCAAAGGATGTCCAAGGTTCTAGCCTATGCAAACCTAGCTTGAGCTTGAGCTGGGAATCGAGGAATCGATCCAACCTAAGGTAATAAGAAGTTATGATTTAGTTGTGATTCATATGTGTGCTGGTTTTAATTAGCATGTGGAGAAGAAATTATAAAGATAGGAATTTAGAAGTAAGAAAATGAGTTTGAGAAGTTAGAACCCGTGATTGGGAAGGATCTGGCAAAACCAATCGATCGAAATAAGTGATTGATCGATTGATTTTTTCAAGAGTGAAAATTTGATGGTTTTTGGAGAAATCGATCGATTGAAATTAAGTTCGATCGATCGAAATGTGAAACCGATCGATCGATTTGAGAAAAACAGTGAGTGTGTTTAGGTGTTTCTGAAGAAACCGACTGATCGATTTAGAATTCGTCCGATTGATTAAAAAATCGATCGAACGGATTGTGGCATCAGAAGTGATGGTTTTTTGAGGGAATCGGCAGATCGAAATAGAATTCGATCGATCGATTTAGGAAGATTCAGGATTTTGTTTTGTTTTGATTTAATGACTTCGGAGAGACTTTATATTTTCCTATTTTAAGTAAATTCTGATGTATGAGCTATGATTTTGATATGTTTAGGTATGAGCTTGGTTATGTGTATGAGAGGCTAGCTTGGAATGAAACGCCTTCGTTAAGCTTTTCGTCGAGGTAGGGAAAACTCCGTAAGATGTGCATTCAATTACAATAAGCATGTGTGTAGTGATGTGATGAGAGTGTGTGTGTGTGTTTTACAATTTAGTCTTTGTGATAGCATGAATGTCATTCATAGCTTTTAAACATATGAATTGTGTGTGTATGGCACTAAGAGAAAAACTGTGTGTGTGTGAAATCAAGAATGTATATGTGACATCAAAATGATGTAAATGTGTATGTGACATAAAATTGATATAAATATGTGTGTGACATCAACATGATGTGAATAAGATGTGTGTGCAAGCTTTGAAAACTTCGAACTATTATAAATTACCACAAACTCACAGTGATAAACTATAAATAAATTTTGTACTTTGATTTAAGGTTCATGTGTGATACCTTACTGACGCAGCAGTATAATCATGACTGGCACGACGGGATATCCGTAAGTATGCTTCGGTATGGCGGGATATTCGTTCTTTGGTTATCATTTTGCAGTAACACTTCGTGAGACCCAATCACCTCTTCGTAGGGACTTGGGATAAATTATGTGTGTGAATTGTTCATTGAACGACGATGGTTGGGGTTTCCCATAGGTAAATTTATGTGGCTCTCGATGATATATATACTCGAGAGAATATTTAAGTGATTGTTTTAAGTTTTGTACAGTAAGAACAAGTCTTTGAAACCTAAGTGTGATTTGAAACATGCCTCCGATATTCATTTTAGGTTAATTTAAATGTTTTTAAATTGTGACTTTCAGTCAAAATAATGTGCTTTGAATTATGTCATGAAAGATATGTGTGATGTGATTTGGGATATGCATGTTAATAATTTTTCTTTATTGAGCTAAGATGTTAGCTCATCCCTCAACTATACGTCACAGGTACAAGCATTGAGGTGGGGACTGAGAACGTAGATCCTGAGGACCCAGAATACGTGTCGGAGGAGGAGACTAAGCCCCCTCCTGACGAGTGCTTTTAGTGGACTAGCGCTGTGTACTTTGAGATAGTTTTTATAAGGCTTGGTTCGTCCAGCCAATATAAGTTGGAATTATGTAATTATGTCTGATACAATATTTATTTTGAGAACCATCGATGGGTGATTATGGTATGTCACTGATGGTTCGGCTCGGTTCTTTTGCTTATGCGATTGGCATGGGATTAGAACCATCTTTTGTTATGCATTTGGTTTTGTCATTATATAGAAATGAAGATTTATTTTTTTTATAATGACTCGATCTGCTTAGTTAGAAATACATGCTTTGTTTCCGCTTTGTGTGTGGATGTGCCAAGTGTTCGGTGTGTTTTGGGATCGATCTTTTTGACCATCCGACGGCACGAGTTTCCGGGTGCAAAAATTCGGGCTGTCACACCGAGGCTTGGTTTTGCTTTATTCATTTTTGGATTCCTCCTTTGTCTTTAGTTTGTGAAATTGTGAGTTTTGAGTGTGTTTGTACTACTTTATTTTTGATGTGGTTTCTACCCTTCTTTGTTTCGCGGGTTCTTCGCCCTAAGGCAGTTTATAATGGTGGAATATTTTTGTGGTCGATGAGGTTGGTCTGATGGGAGGTGCTACCGTGGTCAAGGAGGTTGGTCTGAGGGCGGGGTCACATCCGTTCTTGGTGCCTAAATGCTGAACTCCTGACTATGAGAATTTGGAGAGTGCATCATGAGCAGGAACTCAAGCGGCAGAGGAGGCAGTAAAGGAGAAGAAGGCGGTGGGAAGGCTTCCTAGAGGCAAAGGTGGGCCATTTATTCTTGTCCCTTGTCGTGGAGGAGTTGTTGGTCATCTCTAGAGTGTTGTCTTGTTATTGGTGAGAAAACAGTGGAAGAAATATAAATAAAAAAGTGAAAGAATAAAAATTGGTTAAAATAATAATTCTGAAATACACACAGCCTGCAAGATACAGGGCTATTGTAGCAAGTTTAAGTAAGTAAGAGTTTGTCCCAAAGAGAAATTGATCTAAAACCCAAAATGAGTTATAATATTAGGCCTCCAGATCTGGCTACAGATCTGACAATCCTAAAGGAAGGGAGTTGGGTGTCACAACTACACTAAATTAACACTAAAAAAAAAGAAATAAAGTGCAATCCTATCCTAAAGAAAGGGTTATGAAGAAGGTGGTGATGGTGTGTGTGCCTAAAGGAAAGATAAAATGATGGGAAGTATATAATCAAACTAAGTTTAATCCAGCTATGTAACTCAGATTTAGGGCTGTCTCTGCAGCAGTTCCTTAGATGGCCACAAGCACATCTGCAAGGAAGAGGCATCTAATTTAACACCTATGATTTGACCTAATCTCTTAAGGCTATAATCTGTCCACTAAATGGTCACATGCTATCCAATAGAGAGGATCAAACCATATAAATTAAATCAGAAAACCAATCTGATCCAAAGGAGTAGACTGATCTTAAGGCTATAACCTATCTACTTTAATGGTCACAAATTATCCAATAGATGTCCTCCACCCAGTGGCCTAAATCAGATCATTAATATCATTGCAGACACCATGTTTGCCAGGCTACAAGCTCAAGCATCCATGGGAGCAAATAGTTCTTGAAAAACTAGTGAAGACCACAGTTGTTCAAGGGCTATTTGGGGACTTAAATATAGCTGGTCATTGCTTCAAAGGATTGCCATGACTTAGCTCACAAGTTTGCAATCACTACAGAGAAATCAGATCTAACATCTAATATTGCTCAAGTAAAACAGAGGGGAACTTGTTCTTGCAACAACCTCTCACAAGGTTACAAGCTCAAGTGCATAGGAGAAGAATCCTTCTCAGATCTGTGGCTTGGAATCACCCTAGGGCTATAGTTAGTTCACTTAAATGGTCACAGGCTATCCATAGAGGTTATCCACACCATAGAAGTTTGAGAAGGAACATGTAAATGGCTGCTGGCACCATGGTCCCAGGGCTACAAGCTCAATCTTCCATGGGCCTTTCAATTCAGCTCAAATCCTAAATGCATGCATAGATTGAACAAAACTATGGGCAAATAGAAAAATAACAGATTGAATGAACAATTAAAGTACAAATTTTATTGATAAAAAATACTTACAATACAATTTTTCAAGGCAACAGCCTTGTGCACAACAGCACTTCACAAAATCCCAAAGGTTACAAGACCTATTACAAAATCTGCATAAACTAAACCTAATTGTTTACAAAGGATGTAGCCAGCAAGTGCTGGGTTAGGAGAGAATAAAAATAAGAAAAAAGAGGTGATCAAACCCTAACCCTAGTCTGCTCGAGCTCACCACAGACAAAGGTTGAAGGAGAGATAAAAATTATAAGTTACATTTACAGCTTAAATACTCAGTCCTAATGCCTTAGCCAATAGAAGTTAACTCTAATTTCCTAACATATGTGGCACTGTTACAACCCTTGGAGGCCTTGGGATGTGTGCATCGAGATCAGGGCCTCGGGATATGTGCCCTAGACCTTGGAAAATTCCTAAAAGATTATTGAGTTAAGACTGGGAAGTGGAGAGCCCGAGCTTCATGGGGCTGCCTCTTGCTTTTTAGTTCATTCGCCCAGCTGCTTCGTGCTTCGCGAGGTGGAATTTGTCTTGGAAAGTCCCTTTTTCACACAGTAGGTATTTAAATGGTCGCGCAATTGCTTTGGCCTTTAGTGCACTCGCGTAGAAGAATTTGTAGTGCTTGACTTTGCTCGCGCGCGACTGAGCTTCATAATTTTCTCTCAGAAGGGTGTCGCGTGGATGCCTTTAAATCTCACTCAACTTCTTGTCAAATGATCAACTCAGCTCGCTAGGTAAAGGGTACAACCTTTAAGCGCGTGAGAGCTGCATGAGAGAACTTCTGGAGTTCTCTCTCCTCCTTAATCACGCGAGGACTTCGAGAGTTTCCAATTGTTCTTTGTGCAATTTGGCCTCGTGAGATAGTGCGCGCGGCTGATATAAGACTTATTCATCGCGAGAGTTTCGCGAGTTCACTGAGTGTTGGTTGTAGCTGAAGTGCGCGATTGCTGCACGAGAGAATGCTTTGGGGCACTTCCTTCACTGAGCTGTGTGAATTCCCTTGTGCTGCATGTAAAATCTGTCTGAGGTAACTCTGTTGCAGGCTTAGCCACGTGAGGCAGCATCTCTACTGTGCGAGATAACACATTTGCTCCTCTGCTGCTATGCATCTGCTACTGTTGTAGTCCTCTCCACTCACATCTATGCTTCTTTCATCTACTAGACTTTCCTGGTCCATTATGACATGCAAAATAGTCACCATGGTGTGTACCACCATAGTGTTCCATCAGTCTTTGGCTCAGCTGTTATCTCTTGCTTGGAATCTCTCTCTTCTTGGCACCAAAGGCATGGACTTTGTGTTAAGCTGCATAAGTTATTACTAACTACAAAACAAGCTAAACAAGAGTTATTAATCAGCTTCAAGGTGAAACAAAGGCCAGGTTAAGAGGTGAAAAGTGGTACTTTTCAGTGAATAACAGGAGTCTGCCGTGTCCTCCTTATTGGGCTGGAGCCTCTGACTGGTTTTGATGTTGCTTTTTATTATTATTGTGAACCTTTTAAATTTTCGTTTTGGGTTGTATATTAGGCTTAGGTTTTCATTTTGGGTTGTATATTCAGGGGGAATGCCCCCGGTGTTACTTGTAAAGAATTTCTTATATAAATGAATGATTCCTTTTTTGGTATTTATTTATGTTTGTCTCGGATTCTCATTTTAGTTTAGTTCGGTTTGCTTGGTTGATTTTTAGTTTGGTTTATTAGTGGTGTGTATGTTTATTTTTTTGGTGATTTTAAATTAGTTGTTTTTTTTTTAGTTTAATTATTTGCCTTTCTCTTTCTTTTCTGCTTTTTTGGCTATTTATGCATATATTTTCTTCCTATTTAATGGTATTTATTAATATATTTTGGTTGTTATTCACCTATTATTTGTTATTTTCTTGTTTTATTTTTTTGTATTATTTTTTGTTTATGTTTATTATATTTATTTATTTAGTTATTATTAGCATTTTTATTTATTTTTCATGTTTTATAACTGTTGGTTTTCAGGAGGGAAACAAAATTAACGAATTATATGCAGCAAGGGCTGCATATAATCAATTATGCGCACGTTCTCATGCGCATGATTGAAGTGTCAGCTAGTTGCCAAGGTGAATGCCTGGGTGACCGTTCGAATTGTGCGCAATGGCGGATGCACATAATCTGAATTATGTATGGCCTCCACTACGCATACTAAAAGTGTTGCTTATTTGGTGAGATGGAAGATCAATTGTGCGCAAGTGGAGCTGTGCATAATTCCGAATGTGCGCACATGTTTGTGTGCATGATTCAATTATGTGCAGGGGCCCATGTGCACAATCGACTCGAGGTCTATAAAAGCTGAAAATTCTTTCATTTGCTTCATTCACTCTGACTTTCTTTCATCTCTGAGTTCCCTTGCTTTTTTTGTGCACTAATTTCGTGTTTTAGTCATATCTCATGATCTGCTCGTCCGTTCCGAGCACCATTTTTTGCGTTTTCTTTTGTTTTTCGAGCTCTTCACTTTGACATGGAGTTTGAGGGTAGTGATTGACTTTACGTGACTATTCCGGGCACGGGGCTCACCACATTCACCGACGAGTTGACATTGGACTTGCTTGCTGCTGTAGGTGCGGATAGAGAGGAGGCTCTTGCGGGTGCCGAGGGGGATGCTGGTGTGGATGCTGGTGCTGCTGATGCTGCTCCGCATAGGGCTCCCTGTCCGATGCGCATTCCATTGGATGACGCCTTCACGAGGGGACAGGTAGGCGTTCTAAAACAAGAATCTCCTTTACTTTTCTAGGCATTTAGGTTATAACATATATTTTAAGGATCTTTTTAATTACGTAGAACTTGTATTTAGTTTTAGCTCATGTGCACATTCATGCATCATGCTTGTATATAGTTTTAGTTGATGTTTATTTTATCACTCTACATTGTCTTTTCCATTTTTTGCTTGTTTGCTGTAGATTTATTATTTCCAAGATTATCTCTTTATTATTCCTTTATTTTTCATTGTCGTCGTTGTAATTCTTCCGTTGTCATGTTTATGTGTTGTCTTCGTCATATAGTTCCTAGGTTACTTGTTTTCCATGCGTTTGTTTGTTGTCGTTTATTATTTCAGACATTGTTATTATTTCTTCATCTTTATTGTTATTTTTGTTTATTGTTATTATTATTGTTATTATTCTCGTGTTTTAATTATTGTGCTATTATTGTCATTATTATTGTTATTGTTTTGTTATTATGGTCTTTATTATTGTCAATACTTTTATTATCTTTCTTACTATTGTTAGTTATTATTATTACTATTATTATTATTTATCTTTATTGTTATCATTGTTCATTATTTATCAGCCTTTGGTGTTGTTAATCATTATTATTATTTTGTGTTTGTTACTATTATTATTATTGATTTTGTTTATTATTTTTATTAATTATCTTTATCAGCTTTATATTACTATTATTCTTATTACAATTAGGTTTTGTTATCGTTATCGCAATTATTTATCTTTATTAGTATTTATTATTACTATTATTTTTTATTAATATTGTCATTATTATTATTTTGTGTTTGTTACTATTATTATTATTGTCGATTATTTTTATTATTATTTATTATTATGGTCTTTATTATTTATTATTATTGACTTTATGGTCATTATTATTATAAATTATCTTTATTTTTAATTATTAATTATTATTTTTATTATTATCAACTTTATTATCTTAATATTAATTATTATTAGTGATTTTTTTAGTATTATTAATTATTATTATCATTTTATTATTATTTATCAAGAACTTTTATTAACTATTATTGTCACCTTTATTATTAATTTCACTTTTTAAAATTTATTTTCTTACTATCAATCATTGATTATTCTAGCATATTATTATATCATTGTATATTTATTATTTTTTGTGTAGTTACAGGTTTTATCTCACGTTTCTTTTTCATTTCATTGTGTCATTAGGATCCTCCTTCGTTAACTATCAGCTCCGCTTGGGAGGAGTCTCGAGTGTGGTATTTAGATCTCACCCCATTTCAGAGGGAGAGGTTGGCGGTGTTTGGCTTCGGGCCGATTCTGGAGCTCGAGCCCTTCCAGCCCGACCGTCGTTAGGTCGGGGCTATGGTGGAGAGATGGAGGGATGAGCAAAAGGCCCTGCTCTTCCTGACGGGGATGATGTTATTGACCTTCGAGGACTGGGCCTGCATCATGGGGGTTAGGTTCGAGGGTGAGGTTATGAGAGAGCAGATGCTCGCAAATTATCAGGACATATGCGTGGCGCTACTGGGGCGCGAGTATTCGTTTATTGGTGGGTCTGGGAGAGGGATGGTCAGGACCACCTAGTTTCTTGATGCATTTGGCGGGGGATTCGTCCCTCCGAGGTACCATGGCGAGTCTAATGTGACGTATGGGATGTGCCACTTGGCGGGGACGACTCGCCAGCCTGCAACGGGACCGGGAGCAGAGGTTGATCGTGACATCAGGGCATTCTTGATGCACTTCTTTGGTGGGGTGCTATTCTCCTCATCGACTTGGGGAGTGATGAGTGGGATATTTTTGAAGCTCTTTGGGGATTTGAGCCAGGCGGGCTCTTATGCGTGGGGTGCAGCGCCACTGGCACCTCTACGAGTAGGTGTTCCACTGCGGGAGAGGGGCCGATTCTATAGGCGGCTTCATACCATTTATACATGTGAGAAGATTTATTTTTAGTTTTATAAATTTTTATTATTCTTCATTTTCTTTAATAGTTCCTATTAATATTGTTTGCCTTCTTTTGTTTAGTTTTGGGCCTGTGACCATTTTCTTTTTTTGCCCCCAAGGATCCATGCTGGGACCGCGCATGCTTTTCCACGCATGTGTGTGTGGCGGGCCGCGATGGGAGACCGCCAGAGGACAACGGACCTTCATGTAGCACATGGCCTATTCGAGGACCTTCATATGGGCCAGGTATGTCTTTCTTTATTGTTTTGTTGGTTTGTTTGGTTTTTTGTGTGTTTGGTTTACTGATGATTTTATTTTTGTTGCAGTTTGTCTGGAGGCCCTATGGGGTTGGAGAGGATGCTGACCAGGCTGTTATACAGTCTGGTTAGGTGTTCTTTGAGAGGGACATCTGGATCCATTGTTTCGAGAAAGTGGAGTGGATCCATGTATCCTGGGTCGTTCGCCAGTTGGGGCTTCGTCAGGGAGTCCCCCCAGAGCTTTTGTCGCGGGTCACGAAGAAGATTAACGGTCCCTCTGGCTATAACTTTCAGGAGACTATGCGAGCTCAACTTGATGATTTTATGACCGGAGGGATTACAACGGAGGGCTCCCACGATGAGGCGGGCACTTGGGAGTTCGTGAGATGGTACTGCGAGCTCGGTGGTGGTCATCTCTTCAAGCGGTTCCCCTTTAAGAGGAGTAGCCTCTTTGGTGTAGGCATGAGACTCTGACCACGCCGACGGTGATCAAGTAGTTCCTTAGTGCTTGAGGCTCCTAACGAACCACAAGCAAAAAAAATAAAATATACATTAAACTATGCCTACACTACCACTGGTCACAACTGTCGACGGTGATAATAATAAAGGCAACGGCCCACAACAAGCACACAAAACATGATAACACAGAGTGATAAAGTAAACATAACCTAAAACTAGAAATGAGTATGAAGCATGAAAGTGCACGCACCCTAAAACTAAATGCGGGTTTGATGTGAAATTAAAAGGTTTCCATCCTAAGAAGTCTACATCGTAACCTAAATGCCTCGAAATAACAGTCTCTTGTTCACGGATACCTACCTAATCCCGTGCGAAGAACTCCTCCAACAGAATCTTGATCGTGGGCTCGTGAGGAGCACCATCCTCACCATCCTCACCGTCCCTATCGTCAGTCTCAGGGACCTCCTCCCTGACAACCATCTCAACGTCACCACCAGTGTGAACCTCAGAGGTCTCACCCCCCCTCGACCATCCGCTCTACCTCGGATGCAGTCAATGAAATGTGGTCAATACCTTTAGACTCCATCTTAGATCGAAGAGCCCAAAGAACTAAAGAGAATGCAAGAAACGACGTCTGAAATGGATGGATAGATCGCAAGAAATCGCGGAAACATGGAAATCAGGAACAAAGAAGCAAGAGAGCTACAAATTGCAAAAGATTCGGAAAGTGCGCATTTGAATTGAAAACCTCAAGCTTAAATAGAGTGTGGCTTAATCACGCGCTTGAACAGGGTCGTGCAATTGAATCGCACGCATTACCCCCTGCGCCCAAATTAAAATGCGTGCCATTGAACGGGCGCATAATCGACTTGTTGCCCGCCCAAATATCGGCCATGTACTGAACAAGACGCGCAATAGGATTATTCGCTCCACCCCGGGTGCGCAAACTCAAGTGTCGCCCGTACATTGACCAGAAACTGATCAAATCACGCGTGAACAACTGTCCGCGCAATTTATTTATATGCACTTTCAAGTGCGTGCAATTTACTAGTTCCCGTGCACCTGTCCAGGTGCGCAATTATATTGAGTGCTCTGTACCTAGCGCGCAATTGCCCAGGTTGAATAAAAATAATAATTGTGCCAACTGTCAATAGCCAATAGTAAAAGACTAGACTTAGCGACAAACTCCGAACCCCACATACAACCCGGATTTCACACGCATACCAAAAACTTAGACGCATACACTCCCTAAACTAGGAATTATCCTGTACACCCACACTTAAACACCTAAAATCATCCAAATTGAGACCAAACCGAATTAAAAATACTCTAAACTTAACGTAATATCTCCTAATTAAATGAAGAAAACTTAACTCAAATTATGAAAGCTGAATTAACATAATCACAAATAAAATTTTATTTAACATGAGAAAATTTTATAAATTACACCAAGGGCATACCCTTTGAATTTACAAAATAATTACGGTATCGGAGCGAGAGATGAATTTTGATTCCAAGACAAACGCTCAAAAACACCCAAGCCCGTCGACACTCGGAAGGGGTATCCCTAAAAGAAACGCCCAAAATAGGGGAAAATAATAGAAAAATCTGGAGAGGAAGCACACCCTGAACGAAGTCCAACAAGAATCTCATCTTCCTCTCCTGAGTTGGTACAAAAGAAAGAGTGGCTCACAGAAAGCCATTTAGGATGTGACGGATACACCTATGGAAGGCCAATCTTGGAAACCCCCAAGGGGACGCCAACTAGAGGATAATTCGCAGAGCCTACCAAGGAGCAACTGGCGTCGGTCATGAGAACTCTGACACAGCTCCTTCCTTCGGTTTCTTTTCCCCTCCTTTGACTTTTCCATCTCTTCCCCCAATGGGGTAGCACTTCGGGTCAAATTAACATCATCAACTCTAGTGCTACCTAGCATTCCCAATGCTGCTCATTCTCAACAATGATGATAAACAAAATAATTACAAACCATTTAGGATTTAACACCCGAGATACAAAATAAAAAGAAAGAAAAGACGTTAATAAAAATAATAAACTAAAAATGCCCTAGATTTCTAGTAAAATAATAAAAAAATGCCCTAAATCTTATCCCCCAAACCTTTCCTCAGTTTGAAATAAAATTCAAAATAAAACCAAGCCTTCTAGCCCCTATTTATAATACACACCTCTTAAACCGCAAAATGACAAATGTCACTACGAAATAGATAAACCAATAAGATTAAAGCACTTAACACCCGCCTAAAACTTTCAAAGATTAAAATCAAATTCACACACTTCATGCAACTGTCATGCTGAATCAAACATTAGACCAAAATAAAATACCTTAAATCCCAAACATAGGACTCACCCTCTCACCATGACAAAAATTAAAGTCCCTCCATCTCAAAAAATTTAAAGCTTAATCTAAATAAAGAAAAATAAATACAGCAAATAAACACAACAAATATTTTTATTCATATATCAAATATTTTTGCAAGTGTCACCAAAGGCATACCTCCTGAACATACAACCCAAAACGAGAACCTAAAATCCTAATTTACAACCCAAAACGAAAACTAATCCTAAAAGCTCGAGCTCAGAATGTCCAATCATAGGCTTCAGAAAAAGGCAAGATAGAGGATTGGTTGGGGAATACATCCCTCTACTTATAACACCATCCCTTCCGCCATCTTCACCTCCTCTGTCGCCGCCTCCTCAACGCTGCCTTCACTGCTTCCTAAAAGGGACCGATGTGAAGGCCAATCTCCTCCTTCCTAATACCGCCCATCCTAAAAGTCACCACATCATCACTGAACATCACTTTAGGACGTAGGTCACGCGAAACTACAAATATAAGAATAAACGACATCACAATTGGATGACTAGATCATCAGATATCACTAAAATTAGAGAGAAACAGGAATGAATGAAGAAAAATGAAAGAGACTCGGTTATATATAGACACCCGCTTAGTTGAGCACCCGAAATGGAACACACAATTTAATTATGCGCATATAGAGAGGCGCTTAAAGACAATCATGCACATTTCGACGAGCACGCAATTGAACTTCTGCCCGTACATAAGCTCCAACAAAACCATCATGTGCAGCTACGCCCGTGCATAATGAAATCGTGCGCCTATGTTACCGCACGGAATCCGAAGGGACACCCACACAGTGACCTGGCGACGCTCCGATTACGCACACTGACTCTAGTGCATAGTTGGATTAAATGGCAAACCTCATGCGCGTAACCCGAATCGACACCCAAACACCTCTGCTCTGCCAGCCCCGCGACGCTTCTTTTGTGCACTATCCATAAAGCACTTAATGATATTGTACACACGCACACTAATGCCCAATCACCTCTCTAACCCCATAATTACTCCCACGTGGCCCATCGCGCAATTTAATCAAACGCCCGGTACCCTATGCGCAATACTTAGCTACGAATAGAATGCACACCCTCACACCCCTTTGTCCCATCTCGACCAGAATCCCTCTTTCTCTTCCTTCCCCTCGCTTAGCCTATAGGTCGTTTACACAAAGAGAGTCGTTGATCACACCTACATCCCATCGTGGCAGGGCTTACAACATCCAGACACATCAACATAAATTAGCTATGTCCCACTGCAATGCTAAAACTTCACCACGTGACCTAACACGCCAATGCGACCAAAGAAAGGCTCAACCAATGTTCACCACGTGACCTAACACGCCAACGCGACCAAAGAAAGGCTCAACCAATGTCCCATCATGAAGAGTTAAGAATGAGGCTCCCGAAAATCCTATTATACCACCGAGACCAAGGTCAAATCCCATAATAATCCCGATGCCATTCAAATTGACTCCAACCCATTATATAAGCAAGATCTGCCAGAGAAAGAAACACCATCATTGCCCAATCATGACATTGAGACAACTAAGGAATCATCAACCGCGCACATGTCCCGTCGTGATGCAACAACAACTTGATCCCATCACAAACCTGTCTCATCGCGACATTACTACCCAAGATGCTCGGACACATCCCGTCATGATGCACAATCAAGAAGGGAAAGGCTCAGTCAATGTCCTATCGCAGAGAGCTGAACCTTCCAAACCCCATCGTAAATCACACCTCCCCGAAATTCTATCGCATAACTTTGCATAACCAACAGAGGGGAAGGCTCGATCATGTTCCATCACAAAATTAGAGAGCCCAGTTCCCAAATCCCTTGTCGCACAGCAATCATCAGACTCCACCGCAATCAAAACACACGCTCGCTGGCAATAGAGGAGGATAGACCCTCCACCGTCCCATCGCACGATAATCAGTTAGCCCCTACCATTATAGAAATTAGAAGAAGAGAGGATAGACCCTCCACCATCCCATTGCACCCGTCAAATTTCATGCTTCAGTCTCATCGCGACATTACTACCCAAGATGCTCGGACACATCCCGTCATGATGCACAATCAAGAAGGGAAAGGCTCAGTCAATGTCCTATCGCAGAGAGCTGAACCTTCCAAACCCCATCGTAAATCACACCTCCCCGAAATTCTATCGCATAACTTTGCATAACCAACAGAGGGGAAGGCTCGATCATGTTCCATCACAAAATCAGAGAGCCCAGTTCCCAAATCCCTTGTCGCACAACAATCATCAGACTCCACCGCAATCAAAACACACGCTCGCTGGCAATAGAGGAGGATAGACCCTCCACCGTCCCATCGCACGATAATCAGTGAGCCCCTACCATTATAGAAATTAGAAGAAGAGAGGATAGACCCTCCACCATCCCATTGCACCCGTCAAATTTCATGCTTCAGCGTAAACATCTTATCAGATTTCCCTTAAGCCCCATTGCACCTGCAAACAGTGGGACTCATCATAGCATAAATCATAAGGGGAGGGCCACCATACCCCATCGCGAACCTCCCCAAGACATTTCAGCACATTGATGATGTAACGTCCCTAAGTTTTGACCTATGAACTATATGCCTCGATATGCGTGCCTGACGATTCGTATGTCGAGGACCGTGCCGATGGACTATGTAATGTCTATAAGTAGGTTAGAGTTAGTGAATAAATGTACACCAACCTTGGTGTAGCTATGTTATACCTAAGCCTAAGGTATAGTTAAAAAGGGGAAATAAATACCCTTTAATCACTTGCATTCAATACCTCTTACTGCATATGATTAGGAGTTAAGAGGAGAGAGGGTGAAATGAGTATTGAATGTGAATTGCATGCGTGATCGATCCGATCTCGAGACTTGTTGCGAAGGGTTTGGAGCGACGAACAGCCATTGTTCGCTTGGTAAAACCCTAATCCGATCTAGAAGCAAGGATTGGATATTCTGAGGAAATCAAGGTATGAAATTAAGGATAGATGTTGAAATTGTGTTAATTATTATTTTATGCAATTTGGGATCAAAAGAAATCATAAGAAAGGGGGTTGATTTCGGAAAAGAAAGAGAAAGAATGCGAAAAACTCAAGAACAGAAAGAATCTGTTCATTTCAGCCGATCGAAATTTGATTAGATCGATCGAAATGGACTTAAGGAGGAAGAGTTCAAAGTTTGAAGGAATTCGTTCGATCGAAATGAAATTCGACCGAACGAAGTGTGTTTCGATCGATCGAATCTCCCACTCGATCGATCAAAACATAGAGAACAAAGATTTTGAAAAAGTCTATTGTGAGGATTCGACCGATCGAAATATCCTCGATCGATCAAATTAGAAATTTGATCGATCAAATTAAAATTCATTCGATTGAATTGTGCAGATTGTTATTTAGTTTCTGAGGGATTTGACCGATCGAAACATTTTTGATTGATCGAATTATATGATTTTGATCGATCGAATTATAATTCGTTCGATCGAACTGTGCTGATTGTCATTTAGCTCCTGAGGAATTTGACCGATCGAAATAGTTTCGATCGATCGAATTATGTGCTTTCGATCGATCGAATTAGGATTTGTTCGATCGAATTATGTTGTAGTCATTTGGCTCTGTGAGGATTCGACCGATCAAAATTATTTTTGATCGATCAAATTTGTGTTCGTTCGATTGAACTGAGTGGTGAAATATACTTTGAGGAGTTCGACCGATTGAAATGAGATTCGATCGATCGAAACCGGTTTTTGATCGATCGAAATAGGGATTTGATCGATCAAAATTGCCAGATTTGGGATTTTGTTAAGTTTTGGCTGTGAGATTTTGAGGGAAGTTCTCAGAGTATGTTTAGCATAGTTCTAATGTGTGAACCATGGATTTTATATGTTTAAGTGACCTGGCATTGTGTGACGAAGGACAAACTCAAATGACGGATTGAGAGATGCGGATTAAGATTTTGAGGTAGGGAACACTTGATATCATGTGCACGTACTACATTAACATGTGTGTTATGTTATGATGTAAATTTTGATTCAATCATGTGAATTTTGTTTATGACTCCAATTTGAAAAGGCATGCGTATCATCATGTTTCCGAATTCTGTAAGAAGTATGAAATCTTTCGAGATTCATTCCAATTTATGTATGTGAGTGTGACCTTAACATTCCATTCCGACTTTTGAGCTAAACTATAACTATCACTTTACACGGTGATAAGCTATATATAAGCACTTCGATTTAAGGTTATGTGAATACCCAACCGACGCGACGGTATAACCATGACTGACGCGGCAGGATATTCGTGACCGGTACGACGGCCAATCCATACACACTTTGTGCTATGTGCTTTGTAACTCCTACCATATAACGGTAATTATGTTCGGCCAAGTGTCCAACTTTATGGGACCTTGGATATATGTGAAAAGGGTTCATATGAGCGACGATGGTGGGTATTCCATCGGGGGCTTGAGGCTATAGTTCCTTATTCAAATACTTTAAGTAAAGCACTTTTAAGTTTTCTTTTCATATGTTGGAATAAAAATGTGAACTTGTGTTATGAATTTCAAACAAGCATTGCATGCGTCTTTCATGCCACGATACTCACACTGTGCATATGTTCTGACAAATTTTATTTCATTATGCCATAAGATATATATTGATGTTATATAAGCACGCTATGAGTTTTTCCCTACTGAGCTTGGATGAAGCTCATTCCTCGACTAAATGTCACAGGTTCAGGTAAAGGCATTGGAACAGAGATCTTGGAGAGGGAGGATCCTGAGTTATCACCTCGTGAGGATCTAGAAGAACTTCCCCCTGAGTGCTGTTTTCTTTGTGTGATGCCAAATATAGCTGGCCTTAGGTTGAGAGAGTAGTATTTTGAGATGATGTGAAGAATACTTAATTTAGATGAAAATTATAACTTAATTATTTTTGGTGAACCATGTTTCGATAAGGAATGATCCTTATCGGGGGTTCTCATCGGTTCTTTTTCCATAAGTATTCATATGAAATTAAAACCGTCATTTTGAGCTTTTGAGGGATAGTACTAGTTCTTTATTTTGTTATGATGGCTAGTTAGCGTGGTTCTACTTTGTTTCCGCTGTGCAATGAGATGCTATGTAGTGCGTTCGGGGTTTGGCCTTAGCGCCTGCCCATTGACGATACGAGTTTCGGGGTGTCAAAATCTGGGCTTTTACAGTTGGTATTAGAGCAACAGCTTTAGAGACGTTTGACAAGTCTTAGACCGTTTAGAGATTTGAGATTTTGTTGGATACTAGGGATAGTCTATTAATGAGACCTTTGTTTCATTATAATAGATTCCGATGGGCTAGAGAAGTCGAGGTCGGCCTAGAGGAGGTCGTCAGAGGAGTGTGAGGAGTATTGATGACATTCCTTCGGGTTCCGGAGGAGAGCAGAGACCACCTCATGAGGTGGAGAGGGGTCATCGTGATGAGTCTACCAGTAGGATGGCTAGGGCTATGGAGGCCTTAGCCGCTGCTATGACTCAGCAGACCCAGCAGACTGCTCTTTTAGCTGAGCAGACGACGTTGTTAGCCACCAATAATGTCAGTCATCAGTAGCAGCCACAACCACCTCCTGCATTGTTGCCATCATCCTTTGTGGATTTCAGGAGATTGAGACCTCCAGTATTTATGGGACAGACTGATCTGCTTGAAGTAGAAAAGTGGTTGAAGCAGATGGAGAAGTTACTAGAGAGACTCCGAAAAAGTGGTTGAAATAGATGGAGAAGTTACTAGAGAGACTCCAGAGCCCTGAAGATGAGAAAGTTGGTTGGGCTTCCTTCCAACTTGAAGGCGACGCCGATGCTTAGTGGAAGTCGGTGTTAAGAAAGAGAGAAGTGGAAGGTCGACAAGACCAATGGACATGGGCGGAGTTTGTAAGGAAATTTAACAGGGAGTATTTCCCTAAACAAGTTCGAAATCAATTGACAAAGGATTTTACCAATCTTGTACAAGGGAGCATGACTGTACGGGAGTACGATAATGAGTTTATGCGATTGTCGAGGTGTGCTCCAAAATTAGTAGCCACAGAAGAAATGAAGGTCAGTAGATTTGAGGAAGGCCTGAGACCAAATATTCAAGAAAGGGTAACGATATTTGAGCTTGAAACATATGCTGACATGATAGGGAAGGCCATGGTTGCAGAAAGGGATATAAATAAGAGGCGTGATTGGAAGAATAAGGTAAGTCCGGGGGAAGTGAGTGACTACGAATCAGGGAATAAAAAGCTGAGGTTGTCAGCACCTACTCCAGTTTTGAAACCAGCCTATACGCATTATAAGAGGTCTAATACATTTACTCCTACAAGACCATTCCGCAGAGAAGGCTCTGCTTAGACTCCAGCGTTTGGGGCTTCAGTCACACAGGGATCTTCAAGAGCGGCATCTTCAAGTCCGTAAGTCAAGTGTGCCCATTGCGGTAAACCACATAAATCATCAGACTGTAGACAGGACACGGGAGGATGTTTTAAATGTGAGAAATTTGGCCACAGGATATGAAATTGCCCCGAGATAAGAAAGGAGGGCATTGTTTCTACTGCTACGGCACAGAGGCCGACACAACCTACAAGACCTGTCATCTAAGGCCGCGCTTTTGCAGTAACAGCTGAAGATGCTCGTGCAAGTAATGACGTAATTCAAGGTATAATTTTATTTTATGCTTAAATTCAATTACTTATTTTCTAGATGAAGAAAGTGCATTGATAGGAAAAGATTTAGGTGCATCTGAGTAATTATGTAGAAATGACATGCATGTCTGAACGTTAGTGTATGTATTAAATCATATAGGTACACTACAACTCTATCGAGAAAACGACGGTGATCATTGTGCTGCACGAGTTCTGATAGACCCAAGGTCTACCCACTCGTATATAACTCTGAAATTTATGGGGAAATTGAAAATAGTATCCAAGGAGTTGGATTTTATTTTGAACGTGTTTGTTCCTACAGGGAGTGCAGTAACCGCAGACACCTGTTGCCGATCAGTCATTGTTCAAGTGGAGGATCAAGAGACTATAACGGACCTCATTTTGTTGAATATGCAAGGACTTGATGTACTCCTTGGCATGAATTGGCTATCTGCTTATCGTGCAAGCGTTGATTGCCTACATAAAGTAGTTACTTTTCGTCCACCAAAACAAAAGTCCTTTTGGTTTATTGGTGAGAAGGAAAAGATGGTGCCTGTAGACACCCAAATTTGGCCCAAGGCCCGATCGAAACACCTTTCGAGAGAGGTACAATTCTAAGCTTTTGATGGCATGTATGGAACCCTTAGGAATTATCCCAAACCTCTAGGAATCACCTTAGATCCCTCAAAACTTATCCTGAACCTTTAGAAACCAATTTCAAACCCCTAGGAATCAACCATAGCCTTCCCAGATCTATTAGAACCCTTCCCGGGCACGATTCGAACCCCCCTAAACAGCGGTTAGAAAGAGGAATGCTAAAGTTTTTGTAGATAGTTTCCTAACCTAAGGAATATACCATTGGAAAGTAGAGCTTTCTATCTTTTCAACCAACTAAGAATCGCCTAATTTGGAATTATACATCAAAAGATAAGGCAGAATGAAGATCGCAAATTTGTGCTAGAAATTGTAAAACCGGACCCATAGGGCCAATTTCGAACTAACCAAAATAGCTGATAAAAAGAGGAGTGCTAAGGTTAGCATAGATAGTTGCCTAACCTAAGACCTATACCATTGGAAATTAGACTTTCCCAACTTTCCAATGAGCCAAGAATCGCCTAATTTGGAGTTGTACATAAAAAGTTATGGCAATTTGAAAAATGCGGATTTGTGCAGGAAATTGCAAACCGGGCCGGGCCCCTGCGGGTCTTCAACTTCCAACAGTTTGGACCTGGTTTTCCTTCAAAAAATGGCCAAAATTAATATTGGGGGTTTGACTTGTGGACCATTCCAAAGTCTAGGGTGTGTTTCTTTAGGACCCTAGTGACCCTATTAGCTTAAGTTATCACCCTTTTGCCATTCAAGTTACCACCCTATTATCTACCAATAAACCCAAATCCCTCTTCTCAAAGCTCTAGAAAACCACAAAAATCTTAGGTTGCCCATTACCTAATTGCTAATCCAATTAGGACTTTAACCTCTCACTAATCCTCCCTTTCTCTATAAATAGAGAGCCACCCCTCTTGCTTAAGGGTTGAGAGTTTTTACCTAAGAGAGAAAGAGCTTAAGTGGGAAGATCATTTTCCCTTTGGTGCACCATCCCCATACAAATTCCAGAATTGAAAAAGCCCCTTTAGACCTTAGTATTTCACTAAAAACCTCTAGGTTAGGTGTGTGTTACTCCCTAGCTTTCCTTCTCTACCTCTTAGTTTCAAGCCTTAGGAGTTATAACCTCATTCCATACCATACAAGCCTTCAAAAAGCTCACCGAAGCAAGCCAACGCAAGGCTCCCCAACGGTGCTACAAGAACCCGAGAGCTCAAGCTCTCCCCTCTATTCCTCTACCTTCTTTGCTTTTCCTCTATCCTAGAATTGAGCCATTACGCTGTCCAAATTTTGACAAGCGGGAAGGGCTCAATAGGATCGGTGTGCCTTCGGGCAAGGGGAAGTGCCGCTCATTTTGCTTCCTTTTATATATATATAATTATATATACATATATATATATATATATATACTATATAAACCAGCCCCACATAGACCTGGCCTTAAGTAGAGACCGCATTTAGCGGGTTGATTGGGTGCCTAGCACCTTCCCAATCGATAACCGAAGCCCCTACCCAAGAACCTTTTGTGTGGACCGGATTCAGAGTCATATTTTTAGCACTTCGATACTCATAAAAATTGATCTAGGTTTCCCGGGACACCAAAAGCTCCGGGTGGCGACTCTATATATTTTATTTAGCGAGCGCATCGTACCGACGAGATGGTAAAAAAAATCCCACGGTTGCACAGTGTCGATCATCTCCGCGGTACAAGCTGAGTGGATGATGAAGAATGTTATCACCGATATTCCGATTGCCTGTGAGTTCGAGGACGTATTTCTCGATGAGCTACCCGGATTACCACCTGATCGGGAGATTAAATTTACAATAGACTTAGCTCCAGGCACGAAAGCAATCTCCAAAGCTCCCTATCACATGGCACCAGCCGAACTGAAAGAATTAAAGGAGCAATTACAAGAATTATTAGATAAGGGCTTTATAAGACCAAGTATATCCCCTTGGGGAGCACCGATCTTGTTTGTTAAGAAGAAGGACAGGTCGATGAGACTTTGCATCGACTACCGTCAGTTAAACAAGCTTATGATCAAGAACAAATGCCCTTTACCAAGGATCGACGACTTGTTTGACCAATTGTAAGGTGCGAAATTCTTTATGAAGATCGATTTGAGATCCGGGTACCATCAATTAACGGTGAAGCCCGATGATGTGCAGAAGACGACATTCAGAACTAGATATGGGCATTACGAGTTCTTAGTGATGCCTTTCGGCTTGACGAATGCACTAGCTTCATTCATGGACCTCATGAATCGGGTCTTTAAGCAGCACCTTGACACATGTGTAGTGGTGTTTGTAGATGACATTTTTATTTATTCAAAGACCAGAGAAGAACACGAACATCATTTGTGCATCGCATTACAGACTCTACGTGAACACCAGTTATATGCCAAACTCAGTAAATGTGAGTTTTGGCTAGAACAAGTGAGCTTTCTCGATCACATAGTATCAGAAGCAGGCGTGACGGTCGATTCGATGAAGATTGAGGCAGTGTTAGATTGGGAACAACCCAAGACTGTGATGGAGATTTGCAGTTTCCTTGGTCTAGTTGGATATTATCGATGATTTGTAGGAGGATTCTCAAAGATTTTAGAATCGCTCACTCAACATACAAGGAAGAACGTTAAATTTGAGTGGATCGATGAATGTGAAGGGAGCTTCCAAGAACTCAAGAAATGGCTTACCTCTGCTCCAGTGTTGGAAATTCCATCTAGTAGTGGGGGTTTCTTTGTTTATAGTGATGTGTCGTATGGTGGTTTGGGCTGTGTTTTGAATCAGAATGCCAAAGTCATAGCTTATGGATCAAGACAGTTGAAAGAGTATGAGAAGAACTACCTGACGCACGATCTAGAGTTAGCCGCGGTGATTTTCGCACTTAAGATTTAGAGACATTACCTGTATGGTGAGACCTTCGAGATCTTTACGGACCACAAGAGCCTTAAGTACCTGTTTACGCAGAAAGAATTGAATATGAGGCAACGACGGTGGATTGAATTTCTCAAGGACTACGACTGTACTATACAATATCACCTAGGTAAAGCAAACGTCATCGCTAACACGTTGAGTAGGAAGAATGTGGCTCAGTTGGCTAGTCTCATTATGGGACTTCGACGATGGAAATTACTGGAAGACCTCTCCTTGTATGATAAGAATGTAGAGGTCATGGATACTAGAGTGTTGTTGGAAAATCTCACAATCAAACCAACTATTTTCGATCGCATTTATGAAACTGCAGATGAAAGACGCAGAGCTCTTAAAGATTCGACAAAGCGTGACTGCCGGTACAAGCGTGGATTTCTCTATTAAGGAGGATGGATCATTGCTATTTCATGGAAGGTTATGCATGCCTGTTGATGTTGAATTGAGGCAAATCATATTGGACGAAGCTCATAAGTCCAAGTACGCCATTCATCCTGATGGTACTAAGACGTGCCAGGATTTACAAAGGAGTTATTGGTGGAGAGGGTTGAAGAAAGACATTGCAGAATATGTGTCAAAATGTCTAGTGTGTCAACAAGTAAAGGTGGATCACAGACACCCAGCAGGTCTATTGCAACCTCTACTAATACCAGAATGGAAGTGGGAGTCCATCTCCATGGACTTCATTGTGGGATTACTGAGAATGTTGAGATGCCACAATGCCATATGTGTAGTAGTGGATCGATTGACAAAGTCGGCTCACTTCCTGCCCTATAACACAACGTACACTACAAGCAAGTTGGTAGATTTGTATATGAAAGAAATTGTCTGACTTCACGGTATTCCTGCAAGCATTGTGTCCGATCGTGACGCATTGTACACATCGATATTTTGGCAAAGATTTGAAGAAGGTATGGGCACGAGATTGGACTTCAGTTTTACATTCCATCCACAGACTGATGGTCAGACAGAGAGAGTCAATCAGATTATTGAAGATATGCTTTGAGCATGCATGATTGATTTTCAGGGATCGTGGGATCAACTTCTTCCATTGATAGAATTCGTGTATAATAATAGTTTTCAATAGAGCATTGGGATGGCTCCATTTGAAGCACTGTATGGATGGAGGTGTAGGTCTCCGATCAACTGGGACGAAACAAGGGATAAATTTGTATTGGGACCGGAAGTCATAAGGAAAAATGCCGAGACCGTTCGCATTATACGAGAAAGAATCAAGACGGCACAAAGTCGGCAAAAGAGCTATGCGGACATCAAGCGATCGACCAGGGATTTTCAAGTGGGAGATCACATGTTCTTGAAGATATCTCCAATGAAGGGTGTGATGCGCTTTGGGAAGCGTAAAAAGTTGAGTCCTTGCTATATTGGACCGTTCGAGGTATTAGGAAGAGTGGGTTAAGTTGTATATAGGGTTGCATTACCCCCCATAGCTTGATAGAGTGCACGACATATTTCACATTTCCGTGTTATGGAAGTACGTGCAAGACCCAACTCATATCCTCGATGTGCCACTAGTTGAAGTCTACAGGGATCTGACGGCCATTGAGGAACCCATGCAAATTTTAGACCGAACCGAGCAAGTGTTACGCACAAAATGGATTCCTTTGGTATTGGTTCAATGGAAGAATCACTCTAGAGAGGAAGCAACGTGGGAACGCGAAGCCGAGATTCACGCCCAGCATCCTTCATTGTTTTTGTGATCTAAAGAGGGAAAAGATTTGTAAAGGTCCATTGTGACCCCAAGTATATGTAAACAATTTGAATGATGAATGAGATGGGTGAATTTAAAGTTTAAAGCTCAAAATTGTGAAAGAAAACTCAAAAATACAGTAATGAAGTGTTTTATGATAGTTTCGATCGATCAAAAATATTTTTGATCGATCGAATATGATTTCGACCGATCGAGATGTAAATTGCCCGATCGAAATGTCTTAGCAGAAAATGGACATTATCTAAATGAAGACCTGTTAAATTCGTTCGATCGAATTCATTTTCGATCGATCGAATTTTGATTTCGACCAAACGAAATTTATTTCGTTCGATCAAAAATTTTGGGAGCCTGAGAAGTTCGACCGATCAAATTTTTTTTGTTCGATCAAATTTTGAATCTCGATTGATCGGATTCAAATTCGTCCGATCGAAATGTGGGGTCCAGTTTTATACTAAGCCAATTTCGACTGATCGAAATTTATTTTGATTGATTGAAATCGCGGAGTATTCTTTATAAAGTGGATTTCGATCGATCAAAATCAATTTGATCGATCGAATCACACACATATATATATATAAAAACTACGTTTTTAAGTTCAAATTTTTAGAAAAATTTGGGGGTTCCGTTAGGGCTTTTGAGGGTTTTCCAGATTGGGGGATCGAGCGACCAGTTGATTACACGTGGATTCTCGAAAGGATCAAATCTAAACCTCATCCAACTAGTAAACCCCTAAATTTGAGTTCTTAATTTCTTATTTTGAGCTAAGATTTTTGGGATTTAAGTAGGAACCCTATTTTTGAGATTTGACCATGCCTCCAAAAATGAGATTAACCTCTAAAACCCCTACGTCGAAGAAGCCTAAGACAGTAGCGGGTTCTTCGCAACCCAAAACCACTATGGGTTCTTCGCAACCTAAAACCACTATGGGTTCTTTGCAAGCACCACAAAACTCTCCACCGCAAACCACGACCGAGCAACCAAATCCTTCTCAAGCGCCCCGACCAGATTGACCAAACGAATGGTGGGCCGAGAAGGGATTTGCTTATGAGTACACCATTGATCCGGCGCTATTTGAAATGCCCAATGTGCCCGGCATTGACGCGTGGGCACTGGATTATTTGGGTAAAGCCGGTTTGGATAATCTTCTGAAACCCATTCATCCGTACTATTATCCGTGCCTCGTGCGCTTATTTTATCAAAACATGTTTGACGGTCCTAATCCACAACCACCATCTGCACAAAGATCGATGGGAAGACATACATTTTTACCCATGCGATGGGCTGCAAGGCCTTGGAATGTTTTGAAGCCTACGTCCCTGGAATTAACTTGTTGCCTCCAAATCTGACCCATCTTTATGTAGCAAAGAGAATGACTCGAGGGAAAGTTGCACCTGGTTGAATGATCAAACGAGCGGATCTACAGAGCTATATATGGATGCTCGATACGACCTTCAAGTGCAACCTGTACCTGATCCGCCACAAAACTGAGAGATTAGGGGTGTTGATGGAAGCACTATTTGCCGCTTTTGAGGGCAAATGGTTTGATGCGGCTGTAGTTGTGTTTGAGGGGATAAAACATGGGAGAAAGAAATTATTGGCAGGGGCAGAAAAGCCCGAGGATTACATTCCTTACGTAAGCTTTATCTCTGCGATGTTTGATGAATATTCAACGACTATTGTGCACAAGGTTTCTTTGAGGGAATCTAAGTCCTCAGATATCGAGGTTTTCTACACCTTCAAGCAATGGAGGAAGACCTTCAATCAGCTGAAATCACACCTTCAGCCAGCTCTTCAAGTACCTCCTATCCCTCCTCAACCTCAAGAAGAACCTGCCCAAGGTGCGCCACAGCAAGATCAACCTACTCCCGATGTGCCTCTTCAAGAGCAACTTGAGGTCATCCCTCCAGTTCATCAGCCACCTCATATGCCAGTACCACCCGATCATCATGTAGCTTCGATCACCAATGAGGTATTGGCTACTCTCATCTAGGAGAGTAATCACCAGCTCAATCAGCACCTCGATTACTACGAGCTACTCGTGGAGGACATTTTGCACGCCATGTACCTGCTGGGGAATTTCAGTGCGCTGATTATTGTATAATGATAAAAGCAAAGTAAAATAGAGGATGGATTCAACACATCTAAAATATCCTAGACCTGTAAGATACAGGGTCCATTTGTAGCAAGTTTTAATAAGTAAGAGTTTGTCCCATAGGGAGTAGTGATCTAAACCTAGAAGGTGTATAGTAGACCTCCAGATCTGACTACAGATCTGGCAATTCTAAGAAGAAAGAGAGCTTTTCGGGTGTCACTAGATCTAATTTATAGAACTGAAATATAAAACTAAACCTAAAAGATTGAGGAAGATGGAAGGTAAAATAAAATATAAAATGGGGAGAAATAAACAGCTAGGGACTAGTTTTCATTGCAAAACAGATCAAGGCATGTGAATTTGCAATTGTCCTTCACTTGGCTACAAGCTCAAGTGCAAGGTAGAAGAATCCACTCTAAACCAAAGGCTTGAACTAATATTAAGGGTATGATCTGTCCACTTGAATGGTCACAGATCATTCTATAGACTTCATCCAATCCAAAGGATTAAGGTAGAAGAATCCAATGTAGACCAAAGGTTTGAATTGATCTTAAGGCTATGATTTGTCCACTTTAATGGTCACAGATCATCCTAGAGATTTTCTCCAAATCAAAGGCTTCAATTAGAACATTGAAAATCACCACAAATGCTGTGGATGCAAGGCTACGAGCTCAGGCATCCACAAGGGTATTAAATCAAGGGAAATCAGATAGTAATCAATAGATCTACTAGAAACTGAATGGGCTATTCCTAAATACATGGATCCTATAGACATCTAATGGCATCACAAGATCTTTAGATTTAATTGGACATTAAAATCAACAATTTATTGAATCAAAATTACTTACAATAACCTTGTTCTCAGATCTGTGGTGTGTGCATCAATTCACACATCTCCAAGCTGAGATTACAATTATAAACCAGATCTGGACTGCTTATCTAGATCTAATCCAACAGGCTAGATTAGAGAGAGAAGGGGGAAGGGAAAAGGGGAAAATAAAACCTAAAACTAAACTTAAATGAGCTAAGGGGAACTCAGGCTATTCCTTTGTTCCTACTTTTCTTGCTGAAGAAAAATAGTATAAAGGAGTTCTATTTATACAGTTGCAGTGATCCGTGTGCTTTGGATTGTAGCCAATCAGAGGAGAGGATTTCAATTTAAGCTTAATCCCTGTTTAAAAGTTTCAACCAATCAGAGAAGAGATAGGGATCAGGTTTTGTTTGTGCCCAACTGAAGCTAATTTATTTCCTGTCGAAAATTAGTTCACACCCATGTGCAGAATTTCCTGTGCATTGGAGTTCCCAATCTGCCCTTGTCAACCACAAAATACCTGCTACTCATCTTTATACTTGCTATCCGCAAAATGAACCCAAGCTGCCCCTGCTGTCCATTACTCTTTCCAGTTGCACACCTCAAGTGATTGCCCACAAAATAATTACTCTCGCTGCCCCAAAATGCCCCTGCCTCCCAACAATATTTTTCCTAAAAATACATGCCAGCTGCAACCTTAATTAATTGCACAAAATGCTCTTGCTGGAGCTATTACCAAAATAGCCCTCGTATTGAATTGATCGAGCCTGAGTTGGTGTAGATTTAGTGCACCCATTTGATAAGGTGACTGAAGATCCGAAGCGAGCTCGAGAGAATAGGCTTTGCAGCTGATGGGAAAACAGCTCCATTCGGCAAGATGGCTGCGGGTGTGAACTACTGTGCCTAGGTTGGATGCTTTACTGAAGTGAAGGTGTCGATAGGACCAAAGCTGAAACCAGATGCATTTCGACAGGTTTGAAAATTCTAACTATCTGTGCACCTCGACAGGATGATATCACTGCATTTCGATAGGTTGAATTTCAGTTGCATAGAACCATTCGACAGGTTTGGAGAGTGTGTTGCATGAACAAGTCGATAGGATGCCTTGAACCATTCGACAGGTTTTGAAGCTGCAATGGCTTCTGTTCGATAGGTTATGGGAGGTAGGTTGGAACTCGCTAGGTTGAAAGGCTGGGGAGCTTCCAATGAACCATTCGATAGAATGGGTTTCCAACTGCCTGAACCATTCGATAGGTTCAAAAAGTAAAGCATTGGGGGAATGCACTTCGACAGGTTTGAGCTACTAGCTGTCGACAAGTTTGGTGCTGAAGCCAATGCAATTCAAGATGTTCCATGGGGCTGCTTCTACTTGCTGTTCGACAGGATCTAATCTCACATGGTTGACAGGTGCTAGTGTTCCTTGCACTTGAGAGGTTTGCTTTACATGAAGGCTTGCTGGAGCTGCTGCTTGGAGAAAATGAGAGGTTGAAGGGTGTGCATGGAGAAGCTGTCGTGGGGTTGAAGATGAGCTGCGACTTGGGGTTCTACTGGTCGAGATGGTTGGATAGGATCTTGAATGCCCATCAATAGGTTAGAAGAAGGCTGGAGGTTGGGCATCTCGACAGGTTCAGATATTTAAGTGGTCAACAGGTGCTATGGACTGGCTTACAGTTGAAACTCTGCATGGCTACAACTTTGAAGATGTCGACAGGTTTGGATTGAAAATTGGGTTTGCTGGTGCAGCTTGTCATGAGGATTGATGGGAGCTGTAAATGCATTTCGAAAGGTTCCTTTGGAAGCTCATCCACTCACTAGGATTGAAGTTCCCTTCGTGAAGCTGGCTGAAGGTGGGCTTAGGAATGTAAGTGCACTTCGATAGGTGCTGTGGCTATAAAAACTACTTGTCGACAGGTATAAGAGCTGAAGCTTGTTTGTTGATGAGTTGGAGCTGCATATACAAATGGCTGTCGACAGGTCTGGACTTAAGGAGTCTACATCTGCTTGATAGGTATGTTGGAGCAGCTGCTTCTTGTATTTGATAGAATTAAACACAGACATGCATGGGTGCAACAACTGTTCATTTGATGCAGGGAAGCTGAAAACTGGATGTAGAAGAAGGCTGAAGCTGGGATGATCGTCAGGTTGCTGCTATGTAATGGTGCAACCTGATAGGTTCTGAGGAGCAGCTCATGCTTGTCAGCAATGAAAGATTGATAGGTTGAAAGTTGTAATGAGGATCCTTCACTGGTTGTGGCAGCCTCCTCTTTCACAATTCGATAGGTTCTATAGGTGCAGATTTGAATCTCGACAAGATGAAGTTTAGAGGCTGCACTCATCTGTTTCAGCACCAATGTGAATGTCTGCACTCCAAAGGCTACTCACTAATGTTTGCTGGAGGTTGAGCTATTGCAAGGTGATAGGTACAATAGGAGGATGGCTGATAGGCAACTTGCTGAATGTTTGACAGATCTATCATGCATTCTTCATCCCCTTCTTTATCTTGTGAGCATGCTTCTACAAATCAACAAGTTAGCTATAATGGCAGCAATCTATACTCCAAGTGCAGCAATTTTTCACCCAATCATTTGATGGTTTCATTCTTAGCACAAGTCATGGCCCACTCCTTCCAGTTCTCTCTTTTAGCTGTTGATTAATTCTAAATCCTCCTCTTCATGGCACGTTTGACTGAAAACTGCACTAAGGATAAAATTACCTCCTTCCTGCAAAACAACACTAAAAAGTAATTATTAACTACTCGGAGGCTTAACAAAAGCTAGGTTTAGAGGGTAAAATGTGGTATAAAACCGTGACTAATAGTACCCTACCAACTATGTTCAGAGGTATTGCTTCTCATTCAGTCTTGCTCTGAGAGGACCCATGGCCTGATGAGGCGGCCAGTGGGGATCACGCCAAGGAGGAGACGGAGGATGTGGTGGATCCTACTGGAACGACGGATCCTGCTGGAGCGACGGGAGGGGCAGATGCGTGACGAGTTTCAAACAAAGACTCTTCTGAGCTTGAGAGATTTTGTTTTGATATTTAATCTTTGGCGGGTATGTATAAATTTTTAATTATGGTGGCATGGTTGCCATGTTTACTTTTTTGTCGTTATAACTATGGTGGCATGGTTGCCACGATGATCTAAATTTTGATATGCTAATCTTTTTATGTTTAAGCATGTGCTTGATTGACATTAACTAGAATTTATTGTGTGTGGACTGCGTGTGTGTGATGGGATTTGATAACAAAATGGTTTATTTAGCCATGTGTGGTACCTTACAAGGCCACCCTTCTTGTGCCTAACTGCACGTTTGATCAATTTTTGAGGACGAAAATTTCTAAGGTGGAGAGAATGTAACGTCCTTGAGTTCTAACCTATGCACTATCTGCCTCGGTATGCGTGCCTGATGATCTATATGTCGAGGAAGGTGCCGATGGACTATGTAATGTCTATAGATCAAATTTGAAAGATCGAATTTTGTATAAGTAGGTTACGTTATGAGTTAGTGAACACACGTACACCAGCCTTAGTGTAGCTATGTTATACCTAAGCCTTAGGTTTAGTTAAAAAGGGGAAATAAATACCCTTTATCCACTTGCATTCAATACCTCTTACTGCATATGATTAGGAGTTAAGAGGAGAGAGGGTGAAACGAGTATTGAATGTGAATTGCATGTGTGATTGATCCCATCTCGAGACTTGTTGCGAAGGGTTTAGAGCGATGAATAGCTGTTGTTCGCTTGGTAAAACCCTAATCCGATCTAGAATCAAAGATTGGAGATTCTGAGGAAATAAAGGTATGAAATTAAGGATAAATGTTGAAATTACGTTAATTATTGTTTTATGCAATTTGGGATCAAAAGAAATAATAAGAATGGGGGTTGATTTCGGAAAAGAAAGAGAAAGAATGCGAAAAACTCAAGAACAGAAAGAATCTGTTCATTTTGACCGATCGAAATTTGATTCGATCGATCGAAATGGACTTAAGGAGGAAGAGTTCGAAGTCTGGAGGAATTTGTTCGATCGAAATGAAATTCGACCGAATGAAGTGTGTTTCGATCGATCGAATCTCCCATTCGATTGATCAAAACATATAGAACAAAGATTTTGAAAAAGTCTTATGAGGATTCGATCGATCGAAATATCCTCGATCGATCAAATTAGAAATTCGATCGATCAAATTAAAATTTGTTCGATCAAATTAAAATTTATTCGATCGAATTAAAATTCGTTCGATTGAATTAAAATTCGTTCGATCGAACTATGCAGATTGTTATTTAGTTTCTAAGGGATTCGACCGATCAAAACACTTTCGATCGATCGAATTATATGATTTTGATCGATCGAATTATAATTCGTTCGATTGAACTGTCTTGATTGTCATTTAGCTCCTGAGGAATTCGATTGATCGAAATAGTTTCGATTGATCGAAATAGTTTCGATCGATCAAATTATGTGCTTTCGATCGATCGAATTAGGATTCCCTCGATTGAACTGTATTGTAGTCATTTGGCTATGTGAGGATTTGACCGATCAAAATTATTTTCGATCGATCAAATTTGTGTTCGTTCGATCAAAAAGGTAGAATCGTTCTATCGAACTGAGAGGTGATATATGCTTTGAGGAGTTCGACCGATCGAAATGACATTCAATCAATTGAAATAGGGATTCGATCTATCGAAATTGCCAGATTTGGGATTTTATTAAGTTTTGACTGTGAGATTTTGAGGGAAGTTGTCAGAGTATGTTTAGCATAGTTCTAATGTGTGAATCATAGATTTTATATGTTTAGGTGACCTGGTGTTGTGTGACGAAAGACAAACTCAAATGGCGAATTGAGTGCGTGCGGGTTTAGATTTTGAGGTAGGGAACACTTGATATCATGTGCATTTACTACATTAACATGTGTGTTATGTTATAATGCAGATTTTGATTCAATCATGTGAATTTCGTTTATGACTCCAATTTGAAAAGGCATGCGTATCATCATGTTTCCGAATTCCGTAAGTATGGAATCTTTCGAGATTCATTTCAATTTATGTATGTGTGTGTGATCTTCATATTTCATTCTGACTTTTGAGCTAAACTATAATTATCACTTTACACAGCGAAAAGCTATATTTATGCACTTCGATTTAAGATTATGTGAATACATATATCCGTGGATATCGTACGTGCCAATCCGTACACTCTTTGTGCTATGTGCTTTGTAACTCCTACCGTATAACGGGAATTATGTTCGGTCAAGTGTCCAACTTTATGGGACCTTAGATATATGTGAAAAGGTGGGTATTCCATCAGGGGCTTGAGGCTATTGTTCCTCATTCAAATACTTTTAGTAAAGCACTTTTAACTTTTCTTTTCATATGTTGGAATAAAAATGTGAATATGTGTTATCAATTTCAAGCAAGCTTTGCATGCGTCTATCATGCCACGATACTCACATAGTGCATATGTTCTGACAAATTTTATTTTATTATGCCATAAGATATATGTTGATGTTATATAAGCACGCTATGAGTTTTTCCCTACTAAGCTTGGATGAAGCTCATTCCTCGACTAAATGTCATAGGTTCAGGTGAAGGCATTGGAACAAAGATCTTGGAGAGGGAGGATCCTGAGTTATCACCTGGTGAGGATCTAGAAGAACTTCCCCTGAGTGTTGTTTTCTTTGTGCGAAGCAAAATATAGCTGGCCTTAGGTTGAGAGAGTAGTATTTTGAGATGATGTGAAGAATACTTAATTTGGATGAAAATTATAACTTAATTCTTTTTGGTGAACCATGTTTCGGTAAGGAATGGTCCTTATCGGGGGTTCTCGTTAGTTCTTTTTCCATAAGTATTCATATGAAATTAGAGCAATCATTTTGAGCTTTTGAGAGATAGTACTAGTTCTTTATTTTATTATGATGGTTAGTTAGCGTGGTTCTACTTTGTTTCTGCTGTGCAATGAGATGCTGTGTAGTGTGTTCGGGGTTTGGCCTTAACGCCTGCCCACTGATGGCACGGTTTTTGGGTTGCCGAAATTCGGGCTGTCACAGGTTGTGACAGCCCAAATTTTGGTGTCCCAAAACCCGTGCCATCAGCACAACTCTCAAGGCCGTGCCCTGGAATTCTTTACGATACATTGGTATATACAAGCCAAAAACTGCAATTAAGGCACAAGTATTTACTCTAAACAAGTTCTCATATATTGAAAAATAATTGTGGTCTCTGAAGGCAGTTCTTGTCCCATGTGAATTCATGGGCATAAGAACTTACCCATCCATTGGTGATAACAGTTCATCCCAGACATTTTGTCCAAAGAATAACGGTATTTAATTACATTTGAATAAAGAGGCTTGACATACCAAGCCGTAGCTAATACTCTCCACTCACTCTCAAAGTACGCAAAGGGTCTCTTAGAAGAATTCCTCAGGAGGAGGTTCTGACTCTTCTTCGGTCACGTAATCCGAATCTTCTGGATCAACATCTCCCGAAGCCTTTGTTGCCGCTAGAACTGGACCTACGACGTATAGTCTAAGGGGTGAGCTACATCCTAGCTCAATAGGAAAACAAAATGAGCATATAGATTAAATCTCATATATATATGTTAGCGGTTTTAAAAGCACCATTTATCTAATATCACTTTTGAGAAAAACGATTGAAATAACTGAAATAAAATGATGGGTACAGCTATTACTTTGCATGGTTTTCTGTTTGTTCTCACTGGTTTAGTTGTGAATTCGGCCTAAT
Organism: Chloranthus sessilifolius; assembly: GCA_021018995.1. NCBI lineage: Eukaryota > Viridiplantae > Streptophyta > Magnoliopsida > Chloranthales > Chloranthaceae > Chloranthus > Chloranthus sessilifolius. The sequence goes on along the minus strand of CM037597.1, from coordinate 30,974,756 downwards.
CACTTAAATCTTAACTTAAGTAGTCCCCGAGCAATATAGCATCGAGCCCCGATGGAATACCCACCATCGTCGTCTAACTAGACAGTTATTATGTGTATTCCCTGAGAATACCACCCAAGCCCCTTTCTCATAGTTGGCGGGGTCTATTCTCAAATCTACATCCCTGGGATGTGCTATGAATGTACGGATTGGCCACCATACCGATCACTGATATCCTGCCGAGTCAGTCGTGGATATTTCGCAACGTCGGTGGGGTATTCTAATCAAACCTTAAATAATAAAAATATTGAACGTTCTCTACATATAGTTATTCACCGTGATTGTGCTAATTTTATTACATTAGGCCTTATCACTAGCTTCCGTTTCACTGTTAGTTTTCATCTGCATCCCTGGGATGCCACTGGTTCAATACATCATCTAGATGCCCACTTTACAATTTTTACGTCCCCTGGAGACCTCATGACTATCACTTTTGAAACTCACTCACACACCCTTTTTCATAATGATCATGCAATACTTGACTATTTAATTGAAATACACTACATATATGAGTTGATGAAATAATGCACATGTTTCAAGAATAATCCCTACCTCAACGCAAATCCAATGCACACTTTTCTCGTAGAGGTTTACACATCACGATCTCACGTCAAACCTACATTTCATGTATTTAGAATATGTTTAGAAAGGTCACTAGAATCATTGGAGCACATAGCCTCTATGGATTTACACTAAACTATTAATATCTGCGTGGTGCCTCGCGCGAGCGAGCACAATTCCTCACTCAAGCGGTCACTTGACCTCGCTCGAGCGAGCACTTGACATCGCACGAGCGGTTCAAACGAGATCGCTCGAGCAGTTAAAACGAGCCATTTGAAGCTCTACAGGAAGCCTCGCTCGAGCGACCTTCCCCCTTTATTTTGGGTCTCGCTCGAGCGAGCCCAGAACGAAATCCGTTCTCAGGTTGTATCTTCTGTCCTTGCTCGAGCGAGGAGCGAAAAAATTTAACTCCTCGATCTGATCGAGAACCCTTATCCTACTTCATTCAAGCCTTATTATCATCGACAGCCATTCAACCAATACCTTATACATTAGTTAAGGACACACCTAAGCATTTATTATGCATTTAACATACCTCAATCGATAGGTCTCGTATAAGTTCGATCCACGATTCAAAACTCTACTAGACGAAGAGATCTCCAAAGCTCCTCATTCAACCTTTTCTCTTTCTAAGATAATTAGGTTACGTATTGGGGAACCCCTCTCCCCTTCATTCACTTATATATTTTTTGTGAAAGCTAGTGTGTTTTACACACACACACATAGTGTGCACTTGTTAGTTTTGGTTACCTTGTGAACCACACATACACGTGCATGGTACATGACGTGCACGGTTCTAAAAAATCTGGGGTTATGACATTCACCCCACTTTATAAGATTTTCGTCATCGAAAATCGGCGATACCTTTTTTAACTCGGTACGACTATTACTAGGCCGTTAAATAGGCCAGTTCCTTACATCATCAGGTAGTTAATCATATGGTCCAATGACCCTATATCAGACTTGGATTATGCAACTATAAACCATACTTTATTGTACATCACATTCATACATTCACCTAGGCCAATCTTAAACGACAAAAGAGACAAGATACTCATATATAATTTGGTAACTCCACAGTCATTATACTAACTTATCATGCGATAACAATTTATATATATATCGAAGCTATAATAGAGATTACCACCCAAAATTTGTGACATTCATGTCATGATAGTCTGTAAATAAAATGTCAAAATACCACCTTACTATGAAATGTTCTAACAAAAAGTTACATTTTCCATTTTTCAAAAGAAAATTATATGACTACCTAGTCATCATCCTCCTCATACTCGTCGTCGTCGTCGCTGGAGCCATCATCATCGTCGTAGTCCTCGTCATCCTCGTCAACCACCTTGGCGGTAGTGGTACCCCCCGTAGTGCTCCTCGTAGCATGGCCCGAGCTAGACGCTCCAAAAATAGCATCTCTCATAGCATCAATGCGCTCCATGTATGACTGCGGGTATGCCTGGCCCATGAGGTCTATGAGTAGTGCCTCCTAAAACCTCTGATGTAACCTGATCTCCCGCCCCTGCTGGAGGCGCTCTCACATCATGCCGGTGTCAGTGGTAGGTAGGGGCTGTGAAGATGAAGTAGAGGGAGCAGTTGGTCCCGCCGGTGATTGTTGCGTGGCTTGTCGGGAAATTTGGCGGTCTCTTTTCTTGTTGACACTAGTTTGAAGGCTTTTTAAGTTTCGACTCCAGTCTTGGGCTAAATAGGGGACAACGTTATCGGTAAGAGATAACTCGTCGGTTCGGATCTTGAATCCTCCTTTTCCATTTCGTGAGTCGAGGAGTCGTGAAATCAACCTAGCATAAGGTAGTCGGTTGATGGGTAGAGGAATAGCACCTCTTACATTCCTTTTATAGGCATGCGCTATGCCTTTAATGACTACCATGGGCGTGCTAATCCACCTATTATGAAATGCGACGTGCAAAGCTCGCAGAAACATGTTGCGGCGTTCTTGATCATGGCCGGTCGGGTGTAAGTTCTTCTTAAAAATGATATCCAAAAGCCACATGCGTGGCGGTAGCTGAGAACGGGTGATAGATTGACCCGAAGCGGACGTGCCGCCAGTGATGTCGAAAATAATCATTGGGAACTCTACATTCCTAGAAAAAGGTGGTTGGATAAGTGGGCTCGGGGTATAAATGTGTGGGCATTTCATAACCGACGAAATCTCGGCACAACTAAAAATTAATTATTTTCCTTCAATCGTGACGAGGATGGCGTCCTCATTCACGTTCATGTTAAGGATTTGGTAAAATAGTTTGGATAGTACCATGAGTCTCGACAGGTAAGCAATGGTCTAAGGTTATTGTTGGTGAGGAAATTCGATGTCCATTGGGTGGACGTCGGATCCCCAAAACAAGAGGGATGCATATCCCATTCGGTTTCAAAATTTTTTGCCCCCCACCAATTGTCTAGTTCGATTGGGGTAGGAGATGGGGTTGGTGGTGGTTGTGGTGCTTGCGGCGCTTTGTTGCGCGATGACGGCGATTGAATTGCCATTCGTTTCTTTGGTTGGGGATTAGGGCTTGAAGAAGCCATTAGGTCTTTTGGAAAGAAAAAGAAGTGAAATAAGGTAGAGGTTGGGTAGGTCTTACCTTTAGAATCATTTTGAACGGATCAGATCATCCGAATCTGTCTCGAATCAAATGGAAAAAGCTTGAAGATCAAAAACCCTAAACCCCTTTCTCGCTCGAATTCTCGCTTGAAGGAGAAATGATAAAACAGTGTTTCGTCTCCCTTTATATACCCTGTCCCCGCTCGAGCGGTCAATAGAGCTTGCTCGAGCGGTTAAAAGACCTCGCTCGAGTGGTTAAAAAACCTCGCTCGAGTGGTCACTAATCCTCGCTCGAGCGAGTCAAGAACCAAAATTTTATGTGTCCCGCGCGAGCGAGCATAAGTGTTCGCTCGAGCGAGCCCAGAAACATTTTTCTGGTTCTCCTAAGCTCGTATTTTTCACTTGGTCTATTTTAACACTCAGGGGATCATTCACACATGATTTTTCTTTGTGAACATTTGAGACTTTATTCACTTTGTAGTCCGCTCGTGTAAAAGTTAAGCTAATATGCTTGAATTTTCAAACACACTCGATTATTTGTTTCAAAATAGGAATCGATATACTGTCAAAATATTACATATCATCATTGCTAAGAAAACCACTAGGTAGCGCTCTCAAACAATTTGGGATACTGTTCTCTGACATCTGCTTCTCTCTCCCACATTACTTCCTTAGCCGGATTGTTATTCCAGCGTACAAGCGCTAAAGGAATAACTTTGGTGCGTAGCACTTGTTCCTTTCGATCCAAAATCTCTGCCGGCTCTTCGATCATGCTCATATCTTCATGCATCTCGAATGATTTGCCGCTCAACACATGATCAGGGTCATTAAGATACTTCCTGAGCATAGATACGTGGAATACATTGTGTACCTGATCAAATAACAGTGGCAATCCAATGCGGTAAGCAACTTCCCCTACTCAACCCAAAACTTCAAACGGTCCAAGATAGCGGGGACTTAGCTTCCCTCTCTTTCCGAACCTCATCACGCCCTTCATAGGCGATACCTTTATGAAAACTTGTTGTCCCACCTTAAAGTCCATGCTCGTCCGCTTGATATCAGCGTAGCTTTTCTGTCTGCTTTGAGCCACCTTTAGTCTTTCTCTGATCATGCGGACAATAGCGGCATTATCTTCAAGTACCTCGGGTCCCAAAACAAATTTCTCCCCAGTTTCCTCTCAATTAATTGGCGATTTGCATCGCCTTCCGTACAAGGCTTCATACGGTGCCATCCCAATGCTCGTTTGAAAACTGTTGTTATATGCGAACTCAATCAATGGTAGGTGTTGATCCCACGATCCTTGTAATTCCAACATACATGCCCTAAGCATGTCTTCAATAATTTGATTGACCCTCTCAATCTATCCGTCAGTTTGTGGGTGGAACGCCGTACTAAAATTTAGTCTCGTTCCCATTCCTTCTTGAAATTTCTTCCAAAACTTTGATGTATACAATGGGTCACGGTCTGAAACAATGCTACTCGGAATCCCATGCAAACGGACAATCTCTTTCATATAAAGCTCTACTAGTCTTCCCGTCGTGTACATCGTGTGGTAAGGCAAGAAGTGTGCATACTTGGTCAATCGATCGACCTCTACCCAAATGGCATTGTACTTCTTTACAGTTCGCGGTAGCTTGACTATGAAGTCCATGGAGATCGATTCCCACTTCCATTCCGGTATAGGTAGGGGTTGTAATAGATCTGCGGGGTGTCTATGATCAATCTTCACATTTGGCACGTCAAACACCGTGACACGTACTCTGCCACGTCTTGTTTCAAACCTCTCCACTAGTAGTTTTTTTTCAGATCTTGATACATCTTCGTGCTCCCCGGGTGGATAACATAGCTTGACCTGTGGGATTCTTCAAGAATCGGTCGTCTTAAATCGGCATTGTCCGGAATACAGAGGCGACCCTTAAACAATAAGGAGCCATCCTCCTTGATTGAAAAGTTGGATCTGATGCCCTTGGTTACATCTTGATGTATCTTGGTCAGTACTGGGTCTTCTACCTGAAGTTCTCGTGTATGTTCGAATATCACCGGTTTCACTGATATGTTGGCCAAAAAGGCTCCTGTAGCTTGTGACGTGATGTCCACACCATATAGTGCTAGATCTTCCAACAACTTCCATCGGGTATACCCAAAATTAGACTAGCCAACTGATCTGAACTCTTCTGACTCAAGGCATCAGCCACTACATTAGCCTTGCTTGGATGGTACTGTATAGAACAGTCATAGTCCTTGAGGAACTCCATCGATCTGCGCTGCCTCATATTTTGTTCCTTTTGTGTAAACAGATATCTGAGGCTCTTATGGTCGGTGAAGATTTCAAACGTTTCTCCGTATAAATAATGTCGCTATATCTTCAATGCGAATATGACCGCTGCTAGTTCCAGATCATGTGTCGGATAGTTCTTCTCGTGTTCTTTCAACTGCCTTGACTCGTAAGCTATTACCTTTTTATGTTGATTTAGTATGCAACCTAAACCATTATACGAAGCATCACTGTAGACTGCGAATCCCCCACTGTTTGACGGAATGGCTAATACTGGAGCTGAGGTGAGTCTTTTCTTGAGTTCTTGAAAGATCTTCTCGCACGCTTCACTCCACTCAAATCTTGAATCCTTTTTTGTAAGCCTCGTAAGAGGTCCCGATATCTTTGAAAACCCCTTAACGAAAAGTCGATAATAACCTGCTAGTCCAAGGAAACTTCGGACGTCTGTCACGGTCTTTGGTTGCTCCCAGTTCACTACTGCCTCGATCTTAGCGGGATCTACTGTGACACCATGGTTTGAGACGACATGTCCTAAAAAGCTAACCTCTTCTAACCAGAATTCACATTTGCTGAGCTTGGCGTACAATTGGTGTTCACGCAAAGTTCGTAGAGCGACTCGTAAGTGTTCTTCATGCTCCGTCCTCGATTTTGAGTAAATCAGGATGTCGTTGACAAACACGACAATGCAGGAGTCTAGGTGTGGTTTAAACACCCGATTCATTAAGTCCATAAACGACGCCGGTGCGTTTGTCAATCCGAACGGCATCACCAAAAATTCATAGTGTCCATACCGTGTTCTGAATGCCATTTTCTGAATGTCTTCAGCCTTGACTCTTAACTAATGGTATCCAGATCTCAGATCGATCTTGGAAAAGTACTTCGCTCCTTGCAATTGATCGAACAAGTCATCTACTCTTGGCAAAGGGTATAGATTCTTCACAGTGAGTTTGTTCAATTGTCGATAGTTAATGTACAACCGCATCGGCCCATCTTTCTTTTTCACAAACAGAACTGATGCTCCCCATGGAGACACGCTTGGTCTTATGAACCTTTTATCCATGAGCTCTTGCAACTGTTCTTTCAATTCTTTCAACTCAGCGGGAGCCATCCTGTATGGTGCTTTTGAAACAGGCTCCGTTCCCGGTGCTAAGTCGATAACGAATTCCACTTCTCTCTCTGGAGGTAATCCTGACAATTCTTCTGGAAACACGTCTTCGCATTCTCACACTACTGCTATCTCGAAGATAACATTCTTTTCTTCTTTATCTCCCTTCAGAAATGCCAAATAACTGCTACACCCCTTTTTGATTAAACGTTTTGCTCTGACTGTAGAGATGAGTGGCACCTGTGTTGACCTCTCTCCTCGAAACCGAAATGATCTCCTCGTGCTTGGTCAGAAAATAACAACCTTGTTCTTGCAATCCACCGTTGCACAATGATGGGACAACTAATCCATGCAAAGGATCACGTCGAATCCTTGCATCTTCAACAATATTAATTATGCGTCCAATTCGTAGACAGCGTCATCCCGGACGCTCACTACTACCGATTTACAGACTAACTTTGTGTCCACTAATTCTCCCGTTGGGATAGACACTGATAACACAAAGTCCAGTGTCTCCGGAATAATCTTCATTTTCTTTGCAAATCTAGGGGTGATGAAGGAGTGGGTAGACCCTGGGTCTATCAACACTCGTGCGTCACGTGCTACATAGCACCCTTTTTCATAGACTTGTAATGTACCTATAACACATACATATACATACATAGCACATACTTTATTTAGAATCATCCACCTACAAACACGGTTCTACACACTATTCTAATGAATGCATCTTCTCTATCTAAAATTGTATTAAATTGAAAATTTTCATTAAAAAGGAAATCTTACCTTGAATGACGTCATGTACACTCCCTGCTTCTTGGGCAGTAACTGTGTAGGCTCTCCCTTGAACAATTGGCTTCCGTGATTGAATAGGTCGTGGCATGGAAGCTGAGGCCGTCTTCTCCTTAATTGCTTCAGGGCAATCTCTAATTACGTGGCCTATCTTGCCACATTTAAAACAGCCTCGCATTCCTTGCCTGCAATCCGCCGTTTTGTGGGACTTGCCACATTTGGCACAAGTCTCTCTTGGTGTTGAAGAAGCAGCTCTCGAAAAACCTTGTGTAACTGTAGCTCCGTTGGAAATAGCAGGACCCTCATACCTCATCAATCTCCCTGATGCCAGCAATAGGAATCTTTGATGAGTAGTTTGTTGTATGTCTCTCCCATACCTTGTTTGGAACGGTTGCCTCTGATTTGTTGCTATGAACCTCGGCTTCTTATTCATTGACTCATAACTCCCAGTCCTGCTTTGATCTATGCTTCCTCTTCCCTGTTGTTCCCTCTGACGGTATCAGTTATTATTTTCTTCTTCGACCACTAATGCCTTACTCATGACCTCTCCGTAGGTCTTTAGCTGAAATGGCGCAACCCCTCCTCGGATGTCCGACCTTAAGCCCTGTTGGAACCTCTTCGCTTTCATCACATAAGAAATTACGTAGTCTGGAGCGAAATGAGCCAGTCTCATAAATTCTACTCCGTACTCTCTTACGGTCATCCTTCCTTGCATTAGTTGCAAAAATTGAGTCCATCTGATTTCTCACAACCTCCGGAAAATACTGCTTATTGAACTCTTCAACGAACTCATCCCAAGTCCAGGGCATATATGGAGTTTCTTGAGCTCTAGTTCGCGAAATAGATTTCCACCAAGGTCCAACTTCTCCATTTAGCATATACGCAGCCCAACGGACACTCTCGTCCTCTGTGCATGTTAGTACATTAAATACCTTCTCCATTTCCCCCAGCCAATTTTCGGCTGCCATGGTGTCTGCCTGCCTTGAAAAGCTAGGAGATCTCATCCTCCTGAATTTGGTAAACGCTGAAGCCACTGGTAGTGTAGGCCCTACTGGAGGCATAGGTGTCTGATGTTGTTCTGGGGCTGCATGTGCTGCCAAGGATGCTGCTTGCTGTGCCATGGCAGTTTCCATGGTTTCCATTGTGTGCATCATCCTCTGACGCTCCTCTCTTTCTTCATTTCTCCCCTCACTCTATCTTGTTCCCTTTGATCTAGATCCTAATTTTTTGCTTGATTTTGGTTCTCTCCTTGGCCACTGCCCTCGGGAATCTCCTTATTTCCTAATGGTACCCTGTTGGTAGGCGAGACGAACCCATCTCTACTGCGCAAATTCCTATCATGACCACCCCTGGGTCGGCCTCTTCCTCTAGGAAACATAACGGTCTGCATGAGAAACCACGGTTTCGTTAGCAGAAGTCCCTATATTCTGACGAGATGATTGCTAGAAACTAAAAAGAAAGGCTTTGATACCAATTGTGACAGCCCAAATTTTGGCGTCCCGAAACCCGTGCCATCAGCACGACCCTCAAGGCCGTGCCCTGGAATTCTTTACGATACATTGGTATATACAAGCCAAAAACTGCAATTAAGGCGTAAGTATTTACTATAAACAAGTTCTCATATATTGAAAAATAATTGTGGTCTCTAAAGGCAGTTCTTGTCCCATGCCAATTCATGGGCATAAAAACTTACCCAATCATTGGTGATAACAGTTCATCCCAGACATTTTGTCCAAAGAATAACGGTATTTAATTACATTCGAACAAAGAGGCTTGACATACCAAGCCGTACCTAATACTCTCCACTCACTCTCAAAGTACGCAAAGGGTCTCCTAGAAGAATTCCTCAGAAGGAGGTTTTGACTCTTCTCCGGTCACGTAATCCGAATCTTCTGGATCAACGTCTCCCGAAGCCTCTGTTGCCACTAGAACTGGACCTGCGACGTATAGTTTAAGGGGTGAGCTACATCCTAGCTTAATAGGGAAACAAAATGAACATATAGATTAAATCTCATATATATATGTTAGTAGTTTTAAAAGCACCATTTATCTGATATCACTTTTGAGAAAAATGATTGAAATAACTGAAATAAAATGATGGGTACAGCTGTTACTTTGCATGGTTTTTTGTTTGTTCTCATTGGTTTAGTTGTGAATTTGGCCTAATCACTTAAATCTTAACTTAAGTAGTCCCCGAGCAATATAGCATCGAGCCCCGATGGAATACCCACCATCGTCGTCTAACTAGACAGTTATTATGTGTATTCCCTAGGAATACCAACCAAGCCCCTTTCTCATAGTTGGCGGGGTCTATTCTCAAATCTACATCCCTGGGATGTGTTATAAATGTACGGATTGGCCGCCATACCGGTCACGGATATCCTGCCGAGTCAGTCGTGGATATCCCGCAACGTCTGTGGGGTATTCTAATCAAACCTTAAATAATAAAAATATCGAACGTGCTCTACATATAGTTATTCACCGTGATTGTGCTAATTTTATTACATTAGGCCTTATCACTAGCTTCCGTTTCACTGTTAGTTTTCATCTGCATCCCTGGGATGCCACTGGTTCAATACATCATCTAGATGTCCACTTTACAAGTTTTACGTCCCCTGGGGACCTCATGACTATCACTTTTGAAACTCACTCACACACCCTTTTTCATAATGATCATGCAATACTTGACTATTTAATTGAAATACACTACATATATGAGTTGACGAAATAATGCACATGTTTCAAGAATATTCCCTACCTTAACGCAAATCCAATGCACACTTTTCTCGTAGAGGTTTACGTCACGATCTCACGTCAAACCTACATTTCATGTGTTTAGAATATGTTTAGAAAGGTCACTAGAATCATTGGAGCACATAGCCTCCATGGATTTATACTAAACTATTAATATCTGCGTGGTGCCTTGCGCGAGTGAGCACAATTCCTCGCTCGAGCGGTCACTTGACCTCGCTCGAGCGAGCACTTGACATCGCGCGAGTGGTTCAAACGAGATCGCTCGAGCGGTTAAAACGAGCCATCTAAAGCTCTACAGGAAGCCTCGCTCTAGCAAGCTTCCCCCTTTATTTTAGGTCTCGCTCGAGCGAGCCCAGAACGAAATCCGTTCTCAGGTTGTATCTTCTGTCCTCGCTCGAGCGAACCATTTAGACCGCTCAAGCGAGGAGCGGAAAAATTTAACTCCTCGATCTGATCGAGAACCCTTATCCTACTTCATTCAAGCCTTATTATCATCGACAGCCATTCAACCAATACTTTATACATTATTTAAGGATACACCTAAGCATTTATTATGCATTTAACATACCTCAATAGATAGGTCTCGTATAAGTTCGATCCACAATTCAAAACTCTACTAGACGAGGAGATCCCAAAGTTCCTCTCCAAAGCTCCTCATTCAACCTTTTCTCTTTCTAAGATAATTAGGTTACGTATTGGGGAACCCCTCTCCCCTTCATTCACTTATATATTTTTTTGTGAAAGCTAGTGTGTTTTACACACACATACACATAGTGTGTACTTGTTAGTTTTGGTTCCCTCTTGAACCACACATACACGTGCATGGTACATGATGTGCACGGTTTCCAAAAATCTGGGGTTATGACACAGGTGACAACCAATCAGTCTCGTCGTGGGCCATACAGGACCCTTAACAACAATTCAGGTAAGTATCACCCCTTCTTCTCTTTACTCAATACTTCTGTACAATATAATTAGTTAAGTAAGATTAAGTCAAATATTTAAAAAACCCGTCTCTCTCTATCCGTGAATTATTATAGTCTTCCCATAAGTGATAATTATCAGTATTCACGAGAAGGTTAGACAGAGCATCCGACATGCTAAGTGTCATCTTGAAAACCATGCAAATGGTTGGGTCCACAAATTCCATACCGGTGAATCTGCTCAGTGATATCTCAGAAGCCGCATTTTCTGAAATTTTACCACCGAATTGATCTTAAATTAAATTCTCAAATTTTCCAAAAACAAAACAGCAAAAAAAAAAAAAATAATAAAGTAAATGAACTCCTATCTGTCACACTTTCACTTCTCACCACTCCAATCCATTCTTTCCCCTGGGAAACCGAACACTTAATATATTCAACTCTGAGAAATCATAAAAGCCCACTGGAAAGGGACTCCTGGCGCGCATTGGTATGAGCAATGACGCGCCCGGTCTGACATGACTTGGGAAAGCCTTCGCCATTACATAATATTTTATCTTATTATCAGTCTCTGGACTTTATCTCTGGACATTCATATGACGTCCCCCGATATCTCGACTATGTCGCATCCACGACATAGAATACGCCTTTCAACAACTACCACTAGGCCCCTGAATGCTCCATTTTAGCTTGCGCTAATAGATAAGAAAGCCAAGCATCTCATGTCAGCATTCCCGGTTCACATTTATGATTTCTTAAGAAAATGAGAAGGTCTCTTGGATGAGGGGTGTCTACTTCTTTGACGCATTCTTATTCCACAAGAATGCACCGAAGAGGGGCATCTATAGACACCCCTATTTTGCTCTCTCAGAGTATACAAATTTGTTTGGTCAACCTTTAGCCTTGCCTATGATCTCTGGAAAAGAACTAGCCTTCTTTGAAGACTTCAAAACTCTAATACGGGGACCATGCATTGAAACAATAGTACATGGTTGAGACCCAGGCTGAACCCATAGCTCTGAGCCTCGTACCCGACTCAAACCTAGGTAGATCCCGAATTAATACAGAGTGCGCAATTCAATTGAACGCCCAACACTTGGCGTGCAATTGATCACCTGCGGACCACTTAAGAGTTGATTAAGCATCATGTCAGGCGCGCGTAATCATATTGTGTGCTCCACCACCAACATGCAATAGGCTCATTTCGGACTAGTCCCTAACCTTCTAGAAACCGCCTAAGAGACGATTATATGTTCTACCTAGCGCGCACAATCTTATTGTGCACTTCTGCACTAGAGCATAATTGGCTCCCAAGCGAACCTGGTCTCTAACTCCCTAGACCGCCAAAACTCCCCTATTAGACGTAGTTGGCATGGCATTTAATTGGATTTTGCGCACCAAACTATGCACGCAATTATTCTACTTAGACTAGGACTGGGATACTTGGCTGAGTCTGTCAGCCGGTCACTCACTGAGTCAGTCATCGACTCAAAGTGATTGAGCGCTTTGTTTCAAGCTCACAATTCGATTAAACGGACCAAACAGGGTGCGTAATTAAATTTCACCAACCAATTGAGCGCACGCCACAGGGCACACAATTGACCAAATACTTATAAATAGGACCCATCACCATGACTCAAAAACACACAATTTTTGACACATATTTTTCTCTCTCGAGTTCCTTGCTTTCAAGCTTAGGATTTTGAGATTCCTCTCTGCGGCCCTGGCCTCAGGTATACGTTTATTCTAATTTTCAATTCTTCTAGTTCTTAGTTCTTAGTTCTAGTCCTTAGTGCTAGTTCTTAGTCCTAGATCATTGGTTCTAGACTTAAGTTCTTAAGCTTTTAGTTCTAGCTCTTAGATTTTAAAATCCCTTTAATCCTTAATTCTTCCCTTTTTTTTTCCTGGTTCTAGTTTTCAGGTTCTAGAACCAGTTCCCTTTTTTTATTCTAGTTCTAGATGTAGGTTCTAGCCCTCTAGTTTTTAAATTATAGATCTTAGATCTTTGGATTTAATCTAAATTTCTAGTTTTTTTATTCTAGTTCTTAGTTTCTAGAACCAGTCCTTAATTTCAGTCCTTAAATTTAGTCTTAAAATTTTAATTTTAGTTCTAAATCTCTAATTTTAGATCTTAAGTTCTTATTCTTAGATCAATTTTGACGTTCCTAAATTTTAGTTCTAATTTTTAACTTGATTATCGATTTTTGATCCGTAAATTCATAATTTATAAATTCAAAATTTATTTTTCAATCCATATTATTACTAAAATAATCCCTAGCCACCCAATTTAGCCAAGGGAGCTTATGAAGGGCACCCGGGAATGAGGCCGATCCTCCTTAGCATAGCGGGCCCAAAACCCCTTTTTTTAGAATTCTGATAAAATTAGGATACTTTGATTAATTAGAGTTTTGAAAGAACTACTTTACGTAGTCTATTTAATTATAGTTTTAGTAAAATTAGAAAGATTAGTATTTCTAGTAATATTAGGAAGTTAGTTAGAATCCTAATTAGATTCTGATATAATTAGATTTTATTAGGATATTAATTAGAGTTCTAGCCAGATTAGGAGACCTAGTTGAATTAAGATCCCTCGATTAATTAGACCCCTAATAGGATTAAAATTAATTAGATCCCTGATAGTATCAAGTAAATAAAGGTGTCAAAAATCATAGCGAGAGTAGGAAAGGTAAAGTAGTTAGAAGAGAAATAGGAAAACTAGCTTAACTAAACTTATAGGTGACCCAGTGCTGCTGACATCGGCCGACCGATGATTCAGTAAAGAGAACAACCCATACCTCCATCCCGAAAGGCGTGATCAGTGACGTGTTGTAGCGTCGATAAATATCTGCAGCTGGCGATCGCAATGAACCAAGTATTTCCCTGAGATTTACCTCTTCATTTTCAGTACTTAATTATCTCTAAACAAACACCACCTTTGCTAGAGTCCACTTGGACTGAATTGGGCCACTCTTTCACGAGACCGAAAGGGACCCAGAAAAAGTACGTACCAGCAGGGCCATGCTCAAAATCGGTGTATCGTTCAAGGAGATCATTGGGAAGCTCCTCAACAGGGATTTCCTCATCCAGACTCGTGACTCCTACCTCTTCTTATATTTCTACAAGAAAGGGCTCGATTTCATGTGGGACGGGTTTTACAATTAAGGCATCTTTTTTCTTAATTTTATCGAGAATTTTAAAAGACATTTTTTTTTGTTATTTTATATTTCTTTTAGTTTTTTGGATTTTTCTTTTTGTTCGAAAGTGGGCCCTTGGCAAGGCGGGTTTCTATATACACATGGTATTGTTTTCCAAGGACTAACCTCACTTTTTACAAGTTATTATTATTATTTTTGGAAGCGGGTGCCGAATTTTAGGCCACCCGATGCTTACAGAGTTAGGGGCATTGACGCCTAATTCCTTACCTGTGGTACTGCACCTTTACCTGGTTTGATAGAGGAGGTTGATTGAGATGACTTTTGAGAGTCAACCTCCATCATGTTTATCCTAGGCTTGTCTGCGACCCGGTCCTCAAACGTCAATATAGGTTTGTGGTGGTTTACCACAGGGGGAGATTGTGCAGGTATGAAAAACTCTACCTCAAAAAGGGACAGAGTGGCTAGGGCTATTTCCAGGTTGGGGGGACAATTTGGGGAATGGTGGGGTGGACAGGGGCTACCAGTTTGTGTGGGGTTAGCAGCGTTACCCCATTTTGATCAATCTTTATAATCCCCGAGCTCACAAAGGTATTCCAGATGTGAGGCCCAGAACGGGGTTCTTCTTCTAAGCTTATCCCCTTGGCTTTTGCTATAGCAATGGTTTGGGCCTTTCCTTAGCCTCTCGAACTTCTTATTCAGTGGGCTTGTAGCCTAACCTAAATCTGACTTGCTGCCCACCCTTGGCCTTGACCGGCTCTCTCCAGCCTTGCAACCGGGGTCCTAATCCCTTTCCTTTTTGATAGCCTCATTTTTGGAGTATGGCCACAGCTGCAACCATTATGCCTCTGATTTTTAAGGTGATACTTTTAAGGGGTTTTGAGACTACCGCCGATACCTCGTATTCGAAGTTATGGAGGTCCTGATCTGTACTAAAAAATGACCATATTTCACACCTAGTTTTAGTGATTTCAGGTGTTTCTGACTATTGGATCTTCAAAGAACATAAAAGTGGATAATTACGGGTTACACAGGCACATTGGACCATGAAATCAGCAGAAGCACAAAAATTCGTAAATATGATTAATTAGCCCAGAATATCTACTAGGAGAATGATGATGTTACCCTTATGTGTCAATCGATTGAGAATCAAATCTCAATCGATTGACATGAAAGACAGCTTTTTCCACTCTATTTCAAAATTGAATTAATTCAATCGATTGAGATTTGAACTCAATCGAGTGAAATTCAAATTTGAATAATTCGCCAAAACGAGAATATGAACTCAATCGATTGAGAATGGAAGTTCAATTGATTGAGATTATTTTTGGATGTTGTCTTTCTCGCTCCCTATAAAATAAAAGCTATGGTTTAGGGTTTAGGGTTCAGCTAGTTCTCTTTTTCTCCTTTAGGTTCTTCTTCTCTTAGTAGATTGTACCTAAGTTTTCATAGCTTTTCTTTACAGTTCTTTGAATGATAGTTTGTATTTATGAACAAAGTATTATAAGGAGAGATCTTTTGATAAATAAAAGTACATGTTTAAGATGATATCTTTTGGTTTACAACGGGCTTATACACAGAGGATGAGCGGCTAAAACCCCTTGTTCAAGGAGGAAGCGACCTCTAGATAAGTAACTGCTTTACTATTAATCCTATAATTTCTTAGCATTGTCATAGAATCATTTTGCTAAAAGTATGAACTTAATTGAATATAATTGAATGCTCATTTATAGCTGTTGATCTTAGTTATCAATGACCATAAAAGGGTCATTCCATCTAGATCTGTTCCTGCAGGCCGATCTAGGCTGCAGCGTGATTGTTTCTTCATTGTCGTGATTTAGAATTTTGAGATACGCTATGCCTTTTACATGATTCATACAGCAGTAGGCTGAGTCATCATTTTTGGATACGATATGTCGGATCAATGGTCACATTCTTTACGATTCATTTTTCTTCTTGATAAATAATGGTATTTTGATGTGGTATGAAATTATGAATTTAATTGAAGAAAAGTTACGAATCTAGGTTTAGCAAACTCCTTGATCATTTCTTAAATTGTCATTTTCTTTGTCATCGTTTGTTCTTGCTTAGATTAATTTACATTTATTGCTCTAGCATAGTGTGGTAACGGTTTAGCGAATTGACTTTCTCTCCCTTGATACTTCCTTGGGCATCTTTTTCTCTTTAAGAATTAATTAATTACACACTTCCCTGTGGGTTCGACACCCTTGATTTCACCATGCTACGATAGATCTTGTGCACTTACAAG
The DNA here is from genome assembly GCA_021018995.1 of Chloranthus sessilifolius. Classification (NCBI taxonomy): domain Eukaryota; kingdom Viridiplantae; phylum Streptophyta; class Magnoliopsida; order Chloranthales; family Chloranthaceae; genus Chloranthus; species Chloranthus sessilifolius. The sequence goes on along the minus strand of CM037597.1, from coordinate 30,958,320 downwards.
GGTACAATTTAAAATCGATCAACTTTTTGGCACCATTGCCGGAGAAGCATCATAATTATATTAATTTTTAGGAGCATTTTATTTTGTTTTGTATTAAAAAAAAAACAAAAACTAAAAAAATTAAAAATTGGTGTGTTTTAATTTTGAAATTTCGACAATTTAAATTCCGAATTTTGAATTTTGAAAATTTTGAATTTTGAAATTTGAAATTTGAAATTTTGAATCTTGAAATTTGAAATTTGAATTTCAAATTTTCATTTTCATTTTAATATTTTGAATCTCAAATTTTGATTTTGAAATTTGAAATTTGAATTTTGAATTTAAAATTTGCATTTGAATTTTGAAATTGAAATTTGAATTTTGATTTTTTTAGGATTTGTAAGATTTTCTAATTCTAGTTTATTGCCGTTTGTAGGATATCTTGTTTAGGATTTGCAAGATTTTCTTTTCTTTTCTTTTGTAGGATTTTTAGGATTTTTAATTTAGGATTTTTTTTTTAGGATTTGAATTATTGCCTTTTAGTTTATTGATTGTTACTTTATTACCTTTTACTTTATTGCCTTTTAAGCCTTTTAGTTTCTCTTAGAATTTCTTTTAGGATTTAGAGGATTTGTAGGATTTCTTTTACAGTTTTAAATTTTGAATTTTGAATTTGAATTTGAATTTGAATTTTGAAGTTCAAATCTTCATTTTGATTTTCAACTTTTGATTTTGAATTTTGAATTTCATATCTTGACTTTGATTTTCAAATTTTAAATTTCAAATTTTGATTTTGAAATTGAATTTTTATTTTGAAATTTGAATTTGAAATTTGAAATTGAAATTTGAATTTTGATTTTGATTTTAAAATTTGAAATTTTAAATTCGGATTTAAAAAAAATAAAAATAATAATAAAATACTATAGAAGTCAATCGATTGATAATTCTCTGTCAATCGATTGAGCTCTAGGATATCAATTGCCAGTTTTTTCACTGTGGGAACCTTTGAAGCTTCTGTCAATTGGTTGACCTTTCTGTTTCAATTGATCGACAAAAACCTGTACTATTTATAATTTTAGATGTATCTCCTATTCTGACCAGCCTGATTTTGAACCTCAATCGATCAATTTTAACAAATCAATCGATTGACTGATAAGTCTCTATTGAATCACTGTTGTGTTTTCCTCAATCGATTGAGTCCATAAATTCAATCGATTGAATCTGAATTTTTACATTGTTGGGTTTATTGTGGACTCGATGATCCTTGTTTGGGTGTGTTGGTGCATGAGCTTTACTCGATCTCATCACCCACATCTACAACCATTAAATTATGAGATTGAAAGGTCTTGCAGAGTGAATCGTAGAAACCATAGGCTTCAGTGTCATCACATTGAAAGTATGGCAGATCAAAGACAAGAAGGAATGGGAATAATCATGATAACAATAATAATAATGGGAATAATAAATAGAATGAAGGCCCACGAACATTGGAAGAATACAATGATCCCGATTTTTACGAAAATCGGGATAGCATCATTAATGCTCCCATCCCAGAAAATTATTATAAATTTAAATCGGCAATGATTCAAATGTTGCCAATTTTCAATGGGTTAAGCAATGAAAACCCACATACTCATCTGAATGAGTTTCTTACGGTGTGTAAAATGTTCAGAGTTCATAATGTTACCGATGAGATAGCAAAGTTAAGACTCTTTCCCTTTTCTTTAAGGGATAAGGCAAAAACTTGATTCTATTCCTTAGAACCACAATCTATCCCGAGTTGGACGGAGTTTCAATGTGAATTCTTGAGAAAGTATATTTCCATGAGCAAAACCAATGAGTTACGTCAGAAAATTCTGCTCTATGCCCTGCAACCTACTGAAACATTTCATGAATGTTTGGAATGTTTTAAAGAATTGGTCAAAAGTTGCCCTAATCATCATATTCAAAGGTAGCAACAAGTCCAGAGTTTTTACAATGGGCTGATCCCAGAAGAAAGGCATATGGTGGATGCATCGTATGGAGGATCATGTGCTACGAAAGAAGCTGATGAAATTTGGGCATTGTTTGAGAGATTATACCAAACTTTAATACAAAATGAGACCTTGGGGAGAGCTAACCTGAATATGATAACTAAATCCCATGTGTTGACAAAAGGTGACTTGTATGATGTCAACAACAATTCCTCTGATTTATCAACAAAAGTTGATATATTGTCTAAACATATGAACATGTTGTTAGCTGCAACAAAACAAGCTCAAACTCCTACCACCCTCATTGTTTGCTCAATTTGTGAACACCCAAGTCACATGGCTAATGAGTGTCCAACCACTCTGATGATCTTTCTTGAAAAACTTACTCCTCAAGAACAGGTGAATGTGACTCAGTCATATCATCGGCAAGACAGAAATGTGTACTCCAAAACTTATAATCTGGAATGGAGAAATCACCCTAACTTAGGATAGGGAGGATCGAACCAAACCGGACAGGCAAACCAGCAGTACTGATCTAACACATCAAGTGGACAACAGGGCTTTCGTCCACAACGGAATTCTAACTTTCAACAGAATTCTTATTATCATCACCCAAATTCAGAGTATTAGAAAAATCAAAATTTCAATCAATCTCATACCACCACTTCAAAAGATTCTTATTTGGAAGAGAAGGTTATGAGGAACATGCAAGCTTTTCAACAACAATCTATACAAGCTATGCAGCAGATGATGAATGACCACTTGAGTCAATTGACTAATCAATTGAGTCAAAGAGAGGAAGGCAAGCTTCCCAGCCAACCACTCAACAATCCTCGAGGTCAAGCACAGTCTAATAAAGGACCATCGACTAGTCATCAGTTGAAAGCTGTCACTATGATAAGAAGTGGACGAGTGATTGATAATCAAGTGGAAGTTCTTGTGGACTCTAAAAAGGAAGAAGAAGAAGCGGAAAAGGACAGAGAGCCAGAGATAAGAAAAGAGAGGGAGCTTCCTGAAAGTGTCCAACTGGAACCTGAAGAAAACCCAGAACTTAAATCCACTCCTCATACCCCAAAGGCACCATTCCCTGAGAGTTTGACATCTCCATCTAGAATGGGGAAGGGTTCGTTAAAAATGGAGGAAATCTTTGAAACATTTAAGCAAGTAAAGATAAATCTTTCATTGCTTGAAACAATCAAATAAGTTCCTGAGTATGCCAAATTCTTCAAGGATTTGTGCACCTGTAAGACAAAGGCGTGCACTCAAGTGTCAAAGAAAGTATTCCTGGCCAATCAAGTCATTTAAATATTACAATTAGAAGCACCACAAAAACTCGAGGACCCTGGAGTTCCAACTGTTCCATGTGTTATACATGGGCAACCAATTGATAAGGCATTACTGGATTTGGGAGCAAGTGTTAGCCTGATCCCATACTCAGTATATGAGAAATTAGGATTGGGCGAATTGAAACCCACTATAGTCACACTCCAACTTGCGGATAGGTCAGAAAGAAGACCTAGGGGTATCATTGAAGATGCTTTGGTTGAAATAGATAAATTTCTCTTTCTAGTGAACTTCGTCGTCTTAGATATGGAACCACTAGTTAAATCAACAAATTAAGTCCCAATCATTCTTAAACGTCCGTTTCTCGTAACTGCAAATGCCTGCATCAATTGTTGAATGAGGGTCATGGAAGTTTCTTTTGGAAACATGAAAGTCAGGCTGAATATGTTTCATGCAGTGAACCATTTCCCCAATAAAGATGAGGTTGACTGTTTATACATCGATCAAGTGGATGAAGCTTTACCGTCAATGCTGACCAAAGAAGAATTTGAAACTGCTTTATTGTCCATCTATGAGGAAAAAGGAAGTGAAGAGAAACACCCAAAAGAAAAGAGGATGATAAGTCATGGGAGAATAAAGCAAAGGTGGAACCATTACCCATTGAGGTAAAGGCCGAACTGACTCCATCAATCGAGTAGCCACCAACCGTTGAATTAAAACAGCTGCCTGAGTCACTCAAATATGTCTTCCTGGGACCTCAAGAAACGCTCCTGGTAATAATTTCATCAACATTATCAGAAAAGTAAGAGCATTATTTGTTGAAAGTGCTTAAGGATCATAAGGAAGCTATCAGATGGACTTTAGCCCATCTAAAAGGAATTGATCCATTAGTATGTATGCACAAAATGCATCTGGAAGATGACAACATACCATCAAGAGAGCCACAGAGTCGACTTAATCCAAACATGAAAGAAGTCATTTTAAAAGAGATTATCAAGTTGCTCGATGCTGAAATCATCTAGGCGATCTCCGATAGTGAATGGGTAAGGCCAGTTCAAATTGTTTTCCAAAAAGTCAGGGATTATAGTGAAAGAAACTACTGAAGGGGAGTTGGTCCCTATTCGCAAGACCACTGGGTGGCGCGTGTGCATCGATTATCGAAAATTGAACACAACCACCAGAAAGGATTATTTTTCCCTTTCATTCATTGATCAAATTCTTGAGAAGTTATCAGGGCAAGAGTTCTACTATTTTCTCAATTTATATTCGAGGTACAATCAAGTGCATGTATTTCCAGCCGATTAGGAGAAGATAATGCTCACGTGTCCTTATGGTACTTTTACATATCGCAGAATGCCATTCGGCCTTTGTAATGCTCTAACCACCTTTCAATGATGTATGTTAGCCATATTCTCTGATATGATTGGCAAATTCATTGAGGTATTCATGGACGACTTCTCTGTTTTTGAGAAGACCTTTGAATTGTGCTTGCATCACCATTCACAGGTGTTGCAATATTGTGTAGAATCCAATCTTATTCTAAGCTGGGAGAAGAGCCATTTTATGATTCGACAGGGAATAGTTTTGTGGCATATCATATCAAGAAAAAGAATTGAAGTCGACAAAGCAAAAGTTGACTTAATTGCTAATCTGCCTCCACCAAAAAGTGTTCATCAAATTCGATCATTTGTGGGTCATGTTGGATTTTACAGAAGATTTATCAAAGATTTTAGTAAGGTCGCTACGCCATTGTACAACTTGCTTGGGAAAGATGTTTCGTTTGAATTTAATGAAGACTGCATGAAAGCCTTTTTGAAATTGTGAGAGTTGGTATCAAAGGCTCCGATAATCCAACCATCGGATTATTCGCTCCCCTTTGAACTCATGTGCGATGCATTGGATTATGCTATTGGAGCGGTCGTAGGGCAAAGGGTAGGTCAATTACCACATGTGATTTACTACGCTAGTAAGACACTAATTGATGCACAATTGAATTACACCACAATTGAGAAGAAATTATTAGCTGTGGTCTATGCGCTGGATAAATTCTGTTCTTATTTGCTCAGATCCAAAATAGTGGTCTTTTCAGACCACTCTGCCTTAAAGTATCTCTTGGCAAAAAAGGATACGAAACCAAGGCTGATCTAATGGATCTTGCTCCTCAAAGAATTCAACTTTAAAATCAAAGATAAAAAGGGGGTTGAAAATGTTGTGGCTAATCATTTGTCACAAATTCTACGTGACGAATCATCTGTATCAAAAACCATCTGTGACACTTTCCCGGATGAGCAATTAATGGCAATAGATACAACAGCTACAAAAATCCCTTGGTTTGCGAACATCGTGAATTATTTGGTTACTGACAGAATTCCTACGCAATGGGGTAAAAGCGATAAGAAGCTCTTTTTCTCTCAAATAAAATACTACTTTTGAGATGAGCCACATTTGTTCAAATACTGCTAAGATCAAGTCATAAGAAGATGCATACCAGAAGAGGAGCAACTGAGTACCATAAATTTATGCCATGTTGAGGCCTGTGGAGGCCATTTTGGAGGACAAAAGACCACACAAAAAATTCTTCAAAGTGGATTTTATTGGCCCTCTCTCTTTCAAGATTCAGTAAGATTTTACAAAGAATGCCAACGATGTCAACAACTCGAAAATATTTCGAGATGGAATATGATGCCATTGAACCCAATTTGGTTGTTAAAATTTTTGATGTGTGGGGTATTGACTTCATGGGTCCTTTTCCCCCATCATTCAGTTATTTCTACATTTTGTGGCTGTCGACTATATTTCAAAATGGGTAGAAGCCATGGTAACAAGATCGAATGACCACAAGGTGGTGGTCAAATTCTTATAGGAAAATGTGTTCAATAGATTTACGATTCCCTGAGAAATCATTAGTGATGGCGGTTTCCACTTCTGCAACAACCAATTTGCCACTTTAATGAGAAAATATGGTGTCACCCACAAGGTCTCAATACTGTACCATCCATAGACGAGTGGTCAAGTAGAACTGTCAAATAGGGAGATCAAGCGGATTTTAGAAAAGACGGTGCGACAAGATAAGAAAGATTGGTTAAATCATTTATTTGATGCTCTTTGGGCATATCGCACTGTATTTAAGACACCGATTGAAATGTCGCCATTCGGGATTGTGTATGGGAAAGCTTGTCATCTCTCAGTCAAATTGGAATATAAGGCATTCTGGGCAATCAAACGATTTAATTTCGATATGCAAGAGGCAGGGTCCAATCGAAAGTTGCAATTGAACGAATTAGAAGAGCTACGCTGTGATGCTTATAAAAATTCGAGGATGTACAAAGAGCGATATAAGAAATTGCACGATCAATTAATTCTTTGGAATGAATTTCACATAGGATAAAGGGTTTGGTTATTCAATTCCAAACTTAAACTCCATCTAGGAAAATTTAAGTCGAGGGGGGAAGGACCCTTTCAGGTCGTATCCACTACCACACACTGTGCAATTGAGGTCAAAATTCTGAAGGATAATCGGATTTTCAAGGTGAATGGGTAACGACTTAAACCAATGTTTGAACCAATGACCCAAATGAGGATTGAATCAACATACCTCAGTGACCCAGAAAAATGATAATCAAATGGTCGAGTTGTCGACACATAAACTCAACGCTTCCTGAGAGGCAACCCAGTGTGTTTGAATTCTTTGTGTTAGAAGTCTAGAGTCTGCTCAATTAATTGATTTTGAGATAAGTCAATCGGTTGACCTTGTATTTGCTCAATCAATTGAGGATTATCTTCCTCAATCGATTGATGTTTCAGTTCAAAACATCATCTCACCTCATCAATGCTTGCCAGACCGTTCGACACTACTTGATGTCAATCGATTGAAAATCCAATTTCAATCAATTGACATAAAATCTGAATTAATTGCCAATTTTCGAAATCGAAGCATCAATCGTTGCATCTTTTCGGTGGAGGCAATGTCAAAAGTCATCATAATGTCAATTGATTGAGACTAATCCCTCAATCGATTGACCTGACATCCTACTTAATTTCGCCAGTTCCCAAGATGTCAAACGTCATGACTTTTCGTAAAAAGCTACATGTCAATCGATTGACACCAGTGTCTCAATCGATCGACATTAAGGGTACATCAATGATTGTACCACATCACATCCACGTTCCAAATGCCCATTGTAATTCCCGCGACGTGGTTCAGTGTCAATTGATTGAAATCCATGATTCAATCAATTGATGAGAGAAATATAAAAACGGAATAGCCGTGGTCCCCTTTTTCACAAGCTTCTTGTAAACTCAACCGAACCATCTCTCCCAAACATTCTTCCTCGTACGATCGAAATGGAAGCACTCGGACCAATGATCTACCGACCACCCCATCCTGACAACAACCCCATGCGCATCCCGAACGACAAGTACGTGGACTGGCAATGTCAAACCGAGAATTTCTTCGATCTTTCAAAGTTTCGTCATATCGCCGAAGCTGCGCGCTCAATCAAGTTTATCTAAAATATAATGCTAAATCAGTTGTGATAACGGGATAATGCTAAATCAGTTTAGAGGAATGGTTCTGATTAATGATGATCATGTATTGCTCATGTATAAGCATGTATAATCATATATAATGATGATAGATAGAGATAGATGAGTTTATGAATCATGATGAAAGTATAGGTCAGATTTGACGTGTGATCAAGAAAGAATATGCTAGACCAGTTTTGATGAATAGTTAGCTTAGTTCGATAGATGAATATCAATGATTATGCTAATTTCAGTTTACATGAATGCCTTTGCATGACTATGCTCGTGTCAAGTTTGATGAATAGGTATGCATGATAAGGATCCAAGCAGTTGTGCTATAGGACTATTATGCTAATTTAGTTAAATGTGTGATTATAAATGATGATAAGATCAATTTTGACGCATGAATATGAATAGTTATGTTAATTCAGTTATACTAGTTTAGTTTTGCTATATCATACCTGTTCATGATGTTCTTGCATACATGTTAACATGCATTGTTCATGTACTATTTTCCTTGATGTCATATACACGTCTTTATTCTCGTCTTGAAACAAGTGATCCCGCTAACTCGGGAGCTTGATATCTCGTCCAAGTGATCCCGCTAACTCGGGAGCTTGATATCTCGTCTAAGTGATTCCGCTAACTCAGGAGCTTGATATCTCATCCAAGTGATCCCGCTAAGTCGGGAGCTTGATTTTCTTGGTCTAAGTGATCCCGCTAACTCGGGAGCTTAATTTACTTGTTTCTTGTATATGTCTTATTTCAGTGTGATTTCTGTAATTGTCCAGCATGATTCCTTGTCAGTATGATTCCTCATATTTATTCAGCATGAATCTGTCAGTGTGATACAATATTTGTATGATTTATTGCTTGTTATATTATATGTTGCTAGAATAGATACGATGCTAAAATAGAGACAAGAGTAGATATAAGGTGCTTCATTTTATTATGCATCTAGAAGTGAATTTGATAATCTAATATATAACTTAGCACTTTAAATTTCCCTGCTGAGCTTTGATGATAGCTTATCCTATGACTTCATGTCTTAGTTGCAAATATTGCTCGTGACCCTGAGCACGAAGATGATCCTACCTACTAATCTGAGGAGAAGGACAAGGAGGACGAGGAGGAAGGTTCTGCTGAGGACTTGTTTCCTTGAGAGGTTTGAGAGAGATATTTGTTTATCACACACTAGAGTTGTATAAACAACAGTGTGGTTTGAGATAGTTTACTCCATGTATAGGTTTTCTGTTTATATTTCCTGTTCAGTTTATGCCTTAGATAAAGGAATGGATATCAGTTGTGCCATATTTCTTTGTATCAGAGTTATTTTAATTCGCTTCCGCAATTGTAAATCTTTGTACATGATGCACTTGTTAGAAAGGATCATGTTAGGTGACCCGACGGCACAACCTTTTCCATTTACGTGAAGGGGAAAAGTCGGGCTGTCACAGAAGAAGTCACGTGGGAGCGAAAAGTTGAAATCCGCAAACAATTCCCACACTTGTTTGAGTAATATGGAGAACTATAATTCAAGGAATGTAATGGCACTTTATTTTTGGATTACAATCAATATGACTTGTATTATGTACAAATTTCTGAGTTTGATTCTGTTTCAGTTATTGAAACTAGGTTTATATAGTTTGTTTCACTTAAAGAGAACATATATGCAACCGATTGGACCGAGTATCGCTTGCATTGTCACTTAAAAATAGGAAATCTAACGACCGAGAAGTCGGTTATGTACATTGCTTAACACTTAGGTTTGTACCGAATTTGAACTGCAAGTACAGAACATGAATGAGGCCTCAAAGTCCTCAAAATTTAAAATTTTCAAAGTTGACAGTTTCTGTCAAAACCGAACGTTCGAATTCAAAATCGAACGTACGATATGAAAATCGAACGGTCGAAATTAAAATCGAACATTTGAAATTGTCAGGCTCCTAAGATATTTTTGGATAAAACCGATTGTTTGAATTAGAAATCGAGTGTTCGAATTCAAAATCGAACATTCGAATTATAAATCGAACGATCAATTTTGTCGACGTAAGTTCAAACTCGAGGGTTATTTCCCTCATTTTTGTTTTCTATTAGAGACTTTTAGGGGTTTTCTTTGGGATCCACCAGGCTCGATTTGGTTTCAAGAACCAGTTTCTAACTTCCCCAAATCGATAAACCCTAACCTTCTTTGTACTATTTTTTGTTTCATTCTTAAGACTCTTTATTTAAATTAGAATTATTATGGGACCTAAAAAGCAAGCGGCTATTAAAATCCCTACTTCGAAACGGCCCGCATTAAAGGTCGATTCTTCTAGCCAACCACTACCACCACCACAACCAAAACCACCTCCTCCACCACCATGTGAACAACCCAATGAGTGGTGGAGTGAAATGGATTTTGACGACGAGTTGTCCTTTGACCTTGAGCTTTTTGAGCAACAAGCTACCTCAATGGGCACGGGATTACTTAGAGAAAGCTGGGTTGGGCACCCTATTCAACCTTTTCACACCCATATTTACCCCCGATTGGTATAGCTGTTTTACCAACATATGCGTTGGGGTGATGGAAAAAAAATTTATACTTTGATCGATGGGCGAGATTACGAGTTTGATCTTGATGATATCATTGAAGCGATAGCTTGTCCTACCGAGCATTCACAAACCATGGGTTTGTTGGCACCAAATCCCAAACCAGTGAAATTCCAAGATGTCATCGGACAAATGACCCACGGACTTCATGGATCCAGGAAATCGATAACCCGAGCCCAATTGTTGGATACAAAGTGGAGGCTCGATGTAATATTTAAGTGCAACCTCTATCTATTTGGGCATAAATCGGAAAGGAGGGGCATTATTTTCCACCTTTCAAGACAAGTGGTTTAGTGCCCCGGAGGTTGTATTTAGGGGTATCATAACACCTCATGAGCAAATGGGTAAAAAAAGGAAAGCCCTTACCAAAGAAATCCCTTATGCTCATCTTCTCTCACTCATGATTGAGGATTATGATGGTGGGGATGAGTAAGAAATTTTGAATGATGAACCCAAGTCCACGGCCAATGTAAAGACATATAAATTGAAAGATTGGAGGAGGAGCTATAAAAAGTTACTGAAAGCTCCCCAAGAAGCAGTTGACCAAGAAGAAGTTGATCAGGAAGCTGCATAATAAGACGCTCCAGAGCCAGAACAACCCGAGCCTGTAGACCAGCCACAACCACCTGCACCTATTCAGATGCCACCACCTATCTAGCCACAGGCCCCACATGTTGAATGTTCAAATTTCCCCTATTTCTGGCTTTTTAATTTTCTTTGGAAAAACTATGGAGAAACTTTTGTCTATTAGTTTTAAACACTATTAACACTTATGTGGTATTAATTAAATATAGGTTAAGTGTGGAAAAACCTTTGGTGAGGATTTTTAGGTAGCCCTGACCGAAAGAATATTAATTGCATTTTCCTGAAGGAATATGATTTTATTTTTGAATACATCTGAATTTGTTTCCGAATATATCATGAACTCCAAATTTGATATGAATCTGTCTTGAATTTGATCAGCGTGAACTCTGAACCTTGAATTCCAAATACATTTGAATATGAGCTTGAATCTTAAATCTTGAATCCTAAATCTGGAATTCTGCATCTTAATTATGTAGTAGAATCTGCATCTAAAATATATATTAGAATTTGCATTTGATTTAAGGTTTTCGTGAACGAATTCCAACCGACGCGACAGGATATCCATGACCGACACGACAGGATATCCGTGAGTTTGTCTTTGAACCTATTTGACTGTGTAACTATATGGAAAAAGTTACCCTCATAACCGGGGGACTTGTTGCATCTCCTAAAAAGAGTTCATTGAATGACGATAGTTAGTTAAGGGTTCCCATTGGTTTTATTCCTGCTCTCATGATAAAGTATCTTGAAAAGAACTTTAAGTTATGATTTAAGTCATTAATTAGAAGAGCACTGCATAAATAAAAATTCGAAAATATATGAAACCCTGACTTGTTTGACTTCCGTTCACAACACATCACATGATTTTAGAATTGGAATTTAGTAAATAAATCTATTTAGAATACCAGTTTTGAAAATACATCTGCTTTGATTTCAGTTTATCAAAACAATATTTGTTTTAACAAAAATATAAATAAAATTAATTTTCTTCTGTTGAGCTTAAACTGTTACCTCACCCCGACTATACGTCACAGGTGTAGAGAGTCAAGCTCAGGGTTACGAGAGTGATCCAAATTACGAGCCAGAGGATGAGTCAGAAATCCCTCCTGACGAGTTCTTTCCTTGACTTAGGGTGTGAACTTAGTATAATTCTTTTTGGTATATGTCTGTGTATGACTATTTTTGAATTATGGGTCTGAGGCCTTGTTTAGTTTTGGTACTTATATCATTTTGAGGAACCATGATTAGTCACAGAATATATCATTTTATCACGCTTAACTTAGTGATGCTAGGACTTAGGTTGCTATTAATAAGTTGCTGATGTGTAGATATTAAAGAAAAAAGTAAAAGAGAGCCAAAGTATTAATATTCATCAAAATAAAGTCAAAAAGCTGTAAAAAGACGATTGAGTGTAAGAAGACAATTCGCCACCGATTAAAAGATGAGAAATCGTATTTTACGATTGAGCGCTAATACTAAAGCCAAAGAAAAGAAAATGAGAAATCGTAATTTACGATTCTTCAAAAGACAATTCTTCAAAAAGCGACAAAAGAGTAAAAGGCGAACAGAAGAAAGTGATCGTTGTCTACTAAGGAAGCTATGAAAGATAGAAAATCCTGATTTACGATTTTCTAGGAAAAGAAGAAAAAGAATAATCGTGAATTATGATTACGATTATAGAAGTTTTCCTATTGCTATTGACCATGTGAAGACTATCACCATCAAGAACAGAATTAGAAGAACTCTTTAATTAGAAGTTTGGCTAATCACGGATCTGAGAAGATTGATGAAGATAGACTCATAAGACCTCTGCTGCTATTATCAAGGAAAGAAATTCGAAACACATCAACCATTGAAAGCAAGGAAAAATAAAATTAGAATTAGAGTTATATTAGGAATCTTTTATCTTAGTTATTTCTTTTATTAGAATTAGAACTCTATAAACTGACTCCTTATGATCTATAAATAAGAGGGCCCGATATAGGAATAATTGTCAAAGAAATTCTCAGCATCAATTGACGAGTGAGGTTAGGTTTTCTTTTGATCAATTTAGAGTAGATTTTTATTATTTTATAGATTAGATATTAGAGGATTCTCAAGAGCAATTGACGACTGCTATTGGGTGCTGAAGACTAGTGTAGATATCTGTACTTTCTCAGAAGCAATTAACGACTATGGCTAAGGGGTGAAGGATATATTTATTTTGCTTTCTAGTTTATATTTTATTTTATTTTTAGTTTAGATTTTATATGCTTTATAAACATCTTCGAATTTTAATTTGAATTGACGACTCAGGTTAAAATTTACAGATTAGTGTAATAGTTTTACTTTTCTATCTTCAATTTCTTGAATTTGATTGATGCCCAGATTTTAGGAGATTGTTGATTAGATTAAATTTGTGTTGAAGAATTTTAGTATTTGATTGACGACCAAATTCTGGAAGGCTGCAATACAGTGTAATAGTATTTTAAAATTGTAAACATCTGATAGCTGAAGGTTGAGATTAACGACCTCAATCTGAAGGAGGATTAGGTATTATTTTTCTGCAACGTAGTATAAAAAAATATTCTTTTATTCATATTTCTCTAGTAGTTTAGGACTTAAAAGATAAAAATGGTTTTTAAAAAAGGAATATAAAAATTTATAAGAAGATAATCACTTCTTCGTGGGATCGATCCTATCACTAGTGCTATAATTTTTATTGTGGACTAGCAATAGGTTAAGGCTTGATTTTAATTTAAATATATACATACTATAAGCCGGTCAAGTTTTTGGCTCCACTGTCGGGGAAGTGGTTTATCTTTTAATTTTGATTATATTCCTGTTTTTAAAAATAAATATTTATCTTTCACTTTTTATACTTCTTTATATTTTTTACTTTCTTTGATCACTTCTTAATCTTGCGCAGGTTTATTCAGAGCGACAACTCAGAGTCTCAATTTCCCTTGATCAGTGAAGATTAAGGCTTAGATTTCTTCTCTCTCCCTGCTTTCTTGAATAAAACTTATATAAAATTAAAAATATTAAAAATAGAGTTTCCTTTTCTTCATCACACCCAATCTCGAAGTCTATTTTTCGTCGAGTGTGATCCAGAAATTGAAAGGACTCTCCAACGTAATTTGGCAGCAGGCTGAATTTCTACAAGAGAATCCTTACTAATGGCTGAGGAATTGTCCATCTAGGAACATTTCAGTCCCATAGTGTTGACGGAGCCCTCTTGTATAGTTCCACCAAAGGTGTGACAGCCCGGGTTTTCCTTACCACAAAACCCATGCCGTCAGATCGCACACATGATCCAAGTTACAGTGATGCTATGGTATCTATTGTACGCATCACATACCAATAACTCTATCTTTCCTCACATATGACACAGGAAGGATCGGGCCATTACATGATGCTAAGCTCACAAAACAAGTACAAAGTAAGCATAGCGGAAAACAAAGTGCGGAGATATATCAGAAACAAAAGCAATAGAACTACTGACCTAACTATCATAGTTACAAAGGCTCAAAAAGAAATATCTTCCACCAATGGAGGCCAACCTCCATCTAAATAGTGGATCAAAATATACATGTATTTAACTGCAAAACTTGTTCATATACCATTTGCCCAAAACTGTAAAATATCTGAGCCACTCAAGATGCTAAGGAAAATGACTCTCAGGTAAATCCTTTTCCTCATCCGGATTGTAATCCGGGTCCTCCTCCTATTCCGGGTCACGCTCCAAATCTACCCCTACAACTGTGATGTATAATCGAGGGGTGAGCTTCATCCAAGCTCAATAGGGAATAACATATGCAAAGATACCATTTATCCTTCTCATTCAAAAATCTTGATGCTTAGGTAAGAAAAAACATGCATAAATAAGTAAAAGAATATCATAATTTCTTTAGTACAAATCATAGACAATGTTTCAAGTATACAGTAAATGGTTTTTCCTCAACATAATGCATATAAAATCAATAAAATGTGTAGGAAACAGGTAAGCAATTCACAAGTGTGTTACTAGATTAAATGGCGAGGAATTTCAAATAAAGTTACATATCAAGCTGTCAAGCCCCTGAGCTACGTTAACAGGGTCACTCAACACGAGACAGGTCAAGCCTCTGAGCTATGTTAACAGGGTCACTTGATACCCAGAAGTCAAGCCCTGGAGCTATGTTAATAAGGTCACTTGACACGAAACGTCAAACCCCTGAGCTAAGTTAACAGGGTCACTTGAACTGAGGCCATCAAGCCCCTGAGCTAAGTTAACAAGGTCACTTGATCTAAGACACGACAGAATTTCAAGGTCAGGCACGCATGTAAAACAGGAGGCAATGAAGTGCATCGGATTATCAAAATTGAAAATTTATAGAATCATGTATATATTACATAAATAAGATGCATTGTATCAAAACATGCAAAAACATGTACAAAAATCATGGCTTGATACTTCAAAACATGTCAAGTGTTGTCTCATAGCAATTTTAGAAAAAAATATTCAGTATAAACTATGTGCATTAATAACGAGAATTTGAGAAAAACAAGTAGTCGGGCACGATGTTCTTCCCTACCTTAAATGTCGATAGTTCGCATCTACGTGTGCAAATCAAGTTAAAATATTTTCCAACGCTTCTTGTATATAGCCTCGTGCACAGATTGCATATACTCTATGCGTTACTAAACACACCAATCATAAGACGCAAACTCTTAAGACACCAGGGGGTACAAACCTCAAACCCCAACAGAACAGGACATCTCACCATGGCGAGTTGCAGGGTCGCCGCAATGAGTTCTTCAGGTGACACATGAAGCAAGCATCTCGCCGCTACGAGTATTTCCTGAGAGGAAAAAGCCTTGAAATCTCATCACGGCGAGGCCTTCAGGTGTTATCTCGCCATAGCGAGGCTCTAAGTCACCGCGGCGAGGCTGATAGATCGTTGCTTTTCTACTTTGCTCCTTAAGCCAAAATTTGACGATTCAAAGTACCGTTTCCATCCACAATACTCATTCAACTTACTTAACATGGTGACCTTCTAAACTAGGCTTTCAGCCACGCTAGGACTACACGAATCACTTGGTTCAAGGCTTCGGAAATTGGCTCAAACAGTTTTAAAATCATATCTATGCCAAATTTTTCGAGGCTTCGAAGCATGCGATGCTAGAGCGCATCCACTCAGGTCTGCTTTTCATAAATCGAGTTCTCGGACATTTGCACGTTGATGCATGCGCGAATGTCGAGGCATCGATCTTCACGAACTCAATCACCACGATCCTTGCATGTCTAATTCCTAACTCCCAACTCTAAGACTAAGAATAATAAAATTACGAAACAGCGATCGTAAGGTTACTTTAATGAGATTTTTGTACGTGAGGCTTCCGAGCTTTCGCACGCGAGAATGTTCTTGATCATTTTGATCCCCCTCCGAAAGAGTTCACGGTTCAAAAGATTAGCGATTGCAGAAGAGAATCTCTCCATTGCAAAGTTAGGTCGAGCTAGCCGGAAATGGTTAGATTAGACGATGATTGCTTTTCCTTCAGGCTTGAGATGATGAGAGGGAAGGAGAGCTCTGCTTTTCATTTCCTCTTACTCAACACACCAGCTCCTTGCAGGGACTATGCGTGCATGAGAGTAATTTAAACGGGGATGGGTTCCCATGTGAGGCTGCCACACACTTATGTTGGTGTACAATATGTCTTAGGGGCCTTAGATCTGGGATCCCTCTTGAATTCCTAGTTCTGATTTCTAAGGGGTCCAATTCGGGTCTTGGCATAAGGCCTTCACTAATGGGTCCAAGCCATAGATTTAGGATTAAATGGGTCTTATGATCCGAGTCTTCAACATATTGGTCCTAACATTGGGTTGCTTGTTATTGGCCTCACATTGGCTCTAACTAATGGGCTTCATACAGGGAGTCTAATTACCTCAATGGGTCTAGTTCAAAAAGACCGAGCCTTTATAGCTGAATAGCTCCATCATATTTTTTCGAGTGCATTGCGGGTCAGGTCGAATTATGGGGTGTTACATCCTCCCCCCCTTAAATAAATTTTCATCCTCGAAAATTGAAGACGGTATGGATGAAGAGAGACTGCAACCGTACTATCATTTTATAAGACCTACATCATGCAGTTAAAAGCACTTCACGATGATGGGACGAGGGTGTATCGAGAAAATCCCTTCCAACCAGTTTGAACGGGTGCCATCCTATTGTAGAAGTTTTGTTTGACATATATGACAGAAATACAGATCTTAAAATTTTCGGAGATAGTCACAATTCAACCAAGTGATTTATCTCTACTAGTGAATATGAATAATGTATGGAAAGTTACTAAACATTAGTCATGTGTGCAGAGCATGTAAAAGTCAGTGTTACTCCTAATGAAGGATTTAAACTATTTGACTAATAGTGTTGAAATTCAACCTGTTGTAAGTCTAAGTAAGTTTGACTAGATGTGAAGTAGCCATTAGCTGTTTTAAAGCATTGCAAAGGTATACAAAATGTGTCTTAAAATATGGTACATTGACATCGCATTTATTTGCTCTAACATTTGTAATTAATATTCTAAACTTAGGGAGTTTGTGCAAAATGATTACCAATTTTCAGATCGGTTACTGATCCGGATGCTCACCATGTTGTTCCACTACTTGGTGGCTGGTTGCCTGCCCTAACGTTGAGCTGCAGTTCCAGAAGGACCAGCTTCCCCAGTAGGTGCATTGTTGGCAACATTGGAGGTATAGGCCCGTGCTCTTGAAATCTGTTGATTGGCATCATCCGGGAAGCAGAAATGCATGATGTCCATTAGCATTGCCTCCTGAAAATCCATGCGTCTCATAATTTCTACTGGGATAGGGGAGTGGTCGGAGGAAGGGGTCATCGGTTGTGGCAATTTTCGAGCCATTCTAATCATCTTCTTCTTGGTCGATATCAAATCTTCGATTCCAAAAGTCACAATATTACCCGTCAAGAGCATTTAATCCTCAATAAGTAGTGATATAAGGCGTGCATACGACATCACGTCCAATGGTCTCTTTCTCAATTCCAACATACTGTTGTGGGCGTGTATTAGTCCGTCGATGACTACCTCAGCCGCATTGAACCATTGACTTTCAAAAATAGCAAATAGGGTTCGGAGTAATACTCCCACTCTCCTATCTTCCTTGCTCAAAGGGTAGAGATTTCATTGGATGACGATGTCAATCCACCACAATTCGGGGGGTAGTTGTGATTCCTTTATAGAATGACCCGGCCTGTGTTGTCCACGGGTCATTCCTGTGACTATTTCATGAAAGGTTACTTTCTCCGCAACTTTCGTGGTACCCTAACGGGGCATCCATGGCTGTGGCTATGCGGTCATTGTTGAACCAGAACCGCCGATCGTCTATGGTTGTACAGAGTGTTCCATCGCGCTGAACGTGAAGATTTTGGTAAGAAAGTTTTACAATCCTCGGGTAGTAGTGTTCTTGAAATGGCTTGAGGATAGCCGTAAGATTAGCTCTCCTAAGGTAGAAGTTTGACTAAAAGAATGCCTCCTCGCTATTGAAATATGGTTGGTCAAAGGACCATTCTAATTCAAAAGTCTTAGCGTTCCACCAAGAGTTGGGCCATTCTCGTGTCGGTGTGGGTTTTTCAGTGGCCAGGGCTTTGCCCTTGGCGGTGGCAGAACATTTGGAGACGGTCTATATCTTTGGCGCCATAGTTTTAAAAAGGAAATAAAATGAAGTTGAAACAAGGAGGGTTGTCGCCTTTTTCCTTAATTAGCTTAAAAAAAGAACAAAATCGGGTTCGATTAAGTGTCGTGCATGTCGATTTGGTAGCTTGGAGGGCTTTGGTGCGAGAAAATGGAGGATTTGAATACAAAAAAACCTAGGTTCATGTGGGAGAGGTGACGAGAGAGGGACCCAAGCCTTGAAATGTCCAAAAATGACAAAACAAAGGCTTAGCGGGCTTCTTATAAAGTTCATCAGTCGCCACAGCGACTTTCAGTTCTCTCTGCAGCGAGTCATCTTCAGAAAATCTCGCCGCTGTGAGGTCCAATATTGCCGTGGTAAGAAACGCAGAAACTATGTTTCTGCTTTGGGGCTAATTCTAGGCTTACAGTGCTGATCTGACTGAAGGGCTATAGTGTAGGTTGGTGGTAGGTACTATAGTGAAAATTAGAGTCTTTCCGATGCGATTATTGGATCATTTGAACAATGGTGTACTATGTTTGGAAAACATTTGAATGGTGTGATTAGGTGCATTCTTTCCATACCATGGGCACGATCAGATTTTAGATGAACTTTCCGAGTAATAGTTCATCAATTGAGTTGAAAGATAGACCTATGTGACAAAGCAAGAAGTAACATTGATTCAGTTTGACATACAAAGATTTTGGTAAATAGTATTTTGTTTAACATACTTGAAATCAGTTACGCTTCACTAACAACAATACAAAAGTGACTGGGCTACCCCAACGTTTCGATTATGGTCAGGTCTTCCTGCACTTCGATGGGCTGATAGTCCAGCACGTGTGACACTTCACACACATACTTCCTCAACATAGATATGTGGAAGACGTCGTGGATAGCCGATAACTATGGTGGCAAAGCGATGCGATAAGCTACTTCACCAACGCGGCCCAAGATTTCAAACGGACTGATATATCTCGGGCTGAGTTTTCCTCGTCTACCAAATCACATCACACCCTTTATTGGTGAGATTTTTACGAGCACATGATTTCCCACCTGTAGTGAACATGGCATGTCAGCATTCTAGAAACTATAATGACATATAAAGGAGCATTGTGTGCAAGGTTTCACCTGGAATTGCATGCTTGATCGCGTACGATCAGCATAACTCTTTTGACGGCTCTGAGTGACTTTCAGACGTTCCCGAATAAGTCAAACCGTTTCATTGGTGCTCTTAATCATTTCCGGGCCTAATATCAGACGCTCTCCGACTTCTTCCCAATTAAGTGGGAATTTGCATCGGCGGCCATATAGTGCTTCAAAGAGTGCCATGCTAATACTTGCCTGATAGGTGTTGTTGTAGGCAGATTCCACAAGTGGTAGATGTTTATCTAATGACCCTTGGAAGTCTAACATATAGGCTTGGATCATATCTTCTATGACTTGATTAACCCTTTCCATTTGCCTGTCAGTTTGAGGGTGGAATGCTGAGCTGAATTCTAATTTGGAAACCATGCTTTCCTGGAATCATTGCTAGAATTGTGAAGTATAGAGTGGGTCCTGATCTGATACTATGCTCGAAGGTATGCCATGTAGCCTTACAATCTCATTCAAATACAATTCAGTAAGCTTGTTTGCAGTGTAGCGTGTGCTATATGGGAGGAAATGTACTGATTTGGTCAAGCGGTCAATAACCACCCATATTGCGTTATGCCCCTTCTGATTTCTCGACAAACTGAGAATAAAGTCCATGGAAATATTCTCCCATTTCTACTCAGGCGCAGGTAAGGGCTATAATAAACCTGCCAGGTGTCTATGGTCGACCTTCACCTGCTGACAAACTAAGCACTTTGCCACATTCTTCCACATCTCTTTTCATTCCTTTCCGCCAAATTTTTTTCTTCAAATCGTGATACATTTTGGTGCTACCTGGATGAATAGCATATGCTGATCTATGGGCTTCATCCAGTATCTCCCGCCTTAATTCACTATCTGCTGAGACGCAAAGGCAACCTTTGAACAATAGGGAACCGTCGTCCTGGACTGAGAATTCTTGTTGACTTCCATTACTTATTCCCTGCTTGATAGCCTCAAACTCTGAATATTTTAATTGGCTTTCTCTGATCCTTTCGAAGAGAATCGATTTGATCTTGATATTTGCAACAAGAGCTCCGACTTCGTTCATCTCAAAAGTGGTGTCACACGAGTATAAGTCTTCGAATAGCTACAATCTGTGCATTCTTACTACGTGTTGTGCAAGCTAAGCAGATGATTTTCGGCTTAATGCGTCAGCTATCATGTTTGCCTTTCCTGGATGGTACTGTATTGAGCAGTCATAGTCCTTCAATGTAATATCTCAAAAAATCACGTTAAACAATGACCTCGGGATCCGTGCCCGATTGGTCACGGGTTTGACCAATTAGGAGTTAAATAGTTAGCATAGAGTGTGATGAACGGAAGAGAAGTGATAATTTGTGTGACTATGTGGTGTGTGATGTAAATCTGAGGTCACATACACCTATCGCGGTGCATGTGCTCAACACACAAGTGAGAGGAGAGATAAAAGGGTTTAATAACCCTAAATTGTATGTTTTGGGTTGTTGGGAGAGAAGTAAAGAAGAGAGAGAGAGGAGTAAAGAAGGTTGAGCAAGGAGTGATTGTGAGTGATTGGAAGGGGGATTCAAGCATTAAAGAGGCCGATTCAACGCGAGGAATCCGTTCAAGCCAAAGCTGGAACCCTAGCCTTTCCAACCACTTGATTTAAATCAATTTGAAATTGATTGAAGGTAAAATTATTGTAGATTAAATGCATAGATTGAAGAGTTAGATTGTAGTTAGAAATGGGTGAAAATATAGGATAAAGGCTTAGAAAAATGAAGGAAAAAGAAAGGGAAAAAGATTGGGAAGAATAGCCCAAAAGTGGCTGAATCTGGCCATTTCGATTAATCGAAATTGAGTTTTGATTAATCGATTTTGGCCAAGAAGTTGAATAGTCAGAGGACCCCGATCTTGATCAATCGAATTGAGTTTCGATTAATCGACCTTGAATTTCGATTAATCGAATTGGGCATCGATTAATCGACTGGGAACCTACAGTGAACTCCAGAGGAGAAAAGAAAAGAGCTTGGAGAAATCGACTAATCGAAATGAGAGTTCGATTAATCAATTTAGAATTTCGATTAATCGATTTGGGATCGATTAATCGATTTTGGAAACTCGATTACTCGAATTGAGAATCATTTGGATAGAATAGAAATTAAGCAATCGAATGGGAATTCGATTAATCGAATGGGAATCTCGATTAATCGATTTGAGAATCGATTAATCGATATTGAATTTCGATTAATCGATTTTGGAAATCGATTAATTGAATCAGATTCGATTAATCGATTTTGGAGTTCAATTAATCGACTGTGCCAGTTTATGTTGACTTTTGAGTTTGACTTTAAGATTCTTGGAGGGTCTTGGACCTTCTTTATTACATCTTTAGTGATGTATTTCACATGTTATGTGGTAGCATAGGTGGTACGTGTGAGCTTGAGCACAAGGAGCCACGTGGGACCTTGATGCATGATCAAACAGAGACTTGAGGTAGGGAAAACCTTGAACATGTACTTTATTTTACAAGAGCATGTATGTAGTGATATAGAATTCCATTCAAAATGTTTTATTGCTTAAGAGTTTGTGAAAAGTGTGTGTGTGTGACATCAATAAGAGTAATTATAATGAGCCATCCCCAGGGGATGAAGAAGTGAAGAGATAAGAGCATCAGGGTGATGCAAGTGAATGGATACATCCCAGGGATGTATCCAAGATTGAATCATGTTTGATAGGGCCTAACTGATATAAGATAGCACACTTACACGGTGAATAACTATATGTAAAACACCTGATACTTTTGTTATTTGAGGTTTGATAGGGTACCCCACCGACGTGGCGGGATATCCACGATTGACACGGCAGGATATCCGTGACCAATACGACGGCGAAATCGTAGGCCAGTGCGGAGGCTTATCCGCACACAGTAGGCACACCCCAGGGGTGTTGAGTTGAGACAAGTGAAACCCCGCCACCAATCCCCAGGGGAAAGGGGCTTGGGTACTATTTGTATTCCCAGGGAATACTTTTAAAACTATCTATATAGATGACGATGATGGGTATCTCATCGGGGCTTGATGCTATATTGCTCGGGGATTACTTAAGTTGAAAGTTTAAGTTTGCTTTAGGCCTTTTCAGCATCATTCATGAATAAATAAAAGACATGAGTAAACTACCAGTAAGAAGGTGATTCTTTTTAACTATTTTTCATCAGTAACTGCATAGACACATCATGCATGGCATATCATGGAATATATGTGAGCAGTAATTTATATGTTTAACTGTGTTATGTTCCCTATTGAGCTAGGATGTAGCTCACCCCTTTAGACTATACGTCGCAGGTCCACTATTAGCAGCTGCCGAGGCTTCAAGAGACGTTGACCCCGGTGAGTCGGATGTTGCACCTGGAGACGAGTTGGAGCCACCTCCTGAGGACTTCTTCTAGAGGACTCTGTTGTGCAGCTTTGAGAGTTTTGAGAGATTTTTGTACAGCTTGGTATGTCAAGTCTTTTTTTGATTAAACAATGTATATGTATAGATTTGGGATAATTCTTTTGGGCGAACCATCTGTGATGATTAGCTATCATCGATGGTTCGGATCGGTTCTCCGTTCATGTAGAGGCATGAGGGTAGAACTGTATTTTGAGAAATGCTTATATAGTAATTTAATTCCGCAACTTCATTTACTATTTCAATTCAATTCATTGCTTGATATACCAATGTTCCAAGCATAGCTAAGGGGCACGGTCAAGATGATCGTGCTAATGGCACGGGTTTCGGGGTGCTGAAATCCGGGCTGTCACAGTTGGTATCAAAGCTATTTCTTTTAGCAATTCTGGTAATAGTTCTTTTGTTAGAACATAGAGACTTCTGCTAACGAGACTTTAGTTTCAATTACAGCCGTCAATGTAGTCTAGAGGAAGAGGCCGATCAAGGGGAGGCCAACAGAGGAGTCTGCGTAGTGGAGATGATTACATCTCTCCTACCAATAGTGTGCCTTTAGGAGGTACCGAGGCCCCAGGGGGTAGTAGTAGTAGACAGCATGATGATGAGGATCGAGATCGTCAGGATCAAGATCAAAGAGAACAAGAGAGAGTTAGAGAAAGATAAGAGGACAGAGAGGAGCGACAAAGGATGATGCATACCATGGAGACCATGGCAGCTGCCATGACACAACAAGCCGCATCCTTTGCAGCTCATGCAGCGAGAGAACAGCAGCCACCTACACCACCTGTAGGACCAGCACTGCCAGTGCCCTCATCCTTTACAGAGTTTAGGAGGATGAGACCTCCTTCATTTTTAGGGCAGGCAGACACGATGGCAGCTGAAAATTGGCTGATGGAAATGGAGGTCTTTAGCGCGCTGACATGCACGAAAGATGAGAGTGTGAGATGGGCAGCCTACATGCTGGTCGGGGAGGTTGGGCCTTGGTGGAAGTCCGTGATACGGACTAGGGCTCAGGAGACCCCGGAGTTGCCCTGGACTTGGGAGGAGTTTGTTGAGGAGTTCTACAAATAATATTTTCCATAAGTGGTAAGAAATCAGCTTGAAATACAATTTCTACAATTAGTGCAAGGGAGAATGACAGTGAGAGAATATGGGGTGGAGTTTCTACGACTTACCCGTTTTGCTCCGAATTACATCGCTACCGACGTCATGAAGTCAAAGAGGTTTCAGCAAGGTTTGAAGCCTGAGGTTAGGGGAGGAGTAGCTCCATTTCAGTTGAGGACCTATGAAGAGGTCATGAGCAAGGCACTGGTTGTGGAAGAAGAAAATACAAATAGATATAGACAGAGAGAGCAACAGAGAGGAGGAAATGATCAAGGAAGATCGGGGAACTACTAACCGGTGAACAAAAAGCCGAGGTTCGTGGCCCAAAATCAGAGACCACAGTTTCAAAGGGGTTTCGGAAGGCCGGCGCAATAGCAACACCAATAGAGGTTTCCATTACTTGCGTCGGGGAGACCTTTACGCTATGAGAGCCCTGCCATGTCTACTGACGCTACTATCACACAGGGTTCTCGTACAGTTTCTTTCGCGCCTCAAGAGACTTGTGCCAAGTGTGGCAAGCCTCATAGAACGATGGATTGCAGAGCAGGGACTAGGGGTTGTTTCCGATGTGGCAAGGTGGGCCACTTGATAAAGGATTGCCCCGAGACTGATAAAGGAAAGACGGCTTCGATTGCAGCACCACGACCCATTCAAGCACGGAAGCCGGTCGTTCATGGGAGAGCCTATGCAGTCACTGCTCAGGAAGCAGGGAACGTGCATGACGTCATCCAAGGTGAGACTCTTTTAAATTAAAGAAATTTCAATTTTATTAAAATTTTAGATAGAGAAGGTGCATTCACTAGGAATAGTTTAGTTTCTCTTGCTAAACACTAAATTTATAATTGAATTAGGGGTGTAAATTGATGTGTAAATTATTGTATGTATGTATGTATACTATAGGTACTTTAACTATATATGAGAAGGGATGCTTTGTTGGATATGACGCGAGAGTGTTGATAGACCCAGGGTCTACCCACTCATTCGTCACTCCACGTTTTGCCAAGAGGATGAAGATTGTTCCAGAGGTGTTGGACTTCGTCCTATCTGTGTCTATTCCGACTGGAGAGTTAGTGGACACAGAGTTAGCTTGCAAATCTGTCATTATAGCAGTTCGAGACCTAGAGGTGCATGAATTGGAAGCAAAGTTGATACTGCTGGACATGCAAGGATTTGATGTGATCCTTGGCATGGACTTGTTGGTGCAGCACTGTGCAACAGTCGATTGCAAGAACAAGGTCGTCATTTTCAGACCCAACACAAGAAGATCATTTCGGTTTCAAGGAGTGAGGTCGTCATCTATGCCACTAATCTCAGCAGTAAGGGCCGAGAAAATGATCAGAAAGGATTGCAGTGGATACTTGGCCTTCTTAAAAGAGGACAAGGAAGAAAAGAATGTCATTTCTGAGATAGCAGTTGTGTGAGACTTCGCCGATGTGTTTCCAAAAGAATTACCTGGATTACCTCCAGAGAGAGAAGAGGAATTCGCCATTGACTTAGCACCGGGAACGGAGCTTATTTCGAAAGCGCCATATAGAATGGCTCCTGCTGAGTTGAAGGAATTGAAAGAACAACTGCAAGAGCTCATGGACAAGGGGTTTGTCAGACCGAGTGTGTCTCCATGGGGAGCACCAGTCTTGTTTGTCAAGAAGAAAGATGGGTCAATGCGGCTATGCATTGACTATCGACAATTGAACAAACTCATTGTGAAGAACCGCTACCCTTTTCCTAGAATTGACGATTTGTTCGATCAACTGCAAGGAGCAAAGTATTTTTCCAAGATCAATCTGAGATCTGGATACCATCAGTTGCGAGTCAAGGCAGAGGACATTCAGAAGATAGCTTTCAGGACACGGTATGGACACTATGAATTCCATGTGATGCCGTTTGGGTTGACGAATGCTCCGGCGTCGTTTATGGATCTGATGAATCGAGTGTTTAAACCACACTTGGACTCCTGCGTCGTAGTGTTCGTTGATGATATCTTGATATACTCCAAATCTAAGACGGAACATGAAGAACATTTGAGGATTGCTCTACAGATGCTACGTGAACACCAATTGTACGCCAAACTCAGCAAATGTGAGTTTTGGTTAGAAGAGGTTAGCTTTTTGGGACATGTTGTCTCAAAGCACGGTGTCACTGTAGATCCAGCAAAGATAGAAGCAGTGGTTAAATGGGAGCAACCAAAGATAGTGACCGATGCCCGAAGTTTTCTGGGCTTAGCAGGCTATTATCGACGTTTCGTCGAGGGGTTTTCAAAGATATCGGGACCTCTCACGAAGCTGACATGAAAGGACTCAAGATTTGAGTGGAGTGAGGCATGCGAGAAGAGTTTTCAAGAACTCAAAACGAGACTCACTTCGGCTCCAGTGCTAGCGATTCCTTCAGGTAGTGGAGGATACGCAGTGTACAGCGATGCGTCATACAATGGGTTAGGTTGTGTGCTCAACCAGCAGAAGAAGGTGATAGGTTACGAATCAAGACAACTGAAAGAACACGAGAAAAATTACCCGACTCATGACTTGGAGCTAGCAACAGTCATTTTTACGCTGAAGATTTGGAGACATTACTTGTATGGTGAGACGTTTGAAATTTTCACCGATCATAAGAGCCTCAGATACCTGTTTACACAGAAAGAGCTCAACATGAGACAGCGCAGATGGATGGAGTTCCTCAAGGATTATGATTGTTCTATACAGTACCATCCAGGCAAGGCAAACGTAGTAGCCGATGCCTTGAGTAGGAAGGGTTCAGCTCAGTTAGCTTATTTGATTTTGGGTATGCACCAGTGAAAATTATTGGAAGACCTGGCACTTTACGATGTGAACATTGAGTCGAAAGCTACAGGATCCTTTTTGGCTAACATATCAGTGAAGCCAGTAATATTTGAGCATATCCACGATCTACAGATGAAAGATCCGACATTAACAAAGATTCATCAAGACGTGATTGAGGGCATCAGGCCGGACTTCTCAGTAAAAGAAGATGGTTCTTTATTGTTCAAGGGCCGTCTCTGCATTCCGGACAATGCCGATCTAAGACGAACGATTCTTGATGAAGCTCATAAGTCAAATTATGCTATCCACCCTGGTAGCACCAAAATGTACCAAGACTTGAAAAGGAACTACTGGTGGAGAGGTTTGAAGCAAGACGTGGCCGAATACGTGTCACGGTGTTTGACTTGTCAGCAGGTGAAGGTTGATCATAGACATCCGGCTGGACTATTATAGCCTTTACCAATACCAGAATGGAAGTGGGAATCGATCTCGATGGATTTCATTGTTGGATTGCCGCGTACTGCCAAGAGACAAAATGCCATTTGGGTCGTCGTAGATCGATTGACCAAATCAGTGCACTTTTTGCCGTACAATATGATGTATACGGCAGGAAGATTGGCAGACTTATACATGAAGGAGATCGTAAGGTTACACGGGATTCCGAGCAGCATAGTTTCAGATCGTGATCCACTATATACGTCCAAGTTTTGGAAAAATTTCAAGAAGGAATGGGAACACGACTAGATTTTAGTTCAGCTTTCCATCCTCAAACTGATGGGCAGACCGAACGAGTGAACCAAGTGACAGAAGACATGCTCAGAGCATGCATGCTGGATATGCAAGGATACTGGGATGAGTATCTACCGTTGATCGAATTCACATACAACAACAGTTTCCAAACGAGCATTGGCATGGAACCGTATGAAGCTCTGTATGGATGACGCTGTAAATCACCCCTCAATTGGGAAGAAACAGGTGAAAAGTTCATTTTGGGACCAGAACTGCTTGAAGATAATGCCACTGTAGTGCGTATAATCAGAGAGAGGCTGAAGTCAGCACAGAGTAGACAGAAAAGTTACGCCAACATCAAGCGGACTAGTGTCGACTATAAAGTGGGTGAACACGTGTTTGTGAAAGTGTCGCCTATGAAAGGCGTAATGAGGTTTGGCAAGAGAGGGAAGTTAAGTCCCCGTTATGTTGGACCATTTGAAATTTTGGGATGCGTAGGTGAAGTTGCGTATCGCATTGGCTTACCACCGCTATTTTATCGGGTACATAACGTTTTCCACATATCGATGCTCAGAAAGTATGTGAACGATCCATCTCATGTGTTAGGAAGTCAACCTATGGAGATGTGTGAGGACATGAGCATGATAGAGGAACCAGTGGAAATCTTAGATCGAAAGGAACAAGTATTACGCACTAAAGTGATTCCCTTAGTGCTTGTTCGATGGAAAAATCATCTGAACGAAGAAGCTACATGGGAACGAGAGGCCGATGTGAAAGAACAATATCCAGCCTTGTTTCCAATGACTTGAGAATCCAGTGTAAACTACAAACATGTTTGTGGAATCTCAACAATACTTGTAATTCAATGGAAATTTTGATCAAAGTATGATAAAGGAACAAATTTTTATATACACATGACCTTGAGGATGTGTTTTGTGGAACTAAGGATCACTTGATGTCATAAACTACAAGAGAAATCAAATAAACAAAGAACTTGAAAATCTACAGAAATTGGGCAAAATCGATTAATTGAATTTCAAATCGATTAATCGATTTGGAATTTCGATTAATCGATTTTGTTTGATTAGTCGACTGGCATGTGCCAGTGACTGGAAACTTGAGTACGAGTTAGAAAACATACAGAGTGAAGTTTTGATTAATCGATTTAGGTTTCGACTAATCGATTTAGGTTTTCGATTAATCGAACTGCATGTTCAATTAATCGAACAGATTGGGAATGTTAGAAGAACTTAGAGGGATTTATTGAAAATTTCGATTAATCGAGGAGGTTTCGATTAATCGATTTACGATTTCGATTAATCGAACTGGAAGTTCGATTAATCGAATAACTTAAGGGACTTGTGAAAATTTGAAGTCGGAAAAATGATTTCGATTAATCGAACCATAGTTCGACTAATCGAATAACTTAAGGAATCCTGAAAATTTTGGAAAGGACTGCACGATTTCGATTAATCGATTTTGAAATTTCGATTAATCGACTGGCTCGCGCCAGTGAGCTCTAAAACTTGAATTTTTAAATGGATATGATTTCGATTAATTGAAATTATTTCGATTAATCGATTTTGACTTTCGACTAATCGATTTTGGAAATCGATTAATCGATTTTGTGCGGCATAACCTAGTTTTGAATCTCGATTAATCGAATTTGGATTTCGATTAACCGAGTCGGGGCTTATATATATATAATTAGGGATTTCACTCCCCATTCGAAATCATTTGAGCTTTCGGATTTTGGGCGCTTCTTCTTCTCCTTCTTCTCCAACCATCCGACGCCCTAGGGTTGCACATTCGTTGGTGTTTCAGGTCAGATTCACGTGCTAGCGCATCCAAAACCCACGGTAAACCCCAAAATTTGCTTCTTCTTTCAATTTGAGTTAGAGAAAACCCTAAATTTTGCCATTTTACCAAAAATGTCACCCAAAACCCGGTTGTCTTCGAAGAAGGCAACCTATAAGCTTCCGGTTCGGCATAAGAACGTCGCACCACCACCACCTACCCCATCACCCGTGAGGACCCCGTCATCATCGACATCGGACACCACGTCCGGGTCGACAAGCGCGTCTTTGCGCGGGTCTTCACGCGAGTCTACCCCTATGCCGCCATCACCCACTAACGTGGTACAACCCAATGAGTGGTGGGCCGCAAAGACCTTTGAGGTTGAGTACCTCATTGACCCTACCCTTTTCACAAATCCCGATGTACCGGGCGAGACCCAATGGGCTCCCAACTATCTTAGGAATGTCGGTCTCGGCAACCTTCTCAAACCAATCCGGGGTTCTTACTACCCTAGATTGGTGAGGTTGTTTTACCAGGGCCTTACCGATGGCCCTACCGACGACGTGATCTTGACCAACATAGAGGGTCGAGAATACATGATCACCCGTCGCCACATACACGAGGTGCTCGAGTGCTACCTCGATTTCACCCCTGAGACCACCCTATTCCCACCCTTTGAGGAGGACCCTCGGTTTGAAGAGATCATGACCTGCATGACCAACGGGAAGAAGGGGTCGGGATCCTCCATCAAGAGGGTCGACCTTCCCCACTACATGTGGATGCTTGATTCCATAATCAAGTGTAACCTCTACCCGCTGCGGCACGACACCGAGTGGATAGATATGGTGCAGCAAGCACTGTATGCGGCCTTCTATGGCCGGTGGTTCGACGCCACCATGCTCATCCTCAAGGGGATGAGATATATTAAGGGAAAGTTAATGAAGGGCAACTTAAGGCCCAAGGAGAAGATGCCCTATGCTCGGCTCATCTCGAGCATGTTGGAGTGCTACTCCGACGATCCCTCCTACACCATCTCACCTCACGAGGTGAGGGCTACGGACCGAGTGAAGACCTTTTCGAAGTCTTCATGGACCCGTAGCTACAACTTGCTGAAGCGGACTCTACCGGCTCCGGGTCCGGCTCCAGCAGTAGCACCACCACCACCCCCACCACCACATCAGGACCCACCCGTGGGTGGGGCACACCCGACTGAGCCATCAGTGGAGAGGGCTACCTCTCATACCACAGCCTCACCGACACCGCCAGCTCACTCCGCGCCCGCTACACCCACATCATCATACTGCCGGCGCGCAGCTCCATCCGGTCCTACCATCGAGGAGGTGTTGGCACGCATGGAGGCCAACAACGAGCGGATGAACCGGAGGATGGACTTTCTTATGTTCCATACCCTCCGCTATATCTACCCATTGGACTACCAGCGATACCTCGCTCAGGAGGAGTGGACTGCAGGACGGACCGCCTTCCACA
Organism: Chloranthus sessilifolius; assembly: GCA_021018995.1. NCBI lineage: Eukaryota > Viridiplantae > Streptophyta > Magnoliopsida > Chloranthales > Chloranthaceae > Chloranthus > Chloranthus sessilifolius. The sequence goes on along the minus strand of CM037597.1, from coordinate 30,927,292 downwards.
GAGGTCCCGTCTTCCATCCGACCACCACGACTATCGGCGCTGGTCCTTCCACTTCTACATCAGCTCCGCCAACCGAGACGCCGCACTTACAGCACAACCATTGCCTCCGACCACCCAGCCATCACAGACTTCACCCCCACAACACATGGCCCAGCAGACCACTCATAGCACTGCTCAGATGGAGCACTGCTCCAAAGACTGCATCACGACTAGGGGACTGCATGAGCCTCGTGCTCTCATTTTTGAGTTTTATTGTATGCATGTATATAGTGTACGCCAACTTATTTGGCGCATTGTAAAAATTTTTAGAAATTAATAGAAATAAAAAAATTTTGGTGTAAATTTTTCATTATCACAACCTTTATATTCTATGCTTATCTTTTTCTCATTGCCGTAGTACATCTGAGTCTACTGGGCCACCTCACCTGCGAGTGTGGGGGGGGCCCAGACCTACGCACCTTTGGATTATTTTCGAGGATGAAAATTCCCAAGGTGGGGAGGATGTAATATCCCGAAAAATCACGTTAAACAGTGACCTCGGGATCCGTGCCCGATTGGTCACGGGTTTGACCAATTAGGAGTTAAATAGTTAGCATAGAGTGTGATGAACGGAAGAGATGTGATAATTTGTGTGACTATGTGGTGTATGATATAAATCTAAGGTCACATACACCTATCGCGGTGCATGTGCTCAACACACAAGTGAGAGGAGAGATAAAAGGGTTTAATAACCCTAAATTATATGATTTGGGTTGTTGGGAGAGAAGTAAAGAAGAGAGAGAGAGGAGTAAAGAAGGTTGAGCAAGGAGTGATTGTGAGTGATTGGAAGGGGGATTCAAGCATTAAAGAGGCCGATTCAACGTGAGGAATCCGTTCAAGCCAAAGCTGGAACCCTAGCCTTTCCAACCACTTGATTTAAATCAATTTGAAATTGATTGAAGGTAAAATTATTATAGATTAAATGCATAGATTGAAGAGTTAGATTGTAGTTAGAAATGGGTGAAAATATAGGATAAAGGCTTAGAAAAATGAAGGAAAAAGAAAGGGAAAAAGATTGGGAAGAAACAAAATTCATCGTATTTCGATTAATCGAAATTGAGTTTCGATTAATTGATTTTGGCCAAGAAGTTGAAAAGTCAGAGGACCCCGATCTCGATTAATCGAATTGAGTTTCGATTAATCGACTTTGAATTTTGATTAATCGAATTGGGTATCGATTAATCGACTGGGAACCTATAGTGAACTCCAGAGGAGAAAAGAAAAGAGCTTGGAGAAATCGACTAATCTAAATGAGAGTTCGATTAATCGATTTGGGATCGATTAATCAATTTTGGAAACTCGATTACTCGAATTGAGAATCGACTGGATAGAATAGAGAAATTCGATTAATCGAATGGGAATCTCGATTAATCGATTTGAGAATCGATTAATCGATATTGAATTTCAATTAATCGATTTTGGAAATCGATTAATCGAATCAGATTCGATTAATCGATTTTGGAGTTCGATTAATTGACTTTACCAGTTTATGTTGACTTTTGAGTTTGACTTTAAGATTCTTGGAGGGTCTTGGACCTTCTTTATTACATCTTTAGTGATGTATATCACATGTTATGTGGTAGCATAGGTGGTACGTGTGAGCTTGAGCACAAGGAGCCACGTGGGACCTTGATGCATGATCAAACAAAGACTTGAGGTAGGGAACACCTTGAACATGTACTTTATTTTGTAAGAGCATGTATGTAGTGATATAGAATTCCATTCAAAATGTTTTATTGCTTAAGAGTTTGTGAAAAGTGTGTGTGTGTGACATCAATAAGAGTAATTATAATGAGCCATCCCCAGGGGATGAGGAAGTAAAGAGATAAGAGCATCAGGGTGATGCAAGTGAATGGATACATCCCAGGGATGTATCCAAGATTGAATCATGTTTGATAGGGCCTAACTGATATAAGAAAGCACACTTACACGGTGAATAACTATAAGTAAAGCACCTGATACTTTTGTTATTTGAGGTTAGATAGGGTACCCCACCGACGTGGCGGGATATCCACGACTGACACGGCAGGATATCCGTGACCGATACGGCGGCAAAACCGTAGGCCAGTGCGGAGGCTTATCCGTACACAGTAGGCACACCCCAGGGGTGTTGAGTTGAGACAAGTGAAACCCCGCCACCAATCCCCAGGGGAAAGGGGCTTGGGTACTATTTGTATTACCAGGGAATACTTTTAAAACTATTTATATAGATGACGATGATGGGTATCTCATCGGGGCTCGATGCTATATTGCTCGGGGATTACTTAAGTTGAAAGTTTAAGTTTGCTTTAGGCCTTTTCAGCATCATTCATGAATAAATAAAAGACATGAGTAAACTACCAGTAAGAAGGTGATTCTTTTTAACTGTTTTTCATCAGTAACTGCATAGACACATCCTGCATGGCATATCATGGAATATATGTGAGTGGTAATTTATATGTTCAACTGTGTTCTGTTCCCTATTGAGCTAGGATGTAGCTCACCCCTTTAGACTATACGTCGTAGGTCCACTATTAGCAGCTGCCGAGGCTTCAGCAGACATTGACCCCGGTGAGTCGGACCTTGCACCTGGAGACGAGTTGGAGCCACCTCCTGAGGACTTCTTCTAGAGGACTCCGTTGTGCAGCTTTGAGAGTTTTGAGAGATTTTTGTACGGCTTGGTATGTCAAGTCTTATTTTGATTAAACAATGTATATGTATAGATTTGGGATAATTCTTTTGGGCGAACCATCTGTGATGATTAGCTATCATCGATGGTTTGGATCGGTTCTCCATTCATGTAGAGGCATGAGGGTAGAACTGTATTTTGAGAAATGCTTATATAGTAATTTAATTCTGTAGCTTCATTTACTATTTCAATTCAATTCATTGCTTGATATACCAATGTTCCAAGCATAGCTAAGGGGCACGGTCAAGATGATCGTGCTGATGGCACAGGTTTCGGGGTGCTAAAATCCGGGCTGTCACATTCAATGATTCCATCCATCTTCTCTGCCTCAGGTTTAGATCTCTTTGTGTGAAGAGATACTTCAGACTTTTGTGATCAGTGAAGATTTAGAAAGTTTCACCATATAAGTAGTGTCTCCAAGTTTTCAAGGCAAAGATAACCGCTGCTAATTCCAGATCGTGAGTAGGATAATTTTTCTCATGGTCTTTCAGCTGTCTTGATCCATATGCTACTATTTCTTTATGTTGGTTCAACACACAGCCTAATCCCATGTGCGATGCATTGGTAAATACCACAAATCCACCACTGCCATCCGGTATGGTAAGCACTGGTGGAGATGTCAATCTTTGCTTGAGCACTTGAAAGCTCTTCTCACACTCCTCAGTCCACTCAATTTTGACGTTCTTCCTAGTGAGTCGTGTGAGTGGTCTCGTAATTCTCGAGAATCCTTCCACAAATCGGCGATAGTAGCCGGCGAGTTCGAGGAAAATGCGAATCTCAGTGACAGTCTTGGGCTGTTCCCAATTCACTACAGCCTCGACTTTGGAGGGGTCTACTATTTTTCCCGATTCTGAGATGATGTGTCCTAGAAAACTGACCTGCTCTAACCAAAATTTACATTTATCGAGCTTTGCATATAACTAATGATCGCGTAGTGTCTGGAGTACTAACCGTAGATGTTGCTCGTGCTCTTCCCTTAACTTGGAATAGATGAGTATATCATTAATAAAAACCACCACGAATTGGTCTAGGTGGGGCTTAAATACCCGGTTCATAAGTTCCATGAAGGATGCAGGTGCATTTGTCAGTCTAAATGGTATTGCGAGGAACTCATAATGACCATACCTTGTGCGAAAGGCTATTTTTGGGACATCTTCTGCTTTCACATTCATTTGATGGTAACAAGACTGTAGGTCTATCTTAGAGAAAAATTTTGTTCCTTGCAACTAGTCAAAAAGGTCATCTATCCTAAGGAGCGGATACCGGTTCTTTATGGTCAACTTGTTTAATTGTTGGTAATCTATGCACAGTCGCATTGAACCATCCTTCTTTTTGACGAACAACATCGGTGCTTCCCATGGAGACACGCTCGACTAAATAAATCCTTTATCAAGTAACTCTTGCAACTACTCCTTTAGCTCCTTCAAATCGGCCGATGCCATTCGGTATGGGGCCTTCGATACCGGTTCCGTACCGGAAGCTAAGTCAACTGTAAACTCGACTTCTCTTTCTGGCGGTAAACCTGACAATTCCTCAAGGAATACATTGGAAAACTCACAAGCAATCGAAATATTTGCAATGTCAACCTTCTCATCCTTTTGCCCTTGTATGAAGGCAAGGTATCCTTGCCAACCTTTCTGATCAGTTGTTCGGCTTGAATTGCTGATATAAAGGGTATGGAGGTTGGTCGAATGCCAAAGAATATAAATGGCCTCTCTCTCTTAGGGTAGAGAGTGACGGCTAAAACAAAATCTAGGGGTTCAGGTGTATAGCCGATCTCTTTGGCGAAGGTTGGTGTGATAAATGAGTGTGTAGACCCTCGGTCTATCAACACTAGAGCCTTGTAGTTACATATATTATTTTGTTTGCTCAAGCTAATGACACTTAAATTAAATACACATTTAAAATTAGTCGCATGTATAACGCATTATATTACGAGATATAACAATTCTAGTGCACCTTCTCCATCTAAAATGCTAAAAATGAATTGACAACTCAAGTAAAGATCATACCTTGTATGACCTGATTTTCGGCTTGAGCATCATATTCAGAGACTGCATATGCCCAGCCTTGCATTGTGGGTCGCGTAATTCTCAGGTTTGACGTCGTAGTGGTTGCAACACCCTTCATCTCCGGGTAGTCTTTGATACGGTGTCCTATTCATCCACACTTAAAAATGGCTCCGGTGGATTTTCTGCACTCTTTAGTTTTGTGTGGCCTCCAACAGTTTGCACAAGAAAGCTAGGGTGCTGAAGATGCAGTGTGAGAAACTGTTGGTTGAGCCTTTGATACTCTGGTTGCCGTAGGATTGGAGGTAGTAGAGGGCCTTGGATATTTGGGAGGCAAGGGTGGCAAAGCTGCTGAGTAAGGTGGTCGAGGTGCTGCTGTGGTGATAGGGTGAGATGGCAGAGGCATAAAAAATCAATCTTTTGTTGGCTTGCTCAGCGCTAAGTACTTGCGACTGACTCCTTCTATTTCTGTTTTGTTCTTCCCGTCTCTTGATCATACTATCAACATCCTTCTTTGCAATAAGAGCCAACCTCACTACTCGATCATAAGTCACTGCTTCAAAAAGGGATATTCTTTCCTTAATATCCAGCTTCAAGCCATACTCAAACTTCTGAGTTTTCATCAAGTCGGTGGCCACTAAAGCTAGTGCAAATCTAGAGAGTTTCGTGAACTCCGCTTCATACTCTCGAACTGTCATTTCACCTTGTACTAAATTGGCAAACTGTATTTCCATTTGTCATCTTTCCAGTGCTAGAAAGTATTTCTCATTAAACACTTCGGTAAACTCAGCCCATGTCCAAGGGTTTCCTGATGCCCGAGTCCTCTCCACGGACTTCCACCATGAGTCCACTTCTCCCGCAAGTTGGAACGATGCCCAACTCACCTTTTCCTCTTCGGTGCACCTAACCCTTTGAAGGATCTTTTCTACTTGATTCAACCACTATTCAACCTCGAACGAGTCTTTCTGACCATAGAAGCTTGGAGGTCTCAATCTCCTAAACTCCAGAAACTCTGATGGGTTACGTCTCTTCGCGAGCATGGTCACCGCATTTGCGATGTTCTCCAATAACTGTTGATTGTTTCCAGCATTTCTTTTAGTCTCCGGTGCATTTCCCAAATTGTTGCCCACTCCGGAGGCACGATTATTATTGCCGAGTGGAGTGTTATTGGGTTCCGTGACAAATTCCTAGTTGTTGGTCACGTCTCTAGTATTCACTATTCTCGGTCTTCCTCTTCTCGGAGGCATGTTGACCTGAGTTGTCACATAATACTAAATCAGATTAACCAGTTGACTCTAAGAGTCTAACCTACGTATTACTAGACTCTAATGTCATTTTTTCTACTATGTTATAGCTCTGACTACCCATGCGACGTACAACCTTGGGCTCTGATACCACTTGTGACAGCCCGAGTTTTCCTTACCATAAAACCCGTGCCGTTAGATCGCATACATGATCCGAGTTACAGTGATGCTATGGTATCTATTGTACGCATCACATACCAACAACTCGATCTTTCCTCACATACGACACAGGAAGGATCGGGCCATCTCATGATGATAAGCTCATAAAACAAGTACAAAGTAAGCACAATGGAAAACAAAGTGCAGAGCTATATCACAAACAAAAGCAGCAGAACTACTGACCTAACTATCATAGTTACAAAGGCTAAAAAAGAAATATCTTCCACCGATGGTGGCCGACCTCCATCTAAACAGTGGATCAAAATATACTTATATGTAACTACAAAACTTGTTCATATACTGTTTGCCCAAAAACTGCAAAATATCTGAGCCACTCAAGATGCTAAGGAAAATGGCTCTCAGGTAAATCCTCTTCCTCGTCTGGATTGTAATCCGGGTCCTCCTCTTGATCCGGGTCACACTCCAAATCTACCCCTATAGCTGTGACGTATAGTCGAGGGGTGAGCTTCATCCAATCTCAATCGGGAATAGCATATGCAAAGCTACCATTTATCCTTCTCATTCATAAATCTTAATGCTTAGATAAGTAAAAACATGCGTAAATAAGTAAAAGCGAATCATAATTCCTTTAGTACAAATCATAGACAGGGTTTCAAGTATGCAGTAAATGACTTTTCCTCAACATAATGCATAAAAAATCAATAAAACGTGTAGGAAACAGGTAAGCAATTCACAAGTGTGTTACTAGATTAAATGGCAAGGAATTTCAAATAAAGTTACATATCAAACTATCAAGCCCCTGAGCTACGTTAACAGGGTCACTCAACACGAGACAGGTCAAGCCCCTGAGCTACGTTAATAGGGTCACTCAACACCAGACAGGTCAAGCCCCTGAGCTACGTTAACATGGTCACTTGATACCCAGAAGTCAAGACCTTGAGCTACGTTAACAAGGTCACTTGACATGAAACATCAAGCCCTTGAGCTAAGTTAACAGGGTCACTTGAACTGAGACCATCAAGCCCCTGAGCTACGTTAACAGGGTCACTTGATCCGAGACAGGATGAAATTTCAAGGTCAAGCACTCATGTGAAATAGGAGACAATGAGGTGCATCAGATTATCAAAATTGGAAATATATAGAATCATGTATATATTACATAAACAAGATGCATTGTATGAAAACATGCAAAAACATGTACAAAAATCATGCCTTAATACTTCAAACCATGTCAAGTGTTGTCTCATAGAAATTTTAGAAAAAAATATTCAGTATAAACTATGCGCATCAATAACGAGAATTCGAGAAAAATAAGTAGTCGGGCATGATGTTCATCCCTACCTTAACTCTCGATAGTTCTCATCCACGTGTGCAAATCAAGTTAAAATCTTTTCCAACGCTTCTCATATATAGCCTAGCACACAGATTGCATATACTCTATGCGTTACTAAACACACTAGTCATAAGACAGACTCTTAAGACACCAAGGGGTACAAACCTTAAACCCCAACAGAACTTGACATCTCACCGCGGTGTGGTGTAGGGTCACCGCGGTGAGTCCTTCAGGTGCCACATGAAGCAAGCATCTCGCCACGACGAGTATTTCCAGAGAGGAAAAAGCCTTGAAATCCTGCCGCGGCGAGGCCTTCAGGTGTTTTCTCACCGTGATGAGGCTCTAAGTCGCCGTGGCGAGCCTGACAGATTGCTCCTTTTCTACTTTGCTCCTTGAGCCAAAATTTGACGATTCAAAGTACCGTTTCCATCTACAATACTCATTGAACTTACTTAACATGGTGACCTGCCAAACTAGGCTTTCAGCCACGTTCGGACTACATGAATCACTTGGTTCAAGTCTTCGAAAATCGACTCAAACGGTTTTAAAATCATATCTATGCCCAATTTTCCGAGGCTTCGAAGCATGCGATGCCAGAACACATTCACTCGAGTTTGCTTTTCATAAATCGAATCGTCAGACATTTATGCACTGATGCATGCGCAAAAGTCGAGGAATTGGTCTTCATGAACTCGGTCACCACGATCCTTGCATCTCCGATTCCTAACTCCCAACTCTAAGACTAAGAACAATAAGCTTACGAAACAACGATCGCAAGGTTACCTTAATGAGATTTCCTCATGCGAGGCTTCCAAGCTTTCGCAGGCAAGATTGTACTGGATCATTTCGATCCCGGTCTGAAAGAGTTCACGATTCAAAAGATTAGCTATCGCGAAAGAGAATCTCTCCGTTGCAAGGTTGGGTCGAGCTAGTCGGAAATGGCTAGATTAGATGATGGCTGGTTTTCCTTTAGGCTTGAGATGATGAGAGGGAAGGAGAGCTCTGCTTTTCATTTCCTCTTACTCGACACACCAGCTCCATGCAGGGACTATGCATGCATGAGAGTAATTTAAACGGGGATGGGTTCCCATGTGAGGCTGCCACACACTTATGTTGGTGTACAACATGTCTTAAGGGCCTTAGATCTGGGAACCCTCTTGAATTCCTAATTTTGATTTCTAATGGGTCCAATTTGGGTCTTGGCATAGGGCCTTCACTAATGGGTCCAAGCCATAGCTTTAGGATTAAATGGGTCTTATGATCCGGGTCTTTAACATATTGGTCCTAACATTGGGTTGCTTGTTATTGGCCTCACATTGGCTCTAACTAATGGGCTTCATACAGGGAGTCTAATTACCTCAACGGGTCTAGTTCAAAAAGACCCAGCCTTTATAGCTGAATAGCCCCATCGTATTTTGTCAGGTGCATTGCGGGTCAGGTCGAGTTACGGGGTGTTACAAGAAGTGCCTACGGGTCAAAATTATGAAATCAAGCTCCATACACTTCTATGTGTACCGGCCTTGCATGGGCTTGATCGAGAAGATCCCTACCAGCATCTAAGGGACTTCATAGAACTTTGCACAGTGTTGCAAATATCGAATACCAATAAAGAAGCCATCAAGCTATGTTTGTTTCCTTTCTCTCTCAAGGACAGGGTGAAGATATGGTTAATTTCGTTACCTGTCAGAAGTATTACCACCTGGGAGGAATTGCAGTCCAAATTCTTAGGCGAGTCATTTCCAATTGGTAAGACTAACCAAATTCACCAGGAAATTCAAGACTTCAGGCAAAAGTCAGGAGAATTATTTCACGAGAGTTGGGAACGGATGAAGGATCTATTACGGAGGTGTCCTCATCACGAGGTCCCAAATTGGTCGATAGCGTAAAGTTTCTATCAACGATTGACTGAGACCAACCAGTCTATAGTCAATGTCGTAAGTGGAGGAGCCTTTATTACTCAGAACGGCTAGCACTCCTAGAATTTATTCAAAAAATTAGCCAACAATTCAAAACAAAAATAGGCTCTGCTTAGATCTGATCCTGATGCTACTCGCCACACCCCGCTCGCAAGGGGTAGACTTTATGATATCCCTAAAGATAAAGTAAAGGAGGATATGAGTGTGAAAATTTTAGCTCTGGAATAGCAAATTGCGACATTAATGACAACCAAATCTAGGACTCCGGACAGCTCTATAACAGGCTACTCTAAATGCCAGATTTAAAATTTTACTGAAAACCCAGTTGCGCCACCAAACCAAAGGCAATGGAAAATGAAAAAGTAAAGGCTTTGCAGAGGGGAGATTAAGGGAACACCTATAACCCATTATGGAGGAATCATCCTAGATTTAATTATGGTTCCATAGGGGGAGCGCAACTAGCACTAATAGCTGTGCAGCCCAGATTTCCCCAGACTCAAATTTTCTAACAAAAACCTCAATTACCGGCCATTCAGCCCCATTATGAACCACAGAGCAATGCACCTGATACCACGGTTGTTCAGATCCTTTAGGATTTATGGCAATAATCACATCAGCATTCAAAGGACTTCCACCAGCTTGCTTGGTTCTTCCAAGTACTTAATTCACACACGCAGTCCATAACGAAGTTGGAAAGCTAGATTGGCTAGCTAGCTTCTCAAGTGGCAAGGAGAGAAAGTGGTTCGTTGCCTACACAACTAGTAAATAATCCTAGAGGACAAGTATTCCTAGGGGAGACATCTCCTCCCCAAAATTAAAAATAAAAACCTCTGAATTGTCAGGCTACCGATTCATCCATAGCACCAATAGTAAACTATGTAAACTACTAGTTTTCTTTTTTTTCTGTTAGTATAGGTATTATAATACGACCCATTTCGTTGAAAAGCGACAGGTCGTAAGTCATACCTACTGTATAGTATATTGGACAATCGTATAGATTTACGATTGATCGTAGTTACACTCATCAGAAATGCAGCGATTGTGGTTCTTAAAAGGCTAGAATCTACTTATGATTCTAGGTTATTACTCATGTGATGACCGGCTCAGCAAGTCATCACTGAAAATAGGACCTACATATTTGTAAAAAGGATATGTCGGTCCTATTTTCAACCTTCAGTTTTCTCCTCCTACCTTCCCTCTCTTTTTCAAATCATCTATAACCTTAACCGATTCTTTCACCCAACCTAACCGTTTATTTTCTTAAAAATCCCTTATTTCCACTGTTTTATTCTAGAGAACCCTACGTGCATTTCATTCTACAATTACAAATTAGGATTTCAATCTTCAAGGAGGTAAGGTGACGATTTTAATTGTAAAGTGGAAGGGTTTTGCAAGACATCTTATTCAATACATGTAATTTAAGTTTAATTAATGGTGTTGGTAATTAATTTTTATAAAAAAAAAGAATTGGAGCATGGCAGACGAGACGGGCAAAGGATGAAGGGAAAAAGAAGCAGAAGATGAAGGTAATAGTTTTGATAGCATCCCACTCATTCACCGAATCACACGGTCTGTTGTCCATAAGGCCAAATTAAAAGTACCAGACCCACCCAAGAAGAAGATCAAATCTTCAGGGGTAGTTATCAGAGAAAAACCTAAAGACACAAATGAGATAGAGTTTTTTCTGTCCCTAAAAAGGGGCTAAAATTAGATAAAAGAAAAAGGCCAGCGTCCTCTGCCACGCCAGCAGATAAACTCCCTACTTCAATAAAAAAAATAATGTGAGAACCAAAATTGTAGTAGACATTGAGTCTTTAGAAATATTGGCAATGGGTGGAGAAGCCATTAAATACTATATGGTTGTCCGGCAGACCTATTTCCTAGAGCAAGGAGTCACACCAGTTTATCCTAGATTAACGAGGTTGTTTTATAAAAATATGACCAAAAGCAGCTAGGGACCATCCCCTACCCTCTTCACCAGTATTGATGGGCTTCCGATCAAATTTTCAAAGGAAATGGTTGCCAGGTGATCAGTCACATAAATTACCATTTTATCACCCTTAACTTAGTGATGCTAGGCTTTAGTTTGCTACTAATAACTTACTAATATACAGATATTAAAGATAAATAGTAAAAGAGAGCTTAAGTGTTCATATTCATCAAAGTGAACTCAAATAGTAGTAAGACTGACGATTGAGTGTATAATGACAATTCGCTGCTAAAGAAAGATGGAAAATCATATTTAACGATTTTGCGCTACTACTGAAGTAAGAAGAAAGAAAGAAATGAGAAATCATAATTTTACGATTCTTTAAAAAGGCGATTCTTCAGAAGTGACAAAAGAGTAAAGATGACAAGAGAAGAGAAAGCGATCATTTGAAATAGAAAATCATCCGAGTATAAAAGCCATGAAAGGAGAGAAAATCATGATTTATGATTTGCAAAGAAGCCGTAATAGAAGAAAGAAATCGTGATTGACGATTTCCCTGAATGGAAGCTTTCTACTGCTGCTGATCATGTGAGAACTATCAGCGCCATACACCAAATTAGAAGATCTCTAGAAGTTCAGCTGATCATGGATCTGAGGAGATTGATTGTGACAGCCTAATGTTTCCCCGTCTCTATACTGGGAAAGGTCGCACCATCGGATCACCTGACATGATCCTTTCATCAAGGGGTTAATTCTTTGTTTTAAAGTGACACAATTGCAGAAGCAATGTGTTAACTCTGACAATAGGTAATATGGCAAATAACTGATGGAAACTAGCAACAACATAAACATAACAAAAGATCAGATGTATAGCTTTCCACTGATGACGGCCACCCATCATCGAAATAGTGGAAAGAAAGCCTATACATCCCAACATCTATCTGAAACTACCATATATCATTTATACATGTCTAAAAATTTATCTCTCTTTCTTTTCCCCCTCTCTCCTCTCCCATCGACAAACCTATTTTGGGAAGAACTCTTCTGGGAAGTCATCTTCCTCGTCTTCGTCATCGTCGTCTTCTTCCCCTTCTTTCTTGTCGGGTACGTAGGTGGGATTTGCAACGTGCTCCGGATTAGGCTCTGCAGCTAAGACATTTAAGTCATGAAATGAGCTATCATCAAAGATCAGTAGAGAATAGTATATTGTTCACATACATTGATATTTTATCATATTCGCATGTAGAAGCATAATTGAATTAAAGCATATGATTAATATAACATGCTAATGTATTGAATTTATACACGATGCGATAGGTATGAGAAATCAAGCGAAACAAGATATGCAAGCGAAAACAGGGAATTAGCAAGGTCAAGCTCCCGAGTTAGCGGGATCACTTGTCAAGCTCCCGAGTTAGCGGGATCACTTGAACCAAGAAAATCAAGCTCCCGAGTTAGCGGGATCACTTGTTACACTACACTTTCAAGCTCCCGAGAAGGCGGGATCACTTAATTTGAACGAAGCAATAGCATGGCAAGCAAAGACGTATAAAGGATATCAGATCTGAATAATGCCATATGAACTATGCATAAATAGTCAAGAATGTGCATGATCAAAATGAAATGCAATAACAGAAGGTAAACTAAACTTATTTAGCATGAGATTCTACCTCTGTATTAATCAAATGCCTTAGATATAGATACTGAACTTACATGCTTTAGTTTCATTTGTTCAACTATTATGCAGGTATCATTAACACAATAGATGATAATTCAACTCAACTCCTCTTTCTTCAGAATTGATACGGTTTGTAACTAGCAGGTCATTTTCTTTTAACTATTTGTTCATTATGTAAGTTTAGTTCAACACTATATAGATATATATTTATCTCGCTCTATTTAGATATGATCCAAACATGCCATGTAAGATGAATGTAAGGGAACCAAAGATAGGTAAACAAAATAATTTCCCTACTTGATTTGATTCGATCATATGGGAGCGCATGCGTCAGAGACCATCACCCTTGTCCAAAATTGTGTGGACTAGATATATGCTCCATGTTGCACCTAACATAGGTGTAGGTAGATAACAATTTGACTCATGTTTTATCTAAAATCCAAGGTTATAATCATTTAAACTCCTAAGGGTTTCCAAGATCCGAGAATGCATAAAGAACATAGCCCGATCCTTGCTGTTGAAGGTTGCCGCGGCAAGTTTCAAGGCTTGCCGTGGCAAGCTCTTCGGCAGGCCATCTTGCCGCGGCAACCCTATAAGGTTGCCGCGGCAAGCCTATGTATTTTTGGCTTGCCGAGGTTGTCTTCTTGGCCTCTTTTCTTTTGGTGACTTCGATATATATATATATATATCTATATATATATCTATATATATAATTATATACTTTTTTCCATTCACAGAAAATGAAGAATCCAGAGTGCATGAATAAAGGATTTCAGCATGCTATATCCCTTGTGCAACTCCCATCTGTGCTGCCGATGCGATCGTAAACGCTCGACACCACAGATCGAGTACTCTATAATTCTGATACATTTGTTTGTGTACCTATTGACAGACTTGCTTTTTCAATGGTGGTACCAACCGTGGACTAACCTCTTGTCTGCCTAGTGCGTTTTCAATTGCGGAGGTAGGCGAAGCTTGTTGAAACAAAGATTATCAGTGTTCAATGGCAGGTCACTTTGTGAACTCACGGTCGAAGGATCACGCGTCCGGATGTGTACCAAAGGTTTACTAAGGGAGTAGGTCAGAGGAGGAAGAAGAAGGTGGTTCTTCTACCTTATACCAATCGAGTTGCACCTTGCGTGCATGAACACCAAACATGACTCATCGAGTCGTGTAATAAATCTCCCATGCAAGTAGCTTACAAGCTGTTACTATAGTTGTTTTACATTTTACCCAACATGTTGTAGGTTTAACTCTTCTACGGTCTCATATTTGCATATATTTTTTAATGGGTCATGGATTGGGTCTTAGTCGGGTTGGTACAAGTCATTGGTTGGTCACTGGCCCAATTTTGACCGGATCAGATTTGTTTAACCAAATCCTTTATATATAGGGAATCTCTAAGCACGCCCACGTGTTCTCGAATGTGCTACAAAAAATAAGACTATTAGCGACAATTTTTTGCAGCCAAAGAGTGCTACTATTAACAAAAAAACTAATAAGACTATTAGTGTAACAACCTGACTTTTCCAATCCTAGAGTATCGAAAAGGTCGGCTCGCCAAGGCACACGTACATTCAAAAATAAAACTAAAACCTAAACATAGAAAACAAAAGAGATCTCTCAAATAAATCATATCTCAAAAAGGAACCAAGAAGAATCACCGGTGATGGCCAATCCAACACCTAAACAATGGTTCCTAATAGTAGTTTGACCGGCTTATAGTATGTATATACTTAAATTAAAATCAAGCCTTAACATATTGCAAGCGCATAATGGAAATTATAATACTAGTGATGGGATCGATCCCACGAAGAAGTGATTATCTTCTTATAGATTTTTATATTCATTTTTTAAAAACTATCTTTATCTTTTAAGTCCTAAACTACTGGAGAAATATGAATAAAAGAAAAAAAAATTATACTAAGTTGCAGAAAAATAAATCCTAATCCTCCTTGAGATTGAGATTGTGACAGCCCGGATTTTCCCAACCTGAAATTTTGAGACATTTTTTTTACAAACACGAATGGGAAAACTCGGACCGTCGGGTCGTAGAACACGATTCGAATACAGAGAATACTTGGTACATCCACATACATTAAAAATCAAAGCAGATGATACATATGACATAAATAAATCTCTAATTCTAACATCTAATATTACAATAACTAACAACGACCACCGGTGATGTACCAACATCACCAAACAGTGGTGTATAAAATTATATACGTATTCAAAGGGTACCAAGTCTGAACTCACAAATCTCCACAAAATACTCAATCTACGACCCCGAATGTCACAACCCCAGATTTTGGGAAACGTGCACGTCATGCACTATACACATGTATATATGTTTCACAAGGAAATCAAAACGAACCCGTAGACACTATGTGTGTATGAGGGAAACACACTAGTATTTCCCTAACTTATAAGTATATAAGTGAAAGAGGGAGAAGAGAAGAGCCCCTTACGTAACTCTATTCTAACGTAAATAGAGAGAAAGAAAAGAAGAGCCTAGTAAAGAACTAGGGTTTCGTTGGGAATTAAATCGGTGGAAGAGCTGGAGCAAAGGCTGGAGGAGGAACCTTGGAGACCTTTTAGCCTAGTAGAATTTCGAATCTTGAATCGAACTTGCGCGAGACTCATCGTTGGAGGTATGTTAAAGGCATGATAGATGCTTAGGCATGTTTTAAATAATAGGTAGAATGTTGGTTGAATGTTTTTGTTGATGTTAAAGGCTGAATGAGGGGAGAAATAGCTTTCTCGAGCAGATTGAGGAGTAAAAATATATCGCTCCTCGCTCGAGCGGCCAAAAGGGATCGCTCGAGCGAGGCTAAACTATAAAAATATAGCTCTGGGCTCGCTCGTGCGGTCCCCAAAACAAGAGGGAAGCTCGCTCGAGCGAGGTCCCCAGTAAAGCTTCAGGCGGCTCAATTTAACTGCTCGAGCGACCTCGATTTAACCACTCGAGTGAGGTCAAGTGACCGCTCGAGCGAGGTCTAGTGACCGCTCGAGTGGGGAATTGTTCTCTCTCACGCGAGGTACCACACAGTTCTTAAAATTATTGGTGCAGAGACCTGGAGGCTATGCGCTCCAATTATTCTTGTAACCCTTCTGAGCATATTCTAAATACATGAAATGTAGGTTTGACGTAGGATCGTGAAGTGTAAACCTCTACGAGAAGCGTGCTTTGAAATTCGTCGAGGTAGGGAATATTCTTGAAACATGTATTTTTTTTCATCAACTCATATATGCAGTGTAATTCTATCAAAAGGTTGAGTATTGTATGATCTTTCAAATAGGGGTGTGTGCGTAAGCTTCAAGGTGAAACCATGAAGTCCTCAGGGGACGGAATATTGTAATATGGGCATCTAAAAGATGTATTAAATCAGTAGTATCCCAGGGATACAGATGAAAACAAACCATGAAATTAAAGCAAAATGATAAGGCCTAATGTACTAAAAATTAGCACAAATCACGGTAGATAACTATATGTAAAGCACATCGATATTTTTGTTATTTAAAGTTGATTAGAATACCCCACCGACGTGGCGGGATACCTACGACTGACGCGGCAGGATATCCGTGACCGATACGGCGGCCAATCCGTATACTTATAGCACATCCCAGGGATGTAGATTTGAGAATAGACCCCGCCACCTATGAGAAAGGGGCCTGGGCAGTATTCCTAGGGAATACATACAACAACTGTCTAGTAGACGACGATGGTGGGTATTCCATCGGGGCTCGATGCTATATTGCTCGGGGATTATTTAAGTTAAAGGTTTAAGTGATTAGGCCGAATTCATAACTAAACCAATAAGATGAGAACAAACAACACCAGGAAAGGAAATCAGCTGTATCCATTTTAGTTATTCCAGTTATATCAATTGTTCTGTTTAAAAGTGATATCTAGTAAATTGTGCTTTCAAAACTGCTAGCATATATGTAAGATTTAATCTATATGTTCACTTTGTTTCCCTATTGAGCTAGGATGTAGCTCACCCCTTAGACTATACGTTGCAGGTTCAGGACTGGCGGCAACAAGGAATTCTAGAGACATTGATCCAGGAGATTCAGACTACGTACCCACTGAGGAGTCAGAGCCTCCTCCCGAAGATTTCTTCTAGGAGACCCATTGTGCACTTTGAGAGTGAGTTGAGAATTTTAGGCACGGCTTGGTATATCAAGCCTCTTTATGGAATGTAATTAAATATGATATGCTTTTGATAAAATATTTGGAGTGAACATTTATCTAATGGCTTGGGTAGGTTCTTATGCCCATGAATTGGCATGGGACAAGGACTGCCTTTTTGGGGGCCCTAAACTATTTTAGGCATGAGAATTCGTTTAGAGTAAAATTTTGGCTTGTATATACCAAATGTATTGTAAAGGTTCTTGGGCACAGCCTCGAGGGTCGTGCTGATGGCATGGTTTTTAGAGCGTCAAAAATCGGGCTGTCACAGTTGGTATCAAAGCCGTTTCTTTCTAGTTCTGGCTATCATCTCGTCAGAATATAGGGACTTCTGCTAACGAAACTGTGGTTTCTCATGCAGACCGTTATGTTTCCTAGAGGAAGAGGCCGACCCAGGGGTGGTCATGATAGGAATTTATGCAGTAGATATGGTTTCGTCTCACCTACAAACAGGGTACCATTAGGAAACAGGGAGATTCCCGAGGGCAGTGGCCAGGGAGAAAACCAAAATCAAGCAGAAGATCAGGATCGAGATCGTCAGGATCGAAATCAGAGGGAACAAGATAGAGTGAGGGAGAGAAATGAAGAAAGAGAAGAGCGTCAGAGGATGATGCACACAATGGAGACAATGGCAACTGCCATGGCACAACAAGCAGCGTCCTTGGCAGCACATGCAGCCCCAGAACCACAACGAACACCTACACCTCCAGTAGGACCTACACCACCAGTGGCTTCAGCATTTACCGAGTTCAGAAGGATGAGACCTCCTAACTTTTCAGGACAGGCAGACACAATGGCAACCAAAAACTAGCTGGGTGAAATGGAAAAGGTGTTTAGCATACTGACATGCACAGAGGATGAGAGCGTCCGTTGGGCGGCATATATGCTAGATGGAGAGGCTGGACCTTGGTGGAAATCCGTTTCGCGAACGAGAGCACAAGAAACTCCAGATATGCCGTGGACTTGGGATGAATTCGTAGAAGAATTCAATAAGCAAAATTTTCTTGAAGTTGTGAGAAATCAGATGGAGACCTAATTTTTGCAACTAATGCAAGAAAGGATGACCGTGAGAGAGTACGGAGTAGAATTCATGAGACTGGCTCGCTTCGCTCCAGACTACATAGTTTCAGATGTGATGAAAGCGAGGAGGTTCCAACAGCGTCTAAGGTCGGACATCCGAGGAGGGGTTGCGCCCTTCCAGCTGAAGACCTACGGAGAGGTAATGAGTAAGGCATTAGTAGTCGAAGAAAAAAACAATAACCGATACCGTCAGAGGGAACAACAGGGAAGAGGAAGCATAGATCCAAGCAGGACGGGGAGCTATGAATCGGTACATAAGAAACCGAGGTTTGTAGCACCGAATCAGAGACAACCGTTCCAGACAGGGTATGGGAGAGTCGCACAACAAACTACTCATCAAAGTTTTCCGTTGCTGGCATCAGGGAGACCGATGAGGTATGAGGGTCCTGCTATTTCCAGCGGGGCTACAGCTACCCAAGGTTTTTCGAGAGCTGCTACTTCAACACCAAGGGAAACTTGTGCCAAGTGTGGCAAGTCCCACAAAACGGCGGATTGTAGGTAAGGAATGCGAGGCTATTTCAAATGCGGCAAGATAGGCTACGTGATTAGAGATTGCCCTGAGGCAGTTAAAGAAAAGACGGCCCCAACTTCCATGCCACGACCTATTCAATCACGAAAGCCAGTTGTTCAAGGGAGAGCCTACGCAGTTACCGCCCAAGAAGCAGGGATTTCAATTTTTAATACAATTCTAGATAAAGAATGTGCATTCATTAGGACAAGTGTATATAACCATTGTTGCGCGTTAGAAAAATTCTAAATAAAGTATATGGTATGTACGTATATGTATGCATTATAGGTACGTTACAAGTTTATGAAAAAGGGTGCTACGTAGCACATGACGACGCAGTCGATAGACCCAGGGTCTACCCACTCCTTCATCACCCCTAGATTTGCAAAGAAGATGAAGATTGTTCCGGAGACACTGGACTTTGTGTTATCAGTGTCTATCCCAACAGGAGAATTAGTGGACACAGAGTTAGTCTGCAAATCAGTAGTAGTAAGCGTTCGGGATCACGCTGTCTACGAACTAGACGCAAAATTAATATTGTTGGACATGCAAGGATTCGACATGATCCTTGGCATGGATTGGCTGTCTCATCACTGCGCAATAGTGGATTGCAAGGATAAGGTTGTTATTTTTCGTCCTAACACGAGGAGATCGTTTCGATTTCCAGGGGAGAGATCGACACAGGTGCCATTCATATTTGCAGTCAGAGTAGAACATTTAATCAGAAAGGGGTGTAGCGGTTATTTGGTGTTCCTGAAAGAAAATAAAGAAGAAAAGAATATTATCTCCGAGATAGCGGTAGTGCGAGAATTCCCAGACGTATTTCCAGAAGAATTGCCAGGATTACCTCCAGAAAGAGAAGTGGAATTTGCTATCGACTTAGCACCAGGAACGGAACCTGTTTCAAAAGCACCTTACAGGATGGCCCCTGCAGAGTTGAAAGAGTTGAAAGAACAATTGCAAGAGCTCATGGACAAAGGATTTATAAGACCAAGCGTGTCTCCATGGGGAGCACCAGTTCTATTCGTGAAAAAGAAAGATGGGTCGATGCGGTTGTGCATTGACTACCGTCAATTGAACAAAGTCACTGTGAAGAATCGATATCCGTTGCCAAGAATAGATGACTTGTTCGATCAGTTGCAAGGAGCGAAACATTTTTCCAAGATCTATCTGAGATCTGGATACCATCAGTTAAGAGTCAAGGCTGAGGACATTCAGAAAACGGCATTTAGAACACGGTATGGACACTATGAATTTTTAGTGATGCGAGCAGCATCGTTTATGGACTTAATGAATCGGGTGTTTAAACCACACCTAGACTCCTGTGTTGTCGTGTTTGTTGATGACATCCTGATTTACTCAAAATCGAAGACGGAGCATGAAGAATACTTACGAGTCGCTCTACAAACCTTGTGTGAACACCAATTGTACACCAAGCTCAGCAAATGAGAGTTTTGGCTAGAAGAGGTTAGCTTTTTGGGACATGTCGTCTCAAAGCATGGTGCCACAGTAGATCCCTCTAAGATCGAGGCAGTAGTGAACTGGGAGCAACCAAAGACTGTGACAGACGTCCGAAGTTTCCTCGAACTGGCAGGTTATTATCGACATTTCGTCGAGGGGTTTTCAAAAATATCAGGGCCTCTTACGAGGCTTACAAGAAAGGATTCAAGATTTGAGTGGAGTGAGGCGTGTGAGAAGAGTTTTCAAGAACTAAAGAAGAGACTCACCTCAACTCCAGTGTTAGCCATTCCATCAGGCAGTGGAGGATTCGCAGTCTACAGTGATGCTTCATATAACGGGTTGGGTTGTGTACTAAATCAATATAAAAAGGTAATAGCTTACGGGTCAAGACAGTTGAAAGAGCACGAAAAGAACTACCCAACACATGATCTGGAACTAGCAGCTGTCATATTCGCATTAAAGATATGGCGACATTATTTATACGGAGAAACATTTGAAATTTTCACTGACCATAAGAACCTCAGATATCTGTTTACACAGAAGGAACTAAATATGAGGCAGCGTAGGTGGATGGAATTCCTCAAAGACTACGACGCTCCATACAAGACTATCCATCGTGCAAAGCTAACATAGTGGCCGACGCCTTGAGTCGGAAAAGTTCAGCTCAGTTGGCTAGTCTAATTTCGGGTATACATCGATGGAAACTATTGGAGGATCTAGCACATACGACCACAAGCCACAGGAGCCTTCTTAGCCAACATATCAGTGAAACCGGTGATATTCGAACACATACGAGAACTATAGATGAAAGACCCAATTCTAACCAAGATGCGTCAAGATGTAACTGAAGGTCAAGATGTAACTGAAGGTATTACATCTGAGTTTTCAATCAAGGAGGATGGTTCCTTAGTATTCAAGGGCCGACTTTGCATTCCAGACAATGCCGATCTGCGACGAACAATTCTTGATGAATCTCACAAGTCAAGCTATGCTATCCACCCGAGAAGCACAAAGATGTATCAAGATTTGAAAAAGAATTACTGGTGGAGAGGCTTGTAACAAGATGTAGCAGAGTACATGTCGCGATGGTTGACGTGCCAACAAGTGAAGATCGATCATAGACACCCCGCAGGCCTATTACAGCCTCTACCCATACCAGAATGGAAGTGAGAATCTATCTCCATGGATTTCATAGTCGGTCTACCGCGAACTGCAAAGAAGTATAACGCCATTTGGGTAGTAGTCGATCGATTGACTAAGTCAGCACACTTCTTGCCTTACAACACAATGTACATGGCGGGAAGACTGGCAGAGCTCTATATGAAAGAGATCGTCCGTTTACATGGGATTCCAAGTAGCATTGTTTCAGACCGGGACCCATTATATACATCAAAGTTTTGGAAGAAATTTCAAGAAGGAATGGGAACGAGACTAGATTTTAGTAGGGCGTTCCACCCACAAACCGACGGACAGACTGAAAGGGTCAATCAAGTCATTGAAGACATGCTTAGGCCATGTATGTTAGAATTACAAGAATCGTGGGATCAACACCTACCATTGATTGAGTTCGCATATAATAATAGTTTTCAGATGAGCATCGGGATGGCACCGTATGAAGCCTTGTACGGAAGATGATGCAAATTGCCAATCAATTGGGAGGAAATTGGCGAGAAATTTGTTTTGGGACCCGAGCTACTTGAAGATAACGCGGCTATTATCCACATGATCAGGGAAAGACTAAAGGCAGCTCAAAGCAGACAGAAAAGCTATGCTGACATCAAGCGGACGAGCGTGGACTTTAAGGTGGGAGAACATGTTTTCGTGAAGGTGTCGCCTATAAAAGGCGTAATGAGGTTTGGAAAGAGAGGCAAGCTAAGTCCCCGCTACCTTGGACCGTTTGAAGTTTTGGGTCAAGTAGGAGAAGTAGCCTACCGCGTTGAATTGCCACCATTGTTTGATCAGGTACACAATGTATTCCACGTGTCCATGCTCAGGAAGTATCTCAATGACCCTGATCACATACTGAATGGCCAATCATTCGAGATGCATGAAGATATGACCATGATTGAAGAGCCGGTGGAAATTTTAGATCGAAAGGAACAAGTGTTGCGAACAAAAGTTATTCCCTTAGTGCTCGTCCGATGGAAGAACCATCCGATCGAAGAAGCAACGTGGGAACGGGAGGCTAACGTCAAAGGACAATACCCCAATTTGTTCAAAGACACTAACTAGTTTCTTTATTAATATGATGAAGTGTACATATTCTTTTCTGATTATCAAATTATAGTTAAAGGAACCAAATGAGTACTATTATAAATATTAAATTTTTTTTTTGAGAAGTAAATTTGAATGAAGAGTATGTTTAGTCATGCGTGAGTAGTATTCAAAATAGGAAGAGTAGTAAAGATGTGGGTTGTGAGGACAAGAACACGTCTTTGGCTCGCTCGAGCGAGGGTTCATGACCGCTCGAGCGAGGTCAAGTGACGGCTCCAGCGAGGTTTACCAACCGCTCGAGCGAGGCCATAAATTATAACATTTAGCGTCCTGAACTCGCTCAAGCAATAACTAACGACCGCTCGAGCGAGGGCAGACTATATAAGGCTGACGGAATGCAGAACACCCATTTCATCTTCAAGCGGGGAATTGAAGCCGAGCGAAGGGTTTAGGGTTTCTCATCTTCAACCTTTCTCTATTGGATTCGAGCCGGATTGTGACGATCCGATCCGTTCAAAACCTCTTTCTAGGTAAAATCTACCCCCTCTCCGAGATTTTTTAGTATTTTTCAAAACCTCTTTAGGCATCTAATGGCTTCAAGCCCAAATCCACAACCTAGGAAGCGGCTGGCGAGTCGATCGCCGTCAGCACGCAACAAGGCACCGCAAGCTTCACAACCATCACCAAACCCATCCACCACTCCAATCACACTAGACGATTGGTGGGGGGCCAAAATTTTTGAAACCGAATGGGATATACTCCCTCTTGTTTTGGGGATCCGACGTCCACCCAATGGACATCGGACTTCCTCACCAACAACAATCTTAAAACCCTACTTACGCCGTTTGGAGATCAGTATTACCCGAGGCTTGTGAAGTTATTTTACCAAACCCTAAACATGAACGTGGACGAGGACGCTATCCTCGTCACAATCGATGGTAATGAACTAATCTTTAGATGTGCCGAAATTTCATCAGTCATGAAATGTCCCCACATCTACACCCCTAGTCCACTCATCCTACCACCTTTTTCTGGGAACATCGAATTCCCAACGATCATTTCTGATACGATATCACGGCACGCCGCCGACAATCTATTACCCGATCACAACTACCGCCACGTATGTGGCTTCTAGACGTCATTTTCAAAAAGAACCTACACCCAACCGGCCATGATCAAGAACGCCGTGACGTGTTTCTGTGGGCCCTACACTCCGCATTCCATAATAAGTGGATCAACGCACCTATGATCATCATAAAGGGCATGGCGCATGCCTATAAAAGAAATGTAAAGGGTGTTGTTCCTCCACCCATCAACTGACTACCATATGCTCGGTTGATTTCCCGACTCCTAGACTCACGGAATGGGAAGGGAGGATTTAAGTTCCGGGCCGACGAGTTATTCCTCACTGACAACGTCGTCCCCTATTTGGCCCAAGACTGGAGCCGAAACCTAAAGAGTCTTCAAACTAGCGTTAACAAGAAAAGAGACCGTCAGGTCTCCCGACAAATCACGCATCAAGCGCCTGCAGGACCGACCACTCCCTCTACCTGATTTCCACAGCCCATACCCACTACCGACACTGACATGATGCGGGAGATCCTTCAGCAAGGGTGGGAGATCAGATTGCATCAGAGGTTTCAGGAGGCACTACTTATCGACTGGCCTACCGCGATCATACATGCAGCGCGTCGGTGCCATGAAAGATGCTATTTTTGGAGCGTCTAGCTCGGGCCACCACGAGGAGCGCTTCTGGTAGGTACCACTACCACCAGGGTGGTCGACGAGGATGAGGATGACGAGGACTATGAGGATGATGATGGCTTCGGCGACGGCAACGACGACTATGAGGAGGATGATGACTAGATAGTCACATTATTTTTTTTGAAAATTAATATGTAATATTTTGTTGAGACATTTCGTGGTAAGGTGGTTCTTGGTCAATTTATTTACAAACTGTCGTGACATGAATGTCACAAATTTTGTGGATGATTAACGTAACAATTGTATGGGTATAAATTTTGTGAATGATTATTTTAGATATCATAATCCTTCTCGACTATATGGGCATAAATTGACATGGTTAACGCAAGTCGTTGCGAAATGCGACCAACTGTTCAATTACCGGATGATGTGAGAAGCTAGCCTATTCATGGCCTGGTAGTAGTAGTAGTACCTGGTTACGCGCATATCGTCAATTTTCGAGGACGAAAATCTTATAAGTTGGGGTGATTGTCACAACCGTAGATTTTGGAAAACGTGCATGTCATGCATTATACACATGTATATGTGTTTCATAAGGAAACCAAAACGAATCCGTAGACACTATGTGTGTATGAGGGAAACACACTAGTATTTTCCTAACTTATAAGTATATAAGTGAAAGAGGGAGGAGAGAAGAGCCCCTTACGTAACTCTATTCTAACCTAAATAGAGAGAAGGAGAAATAGAGAGAAAGAAAAGAAGAGCCTAGTAAAGAACTAGGGTTTCGTTGGGACTTAAATCGGTGGAAGAGCTGGAGCAAAGGCTGGAGGAGGAACCTTGGAGACCTTTTAGCCTAGTAGAATTTTGAATCTTGAATCAAACTTGCACGAGACTCATCGTTGGAGGTATGCTAAAGGCATGATAGATGCTTAGGCATGTTTTAAATAATAGGTAGAATGTTGGTTGAATGTTTTTGTTGATGTTAAAGGCTGAATGAGGGGAGAAATAGCTTTCTCAAGCAGATCGAGGAGTAAAAATATATCGCTCCTCGCTCGAGCGACCAAAAGGGATCGCTCGAGCGAGGCCAAACTATAAAAATATAGCTCTGGGCTGGCTCGCGCGGTCCCCAAAACAAGAGGGAAGCTCGCTCGAGCGAGGTCCCCAGTAAAGCTTCAGGCGGCTCGATTTAACCGCTCGAGCGACCTCGATTTAACTGCTCGAGCGAGGTCAAGTGATCGCTCGAGCGAGGTCTAGTGACCGCTCGAGCGAGGAATTGTGCTCGCTAGCGCGAGGTTTCACACAGTTCTTGAAATTATTAGTGCAAAGACCTGGAGGCTATGCGCTCCAATTATTCTTGTAACCCTTCTGAGCATATTCTAAATACATGAAATGTAGGTTTGGCATAGGATCGTGAAGTGTAAACCTCTACGAGAAGCGTGCTTTGAAATTCGTCGAGGTAGGGAATATTCTTGAAACGTGCATTTTTTTTCGTCAACTCATATATGCAGTGTAATTCTATCAAAAAGTTGAGTATTGTATGATCTTTCAAATAGGGGTGTGTGTGTAAGCTTCAAGGTGAAACCATGAAGTCTTTAGGGGACGAAATATTGTAATGTGGGCATCTAAAAGATGTATTAAATCAGTAGTATCCCAGGGATACAGATGAAAACAAATCGTGAAATTAAAGCAAAATGATAAGGCCTAATGTACTTAAAATTAGTACAAATCACGGTGGATAACTGTATGTAAAGCACATCGATATTTTTGTTATTTAAAGTTGATTAGAATACCCCACCGACGTGGCGGGATACCTACGACTGACACGGCAGGATATCCGTGATCGACACGGCGGCCAATCCCTATACTTATAGCACATCCCAGGGATGTAGATTTGAGAATAGACCCCGCCACCTATGAGAAAGGGGCCTGGGCAGTATTCCTAGGGAATACATACAACAACTGTCTAGTAGATGACGATGGTGGGTATTCCATCGGGGCTCGATGCTATATTGCTCAGGGATTATTTAAGTTAAAGATTTAAGTGATTAGACCGAATTGATAACTAAACCAATAAGATGAGAACAAGCAGCACCAGGAAAGGAAATCAGCTGTATCCATTTTAGTTATTCCAATTATATCAATTGTTCTGTTTAAAAGTGATATCTAGTAAATTGTGCTTTCAAAACTTCTAGCATATATGTAAGATTTAATCTATATGTTCACTTTGTTTCCCTATTGAGCTAGGATGTAGCTCACCCCTTAGACTATACGTTGCAGGTTCAGGACTGGCAGCAATAAGGACTTCTAGAGACGTTGATCCAGGAGATTCAGACTACGTACCCACTGAATAGTCAGAGCCTCCTCCCGAAGATTTCTTCTAGGAGACCCATTGCGCACTTTGAGAGTGAGTTGAGAATTAGGCACGGCTTGGTATATCAAGCCTCTTTATGGAATGTAATTAAATATGATATGCTTTTGATAAAACATTTGGAGTGAACATTTATCTAACGGCTTGGGTAGGTTCTTATGCCCATAATTGGCATGGGACAAGGACTGCCTTTTTGGGGGCCCTAAACTATTTTAGGCATGAGAATTCGTTTAGAGTAAAATTTTGGCTTGTATATATCAAATGTATTGTAAAGGTTTTTGGGCACGGCCTCGAGGGTCGTGCTGATGGCACAGTTTTCTGAGAGCCAAAAATCGGGCTGTCACACCGAACATCTTAGCCCTCCTCAATTCCTCAATCTATAAGTCTGGTGTCCACATAGAAGCTATACCTGTGACATATAGTCGAAGGGGTGAGCTACATCCTAGCTCAGTAGAGGAAAATTCAATACTCATTCACATCTTATCGTAAGGAAACATAGATTCAATGTCATAATCAAACCTTTTCTTATTTAAAACTGAAACTCATTTCAAAGGTACTTTTTCTTATCAACAAAGACTGATTTCAAATACTGTTTTCTTATCACACGACTGATTTCAAAACTGATTTTCTTTTTCACATAAAACTGATTTAAAAGCTGATTTCCTTATCATACAAAACTGATTTCCTTTTTACACACAAAAGTGATTTTAAAACATTCATTTATCTTTCAAAATTGATTTTAAATCCGCCCCGGCGGCCCACATGGTACTTGTACTCTACCCATAGCGGTCCACACAAGCATAATCCGCCCACAGCGACCCCCATACATATAATCCGCCCATAGCGGTCCACATACACAATATCCGCCCATAGCGGTCCACTTTAATCTCACGACTTATGGTTTGATTCACGAAGTATAATCCGAAGAGTACGTAAAATGCCGCAAAAGCGGTCCAAGGGCGTACATGACTATATCAAAATCCAAGGGTGTACGTAAATCCCCTAAAGACGGTCCAAGGGCGTATATGACTCACAACAGTGTCCAAAGGAGTACGTAAAATCCTGCGAAAGCGGTCCAAGGGCGTACATGAGTACAACAAGTCCAAGGGTGTACGGAAAATCTCGTAAAAATGGTCCAAGGGCGTACATGAGCACAACAAATCCAAGGGTGTACGTAAAATCTCGTAAAAACGGTCCAAGGGCGTACATAAGCACAAGTCTAAGGGTGTACGGATAATCTCGTAAAAACGGTCCTAGGGTGTAGATGAGCACAACAAATCCAAGGGTGTACGTAAAATCCCGTAAAAATGGTCCAAGGGCGTACATAAATCCCGCCACAGCGGTCCAAGGGTGTACATAAATCCCATCACAGCGGTCCAAGGGTGTACCTTCTCACAAATCTCCAAGACTCAACGATTCCGAGTTCACATTCTAGTTTAGATTTCTAAATCACGATCCAATGCTCACATTCCTGGTTCAAAGGTTTTAAAACTCACCATTTAAAAATCAAGTTTAAAATCGAATACCATAGTAGAAATTCTAGGTTAAGTTCACAGTTCAGAATTCACCATTTTCGACTCAAGGATTTCAAATTTCTATTTTGCAAAGAGTTCAAGTTATAGTTTAAATTACTATCAAACTTACATCAAAATACATCAAGAAAACTTTTCATTTTTTAATCTAAATACATCAAGGAAACTTATCATTTTTTTCATATAAATACCTCAAAGAAACTATGAATCAAAGTTAAATATGCAAGTTTGTGTTGAAGTTCCCCTACCTTAACCTCGAAGCAAGCAAGGTCTTATCGATTGCCTTCCACCCTAAATCTACATCACAAGCATACAATGATGCATCAAGGATTAACTCCAATCACTAATAACTTAGACCTATTTAAGTATTTTCTCAAAATCGAGTCGGAACGGGCAAGTTTGTGCCAACTTAGAATTTGATGTAACTTTCTCTCTAAATTTTAACCTTTAAAAATTTAGATTCATAAGTTGGTCAAAACACAAAAGTTGTAGATCTCTTTGTTATCTTTCCAAGCCTTAAGAATCGCATTAATCAGAGGTCAGACCAGAAAGTTATGGTCAAAATACCAAAGCAGTACTAGCGAGCACAGTCAAAATCGATTAATCGATCCCTATATCGATTAATCGATCCCTATATCGATTAATCGAAATTCCAAGATCGATTGATCGATTTTAAAATTGATTAATCGATTTTCCCAAACTGTACCTTTTTTAAGCCACTGGAATTACCCATTCGATTAATCGATTCCAAATCGATCAATCGAAATTCAAAAATCGATCAATCGAATTAAATTCGATTAATCGGTTTCATTTCTCAAAAAATCAGCATTTGACCCAGATTGTTACTAACGTTTGACCTTTAAAATGATTGATTCATAAGTTGGTCTTAATTCATGAACGTTGTAGGGCTTGCTGTCCTCTTTCCAACGTAACAAGAATCATGTCAATTAGAGTTCGACACAAAAAGTTATGGCTGAAATACTATGGTAGTGTCAGCAAGCCCAGGCAAAATCAATTCATTGAAATTTGCTTCGATTAATCGATTTCGTGAAGTTCCTCTTGAATTTCTCTTTTGTCAAAAATCGATTAATCGATTTTGGCAGTTTCTGAGCACTTCTCGGGTTCGAACCTTGAAACCCATCTTTTTTCCATCAAAATTCAATCCTTTTGATTCTAATCTTTTGCACACATCTAGGCAACCAATATTTAATTAAATACATGAAAGAATTGCATTATTTACCTCTTTAAATCGGCGATCTACTCGTAGATCTGATCGTCTTCTTCGTTAAACAAAAAGGGTTTCCAAACCCACCTCGATCATCTCCGTGCTCCACGATCACAACCAAGCCCACGAAATCAACGGCAATTCTTCCACACACACTTCACCCAAACTCACGCTACGATTTACGGATCAAAAGCCACAATCTCTTCGCAAGAAGAGGGTTTCAAAACCTCAAACGGCTCTAAATCTCACAAAAATATAACCAAATGTCGAAATCGACGGCGATCTTCCCCTTACACGATCTCACAAACCTTCTTCATGTAAATAAAATGCTCGGAGTACACAAATCCATAAGCTTTCCTCCTTCTTTCTCTTTCTCTCTTCCATTTTTCTCTCTCTAAAACCCAAAACTCCTAAAATAGTGCAAATCGGGTGTTAGCTTCCAAAGGAAGCTATTTGCTTTTCTTTAATTCAATGGGACTAGTTCCCATACAAAACATGTACGCACCACTTTAGGTATATTAGCTCTCATCCCAAGGACTAATTCCCATGTAAAATCGGTATACCTCACTCGAGTGTTACATCATAAAAATGATCTTTGATTCGGTATGGGGCCTACACACCCAAAACATCTACCCATTGAATTTGGTGTTGAGCCAAAGCACCAACACATAGTGTTTATGAAATCATCTAACGTTTAACACCTAGTCCAAATTGATCATTTTCCACTTAAGACCAAACCCAATTTAACTCACGTAAGTGATTTCACAAAAATTGAGCACGTGACCAGTTGGGCACGCACACCGAGGTACACTATTCATAGTCAAAATTTTCAGGATGTTACAGAGATCGTCAATCTCAACCTTTAGCTATTGGATGTTTATAAATTTAAAATACTATTACACCGTATTACAGCCTTCCAGAATTTTGTCGTCAATCAAATACTAAAATTCTTCAACACAGATTTAATCTAATCAACAATCTCCTAAAATCTGGGCGTCAATCAAATTCAAAAAAATTGAAGATGGAAAAGTAAAACCATTACACTAATCTGCAAACTTTAATTTGAGTCGTCAATTCAAATTAAAATTCGAAGATGTTTACAATGCATATAAAATCTAAATTAAAAATAAAATAAAATCTAAACTAGAAAGCAAAATAAATATATCCTTCACCCCTCAGCCGCAGTCGTCAATTGCTTCTGAAAAACTACAGATATCTACACTAATCTTCAGCACCCAATAGCAGTCGTCAATTGCTCTTGAAAAAGCTCTTATATCTAATCTACAAAATAATATAAATCTACTTTAAATTGGTCAAAAGAAAATCCAACCTCAGTCGTCAATTGATACTGAGAATTTCTTTGATAATTATTTCTATTTCGAGCTCTCTTATTTATATATCATAAGAAGTCGGTTTACAGAGTTCTAATTCTAATAAAAGAAATAACTAAAATAAAAGATTCCTAATATAACTCTAATTCTAATTTTATTCTTCCTTGCTTTCAATGGTTGATGTGTTCTGAATTTCTTTTCTTGATAACAGCATCAGAGTTCTTAGGAGTTTATCTTCATCAATTTTCTCAGATCCGTGATTAACCAAACTTCTAATTAAAGAGTTCTTCTAATTCTGTTCTTGGTGGTGATAGTTTTCATGTGGTCAGTAGCAATAGGAAAACTTCTATAATTGTAATCATAATTCATGATTATTCGTTTTCTTCTTCTTTTCCTAGAAAATCATAAATCACGATTTTCTATCTTTCATAGCTTTCTTAGTAGATAACGATTACTTTCTTCTGTATCACTGTTTACTCTTTTATCGCTTTCTGAAAAATCGTCTTTTAAAGAATCCTAAATTACGATTTCTCATTTTCTTTTCTTTAGCTTCAGTATTAGCGCTCAATCGTAAAATATGATTTCTCATCTTTTAATAAGTCGTGAATCGTCTTCTTATACTCAATCGTCTTTTTGAGTTTCTTTTGATGAATATTAACACTTTGACTCTCTTTCACTATTTTTTTTTAATATCTGTAGATCAACAACTTATTAATAGCAAACTAAGTCCTAGCATCACTAAGTTAAGAGTGATAAAATGATATATTCTTTGACTGATCACACCCCTAAACTTAAGCTTTGCTAGTCCCTAGCAAACATAGAAATATAAATTATAAATTTAAATGTCACTTTCGTATGGAGCACGATTGCATTTAGCGGATGCAACAAGCCTTTAAACCCCTAAGTGATCCCTAATTTAGGAGTTGTAGTCTCCTGAAGGTTTTCAGTGAAGCTACCTACAAACTTCAAATAAATAAAAAAATAAATATATATTATTATTATTTTATTAAAAAAAAAATCCAACTATTCTACTTAATTGGTCAATACATATTCTATTACGATTTTCTAAAATTATCAATCCTTTATTCTTATTTTCCATTTCAACAGTTATCCTTGATTAGAACTCTAACAATTTCAATTCACAATAAGCACAAAGTGTATATGCACTAGTGAATAGTTTATTCTTTATAAATTTTTCTAAACTGCAAATTTAGAAAATATTTTCATTCAAAAACTCATTATTGACATACTCTCAAAAAGATATCGAAACTTTTGGGTTCTCTCAGTATTTTTTTTTAGAAGAATTTAGTCAAAGATAATTGCAAAAATGAATTTTATAGAAAAGATAATCCTATCATATTCTTATAATTCCCTATACAATCCATAATATCTATTATCCTTATTTCTACTAGACTTATACTTTTGCAAATTATAAATCAGAAAGGTATTTCCTTCAGCTTGTAATGGGATTTTGGGTTTTAGAAGGTATCATGAAAAGGTAGAAAATGATTCAAAGTTTTTCTGAGAATTTAGCTCATTTTTTTCCTACCTTCTTTTACTATTCTACTTTAGTAAGTATTCATGATTGGATAACTTCTTCCCATTTAATTTTTTCTTTTACATGCATCCCAGTTCTTCAGTAAATTTATAAAATTGTATTTTCACTATTTTCTCCTTTTAAAAGCTTTTTACTAAATCATAGATTTTTTCTTCTTCAAAAATTGTCTTTTACGATTTCTCTCCTTTTCCTATATTCTCTTTTTTTTTCTGTTATACCTCTTCTAACATTCCCTTCTTTGTTTTTGTTTTACTCCTTTCACTCTCGCTTCTTCCCTTCTTTCCTTCTAAACTCTTAAAAATTGTAAGGGTTAAAGGTAGAAAGCTTTGGGTAGTACATATGGTTAATGATTTATAAACTTCTGGTACAAAGAAATTTAATTTAGGCTTCTAATATAGGTTTAAAGGATAAAATATTCTATGATTTTTGCCTTTTGGCTCTGGTTTAAACAAAAGATGACCATAAATCATCTTCACGATTCACTAGCATAGATGTCTTATTTTTTTGATATTTCTAATAGATAGTTCAAGACAAAAAATTAGTTCATCATAATCGATTCTAAATTCAGCAATATAAGATTTTATATCAGTATAGAAGTTCAAAGAAATTCTGTGATTTGAATAGAAAGAGTCTCTCTCAGAATAAAAGAGGAAATATGGCTCAAAATCTCACTGGTTTATAATTTTTGAAACTATAGTCTAAATTTTTACAGTTTAGATCAATCTATTGTTTCAAACATTCAGTCTAATACAATGTTTCAATGAGCTAAGCATGAATTATAACTGTTCTAAATTCTAATTATAAACTTTTCTTATAATGGATTGTAAGTTTTCAGGATTTTGTAATTTCTTCTATCATAATTCCTATATAATAATTAGAAAAAATAAAAATTTTAAAAAAAAATTTATTTTCTACAAAACTAAATTAACTAAAACTATTTACTAGTATACTACTATTGTATATAGAAATTATGTATCTCCTCAAACTTAAATCAGACAATGCCCTCATTGGCACAAAAAATAGGGGACACAAAATAAAATTTTACCTACAAATTATTGAGAACTTTGATTATATATCGAAAAAAATCTGTCACCAGATATCCTTTCCCCCAAACATGAGAAAAAATATCTGCGACTTTTTCTCGGAGTATCAATAACAAAAATATTAGTAAGAAGAAAAAAAATATTAGTAATGTTAGTAACACACACTGTTAGTAAAAAAAAAAAATATATCAACTGAAAATTTACATGAATATGAAAAATAAAAATTAAGAAATGAGAAAAAAATCTAAGAAAATAAAAATCTATGGAGATTATACCTATGAGGTTTGTAATGTTCTATTATGTTTTTACTCACTGATAGAATATGATACAAGGGTGGAATCAGTGGATTCATCTTCCTCATCTGACATCTCTGCTGTAGAATAACCATCTTTATCTGCAATTGAATCCCCTTGTGCTACCAATTCAGCCTCTGCTGTATGTCCTTCAATAATCCTTGGACAAGAAGTACCTTTCGGACACTATTTTTCTTTATCTGCCTTTTCTTTATCCTTGAGATTCGTAGTTAGCTTCTTAATTATGACAAATTTTAATTGAATTTCTGTCCTTAGCTTCTCTGCCATGGCTTGTTCCTTTGCTAATGCGACAAGGTATTTCTTAGTTTCAAACTCAATCATTTTTACTTGTTTATCATTGACTGAGCATAAGGAATCTTTATCCTCTTACAGTTGTTGGGCTTTCCCTTCTGCTACAGTCAGTAAGTGATTCTTTTCTGGAGCATTTTCTGGTAGTCCTTAAGGCCTTTGTTCTAACCATTTCTACATCATCAGGAACTACCATCAAACCTCCAAACAGTTCAAGGATGGCAATTTTCTCTTCATATACTCTCTTCTCTTCTTCCCAAGCTTGCTATTTTTCACTCATTTCTGTAGTCTTCTACACTAATTGGGCTTGAAGGGTGGAAGTAGCATCCTGAACTCTATTTTCTATCTTTGCTGCCCATCTCGCACCTTACTCTTGTACAACTTTTCGTCGCAAGTTGTCCATTATTTCTGCATGTTCTTGAGCTGTCAAGGTGGTATCATAGACTCTCTATTTTAAGTTTTAGAAGTCTCCCATCCACTTTTTTACTATACTTAGCAGTTGTATCACTGGTGGGGCATTTGTAGAGATCCATTGTTTTAGTTTTCTGGCCCTTCTTAGTACTTCAGGCAATGGCAATAAGTTTGGTTCATGTGTGTGTTGCCATTGCTCTACTGCCCTCTATCTCCTTTCTATTTTGTGCAATAATGTGGTGCTAACTGGAGGATCCTCAGGAGGTGCTTCTTCTCCATGTAATAAAGCTGTAAAGCTCTTTCTTGGTAACTCTGAGCTTTGTTCTGCTTCCAGTTCTTAGGCTACGAGAGTTTGCTCGGTACTGGCTGTAAGTGTAGGCTGAGCAACAGGTTCTGCTGGTATAGGAGTATGGCTAGAAGTAGTCATTCCCACAGCCTGTTGATTAAGTGCAAAAGGAATTTCTTATAATCTTCCGATTATTTAGCTCACAGAAAATACTATCGGTTCTATAGAATAAAAAATATTTGATGTTAGTAGAACTGTTAGAAAATTAGTCAAAAATAGCAAAGAAAGAAAAAAAAATTTCATATATATAGACTAATTACTGAAATATGGAAAGAAAACTAATTACATCGAGAGAAATTCTTAGGAAAAATCTAGACACACTAAACTAAGACACTGGCAGCAACGTCCGAGATAAATCTTCGCTGAAGATCGGTCCTCTGGCTTCTAACTACTTTTAATCAAAATCTTACATTTCTTCCTTCCAAAGGCATATCCACACCTTTGTAGGGTCGCCTCCCCTCCTCTTCTTTAGAGAGGGAATCCACATCGGGATCGCTACTCCAAGAGCTGTCGAGCTCTCCCCCTTAGTCTTCCAAAATGGTCCATGATTCATCAGCTGCACCGTTAATGTAGTTACGGGAAGAAGTTGAGGAGAGTTGGAATATGACACATCTCAGCCCCCCATTCAGCCTATACTACTCCCCTGTGAAGATTTTATGAAGAAATTGTAGCGCAAGTGAAGGGAGAAGATAAGCAATGGAGAGGGATGGCGAGGAGATTAAGGATGAGATGGGAAATAACACTGAAAATTGTAACTCATCCTTATTATAGATGAACACGCATTTGAGGTGGGTTCTGATGGTGTAAAGTTTAGGAAGTGGGGGGAGGTTCGTGGTATATGTTTTCGGATTTGGGTTAGGTTTAGGGTCAAGGGTAGTTTCAGTGGATGATTCAGCATCTCGAGTAGGTTGTTGGCGCTTCAGATCTTTTACTTTCTGTTATACAGCCAGAAGCTCAGCTCTATATTTTTCGAGAATTTAATCGAGTCTTTCACTGAAATTACTCTAGTTACATTCTTCCGTCATGAGGTTTTAGGGTTAAAGATAGAGGAAGAAGAAAAGTTGTGGGATGGTTTTAGTTAATGTATGGGTATGGATTTATAGGGAAAGGTATTGAACCGTTACTTCGAGTAAATCTCTATGTGTAGGTTCCTACGCTAGGGTGGTTCGGAAGTAATGAAATTGAATAAATTTCAAGTCCGTTTACTATACAATTTTAAATGGGTTTCACTTCCAATGCTTCTGATAAGACTAATCACTAGGTTCTCCTATTCCCCAGAATTGTCATTTACAATTTTGGATAACGATCATGAGAATCTATGACTAGAAAATCATACTCGCTATGATTGGACTCTAAACTCACGAGAATTCACAAATACATGCGCTTCAAGTGATTAAAAACAAAGAAAAGAGTCTTTACGATTTGTAATATCTTATATTCGTAGAGGGGTAATTTCAAAAGTACTTATGTACATATGTTACACATGTTTACTACGGGTGAGTTGGTAGCTCGACAAATTCAGGAGGAATTTAATGACGATCAAGGAGAGTTGATGTCCCTCCCATAAAAGTATTTCCTCCTGGGGTGCCAACTGGCCAAGGGGAAGAATAGTTACTCTCACCCAAGTTATCAAGAATGGTTAATTGCTCAACCTGAGTTTCTAACCGTATAATGGATTCCAGGAGATTATTGAGTAGTTGCGTTTGAATATGGCCATGTTGTAGCTAGCTTTCGGCTAATTGCGACAAGGCTTCCTCAATGTCAGTGTGGTCTTGGGTCTCTATGGGGCAACATACAGGAGAGTGCTAAAGAATTTACTGAGTTCAACCGTAGTTAGGTTCATGGGATTTTCCTTGTTGAGATGTTGGGTGCGATTTTACACCCACCAGAGATTGAATTTTTGTCTTCCACAGTTTTAATTTTGGGAGACAATTCATCATTATCTTTAATTTTTATAGTCCTCTCTGCCTAAGAGGTATACTCCTTGAGGTCTCAGATTCAATCTCACCGGGTGCTTGGCATTGCACTGGTTCATTGCTAAAGTTCTCAAAGAGTTCCCAAGCGGCCTCCGCAGATAAGGTGCGGAACATCCCCCCACAGGCAACATCAACTATGTGTCAGCTTTGGTCATTCAGACTTCATAGAAAGTGAGGGCTATTTACCAACGAGTGATTTCATGATGACGACACCCATATAAAAGACCGTTAAGGCGCGTCCTCCCCTCTTGAAAAGATTCATTTAGAGATTATTTGAAAGTTTTAATCAGATATCGGATTTGATTCGTTATGTGTATTGGGAAGTATTTCATGAGAAATCCTCGTTCCAAGTCCTCCCAATTGGCGAACAAATTACGAGGCAAAAAATGTATCCACTGCCTTGTTTTATCTCTAAGAGAATATGAAAATAGCCTTAGACGAAGAGATATTTCTAGAAAATTTTGGATTCGGATAAGGTTGCACACTTCCATAAACTGACTTAAATGTGAATAAGGAGTTTCATCCCTTAGCCCACGGAATATTGGAAGTGTTTGAAATATTTTGGGCGTAATTTTAAAAGTCTCATTACCAGTCATAGCGGTTAATTGTATACATGGGGGAGGTGTAAGAGGTGTTAAAGTATAATATCCCCCCATCGTTTATCATGTTCTGACTATAGTGTGTCATACTGGTATAGACACTTATTGTATTAGGATTTGGTTTTAATATTATTTACTTTTTATTTGAGCAAGCAGGGAGAGAGACAAATCTGAGCTTCTATTTTTTTAGGGCCCGCAGAAGTGTTGAAAGTTTGATCCGTTACTCCGAATAAACCTACAAAAGATTAAAAAGTGATCAAAGAAAAATAAAAATATAAAAAAATATAAAAAAAGAAAGACAAATATTGGTTTCTAAAAGAAAAAAAATACTAGATAAAAATAGAAATAAAGATAAATTCCGCTTCCACGGCAGCGGTCCCAAAAACTTGATTGGCTTATTATATATATTAAAATTATGTTAAATTCAAGTCTTAACCTATTGCAAGCGCACAATGGAAATTATAGTACTAACATAAGATCGTTCCCACGAGAAAGTTTGTGTATCTAATTACTTCTTATTTATATCTTTTATTCAAATCCTTATTTTTAAAACTTCTATTTATCTTTAAGATCTAATCTGTTGGAGAAATATGAATAAAAGAGTTTATTTTAATCTAAGGTGCATAAAATAAATTTAAATCCTCCTTCTGATTGAGGTCGTCAATTCCAATTTTCAGTTATCGGATATTTATGAATTTAAACAGTACTGTTACACTATATCTCTAGTTTCTTAGCATTGGTTGTTAATCAAGTCTAAAATTCTATCAATACAGATTTAATCTAATCGACAACTTCCTAAAATTTGGGCGTCAATTAAACCTTAGAAAGCTAAAGATGGAAAAGTAAAAACCGTTATACTAATCTGCAAATTCTAACTTGAGTCGTCAATTCAAATTAAAATTGGAGATATTTACAAAGCTGCAAATTTAAAATAAAAAGCAAAGTAAAATATATCCTTCACCCCTCAGCCGCAGTCGTCAATTGCTCCTGAGAAACTACAGATATCTACTCTAATCTTCGCACTCAATTGCAGTTGTAAATTGCTCTGGTGAAACCTGGATATCTAATCTATTCTAATTATTTTACACTACCTTGATCGAAATAAAATCTAACCTCAGATGTCAATTGATGCTGAAATTCTTCGATGGTTATTCCTATGCCAAGCTTTCTTATTTATAGATCATAAGGAGTTGGTTTACAAAGACTTCTAATTCTAATAAAAGAAACTACTAAAAACAAAAGATTCCTAATATAACCCTAATTCCTAATTTTATCTTTCCTTGCTTTAGACGGTAGATATGCTTCTGGATTGTTCCTTAGTAATGGCAGCAAAGATCTTTGCAGTGTATCTTCATCAATCTTCTCAGATCCATGATCAGCTGAACTTCTAGAGATCTTCTAATTTGGTGTATGGTGGTGATAGTTCTCACGTGATTAGCAGCAGTAGAAAGCTTCCATTTTGGGAAATCGTCAATCATGATTTCTTTCTTCTATTAAGGCTTTTTTGAAAAATCGTAAATCACACTTTTCTCTCCTTTCATGACTTTCATACTCGGACGATTTTCTATTTCAAATAATCACTCTTTCCTCTTTTGTCGTCTTTACTCTTTTGTCTCTTCTGAAGAATCGCCTTTTTAATGAATCATAAAATTACAATTTCTCATTTTTTTCTTTCTTCTTACTTCAGCAGTAGCGCAAAATCATTAAATATGATTTTTCATCTTTCTTTAGCGGCGAATCATCATTATACACTTAATCGCCATTATTACTGCTATTTTAGTTTACTTTGATGAATATTAATACGTAGGCTCTCTTTTACTGTTTATCTTTAATATCTGCACATCAATAAGTTATTAGTATCAAATTAATGCCTAGCATCACTAAGTTAAGGGTGATAAAATGATAATTTATGTAACTAATCACACCCCTTGTGCAACCGTGGGATCCGTGACTGTCCCGTCGCGACAATGCGCTCTCTAATAAAAATATAGAGTCGCCACTCGGAGCTTTCGGTGTCCCGGGATACCTAGTTCATTTTTATGAGCACCGAAGTGCTAAAAATATGACTTTGAATCCGGTCCACAGCAAAGGCTCTTGGGTAGGGGCTTCGGTTATCGATCGGGAAGGTGTTAGGTACCCGATCAACCCGCTTAACGCGGTCTCTACTAATGGCCAACAATAAAATAAAGTAGAAGCAAGGAAAATAGCTTCCTCTCGCCCAAAAGGGCTTAGAATCCTATTTGTGCCCCTCAGTTCCTACCAAAAAATCGGCGGCGTAACGGCACAAATGAGAGGATGGAGGGAACTAGAAAGAGATAGGAGAAGAAAGGGGAGAGCTGGAGCCCTCGGGCCCTTGTAGCACCATAGAGGAGCCTTGCGTGGCTTGCTTTGATGAGGTTTCGAAGGCTTGAATGGTGGAGAAATGGGTTCTAACCACTTACGACTTAAAGCTAAGAGGTAGGGGATCACACACACCTAGGCTAAGGGTTTTGGATGCAAGAACAAGCTTGAAAGGAGGTTTTGGAATTCTGAAATTTAGATGAAAATAGTGCACAAAAGAGAGGAAGAACTTCTCACTTTGAGCTCTTTCTCTCTTAAGCAAATTTCTCAACCCTTAAACCAAGGGGAGGGGGGCTCTATTTATAGGAAAAGGGTGGATTAGGAGGCTACTTAGAAGCTAAACAAGTTTAAGAATTAGGTAATGGGCCATCTAAGGTTTCCTAGGATTTTGAGAGCTTGGAAATGTGTGAAGGTGGTTCTAATGGTGGATGATGGGGTGAGGCCTTAAGCCACTTGAAGGGTTGCAAATAGGCACTAAAAGGGTGCAACAGAACTAGCAAAACACACCCCAAAGATCAAGATGGTCAAAGGGTGCGCCAGGCAAATGTACAGTAAAACAGTGAGGAATAGTAGCCTGAAAGTTAGCCTCGTGAGGGGTTGGGGGACCCATTTATGCCTGGTGCAACTATTAGTTGCGCTAGGCCATTTCTGGGGGAAAAATACCTGGCGCAACTAATAGTTGCGCCAGGCAAAAATCTCGAAATTCTGCCTGATTTTCAAATGGCCATAACTTTTGATGTACAACTCCGATTGAGGTGATTCTTGGCTCGTTGGAAAGATGGAGAAGTCCTCTTTCCAATAGTATATGATTTGATATTAGTAGAAGACCTCAGCCAATCCTGGTACACAACTCTTCATCCATTGCCCGGGAAGGTTAGGTTTAGGGTTCGAAATGGGTTCTAAGGGTTGGGATTGGTTTCTAAAGGTTCGGGGTAGGTTCCTAAGGGGTCTAGGGTGATTCTTAAGGGTTTGGGGTGATTCCTAAGGGTTCCATATATGCCATCAAAAGCTCAGAATTGCACCTCTCTCGAAAGGTATTTCGATCGGGCCTTGGGCCAAATTTGGGTGTCTACAGATGCCCCTCTTTGGTATCCGATCACTAGTGATCGTATGCCAAAGAAAAGAGACATCCGAAGAGGCCCAAGGCATTACTGATAGGTTGCTGTATTCAGAACAAACTTCAAACATAAGGTGAGTAACATGGTGAGAAAATGAAAGCCCTGGAGTGCCAGGCTAATCATTCGTTTCTCGAGGTAATCGGTTCCCAAGCGCTTAGTGACATTACTGGGCATAACCGAGGTGGAATGAGTTGTGAACTCCCTATAGTCAGGAAAGATGTTCACTTCTCGGGATGATTATGAAGGTTTCAATGTTCGAGATTCATTCTAAATGCAACAGCTTCGTAAGTAAGGGGGGTGATCGACCCACATTCAAAGATAGGTGCGAAGTAAACATACGCAAGGCTCCACAGTTTGCGTCCAATCCTACAAGGCATTTGATGACCTTATTGGATTATTCACGGGTGCCCCTGCGGAAAGCAGGGTTCGAGATCTTTGGGCGAACCCATCGATCCCAAAGTTTATTTAGCATGACCACCTGAGCGAAGTGAATAGATGTCACAACGCTTTTTAGGTGTGCGTGCCATTTTTCAAAACGTGCCCCAGATGATCATGCCTTACGTCATGAAATTCTTGAAGAAGCGCATAAGTCAGCCTATGTTATTCATCCTGGCAGCAAAAAGATGTACCAGGATTTTAAGAAGACGTTCTGGTGGAACAGTTTAAAACGCGATGTAGCAGAATATGTAGCAAAGTGTTTGACCTGTCAACAAGTAAAGGTCGAGCACAAACACCCTGCTGGTCTGTTGCAGCCACTGCCTATTCTAGAGTGGAAATGGGAAAATATTTCCATGGATTTTATTCTCGGTTTGCCCCGTACTCAAAAGGGTTATAATGCGATTTGGGTAATTGTTGATCGTCTCACCAAATCGGTACATTTCTTACCCTATAGTACGCGATATACAGTGTCAAAATTGGCTGAAATATATCTGCGAGAAATTATACGATTACATGGGATACCCATCAGTATTGTGTCAGATCGCGACCCTTTATATACCTCATGATTTTGGTAGAGTTTCCAAGAAGGTATGGGTTCCAAGTTAGACTTCAGCACTGCATTTCATCCTCAGACCGACGGGCAGACGGAGAGGGTAAATCAAGTGATTGAAGATATGCTAAGGGCCTGTATGCTAGATTTTCAAGGATCATGGGATAAACACTTACCCCTGATCGAATTTGCATACAATAACAGCTTCCAGTCAAGCATCGGTATGGCATCATTCAAGACACTATATGGCCGCTGATGTAAATCTCCGATTAACTGGGAAGAAGCTGGAGAGCATTTGATTTTAGGCCCTGATTTGATCGAAAGCACAAATGCAGTTGTTCATGTTATTCAAGAACGACTGGAAAGTGCTCAGAATCGACAGAAGAGTTACGCCGATCTTAAAAGAACGAGTGTTGATTTTCAGGTAATATCTTACACTAATAAGTCTTTTCCAAATTTACTAAAATTATAGTATTAATCTGATTGAATGGTATACAGATTGGAGATCACGTCTTTATTAAAATCTCTCCGACAAAAGGCGTGATGCGATTTGGAAAATGAGGCAAGTTGAGTCCTCGTTATGTAGGACCATTCCCCATATTAGGCAGAGTAGGAGAGGTCGCGTATCGACTCACGTTACCTCCGCACCTAGCAGACATTCATGACGTATTTCACGTATCGATGCTGAGAAAGTACATTAGCGATCCAACACATGTGCTGGATTATCAACCATTGGACATCCAGGAATATTTAACGATGACCGAAGAACCAGGTCAGATTTTAGACCGCAGAGATCAAATTTTGAGAACAAAGCGAATTCCACTCATTTTGATCCAATGGAAGAATCATGGGTCGCATGAAGCTACCTGGGAGTGCGAAGCTGATATTCGTGCTCAATACCCTCGATTATTTACATAGGGTACGCACTTAGTTTTCATTTACAAATTTATTTCAGTTGGTCACATGAATGTTGCTAAGAAATAAAATGTTCCATTTATAATATTTTAATGTTTTATTGATGCACCCTGCAATGGTATACAAAGAACCACAATCCATGTACTATATCAATAGAATTTTCCAGACATTGATATCAGTTTATAAAATAATCTAATTATATTTCGCACATTCAAATACAAGTCTTTATAAAATTAAAGTTTTGAGAATGTTAAAGATAATTTGAATAATAAATAATAAAAATGCAAAAATTGTAAAGCAATGACACATAAATAAGAAGACATCCTAGCTTATTTCCACATGTCCCAAGTGCAAAATGCAAGGCCATCTATGGGCCGAGATAATACTTTTCCACAAAATGCACTACAGGATGGAGCTAATAAAATTTTTTAACCTAGCAATCTACATCAAAAAAGTCAATAATTATTTTTATACAAACCCTATATAGGCTAAGAACACCCAGGTACCAAAATAGTTTATACAAAACTTAAGGGGCCTCGAAATATGGACCAATCAAACTTGGACCTCCTTGTCGCGGCAAGGAATAGTGCTGGCCACAGCAAGTGACTTACCGCGGCAAGCCTTTATAGTTGTCGCGACAACTCTGTTGGAATTTTGTGGGTCCGAAACCCATTTTCAGTTAAACTTATGTTGTTTCTTCTACTGAGTGGGTTGTGTTCTTGTACTTTCCAAGCAAATTACCTGCATACACTACACAAAATCAAGCCAACAGTTGCTGCATGCCACTGATCTTCTCTAAGCAACCCTCCATTTTCTGTTATTATCCTAATTTTAGGCAGATTTTGGGTGTCTTGTGAGGTAAAACCCAGAACTCTAGTTCCATTTGTTCTTT
Source organism: Chloranthus sessilifolius (assembly GCA_021018995.1). Classification (NCBI taxonomy): domain Eukaryota; kingdom Viridiplantae; phylum Streptophyta; class Magnoliopsida; order Chloranthales; family Chloranthaceae; genus Chloranthus; species Chloranthus sessilifolius. Next base: position 30,883,889 of record CM037597.1, on the reverse strand, counting down.
TTTTGTCTTTTTGATTATCAAAATGCCTCCTAGAAAGACTGGAGTCTCTGAACCTCCAAAGGCCTCAGCTCAAGCAAAGGGCAAGGGCCCTGCTCCTTCACATGAACCGATTGATCCACCCGTGGAGCACGAACAGCCCATCCCATGGTGGGCTACGAAGGCAATGGAACCCGAGTGGATCATTGATGATCGCTTACTGACACCGAAGGACCAGACTACATGGTCTATTTGGTATATAGATCAGCCACGGTTAGACGCCTTATATCAACCATTCCATACCCAGTTTTATTCGCGTCTCGTCCGTCTCTTTTACCAAAATCTCAAAGTACCACCAACAGTTGGTCAGCTGGAGACCAAAATTGATAATAGGAAATTTTATTTTAATCTACAACAAATAGCCCAAGCTATGGATTGTAGTTCTAATTTTGACATCTGTCTAGGATTGCAAATGCCAAGATAGAGGGATGTGAAGTTCCATCACATCACCATTAAAATGACTAATGGGCAGACCTCTTCTGCTCACAGCCTGGCAGTTCGTCGTAGCCAACTACCATAAAAAATGTGGTTTTTAGATTGTGTGTTTCGCTGCAATTTGTCCCCAATGCAGCATGAGAGAGAGCACAGAGATACGCTCTTACAAGCTCTCTTTGTGGTTTATGAAAATCGATGGTTAAATGCCCCGAGGGTAGTATGGGAAAGCATTAAATATGCCAACATTCATTTACAAAGCACTGTCTCAAACCCCATGCCATCGTGTCCCTATCCTCACCTGATTTCTTGCCTTTTAGAAGGCCATTTTGATAGTGTGAATGAAACCCTGTATCAAGTCCCGTTGGGTGAAGAGGTCCGCACCGATAATATGCGGATCTTTAGCCCAGCCATCTGGAGAAATGTCTGTCAAAGGTCCTCTCACGCGGTGAGCAACCGCCAAGCCAAACAAATCCGTCATCCTCCCTAACCTCAACAAGAAATACCTGCAGCTCCAACCCATGACATTCCTATTCCCCCTCAACCACAAACCGAATCAGTTCCTCCGGGACAAGGAACATATACTAATGCTGATTTGGCCTTGCTCATGCGTGAAAACCATGAGCAAACTCTCCTCCAATTCGATAATTTGTATCGAAACCATTATATGCTCCATCAACGCATACATTCCAAATTGCTGCAAACCTTACATTGGGCGGGCACGCAACTACGTCTCCCAATATACTCGCAATGCAGCGTTATTGGTCTCGGAGTTCCAACAAGACTTTTAACAATAAGAAGCTAGTCCTTCCTCTACTGAACAACAACGCCAAGCCCCCAGCCTGGTAAAATATAACCTTACAAACTCGTAGTTTATATAGTACAATTTATTTTTTTTCATCAACTTGAATTCATCTCTAATAAGATTGCTTATTTATGACAAATTGAATAGTATATACCTCATATCAATGATTGCTAATTAATGATTATTGTTGTTCTGATATTTGAGGTTCTATCTGTTTTGTTAGATTGTGAATTGTCCATTAAAGATTCTACTGTCTGCTACCTTACTTTATATAATCCTAGTGGTCATGTGCCACATGTAGTAGGCATGAAGCCATTGGTAAATGTTGTTATTACTAAACTTGCAGTTCTATCTATTAGATGAAGATTTTGATTTTAGTTCTATCTGGTTGATTTTGATCTTGTCTTGTGTAAAAATTTTGTTCGTAAGCACCACATGTGGTGTAGGCATTCCTGCATTGATATTCGTTATGGTGGCATTTATTTGCTACCCATCATTGTCTCGATATATTTTCGAGGATGAAAATTCCTTAAATAGGGGAGAATGTAACGATCCCCAGATTTAGCACAACAATGATGAGAGTCTGGTCAGGTCATGTATAAGTTTCCACCACAACACCCTAGTAACCTCACTAAGCTAGCCTTTAAATTTGTTCAAAGTGTGAGGCCTTAATATTTGACTCCAAACTAGACACAGGTGTATTAAAAGTAAAGAAATATCCACACAATATCATCTGAAAAGATTTCTTTAAGTTAAACCAAGCTTGTCTATAACCCAACACTTAGCTTTTCAAATAAACCAAATGTCTTTAATTAGCTTATATCTAAGTGTGGCTATATGGGCCTTGCATGAGAAACAAAACCCAGCTAACATATAAACTAAATCACTCTATATGCCATACATCCTATCCCAGCTTGAACTGTCGTTGAGGAGGTACACTCACCAACTACGTGCTGGCTTTATACAAAGTATTAGCCTTACAAGCATTAAAACCCTGTTTATTTTTATTTATATACAAGAAGTTTTAACTTATCCACTAAAACCCTGTTTTAAGTTATATACAGGAGAGTTACTTGTTTTGTTTTTTTCTGCAATACACTACCTATGTATTGGTGACTTACATGGTAGTTTGATTAAAAGTTAACCAACTAAACAATTAGATTAATTGAGTGCTATTATACATTAAATATTCTGTTAAGCAACTAAGTCTAATTTGGGGGCCCGAGGCAGTAGCCTCTTGGGTGTTGGCCTAGGGCCGGCCCTAAATGCTGTATGGATGGTGTTTATTTATATATAAAACGTCGAATGCTTCTAGCACCTTTCTCTTTTGAATATTCATTGGGGAGATGCATGCTTCCATGAGTCACATTCTGATTGCATTGTTTACTAACACTTGGGATTAAGCTTAATGAACCCAGGCAAGAACAAACTGCATACGTCCATAATTAAGGATATTTGAAAGAATCCACACATGGAAGATGCTTAATGAACTCAAACATGGAAGATTCTTCCATGTGGTACGTTAAGAGTTTTCTCTTTTTCTTCTTTTACATTAGCTATAAACTTGATGATTGAGGATATCCGAAGGGATGATGACCAGATTAAGGCATAAACTAAGAAAGCAATAGTACCTTCTGAAGTAGCATAGATAACTAACCTTGAGAGGGTAAAAATCAGATTACCTCTATCAACTTGATCATGGAATTCACATGCCACATAGAGGAGTGTGGGGTGGGGTGGAGCTGTAGGCCCCATTTAACTTCAGAAAATGTATAAAATATGTTTCTTATCCAGTATTTTTTATGTACAAGTGTGACAACCCGACGTTTCCTTCCTGAATATCGTTAAGGAACCGTCACGTTGTTGGATCACCTAACATGATCCTTTCATCAAGGGAGTCCTTTCTTGTACAAAGTTGTGCAAATGCGAAAGCAATGTAATTACTCGGGCAATTACTAATATGACAAAAGAACTAGTATCTGTTATTTATCTAAGCATGAAACGATCTGATTTATAGCTTTCCACCGATGACGGCCACCCGTCACCTAAACAGTGGAAAGAAAACCTATACATCCAAAAATAACACAAAATATATCAGTTATACATGTATTTTACTTTATCTATCTCTCCTTTTCTCTCTCTCCTCTCTTCACACTCCCCATCGACAAACCTATTTTGGGAAGAACTCTTCTAGGAAATCGTCTTCTCCCTCTTCCTCGTCGGGCATGTAAGTGGGGTCTGCAGTGTGCTCTGGGTCAGGCTCTGCAGCTGAGACATTTAAGTCGTGGAATGAGCTATCATCAAAGCTCAGCAGAGACTATTACATTGTTAACATATATTGATAGTTTATTACATTCTCATTTAGAAGCATAACTGAAATAAAGAATATGATTATTATAACATGTTGATGTACTACTTTTATGCATGATGCAATATGTAAGGAATCAACCTGAAACAAGATATACATGCAGGCGAGAACAGGAGAACAACAAGATCAATCTCCCAAGTTAGCGGGATCACTTAGACTACAGAAATCAAGCTCCCTAGTTAGCAGGATCACTTGAACTTAAGTAAATCAAACTCCCGAGTTAGCGGGATCACTTGAACTTAAGTAAATCAAGCTCTCGAGTTAGCGGGATCACTTGGACCAAGAAAAATTAAGCTCCCGAGTTAGTGAGATCACTTGGACCAAGAAAAATCAAGCTCCCGAGTTAGCGGGATCACTTGACTGAAGACTACGTAATAACATGTGAACAATATCATAGATATGAGAATCTGAAGGGTACAATATGACTGATGCCTTGATATCAGAGAAACTTGCATGTTTAAATGGAAATGCATTTAGCATAAAGTATACAAATTCATATTTCGTACCATAACTGCCTCTGCTTGTAAACTATCCTAATATAAAAATCGATATCACCCTCATGTACTTCCACTGCCTACATATATATGTGTGCTATATACATCTATTCAACAGTACTATCATTACTATAAAGTCATATATTATCAAACCCAGAAAATAGATACATTCATATGCATTTCTAATGAGAATAAGGAAATCAATCATTTGTTTACCAACGTAGATTCCCTACCTAATCACGTATAGTTCTTTAAATTTGATTAGAGGTGAGCTTTAAGCGTCAGAGACCCAAAATCAGCTCTTGTTTAATTTGCCCAAAACTGTTTAGATGCACCATATTGCACCTAACATAGGTATAGATTCATACACATATTAAGATAATGGTTTAGTAGCTAACAGATAGGCTCATGTTTTATCTAAGACCCAAGGATATAATCGTTTAGATCCCTAAGGGATTCCAAGGTCGAAATGCACAAAGCACAGCCCAAAACCTCATTCACTGGAGGTTGTCGCGGCAAGCCACTCAGCAAAGTGTCTTGCCGCAGCAACCCTTTGAGGTTGTCGCGGCAAGCTAGGCTTGCCGTGGTTCAGCTTAGCTTCTCTGGCCTTGGGTGTCTTGGTAGCTTTCCTTAGTTATATATATAAGCTATGTATATAATCTCTGTATATCTCTCTCTCTCTCTATATATATATATCATATAACTATATATATATCTATCTATATCTGTCGATATCATGGAGTTAATCTGAAATTGGTAGCCAAATAGATATATATATATATATATATATATATATATATATATATTTATCAGTTTATCAGTTTATCGGATCCTCTAAATGTTAATTTTTATCTAGGAAGGTGCTTTGTGTTTACCTTTTTATCGATTCACGGATGGACTGCTAACGATGCCAACATAGTGCACCGTACTTGATATCGGAGAACCGAATTAATGTGATCGTATCATAGGTTGATCATATCGTTGGTGCAGATCTAACATTCTAAGGGAATATACAAGGTCTTAAAGCAGTGTAGCTCTACTATTCATGACTATGATAGCTTCTTGATTTCGGTATCATTGGCTGCGAAGAACAGAGCAAGAATAGAACCAATATGCTAAAATACTTTTTATAACAGATGAAATGCACCTTGCGTGCATGGAGATGGAGAATGACTCATTTGAGTCGTGTAGCGAAGTTATCATGCAAGTAGCTTATCAGTTACATTAAGTTACAATCCTATGTAAACCAACACTACTTATGTAGTGTATTGTAGAAAAAAACAAAACAAGGAGAACCGGGGTCTTCTTGTATATAAGTAAAACAGGGTTTTAATGCTTGTAAGGCTACTACTTTGTGTAAAGCCAGCACTTAGTTGGTGAGTGTAGCTCATTAATGACAATTCAGGCTGGGATAGGATGTATGGCATATAGAGTGATTTAGTGCATATGTTAGCTGGGCTTTGTTTCTCATGCAAGGCCCATATAGCCACATTTAGATATAAGCTAATTCATTTAGCTTAAAGACACTTGGTTTATTTGACAAACTAAGTGTTGGGTAATAGACAAACTTGGTTTAACTTAAAGATATCTTTCAGCTGATATTGTGTGATTATTTATTTACTTTTAACATGGTCTTATTGTGCTCAAAGTAACGAGGCTACCACTTCTCATATAATTGATCACGTTAAGCTAATTCTTTTATGTCCCGTCGTGACGCACGCTTAACCGGACTCATGAAAGTGATAACTTTAGGGCATCCGTTACAACAAGCATCCAAATTTGTGGTGTATAAGCCCTCAAATTGAGGGTGAAATAATAAGTTTTGTAAACCATGACTACCCTCCACTAGAAAAAAAATCATGGCTATTCCCTGACTCTACAATTGCACTATGTGATTCTTAAACCACTAGACAAAAATAGGTCAAACACTACAACAATGCAACTTATCAGAACATATATTGATGGTCACCGTTTGTGTTCAGGTCGTGTTCCGAAGATGCATGAAACTGAATGCAAACAATTGGTTAAGGTTGACATTACACCTAGCACAACAGCGTTTGTACATAGTGCTTGAAGGGTCACCGTAGTCAACCCCTTGATTCGGCGACTACATCGTCACTGTGAGGACCTCAGGAGAGGTCGTCTCCATCAAATAAACTAGGGGATATACGAGTAAAAGTGTCATGACCCAAAATCTTTTCCGACCATGAGGGCCTAGAATTCCGTATTATGACATTACAGCTGCTCATTATGGGCAGCCGTCGGCGTAGGGTAACAATATATACCCCCTCGGACCTACTGACCCAACCTCGCATGGTCTCTACTTCTTCTGAGACTCTCTCCCCTCTCCCCCCCCCTCTCTCTCTCTCTCTCTCTTCTCAAAACCCTAACTGCTCTTCACGCGAGATCATCGTGATTCACGAATCAGAGATCTCATCGCGATTCACACTTCAGAGACCTTCACGCACCAGAGATCATCGCGATTCACACATTAGAGATCTTCACGAACTACGAATCCATTCGTCTTCTTTTTCCTCTACAAATCCACTGGAGAATAAGTCGAAGATGGTTTTGGATGGATGAGGGGCAATCTACCAGATAGATAAAATCCCTAAGATCCCTCCGATTAGGATTTTTCCCCTAGTTTAGATTACAGATCACAGAGCTAGGGTTAGGTTTAGGGTTTTGATCGATCCTTCTCATGGAAGGGACACGAATTTTGATGTGATTTTTGTGGCTGTTGATTGTGTGTCCTGCGTTCAAGCTCTGCCCATCAGACATAGTAAAATCCCTCACTTGATCTCTTCTAGCGATTTCGAGTAGAATAGTGCTTATTTTTTAAAATGATTTTATCCAAAAAATTTTGATTTTTTGTTGTAGATTTTTTATGAGCCATTCTATCAGTCCTTTGAAGGGAGGTGGATCATGTCAGATAAGGATGACTACCAACGTATTTTTATTTTTTTGTATTTTTAAAACTGTTATTAGTATTTTTTATCTTAAATTTAAACTACGGAAGAAATTGAATTATTATAGTTATTTGTATGTGAGTTTTTTTCTTTAATCACTTTTCAAATCTCTCGCTCTCTCTAATCTCTCAAAAAATTGCTCGAAATCTCCACTTCATCTCTGCTCTCTCTAATCTCTCAAAAAATTGCTTGAAATCTCCACTTCTCTGTGATTCCAAAGACCTAATTTTCAAATTCTTTCCAAAATTTCACCCAATTTTTACCTCGATCATTTCGTTAATGGCAGAATCGAGTGAAACGAAGGATATTTAGGCATATTCAGAGTCAAATCGCATATTAAAAAGGTGTGTGTGGCATACGGATCATGTGGTCATTGAGATATGTGCTCGACCTGAGTCCATATTGGCACATGTTGCTGGACATGACCTTAGTCCATATTGGCACATGTTGCTGCCTTTTTCATACGTCACAGTCTCTGATGCTGTAGGATCATGTTCGGTGTTGTTTACAAAATCATTGTAAGTTTGGTTGTTTAGAAGGATATTTTAACAAAATCTTGAGACTTGTAGCCATGGTATCAAACTCAGCCGATACCGAAATGTATCAGTGATACGTATTGGTTTTGTCGAGAACTGATGCCGGTACCACCCCGATATAGGTATCAGGGTGGTATTGGTATGTGTCGGTGTTGGACTGATACTGGTCAAATCGGCCAATACTGACTGATGCAACCAATTTCTTATATTCTCTTTACTTTATTCTTTTTTTTCAAAAACAAAAACCCAGCCGATATGGTATCGACGATATCATATCCGTTTCAGCCGATAAGTGTCGATCCAAGATGGACCAAACTCAATACCGATATGACACCTTGCTTGTAGCCTTTCTTCTATTTTAAATATGCATCTGGTGCTTCTTGTTTACGTTATTTCCAGGTCCAACATGCTAAGGTTGACAATGGCTAGCGATTATCAGTTGCAAAGTTGGTTTACTTCATGTTTCTGTTGTTTCTTAGTACAACAGGGTTTTGGGTAATGGTTTATACCTATGCCTTTATGTTTGGATACAGTTTAGCGGACTTTCCAACTTCCACAAATGTAATGTGATCACTTCCACCTATGGTTCTAATTTTTATTTTTCGCTTGAACAAATGGCCAGATTGAATGAATGGTTGTCACTATTCGATGCAATCCTTATTATGCCGATGTTTCAGATTGCCGGGACCTTCTTTTCCATTTGTACCGGATTTGTATACTTCCAAGAATACCAAGTTATCCTGTAGTCGTGAAATCTGATTCAATTACTTTTTACTGCTGTAATTTTCTTTATGCAAACCTAGTGGGCTAAGAAATGATTCCTTCTACAGGTTTTTGATACACTAAGGACAACAATGTCCCTATTAGGCTTGCATCTATATTCATAGGAATTTTCTTGCTTGCACCTGATGACTCAAAAGTTATTTCAAATATGGCGTCTTGTCGTTTCTTTGTCTGTAAAACCATCTCGAGGATAAAGTCTAGAGCTATGTGTGAAAATATTTTAGGACGTGTAGTCAAAGATCCTTCTTTGTTTTCTTCCACATCTCCAAGCATAACAGTCGATATGAAAAGGTATGGAGCATGCCTTCTGTCTTGATCCGTCTCTGGGCAGAATTGTGCCCCTGACATTGTAAAAATTTGTTGGCTTGCAATTTTTGCGTTTAATGGAAGGTTGTGCATTTTATAATATGCATTCTCTGTTTTGTGTGTAAGTTATTTCTTTCTCCAGGATTTGTGTATTACATGTTTTCTCTATTCTTATTTAAATGCAATATCGACAAAACTTAGTTTTCGGTATCCTTTCTATAGTTGCTTTTATTAGTCATATGAATGAGTATAGAATGTCTTTTTTGATCTTTTTATTTTAAAGCTATTACTTAATTAAATTAATTGAATGTACATCAACAGTGTAAGCCAATGAAGTATCTTCATTTAAAATTTGCGATTTGGACACACTGCAACCTTTACTAATAGTCTAGTACTGCTACTTGGTTCAGCTGTTTTAAGAAAATTTCACCTTTTTAATGAGTTTTCAATCGGGACTATAACCAATGTGGTTGCGACCACCATGTAGTGTTGTACTCTTGATGGTTTAAATGTTTTTCTTTTAGTCCCTTCTTGAATGGACTGTAACAAAGGCTTATTTAAGACACAACCCTGTTACTTCTTTCCCGGGTCAACTCCCTATTAGTGGAGGCTGACGAATCTCCATTTTTTAGATTAAGTGGGTCTTTCTGGCAAACATTGATCTTTTGTTACAACAATGGGATGGAGCAATGCCTTTTGAGGATGGGAAGCAATAGATCTGGGCTATTGCTCTTCTTGTAGTTATGTGGGCCATATGGTTGGAAAGGAACAACAGAGTTTTTCAACGGAAGGCCAAACCAACTCTTCTCCGTCTCAAGTCTGTCAGAGACTTCTTTCTTAGGTGGTTATCGATGAGTCAGTGGCATTTACTACAAGATCGCTCTTACATCTACTCGTTTTGGGATCTTATGCACTAACCCCCTTTTTAATAAATAGGAAAAGGCACTTCCCATGATCCCCTTGCCCTTTAGCACATTTCCCTTGCCCTTTCTTCCCTCCACGAAGGTGCTTAGGGGTTCACTGTATCCCGAGGATTGAGAGTCTGAGAGGGGTGCCTTTTCCTATTTCTTGTTTTTTGGTAGTTTCTCACTACCGCTAAGGTATTTATTTCTCTCTTATTTTTTTTTATTATATTTCTGCTTTACTAATAAAAAAAAGATTAAAATAAGACCACAAATCAGGGATTCTCTTTGCTTTGGGAACTCAAAGAAATGTCTCAAAACCATTAGAAACTTTACTCTCTAGGATTTTAGAAATTATGTCGTAGGACAACTTTTGAGAGCTCTTAAAATGTTTTAGCTACTAATTATAGATTAAATTAAAAAAGGCTTCCTGGTTTGTTATAGTATCAATAAAACACTTTCCTACATGGCTAGTTTCCTATTTTTACTCAAATAACTCACATAGTTATACACAGTATCCGATCCAAATCACATATACATAACATATATAATATACCAGAATATAGATTAAGGGCTAGGATCACGTAGTAATTTAAGATAAACTTGGTCTCGTTATTATGGTATAACATCAAACAAAAATATATTTTAGATATATGCATTTTGATAATAAAATATCCGAAACAACCCTTATTATGTATAATATCAAACAACCCTTATTATGGTATAATATCAAACAAAAATATATTTTAGATATATGTATTTTAATAATAAAATATCCGAAACAACCTTATTATGTATCAATGCGCTAAATATACCATATAGGTGCACCTTAGGGGTTCACAAGAAAAACTTAAACATGGAGATTTCCCAATACTCTCAATTTTGAGATTTTCCAATACTTCAATATTTTACCATGCTGGAGTGCTCCACTCTCAGAGTAGTTATAATTTCTTAATGCAATGGTTGACTCATTTAAGCATACGGAATGTTATTCTATGCCTCTCTGTTCTTGCTTTTGGCGTCAAGGTTCTTATGCCTTCTCTGCGGTTTGAATTGGAGAAGTGTTTGATGAAGGTGGCCTCTACCCTTTCCATCAACCTAGTGACCTATAAATCATTTGTTGTATATATTAGTCCACTCAGCAAAGGAAATGACCATATTAATTGTGAATATTTCAGTATATATAATTTTAGATTTATTTGTCTTTTACTTGTAATGCACCTGCTTGGCTAATATCTTTCACATTTTAGATGGACAACTTGATTTCTACCGTTATGGATGTGCAGACCTTTGTTCAAGAAGAAGTTAAGTTCTGCATCTACATCTATGTTTTAATCGGGTTAGATATTTTCTCCAAATATAATTGATTTTTGAGTTCCATGAGTTATTTTTGAAACTGATTGCTTGAGAATATGGTTGCCTAGGTACCAAAATACTATGATTGGATAACCTCCGAGTTAGGAGTTGCAGTGGTGAAGGGAAAAGGGTGCGCATCGGCAATGAGATTATATCAATCCTTCATTATATAGCTAAGGTATGCCTTGTTAAAAACTCGGATCTTTTAAGCTAATTCAACACAGATTGGGACTCAGGCTGCCACATTAGAAATGAAGGCAAATTTCTATTTTTTAAGCTACTTTTAAATTGGTAAGTCTTATTTCTTGGGGTACTTTTCAAGCTTGCATGCAATCAGAAGCTCAACTATCATCTATGATTGTCTGTGGGATAGTAGATCCTCTTTCTGAACTGAACTTGCTCTCTTTTTCTAGGTTACTTGAGCTCAGTCAATATATGGTTTTTACACTGTTTTAAGTTCAATAGTTGTGACGACCCGACTTTTCCAATCCCTCAGGTATAGGAAAGGCCGGTTCGCCAACCTATCGAATAAACGATAAGCCGGACAAACAGGGCACATATCAGAGTAAAGCGCAATAAATATCCATAGCTAAAATAAATGAGGAAGCAATTAAAAGTAAAGAACCACCGATGATGGCCGACCATCATCGAAACATGGCTCATAACAAAAATCAACGTCGAGTATAAAACTATGATATCCAACTAAAATGGGCCCATAAATTCAAGTCTAACTCTCACCATAAATAAGAAAATTAGTAAGTTCTATACTGGGAAAAACTCCTCAGGAGGAACCTCAAGCTCTTCCTCAGGCACGTAGTCAGGATCAGTCTCACGACCACAGAATAGCCACGTCAAGACTGAACACCTGACGTATAGTCGGAGTGAGCTAACCAACAAAGCTCAGTAGAATAAAGACATCTACGGCATTTTACTTTAACTAACATGGTTTCAAAACAAATATCGGAATATAGCTTGTCAAACATATAAGCAGATAATAAACTGAATTTAGGTGCGGAAACCATATATAAGATTTATTTCTAAATGTGTGAAAATAGTTTCAAACGGTCAGATGTTTGATGGTGTTTTAGTTTCTCTAACTTCTATATGCAAAGTTCAGCAATTCATGACTTAATTCTCAACTTAAAATACCTCCCGAGTAAACTATATCTCGAGAGCAGGAATATAGCCGATGGGAACCCCTACCTACCATCGTCGTTCATGAACCCTTTTTCAGGATGCAACAAGCCCCTGCGTAATGAGGGAAACTTGTGCCAGGAAATTGTTCAGAAATTTTTTGAGGGGTCGTTCAGGTCAATCATAAAACAAATGCAGATACTAATATAAATCAGATGCAAGTCTCTTATACATAGTTCAGGTTCTTGATTTCAGATTTTCAGAGCTTAAGCAGATTCAGGTTTCAGGATTCAGGTAGATTTAGATTTTCAGTCATTCATATCAATTTCAGTTTACAGATATGATTTTAATGGCATATGCAAGTTCAAAGATTTTAATTCAAAATATCCATACGAATTAAAATAAAATACTGTAAAGATGAGATTCTCCTACCAAAACTCGGAGTTATGTGAAGTCAAGCAAGGTCCTATTGATGGCCTCTCGCCCTCAATCTAAATCACAATATATGTTCATGCATTAAGATAAACTCTAATTACTAATAATATAGACCTATTTAAGCGTTTCCTCAAAAACAAGTCAAAACAGGCAAGTTGCGCCAATCCTAGAATTTGATGTAACATTCTCATATATTTTTGACTATTACGACGATTGATCCATGAGTTGGTCAAAACATAAAAGTTGTAGATTTTTCTATTAGCTTTCCAATGCAAAATGAATCGTCTCAATCGGAGTTCAGGACAAAATGTTATGACTAAAATACCAAGGCAATGTCGAAGTTTGACAATACCTCGCTCGAGCGATGATAATAGCTCGCTCGAGCGATTTGACGTAACATTCTCATATATTTTTGACCATCAAGACGATTGATCCAGGAGTTGGTCAAAACATGAAAGTTGTAGATTTTACTATTAGCTTTCCAACGCAAAAATAATCGTCTCAATCGGAGTTCGGGATAAAACGTTATGACTATAATACTAAGGCAATGTCGGAGTTCGGTGATACCTCGCTCGAGCGATGATAATAGCTCGTTCGAGAAAGCTTCTGACGACGCGATTTCATTTGGTTTTCACCCGAATCGAAACCCATACATCCCAAAGCAAAACCCATGGCTAATCTAATAATTTAATCAAAAAGTTTAATTAAAACGTACCTTTAATCTAAGGATTCCTAGATTAGAAATGAGTCACGCGAATGGAGCTTCGGAACGAAACCGACGGGTTTCCTCAACGATTCGCGCCGCGATCGATCCCACGAGTTCACAGAGACAACTCCAACACGCCCCCAATGATCTCAACCTCTCCCAATAGCCAACTACGAATCCAAGGTTGATTCAAGTTCTTTCTAAGGTTTAAGTGTTTTCAACAAAGAGGGTTCTAGAGAAGGAGGTTTTCTAAACCGATCTCCTACGATGATTGAAGAAGAGAGGAGTTTCACACGGTTGGGTAACTATCCTCTCTTAACAAAACCTAGTATAATACGGGAATGCAATTCCTTCTTATAATAGGATTGCTCACAAAGTAAAACACACACACACACATCTTATGTATTATACACTTCTAATTTTAAAACTCAAGTCCGGTGTTGAGCGGCTATACCGAGGTCAGTGCACAACTTTCGCACGAGGGTCCAAATGGGCTCTAAATTAAAATCTGTCCGCACAATCACATCTAGATAAAAATCCAAAACAAATGGTGACGTCGGTTGCCGAGCCGAATACACACACAGGGTCAGTCTAACTCGGGTTCAAAATACGGGTCTTTACAATAGTATTGTTCATTATATTGTAGGAAGTTTTTTGTGAGATTCCATGGGGGTGATTTAATTATGTTATTTATATTTTACATATTATATATGTAATTAGTGTTTAAATGCTTCTTGGAAAACTCATACATTTTTTCATATAATGGCTTTCTATTGCTCTTGTTAAATTGCATCATTTCCATCAAAATAAGCATACTAATTAAGCTGTAATTAATCGATGGTCACATTCTAGACTCATGCTTCACTCAATTTCTCGAGCCAGCTAATGTTCTTGAATTTATGTTTCTTAGAATTCCAATTAAACTACAAATAACCTGCACGTGCTTCACATGGTGTGTCGCTCCACAATACTGCTTTTAGTGATTATTATTTTTTATTTGAGAGATCTTAAATGACTGTCAAATTTTAGATATTTTTATTTAAGAGAAAGAAAACTGATATGGCGATCTTGTTTCTGCTCTTTGCTTTTACATTATGGTGATCTGATTTTTACTTTTTTTAAGAGTGGAGGTTGGTATCATTTTTCTTCTTTGCTTTCTTTTTGTCTGTCACTTTTGGGGTCATATTTTAAAAATTTTACAGATCCGTGAATTTTTTTATATAACTGTTAGGCCCAGGACTATGAGTTCAGATGTAGCCATTAGGGTTGTGTCCAGGTCAGTTGGGCGGCATGTGGCACCCAATCCTCCATGTAGCACCCATCACGAGGATTGGGTGCCACGACAACTTAGACAAGATCGATTAGGTACCACCCAAAAAATTGATTTATTGATGGCTAAGACTGATTGATTGATGTGATTGTTAAGCTGCATACAGTCTGTATGAGTATGCCTTCCCAAGACAGTTTGTCGTACATCAACGTCACGACTGTGACCCGAGAACCATCCCTGTGCGCTCGAGTCCGTGCACCTAACTTTAGGAGTACCTCTCACCACCATGAGGATACAATGCCCTATGCAAATGACTGATTATAGCTTTATATTACAAATTCACATGATAACATGAAGGTGAACACCTTTGATGAAATGTTCAGTGTGAAACACATGAATCCAATCGGTCGCCACACTACGTCAAAATGGGAGAAAAACCACTCTAGAGGTATGAAAAGAACCACCGCTTATATCACCATGGGAGTAAAACCACTCTAGAGGTTCGAATTTGGCCCGACCCACGCAGCTGACCCACTCATCCCACGATATAAATTTATATCACCTTGTTCTTTTGTCATTTTCAACCCTAGCCCCCTCTCTCCTTCTCCTTCTCCCTCTCCCTCTCTGTAAACCATGAAACCCTAATCCATTTTCTTCACTGATCCGCGTGAAGAAATGCTCCGGCTGCTGATTCATTTATTTGTTGATGAATTTGAGGAGGTGCGGATGCCAGATCGCAAACAACGAAACCCTTCACTCCTTTCTACTCTCCGCATCACAAAATCTACTTCTCAGCGAAGAAGGACGAGAAATCGCTTCGAACCTCTCCTCTCAGACTTCGATTCCATACAAATCCCTCAGAGATCTCTGGTCTGCATCTCCTCCATTCGACCTAATCTCCTCCACCTCTTCTCTGGCTCCGATTTCATTTTTTCTAGCCCTAAACCTAAAGAAAGCGTACTCCAATCAATTGGTTGTCAATTTTTGCTATAAGCTGATGCTGGTGCAGCAACCACCCTATATTTTCGTTAACCAACCTTTTTTAGTATATTAGCATCCATTGCTATGGTTTTATATTGGCGGTTCTTCAAGGATTATGTTTTTTTAGGATTTTAAGAGGGTCGCGTTGCCTCATTTTCTATTTAGTTAATTTATATACATGTTATTTTGTTCTAGGCCCAGTGCAAAATATGTCTACTTTTAGCCTAAAATTTATAACTCAGGTTGCATTTGTTTGTTTTATTTGGTTTGTAATTTATGCTTGCTGATTCAATTATGTTCTTAATCTAAAGGTTAATTTCAGTCTTTAAAGAATTTAAATTTATGTATAATCTGTCTAGTTCCTTAGGTTTGCAGGTGTACAAATGGGCCAGGCTGGCTCACCATGGGCTAGATGTTCCTGCCACCAATCTGTTTACGGTGGCCTTGGGTTGCATCATGACAATTGATACATGCACCCACCCGCAGCTCATTTTGGCTTCATTGCCAGTCTGCTCTCTTTAGCCTTTGGTTATGATCATAGCCTTGCTCCAAAGGTAGTATAAGCCTTTTAGTATCTTCTGATTTCTGTGGCAGAGCGTAGACAGAAACATGGTATCTTTATTATTTGATTCACTGTTCCTTCTTCACAGATGGAATG
This sequence comes from Chloranthus sessilifolius, assembly GCA_021018995.1. Taxonomy (NCBI): domain Eukaryota; kingdom Viridiplantae; phylum Streptophyta; class Magnoliopsida; order Chloranthales; family Chloranthaceae; genus Chloranthus; species Chloranthus sessilifolius. Next base: position 30,867,718 of record CM037597.1, on the reverse strand, counting down.
TGTGATTTCAAAATTTTCAATTTCCCTCTCTTATAGGCATCAATAGGGTCTCTATATGTGACGACCCAAATTTTCCAATCCCTAGGGTATAGGAAAGGCCGGTTCAACACTTATTGATGTCTCAGTAAGCCGTAACAAACAGAAGCCGGCAACATATCAAAGATCTAAAGACAGAGGCAAACATAATATAATCCAATAACAAAAGCTTTGTATAACAAAAGTTATATCACTATGAGGAACCAAGAAGAACCACCGGCGATGGCGAATCCGATCACCTAAAATAATGGTTCTCAATAATGGTTCCTCGAGTGATATCAAAAGAACCATAATGATGGCCTAGGGCCCAATATTCAAAATAATATCCAAACAGAAGTACAAAAAAATAAAGGATCTAAGATCACGGGAAAAACTCCTCAACTGGTATGTCTGATTCCTCCTCGGGAATGTAATCGGAGTCCTCCAGATCCTCTGACCCAAGGTCAGTCTCAGCACCTGTGACGTAAAGTCGAGGGTGAGCTAACAACCAAGCCCAATAGAGGAAACAGATCTATTTGCATTTCATTATAAGTAAGGTTTTCAAAGATAGGAATCGGACCAAATATAATTTTCAAATGATGCTTTGCAAACTAAATCTCCAGTTCTAATCCTGAGTCAAAACTGAAAATATAAATCTGATGTGTTCGAAAATCTTCTGAATTAGCATGCTTCTTGTCTTAAATTTATAACTTAATTTTATCTCCCAAATTTCCTATAGCATGAGAGCGGACTACGTAACTGATGGGAAAACCCTACTGACCATTGTCGTTCATGAACCCATTTCTAAAGTGCAACAAGCCCCTACGCTATGAGGGAAACTTGCACCAAAGTAATACCGTCAACACGGTTGGTAGAATCTAGGGCATCGTACGTATAAACCCCAAATCGAATGCAAATGCTAACACATATCAAGTCTTATTATTCATAACATAATACTGATGTTTCAAAGTTCTGATTCGAAGTTCTGATTCAAAGATTAACTGAGGTTCTGAGGTTCAAATTTTGAAGTTCTTAGTCATAACAAAGTTTCCAATTTTTTTTCGGATTTCTGTCATACATTCAGAGTTTTATTCATGCTGTGTGCAACATAATTTCCAAGATTTATGCTTCTTAAATGAATAGTCAAATCAGGTATACTTATAATTTAATGCAAATTAAATATAGGGTTCCCCTACCTTAACAAAGAAGGTTCTAAAATCATGCACAAGCAGTCCTCACCAAGGACTCCCAATAGTCAAAACCTACATATATTAACACTCTCAGTGTTAATATAGAACCAAAAATCAAATCAAAAGCTTGCAGATAATAAAATCGAACAAAATTTCAAATGCCTGAAACATGACAGAATTCGACCCTCGAATTCAAATTCGTGGGTCGAATTCAATTTCGACCCTCGAATTTCAAATCTGCACATCAGTCACAAAACCCTGAAAATTGACCCTCGAATTTCCAATTCGATGGTCGATTTCCAAATTCGACCCTCGAATTGGAAATCGACCCTCGATTTTCAGAAACTGCTTCAGACACAAAATAACACATTGCGACTGTCGATTTTCAAATCGATGGTCGATTTCCAAATTCGACCCTCGATTTGAAAATCGACCCTCGAATTTCTCTGGTTCTATGGCTGTCAACTATTCAAGTTTGGACATTTTTCTTCAGTTTCAACCACAGCCATCAGATCTTATTTAAACACAAAACATACTATTCTAAACAATCATTATTTAAAGGACACAAGAAGGCTTTTGAAGCCTACCTCTTGTAGCTTAAATCGTTGCTTCCGTTGCACCGATTCACACATCGAAACCAATCTCAAAGCTAAATGGTTCAGATCTTCAAATCAGTCCATCAAAATGGGGTGGCCACTGCCTCATTCACAACGAAATCACAGAGAACATCTCCCTTTCCTCATCTCTTTTCTCTTTCAATAGTTCAAACAGATCCGAATACAAGCTCAAAGCTAACCAATGGTTGAGATGGGGAGAGGAATCCTCAAACTCTCTAGATCTAGGATCAACAATGAGGCAAGGCCTTAGAGGCTTAATTTCTAACGAGAGAGGGAGAAGTTAATTTCTCTTTCAAACTCTCTTATAATCAAAAGTTATGCAAATAAAATATCTAGATTTTATTATTTTACAACTTATCCACTTAAGTTGAAAAATTATCCGGTGTTAAACACAAACACCTATGCTATTGTGTGAGTCATCGATTACATGACTTGCACACCTCACAAGACGAAATCCTTTGACCATTATTCTTATCATAGCCTTAGCTCACCAAAAATCTAAAAATATTCCACAATATTTTCCGGACACACTTACTGAGGTAAACGAAAATAAGCCAAAATATCAGGGATATTACATTCACCCCCCCTTAGGAATTTTCGTCTGCAAAAATTGAATTCAAGACACACCATTAACAAACGAGAAGGAAAATATGGGTCACCGGGTGCCGATCCCGCAGGGCACGCAAGGCAAGGGATGGGATTTGTAGTAACGTGGATGTACTGCATGTGGCATCAAAAGGCCATAGTGGATTGCATCCGTACATGGATGCCCACACCCCAAGTGTCACGTGCCGGGAGACCGATGCACAGTGACGCATGAGAGCAAAACTAGAAGAAAACCCACCATAGCAATCATAAAGAACAAAAGCTACATGGAGAGCAAACCCCCACCGATAGGAAAACCGAAAGAGCAAACAAAACCACATAATAGAGCACATGTACATAGAACAAAATCCAAGTAGATAGAGTACAGGGTCACAAAACAAAAATCCAATCCATATAGATATCAAAAACCCACACTGATATCAAAAGCCCATAGAGCTAACAACAAATATCTAAAGCAACCATATACAAAACAAAACGAACAGAGTATCCAAAGCCAATCCAAAAACAGAAGTATAAAAGATAACAAAAAGAAGGACCACCAGGTCCTAAATAATTCAGGCTGTAAAAATAAATACAGACCCATAAAAAGCAAAATCATAGCCCCCCCCCCAAAGTAACACTCAAAAATTCCCCGCAGCAGATGGACCAGCCTGATCTGGATCAGTAGCTCGCTCCCCAACACCGTCACCTGCATCCTCGCCGGCCATAGTAGGCATATTGGGACCAACGCCCGACGTCGAAGGACGATATACGGAGGCACGGATGTCGGCCATATACGTGGTATAATCAGTGGGGAAAGCGTGCTGCATCAGATAAGAGAGAGTGCCGCCATGCACATCCAACTCCTGAGGCATAGAGCTGGTATGTTGTGTGAGCTCGTGGATCTGGTGGCTCATCGCGGTCATCTGGCATGTAAACTCCGAGAGCGTAAGGAGATCGCTCTGTGGGGGCTGAGCAGGGGCAGCTGGGTCAGGGGCAACGTGAGTAGGGTCCTCATCGTCATCATCGGTGTCCGCACTAGGAACAACGGCCTCTTTAGGAGTCTTCACAAGTCGACCGTAGGTTTGACCCCAATTGATAAGTTTATACATTTTCCGACCGTCAGTTGATTTTGGTTCGGTAGGGAGGATGTCATATGCTGGGCCCGCGCGGTAATTCTCGATCATTACCGAAATCAAACGGGCATAAGGAATGCCCTTTTTCGGTTTCTTCACATGTTTACCCATTTTCTCCCGTGCCTTTATAATCCCCTTTAAAAGGATCTCAGGAGCACTAAACCATCGCTCCTTGTAGGTGGCAAATAAAATGTGTTGTAGGGGGCCGGTACGCTCGGATTGATGACCAAAGGGGTAAAGGGTGGTCTTAAAATTTTTATCCAATATCCACATCGAATCAGGCGGGTGTGTGCGGACAATAGATTTTCCGGACCCATGTCGGCCCTGCGTCATTTGGGTAATGACATCATGGAATAGGGGCGGTTTAGGGAAAGGAGGACCCAGCCCCATGGTTTTAGAATAATTTAAAGGGCAACATAGTGCCACAGCCATGTCATCGAGATCAAATGTATAATCTCGCCCATCAATTTTTGTATAAATTTTCTTTCCGTCCTCGTAGCACATATGTTGGTAAAACAGGCACACGAGACGGGGATAAAAGTGATCACTAAATGCGGTGCACAGGGAGGTCATCTGGGCTTTTTCAAGATATTCACCCGCCCATTGTGTGGTTGTTTATTGGTCAAACAACTCCGGGTGAAACACATACTCAGTGGTGAAGCCCTTGATGCTCCAAAATTCATTGGGTTGCTCAGGCATGGGAGGGAAAACAGAGGGTGGTATGGGCTCTGGGGGTGGTGGAGCCGAGTGTGTAGGCTGGTCGGCCTGTGGGGCTGAGTGTTGAGCTCGACTAGAGGAACCAGCTTTCGAAGCCGGCCTCTTGGATGTGGGATTTCGAATTGGGGCTTGTTTCTTAGGCCCCATTGAAACAATAACAAACAACTAACAGAAAATATGAAGAAAAACCCCAAAATGAGCTAGTTTTGTGAGGGTTTACCTTGAGAAGAGCCCCAAATCCGGTTCCCAAGTGTTGAAATCCAAGCCCTTGTAAAATGCAGTGGATTTCCCCCTCTAATTTCGGCCAAAAATGATGAAGAAGCCCCAAAAGCACCAAATCGCCCTAAAACCCTCAGCTTAAACCCACAGAGAAGCAAACACGAAAATGTCAAAAGAAAATAAAACCCCCATTTCAATCGATAAAATCGACCCTCGATTTTAAAATCGATGGTCGATTTGAAAATCGACCCTCAAAATGAAAATCGACCCTCGATTTTCCAAAAATTTTCTCAGGCCTATTTTGGCCCAAAACACCTATGCACTGGTCATGCAAAATCGACCCTCGATTTTGATTTTCGACCCTCGAATTTTTAAAATACCTAAGGCCTTCAAATTTTAAATTTTTTTTGAAAATTATAACTTGTCTTTGGGTCTAAATGGACCTAGTTGGAGCCCTTGTTACCCCAATCATGAGTTCAGATCATGACAGCAGTATCAAGGTCAAATTTCTCATGGAAATTGAAGGAAGTAGCTTACTATAGGCCCAAAATTATAGCACACAACCATTAGTGAGTAATATACCAAAGGTTGGTCTAAGGCCCAAAATTACCCCACTTTACATAAGAGATAAACTTTTAAACAAGCACAAATGTAATGTAGCTAGAACCGGCAAAAATAAATCACCAAAATTTATATAAATATATAACAAGTACATACTAAAAAAAAAGGCAAAATACAAAACATCCCTTATACAAGTTCTCAACCAAATCAATCAAAAAGGCAGGGAAATTGTTCTCGGAGCTCAGCTTCACGCTCCCAGGTGGCTTCCTCCGGTGTATGATTCCGCCATTGCATGAGAACCAAAGGAATCCTCTTAGTGCGTAGGATCTGCTCCTTGCGGTCTAAAATATGAACCGGGTCCTCAATCACCGTCAAACCATCCTAAAGCTCGATGGGTTGGTAATCAAGCATGTGAGTCGGGTCACGGATGTATCGACGTAGCATCGACACATGAAAAATGTTGTGCATACTAGATAATTGCGACGGTAGCACCACACGATATGCAACCTCTCCGACTTTGCCCAATATCTCAAAAGGCCTAACGTACCTAGGACTCAGTTTCCCTCATTTTTCGAACCGCATAATGTCCTTCGTAGGCGAAATCCGAACAAAGACATTCTCGCCAACCTGAAAAAAATCGAGTATTAGTGCCAAATTTCACATGGAATTTATACCAAGTGAAAAAATACACATGGACATAGCAAAAGCTACCTGAAAATCCACGTGTCTTCGTTTGAGATCGGCGTAGCTCTTTTGACGACTCTGAGCTACTCGTAGTCGCTCGCGTATCAACCGAACCATCTCGATCGTGCGCTCAACTATCTCAGGTCCAACAATGAGCTTCTCACCCACTTCTTCCTAGTTCAACGGCGATCTGCACCGTCGTCCATATAAAGCATCGAATGGAGCCGTACCGATACTAGCCTGAAAGCTATTGTTGTAGGCAAACTCGATCAGAGGCAAGTGTTGGTCCCAAGACCCGTGAAAATCCAACATGCAAGCTCTCAGCATGTCCTCAATGATCTGGTTCACTCGCTCAGTCTGGCCATCCGTCTGTGGGTGAAACGCCGAACTAAAGTCAAGACGAAAACCCATTCCATCCTGAAATCTCTGCCAAAAATGTGAAGTAAACAACAGGTCTCTGTCTGACACAATACTAGCCGGTATCCCATGCAGTCTAACAATCTCCTTCAGGTATAACTCTGCAAGTCTACTGGTTGTATACGTGGCATTGTATGGCAAGAAATGAGCAGACTTGGTTAGCCGATCTACAATGACCCAAATGGCATTGTTCTTCCTCAATGTTTTCGGCAACCCGAGTATGAAATCCATTGAAATAGCTTCCCATTTCCACTCAGGCATAGGTAAAGGCTGCAATAGGCCTGCAGGATTCTGATGATCAACCTTAACCTGTTGAGAAACCAAGCACTACGATACGTACTCAGCGACGTCGTGTTTCAAACCTCACCACCAGAAACTCTTCATCAAGTCCTAATACATCTTGGTGCTACCAGGATGTATGGCATACATGGATTTGTGCTCGTACGACGGTACACATACACGGTCGTGAAACAACAAGGTCCCATCTGCAAGTATGGAGAAATCCTTCTTGTTGCCATTCTCTACATCCCGTCTGATCACCATCAGCTCATCATCGGTCATCTGAAGCTTCCGAATGTTCTCAAAGAGAATAGGGCGTAGTACAAGTGTAGCCATCAATGCTCCCGAGCCTTTGACATCGAGCCGTGAGCTGCCCAAAGCCATATCCTCCAAAAGCTTCCATCTCTGAATCCGGCTAACAAGATGTGACAATTGTGCTGAAGACCTCCTACTAAGAGCATTAGCAATGACATTCGCCTTTCCCGGATGGTACTGAATCGAGCAATCGTAGTCCTTCAAGAACTCCATCCATCGTCGCTGCCTCATATTCAAGTCCTTTTGAGTGAATAGGTACTTGAGACTCTTGTGATCAGTGAATATATCAAAGATCTCACCGTAGAGGTAATGTCTCCAGATCTTTAAGGTGAATATAACTGCTGCTAGCTCTAAGTCATGCGACAGATAGTTTCTTTCATGGTCCTTCAACTACCTAAAACCATACGCAATGACCCGTTCATTTTGATTAAGCACACAACCTAATCCGCCATAAGAAGCATCACTATATACTGCGAAACCTCCACTGCCGAAAGGCATAGCAAGTATTGGTGTCGTAATCAATCGACGCTTAAGCTCCTGAAAGCTCTGCTCACACTGCTCTGTCCAATCGAACTTCGCATTCTTTCTCCTGAGCTGCGTAAGTGGACCCGATATCTTCGAGAAGCCTTCGACAAATCTCCGATAGTATCCTGCCAAACCAAGGAAACTTCAGACCTCTGTAACTGTCGTAGGTTGTTCCCATGTCACCACAGAATCTATCTTTGTAGGATCCACTGAGATACCCGCTTCAGAGACTACGTGGCCCAACAAATTGACCTGCTCAAGCCAAAACTCACACTTACTGAGTTTGGCATACAACTGATGGTCCCTGAGTGTTTGAAGAGCCATCTTCAAATGTTGCGCATGCTCCTCTCGGGTTTTCGAATAGATGAGGATGTCATCTATGAAAACTACCACAGATTTATCAAGATGTGGTTTGAACACTCTGTTCATCAGGTCCATGAAAGATGCAGACGCATTCGTCAATCCAAATGGCATCACTAAAAACTCATAGTGGCCATAACGCGTCCAAACCGCAGTCTTGGATATATCTTCCGCCTTGATCTTGAGCTGGTGATAGCCTGACCTTAGATCAATCTTCGAAAAGAACTTTGCACCTTGCAACTGATCAACTAAGTCATCTATCCGTGGAAGAGGATAATGATTCTTAATCGTCATCTTGTTGAGCTACCTATAATTGATACACAGACACATCGATCCATCCTTCTTTTTCATAAAAAGAATCGGCGCACCCCAAGGAGAAACACTCGATCGAATAAAGCCTTTGTCTAACAGCTCCTGAAGCTATTCCTTGAGTTCTTTCAACTCAGCAGGCGCCATCCGATATGGAGCTTTGGATAACGGTTCTGTACCCGGCGCTAGCTCAATAGCGAACTCGATCTCTCGGTCAGGTGGTAATCCAGGTAAGTCCTCTAGAAAGACATCAGGATAATCGCAGACCACCTTGATAAGAGCCAAGTCATTCTTCTTCTCTATAGAATCTTGCAAATAGGCCAGATACCCACTGCAACCATTCTTTATCATGTGCTCGGCCTTAATGGCAGAAACCAATAGCGCAACCTTTGATTTGACTCCACAGAATCGGAAGGATTTTCGCTTTGGCGGTCGGAAGGTCACTATCTTTCGCAGACAGTCCACGCTCGCGTGATAAGCTGCCAACCAATCCATTCCGAGAATGACGTCAAACCCTTCCACGCTCAAAGTAATCATGTCGGTCACTATCTCGTTCTCATCAATCATCACGATGACTGACTGACATGCTGTATCAGTGCATACTGAACTTCCCGTAGGAATCTTTACGTCCAAAATAAAGGCAAGGGGTTCGGGAGTAATACCCAACTTCTCGGAGAAGGGAGGAGTAATAAACGAGTGTGTAGACCCAGGGTCTATAAGTACTCGTGCTTCAATTTTATTCAGGTCGCCTCGACGATTCATCATAAGGGTACCTTTAATTAAAAAGTTTGTTAATTATATGCAATGATTCCAATGTGGTTTAACATAATAGACTTGAAGGAATTTAAACATTTAAAATAATTGAATCAATTGCATAAATGACATCTCAACTTTAATGATACCTTGGATTACGTCATTCGACGTTTGGGCATCCTGTGCAGTCACCGCATAAGCTCGACCTTGAACTGTAGGTCGCGTCGACTTCTGCGTAGAGATTGTCGTAGTCCATCCTTTCTCAACAGCAGGACAATCCTTGATCATGTGATCAACCTGTCCACACCTGAAGCATCCTCCAGTGTTCCATCGGCAATCCTATGTCTTATGTGGTTTCCCACATCTTGCACATACTGGGGTAGAAACAGGAGTAACAGCTGATCCTCGCGTCGAACCTTGAGCCACAGAAGCTCCACTCGCAGTAGTGCTCCCGGCTCTGAAAGGTCGTCCTGGTGACGAACTCTGCGGTCTCTGATAGGAAGACGTCACTGGTCTTGAAGCAACAGCTGGTCTAGAATATGATGGCTGACTAGGGTAGGGAGGAGGTTTAGAGAACCTCGGCTTTTTGTTCACTTGCTCTGAAGCACTCTGCTGTCCTTGGCCAAACCTATTTTTGTTTCCCTGCTCTCGCCTCAAGTATTGTTTTTGAATGTCTTCCACTGCAATAAGGGCCTTGGACATGACGCCTGCATATGTCTCCATTTCCCACATCGACACCCTCACAGCTCAGTGGCCATGTGTAAGGGTGCAAATCTGAAAAGTCTATCAAACTCTGCGCCATACTCGCGCACCGACATCTCATTCTGCTTCAACTCAATAAATTGGACTTCCCACTGATTACATACGATCTTTGGAAAGTACTGATCATTGAACGTCTCCACGAACTCTGCCTAAGTCCATGGAGTATTGGGATAGTCTTGCTCTCTCATCCGGGAAATAGACTTCCACCATGGTCTGGCCTCACCCAAAAGTTTGAAGGATGCCCAGCGTACTTTCTCGACAGGGTACACTGCAACACCTCAAAAATTTTCTCGATCTCATCCAGCCATGCCTCGGCCTCCATCGGATCCGTCTGCCCTGAGAATGTAGGAGGTCTCATCCTCCTAAACTTTACGAATCCTCCTCGCTAATGTTTGGCTGCCAGCATCTCTTTCTGTCGGGCTATGGCAGCAGTCTGTTGAGCCATGTTGGTGGCCAAGGCTGCCAACACCTAGTCAACATTTCCTCCATCAGGTCTAGCAGCTCCCAAAGGATTTGCATTAGTGCCATATGCAGCTCGCCCTCTACCATATGAGGTGCCTACGTCCTCATCTATCTCCTCGATGCGAGCTGTACGAGGTCCCTCTATACCTCGGCCTCTGCCTCTAAACCATGGAGGCATGCTGATCTGTCATTGTTGAAACAATAACAATAGATCAGTATTTATTGTTAAAAACAATCTATCCCTTAGTCCTAAGACTCTGAACCTAGAGCCTTGCTATGATACCAACTGTGACGACCCGACTTTTCCAATCCCTAGGGTATAGGAAAGGCCGGTTCATCAACTTATTGATTTCTCAATAAGCCGTAACAAACAGAAGCCGACAACATATCAAAGATCTAAAGACAGAGGCGAACATAATATAATCCAAAAACAAAAGCTTTGTATAACAAAAGTTATATCACTATGAGGAACCAAGAAGAACCACCGGTGATGGCCAATCCGATCACCTAAAATAATGGTTCATAATAATGGTTCCTCGAGTGATATCAAAAGAACCATAATGATGGCCTAGGGCCCAATATTCAAAATAATATCCAAACAAAAGTACCAAAAAATAAAGGATCTAAGATCACGGGAAAAACTCCTCAGCTGGTATGTCCGATTCCTCCTCGGGAATGTAATCGGAGTCCTCCAGATCCTCTGACCCAAGGTCAGTCTCAGCACCTGTGACGTAAAGTCGAGGGTGAGCTAACAACCAAACCCAATAAAGGAAACAGATCTATTTGCATTTCATTATAAGTAAGGTTTTCAAAGACAGGAATCAGACCAAATATGATTTTCAAATGATGCTTTGCAAACTAAATCTCCAGTTCTAATCCTGAGTCAAAACTGAAAATATAAATCTGATGTGTTCGAAAATCTTCTGAATTAGCATGCTTCTGGTCTTAAATTTATAACTTAATTTTATCTCCCAAATTTCCTATAGCATGAGAGCGGACTACGTAACCGATGGGAAAACCCTACTGACCATCGTCGTTCATGAACCCATTTCTAAAGTGCAACAAGCCCCTACGCTATGAGGGAAACTTGAGCCAAAGTAATACCGTCAACATGGTTGGTAGAATCTAGGGCATCGTACGTATGAACCCCAAATCGAATGCAAATGCTAACACATATCAAGTCTTATTATTCATAACATAATATTGATTTTTCAAAGTTCTGATTCGAAGTTCTGATTCAAAGATTAATTGAGGTTCTGAGGTTCAAATTTCGAAGTTCTTAGTCATAACAAAGTTTCCAATTTTTTTTCGGATTTGTGTCATGCATTCAGAGTTTTATTCATGCTGTGTGCAAAATAATTTCCAAGATTTATGCTTCTTAAATGAACAGTCAAATCAGATATACTTATAATTTAATGCAAATTAAATATAGGGTTCCCCTACCTTAACAAAGAAGGTTCTAAAATCATGCACAAGCAGTCCTCACCAAGGACTCCCAATAGTCAAAACCTACATATATTAACACTCTCAGTGTTAATATAGAACCAAAAATCAAACCAAAAGCTTGCAGATAATAAAATCCAACAAATTTTCAAATGCCTGAAACAGGACAGAATTCGACCCTCAAATTCAAATTCGTGGGTCGAATTTGAAATTCGATGGTCGAATTCAATTTCGACCCTCGAATTTCAAATCTGCACATCAGTCACAAAACAGTGAAAATCGACCCTCGAATTTCCAATTCGATGGTCGATTTCCAAATTCGACCCTCGAATTGGAAATCGACCCTCGATTTTCAGAAACTGCTTCAAACACAAAATAACACATTTCGAGGGTCGATTTTCAAATTGATGGTCAATTTCCAAATTTGACCCTCGATTTGAAAATCGACCCTCGAATTTCTCTGGTTCTGTGGCTGTCAACTTTTCAAGTTCGGACATTTTTCTTCAGTTTCAACCACAGCCATCAGATCTTATTTAAACACAAAACATACTATTCTAAACAATCATTATTTAAAGGACACAAGAAGGCTTTTGAAGCCTACCTCTTGTAGCTTAAATCGTTGCTTCCGTTGCACCGATTCACACATCGAAACCAATCTCAAAGCTAAATGGTTCAGATCTTCAAATCAGTCCATCAAAATGGGGTGGCCACTGCCTCATTCACAACGAAATCACAGAGAACATCTCCCTTTCCTCATCTCTTTTCTCTTTCAATAGTTCAAACAGATCCGAATACAAGCTCAAAGCTAACCAATGGTTGAGATGGGGAGAGGAATCCTCAAACTCTCTAGATCTAGGATCAACAATGAGGCAAGGCCTTAGAGGCTTAATTTCTAACGAGAGAGGGAGAAGTTAATTTCTCTTTCAAACTCTCTTATAATCAAAAGTTATGCAAATAAAATATCTAGATTTTATTATTTTACAACTTATCCACTTAAGTTGAAAAATTATCCGGTGTTAAACACAAACACCTATGCAATTGTGTGAGTCATCGATTACATGACTTGCACACCTCACAAGACGAAATCCTTTGACCATTATTCTTATGATAGCCTTAGCTCACCAAAAATCTAAAAATATTCCACAATATTTTCCGGACACACTTATCGAGGTAAACAAAAATAAGCTAAAATATCAGGGATATTACACTATACGAGTAAATGTTAATATTTGATACTAAATATTTACCATTTTTGCCAATCTCTTGTTGAGTAATGGGCACTTGAGTGCATGAAAAACCTTTTGATTGTTAATCTTTTTATTGTTAATTTCATGAAAAAGCATTTTGATAAAGGTCCACAAAAATTCTGGGTTAAGGCCCATATAGTTTATTATCTACCCAAAACAACTGATTCAAATCAGTACATATAAAGAGTCAAATATTTCCCTTACTGGGCCACTATAAATTAAACACTATTTTCTGTCATAATAGACCCCTGATCAGAACGTGGGCTATAAATATTGGTACACTTTCAATTTGACTAAGTAAAATGAAGGAAGACTATAGAGGACTCCCAGAGCTTTCCATATATATATATATATATATATATATATATATATATATAGATATATATATGAGCCTGAAATAAATTTCCTTCACCAAATCGGTTTGATCATGGGACAAGTGCATATATTTATGAGCCTGAAATAAATGAAAATACACTTTTGACCACTTTGTGTTAAGGCTGCTCATCTACTAACAACAATTATTTTTATAGTCAACAGATTGGATGGTTAAAATCTCTCAAAAAGTTTAATTTTTTGGCCTATTGCTCTTCAATGTATGATATATCACTTTGATAGTATGAATTACCCACATCCCAAACCACCAATGGTGTAAGATCATTTACCCACCATTTTGGTGTTTAAATGACGGCGAGGAGATCGATAAAAAAAAAATGACAGCGAGGGGAGTCATGCCCAAATATATAACTTTAGGGTCCCTAAAACTAGTCTTATCAAAATCTCCCATTGTTTCTAAAAAGAGCTGTAACGTGATGGGTCTGAGGACCATAATGTTACTCCCACTTTTGCATTTTCAAGAGCAAAATTATTTTTTCTAACTCTCAAATTTGTATCCAAAATATTAACTCAAACAAGCAACTCCAAAAGATTCCTTACCCTCTGTATATTCTTCTCTTGCTTTTCTTGAAATGCGCTTGAGAATAAAGGCTTTTGTTTTGTAAATATCTCTTTTATTATGAGATTGGATGTAGTTTTTATGATTTTGACACTCTCTATTCCTATTTCTTTTCACTGGAATGATTGAATTTATGAGTTTCTCTTTTATCAATAACATTTGGTTTTCATCTTTTGTGAAGGTCTGCCAACATTTTCTCTGACAATAGAAGCCCGGATATGGTCTTTGTGTTTGTTTCAGTTAAATTCACTTTGGTTCGTGATTTGTTTGAGTAATTTTAGAGTTTGATCAAGATTGCAATATAAACTTGCTTACTCTTCATGATAAGGTTGATCTAGCGAATGACTCAACTAGTCACTGACATGGGAAATCAGCAAGAGCTCATTTCCTGTTTCAAAACCCCTGTTTGAGCAACTCAAAGTCTCTGTTGTTAGAGCGAGTAGGGGGTGACATATAAACAAGAAGTTTGTAATTGTTTACATGTTGGAAACAGTTGGTTGTATATGGATTTCATATGGTCCTGATTGTAGTCTCACTTGGGGGGTACATCCCCATTTAAATCGACTTAAATGGAGAGAAAATCAGGAGGGATGATGGAACATTCAAATGATCGGTTCGGCCAAGCTCAGAAACAAGAATTGAGGGCTTGTTCCTTCAAGTCGAGGTTTCTACAAGATCCCCGGGTCCCATTAATAATAACGTGAGAGCTCGAGTTTGGTATAACGAGTGGAGTTGTCCATGCGAATTATGCCGGTCAGACGGTGAGGAGTTTTCTTACTAATTTATGTAAGAACGGGCTCATTCTAGAAAGCCTAACACCTAATTCAGAGATCGTAACAATACCACCGTTATATGGATTTGAAAGGAATTTTCGGCATTAAACATATGGGTTCAAAGTGGGTCGATGTTTCAATGATGTCCAGTAGAAAGAGGACGAATATTGAGTTTGAGAAGGACAGCCTGGATTGACAACAAAGCTCACCACGAATACATGCGATCGGTACCATAGTGCATCGGGGATGGCGATAGTTGAGGAATTACTCTAGGGTATACCTCTTCGGTGTTGGCGATAACTCATCAACAAAGATAAAGTTCCTCTGCGCACTTTAGTTGGAACTAGCTTGCACCTTTAACACCTTGATGCATCCTTCGACAACTCTAGCAATGCAAAGTGAGTTTGAGTGAGTATGAAACTGCACCATCTTATCGGGATCAAATAATGCATAATGTGGGGGTGAGCACCACCCGTTCTCTTTATTCACCCTCATGATAGCTTCCACGATGTGAATAGCCAGCTTCCATTCCCTTATCTCTGCTCCTCAATATGGCTACAATTCTTCTTATGGACAGTTTGGAGGAAGCTCAAGTACCTATGGCTTTCCATGAGTAGGTAATGTCTCTTGACAAGGAGGGCTTTCGGCGGCTTCAGAGTCTGAGATTGAAGTGCCTTGAGGTTAAAATTGAAAGGAGATGGTTCAAACCAAAAAGAATGACCTTGAACAAATGCAATCATTAGAAAATGATTTCTTAGCTCCTATGCGCAGCAGATGATGTTTCAGTTTCAAACAATGTTTCAAATTTGAAGAAGTGTCTATAGATCCTTACGCACGGAGAGTAAAACACATCTGTTGTCTTCAAAATATCATGGGAAGGATCAGATCTGCCCAAGTGTCAACACCATATGATTCTATGTCATTGACCAAAATCTTGAGCTTAATGAAGATGACCATTACTACATATCTGGTGGAACATTTGCTCCGGGTTTGCCAACTCGAGGTGACTCCATTTTAGATTTTAGCTACTTTGAGCTAGCTTTACTTCCTCAAAGGGTCTTCACGAGAGGATTCCTCGTGAGCAGCCGAGTTCTGAAATCGGTTATCAAAATCGATGATTCCATGGGTTCTCGGTATTTTATACCTCACTCACGTTCGACTTAGCGCAACAAGAACCTATTCGAATTTGTTGAAGCTAATCCTATTTCCCGTGTGATACCATCTTATCGAAAAACCGTATGTGAACCCACCCACAATCGAAGAGTGATTGATTCAATTTGAAAATATAAAGACTTGGCGAATCAATATCTCAAGGAATCAAGTTGATGGGATGGAGTCTTCAATTTTGCTCGTCATGCCAAGTGGTAGGTGGGAGTGAATCCATGCTCAAGCGAATATACATGGTCCTAAGAAGCTATCATCAACCTAGTGACACGAAGAAATGACCAACTTGAACTTTCAAATGATAAAGACGGCTTCAGATTGGGAAGAAGGTTTAGAATCTGGTGAACCACACCCGTTGACCCTGTTGATGGTAAGGATACCGTGAAAGAGCGTAAGGCAAGGCATGAAACCAATATGACTAAACCAGAGAAATTTACTCAAATCGGTAACCAATCGGATGGAACGAATCGAACCTCCTATGCAAGTCCAAAACTTCGCAGCGGCAAGATCCTTCTTCAATCGCGGAAATTCAATGGGAGAGATCGCAACCAATGCTCGAGTAATAAAGATATGGGGATGCCTCCTTTTGCTTGGGCAGATAACTCTACTGGAGTTGTTTCTCAAGAGCAATCTTCTGTTCATGCTCCTGCTCCAGAGAAGAGAGATTTTCTTATTGATATCAACGAGGGATTCCCTCCTTATCTACTCTCTGGCATATTTTCCAAGACAAGAATAGCTGAAGATACCTCTGGTATAAGTCCACTGTGTAGTGATGAAGCTGGATTGAGCTTAAACATGTAGAATTCTGAACCTCAGAGCTGGTCATTTTTCTGAAATTTGGCACAAAATGAGTTTGTCCGAAACGATGTTTCTCTTATGGACCAGGACCATATTGCTTTTTCCCATCCACTTACAAAGGCGGATCCTAGAACCTACTATTTTCCGCCTTCAAAGATTGAGGGAGGTGCTATTGGTCATGTTGATTCCCAAATTGATTTTGAAGAGGAAATGCAACAAGAATCTTCTAGTGTTGTTGGAGCTAATACCGTTGGTTTCTTTGCGGATCATATTCTCCCATGTGGTGGAAAAGGGGGTGATAGTGTAGTTGAGGATATTTCTTTTTCAAAAGTAGAGGAGAACCTAAGAACTCCACTAGAGTATGAGGTATTTTTTCCTCTTCACCTTTCGCTTGTTGTAATTACATTTATTCTTAACCAAGATTTGTTTGCCTCGAGATGATTTTGTAATTTATTTTCTTTCGATGGCAAGTTGGAAGTAAGGCAAATTAGTGGGCCTTTTATTGATTTATCTGTTGATATCAGTGACTTGCAAGTATGATGTTTGCCAGAAATAAGATCTATTTACATATGCAGGATACAATATTTTTTAGCTGTAAGATTTCTAAAAATAAGAACAATATGGTTTCTAAAATGCTCAAACAATTGAGATTCCCGTGGAGATCTGCATTTGTGCATTGATAAAACCATTCATTTGTTTTGTTTAATGCTATTCTAACTATTTGATTGTTAGTACTTATGTCACTCAGGCATGTTGTTATTCTTAGAAACATTGAAATTCCTTGCATGCCCTTTAACAGATAATAAAGAACAAGGATCTTGAAGAGCTTAAGGAACTTGGTTCTGGCACATTTGGAACTATCTACCATGGAAAATGGAGGGGAACAGATGTTGCCATTAAGCGAATAAAGAAGAGTTGCTTTACAGGCCGATCCTCCGAACAAGAGAGATTGGTAAGCATTCCCTAATTTAGTACATTCTTGCAATTTATCGCACTTTTGTTTTCTTATGTAATGGCGAGTGACGAGTAGAGACAATGTTATCTCCTAGCTGAGAAGAAACATGCCCAAGAACATGCATGCTAGATTGGCAGTTTTACCACGTACACAAACCTTCTGATTATTAATCTCTATTTCCTTTTAATTTTGGTCTTTTTGTAGGAAAAAGGTTTTACATACCATTTCATTATTTTTTTTGAATGTTCAATAATTCCCTTCTCAGACCTTGGACTTTTGGCGCGAAGCTGAAATTATATCAAGGCTTCATCATCCCAATGTAGTTGCATTTTATGGCATCGTGCAAGATGGACCAGGGGAACAATGGCCCTTTATGTGAGTTCATGGTGAATGGTTCTCTTAGGCATGTTTTGTTAAGTAAAGATAGGTAAGCCTCCTGTGCTTCTCTCTCAAGGTTATAGTTCCACTCTTGTAAGACTAAGGTTTCGTTGTGAATGCAATTGGCAGGTATCTTGATCGTCCTAAGCGGCTCATAATTGCAATGGATGCTGCTTTTGGGATGGAATAGTTGCATTCTAAGAATATTGTGCATTTCGATTTGAAGTGTGATAATTTGCTTGTGAACCTGAAAGATCTTCTAAGACCCATTTGCAAGGTAGCTTTACTAATGTATTGTGTAGTAACATGATGCTGTTTTTCTAACAAATTGGTACAGCAGTTGGAGTGTTGCTACATTATGGAGCTTCGTAATTCCTTTTTGCCCTTAAAATTAACTTTTTTTTCTTCTGTGCATTTTATGACACATAATTTTAAAATAAATTATTCACTTAATAACTATTCATTTATTTTTTCTGTTTCAGGTAGGTGATTTTGGTTTGTCAAAAATTAAGCGAAATACCTTGGTTTCTGGGGGAGTAAGAGGAACCCTACCATGGATAGCTCCGGAGCTGTTAAATGGTAGCAGCAGTAAGGTTTCTTAAAAGGTTAGCCATCATCCTAGATCAAATTTTACTTTCTGTGGGCACAATAAGTGAAAATTTGGCCTTGAGCTGTGTTTTATGTACACTTTCGGAAATGGTGCACCTGTCTTGTGCCAGCTATAAATTTAGAGAAAACCCACCATGTCTATTTCTTCTATATTTCTCAGTTATTGGAAGAAGATGTCGTTGACTCGCTTACATAAGTTTATAACCATTATCTGAATTGTTTACTGCTAGAATACAATTGCGTCCACTTTTTCTTTTGATCTATGCTCCTGTTGCTGCAATAAGTTAATTTCAACTTATGATTTTGAGTATACACTGAGTGTATGCCATAAAGATGTCTATTATTCAATAGATTGTTGAGTTTGTAGGGAGCGTCAGCTCCCATCGAAAGTATTATATCTGTTTTGAGTTTGTGATTATAAGAACTGGGTTTTGATAAATTTCTGTTGGATATATAGCTTATGAATATAAATACAAATTGAGTTTCATTTTTTGAGCCCACTGGTAATATAGGATTGACATCGATGGTAATCTAGGAGCCTTCCAAACAGAGAGCTGCAATCTAAGGACCCTAGATTCTAAATCATTAGATCTGGATGACCCAAGCATGTGAAAAACTATTCTATAGTCTTTGAAATTATGGTCTTGTGAGCAGTGTGCCAATATTTGAAGAGTTGGTTTTAGCCAGTGTGACCAAATTTGCCTGACTTTTTTGAAAAAGTTGTGAATAATTCGTGAATTTTTGAAAAAACAAATAAAATTCAAATTATTTGGAATTTTTGAATAAAATTTGAATTTTCCAAATAATTTGTGAATTAAATGACTTGTCCCAAATTATTTCCAATTTTGGTCAGATTTGTATTTTTTTTATTTTTGGTTAATATATTTTTAATTTTTTCCGAATTTTAACTGTAATTCCCATATTTGATGAAGTTTTTCAACTTTTTTCAAACTTTTCCCAAGCCGATTTATTCCCAAACTTCGACTTGGTCACTATGGTTTAGGTACATGGGCCATGGATCCACCAGACTGGTTAAGCCTTAGGAGATATGCAGTTATTTGTTGGTGCCAAATCAGAAGTATGTTTTTGACATCTTTAGCTCATTGGGCCCTACACCCAATGGTAATATTTGGTTTTCACCATCCGATTTCTGATACCCACTTTGTAGAAAGTAGGCTTTGCCAATGTTCTCTACTGCTGCAACCAGGATTTGATATTGCAGTGTCTCCAAGGAGGCCCTGAGGAGTGGGTTTTCAGACTCCACAATTTTACAGCTAAGAATTGTCCCTTCTTCTTTTCAAAGAGAACCCAACTCTATGGACTCAAAACTTTTCTCAAAAAAAAAAAAAAAAAAAACTCTGGTATAAATCTCGGGTCTGGTAATCTTTTTGAAAAACTATTTATAATTTGTGAACTTTTTTATTATAATTTTTTTGTGATTAAATCAGTGAATATATGATTAAACCAGTAATTATCTAATTAAATCATTTTTCATCTATATATTTTTTGGGATTAACTGATTCAAAAACACTTATCTGTAATCTAAAACAGTGATTTGAAATATCCTCAACAAAAAAAATAGTTATTTGAAATAGTGATTATTTTGTTAAATAATTTATGAATCTATTAAATCATTTAAGCTCATTGATATCATTTATTTGTGATTAAAATCATGTAAATGATCCAAAATCTGTTTGAGTTTGAACTTGCTGGCGCAAGCTCGATAGAGCTGAGCTAGAGCTTGGATTCTTCAAGCTCAAAGAGCCCAGAGCCGAGCTCAGGTTCTGAATGGTAGAGCTTAGCTAGTGCTGACCCTGAGTAGGCTCGAGCTCGGCTCATTGACAACCCTAATTTTTGAATTTGTGTTTTAAGCACAATCTCGGAAATAGATAAACTATTTATCTCCAAGATATGTTAAATCCAATTTTCATAGAGTTACACGAAAATAGTATTCTGATTGGTGCACTATAATTTTGATGATTAGAAAATATATACAATTGTTCATTTTAGAACGCATGGATTAGATGCTTCCCTTTATAACATAAGTATATTTTTGGGTCAGCTTCAGACTTGGGATATAATCAATGTCACATGAACTCAGATACAGATTTTGGAGTCTGATATGTTTGGAAGACGGCAAGCAAAATAAACTTGCTGACTCACCATAGTCAAAAGTTTGTCATTCATTCATTCATTGAACCAAACTGAAATGATTTGGTTTCTTTTTCATTTGAAAAGTCAGAACCGAAACCGAAAGATCTGGGTTTTTAATATTATTTTGTTTGAACAATCTTACTCTGTTTTGCCCCCCTGCTTCCTTTCCAGCCATTTCTTCATCTAAGGTTTAGTGGATAATCCATGCTAACTCCTTCATAGAGCTTACTATTTCATTTGGAAAAAAGAAGAAGCTGAATTTATCTTTTACTTGCAGTTGAATGAAGTTCTTATGTCCAATCCATTTGATAGGCCACGTGTTGTTTTCATGGTGGAAATCCCAGGAGTTGCGTGTCCAGAAATTGATTTTCATTGGTGCATACACATCACACTAGTTAATTTTTGCATAATTAATAATGTTATGATTTCTGTTTCAATTTGCAGATTCATTGGTGCAAGTTGACTACCCAAACTCCCAAATTGGTAGTGCCTTTAGTAGTAAGGTTCTTCTTGGTTCAGTCCAAATTGAAATTGAACTTCCAGGTAATGAACTTTGATGATCAGTTTCCTTGAGGAACTTAATTTATGTGATGTAGAATTTTTCATCGATGATTATATTGTTTGCTTTTTGGTAGTGGTTAACAATTTATTTTGTTTCAGGCGAGGATGAGGTTCATATTTTCTCATTGGACGAACAATTTAGTCCTGAATGCGATGCATCTTGCACTAAGAAAGAACTTACTGATCTTGTTAGTAGAGAATTCCATTATTCTCCTTTTTATTGATGACACTCTAATCTTCCTAAGAGTCTTTAGTTTGTCTATATAAAAGTTGAAATTGTTGATATATTTTGCAGGCACTTTGGTTAGGTGGATTCTATGTTCGTACAACAAAACCACTGGATGGGGAATTCATTATTTCTAGTCTTTATTTAAATTTGTTGCAAGGGCCAACTTTCTTAGTGCAAGTAATGGCTCCTTTTTTTCCTTTTTTCCCGTGCTTTCCCTTTTTACTGTTTTTTTTTTTTGGCGAATTTTCTTTTGTCACTCTTCCCGTACTCCGAATATTTGCCCTTCTCCTTTGCTTTGTTTTCTTTCTGAATTTTTTCCCTTGTAGTTTTATTCCGGTAGTCCGTCTTGGTCACTATGCAAGCAACTAGGCTTAGAATAAATGAACGGATGAAACCTAAAAAATCTCAAGTAGCAAGAATAGTCTATGGATCGTTATGTGGAAGATATGGCTGTAAGAAACAGGTCAATCAAAGCTGGAGAAGTTTGTTGTTCGCTTTTCTAGCATGTATTATATAGCATCAAAGCTGATTTTTGGAGATGCTTAGTGCTTCCAAGAGTCTCCTACTAACATGGAATTAATGCAAGTCAGAAAGGAGTCCAAGGGGCACAACCTGGACCTGCACTTGACTGGATGCAGAGAGTGAGAATTGCTGTTCATGCACCAGGGTACTGCTTCAAGAACTCTAATTCTGTTGATTATTATACTTTGCCAGAGTTTAACAATAGTTTATGCAGTTTACTTAGAAATTCTAAGAGGTATTGAAATATGAAATGAGTTTTGACCGTTTATGAGAGGTAGATAACTTTAGCTAGCAAAAGAAATTGGTGAAATTAAATGCACTCCTTATCAAAAAGGAAATCTAGACACCTTACCAAAAAGGTATTTGGGAATTCATTTACAAACATATTTTACTCACATATTGATTTCTTTTTTCTTATCGGTAATGAGAAGAAATTTTACCAAAAGGAAATATACATTATATATCTGAAAAAAAGAAACAGTGGAGCGAGCAATAGACTTATTTGTGATGTGGTTCGATTTTTTTTATTTTTTATTTATTATTTTATCGTTTTTTATTTTGTTCAGTTTCTTCATAAAAAACCTTTAGGTGCGCCTATTTTGTTCATTAAAGTCATTATTTTTAACTTGAAATATATTATATTATATTTTTTTTATATTTTCTACTAATAGAATTATTTTTGTTTTTATTATTTTAGGCAAAGCTTTCTGATTTGAAGCTCACCTCAAATGGATCACTAGGGGATGGAGACACTTGGCAAGAGAGGCGAAGCAAATTTATATTTTTTTTCTTTTATTTTGAAAATGGGTCATGGGGTTCTTAGAGTTTAAAATGTTTGGCTGATTTGAAATGTTGAATCATAGGTTGAGATGCAATCTTTTATTTGAATAAAAGAATTGGACATTTATTTTTTTTATTAATGGCATTGCATAATTTGCATTTGAGTTGAATGGATTGTTTAAATATTAGATTAATAATATTTTTTCTTTATATAATTTTTTAAAAAGTATTAAAAAAATTTATTAAAAAAATTGTATTAAAAAAAGCATTAAAAAATATTGTATTAAAAAAAAGCATAAAAAAATTGCATAAAAAATCGTCGACGTAATTTTTTTTTTTTTTTTTAAAGTATGTTTTTTCAAAAAAAATTTACATACAAAAACCACTGCTCAAAGCAGTGGTGTTTTTTCTATGACTGTTAAAAGCAGTCGTTGTTGAAGTTCATAAACCACTGTTTTGTATAGTAGTAAAAAAAAATCACTCCTTTTTTTACAACTGTTTAGGGTAGTGGTTTTTTTGGCTTTTTCACGTAGTGCCAATAAAATAACATAAACCATACAACACCACTGATAACTTTAGCAGATCTACAGAACATACAGAAACATTAGGACAAGAGCCTCATGAATGGGTAAGATCTTAAGTTAACTCTCAGCTTTGCTACCGAAAAAAAGGAGAGAGATACAGTATAGCTTCTATTACTATCAAGGAATGGTAGAACCAAATTGGTCGGCGACACTTTAGCAGCTTTACCTATTGGGAGACTCGTCGGTGGAGTTACCCTCTGATTCAGAGTACTCAAAATTGACATCGGTATGAGTTTATGTTGTTTATACATTGCAGTAGTATAAAAGTTTGTCTTGCATGCCTCAGTTACCTATATGTAACATCATATTATTGATTTGTTTGTATCAAGGTTGGCTCTAAATACACACAATAAATTAATTACCATCTGGTGTATTAAACATTGGTAGTTTACTACATGTCTTGTATGACTTTGACTCAAATCATCACCTTATTTACAAACACTGTGGCCAAATGTGGCACGCCATATTGTCGGTTTACTTCAGGTGATGTCTTGTTATTGGTGAGAAAGCAGTGGTAAAGAAAAATAAATCAAAAGGTGATGAAATGAAGATTGGTTAAAACAACAAATTTGAAATGCACAGCCTGCAAGATACAGGGTTGTTGTAACAAGTTTTGAGTAAGTAAGAGTTTGTCCCATAGATTAATTGATCTAAAACCCAAAATGGGTTATATTAGTAGGCCTCCAGATCTAGCTACAAATCTGACAATCTTAGAGAAAGGGGGTTGGGTGTCACTACTATACTACATTATCACTAAAAGAAGGGAAATAAAGTGTAGTCATATCCTAAAGAAAGGGTTATGAAGAAGGTGGTGATGGTGTGTGTTAAAATAAAGATAA
Source organism: Chloranthus sessilifolius (assembly GCA_021018995.1). Taxonomy (NCBI): domain Eukaryota; kingdom Viridiplantae; phylum Streptophyta; class Magnoliopsida; order Chloranthales; family Chloranthaceae; genus Chloranthus; species Chloranthus sessilifolius. Next base: position 30,843,824 of record CM037597.1, on the reverse strand, counting down.
AAATGATGAGAAGTAGGTAATTAAGCTAAGGCTATTTCAGTTATGTAACTCAGATTTAGGGTTGTCTCTACAGTAATCCCACAGATGGCTATAAGCACATCTGCAAGGAGGAGGTATCTAACTCAACTCTTATGGTTTGACCTGATCTCTTAAGGCTATAACCTGTCCATTTCAATGGTCACATGCTATCCAATAGAGAGGATCAACCCACATGAATTAAATAAGAAAACTAATCTGATCCAAGGGAATGGACTGATCCTAAGGCTATAACCTGTCCACTTTAATGATCACAGATTATCCAATAGATGTCCTCCACCCAATGGCTCAAATCAAAACATTAAAATCATTACAGACACCATGTTTGCCAGGCTACAAGCACGGACATCCATGGGGGCAAATAGCTCTTGAAAAACTAGTGGAAACCACAGTTGTTAAAAGGCTATTTGGAGACTTAAAATGCAGCTGATCATTGCTACTAAAGGCTTGCAATGACTCAGCTCACAAGTCTGCAATCTCTACAAAGAACTCAGATCTAACATCTAATGTTGGTCAAATAAACAGAGGGGAGCTTGTTCCTGTAACAACCTCTCATACGGCTACAAGCTCAAGTGCAGAGGAAAAGAATCCCTCTCAGATCTGTGGCTTGGAATCACCCTAGGGCTATAGTCTATCCACTTTAATGGTCACAGGCTATCTACAAAGGTTATTCACACCATTGGGGACTAAGATGAAACATGAAAATTGCTGCTGCCACCATGGTTATAAGGCTACAAGCTCAAGCTTCCATGGGGGTTTCAAATTAGCTCAAGTCCTAAATATGTGACATAGATTGAACAAAACTATGGACAAATAGGAAAATAACAGATTGAATAAGGATTAAAATAGACATTCATTGATTAAACCAATACTTATAATGAGATGTCCTCAAGGCAGTAGCCTTGTGCATAACAGCTCTCAACAAATCCCAATGTTCACAAGTCTCATTACAAAAATTGAATAAAAGCCTGATTGCTTATAGAGGTCATAGCCAACAAGTGCCTGGGCTAAGGAAGGAGAAAAATGGAAAAAGAGATAATCAAATCCTAACCGTAATCTGCTCGAGCTCACAGCTGACTGAGGTTGAAGGAGAGATGATATTCTAAGTTAAAATTACAGCTTATATACTTAGTCACTAATGCCTTGGCCAAAAGAAGATTAAACCCTAATTCTCTAACAGGCATGGCTTTGTTACAACCCTTAGATGCCTTGGGATGTCTGCATCAGGATTAGGACCTCGAGATGTGTGCCCTGAACTTTGGGAAATCTCCAAAAGGTCCCTGAGTATAGAATGAGAAGTGGAGAGCCCGAGCTTTGCAGGTTTAGCTTTGATACGTTAATTTATTCGCGTAGTTGCTGAGTGCTCGCGAGGTAAAATTTGGCTTGGAAAGCCCCTTGCTCGCGCAAAAGACTTTAACTTTTCGCACAGCTGCTATGCCCTGCAATGTTGTCGCAAGGTAGAATTTACACACTTTGGCTTTGGTCGCGCAATGGAGCTTCAGGTACTTCCTGTCGCAAGGGTCTCGTGAAGTACAGCTTTGATCTCGCTCGGCTCCATTTGTAGTGCATAGCACAGCTCGCCAGGTAAAGTTTTAGCTTTTACGAGGGCGAGAGCTGTGCGAGAGAATTTCTGGAGCTCTCTCTCCTCTTGAGCTATGCGAGAACTTCGTGAGCTTACTTGAGTTCTTTAATACAATTTGTTCTTGCGAGACTGTGCGCGCGGCTATGTGAGATTTGATCCCCGCGAGAGCTTCACGAGCTGGATTTCTAAAGGCTTGAGTGCCCGAGTGCTACGCGAGGTCTTGGAATGATTAGCATAATTGAGGCACGCGACTACTACACGAAGCAGCTCTCGGAGATTAATCCTTCACTGAGCTGCGCGAGTTCTTCTCTTGTTCCTTTGTGCTGTAGGTATCAGCTGCGCGAGTAAGCTTCACTGCGAATTTAAATAACGCGAGGCACCACCTCTGACTACGCGAGAAAACACTTAAGCTCCTCTGCTGCCATGCAGATGTTGTTGTTGCACCTTTCTCCATTCACTTCCATTCTTCTCTCATCAGTAAGACTTCTTGGGTGCACCTTGGCATGCAAAATAGTCACCATGGTGTGTACCACCATGGTGTTCCATCAGTCTTTGGCCCAACAATTCTCCTTGGCTTGAATTCTCTCTTTTTGGCATTAAAAGCATGGACTTTGTACTATGCTACATAATTATTACTAACTACAAAATAAGCTAAACAGAGGGTTATTAGTCAGTTCCAAGGTGTAGTAAAGGTCAAGTTAAGGGGTGAAAAGTGGTACTTTTCAGTGAATAACACATATATTTTAATAATGATCAATTGTATCAACACTAACATTTGAAAATTGAAGCGGCAACAACTATATCGGTTTTACTCTATAACAGATGAGCAGTCTTAATTGGTGAAACTGTGATGCATGCAGGCAACACTTTTATGAGGCCATGAAGTTTGTCGAAGATTCATGGGCAAAGACTCACATGTGGTCTAAGAAATTCATCTACAAGAAAGATGGTGATATTGAGGACATCAGCTTAGAACTACTAGGTACTTTATTTTGTCCAGTATTTAAATGTGGTGAACAATTGTAGCATTTATAATCTGTTCTGCTGATTTATTGAGTTGCAGGTGAAAGAGTTTTGGAGAGGCTTGATTACGTGAGTAAGCTATCAAAAGAAATTTTTGATCCAAATGATGAGGAAGATCCACAGAACGAGAACACCTCTGACAAAAATCTAGAGATTTCTCGAAGGATTCAAATTTGGATGGCAAGGGTTTATTCTGTCATTCTCCACTCACTCCAACTTCAGTCCTTCCAGAAACAATCCAATTCCCACATGTTGCATATTCGCCACCTCTTGCCTCTAAGGCCTTGTTTGATAACATGGAAATGTAATTTCATTGTGGAAATGAAACTTAGTTTCCAATTGTTGTTGTTTGATAGCTATTTAAGGAGATGGAAATGAAATTAAGTCGTCCCGTATGGAAATTGAATTTCCATACACCAAATCATTTTAGGAGGAAATCATTTCAACCCTTCAAGTGGCTGAAATTGAGTTTCCTACTGACAAAATAATAATGTTTTGTTGTTGGAAATCTAAAGTTACTTGTAAAAAACCTAAAAGCAAAAAATAAAATAAAATTTGACTATTAAAAAGTAACTTCAATTTCTATGACCATCATACCAGTACGATCACTATGACCACTACATTATCTAGATCATACTCTTTTCAGTTAATACTTGACTTTGGCCAAAGTTTGAATTTTAATCAAACTTTAATTGGATTTATAAGCTATATAAAGTTTGACTTTTGATCAAACTTTGACTACTGAAACATGATAATAAGTTGTAAGTTAGTAATATATTATCAAAATTTTAAATGTCAAAGGTTGACTTAAGGTCAAACTTTGACTTTTAATTAAAATTTATTTTTTATTAAACTTAGACTCTAATAATTTAATGGCGAAAAAAGGATACTGCCATATTGATGTATAATTTGATACTAGATTCTCAATTGTATTAGTCAATAGTTTGACCTTTAGTCAAACTTTGACTTTTGGTCAATCTTTGACTTTTACACAAATTTTATTTTTGTTAAACTTGATATCTGCTTATAGATATAGTCTACTACTACATAAATTTATATCGTATTAGTACAATTTTTTCTCGGTCAAAGTTTAATTTTTTTATAAAATGTTATAAATTTTTATCAGTAAAATATTATAATTAAGAATATCTATCATTATTTTCATTTAAAATTTGAAAACACATTGCCTCATTTTTATTGGTCAAAGTTTGACTTTTATTCAAATATTGACTTTAGTCAAAAGTTGAGAAGTGTATCTTGACAGTAGATAGTGATTATTACTATTGTTATTTATATTTTAGTAATATAAATCTTAATCAGTCAAAGTTTGATATTTGGTCAAACTTTGACTTTTTAACACAATTTGATTTTTTTGAACTTCTGCATCCCCAATGAGATTATCGTTTTTTTAATTTATTAGTTTCTAGTACATTACCAAATTTTATTTTACTTTTTTTATATTTGATCAAAGTTTGACTTTTTTAAAAGTTGATATTTAGTCAAAGTTTTTACTAGTGTAACCTAGCGATGGATACGAATACTATTATGTTAATTTACAGGTTGGCGGTAGATTGTCGAATTTTTTATTGGTCAAAGTTAAAAAAATTAGTCAAAGTTAGACTTTTTAAAAAAATTGAATTTTCTTTCAAGTTTAACATTTTAATTTTGTTTCAATATATTATACATACTAGCATTTACTATACAACTTTGTACTTTAGTCTTAAAAAATTTTATAAATCAAAGTTTTACGTTTAGTCAAAGTTTGACTTTTATTAAAAGTGAATATTTGATCAAATTTTGACTAGTGTAACCTAAAGATATATATATGAATATTGTTATATTAATTTACAATTGGACTTTTATAACTTGTTGGTACATTGCAAAATTTTCTTTTGGTCAAAGTTAAAATTTTAGTCAAAGTTTGACTTTTATAAAAATTTAATTTCATTTCAACGTATAAACTTACAATAGATACTAGAATTTACAACTTTGTTTTTTAGCTTTACATATTTTTTTTATCAAAATTTTAAGTTTGGTCAAAATTTGACTTTTTATTTGAGTTGAACTTTTCAAACTCTAACTTATGTAACTTAGTAATAAATAGTGATTACGATGGTATTAATTTGTAACATAATAGAATATCATTAAGAAAATTATTGGTTAATATTTGACTTTAATAATAAATTATCAAAATTTTAAAATTCATTTTCAAAGATACTAATCAAACAAGAGAAATCAATTTTCAATTAAATTTATTTATCAAACGCACTAATCAAACAGTGGAAAATCCATTTATAGAGGAAATCATTTCATAGGAAATCAACTAAGAAATTGATTTCATTTCCTCTTTGGAGTTTCATTGCTATCAAATAGGGCATAAGACTTCAGGCTGTGGGAACGTTTCTTCAAACTGCATCGAAATGGCAGTCGAGGTACATCTCCTTCACTCAATTAGGGTTGCACGTTGATCAAAGATTTAAAATTGAAAAAAAATTGACAAAAATATTACTTAATCATTTGCTTCTATCAGCCGTTAATTCCTACTTCCTTGTTAAAAAATTGTTTAGGTAATACTTATTTTTTTTAATAGATAAGTTGGGATTGGACCTTCGACGTAGAGGACAGGTATAGGTAATACTTATAGGTGACTTTTATTTGCACCTACTGAATCTTTGAGGCCACTTACGCCAAAAATCATTGAGTACTTTGAATCAGACAATAGACAATGGAGACTGTTTTCAAGTCATTTTGTGGAATGTGTGCGACATAAATTGCAAAATGACTGATTGATGGTACACCCAAAATGTCAAGATCCTTTGTACGAAAGATTGTGGTGAAAAACGATCTCCATCATTTGATTCAAAATAATTAATGCTTTAGTGTAGATGCCCTCGTAGATTCGGTCCATGCAAATAAAGGTCTAAAGCTATTTGCTCGATCTACTATGATTGGTTATTAGTAAATATAAACTAGTGAAACATGGAGGATTAACCTAAAGTAAAATGGTACCCTCACCTTAGCCAGGGCCGAGGGGACCATTTTACTATACTCAGCAGTTTCTGCTCCAAATCAGCTCATTGTTTTTCGGAAAGTATACATGTGCTAAAACCAATGGACACTAGGGTAATGGGAATTGGTCCCCTCACTGGAGTAAGGGGACCATTTCATTGGCCTAAAATGGCTAAGTTTCGTTTATTTATTTATTTTTAATTTTTGAATTTTTTAAGAGGTAAATAATATAATAAATGCCTTAAGTTTGGGCATCTAAACCACCATATTGCAAAAATAAATAATGGCAGTTTCAGATACATCTCAGTTGTATTACTGAGTGCCCTATAACATTTTCTTCAAATGGTCATTCTCAAATAGGTACCTATGTTTGCACCAATCAAAACTATAACATGTTATTCTAGGGCTAAGCCCATGAAATCAAGACCCCTTCTAATTCAAAGGGTTCTAAAATTGGCTCAAAGAGGAAATCAGTTTCAACTAGTTGGACCTGATCACTGCCCCTTTGTTGCACTAAAGCTTCCTTTTCAAAAATTAAAAAAAACCATAAATCATAGGGACAAATTTCGTTTTTGGTAATTTTTCGGTGGGGGTCCTTTCGGTACATTTCGGATTAATTTCGATACCTTTCAGAAAAAATTCAAGAAAATTTCAGGGATTAAAAATATATAGAAAATATATTTAATACTTTTTTAAAAAACTTAATAAAATATATACTAAATTATTAACATATTTAAAATAAAAAAATATAAAATTTTAAATATAAAACATAAAACATAAAATTTTCGAAATTATCTTTTCGACGAATTTTTCGTGAAATTTGTCACTATGATGTGAACATGCCTTTTCATTAATCCCATTGATCTGCACCAATCATCAGAGAATGGTTGAGCTTCTAGTGAGGTGGGAAAATAAATTAAATAATAATTATTATTATTATTATTTATTTTTATTTTTATTTAAAAAAAAAACCACCTATGCCGATGACTGCCATCGCAGCTGTCGGCGTAGGTGGGGAAAAAAATAAATTTTTTTATAATAACCCTACACCGACGGCTATAACCGTCGGCGTAGGGTACCTAATCCTATGCTGACGGCTTCAACCGTCGGCATAGCTATTCTTTGACAGAAATATCACCGACGGCTGGAAGCCGTCGGCGTAGAGTTTCTAGCCGTCGGCGATTCTTTTTACCGATGGCTAGTGTACCCTACGCCTACGGCAGGTAGCCGTCGGCGTAAGTTCCATTTTTTGTAGTGCAATAAGCGGGCATACGTATAATCCATAATTCAACTTAGAAAATGAGATCAAGCCATTTAAGTAGCAACTTATAATAAATGTCTCATAGATAAAAGCGAAAAGCGTAGATGACAATTAATAAGGTAAATTTCTAACTACGCATCTCAGATATAAGAATACAGAAGTTTCACATAGGGTAAAACTGTCTCATGCGTTAACCCCATAAGATGTATGAAAACAAATCAACAGGAAGTATATCTCTCAAGAAAATAAAAAGTCTAGAGCTAAAAGAACTCTAAAGGTTCATAATAGTCTATTAGATCTATGCCATCATCTAAGTGGTAGCCGACATCCTGATCTTCATAAGCCGTATCGAGTACAACTGCCTCCACATCATCAAAGGTAGAGTGATCTGTGTTCTCACCTGCAACCGTTAAATTTCATGGGATGAGTTTACTCAGTTACATAAACTCAGTGGGTTGCACAATCGATCCACGATAACTTACCCAGGTGATTGTGTGTGCAATTGCTTGAGTTGCAGTGATTTTTAAAAAAAGTAAAACCAAACATTTTTATATGATGACAAAAATGTCCATTATCCCATAACATATCATATTAAAACTGAAAGACTATATCGTAGCAGAAAATGTATATGGTGCATCTATTTCATATTTATTTTTCTTTTAGTCTTCTCAACTTATCATATGTGACATATCTGAAATCTTATTATTATTCCATATGCCTACATATCGTTCTTCGCATCTTACTTATCTTACGTAAATGACCCATGCCATAACCGTTGCTCGAGCCTAGCATGCCAGGTCCACGTGTAGATAACTATCTAACCTCCATAACATAACATAAACCACCATCCAGCCAAATGATGTTACATAAATTAGTAGAACAGGTTTCCTTAAGTCGAAACCTCCAGTGTCCCCTTAGTTCGAGATAAAGCTAAACATATTGTCCTTAACACCCATCTTGGTTGCAGATGTTGGACCCTTACGTTGACTCGTAAGGTATGACACATGTAGACATTAATTTATATTCAACTAGCCTTCACAACATATATTGTCATAATAATTGTTCGGCTCTGGGCTTAGGTCCCCACCGAATTTCATTATTGATGTGGGCTTAAGTCTCCACTTTCTTATCGTATCTGTATCTTAATATATTTATTTCTCATTTTTTTTTTATTACTTTAATTGGAGTGAGCCACGGAGTTATATGTTTTACTAAATCATGCTTTCCAAGGGACATGTTTCGTAGTAACCTGGATGTACTTCGTGTGACAGCCCATACTCCCATAGAGGTATTGTATTCGTACATGGATGCCTATATTCTAAGTTCTAAGTAACTGTGAAAGAAACACTACCGGGACGAAAGATTATGTCTTTTGTCATATCTTATTTCTTAACATATCTTGTATATACCCTATCTTAATTTTTTACGTGATGAATGTCATATGCTAAAGATGAAACATATTATAGAAATGAAACTATAGCGTGCAACTTAAGCATTTTGTGCTCATAACGAAATCAGTATAGAGTAGAGAACATAAGCATTAAGTGTAATCATAGCATGAGAATGTTTTAAAATACCATTATTCAGGTTTGAGTACTTCTTTAGTGGTAGTCGCGTCTATATTACTTGATGATTGACCGGTATTGTGATCGTGCTTGTTTCATACCCTAAAGAGACACACACATCTATATAAGGATTGTAGGAGCCTTAAAAGAGCTAACGAGCATTCCCATTGTGTTAGGAAGGTCCAAAAACCATAAGATCGAGTCCTGATTTGCTTAAATCGGATATCCCCGCGAAAAGAACTCAAAAATCATATTGTAAAGAAAATATAGTTCAGAAACTGTCAATCTCGACTGGTCAAATTTGGTCTCGACTAGTCGAGATCAGAAAAGAAAGCAGAAGGGAGCAAAATTCGACTGGTCAAATTGATGTTTCGACCGGTCGGGTTTCCATAACAGACACCGAAAGGTGATATAGATCAACTAGACTAGTCAAATTAACATTTCGACCAACCAAGTTTCCAAAGAGAAACTAAAGGGGAGTTCATCTTGACTGGTCGAAAGTATATTTTCGATCGGTCGGGTTCAAAAGAGAAAGTTCTGAACTCAACTGGTCAAATTCACATTTCAACCGGTCGAGTTGCCTAAAGGAAAGTGGAGAGAATTCTATTTCGATTGGTCGAAAGTGTGTTTCGACCGGTCGAGATGGAAATGAAAAGCTAGAAAAGCAAACTCGACTGGTCGAATTTGAATTTCAACCAGTCAAGTTATCCAAACAGAGGACAAAGCTTTTACATGTCAACTCGACTGGTCGAATTAAATTTAGACCGATCGAGTCATTCAAAACAGAGGGATGAGAAAGGTTTATACAAACTCGACTGGTCAAATTTACATTTTGACCGGTCAAGTTCTGTGTCCCAGGCACAAGTTGAGGTTTTTCGTCCACAATTCGAGATCTCTTTCTTGTCTAATTGTTTTTAGGGTTGATTTAAGGTTTCCTTTTATTCAAAAAGAAGCTAAATAATTTAAGATGGATTGAGAAGCACTCACTTGTTGAAGCATGAATCGATTTCCGTGATGATTTGGGTTGACAACAATCGAATTCAGAGTGTCGATTGCTCGAGTCTTTTCGCAAGTAATTTTCTCTTACGATGGACCTGTCGCAGTGATGAGGAACCTCGATGGGCGAGGGTGATTAAGTTCCAAAAAAGAAGGCTCGACTATCTTTGTAATGGTGGATCTAACTCGTGGTTTTGCTCGGTCGTGGATCTCGCTCAAGGGTGAGATGGTGGGTACGGTGGCTGTGGTTTTGCCGAGAAGAGAGAACACGAGAGAGAGAGAGAGAGACGACTGTGAGACTGAAACAAATAGAGATTTCTATTTCTCTCAAGGCTTCTGATTTATATAGAAGGAGTGATTAGAGAAAGAGTCCAAACGGGTAAATTGATAAACCCAAAAAGGTAAGAGTCTTTTAAGGAATCTAATTGATTTCAAATCAATCCCATGAATGATGGGATTTCAATTACCTTAGTTGTTTAAGGCAGCAAGTCTCTTGGAATATGGTTGCCTTTTTTGTATAAACTGGACCTTACTTTAGAAATTCCTTAATTTAAATATGTTGGAAATGGTAAGGTATGCGCACCTTTACTGTACTTGGTGAGTCACATATCTAAACCATCAAATATGATAAAAAAAGACCCAGGTCATAACAAAAAGTTCCCACAGCCCCTCGATCCAGGCCCGAAAGGAAATGTCAAATTCTTAAACTGCTTATATATGCCTTAATCTTTTAATGTTTTCAAAATTTAGGAATTTTTTGTTGTTTGAAGGTGAATACTGTTTGGTAGGAGGGTACTAGCCTTTCTTCAATGCTCAGAAATGGGATCGAGGTGACTTTTTGGCGCGAGATTCAGCTCTTTCAAATTTCTCCTTAGAGATTTTTCATGACATAGAGGTTCTACCGTGCAAACCTTGTTGTGGTTAGTGTAATATTCAGTGAGAGAGAGAAGAGAGAGATATGATGCGAGCATAGTGTTAGAAAATATTAGGAACATAAATCCGAAAATGATAAAATGGGGAAGAGAAATTGGATTCGAGGCATGTAGTCGGTATCTTTAAAATGCTATTTGCTCCCTATTCTAGTAAATCCTCAAGTTTACAAAAGGGTTCCAGCGAGACGTTTCCACGATATAAGGAGCGTAATCTCTTGAATGTGATCTGGTACTTTGCAACAGTAGAGGATCGCCCCAGAAAACTCAATTCGATGAAGTACCAACTAAAAGGAGAAAACAAGAGATTTCTCAAATCTATATGCAAGCGAGTCGATGGATTTCAGAGTGTAGAATTCTAAGTCCAGAGATCTCCTTATATAAATTTTATAGGCCTTTTCAATATGAGTGTTGGACCAGCAGTTATATTTTGGATAGCTCAGATCTTTCAGAGATCTCAACCACTCAATCCAATGGCTGTATGAAAGGTTGTACCTTTTCAAATTCAAATTTGAAAAGTTGCATACCTTTATAAGCGGTGATGAAATGGTTAGGTCCAATGGTCAACATTTGACCAATCCGTTTGACCCAATAGAACTGAAATAATCCACTAATTAGTGGCCCAATAAACCCGACCCTACCCATGAATAATCTAACTGTTGGATTAACTTGGTCAAAATGTCAAACCTCTCCTTGTGACGATGCGCACGTCCAAAGTGCAAAGTGTGTGCACCTAAATGCCAATCACCATGCATACACGCGCGTGCTAACATGACGGCTCGCCGCTAGGCACAGTCTTCTCTTCTTATTGTCAAACAATAATAGAAGGTGAAAGATTCTATATATAGCATAGACACTTTTGACATTTACCAATGTGGGACTCTTTATTTGCATACAAAAATTGAGAACATCTATTGCCCAAAAAACCAACCCACAAAACGAAGAAAAATCAAAAGGAAGTTTTATTTTCTTTAAAATTATTTAAAATATTTATTACATTCTAAAGTAATAAATAAATATAACAGATATTTCAACAATTGCTACCGTGTTTTGTTGTGTATTGAGACAAGGTTTGGTTGATGTTATAGTAAGCGATTTATTGTTTTTCTCATTGTTCTATAGCAGAAAAACAAGGAGGAGAGTTTGAAGGCTCTGTGTTGTTGGGTGCTCCAATGTGGAAGAGGGGGTGAAGAGAGACGGAGGGAGAATCAAACCCCTCCCCTCTCTCGATCTCATATATATATATATATATATATATATATATAGGAAAAGGTGTTTGTCCTCCATTGGAAGATGCTCAAGAGTCCTCCAAGATTGGGGAAAACCTCTAATTGGTAGCATGACGCCAAATTGATCACACACAGAGAACGGGTGCATTGCTTAGGTCATATTTCGTAAAAAATTAGTTCAGAAACTCATCTCCACCATGTATTTTTTTACCCTTGAAATTTAAACCATTAAAATTAGTCAAACTTTGACAGAAGCCTTAAAAATAAAAAAATTGAAATCATTTGTTGGGAAATTGATGTAAGCAGTATCGGGTCTGTATTGGGTCTCGTAGCCCAAATGGACTAATTATAAGCATGTAGTCATGCATATAATCAATTATACGCTAAAAATCTAGCATATAATTGGGGATCGGGTTGAGTCCAATTATACGCTGGGAGTCCAGCCTATAATCAATTATATGCTGGGACTCTAGCGTATAATTCCCAAGAATAAAGGTTTTGAGAATTTTTTAAATTGATTGATTTTTCCATAAATCGAGGTCAACATCAATGGTGGACCGAAAATTTTTGTATACAACAAGGGGGTAAAACTAAGTGTCTGCAGATGCCCCTCTTCGAAGTATACACCCACTACAAGTGTCCCTTCGTTTCTTAGTGAAATTACAATTGTGAACTAAAATGAGTTGATATGAAATGCTTGGCTTTCTTATCTGTCCACACATGCTATGTAAAGTGATGATTCCTGCTGTTGTGGGTGCACGTTGTGACCAGACGTATGATTTTATGCAATTGAAGTACGGGTGATGCAAGCGAATGTCAAGATAAAAGGGTGGACCACGTTGTGACCAGATGGAGAAATTTTATGCAATCAAAGTACGGGTGGCATAAGCGAATGTCAAGATAAAAGGAAATAAGAATATTGAGATGGCGAAGGCCTTGCAAATCCCATCAGATTAAGTGAGTCATTGCTCACACCAACAACGCGTCAGGGGTCTCTTTCGGTAAACATTTATAATTTCTTAAAGTTGAGTATACTTGATGTTTGGTTTCCCAGGGGAAAGAAAAGTTTAAGATAGATAAGAGAGAGATGGATGCAAAGTTTTAAAAAATTGGGTTTAACTTAAATCAATTCGGTAAAAACTCAAAAAATGTAGCTCTCGAGGCACTGAGCAGATTCATTGGAACGGTATGCTAAAATACTCTTTTTGACCTTTCCATGTGTACTAATGATTGTCGCTTATGGGAGGATGTACAGTAGTTTCGTGAATTTAGGAAAGTCAGGTTTTGAAAAGGTTTTAGTACTTAATGTTAGTCTAATTATTATATATTTATGGAAATATCGAGTTTAAGAAATAATACTTACCTGACTTGTTCCTGGCAAAGTCGTCTTCTGTACGAGATAGTTGGGTTCATATTTTTTATTTTATTTTATTTTGGTTTTATATTTTTGGTTTTATTTTATTATTATTATTATTATTATTTTTTTTTTTTTAAAATTTTATCAAACCCCTCCCTCCCTCAATCTCATATATATATATAAGAAAAGGTGTTTGTCCTCCATTGGAGGACGCTCAAGCGTCCTCCAAGATTGGAGAAAACCTCTAATTGGTAGCATGATGCCAAATTGATCGCATACAGAGCACGGGTGCATTACTTAGATCATATTTAGCAAAAAATTAGTTTGGAAGCTCATCTCCACCATGTATTTTTTTAGCCTTGAAATTTAAACCATTAAAATTAGTCAAACTTCGACAGAAGCCTTAAAAATAAATATTTTGAAATCATTTGTTGGGAAATTGATCTAAGCCGTATCGGGTCTCATACCCCAAATGGACTAATTATATGCATGTAGTCATGCATATAATCAATTATACACTGAAAATCCAACGCATATTTGGGAATCGGGTCGGGTCCAATTATACACTGGGAGTCCAACGTATAACCAATTATATGCTAGGACTCTAGCATATAATTCCCGGGAATAAAGGTTTGGGGAATTTTTTGAAAAGATTGACTTTTCCAGAAATCAAGGGCAAGGTCAATGGTGGACCAAAAATTTTTGTATACTCCGAGGGGGTAAAAACGAGTGTCTACAGATGCCCCTCTTCAGCGCATTCTTGTAGAGCAAAGATACGTCGAAGAAGTACACACCCTCTATAAGCGTCCCTTCGTTTCTTAGTGAAATTATAATTGTGAACCGAAATGAGTTGACATTAAATGTTTGACTTTCTTATCTGTTTGCACAAGCTACGTAAAGTGATGATTCATAGGCCTATTATAGCAATCGAGAGTTATTTCTGCTGTCGTGGGTGCACGTTGTGACCGGACGTGTGGATTTTACGCAATCGAAGTACTGGTGGCGCAAACGAATGGCAAGATAAAATGATGGCGCACGTTGTGACCAAACGGAGGAATTTTATGCAATCGAAGTACGAGTGGCGTAAGCGAATGCTAAGATAAAAGGAAATAAGAATATTGAGATGACGAGGGCCTTGCAAATCACATCGGATCAAGTGAGTCATTGCTCACACAACAAGGCGTGAGGGGTCTCTTTCGGTAAACATTTATAATTTCTTAAAGTTGAGTATACTTGATATTCAGTTTCCCAAGGGAAAGAAAAGTTTAAGATAGATAAGAGACAGATGGATGCAAAGTTTTAAAAAATTAGGTTTAACTTAAATCAATTAGGTAAAAACTCAGAAAATGCAGCTCTCGAGGCATCATTGAGCAGATTCATCGAAATGGTATGCCAAAATACCCTTTCTGACCTTCCCACGTGTATTGATGATTGTCGCTTATGGGAGGATGTACAGTAGTTCTGTGAATTTAGGAAAGTCAGGTTTTGAAAAGGTTTTAGTACTTAATGTTAGTCTAATTATTCTATATTTATGAAAATATTGAGTTCAAGAAATAATACTTACCTGACTCATTGCTGGCGAAGTCGTCTTCTCTATGGGATAGTCGGGTTCGTATTTTTTATTTTATTTTATTTTGGTTTTATATTTTTGGTTTTATTTTATTATTATTATTTTATTTTATTTTTATTTTATTTTTTGTCAAATTATATACTAGATCCGTAGTATATAATCAGAGTTGTTAGTAACGCAAGAAACACGAATTATACACATAAATAGCGGTGTAAACGAATTATACACTATCGGAACAGTGTATAATTCGCCAATATTCAAATTTTGGGTTATAATTAGAGTTCTACTAGAATTTGAAGTGTTTTCTTTGATATATGTTGTTTTTGGATGAATTTCTTCATATTTTTGAGTGAATTTTCCTATTCTAAGTCTCTTTTTATGGTGCTTTGTCTCTTCTGCTTGATTCCTTAGGTACTCCTTTCATCCCTTTCAGTTCGATTTCTTTCATTCTTTTTTATTTATATCCTTACTTTATTTTGATGTCTTATAGTCCTTTATATTTTTTGGGTTTTTCTCTTTTTTTTTTTTCAGTCTTTTATTATTTATACCTTTACTATATTCGGTTTATTTTTTGTGTTTATTTGATTTTTTTCAATCTTTCATTATTTATACCCTTGCTTTATTTGGATTTGTATAGCCCTTATTATTTTTTGTGTTTTTTTTTTTTCTGATTTCTTTCAGTGTTTTATTTTTTATACCTTTACTTTATTTGGGCTTTTTGTTTTTTGTGTTTATTGATTTTCGGAGGGAAGAAAAATGTGACAGCCCGGATTTCGGCACCCCGAAACCCGTGCCATCAGCACGATCATCTTGACCGTGCCCTTAGCTAAGCACGGAACACTGGTATATCAAGCATCAAAAGTACTATAAATGAAATTGCGGAATTTAAATCTATATTAATTAACTTTCCAAAAGACAGTTCTACCCTCATGCCTCTACAAGAATGGAGAACCGATCCGAACCATCGATGATAGAAATCATCACGGATGGTTCGTCCCAAAAGAATAATCCAAAACCTTATATACATGGTTTTAACAAAATCAAGGCTTGACATACCAAGCCGTACAAAACTCTCTAAAATCCTCAAAGTGGCACAACGGAGTCCCTCTGAAGAAGTCCTCCTGGAGGTGGCTCCAACTCTTCGCCGTGCAAGATCCACTCGCCGATCGAGTCTCCCCTGGCCGGCGATTGCTAATAGTGGACCTGCGACGTATAGTCTATAGGGTGAGCTACATCCTAGCTCAATAGGGAACAAACACTACTGAACATATAAATTATAACTCACATATATTCTATGATATGTCATGCATGATGTATCTATGCGTTGTTGATGAAAACAGTTAAAAACATTTCGCTTTTCTTTGATTACTTATATTTTCATTTGCTCATGAATAATCTTTGAAAAGGCCTAAAGCAAAACTTAAACTTTCAACTTAAGTAATCCCCGAGCAATATAGCATCGAGCCCGATGAGATACCCTTCATCGTCATCTATATAGATAGCTTTAATGTATTCCCAGGAATACCATATAGTACCAAGCCCTTTCCTCGGGATTGGTGGCGGGTTTCACTTGTCTCAACCAACACCCCGGGTGTACTTACTATACGGATAAGCCTCCGTGACCGCCTACGATTTCGCCAGATCGGTCACGGATATCCCGCCGTGTCGTGGGATATCCCGCCACGCCGGTGGGGTAACCTATCAAACCTCAAATAACAAAATATCGGTGCCTTACATATAGTTATTCACCGTAAGTGTGCTATCTTATATCGCTTAGGCCCTATCAAACATGATTCAATCTTTGGATACATCCCAGGATGTATCCATTTACTTGCATCACACGATGCTCTTATCTCTTACTTCTTCATCCCCCAGGATGGCTCGTTAGTTTACTCTCATGAATATCACACACACACACTTTTCACAATTCTTTAAGCAGTAATATATTTGAATGGAAATCTATATCACTACATACATGCTCTTGTAAAATAAAGTACATGTTCAAGGTGTTCCCTACCTCAAGTCTTCATTCGATCATTGCATCAAGGTCCCACGTGGCTCCTTGTGCACTAGTCCACACGTACCACCTATGTTACCACATACAGGTGAAACACATCACAAAGGATGCAATAAAGAAGGTATAAGATCCCCCAAGAATCTTAAAGTCAAACCAAAAGTCAACATAGTTTACTACAGTCGATTAATCGAATTCCAAAATCGATTAATCGAATCTGATTCGATTAATCGATTTCCAAAATCGATTAATCGAAAGTCAATATCGATTAATCGAAGCAATTTCGATTAATCGAAATTCTCCTTTTCGCAAAGTCTATTCTCAGTTAGAACAGTCGAGTTTTCATTCGATTAATCGAATCCAATTTCGATTAATCGAAATTCTTCTTTTCGCAAAGCAAATTTACTGTTCGAACAGTCGAGTTTTCATTCGATTAATCGAATCCAATTTCGATTAATCGAAATCCTTCTTTTCGCAAAGTAGACCCTCAGTTCGAACAGTTGAGTTTCACAAGTTGATTAATCGATTCCAAATCGATTAATCGAAAACCAAAATCGATTAATCGAAATCCCATTTCGATTAGTCGATTTTTCCTCAAGTCATTTCCTTTAACCCCTGGGGTCCACTGGAGGTTCTCAGTCGATTAATCGATTACCAAATCGATTAATCGAAATCCAAAGTCGATTAATCGAAAACAAATTCGATTAATCGAAATCGGGGTCCTCTGACTTTTCAACTTCCTGGCCAATTTCGATTAATCGAAACCCAATTTTGATTAATCGAAATTGTCAGATTCAGCCCCTTTTCGAGCTGTTCTTCCCAATCTTTTTCCATACTTTTTCCTCTATTTTTCTAAGCCATTATCCTATGATTTAAACTATTTTCAACTACCATTTAGCCTCTATAAACTATGCATTTGATTTACAAAATCTTACCTTGAATAGATCTCAAGTTGATTTCAAATCTAGGGTTGGAAGGCTAGGGTTCCAGCTTTGGTTTCTAACGGATTCCTTGCGTCAAATCCGGCCTCTTTAATGCTTGAATCCTTCTTCCAATCACCCACAATAACTCCTCTCTTACTCCTCTCTTTCTCTCTCTTCTTTACTTCTCTCAACCACCAAAACATGAAAGTTAGGGTTTTCAACCCTTTTTATCTTATCTCTTTTCTCGGTGTGGAGCACATACACACCCATCAGTGTATGCTACTCTACACACTCCTCTATCTCTCCACTCTTCTACACTGGTTCACACATCACATCCGCTCACCTCACCATAAGTTCATCAATGAACTATCTCATGGTCAAACCTAAGACCAATCGGGCACGGATCCCGAGGTCCTCGTTTGACATGCTTTTTCGGGTTATTACATCCTCCCCACCTTGGGAATTTTCGTCCTCAAAAATCACCCAAAGGTGTGGTGGTCTGTAGTCTCCCCCCCCCCCGCACACTCGGAGGTGAGGTGGTCTATCACTTAGCACACACGCGAGTACATGGACATAGGCAATCAATGAACCATATTTAACAATAACAGAAATTGTATATATGAAAAAAATCAAAAGTTACAATAGTTACTGAAATGGGGACCACAACAGAAAAAATTACAATGGTTCACCCCTATACAAAAAATGTACAATGCACAAAACAAAACAAACTACAGCCAAAGCCTGCCCCGCACTGTGGATCTGGTCAAGCAGCTATCTGACGGAGTCATGGATCTGCCACGGTGGTCGGATGGCTGATGGCGGTAGCGGATGAAAGTCTCTCACGATCATGCCGTGGAATCGCAATCTAGAGGTGGAATGGTAGTGGAAGTAGATGGTGGCTGCGCTGCCGATCGTGGTGGGGGTGCGAAGGAAGTAGAAGCACCGATCATGTAATTTCGCCCCTAAAGACCGGCCCTCGATGAAAGGTCGTGCCGCGTCCATTCTTCTTCATGGGCCAAGATATCCATGTAGGTGTGAGGGTAGATGAACTTGAGGGTGTGAAACATGAGGAAATCAATTCTCCTGTTCATCCTCTCGTTATTCGCGTCCATTCTGGCCAACACGTCCTCTATGGTAGGACCGGATGGAGCGGCGCGCCGGCGGTAGGATGAGGTGGGTGTCGCGGGCGCGGAGTACGCAGGTGGTGTCGGTGAGGCTGGGGTGTGGGAGGGAACCCTCTCCACAGATGGCTCTGCTGCGGCAGGGTGTGCCCCACCCTCAAGTGGGTCCGGCTGAGGTGGTGGCGGTGCTACTGCTGCTCTGCCTGCTGGCTGGGCGGGCGGGAGTAGGGTCCGCTTTAGACTTTGTGAACGTCTTCACGCGATCCGTAGCCCTCACCTCGTGAGGTGAGATGGTGTAGGATAGCTCGTTGGAGTAGCACTCCAACATGCTCGAGATGAGCCGAGCATAGGGCATCTTTTCCTTGGGCCTCATGTTGCCCTTCATCAACTTGCCCTTGATGTACCTCATCCCTTCTAGGATGACCTTGGTAGCATCAAACCATCGGCCACAGAAGGCCGCGTAAAGTGCATGTTGCACTTTGTCCACGCGCTCCGTGTCGTGGGCGCGATCGGGTAAAGGTTGCATTTGATTATGGAGTCGAGCATCCACATGTAGGGTGGAAGATCAACCCTCTTGATGGAAGTGCCCGACCCCTTCTTGCCATTTGTCATGAGGGTCATGACTTCCTCAAATCGGGGGTCTTCCACAAAGGGTGGAAATAGGGTGGTCTCCGGGGTGAACTCGAGGTAGCACTCGAGCACCTCATGAATGTGACGCCGAGTGATCGTGTAGAGACGACCCTCGATCTTGGTGATGATGCAGTCGTCGGTAGGGCCATTGGTTAGCCCTTGGTAGAATAATCTCACCAATCTAGGGTAGTAGGAACCCCGGATTGGTTTGAGAAGATTGCCGAGACCGGCATTATTTATGTAGGTTTGAGCCCATTGGGTCTCGCCCGGTACATCGGGATCGGTGAAAAGAGTAGGGTCGATGGTATATTCGACCTCAAAGGTCTTGGCAGCCCACCATTCATTTGGTTGCTCGACATTGGTGGGTGGCGGTGGCATGGGGGTGGATTCGCGGGAAGACTCGCGCGTAGACGCGCTCGTCGAACCGGAGGTGGTCTCCGATTCCGACGGTGAAGGAGTCCTCACCGGCGATGGGGTAGGTGGAGGTGGTGCGGCGTTCTTACGCCTAACCGGCAACTTAGAAGTTGCCTTCTTCGAGGATAAACGGGTTTTGGGCGGCATTCTTAGAAAAAACTAGGGTTTATCTAGTTCAACTTGAAGGGAAAAAGCGAAGTTAGGGTTTTTACCGCGGTTTTGGATGTGAATGTGGAAGCGAATCGACGGAAAATCGCAACCCTAGAGCGCCGGATGGTTGGAGAAGAAAGAGGAAGACGAAGAGCCCAAAATCCCAAAGCAAATGATTTCGAATGGGGAAGAAAATCCCCAATTTTATATATATAGGCTCCGGCTCGATTAATCGAAATTTTGTTTCGATTAATCGAAATTTAAAACTAGGTTAAGCCACGTAAAATCGATTAATCGATTTCCCAAATCGATTAATCGAAAGTCAAATTAGATTAATCGAAAATATTTTGATTAATCGAAATCGTGTCTGTTTAAAATTTTAAATTTTTGAGCTCACTGGCGCTTGCCAGTCGATTAATCGAAATTCATTTCGATTAATCGAAATCCCAAAATCGATTAATCGAACTTAGTTTCGATTAATCGAAATCGTGCTACAACTTCTAATTTTTCCAAAATTTCTTAAGTATTCGATTAATCGAAATCCATTTCGATTAATCGAAATCGCAGAACCGATTAATCGAAAACCACTTCGATTAATCGAAGTTGTCCATTCGACTTTAATTTGTTCCTAGTCCTTTAAGTAACTCGATTAATCGAAAATCCAATTCGATTAATCGAAATTATAATTCGATCAGTCGAAATTTCATTCTATGTACATTCGAACTCTAACTTTCATTTCCAGTCACTGGCACATGCCAGTCGACTAATCGAACAAAATCGATTAATCGAAATTCCAAATCGATTAATCGATTTGAAATTCGATTAATCGATTTTGCCCTATTTCTACAAAATTTCAATCTCTTTCTTTCTTTTACTATTTTTGACAATTTATGACAGATTGGATTCAAAATTTCCATTGAATTTCAAGCATAGTGGAGATTTCACAAACATGTTCGTGATTTACATTGAATTTTCACGTCGTTGGAAACAAGGCTGGATATTGTTCTCTCACATCGGCCTCTCGTTCCCAAGTAGCCTCTTCTTTTGGATGATTGTTCCACCGAACAAGCACTAAGGGAATTACTTTAGTGCGCAGTACTTGTTCTTTTCGATCCAAAATCTCCACTGGTTCCTCTATCATGCTCATGTCCTCACACATCTCTATAGGTTGCTTCCCTAACACATGAGACGGATCATTCACGTACTTCCTGAGCATCGATATGTGGAAAACGTTATGCACTCGATCAAATAGCGGTGGTAATCCAATGCGATATGCAACTTCACCTACGCGTCCCAAAATTTCAAATGGTCCAACATAACGTGGACTTAACTTCCCTCTCTTGCCAAATCGCATTACACCTTTCATAGGTGACACTTTTACAAACACGTGCTCACCCACTTTGTAGTCAACACTAGTTCGCTTCATGTCGGCGTAACTTTTCTGTCGACTCTGCGCTGTCTTTAACCTTTCTCTGATAATTCGAACGACGGTAGCATTATCTTCAAGCAGCTTTGGTCCTAATACAAATTTCTCACCTGTTTCCTCCCAATTGAGGGGTGACTTGCATCGTCGTCCATACAGAGCTTCATACGGTGCCATGCCAATGCTCGTTTGAAAACTGTTATTATATGCGAACTTCGAGCATCGGTAGATACTCATCCCGGTATCCTTGCATATCAAGCATGCACGCTCGAGCATGTCTTCTATTACTTGATTCACTCGCCTGTCTTCAGCCATCGTTTGAGGATGGAAAATGAACTAAAGTATAGTCGTGTTCCAATTCCTTCTTGAAATTTCTTCCAAAACTTGGACGTATATAGTGGATCACGATCTGCAACTATGCTGCTTGGCATACCATGTAATCTTACAATCTCCTTCATCTATAAATCGCCATCTTCCCATCAGATATGTAGTATTGTATGCAAAAGTGCTGATTTGATTTGGTCAATCGGTCTCTGACGACCCAAATGGCATTGTGTCTCTTAGCGATGCGGTAATCCAACAATGAAATCCATTGAGATCGATTCCCACTTCCATTCTGGTATTGGTAAAGGTTGCAATAGTCCCGCAGGATGTCTATGATCAACCTTCACTTGCTGACAAGTCAAACTTCGTGACACATACTCGGCCACGTCTTGTTTCAGTCCTCTCCACCAGAAATTCTTTTTCAAATCTTGGTACATTTTGGTGCTACCAGGGTGGATAGCATAATTTGACTTATGAGCTTCATCAAGAATCGTTCGTCTTAGATCGACATTGTTCGGAATGCAGAGATGGCCTTTAAACAACAAAGAACCATCTTCTTTTTCTGAGAAGTCCGACCTAATGCCTTCACTCACGTCTTGATGAATCTTTGTTAACGCTGGATCTTTCATCTGTAGATCGTGGATATGCTCAAATATCACCGCTTTACTGATATGTTAGCCAAAAAGGATCCAGTGTCCTTTGACTCAATGTTCGCATCATAGGTTGCCAAGTCTTCCAATAATTTCCATCGGTGCATACCCAAAATCAAAGAAGCTAACTGAGCTGAACCTTTTCGACTCAATGCATCGGCTACTACATTCGCCTTGCCTGGATGGTATTGTATAGAGCAATCGTAATCCTTGAGGAATTCCATCCATCTGCGCTGTCTCATGTTGAGCTCTTTCTGTGTAAACAAGTATCGGAGGCTCTTATGATCGGTGAAAATTTCAAATGTCTCACCATACAAGTAATGTCTCCAAATCTTCAGCGCAAAAATGACTGCTGCTAGTTCTAAGTCATGAGTCGGGTAATTTTTCTCGTGTTCTTTCAGCTGTCTTGATCCGTAAGCTATCACCTTCTTGTGTTGGTTGAGCACACAACCAAGGCCATTGTATGACGCGTCGCTGTACACGGCGTATCCTCCACTGCCTGAAGGAATTGCTAACACTGGAGCCGAAGTGAGTCTCGTTTTGAGTTCTTGAAAACTCTTCTCGCATGCCTCACTCCACTCAAACCTTGAATCTTTTCGTGTCAGCTTTGTGAGAGGTCCCGATATCTTTGAAAACCCCTCAACGAAACGTCGATAATAGCCTGCTAAGCCCAGAAAACTTCGGACATCGGTCACTGTCTTTGGTTGCTCCCATTTAACTACTGCTTCTATCTTTGCTGGATCTACAGTGACACCATGCTTTGAGACGACATGTCCCAAAAAGCTAACTTCTTCCAACCAAAACTCACACTTGCTGAGTTTGGCGTACAATTGGTGTTCACGTAGCGTCTGTAGAGCAATCCTCAAATGTTCTTCGTGTTCCGTCTTGGATTTGGAGTATATCAGTATATCATCAACAAATACTACGACGCAGGAGTCCAAGTGTGGTTTAAACACTCGGTTCATCAGATCCATAAACGACGTCGGAGCATTCATTAATCCAAACGGCATCACAAGGAATTCATAGTGTCCATACCGTGTCCGGAAAGCTGTCTTCTGAATGTCCTCTGCCTTGACTCAAGAATCGATGATACCCAGATCTCAGGTCGATCTTGGAAAAATACCTTGCTCCTTGCAGTTGGTCGAATAGATCGTCTATTCTAGGCAAAGGGTAGCGGTTCTTCACAGTGAGTTTGTTCAATTGTCGATAGTCAATGCATAACCGCATTGACCCATCCTTCTTCTTGACAAACAAGACCGGTGCTCCCCATGGGGATACACTTGGTCTAACAAACCCCTTGTCCATAAGTTCTTGTAATTGTTCCTTTAATTCCTTTAACTCAGCGGGAGCCATTCTATAAGGTGCTTTCGAAATAGGCTCCGTCCCTGGTGCTAAGTCAATGGTGAATTCTACTTCTCTTTCTGGAGGTAGTCCAGGCAATTCTTCTGGAAATACGTCGGCGAAGTCTCGCACAACTGCTATCTCAGAGATGACGTTCTTTTCTTCCTTGTCCTCCTTTAAGAAAGCTAAGTATCCACTGCAACCCTTTCTGATCATTTTCTCGGCCCTTACTGCTGAGATCAGTGGCACAGATGACGACCTCACTCCTTGAAACCGAAATGATCTTCTTGTGTTGGGTCTGAAAATGACTACCTTGTTCTTGCAATCGACGGTTGCACAATGCTGCGCCAACCAGTCCATGCCAAGGATCACATCAAACCCTTGCATGTCTAACAGTATCAACTTTGCTTCTAGTTCATGCACTTCTAGGTCTCGAACTGCTACAATGATGGATTTGCAAGCTAACTCCGTGTCTACTAACTCTCCAGTCGGAATAGACACAGATAGGACGAAATCCAACGTCTCTGGAACAATCTTCATCTTCTTAGCGAAACGTGGAGTGACGAATGAGTGGGTAGACCCGGGGTCTATCAACACTCGAGCGTCATATCCACCGAAACATCCTTTTTCATATATATTTAGAGTACCTATAGTATACATGCATACATACAATAATTTACACATCAATATACACTCTTAATTTACATACAGCTTTTTGTATTGAGAAAAGAATCTATAAAATTTCTAATTCATGCTCCTTCTCTATCTAAAATTTTAATGAACTGAAAATTTTCTTTAATTTAAAAAGGGTCTCACCTTGGATGACGTCATGCACGTTCCCTGCTTCTTGAGCAGTGACTGCATAGGCTCTCCCCTGGACGATCGGTTTCCTTGCTTGAATCTGGTAGTCGCGAACCGTCTTTCTCTTATCCGTCTCGGGGCAATCCTTGATCAAGTGGCCCACCTTGCCACATCGGAAACAGCCCCTAGTTCCCAATCTACAGTCCACTGTTCTATGAGGCTTGCCACACTTTGCGCAAGTCTCCCGGGGTGCGGAAGAAACAGTACGAGAACCCTGAGTGATGGTGGCGCCAGTAGACATGGCAGGGCTCTCATAGCGAATAGGTCTCCCCGACGCAAGTAATGGAAACCTCTGTTGGTGTTGTTGTTGTTGCTGTTGCGCCGGTCTTCCGAAACCCCCTTGAAATTGTGGTCTCTGATTCTGGCCCATGAACCTCGGCTTTTTGTTCACCGGTTCATAGTGTCCCGTTCTTCCTTGTTCATTTCCTCCTCTCTGCTGTTCCCTCTGTCTATATCTGTTATTATTTTCCTCTTCCACCACCAATGCCTTGCTCATGACCTCTTCATAGGTCCTCAGTTGAAATGGAGCTACGCCTCCCCTAACTTCAGGCTTCAAACCTTGCTGAAACCTCTTTGACTTCATCACCTCAGTAGCGACGTAGTCCGGAGCAAAACGGGCAAGTCGTAGAAACTCTACCCCGTATTCTCTCACTGTCATTCTCCCTTGTACTAACTGCAAAAATTGTATCTCTAATTGGTTCCTCACCACTTCCGGGAAATATTGTTTGTTGAACTCCTCAACAAATTCCTCCCAAGTCCAAGGCAGCTCTGGGGTCTCCTGAGCCCGAGTCCGTATCACAGACTTCCACCAAGGCCCAGCCTCCCCATCCAACATATAAGCTGCCCATCTTACACTCTCATCTTCCGTGCAAGTTAGCACGCTAAAGACTTTTTCCATCTCCATTAACCAATTTTCAGCGGCCATTGTGTCTGCCTGCCCAGAAAATGAAGGAGGTCTCATCCTCCTAAACTCTGTAAAGGATGAGGGCACAGGCAACGCAGGTCCTACAGGTGGTGTAGGTGGTCTTTGTTCTCTTGACGCATGAGCTGCAAAGGATGCGGCTTGTTGTGCCATGGCAGCTGCCATAGTCTCCATAGTGTGCATCATCCTTTGTCGCTCCTCCCTATCTTCTTGTCTTTCTCTCAATCTTTCTTGCTCTCTTAGATCTTGATCCTGATGATCTCGATCTTCTTCATCACGCTGCCTACTACTACTGCCCCCTGGGGCCTCAGTACCTCCTAAAGGCACTCTATTGGTAGGAGAGAGTAACCATCTCCACTACGTAGACTCCTCTGCTGGCCTCCCCTTGGTCGGCCTCTTCCTCTAGACGACATTTGCGGCTGCATTTGAAACTAAAGTTTCGTTAGCAGAAGCCCCTATGTTCTGACGAAAGAACCCTTGTCAGAATTGCTAAAAGAAAATAGCTCTGATACCAACTGTGACAGCCCGGATTTTGGCACCCCGAAACCCGTGCCATCAGCACGATCCTCTTGACTGTGCCCTTTAGCTAAGCACGGAACACTGGTATATCAAGCATCCAAAGTACTATAAATGAAATTTCGGAATTTAAATCTATATTAATTAACTTCCCGAAAGACAGTTCTACCCTCATGCCTCTGCATGAATGGAGAACCGATCCGAACCATCGATGATAGCAATCATCACGGATGGTTCGCCCCAAAAGAATAATCCCATCTATATATATATACATGGTTTAAATAGAATCAAGGCTTGACATACCAAGCCGTACAAAAACTCTCTCCAAAATCCCTCAAAGTGGCTGTGAGTCCTCTAGAAGAAATCCTCCGAGGTGGCTCCAACTCTTCGCCGCCGCAAGGTCCGACTCACGGATCGGCGTCTCCGGCTAATAGTGGACTGGTGAGCTACATCCTAGCTCAATAGGGACCAAACACTGTTGAACATATAAATTATAACTCACATGTATTCTATGATATGCCATGCATGATGTATCTATGCAATTGTTAATGAAACAGTTTAAAAGCATTTCGTTTTACTGTTGATTACTTATATTTTCATTTACTCATGAATGATGCTGAGAAGGCCTAAAGCAAAACTTAAACTTTCAACTTAAGTAATCCCCGAGCAATATAGCATCGAGCCCCGATGAGATACCCTTCATCGTCATCTATATAGACAGATTTAATGTATTCCAGGAATACCATAGTACCCAAGCCCTTTCCCCGGGATTGGTGGCGGGGTTTCACTTGTCTCAATCAACACCCACAGGGTGTGCTTACTATGTACGGATAAGCCTCCGCACTGGCCTACGGTTTCGCCGCCGTATCGGTCACGGATATCCTGCCGTGTCAGTCGTGGTTATCCCGCCACGTCGGTGGGGTAACCTATCAAACCTCAAATAACAAAAATATCGGTGCCTTACATATAGTTATTCACCGTGTAAGTGTGCTATCTTATATCAGTTAGGCCCTATCAAACATGATTCAATCCTTGGATACATCCCTGGGATGTATCCAATTACTTGCATCACACCTGATGCTCTTATCTCTTTACTTCTTCATCCCCTGGGGATGGCTCGTTAGTTACTCTTATGAATATCACACACACACTTTTCACAATTCTTTAAGCAGTAAAATATTTGAATGGAAATCTATATCACTACATACATGCTCTTGTAAAATAAAGTACATGTTCAAGGTGTTCCCTACCTCAAGTCTTCATTCGATCATTGCATCAAGGTCCCACGTGGCTCCTTGTGCACTAGTCCACACGTACCACCTATGGTACCACATCACAGGTGAAACACATCACAAAGGATGCAATAAAGAAGGTATAAGATCCCCCAAGAATCTTAAAGTCAAACCTAAAAGTCAACATAGTTTATCTCAGTCGATTAATCGAATTCCAAAATCGATTAATCGAATCTGATTCGATTAATCGATTTCCAAAATCGATTAATCGAAGGTCAATATCGATTAATCGAAGCAATTTCAATTAATCGAAATTCTCCTTTTCGCAAAGTCCATTCTCAGTTCGAACAGTCGAGTTTTCATTCGATTAATCGAATCCAATTTCGATTAATCGAAATTCTTCTTTTCGCAAAGCAAATTCACTGTTCGAACAGTCGAGTTTTCATTCGATTAATCGAATCCAATTTCGATTAATCGAAATCCTTCTTTTCGCAAAGTAGACCCTCAGTTCGAACAGTCGAGTTTCACAAGTTGATTAATCGATTCCAAATCGATTAATCGAAAACTAAAATCGATTAATCGAAAACCCATTTCGATTAGTCGATTTTTCCTCAAATCATTTCCTCCAACCCCTGGGGTCCACTGGAGGTTCTCAGTCGATTAATCGATTCCCAAATCGATTAATCGAAATCCAAAGTCGATTAATCGAAATCAAATTCGATTAATCGAAATCGGGGTCCTCTGACCTTTCAACTTCCTGGCCAATTTCGATTAATCGAAACCCAATTTCGATTAATCGAAATTGTCAGATTCAGCCCCTTTCGAGCTGTTCTTCCCAATCTTTTTCCATACTTTTTCTTCTATTTTTCTAAGCCATTATCCTAAGATTTAAACTATTTTCAACTACCATTTAGCCTCTATAATCTATGCATTTGATTTACAAAATTTTACCTTGAATCAATCTCAAATTGATTTCGAATCTAGGGTTGGAAGGCTAGGGTTTCCAGCTTTTGTTCTAACGGATCCTCGCCAATCCCGCTTATTGCTTGAATCTCTCTTCCTCAACTAGCATTCACTCCTTGCATTAATCACTCTCTTCACTCTCTCTTCTGTACTTCTCTCTCTCTCTTCTTTACTTCTCTCTCAACTACCAAACATCTATTTTAGGGTTATTAAACCCTTTTATCCCTCTCCTAGTTTGTGTGTTGGGCACATGCACCTCAATAGGTGTATGCGACTTCATATTTACAATACACACCACGCAATAATTCAAACTATCACATCTCGTCCGTTCATTTCATCCTATACCAACTCTTGATCTCCTAATTGGTCAAACTTGTGACCAATCGGGCACGGATCCCGAGGTCATAGTTTTGCGTGATTTTTCGGGTTATTACAGTTTTCTTCTTTTTCCAAGCTTTTTGTTCTGAGATGGCTTCTGATGGTGAGGATGGCTTGGTTCCTAGAGACTTTGGATGCAACAACCCGGATTTCCTTACCCAAAGTCCGTGTAGTCATATCGTCAAACAAAATCTGATTACAGAGTTTTCTTTCGTATCAGGATGCTCTAATACCACCTGTAACAACCCGACTTTCCCCACACGAATCTCTGGGAAAGCCGTGTCGTCGGATCATAGAACATAATTTGAATACAGTGCATATATAGTATCAAGTGCTTGACAAACATATATAAGTGCGGAAGCAAGTAGCAAAAACCCAAATTATGGCAGGCATATAGCAAGTTAGCAAGTAAATTTCCATCCTTTCAAAAGTAAACAAAGCTATACAATCCACCGATGAAGGCCGACCTTCACCTAAATAGTGGACAAAACTATACAAAAGACATATGCAGGCGTCTAATCATTACCAAGTATTCAAAAGACAAAATAATCCGCACTCTGTGAAAGTCCAAAGAAGTAGGCTAAGGGAAGAACTCCTCGGGTGGCTCTTCCTCCTCTTCTGGATTATAGTCAGGGTCCTCCTCTGGTTCAGGATCCCTCTCAAGGTCTACACCTGCAGGTGCGACGTATAGTCGAGGAATGAGCTATAGTCCAAGCTCAGTAGGGAGAAAACAGTGCTAAATTACATCCTATCTTTCTTATTCATGATCTTGACACATAAGTAAAATAGTTCTACTAGACGTCTTATAAAAAATAAATTGAATTTCTAAAACAAAGCATTAAACTAATACCCAAACATATTATATCATAAATGCGGATAACATACTTAAAAACAATGCGTGTCGGGACAATGTTTATCAAGTCCAGAATTCAAAACAAGAATCGGAACATATCAAATGAACAAGTCATGAGTACGTGTACAAAGGTCGAAGAGTTGTGTCAGAAAATCAAGCCCCTAAGCTACGTTAATAGGGTCACTTGTGCCAGAAAGCCAAGCCTCTAAGCTACGTTAACAAGGTCACTTGTGCCGGAATGCTAAGCCCTTGAGCTATGTTAACAGGGTCACTTGTGCCGAAATGCCAAGCCCCTAAGCTACGTTAATAGGGTCACATGTGCTGAGACTAAACGGATAATAGGGAATCGAAACAAACACACGGAGCGGAAACATATACAACGAATACAACGATATATCAAAGTACAGAGAACGGAATTCATGTAAGTCATGTGCAGAAATCAAATTGAAACATTTAAAGCATGACATTCAAAGCATTTCAAGATTTTATATATAACATTGTTGGAAAATATAATGCATTTAAATAATTGAATCAGTGGCACGAATTCTAGAAAGCATATAATCAGGCAAAAGTATTCTTCCCTACCTTAATTCTGAAACTTGCGACACAATGGCTTGAATACAAGCTAAATTCCCTTCAAAGGTTCTCTGTATTTACCCTAGATCACATATCATACATGTGCTAAGTGTTAACGAAGAGTACGTGGCATAAAACACGGTTTCCAAAGCTCATGCAGACAAAAGTCCATAACTCACCTGAATAGGGGATCTCGCTGCGCGAGGTCCCAAGGTCGCCACAATGAGGTGTCATATGGCACCTAGGCTCGCTGCGGCGAGTTTGAATAGTGCCAAAAATGGCCTATTTTTCACAGTCGCACTTGCCGCGGCGAGGGCTTTAGGATCCATCTCACCGCCGCGACATTTAGGGTCGCCACGGCGAGCCTGGCAAACTCACCTGCCCTTTTGTTCTTTCTTCCAAACCCAAAAATCCTAATTTTTCTTGCTTAAGAGCTATCCTAATCATGGAATTTAACCACATCTTCATGTTTAGTAGTCGAATAATGACTTTCTATCATAATTTCTTATGCATGCAACGTCCGAAAGATTGCGATCCAAGGAATTCGGCTACAATGCCTCTCTCACATCCGATCTTCTGAAATTCCTTTGCATGCAAATATAGATATTCATGATCTAAGTTTCAATTTCTTAGAACTCAATGCTCACACGATCGCGTTGGGATACGTACCTTCTCACATGCGAATTGTGCGACTGGTGTTGGAGAGATTAGGCGTGAAAGGTTCGCAATTATTTGATGACTTAAGTCACTGCTCTTATAACAATGCGTTTGATTTGGCGTTGAACTGCTACACTGAACAAGGTATTGGCTTCTATAGTTGGGGTGTAGATCTGGTGTGTAATTGGCACACTCGGTATGCTGTACAGGCCTAAAATCCAATGAATAAAAAAACTTAAGGTTTTAATGAATCCAACATGCCCTGATCTCATGACCTAGTGTACAATAGTTAACCCTTTATCACCAGTGCTCTCAAGAAACATGTGTACTAGCTACACAATTTAATATTTAGGTTCTATCACAAGGTAACCCTTCCGCATTAATGACCTGATTTCGTTATGATCCTACGACGTGAATTGTTCCCGGTCTCACGTACAAGTACATACTCGGTGGATTCAGATTTGAAAATTCTATGGTGTTACATTGGACTTGGTGCGCTCGCTGAGGTATTGGAGGAGTTGTTGATCAAGGTAGATATGGATGGAGAGGAGGTTGGCTTGATTGAGGCTGCTCCCGAGGCAGCTGCTCTAGCCCGAGCTCCATGTCCGATGTGCATTCCTTTGGAGGAGAGTCTCGAGAGCGGAGAGGTAGGTGTTCTAAAACTACATTTCTTTTAAATTTTTAGGCATTCATAGGTTTTGACAATTTAGATCATTTAGGATATGAAATCCCTTTTATTTATGTAGAACCTGCATTTAATCGTAGCTTATGTGCATCATGTTTGTATATAGCTTTAGGTCATGTTTACCTACTTTTCTTGTCTGCTTTATTCATATTTATTTGCTTTAGTTATATGTTTTCATGTGCCATTTCAGTGTCATCAGATCTTATCACTATTCCAATTTGCTTATTGTAGGCGTTCCTTTCATAGTATTATTGTTTTGTTTTTGTCATCGTATTTTTTATTTGTCATGTTAGTTGTTCATCATTAATTTGTTGTGCTTGTTTATCACCATGTGTTTCTGTGTTATCGTAGGTTCTCTTATTGTATGCGTTTTATTATCATTATTCATTATTATTGTTATTATCGTTTATTATTATTACTACCTTTATTATCACTTTTTATACTTTATTATTATTATTTTCTAGAAAACTTATTTATTTATCATCTATCTTTTCGATTGTTTGTTACTTTTCATGATTATTATATTTATTCATTGCTGTTACTTTATTATTTATTACTATCTTTGTTACTATCATTATTTTTAACTATTATTATTTTTTTTATCATTTTTTTATCATTTTCGTCATTATTATTCTTACTCTTTTTTTTAAAGTTCTAGTTCTGGTTATTATCCTATTTTATATATATATATATATATATATATATATTATATAAAATTTCGAGTAATCATTTTAGTTTTGGGTTTGTCACGTGATTTTGTTTTGTTGCGTGTCTTTAGGAGATTCCCACTCTTTCCATCAGTTCGATGTGGTGGGAGTCTAGGAGGTGGTTTCTGGCACTGCCTTCGTTTTAGCAGGAGAGGTTACCTAGGTGGGGCTTTGGCCCATTCTCGATCTTGAGTCGTTCCATCTCGATCAGGTATTGGTGGGGGCGGTGATCGAGCGATGGAGGGATGAACAGCATGCATTGTTGTTCCCCACTGGGATGATGCTCCCGACCCCGGAGGACTGGGTGTGGATCACTGGGGTCCGTTTCAAGGGCGTGGCAGTGACATGGCAGATGTTGCCCGACTATCAGGAGGCGTGTGTCGCTTTCTTCGGGCGTTAGTATACTTTTATTGTCGGTCGGGGATTGGTATGATTAGGACGACTTGGTTCGCCGATGAGTTCCGGGAGGGGGGAGGCTTTCACCCGCTGAAGCGATTCAGGGAGACACCGACAGATTATGAGGTGCGTCGTCAGTTGGTCATGGCTTGCCAGCCAGTGATGGTGCCAGAAGCGACGATTGATAGAGAGATTAGAGCCTTCCTCGTGCACTTTTTTGAAGGCGCCCTTTTCTCTTCCTCTACAAGGGGGATGGTGAGAGGATTATTCCTCACTCTCCTCCAGGATCTCGAGCAGATTGGTGCTTACGCATGAGGAGCAGCGAGACTCGCTCACCTGTAAGAGGAGGTGTTCAGGCGTGGGAGAGGAGCATGTACCATAGGTGGCTCCATCCCGTTTCTTCAGGTGAGTAGAGTTAAAGTTGTTTTTTTATTTCTTATTTTCTTATATATATATATATTTGTGATTAATAAAATATTTGTTTTGTCTTGTTTTCTTCTTAGATATGAGCGTATGATCACTTTACATTTTTGCGCCCACGGTTCTCAGCTGGGACCATTCATGTATTCCCCTCCATGAGGGCTTGGAGGGCGGCTATTGGAGATATCCGAAGATCGTCGGACCTTCAGGTCGCTCGATGACTATTGGAGATATCTGGAGATCATCGGACCTTCAGGTCGCCCAATGGACTATTCGAGGACTTGTACTCCCCATAGGTAGTGTATATTTTGGTTCCTTTGTGTATTTTTGTTGTGTTTTTGGTTTACTGCCATGTCCGATTTTTTTAGGTCATTTGGAGACCGTATGCGGACGGGAAGGACACTGATCATGCTGCCATTCGGTTTGGTCTGCTATATTTTTGGAGGGATATATGGGTCCTCTGTTTTGAGAAAGTGGTGAGAATTCATGTATCTCGGGTCATATGTCAGCTGGGGTTTCGTCAGGGAGTCCCCCCGGAGCTTCCTCATTGTGCCACTGGTCCCTCTGGTCGGATTTTCAGTTGTACGATGAGAGCTCAACTCCAAGATTTTTGAGACTAGGGGGATACCAGTATTGGGCACACGTGATAATGTGGATGCCCTGGAGTATCATATTTGGTATTGCCATCTTGGTGGCAGTCGTCTCTTCAGGCGGGCCCCCTTCCAGGGACTCGCCTACTCAGTGTTGGTGGACCTGAGTCCGCCTCTGCCCTGAGGGAGAGACTAGCCAAGATGGAGAGGGGCCAGATTGTCCTGAGTGTTCGTGGAGCGTTAGAAGCTCTACAGAGGGCTCTGGGGGTGATATGCAGTTTTGCTCGTCTCGACGAGACCACTATAGCTTCATTGGCTAGCTCCATAGCCGATGCTAGGGAGGCGGAGTAGCTGACAGCAGCCCAGTTAGCAGCCACTTGTCAAGACTTGGTGAGTATTGTTTATGGTTTCATTATTTTTGACTGGTTGGTTATATATTTATTTACTGATGCGTTGTTTTCTCTTTTTTTTTTTCTCTTTTCTTTTCTTCCTGCATTGCTTTATTTAGGACGCCTCGGCGAGCGAGATTGGTTGCTTGTCTCAGTGCATCAATTTCTTGGAGCGCGAGCAGTTTGGCCATGATCAGATTAAGACCAGTCTAGTTTCTGAGATCGAGAGGCTGGTAAGTGTTTGATTTTGTTTAGTTTTCTTGTAAATTTCATTTTTCTTTAGTGTCTCATGTTTTTAATTGGTTTTTCGTTTGAACTTGTGTTTGTAGAGAGCACAACTTGTTGTTGCTGCCTTCGATCCCACCTCCGCCACTCCCTCAAGTAGGGAGGATCCGAAGATAGCTCGGCTTCGAGCTGAGTTAGAGCACTAGGTACGTTTTGTACTATTATCATCATTTTCCTTTTTGTTTTGTGCTTTATTTTCTTAGTATTTGTTTGTTGATCCTCTAACATGCCTTGAATTTCTTTTCAGCGGAAGGTTGCCAAGGATCGGCAGACTGCTGATGCCACTACTGCCTCGTTGCATCCAGATAGTCAGGTATGATGAGTTTAAGGGTATTTGTGTTGTATGTTATCATATGTTTTGTTTATCTGACAATTTTTTTATTTATTTGCAGGTTGTTCCTAACTCTGCCCCTGAGGCTACCCCTCAGGATCCCTATGACATCTCTACCCTTCCTGTTCAGGTATAATTAGTTAATATGCTGTTCTTTTTATTTTATTTGTCTTTCCTATATCTGATGCATATTTGTTTATATTTTTTATAACAGCCTATGATTGCGGTGCCGCCTCCACCTATTCCTCTAGCGAATCCTCTGACAGTTGAGACAATCGAGCATCTCTTTTGAGAACGGTCAGAGATGGTACGTTTGCAGCACCCCGAATTTTACTAGTGTTGAATCGTTGACTTTCGACGATGATGCAATCTGCTTTGATTGGTTTGACCTTGGTCAAACTTCTCACGTATGTAATGCATCCTTTGACCCACTTATCTCAATTGAGCAAGAACACCCAAACGCAAGCCTAAGACCAATTCCTAATGCGAACTGATCTTTGAAAACTCAGTCCCCGAGATTGGGCCAAGTTCAATCTCTATGACCCAAGCCAATGCTAGTTTATACATATAGACATACAACATATATAGCCTAACACTAACACCCCGACTATGTGTGCGAGCCTAACAGGGCATACGCTTTAATTTTTAGAATGTTATAATTAAAGATGGACATTTTAGTCACCCCATTGGTCAATGCCTTGGTGTGTAACCAAGAGGTCTAGGTATCTGAACACCCCAATGACATCTGACCTTAATTGGTCTTTCTATTTTGTTCCCTGGATTAGTTAGACCAGTACACTGAAAGTAGTGTATTGACAGTACACAGTGTCGAGATCACATATAGCACCCCGATATGGGTTAATGTGGATAGCAAACCTAGAATCAATACCCATTAAGTAATATGGACCGGGGATTTACACCAATAGTTGAGGCCTTGTGATAAACTTGTACACCGAGCTGGGTGTACCAGTTACACACTGAATT
Source organism: Chloranthus sessilifolius (assembly GCA_021018995.1). Classification (NCBI taxonomy): domain Eukaryota; kingdom Viridiplantae; phylum Streptophyta; class Magnoliopsida; order Chloranthales; family Chloranthaceae; genus Chloranthus; species Chloranthus sessilifolius. The sequence continues at coordinate 30,808,532 of CM037597.1, read as the reverse complement.
TGGGCACCCCATGTTATAAAACCCAAGATATCGGGTACAGAAGTTGGTAAGGTCAGGTGTGTGTGCCTAACATGGGACACGAACAACTGGCATAGATTAAGTGATAGTAATTTGATGAGTTTTAGGGAGACCCTTAGTGGCCCAATATTATTTATTAAGTGAAACCAAGTCCTCCATACACTTAAATATTGTGTATAAAATATATACTTGAGTTTTTATACCATTCCATAATCCTATAACAATGTATTAGATAGTACACTTGATATTGTACCATCCCAAATATCTATATGAGTGTATTAGATAGTACACTTGATATTGTGCAATCCCATATATCTATATAAGTATAATAGCTTTACATTAAACCTAAGTCTTATAAGGCTTGTAATAGATATCCCGCCAGATGACTCCACGTAATGGTGAGTCACTATTAAGCTCCATGCACGTCAAGTGCTATGGAAGATAAAACCCGCTAACCTCTCTTCTCTATCACACTGTGAATTGAAAACCAAGCAGATCGTTGATATTCAAAGCCAAGTAAACCCAGAGAAGGAAACCTTCTTCTAACTTCTCAAAACCACTTCTCACTTCAAGCTCTTTAAACCCTTGAATTCAAACACATGAATCACAAAGTGACCTACGATTTGATCGCTAGAATTGCGGCTGATGACTGCTTGATCTCGGAGAGTTCCTTGCGGCCCTAGATTTTACGAGTGTTTCATGAACTCGATGAACTCCGACACCATTTCGGCGTTGTCGTAACCAAAAATCCACCAAAAGGTACCCCGTAAAACGAACCACGTATTAGATTAGTTATTTTGGATTAGTTTTATAATAAATTATCAGGTTGTTGATGTCGATTCCATATGATTGGATCGATAATTTTGAGAAATAGGATTGTGTGAGGGTTTCAGAGTCGAAATCTCCGATTATCGCACTCCGGATCTTTCATACCAAATTAATAAATATAAATGAGTTCTCTGTGCAACGAATAAAAGAATCTATATGTAGAATGTGTATGTAGAGTGTAGAAAGCCCAAAGGCATGAAGACCAAAACCCAGGGAAGGAAGCATGCAGCCAAGACAAGCCTAATAGGCTTGCCGCGGCAAGAATTAGGTTGCCACGGCAACCCTATGCCTTGCCACGGCAACCCTGGGCAACCCTGTGCTTTGACCCTATTCGGTATTTCGATCATAACTTTTGACCCCGAACTCCGATTGATATAATTCTTAATACGTTGGAAAGGGGACAACGAGCCCTATAACTTTCATGAATTAACAAATTTATGAATATAATATTTGAAAGGTCAAAATTTAGTGACAAGTAGGGACAAATTTCACATGATCCAAAGTTAACGTGAACTTGTCATTTTTGCCCTAGTTTAGAGAAAACTTGTAACAGCAGCCACATTTTTATCCTGACAATACAGAGTATGAACTCGAGTAGGGTCTAGTGGGTGCCTAACACGGGACACAAAGTGTTCATTTATAGTAGAGTGTGCGGTCCGTAGTGACCCAGAAACTGTAGGCCATCATAGACGTAGGAATTGTGTATGTAAACCACACTTGAAGTTTGATACTAAAAGAAAACACTTAAAGTACTTCTAGTTAATTAGATACTTGAAGCAGATAGCAATATACGTGTACGTGTACATGTTTTACACGAAAGACGACGAGCCGCTAATACACGTCCTAAAGTGTTAAAGACTTACATTTGAAGTAAAGCCAACCATACCCAATAACCCCAATTATATATAACTACATATGATTAAATGGTGTACTTGCCTTATACGACAACCAACCTATAAAGCTTATCCAATTCCTTTATGTATTAAATTTGTAGTAGTAAGAATCCTGTTTTGGATTATTTGAAGATACATTCATCCATCAAGTACTAACCTAGCATGGAATTAGAACCCAAGAAGCTTATAAGTTGTTGGCGTCTTTACCTCACTACACGACCAAGGTGAGTCATCGAACGAAAGCATGCACGCAAAGTACAGCAATCGCTATAAACTCCAGTAAAATTTTCTCCATCTTCTTCAGCTGACTCTCTGGTTGAATTCTTCAAATCCAATTTTGTAGAGAAAGCCAATTTGTTTGCGGCCTCTGTTAAGTATAAAACAATCTTTGTAGTTCGTTGGCTCGGCAAGCGCAACGTCACTAGATGATCGGCACCGCATCGATGCGACCGTAATAACACAAAAAAGGTTAGTGATTTATTTATTCTTATACAGAAGATTTTATCCTAAGAACTTGCAGCTTAGAAATTAGCCTGAGTGTGCATTTGAGTGCAGACTGCTGCACTCTAAATCTTCATTGACAATCTGTAAATGAATATATATATATATATATATATATATATAATATAGTTACACAAGCAAAAAGGGTACAGCACCAAGGTGCACAAAGGCACTGCATGACACAGACCACCATATAAGGTTGCCACGGCAATAAAGCCAGCTGAAAGGCTTGCCGTGACAACACTTATCGGGTTGCTGCGGCAACAAGGCCAGCTGAAGGGCTTGCCGCGGCAACAGTGTGCTCTAACCTTTGGTCAGTAGTTTAGTCATAACTCTTGATCCCGAACTCGGATTGGTATGATTCTTGATGCATTGGAAAGAAAATAACGAGCCCTACAACTTTTATGAAGTCACAAAGTTCTAAATCGGGCACTTAAAGGTTCAAACATTAGTGACAATATGTGGTAAGGTACTCAAGCTTGTCGCGGCAACAGTGTGCTCAGACCTTTGGTCAGTATTTTGGTCATAACTTTTGATCCCAAACTTCAAATGATACGATTCGTAATGCGTTGGTAAGGGGACAACGAGCCCTATAATTTTCATGTTTTAATAAATTCCTGAATCCAACGTTTAAGGGGTCAAAAATGGGTCACCAGGTGCGGCAATATGCTCAACTGCAAAGCTTGCCACGGTAACCCTGTATTTGACACGCTTAGTGACACCTCTGTTAGGGGTTTATGCTGGGTTGACTTGTTGAGTTTGACCATGATACTTGGGACCATAAATGGTTCATAATTGGGGTCTATGTTGACCTAATAAACCATTAAAAATACTAAAGCTATGAACGATATTCCTAGGTGCCACTTGGTGCACATGACGTGTTTGCTTGAAGACGGGTGTGTATGGGAAACTAATTACACGTAAAGCTGGTGTAAGGTAGGGAATGTACTTTGCTAACTTGTTTTTTAATTGCTCTTTCACATCTAGATAGCATATATAATTACTTTGTTCAATAAAGCTATAAGTATAAAATAGTTGCTCATAATGAGATAGATTCGATGTATACTGTTGTAGGGACTTTCCTGAACTAAATGATAGTGAATTTTATTTTCTCATCTAGTTAAGTAAACTCTTAGTAGAATCATGTATATATGAAATATGATATCTGATTAAATTTGATTTTCTGAGGATGATAGATATTAGTAAACGAAGGAATGTTTTGCATGATGGATATCAGTAACCTATGAATAGTTATCAGTTGCAATGTGATATTTAATTTGGAATGGATAAGATATGCTCGAATTAAGGTTAAGAAGTAAGGATGAAAAGCATGATATATACAGATGATTAGTAGTACCATGCCCATGTTGTTTTGATGAATTCAGCCTTAAAGTATTCAACTTTGTTAAATTCAGTTTGGATAAACTATTAGTTAAGAATAAGAAGCTCAGTTTTGGATTAGTATGAACATGATAGTGTAGCCTTGATATGTTCAGCTTGGATAAGTTCAGCATTAATCAATAGTTAACTTAGTCAATTATGTATGCTAGTTTCATGATATATAAACATGAAAGATCAGTAATGCTAATTCAGTGAGATGGAAAAGAGGATACGATCAGTTTCAATGCATGAATATGAATAGTTATGCTAGGTTAGTATGCTAGTTTAGTATTATGCAAGTTTCAGATTATACTAATAAAAGTTTCGATAAATGATTATGAGCATATCAGTTCGATAAGATCAACTTGACACATGTTATTATATTAGAACTATTGTCAGACCAATTTAGATGACTTGATATCGATCAGTAGATAAATTTATATGTATGATGATACTTGATGAGTTTAGAGGAAGTATAATGTATACACATGCTAGTTTTCAATGTATTACTATGACTGCTGGTGTTAGATCAGCTTAGGAATCTACAGACTTGATGTATGCTTTACATGATTATGATGCTAGTTTAGCTTGGATACTTGAATATCAATGATTATGATAATTGCAGTTTTATATGATCATGTGGGTTTAATTATTCAAATCAGTTTTGCTACATGATATCTGTTCACGATGTGCTCGCATATATACCATGCATTGTTCATGTTCTGTTATCCTTGATCTCATATACACGTCTTTAATTCATCTTGAAACAAGTGATCCCGCTAACTCGGGAGCTTGATATCCCGTCCAAGTGATCCCGCTAACTTGGGAGCTTGATATCCTGTCCATGTGATCCCGTTAACTCGAGAGTTTGATATCTCGTCCAAGTGATCCCGCTAACTCGGGAGCTTGATATCTCGTCCAAGTGATCCCGCTAACTCGGGAGCTTGATTTTCTCGGTCCAAGTGATCCCGCTAACTCGAGAGCTTGATTTTCTTGTTTCTTATTCTTGTACATGTCTTGTTTCAGCATGATTCATTGATCTCACCCGATTCTTTGTCAGCATGAATATGTCAGCATTGTCATCATGATACAATAATTGCATGATTTAGTGCTTGTTCTGTTATATACTGTTAGGATATATGGATGCTAGAATAGACCTAATATAAGATGACATGTGTTTCATTTTATTTTGCATCTAGACATGAATGAATAATCCAACATATAAATTAGCATTTTAATTTTCCCTACTGACCTTTGATGATAGCTCATCTTACGACTTTATGTCTTAGCTGCAGATAGTGCTCAAGACCCTGAGCACGAAGCTGATCCTACCTACCAGTCTGAGGAGGAGGACGAGGAGGAAGGTTCTACTGAGGACTTCTTTTCTTGAGAGGTTTGGGAGAGAGATATTTATTTTTAAACATTAAATATGTATAAACAGTAGTGTGATTTGAGATAGTTTACTACTTCATGTATAGGTTTCTATTTATATTCCTATTCAGTTTGCTGCTTTAGATAAATGAATGAATATTAGTTGTTGCCATATTTCTATGTATCAGAGTTAATTCAATTCGCTTCCGCATATAACACTTTGTACCCGATGCCCTTGTATGACAAGATCATATTAGGTGATCCGACGGCGCGACCTTTCCCATTTACGAGAAGGGGAAAAGTCAAGCTGTCACAAGTGGTATCAGAGCCCGGCGTTAAGTCTTTGGAGATTTAACTCTGGCATGGATATATGGCAAGACTTCTGATGTTCGTTCAATGTTAGAGCCTAGGCTTTAGGTCTTTAGGTCTTCTAGGGACTCAAAGCTATGGCAATAGGTTATGGATCTTTACGATCACGTTTGATTGAAGTATTTGGTCAATAGGGATAAGTTAGGATGCAAATGTTGTCAAGTCATGGGCTCATCATGAGCACGATCACTGTTAATTGGAACATTTGTTTCATTTTGAGAGATCACTATGGCACCTCGCAAAAGAGCTAGGACTGCGCATGCTGGGAGGGATGATCATGAAGAAACTCGACAACTATTGGAGACAATGGTCAGAACCATGGCCCAACAGACTGAGTTACTTATGACACTAGTGCAACCCACTGCACGCACTTCTTTGCCCGCAATCATTGGGTCATGCTCACGGTGTAGAATACAGCATAAGACGGGGATATGTCGGTGGGCCACGGGTGAGTGTTTCAAATGTGGCAGACTAGGACATCTGATAAAAGATTGCCCTACGACGAAAATAAAAACAAAAAAGATGACACCCGAATCTCAGCAACCTACTCAAGGTGTTTATCCGAAACTGACTATATCTACACCTTCGGGGTCATTCCGTCACTCGAACCTACTAGAACAGGAGCATTCGGAGTTCCACAAACTTCACGCACCTCTTCACCCATTCCATTAGCATTCTGTGGAAAATGTGGGAAGACACATAACATGGATGAATGCCGTAGAGCGTCTGGGGCGTGCTTTCGTTGTGGTATGATGGGACATCAGATTAAGGGTTGCCCAGAGATGGTAGGAACGACATCAAAGACGACACAAGATGCCCAATCCAGCAGCGATATTATCTAAGGCATGTGAACTATTTAGTTATAAGTTATTTAAATTATTTCTAAGAAAGGTGCATCTAAGTAAATAATAATTTATATATGTGTGCATATAGTATATTGTTTTCTTTCCATCAATTTTAGAAATGATAAATTTATATTTTGTTAAGTAGACACAATTTAGCTAACACTAGTATATCTATATACATTAGATAATGTATACCTTGCAATTGTATCCAGAGAATGCCTACTTATTGTATGAAGCACGAGTTTTGGTAGATCCTGGATTGACACATTCCTTTGTTACACCCAATTTGTTATAAAGTTAGGAAAGTTGGGAGCCACCCTAGAACCTCTCGACTTTATTGTGACGTGTCAGTCTCAACTAGACAGTCTGTCACTACTAACATGGTATGTCAATCAATCATCGTCGTACTCCAGGGTCAGGACAACTATGAAGCAGTAGCTAATTGATCTTACTCGATATACTCAATACGCAAGGATTGGTAAAGGGTTTATCAGATCGAGTGTGTCTCCTTAGGGCGCATTGATATTGTTTGTAAAGAAGAAAGATGGGTCAATGCGTCTTTGCATTGATTATCGTCAATTAAATAAACTGCCAATTGAGAATCATTATCCGCTCCCCAGAATCGATGATCTCGTTGATCAATCACAAGGAGCACAATGGTTCTCGAAGATTGACTTACGATCGAGTTATCACAAGATGAAGGTGAAAGCGAAAGATATTTCGAAGACAACTTTTTGAACACGCTACGGTCACTACGAGTTTCTCGTCCTGCCCTTCGGATTGACCAATGCACCTGCTGCATTTATGGACTTAATGAATCGAGTCTTCAAAGTTTACTTAGATCAGTGTATCGTAGTATTCATTGACGATATTCTCCTCTACTCAAAGACGAAAGTAGAGCATGAAAGTCATCTGCGGTTTGCTTTACATGCATTGAGAAATTTGCAATTGTATGTGAAGTTCAGTAACTGTGACTTCTGGTTGAATCAAGTTAGTTTTCTTGGTCATGCCATTTCCGAAGCCAGTAGTACCGTTGATCCTGCAAAGATCGAGGCTATAGTATAATGGTTGTTGAAGGGAGGGTTTTCAAAGCTTGCTGGACCACTCACGCAGCTTACTCGAAAGAATGTCAAATTCAAGTGGAATGAGGCATGTGAGTAGAGTTTCCAAGAATTAAAGCGAAGACTCACTTCTACACCCATTCTCGCATTACCATCAGGCAACGGAGGCAACGGAGGCTTTGTTTCATTCAGTGATGCCTCGTATAGTGGGTTAGGGTGTGTATTGAATAGGGAACGTGTGATCTCATATGATTCTCGACAGTTGAAAGATCACGAGAAGATCTATCCCACTCATGACCTAGACCTAGCAGCGGTCATCTTGACATTATAAATCTGGAGGCACTACCTTTATGGTGAAACCTTTGAGATTTTCACTAATCACAAAAGTCTCAAGTATCTCCTTACGCAAAAAGAGCTGAATATGAGGCAGAGAAGATGGGTGGAGTGGCTTGAAGCGTCAAAATTGGTCGACGTCTATCTAAGCGAGATAGTAAGACTACACGGGATACCAGTAAGTAACGTGTCAGATCATGATCCGTTATATACCTCCCGCGTCTGGCAGAGTTTCCAAGAAGTAATGGGTTCCAAGTGGGAATTCAATTCTGAGTTTCATCCTCAGACCAACAGTCAGCCAGAAAGGGTGAATCAAGTGATAGAAGACATATTACTGGCTTGTATGCTAGATCATGGGATAGACACTTACCCCTAGTCGAATTTGCATATAATAATAGCTCCCAATCGAGCATCGGAATAGCACCATTCGAGACATTGTATGGACACCAATGTAAATCTTCGATTAACTGGGAAGAAGCTACAGAGCATTTGATTTTTGGCCTTGACTTACTCATAAGCACCAATGTAGTTGTACACGTCATTCGTGAGCGACTGAAGAGTGCCTAGATTCGGCAGAAGAGTTATGCTGATCTCTACCATATACCATACAGATCGGCACGTATGTCTTTATCAAAATATCTTCGACAAAACAGGCATGAGACACTTTGGAAAATAAGACAAATTCAGTCCTTGTTATGTTGGACCATTCCAAGTTTTGGGCAAAGTTGGTGAGGTAGCATACCGAGTTGCGTTACCTCCACATTTATCCAGCATACACGATGTGGAACGATGTATTTCACGTGTCTATGCTAAGGAAGTACGTTCATGCTCCAACCCACGTGTTGAATTATTAGCCACTGGATATTTAGGAAGAGTTAACAGTGACTGAAGAGTCAGCTTAGATATTAGATCACAGAGACCACATCTTTAGAACAAAACATATTCCACTTGTATGGAAGAATCACGGTTCTCATGAGGCTACCTGGGAATGTGCTGATGTTCGCACTTAGTAATTTCCCTAAGGTACATCATTTTTTGAATTTGTTCAAATAACTTCCTACATATGATATATATAAAAATTTCGTATGTATTACCTGTATAATTATTAGAGGTAGAGAAATCGATGGGTATTAGATTGTGATGCAAAACGAGAGAGAGAACATCGTAGATACTTTTGGGGATGTCAATGGAAAAACCTCCTGATCCCCCAAACCCGGGAAAATGGACTGCTCTCTTCAAAAAAAGCCAGATCGTTTCTTCTTACTCCAAGTTGTCCTTCATTCCTAATGCTTCTGAGAATGGAGTGATCATTTGCCCTGAATGTGATATTCAAGAAGAATCCCTTCGATGGGAAAATACTCTTATAGGTTATGTGCTCGGATTGAAACCTTACTACCTAGGACTCAAAGCGGCTGTGGACAGACTATGGCGCATAAAAAGCTCTGTTTCAATAACCTCCTTTGACGATGGTTTCTTCCTCTTCAAATTCAACCTTGAGGAAGATATGAACAAGGTTCTTGATGCGGGTATATGGACTATTGGAGGCAGACCTTTTATTCTTCGCAAATGGTCCCTAGAATTAAAGCCAGAAAGAGAAGTTCTCCATTCAGTTCCTCTCTGGATTAGACTTCCCAAACTGCCCCTGCAGTTTTGGTCCTCTTCAATTTTGAGCAGAATTGCTAGTTCACTTGGTATTCCAATTCATGCCGATGAACCCACAACAACGCGCTCTCGATTATCATATGCTAGGCTTTGTGTTGAAGTCTCCACATCGTTCGAATTTCCTTCTGTTATTCAGTTAAAGCGGGAGGATGGGGATATTTTCCACCAACAAGTTCAGTATGAATGGAAGCCATCCTGTTGCAAAACTTGCATAACCTTCAACCACTCCCATGACAGATGCCCCAAAGCCAAGATTCAATTGAAACCTAGATAGATTTGGAGCAAAACTGGGCGAGTTATATTAGATCCTTCTTCATCAGGCGCTGCGGCCGTTGATAACCTTTCAAATTTTGGAATTTCGGGGACTTCGTCTGGCTGTGAAGAAGACGGTCTAGTAGCTTCTGCAAATCATGATGGACCCTCCAGAGTCCCTGAAATCCATGCTCATACTAGCTTGGAACAAGATAAGTCGACTCCTATCGACTTGGAGCAAGATGGGTCCGTTTAGGTGGGCCCCACTCTATCTCCACACATTGTGGGTTGGGCTCCAGATTCTCAGGCCTTGCTGTTTTCAGAACTTTACTCAAAAACGTTTGCTGAAATCTCGGTATCTCCAGATTTGCAACTTCCTTTCTCGACACCAACACAACCTCCACCGTTGGGAATTCAATTTGCTGAGGGAAATTCGGACTTGCAGCTTCCTTTCTTGACACTAAAATAGCCTCCACTGCTGGAAATTCAATATACTGCTGAAAAATAGAATCTACTCTTATCCAGGAATGGTAACCTGTCTACCGAAAAGTTGCCTTTCCATCCTTAAGGACAGCCCCAGCCGTTCAACTCTTCTGCGACTTTCCAACATTCTGCAGCCGAAGTATCCTGTGCAAATCAAACATATTTTCTAGCTACACAATCACAACAATCTCTAGCCATTGAAACTATTCTCTAGCCTGCACAATCCCACCATTATCCTTCCGAATCTTTTGCTAATTCTGCTAGTATTGCCTCTTCTGGAAAGTTACTACAATCTCATCCGATTAACATTCTAAATTCAGTGCAAGATGCTCCTACAAAAAATCAGTTTCAAATCCTTGCCATCCCCGATAATCCTCCTTTGATTGAGGATCGATTCAAAAACCAAGGCCTCCGCATAATTGAAACATCCTCAAAGGAAGTCTCCATAAATGATCTTCTCAAGAAAGCTTCTAAGAAGAAACCTAAATACTCGGAGGCTAGACCGAAATCTAGCAAATCTTCCTCAAACTCTCAATGAATTACCTATTTTGGAACATTCGAGGGATGGGTCATATCAACAAACAGATTGAATTAAGGAGACTTGCTAAAAAATTGGATATCGGAATCCTTTGTATCACAGAAACCCGAATCATAAACACAAAGGCAGATAAAATCAAAAGAAGATTTACTCGGAACTGGTCCATCTTTGACAACTATGCTACCCATAATTTTGGACGGATATGGATTTTGTGGAATCCACAAATTTTCACCATCACTAAAATCCGTGAATCTAATCAAGCCATCCATTGTCACGTTCTCAGGAATTTTGATGGATTCGAATTCCTTCTTACGGTTGTTTATGGGTTCAATTTAGCTTCTGATCGACGCCTTCTTTGGAATGATCTTCAAGACATCTCTTCTACTGTTCAATCTCCTTGGATCGTCGGGGGTGATTTCAATACGGTCAGATTTACCTCGGAGAAATTTGGTGGTCGCAATATTCCTTTTCAAAATCTTTTCGAATTTAATAACTGCATTGATATATGCAATCTCTCTGATATGAGAAGCATTGGGAAATCATGGTCTTGGACCGATAAAAAATGCGCTTCCCGATTAATTGCTTGTAAGCTTGATCGTGTTTTGGTTAATCATGCATGGAGAAATGTTTTTCAGAATATGACTGTTGACTATAAAGCACCTGACTTGTCTAATCATTCTCTTCTTTTCATTCAAGGACAGAACTACTACCTGAAAGGTCCTAAACCTTTTAAATATTTTAATATTTGGAGTAGCCAAGATGGTTTCCGGGACCTTGTTATGAAGTGGTGGGCTGAACTGATAAAGGGACATCCAATCTTCAAAATTCAGCAGAAACTAAAATGCTTGCGCTCAGATATTAGAATTTGGAACAATACTTCCTTTGGCTCCGTTCAAGCTCGAATTGATGTTGCTAGAAGTGCCCTTCATGATATTCAACATAAATTAAATCCTTTGCAGCCTCACGATGATTTGATTATGGCTGAAAAAGAAGCAGCGATCTGTCTCAATAAGGAACTCTCTATTGAAGAGAGCTTTGTTCGGCAGAAATCTAGAGTTCAATGGCTAGAATCTGGGGACTCGAACACCAAAATTTTCTACTCCACAGTAGCTTCACGGATTTCGAGCAACACCTTCTTCGACCTTCTACTCCCTTCTGGTGAAAGAATCGTTGACCCTCAACGTATTGGTGATATTGCGATCAAGCACTATCAAAATATCTATGCACCTTCTTCCTAGGATCCTGTTCCTATTATTCCATTCAAGAACAAGCTCAATCCTATGCAAGCGTCTATTCTTTCGCGGGGGGTTACTGATGATGAAATAAAAAATGTTATTCTTAATTCTCCCAAAAACAAAGCGCCTGGCCCCGATGGCTTCTCTGCAAAATTTTTTCAAACTTTCTGGGACATTGTTGGTGCCGATGTCATCAATTCGGTACGTTATTTTTTTGTCAAAAGGCAGCTCCCGAAATGTGACATCCCAGATTACGGCACCCCGAAACCCGTGCGATCAGCACGATCATCTTGACCGTGCCCCTTAGCTAAGCACGGAACATTGGCATATCAAGCAAAAGTGAAATAGTAAATGAAACTGCGGAATTTAAATCTATATAAAAGCATTTCTCAAAAGACAGTTCTACCCTCATGCCTCTACATGAATGGAGAACCGATCCGAACCATCGATGATAGCAAATCATCACGGATGGTTCGCCCCAAAAGAATAATCTCAATTTATACATGTACATTGTTTTGCCAAAACAAGGCTTGACATGCCAAGCCGTACAAATCTCTATCCAAAAGCCCTCAAAGCGGCACAACGGAGTCCTCTAGAAGAAGTCCTGAGGAGGTGGCTCCAACTCTTCACCAGCTGCAATGTCCGACTCACCGGGGTCAGCGTCTCCTGAAGCCTCGGCAGCTGCTAGTAGTGGACCCGCGACGTATAGTCTATAGGGTGAGCTACATCCTAGCTCAATAGGGAACAAAACACAGTTGAACATATAAATTATTACTCACATATATTCCATGATATGCCATGCATGATGTGTCTGTACAGTTACTGATGAAAACAGTTAAAAAGCATTATATTTTACTGGTAGTTTACTCATGTCTTTATTCATTCATGAATGATGCTGAAAAGGCTTAAAGCAAAACTTAAACTTTCAACTTAAGTAATCCCCGAGCAATATAGCATCGAGCCCCGATGAGATACCCATCATCGTCATCTATATAGACAGTTTTAACGTATTCCCTGGGAATACAATTAGTACCCAAGCCCCTTTTCCCCTGGGGATTGGTGGCTGGGTTTCACTAGTCTCAATCAACACCCCTGGGGTGTGCTTACTGTGTACGGATAAGCCTCCGCACTGGCCTACGATTTCGCCGCCGTATCGGTCACGGATATCCTGCCGTGTCAGTCGTGGATATCCCGCCACGTCGGTGGGGTACCCTATCAAACCTCAACTAACAAAAATATCGGTGCCTTATATATAGTTATTCACCGTGTAAATGTGCTATCTTATATCAGTTAGGCCCTATCAAACATGATCCAATCTTGAATACATCCCTGGGATGTATCCATTCACTTGTATCACACCTAATGCTCAAATCTCTTTACTTCTTCATCCCCTGGGGATGGCTCATTATGATTACTTTTATTTATGTCACACACACACACTTCTTCACAACCCTTTATAAAACATTTGAAATTAAATCTATATCACTACATACATGCTCTTGTAAAATAAGGTACATGTTCAAGGAGTTCCCTACCTCAAGTCTTCGTTCGATCAATGCATCAAGGTCCCACGTGGCTCCTTGTGCACTAGCTCACACGTACCACCTATGGTACCACATAACATGTGAAACACATCACTAAAGATGCAATAAAGGAGGTCCAAGACCCTCCATGAAGCTTAAAGTCAAACTCAAAAGTCAACATAAACTAGCCCAGTCGATTAATCGAACTCCAAAATCTGATTCGATTAATCGATTTCCAAAATCAATTAATCGAAAGTCAATATCGATTAATCGATTCTCAAATCGATTAACCATTCGATTAATCGAAACCCAATTCGATTAATCGAAATTCTCTACTCTATCCTGTCGATTCTCAATTCGAGTAATCAAATTTCCAAAATCGATTAATCGATCCCAAATCGATTAATCGAAATTCTAAATCGATTAATCAAATTCCCATTTCGATTAGTCGATTTCTCCAAGCTATTTTCTTTCCTCCACTGGAGTTCACTGTAGGTTCCCAGTTGATCAATCGATTCCCAATTCGATTAATCGAAATCTAAAGTCGATTAATCGAAACTCAATTCGATTAATCGAGATTGGGGTCCTCTGACTTTTCAACTTCTTGGCTAATTTCGATTAATTGAAACCCAATTTCGATTAATCGAAATTGCCAGATTCAGCCCCCTTTTGGTTGTTCTTTCGAATCTCTTCCTTTACTTTTTCCTCCATTTCTCTAAACCTTTGTCCTATATTTCACACTATTTCTAACCACTATTCACCCTTTCAATCCATGCATTTAAACTACAAAAATCTTACCTTCAATCAATCTCAAATTGATTTCAATCAAGTGGTTGGAAAGGCTAGGGTTCCAGCTTTTGCTTGAACGGATTCCTCGCGTTGAATCGGTCTCTTTAATGCTAGAATCCCCCCTCCAATCACGCAATAACTCTTGTTCAATCTCTTTACTCCTCTCTCTCTCTTCTTTACTCCTCTCTCAACAACCAAATACAGATTTTAGGGTTATTAAACCCTTTTATCTCTTTCCTCACTTGTGTGTTGAGCACATACACCGCGATAGGTGTATGCGACTTCACATTCACATCATACACCACGCAGTCAGTCAAACTATCACATCTCATCCATTCATCACACTCTATGCTAACCATTGAACTCCTAATTGGTCAAACCTGTGACCAATCAGGCACGGATCTTGAGGTCACTATTTAACGTGATTTTTCGGGATATTACACAAAATCTCTGAATGCTACTTTTTTGAAGCTTATTCCCAAAGAATTAGGAGCTAACACCATTGATAAATTTCGTCCAATTGCTTTATGTAATTTTCTTTATAAGGTGATTACAAAGATCATTTCTAATCGCCTAGCTTTGGTGCTTCCCTCTCTTGTAAGCTGGAATCAATCGGCTTTCATCAAAGGCCGTAAAATTACAGAGAACATCTTGATGGCACATGAGTTGGTTAGAAACTTTCACCTATCTTCTGGACCAAAAGCTTTCTACGCAAAAATCGATCTTCAAAAGGCTTTTGACAAAGTCAAATGGGATTTTATTATTTCTATCTTTCAACAGCTGGGCTTTGATGACATATGGCTGCAATGGATCAAGGAATGTATTACTACTCCGATGTTTTCTCTCCTGATCAATGGCACCCCTCAAGGCTACTTTGGAAGCAGTTGTGGTATTCTACAAGGAGATCCCTTATCTCCCCTCATATTTACTCTTGTAATTGAAGCCTTCACTTGCCCGTTGAAGAAAAGATTGACCAACAGCAAATCTTACCTTTGGAAATGCAAATTGCATTTTGATCTCACATTTAATATTTGCAGATGATTTATTCATTATTATGAAGGATGACATTTCATCTGCTACGGCGCTTCGGAGACTCCTTGATAGCTTCTACCTCATCTCTAGACTTAAGGTGAACGATTCAAAAAGTACCATTATATGTAGTGAAGCTTGCTCCCTCAAAAGTCAAATCATCTCTACACTTTGCTTTTCTGAAGGAACTTTACCAATCAAGTACGTGGGTCTTACATTATTTTCTGGCAAGATGTCATTCTCTACTTGCACCCCGCTTTTTGATAAGATACAAAATCGCCTTGCTGGATGGAAAAGCAATCTTCTCTCTTATGAGGGTAGGGTGGAGCTCATCAAATCTGTACGTACCAGCTATCATATTTATTGGTCTGGGGCGTTCTATCTTCCACGGAAAATCATTCAAAAAGTAAAGCAAATTTTTTGCAGATTCCTTTGGAAGGGTCCTTCTTTGGCCCAATCGCTGCATCCTATTAGTTGGAATTGCATTTGCAAACCGAAAAATGAAGGTGGTCTTGGTTTGCGCAGAATTATGGATTGGAACAACGCGGGACTTTCAAAGCTCTTTTGGAATCTTGTGGCTAGAGATTCTTTATGGGCTAACTGGTACACTATTAGATATATTCTTCCTTCTGATGTGTGGAGTTGCTCTCTCCACAATAGTTGTTCCTATGCTTGGAAAGGTATTATGAGGGTCCGGGACACCATAAAATCACAATTTCAAGTAATCATTGGAGATGACACCTCTACCAAATTTTGGAGTGACCCTTGGCTAGAAAATGGTTCTCATAAATGCACAGCCATCAGGTTTTGTCATTTTTGACCTATTTTCATCCAATTCTTCTACAATCTTCATCGAATCACACACACATCCACACTAAACTAAAACAATGATTTATTCTATAATCTAAACCATTAAAATTAAATAAAAACTAACCTTTCTTCAATTGATTTCGCGCCTTTAAGGATCGTTGTCCAAAAGGGTTTCGAAATGAATCTTCTGAATTTCTACGGCGATTTCACCACGATTGATCACCACGAATTCAAGATGAAGTCGTCAATGATCCACACATCGATCTTAACCTCTTCCAAGCGCGGGGGACGATTCCAAAGTGATCGGCTCTTTGAAAATGGGGTAGGTTTTTAAAGAAACAAGGGTTTCTAACGAAAAGGGGTTTGAACCGTCAAAATTTACAAATGGTGGAACACC
Source organism: Chloranthus sessilifolius (assembly GCA_021018995.1). Lineage (NCBI taxonomy): Eukaryota > Viridiplantae > Streptophyta > Magnoliopsida > Chloranthales > Chloranthaceae > Chloranthus > Chloranthus sessilifolius. The sequence goes on along the minus strand of CM037597.1, from coordinate 30,792,215 downwards.
ATCGATACCGACGTCACGTGCTTTGCGAAGAGTGCGGAGTTTTCTACACGATGGCGATCTTGCGATTGGAATCTCACGAAGAGCGAAAGTTTTCTCTTCTTTCTCTCACTAGAAATCCAAACTCCAAAGCTTGCAACCGGGTGAAGCTTCTTTGAGAAGCTGTCTTTTAATTAGCTAAAGGGCTTGGTTTCGGTGCAAAGCGATAACACTGTAAAAGTGTGTTAGGCTTATTCACTTGAAATAGAGTTTGGTTTCGGTGTTGAGCGGCACCCGGTGAGTCGGTGCACAGCTCATCTACTAAAGGCCAAAATTAAATCTTTTAACTTGATTCCTTTACACAGTATCTCAAACATGTTTATTTATTTATTTAATATTTTTAAGGTGACCTTGTTTTTCGTGCCGGATACGCACACGGTTTCAGTCGGGTTCGGGTTCAGATTTTTCAGGTCATTACATTCTTCCCACCTTAAAGAATTTTCGTCCTCAAAAATCGACATGCCAGTTTTTAAAAAGGTATGAGTAGAATTCAATATGCCCAAAAATTAGGGTTATGACATTTACCCCTCCTCAAGGAATTTTCGCCTTCGAAATTGCAAAACATACCTAAACAGGTCTACTATCCACACAGGTTTAAACAAAGCAATGATAATTATGTCACAAAATTTTATTGTATTATAGTAATAGATAAAGATATAATAGCTAAGTTCTAAATTATTATTGCCAATAATATTATTATAAAATTTTAATTTATTTCGATTTCTGTGTCAGACACGCATATCAAAGCAATCGAGTTCAGTTTAGAATTTTAGGGTCATTACATTATCCCGCCCTTAGAAATTTCTGTCCCCGAAAACGTCGAACAGACACTAACAGTTTGGTTAAAGGGACAACAGATGCACCCCCTGCATGTGCAATGTTAGGCTATGCCCCCCCCTCAACTAGAGCTGGTGGTACAACCCCCTCCTTCGGTAACCTCTTGACCAATGGATTATAGCTCTTGGTCCAGTCCTTGAGCTTGAAAACGTTAATGTTGGTGGTCAATCGAGGGGCTCGTCAGGAGTCAGGCTATACTCCTCTCTCAATGTGATATACTGCTCGACCCTTCTTATTATCAATTGAGCAGATAGCAGCTCTTTCTTTGAAGCAGTTTTCTGCTTCTCAAACAGTAATTCTCTGTCATTGATCTTGCGGACTTGTGCAAAAATGGGGTTATGACACACTTGATAAAAGTATCAAGCATCCATAGTCTATTAGGGAGTTGGGCCCAGTAATAGATTGACCTGAACTATACTGACCACAAGTCTATCATGGTATGGGACATCTTTGACACATGGTGGCAACAACAGGTCTCCACATACCGTGAAGAACACAGTAAAGCAGCGGCGACATAAAATTGGTTAAATTTATAGTCAAAATCGTCAATTTTGGTGACCAATTGGTGATGGTTGTCACCCCGGCGAAGATGTTGATAAAAGAGTCTCACTATACAAGGATAAAAATGGACGTAAAATGACTCATGCAATGGTCTCAACCCTAGCGTAGCAATATAGTCAATCACCCATTCCATTTCGAGCCAATCCTTGAATAGTTTAGAGTCGAAAGCACATTCAGGCAACAATGCTTTAGAAGCCCACCACTCTTTTGGAAGTTCTTGTTGAATTAGTGGTGGCTGTGGGTTTTGAACGGGTGGCACATCTTGTTCGATTGGTGTCATGGGATGTAGGGATTTTACGTGACGGATTCTTCGTTCGTTGTCCCATAGTTTAAAATGTACAAAAATGCACAAAAAACCCCCTAAACAAGGAAAAGATTAGGGTTTATCATAATAGCCAAGCAAAATGCGATCCAATGAATCAAAGCAAGAAGCTCCGATAGCTGGAAATATCCCTTGAATGCAAAGGAATCAAACTCTCTCGAACGATTGAAGAGCTTAATCGTGTGAGTGAAAAAATAAAAACCCACAATATAGCTTACATCGATTAAATTGATCGATCAATGCTCAATTTGATCGATCAGATAGTCCTTTGTCACAGAACATAGTATAAACTGGTTTGATCGATCAACCTTCTTATTTGATCAATCAAATGCGCAGTTGATCGATCAATTTACCAAATTGATCGATCAATCATTACAGTCAAACTGTTTCTTTAAACACACCTCATTAATTGAGGCATTACCTAGTCCCTATTTTACCACGAATGGGGTATCAGTATATGCTATCTAGACAACTCCAACTGTAGGAAATTATAATTGTCACGTACATAAAACAATAATGGGTTAAAATTTAAAATCGCAAAAATTACCTCTCGCATAATGGGTTAGAATTTAAAATCTTACCTTGGGTCGGCTGATTTCTCGGCCCACGAGCTCGTCAAGCTCCAGGGATCCAACGGTTGAACAAATCTCATTCTCTTTCTTCGTAAATTCAACCACTCAACATAAATGCAAGAGTTAAAACAAAAAGGATAATCCCCATTCCTAGCCAAGCCTTTAAACTTCTAACCTCTAGTGTGTAAAGCATACACAGCCCACATAGGTGTGCAAGATCACATCACTGGTCCACACCCTACACACACATGTGTACTGTACACCCATACATAATCTAATGCACCTCATTACATTTGACTTCCACATAGCCGAACCAGTGACTAGGCGGGCACGTCTCCCTAAGTAGCAACATGTGGGTAAAGAAGATACATCAAAAGTCCTTCCACCATCCACACGTACGCACATCTATAATCCGCAGATTGGCAATCTACCTGCAGGAAGCCATATAATTTAAAAGTCCCCATCATAATTTCAACGTCCTCCAAATTAGGGTTATCATAATCTCCCCATCTGAAAGGAATTTTCGTCCTTGAAAATATTCTAAAGATATCTCGAGTAAAATTCAATTGCTCGTAGCGTCAATGTACACACGCAAAGGTATTATGTGTGAAATAGTCACAATCATACAGTCGCAACTCATATATGCGCAACTCCTCTCTCTGAGTCCACTCATCCACAATGGACTCGCACGCATCCAGAGTCGAAATAGTTTCTCTCAAAATTAGTGTATCCACATGACCCCTTTAGGTAAAATTGTTGAGTTAATGCACAGGTCGCTAAGCTCATCCCAAATCTACTGGAAAAGTGTGACAGTCTTCTCATGCACCGGGTATCTCATATCACACCTCCATAAGCAATTATATATAGTAGTACATTAGTTAAAAGAAAACAACCATAATGCCTGTAAAATTCATACATAGGCAAAAACTAGCTCTTGGGCCTTTTCATTAAGGATGCCCCCCCCTTATTTACTTGACTGGTGTTCATTCCATGAATAATTGTATATTAATCGTGAGATTAAGACTACTTAACTAGAATGTATCTATAAATAGGATCAACCAAACCTTGAAGAACATACAATGTGTTGTCCATTCAACAGATCTTCACTTCAACGATGTTAATCATTAGAGATCATGCATCATTTCCATATATTAATCACAGTGACCCCTTACGATTGCAAAAAAATACTCATGGAGCACAGTGGACCAATTTTGAAACATACCATTCATCCGAAAAAAAATCTAATTCACCAAATTGATGCTATCGTTATCAGAACAAATCAACTCATGACTCGGAATAGGTTTCATCTGTCTACGAACAAATGTTCACACTCACCCACTTTTTGATACGCAACGGTGGTAAGAGATATCACCAAAATGAGATAAATTCATCACAAAAATTAGATAAAGCCATTGCCAACATGAGGTAAAGTCATCAGCAAAATGAGATAAAGCTATCACCAACATGAGAACCTTTAAAATCTACCACAACGATCGTGAAATCTTCAACTTTTATGCCCTTAAACAACTTTCTGATACATGAATATAATTCCGATCATACGGAAGGGCAAAGGAGTGTGACACATCTCAACTTTCAAATCAAAGATATGATTTTAAATGGTTTCTCTCAACATTATTCAATTTAAGTGCACCAGGGTAAGGTCGTACATAATTACCCAGTCATGATTAATCATCTCTCATATGCATAACTCCCAATACAATCCTCAGACTAACGAAATCTCCATATAGGTCCTTGAGAATCCATAGCCATTTATCATGGATTAGGTGATAACAGCGCAATCCACTGTAGCGACATCAAATTTTACTCTCCCATGATATCCGTAATTAAATTTTCATATTCTTTGATAATACTATCATGATTTTCTTAAACTTTTCCAATTCTCAGAAAACTTCAAGAATAAATTACAGTGATTTACACCCGAACTCACGTTTGGAAGGAATGCATCTAATCACACATCAATCATAAATCATTAGTCGGGATGAAGAATACGAGGATTAAGTCCGTTAATTCAACTTCTTTACTAATAAGTATCAAAGAAATTTCAAATTCACTAAACAATTGTCCTCAAGAAATTTATCGTAACTGTCATGATTTATTAAGTCTGCCAATTTAACTATCACTTACGTAGTTAATCTTTTAAATTTAGAATTCATTTATGTCATGCAAGTGATTTAAGTCGATACATAAGCGATGATGTTATGATATTCCACACTTGTCAAAACCAACAAAATTCTTAAATCATCTGAACATTAAAACAAAATCTTGACAATTGATATTGAACCTCTACCTTGAGCATCTTGAGTCGCAGGAAGAATCGGCTTGAAAGTAGACGTCGAGGTCTCCTGCTTCTGTCGCATATCTGGGCAGTTCTTGACTCGGTGTCCTTGCTCACCACATCTAAAACAAGCACTCGAGATTAGCCTACATGCCTCTGTTCTATGAGGTTTCCCACACCACGCACATATTACAAATGGTGTAGATGAGGAGACAAGTAAGGCCTGCCGTACCGAAGTAACTCTAGTCGTCGCCGGATGTAAAGAGCGAGAACTACCTTGAGTGGTTGTCGAGGTCATCGCTTCATTTTTTAAAGCAGGACAATGTCTTATCAAGTGTCCCATTCGTCCACACTTAAAACAAGCCCCACTAGATCTTCTACAATCTCTCACTAGGTGTTGCCCGTCACATCTAAAATATGGCTCACTTCCTCCAGTACTTCCAATCTTAGTTTTCTTTCGTGGCACCATTTGATCTGTCAATAAGACATAAACTCCAATCAATAATTGTTGCGATCACCATGGCCTAATGTTCTAACAAAATTGTAAAACTTATTCATCTACTAGTCGTACATCGATCAAATCATCATGTATCTCCATTAAAAGTGATTATGAGATCCGCAATTCAAGTTCTAAATCGAATTCCAAGTTCTAAATAGAACCTGCAGCTACAACCGTGATTCCCCTAGAAGACCTAAAACCAAATCTCTACTAAGTTTGCTTACGTCCTAATTGGGTCATAGAAAACTCACATCCCGACCATACCTACATCTATAGCCTAGTCTGAAGTCCTAACACGACCTAAAGCCTAGGCTCTAATACCAACTGTGGCAGCCCGGATTTTCACGCTCGAAAATCTGTGCCATCAGGATCATACTCTGGATGATCCCCAGGACAAATCACGAAGTGTCTGCTCGTATAGCAAAAATCAAGCAGACACTGTCCAGCAGTGGTAGGTCGAGTCATTACTCTAGATATTTAAAATGAAAAGAAACAATAAACGAAACATGTATCTAAATATATAAAAATATACATTCCCAAAAAGGAACCAAGAAGAACCAATGGTGATGGACATCCATCACCCAAAACAATGGTTCCTAATAATGGTTCCAATAGAATGTATAGTAATACTTATAAAAGAAAGAAATTATCTACAGAAGTGGCCACCAGGCACACAACAATCCAAAATATATCAAAATACAAAATATCAGACTCAATACCTAGGCTACGGATAGAAATCGTTCGCCTGGACGTCCGTCTCCTCGTCCTCTGCCTCAACCTCTAGATCAGGCAGATAGTCAGGATCACTCTCTGTCCCAGATGCTCTAACCTCAGAACCTAAAATATTAATTAAAACAGGGTGAGCTACATCTAAGCTCAGTAGAAGAATTCCAGATAAAGTTGCATCATAATTGTAAAACATGGCAGTAGAAGACATGGTCAGAATTGGACAGATGCAAAAAGATATTTCAGAAATACAGAATTTATCAAAGCAGGCAAATCGTATCAGAATTCAAGGAATGTAATGCATACAGTGTATAATGACTTAGCATAGTAAACTTAAATAACTCTCGTGAGTATAGCACGTGGTAGCCAGATTTGGTCCGATGGGTAATCCCGACCATCGTTGTTCACATGAATAATTTCAGAAAATGCAACAATGCCTCAACTACGGAGTGCAATTGTGCTGAGGATTTCCAAGCAGATGCACGAGTGTGCCAGAAACGGATATACCGCCGAGTCGGTGGGATTCGTCAGAGTATTAAACCTTAAATCACATGCAGGCGTATCATACTTAACGAAAATCAGATAACAGATGACAGGTGTCAGATTTATAACAGAGTTTTCACACATATGCTAAACATGACTTGATGATAAAATCAGACTATGTAGTCAAATACAAAAGCTTTAGAACCATGAGATCAAAAATAAATGCAATTTCAATGGAATTCCCCTACCTTAACAGATCTTTCTAAGCAATTCCAATGCCGTTCCAAAGCAGTCCAAAAGTTCTTATCCACGGCCTCCACTCTTAGTCTGCATCACACATATGATGATGTATAAAAATTAATCCTAATTATTAATAATATTAACATATTTAAGTGCTTTCTCAAAACCGAGACGAAAATGAGTAATTTCGTGTTGACTCGAAACTTGACCCAGCTTCCCACTTTATTTTGACCCTCAAAAAATTTGATTAAAAATTTTGTTAATTCATAAAAGAGTTAGATCTCGTCGTACTCTTTCCAACGCATCAAGAATCGCATTAATCGGAGTTCGGGAGAAAGAGTTATGGCCAAAATACCGAAGCTATATCGATACTTCAGTCAAAACGTGCTAACTTAGAATTTGACCAATCTTCCAGCTTAATTTTGATTATCAAAAAAATTTACTCATCAGTTAATTAATTCATAAAAGTTGTAGATTTAGTTGTCCTCTTTCCAATGCCGCAATAATCAGATCAATCAGAGTTCAGAGTAAAATGTTCTGGCCAAAACACTGAAGCAGTGTTGGCACAGTCAAATTGATCGATCAATACATCATGTTGATCGAATAAATACCGCATTGATCGATCAATTTCACCATTGATCGATCAACCATCACATTGATCGATCAATACATCACATTGATCGATCAATCTTCCCATTGATCGATCAATGCTGTCGGGAATGAACTTCCAGCAACTAAACTTGCTATTTTTCTAATTGTATATATAATTTGATCGATCAATACCAAATTTGATCGATCAATACCTAATTTTGATCGATCAATCACCCAATTGATCGATCAAAACCTTCAGAAATGCACAGCCATCAGGTTTTGTTATTTTTGACCTATTTTCGTCCAAATCTTCTACGATCTTCATCGAATCACACACACACCCACACTAAACTAAAACAATGATTTATTCTATAATCTAAACCATTAAAATCAAATAAAAACTAACCTTTCTTCGATCGATTTCGTGCCTTTAAGGATCGTTGTCCAAAAGGGTTTCGAAATGAATCTTCTGAATTTCTACAGCGATTTCACCACGAATTCAAGATGAAGTCGTCAATGATCCACACATCGATCTTAACCTCTTCCAAGCTCGGGGGATGATTCCAAAGTGATCGGCTCTTTGAAAATGGGGTTTTTAAAGAAACAGGGGTTTCTAATGAAAAGGGGTTTGAACCATCAAAATTTACAAACGGCTAAACGCCATCGATACTGACGTCACGTGCTTTGCGAAGGGTGCGGAGTTTTCTGCGCAATGGCGATCTTGCGGTCGGAATCTCACGCAGAGCGAAAGTTTTCTCTTCTTTCTCTCACTAGAAATCCAAACTCCAAAGCTTGCAACCGGGTGAAGCTTCTTTGAGAAGCTTTGTCTTTTAATTAGCTAAAGGGCTTGGTTTCGGTGCAAGCGATAACACTGTAAAAGTGTGTTAGGCTTATCCACTTGAAATAGAGTTTGGTTTCGGTGTTGATGGTGAGTCGGTGCACGGCTCATCTATTAAAGGCCAAAATTAAATCTTTTAACTTGATTCCTTTACACACAGTATCTCAAACATGTTTAATTATTTATTTAATAATTTTAAGGTGACCTTGTTTTCCATGCCGGATACGCACACGGTTTTAATCGGGTTCAGGTTCAGATTTTTCGGGTCATTACAGCCCCACTATTGCCCATGATATCACTCATGCTGAAATTAATGCGATCCAGTATGGACTTCATCTTGCGACTTCTCTTCAACTTCCAAGTCTCATTGTTGAATCTGACTCGCTCCTTGCCATTCGATGTATCACAAATTGTTGCACAATTTCATGGCAATATACATTCTCTTTGCGGAAGGTGCACTCTATTGCCCAAGACTTCCAATGTTGCTCATTTCACCACATATGGCGAGAGATGAATTATAGTGCTGATCTCCTTTCTCGAATTGGAATGGACGTGAATGATGTTATCCGGTGGTATGGCTCTAATATTTCTCCCCTTCTCAACTCTCGCATGAGAGAGGATTTGATTTGTATTAACTATCGTATGTAATCTTCTCTCATTTTTTCAATAAAAGGGTAGGGTCCCTCCAACCTCTTTAATTATAAAAAAAAAATAAAAATTGTGATGCCCTATATATTGGCACCTGAGACTCTACGTGATTTAATTTACTTTTTGTTGTTCGAAATCTGTTATATGTTTATTTTATTATATTTTATGACCTAGTTATGTTTATCCTATCTTATAATGCGATATGCCTTCAACATCTAACCGTATCTGATCTCACTTTCCCCGCCGTTATTTTATTTTCGAGGACGAAAATCCCTTAAGTAGGGGAGAGTGTAACAGCTGCCACATTTTTATCCTGACAATACTGAGTATGAACTCGAGTAGGGTCTAGCGGGTGCCTAACACGGGACACAAAGTGTTCATTTATAGTAGAGTGGCGGTCCGTAGTGACCCAGTAACTGTAGGCCATCATAGACGTAGGAATTGTGTATGTAAACCATACTTGAAGTTTGATACTAAAAGAAAACACTTAAAGTACTTCTAGTTAATTAGATACTTGAAGCAGATAGCAATATACGTGTACATGTACATGTTTTACACGAAAGACGAAGAGCCGCTAATACACGTCCTAAAGTGTTAAAGACTTACATTTGAAGTAAAGCCAACCATACCCAATAACCCCAATTATATATAACTACATATGATTAAATGGTGTACTTGCCTTATACGACAACCAACCTATAAAGCTTATCCAATTCCTTTATGTATTAAATTTGTAGTAGTGAGAATCCTGTTTTGGATTATTTGAAGATACATTCTTCCATCAAGTACTAACCTAGCATGGAATTAGAACCTAAGAAGCTTATAAGCTGTTGGCGTCCTTACCTCACTACACGACCAAGGTGAGTCATCGAACGAAAGCATGCACGCAAAGTGCAGCAATCGCTATAAACTCCAGTAAAATTTTCTCCATCTTCTTCAGCTGACTCTCTGGTTGAATTCTTCAAAGCCAATTTTGTAGAGAAAGCCAACTTGTTTGCGACCTCCGTTAAGTATAAAACAATCTTTGTAGTTCACTAGCTCGGCAAGTGCAGCGTCACTAGATGATCGGCACCGCACCAATGCGACCGTAATAACACCAAAAAGATTAGTGATTTATTTGTTCTTATACAGAAGATTTGATCCTAAGAACTTGCAGCTTAGAAATTAGCCTGAGTATGCATTTGAGTGCAGACTGCTGCACTCTGAATCTTCATTGACAATCTGTAAATGGAAAAATATATATATATATATATATACAGAAATATGCTACAGATTATACATAGATATATATATATATATATATATATATATATATGAAGATATATATATATATATATATATATATATATAAAATATAGTTACACAAGCAAAAAGGGTATAGCACCAAGGTGCACAAAGGCACTGCACGACACAGACCACCATAGAAAAGTCAAGAAGACAACCTCGGCAAGCAAAAACTACATAGGCTTGCCGCGGCAACCCTAGGGTTGCCGCGGTAACAAAGCCAGCTGAAAGGCTTGCCGCGGCAACAAGCCCAGTTGAAGGGCTTGCTGCGGCAACAATGTGCTCAGACCTTTGGTCAATATTTTAGTCATAACTCTTGATCCGGAACTCGGATTGGCATGATTCTTTATGCGTTGGAAAGATACCAACGAGCCCTACAACTTTCATGCAATAATAAAGTTCTATATTGGGCATTTAAAGGGTCAAAAAGTAGTGACAATATGTGGCAAGGTACTCAAGCTTGTCGCGGCAACAGTGTGCTCAGACCTTTGGTCAGTATTTCAGTCATAACGTTTGACCCTAAACTTCAAATGACATAATTCTTGATGCGTTGGAACAGGGACAACGAGTCCTACAATTCCCATGTTTTAATAAATTCCTGACCCCAACGTTTAAGGGGTCAAAAATGGGTCACAAGCCGCAGAAACATGCTCAACTGCAAAGCTTGCTGCGGCAACCCTGTATTTGGCACGCTTAGTGACACCTCTGTCAGGGGTTTATGCTGGGTTTACTTGTTGAGTTTGACCATGAGACTTAGGACCATAAATGGTCCATAACTGGGTTCTATGTTGACCCAATAAACCATTAAAAATACTAAACCTATGAACGACATTCCTAGGTGCCACTTTGTGCACATGACGCGTTTCCTTGAAGACGAGCGTGCACGGGAAACTAATTACACATAAACCTGGTGTAAGGTAGGGAATGTACTTTGCTAACTTGTGTTTTAATTGCTCATTCACATCTAGATAGCATATAGAAATATTTTGTTCAATAAAGCTATAAGTATAAAATAGTTGCTCATAATGAGATAGATTCGATGTATGCTGTTGTAGGGACTTTCCTGAACTAAATGATAGTGAGTTTTATTTTCTCATCTAGTTAAGTAAACTCTTAGTAGAATCATGTGTATAGGAAATATGATATCTGATTAAATTTTGTTTTCTGAGGATGATAGATATTAATAAACGAAGGAATGTTATGCATGATGGATATCAGTAACCTATGAATAGTTACCAGCTGCAATGTGATATTTAATTTGGAATGAATAAGATATGCTTGAATTAAGGTTAAGAAGTAAGGATGAAAAGCATGATATATAAAGATGATTAGTAGTACCATGCCAATGTTGTTTTGATGAATTCAGCCTTAAAATATTCAACTTTGTTAAATTCAGTTTGGATAAACTATTAGTTAAGAATAAGAAGCTCAATTTTGAATTAGTATTAACATGATAGTGTAGCTTTGATACGTTCAGCTTGGATAAGTTCAGCGCTAAACAATAGTTAACTCAGTCAGTTATGTATGCTAGTTTCATGATATATAAACATGCAAGATTAGTAATGCTGATTCAGTGAGATGGAAAAGAGGATACGATCAGTTTCAATGCATGAATATGAATAGTTATGCTAGGTTAGTATGCTAGTTTAGTATTATGCAAGTTTCAGATTATACTAATAAATGTTTCGATCAATGATTATGAGCATATCAGTTCGATAAGATCAACTTGACACATGTTATTATATTAGAACTATTGTCAAACCAATTTAGATGACTTGATATCGATCAGTAGATGAATTTGTATGTATGATGATACTTGATGAGTTTAGAGGAAGTATAATATATACACATACTAGTTTTCAATGTATTACTCTGACTGCTGGTGTTAGATCAACTTAGGAATCTACAGACTTGGTGTATGCTTTACATGATTATGATGCTAGTTTAGCTTGGATACATGAATATCAATGATTATGATAATTGCAGTTTTATATGATCATGTGGGTTCAATTATTCAAATCAGTTTTGCTACATGATATCTGTTCACGATGTGCTCGCATATATACGATGCATTGTTCATGTTCTGTTATCCTTGATCTCATGTACACATCTTTAATTCATCTTGAAACAAGTGATCCCGCTAACTCGGGAGCTTGATATCCCGTCCAAGTGATCTTGCTAACTCGGGAGCTTGATATCCCGTCTAAGTGACCCCGCTAACTCAAGAGCTTGATATCCCGTCCAAGTGACCCCGCTAACTCGGGAGCTTGATATCTCGTCCAAGTGATCCCTCTAACTTGGGAGCTTGATTTTCTCAGTCCAAGTGATCCCACTAACTCGGGAGCTTGACAAGTGATCCCGCTAACTCGGGAGCTTGATTTTCTTATTTCTTATTCTTGTACATGTCATATTTCAGCATGATTCATTGATCTCGCCTGATTCCTTGTCAGCATTGTCAGCATGATACAATAATTACATGATTTAGTGCTTGTTCTGTTATATACTGCTAGGATATATGGATGCTGTAATAGACCTAATATAAGATGACATGTGTTTCATTTTATTTTGCATCTAGACATGAATGAATAATCTAACATATAAATTAGCATTTTAATTTTCCCTGCTGAGCTTTGATGATAGCTCATCCTACGACTTTATGTCTTAGTTACAGATAGTGCTCAAAACCTTGAGCACGAAGCTGATCCTACCTACCAGTCTGAGGAGGAAGGTTCTACTGAGGACTTCTTTTCTTGAGAGGTTTGGGAGAGAGAGATTTATTTTTAAACATTAAATATGTATAAACAGCAGTGTGATTTGAGATAGTTTACTACTTCATATATAAGTTTCTGTTTATATTCCTATTCAGTTTGCTGCTTTAGATAAATGAATGAATATCAGTTGTTGTCATATTTCTATGTATCAGAGTTAATTCAATTCGCTTCCACATATGTAACACTTTGTACACAATGCCCTTGTATGACAGGGTCATGTTAGGTGATCCGACGACACGACCTTTCCCATTTACGAGAAGGAGAAAAGTCGGGCTGTCACAAAACTTTAGGGGCTTCGACATGTGTGATATTTAGTCACCAACATATGACTATACGAATGCCTTATAATATAGGTTAAGGATTGGGAGATGTCCGTGAGGATTTTCACACCGTTTTGCCGCACTTTACATAATTTCGCAACCGTGGTAGGGAAAGTTTACTACTAAATTGTATTTGATCTTCGATACTTAGATTTTGTGATATGATTAAATGCCAACCCTGAGTTTTGGATATTTAAATTGAGTTTTAAATATTTAATTTGATATATTTGATATTAGTTTGAAAATAAGTGTAGGGAAGAACTTTGTGCCCGACTACTAGTTTTCTCAAATTCTCGTCATTGATGCACATAGTATACACCTGATATTTTTCTAGAATTGATATAAGAAGTTCTTGGCATATTTTGAAGTATTAAGAACTAGTTTTTGTATATGTTTTGCATGCTTTTGATACATAGCATCTTGTTATGATTTCTCTATGTGATTCCATAAATTGCAAGTTTCGATATCTTGATTTTGTCATTATCTTTTGTCTTGTATGTGTGTTTGATCTTGTAACCCCGTTGCATCTCGAATCGAGTGACCCTATTAACTTAGCTCAGGGGCTTGACATTTTGGTTCTAGTGACCCTATTAACTTAGCCCAGGGGCTTGATTTCTTGGTTCAAGTGACCCTGTTAACGTAGCTCAGGGGCTTGACATTTGACACTACTTGATTGAACTTTAAAATAAGCTGTGAATATAAACTTCGATTTTAAACATGACTTCTGAATCTAAATCTAAATGTGGCATCTGAACTTCGAAAATATGAAACTGTGGATTGAGCCGATACGGCGGTGAACCCATGTATTTGAACCAACATCTCGAACACTAATCACCCGTGTATTTGAACCAACACGGCAGTTAATCTGTGTATTTAAACTGACACGATGGTAAATTCATGTATTTAAACTGACACGGCGGTGGATCAGTATTTGAACCGATACGACGGTTAATTCGTGTATTTGAACTTGAAAATGAACATGAACATGAAATCATGAATCCGTGTATTTGAACCGACACAACAGTGAATCCGTGTATTTGAACTCATAAATAATGATATGAACTCTGAAACTTTGAATAAGAAACCTGAACATGATCTTTGAATTTTGAATAAAAACTATGAATCCGAATTCGAATCTTGACCCTGAATAAAAGTACTGTATATGAATTTTGAAATCAATAATAAGTGGGAAATAAATGAGTGAATGAGTAAATATAAAATTATGAAATTGAAATCTGAATCTGAATATGTATTCGAACTTGAATTGAGGATTGCGATTTTAGCTAAGATTTCGCAAAGCTCAATTTTGAATAGAATGTCTTTGAAATAAGTTTTGTTCCAACATGTCTTTGAAGCAAGTTTTGTTCTGATATATCTTTGAAAACAAGTTGTGCTTCCGATATGTCTTTGAAATAAGTTTTGTTCCAATATGTTTTTGAAATTAGCTTTGGTTCAATATGTCTTTGAAAATTGTTTGTTTCTAATACGAAAGAATGTGTTCGCTTCGATTTGAAAATGCCTTAGAATTATGATAATTGGATCTGTGCTTTGAAAATATGAGATGTGGTTAGTATGGGTCTCTTCCCTACTGGGCTTGGATCAAGCTCATTCCTCGACCATACGTCACAGGTACAGGTCATGTTCAAGAAGCTTGAAGCGAATCCGGTAGACTGCCTCTTTGAGCTTGGTGTGGAGATACTTGGGCTCCATTTTGGATCTTTAGATTTGGTATATTACCGAACTTTGTTAGCAATTAAACCTGTACTTCTCTTTTTGTACACCACTGTTTAGGTGATGGTCGACCATCACTGGTGGTTTTAGATTGTAGATGGTGTTTTGTAATAAATGACATATAATCATCTTTCTGCCATGTATGTTTTATGCTTTGAAGTCCACTCTTTATGGACATATCATGTATACTGTATTTTGGATCGTGATCTGCAACCTGCGGTCCGGATTTTCCATGTTGTGAAGAGAAAAAATATATATATGTTGGGAAAATACAGGCTGTCACAACGTTCCATTCCCTTTTGTTCTCATGCATTTTTTACTTTTTCATAGATGCATATCTTTCTTAGATCAATCATGTATTTTATGCAGGTTCGTCAGGAGGAGGAGATGCACCTCGAGGTTGAGTGCATACGTGTCAGCTAGGAGGTTCGTCAGGTTCCTCTGGACCACTCTGATCGGAGTTATTAGGATGTGGTTATTGATCCAGCTGTCGAGCAGAGGACTCATTCGGCGGAGTTGGAGAGTGCTCGTGCTACAGTGCTAGTGGAGATGTAGGTCACGATAGACCTCTTACAGCATGAGTTGGTAAGGCGGACAGGGGGATCTAGAGCATGATCACTCGCTTTGTTGGGTCGGAGTCAGACGCTGCATCTCTCAGGCGGGTCCGCTCCATACGTCTCGTGAGTGTATAGGGGACTATGTTCGTGATGAGGCGACTCTTCGAGAGTTATTCTCTACTGGTCACTCGCGCTCACGATCTCGGCGATCGATCACTCAGGTGAGTGAGCGAGGTTCTATTGCTAGGCCTTCTTCTCCCATGAGGCTTCCGGTCGTTCTCCATCCTTCAGTTGAGACTTCAGTGGGTAGGATATCATATTCGCTAGTCGAGGAGACTGGAGAGAGCATTGACCGACCGGCCAGAGGCAGCGGACAGAGTAGTCTTTTGTAGATTCTTATTTTTTTCTCATTGTATATTCAGGGGGTATGCCTCCGGTGATATTTGTATACAGCCTCTTCATATATATGACTCTTTTATTCAAATATTGCACCCCTTTATCCCCTTTGTTTATTTTATTTTGTCTACTTTCTTTGATGTCATCGACAGCTCTTAGGACTTGGATGCTTTCGAGCAAGCCTAATAACAGTTGAAGAATACTTTCACCTACGCAAGGAAACAAACTTATCAGTAGTTGTTATTTCCCCCTTGCTAATTGTCAAGGGGGTGGCATCTCAAATTGAGGTAACAAAGAGAATAAAGATTTTTTTTTTGTATTACATGGTGGGAAATTTTTAAGGAAAGGAAATAAAAGAAAAGTAGGAAATAAAACATAAAAAAAATGCCGCAGTGTACGAGTCTAATTGCTTTGGCAGTGTGGCCTTCCTAAATTGAGTAATTATCTTTTTGTTATGTATTCAACTACTAAACAAAAGAGGGTTCTTGATGCTATTCCGGAGTGTTGTAGGGGAGACTTCTGTGTCTTGGACCTTGTTGGACTCAACGAAGCAACGAATGAGTCTTTCATAAAAGAGCATCTTACCACACTTTTCAATTGGACGGATAGATGAAGATTTTGTAGATATTTGTTTATTCATTTGTGGGGGATAGCCTTATTTTTCTTTGGCACCAACTTACTTTGCAACTTTCATGACCCTTTTCCAAAATAAAAAATGCCCCAGTATCAAGTCGCAATGGTACTTTCCAGGGTTTCACATATATTCGGAGGTAATCTGAGGCTGCGTGAGCGTATCTGGGGAGTTAGTAATAAACGAAATTCTCGGGTAGTGTTACCGTACAGGGGGAACTTAGTTATTTCAACAGTACACCGGTTTTGACTTATTGATAGTAATCATCATGTGTCGTAGTTTCGATAGGAGTGAAAGTGGGTGATAAGTAGTCGATGATCACATTATTCGTCATTCACAAGTTTTCAGTTTTATTTTCAAAGAGATCTTGAAAAAATCATTTGAGTCATTATCACAAAAGAAAATAATCAGATGAAATGGGATAAGGCTCGATAGTTTCCAATTTGACGACTTTCAAGAAGATAGTTAACAACCTTTTTCTCGTGTGTGTAGTGTGTGTCATAATTGAGCTAACTGTCATGTTTTGACACCATCAAAATATCAAATTCTATGGTTAGCAGGAGTTTTATCCTCCTCCCACCACTGTACGACGAAATCTAGTAGTGTGAAGATCAGGGATGCCCTCACAGTTTTGCTTATGCTTCCCTAGGTTCATCGACTTGTTCATTCGTCGCATGCTCTCGCTCGATTATGCTTCTTCTTTTTCTCTCTTTTTTTTTTCTCAAGCATGTATATCTATTTTTTTTAAACAACTTGCTAACACGAGAATTGTGAATTTTGATGGAACCTTACATTTTCTTTTTTTACGCTTTTTCATCGACTCCAATGGTGAGACAAAGTGTGTGAGAAATTGGTGCTTTTTATTTTTTAATGGAGGTTTCATGCTCCACTAGTCCTTTTGACCAACTTCCCTGAATAAGAAGGTGGCTAATGGGTCAAAAGATTTTAAAAGATTGTTTCAAAAAATAATGATGTACGACCGATGAATGAGTTATGATGACTACGAGGATGGTAAATTTAAGTATATATCTATCTTGTCACAGGACATGATGATTACTACTATTATGCATAATACTTTCTCAAATACATAGCATTCAACAAGTTAGGAAGTTTCTCCCGACCTTGGTTTACTAGTTTATAAGCGTTTCTCAGGTATGCAACTGCTATCACATATAGTCTCTGATCAGCCTTCAAAATTGTATAATTTAGACTCGAATCTCGGTATTGCTAGGCCTCATTTAACTACTAATGTTTGATTTTAGTGCATGATATGGCATAACAGGTTTTGAAGGCCAAAATTACAAAAGGTAGTTAAAAGAACAAAGTTAAGGAAGCCTCGAAGACATGCATAAAATAGAGGAAGGAAAGGAGAGTACTAGGTTTCAATGAATATTTTCAAGAACTGAGGCTTATATCATCGGAAAGTAGAGGGGTCCCAGCTTTCCAACGAGCCAAGAAACATCCAAATCCAAGTTGTACATCAAAAGTTATGATAAAATGAAGTTTAAGGAAAAGTGAAGGAATTTCTAATTTCGACCAGTCGAGATTGGAACTCGATCAGTTAAGTTTGGACAAAATACAACAATAATTAGACCGATCGAGTTGGTTAAAGTTTCAGAAATAAAAAAACTCCACTGGTCCAATTGCAAATTTGGACCAGTTGACAGCCATTTCGACCAGTCCAAAAAAACAAGAATCAGGCCACCGCGAGTCGCTGAAGCAAATACAAAGTGGATCAGTTGAGTTCCATTTTTGACTGGTTGAAATGGGTTTTTGCTGCGATTTTTTAGGCGCGATAGCCTGGTTTCTTTTGAAAATCTAGACCCCGAGATTTCTTTCTCTCCTAGCTCGATTTTAGGGTGGTTTGGAGGACACCTTCCGTGTTTAAACATTGTACTAGAGCCTCATGATCTCTAAACAAGGACCCTAGGTTTAGGAAGAGAAAAAGTGGAGCCTGGAGCCGAGAGCTCTTCCTTAGTTTCATTTTCTTCTAGGTTTAAAGTTTCTAGTTCTAGGTTTAGTTTTAGTTTCGAATTTCAGAGAGTTTGTGAGATTGAGGGATTTGTAAACGATCACACGATGATCAATTCAGCGATGAATATGGTCAGAGCTGTGATGCATGGCTAAATCCCGAAGCTTGGGATCTCTTGTAAAATCAAAATAAGTAGTTAATTTAATTTCTATTTCTTTTCTAAATATGAATTTATGTGGTAATGATTACCTGATTGGGATCTATGTTGTTACGATAGATGATTTTAAATTGATTTATTTCTATTTTTGATAGTTCTAAAGGCCTTGTAGGGATTAGGATTAGATCTTACAGGATACGCACCTTCGGCCTAGTACTTGTAGTCTAGTGATAGGTTTTGTGTAATGGTGCTTACAGATTAGATCTCTAGAGATTAGACAAATCATATCGGCCTGACTGGTCTATGACAATGAATAGGATCTGATTGTTTTACCTAGCCTTAGCTTCTAATGAAAAGAAGGTCGATTACCTAGAATTCAGATTATATTAGGAATAGGATACGAGTTATTTACGAATATGTGATTAAAGGGATCCCAGGCTATTTTCTCACTGTTTTCTTGTGAATTAAATCTACTTTTATGCCAAAATTTTCAAACCAACCTCAGTTTGACCCACAATACTCACAATCCCCATGGAGTCCAGGTTTCAAAGACCAAATTTTAACTATGTTAGAAGAACTCCAATCCGAATCTGACCATCTTAAATTAATCCACTCTCATACCCAGTCTCTTGCGAGAATTGAATACCAAATAGGACAGTTGGCCGTTGCAATTACTAGGGAGGAAGATACCTTGCCTAGCCAACCAATAAGCATCTCACAAGACCAGAATTTGACAGAATAAACTAACCCCACCCATGAGCATGAGGTTGAGACCATGACCCTTAGGAGCAGACATGAGGTAGATTATAAGGAAGATGTTGTTGGCTGACAAAAGATTGAAACAATGGAAGATGTCTAATATCAAGAGAGCAATTATATGAAGAGGACATAATTCCTTGTCCTATATCGATTGGATAGTCTAGCATTATATATGGGGCACCTTGTTTGCAAAGAGATCTATTCCTACAATGGCGAACCCTCAAATCGATTGGCATCAACGTATGATTTATTCAGTGCTCTCAAATTGCCGACACATACTAAGCCCGAATTTTTCATGGTTTATAGGGTGGATGAGTTTGTTGAAAGACCACCATCGAAAAGACTCAAGATCCTAATTGATAAAAAAAGGTAACCAAAACATGCTATTTGAACAACCCTTTTTTATCCCTTTCATGGCTTAAGGGGGTCCAGTTGAAGATCGAAAACTTAGCTCTTCTTAAGAGGCAACCCAAGCCCCTTGTATTTTATTAGTTTAGGAATTATCAGTTTTGATGTTTGGTATATGTGTAGGTTTTCATGAGTGGCGATTGTAGAAAAATATATAGATAAAAAAGGGATTTTTGAAGGGAGACAGTTGAAGTCTAACGTCTGGATAAGAGAGCAGAGCTCTCACTTCAGCTTCGACCGGTCGAAATTGGATTTTGACCGGTCAGTTTTGTTTTGGGATAGAGAGTTGTGCTCTCTCCAATTTCTACTGGTCAAGATGGATTCTCGACTGGTCAAAATTATAATCTGAATAGAGGGTTGTGCTCTCTGTTCAGTTTCGACCAGTCAAGATAGATTCTCGACCGGTCGAGATGATATTTGAACAGAGAACCAGAGTCTCTGTCCAGTTTTGATCGGTCGAGTCTGGATCTCAACCGGACGAGGTGCCATTTAATTTTTCTTTTAAGAGAAAAGAAAGAATTGAGATGTTTGAATCTCGACCGGTCAAAATTGGTTTGAAACTCTCTGCCTAGTTTCGACCAGTCTAGATTCCATCTCGACCGATCGAAATAGATCTGTAAGGCCTATAATTAGGGTTTTGGATTGGTTGAAATTCCATTTCAACCAATCCAAACCTTCTCTTTTCCCTCTTCTCTTCAATTCCTTTCCACCTCTCCTCCTTCCCCGCGACCCCCATCTCCATTCACCCGTCCGCACCCACTTCCACTTTCACTCCCACACACCCATCCACTACATTTTCTCCCGGCACCTTCGATATCGGTGTCGATGGATTTTGAGAACTCGCGGAGGAGTTCCTCCATGATGGCGCTGCCACATCTGTTGACCCACAGTTCCCTCAAATTTATCATTCTATGGTGGAGCAATGCCTAAGTGCATTATAGGCAGGGCAGTTGGAGATTTGTGCCGAGATCGCCTCTGTGAGGAGTTTGTTGACTGAAGTAACGAGGGGGGTGTCTATGCTTTTTGCCAGGGCAGGTTTGAGTGGTTATTCCAACGATGATGAACCTGAGCCTCCTACCAGCCCTCCCCCACCACCACCAGTCAGTAAGCCCTTCGTAGGGGAGATGTCGAGTGTGGATGCTACTGTTGCCCCGACGATGGAGCCTGTTGGTCCCACTCCTCATACTTCACCGGATAATACAGGGGCTAGCCATTTTTTCCCAGCCCATGGACATTGAGGATACCACTACCTCACCCCCAGTCATTGCAGGGGATTCCCCGGAGAGGGGACGATGCTTATGTATATTTGGTGCTTGTGTTTTACTACTTATTTTTTATTTTTGTGCCCTATTGTCTTGTTTTCTTGCTTATTTCTTTTGTACAATGAGGGCATTGCACCATTCAGGTTTGGTGGTACTTTGTGGTCATTTATATGGTCTTTATGTATCATTGCATTGATCTTGTGTAGGTCATTTCTTCATGTTGATATACCACTGTTTTGATACCCCTAAGCCTATCGTTTTGAAAATTTTGAGCCATCACACATGCTATTTTGTCATAATTTTCAAACTTTAGTTGATGCATGTAAGTTCTATTTTGAGAATATCGATGCCATATTTTGAGTACTTATAGCTAGGATGATGAAATTTAATGTGATTATTTGAGGATAGTTTTAAAATTTATGCTTAAATACTTTTTGCACTTATACTATGCTAGTATCAAGAAATCAAGGAACTAGTTATAACTTTGGATCTTAGGATCTTAGTGTGGACACCCCCAGTTTGCCCTCTCGGAGTATATAAGTTTGTTCGGTCAACCTCTGACCTCGACTGTGACTCTTCGAAAAGGACTTACCTTCTCCGAGGGTTTCGAAACCCGAACATGGGGACCATATACCGAAACAATAGTATATGGCTTAACACAGGCTGAAACAATAGCTTTGTGGCTCAGATCCCATAAAGGTAGGGACCATATACTGAAAGAATAGTATATGACTGAACATAGGCTGAAACAATAGCTTTGTGGCTCAGATCCCATAAAGGTAGGGACCATATACTGAAATAATAGTATATGGCTGGACACAGGCTGAAACATTAGCTCTATGGTTCAGATCCCATAACCCTGGGGGCGGGGAATATATACTGAAACAATGGTATATAGCCGAAATGCGGGTTGAAGCAATAACCTTGCGCCTCAAACCCGACCCAGACCCGGGACAATCCCGAATTACGCGCACTGAATCATGCGCGCAATTCGGTTGAGTGCCACACCACTAGCGCACAATCAGTCCCCCTCAAACCAAACTTCCCCTCCTTTCGACCACCTTAAGACCCGATCACCCGCTCTAACAAGTGTGCGCAATCGGATTGAGCGTCTAACCGCCGGCGCTCAATTGCTCTGTTTCAGACCTGGTCTCTAACTCCTAAGACTGCCAAAACTCCACGATTAAATGCACTTAGTACAACGTTCAATCAGATTGTGTGTTCCAAACTGAGCGCGCAATTAGTCTAATCAGACTAGGACTGGGACACCCCGGCTGAGCTAGTCAGCCGGTCACTCACTGAGTCGGTCACCGACTCAAAGTGGTTAAGCACCTAATATAGAGCACACAACTCAATTAAGCACCCCGGATAGGGCACGTAATTGAAGTTGACCGACTAATTACACGCACCCCACAGGGCGCGTAATTAGTAAAATTCCTATAAATAGACCCCCTTACCACGACCCAAAAGAGAAGAACAACGACTTCAAGATTCAAGTTCCTTGCCTTAAAGCTTAGGATTTCAAAATTCTTCTCTACAGCCCTGGCCTTTGGTATAATTTTCCTTCTAGTTTTTTATTTTCAGTTCTTAGTTCTAGTTCTTAAATCTCATATTTTAACTATTAGTTTTAATTTTCAGTCTTAAGCAGTATCCCCCTTTTTGTTTTAATCCGTAATTTCAATACCTGGCTCCAGTTCTTAGTTTCTGGAACCAGTTTTTGATCCGGTCATTAAAATCTGCCTTACTTTAAATTCTACTTTTACCCCTGAAATATCAAGTTTTAGTCCTATCATTAATCTCTGATTCTAGTTCTTAGTCCCTAGAATCAGTCCTTAATCATACCGTTTGATTTTTCTGATTTCGGTCCGGATTTCAGTCTTTAAATTTTATATTATAGTCCTAATTTACCGATTCCTTATAGTTATAGATTTTAAATCCCGATTTATTAATCTATAATTATAATCCAAAAATTATTGCCTTCTCAATTCAAAAATATAGTCTTATAATTCAAATTAAGTTTGCTTTAATCTTAGCTACCTGATTTGTCCAAGGGAGCTTACGGAGGGTACCCAGGAACGGGGCCGATCCTCCTTAGCATAGCGGGCCAAAAGCCCTTTTCTTTTGATTTTCAGTAAAATTAGCATATTTACTTTAATTAGAGTTTTAATAGAATTAGTATTTTTTTTTTAATTAGAGTTTCAATAGAATTACTATATTTCTAATTATTCTTCGTAGATATAACATATTTGCACTCCTAATAGTATTAGGAGACTCAATTGACTAGATTTCTAATAAGATTAGGACACTTAAATTAATTAGACTCCTAGTAGGATTAGGAGATTCAACTAGATTAGGATATCAATTAGACTTCTAGTAGAACTAGGAGAGTTAATTAGACTAGGATTAAAAATAGAAAGACCAAAAAAATAACTAAAGTTAGAGTAGTACTAGGCATCTCACAATTAACTAGACTCCTAATAGAATTAGGATACTTGAAATTAATTAAATATTTAACAGAATTAAAACACTTAAAGTAATTGGATCCTAGTAGAAGTAAGACATTAGAAATAACTAGACTCATAACAGAATTAGAAAATTCAGATTAGTCAAATATAAATAAGAGAGTTACTCAAACTAAAAGCAAAAGACCAAAAGAATAGTTAGAGTTAGGACAGTACTAGGAATCCTACGCATCATTAGACTCCCAGTAGAATAAGGAAACTTAACTTAATTAATCAACGTAATAAAAGGAGAATAGGTTATGTAGACATCTGAGCAACCCAGTGCTGCTAACATTGGTAGGCTGACGATTTAGTAAAGAAGGAGCCCTCACCTCCTCACAAGTATGATCATTGACGTGTTGCAGCGTCGATAAATATCTGTAGCTGGTGATCGCAACGAACTAGGTATTTTCGTCATGAATTTACCTCTTTAATTTTAGCACTTATTATTTTCTAATTAATCACTCCGCCACCCATCGCTAGAGTCCACTTGGGACCGAATTAGGCCACTAATTTCGGGGATCGAAAGGAACCCAGAAAAAGTGCGTACCAACATATTGGTGATCGCGATGGGACTTCTTATTGTCAAAGTTGCTCTTACCTAGATACTTAGTTTTATTTTGTTGTAATTTAGGTTCTTTTAACCAGTTGCAAACAAATAAATAAAATAAAAGATACGAAAAAAATATACAAAATAAAATAAAATAAATATAAAAATAAAATAAAAAAGCGAAGAGTATATGAACCTCTGCCAAAGAATCGAGATGTTCGAGAAACAAAGATTGAGGTTAGGAGATCCTCCATTATGGGGATACCACAATAGTCCCATATACAAGGAAGAATCACCCCACGGTCTAAACCAACAATCGGAGATTATTATGGCCGGTGACCAAGAGAACCTCTTTTCTACCCCGAACCCTAACAATCACCATAGCGGAGGGGAAAGCAGTAGTGGACAGAACCTCACGGCCCAACAGATCGTAGAGCTCAGCATTCAGAGAATACAAAAAGGAGACGATGACACTTAAAAATTGCTCCGAGGGTTGGCTGCCTCATATGAGACGGTCAAGGGACGAGAAGACTCAGATGAATGAGAAAGATGAGAGAGCGAGAGGTCGCCACCTATGCCAAGCACGATATCTGCCCACGTGTCACCCCTAAGACCGGCCGCTCGCACCCTCTTCAATGACAAATCACAAGACAGAGCTCACTTGCAGACTGCCCAAAGATACGCCACTGAAAGAGTCAAAGACCTTCCTAAGATGCTTGACGAATATATGGCTAAGAGGGAATGCCTTGGCCTCTCATTCAAATTCGACAAGTTTTGCCGAGAACTTGAATTTAACTTACCAACAGGATTCAAACCGCCGAAATTTAACAAGTACAATGGTATTGGTAATCCAAATCACCATCTGGCCCTTTTCTGCAACGACTGTTGACCCATATGCCATAATCAAGGGCTTCTCATCCACTATTTCCAGCGATCATTAGAAGGAGAAGCTCTAGACTAGTTCGCAGGACTACCGCTACATAAGATAGATACGTTCAACGACCTAGCCGATCAATTCCTCGACCAATATAAACACCTTGTGTAACCGTGGATTTTTATCAAACCCGTCGCGACGATGCACACTCGTAAAAATATAGTCACCACCCGGAGCTTTTGGTGTCCCGGAAAACCCAAATCAAATTTAAAGAGCACCGAGGTGCCAAAAATTAACTCTGAATCCAGACTACGCCAAAGGCTCTTGGGTAGGGGCTTCGATTATCGATCGAGAAGGTGTTAGGCACCCGATCAATCCGCTTAATGTGATCTCTACTTATGGCTAAAACAAAAATAAAATAAAAGAAGTATAAAAGTCCTCTTGCTCAAAGGATATTAAAATCCTATTTGTGCTCCTTCGTTTCTACCAAAAATTTGGCAACATAACGGCACAAATGAGAGGATGGAGGAAGAACCGAGAAGGTAGAGGAATAGAGGGGAGAGCCGGAGCGCTCGGGCCCTTGTTGCACTGCTGTGTAGCCTTGCGTAGGCTTGCTTTGGTGAACTTTTGATGGCTTGAATGGTTTGAAATAGGGTTCTAACTCCTAGGATGGATAGCTAAGAGGTAGAGAGGGAAGTCTAGGGGGGTAGCACACACCTAACCTAGAAATTTTGGATGAAAGGTAAGGCTTGGAAGAAGGTTTATGAATTTTGGAATTTGTATGGAAAAGTTCACTAGAGGAGAGAGAGGTTTCTTAATCTCTATTTTGAGAAAATTTTCAAGCCTCCCTAAAGGGGGGGGGGGGGTTCCTCTCTATTTATAGGGAAAGAAGAGGTTAGGAAGGTGTTTAGAGGATAAACTAGATTATGAATTAGGTAATCTAGCCATCTAAGATTTCCTAGGGTTTTTAGAGCCTTGAAATATGTGAAAATTAGCTCCAATGGTGGATGATAGGTTAGAGCTTCAAACCACTTAAAGGGTTGCAAAGAGATAGGGAATGGGTGCAACAAAACAAGCAAAACACACCCTAAAAATCAAGATGGTCAATCAGTCAACCAATCTCAAATTTTGAGGCAAAAACTCAGTCACTATTCATAAGCCTGGCACAACTAATAGATGCGCCAAGCTTAGGAACAGTAAAATAGTGTTCCACAGGGTTTTGGGAAGTTGACTGGCCGAGGTGGGACTCACCTATAGGCTAGTGCAACTATTAGTTACGCCAAGCCATTTGTGGGGATAAATGGCTTGGCGCATCTAATAGATGAGCCAAAACCCTAAGGGGATCCCCTTTAAAACCCCATTTTGCCCTTGACCTTCGAAATGCGATATCTTCTAGCGTACATCCTCGATTGGGGTGATTCTTAGCTTGTTGGAAAGCTGAGGACCTCTATTTTTCAATAGTGTATAACTTGATAGTAGCAGAAAGTCTCAGCTAGTTCCAGTGTACCACTCTTTATCTATTGCTCTGGAAAGTTAGGTTTATGTTCGGAATGGCTTCTAAGGGTCGGGATGGGTTTCTAAGGTTTTGGGAAGGTTCGTAAGGTATCTAGGGTGATTCCTAAGGGTTTGGGATGGCTCCCAAGGTTTTGGGAAGGTTCCTAATGGTTCCATATATGCCATCAAAAGCACGAAAGTGCACCTCTCTCGAAATGTGTTTCGATTGGGCCTTGGACCCAATTTGGGTGTCTACAAATGTCCCTCTTTGGTATCTGATCACGAATGATCGAATGCCAAAGAAAAGAGACATCCGAAGAGGCCCAAAATAGTTACTGACAGGTCTGTTGTATTCAGAACAAACTTTAAACATCAAATGGGTAACATGGTGAGAAAATGAAAGCCCTGTATGTCAGGAAAAATGTCTGTTTCTCAAGGTAATCGGTCCCTAAGCACTTAGCGGCATTACTGGGCATAACTGAGGTGGAAAGAGTTGTGAAAGCCCACTAGTTGGGAAAAATGTCCTCTTCTCAAGTTGCGAAAGCCCATTAGTCGGGAAAAATGTCTGCTTGTCGAGATGATTTAAAGGTGATTGAAGTTCGAGATTCATTCTTAATACAGCAACTGCGTAAGTAAGAGGGGTGATCGACCCACACTTAAAGATAGGCGCAAAGCAAAAATACGCAAGGTTTCACAGTTTGCGTCCAATCCTATGAGGCATTGATTGCCCCATTTGACTGGTCGCAGGTGCCCCTGCTTGAAGCGGGGTTTGAGGTCTTTGGGAGAACCCATTGATCCCGAAGTTTATTTAGCACGACTACCCCAACGGAGCGAATATATATCGTAATGCTTTTTGGGAGTACGTGTTTCAAAACACATATTTTTTATTATTTTATGTGACAAATTTTTTAACTTTTTATGTTATCATTTTATGCGATATTTTTAGATTTTTAAGCTATCATTTTATGTGATTTGTGTGGATTTTTCTATGTATGATTAGGATTCTTTGAGCATGCTCATCGATCTCAATCCATTTATTCTAACACAGCTTCTCGGGTAAGTCAAATGAGAGTTGATATGCCATTGGGGAGCATGTGCACCTGCTAGGGATACAAAACAAATAAAAAAAAGGCTAGGCTATGTGTGCGTGACCCACACCAGGCCACAACCCAGCCAAAAAGTGACCTAGTGCAACTATTAGTTGCGCCAAGTCAACTGGGGGTCAAAATGCTCTTGGCGCATGTATTACATGCGCCAAACCTGGCTAGGGGGCATTTTTAAAGAGGCCCGAGTTCAGGAAAAAGGGTTGGTTTTCAACATTTTCTTCTTCCCTCTTCCAAAATCGAAAAATAGACCTCCTCCTAGGGTTCCTTTACATTGCCTCTAAGCGTGCTTCATTGCCAGGATTTGCTTGTGCCAATTAATTGCCCGCTCCGCGCTAGATCAAAGACCCATTTTTCTTCAAAGGTAACCATTTAAAACTCATTTGATTTGATTTTTCTTGATTTTTCTTGCAAATGTGATGATAAATTATTTATTCTTCTTATAAGCATGCCTATTGCTGATGAACTTGATGTTATTCCATCCAATTTTTTGTTTTTGTTTTGTTTTTTATTCTTGTACATAAAGGAAGTATTTTTCTTGCATTTTGTTTTTATTTTTGTATATAAAGGAAGGATTTGGAGGATTTTTTTTTCTGTTTTTGTCTTATATATATTTATTATTTTTTGCAAAATAAAGTAAGGGCTTTTTGTGTTATTGCTTTTTTTTTTTTTTTGAAACACAAAAGAAAGCGGTTTCTTATTTATTTTATTGTTGCATTTTTGAAACATAAAAGAAAGGAGTTTCTTTTTGGGGTTTTTTTTTGTTGCATTTTTGAAACATAAAAGGAGTTTCTTTTTGGGTTTTTTCTTTTTGTTGCATTTTTGAAGCATAAAAGAAAGGAGTTTCTTTTTGGGTTTTTTGTTTTTGAAACATAAAAGAAAGAAGTTTCTTTTTAATTTTTTTTGTTGCATTTTTGAAGCATAAAAGAAAGAGATGAACATACTTACCTTCCCCTGGCTTGTAGCACAATGGTTTATCATTGGTTAACCCTGATATGATTGCTTGTATTTGCCCCAGAATGTTGGGCGATGAAGACTATGTGCAAGAGGAAGAACAAGAACAAGAAGAGGGGCTAGAGGTAGTTTTTGGTTCCCAAGGGGAACAACTCTTTGTAGTGGACCGTCCTGTTGGTTCATGGTATGAGATGCAGGGTGAGGCTGCCCGTACTGGCCTCCTCCATCAGCAGTACACTCATATCTCAAACTTCAGCATTGCTAGCAAGGTAAAGAGATGAACTTTATTGTTGTTTCTTCGTGTATTTTGCTATACCTTCAGGACCTGATGCCTCTTAATTTTGATGCAGGATTTGCCCCATATCGTGTTTCGAGGGAGCTGGCTGGACTTCCAGGGTTTCTACCTCAAACTCCCACCGATCGTGAAATTCCACCTTGCCCAGGCTAGTTTTGGAGACTTCCTCACGTGCCCTTCCATGCAGGCAGATGCGGCCTATCTGAGGGCCCTTATCGAGCGTTTCCGTCCTGAGACGATGACGTTCCACATGGCTACGGTGGAGATGACCCTAACCCCCATTGATTGGTCTATGATTATGGGGATTCGGATAGGTGGGGTACCAGTGGCCAATCTTTGCATGCTTAGTGGGGATGAGGTGATTGAACTGATTAGCGATTATCCCCCCTCAACCAATCTACATGGCTTTGAAGTGAAAATCTCCTAGTTGGCAGATCAGTTTGGTTTGCATGAGTTGTGCGGGTTTCACTGTCCTTGCTGAGCACTATGGGTGATTGGGACGAGGTGCACAGATATGACTGGAGCGGAGCTGGATACGCCACGTTAATGTCTAGCATAACACGAGCCTCCATTGGGGAATCAAAGTCTGTGGTTGGCTTTTGGCCTACTTTAGAGGTAACCCCTGATTCTCTTGCTTTCCTTGGCTTATTAGATGGTCATTTGTTGCTTCTGACACGTCTTTCATGCATATTGTTTCTTTCAGGCTTGGGGGTATCTGCATGTTCAGCCAGGCTGTCTACTCCTTTTCTCCGAGGAATACACCTACTCACTTCTGAGTAGTTGGAACAAGCTTTGTCGCAGGGATGTCGGCATGAAGCACCTAGAGATGGGCCTGAGGTCCCAATTTGACCTGTTGATCCCGGAACAGGTACAACTATCTTTCCTCTCAGAGTTCCTTTTTACTATGCATACCCATTTGACTGATGAGTTGCTTGTCTGTCTGGGTAGGTTATTTCTGACCCCTATATCGGTTCTCCCTTTTGGGGCCAAGTTGTTGTGGGCCTGGCTCGCTTCTTTGTGGACTGCCGTGTTGTCTTCTTCTACGGGGCATGGGCCAGGGCCTATTACTTGGGGGAGCAAGTGGTTCATCAGCACTAAGGTCCACTTATCATGTTGCTGGCTCCTCCCACAGATGTTTTATTGCCGGTGGGCCTGAATGAGGAGCTGGCTGCTGCATTTCTTCATCAAGGAGTCCCTATTAATGACATCCCGGTGCTCGAGGTTTACCAGTTATGGTACCAGTCTTTGCCTTATCGGTTCCTTCTGCCACACTTTGTCCCCGGTGCCAATTTTTTGGCTTTTGGCGGCCCACGGACTCAGGTAATTCTTCCTTCTCCTTAGGCTAGTTTCCAATTGGCTCGATTTTCATCCCTTTTGCCTTGATGTACTGATACCTTGCTCTTTCTTGCAATTCTATCGGAAGGGTGATTTAGATGATTATGATGATGGGGAGACGGGGGCAGGTCCCTCTGAGACTACGGGTGTTGGCCTCTCGGCCCCTTCCGGTGTTGGTACCTCGAGTAGGTCAACTGCTGAGGTCCAGGGGACCTTTAGGCGCCTGGATGATGCCTTTCTTTCAGACCTATGTAAGGCTGTTAACGAGCGGGCTCGTATATTAGCTGAAGTGGAGCGGGTTCCCCAACCTAAATTAGTCCCAGGGGTAAGCCTTCCTTTGTATGTTCACTCTGTATTACGGTTCATGTAGTTGACCTCCTTCCTCGTGCTTCTCCTATTGTAGGATTACGATTCGGTGGTCCATCAAGCTGAATATTATCGTAATCTCCACGACCTTCAGAAAGAGGAGATTGTAAGTGCCTTGCTGAATTATTTTGATAATTACTTTGCTATCATTATCTTTCGACCGTTATTGATTGATGATTTCCGGCATGACTTTATAGGGTGCTCAAGAAAAAGAATCGTGCTCCTTGCTCAACCAAATTGCTTAGGCATAGACCCGAGTAGGGGATATTCAGACGTATCAAAGTTCTTCACATAAGCGCAAGAAATCTAGGGGCGCCAAAAAGAATTAGACTCGCTCTGGGTTTTAAATTTTTAGTCATTCCGAGACATAATTTTGGGAATTTGGAATAATTTGTAACCAATGATGTGCACTTATTTTCTTTTGAATGGTTTTCCGCTTTGGGATGTTCAGTGCTCCTTCCATTTTATCGTCTGTTTTGTTTCCCTTGTATTGTATTTGACTGCCCGCAGGATGTTTTGATGATTGCTTGTCAAAATGGTCCTTGGGGCCGCATGCCTTGGTGTGGATTTCTCCTGCACAAAATTAAATGATTTCAATGTTAGGTGCATTTCAAATTATATGTTTATGAATGTAGTCAAGGCATAAAATACAGGTAAACAGGCAATCTGGCTAAGGGGTCCAGTAAAGACAAAAATTCCCCATTTAAAAACTCCACATTTTTAATGAAAGAAAGAAAAAGGGCCAAATTGGTCTGTTGCATGTATTACATGCACCATGCCAATCCTGGGGAGAATTACACTGGCACATGTATTACATGCACCAGGTGCAACCTGGGGACAGTGGGCCCTTTATATGCCCCAGAAAACTCATTTTCTTTCTCTTTTCACTTTGAATTGAATTTTTCAGTTGTTTTTTCTCTCCTTGCTTTCCCAATGGTGGGTCCATCGTCATACATTGAATTTTATATCCTTGAAAAATCTTTATACGTCCATGGACCCACTTTTCAACCCTCCCTTACATGGAGGACCCAGAACCAATTTTCTCCCTTCTTTGAGCTTGGGGCCTAAATTTCTCAAAAGTTGGCTTAGGAGTTTGAACGTGAGTGAGCTCATCAATCTAGAGCGGTTTGGACTATCCCGTCTTTCCTCGTTCCTTGAGGCTCCTCCACGGTGGGACCTACTTCATGCGGCGAACTCATTTTGGGTTGTGAAAGCCCATGTGTTCCATTTTGGGAAGCGAGAGCTAACTCCAACGCTTGAAGAGCTGTCCAATCTATCAGGCCTGAAGCTCCACAGAGGCCTTGCAAGAGTTATGCCAAAATCGGGCTATGCTAAATCCGTTCACCTTACTCTAGGTTTCAAAAAATCTGAATATGAAAAATCTCATCAGAGGGCCCACAAGTTGTTCGATCAAATTCCTCAAAGAACTTTTCGGTGACGAAAGTCTTCGAAAATTGCCGATTCAGAATGTCTTCAACGTGAAAGCCTTTGCTCTTGGTCTCATCTCAGAAGTCCTTTTCTTCACTGGGGGAGAGAGCTTCCCTCTGGCTCTTTGCGACGTTTTATCAGAGTTGGAGGAGGGCCAATCAGTGATGCATCTAGTCCTTTCTGAACTATATCGGTGCCTTGATGCATTCACTCTGGGCAAGGTGGAGAGCCTTAGGGGATGTCCTCTGCTGCTCCAGGTTTGGTTAGGTGAACATCTTGCAGTCTTGGGACCACTGCCTCGCTTTTACATTGTTCGAGGTGAGGTGGTCCAATGGCTTCTGGGTAGGTGCCACATGATTCCACGGAGAGATTTGCCAGAGTTGAAGCTTTGGCTGACTGATGTAGAGCTGGTATGGAGACTCCCTTGGTTGGATCAGATTTTTCCAGTAGTTCATTCAAGAAATCATGAGGGCATCACCCTTCTCGGATTGACTGGCAACAGCTTCTACTTCCCATTCCAGGTGCTGCGTCAGTTTGGCTACTCTCAGCAGGTGCCTTGCAAAGCGAAACCCCCTCTATGTGATTTGATCTTTTCTAGGGGGGTCCTCTGGGGACATGGATCAGATTGTTGCTCTTTGAGAGACACGCCAATCGACGTTAATGTGCGATTTGGAGCAGAGAGATATAGTTCAGTCTTCCCTAGAGTACGAGGCTTGGCTATCAGCTGAGCAGCCTACTACTGATCATTTGGATCAGGCAGAGAGTATTGATGTGGGAGGGCCCTGGCCGAAGAAGGAGACGGCACTGCGAGTTCGCATTGAGTTGCTGACTGATGAGAAGAGGGTCCTACAAGAGCTTTTGACAAAATAGAAGGTTAGAGCAGAGGTGGTAGAGTCCAGCCGAGTGCGAAGTCCTTTGTCTGGAAGGAGCCTTGAGTGTTGCTCTTGGAGCTACCGATGCATCCCGAAAGCTGTATAGGAGCCTTCACGGTCGCTGGATGATCGAGCGGGATGTCCGAGAGGATGGTTTTCGCATAGAGATTCGTGCCTTGAAGCGCAAGCTAGGTCGTTGATTCCCTCCTGCATATATCTTTTGCATAGATCAGACTTAGAGAAAGGGGCGTAAGAAACCCCTATTCAGATACACATTTTTTTATATACATATTTTCCTTACGTTTTTATTTTTTTTCTGTTTTTGTAAAAAAGAAAAGAAAGGAAGCTAGACATCACACCGATTATTTTTTGGGATGTGGTGTAAGCATTATACAGTTGTAAATGGAAAAGGGAAATCTATTATATATTTACCAAAATCTTTTTTGTTCTTTTCTCTTTTTGTTTTTTTTTATTTTGTTTAATGCCTTAATTACAGGGTGAGATCTTGGGTCCCATTTTGAGCATGGTCGAATCCCTATATATGATTAGATCTGGGCGAGTTTCAATAGTTTTACCAAGACCGGAACGTCAATCCCTTTTTATCGAGTCAAACCTTATTCTCTTTACCTCGGGTCATACGTTTGACAAAGTAGTTTCACAAAGACAATTCTGATCGTGGCCCGATTTGAACTAACATGAGCGGCCTAGCCGGAAATGGGTAGCAGGGAGAGTGACCAAAAGGTTCCTCAATCATCAATCTCATCAATCTTTTTTTAAACCTTTCCTGTTAAATTTTTCTTTTTAATCCCCTTTTTATTCACAAAGCCCAAGGTGGGTTCGTCATGCCCGTTATCGCCCTCTTTTTACCCATGGCGCCCTTTCAGGTTTTCACCAAGTCAATGGGTTTAGCTTTCTTACCCCAAGCACCCTTTCAGATTTTTGCCTGGTCCACACAAACTAGCTCTTTTTACCCGTAGCGCCCTTTCGGGTTTTCAATACGTCCATCTTGCTTTGAGCTTGTGTATATTTTTATTTATTTCTTTTTTTGTTTTCTTTTATTTTTCAAAGGCCACGACACAGACGTCGATTCCGTCATAGCCAGCTAGACGGGGCTCTAGTGTCGTCTCACAACTCGGCTCATATTGAATTAACAGATACTATGACTGCTTATGAACCTCAAAAGAGGGCTTTCTTCAAGGTGTATCTTGGACATTGGTCAGGTTAGAATTTCAAGGTATGCTGGGCTAAAAAAGGTTCTCTTGATACGATTCTAGTTTTCCATAACATACTTTCTTCCTTTGAAGATTTTTACTATACATGCCCCATAATTTTATTTTATTTTTATCTTCTCTTTTTCTTCTTTCTCTCCTGTTTTCTTTATTTCAGGCAACTTTTTAGATGTTTTGCTTTTCTACTTTTTTTATTTTGATTTTTGATAGTAATTCTACTTCTCCTTTCTTTTTTTGGTATATGTACACACTTTTTCCTCTCCTTTTTTTTTGAGGAAAGGGTTTATTGAAAGAAAGGCCAATGCTCAAAATGGTGTAGCAAGGGATATCAACTTTTTAGGGATGCTTTTTGGCTACTGAGTTTTGAAATGATGGCCTCTTTTGTGTGGTTTTTAAGCAGTCACGTATCTATATCAACAATCCTTACCTTGCCCCGATAGACTAAACGTAGAACCGTCGGACATATCTAGCATTGATGGGCTCAGGAAAGTGATCTCTGTCCATGGTGGCGAGGCAGAAGGCGTATCCTGTAGTACCTCCTTAATAACATAAGGTCCTTCCCAATTTGGCTTAAACTTCCCTCTTGGATTGGCATGAAGGGATGGGAAGATCTTCTTCAGCACAGTATCTCCTACCTTCAAATCTCGACTGCGGACACATTTATTGTAAGTGCATGCGATTTGTCCCTGGTAAACTTGGGTATGACACAAGGCTAGGAGCCTTTTCTCGTCTAGTAAGTTCAGCTGATCAAAGTGGGATCTCTCTCTTTCATCTTCAGATGAGCCTGATTCCATAAGGATTCAGAGCGAGGGTACTTCAACCTCTACTGGTAGGATGGCCTCGGTTCCATATACAAGGGAGAATGGTGTTGCCCCTATAGCGATACAGATCGACGTTCTGTAGACCCATAATGCAAATGGTAACATTTCACTCCAATCTCAATTAGTGACTACCATATTTTCGATGATGCGGATAACTGTTTTGTTAGCAGCCTCTACGGCTCCATTGGTTTGAGGTCGATAAGGTGACAAGCGATGGTGCTTGATTTTATACTGCTCGCAGAGGATCTTGATGCGCTTATTCGCACAGTTGGTGCCATTATCCATGATGATATCTTTGGGTATGCCAAATCGACACACAATATTGTTCTTGATGAACTTCTCGACATGACCGGCCGTGATGTTCGTGTATGATGCGGCCTCCACCCATTTGGTGAAGTATTCAATAGCGACCAAGATGAATCGATGTCCGTTTGAGGCTTTTGGATTAATCATTCCGACTATATCGAGGCCCCAGGTGGTAAATGGCCAAGGAGTGGTCATGCTGTATAGGTCGACGGCAGGAGCGTGTATCAGACTAGAGTGTTCTTTGCACTTGTAGCATTTCTGAACGTACTTGCAATAGTCAGACTCCATAGTGGTCTAGAAGTATCCTTGCCGTAAGATCTTCTTAGTGAGCATATGTCCGCTGAAGTGGGACCCACATATCCCTTTGTGGATTTCCTTCATGATATTGATCGCTTCGCTCTCAGTAAGACACCAGAGCAATATGTTATTATAGGATCGCTTGTAAAGGCAGTCGCCGCAGATGACATAGCCATTTGCCAGACGTTGAATGGTCCGTCGGTCTATTTTAGACATATCCTCAGGGAAAGTACGAGTCTCGAGGAAATTCTTGATATCCGAGAACCAGGGCGGCTCATCATCAGGCTTTAGGGGTTCCTCAATCTGCAGGAAGAAGGCCGGTTCATTCCTCTGCTCAATTATGATGGGTTTTATCTCAACACCATAGGGGATCTCTATCATTGATGCCAAAGTTGCTGACGCGTCGACGAAGCGATTCCTTATCCGTGGGACATAGGAGAACGTGACATCCTCGAAGCATGCTATCAGATCTTCCACGTGCTCATGGTAGGGGATCAATTTCTCATCCTTCATCTTCCAATCTCCATTCGTCTAGCATATCATCAATTGGGAATCACCAAATACTCTGAGGTGGGTTACCTTTAAATCGATTGTTGGTTGTAGTCCTGCTGCATAAGCTTCATACTCGACCATATTGTTAGTGCAAGGGAAGTTGAGTTTGATAGAAACCGGTACATGTGATCCTTTCGGTGAAATTAGAATGGCACCAACTCCCTGACCCTCAGCATTTGCCACCCCGTCGAAGTGCATTACCCACTATTCCTCTGCTTCTTCTGTATCGTCCTCCGCCATTAATAGAATGTCTTCATCAGGGAACTCGGTTCTCAAGGGCTCATAATCGGGCAATGGATTGTCGGCAAGATGATCAGCGAGGGCTTACCCTTTAATTGACTTCTGAGTGACGTATGTGATGTCAAACTCAGACAATAAGAGCTGCCAACATGCAGTTTATCCAGTAAGAGCCGGCTTCTCAAATAAGTACTTCAACGGGTCCATTCAGGCAAGTAGTAGAATGGCTTGGGATAGAAAGTAATTCCTCAGCTACACCCTGCTCAATCTCGAGTACCTCCTCCCTAACCTCCACCTGGTCACCCTCTGATACCTCCTCTCTAACCATCTCCCCGACATCCTCCTCTCCGACAATGGCATCGGTCCGAGCCTCGGAAGTCTCACCTATCTCCCCCATCATCATCCTCTCCAACTTAGAAACAGAGAGATAGTACCTACCAATACCCTTACCCTCCATCCTAAAAGAACGAGTTCAAAAAATTGAAGAGAATAAAAGAAACGGCGCCTGAAACGGATGGCTGGATCGCGAGATATCACGAAAACACGAAAAATAGAGCATAAAGAAACAAGGAAACGAAGAATCAAAGACCAAAACGGATAGCACGGAAAATTTGAAAAGTTTTTGAACTATATATAGAGCACGGCTAAATCGTGAGTTTGAATTCACGCGCTCAACCTAATAACACACCACGGTTCCCACGCTTAATTCGGATTAAACGACTAGTCTTGAGCTCGTAAATGAATCAAAGCTTGCTCAAACTAACCCGACCGCCTGGTTGCGCGCAGCCTACCAAGCGCGTAATCACCCCAAGCACCCGAACCGGTGCACGCGAATGCCAACAGTCACTCCCACAGTGACCGGCTACCGCCCTAATCCTACGGCCCATGTTGTGCATTTAACTTGATTAAACGACCTGACACTGGCGCTTAATGACCTTCCGGCCCTCTGAAACACGCGCTCCCATTCAGGAGCACAATTTGTTTATGCGCCCAGACTGAAGTGCACAATTCTCCAAAAACACAAAAAAATGTCCCAAAATAGCAAGTTCACAGACCTAAATTTGGAGACTTCCGACATTGATTACCGACCTAAACTCCGCCCTGGTTGTGACCAATCCAAAAACACTCCTGACTTAAAATATATATATATATATACCCCAAACTAAACTAAAAAATGCATCCCAACATCATTTATACACTTCAACTAAGACCGAACTAAACTAAAAAAATGATGAGAAAAAAATGCCCCCCATCACTTACGCACTTGATCTTAGACTAAACTCAACTAAACTAAAAATGCTCCCAACATACCCCAGATTCAAAATAAAATAAACCCAATCGAACCAAACTTGAATAAATATTAAATAAATAAAAAACATCACACCCAAAACAAGTTAAATAAGTTGCAAGATAAATCAAACCAAAAATTTACTACATAACCACAAGAGGAATTTAGAAACGCAACCGCTTCATAACTAGATAAAATAATTACAAAACACATCGAGGGCATACCCTCTGAATATACAATTTAAAACAAGAAATTTAAAATTCACACGTTCAGGCAATGCCCGAATCTGGATTTATTCGGGAAACCACTTCGAGTCGGGTTGATAGCACCAACCCTAGTATCACCTTGCATTCCCAATCCCGTCCATTCCCAATAATCCTTAGTAATCACAACTCTTCGGGTTCAATACCCGGGATACAAAACAAAAAGGAAGAAAAGACATCAACAAAGAATGCCCAAAAATCACAAAAAAAATGCTCCAAAACTTCTAAAAATCTTAAGCTTGAAAAAAAAACAAAAAAAAATAAAGCCTTTTGGGCTCACACTTCTAAGCTATACCTCCTAAACCATAGAGTGACAAGTGTCAAACCTTTAAACCATTTTAATCTAATTAAATCCAAACCAAACACATACCCCCCTTTGAAAAACAATAATCCGTGACAAGCTTAGATAAACCAATAGGAGTAAAACACCCAACAACCATCTAGAACTCTTTGAAAACTCATACACTACTAACAAGTGTCATCTCAAATCAAACAAAAGACTAAAATAAAACACCCAAAACCTTAAACTTTAAACAAAAAAATAATTCTCTAAAGCAAGACCCTGACTTGTCCCAGACTTGTTTGGGACCAAAAAAATACTCCCAACAAACCAAACAGAACCAAGTAAACTCCCTAAACAAAACTAAATAAAGCAAATTAATCTCAGGATAAACACTAAGCTAAATTAAATCCTAAACTAAATCAAACCAAATATGCCTGACTAATTCATTAAACGAGTTATAAAAAAGTAAATAAGAAAAAAAAAAATAACAACACATCTTTATTCATAATTTAAAATTTTTACAAGTGTCATCTGAGGCATACCTCCTGAAATTACAACCCGAAATGAAAACCTAGAACCTAACTTACAACCCAAAATGAAAACTGGAAATTTGAAATCAACACAAGGCGAGGAGCAGAGTGTCCAATCGGAAGCTTCGGGAAGGATTGGTTGGGTAATAAATCCCTCCATTTATAACACCTTCTCTTCCCCCATCTTCACCTCCCTAAAAGGGATTGATGTGAAGACTAGCACCCTCATTCCCAATACCGCCCAATCCTAGAATAACACCGTCCTCAAGCATCACCTCAAGGCGAAGATCACGTGAAATCACGAACATAAGAAGAAACGACATCCCAATCAGACGGTTAGATCACCCGATATCACTAAAACACGAATTTTAGAATACAAGAGATCCAAAAAAAGTAAAACTCAAGACTAAATCGAGTAATGAAAACCAAATAAAGGCTCTCTCACCTATATAGAGTATGGACTTAATCATGCGCCCAGACACGTGCACTTAATCCAGTCACGCGCCATGCACACTGTGCTCGATCCAAAACACGCGCTCCGACCCGAGAGCGCAACTGAACCATCGCCCGCACCACCGGCGCTATGCTCCGATCACGCGCAATACATAAACCACGCAATCCCATCAAACGAATGCCTCATGCAGTGCAATACTAAAGGTCGCCCATACAGTGACCTGGTGACGCCTCAATCACGCACACTGATTAAAGCGCATAATACAGTCAAGAGCACACTCAGACACGCGTAAACAACCCTTCAAACCTGCGATCGCACATCTAGAAATTGGCGTACAATCATATTGAGGGACCTAAACCAGGCATGCAATGCCTGACTTTGGACAAAATCTATACCGTCACATCTTTCTACCTTACCTTGATCAAAACTCTCCTATCCCATCCTGTAGCCTCACAGGTTGTTCAGAGAGAAAGAAGGAGAGAGGGGCAACTGCTCACGCACATCCTATCACGATAACATCATGAAAAATTAGCCATGCACACACACGACACCACCTCCATATCCAGTCCCATCGCAATAAATTAGCCATGCCCTCATGTCTCATCGCGAAAAGCCAAAAGCAAATCTCTTGAAAGCGCGGGCACACCGCCCAAAAAAAAAAAAAACTAAGCCAATCACGATGCAACCACAACGTGATTTTTTTCATGACCCAAGATCGGCCAAAGAAAGAAATAAGACACTTATCGCGTAAATATCCTACCAACGTCCCATCGCTAACTAGACTCCTCCCAGCCTCCCATCGCAAACATCACTACCCGAAAAGCTCAAACAACACCTGCCACACCATATGATGAAAAGGAAGAAAGCTCGATCATGTCCCATCGCTAAAAGTAAAGAACCCTCTTCCTGAATTACTCACTACGTAATAGTCGCCAGACACCACTGCAGCAAAAATGCATGAAGATTCAGGACTCCTCCCATGTCCCCTCGCATCTGACCAATGCCAAGTTCCAGTGCGAATATCCTGTCAGAACCCCCACATCCCACAAGAACTCGTCCAACACACAGCCAAAGAAAGGAAGAATCCTTAAGTCCCATCGCGACGTCATGGTGACAGCCAGCTGGTACCGCCACCAGCTATACAAAAATCCCGACAACCCTTCAGCCCCATCACGGACTACACAAGCTACGCACAACACAGGTAAGTATCCCCAAGTAAGTACTACTCCCTCTCTTTTACTCGATATTACTTGCAAAATATAGTTAACTATGATTAAGTACAAAATGTTCTTAAAACCCATCTCTAGACTCACGGATCACTGTAGTCCTCCCATAAGAGACAATCATCAGTATTTGCCAAGAATGTTAGACAGAGTATCCGACATGCCAAGTGTCGTCCTGACAACCACACAAACGGTTGGGTCCACAAATCCCGTACCGGTGGATCTACTCAGCGACATCTTCGAAGCCATGTTTTCCGCCATTTTACCACCGAATTGATCTTAAGTTAAAAATCTCAAAATTTCAAAACCCCTTACTTCCAAAAAAATAAAAAAATCTTTTACTTCCAAAAAAAAGGAAAAAGAAAACAATCAAACTATCAAGTGAAGAAACCAAAAAATAAACAAAGAGACTTTACTTACCAAAATTCACCAATAGTTTACCAGCCCAAACCGGCCATTCTCTTGGGAAACTGAACAATGAGTATATTTAATCTACGAACTTATAAGCACCTATTGGAAAAGGAACGCCTGACGCGCATTGGTGTGAGCAATGACGCGCCCGGTCTGACATGACTTGCGAAAGCCTTCGACATTATATTGCATTGTATTAATGGTCCCTAGACCTTATGGACATTTGTATGACGCCCCCCGGTACCTCGGCTGTGTCATACCCCTCTATTTGACTACCCCTTATAGCAGGTCGTTGCAGGCGGCAGGATGCCCCTTGCACCGACAGAGCGGCAGGATGCCCCTTGCACCGACAGATTAGGATATGGTAATTCTCCTTCCTGTTTGACTGTCACTCACAGTAGGTCGCGCCACACGATGGGATGCCCCTTGCACTCGGGGAATAGGATACGCTGACTTCCCCCGTCGACTGTCTATGACAGCGGGTCGCGATACACGACGAGATTGCTCCTGGGCATCCATGGCATGGAACAAGCCTTTTGACAGCTATCATTGGGCCCCCGAATGAGGGGTGTCAGCATCCCTAGTTCACACTTGTGATTTCCCAAGCGAAACAAGAAGACACCTCGAATGAGGGGTGTCTTCGACGTCTTCTTACTTCGCAAGAGCGCGCCAAAGAGGGGCATCTGTAAACACTCCCATTTTGCTCTCTCGAAATATACAAATCTGTTTGGTCAACCTTTGACCTTGCTCATGACTTTTCGAAAAGGACTCACCTTCTCTGGATGTTTCACAATCCTATTGTGGGACCATATATTGAAACAATTGTATATGGTTGGACACAGGCTGAAACAATAGCTTTGTGGCTCAGGCCTCATGACCCTAACTTAGGGACCATGTACTGAAACAATAGTACATGGCTGTACACTAGCTTAAATAATAGCTCTGTGGCTCAGACCCCAATGTAGGGAGATTATATACTAAAACAATAATATATAGTCAGAATACAGGTTAAAATAATAGTCTGGCATTTCAGACCCGACTCGGACCCGGACAACCCTGAATTACGGGCCTAAAACTATGCGCTCAATTCGATGGCGTGCCAAACCACACACATGCAATCAGTCCCCTCTCAGACGAGACTTCCCTTCCCCAGACCACCTCGAGACTCGATTACGCACCTCACATGAGACGCGCAATCGGATTGAGCGTCCCACCATCGACGAGTAATTGGCCTATGCCTGACCTAGTCTTACAGTCCTTGACCCCCAAGCTTCCTCGATCAAGGGCTTCTAAAGAGATGCTTAATCGAATTGCACATTCCACATTAAGTGTGCAATTAGTCCTAACATTGTTAGAACTAGGAAACTCGCTGAGCAAGTCAGTCGATCGCTCGCTGAGTCGGTAACCGACCTAAAGCGATTAAGCACCGGGAGACCGGCACGCAATCCATTTAAATGCATGAAACAGGGTGTTTAATTGGAGAAAAACCTATAAAAGAATTTTTTCTAATTCGCCCAAGACGATGGGGCACACAACACAAGAGAGAACATATTTTTTTGGGATTCTGAAATCAGAGAACTCCGAGAATGAACACATAGAGGAACCTAGTCATGATTTCGAGATTCAAGCTCTGAATTTTTGAGATTCCTCTCCGCAACCCCGATCCTAGGTAAAAATATTAGTTTTAGATTTAGGATTTTCCCTTAGTTTCAATTATTAATATTAAATTTTTAGTTTTTAGACCGTAAACCCCATTTTTTTAGACCGTAATTTCAATATCTAGTTCTAGTTCTTAGGTTCTAGAACCAGTCCTCAATCTGACGGCCTAATTCACCGACCATAGACTTTAATTCTGTTCTAAATCTTAATCTCCAGTCCTATCATTAATCTCTGATTCTAGTTCTTAGTTTCTAGAACCAGTCCTTAATCCTA
This sequence comes from Chloranthus sessilifolius, assembly GCA_021018995.1. Taxonomy (NCBI): domain Eukaryota; kingdom Viridiplantae; phylum Streptophyta; class Magnoliopsida; order Chloranthales; family Chloranthaceae; genus Chloranthus; species Chloranthus sessilifolius. Next base: position 30,749,720 of record CM037597.1, on the reverse strand, counting down.
CGGTCTAATTTTTTGATTTTGGACCCGAATTCAGTCCTAAAATTTTTAATTTCTAGTTTTAATTCCTTAATTTAATATTTCTAAAACCCCAAATATTAATTCAATTTTCCAAAATTCTAGTTTCACAATTTAATTCATCATTATAATCCCGAAACGACTCTAAAAACCCAAAAATATTATATTATAATCTAAAATACATTTTGCTTTAATCTCAGCCACCCGATTTGCCCAAGGGGTCTTACTGAGGGTACTCAGGTATGAGGCCAATCCTCCTTAGCATAGCGGGCCCAAGACCTTTTTTTTAGAATTTTAGTAGGATTAATTCAGTTGCTTTAATCAGAATTTTAATAAAATTAGTTTCTTTGTTTTAATTAGATTTTAATAAAATTAATTCCTTTGTTTAAATTAGTGTTTTAGTAAAATTAGTTCTCTATTCCAATCAGAGTTGCAGTAGAACTAGTATACTTGCTTTACTCAAAATTTCAGTACAATCCGCATGCTTGATTTAATTAGAGTTTTATCAGAATTGATATATCTGCATTCCTAGTATGATTAGGAGACTAATATTAATTAGACTTCTAGTAACATTGGGAAATTAAATTAATTAGAATTCTAATAAAATTAAAACATTTAAATTAATTATACTCCTAGCATAATTAGGACACTAAAATTAATTAGACTCCTAATAGGATTAGAATATTAGACTAGATCACTATAATAAATTCACATAACTAGAATTTCAATAGAATTAGGAAATTTAAACTAATTAGAATTAGAGCAACCATCACAAGGAAAGAAAATGAAGACTAAACTATCTAAATTATAAAGAAGAGCCATAGTTATTGACGTTCGCAACCGGAAGATTCAGTAAAGAAATAAACCACACCCGCTCTAAAGTGTGATCACTGACATGTTACAGCGTCGTTAAATATTTGCAGCTGGCGATCGCAACAAACTAGAAACTTTCCTAGCAAATTTCCCCTTTTTTATTTTATTTCTAACATTACAAACACCGCATCGCTAGAGTCCGCTTGGACAGAATTGGACCACTGATTCAATGGGGACCGAGAGGAACCCAGAAAAAGCGCACACCAACACCCACCTCATGTAATTCCTCTGCCACAAGTTTCGGCACTTCAGTCACCTCAACCAGCCATGAACAAGGTTCACAGACCTGGGAAAGAACCCACTTTGGAATCGGGAAATGTGTATGACCTTTTGCAACATCTTGAAAAGATTCCAGCTTAGCTCTCGATTCTCGAACTCATCAAGAAATCCCTCAAACACTATCAGTTGTTAATGAAGGCACTAGCTGAGACTCACATAGCTGAGGACACCACTCTAGACAAGCTATGTGCAATCAGTTAGGTCATGGGTCAACCCCCAACACTCACGTTTACAAACGATGATATGTCGAAGGAATTACTGCACGGGAGTTCTGCCCCTATATATCTAACAATAATAATCAGGGGATTCTTTGTTCCTCATGCATTGGTTGATACAGGAGTAGGCCTGAACATTTTCCCACTAACTACACTCAAAGCCCTTGAGTATACAGATCAGGATATACGGCCTTTGTCGTTATCTCTCATAGCATATGATGACACACGGTACTTTGTCAAAGGGACCATCAAGCTCCAAGTTCGATGCGGACTAGCTACCATCGATACTACATTTCACCTGTCAGATTCGTCCAACACCTACAATTTGATCTTGGGCTGAAAATGTTTGGAGTCAATGAAAGTTGTAGCATCCACCTACCATCAATGCATCAAGTTCCCTCATGAGGACACTATAATCAGGGTATACGTCGATGCTCCTTTTGAGAACCTAGACACTGATTACATTGCAAGTATTTCGATAGCTCATGACTCAATATTATCTACCAGTTACATAAAGAAGACGGATAATCTTGATAGCACGTCTATAGCAGAAGTTGACCAGTCATGGTCTCCCCCAGAATGCCAGCGAAAACTAACTAAGAGAGCGATTGATCCTAACCTCACACGTATGTATGATATGGTTCCCACTGCAACAAAAGGATGGGACCTCTTATATCAACTAGGATACGTCCCGTACACGGGACTCGAACAAAATAAGCAAGGACGGATAGGGCTTGTGTTACCAACTTAGGTCCGCAAGCTCACCGGGGTAGGATACAGACCCGACGGCAAGAAAATCGCTGCCTTGGCAACATCACCTAAGTGAACATTATATGATCATTTCGTCTATGGAACTACTGAAAAGGCCAACGTGCCGAAGAAAGAAGGAACCTTCCCCAAGCCCCAGTTAATCAAGATTGAACAAGTGGCGGAAGTCTTCGTAGACTTAATACACTTGGGCTAGATAGAAGATACAGACCAAGCTCTTAGGGGTCAGCCCATTATTCAAAGCTGAAGAATCTCTTGATATAGAAAATTGAAAATACTTAGAAACTGAGCCACTCATAGAAGATTAGGAGTTAACCGATGAAGAAGACTTCCACATCACAACCATAGAAATTAGGAGTCAACCGATTAAGAATGGCAGCCCCCACCAAGTGATGATGAAGACTATTGGTTAAATCTTCCTGCTCTTGAATTGGAAGAACAAGTAGGCGAAGGCCTCCAAAGACTATTCCAAGCAGAAGATGAGTACTATAATAAAGATTCCCAGTCTCCTGACTTACCAATTGACTTACTTCTTGTAGACACCTCAATTTTGCCGTCTCAGAGTATACAAACATGTTCGGTCAACCTTTGACCTTGCCCTAATATGGGGACCATATGCTGAAACAGTAGTATATGGCACTGGCTAAAATAATAGTTTTGTGGCTCAGACACCACAACCCTAATACGGGGACTACATACTGAAATAATAGTATATAGTCAAAGCACAGGCTGAAACAATAGCCCTGTGGTTTGGACCCGACCTAGACCAGGGAAAATCCTTAATTACTCGTGTTGTATAGTGCGCACAATTAGATTGAGTTCCACACAATTGGCGCGCAATTGGTCCAACTCGGACTAGGCTACTCTTCCCGCAGACCGCCTTAGGACCCGGTTTCGCACCTAGGCTAGGGCGCTTAATCGATTACGCGCTCCACCACCAGCGCATAATTGATCCATTTTTGACCTGGACTCTAATTCCCTAAACCGCCTAAAGTCCCCTATTAAGCGCCCTGGAAACAACGCTTAATCGGATTGCACGCAGTGAATAGGGTGCACAATTAGTTCTATTAGAATAGAACTAGGACACCCGGCTGAGCCAGTCAGCCGGTCACTCACTGAGTCCGTGACCGACTCAAAGTGTATTAAGCGCCTGGAACAGGGCGCGTAATTTAATTAAGCGGCCCAGACAGGAAGAGTAATTGAATTCCACCGACCAATTAAGCGCACCCTGTAGGGCACGCAATTGCCGGAATACCTATAAATAGACCCGCTTACCCCAAATACAAAACACACAATTCGAGATATCCAGCAATCGAGCTTTCGAGTTCCTTCCTTCTGAGCTTAGGAATCTCGAGATCCTCCCCGGCGCCTAGGTAATTTCTTAGCTCTAGTTTTTTTTTTTTTTTTTTTCTAGTTCTAGATTCTAGTTCTTAAGTTCTAGTTTTTTTAATTTTTTTTTATAGATCTTAGATTCTAATTTCTAGTCTTAGATTTTAGATTTTGATCCTAGTTTCTAATTCTTATTCTTAACCTCTTAACTTCTAGAACTAGGTCTTAGCTTTTTAATCCTTAAATTTTCATTCTAGATTTTAGTTTTAAATTTTACTTCCTTGCTTAGTTCTTCTCTTCTAGTTTATAATCTCGCAATTTTTCAAATCTTCAATTTTAACTCATACCTTTTAGATTTAAATTCGTAATTTTCTCATCTCTGCTTCTAGATCTTAGCTTCTAGAACCAGGTCTTAGCTTTAGTCGTTAAGTTTACGATCCTGGTTCTTAAATCTCTAGAGCCAATTCTTAGTTTTTAATCATTCTAGATCGTAGAGTTTATTTTTAATTCTAGTTTTAATTTCTCTTAGTTTATAATTCTTTAGTTATAATCTTAATCTTAAAAGTCCTTTAATTTTAATCTTCAAAATCCTAACTTTCCAATACAAAAATCAAATTTTCAATCTATATCATTTTTAAAATGACCCTTTGCCAACTGATTTGCCCAAGGGAACCTTAAGGAGGGTACCCAGGTACTGGGCCGATCCTCCTTAGCGTAGCGGGCCCAAACCCCTTTTTTTAGGTTCCCAATAGAAATAGGATATTTAAAATAAATAGATTTCTAGTAGAAATAGGATATTTAAAATAATTAGACTCTTAATAGAATTACGACTTGTAGGTTAATTAGACTTTTAGTAAGAATTAGGATAGAGTTCTGATAGAATTAGGATACTTGAGTTAATAAGGATACTTAGATTAATTAGACTCTTCATAGAATTAGGAGACTAATATTAATTAGACTTGTAACAATATTATGACTCTTGAGATAGTTATACTCCTAGTAGGATTAGGAGATTAGTTTAATTAAACTTTCAGAATAATTAGACTCTCGGTAGGACTGGGAAAACAAAAGCAATTAGACTTAGAGCAGGATCCAGAAAACAAACTAAACATCCAGGTGACCTAGCGCTGCTGGCATGGACAGGCCGATGATTCAGTAAAGAAGTTGAACCCACACCCTAAAAAGGTGTGATCAGTAACGTGTTGCAACGTCGATAAACATCTGTAACTGACGATCGCAACGAACCAGGTATTTTCTCCTTAGGATTTACCTTTTCTTTTTTTTTACTTCTATACTTTTCACTTACCATCAATCGCCTTACGTCAAAGTCCACATAGACCAATTTGGGCCACTCTTTTCGGGAACCGAAAGGAACCTAGAAAAAGCGCATATCAACACTTCTGATGATGGCTTCAATCTCCAACACATGCTTGGGGAGTATTTCTACCACCCCATGATCCCTGAGCCAGGTTGGGAATGCCCGTGGGAAAACCGGTGCGTCACCCATCCAGACAAACCGCGTTGTAGGGCGCATGCCTTCATACTAAGGCATTTCGAGCCACAAAAGGAAGAACCATTAACCACTATGGAAATGATTTGGTAGAATACGAGGAAGAAAAACTGAAGAACTTCTACCCTCAAGATCAAAGCGATTCAGAAGACCAAGCAATCCATGTGATTGAAGAGGTCGTGCCATCAACCGGATCACCACCTCCGTCGCTCATCTAGAAAAACACACCAGATGAAGGCTACAAAAAAAATGCCAAATTTTGAGAGGACTCACACAATCTGAAGGCTCACTCGAACAACACCATCCGTACCCCTTTCCCAACTAAGGGAACCATTCCTATCAACTCCTCCCCAAGAAGTCGACCCTGTATCCTACTTATTATCAAAAATCAAAAAAATAGAAAACACCCAAATGCCTAAAAATTTAAAAATTGAAAACCCACAAAAATTATAAAATTTTGAAAAAATGTGGATACGCATCGACTTTCGAAACCTCAACCAGGCATGCCCAAAAGGTGACTTCCCGCTTCCCCACATTGACACTCTAGTTGATAATACTGCGGAATACGAGATGTTATCTTTTATGGATGGTTTCTCAAGATATAATCAGATCAAATTAGCAGAACCCGACCAAGAAAAGACTTCGTTCACTACACCATGGGGAACTTACTGTTACGTCATCATGCCATTTGGCCTAAAAAATATAGGTGCCACATATCAACGCGCCATGATGGCTATATTCCACGACATGATGTGCAAGTGTGTAGAAGTCTACGTTGATGATATATTAGTGAAGTCACAAACTCAAGCAGGCCATGCCAAAGCACTCCAACTCTTACTAGAATGATCCCAAAAATATCAGCTAAAGATGAATCCAAAGAAGTGCGTGTTCGGGGTGACTTCCAGTAAACTGCTAGGATTTATAGTCAGCAAGCGAGGAATCAAAGTTGATCCGATGAAAGTCAAAGCCATTCTCAAAATGCCACCTCCCAGTAATTTCAAAGAGTTATGCGGTTTGATAGGAAGGTTACAGTTTATCAAGAGGTTCATCTCCTAGCAATCACACCGGTGTGACCCTTTCTACAGACTACTAAAAGGAGCAGAGTACATATGGGATGACCAGTGCCAGCAAGCCTTCGACAATATCAAAAAGTACCTTCTCAACCCTCCGATATTATCACCACCAATCCCTGGAAAGCCCTTAATCTTATACGTCTCAGCCAATGATAAAGCAATGGGGGTAATTCTAGGACAACACAATAAAGATGGGAAGAAGGAAAAGATCATCTACTACCTCAGTAGGACGATGGTCGAATACGAATAAAAATACACCGCATTGGAGAAGACTTGTCTAATATTGGTATGGGCTTCAACAAAACTACGACATTACTTCTGGGCTCACAAAATAATGGTATTGACCTCGCATGGACCCCTTTAAGTATATAATTAAAAAGCCCACAACATTTGGAAAAATTGCTCGATGGCACATGCTGCTACAAGAGTTTGACATCACCTATGTCACTCAGAAATCTATCAAAGAACAGGAGATTGCCGATTACCTCACTAATCTTTCACTCTCGGACAATGAACCTGTATGTACTGACTTTCCCGATGAAGACTTGCTCTCAATACAAAGAGAAAGAACCAAGTAAGACCTCGTGGACTTTATACTTCGACGGGGTTCTCAATCAGAAAGGAAAGGGCATCGGGATAGTCTTATGAAGCCTAGAAGAAGTTGTCATACCGAAAGCCATTCAAATAGATTTCCCAGTTACTAACAATGTTTCTGAATACGAAGCATTTATTATCAGACTACGAGCCGGCTACAGCTGGGAATCAAACAGTTGAAGACCATCGCTGACTCCAAGCTTGTGATATCACAAGTAATCAGAGAATGGAAGACGAAAGAAAGAAGATTAATGACATACTTAGAAACCACTCAATTCTTGGTAAAGAAAGTTGAAAGAATTTAGTTCACCCATATTCCGAGATTAAATAATGAGCTGGCAGACTCTCTAGCCACCTTAGCTTCAGTTATACAAATATCGATCGGACAAAGTACAAGTCTTTCATCATTGAGAAGCTGAGCATGCCTGCACATAAGGTAGCCTTGAAGGTTAAGCCGGAATTGCCATTGCTTCCAAGAACTACTGAACAAGAGAAATCTACCACAAAAGGTCTCGCAAAGTAAGAGGCTACCGTCGCAGCCTTCAGATTCTAGCAATCTTCAACCGATGATGGATAGCCATGGTATTACGACATCTACAACTTTCTGAAGCACCGACACATCCCTCCTTATGCATCGAAGATTGAACAGAAGACTATAAGGAATCGATGTGCCATATTCTATATTCTGGAGGAAGTACTGTACAAAGAAGCCTTCACTAAAGGAGTACTGCTATGGTGTCTCATAGACGCAGAAGGACAATACATCATCCATGAAGCACATGCAAGTTCCTACGGCGCTCATGCTGGTAGTCAAAGGCTCTCAGAGAAAATCGCGCGACAAGGCTACTATTGGCTCACAACGACTAGGGATTGTCACTTATATGTTCAAAGTTGTAAACAATGCCAAGTAGACACAGCACTTATCAAAGCCCATCAGTCACGCTAAATCCCATGGTTTCACCATGACCATTCACAATGTGGGCCTTTGATATAATCTCATGGTTTCACCTTCAACCGAATACTACACCAAATGGGAGGAAGCCAAGTCATATGTTAATATCACCGCCTCAACACTAGAAAAGTTTATTATTCGGAATATCATCACAAGGTTTGGAGTTTCCAGAATGATCATCACCGATAACAGACCACAATTCATTACTGAGAAGACGAAGAGGCTGTTCAAAAAATATGGGATTGACTTACAGCACTCGTCACCCACTAATAAAACTCTAATATGAATACTTAAATAAATAGTGGAAACGAGCAATGGTGCTAACTAGTCTGATCGATTACCAAAGGCACTCTGGGCCTATCAGACCTCCATTCGTACGACTAATGGCCAAACCAAGGATTAAAATATCAGAAAACCAACACATATCGTCCGAGCCCAAAACTGATATGTATCAGACGATACGCATCAGTATCGGACAGTACCAGAAGATACATTCAATGTATTATCCGGTAAATGAATGGGAACCACCGATATGGTACATTCAATGTATTATCCGGTAAATGAATGGGAACCACCGATATGGTACATTCAATGTACCGTATCGATGAGTCCTGGCACCAATATGTATCGGTATCAGACAAAATTTTGATCCATGGGCCAAACTCCTTCCCTCCTCATGTATAGGATGGAAGCAGTCCTACCATATGAAATACAAGTGTCATCTCTACGCATCCAGCTGATAATCAACTATCCATAGATGAGAGGAGAGTTGCTCTGCTAACCCAGTTAGAGCAACTTGATGGGACATGCCTAAGAGAAACCGATCATTCACAAGTACATCAGAGGAGAGTGACCAGAGCTTACGATAAGAAGGTCCTTGAGCGAACTTTTGAAATTGGAGACTTGGTCTTGAAGAAAATCATGCCTTCAAGCATGCTCACTCTAAGGGGCAATTGAAACCAAATTGGGAGGGCCATAGGTTATAGCAGCTGCCTACCCCGGAAATGCACACAAATTAGTGAGCCAAGACAGTGAAGAACTTCCCAACCCGTGGAACTCTATGTATCTCAAGAAATACTACCCTTAATTATAGTAATCATTGTGTTATGTAGCCAGATATACGTACTTATATCTATCACCCTTGTAGTCATCATTAGTCATACGTCATTATTTTTTAGATATCTTTGAAATTTTCTAATTCATCTCCCACCTTCTTACTCGGGCAATTTGATCAAAAGGATTTATGGAATATGAAACTTCTTTTAAAGTGTAGAAAATACTGGATTCTCATCCCCTTGTCCCGCCATTGAAGTAGATGTTAGAGCATAAAAATGAAGATGTTAGGTTTAACCAAAACTCAAAATTCTTGTGTTAGCAAGCCATTTCAAAATATACATGTTTCAAGAGAGAGACCAAAACAAGAGATAAAAAAAAAAGCATAACCAAGCGAGAGCATGCGACGAGTGAATACGTCAATGAGCCCAGGAAAGCATAAACAAACCGTGAGGGCATCCTTGGTATTTTCACTAAGGAAGTATAAGCAAATTGTGAGGGCATCCCTGGTACCTTCACACTGCTAGATATTGTCGTACGGTGGTGGGGGGAGGACAAACTCCTTCTAACCATAGAATTTGAGACTTTGATGGTGCCGAAACACGACAGAGAGCTCAACTATGACATTACACACCGCCAGAGAAAAGGGTCATTGACTATCTCATTTAAAAGTTGTCAAATAAGAAACTATCCCCATATCATTAAGCCTTAGCCCTCTTTCATCCCCTTTATTTTATTTTGGGACGATGTGTCAAATATATATTTTTTAAGATCTTTTCAAAAATAAAATCGAAAACCCGTGAATAGTGAAGGATGCAAACACCTACTACCTATCACTCACCCCGCTCCCATCAAAACTACGAGATGTGATGATCACTATCGAAGGTAAAACCCGATATACGACTGAAATAACCAACTTCCCACCCGATGCGGTAAGACTACTAAAAAAGTTTTATTCAATACTGACCCTCCAAATACATAGCCAATAGCCTCTGACTCCAACCCCGCGAAGTGACCAGCCATACCCTGGATCCCCTTCGTCCGCCTCTCCAGCTCATACTGCAAGCGGTCTATGGTGACCTGCATCTCAGCCTACATGGTCCGACGAGAAAAATCCAACTCAGCAGACTAAGTTCGCTGCTCCATGATCAGATCAACAATCAAATCCTGATGAGTCCGCTCAGGATTATCTATGGCAGTCTGCCTCACCCCTTCACTGGTGTGGGCACGCTTGGCCTCGAGGTGGGCTGCCTCGAGCTGTTAGACCTGCATAGAAGCGCATGACTAATTTAAGAACAAAATACATCTACAAAGGAAGAAAAGATGATCAAGAGAGAAAAAAAATACCCGCTTTGCTCGCTTGCGTAACAAGCAATCGATCATCTCAGCGGTCAATGGGTCCGTAGGAGGAGTCGACTGGGGTGGCAACTTGGTCATGGGCTATTACAAGAGAAAAAAAAAACATCGGATGACGATACAAGTGTAAAACTGAAAGCAAAATTACACTAACTAAGCATACCTGGAGAGGAGGGGTGGTGATGTCATAGGGATCTAGAGGAGGATCCTCAAGCACAGAGTCAGGAATAGCCTGTACAAGACAAAACAAGGAAAAGCATGAACACATCAAAATAAAATAAACACATACTAAACAAAACATATTCACAAAAAAAAAAATACACATCATACCTGAATCTCAAGGCGCAAGGAGGCTACAACAGCCTTGGCTACTGATGCGGCTATAATTGTACTAAGCCTTAACTAATGCAAGCGCACAATGGAAACTACAACACTAGTATAGGATCATTCCCACAAGGAAGGGCAAAATTTTGTATGTTTTGAAAACTTTTATCTGCCTTTTAAGAATCTAATCTACTAGAGAAATAAGAATAAAAGAATGGTTATTTAAACTAATATAAAGGAACGGAACTCTAAATCCTCCTTCCAAATTATGGTCGTCAATCACAATCCTTCAGGTCTCGGATGTTTACAAAGAAAAATACCGTTACAACATATCTCAATCCTCTAGAATTTGGGTGTCAATCAAAAACTAGAATTTCTTAACATAGATTTATACTAATCAACAATCTTTTCGAAATTTGGGCGCCAATCAAACTCAAGAAAACTGAAGATGGAAAATTAAAACCGTTGCACTAATCTGTAAACTCAAGATTTTAGTCGTCAATTAAAATCAAGAATTCATAGATGTTTACAAAGCAGTAAAAGTGCATGAAAATAAATCTAAACTAGAAAGCAAGAGTAAAACCATCCAAAGGGTTGATCTTTCAGCTTCTTCGGTCTTGGTTGTCAGGCAAGACTTTCAGAGGACTGTGGACGATTTTACTTGATAAAAACTACTCTACGTTGATCTTCCAGAATTTCAACCTCAGTTGTCAATTGATGCTGAAAATTCCTTGGATAACTTTATCCTATGCCGAGCCCTCTTACTGATAAATCATAAGGGGTCGGATTACATTATTCTAACTAAAGAAAACTACTAAAATAAAAGATTCCTAATATAACTCTAACTTCTAGTTCTAAGCTTCCTTGCTTTGATTGGTGGATGCGCAAGACTTTTCTTCATGTTCTCAGTAGCAGAGATCTTCTGGATTCTCCTCGTATGTCTTTGCCAATCTTCTCGGATCCGTGGGTTGCCAAACTTCTAATTCAAGTGATCTTCTATTTCTGGGTATGGCGGTGTATGTCTCACGTGATCAGCAGCAGCGGAATCTTTGATTTTTGACCAATCGTAATTTATGATTGTTCTCTTTTTCAGTATAATTCCCTCCTTTTTGATCGATCGTATTCTTGCTTTGTGTGTCTCTTAGTCTTCAATGTATTTTTGAATCAATCGTAGATTACGATTAGTCTCTTTTCTTTTCTCCTTCATTCTGTCGAGATTACAATTGGTCATACGATCGGATCGTATCTCTTCTTTATCTCAGCTTTCAGACTGGTTCTCAGTATGAGTGGATCGTATCTACATACGATCGTCTTTATTACTACTTTTTGAGTTCACTTTGGCAAAGATTATCACTTTGACTCTATTCTGTTGTCTATTCTAAATATCTGCACATTGAAATCTCATTAGTAGCAAACTGGGGTCTAGCATCACTAAGTTACGGGTGATAAAATGGTAAATTATGTGACTGATCACACCCCTAAACTTGAGCTTTGTTAGTCCCTAAAAAACAAGGAAAAATAAACTATCCTAGAACTATAAATTTAAATGCCACTTTCGAGGGAGCACGATTGCATTTAGCATATGCAACAAGCCTTTAAACTCCTAGGTGATCCCTAGTGGAGGATTTATGGTCTTCTGAAGGTTTTCAGTGAAGTTACCTACAAACTTTAAATATTTTTGGGTTTTTCAAACAAATTTTCAAAGATAAAGAAAAAGGTTTTTTAATTCTAAACTAATTTTGTGCACTAACTCATTAATCATCACATGGTTGCTGTGATTTTCAAAAACATGACTTCATCAACCCTTGCTTTCCATCCTAGAAGTTATCCTTGATCAGAACTCAACAATTTCAATTCATATTAGGCCTGGAGTGTGTGTGTTGTAGACACTCAAATTTGGCCCAAGGCCCGATCGAAACATACTTTGAGAGAGGCGCACCCCCTAGCTTCCGATAGCATCTCCCATACCCCTAGGAACCTTCCCAAACCCTTAGAAACTTGCCTAAACACTTATGAATTATCCCCAACTTCTAGGGAAGGATGTATTGGGGCTGGCAAGGACCTCTACTAAGACTGAATTTTATACCATTGAAAAGTAGAGGTTCCCAGCTTTCCAACAAGCAAAGAATCACCCCGATCAAAGTCATACTTCAAAAGTTACGGCAATCCAAAAAGGACTCGAAAATTGCACCTGGTTGAACTTCTTGAGAACCTCTCGAAGAAATGTTGCCTGGCATGTATATTATACACGTCGGGCCATTTTTTTTTTTAAATGGCTTGGCATGTATATTATACACGCCAAACATAGATGGGCCCCCCAGCGGGCTCTGGACTTCTCTAGCACTGTAGTTATGCTTGGAGGGGATAATATACATGCTAGGTTTAGCTACAGTAAAACTTGAATTTTGTCCGAATTTCACTTTTGGGGTTTCACTTGTTGACCATTTCAATGTTTAGGGTGGGTTTCATTAGGACTATTGCACCCCCACTTACCCTATTTGTAACCCTCTAGTCATTTGAAACCTCACCCTATCATCTACCATTGAACCCAATTCACATCTTTCCAAGCCCTTAAGATCCTAGGAAACCTTAGATGTTAGGATTTCCTAATTACTAATCCCATTAGCATTTAAGTACCCCTTAACCCTCTTTTTCTATAAGTAGAGAGGCACCACCCCCTTGAAAATGACTTGAAAATTTTCCAAGAGAGAAAGATTAAGAGACCCCTTTCTCCCCTTTGGTGCACCAAAACCCATACAAATTCCATAATTCAAAACCACCTTAGAAACCCCATCTTCCATCAAAAACCCTTGAGTCTAGGAGAGAACTACCCCCTAGCCCTCTTCCTCTACCCCTTAGCTATCAAGCCTTAGAGGTTAAAACCCACTCTTCAACAACTCAATCTATCGGAAGGTTATCAAGTGCACCTATGCGAAGGTCCACAATTGTGCTACAAGGGCCCGAGAGCTCCGGTTCTCCCCTCTACTCCTCTACCTTCTTAGCTTTTCCTTTATCCTTAAATTTGTGCTGTTACGCCGCTGAAATCTCAATAATTGCAAAGGGGCACAAGTAGGATCAACGTGCCTTTAGGCAAGAGGAAGTGTTCTTTTTATTTTTATATTTCCATTATTTTGGTCATAAGTAGAGACCGCGTTTGAGCGGGTTGATCGAGTGCCTAACACCTTCCCGATCGATAACCGAAGCCCCTACCCAAGAGCCTTTGGCGTGAATCGATAAATCAGAGTCATATTCGATACTTCGGTGCATTTAATATTGATTTGAGGTTTCTCGGGACACCAAAAGCTCTGGGTGGTGACTCTATTTTTTATTAAACGAGCGCATCATCGCGAGGGACTTGCGAGAGCCCACGGTTGCACAGATGGTGACTCTATTGGTGAAAGCTAGTAGAGCTTCCCCTTGAAATTTGGCCTTGTTCTTTATTTTTACTAACATTTGGTTGTTTTCTCTTAGTTTCACTCACCCTACGATTTCATCGATTTTTCTTACCCCTACAATTCGGTCTATTTTTACTTACCCCTACTTTTTCGTCTTTTACGTGCCTTAGCCGATTGACCAGCCTACTTGAGCATTGTCTTTACGATTCTTTTATTTTTCCATCATTTATATGCCTTAGCCGATTGGCGGGCTTACTTGCACATTTACACTCCTTAGTCGTTTGGCGGGCCTACGTGAGCTTTTACTTTTCGCAATCATATCTCATTAGTGGACATTGGCCCGTAGAGGCGATATGGGACCATCACCCCCCATTTTTGAATATTAGGCAAAGAAACAAACGTCCCGGTTCTTAGTACGGTGGCAGCCCCTAGTGGTGATGATCCGGAAATAAGTACCACCCCATCCAGTATCTGAGAAGGCGCTTGCGCCGGAGGTATATAGGGTGGGTGACCGATCTAGTTACGAAGCTTAAAACCCTTGGGGGAGTGCGTTAGTTGTCCCAAATTAACCTTATATCTCTAGGTCGGTGAGGAGGGACCCGTTACAACAAGAAAATCAGTCCCTAGAAGCATTACTTCCAGAAAACTAGAAAAAGAGACCAATTCGGGGCTTGATGTTTGCTGTCAAAATATAAATCTCATTTTTGCCTGGCGAGTGTAAAATACACGCCAAGCCATTTTTACCTAAAACTACTCTAGCGTGTATAATACACACACCAAACCAAAATCTCCAAATTTTGGCCTGGCGCATATAATACACATGCCAAGCCTATTCTGGGTTGGCAGATCGAATCTGAGGCCTATTATCACCTTTCTAAGTCCCCTGCTTAGTGGTTTAGCACCTCTGATAGGTCCCGCACTCTTCGACACCTAATACGCCCTCGCCAATCAAAAGAGGTTACCTTCTTATTGACTCGCTCTAGGGGATCGGGTTGTTTCCATGGATTCCCGTGCCTTCACATAGATCAAAGGGTTTCCCTTTGACTCTTCCAAAGCACGTCGTGGTCCCACCGCAGGAGTTATTCAGGGTACAAATACTGCCCGAAACGGGAATTCCGAAGGCCCCAGAGTTCTTCATCTTAAAGATTCACTTATTTTAAAATAAAATAAAATAACCCAAAAATATATAGCTTGTGGCACCGGCATAACAGCATCACCTTACCCTCCGTCATCCCGTAGGGGAAGAAGGAGAAAATTCTATGGACCCCACCCGAGGCATCTGTACGCAACCCGTCACCAAGCCATGTCATGGGCAGTAGATCCGGCATACGCCATCCTGATTCATCTCCGCCATGCTCCCCAACCCATTCTCATTTGGAGGAAATGTTCACCTCCATTCCACTCACCCAACCATCATTCACTGCCACCGGACCCTTCGGTGCACCCATATTTCCATCTATGCCCATTCAAAGCTCATCCCTTTCTCCACCCACATCCATTCAAGATCCATCCACATCCACTTCAAATCCCCCCCAATTTTTCCCCCACACTTTTCCAAAATCCACCTTATGTGTCACCCTATTCTTTCCCCACCTCAAACCAAAATTTACCCCATTTTTCTTCCACATCTAATATACCCCCCTCATCTCCATCCGATACAAACAGGCCACATTTTGCCACATCCACTCTTCCAAATCCCCCCATCTCTCATCCAAACCTTCCCAAAATCCAAACCAATCCTCCACCTTTATCCCACATTTTCCCCAACCCCCCCAAGCAATGACGAATCATCCCTCATCCTCACAAACCACACATAATACCCCCTCATATACCCAGGTCATGCCCAATTTTACTGAGGCCATGCTCGATTTTTCCCTTACACCCACCCAATCCATACCCTATATTCCCCTTCCATTAGATACACCGCTTGCACCCACCCCCTCACCCAATCCAATGGCCACGATGGAGGAAATGGTTAGGGCCTACACTAGCTGGAAGGCTTCTCAAAGCAGCCTTCCGTATCCAACCCTCACAAACCCATCTCATACTCTCCCAAATCTCCATGCCCCTTTTCTCCAAAACTCTCATCAACCCCCCATTATCCATACCACCCAAGACGCTCACCAACCATGGGGTCATTGGAGCTGGTCTTAGGCCCCCATGGGCTAGACCTAGCAAGGCCTAATGGGCCAGACCCACCAAAGCGCAATGGGCTAGATCCATCAAGGTCTAATAGGTCAGACCCACCAAAGCCCAATGGGCCAAACCCACCAAGCCCCAATGGGCCAGACCCACCAAAGCCCAATGGGACATACCCATCAAGCCCCAATGGGTCAAACCCACCAAGGCCCAATGGGCCATACCCATCAAGGACCAATGGCCAGACCCACCAAGGCCCAATGGGTCAGACCCACCAAGGCCCAATGGGTCAAACTCACCAAGGCCCAATGGGCAAGACTCACCAAGGCCCCATAGGCCAGACCCACCCAAGCCCAATGGCCCAAGCCTATCAAGGCCTAATATCCCAGGCCCAAGCCCATCAAGGCCCCATTCCCTATACCCAAGCCCATCAAGGCCCAAACCTAGGTGCCTCAATTTCAAACCCTCCACAATTCTCATAATATCCCATATTCGCCTAATAGGCCCCCATTCCCCCTCAGATAATACACCCCTCTCATCTAATCCCAACTCGGCTTGGGCCCTGTCCATCCACATTCTTCACACCCAACTCAATATGGGAATCCATCCCATACCATCAGTCATCCCCAATTTACCATCCACTCATTCCCCAACTAAATCCCCAAAATATCCAAAATGTATAATGGCCTCTTCAGGCACCTACCCAAAATTCACCATTCACTCACCCCATCATTCCACAAGCTACTCTTCAGAGCTTCCCCATGTACAGTGGTCCCATTAGGCACTCGTCCAGCACACCCAACACCAACAAGAAAATCTCACCCTTACCCTTCCCCCATTTTATGAAGACCCATAGTATGATGAAGATGAGATAAAAAATAGCGGGGCTTATATGGGGGCACGCACAAGTACCAATCCTCTGCCACCCGTAATCACCAACCCACCCGCAATACAAAGTGAATGGAGACCGATAGTCGAAAGAACGACACCACCATCCAAAGAATCCGAGTAATTGAAGGAACAGCTGGACAAGATCCATAAATAATTAATGAAGATGGGTGGAAATGAGATCCATGCCATGGACTTTTCTAACCTGTGCTTGTTTTCTGAAGTTCCCTTACCCCTGAAATTCAAAGTACCAATCTTTGACAAATATAATGGCATAGGTAACCCCATTTCACACCTCAAGTCCTACTGTGAGGACATGTGCCAGTACGAAGGGGATGAGCATTTGCTCATAAAATTCTTCTAAAAGAGCCTTGCGGGCCTGGCCTTAAGGTGGTTCACTTCGCTGGAGCCTTCCATGATCAAAGCTTGGAAGGATCTGACCCACTTATTCTAAGAGCAATATATCTACAACATAGACATTGAACTCAAAAAATTGGACCTGGCCCGACTAAAGCAGATGCCCGACAAAATATTCAGTGATTATCTTAGGTGGTGGAGGGCACTAGCATCTCAAGTCAGGAATAGAATACCCAATGATGAGCAGATTGAAATGATTCCAAAAAACACCCTCCCGATCATCTCAAATTTTCTTGTATACTAACAGCAGTTCAGCTTTACTGATTTGGTTAAGAATGCCAATCGTTGTGAAGATATGATAAGAGAAGGGCGGTTGAATAAAATCGCAAACAGTGGGGTCTAGAGGTTCACCGATCAGAGAAACAAAAGGAGAACCAGGGCAAATATATAAACAGTCTGCAATACATGGCCCAATACCAGCATAATGCCATTCCAGTTTAGGGAGACATAGCCAGCCCCGACCAGAAGTGAGCCGATGCAAAGAATCAAAAATGGACAAAGGGCACAGATGACCCCAGAGCAGAGAAAAGCCCGTTTTAATAGAGTTTTCACACCCTTGGGGCAGTCCCTGAACATTCTGCTGCCTTTGTTAATTGAAAAGGGTTTGGTCACAACACTCCCTCCATGACCCCTGTTGAATACAATTTTGAGGAAATATGATCCCAACACCCATTGTAACTTCCACCAAGGGCAAGGCCACCCGACTGATCATTGTTTCCCCCTGAGGCATGTGATACAGGACTTAATAGAGGCTGGTAAGATCATCCCTCTGTCACTTCCCCAGGCTAACCAGCATACGAACATACACCAAGTGCCACTACCACCACACTACCAGGAGGGGTAGGTCCAACACCATCTATCAGTGTGGTAGAAGAGGATGACGAGGAGTTTGGTTCTCAATCGATTGAATTACTTCAATTTTGAAATAGAGGGGAAAAAGCTGTCTTTCTTGTCAATCGATTGAGATTTGGTTCTCAATCGATTGACACCTAAGGGTAACGTCATCATTCTCCTAGTGGATATTCTGGGCTAATTAATCATATTCACGGATTTTTGTGCTTCTGTTGACTTTATGGTTCAATGTTCCTGTGTAACCCTTAATTATCCTCTTTTACGCTCTTTGAAGTTCCAATGGTCAGAAACACCTAAAATCATTAAAACTAGACAACAGTCGTCAGAAAGCTTTCATCGGATAGCTAAATGTTAGTATTAGAGTACGAAATATGGTCATATTTTAGCATAGATCACACTCCCAAACCTGCACTTTGCTAGTCCTCGAGCAAAGAAAATGAAAAGTACTTTATAGTTAACAAATAAAATGAATGCCACTTTCGTAAGGAACACGATTGCATTTAGCCTATGCAACAAGCCTTTAAACCCCTAGGTGATCCCTAGTGGAGGAGTTGTGTCTTCTAAAGGTTTTCAGTGAAGATACCTATAAACTTCATAAAATAATAAATTCCAGAATTATTGTCATGCCCTTTGGTAGTTAAATGTCCGTAAAAATTTTATAAGATGCTCTCAGCCAGGCTAATTTTATTAATGCTCAGTTAATTCAATCCATTATTTTTCCAATAACTCATGATTTATGCCCAAAGTGTAATGCATTTACCACTGCTAAAATTCTTTCATCAGGGAATAAATTCAAACTAGGAGTCTTTAGATCCCATGTCTTGACTCAATCCTCACTGTAGGTATGCACTCAAAAATGAAATTATTTCGATGAATGGTTTACTTTTTGCACACAAGTGAGAGAAGGTTACAACATCAACAAAAGGTCTCACATGAAATAAGAAAGACGGTGCATCGAAGAATTAAAAAGAAATCTCATGGTGAAAGATATTTATATCCTAAGCACGTTATATCAAGCACCATAGACATTTTGCTATCACTCTTCACAAGGTATTTACCACTCATAATTGGATCAAAAAGGACTTTTTCAAGGTTGTAACGGGGCTCAGGTAAAGGTTAAGAAAGAAAGGGAATTCGAGGATCAAATTTCTCTGAGAAACCAAAAAAAGAAATACAATTTAATTTTCTAATTTTGCACTCTTTCTTTCTCGGATTTTTCAGAACTTTTATCAACTTTTCTCCTTTTTCTTTGTCTTAGTATCACCACCTTCACATATTTCTCATTTCTCTATCTCCTGCACAAAGATGTATTTTCTTTTTCTCTCCCCTTTTATTCATATATTTTTCTGCCATATTTTTCTTGCAAGTATTATTCTCATAATTCTCTATTTCCTTTCTTGCCCTCATCCATCTTTTCCAATTTCTCAGAGATTAAGGGGTAAGGTTTTCCAAACTGGTGTGGGGTATGGTTAATATGACTTAATAAGGAATATTTAGGGTAAAAATTTTCAATCAAGGCTCAAAAGTGGTGCAAAAAGATAAATCAATATAAGGTGGGGCATTTTGGGTACAAACGAGTCAAAGATGGCCTTTGATCATTTCCTTTCATGATGGTAATGGTCTCTATTTGTCTTGAGTTTAAACGCAATGAGTTCTAGTGTAATGATATAAAACATGCGAAATTAACAAATCAAGATAAAGCAATGAGATTTCAACAATTAAGCATGGAATTCAAAGATACTCCGAAATTTTTTAGCACTCATCAAAACGAGGAAGAAGTTCGAAAGCTTACTGGTTTTTTAGTTTTTCTTTAGGATTTTAGGGTTCTAAGTTCTAGACTTGACTCTTAGATTTTGGAATTATAGCATGGTGATGGTGCAAGATTTATGGGACATGGATCATGAGAATCATCATTTATCTTGTATTAAAATCAATGAGTATTTGTAGAATAAACATGCTGCGATGACAATTTCTTTATAAATTTCCAGTCATTAACACTTCAAGGACATGAGATTACATTTCGGAATTTATAAGTTCACAGGAGATCGGTCAATCGATTGACTGAACATACCCAATCGATTAACTGATGTAAGGTTCCAATAGGTTATAGGGTTGATAATTCTGCTATCAATCGGTTGATTTTTATGAATCAATCGATTAACAATTCCTAACCTGCTAGATGCTTCTGGGTTGATGGTTATTAGTCGATCGATTGAGACAATGATCTCAATCGATTAACTAATACACTTTTCAAATCCAGAGAACAATCCCAAAATTCCTTTTCTCTTCTTTTTTTTTCAAACAGATCTAAATCAAATCAAAAATGCTCTGAGCAACTTCTCACCAAACCTGATTAATCCACTGTCCTCATTGGCTTGATTTTTAGAAAATGTATGAGACCCCCAAACCTGTTAAATGCAATCAAGAACCAAGAGGCAGACCAAGTGAAAAGTATTATAGCTTGAGCATTAAAACATTTAAATGAAGATTAAATTTTCATTAATAATGTGCAATTTCCTACACTTATTAAAAATAAAAAGAAACTATTGAAATGCCCTAATTAAAAGAACCTAATCTAAAACATTAAAAGGAACATAAACTCCAAAGGACTCTAAAATCTAAATCCTAAACTAATTTCTATCCCTTAGTCATCAATGGTAGCCATCCCTTGCTTTGGCTTTGGAAACATCAATTGCCACATCTCTTCGGTGATGCCGATGCCACCGGGTGGAGGAACTGGAGTACGGGGTGGTGATGGTGGCATAGGAGACGTTGATCCTAAATCAACGACCTCAAACTTTGACAAATCAAGAGGTGATCGAGGCGAGTGGTATCGCGTACATTTTCAGGCCAGTTCCACCAATCTCCTAAGCACCAAGCGGGTACAATACTTGATCGAATCCATATCACAATGTTTGAGGAGGATAGTTGATTTTCTTGACTAAGGGAATGTTGTAGAAATTCTAACCTCAAGGATGGATTACATAGAGAAGAAATGTCCTAAAACACAACACTCTAAGATTGACTCGAATCTAGAATTTTGGGATGCATAACATATTCTTTCGGCAACTTCATCAGTCAATCGATTAAGTCTTGAGTGTCAATCGATTGACATGCTATATCAGGAAGGTTCACTTGTACACGGCCAGAACTTTGCTTTTTCAGAAAAACTTTTCGATACAACCAATCGAAGCAAATTTGGAAACTTTCTGTTTCTAACAGAAAGAATTTTCTATCCACCGTAGCGTCAATCAATCAAAATTTTTACTTCAATCGATTGACACTACCCAATGCGTACTACCGGAATTAGATCAAAAGCCTAGATTCGAAAAGATTCTTATACAATGAATGTGAATTTTAGGTCACAGTGGATCGATTGAAAAAGGCTTTTCAATCGATTGACAGTTTTAATTTCCTTGTGAGAATTCAGAAATTTTAAATTCTCAATCGATTGAAAAGTTACTCTCAATCGATTGACTGATGAAATTGTGTGCCAATCCGAACTGACACAGAAAAATTGCACACCAACATACCAAATATTCATTTATTCAAGTTGATTTGATTACAAAAAGTGTCCCCATCATTACAGAATGCTAATTAAGTAAAAAGGAAACCCTACATTCTAACACAAACACAAAATGATAGAAACAACAGAAACTCTAACTACTAAACCAAACATGAAACAAATTAAAGTAAACATCATCATCATCTTTGGGATCTCTCTCTCCATCCATCACCGCTCGCGCTCCTGCGATGAATCCGTCGGCTTGCTCCAGGAACGATTCTCGGGCAATCCGTATGAGAAGAGAACTCTGAAACCGAGACCGTCGATCAATACCTCCAATTATTACACTCAACCCATCCGTTCATGCCTCGAGGTGAGCAACTGCTACCTCGGTGTTAAAATCAGGAACCTCTTCAAGACGAGGTCGTCAAATGCCTCCACGTTGGCATTGTGTGGGGTTTGCTCGAGGAGGAGGAGGTATCTCATCAACATCGAGCGGCAGTGGTGTAACCCTTAAAATGGCCTTAATACTTTTGTCCCACACATTAGGGCCATAATGGTAGAACTGCATATCACCTATTTCCTCATCATCATTAATCAGGCACCTGACTTGGTCCAATAGATGCATGACATAGTGCGGAAAGTGGAGAAGGATAGCTTCCCGTTTGCGAGGCACAGTGGTGGTAGCGATGTCATTGTGACACCTCCACATCTCCTCAAGCATCAAACCAGGTGCGTCGAACCAGGTATTCGTGTGCGTCGCATATAGTGCTGCCACCCGATTCTTTGTCCTCTCACTTTTGGTACCATGCGGAAGTAAATTGTTGGACATCACTATGTCCCAAAATAGTATGTCCATTGGTAGGGCCGTGCGCTTTGTCGACATTCCCGATCTGTGTCGTCCCCCACACATATTGTTTATCATTATCTCCTGGTTGAGATCGACGGCTGGATCGATATGGTGGTACAATGGGCGAACAATGTAGAAGTTGAATGCATGAGCGAGATCAGTGGCATGCAGATTGTATGACCAATTATCGATCCCTAGGCGGATGAATGCAAAACCCGTTAGAGATTGCGGTGCTGACACCCACTCCATATTCTGGTAGAACAAGTGTATGACACGCAATGAGACATCGAGAGGAGGAGGTGCGAGTAGCATTTCTACGGACTAAGATACCTATATGGCTGATATCCATGCCTCCATGACTGGTGCTTCTACTTCTGGAGCTGGAGACGCTACAGATAAGGATGCTGGAGACGATTGTAGACACCCAAATTTGGCCCAAGGCCCGATCGAGACACATTTCGAGAGAGGTGTATCTCCGAGCTTTTGATGGAATATATGAAACCCTTAGAAACCTTTTCAAAACCTTAGAAGCCATTCCAAAACCTTAAGAATTACCCTAGATCCCTTAGGAACCTTCCCGAACCCTTAGAAACCCATCCCGACCCTTAGAAACCATTCCGAACCTAAACCTAGCTTTCCCAAGAATGGATGAAGAGTGGTACATCAGGACTAGCTGTGACCTTCTACTATAATCAAATCATAATCTATTGAAAAGTAGAAGTCTTCAGCTTTCTAACAAGCCAAGAATCACCCCAATTGGAGCTGTATGCGAAAAGATATCGCATTTCGAAGCATAGGGGAAAATTTGAAATTTTATGGAATTCCCCTTAGGGATTTGGCGCAAGTATTACTTGCGCCAAGCGATTTCTCCCCAGAAATGGCTTGGCGCAACTAATAGTTGCGCTAGCTAGACCCTGTAGATATACTATTTTACAGTACATATACCTGGCTCACCTATTAGTTGCGCCAGACTTATGAACAGTAATCTTGTGTTTTTACCTCAAAAATTGAGATTGGGGTTTGACTTGTTGACCATCTTGACCTTTGGGTGTGTTTTGCTAGTTCTATTGCACCAATTCACTATCTATTTGTAACCCCTTAAGTGATTTAAACCTCTAACCTATCATCCACCATTGGAGCATCTTTTTACATATTTCAAGGCTCCAAAAACCCTAGGAAACCTTAGATGGTTAGATTACCTAATTGTTAATCTAAATTAGCCTCTAAACACCCTCCTAACCTCTCTTTTTCCTATAAATAGAGAGGCACCCCCCCCTTTATAGAGGCTTGAAAAAATTTGTAAAGTAAGAGATTAAGGAATCCCTTCTCTCTCCTCTAGTGCACTCTTTACACACAAATTTCAGAACCTTTAAAACTTCTAAAAACCTTAGCTTTTCACCTAAAAACTTTAGTTTAGGTGTTTGCTACCCCCTAGCCTCCCCTCTCTACCTCTTAGCTATACACCCTAGGAGTTAGAATCCAACATCAAGCTATACAAGCCACCAACAGTTCACCGAAGCAAGCCAACGCAAGGCTCCACAGCGGTGCAACAAGGGCCCGAGAGCTCCGGCTCTCCCATCTATTCCTCTACCTTCTCGATTCTTCCTCCATCCTCTCATTTGTACTTTTACGCCGCCGAATTTTCGGTAGAAGGGGAGGGGCACAAATAGGATTTTAAGGCCCTTCGGGCAAGAGGAAGACTTTTTTATTATTTTTGTTTTGGCCATAAGTAGAGACTGCATTGAGCGGTCTGATTGGGTGCCTAACACCTTCCCAATCGATAACTGAAGCCCCTACCCAAGAGCCTTTGGCGTAGTCTGGATTCAGAGTCAATTTTTGGCACTTCGGTGCTCATTAAATTTGATTTGGTTTCCCGAGACACCAAAAGCTCCGGGTGGTGACTCTATAATCTTTACTAGTGTGCATCGGTGCAATGGGATCGTCTCGATTCCCACAGTTGCACAAATGGTGACTCTATTGGGGAGTAGCTAGTAGATCTTCCCCTTGAATTTGGCCTTTTATTTTTTATTTTTACTAACATTTTTTGCTATTTTTTTTCAATTTTTTACTCACCCCTATGATTATGTCATTTTCTCACCTCTACTTTTACGTCATTTACGAGCCTTAGCCGATTGGCGGGCCTACTTGCGCACTGTCTTAAATTTTCTTACCTTTCCTTCATTTTAAGCACCTTAGCCGATCGACGGATCTACTTGTGCATTGTCATTTAATTTTCTTTACTTTTACATCATTTTAAGCGCCTTAGCCATTTGGTGGGCCTACTTGCGCCTTTAATTCCGCAATCATATTACAAACAGTGGACCCCGACCGGTAGAGGCGGCACGGGATCTTCACCCCCGGTCTTTGAACTTAAGAAAACTTTCTTAAAAGTGAAAAGTAAAATTGAACCAACAAAGGGGATTTAAATTGATTTTTGCAGGGTGGATTTTTACGAGTTGGGTTATTTAGGCACACAGACAAACTCCCGGGTCTTAGTATGGCGGTAGCCTCTAGTGGTGATGATCCGAAAAAGTCTCAGCCCACCTAGTACCTGAGAAAGTGCTTGCACTTGAGGTATATCGGGTCGGTAGCCTTCTCGTTAACAAGCTTAAAACTTGAGGAAAAAGTGAGCATTTGCGGACCCGAATCGACCTTGTATTCCTAGGTTTGCTGAGGAAGAGAGCCGATTCATATAAACAGTTAGTCCCTAGAAGCCTAGCTTCCACAAAAAAATAATTAGAAGACCCATTTTGGGCTGAAAGTGCTGCTGCCAAACTATCTAGAGCCTCATCTTTTTCTGGCGCAACTATTACATGCGCCAATGCAAAATTCCCCAAAAATACACTGGCGCATGTATTAGTTGTGCCAGTTTTATCCTGGGCAATTTTGATCTGGCGCACCTAATAGTTATGCCAGGTTTGTTTTAGGCCGTAGCAGCCTGAATTTGTGGCCTACTTCACACCTCGGACTCCCTGATTAGTGTCTTTAGTGCTTTTGTTTAGGCCTCGCAATCTCTGACACCCAATACGCCCTCGCTGGTCAAAAGTAGGTGACTTCTTTTTTACTCATTTTGAGGGATCGGGTTGTTTGCATTGGTTTTCGTGCCTTCAATAGATTAAGGGGTTACCCTTTGATTCTTCCGAAGTGCTTCGGATCCTTTGCCGTAGGACCTATTTAGGGTACGAGAGCCACCCGAGAAGGGAATTCAAAAGGCCCTAGAATCCTTATTTCTTTTCACTTATACAAATTCAAAAAATTTGATATTAAAAACCCAAAAATAGAGCCTTGTTGGTGTCGGCACAACAACATTATCATACCCTCCATCATCTTGTAGGGGAAGGAGGAAGCTTTATGAGCCCCATCCGAGGCATCCGTACTCGACCTGATACCGAGCTATGTCGTGGGCTGTGGACCCGGCTTACGCCGATCCCGACTCATCCCCTCCACATTCTCCAACCCATTCCCACACCGAGGAAGCTTTCACTTCCCTCCCCCTCACCCAATCAACCCTCACCATCATCGGCCCATTTGCTGCCCCTATTTTTCCTTCCACCACTTCCCAAAATATCCAAAATCCAACCCCACATTTCCCATTATTTTCCCAAGCCATGCCCTCACCTATAGCCATTTCCAACCCATCCACACCCATTCAAAACTCGGCCTCGTCCTCCACTTTCACCAATATACCATATTTTTCATCCACCCGACGCATACCCAATCCACCCACATCTATCCATGCTGCACCCGATCCCACATACATCCCTTCATCTACCCAGGTCATGCCCATTTTTATCGGGGCCATGACCAGCTTTTCTCTCTCATCATCAACATCCATGCCCCATAAATCCTCCCCACACATGCTTAATCCATCCTCATTCACTAATGATCCATCTCATTTTTCTAACCCACCCCATATCCCCCCACTTGTCCGAGTCATGCCCGATTTTACCAGGGCCATGCTCAATTTTCCCTCTTCATCTACCCCATCCATGCCCCTCCAACCCTTAAATACCCCATCTCCATCCGATCCCCCTTTCATGGCCATGATGGAGGAAATGGTCCAAGCCTACAATAGGTGGAAGGCCTCCCAACACATCCCCTTTCATCCACACCACACATCCATGGATCCATCCCATACCCTATCAAGCCCTCATGCCTTATTCCCCCATGACGCCCATCAACCCCCCATCATCCACACCATCCAAACCCCCATCACCCACATACCCCAAGGCCTAATGGCCCAAAATCCCATGGCCCAGACCCACCAAGGGCCCATGACCTAGGCCCACCAGACCCAAGCCCAGACCCACCAATGGCCCATGACCCAGATCCATCAATGGCCCATGGCCCAGACCCACCAAGGCCCACTGGGCAAGACCTATCATGACCAAGGCTTCATGGTCCAACCTCCCCGAGGACCTATGGGCCAGACCTTTATAGCCCAACCCTCCCAAGGCTTCATGGCCCAACCCAAGCCCAGCAAGGCCCTAACCTTGGAGCCTCACACCCATACCCTTCACAATTCCTCCAAAATTTCACTCACCCACAACCCTCATACCCAGCTCAAACCCATGCCTTACATCAACCCCAATTCACCCATATCCCAACATCCCAAAGTCACTTCCAAACTTTTTCCCATGCCCAATGGCCTCATTAGACCCCACCCCAAATCTGACTTCCACCCATCCCATCACTCAACAAACCTTCCCTCACATGCAATGGAGTCACCCACCCCCATTCCTATCTAGTCCATGCAGCACCAACAAGAGAATCTTGCCCTCACTGCACCTTATATATATCAACAGTATGAAGAGAACAAAATTAAGAATAGTGGTGCTTATGTCGGGGTATTGGCCAGCATTAATCCCCCTCCTATAATTACCCACCCCTTGGTAGCACAGAGCGAGTCCCGATCGACTGCTGAGAAAGTGGCCCCCATGTCCAAGGAATCAGAGCAGTTGAAAGAACAATTAGACAAAATTCAGAAGTAGTTGTTGAAGATGGGTGGTGCTGAAATCCATGCCACGGACTTCTCGGATTTGTGTTTGTTCACTGAGGTCCCCTTGCCTCCAAAATTAAAAATACCAGCTTTTGACAAATATAGCGGTACCGGCAATCCCATAGCACACCTCAAGTCTTATTGTGGGGAGATGTGCCAGTATGGGAGGGATGAAAGGCTATTAATAAAGGTATTTCAGAAAAGTTTGACTGGTCCGGCCTTGAGGTGGTCCACATCGTTAGAACTATTTATGATAAAGACCTGGAAGGACTTGACGCACTTGTTCCAAGAACAATATATCTATAATATAGACATTAAACCGCATAAGTCAGACTTAGCCCATTTGAAGCAGAACCCGAATGAGACCTTTAGTGATTATTTAGGACATTGGAGAGCACTGACAGCTCAGGTTAGAAATAAGATACCTGATGACGAGCAAATAGAAATGATTTCCAAAAATACTTTGCTAGTGATCTTGGACTTTCTAGTGTACCAGCAGCAACCAAACTTTGCTGATCTAGTAAAGAACGTAAATCGCTATGAAGACGCTATCAGGGAAGGTCGCCTGAGTAAAAATGTATCTAGTGGAGCCAGTGGAGTTAGAAGGTTCTCAGAACATAGAAATGTGAAGAGAACAGGGGCTGATGTCCAAAACATTTCCAACACTAGACCCAATAATAATATAACCCATTCTAATTTCAACCAGCACCAGTCAAACCTGAGCAGATCCAGAGAATAAGGAATGGACAAGAAATGCAGATGACTCCGGAGCAGAGGAGAGCCCGCTACGATCGAGTGTTTACACCCCTAGGATAATCATTAAGTGTACTTTTTCCTTTGCTAATAGAAAAGGGACTAGTTACCGCTCTCTAATTGCGACCTCCTCCTAATCTAATCCCGAAGAATTATGACCCTAACACTCACTGGAATTTTCATCAGGGTCCGGGTCACTCGACTGATCACTACTTCCTATTGAAGCATGCGATACAAGATTTGATTGATATCAGGAAAATCATTCCACCTGCACCTTCCCACATGAACCAGCACGCGAATATACATCAGGTGCCTTTAGCCCCACACCCTACCGGAGAAGCAGGCCCCAGACCCACCATCGGGATTATAGAGGAATGCGAGGAAGAATTTGAATTCGACCCATTAGATTACATTAGGGACTGGGAGAATTATGTGGCACCTTTGCCAAGAAACCATGAAGAAAGGAGTATTGGGGTGATTTAACCCTTGAATTTCTCTTATTATTTCCCCAATCCTATGCCACAGATTGAACCCATACCCATCAATTATGTGCAAATAAATGGATATCAACCCTACACCGCCACCCCCATCAGTTACCCAGTATCCCATCAAGTCCCCCATCCCCCACCATCTCCTATCAACTATCAATGGATCACTCCTACCCCATTTCCCTCGGTGCAACCACCCACAAACCTCATCACCCCAACCTGGACCAACTTTTCTGCCTAACTATCTATCACTGAGGTGGACCAAGTATTACACACCCCTATGGAGCCAATAGTACAAGTGCATCAGTTATTGGCAGCTACACCATTTCAGATTTCAGGACCAACCTATAATCCTCATCAGGTCCCGCTGAGTTATGAGCAGACAGATGCAATGCCGGCAGCAGTAGAGAAGGGGCAATAGACTTTGTCACGAGATTCGAAAAGATATCTAAGTAACCAAAAGCACCAGCAGCAGCACAAGCCCCACCAGAGGGAAAGAAAGATAGTGCCATTAATCCTTTTGAAAAAATGAGTCAAGAACATATACTGGAGACTCAGTCGAGAAAGATGCTAGCTCACATCACTGTATGGGATCCATTGATGACGTCCCCACTCCATTTTCAAGCTTTAATGGGGGTGTTAAAGAATGCACACGTATCGCTTCAGGTGAGCCCAGATGAAGTCAGGCAGATAATTGGTCAAGTTATGGCTCCGAATGCCATTTCATTTTTGGATGCTAATTTATCGGATGAGGGAAGTAGTTATTCTAAATCCCTTAATATTATTGTGGAATCTAGACATATGGTAATCCCTCTGGTGTTGATCGACAATGGGTCTGCTCTGAATATATGCCCACTGAGAACTGCCATAAAGATTGGGGTAGATCCGTACATGTTGAGACCCACAGTAACCGGTGCCCGAGGTTTTGACAATACAAGAAGAGAGATAATGGGAGAAGTTGGCCTTGAGCTAGTGATTGGGCCAATGACCTTCTCCATATTATTTCAAGTAATGGATATCAAATCTTCGTTCAATCTATTGTTAGGACGCCCATGGTTGTATGAGGTCGGAGCAATACCGTCAACACTGCATCAAAAGCTTAAATTTGCGTCCGAGCATTAGATTATCACCATCATTGGTGAGGGGCACAGTGAGAAGGAAAAATCCACCAACAACATTGAAAAGCCTAAGGTGCTGGATGTGCCGCACACAGCTGAGGATGTCAACCTCCACAATTTTGAGTATGAAGTATCAACAGTACTCGCGGAGCCCATCGAGGGCATCATTCCAAAAATCGGAGGTGGAATGGTAGCGATAGTGGCCATGCTCCATAAGTGGGGCTATCAAAGAGGAAAGGGGCTGGGACCCCGATTACAGGAAAGAAAAGAGCCCGTCATAGCCAAAGGTCAGAAAGTCAGATTCGGGTTAGGTTACAAGCCCACGGAAGAAGAGGTTCTCGAGGCTAAGGAGAAAGCCCGGGCCACGATAGCTACAAGAGCTAGGGGATACACATAGAGGAGAAGCCTCATCCCAGGCCTCACATCAGGGATTCATTCGTAAGTGCCGGGGTCATGAAAATTGATTGGAATGGGGCTACCCAATGAACCCCACACAAGCCCACAATACCTGTTCACCCCACCAATCCCCACATCACCCTTCCCAGCCTAGAAATAGACCTAGCTGCGTTATCCCTCTTTGAGAATGACGTTCCATACCTGAACAATCTCCCCCTCTGGTAAATCACCACAAAATTGGGTTGACATTTGAGGACATAATCTTAGAGAATGCGAGATCAACATGATGGAAGCTGACTTTGAAGAGCCATATCAATCTGCACCCTTCATCCGAGAAGGTAAAGGAGCGGCCTCTCAGGTATACAATTGGGCATCTTTGCCCCAAACTCTGGAAGTTGGGAGTGGCCTAAAATTTGGCACCCGTTTCCCCAAAAAAAAACCTGTAAAAAGTGAGATAAGCCCTTGGCAGGTAATACCTTGTATATACACAGATTCGCGCTGCCAAGGGTCCGTCTTCAAAGAAAATAAAAATTCCAAAAACATAGAGAAAATGCAAATTCTAAAAATATTGTCATTTAAAATTTCAAATAAAATCTCACAAAAAGATGCCTTAGTTGAAATACCCGTCCCACATAAAATCGACTCCTTCCCTATAGAAATACAAGAAGAGGTAGGAGTTACAAGTCTGGATGAGGATATCCCTTTGGAGGAGCTCCCCAATGAGCTCCTTGACTGATTTGCCAACTTTGAGCATGGCCTTACCCCCATTGTTGAAGAAACCGAAGACGTTAGTTTGAGGACTGAGGAGATTCCCCGGATTACCAAAATCGAAACATTGCTGTCTCCTGATGAAAGAAAAAACATGATCAATTTCCTTCGATCATACCAAGATGTTTTTGCCTGGTCAAACAAGGATATGCCTGATTTTGACACCGATTTGGTCGAGCATGAGTTGCCTCTCAACCCTGATATGAAGATGGTTAAGTAGAAGCTGAGACGTCTTCGACCCGAGTGGATGTTGAAAGTCAAGGATGAGGTTATTAAGCAGTATGATGCGAGATTCCTCATGGTATCCAAGTACCCATAGTGGCTAGCCAATATTGTGCCTGTGCCGAAGAAAAATGGAAAAGTCCGCATATGTATCGATTTTTGTAATTTAAACAAGGCGAGCCCGAAGGAAAATTTCCCGTTACTACACATCGACATCTTGGTCAATAACAATGCTAAGCATGGGATGCTTTCTTTCATGGATGGATTCTCGGGATATAATCGAATCAAGATGATAGAGGCAGATTGAGAGAAGACGGTGTTTATCACTCCATGAGGAACCTTTTGCTAAAGAGTCATGCCATTCAGACTGAAGAATGTCGGGGCAACCTATTAGAGGGCTATGACTGTGTTATTTCACTACATGATGCATCGAGAAATTGAAGTATATGTCGATGATATGATAGCCAAGTCCCCGAAGTGAAACGATCATCTGATAAATCTCCAAAAGCTGTTTGAGAGGTTGAGAAAGTTCAGGTTATGTCTAAATCAGCAGAAGTGCGCATTCGGCTCTATGTCCGAAAAATTATTAGGATTCATCATCAGCAGGAGAGGTATCGAAGTTGACCCAGTCAAAGTTAAAGCTATCACAAAAATGCCACTGCCGTCTACGAAAAAAGAAGTTAGAGGGTTCTTGGGTAGGATACAATATATTAGTTGGTTCATTGCGTAGCTAACGCCTATCTGCACGCCGATCTTCAAACTCCTCTGAAAGAACTCGCCCGTTGAGTGGAACGACGATTGTTAGGCAACGTTCGATAAAATTAAAAGCTGCCTCCTTAACCCACCTGTGTTGGTACTACCTGAGCCGGGGAGACCACTTTTAATGTATCTCTCCACATGGAAGTCTCAATGGGATGTGTCTTAGGGCAGCATGACGAGACAAGAAGAAGAGAGCAGGTCATATATTATCTAAGCAAGAAGTTCACCGATTATGAGACAAGCTATTCTCATCTGGAGAAAGCATGCCTAGCTCTTGTATGGGCTACTCAGAGGCTCCGCCACTACTTGCTATCCCAAGACATTCTATTCCTAGCCCGAATGGACCCGTTGAA
Organism: Chloranthus sessilifolius; assembly: GCA_021018995.1. Lineage (NCBI taxonomy): Eukaryota > Viridiplantae > Streptophyta > Magnoliopsida > Chloranthales > Chloranthaceae > Chloranthus > Chloranthus sessilifolius. The sequence continues at coordinate 30,717,477 of CM037597.1, read as the reverse complement.
ATACATGTTTGAGAAGCCGGCTCTCACTGGACAAACTGTGCATTGGCAGCTCTTATTATCTGAGTTTGACATCACGTACGTCACTCAGAAGTCTATCAAGGGGTAAGCACTCGCTGATCATCTTGCTGACAATCTTTTACCAGATTATGAGCCTTTGAGAACTAAATTCCTTGATGAGGACATCTTATTCATGACGGAAGACGATACTAAAAAAGTAGAAGAATCATGAGTAATGCACTTTGATGGGGCAGCAAATGCCGAAGGTTAGGGAGTTGGTGCCATTCTGATTTCGCCGAGAAGTTCACATGTACTGGTTTCCATCAAGCTCAACTTTCCATGCACTAATAACATGGCCTAGTATGAAGCCTGTGCAGTAGGACTGCAGGAAGCTTTGGACTTGAATGTAACTCACCTTCGAGTATTTGGTGATTCGCAGTTGATCATTGGCAAATGAATGGAGATTGGAAGATGAAAGATGAGAAACTGATCCCCTACCATTAGCACCTCAAGGATCTGATAGCTTATTTCAAGGATTTGACATTCTCACATATCGTGCGGATAAGGAATCACTTCACCGATGTGCTAGCAACTTTGGCGTCAATGGTAGAGATCCCGCTACGGTATCAAGATCAAGCCGATCATGATCGAGCAGAGAAATGAGCCGGCTTTCTGCCTGTAGATCGAGGAACCCCTAGAGCTTAATGATGAGCCACCTTGGTTCTCAAATATCAAGAATTTCCTCGAGACACTAACTTTTCCTGAGGGTACGTCCAGAGAGGATAGGCGAATCATTCAATGTCTAGTGGTAGGCTACGTCATCTATGGTGAGTGCCTTTACAAGTGATCATACAATAACATCTTGCTTAGGTCCCTTATCGAAGGTGAAGTAATCAATATCATGAAGGAGACCCACGAGGGAGTATGTGGTGCCCACATCAGCGGTCACATGCTCGCTAAGAAAATTCTGCGGCAGGGATACTTTTGGACCACTATGGAGTTGGATTGCTGCAAACATGTTTAGAAATGTTACCAGTGTCAGGAACACTCTAGTCTGATACACGCTCCTGCCATCAATCTACACTGCATGACCACTACTTGGCCATTTGCTACCAGGGGCCTAGACGTCATTGGAATGATTAACCCGAAGGCCTCAAACGGACATCGGTTCATCCTCATTGCCATTGAATACTTTATCAAGTGGATAGAAGTAGCGTCATATGCCAACATCACGGTCGGTCACGTCGAGAAGTTTCTCAAGAACAATATTGTCTGTCAATTTGGAGTACCCAAAGATATCATCATGGACAATGGCACAAACTTTGCGAACAAGTGCATCCGGGCCTTCAGTGAGCAATACAAGATCAAGCATCATCGCTCATCACCTTATCAGCCTCAAACTAATGGAGCCGTAGAAGCTGCGAATAAGACGATCATCCGTATCCTTGAGAAGATGGTCGTCACCTATCGAGATTGGAATGAAATGCTACCATTTACTTTATGGGCCTACAGAATGTCAATTTGTACCGCTACAGGGGTAACACCATTCTCCCTTGTATATGGAACCGTGGAGCCGAGGCCGTCCTACCGGTAGAAGTTGAAGTACCCTCGCTCCGAATCCTCCTTGAATCGGGTCTACCAGAAGTAGAGAGGGAGATCTCACTTTGACCAATTGAACTTATTGGACGAGAACTGACTCCTAGCCTTGTGTCATACCCAAGTTGACCAAGGGCAAATCGCACACGCTTACAATTAGCGTGTCCGAGGTCAAGATCTGAAGGTAGGAGATACTGTGTTGAAGAAGATCTTCCCGTCCCTCCATACCGATTAGAGAGGGAAATTCAAGCCGAATTGGGAGGGACCATACGTCATCAGGGAAGTACTGCCGGGATACACCATCCGTCTCGCCACCATGGACTGAGATCACTTTCCTCAGCCCATCAATGCCGGATATGTCTGACGGTTCTACTCATAGTTTTATCACTGCAAGGTAAGTATTGGTAAAACAGATACGTGACTGCTTAAGAACTACTCAAAAGAGGCTATCATTCCAAGCATAGTAGCTAAAAAGCATCCCTAAAAATGATGATATCCTTTGCTACCCCGTTTGAGCCTTGGCCTTTCTTTCAGTAAACCCCTTCCTTGAAAAAGAAAAAGTATATACATATACAAAAAGAAGAAAAGGAGAAAATAGATTTACTATTAAAATAAAAAAAAGATCAGAAAAGAAAAATGTCAAAAAGAGATTGCTTGAAATAAAATGAAGAAAAAGGAAAAGAAAAATCATGGGGCATGTGCAGTAAAAATCTCCCAAGGAGGAAAGTATGTTGTAGAAAACTGAAACCATATCAAAAAAACCGTTCTAAGCCCAGCATACCTTCAAATCCTAATCTGACCCATGGCCAAGCTACACCCTTAAGAAAGCCCTCTTTTTAGGTTGACAAGCAGTCATAGTATCTGTCAAGTCAACACGAACCAAGTTGTGAGACGACACCAGAACCCCCATCTAGCCGGCCATGATAGAATCGATGTCTATATCGTGGCTTTCAAAAAAAAGAAAAGAATAAAATAAAATAAAAATATTCAAGCTTAAAGCAAGATGGACGTGGTGAAAACTCGCAAGGGCGCTACGGGTAAAAATAGGGAGCTTGTGCAGACCAAGTGGAAACCCAAAAGGGCGCTTTGGGTAAGAGAGCAAAACCCATGGACATGATGAAAACTCGAAAGGGCACCACGGGTAAAAGAGGGCAAAACGAGCACGACGAACCCACCTTAGGCATTGTGAGTAAAAAAGGGATTAAAAAGAAAGAATTGAAAAAGAAAGGTTCGAAATGATTGATAAGATTGATGTTTGAGGAGCCCTTTTTGGTTACTCTCCCTGTTACCCATTTTTCGACTGGGCCGCTCATGTTAGTTCAAATCAGGCCCCGATCAGAATTGTCCTTGTGAAATTGCTTTGTCAAACGTATGACTCAAGGTAAAGAGAAAGGTTTGACTCAACCCAAAGGGATTTATGTTCCGGCCTTGATAAAACTGCTGAAACTCACTCAAATCCGACCGCGTAAAAGAGGTTTGACCATGCTCAAAAGGGGACCCGAGATCTCACCCGGTGATTAAGGCACCACACCAAAAAAAACAAAAAAGAACAAAAAAGAGGAATTTTTATAATAGATTTCCCTTTTCCATTTACAACTATACTGCTTACATCACATCCCCAAAAAATAATCGGTGTGATGTTTAGCTTTCCTTTTCCTTTTATATAAAAAGTAAAAAAAAAAAAAAACAAAACGCAAAAAAAACCATGAACAAAATATACCCAAAAATAATTTGTGTATCTGAATAGGGGTTTCTTACGCCCCTTCCTGTAAATCTGATCTGTGCAAAAAGATATATGTGCAGGAGGGAATCAACGGCCCAACTCGCGCTTCAAGGCACTAATCTCAGCACGAAAACCATCCCCCTGGACATTCCACTAGGTCAACCAACGACCATGCAAGCTCCTATACCTCTTCCGAGAAGCATCGGTAGCTCCAAGAGCAACATTCAAGGATCCTTCCGTAATGAAGGACCTCGCCTTCCTGGGCTCAGTTATGCCAGCTCGTCTCCTCAAGTACCTTCTGCCTCTAACTTTCTTGTGCCAAAAGCTCATTGGGTGACCCTCTTCTCATCGGGTCCACAAGAACCCAATGCGAAGGTCAAGCTGCCCATCTCCTTCTTTTCTCGCCAAGGGGCCTCTCCATATCGCCTAATACTCTCTCGCTGGATCCGTAGATGATCAATGAACAGTCGTCACTAAAGCCAAGCCTCGTGACTTTAAGGGAAGATCGAACTGAATCTCCCCGCTTCCATATCACACATCAGCGCCGGGACTCGATGCATCTCCCAAAGAGCAGAATCCGATCCATGTCCCCGAGGACCCCTAGGAAAGATCAAGTCACATAGAGGGGTTTTACGGCCGCAAGGCACCTATTGAGAGCAAGCCGAATCCGGACGCAACACCTGGAATGGGAAGTAGAAGGTGTTGCCAGTCAATCCTAGGAGTGTGATGCCCTCATGATCTCTGGAATGAACTACTGGGAAGGTCCGATCCAACCAAGGAAGTCTCCATATCAGCTTTGTATTGGTCAACCAAAGCTTTAAAACTAACAAATCCCCCTACAGAATCAAGTGACACCTGCCAAGAAAGTAGTGAACCACCTCACTTTGAGCAATATAAAAGCAAGGCACGGGTCCCAAGATAGCAAGATGCTCACCTAACCAAACCTGGAGCAGTAAAGGACATCCCCTAAGGCTCTCCACCTTGCCCATAGTGAATGCGTCAAGGCATCAGTATAATTCAGCAAGGACCAGGTGCATCACTGATCGGCCCTCTACCAACTCGGTCAAAATGTCGCAGAGAGCCAGAGAGAAGCTCTTTCCCCCAGTGAAGAAAAGGACTTCCAAGATGAGACTGAGAGCAAAGGCTTTCAAATTGAAGATATTCCTAACCAGCAATTTTTTAAGACTTTCATCACTGAAAAGTTCTTTGAGGAATTTGATCGAACACCTTGTGGGCCCCCCAATGAGACTTTTCTCATGCTCAGATTTATTCAAACCTAGGGTAAGGTGAACAGCCTTAGCATAATCCGGCTTCGGTGTGACACTTGCAAGGCCTCTATGGAGCTTCAAGTCGGACAAATTGGATAACTCTTTAAGAGTAGGAGTTAGCTCCCGCTTCCCAAAATGATACACATGGGCCTTCGCATCCCAAAACGAGGCTGCAGCAAGAAGTAGGTCCCAAAGTGGAGGAACCTCAAGAAAGGAGGGAAGACAGGATAGTCCAAGCCGCTCTACGAGCTCGCTCTCATTCAAGCTCCCAAGCCAACTTTTTAGAAAAATGGGCCCTAAGCCCAAAGAAGGGAGTAAATTGGTTTCGGGCCCTCCATGTAAGGGAGGGTTGGAAAGCGGGTCCATGGACGTATAAAGATCTTTCAAGAGTATAAAATTCAATGTCGATGGGCCCACCCTTGGGAAAGCAAGGAGAGGAAAAATTTGCTGGAAAAGCCAAGTCAAAGAGAAAAGAAAGAGAAAGTTGGTTGCCTCGGGCATATAAAGGGCTCACTACCCCCCAGGCTATACTTGGCGCATGTAATACATGCGCCAGTATAAATCCCCCTAGGATTGGCCTGGCGCATGTAATACATGCGCCAGACCAATTTGGCCCCCTTCCATGCACTTTTTGGAGCTTTTAATAGGATTTTTGTTTGTCCTAGCTAGACCCCTTAGCCAGGTTGCCTGTTCACCTGTTTTATGCCTTGACAACATTCACAAACCTAAAAACCAAAGTGTACTTAACACTAAAATCATTTTACTTTTGTGTAGGAAAAACCCACACTGAGGCATGCAACCTTAAGTGTCATTTTTACAAGCAATCGTCAAAACCATCCAGTAAGCAGTCAAATATAATGCAAGGGAAACTGAGCATGCGATCAAGGAGGAGCACAAAAAATTTGAAAGTAAAAGATAATCCAGAAAGTGCCATGATTATCCATTACAGATTATTCAAATCCCAATAAAAATCATCTCAAAGTGTTTAAAATGTTCAAAATATAGAAACTAGGCCTAGTCCTTGTTGGCGCCGTTCGATTCATTTTACTGACGCGAGGAACTTTGAAAGGTTCGCATATCTCCTACCCGAGACCACGCCTGTGAAAGGCGGCTGAGTAAAGAGCGCGACTCCTTGTCGCGTGCGCGCTGCAAGTCATAGTCAAGATCATAAATCAGGAGCAATTGGAAAACAAAGAATGGTAAATCAGTAAGGAAAGCAGGTCAGCAGAATTCTCACCACCTCCACATCCTGGAGCTCAGCAATGTTACGATAATATGCGACATGGTCCATGGACGATTCAAAGTTATACATTCAGAGGGATAAAGGTGTCAGTTACAGGGATTAGTAACAAACACATGCATTTATCAAAGGAGCCAAGACAAAGGAAGAGTGATCATGAGAAGTCTTACCCATGGAACCACCTCAGGAGGAGGAACCTGAGCCGCATTGGCTGAGAGACGGCCTGCCTATCCACATTGGCGCATAGATCTGAGAGGAAGCCATCGTCAAGGCACCTAAAGGTCCCATGAACCACAGCTGGTGCACCACCCAGCGCACCCATGCTAGAAGAGCCTGAAGGACCGACATCTGAGGAACTAGCACCCGAGGGACCCGCACCAGATGGACCAGCATCTGAAGGACCTACCCCTAAGGCATCAACAGTACCCGTCGCCGCTCCACCTTCATCATCTGAATCGTCTCCCTGGATAAACTGTGAAAAAGATAAAGATTCTCTTAGTAGAAACAAGTTGAATAAGAAACCTGAAGGAAACCAATCTAAAATAGAAAAGAGAATTACCTATGAGCGCGGCCCACCAAAAGCTAGGAAATTGACTCCAGGGATAAAGAGCGGCAGAATAAACCGATACGACAAAGACTCATAGCATAGCTAATAGTCCCCGGGCATGAGAAGGGCATTAATGGGGATCCCATTCTGGAGGAAGGCCGTAGTAAGCTCCTTGATACTACCCCAGGGTCCACAACATCTGCAGGAGGATCCATGGGTGTGGCAGGGTAGCCCTGGTACTGATGAACTACCAGCTCCCCCAAATAGTAGGCCTTGTCCCACGCCCCATAGAAAAAAACAATGCAGTGGTTATTACAGAGGCGAGATGGACCTATGACAGCCCAATCCCAGAAAGCAGAGCTAATGTATAGGTCGCATATGATCTAGCCAAGTTAAGAGGTGGCCAATCAGTAAAAAATGTAGCATAATAATAAAAGAGAATATCCGAACTAAAATAAATAGGGGAAAAGATCTTACCAGCTCAGGGATCATCAGGTTAAATTGGGACCTCAGGCCCATCTCCAGATGCTTCATGCCCACATCTCGACACCAGAGTTTGTTCCAATTGCTTAGGAGGGGATAGGTGTATATCTTGGAGTGAAGAAGCAGGCGCCCGGGTTGAAAATATAGGTACCACCATGCCTAAGGAGAGCAGTGCACAAAAGATAAGTCAGTAGCATACAATGATCATCCAAAAAAACTAATAAAGGCAAAAGAGTTAGAGATTACCTTTAGAGCCGGCCAGAAGCCTACAACGGACTTGGCATCTCCAGTGGATACTCGGGCTATGCCATATATCAACATCACATATCCAACCCCGCCCCAATCATATCTCTGGATGTCGAGCCAATTATCCATGAGGCTCAACAATGCCAGGTTGACTCGACCACCGCTTGCATTGGTAAAGAGGGTTTTGCCCAACAAGATCAGGAGTGTGATACGGGCCAATACTATTGCACGCTAGGGCTCAATGTAAAGTTCCACATTTGGCTGACCCAGATCTACCAACTCATGCAACCCATAGAGCTCAGACAATCAGGTCATCTTGACCTCGGCACCATGCAGATTTCTATGGGAGGGGTAATCCCCTATCAATCAGATAATATTGTCTCGGCTAGGCACTGCAAGGTTGGCAATTAGAATGCCCCCCTACCCTAATATTGATAATCATCACCCAATCCACGAGCGTTAGGGTCATCTCAGTGAAGGCCATGTGGAAAGACATGGTCTTTGGGAAAAACCTCTCTATCAAGGCTATCAGGTATGCGACATTTGCCCTCATGGCGGGGCAAGACAAGAACTCCCCAAAACCGGCCTGCTTAAGCAAGTATTTCACGATGGGTGGGATGTAGCGATAAAAATCATGAAAGTCTAGCCAGCCCCCTCGGAATACAATATGGGGCAAGCCCTGCGTCAAAAGAGAAAGATGCATCAGGTCGTGGAAATAGAGCAAAACTGCACAGGAAAAGAAAAAAAGAACTGAACTTATCTTTTACCTTGCCCGCAATGCCGAAATTCGAAATGTCGATGTGTTGTTGGTAGAGAAGGCTGACTCGGGCGGCCTCGCCCTGCATCTCAAGCCATGGACCTGCCTGACGTTCTACTACAAAGAATTGTTCCCCACAAGGACCGTAAACCACGTCTGACCCCTCCTCCGGCACGTATTCTTCATCACCAGACATTTTGAGGCAAAAGCAAGCAGTCATATCAGGGCGGATCAATGATAAAAAAACCCTTTTCTACTACAGGGCAAGGGAAGGAAAGAATGCTCCTCCCTTTTCTTTTGTTTTCAAAAATATCAAAAACAAAAAAAAAACAACAAAAAATGTTGTTTCTTTCATGTTCACAAAAACAAAAAAAATGCCTTTCTTTATGTTTGCCGAAAAACAAAACCGAAAAAAAAAGAGAAGGGGTCCCTTTCCTTTGCTTTCAAAAATGAAACAAATGGAAAAAAAAAATCCCCTTCTTTTGTCTTCAAAAATAAATAAAAAAATAAAACAAAATTTTCCCTTTCTATCTTCGAAAATAAAGCAAGTTAAAAACAAAAAAATCCTTTCTATATGCTTCTATAATCAAAATCAAACAAAAAAAATCCTTCCTTTATGTTTATAAAATCAAAAAACCCAAAACAAAAAATCCCTTTCTCTTATGTCCATAAAATTAAAAACCAACAACAATAAAAACATATAAAATAAATTTCTTAGTTAGTTTTCAAAATAAAAACAAAAACTAAAAATCATAAAAATCCTTTTTCCTAATTGATAGAAACAAAAAAAATATATATAATCCTTTCCCTTAGTCTTCAAAAAAATATATATAAATAAAGACCAAAAAATAATCCTCTCTTCATGTTCGAAAAATAAAAGTAAAAAATAAAGCCCTTTCTATATGCACAAATAAATAAATAAATAAATAAAAAATATATATATATATATATATATATATATATATATATATACATAGATAAAACCCATAAAACAACAAAAATAGGTCATCATTCATGAAATATCATCAACACATCATCAATAAATATGCTCACAATAAAAATAAACCATTTATCATCCAAAAATGCAAGATCATGATCACATTTGCAAGAAAAAGCAAGAAAAATAAAATAAAATGGGTTTTAAATGGTTACCTTTGAAGAAAAAGGGGTCTTTTATCTAGCGTGGAGTGGGCGATCAATCGGCGCAAACAAATTCCGGTGATGAAGCACGCTTAGAGGCAATGTAAAGGAACCCTAGGGGAGCTCTGTTTTTTGGTTTGGAGAGGGGGAAGAAAAGATTTTTGAAAACACACCCCTGCTGCCCAAATATAATTCACATAAAATGATGGAATAATTCACATAAAATGATAGTTTTAAAAAAACCAAACAATCTCATAAAATGATGGCTTAAAAAAAAAAAATATATATATATATATAACATAAAATGATAACCTAAAAATCCAAAAAAATCTACATAACAAAATAAAGAAAATCCCAAAAATAATTCACATAAAATAATAGAATAAAGTCACATAAAGTGATAAAGTGATAGATTAAAAATCACATAAAATGATAACTCAAAATCCAAAAAAAAATCACATAAAATGATAAACATAAAAAGTCAAAAAATTCCCACATAAAATAACAAAAATATGTATTTTGGAAAAGATAGCAGTACTCCCAAGAAGCGTTGCGACATCTATTCGCTCTGCTTGGGTAGTCGTGCGAAATGAACTTCGGGATCGATGGGTTCGCCCAAAGACCTCGAAGCCTGCCTCAAGCAAGGGCAACCATGACCAGTCAGATGAGGCGGTCAATGACTCATATGATTGGACATAAACTGTGAAACCTTGCGTACTTGCATTGCACCTATCTTTGAATGTAGGTCGATCACCCCTTTACTTACGAAGCTGTTGTATTCAGAATGAATCTTGAACATCAAACTCCTTCAAATCATCTCGATAAGCGACCATATTTCTCGGCTAACGGGTTTTCGCAACTCGAGAAGCGAATATTTTTCCCAGCTATTGGGCTTTCATAACTCATTCCACCTTGGTTATGCCCAGAAATGTTGCTAAGCGCTTGGGGACCGATTACCTAAAGAAACGACTATTTTTTCGACATACAGGGCTTTCATTTTCTCACCATATTACCTGTTTGATGTTTAAAGTTCATTCTAAATGCAGCGAACCCGTCAGTAATGCCTTGGGCCTCTTCGGATGCCTCTTTTATTTGGCATTTGATCATTAGTGATCGGATACCAAAGAGGGGCATCTGTAGACACTCAAATTTAGCCCAAGGCCCGATTGAGACACATTTCGAGAGAGGCGCATCTCTGAGCTTTTGATGGCATGTATGGAACCCTTAGAAACCTTTTTAAAACCTTAGGAGTTATTTCAAATCCTTAGGAATTACCCTAGATCCCTTAGGAACCTTCTCGAACCCTTAGAAACCCATCCTGACCCTTAGAAACCATTCCAAACCTTAACCTAGCTTTTCGGAGCAATGGATGAAAAGTGATATACCGAGACTAGCTGTGACCTTCTACTATAATCGAATCATATACCATTGAAAAGTATAAGTCCTTAGCTTTCCAACGAGCCAAGAATCACCCCAATCAGAGTGTATGTGAGAAGATATCACGTTCCGAAGCATAGGGGCAAATTTGTAAGTTCATAGAATTCCCCTTAGGGATTTGGCGCAAGTATTACTTGCGCCAAGCCATTTCTCCCCAGAACTGGGTTGGCGCAACTAATAGTTGTGCCAGGTATAAGATGGGCCCCACCACGGGCAGCCAACTTTCAGAACTTGTAGAAACACTATTTTACTATACATAAGTTTGACTTGTTAACCATCTTGACCTTTGGGGTGTGTTTTGCTAGTTCTGTTGCACTCATTCACTATCTATTTGCAACCCCTTAAGTGGTTTAAACCTCTAACCTATCATCCACCATTAGAGCATCTTTTCACATATTTTAAGGCTCCAAAAACCTTAGAAAACCTTAGATGGCTAGATTACCTAATTGCTAATCCAAATTAGCCTTTAAACACCCTCCTAACCTCTCTTATTTCTATAAATAGAGAAGCACCCCCCCTTTACGAAGGCTGAAAAAAATTTGCACAGTAAGAGATTAAGGAATCCCTTCTCTCTCTCCTCTAGTTCACTCTTTACTCACAAATTCCAGAACCTTTAAACCTTCTAAAAACCTTAGCCGTTCACTTAAAAACTTTAGTTTAGGTATGTGCTACCCCCTAGCCTCCCCTCTTTATCTCTTAGTTATCCACCCTAGGAGTTAGAATCTATCATCAACCTATACAAGCCATCAAAAGTTTACCGAAGCAAGCCAATGCAAGGCTCCACAGTGGTGCAATAAGGGCTTGAGAGCTCCGGCTCTCCAATCTATTCCTCTGCCTTCTCGATTCTTCCTCCATCCTCTCACTTGTGCCGTTATGCCGTTGTGCAACCATAGATTTTTAACGATCCGCTGCATGACGTGCACTCGTGATAAAAATTTAGAGCCGACACCCAGAGCTTTGGTGTCCCGAGAAACCCAAACCAAATTTAATGAGCACCGAAGTGCCAAAAATTGACTCTGAATTCGGAGAACGCCAAAGGCTCTTGGGTAGGGGCTTCGGTTATCTATTGGGAAGGTGTTAGGCACCCAATCAACCAGCTCAATGCAGTCTCTACTTATGGCCAAAGAAAAAAAGAATTGAAAAATGCATATAGGTCTTCCTATTGCCCAAGGGGAATTAAAATCCTATTTGTGCCCCTCCGTTCCTACTGAAAATTCGGCGGCGTAACAACACAAATGCGAGGATGAAGGAAGAACCGAGAAGGTAGGAGAGTAGAGGGGAGAGCCGGAGCACTCGAGCCCTTGTTGCACAATTGTGGAATCCTGCGTAGGCTTGCTTCGGTGAGCTTCAATGGCTTGTATGGTGATAAATGAGATTCTAGCTCCTAGGGCTTCATAGCTAAGAGGTAGAGAGAGAAGGCTAGGGGTAGCACACACCTAACCTAGAGCTTTTAGGTGAAAGGCTAAGGTTTAAATAAGGTTTTAAAGTTCTAAAATTTGTATGAGAAGGGTGCACTAGAGGAGAGAGAGAAGGGATTCCTTAATCTCTTACTTTGAAAATTTTTCAAGCCTTTGTAAAGGGGGGTGCCTCTCTATTTATAGGAAAAAGAGAGATTAAGAGGGTGTTTAGATGCTAACTTGGATTAGCAATTAGGTAATCTAGCCATCTAAGGTTTCTTCGAGTTTTTGGAGCCTTGAAAAGCGTGAAGGTTAGCTCCAATGGTGGATGATAGGGTGAGGCTTTAAACCACTTAAGGGTTGCAAATAGATAGTGAATGGGTGCAACAGAACTAGCAAAACATACCTAAAAGTCAAAATGGTCAACAAGTCAAACTCCAATCTCAATTTTTAGGCAAAAACATAGGGTTACTACTCATAAGCCTAGCATAACTAATAGGTGTGCCAGGCATATGTATAGTAAAATAGTGTTTCTATAGGGTCTAGAAGTTGGCTGCCCTTAGTGGGGCCCACCTTATAGCTGGTATAACTATTAGTTACGCCAAGCCAGTTCTGGGGAGAAATAGCTTAGCGCAAGTAATACTTGCACCAAATTCCCTACTTGCGCCAAATTCCTAAGGGGAATTCCACAAAATTACAAATTTGCCCCTATGCTTCGGAATGTGATATCTTCTCGCATACAACTCCGATTGGGGTGATTCTTAACTCGTTGGAAAGCTGAAGATTTCTATTTTTCAATGGTATATGATTCGATTATAGTAGAAGGTAACAGATGGTCCCAGTGCACCACTCTTCATCCATTACTTGGAAAAGCTAGGTTTAGGTTCGGAATGATTTCTAAGGGTCGGGATAGATTTCTAAGGGTTCAGGAAGGTTCCTAAGGGATATAGGGTAATTCTTAAGGGTTTGCAATGACTCCTAAGGTTTCAAAAAGGTTTCTAAGGGTTCCATACATGCCATCAAAAGCTCGGAGATGCGCCTCTCTCGAAATGTGTCTCGATCGGGCCTTGGGGCAAATTTTGGTGTCTACAGATGCCCCTCTTTGGTATCCAATCACTATTGATAAAATGCCAAAGAAAAGAGACATCCGAAGAGGCTCAAACATTACTGACAGGTCCACTGCATTAAGAATGAACTTTAAATATCATATGAGTAATATGGTGAGAAAACGAAAGCCCTGTTTGTCGGGAAAACGGTCTTTTCTCAAGGTGACCTGTTCCCAAGCACTTAGCGACATTTCTGGGTGTAACCCAGGTGGAATGAGTTGCAAAAGCCCAATAGTTAAGAAAAATGTATGCTTCTTAAGATGATTAGAATATGTTTGATGTTCAAGATTCCTTCTGAATACAATAGCTTTGTAAGTTAGGGGGTGATCGACCCACATTCATAGATAGGCGTAAAGCAAGTACGCAAGGTTTCACAGTTTATGTCCAATCCCATGAGGCATTGATTGCCCCATTTGACTGGTCATGGGTGCCCCTGTGTGAAGCAGGGCTCGAGGTCTTTGGGCAAACCCATTAATTATGAAGTTAATTTAGAACGACTTCCCAAGTGAATAGACGTTGCAACGCTTTTTGGGAGTATGTACCACTTTTGATAATATGCCTAGGATCAACATTACCTAGAGCATCCAACTTCAAATAATACTTAATAGATCCAGCCAAAACTGGGTGCCTACCGAAGGAGGCACTCAATCTTGGTCTCCGTTAATGATGATCTTACAAATCATTTAACTATGTATAAACATGCACCCATTAGGGGTGATAAGCAACAAAGGCGATGGAAGTCCCGACCCAGAACCCGTCCGGGTACTATTTACGGGAACAAACAACCATCCTACGGATACCCAGCATACACTTTACAGGGATACCATGCCAATGTTGGTTTTAAGCCTACAAAAAAATAAGGGAAATGAACCCTTCTATGTGCATGTTTACACATAGTTGATTGATATGTAATTTCATTTTCAACAGGTTGGTCTCAACCAACAATTAACCTTTTTCAACAAAGTTACCCGAACCTCAAACCCCGTAAGGTGCACAACCGGACAATGCAGACCAAGAGTCCACACATCTGAAATAGCTCATGATGAATCTAAAGTTAGACACTCACGTTCTGATGAATCCACAAACAGAGCGCTCATCGTAATGATTTAGCAGTGGAGTCGACCTGATCGAAAGATTGACCATTTGACCGAGATTGACACTGTTGCTCCTACTTTAAAGTAGGATCTAAATATCCAAGGCAAACCTTAGACTTAGGAGATTAATATAGTACAATTGTGTTGCCAATAAAATATTGACATTTTACCATATTAAAGAAACACGCATGTGCGTAGCTGTGCCTACAAAGTTCAGAGATTTTTTCTTTTTCAAAATGATTTTCTTTCCCTTTTTTTGAATAGACTAGACGTTGGTGGTGAGATGCTTCTTCTGATTTGTCCATTGCTGAGAGGTTGCCTGCTTCGCGGCTTCGGACCATTTGATATTCCTGCACATCTCAAGAAAACGTCAATCCTTTTTTGTTTATATAGGTAACAATATGAATCCTAACTAACAGAAGGAGAAACAAATATTTACCTACACATTTTCAATTTTCAAGATTTATATATTTTGGATTTTTATTTTTAGAGATTTTTTTTATTCTTTTTCTTTATTTTGAGATAGAAGTATGATGTTGTACGTATGTATATGGACATAAAGAAAGTGGGGATATATGTATATGTATTTTATTAGATTTTTGATTGATTGATTTTTTTTATTCTTTTTCTTCATTTTTTGAGATGGAAGCATGATGCTGTACATGGAAAAGAGTAGAAATATATACGTTTTTTTTTTATATTTTGATTTTTCTTAATTTTTTTGTTCTTTTTTTTGGCCTTTTTTTTTTTTTTTTTGATGGCTTAACAATGAGGCAGAGTAACGGGTCCCCTTTTTGAGCATAATCGACTCCTTTCATGTGATTGGATCTGAGAGAGAATCAATAATTTTACCAAGGCCGGGACATTTTATCCCTTCGAATTGAATCAACCTTTTCTCCTTACCCTAGGTCATACGATTGACGATGTAGGCTGAAGATATTCCTGGTCAGAACCTGATTTTAGCTAACATGAGTGGCCCAGTCGGAAAAAAGGGTAACAAGGAGAGTAACCAAAGGTTGGTCAAACATCAATCTTGTCAATCATTTCGAGCCTTTCTTTTTCAACTTTTCTTTTTAATTCTTTTTTACTCACAACGCCCAAGGTGGGTTCATCATGCCCATTTTTGTCCTCTTTTTACCCGTGGCGCCCTTTCAGGTTTTCACCACGTCCATGGGTTTTGCTCTCTTACCCCAAGAGCCCTTTTGGGTTTTCACCTAGTCTGCAGAAACTTGCTCTTTTTACTCGTAGCGCTCTTTCAGATTTTCACCACGTCGATATTGCTTTGAGCTTCTATTTTTTTTTTTTTTTTTCTCTTTTTATTAATTTTTTTCAAAAGCCACGACATAGATGTCAATTCCGTCATAGTTGGCCAGATGGGGTTTTGGTGTCGTCTCACAACTCGGTTTGTGTTGACTTAACAGATACTATGACTACTTGTAAACCTAAAAAAGAGGGCTTTCTTCAGTAGCTTAGCCATGGGTTAGGTTAGGATTTGAAGGTATGCTAGGCTAAAAAAGGTTTTCTTGATGCGATTTCAGTTTTTCACAACACACTTCTTCCTTGGGGGATTTTTACTGTACATGCCCCATGATTTTTATTTTTCCTTTCTTTTCTTCGTTTTATTTCAGACAATCTCTTTTTGACGTTTTACTTTTCTGATCTTTTTTTACTTTGATAGTAATTCTATTTTCTTCTTTTTCTATATGTACATACTTTTTCTTCTTCAGGGAAGGGGTTTATTGAAAGAAAGGCCAAGGCTCAAATGGGGTAGCAAAGGATATCATTATTTTTAGAGATGCTTTTTAGCTACTGTGCTTGGAGTGATGGCCTCTTTTGGGTGGTTCTTAAGCAGTCACGTATCTGTTTCACCAATACTTACCTTGTCGTGATAGACTAAGAGTGGAACCATCAGACGTATCCAACATTGATGGGCTCAGGAAAATGATCTCCGACCATGGTGGTGAGGCGGATGGCATATCTCGGCAGTACCTCACAGGAGACGTAAGGTCCCTCCTAGTTCGGCTTAAACTTTCCTCTCGGATCGGCATGGAGGGATGGGAAGATCTTTTTCAGCACAGTGTCTCCTACCTTCAGATCTCGACCGTGGACACGTTTATTATCCCTGGTAAACTTGACTATGGCACAAGGCGAGGAGTCTTTTCTCATCCAATAAGTTCAATTGGTCAAAGTGAGATCTCTCTCTTTCTGCTTCTGATAGACCCGATTCAAGGAGGATTCAGAGCAAGGGTATTTCGACTTCTACTGATAGGACGGCCTCGGTTCCATACACAAGGGAGAAAGGTGTTGCCCCTATAACGGTACAGATCAATACTCTGTAGGCCCATAAAGCAAATGGCAGCATTTCACTCCAATCTCAGTCAGTGACGACCATCTTCTCGAGGATGTGGATGACCGTCTTATTTGCAGCTTCCACGGCTCCGTTAGTTTGAGCCTGATAAGGGGACGAGCGATGGTGCTTAATCTTGTATTTCTTGTAAAAGGCTCGAATGCACTTGTTCACAAAGTTTGTGCCGCTGTCCGTGATGATATCTTTGGGGACTCCAAATCGACACACAATATTATTCTTGAGAAATTTCTCGACGTGATCGGCCGTGATGTTGGCATATGATGCTATTTCTACCCACTTAGTAAAGTACTTGATGTCGACAAGGATGAATCGATGTCCGTTTGATGCCTTTGGGTTAATCATTCTGATGACATCAAGGCCCTAGGTAGCAAATAGCCAAGGAGTGGTCATGCAGTGTAGATCGATGGCAGGAGCGTGTATCAGACTGGAGTGTTCCTGACAATTTTAGCATTTCTGAACATGCTTGTAGTATTCTGATTCCATAGTGGTCCAAAAAAAGTATCCCTGCCATAGAATTTTCTTAGCGAGCATATGACTGTTGACGTGGGCACCGCATACTCCCTCGTGGATCTCCTTCATGATGTTGATTGCTTCACTTTCAGTAAGGCACCTGAGCAGGATGTTATTGTAGGATCTCTTGTAAAGGCAATCGCCGCAAATGACATAACCTGTAGCTAGATATTGAATGGTCCGCCGGTCTGTCTTGGACGTACCCTCAGGGAAATTTAGTGTCTTGAGGAAACTCTTAATATATGAGAAATAAGGTGGCTCATCATAAAGATTTAGGGGTTCCTCAATCTACAGGCAGAAGGCTGCCTTATTTCTCTGCTCAATCATGATCGACTTTATCTCAACACCATATGGGATTTCTACCATTGACGCTAAAGTTGCTAGTGCGTCGACAAAGCGATTCCTTATCTGTGGGACATATGAGAATGTCACATCATCGAAGCAAGCTATCAAGTCCTCGAGGTGCTCATGGTAGGAGATCAGTTTCTCATCTTTCATCTTCCAATCTCCATTTGTCTGGTATATGATCAACTATGAATCACCGAATACTCGGAGTTGAGTTACATTTAGATCAAGAGCCGCCTGCAGGCCAGCGGCACAAGCTTCATACTCGGCCATGTTATTTGTGCAAGGGAAGTTGAGCTTGATGGAAATCGGTACATGTGATCCTTTCGGTGAAATCAGAATGGTGCCCACTCCCTGATCCTCGGCATTTGCTACCCCATCGAAGTGCATTACCCATGATTCTTCTGCTTCTTCAGTATCGTCTTCAATCATGAACAGGATGCCCTCATCAGGGGATTCGGTTCTTAAAGGCTCATAATCTGGTAATGGTTTGTCGGCAAGATGATCAGCGAGTGCTTGCCCCTTGAACGATTTCTGAGTAACGTAGGTGATGTCAAACTCAGACAATAAAAGCTGCAAATGTGTAGTTCGTTCAGTAAGAGCCGACTTCTCAAATAAGTACTTCAACGGGTCCATTTGGGCCAGGAGTAGAACGACTTGGGATAGCAAGTAATGGCAGAGGCTCTGAGTGGCCCATATAAGAGCCAGGCATGCTTTCTCCAGATGAGAATAACGTGTCTCGTAGTAAGTAAGCTTCTTGCTCAGATTGTAGATGGCCTGCTCTCTTCTTCCTGTCTCATCATGCTACCCTAAAACACATCCCATCGAGATCTCCGTCGTGGAGAGATACTTTAGGAGTGGTCCCTCCTGTTCGGGTGGTACCAACACAGGTGGGTTAAGGAGGTAGCTTTTGATTTAATCGAATGCTACCTGAAAATCATCATTCCATTCAACGAGCGAGTTCTTTCGAAGTAGCTTGAAGATCGACATGCAGATTGGAGTGTGCTACACAATGAACTGACTGATATACTGTATCCTGCCCAAGAACCCTCTAACTTCATTCTCAGTAGACGGTGACGACATTTCCATGATCGCCTTTACCTTGATCGGGTCAACCTCAATACCTCTCCTGTTGACGATGACTCCAAACAATTTTTTGGACATAGCTCTGAATGCGCACTTCTGTGGATTCAAACGTAACCTAGACTTTCTCAGCCTCTCAAATAGCTTCTGAAGGTTTACCAAGTGATCGCCTCGCTCCGGTGACTTGGCTATCATATCATCGACATACACCTCAATCTCTTAGTGCTTCATGTCGTGGAACAACGTAGTCATAGCTCTCTGGTATGTTGCCCCACCATTCTTTTGCCTAAATGGTATGACTCGATAGCAGAAAGTACCCCAAGGGGTGATGAATGCCATTTTTTCTCGATCGACCTCCGCCATCTTGATCTGGTTGTATCCGGAGAATCAATCCATAAAAGAAAGCATCTCGTGCCTAGCAGTATTATCAACCAAGACGTCGATGTGTAGTAATAGGAAATCATCTTTTGGGCTTGCCTTGTTCAAATTGCAAAAATCGATACACACGCGGACCTTTCCATCCTTCTTTGGCACGAGCATAATATTGGCTAGCCATTGCGGGTACTTAGATACCATGAGGAATCCTGCATCATACTGTTTAATGACCTCATCCTTGACTTTCAACATCCACTCGGGTCGGAGATGTCTCAGCTTCTGCTTAACTGGCTTCATATCAGGGTAGAGCAGCAACTCATGCTCGACCAAATCGGTGTCTAGACCAGGCATGTCCTCGTACGACTAGGAAAAAACATCTTAGTATAACTGAAGGAAATCAATCATGCTTTTTCTTTCTTCAGGAGATAGCGATGTTCCGATCTTGGTAATCCGGGGAATCTCCTCAGTCCCTAGATTGACGTCTTTGGTTTCTTCGACAATGGGGGTAGGGCCATGCTCAAATTCGGCGAACCAGTCAAGGAGCTCATCTGAGAGCTCCTCAAAAGGGACATCCTCTTCTAGACTCGTAACTCCCACCTCTTCTTGTATTTCTACAGGAAAGGGGTCGATTTTACATGGGACGAGTATTTCAATTAAGGCATCTTTTCGTGGGATTTTATTTAGAATTTTAAATGACAATATTTTTAAATTTTATATTTTTTCAATGTATTTAGAATATTTATTTTCTTCGAAGATGGACCCTTGATAGCGCGAGTCTGTGTATATATAAGGTATTGCCTGCCAAGGGCTTATCTCACTTTTTACAGGTTATTTTTTTTTTGGAAAACGGGTGCCAAATATTAGGCCACTCCCGCTTTCAGAGCTTGGGATACAGACGCCCAATTGCATACCTGAGGGGCCACTCCTTTACCTATTTGTATGAAGGGTGCTGACTGATATGACTCATTGGAGCCAGCTTCCATCAATTGATCCCAAGTTCGTCTGAGATTATGTCCTCAAATGTCAACACAGTTTTGTGGTGATTTATCATGGGGGGAGATTGTTCAGGTACGGAATGTCATTCCTCAAAGAGGGATAACACGGCCAGGTCTATTTCCAAGTTAGGAAGGGTAATGCGGGGATTTGTGGGGTGAATAGGTGTTGTAGGCTTGTGTGGGGTTACTTGAATTACCCCGTTTCGATCGATTTTCATGACCTCGACACTCACGAATGAATCGCTGATGTGAGGCCTGGGATGAGGCTTCTCTTCTAGGTGTATCCCTCTGGTTTTTGTAGCTGTCGTGGCCCAGGCTTTCTCCTTAGCCTCCCGAACCACTTCCTCCGTGGGTTTGTAACCTAACCTGAATCAGACTTTCTGACCCTTGGCTGTGACAGGCTCTCTTCTTCCTTGTAACCTAGGTCCCAGCCCCTTTCCTCTTTGATAGCCCCACTTATGGAGCATGACCACTGCCGCTACCATTTCACCTTCAATTTTTGGAATGATGCCCTCGATGGGCTTCGGGAGTACTGTTGATACTTCGTACTCAAAATTGTGGAGGTCGACATCCTCAGCTATGTACGACACATCCAGCACTTTTAGCTTTTCAATGTTGTTGGTGACTTTTTCCTTCTCATCGTGCCCCTCACCAATGATGGTGATAATCTTATGCCCGAACACAAACTTGAGCTTTTGATGCAGCGTCGACGGTATCGCTCCGACTTCATACAACCATGGGCGTCCTAACAATAGATAGAACAATGATTTGATGTCCATTACTTGAAACAATATGGAGAAGGTTATTGACCCAATCAATAGCTCAAGGTCAACTTCTCTCATTATCTCTCTTCTTGTATTATCAAAACCTCGGGCACTGGTTCTAGTGGGTCTAAACATGCACGGATCTACCCCGATATTTGTGGCGGTTCTCAATGGGCATATATTTAGAGTAGACCCATTGTCAATAAACATTAGGGGGATTATCATATTTCTAGATTCCACAGTAATATTAAGGGATTTGGAGTGACTACTTCCCTCATTTGGTAGATTGACATCCAAAAATGAAATGACATTTGGAGCCATTACTTGACCAATGATCTGCCCGACTTCATTTGGGCTCACCTGAAGTGAAATGTGCGCATTCTTTAATGCCCCCATTAAAGCTTGAAAATGGAGTGGGGGCGTCATTAATAGATCTCATACATTGATGTGAGTTGGCATCCTTCTCAACTAAGTCTCCAGAATATGTTCTCGACTCATTTTTTAAAAAGGATTAATGACACTATCTTTCTTTTCCGCTAGTGGGGCTTGTGCTGCTGTTGGTGCTTCCGGCTGCTTAGATATCTTTTCAATTCTCGTGACAAAGTCTACTTCCCCTACTCTGCTGCTGTCGATATTGGCATTTGTCTGTTCGTAACTGCGAGACTTGATGAGGATTATAGGTTGGTCCCAAAATCTAAAATGGTGTAGCTGCCGGTATCTGATGCACTTGCATCGATGGCTTCGAAGGGGTGGGTAATATTTGGTTCACTTCAGTGATAGATGGTTGGATGGAAAAATTGGGCCAGGTTGGGGTGATGATGCTTGAGGATGGTTGCACTAGGGGTAATGGGGTAGGAGTGGGCCATTGATAGTTGATAGGTGATGGTGGGGAAAGGGGGACCTGATGGGCTATCGGGTAATTGATGGGGGTGGTAGTATATGGTTGAATGACATTTATGTGCACATAATTGATGGGTGTGGGTGATGGGAAATAAGCCCTAAGATCTAAGGGTTCAACTTGTGGTGCTGGGTTGGGGAAATAGTCCGATAAATTCAAAAAGGTTCAATCACTCTGATACTCCTTTCTTCATAACTTCTTTACAACGGTGCCACATAACTCTCCCAATCACTGATGTAATCCGACGGATCCAATTCAAACTTTTCCTCACACTCCTCTATCATTCCGATGGTGGGTTTGAGACCTGCTCCTCCAGTAGGGTGTGGGGGTAATGACACTTGATGTATATTTGCATGTTGGTTCACTTGAGAAGGTGTAGGTGGAATGATTTTCTCGACATCTATTAAATCTTGTATCGCATGCTTCAATAGCTAGCAGCGATCAGTCGGGTGACCCAGACCTTGATAAAAAGTATAGTGAGTGTTAGGGTCATAATTCTTCGGGATTGGATTGGGATGAGGTTGCGATTAGAGGGCGGTAACTAGTCCCTTTTCTATTAGCAAAGGTAAAAGTACACTTAATGATTACTCTAGGGGTGTAAACACTCGATTGTAGCAGGTTATCCTCTACTCCGAGGTCATCTGCATTCCTTGTCTAGTCCCTGTTCTCTGAATCTCAGTTCTGACTTATGCTAGCTGGGCTGCCTAAAATTAGAACGGGATTATATTCTTATTGGGCCTGGTATTGGTAATATTCTGGACATTAGCTGTTGCTCTCTTCTCATTTCTCTGTTCTAAGAACCTTCTAACTCCACTGGCTCCACTAGATACAATTTTGCTCAAGTGACCTTTCCTGATAGAGTCTTCACAGTGATTTGCGTTCCTTACTAGATCAGCAAAGCTAGACTGCTGCTAGTACACTAGAAAGTCTGAGATCACTGAAAAAGTATTTTTGGAAATCATTTTTATTTGCTCATCATCAGGTATCTTGTTTCTAACCTGAGCTACCAGTACTCTCCAACTCCCCAAATAATCGCTAAAGGTCTCATTCGGGTTCTGCTTCAAATGGGCCAAGTCTGGCTTACGCAGTTCAATGTCTATATTGTAGATATATTATTCTTGGAACAAGTGTGTCAAGTCCTTCCAGGTCTTTATCATAGATGGTTCCAAGGATGTAAACCACCTTAAGTCCGGACCAGTCAAACTTTTCTGAAAGACCTTTATTAATAATCTTTCGTCCCCTCATACTGGCACATGCCCCCACAATAAGACTTGAGGTGTGCTATGGGATTGCTGGTGCCGTTATCTTTATCAAAGCCGACAGTTTAAATTTTGGGGGCAAGGGGACCTCAGTGAACAAACATAAATCCGAGAAGTCTATGGCGTGGATTTCAGCACCACCCATCTTCCACAACTGCTTTTGAATTTTGTCTAACTGTTCTTTCAACTACTTTGATTCCTTGGACATGGGGCCCACCTTCTCAGCAGTTGGTTGGGCTTCACTTTGGGCTATCAGGGAGTGGGAAATTATAGGAGGAGGGTTAAGGCTGGTCAATGCCTCAGCATAAGCTCCACTATTCCTAATCTCGTCCTCTTTATACTGCTAGTCTAATTAAGGTGTAGTGAGAGCAGGATTTTCTTATTGGTGCTGCACGGACTGGATGGGAATGGTCTAAATAGGGGTTAGGTGAGTCCATTGGAGGTGGGGAAAGATTTGTTGGGTGATGGGATGGGTGGTAGTCAAAATTTAGGGTGGGGTCTGATGAGGCCATTGGGCATGGGGAAAGGTTTGGAACAGACTTTGGAATGTTAGGATATAGGTGAATTGGGGCTGATGTAAGGAATGGGTTTGAGCTGGGTATGAGGGTTGTGGGTGAGTGAAAATTTGGAGGAATTGTGAAGGGTATGGGTGTGAGGCTCCAAGGTTAGGGCCTTGCTCGGCTTGGGTTTGGACCATGAAGCCTTGGGAGGGTTGGGCTATGAAGGTTTGGCCCATGGGTCCTTGGGAAGTTTGGGCCATAAATCCTTGGTCATGATAGGTCTGGCCCATTGGGCCTTGGTGGGTCTAGGTCATGGGCCATTGATGGGTCTGGGCCATGGGCCCTTGGTGTGTCTAGGCCATGGGTCCTTGATGGGTTTGGGCCATGGGCCCTTGATGGGTCTGGTCCATGGGCCCTTGGTGGGTATGGATGATGGGATTTTGGGCCATTGGGCCTCGGGGTAGGTGGGTGATGGGGGTTTGGATGGTGTGGATGATGGGAGTCATGGGGGAATGAGGCATGAAGGCTTGATATGGTCGGATGGATCCATGGATGTGTGGTATGGATGAGAGGGGATGTGTTGGGAAACTTTTCACCTGTTATAAGTTTGGAACATCTCCTCCATCATGGCCATGGAAGGGGGATCAGATGGGGATGGGTTATTTAAGGGTTGGAGGGGCATGGATGGGGTGGATGAAGAGAGAAAATTGAGCATGGCCTCGATAAAATCGGGCATGACCTAGGTAAATGGTAGGGTATGAGGTGGGTTGGAGAAATGAGGTGGGGCATTGGTGGATGGATTAGGCATGTTTGGGGAAGACGAATGGGGTGTAAATGTGGAGGATGAGAGAGGAAAGCTGGCCATGGCCCCGGTAAAAATGGGCATGACCTGGGTGAATGGAGGGATGTGTGGGGGATCGGATGCGGCATGGATAGATGTGGGTGGATTAGGTATGTGTCGGGCGGATGAAAAATATGGTATATTGGTGAAAGTGGAGGATGAGGCCGGGTTTTAAATGGGTGTGGATGGAAGGTGAGATTGGATGGAAATGGCCATGGATGAGAGCATGTCTTGGGAAAATAATGGGAAATGGGGGGTTGGATTTTGGATATTTTGGGAAGTGGTGGAAGGAAAAATAGGGGCACTGAACGGGCCAGTGATGGTGAGGGTTTATTGGGTGAGGGGGGTGGAAGTGAAAGACTCCTTGGTATGGGAATGGGTTGGAGAATGTGGCAGGGATGAGTCAGGATCGGCGTAAGCCGAGTCTATAGCCCACGACATAGCTCGGTATTGGGTCAGGTACGGATGCCTCAGATGGGGCCCGTAAAGCTTCCTCCTTCTCCTAAGGGATGATGGAGGGTATGTTAATGCCGTTGTGCCGACACAAACAAGACTCTATTTTTGGGTTTTTAATTTCAATCTTTTTTGAAATTTTTATAAGTGAAAAGAAATAAGGATTTCGGGGCCTTTTGAATTCCCTTCTCGGGTGGCTCTTATGCCCTAAATAGGTCTCGCGGCAAAGGCTCCGAAGCGCTTCGAAAGAATCAAAAGATAACCCCTTGATCTATTGAAGGCATGAAAACCAATGAAAACAACCTGATCCCTTGAAAAGAATAAAAAAGAAGCCACCTTCTTTTGACTAGCGAGGGTGTATTGAGTGTCAGAGATTGCGAGGCCTAAACAGAAGCACTAAAGGCACTAATCGGGGAGTCCGAGGTGTGAAGCAGGCCATAGATTCGGGCTGCTACTGCCTAAAACAAACCTGGCGCAACTATTAGGTGTGCTAGACTAAAATTGCTCAGGATAAAACTAGCGCAACTAATACATGCACCAGTGTATTTCTGGGGAAGTTTGCGTTGGAGCATGTAATAGTTGTGCCAGACAAAGATGAGGCTCCAGATAGTTTGACAGCAGCACTTTCAGCCTGAAATGGGTCTTCTAACTATTTTTTTAGGGAAGCTAGGCTTTCGGGGACTGACTATTTATATGAATCGACTCTCTTCCTCACCGAACCTAGGGATACAAGGTCGATTCGGGTCCGCTAACGTTCACTTTTTCCTCAGGGTTTAAGCATGGTAACGAGAAGGTTACCTACCCGATATACCTCAAATGCAAGCACTTTCTTAGGTATTAGGTGGGCTGGGAATTTTCCGGATCATCACCACTAGGGGCTGCCGTCATACTAAGACCTGGGAGTTTGTATGCCTAAATAACCCAACCCGTAAAAATCTATCCTGTAAAAATCAATTTAAATCCCCTTTGTTGGTTCAATTTTACTTTTCACTTTTAAGGAAGTTTTCTTAAGTTCAAAGATCGGGGGTGAGGATCCCGTGCGGCCTCTACAGGCCGACATCCACTGTTTGTAATATGATTGTGGAATTAAAGGCGCACGTAGGCCCGCCAAATGGCTAAGGCGCTTAAAACAATGTAAAAGTAAAGAAAATTAAATGACAATACACAAGTAGAGCCGCCGATCGGTTAAGGTGCTTAAGATGACGAAAAGGTAAGGAAATTTAAGACGGTGCGCATGTAGGCCTGCCAATCGGCTAAGGCTCATAAAGGACGTAAAAGTAGGGGTGAGAAAAATGACATAATCGGAGGGGTGAGTAAGAAATCAGTAAAAAATAGCAATAAATGGTTAGTAAATCAAAAATAAAGAAGCCTAATTTAAAGGGAAGCTCTACTAGCTACTCCCTAGCAGAGTCGCCATCTGTGCAACCGTAGATTTTTAATGATCGGTCGTACGACGCGCACTCGTGATAAAAATTTAGAGTCGCCACCCGGAGCTTTTGGTGTCCTAGGAAACCCAAATCAAATTTAATGAGCACCGAAGTACCAAAAATTGACTATGAATCCAGGCTACCCCAGAGGCTCTTGGGTAGGGGCTTCGGTTATCGATTGGAAAGGTGTTAGGCACCCAATCAACCCACTCAATGCGGTCTCTACTTATGGCTAAAGTAAAAAAGAAGTGAAAAATGCATATAGGTCTTCTTCTTGCCCAAGGGGCATTAAAATCCTATTTGTGTCCCTTTGTTCCTACAAAAAATTCGATGGCGTAACGGTACAAATGCGAGGATGAAAGAAGAACCGAGAAGGTAGGAGAGTAGAGGGGAGAGCCGGAGCTCTCGGCCCCTTGTTGCACTACCGTGGAACCTTGTGTAGGCTTGCTTCGGTGAGCTTTAATGACTTATCTGGTTAGAAATGAGATTCTAGCTCCTAGGCCTTGATAGCTAAGAGGTAGAGAGAGAAGGCTAGGGGGTAGCACACACCTAACCTAGAGCTTTTAGGTGAAAGGCTAAGGTCTAAAAATAGTTTTAAAGTTTTATAATTTGTATGAGAATGGTGCACTAGAGGAGAGAGAAGGAATTCCTTAATCTCTTACTTTGTAAATTTTTTCAAGCCTTTGTAAAGGGGGGGTGCCTCTCTATTTATAGGAAAAAGAGAGGTTAGGAGGTTATTTAGAGGCTAACTTGGATTAAAAATTAGGTAATCTAGATATCTAAAGTTTCCTAGGATATTTAGAGAGTTGAAAAGTGTGAAGGTTAGCTTTAATGGTGGATGATAGGGTGAGGCTTTAAACCACTTAAGGGGTTGCAAATAAATAGTGAATGGGTGCAACAGAACTAGCAAAGCACACCCCAACCATCAAGATGGTCAATAAGTCAAACTTTAATCTCAAATTTTGAGGAAAAAACACAATGTTGCTGTTCATAAGCCTGACGCAACTAATAGGTGCGCTAGGCATATGTACAGTAAAATAGTGTTTCTATAGGGTCTGGAAGTTGGCTGCCCGTGGTGGGGCCCACCTTATAGCTAGTGTAACTATTAGTTGTGCCATGCCATTTTTGGGGAGAAATGGCTTGGCGCAAGTAATAATTGCACCAAATCCCTAAGGGGAATTCCATAAAATTACAAATTTGCCCCTATACTTCGGAATGCGATATCTTCTCGCATACAGCTCCGCTTGGGGTGATTCTTGGCTCGTTGGAAAGATGGAGACTTCTACTTCTTAATGGTATATGATTAGATCATAGTAAAAGGTCACAACTAGTCCCAATGTACTACTCTTTATCCATTATTTAGGAAAGTTAGGTTTAAGTTCGAAATGATTTCTAAGGGTTTGCAAAGGTTCCTAAAGGATCTAGGATAATTCTTAAGGGTTTAGAATAGCTCCTAAAGTTTTGGAAAGGTTTATAAGGGTTCCATACATGCCATCAAAAGCTTGGAGATGCGCCTCCCTCGAAATGTGTCTCGATCGGGCCTTGGGCCAAATTTGGGTGTCTACAGTCGTCAAATTTTTGATAGAAGTAGAGGGGCACAAATAAGATTTTAAGGCCCTTTAGGCAAGAGAAAGGCTTTTTTATTTCTTTTATATTATTTTTATTTTGGCCATAAGTGGAGATCGCATTAAGGGTTTGATTAGGTGCCTAACACCTTCCCAATCGATAATCGAAGCCCCTACCCAAGAGCTTTTGGTATAGTCCAGATTCAGAGTCAATTTTTGGTACTTTGGTGCTCATTAAATTTGATTTGGGTTTTTCGAGACACCAAAAGCTCCGGGTGGTGACTCTATAATTTTTACAAGGGTGCATCGCTGCGACGAGATCATCTCGATCCCACGGTTGCACAATGATGTAGATGATTAGGAGGCAACGGATCAGGAGGCTGGATCAGCTGAGGATGAAGAGGATTAGTAAGGTGACGGTGGATTCAAGAATTTCTTTTTGAAATTTAATTTTTTTTGGGGGAATGTAAATATTTAAATGTTGATGAATTATTAGAACCTGGCGGTTTTATTTCTCTTTGCTACTTATTTATTTTAACTTGACATGTGAAATATTAATACCTACTATGATTTGATGTGTGTGCATATTTGACCTTTTGTTGAGTTTTGAATGTGTGTCTTGCTATTTTTTTTGTCGGACAAATTGAAAATTTCATTTATATGAAAACTTCTTTCTATTAGTTGTGTGGCTGTTTCTAATTCTGTAAGAGATTTTGAAAATGCGTGTCTGATTAGATCAATTTTGAGAATATCGGACTGATTCTATCCAATTTAGAATGTATGTGTGTGTCTGATAAGTAAATAAAAATATGATAAGATATGTAAAGGTTAAACTTGAGTCGTGGTGGGGTATTTTTCTCAGGCATGTGACACTTGGAATGTAGGCATCGATGTACGGATGCAACTCCTCTATGATAGTATGGGATGCCACACGAAGTACATCCAGGTTACTATAGATCTCATCCCTTGAAAAGCGTGATTGGTGAAGCCTATCGTATTGTGACCCATTCTAATTAAACCTATGACCATAATTAATATGTTATATTAAGAACTTTGTATCGAATGGGAGATAACTATAAACCTGAACAATATGTACTGAAATTCGAGTGACGTTCCTCAGTTTGAAACCGTCGATTACACAATGTTAGATGACATGGGTTGACCTGGATGTGTTTAGGGGTCATGGCTGTTTTGTGATTGCGGACCTTGCATGGTTTTCTTTTAAATAAGTTATCTCTAAATTTTAATTCGGTTAAAGGATTGGATTCTCTTGAACTGTGAGATTCTATTTTCGAAGGCCTTCTACCTTCCCCATCAAATGCCCTGGATAGCATTTTCAAGGATGAAAATTCCTAAGGGGAGAAGGTAATAACCCAAAAAATTTTGAACTCGAACATGTTCACCTCAGTAAGCGTGCTAAAAAATGTTGCACAATAACTTTAAAAGTTATGAGCAAATAAACTTGAAAGAATGTTATAGGTAAAAAGAATTTTGATTTAGACTTGCTGAAGGCCTTTAACTAATGATTTGTACACCGACTTGTGTGTGTGCCTAACACCGAATCTAAACTTAGTTCAAGTTGATAGAATTTGTAAAGAAAATATCATGATATTTTGAGAAAATATCAATATATTTTGGTAGCTTATTTTGGTTATAAAGAGAGAAGAGTGAAGAGTAAGTTTTACTTCTCTTTCTCTTGTGAGAACCAATCTTTGTGAGTTTTCAAACTTCTTTGCCTTCTTTGCTTAGATCACTTAAAATTATGATCACTCTCACAATCTTGACCGCGAATAAGCTTTGGAATCTGCCATTGGTTTGATCGAAGGCATTGAGGGAGTTTAGTGTCAATCGTGTTTGATCTGTGTATTCTATATATTGGAAAGGCGAGACTCTGTACGAACTAAGAGGGGTTTGTTCTGGAATCAGTCGGCTTGAGGCTTCGTAGGATTCAATCCGACCTATTGGAATTGGATCATCGAAAGTTGCAGGAGTCAATCTTGAGAGGTAGGCTCTTAATGTTGTCTTGTCAGTTATTTTACCTAAATTTAGGTTACTTGGTATGTGAAATTAGAAATGAAATCAGTTTAATTTTGGAGAAAAATAAGTCATGTGAAAGAAACCTGAAAACTGTAGAAATCTGTAAGAATCGAATGTTCGAATCCAAAATCGAACGTTTGAAATTGAAATCGAACGATTGATTTTGGAATCGATCGATCGATTTTGACACAGCCTGACAAGTCTGAAGGAATCGAACATTCGAATTTGAAATCGAACATTCGAAAAAGGAATCAAATGATCGATTTTGGCCCTGACTGACAGGTTTGATTTTTGAAGAAATTGAACGCTCGATTTGAAAATTGAACGTTTGAATTTGATATCGAAAGTTTGATTTCATTAGTAAATCAACACTGATTTCATTAGTAATATATCCATCCCAACTGACATGAGTTCATTATACAAATTGATATTATCACATGCTTTTATCATCAACAAAACAGATTAGCATCCTTATAAATCTCTAATTATCATTTAAAACTACCTTTATATTCAAAGACTATCATGCTGACATATATTCATAGAATAATCCTATGTCAAGCTGAACTAGCATGGTTCGAGCATCAAAGTTTATGGTATAAACATATATGGCGTTGATCTTACTATCATCATAGCTTAGTATACCTCAGCAGAACTCGCACAACTAGCATATTTATAGCACCTGAAACTATTACTAGCATATAGTTCAAACTAACATAGGCCTAATTATAACTTGCTAATCAGAGATAAATTCGAAAATAAAACATAAATTAACAATATAAACTCCCTACCTAACACCAGGTTTACGTGTAACTAGTTTCTCATGCACGCACGTCTTCAAGCAAACGTGTCAAGTGCACCAAGTGGCACCTATAGTGTATATATATATATATATATATATATATATCTTCAGGGGTAATGGGTCACCTGAGACCCGATATATATGTTGTGTACTATTTACAGACATGGAGAGTCATCGCACGTAGGTCAAATACAAACCAAGGACCTGTTAAATGAAAATGACAGCTATAAATAGGCTTGCCTCGGCAAGCCATAAGGGTTGTCGTGGCAAGCCAGTCAGCTGGGCACCTTACTGCAACTTGTCACTAATTTTTGACCTTATAAACATTAGTTTAAGGAATTTGTTACTTCATAAAAGTTATAGGGATCGTTTTCCCCTTTCCAACGCATTAAGAATCGTGCCAATCGGAGTTTGGGGTCAAAAGTTATGACCAAAATACCAAAAAAAGGTCAATGCACAATGCTTGCCGGGGTGTTTTCTACTCCACTTTCGCTTCTTTTACTCAGGCAATTGGCTGGGTCTTTGATATATATATATATAAAGCTTATTTCTTTCATCTATATTGTGTACAAAAATTGGATTTTAGTATTTATTTTTATGCTAAATTTTCGGTGTATTTTTATTTTGAATCTGACATTAAAAGCTCTGGAGTGTATATGTTCATGTCATGACTTTAGCATGAGATCTATGCTCCATCAACACTAAATCGCCCATCTCTGTGTTGCCAATTCAATTTCATATAATCGATAGCATAGAGTGATAATCTCGTAGCCCATACATATCAATATACAAAGTCAGTGTACCTTTTAGTGGACTTGCGGTTATGACGGGGCCGAACGTCTATTGACATCGTGTTTGCCAAGAATGTAGCAGTCAAGGATGTATGAAGTTCATGGAGACCAAGGGTTGTTTCAGATTTCGTAGGATTGCAAGTTGTGAGCTAAGGAATTCAAAGGTGTACAAGGGTGTAGTAGAGTGTAGTTTTAATTGCTAGGCTTCTTTTTGTTGTATGTGCTAGCAGTTGCCGAAGTAGGAAGAAGAAGGAGAAAGCCCCTATGTTTTTTTTGTTTTTATACTTGTTAAGCTGCACTTTATGTTCATGATAATGCACTGGTGACTCATTTGAGTCGTGTAGTCATATGAAATACAAAGCAGCTGATAAGCCTCTTAGGTCTTAATTCCATACTAGGCTAGCACATGGTAGTTAAATGTATCCCATAATAGACAAACAAGGCTATCCTTGTATATGAGTCATATACACTATTGCAGTGTATAAGCTATTTGGACAAAGTTCCCATGCAAGGCCCATATGGGCATGTCTTGGTATAAGCAGATACGCCAAAAGAGGTTTATCCTCTATACAAAGCTCATACGGGCTTTTATGTGTATTGTGTATAAGTGGAGAAGACAAAATAGACTGATATATGACACTTGTTTCACTTGACTTATATTGGGTTGGGCTAACTTAGTAGCCGTATCCTTTAGCTTAGTAAAGTTTTTGAAAGATACTATCACACTTATATCACACTTTTATATGTAGGAAATTTTACTTGTGCCAATATTGACGAGACCACCACATCTTATTGTTTTATCCTAGACCATTTAGGGCCGGTGATAGGCATATGCCTAATCGGGCTTTTATCTATTCCACGAAGTGTAACAAACGTGCAACTATTACATCTTCAGAAGAATGATTTTGCCACTTCACAAGAACTAAAGGAATCCACTTGGTCTATAAGATCTGTTCTTTGCGATCCAAGATCTATACTGGCTCTTCGACCATTGTCAGACCATCATGAATCTCGATGGGTTGGTAGTCTAATACATGAATCGGGTCTTTAATATACCTCTGGAACATAGGCATGTGAAACACATTATGCATGCTGGATAATTGCGGCGATAATGCTACTCTGTAGGCAACTTCTCCGTCTCGGCCCAGTATCTCAAAAGGCCTAGCAAAACGTGGACTCAGCTTTCCACGCTTGTCGAAACTCATCACACCTTTTGTAGGGGAGATTCAGACAAAGACATTGTCTCCAACTTGAAATGCAAGTATGAGCTACTATCTCATATTTTAAAGGAGTGGAAAAGTGATTAATGCAATTAAGCTCACCTGAAAGTTAACATGCCTCCTTTTGAGATCGGCGTAGATCTTTGGCGACTTTGAACTGATCAGTCACATAATTTACCATTTTATCACCCTTAACTTAGTGATGCTAGGCTTTAGTTTGCTACTAATAAGTTGTTGATGTACAAATATTAGAGATAAAAAGTAAAAAAGAGCCTAAGTGTTAATATTCATCAAAGTGAACTCAAAAGCCAATAAGAAAGACGATTGAGTGAAAAAGACATTTTTTGCCTACTAAAAGCTAAAAAACCGTAATTTACAATTCTTTAAAAGAGACAAAAGAGAAAAGTGAAAAAGTGTAATCCAGATAATCGTCAACTATGATAAGGCTAGGAAAGACAGAAAATCATGATTGACGATTTTCTACGAAAGAGAAGAAAGAAAGATAGAAAATCGTGATTGACGATTTTTCCATAAAAGAAGCTTTTCTATTATTACTATTACTGCTGATCACATGAATGAGAACTATCATTGCCATATACAAAATTAGAAGATCTCTAGAAGTCTGGTGAATCATGGATCTGAGAAGATTGATGAAGATACATTGTGAAGATCTTTGCTGCCGTTAATAAAGAACAATCCAGAAGCATATCTACAGTCTAAAGCAAGGAAAGATAAGATTAGGAATTAGAGTTATATTAGAAATCTTTTATTTTTAGTAGTTTCTTTTATTCGAATTAAAAGTCTTTGTAAACCAACTCCTTATGATCTATAAATAAGAGAGGTTGCTGTAGGAATAAGCATCGAAGAATTTCAGCATCAATTGACGCCTGAGATTGAATTTTCTTCCAATCAAAGTAGTGTAAAATGATTAGAGTAGATTAGATATCAGAGGTTTCTCAAGAGCAATTGATGACTGCAATTAGGTGCTGAAGATTAGTGTAGATATCCTAATTTCTCAGAAGTATTTGACGACTACGGCCGAGGGGTAAAAGATATATTTATTTTGCTTTCTAGATTAGATTTTATTTTCTTTTATTTATAGATTTATAAACATCTCCAACTTTTAATTTGAATTGATGACTCAGGTTAGAATTTGCAGATTAGTGTAACGATTTTTACTTTTCCATCTTCAGTTTTCTAAGGTTTGATTGATACCCAGATTTTAGGAAGTTATTGATTAGATTAAATCCGTATTAATAGGATCTTAGACTTGATTGATGACCAATGCTAAGAAAGTAGAGATATAGTGTAACGGTACTATTTAAATTCATAAATATCCCATAGCTGAAGATTGGGATTGACGACCTCAATCAAAAGGAGGATTTAGATTTATTTTATGCACTTTAGATTAATAAACCATTCTTTTATTCATATTTCTTTAGTAGATTAGATATTAAGGATAAATAGAAGTTTTTAAGATAAAGATTTAAGTAGGAGATATAAAGAAGAAGTAAATAGATAAATAAACTTCCTTGTGGAAATGATCCTATGCTAGTACTATAATTTCTATTGTGCGCTTGCACTAGGTTAAGACTTGAACTTAATATAATAATAATACACATAATAATCAGCGATCAAGTTTTTTGTGCCGTTGCCGGGGAAGCAGAATTTATCTTTATTTCTATTTTTATCTAATATTTCTTTTCTTTTATAAACCAATATTTATCTATTTCTTTATAATTTTTCTTTGATCACTTCTTAAGTTTTTGTAGGTTTATTCGGAGTTATGGATCGGAACTTCAAAACTTATGCTGGCCACAGAGACTAGAGGCTCAGATTTGTTCCTCTCCTTGCTCTCTAAAATAAAATCATATAAAACATAAAAATAAGTAGTCATTCTCAAATACATCTCAAAGTTTCTCATGTATACATATGCCACTAAATAAGCACTTTACTACCACATGAAAATAATTATTGCCCATCTTATATACTCTTCGATATCATCACCCATAATAAATCGTACGACGATATATATTTTGTGGCAGCCCGGGTTTTTCCTTACCATAAAAACCCGTGCCATCGGATCGCACACATGATCCGAGTTACAGTGACGTTGTGGTGCCCATTGTACAATATCACTACTCGACCACTCGATCTTCCTATCTTCGGTCCATAGGAAGGACTGAGCCATCGTATGACGGTAAGTACACGAGAACAAAAGCAAAAGATACACACACATGCACACATAGCGGAAACATGATATAGAACTATATCAGATAAGACGGGGCAGCATAGCTATCATCTGTACAAGAACGAAATAAACATTGTCCACTGATGAAGGTCGATCTCCATCTAAACAGTGGACCTAAATATTTAGTATTTAATTACATACCTTTAATATTCGTTTACCGTCTCTCTCTCTCTTTCTCAAAAAGAAATATCAAGGTTCGACCCCTCAGCACTAAGGAAAGTGCCCCTTAGGTCCTCTTCCTCTTCTGCAACATTGTAATTCGGATCTTCTTCCTACTGTGAATCCCGTTCAATCCCCGCTCCTGCAGCTGTGACGTATAGTCGGGAGTGAGCTTCATCTAAGCTCAATAGGGAAAAACACAGTGCTATGTATACTTTAACATATCCAATTCAAGTTCTTGATGCATCAGTAAAAAGGATTGAAATTCACTCTTATATATTCATATATAAAATGCGAACTCTAACACAAGATTTTCCATGCCTTAATGAGTCAAATCAGTTCATGCTAAAAGAATGCATAGATAGATTTCAAGCTCGTGTACAAATCGAACAAATAATCGGAGGAGACTAATGAACACATATAGCAAAGACAATATTGGGATCAAGATAAATCACTTATCAAGAAGCACGACGCATCATATCACGTGGTAGTAGAGTAAGTATCCCGTATTAGGAAACTGAGCAATCAGTATTAGGAACACAGAGTCGTGACCCTGGGGACTCCACCACTCTCATGGAGACTCAACTCCCATTACTTCTAGTACCGTCAAAAAAGATTCACGTGACAACGCATCTCGTATTAGAGAATTGAGCAATCCGTATTAGGAACACAGGGTTGTGACCCCAGGGACTCCACCCCTATCATGGAGACTCCACTCCTCATTGCACACGATCACATAAAGCAGAGACACATAACGAGTACGTGTGGATACATATCAAGAACGGGTACATGGAAGGGCAAGACAATGTGAGGTCAAATGCACGATCATGAATCATGTAAAACACAGATGCGAAATTTAAATCATATTATTCGAGAATTTCATTTACATGTGCATATGCATATATACATTAACTACTGAAAATACCATTCACAGGATAATTGCATCATACCCGTGAATTCGAGAGACATATATATATAAGTGGCAAGGTATTTTCCCTACCTAAATTTGTGTCACGTGCCAAGATTCATGGTCCGACGAGTTCAAACCTTGTTCTGTGGTGAGTTTTTCCTGAATTACAATGTCCATTACATGTCTTAGTCCACACATATAACTCACGAGCATGTTAGCCAAGTCCCAAGTACCTACATAGAAAATAGCCATAAACAGGGGATCACGCTCGAGCGTGACTCAATCCCGCTCGAGTGATTCCCAGTGGCACCTATGCTTTACGCTCGAGCGGTTTTAACCTGAGTGGATTAAGCCTACAATTCACACTCGAGCGGAGGCTTCAGAAAACATCTCGCTCGAGCGACTCCATTCACACTCGAGCATACATCCAATACATTTTCCCTAGTTCCACTCTAGCGGTTTTGACCTAAGCCAAAATAGCATGGAGTTCCCACTCGAGTGTTGCTTCAGAACCTTCCCCGCTCGAGCGGTAAATGTCACACTCGAGCATGTGTCCAATACAAAGTCTCAGATTTCGCTCGAGCAGTTTTGACCTGAGCCAAAATAACCTGTAATTCCTGCTCGAGCATAGGCTTCAAGTGACGATTCACGCTCGAGCGTAAACTACAGAGTTGTTGTCTTAAACAACGTATACTCTGAACTCGAGCCAGCCCCTATGGCTTCCGAGATGGTCTAACAACACATCTAACAAGCATAAAAAGGGCAATCGCTCAATTACGAGCTACTCATTATAACACCCCCACAATGAGATTCACCCCACATGATCCAACGCGATTTTCCACTCGCTATTTTTCGCAAATTAGGGCGCTCATGCAAGGGTTTCAATGGTTAGCCCTGAAGTGTCTCTTTCTAAGCTTCGGTTGTGTTCGTTCTTTGAAATCCTTTCAGGTGGCCTCGTACATCGCTACCTAGCAGAATTTTTGGGCTCTACATTGCGGCGTACACGAAAAGAGGGTTACCTCTATAAGCTTTCCTCGCATGCAGAACTCGACGACACCAGGGCATTGGATCAAGGGTTTCGGTGTGCTGAATTCGTGTCTCCTTTACATTGAAATGCGTGGTTTATAGGGTCATGGTGCACCTAGTCATAGGGTTCGATTCCGATGCGAAGCAGAGGGGTTTTTCGGCACGGATCAGAACTCAGCTGCAAAGCTTGAACCGAAAATGGAGGAGAAGGGGACGGCTCTCCTTTCTTCACTTCATTCTCTCCACCCCTACACAGCCAATTGAACCTATGCAAATAAATCATTGCATGGTTACGTGCATGCGTTTAAAAGAGGGTGGCACAGATTGGGTGCTTGGCTTATACACCCCCCACTCCTAGTATGCAGTCCACTCAATGGTTCTCCACTCATGGGCTGCAGATGGGCCTCAATCCATCCAA
This sequence comes from Chloranthus sessilifolius, assembly GCA_021018995.1. NCBI lineage: Eukaryota > Viridiplantae > Streptophyta > Magnoliopsida > Chloranthales > Chloranthaceae > Chloranthus > Chloranthus sessilifolius. The sequence continues at coordinate 30,680,452 of CM037597.1, read as the reverse complement.
TCCCTACACAAGCCGCATGGTCCTGTTGGCCCTTTTTCGGGGAGATCAATGGCATGTGGCTCCTCACCATATTGGTGATGGCCCACAAGGGTTTAGCTCCTGCAATGGCCCTAATTGGCGGGTTCTAAGGAAGGTCTGTGGCTTAAGCCCAATTAGGCCCCTAATCTAAGTTGGGTTCCCTACAGGTCTCAAGTGGCTGGTGATCCCAAGGATCGTTCTCGTTGCAAGGATCTAATGGTCCGTGGCACACCGTAAATCTGGACCTCACACGTGTGACAGTACAGGGTGTTACATCCTCCCCTCCTTAGAGGAAATTTTCATCCTCGAAAATTGAAGTAACCGAGTAAGGGTAGTCAGTTGATAAGGTTCGCTAATATCGTAGGGTTTGGGTAGGAGGTCGCATGCGACATTGGTTAACAGAGGGGGGAACATTCCTATTGTGAATTTGAGGTATTAGTGTTTTCAAGTGTACCCGTACAGGGTGGTTTACAGACAGGCAGTTTAATAATTGTGACAGTTGATATTAAATCATTGCAAAGGTATACAAAATTCAAAATGAAGATTTAGAAGTTATGACAAAAAGTTATGTTATCAAATTTCTGCCGTGATCATGGAATTTCAATCATGGGGTTTCATGTACTATTGTTATTAACACTAGTTAACTTACGACGTCTATTAACCTTGAGAGTGAAAAAATAATTAGGTGATCGAATGTAACCATTATTTAACTGAGTGTGTTGACAAATTTGCAGCTCACCAGACGGGGTAGTGACATGTTGCTTAGTAGGAGCTGCTCCAGAGATCGAAGGTCCAGCGCCGAGCGTAGAAGCTCCCTGAGTGAATCTGGATGTTTACTTTGAGGTGAACATCCTCGCATGCGCGACGAAAGGAGTATGAGGTGATGGGTAGGCCTTCTCAATGACGCACATCTGGATTTCCTCATGGAAGTCCAACCTCTCGTGGAGCATATGGTTATCTTGGCGCAGAGTGGAAAGCTAAGTTTGGGTTTAGTGATGGAGCTGTTGGAGAATATTCATTTGATGATTAAATTCGGAGAGCCTAAGGACATCGGTTGAAGGAGAAAGTGGTGGTTGAGTCGGCAGTTGCTACGCACCTTCAGCCATAGGTTCATCTTGTGTTGGAGCTTGTTGTTGGTAGGCAATCCCCTGTTGTTGACGAAGGTGCCGACCCTTAGCAGTGCGTCTTAGGGTCTTCAAAGTTCAGTTCCACTCGTGTAATGTCCATTGACGAGTATTATCAGTTCGCCACTCCTCATGGGCAAGGATTTGAAAGGGTTCATCTGCCTTGGTGTCCTCATGGTTTTCTAACATTCGGGAGATGAGTCGGGAGTAGGGCATGTAATTTATTGGTTTGGAGGTTGTGCTTAGCATGTGGTCATGGGCATATACAATGTCGTCGAACTTCATCTTAGGAGCGTTGAACCATCGCTCACTATATGCCGAGTATAGGGCCTGTACCAAGGATCTACTCCACTCTTGCTCATGTTCGAGCTGGTACAAATTCTTCCTAAAAATATCATCAAATGGCCACATTTCGGGTGGTAATTGGGCTACGAATGGCACCATTAACCACAAGGCTGTCATCGACAATTTTCATGGCAATGACCTGGATTGGAATGTCTGTAAGATGAGGTCGATACAAGCCAATGCTGTCGCGGAAGCTCATAGTAGAACCTAAGGTATCAGCGATGTCACGGACGTCAAAGTGAAAAGTTCTCTCATCGATTTTGGTGGTAAATGATTCAACAGGGTTACCCGTGCCTACTCGCATGTTTTGGTAGAACAAGTGAGCTAGTCACGGGTAATAGTGTGTGTGGAAGGGCTGGAGCAAGAACTCAAGCTTTGGTCAGTGAATAAAATTGATCGCCCATGAGGTAGTGTCCTCATCTACAATGTAGTCCTAGCTAAAAGACCATTCAGGTGTTAGAGTCTTGTTAGCCCACCATGCGGCGGGTTGCTCTAGAGCCGGTTTCGGGGTTGGTTCCGAAACACTCTTCGATTTCTTCAAAGTTTGAGATTTTGAGGTCATTGATTTAGAGGGTTTGGAGACCGCTATCTTCTTTGAGGCCATGTGGAAAGAAAATCGAAAGAAAGAGGGGTTTTGAAGAGGTTTACCGTTGGAAGCGAGATCTAGAGCCGGAATGCAAACAACTCTCACAAATGCAAGAAGAATCGGTGCTGTTTAGAGCGGATTTGAGCTTCTTCTTGTTGAGGAAAGGAGAAGACGAAGCGAAAAAGAGTTTGAAACTTTGCGGTGGTGAAAAAGGAGGGCTTCAGCCCTATTTATAAATCTGATGGCCGCTCAAGCCGTCTTCGAAGCACGCTCAAGCGTGGTTTAAGTGGACACTTGAGCGAATGTTTCACGCTCGAGCGGGCAGGACTCAGGTGGCCTACCCTGGGCTGGGGGTATTGGAAAACAGGCTGGTCATAAATGCGAAAGGTATGGTGTATGTAGGTTGTATGATATCCTTATGGTGGTTTCATTTATACATTATGGAATACTTGGTGTGATTGTAGTTAAGCCCTTTTCAATATTTATCTGGTCATGTGCACCAAGTACACGTCGGACGTTATTTACTTCTTACTAACTAGTTGACAAGAATTTGAATAGTATGTATAATTGACCATAGTCGTACTAATATGCCCTAAAATGATGATCGATATCATAGAAAATGAAATTTTGATTGGCTTCTATCATACAAGTGTGTCGTACCTGACTAACCTTAGTTAAACATCATTGGATATTGTTCCATGACTTCTGCTTCCCGCTCCCAGGTTGCTTCGGCAGTTGAGTGATTTCACCATTGGACAAATAGTAGCGAAATTGTCTTGGTTCTTAGTACTTGCTCCTTGCGGTCTAATATCCTTATTGGTTCTTCCACCAGTGTCAAATCTTCTCGAATCTCGATCAGCTAGTAGTCTAACACGTGTGCTGCATCCTTCACATATTTTCTGAGCATCTACACATGAAAAACATTGTGGACAGTACATAATTGTGGCGGCAATGCGATGCAGTACGCCACTTCACCGACATGACCCAGAATCTCGAAAGGGCTAATATATCGGGGGCTGAGCTTTCCTCGTCATCCAAACCGCATCACACCCTTGGTTGGTGAGATCTTCACAAACACATGATCTCTGACCTAACAAGTAACCTGGTTTTTAGGCTTAGGCAAACTGCACCAAAATCGTAAGGTGTAGTTGTATGTCTAAGTTACCTAAAATTCAACAGTCGATCTTTTAAGGTCGGCGTAACTTTTCTGGCGGCTTTGGGCCACTTTCAATCGGTCCCGATTGAGACGAATGGTCTCATTTGTGCTTTCTATGAGCTCAGGTCCTAATAGCAATCGTTCTCCAACCTTCTCCCAATTGAGTGGAGACTTGCATCGGCATCCGTACAACGTTCCAAAAGGTGCCATGCCTATGCTCGCCTGATAGCTATTGTTGTAAGCGAACTCGATCAAGGGTAAATGCTTGTCTCATGATCACTGGAAGTCCAACATACAGGCACTGAGCATGTCCTCTATCACTTGGTTGACTCTTTCGGTTTGTTCGTCGGTTTACGGGTGAAAGGCTGAGCGGAATTCTAATTTGGAACCCATTCCCTCTTGGAATCGCTGCAAAAATTTTGATGTATAGAGAGGGTCCCGATCTAACACTATGCTTGAAGGTATTCTATGTAGCCAAAAAATTTCTCTCAAATATATATCGACAAGTTTATCAGCTATATACCTTATGCTATATGGTGGGAAATGAGTCGATTTAGTTAATCAGTCGACAATAACCCAAATTGCATTGTAACCCTTCTATGTTCTTGGCAGCTTGAGTATAAAGTCCATTGAGATATCTTCCCATTTCCACTCGGGAACCGATAAGGGTTGTAAGAGACCAGCGGGATGCCTATGATCCACTTTAATATGCTGACATACCAGGCACTTGGCTACAAATTCAGCAATGTCGCTCTTCATTCCTTGCCACCAGAAATTTTTCTTTAAATCGTGGTACATTTTGGTGTTGCCCGGATGAATAGCATATGCTGATCTGTGGGCTTCTTCCAATATCTCCCTCTTTAAGTCACTATCGGCTGGAACGCACATGCGGCCTTTAAACAATAAAGAACCGTCATCCTTAATTGAGAAATCTAGTTGATTTCCCCCCCTTAGCTCCTACCTGGTCGTCTCAAACTCAGGGTCCTTTGATTGATTTTCTCTGATCCTTTCGCAGAGAATCAATTTGATCTTGATATTTGCTAAAAGTGCTCCGATCTCCTTCATCTCAAACCATATGTCGGCTAAGGTCAAGTTCTCCAGCAGTTTCCACCTATGTACTCTGGCCACTAGATGGGATAGCTGCATAGCTGATTTGCGGCTCAGTGCATCAGCCACTACATTTGCCTTTCCTGGGTGGTATTGGTGGTGCAATCATAATCCTTCAAGAATTTCATCCATCTCCTTTGCCTCAAATTCATATCCTTCTGTGTAAAAAATTACTTGAGGATTTTGTGGTCGGTGAAAATTTTAAAGGTTTCACCATAGAGGTAGTGCCTCCAAATTTTCAAAGCGAAGATAACCGCTGCAAGTTCAAGGTCGTGCGTAGGATAGTTTTTCTCGTGGTCCCTCAATTGTCTTTACCCATATGCTACCACTCTTTCGTGTTGGTTCAACACACAACCTAAACCTGTATGAGATGGTTTGGTAAATACCACAAATCCTCCAGTGTCAGATGGTAGGATAAGCACTGGTGCTGAGGTAAACCTTTTCTTGAGCTCTTGGAAGCTCTTCTCACACGCCTCGGTGCACTCAAATTTGACGTTCTTTCTTGTAAGTTGCGTGAGTGGTCCAGCAATCTTAGAGAAGCCTTCTACAAATCTCCGATAGTAGCCGGCGAGTTCGAGAAATCTACGAATCTCAGTGACCGTCTTGGGTCATTCCCACTTTACTATGGCCTCAATCTTGGATGGGTCGACTGTTACACCCGATTCTGAAATAATTTGCCCGAGAGAGCTCACATGTTCTAACAAAAATTCACATTTATTGAGTTTGGCATATAAACAATGATCTCGGAGTGTCTCGAGTGCCAAACGTAGGTGTTGTTCATGCTCTTCTCTCGACTTGGAATAGATGAGTATATCGTCTATAAAAACTATGACGAATCGGTCAAGGTAAATACCCGATTCATAAGGTCCATGAAGGATGCCGGTGCGCTGGTTAGCCCAAATGGCATCACGAGGAACTCGTAATGGCCATATCTAGTGCGGAAGGTTGTCTTGGGAACATCTTCAGCTTCGACCTTCATTTGATGGTAATCGGACCGTAAATCTATCTTAGAGAAGAATTTCACTCCTTGTAATTGGTCAAAGAGATCATCTATTCTAGGGAGCGAATACCTGTTCTTTACGGTTAACTTGTTCAACTACCGATAATCTATGCACAGTCGCAACGAACCGTCCTTATTTTTGATGAAAAATATTGGTGCTCCCCATGGAGACACACTCGGTCTAATGAATCCTATATCCAACAACTCTTGCCATTGTTCCTTCAACTCTTTCAGCTCGGCCGATGCCATTCGATAAGGGGCCTTGGATCGTGTCAGGTGCTAAGTCGATGGTGAATTCGACTTCTCTTTGTGGCGGTAATCTAGGTAATTCCTCTAGGAATACGTCAGGAAATTCACAGGTGATAGGGATGTTGGCTATATCCACCTTTTCATCCTTGTACCCTTGTACAAGGACAAGGTATCCCTGACATCCCTTGTTAATCAGTCACTCCACTTGGACTGTAAATATGAAGGGGGCGACGATAGATCGAATGCCAATGAATATGAATGGCTTCTCTTTCTTTGGATAGAGAGTAACAGTTTTCTCCAAACAATCTACCTTGGCCCAAAATCCGGTTAACCAGTCCATGCCGAGTATTAAATCATATCCTTACATTTCTAATAGAATTAGGTCAGCCTTAGTTTGGCGGTATTCCATGGTGACTACAACTAATCGACACACCAAATCAGTCCTTACTGAGCCACCCGTTGGAGTAGAAATGGCTAGGACGAATTCTAAGGGTTCAGGTGTGTAGCCGATCTCCCTAGAAAATGCTGGTGTAATGAATGAATGTGTGGATCCAGGATCCATCAACAGTAGGGCTCTGTGGACACATATATCCTCTGGTTTGCTCAAACGGATGATACCTAAGTTTAATAGAAATTTTAAAATTAGCCAGGTTGTATGATATGTGATGACACGCGGTATAATGTTGGTGGCGGTTACTCCTATTTATGCACCTTCTTTATCTAAAATGCGAGATAGTTGACTAAATTAATAATGTGAAATTTCATACCTTGTATCACTATGGTTTGTTGCATATCCTGGGCTGATATTGCATATGCTCGGCCTGATACCATAGGCCGTGACACTCTCCATCTTGGTGTATTCGTGGCTGTAATAACCTTCATGTCTGGGCAATCTCTAATGCGATGCCCCATTTGTCTGCATTTGAAGCAAGATCCAGTGTTCTTACGACATTCCTCAGTTTTGTGTGGCTTTCCACACTTTGCACACATCAAGGATGGCGCTGAGGAAGCGACACGTGATGCCGTCGATGGTGTCCTTGTTGTGCTAGTGTCTACCGGACCGGATGTAGTTAAAGACCTCGAAGGCCTTGGAGGTAGAGGCGACATGGTGTTCGAATCATAAGGCTTTGCGAATGTCGTAGGACTTGGTTGTGTGGGTTGTTGCATCAAATATCTCGACCTCTTACTGGCTTGCTCCGCACTTGACGCTTGGTACTGAGCCTTTCTACTCTTTGCTTGTTCGTCTCTTGCTTTATACAACTCCTCTAAGTCATTTTCTGCGATAAGAAATAGCCTTACCACTCTCTCGTACGTGGTTGCCTCAAATAGTTATATTCTAGCCTTGATAGCCGGTTTGAGGCCGTACTCAAACTTTTGTATTTTCATTAGTTCAGTGATGACAAGTGCTGGTGCAAATCGAGATAAGCGTGCAAAATCCGTCTCGTATTCTTGGACACTCATTTTCCCTTGCACCAGATTTGCAAACTGAATCTCCATTCGACGTTTCTCAGTTATAGGAAAATACTTTCGATTGAAGATGTCAGTAAATTTGGCCCAGGTCTATGGTGTTCTCGGTGCCTGTGTTCTCTCAACGGACTTCCACCATGGGTCTGCTTCACCTTCAAGTTGGAACGAGGCCCAACTCACTTTCTCCTCTTCCGTACAACGGACTCGTTGGAGCAGTTTCTCAACCTGGTTCAACCATTTCTCGGTCTTCATCGGGTCAGCTTGTCCATAAAAGCTCGTAGGTCTTAGTCTCCGAAAATCTTGAAACCCAGATGGTTGTCTCCTTTGAGCAAAAATCACCATGGTGTTCACCATGGTCTCTAGCAACTGTTCGTTGTTTCCCGTGCCATTTGTAGTTTGGTTCCCTCCATCTAAGGCATTGTCCCAATTGTTGTCAACCCCTGAGGTATGATTGTTGTTGTTGCTGAGAGGATTCATTCAGAGGTGTTACTACTCTTTCCCCCGTGGTCCTACTCAGTCTTCCCCTTCTAGGAGGCATGATGACCTATCATGACCAAGCAAAAGTTGGGTCAGGCCGGTTCTAAGCCTAAAATCTTAGCTTAAATAGTCTAGAATTCCTATTACCCATGTTCCAAACTGACGTCATAGTTCTATATGCTCATCTGATGTACCGCTTGGCGCTGATACCACTTGTGACAGCCTGAATTTTTCCTTACCACAAAAACCCACGCCATCGGATCACACACATGATCCGAGTTACAGTGACGTTGTGGTAGCCGTTGTACAACATCACTACCCAATCGCTCGATCTTCCTATCTTTGATCCACAGGAAGGACCAGGCCATCGCATGATGGTAAGTACCTGAGAATGGAAGCAAAAGATACACACACATGCACACACAGCGGAAACATAATATAGAACTATAATAGATAAGACGGGGCAGCATAGCTATCATCTATACAAGAACGAAATAGCCATTGTCCACCGATGAAGGCCGACCTCCATCTAAACAGTGGACCCAAATATTTAGTATTTAATTACAAAACCTTTAATATTCGTTTACCGTCTCTCTCTCTCCTCACTCTCTTTCTCAAAAAGAAATATCAAGGTTTGACCCCTCAGCACTAAGGAAAGTGCCCCTTCGTTAGGTCCTCTTCCTCTTCTGCAAGATTGTAATCCGGATCTTCTTCCTGCTCCGGATCCCGTTCAATCCCCGCTCCAGCAGCTGTGACATATAGTCGGGAGTGAGCTTCATCCAAGCTCAATAGGGAAAAACACAGTGCTAAGTATACTTTAACATATCCAATTCAAGTTCTCGATGAATAAGTAAAAGAGATTGAAATTCACTCTTATATATTCATATATCAAATGCGAACTCTAACACAAGATTTTCCATGCCTTAATGAGTCAAATCAGTTCATGCTAAAACAATGCATAGATATATTTCAAGCTCGTGTACAAACCGAATAAATAATCGAAGGAGATTAATGAACACATATAGCAAAGACAATATTGGGATCAAGATGAATCACATATCAAGAAGCACGACGTATCATATCACGTGGTAGTAGAGTAAGTATCCCGTATTAAGGAACTGAGCAATCCATATTAGGAACACAGAGTTGTGACCCCGGGGACTCCACCCCTCTCATGGAGACTCCACTCCCCTTACTTCTAGCACCTTCAAAAATTGTTCACGTGGCAACGCATCTCATATTAGAGAACTGAGCAGTCCGTATTAGAAACACAGGGTCGTGACCCCGGGGACTCCACCCCTCTCATGGAAGCAAAGACACATAACGAGTACGTGTGGACACATATCAAGAACGGGTACATGGAAGGGCAAGACAATGCGAGGTCAAATGCACAATCATGAATCATGTAAAACACGGATGCAAAATTTAAATCATATTATTCAAGAATTTCATTTACATGTGCATATGCATATATATACATTAATTACTAAAAATACCATTCATAGGATAATTGCATCATACCCATGAATTTGAGAGACATATATATAAGTGGCAAGGTATTTTCCCTAACTGAATTCGTGTCACGTGCCAAGATTCACGGTCCGACGAGTTCAAACCTTGTTCCGTGGTGAGTTTATCCTAAATCACGATGTCCATTATATGTCTTATTCCACAGATATAACTCACAAGCATGCTAGCCAAGTCCCAAGTACCTATTTCACTGAAAATAGCCATAAACAGAGGATCATGCTCAAGCATGGCTCAATCCCGCTTGAGCAATTCCCAGTGGCACCTATGCTTTACGCTCGAGCGGTTTTAACCCGAGCAGATTAAGCCTACAATTCACGCTCAAGCGTAGGCTTCAGAAAACATCCCGCTCGAGCAACTCCATTCACGCTCGAGCGTACATCCAATACATTTTCCCCAGTTTCGCTCGAGCGATTTTGACCTAAGCCCAAATAGCCAGGAGTTCCCGCTCGAGCGTATGCTTCAGAACATTCCCTGCTCAAGCGGTAAATGTCACGCTCGAGCGTGTTTCCAATACAAAGTCTCAGATTTCGCTCGAGCAATTTTGACTCGAACCAAAATAGCCTATAATTCCCGCTCGAGCGTAGGCTTCAGGTGACAATTCCGCTCGAGCGTGGTAATTCACGCTCAAGCGTAAACTACAGAGTTGCTGCCTTAAACAGTGCAGACTCTGAACTTGAGCTAGCCCCTATGGCTTCCAAGATGGTTTAACAACACATCTAACAAGCATAAAAAGAGCAATCGCTCAATTACGAGCTACTCATTATAACACACCCACAATGAGATTCACCACGCAAGACCCAACGCAATTTTCCACTCGCTATTTTCCCCAAATTAGGGGGCTCATGCAAGGGTTTCAATGGTTACCCCGAAGCGTCTCTTTCCGAGCTTCGGTTGCATTCATTCTTTGAAATCTTTGCATGTGGCCTCGAGCATCGCTACCTAGCAGAATTTTTGGGCTCTACGTTGCGGCGTACATGAAAAGAGGGTTACCTCTATAAGCTTTCCTCGCATGCGGCACTCGACGACACCAGGGCGTTGGATCAAGGATTTCAATGTGCTGAATTCGCGTCTCCTTTATGTTGAAATGCATGGTGCTCCTAGTCATATCCGATGCGAAGCGGAGGGGTTTTTCGGCACGGATCAGAGCTCAACTGCAAAGCTTGAACCGAAAATGGAGGAGGAGAAGGGGACAACTCTCCTTTCTTCACTTCGTTCTCTCCACCCCTACACAGCCGACCATACCTTTGCAAATAATTAATTGCATTGTTACGTGCATGCGTTTAAAAGAGGGTGGCACGGATTGGGTGCTTGGCTTATACACCCCCCATTCCTGGTATGCAGTTCACTCAACGGTTCTCCACTCATGGGCTGCCAATGGGCCTCAATCCATCCAATCCCTACACCGGCCGCAGGGTCCTGTTGGCCCTTTTTTGGGGAGATCAATGGCATGTGGCTCCTCACCATATTGGTGATGGCCCACAAGGGTTTAGCTCCTGCAATGGCCCTAATTGGCGGGTTCTAAGGATGGTCCGTGGCCTAAGCCCAATTTGGCCCTTGATTCAAGTTGGGTTCCCTCAAGTGGCTAGTGATCCCAGGGCTCGTTCCCGTTGCAAGGCTCTAATGGTCCGCGGCACACCGTAAATCTGGACCTCACACGTGTGACAGTATGGGGTGTTACATATTTATTCCAGTCGACGTCCAATTTATTATCAACTAACCTTCTGTAAAATCATTATGGCAATTAAGCTTGGAAGGATGAAAAAAATTTAAAACGCCAATTCGTATTCCACTATCCAAGCACTTCAAATACAGGATCAGTTCATCTTCAGTGAAATCATTCTCTCTCGTCCCTACCATCCCATCCTTACCCATGACAGATGATAAAACCAATTATAACCCAATAAAAACTTTTCCAATATGGGAGGACCCACCACCACTACCAGAGCCGGACCCTCTGCAGTTCCTGTGGGACGAGAACGAGGAAGTTCAGAAGATTTTGGCGAAGGAAGAAAAGAAAAAGAAGAAAAAGAAGAAAAAGAAAAATAGGACAAGGGAGCCACCTGCTCAGCTACCATCCCCTATTTCTCCATAAATCTCCGCTATACCCCTTACTGGCTTGCAGTTCCTCTACCAAGAGAAGAAAATTGAGGGCATCCTGGAGCCAGGAAGGCAAACCATTTTTGACGGGATGAATTTTGGTTAGATCTTTGCTGCCATTAATAAAGAACAATCCAGAAGCATTTCTACCGTCTAAAGCAACGAAAGATAGGATTTGGAATTAGAGTTATATTAGGAATCTTTTATTTTTAGTAGTTTCTTTTATTAGAATTAGAAGTCTTTGTAAACCAACTTCTTATGATCTATAAATAAGAGAGCTTGGTGTAGGAATAAGCGTCGAAGAATTTCAGCATCAATTAACGTCTGAGGTTGGATTTTCTTTCGATCAAAGTAGTGTAAAATAGTTAGAGTAGATTAGATATCAGAAGTTTCTCAAGAGAAATTGACGACTACAATTAGGTGCTGAAGATTAGTGTAGATATCCTAGTTTCTCATAAGCAATTGATGACTGCGGCTGAGCGGTGAAAGATATATTTATTTTGCTTTCTAAATTAGATTTTATTTTCTTTTATTTATAGCTTTGTAAACGTCTCTAGGTTTTAATTTGAATTGACGACTCAGTTTAGAATTTGTAGATTAGTGTAATAGTTTTTACTTTTCCATTTTTCAGTTTTCTAAGGTTTGATTGATGCCCAGATTTTAGGAAGTTGTTGATTAGATTAAATCTGTATTGATAGGATCTTAGACTTGATTGACGACCAATGCTAAGAAACTAGAGATATAGCGTAACGGTACTATTTAAATTCATAAATATTCGATAGCTGAAGATTGGGATTGACGACCTCAATCAAAAGGAGGATTTAGATTTATTTTATGCACTTTAGATTAATAAACTAGTCTTTTATTCATATTTTTCAGTAGATTAGATCTTAAGGATAATAGAAGTTTTTAAGATAAGGATTTAAGTAGGAGATATAAATAAGAAGTAAATAGATAAATAAACTTTCTCGTGGGAACGATCTTATGCTAGTGCTATAATATCCATTGAGCGCTTGCAATATGTTTAGACTTGAATTTAATATAATAATAATACACATAATAATTAGTGATTATGAGCCACTCGTAAATATTCGTGGATCAACCAAACTATTTCGGTCGTACTTTCCACCATCGCTGGGCCCAAAATAAGCTTCTGGCCAACTTCCTCCCAATTAAGAGGAGACATGCATCTTCGACCATACAAAGCCTCATAGGGAGCCATACCAATGCTAGCCTGGTAGCTATTATTGTAGGCAAATTCAATCAGAGGTAAGTGTTAGTCCTATGACCCTTGGAAATCCAACATACAAGCTCGTAGCATATCCACTATAATTTGGTTCACCAACTCAGTTTGCCCATCGGACTGAGGATGAAATGTCGAGGTGAAATCAAGCCTAGAACCCATTCCTTCCTAAAATCGCTGCTAGAACTGAGACGTGTACAGTAGGTCTTTATCAGACACAATACTGATCGGTATACCATGCAATCTGACTATCTCCTTGAGGTACAACTCCACGAGTTTATTGGTGGTATACGTAGCATTGTAAGGCAGGAAATGAGCGGATTTAGTCAATCGATCAACAGTGACCCAGATGGTATTATTTTTTTTTAGAGTTCTCAGCAATCCTAGAATGAAGTCCATAGAAATGGCTTCCCATTTCCACTACGGGACACGTAATGGTTGTAATAACCCAGATGGATTTTGATGATCAACCTTGACCTGTTGACATACCAAGCATCGCCATACATATTCAATGACATCTCTCTTTAATCCTCTCCACTAGAGGCTCTTCTTCAAATCCTGGTACATCTTGATACTTCTAGGATGACTGGCACACATAGATTTGTGAGCCTATTATAAAATGGTGTCACAAAGCTCAGTATTGCTTGGTACGCATACCCAATCTTGAAACAACAAGGTTCCGTCTTCTCTGATGGAGAAATCCATCTTACTTCTACTAATCACATCCCATCTGATAGCCATGAGATCATCATCAGTCATCTGTAGCTTACAGATGTTTTCGAATAGTATAGAACAAATGACAATAGTAGCCATCAGAGCTCCCAAACCTCTAACGTCAAACCTGATGCTGCATAACGCCATATCTTCAAGTAACCGCCATCTCTGCACTCTAGTGATAAGATGTGACAACAAAGCAGAAGACTTTCGGCTCAATGCATCTACTATAACATTCACCTATTCGGGGTGATACTAGATGGAACAATCATAGTCCTTCAAGAATTTTATCTATCGCCGCTTCCTCATGTTCAAGTCCTTCTAAGTGAAAAGGTACTTAAGGCTCTTGTGATCGGTGAATATATCGAGCGTTTCACCATAGAGGTAATGTCGCCAGATCTTTAATGCAAAATTTATGGCTGCCAACTCTAGTTCATGAGTTGGATAGTTCTTCTCATGGTCTTTGAGTTGTTGAGAGCCATAAGTAATGACTCTCTCATTCTGATTAAGCACACAACCCAACCCACTGTATGATTCATCACGAAATACAGCAAAACCTCCACTACCTGATGGTATGACAAGTACTAGCACAGTAGTTAGTCTCGTCTTGAGCTCCTGAAAACTCTGCTTACACTACTCAGTCCACTCAAACTTAGCATTCTTCTTAATAAATTGCGTGAGGGGACTTGAAAGCTTGGAGAAACCTTCTACAAATCTCCTATAGTATCCAGCCAAACCGAGGAAACTGCAAACCTCTATCACCGTCTTGGGTTGTTCCCATTTCACAACTGCCTCAATCTTAGTTGGATCAATTAATACGCCAGTCTCAGAGATGACATGGCCTAAGAAACTGACTTGTTTAAGCCAAAACTCACACTTGCTGAGTTTCGCATACAACTGGTGGTCTCTGAGTATTTGAAGCGTCACTCGTAAATGTTACTCATGCTCCTCTCTTTTTCTCGAATAGATGAGAATATCATTTATGAAAACAACTACTGATTTATCAAGGTGTAGTTTGAATACCCGATTCATCAAGTCCATGAACGATGTCGGCGCATTCGTTAGCCCAAAAGGCATAACCAGGAACTCATAGTGACCATACCTCGTGTGAAATGCAGTCTTGGAAAGATTGATCTCAAATCAATATTTGAAAAGAACCTTGTGCCTTGAGCTAATCAAAGAGGTCATCTATCCACGGAAGTGGGTAACAATTCTTAATCGTCAAATTGTTTAGCTGACGGTAATCAATGCAATGCAGCATTGACCCATCCTTCTTCACAAATAATACTAGTGCTCCCCAAGGAGACACACTCAGTCTGATAAAGCCTTTATCTAACAACTCCTGATGCCGTTCCTTAAATTCTTTCAACTCAGCAGGCGCCATTCGATATGGAGCCTTTGACAACGGTTCGGTACCTGGTGCTAATTTAATCGCAAACTCGATCTCCCGATCAGGTGGCAATCAAGGCAGATCCTCAAGAAAGTCATCTGGATACTCACAAGCAATCGCGATATCAGCAATATTCTTCTTCTCCTCCTTATAATCTTGCAAGTAAGCAAGATAACCGCAACAACCGCTCCTCATCATACACTCTGCTCAAATAGCTGAAATGAATGGTGTGATGTTGGATTTGACTCCACAAAATTGGAAGGATTTTCTCTTTGGAGGGCGGAAAGTCACAACTTTTCGAAGGCAATATACGCTCACATGATAAGCGGATAGCCAATCCATTCCTAGGATCATGTCGAACACTTTCATACACAATATAATTAGATCGGCTATCATCTCATAGTCTTCAATCTTCACAATCACTGATTGACACAGTATTTGTTCTCCCCAAGCTTCCCGTAGGAACTGATACTGCCAATATGAAGTCAAGGGGCTTGGAAACGATGCCCAACTTTTCAGAGAATAAAGGGATAATAAATGAGTGAGTAGTCGAAGTCTATCAATACTCATACTTCAATCTTGCATACGTCATCATCACAATGCATAATAAGGGTACCTTTAATTGATACAAGAGACTTAGTTAATTATGTGTAATGAATGTGGTGTTCATGCATGTCTTAATAAAAGAATTAATAACACTAATCAACAGATTCTAAAATGAAATTAACATTCAAATTTTAATGATACCTTAAATCACGTCATTCGACGTTTGGGCATCCAGCGCAGTCATGACATAAGCTCGACCTTGAACAGTAGGTCAAAAAGATCCCTGTGTAGAAGCCGAAGTAGTCCTTCCCTTGCCCTCCTCAGAACAATCCTTGACCATATGTCCGATCTTTCCACATCAGAAGCACGCTCCAGTGTTCCTCCTACAGTCCTCAGTCTTGTGTGGTTTCCCACACCTTGTACACGAAGGGACTGGAGCGAAAGATGAAACATGTGAGGATCCTTGTGCCACTGAAGCTCCACTCGCAGTAGAGCCCGACGGTCGGAAAGATCGTATAGGCGAAGACACCGACGATCTCTGATATGATATCGGCCCAGAAGAAGCTGTAGGTCTAGAGTACGTCGGTTGCAAAGGATATCTTGACGGTCTCGCAAACTTCGGCCTCTTGTTTGCCAGACCAAAGGCACCTGACTACCCTTGTCCAACTCTCTGCTCATCTCTCCTCTTGAGCATCCTCTCGATGTCCTCCTCAGCTATCAGGGCTTTAGCCATCACCCTTGCATATGTCTCCAGTTCAAGTACTAAGATTCTCTCCTGGATGTTTGGCCTTAGACCAAGTTGAAATTTCCTGGCCTTCATCAATTCGGTGGCCACATGCTGGGGCGCAAACCTCGATAGTCTATTAAACTTAGCTCCATACTCATGCACAATCATCTTATTCTGCTCCAGTTTTATAAACTGGACCTCCCACTAATGATGTATGATCCTAGGAAAGTATTGATCATTAAACGTCTCTACAAACTCTGCCCAGGTCCATGGAGTAATAGGTATCTCCTGCTCCCTAGTCCTAGACACTGACTTCCACCATGGGTCAGCTTTCCCATCCAGTTTGAAGGTTGCCCAGTGCACCATCTCAACTTCGGTGCATTACAGCACATCGAAGATCTTTTCCATCTCATTCAACCAACCCTCTGCCTCAATCAGATCAGTCTGACCCAAAAAATTAGGAGGACGCATCCTCCTAAACACTACAAACCCAGAGGGTTGATGTCTGGCTGCTAATAACTCTGCCTGCTGAGCAATCGTAAAAGTCTGTTGGGCCATAAAAGTTGTCTACTGAGCATGTTGTTGGCCAATGCTTTCAGCACTTGATCAACATTCCCAGCTCGAGTTCTTAACCCAATAGGGATATTATTGGGAGTGGTAGTAATCCCTGCACCCCTAGATGTACCCGTACCCTCGGGAATATCCTCCAACTGAACCGTCCTTGGTCCTTCTCTACCTCTTCCTCGGCCTCGGCCTCGAAATCTTGGGGCAATGCTGATCTACAATTGTTAATTAACAACTTTGATCAGTATAATTGTAAAGATAATCATACCCACAGTCCTATGTAAATCTGGATCTAGAGCCAGGGCTCTGATACCAACTGTGACGACCCGACTTTTCGAATCCTAAAGTATCATAAACGTCGGCTTGCCAAGGCACAGGTACATTAAAAAATAGATAGCAAGCATAGAGTAAAGCTAAAACCTAAACATAGAAAATAAAAAAGATCCCTCAAATAAATCATATCTCAAAAAGGAACCAAGAAGAACCACCGGTGATGACCAATCCAACACCTAAACAATGATTCTTAATAGTGGTTCCTCAAAATGATATAAGTACCAAAACAAAACAAGGCCTCGGGCCCATAATTCAAAAATAGTCCTACACAAACATATACCAAAAAGAATTATACCAAGCTCACACCCTAAGTCAAGGAAAGAACTTGTTAGGAGGGATTTCAGACTCCTCCTCTGGTTCATAATCTGGATCACCCTCGTAACCCAAAGCCTAAGTCTCTACACATGTGACGTAGAGTTGGGGTGAGCTAACAGCCTAAGCTCAATAGAAAAAATTCAATTTTATTTACTTTTTTGTCAAAACAAATATGCTTTTCATAGACTGAAATCAAAGCAGATGTATTTTCAAAATAGGTATTCTAAACAGATTTATTTACTAAATTCCAATTCTAAAATCATGTGATGTGTTATGAACGGAAATCAAACAAGTTAGGGTTTCATATATTTTCAGATTCTTATTTCTGCAGTGCTTTTCTGATTAATGACTTACATCATAACTTAAAGTTCTTCTCAAGATACTATATCATGAGAGCAGGAATAAAACTGATGAGAACTCCTAACCATCATCGTTCAATGAACCCTTTTCAGGAGATGCAACAAGCCCCTGCATTATGAGAGTAATGCACAGTCAAATAGGTTCAGAGACAAACTCACAGATATTTCGCCATGTCGGTCACATATATCCTGCCGCGTCGGTTGGGATTTGTTCATGAGAACCTTAAATCAAATGCAGATTCTAATACATATTTCAGATACATATTCTACTACATAATTCATATGCAGAATTCAGGATTCAAGATTTAAGATTCAAGCTCATATTCAAATGTATTTGGAATTCAAGGTTTAGAGTTCACGCTAATCAAATTCAAGACAGATTCAGATCAAATTTGGAGTTCATGATATATTCGGAAGCAAATTCAGATGTATTCAAAAACAAAATCATATTCTTTCAGGAAAATGCAATTAATATTGAGGTTCCCCCACCTTAGACTCAGATTTGGTCAGGGCTATCTTAATGTCCTCACCAAAGGTTTTTTCACACTTAACCTATATTTAATTAACACCACATAAGTGTTAATAGTGTCTAAAACTAACAGACAAAGGTTTTCCTATAGTTTTTCCAAAGAAAATTAAAAAGCAAAAAACAGGGGAAATTCGAACGTTCAATTTCATTTTCAAACGTTCGATTTCAAATTCAAACATTCGATTTCTTCATAAATCAAACCTTGTCAGACAGGGCCAAAATCGATCGTTCGATTCCATTTTTGAATGTTCGATTTCAAATTCGAACGTTTGATTTTAGATTCGAACGCTCGATTCCTTCAAAAATTGAGCTTGTCAGGCAGTGTTAAAATCGATCGATCGATTCCAAAATTGATCGTTCGATTCTAATAGATTTCTGCAGCTCTCATGCTTCTTTCACATGACTTGTTTTTCTCCAAAATTAAACTAATTTCATTTCTAATTTCACATACCAACTAACCTAAATTTAGGTAAAATAACTGACAAGACAACATTAAGAGCCTACCTCTCAAGATTGACTCCCGCGGCTTCCAATGATCCAATTCCAAGAGGTCGGATTGAATCCTATGAAGCCTCAAGCCGGCCGATTCCAGAACTAACCCCTCTTAGTTCGTATAGACTCTCGCCTTTCCAGTATACGGAATACACATATCACACACGATTGACACTACACTCCCTCAATGCAATCAAACCAATGACAGATCCTAAAGTTTATCCACAGTCAAGATTGTGAGAGTGATCATAATTTTAAGTGATCTAAGCAAAGAAAGTAAAGAAGTTTGCAAACTCACAAAGATTGGTTCTCACGAAAGAAAGAGAAGTAAAACTTGCTCTTCACTCTTCTCTCTTTATAACCAAAATAAGCTACCAAAATATCTTTATATTTTCTCAAAATATCTTTATATTTTCTCAAAATATCATGATATTTTTTTTACAAATTCTATCCACTTGAACTAAGCTTAGATTCGGTGTTGGGCACACGCACACAAGTCGGTGTACAAGTCATTGGTTAAAGGCCTTCACCAAGTCTAAATCAAAATTCTTTTTACCTATAATATTCTTTCAAGTTTATTTGCTCTTAACTTCCAAAGTTATTGTGCGACATTTTTAGGCACACTTACCGAGGTGAACGTGTTCGAGTTCAAAAAATTTTGGGTTATTACAATTAGCGACAAGGATATTTGTGGCAGTGTTTTTGTTAATAGCATAGTTTATGGCTGCTGCTAATAGTCTTTTTTTTGTAGTGATGAGATGATGGAGATCTCTTTTCATACCTATCTTTCACAAAATAGATATTCAGACCATGGTCCACCTATCAAACAGTCAATTTTTTATTCCATGTTTCACAAATCCCCAAAAAATGCCCTTGAATCATATGACAAACATCACGCTCAAATGTGATTTTATGGCATTTTTTGGGGTCTATGACACGTTGAATCACAAACCAATGTTTTGATAGGAACACCACGATCTCGAGATCTATTGAGTGAAAGATATTGGTGAAAAACAATCTTCATCATATGATCGAAGGATTCAATGGTTTTCAAGCGGTCTAGGATGTGGGCGCCTTTAGAGGTACCCTTATATATATATACACACACGTTTTTCTTATTAAATAATCACTACAAAAAATATGACTATTAGCGGCAGTTTTTTACAACCAAAAATTGTCGAAAAAATTATTAAAGGCTATTAAGACTATTAGCGACAAGGGTATTAGCGGTAGTTTTTTTGTTAGTAGCGGCAGTCTTTGGCTGCCGCTAATAGTCTTATTTTTTGTAGTGAATCCTAACTTAAAAATTACGATTTCATGCTCGTTACAGTTCCATTTTTTGCAAATGACTTGTCAATTTTGATCTATTTGATGAGACTTATCCAATGAGCATATTTTAAAAACTTTTTGAGATTGTTAAAATGCTAAAAAATGGCAGTTAAAATAATAAAAATTATTAAAATGTTATTGGTTGAGTTACCCGATCCATCGAGAACGTTCTACCATTTATCTTTTCTCTTTTTTGTCTTACATTTTTCTTTAATATATACTTTGTTAATTTGTTAGTAGCATTTTGAAATTATAAACAATAGAATGAATTATTGAAATATTTGTAATCTGAAAGTTGAGAATTGTTTTATTTGTCAAAAAATAAAAATTGTGGCAAAATCTCAGGGCTAGCCCTGACATCATTAAATAGGTTCGGAGGGCAGTTGAAAAAAGTTTCACAAATGTTAGAAAAAATAGAGAGAAAATCAATGAGCTCTAGTGAGAGAAACAATGTTACACATTGTGAGTGAGTGATCACGGTATGATCGAGTGATGATCGAGTGCACTAATAGTTGACAAATGGAAATCTGGTCTTGTGGTTGGTGATGTTCTCACCATCTCTATTTCTATCTCTCTTCATTTTTTCTCTCTATTTCTTTCCAACCATCAAATCATGTAGCATGATTAATGATTATGTATGTTGTGAGTTTCACTACGTGAAAAAGCCAAAAAAAGTACTGCCTTAAACTGTGGTTTTCAAAAAACCACTATCTTTGACAATGATTTTTTTGAAAAAAACCACTACCCTAAACAGTTGTAAAAAAAGGAGTGATTTTTTTTACCACTATATAAGACAGTGGTTTATGAACTTCAACAACGACTGCTCTTAACAGTCATAGAAAAAATCACTGCTTTTGGCAATGGTTTTTTTATGTAAATTTTTTTTGTAAAAAGTACTTTTTTAAAAAAATAAAAATTACATTAATGATTTTTTATGCTTTTTTTAATACAATTTTTTTATATTTTTTTTAATGCTTTTTTTAATATATTTTTTTTAATGCTTTAAAAAAAATTATATAACGAAAAAAAATTATTAATCTCATATTTAAACACATCCATTCAACTCAAATGCAAATCATTCAATGCCATTAATAAAAATAAATAAATACCCAATTCTTTTATTCAAACAAAAGATTGTATCTCAACCTATGATCCAACCTTTCAAATCCCCATGGCCCATTTTCAAAATAAAAGAAAAAAAATATAAATTTGCTTCGCCTCTCTTGCCAAGTGTCTCTGTCCCCTAGTGATCCGTTTGAGGTGAGCTTCAAATCGGAAAGCTTCGCCTGAAATAATAAAAATAAAATTAATTCTATTCGTAGAAAATATAAAAAAATATAACATAATATATTTCAAGTTAAAAATAATGACTTTAATAAACAAAATAAGCTTGTTAAAAATAATGACTTTAATATGCACAACCTAAAGGTCTTTTCCCCATTAAGTACAAGTGAAATAAAAAAGATAAAATAAAAAATAAAAAAATTCAGGTCCCATACAAAAATGACTGAAATTTCGGTCCATAATTATCATTTCGGTGGGGACCGAAACAGATAATTTCGGCCGACAGGTACTTTAATATCACCTGATTTGGTCAATGTGTATCCAATATATCTGATAAGTACCGGCATAGGACCTGACTGATTTATCTGATAAGTACCAGCATAGGACCTGACCGATCTGCCGATATATTATCGGTCATTAATCCCTGCTTCTAAGGTCCTTACATTTTGATGTGAGAATAAGATTAGAAAGCTCAGAAATTGATTCCTTTCTTTTTCTAAGAGTTGGATTTGGCTTTAATAGAATTTTTAGTTTAAAATTAGTTTGTAACTAATTCTTGATTTTTAAGAATGGCATAAAAATAAAATATAAAAAAGTAATAATTTTGTGAAGAATCTACCTTTACTAAGGTTTTGGATTGGTGATTTGGAATCTCTATTCCAGAGGTATCACTGGCCATCTGCTAATTCTGAGGAAGAGATTGGTCTATTGCCCTTTTACTGACTGATTCGGATTCCAAAAGACCATCTGCTTTAAAGGAAACAGTGTTCTGAGCAAATCCTAAATCAGTAGTACTATCTGCTAACTGAGAATTCCCCTGAAGAAAAAAGAAGAAAAACAACATAAAAAACTCAAGTTTATTAGCTTCATACCAGATTGAAAACAAATCAAATATAACAGTAAAGAATGCCAAAAGACCCATTTTAGAAAAATGGGTCAGATATTAATAAATAAATAAATAAAATTACTCTAGGAGTTTGTTGAAATCTCATTAGCCATGATGGGAAGATTTCAAGAGTAGGAGGCCTGATTGTGTAAAGTCCTGCACCCAATGCAAACAAAAAGAAAAATTCAGAATACCCAGGCAACAAGCGGTCTTCTATTAAATTGTCGTGGATAGTCCAGTAACATGTACACTTCAAAATCTGGAGGGTATTTTCATTCTACATGTCTCCAAACGGTCATTTGTCAAACATATTTAAAATGGGTGAAATATACTATCACTTTTGTTTCAAGGTACAATATTGATAACGAGGTAGTTGGGCCAAGATCCACACCCCGGCCCGGCAAGTGCATTAGTTTTGTTTTTTTTGTTTTGGGAGGTGTTAGTGATGATCACCTCGGGATATGCCTTTTGCCCGCTGCTCAGGACGCACTACAGAAACTCCACCGTGCCCGGGGGACAAAGCAGGGCATAGCTATCGGCATATGATCAACTTGGTGTCAACGCGTGCCACAATAATCTGAAAAAGGACAGATTCAAATTTATATACATTAAGCAGGACGGTATGAATCACTAAAACAAAAAATAATCATAACCAGAGCTGACAAAAACAATCACGAAATTAAAAGACGAACAAGCCCATCTCCAGATTTATGGGTAGAAATATAAATATATAGTATATTCAAATTCAAAAAAAAAAAAGACACATAGTCATTTCTACCCATAAATCTCTGAAGCAAAAAAACAGTCAAATTGACAACTTATCACAACCAACAGAATTAATCGGGAAATTAGAAGATGAGCAACCCCATCTCCAGATTTACATTTAAATAATATATTAAAATTAAAAAGAAGAGGACCCAGATAGTGAATTCTACCCATCAGGATACACGTTTCCTCGAAGTGGTAAAATGGTAGAAGGAGCCGAGGAGGAGCTGTTGCTGCTTCTGTAGCCTGTTGGAGGCTGCCAAGCAGAGCTGGAGAGCCAATGCAGCCAAAACCATCGAGACTAAAAGCTACCCCCCTCTCATCGCTCAATCAATGCATCAACAGGCAATATATATAGCTTGACTTAATTGGCAAATATCAGTTGGGGAGAGTGACAAAATAGTGATGTCAACCAGTTTAAGTTGTTTGTTGGTGCATGGTGCATACTTGAAATAACTGGCAAACAACAAAAATATTCCCATTAACTTTGACTTTGGCCAAGCTGAGCGAATGACTATCAAATCTTATGTTTAAATTGAAGTTTTGAGAGAATCTTTACTAATCTCGTGCTAAATTTAGGTCAATTAGAATCTTTTTTATTGTTTGATGTCCTTAATCAATTATATAGCTTTAAATCACATATGTGAGAGTTATACAAGGGAAACACCCCAAAGAAGATGACTTCTAATTCCATATCAATAACAACCGTGATACAAATACATGAAGCACTATCCATAATTACAATTTAAAATCCTGAGGGATTACTACAGGTCCACCACTTTCAACAGTGGAAAGAGGAGGGATTACCACAGGTCCACCACGAATCTTTTCAAGAGCATAACTAATCCTCATTGGTCAGCCTAACAATGCCTGCAAAAGAAACCAAAAGCCTAAGAAACATAAGTTGTTTTTCCCATTTGCAGATTCAATTTTGTATGAAAATTCTCCTAAGATGAACTATACCTTCCCATTCATGGCATCTTTGGCACATCTAGCATCGTCCTCTTTGGAAATATATACAAACTCAAACCCTCTTGACCTCCCAGAATCTGTCATACATTAATCTCGCTGAAAAATTCGGTAATTTCACTCTTAAAGCTTGGTGATAAGAGAATGTAGTATGGGGTTTTTTGCTGTCAAAGCCCGAAACACTGTGGGTTACATGATAACGAGAGAAGGGTCTTCATACCAATTAAGGGTTGACATTACTGCATCCTGCTTGAGGGGCAAGCTCAATCCCAGCTTACCTATCTGAAAAAAGGAAAGAAAAAAAAAAAAGACATTCAAAATGACATTGCGTGTACCAGGAAAGTTCTTAACATCATTTTCAACCACCAACCACTTGTATATAATAATTATTATCACCAAAAAGATAAGACCTCTATCATTTACAAGGGCCAATTCATAAGGAGAAATCAGCTGAGTTGATACTGCATTCACAGATTTTAATGCTCTTTAAACTCTGTGTATGTCTCTTGTGATATGTGTGGCCATAGTTTAGATTAAATCCAACAAAAGATTGTTCCATCGAACAATTTCTATTTTCTGATCAAGAGCCTACAAAAGCCCTCAAATGTATGACCAAAAAGCCTAGGGCAATGGTCCACATTGAGGCACAAAAAATTGTGTTGGTCAGGGGGCTACAAAGTTCTGATAAGCATAATTTTTGGGCTGAGTTCCACCTACATGTTGGCCTCTAACTTGGAAATTCCAGAAGGTCCACCTACATTTTGACCTTCTGACAATTCCAGAAGGTCTGATATATCAGCATCAACACAGCCAAGTAAAGAAATAAGCACAATAGCCAAGTACTGAATCATGAAAAATATATTTACTCTAGTGAAAATGAATAAACAGCTAAAACTGTGAACAACACAAATCGCCATGTACCCAATCAATGAAAATTATAGCTTTCTGCTTAAAAAATGAGAAACAAAATATAATAAGATAATGTGAATTACCTGTGTAGCTTGGAATAAATATTGAGAGATCTTATCAGTGAGAACTTCAACTACACCAGCCTCCATAATGGCAAATTAGATTCTGTCACAGAGGTGTCCAATCTTCTCTCACTAGGACTTGAACTTTTTAGGTCTTACTTCTCCACAAACTGAGTCTCCAAACTTTTACCATATGCAGTAGTATATATAAACCAAATTAACCACTTCAACAGGAGGCAGGAGGAGCAAACAGACATATTTGAAGACTAAAAGAATCTAATTGAGAAAATGATTCAAATGGCGCACTGACCCTGAGACACTGGTTTGGAATCTTCTTAAATTCCATCTCCTCCCTTTCCTGCAATCTTCTTCCAGAGCTGCAATGCTTCTGTCATACTGTCCCTAACCGGTTTCACCTAAACAAACAAAATAATAAATATATATACATTGAACAATTAATGTAATAACCCAGATTTTGGAATTTTATTTAATGGTATTAGATGATGTACCACACAGTGCGTGGTGCTAACGCTCCACACCGGAATATACTCACTTTAAAAATAGTCTGATTTTTTATATATCAATATTAGACTCAATGCGGAGTACTCGTCGATACGATTCCAACGATATATAATTTGTCGATTTTCGATAAGAATATAAAAAGTTATGCCCGTTTGAAGAGTGAAGCGGGTTAAAGGGCAAAACTGTAAATTCGGGAGAGAATCACCATTTACCTTGGTGCTTACACAAAGCGCTGGAGCAAAACCTCTTCTCAAGCTTTTCAAGTTATACGGAAAGTCTTAATTAGAGTTAAATATATATTTACTTCTTCTCTCAGTTGTCTTTCTTTATCCCCTCTTCTCTGCAAAAGCTCTGACAGTGCCATCTTTCATAATTCCTCGTCGGATCTCCATCGATTTTCGATCTTATCAGAGAATCTTACACCATCAAAGTTTCTCATCGCCGCGACCAATTTATCGTAAGAAAGGAATTCTCGTGAAAAGACTCGGGCATATCGTCTCTCGAATCCGATCTCCATCAACCCAAATCATCGTAGGATTCGAAACACGCTTCAACAGGTGGGTGCCTCTAAATCCATCTTAAATTATTTAGTTATTTCTTAAAAAGAAAACCCTAATTTTTCCTTAAATTTTGATAAATTTCGGGTCTTAAAAACATAGAAATTAGGCCCAAAATCGATAGTATCATTTTTCCCAGATTTTCGTGAAATTCCGCCAAACTCTTCAACAGACACAGCCTCGGTATTTTGGCCATAACTTTTTACCCCGAACTCGGATTGACATGATTCTTGCGGCATTGGAAAGAAGACAACGAGATCTACCACTTTGTCGGAAATAGCAATTTCACAAATTTAATATTTTTAAGGTCAAAATTGAGCTGCAAGTCGGGATACGTTTTAGATGATCCAAGGTTACACGGGTTTGACATTATTTTTTTAACTCTTTGACTACTTTATGCTAAACTTATCTCTAGACTTATAAATCCCTAAGATTAAATAAAATACATTAAATAGCTTGCATCGAATAACAATCTATAAGTTTAAGGGGTCAAATATGGACGCTTTTCAATACTTACCATTCTATTACCTCCTCTAAGCCTCATACAATTCTTGAATTGACACATGCGCTCCTTTAGAATTTTAAAATATGTTGGATCGCTATACCAGTCAATCACCAAATTTCATGAATATAATTAACTTTAATGAAGTATAGTTTCAACACTATTGTAAAATAAATATAGTTAAATATTTCTTATTTTCTGTTTTACTTTAATATTTCATATGTTATGCTCTTTATTAATTTTCTTCAAAAATATGAAATGTTTAAGGTTTATGTTATAATTCATTCTTATATATGTTCATCATTATCATATGACATTCATCATATAGAAAATCACGATAGGACATACGCATATAAGTTAAGAATAAAATATGACACATGACTTAAGCCTTCGTCACGGTGGGGTTTCTTTCACGGTCACGTGGAACTTGGAATGTAGGCATCCATGTACGGATGCAACCCCTCTATGGTAGTATGGGATACCACACGAAGTACATCTAGATTACTACGGAACCCGTCCCTTGGAAAACGTGGTTTAGTGAAGCCTATCGCACCGTGGCCTATTCTAACTAAGTTTTAAGAAAAAATGAGAAAAGAATATGTTAAGACACATATATATTAAGAAAGTGGGGACTTAAGCCCACGCAAATATAAAATCGGGGCGGGGACCTAAGCCCAGAACCGAATAATGTTATGATATGTTAAGATACGCTGTGAAGGCCAGTTAAATATAAATTAAGTTTCTACACGTGCATGGAAAACTGAAAAATATAGCATAGAAAGAAAAGAAGTAACATAAAATGAAAAGACCTGACATAACATGAAATAAATATGATGCATCAAGTTCTGATCTCCTTTTGTGTCTGTTTTGTCGACTTTTCCGATGTGGCATATCTTAAGACTTAATATTGCTCCATACGCCTACACAACGTACTTCACATCTTACCTAATTTTCGTATACGACCTGTGCCAGGGCCGCTGCTCAAGCCTATCACGCGAGGTCCACGTGTAGATAACCACCTAACCTCCATATCATATCTTATACCACCATCCAGCCTGATGAGGTTGCATGCATTTAAATCAGTGTCCCCTTACCTTCGGGACACTGTCGTATCATATTGTCCTTAAGACCCGTCTTGGCTGCAGACGTTAGATCTTGCGGTGGCACGCAAGACATGGCACGTGTAGAAACTTAATTTATATTTTGCTGGCCTTCACAACGTAACTTAGTTATCCGTATTCGTAGCTTACCTTATCTTACATATCATTTCTTATTGTTTGCTGAAAACTTAATTTGAAGTGAGCCACGGTGCGATAAGATTCACAAAATCACGCTTTCCAAGGGACGGGTTCCGTAGTAACCTAGATGTACTTCGTGTGACAGCCCATACTCCCATAGAGGTGTTGCATCCGTACATGGATGCCTACATTCCAAGTTCCACGTGACCGTGACGGGAACCCCACCATGACGAAGGCTTAAAAGTCGTGTGACATAGCTTATTTCTTTTTAATTGTGCGTATGCCCTATCGTGATTTTTCTATGTGGTGCATGCTATATGATGAAAGGACTAACTTGGCCTAAAGAAACTATTTCATACACCTTACATACTTGTGAATATAAAATAATAATTAATATTTGAACAGAACAGATATTTCATACAAAAAAATTTTGGAGAAACCTTCTATGGGCCGTCAGATTACTGATCGGGCCTTCTGTTTTTAAAGTTTCATAATATTTGTGCAGTCTTAGTATCGACACCTTTTACTAATTTGACCTAAGAGTGGGTCAACGTGGCAGTCAAATGATCCACTTAGCCTAGTTATACAAGGGATCCCTCACTAAATTTTCCAATTTGTGAGCCTCAAAGCGCGTCCTAGAAATTTTAGTGACACTTTCTGATCCATTAGATTACATTGAGTTACTATTGAGATCGTTTTGAAGTTGGTCCTGTGGGCCACTTGCACCTTAATTCTCAAAAATTAAGGGTCAAAGGTAACCCATGTATTATTCATGTGGCACCTAAGGCTAAAATAAGAAGGCACGAACTTTGAGTCATCTATCCTCTAATCTGAACCATTTGATGGTTAGACAATAAAATTTTACCTAAGGTTGATTCTTTTGTCCCGATCCCGATTCGATCTCTAGCACACTAGATCTTCCAGTCAACGTTTTACAAGATCTAGCAGTCAAGTGCACTCTTAGTGTACCTACCATGTGGCGATCAGATTGAACAGATCTGAACCATCAGATATTTAAGAAAAATGATTCTAAGGTATTAGGTCGTTGGGCCCAATTTATTTTGACCTCTAAGGTCTCAAATCTAAGGGTCAAATCCTTCATGTTCACTGATATCTAAATAGCCTTTTAATTTTCTTGATTTGTGGGCCAAATTATCGAGTTCTGAACCATTAGATGTCTCGAGGATTTCAATTTGTGGAGATGGTCCATCTCTGTTCTATTTCTTGGGTTGGGCCCACCAGGTCCAACCTTGAATCTATTTTATTTGAAATCAATGGTGCTAAAAGGATGGTTGCACCAAAATATTCATATCAGGTAAAATTCTTCAAAGTGCCCAACTACAATAGTTGGCACGGGCAAGTTATCACTGGTATTGCTGGCGTTTGGTTGGGCCGATCATCGGAAATTTATTTATAGCTGCCAGAGCAATCATATATATAACTTTATATATACCTGTATGTTAAACCAAACAAGGGGTTCTGGTGAGTTTCTTATCTGAGTTTTATCCCTCTCTCTCTCTCTCTAGATTTTATGATAGCATCTAAAACCGATCAAGCAGCAACATATATAGAATAGTGTATATATATATATATACGGTATATAAAACGGTTTGGAAAGAAAAACCACATAAAAATCAGTTATGAAACAGTTTGTAGCACATTACATATACATATATTTCTTTTTATTTTCACAGTGTGCGTTTTGTTGCAGAGGTGAGGGAGCAAGTAAGAGGCCTTTTAAAAAAAGCGTGGATTGGATTCATTATTAAACCCACACCGATTTCATATAAGCATCGAATATGATATTTGAAAACATTTACATCTATCTATATATATATATATATATATATATATATACTCCAGTTTAACAGATGAACCCGTGGAGATGGAAGTTGGAGTGCAGGTTGAGTCTGCTCTAAGCTTCTCTTTCTCTCTAGAAATATAAATGCATATATATATAACCTTTTTCTTTTTGTTTTGGGTTTGATGGTCTCTGTTTTAGAGATATGGGTGTCAAGAAGGAAGGGGTTGGTTTTGAGATGAATTAGGCGTCTCTGTTAGAGACGTGTAGAGAAGATGAGGGGGGGGTTGATATATATATACTATATATATTTATAAATAATATAGATCATTAGATATAGAGTACCCTTATATTATAAATAGAAATTTATTTTTTTTTTTTTTTTTTTTTTTTTTTTCACCTTCTTCAAAGTTAAAACAGCCATTAATGAAGAAAAGGAAATAAAATATATTTTTATTTTATTTTCAAAAGAGAACTGAATATTTTAAGATCGATCGAGGGGTACCCACTTGTTGGAGCGTGTGCGGGCTGATTCTGATCGATTCGGCGACACGATAGCCTACGCGTCGATTCAGCGATGCGGCAGCTTGTCGATTTAGCGATGCGTTTTCGATGATGGGTCGGCGGGTGCTAGGCTGGTTGAATGCGAGAGAGTAAATGGATTATCACAACATTAATGGTGCCGAGATATTGGTAGAGAATGAACGAGTGGCGGAGATAGATGGAAGAGGAAGAAGCTAGGGATATGAGAGTTTATAGAGAGAAGATGAAGACTTAATTTGGGCATGATTTGCCAAAAAGACAAGAGTTCAAAGACTCAAATTCTCTTCTAAAATTAGGGAATCATGGGCCATAAAATGCTAGTTTTTATTATTCCTAAAATATAATATATTGCTAGCTAGTAACCGGGATAAACTAAAATTATAAAGTTTCTATACTAATGGTTGTGTGTGTGGGTTGGGTTAGAGTGTGGAGCACTCACACGGGGCTTGGCGATTCATGACATCTAAAGCCATTGAATGCTCATTGTAACAGCCTGAAAATTTTGACTTTGAATAGTGTATCCCAGGATGTATGCCCGACTTTGAACAGTGTACCTCGGTGTGCGTGCCCGACTGGTCACGTGCTCGATTTTATGAAATTACTTATGTAAGTTAAATTGGGTTGGTCTTGAGTGGAAAAAGACCGATTTAGATTGTGTGTTGAGCATTAGGTGGTTTCTTATGCACTAAGCTTTGGTGTATGGGCTCAACACCGGGTCCGATTAGTGGATGGTTTGGGTGTGTAGGCCCACACCTAATCAAAGAAAACTATTTTGTTATGAGATAACACCTAAATAGGTACGTTCGTTTCACACGGGAGCTAGATCCTTAAATGAGAACTAATACGCCCAAAGACAAGTATATGTGTTTTGTATGGGAACCGATCCCATTTAGTTAAAGAAGGCAATTTCTTCTTTTGGGAGTTAACACCCGGTTTGCACAAGGTTTTGTTTTAGGTTTTGGGTTTTTGAGGAGAGAAGGAAGAGAGAAAGAGGAGGAGATGAAATGAACGTGTTGAATCTATGAGTGCCGAGCCTTAGATTTGCGCGAAAAATATTTGTGAGATCGTCTAAGGGGAAGATCGCCGTCGATTTCGACGTTTGGTTGTGGTTTTATGGGTTTTGGAGCCGTTTGGGGGTTTTGAAACCCTCTTCTTGCCAAGAGATCGTGGGTTTTGATCCGCAAATCGTAGCGTGAGTTTGCGTGAAGTGTGTGTAGAAGGATTGCCGTTAATTTCGTGGGTTTGGTTATGATCTTGGAGCACGGAGATGATCGAGGTGGGTTTAGAAACCCTTTTTGTTTAACGAAGAAGACGATCCGATCTACGAGTAAATCACCGATTTAAAGAGGTAAATAACGCAATTCTTCCATATATTTAATTAAATATATGTTGGTTAGATGTGTGCAAAAGATTAGGATCAAAAGGATTGAATTTTGATGAAAAAAATGGGTTTCAAGGTTCAAACCCGAGAAGTGCTCAGAAACTGCCAAAATCGATTAATCGATTTTGGAACTCGATTAATCGAGTTTTTGACAAGAGAGAAATTCGAGAGGAACTTCACGAAATCGATTAATCGAAGAGAATTTCGATTAATCGATTTTGAAGTTCGATTAATCGATTTTGAAAATCGATTAATCGAGTTTGCCTGAGCTTACTGACACTACCGTAGTATTTCAGCCATAACTTTTTGTGCCGAATTCGGATTGACGTGATTCTTGTTGTGTTGGAAAGAAGACAGAAAGCCCTACAACTTTCATGAATTGACCAACTTGTGAATCAATCTTTTTAAAGGTCAAAATTTAGTAATGAGTTAGGTAAATTTCTAATTTTGTCGAGAAACGAAACCGATTAATCGAGTAAAATCGATTAATCGATTTTTGAATTTCGATTAATCGAAATTGGGTCGATTAATCGACTGGTCTCAAATAGTGAAAAAGATTTTTGGCTCTTTGAAAATCGATCAATCGAGATAAAATCGATCAATCGACTTTGGAAAATCGATTAATCGATTTTGAAAATCGATTAGTCGATTTTGTCTGAGTTTGCCAGTGCTGCTTTAGTATTTTGACCATAACTTTCTACTCCGAACTCCGATTGATGCGATTCTTGAGGCGTTGGAAAGATAACAAAGAGATCTACAATGTTTGTGTTTTGACCAACTTATGAATCTAAAATTTTAAAGGTAAAAATTTAGGATAAAGGTTACATCAATTTCTGTGTTGGCGCGAACTTGCCCGTTCCGACTCAATTTTTAGAAAACACTTAAATTGTCTAAGTTATTAGTGGTTGGGGTTAATCATTGATGCATCATTGTGTGCTTGTGATGTAGATTAAGGGTGGACGGCCATTGATAGGACCTTGCTTGCTTCGAGGTTAAGGTAGGGGAAATTTAATATTTTATTATATTTTTGACATTGATTCATAGATGCCTTGATTTAATCAAATGAAAATGATAAGTGTGATTTGAAGTTTTGTTATTTAAAATCGATGCTTGAATATAACTGGACGAGTAGGGGAACTTCAACACAAACTTGCATGTTTAACTTTGATTCATTGTTTGTTTGAGGTATTTATATGAAAAAAAATGATAAGTTTTCTTGATGTATTTTGATGTTAGTTTGATAGATATTTGAATTATAGCTTGAACTCCTTGCAAAATAGAAATTTAAAATCCGTGAGTCGAAAATGGTGAATTTTGAACTGTGAACTTAACCTAGAATTTGTACTATGGTATTCGATTTTTAAACTTGATTTTTAAATGGTGAGTTTTAAAACCTTTTAAGCAAGAATGTGAGCTTTGGATCGTGATTTAGAAATCTGAACTAGAATGTGAACTCGAAATCTTTGAGTCTTGTAGATTTGTGAGAAGGTACACCTTTGGACCGCTGTGGCGGGATTTATGTACACCCTTGGACCGCTGTGGCGGGATTTGTGTATACCCTTGGACCGCTGTGGCGGGATTTATGTACGCCCTTGGACCGTTTTTACGGGATTTTACGTACACCCTTGGACTTGTTGTGCTTATGTACGCCCTTGGACCGTTTTTACGGGATTTTACGTACAACTTTAGACTTGTTGTGCTTATGTACGCCCTTGGACCGTTTTTACGGGATTTTACGTACACCTTTGGACTTGTTGTGCTCATGTACGCCTTTGGACCGTTTTTACGGGATTTTACGTACACCCTCGGACTCGTTGTGCTCATGTACGCCCTTGGACCGCTTTCGCGGGATTTTACGTACTCCTTTGGACACTGTTGTGAGTCGTGTACGCCCTTGGACCGTTTTTACGGGATTTACGTACACCCTTGGATTTCGATGTAGTCATGTACGCCCTTGGACCGCTTTTGCGGCATTTTATGTACTCTTTGGATTATACCTCGTAAATCAAACCATAAGTCGTGAGATTAAAGTGGACCGCTATGGGCGGATATTGTGCATGTGGACCGCTATGGGCGGATTATATGTATGTGGACCGCTGTGGGCGGATTATGCTTATCGTGGACCGCTATGGGCGGAGTGCAAGTACCATGTGGACCGCCGGGGCGGATTTGAAATCAGTTTTGAAGGATAAATAAATGTTTTGAAATCACTTTTGTGTGTAAAAAGGAAATCAGTTTTGAAATCAGTTTTGTATGATAAGGAAATCAGCTTTTGAATCAGTTTTATGTGAAAAAGGAAGTCAGTTTTGAAATGGGTCATGTGAAAAGAAAACGATGATTTGAAATGGTCTTTGTTGATAAGAAAAAGTACCTTTGAAACGAGTTCGATTTTAAATAAGAAAAGGTTTGATTGTGACATTGAATCTATATTTCCTTATGATAAGATGTGAATGAGTATTGAAATTTCCTCTCTTGAGAGCTAGGATGTAGCTCACCCTTCGACTATCGTCACGGTGTATAGCTGCTCCGTGGACACCAGACTTGCAGATTGAGGAATTGAGGAGGGCTATGATATTCGGGGTCGTAGATTGAGTACTTTGTGGAGATTGGTGAGTTCAGACTTGGTACCCTTTGAACTCGCATATAATTTTATACACCACTGTTTGGTGACGTTGGTACATCACTGGTGGCCATTGTTAGTTATTGTAATATTAGATGTTAGAATTAGAGATTTATTCATGTCATATGTATTATCTGCTTTGATTTCTGCATGCTAGGTTTTGTACCAAGCATTCTATGTTCGGAACGTGTTCTACGACCCGACGGTCCGGGTTTTCCCATTCGTGTTTGAAAAAAAAAAAAAAAAAAAAATATGTCTCAAAATTCAGGTTGGGAAAATTCGGGTTGTCACACTCATCCTATGATCCAGGTCATAACATTCTTCCCCCCTAAAAAAAAAATTTCGTCCCGAAAATTGCGTACCGATTATTCGAAAAGTTCTGGGTAAGTTGCTTTGATGTCGGTTTCGTCCTCCCAAGTTGCTTCCTTTGGCGTGTGATGTTGCCACTGAACCAACACCAACGTGATCATCTTATTTTTGAAAACTTGCACCTTTCGATCGAGGATCCTAATGGGCCTTGAAATGATAGTAAGATCTTCTTTGATATTGATGGGCTCGATTTCCACTATGTGTGAGGGGTCATATACGTATCGCCTCAACATAGACACGTGGAATACGTCGTGGATCCCCGAGTATTGTGGTGGTAGAGCGACTTTTTAAGCAACCTCGCCCACACGCTTGGTGACTTCGAAAGGTCCTACGTATCTGGGGCTCAGCTTCCCACGCTTTCCAAAGCGCATAACTCCTTTGGTCGGGGAGACACGAATGAATACACGTTCTCCAACCTGACAGAAGATTTTACCATTCAAAATACGAACAAAATTTTAATGATTAATCTTCGAGTCGAAAAGTTGTACCTCGAATTCCAAGTTACTTCTGACGGTGGGGTTGGCATACTTCCTTTGGCGATCTGGGCGATTCTAAGCCGTTCGCGTATCAGCTTGACTTTTTCAGTCGTGGTTTGGACTAGTTCGGGTCTAACCATCTTTCTCCTCGACTTCATCCCAACACAAAGGTGTTCTACAACTTCTCCAGATATACGCCGAAGGAGACATTTCGATGCTTGCCTGGTAGCTATTATTATAGGAGAATTCGATCAAAGGGATGTGATCATCCCAATTCCCTCGGAAGTCTAGCATACAAGCTCTCAGCATATCTTCGACTACTTGGTTAACCCTTTCTGTTTGTCCGTCAGTTTGCGGATGGAAGGCAGTACTGAAATCCAAGCGAGTCCCCAAGGCTGTTTGGAAGGTAGTCCAATATTTTGAGGTGAATTTCGAGTCTCTATCGGACACGATGCTTACTGGCACACCGTGCAATTTCACGATTTCCTTCAAGTAAGTCTCTACAAGTTTTTCTCCATCTGCAGTCGTTTTAAAAGGTAAGAAATGTGCAGACTTTGTTAATCTGTCGACTATGACCCAAATGGCATCGTTCTTCTTCAACATTTTTGGCAGGCCAACGATGAAGTCCATTGATATATTTTCCCACTTCCATTCCGGAATGGGTAAGGGTTGAATGAAATCGGCCTGTTTTTGGTGCTCTGCTTTGACCTGTTGGCACACTAAGCATTTTGACACATATTCAGCTATTTCTCGCTTCATGTTTGGCCACCAATACCAGTTCTTCAAATTTTGATACATCTTAGTGTTGCCTGGGTGTACTGAGTACCCTGATTTGTGACCTTCATAGAGTATTTCCTTTTTAACCTTAGGGTCATTAGGTACGTACAATCTCCGTCTAAAGAGTAATGCTCCATCTTCTCTGAGACTAAAATCAGGTTTTGATTCTTTATACATGGCCTTAATGATTCGTAGAATTTCTGGATCTGTTTGCTGCAACTCCTTGATTTTATCTATGATAAATGGATTTATCAGAATTTTCGCCAGATATACACCTTCTTCGAGCTTTTGGAGATAAAAATCTTCTTCTGCTAGTTCATCGAGGGTCCTCGAAGTTTTTAATCGGGCCAAAAATCCTGACGTTTTTCTACTGAGTGCGTCAGCGACGACGTTCGCTTTACCAGGGTGATAATTAATCGAACAATCGTAATCCTTCATGTACTCGACCCATCTGCGTTGTCTGAGGTTCAAATCTTTTTGTGAGAAGAGGTACTTGAGGCTCTTATGGTCAGTATATACTTTGAACGTTTCACCATAGAGGTAGAGTCGCCACAATTTGAGAGCGAAAATGACTGCTGCCAATTCTAAGTCGTGAACTGGGTAGTTTTTCTCATGTGGCTTCAGTTGTCTTGACCAGCAATTGACCCTCCTATCTTGTTGTAGTACACAACCAAGTCCTTGGCGAGATGCGTCGGTGAATAATTCAAATTTACCCTTGTCTGTATTAGAGGATAAGGTTAGAACTGGTGCTGTAGTAAGCTTCTTCTTCAACTCCTGAAAACTTCTTTCACACTCATCTGACCATACAAATTTTGAGTTCTTCTTAGTAAGGCTTGTAAGGGGTAGAGCAATTTGAGAGAATCCCTCAACGAAGCGTCAATAGTAACCTGCGAGTCCGAGGAAACTCCTTATTTCATAATGCTTTTGGTGCCTGCCAATTGATCACTGCCTCAATTTTTGTTGGGTCAACAGTAATACCTTCTGCAGATATCACATGCCCTAGAAAGGTTACTTGTTTGAGCCAGAAATCGCACTTGCTAAGTTTAGCATATAATTGGTGATCACGAAGTGTCTGAAGTGAGAGGCGGAGGTGTTCTTCATGTTCTTTCTCCGATCGTGAGTAAATGAGGATGTCATCTACGAACACAATGATGAATTCATCAAGATACTGCCTAAATACTTGATTCATCAGGTCCATGAATACAGCTGGTGCATTTGTTAGTCCGAAGGGCATGACTAAGAACTCGTACAATCCATTCTTGCAAGCGAACGCTGTCTTTGGAATATCCTCGTCCCTCACTTTCAATTGATGATAACCCGATCTAAGGTCAATCTTAGAAAAGCACTTGGCTCCTTGGAGCTGGTCGAACAATTCATCGATACGGGGGAGGGGGTATCGATTTCTGATGGTTACGCTATTCAACTGACGATAATCAATGCATAGCCTCATCGAACCATCTTTCTTCTTTACGAAGAGCACTGGGGCTCTCCATGGCGACTAAATTCGTCTGATAAATTTCTTTTCTGACAGCTCCTTGAGCTGTATCTCCAATTCCTTTAATTCTGCAGGAGCCATCCGGTATGGTGCCTTGGCAATTGGAGCGGTCCCTGGGATCAGATCGATCTTGAACTCAATTTCTCGGTCGGGTGGGACACCGGGTAAGTCCTCAGGAAATACGTCGACGAAGTCTCTGACGACTGGAATTTTTGTAGGATCGACCGCCTTATCTTGCTCTTCGTCTAATGCTGCCAATAACGGTGCGCACTTCGTTTTAATTCCCCGAAATTTGAATGGAGGCTCTCCGAGTGGTTGGAAGATGACCACTTTAGAGAAACAGTCCACCGTGGCGTGGTAAGTGGCTAGCCAATCCATGCCCAATAGGATATCGAAATCCTGAAAGTCTAACACGATGGGATCTACTGGGAGTTCATGACCCTTGATGTTTATGATAGTATTTCGGCATACTAGGGTAGCCATCAACTTGCTTCCTGACGGTGTTGAAATTACCAGTTTCTTCTCCAGGGGTGTAGGTATAGTACGTATTTCTGACACGAATCCTGGGGTAATAAAAGAGTGTGTAGAACCCGAATCTATGAGTGCGAGAGCTAAGTGCCTATTAGTATTCTCTGGGTGGATGACCAATAAATTACCTGTTTATACGATATGAGATTAAGAATATTATTGATCTTATATTGATTATGCAGACTTTTAAATTTAATAAGCTATGTTAATAATTGAAATAGTAACTTCTACTAGACATGCATACCTTGGATTACTTCACTAGCGGTGTCTGTTGTTGTG
Source organism: Chloranthus sessilifolius (assembly GCA_021018995.1). Classification (NCBI taxonomy): domain Eukaryota; kingdom Viridiplantae; phylum Streptophyta; class Magnoliopsida; order Chloranthales; family Chloranthaceae; genus Chloranthus; species Chloranthus sessilifolius. The sequence goes on along the minus strand of CM037597.1, from coordinate 30,642,792 downwards.
ACAGTGCGAATACTCGCCCTTGGTTCAAAGGCCTCGCTTGTAGGCCTTGAGGTTTCTCCCGACATTCCCTAGCAATATGTCCTTCCTTTCCACAGTTGTAGCATTTTTCGGTGCCTTGCATGCACACACCCAGTCGATGTCGCTTGTTGCACTTAGGGCACGACTTCGAGCAGTACATAACTTCCTGCCGAAGGGGCACGATGTTTCTCGATTGGAAGGTAGTGGCTGGTTGAGTTTGTTGAGATAGGAATCGAGGCTTTTATTCACTTGAGGGTTAGTGTAGGGTGAAACCTCTCGAGGAGGTAGGTGTCGGCCTCGAGGAACAAAAGGCTCATTTGGACCACCTTGCCTTCTGAGCCTCAATTCTAGCAACTTTTCGGTTCACCATTTCTCCGACTCTCTCTCCGGATCCGCACGTTCCACGAGTTCTCCATATGTTTCAATCTTCATAGCAGCTAACTTCTCACGAAAGAAGGGTCGCAAGCCGTTCTGAAATGCAAAGCGCCTATCGCCTTTGTCTGCGATCGATTCAAGAAATCTAGATAACTGGTCAAATTTGGCCTCATATTCGGCCACTGTCATATTCCCTTGTCGTAGGTCAATGAATTCCTTCTTCTTCTGAGCCCTGGTGGCTGCAGAGATATACTTCGTAAAGTAAGCATTCCTGAACTGTTGCCAAGTCCATTCCTCTTCATTGTTTCGATTTCCAGCTCTCTTTGCTGCTTTCCACAGTTCTCTGCTTCTTGGTCTAGGTAAAATGCTGCCCACTTTACCTTTTCGTGTTCTGCAGGTGAAGAGATTCTGAAGAATTTCTTGATTGTACTTATCCAATCTTCCGCGGCGACTGGGTCGAGCTGACCATGGAAATAGGGAGGTCGAGTTCTGCTGAATACTTGGAATCCAGTGGGTGCATAGGGTAGAATTTCCTGCCGAGGAGAAGGCTGGCGTTGATTGACAAGCTCTTGGATGGCCTGCCTTTGCTGCTCCCTTTGCACTTCCATCTCGTGCAGTAATTGAGTCCTTTCCTGCTGGTGTGACTGCGTTAGCTGAGCCATCTGTTGACTAAAAGTAGTCGCCATTTCACGTAATAGGCGCATCGCTTCAGATTCTTGAGGACCTTCATGTGATGAGGCCTCATTCACTTGAGAGCCATTAGTTTCTCTGCGTCGTGGAGCCATTAAGTCCTGATTCCACAAAACGTCGTATGTTAGTAAATTCGTACGACATAGTACCAAAAGGAAGTAAAGCCTGCATTCCAAGTTCCACGTGACCGTGAAAGAAACCCCACCGTGACGAAGGCTTAAGTCATGTGTCATATTTTATTCTTAACTTATATGCGTATGTCCTATCGTGATTTTCTATATGATGAATGTCATATGATAATGATGAGCATATATAAGAATGAATTATAACATAAACCTTAAACATTTCATATTTTTGAAGAAAATTAATAAAGAGCATAACATATGAAATATTAAAGTAAAACAGAAAATAAGAAATATTTAACTATATTTATTTTACAATAGTGTTGAAACTATACTTCATTAAAGTTAATTATATTCATGAAATTTGGTGATTGACTGGTATAGCGATCCAACATATTTTAAAATTCTAAAGGAGCGCATGTGTCAATTCAAGAATTGTATGAGGCTTAGAGGAGGTAATAGAATGGTAAGTATTGAAAAGCGTCCATATTTGACCCCTTAAACTTATAGATTGTTATTCGATGCAAGCTATTTAATGTATTTTATTTAATCTTAGGGATTTATAAGTCTAGAGATAAGTTTAGCATAAAGTAGTCAAAGAGTTAAAAAAATAATGTCAAACCCGTGTAACCTTGGATCATCTAAAACGTATCCCGACTTGCAGCTCAATTTTGACCTTAAAAATATTAAATTTGTGAAATTGCTATTTTCGACAAAGTTGTAGATCTCGTTGTCTTCTTTCCAATGCCGCAAGAATCATGTCAATCCGAGTTCGGGGTAAAAGGTTATGGCCAAAATACCGAGGTAGTAATACTGAAGAGTTTGGCCGAATTTCACGAAAATCTGGGAAAAACGATCCTATCGATTTTGGGCCTAATTTCTATGTTTTTAAGACCCGAAATTTATCAAAATTTAAGGAAAAATTAGGGTTTTCTTTTTAAGAAATAACTAAATAATTTAAGATGGATTTAGAGGCACCCACCTGTTGAAGTGTGTTTCGAATCCTACGATGATTTGGGTTGATGGAGATCGGATTCGAGAGATGATAAATTTTAGACAAAGTTGTAGATCTCGTTGTCTTCTTTCCAATGCAGCAAGAATCATGTCAATCCGAGTTCGGGGTAAAAAGTTATGGCCAAAATACCGAGGCTGTGTCTGTTGAAGAGTTTGGCCGAATTTCACGAAAATCTGGGAAAAATGATCCTATCGATTTTGGGCCTAATTTCTATGTTTTTAAGACCCGAAATTTATCAAAATTTAAGGAAAAATTAGGGTTTTCTTTTTAATAAATAACTAAATAATTTAAGATGGATTTAGAGGCACCCACCTGTTGAAGCGTATTTCGAATCCTACGATGATTTGGGTTGATGGAGATCGGATTCGAGAGACGATATGCCCGAGTCTTTTCACGAGAATTCCTTTCTTACGATAAATTGGTCGCGGCGATGAGAAACTTTGATGGTGTAAGATTCTCTGATAAGATCGAAAATCGATGGAGATCCGACGAGGAATTATGAAAGATGGCACTGTCAGAGCTTTTGCAGAGAAGAGGGGATAAAGAAAGACAACTGAGAGAAGAAGTAAATATATATCTAATTCCTTGTATAGGTTAACTCTAATTAAGACTTTTCGTATAAGATTTAATAAAATAGTAGTTTTTGTAGAATTCATACGTGACTTGAAAAGCTTGAGAAGAGGTTTTGCTCCAGCGCTTTGTATAAGCACCAAGGTAAATGGTGATTCTCTCCCGAATTTACAGTTGTGCCCTTTAACCCGCTTCACTCTTCAAACGGGTATAACTTTTTATATTCTTATCGAAAATCGACAAATTATATATCGTTGGAATCGTATCGACAAGTATGTTGTGCCCTTTAACCCGCTTCACTCTTCAAACGGGCATAACTTTTTATATTCTTATCGAAAATCGACAAATTATATATCGTTGGAATCGTATCGACGAGTACTCCGCATTGAGTCTAATATTGATATATAAAAAATCAGACTATTTCTAAAGTGAGTATATTCCGGTGTGGAGCGTTAGCACCACGCACTGTGTGGTACATCATCTAATACCATTAAATAAAATTCAAAAATCTGGGTTATTACAGTTAAACAAAAGTAATACTCCTAAATGAACAAGAAGTTGCACTCCTTAACAAACATCAAATAATACCAAAATTAAACATGCTAACCAGAGAAAAAATAAAATGCTAGTAATGCAGCATATATTGTAGAAGCAAAACATAAATAACAGGTAACAGAATATAGGTGTGAACTGTGAAGTGTGAACCCTTTTGGTTACAAAAACTAAATTGTTGATTACAATGAGAGATAAATGAGAAGAACGTACAGAAAAAAAAAAAAAAAATTTAAATAATTTTTATAATACAAAAATATGACATGCATATATACATATATATTAAATATATATAATTTATCAGGTGATATGGTTGATAAAGAGTACTTCTGTGTCGCCCATCCAAAATTCTAATACGCATCATCTGACATGTATTGTAACAGTAACTATTTTAATCTATTGTCTAGTGTATAAATGCATATATTCATTGCATCATTGGACAACCTATACTTATTCATTTCAGAAACGATGAAGCCAGAAAGGTACCTTATCAAAGCGGCAAGCCTCGAGTGCAGATATTGTTGAAGCAGTCCCATCAACAATCAAATGGCGTGAATGAGATGCCAATGCACAAAGAGTATCAGCAGCTGCCTTACAGGTAGCCCAATTCCTACTCTCAAGGCACTCGTGAATGTTTGGCAGCAATGCTAACAAATTTTGTGGTGTGATTGCTCCTACCTACAGCTTTTCTGGCATCAGGTGCTAGGTTCTATTTCAAAACCTGAAAGCAGAACCCCAAGAACCAAAAACTAAAAATCTCATATAAATGTCATACGTAAAAAAAAAAGGTCTTGACAGAAAAAGAATTGCATAGATTACCTGCTTACGCAGAACAGCAGGCTATCTACCCAAGCCATACACCACCTCACCACTCGTCTCAAGGGCTATTTGTCTAATGTGACGCATTGCCTATAAGCAAATGATTAAGCAGTTCAATTCTTGTTTTGGTTTTTTTAAAATTCAACTAGTTGCCAGTAACTAAAACCTTACTCTTAACTCTCAATTTTTTAAACATCATCTCAAAGCCACCCTGAAAATAAATGGTCAGCCATACAATATCAGTTTCCCAGCAGGGCTGTTCCAATAGTAATAACAATAAACAAGTAAATAACAAGCTTACTTTGTTGACCCCATTTTGATGAATTCTTTCACGCCTTCATTGTACTTTTTAGTATTCCTACATCATCCATATAAAATATGATTTGCATTCCTAATCAGTATTTTAAACTATTTAAACTGAAATTATTTGACATAGAAAGAATGATGTAGTAATATACCTAAGATTTTTCATCCAACTCTTATCCGATCCATCATGAATCTATCAAGAACATGAATTTGCCTCCTTTAGTGAGATGAGGGCTTCCTCCTTTACTGTAAAATATGACCCTGTCAAGAACATGAAGCTGCTAAGGTACAAATTATATGTAGTCAAACTGCCATGGTGAAAATATCATCAAACTTTTTACCAACAGGTTAGAGGATGTGTTCCAATAAAATAATAACATGGCATTTTTCACATGGTGCGTTTGAGAGTATTTAGGTTTAATTGGTGCACTGATTGTGTTAGGTTTTTCTATTCGTGATGAGGGGAAATGTTAGGTTTTTCTACTCATAGAAGAAAAAAATTTAGGCCTTTTTCCATATGAAGAATCCATAGAAATTGCAGAAGACAACCTGTGATCACAAGACAGTTGACTGGGCAGTAAGTTCATAAGATAGATTGGGCTGTATGAAGAAGTCAATCCTGGTGAAACTTGGTAAAAGAAATTCAAAACTAGTCAGCATGGAACCCTCTACCATATTTAAACACAAAAAAATTTCTTTGTTTTTAATTTAGATTACTTCTATTTGGAAGAACCATTCTATTTAGAATGGTTCTTCCAAATAGAAGTTTATATTAGACTTACTTGTTCATAATTTTCCAAATAGAAGTTTATATTTAGAATGGTTCTTCCAAATAGAAGTTTAACTTACAGATCATAATTTTCTTCGGCAACCTGATTGAGATGAGTTGGAGGAGGTCATTAGACTTACTTGTTCCCACTTAGAGTTTATCCCTTTTAATTTTTTTAAATAGAAGAGTTACGGCAATGTAAATGAATGCCACTGATGTATTTATAAGATCATATGGCCAATGGGTAGCTCATGGAGTACAAGTCTGGTCTTAAAGTTCATCATGCAGTCATTACTTAGAAGTGCAAATTTTGCTCCTTTCATAACATATTTAGGAAGAAATACTAGACATCTGTTACTCAAGGGAGGAACTACTATAAGATGTATATAGTTCATACAAGCTATTTATTTTTACTCAAGGGAGGAACTACTATAAAATTTGACTGTTATGTTCAGTCAGAGATAGTACTCTTAACTCCCGAAAAAACATGATTCGGTTGTTTGTTATATTATAATTTATAATTTTGCAGACCCTTTTCTAATCTTAACATTAAAGAATCTTTTCTGTTTTTTATTGCAGTAATATGTTTAGAAAATTGCTCTAGTGATCTATATCATCAAGTTATGAGGCGCCTTTTACCCATTGAATGTTGTCAAAGGTTGCATTCCACGTATGTCAGGGCCTAAAAACACTGGCACTAAAGGTTTGGGTGGAATTTGTTTTATATTAAGTGCTTTATAAGCTTGATAGTTGCTGGTGACGCCCCATTAATCCTTAAAGTTAAGTGTAGCACTTCTTACTTTTTGATGAAACTCAAAATTTCCATTTTTATTAAAAGCTTCTAACCAATGAATTTAACTTGCCCTTGCCATAGGGAAGACACAAATCAAGTTCTGCAATATGAGTCTTGCCTCCTATTTGATGCTTGATACTTGCAACTCATTATTTCTTTTATTTTCATTTCTAATATGCAAATTTTCGTATAAAAAAAAAATGTAAATTATCTCATTAACAAGGACAAAAGTACCCAAAAAAGATTAATTCATGATATTGGTCAAATTGGTGATCAATTAAATATTGATACTAATACTAACGTAAAAGTCAATCACTAGAAACCTACTCTACTACATTTTTGTACATCACAAGTCCACAAAGACAACATAACTAAAGTATCTCAATATGACTAAGAATTACTGTAGTGTCCTATCTGATTGAAATTTTCGTTTTTTGGTTCAGTTCAGCCTTAACCGAAACTGAACCAAAACTGGACAAGTTATTCGGTTTTGATTTTTTCAAATTTTTATTTGTTTTTCTTCAGTTTTTTTTTTGGGGGCCAGTTTTGAAAACCTACCCAACCGGTTTTCGGTTTCAGCCACCTGAAACCAAACCGATTGGGAATCGTTTTCGGTTTTTTCGGTACAGCGGACAGGTTTTTCAGTCAGTTTCGGTTTTCGGTTCAAAGCTTGCACCCCTATATAATCATAGTTATATATACATAGCCTATAAGTTACTTATAAATTAAAAGTTACATGAGATGTAATTATAGTTACTTGCGCTTCATCAATTTTTGAAATGTATTGACATTTCAGTATTATTTTGAGATAGATATTGTGTTTGCTCTTAAGTTTTTTTATTGACTTTTATACTTGTTTATAGATTTCTTCAAGGCTTCCTTTCAAGCCACATGGTGAACATTTGTGATCAATCTAAATTGTCCAACTCACAATCTATCATTGAAACATCTCTTAGCCAAAAGAAACATGCCTGTAAGTGATGTGAACCATTCGATTGATGAGTTTTAATATCAGCCATTAAAAACAACGGTTGACATCAAAGGCCACAGATCGGATGGTTAAAATCTCCATAAAACACCATTTTTGGGCTTGTTTCACGTCAATCTATGATCTATGACTTTGACGGTATGGATCATTCACATCTTATAACACGGATGGTGTAAGATTGTTTAAACACCATGTTCGTGTTTAAATGATGGTTAGGAGAGTCAGGCGCTACTTTTTATATTTTATAATTATCTAAGTATGCATAACTAACATTTGTATAATAATTTTATATTCATTCTATCAATTAACAAAGGTTGTGCTCGCATATCAAATTGTTGGGGGTGTCATGACACATCTTGTCCATGTCTAAGTTACTTAAATCTATTAGCTATGTAACAAATGATTGAAGTAAAATGCAATTTTGACTATTCATAATTCAGTGTCACCTCACCTTTGCCACACAAGCCAAGTGTAATGTCCCGGAAAATTTTGTGCTTTTATTGTGCACCTCGAGAAGCGGACCGCCTGGTCAAGCGTTTGACCGAGTCAACATTGACCCGGTTGACGTAATCGGACGGGTAAAAGCGATGTAGTCAAGGCAAGGTTGAATGGTGGTTGTATGTGTACGTGCACTTAATCAGTGTATGTGCTTTACACCCGATTCTAAAAGCTAAAATATAAAATAATAGAAGAAAAGGAAGGAAATGGGTATGCTCTGTTTGTTTTGAGGTTGTTGAGAGAAGTAAAGAGGGAGAGAGAAAGAGAGAGAGAGAGAGGGAGTAAGGGCTATGAAATCGGGTGATTTAATCAGAAGAGGAGAATATTAAATGTAGATCGTCGATCTTGGCTCACGAGGTCCAACGGATCGAGCTAGGGATCAAGAAGAAGTTTGATTTGGGGTTTGTGAAACCCTAAGGAGTTAAAGACTAGGATCAAAGGAATCGGATCGAAAGAGGTATGCTTGAGGCTTTGCACACTGAATTTTTAGCAAATACATAGTGCTTATTGTTTTAGAAAAATGAGAAATGGGGCTGTTGAGGATGGTGATGGAGTTGATGAGTTCATGGAGAGATGAACTCGATCCTCACCTTAGATGAGTGAATTTCGTTCAAACGAAATGAGATTTCGTTTGAACGAAATGGGCTGATGAAGCAATAAGGGAAAAAGGAAGTTTTCGTATGAACGAAATTGAATTTCGTTCGAACGAAATTGAATTTCGTTCGAACGATTTCGATTTCGTTCATTCGAAAGGGGCTGGTTTTAGGCTTGGGGCCTATTTGGGCATGAAATAACATTGTGTTTGAGCCTAAACTTGTTGGCCCAAGGTTTATTCATGGTGATGATGATCTTCATGCGTTGATCATGCCTAGGTGGTCGCGGATCATCGAATCTCTTGGTCGGAACGAGTAATGGATCAAAAGGTTTTTAGACGCAAGTGAGGTAGGGGAACATCTAAACTAGTACACTGTATTACGAGCACATACGTAGTGATAGTTTATAATGCATGTCTCTTTAAAAGTTGTTTGATCTATGGCTAGATGTAAAGAATAGTGTTGATGCATGTCTCTTTAAAAGTTAATGGTGTATGGTCACGCAAATCATAAGGAAATTCTTAAGTAAGAAGCGATCATCCCAGGGATGTAAGAAATACAAAGGCATCGCAGAGGTGCCACAGAAAAAGTGACATCCCAGGGATGTGTTGTGGATGTAAGGATCCACGTTAAGAAACAAACAGAAATTAAGAATGCACGGGCTGGGTTTTAATATCTATTAGCACAAATTCACGGTGAACAACTATATGTATTGCCCAGTTGATTTAAGGTTCAAAGAATACCCAACCGACGCGGCGGTATACCCGTGACTGACGCGGCAGGATATCCGTGACCGGTACGGCGGCGAATCCGTACACTAGCAGATATCCCAGGGATGTATAGTAGCAGTATAGTCATCACCTACGAGATAGGGACGTGGACAGTGAAATAAAAAATAGTCTGATTAGACGACGATGGAGGGTATTCCATCGGGGCTCGATGCTATATTGCTCGAGGATTATTTAAGTTAAGATTTAAGTGTAGTCTCAGCCTGGTTGCAACTAAAAGGAGGTGAACCTCATCTTGAAATTAAATGAGTAAAGTAATAATTGTAGTCAAGTGTTTTATCGCATTTTCAGTTTACATTTCAAGAAAAGATTATTGTTGGTTCATGTTTTATTTCTGTCATTAAATGTATGTTTGTAAGATGGATATACTCGTTGTGATATTGCCCTACTGAGCTAGGATGTAGCTCACCCTTGACTATATGTCACAGATGATGATTTAGGCGTGGCGACCGACGTGTTGGATCCCGAGGACCCGAGTACGCATCGGGAGGAGTCTCGAGCCCCTTCGAGAAATTCTTCTAGAAGATTTTCTTGCGTATTTTGAGAGTTTTTGGTGAGAAAGTGCTTTCGGCTTGGTACGTCCAGCCACAAATTTTTGTAAAAAAAAAATTAAAGATACATGTATTAGCATTTTGTCGAACTGCTGAGGTGTCCGTAGTTACGGCACTAATGGTTCGGGTTGGTTCTCTTGTTCATGTTGCGGCATGAGTTGAGAACTATCTTTTGGATTTTGTGTTGTGAGTTAACAAATAGTAGAAATGGAGATTTGCTTTCTCATTTTATCTTTCTATGGTTTCTTTTGTGATGGATGTACCAAGTGTTCCGCATTAAATCTTGGGGCACGGCCTCAAAGGGTCTAGATGGCACGAGTTTGGTAGCGAAACCCGGTATCCTGATTAATATCGAGCGGTTTCTTTTGAATGTCGACATGTCTTGGCTTTTTGTCGAGTGAAGGACCTTCGCTAATGAGACTTTGATTTCACGTGCAGAACGCGATGTCTTCTGGAAGAAGGGGCCGACCTAGGGGTAGTCAGAGTAGAAGTCAAAGAGGTGAAGAAGAGATTCGACCAGAGTCCAGTAGAGACAGAGAAGACCTTAATGAAAGAGATGGAAGAAGGGTGATGATCGATCGCATTACGAGCTATGGAGGCTATAGCTATGGCCAACATGCATAACAGACTGCAATTTTGGCCGAGCAAACGACGTTGATGGCGACTAACAATCCCAATAGTCATCAGCCGCCACCACCACCCCCTCCAGCACTGTTACCCTCGTCATTTGTCGACTTTAGGAGACTGAGGCCTCCTAGCTTCTATGGGCAGACTGACCCGTTGGAAGCGGAGAGATGGTTGAATCAAATCAAGAAGCTCCTAGACCGATTACAGAGTACAGAAAATGAGAAGGTCGGATGGGCCTCCTTTCAGTTAGAGGGAGATGCCGATCCTTGGTGGAAGTCAGTGCTAAGAAAAAGGGAAGTTGAGGACCCTCACCGTCCGTGGACTTGGGCGGAGTTTGTGAGTGAGTTTAATCGGGAGTATTTTCCAAAGCAGATGCGAGTCCAAATGAGAAGGGATTTTGCAAACTTACAACAAAGGGGCATGTCGGTGCGAGAATACGGTGTGGAATTTACACGATTATCTCGATACGCACCAGAGTTGGTGGCTACTGAGAGCATGAAGGCAGATAAGTTTGAAGAAGGGTTGAGACCAAACATCCGCGAACGAGTATCAATCTTTGAACTTGAACGTTATGCGGACGTAATGGGAAAAGCATTAGTGGCCGAAAGAGATATTTATGGAGTTTATAAAAGACGGGATCAACATGATGGAAACCGAACAGTTCAAGGGGGAACAAGTGAGTATGACTGAAACAAAAGCCGAGGTTTACTACGCCAGACAAATCACGTATTCAAATTCCTCGAGGCCACCTACATCCACAATGGCAAAACCGATACGGTATGAGAACTCCACCGCAACTACGGGGGTGTCCGCTAGTCAAGCCTCCTCACGAGCACCCTCTGTTACACCAAGGGAAACCTGTGCAAAATGCGGCAAGCCTCACAGAACGGTTGATTGTAGGCGGGGAATGCAAGGCTGCTATCGATGTGGAAAGTTGGGACACGTCATCAAAGACTGTCCAGAAACGAACAAGGGACGAACGGCTTCTGTTTCTACACCAAGGCCGTTTCAAGCTAAGAAGCCGATTGTACAAGGAAGGGTTTATGCCGTCACGGCGGAGGATGCTCGCAATTCCTCCGATATCATACAGGGTGAGTCTTCATTAAGATTGAAATTGCTTATGATATTGACTAGAATATTTTGAAATGCATTTAGTAGAGAAGTTGCATCTGTGTAGGTTAAATAATTGCTTTGATTTTTTGTTGAATTGTATGAAATCATGAATAAGTCCGAGACACTAGTGGAATACTAAAATGTGCATCCACTATAGGTACTGTACACGTGTATGGGAACGAGAGTCATGGGGCGTGTGAGGCTAGGGCACTAATAGACCCAGGGTCTACGCATTCATTTGTTACACCTCGGTTCGTAAAGAGAATGAAAGTCAAGCCAAATGCATTAGATTTCGTTCTAGCGGTGACTATCCCAACGGGACGAGCAGCTTGACTGAAATTGACTATAGCCATTGAAGATGGGGAGGTGTATGAATTGTCCGCGAATTTAATTCTTTTAGACATGCGAGGATTCGTGATCCTTGGCATGGAATTTGGTTGTCACAACACTGCAAAAGTCGATTGCAAAAACAAAATCGTCATCTTTAGGCCGACTTGAAGCAGATCATTCCGATTCAAGGGAGTGAGGACAAAGTTTCTACCACATATGTGCGCCATCAAGGCCGAACGCCTAATTCGAAATGGATGCAGTGGTTACTTGGCCTTCAAGGATGACAAGAAAGAAAAGAATGTTATTCGAGATTGCGTTGGTATGTGAGTTTGACGATGTTTTTCCAGAGGAGTTGCCAGGATTACCTCCGGATCGAGAAGTGGAGTTTGTTATCGATTTGGCACCTGGGACGGAGCCGATCTCTAAAGCACCATATAGGATGGCTCCGGCCGAGTTGAAAGAGTTAAAAGAGCAACTGCAAGAACTCCTCGACAAGGGCTTTGTGAGACCGAGTGTATCTCCTTGGGGTGCGCCGGTTTTATTTGTTAAGAAAAAGGACGGGTCATCGAGGTCATGCATTGACTACCGTCAACTAAACAAACTCACTATAAAGAACAAGTACCCGTTGCCAAGAATAGATGACTTGTTTGACCAATTACAGGGGGCGAGATACTTTTCTAAGATCGATCTACGATCTGGATATCACCAACTCAGAGTTAAAGCAGAAGATATTCAGAAGACTACTTTTCGGACGAGATACGGACACTATGAGTTTTTAGTGATGCCGTTCGGGTTGACGAATGCTCCGGCGTCGTTTATGGATCTCATGAATCGGGTATTTAAGCCACACACGACTCTTTTGTCGTTGTATTTGTCGATGATATCCTCATTTATTCTAAGTCAAAGCAAGCGCATGAAGAACACTTGAGAATAGCCTTACAAACGTTGCGTGAACACCAACTATACGCCAAGCTCAATAAATGCGAGTTCTGGTTAGAAGAAGTTAGCTTTTTGGGACATGTCGTCTCAAAGGATGGTGTCACAGTAGATCCTACTAAGATTAAGGCTGTCGTGCAATGGGAACAACCAAAGACGGTCACCGAAGTACGCAGTTTCCTTGGGTTAGCTGGGTATTATAGACGTTTTGTGGAAGGGTTTTCCAAATTATCGGGGCCACTTACTAGACTTACACGCAAAGATGTGCGATTCGAATGGACCGATGCATGTGAAGCAAGCTTTCAAGAACTTAAGAAGCGGCTTACTTCTGCCCCGGTACTTGCAATTCCTTCAGGCAGTGGAGGTTTTGCAGTGTATAGCGACGCTTCTCATAATGGTTTAGGCTGTGTGCTAAACCAACATAAAAAGGTCATTGCTTATGGGTCAAGACAATTGAAGGACCACGAGAAAAATTACCCAACGCATGACCTCGAGCTCGCAGCGGTCATCTTCGCATTGAAGATATGGAGACATTATTTATATGGGGAGACCTTCGAGATCTTCACTGACCATAAAAGCCTCCGATACTTATTTACACAGAAGGAACTGAACATGAGGCAGCGAAGGTGGATGGAGTTTCTCAAAGATTATGACTGCTCCATTCAATACCACCCAGGCAAGGCCAATGTTGTTGCGATGCTTTAAGTCGTAAGAACCCGGCTCGATTAGCGAACCTTGTGATGGGAATGTCGTGGAAATTGTTTGAAGACACAGCGGTGTATGATGCTAGGATCAAGTACAAGCCGGGGCTCTGTTGGCTAATATCTCAGTGAGGCCGATCATTTTCGAACACATACATGAGCTGCAGATGAAAGACCCCGAACTGGTAAAGATTCGGAAAGAGGTAGTGGAAGGTACTAGACCGGATTTTTCGATAAGGGAGGACGGCTCCTTGCTATTCCGGGGACGTCTTTGTATTCCTGTCGATGCCGGTCTGCGGCAAACTATTTTAGATGAATCGCACAAATCTATGTACGCAATCCATCCAGGTAGCACTAAGAGGTATCAAGATATGCGTAAGCGCTACTGGTGGAGAGGTCTCAAACACGACGTAGCTGAGTATGTGTCAAAATGTTTAACATGTCAACAAGTGAAGGTGGACCATCGACACCCTGCTGGCTTACTACAACCTCTACCTATACCGAATGGAAATGGGACTCTATCTCCATGGATTTCGTTGTCGGGTTGCTTGGCGAGCGGCGAAGAGGCACAACGCTATCTCTGGTAGTTGTGGATAGACCGAAATCTGCTCACTTCTTGCCCTACAACTCTATGTATATAGCGCAGTAAACTCATGAGCTCTATATGAAAGAGATAGTGCGCTTGCATGGCATTCCAAGCGATATTGTATCTCGATCGCCACCCATTGTACACTTCAAAGTTTTGGCGAGAAATTTCAAGAGGTATGGGTACTCGATTAGATTTCAGTTCGGCGTTCCCTCCACAAATCGATGGACAGACAGAACGGGTGAACCAAGTCATTGAAGATATGCTCAGGGCGTGTATGCTCGAACTACAGGGATCATGGGATCAACACCTTCCTTTGATCGAATTTGCATACAACAATAGTTTTCAGGCAAGCATCGAATGGCGCCGTATGAAGTCTCTCTGATGGCGATGTAGATCGCCCATCAATGGGAAGAAAGCAGAGAAAAATTTGTGCTTGGTGGAAGTTCTTGAAGAAAATGCCAAGTTGGTACGCATATGATAAGGAACGACTCCGATCGGCACAAAGCGCATAAAAGAGCTATGCCGATGTCAAGCGAAACGAGTTTAGATTTACGCCGTTGGCGATCATGTGTTTGTGAAAGTGTCACCCATGAAGGGTGTGATGCGGTTCGGAAGGAAGGGAAAGTTAAGTCCTCGTTATATCGGGCCCTTCGAAGTCTTGGGTCGAGTTGGTGAGGTAGCCTATCGCATCGGGTTGCCTCCGTTGTTTGATAGGATACACAATGTTTTCCATATTTCTATGCTCCGAAAATACGTAAGGGACCCTACTCATATGTTGACTGATCAACCGGTGCAACTTCAAGAGGACTTGACTACGATTGAAGACGCCACTCAAATTCTCGACCGAAAGGAGCAAATCCTGCGCACTAGGGTCATCCCATTAGTGCTAGTCAAGTGGGGAAACCACCCTGTTGAGGAAGCAACTTGGGCGAGAGAAACGGAAATTCGAGACTTGTATCCCCATTTGTTTGAGTGATTGACTGTGTGCTTGGTTAAAATGGAACTAATTGTGGAATTGTTATTTTGTGCCGAGTTTTTTTACGTTTCCACCGTATCCCTATGAAATGGGTACACAAGGTTAGTATTGGGAAAGCGCGAATGATCCTTGTAAAATTTTTTTTATATACTATGCGGAATTACAACTTTTGAACTCTTTCATCTATATTTTCATATATTTTTTTTTTATTTTTTTTTATTTTATTATTGCACCTAGCACACACACTTCGTTATGGCTTGCGTGTGTGATTCGGGATTCTGTGGGGTATGATCAATTCATTAATTAAATGCACCGATCTATGCGATCGATCTGCACGTAGGTGAATGGTGATCGTTCACGTTGTAGTTGGAGCGCGTCATTGAGGTCAAGGATGGCTACTCCATGGAGGGGCCGAATGGTTGGCTTCTGGTGTAGCCAGAAATCGTTCCAACGAAATAATTTCGTTCGAACGATTTCTGTATGGCAGTGGGCACAAATGTGTGCCAAGGAGATTCGAACGAACAAAAATCAGTTCGTTCGAACGATTTTTGAACCGATGCCGGCCACACTTTTCGTTCGAAGCGAAACCATTTCGTTGACGAATTCTATTTATGCTATAGAGGGTTGGTTCCAACCCATTTCGCATGTGACGAAACTCTTCCCTTCCTCCTTTTCCTCCTTCCTAGCTTGCAAGGGTTCAGCGGATTCGCCGGTTTTCGATTCCGGTCATCTTCAACCTTGGAACCACTTAACCTCAACCGTTTGGGTCGTCTAGAGGTAATCTCCAACCTCTATTTTGTATTACATCACCATTTGCTTAGATCTTCTTCCTTTTGGGGGCAAACCCTTAATCCCCAAATTGAAATTTTCTCATCATGCCACCTAAGACCCGCCAAGCTACGGCTAGCGCGGCACCGAAGAAACCGCCCACGGGTTCTTCATCGGCACCACGAGCACTGGCGCCACCCCCACCATCCGTACGTGAGCGCCCAAATGAGTGGTGGTCAGATAAAGATTTTGAACCCGAATGGATCATCGATCCTAAAACTTTTGCCGATCGTGATGAAACACATTGGGCCTTTGAATACGTCTCTACCGCGGGCTTGACCGGTATCCTTCGCCCATGCAAGGACAATTACTACCCTCGAATAGTGCGTCTATTCTATCAAAATATGGAACTCATTGACGACCCGACAATTTTAAAAACAAAGATTGACGGTCGGCCATACACATTCACTTTTGATGATGTGGCCGACGCTTTGGAGTGTTTTCATACCTACAACCACGAGGATATCGCCCTCGCCGAGCCTTTTCCGAACACATTGGACTACAAATATGTGGCCGCTCAAATGACCCATGGCCGAACTGGTTCGGGTCGCTCAATTAGTCGCGCCCATTTACCCCGTGAACTTTGGATGCTCGATTCAATCATCCAATGCAACCTCTATCCCTTACGCCATCGAACCGAGCGGGTCGGTGAAGTTCAAATGGCATTGTTTGCGGCATTTAAGGGCCGATGGTTTAATGCCCCAAAGATGGTCTTGGAAGGATTAAAATATGCACGAAAGAAGATGTTGCCCAACGTGAAAAGATCTACCGACTACATGCCGTATGCCCGACTTATTTCCCTAATGGTCGAGGACTATGCGGGTGATCACACATATACCCTCTCCCCAAGTGAATTTAAATTAACGGGGAACGTCCTTCAATTCACCATGGTCGATTGGAATAGGACCTATGTTAAATTGGTTAAGACACCGATAGCCGAAGAACCACCACAGCCGGAACCCCCGGCTCAGGACCACCCAGCACATGAGACCCCGGTATATGTTGACCCTCTGCTGCTCCACCGCAACACCCTCATTGGCCATGCTGATTACGCACCGCCACATGGGGACATACCCCAACTTTGACCGATATCTATGCCCTATTGGAGGCCAAGATCTGCGTCAAATGGCAGAACAACCGCCTCACCGCCTATCATGTTAGACTATCATGATGCACTCCATGCCGAGCAGATGCGTTTTATGTATCCTGATGATTATCTTGATGCATGGCGTGCGCGAGCTTGGTCTTGGTGCATAGACTTGGTCTTGGTGGCGAGGGTGATCACGGGAGCATTCTGTTTTATATGGTCTTTTGTTTGATGGTGGATGTTTTGGTTTATTTACTTTTGGCATTGTAAATTTTGGGACAATGTAAATTTTAAAACAGGTACATGAGGACGCGTTTCCTCCGAACGATTGTGGCATGGCTGCCACCCTAAGCTTCGTCACTGCTTTGTTTTCTTTTATCGTATCTATGTATGGGTGTGGATATTTCATTAGTAAGTGTGCCAGTTCTTGATACGTGTACTCTTGCTTCTCTTTGATGTCTCTGTATGTGAATGATTTCAATATCTTTGTGCGGCTGGTCACGCGTGCTCGTGCACCCACTTGTGTGTGCGGCCCCCATGCTGTGGTGTGGGGGAGAACTTGGGAATAATTTTCGGGGACGAAAATTCCCAAGGAGGGGAGAATGTAATGTCCCGGAAAATTTTGTGCTTTTATTGTGCACCTCGAGAAGCGGACCGCCTGGTCAAGCGTTTGACCGAGTCAACATTGACCCGGTTGACGTAATCGGACGGGTAAAAGCGATGTAGTCAAGGCAAGGTTGAATGGTGGTTGTATGTGTACGTGCACTTAATCAGTGTATGTGCTTTACACCCGATTCTAAAAGCTAAAATATAAAATAATAGAAGAAAAGGAAGGAAATGGGTATGCTCTGTTTGTTTTGAGGTTGTTGAGAGAAGTAAAGAGGGAGAGAGAAAGAGAGAGAGAGAGAGGGAGTAAGGGCTATGAAATCGGGTGATTTAATCAAAAGAGAATATTAAATGTAGATCGTCGATCTTGGCTCACGAGGTCCAACGGATCGAGCTAGGGATCAAGAAGAAGTTTGATTTGGGGTTTGTGAAACCCTAAGGAGTTAAAGACTAGGATCAAAAGAATCGGATCGAAAGAGGTATGCTTGAGGCTTTGCACACTGAATTTTTAGCAAATACATAGTGCTTATTGTTTTAGAAAAATGAGAAATGGGGCTGTTGAGGATGGTGATGGAGTTGATGAGTTCATGGAGAGATGAACTCGATCCTCACCTGAGATGAGTGAATTTCGTTCAAACGAAATGAGATTTCGTTTGAACGAAATGGGTTGATGAAGCAATAAGGGAAAAAGGAAGTTTTCGTATGAACGAAATTGAATTTCGTTCGAACGAAATTGAATTTCGTTCGAACGATTTCGATTTCGTTCATTCGAAAGGGGCTGGTTTTAGGCTTGGGGCCTATTTGGGCATGAAATAACATTGTGTTTGAGCCTAAACTTGTTGGCCCAAGGTTTATTCATGGTGATGATGATCTTCATGCGTTGATCATGCCTAGGTGGTCGCGGATCATCGAATCTCTTGGTCGGAACGAGTAATGGATCAAAAGGTTTTTAGACGCAAGTGAGGTAGGGGAACATCTAAACTAGTACACTGTATTACGAGCACATACGTAGTGATAGTTTATAATGCATGTCTCTTTAAAAGTTGTTTGATCTATGGCTAGATGTAAAGAATAGTGTTGATGCATGTCTCTTTAAAAGTTAATGGTGTATGGTCACGCAAATCATAAGGAAATTCTTAAGTAAGAAGCGATCATCCCAGGGATGTAAGAAATACAAAGGCATCGCAGAGGTGCCACAGAAAAAAGTGACATCCCAGGGATGTGTTGTGGATGTAAGGATCCACGTTAAGAAACAAACAGAAATTAAGAATGCACGGGCTGGGTTTTAATATCTGTTAGCACAAATTCACGGTGAACAACTATATGTATTGCACAGTTGATTTAAGGTTCAAAGAATACCCAACCGACGCCAAGCGGTATACCCGTGATCAGTGGCGGCAGATATCCGTGACGATGCGGGCGCGAATCCGTACACTAAGACATCCTGTGGATGTATAGTAGCGATAGTCGCTACCTACGAGATAGGGGACGTGGATGTGAAATGAAAAATAGTCGATTAGACCGACGATGGAGGTATTCCATCGGGCTCGATGCTATATTGCTCGAGGATTATTTAAGTTAAGATTTAAGTGTAGTCTCAGCCTGGTTGCAACTAAAAGGAGGTGAACCTCATCTTGAAATTAAATGAGTAAAGTAATAATTGTAGTCAAGTGTTTTATCGCATTTTTAGTTTACATTTCAAGAAAAGATTATTGTTGGTTCATGTTTTATTTCTGTCATTAAATGTATGTTTGTAAGATGGATATACTCGTTGTGATATTGCCCTACTGAGCTAGGATGTAGCTCACCCTTGACTATATGTCGCAGATGATGATTTAGGCGTGGCGACCGACGTGTTGGATCCCGAGGACCCGGAGTACGTACCGGGAGGAGTCAGCCCCTTCAGAGAAATTCTTCTAGAAGATTTGCTGCGTATTTTGAGAGTTTTTGGTGAGAAAGTGCTTTCGGCTTGGTACGTCCAGCCACAAATTTTTGTAAAAAAAAAATTAAAGATACATGTAATAGAATTTTGTCGAACCGTTGAGGTGTCCGTAGTTACGGCACTAATGGTTCGGGTTGGTTCTCTTGTTCATGTTGCGGCATGAGTTGAGAACTATCTTTTGGATTTTGTGTTGTGAGTTAACAAATAGTAGAAATGGAGATTTGCTTTCGCATTTTATCTTTCTATGGTTTCTTTTGTGATGGATGTACCAAGTGTTCCGCATTAAATCTTGGGGCACGGCCTCAAGGGCTGTGCCGATGGCACGGGTTTCGAGGTAGCGAAACCCGGGCTGTCACACCAAGTCTCTGAACAATAGCTTTCACACTTAATGCTAACTCTTTGACAGAATCTAGTAAAATTTGATTTGCAACTTGATGACCTGCTTTTGCACATGACACTACAACTGGAACAAGTGCTGCAATACGAGCCCAAGATGGATCTGCATAAGTCCACCTAAATTACAAAAAAAAAAAAAAAAAAAATCGAAACCAGTTATGCTCAAAATCTTGTCTGGATACATTGAAAATTTTATTTAATCAAGAAATTATGCTAAGCGGAGTTAGCCCCCTATTAAAACTCACTTCACAAAATCAAAATGTGTGTTTGAAGCCATATTTGTGCGTGTAAGTATGCATATTTGTGCGTGTTTGTGTATAAAGAAGCAGTAAAGGTCACCAGTGTCACTACATAAAAAAGCAAGGAAATAGAAAGTCCCTACAAGAGAGGTGACATGTTTAGACTGATCGGACCATAAATTGGGTGACCACCATGGACAACTTATATGGTACCCAAATATTACTAACTATATATCAATGTATCTTTGCTCAACCACCAAATACAAATCAAGATACACAGCCAAGAATATTCCTGATTCCACCAATTACTAATAAAACATGAGGCCCGGTGATGTGCATATGGGTGCAACCAAATGGGCTGCACTCATGGCAGTTGGGTGCCCTGTGGCACCCAATCCAAGGATCGAGTGCCACGTGCACACACACAAGGTCGATCTGAGCGTCCAAATTTATATATAGAAAAAAAAATGTCTTTGCACTATTGATTTTGTAGGACATTCATCCAAATAGGCCGTGTGAAGGCTATCATGTGAATTGGGCACATTTCAAATATCTCATCTGTCAGATAATCCCGACTGTTAGACCTTGAGCCTCCATATGTGTGATCAAATTAATTGCATGTATAATGCTCCAATGCCTAAAGCTGTTGTCTCCTATCCACATTCAGCAGTCTTACGTATGGATTGTTTAGATGTATATGATCAGGCCTGATGCATCCTCGAAAGACACCAAGAAGAGAGCTGAATAACCCTCACATGAAAGAGAATTACGGCCCTCAATCACATCACTTTTGGTGATCATGTGATTAAGGGAACCTTCATGAGGAGATCAAGAAAAAAAATCTTTTCTCTGTTTCCGTCAACTATGTATTAGGACTAGGATGCTTTCCATAGAAGCCTGAAAATATAGGTTTTATATATTGCTATGTATCTCTCCTAAATAATAGGAGAGGTGGAGCGTGAGAAAAATATACTTATTTTCTCCATCTCATGCAGGAAAATAGGGGACAGAGATAATATACATTCTCTCCCTCTAGCCTACTTTATAAAAATCACATGTTAATCTCTCTTTAAAACGCCCGATGAATTTTTAGGGAAGAGAGAAAGCAAGAGTTGAAGAGCATGTCAACAGCCTTACAGGTGTTTTCATCAACTGTAAAAATCTCAGAATACTTTTTTTTTCTTAAGGATGAATATATATCATTACTAGGATGTTTCTCTAGATTGATCATGTCCCCTCACAGGGTATTTTAGAGCTAATATACAACTTAGAAATAAGAAAATAATGGTCAAACAGAACAACGGCACTAAGCTGAGCACTTTATGGTGTCACTCGTTTCCCAAAGTCGTTCGATAATACTCATCGTTATGACAGAGTGGTTGTTCAGTCCTAACTTTGCCTGTACCACCATAATCTAGTATTTTCAGTTGAGCTCTGGGATATGACATTTCTTCATAGTTATAAACTTTCCACAACATATATTCTCTGAGAGGGTCTCCTTCAATCCAAGTTGGTGCATAAGTTGAAGGACCAATTCTCTTCAGTAAAGGTTTTAGGCATCTGCATGCTGTAGGGTAATCTGGATGCTTCCCATATTCATCAAAGTGAATAGCATCGCTTATAACCCTGCCAATTATTTATCTAAATGGTTGATATGCCAAATGGGTGAAAGGTCATTTCCACCTTTACGAGCATTATAATTTTATATGCTCGATCTCATTATGTGCTTTATCTTGCTAGGAAATAACAACTTACTCATGCCTTTTGAATTGAGAAAGAAGCAGCAAATATTGTAATTCTTATATCATGTAAAACATACAAGATTATTTATGTACTTTTTGAAACACCAAAAAAAAATTATAAACCTGATGACATTTCTTACATATATAATAATCAATCTGAAAAAAAAATTTCTCAAATGGACTATCTTAGTATGATTTTTTCAATATCTTTTCAACTCTTAGTTTTTAAAGATATCATTGAATGAAGATAAAGAATGAATGTGATAGCCAGGATTTCGACACCCCAAAACCCGTGCCATCAGCACAATCCTCCAGACTGTGCCCCATGGATATGTACAGAAAATTGGTATAACAAGCAATAATAAAGAGATAAGCAAATAACTACATAAGCAGAAAAGAAAACAATATGCCCATCGGGCATATATAAAAGACAGTTCTACTTTCATGCCACTGCATGAACAGAGAACCGATCCGAACCATCAGTGATAAGCAGATCACCCCAGATGGTTCGCCCAAAAGAATAATGTCTATCTAATTACATTGTTTGACAAAAATAAAGGCTTGACATACCAAGCCGTACAATCTGCTCACAAAACTCTCTCTCAAAGTACTCAGTGGAGTCTCCTAGAACAAGTCCTCGGGAGGAGGCTATAACTCGTCCCCAGGCACGTAATCCGAATCACCCGGATCTACGTCTCCCGAAGCCTTGGCCGCCGCTAACAAAGGACCTGCGACATTTAGTCTAAAGGGTGAGCTACATCCTAGCTCAATAGGGAACAACACAATGAACATATAAGTCAAAATATCACATATAATCCATGATATTCAAAGCATGATATGTCTATGTATTTGCTAGAAAACAATTTAAAAGATGGCAATTTGCATTCAAGTTTACTGGTGGTTTGCATGTTCTACTTTACTGTTGATTTATCATGAATGACACTGAACAGGCTTAAAGCAAAACTTAAATCTTCAACTTAAGTAATCCCCGAGCAATATAGCATCGAGCCCCGGTGGAATACCCACTATCGTCTCCTAAATAGACAGTTGTTATATGTATTCCCTGGGAATACTACCCAAGCCCCTTTCTCAATAGGCGGCGGGGTTAAATCTCATCTCAATATCCCTGGGATGTGCTTACTGTGTACGGATAGACCTCTGCACTGGTGTACAGATTGGCCGCCGTACCGGTCACGGATATCCTGTCGAGTCAGTCGTGGGTATCCCGCCACATCGGTAGGGTATTCTAATCAAACCTCAAATAACAAAAATAACATGTGCTTTACATATAATTGTTCACCGTGTAAAGTGCTATCTTATATCAGTTAGGCCTCAACAGTAGTTATTCAATCATATGTACATCCCTGGGATGTCTAATTTACTCCCATCTCACTAATGCCTTTATTACTTTCTCATCCCCTGGGGATGTCTCATTCTCATTTGATTACTTGGTCTCAGTTACTCGCATCACATAGATGCCTTTATCACATTCTTGGTGTCACACACGCACCCTTTTCATAAAGATTTACACAGTTAAAATATTTCCAGTTTGAGTTCTATATCACTACATACATGCTCTTACAATTAAAGTACATGTTCAAGGTGTTCCCTACCTCAGATCTCCGAAGGTCCAAGCCTCAAGGTCCCACGTGGCTCCTTATGCTTGCTTTCACACGTACCACCTATGGTACATCACAACACACACAACACATCACTAAAGATGCAATAGAGAAGGTCCTATACTCTTCATGAATCTCAAGGTCAAACTAGAAAGTCAATTGAAACTGCCAAAATTGATTAATCGATTCCCAAAATCGATTAATCGAAACCCAAATCGGTTAATCGATTCCCAAAATCGATTAATCGAGATGTAAAATTGATTAATCAATCCCAAATCGATTAGTCAAAATCTCGAACATAGTAAAGTCGATTCTCAAATCAAGTGGTCGAAAGTTCAAAATCGATTAGTCGATCCCAAATCGATTAATCGAAATCCAAAATCGATTAATCGATTTCTCAACTCGATTAGTCGATTTTCCCAGGTCTTGTTTCTCCAGCCACTGGAGGTACCCAGTCGATTAGTCGATTTCTAAATCGATTAATCGACCTTCAACATCGATTAATCGATTTCCAAATCGATTAATCGAAATCGGGCATCCCTAACTTTTCAACTTCTAGACCAAAATCGATTAATCGAACCTCGATTTTGATTAATCGATTTGGCCTGATTCAGCCCCCTTTCGGGCTGTTCTTCCCAAATCCATTCTTTTTCTTTTTCTTCCTTTTTCTAAGTCTTTAATCTATCATTTAGCTGCATTTGACTAACATTAATCATCTACAATCTATGCATTTACTTCAATTAGAAACTCACCTTCAATTAATCTCAAATTGATCAAATATCTAGGTTAGAATGGCTAGGGCTCCAGCTTTTCGCTTCAACAATTTTTCGCACGTCAAATCCGATAATCAAATGCTTGACCCTCTCTTGATTTGCATTAACTCTTGGCTCAATAACTCCCCTTTTACTCCCTCTCTCTCTCTCTTCTTAACTCTCTCTTCATTAACCCAAACAAAAGGTAACCTAGGTTTATTAAAACCTATATCCTCTTTCTAGTCTCGGTGTTAAGCACATACACTAGAGATAGGTGTAGTGACCACTAACTCAAACTATACACCACACTTAGGTTACATTTGTACCACGTCAGTTCATCATTCCATAAGTTCATTGTTTGACCATCACTTGGTCAAACCTACGACCAGTCGGGCACGAATCCCAAGGTCACTATTTAATGCTCAAATTTTTGGGATATTACATTCTCCCCACCTTGGGAATTTTCGTCCTCGAAAATAACCCAAAGGTGCGTCGCTTGGGTACCCCACACACTCGGGTGTCGCGTACCCGATCATGAAAAGTTACTATGTATCATTCAATGCAAAAATGTCACGTATTGCAAGGGAATTTCAAAACAATTGATGTATATTTCACTACGTAATTTGCAAAGCTTACAATTTGTTCTTCCCTAATCCCAAAATTACATTTGTATTCCCCCCAATTACAAGACAAACCTCCAAAACAAATCGTCATAATGATGCTCCAAAAAGTGAACCAGTCCCGCTCATGCGGTCCCCTCTCCTGGCTGATCTGGTGCTGGAGCGGGCTGCTCTGTCTGGGCTGGCTGTTCTGGTGGTGGCTGGCTCGTCGCAACAGGCTGCTCTGGCTGCTGGGGCGCCGAGCCAGATGCATCGGCAGTAGAGGTACTCACGTGAAAAGCGGCACCCGTATGAAAAGTTGTTCGGCCCGCAATTTACGCCTCCTCCTACGCGAGGCGCTGTCGGTAGTCTAATGGATAGGTGTACCGTAGGGTGTGGTACATCAATAAGTCCATCCGCCGGTTCATCTTCTTGTTGTTGGCGTCCATCCGAGCCAACACATCCTCTATAGTAGGCGCAGGGCGAGCCGCTCACCGGCGATATGAAGAAGTGGGCGTGGCAACCACTGACTGCGACGGCGGCATAGGCAATGCGGTGGTATGGGAGGGTGCCCCCTCAGCTGGTGGATCAATGGGGTGTGCTCCCCCCACAGGTGGGTCCTGATGTGGTGGTGGGGGTGGTGGTGGTGCTACTGGTGCTGCTGCTGGTGGTGGTGCTAGGCCCTTAGATGGTAGGGTCCGCTTTAATAACTGATAACTATGACCCTAATGAAGCGATCGAGTAATGCTTCAGGTGGTCCGTAGCTCGCTCCTCATGGGGCGAGACTACATATCCTGGAGCGTCTGAATAACACTCCTGCATGCTCGAAATGAGTCGAGCATATGGCATCTTCTCTTTGGGCCTCAAATTGCCCTTCATCAATTTCCCCTTTATATAGACCATCCCCTCCAAGATGATCTTGGTAGCATCAAATCAACGGCCACAAAAGGCCGCGTACAAGGCCTGTTGAACTAACTCCACCTGCTCGGTGTCGTGACGCATCGGGTAGAGGTTGCACTTGATTATAGAATCAAGCATCCACATATAATGGGAGAGATCGACCCTCCTAATAGACGATCTCGACCCTTTCTTCCCATTCTTCATCCGGTTCATGATTTCTTCAAATCTCACCTCTTTCGCAAAGGGTGGGAAGAGGGTGGTCTCGGGCACGAAGTCCAAATAATATTCTAAGGCTTCGTGGATGTGGCGACAGGTGAAGGTATAGTCGCAATCATCAATCGTGGTCGTAACAATGTCGTCGATAGGACCCTCTGCCAACCCTTGGTAAAATAGGCGGACCAATCTAGGGTAGTAAGACCCGTGGAGTGGCTTTAAGAGATTGCCGAGGCCTGCCTTCACCAAATAATTTCGAGCCCATTGGGTCTCCCCCTCAACATCGAGGTTGGTAAACAATTCCACATCGAAGGTATATTCATCTTCGAACTTCTTAGCCACCCACCATTCATTTGGTTGGGGGACGTTTTCGGGTGGTGGTGGAATTGGTGAAGACTCGCGCGAAGACGCGCTCATCGAACCGGATATGGTATCCGATGTCGACGGGGATGGGGTCCTCACAGGTGATGGGGTAGGCGGTGGCGGTGAGGCGTTCTTATGTCAGACCGGGAGCTTGGATGTCGCCTTCTTCGAAGACAACCAGATTTTAGGTGGCATTTTGGTGAAAATATTACAAATAGCTCGAAATGGAAAAAAAGTCGAAATCTAGGGTTTTACCTTAGGTATTCGATCTGAACGCAAACGATTTCAATTCAAAATCGATTCGAAACTCCAAGAAACCCTAGGTGCACAGTCGCTTGAAGAGGAAGCAGGAAAGGCGCGCAAGAACACAAAACCCCAAATTTTCAAATGGGGAGAAATCCCCCTCGGTTTATATATCTAGGCCCCGATTTGATTAATCAATTTCTAAAATCGATTAATTGATTTTTAAAATTTAGCCAAGCCGTGTGAAATTGATTAATCAATTTCCAAAATTGATTAATCGAAACTCAAAATCGATTAATCGAATCAATTTTGATTAATCGAAATCATAGTCACTTAAAATTTCAACTTTTCGAGCTCACTGGCGTGAGCCAGTCGATTAATCGAATCCCCAAGTCGATTAATCGAATCCCCAAGTCGATTAATCGAAATCCCAAAATCGATTAATCAAATTTCACTTTGATTAATCAAAATCGTAACATCCTATAAATTTTTCTAAAATTCTCAAGTAACTCGATTAATCGAGTTTCCAGTATCGATTAATCGAAATCCAAAATCGATTAATCGAAACCCAAATTGATTAATCGAATTTTCATTTTGTCAACTTCCTGAATCCTCATTCAATCTCCACTCACTGGCATATGCCAGTTGACTAATCGACCAAAATCAATTAATCAAAATCCCAAATCGATTAATCGGTTTTGATCAGATTTTCAAACTTTATTATTTTCATGTCTCCTTGATTTTTCTTTCAACACAAGACCAGTTGGTCATCGGTTTTGCAAAAACACGTCATCACGACCATGTCATGGCTATGATGAATTCTAAGTATGCATTCGACATGGTATTAGGAACACTATGCGGATTAAAAATTGTTTCTATTGAACAAATTGATCAGCAGATCGACATCGGATTACAACAGATGGTTTACATCTGCAAACATGCTTGCGGTGATACAATTTTTAACTCTCAAGCTGTTGTAAATAAGTTCGGATACTGTTCCTTCACGTCGGCCTCTCTTTCTCACGTAGCTTCTTCGGTCGGATGATTCTTCCATCGAACAAGGACTAATGGAATCACTTTTGTCCGCAACCCTTGTTCCTTTCGATCCAAAATCTCCACCGGCTCTTCGATCATAGTCATATCCTCATGCATCTCAAATGATTGGCCACTCAACATGTGATCAGGGCCATTATAATATTTCCTGAGCATTGATACGTGAAACACATTGTGTACCCGATCAAATAATGGTGGCAATCCAATGCGGAAAGCAACTTCCCCTACTCGACCCAGAACCTCAAATGGTCTAAGATAGCGGGGACTTAGCTTCCCTCTCTTTCCAAACCTCATCACACCCTTCATAGGCGACACTTTTACGAATACATGTTCACCCACCTTAAAGTCTACACTCGTCCGCTTCATATTGGCGTAGCTTTTCTGTCTGCTCTGAGCCGCTTTGAGTTTGGCCCTTATCATCCGAACATAAGTCAAGTATTTCGGGTCCCAAAATAAATTTCTCACCGGTTTCCTCCCAATTGATCGGTGATCTACATCACCGTCCGTAAAGAGCATCATATGGTGCCATCCCAATGCTCGTCTGAAAACTGTTGTTGTATGCAAACTCAATCAACGATAGGTGTTGATCCCATGATCCTTGCAATTCTAACATACATTCCCTAAGCATGTCCTCAATGATCTGATTGACCCTCTCCGTCTTCCCATCGGTTTGTGGATGGAATGTCGTACTGAAATCTAGTCACGTTCCCATTCCTTCTTAAAATTTCTTCTAAAACTTTGATGTATATAATGGGTCACGGTCTGAAACAATGCTACATGGAATCCCATGCAAACGGATAATCTCTTTCATATATAGCTCTGCCAGTCTTCTCGCCGTGTACATTGTGTTGTAAGGCAAGAAGTGTGCTGACTTGGTCAATCGATCGACCACTACCCAAATGGCATTGTACTTCTTTGCAGTACGCGGTAGCCCAACGATGAAGTCCATAGAGATCGATTCCCACTTCCATTCTGGTATGGGTAGAGGCTGCAATAATCCCGCAGGGTGTCTATGATCAATCTTGACTTGCTGGCATGTCAAACACCATGACACGTACTCTGCCACGTCTTGCTTCAAACCTCTCCACCAGTAATTCTTTTTCAAGTCTTGGTACATCTTTGTGCTACCCGGGTGAATCACATAGTTGGATTTATGAGATTCATCAAGAATCGTTCGCCGTAAATTGGCATTGTCAGGAATGCAGAGACAGCCCTTGAACAATAAGGAACCATCCTCCTTGACCGAAAACTCAGATCTAATGCCTTCAGTTACATCTTGATGAATCTTGGTTAGTACCGGATCTTTCATCTGTATCTCACGAATATGCTCAAATATCACCGGTCTCACTGATATATTAGCCAAGAAGGCTCCTGTAGCTCATGACTCGATGTTCGCATCATATAGAGCTAGATCTTCAAACAACTTCCATCGGTGCATACCCAAAATCAAACTAGCCAATTGAGCTGAACCCTTTCGACTCAAGGCATCGGCCACTACATTAGCCTTGCCTGGATGGTATTGTATAGAATAGTCATAGTCCTTGAGGAACTCCATCCATCTGCGCTACCTCATGTTTAGTTCCTTCTGTGTAAACAGATATCTGAGGCTTTTATGATCGGTGAAGATCTCAAAGGTCTCACCATACAGGTAATGTCTCCAAATCTTCAGCGCAGAGATGACCGCGGCTAATTCCAGGTCAAGTGTCAGATAATTCTTCTCATGCTCTTTCAACTGTCTCGATCCGTATGCTATCACCTTTTTGTGTTGATTAAGCACACAGCCCAAACTAGTATACGAAGCATTGCTATACACTGCAAACCCTCCACTGCCTGAAGGAATCGCTAATACTGGAGCATAAGTGAGTCTCTTCTTGAGTTCTTGAAAACTCTTCTCGCATGCCTCACTCCATTTGAACCTTGCATCTTTCCGTGTGTCTCGTGAGTGGTCCCGATATCTTTGAAAAACCCTCAACGAAGCGTCAACAGTAATCGCTAATCCAAGGAAACTACGGACGTCGGTCACGGTCTTTGGTTGCTCCCAATTGACCACTGCTTCGATTTTTGCTGGATCTACAGTGACACCATGCTTTGAGACGACATGTCCCAAAAAGCTAACTTCTTCCAACCAAAACTCGCACTTGCTGAGCTGGGCATATAACTGGTGTTCACGTGTCGTCAACAAACACTATGACACAAGAGTCTAGGTGTGGTTTAAACACCCTATTCATCAGATCCATGAATGACGCTGGGGCATTTGTCAACCCAAACGGCATCACTAGAAATTCATAGTGTTCGTACCGAGTCCTGAATGTAGTCTTCTGAATATCCTCTGTCTTGACTCTCAACTGATGGTATCCCCGATCTCAGATCGATCTTGGAGAAATACTTTGCTCCTTGCAGTTGATCAAACAGGTCATCTATCCTAGGCAAAGGGTATTGATTCTTAATGGTAAGTTTGTTCAATTGTTGATAGTCAATGCACAGACGCATTGACTCATCTTTCTTCTTTACAAACAAGACCGGTGTTCCCCATGGAGACACGCTCGGTCTAACAAACCCCTTGTCCATTAGTTCTTGTTACTGCTCTTTCAACTCCTTCAACTCAGCAGGAGCCATTCTGTATGGTGCTTTAGAAACAAGCTCCATTCCTGATGCTAAGTCGATGGCGAATTCTACTTCTCTCTCTGAAGGTAATCCGGGAAACTCCTTCGGAAATACATCGGCGAAGTCTCACACAACTGCTATCTCAGAGATAACATTCTTCTCCTCTTTATGCTCCTTCAAAAATGCCAAGTATCCACTGCACCCTTTTCTGATCAATCGCTCAGCCCTGACTGCCGAGATAAGTGGCATGTGTCAACCTCTCTCCTCGAAATCTAAATGATCTCCTCATATTGGGTCTGAAGATGACGACCATATTCTTGCAATCTACCGTCGCACAGTGAGTCGACAGCCAATCCATGCCAAGGATCACATCGAATCCTTGCATGTCTAACAGGATTAGGTTCGCCGGTAGTTCAAAGGCGTCTCCATCCATGACTCTCATGTTCACAGAGTTGCAACCCTTTTCGGTATCAACCGATTTTCCAGTAGGAACAGTCATGGTTAAAACGAAGTCTAACTCCTCTGGGTTGACTTTCATCCTCTTTGTGAAGTGAGGGGTAACAAATGAGTGGGTAGACCCTGGGTCTATCAACACTCGAGCTTCGTATGTCATGTCGCTTCCCTTCTTATAAATTTGTAATGTACCTAATCATACATACACATATATATAATGTCTATCATCATACTAGAGTTTATTACATGCTAGTTCTCTTATATTTTCTATATGGATGCACACCTTCTCTATCTAAAAATTTTCAAGAATTGACATTCTTAATTTAAAAGAAAACTCACCTTGAATCACGTCGTTTGTATTCTGAGCCTCTTGAGCTGTGATTGCGTAGGCTCTCCCTTGGATGATCGGCTTCCTTGCTTATATCGGTCGTGGCATAGGAGCTGAAGCCGTCTTCCCTTTGTTCACCTCAGGGTACTCCTTGATCAAGTGGCCCACCTTGCCACATCTAAAACAACCCCGAGTTCTCTGCCTATAGTCAGCTGTTCTATGAGACTTGCCACACTTGGCACAAGTCTCACGAGGTGTGGAAGAAGTTGCTCGCGAGAATCCTTGTGTAGCTGTCGCTCCGGTAGTGATAGCAGGGCTCTCATATTTCATCAGCCTCCCCGACACAAGAAAATGGAAATTTCTACTGGTTGGTCTACTGCGCCGGTCACTCATAAGCTCCTTGGGACGGTGATTTTTGATTGTTTGGTACGAATCTTGGCTTTTTGTTCACTGGTTCAAAATTCCTCGTTCTACTCTGGTCTGTATTCCACCTGCCTTGTTGCTCCCTCTAGCGGTACTTGTTATTATTTTCTTCCTCTACCACCAAGGCCTTGCTTATGACCTCGCCATAAGTCCTCAACTGGAATGGTGCTACTCCTCCCCTCACGTCCGGTCTCAATCCTTGCTGAAACCTCTTCGCTCTCATCATCTCTGTGATGACGTAGTCAGGCACGAAGCGAGCGAGTCGCATGAACTCCACTCCATACTCCCTAACAGTCATCTTCCCTTGAGTAAGCTGTAGAAATTGAATCTCCATTTGATTCCTCACCACTTTCGAGAAGTACTATTTATTGAATTCTTCCACGAACTCATCCCAAGTCCAGGGTAAATCTGGAGTCTCCTGAGCCCTAGTCCGTAAAATGGACTTCCACCAAGGCCCTGCCTCTCCATCCAACATATAGGCTGCCCAACGGACGCTCTCGTCCTCTGTACACGTGAGCAAACTAAATACATTCTCCATTTCACTCAGCCAGTTCTCAGCTACCATGGGCTCTGTCTG
The DNA here is from genome assembly GCA_021018995.1 of Chloranthus sessilifolius. Taxonomy (NCBI): domain Eukaryota; kingdom Viridiplantae; phylum Streptophyta; class Magnoliopsida; order Chloranthales; family Chloranthaceae; genus Chloranthus; species Chloranthus sessilifolius. The sequence continues at coordinate 30,611,106 of CM037597.1, read as the reverse complement.
CCCTAAAAAGCTAGGAGGTCATCCTCTTAAACTCAGTAAAAGCAGAAGACACTGGCGGTGTCGGAGCCACTGGAGGTGTCGGTGGCTGATGCTGCTCATGAGCGGTATGAGCTACCAAGGATGTTGCCTGTTGGGCCATAGCAGCCGCCATGGTCTCCATGGTGTACATCATCCTCTGACGCTCCTCTCTATCCTCATTCCTTTCTCTGACTCTCTCCTGTTCTCTTTGATCTTGATCCTGACGATCTCAATCCTGGTTCTCTCCTTGATCGTGGCCCTCTTGACTGCCACTACCTAAAGCACCTCCATGTCCCAAAGGTACTCTATTGGTATCCGAGATGAGATCATCTTGACTACGCAAATTTCTATGATGACCGCCCCTGGGTCGGCCTCTTCCTCTAGGAAACTTAACGGTCTGCACGTGAAAATAAAGTTTCCATTAGCAGAAGTCCCTATGCTCTGACAAAAGAATAATTGTCAAAATTTCTAAAAGAAAATGCTCTGATACCAACTGTGACAACCCAGATTTCGGCACCCCCAAACCCGTGCCATCAGCATGATCATCCTGACCGTACCCCATGGATATGTACGGAACATTGATATAACAAGCAATAATAAAAGATAAAGCAAAATAAGCGCATAAAGCGGAAAATAATATGCCCATTTGGCACATCAAAAGCGATTCTACTTTCATGCCCTTTGCATGAGCGAGAACCGATCCAGACTTATCGGTGATAAACAGATCACCCCAGATGGTTCGCCCAAAAGAATAATGTCTATCTAATTACATTGTTTGACACAAATAAAGGTTTGACATACCAAGCCGTACAATCTGCTCACAAAACTCTCTCTCAAAGTACTCAGCGGAGTCTCCTAGAAGAAGCCCTCGGGAGGAGGCTCTAACTCGTCCTCAGGCACGTAATCCGAATCACCTGGATCTACATCTCCCGAAGCCTCGGCCGCCGCTAACAATGGACCAACGACATATAGTCTAAAGGGTGAGCTACATCCTAGCTCAATAGGGAACAACACAATGAACATATAAGTCAAAATATCACATATATTCCATGATATTCAAAGCATGATATGTCTATGCATTTGCTAGAAAATAGTTTAAAAGATGGCAATTTGCATTCAAGTTTACTGGTAGTTTGCATGTTCTACTTTACTGTTGATTTATCATGAATGACACTGAACAGGCCTAAAGCAAAACTTAAATCTTCAACTTAAGTAATCCCCGAGCAATATAGCATCGAGCCCAGTGGAATACCCACTATCGTCGCCTAAATAGACAGTTGTTATATGTATTCCCTGGGATTACTACCCAAGCCCCTTTCTCAATAGGCGGCGGGGTTAAATCTAGTCTTAACATCCCTAGGCTGTGCTTACTGTGTATGGATAGACCTCCACACTAGTGTACGGATTGGCCGCCGTACCGGTCATGGATATCCTGCCGAGTCAGTCATGGGTATCCCGCCACGTCGGTGGGGTATTCTAATCAAACCTCAAATAACAAAAATAATATGTGCTTTACATATAGTTGTTCACCGTGTAAAGTGCTATCTTATATCAGTTAGGCCTCAACAGTAGTTATTCAATCATATGTACATCCCTGGGATGTCTAATTTACTCGCATCTCACTGATGCCTTTATTACTTTCTCATCTCCTGGGGATGTCTCATTCTCATTTGATTACTTGGTCTCAGTTACTCGCATCACACAGATGCCTTTATCACATTCTTTGTGTCACACACGTACCCTTTTCACAAAGATTTACACAGTTAAAACATTTCCAATTTGAGTTCTATATCACGACATACATGCTCTTACAATTAAAGTACATGTTCAAGGTGTTCCCTACCTCAGATCTCCAAAGGTCCAAGCCTCAAGGTCCCACACAACTCCTTATGCTTGCTTTCACACGTACCACCTATGGTACATCACAACACACACAACACATCACTAAAGATGCAATAAAGAAGGTCCTAGACCCTCCATGAATCTCAAGGTCAAACTAGAAAGTCCATTGAAACTGCCAAAATCGATTAATCGATTCCCAAAATCGATTAATCGAAACCCAAAATCGATTAATCGAGATGTAAAATCAATTAATCGATCCCAAATCGATTAATCAAAATCCCGAACATAGTAAAGTTGATTCTCAAATCGAGTGGTCGAAAGTCCGAAATCGATTAGTCGATCCCAAATCGATTAATCGAAATCCAAAATCAATTAACCGATTTCTCAACTCGATTAGTCTATTTCTAAATCGATTAATCGACCTTCAACATCGATTAATCGATTAATCGAAATCCGGCATCCCTAACTTTTCAACTTCTAGACCAAAATCGATTAATCGAACCTCGATTTTGATTAATCGATTTGGCCCGATTCAGCCCCCTTTCGGGCTGTTCTTCCTAAATCCATTCTTTTTCTTTTTCTTCCTTTTTCTAAGTCTTTAATCTATCATTTAGCTACATTTGACTAACTTTAATCATCTACAATCTAAGCATTTACTTCAATTAGAAACTCACCTTCAATCAATCTCAAATTGATCAAATATCTAGGTTGGAATGGCTAGGGCTCCACCTTTCCGCTTCAACAATTTTTCGCACATCGAATCCGACAATCAAATGCTTGACCCTCTCTTGATTTGCATTAACTCTTGGCTCAATAACTCCCCTTTTACTCCCTCTCTCTCTCTCTTCTTAACTCTCTCTTTAATAACCCAAACAAAAGGTAACCTAGGTTTATTAAAACCCTTATATCCTCTTTCTAGTCTCGGTGTTAAGCACATACACCAGAGATAGGTGTACGTGATCACTAACTCACACTATATACCACACTTAGGTTACATTTGTACCACGTCAGTTCATCACTCCATGAGTTCATTGTTTGACCATCACTTGGTCAAACCTATGACCAGTCGGGCACAGATCCCGAGGTCACTGTTTAACGCTCAAATTTTTGGGATATTACAATGGATGTCATATCCATATCATTAAAGATGGTAAAGGCCCACATACTGATGGTAGATCAAGATTGGTCAGAGCTAATTAATAGACTAAAAATCCCTTGTAGGGAGATTACTGTACATCTTTCTCGCAAACAAGCTTGATATTATTTTATTTTATTGCAACTGCAATTTTCCTTTGTAGGCTATGAAGAGAAGGTTTGGTATGTCTTTCAAAGATTAAAGGAGAGGGTTATACAAGCAAGCTCAACATGCAAAAAGAATGTGAGGGCAGCAACTGGAGGAATGAAGGACCCGACAATCCTTCCTCAACCATGACAAAAAGAAAAGAACAACAGCAAGGAAGCAATGATCGCAAGTTGGAAAGAAAAGGAAGGCACTACACCGATTCCATGAGCGTAGTGTCATGGATTATTTGCGGTGATAATCATGAGGTTGAAATTTTTGGTGAACGAAGTAATTTAAACTCTTAAGTACGATATGGAAGTACTTTAAGAACACAATGATCTCATTTCAATAATTATTGACAAAATCAATGAGGAATTGGAGATTGGTAGTGGATAGTTCAGAACACAAATGATTCTGGAGTGGCATAAAGATATTGTGGAACCTAAGCATCAACTGAGAGACAGATATTTGAATTGAGAAATGCTCAATGTAAATAAAATTCAACCGAGATATGGATGGATTCAAATGGATGTTGACGACTATATAACCAATTTCCCTAAAATTTAGTGAAAACTTATGAGAGGAGTGATAGGATAAATTATGCATGGTACATTTAGGTCTTCAATATAATATTGGTCTAGTGTAGTATGGCGAGTCTATAGCATATGTTGACTGAGGTCGCCATAAAACTCATATGGCTGGCTAGCTTATAAATAACAAAACTACGTCGCCATATGGGTATAGCATCATGGTGTCTCTATAAACACTAATGAGATTTTTTAGCCATCTTAAAAAGATTGGAAGGGCCTCTTACTCTTTTGCTATTTATTTAAAGGGATTTTTAGCCTTAATGTTATTTCTAAACGAATATTCAGGATCAGAGAACAAGTTTAGATAAATCCACAGCCTTTCCTCACATAAATCCTCAGCCTTTCCAAAAACCACTCTAAATTTTTCAAAATTAAATTTCAATTCAAAATTAAAACTAAGCTAGATTCACAGAGGTCTCCCATTAACTCAACTTCTAAAACTGGTCATCCAGTACAACAATTATAGAGAAATCAAAATTTAACAAAATGACCACCAAAAAACCACAAAGTTGATGAAAAATCTATACACTTTGGATAGTCTAAAGTCCCAAAAATCAGACAAATATAAAAGTTGGGAAAATAGGAAAAAAAAAAAAACCTAGGAAAGGGTCACAAGATAGAAATTCGACCTCTTGCAAGATAAGTATGGAAAATGAGTAATGGCCCTATATTTATTCTTGGTATAAGCCAGACATTATACACACTAAACATATTGCCAACAGTTAAAATATTATGAACAGAGAACAAAACCATCGAATCTTTCTATAGAGGGAAAAACTAAAAACAAACATATGATCCCAAATATATATGAACTATATTCACATAACTATATCCAATATCCATACCTAAGTCTCTGCAAAATGATTACCTTGTTGTGTCAAATAAATCTCAATGGTTTTATAGTTCTAGGAAAACATCCTGATTCTCTTCGTATTGTATGAATTAGATCAAAATAATGATCTGGAGATTAATAAATAAAATTCAACTATCACAACAGAGAAAATATAATTCAAAAAAATAAATAAAATCTCTAATATCCTAAATATTTCAAACTTAGAGCCAGAACTACAAAAAAATTGAGAAAGAATTCGGAAACTAAGCTTAGGTTGAATAAGAACTATGGAGATTGCCTTGCTGAAGCTCTCGCCTTGCTAAAAAATTGCAAAATCAAATTGTAAACCTAGAAGATAGAGATCTCACCCTTGCTGAAGCTAAAAAATCGCAGAATCGAAATAAAGCGTGAATCATAAACCTAAAAAATCACATAATCGGAACACAGAATCGCCTTGCTGAAGCTCTTGCCGAATAAAGAAGTCTAATGGAGAGAAATGAGAGAGAGTCATCCTTTTAAGAGGATCTGATTCCACCAATTAGATTTTGAAATTCCAACAAAAATATTATTACAAAAAAAAATCCCTAAAAAATAATTGCCACAGTTTTTTATTCGAAATTCCAACAAAAAAAAACTAAAAATGATTTACCTTTAACAGAGTTGCTTCTTTATTGATCTCAGAATCATCTTCGGCTTCTTAAAATCTAGACCTTCGAATCAGAAGCAATAGAGGAAATCCAGACCTTCGAATCAAGCAATAAAAAAATAAACAGACTCCACTCAAATTTCCAAAAATCAGAGCCCTAAAGCACTAAAACAACCAAAATCATGGCTAGATCCGAACAACTATTTCAGAATGCGAGGGAAAACGTGACATTTGCCTGAAATCCACTCATTTTAACGAGAAAAACTAAGATCTAAACCCCGCGAAAGCAGAAAAAGGTAAAAAAACCAAGATCTACGGAGAAAAAAGATGAACTAGATAGAGATCTACGACCTGGAAGAGTAGCTTAGCCCCATATTTGACGTTGTATCGAATTTCTGCTCTAAATCTTGATTTCCAACCAACAAAAGCTCTAGGAGAAGGGTTGAGAGAGAGAGGAAGATGAGGAAGACGAGAGAGAGGCTAGGGTTTCGAAGACAAAAAAATGGAAGGGTTAAGAGAGAAAAGAGAGGGATAAGGAGGGGCGGGGGGGGTTGGCCCGATTGATTTGCACGGGAGGGGGGGGGGGGGGGGCGCGGCCCGATTGATTTGCACGTGATGATAGCACGTGGTGAGAGGCTGTTTTAATAAACCAATTTTTAACTTAAAACCCACTTCATTAACTTAAAAAACTATTGTTTTAGGCAGTGGAATATTACACCACTATTTTAAGCAATGGTTTATTTTTTGATGTAATAGTGGTTTTTCCCCCATTTTAACGTAATGTTTTATATAGCATGTGTTTGATTAAACCCATCCATAGCTGGTCTCTCCCAACCTTCATTGGAGAGAAGCTTATAATAAAACTCAACGATAAACCTCCCAATTTTCTCCCGATCATCGACTTTTACCACGTTCACCATCATTTGATAGTATTATGCTTATTGCATCGCTTGGCCATGGTGTGGAAGAGAAACGATGTAACAAGTGAATGATTACAATAGTTGAATTTCAAGCGTTCAGATAGGAAAATGAGCAGCTATGATGACTCTGGGAGAAATGATAGGATTTATGAACAAGAGGGACATGATGCTAGCAGGAAAAAATGGTCTGAAACCCTAAAATGACAACAATATTTTTATCTTTTTTTTTTTTTTATGATACAACAATATTTTTCTTAGCTGGGTGCACAACCAGAAGAAAATGGTATAAATGTAGCAATACTAAGTATATATCAAATGGGGGACCATTACTCATACACAAAGTTGGCTCTTTCACACGATTTCAAAGAATTGGCGTATGGGGAGCATGTGCCATGTGGAAACGCCATATAAGCCGGCTGTTTTAGAGGTAATGATCTAGATACCTTGGATGCAAAAAAGTTGGCACCAATTGGTGGAAATCTTTTGCACTAAAGATCCTAAGATCATGACATTCAAATCGGAGAGCTTAATTAGATGGTGTTTTAACACGACATACATGCCTACCAAACATAATTGAGTCTTCCTTTTAGGATAGGGAAAAGGGAAGATACCCATGAGGGTAGCGTCAAAGTACTACTCATGATGGCTAGATCACATGCTATGAGGCATGTCAACTTCAAGCAAACACCGGCTTTGGGAAGTACACCCACAACACATGTAATTTTAGAAAAAATATTAATTTTTAGAAATTTTTTGCCCTTCAAATTGGGGGTCAATGATAAGGTAACGCCCATTGTAGACACCCAAATTTGGCCCAAGGGTCGATTAACTCATACTTTGAAAACGGCATACTTCCGAGCTTCAAAAGCACTTCCCATAACCTTTAGAACCCTTACCGGACCCCTAGAACCCATACCAGAGCATCCCCCGTAGAACTCCTTTAGAACCCTAGATACCCTGAGAAAAACTTAGAAAAACCTTAGAGAATGATCCTCAATTCTCGGATGGTCCCAAAGTCAGCCCATGAAGGCACAAGACCCCAAAAATCGCATTTCACGGATTCATGATGTTGCGCAACTCACGAACTTCCAATGGCCATAACTTTTGATAGAAATATCTGATTGACTATTATTATAAATCGTTTTGGGGTATCTCGAGACGAAACATCCAATGGGTTCTTTCCAGAAAGGGCCTGAACTTCTCATGTCTGAAAATGAGTTTTTTTTTTATTTGGCTGTTTGACTTGTGGACCATCCCGGGCTTCGGGGTTTGTTTCTTTAAAACCCTAGTACCCTTAGTAGCCTAAAATATAACCCTTTTGCCACTCACACTCTCACCCTATCATCCACCATTAAAACTCAACTCTCCCTTCTCCAAGCCCTCAAAAACCTTAGATGGGTCATTACCTAATTTCTAAACTAATTAGTGAATTAACCACTCACTAATTACCCCCAACTCTATAAATAGAGACCCCCCTCCTTGTTTAGGACACCTTTTTCAAAATCTAAAGCAAAAACGCTACTTTGATTTCTATCTTATATGGATGTACCGGTGGCATGGCAAGCCAACCTTTCCGACACTCTAGGATCGGAAAAGTCGGGTCATCACAGTTGATATCAGAGCTATGGCTCTAGATCCGGATTCCATAGTATTGCGGGCATGATTATTTTTGCAATCTATACTGATCAAATATTATTGTTGTTTAACAATGATAGATCAGCATGGCCCTAAGGTTCCGAGGTAGAGACGAACCGAGGACGGTATCGTTAGAGAATATTTCATAGGGTACAGCTATGTCTAGGGGTGCTGGGATTGCTACTGGTCCTAACGCCACACTTGTTGGTGGAAGAGGAAGAGGAAATGAAGGGCGTGTCGAGCAAGTGTTGGAGGCTTTGGCCAATAATATGGCTCAACAGAAAGCCTCAATCGTTCAATAGGCTGCTAATATAGCTCAGCAAGCATAGTTATTGGCAGCTAGACACCAACCCTCCGGGTTCGCAAAGTTTAGGAGGATGCGTCATCCTACGCTTTCGGTTTAGACTGATTCGATTGAAGCAGAAGGGTGGCTGAATGAAATGGAAAAGATCTTTGATGTGTTATAATGCACCGAAGTTGAAAAGGTGCGATGGGCAACCTTCAATTTAGATGGAGAGGTTTGATCCATGGTGGAAGTCGATGTCCAGAACGAGGGGTAGGAGATTCCCAATACTCCATGAACCTGGGTGATATTCGTAGAGATGTTTAATGATCAATACTTTTTCAGGATCATACGGAATTAGTGGGAGGTCAAGTTCATAAAACTTGAGCAGAATAAGATGATTGTGCGTGCGTATGGGGCCAAGTTTGATAGACTATCGAGATTTTCACCTCAGCACGTGGCCACCGAATTAATGAAAGCCAAAAATTTTTAGCTTGGCTTAAGGCCAAACATTCAGGAGAGGATCTCAGTCCTTGAACTAAAGACATACGCGGGGTGATGGCTAAAGCCCTTATAGCAGAGGAGGGCATTGACAGGATGTTCAATAGGAGAGAACAACAAAACAAGGAGAAAGCTGGGGAGGGCAGACGAGTGCCTCGAGACCAGTTGCATCTTCAGGACCGATCTCCTACCAGAGATCATCTGTGTCTTTTCTTGCACCATCCTTTCGACCTTCTGGATCTATTGCTAGTGGGGCATATATAGCACAAGGATCTTCGCGTGCAGCATCTTCCTCTCCGGCTCCATTGTGCACAAGGTGTGGGAAACCACACAAGACTAAAGATTGCAGGAGGAACTCTGGAGCTTGCTTCAGATGTGGCCAGATAGGACACATGATCAGGGATTGTCCTACTGTAGGCAATGAGAGCACCACTTCAGTGTCTACTCAGAGATCTTCTCGGCCTACCGTGCAGGATAGAGCCTACGCCGTTACTACATAGGATGCGTTAACATCAAACGATGTCATCCAAGATACTTTGCAAATGTATAAAGAGATTGACTATCGTTGTTATGAGGCACGAGTTTTGATAGACCCAGGGTCTACCCACTCGTTTGTAACTCCTCAGTTCGAGTTAAAGTTGAAAGTCATTCCCAAGCCCTTAGATTTTATCTTGGTTGCGTCAGTTCCAACAGAAATTATGTTAGTACCGACACAGTGTATCGAGCGATTATGGTCGCCATTAGGGATTATGAAGATCATGAAGTTGTGGTCGATCTAATCTTACTAGATATGCAAGGATTCGATGTGATCCCTGGTATGGACTGGTTGTCCACTCACGATGCAAATGTCAACTACCGAAGAAAGATAGTTACCTTTCATCCCAGTGGGGGTAAATCATTTACATTTTTTGGCATGCGATCAACTATTATACCATTCATCTCCTCGATTCGAGCACAACGTATGACAAGGAACAAGTGCAGTGGATACCTCGCTTACTTACAAGATAAAAAGGAAGAAAAGATTAGCATCGCCGATATTTTAGTCGCATGCGAGTACTCAGATGTATTTCCTGAAGATCCACTTGGATTGCCACCTTATCGAGAGATTGAGTTTGTTATTGAGTTAGCTATGGGTACTAAACCGTTGTCAAATGCTCCGTATCGCATGGCGCTAGCAGAGTTGAAAGAGCTGAAGGAATAGCTTCAGAAACCATTAGATAAAGGGTTTATCAGACCGAGTGTGTCTCATTGGGGAGCACTGGTGTTATTTATGAGGAAGGATGGTTCGATACGACTCTGCATTGATTACTGCCAGTTGAACAAGTTGACGATTAAGAATCGTTACCCACTTCCGCGGATCGACGATCTCTTTGATCAATTGCAAGGAGCTAAGTTCTTTTCCAAGATTGACTTGAGATCAGGCTATCATCAGTTGAAAGTTAAAGCCGAAGATATTCAGAAGACAGCATTCAAAACCAGATATGGGCATTATGAGTTTCTAGTAATACCTTTCGGCTTGACTAAAGTGCCAGTTCATTCATGGATTTGATGAACTAGGTGTTCAAACCACACCTTGATAAATTCGTGGTGGTTTTCATAGATGATATCCTCATCTATTAAAAAATAAGAGAGGAGCATGAGCGACACTTGAGAGTGTCTCTTCAAACGCTTAGAGACCACAAATTCTATGCAAAACTCAGCAAGTGCGAGTTTTATCTTGAACAGGTCAGTTTCTTGGGCCATGTTGTCTCTGAGACCGGTATAATTGTCGATCCAGCCAAGATTGAGTCTGTGGTGAAGTGGGAACAGCCGAGGATAGTGACTGAAGTACGTAGTTTCCTTGGTTTGGCCGGGTACTATAGGAGATTCGTAGAAGGTTTCTCCAAGATCTCAAGTCTGCTTACACAACTCACAAGGAAGAATGCTAAGTTTGATTGAACAGACCAGTGTGAGCGGAGATTTCAGGAGCTTAAATAGAGATTGACTATCGCGCCAATGCTTGCTATACCATCAAGCGGTGGAGGTTTCGTGGTATACAGTGGCACGTCATATGGTCGATTAATTAGATTACGTATTGAATCAAAATGAGAGAGTCATTGCTTATGGCTCTCGGCAACTCAAAGACCATGAGAAGAACTATCTGACTCATGACCTTGAGTTAGCAGCAGTAATCTTTGCCCTAAAGATCTGGAGACATTACTTATACGGGGAAATATTTGATATATTTTCGAATCACAAAAGCCTTAAGTACCTTTTTACTCAGAAAGATTTGAATATGAGCCAGAGAAGATGGATGGAATTCCTAACAGACTATGATTGTTCCATCCAGTATCACCCCGGGAAGGTTAATGTTGTAGCAAATACACCGAACACATTACTTATACGGGGAAACATTTGATATATCTATGAATCACAAAAGCCTTAAGTACCTTTTTACTCAGAAAGATCTGAACATGAGGCAGAGAAGATGGATGGAGTTCTTAACAGACTATGATTGTTCCATCCAGTATCACCCCAGGAAGGTTAATGTTGTAGGAGATACACTGAGCCGAAAGCCTTCTGCTCAGTTGTCACACCTCATTACTAGAGTGCATAGATGGCGATTACTTGAAGATATGGCATTATGCAGCACGAAGTTTGATGTTAAAGGTTCGGGGGTTTTGATGGCTACTATTATGATTCGTTCTACACTCTTCAAAGAATATCCGAAAGCTTCAGATGACCGATGATGATTTTATGACCATCAGACGGGATGTGATTGGCGAAAGTATGACAAATTTCTCCATCAGAGGGGGCAGAACATTATTGTTTCGAGACTAAGTATGCGTACCAACCAAAACTGAGCTTCAAGACACTATTTTAGAAGAGGCTCACAAATCTATGTAAGCCATTCATCCTAGAAGTACTAAGATGTACCAGGATTTGAAAAGGAGTTTCTGGTTGAGGGATTTGAAGAAGGATGTGGCCGATTACATGTCAAAATGTTTGGTATGCCAACAGGTGAATGTTGATCATAGGAATCCATCTGAGTTATTACAACCATTACCTGTACCATAGTAGAAATGGGAAGCCATTTCCATGGACTTCATTCTTGGATTGCCAAGAACCGTAAAGGGACACAATGCTATTTGGGTGGTCATTGATAGATTGACTAATTCCACCCATTTTCTTCCCTACAAAATGACATATATAGCCAGTAGGCTAGTTGAGTTGTATCTCAGGGAGATCGTCAGATTGCATGGAATAATACTATTTAGCATCGTGTTAGATAGAGATCCATTATATACTTCATAGTTCTGGCAGAGATTCCAAAGTATGGGTTCACGATTGGACTTTAGCTCGACATTTCACCCTCAAACCGATGGGCAAACTGAGAGGGTGAACCAGATTATTGAGGACATGCTATGGGCTTGCATGCTAGATTTTCAAGGATCATGGAATCAGCATTTGCCTCTGATCGAGTTTGCCTATAACAATAGCTACTAGGCTAGCATCAGCATGGCTCCCTACAAAAATTTATATGGATGGAGATGCAGGTCTCCTCTTAATTGGGAGGAGGTTGGCAAGAAAATTATTTTGGGCCCTAAGATCGTGGAAAGTATGACTAAAATAGTTTGGTTAATTCGTGAGCGATTGTGAGTTGCTCAAAGTCGCCAAAAGAGTTATGCCAACCTCAAGCAGACACATGTCGAGTTTCAGATTGGGGACAATGTCTTCGTAAAGATCTCACCTATTAATGGTGTGATGCGCTTTGGAAAGCGTGGAAAGCTAAGCCTACGTTATGTTGGCCATTTCGAGATACTAGGACGAATTGGTGAGGTTGCCTATAGAATTGCTTTGTCGCCACAACTATCTAGCATGCATAACATATTCCACGTATTGATGTTGTGGAAGTACATTAAAGACCTGACTCATGTCTTGGATTATCAACCTATTGAGCTTCAGGAAGATTTGACGGTGGTGGAAGAGCCAATACAGATTTTGGACCATAAAGAACAGATCTTACGGACCAAGCAAATTCCATTAGTGCTTCTGAAGTGGTGAAACCACTCATCGGAGGAAGCCACTCGGGAGCGCGAAGCTGAAATCCTCGAGCAATTTCTACCATTGTTTGAGTGAAATTAGAATTTGGTAAATGATTAATGTTTCAAGAATGTAGTCGTATTTTGAATTCAGGTTGAGCTTTATGTATGACGTTTTCTTAATGTGTGTGAAGGACTGATCTATGTTTTGATGGTCAAAGATGTCAACCAGGTATCGTTGGATACTGTAGGGCACGTATAACAGGCAAGTATGGAACCAGATTATAGCCCTAAAGTCCTTAAAATAGAGAAATTTCAAATCTGAAATGTTCTATAAAAATTAAACGGTCGATTTTGAAAATCGATATCGGGCACCTGAGCATTTAACAGGGAATCGAACGTTCGATCTCATAAATCGAATGATCGATTCTGGCGGGTTAAGTTAAAATCGAGGGTTTATTTTTCCTCATTTGCAACTCAGTTCGAATTTTTAGGGGTTTCTTCTTCTTTCCTTCTTCGAGAGATTTCACTAGTCTACCTCCTTGATTGAGCCAATCCAGATTTTTGTCGTGGAATTCGAATTCTAGATCGCTTCAAACGGTAAAACCCTAACTTTCTTGGATTATTTATTCAGATTTTGAGCTCTTATTATGTTCTTTCAATTCCAATGGGTCCTAAGAAACAACCGGTCATTAAAAACCCTACTCTGAAGCAGCCTGCATCGAAGGCTAGCTCTTCTAAGAAACCCCCACCGCCGCCACGCGTGAGCAACCAAATGAGTGGTGGGGTGCCAAGGAATTTAAGACTGAGTGGTCTTTTGATTTCGAACTCTTTGAGGAGAATGCCACCACCTTGTGGGCTTTCGATTATCTTGAAAAATCGGGGTTGGGACCTTTACTCCAACATTTCAACGAGTATTTTTACCCACAGATGGTGCCATTGTTTTATCAACATATGCGTCGGGGAGACAGAAAGAAAATATATACTAAAATTGATGATCGAGACTATGAGTTTGATTTGAATGACATCGCCAAAGCGATGGCATGCCCTTCGGAATACTCACCAAGCATGGGCTTGTTGGCACCAAACCCTCAGCCGATAGAATTTCATGATGTCATCGCAGTAATGACTCATAGACGACAAGGGTCCAAGCAATCTGTAACACGAGCCCAATTAGATGTAATATTTAAATGTAACATGTACCCATCCGGACACAAATTGGAGAGGACTGGAATCATCCAACAGGCGTTATCTTCCACTTTTTGTGACAAATGGTTTAGTGCACCGACTATTGTGTTTAAGAGCATCATGGCAGCTCGTGAAAATATGTCAAAAGGGAGGAAGTTGCCTTTGAAATTTATTCCCTATGCTCACCTTATCTCACTCATGATAGAGAATTTTGATGGTGGGGATGACTATGAGATAGTCGATGATGAACCAAAGTCCACCGCCAGCGTAAATAAATATAAGTTGAAAGATTGGAAGAAGTCGTATAAGAAATTACTGAAAAGTCCCCCTGAGGCAGCCGATCAGGAAGCTGTTGAACCTGCCCTACAGGAGCAAGCACAGCGTGCAATCGCAGCCCAGTCACATCAGCCTGCCCCAGGTCAGATGCCACCACTTATGCAGCCACAAGCACCACAAGGTGATGTACTCACCTCATCTGAGTTCACCCAGCAGATGACTGCGATGAGCCAATAGATTCATACGTTGACTCAGTACTTGGCTACGATGAGCAGTCAGTTGAAAGTTCATGAGGGCATGCTAGCCCACCAGATGTGCCATGCATATCCTACAGATTATGCTACATACATGGCTGATGTACGTGCTTCCACCACCCGTGCATATACTTCCGGAGCAAGAGATGCCGTAGATCAAGACGTTGGACCAGCTGGAGATTGGGCAAATTAGTAATACGGCTGTGGTCAAAGGTTTTTGGGGGTTAATATTTAGGGAATGTAAACATTTTCTGCTTGTATGAACTATTGGGTCATGGAGACCTACTTTTGTTTATAGTTTTGTAATTAATCATGAATACCAAATAGACATGGATTAGATTGTAAGTATGGGTGTTGCATGAACAGGGTAAATTGTGCTTGTTTAGTTTCACTTGTGGATAATTACATTCGTGAGATGCTTTTCATTTCAATGTTTTAAATCTAGACTATTAGTGGTGTGTTGTGTGGCCACGTTATGGAATGAAATCAGGAATTAGTGATGCGTATTCGATACTTAGTTGTGCATACTTTGGTGGTTGAATGGGTTATGTTTCAATGTGGTTAAGTCGCTATCTAGGATTGTTGTGGGTATATGTTTTGTGTGATGGATAACAAGATGTTATCTTGGTATTAGGACTGCATTCGTTATGATTATTATCGAATTTAGTGCAAATGCATGTTCCGTTTCCAATCTAGATTTTCTATGCAAAATGAATATGTGTTATGCCTTAAGAATATAGTCGTGCATTTATTCAAATACGTGGTTGACTGATTGACTAATTTGATCGTCTTTTATTAAGATAGATGTTATGAAATTTTAATTCAGTTAAAGGATTGGGTTCTCTTGATAAAAGACTTCTAATCTTGTCAAGTATTCTCTTACACTAAGAGACTCTGTTTAGGATAAGTGTTGTCGTGAACCTGAGTTGTATGTATTGCATTTTCGAGGACAAAATTTTCTAAAGGAGGGGAGAATGTAACATCCCAAGAGATTACAAAAACCTGAACACGGTCACCTCGGTGTGCGTGCACGGGTGAGTCGCATGATGAAATCTTGAAATTTGGATTAATTAAATTGAAAGAATATTTTGCTAAAATGTTGAATTAAATATCATTAGAGCCATTGGTTAAGAACTTGTACACCGAACCAGTATACACTTGCTCAACTCCCAATTTGAACTTAAAGGTAAGTGGATAGAATTTAGAATAAATATCAAGATATTTATTTCACTTGGTTGCTTTATAGGGAAGAGGAGTGAAGAGAAACTCTCAGTCCTTTCTTTCTCTCGTGAAACTCAGTTACGAGTTGTCCGAAAATTATTCCTTCTTAGACATCACTTGAATTTCTAATCGCTCTCGTGATCTTAACCGTGGAGAAGCTCTGAAATTCGATATATATTTGATTGAGGGTAGTGAGGTAGATTAGTTTTGATCGTACGTATGATCGCAGGTGGACTATTCATGATGGATGCATGATCCATGAAATCTGCGTGACGAGAAGGTGAGACTCTGTACATCCTAACATGGAGCTCATTTTGGAATCTACCGATGTAGGATTTCGCAAGATTCAATCCGACACCATGCGATAGAATCATCGAAAACCGCAAAATCAACCTTGAAAGGTTAGCTCATTAAAGCTTTCATGTTGTAGGGATTATACCTAAATTTAGGTTAGTTAGCATGTAAAAATAGGAAGGAGTTAGATTAGTTTATGGGAAAACAAGCCAAGGAAGAAGAAAGCCCAAAGGGCTACTAAATCTATCAAAATCGAACGGTCGATTTTGACAAAACTGATATCCTAATTTTGTTTATGAAGAAATCAAACGTTCAAAATTTAAATCGAACGTTCGAAATTAAAATCAAACGATTGATTTGAGAATCAATCGATCGATTTTGATACAGCTGATATGCAAAGTTTCTAAAGAAATTGAGCATTCAAATTTGGAATCGAACGATCGATTTGGGGAATCGATCGATCGATTTCCCCAGTTTCTGACTATGTTTGTTTTTCTTTAGAAAAACTCTAGAGAACTTTGAACCATCAATTTTCGACGTTATTAACATGTTGTACTGTGTTAATGCAATCTAGGTGAAAGCATGGGAGACCATGGATAAGGACATTTGATTCACTTTGAACGGATCCAAAATTTAGGTAGGGGAACCTCAAAGTTTATTTACATTTTTTCTCAATTTATATGAATACCATGATGTAATCTATGAAAATTTCGATTCATGAATTTTCTTTTGAACATGATTTAGAACTCCGAATTTGAATTGAATCCGTGTTGAATTAGAATATGCCTTTGAACTCTGAACTCAGAACTCTGAAACTAGTTATATGTTAAATGTTAGAATTTGTATTTGAAATTTGACTATATGTTAGAATTTGCATTTGATTTAAGGTTCACTTGAACGAATCCCCACCAACGAGGCGGGATATCCGTGACCGGCACAGCGGGATAGCCATGTATCTGTCTCTGAACCTGTTTGACAGTGTATATTCAAATGGCACAAGTTACCCTCATAACGTAGGGGCTTGTAGCATTTTTCAAAAATTATTCATTGAACGACAATGGTAAGAAGGAAAATCTCCGGCTTCTAAGTTATAGATGCTTGGAAGATTGATATAAGTTAAGATTTAAGTCATTAATCAGAAAAGCATTGCATGAATAAGAATCCAAAATTATTTGAAATCTTGATTCATTTATTTCCGTGCATAACACTTTAAATGACATTGGTTCAGGAAATTGATATCTGATATTAATCTTTGAAATTCAGTAAATAACCTACTTTGAAATATCTATTTTTAAAACACATATGTTTTGATTTCAGTCTTTGAAATCATATTTATTCTGATACTCAGGACCAGGGTTACGAGAGTGATCAAGACTACGTCCCAGAGGAAGAGTCAGAGATCCCTCCTGACGAGATCTTTCCATAGACACTCGGTATAGATTGTCACAACCCCAGATTTTGGGAAACGTGCACGTCATGCACCATACACATGTATATGTGTTTCACAAGGAAACCAAAACTAACCTGTATACGCTATGTGTGTATGTGGGAAACACACTAGTATCCCCTATCTTATAAGTATATAAGTGAAAGAGAGAGGAGAGGAGAGCCACATACGTAACTCAATTTTAGCCTAAATAGAGAGAAGGAGCAATAGAGAGAAAGAAAAGAAGAGCCTAGTAAAGAACTAGGGTTTTGTTGGGACTTAAATCGGTGGAAGATCTGGAGCGAAGGTTGGAGGAGGAACCTTGGAAATCTATTCGTCTAGTAGAATTTTGAATCGTGGATCAAACTTGCACGAGACCTATCGTTAGAGGTATGTTAAACGCATGATAACTGCTTTGGCATGTTTTAAACAATGAATAGAATGTTGGTTGAATGATTGCAATGATATTAAGGGTTGAATGAGGGGAGAAATAGTTTTCTCGAATAGATCGAGGTGTAAAAATTATCGCTCCTCGCTCGAGTGGTCTAAAGGGCTCGCTCGAGCGAGGACAAACTATAAAAGTATAGCTCTGGGCTCGCTCGAGCGGTCCCCAAAACAAAGGGGAAGCTCGCTTGAGCGAGGTCCCCAGTAAAGCTTCAGACGGCTCGATTTAACCGCTCGAGCAACCTCGATTTAACTGCTCGAGCGAGGTCAAGTGACCGCTCGAGCGAGGTCTAGTGACCATTCGAGTGAGGAATTGTGCTCGCTCGCGCGAGGCACCTCTCAGTTCTTGAAATTATTGGTGCAGAAACATGGAGGTTATGCGCTCCAATGATTCTAGTAACCTTTCTAAGCATATTCTAAATACATGAAATGTAGGTTTGACGTAGGATCGTGAAGTGTAAACCTCTATGAGAAAGCGTGCTTTGAAATCCGTTGAGGTAGGGAATATTCTTGAAACATATACTTTATTTCGTCAACTCATATATGTAGTGTATTTCAATTAAAAAGTTGAGTATTGTATGATCTATAAAAAAAAAAGGGGTGTGTGCGTAAGTTTCAAGGTGAAATCATGAAGTCCCCAGGGGACGTAATATTGTAATGTGGGCATCTAAATGATGTATTAAATCAGTAGTATCCCAGGGATACAGATGAAAACAAACCGTGAAACTAAAGCAAAATGATAAGGCCTAATGTACTAAAAGTTAGCACAAGACACAGTGAATAACTATATATAAGGCACATCGATATTTTTGTTATTTGAAGTCTGATTAGAATATCCCACCGACGTGGCGAGATACCTACGACTGACGCGACAGGATATCCATGGCCGGTACTGCGGCCAATCCGTATACTTATAGTACATCCCAGGGATGTAGATTTGATAATAGACCCCGCCACCTATGAGAAAGGGGCCTGGGCAATATTCCTAGGGAATACATACAATAATTGTCTAGTAGACGACGATGGTGGGTATTCCATCGGGACTCGATGCTATATTGCTCGGGGATTATTTAAGTTAAAGGTTTAAGTGATTAGGCCGAATTCATAACTAAACCAATAAGATGAGAACAAACAACACCATGAAAGGAAAGCAGCTGTATCCATTTTAGATATTCCAGTTATATCATCTGTTCTGTTTAAAAATGATATCTAGTAAATTGTGCTTTCAAAACTGCTAATATATATGTGAGATTTAATCTATATGTTCACTTTGTTTCCCTATTGAGCTAAGATGTAGCTCACCCCCTTAGACTATACGTCACAGGTTCAGGACTAGCGGCAGTAAGGACTTCTAGAGACTTTGATCCAGGGGATTCAGACTATGTGCCCACTGAGGAATCAGAGCCTCCTCCCGAGGATTTCTTCTAGGAGACCCATTGCGTACTTTGAGAGTGAGTTGAAAATTTTAGGCACGGCTTGGTATATCAAGCCTCTTTATTGAATGTAATTAAGCACCGTATGCTTTTGATAAAACATTGGGGTTGAACAATTATCGAATGGTTTGGACAGATTTTTATGCCCATGAATTGGCATGGGACAAGGACTGCCTTAGGGACCATAACTATTTTTATATGAGAACTCGTTAGAGTAAAATTTTGACTTGCATATACCAAATATATCTTAAAGGTTTCTTGGGCACGGCCTTGAAGGTCGTGCTGATGGCACGGATTTCGGAGCGTCAAAATTTGGGCTGTCACAGTTGGTATCAGAGCCGTTTCTTTTTAGTTCTGGCTATCATCTAGTCAGAATATAGGGACTTCTGCTAATGAAAGCATGGTTTCTCATGCAGAACGTTATGTTTCCTAGAGGAAGAGGCCGACCCAGGGGTGGTCATGATAGGAATTTACGCAGTAGAGATGGTTTCGTCTCGCATACAAACAGGGTACCATTAGGAAATAGGGAGATTCCCGAGGGCAGTGGCCAGGGAGAAAACTAAAATCAAGCAGAAGATCAGGATCGAGATCGTCAGGATCAAAATCAGAGGAAACAAGATAGAGTGAGGGAGAGAAATGAAGAAAGAGAGGAGCGTCAGAGGATGATGCACACAATGGAGACAATAGCAACTGCCATGGCACAGCAAGCAGCATCCTTGGCAGCGCATGCAGCCCCAGAACCACAACGAACACCTACACCTCCAGTAGGACCTACACCACTAGTGGCTTCAGCATTTACCGAGTTCAGAAGGATGAGACCTCCTAACTTTTCAGGACAGGCAGACACAATGGCAGCCAAAAACTAGCTGGGTGAAATGGAAAAGGTGTTTAGCGTACTGACATGCACAGAGGATGAGAGCATCCGTTGGGCGTCATATATGCTAGATGGAGAGGCTAGACCTTGGTGGAAATCCTTTTCGCGAACGAGAGCACAAGAAACTCCAGATATGTCGTGGGCGTGGGATGAATTCGTAGAAGAATTCAATAAGCAATATTTCCCTGAAGTTGTGAGAAATCAGATGGAGACCTAATTTTTACAACTAATGCAAGGAAGGATGATCGTGAGAGAGTACGGGGTAGAATTCATGAGACTGGCTCGCTTCGCTCCAGACTACGTAGTTTCGGATGTGATGAAAGCGAAGAGGTTCCAACAAGGTTTAAGGTCGGACATCCGAGGAGGGGTTGCGCCCTTCCAGCTGAAGACCTACGGAGAGGTAATGAGTAAGGCATTAGTAGTCGAAGAAGAAAACAATAACCGATACCGTCAAAGGGAACAACAGGGAAGAGGAAGCATAGATCCAAGCAGGACGGGGAGCTATGAATCGGTACATCAGAAATCGAGGTTTGTAGCACCGAATCAGAGACAACCGTTCCAGACAGGGTATGGGAGAGTCGCACAACAAACTACTCATCAAAGTTTTCCGTTGCTGGCATCACGGAGACCGATGAGGTATGAGGGTCCTGCTATTTCCAGCGGGGCTACAGCTACCCAAGGTTTTTCGAGAGCGTCTACTTCAACACCAAGGGAGACTTGTGCCAAGTGTGGCAAGTCCCACAAAACGGCGGATTGTAGGCAAGGAATGCGAGGCTGCTTCAAATGCGGCAAGATAGGCCACGTGATTAGAGATTGCCCTGAGGCAGTTAAAGAAAAGACGGCCCCAGCTTCCATGCCACGACCTATTCAATTCAATCCACAGCTAGTTGTTCGAGGAGAGCCTATGCGATTACCAGGGAAGCAAGGAGTGTACACGACATCATCCAAGGTGAGATTTCCTTTAAATAAAGAATTTCAGTTGTTATACCTTTTTATATAGAGAATGTGCATTCATTAGGACTGTGTAGAGAGCCGTGTTTATGCGTTAGAAATTCTAAATAAGTATATGCTAAGTACGTATATGTATGTGTTATAGGTACGTTACAAATCTATGAAAAAGGATGCTATGTAGCACATGATGCACGAGTGTTAATAGACCGAGGGTCTACCCACTCTTTCATCACCCCTAGATTTGCAAAGAAGATGAAGATTGTTCCGGAGACACTGGACTTTGTGTTATTAGTGTCTATCCCAACAGGAGAATTAGTGGACACATAGTCAGTCTGTAAATCGGTAGTGGTAAGCGTTCGGGATCACGTTGTCTACGAACTAGACGCAAATTTAATATTGTTGGACATGCAAGGATTCGACGTGATCCTTGGCATGGATTGGATGTCTCATCATTGCGCAACAGTGGATTGCAAGGATAAGGTTGTTATTTTCCGTCCTAACACGAGGAGATTGTTTCGATTTCGAGGAGAGAGATCGACTCAGGTGCCACTTATATCTGCAGTCAGAGCAGAATGTTTAATCAGAAAGGGGTGTAGCGGTTATTTGGCGTTCCTGAAAGAAAATAAAGAAGAAAAGAATATTATCTCCATGATAGCGGTAATGCAAGAATTCCCAGACGTATTTCCAGAAGAATTGTCGGGATTACCCCCAGAAAGAGAAGTGGAATTTGCTATCGACTTAGCACCAGGAACGGAACCTGTTTCAAAGGCACCTTACAGGATGGCCCCTGCAGAGTTGAAAGAGTTGAAAGAACAATTGCAAGAGCTCATGGACAAAGGATTCATAAGACCAAGCGTGTCTCCATGGGGAGCACCAGTTCTATTTGTGAAAAAGAAAGATGGGTCGATGCGGTTGTGCATTGACTACCGTCAATTGAACAAAGTCACTGTGAAGAATCGATATCCGTTGCCAAGAATAGATGACTTGTTCGATCAATTACAAGGAGCGAAATATTTTTCCAAGATCGATCTGAGATCTGGATACCATCAGTTAAGGGTCAAGGCTGAGGACATTCAGAAAACGGCATTTAGAACATGGTATGGACACTATGAATTTTTGGTGATGTCATTCGGATTGACGAACGCACCGGCGTCGTTTATGAACTTAATGAATTGGGTGTTTAAACCACACCTACACTCCTGCGTTGTTGTGTTTGTTAATGACATCCTGATTTACTCAAGATCGAAGACGGAGCATAAAGAACACTTACGAGCCGCTCTACAAACCTTGCGTGAACACCAATTGTACGCCAAGCTCAGCAAATGTGAGTTCTGGCTAGAAGAGGTTAGCTTTTTGGGACATGTCGTCTCAAAGCATGGTGTCACAGTAGATCCCACGAAGATCGAAGCAGTAGTAAACTGGGAGCAACCAAAGACCGTGACAGACGTCCGAAGTTTCCTCGGACTGGCAGGTTATTATCGACGTTTCGTCGAGGGGTTTTCAAAAATATCGGGACCTCTTACGAGGCTTACAAGGAAGGATTCGAGATTTGAGTGGAGTGAAGCGTGTGAGAAGAGTTTTCAAGAACTTAAGAAGAGACTAACCTCAGCTCCAGTGTTAGCCATTCCATCAGGCAATGGAGGATTCGCGGTCTACAGTGATGCTTTGTATAATGGGTTGGGTTGTGTGCTAAATCAATATAAAAAGGTCATAGCTTACGGGTCAAGACAGTTGAAAGAACACGAAAAGAACTACCCAACACATGATCTGGAACTAGCAGCGGTCATATTCGCATTGAAGATATGGCGACATTATTTATACGGAGAAACGTTTGAAATTTTCACTGATCATAAGAGCCTTAGATATCTGTTTACACAGAAGGAACTAAATATGAGGCAGCGTAGATGGATGGAATTCCTCAAAGACTACGACTGTTCCATACAGTACCATTCAGGCAAAGCTAACATAGTGGCCGATACCTTGAGTCGGAAGAGTTCAGCTCAGTTGGCTAGTCTAATTTCGGGTATACATCGATGGAAACTGTTGGAGGATCTAGAACTATGTGGTGCAGACATACAGCCACAAGCCACAGGAGCCTTCTTAGCCAACATATCAGTGAAACCAGTGATATTCGAACACATACGAGAACTATAGATGAAAGACCCAATTCTAACCAAGATGCATCAAGATGTAACTGAAGGGATTACATCTGAGTTTTCGATCAAGGAGGATGGTTCCTTAGTGTTCAAGGGCCAACTTTGCATTCCAGACAATGCCGACCTGCGACGAACAATTCTTGATGAATCTCACAAGTCAAGCTATGCTATCCACCCGGGAAGCACAAAGATGTATCAAGATTTGAAAAAGAATTATTGGTGGAGAGGCTTGAAACAAAATGTAGCAGAGTATGTATCGCGGTGTTTGATGTGCCAACAAGTGAAGATCAATCATAAACACCCCGCAGGCCTATTACAGCCTCTACCCATACTGGAATGGAAGTGGGAATCTATCTCCATGGATTTCATAGTCGGTCTATCGCGAACAGCAAAGAAGTATAATGCCATTTGGGTAGTAGTCGATCGATTGACTAAGTCAGCGCACTTCTTGCCTTACAACACGATGTACACGGCGGGAAGCTTGACAGAGCTCTATATGAAAGAGATCGTCCGTTTACATGGGATTCCGAGTAGCATTGTTTCCGACCGGGACCCATTATATACATCAAAGTTTTGGAAGAAATTTCAAGAAGGAATGGGAACGAGACTAGACTTCAGTACGGCGTTCCACCCACAAACTGACGGACAGACTGAAAGGGTCAATCAAATCATTGAAGATATGCTTAGGGCATGTATGTTAGAATTACAAGGATCGTGGGATCAACACCTACCATTGATTGAGTTCGCATATAATAATAGTTTTCAGACGAGCATCGGGATGGCACCGTATGAAGCCTTGTACGGAAGACGATGCAAATCGCCAATCAATTGGGAGGAAATTGGCGAGAAATTTGATTTGGGACCCGAGCTACTTGAAGATAAGGCGGCTATTGTCTGCATGATCAGGGAAAGACTAAAGGCGGCTCAAAGCAGACAGAAAAGCTATGCTGACATCAAGCGGACGAGCGTAGACTTTAAGGTGGGAGAACATGTTTTCGTGAAGGTGTCGCCTATGAAAGGCGTAATGAGGTTCGGAAAGAGAGGCAAGCTAAGTCCCCGCTACCTTAGACCGTTTGAAGTTTTGGGTCAAGTACGAGAAGTAGCCTACCGCGTTGGATTGCCACCATTGTTTGATCAGGTACACAATGTATTCCACATGTCTATGCTCAGGAAGTATCTCAATGACCCTGATCACGTACTGAGCGGCCAATCATTCAAAATGCATGAAGATATGACCATGATTGAAGAGCCGGTGGAAATTTTAGATCGAAAGGAACAAGTGTTGTGAACAAAGGTTATTCCCTTAGTGCTTGTTCGATGGAAGAACCATCCGGTCGAAGAAGCAACGTGGGAACGGGAAGCTAACGTCAAAGAACAATACCCCAATTTGTTCAAGGACACTAGCTAGTTTTCTTTATAGGTATGATGAAGTGCAAATGTTTTTAGATTATCAACTTATAGTAAAAATGAACCAAATGGGTGCTATTGAAATTCGAACATAATAAAATATTTTTTTGGCCTGAACCAAAAATATTCAAGAGAAGTAAATTAGAATAGTATACATAGTCATGCGTAAGTAGTGTTCTAAATGCTAGGGAGACTAGTAAAGATGTGAACTTGTGAGGACAAGAACACATCGTTTGGCTCACTTGAACGATATATTATACTCGCTCGCATGAATCACATGAAATAATAAAAAGAAAGTTCCTAGCATCGCATGAGCGAGGGGTATTGACCGCTCGAGCGAGGTCAAGTGACCGCTCGAGCGAGGTTTACCAACTGCTTGAGCGAGGACATAAATTATAATATTTAGCGTCCTGGGCTCGCTCGAGCGAGGACGGATATATATAGTAGACGGAAGGCAGAACATCCATTTCATCTTCAAGCGAGGAATTGGAGCCGAGCGAAGGGTTTAGGGTTTGTCATCTTCAACCTTTTTGCGTCCGATTCGAGCTGGATTGA
This sequence comes from Chloranthus sessilifolius, assembly GCA_021018995.1. NCBI lineage: Eukaryota > Viridiplantae > Streptophyta > Magnoliopsida > Chloranthales > Chloranthaceae > Chloranthus > Chloranthus sessilifolius. Next base: position 30,586,056 of record CM037597.1, on the reverse strand, counting down.
GACGATCCGATCCGTTAAAAACCTTCTTCTAGGTAAAATCTACCCCCTCCCAAAATTTTTCGTAGTTTAAAAAAGCTCTTTAGACATCTAATGGCTTCAAGCCCTAATCCACAACCTAGGAAGCGGATGGCAAATCGATCGCCGTCGGCGCGCAACAAAGCGCCGCAAGCTTCACAACCATCATCAAAACCATCCACCACCCCAATCACACTAGACGATTGGTGGGGGGCCAAAGTGTTCGAAACCAAATGGGATATACATCCCTCTTGTTTTGGGGATCCAACGTCCACCCAATGGACATTGGACTTCCTCACCAACAATAATCTTAAAACCCTACTTACGCCGTTCAGAGATCGGTATTACCCGAGACTTGTGAAATTATTTACCCTAAATATGAACGTGAATGAGGACGCTATCCTCGTCACGATCGATGGAAATGAACTAATCTTTAACTGTGCCGAAATTTCATCGGTCATGAAATGTCCCCACATCTATACCCCTAACCCACTCATCCTACCACCTTTTTCTGGGAACGTCGATTTCCCAACGATTATTTCCGACATCACCGGCGGCACGTCCGCTTCGGGACAATCTATTACCCGATCACAGCTACCGCCACGTATGTGGCTTCTAGACGTCATTTTCAAAAAGAATTTACACCCAACCGGCCATGATCAAGAACGCCGTGATGCGTTTCTGCGGGCCTTACACATCGCATTCCATAATAGGTGGATCAACACACCTATGATCATCATAAAGGGCATGGCACATGCCTATAAAAGGAATGTAAAGGGTGATGTTCCTCCACCCATCAACCGACTACCTTATGCTCGGTTGATTTCCCGACTCCTAGACTCTCGGAATGGCAAGGGAGGATTTAAGATCCGGGCCGACAAGTTATTCCTCACCGATAACGTCGTCCCCTATTTGGCCCAAGACTGGAGCCAAAACCTAAAGAGTCTTCAAACTAGCGTCAACAAGAAAAGAGACCGTCAAGTCTCCCGCCAAACCACGCATCAAGCGCCGGCAGGACCGACCACTCCCTCTACCTCATTTTCACAGCCCATACCCACTACCGACTCTGCGATGATGTGGGAGATCCTTCAGCAGGGGCGGGAGATCAGATTGCATCAGAGGTTTCAGGAGGCACTACTTATCGACCTCATGGGCCAGGCCTACCCGCAGTCATACATGCAGCGCATCGGTGCCATGAAAGATGTTATTTTTGGAGCGTCTAGCTTGGGCCCTACTACGAGGGGCGCTACAGCGGGTACCACTACCGTCAGGGTGATTGACGAGGATGAGGATGACGAGGACTACGAGGATGATGATGGCTCCGGCGACGACGACGACGACGACGACTATGAGGAGGATGATGATTAGGTAGTCACATTCTTTTTTTTCTTTTTGGGAAATTAAAATGTAATATGTTGAAGTGGTTTTGATCAGTTTATTTACAAACTATCATGACAGGAAAGTCACAATTTTTGTGAATGGTTAACGTAATGTTTGTATAGCTATTTAGCGTTATTATAACAATTATTTGCACACTAATGAGATACTTGATAGTATTAGCATTATTTTTTATATCATCATCATTCTCGACTATATGGGTATAAGTTGACATGGTTTAACGCAAGTTGTTGCGAGATTTGACCAATTGCTCAATTATCAGATGACACGTGAAGCTAGCCTATTCATGGCTTGACAGTAGTAGTAGTAACTAGTACGCGAGTAGCGTCGATTTTCGAGGACGAAAATCGTATAAGTTGGGGTGATTATCACAACCCCAGATTTTGGGAAACGTGCACGTCATGCACCATACACATGTATGTGTTTCACAAGGAAACCAAAACTAACCTGTATATGCTATGTGTGTATGTGGGAAACGCACTAGTATCCCCTATCTTATAAGTATATAAGTGAAAGAGAGGAGAGGAGAGCCCCATACGTAACTCAATTCTAGCCTAAATAGAGAGAAAGAAAAGAAGAGCCTAGTAAAGAACTAGGGTTTTGTTGGGACTTAAATCGATGGAATATCTGGAGCGAAGGTTGGAGGTGGAACCTTGGAAATCTGTTCGTCTAGCAGAATTTTGAATCGTGGATCGAACTTGCACGAGACCTATCGTTAGAGGTATGTTAAAGGCATGATAAATTCTTTGGCATGTTTTAAACAATGAATAGAATGTTGGTTGAATGATTGCAATGATATTAAGGGCTGAGTGAGGGGACAAATAGTTTTCTCGAACAAATTGAGGTGTAAAAATTATCTCTCCTCGCTCGAGCTGTCTAAAGGGCTCGCTCGAGCGAGGACAAACTATAAAAGTATCGCTCTGGGCTCACTCGAGCGGTCCCCAAAACAAAGGGAAAGCTCGCTCGAGCGAGGTCCCCAGTAAAGCTTCAGACGGCTCGATTTAACCGCTCGAGCGACCTCGATTTAACCGCTCGAGCGAGGTCAAGTGACCGCTCGAGCGAGGTCTAGTGACCGCTCAAGCGAGGAATTGTGCTCGCTCGCGCAAGGCATCACTCAATTCATGAAATTATTGGTGCAGAAACATAGAGGTTATGCGCTCCAATGATTCTAGTAACCTTTCTAAGCATACTCTAAATACATGAAATGTAGGTTTAACGTAGGATCGTGAAGTGTAAACCTCTATGAGAAAGCGTGCTTTGAAATCCGTTGGGGTAAGGAATATTCTTGAAACATGTACTTTATTTTGTCAACTCATATATGTAGTGTATTTCAATTAAAAAGTTGAGTATTGTATGATCTATAAAAAAAAAGGGGTGTGTGCGTAAGTTTCAAGGTGAAATCATGAAGTCCCCAGGGGACGTAATATTGTAATGTGGGCATCTAAATGATGTATTAAATCAGTAGTATCCCAGGGATACAGATGAAAACAAACCGTGAAACTAAAGCAAAATGATAAGGCCTAATGTACTAAAAGTTAGCACAAGATACGGTGAATAACTATATGTAAGGCACATCGATATTTTTGTTATTTGAAGTTTGATTAGAATACCCCACCGACATGGCGGGATACCTACGATTGACGCGGATGGATATCCGTGACCGGTACGGCGGCCAATCTGTATACTTATAGCACATCCCAAGGATGTAGATTTGATAATAGACCCTGCCACCTATGAGAAAGGGGCTTGGGCAGTATTCCTAGGGAATACATACAATAATTGTCTAGTAGACGATGATGGTGGTTATTCCATCGGGGCTCGATGGTATATTGCTCGGAGATTATTTAAGTTAAAGGTTTAAGTGATTAGGCCGAATTCATAACTAAACCAATAAGTTGAGAACAAACAACACCATGAAAGGAAAGTAGTTGTATCCATTTTAGATATTCCAGTTATATCATTAGTTCTGTTTAAAAATGATCTCTAGTAAATTGTGCTTTCAAAACTGCTAACATATATGTGAGATTTAATCTATATGTTCACTTTGTTTCCCTATTTAGCTAGGATGTAGCTCACCCCCTTAGATTATACGTCGCAGGTTCAGGACTAGCGGCAGTAAGGACTTCTGGAGACTTTGATCCAAGGGATTCAGACTACGTGCCCACTGAGGAATCAGAGCCTCCTCCCGAGGATTTCTTCTAAGAGACCCATTGCGTACTTTGAGAGTGAGTTGAGAATTTTAGGCACGGCTTGGTATATCAAGCCTCTTTATTGAATGTAATTAAGCACCGTATGCTTTTGATAAAACATTGGGGTTGAACAATTATCGAATGGTTTGGACAGATTCTTATGCCCATGAATTGGCATGGGACAAGGACTGCCTTAGGGACCATAACTATTTTTATATGAGAACTCATTAGAGTAAAATTTTGGCTTGCATATACCAAATGTATCTTAAAGGTTTCATGGGCACGGCCTTGAAGGTCGTGCTGATGGCATGGATTTCGGAGCGCTAAAATTCGGGCTGTCACATAGATTCTCTTTATGGATTTTGAGTTAGATACATTTTGAATTGTGGGCCTAGGCTCAGTACATTGAATATTGCTCATGTATTTTGGGAACCATTATTGGGAACCATTGGTTAGGTGGTGGTAGGCCATCACCGGTGGTTCTTTTTCGTTCCTTTTTATTTTGGGCTATGTATAGAATTGGAGATTTTTCTTTTATCACATTAGATATTAGTTAGTTGTGATATCTACATTGATTTTGTTATATATGGATGTACCGGTGGCATGGCAAGCCGACCTTTCCGACACTCTAGGACGGGAAAATTCCGGTCATCACAGCACGTGCTTACAACAAGCATGTTCGTATTCGAGATTTAAAGGTGGGTGACACGGTACTCAAGAAATTCTTCACGTCTCTCCATGTTGATCCAAGAGGGAAAGTCAAGCCTAATTGGAAAGGGCCCTACATCATCTGAGAAGTACTCCCTGGGTATGCGCTTCGCCTCGCCATCATGGACGGAGAATATTTTCCCGAGCCCATCAACGCTGGATACGTGCGACAATTCTACTCCTAATCTCCCACAGTAAGGTAAGTACTAATAAAAATGGATACATGACTGTTTAAGGGCCCCTTAAAAGAGGCCATCATTTCAAAGTCAAGTTGCAAAAAAGCGTTCCTGAATGCTCATACCCTTTGATGAGTGGTAAAATATAATGATATTTCACCCCATAAAGCCTACATTTAGCCATCTGATAGATGCGTGCTAACAAATTTGTAAGGTTTTTAGTGTTTCAGGGAAATTTGGCCATTGCATACAATTAAAAGTATAGAAGTGCATAAAACTTACTCACACTGGAACACTTGAGCAAATGGACTGTTGGGCCCTGAATTTTAATTTGAATTTGAATATTGAATTTGAATTTCAAATCTGGAGCTGAGGACCTATTTAAACAAACTTGGGAATTAGTTTTAGGTCTCTCCCTTTGGGGATCTTGGATCTTCTTAGTTTTCATTTTTTAGTTTCTCTCCAGTTTTTCTCTCCAAGCGCTATGCTTTCTATTTTTAGGTTTAGTTTTTAGATTAGTTTAATTTCTACATTTAAGAAGAGATTGTACACATTGAATTAAAGCTTTCATGGATTTTCATGGATCATTCATTACGGTATTTTAATGTTATTTCTTATTTTTATTTTAGTCATGTATTTGTTTTATTTAATCATGCATAGCTAAACCTTTTTGAGGATGGGGATATAGTGAACCCCATCTAAGGGTTTCATTTATACTAATATAGATCTAAGGTTGAGATATTCTCTTGTCATAGATGCCTTATTTTTAATTACCCTAATGCTCATGCCAATGTTGTAGAATCAAAATTGCTATCTAAGATATGGATGCTAATCATGCATTTATGGGAGCTAATCATGCACCCCATGATCTCATATCTGCAATGGTGAGTTTACTCTGGGTTTCTTTTCTATTGATCTTACCAATCTTGTGAATTTTGATTGTCATCTAAGATATGGATGCTAATCATGCATCCATAGGTGCTAATCATGCACCCCATGATCTTAGATTTACAGTGTGGAATTTACACCAGGATCTTACTCCAATTTTCATCTAAGATATGGATGCTAATCATACATCCATGGGTGCTAATCATGCACCCCAATGATCTCAGATCTGTAATGTAGAATTTATGAGTGTTTGGGTTCAGCAGTTATATGTAGAGTATCATGCGATAATATTTCATCTCAACCAATAGATTTGTATTCTGTAAATAATAAACCAACGATGGGAGGATTTAGTATCCTAATCCTCGCTTTTTAATATCTGTTTAATTTTATTTTATTGCCTAGCTTTAAATCTTTTCACTCTCTCAAATTAGTAAGTTAGTTGAAATATTGCTTTCAATTTGTGATTATTCTTGTGATTAATTGCTCATTTCCTCCATTTAAAATTTCTCACCAATCCTCGTGGGAGCGATATCGTACTCTATTGATCAATTTCTATAATCGATTCGTGCACTTGCGAGTACAACTACATTTAAAATCACAACACCCGTTGCTACCCAATTTGAGCCATTAACCTTTCTTTCATAAACCCCTCCCCATAAAAAGAAGAAAGAAAATTTGTACATACCAAATAAAAAAAGAAAAGAGTTATCATCAAAATCCAAAAAAAAATCAGAAAACAAAATCTCAAAAAAAATATGTCTAAAAAGAAAAAGATAAAAGTGAGGCATGTACAGTAAAAATCCCCTAAGGAAGAAGTGTATTGCGACAGCTAAAACCCAATTAAGGAAACCTTTTAAACCTGAGAATACCTTTAAAATTACTAACCTAATCCCTTTCAACCCATGGCCACGATTCATCCCGAGAGAAAGCCCTCTTTAAGGTCTACGCACAATCACAGTATTCGTTGAGTCAGCATGTGCCAAGCTGAAAAACAACAGGAACTCTATCCAGTGAGCTATGATGTAATCGACATCCATGTCGTGACCTTTGAAATGATCTTAAAAGAAAAAGAAAAAGAAAATAAAAATATACAAGCTCAAAGTAAGATGGACGTGGTGAAAACCCAAAAGGGTGCCACGTGTAAAAACAGCGAGCTTGTGTGAACCAGGTGAAAACCTGAAAGGACATCTGGGGTAAAAATGCAAAAACTTATGGACGTAGTGAAAACCCGAAAGGGCGCTATGGGTAAAAAAGATGGTCATAACAGGCAGGCAAAAACCCATCTTGGGCGCCATGAGTAAGGCTATTAAAGAAAAGAAAAAGAAAAAGAAAAAGAAAAAAATATTATCAGTTGCTTCTTCGGTTATAGTTTTGAGCTATATGAGCTTACATCGGGCCGCTCAAGTTAGCTCTAATCAGGTATATCTTCATAGTTCGCACTGTCAAATGCATGAACCTAGGTAAGGATAAAAGGTTGATTCAATCTAAAGGGATGGGCGTTCCGACCTTGGTAAAAATTTTGAACTTCACTCAGGTCCGACCGCATGAACGGATTCAACTATGCTCAAAATGGGACCTATTACTTCGTCTCATTGTTAAGGCATCAAATAAAAAAGAAAATAAAAGAGAGAAAGAAGGAAAATTTCAAAAAAATCCAAAAATATATACTCCTTTTTATCTCCATATACATATTTGCAGCATCGTACTTTCATCTCAAAGAAAAGAGAGAAAAAGAAAAAACCAAAAAAATCTAAAAATATAAGTTTTAAAGAAAGAAAAAATCAAAAAATGTAGGTAAAAATTTTCTTATTCTGTTAATTAGAAAACACATTGGTTATCTTTATAAACAAAAAAGGGACTGACATTTTTTTGAGAATGTGTAGGAACATCAAATGGCCCAAAGCCTCAAGGCAGGCAACCTCTAGACGATGAGCAGAGCAAAGGAAGCATCTTACAACTCACGTCGGTCTATTCAAGAAAAAAAATGGAAAAAGCAACCATTTGAAAAAGAAAAAAGAAAACGAAAAAAGAGAAATCTATATTTTCGTTGTACTTTTTATCACGCACAACTACGTAATTAGTCACAGAATATACCATTTTACCACCCGTAACTTAGTGATGCTAGACCTTAGTTTGTTACTAATGAGATGTTATGTGCAAATATTTAGAATAATGAGCAGATTCGAGCTGAAGTATTAATCTTTGCCAAAATGAATTCAAAAAGCAACAAGAATTACGATCGTGCAAAAAAACGGTCCACTCGAACGAAGGACCAGTCAATGAGCAAGAAAAGGAAATATCAAACGAACAAAAAGAGAAGAAGAAACATAAATCGTGATTCATGAATGTACGAAAGAAGCTACGACTGGAGGAACCAAAATAAAATTTCGAACGTTCGATAGAGTAGAAATTATATAGAAAGAAAAACAATTGTACACACGATTGTACGGAATAAAGCTCATACTGCTAATCACGTAAAGTCTACACCACCATGCACAGAATTAGAAGAACTCTTAGATTAGAAGTCTAGCAACTTACGGATCAAAGAAGATTGGCGAAAGAACATAGAAGATCTCTACTGCTAAAATAAAGGAAAAAAGTTTTGCACGCATCTATCATCCAGAATAAGGAAGAACTAGGATTAGAAGTAGAATTATATTATGAATCTTTTGTTTAGAAGTTTTCTTTTATTAGAATTAGCATAATATAAACAGACTTCTTATGATCTATAAATAAGAGGGTTCGTTATAGGAGTAGAGTTATCGAAGGAACTTTCAGCATCAATTGACGACTCAGGTTGGGTTTTCTTTCGATCAAAAGTTGAGTAGAATAGTTTAGATATCTAAGGTTTCTCGAGAGCAATTGACGCCTGTGATCGGGAGCTGAAAGATTAGAGTAGAGTATCTGTAGTTTCTCAGAAGCAATTGACGCCTGCAACTGAGGGATGAAAGATCTTTTTATTACTTTCTAGTTTAGATTTATTTTCATGCATTTTTACTGCTTAGTAAGCATCTAAAAGTTTTTTATTTGAATTGACGACTCAAATTAAGAATTTGCAGATTAGTGTAACGATTTTACTTTTCCATCTTTAATTTTCTTGAGTTTGATTGATGCCCAAATTTTAGGAAGATTACTGATTAGTTTAAATCTATGTTAAAGAATTCTAGCTTTTGATTGACGCCCAAATTCTAAAGGGCTGAGATACAGTGTAACGGTACTTTATTTTGTAAACATCCGAGATCTGAAAGATTGTGATTGACGACCATAATCTGGAAGAAGGAAGATTTAGATTTATTTTCTGCAAATTAATTTAAACAAACCATTCTTTTATTTATATTTCCCCAGTAGTTTAGGATCTTAAAATATAAATAAAAGTTTTTAATAAAAACAAAAATATATCAGAATAATCACCTTCCTCGTAGGAACGATCCTATATTAGTGCTGTAATTTTCATTGTGCGCTTGCAATAGGTTAAGACTTAGTACGATAAAAGCCCGAACAAGTTTTTGGCACCGTTGTCGGGGAAGCAAATTTTATTCTTTATTTTATTTTTATTTTGAAAACCAATATTTATCTTTCTCTCTTTATTTTTCTTTATATCTTTATTTTTCTTTAATCACTTCTTTATCTTTCACAAGTTTATTCGGAGCAGCGAATCAAAGGTTTTAACACTTCTTCTGACAAGAGAAGCTAGATGCTCAAATTTGTTCTCTTCCTGCTTTCTAAAATAAAGATCAGATACAACTAAAACTATAAAAATATTTATGTTTCTGGTGTATGCATCACACTCAAACTCAAAGTTTAAATTTCTTCGAGTGTAACCTAGAAATTGAAAGGACTCTCTTGCGTAACTTAGCCTAAAACTGATCTTTAATAAGAGAATCCCAAGCTATAGCTAACGATCATTCCATTCAAGCACAGTTCAGCCTAGTTACTCTGACTGAGCCCTCTTTATATAGTTATACCAGAGGTCGCAGCCGGATAAATTATAAAATCAAGCTCAATACACTATAAGTTGTACCCATCTTTCATGGGCTTGATCGAGAGGATCCCTATCAACATCTAAGGAACTTTACAAAGCTTTGCTCGATGTTATAATTGTTGGTGGCTAATGATGAGGCCATTAAATTACGGTTGTTCCCCTTCTCTCTTAAAGACCAAGCAAAAGCGTAGCTAATTTCATTACCCACTAGAAGTATTACCACTTGGGAAGGACTGCAGTCCAAATTTTTGAACGAGTGCTTCTCAATTAGTAAAACTAATCAGATTTGTCAGGCAATTCAAAACTTCAGGCAATTACCTAAAGAATTATTCCACGAGAGTTGGGAACGCATGAAGAATCTCCTAAGAAAGTGTCCTCATCTTGATGTACCAAATTGGTCCATTGCGCAAAATTTCTATCAAGGGTTAACTAAGACCAATCAGTCTACAGTTGATGCCATAAGCGGAGGAGCCTTTATGGCTCAAAATTGCCAGCAATCTTGGAACTTATTTGAGAAATTGGTCGATATTTCAAAGTAGAAATAAGCTTTGTTAAGATCTGATCCAGATGTGCTTTGCCACACCCCACTCGTGAGGGGAGGTATTTACAATATTAACAAAGACAAAGTAAAGAAGGAGGATGACATGAGTACAAAGGTTGTGACTCTTGAGCAACAAATCACAACATTAATGAGTGTCAGACCAAGCACTCCGAAAAAAAATTTAGCAGCTTGCCCGAATTGCCAGATTTCAACTTATGCCGAGAGCCCTGCTGTGACAGCCCGAATTTTCCCAACCTGAATTTTCGAGATTTTTTTTTTTTTCAAACACTAATGGAAAAATTCAGACCGCCAGATTGTAGAACACGATCTGAATACATAATTACTTGTTACATCCACATACATGGAGAAATCAAAGTAGATAATACATATGACATAAATAAATCTCTAATTCTAATATCCAGTATTACATAACTTAAACAAACCACTGGTGATGGCCAACCATCACCAAACAGTGGTGTACAAAATTATATACAAGTACAAAGGATACCAAGTATGAACTCACCAAACTCCATAAAGCACTCAATCAATGACCCCGAACATCATAGCACTCCTCAATTCCCCAAATCTGCAAGTCCGGTGTACAAATTGAAGCTATACCTGTGACGTATAGTCAAAGGGTGAGCTACATCTTAGCTCAGCAGAAGAAAATTCAATACTACTTCACATATTATCATAAGAAAACATAGATTCAACGCTAAAATCAAACCTTTTCTTATTTAAAATTGAAACTCATTTCAAAGGTCCCTTTCTTATCAAACAAAGACTGATTTCAAATATTATTTTCTTATCACACAAACTAATTTCAAAACTGATTTTCATATCACACAAAACTGATTTCCTTTTTCACACAAAACTAATTTAAAAGTTGATTTCCTTATCATACAAAACTAATTTTAAAACTGATTTCCTTTTTACACACAAAAGTGATTTCAAAATATTTATTTATCACATAAAACTGATTTCAAATCCGCCCCGGCGGCCCACATGGTACTTGTACTCTACCCATAACAGTCCACAACAAGCATAATCCGTCCACAGCGGTCCACATACGCATAATCCGCCCATAGTGGTCCACATATATAATATCCGCCCATAGAGGTCCACTTGAATCTCACAACTTATGATTTGATTCACAAAGTATAATCCGAAGAGTACGTAAAATCTCATGAAAGCAGTCCAAGGGCGTACATGAATCCTGCCACAATGGTCCAAGAGTGTACCGAGTCACAATAAGGTCCAAAGGAGTATATAAAATCCCGCGAAAGCGGTCCAAGGACGTACATAAGCACAACAAAGTATAAAGGTGTACGTAAATCCCGTAAAAACGGTCCAAGGGAGTACATAAGCACAATAAAGTCTAAAAGAGTACGTAAAATCCTGTGAAAGCGGTCCAAAGGTGTACATAAGCATAACAAAGTCCAAAGGTGTATGTAAATCTCGTAAAAACGGTCCAAGGGCGTACATAAGCACAATAAAGTTCAAAAGAGTACGTAAAATCTCGTAAAAACGGTCCAAGGGCATACATAAATCCTGCCACAGCGGTCCAAGGGTGTACCTTCTCACAAATCTACAAGACTCAACAATTTCGAGTTCACATTCTAGTTCAGATATCTAATTCACGATCCAAAGCTCACATTCCTGGTTCAAAGGTTTTAAAATTCACCATTTAAAAATCAAATTTAAAATCGAATACCATAGTACAAATTCTAGGTTAAGTTCACCGTTCAGAATTCACCATTTCGACTCAAGGATTTCAAATTTCTATTTTGCAAGGAGTTCAAGTTATAGTTCAAATCACTATCAAACTTACATCAAAATACATCAAGAAAACTTATCATTTTTCATCTAAATACATTAAAGAAACTTATCATTTTTCATATAAATACCTCAAAGAAACTATGAATCAAAGTTAAACATGCAAGTTTGCATTAAAGTTCTCCTACACATCGAATTAGATTCAAGCATCGATTTTAAATAACAACACTTCAAATCACACTTATCATTTTTATTTGATTAAATCAAGGCATCTATGAATCAATTTCAAAAATACAATAGGATATTAAATTTCCCCTACCTTAACCTCGAAGCAAGCAAGGTCCTATTGATGGCCTTCCGCCCTTAATCTACATCACAAGCACACAATGATGTATCAAGGATCAACTCCAATCACTAATTACTTAAATACGTTTAAGTATTTTCTCAAAACTGAGGTTGAAACGGGTAATTTCATGCCAATATAGAATTTGACTCAACCTTCCCCCTAAATTCGACCTTTAAAACTTTAGATTCATAAAATGGTTAAATCACAAAAGTTATAGAGTTAGTTGTCCTCTTTCCAACGCTGTAAGAATTGCATCAATCGGAGTTTGGAGTAAAACGTTATGGCTGAAATACCGAAGCAGTACTGGCAACTCAGACAAAATCGACTAATCAATTTTCCAAAATCGATTAATCGATTTTCAAACAGACAAAAATCTTGCTCACTGGTTGTGACCAGTCGATTAATCGACCCAATTTTGATTAATCGAAATTCAAAAATTGATTAATCGATTTTACTCGATTAATCAGTTTCATTTCTCGAAAAATCAGAATTTGACCTAGCTTATTACTAAATTTTGACCCTTAAACCGGTTGATTCTTAAGTTGATCAATTCATAAAAGTTGTAGGGCTTGCTGTCTTCTTTCCAACGCAATAAGAATCATGTCAATTGGAGTTAAGCACAAAATGTTATGGACAAAATATTGAGGTAATATCAACAAGCTCAGGCAAAATCGACTAATCAATTTTCAAAATCGATTAATCGATTAATAAAAAAAAAATTCGATTGATCGGTTTCGTGAAGTTCCTCTCGAATTTCTCTTTTATCAAAAATTAATTAATCGATCAATCGATTTTGGCAGTTTCTGAGCACTTCTCGGGTTTGAACCTTGAAACCCATTTTTCTTCTTTTTCTTCTTTTAATCCATCATTCATGCATAAGATATGAACTAAATCATCATACACATCATAGATTTACAAACCCTTACCTCAAATCGATTTGTATGATTGATTCCACGGCTTGAATCAAGAGCTAGAGTTCCTAGCTTCCAAATCTCCAAATCACACGTGCTATTTTGTTGGGATTTAAAGCTCGTGTACTATCTCCACGCACAAATCCTCAAGCATTTTCTTCCTTCTCTATAGTTTCACTCTCTCTTCTTCTTCCTCTTTCTCTCTTCCTTCTCTCCTCAAAAACCCAAAACCCAGAACCCCTTGTGCAAATCGGGTATAGCTTCTACAAGAAGCAATTGCCTTCTTTAACTAAATGGGATTGGTTCCCATACAAAACACATATATTTGTCTTTGGGCGTATTAGTTCTCATCTAAGGATCTAGTTCCCGTGTGAAACGAACGTACCTATTTAGGTGTTATCTCATAGCAAAATGATTTTTGATTAGGTGTGGGCCTACACACCCAAACCATCCACTAATCGGACCCGGTGTTGAGCCAACACACCAAAGCTTGGTGCATAAGAAGCCATCTAATGCTCAACACACAATCTAAATCGGTCTTTTTCCACTTAAGATCCAACCTGAAATAACTCACTTAATTAATTTCACAATCTAAACCGAGGTACACTATTCAAAGTCAAAATTTTGATGCGCCATCATATCAAGAGGTGGTGGAGAACTAACAAGTAATGGCCTTTCAAAGGAGAGATTATGGGGACACATATAACCCATCGTACAGGAACCACCTGAAATTTAATTATGGATCCACGAGTGGGGCACAACTAGCTCCATCAGTTGCACAACCCAGATTTCCCCTTGCCCAAGTTTTCCATCAGAGACCACCAATGTCGATTGTGCTGCCACAATTCGTACCACAAAGCAATGGACCTAATGCTACGGTTGTTCAAATCCTTTGGGAGTTGCAGTAATAATCGTATCAGCATTCAAAAGATCAGTCCCAACTAGCTCAATTCTCTCAAGTACTACACTCACTAACTCAGTCTATTACAAAGCTAGAGGGTCATATTTGCCAACTAGCTTCACAATTAACTAAGAGAGAAAGTGGTCAACTACCGATGCAGCCAATTAGCAATCCAAGAGGATAAATATTTTTGGGGGAAACCGTTACCCCCACTTATCAAAGTTGATACCCTCAAGGACATTGTCGAGCTACCGACTCATCCGTAGTACCATTTGTAAAATATGTAAATCATTATTTTAAGGTTTTGAAAATTTTGGGAAAGACCTTACGATTGTCAAAAACACGACTAATCATAATGTTACCTCCCTTGTATAGTAGAGTTTTACGAACGAACGTATGGATTTAGGTACGTCTGTAACCCTAAGTTATACGACCCAATAGTAGTGATTACTATCGGATTCACACGAGATTTCGAGCTTTCAAACGATGAAAACCTAGAGTTGACCGCCAACTCTAGGTTAATAATACACGTGATGACCGGTTCAGCGGGTCATCACTGAAATTAGGGCCTACATATCCGTGGGAGGAGACATCAGCCCCATTTTCAAACTCTCAAGCTAACCTTTCTTCTCTCACTCCATTTTTCAAATTTTCTGAAAGCTAACACAACCATTTCTCTAACTTACTTTGATTTTACCCTTTTCTTTTCTTTCCTCCATTCAAAACCCTACCCATAGCTAACGATCTAATATTTAAAATTAGGGTTTCGATACGTAAATGATTTTGATTATTAATCTTTCCCTTGTTGAAAATCTCTTTCATTCGGCATAAGAAAATTGGTGATCATTGACCAAGGTTTGTTTACACTTATAGAACAACAAATCATGTCAATATCAAAGGATAAAAGACCGAGAAAAGAAGAAGAAGATGAAGTTTGGGGAAAGGTTTTGACTATTTCTGCAGATTATAAGCCCGATCCACACAAATAATAGTAGGTAAATTTTTTAGTATCCCCTATTTTTGGAAAACAATGAGGATATTGTCTTATTTTAGTTTGGGGGGGAGGGGGGGGATACACCTTTCTGTGTATATTAGTTTTGGAAAACAATGAGGACATTGTCTTTAGTTGCTATATTTTTCTGTAGTTTTGCTTTTTACATAAAAAAAAAAAAATCTTTTTAGTTCTTAATGTAGACCTTTTAGACTTTCTTTTCTGAATAGCTAATCATTGTATGCGAGTTATGATAGAAAAAAAAAATTATGATTTCACAAACTTTAAAATCCATCGTAGTAAAAGTTCAACAATCACAATAGAGCAGTTACGATTCATGTCTAGCTCTCTTAAACACTATATCAGATTGAATGTTTGAAACTATACTTCGATTTAAACTGCAATATTTAGACTATAGTTTTGAAATTATATAACCAGCGAGCTTTTGAGCCATATTTTCTCTTTTATTTTGAGAGAGATTGATTTCTATTTGAACTTAAACTTTCTTTGAACTTCTTGACTACATTATAATGAAATCTCATATAGCTGAAAAATCAAATCAAATATTCTATGATTATGATAATTTGTCTTTCTAGAACTGTTTATTTGATACATCAAAATAATATGGCAGTCATGCTATTGAATCATGAAAATGATAAAAGCCCATTCTTTATATTCGTTAGAGCCAAAAGGCCAAAATCCCATAAATTTATTAACCCCTTGAACCCATATTAGAGGCCTAAACCAAATTTCTTTGTACCAAATTCTTATAAGCCCTTAGCCATATGTACTACCTGAAGCTTTCAACCTTTTTACCCTATTATTTTCTGAGAATTTAGAATGCAGAAAATGAGAAGAGGGAGTGAAAGGAGTGAAAGAATAAGGGATATGCAACAAACGGCACATCTGAGAAAGAAATAAGATGAAGAAAAATATAGGGAATCAATAGAATCATAAAATACGATTCTACAAAAAGAGAAGCAAGAAGCTTCCAAACTGAAGAAAAATTCAAGAGGGTATCTGAAACTCAACAAAATGGGATTTACAGAAAAGAAATAAAAGAAAATGAGAAGAAGTTATCCAACTTTTTGGATACTTACTAAAGTAGAAATAAAAATAAGAGAAGAAGATAGAAGAAAGATGACTTGAATTCTCAGAATTTTCGAATCCATTCTATCTTTCTTTGAAAACTTCTTAACCCAAAACCCCATTACAAGCTAAAAAAAAAAAAGACCTTCTTGATTCATGATTTACAATAATATGAGCCTAGTAGAGATGCATATAATAAATACTGTGGAGAAATAGGAAAGCATATGAATAGAATTGATTATCCATTCCATGAGATTTTTGTCTATGTCAATTATCCTTTGAGCATTCATCATATATATCATATATAGAGAACCCAAAAATTTTAATATTCTTTATGAGAGTATGCCGATAGTGAGAGTTTGGATGAAAATATTTTCTAAATCTGCAGTTTAGAAAAATTTATGATGAATAAACTTTTCATTGATATGCACACATTCCACGCTTAATATGAATTGGAATTGTTAAGTTCTGATAAAGGATTACTGCTAGGAAGGAAAGCAAAGGATGTTGGGATCATGCTTTTAAAACTGTGACAACCATATACTGCTCAACTATTACAGTTTAGTGTATAAAATTTAGTTTTGAAATTTTAAAACTTTTTCTTCTTTTATTTTAAAATAAATAAATAAATAAATATTTGAAGTTTGTAGTTACATTCACTGAAAACCTTCAAGAGACAACAACTCCTCCACTAGGTATCACCTAGGGATTTAAAGGTTTGTTGTATCTGCTAAATGCAATCATGCTCTCTAAGAAAGTGGCATTTAATTTTTAGACTAATTTTTATTTCCTTGTTTGCTAGGGACTAGCAAATCTTAAGTTTGGGGGTGTGATCAGTCACAAAATATACCATTTTACTACCCTTAAATTAGTGATGTTAGAGCTTAGTTTGTTATTAATGAGATGCTATGTGCAAATATTTAGAAGCATAGGCAGATTAGAGTCGAGGTGTTAATCTTTACCAAAATGAACTCAAAAAGTAGCAAGAATTACAATCGTGCGAAGAAACGATCTACTCAAACGAAAGACCAGTCGATGAGCCAAGAAAAAGAAATATTGAACGAACGTAAATCTCGAATGAACAAAAGGAGAAGAAGAACCAGAAATCGTGATTCACGAACATACGAAAGAAGCTACGACTGGAGGAACTAAATTAAAATCTCGAACGTTCGACATAGCAGAAATCATATAGAAAGAAGAACAATCGTACACACAATTGTACGAAATAAAGATCACATGAAGTCTACACCGCCATGCATTAAACAATTAGAAGATCTCTTGGATTAGAAGTCTGGCAACTTACAAATCAGAGAAGATTGGCGAAAGAACTTAGAAGATCTCTACTGCTAAATAAAGGAGAAAAGTCATACACGCATCTACCATCCAGAATAAAGAAGAACTAGGATTAGAAGTAGAATTATATTAGAAATCTTTTATTTAGAAGTTTTCTTTTATTAGAATTAACATAATGTAAACCGACCCCTTATGATCTATAAATAATAGGGCTCGGCATAGGAATAGAGTTATCGAAGGAACTCTCAGCATCAATTGACGACTAAAGTTAGATTTTCTTCTGATCAAAAGTAGAGTAGAGTAGTTTAGATATCCAAAGTTTCTCGAGAGCAATCGACGCCTGTGATCGAGAGCTGGAAGATTAGAGTAGAGTATCTGTAGTTTCCTAGAAGTAATTGACGCCTGCAACTGATAGATGAAAGATATTTTTATTGCTTTCTAGTTTAAATTTATTTTCATACATTTTTACTGCTTCGTAAACATCTAAAAGTTTTTTATTTGAATTGACGACTCAGATTGAGAATTTGCATATTAGTGTAACAATTTTACTTTTCCATCTTCAATTTTCTTGAGTTTGATTAACGCACAAATTTTAGGAAGTTTGTTGATTAGTTTAATTCTGTGTTCAAGAATTCTGGCTTTTGATTGACGCCCAAATTCTAGTGGACTGAGATACAGTGTAACAATACTTTATTTTGTAAACATCCGAGTTCTGAAGGATTGTGATTGACGACCATAATCTGTAAGGAAAATTTAGATTTATTTTCTGCAAATTAGTTTAAACAAACCATTCTTTTATTTATATTTCCCCAGCAATTTAGGATTTTAAAAGACAAATAAAAGTTTTTAAACAAATGAAAATATATTAGAATAATCACCTTTCTTGTGGGAATGATCCTATACTAGTACTGCAATTTTCATTGTGTGCTTGCAATAGGTTAAGACTTAGTACGATAAAAACCCGAACACTACAGACATGCGTGCTTTAATGCGATAAAATATTAATATTTTTTCGGCAACACAGCTGTGCTAAATCGAAATCCTTAAGGTTCGCCTTGGATCTTTGGATCCTACGTCCAAGTAGGAGCGACAGTGTCAATCTCGTTCAAACAGTCAATGTTTTGATCGGTTTGATTCCACCTCTTAATGACATTACATATTGAACAACTATGTTCAAACATAGATGCAGAAAAGATCATTTCCTGTGTTTATTCTCTGTCGCAGGCTTAAAAACTTGTATGGTATCCCTATAAAGTGTACGTCATGTGTCTGGGTATCCGTAGGATGGTCGTTTGTTCCTGTAAATTATACTCGGATAGGACCTGGGTCGGGACTTCCATTGCCTTGCTTTTATTGCCCCTAATAGGTCCATATTTTTGTATAGTTAATCTGTTTATAAGATCGTTATCAAAAGTGGCACACACTCCCAAAAAGCATTATGATATCAATATTCACTTCACTAGGGTAGCTACACTAAAGTATCCTCAGGATCGATGGGTTCACCCAAAGATCTCAAACCCTACCTCGAGTAGGGGCACCCGTGCATATCAAAACAGGGCAATCAATACCTCATAAGATTAAGCATAACTGTTAGATCTTCGTGTCATTGTTGTACACTAATTTTTAAGTATTGGTCGATCACTCTCCTGCTTGCGGGGCTGTCTTTTTCAAAATAAAACTCAAACATCATACATCATCAATCGTACTACCTCGGTTGTGCCCAGTAATGTCGCTAAGCGCTTGGAGATCGATAGTCTTGGGAAACGGATATTTTTCCAATGATATGAGCTTCTGCTACTCTCTATTTCGAGTGACGGATGTTTTCCCAATGTAATAGGCTTATGTCACTCTCCATATTTCTTTTCCTTTTTGATGTTTAAGGTTCTTTTTGAGTAAGGCGGACCTATTAGCATTTGCCTTGGAGCTCTTCGGTTGTCTCTTTCTTTGGCATACGATAATTAGTGATCGGATATCAAAGAGGGGCATCTGTAGACACCCAAATTTGGCCCAAGGCTCAATTAACTTGTACTTTGAGAAAGGCGTACTTCCGAAAGCACTTCTCATAACCTTTAGAATCCTTACCTGACCCCAGAACCCTTACCGGACCCCTAAAACCCATATCGGAGCATCCCCGTAGAACTCCTTTAGAACCCTAGATACTCTGAGGAAAGCTTAGAAAAACCTTAGAGAATGATCCCCGATTCCCGAATGGTCCCAAAGTCAGCCCATGAAAGCACGAGGCTTCAAAAATTGCATTTCACAGATTCATGATGTTGAGCAGCTCTCGAACTTCCGTTGACCATAGCTTTTGATTTTAAATATTCGATGACTATTATTATATATTATTTTGGGGTAGCTCGAGACGATACATCCAATGGGCTTATAAAAAAAGAGAAAAAAAAATTAACACATGCATACGTAGTATGTACGCATAGAGTAATTTTTAAAAACTTTGGCTATGGGTACATATAGCCAAAATGATTTTTTTCCAGCACAAGCATGAACCTCTCATATCCAAAAATGAGAGGTAATTATTTGGGGGTTTGACTTGTGGACCATCTCGGACTTCAGGGTTTATTCATTTAGGACCCTAGTACCCTTAGTATCCTAAAATATAACACTTTTGCCACTCACACTCTCACCCTGTCATCCACCATTAAAACCCACCACCCTCTTCTCCAAGCCCTCAAAAACCTTAGATGGGTCATAACCTAATTTCTAAACCAATTAGTGAGTTAATCACTCACTAATTACCCCCAACTTTATAAATAGATAACCACTCCCCTCCCCTCCCCCTCTCCTTGTTTAGGACACTTTTCAAAACCTAGAGCAAAAACTCTAGCAAAGTAGCTCCCCATCTCAAACCTTCAAGCCTCCCAAACCTTGAAAGTCTAACTCATCCCTCATAACCCTTAGATATCCACCATCAATCCTTCCAAGTAACTAGCAACCTAGGAATCCTTTCTCCCTGTTGTACTATTGGAAGCTCATCGGTAATGCTCTCACGCGAAGGTCCAACCACCGGTGCCACAAGGGCTCGAGAGTACCGACTATACCATCTTTTTCTCTACCGTCTTTGTTTTTACTCTATCCAATGAATCAAATTGTTATGCTGTCGAAATTTCGGTGTTGGCGGAGAGCTTGATAGGATCGTAGTGCATTCGGACAAGAAGAAGTGCCGCTCACTTTTTCATTTATATATATATATATATATATATACTCGCTCATAGTAGAGACCGCTTACGAGCGGGTCAATCGGGTGCCTAAAACTTTCTGATTGATAACTGAAGCCTCTACCCAAGAGCATTTGGCGTTGATCGGTAAATCGGAGTCATATTTTTGTACTTCGGTTCTTATAATATCAATTTTGGGTATCCCGGGACACCAAAAGCTCCGGGTGGTGACTCCATCTTTTTTAAGATAGCGTATCGTCGCGACGGACTTGCGAAAGCCCACAGTTGCACACCCACGTATATGGATGCATTAATTTTTCCCAACTTTGACCACACTTTTAACAATAGATAAGCATCGAATTCTGCCCAAAATTTTTAGGTGAAACATGATCGATCTCCTGTAAATTGTCGTGTCACCTGATTTTTCGGTTGAGTGCCCCATAACACTCACTTGACTCGTGGGTAGTGCAAAATGCTACTCGTGGGTATCCAGAAAAAATAAATCTTCCTTTTACATGATGTGCAAATAACGGCTCCCATCTCAAATAATTTAACCGTTATAAGTGATGCGTTTGCTTTAATTTAGATAAAGAGGTAACATCAAATGATGCCTCACCACAAGATGGGCACTCCATTTCGATCCTGTGGGTCTATTTTGAGGATTATTCAAACAATAACCAATTTAATTGTGGCTCAATCATTGCAGTTGCCCATCCATCCTTACCGATCAATCTACCCGTTATAATCATAACCCTACAATTGCACTGATCAAAAGAGATAAATATTTGACATTTGTCAAATGCAATGGATGAGTTTGGTCTATGGCCCAAACAAGAAAAGATCCATTAGATAGACGGCTTCGATTGATGAATACGTGTGCCAAGTGCCCTATCTCTTAGAGTTAGTATTAGGTACGCGCATCAAGTACCTTCATATCATGGTCAAACTTCAAGAGTTGAATAAATATTTATAAGCATGCAAATTAGTGGAAGTACATCTTTGACTGTCACCAAATTAATCCTAAAATCTTTGTGCATCCAAAGGCTGTCAAGAGGGACCAACACTTGCCCCGCTAGCACCGCAAAATCAAAAGCTTGCTGTGCGTTGGGGCGAGTTAAGACTCTTTATTATATATATATATATATATATATATATATATATATATAACCAACGTATCCAAATAACCTTCAATATTATCATCACAAAAGAAGGATAATGGTCAGGTCCAACAAATTGAACGGGATATTGTTTTCAGCCAGTTTTACAACTAGTGGATATAGGAGAATCCTCACTACGTGTCATCTATGAAAATTAAAAGTGTGGAAGTCAAAATTCTCTTCTATCCAATGGCTACAAATCTAGTTCAACACGAGATCAGATTTAACCAATTGGACCCAATAATTTCCCTTAAGAATGAACAACAAAAATTGGAAGCTCAACTTGAGCCCCTACGTTAGAGATAGGGCTAACCATATCAAAGCCAGCCTAAGTTAGGGCTGGGCTAGGGTTGCCTTCATCCCTAGGGCTAGGCTTTAGGGGAGCCCGACCACATCCAGGCCCTTGACAACCCTATGTGCATCTTTCAAGGTTTGGCCAGTGTAGCGGTGGGAGGTTAAGCCATGCACCTCGTTTGGTGCTCGGTGACTACGCCTAATATCAACTCCTTACTCCAATTGGAAAAGGGCTTAGTGCCACCAATATTGTAGATTTGTGTTAATATTGTAGATGTGGAACATGGTCATTAATATGAGATGCCAACATTGGATGCTTCTCATCTTTCAATCAAGACCGTTAAAAATTTGTCAGACACAAAGGTTTATATGATATGCTTTAAAAAGTGATCTAATCATATGTTAGGGATCCACTGATCATTATAAAAGCTTGTGCTCGGATCTTTCGTGTTGTAAATAAGTAGCCATGTAGCCAAATTTGTCATGTCCTCCAAGTGGCAGCCCATCATGCATTGTTGATCAGTAGCTGGCTATCGTCCGATCAGATTACTTAAGTCTGGTAGACATGCGATGGAGTACTGAGGATCACCCTATATTTTTGTACTGAGGATCACGCTACCTCCTCGAATCATGAGCCACGTGTAAAATATGAATCCCATTCATTGTGTTTGAAAGCACCAAGTCTCAGACTCTTTAAAAATTATTGATTGCTTCAGATCAAGTGATGGAGATCTTTTTCACCCCAATCTTCAACACAATAGATCTTGATATCATCGTGCACCTATCAGACGATCATTTTATGATTCCACGTATCACAGATCCTTAAAAAATGGCCCTAAAGAAATTCACGTTTGAACATGGTGTGTGTCATAATTCAAGGGCCGTTTTTTGGGGATCAGTGACACATGGAATAAAAAATTGATTGTCTGATAGGTGCGCCATGATCTCAAGATCTGTTGTGGGAAAGATCGGGGTGAAAAACTATCTCCATCATCTAATCTGAAGCAATCAATGATTTTCAAGGGGTCTGGGATGTGATCGCTTTAAGAGAACTCATCGGGGTGAACAAATGTAATTTTACTTGAAAATAATGACGTGTACATTTGTTTTAAAGGGAGATCCGTCAATCTTATACGAGACCCCAAATATACGGGATAACGCTATGATGATGATGATAAATCCTTAAAAAATGGCCCTACAAAAGTTCACGTTTGGACATAATGTGTCATATGATTCAAGGGCCATTTTTCAGTGATATGTGACACATGGAATAAAAAATTGATTGTCTAATAGGTGCACTACGATCTCAAGATCTATTGAGTGAAAGATCAGGGTAAAAAACTATATCCATCATCTGATCTGAAGTAATCAATGATTTCCAAGGAGTCTAGGATGCAGGCGCTTGAAGAGAACTCGTCGGGTGAACAAAAGTAATTTTACTTGAAAACAACATGACATGTATATTTGTTTTTAAGGGAGATCGATCAATCTTATACGAAACCCTAAATAGATGGGATAACGCTATGATGATGATGATAGGGCTATCAATGGGTCGGGCCAAGTTTTGCATTGCCCTAGCCCTAACCTTTGCGGGCTAGCTCCGGACTTTGGGCTTTCAAACAGGACTAATTTTATAGTATAAAAAATATATAATACTTATTATTATATCATTTTCAATATAAAAATGATCAAAAGATATATATATATATATATATATATATATATATATATATATATATATATATATATATGAGTACCTTTAAATCCACCCACCAAATCTTTGAGTTCACCCACGCTAAAACACAGTGACTTGGTAGAATTAGATGATGGAGATAGTTTATCCTCCCAATCTTTGACACGAGGGATCTTGAGATTATGGGCCTATTATCAGACGATTAGTGTTTTATTTCTCGTGGCACACAATTCAGAAAAATGACCTTATAACATCACGTGCACGCTCAAAATTGATTTTAAGGTCCCATTTTTGGTGTGTATCACATGCTATAAAAAACCGACCGTCTCATGATACGATCACATTCTCAAGATCCATCATGTGACAACTTGGATTTTCCCAACCAAATTTTATGAGATATATTTTTTTATTCTTTAAACACTAAACCAAATGGGAAAACACCAGACCGTCGGATCGCACTTCACAATCCCAATGCAAAAATTTCTTGGTACACCTACAAAATGTAGAATTAAAGCGAGGATACATATGAAAAAATAAAGGTTTCCTTCTATACATAACAACTAAACAAGAGGGCCCAAAAGAAATCACTGGTGATGGCTGACCATCACCTAAACAGTAGCTAACAAAACATACATACAAAAACTAATCTTAACATTATATTTAGTCCCAAGACATATCAAGTCCGATTCCAAAGTCCTCAAAAATTTACTATACTAAACCCAAAACACGCACAGTCCAAGTTCTCGCCTAGGGTATAATTCCCCAAACTAGAGATCATGTTCCTTTCTCCAGTACCTGATTCAGATCTACACATGTACCTGTGACATATAGTCGAGGGATGAGGTAACAGTCTAAGCTTCGTAGGGAATCATCAATAGCATGCATATTATCACATCACACATATATCTCATGACATAATTCAAATATGCTTTTCAAGATAAAGAATCACAATTTAATGATATTTAAATTGAAGCAAAACTGATATAAGATGCAAATTTCAAATCTCATCCACATGATTTCCAAAACTTATTCTCACAACAAAAGAAAACTTAAACTGATTACTTAAATACAATCTTGAGCATATATAGTATCGATAGTCGCATATATACCGATGGGAATCTCAACCACCATTGTTCAATGACCATTTTTATGATGCCCAGGCCCCTTCGTATGAGGGATGCTTATTGTAAACACCCAAATTTGGCCTAAGGCCGGATCGAAACACACTTCGAGAGAGACGCACTTTCGAGCTTTCGATGGCATGTATCGAACCCTTAGGAACCTTTCCCAACTGTTAAGAGTCATGGAGTCATTCCAAGCCCTTAGGAATCACCCCTAACCCCTTAGAAACATCCCCAAACCTTTAGAAACCAATCCCAACCTTTAGAACCCCTTTCAAACCCATACCTAGACTTTCTCAGGTAATGATCAAGAGTGGTGCACCGGGACTGGCTGAGATCTTTTACTGAGATTGAATCATATACCATGAAAAGTATAAGTCTCCATCTTTCCAACGAGCCAAGAATCGCCCCGATCGGAGTTGTGCATCAAAAGTTACGGCGATTCAAAGGTTGGGCACAAAATAGGCAAATTTTGAACCTGTCGAGAGGTTCAAAGGTTGGAACCTCGTGAGAAATACTGTGTACTTGGTGCAAGTGATACTTGCGCCAAGCCATTTCTCCCTATAAATGGCCTGGCACAACTATTAGTTGCGCCAAGCACAAGTGGATCTCACCTCGAGTAGTCAACTTCCCAAAACCCTATTTAGCATTGTTTTATTGTACCTTTGCTTGGCGCATCTATTAGTTGCGCTAGACTTGGCTATAGTAACCCTGATTTTTTTGCTCGAATTTCAGCTATCGGGTTTGACTTATTGACCCTCTTGATGCCCTGTGTGTGTTTCACTTGTTCTGTTGCACCCTTTCCTATTCTATGTGCAACCCTAGAATGACTTAAAACACTAACCTATCATCCATCATTGGAGCTAGTTTTCACACATTTCTAAGCTTCAAAAGCCTAGGAAACCTTAGATGGCTAGATTACCTAATTACTAATCCAATTTAGCTTCTAAACACCCTCCTAACCTCTCATTTTCCTATAAATAGAGAGGCACCCCTCCCTTTACAAAGGCTTGAAAATTCTCCTAAGAGAGAAGATTAAGAAAGAGAGCTATTCTCTCCTTTTGTACACCATTCTCCATACAAATTTCAGAACTTGAAAGTTTCCTTTAGACCACCCACTTTCATCAAAATGCCTTAGTTTAGGTGAGAGTCATCCCCTAGCCTTCCTTCTCTTCCTCTTAGTTGTCAAGCCCTAAGAGCTAAAACCCTTGTTCTAACCATACAAACCATTGGAAGCTCATTGAAGCACGTCTACGCAAGGATCCACAGTGGTGCAATAAGGGCCTGAGAGCTCCGATTCTCCCCTCTACTCTTCTACCTTCTTTATTCTTCCTCTATCATCGCATTTGTGCCCTTACGCCACCGAAATTTTGGTAGGAACGGAGGGGTATCAATAGGATTTTTGTACCCTAGGGCAAGAGGAAGGACCTTTTTGCTTCTTTTATTTTATTTTTATTTTAGCCATAAATAGAGACCGTATTAAGTGGGTTGATCGGGTGCCTAACACCTTCCCAATCGATAACCGAAGCTCCTACCCAATTGCCTTTGGCGTAGACCGGTGAATCAGAGTCATATTTGGCACTTCGGTGCATTTAATATTAATTTAGGTTTTCCGGGACACCAAAAGCTCTGGGTGCCGACTCTAAATTTTTTCACGTGTGCGCTTCGTCGCCACAGGATCGTCAAAAAATATCACGATTGCACAGATGGCGACTCTACTGGGGAGTAGCTAGTAGAGCTTCCCCTTGAATTTGGCCTTTTATTTTTTATTTTTCTAACTTTTTTTACTATTTTTTCTGTTTTTACTTACCCCTACGATTACACCATTTTACTGACCCCTACTTTTACATCATTTACGTGCCTTAGCCGATTAACAGGCCTACTTGTGCATAGTTTTTACTTTTCTTTATATTTCCGTCATTTAAAGTGCATTAGCCGATTTGCAGGCCTACTTGCACTCTGTCATTTAATTTCTTTACTTTTACGCCTTTTAAGTGTCTTAGCCAATTGGCGGGCCTACGTGCACATTTACTTTATTGCAAACATATTCCATCAGTGGATGCCAGCCCGTAGAGGCGGCAAGGGACCATCACCCCCGGTCTTTGAACTTTAAGAAAACTCCCCTAAAATTGAAAAATAAAATTGAACCAATAAGGGGGACATGATTGAATATTGAGGGGTAGATTTTTATGGGTTGGGATTCCTAGGCAAACATACAATCTCCCGGTTCTTAGTACAGCGACAGCCCCTAGTGGTGATGATCCAGAAAAGTTTCAGCTCGCCTAGTACCTGAGAAAGCGCTTACACTGGAGGTATATCGGGTGGGTAACCTATCTTGTTACAAAGCCTAAAACCCGTGGGAAGTGAGCATTAGCGGACCAGCACTGGCCTTATATCCCTTAGGTTCGTTGAGGAGAGACCCGATACAATTAAGCAATCTGTCCCCAAATGCATAGCTTCCAGAAAAAAAACAAAAAAAAAACTCATTTTGGGTTGTTGTTCTGCTGTCAAAACACATTTGACCCCACTATTATACCTAGCGCAAATAATACATGCGCCAAGCCAAAGAAACCCAGAATTTTCCTAACGCATGTAATACTTGCGCCAAGCTTAAAATCTGACCAGTTTGGTCTGGCGCATCTAATACTTGCACCAAGCCTATTTTAAGCAGTGTAGCCCGATTCTGTGGCCTATCTCACCTTCCCGAATTTCCCAATTAGTGATTTTAGTACCTCTGTTTAGGTTCTGCAATATCTAACACCCAATACGCCCCCGCCTGTCAAAACAGGGTGACTTCTTTTTTACCCGCTCCTGGGGATCGGGTTGTTTGTATTGATTTCCGTGCCTTTAATAGATCAAGGGATTTCCCTTTTAATTCTTTCGAAACGCATCGGAGTTTTGCCGCGGGACCTGTTTAGGGTACGAAAGCCACCCAAGACGGGAATTCAAAGGCCTCAAAATCCTTAAATCATTTTCATTTTACAAAATTTTCCAAAAAATTAAAGAAATAAATAAACCCAAAAATAGAGATTTGTGGTGCCGGCACAACGGCATCATCTTATCCTCCGACATCCCGTAGGGAAAGAAGAAGGAAGCTTTACAAGCTCCATCCGAGGCACCCATATCCCACCCGCTACGAAGCCATGTCATGGGCTGTGGACCTGGCATATGCCAATCCCGACTCATCCCCACCACATTCCCTGACTCACTCCCACACGGAAGAAATGTTTACTTCTGTCCCCCTCACCCAATCACCCTTCACCGTTACCGGCTCATTTGGCGCCCCCATTTTCCCATCTACCACCTCCCAAAATGCCCAAAATCCAATCTCCCATTCCACATCATTTTCCCAATCCATGCCCATTCCCCCGTCCATGGCCATTCCCAATCCATCTCACCTTCCATCCACACCCATTCAAAACCCGGCCCAATCCTCCACATTCACCAATATACCCTATTTCTCATCCGCCTGATGCATACCCAATCCACCCGCATCTACCCATGCCACATCCAATTTTTCAAATCCCCCATACTTCCCTCCATCTACCCAGGTTGTGCCCACTTTTACTGGGGCCATGACTAGTTTCTCTCACACATCTCCCACATCTATACCCCATTCTTCATTATCCCATTTCTTACCCAATCCACCCACATTCACCAATTCCCCACGTAATTTCTCCAACCCACCCCATACCTCACCACTTACCCAGGTCATGCCCAATTTTATTGGGGCCATGCCTAATTTTTCCATCCCACCATCCCTTAAATACACCATCTCCATCTGATCCCTCTCCATTGACTATGATGGAGGAGATGGTCCACGCCTACACTAGATGGAAAGCCTCTCAAGACATCTCCTCTCACCCACACCCCACATCCCTAAATCTATCCCATGCCCTATCAAGCCTCCATGCCTCATTCCCCCATGACCATCATCACCCCCCATCATCCATACCCACCAGGGCTCCATGGCCCAAACCCCCATCACCCAGACCCATCAGGGGCCCATGACCCATATATCCCAAGACCCAATGGGTCAGATACACCAAGGCCCACTGGGCCAGACCCAACATGCCCAAAGCCTCATGGCCCAACCCTCCCAAAGTTTTATGGCCCAACCTTCCCAAGGTTTTATGGCCCAAACCCATCAGAGCTCTTTACCCTACACCCAAGCCCAGCAAGGCCCAAACCTTGGAGTCGCGCA
This sequence comes from Chloranthus sessilifolius, assembly GCA_021018995.1. Taxonomy (NCBI): domain Eukaryota; kingdom Viridiplantae; phylum Streptophyta; class Magnoliopsida; order Chloranthales; family Chloranthaceae; genus Chloranthus; species Chloranthus sessilifolius. The sequence goes on along the minus strand of CM037597.1, from coordinate 30,557,210 downwards.
CCCATACCCTTCACAATTCCTCCTAAATTTCACCCACCCACAACCCTCATACCTAGTTCAAGCCCATCCCTTGCATCAACCCCAATTTACCCATGCCCCTACACCCCAAAGCCATCTTCAAGCTTTTCCCCATACCCAATGGCCCCATCAGGCCCCACCCCAAAATTTAACTTCCACTCACCCCATCACCAAGAAAAATTTCCCTCACATACAATGGTCACACCCGACCCCCATTCAATCCATATAGAACCAAAAGGAGAATCTCACCCTCACTGCACCATCTGTAGACTAGCAGTATGAAGAGGACGAGATTAGGAATAGTGGGGCTTATACTGGGGCATTGGCCAACATTAATCCTCCACCTATGATCACTAATCCCCTAGTAGCACAGAGTGAAGCAAGACCTACTACTGAGAAGATAGCCCTCATGTCTAAGGAATTAGAGTAGTTGAAAGATCAGATAGACAAATTTCAGAAGCAACTATTGAAAATGGGTGGAGCTGAAATCCATGCCATTGATTTTTCGGACTTGTGTCTATTTACTGAGGTCCCATTGCCCCCAAAATTTAAAATGCCGGTTTTTGATAAATACAACGGCACCGGCAATCCCACTGCACACCTCAAGTTTTATTCTAGGGGCATGTGCCAATAAGGGGGAGATGAAAGACTATTGATAAAGGTCTTTCAAAAAAGTTTAACTGGTCCGGCCTTGAGGTGGTTCACATCCCTAGAACCATCTATGATAACAACATGAAAAGATCTGACTCACTTGTTTCAAGAGTAGTATGTCTACAATATAGACATTGAACCTCACAAGTCAAATTTGGCCCGATTAAAGCAGAACCATAATGAAACCTTCAGCGATTACTTAGGGCATTGGAGAGAGTGGCAGCTAGGTGAGAAACATAATACCTGATGACGAACAAATAGAGATGATTTCAAAGAATACCCTGCCAGTGATCTCAGACTTTCTCGTTTACCAACAACAATCCAACTTTACTGATTTGATAAGAAACGCCAATCGTTGCAAGGATGCTATCAGGGAAGGTCGTCTGAGCAAGAACGTACCTAGTGGAGCCAGTGGGGTAAGAAGGTTTTCTGAGCAGAGAAATGAGAAAAGAGCAGGAGCCGATGTTCAGAATATTACCAACACCCGGCCCAACACTAATATAATCTCGTTTCGATTCAAAGCCGCCCAGCCAACTCCAGTTAGAAGCGAGCCATTGGAAAGAACCGGGAATGGGCAGGGAGCACAGATGACTCCAGAGCAGAGAAGGGCCCGCTATGACCGAGTATTTACACCCTTAGGGTAATTACTGAATGTACTTTTGCCTTTGTTAATATAAAAGGGATTGGTCACAGCCCTCCAACCACGACCTCCTCCAATCCCATCCCGAGGAACTATGACCCCAACACTCACTGTAATTTTCATCAGGACTCGGGTCACCCAACCGATAGTTGCTTTCCATTAAAGCATGTGATACAAGATTTAATTAAGGTCAGGAAGATCATTCCACCTGTACCCTCCCAAGTGAACTAGCACACGAACATACATCAAGCACCGTTGCCCCCACACCCTCCCGGTGGGGCAGGTCCGAGACCCATTGTCGGTATGATTGAAGAGGATGATGAGGAGTTTGAATTTGACCCATCAGATTACATCAGTGACCAAGAAAGTTTTATAGCACCAAGGCAAAGAGATCAAGAAGAAAGAGGTATTGGGGTGATCGAACCTCTGAATTTGGCAGATTACTTTCCCAACCCTGCAACCCAAATTGAACCCTTAGATCTTAGGGCTTATTTCCCATTACCCACTTTAGTGAATTACGTATAAATTAATACCTATCAGCCGTACACTACCACCCCCACCAATTACCCAATAGCCCATCATGTCCTCCAGATCCCACCACCACCTATTAATTATCAGTGGTCCACCCCTACCCTATTACCCCTGGTGAAACCACCCACAAACCTCATCACCCCCACTTGGCCTACTTTTTCCATCTGCCCATCCATCACCGATGTAAACCAGACATTACCCACCCCTCCTGAGCCATCAGTACAAGTGCATCAGATACCGACAGCCACTCCATTTCAGATTTCGGGACCAACTTACAATCCTCATCAAGTCCTGCTCAGTTATGAATAGACGAATGTCAATGTCAGCAGCAGTAGAGAAGAGGCAGTGGACTTTGTTACCAAATCTGAGAAGATCTCTAAGCAGCCAGAGGCACCAGTAGCAGCACAAGCCCAACCAGAGGGGAAGAAAGATAGCGTCGTGAACTCGTTCGAGAAAATGAGCAGAGAACACATACTGGAGACCCAGTTGAAAAGGATGCCGGCTCATATCACGGTTTGGGACTTATTGATGACGTCCCCACTTTATTTTCAAGCCTTAATGGGGGTGTTAAAGAACGCGCACGTATCTCTTCAGGTGAGCCCAGATGAAGTCGGGTAGATAATTGGATAGGGGATGGCTCCCAATGTGATTTCATTTTCAGACGCCGATTTATCGGAGGAGGGGAATAGTCACTCAAAATCCCTCAATATCACTGTGGAATCCAGAAACCTGATAATCCCCTTGGTATTAATTGATAACGGGTCGGCTCTGAATGTTTGTCCCCTGAGAACAGCTGTGAAGATTGGAGTAGATCCGTGAATGTTGAGACCTACAAGAATGAGTGCTAGAGGTTTTGATAACACAAGAAGGGAGATAATGGGAGAAGTCGACCTTGAGTTGGTGATTAGGCCAATGACATTCTCCATATTATTTCAAGCAATAGATATCAAGTCCTCTTTTAATTTATTACTAGGGTGCCCATGGTTACACAAAGTTGGAGTGATACCATCAACGCTGCATCAGAAACTCAAGTTTGTATCTGGGCAGAAGGTTATCACCATCATTGGTGAGGAGCATGATAAGAAGGAAAATGCCACCCATAGCATTGAAAACCCAAAAGTGTTGGATGTGCCATATACGGCTGAAAATACCGACCTCCATAGTTTCGAATACGAGGTATCGGTTGTAGTCCCAAATCCTCCGGAAAGCATCACTTCAAGAATCGGAGGTGGAATGGTAGCGATAGTGGCCATGCTTCAAAAATGGGACTATCAAAAGGGTAAAGGACTAGGTCCCCGACTGCAAGGCAGGAGAGAACCGATCAAGGCCAAGGGAGGCCAGTAGGTCAGATTTGGGCTAGGTTATAAGCCCACAGAAGAAGAAGTCCGAGAGGCCAAAGAGAAAGCCTGAGCCGCCGCAGCTGCTAGTGCTCGAGGAATCAACTTAGAGGATAAGACCGGTCCCAAGCCTCACATCAGAGCTTCATTTGTGAGCATCGGGGTTATAAAAATCGATTAAAATGGGGTAATTCAATTAACCCCACTTAAACCCACGACACCTGTTCACCCCACCAATCCCCAGATTATCCCTCCAAGCCTGAAAATAGACCTAGCCGCAATGTCTCTCTTTGAGCAACGACGTTCCATACCTGTACAATCTCTGCCTGTGGTAAACCATCACAGGACTATGCTGACATTTGAGGATAGAATCTCAGACAATCCTAGGATCAACATGATGGAGGCTGACTCCAAAGAGCCATATCAATCAACACCCTTCATCCAAATCCAAGCAGATAAAGGAGTGGCATCTCAGGTACGCAATTGGGCATCTATGCCCCAAACTCTGGAAGCGACAAGTGGCCTGAAATACGACACCAGTTTCCTAAAAAAAAAACAACCTATAAAAAGCGAGATGAGTCATTGGTACGCAATACCGTGTATATATAGGGACTCATTTTGCCAAGAGCCCATTTTTGAAGAAAAAAAAATCGCAAAAATATAGAAAAAATATCAAACCCAAAAATATTATCTTTTAAAATTCTGAATAAAATCAAAGAAAATGATGCCTTAATAGAAAATCCCGATCCATGTGAAGTCGACCCTTTTCCTCTAGAAATACAAGAAGAGGTAGGAGTTACGAGTCTGGACAAAGAGATCCCTATTGAGGAGCTTCCTAATGAACTCCTAGAACAGTTTGTCAACATTGAGCATGGTTCTACCCCTATTGTTGAAGAAACCGAGGATGTCAATCTAGGTACTGAGGAGATTACAAGAATTACCAAGATTGAAACATCACTATCTCCTGAGGAAAGAAAAAGCATGATCGATTTCCTTCGATCATATCAAGACGTCTTTGCATGGTCATACGAGGACATGCCTGGTTTGGACACTAATTTGGTCAAGCATGAGTTGCCACTCTACCCTGATATCAAGCCGGTCAAGCAGAAGTTGAGACGACTCCGACCCGAGTTGATGCTGAAAGTAAAGGATGAGGTCATCAAGTAATATGACGCTAGGTTTCTCATGGTCTCTAAATACCCCTAGTGGCTGGCCAATATCATTCCAGTGCCGAAGAAGGATGGAAAGGTCCGTATGTGCATTGATTTCAGAAACTTGAACAAGGCGAGCCCAAAAGACAATTTCCCGTTACCACACATCGATATCTTGGTCGATAATACTGCTAAGCACGGGATGCTTTCATTCATGGACAGATTCTCTGGATATAATTAAATCAAAATGGCAGAGGCAGACCGAGAGAAGACAACGATCATCACTCCCTGGGGAACTTTCTACTTAGGGTTATGCCATTCAGGTTGAAGAATGTCGGTGGGACATACCAAAGGGCCATGACGACGCTGTTCCATGACATAATGCACCGAGAAATTAAAGTATATGTCAATGACATGATAGCCAAGTCACCGAAGCGAAATGATCATATGATAAATCTCGAAAAGCTATTTGAGAGGCTAAGAAAATATAGGCGCTATGTCAGGGAAACTATTGGGCTTCATTGTCAGCAGAAGAGGTATTGAGGTCGACCCAATCAAAGTGAAGGCTATCACAGAAATGCCTCCACCATCTACTAAGAAAGAGGTCAGAGGATTCTTGGGCAGGATCCAATATATCAGTCGGTCTATCGTGCAACTCACTCCTATCTGTATGCCGATCTTCAAGCTACTGAGAAAGGACTCTCCCATTGAATGGAACGACAATTGTCATGCTACTTTCAATAAGATCAAGGGCTATCTTCTCAACCCTTCAGTTTTAGTCCCCCCAGAGCTGGGGAGACCACTCTTAATGTATCTTTCCACGACAGAAGTCTCGATGGGATGTGTCCTAGGGCAGCATGATGAGACAGGAATAAGGGAACGGGCCATCTACTATCTGAGTAAGAAATTTACTGACTATGAGACGCGCTATTCTCATCTGGAGAAAGTATGCCTAGCTCTCGTATGGGCTACATAGAGGCTTCGCCACTACTTGCTATCTCGGGCCATTCTACTTTTAGCATGCATGGATCCATTGAAGTACCTATTTGAAAAGCCAGCTCTTATTGGGCGAACTGCACACTGGCAACTCTTGTTATCAGAATTTGACATCACCTATGTCACCCAGAAGTCGATCAAAGGGAAAGCACTCGTCGATCATCTTGCAACAATCCATTTCCAGACTATGAGACTTTGAGAACCAAATTCCCTGATGAGGACATCCTATTCATGACGGAGGACGATACATAAGAAGCAAAGGAATCTTAAGTAATGTATTTTGATGGGGCAACGAATGCCTGTGGCCAGGGAGTTGGTGCTATTCTGATTTCATCAAAAGGGTCGCACGTACCAGTTTCTATCAAGCTCAACTTCCCATGTACAAATAACATGGCTAAATATGAAGCCTTTGCTGCAGGACTATAGGCAGTGTTGGACCTAAAAGTAACTCACCTCAGAGTGTTTGGCGATTCCCAGTTAACCATATGCGAGACGAATGGAGATTGGAAGACAAAGGATAAGAAATTGATCCCCTACCATGAGCACCTGGAAGATCTGATAGCATGCTTCGAGGATGTCACGTTCTCCTATGTCCCATGGATAAGGAATCGCTTCGTCGACATATTAGCAACTTTGACGTCAATGATAGAAATCCCCTATGGTGTCGAGATAAAGCCAATCATTATCGAACAAAGGAATGAGTCGCCCTTCTGCTTGCAGATTGAGGAACTCCTAAAGCTTGATGATGAGCCACCTTGGTTCTCAGATATCAAGAATATCCTCGAGACTCGTACTTTCCCTGAGGATACGTCCAAGACGGACCGACGGGCCATTCAACGTTTAGCGGCAGGCTACGTCATCTGTGGCGATTGCCTTTACAAATGATCTTTCAATAACATTTTACTCAGGTGCCTTACAGAGGATAAAGAAGTCAACATCATGAAGGATATCCATAAGGGAGTATGCGGGGCCCACGTTAATGGTCATATGCTAGCTAAGAAAATCCTACGACTAGAATACTTTTAGACCACTATGGAATCTGATTGCTGTAGACACATTCAGAAATGCTACAAGTGTCAGGAACCCTCCAATCTGATACACACTCCTGCCATCGATCTATATTGCATGACCACTCCTTGGTCATTCGCTACCTGGGGCCTCGACGTTATCGAGATGATTAATCTGAAAGCCTCAAACGGACATCGATTCATCCTGGTTGCCATTGAATACTTTACTAAATGGGTAGAGGTCGCGTCTTATACTAACATCACGGCCGGTCACATCGAGAAGTTTATCAAAAGAAATATTGTCTACCGATTTAGCATACCCAAGGACATCATCACCGATAACGACACGAAATTCGCGAATAAGCGGATCAAGGACTTTTGCGAGTAGTATAAAATTAAGCACCATCGCTCATCACCTTATCGGCCATAAAACAATGGGGCCGTAGGAGCTGCTAACAAAACTGTCATTCACATCCTCAAGAAAATGATCATCGCCTATCGAGATTGGAGTGAGATGTTGCCATTTGCATTATGGGCCTACAGAACATCGATCCATACCGCTACAGGGGAAGCACCATTCTCCCTTGTATATGGGACTGAGACCGTCTTACCAGTAGAGGTTGAAGTACCTTCACTCTGCATACTCTTGGAATCAGGCCTATCTGAAGCTGAGAGAGAGAGATCTCACTTTGAGCAATTGAACCTGTTAGACGAGAAAAGGCTCCTGGCCTTATGTCATACCCAAGTTTATCAAAGGCGAATTGCATGCGCTTACAACAAACGTGTTCACGGTCGATACCTTAAAGTAGGAGACACGATACTCAAGAAGATCTTCCCATTCCTCCACGCCAATTCGAGAGGGAAATTTAAGCCTAATTGGGAAGGACCTTACGTTATTCGAGAAGTCCTCTCGGGGTATGCCATCCGCCTCACCACCATGGACGGAGATCACTTTTTTGAACCCATCAACACTGGATACGTCCGACGATTCTACTCCTAGGGTCTCCGCGACAAGGTAAGTATTGATAAAATAGATATGTGACTACTCAAGGACCCAGTAAAAGAGGCCATCATTTCAAAGCCAAGTAGCCAAAAAGTGCCCCCGAACAATTATATCCTTTGCTACACCTTTTGAGCCATGAACCTTTCCTTCATAACCACTCCCAAAAGAAAAATGTAAAAGTGTATATACCAAACGAAAAAAAGAGAAAAAGAGTTACTACCAAATCTAAAAAAAATCAAAAAAGCAAAATTCTAAAAGGAGGATGTCTGAAAAGAAAAGAAAAAAATAGATAAGGAAAAGTGGGGCATGTACAGTCAAAATCCCCCAAGGAAGAAGCATATTATGGCAACTGAAACCCAATCAAGAAAACCTTTTAAACCCAGAATACCTTTAAAAATCTTAACCTTACCCATGGCCAAGATACATCCCTGAATAAAGTCCTCTTTATGGTCCACGAGCAGTCACAATATCCGTTGAGTTAGCATGAGCCAAGCTGTGAGACGATCAACTGAATTTCATTCAGCCGGCTATGATGGAATCAATGTCCATGTTGTGGCTAATAAATAAAAAGTACAAGATCAAAGCAAGATGGACGTAGTGAAAACTCGAAAGGGCGCTAAGGGTAAAAACAGCGAGTTTGTGTAAACTAGGTGAAAACCTTAAAGGGTACCTGGGATAAAAATGTAAACCCATGGGCGTAGTGAACCCGAGTGGGTGCTACGAGTAAAAAGTGGGAAACAACGGGCACGACAAAAACCCACCTTGGGTGTTGTAAGAATGTTGAAAAGAAGAAAAAAGGTTGAAAAATAATAAATCCTACTGCCCCCCTCCCATGCCATCCTATCTCCCGATCGGGCCGCTCATGTTAGCTCAAATCAGGGTCCCAACCAAGTGGGTCTTCTAGATTGCATCGTCAAACGTATGACCCAGGGTAAGGAGAGAAGGTCGATTTGATCCAAAAGGATGGAGGTTCCAACCTCGGTAAAAGCTGCTAACCTCACTCGAATCCAATCACGCAAAGGAGGGGTTCGACCATGCTCAAAAGAGGACCCGTCATCCCCCCGATAATTAAGGCATCAAACCCAAAACAAAACAAAAAACAAAAAAAACAAAAAAAACCACAAAAGGAGTTAATAATTCTCTTTTCCCAGCACCGTGCACACCCCACTCCGGGATGATTGGCTCAATGACCGGAAAGGCCACTTTTGTAAAAGATAATACATTTTTCTTTCCCATTTTCACAACCACACTGTGTGCGCCACTAGAATAGCCGGCACAAACCCGTAGTTTATCATTTTACGAAAATAAAATGGAGAAGATAAAATCCTTGTAAAAAGATAGATTTCTCTTTTTTGATTACAAGTCTGTACCTGGCTGACACCACATCCCAAAAGATAATGTGTGATGTCTAGCTTCTTTCTTTCCTTTTTATAAAAGTGTAAAAAAATAATTTAAAAAAAAAATAACATAAAGAAAATATGTATACCAAAAAATATGTATCTAAATAGGGGTTTTTTATGCCCCTTTATCTGAGTTTGATCAGTGCAAAAAGATATGTGCAGGATGGAGTCAACGACCCAGCTCGCGCTTCAAGGCGCAAATCTCTACACATAGGGCATCCTCCTGTACGTCCCGCTCAGTCATCCAGCGATCGTGAAGGCTCTATACTGCTTTCGAGATGCGTCGGTAGCACCAAGAGCATCATTCAAGGCTCTCCCGAAACGGAGGACCTCACACTCGGCTGCATCAGCTCTGGCCTCTACCGTTTCTGCTCTAACCTTTTGTTTCTCTGAATGTTCATGAAGAATGTGTTTCTTGTCCACTAGCAGCTCAATACGGGCTTGAAGCGTAGACTCCTTCTTCGGCCAAGGCCCTCCCACATCGTCACTCTCTACCTGATCCAGATGATCAGCATTAGGCCTATCAGATAACAGCCAGGCCTCATACTCGAGGGAAGACAGATTTAAACTCCCTTGCTCCAAGCCGCACATAAGCATCGACTGACGCATCTCCCATAGAGCAGCAATCCGATCCATATCCCCAGAGGACCCCCGAGAAAAGATAAAATCACAAAAAGAGGGTTTCATCCCACAAGGCACCTTCTGAGACCAACTGAACTGACACAACACCCGAAATGGAAAGTAGAAGGTATTGCCAGCCAATCCAAGGAGGGTGATGCCCTCATGGTCTCTAGAGCGAACCACTGGGAAGGTCCGATCTAACCAAGGAAGTCTCCATACCAGCTCTGCATCGGTCAGCCAAAGTTTCAGCTCTGACATATCTCCCTGTGGAAGCATGTGGCACCTGCCCAAAAAGCGTCGGACCACATCACCACGAGCAATATAGAAGCGAGGCACTGGTCCCAAAATAGCAAGATGCTCTCCTAGCCAGACCTGGAGTAGAAGCGGACATCCCCTGATGCACCCCACCTTGCCCAGAGCAAAGGCATCAAGGCAACGGTAGAGTTCGGCTAAGACTAGATGCATCACTGATCGACCCTTCTCTAATTCTGTCAAAATGTCACAAAGAGCAAGAGAGAAGCTCTCTCCCCCAGTGAAGAAAGGACTTCAGAGATGATACCTAGAGCAAAGGCCTTCATAGTAAACACGTTCCAGACTAGAAATTTTCGAAGGCTTTCATCACCGAAAAGTTCTCTTAGGAATTTTAACGAACACCTGGTGGGCCCTCCAATGAGACTTTTCTCATATTCGGATTCTTTCAAACCCAGAGTGAGGTGGACGGCCTTAGCGTAGCCCGGCTTCGGCCCAACTCTTGCAAGGCTTCTGTGGAGCTTCAAGCCTGACAGATTGGAGAGGTCTTCAAGTGTGGGAGATAGTTCCCGCTTCCCAAAATGGAACACATGGGCATTCACATCCCAAAAGGAGGTCGCCGCATGAAGTAGGTCCCGCCGTGGAGGAATCTCAAGGAAGGACAAGAGTTGCGACAATCCAAGCTGATCTAAATCAATGAGATCACTCTCATTCAAGCTCCCAAACCAACTTTTGAGAAAATTGGGCCCTAGGCCCAAAGAGGGGAGTAAATTGGTTCTGGGCCCTCCATGTAAGGGAAGGTTGGGAAGTGGGTCCATTGACACACAAGGATGTTTCAAAGATATAAAAATTTGATGTAGGACGATGGACCCACCCTTGGGAAAACAAGGAGAAAAAAAGGCAGCAAAAAAAGTCAAGCCAAAATGAAAAGAGAGGGAAAATGGTGCAGTCTCGGGCTATAAAGGCCCCACTACCCCCAGGTCAAGCCACTTATCCCCAGGATTGGCCTGGCGCATATAATACATGCGCCAGACCAATCTGGCCCCTTTTATAGTAAATTTGGGGTTTTGGGGGGGCATTTTTGGTCTTTGCTAGACCCCCCTAGCCAGCTCACTTATGCTTCATGCTGGAATCATATAACAAAAAAAAATTTCTATTGCACCTAACTTATATAAGCATTTATTTGTGCAAAAAAAGAATCCATGCCAAGGTATGATGCCCCAGGGGCCAGTATGTCTGAAAAACAAGTAATCATCAAACCCATCCTGCAAGCAATCAGATATGCTACAAGGGAAACAGAGCATGCGATAAAAAGAAAAGGAGCACTAACATTCCAAAGAAGCTAGAAAAACCATCCAAAGGAAAATGAACAAAGTGCCACATCATCCATTACAAATTCCAAAAATATGTCCCAGAATGTCTAAAAATTCAAAACCAAGAGCTAAGCCTAATCCTTGACGGCGCCCTTTGATTTCTTTCACCGACGTGAAGAGCTCTGATAGTTCTGGATATCTCCTACCCGGGTCAATGCCTAAGAAAGTCGGCTGAGCAGGGAGCGCGACTCCTTTTCACGGGCACACTGCAAGACAACAACCAATCCGATCAGTTGAAAGATAAATGGCAAGGCAATAATCAAAGAACAATCAGTATGATGCTCACAACTTCCACATCCTGGAGACCGACAATGTTGCAGTAATATTCGGCTTGATTCACGGCCGACTCATAGTCCTGCATTCAGAAAAAGAAGGATATCAGCTACAGGGGCTACAAGTACAAATACAAGCATATCTCTGAAAAGAAAAAAATACATGCAGAAATGGAAAAACTTACCCTGGGAACTAACTCAGGAGGGGGAACCCGGATTTCCTCTGTAGATATATGGGTCTGCTCGTTGACCACAACACACAATTTCATGAGAAAAGCATCGTCAAGGTGCCTAAAGGTCCCCTAGACCCCGGCGGTCGAACTACCCGAGGCACCCGTGTCAGAGGGGCCTGAAGGGCCAGCACCCGTAGGCTCAGAAGTACCCGCCACTGCCCCATCGTCATCATCAGAATCACCTCCCTGCTCAAATTGAGAAAAGAAATAGGGTTTTATTAGTCAAGATCATAAATCAACCAATGCTACAGGGAACCAATTTGAAAGAGAAGGAAGAACTACCTAAGAACGTGGGCCACTAAAAGCTAAGAAGTTTACACCAGGAACGAAGCGTGGGAGAAGAGAATGATAAGGCAAAGAATCATACCACATCTGATAGTCCTCGGGCATCAGGAGGGCATTGATAGGGACCCCATTTTGAAGGAATCCAACAGTGAGCTCCTCCATACTACCCACGGGCACCATGACATCTACAGGAGGAGCCAAGGGCACGGCAGGATAGTTCTGATACTGATGAGCCACCCGCTCCCCCAGGTAATAAGCCCTGGCCCAGGCCCCATAGAAAAAGACGATGTGGTGGTTGATGAAGAGGCGAGATGGACCTACAGCGGCTCGATCCCAATAAGGAGAACCAATGTAGGGGTCATATATAATCTACCCAAATCAAGTAGTGTCCGATCAGTCAAACATGCAGCACAATATAAAGGAGAAGATCAAAAATGAAAAGAGGAAAAATAGCCTTACCTGCTCCGGTATCAACAGGTCAAATTGGGACCTCAAACCCATCTCTAGGTGTTTCATGCCAACATCCCTGCGGCGATGCATATTCCAATTACTCAAAAGCGAATAAGTGTATATATCAGATTGAAGAAGGGGGCGGCCAGGCTGAAAGTGCAAATACCCCCACGCCTAACAAGAGTAGTGCATAAGAGACGAGTCAGAAGCAGAGATTGATCATCCAAATAAACTGAGGAAAGCAAAAGAGTCAGAGGTTACCTCCAAAGCAAGCCAAAAGCTGACGACAGGCTTTGCGTTGCCAACAGAGACTTGGACTAGGCTGGACATCAACGCGACATAGACAGCCCTGCCCCAGTCATATCTATGCACGTCATTCTAATTGTCCATGAGGCTGAGCAAGGCTAGGGAGACCCGCCCACCACTGGCATTAGTAAAGAGGGTCTTGCCTAGTAGCAGGAGGAGCGAGGTGCGGGCCAACATAATCGCGCGCTCGGACTCAATAAAAATGTCCACTTCTAGTTGCCCCAGATCTACCAACTCATTCAACTAAAAAAGATCAGGCAACCATGACATTTTGACCTCAGTCCCATGCAGACTTGTGGAAGGGGGATAAGCCCCTATCAATCGAATGATCTCATCCCGATCAGGCACTGCAAGGTTGGCCACCGGAACCCCCCTATCCGGATCCCCGTAATCATGGCCCAATCTGCGGGAGTTAGCATCATATCGGTCGTGGCCATGTGAAAGGTCATAGTCTCCGGACAAAAATGCTCAATAAGGGCCCTCAAATAGGCTACATCAGCTCACATAGCGGGGCATGAAAGGAACTCTCCAAAGCCGGCCTGTCCAAGCAAGAACTTCACGATCGGTGGGAGGTAGCAATAAAATTGCTGAATGTCCAACCAACCGCTTCAAAACTCGATATGGGGCAAGGCCTGTACCAAGGTAAAAGTGACGCCAGATCATGGAAACACAGCAAGGTCGCACAAGAGAAAAAAACACACTGAATTTATCCCTTTACCTTTCCAGCAATATCGAAATTGAAGATATGAATATGCTGCTGATGGAGGAGGCTAGCATGGGTGGCCTCGCCCTACATTTCGTACCAAGAGCCGGCAGGGCGCTCCACCACAAAGAATTGTTCTCCTCGGGGACCATAAACCATTTTCGGCCCCTCTTCTTGTTCCTCCTCCCGCACGTATTCTTCTTCGCTCGACATTCTAGAGCAAATACGAGCAATCATGTCAGGGTTGATCAATGATAAGGAACCATGGTGCTAAAGGTCAAGGGTAGGTAAGTATGCTAATCCCATCTCCTTTTAAAAAAAAAAAAAAAACCAAAGTAATAATAAAAAAAAATTCCCTTCCTTTTTATAAAAATTAAAAAAAAAAAAATCCTTTCTTTATGTCTAAAGAAAAACAAAAAAAAATTCTTCTCTTGTTTATACAAAAATAAAACAAAAAAATCCTTTCTTTCTGTCTAAAGAAAAGCAAAAACAAAAGCAAAAAAATCCTTCTCTTGTTTATACAAAAACAAAAACAAAAAAATCCTTCTCTTGTTTATACAAAAATAAAACAAAAAAAAACTCTTCTATACAAAAACAAAACAAAAAAAATCCTTATCTTCTATATACAAAAAAATATAACAAAAAAAAATCCTTCTCCTATACAAAAACAAACAAAAAAAATCCTTCTCTTCTATATACAAAAAAACAAAAACAAAAAAAATCCTTCTCTTATTAAAACAAAACAAAAAAAGTATATATAAATCCCTCTCTTAAATACCCTAAATCATGAAAATAACTCAAGAAAAAAGAAAATAGGACATCATTTATATATAAAATCAACAACATTCATGCTTGCAAAAGAAATAACCCATTTATCATCTAGAAAAGCAAAGATCATACCCACATTGCAAGAAAATTCAAAGAAAAACCAAGTAAAATGGGTTTTTAATGATTAACTTCAAGACAAATGGATCCTTGTTCTGGGGTGGAGCAGGCATTTAATCGGCGCGAGCGAACACCGGCAATGAAGCACGTTTGGAATCGATCCAAAGGAACCCTAGGACAGAGCCTCATTTTGGTTTAGAGAGAGGAGGAGAGAAAATTTTGAAATAACCCCCTTTTTGGCTCAGGCTCGGGCATTTTTAAATGACCCCAGGTTTTGCTTGGCGCATGTATTACATGCACCAAGTGTATTTTGGCCCCCATTTGGCCTAGCGTAACTAATAGTTGTGCCAAGCTGCTTTCGAGTTGGGTTCTGGCTAGGTGTGGCTTGTATACACTTGGCCCCTTTTCTTTTGTTTTGTTGTCTTGTAGGTGCACACACCCCCAAATGGCATATCAACCCTTATTTGACTTGCCCAGGAAGCTATGCTAGAATAAATGGACCAAGATCGATAAGCATGCTCAAAGAATACCGATCACACATAAAATCATAACATAAAAATCCAAAAAAAAAATTCAAATAAAATCACAAAAAAATCTCATATAAAAATCCACATAAAATCATAAAAATCTCCGCATAAAATAACAAAAAATTCTACATAAAATATTAACAAAAAGCGGCACGTACTCTCAAAAAGTATTGCGACATCTATTCGCTCCGCTCGGGTAGTCGTGCTATATCAATTTCGAGATCATTGGGTTCGCCCAAAGACCTCAAACTCTGCTTCATGCAGGGGCACTCGTGACCAGTCAAATGGGCCAGTCAATGCCTCAAAGGGTTGGACGCAAATTGTGGACCTTTGCGTATTTGCTTTGCGCCTATCTATAAGTATGGGTCGATCACCCTCTTACATACGGAGCTGTTGGATTCAGAATGAAACTTGAGCATCAAACATCTTTAATCATCTCGAGAAGCGGATGTTTTTCTCAGCATATTAGGTTTTCACAACTCGCTCCATCTCGGTTATACCTAGTAATGTCGCTAAGCGCTTGGGGACCGATGACCTTGAGAAACGAACATTTTTCCTGACATACAGGGCATTCATTTTCTCAGCATGTTACTCACCTAATGTTTGAGGTTCATTTTTAATATAGTAGATCTATCAGTAATGCTTTGGGCCTCTTCGAATGTCTCTCATCTTTGGCATTCGATCATTAGTGATCGGATACCAAAGAGGGGCATCTGTAGGCACCCAAATTTGGCCCAAGGTTCGATCGAAACACACTTTGAGAGAGGCACAATTTCAAGCTTCTGATGGCATGTTTCGAACCCTTAGGAACCTTCCCTAAACCTTAGGAGTCATCCCAAACCCTTAGGAATCACCCCTAACCCCTTAGAAATCTCCCCGAACTTTTAGAAACCAATCCCAACCTTTAGAACCCCTTTCGAACCCATACCTAGACTTTCCCAGACAATGATCAAGAGTGGTACACCGAGACAATATAAGATCTTCTACTATGATTGAATTATATACCATTGAAAATTAGAAGTCTCCAACTTTCCAAAGAGCCAAGAATCGCCCCGATCGGAGTTGTACATTAAAAGTTACGGCGATTCAAACATTGGGCACAAAATGGGCAAATTTTGAACCTGTCGAGAGGTTCATTTAGAACCTCTCAAGAGCTTCGCGAGAAGTACTATGTACTTGGCATAAGTAATACTTGCACCAAGCCATTTCTCCCCAGAAATGGCCTGGTGCAACTATTAGTTGCGCCAAGCACAGGTGGGTCCCACCTCGGGCAGTCAACTTCTTAAAACCCTATTTAGCACTGTTTTACTGTACCTTTACCTGGCACATCTATTAGTTGCGCCAGGCTTGGCTACAGTAACCCTAGTTTTTTTACTCGAATTTCATCTGTCGGGTTTGACTTGTTGACCATCTTGATGCCTTGGGTGTGTTTCGCTTGTTCTGTTGCACCCTTTCCTATTCTATGTGCAACCCTTGAGTGACTTAAAATACTAACCCATCATCCACCATTAGAGCTAGTTTTCACACATTTCTAAGCTTCAAAAACCCTGAAAAACCTTAGATGGCTAGATTACCTAATTTTTAATCCAATTTTGCATCTAAACACCCTCCTAACCTCTCTTTTTCCTATAAATAGAGAGACACCCCTCCCTTTACAAAGGCTTGAAAATTTTCCTAAGAGAGAAGATTAAGAAAGAGAGATATTCTCTCCTTTGGTACACCATTCTCCATACAAATTTTAGAACTTTAAAGTTTCCTTTAGACCCCCCACTTTCATCAAAATTCCATAGTTTAGGCGAGAGCCATCCCCTAGCCTTCCTTCTCTACCTCTTAGCCCTAGGAGCTAGAATCCTTGTTCTAACCATACAAGCCATTGAAGGCTCATTAAAACACATCTACGCAATGATCCACAGTGGTTCAACAAGGGCCCGAGATCTCCGACTCTCCCCTCTACTCCTCTACCTTCTTTGTTCTTCCTCTATCTTCGCATTTATGTTGTTACGCCGTCGAAATTTCGATAGGAACAGGGGTCACAAATAAGATTTTAGTGCCCTAGGGCAAGAGGAAGGACCTTTTTGCTTCTTTTATTTTATTTTTATTTTTGTCATAAATAGAGACCGTATTAAGCAGGTTGATCGGGTGCCTAACACCTTTCCGATCAATAACCGAAGCCCCTACCCAAGAGCCTTTGGCATAGACCGGTGAATCAGAGCCATATTTGGCACTTCGGTGCATTTAATATTAATTTAGGTTTCCCGGGACACCAAAAGCTCCAGGTGGTGACTCTAAATTTTTTCACGAGTGCGCTTCGTCGCGATGGGATCGTCAAAAAATCCTACGGTTGCACACTTATGCCAAAGGAAGTTTACCACAGATTGATAAGAAAATGAACGGATATCCCGCCATGTCGGAGCACAAGGGATTCATTTCACGTGAACCTTAAATCAAAGTGTAAAGTTTAACTTATAGTTTATCACCGTGAAATGTGATATTTTATAATTAGATTTGGAGTTTGGAAATCTCAAAATTCACACACACATGTGCACATCTTATGTAGTTCACACGCACACACATTTTCATGTTTGAATCCATGTACAAAGCTCATGCATATTAGTTGACAAAATTCATGATTTATACACTTTTATTCATGATATCACAATATTCATGCTAGTTGTATCAAATGTACATGTTATGAAATTTTCCCTACCTCAACTTGAAGCCTGTTAAAAATGAAGATCCTTCTTTCTCAAGATAACCCTCTCATCACGACCCTTGATCTTAACCTAGAACACATCAAATTTACATCTTATATGTCAAAAGTGACGAAGAAACATAAGTCCCAACGTCTCCCCAAGTTTCTTTCCCAAAAATAGAAAAACTTATAAACTGGCTAAATCGATCGATCAAAACCCAGTTCGATTGATTGGTTTCTACGGAAAATTTACATTTCTCTGTTGTCACAATCCATTCAATCGGTTCCCAAATTGATCGATCGGTTTCTCCAGAAACTCTTCACATTTCTGTCCTGTCAAAATCGATCGATCGGTTGCTAATTTCGATCGATCGGTTTTAACAGATTTTCAGCCCTACAGGCATCTTCTTCCCTGATTCATTTTTTTCTCCAAAATTATATCTTCTCCTCCCCATTTCAAACAAACATTTACCAAAGCTTAGCATGACTACTTATCACAAATATAACACACTTCACTTACTTTTTCTTGATTGATTACATGCTTCTTCAAGATAGTTGCTACGTAGGGTTTCAGAGAGAAATTCGTGGATTCCTCTAGCGATTGAATCGAAATGAAGTCTACGATGAATCTCCACTTAAGCACACAATACTCATCACTCTCTTGATCGCATATAGCGCAATCACATAGTTGGATCACTCTTGAAGATGAGAGGAGAAGTTCAAGCTCTCCTTTTCTCTCTTCCTCTCTCTAGAACCCAACCCTCAAGAATTTCAAACGGTAATAGCTTCCAAAGGAAGCTTTTGCTTTTATAGACAAAGGGATTTTTCCCCCTATGAAACACATACACCCATTTGGGTGTTAAACCTTATCCATTTTGCTTTGTTTCGATGTGGATCCTGATAAGTAGTGAAAAATACCATTTTTTACCCCTAAACATGAGCCTTGAAAGACCCTTGAGAGGACTAAATAAGTGCTTTAGTGTTCATATTGCAGCTAACCAAAAAGGCAGGTCCAAATCCGAAAACCATCCTAAAATGATCAAAAAGCTGACAACGCATGTCAAACTCAAAGAGGGAGTGAAGAAATAGCCTCAGCAATGGCTAAAAAGGTCCTAAAAGAGCAAGAAAAGACCTCCTGAAGCCAAAATTCTTTGCGAAAAGAAGAGAAGTCCTTTGCGAAAAGATCTCCTGAAGCCAAAGTCCTTTGCGAAAAGATCTCCTGAAGCCAAAATGCTTTGCGAAAAGAGATTCTGGAGCCAAAATGCTTTGCGAAGAGAGATTCTGGAGCCAAACTACTTTGCGAAAAAGCCCTTAAACTATGCGAAATGGCATTACGGGATTTGCGGCTCGTCCAGAAGGGTATTTCAGAAACTTTGCACGCCCCAATCGTTTTAAAACTCAGGGACATTCCGGAAGGTTCTGAGCACGGACCAAAGGCATATTCCACCCCATGTGAACACCCAAAGATGAAATTACGTGGCGGGAACTTCTAGAAGCACAAGCAGATTTTTGAATTACATAATGTAATTGATGCCTCTGCTTCCGATTTCAACCAGATCAAGCATTATTTCGATTGGCGTAATGTGATCCGATCCCGGTGCTCGACTCCTATTGGTTGATACAGATCTATCCAATTCGATTGGTTGATACACATCCGAAATGTCTTAGGAAAACTATAAATAGACGAACCATTTGCCCAATTTGGGTATCCAGTTTTAGAGTTTTCATCTCTGTTTCCCCATTCCTTCGAGCTCATCGATTCCCCCCGTAATCCCTTCTTGTATTTTACCTTTGAGAGCCATTGCAGTGATTTGTACTTCCAAGTTCGGATTCAAGGATCAGAACTCGAGGGCTCTGAGAAGCTCGATCAGAAGTCCGAGGGCTCTCTAAGAAGCCGTCAGAATTGTAACGTTGGATTTTAAAAGGTTCTTGTAATTTGTGTCTTCTCCATTGGAGTCATGTCGAGGGTTACGAATGTTCACCTTAGTGCATTAGACTTCTTTAGATTCACTCATCCGCATCCAACTTCCCTTAATTCATCATCCTATGCGAATTGGTAACCTAATTCAAGCAAAGATTTACAAGGATGTTCATGTTCAAATAAAGAATAGGCCACTGATGATCCGTGACAAATCACGCATAAGTCTAAACCTATTCCTTAATTCGATTTATTTCTCTTACATCTGTCTTGGTAGCCGGATGAAGATTGAATCGCCTGTTGAACTCTGATTCTCCATTAAAATTCAAAGGCTAAAATACATGAAGCTATTATTTCTGCATTTGTCTTATTTTAAACACCTCCACAACTCGGATCTGGATCACGTAGTTAGTTCTTTTCTTTATTTGCTTTTAGTTAAACGTGACAAAACCCAACACTCTCTTTTATCTATTCTTTATTTTAGATAATTATAGAGCCAGATCTGGAGGTTTATCTCTCATTTTAGACAAACTTCTCTGTGGACGATCTTGAAATACTTACTTTTAAAACTTGCTACAATTGGCCCTGATCTTGCAGGCCAGTGTTAGCCCCAATGTGCTGATATCCCTTTCATAAGTTAACATCCATATAATTTAGCATTCTTTAATTCTTTAATTTTTTGCACACATTTTTGGCACACTTGGAGCGACAACAAGTTTTTGGCGCCGTTGCCGGGGAAGTTTGTTCTAAAATAGGTAGACCTAAGTTTTTTTATTTTGTAGATTTGATTTTTATTTTAATTTTTTCTTTAAACCCACTTTGCATTCCAAGTGCTTGATTAAATGTCTCTACTTTGTATAGAAAACTTTGTTTTCGCAGAATTTTTTTTTTTTTTTTTCCGAAGTTTTTATTCTTTGCCTTCTAGTTATTTGAATAAATCTTTTGCCACTCTTTTGTCTTTTTGTCAAATTTGGGCGTGCTTTGAGTTTTTCTTTTTTATTTTTTGTCAATACTTGAATAAGGTATCATAGCGGTTTTGGATGTTTGCGATCTGGAGCAGGGTCCAACAAGGAGCATCTGGACCAAAAGTGGGAGATCTGCTTGAGTTTGCATCCTTCTCCTTTGCATTCATTTTCTATTTTAAATTCTTGAGAACCAAGATTCTCATGTGTTTAATGTTTGTTTTGATTATAATTTCTCATCTTTTAGGCATCTTGATTTTTACAAACCAAATACAAAATAAAAGAAATGAAAACACAAATAGAAAATCTCGAAGTTGTTTCTCATTATTTTCGATAAATAAGGGCTCTTGTTGAGCCCGGTGATCCAAAACAAGTAAAAAACAATTTGGATAGCAATATGGTCATTGATTTACATCAGAAAATTCAAAAAATGAAAATGTAACAATAACAAAATTGTTGAAAAGATGAGGAGGAGAAATTTGTTCCTCACCTCCCATTTCCCCATGCAATGAAGTCAGTTTCTCCTTTTGACAAAGGAAACACAAAAATTGAGGAAATGATGGAGACATTCAAGCAAGTTAAAATTAATCTACCTACGCTTGATGCAATCAAGCGAGTCCCTCGCTATGCAAAATTTCTCAAAGAGGTGTGCACCCACAAAAGGCAATCTAGGATACATTTATCCAAGAAGGCCTTTCTTGTGGAGAAAATCAACCAAGTGCTATCAATTGCAACACCACCTAAGATGCAAGACCACCGAATCCCCACAATCCCCCATCATTGGGGAGCACACCATTGAGAAAGCCTTGCTAGATCTGGTGCTAGTGTCAACTCGCCTGCTTATGAGAAGCTAGGTTTGGGAGAATTGAAACCCACTCAAGTGGTGTTACATGGCAGAGATCGAAAAGGAAACCTATGGGGTTGATTGAAGATGTTTTGGTAGGAGTAGACAAGTTTTTCTACCTACGACTTTTGGTGTTGGACATGGAACCAACCAAAAGTACCACCCCCATCCTGTCATTATGGGAAGACCATTCACAGCTCTGACTAATGCATGCATTCAATGCAGTCCGGCATCATGGAGGTGTCTTTTGGAAATATGAAAGTTAAATTGAATGTGTATAATCTTGTTACTCACCCTCAATTCTCTGAGGAATGTTTCCATGTTGACATCATTGATGAAATGGTGGAGGAGTCTTTACAAACATTTCAAGGTAAAGACTCCACCATCTATTCTAATCCTCTGCGCCTTTTCTCTTGTCGAAATCAAGGTGTAGATCACATTCTGTGATCTTTTGAGCAAAGAAACTCACAGAGGAAACCCTCGGATCGCGATAATCGCTTCTACTCTTATTCTTTCTGTGATTGTCTACATTTGAGGCCATTTTAAATATGGGAAAACCGAGAAATCTCTTCGCCATGTTCCCTAAATCTTCACCAAGAAGACAGTAAACACCCCAAAGCCAAAGGCAAAGCCAAGAAGTCTCAAAGAGAAAACTTTCAATGGACAAAGCGATAGGGTTGAAAAGAAAAAAAAATACGCCATGAGGAGCCCACCTGCCTCGAGCCCAGTCCAGTTGTCCCATTACCCATTCCTTTGGTTTTGCCTAACCCATTCATTGATGCCTGTGAAGCTCATACACGAGCTATTGGTGGATGAAACTTTTTCTCCTCCAAACTGATTCGTGCTATCTTTAAGATATCTCAGGAGGCTTCCCTCGGCACCATCCTCACTCCATTACACGAGAAAATTTACCCAAGGATGACAAAGGCTGTGGTATCGAACCTCACCACAGTCACAGAGGAACATCTTGATGTGCCAACCCTAGTTATTTTTATAGACAAGCGTGACTTAATCATGATCACGAGGACATTGGACATGCCCTAGGATACCTTTTCAATTCAATCTGATGGACCCTTGATGCTCAAGTTGCCTCTTTCGGAGATATGGTTGCCCATTTGACACGGGCATGGTGGGTTACGGGCAATCAATAGTGAGAAGAGATCTCGCAATATCTCTTGATGGATTCCATACTCGAGAGAGTTTTTATGTTATTCGGGCACACCAAGAGAGGCGAACCCCATCTTAGAAGCCCTCTTTCACTTCTCTAAGGGCAATTCTTCAATGCCCCCATGCCGATCCCAAGCAATGGTGATGTGAGTGCCAAGGTAAAAAGGAACAAGATTCGGCCTCCCTTTGGAAGACTCATTATAGCCCTCTTAAGAGCCAAGTTTGACATTGATAGGAAGAGCCCTTTGAGGTACTCACTCCTCACAACTTTGGCAAGAAAGCACGGACCACAAGTCGAGCCATGTTAAGAAGAATGAGGAAGTAGGAGAATCGGCCACCCCTACCGGTTTACAAGCCCAATTCATCAATTGTCTCTTTCTTATTTTCTTATTTTCTGCTTTTTATTCTATTGCAATTTTTTCTGTTATGTCGTATTTCTAACCAAATTGCTTTTGTTCTCCCTATTTGAAAAACTTACAACCCTCCCCTACTCCCTTTCCTTTTTTCCTTTTATTTTCTATCCAAATTTCTGATGTGCTTCTTGTAATCGCCAGATTATTGTTGTTTCTCATTGCCTTCCCTAATAATTGTCCACCACCTTTGAACCGTGAGGACACTGTTCCCCATAGGTTTGGGGTGTGGGCGACAAGTCCTGCCTAGGAATAGTTAACATAAGGGCGCAGAATCACCTAAGTAATTAGGAAATGTATTAATTTACTTAAGAATCATGACAACTAGAAAATTTAAAATTTCTTTGCCAAATTTAGACATTCTAAACCTTGCGATATTCTACATTTCCATGATGATTACACCATAAAAACATACCGGTATCGACGTAGTAAGTCAAAAGGAAGAGAAAAGGTAAAGATATACTTAAAAGCTCAAGGAAAAACCATAACCAAGTGAGAATTGAGCCCATATATTTTCCATCTCTGTTGAAGAGTGGATGAGGCAATTTTTCGATTCAAAGGATTGGTGAGGCATTAGATCCACTAGAAGTTAGGAAACTCCAAATTAAAACAAGTAACAGACTCATGAAACCGAGGAAAGATCAAGGCCTTCTTTAGACAAACTTGAACCTAACAGAACCAACCAAGAAAAATCTGCTGTTTGTACCCCATTTGGTAATCCTACAATTCTTCATCAAAATACTCAAAAGTACTTTTTGCACCGAACCTATGGAACCAATTCAGCCTTCCCTCACTCGAGAATTCGAGGTAAAGGAGAAAGAATCAAGATGGACCATTTACGGGCAACATCAAGAAAATGAAGAGAAAATACCTCAAAAGCAGTATGGAGAAAAGAAGAGACAAACAATGTGAAAAAGTTGCAAGCAAAAAGGCAAAAAGGGACCTTATGTTGAAAATGCAAGATCAAAGAAAGAACTGATCACCGTGAATGTGAGAATCTCGAAAAGAAGAAGAAAGAAGCTAAACTCAAAAAGGTGGAGTCATGAACCATCTCCGCACTTCCCGAGTTCTCAAATTCAAACCTCTGTTCAAATTGCCTTTCCTTGAAACTTCACTCCATAAGCCATACAAACAAACCTAGATTAAAAGCCCTTGTGATCCAAAGTTGAGTGAGCTGTCATGTGGAGATGAGAAGTGACCCAATCTATGGTGAGGAGATGTCAATGATGCCATTGCCTAAGAATCATGCCTATGCTCATGCTTACAGATCCAGTTGGGTGATGTAAAGCGCTCTTGAGCTTGAGTGAAAATGAACCCCTCAACAAAAACAAGATGAGAGTATACCGTGAGTATTTGGGTTGGAACTTGAGCACCTTAAGTATGACTTATAACCTAATTTTTATCCATAGGATGAGCTTCTTCTTTGGCACATTTGTATGATTTTCTATGACTTTGTTCACAGATTGGAAATATTGAAACATTCATGAGGTTTATAAATGTTTAAATTCTGTGCAAACAATAATCAAATTTTCTTTCATCATTGATTCAAGAGTAACTAACTCCTTGATTGCTCATTTGATAATATTGCACGATGTTAAGCGTTTCATGGAGAAGTTTGTGGGTACCTTCCGAAAACCCTCGAGACTTCACTCCTCCTCTAGGGATCACCTAGGGGTTTAAAAGGCTTGTTGCATATGCTAAATGCACTGTGCTTCCTACAAAAGTGGCTCTTTACTTTGTTTTTATGTTTCTTTGCTCGTGGACTAGCAAAGCTTAGGTTTGGGGTGTGATAAGTAGTGAAAATACCATTTTTACCCCTAAACATGAGCCTTGAAAGACCCTTGAGAGGACTAAATAAGTGCTTTAGTGTTCATATTGCGCCTAACCAAAAGGCGAGGTCCAAATCCGAAAACCATCCTAAAATGATCAAAAAGCTGACAACGCATGTCAAACTCAAAGAGGGAGTGAAGAAATAGCCTCAGCAATGGCTAAAAAGGTCCTAAAAGAGCAAGAAAAGACCTCCTGAAGCCAAAATTCTTTGCGAAAAGAAGAGAAGTCCTTTGCGAAAAGATCTCCTGAAGCCAAAGTCCTTTGCGAAAAGATCTCCTGAAGCCAAAATGCTTTGCGAAAAGAGATTACGGAGCCAAAATGCTTTAAGAGAGATTACGAGCCAAACTACTTTGCTAAAAAGCCCTTAAACTATGCGAAATGGCATTACGGGGATTTATTTCGTCCAAGAAGGTATTTCAGAAACTTTGCACGCCCAATGCGTTTTAAAACCCAAGGACATTCCGGAAGATTCGAGCACGAACCAAAGGCATATTCCACCCATGTGAACACCCAAAGATGAAATTACATGGAACTTCTAGAAGCTCAAACAGATTTTGAATTACATAATGTAATTGATGCCTCTGTTTCTGATTGGTGAACCAGATCAAGCATTTCGATTGGCGACAGATCCGGATCCCGGTGCTCGACTCTATTGGTTGATACAGATCTATCCAATTCGATTGGTTGATACACATCCGAGCTTAGGAAAACTATAAATAGATCAACCATTTGCCCAATTTGGGTATCCAGTTTTAGAGTTTTCATCTCTGTTTCCCCATTCGATTGAAGCTCATCCGATTCCCTGTAATCCCTTCTTGTATTTTACCTTTGAGAGCCATTCAGTGATTTGTACTTCCAAGTTCGGATTCAAGGATCAGAATCGAGGGCTCTCGAGAAGCTCAGTAAGTCCGAGGGCTCTCTAAAGCCGTGCTCAGAATTGTAACGTTGGATTTTAAAAGGTTCTTGTAATTTGTGTCTTCTCCATTGGAGTCATGTCGAGGGTTCGAATGTTCACCTTAGTGCATTAGACTTCTTTAGATTCACTCATCCGCATCCAACTTCCCTTAATTCATCATCCCTGCAATGCGAATTAGCGTTGGTAACCTAATTCAAGCGGCATTACTGATGATGTTCATGTTACGAAATAAAGAATAGGCCACTAGATGATCTGTGACAAATCACAGCCATAAGTCTAAACCTATTCCTTAATTCGGATTTATTTCTCTTACATCTGTGCTGGTAGCCAGATGAAGATTGAATCTGCTCTGTTGAACTACAGATTCTCCATTAAAATTCAAAGGCTAAAATACATGAAGCTATTATTTCTGCATTTGTCTTATTTTAAACACCTCCACAACTCGGATCTGGATCACGTAGTTAGTTCTTTTCTTTATTTGCTTTTAGTTAAACGTGACAAAACCCAACACTCTCTTTTATCTATTCTTTATTTTAGATAATTATAGAGCCAGATCTGGTAGCACAGATCTGGAGGTTTATCTCTCATTTTAGACAAACTTCTCTGTGGACGATCTTGAAATACTTACTTTTAAAACTTGCTACAATTGGCCCTGATCTTGCAGGCCAGTGTTAGCCCCAATGTGCTGATATCCCTTTCATAAGTTAACATCCATATAATTTAGCATTCTTTAATTCTTTAATTTTTTGCACACATTTTTGGCACACTTGGAGCGACAACAGATCCTATATACCTAAGCAAAGTATTTTATATCACACCAAAAGGTCTTTAGTTTGGTGTGGAGCTAGCACACCCAAAGACACTTATTACACAGGACTCGACGTTAAGCCAATACACCACCACGGTGTATGAGAATTCGGTCCAAAAGTCTTACACGAGGCTCAAACGGACGCGAAACGATCTCATTTGAAAAATCTGAAATGGTGACACGTTTCTTAGAGGGCATGCACCAGATCAGGACCTTTGGGTCCAGAAATTTGGATATATGCCACTTCGTCAAAGGTTCTAGTTGAGGCTCAAAGTCGGCCTAAATAGTTAGCCCAATTAGTCTGATAAGTTTTAATCATTAATAAATTTTCACTAACAGTAAATTTCACCTCTAGGTTGCACACGGGCGCAATGTGTCATCCCAGGCACGCGCACTCAGTCAATGCGTGCGGGTTCAAAATTTGGGGATGTTACAAAAGATTGGGATGATAAATAATCTTCATTGTTTGATTCAATATAATCAATGTGTTTTAGCGTGGGTGAACTCAAAGATTTAGTCGGTGGATTTAAAGATACTATATATATATAATGATCATATGAATCGAGTCATGAGACATAAGCTCATGACTCGAGCTCCTATTGGCTACCTGTCACATTAAGTGACTTAAAAAGTCAACCTAATGTGACATCCAGCCAATGGTAGCTCGAGTCATGAGATTATATTCCATGACTCGAATGAGAGGACCATTACTCATATACATATATATACTAGTGGATTCTGCGTGTGCTGCATGTGAGAGCCGTTTATTTGGAAAATGAATAGCTACAATGCAAATTTTAAAAACATTTTTTGTGTTTCATTTTAAATTGGGTGAACTCCTATTTAATCTTCTATGTATTTAATTTATTAAAGTATCCTTTTATCATAGGTGCCTTAGTTTATGCACCTGATACCAACTCATAGAAAAGAGAGTTGCAATTGGGTTACACCGACACTACAAAAAATAAGACTATTAGCGGCAATTTTTTACAATAAAAAACTGCCGCTATTAACAAACAAACTATTAAAGGCTATTAAAACTATTAGCGGTCAGGATATTAGTGGCAAATTTTTTATTAATAGCGGCATTTTTTGGCTGCCGCTAATAGTCTTATTTTTTGTAGTGCGATATTATTATTATTTTTTTTATTTTCTAAGGATGTCATAGCTCATAGACAGCCCAGATGTAGTAACTATGCAAACTTGCACGCATAGAGAATCCATTAATAGCCTAACACATTGGGACAGGACCCACACAAAAGGCAAGTGCAAGCTTGGGGATTAGAATCCATGACCTGTGCTTCCACAAGGGAAGAGGATACCAGTTCAGCTATTGCTCAACCGGGCCACAGATATTGTTGAGCACCAAATAAGTGTTTGGTGCTCATATACATTAATGAATTAATTAACGCTTATTATGTTAAAGAAAAATATTTTTTGTTAGATATCATGCTTCTCAATAAATCTATTATGTCTATTTTGACACAAATGGTCAAAATAGATCGATTATGTCACTATATTCCATTCTGAACAGACAAAAAAAATACAACTCAAGCTCAAGAAAAATGTATACGATTGGAGCCAATAAGAGGAAGACAATACAACTTAAAGTGGTAAACCATAAGCAAGATGCATATGCTTGAAGTTGGTTCACCTGGTTTGAATATCCTTGAATTGGATGGAAGGTTGTGTGACATTACTGACATGAAAAATATATATATTGTAGTTTTGAACAATTAATTATTTTTAGGGTGGTATTATTTGCACCCATTTTTCTGTGAAGAGCACTCTTTCATAGGAAAAAAACATTGAGTACCTTGAATCAGACGATGGAGATAATTTTTCATCCCAATATTCTGCATAATAGATCTTGAGATCATGCCACACTTGTCAGGCGGTCACTTTTGGGGATGTGTGCAATGTCAAATAAATTATGATTCCATTAATACCATAAATTGATGGGTACCTCTGTTTGCGCCCACTCATTCTCTGAAAGCCCCCACATCCCAGACCCTCATGTTATAATAATAAAGCGCACTTCAATGGTGTGAGATCAAAACTTCTAAATTAATGGTGATATATTGTTTAAACACCATTTGATGTTTAATGTGGGTTAGGATACATTATCCCTAAAAAAATTTTAATATGAATAATAAATTAGAGTTTTTATTTTTTATTAAAAACAATTTTTAAAAAGTAATATGTAATAACCCGAAAAATCACGTCAAACGAGGACCTCGGGATCCGTGCCCGTTTGGTCTTAGGTTTGACCATGAGATAGTTCATTGATGAACTTAAGATGAGATGAGCGGATGTGATGTGTGAACCAGTGTAGAAGAGTGGAGAGATAGAGAGGTGTGTAGAGTGACATACACCGATGTGTGTGTATGTGCTCCACACCGAGAAAAGAGATAAGATAAAAGGGTTGAAAACCCTAATTTTCATATTTTGGTTGTTGAGAGGAGTAAAGAAGAGAGAGAGAGAGAGAGAGAGAGGAGCTAGTGAGGAGTTATTGCAAGTTGTTGGAAGGGATTTCTTGCGATCAAAGCCACGGATTACGCGGGATCTGTTGCATAAAAGTCGGAAACCCTAACCTTCCAACCCTACATTTAAATCAAATTGAGGTTGATTTAAGGTGAGATTCTTGTAAATAAATGGTGTAGATTTATAGAATAAATTATGGTTAAAATGGGTAGAAATTGTAGGAATATTGCTTAGAAAATAACTGAGAAAAGATTGGGAAGAAACGACCAAAGAAGGTTTGAACACAGGATTTCGTCTAATCGAAATTGGGATTCGATTAATCGAAATTCCCCAAGAAGTTGAAAAGTCAGATAACCACGAATTCGACTAATCGAATTGAAATTCGATTAGTCGACTTTGAATTTCGACTAGTCGAGTTGGGTGTCGACTAGTCGACTGAGAGCCTCCAGTGAGGAGTAAAAATGGGTTAAGAAAAATCGACCAGTCGAAATTGGATTTCGACTAGTCGAGTAAGGATTTCGACTAGTCGAATTGGACTCGATTAGTCGATTTTGTATGTTCAATTAATTAAGGGAAAATTGGACAGTTAGAACAGGAGATTTCGACTAATCGATTTTGAGAATCGATTAATCGAAATTGGACCTCGACTAATCGATTTTGAGAATCGACTAGTCGAGTTGGATTTCGACTAGTCGAACCAGGAGCTCGACTAGTCGACTGACTTAGTTTCGTTGACTTTTGATTCTTACTTCAAGACTCTAGGGGGGTCTTGAGACTTATTCATTACATCTTTTGTGATGTTTCGAATGTGTTTAATGGTATCATAGGTAATGCGTGTGAAAGTGGGCACAAGGAGCCGAGTGGGACCTTGATGCATTGAATCGATAGAGACCTAAGGTAGGGAACACCTTGAACATGTACTTTATTTTACAAGAGCATGTATGTAGTGATATAGATTTCCATTTAAATATTTTCACTGCTTAAAGAATTGTGAAAAGTGTGGGTGTGTGTGACATTCATAAGAGTAAACTATTGAGCCATCCCCAGGGGATGAAGAAGTAAAGAGATAAGAGCATCAGGTGTGATGCAAGTAAATGGATACATCCCAGGGATGTATCCAAGGATTGAATCATGTTTGATAGGGCCTAACTGATATAAGATAGCACACTTACACGGTGAATAACTATATGTAAGGCACCGATATTTTTGTTATTTGAGGTTTGATAGGTTACCCCACCGACGTGGCGGGATATCCACGACTGACACGGCAGGATATCCGTGACGAGCCTGGCCGAAACCGTAGGCCGATGAGGCTTATCCGATAGTTGAGACAAGTGAAATCCCGCCACCAATCCCCAGGGGAAAGGGGCTTGGGTACTATATGGTATTCCCAGGGAATACATTAAAACTGTCTATATAGATGACGATGAAGGGTATCTCATCGGGGCTCGATGCTATATTGCTCGGGGATTACTTAAGTTGAAAGTTTAAGTTTTGCTTTAGGCCTTTTCAGCATTATTCATGAGTAAATGAAAACATAAGTAATCAACAGTAAAACGAATGCTTTCAAACCGTTTCATTACCAATTGCATAGAT
Organism: Chloranthus sessilifolius; assembly: GCA_021018995.1. Lineage (NCBI taxonomy): Eukaryota > Viridiplantae > Streptophyta > Magnoliopsida > Chloranthales > Chloranthaceae > Chloranthus > Chloranthus sessilifolius. The sequence goes on along the minus strand of CM037597.1, from coordinate 30,526,945 downwards.
ACATCATGCATGGCATATCATAGAATATATGTGAGTTATAATTTATATGTTCAACAGTGTTTGTTCCCTATTGAGCTAGGATGTAGCTCACCCTATAGACTATACGTCGCAGGTCCACTACTAGCAGCTACCGCGGCTTCAGGAGACGCTGATCCCGGCGAGTCGGACCTTGCGGCCGGTGACGAGTTGGAGCCACCTCCAGAGGACTTCTTCTAGAGGACTCCGCTGTGCCACTTTGAGGGATTTTTACAGAGAGTTTTGTACGGCTTGGTATGTCAAGCCTTGATTTTGCGAAAACCATGTATATAAGGTTTTGGATTATTCTTTTGGGACGAACCATCCGTGATGAATTCTATCATCGATGGTTCGGATCGGTTCTCCATTCATGTAGGGGCATGAGGGTAGAACTGTCTTTTGGAAAGTTAATTAATATAGATTTAAATTCCGAAATTTCATTATAGTACTTTTGCATGCTTGATATACCAGTGTTCCGTGTTTAGCTAAGGGCACGGTCAAGATGATCGTGCTGATGGCACGGGTTTCGGGGTGCCGAAATCCGGGCTGTCACAGTTGGTATCAAAGCATTTTCTTTTAGCAATTCTGACAAGGGTTCTTTCGTCAGAACATAGGGGCTTCTGCTAACGAAACTTTAGTTTCAAATGCAGCCGCAATGTCAGCTAGAGGGAGAGGCCGACCAAGGGGAGGCCATCAAAGGAGTTTGCGTAGTGGAGATGATTTCATCTCTCCTACCAATAGAGTGCCTTTAGGAGGTGCTGAGGCCCCAGGGGGCAGTAGTAGTAGACAGCAGGAGGAAGAGGATCGAGATCATCAGGATCAAGATTTAAGAGAGCAAGAAAGAGTGAGAGAAAGACAAGAAGATAGAGAGGAGCGACAAAGGATGATGCACACTATGGAGACTATGGCAGCTGCCATGGCACAACAAGCCGCATCCTTTGCAGCTCATGCGTCTAGAGAACAGCAGCCACCTACACCACCTGTGGGACCTGCGTTGCCTGTGCCCTCATCATTTACAGAGTTTAGAAGGATGAGACCTCCTACATTTTCTGGGCAGGCAGACACAATGGCCGCTGAGAACTGGTTAATGGAGATGGAGAAAGTCTTTAGCGTGCTAACTTGCACGGAAGATGAGAGTGTAAGATGGGCAGCTTATATGTTGGATGGGGAGGTTGGCCTTGGTGGAAGTCGTGATATCGGACTCGGACTCAGGAGACCCCAGAGTTGCCTTGGACTTGGGAGGAGTTTGTTGAGGAGTTCAACAAACAATATTTTCCGGAAGTGGTGAGGAATCAACTTGAGATACAATTTTTGCAGTTAGTACAAGGGAGAATGACAGTGAGAGAATACGGGGTAGAGTTTCTACGACTTGCCCGTTTTGCTCCGGATTACGTCGCTACTGAAGTGATGAAGTCCAAAAGGTTTCAGCAAGGTTTGAAGCCTGAAGTTAGGGGAGGAGTAGCTCCATTCCAGTTGCGGACCTATGAAGAGGTCATGAGCAAGGCACTGGTAGTGGAAGAAGAGAACACAAACAGATATAGACAGAGAGAGCAACAGAGAGGACTTGACCACGGAAGGATGGGGAACTACGAACCGGTGAATAAAAAGCCGAAGTTCGTGGGTCAGAGTCAGAGACCACAGTTTCAGGGAGGTTTTGGAAGGCCGGCGCAACAGCAACACCAACAGAGGTTTCCATTACTTGCGTCGGGGAGACCTTTTCGCTATGAGAGCCCTGCCATGTCTACTGGCGCTACTGTCACACAGGGTTCTCGTACTGTTTCTTCCGCACCTCGAGAGACTTGCGCAAAGTGTGGCAAGCCTCATAGGACGGTGGATTGTAGATTGGGAACTAGGGGCTGTTTCCGATGTGGCAAGGTGGGCCACTTGATCAAGGATTGCCCCGAGACAGATAAAAGAAAGACGGTGTCAGATTGCTACAACACCACCCAATTCAAGCAAGAAAACGGTGGGAGAGATCCTTTCGATCAGAAGCGAGAACGTGCATGACGTCATACAAGGTAAGACCCTTTTTAAAATTAAAGAAAGTTTTCATTTCATCAAAATTTTAGATAGAGAAGGAGCATGCATTAGAAATTGATGAGATATATTTTTTTTATATATACAAAAGCTGTAAGTGAATTGAAAGTGTAAATTGATATGTAAATTACTGTATGTGTGTATGTATACTATAGGTACTCTAAACATATATGAAAAAGGATGTTTCGGTGGATATGACGCTCGAGTATTGATAGACCCCGGGTCTACCCATTCATTCGTCACTCCACGTTTCGCTAAGAAGATGAAGATTGTCCCAGAGACGTTGGATTTCGTCCTATCTGTGTCTATTCCGACTGGAGAGTTAGTAGACACGGAGTTAGCTTGCAAATCCATCATCATAGCAGTTCAAGATTTGGAGGTGCATGAACTAGAAGCAAAGCTAATACTGTTAGACATGCAAGGGTTTGATGTGATCCTTGGCATGGTAGGTTGGCGACATTATTGCAAACCGTCGATTGCAAGAACAAGGTAGTTATTTTCAGACCCAACACAAGAAGATCATTTCGGTTTCAAGGAGTGAGGTCGTCATCATTGTACCCCGATCTCGTGATGAGGGCGAAAGATGACCAGAAAGGGTTGCAGTGGATATTTAGCTTTCTTAAAGGAGGACAAGGAAGAAAAGAATATCATTTCTGAGATAGCAGTTGTGCGAGACTTCGCTGACGTGTTTCCAGAAGAATTGCCGGGATTACCTCCAGAAAGAGAAGTAGAATTCGCCATTGACTTAGCACCGAGCGGGCCTATTTGAAAGCACCTTATAGAATGGCTCGAGTTAAAGGAGTTAAAGGAACAACTACAAGAACTTATGGACAAGGGGTTTGTTAGACCGAGCGTGTCTCCATGGGGAGCACCGGTCTTGTTTGTCAAGAAGAAGGATGGGTCGATGCGGCTATGCATTGACTATCGACAATTGAACAAACTTACTGAAGAACCGCTACCCTTTGCCTAGAATAGAGCGATCTATTCACCAACTGCAAGGAGCAAAGTATTTTTCCAAGATCGACCTGAGATCTGGGTATCATCAGTTAAGAGTCAAAGCTGAGGATGTTCAGAAGACAGCTTTCCGGACACGGTATGGACACTATGAATTCCTTGTGATGCCGTTTGGATTAACGAATGCTCCAGCGTCGTTTATGGATCTGATGAACCGAGTGTTTAAACCACACTTGGACTCCTGCGTCGTAGTATTTGTTGATGATATACTGATATACTCCAAATCTAAGACAGAACACGAAGAACACTTGAGGATTGCTCTACAGACGCTACGTGAACACCAATTGTACGCCAAACTCACCAAGTGTGAGTTTTGGTTGGAAGAAGTTAGCTTTTTGGGACATGTCGTCTCAAAGCATGGTGTCACCGTGGATCCAACAAAGATTGAAGCAGTAGTTAAATGGGAGCAGCCAAAGACAGTGACCGATGTCCGAAGTTTTCTGGGCTTAGCAGGCTATTATCGACGTTTCGTTGAGGAGTTTTCAAAGATATCGGGACCTCTCACGAAGCTGACACGTAAAGATTCAAGGTTTGAGTGGAGTGAGGCATGCGAGAAGAGTTTTCAAGAACTCAAAACGAGACTCACTTCGGCTCCAGTGTTGGCAATTCCTTCAGGCAGTGGAGGATACTGCGATGTCTGATGACACGTCATACAATGGCCTTGGTTGTGTACTCAACCAACACAAGAAGGTGATAGCTTACGGATCAAGAGTTGAAAGAACACGAGAAAATTACCCGACTCATGACTTGGGCGGCGGCGGTCATTTTTGCGTTGAAAATTTGGAGACACTACTTGTATGGTGAAACATTTGAAATTTTCACCGATCATAAGAGCCTCCGATATCTGTTCACACAGAAGGAGCTCAATATGAGACAGCGCAGATGGATGGAATTCCTCAAGGACTACGATTGCTCTATACAATACCATCCTGGCAAGGCGAATGTAGTGGCCGATGCATTGAGTCGAAAAGGGTCATTTCGATTAGCTTCCTTGATTTTGGGTATGCACCGATGGAAATTATTGGAAGACCTGGCATTCTATGATGCAAACATTAAGTCAAAGGACACTGGATCCTTTTTGGCTAACATATCAGTAAAGCCAGTGATATTTGAGCATATCCACGATCTACAGATGAAGGATCCGACATTAACGAAGATTCATCAAGACGTGAATGAAGGCATCAGGTCGGACTTCTCAGAAAAAGAAGATGGTTCTTTGTTGTTTAAAGGCCGTCTATGCATCCCGGACAATGCCGATCTAAGACGAACAATTCTTGATGAAGCTCATAAGTCAAATTATGCTATCCACCCTGGTAGCACCAAAATGTACCCAGATTTGAAAAAGAATTACTGGTGGAGAGGACTGAAACAAGACGTGGCCGAGTATGTGTCACGATGTTTGACTTGTCAGCAAGTGAAGGTTGATCATAGACATCCTGCGGGACTATTGCAACCTTTACCAATACCAGAATGGAAGTGGGAATCGATCTCAATGGATTTCATTGTTGGATTACCCCGTACTGCCAAGAGACACAATGCCATTTGGGTCGTCGTAGATCGATTGACCAAATCAAGCACTTTTGCCGTACAATACCACATATACGAGAAGGCGGCGATTTATACATGAAGGAGATTGTAAGATTACACGGGATTCCAAGCGATCGCGTTTGGATCGTGACCCACTATATCGTCCAAGTTTTGTAAGAAATTTCAAGAAGGAATGGGAACACGACTAGACTTTAGTTCTTTCCATCCTCAAAGCGATGTGACAGAGCGAGTGAACCAAGTAATAGAATACATGCTCAGGCGTGCATGCTTGATATGCAAGGATCGGGATGAGTATCTACCGATGCTCGAGTTCGCATATAACAACAGCTTTTCAAACGAGCATTGGCATGGCACCGTATGAAGCTCAGTATGGACGACGATGCAAGTCACCTCCGAATTGGGAGGAAACAGTGAGAAATTTGTATTAGGACCGAATCGCTCAAGACAACGCCACCGTTGTCCGGATTATCGAGAGAAAGGTTGAAGACAAAGACAGAGTGAGATGAAAAGTTACGCCGACGTGAAGCGGACTAGTGTTGACTACAAGGTGGGCATGTGTTTGTGAAGGTGTCACCTATGAAAGGTGTAATGAGATTTGGAAGAGAGGAAGTTAAGTCCACGTTATGTTGGACCATTCGAAATTTTGGGACGAGTAGGTGAAGTTGCATATCGTATTGGTTTACCACCGCTATTTGATCGAGTGGGTAATGTTTTCCACATATGGATGATCAGGAAGTACGTGAATGAACCGTCTCATGTATTAGGAAAGCAACCTATAGAGATGTGAGAGGACATGAGCATGATAGAGGAACCAGTGGAGATTTTAGAGCGAAAAGAGCAAGTACTACGCACTAAAGTAATTCCCTTAGTGCTTGTTCGTGGAACAATCATCCTAAAGAAGAGGCTACTTGGAGCGAGAGGCCGATGTGAAAGAACAATACTCGACCTTGTTTCCAACGGCGTGAGGATTCGATGTAAACCACATAAGCGTAGTTGTGAAATCTCCACGATACTGGTAATTCAATGGAAATTTTGATCCAAATTATTCAATGGAAATTTTTGTGAAACTTTGACCAATTGAGACATTTCGACTAGTCGAATTGAAAATTCGACTAATCGAAAGTCAAATCGATTAATCGACTGGCTATGCCAATGAGCCAGAGTTCAAAAGAATAAGTTAGAAAATTTCGACTAGTCGAACTAGGGTTCGACTAATCGATTTGGAAGTTCGATTAGTCGAATTCACATTTCGACTAGTCGAATTACTTAAAGAGTCTAAAAGAAATTTCTGAAAGTGGACAATTCGACTAGTCGAAAGAGAAATCGACTAATCGAATTGGACATAAAAAGGGAAAATCGATTAGTCGAAAATTTGCATTCGACTAATCGAGCTATGGGGGGAGTTGTAGAAGTGTAAAAGGCCGATTTGACTAGTCGAATTATATTTCGACTAGTCGGTTAAAATTTCGACTAATCGGATTTCGACTAGTCGACTGAGTCCTTCCAGTGGGCTCCAAAGTTAGAATTTGAACCCTAAACATTTCGACTGATCGAAATGGGATTTCGACTAGTCGAAATCGAAGCCGACTAGTCGAATTGGGAAAATCGACTAATCGAATTCGGGGAGTTCCTTTAAGTTTGGAATTCGACTAGTCGAACTGAGAAATTCGACTAGTCGAGCCAACCACTATATATATGAGAAAGGGGGTTTTCAACCCATTCGATTTTTGAGTTTTGGGCACCCGATTCCTCTTCTTCTCCGGCGATTCAACTACCTAGGGTTGCACCATTTCCGGCCATTCTCGACCGGATTTGACTTCACACACCTTCTCAAGATTGGGTAAACCCTAATCTTTATTCTTTTTCATATTTTTCATATAAGAAACCCTATTTCCTTGCGTTTTAGCGAGAATGCCGCCTAAAACGCGATTATCATCGAAGAGGGCAGTTTCAAAACTGCCGGTACGGCGCAAAAACGCCGCACCACCACCAACCCCTTCGCCTGTGAGGACACCCTCACCATCGACATCGGACACTACGTCCGGGTCGACGAGCGCGTCTTCACAAGACAAAAGCCCTATTCCACCACCACCACCACCACCCACCTGGTCAGCCAAATGAATGGTCTTTGTTTGACAAGGATGTAGTCCAAGGTGAGACCATATGGGCCCTAAACTACCTCAACAATGCCGGTCTCACCTTCCTCCTCAAACCAATCCGGAAGTTCTACTATCCGCGATTGGTTGATTATTACCGGGCCTCAAGGATGGCCCTCACCGGACGATCATGGTGAAGACCACGATTGAGGGCGTGAATACCTCATCACCGCACATGTCCAAGAAGCAGTCGAGTGCTACTTGGACTATGTACCCGAGACCACACTACTACCACCCTTCCCAGAGCCGGCCAATGTCGAAGATATCCTTGCCGACATGACCAAGGGGAAAAAGGGATCGGGCACCTCATCTAAGAGGGTTGACCTTCCACATTACATGTGGATGCTCGATTCTATTTTTCACGCCTCTACCCCATGCGCCCACCGGCGTGTTGAGTTGGTGCACAGTTCTATGCGGCCTATAACGGCCGATGGTTTGATGTTACCTTAGTCATCCTTGAAGGGATGAGGTACATCAAGGAAAGCTCATGAAGGGCAACCTTCGGCTAGGGATGGGATGCCCTACGCTGCATCATCTCTAGCATTCTAGAGGCATATTCATCCGACCTCCTATGCCGTCTCACCCCACGAGGCGACCACCGACCCGGTGAAACCATTCTCCCACACGAATGGAGCAGGAGTTACAATCTCTAAGAAGACTCTACCACCACCCGGTGGAGGGCACATGACTCATCAATCCCACCACCACCCCTCCACCACGGCCCACAACCACAAGTACGATGGCACTACCACCCCCAGTCGTTCTACCACCACCACCACAGCTACACCACCACCACCTACACCGCCGACCCCTCTACTTCACGTGCCACCATTGAGGAGACTCTCGCTTGAGGCGCGGAATGGGCGAATAACGAGAGGATGAACAGAGAATTGATTTCCTCATGTTTCACACCTCAAGTTTATCTACCCTCACACCTACGGACATGTTGGCCCCGAAGAGGAATGGACCGCGGCACCACATTCCATCGTGGTCCGGTCTTTAGGGGCCAATTACATCATGCTGCTTCTACTTCCACCGCACCCCCACCACGGACGACGTCGACGACGACGCACCCACCATCTACTTCCACTACCATTCCACCTCTGCCGCCGACCGAGATTCCACCGCCACGCAGGACTTCTCATCATCACGCCACCAGCCATCCACCACACGTGGCGGATCACCGACTCCGTCGACCGACTGCTCGACAGATCCACCATGGGCTGGCCTTGTCGTAGTTGTTTGTTTTTGTGCATTGTACATCTTTTTGTATAGGGGTGAACCATTTTTCTTTTCTGTTGTGGTCCCCATTTCAGTAACTATTGTAACTTTTAATATTTTTATATACAGTTTTTGTTACTGTCATGTATGGTTCATTGATTGCCTATGTCCATGTACTTGCGTGTGTGCTAACTGATAGACCACCTCACCTCCGCGTGTGCGGGGGGGGGGGGGGGAAGTGCAGACCACCACACCTTTGGGTGATTTTCGAGGACGAAAATTCCCAAGGTGGGGAGGATGTAATAACCCGAAAAATCACGTCAAACGAGGACCTCGGGATCCGTGCCCGTTTGGTCTTAGGTTTGACCATGAGATAGTTCATTGATGAACTTAAGATGAGATGAGCGGATGTGATGTGTGAACCAGTGTAGAAGAGTGGAGAGATAGAGAGGTGTGTAGAGTGACATACACCGATGTGTGTGTATGTGCTCCACACCGAGAAAAGAGATAAGATAAAAGGGTTGAAAACCCTAATTTTCATATTTTGGTTGTTGAGAGGAGTAAAGAAGAGAGAGAGAGAGAGAGAGGAGTAAAGGAGCTAGTGAGGAGTTATTGCAAGTTGTTGGAAGGGGATTCTTGCGATCAAGCGCCGGATTCAACCCTACATTTAAATCAAATTGAGGTTGATTTAAGGTGAGATTCTTGTAAATAAATGGTGTAGATTTATAGAATAAATTATGGTTAAAATGGGTGGAAATTGTAGGAATATTGCTTAGAAAATAACTGAGAAAAGATTGGGGAAGAACAGCCAAAGAAGGCTGAACCTGGGGATTTCGACTAATCGAAATTGGGATTCGATTAATCGAAATTCCCCAAGAAGTTGAAAAGTCAGATAACCACGAATTCGAGCAATCGAATTGAAATTGATTAGTCGACTTTGAATTTCAACTAGTCGAGTTGGGTGTCAACTAGTCGATCGAGAGCCTCCAAAGGAGGAGTAAAAATGGGTTAAGAAAAATCGACGATTAAATTGGATTTCGACTAGTCGAAGGATTTCGACTAGTCGAATTGGACTCGATTAGTCGATTTTGTATGTTCAATTAATTAAGGAAAATTGGACGTTAGAATAGGATTTCGACTAATCGATTTTGAGAATCGATTAATCGAATTGGACCTCGACTAATCGATTTTGAGAATCGACTAGTCGAGTTGATTTCACTAGTCGAACCAGGAGCTCGACTAGTCGACTGACTTAGTTTTGTTGACTTTTGATTCTTACTTCAAGACTCTAGGGGGGTCTTGAGACTTATTCATTACATCTTTTGTGATGTTTCGAATGTGTTTAATGGTATCATAGGTAATGCGTGTGAAAGTGGGCACAAGGAGCCGAGTGGGACCTTGATGCATTGAATCGATAGAGACCTAAGGTAGGGAACACCTTGAACATGTACTTTATTTTACAAGAGCATGTATGTAGTGATATAGATTTCCATTTAAATATTTTCACTGCTTAAAGAATTGTGAAAAGTGTGGGTGTGTGTGTGACATTCATAAGAGTAAACTATTGAGCCATCCCCAGGGGATGAAGAAGTAAAGAGATAAGAGCATCAGGTGTGATGCAAGTAAATGGATACATCCCAGGGATGTATCCAAGGATTGAATCATGTTTGATAGGGCCTAACTGATATAAGATAGCACACTTACACGGTGAATAACTATATGTAAGGCACCGATATTTTTGTTATTTGAGGTTTGATAGGTTACCCCACCGACGTGGCGGGATATCCACGACTGACACGGCAGGATATCCGTGACCGATACGGCGGCGAAACCGTAGGCCAGTGCGGAGGCTTATCCGTACATAGTAAGCACACCCCATGGGTGTTGATTGAGACAAGTGAAACCCCGCCACCAATCCCCAGGGGAAAGGGGCTTGGGTACTATATGGTATTCCCAGGGAATACATTAAAACTGTCTATATAGATGACGATGAAGGGTATCTCATCGGGGCTCGATGCTATATTGCTCGGGGATTACTTAAGTTGAAAGTTTAAGTTTTGCTTTAGGCCTTTTCAGCATTATTCATGAGTAAATGAAAACATAAGTAATCAACAGTAAAACGAATGCTTTCAAACCGTTTCATTAACAATTGCATAGATACATCATGCATGGCATATCATAGAATATATGTGAGTTATAATTTATATGTTCAACAGTGTTTGTTCCCTATTGAGCTAGGATGTAGCTCACCCTATAGACTATATCGCCGCAGTCCACTACTAGCAGCCTACGGCTTGGAGGACGATCCCATGAGTCGGACCTTGCGGCCGGTGACGAGTTGGAGCCACCTCCAGAGGACTTCTTCTAGAGGACTCCGCTGTGCCACTTTGAGGGATTTTTACAGAGAGTTTTGTACGGCTTGGTATGTCAAGCCTTGATTTTGCGAAAACCATGTATATAAGGTTTTGGATTATTCTTTTGGGACGAACCATCCGTGATGAATTCTATCATCGATGGTTCGGATCGGTTCTCCATTCATGTAGGGGCATGAGGGTAGAACTGTCTTTTGGAAAGTTAATTAATATAGATTTAAATTCCGAAATTTCATTATAGTACTTTTGCATGCTTGATATACCAGTGTTCCGTGTTTAGCTAAGGGCACGGTCAAGATGATCGTGCTGATGGCACGGGTTTCGGGGTGCCGAAATCCGGGCTGTCACATAATATATCTATAAATTCGATGAAAAACTCGATGGTCTTTGAGAGCTCTTGACGTTGGTGATTGGAGAAAAGGGTTAGAGGTAGAACGAGATTATTAAAGAGAAAGAGATGGCATGGCCTACGAATAGAGAGAGAGAGAGAGAGAGAGAGAGAAAAGGGGGCCAGAGAAGTTTTGGGGTTGCGAGGAAGGGGAATCGCGCGAGAGAGAGAGGTAGTGAAAAATATGGCGAGAGAGATTGTTTTGGAATTTTGGATTTTGTTAACAAATCAAGATGGGTCCTCAAAGGCCTTAAAGAAATATGGGATTTGGGGGTCCTCGTTAAGAGATCTTGCAATCAAAAGTTTGGCCCTTAAAAGCACTTTCGTAGACACCCAAATCTGGCCCGAGGCTCGATCGACACATACTACAAGCAAGGCATACCCCATAGCTTCCAAAAGCATCTTCCAAACCCTTAGGAATTATCCCAAAACCCTTAAGAAACTTTTCCAGAACCTAACTCATAGAACCCTTCCCGGACTCATTTCGAACCCTCTCAAGCAGTGAATGGAAAGAGGAGTACCAAGGTTTTTATAGGCTCCTACTGGATCTAAGGCCTATACCATTGGGAAGAGGATGTTCTCAGCTTTCCAACAAGCTAAGAATTGCCTCAATCCGAGATGTAAATCAAAAGTTACGGTGATTTGAAAATTGTGCAAAAATGAAAAAAATTACACTAGCGTGTATATTATACAACTAGGCAAAATTGACTTTTTTGGGGCTCCATGATGGGTTCTAAACCTCCAGCTCCTAAACTAGGCCAATGTACATAAGCCTAGCATATATTTTATATATACTAGGCTTAGGAATAGTGTTTTTTTTTATTTTGTCCGAAAATCATCTCTAGGGTTTGACTTTTTGACCACCCCAAAGTTTGGAGTGGGTTTCTTTAGGACTGTTGCACCCCACTAACTCTCTTTTTAACCCTTTTATCATTTAAAGCTCCACCCTATCATCTACCGTTAAATCCATTTGCCACCTATCTAAGCTCCCAAAAACCTAGAAAACCTTAGGTCCCTATTATCTAATTGCTAACCCAATTAGCCCCTTTAACCCTTCACTAATCCTCTCCTTTTCTATAAATAGAGAGCCACACACCCCCCCCCCCCTTGTTTAAGGGCTTGAAAAAAAATTTAAAAGAGAGAAAAAAACTTAAAGAGCTTCCCTCCATTTTCAAACACTAGTCCTCCATACAAATTCTAGCACCTTAGTTCACCTTTTAGATCTCATCTTCCATCACCAATCCTTGAGATTTAGCTAGAACTAGCCCTTAGTCTACCTCTCCTACCTGCTAGCTCCCTAGCCTTGAAGGTTCAAACCCATTAGCTATCGTAAGCTCACCAAAGGCGCATCAACGTGAAGGTCCACAATGGTGCTACAAGAGCCCGAGAGCTCTGGCTCTCCCCTCTATTCCTCTACTTTGTTTGCTTTTCCTCTATCATAGAATTGAGCCGTTATGCTGCCCAAATTTCGGCAGGCGGGAAGGGCTCAATAGGATCAGTGTTCCTTCGGCCAAGGGGAAGTGTTGCTCACTGCTCATTTTCTTTATATATATTATATACATATTCAAGCAGCCATAGTAGAAACCACTTACGAGCGGGTTGATCGGGTGTCTAACACCTTCCCGATCGATAACCGAAGCCCCTACCCAAGAGCCTTTGGCAAAGACCGGTAAAACGAAGTCATATTTTTATACTCCGGTACTTACATAATGAATTTTGAGGTATCCCGGGTCATCAAAAGCTCCAGGTGGCGACTTCATCTTTTTTTAGCAAGTGCGCATCGTCGTGACGGACCCGCAAAGTCCACTGTTGCACAGATGGTGACTCCACTAGGGATAACTTGTAGAGCTTCTCCTTAAAGTTTTTCCCTTGTTTGCTTGCATATACTCTTCTTTTCACTAAACTTTTTATTTTTGTTTTTACTTACCCCTACGATTCCATCATTTACACGCCTTAGTCGATTGGGGGGCTTACTTGAGCACTCTTTCTACTTACCCCTACAATTCTGTCATTTTTCTACTTACCCCTACGTTTTTGTCATTTACACCACTTAACCGTTTAGTGGGCCTACTTGTGCATTGATATTTGTGTCATTTACATGCCCTAGCCATTTGGTGGGCCTACTTAAGCACTTACATTTTTTGTCAACATATTCCAACAGTGGGCGTTGACCCGTAGAGGCGGCACAGGATTCTCACCACCCGCTTTTGAACTTAAGTAAACTACCTTAAAATTGAACATTAAAAATTGAACCAAGGGGACTTAATTCATTTTGCGCGGGTAGATTTTAAAAGGGTGGGAAATAGGTATACACTTGTCCCGATTCTCGGTAGAGTGACAGCCCTAATGGTAATGATCTTGAAAGGAACACCCCATCCAGTATCTGAGAAGGCATTCGTGCCAGAGGTATATTAGGTGAGTGACCGATTTGGTTATAAAGCCTAAAACCCTTGGGGAAGCGTGTTAGAATACATCGAAATAGTCTTGTACCCTAGGTACGGTGAGGAGAGACCCGAAATAACAAGAAAAAATAGTCCCCATCAGCACTACTTTCATAAAACCTAAAAAAAATAGAACAACTCGGGTCTATTGTTGTTGTCTAAAATATAAATATATATACTTTTTAGCCTAGCATGTATAATATACATGCTAAGCGAAAAATCCTAGATTTAGCCTTGCGGTATAATATACACGCTAAGCCAAAGTTCCAGAATTTTTAGCCTAGCGTGTATAATATACACACTAAGTCAAATCTCCAGAAATTTGGCCTAGAGTATATAATATATACGCTAGCCTGTTCTAGCTCAAGTAGCCCAAATCTGAGGCCTTTTTCCACCATTCCCGGACACCCCGCTCGACAGTTTTTGTATTCTCGATAAATCCACACTTTGATGCCCAAAATACCCTCGCGCAGTCAAAAGAGGTCGCCCTCTTATTGACTCTTCCGAGGGATCGAGTTGTCACATGGATTTCCGTGCCTTCACATAGATCAAGGGGTTCCCCTTGATTCTTCCAAAGCGCATCGGGATCTCGTCGTGGGAGATATTAGGGGTGTGAACGCCACCCTAAACGGGAGTTCCAATGTGACAACCCGAATTTTCACTTCGGGAAACTCACGTCGTCGGTACGGCCCTTAAGGCCACACCCCGTATATCTCACAAAACACTTGGCACATCCACACACAAAGCAAAACAAAGTACAACATAAAAGGAAGAGATAGAGTCATCAAGAAAGAAATCTCCATTTCTATATAAGAAAACTCAAGGATAACCAAAAGACAACAAAAGACAGTTCTAATCTCATGTCAATCGCATGAACAAGAGAATCAAACCAAACCATCACTGACAACAAAAGTCACCCAAGGATGGTTCGCCAAAAAGAATATTGTATCACAAAGTTACATCATTTGTAAGTTATATTGGCTAGACGTACCAAGCCTTACAATCTAGTTCTCAAAATACACAAGCTACGCAGCAAAATTAACTAGAAGAACTCCTCCAGAGGGGGCTCAATCTCCTCCTTAGAAATGTACTCAGAATCCTCCAAATTTGGATCCTCGGTACCCGCTGCAACCTCTGAACTTGTGACGTATAGTCGAAGGGTGAGCTACATCTAAGCTCAATAGGGAAACCCAAGCAAAATGCATATTATATTGTCACACATATATCTCATGGCATAATCGGAAACATGCTTATCTTACAGAGAGTTATAATTTAAAAGCATTTAAATTGACTAAAAACACACTTCAGATGCAACTCTTCAAAACATACCTGTCGTGATTACTCAAACTATTCTCTTGACGCACACACACATTTAAACAAATCACTTAAATAATCTCTCGAGCGTATATAGCATCGAGAGCCACGTAATTTTACCAATGGAATACCCACCATCGCCATTCAATAAACAATTCTCGCAAATACACAAGCCCTCACAATGGAGTGACTTGCCGAACGAAATATTACCGCAGAATGGTAATCAAATATTGGATATCCCACCGTACCGGAGCACAATTTGTACGGATATCCCGCCGTACCGGTCACGGATATCCCGCCGCGTTGATCATGGATATCCCATCACATCTGTTGGGTATTCACATATAAACCTTAAATTAAAGTGTGAAAGTTACATATAGTTATTTACTGTGTATTGTGATAATTTATATTAATTTGCCTTTAAACTCACACACACATATCTCATTCTTACTGATTTCACACGTAGTCATATCCGATGTCACACACATTTTTTATTGTCTCATACTGATGTTACACACATATATAGTTTCTCTTTAGTGCACACTATTGGTGCGCGCTTTTTATGGGTTCCTCTCAGTTCCCGTTGAATTAGTGGCTTCAATTCTGTCCAAGTGGACTCTAGCGATGCGGCGTTTGGAATAGTGGAGGTAAAAAAAAATAAAGAATTTTCTATGAAGGTTTCTAGTTTGTTGCGATCGTCAGCTGCAGATATTTATCGATGTTGCAACACGTCAATGATCACGCTTGAAAGCGGGTATGGGTTACTTCTATACTGAATCGTCCGCCAACGAATTTCACCGGCTATGTCTTTTTCTTATAATTTAGATAGTTTAATTTTCCTTTTATTTCCCATTATTATTAGAGTTCTGAACAGTTTAGACTTCTCTGATTCTATTATGAATCTAGTTGTGAATTTGTTAGAGTGAGTGGATCTATTCTAATATTATAATCCTATTAGGGATCTAATTAATTTTAGCTTTCTAATCTTATTAGAATTCTAATTAATTTAGTATCCTAATACTACTAAGAATCCGATCAATTGTAGTCTCTTGATGCCATTAGAAGTCTGATTGTAATCAGGTTTCTTAATTATACTAGGAGTGCACATGTAGTAGTCTTGATGAAACTCTAATTAATTTGAGCATGCTAATTGTACTAGAATTCAGATCGAGCAAGTATACTAGTTGTATTGGAATTCTAATTAAGTCAAGTATAATAGTCTTACCGAAATTCTAATCAAAGTAGAAAACTAATTTGACTGAAACTCTAATTTAAGCAAAGGAATTAATTTTATTAAAATCTAATTAAAACAAATAGACTGATTTTCTTTAAAATTTTAAAAAAATAAATAAACTAATTTGATTAAAATTATAACTAAAGCAATGAATTAACTATACTAAAAATCTAATCAAAGCAATGAATTAATCATACTAAATTCTAATTAAAGCAAGATATTAACCAATTAAAATCTGATTTGAAGAAATTAATCAATCACACTAAAATCTAATTAACTTAACTAATTAGTGATTCTGAAATAAAATCAATCTACTAATTAATTATACTAAAAAATAAGAAAAAGTAATTAATTGATTCTAAAATTCCTAAAAAAAGGGGGTGTTGGGCCCGTTATGCTAAGGAGGATTGGCCTCGTTCCCGAGTACCCTCTGTAAGCTCCCTTAGGTAAATCGGATGGCTGAGATTAAAGATAAATTAAATTTTAGACCGTAAAATAGTAGTTTAGATTTTTCAAATTTGATTTCGGAATAATAATTATGAATTGAATCATGAACTAGAATTGTAGAAACTAATATTAATATTTAGGATTTTTGGAGATATTAAAATAAGAAATTTAAATTTAAATTTAAATTTTTAGGACCGAATTCAAGTCCAAAATCAGAAAATCAGACCATATGATTAAGGATTGGTTCTAGAATCTAAGGTCTAGAACCAGAAATTAATGATAGGACTAGAGATTAAGATTTTAGAATGGAATTAAGGCCTAGGGTCGGTAAATTAGACTGTCGGATTAAGGATTGGTTCCAAATTCAGAGAATTAGAACCAAATATAAAAATTTACGGTCTAAAAAAGGGTGCTATAGTCTCGGACTGAAAATTAAAACCTATAATTAGAACTAAACGAAATACCCTAGGTCTAAAACTATGATTTTTACCTAGGGTCGGGATTGAGGAGAGAAATCTCGAAGATTCTGTGCTTGAATTTTGAAATCATGACTAGGTTGCTCTATGTGTTTGTTCTCGGAGTTCTCTGGTTTTGAAATCTCAAAAAAAATTCGTTCTCTCTCGATATTTTGCCCAGCCTCCTGGGCGAATTAGAAAAAAAATCTTTTATAGGTTTTTCTTCAATTACGCGCCCTTTTCCAGGCGTTTAACTGAATTACGCGCCAATCTCTCAGTGCTTAATCGCTTTGAGTCGGTCACCGACTCAGTGAGCAACCGACTGACTTGCTTAGCGAGTTTCCTAGTTTTAATAGCATTAGAACTAATTGTGCACCCAATTTGAGGTGCGTAATCCAATTAAGCGCCACTCTCAAAGCGTTTAATTGAGGAAACTTAGGGTTCAAGGACAGTGAGGCTAGGCCGGGCATAAGCCAATTGCACGCTAGTGGTGGAGCCCTCAATCCGATGGTGCATCTGATTTCAGGCGCGTGATCGAGTCTCGAGATAGTCTAGGAAAGGAAGTTTGGTCTTAAAGGAGGACTGATTGTGCGTGTGTCGTCTAGCATGCAATCGAATTATGCGCGAGGTTTCAGGCGCTTAATTCGAGGTTATCCAAGTTTGGTCTCTAGTCTAAAATGCAAGACTATTGTTTCAATCTGCATTTCAACTATATACTATTATTTCAGTATATAGTCTCCCTACGTTGGGATCTGAGCTATTATTTCAGCCTATGTCTAGCCATGTACTATTGTTTTAGTGCATGTTCCCACATTAGGGTTATGAGGTCAAGGTTGACTGAATAAAAATTATAAATCTCGAGAGGGCAAAGTGGGGGTATCTACAGATGCCCCTCTTCGGAGCGCTCTTACGAAGTAAGAATGTGTCGAAGAAGTAGACACCCCTCATTCGAGGTGTCTTCTCGTTTCTCTTGGAAAATCACAAATGTGATTTGGTGATGCTGATATGACATGCTTGGCTTTCTTATCTATCAGTGCAAGCTAAAATGGAGCATTTTAAGGGCAAATGGTAGCTATCGAAGGGCACATTCTGAGTTCGTGGGTGCATGACGCATCCCACTGCATGGCGTGGGCTAACAGAGGAATTTTACGCAATCGAGGTACCGGAGCATCAATCAAATGTCCAAAACAAGGTTTAGGGATCGATAATAAAAAAATAAAGTATCATATAATATCGAAGGCTTTTGCAAGTCATGTTAGACCGGGCGCATCATTGCTCACACCAATGCGCGTCTGGCGTTTCTTTTCTAATAAGCGTTTGTAAGTTCTTAGATTAAATATATTCAATGTTCAGCTTTCCAGGGGAATGGCTGGTTTGGGCTGGTAATCGAGGTGGGGGTCTTGTGAGGTGTGCTCAATTGAATTCTGCGGAGTGGCGCGTGTGCTTGATCATCAGGAGTCGGTCTCTAACTTGGGAATTCTAGTGCTAATGTGTCTGAATAAACAATTCTGCGTAGTGGAGTATATGCTTGATTGCGAGTTCAGGGGTTGGTCTATAAGTTGGGTATTCTAGTCCTAATGTGTCTGAACAAACGATTCTGTGTAGTGGCGTATGTGCTTGATTCAATTCTACGCAGTGGGATATGTGCTTGATTTCTAGTTCAGGCAGTCTTAGGAGTTAAAGGACAGGTTCAAGTGTAATTTATTGTGCGTGGGTGATGGGGCGCTTAATCAGTTTTTTTTTTGGTATTTAAAGAAGGGCGAGTTGGGTCAATTTATCTCGTTGCTTTGTTCTTCTTTTCTTCTTCTCTTTTGCTTTTTTTTTCTTTTTTTTTATTTGTTTTTGTTTTGTGAAGTAAAGGTTTTTTTTTTGTGAAATAAAGGGGATTTTGAAATTTTGAAATTTTAGGAATTTTAACTTAAGATCAATTCGGTGGTAAAATAAGCAGGCATGTGATTTTCAAAGGCGTATTGGCGAGATCCACGATGCAGTTTGTAGACCCGACCATTGTTGTGGTTGTCAAGACAACACTTGGCATGCCTGATGCTCCATATAACCTTCTCGACGAGTACTGATGATTGTCTCTTATGGGAGGACTACAGTAATTCGTGAGTTGAGAGAGACAAGTTTTGAAAATATTTGATTTAATCATAGCTAACTATATATTTACGAGGAATATCAAGTAAAACAAAAATGTGGGTAGTACTTACCTGGGGGTGATACTTACCTGGATTGTGCATAGTTTGTACGGTCTGGTGGCGCCGTAGTGTCGCGATGGGAATTTGGAGGTTTCTTCTCTTCAGGTCTGCTGTAGCAGTGATTGGCAGTTGTGATGTGATATCTTAGGAGAAATGATGCCGCGATGGGACCTAGGCGTTCTCCCTTTCTTTGGTTGCGTGCTGGGTGAGTCCTGGTGGGACGTGGGGATCAATTCGAGAGAGAGAGAGAGAGTCCTTTGCTTTAGTGATAGGACACGATCAATCTTTTCCTCTTTTCATTATACGATGTGGCATGTGCTGTCTGAGCTTTTTTTTTCTTTTCAGGTAATAATGTTCGCGATGGGATGTCGACTGAGCATGGTTAGCAGTGGCGTGCTCTCATTCTTGGGAGATTTACTTTCGGCTTCTCACAACGAGACATAAGGGTATGGTTAATTTACTACGACGGGACTGAATATTGAGGTGAAATTGCATGTGTACATGTTATCGCAATGGGGACGGGTGCTTCCATTGCTTTCTTCTTGTGCAAGGGGTACGCGATGGGACGGGTGAGTAAGTCTTTTTTCTGTCGGAACAGCCTGTGAGGCTATGCAATGGGACAAAAGAATCTTGATCGCGATGGGGTAAGAGGTATGAGGGCATAGATTTCGTCCATAGTCAAGTATTGCACGCCTGTTTTAGGTCACTCAATATGATTGCACACTTTTTTTAGGCGTGCGATCTCAGGCTGGAGGGGCAGTTTACGCGTGTGGGTGTGTGCGTGTGATTGTATTACGCGCTTTAAGTATGGTGCGTGATCGAGGCGTCAGTAGGTCAATGTGCAGGAGACCTTTCAGTTCGTGCGGTAGTAGTGTGTCATTTGATAGGTTTACGCGGTTCATGGAGTGTGCACAATCGGAGCGTCGCGCAGTTGGTGCGGGCGATTACTTATTTGCACGCTTGTGTATTTTGGATTATGCGTAGTGTGTGTAGCACGTGATCAAGTTAAGCGCACGTGTTCGGGCGCGTGATTAAGTCCGTACTCTATATAAGTGAGAGTGCTTTCATTGGTTTTTCATTCTCTAGTTTAGTCTTGAGTTTTGACCTTTTCCTGTATATCTGGTGTTCTGAAATTCATATTTTAATGATATCGGACCATCTAACCGTCCGATTGGAATGTCGTTTCTTCCTATATCTGTTATTTCGCGTGATCTCCATCCTGAGGTAATGCTCATGGGCGGCGTTAATTTGAGAATGGTCGGTATTTGTGACAGCTCGGATTTTAGCACCTCGAAACTCGTGCCATCAGCACGATCCTCCAGACCGTGCCCCAAAACTATGCACAAAACATTGGTATAACAAGCACAAATAAATAAATAACCCAATTAATTTTATAAAGTGGAAAACAGTTAATATGCCCAACTGGCATACGCAGAAGACAGTTCTACTTTCATGCCACTGCATGAACGGAGAACCGACCCGAACCATCGGTGATAAACGGATCACCCCAGACGGTTCGCCAAAAGAATAATTCAGTTTAATTACATGTTATAAAAATAAAGGCTTGACATACCAAGCCATACAATCTGCTCTCAAAACTGACTCTCTATCAAAGTACACAGCAGAGTCTCCTAGAAGAAGTCCTCGGGTGGAGGCTCCAACTCGCCTCCAGGCGCGTAATCCGAATCACCCGGATCTACGTCTCCCGAAGCCTCTACAACTGCTATCAAAGGACCTGCAACGTATAGTCTAAAGGGTGAGCTACATCCTAGCTCAATAGGGAACAAACACAATGAGCATATAAGTTAAAACTCACATATATTCCATGATACTCTAAGCATGATGTGTCTATACTTTAGCTAGAAAAATAATTTAAATTTGATGAATTGCATTCAAGTTTACTGGTAGTTAGCATATCTTACTTATTAATTTATCATGAATGACACTAAACAGGCCTAGAGCAAAAACTTAAATCTTCAACTTAAGTAATCCCCGAGCAATATAGCATCGAGCCTCGATGAGATACCCTTCATCGTCATCTAATTAGACAGTTGTAAAAATGTATTCCCTGAAAATACGATCCAAGCCCCTTTCTCACTAGGCGGCGGGGTTAAATATCACACAACATCCCTGGGATGTACTTACGGTTACGGATAAACCTCCATACTGGTGTACGGATTCGCCGCCGTACCGGTCACGGATATCCTGTCGCGTCAGTCATGGGTATCCCGCCACGTAGGTGGGGTATCCTATCAAACCTCAAATAACAAAAATAACATGTGCTTTACATATAGTTGTTCACCGTGTAAGTGTGCTATCTTATATCAGTTAGGCCTTAACAGTAATTATTCAATCCTATGTATACATCCCTGGGATGTATACATACCCGCATCACACCTGATGCCTTTATTACTTTCTCATCCCCTGGGGATGTCTCAAGCTCATTAGATTACTTGTCCTGAATTACTTGCATCACACTGATGCCTTTTTTCGCATTCTTGGTATCACACACACACTCATTTTCACAAAGCTTTTCATGGTTAAAACAACTTCAAATTTGATGATTATATCACTACATACATGCTCTTGAAAATAAAGTACATGTTCAAGGTGTTCCCTACCTCAATTCTCTGATGGTCCAAGCATCAAAGTCCCACGCAGCTCCTTGTGCTCGCTCTTACACGTACCACCTATGGTACATCATAACACGTGCAATACATCACTAAAGATGTAATGAAGAAGGTCCTGGACCCTCTATGAATCTCAAAGAAAATTATAAAGTTAAGCAAAACTGTCAAAGTCGATTAATCGATTCCCAAAATCGATTAATCGAAATGCAATTTGATTAATCGATTCCCAAAATAGATTAATCAAAACCCAAATCGATTAATCGATACTCAAAATCGATTAATTAAAATTCAAATTCGATTAATCGATCCAAAATCGATTAATCGAAATCTCTAACATAATGAAGTCGATTCTCAAATCGAGTAGTCGAAAGTCTGAAATCGATTAGTCGATCCCAAATCGATTAATCGAAAACCAAAATCGATTAATAGATTTCTCAACTCGATTAGTCGATTTCTCCAGGTCTCATTTCTCCAGCCACTGGAGATGCTCAATCGATTAGTTGATTTTTAAATCGACTAATCGAAATCCAAATCGATTAATTGAAAGCACTTTCAATTAATCGAAATCGGGCCTACCTGACTTTTCAACTTTTGGGCCAAAATCAATTAATCGAACTCCAATTTCGATTAATCGATTTGGCCAGATTCAGCCCCCTTTCGGGCTGTTCTTCCAGATCATTCTCAAACAATTTTTCTTTCTTTTTCTAAGCCTTCATCTTATGTTTTTAAGAATTTTTGACTGCAATCAAACCTCTATAATCTATGCATTTAATTCACACAAAATTTACCTCAATCAAATATCAATTTGATTAGATTTCAAGGTTGGAATGGCTAGGGTTCCATCTTTGGCTATAACGGATCCTTGTCACATCGAATCCGGCTTTTATTGTCCAATCTCCCTTCCAGCAAGCCACAATAACTCCCTTGCATTAACTAGCTTCTCCCTCTCTCTCTCTTCTTTACTCTCCTTAATAATCCAATAAATGACTTTAGAGTTCTTTAACCCTTATATCCCTACTCTCTTTGTGTTGAGCACATACACCTAGATAGGTGTATGTGACTCCAAATTTACACTACACTCCACCTACTTACCTCATATTCACATCATATCCGTTCATCACTTCTCGAGTCAACTAGTGAACTCCTACTTGGTTAAATTTATGACTAGTCGGGCATGGATCTCGAGGTCACTGTTTAAGGTAAATTTTTTGGGATATTACATTCTCCCCACCTTGGGAATTTTCGTCCTCGAAAATAACCCAAGGGTGATCGCGTGGGCACCCCGCACACTGGGGTGTCACGTACCCACACACAAAAACGACAAAACACATTATAAAATGTACAAAGCAAAGAACATAAGTACACAAAAAGTTGTTCTGTATTTCATTATAACTTTTTCAAATTTTACAAGTCTCTTTTCCATTTCCCGATAATTACACTTGAGGGTTTAAATACAAAAAGACCAAAATATCCAAAAAGGTCACAAAATGAAACTATCGTCAGTCGGTCACGTTGTCCCCTCTCTTGGCAGATCTGATGCAAAGGTGCTCATCGAACCGGTGGCTCGCCAGACTTGCCTCGTGGTACCGGATGGGTGTCTCCGAGGCTACTCGTCATTGGCGCCAGTCCGATGCATCCCGTAGATGTACTCACGGTAAACCGACACCAGATGGAAAATAGCCCCGCCACAGCCCAATTAATCGGCCTCTCATGAGGCGCCATCGTAGTTCGACCGATAGATGTACCGTAGAGTGTGGTACATCAGAAAGTCCATCCGTCATTTCATCCACTCGTTGTTGGCCTCCATCCTGGCCAACAAATCCTCGATCATAGGGCGAGGAGTCATGCGGATGAGGATGAGGTATCATCACGCATGGATCGTGATGGTGGTGTAGCCGATGTGGTGGAAGGTGGCACAATGGCCGCCCACCGACACCGAGGGGTGGGCCGGGCCCCTCGTGTGGTGGAATGATCGGTGGGGTGTCCCCATCGGTGGTGCTCCCCAACGGATGGATCCCATCATGGTGGGGTGGTGGTGGTGCGACTACTACTGGTAGGGTCTTCTTGAGAAGGTTGTAGCTACGACGCCATGAAGCAATGGAGAATTGCTTCACACAATCCGTAGCCCTCACCTCGTGAGGCGATATCATATAGTCAGGGGTGTCGGAGTAACACTCCAACATGCTCGAGCTGAGCCGAGCATATGGCATCTTCTCCTTGGGCCTTAGGTTGCCCTTCATCAGTTTGCCCTTAATGTACCTCATCCCCTCCAGGATGAGCATGGTTGCGTCAAACCAATGGCCACAGAAGGCCGCGTAAAGTGCCTGTTGCACTTTCTCTACGCGCTCAGTGTCGTGGCGCATTGGGTAAAGGTTGCACTTGATTATTGAATCAAGCATCCACATATAGTGGGGAAGGTCGACCCTCCTAATGGAGGATCCCGACCCCGTCTTCCCGTTGGTCATGCGGGCGACAATCTCCTCGAATTTCACCTCTTCCTTAAAGGGTGGAAAGAGGGTGGTCTCAGGTGTAAAGTCAAGGTAGCACTCAAGGACCTCGTGGATATGACGACGGGTGATTATGTTGTCCCGACCCTCAACGGTAGTCTTGATTACGTCGTCGATAGGGCCGTCCACGAGCCCTTGGTAAAACAAACGGACCAAGCAAGGGTAGTATGACCTACAGATTGGTTTCAAAAGGTTGCCGAGGCTGGCATTTTGAAGGTAATTACGAGCCCATTGGGTCTCCCCCGGTACCTCAGGGTTGGTGAATAGGGTTTGGTCAATGACGTATTCGGTCTCAAATGTTTTAGCCTCCCACCACTCATTGGGTTGAAGTACATGGGTGGGTGGTGGCAGCATGGGTGTGGACTCGCGTGAAGACTCGCGCAAAGACGCGCTCGTTGAACCGGAGGTGGTCTCCGATGCCGACAGTGATGGAGTCCTCACCGGTGATGGGGTAGGTGTTGGCGGTGCGGCGTTCTTACGCCAGACCGGCAGCTTCGTAGCCACTTTCTTAGTGGTCATGCGAGTTCGAGGTGGCATTTCGACTCAAAATGCAAAAAAAATTTAGGGTTTACTAGGTTAAATTTGAAAAGGAAGTAGAAATCTAGGGTTTACCTTAGATTTCGATGCGAAAATAGGTGATCTTGGTCGGAAATCGACGAAGAATGCCCAAAGCCCTAGGTACTTCGGTCGGTTGGAGAAGAAGAAGAAGGAGAAATGGCGCCCAAGCTTCAAATTTTCGAATGGGCACCAAAAACCCCAATTTACATATATATAGACTCGCTTCGATTAATCGAAATTCAAATTCGATTAATCGAGTTTCAAAATTAGGTTAAGCCGCGCGAAATCGATTAATCGATTTCCAAAAATCAATTAGTCGAAACTCAAAATCGATTAATCGAAACCATTTCAATTAATCAAAATCGTATCCGTTAAAATTTTCAATTTTTTTGAGCTCACTGGCGTGAGCCAGTCGATTAGTCGAAATTCATTTCGATTAATCGAAATTCCAAAATCTATTAATCGAGATTCACTTCGATCAATCGAAATCGTGCAGTCCTTCAAAATTTTTCTAAAATTCTTAAGTTACTCGATTAGTCGAACTCCAATTCGATTAATCGAAATTTCAAATCGATTAATTGAATTGTTCTTTGATTAATCGAAATCACATAAAATTCTTCAAATTCTTCAAAATTTCCTAAGTTATTCGATTAATCGAACCTCCAGATCGATTAATCGAAATCCAAAATCGATTAATCGAAACCAAAATCGATTAGTCAAAATTTTCCTTCTTTCATTTCCTGAATCCTTATCAAATTTCCAGTCACTAGCACAAGCCAGTCGACTAATCGACGAAAATCGATTAATCAAAATCTCAAATTGATTAATCGATTTGAAAATCAATTAATCGGTTTTGATCAGATTCTTCAGATTTAAAAGTTTTTCATGTCTCTTTGATTTCCCATGGTAAATTATGATACCAATTGGTCCTTGGTTCTACAAAACATATCATCACGGCCATGTCGTGGCCCTGATAGATTCCAATTTCGCATTCAACACTGTAATTTAGACTCCATGTGGAATAAACTGTTCTCTTAAGTAAATTGATCATAAGATCGATATTAAATTACAACACATGATTTAAATCCACAAACATACTTGCGGTGATACAAATTTTAGCTCTCAAGTTGTTGCAAACAAGGCCGGATATTGTTCTTTCACGTCGGCCTCTCGTTCCCATGTAGCTTCCTTGGCCGGATAGTGTTTCCATTGAACAAGTACTAATGGAATTACCTTTATTCGCAACACTTGTTCCTTTCGATCCAAAACCTCCACCGACTCTTTGATCATCGTCATGTCCTCATGCATCTCAAATGATTGACCGCTCAACATGTGATCAGGGTCATTAAGGTACTTCCTGAGCATAGATACGTGGAAGACATTATGTACTGGATCGAATAATGATGGCAATCCAATGCGGTAAGCAACTTCCCCTACTCGACCCAAAACTTCAAAAGGTCCAAGATAGCGGGGACTTAGCTTCCCTCTCTTTCCAAATCTCATCACCCCCTTCATAGGTGACACTTTCACAAACACGTGTTCATCCACTTTGAAGTCTACACTCGTCCGCTTGATATCAGCGTAGCTTTTTTGTCTGCTCTGTGTCGCTTTGAGTTTTGCCCTTATCATACGAACATAGGTGGCATTATCTTCAAGTATTTCGGGACCCAAAACAAATTTCTCCCCGATTTCTTCCCAATTGATGGGCGATCTACATCGTCGTTCATATAATGCTTCATATGGTGCCATCCCAATGCTCGTCTGAAAGCTGTTGTTATATGCAAACTCAATCAAGGGTAGGTGCTGATCCTGTGATCCTTGCAATTCTAACATACATGCCCTAAGCATGTCCTCAATGATCTGATTGACCATCTCAGTCTGTCCGTCGGTTTGCAGATGGAATGTCGTACTAAAATCTAGTCGCGTTCACATTCCTTCTTGAAATTTCTTTCAGAATTTTGATGTATACAATGGGTCACGGTCTGAAACGATGCTACTCAGAATTCCATGTAAACGGACAATCTCTTTCATATATAGCTCTGCCAGTCTTCCCACAGTATATATCGTGTTGTAAGGTAAGAAGTGCGCTGACTTGGTCAATCGATCGACCACTACCCAGATGGCATTGTACTTCTTCGCAGTACGCGGGAGTCCAACGATGAAGTCCATAGAGATCGATTCCCACTTCCATTCCGGTATAGGTAGAGGTTGCAATAGACCTGTGGGATGTCTATGATCAATCTTCACTTGTTGGCACGTCAAACACCGCGACACGTACTCTGCCACATCCTGTTTCAAGCCTCTCCACCAATAGTTCTTTTTCAAATCTTGATACATCTTTGTGCTTCCCGGGTGGATAGCATAGCTTGACTTGTGTGATTTACCAAGAATTGTTCATCGTAGATCGGCGTTATTCAGAATACAGAGGTGGCCCTTGAACAATAAGGAACCATCCTCCTTGATTGAAAACTCAGATGTAATGCCTTCAGTTACATCTTGCCGAATCTTTGTTAGCGCTGGATCTTTCTTCTGTAGTTCATGGAGATGCTCAAATATCATCGGTCTCACTGAGATATTAGCCAAGAAGGCTCCTGTAGCTTGAGACTCAATGTTTGCATCGTATAGGGCCAGATCTTCAAACAGCTTCCATTTGTGCATACCCAAAATTAAACTAGCCAATTGAGCTGAACTCTTCCGGCTCAAGGCGTCAGCTACCACATTAGCCTTGCCTGGATGGTACTGTATGGAACAGTCATAGTCCTTGAGAAACTCCATCCATCTGCGCTGCCTCAAGTTTAGTTCCTTCTGTGGAAACAAATACCTGAGGCTCTTATGATCGGTGAAGATCTCAAACGTCTCACCGTACAAATAATGTCTCCAAATCTTAAGTGCGAAAATGACCACTGCTAATTCCACGTCATGTGTTGGATAATTCTTCTCATGCTTTTTCAACTGTCTTGACCCATACGCTATCACCTGTTTGTGCTAACTAAGCACACAGCCCAAACCAGTATACGAAGCATCGCTATACACTGCAAACCCTCCACTGGCTGAAGGTATAGCTAACACTGGAGCTGAAGTGAGTCTTTTCTTAAGTTCTTGAAAACTCTTCTCGCATGCCTCACTCCATTCAAACCTTGCATCTTTCCGTGTAAGTCTCGTAAGTGGTCCTGATATTTTTGAAAAACCCTCAACAAAATACCGGTAGTAACCTGCTAATCCTAGGAAACTGCGGATGTCGGTCACTGTCTTTGGTTGCTCCCAATTCACTACTGCTTCGATCTTTGCTGGATCTACAGTGACACCAAGCTTTGAGATGACATGTCCCAAAAAGCTAACTTCTTCTAACCAAAACTCACATTTGCTGAGTTTGGCGTACAACTGGTGTTCACGTAGAGTCTGCAGGGCTACTCTCAAGTGCTTTTCATGCTCTTCCTCTGATTTTGAATAGATCAGGATGTCATCAACAAACACTACAATACAAGAGTCTAGGTGTGGTTTAAACACCCTATTCATCAGATCCATGAATGACGCCAGGGCATTTGTCAACCCAAATGGCATCACTAGGAACTCATAGTGTCCGTATCGAGTCTAGAATGCAGTCTTCTGAATATCCTCTTCCTTGACTCTCAACTGATGGTATCCCAACCTCAGATCGATCTTTGAGAAATCCCTCGCTCCTTGCAGTTGATCAAACAAGTTATCTATCCTAGGCAAAGGGTATCGGTTCTTGATGGTAAGTTTGTTCAATTGTCGATAGTCAATGCACAGACGCATTGACCCATCTTTCTTCTTTACAAATAAGATTGGTGCTCCCCATGGAGACACCCTCGGTCTAACAAAACCATTGTCCATTAATTCTTGTAACTGCTCTTTCAACTCCGTCAACTCAGCAGGAGCCATTCTGTATGGTGCTTTAGACACAGGCTCTGTTCCTGGTGCTAAGTCGATGGCGAATTCCACCTCTCTCTCTAGAGGTAATCTGGGTAACTCCTCCAGAAATACATCGGCGAAGTCTCGCACAACTGCTATCTCCGAGATCACATTCTTCTCCTCTTTGTGCTCCTTTAGAAATGCTAAGTATCCACTACACCCCTTTCTGATCAATCGCTCAGCCCTGACTGCCGAGATAAGTGGTAGGTGCGTCGACCTTTCTCCTCGAAATCAGAACGATCTCCTTGTATTCGGTCTAAAAGTGACGACTTTGCTCTTGCAATCTACTATCACACAGTGAGTCGATAGCCAATCCATGCCAAGGATCATGTCGAATCCTTGCATGTCTAACAAAATTAGGTTCGCGGGTAGCTCATAATCGCCTCCATCCATGACCCTCACAATCACGGAGTTGCAACCCTTCTCGGTATCAACCGCTTTCCCAGTAGGAACCATCACGATTAAAATGAAGTCTAACTCATCTGGGTCGACTTTCATCTTCTTCGTGAAGCGAGGGGTAATGAATGAGTGGGTAGACCCCGGGTCTATCAACACTCGAGCTTCGTATGACACGTCGCTTCCCTTCTTATAGATGTGTAATCCACCTGATTATACATACACATATATATATATTGTTTATTATCATTATACTAGAATTTATCACATGTAAGTTTTTGTTTTTTTCTAAATATAGATGCACCTTCTCTATCTAAAATTACAAGAATCAAAATTCTTTATTTAAGAGAAAGCTTACCTTGAATGACATCGTTTGTGTTTTGAGCCTCTTGAGCTATGACTGCGTAGGCTCTTCCTTGGACGATCGGCTTCCTTGCTTGTATTGGTCGTGGAATAGGTGTTGAAGCCGTCTTCCCTTTGTTCACCTCGGGGCATTCCCTGATCAAGTGGCCCACCTTGCCACAGCTAAAGCAACCCCGAGTGCTTACCCTACAGTCCGCTATCTTGTGAGGCTTGCCACACTTGGCATAAGTCTCACGAGGTGTGGAAGAAGCTGCTCGAGAAGCCCCCTGTGTGACTGTAGCGCCTGTAGTAATAGCAGGGCTCTCGTAGCGTATCGGTCTCCCCGACGCAAGCAATGGAAATCTCTGTTGGTTGCTCTGCTGCATCGATCTTCCATAGCCTCCTTGAAAAGGTGGTTTCTGATTGTTTGGTATGAATCTCGGCTTTTTGTTCACTGGTTCATTATTCCCCATTCTGCTCTAATCACTGTTCCACCTTCCTTGTTGCTCCCTCTGGCGGTACTTGTTGGTATTTTCTTCCTCTATCACAAGGGCTTTGCTCATGACCTCCCCATAGGTCCTCAATTGGAATGGTGCTACTCCTCCCCTCACGTTCGGCTTCAAACCTTGCTGAAACCTCTTTGCTTTCATCATATCGGTGATGACATAGTCTAGCAGCTTAGTCGCATAAACTCCACTCCATAGTCTCTCACTGTCATCTTCCCCTGAGTAAGCTGTAGAAATTGGATTTCCATTTGGTTCCTCACCACCTCTGGGAAGTACTGTTTATTGAATTCCTCAACGAACTCATCCCAAATCCAGGGCAAATCCGGAGTCTCCTGAGCCCTAGTCTGTGACACGAACTTCCACCAAGGCCCAGCCTCTCCGTCTAGCATGTAGGCTGCCCAACGGACGCTCTCGTCCTCCGTACAAGTGAGTACACTGAACACTTTCTCCATCTCACTCAACCAATGCTCTGCCACTATGGGCTCTCCTTGTCCAGAAAAGTTAGGAGGTCTTATCCTCCTAAACTCAGTAAACGCTGAAGATGTTGGCGGTGTCAGAGCCACTAGAGGTGTCAGTGGCTGATGTTGCTCATGAGCTGTATGAGCTGCCAAAGATGCTGCCTGTTGAGCCATAGCAGCTGCCATGGTCTCCATGGTGTGCATCATTCTCTGACGCTCCTCTCTATTCTTATTTCATTCTCTAACCCTTTCCTGCTCTCTCTGATCTCGATCCTATCGATCTCAATCACGATTCTATTCCTGATCTTGGCTTCCTTGGCCACCACTGCCAGAAGCCCCTCCATCTCCTATGGGTACTCTATTGGTATCCGAGATGAAATCATCTCGACTACGCAAGCTTCTACTATGGCCACCCCTGGGTCGGCCCCTTCCTCTAGAAGACATAGTGGTCTGCACGTGAAAACAAAGTTTTCATTAGCAGAAGTCCCTATGTTCTGACGAAAGAATGATTGTCAGAGTTTCTAAAAGAAATAGCTTTGATACCAACTGTGACAGCTCGGATTTCGGCACCCCGAAACCCGTGCCATCAGCACAATCCTCTAGACCGTGCCCCAAAACTATGCACGAAATATTGGTATAACAAGCATAATTAAATAAATAATGTAATTAATTTCATAAAGTGGAAAACAGTTAATATGCCCAACTGGCATACGCAAAAGACAGTTCTACTTTCATGCCACTGCATGAACAGAGAACCGACCCGAACCATCGGTGATAAACGAATCACCCCAGACAGTTCGCCAAAAGAAAAATTCAGTTTAATTACATGTTATAAAAATAAAGGCTTGACATACCAAGCCATACAATCTGCTCTCAAAACTGACTCTCTATCAAAGTACACAGCAGAGTCTCCTAGAAGAAGTCCTCGGGTGGAGGCTCCAACTCGTCTCCAGGCGGGTAATCTGAATCACCCAGATCTACCTCTCCCGAAGCCTCTACAGCTGCTATCAAAGGACCTTCAACGTATAGTCTAAAGAGTGAGCTACATCCTAGCTCAATAGGGAACAAACACAATGAACATATAAGTTAAAACTCACATATATGCCATGATACTCTAAGCATGATGTGTTTATGCTTTTGCTAGAAAAATAGTTTAAATTTGATTAATTGCATTCATGTTTACTGGTAGTTAGCACATCTTACTTTACTTATTGATTTATCATGAATGACACTGAACAGGCCTAAAGCAAAAACTTAAATCTTCAACTTAAGTAATCCCCGAGCAATATAGCATCGAGCCCCGATGAGATACCCTTCATCGTCATCTAATTAGACAGTTGTAAAAATATATTCCCTGGGAATACGATCCAAGCCCCTTTCTCACTAGGCGGCGGGGTTAAATATCACACAACATCCCTGAGATGTACTTACGGTTACGGATAAACCTCCGTACTGGTGTACGGATTCGCCGCCGTACCAGTCACGAATATCCTGCTACGTCAGTTGTGGGTATCCCGCCACATCGGTGGGGTATCCTATCAAACCTCAAATGACAAAAATAACATGTGCTTTACATATAGTTGTTCACCGTGTAAGTGTGCTATCTTATATCAGTTAGGCCTTAACAGTAATTATTCAATCCTATGTATACATCCCTGGGATATATACATACCCGCATCACACCTGATGCCTTTATTACTTTGTCATCCCCTGGGGATGTCTCAATCTCATTAGATTACTTGTCCTGAATTACTTGTATCACACTGATGCCTTTTTTTCGCATTCTTGGTGTCACACACGCACTCATTTTCACAAAGCTTTTCATGGTTAAAACAACTTCAAATTTAATAAATATATCACTACATACATGCTCTTGAAAATAAAGTACATGTTCAAGGTGTTCCCTACCTCAATTCTCTGATGGTCCAAGCATCAAGGTCCCACGCGGCTCCTTGTGCTCGCTCTCACACGTACCACCTATGGTACATCATAACACATGCAATACATCACTAAAGATGTATTGAAGAAGGTCTTGGACCCTCTATGAATCTCAAAGAAAATTATAAAGTTAAGCAAAACTGTCAAAGTAGATTAATCGATTCCCAAAATCTATTAATCGAAATACAATTAGATTAATCGATTGCCAAAATCGATTAATCGAAACCCAAATCGATTAATCAATTCTCAAAATCGATTAATCAAAATTCAAATTCAATTAATCGATCTAAAATTGATTAATCGAAGTCTCTAACATAATGAAGTCGATTCTCAAATCGAGTAGTCGAAAATCTGAAATCGATTAGTCGATCCCAAATCGATTAATCGAAAACCAAAATCGATTAATCGATTTCCCAACTCGATTAGTCGATTTCTCCAGGTCTCATTTCTCCAGCCACTGGAGATGCTCAGTCGATTAGTCGATTTTCAAATCGACTAATCGAAATCCAAATTGATTAATCGAAAGCACTTTCGATTAATCAAAATCGGGCCTACCTGACTTTTCAACTTCTAGGCCAAAATCGATTAATCAAACTCCAATTTCGATTAATCGATTTGGCCAGATTCAGCCCCCTTTCGGGCTGTTCTTCCAGATCATTCTCAAACAATTTTTCTTTCTTTTTCTATGCCTTCATCCTATGTTTTCAAGAAATTTTGACTGCAATCAAACCTCTATAATCTATGCATTTAATTTACACAAAATTTACCTCAATCAAATATCAATTTGATTGGACTTCAAGGTTGGAATGGCTAGGGTTCCAGCTTTGGCTATAATGGATCCTTGTCATGTCGAATCCGTCTTTTGTTGTCCAATCTCCCTTCCAATAAGCCACAATAACTCCCTTGCATTAACTAGCTTCTCCCTCTCTCTCTCTCACTTCTTTACTCTCCTTAATAATCCAATAAATGACTTTAGAGTTCTTTAACCCCTTATATCCCTAGTCTCTTTGTGTTGTGCACATACACCTAGATAAGTGTATGTGACTCCAGATTTACACTACACTCCACCTACTTACCTCATATTCACATCATATCCGTTCATCACTTCTCGAGTCAACTAGTGAACTCCTACTTGGTCAAACTTATGACCAGTCATGCACGGATCTCGAGGTTACCGTTTAACATAAATTTTTTGGGATATTACAGTATTGGGAATGAGTGCGCTTGTCTTCACATCAATCCTTTTTAGGGAGCAGTGAAGGCAGCATTGAGGAGGCGGCGGTAGAGGAGGTAAAGATACCAGAAGAGAATGAGTAAAAAGTGGAGGGATGTATGTCCCAACCAATGCTCCCTGAAGTCTTCGATTAGATGCTCCAAGCAAAATCTGCTCCTCGCTTCGTCTCAGTTTTAGAACCCAGTCTTCATTTTGGGTTGTAGGTTAAAATTTTAGGTTTTCGTTTTGGGTTGTAAATTCAGGAGGTATGCCTCCGGTGATACTTGTAAAGCTTCTAAGTTATGAATAAAGGGGCATTTTTTTTTTGTTCTTGTTTGTTTGTTAGCGGATTAGTTGGATTTATCTTATTTGTTGGACTTATTTTTTGTTTTAATTTTTAGGATTCATGCCGAATTTATTCATGGCTTATCTCGGGGTTAATTCATTTTATTGAGTTTGATTTAGAAGGTTTACTTAGTTCTGTTTGATTTGTTGGGAGCATTTTTTTGGTCCTAAACCAATCAAGGTCTCATTTTAGAGAGTTGCTTTTTTTTTTTTAAAGTTTTGTCTGGTTTAAGGTTTGATTTTAACTTGAGTTTTAGTCTTTTATTTGATTCAACATAAGACTTAAAAGGTGTGAGTTTTCAAAGGTTCTAGATGGGTATTAGGTGTTTTAATTCTATTGGTTTATCTATTTTTGGGTGGATTGGTGTTTCTTAGGGGGTTAAGTGTTGTATGATTATTGGTCCATCTAGGTTTGTCATGGATTGTGGTCTTTCAAAGGGGTTATGTGTTTGGTTTAGATTTCATTAGATTGGAAAGGTTTAAAGGTGTGACACTTGTCATTTGGTAATTCAAGGGGTATAGTTTATAAATGTGTGAGCTAAAAGTTTTGGGTTCTTGTTGTTTTGAATCTTATTTTAAGTTTGGGATTAAAAGTTTTGGGGTATTTTTTTTTGTTTGTGTATTAATTCGTTTATTAATGTCTTTTCTTCCTTTCTTTTTTGTATCCCGGGTGTTGGACTCGAAGAGTTGTATTTATTACATGAATTATTGAGAATGGATGGGATTGGGAATGCAAAGTAGAAGTCGAATTGCTGTCATGATAAGGGAAGAGATGGAGGAGAAAAAGGTGGCAGAAAGGAAACCCAAGGATAAAGCAGGGTCAGAATTCTCGTGACCAATGCCTATTTTTTCTCAGTAAGCTCTACAGATCCCGTATTAGTTGCTCTTCCTTATTATGATTTCCAAGGTGAGCTTCTAAGGGCAAATCTCGCGGGTCCTGGGTGGCTTTCCGTGAGCCACTCTTTCTTTTCTGCTGGCTCGGGGCAAGGGGAAGAGGTTATTACGGCTAGAATTTGTTCAGGGTGCTTCCACCCTCCGGGCTTCTCTAAGATCTCTGGTTTTCTGAATAAATACGGATTCGGGCATTACCTGAACATGAGGATTTTAAGTTTCTTTGTTTTAAGTTGTATATTCAAAGGGTATGCCCTCGGTGTATTTTGTAATTATTTTATTCATTTATGAAGAGATTATTTTTATTTATTTTTCATTTGTGGCAATTTCAGGTTTAGTTTATTTTGGTCTATTTGGTATCTTGCTTCGATTTGGTTTTGAGCGTGATGCTTATTTATTTAACTTTGGTCTGATCTTATTTATTTATTTTGATCTAGGGTGTTCTGGGAATAATTTTTTTTGTTTAGTTTAGGTTCAAGTGAATGAATGATGGGGGGCATTTTTTTTTAGTTTTTCTTTAGTCTTGGTATTAGTTGGAGTGTGTAGGTGATGTTGGGGATATTTTTCTTGTTTAGTTTCACCTTAGTTGGGGCAAGTTTTTTTTGTTTAGTTTTAGTTGGAGTGTGTAAACAGTGTCGGGGCATTTTTTTTTTAGTTTGGTCTTAGTCTAGAGCATTTTCTTTAAGTTTGGAATATTGTGGATCAGGCTTAACAAGGGCGTGGTTTAGGCCAGTAATTAGTGTCGGAGATCAACTAATTTAGGGCCTATGACATGTTGTTCTGGGCATTTTTTTTGGGAAATTGTGCCCTTCACTCCAGGTGCATAAATTAATTATGCGCCAGAGGTAGACGCGCATTCAGAGCGTCAGAAGGTTATTAAGACCCAATTTCTTATTGTTTGACCGAATTAAATGCAGGATATCTGGCATTTGATCAAGGTGGTGGCTAGTCACTATAGGGGTAACCATTGGCATTCGCGCGCCACTGTGTGGACGCTTGAAGTGATTACACGCTCAGTAGGCTGCACGCAACCAGATGGTCGGGTTAGTTTGAGCAGGCGACGATTGGTTTGCGTGCTTAAGCCTGGTCGTGTGACCCAAATTAAACCCGGTGAGAGTGGTGCGTGATTAGTTTGCATGCCTAGATTTACGCGCGTGATTCAGCGGTGTCCTATAAATAGTTCAAATTTTGTATTTTCGTTGTGCGATCCGTGTTAGTCTCTGATTCTCTGTTTACTTGTTTCTTTGCACTCTAATTTTCATGTTTTCGTGATATCTCACGATCCGATCATTCATTTCAGGCGCCGTTTCTTTCGTTCTCTTTAATTTTTTGAGCTCTTCTTTCTAGGATGGAGTGTGAGGGTGGTGGTAGACACGATATTACTGTTTTCGAGTTGGAGAGGATGTTAGGGGCGGAGATGGGTTAGACTTTTGAGGCTCGAACCGATGTTGTCGGGGAGGTGGATGTTTGGGAGGTAGTTAGAGAGGAGGTATTGGAGGTTGATCAGTCGGGGGTCATGGAGGAGGTGCTCGAGATTGAGCAAGGGGTCGATGAGGATGAGGGTGAGAGGGTTGAGGGTGAGATACTTGAGGGTGGGAGAGCTAAGGGTGAAGCTGCGGAGCACCAGGGTGAGGAGCATCAAGATTGCAGGCACTTCCCACTAGAGGATTTCTTCGCTCGAGGCTGGGTAAGCATTAATGAGCAAGAGTTCTTCCATTTTCTTAGCCGCTTAGGTTATGACATAGGCTTATTAGGATCTGGAAACTCTTCTAACTTACGTCGAACCTGCATTGATTCTTGGTTGTGTGCTCACTCATGCATCATAACAGCATCTAGAGATAGGTCATGTTTCTATTCAGTCATTCTTATCATGTTTTGTGTGTGTTGTAAATTGTTATTGTGTTTAGGGCATATTTAACTTGCTTTAAGTTTTAAATTCATTTGTCTTTCGTCATGGGATGTGTTAGTCTTACTATTATTATGTGTTTCGTTCAATAGGAGCCCCCGCAGCTGGCTATCAGCTCTGCATGGATCGAGTCTCATACTTGGTATCGTGCCTTATCGGAGTTTCAACAAGTGTAGCTGGTGTCTTTCGGTTTCGGACCGATCCTGGAGCTGGAGCCCTTTTAGGTCGATCGTGGCCTGATCATGGTGATTCTAGAGAGGTGGAGGGAGGAGCATCATGCGCTTCTCTTTCCAGTAGGCATGATGTTATCGACTCCGGAGGACTGGGTCCATATCACCAATCTTCATTTTGAGGGTGAGCCGATCACAGGGCGGATGGCGGGACATTATTTAAAGGTGTGTGAGGAGATCTTTGGTGTGCCGTATAGGTCGAGCAGTTCGGGGTCAGGTGTAGTTCTAGTCACTTGGTTTTTTGATACGTTTGCGAGTGGCTTTATCCCCTCAAGGCACCATTTGGAGGCAAAGGTGACCTATGAGGCATGTTGTGCAGTAGTGACAAGCCGGGAGCCTATAGTGGAGCCGGGGTTGGCTGCGGATAGGATACTTCGAGCATTCTTGATGCACTTCTTTAGTGCGGTACTCTTCTCTTCTTCAACTCGGGGATGCGTCACCGAGTTATTTTTTATGGTTCTCGAGGACTTAGATCAAGTCCCCTCCTATGCGTGGGGTGCAGCTGTGTTGGCGCATCTCTATGAGTAGCTTTACCGTCGAGGATAGGGCGTCTTATCGATCGGAGGTTTTCTTCCCTTCCTCCAGGTGAGTTTTAGTTAATTAATGTCATAGCATCTCTTTTTTTTGTCTTTAATGGTACCTATTCAGCATTTCTTCTATTTTGCTTTCTAGTTCTGGGCGTATGACCATTTTGCTTTTCTTCGTTCGAGAGTTTCGTTGGAGGTGACATTCACATTTTCGCGGATGCACGTGTGGAGGGAGGCGTTGAGGGGTTGTTGTTGGTCTTCGAATCTTCAGACCGTGCGAGGCCTCTTTAAGGATATGCATGCGGGGCAGGTATAGATTATCATTCGTACGTTTTTTTCATTTTGGTGTTTTAGGATCTGGGTCTTCATTAAGGGGTCGGCTCGTTTGCTCGGTTGTAGGTGATTTGGAGACCGTATGCGGATGAGGAGGATGTCAAGGTGTCAGTGATTCAGTCTGGCCAGCCCTTCTTTGATATGAATATATGGGTCCATTGTTTTGAGAGGGTGGAGAGGATCCACACTTGTCGAGTGGTACGGCAGTTGAGGCTTGCTCAGGGAGTCCCTCCGGAGATTCGCCATATAGTGGTGAAGAGGATGACTGACCCTCCTGGCCGGAATTTCATGGTGCGGATGGCGCTTCAGGAAACAGATTTTAAAGCTAGGGGGACCAGGGTTACAGGGGCGCATGACGAGGCAAACGCCCAGGAGTATATGCGGTGGTTTAGTGCATTGGGTGGCAGGTGCCTCTTTACACTTCCCTTCCATGGGAGTGGCTCTTTTGCGATCGGTGGTCAGCAGCAGGTCGACCAAGAAGTGGAGGCCAGCTTACGATCTGAGATTGACCGATTGTTAGGTTTCTTTACAAATAAGGTTTTGTTAATTGTTAGCATTGTGAGCTTGCCAACTTATGTATTTATTTTTATTCGTAGAGAGTCAAGCTTGATGTTGGAGGTTTCGTTTCGGCATTTGATCCGTCTTCAGTCTCTTCCTCCAGTCGGGAGGATCCAACGATGGCTCAGCTTCGGGCCGAGCTAGATCATTGGGTAAATTTCATTTAATCTTTTATCTTGTTCGTGTCATTGCATTAGTTTGTTGGGTGTCATTATTTCGCTTTCTTAGTAGCTTACTAATATCATACGGTATTTCAGCGTCAGGTTATCGAGGATCGTCAAGTGAGGGAGGCGACTGCTGCCTCTCTACGTCCGAAGAGTCAGGTATAGTTTTTTTTTTTATGGCATAATTCTGTTTAGGTTATTTCATCTTTATTTTGTTTTGACATGTTTTGTGTTGGTTTGTTTGGTTCTTTGTGCAGCCTGTTCTGGACTCTGTTCTCGAGGCTCCCCCTCAGGAGTCTGTTCCTATTCCTACTCCGATATGTCTTAGTTATTATGTTCATAGTTTATTTGTCATTATAGTATTTTTCTGATGTATTTGCTTATTCTTGTTGCAGCCGCCTACGTTCGTTGTTCCTTCCATGCCTCTTGCTGATCCAATGACTGCTGAGATGGTTGGGCGACTCCTGGAGGAGAGGCTGGCCCTGGTATGGTTCTCTTCTTTTCAAAGCTTTTTTTTTTTTATTCATGTATATATTAGTTTTCCTTTGACTTGGCGTGGTTATGCAAGTCCGTCAGCTTGAGGAGGCGCGTCTAGAGGTGGCATGAGCACGCGCCACTCCCGAGGCAAGATGGATTCTTGGGTAGATGCCGAGTCCTGAGGACTTAGTTATTGAGATGATGGCTATACAGAGGACTCAGACTAAGGAATTGGAGGCAGTGCATCAGACGACGTGGGCAGAGATGCAAGCGTCCCTAGATGGGCTGTAGTATCGTCTGATGAGGAGTGAGCGAGGAATACATAGGCTTGCTCGTCAGCTTGGTGGGTCGGAGTCGAGGGCTGCGGGTTCCTTGGTTAGGCAGTCTCGTCACTCGTCCCATGATCGTGTCAAGGGTGATGCTCATGAGGATTCTGTTGTTCGTGAGGTTCTTGTGAGGTATCCTCCTCATTCACGATCGGTGGGGCCTTTCATCTAGAGGTTCTGAGGACTCTGGGTGCAAGGATCTTGTTTTCAGAGGACCAGTCTACGGACCTCCGAGCTGA
Organism: Chloranthus sessilifolius; assembly: GCA_021018995.1. Lineage (NCBI taxonomy): Eukaryota > Viridiplantae > Streptophyta > Magnoliopsida > Chloranthales > Chloranthaceae > Chloranthus > Chloranthus sessilifolius. The sequence goes on along the minus strand of CM037597.1, from coordinate 30,487,628 downwards.
TGATACTGGGGATAGCGGTGATCGATCATCTCAGCGACAGCGTAGGGAGTAGGTGTGTGTGCGTTTTTTGTATTCATAGTATGTGTGTGTTGTGTATATAAGGGGGATGCCCCCGGTGACAAGTGTAAAAAGAAATAGAAAGATTTTGACATATATATAGAGATATTTTTAGTTTAGATGTACGTGATTCGCTCCTTTTCTTTTAGTTATCTCTTGCGTCTACTTTTGCTTCTTTTTTTTAGTTGCTTTAGCGCCATCGACCGTCATTGGGACTTGGATGGTTCCTAAGCTGGCCCGGTGATGATTGAAGGTTGCTTTGTATCTGCACGTGTGAGAGTAACGTTGTTAGTAGTTTTATTCTCTCCCTTGCTAGTTGTCAAGGGGGATAAGTGTCTCAAATCTGAGTCTGGTAGCAAAAGATGAATATGTACTCTTTTTTTTTCTTTTTTCTTTTTTTTCTTTTTTTCTGAAATAAAAATAATACAACAGAGAAAGCAAATAGCTAAAGTAGAAATAATAGCAAAAATAATAAAAAATAAAAATGCTCCAGTGTAGGAGCATGATAGGATTGGCAGTATAATATCTTCGGTAGCACTTTTTGGGTGGTAACTTCATCGTTTCTTATCTTCTTTGTGGATAAGCCGGCGCTTCTGATATGATTCTTTTTCTAATCCAAAAAAAAAATGCCCCAATGTCAAGATGCAATGGAGCTTCTCTAGGTTTCGGGATGAGCACTTTAGGTCTATAAGCAGTCATGGAGAGTTAGTTTTAAAGAAAAGCTTACTGGTACTGTCATTGAATCGGGGAGGTCTCTTTGATTAGGTCAGTTGTATATGGGTTTTATCTTAGGGTGGTGGTCATCCTATCCTATGGTTATTAGGGAGAAGTATGATAGGTATAGTAGGTGATTGCATCAGTCATTATTCATTAGTTTTCAGTTTCATTTCTAGGAGCATCCTGTAAGGCTTCTGATTTATCGTCCGAAAATAAAAATAGAAGAGAGGGATAAAGCTCAGTGATGTGGGGAATAGTTTATATCTAATGCTTTCCAAAAGGGATAGGTAACAATCTTTTTCTCAGAGGGATACGGGATGTCATAATTGAGATCTTCACCATGTTTCGGCACCATCAAAATCTCATATTCCATGGTTAGCAGGAGTTTGTCCTCCTCCCGCCACCTTACGACGACATCTAGTGGTATGGGAACATTAGGGATGCCCTCACAACTTGCTTATACACTTCTAGTAAAGTTACCAAAGATGTCCTCATGGCCTGCTTATGCTTCCCTGAGCTCATTGACTTGTTCATTTGTCGTAATGCTCTCACTCAATTTTTGATATGTAAATGTATATTTTTTTGAAAGCATCCTGCTAGTGTAAAATTAATGAGTTTTGATTGAACCTAACATCTTCATTTTTTACTCTAACATCTCCTCTAATGGTAGAGGGAAGGGAAATGAGGATCGGGTGTTACTTATGCTCTTGAAAGGGGTTAGATAGGTCACTAGTCCTTTAATCAAATTGCCCGACTGAGAAAAAGTGGGCGATAAATTAGAGGTCTTAAGGATATTCTGAGAATTGAAGGTGTATGACCAATGAATGGGTCATGACGACTAGGGGGGTGATAAGTATAAGTATTTAACCACGAGATGTGACGATCATAGGGCGAAGGATAATATTTTCTAAGATACATGGCGTTCCAAGGGCTAGGGAGTTCTTCTCTATCTTGGTTCACCAATTTGTATGCGTTTCTAGGGTATGCAGCTGTTATGACGTAAGGGCCTTCCCAGTTCAGTTTCAGTTTTCCTTTCGAATGGGCGTGCTTGGAAGGCATGATTTTCTTTAAAACTAATTCCCCAATATTAAAGGTTCGTTGAAGGACTTTCTTATCGTAAGCCCTGGCCACTCTCCTCTGATATACCTGAGCGTGATCAGCTGCCCTTAGGCATGTTTCATCGAGCTACTCTAGCTGCGTGAGTAAGGAAATTCTCCTCTCATCTAAGGATAGCTCATCATCGAGTTGAATCCGTAAGGATGGTACTTGTATCTCATATGGTAGGACTGCCTCCATTCCGTAGGTAAGGAGGTAGGGAGTTTGGCCGGTGGCCATACGAATAGAGGTTATATAGGCCCAGAGTGGTTCTGGTAGTCGTTCAAGCTAGTTGACTCCATTGCTTGTTTCTACTATGCATTTCAGGATTCGAATTAGTATTTTTTCGTAGCTTTAGCCTGTCTATTGCCTTGAGGGTAGAATGGTGATGAGTGGCATAGATCAATACCATACTTCTTGCATAACTTCTTCATCTTTTTCATAATAAACTGTGGTCCGTTGTCGGTGACAAACATCTTGGGTACTCTAAACCTTGTGATGATATTCCGAACAATAAACTTTATGAGTGTTGAAGCGGTGATTCTGACATAGGATTCAACTTCTACCCATTTGGTGTAGTATTTGGTCGTTGTAAGTATGAGCGCGTGCTTGTGAGTGTTCCCAACAGTGTCTGTGAAAGGTCCAATGACATTTAAGGCCCACATCAAAAACGGCCATGGTGAGCTCATAGTATTCAATGCAACTGATAGAGCTTTGACGAGTGCGGCGTGTTCTTGGCATTACTTGCAGGATTGGACATAGAGGTGGTAATCTCTAATCATTATCGGTCAGAAGTAGCCTTATCGTGTAACTTGATAGGCAAGTCTCTGTCTATCAGAGTGGGCACCGCAGGCACTAGTGTGTTTTTCTTGGATAATGTATTGTCCTTTGACAGTCATGATACATCGTAGCAGTACTCCTTTAGTGAAGGCCTCTTTGTATAATGTTTCATCGAGTATGCAGAACCGGGTGCATCGGTTCCTTATAATCTTTCGTTCGATCTTCGTGGCATATGGGGGGACATGTTGATGTTTCAAGAAGTTTCAAATGTCAAAATACCACGATTGTTCATCGTCGGTCGGTGATTTTTCAAATCTGAACACAGCAACTTCGGTTCCTGTTTTGACGTGCTTTCCCAGGGTGATTGCTTCTTTCGATCTTGCACTTGTGGGGAGGATGGGTGATTCTCTTTTGACGGTCCATGCTACCTCGTGGGCAAGTATTGTCAACTTTTCGATGAAGGAGGTCTTGGTACTTTACCCGACGGGTATTTGGATGACCGAGGCTAAGGTGGCTAAAGAATCTGCGAGCTCATTTTCTAATCTAGGGATGTGCGTGAAAGAGATTCTTTTAAATTTTTTTACTAAATATTGAGCAGTTTCTAGGTATACCTTTAGTCTCCTTTCCTTAGTTTTTCATTCTCCTGTGACTTGTGAAATTACTAGTTTGGAATTATCGATGGTTTTTAACTGTTTAACACATAATTATAGCGTTGCTCATAGTCCAGCTATAAAGGTTTCGTATTCTGTGACATTATTAGTGGCAGGGAAATCTAATTGAAAAGCTTTAGGTATGACAACTCCTTCTGAGCTTAGGAAGACTATCCCGATACCTTTTCCTTTATGATTTAGAGCGTCATCAAAATAAAAGGTCTATGAGGTCTTGTCGGGCTCTTCGTTATGAATGTGAATAGGTCCTCATCGAGGAAATCTTCATGTATAGGTTTATCACTAGGGAGTGAGAGATCTGCAAGGTAATCAGCGATTGCTTGCCCTTTGATCGACTTCTGTGTGACATAAGTGATATCGAATTCCTGCAGGAGCATATGCCAGCGAGCGATCTTTCCTGATGTTACGGGCTTTTCGAATACGTACTTCAGAGGGTCCATTCGGGCTAGTACTAGTATTTTATGTGCTCCAAAGTAGTGTCATAATTTGATAGAAACCCACACCAATGTGAGGCAAGTCTTCTCCATTGAAGTGTATTTTCATTCATATTCGACCATTATCCTACTGAGGTAGTAGATAGCCTTCTCTCTCTTATTGTCTTCTTCATATTATCCCAGAATTACTCTCATTGCTTTGTCGTCCGCTGAGAGGTATAGAAATAGGGGTCTTTCGGGGACAGGTAGCGATAGTATTGGCAGATTAAGGAGGTACTTCTTGATATTATCGAAGGCTTGCTGACACTCATCATCCCATTTGTACTCAGTTCCTCCTTTAAGTAGTCTATAGAAAGGATTGCATATGTCCGAATGTTGCGAGATAAATCTTCTGATGAATTGCAATCTTCTTATCTGGCCTCGTAACTCTTTGATATTACTGGGAGGCGGTATCTCGAGGATGGCTTTGACTTTTACAGGGACAACTTCGATCCCTCGCTTGCTAACTATGAAACCAAGTAATTTTCTGGAAGTGACCCTGAAAATACATATCTTCGGGTTCATTTTTAGCTGATATTTCTTGGCTCTCTGTAACACCAGTCAGAGCGCTTCAATATGTCCTACTCGCATTTGGGACTTCACTAATATGTCATCGACGTAGACTTCTACACACTTATGCATCATGCGTGAAAGATAGCCATCATGGGACGTTGATACGTGGCTCCTAAGTTCTTGAGCCCAAAAGACATAACAATATAATAGTATGTTCCCCATGGTGTGGTGAAGAAAGTCTTCTCTTAGTCAGACTCTTCTAATTTGATCTGATTATATCCAGAGAAACTATCCATAAAGGATAGCATCTCATATCTAGCGGTGTTGTCGACTAGAGTGTCAATGTGTGGAAGTGGGAAGTCATCTTTTGGGCATGCCTGATTGAGATTTTAAAAGTTGATGCAAACCTGTACTTTGCCATCTTTCTTGGCGATAGGTACTATATTGGCGACCCACTTAAGGTAAAGAACGACTCGGATAAATTTGGCTTTATGTAACTTGTCGACTTCCTCTTTAACTTGAAGGGCAGCTTGGGGGTACATCCTATGAAGTTTCTGCTTAACAAGCTTTGCATCGAGTTCTAAGACGAGATGATGTTTTACTAAACTTGGATCTAAACCGGGCATGTCCTCGTAGGACCATGCAAAGGAATCGAGGTGTTCTTGCAGGACTTATGCACTTTATTGGCGTTCCTTGGAGTTGAGCGTTGTGCTAATCAGTAGCTTCTTGGGTTTCTCTTCAGTGCCAAAGTTAAGTTCTTTTATGGGTTCCGCGGCAGCTTGGGTTTTCTCATCAGAACACTTGATAACCCAATAAGTTCATATACTGGTGCTCTTTCTTCTTTCTCAATAAGTTCATATACTGCGAAATTGCTACACTGGAGATCTGAATATGCGAAACGTAACCCTTCATTGGCACAATCTATGACTAAGAGATCTCTGGTAAGGTGAAGGTCAAGACTACTGATTCTTCTCTCGAAGTTACGAAGTATCTTGTCTGGTATGATCACTGGCTTGTTGGTTAGCTGGGATGTTTTACGTCCTTGTGCAGGGAATGGGATAGAAACCTTAGGAGAAAAGTCTCCTTGTTGGCCACAAATTTGGTTCGGGACAAAGAGTTCCCTTTCTTTTCTGGGGATTTCTGATTTTTTTGGATTTTATATTTCTGAATTTTTAAGGTTTTCTATTTTTTCTATTTTTTTTATTTTTTACAATAAACATGGTACAGGGTCGGTCGCCTCAAGGGGTGCCGGGAGAATTGCTTCCTCTAGTTGAGGGAGCGAGATGACTGCTGGAGCCGTTCGAGCGATTCTTTAGGAAATGTGAACTTGTTATGAATTTGGCATTTTTTTTTAGTCCTCATCTGATGAGATCTTTTGAATGAGTGAAGCTAGTAACAACGACACTAGTGCTTGAATTTCTTCTATCACACTAATCGCCTCTTCTTCGAAGAAGCTCTGAAGATAGTAGTCAATTGAACTATCACCCTCTGAGTCGTAATAATGTTGTTCTTCCCACCGAGGCGGATCTCCCAAAGGATCCTCATGAGTATCGAGTTCTTTTCCTTGATCTTCATAATACATTAGGATGACCGCGCATGCTCGACAGCGAGGTTGATAATGGTGAAGAATGCAGGGAGATTCCCAAGGACATTCCCATCCTTCTAGGTTAAAGTCGAAGATGGTATCGAATTCATCTTCTTGATCTGATAGTGCTTGAAGTCCTAGGTTCGCCCGCTCCGCTAGCTCGAGCGCAGGGAGGTCTTTCCAGTAGTCCTCGTCATCACTCGGAGGGGGTTACCATTCTTCCTCTAGAAATTTCTAAAATATTTGGAGTTGTGGCATGTCTGAAGACGGAAAAGTGCCTAGTTCAAGTTCCTCTTCAAACTCTATGAGGGCATGTCAAGTGTTTCCCCCTAGTTCAACCAGATGACCGTTGGGATTTTTTGCTTCTTGTGCCGGTAGCTGAGCTGGTAGGTCATTACTTGTGTTGGTGGTCATGAGGTTAGAGTGATTTGATTTTTTTATCGTAGAGTGTTGAATCTAACCAGCGAAGCGTTCTGCCCCAGCCCTACAGCAGGGTTGGTTTGGATAGGCGATACAAGGGGAGTCCCAAGGACATTCCCATCCCTCAAGGCCAAGGCCAAGGCGGATGCTATACGAGTTAGTATTTTCTTGTGGAGTGTCATCTCCTTCCCAGGTTAAGCATAAGTGCTCTTCACTATCTTGCAAAGCTGCCATGTGAAAATTTTCGTCGTCAGTGGATTCCCAATCTTCTACTCGTGGGTCGGGTTCTAGAGGTTCTTCTCTCCTCCCTTCTATAAATTCCTTAGTGTCAAACATGGGCTAGAATCCTTCAAGCGGTTTATCAATATCGTCGTTTAAATAGGTTAAATCATTGAACGCTTTAGTCATTCGCTCAATTTCGACTTCTTGGGATCTAGTGAAGGACACTTCCTTATGTTTTGGCACATCTGCTTTCTCAATGGTCCTATAGGCGAAGTGGTCATATAGAGACCATTTTGGTGAGGTAGGGGACAAGTCGGCTTGCTGGCCGTCCGATTGGTATCCTAACCCTATGCGCTTACGTATTTGCATTGGGACAATGGGTCCTACACGACCTTGCTTATTTTTTCCGAGTGCGGTATGGGGGATGTGTCCAAGTTGGTACATAAGGTCCCACCCTTTTGTCGCGGTATGGTTGATGGCATAAAGTTTGGCGAGGTCTGGGCCAACCTCTCTTCTCACTAATTTTTGTTGGCGTGTTAGGGGCGAACTAGGAGGGGTAGGGGGACGGACTTCCGCAACGGCTATCTCACCAGGGATTCGAGTCTTTTGAATGTGGCCCGTGTTCAATACATAATCGTGAGCAGTTAGTATGCTTGCCGTATAATCAGTACCTATCTCTTAGAAGGGTGCATCAGCATATATATGGACGATGGAGTCCTCGTATGAGAATTTGACACATTGATGGTATGTGGATGCGATGGCCTTTATCGACTCCAACCATTTCCTTCCTAAAATGAGATTGTATGTACTAGCAAAATCAGAAACATGGAAGGTAACATATTTCGTTACAAGTCCAAGGCGAACCTGGAGCTTAATAGCTCCTTTAATAAAGCGACGCAACCCATCATAAGCTATGAGTGATAGTGCGGAGGGCATGGCATCCTGCTCCGTGTATTCGAGCATTTTTAACATGGTGAGAGGGTAGATGTTAAGTCCCGATCCCATGTCAACTAGTGCGTGTGGTACGGAGAATCCTCTAATTATGACCGTAAGGTATATGGGGGTCGCACTCCTGCGGAGTGACTCTTTAAGCATGTCTATGTCTGTAAAAGTGAGCGTCGAAGGTTGCGCCATGACCGAGTTGATGAAGCTCATCTAGGGTCGTATCCTCGTCCACTTGCGTGTCTTCAAGTATCCTTATCAACAACCGGTGATGGTCAGGTGATTTCTTGATGAGTTTTAGTATGGATATCTGGGTCTGGATCTTTTGGAGATGCCGCAGAAGGTCGTATTCTTGTCCTAGCTCGAGCGCAGTTTCTTTGTCTGGTCGATGGGTCTTAGGTGCGGGTGGTTGGAATGGTTGAGGTACAAGAATTGGTGGAGGGATGATTTGAGGTGGGGGAGGCAAGTTAACTTTTCTTTCTCTCACATTCCCCTCAAATAGTCGTGCATTCATGAAATCCTTATTTCAAGGGAAAGGCGGAGGCAGGTAATTAGTTCCTGATTTGAGAATTGGGCAAGTCGGTTGTTCACCGAACCCGGCGTGGCTTGATGCGGATGTATTTGTGAAATGGGTGAAATTCGAGGTTGGAACGCGTACCTGAATGGTGCCGCTCCAAGGCGGGAGGTACTGTGTGTAGTCTTCCTCCTCTATGAAAGCAGAGACCAGCGTCTCGCACGGGTCAAGATGTTCTTTTGGTTCACTTTCTTTTAGATTCAGTGAACGCTCGGTGGTTATTTTGTTGTCTTGGCTTGGAGTCTTTTAGGTGACACTTTCTACCCATGCAGCAATTTACGCTATAGTTTGGAGAACGTGATCTCTGTACTCAGGTTCAAAATCGAACAATGGGAACGGTAATGGTGTTGGTTCGGGATTTGGAGGGGTTGGAGGCTCTGGTGGGTGACTACGGAGGAATGGTCTCCTAGCCCTAAAGGAATGAACTCGTATCTGAGTGAATTTTGGATAAGGAGGTGGATTCGGCGGGGCGATGTGAGTGATCAGGGCTGAGGGAGAGGAGGTGAAAGAGCTCTTGCTGGTGTGGCGGAAGTAGCAAAGGGTTGAATGCGAGTGATTAAGGTGGAAGATTGGAAGGGGAGTCGACCGGAGAGATCTACGGTGGTGACCTGAGCCGGTGTTGCTTGGTTGGGGTTGGGCAGGGGGTTGTTAACGATTCTTAAATTTTTTGGGGGTTGGTTATTATTAGGGCTAGGGTTCCTAGTACTTCCCAATCAATTTGATTTCGATCATTCATGTCATAGATTACATCCCTAAGGACCCAACAGTCCTCTAGGTTGTATCTCGCGTATCAATGAAAGGCACAGTATTTACTGTAGTCTATATTTGTAGACCATAGGCAAGTTTTTTCCTTCAGGAATCAGAAGAGATTCTGAGTATTAAGGAGACAGAAAATGTTGGGGATCGTATCCAGTAAAGGGGGATAGTAATCTCGCCTTGGCTGGTAGGGGCCTCTGGCTGGGTTAAAGTTCTGCGGTAGGGGCACACTATTATAATTCGACACGTGGACTGGTCGATTCTACGTCGTGTTCTAATTCTGGTAGGTATTGGGATATTGATTTCTATTTTAATACTGGCCCTGATTATGATTCTGGCTTTGTTTTTGGTTAGCGTATCCTTGTTGATTAGCACATTGGTTTTGGTTAGTATACCGTTGTTGATTTTGATTTTGTCCAAAATTTTACGGTTGGAAGTTCCCGTTACTAGATTTTTGTCCTTGGTTGACAACGGTGTTAACTTGCTCAGCTCCTAAGGCTTTCTTATTATTTTTTTATTTCAATTCACTGGAAGAGCCTATTTTTTTTGTGACTATGGATAGAGCAAGGTCTCCGCCTTTAATGTGTTGCGCTAGTCAGGATGCCCGGGAGTGGAGTGCAGTGAAGTTGGGGCAATCACTTATGATAAGCACGCTCTTTAACAGTTCTCTAGTGTTATCGATGATAATGTCTATCGAATCCTTCTCTTTCATTGAGGTGTCGGTCCTAGCAGCGAGTTTTCTCCATCTGGCGACGAAGTCGGTAAATTCTTCATCAGGACCTTGCTTGCCTGCCATTAGATCATTGAGACTGACTGTCTCTTAGATCAAGTGTTTGTATTAGTCTAGGAATTGACCGATTAATTCATCAAAGGTTTTTATCTTATAAAGCGGGAGTCCTGCAAATCAATCTAAAGTTTCTCCTTCTAATGAGCGTTGAAAATAGTGAATGAGAAGTCCATGATTATCATATATGGGTCGACAATCATTACAAAAGAGGGCAAAGTGATAATTCAGATTTCCCGTGCCATTATATTTGGTAAATTTCGGTGGCTTAAATCCTATTAGTAAATTAAACTCGACGTCTCGATAAAATTTGTCGAATCCGAATGAGCGACTGGGGTGTTCTCTCTTGGCCATGTACTCATCGAGCATTTTAGGGAGATCTTCGATTTTAACGGTGTTATCTTTTGGAGCGACCTGTGAGTAAACCTTGTCTAAAGAGTCATCGTTGAAGAATGTGAGGGCAGGTTGTCTTATTGGTGTGACGCGGGCTGACACCGTGCTCGGGGGAGGAGGTGGCCTCTCTTGTCGCTCTTGTTCTTCTGAAAATTATCGTGACCTAATGGTTTCGTATACGACAGTCAACCCTCGAAGCAATTCCTCAAAGTCTTCATCTCCTCTTTGTTTTCTTTGAATACTTAGTTCTATGATCTGTTGAGCGGTGAGGTTTTGTCCGGTGTTACCATCTCTCCCATTATGATTATTACCAGTGTGTGGGGTGGAGAAGGGATTTTCTTGCTCGTCAGTCATGTTAATCTCAGGTTGTCGTGGGCTGGAATTGTGAAATGGCACTTCTTCGTATGTGGGGTTGTTATGATATCCCTACAATGGTGGGTCTCTTAAACTCACCCTTCGTATACCAAACATCTCGAGTCTTTGAAGAAGACTCATATATATAAAAGGGAATCTAAATGACATGATGGAAAGAAAAAAAAATGGGGAGATAAGATGAAATCTAACTATCTAAAAAAAGAGTTTGCAAAAGGGTCCCATTGCGATCGCCAGTCTGTTGGTGCGCACTTTTTCTGGGTTCCTCTTGGTCCCCGTTGAATCAGTGGCTCCAATTCTATCCAAGTGGACTCTAGTGATGCGGCGCTTGGAATAGTGGAGGTAAAAAAAAATAAAGAGTCTTTTAGGAAGGCTCCTAGTTTGTTGCGATCGCCAACTGCAGATATTTATCGACGCTGCAATACGTCAATGATCATGCTTGAAAGCGGATATGGGTTACTTCTATACTGAATCGTCCTCCTGCGAATGTCAGTAGCTATGTCTTTTCCTTATAATTTAGATTGTTTAATTTTTCTTTTATTTCCCATTATTGTTATAGTTCTGAACAGTTTAGACTTCCCTGATTCTATTAGGAATCTAGCTGTGAATTTGTTAGAGTGAGTGTTTCTATTCTAATATTATAATCCTATTAGGGGTCTAATTAATTTTAGCTTCCTAATCTTATTAGAATTCTAATTAATTTAGTATCCTAATACTACTAAGAGTCCGATTAATTGTAGTCTCTTGATCCCATTAGAAGTTTGATTGTGATCAAGTTTCTTAATTATACTAGGAGTGCACATGTAGTAGTCTTGATGAAATTCTAATTAATTTGAGCATGCTAATTGTACTAGAATTCAGATCGAGCAAGTATACTAATTGTATTGGAATTCTAATTAAGTCGAGTATAACAGTCTTACCGGAATTCTAATCAAAGTAGAAAACTAATTTGACTGAAACTCTAATTTAAGCAAAGGAATTAATTTTATTAAAATCTAATTAAAATAATTAGACTGATTTTCTTTAAAATTTAATTAAAATAAATAAACTAATTTGATTAAAATTCTAATTAGAGCAATGAATTAACTATACTAAAAATCTACTGATTAATTATACTAAAAAATTAGAAAAAGTAATTAATTAATTCTAAAATTCCTAAAAAAAGGGGGGTTTTGGGCCCGCTATGCTAAGGAGGACTGGCCTCGTTCCCGAGTACCCTCCGTAAGCTCCCTTGGGCAAATCGGATGGCTGAGATTAAAAATAAATTAGATTTTAAACCGTAAAATAATATTTTAGATTTTTTGAAATTAATTTTGGAATAATAATTATGAATTGAATCATGAACTAGAATTGTAGAAACTAATATTAATATTTAGGATTTTTGGAGATATTAAAATAAGAAATTAAAATTAAAATTAAAATTTTTAGGACCAAATTCGGGTCCAAAATCAGAAAATCAGACCGTATGATTAAGGACTGATTCTAGAATCTAAGGTCTAGAACCAGAAATTAATGATAGGACTGGAGATTAAGATTTTAGAATGGAATTAAGGCCTAGGGTCGGTAAATTAGACCGTCGAATTAAGGACTGGTTCCAAATTCGGAGAATTAGAACCAAATATAAAAATTTATAGTCTAAAAAAGGGTGCTATGGTGTCGAACTGAAAATTAAAACCTATAATTAGAACTAAACGAAATATCCTAGGTTTAAAACTAAGATTTTTACCTAGGGTCGGGGCTGCGGAGAGAAATCTCGAAGATTCTGCGCTTGAATTTCGAAATCATGACTAGGTTGCTCTATGTGTTCGTTCTTAGAGTTCTCTGGTTTCGGAATCCCAAAAAGAATCCGTTCTCTCTCAAAATTTTACCCAGCCTCCTGGGGGAATTAGGAAAAAAATCTTTTATAGGTTTTTCTTCAATTACACGCCCTTTTCCAGGCATTTAACTGAATTACGCGCCAGTCTTCTGGCCCTTAATTGCTTTGAGTCGGTCACCGACTTAGTGAGAGACCGGCTGACTTGCTTAGCGCGTTTTCTAGTTCTAATAGCATTAGAACTAATTATGCGCCTAATTTGGGGTGTGTTATCTAATTAAGCGCCACTCTCGACGAGTTTAATCGAGGAAACTTAGGGGTCAAGGACAGTGAGGCTAGGCCGGGCGTAGGCCAATTGTGTGCTGGTGGTGGAGCGCTCAATCCGGTCGTGCGTCTAATTTTAAGTGTGTGATCGAGTCTTGAGATGGTCTGGGAAAGGAAGTTTGGTCTGAAAGGGGGACTGATTGCGCGTGTGTGGTCTAGCGTGCAATTGAATTGCGCGCGGGGTTTCAGGCGCTTAATTCGGGGTTATCCGGGTCTGATCTCTAGTCTGAAATGCAAGACTATTATTTCAGTCTGCATTTTGACTATATACTATTATTTCAATATATAGTCTCCCTACGTTGGGATCTGAGCTACAAAGCTATTGTTTCAGCCTGCGTCTAGTCATGTACTATTGTTTCAGTGCATTGTCTCACGTTAGGGTTATGTGGTCAAAGGTTGACTGAATAAAAATTGTATATCCCGAGAGGGCAAAATGGGGGTGTCTACACACACATTCATATACTTTTCATGCTAAAGAATATATTAAATTCATGTTCAATGTCTTACAAAATTTCACACGACAACGCACATTTCTATCATATCACGGAAATCATGCTAACATAATCAAATATGCATATTATCGAGTTTTCCCTACCTCACACATAGCTCATTCCATTCATAGCTCCTACAAGTCCATACATATGATCAACACGCTAATCCTATATTCAAAATGTCCAAACATCTTTTAAGAATACTTAAAATAACCTAAGGCATGCATCTCCAAAGAATTCAAACCAAAAGAATAAACATATATACTTTGTTCCTCGCGCGAGCAAACTCTAGAGCTCTGGCGCGCGAGCACAAAATAGGTATTTTCTCATGCGACCGACTGAAATTTGGTCAGCTGTAGAGAGTCACGTGAGGCCTCGCGCTAGCGAGCCTCAAGTCACTTAAGTCCTCGCGCGAGCAAGACACAGAGCCCCACAGGCTTACTTATACCTTCAGAAGGTTTCTCGCGTGAGTGAGCTCTGAAGCTCGTGCGCATGAAAATCAAGGATATTTCATATTCGAGTTTTTCCTTAACTCGATCATCACCATACCTCTTCCATACATCTGATAAATCATAATGAACATTAAATAATACACTTTAAACACAATGAGCATAGATTTCTTACCTCAAACTCGGTGATCTACCCGTAGATCAGATCATTCTCTGTGTTGAAATAAAAGGGGTTTCCAAAACCCACACCGAGCACTCCGATCACCACAAAGCCAACAATTTCGTATGACAATCTTTCCCACACACACTTGCACAACTTTTACTACAATCTAATGGATCAAATAATAAGGATTCAAACAATCCCTTACTCTTCTTTTCAAACCCTTTCTCTCTCTCTAACTCACAAAGCTCAAACAACAAATGGTCTCACGTGTGAGGCGCCCCTTATCCTAGCAATTGAGTTTGCCTACTTGCAAAGACTAAATACATTTCTTATGTGTTACCTTATCCACTAACTCCCCCCCCCTTTTTGGTGTGAGACACATACACACCAAAGTGTGTATACGTGTATGGGTTCCCTTGTGAACCACATACACCATAACCTGCACATACATCACTTGACTTACACGATTTATGGAAATTAGGGTTATTATATTCACCCCACCTTGTAAAATTTTCGTCTTCAAAAATTGTCCTAAGTTACTCTAACAAATTCATATTTATGAATCAAACGTATATAGGAGTGCAAAAATATAACTGCCCAACAGGGCCGAAATACTCACGAATACCAACGTGGTACACCTGCAATTGCACAAATCATACTCCACATTCATGTGACACCTATACACATATAACAAAAACCTAACTATAATCAACATATACAATATACCGTAACCATCCTGCATAAAAGTGACCATCGAGCATCCACATAGCACACAACAACCATTGAAATCTTCACATGTGGAATTAACATTCCATGTATGTTAAACTAAAAGCATACCCATTGCATACAAGGAATCCATTCACGAAAAACCATAAAGTAACCATTCACCAAGAACCTAAATCATTCACATGTCATATAAAATATTTACATCCAAATGTAAACCATATATCAAAAAGTGAACAATTTCCCATGTCACAATAGTTCTAAACGGATACATCAAAATTACATTTAATTTTCTCATTGTATTGCAAAAATTGAAACTTCCTCGAAACGACATCCATAGTCCCCCACAACCGCTACCTCTAATCATCATCCTCATCATACTCCTCTCCGGAGTCCTCCTCCTCTGAACTGGACTCATCCCCGTCTCCATCCGAAGCCTCATCATCATCGTCCTCATCAGCCTCGTCGTTGTCCTCCTCAGCTGCTCCAGTGTCCGCCGCCATGCGTGAGCTAGAAGCACCAAAGATAGAGTCCCGCATCACAGCAAGACGTTGCTAATAAGTCTACGGGTATGCATGACTCATCAAATATATGCTGACGGACTCCTGGAATCGCTAGTCCAGTCTAATCTCACGGGTCTGTAGTAGCAACTCGCGAAGCATATCATCATGAGTACTAGGCATAGGCTGGGATGAAGGTGGCGGAGTAGAATGGGCACTCGTTGGTGGCACTGATCCATGATGAGGTGGTTGTGCTGCTTGTTGGGCTAACTGGTTATTCCTTTTCTTCTTGACACTGTTTCTTAGGCTTCTAAGACTCTAATTTAAATCCTTCGCCCGGTAGTGGCTGATGTTATCGGTGAGTGAGGGCTCATGGGCTTGGATGTCAAAACCATTGCTCCCATCCCGGAGCTCAAATAACTTGGAAACCAGTCTTGCATACGGTAATTGATTGACAGGTGCAGGAATAGCACCCGGTTTGTTCCTCTTAAGGGAATGGCTTTCCTAACAAGAATAGGTGCACTGAACCACTTATCCTCATGTGCCGAGTAGATAGCTTGTAGAAACGGGTTCTGTCGTTGTTGTTCGTGACCCAAGGGGAACAATTTTTTCCTAAATATGATGTCTAAGGGCCACATACGTTGGGGTAATTGGGCTCGAGTTATGGATTTACCTGTGGCAGTCACACCACGAGTCACCGCGGCCACAATTTCTTGAAAACTGACATCTTGAAGGAATGGGGGCTTGGAAATCCTATCCTCAATATAGTCAAGAGGGCATCCCATCGCATGGGAAATGTTCTTGGCCTCAAAAGAAAATTCCTTCCCATCAATCTCGCAAATTAGTTTAGTTTCGGTGGCATTAGTTTTGAGGGTTTGGTAAAATAATTTTACCATTCGGGGGTAATAGTGCGCGCTACACAGCGACAAAAGGGGTTTCAATTCATTATATTTAGATAATTCAATGTCCATTGGGTGGACGATTGGTCTTCGAAGAAATCCTTGTGAATATACCATTCGGGTTCAAAAATCTTGTTTTCCCACCATTCGGCAGGTTGGGTCAAAGGGTTTGGCGGAGGAGTCATCCTTTTACGAGAACTTGGTGGCCGTACCACCAATTTCTTCCTTGGCTGAGGGTTTGGTGACTTAGAGGTCATCCTAGGGTTTCAAAACGTAAATCAAACAAAAATGGAGGTAGAACGTGGGTGAAGATTACCTTTTGTGTGAGGAAATCTGTTCGAATAGCCAAGAAAACCTACGAATCAAGCATATGCTAAGTTCCCACACTGAAAACCAAAACCCTAGCTCTCCCCCTTTCTCTAGTCTGAGTGAAATAGCCACAAAAGGGTAAAATCCCCCTTTATATAGTATGTTCCTCGCACAAGCGAGTTTAGTCACTCCAGCGCGTGAGTCACAGACAGCCTCCCCGTCCCATATACATATACATACATACATATATATATATATATATATGTATATATCGTTTCTGAGAGGCTCGCGCGAGCGAGCTTTAAGTTCTTGGGTGAGCGAGACTCACACAACTCCTGAAGCAGTTTTGCTTCAGTCTACCAATTCTTTCCCCCTTACATCCAAATTTTGGCTCGTTCAAATCCTCTTTTCGTGTGCAATTCATTACCCATTGGCCAACAACATTAACTGGTTAAACAACGAAAAAAAAAATCAATGATTTCTTCACTTACACATATTGATAAACCTCAACTTTCATGACTCATAAGTTAGTTCACACACATAAAAATAATTTTACAATAAAACAAGAACTTTACAATCAACACTCTCTCAACTCTCATTGAACAACCGAGGGTATTCTTCTTTAATCTCCACCTCGCACTCCCAAGTGGCCTCTTCAGCTGGATGATTCCTCCACTTGACAAGCACTAACGAAATACTCTTCGTACACAAAATTTGCTCCTTTTGATCAAGTATTTGAATTGGTTCTTCTATCATCGTCATATTCTCATACGACTCGACCGGTTGATCGTCCAACACATGAG
Source organism: Chloranthus sessilifolius (assembly GCA_021018995.1). NCBI lineage: Eukaryota > Viridiplantae > Streptophyta > Magnoliopsida > Chloranthales > Chloranthaceae > Chloranthus > Chloranthus sessilifolius. Next base: position 30,470,803 of record CM037597.1, on the reverse strand, counting down.
TCGGATCTTTCACATATTTTCGGAGCATAAACACATGAAATACATTATGTATCCTATCAAATTGTGGGGGTAACGTAATTCTGTATACCACTTCACCAACTCTGTCCAAAACCTCAAAGGGTCCAAAGTAGCATGGGCTTAACTTCGCCCACTTTCCAAATCTTATGACACCCTTCAACAGTGAGATCCTAATGAATACATGATCTCCAACATGAAAATCAACACTCGTTCTTTTAATATCGATATAACTCTTCTGCCTGCTCTGAGTTGACTTGATTCTTTCTCTAATCACACGAATGACAGTGGCATTGCTTTCAAGTATTTTTGGACCCAATACAAACTTTTCTTTGGTCTCTTCCCAATTGATCGGTGATCTATATCGTCTTCCATATAGTGCCTCATAAGGTGCCATGCCAATACTTATTTGAAAACTATTATTGTATGCAAACATGATCAATGGTAAATATTGATCCCATGATCCCTGAAAATCAAGCATACATGCTCTGAGCATATCCTTGATGATCTGATTCACCCATTCTATTTGTCCATCCGTCTGCGAGTTGAATGTCGAACTGAAGTCTAACCGTGTACCCATTCCCTCATGAAAATTTTACCAAAACTTTGCAGTATATAACGGGTCACGATCTAAAACTCTGTAAGACTCTCTGCCATTTACATTGTGTTGTATGGCAAGAAGTGAGCTGACTTGGTTAATCAGTCAACGACTACCCATATGACATTGTGTCGCTTCGCTGTCCATGGTAATCTCACAATGAAGTCCATTGAAATTGACTCCCATTTCCACTCTAGTATTCGCAGTGGTTGCAATAAACCTACCGGATGTCTGTGATCTACTTTCACCTGCTGACACACTAAACACTTTGAATCATACTCAGCAACATCCTGTTTCAAACCTCTCCACCAGTAGTTCTTCCTCATGTCCTGATACATTTTAGTGCTACCAGGGTGAATAGCATACTTAGACTTGTGGGCTTCGTCTAAGATAGTTTGCAGCAGGTCGGCATCAATTGGTTTGCATAGACATCCATGAAATAACAATGATATGTCCTCCTTAATTGAGAAATTAGGTTTACAGCTATCAATCACACCCTATTTGATCTTTACTAACTCTGGATCTTTCATTTGTAATTTATGAATGTGCTCAAAGATCGTCAGTCGAACCGTGATGTTAGCCAATAAGGCCCCTGAAGCTTGCACCTCGATCTTTGTGTCATACAAAGAAAGATCTTCTAGTAGTCTCCACTTAGAACCCCCATGGTAAGGCTAGTTAATAAAGCCCGAACTCTTCCGACTCAAAGCATCTGCTACAACATTAGCCTGGCCTAGGTGGTACTGAATGGAGCAATCGTAGTCCTTGAGAAATTCTATCCATCGGCGTTGCCTCATATTGAGCTCTTTCTATGTAAATAAATATCTGAGGCTCTTGTGATCCGTGAATATCTCAAAGGTCTTGCCGTATAAGTAGTGTCTCCATATCTTCAGTGTAAAAATCACTACTGCTAGTTCCAAGTCGTGTGTTGGGTAATTTTTCTCGTGGTCTTTAAGATGTCTCGACCTATAAGCAATCACCTTCTTATTTTGGTTGACCACACAACCTAACCCACTGTGTGAAGTGTCACTGTACACAGCAAACCCTCCACTGCCTGAAGGAATAGATAACACCGATGTTGATGTGAGTCTTTTCTTGAGTTCTTGGAAACCCTGCTCACACTCTTCAATCTATTCAAATTTCACATCTTTTCTAGTAAGTTTAGTGAGTGGTCCTGAAATCTTTGAAAACCCCTCTACAAACCGTCTGTAATATCTAGCCAGACCAAGGAAGTTACGGATCTCTGTTATCATCTTCGGTTGTTCCCAATCTACTACTGCCTCGACCTTTGTTGGGTCCACTATAACACCATCCTTTGAGACCACATGTCCCAAGAAACTGACTTTCTCTAATCAAAACTCACACTCACTGAGTTTGGCATACAATTGGTGTTCCCGTAATGTCTGTAGAACAATCCTCAAGTGTTCTCCATGCTCTTCCTTAGATTTAGAGTAGATGAGAATGTCAACTATGAACACTACTACACAAGTATCGAGGTGTGATTTAAACACCCGATTCATTAAATCCATGAATGATGTCAGTGCATTTGTCAATCCAAGTGGCATCACCAAGAATTCATAGTGTCTATATCTCATCCTAAACATTGTCTTCTATATATCCTCTACCTTGATTCTCAACTGATGGTATCCAGATCTCAGGTCGATCTTGAAAAAGAATCTTACACCTTGTAACTGATTAAAAAGATCATCAATTCTAAGCAAAGGATATCGGTTCTTAATAGTTAACTTGTTCAGTTGACGGTAGTCGATGCACAGTCTCATCGACCCATCCTTCTTCTTTACAAACAAGACCGGTGCTCCCCAAGGACACACACTAGGTTTCATGAATCCCTTATCTAGGAGTTCTTGTAATTGGTCCTTCAACTCCTTTAACTCAGTTGGAGCCATTCGGTATGGTGTTTTAGATACTGGCTCCGTTCCTGGTGCTAAGTCAATAGCAAACTCTACTTCTCTATCTGGTGGTAATCCCGATAATTCTTCTGCAAACACATTTTCAAATTTACATGCAATCAGAATCTCAGTTCTAACATTTTTCTCTTCCTTGTGCTCCTTCAAAAAAGCTAAGTATCCACTGCATTCCTTCATCAAACATTCAGCTCTGACTGTGGAGATAAGCAATACAAAAGTCGATCACATTCCTAGAAACCTGAATGATCTTCTCGTATTCGGTCTAAAGGTAACCACCTTTCTCCGACAATCAACACTTGCGCGATGCATGGACAACTAGTCCATGCCAAGGATTACATCAAATCCTTGCATATCCAAAAGGATCAAATCCACTACCAATTCATGACTGTCGTACTCCCTGATGGTGACTATGACTGACCGACACACCATATCGGTACTAATTGAATTTCCCGTTGGTACTGGCATCGCCAAAATAAAGTCTAAGGCTTAGGGAACGACCTTTATTTCCTTCGCAAACTGAGGAGTAATAAACGAGTGGGTAGACCCTGGGTCTATCAACACTCTTGCCTCATAACAAAGGAAACCACCCTTACCATAAATTTGCAAAGTACCTATATCATACACATATTTAAGTAATTTACTTAGGCATCAAAATTTAAGTGCGTAAGAATTTAAATATCAAAAAAATAAACTATGTCCTAATATTAATGCACTTTCTCTATCTAAAATTTAATTCAATGTCATAATTTAATAAAATAAAATTTTTACCTTGGATGATGTCGTTACTATTCTGGGCATCCTGGGCCATAACGGCATATGCCCTACCTTGCACAACCGGCCTCACTACTCGCATAGGCCTTGGTGTAGCAGTCGATGCCATCTTTTCTTTCTTCATCTCTGGGCAATCTCTGATCAAATGCCCCATCTTCTCACATTTGAAACACTTGCCTGTGTCTCGTCTATAATCGGATGTCTTGTGAGACTTGCCACACCTGGAACACGTCTCAATAGAGGTGAATGATGCTGCTCTAGAGAAACCCTAAGTGACTGATACTACAGTAGTGGGAGAGCAGGGCTCTCATAACGAATAGGTCTCATAGACGAAGGCATAGGTAGCCTAGAGTAATTTGTCTGTGATGGCCTAGGAAAACTAGTCTGAATCGGTTGCCTCTAGATAGGTTCTACGAATCGTGGCTTTTTATTCACTGGCTCGTAGTTGCCAACTCTACTCTAATTAGTCCTTCCCTTTCCTTGTTGATCTCTTCTTCGATATATTTCATCAATATCTTCTTCTATCACAAGGTCCTTACTCATGACAACTTGTATGTCTCCAACTCAAAAGCAGAAACTCTACCCCTGATATTCGGCCTTAAGCCACGTTAGAATTTCTTGGCCTTCATTAGATCTGAGACCACATACTCAAGAGCAAAACATGCGAGTCTCATGAACTCCACTCCGCATTCTCTCACTGACATCTTCTCTTGTTCTAGCTAAAGAAATTTCACCTCCATCTAATTTCGCACTACCTTAGGGAAGTATTGCTTGTTGAACTCTTCCATAAATTCATTCCAGGTCCATAACACGCCTGGAGTCCCCTGTGCTCTGGTCCTAAACACAGACTTCCACCAAGGGCCTGCGTCTCCATCCAACATAAAAGATACCCACCTAACTCTCTCATCCTCAGTGCACGTAAGTACACTGAATATCTTCTCCATCTCACTGACCCAATTCTCAACTTCCATTGGTTTTGCTTGCCCTGAAAATTTTGGAGGACGCATCCTCTGAAACTCCATAAATGTTTAGTGTATTGGTGGTGGTGGAGTAGGAGTAATTGGAGGTGTATGTGGCATCTACTGATGGTTATTGGCATTATTAGTTACCAACAACGCCACCTGTTGAGCTATAACATTTGCCATAGTTTCCATAGTATGCATCATTCTTTGTCTTTCTTCTCTTTCTTCATTTCTTTCCTAATCTATTTCATGATTTCTATTTTCTGGATTACTACTTTCTAGAACCTCTCTATCACCAATCAGGACCCTATTGAGACTGGCAGGAATCTCATCCCCACTTCTCAAGTTCCGACTATGGCCCCCCCTTGGTCGGCTCCTTCCTCTAGCAAACATGATGCTCTACAATATGAAACCAAAGTTTCATTAGCAGAAAGTCCCTATACTCTGACAAAAAATCTAAGACTTGTCAGAATTCTCTAAAGAAAAATGTTTTGATACCAACTGTGACAGCTCGTATTTTGACTTCCAAAACCCCGCACCCCATATATCTCACTGAACACTTGGCACATTCACACGCAAAGCGGAACAAAGCACAACATAAAAGAAACAGATAGAGTCATCAAGAAAGAAATCTCCATTTCTATATAAGACAACTCAAGGATAACCAAAAGACAATAAAAGATAGTTCTAATTTCATGCCAATCGCATGAACAAGAGAACCAAACCGAACCATCAGTGACAACAAAAGTCACCCAAGGATGGTTCGCCAAAAAGAATATCGTATCACAAAGTTACATCATTTCTAATTTATATTGGCCAGACATATCAAACCTTACAATCTAGCTCTCAAAATACACAAGCTACGCAATAAAATCTACTAGAAGAACTCCTCCGGAGGGAACTCAATCTCCTCCTCAGGAATGTACTTAGAATCCTCCAAATCTAGATCCTCGGTACCCGCTACAACCTCTAAACTTGTGAGGTATAGTCAAAGGGTGAGCTACATCTAAGCTTAATAAGGAAACCCAAGAAAAATTCATATTATGTTGTCACACATATGTTAAGACATGAAAAGTACCACTTTTCACCCCTTAACTTAGCCTCTGTTAGACCCTTAGCCATCTAATAAATGTGTGTTAAGTCATTTCTGTAGATAATAAATAGCAGCTGCAATAAGGCCTGAACCCTGTTAAGGAGCCCACTTTTGCCCCAGAAGTCTCTCAAAAGGATAAAAGCTGAACCCAGACAAAAATTGAACCTCGCGCAGCTTTTACAAGCTTTAAAGGATTCAGAAGTCCTCGCGAGTTTCCCAAAACTTCATTTCCAATTGTCCGCACTGTTCTCGCGCAGTTGAGTAACAGAGGGGCTTCAGAATCATACTTCGCGCAGCTCTCACAAAGCTCAAATATAAATGCTCACGCAGCTCAATAAAGCAGCTCTCAAACCTCGCGCAGTTCACTCAGAGCAACTGAGGAGAGAGAGCTCCAGGTATTTCGACGCACAGCTGTCGCGCAGTGGCTGCGGGATGCAAAACTTTAGAAAAACCTCTCGCACAGTTAAGAGACCAATGCACATCACGTCCTCGTGAGGATCCTCGCGAAGATCCATTGAGAAACAAATTGCTCGCGCGATTCTCGCGCCATTCAGAAGGAAAGTGCAATCCTGCGAAGACCAGAGCAATCCAGTGAGGATTCAATGCTCTATCGCGCGACTGCTTCTGCTGTAACTAAGACAACCCCGCGACGGCTAGAATTTCAAGCTAATCCAATCTCGCAAAGAGCGCGCTACCACGCAACAGTCTTGGAAACCAGTGCTACCTGGAGAGGACATTTTGGGAACTTCTAGCAATTAAGGCATGCATTCCAATGCTCCAAGTTCTGTGCATGTGCCCCGAGGCATCCAAGGGACAATAGTAGGCCATGTGGCATCGTTAAAATTAGGGTTTCCTAACCCTAATGCTCCGCCAAACTAACTGCTATATAAACCTAAGCCTGGTTTAGGTTTAAAGGACTCTCTGCTTAGAATAGAATTTAGTCTATCTTCTTCTTGCAGTAGCTGCAGATCTCTAGTAAGGTTTAGATTATTTTCTTTTTACTTTTTCTTCTCTCTATAGTCCAGCATTTGCTGGCTATGCCTTTGTATTACTATTTGGAATAGATTAATGGAGTTTTATGATAGGGTGTTTTACATTTATGGGATTTCTGTTTGTGAGTTGTTCTATACAAGGCTGCTACCTCGAGATCCTCCATTGCTAGGATGTATTGCAAGCAATGGAGGACTGATTTTATGGTTTACTCAGATCCAAGTGACCTGTGTGTCTGGGCTAACATGCTCCCATATAGGCCTAGCCCCACCACAGGACCCACTAGATCTGAAGTCCCCATGGGAGCAATGAGCTTTTATAGCCTTGTGAACATGGTGGTGGTAGCAATGTTTCTTATTCTATCTTGAGATTTGTGAGGAGGATAGCCTCTGGGATAGTCTGTGACCATTTAAGTAGACGGGTTATAGCCTTAGGGTAAAATCCAACCCACAGACTCAAGACAGATTATTCTTCTCTGCACTTGTGCTTGTAGCCCTGTGAGAGATTGTGCTGAGACAAACTCCCCTGTATGTGTATAGACCCGCCATCAGATGGCAGATCTTGTTTGGTTATAGAGATTGTAGGCTTTGATGGATCCAATCTCTTTAAGCAATGGACACCGAATCTAAGGCTGCACTCAAACTCTTGCTGGTTCTATGTGTCCGGGCTAACATGCTCCCATACAGGCCTAGCCCCACACATAGCACTTTAGAGGTTGAGGTTCCCTATGGATTCTTGTGCTTGTAGCCTGGATGAAGTAGTGCCTACAATGATAAACTTGTTCTGACCCATCTCTGGGCTGTGGTTCCCCAATTGGATAGTATGTGGCCATTTAAGTGGACAGGTTATAGCCATAAAGGGATTGGATCATGGCACAGAGATGAGTTGGATTCTTTCTCCTTAGTGGTGATAATGCAGCCATTGGACAGGACTTCTATAGCAGTAGATCTGAATTTGAGTCATGAAACCCATCAGATCTGAATCTAATAGCATACTTCTCACCCTTTTATATTTATTTTCTCACTCCATCTTCTTTCTTAACCCTTTCTATAGTTTAGACATTAGGATTCCTTAGAATTTAGATTTTAGTGACCCTAAATCCCCTTCCATTTAGGATTGCCAGATCTGTAGTCAGATTTGGAGGGCCTACTAAAGATGACTCCCTTGGAGCTTAAGATCAATTTCCCTATGGGACAAACTCAAACTTATCAAAGCTTGCTACAACAGGCCCTGTATCTTGTAGGATTGTACATATTTTAGGCTTGCTGCTCTGTCATTTTCGATCCACCTTTCATTCATTTTCATTCACCCCATTCTTATCACTGTCTTTAATAGAGTCAGTAACAAGCATTCAAAAAATAGCGTAACATATATCTCATAGCATAATCGAAAACATGTTTATCTTATAGAGAGTTATAATTTAAAAGCATTTAAATTGACTAAAAGCACACATCAGATGCAACTCTTCAAAACATACTTATCGTGATTACTCAAACTATTCTCCTAATGCACACACACACACTTAAATGAATCACTTAAATAGTCTCTCGAGCATATATAGTCTCGAGAGCCGCATAATTTTTCCGATGGAATACCCACCATCATCGTTCAATGAATAATTCCCACAAATACACAAGCCCTCACAATGGAGTGACTTGCCGAATGAAATATTACTGCATAATGGTAATCAAAGAACGGATATCTCGCAGTACTGGAACAAAATTTGTAAGGATATCTTGTTGTACCGGCTTCGCATATTTCGTCACGTCAGTCATGGATATCCCTCCGCGTCACTTGGGTATTCATACATAAACCTTAAATCAAAGTGCAAAAGTAATATATAGTTATTCACCGTGTATTGTGATAATTTATATTAATTTTCCTTCAAAGTCACACACACACATATCTCATTTTTACTGATTTTACACATAGTTATATCCGATGTCACACACGCTTTTTATTGTCTCATACTGATGTCACACGCATACACATAGTTTCTCTTCAGTACGTACATTCATATACTTTTCATGCTAAAGAAAATATCGAAATTCATGCTCAATGCTTTACAAAATTTCACACGACAATGAACATTTTTATCATATCACAGAAATCATGCTAACAAAATCAAATATGCATATTATCGAGTTTTCCCTACTTCACATGAAGTCACGCATAGCTCATTCCATTCATAGCTCCTATGAGTCCATGCGTATGATCAACATGCTAAGCCTATATTCAAAATATCCAAACATCTCTTAAGAATACTTAAAAGAACCTAAGACATACATCTCCAAAGAATTTAGACCAAAAGAACAAATAGATATACTCTGTTCCTTGTGCGAGCGTGCTCTAGAGCTCAAGCGCGCGAGCACAAAACAGGTATTTTCTCACACGATCGACTGGAATTTGGTCGACTGTAGAGGGTCAAGCGAGGCCTCGCGCGAGCGAGCCTCAAGTCACTTAAGTCCTCATGCGAGCGAGACACAAAGCCCCCCGGGCTTACTTATACGTTCAGAAGGTTTCTCGTGCGTGCAAGAACCAGGGATATTTCAGATTCGAGTTTTTTCTTAACCCGATTATCACCATACCCCTTCCATACATCTCATAAATCATAATGAACATTAAATAATACACTTTAAACACAATGAGCATTGATTTCTTACCTCAAACTCGTTGATCTACCTGTAAATTGGATCGTCCTCTTTGTTGAAATAAAAGGGGTTTCCAAAACCCACACCGAGCACTTCGATCACCACAAAGCCGACAATTTCGTATGGAAATCTTTCCCACACACCCTTGCACAACTTTTACCACAATCTAATGGATCCAATAACAAGGATTCAAGCAATCCCTTACTCTTCTCTTCAAACCCTTTCTCCTTTCTTTCTCTCTCTAACTCACAAAGCTTAAACAACAAATGGTCTCACGTGTGAGACCCCCCTTATCCTGGCAATTGAGTTTGCCTACTTGCAAAGTCTAAACACATTTCTTATGTGTTACCTTATCCACTAACTCCCCCCCTTTTTGGTGTGAGACACATACACACCAAAGTGTGTATACTTGTATGGGTTCCCTTGTGAACCACATACACCACAACCTGCACATACATCACCTAACTTACACGATTTATGGAAATTAGGGTTATTACATCCAAGGCCTCGGAAAAGCAACGTAAGAAGGTTCAAATTTTTATTCAAAAATATTAATCAAGAAAATCAAAATCCAAAATAAAGAGAGATTGTGGTGCCGAAATTACGGCATAGCCTTGCCCTCCATCATCCTGTAGGGGAAGGAGTAAGAAAGTGTTCGGACCTCACCCGAGGAATCCATATCCGGCCCGCCACCAAACCATGTCTTAGGTGGTTGATCCAGATTATACGGACCCCGATTCATCCCCACCACATTCCCCAACACATTCCCATATGGAGGAGATACCCATCTCCGATTCTCCCACCCAATCCTGATTTAATGTCATCGGACCCTTCAGTGCACCCATCTTTCCATCCACCACCACTCAAAATCCACCCCATAATCCATCCCATTTTCCTTCCACATCCATACCCTAGTTTTGACCAACATCCATCCAAAATTTACCCCATTCCCCCCATAACCAATCCAAATACACCCTATTTTTTCACATCTGCCCAGGTCATGCCCAATTTTTCTGTCACATTCACCCAAATCATATATAATTTTCCATTCACCCAACCGACACCCCATTTCTCCACATCTATCGAACACACACCCACTCTTACCTCCACTTAAAATCCACCATCTTTTCCACCTACCCAAAATACACCCATTTTCCCTTTCACTCAAAACACACCTACTTTTCCATTTTTCCAACACACACCCAATCCGCCCAAGTCATGCCAAATTTCCCTCCATCCACCCAAGCCATGCTCAATTTTCTCCCATCCACATCTAATCCAATACCCAGTTTTCCCCCATCCACATCCAATTCAATACTCAATTTTCCCTCATTCACCCAAATCATGCCAAATTTTCCCCATACACCCCCTTCATTGGAAGGGTCATCTACCTCCAACCCCATACCTGTCCCTATGTCCATGATGGAGGACATGGTGAGGGTCTACTTGGGAAGCCTTCCCAATCCACCCCAAATATCAAACCCCCAATATATTCTTCAAAATCTCCACACCCCATTTTCCCAAAATACTAATCCTACGCAACCCCCCATAGTCCACACCACCCAACCATGGGGTCATCCAAGCCCATCAAGACCCAAACCCGAAGGTCACATTTTCAAATCCTCCACAATTCCCCCAACTCTCCATCTTCACTTACACCAAACAAGCTCCCATTTCCCCTCAAATGGAGAACCTCTCTCATCCAACCCCCCAATCTAGCATAAACCATGCCCATCCACACCAACCATCATACCCAACCCAACAAGGGAACCCACTTCAAACCATTAGCCATCCCTAATTTTCCCATTCACTCACTTCCCAACCAAACCTCCAAAATGTGCAATGGCCTCATCAGGCACCCAATCAATCCCTCCAAAATCCACAATTCACTCATCCCATTTCCCCACAAGTCAATCATCAAATCTTCCCCTACATACAATGGTCTCACCAAGCACCCGTTCAACCCATTTAGAATCAGCAAGATAACCTCACCCTTCCTCCACCTTATGTGGATACAGATCCTCAATATGAAGAGGATGAGGTTCAAAATAGTAGAACTTATATGGGGGCATTTGCCAATTTTAATCCCCCACCACCCACACTCACCAACTAATAGGCCACCCAAAATGAATCGAGGCAGTCTAATAGGGGAGCAGCCCCAACTCTACAGTTCAGGGAGTCAAAACTGTTGAAGGAGTAGATGGATAAAATCTAGAAACAACTGATGAAGATGGGAGGGGCTGAAATACATGCTACATATTTTTTTGATTTATGCCTATTTTTTTAGGTTCCATTACCCCACAAATTTAAAGTGCCCACTTTTTATAAATACGATGACACAGGCAACCCGATCGCCCACCTCAAGTCTTACTGTGAGGACATGTGTCAATACGGTAGAGATGAACAACTCTTCATCAAAGTGTTTCAGAAAAGCCTCACGGGTCCGGCTCTAAGGTGGTTCACGTCCATTGAACCATCTATGTTGAAAACATGGAATGACCTCGCCCATTTGTTTCAAGAGTAATATGTCTATAACATAAACATAGAACCGTGTAAATCAGATCTGACACGGTTGAAATAAGAACCCAATGAGACTTTTAACGAGTACCTGGGAAGATGGAGGGTCCTAGCAACCCAAGTAAAGAACCGCATCCCTAGTGATGAACAGATCGAGATGATCTCAAAAATTGCCCTACCTATTATCTCTGATTTTCTTATGTACCAACAACGGGCAAGTTTTTCCGATCTTGTCAGAAAAGATAACTGCTGCGAAGACCCAATAAGAGAGGGGCATTTGAACAAACATGTGACCAGTGGGGCCAGTGGGGTTCATAAATTCACTGAGCAAAGAAATGAGAGAAGAATCGGGACAGATTTTCAGACAATAATAAACGCACAGCCCAACACTAGCATGGTGCCATTTCGGTTCATGGCAGCACAGCCAACGCCAACACCAATAAATCAAGCTCCAAGGCAGAACAATGTCCTCTGGGGGCAGCAAACCCCTAAGCAGAGAAGGGCCCAATATAACCGAGTGTTCACTGATGTGCTCTAAATTCGTACTAAGTTATAGCCTATTGCAAGCGCACAATGGAACTTGCAGCACTAGTATAGGATCATTCCCACGAGGAAGTGATTATCTCATATATTCTCTTTCTTCTAAAAACTTATATTTGTCTTTTAAGATTCTAAATTACGGGAGAAATATGAATAAAAGAATGGTTTTTTTAAACTAATACGAATAAATTAAAGTACTGTTACACCGTATTACAGTCTTCTAGAATTTGGGCGTCAATCAAATACTAAAATTTCATAACACATATTTAATCTAATCAACAATCTTCCTAAAATTTGGGCGTCAATCAAACTTAAGAAAATTGAAGATGGAAAAGTAAAAATTATTACACTAATCTGCAAATTCTCAATCTGAGTCATCAATTTAAATAAAAAACTTTTAGATATTTACAAAGCAATAAAAGTGCGTAAAAATAAATCTAAACGAGAAAGCAATAAAAAGATCTTTTATCTCTCAGTCACAGGCGTCAATTGTTCCTGAGAAACTATAGATACTCTACTCTAATCTTCCAACTCCCAATTGCAGTCGTCAATTTCTCTTGAGAAACCTTGGATATCTAAACTAAACTAAACTGAAGTTGATCGGAAGAAAACCCAACCTCAGTCATCACTTGATGTTGAGAGTTCCTTCGATTAGCAATAATAGAGATTTTTAGGAGTTTTTCTTCATCAATCTTCTCAGATTCATGGATTGCCAAACTTATAATTTGAATAATCTTCTAATTCTGTGTATGGCAGTGTAGCTCTCACGTGATCAGCAGCAACAAGAGTCTTTACTCTATAAAATCATAAATCATGATTTTCTCTTTTCAGCTCATAACTCTTGATACGATTTTCTAATACAAACGATCGCAATTCTCTTTTGTATCACACTCCACTTGAAATATAATTTGAAGAATCGTAAATTATGATTTCTCATTTTCTCTTTGGCTTCATTCAATCGCAAAGTATGATTTCTAGCTTTAATCATGCGTTGAATCATCTTTTACGTTCAATCGTCTTTCTTATTGCTTTATGAGTTTATTTTGATAAAGATTAACACTTTGGTTCTCTTTTACTGTTTATTCTTAATATCTGCACATCAGTATCTCGTTAGTAGCAAACTAGGGTCTAGTATCACTAAGTTAAGGGTGATAAAATGGTATATTTTGACACTGATCATTCACTCCCTTTGGACAATCCCTAAATATCCTCTTACCTTTACTGATCGATAAGAGTTTGGTCACTCAGCTCAACCACGACTTCCACCGAATTCGATCCCGAGAAATTATTATCCTAATATACACTGTAATTTCCACCAAGGACCAGGTCACCCAACCGATCAATGCTTTTCATTAAAGCATGTGATCCAAGATCTAATAGAGGCAGGAAAGATTATCCCTCCGGCACCTCCCCAAGCCCTCATACCAATATACTGCAGGCGCCATTACCGCCACACCTGCAGGGAGTAATGGGCCCAATGGCCACCATCAATATGTTGGAGGGAGAAATAAAAGAGCTTGACCACTTGGAATATATCGGCACAGGGGACAACTATGAAACACTAGGGGAATGGAGCCAGGGGAGTGAAATCAGAGGGGTAGTCGAGCCTCTGAATTTAGCTGACTATTTTCCAAACCCACAAACCAAGCAGCACCTTTAGATTTAAGGCTACACCTTCCGACACCCACGCCTGCTATCCACATTCAACCTAGCTGGACTCCACCTCTGCAATACCAATCACATCCGGCATCGACCCCCATTAATTATATGATGCCCAATTTTATCACACCTTTAGAATCAGCTCCCATCTACCACATATGGCCCAATTTTGACACACCATCATCAGCCCATCCACCTTCACCTCCAACACCAACCCAAAATAGTTGGCCTAGTATTACTGCACTGCCACCAGTATATTAACCCCCAACTCAAACCCAATGCAGTTGGCCTAATTTTGCCATGTCATTATCAGTTCAGTTGCCTCCTGGACCAGTCAACCACATTTTGCCCAGCATGGCCACACCAGCCATGCCAGTTCAATCATATTTGGCGCCCTCATCCATCCCATTCCAAATCCTGGACCATCATATGATCTCCATCAAGTCCCGCTCAATTATGATCAGATGGATGTTAATGATAGCAGTAGCAATGAAGGGGCAGTTGAATTCGGCACCCACTCAGGCAGAATCTCCAAACAGTTTGAGATACTGATACTAGCCCAGCCAAAAGAGATAAGGGAACCTACAGCGGTGCACCCATTGGAAAAGATGAGCAAAGAGCACCCGTTAGAAACACAACTCAAAAACAATGCTAGCTCACATCACCATATGGGACTTACTCATGACATCTCCACTTCACTTCCAAGCTCTGATGGGAGCACTAAAGGACACTCATGTATCAAATAAAGTATTCCCAAATAAAGTGGGGCAAATGATCGGGCAAGTATTGGCTCCCAACGCCATCTCTTTCTCAGACACCGATCTTTCAAGTGAAGGAAGCAATCATTCTAAATCCCTCAATATCACAGTGAAACTAGCAAAATTGGTGATCCCTTTGGTGCTGGTAGACAACGGATCGGCACTAAATGTATGCCCCCTCAGAATTACAATCAAGATAGAGGTTGATCCCTCCACATTCAAGCTAGCCAGAGCAAGTGCAAGAGGGTTTGATAATACCAGGAGGTGATAGAAAAAATTGATCTTGAGCTCACCATTGGGCCAATGACCTTCTCAATCTCATTCCAAGTCATGGAAATTAAGTCCTCTTTCAACCTACTGCTAGGGCACCCATGGCTACACAAAATTGGGGCAGTGCCTTCCACTCTACACCAACAGATCAATTTCATTTTCGGAGATAAAGTTATTACCATCAAAGGTGAGGGACGAGAGGAAAGAGAGAAGATGACCCACAGCATCAAAATTCTCAAGGTGCTGAATGTACCCCATACAGTTGAGGATACGGACCTTCATAGTTTTTAATAGAATGTATCAGCAGTACCATAAGAACCTCTCAGAAAAGTCATTGAAAAAACTAGAGGAGAAATGATTGCAGTGGTAGGAATGCTCCAAAAGTAGGGTTATTAAAGAGGTAAAGGGTTAGACCCTCGCTTTCAAGGCAGGAGGGACCCAGTCAGAGCAAAAAGTGATCAACATGTCAGATTCGACTTAGGCTACAAGCCTACCGAAGAAAAAATCCAAGAGACCAAGGAAAAGGCCCGAACCATTGTTGCAGCCAAAGCCAGGGGGATAGATCTGGAGGATGAACCCCACATGAGACCTCACATCCGAAGCACATTCATGAGTGCAGGGGTCATCAAAATCGACCAAAATGGGGCAACGCAGTTGACCCCATATAAGCAGGTGACCATCCACCAAACCAATCCCCAAATCATCCCTCTGAAAATTGAAATATACCTCACCTCATTATTACTTTTTGAGGAGGAGATACTCATGCGCATACAACCACTCATCCTTGAACCATTCCAGCCCGTGTTAACCTTTGAGGATCATGTTCAAGATGAACCAATGATAAATATGATGGAGGTCGGCCCTCAAAAGCCATTTCAATCAGCCTCCTCCATTAGATTAGGTAAAGGTATGGTGCCGCGGGTAAGAAATTAGGCGTCTATGCCCCTAACTTTGGAAGCATCAAATGGTCGTAAATACAGTACCAGCTTCTCCAAAAAAAATAACCTATAAAAAGAGAGATTAGCCCTTGGCAAGCAATGTCATCCATGTACAGAGACCCACCTTGCCAAGGGCCCATCTCAGAAGAAAAGAAAATTTCTAAAAAAATAGAAAAAATGCAAAAAATTATAAAAATATTATCTTTTAAAATTCTTGATAAGATTAAGAAAAATGATGTCTTAATAGAAGAAATCGCCTGACGTGAAGTTGACCTCTTTCCTGTAGAAATATAAGAAGATGTATAAGTCACGGATCTGGATGCGAGGACTTAATCGAGGAGCTTCTCAACGAGCTCCTTGAACGGTATGCCAATTTCGAGCATGGCCCTACCCTGATCATTGAAAAAACTGAAGATGTCAATCTTGGTATCGAGGAGATTCCTAGAATCACTAAGATCGAAACATTGCTATCTCCCGAGGAAAGAAAAAGCATGATTGAATTCTTTCGATCATACTAAGACGTCTTCGCATGGTCATACAAAGATATGCCCGATTTGGTCGAGCATGTGTTGCCACTATATCCAGACGTCAAGCCAGTCAAACAAAAGTTGAGACATCTTTGGACAAAATGGAAGGATGAAGTCATCAAGCTGTATAATATTAGATTTCTCATGGTCTCTAAATACCCGCAGTGGTTGGCCAACATCATGCCAGTACTGAAGAAAGATGGAAAGGTTCCCATGTGCATCGACTTCAGAAATCTTAATAAGGCGAGCCCAAAAGATGACTTCCCTCTGCCACACATCGACATTTTGGTCGATAATACTGTTAGGCATGGGATGCTCTCATTCATGAACGGATTCTCCGATTATAATCAGATCAAAATGGCCGAGGCAGACTGATAAAAGACAACGTTCATCACCCCATGGGGGGCTTTCAGCTACTGAGTCATGTCATTCGGATTAAAGAATGTTAGGGCAACATATCAGAGGGCAATGATAGCACTTTTCCATGACATGATGCACTGAGAAATCAAGGTGTATGTCGATGACATGATAGCCAAGTCTCAGGAGAGAGGTGATCATCTGATGAATCTTCAAAATCTATTCGAAAGACTAGGGAAATACAGGCTATGGCTAAACCCTCATAAATGCATATTTGGCGCCATGTGAAGAAAGCTACTAGACTTCATCATCAATATAAGAGGCATCGAGGTCGATCCGGTCAAAGTAAAAGCTATCTTCAAAATGCTACCGCCATCTACCGAGAAAGAAGTCTGAGGCTTCTTGGGCAAAATACAGTACATGAGTTAGCTCATTACACAGTTAACTCCTATATGCACGCAGATCTTCAACTATTAAGGAAAGATTTGCCAGTTGAGTGGAACGACGATTGTTAAGCAGCATTAGATAAGATCAAGAGTTACTTCCTCAATCCTCCAATTTTGGTACCATCAGTACCCGAGAGACCACTCTTAATGTACCTCTCAATAACGGAAGTTTCAATAGGATGCGTCCTAGGACAACATGATGAGACCGGAAGAGAATAGGAGATTTACTACCTGAGGAAGAAATTTACCGACTAAGAGACATGTTATTCTCATCTAGAGAAAGCATGCCTGACTCTCGTATGACCTACACAAAGGCTTTAGCACTACATGCCATCTCAGGTAGTTCTCCTTTTAGCGAGAATGGACCCTTTGAATTACTTATTCGAAAGTAGGCTCTTACTGGTGGAACTGCACGTTGGCAACTCCTCTTATCAGAATTCAACTTCACGTATGTCACCCAGAAGTCGGTCAAGGGGCAAGCACTAGCGAATCATCTTGCCAAGAATCTCTTACCTGATTACGGGCCTATGAGAACTAAGTTCCCTGATGAAGACATTTTATTCATGACAGAGGATGACACAAAAGAGACAAAGGAGTCCTAGGTAATGCACTTTGATGGGGCATCAAATGCTGAAGCATAAGGAGTCGGCGTTATTCTAATCTCGCCGAAAGGGTCTCATGTGCCAGTCTCCATCAAACTTAACTTTCCTTACACCAACAATATGGTTGAATATGAAGCCTGTGTAGCTGGCCTGCAAGAAGTTCTCGATTTGAATATAACCCATCTCAGGGTATTTGGCAACTCACAACTGATCATATGCCAGACCAATGGAGACTGGAAAACCAAGGACGAGAAGTTGATCCCATACCATGAGCACCTGGAAGATCTAATTGCATGCTTCGACGATGTCACTTTCTCCTATGTCCCACGAGCAAGAAATCGCTTTGTCGATGCACTAGCAACGTTGGTATCAATGGTCAAAATCTCCTATGACATCGAAATAAAATTGATCATGATCGGACAAAGAAATGAGCAGGCCTTTTACCTTCAGATCGAGGGATCCATAAATTTAGATGATTAGCCTCCATGGTTCTCAGACATCAAGAACTTTCTTGAAACTCGAGCTTTCCTTGAAGGCACATCCAAGACAGATAGGCAGACTATTCAACATTTAGCGACAAACTATGTCATCTATCGTGAGTGCCTCTACAAGCGATCATATAATAACATCCTGCTCAAATACCTAACTGAAAGTGAGGCAGCCAATATCATGAAAGAGATCCACGAAGGAGTATGCGGGGCTCACGTCAATGAGCACATGCTCGCCAAAAAGTTCCTACGATAAGGGTCTGGACTACCATGAAAACTGACTGTTGCAAGCACGTTCAAAAGTGCTATAAATGTCAAGAACACTCTAGTCTGATACATGCTCCAGCCATAGATCTCCATAGCATGACCACTCCATGGCCATTTGCCACATGGGGCGTCGAAAAAGTCAATCCAAAGGCTTGTAACGAACATCAGTTCATCATCGTCACCATTAAATACTTCACCAAATGGGTAGAGGTAGCGTCATACACGAACATTACGGCTAATCATGTCGAGAAGTTTATCAAGAATAACATTGTTAGTCAATTCGGCATGCCCAAGGATATCATCATAGATAATTGCACCAACTTTACGAACAAGCGCATTAGAGCCTTATGCGAGCAGTACAATATCAAACACCACCACTCGTCACCATATCGACCGCAAACCAAAGGTGCCACAGAAGCTGCCAACAAGACAGTCATTCTCACCCTCGAGAAGAGGGTCATCACTTACTGAGATTGGAGTGAAAAGTTACCTTTCACACTATGGGCCTACCAAATATCGATCTGTACCGCTACAGGGGCAATACCGTTCTCCCTTGTGTATGAAACTGAGGTCGTGCTACCAGTTGAAGTTGAAGTACCTTCACTCTATATCCTCGCCGAATCCGATCCACCGAAAGCTGAACGAGAAAGATCCCGCTTTGAGCAGCTAAACCTGGTCGATGAGAAAAAGCTCCTAGCCTTGTGTCACACCTAGGCCTATTAGAGCATGTGCTTATAATAAGCGTGCTCGCGTTCGAGATTTGAAAATGGGTGACACTGTACTCAAGAAAATCTTCCCTTCTCTACACGCTAATCCGAGAGGAAAATTCAAGCCCAACTAGGAAGTGTTGCCTGGATATGCGCTCCGCCTCGCCACCACAGACGAAGATCATTTTCTCGAGTCGATCAACGCTGAATATGTGCGACGATTCTACTCCTAGTCTCCCGCAGTAAGCTAAGTATTGATAAGATGGATACATGACTACTTAAGGATCCCATAAAATAGATCATCATCTCAAAGCCTAGTAGCTAAGAAGCGTCCCTGAATGATCATATCTTTTGCTATCCCATTAGAGCCAATGGCCTTTCCTTCATTAACCCCTCCCAGAAAAAGAAAAAGTGTATATACCAAATTAAAAAAAAAAGGAAAAAGAGTTACCATCAAAATCTAAAAAAATTAGAAAAACAAAATCCCAAAAAAAGGGTGTCTGAAAAAAGTAAAAAGAACAAAAAAATAGAAAAGAAAAGAGATAGAAAAATCATGGGGCGTGTACAGTAAAAATCCCCCAATGAAGAAGTGTATTACATCAACTGGAACCCTATCGAGGAAACCTTTTAACCCAAATATACCTTCAAAATTCCTAACCCACCCCTTTCAACCCGTGGTCATAATTCATCTCGAGAGAAAGCCCCTTTTAAGGTCTACGAGTAGTCACAATATCTATTAAGTCAGCACGAGCCAAGCTGAGAGACAACACAGAACTCCATCCAGCCGGCTATGAAGGAATCGACATCCATGTCGTGACCTTGTTTTTAAATAAAAATAAATAAATAATAAAATTATACAAGCTCAAAGTAAAATAGATGTGGTGAAAACTCGAAAGGGCGCTACGAGTAAAAAGACTAAGCTTGTGCGGATCAGGTGAAAACTTGAAAAAGCGTCTGGGGTATAAATGCAAAAAACCCATGGACATAGTGACAACTCGAAAGGGCACTACAGGTAAAAACAAGGGCGATAACGGGCATAGTGAAAACCTGTCTTGGGAGCTGTGAGTAAAAAAGATTATAAAAGAAAAAGAACGAAAAATCAGTTGCTCCTTTGATCACGTACAAATTATCTGGTTGCCAACTGGGCCGCTCATGTTTGCTCAAATCGAGTCCTGATCAGGTGTATCTTCATACTGCATCGTAAAACGTATGACTCGAGGTAAGGAGAAAAGGTTAATTCAATCCAGAGGGATGGACATTCCGACCTTGAAAATTTCTGAACCTCACTCAGGTCCGATCACATGAACGGGTTCGACTATGCTCAAAATGGGACCCATTACCTCGCTTCATTGTTAAGGCATCAAACAAAAAAAAGAGAAGAAAAGAAAAAAATAATAACAAAAATAAGAAAATCCAAAAAATATATACCCCTTCCATGTGTATAGTTATAGCCGCGTACTTTCTTCTCAAACAAGAGAGAGTAAAAGAAAATTCAGATAAAAAATCTAAAAATATAAATCTTGAAGAAAATAAATAAAAAAATGTGTAGGTAAAAGTTTTCTTCTTCTGTTAATTAGGATGCATATTCATTATCTATATAAACAAAAACATACTGACGTTTTCTTAAGAATGTGCAGGAACATCAAATAGCCCAAAGCCTCGAGGCAGGCAACCTCTTGGCAATGGGCAGAGCAGAGGAAGCATCTCACAATTCACGTGGATCTATTCAAGAAAAAAATGAAAAAAGTAACCATTAGAAAAAGGGAAAAAAGAAATCTGTGTTGTCATTGAACTTTTTGATGCACAGCTACGCACATGCGTATTTCAAATGCGATAAAATATTAATATTTTACCGGTAACGCAGTTGTGCTAAATTAATGTCTTAAATCTAAGGTTCGCCTTAGATATTTAGATCCTACTTTAAAGTAGGAGCAACGGTGTCAATCTCGATCAAATGATCAATGTTTCGATCGGGTTGATCCACTGCTAAACCTTTGCGCTAAGCGCTCCGTTTTTGGATTCATGTGAACTTAAGTATCTTAAATTTCAAATTCCTCAGAAAAAGGTCAATCGTTGGTTAAGACCAACCTGTCAAAAAGGAAATTACCTATCAAACGACTATATTCAAATATACATTCCGAAGGGCTCATTCTAGGATGTAGTTTTTCAAAACTTACATTTGTACGGTATCTCTGTAAAGTGTACGCCTTGAGTCTGGGTATCCGTTGGATGGCTATTTGTTCTCGTAAATAGTACCCGGACGGGATCTAGGTCGGGACTTTCATTCCCCTTTATTTTTATTTTTCTTTAATGTATGCATATTTTACATAATTGTTCGATAGTAAGATCATCATTGACGGAGACCAAGATTGAGTGTCTCCTTCGATAGACACCCAATTTTGGTCAGATCTGTTCAATATTATTTAAAGATTGGGTACTCTAGGTCATGCTGATTCAGGGCACATTATCAAAAGTGGCACACACTCTCAAAAAGTGTTGCGATATCAATATTTTCTCCGCTCAAGTAGTTGTACTAAAATATCTTCGAGATCGATGAGTTCGCTCAAAGACCTCAAACCCTACTTCGCGTAGGGGCACTCATGGCCGATCAAATGGGACAATTAATACCTCATGAGATTGGGTATAAACTGTGGATCTTCGTGTCATTGTTTTACGTCAATCTTTAAGAATTTGTCGATCACCCTCCCACTCACGAGGCAGTCTTATTTGAAATGAATCTCAAACATCGTACATTTTCAAATACACCATCACAGTTTTTTCAGTAATGTCGCTAAACGCATGAGGACCGATAGCCTTGAAGAACGAACGTTTTCCCAAGTGTTGGGCTTCCGCTACTCTCGAGTGAGGCACCTTTTCCTAAGTGTTGGGCTTACGTCACTTTCCATTTAGTTGTCTTTTTTCTTGTTACTTTCTTGATATTTAAGGTTCGATTTGAATACAGCGGACTCGTGAGGATTGCCTTGAACCTCTTTGGATGTCTTTTTCTTTGGCATACGATCACTAGTGATCGGATACCAAAGAGGGACATCTGTAGACACCCAAATCTGGCCCAATGCTCGATCAACACATACTTTGAGCAAGGCCCACCCCTGAACTTTCAAAAGCATCTCCTAAATCCTTAGGAATCATCCCAAAACCCTTAGGAACCTTTCCCAGACCCTTAAGAATCAACCTTAACCCATAAAACCCTTTCCGAACCCATTTCTAACCCTCCCGAGCAATGAATGAAAAGAGGAGTATCAAAGTTTTTATAGACCTCTGCTAGAGCTCAGACCTATATAATTAGAAAGAGGATGTTCCTAGCTTTCCAACTAGCCAATAATCGCCTCAATCCGAGTTGTATATAAAAAGTTATGGCGATTTGAAAACTATGTAGAAATGTAAAAAATTACACTAGCATGTATATTATACACGCTAGGCAAAATTGACTTTTGTTAGGCTCCAGGACGGGTTCTGAACCTCCAGCTTCTAAACCAGGTCACTGTACCTAAGCCTAGCATATACTTTATATATGCTAGGCTTAGGAATAATGGTTTTTCTGATTTTATTCGAAAATCATCTCTAAGGTTTGACTTTTTGACCACCCTAAAGTTTGGGGTGGGAATTTTTAGGACTATTGCACCCCTACTAGCTCTCTTTTTAACCCTTTTGTCATTTAAAGCCCCACTCTATCATCTACCATTAAACCTATTTCCCACCTATCTAAGCTCCCAAAAACTTAGAAAATCTTAAATCCCTATTACCTAATTGCTAACCCAATTAGCCTCTTTAACCCTTCACTAATCATCTCCTTTTCTATAAATATTTAAGGACTTGAAAAAAATTCTAAAAGAGAGAAAAAAACCTAGAGAGCTCCCTCTCCATTTTCAAACACTAAGCCTCCATACAAATTCAAGCACCTTAGTTTACTTTTTAGATCTCATCTTCCATCACAATCCTTGAGATTTAGCTAGAACTAACCCTTAGTCTACCTCTCCTACCTTCCAGCTCCCTAACCATGAAGGTTCAAACCCATTTGCTATTGGAAGCTCACCGGAGGCGCATCAACGTGAAGATTCACAACGGTGCTACAAAGGCCTGAAAGCTCCGACTCTCCCAAATTTTGGCAGGCAGAAAGGGCTCAATAGGATCAGTGTGCCTTTGAACAAGGGAAAATACTGCTTATTTTATTTATATATATATATACACATCCAAGCAGCCATAGTAGAGACCGCTTACGAGCGGGTTGATCGGGTGCCTAACACCTTCCGGATAGATAACTAAAGCCCCTATCCAAGAGCTTTTGACAAAGATCGGTAAATCGAAATCATATTTTTGCACTTCAGTGCTTACATATTGATTTTTGAGGTATCCCGGGTGACCAAAAGCTCCGAGTGACGACTCCATCTTTTTTTAGCGAGTGCGCATTGTCGCGACGGCCCCCCAAAGTCAACGGTTACACAACTTTAAAAAAAAATATTACCGATTGGGATCCCAGGACCTTGCATCCCATAGCGTGGCTCCACCAATGTCGAGCCCCTATATGAGACTGAAATCGATTATACGGGACCAATCGGTCAAGGTCTCATATCGATTGATCAAGGTCTCATATGAGACCGATTGGTCAACGTCTCGAACGAGAACCTATCTGCCTCACTTAAAAACAAATGCGCTCTTACTTTTAGTTAAAACATAGTTATCTAAATGCCCCCTTAATCATAAAAATTTACCTTAATATTTATATTTTAAATACAGTTATTACTATTTTGTATGATAAAAAATTATTATTATTATTTTACATATTTTAAATATTTTTCTTAAAGTTTTTTGAATTTTTTTGGTTACTAAATTTTTAATATTTTTTTCATTTTTTTCTTTTATAAAAAAAAAATATTTTTTAAATATAATTACTAGCCTATTTGCCCAGCCGACCAACCCATTTTTAAGAATCTTTCTTTTTAAGAATAATTTGACTGTTAGGGGTGGGTATATATATGATTGAGGGGAAATTTAGATAACTAAGTTGTATGTAGAACGCGGAGCTGTTTATTAGATATTTATAAAAATATGGAAAAGATTTAGAAAATTAACTTTAGGGGTGATTTTAGAAAATTTCCCCGAAAATAATGAGGCATAATGGGCCAAAGGGTTACCTTTTTAAAACCTTAGTTACACAACAAATCCATACAATCCTACGGTTGTAACCATGCCACTTGGACAACTTAGAATTGAAGGAACGTTTGCCACGTGTATAACAAGACAAAGTAAAGCACCGTCAAATCTGTGTCATTCAAAGAAATGATAACGTGTAAAGCAGGCGCACTAAAAATGATGTTAGACATTGTCAGAGCTGTCTAATCTCCATCGAAAGGCTGCACGATATTCCCATTCGATACACGTAGCTTTCAAGACGTAACGTTGAGGCGAAGCGAGGAAAGCGAAAAAATAATATCGTATCGTGATATTTTCAATTCCATCTCGCGAGAAATATCTAGTCTAACGGCGTCATTAGAGGTCAAACTTGTAGGTGCTCTCTTACTAACTGGCATCAGATGATCATCAAAATTTATCGTAAGGCCTTTTCAACCGTCTCAAAATGACTTTCACAGATGTCAGGGTCCATAAAATTCAGCCATTAGTTGGCAACATATTAATAACAATGACAGACCGGAAATGGCAGATCATTCAACGACCGGTGATGTTGGGCTTGTTAGAATAGTCTCACAATACAAGCTGGTTTGAAGTTGGACTATATATAATCTGAGCACTTATCACCTTACAAGCTTGTTTTGTGAGATTGAGTTAAGTCAATGAATTTCTTATTGCATGCAAGTACACTGGGACCAACAATGCATATGGGGATAGCCACTTATATTGCAGGAGTCATTGAATGGTCTACTATTTTCCGGCCATTCATTATAATTACCCATAGTAAGGATAAGGTAACTCTAAATTTGGCCCGACGGGTTTGAAGTTGGCCTAAGCCTGATACGAGTGGCTGGGTTATGACCCTAAGCCCAATCCCAGCCCGTCATAAACTTGGCTAAACCAATTTATTTATAAATTACTTGTACACTTTATAAAATTGGCACTATATTCACAAAAACATTGATACATTTGTTATATATTGTCATTCGGCCCAGAGAACCTCGAGAACTAAGGAGCACACACACAAACACATATGATAATTGCAGAGCAGCGTGAGTGAGCACTAACTATAATGAGGAGGGTTAACTAATAGAATCCGACTCACACCTTATAAAGACAAGGGTAGAAACAACATAGAGGTATTAGCCCAATTTGTACACTCTCTAATTTGAGGGAGTAGGTCGTGGATTGGTACACTCCCTCTAATGTGAGGGAGTAGGTCATGGTGGAGGCATTAGCGTAGTTGGTATGCTCCCAATAATGTGAGAGAATAGGTCAGGCGGGATTGATTCTCATCCTCCACTTTATTTCTCACCCTTATTTTTACAAGATGTGGGTTGGATTCTATTAGTAAACCCTCACCATTATATTTGATGTTCCATCACGCTACTCCGCAACGTCAGATGTATATGAGTGTCTATTCCTTAATTCTCGAGGCTATCTCGGTTGAATGGGGGTATGAAAAAAATAATAAAGTTAAGTATTCTTATAAAAGTACAGATCCGTGGGCTTTATAAAAATAGAAACATTAATAGTTCTTTTTAAGATTTTTTTCAAAGATATACCTATGAGGCTGTTTAACTTCATGGCCTAAAGTGCCATCTCAAGCTTGATCTGAGGATTTAAGTCAAGATTGAACCCTCTTTAGATCGACTCTGGCTACCCACAATTGCATTCTTAATTAAAGGAAAGTTTCAGAAGCTACCCTTTCAAGTTATTTTTCTAAGTCTTCTCTCCATATTTTTTTAATATCTAATAAGTCCTTCGACTTAATTTTATTTATTTATTATTTGATGTGGCCATTCGGTCGAGTCAACTTTGAAAATTGAGGAGCAGACACACATACACATATGATAATTGTAGAGCAGTGTGAGGGAGCACCAATTATAGTGGTGAGGATTAATTAATAGGATCCAACCAAAACCTTATAAAGACAAGGGTGAGAAACAGCGTGAAAGACGAGCATCAAACCCACGACCTACTCCCTCACATTAGAAGGAGCGTACCAACTGAGCTAATACCCTAAAACTTAGTTCTCTAAATACCCCTAAACTCAAAAAATATCTTTTAACACCACAACTATAAGAATCACGTACTTAAAACAAATAAAAATAAAAATTGAGAACCTTAAATATGGCTTCCAAACGGTGCTATGATCAGAATCTTGTTAGCAAACAATCAAAGTTTTTCCAGTTTTTATTTTTCATAAATTTATCTAGTTTTTCTTCCTTTTTTTGCTTGAAAAAAGATATGATTTTTACATTTTAAATGTAATTTCTACTCTTTTTTTCGTGAGAGTTAAAAATATTTATTTTTTATTATTTTTGTCAAGCTTTTTCAAATTTTTTGGAGTTTTACTAAATTTTTAATATATATTTTTTATTTTTTTTGCGTGAAAAAATATGATTTTTTACTTTTTGTAACATAATTTTAACTGATCGTCCAACCCATTTTCTAGAATTCCCTTTAAGGATTATTTTCGTACTAAGATGAATATTGCTGGTAGGGGTGTATTCAACTCGGTTTGGTTGGTTTTTGACCAAAATCACAAACCAAATCGGTTCTTAATCAATTTCTAAATGTTCAAACCAAACTGAACCGTTCAATTGTTGAACCAAACCAACCTGATTCGATTCGGTTCAATCGGTTTCGATTTTCCTATAAGTTCTATTTGCACATAAAAAATTTCTCAAATTCTCAACTTATTTTACACTTTTATTATTTTCATTTTTTGGGTTAAGTAAGATTACACAAAATTTGGGCCCAAATTTTGGACCGAAAATCTGTGGCCCAATCATCTTGACTCAAGTTGACTATATATATATATATATCACCGTCCTCCACGGGAGGGCGGTGTGGAGGACGGTCATCGTCCTCCCGTCCTCCTTCCACGTGGCACCCAACATATTGTTTCGATGTTATGTGGAGCTCGAATGCATTGCTCAGATCATCTTTAAAAAAAAAAATTGAAACTCATCTCCATTGTGGGTTTTTTGAACCATGAAAAGTGGACCAATGAAACTTATCAAACTTTGACTTATGGATTAAATTTTTTTTTTCAATTTTCTTTTTTTAATATTGATATAAATCGTCCACTTGTACTCCACGTGGGGCTCAAACAGTATTTTGGGTGCCATGTAGAGCTCTAATGTGTATTTTGGAGGATGGTCACCGTCCTCCATTGGAGGACCTAACCGGCTCCCATATATATATATATATATATATATATATATATATATATATTAAAAAAATTTACTTACAATTGGTACGGTTCGATCGATTTTGGCTTGGGAAGGCCTGGAACCGAAATTTTCGATTTTTTCCTTTACCAAATAAAAATCGGTCAAACTAGACCAAAATCGGCGGTTCGATCCGATTTGGTCGGTTTGGCCCAAAAAATGCACAGCCCTAATTGCTAATAGACAGGGTGTGTAGATAATTAAGTTTTACGTATATGGATTTATTAGATATTAAAAAACAAAATATGGGAAGGATCACAGTGACAAATTTCGCCGAAATTCGGCGAAAATAGCTGAAATGGGGGTCAAACAAAACTTTCAAAGAAATTTCGGTACTTTTTGAAAATTTATGTAATTTCAGATTTTTCGGCAAAATTTCATAAATTTCGGTAAATTTCAAAAATTTTAGAGTTTTTTTTTTAAATGTTACTAATTTGGTAGTAACTGGAGATTGCTAAATTTGCTTTGTGCGCACCACACGACTATGTGGATTGCTTAGATAAACCGTAAAAAGTACAATCTATTATATAGGTGCTTGGAGTCTCGAGAATTTTGTCGTCACCGATGTGGGACTAAAGCTAGTTAGAACTTACAAATATACTTTCTCTATTTGCACTTGTCTATTTTCCTTTTAAGATTCTATGTTTAACTACTGTGAACAATTGTTTAAATATATATTTTTATATATTTTTAATTCCGAAAGCTTTTCCAAACTTTTCTCGAAATGTATCAAACTTAATCTGAAATATATCGAAAGGATGTCCACCAAAAAATTACCTAAAACGAAAGCTTATGGGACGGAAATAGAAAAGTAACTTTAAAAGTGGGCTATTTAAAAAAAATTCCACTTAATTAATGATACGCCACTTGGCATTGCAAGATTATCATGCTTATGAATCTTCTACGGGCTCAGGAAATACTTGCAGATTGCAATTCAGTTATTAGCCGTGAATTAATGGGCATTACTTACACCACCTGGTCATACCCTTCACAGATTTCAGAGACAAAAAATCCCATGAACTTCGTCTTTTAGTAGAACGAGGTTACTACAAAATCCTCTTCATCACCTTGAAAATCTGTTGATGGCGTTAGGAGTGACATTCCAAAAGTGGACTCTCTTAACAGTGAAAGAAATGTCAGCGTGTGAAGCGGGTCCACTGACAATCATGGTCACCCACGCCAGCCTAGTAACATAGCAGGGACAGCACTAAAACAAGCTGGCATAGAGGAGAGAAAAAGAACGAGACCACACCCCACCGTTGGATACCAGTACCTAGCCAGTCAACCACCGTCCAATCTACATGGTGGGACCCACCGCGCCCACCGGCTCCGCGTACGACTCCTTTTGGGTTCCCAAAACCTCTCTAAGTCGTTTTTGTCACACGCTTGACCGGTTCAACCGGTAGTCCATAAATAATACTGGACAACTATCCGGTACATCCACTTACATCTAAGATACATGTTTGTCAATCACATAATCTGATACACCGACAAGATCTTCAAATGCAGACTCCTCATTTCCCATCAAATTCCATGTAAAAATTTCAGAGTTTCTGGGCCTATGGTTTTAAAAATAACGGTGTTAGATGATGTAACAATTAATCAACTATATATAAGTATTATAAGAAATAGAATCCGAATTAAATACGGAGTACTCCACTTCTCCAACCAACAAATGGAAGGGAGCCCATGTTCTCCTTCTTTCTTTTCAATATAATTTCAACGAAAAAATCCAAAGATAAAAGGAGTATAGCTAGTATGTAAAGCACAAACAAACGTACCAAAATTAACATCACTGATATTACAAAATAACCCAAACATAAATTCACTATATCCGAGAGAAACTTGTAACCACCGTTTAACCTAGGAAAACAAGGGCTGACCTAATGACTTTACAGCTAAAAGAAGAGCATAAACACATAACTACAATGTATATGGTCAACAACTGATATTCATTAGAATAAAAAACACCCAGGAATTTCTAAACCCCAGAGTATATCTCAGCTAATCTCGCCGTCCATTAACGCGTTCACGCGTCTCCTTGTCGGTTCTGGTGGGCAACCACTATAAATAAACCAGAAACCACCGGTTTACGCCAGGGCTCCTAAAATAAATAAAGAAAAAAACAGGGAAAAAACGCAAAACCAAAAACAAAGAGGTCCTCTTCCCTTCTCTTCTTCCTTGGTTTCGATTTCGAATCCCTCTACCAGATGAAGCTCCGATCTCTAGAAGATGAACTCTTCCCCTCGACACCCGGGAAGGTCAAGATCGAGAGAGCCCACACGATCAACCGTCAGTTCCACCGATGCTTCGCCTCCACGAGTACCATGTTCTTATGGGCTCTCTTTTTAATCGCTCTCACCGCGTCGTACCTGAGTTTCCAGAGCTTCATGGACACGGGTACTCGTTACTTCAATAACTCGTGGGGAGGGATCCAATGGGAGAAGCAGGTGCGCAATTCGGCGCAGATCAAGCGCGCGAATGGAATGTCCGTGTTGGTGACGGGAGCCGCTGGGTTCGTCGGGACCCACGTATCGCTCGCGCTCAAGAAACGCGGCGACGGAGTGGTCGGACTCGATAACTTCAATACCTATTACGACCCTTCTCTCAAAAAGGCACGCAGAAACCTACTCACCGGGCACGGCGTATTCATCGTGGACGGGGACGTGAACGATGCCCGGCTCTTAGTCAAGCTCTTCGACGTCGTCGCCTTCACCCACGTGATGCACCTCGCTGCGCAGGCCGGCGTACGGTACGCGATGGAGAATCCGGGTTCGTACGTGCACAGCAATATTGCTGGGTTGGTGACCCTTTTAGAAGCCTGCAAATCGGCCAATCCCCAACCTTCCATCGTCTGGGCTTCCTCGAGTTCCGTGTACGGGCTCAACGACAAGGTGCCGTTTTCAGAATCTGATCGTACGGATCAGCCCGCGTCTCTCTACGCGGCGACCAAAAAGGCCGGGGAGGAGATCACGCACACCTACAACCACATCTACGGGTTATCCATCACCGGCCTACGGTTCTTCACGGTGTACGGGCCGTGGGGGAGACCCGATATGGCGTATTTCTCTTTCACCCGAAACATCTTGCAAGGTAAGCCGATAACGGTGTACCGGGGCAAAGATCGGACGGATCTGGCTCGGGATTTCACGTTTATCGATGACATCGTAAAGGGGTGTTTGGGGTCGCTTGATACGGCT
This sequence comes from Chloranthus sessilifolius, assembly GCA_021018995.1. Taxonomy (NCBI): domain Eukaryota; kingdom Viridiplantae; phylum Streptophyta; class Magnoliopsida; order Chloranthales; family Chloranthaceae; genus Chloranthus; species Chloranthus sessilifolius. Next base: position 30,440,135 of record CM037597.1, on the reverse strand, counting down.
GGGAAGAGTACCGGTACCGGGGGGAAGAAACGAGGGCCGGCACAGTATCGGATTTTTAATCTCGGTAACACTTCGCCCGTAACGGTACCGACACTTGTCGGGATTCTGGAGAGGCATTTGAAGGTTAAAGCAAAGAAGAATATCGTTGACATGCCCGGAAACGGTGACGTGCCGTTTACGCATGCTAACATAAGCCTGGCGCGTAGGGAACTCGGGTACAAGCCTACCACCGATCTCCAAACCGGGTTGAAGAAGTTCGTTAGATGGTATCTCGATTACTACGGTTACCATAATGGCAAATCTGTAAATTGATAAATATTTTTTTTCGGGTTTTTTTTTTTTTTCGTTAACACTAATTCTTTTGTTGGGGAAGACGATCAGCTTTTCCTTTAGTTTTGGGATTTCTTCTGTAAAGGGGGTTTCCGTTTCGGTTACTGTTTCATCCGATACGCGTTTTTTTTCCGTGTTTTCAGATAATAGACGAGTGGAGAATTCCCGGTAAATTATATCAGTTTTTAAGTGGTTGTCTTTTTTATTGATGATAAAAACGTTGCCCAAGTCGGGCTCTAATTTTTTTTCTGCATAAAGTCGGACTTCTGGTGCATGACCTATTTTCCAACACATTGATGATCCAAGGATTCAATCAAAACGTCGGGTAGGGGTCTATTTTTTAACTAATTTTCTTAAATCGAACGCGAACTTTTATATATGGTAGTTTTGATGGCACATTGTATTAAAATGCCCTAAAGATAAACTGTTTGGGGAATTTTATTTAAAATGCTCGCCATTTAGGAAGGCCAATTATAGATATATAATTATTATCTGAAAAAAAGCGTGATGCATTTTAGTGTTAGATCACGTGATTGCAACGATTGCTTATATTTTTCAAGGGTTACATTTGAATTTAAGGGTTTCATTTTAATTTAGCCTTAAAGTATAAGTTAAATATTGTGGTTCTCCGTTCAAATTTGGTGCATTGAATTTTTTTTTAAAATTTAACTAAGTATTTAATTAGTGAGAAAAATGTTTTCTGTTATTATCAACTTCTTTTTTAGATAGTACCAGATTCTTGGGTTGCGTCCATATGACGCTCAGGTGGATCAAAGGTAGAGTCCAATTGCTATTCGCATGGCTAGCGTAACCCGAGTCCGGTGTTAAGATGCTTAATCCAAGTTTGGCCTAATTTAATTCGGGCCGGATTTTGCTAAGCATTGGTTCTGGGCTGAGCTTTACACATCCAAAATCCTAATATCTAGGCTGGGTCCGGGTCGAAATTTGGGCCATCCTGGCTCACTGAGAGCCCGAAAATTGTTTATATTTAATTATTTGCCTATGATTTTAAAATGACGGTAATGTCCTTAAGGTTCAGTTTGACTGAAATGCCCTTCAAAGTTGACTGTTGTTGCCGACAGCTAAGGTTTGGGTGGCAAGATTTGGTTGGACAGCTGTGAGTACGTGATATACGGTTGGAGATGGGGCTCACTCGCTTTTAAGATCGTACGGCAGTTGTCTATTCGGTTCTTCCTACGATGCGCTTTCGGATCCAGCTGTAAAGCTCGCACTTCACTACTGTATCAGAAGTCATTGCCGACACTCAAAAAGTGGGAAGTATTACTCTATTTTTATTTTTATTTTTATTTTTATTGTTTCGTTTTTAAATAGATATTTTCGCCCACCAGATTGTTAGTGGGAGTCTACCGTGAAAATTGTTGGCGGTGCCGAATTAGACTATAGTGATCGTTTTTTATTCCACACTTCCACTGTATGGATCTTGAGACCATAGGCTTACCTTTGAACGATCAAGTTTTGATTTCCTATGACACAAATTTCAAAAGTTAGCACTGTAATCACTTGGCACATATCATGCTATAATCAAATTTTAGTGCCACTTTTTAGATATTTGTGTCTGATGGAATAAAAAATTTGATTGTTTGATGGCATGCTCATAGGCTCGGGCAAAATGTTAAAAGTGTCGGACTCGGATATGTGTAGGACTCATAAAAGAAGAGAACAGAAGTATCCGCCGAAACCGAAAAAGTATGGACTGATACGGGCCTGTATCAGCTGATGCTGATATTGAGTTGAGATATCGATGTGTATCGTGGGGCCTATACGAATCGGTTTGCTGAGAAACCGATCCGTATCCGATCCGTATCGTCAATATATATTGGTATATACCGATTTTTTATATCATAACCTTATGATCCATCATGTGAAAGATTAGAATGAAAAACAGTCTCCATTGATCATTGGTTCAATTCAATGCTGTCAATGATTTTCAGTGTGGCCTAATATAATTATTTATTTTTGAAAATGGGCTCAACTCTCTTTTTTCCATAACGTTTAAAACAAATGATTGTTAAATATGATCTTACACCGATAATGAGTTTGAGCCATCTGATCAGTTCACTCTAATCCCCACTATTATCTTTAATGACTGATATTAAAGATCATTCACATGAATAACAAATTCTTTGATTGAGACATGTTCTAATGATGAATTGCCTTTTTTAACATAAATTTAAAACCGATAAAGAATTGAGCATGTATCTAATGGAAGGTTGACAATTATGCAACCTTTCGTTTCAAGCTATGTTATTTGATTCGCTCATTCAGCCACCAAGTTGTGAACTGAGTACAACCAACCCAATTCATTGTGACAAGTGAATTACCGGTGTTTTGTTTATAATAAAATTTTAAAAGTATAAAGAAGTGATTTAAACCTAAGATTTTTGGGTCTTATATTTTATAACTAATCAAGTGGTCTTTTGAATTTCATTTATTAAAGAATATGAATTTATATTAAAAATTAATAAATAATTTTAAAACTTATCCTACCTGTAGCCAATCGGGTTTGCTGGCTATTAGGGAATTAAGATCCTGAATTTGAATAGAGCGAATCAACAAACGAAGTATCTATAGTATCAAGTTTAATCTTATCTTAGTCATATATATATATATATATATATATATATATATATATATATATATATATATGGGTAATAATCGTCTCGCCCGAGTTATGGGACATAATTATTTCTCCCGCTTTCAAGAGAAAGAACAACTCAAAACAGGGGGGAAAATGATGGATCCCAAACTTGCAATGTTTTTATAACTTACACCTTTTTTAATTTTTCGTTTTAAATGGTACAATGGCATATATTTAGGGTGTAACTAGTGGCTCCTTAAAATAAATTATATTTTATATTCTTGAATATGCATTAGCCTATGTGACACAATGATACCCCAATATTTGACAGGTTAGACCCGATATATGCCCATATATCTAATCAAGGAGTAATATTAAATCGGATGGAGCCAAGCCAGATATATATTGGCCGATATGTATATAATACTGTGATCTTCAAAATCATTAACTTGAACGGTTTAGGTTGATGATCATCTTGTGCTCCACATGACGTACTTGTAAATCAAGCTTTTCAAATTTATTGATATAAGACCGTATAAATATTATTATGCTGGTTAAATGCCGGCTAAGGGCCATTATTAATATTCCTTTTGGACTAGTGATTAATGAGGTGTTCTTTTAAAATAATGAGGAACGGGTATTCTATGATCGCGTGACTTCGGTAACAAAATCGGTGTCAAGTCGATGGCGATACATAACTACCTAATTAAAAATATAGGTGTTGGCTGATATCAGATACATATTGAATGATACCGAGTTCGATACCGAGTTCGATACCGATATATATCTATTTGCTGAAAAAACGAAAAATCGAAACCTTGCGTACGAGCGCCATCCAAATGGTCAAATAGTGTTCAAATGGTCTTACACTATTAAAGGATGCTTTTGATCTTCCACTATTAGAAAATATAAAAATGACATATGACGGCTTTTAATCAGATTATGCTATGAACATCACTTATTAGGCCACGTGGCCATATATCTTTATGCTATTCAATCATTGATATGATAATTTGTATACTGAAGATCTCAACCATTGAAACTATGCATCCTAAAATAAAAGCATGTTCGTATTAATGGCATCGATAAAAGCTTTGATATGAAAGCCTGTTTATATTTATTACATAGATTAAAAGCTTTGATACGGGCGTGTCAATATCAGGCTGCTAATTGAACTAATTTGATTGACCAAACATGAACACGAGAATGAAAATTTCTATTAAAGAGCGGCTAAAAGACTTAGGAACATGTCTTTATTAGAATTTGTAGAATTTAGGCTCGAATCATATGATCAAAATATGTTTTTTTCAAGAATACACGTATTTTGTATTTATTATCGGATCGTCGTGTGAGTGATATCTTTAATGAAATTGATGATTTTCGTCAAAGAATCCAAAATTATATTACCTCTCGTCTTCTCTAAATTTAGCTTCTAGATGGGAATGAGCTAGGGTTAGAAGAAGAGGGGACGGTGGTCTCTTTATATAACCACCTCTTTTTCTTAACCCATCAAGGAAAGAGAGTGGAGATATCACTTATATTAGGAAACTACTTCCTATTGTCTCGAAATATGTGTGATCAAAAGTCAAACTCAATTTTTAATAGAAAAATAAATATGGGTTAAGGTATTGATCACAAAAAATCTAGTATTCCCCCATTTGGTCTATATCTTAAATCATCTAAACATAATTTTTTTTTTTTTTGAAAACGACTCTCTAGGTTGACAAACTCTAAAAAACGGATGGTCATCCATTTTATATTTTAAACAATCATTAACCTCTACTACTTCGATGCTTCGTAACAATGACCTAAATTCAATAATGACACTAGTAAAGGATCATGGCGCACAGAGTATTCCATCTTACGAATCGACACTAGGCAATTCATGGTCACAAAACTAGCATCATTAATGGACTTAAGTCTTTACTTAGTGATATCAGACAACTTATATATTTGTACAGTTCCTATATTTGTCTAACTTCATACCCCAGGGTATGCCTTTCTGATATCTTACTGGCTCCCCGCCTGTGACTCACGTCATCAATCTAATAGAAAAAAATGTTTACCGATGTGGTGCCTAATCACATCTAGCCTAAGCAAAATTTAGACATAACGAGGTACAATCTCACCATCATGCCATGCGATAAAATTTCCATGCATATGGATAGAGTATAATCACATATACTCTCAAGAGTACGTGCACAAAATTAAAATATATGATGCATCAATTAACTCATATCAAAGAGGCAACTCCTACTAAAATTATGCAGTTAAAACTAATTCGATATGAGCATCACAATTCTAAGATTCGTAATAACTGTCAACAACTACAAGCTCCCACTAATTTGGCCATTTATAATAGCAATCAATAAACAACAAGATTAACTTAACATCAATTATTTATAATCATTTAATTAAACTTACGCAAACCAAGTCTATCAAAATAAATGTCAAAGTACTAATTAATGTCTTGCAAAAATAAATAAATAAATAAATAAATGGCGAAAGCGTGATTTCAGTTATGGGGCTTCTCGGGCTGAGCCGACTTCTTTGGTTGAGATGTTCCTCCTTTGACCTGTTTTAGCAGATTTTTAAATATATAGCAATCTCTCCGAAGATGCCCCTTTTTCTTGCAGTGCCAACATTCTAAATTTTCAGCTTTGACTTTCTTATTTGAATTCTCTGCTCCAACTTGCTTTCGATTGAAGTTTTGATTATGATTCTTTTTAAAAATCTTCCAACTTGATCCACTCACCGCCAAATGTGCAAACTCAACTTTAGCTGCTTTCAAACGCTCCTCTTCGGTCACACATAGGGAAATTAATTAGTTAAGATCCCATTTTATCTCTTGAGCATTATAGTTCATCTTAAAAGTATCAAATGAAGACGGAAGTGAATAGACAACTAAGTGAACAAGTAGATCATCACCAAAAGCAGTTCCTTGTTTCCCGAGCTCTATGGCACACTTTGACATCTTTAAAATGTGCTCACGCACACTTTCATTTCCATCATATCTCATGTTAACTAATTGTGTAAGATAAGAGTACTCTAGAGACTTTCGCGTACCCACAAACTGATATTTAATATTTTTCAAGAGTTCTTTTACCGTAGTTGTAGGATTTAACCCACCTCTAAGAGTCTGATTAATTGATGAGCGGATCATCATCATAGCCATATGATTAGCTTTTTTTCATTTAGCAAAATAATTTTTTTCTAATTCCGTAGAACTCGTAGTGGGTGTGGGAGGTTTATCCTCAGTAAAAATAAAATCATAGTCCATATATCCTAATGATATATCAATGGCCATACGCCATGATGAATAGTTGGAGCCATCAAGAGGCTCAACACTTGCTAGTTGCTTATGAATAATAGATCCGTCCATTACTCTATATAGAAACAAAACATTACATATCACTAGCAAAATAAAGAAATATGCCGATTATGCATCTAAATTTTTATCAATCACTTTAACCATATATCACCAACAATTTAATTAGAATACGTCATGATCACATGTCCTCGAAGATTACGTTATGATCATATATCACTAAATGTTTACTGTGAACTATGATCATATGTCACTAACTATTCTTCGAAGATTTAAATTCTGATTTAGGGTCAAATCTGAATTAATTTGGTGTCAGCTATGAACAACTTTCACTTTTTGGGACAACCAGTTGCTATGTCTCAGCATCACCTTTGGGCAGAAACTTTGACATGCAGTTTGTTTCCCAAGATCGTGTTTGAGAAAACACGCATAGACCTAATCACTTGTGCCGTATGATTGACCAGACTCTCTATCAGCTTTCGCTAGAAAGATTATCCTTCTCTCCGCTACGCACTTATGACCGTTCTATTCACTCTACTTATATGAAATTTCTAAATCAGCTTTGGCTAGAAGTTAGAAATCTCATAGAAGCATGTGCCAACCCGATCTTAATGAGACATAAATATCAAGATTCAAAAGTCACCCAGCCTACATAGGTGACCACCTTTGGGCAGACCTCGGCCTATTTCAGCTATGTACTTTCGAACGATCGTTTTACCGGTTTACCTTGATCCCTAAAGTACGACCTAAATTTCATTCAACCATATCAAGTCTGATTCAAGTTTTCAAAAATTCATTTCCATGTATATACACATTTTGCTAACTAGTCTTCTTTTGAAAGATAAATCAATGCCACACATTATATTTGATGAATAAATTAATCAAAATCAAATAATTATAAGATACATATGCATTAAGTGAAGAAATTATCTATAATAATCAAACTATGATTATATGGGCATGCATGCCACATCTAGTCAACATCGTCAATAGATCATTGAAAAACACACATAATTTTTACCTTCATTCGGATATAATATGTTGAGAACAATCAAATAAAATTAAATCTCATTTATAAAAATCACGACATGAGGAAAGATCATCATCGTTGGGCAGAAGAATCCTTCCAAATAGCTAATCTAACTCATGTGGTGGGTAAGTGCCAAAATTAATATTAATCATGGGTAACATTATGTAAGTATCAATGTTGGTGCTGGAGCACAACCTTCAATACCCAACCCTATATTTTCTTTCTCACAAAATCTAACTTTAATTAAGAGCACTTAAATACACAATAATTATCCGATTAAAAAATTATCAAAAAGACATCAGGTGATTAAAAAATCACAACGGAGAATTCAATTTAAAAATTAGACCTTAAAAACAGATTCGGAATGTTCGAGAAAGTCAAAATCCATATATAATATCCGAAAATCGAACTTATAAATAGCTCAAAAATGATTCGAAAAAAAAAATAATAAGGGAAGGAAAAAAATAAAAATAAAATAAAAGGGAAGAAGTGAAAAACCCAAGAGACGTTTGAAAGCTGGTTATTATCAGCTTCATAATTTTTGAAATCCAATAAAGCAGGTGACTCCCCTTATCTAATGGGAGTTTGATCGCAGTTGGGTCTCTGGGTCCATTTAACCCATTGTGGAAAAAAAAAAGGGAATCAGATACCAAACTCAAAGAGACTTAAAAGTGACATAACTAGTAACAAGAGATAGGTCGTCTTGGATTTAGTATCCAGAGACGATTTGGGTACCTTCTTCCAATACTTCTTGAATTTAGATATTAAAACAGTTGGGTAAAACGAAATCCCCCATTATAATTAGTTACACATGCTAAGACCTGATCTCAGCCTTGTTTAAATGGGTTTTGTTAATTTTAGATATCGTGCATCCTAGGGTTGACACCGATTGAGCCATGTAACTACTAAAATTCTTAAATTCGGGCAAAAGCTAAAACTCTCAAGTAATAATAATTTGTTTATAATTTAAAAATAAATAGTTTATAAATCCTTTGATCGTGTGATAAAACAAACCTTGCTCTGATACCAATTATTAGAATTTGTAGGATCTAGGCTCGAATCACACGATCAAAATATACCTTTTTTAAGAACACACGTACTTTGTATTTATTATCGGATAGTTATGTGAGTGATCTCCTTAATGAAGCTGATGATCTCCGCCAAAGAATCCGAAACCACGTTACCTCTCGTCTTCTCTAAGTTTAGCCTCTAGATGGGAATGAGCTAGGGTTAGAGGAAGAGGGGACGGTGGTCTCCTTATATAGCTACCTCTCTTTCCTAATCCATCAGGGAAAGAGAGCGGAGACATATCACTTATATTAGGAAACTACTTCCTATTGCCTCGAGATACGTGTGGTCAGAAGTCAAACCCAATTTTTAATAGAAAAATAAATATAGGTTAAGGTATTGACCACAAAAAATCTAACAGTCTCAACCAAAAATACCGTATTTTTTAGTTTTTTTGATAGCAAACCAAAAATCGCAGTTCTAAGTAGATTCTAACCATCTGATTCTAACTTTATAATACGATTTTTTAGTGAATAAGAGTCCTCCATCAAACTAATTAGTGATGGAGCGCTCTTTTGAAAATTTTTAGTGTTGGAGAGTTCTCTCTCTTCTAAACTCACCAAAATGGCAAAAATACCGTTAAGACATACTTTGACATATGTTAGATGACCGTCAAGTTTATCATACGGTCCTGCACAATATATCAGATGTCCGTCCAATATTTGATTTCCAACCAGTATCTCGGATGATCATCCAATATACGTTCATCCATTTTATAAGGATAATTTGGTCTTTCTAATTGAAAGAACTCTCCTAGCACTAATCATTTTCAAGAGTGCCCTCCGTAACTAATTAGTTCAGCCGCGATTATATTTTTTATATCACGTACTCCTATGCAGTAATAGAATATTTAATAATTCATTTTAAAGGCATTTGAATGCTCTTATGTGACATAATGGAGATATTTTTCGAAGGCCAAGGTACCATAAAGGGTCAAAGCTTTTTACATTTTTAATGTACATGGTCTATATTTAACTTATTTACTTGAGAGGGTCCAGAATTTCTGTTAAAAAAGTTAAAAGGCAAAAAAAAACACGTGCATTTTGCTACTTCTTAATTCCTCCAGCACTTTTTTCAAAACCGAACCTGCCTCCGAACCATGGGTTGCTCCGGTTCCGATTTTAGTGGTTCAACCATTGTTCGACTGATCAACGACCTATCAAATTCTAAAGTGAGTGAAATCCCTCCGATTGACTCATTATATCTATTTGCACCCACCAAAACTCTCAAAGCTACTAATATAATATATGATTAGTACTAAAGCGAGGTAAATCCCTCTAAGTAACAGGTGGGTGTTTAGAGTTTAAGTTGATGCAAATAGAGGTACCCACTGTATATTGGCAAAGATGATCAGGAGCCATGCAAGAGTCACATATGCAGCGGAGCGTTTATCTTGGCACACGTCTCCATCCATTAGCCGCCCTAATGGATAACACCTTTTCCTAAAACATCACTCATGTGATGCTCCAAACCGGTGAGGAATTGAGGATTATAAAATTGAAACTCGAGAGTTTAATTGTTTTTGTTAGATCTATACCTTCTCGAATTTTTTTGGGAAGAACTCTCTTATGGGATTTGGTGAACCCATCTCTCCCTCCCTCCCTCTCTTATCGCAATATCACACAAGATAAAACTCATTATTAATGCTTTGACCGATCAAACACCAATAATGGCTCTGATGCTAATTGTTGGATCTATCGATCTTACCATTCAAATATTTTCCCTAGGATCTAAGTGTATGATCAATCAAAATAATAAATCAACAGTCCATAAAATTAAAATATATGTGCGTATCTTATCGCAAAGATCGTGACCGTTGATTCTAGTTGACGCGAGGTACGTAATTCGAAACTTTTCCCTGCAAAGAAAGATGAAGATTGCTCTACCCGCCTCTCTTACTACACTGTCTTGATGGGAAGATGTCAAAAGGCTTGTGTGTAGTGTGCGGGATTGTTGATACGCGCTTTTTTCTGGGTCCCTGGAAAGAGTGGTCCAATTTGGTCTGAGTGGACTCTGGCAAAAGCAAGAAAATAATATAAAGTGCAGAAAAAAAAAGGTAAATTCTAAGAGGATAATATTGACGCTGTAACACATCATTGATCACGCGGGTAGAGATATGGGTTGTTCTCTTTACTGAAACGTTAGCCGGCTAATGTCAGCAACTCTAGGTCACCTGGGAGTTTAGTTTATATAGTTTTACTATTCCTACTCTAAGTCTAATTGCTTTAATTTTTCTAGTCCTACTAGGAGTCTAATTAACTTAGTCTCTTGATCCTACTGAGAGTCCAATTAATCTAGTCTCCTAATCTTACTAGGAGTCTAATTAACCTAGTCTCCTAATCCTACTAGGAGTCTAAAAAAAAGGGATTGTGATTTGTTATTGTATGGAGGATCGATCCCGTTCCCAGATACCCTACGTAAGCTCCATTGGACAAACCGAGTGGCTAAGGATTGTTTTATAAATATTAGAGATTGAAAAACTGAATTTAAATCGGAAAGTGAGATTTTGAAAATTAGAAGAATTTTGAAGATTAAGATTAGAACTGAAAATTATGAATTAGAAGAAATTTAAGAACTAGAATAAGAAAATAAAGACTATAATCTAAAATAATTAAGAGGTGGTTCTAGAGATTGAGAACTAGAACCAGGAACTGGGAATTAGAATTAGAAATTAAAACCTAAGATATTAGAACTGAGAGATCAAGAAATAATTGAGATTTAGAATTTAAGATTAGAACCTAGAAATTAATGACTAAAGGCTAAGAATTGGTGCTAATGATTGATGGCTAGAACCAGAAATTAAGAATCAGAAACTAGAAACTAAATTTAGAAATTAAGATCCAAGATCTAAAACAAGAAACTAGGAATTAGAAATTAAAACTAAGAACTAGAACTAGAAATTAAAAACTAAGAGAGATTACTTGAAGTTAAGCGCCGAAGAGAGAATCTTGAAATTCCTAAGCTGGGAAGAGAGGAACTCGAAATTCGATTGCTAGATGTGATGTTGTGTGGGGTAGGGGGGTCGACCTATTTATAGGTATTCGGGTAATTACGCGTCTTGTGGGAGGTGCGTAATTAGTCGGTCAAATCCAATTACATGTCCTGTCTGGTGTGCTTAATTGGATTGCTCGCCCTATCTCGGGTGCTTAATCACTCTGAGTTGGTGACCGACTCAGTGAGTGACTGGCTGATTGGCACAGTCGGGTGCCCTAGTTCCAGTCTAATTGAAACTAATTGCACGCTAGTGGTGGGACACGCAATCGAATGTGCGTGCTGGTTTGGGCGCGCAATCGGGTCTTAAGGCGGCCTCTAGAAGGGTGCGGACTAGTCCGAGTTGGACAGATTGCGCGTCAGTGGTGGGGTGTGTAATCTGATCGTGCGCGCTTGACAGGGCTCATAATCGAGTCCTAAGAGACCCACAAGGAGAATGGGCTTGGTCCAAGTTGGACCAATTGCGCGCCACTAATGGAACGTGCAATCGAATTGTGTGCGTTGAACAGGGAACTTAATTCGGGATCTTCCTGGGGTTGAGTCGGGTCCGAACCAAAGAGCTATTATTTCAGCTTGTGCTTCGACCATATACTATTGCTTCAGTATCTGGTCCCCTCTTTCGGATTTCAAAGCTTTTGGAAAGAGTAAGCCCTTTTTCGGAAGTCATGGGCAATCTCAAAGGTTGACCGAACAAGTTTGTATGCTTCGAGAGGGTAAAATTGGGGTGTATACAAATGTCCCTCTTCGGCGTGTTCTTATGGAATAAGAATGCGTTGAAGAAGTATACACCCCTCTTCCAAGGTGCCTTCTCATTTCTTTTGAGAAATCACAAGTATGTATTGGGGAGCTGACATCAAATGTTTGACTTTCTTATCTATTAGCGCAAGCTAAGTAGGAACATTCGGGAGCCCAGTGATAATTGTCGAGAGGTGTATCCACAACCATGAGTGCAAGTGGCATCCCGTCGCATGTCGCGACCTGCTGCAAATGGCAGTCAAACGGAGGGAAATTGACGCAATCGAGAGGTATATCTTCATCTGCGGGTGCAAGTGGCATCCCGTCACATGTCGCAACCTGCTGTAAGTGGCAGTCAGACAAAAGGGTGAGTGGTCATATCCTGATTCGTGGGTGCAAGTGACATCCCATCGCATGTTGCGACCTGCTGCAAGTGGTAGTCAAACGGGAGTAAAATGGTACTAACATGGTAGTGGTGGGCGTCATACGAATGTCCTGATACAAGGTTAAGTGACAAGATAATAAGATGTAATATAATGTAATGGCAAAGGCTTTCACAAGTCATGTCAAATTGGGCGCGTCATTGCTCACACCAATGGTGCGTCAGGCGTCCCTTTCTAGTGGACATATGTGATTTCTCAAAGTTGAGTATACTCAGTGTTCAGTTTCTCAGGAGAAAGAACGGATTGGAGTGATGAGAGATAGAATTTTGATAGGTGGTCTATTTTTTTATCAATTTTTTTTTTTGAAAGTTTGGAAATTTTAACTTAAGACCAATTCGGTAGTAAAACGGCAAAAAATGTAGCTACCAAGACGTCGTTAAGTAGATCCATCAGTACAGGATTTGGGGACCCGACCGTTTATGTGGTTGTCAAGACGACACTTGGTATGTCAGATACTCCATCTGATCTTCTTGTGAATACTAATAATTGTCTCTTATGAGCGGACTACAGTGATTCACGAATTGAGAGAGACCGGTCTTGAAAACTTTTGACTTAATATTAGCTAATTATATTTTATAGAGAATATCGAGTAGAAAGGCGTGCTTACTTACCTGACTTGTTGCCGGCAGGAGGCTTTTGCTTGCGATGAGACTGGCCGACTATTGCCCCCTTTGTTGTGTTGTGATGGGACATCAGAGAGTTTCCTCTCCTCCTTCATTTCTACTGTAGTGAGGCTTGATGGTTGCCAGTATGATGCGATATTTGGGGGGGGGGGTCGGCTCTTTGATTTTCGAGATGGGGGTATCGGTTGAGCCTTCCCTTTTGTTTGCTATGATTTCGGGGGCATAATTGGCTATGGGACATTTGAAAGGTTTGGCTCTCTGATTTTCGTGATGGGACATTGATTGAGCCTCCCCCTCTTGGTTGCACATCATGGCAGGCTGCAACGGGGCCTAGTGGTCATGTGACGGGACATGGTAGTTGTAGTTGCATCGTGACATGTTTATAAGTGTGATCGGGTATTGGTCTAACGACTCTAGCTATTTTAGTGCCGTGATGGGTCAATGATGACGAGACTTGCCTTTGACCTTGGTGGTGTGGCAGGGCTTTAGTGTCACAAGGAGACGTGAGGGCATGTGATGAGTCATTATTGGCTCTCTCTCTTTCTAATCGGTGTGCGGGGTCACGCAATGGGACAAGGGAGAGTGATTTTGGTCGTGAGTAGCATGATGGGCTATTTTGTCCTTCCTCAGGTGTTGTTGTCTTTATTTTACTTTTTTTTTTATGTCGCGACGGGGCTTATATTTAGTGATGGGTCCATGATTTTTATTTTATTTTATTATATTTTGTTGACTTATTTCAGGGGTGATTTGGTTGCGATAGTCTCCTTGGTATTTCGTTGATTTTATTTGATTTTTATTTGGTTCTATTTACTTTTATTTGATTTTTGAACTCTATTTGGATTTTATTTGATTTTGACTTTATTTGGGGGATTTTAGGTTATTTTATTTTATTTTGTTTGATTTTATTTGAGAAATTTGGCTTCGTTGTATTTTGGGAAATTTTACTTGACTATGACTTTATTAGGGGGATTTTGGGTAATTTTATTTTATTTTGTTTGATTTTATTTGGGAAATTTGGCTTCGTTTGATTTTGGGAAATTTTACTTGACTATGACTTTATTTGGGGGATTTTGGGTAATTTTATTTTATTTTGTTTGATTTTATTTGGGAAATTTGGCTTCGTGATTTTGGGAAATTTTACTTGACTTTATTTGGGTTTTATTGAAGAGTTTAAGGTTTTATTGGGGAATTTAAGGTTATTATTTTGTTTAAACTCATTGTTTTGTTTAAGGTATGCTTGTTTTAATTTTATGTCTTATGTTTGGTTTAAGGGACATTAGCTAGAAATGTGTGAGTTTAAATTTCTAGAGTTTAGATGAGTGTTAGATGTTTTAATCCTATTGGTTTATCTAACTTGTGATGGATTTGTATTTCTTGAAGGGTAAGTGTTGTGTGTTTATTGGATTATCTGGGTTTGTCATGGATTTGTTTCTTTTTGGTGTCATGTGTATGATTTAGATGGGAGGTGCCTAGAAATGTGACACTTGTCACATTGTGGTGAAAGGGGTTTTGCTTATAAATAGGTATTTAGGGGTTTGGTTTTATTTTACATTATTATTTGTTTTGAATTTATAATAATCTTTGAATAATTTTTAAGAATTAGAATTTTGGCACATTTCAATGTCTTCTCTCCCCTTTTATTTTATTTCTCGGGTGTTACATCCTAAAGGGATTTTTCATGGTGATCTGCTTGTTGTGGTATCGGAGTTGTTGGGATATGAGGTGGTGCTAGGGTCTATGATGTTAATCTGACCTGAAGTGCCACCCTATTGGGGGAAGAGATGAAAGAATTAAAGGTGGCTGAAAGGAAAACAAAGGAAAGAGTTGCGCCAGAGTTCACGTGATCGGCATCATTTACTCCTTGGTAGGTTCTGTGGATTGTCCTTTGGTCAGTGTTCCCTTGGGAGTTTCTAAGATCGTACTTCCATAGGTATATCCCGCAGATCCTGGGTGAATTTCTGTGAGCCACTCTTTCTTTTCTATCAACTCGGGGCTCTGTGATGCTGACGTTTTATCGTATAAATTGGGAGATTTCATCATAAGTGGCATCTCAAGGGAAAAAGGAGGCGAAGATGAAATCTTTGTTAGAATTCGTTTAGCGTGTGCTTCCTCTCTGGGCTTCTCCATCGTCTTTCCCCTTTATGTATTTTTATTTGGGCATTTTCCTTCAGGGGTGCCTATTCTGAATTAAAATTCACCTTTCGTTTGGCTAGTTTAGTTTGATTCTTATTTCGGGGTTGTAATTTTTATGTATTCAAAAGGTATACCCTTGGTGTAATTTGTAACTAATTTTATTATATAAAAGTGAATTTGTTTACTATTTTTATGGCTTTATTTTGAGTTTCCTAGTTTTTGTGTTGACTGGATCCAGTTCGGTGTGGTTTGGTTTGGTCTGATCAATCTTGGTTTGATCCTGGGTGAAGTTTGGCTTGGTTTGTGTTAGTATTACACATGCAAGTGGTCATTTTTGAGGTGTGTATGGGGGGCATTTTCTAATTTTCGGAGTGCATGAGCACATGTATGAAGTGTATGATGTAAATTTTGGGTTGTAGGTGTGGTTTCGGATGTGGCTAAGTCCCAACTTTTCGTCTCTAGCCGCTGCTGTGTGTATACACATTTTTTTTTGTGTAACTGGGGGATTACGCGCAAGGAACAAGGTGTGTAATTAAATTGCGCACCTGTTTAAGTGCGCTTGATAGAAGAGTCAGGGGGTGATTACGCGTCAGTGGGTTGGCGTGTAATCCAATTACGTGCTTTGAATAGAGCGCGTGATTAGGGTGTCACCCGCTCACTATGCCGGTGACCTTTGGGATTTGCGCTCATGGTTGAGAGCGCGTGATTTGATTACGCGCGCTGGGCAGTGCGGGTGATTGGTCCGTCGCTCCATTTAGGGCGGGCGGTGATCTAATTAGTGCATCTATTAGGGCACATTATTCTGGTTACGCGCAGGTGTAGAGGCATGTGATTCAATTGTGCGCCTGTGTCTAGGCAGGCGATTGACTCGCGCTCTATAAAAGTCGAAGAAAGTTTCATTTCACCTATGCTTTCTGGTTTTTCTCCGATTCTCTTCTTCGTTGCTTCCTTGCCCTCTGCTTTCTGTGTTTCTGCGATATCTCGCGATCCGACCGTCTGTTTCAAGCGTCGTTTCTTACATTCTTCTTAGTTTTTCGCATTCTGCATTTTGAGATGGAGTCTGAGAGCAGTGGCCGACTTTACTTGACCGCTTCAGAGGTGGAGAGGATGTGGAGGAGGGAGGTGAGACCGTGGAGGTTCGCACTAGTGTCGATGTCGTAGTGGAGGGTGATGCTAAGGTGGTGGTCAGGGATGATGAGCCTGAGGGTGACAAGGATGAAAAGGATGACGCTGCTCTGCATCGTGCTCCGCCTCCGATGCGCATTCCATTGGAGTTCTTCTCGAGGGACCTAGTTGGTACCCGTGAGCAAGAGTTTCTTTTATTACTTTCTAGGCATTTAGGTTATAACAGTTTCCTTAGGATCTGGAAACACCTTTTAATTTATGTCAAACCTGCATTTGTTGTTGATGTCTGTGCATTCATGCATCATGCTTGTATCTAGCTCTAGGTCACGTTTACTTTAACGTTTTGCGTTACTTTCATTGTATTTTGTGTGCTTGTCGAGGATTTTTATTGTGATTATCGTTTGTTATTATTATTGATGTATTATTATTAGGATTAGGTTTAATCATCATAGTTGTTAGTTTTCTTGTAGTTGTAGGTTATAAATTTCGTTATTCCTTTCGTTTCATAGCCCTTCAGGAGCCTCCCTTGTTGGCCATCAGCATTTCGTGGTGGCCGATCTTGGAGTTGGAGCCCTTCCCGGTTGATCGGGGTCTGATTGGGGCTATTCTGAAGCGATGGAGGGAGGATCAGCAGGCACTGCTCTTTCCAGTAGGGATGCTGCTACCTACCCCAGATGATTGGGTCCACATCACTGGGCTTAGATTCGAGGGGGAGCTGGTGACAGGGCAGATGGAGGGTGACTACCAGGCTGTGTGTGAGGAGGTGCTTAGGGTCAAGTACCGGCATAGTGGATTCGGGCCAGGGGTGGTCTGGGTCACGTGGTTCTTTGATACTTTCGCTAGCGGGTTCGTTCCTCCGAGACGTCACTCGGAGAAGAGGACGGTGTTCCATGCACACTGTGCAGCGATGGCGCTCCGAGAGCCTGTGACGGAGCCAGGAGTAGCGACAGATCAAGTGCTCCGGGTGTTCCTAATGCACTTTCTCGGTGCGGTTCTATTTTCTTCTTTGACCCGGGGATGCATGACGGGTCTGCTTTTGATGCTGCTTGAGGACTTGGATCGAGTCCCTACCTATGCCAAGGGTGCAGCAGTGTTGGCGCACCTTTACGAGCAGCTCTATCGCTGGCGGAGAGGTGTCGCAACGATTGGAGGCTTTCTCCCCTTCCTTCAAGTGAGTTTTGGTCGATCGTTGGCATTGTAATGTCTTAGTCATCTTGTGTTTCCTCCTAGTGATTGTTCTTGTGTTTTTCCAATTTTGGGCATATAACCACTTTACCTTTCTATGCCCGCAGGTCTCGGCGGAGAGCACTTTTACTTTCTCGCGGATGCATGTGTGGCGGAGGGCGTTGGGGCGTCACCATTAGTCTTCGGATATGCAGACCATGCGGGGCCTATTTGAGGACATGCACGCGAGGCAGGTACGTATTGTTTGTATCATTAAAGTATTTAGGTTATAGGTTTTCATTGATGGGTTGTTTTGTTTATTTTCGATTACAGGCCATTAGGAGGCCCTATGCGGCCAGGGAGGACGCCGAGCAGCCAGTGATTTAGTCTGGCCGACCCTTCTTCAATGTGGACATCTAGGTCCACTGCTTCGATAGGGTGGAGCGTATACACCTATCTCGGGCAGCCAGGCAGCTGGGGCTCCCTCAAGGAGTCCCATGGGAGATTCGCCACTGAGTGGTGAAGAGGATGATTGGTCCCCCTGGTCGGGACTTTGCGTTGAGAATGAGGGCTCAGCTCAATGATTTTAAAGCCGGAGGGACCAGGGTTACAGGGGTGTGCGATGAGGCGGACGCCCAAGAGTTTACGAGATGGTGTCAGGAGCTTGGCGGTGGCCGGCTCTTCACACGCCCTTTTCACGGGAGTGGCTTTTTTACAGTTGGCGGTCCTGAGTTAGCCTCCGCAAATGAGGGAGAGGTGGCCGAGTTGGAGCAGGGCCATCTTGGTTCCAGGGTCCGCGGAGAGATGGACGCCCTCCACAGGGCAATGGAGCAGATGGGTTGTGCTCCTAGGCCTGATGAGGAGATGCTGCACTCCTTGATAAACTCCGTCTTCCAGGCTAGGGCAGCAGAGGATGAGTTGAGGGCCTAGCTGGCAGAGATTCGATGATTTCTGGTGAGTCGGTCTTTTGTTTTAGTTGTTAGTCTATTTATTTGTTTCTAGTTAATTTAATCTTGTTGCCCCGTTTCGTTCCCTTTTTATTTGTTAGACCGAGAGGGAGGGTGAGGTTGCCAGCTAGGCGACGATGATTGAGCTGCTTCGAGGTCAGCAACAGGCTGGTCGGGAGGTGGAGGCCAGCCTATGTTTAAAGATTGACTGAGTGGTAAGTGTTTTGCATATGGTCCTAATGTTATGGCTCTACATTGTTCCTGACGTGTCTGTTATTGTGTCATGCTTGCAAAGGGCAGAGTTATCTACTGCTAGTAAATTTGCTCCAGCGTTTGATCCGTTTTCGGCTGCCTTGTCCAGTCGGGAGGATCCAGTGATAGCTCAACTTCAGGCTGCGTTGGACAACTGGGTGAGTTTCTTATGTCTTCTGAGTTGTTTTCTGTTTAGTTCATCTAGCGGTTTACTAGTGTGGTGTTGTATAGTTCCAACATCAGGTTGTTGAGGACCTGCAGACAAGGGAGGCAACAATTGCCTCTGGACGCTCTAAGAGCCATGTATAGTGTATTAGTTTGTATATTTGGTTTGTTTCATTTCGTTGATTGGCTTTATCTGACAAGTTATGTGTTCATTTGTTCTTTTCTGGTCCATGCCGTTCCTGACTCTGCTCCCGAGGCCCCTTCTCAGGAGTCTACTCCTATTCCTACTCAGGTATGTTTAGTTGGTATAGTTATATTTTATTTTCAATTTTTAGTCGTAGTATCATCTGATGTGTTTGTTTATTTGTGTTGTAGGCGTCCACATCCGAGGTTCCTCCAGCACCACCTGCTGATCCAATGACTGCTATGACATTCGAGCACCTTCTCCAGGAGCGTACTGAGATGGTATATCTTTGTTTCTTTTGATCTTGACTCCGTCATGTATATGCTTTTTCTTTTATCTTAGCTTCATGCTTGTGTATAGGTATGCGAGCTGGGGCAGTCATGTCTAGAGAAGCAGTGTGCCCTGGCTCATCAGGGGTCCATGAGATTCCATCTGATCTCGTCGATTGTTATCTTCAGGAGGTGACTATAGACTTACTGGTCGAGCGGAGGACTCGGATGGCGGAGTTGGATAGTGCTCGAGCCATAGCTCGTACTGAGATGTAGGCGACGATTGAGCTTTTGCAGCACGAGTTGGCGAGAGTTGGGGGGAGAGTGTGAGGGATGCTCGGTCATGTTCCTAGATCGAGATTGAGGGCTATTGGCTCGCTGGCCAAGATCCATTGAGGGACCGGTGAGCGTATGAGGGCTTATGCTCAGGCAGACTCGGCCTGTGGGCCTTTATTTGCCTTTGACCCTCTGCGCTCACGGTCTTGACGGGCCTCGAGCCAGGCGAGTGAGGGAGGTTCTGTTGCTAGACCTTTCTTCTCTAGGAGGCTTCCATCCATGCCCCATGCTTCAGCTGAGGCCTCAGTGGACCAAGCTCCTGGTCCTTGGGTTGATGATGCTGGAGAGGGTGATGAGCATCCCTAGTAGAGGCAGCAGAGGGAGTAGAGTGTAGTTAATTTTTTTTTTCATATTATTTGTTTCTCTTTTTTTTTTTGGCCTATTGTATATACAGGGGGTATGCCCCCGGTGACAGATGTAAAGAAAATTTTTGATATATATAAAAAGATCCTTTTTTGGTTCAGGTGTACCTGGCTTCGCTCTTTTTTTTTTTCATAATTCAACTGTCGGATTTTGGCGTCATTGTCTATTATTGGGACTTGGATGCTCCTTGAGTTGGCCCAATAATAGTTGAAGGTTGCTCTGTACCTGCACATGGAGATAAAGTTATTAGTAATTTTATTTTTCCCCTTGCTGATTGTCAACGGGGGAGGTGTCCTAGACCGGGGTCTGGTGATAAAGGATGGATCATTATATATATATTTTTTAGGTTACAAAGAAAGGAAATAGTATAATAGGGAAAACAAATAACTGAAAGAAAATTTTAAAACTAAAAAAAAAATGCCCCCAGCGTAGGAGCGTGATAGAATAGGCAGTGTAGTATTTTCAACAGTCTTCCTGAGGTGATGGCTTTGTTATCTTGCATCCATTTATGAACAAGCATGGGCCTTGATGTGACTCCTCTTCCAAAATAAAATGCCTCAGTGTCGAGGTGCAATGGAGCCTTTTCAATTTTTGTGAGCACTTGGGCCTATGAGGAGCCATGTGTGTTTGATGAGTTAGTGTCAAGAAAAGTTTCTTGATACTGTCATCGAACTGGGGGAGATTGTTATATCGTTCGTATATTGGGGTTCTACCTTCAGCAGTGATTATCCTATCCCATAGTCATTATTAGGAGGTGCGCGGTAGATAATAAGTGATTGCATCAGTCATCATTCACGAGTTTTCGATTTTATTTCTAGGGATATCTTAGGAGGGTTCTGACTCATTGCCTGAAACAAAATTAAGGGTGAAAGAAGGGGTGAGGTTTGTTGATATGAGGGAATAGTTTCTATCTGACGATTTCTAAAAGGGATAGGTAACAATCTTTTTCTCAGGTGGTATGTAGTGCCATGATTGAGCTCTTCGTCATGCTTCGGCACCATCAAAGTCTTAAAGTCTATGGTAAGCAGGAGTTTGTCCTCCTCCCGCCAACTTACGACGATATCTAGTAGTATCGGGACACCAGGGATGCCCTCGCGGCTTGCTTAAACTTTCCTAGTAAGGTTACCAGGAATGTTCTCATGATCTGCTTATGCTTCCCTGAGCTCATTGACTTGTTCACCCGTCATATTGCTTTCTCTCAATTATGTATGTGTATATATATATCTTTTTTGAAAGCAACCTGCTGACGCAAGAATGGTGAGTTTTGATTGAGCCTAAATCTTCATTTTTTGTGTGCGCTAATATCTCCTTCAATGGTGAGGGAAAGGGGTGAGAATCGGGTGTTACTTATACTTTTGGAGGAGGTTAGGTATTCCACTAATCCTTTTGATCAAATCGTCCGAATGAGAAGATGGGCAGTGAGTCGGAAGCCTTCAAGGATATCCTGAAAATGAAGGCATACGACCAATGAATGAGTCACGATGACTACGGGGGTGGTAAATATAAGTATTTGACTATGGGATACGACGATCATGATGCTAAGGATAGTATTTCTTAATGTACATGGCGTTCCAAGGGCTAGGGAGTTCTTCCTCGTCCTGGTTCACTAGCTTGTATGCGTTCCTTGGGTATGCAACTCGTATAACATATGGGCCCTCGTAGTTCAGTGTCAGTTTTCCCTTTGGATGGGCGTGTTTGGAAGGCATGATTTTCTTCAAGACTAACTCTCAACTTTTGAGAGTTCGCTCAAGTACTTTCTTATCGTAGGCTTTGGCCACTCTCCTCTGGTGTACTTGAGCGTGATCAGCTGCCTTTAGACGCATATCATTGAGTTGTTCTAACTGAGCGAGCAGAGCAATCCTCCTTTCGTCTAGAGATAGCTCATCATCGAGTTGGATACATAGGGATGGTACTTGTATTTCGTTGGGTAGGACTGCCTCCATCCCATATGTGAGGAGGTAAGGAGTTTGGCCAGTGACCGTACGAATAGAAGTTCTATAGGCCCAGAGTGCTTTAGATAATCATTCAGGCTAGTCAGCTCCATTGCTCGTTTCCACTATTCATTTTAGAATCCGGATTAGCATTTTATTCGTAGCCTCTACTTGTCCATTTCCCTGGGGATAGAATGGTGACGAGTGATGTAGGTCGATGCCAAATTTCTTGCATAATCTCTTCGTCTTCTCTGCGATGAATTACAATCCATTATCGATGATGAACATTTTGGGTACTCCAAATTGGGTGATGATGCTCCGAATAATAAACTTCACGAGCGTCGAAGCAGTGATTCTGACATACGACTCGACTTCTGCCCATTTGGTGTAATATTCAGTCTCAGTGAGTATGAACGCGTGCTTATGAGTATTCCCGACTGTGTCCGTGAAGGGTTTGATAATATCAAAGGCCCACATTGAAAACGGCCATGGTAAGGTTATAGGATTCAATGCAACTGATGTGGCTTTGATGTGCGCGGCATATTCTTGGCATTATTTACAGCATTGGATGTAGAGGTGGCAATCCCTTACTATCGTCGGCCAGTAGTAGCCTTGCCGTATAATCTGATATGCGAGCCTTTGTCTACCAGCATGGGCGCCACAGGCACCGGCTTTTGCTTCTCAGATGATATATTGTTCTTCGGCTATGGTGACACATTGTAGCAGTACCCCTTTGGTGAAGGCTTCTCTGTATAGTATCTCGCTCAGTATATAGAACCTTACTCATCGGTTCCTTATGATTTACCGTTCAATCTTCTTAGCGTAAGGAGGGACATGGCGATGCTTTAGGAAGTTCTATATGTTGAAGTACCATAGCTGTCCGTCGTCGGTTGGTAATTTCTTGAATTTGAAGGTCGCGACTTCGGCTTCTTTGTTCGTGGGGTCTCAGGGTTGCCCCTCGTTCGTGACGGCTTTTGGTCCAGTTGGCAGTTTTAATTTCACTTACCAGGTGACTTCGTGTGCTAGCGTTGTTAATTTTTTGATGAAGAAGGACTTGGTACTTTATTCGACTGGTATTTGTATGACTAAGGCTAGTGTAGAGAGAGAAGCTAAAAGCTTATTCTCTAGTCTCGGGATGTGCATGAAAGATATTCTCTCAAATTCTTTATCAAAAATTAAGTTTCTCCTAAGTACGCAATCAGTCTTCTTTCTTTGGTCTCCCATTCCCCGATAACTTGTGTCACAAGTTTAGAATTGTCGATTTTTTTCAACTACTTGACACCCAACTGTAGCACTGCCCGTAGTCCAGCAATAAGGCTTTATATTCTGTAACGTTGTTAGTAACTAGGAAGTCGAGTTGAAAGGCTTTCGGTATGACAACTCTTTTTGGGCTTAGTAAGACTATCTCGATGCCTTTTCTTTTATGATTGAGAGCGCCATCGAAGTAGAGGGTCCATGAAGTCTTGTTGGGCTCGTCGTTATGAATCGCGAGTAGGTATTCATTGGGAAAGTCTGTGTGTACAGGCTCGTTGCCTGGAAGGGGAAGGTTAGCGAGGTAATCGACGATCGCATGTCCTTTGATGGACTTCTGCGTGACATAAGTGATGTCGAACTCTTGTAGGAGCATTGCCAACGGGCGATCTTTTCAGATGTAGCGAGCTTCTCAAATATATACTTTAGAGGATCCATACGTGCTAGTACTAGTATATTATGTGCTCCGAGATAATGCCATAGTTTCGTCGAGGCCCACACTAGTGTGAGGCATGTCTTCTCTATTGGCGTGTACTTTTGTTCATACTCGACCATCGTTCTACTGAGGTAATAAATAGACTTCTCTCTCTTGTTGTCTTTATTATATTGTCCAAGAATTACTTCCATAGCCTTGTCACTTATTGATACGTAGAGGATCAGGGGTTTTCCGAGAATTAGTGGCGATAATATCGACAGGTTGAGGTACTTCTTGATGTTGTCGAAGGCGTGCTGACACTAGTCATCCCATATGTACTCAACTCCTCCTTTGAGTAGCTTGTAGAAAGGATCACATTTGTCTGAGTGTTGGGAGATAAATCTCTTGATGAATTACAGCCTTCCTATCAAGCCTCGTAGTTCTTTGATGTTGCTGGGAGGTGGCATCTCGAGAATGGATTTGACCTTTGCTGAGTTGACCTCAATTCCTTGCTTACTAACTATGAATCCTAGGAGTTTTTCAGAGGTCACTACGAACACACATTTCTTTGGATTCATCTTTCGCTGATATTTCTTGGATCTTTGTAGTACCAGTCGTAGTGTTTTGATATGTCTTGCTCGCATTTGAGACTTCACTAGTATATCGTGGACATAGACCTCCATGCACTTGTGCATCATGTAATGAAAGATACCCATCATGGAACACTGATATGTGACTATTGTGTTCTTGAGCCCAAAAGGCATGACGACATAGCAGTAGGTTCCCTATGGCGTAGTGAAGGAGGTTTTCTCTTGGTCAGACTCTGCTAAGTTGATCTGGTTATATCCGAAGAAGCCATTCATAAAGGATAACATCTCATGTCTGATGGTATTGTCGACCAGAGTATCGATGTGGGGTAAAGGGAAGTCATCTTTCGGGCATGCCTGGTTGAGGTTCCGAAAATCGATACATACCCTTACTCTGTCATCTTTCTTGGCGACAGGTACTATGTTTGCAACCCACTTGGGGTAGAGGATGACTCGTATGAACTTCGCTTTGTGTAGGTTGTCGACTTCCTCTTTAACTTGTAGCTCTGTCTATGGGTGCATTCTCCTGAGTTTCTGCTTAACTGGCTTTGCTTCGGGTTTTAGGACCAAACGATGTTTCACTAAGCTCGGGTCCAGACCGAGCATATCTTTGTAGGACTATACGAAAGAGCTGAGGTGATCTCAAAGGACTTAGATGATTTGTTATCGTTCCTTGAGGCTGAGTGTTGCATTGATTAGCAGCTTCTTAGGCTTCTCCTCGATGCCAAAATTGATTTCTTCGGTAGGTTTCGCGACAGCTTGAGTTTGCTCGTCGAAGCATTTGATAACTCGTTGGAAGTCTCGTGTCTCCTCAGCGGCTGGTGCTCCTTCTTCATCGTCTGTAAGCTCATATACTGTAAGATGGCTACACTGGGGGGTTAGTTTTATGGGAGGTAACCCTTAATCAACACAATTTATGACTGCGACATCCTTAGTGAGGTGTAGGTTGAGGCTATTCATTCTCCTTTCAAAGTCGTGGAGTATCTCATTAGGTATGATTATGGGCTTGTCACTTCGTCAGGGATGCTCCGCGTCTTCGTGAGGGAGAGGGGGTATGGTTGTTTTGAATGAAGTCGAGGTAGGGCTCCTTGATGTTGAGAGTAGGGTGATGACCGTGTGTGATCATGTCAGTTATTTCTTCCACGATCTCGTTACCGTGACCAGTACTTGTAGCCCCAGGAGAAGAGTCTCCTCCTTAGTCCCTGAATGGGTCTGGGATGAAGGGTTTCCTCTCTTTTCTGTAGTTTTTTAATTTTTTTGGATTTTTTATTTTTAAATTTTTAAGAGTTTTAGGATTTTCTATTTTTTTGATTTTTGATAGGAGATATGATACAAGGTCGATTGCCTGAAGAGGAACCGGCGGGGTTGCTTCTTCTAGTTGGGGAAGCGGGACGGCTACCAAAGCCGTTCGTGAGAGTCTCCGAATGATGTAGACTCATTCTAAATTTGGCATTTTTTTTGTAGTCCTCGTCCCGGGTGATTCTCCTGATGAGTGATGATGGCGACCCGACTGATGTGCCTTCTTCTTCTACTATGTAGACTGCTTCATCTTCGAAGAGGATTGGGAGGTAGTAGTCGTCTAAACTCTCGTCTTTGAAATTGAACTGAAGATGTTCTTGTTGCTGAGGTTGTTCCTTGGATGAGTTCAACTGACGTTCTTTTGGACTGGTGAGATCTTAGCCTTGTACCTCGTAGTATGCTATGATGAGTATGCATGCCTTGTAGTGAGGCTGGTATGGGTGAGAGATACAGGGGTGTCCCTATGGGCACTCCCATCCTTCGCCATCAGGGGTGAGGTTACTACTATTGAAGTCGGGATCGTCCTCTTCGTCTAACTATCCTTGGAGATCTTGGCCTAACTGTTCTACTAGTTCAAGCACAGGCAGATCTATCTAGTAGTCTTCATCGTCGCTCGAGGGCCGTTGCCATTCTTCCTCCACTGAGTTTTAGACTATTTGAAGTTGTGGTGCATCCGAAGATTGGGGAGAGTCGAGCTCTAGTTCTTCTTTAACTTCTATAAGGGCGACGTGAGAATCCTCTGTGATAACGACCTGCCAGATTTCGTCCATGATAGCCTTTTGACATCATAGCATCATGGCGCGACACAGGCCACGGTAAGGTTGTTTCGGGTAGGGGCACTGACGTGGGCATCGCCAATTATCGAGCATGTGTTGATAATCGAAGTGGTCGTTGAGGTTTAAAGTCTTTTCTCGAGAACGATTGTCTTCTCCGAACCACTCTAGGCGATCAGCTCTCAGGAGGTCTTCAAGTTTTATGATGGAAAGGCCTGCCCAATAATTTCCCTCCTCACTTGATATTGACGACGAATCATCCTGTGCCGGTGATTGAGGCTGGGAAGTATCTGATTCCCGTCCTGCTTTAACACCTATAGACTCAATGTGAAAGTCTTCTTCATCAGTTGATTCCCACTCTTCTACCTGTGGTTCAGGCTATAGATGTTCTTTCCTTCTCTCTTCTGAGGATTCCTTAGTGTCGAATAGCGGCCCGACTCCTTCAAGCGGCTTATCGATGTCGTCGTCTTGATTTAGATTGGTCAGGTTGGTGAAGGCTCTGGTTATTTGCTTGATTTTCGTCTCTTGTGTTTTGGGAAAGGAGTCCCTTCTCTTCTTCAGTACATCGACCTTTTTGGTGGTTTCGTAGACGAAATGGTCATATAGCGACCATTTAGGTGAGGCTGGCAGGAGGTCGGCTTGCTTGCTGTCTGATTGATAGCTCAATCCTGTATGCTTTTGAACCTTCTTAGGGACGATAGACCTTATGCGCCCTTGCTTATTCTTACCGAACCCAGTGTGAGGGACGTATCCCAGTTGATACATGAGGTCGCATCCTTTTGTTGCGATTGGATTTATGTCATAGAGCCGAGCAAGGTCAGGTCTGACTTCTCTCCTTGGTAATTTCAACTGGTATGGTAGGGATGAGTTAGGATGAGTGATTTTTGCCACTGCCTTGTCGTCGGGCAGTCGTACCTTTCTGATGTGGCCGGTGGATAGGATGGAGTCGTGAGCCGTCAGGATACTCACTGTGTAATTGGTGTCTATCTCTTGAAGAGATGCATCAGCGTATATCCTGATGATGGAGTCATCATAAGGGAACTTAACACACTGATGGTATGTAGATGCTACAACTTTCATGGACTCCAGCCATTTCCTTCCTAGGATTAGATTATAGGTACTAGATGAGTTGGAGACCTGGAAGGTGACATCTTTTTTTGCTGGCTCGAGGCAAACTTGTAGCTTAATGGTTCCCTTGACAAAGCGCCAGGATCCATCATATACGATGAGGGACATCGATGAGGGCCTTAAGTCTTGTTTCATGTACTTGAGAATTTTGAGCATTGTTATGGGGCAAATGTTGAGTCCCGCCCCTGTGTCAATTAGCGCATGAGGGACCGAAGACCCTCTAATTATAACTGTTAGGTATATGGCAGCTGAACTTCCTCGTAAAGATCCCTTTGGCATATCTGCATCCGTGAAGGTAAGAGCTGGTGGTTGCATCATGACTGAAGTGATTTGGCGCAGCTCGCCCAAAGTGGCGTCCTCATCTATCTACGTCTCTTCTAGCGTCTTCATTAATAGCCGATGGTGGTCAGGAGATTTCTTGATAAGCTCGAGTATCGATATCTACACCGAGATCTTTTGGAGATGTCGTAGGTCATATTCTTGGCCTGGCTTGAGTGCGTGCTCTTTTTCTGGTCGGTGCATCCTATTTTCGATCGGATGAAGTGGCTGAGGTGTCAGAATTGGCGGTGGAGGAATGATGTGAGGCAGGGGAGGCAAGTCAGTCTCATCTCTCACTATCCTTTCCATAGGTTCCTTCTGGCGAGGAAATGGTGGCGGCGGATAGGTGGCTCCTGATTTAAGGACCAGGCAGGTTGGCTGCTGAATCTTCGACCACATTGCAGCTTGCGCTGATGAGCTTGCTAGAGTGAACAGGGTAAAGTTTGAAGAAAGAATATGTACTGGGGCTATGCCTCTCCATGGTGGGAGGTACTGTGTGTAGTCTTTTTCTTCGAGGAATGTAGAGATCAATGCCTGTTGCTTGCCAGATTCTTCCTGTTGACTCTTTTCTGCCTCTGGCTGATGTTCGCTTGCTGGCTCGTGTCCTTGACTTGAAGTGCTTTGGGAAAGGCTGTCTACCTATGCCGCAATTAGGGCTGCAGTTTAGAGGACATGGTCTTCGTATTCGGGTTTAGAGTCGGATGAAGGAGATGGCGATGGAGTTGGCTGTGGGTTTGGAGTGGGAGGTTTGGACGGAGGTTCGTGAAGGCTTGGTCTCCGTACCCTGAACGATTGGACTTGGATCCTGGTGAATTTGGATAAGGAGGTGGATTCGGAGGTGCGATTCGAGCAATGGAAGTCAAGGAGTGTAGCCGAGTAGCCAAGGGTCTAGGAGGCTCGACTGGATTTACTGAAGGATTGGAAGGGTCGCAGCGAGTGATTAGAGCGGAGGGATGCATGGGGGATTGACTGGGGAGGTCCATTGTGGTGATGTGAGCTGTCGCTCTCTGGTTGTGGTTAGACATGTGGTTGTTGATAATCCCTAGATTCTGTGGTGGTTGGTTGTTATTAAAATTTCTGAGCGACTCCCAGTCAATCTGATTGCGATCATTCATGTCATAGATCACGTCCTGGAGAACCCAACTGTCATTCAGGTTATGACCCGTGAATCGGTGGAAGGCTCATTATTTTTTGTAATCTAGATTTGCGGGCCATGGTCGAGGCCGCTCTGGTGGGAATCAAAGGAGGTTTTGATTATTGAGGAGGTGAAAAATGTTAGGGATGGTATCGGCAGTGGGGGGTGATGTGCTCTTTATGTTATTCTAATTAACTCTTAACCTATTGCAAGCGCACAATGGAAATTATAATACTAGCATAGGATCGTTCCCACGGGGAAATGAATTATCTTATATTTTGTTATGCTGAAAACTTATATTTAAGATTCTAAACTTATATTTATCTTTAAAATCCTAAACTACTTGAGAAATATGAATAAAAGAATGGTTTCTTAAACTAATTTGCAGAAAATAAATCCTAAATCCTCCTTCAGATTGTGGTTGTCAATCACAATTTTCAGCTATCAGATGTTTACAAATTTAAAATACCGTTAAACTATATCTCAGTCCTCTAGAATTTAAGCGTCAATAAAAAACTAGCATCCTTCAACATAGATTTATACTAATCTTTAATCTACCAAAAATTTGGGTGTTAATCAAACTCTAGAAAATCAAGATGGAAAAGTTAAAACCGTTACACTAATCTACAAATCTCAACCTGAGTCGTCAAGTCAAATTAAAATTTGGAGATGTTTACAAGGCAGTAAATTACAATAAAAAAAAATCAAAACTAGAAAGCAATAAAATTATATCTTTCACCCCTCAGCCGTAGGCATCAATTACTTTTGAGAAACTACAGATATCTATACTAATCTTCCAGCTCTCAATCCCAGTCGTCAATTGTGATCGAGGAACCTTGGATATCTAAACTAAACTACTCTAAATTTGATCGAAAGAAAACCTAACCTCAGTCATCAATTGATGCTAAGAATTTCTTTGATGATCCATTCCTATTCCGGACTCTCTTATTTATAAATCATAAGGAGTCGGTTTACATTGATCTAATTCTAACAAAAGAAACTACTAAAATAAAAGATTCCTATTATAACTCTAATTCCAATCCTAGCTTTTCCTTGCTTTGAATGGTAGATGCGCTTATGAACTTTCTCCTTTATTTAAGTAACAGAGATATTTTACGAGTCTTCCTTCATTAATCTTTTCAAATCCGTGAGTGACTAAATTTCTAATTTAAGAGTTCTTCTAATTATATGCATGACAGTGTAAATCTTCTTCACATGATCAACAACACAAGAGCTTCAATTTATACAATCGTAAATTACGATTGCTCTCTTTTTACAACTTTCACTCTCAGGATGATTCTTCATTTACGATCAATCGCTTTTTCTCCTTCGTATTTGTAGACACCACCAATTTTTCCTCTCAGAGTATATAAAGTCATTCGGTCAACCTTTGACCTCGACTGTGACTCTTCGGAAAGGACTTACGTTCTCCGAGGGTTTCCTAACCCTAATGTGGGGCTGAACACAAGCTAAAACAATAGCTCTGTGGCTCAGACCCCCTAATCCTAATGTAGGAACCATGCACTGAAATAATAGTACATGGCTGAATATAGGCTGAAACAATAGCTCTATGGCTCAGATCCCAATATAGGGAGACTATATACTGAAACAATAGTATATAGTCGAAATGCTGACTGAAATAATAGTCTTGCATTTCAGACCCGACCTAGACCCAGACAATCCCGATTTACGCGCCTAAAATCAGGCGCGCAATTTGATTGCACGCCAACTCACCAGCGCACAATAAGTCCCTTTTTAGACCAAACGTCCTTTCTCTAGACCGCCTCGAGACTTGATTACGCACTTCACGTGACATGCGTGATCGGATTATGCGCTTCACAACAAGCGCGCAATTGATATATGCCTGACCTAGTCTCACAGTCCTTGACCGCCAAAATTCCACGATTAAGCGCTTTGAATGAAGCGCTTAATCAGATTACGCACTCTAAAGTAAGCACGCAATTAGTCCTAACGTGATTAGAACTAGGAAGCATGGCTGAGCCAGTCAGTCGGTCGCTCACTGAGTCGGTGACCGACTCAAAGCGAATAAGCGCTAGATAATCAGCGCGTAATTCAATTAAACGCCTGAAACATGACGTGTAATTGAAAATTAAGCGCACCCCATAGGGCACGTAATTAGGAAAAAACCTATAAATAGAACTCCTTACCTCGACCTAAAAAAACACAACAACGACTCCGAGATTCGAGTTTCGAGCTCCTTGTCTCCAGGCATTAGATTTCGAGATTCCTCTCTGCAGCCCCAGCCCTAGGTAAAATTTTCTTTTTAGCTTTTAGTTTTCGATCCTAGTTTTTAATTCTTAGATTTATAATTTTCTATTTTAACCATTAGCATTAAATTTTCAGTCATAGACCGTAGCACCCTTTTTTCAGACTGTAATTTTTAATATCTGGTTCAAGTTTTCAGAATCTAGGACCAGTCCCTTAGTCAGACTGCCTAATCCTCGACCTTAAACCTTAATTTTGTTCTGAAATCTCAATCTCCAATCCTATTATTAATCTTTGGTTCTAGTTCTTAGTTTTTGGAACCAGTCCTTAATCATATGGTCCGATTTTCCGATTTCGGTCCCGAATCCAGTCCTTAAATTTTAAATTTTAGTCTTAATTTCTCAATTTGAGATTTTTAAAATCTCGATTTATAGTTCATTTCTTAATTTCTAGTTTCAAAATTTAATTCATAATTATAATATAAAATTATTGACTTCAAAAATCCAAAAAAAAAAACTATCTTGTAATTCAAAATTCAGTTTATTTCAAATCCAACCATCCGATTTGCCCAAGGGAGCTTACGAAGGGTACTCGGGAACGAGGCCAATCCTCCTTAGCATAATGGGCCAAAACCCTATTTTTTTTTTCAGATTTTTAATAAAATCAGTATATTTACTTTAATTAGGATTTTAACAAAATTAGTATATTCACTTTAATTAGAGTTTTAATTGAATTAGTATATTCTTAATTAGTTTCATCAGAATTAACATATCTGCCTTCCTAGTATAATTAGGAGACTAATATTAATTAGACTTCTAGTGGAATTAGGAGACTAATATTAATTAGATTCCTAGTGGGATTAAGATACTAAATCAATTAGACTTCTAATAACATTAGGAAACCTTTTAAAATCACAATAGAAATAAGACACCCAATCACAGTAGAATTCTAATAAAGGAAGGACGCTCAAAAGTAATTAAATTCTTAACTAGTTGGATTTCTAATAATATTAGAATAAACCAAATAGACTTACACTAGAATTAGGCTACTAGAGTATTAGATTAATTCACCACAACAGGTCCATGAAGTTAGACTCATAGTAGAACTATAAAACTTAAGCCAATTAAAATTAGAGCAATAATAAGAAAACTAGACTATCTAAACTTTAAGAAGAGCCAGTGTTGTTGACGTTGTCAGGTCGACGATTCAGTAAAGAAGTAACCCACACCCGCTCCAAAGCGTGATCACTGACATGTTACAGTGTCGTTAAATATCTGCAATTGGCGATCGCAACAAACTAGGGACCTTCCTAGAAATTCCCCTTTATTTTCAGCATTCAAAACACGGCATTGCCAGAGTCCGCTTAGGATAGAATTGGGCCACTGATTCTCGAGGACCGAAAGGAACCTAGAAAAAGTGCTCACCAACAGACTGGCGATCGTGATGAGACTTTTTCTTGCCAAACTCTTTCTTGTTTAGATAGTTAGTTTTTATTTTCTTTCCTTTTTTTTCTTTCCATCGCACCATTTTGAATTCCCTTGAATATATGAGTCTTCGCCAAAGACTCGAGATGTCTGGTATACGAAGACTGAGTTTAGGAGACCCGCCATTGTGGGGATATCACGACAACCCTATATACGAGAAAGAATCACCTTACGATCCAAGCTTACGACAACCTGAGATTAACATGGCTGGCGATCAAGAAAATCCCTTTTCTACCCCACACACAGGTAATAACCATCCGAGAGAGATAGTAACACCGGACAAAACCTCACTGCTCGACAAATTGTAGAACTCAACGTTCAGAGAAAATAAATGAGGAGATGATGACGCCGAAGAATTGCTTCGAGGACTGGCTACCGCGTATGAGACTGTTAGGGCACGACAAGATTCATAAAACCAAGAATGGCAGGAGAGGCCGCCACCTACCAATAGCACAGTGTCAGCTCGCGCCTCACCATTGAGATAACCTACTCACACATTCTTCAACGATGATTCTTTAGACAAGGTTTGCTCGCGAGTTGCTCCAAAAGATAGCACAGTCAAGATTGAGGATCTCCCCAAGGTGCTTGATGAATACATGGCCAAGGGGGAGCGCCTTGGTCACTCATTCGAATTCGACAAGTTCTGTTGGGATGTCGAATTTAACTTACCGACGAGATTCAAAACGCCAAAATTTACCAAGTACAATGGCACCGGAAATCTAAACCATCACCTGGCCCTCTTCTACAACGATTGTTGACCCATACGTGATAATCAATGACTTCTCATCTATTATTTCCAACAATCCTTGGAAGGAGAAACTCTAGATTGGTTTGTAGGACTCCCGCTGTATAAGATAGATACATTCGATGATTTAGTTGGTCAATTCCTGGACCAATACAAGCACTTGATCCAAGAAACAGTCAGTCTCAGTGATTTAACGGTGACAAACCAGGGACTCGATGAAGAGTTCGCCGACTTTATTACCAGATGGAGGAAACTCGCTGCTAGGACCGGCACTTCGATGAAAGACAAGGACTCAGTCGATATTATCATTGATAACACTAGAGAACTATTAAAGAGCGTGCTCGTCATAAGAGACTGTCCTGACTTCACTGCACTCCACTCCCAAGCATCCCGACTAGTGCGACACATCAAAGGCGGAGACCTCGCCCTATCCATAGTCACGTCGAGAGCGGGCTCCTCTAGCGAATCAAAGTGAAAAAATAGCAAGAAAGCCTCAGGAACCTAGCAGGTCAACACCATTGTCAATCAAGGACAGAACTTCAGGAACGAAAACTTCCAGCCGAGGAATTTTGGGCAGAATCAAAATCAGCAGCAGTACACGAACCAAAATCAAGGCACAAATCAACAAAGATATGCGAATCATAATCAAGGCCAGAACCAGAATCAGGGTCAATATTAGAACAGAAGCCAATACCGCAACACTTACTAGAAGCAGAATACAACACATAATCGATCGGTCTACACACAGAGCTACAATAACGTACCCCCACTATAAAATTTTAACCAAACTAGAGGCCCTTATCAGCCGAGACGGGAACACTATTCCCCTTTACATGATACAATCTCCAACATCTTTTGTCTCCTTAACACTCAGAATCTCCTCCGATTCTCGCAGGAAAGATCCCGACCATGGCCGACAAATCTAGACTATAGCAAGTTCTGCGCATTTCATCGGTATGTAGGACACAATCTGAAAGACTACTGGGTCCTCCGGGATGTAATCTATGACATGAATGATCAAAACCAAATTGACTGGGAAGCGCTCAGGAATCCTAGCCCTAATAATAGTCAACCCCAACAAGATTTAGGAATCATTAACAACTCCATGCCCAACCACAACCAAGGAACACCAGCCTAGGTCACCACCGTGGATCTCCCTGGTCAAATTCTCTTTCCAGCCCTCCACCTTAATCACTCGCCTCCAACCTTCTAACACTTTTGCCACCCCTGTGGGAGTTCCTCCACCCTTGCACCCCTTGGCCTTGATCACCCGAATTTCCCCTCCGAGTCCACCTCCTTATCCAAAATTTACTCAGATATGAGTCCACTCCTTTAGGGCCCGGAGATCATTCCTTCATAGTCGCCCACCAGAACCTTCAACCCCTCCAAATCCTGAACCAATACTATTGCTGCTTCCCTTGCCCGATTCAGAACCCGAGTATGAAGATCATGTTCTTCAAACGGCGGCCCAAATCGCCACATGAGTAGATAGTGTCACTCGAAAGACCCCAAGCCAAAAAGACAAGACAAG
The DNA here is from genome assembly GCA_021018995.1 of Chloranthus sessilifolius. Lineage (NCBI taxonomy): Eukaryota > Viridiplantae > Streptophyta > Magnoliopsida > Chloranthales > Chloranthaceae > Chloranthus > Chloranthus sessilifolius. The sequence goes on along the minus strand of CM037597.1, from coordinate 30,405,227 downwards.
GACTGAGTGTTTACCAAACATAGAAGAGAGTGAACATGAAGAACATCCTGACACATGCGAGACACTGATCTTTACTTTCCTAGAAGAGGAAGATTACACATAGTACCTCCCACCTTGGAGTGGCACAGTGCAAGTATGCGCTCCGTCTTCAAATTTCACTCACTTCACAGATACATCAGCGTCGAGCAACACCAGGCTCAGTCAACAACTGACTTACCCAATCCTTAAGTCAGGAACCAATTATCCACCTCCACCTTTTCCTCGAAATAAGGAGTCCACGAATGCACAATCGCCAGAGGGGAACGTGAGAGGAAAAGAAGTTAACTTGCCTCCCCCACCTCACATTATCCCTCCACCAATCCCCGCACCTCAACCACTCCAACCACCCGTCCCCAAGGCTCATCGGCCAGGCAAAGAAATTGCACTCGAGCTAAGATAAGAATATGACCTCCTGCAGCATCTCTATAAGATCTCAACCCAGATATCAATACTAGAACTCATCAAGAAATCGCCTGACCATCGCCGACTGCTGATAAGGATGCTTGAAGACACACAAGTGGACGAGGATATAATATTAGATGAGCTACATCAAATCGCCTCGTTCATGATGCAACCTCCGGCACCCACTTTCACGGACACAGACATGCCTAAAGAGTCACTCCAGGGAAGTTCAACTCCCATATACCTTACGGACATAATTAGAGGATTCTCCGTATCCCATGCGTTGGTCGATATAGGAGCAGGACTCAATATTTGCCCTATCACAATGTTAAAGACGCTCGAGTACATAGAGTAGGATGTTAGGCCCTCAACACTATCTCTTAGAACTTATGATGGCTCGCGTCGTTTCGTTAAAGGAACTATCAAACTCCAGGTTTGCCTCTGACCTATAACAAAAGACATCACTTTCCATGTTTCTGATTCCTTCAGTACTTACAATCTTATCTTAGGAAGAAAGTGGTTAGAATCTATGAAGGCCGTCGCATCCACATACCACCAATGCGTCAAATTCCCATACGAGGACTCCATTGTCCATATATACGTTGAAGCACCCCTTCAGGAGATGGACACTAATTACACAACGAGTATTTTGATAGCCCATGATTCTGTATTGAATACAGGCCATATTCAGAAGACCCAAACCCCCGATGAGGCAACCGTTACAGAAGTCTGTTCCCCTACCCCTCCTAGTTCTCCTCCAACTCGTCAACAAAAATTGGCGAGAAGAGAGGTTGGCCCAGACCTCGCCAAACTCTACGATATCAACCCAACCACGATAAAAGGTTAGGACCTTATGTATCAGCTTGGGTACATCCCCCCACACCGGACTCGGTAAAAACAAGTAAGGTCGTGTAGGGTCTGTCGTCCTAAGAAAAATACGTAAACACATAGGGTTAGGATACCAATCGAATGACCCACAAGCTGACTTGTTCCCTAACTCACCGTAATGGTCTCTATATGACCACTTCATCTACGGAACCACTAAGAAAGCAGATATATCAAGGTAGAAGGAAGTGTCCTTCACTAAATCCCAAGAAGCGGAGATCGAATGAATGGCTAAAGCATTCAATGATTTAACGAATCTAAATGACGATATCGACAAATCACTTAAGGGAGTCAGGCCATTATTCGATACTGAGGAATCCATGAAAGAAGAGCCTCACGAACCTAGGCCACACATTGAAGACTGGGATTTAGTCGATGAAGAGGACTTTCATATCGCGACCCTAGAAGATGAAGAGTAGCGAGAGTCAACAGAGGAGGATTGGCTTTCGATGACAAGCAAAGAAGAAGACTAATGGAGAAACATAGAACTAGAAGACCTCCAAAGGGCAGAACATTTGAAATTGCTTGAAGAAGTTAATCTCTCCCAGAACACCAATCCAGATTTTGATGACAAATTCGATTATTGACCTATACTCCATCACTGGCAGTGCCCTCGCTGGTGCCCTTATCCAGAAATGCCGTACTGTAACTTGTGCGCATCTATCTTGATACGGTGCGAAAGGGCTCTCTTGCGAGAAATTTAGCAAACTACCACCGTAGAGAATGATCACATAGCTCTTATTGAGTTTGAAGAAGAACTCGAACTAGACACTCCATCCCCAGATATGCCACAACTCCAAATATTATGAAAATCTCTCAAGGAAGAGTGGTAACCCCATCCGAGCGATGATGAGGACTACTAGATAGACCTCCCTGCACTTAAGTTAGCAAAGTAGGCAAACTAAGGACTTCAGGCATTTTCAAATCAAGAGGACGAGTTTGATACCAGCCCTGACTCTAGCTCAGAAGGATGGGAATGCCCTTGGGAATCTCCCTGCATCTCTCACCATTACCAGCCTCACCGCCAAACATGCGTACTCATCCTAACATACTATGAAGTTAAAGGGAGAGAGTTAACTACCCTTGAGGATCCCCAAGGAGGTCACCCTCAACAGGAAGGGCGGTGGCATTATAACTCAGAAGATGATAGTTCGACGATCTCCAGAGCTTCTTCGAAGACAAGGCAATCAATGTGATAGAGGAAATCCGAACGTCAGTGTTACTGTCACCAACACCGCTTATTCAAAAGATTCCATCAGATGAGGACGCAAAAAAAATGCCAAATTCAAAACAAGTCCACATTTTTTAAAGAATTGCTCGAACAGCTCCAGTGGCCGTCTCGGTCCCTCAGTTAGAGGAAGCAACTCTCCCGGTACCTCTTCAGGCGATTGACTTTGTACCATATTTATTATCGAAAATAAAAAAAATAGAAAAAGTAGAAAACCCTAAAAATTCAAAAAAACCAGAAAACCTTAGAAAAGAAAGGGAACCCTTCGTCTCAAATCAATTTTGCGATCGATAAGGAGACTTTTCTCCTAAGACTTCTACCCCCTCTCTCGCATGAAGATGCAAGGCATCCAGGCAAAACAACAAACTAGTGATCATACCAGATGAGATACTTCATGGCTTTGAAAAAAGAATCAATAGCCTTGACCTTCACCTTATCAAAGATGTCTCAGTCATAAATTACACCGATGAAGGGCTACCTTTAGCAAAATCAAATCCTCAATGTAGCAATTTTGTAGTGTACGAGCTTACCTAAGATGAAGAAGGAACACCAGTCACCGCGGAGGAGCAGGACTTCCAACGGGTCATCAAGCATTTTGACAAGCAAACCCAAGCTGCCACTGAACCTACAGAAGAAATCAACTTTGGCACTGAAGAGAAACCCAAGAAGCTACTAATTAGCGCAACGCTCAACTCCAAGGAACGTCAACAAATCGTACAAGTCCTACAAGAACACCTCGACTCCTTTGCGTGGTCCTATGAAGATATGCCTGGTCTAGACCCAAGTTTAGTAGAATATCATCTTGTTTTGGAACCCGATGCAAAGCCTGTTAAACAGAAACTTCGAAGGATGCACCCACAAACAACCTTTCAAGTTAAAGAGGAAGTTGACAAGTTACACAAAGCCAAATTCATCGAGTTATCCTCTACCCTAAATGGGTCACTAATATAGTACTTGTCGCTAAGAAAGACAATAGAGTTCGAGTTTGTATTGACTTTCGAAACCTCAACTAGGCATGCCCAAAAGACGACTTCCGACTTTCGCACATTGACACTTTAGTCGACAACATCACTGGACATGAGATGCTATCTTTTATGGACGGTTTCTCTGGATATAATTAAATTAAATTAGCAGAGTTCGACCAAGAGAAGACTTCTTTCACCACACCATGGGGAACTTACTGCTACGTCGTCATGCCTTTCGGACTCAAGAACGCAGGAGCCACGTATCAACGCGCCATGATGCATAAATGTGTAAAAGTTTATGTCGATGACATATTAGTGAAGTGTCAAACACGAGCAAGACATTGTGAAGCACTTCGACTAGTACTACAAAGAGCTGAGAAGTATCAGCTAAAAATGAATCCAAAGAAATGTGTCTTCGGAGTCACCTCCAAAAAATTACTCGATTTCATAGTCAGCAGGCGAGGAATCGAAGTCGACCCTGTAAAAGTCAGAGCCATCGTTGAGATGCCACCTCCCAGTAATATCAAAGAATTATGAGGTCTGATAGGAAGATTTCGATTCATCAGGAGATTTATCTCCCAGCATTCAAATAGATGTGATCCTTTCTACAGACTACTTAAGGGAAGAATCGAGTACAAATGGGATGACCAGTGTCAGCAAGCCTTTGACAATATTAAGAAGTACCTCCTTAACCTGCCAGTACTATCACCACCAGTCCCCGAAAGATCCCTAATCCTCTATCTCTTAGCGAACGACAAAGCAATGAGAGTAATTCAAGGATAATATGAAGAAAACGACAAGAGAGAGAAGGCTATCCACTACCTTAGTAGGACAATGGTCAAGTATGAATGAAAATACACTTCAATGGAGAAGACCTACCTCACATTGGTATGGGCCTCAACCAAATTACAATACTAGTACTAGCCTGAATGGACCCTCTGAAGTACGTATTCGAAAAGCCCGCCATATTCTAAAAGATCGCTTGCTGACATATGCTATTGTAAGAATTTGACATTACTTACATCACACAGAAGTCGATCAAAGGACAAGAAATCGCTGATTACCTTGCAGACCTCCCACTCCTGAGCAATGAGCCGGTACACACGAATTTCCCCAATAAAGACCAACTCATAATTCATAATGAAGAGCCCGATAAGACATCATGGACCCTTTATTTCGACGGTACTCTAAATCATAAAGGAAAAGACATCAGGATAGTTATGCTAACCCTGGAAGGAGTTGTCATACCTAAGGCTTTTCAACTAGACTTTCCTGTCACTAATAATATCACGGAATACGAAGCTTTCATAGCTGGACTATGAGCAGCACTATAATTAGGCGTTAGACAGTTAAAAACCATTAATGGTTCCAAGCTCTTAATCTCACAAGTTATAGGAGAATGGAAGACCAAGGAAAGGAGACTGATGGCATATCTAAAAACCGCTCAGTATTTGGTAAAAAAATATGAAAGAATCTCTTTCACGCACATCCCTAGATTATAAAATGAGCTTGTGACCTCCCTTGCCACGTTAGCCTTGGTCATCCAAATACCTGTCGGATAAAGTACCAAGACCTTCTTTGTCGAAAAGCTAACAGTACCCTCCCATGAGGTAGCATGGACGGTTAAGAGAGAATTACCAGTCCTCCCCACAAGCGTGGGACAAAATGAAGCAATCGCTTTGAAAATTTGAGTCAAGGTAGAAATCGCAGTCGCTATGTTCAGGTTTGAAAAATCACCAACCGATGACGGACAGCCATGGTATTTTGACGAACTTCCTGAAGTATCAACACATTCCTCCATATGCTACGAAGATCGAATGAAAGACTATAAGGAATCGGTGCGCCCGATTCTACATACTCGGTGAAATATTATACAAAGAAGCCTTCACCAAAGGAGTATTGTTATGATGTGTCATGACTACCAAAGTACAATATATCATCTGAGAAGTACACGCCAGTGCCTGCGGCACCCACGCCAGTAGACAGAGACTCACCGATCAAATCATACGATAAGGCTACTTTTGGCCGACGATGTTAAGAAACTGCCACCTCTATGTCCAAAGTTGCAAATAATGCTAAGAACACACCGTACTTATCAGAGCTCCATCAGTTGCATTGAACACTATGACCTCGCCGTGTCCATTTTTGATGTGGGCTTTTGATGTCATCAAACCTTTCACAGACACAGTTGGGAACACTCACAAGCATGCGTTCATACTTACAGCAACCAAATACTACACCAAATGGGCAGAATCACTGGTTCAACACTTGCGAGGTTAATCGTTCGGAATATCATTACCAGGTTTGGAGTACCTAGGATATTTGTCACCGACAACAGACCGCAGTTCATCTCAAAGAAGATGAAGAAGTTATGCAAGAAGTTCGACATCGATCTACGCCACTCATCACTATTCTACCCTCAAGGCAATGGACAAGTAGAAGCTACGAACAAAATGCTGATTCAAATTCTAAAATGCATAATAGAAATGAGCAATGGAGCTGACTAGCCCGAACGACTACCAGAAGCACTCTGGGCCTATAGGACCTTTATTCGTATGGCCACTGGCCAAACTCCCTATCTCCTTACCTACAGGATGGAGGCAGTCCTACCATATGAGATACAAGTACCATCCTTACGGATTCAACTCGATGATGAGTTATCTTTAGATGAGAGGAGAATTGTCCAACCCGTGCAGCTAGAGCAGCTCGATGAAACACGTCTAAGGGCAGCTGATCACGTTCAGGTATATCAGAGGAGAGTGTTCAGGGCTTATGATAAGAAATTCCTTGAACGAACCTTTAATATTGGATAACTAGTCTTAAAGAAAATCTTGCCCTCCAAGCATGTCCGTCCAAAAGGAAAAGTGAAACCAAACTGAGAAGGCCCTAATGTTATAGCAGCCGTATATCCTGGGAATGCATATAAACTAGCGAACCAAGACGGGGAAGAACTCCCTAGCCCTTGTAACGCCATGTACCTTAGAAAATATTATTCTTAACCCTGTGATCATCACATCTCGTGGTTAGATACTTATACTTACCACCCCCGTAGTCACCACGACCCGTTCATTGGTCGTACGCCTTCAATTATCAGAATATCCTTAAGACCTCCAATTTATAGCCCACTTTCTCATTCGGGTGAATTGATCAAAGGACTAGTGACATATCTAACCTCTTTCAAAAATCCAAGTAACACCCGATTCTCACCCCTTCCCTCGCCATTGGAGGAGACGTTAGAGTAAAAAAAATGAAGATGTCAGGTTTAATCAAAACTCATCATTCTTGCGCTAGCAGGATGCTTTCAAGAAAAATACACATATATGAAACAAAAAAAAATGAGAGAGAGCAATACGACGAATGAACCAGTCAATGAGCCTAGGAAAGCATAAGCAGGCCGTGAGGACATCTCTGGTAACTTTACTAGAAATGTATAAGCAAGTTGCGAGGGCATCCCTGATGTCCCCATACTACTAGATGTCATCGTAAGGTGGCGAGAGGAGGACAAACTCTTGCTAATCATAGAATGTGAGATTTTGATGGTACCGAAATATGACGAAGAGCTCGATCATGGCACCTCGTATCCCCTCTGAGAAAAAGATTGTTACTCATCCCTTTTGGAAAGCTTTAGGTACAAACTACTCCTCACATCACTGAGCCTTATCCCTCCTCCACTTTTTTATTTTTCGGACGATAAATCGGAGGGCCTTTCAGGATACTCTTAGGAATGAAACCGAAAACCAGTGAATGACAATTGATGCAATCACTTACTATATCTACCACACCCTCTCTGATAATGACCATGGGATAGGATGATCACAACCCAAAGGTAGACCCCAATATACAACTGACATAATCAAAATGACCTCCCCTGGTTCGATGATAGTACTGATGAACTTTTCTTCAAAACTAACTCACCAAATACCCATGGCTTCTTATAGGCCCAGAGTGGTTATCTTAAAAACTCAGAAAAAATTTCCATTGCATTCAGACACTGGGGCATTTTTTTTCAAAAAGAGAATCACCTTAAAAGTGCCAACTTGCCCATAAAGAAGATGCGAAATAACGAAGTCACCATCTGAAAAGTAATACCGAAGATACTACATCCCGATCCTACCACGCTCCTACACTGGGGCATTATTATTGTTTTTATTTTATTATTATTTTAGTTATTTTCTTTCTTTGTTGCATTATTTTTATTTCCTATAAAAAAAGAAAAGAAGAAAAAAAGAGAAAAAAAGAAAGAAAAAAGAGAGAGCATATATCCATCTTTTACTACTAGACCCTGGTCTGAGACACTTACCCCCCTTGAAAACTAGCAAGGGGGAGAATAAAAATTATTGACAGTCTTGCCTTAACATGTGTAGATACAAAGTAACCTTCAACCATCACCAGGCCAGCTCTGAAAGCATCCAAGTCTCGATGACAATTGACGGCACTAAAAGCAAAAGGCAAATGCAAGAGGTAATTAAAAGAAAAGGAATAGTCGAATCAGGTACATCTGAACCAAATATATATATTCATCAAAATTTTCTTTTCACACCCATCACCGGGGGCATACCCCCTGTATATACAATGAACACAAAAAAATACACATACACCTCTACTTCGTTCGCTGCCGCTGGGATGGCCAATCACCGCTGTCCCTAGTATCATCAGCTCGGAGGTCCGTAGACTGATCCTCCGAAAATACAATCTCGACACCCGAAGTTGGCAAAACCTGTAGATGAATTGAAGGCCCCACTACTGAACCCCCCTCACTTGCCTGGCTAGCAGACTGCCTCGATCGAGAATGAGGAGGATACCCAGCAGGAAACTCTTGAATAACAAAATCCTCACGAACATAATCCCTGACACGATCATGTGTCGTACGACGAGGCTGCCCGGTCAAGGAACTCGTAGCCCTCGACTCCGATTCAGCAAGCTGATCAACCATCCCGCGCACTCCTCGCTCACTCCTCGTCAGACGATACTGTAGTCGATCTCTGGTCGCCTGCATCTCTGCCCGCGTCGTCTGACGTGCCACCTCCAACGCCTTAACTTGAGTCTCTTGCACAACCATCATCTCGACAAGCAGGTCCTCGTGGCTCTGCGTATCCCTAAGGATCCATCTCGCCTTAGGAGTGGCGCGCGCTGGCGCCGCCTCTAGGAGCGCCTCCTCAAGCTGACAAACCTACGTTACCACACCAAGTCAAGAAGCGAATACATACTTGCAAAGAAAGGAAGAGCTGAAAGAAAGGAGACATATCATATCCACCCTCTCTCCAAGAAGGCGCTCAACCGTCGCAGCGGTTACTGGATCGGCAGGCGGCACGGAAGGAACAACAAATGTGGGTAGCTGTAATGCAAACAAGCAAATACATCATAAAACATTATGACTAATATAATAACTACAACCATAATAACTAAAACATACCTGAGTAGGAACAGGAGCAGACTCCTGAGGGGGAGCCTCAGGAGCAGAATCTGGAACAGCCTGCACAAAAGCCAAACAAACTAACACAAGATATGTCAGAATAAAATAAGTGAAATAACCTGAACTAAATTACACCAAACCAAAAACTATACTTGACTCTTGGGGCATAGAGAGGCAGCAGTCGCCTCCCTCATCTGAAAGTCCTCAGCGACCTGGCGCTGAAATACCACATGATGTTAGTAAACTATTAAGAAAAGCAAAACAATAATACCCAACGAACTACTACGATCATACAGAAGGGTAAAAAGATTGAAGAAACTTACCTAGTGCTCTAGCTCGGCCCGAAGCTGAGCCATCGCTGGATCCTCCCAACTAGAAGAGGCAACTGAGGAAGGATCGAATACCTGAGCAGAAGCCCCTTGCTGCTAACTGCGCAGCAACTCAACCATCGCCGCATGACTGGCGACCTCAACCTCCCTCTCGGTCTGGCTAAAAGAAAATGAGACACAACAACTATATCAGAACAACTGGAAAACTGAGTCAACATAATATATAAACAACTAGACCAAGGAACTAACTCATCGGGAGCCGTCGAGTGTCTGGTAGCTGAAAACTCATCTCATCCTCCGCTCTCCTAGCCTGAGCAACCGAGGTGGCTAGGGAGCATAACATCTCCTCATCAGGACAAGGAGCGCACCCCATCTTCTCCATCACCATATGAAGGGCATCTAATGCTCTGCAGATGCCCGCAGTGAGATGGCCCTGCTCTACTACAGCCAATCTCTCCCTCAATGCTGACACCGACTCAGGCCTGCCAACCCTAAAAGAGCCACTCTTGTGGAAGGGTCGCGTAAATAAGCACCAGCCGCCCAACATTCTGAACCATCTAGCAAACTCTCGGGCATCCGCCTCATCGAGTGTCGCGGTCACCCTAGTCCCCCCAGACCTAAAATCCTCAATCAGAATAACCATCTTCTTCGTAAAGTTTCGGTCAGGGGGACCGGTTAATAAACGCTGAAACCCGAGAAACTAAAGCACCAAACCGAGAAAATGTAACGACAATATAGACAACACCTACCTGCCTAGCGTGCATATCCTCAAAAAGACCTCATTCGGTCTGAAGATTCGAAGACCAACGACGATGCCCCAACGCCATCCTCCACACATGCATTTGCGAAAACGTGAATGTAATCTCCGTCAGGACCCATGGACGAAGAAAGGCAAAGTGATCATATGCCCAACACTAAAGAGCAAAAAAAATTTTGAATAACTGATATGACTAAAAAAAGCAAAATAGGGAAAAATCGAAGACATTATGACACCAACTCACTTGGAGGAAGGGAAGGAAACCTCCGATCGTTGTGACACCTCACCCCCGACAATAAAACTGCTCGTAGAGATGCACTAATGCGACCACACCGCAGGCATAGGTAGGGACCCGATCCAAGTCCCCAAGAAGCATAAAAAACAACCTAGTGATGTATCCCCGAGTCGAAGAAGAAAAGACTACTGCACCAAAGAAATGCATCAAGAATGCGCGAAGCACCCTATCTGCAGCCAATCCCAGCTCAACCAGGGGCTGCTGACCTGCCATCGCCACACAACATGCCTCGAAAGACGCCCTTGGCTCCGAATGACGCCTTGGAGGGATGAAGCCACTTACAAATGTGTCAAAGAACCAAGTGACTTGAACTATCCCTGGTCCCGATTCACTAGATCTATACGGGACACCTAAAATCTCCTCGCACACCCCTAGATAATCTCCCGCTATCTGCCTCTTAATCGGCTCACCCTCGAAACGAAGACCAGTGATGCGGACCCAGTCCTTTGGAGTCAGCAGCAACATACAAAATAGAAAGAGAAGCGCCTGATGCTCCTCCCTCCACCTCTCTAGAATCATTGCAATCAAACCACTGTCGACTTGAAAAGGCTCCAACTCCAAGATCGGCCCAAAGCCGAAAGACGCCAACCGCGCCCGCTGAAACTTCGGTAAGGTACGATACCAAGTGTGAGACTCAGTCCATGCCGAGTTGATAGCCAGCTATGGAGGCTCCTACCAAACAAAAAAAAAACAAAATATAATGAGACTAATATGGTTACCTACAACGAGAGACAAGTAGACCTAGAGCTAAAAAATAATAAAGTATATGAAAACACACAATAACAATTCATAATAAGCACACAAAACATGATAAAATGAGACGATGAAACAGAAGCGTGACCTATCAGTCAGGATGCATGAATGGGCACACAATCAATAATCGATGCAAATTTGACATAAATTAAAAGGGTTTTCAGATCCTAATAAGTCTATGTCACAACCTAAATGCCTAGAAAAGCGAAGGAACACTTGCTCACGGGTACCTACTTGGCCTTGAGCGAAGAAATCCTCCAACGGAAAGTGTGCGAGCCTGACACTCCTCACCCTGACATTCCTCACACTCATCTCCCTCATCCTCAACTCCCTCATCTTCAACATCCTCGCCACCCCCAATCTCAGGGATCTCCTCCCTGATCGACACCTCGGTGCCCACCTCAACGGCAGCCTAATTCATAGAGGTCTCACCAACCTCTTTTGCTAACATCCACTCCATCTCTGATACAGACATGTAAAATTGATCTCTACCTCTGGACTCCATCTCAAAAGAAAGAGCTCAAAAAATTAGAAAGAGCGGAAGAAACGACACCTGAAATGGACGATCGGATAGCAAGATATCGTGAAAACATAAAAATTAGGATGTAAGAGGACAAGGAAACACATAATTGAGAGAAAAAAGGATAGCGCGGTTAGAAAATGAAGACCCATGGACATATATATCACTCAGACTGATCGCACACCCAAATCTAGGTGCGCAACCTGATTGCGCGTTTGACAGATAGTGCACAATCAAAATTGCGCGACTAATATGCTGCACGCAATATAAACATCGCCCGCTTGGAAAAGCTGCAGTTCGACTATTCCACACCAAAGTGAAGATGCATAATCCATTCACACACCATGAAGTGCGCGCGTCACCCCCAAATTAGCCCACAGGATAAGTCGACGATGCTTCAATCACGCGTTCTGTAAAGAACGCGCAATCAAATTATGCGCCAGAAATCCTACGCGTGATTGCCCCTTTCACCCTGACATTACGTGCTGCCCTACAGGCATGCAATCGAATCAAGCGCCCCGAGAAGTGCGCGCAATTGACCCAAATTGACAAAATTTTACCCAAATTGCAGCAACCAGGAATTCATCATTTACAGCTCGGACATTGATGATTAAATAATAAATAAAAAAATGCATACAATCACAGAACACACACGTACATCCTAAATCAGATCCGCACACTTTATACATTCCAAAAACTAACAAATCCAAACCCCCAAATACCGAAACTTTAAACACCATCAAGACTTTAACCCCTTACTTGCATCTTACTCTAAAAAAATTTCAGCCATGGCCAAAAGAATAAATCAAATGTAGAAATACACCCCACTAAAACAACCCGATCCAAATCAAATAACCAGAACTAATCCAAACTTCAAACATTCATAAATAAATATAATTACAAATCACACCGAGGGCATACCCTCTGAATATATAACTTAAAATAAGAAATTTAAAACCAACACGTTCAGGCAATGCCCAAATTTGGATTTATTCAGGAAACAAGAGATCTCGGAGAAGCCCGGAGAGGGAGTACACCCTGAATGAATTCTGACAATGACAACCTTTCCTTCCCCTTTTCTTCCAAAGATGTTCCTTGCCACACAATTCTTCCAACCACATGACGAAGCAACACCATCTCAAAGCCTCTAGCCAGAAGAAAAGAAAGAGTGGCTCACAGAAAGCCACCCAGGACCTACGGGACCCACCTATGGAAGCTCACCTTGGAAAGCATAACAAGGAGTAGTAATGAACACTGAATCCGCAGAGCCTATCGAGAAAAGATAAGAGTCGATCACAAGAACTCTGACCCTGCCTTATCCTTGGGTTTTCTTTCCCCACTTTTAACTCCTCCATCTCTTCTCCTAATGGGGTGACCCTTCAAGTTAGATTGGTAGCACCAACCCTAGCACCACCCCGAATTCTTAATTCCGTCCATTCCCAATAATTCACTTAATAATCATAATTCTTCGGGTTCAATATCTAGGATACAAAATAGAAAGGAAGAAAAGACATTAATGAACACAAAAAAATGCCCTAGATCTCAGACAAAATAAAAAAAATAATCAAACTTTTAATCCTAATCTTGAAATAAAATTTAAAATAAAACCCAAAACCTTTGGCTTGTATTTATAAAACTATACCCCCTAAACTACCAAGTGACAAGTGTCACATTTTCAAACCCTTTCAATCTAATTAAATCTAAACCAAACACATACCCCCTAGAAAAGAACCATAATCCACAATAAGCCTAAACCAACCAACCAAAGCACAACACTTACCCCTCCAAAATATAAATCCTCCCAAAATCGATGAACTAATAGGATCAAAACACCTAACCCCATCTAGAATGTCCACAAATTAAACTCAAACTCACACATTTCTAATCAGATGTCATCAAACATTAAACTAAGACAAACAAACCTTCAAATCGTAAACTTGGAACTCATGCTCTTACCATGAAAAAATTAAAATTCCTCAAAGTTACATAACAAAACTTAAATAAATACCCAGTCAAACCAAATTCCAAAACAAACACCATAAACGTTCATTTATTTAACGAAATTTTACATTTATCACCGAAGGCATACCTCTTGAATTTACAACCCAAAACAAAAACCTAAAACTCTAACCTACAACCTAAAACGAAGACCGAATCCGCAATGGAGACAAAGCAAGAGCAGACCTGACTCAGAGCATCCAATCGGAGGCTTCAGGGAGGATTGGTTGGGAAACACATCCCTCCACTTGTAACCCTGACTCTTCCCCCATCTTCACCTCCTCCGTCGCTGCCTCCTCAACGTTGCCTTCACTACTCCCTAAAAGGGATGGATGTGAAAACCGGTCTTCCCTTTCCCAATATTGCCCATTCTCAGATCCACTCCACCAAGCAGCATATCAGGTTGAAGATCACGCGAAATGATGAACATTGAAAGAAATGACATCTCAATAAGACGGTTAGATCACCCAATATCACGAGTACACGAGTTTTAGAACACTAGAAAGCAAGAAAAGTAAAGATAAAACTCGAAGTACAAGAAAATGAAGATTTTTGCCCCTTATATAGAGAGCAGTCTAATCACGCATCAAAATCTAGGCGCGCAATCCAATCATACGTAGTAACAACTATCCTTAATCCAAATCACACGTATTCCCTTATTCGCGCAATCCAACTTCCGCCAACCTAGCAGGCACGATGCCCCGATCCCGCGCTTAAACCAGAGTGCGCAATACAAAAGGTCGCCCGCACAGTGACCTGGTGACGTTTGAATTATGCGTTTATTATAGAGCGTGTAATCCAATCACATGCACACAACCAAACGTGTAAACAATCCCGTCAAAATTCCAATCACACGCTCGAAAATAAGCGCATAATTCGATTGAGCGATCGATACTAGGCGCGCAATACCCAAATTCATACATTCTCACACCTTTTACTCCCAACTCAGTTGAGATCAAAACCCTTTCTCCCATCACGTAAGCCCACAAGAAGAAAGAAAACATTAACCACATCCTCTATCCCGTCCGACAAAACACACCACCATGACGCAGGAAAAGCCAAGAGCGCCCTCCCCATGGTTAGAATCACCTTTCCATATTCCATCACGATTTGACTAGAGGAGGATAGTCCCATCGCATAACTCCCATCACCCTATCCTATCACGACCGGACACATCGGCATGAAATAGCCACGCCCTACTACACCAACCAAAGACAAAGACGAGTCCAGTCACGATGCAACCGCGACGTAGTCTCATATAGCCCAAGATCTGCCAAAGAAAGAAACATAGCAATGACATCTATCAACGATCAACACCTCATCGCGATATCTCACCAAGTAATCCGAACATCCCGCACGCAGCGGCTATCAAACCCTACCACTCAATTGCGTCACACGTGTCCCATCATGACACAACAACTTCATCTTGTCTTACAACCCCGATACCAATCACACCTCCTCGAAATCCTCTTCATGAAACCTTGCATAGAGTCAAACCTTCTAAAAGTCCCATCGCTAACTATGCTCATCAAATGTCCCATCATGGAAGTAGAGAGCCTATCCCTCCCCCCCTCCAAATCACTAGCTACACAACAGTCATTAGACTCCAACAGAAGAAGAGGGACTCCTCCCACGTCCCATCGCATCTCAAACACAAACATCCCACCAGGATCCAAATGCCCCTATCAGGCCTACGACCAATAATCCCCTGGCATCTTAACACAGATCCCCAATATCCCATCACGTCTATGATCCGCTATGACAAGAAGGAAGAGAAAAGACTTTCTCACGTCTCATCTCAGCATGCAACCACCGGGACTCATTCCAGCATGCAACCATAACGGGAAAGACCACTATGTCCCATCGTGTACCTCACTTCCCCAAGATCTTGCATCACGGCAATGGCCACAAAGTCCTTGTTACAGTAGAAATGAAGAAAAGAAAGGAAACCCTCCAAACGTCCCGTCACGACATCATTATGACATCACCAATCCCATTGTGGGCTACCCAGGTAAGCATCACCACTTCAGGTAAGTATCACCTTCTCTTTACTTGATATTTCTTCTAAAATATATAGTTAGCTATGATTAAGTTAAAATATTTTCAAAACCCATCTCTCTCAACTTGCAAATCGCTGTAGTCCTCCCATAACATACAATCATCAGTATTCGTCGAGAAGGTTAGACGGAGTATCTGGCATACCAAGTGTCATCTTGACAACCACATAAATGGTCGGGTCCATAAATCCTGTACCGGCAAATCTGCTTAGCAACATCTCAGAAGCCACATTTTCCAAAGATTTACCACCGAATTGATCTTAAGTAAAAATTCTCGAATTTTCAAAACCCCTTACTTCCAAAACCAAAACAAAACTAAAAAACTAAAAAATAAATAAAATAACAAAAAAAGGAACCAAAATAATAATAAACAAAGAGACCCCTTACCTATCAAAATTCATCTCATTCACCAATTACTCAAACCAACCATTCCCCTTGGGAAACCGAGCAATGAATATATTTAATCTAAGAACTTACAAATGCCTATTAGACAAGGAACACTTGACGCGCATTGGTGTGAGCAATGACGCGCCCGGTCTGACATGACTTGCCAAAGCCTTCGCCATTACATGATTACATTTTTTATCAGTCTCTAAACCTTGTCTATAGACATTCGTATGATGCCCCCGGGTACCTCGACTGCGTCATTTTCCTTTGTTTGACTGCCCATTGCAGCAGGTCACGATATGCGGTGGGATGCTTCTTGCACCCACAGATTAGGATATGGTGATTCTCCTTTTCGTTTAACTGTCACTCACAGTAGGACGTGCTATGCGACAAAATGCCCCTTGCACCCGCAGATTTGAATATGCTGACTTCCCCCACCGACTGTTTATGGTAGCGGGTCACGATATGCGACGGGATCATTTACATCCACGGCATGGAATACGCCTTTCGACAGCTACCACTAAGCCCCCGAATGCTCTATTTTAGCTTGCGCTGATAGATAAGAAAGCCAAGCATGTCATGTCAGCATCCCCAGTTCACATTTGTGAGTTCCTAAGAGAAATGAGAAGACACCTCGAATGAGGGGTGTATACTTCTTCGACGTGTTCTTACTTTACAAAAGCGTGCCGAAGAGGGGCATCTGTAGAAATCCCCATTTTTCCCTTTCAGAGTATATAAAGTCATTCGGTCAACCTTTGACCTTAACTGTGACTCTTCGGAAAGGACTTACCTTCTCTGATAGTTTTCTAACCCTAATGTGGGAACCATATGCTGAAACAATAGTATATGGCTGAACACAGGCTGAAATAATAACTCTGTGGCTCAGACCCCCTAACCCTAACGTAGAAACAATGCACTGAAATAATAGTACATGGCTGAACACAGGCTAAAACAATAGCTCTGTGGCCTAATTTTATAATTTCCAGCACAAATCTGCAATTTTCAAATTGCCATAACCTTTGATATACAACTCCAAATTAGGCGATTCTTGGCTCATTGGAAAACCTCTAATTTACAATGATATAGGCCTTAGGTTGGGAAAATATATGTATAAACCTTAGAACTCCTCTTTACATCAGCTATTTTGATTGATTTGAAACTTATGGGCTTTCTAAGGGTTTGGGAAGGTTTGGATTACTTTCTAAGGATTTGGGAATGGCTCTAAAGGTTAGATTAAGTTCTAAGGGTTTTGAAGGTGCTTTCAGAAGCTCGAGAGTGCATCGTTCTCAATGTATGGGGCCTTGGGCCAAATTTGGGTGTCTACAGATGCCCCTCTTTAATATTCGATCAGTAACGATTGTATGCCAAAGAAAGAGAGATCCGAAGAGGCCCAAGGCATGCTAACAGGTCTGCCATATTTAAAATGAACCTTAAACATCAAAAAGAAAGAAAAAATAGAAAGAGTGATGTAAGCTCAACACTTGGGATAATGTGCATCACTCGAGAAGGAAAGTAGCGAAAGCCCCAACACTTAGGAAAACTTTGGCTCATCGAGATCATCTCCCCCCAAGTGCTTAGTGACATTACAGGGTATAACCGAGATAATGTGATTATGCTCGATGTTTGAGTTTCATTCTGAATAAAATAGCCCCGCGAGTGGGAGGGTGATCGATCCATACTTAAAGATTGGCGTAAGTAAAACGCGAAGATCCACTGTTTGCGTCCAATCTCATGAGGCACCAATTGCCCCACTTTATCGGCCATGGGTGCCCCTACGCGAGGTAGGGTTCAAGATCTTTGAGCGAACTCATTGATGCCGAAGTTAATTTAACACAACTACCCGAACGGAGCGAATATTGATGTCGCAATGTTTTTTGGGAGAATATACCACTTTTTAAAATGTGCCCTAGATCAACATGACCAAGAGCACCCCCAACTTCAAATAATACTGAATATATCCAGCTAAAATTGGGTGCCTATCGAAGAAGACACCCAATCTTGGTTTCTGCCAACAATGATCATACAACTCATTTAACTCTGCATAAACATGTACCCATTAGGGGCGATAAGCAACTAAGGCCATGGAAGTCTTGACCCAAATCTCATTTGGGTATAATTGATAATAACAAATGACCATCCTACGGATACTCAGACGTGTGACGCCTATCTAAGGGATACCGCACCAATGCAGGTTTTAAGCCTGCAGAAAACTAAGGGAAATGGACCCTTCTGTATGCATGCTAGTACATAGTTGATCGATATGCAGTTTCATTTTCAACAGGTTGGTCTCAACCAATGATTGACCTTTTTCTGAATAATCTGAAGCTTAAGACACTAAAGTTCACACGAACCAAAGACGAAGTGCTTAGCTCAAAGATTTAGCAGTGGAATCAACCTGATCGAAACATTGACCGCTTGATCGGGATTGACACCATTGCTCCTACTTTAAAGTAGGATCTAAAGATCTAAGGCGAACCTTAGACTTAGGACATTAATTTAGCATAGCTGCGTTGCAGATAAAATATTGATATTTTATCGCATTGAAATACGCATGTGCGTAGTTGTGTGTAATAAAACTCAGATATCTTTTTCTATCTTTTTTTTTTTTTTCAATAGATTGGACATTAGTGGTGAGATGCTTCATCTGATTTGTCCATCGCTGAGAGGTTGCGTGCTTTGAGGCTTTGGACCATTTGATGTTCTTGCATATTCTCAAGAAAATGTCAGTCCCTTTTTTGTTTATTTAGGTAACAATATGCATCCTAATTTACAGAAGGAGAAGCAAACCTTTATCTATACATTTTCAATTTTCAAGATTTATATATCTTTTTAGATTTTTATTTTTAGAGGTTTTTTTTTCTTTTTCTTCATTTTTGAGATGGAAGTACGATGCTGTAATTATGTACATGAAAGGAGTATATATATATACATTTTGGATTTTTTCAGATTTCTTATTTTTGTTTTTTCTTTCTTTTCTTTTTTGTTTGATGCCTTAACAATGAGGCGAAGTAACGGGTACCATTTTGAGCATAGTCGAACCCGTTCATGGTCGGACCTTAGTGAGATTTAGAATTTTTATCAAGGTCGGAACATCCATTCCTTTGAATCGAATCAACCTTTTCTCCTTACCTTGTGTCATACATTTGACGGTGCAGTCTGAAGATATACATGATCGAAACCTGATTTGAGCAAACATGAGTGGCCCAATTGGCGACCAGATAACCAGAAATGTAATCAAAGGACTAACTTGAATGATATTTCTTTTCTTTTTCTTTCTCTCCTTTTTTTTTTTTTTATAACTCACAGTGGCCAAGATGAGTTTTCGCCGTGCCCTCTATCGCCCTCTTTTTTACCCGTAGCGCCCTTTCAGGTTTTCACTACGTCTATGAGTTTTTGTATTTTTACTCCAGGCGCCTTTTCAGGTTTTCACCTAGTCCGTAGAAGCTCACTTTTTTTACCTGTGGTGCCCTTGCGGGTTTTCACCACGTCCTCTTTGGTTTGAGCTCGTATATTTTTTCTTTTTCTTTTCTCTAAAGGCCACGACATCGACGTTAATTCTGTCATGATCGGCTGGATGGAATTCTTTTATTGTCTCTCAGCTTAGCTCGTACTGACTCAAAGGATATTATGATTGCTCGTAGACCTTAAAGAGAGTTTTATTCAGGGTTGAATCGTGACCATGGGCTAAAAAAGGATAGATTAGGAATTTTGAAAGTATTCTTCGGTTTAAAGGTTTTCCTTGATTGGATTTCAGATATCGTAATACACTTCTTCCTTGGGGGATTTTTACTGTACACATGATTTTTCTCTCTTTTTCTTTTTGCTTTTTTTTTTTTTTTTTTTCAGACCTCCATTTTCTTTGGAGTTTTGCTTTTCTAATTTTTTTTAAATTTTGATGGTAAATCTTTTTTTATTTGGTATATAAATTTTCACTACTTCTTTTAGGAGGGGTTACGAAAGAAAGGTTAATGGCTCCATAGGTATAGCAAAGGGTGTGATCATTCAGGGATGCTTTTCAGCTACTTGGCTTTGAAATGATGGCATCTTTTAAGGGTCCTTAAGCAGTCACGTATCCATCTTATCAATCCTTATCTTGCTGTGAGAGATTCAGAGTAGAATCATCACACGTATCCAACGTTGATGGGTTCGGGAAAATATTCTCCGTCCATGGTGGCGAGGCGGAGCGCGTATCTAGGGAGTACTTCTCAGATGACGTAAGGTCCTTCCCAGTTGGGCCTGAATTTCTCCCTCTGATCAGCATGGAGAGACGGGAAGATTTTCTTGAGTATGGTGTCGCCCACCTTCAAATCTCAAACGCGGACATGCTTATTAAAAGCACGTGTGATCCTTCCTTGGTAAACTTAGGTGTGACACAAAGCTTGAAGCCTCTTTTAATTGATCAGGCTCAGTTGTTCGAAGCGAGATCTCTCTCTTTTAGCTTATGGTAGATCTGTTTCGATGAGGATACAGAGTGATGGTACATTGACTTCAACTGGCAGCACTGCCTCAGTTCCATACATAAGGGAGAATGGTGTTACCCCTATAGCGGTATGGATCGCCGTTTGATAGGCTCATAGTAAGAAAGGTAGCATCTCACTCCAATCTCGGTATGTGATAACCATCTTCTCAAGGATTCAGACCACTATTTTATTGGCAGCTTTGACGGCTCCATTAGTTTGAGGCCTATATGGTGATGAGCGATAATATTTGATTTTATACTGCTCACATAAGGATCTGATGTGCTTGTTCATGAAGTTGGTGCCGTTGTCCATGATGATGTCCTTAGGCATGTCGAATCGACAGACGATGTTATTCTTGATAAATTTTTCAACATGATTGGTCATGATGCTTGTGTAGGATGTTGCTTCTACCCATTTTGTGAAGTACTCGATGGCGATGAGGATGAACGTCTTTTGAGGAAGTTCTTAATGTCTGAGAATCACGGAGGCTCATCATCTAACTTTATGGGTTCCTCGATCTAGAGGCAGAAGGCTGGCTCATTTCTCTGCCCGATCATGATAGGCTTCATCTCGACGCCATAAGGAAATTTGACCATTGATGCTAATGTCACAAGCACGTCGATAAAATGATTCCTTTCTTGCTGGACATAGGAGAAGGTAACCTCTTCGAAGCATGTTATCAAATCTTCGAGGTGTTCATGGTACGGGATTAACTTTTCATCCTTTTTCTTCCAATCTCTGTTGGCCTGACATATTATCAGTTGTGAATTGCCAAACACCCTAAGATGAGTTATGTTCAGATCAAGAGCTGCTTGTAATCCAGCTATGCAGGCTCCATATTCGGCCATATTATTGGTACAGGAAAAATTGAGTTTGATGGAGACTGGTACGTGGGACCCGTTCGGTGAAATTATAATAAGGTCGACTCGTTGACCTTCTGGATTCGATGTCATCAAAGTGCATTACCCATGACACTTCAGCCTCCTTTGTGTCATCCTTAGTCATGAACAAGATGTCTTCATCAGGAAACTCGGTTCTCAAAGGCTTGTAATCAGGAAAAGGATTCTCGGTAAGATGATCAGCGAGTGCTTGCCCCTTGATTGACTTCTGAGTGATATAGGTGATGTCAAATTCTGATAAGAGAAGTTGTTAGCGTGCAATCTACCCAGTAAGAGTAGGCTTTTCAAACAAGTATTTTAGAGGATCCATTTGCGCTAGGAGTATTGTCTAAGAGAGAAAGTAGTGGCGAAGCCTCTGTGTGGCCCACACAAGAGCTAGACATGCTTTCTACAGATGAGAATATCGCGCCTCATAATTAGTGAACTTGTTGCTCAGGTAGTAGATTACTTGTTCTTTTCTACCAGTTTCGTCGTGCTACCTGAGGACACACCCCATCGAAAATTCTGTCGTTGAGAGGTACATTAGGAGGGGTCTTGTTAATCAGTGAAAAAAACAATTTTCACCTCCTAACCTGAGCTTTGATGGACCTTTGAGTGATTAATAACGTGCTTTGAGTGTTGTTAGCAATAAATTACAGTCATAGTGCAGAAATCCATCCAAAAGTGTCAAGAAGAGAGGTATCTGTTGAAGAGTTGCAGCAGACAAGAATCACACCAGATCATGCTTCAGCTGTGTATACAGTGGAGCAACACAGTAGTAGCATTTTTTGCTGTGTGCACTCAAGCATGCTAGTATGACAGCTATGCATCATTCAGCTTCATCTACATTAGTGCACACCAGAGTAGTGTATGTAATCCTGTCGAGATGCACCTTGGACAATTTGAGTAGTTGCTAAAACTTATAACCCAACTACTCGAGTGGTAGTGAACTTGTCGAATGCTCCATTGATGAAGAGTAGAGCTACTCAAGAGGTTGCCAGAAGCTGCACTGATGAATTCGAGAGGTTTAGAGAACCTATCGAGTAGAAGGAAAAAGGCAACCACTCTCTCGGTTACATTGCATGCAATCAAGCTGATCTTGTCGAATAGAACAACCAACCTATCGAATACATACCTGGAACTGTGCTGGATCTCGAGCAGATGGGTGATCCTATCGAGAGGATGGCTGAAGCAAGTAGAGATGTTGAGCAGTTCAACTGAACCTATCGAGATCAAGTGCAGAACCTGTCGAGAGCTATAACCAACCTATCGAATGGTTTAAAATTGAAGCTGAAACCTATTGAAAGGTTCTCTGAACCTATCGACTTGCGAAATCTGAACTTCCTACTTGTCAATCGAGAGACCTTGGGCTTCGGTGACTTGATACACATGTCCGGAGGCTTGCCGATGCCCTTGGAGGGTATTTTTGGAACTTCATGGGTACAAAAGAGAACCTCCCTAACTACCTCACATGTGCTCAACTAGTTCTAACAAGATTCTAGAAATTCTTAGAGGAAACGCAGCCACCCCAGCAAGCCTGATAACAGATTTGTTCCCCTTTTGATCTGATTGACTAAAATAGATCTGAGACGGTTGGGGGAAGTGTATAAATAGGAGAGGAGCAGAGCAAAGAGAGCATCCAGAGTTTGAGTAAAAATTCAAATTAATTTCCCTCCAAAATTCTAATCATCTTCTCTCTTTTCTATTCTCTCTTTAGCCCAACCATGGTTGGCTAAATTCTTCTAACAGCTAGGGTGAGGTCAGATCTATAAATTGAATGGTGAGATATCTTTGTGTGAGGATTGAATAATGCAGAGACTACAGATCCGAGAGTAATTTGTATTAAATCAATGAATTGTTGCTTGTAAAGTTCATTTAATCTGTAGATCTGTTGATTTTTATCAAATTTCCATAGATTGTATGCCCCTGTGGATGCCTGAGCTTGTAGCCTTGCATCCACAGCATATGTAGTAGATTTCTTATTTCAATTTGGACCTTTAGATTGAATGAAATCCATAGGATGATCTATGACTGTAAAGACCCGTATTTTGAACCCGAGTTAGACTGACCCTGTGTGTGTATTCGGCTCGGCAACCGACGCCACCATTTGTTTTAGATTTTTATCTAGATGTGATTGTGCGGACAGATTTTAATTTAGAGCCCATTTGGACCCTCGTGCGAAAGTTGTGCACCGACCTCGGTGTAGCCGCTCAACACCGGACTTGAGTTTTAAAATTAGAAGTGTATAATACATAAGATGTGTGTGTGTGTTTTACTTTGTGAGCAATCCTATTATAAGAAGGAATTGCATTCCCGTATTATACTAGGTTTTGTTAAGAGAGGATAGTTACCCAACCGTGTGAAACTCCTTCTCTCTTCTTCAATCATCGTAGGAGATCGGTTTAGAAAACCTCCTTCTCTAGAACCCTCTTTGTTGAAAACACTTAAACCTTAGAAAGAACTTGAATCAACCTTGGATTCGTAGTTGGCTATTGGGAGAGGTTGAGATCATTGGGGGCGTGTTGGAGTTGTCTCTGTGAACTCATGGGATCGATTGCGGCGCGAATCGTTGAGGAAACCCGTCGGTTTTTATCATCGCTCGAGCAAGGTATCACCGAACTCCGACATTGCCTTAGTATTTTAGTCATAACTTTTTATTCCGAACTCTGATTAAGACGATTTTTTTTACGTTGGAAAGCTAATAGAAAAATCTACAACTTTCATGTTTTGACCAACTCATGAATCAATCGTCTTGATGGTTAAACAAATATGAGAATGTTACATCAAATCGCTCGAGCGAGCTATTATCATCGCTCGAGCGAGGTATCACCGAACTCCGACATTACCTTAGTACTTTAGTCATAACTTTTTATCTCGAACTCCGATTAAGACGATTCATTTTGTGTTGGAAAGATAATAGAAAAATCTACAACTTTCATGTTTTGACCAACTCATGAATCAATCTTCTTGATGGTCAAAAAAATATGAGAATGTTACATCAAATTGCTCGAGCGAGCTATTATCATCGCTCGAGCGAGGTATCACCGAACTCCGGCATTGCCTTAGTATTTTAGTCATAACGTTTTATCTCGAACTCTGATTGAGACGATTCTTTTTGTGTTGGAAAGCTAATATAAAAATCTACAACTTTAATGTTTTGACCAACATATGAATCAATCGTCTTGATAGTCAAAAAAATATGAGAATGTTACATCAAATTCTAGGATTGGCGCAACTTGCCTGTTTTGACTTGTTTTTGAGGAAACACTTAAATAGGTCTATATTATTAGTAAATTAGAGTTTATCTTAATGCATGAACGTATATTGTGATGTAGATTGAGGGCGAGAGGCCATCAATAGGACCTTGCTTGACTTCGCATAACTCCGAGTTTTAGGTAGGAGAATCTCATCTTTACAGTATTTTATTTTAATTCGCATGGATATTTTGAATTAAAATCTTTAAACTTGCATATGCCATTGAAATCACATCTGTAAACTGAAATTGATATGAATGACTGAAAATCTAAATCTACCTAAATCCTGAAACCTGAATCTGCTTAAGCTCTGAAGATCTGAAATCAAGAACCGGAACTATGTATAAGAGACTTCCATCTGATTATATTAGTATCTGCATTTGTTTTATGATTGACCTGAACGACCCCTCAAAAATTCCTGAACAACTTCATGGCACAAGTTTCCCTCATTACGCAGGGGCTTGTTGCATCTGAAAAGGGTTCATGAACGACGATGGTAGGTAGGGGTTCCCATCGCTATATTCCCGCTCTCGAGATATAGTTTACTCGGAGGTATTTTAAGTTGAGGATTAAGTCATGAATTACTTGAACTTTGCATATAGAAGTTAGAGAAACTAAGACGAAACATCGTGACCGTTTCTTGAAACTGCTTTTCACACATTTAGAAATAAATTTTACATATGATTTCCGCACCTAAATTCAGCTTTATTATCGCTTATATGTTTGACAAGCTATATTCGATATTTGTTTTGAAACCATGTTAGTTAAAGTAAAATGCCGTAAGTGTCTTTCTTCTACTAAGCTTTGTTGGTTAGCTCACTCGACTATACGTCCATGTGTTCGTGTATTGACGTGGCTATTCGGTATGTGAGATCGATCCCGACTACGTGCTCGAGGAAGAGCTTGAGGTTCCTCCCGAGGAGTTTTTCCGATAGAACTTACGATTTTCTTATTTGTGGTGAGAGTTAGACTTGAATTTGTGGGCCCATTTTAGTTGGATACCATAGTTTTATATTTGACGTTGATTGTTATGAGCCATGTTTCGATGATGGTCGGCCATCATCGGTGGTTCTTACTTTTAATTGCTTCCGCATTTATTTTAGCTATGGATATTTATTGCGCTTTACTCGATATGTGCCTGCTTGTCCGGGCTTATCGTTTATTCGATAGGTTGGCGAACCGGCCTTTCCTATACCTGAGGGATTGGAAAAGTCGGTCGTCACAGTTGGTATCTGAGCCATGGTTTTTAGATTCTCTAAGGACCCATGAGAACCAACCGTGACTGATGCCAGACGCATCGAGTCATGTCGTTAGGTCCGTAATCACTAGTACTGCTTTGTAATTGTCTTTACAATCAATGTTGACGATGTTGTGGTGTTCACAATAATGATCAAGATGGCCCCAAGATTTAGAGGCAGAGGCGAGGTAGGAGTGCCTTTAGAGGACATTCTCAAGGTGTCAGACATCAAGGGAGTTGCCTTCGATCCGTTCTAATGCATTCCCTGTAGGAGCCGGAGTTGATAGAGGTCAGGGTGAAAGAATGGAACAAGTGTTGGAAAGTCTGGCCACCAACATTGCTCAGGAGACCGCATCTATGGCTCAACAGATCGCCGCAATCGCCAAAGAAGCGAGCTGATTACCGACAACAACAACAATCATCGATTTATGCAATTCGTGGAGGATGAGACCTCCAAATTTTTCTAGACAGACCGACCCGATGGAAGCTAAAGGTTGGTTGGATGAGATGGAAAAGATCTTCGAGGTGCTTCAGTGCACCGATGTCGAGAAGGTTAGATGGGCAACCTTCAAACTGGATGGACAGGCTGGACCATGGTGGAAGTCCGTGGCTAGACACCGGGAGCAGAGTTTCCCAATACTCCTTGGACATGGGCTGAGTTTAACGAGGCGCTCAACGATCAAGACTTTCCCAAGATCGTTAGGAATCGATGGAAGTTCAGCCCATCGAAAGGGGGGACAATGTCAGTGCGTGAGTATGGAGATGAGTTCATGCGACTTTCAAGGTTTGCACCCCAACATGTGGCCACCGATATGATGAAGGCCAGAAAATTTCAGCTGGGTCTTAGGCCGAGTATCACGAGAGCGTATGGGAAATGGAAACATATGGAGGAATCTTGTCAAAGGCCCTCATAGCAGAGGAAGAAATTCAAAACGGTTTTTGAGAAGCGATCGGCCGAACAAGGGCGGGGGTTGTACAAAAGGCGATCAGTACTTATGAAAATAAGAGGGCCAAGTTTACAAAGCCGCGATGAACCTTACTCAACTTTGCATTTTCTAGACCAACATTTTCTTCTGGACCGACCCTTATCGAGATTGGCAAGATCATCACTTGTGCAATCCGACGACCGGCCGGGTTCTAATGCTAGTGGAGTTTCAGGGGACAGGGATCCTCTGCACCATCTTTTGTTTGGTCACTATGTGCCTAAGGTGCGGAAACCACACAAGACCGAGGATTGTAGGAGGAACACCGGAGCATGTTTTCGTGTGGCAATCGGACACATTGGTTAAGGATTGTCCTCGGGAGGACAAGGAAGAACTAGTTCCTTCTACTCAAAGATTGACCCGACCCTCTCGTTCAAGGTTGAGCTTATGCCGTGATGGCTCAAGAAGTCAAAAGCAACGACGTGATCCAAGGTATTATTAAAAGTTGAGATGTCTTCTTATTTTATGTGTTATATATAATTGCTTGATATTTAATAAATTTTGTTAATAAGTTATGGATGAATACACATGCTTAGAAACTTTTAATTGAAACGCTTGTCTAAACTAAGGTACCCTTTTTATGCATCGGGGGAGCGATGTAAGCAAAACCGAAGCGGGAGGGTTGATAGACCCGGTCTACATTCTTTTGTTACTCCATTGTTCACGAGAAGTTGGGAATCATTCCCAAGGCCCTTGATTTCATCTTGGCGTGTCAATTCCTACGGGCAACTTCGGTGAGCACCGATACCATGTGTCAATCAGTGATTGTGATGATCGAAGACCACGAGACAGTGGCTGATTTGATCATTTTGAGCATGGAAGGGTTCGACGTGATACTAGGGATGGATTGGTTATCTACTTACCATGCGAGCGTGGATTGTCTTCGAAAGATTGTAACATTCCGCCCGCCGAAGAGAAAATCTTTCGATTTTGCGGAGTCAAATCTTGTGTGATACCATTTATCTCTGCCATTCGGAAAGGCACTGTATGATGAGGAACGGTGTTATGGTTATCCGCCTACTTGCAAGATCATAAGGAGGAGAAGAAAATATTGGATATTACGATTGCTTGCAGTATTCGAGATGTTTTTCCGAAGATCTACCCGGATTACCACCGACAGGAGATTGAGTTTTGCGATTGAGTTAGTGCTCGAACCAGATTAAAAACTCCGTATCGAATGGTGCCTGCAGAATTGAAAGAGTGGAAAGAGCAGCTTCAGGAACAGCTATATAAGGGCTTTATGAGACCGAGTGTGTCACCCTGGGGAGCACCGGTTCAATTTGTAAAGAAGAAAGACGGTTCAATGCGGCTTTGCATCGATTACCGCCATGACTAAATAAGTTGACAATTAAGAACCGTTATCCACTTCCAAGAATTGATGATCCGTTTCGATTACAGGAGCAAGGTTCTTCTCAAGATCGACTTGAGGTCGCTACCATCGCTGAAAGTTAAGTCTCAAGACATTGGAAGACGGCTCAAACCCGATATGGGCACTACGAAGTTCTTGGTCATGCCATTTGGGTTGACAAACGCACGCGTCATTTATGGACTTGATGAACCGGATATTCAAGTCACATTTGGACAAGTCTGTAGTAGTTTTGTAGATGACATCCTCATCTATTCAAAGACGAAGAAGAACATGAGCAACATCTGAGTGGCTCTACAAACCCTTAGAGACCATCGCTTATATGCAAAACTTAGTAAGTGTGAGTTTTGGCTTGAGCAGGTCAGTTTCCTAGGCCATGTTATCTCTGAGACCGGTATTACAATTGACCCAGCCAAGATTGAGTCAGTGATGAATTGGGAACAGCCAAATCGTTATGAGGTTCGTAGTTTCGGTTTAAGGTGATACTACAGAAGGTTTGTGGAGGGCTTCTCTAAGATATCAGGTCCTCTTACACAACTTACGAAGAAGAATACTAAATTTGATTGGACAGAGCAGTGTGAGCAAAGTTTTCAGGAACTCAAGAAAGGATTGACTATCGCGCCAAGATTGCTATACCATCAGGCAGGGGAGGCTTTGCAATATACAGTGATGCATCATATGGGGGTTTAGGCTGTGTGCTTAACCAGAATGAGAGAGTCATTGCTTATGGGTCTAGACAGTTGAAAGACCATGAGAAGAATTACCCGACCCATGATCTTGAGTTGGCAGCAGTGATTTTTGCTCTGAAGATCTGGAGGCATTACCTTTATGGGGAGACCTTCGATATATTTACCGATCATAAGAGCCTCAAGTATCTCTTATCACAAAAGGAGTTGAATATGAGACAACGTCGATGGATGGAGTTCTTGAAAGATTATGATTGTACCATCCAGTACCACCCCGGGAAAGCAAACGTAGTGGCAGATGCGTTAAGTCGAAAGTTCTTTGCTCAGTTATCATCTCACCACAAGGGTGCGACGATGGCATCTTTTGGAAGATATGGCTCTAAGTAGCATGAGATTTGACGTAAAAGGTTCAGGTGCATTAATGGCTACGCTGGTGATTCGTTCGACCCTCTATGAGAACATTCGCAGACTTCAGATGACGGATGATGAACTTATGGCTATCAGATGGGATGTGATTGGGGGAAGCAAAATAGATTTTTCTATCAAAGATGATGGCACTTTGTTGTTTAGAACCGGGTATGCGTACCAACTAGTACTGAGCTTCAGGACACTATTTTGGAAGAGGCTCATAAGTCTATGTACGCTATTCACCCTGGCAGTACCAAGATGTACCAAGACTTAAAGAAAAGCTTCTGGTGGAGAGGTTTAAAGAAAGATGTCGCTCTGTATGTCTCGAGATGTCTTGTGTGTCAACAAGTAAAGGTGGATCATCGAAATCCAGATCAAGTAACCACTACCGATACCTGAGTGGAAATGGGAGGCTATTTCTATGGACTTTATTTTGGGATTGCCAAGAATATTAAGAAAATACAATGCCATCTGGGTCATTATGGATCGATTGACTAAGTCCGCACACTTCCTTCCTTATAATACGTCGTATACCGCCAACAAGCTCGCAGAATTATACATCAAGGAGATAGTTAGGTTGCATGGTATACCGGTCAGTATCGTCTCCGATAGAGACCCGATGTACACATCTCAGTTTTGGCAACGATTTCAAGAAGGAATGGGCTCTAGGCTCGATTATAGTACAACATTCCATCCTCAGACCGATGGGCAGACTGAGAGGGTGAATCAGATTATAGAAGATATGTTACGTGCTTGCATGTTGGATTTTCAGGGGTCATGGGACCAACATTTACCGCTGATCGAGTTCGCCTACAATAACAGTTACCAGGCTAGCATCGGCATGGCACCCTACGAAGCTTTGTATGGACGACGGTGCAGGTCTCCGCTTAATTGGGAAGAAGTGGGTGAGAAACTCATTTTAGGTCCC
Organism: Chloranthus sessilifolius; assembly: GCA_021018995.1. NCBI lineage: Eukaryota > Viridiplantae > Streptophyta > Magnoliopsida > Chloranthales > Chloranthaceae > Chloranthus > Chloranthus sessilifolius. The sequence continues at coordinate 30,374,999 of CM037597.1, read as the reverse complement.
GAGATCGTGGAGAATACAACCAAGACAGTTCGGTTAATCCGTGAGAGACTACGAATTGCTCAAAGTCGTCAGAAGAGCTACGCTGATCTGAAAAGAAACCATGTTGAGTTTAAAGTGGGAGATAACGTATTTATCAAAATCTCTCCTACAAAAGGCGTGATGCGTTTTGGGAAGCGTGGGAAGCTGAGTCCGCGCTATGTTGGACCTTTCGAGGTATTGGGCCGAGTCGGTGAGGTTGCCTATCGAGTAGCCTTGCCACCGCAGCTATCAAAAATGCACAACGTGTTTCATGTGTCCATGTTACGAAGATATGTTAAGGACCCGACTCACGTATTGGACTACCAGCCCATTGAGCTCCAAGAAGACCTATCCTTGGTTGAGGAACCGATACGAATCTTGGATCGTAAAGAACAAATCTTACGGACAAAGAACATTCCCTTAGTACTCATGAAGTGGCGGAACCATTCTTCAGAGGAAGCCACATGGGAGCGTGAAGCGGAGATTCGCGAGCAATTTCCACAACTTTTCGAGTGAAGGTATATTGTAAACTATAGTTATGTAAGAAAACCATACGTACCTTTAAATTCTTGAATTTGCTTCTAAAAAAAAAAAAAAAAAGGAGAATTTCTTCAAATTCTTCAATGTTAAATTGGTTCATAACATCGATGCTTTACATATATATCTATAACGATCACACAATAAAATCATAAATATCATATTTATTTCATTCTCGGTTAGAACCGTATGTCTGTTGGAACCCGTGTCATCAGTTAGAACATGTTACCAGGCACGTGATCATGCTTTTGAATAAGTGTTCGATTCTGACATCTGAAATTTCTGCTCAAATAATTACCAAAAGGGTGAGGTAGGTGTGTGTGCTAGGTTTGTGTCATGGTGAAGTATATTTCCAGGCACGTGACACTTGGGAAGGTATGCATCCATGTACGGATGCAATCCTCTATGGCAGTATGGGATGCCACACGCAGTACATCCAGGTTACTACGGATCCCGACCCTTGAAAGCGTGCTTGGTGAAGCCTACCGCATCGCGACCAAAGTTCTTTGACTTTAGACTGTTTCAATTTTGCTTTATACTGGCGTTAGGATAAGGACTTACCGCAGTTCGGTTTAGCTATCCGTATATTTTCGAGGATGAAAATTCCTAAGGAGGATAGAATGTAAAGACCCGTATTTTGAACCCGAGTTAGACTGACCCTGTGTGTGTATTCGGCTCGGCAACCGACGTCACCATTTGTTTTGAATTTTTATCTAGATGTGATTGTGCGGACAGATTTTAATTTAGAGCCCATTTGGACCCTCGTGCGAAAGTTGTGCACCGACCTCGGTGTAGCCGCTCAACACCGGACTTGAGTTTTAAAATTAGAAGTGTATAATACATAAGATGTGTGTGTGTGTTTTACTTTGTGAGCAATCCTATTATAAGAAGGAATTGTATTCCCGTATTATACTAGGTTTTGTTAAGAGAGGATAGTTACCCAACCGTGTGAAACTCCTTCTTCTCTCTTCTTCAATCATCGTAGGAGATCGGTTTAGAAAACCTCCTTCTCTAGAACCCTCTTTGTTGAAAACACATAAACCTTAGAAAGAACTTGAATCAACCTTGGATTCGTAGTTGGCTATTGGGAGAGGTTGAGATCATTGGGGGCGTGTTGGAGTTGTCTCTGTGAACTCGTGGGATCGATCGCGGCGCGAATCGTTGAGGAAACCCGTCGGTTTTTATCATCGCTCGAGCAAGGTATCACCGAACTCCGACATTGCCTTAGTATTTTAGTCATAACTTTTTATTCCGAACTATGATTAAGACGATTCTTTTTGCGTTGGAAAGCTAATAGAAAAATCTACAACTTTCATGTTTTGACCAACACATGAATCAATCGTCTTGATAGTCAAACAAATATGAGAATGTTACATCAAATTCTAGGATTGGCGCAACTTGCCTGTTTTGACTTGTTTTTGAGGAAACGCTTAAATAGGTCTATATTATTAGTAATTAGAGTTGCATATGCCATTGAAATCACATCTGTAAACTAAAATTGATATGAATGACTGAAAATCTAAATCTACCTAAATCCTGAAACCTGAATCTGCTTAAGCTCTGAAGATATGAAATCAAGAACCTGAACTATGTATAAGAGACTTCCATATGATTATATTAGTATCTGCATTTGTTTTATGATTGACCTGAACGACCCCTCAAAAATTCCTGAACAACTTCCTGGCACAAGTTTCCCTCATTACGCAGGGGCTTGTTGCATCCTGAAAAAGGGTTCCTGAACGACGATGGTAGGTAGGGGTTCCCATCGGCTATATTCCTGCTCTCGAGATATAGTTTACTCGGGAGGTATTTTAAGTTGAGGATTAAGTCATGAATTACTGAACTTTGCATATAGAAGTTAGAGAAACTAAGACACTGAAACACTGCATCTGTTCTTGAAACTGTTTTCACACATTTAGAAATAAATCTTACATATGATTTCCCCACCTAAATTCAGTTTATTATCTGCTTATATGTTTGACAAGCTATATTCCGATATTTGTTTTGAAACCATGTTAGTTAAAGTAAAATGCCGTAGATGTCTTTCTTCTACTGAGCTTTGTTGGTTAGCTCACTCCGACTATATGTCACAGGTTCAGGTATTGATGTGGCTATTCAGGGCTGTGAGACTGATCCTGACTACGTGCCTGAGGAAGAGCTTGAGGTTCCTCCTGAGGAGTTTTTCCCAGTATAGAACTTACTGATTTTCTTATTTGTGGTGAGAGTTAGACTTGAATTTGTGGGCCCATTTTAGTTGGATACCATAGTTTTATATTTGACGTTGATTTCTGTTATGAGCCATGTTTCGATGATTGTCGGCCATCATCGGTGGTTCTTTACTTTTAATTGCTTCCGCATTTATTTTAGCTATGGATATTTATTGCGCTTTACTCTGATATGTGCCCTGTTTGTCCGGCTTATCGTTTATTCGATAGGTTGGCGAACCGGCCTTTCCTATACCTGAGGGATTGGAAAAGTCGGGTCGTCACAATGACCATTGAAGTGGATAGATTATAGCCTTAAGATCAATTCAAACCTTTGCTTTAAGTTGGATTATTCTACCTTGCATTTGAGCTTGTAGCCCAATGAAGGATGGCTGCAGATCCATCCTCTCCACTGTTGTTTAACCATTCAATTTATCAATGAGACTAATCCCAGGCTGTTAATTCTCCACATTTGATATTTTTTTACCAAAACTTTTTATCTCTCATTCAAATTTCTCTCTTGCTCATCTCTGGTTCATGTTATAAATTTGTTTATAATTAGATCTAATTTTCTGCTATTTTTTAAGTTAAAAGTGACAACCAAAACTCTTTTCCTATTTTTTCTTTGCTTTTAGGATAGATAGGAAGTGTTAAGAGGTGAAAAATGCCACTTTTCACCTTTTAACCTGACCATTGATGGACCTGTGAGCACACTAATAAGCCTCTGTTGAGTGCATTTTGTAGATGGCAGTGAAAGCTGGTAATAATGCAGAAAACCACTTAAGAATGTCCATAAAGGAGCCATCTCTCAGCACCATGTAACCCCAGCAACAGAACAAGGGGAAGGAAGTAAAGATAGGTCCAAAATATCCTATCGAGAGGACGCCTGAAGACTTTGATAGGAGCTGAGGGTTAAAAGGAAGGAATTCGTGTAGTTGAGAAGGATTCGATAGGATCAGAAGGCAGAGAAAGGAAGAATTCGTACAGAAGTGAAGAATTCAACAGGATCCAAGAACCTATCGAGCAGTTGAAAGAAAAAGAGAATTCAAGATTCCCTGAACCTATCGAATGGTCCACTGAACCTATCGAAATAGAAGTGTTGGGACAATACCTATCGCAGAATGATTTGAACCTTTCGATAGGAACAAGGGTCATCCGATCGAAGCAATGGAATGTGAATCCCCAACCTATCGAATTACTCTTCCAACCTGTCGAAATCGCGTGCAGGACTTCTCAAAAATTCAGCTGTGCACATGTTGTGACTTGGTGACTTGTTGCATGCAAACCGAGGCACTTTGGTGACCGACGTGACATTCTAGAAGATGCCCTAGAAAGCCCTAACCGACCCACGTGCTCTAACAGAACCCTAACAAACTCTGAGGACCTTCTAAAAGGGAAGATTGGCAGGAAAAACAAGAGGGAAAGCTATATATATAGACACCCTCAATTGCAATTGGGGGGGAGGATCAAAATTTTGAACAATTTCCAAGAGATCAAAGCTTGCAGTGAGATTCTATTTTCCTTCCTTTAGCCCAACCATGGTTGGCTAATTCCCTAGGAGCAGCAAGGGGTGAGTTAGATTTGTGATTGGGTAAGGTTAAGAGTGTTGCTGGGGTTAATTACTGCACATACTACAGATATAAGAGCATTCCATTGTAAGAGTGACTTTGTTTGCAATGTAAATATTGTTTTCAATGTTTTAATTAGATCTAAAGCTCTTTTGATTCCATTTGGTGGTCGATCGGATTTGCGTAGAGGAGTTGCTTGATCAGCTCACCCACTTAACTGGTAGACCTCTTGGATATCATCTGAATTCCCTGGATCTGATATCCCTATAATTTCCTGCATCTGTGACCTGGAAATTGAAGCATCTGTAGTGATTTTAATTGTTCTAATTGAGGCTCTTGCTTTGTAGGAGATCTCTAGGATGGTCTGTGACCATTAAAGTGGACAGATCATAGCCTTAAGGTAAATCTAAGCTTAGGCCTCAATTGGATTCATCTGCTACAATCCATGGATTCGATAAAGTCTATAGGATGTTCTATGACCATTAAAGTGGACAGATCATAGCCTTAAGGCCATGTGGATCCTGTGATTTGGAGTAGAATTTATATCCTGCAGCTGTGCTTGTGGCCAGCTGAGGGACTTGTGTGGTTTTGAACTCCTGTAATATACTTAGCTCAACCTGATTGCAGTGAAAACAATCTCCAAGCTGTTCTTCTCCATTTTCTGAGTTTTTAAACCCTCCATCTGCAAGACCTGAGGCTCCAGATTCGATCTAAGATAATCTACATCTTTATTGTAGTTTAGATTAAGTGAAACTCCAATCTAATCTCTCCCATCTTTTAGCTAGATCAACATTAGTTAGGGTGCTAGATCTCTTACAGATCTGGAGATTTACTCAATTCCAAACCACCTCTCTGTGGACTTCCCCTTACTTACTTTTAAAACTTGCTACAAAGGACCTCAGATTCTTGGTGTCTAGGATTTCCTAACTGTGCTGAACCCATCTCTGTTTTCTCTGGATGTTTACACCATAAATCAGCACACTGGAATTTCCCAACAAGTTTTTAGTGCTGCTGCCGGGGAAGTGTTTGTGAATTTGGTAGATCTAGTTTTATTTTATAAATCTGTAACTGTGTATTTTATTTTACTAACTGCATTTGTAAGTTTTGCTGTTTTTCAGTATTTTTTGTGTGCATTTCATCAGATCTGAGTACAGAGTGAGAGGAGAGCCGTGCTGAAGGCTGCTCTATAGTTTGTATCCCTTTTTCCCCTATTTATTTTTCAGATCTGCTAATTATTTTTAGATTAATTAGTCAGTTGTGCTGCTTCTTTCAGTTGTGTGAGGATTTATTCTCCAATCAGTTTGTGAGTGTTGTATGTTTGGTAGGAGAACTCTTCAACCTCAGATTATTCCACTAAATCTAGAGGTTGAAAGACTTCTCAGATCCAGACCAACTACATCCACAACTATTGAAATTGAATATGTTGAAATGGGTGAGCAGCAGCAGCCTCAAACTCTCAAGGAATTTAATGCACCAGGGATCTATAATTTCCCCTTCTGCATTCAGTTCCCTGCTGCTCAAGGAAACTATGAAATCAAATCTTCCATCATTCAGATGTTGCCCTCATTTCATGGCCTAACCAAGGAGGACCCTTATAAGCATATAGACGAATTCTTAGGACTGTGCACTACCTTCAACATCACAGGTTTGGGGGAGGAGGCAACTAGGATGAGACTCTTTCCTTTTTCATTAAAGGATAGAGCCAGGACTTTGTTGTCCATGCTTCCACCTAACAGTATTCAGTCCTGGAGTGATCTCCAATGTCAGTTTTTGGTCAAGTTCTTTCCCATGTCAAAAACCAGTCAGTTGAGGAAGGGTATCATCTCTTTTGCCTAAGATCCAACTGAATACTTTCACCAATCGTGGGAGAGATTCAAGGAGCTCCTTAAGAAATGCCCCCACCATCAAATCCCTGAATGGCAATTGGTCCAAAGCTTTTATCAGATAATTGATTTGAAGAGCAGGGTTATTGTAGATGCCTCTTGTGGTGGCACCTACCTCCATAAAACTGCTGAGGAGGCATGAGAGTTGTTTGACATTATTAGTGAAAACTCTATGCAAAGGAAAACCTTGGTTAGAGACCTAGAGCCTCCCAGGTTGGTGAAGGAGAATAATTCAAGGGGAAAGTTATATGAAGTGAGTGTACCAAGTGATTTGGAAAGGAAAGTGGACAACTTGGCAGTGAAATTTGACAAGTTAATGGGAGCAATGCAGTCACCAATGGCTGCTAGAGTGGAGGAGGCATGTGCCATATGCCAGTCCCCTGCTCACTCCCTGGATGAATGCCCATCAGCTGCTCAATTTCCTAATTTTGTAACAGAGCATGTGGCTGCAACTCAGTCTTATGGGCAGCAGCCTGCTGCTGGGTATCAATGGAGAAACCACCCCAATATGAGGTGAAGATAAGATGCATACCCCAGCCAGCAGCAACAGCAGCCCCAGCAGCCCATGCCTTACAGAAATGCTCAGCCCTATCGAGAAGGTTATGCCCCAAGACCTCAATATCAGCAACCCATGGCCAAACCTGTAGCTCCTCCTATGTAGCAAGCTGCACCTCCACCTGTGAAAACACCATCTTTTAAGGAACAAGTTCTATCTTCACTGCAGAACTTGAACACCTTAACCCAAACTATGCACTCTCACAACTAGAGCATAAAAAAGATAGAGGACCAACTTGGTCAGCTGTCTGATGCTCTGACTAGGAGAGAGGGAGGAAGGTTACCTAGCCAACCACAGGATAATCCACGAAGACAGTTTGTAGTGGGTGAAGTTTCCTCCACCTATGAGAAAGCCAAATCTGTGACAACTTTGATGAGTGGTAGGCTAGTGGAGAATCAAGTGGGCTGTGAGCCTGTGAGAAGTTTGAAGGAAGAGAATGGAATGAGTTTTCTAAGAATACAACAAAGGCCACCAGTGGTGGACCTGACAGAACAACCCACTGTCAATAAAGAGGGTGATATGGATCCTCAAAGAAAAGAAAAAATCAAAAAGAAAGAAGGCCCTTTGGCTAAGGCTGCAAATGAGGGAGCAATCCCCCAGTTGCCATTTCCCAAGGCATTGCAAGGCCCTCCCCTTTTGACAAAGGGCAGGATAAAATTAAGGAAATGATGGAGACTTTCAAGTAAGTTAAAATTAATTTGCCTTTACTTGATGCCATCAAACAACTCCCAGCCTATGCCAAATTTTTGAAGGAGCTATGCACCCATAAAAGACAGTCTAGGACATACTTATCCAAGAAAGTCTTTTCAGCAGAGAAGGTAAAACACATTCTGTCCATTGCAACTCCCACCAAACTTCAAGACCCTGGAGTGCCCACTATCCCCTGCATCATTGGGGATCATAAAATTGAGAAGGCCCTATTGGACCTGAGAGCTAGTGTGAACTTGCTGCCCTATGCAGTCTATGAAAAATTGGGCTTGGGAGACTTGAAGCCCACACCTATGGTCCTGCAATTGGCTGATAGGTCCGAAAGAAAACCTGTGGGAGTCATTGAGGAAGTCCTGGTGGGAGTTGACAAGTTTTTTTACCCTGCTGACTTTGTGGTATTAGCTATGGAGCCAAGTAAAGGTATTTCCTCCATCCCTGTGATTCTGGGCAGGCCCTTCTTGGCCACTACCAATGCCTGTATTCAATGCAGATCTGGAATCATGGAGGTCTCCTTTGACAACATGAAAGTAAAGCTGCATGTGTACAACACCAGCTCTCAACACCCTTTTGATGAGACCTATTTTTCCATTGCAGGGCTGGAGGAGGCTCTACATGATAATCCTCAACAACTGCTACAGAGCAATGATTGGCCTATAGAGACAAGATTGTAACCAAGGGTTGAACAATTGCTGAGGAACGGATCCAAGAAGGATGACAAGTTCGAGGAACATGGGGAGGCCATTAACCTTCAAGATCCTCCAGATTAGCACCTGCAGTTTAGTATGCATCATATGTACCATATTTTTCTTTTATTTTAGATGTTCTACTTTGCATTTCTAGTAAAATTCTATTACAATAAACATACCATGTTATCTATTGGGTCGCCATTTCAAATTTTCCAGCTGCTCTAAAATAATGGGAGCTTGTCCACAAAAGAATCCAATCGTAGGGCCGCACAGCAACAGAGCCTGATAAGTGCTGAAGCTAAGGGTGCCCAGAAAGGCAGTTTTATCTGAGTTTTGGAGCCTTCGATAAGCCAAATCTACCTTTCGTTAGGTTACATGGTGATTTCAATAAGATATATAATGGTTTCGATAGGCACTGGATGTTTCGACAGGTAAAACCAACTTCTCGACAGGTTAAATAAGGGCAAACAAAGATTTCGATAGGTTTTGGATACATATCGGGCACCTATCGAAAAGATGTTTTTTCTACCGTTTAAACCTATCGATAGGATGGTCTCACTTATCGAAACCCTTTTGAATCATCCCTTTTGAAAGCTTTGATTTCCAAGCTTTCGACAAGACGTATCAACCTATCGAAACCATTCCATTCATCCTGTCGGAATCGCATTTTCACCTTTATATACTTGTCGATAGGTCATTTGTGCTTCATTCCTTACCCTCTGAAAAACCCTAGCTCTCTTTCTCATTTTTTTGCCTCCCTCTTTCTCTACTAAATCCTCACAGAATCTTTCGCTGTTTAGTGTGCCATCTTGTCAATACATTTAGCTTGTGTAGAGGAGCATTTTACCCCTGATTTTAGAGAAATTGGAGCGGTGCATCGCTAGCTCTGTGAAACCCTAGGTACTTGGTGGTGAGTTGCCTTCCTACCATCAATCTGTTGTTTTTCTAATTTTTCCCATTCCAAGTTGGTGAGAAATTACTCTCTGAGATTAAAATGGATGAGCGTGAGGAAACGCTAGCCAGCATACGCCGGAAATCAACTGCATCCACTCCTAAATCCTCCAAGAGAGCGCTACCTGCTACCAAACCGCCTGTAAAGAGGAAGCTCACTGAGGAGACACCCAAAAAGGGTCCTAAAGCTAAGAAAGCCAAAGCTGTTGAAATTCAGGAACCTGTGGTAGAAACACCCTTAGAGAGAGCTACCCCTGACAGACCCATTGCTATAGAGCCTCCGGCTATACTAACCACCCCCAATGAATTTGTAGACAAGTTGAGCCTTGTCCCTGAGACTGAATTTGATCTGGCATAGTTTGCCAACATTGGAGAGTGCCAGGAAACACTGAGCTATTTGAAGAAATAAGGCTTGTTGCCCCTACTTTCACCATTGAAAGAATCAGTGTATCCCAGGCTGGTGAAGTTATGGTACCAAAACCTGAAGAAGAAGGTGCCATAGGGGACTGATGATGTACTAGAGATCTCGATTGATGATTGGCAACTAACTATCGATCACAGAGACATAGGAATGTCTTTGGGGGTCCCATACCAATTTGACTTCAACCGCGCTGAGGGAGTACCTGTTGGAGCTACATTTAAGGACATGGCCAAGCAGCTAACCAATGGGATTGTGGGTTCTGGAGAATCCCTGATGAGAAGAGACCTCCATCCTAGTATCAGATTCATGGATACTATCTTAAGGAAAAATGTCTATGTTACAGGACATTTACAGGAGAGAAGGTCCCCATTAGTGGATGCTTTATTCTATTGTTCCAAGGGGCAGTTCGTGAATGCACCTAAGCTGATCTTTGAAACTATGGTGGACATAAATGACAAGGTGCTAAAAAGACAGGCTTTTGCTAAGGGAGGAGGCCTACCCTTCAGCAGACTCATCACCTATCTGCTCAAAGCTGGAAAGTATAGGATTAAGGAGGCTGAGCCAGTGGAGAAAATGGCTCCCAAGGTTTTTGGAAATAGGGCATGGTCTATAAGTTTAACCCTGATTCAAAAGACCAAGCCGGTGGAGGCAGAGGAGGAGGTGCCTACTACCTCAGCAGCAGATCATGCTGCTGACATTCCCCCATCCACCATTCCTCTTACAGCACCCACTTTTTCTACACCATCACCTACACTTCCACCCACCTTGCTTTTCACATCTGTCTCCATCCCCCTTCCACCCACCACTCATGAATTCTAACCTGGGTCATGGAATTCCCCACCTTCTCTGAGCCTATCCCCACCATGTCCTCCCCACCCTCCCTCCAGCCCCTTCCTGATTCCCCCCCCTCCAGCACTACCTATACATACATAGGGTTTGGACCAGTTCACTTCTACTGGTTTCACTGCCCCCATTTCTTCAGTTGTGGAGGATGTTGCTCATGAGTACACCCCACTGCCTGACTCCCCTCTCCCCTCCTCATTTTACCCATGCCCCATCCTCTCCTTTCCATCCCATTCAAACACCCATCCCCTCTACTTCCACCCTGCCTGACACTTTCACCCAAATCCTCTCCCTCCTACAGTTCATTCAGGCCCAATTAGCCACTAACACTGACAACCAGGCCCTCATGAGCTCATGCATCCAATCAATTCAATCCACCCTTACTCCCCCCACTTCAGTTTCCCTACCCCTTCCCACTTCTCCTCTCCCCCCTGATCCCTCACTTTTCCATTTCTCTCCCCCCTTTTCACCCATAGCCTCCCCCATCCCTACTGATATCCTATTTGTAGAGTTAGCAGCTCCATCTCTACCCCCACCTTCCTTCCCAGCAGCTGTTCTACCTTCATCCCTACCTGCACCTGTTTATGGAGTTGCTGAGATACCCACCACCCATTCCCCCTTTTCCTCTCCACCTTCTTTCCACGATGCTTCCACCCAAACTGATCCATGTGAGGATCTCATTTTCTACCCCCCCTCCTGTCCATCCACTTCTTCCCCTTCCTTGCCCATCATCATTCGCCAGCACATGTACATTCCTCCGTACCTCACTCTGCTGTATGCAATGAGGGACAACCCTTACATCCATAGGGATGTCCTGAGGAGTATGGCTGCCCTCGGAGCTTCCCTGGAAGCCCCTTATGAAGAGCGGATTGCCAACATCGAATTGGAGCACTGCATCAAGCTCCGAGATATCTCTGAGGGGTGGCGTGAGATTTTGACTCGTTATAAGTCAGCCAAACAGTTGGCTGTTGCTGAGAGTCTCATTTCCAAGTATGAGAAGACGAATTCTGAGCTCCTCAAGAAAAAGTTAGCCAATGCTCAGGAGATCATCAAGGCCACCAAGGAGCTCTCAGATGCTAACTTCCTCTATGCTGCCAAGAAGATTGATATTTTGGAGCAAAAGGTTGCTTCATTGTTGTCTCAACCCTTTCAGCCTACCCCTCTTGCTACAGCACCTCCTGCTACGCCTCCCTCCCCTCACCCATGTCCCCCCTCTATAACTATTCCTTCAGCGACCACCTGTGGATGTTCCCCCTCCTCCTCCTGCCTAGGTACCTCCACCTGTCCAACCTATCCCTCCCAAACCAAAAAGGACTCCCTCCAAAAGAACCGCCACCACCAAGAGATCTGCTTCTTCTGCTACCTCTATCAACAAAGGAAAACAACCTGTTGCCGCATCCAAAGCAGCTAAGCACACCAGGTCCTCCGCTCAATTTGACCCCCATGGCACCCTACTCTCTAGGGATGAAAGAAGGAAGGCTGTTGCGGCTCTAGGATTGGACCCCATTACCCTTTTCCCTTCTAATTCGGATTCTGATTCTACGCCTGCTGTTGATCATAAAGGTAAAAAGCATGCTGCCCAGTCTGAGGAGGCACCCACAAAACAACCACAGCAATCCAAATCCAAGGGCAATGCCCCTGTATCTAAGGGGTAGCTGGCACCAAGCTGTAAATGAATGTGGCCATTTATTGTTTCAGTTTCTTTTTCATTTGTCTCTTGTATATATTTGACATTTTTATTGTGTTATTCTATAGATATCTTCTTACCCTGTCTCTCTTGATTGCATTTTCTCAAAACAGTGAAGACACTGTTTGGTTAAGGTTTGGGGGTGTGGCATGTATGCCAATAAACTAGTTAATTTTAGTGCAACCAAGTTAAAAAGGAATAACTGAAAAGAGAATGAATTAACCTCTTAGTTGTTGTTAAGGAAACTTAAAAAAAAAACATTTGCAACTAAAGCAAGTTGAAGTTTTAACATTTTTCATGAAGCAAATGTTAAGAATTTTTGAAGAAATTTTTTTTGATGTATAGTAAACCAGAAATGAGAAGAGACTGTGAGGATACTCCCCAGAAATTTGGATGGAAGGCCATACCCAGTGAGAATTGGGCCTGAAAGATTTCTTTGAAGAGTGTCATGGCAATTCTTTCTGCTTTAAGGACGGACTGGACCTAATCTTGATCACTAGAAGTTAGGCAAATCCGAGTTGAAACAACTTGACAGCACTCAGGACATTGAAGATGTGAAGTAAGGCCATCCTTTGGACAGTTTAAGACTAAAATTTCCCACCTTTGAACTGCCCTTGATACACACCTTTTTGAGCCATAAAAAAATCCCAGTTTTCTTTGATAGAAACCAGAAAATTTGAACCCAAAACCACTTTGGCCCATTTCAGTCTACCCCCAATTTGAGAAATCAAGAAATGGAAGCAGAAATGAGGTTAGAGGAGCAAGGTGGCAAATTTGGTCAAAAGAAAGGAAAACACAGTTTGTGATGTTGTGGCATTCCAACCCACACACATATTAAAAAAAAAAAAAAAAAAGAAGATGCAAAGGAAAAGAATCAGGAAGAGAAGTCACTCCACTTAAAAATCTACAAGAAGACAAGAAGCTGATCACTTAAAGTCTGAAAAATTCAAAAAGACAGTGAAGAGGTTCTGAATTGAAGAAGGTGAAGTCATGAATCACCTCCTTGCCTTTACTGATTTCTCAATTTTGAACTCTGTTATCCCTTTTTGTTCCTTCATAAACCTCATCCCTAAGCCACATTACAACCCAATAAAAAGACCTTACTGATCTGAAAGTGGATTGAGCTGTCATGTGGAGATGAGAATCTGCTTAATCTATGGTGAAAAGAGCTGGAAAAGTCAGAAATTCAAGCAATGCCTATGCTCCTGCTTGCAGTCCTATTTGAGGGTTGTAACTGCTCTTGAGCTGAGAGATATGATTTACCCCTCTTCTCTGTACTAATGAGTGAACAGCCCTGGTGAGACTTGGGTCTGAAATCCAGTTGATGGGGGAAGTATCTGATCAGGATCCTCAAAGTGATGATGAGTTCTGCATCAAATTTTAAGAGAAATGCCTTGACACAAACTGAGTGCTGATGAAGAGATTTCAGCAGACTTTCATATCTCCAAATAGATGTTTTTTTTTTCTATTATCCTTTAATGAATGGGCATGATGTGAATTTATTTGATTTACTTAAACTCTGCTTTAACAGGTTGCACTATTATTAACTAAGTTTTATTGGAGAAGTTTGTGGGCACCTTCACTGAAAACCCTCAGGAGACTTCACTCCTCCACTAGGGATCACCTAGGGGTTTAAAAGGCTTGATGCATAGGCTAAATGCATCCGTGCTCCGTACGAAAGTGGCATTTTTAATTCATTTTAATTGTCCTTTGCTCAGGGACTAGCAAAGCTTAGGTTTGGGGGTGTGTTAAGTAGTGAAAAATGCCACTTTTCACCCTTTAACCTGACCATTGATGGACCTGTGAGCACACTAATAAACCTCTGTTTAGTGTATTTTGTAGATAGCAGTGAAAGCTGGTAATAATGCAGAAAATCACTTAAGAATGCCCACAAAGAAGCCATCTCTCAGCACCATGTAACCCCAGCAACAGAACAAGGGGAAGGAAGTGAAGATAGGTCCAAAACATCCTATCGAGAGGATGTCTGAAGACTTCGATAGGAGCTGAGGGTTAAAAGGAAGGAATTCATGCAATTGAGAAGGATTCAATAGGATCAGAAGGCAGAGAAAGGAAGAATTCGTATAGAAGTAAAGAATTCGACAGGATCCAAGAACCTATCGAGCAGTTGAAAGAAAAAGAGAATTCAACCTATCGAAAGCTGGCTTGAGGGAAAAAGGAGACCTATTGGAAGATTCCCTGAACCTATCGAATGGTCCACTGAACCTATCGAAATAGAAGTGTTGGGATAATACCTATCGCAGAATGATTTGAACCTTTTGATAGGAACAAGGGTCATCTGATCGAAGCAATGGAATGTGAATCCCCAACCTATCGAATTACTCTTCCAACCTGTCGAAATCGCGTGCAGGACTTCTCAGAAATTCAGTTGTGCACATGCTGTGACTTGGTGACTTACTGCACGCAAACTAAGGCACTTTGGTGATCGACGTGATGTTCTAGAAGATGCCCTAAAAAGCTCTAACCAACCCACGTGCTCTAACAGAACTCTAACAAACTCTGAGGACCTTCTAGAAGGGAAGATTGGCAGGAAAAACAAGAGGGAAAGCTATATATATAGACACCCCCAATTGCAATATGGGGGGGAGGATCGAAATTCTGAACAATTTCCTGAAGATCAGAGCTTGCAGCGAGATTCTATTTTCCTTCCTTTAGCCCAACCATGGTTGGCTAATTCCCTAGGAGCAGCAAGGGGTGAGTTAGATCTGTGATTGGGTAAGGTTAAGAGTGTTGCTGGGGTTAATTACTGCACATACTATAGATCTGAGAGCATTCCATTGTAAGGGTGACCTTGTTTGCAATGTAAATGTTGTTTTCAATGTTTTAATTAGATCTAAAGCTCTTTTGATTCCTTTTGGTGCTCGATCGGATTTGTGTAGAGGAGTTGCTTGATCAGCTCACCCACTTAACTGGTAGACCTCTTGGATATCATCTGAATTCTCTGGATCTGATATCCCTGTAATTTCCTATGTTTGTGACCTAGAAATTGTAGCATCTGTAGTGATTTTAATTGTTCTAATTGAGGCTCTGGCTTTGTAGGAGATCTCTAGGATGATCAGCGACCATTAAAGTGGACAGATCATAGCCTTAAGGTAAATCTAAGCTCAGGCCTCAATTGGATTCATCTGCTATAATCCATAGATTCGATAAAGTCTATAGGATGGTTTGTGACCATTAAAGTGGACAGATCATAGCCTTAAGGCCAGGTGGATCCTGTGATTTGGAGTGAAATTTATACCCTACAGCTGTGCTTGTGGCCAGCTGCGGGACTTGTGTGCTTTTGAACCCCTGTAATATGCTTAGCTCAACCTGATTGCAGTAAAAACAATCTCCAGGCTGTTCTTCTCCATTTTTTGAGTTTTTAAACCCTCCATCTGCAAGACCTGAGGCTCAAGATTCAATCTAAGACAATCTGCATCTTTATTGTAGTTTAGATTAAGTGACACTCCAATCTAATCTCTCTCCTGTCTTTTAGCTAGATCAACATTAGTTAGGGTGCCAGATCTCTTACAGATCTGGAGATTTACTCAATTTCAAACCACCTCTTCTTGGACTTCCCCTTACTTACTTTTAAAACTTTCTACAAAGGACCCTGTATCTTGCAGGTCTAGGATTTCCTAACTGTGCTGAACCCATCTCTGTTTCTCTTGATGTTTACACCATAAATCAGCACACTGGAATTCCCCAACAAAGAGCCAGATCTGTAATAGATCTGGGGATTTACCAACATTTAAATCACTTTTCCCTGTGGACAACCCTTACTTCCCTTTAGAACTTACTGTAACAGGCCCTGGATCCTTGCAATTCAGACATCACAAAGTAAATAACAAGGTTTTAGCACCGCTGTCGGGGATTTGTAGATCTAAGTTTGGTAAATTTGAATATTAGTTAGAAATTTTGAAGTCATAGTGTTTGAATTAATGCTGCTGTAGTTTTGTAGTTTGTTGAATTTAATTTCAGATCTGAAGCTGTAGTCAGGAGAGCAGTTCATAGCTTGCAGCTGGAGCACATCTTGCTTGAGTTTGCATTTCTTTTTCCTTTTCTCATAGTTTCAGTTTTGTCATTTTATCATTTCTTTATTTCAGTAGTATTTTGTTTGTGGTGTTTGTCTGCTGTAAATTGTTGTTGCTATTTTTTTTTTATAGTGTGTGTTGTATGCTTGGTAGAAGATCCCTTAACCCAGAGCTTGTCCTTCTAGATCTTGAAGTTGAAAGGCTTCTTAGACCTAAGCCCCTACCACACATGCCTGTTGTTAATTGGAAGCCATTTGTGATGGAACATCAGCAAAGGACCTTGAAGGAATTTAATGCATCAGGGGCACATACCTCCCCTTTCTACATTCAATTCCCTACTGTTCAAGGTAATTATGAAATCAAATCCTCAATCATTCAAATGCTCCCCTCATTTTATGGACTGAGTAAGGAGGATCCTTCTAAACATATTGATGAATTTCTTGGTCTTTGCACTACATTCAAGATTGCTAGCTTGGGAGAAGAAGCCACCAAACTGAGGCTCTTTCCTTTTTCACTAAAGGATAGAGCTAATACCTGGCTATCCTTGCTCCCAGTTAACAGTATTCAGTCCTGGAATGATCTCCAATGCCAATTTTTGGCCAAATTTTTTCCCATGTCTAGAACCAGTAAATTGAGGAAGAGCATCATTTCATTTGCTCAATCCTCAACTGAGGATTTTCATCAGGCATGGGAGATGTTTAAGGAACTGTTGAAATAATATCCCCACAACTAAATTCCTAAGCGACAGCTTGTCCAAAGCTTCTACCAAAGAATTGATCCCAAGAGCAAGGATATGGTGGATGCCTCATGTGGGGATATTTATCTCCACAAGACTGCTGATGAGGGTTGGGAGCTTTTGGATGTAATCAGTGAGAATTTCATTCAGTAGGAATCTCTATCTAATAATGATATTGAGACTCCAACTAGAATGGTAAGGCAAGCCACCTCTAGAGGAAGAATGTATGAGGTCAATGTGTCTAATGAGCTAAAAAAAAAAGTGGATAGTTTACGCCTGAAATTTGATAAGTTGATGAGTGTGATGCAACCTAAAATGGTTGCACAAATTGAGGAGGCATGTCTGATATGCTAGTCCCCCACACACTCTATTCAAGACTGTCTTTTTGCTGGTCAGCACCCAGAGCTTGTCATGGAGCATGCAAATACTGCTTAGTCTTTTGGGCTACAGTAGCCTGCTGGGTATGCTTGGAGGAACCACCACAATCTGAGGTGGAGGTAAGACAATTTTCAATTCTAGCAGTAGCAGGCTATGCCCTACAGACCTTTCCAACCATATCAGCAAAATTACTTCCCAAGGCATCAGTTCCAACAGCCTGTGGCATAGCCAATGGCTCAGCCAAGTCACTAAAATCCACTAGCACCAACCCCACCACCTGCTAGAACACTTTCATTTGAGGAGCAGGTTTTGTCCTCATTACAGAACCCGAGTTCTTTGTCCCAAACTGTTAATTCCTATAGCCAAAGTATTAAAAAAATAGAGGACCATCTTGGTAAGCTATTTAACACTTTGACTAGGAGAGAGGAGGACAGATTGCCAAGTTAGCCAATGAACAGTCCTAAAGGTCAATACATGGTGGGTGAGTCTTCTTCAACTCATGAAGAAGCTAAGGCCATTACTTTAAGAAGTGGCAGACTGGTGGATAACCATGTTGATGGTGAGATCACAAGGATTGCAACATAAAAAAACCTAATTAGTGATAGTATGCAGCAGGAACAACATGTCAAAAATAAAGGGGATGTTGTTGAGTCCTAACAAAAAAATGAAAATGAAAATAAAAATAAGGAAAAAATTGAAAAAAATGCAAAGGCTGTAGATGAGACACCAGTATCTCATCTGCTATTTCCTCATGCCCTTCAAACACCTCCTCTTTTTGATAAGAGGAATGATAAAGTGCAGGAACTGATGGACACTTTTAAACAAGTAAAGATTAACTTACCTTTACTTGATGCTAAAAAGCGGGTTTCAGCCTATGTAAAATTTTTGAGAGATTTGTATACCCATAAAAGACAATCTAGGATTCATTTATCCAAGAAAGTTTTTACTGCTGAAAAAGTAAACCAAGTTTTGTCCATTGCAACCCCAGCTAAACTCCAAGATCCTGGAGTTCCCACAATTCCTTGTATTATTGGGAATCATACCATTGAGAAAGCACTGTTAGATCTGGGAGCCAGTGTTAACTTACTTCTATATTCTGTATATGAGAAGTTAGGTTTGGGAGAGTTAAAGCCCACACATGTTATTTTACAACTGGCTGACAGATCTGAGAGGAGACCTGTGGGCACTATTGAAGCTGTGCTGGTTGGGGTTGACAAATTTTTTATCTAGCAGATTTTCTGGTTTTGGACATGGAGCCTAGTAAATGCATTGCCTCTATCCCTGTAATTTTGGGTAGACCATTCTTAACCACTGCTAATGCTTGTATCCAGTGCAGATCAGGGGTAATAGAGGTATCTTTTGAGAATATAAAAGTCAAGCTTAATGTTTACAATGCAGCAAATCAACCTCACTTGGAGAGTGAGGACTGTTTCATGATTGATTTGCTCGATGAGCTTGTTGAGGAGAACATGCCCAAGTTGTTGAATTGGGATGATGTTATTGATGTTTTTGAAGTTTGGACTGAAACTGTTGTAGGGGAGGCCCCCACACATGTGATTGAAGAGGTGAAAACCTTGAATTCTGCAGTGGGGCCAACAAAGTATTCTCATTGGAAACCTACTGTTCTGCCCTTTCTTTCACCTTCTAAGGCACCTTTGCTGCCTTCACTCATCAGTCCACCTGATTTGGAGTTAAAACAACTCCCAAAATCTTTGAAATATGCATTTTTGGGGCAGAATCAGAAGTTGCCTATGATCATTTCTTCTTCCCTCACCATTAAACAAGACGAGAAATTGATTGGTGTGCTCAAGATGCATAGGAAAGCAATAGGATGGTCTATTGCTGATTTAGGAGGAATCAGTCCAGCTGTGTCTATGTATAAGATTCACTTGGAAGAGGGTTTCAAACCCTCTAGAGAGATGCAGAGAAAGTTAAATCCTCACATGCAAGAAGTAATGATGAAGGAGGTGGTCAAATTATTAGATGCTGGAGTAACTTACCCAATTTCAGATTTTGAATGGGTGGCACCTACTTAGGTGATCCCTAAGAAGTCTGGAATCACTGTTATACCCAATGAATTTGGAAAATTAATGCCAACTAGAGAGGTCATTGGTTGGAGGGTCTACATAGACTACAGAAAATTAAACTCCAAGACTAGGAAGGACGACTTTTCACTACCTTTTATTGACCAGATTCTGGATAAGTTAGCAGGCAAGGCTTTTTATTGTTTTGTTGATGGATACTCTGGTTACAACCAGATCCCTATGTATCCACAAGATCAAGAGAAGACTACCTTTACTTGTCCATTTGGCACCTTTGCTTACAAAAGGATGCCATTCGGACTGTGTAATGCTCCTGCTACTTTTCAGATGTAAATGTATGCCATATTTTTTGATACATTGGATAAGCTTATAGAAAATTTTATGGATGATTTTTCTATGTATGGTGGTAATTTTGATCAATGTTTACACCATCTCTCCCTTGTATTTCCGAGATGTGAGGAAACCAACCTAGTATTGAGCTGGGAAAAGAGCAATTTCATGGTCACCCAAGGAATTATTCTTTGTCATGTAGTTTCTCAGAAGGAGATTGAGGTGAATAAAGCAAAGATAGATCTGATTTCACATTTGCCCCCTCCAAAGACTGTGAAACAAGTTAGATCCTTCTTAGGACATGCTGATTTTTATAGGAGATTCATCAAGGATTTTAGTAAAATTTCCAAACCTCTATGCCACCTATTGTGTCATGAGGTACCATTTGTGTTTACTAATGAATGTCTCACTGCATTTGAGGTATTAAAAAATTGTTTGACCTCTGCACCTGTCATACAAGCTCCTGATTACATCTGCCATTTAAGCTGATGTGTGATGCATCGGATTTTGCAATTGGTGCAATTTTTGGGCAGAGAAAGGACAAACTGCCTAGTATAGTGCCCTATGTAAGCAAGACACTGACTGATGCTCAGCTAAACTATACCACCACTGAGAAAGAGCTGTTGGAAGTTGTCTGTGCTTTAGAGAAATTTAGATCTTATGTGCTAGGATCTAAGATTATTGTGTTCACAGATCACTCAGTCTTGAAGTACCTTTTGTCCAAGAACGAAGCAAAACTAAGATTAATCAGATGGATCCTCCTGTTGCATGATTTTGATCTTGAGATTAAGGATAAAAAGTGTGTGGAGAATGTGGTAGCAGACCACTTATCTAGGATTTTGACAGCTGATTTTGCTGATTTGCCTGTGAATGATTCCTTTCTTGATGAGCAACTTTTTACCATCAATGTGATTGTACCCTGGTTTGCTAATATTGTGAATTATCTTACAGTTGGAAGGATTCCCCCACAGTGGTCTAAGATGGATAAAGACCTATTTTTCTCTTAGATTAAATATTTTATGTGGGAGGATCCTTACCTTTACAAGAGTTGTGCAGACCAGATGGTGAGGAGATGTGTTCCTAAAACTGAGTTTCACAGCATTCTTATAATGTGTCATGAGCAGGCCTGTGGAGGTCATTTCAGTGGAAAGAAAACTGCTGCAAAAGTACTCCAATCTAGAATTTACTAGCCATCCTTGTTCAATGCAGTGGAGCATTGCAGAACCTGTGAGAGATGTCAAAAGATAGAGAGTATATCCAAGAGAGACTCAATGCCATTGCACCCCATACTGGTGATAGAATTGTTTGATATTTGGGGAATAGACTTCATGGGCCCATTTCCTCCTTCCTTTGGGTTTAATTTCATTCTTGTGGCTGTGGACTATGTGTCCAAATGGGTTAAAGTTATTGTCACAAGAACCAATGACCACACAGTTGTCCTCAAAATTTTGAAGGATAATATTTTCTCTAGATTTGGCACCCCTAGAGCTATCATTAGTGATGGGGGGAGTCATTTCTGCAACAGATACTTTACAAGTTTGCTTAAAAAGTACTCTGTTATACATAAGATAGCCACTCCCTACGACTCACAGACCAATGGGCAAGTTGAAATTTACAATAGGGAGATTAAGCACATCCTAGAGAAAACTGTGAGGACTGATAGGAAGGATTGGTCCCTGAAGTTGAGGATGCTCTTTGGGCTTATAGGATTGCCTATAAGACCCCAATAGGGATGTCTCCTTTTAGATTAGTATATGGCAAAGCATGCCATTTTCCAGTGGAGTTAAAACATGGGGCCTATTGGGCCATTAAAGCATTAAATTTTGATCTAACTGCTGCCGGTCTTCACAGAAAATTGTAACTGTCAGAACTGGAGGAATTGCGATTAGATGCCTATGCCAATGCTAAAATTTATAAGGAAAAAGGCAAAGCTTTCTATGACAAACATCTTCTTAGGAAGGAGTTTGTTGAAGGTAATAAGGTATGACTTTTTAATTCAAAACTCAAGTTTTTCCTAGGAATGTTAAAATCCAAATGGGATGGGCCTTACACTGTGTTGCAGGTATCCCCATCTGGAGCTGTTGAGATCATGGACCCCAAGGATGGAAGGATCATGAAAGTGAATGGTCAAAGGCTAAAAATTTGGGTTGAAAATATAGTGGAGCCTGCTGAGACCATTAACCTTCAAGACCCTCCAAATTTTGTGTGACTTTCAACACTGTACATTTGGTGAAATAGTTGTTATTTAGTGTGCTTTAGTTGTTTTTAATTATGTCTTTTAATTTGAATAAATTTGTAATTTTTGTTTTCCACTCTAGATAATGTCTGAGTTGTGGGGATCCTATGCTGTTTGGATGATTGAGAAATGTAGTGGTGTTGAGGTGGATTTCTGATTCTTGATTAAATATGGACAGTATATAGCTGAGGAGTAAGCATTGATGGTGTATTGTGACCTGTCGATAGGTTGAGCAGAGTTTTTGACAGGTTCTGGAGATGTGTTGTGTGGATTCGACATGTTTTGAATACATATCGAGAGGTTGGAGAAACCTCTCGAATCCTGTCGTCTAAAAATAATAGTACTTGTTGAGAGGTTTGAGGAACCTCTCGAATTCTTCTCCTGAAAATATTGGTACACTCATGCGCTTTCGACTGTTCAATAGGTAGATTCAACTTGTTGAAATCATATTTGCAACCTGTCGAAGTCGTGTTTTTGCCTTTTAAAACCTTTCGACAGGTTTATTTGGGCATTTGTTCCTTGAGCTCCAAATTTGTTTTTGTTCTTCCTTGCTCCTTTCTTCTCCAGCTCAGTGGTTCCATTTCTAATTGTTCTGAAGTTTTATCAGTTGCAAAAACATTGATAAGTCAACATGTTGCACCTGGTCTCTGCTGGTTTGGTGCTCTATACGTCAATTGCCAAGAACCCCTAGGTTTTGGGTAAGTTCTTCACCGACTCTGCTTCTTGAATCTGTCATTTCTGTGGTTTGTATTTCTAGATACTCTGTCGTGTGTAAGAGTGATTTAAGTGGAGTAAAATTGTGGGAAGTGAATAGGCTATGTGTGAAATTTGTTAAGTTCTGTGTTTTTAATGGCCAATCCTGAGCAATTTGAGGGACTTTTGTCCGACTTGATTCAATCTCTTGCCAAATCCACTAGGAAATCCAGTAGGATAGCTGCTTCACAGTCTCAAGTGAATCCACCTGTTAAGAGGAAGTTGAGTATGGACAAACTTGACAAACCTAAGAACACTCAAAAATCTAAGAAAGCCAAAATCAGTGAGGACATTGCCGAGGAGTTACCTATTTTACCTATGACTCTGACAACTCCTAATGAATTTGTGGATACTTTGGGTCTGATAGCTGAGACAGTCTTTGATTTACCTTATTTCACAAAATTAGAGGAGTGTAGGGACACTCTAACCTATTTGGCAAAGGGCTCTTTGAAACCTTTGTTGATCCCACTGAATGAGAATGTATACCGTAGATTAGTGAAATTGTGGTATCAAAATTATTTAAGGTTGAAGAAGACAACAGGGCTAACTGACCCTGCACTTGTGGTTCTGATTGATGATTGGGAGATTGTAGTAGATTACAAGGACATTGGTTTGGTGTTGGGGGTTCCATTTCAGTATGATATAGCTAGCAGTTTAGAAGCTCCTGATAGTGTGCCATTTCGGGTCATGGCTAAACAGTTGACTCAAGGGATTGTTGGATCTGGGGAGTCCTTGATGAGAAGAGATTTGGACCCTAGGTTACTTTTCATTGATACCATTTTGAGGAAGACTGTCTTTGGGATTGGGCATCAGCAAGAAAGAAGACACCCAATAGTGGATGCCCATTATGTTTACTCCAAGGGTTAATTTTTCAATACCCCTCAGCTCATTTTTGAAGGAATGGTGGATGTTCATGAAAAAATCAAGAAGGCACAGCTTGTGCCAGGTCTTCCATATAGCAGAATTATCACTGCTCTGTTGAAGCAAGGGAAGTACGCTTTCAAAGAAGGAGAGC
Source organism: Chloranthus sessilifolius (assembly GCA_021018995.1). Taxonomy (NCBI): domain Eukaryota; kingdom Viridiplantae; phylum Streptophyta; class Magnoliopsida; order Chloranthales; family Chloranthaceae; genus Chloranthus; species Chloranthus sessilifolius. Next base: position 30,351,416 of record CM037597.1, on the reverse strand, counting down.
CAACTGAGGCCTTGCCTCCTAAGGATTTTGGAAAGAGAGCATGGTCAACTAGTATGACCTTGATTGGAAAGAGGAAGAAGTCAGTTGAGAGCCCCTTGCCACTTACTGCTCCATTGGCCATGTTAGCACCTGCATCCATAGCCTCGACATCTGCTGTCAATGTGGTACCATCCATCATCACCTCATCAATTGCCTTGCCTTCCATACCTGCACCTATGCCTCTCACTTCCACAGCCACACCTTCTACGATCACCACAACATCACCTGTGTCAGCTCCTCCTACCATTGTCCCATTAGCTATGCCCACACCTACCATTAAGACCACATACAAGAGGAAATCCAAACAACCTAAACCAACACCCTGTTTAATTAGCCCATCCATTCCAAGCCCATAATCTCCAATTCCTGACCCACCTTCACCATTCACCTATATCCCATCTAATATTGATCCCCTCATTCCCATTGACCAACCTACCTCTCTCTCACCTATCCATACCCAGGAGCTAGATCATTTTACTACTGAGGGATACTCTACCCTAATTGACTCCATTGTGAGGGATATTGGGTATGAATACACCCCACTCCCCGACTCTCCATAACATACTCCCTTCCAACATGTTTCCACATCACCTTTTCAACCAATTCCATCCATTCAACCTGTTATCCAAACACAATCCTTACCATACTCATTTGCTCAAATCCTTTTCCTCCTCCATTTGATCAATTCCCAGCTTCATACTAACACTGCAAACCAGTCTAACATGGCTAACTGCCTTCATTCTATCCAGTCCACTTAAATCCCATCTACCTCAACCACTCACCCTCATACCCCTACACCACTCATTCCTGCATCGCCATCACATTTTCCTCCTCAAACCTCACCTTTAGTAACCACTACCATTGCTGCTTCTCAGATAGACTTTGAGTCTGCTGAGTTGCCCCCTACTTCTGCCTCCTCCACCCAGACATATTTTGAGGTGGATGTATCCATTATCCCATCCACCCTAGCCTCTGCCTCCACTCAGACTGAACCTTTAGAGGAGGATCTGCCACAAACCATTCCACACCCTTCAGCTGTCCCTTCATCCTCACCCATGGTCCTAGCATCCTCAAACTCTGTGCCCCCATTTACCACCCTGAAGAGTACTATGGCTGCTAATCCTAATATCCATAGAGATGTCATAAGAGGTATGGATGAGCTTCAAACTTTGGTAAAGCAGTCATTGGTATCTGAAATTGACCAGCTGAAGCTAGATCATAGAGTGGAGAAGCTGCAGTGGGAATAATTATGCATGCATACCCTCAATTTATATGAAGAGGAGAAGCAGAAGGCTGAGATGTTGGCGAAATTGGCAGACATCCTTCAATCAACCATCTTAGGAAAGAAGACACCCTCATCAGCTAGGATGTCCATCAATGAGCCCACCATGCACCAGGGCAGCACCAAGCCTCATAATCCAGCTGCAAAAAGGACAGGCTGGTGCTGCCAAAACTGAGAATTTGAAGGAGAATTTAAAGAAGGACTATGCCAAAATTGCTAAAAAATATGGATGGGACCCAATGACTTTATCAAGCTCAGATTTAGATGAAGATTAGCTCTAGGAGTTGGTTCAGTCATTTTGTAATTAGATGTTCAGTTTTAGGTCTGTTTGTACTATATTGTCTAATTTCAATCTTTTGCATGTATAATATCTTGTACATTTCTTTTTCTAGTTAATAAACTTAGTTGTTTCTGTGCCTCTATACATAGAGTTTATTTCTTCCATTATTACTTGTTAGTTGCATTGTTTCTTGTTTTACTACCCTGCTGGCTCTCCACAGGTATCTTTTGAACCAGTGAGGACACTGTTTCTCATAGGTTTGGGGGTATGGCAGGGTAGATATTTGAAATAGTTAAGCTAAGTACAACAGTGATTAGTAGGATCAAAACAATTAAAGTAAAATTTCTCCTAAGCAAATTTGAACAAAGGAGAATTGAAAAAGAATAGTAGACTATTTAATGCTAGGATCTTTTAAAATTCAACACTTCCATGAAGGAGGTCATCAAGAAATGGTTATCATAATGAATATATACTGAACTAGCAATGAGAGAAAAATGTAAGAACATGCCCTATGAGTGCAAAGGAAGACCATACCTAGTGAGATTTGGGCATGTAATTTTTTTTTTGAAGAGTGTTTTGATAATTTTTTCTGCTCTAAGGACTGATTGAACCTACTCTTTTTCACTAGAAGTTATGCACTCTAAGTTGAAACAACTTGATAGTACTCATGACACTATAGACATGATGTAAGGCCTTCATTTGGACAGTTTGAGCCTAAAAATCCTTACCCTTTGAACTGCCCTTGATACACACCATTTGAGCCTTAAAAATCCAAACTTTTTTTTAACAAAAACTAGAGAATTTGAACTCAAATCTTAATGACCTAATTCAGCCTGACCCTCACTCTAAGATTTCAGAAGGTAAAGGAGAAGAAGTTGAAAAAGGTGGAGCTGGTTTACCAGTTGGTGGAAGAAGAAGAAAACACATTTGATGGCAGCTGTGCGTCAGTTGTGTAGCTATGGCATTCCAGCCCATATAAAAAAAAATTAGAAAAAATACAAAGAAAAATAATATAAAAAAAAAAAGAGAAAGAGAACTCAAGAAAGTACTTCATTGGAAAATTTGAACAGAAGGGAAGAAGCTGATCACTTTGACTCTAAAAATTCAAAGAAGATAAAGCAATGTTGAAATGAAGAAGGTGATGTCATAACCACCTCCTCACCTTGCTGATTTCTCAATTTTGTTTATTCCCCTTTATTCTTTTAAACCTCAAACCATAAGTCATATTACAACCCAATACAAAGACCCTACTGATCTGAAGTGGATTGAGCTGTCATGTAGAGATGAGGAGCTGTTTGATCTATGGTGAAGATAGCCAGAGGATTTCAGACCTTAGTAGCACTGCCTACGCTCATACTTGCAGTCCTATTTGAGGGTTTATAACTGTTCTTGAGCTAGAGTGAAATTGAATCCCTTCAAATTCATTTTTAAGAGTAGGCCTTTGAGAGAATTGGGTTTGAAATTGAATTTATTGGGGCACTGTTTGAACCTGATTCTCAAATTAATGGTGAAATATATACTAATTTGCACGTACTACACTCTTGATGATGCTTGGATTGGTTGTAATGAATATACATAAAGATCTAGATATTAAATTGTTTACATGTGCTATTTTAAAACTTCTGAATTTGAAAAGGCAAGGTGTGGAATGAAGCTGAGTTTGTTGAAATCTAACTTGTCACTGTTGTACTTGATTTAACTATGTTCATAAGGAAGTTTGTGGGTACCTTCACTGGAAACCCTTAGGAGACTTCACTCCTCCACTAGGGATCACCTAGGGGTTTAAAAGGCTTGATGCATATGCTAAATGCATCTGTGCTCCTTACAAAAGTGGCATTTATTTCTTTTGATAATTATTTTTAATTTCTCCTTTGCTTAGGGACTAGCAATGCTTAGGTATGGGGGTATGTTAATCAGTGAAAAATACCATTTTTTACCTCCTAACCTGACCTTTGATGGACCTTTAAGTGATTAATAATGTGTTTTGAGTGTTATTTTGTAGTTACCAATAAATTGCAGTCATAGTGCAGAAATCCATCCAAAAGTGCCAAGAAGAGAGGTATCTGTTGAAGAGTTGCAGCAGAAAAGAATCACACCAGATCATGCTTCAGCTGTGTATATAGTGGAGCAAAATAGCAGTAGCATTTTCAGCTGTGTTCACTCAAGAATGCTAGTATGACAGCTGTGCATCATTCAGCTTCATCTACATTAGTGCACACCAGAGCAATGTATGTAACCCTGTCGAGATGCACCTTGGATAATTCGAGCAGTTGCTAAAACTTATAACCCAACTACTCGAGTGGTAGTGCACCTGTCGAATGCTCCATTGATGAAGAGTAGAGCTACTCGAGAGGTTGCCAGAAGCTGTACTAATGAATTCGAGAGGTTCAGAGAAACTATCGAGCAGAAGGAAAAAAGCAGTCAATCTCTCGGTTACATTGCATGCAATCAAGCTGATCCTGTCGAACAGAATAGCCAACCTGTCGAATACATACCTAGAGTTGTGCTGGATCTCGAGCAGATGGGTGATCCTATCGAGAGGATGGCTGAAGCAAGTAGAGATGTTGAGCAGTTCAACTGAACCTATCGAGATCAAGTGCAGAACCTGTCGAGAGCTATAACCAACCTATCGAATGGTTTAAAATTGAAGCTGAAACCTATTGAAAGGTTCTCTGAACCTATCGACTTGCGAAATCTGAACTTCCTACTTGTCGACTGAGAGACCTTGGGCTTCAGTGACTTGATACACATGTCCAGAGGCTTGCTGACAGCCTTGGAGGGTATTTTTGGAACTTCATGGGTACAAAAGAGAACCTCCCTAACTACCTCACATGTGCTCAACTAGTTCTAACAAGATTCTAGAAATTCTTAGAGGAAACGCAGCCACCCCAGCAAGCCTGATAACAGATTTGTTCCCCTTTTGATCTGATTGACTAAAATAGATCTGAGACGGTTGGGGGAAGTGTATAAATAGGAGAGGAGCAGAGCAAAGAGAGCATCCAGAGTTTGAGTAAAAATTCAAATTAGTTTCCCTCCAAAATTCTAGTCTTCTCTCTTTTCTATTCTCTCTTTAGCCCAATCATGGTTGGCTAAATTCTTCTAACAGCTAGGGTGAGGTCAAATCTGTAAATTGAGTGGTGAGATAGCTTTGTGTGAGGATTGGATAATACAGAGACTACATATCCAAGAGCAATTTGTTATAAGTTGTATTAATTCAATGAATTCTTGGTTGTAAAGTTCATTTAATCTGTAGATCTGTTTATGTCTATCAAATTTCCATAGATTGTATGCCCCTGTGGATGCCTGAGCTTGTAGCCTTGCATCCATAGCATCTGTAGTGGGTTTCTTGTTTTAATTTAGACCTTTGGATTCAATGAAATCCCTAGGATGATCTGTGACCATTGAAGTGGACAGATCATAGCCTTAAGATCAATTCAAACCTTTGGTTTAAGTTAGATTATTCTACCTTGCATTTGAGCTTGTAGCCAAATGAAGGATGGCTACAGATCCATCCTCTGCACTGCTGTTTAACCAATCAATTTATCAGTGAGACTCATCCCAGGTTGTTAATTCTCCACATTTGATTTTTTTTACCAAAACTTTTTATCTCTCATTTGAATTTCTCTCTTGCTCATCTCTGGTTCATTTTATAAATTTGTTTACAATTAGATATGATTTTCTGCTATTTTTTTAGTTAAAAGTGACAACCAAAACTCTTTTCCTATTTTTTGTTTGCTTTTAAGATAGATAGGAAGAGTTAGATCTGTAATAGATCTAGGGATTTACCAACATTTAGATCACTTTTCCCTGTGGACAACCCTTGCTTCCCTTTAGTACTTGCTGCAGCAGGCCCTAGATCCTTGCAGGACTGTGCTTTGTGATTTGATATATTCACCCTCTATTTTCTATTTAATCATCCATTTTTTCAATAAAATTCAAACATCACAAAGTAAACAACAGGTCTCCCTGGTAAAGGCGGTACCAACACTGGAGGGTTGAGGAGATAACTTTTGATTTTTTCGAATGCGGCTTGCCAGTTATCATTCCATTCAACGAGCGAATCTTTCCTTAGTAGCTTGAAAATCGGTGTGCAGATAGGAGTTAACTGTATAATGAACTGACTAATGTACTGTATTCTACCCAATAATCCTCTGACTTCTTTCTCGGTAGATGGCGGTGGCATTTTGACGATGGCTTTTACTTTGACTGAGTCGACTTCCATGCCTCTTCTGCTGACAATGAATCCTAGCAACTTTCCTGACATAGCCCCGAACGCGTATTTCTGAGGGTTCAGACACTGCCTGTACATCCTTAGTCTTTCAAACAACTTTTGGAGGTTTACCAGATGATCACTTCTTTCTTGAGACTTGGTTATCATGTCGTCAATGTATACCTCGATTTTTCGGTGCATCATGTCATGGAATAGTACAGTCATCGCTCTCTGATGTGTTGCCTCAACATTTTTTAACCCAAATGACATGACTGTAGTAGAAAGTGCCCCATGGAGTGATGAATGCTGTCTTTTCTCGGTCTTCCTCTGCCATCTTGATCTGATTGTACTCAGAAAATCCATCCATGAATGAGAGCATCCCGTGCCTGGCAGTGTTGTCGACCAAGATGTCGATGTCTGGCAAAGGGAAGTAATCTTTTGGGCTTGCCTTGTTGAGGTTTTTAAAGTCAATATGCATGCGAACCTTTCCATCTTTCTTTGGTACCACACGATGTTGGCTAGCCACTGCGGGTATTTAGAGACCATGAGGAAGCCTGCATTATATTGCTTGATGACTTCGTCTTTCACATTATATTCCTCTGGCTTGAGGCGCCTCAACTTCTGCTTGACTGGCTTGACATCTGGATACAACGACAACTCATGCTTGACTAAATCGGTGTCCAAACCAAGCATATCTTCGTATGACCATGCGAAGACATCTCAGTATGACCAAAGGAATTCAATCATGCTTTGTCTTTCTTCAGGAGACAACGACGTTTCGATCTTAGTGATTTTAGGATCCTCCTCAGTGCCCAAATTGACCTCTTCTGTCTCTTCAATTATTGGGGTAGGACTATTCTCAAAATTGACGTATTAGTCAAGGAGTTCATTGGGAAGCTCCTCACTTTGGACCTCCTTGTCCAGACTTGTGACTTATACCTCTTCTTGTATTTTTATAGGAAAGGGGTCGATTCACGTGGGACGGGTTTTTCCATTAAGGCATCATTTTAATTTTTATCAGGAATTTTGAAAGACAATATTTTTGGATTATTTTGTATTTTTTCCATGTTTATGACTTTTTCTTGTTCTATTTTTTTGATTTTTTTCTTTTTCTTTGGGGATCGGCCCTTGGCAAGGCGGGTCTCTGTACACACAGGGAATTGCTTGCAAGGGGCTAACCCCACTTTTTATAGGTTATATTTTTTTGGGGAAGCTGGTGCTGTATTTACGACCATTTGATGCTTCCAAGGTTAGGGGCATTGAAATCCAATTCCTTACCTGAGGTGCCGCACCTTTACCTGCTCTAGTGGAGGAGGTTAATTGAGATGACTTTTGAGGGTCAGGCCCCAACATGTTAACCATGGGTTCATCTTAAACCTGGTCATCAAATATCAGTACAGGCTTGGGATGGGCAGGTGGCCGTACAGGTAGGGGTACCTTCTCTTCGAAAAGGGATAGGGAGGCCAAGTCGATTTCGATATCTGAGGGAATGATGTGGGGATTGGTCTCATGGATAACGACTCTTTTGTGTGGGGTTAGTCGAGTTACTCCATTTTGGTCGATCTTGATGGCCCCGACACTTACAAAAGTGCTTCGGATGTGAGGTCTCGAGCGGGGTTCATCCTCCAGGTCTAGCCCTTGGCTTTGGTTGCCGTAATGGTTCGGGCCTTTTCCTTGGCCTCCTAGACCTCTTTCTTTAGTGGGCTTGTAGCCTAAGCCGAATCTAACATATTGTCCACTTTTGGCCCTGACTGGGTCTCTTCTACCTTGCAAGCGAGGGCCCAACCCTTTTCCTCTCTGATAACCCCACTTTTGGAGCATGGCCACAACTGCGTCCATTCCTCCTCCAATTTTTTAGGTGACCTTTTCAAGGGGTTTTGATGTTGACGTGGATGCCTCATACTGAAAGCTATCAAGTCCAGTATCCTCTGCTGTATGCGGCACATCCAGTACCTTGAGATTTTCAATGTTGTGGGCCCTTTTTTCTTTTTCCTCTCTCCCCTCTCCCATAATGGTTACAACTCTCTCTTCGAAGATGAATTTGAGCATTTGGTGTAGAGTGGAGGGGACTGCCCCAATTTCATGCAGCCATGGGCGCCCTAGCAGCAAGTTGAAGGAGGACTTGATATCCATAACTTGGAATGGGATGGAGGAGGTCATTGGCCTAATGGTGAGCTCAAGATCTATTTCTCCCATTACTTTCCTCCTTGTATTATCAAACCCTCGGGCTCCTGTTCTGGATGGTCGGAACATTGACGGGTTGACCTCAATCTTGGTTGCAGTTCACAGTGGGCATACATTTAATGTCGAACCATTGTCTACTAGGATCAATGATATTACTATGTTCTAGATTTCTGCTATGATATTGAGGGGCCTGGAGTGGTTCCCTCCTGATGGGAGGTCAGTGTCTAAAAATGAGATCGCATTGGGAGCCAACAGTTGCCCAATCATTTGTCCCACCTCATGTAGGGAGACCTTGTCTAACACATGGGCGTCTTTTAATACCCCCATTAGAGCTTGGAAGTGGAGTGAGGATGTCATTAACAAGTCGCAGATGGTGATGTGAGCCAGAGTTCTTTTCAATTGTGTTTCCAATGCATATTCTCAGCTCATACGTTCCAGGGGATGTACTGCTGTAGGTTCCTTTTTCTCTTCCACTTGGGCTGGTATCAGAACCTCAGGCTGTTAAGAGATTCTGCCTGACCGAGTTATGAACTCAACTGTCCCTTCCCTGTTGCTGCCAGTATTAATGTTCTTTTGATTGTAACTGAGCGGGACCTGATGGGGACCATATATTGGTCTGGGAATTTGAAATGGGACAGACGAGCATGTCAGGTACGATTGAACTAGCGAGGCTGGCATGGTAAAGCTGGGCCCGATTTGGTTGACTGGTGCCGGGACTGGAGGCACTGGTGGGGATGTGGCAAAATTGGGCCAACTGTATTAGATAGGTGTTGGAGGTGAATATATTGGTGGGGGTATGATGAAGTTGGGCCAATTGTAGGAGGTTGGAGCTGATTTCGAGGGCGGGGTAAAATTGGGCACCATGTAATTTATGGGGGTTGGTGTCGGATATGATTGGTACTACGAAGGGGAGACCCAATTAGGTTGGACTTGATTAATAGGAGCTGGCATGGGAAAGTACAACCTCAGATCTAGAGGCGCTACTATTTGCACTGGTGCTGCTTGAGGTGTTGGGCTTGGGAAATAGTCGGCCAAGTTTAAAGGTTCGACTACCCCGACGGTCTCGCTCTCCTGATTTCACTGTCATGAGTCATCGTAGTTTTCCCTTATGCCAATATATTTTGAGGGGTCGACCTCTTCCATCTCTTTCTATAGCATGTTAATTGTGACCCTTGGGCCATTTCCTCCCTGTCGGTGCAATGACAAAGGTGCCTACATGATATTAGTGTGCTGATTAGCTTGGGGAGGTGTTGGAGGTATGAGTTTTCCTGCCTCAATGAGGTCTTGTATCACATGCTTTAATGGATAACATCGATTAGTTGGGTGCCCAGGTTCCTGGTGGTAATTGCAATGTTTGCTAGACCCTTTTCGACCAGTACAGACAATAAGATATTCAGGGATTGCCCTAGGGGAGTGAACACTCGATTATATCGGGCCCTTCTTTGCTCAGGGGTCATTTGCACCCATGGGACATTGCTCTACCTTTGAGCTGGATTAGTTGGTGTTGGGGCTTGTGGCGCTGCCCCAAACTGAAATGGTACTATGTTGGTATTGGGCTGCATTGTCATTACGGCTTGGACCTCTCCCCTACTCTTAGCTCAATGCTTTGCTCAGGAAATTTGTTGACCCCACTGGTTACTATTCTATTTAAACGACCCTCTCTTAGTGCATCCTCGTAGCGGTTAACATTTCTCACTAAATCTGCAAAGCTAGATTGCTGCTGGTACACCAAGAAATCTGAGATGACTGGCAGAGTACTTTTTGAGATCATCTCGATTTGCTCATCATCGGGTATTTGATTTTTCAGTTGGGCTGCCAAGGCTCTCCATCTCCCCAGATAGTCGCTGAATGTCTCATCAGGTTTCTGCTTCAGGCAGGCTTGATCAGATTTACGGGGCTCGAAGTCTATATTGTAGATATATTGCTCCTGAAACAGATGGGTCAGGTCCCTCCATGTTTTTAGCATAGATGGTTCAATGGACATGAACCACCTCAATGTTGGGCCGGTGAGACTCTTTCGAAAGACTTTTATGAGCAAGTGCTCGTCTCCACCGTACTGGCAAATGTCCCCGCAGTAGGACTTTAAGAGTGCGATCGGGTTGCCGGTGCCGTTATATTTATCGAACAACGACACTTTGAACTTAGGTGGCAAAGGCACCTTGGTAAAAAGGCACATATCCGAAAAATCTGTGGCATGGATTTTGGCTCCCCTACCTTCATCAACTGTTTTTGGATTTTATCCATTTACTCTTTTAGCATCTCTGATTCTCTAGATTGTAGGGTTGGGGCTGGTCCCCCACTAGGTGACCGCCATTCATTCTGGATGGCCTGCTAGTTCATGAGTGTGGGTGGTGGGGGATTTAAACTGACGACCACCCCTGCATAGGACCCACTATTTCTGATCTCTTCCTCTTCATATTGGGGATCAACATATGGGGGAGGGATGAGATTTTCAAGTGGATTAGGGATGGTTTGAGTGAGTGTTTGATGGGGCCACTGCGATTGATGGGAATCTGGGTGATTGGTGAGAGGATGGGTGAATGGTGGATTTTGGGTGGATTGAGTGGTGCCTGATGGGGCCATTGGAGGTGAGGGAAAATTTGATGATGGGTTTGCGAGGTGAATTGTGGAGGTGCCTGATGAGGCCATGGTATGCTTTGGGGATTGGGATTTGGTTAGGGAATAAGTGGATGGGTAAATTGGGGATGGTTGATGGTTTGAGATGGATCTCCCTGATGGGTTGGGTATGATGGATGTGGATGGGTATGGCTCATATCGGGTTCGGGTTGAGAGATTGGATGAGAGAGGTGCCCTATTTGAGGGGGAATGAGGGTCTGTTGGGTATAGGTGAATGTGGGATATTGGGGGAATGATAAAGGGTTTGCAAATGGGGCTCTCGGGTTTGGGCCTTGATGGGTTTGGGTCTAGAATATTGGGCCTTGATGGGCTTGGGCTATTGGGCCTTGATGGGCTTGGCTATTAGGCCTTGATAGGTTTGGCCTGGGCTATTAGACCTTGATGAGCTTGGGCATGGGGTATTGGGCCTTGATGGGCTTGGGCATGGGCTATTGGGCCTTTATGGGCTTGGGCTATTGAGCCATAATGGGCTTGAATATGGGGTATTGGACCTTGAGGCCCGCTCAAATGGCCCCATAGTTGATGGGAGCCTTGGATGGTATGGGCAATAGGAGTTTGATTAGGATTTTGAGGGAATGAGGTATGGAGATTTTGGAGTGTATGAGATGAGTTTGGAGGTGTTTGGGATGAATTAGGAAGGCCTTGGGAAGCCTTCCATATTGTATATGTTCTCACCATTTCCTCCATCATGACCATGGGATCGGTCATGGGAGGGGATGCAGAATGTTCCCTAGATGTGGGAAATGTATGGGGTGGTAGTGGTGCTTGATTTGAAGTGGATGGAAAATTGGGTATGACTTGGGTTGATTGTGGGTGTATTTTGGGTGGATGAAAAAATGGGTGTATTTTGAGTGGAGGGAAAAGATAGTGTGTTTTGGGTGAATGTGGGTATATTTTGGGTAGATGTGGAGGGAAAACCGAGTGAAAAATTGGGTGGATGTAAGGGAAAAATTGAGTGTACGTTAGGTGGAGGGAAAAATTGGTGTATTTTCGGTGATTGTTGAGGGGAAAGTAGATGTATTTTGGTTTGATGTGGAGAGAAAAATGGGTGCACCGAATAGTCCGATAACGTTGCATGGGGATTGGATGGAGGGATTGGAGATGAGAATCTCCTATATGTGGGAATGTGGTGGGGATGATTCTGGATCGGCAAAGGTCGGATTGACCGCCCAAGACATGGTTTGATAGCGGGTGGGGTATGGGTTTTTTAGGTTAGGCCCAAAGACCTTTTTCCTTCCTCTTCCCCCACGAGATGGTGGCAGGTTTGGCAATGCCGTATTTATGGCACCACAAGCTCTCTTTTTGGATCTTTTTGACTTTTTTTTTTATAAATTTTTTTGTTAGTGATTTTTGAGTGATGATGATGAGAACTCCCTTTCTGGATGGTTTTTAGCACTCCCAAAACTTCCTACGGTAGGACTTGGATGCCCTTTTCAAGAATCAAAGGGAAAATCTCTTGATCTTTAAGGGCACGAATTTCCATGTGATAACCCAATCTCTCAAAAGAGACAATAAGAGGGTAACCTCTCTTGACCAGCGAGAGCGTTTGGGCACTTAGAATGTAGGAAATATTGAATCCAACGTATGGGGGGTCAGGGCAATGCCCTTTGAGACTTTTTTTTTAAACTTTTCGGGTCCCTCCTTTCCGTGCCTAGAAGATACAAGACTTTTTCGGGGTATTCTAACGCGCTCCCCAAGGGTGTTTTAAGGATTTTGAAAGTTCGGTCCCCCATCCGATATACCTCCGACACGAATGCCATCTCAAATACTGGATGGGGTGGTTCTTTTCGGGATTATACCACTAGGGCTATCGCCCTACCTGGATAGTTGTATCCCTGCCTAATTTTCCAACCCTTTTGTAAAAACTACCAGCGCAAAAATGAATTAATTAAGTCCCTTTGTTCATTAGAGTTCAATTTTAAGGGGAGTTTTCCTTAGTTCAAAATGGGTGGTGACAATCCCGTGCTGCCACTACGGGCTGACGTCTACTGTTGAAATATGATTTTAAGTTAGCAAGTAACCCGCCAATCAGCTAAGGTGCATAAAATGACAAAAAAGAAAAAAAAAATGATCAAGTAGGCCCGCCGATCGGCTAAGGTGCGTAAATGACAAAAAACATAAATACTCAAGTAAACCTGCCAAACAGCTAAGGCGTATAAATGACAGAAATGTAGGGGTAAGTATAAAAAATATCGAATCGTAGAGGTGAGTATAAAAAAGTGCGGAATTGTAGGGGTAAGTATGCAAAAATGAAAAGTTAGTAAAAAAGAAAAGAAAATAAAAAAACACATGCAAAACAAGGGCCAACACTTCAAGGAGAAACTCTACAAGCTATCCCCAGTGGAGTCGCCATCTGTACAATCATGGATTTCATCAATCTATCATGATGATCCACTAAAAAAGAATGGAGTCGCCACCCGAAGCTTTTGATGTCCCCGGGATACCCAAAATCAAGATCGTGTGCACCGAAATGCTCAATTTGACTCTGATCCAGTCTATGCTAAAAGATCTTGGGTAGGGGCTTCAGCTATCTATCGGGAAGGTGTTAGGCACCCGATTGACCCGCTCATAAGCGGTCTCTACTATGGCCAAGTGTAAAAAAAGTATAAAAATGAGCGGCACTTCCTCTTGTCCGAAGGCACTCCGATCCTATTTGAGCCTCCCGCAATCTCTAAAATTTCGACGGCATAACATCTCAAATTCTAGGATAGAGGAAAAGCAAAAGAAGGTAGAGGAAATGAGGGGAGGGCCGGAGCTCTTGGGCCCTTGTAGCATCGTCGCCGGATCTTCGCGTGAATGATGACTCCGGTGAACTTTTGATAGTACAAAAGGGTTAGAAATGGGTTTCACCTAGCTAAAGCTTGGATGCTAAGAGGTTAGGAATGATGGTGTGAGATAGTTGGCCAAGGTTCTAAAACTTGGGGGTGATGGACATGGAAGAGTAATGGTGTAGGAACAACTAGGAATCCAAGTCTTGGATGGTTTAGAGCTTGGAAATGGGAAGAGATTTTTGTATAATTTTTGCTTTAGGATTTCAAAAGTCCTTAAACAAGGGGGGGTGGCTCTCTTTTTATAGAGAAAGGGTGCATAGTTAGGTCACCAATGGGTTTAGAAATTAGGTAATCCTAAATCTAAGGTTTTTGGGGTTTTTAAGAGCTTGGAGAAGAGAGAGTTGGGTTTTAATGGTGGATGGTGGGGTGATAACTTAAATGACAAAAGGGTGATACCTAAGGTTGGGAAGGGCATATGGGCCATAAAGAAACAAACCCCATGCTTTGGGATGGTCCACAAGTCAAACCCCCAATTTCCAAATCAACTATTTTTTAAAAAATGAGTTTTTTGAGTTTTGAGAAGTAATGGCCCGATTTTACAATTTCCAACACAAATCCACAATTTTCAAATTGCCATAACTTTTAATATACAGCTCGAAATTATGCTATTCTTGGCTCGTTGGAAAGCAAAGAATCTCTACTTTCTAATGGTATTATCCTCAGTTTGGAAAACTATATGTGCAAACCTTGACATGCCTCTTTACATCAGCTATTTTGATTGATTTAAAACGGGTTCTATGGGTCCGTTTTAGGCTTTCTAAGGATTTGGAAAAGTTTGGGTTGCTTCCTAAGGGTTTGGGAATGACTCTAAAGGATAGATTAAATTCTAAGGGTTTGGGAGGTGCTTTCGAAAATTCAGAAGTGCGTTGTTCTTGATGTATGGGTCGATCGGGCCTTGGGCCAAATTTGGGTGTCTACAGTTAGTTATGTGGATTCATAAATTTTTTCATCATAACTCACATATAATGGTTAATTGATCCTAATATTTACAATTTTTTTTTTTTAATGCACAAAGCAACTAAAGTAAGAAATATAAAACACTAAACTAATATACACAGTTGTTGTGTATCCCCCTAAACTTAAATAGGACAGTGTCCTCATTGTGCAAAAACAGGGGACACTCAATATTTTTATTCAAAATTATCATTCCTGTGAGGCTTTATGTTGTATGATTTAACTTTCACTCACTCGGTGATGAAGGATATGGCACAAGTGCTGATGTAGGTGGAGCTGGCTCTGGCAAAGTTAAATGGCTGTTTGTCCACTCTTCCTCGGGGTCTGACATTACTTCTGTTGAGCAGTCAGATTCTCTCTCTGGTTCATGCTCCAATTGTGGTCTTGGTTGTATCCCCTCCAAGCTTACTTTCTCTACGATCAGTACCTCGTATTTATCCTTCAAAGCTCTCAGCTGTTCTTCAACTTTTTCTTTTCTTTTCAGATCCTCATTCAACTTTTTAATCACAGTAGATTTCAATTGTATCTCCTCTTTCGTCTTGTTAGCTTTAGTGAGTAGTCTTGCTACTGCGGTCCAGAACTTGCTTATGATTGATTCAATTTTCTCCTTTTGTTTTGCATAGTTTAGGACTAAGGAATCCTTATCATTCTGAAGCTTTCGTATTTTCCCTTCAGCTATTATGAGTAGGTGGTTCTTTTCGTTCAGCTGAGCATTTAGTGACTGCTCATACTCTTTGTGAGCTTTTTCCTTCAAATTCTCCCTTGCTTCTGGGTCTTCAATTAATCCGCTGAACTGCTAAATCAAATTTGCGATTTTTTCCTTGTATGCCTTCTTCTCTCCTTCCCATGCCTACTGATCATGTCGTAAAATTCTATTTTCTTCTCTCAGCTGCACAATTTGAGATTGAAGTGCTCTAGTGGCTTCATGAACTTTGTTTTTTTTGCTGTCCAACGTGCCTGGTGCTCTTTTACAGCTTTTTGCCTTAGATTTTTTGCTAACTCTTGGTATTCTTGTGCAGTAGGCATGGTTTCAAGCACTCTACTTTTCAGTCTATGGAATTCTTCCATCATTCTTCTTACTACACCTAGCAATGACATTAAATTTGGTGCATTTGTAAGCTACCATTGTTCTACTTATCTCAGTCTTCTCTCTAATTCAGGTCTTTCAATTATGGGGATTGTTGTGGTGGTGACTGGAGGAGACATCTCATGATTCAGTAATTTGATAAAACTCACCCTTGGAGCTTCAAAACTAGGTCCTGCTTCTGTAACTTGAAATGTTGGAGTCTGCTCTGTGGCAGATGAAATTGCGGGTGGAGCAATCGACTCAATAGGTGTAGGAACATGGCTAGAAGTAGCCAATTCAGCAACTTGCTCTATTGGCGGAAAAGTTTCTTCTGCAGTTGTAACTAGGTTCACAGGCTTTACTTCAGGAATAATTGGCAGTGTGCTTGCCTCAGTTGAAGGGGGCATAGCAGGCCCTGTTGGGGAATCTAGAGCTGAGTCATAAAGAGTAGCTCGATCATCAGCTGGTATTGGTGTATTTCTTACTTCCAACTCAACTAGCCTCTCCTGTATCGGAGATCCAGGCTCCAATCTTCCTTGGGGTGGAGTAGAAGTACTCACCCTCTCTTCTATGATGGCTTCTTTTGGAACTATAGCTTCTGCCAGTAGATTTATGGTAGGCTCTTCTTGTCCCTCAAGGACTTGGGTGCTTTCAGGTATTGAAGGGACATTCTCTATTTGTGCTGAAATAGGAATTTTCTTTTGTTCGCGACACTTAGAGTTCTCCTATAAGCCTTAGCTATGAGGCTCTCTTCAATTCTAGGCAAGGCCTTCTCTTTGGGATCCATGCTATATCCCACATCAATAAATTTGTGATTAGACCTTTAAAGGGCAGACATAATTTATGCGTCTGATACTTCTCTAGATTCAATTTCTCCCTCACTGTATTGATTACTTCCAATCGGTAGGTTGGAACATCGAACAAATAGTGATTAGCCATGAGATATAGAGCTTTCATAAGAAAAATTATCTTTCCTTTGAGGGTTTGCATAGTAACTCCATAGCCATTTGAAGAAAATTCGAAAGGGTCATGGGTGGTTCTCTAAGTATGTTCGCCTCCAAAGTGTTAAGGGGCACTTCAGGTCTTTCCAAGGGTGCATTCATCACCCTAGCAACCATTTCTTTTGTTATTAGAATTGGGAATCCACCAATGGTTGTGGATAGAATTGGTGTTGAACCCTTTAAGCTATTAATCATATTTTTGTAAAACAGTCTTACCAATCTTGGATAGACTTGTGTAACTTTGGGCTCTAAAACTTAGTGAAGCCCTGCATCCCTCAAATATTTGATAGCGTGTCCACTAATTTCAAAGTGTTCCTAACAAGCAACTTCCACCGCAACCTTGGCTCCCACCAGATGGTGTTTAGTTGAAGTTGAGATGCGATCCAATGTCCTTTCAGAGGATGTTGGCTATTTACCTTTATCCATTTTTGTGTCCGTTGTATGGGTAGATATCGGTTCAGTTCCTAATCCTTCTTCGGATGTTTCTCTAATAACCACCCCTGAAGACTTAGCTTTCTTTTTGGATGGGTCTGCCGCTTTTGATTTGGCTTTAATGGCAGCAGACCGTGCTATCTGGCTAATAAGGGGGAAGTTATCAGAACTGTTACCTTCTTCCCTACTGTCTTCTTATCTTGGTCGCTTTTCTGTTGCTCCCGACATTTTGTAATTCCTTTTTTTACGAGTTATAAAAGAATAGTATTTAGTAAATTGCAACTTGCATATATCAATTTGAAAATAATTGCAGACTCCTCCATTTGAACATGAAGATTGTTACCTTGATCTCGACTAATCAACAAAACCTAGTTTTAAGATGTTACTTAGGACTTGAACAGGGTTTTCAAAATCAACCAGGAGATACAAGGAAAGTTTAAGAAACAAAAATGGTTGAGTCTTAGTCGATGGATTTTTGAAAAATAGAGGGAAAACAAGAGCAAAAATAGAGAGTTCGATAATGAGGCCGATGTATCCTCTCTCGAATATGTAGGCCCTCCCTCCATGAATACCTGCCAAACCGGTCGTCACACATGTTTGTAACCTAAAGACGCCGGTCGTCTCTAGATTTTCAGCTCTTATATGCGAACTCTCGTACCAGTCAAATCGTAATCACTACAGTTGCACTGATAGATTTTTACGATCAATCATAAATCCATACGATTGTTCGGGATAGTGTATAATAAGAATTATATTACGATCTATCTTTTTTCGACGATTTGGCCCGTAGTGTAATACCTAAGCTTAAAAGAAAAAAGAAATAATTTAACATATTTTATAACGGTTGCTATGGATGAGTCGGTAGCTCGACGATCCATGAGGTTTTTATGTTGGATTTTAGGGAGCTGATGTCTCCCCCAAGAAAACTTGTCCTCTAGGATTATTAATCGGATGTGTAGGCAACTTGCCACTTTCTCTCTTTACCACCTGCGAAGCTAGTTGACCAATCTGGCTTTCTAACTTCTTTATGGACTGTGTATGTGAATGGAGTTTTTGAGAGAATTGGAAAAACTAATGTAAATCCTTTGAATGCTGATGTAATTGTTGCTGCAAATTCTTGAGGATTTGAATAACTATGGCATCAGGTGCATTGCGTAGTGGGCTATATTGTTGTTGCACAGTTGGCATGGGAAGTCTAGGATGGAAAACTTGAGTTTGGGGGAATCTAGGCTGCGTAGCAGTTGGTGCTAGCTGTGCTCCTCCCATGGAAACATAATTGAATCCAGGGTGGTTCCTCTATGATGGGTTATAGGTGTTCCCATAGTCTCCCCTTTAGAATGCCATTACTTGTTCTTTTTCCATCACCTCTTGGTATGATGGCGTAACAGAGTTCTCGGAATAAGTGAAAATTTGGCAATTAAAATAGTTTGCCAAATATCTATCTGGAGTGCTAGGTTTGGCAGCTATTAATGTTGCGATTTGTTGTTCAAGTGCTGCTACTTTTACACTCATGTCATCCTCTTTCTTTACTCTATCCTTATTGATATCGTAAAGCCCACCCCTCACTAGCGGGGTGTGGTGGATCACATCAGGGTCAGATCTTAACAAAGCTAATTTTTGCTTTGAATTGTCGACCAATTTCTCAAACATATTCCAAGACTATTGGCCATTCTGAGCCATAAAGCCTCCTCCACTGACGACATCAACTGTAGACTGGTTAGTCTCAGTCAACCCTTGGTAAAAACTTTGCGCTATCGACTAATTTGGCACCTCGTGATGAGGACACTTCTGTAATAAACTCTTCATTCATTCCAAACTCTCGTGAAATAATTCTCATGGCAGTTGCCTGAAGTCTTGGATTGCTTGGCGAATTTGGTTAGTTCTACCAATCGGGAAATACTCACTTAAAAACTTAGACTGCAGTCCATCCCATGTGGTAATCCTCTTGGCAGGTAATGAAATTAACCATGCCTTCGCTCGATCTTTAAGAGAAAAGGGGAACAGACATAGTTTCACAGCCTCTTTGTTGGCTCTCGATAATTGTAGCATTGTGCATAGTTCTATGAAGTCCCTCAGATGTTGGTAGGGATCTTCTCGATCAAGCCCATGAGAGGTAGGTAAGGATTGGAGTGTGTTGAGCTTGATTTCATAATTTTGACTTACAGGCACCTCAGGTATAACTATACAAGAGGGCTCGGTCAAAGTTACGAGGTCGAAATGTGCTTGGATAGAAAGATTGTCAGCCATATTTCGAGATTCTCTTACGGAAGATCGGTTTGCTGCTAAATTATGCGAGAGAGTCCTTTCAATTTTTGGATCACACTCGAAGAAATCTAAACTTCGAGATTGAGTGTGATGCATACAAAAGGAAAAATAATGTTTTTGTATTTTTAGCTTTATTTAATTTTTACTTTAGAAAGCAAGGAGAGAAACAAATCTGAGCCTCTAGCTTCTTTGATCAGGGGAAGTTGAAACCTTGATTTGTTACTCTGAAGAAACCTGCAAAAGATTAAGAAGTGATCAAAGAAAATTTAAAAAGATAAAGAAATATAAAAAGAGAAAGATAAATATTTGTTTTCTAAAACTAATATAAAATAAAATCAGGATTCCTTGGCAACGACGCCAAAAATATGATGTGCTCTTTATGTTATTCTAATTAAGTCTTAACCTATTGCAAGCACACAATAGAAATTATAATTCTAGCATAGGATCGTTCCCATGGGGAAATGAATTATCTTATATTTCGTTATGCTGAAAACTTATATTTATTTTTAAGATCCTAAACTACTTGAGAGATATGAATAAAAGAATGGTTTCTTAAACTAATTTACAGAAAATAAATCCTAAATCCTCCTTCAGATTGTGGTTGTTAATCACAATCTTCAGCTATCGGATGTTTACAAATTTAAATACCATTACACTATATCTCAATCCTCTAGAATTTGAGTGTCAATCAAAAAGTAGCATCCTTCAACATAGATTTATACTAATCTTTAATCTACCAGAAATTTGAGCGTCAATCAAACTCTAGAAAATTAAAGATGGAAAAGTAAAAATCGTTATACTAATCTGCAAATCTCAACCTGAGTCGTCAATTCAAATTAAAATTTGGAGTTGTTTACAAAGCAGTAAATTGTAACAAAATAAATCTAAACTAGAAAGCAATAAAAATTATATCTTTCACCCCTCAGCCGCAGACGTCAATTGCTTATGAGAAACTATGGATATCTACACTAATCTTTCAGCTCTCAATCCCAGTCATCAATTGTGATCGAGGAACCTTGGATCTCTAAATTAGACCACTCTAAATTTGATTAGAAGAAAACCCAACCTTAGTCGTCAATTGATGCTAAGAATTTCTTCAATGATCCATTCCTATACCTGGCTCTCTTATTTATAGATCATACGGAGTCGATTTACATTGATCTAATTCTAACAAAAGAAACTACTAAAATAAAATATTCCTATTATAACTCTAATTCTAATCCTAGCTTTTCCTTGCTTTGAATGGTAGATGTGCTTTTGAAATTTCTCCTTTATTTCAGTAACAGAGATCTTTTAGGAGTCTTCCTTCATCAATCTTCTCAGATCCGTGAGTGGCCAAACTTCTAATTTAAGAGTTCTTCTAATTATATGCATGACGGTGTAAATCTTCTTCACATGATCAGCAACACAAGAGCTTTAATTTATACAATCGTAAATTACGATTATTCTCTTTTTACAACTTTCACTCTCAGGACGATTCTTCATTTACAATTTCATTTACGATCTATCGCTTTTTCTCCTTCGTATCGCATTTTAATTTTTTTGAACATTTTTCGAAATCGTAATTTACAATTTCTTAATTTTTATCTCTTCTTCAGCTACGTTCAATCATCTTTTACGATTTTCTAACTTTAAAGCATATAGCGAATCGTCTTTCACGCTCCATTGTCATTCTTACTGCTTTTGAGTTCATTTTGATGAAGTTTAACACTTTGGCTCTCTTTTATTGATTTTCTTTGATATCTGCACATCATTAACTTGTTACTAGCAAACTAAGGTCTAACATCACTAAGTTAAGGGTGGTAAAATGGTAAATTATGTGACTGATCAAGGGGTAGTGCTCACGCCTCGGCTAGTAGGAACCTCTGGTTTGCTGATTGAAATTCTGGGATGGAGGCACGTTGTTGTAGTTCTGACGGTTGTCCTTATGATTTTGTGCCCCATTCTAGTTCTGGTTTTGGTGGGTATTAGGGTACTGGTTCCTATTTTGGTATTGACTTTGATTTTGGTTTGGGTATCTTTGCTGATTTTGGCCCTGATTTTGGTTTAGGTACCGCTGTTGGCCTTGGTTTTACTTGGGATTCCTTGATTGAAAGTTTTTATTCTGAGAATTCTGCCCTTGGTTGGTGACAGTGTTAACTGGCTCAGACCTCGAAGCTTTCTTGCTACTCTTCGTCTTGATCTCATCGAAAAAGGTTCCTCGTGATGTTACTATTAACAAAGTGAGGTCTCCGCCTTTGATGTGTCATATTAAATGGGAGGCTCGGAGGTGAAGAGTGGTAAAGTTTGGGCAGTCGCTTATGATAAGCGTGCTCGTCAGAGGTTCTCCAGTGTTGTTGATAATGATGTCGATGGGGTCCTTCTCTTTCATCAAAGTCCCAGTCCTCGCAGCGAGTTTCCTCCATCGCTCGATAAAGTCAGTAAATTCTTCGTCAGGTTCTTATTTTGTTGCCACCAGGTCGCTGACACTAACTGTCTCCTAGATCAAATGCTTGTATTGATCAAGAAATTGGCTAGCTAAGTCGTCAAAAGTGTCAATCTTCTGTAATGGCAGCTCGGCGAATAAATCGAGAGCTTCTCCTTCTAACGACCTTTGAAAATAATGGATGAGGAGACCCTGGTTGTCGCGTATTGGTCGACAGTCATTACAGAAAAGGGCTAGGTGATGATTCGGATTCCCAGTGCCATTGTATTTGTTGAACTTGGGTAGCTTGATCCTTGTGGGTAAGGAGAATTCTAGGTCCTGACAGAATTTATAAAATCTGAATAAGCAGTCGGGGCGCTCTCTCTTAGCCATATACTCGTCGAGGATCTTAGGAAGCTCCTCTACTCTTATAGTGGCGTCTTGCTTGACAGTTTGGGAGCGAGTTTGTCAATCGTCATCGAAGAGAGTACGACCAGTTCATCTCGTTGGCGATATGTGTGGTGATATCATACTAGGAGTAGGCGGGGGTCTCACCTGCCTTTGTCGTTCTTGTTCCTCCATGTTTCACCATTCTTGGATGGTCTCGTACGCAACCACTAGGCCTTGAAGTAGTTCTTCAGCATCGTCGCCTCCCCTTTATAATCTCTGAATGCTGAGTTCTACGAGTTGTCAAGGTGTGAAGTTCTGCCCGATGCCGCTGTCTCTGTGTCGGTCGTTGCGGTTGGTGCTTGGAGGTGTGACGGGGGTTTCTTCATTGCCGACCATGTTGATCTCTGGGTTATATTGAGCTGAGTCGTAAGAGGGATCCTCGTTGTACACGGGATTGTTGTGATACCCCCATAATGATGGATCACTGAACCTTATCCTTCGTATTCCAGACATTTCAAGTCTCCGGTGGATGTTCATGCACTCTCGACAAATTTTCGATAGGAGTAGGTGCAGAAAAGAAGTAGAGCGGAAAATAAAGAAAGCTATATATATATATATATATATATATAGAAAACTAAACGAAGGCGATAAGATGTCCCATCACGATCGCCAGTCTGTTGGTACACATTTTTTTTGGGTCCTTTTCGGTCCTCAAAAAGAGTGGCCCAATTCGGTTCGAGAGGACTCTAGCAAAAGTGAGGAAATAATATAAAGTGCAGCAAATAAAAGGTAAATTCTAAGAGGAAAATACCTGGTTTAATTCAATCGCCAGTTGCAGATATTTATCGATGTTGTAACACGTCACTGATCACATGGGTGGAGATATGGGTTGTTCTCTTTACTGAATCGTTGGTCGGCCAACGTCAACAGCTCTGGGTCACCTAGGAGTTTAGTTTATATAGTTTTACTATTCCTACTCTAAGTCTAATTGCTTCAGTTTTCCTAGTCCTATCGGGAGTCTAATTAACTTGGTCTTCTGATCCTACTGGGAAATAAATTAACCTAGTCTCCGAATCTTATTAAGAGTCTAATTAACCTAGTCTCCTAATCCTACTAGGAGTCTATGCTAAGGAGGATCGACCCCATTCCTGGGTTCCCTCCGTAAGCTCCCTTGGGCAAATCGGGTGGCCAATGATTATTTTATAAATATTAGAGATTAAAAAATTGAATATAAATCGAAAAGTGAGATCTTAAAAATAGGAAGAATTTTGAAGATTAAGAATAAAACTGAAAATTATGAACAAGAAGAAATTTAAGAACTGGAATTAGAAAATAAAGACCATGATCTAAAATAATTAAGAGATGGTTTTAGAGATTGAGAACTAGAACCAGGAACTAGGAATTACAATTAAAAATTAAAACCTAAGATATTGGAACTGAGAGATCAAGAAAGAATTGAGAATTAGAATCTAGAAATTAATGACTAAAGGCTAAGAACTGGTTCTAACGACTGATAGCTAGAACTAGAAATGAAGAACCGGAAACTAGAAACTAAATTTAGAAATTAAGACCCAAGATTTAAAACTAGAAACTAAGAATTAGAAATTAGAACTAAGAACTAAAAATTAAAAACTAAAAGAGGTTACCTGAAGCTAAGCGCCGAAGAGAGAATCTCGAAATCCCTAAGCACGAAAGAGAGGAACTCGAAATTCCATTGCTGGATGTGATGTTGTGTGGGGTAGGGGGGGTCTATTTATAGGTATTCGGATAATTACGCGCCCTGTGGGAGGTGCGTAATTAGCTAGTCAAATCTAAAAATGCTCCCTGTCTGGTGCACTTAATTGGATTGCGCGCCCTATCTCAGACGTTTAATCACTTTGAGTCGATGACCGACTCAGTGAGTGACCGACTGACTGGCTCAGTCGGATGTCCTAGTTCCAGTCTAATTGGAACTCATTGCGCGCTAGTGGTGGGGCACGCAATCGATTGTGTGTGCTGGTTTGGGTGCGCAATCGGGTCTCAAGGCGGCCTCTAGAAGGTAGTTGGACAAATTGTGCACTAGTGGTTGGGCTTGCAATCTGATTGCATGCGCTTGATAGGGTGCATAATCGAGTCCTAAGAGACCCATAGGGAGAACGGGACTGGTCCAAGTTGGACCAATTATATGCCATTAATGGGACGTATAATCAAATTGTGCGCGCTAGACATGGCGCGTAATTTGGGATCTTCCTGGGGTTGAGTCGGGTCCGAATCACAGAGCTATTGTTTCAGCCTGTGCTTCGACCATATACTATTACTTCAGTATCTAGTCCCCTGTTTAGGGTTTTAATGCTGTCGGAAAGAGTGAGCTCTTTTCAGGAAGTCATGGGCAAGGTCAAACGTTGATCGAACAAGTTGTATGCTCCGAGAGGGAAAAATTGGGGTGTCTATAGGGATGTTGTTTGACTCTAATTTGGAGATTGAATTATAGTTTGACTCTAACTTGGAGGTTGACTCTAACTACATGGTGAAGCTTAGCGTCAGGTGGAGAATTGTTGTTTGACTCTAACTTGGAGTTTGAATTGTAGTTGGACTCTAACTTGAAGGATGCCTCCAACTTGGAGAGTTTGAATTGTAGTTGAACTCTAACTTGGAGGTTGGCTCTAACTTCGAGAGTTTGAATTGTAGTTGGACTCTAACTTGGAGGATGGCACTAACCTGGAGGTTGAATTATAGTTTCACTCTAACTAGCAATGGCCCAATTACATTCAGACTCTCTAGTTTCTCTTAGATTAGAAGTAGGATTTGTGTCTTCTATATAAAGGGAAAGCTCTTGATCAAATTACAGAGTTGATATGTAAAGCTTAGAAAAACCTATCTAGGATTTTGAGGAGAACTTTGGCGAGGCTTGAGTATTCTTGTATTCTTGTGTGATTATCAATATAGTGGATTATCATTGCCTGTGGACGTAGGCATATTACCAAATCAAGTAAATAGTCTCTTGTGTGTTTGTGTTTAATTTTCTTCTGTTTTGTGTTCTTATTTGATCATTCATGAGATCGTTGATTAATTTGAAAGCTTTCGCGCAACAAATTGGTATCAAAGAAAGGTTTTTGTTCTACGATCGGAGATGACATCGAAGTCTGCAAAAGTTTCGAACGTGAGGTTTGAGGTTGAGAAATTCGACGAGAAGATTAATTTAAGCTTGTTGCAAGTACAAGTTCGGGATATCTTGATTCAACAAGGGCTGTACAGGGCATTAAAAGGGATTTTGGTTAAGTCGACGGATATGCCTGATGATGATTAGGAAGAATTTGAACTTCAGGCGTATAGTACGATTCGGCTATGTCTAGCGAAGGAGATTACGTAAAACGTATTGCGGGAGAACTCGGTGGCCTCGCTGTGGGCCAAATTAGAGAGTCTCTATATGATGAAATCTTCGACGAGTCATATATATCTCAATAAACAACTATATAAGTTACACATGAAGACATACTTCTCCCAACGAACATCTTAATGAATTCAATAGAATAATATTTGAATTATTAAATGTTGGAGAAGTGGTTAAGGATGAAGACAAAGTACTATTACTTTTGTCTTCCCTCCTCGATTCCTATGAGCACCTAGTTACTACGTTGCTCTATGGGAAGGATACTATTGAACTGGAGTCGGTTGCAGTGGCATTACATTGTAACGACATGAGAAAGAAATGTTTGGATAGTGATATACAAGCAAATGGCATGTTGGTTAGAGGGAGAGCAGATGAGGACCGTTAATCCGAAAGGAGTAGATCAAAGTCCAGATCTAAATAAAAAAATAGAAAGATACTAGAATGCTACAAATATTACGAAAAGGGTCACATCAGAAGACATTATCAATAGTTACAAACAAAGAAGGATGATATTCAAAATAAGAAGCAGAAAGGGGTCGTTGATGAGGCTGGTATAGAGGAACAAGCTTCAGATGATGATGAAAACATGTTGTCAATGGTTTCAGATAAATACTCGCAGAATGCATGGATACTTGATTCAAGGTACTCCTACCACATGTGTCCAAAAAAGGACTAGTTCGCATCTTATAAAGAGTTGGATAGTGGAACGGTTTTGATGGGTAACAATATGGCTTGTAAAATAGTTAGAATGGGGAGTATCAGAATAAAAATGCACGATGAGGTTATGAGAACATTGACCGATGTACGTCATGTTCTGGGACTGAAGAAGAACCTCATATCGCTTGATATACTAGACTCTAATGGGCTCAAGTTTGCAGCTCAAGGTAGAGTTTTGAAGGTGACAAAGAGATCTCTGATTATGATAAAAGCAAAAGAGGTTGGAAACCTTTACTTTCTATCAGGGAGTATAGTAACAAGTAGAGCAACAGTATCTACGTTAGATGATAGCAGTTTGTCATCTACATAACTATGACACATGCGCCTGGGGCACATGTCAGAAAGAAGGATGACAGAGTTGAGTAAGCAGGGCTTGTTGAAAGGTGTAAAGGTTGGAAAGGTTGACTTTTGTGAGTATTGTGTCTTCGAAAAATAGTACAGGGTTAAGTTCAACATAGTGGTATACAAGGTTTAAGTGCCCTCGGGGCACTGGTGGTAGCGGTGATATGAGCATAGCAATGATCGAAAGATAGACTACGTGGTGAAGCTTAGAGTCAGGTGGAGAATTATTGTTTGACTCTAACTTGGAGATTGAATTGTAATTTGACTCTAACTACATAGTAAAGCTTAGAGTCAAGTGGAGAATTGTTGTTTGACCGTAACTTAGAGTTTGAATTATAGTTGGACTCTAACTTGGAAAGTTTGAATTATAATTGAACTCTAACTTGGAGAGTTTGAATTATAGTTGAACTCTAACTTGGAGGTTGGCTCTAACATGGAGGTTGAATTGTAGTTTGACTCTAACTTGCAATGGCCCAATTACATTCAGACTCTATATAAGACTAGTTTTTCTTAGATTAGAAGTAAGATTTGTGTCTTCTATATAAAGGAAAAGCTCTTGGTCAAATTATAGAGCTGAAATGTAAAGCTTAGGAAAACCTATCTAGGGTTTTGAGGAGAGCTTTGGTAAGGCTTGAGTGTTCTTGTATTCTTGTGTGATCATCAATATAGTAGATTATCGCTGCCCGTGGTCGTAAGCATATTGTCGAACCACATAAATATTGTCTTTTGTGTGTTTGTGGTTGATTTTCTTCTATTTTGCGTTCTTATTTGATCGTTCATTGTGAGATCGTTGATTAATTTAAAAGCTTCCGTGCAACACGGGGGACATCCTCCTATATATAGAGCATGAAGAGTCATGCCCTGCCTAGAATACCGTCCATCAAGGTATTCTAATAAGAATAAGAATCACATGTAAATCAAGAAACTTTGAGGTTGCCTTCAATTCCCAATAATGCCCGTTATTATTTCAAGCAACTGTAAACCAGAGTTTTATAAAATCCTAGTGTGTGTGGGCCACACAAAATAAGAATTTTGAGATTCCATAAAAATTCCAACATTATGGCCATCGTCGCCATCAATCCTCATAGGATATGATTTTACTCTAAAAAGAGGAGAGCAGTCATGGGATCTCCGTTCAATTCTCTACTAATGATCGATGTTGATCTATAAGCCTTGACCGATGGTGATCCAATGGTTCAATGGCTCCATATGGCGTGACCGTCCATTTAGATGATCAGGATCGAGGAACACCAAAATACGATTGCTTAACCATTTTAAATCCAGAGTTCTGTTACATAACATTACCTCGAAATTTGATGCAACTTGGTTGAGGCTTAAACCCAAACGCCCTCGATGTTGTTGTGACCATTGTAACCAAGTTTGGATTCGGCAATTATTCGGTGATGTGTCAGTTCAGTTGAATTCATATCTGAATGATTTAGGAAAATTTTGAAAAGTACAAGGATTATAAAAAGGGATCTAAAACTTGCACACGAGATTTGTACCATGGCACATTGTTAAAAAGAAAGACTGTTATTTATGGAATTTGTGCCACGTGGAACATGATCTAAGCCGTTTGATATGAAGACCACAGTAAAAAGCTATTTGAGGCCAAAGATTGGCACGGAACGTGATCTCTATCATTTGATTGGATAGAGTCAAAGGCCATCTTCGGTTCAATGATTGACTCGAACAAATCAGATGTTAGAGATCATCTTTCGTATCAATTTTTGGCCTCAAAACTCCACTACAAAAAATAAGACTATTAGCGGAAGTTTTTTGCTCTAAAAAACTGTTGCTATTAATAAAAACATTATTAAGACTATTAGCGGCAGTTTTTTGGTAATAGCAGTAGTTTTTGGCTGCCACTAATAGTCTTGTTTTTTTGTAGTGCTCTACATTTTGGTCTTCAAATCATATGGCTTCCATTGCTTTCCACATGGCACAAATCCCAAAAATAATAAATTCATCATGTGCCAGAGTACAAATCTCTTCTGCAACTTTTAGCTCCCTTATAAAAATAGTAATTAATTTTAAATGTATTATATAGTCCACTTATGATTAAATCAGCCACCACGATGATAAAAATTCGAAAAGTTTGCAAAATTTGAGAAAAATTTAGAGAATTGATGAATCAAGCAAATATAATACTAGGCAAGAAGTGGTAAATCACCTATTCGAATTCTTCTTCTAAAATTGTAGTTAATCGGAGAATTTTGTTGCACAGGCTGGAATGATAGTAGCGATTGGTGAAATAAATGTCCTTTATCATGTATTTGAAGACAAGATGAAGATGAGGTATTCACAATGGAAACTAACATTGCATCGATGGACAGTGACTGTCCCTTGAATTCGCTGGTGCGAATGGTTATTCCATCCCATGGTCACCAAGTCAGGGTTCGACAATAATTCGGCGAGGTTAAAATTTGGAAATACCCAAAAATTTTGGAAAATATTAGGAGGAAAAATCAGAGAAAAAAGAAATATTTAAAACTATAATTACTTTAAAATTATCAAAAAATCACAAATTTTTGCAAAATTCAGGAATTATTCATGAATTTTTGTGAACACATGAATTTTTGATAAATTCGTGTTAATTTGAAATTAAAGTGCAGAACCTTAAATTTGTTAATTCTTCGCGAATTTTTTAAAATTCTGCGGTTTTTGTGACTATGTTTTGGCGAATTTCCATGGCCATTTATCTCCAAACTAATTAAGAATAGGAAGAAAATGAGAACGAGAAATGGAAGCAGATGCTGTTAGAAGTTTCTATTTTGGTGGCTATCACTATGGTCAAACTTTTGACCATTGAATGGTGTAAGATCAATCTTGAGATGTACAGTTGCTATTCCGGTGAGTTTGAAGAGAATAGGCAGCTAATTGGTGAGTCTTTTAGTTAAGATATGATTGTGATTTCTAATCACAATATAATTAGTATTTTCAGTCCTTAATGGGATATGACTCTTTGGCTATAAATATAAGGGGTGCCTGGTCCCAATGATCGCTCGACACAATTCAATCCTCCCTATTAGCAAAAGCATCCCCATTGTGCTAGGAGGTATCGAAGGCGAGAAGATCATTGAAGACCGGCAACCAATCATCAATGGCTCACACTCAAGGTGCGCACATATATCTAATTTATGGATAATTGATTTATTATTTTTGATTGATCATGCGCCTAGATCTTAGGGTTTATTTTGGATGGTCGGATCGATAGATCCATATAAATTCCATCAATTGGTATCAGAGCCATAGGTTTTGGCCATGATTTAATCAAAGCAAATTTGGGCGAAATTAAGAATTCTCAAAGTGTAAGAATTTCGTCTTCTAATTACAAAAGCTGTTTTGGTGTTTTGAATTCCCTGACGATATGATGTCGTTTTGGAAGAAAGTGATCACACGGGATAGTTAATTTTTTTTTATTGATTATATAGTTTTGAAAACCACTTCTTAATTGACTGAGAAAGGGTACTTTCAAGTAAATCTTAAATTAAATAGAACAATGACGAGGCCTCATGTCTCTGTTGGTTTGTCACTTGAAGAAGACTACTTACCTACTTGCTTTCCCTTGACTGGTAGAGACTCTGGGTCTCGGCCTTAGTACTCATCCAATTGGTAAATAAAATATAAAGCCAAAGAGACAAACAAAAAAAAAAAAAAAAAAAAAAAAAAAAAGAAAAAAAAGAAAACAAGACCACCACAGTTGCCTTTATAGAGAAGACGACTACAGGACTCCCATATAAGCTTTTATTGTTTTGATTGGATGTATAATGGGAGCACCAAAGTTGCTGCTTCCCATATAAGCTTAAGACCCGACCCGATTTGTGATCGGGCCCAATCGATAACGGACTCGGATCATGACCCAGTCCAGCCCATGGTCC
This sequence comes from Chloranthus sessilifolius, assembly GCA_021018995.1. Classification (NCBI taxonomy): domain Eukaryota; kingdom Viridiplantae; phylum Streptophyta; class Magnoliopsida; order Chloranthales; family Chloranthaceae; genus Chloranthus; species Chloranthus sessilifolius. The sequence continues at coordinate 30,321,131 of CM037597.1, read as the reverse complement.
GACCTGGCCCGTCTGACCTTTTGGACCCTTGCCCGACCCGCCTGGCCCTTTTAGCCCTTGGCCCACTCGGTTTTTGGCTCATGGCCCGACCTGCAGGGCCCCAGGGCCCACTCGACCACTAAGGCCCATGGCACGGCCCGATACCCGGCCCAATTATGGCCCTTTGAATTCCTTATTTTTCTCAAGCATTTTCTGGGCTATTTATAGGTCCGATTTTCGGACATTATATATGACTTTTGACTTTTTCAGGCATTCCGGATCCATTTTTGAGGTCTATTTTTGACAATGAGCCCTTTTTTGTGATATTTTCATGACCTGATGTTATTTTTTTTCATTTTTTAATTGTGTAATCAATTTTTTATAGTACCATTAATTAGAATTGGGTAGTGGAGGTTGTGCTCCACCACTATGGTTGGTACTTACACATTATAATACTCGTTTATTGTCAATTTTGACACTTCCTCATAACACGAATTGGGCTTGGCTTATTCTTTTAATATCACTTTTACGATCATCTAAAATTTTATCAAACCTAAATAGAAAACATGGCTTGGAAAGATTCTTCTGCCTAACGGTAATGATCCTTCCTAGTGTCGTGGTTTTCATAGTGAGGTTTAATTTTGTTCAAAACCGTGTTACAAATTCAATAAAAGTGTGTAGAGAATGTTGACGTCTCAACATAAGGAATTCTTCTGCCCAACGGTGATGAATCATTTAATATTATATGATGGTTGTGTTTCACTATTCATTAATTTTGTGTGTGGGTACTGCTACTGTGTTGTAACTCGACCCAACGGAGTGTCATAACGACGCAATTAGTACCACAATCATTAATAGAGATTAAGGAAGTGGCTAGTGTGTTATGACTCGACCCAACGGAGGGTTATAATGACACAAATTGTTTCTCAATAAAACCACATTGGTTTTAATTTTTATATTCCTTGACATATTCAAACTCTTGCATCACACATTATAATTATAACCATGTGGAATTGATAGCTACTTCAATTGTATGTGGACATAATAAACCCCTTAATTATTGTGCAACATTGAACCCGTCTTTTATAACTAATATGATTGGTGGAATTGAACTTTTGAGTGGCTCAAATTATGGCAAATGGAAGGAACAAGTTGCTATTGTTCTCGGCTGTATGGATCTTGACTATGCTATACGATCTAATAAACCCAAAGTGCTCACAGCTGATGCTTCAGCTGAGGATCTGGCAGTGAATAATACGGATTTGGAAAAATGGGATAGATCAAATCGTATGAGCCTCATGATCATAAATAGTTCCATTACTGATGCGATTCGGGGAGATATTCCTGACTCGCACAATGCCAAGGAATACATACAGGCCATTAAGGAACAATTTCAAGGGACTTCTAAAGCACTTGCTAGTAGTCTAATTGTTAAAATGGGAACCATAAAATATGATGGTCATAGTGGCATACGGGAGCACATTATGAGAATGAGTGGCATGGCAACTCAATTAAAAGAAATGGACATGCATTTTTCTGAGGGTTATCTTGTTCACTTTATTTTAACTTCTCTTCCTGCACAATTTGGCCTGTTCAAGATTAATTATAACACGCAGAAAGAGAAGTGGAAGATGAACGAGCTAATCGCTCACTGTGTCTAAGAAGAAGAAATACTTCGGACTGAAAAACCTGAAAGTGCTCATTACGCCGCTCTTGGACCACCGAAAGGAAATTTTAAGCGAAAACATGGATAATATAAAGGAAAGAACGTGAAAGCTCCTCCATTGAAAACCAAACAAGGAGAAGCTAGCAGATCTACTTATGACATCAAGTGTCACTTCTGTAAAAAGAAGGGACACATTACGAAGAATTGCAAGAAATACAGAGATTGGCTAGTTAAGAAAGGTAATGACCTAGCCTTTGTGTGTTTTGAATCACTTTATGTTGATGCTCCACGCAATACTTGGTGGATAGATTCTGGTGTAACTATTCACATAAGTAATTTAATGCAGGGATTTCGATCCAGCAGGAAGCTAAGTAAAGGCGAACGTACCATCAAACTCGGAAATGGAGTAGAAGCAGACGTGGAGGCCATTGGGACTCTCCGTCTCGTTTTAGATAGTGGTTTCATTTTGAATTTAGTTGATACTATTTACGTTCCAAGTATCACTAGAAATCTTATCTCAATTTCTAAATTGAATTCATTAGGTTTTGAATTTAAATTTGAACATAATATTTTTACTCTATTATTTAATTCCGATATTGTGGGTGGTGGCTCATTAGTGGGCAATCTTTATTAGTTGAACTTGGATTCATCTTACGCCCAATCTTTAGTTTTTATGCATGTGAATGATAAAATTAGTAAGAAACGAAAACGTGCAATCGACAACTCCTCCATTTTATGGCATAAAAGTTTAGGCCATATATCTAAGGATAGAATGGAGAGGTTAATTAAAGATGATATACTCGATGCGCTCGATTTCTCTGATTTCACTACTTGTGTAGATTGTGTTAAAGGAAAACTCACAAAAGCTAATAAGAAAGGGGCTATCAGGAGCACGAGTTTACTCAAAATAGTCCACACTGATATTTGTGGACCGTTTCTAACTCCCGCTATTAGTGGTCAAAAGTATTTTATTACCTTCATTGATGATTATTCTCATTTTGGTTATATATTTCTCATTCATGAGAAATATGAGGCCCTGAATATGTTTAAAATCTATAAAGCCGAAGTTGAGTTACAACTCAATTCGATGATTAAAATTATGAGATATGATAGAGGCGGAGAGTACTATGGTAGATACTTTGAAACAGGTCGCAATCCAGGACCATTCGCCCTATATCTATAAGAGCATGGCATTGTCGCTCAATACACTATGCCGGGAACACCTGAACAGAACGATGTAGCTGAACGATGAAATCGTACTCTTATGGATATGGTGAGAAGCATGTTTTGCAACTCTAAGTTGCCTATGTTCTTGTAGGGAGAAGCCTTGAAAACAGTGGTGCATATCCTGAATTGAGTTCCTAGTAAGGCGGTTCCCAAAACTCCTTATGAGCTATGGGTACGAAGAAAACCGACTTTAGGATATTTACACATTTGGGGTTGTTTGGCTGAAGCAAAGGTGTACAACCCACAATTAGAAAAATTGGATCCTAAAACTATAAGTTGTCATTTTATTGGTTACCCTGATAGGTCAAAAGGCTATCAATTTTATTGCCCCACTCATAGTACTCGGATTGTTGAGACTGGATATGCCAAATTCTTTGAGGATCGTAAGAACAGTGGGAGTGTTGAGCCTAGGAAAATCACTTTTGAGGAAAATCGGGTTATAATTCCTATCCCTTTTATTCAAGAAAAAGTAGCACCAACACCAGTTATTCAAGCAATTGTTGACGCACCTATGGCTATGCCTAATGAAACACCCCACATTGAGGAGGTTCTTGCTCCCATGGTGACTGCCAATGATCAACCATTGCGTAGATCAGAGAGAGCAAAGAAGCCAACCATTTCTGATGACTATATAGTTTACCTCAATGAGAGTGAGTTTGATTTTGGAAAGGAATCAGATCTCGTTTCCTTTAGCTAAGCCATGAAGAGCGATAAATCCACTCAATGGCTCGAAGCCATGAAAGATGAGTTGGAATCAATGAAACATAATTCGGTCTGGAATCTTTGTGAATTACCTGAAGGAGTTAAGCCTGTAGACTGTAAATGGGTCTATAAAACTAAACAAGACTCCAAGGGTAATGTAGAAAGATACAAGGCCCGATTAGTCGCTAAAGGTTTCACTCAAAAAGAGGGAATAGACTATAAAGAGACATTGTCCCCTGTCTCTAAAAAGGAATCCTTTCGGATAATCATGGCATTAGTAGCTCATTTTGACATAGAATTGCATCAAATGGATGTTAAAACTACTTTTCTGAATGACGACTTGCATGAAGATGTCTTTATGACACAACCTGAAGGTTTTCAGGTTGAGGGGGAGAGTCATTTAATTTGTAGACTCAAAAGGTCTATATATGGTTTAAAGCAGGCATCTCGACAATGATACTTAAAATTTCACGAAGTCATTTCAAATTTTAGTTTTAAAGAAAATACTGTGGATCAATGCATATATCTTAAAATTAGTGGGAGTAAGTTTATCATCCTTGTTTTGTATGTTGATGATATCTTGCTTGTGAGTAGTAACTTACGTATGTTATATGAGACAAAGAACTTTTTATCAAAGAATTTTGATATGAAAGATCTTGGTGAAGCTTCCTACGTGATAGGAATTGAGATTCATCAAGATAGAGCCCGTGGCATATTGGGATTATCTCAAAGAGCTTATATTGATAAATTTTTTAAAAGGTTTAACATGCACAATTGTTCCGCTACTGTTGCCCCTGTCATTAAGGGTGATAAATTTAGTCTACTTCAGAGTCCTAGGATCGATCTGGAGAGAAAACAGATGAAGACAATTCCCTATGCTTTGACAGTTGGGAGTCTCATGTATGCATAAGTCTGTACTCGTCCAGACATAGCGTATATAGTTGACATGCTTGGTAGGTACCAATGTAATCCTGGTTTGGATAATTGGAAAGTAGCTAAGAAGGTTTTTTGCTATTTACAAGGGACTAAAGGACACATGCTCACATACAAAAGGTCGAATAACCTTGCAGTTATTGGTTATTCAGATGCTGACTATGCTGGGTGTCAAGACACTCGTAGGTCCACGTCGGGTTATATTTTTTTGCTTGCAGGTAGACCTATATCTTGGAAGAGCGTTAAACAGACGCTAACTACTTCGTCTACTATGGAAGCAGAATTTGTTAAATGTTTTGAGGGAACATGTGAGGCAATATGGTTGAGGAATTTTATCTCAGGGCTTCGAGTTGTTGATAGTATTTCAAGGCCGCTGAAAATCTTATGTGATAATTTCGCTGCGATAGCTATCTCTAATAACAACAAGACTAGTGGAGGTTCCAAATATATTGATATAAAATATCTTGTTGTAAGGGAGAAAGTTTAGAATCAACTTGTATCTGTTGAAAAGATAAGTACGACACTCATGTTGGCTGACCCTCTCACTAAAAGCTTACCTCTCAAGCTCTTTTTGGAGCATGTTGCGCGCATGGGGTTAACGGATAATTTTGATAGCCTTTGAGAGTGGATATATGAGAGTGAATACATTTATTTAAATTGATTCATAAATAAAGCTTTTTTATTTGCTTTTCCATTTTATGCAAATAAAACTTTGGAACATATGGTGCCAGTAGATGGCAATAAAGTAGGACCAATGTTAGATTGAGTTTACATGTAATCACCATTCAATTTGTAACCTTGCAATCTATGTGAAATCATACTAGTTGGAATCCATGTCGGTGATGACTTTCAATATGGTAACTAATGAACGGTCATGTATCGATAACATGATATATTGACTACATTAATTCTGTGTTGAAATTCTCACTAGACCGGACTGATTATAAAGACTTTGATTGAGATTGACTGTAACTTACCATTCAAAGAAAGTTATCTAACATTTGGTAATCGGAGTTTATTGACATAGTTTGGCCAAGTGGGAGACTGTTAGAAGTTTCTATTTTGGTGGCTATCACTATGGTCAAACTTTTGACCGTTGAATGGTGTAAGATCAGTCTTGAGATGTACAGTTGCTATTCCGGTGAGTTTGAAGAGAATAGGCAACTAATTGGTGAGTCTTTTAGTTAAGGTATGATTGTGATTTCTAATCACAATATAATTAGTATTTTCAGTCCTTAATGGGATAGGACTCTTTGGCTATAAATATAAGGGGTGCCTGGTCCCAACGATCGCTTGACACAATTCAATCCTCCCTATTAGCAAAAGCATCCCCATTGTGCTAAGAGGTATTGAAGGCGAGAAGATCGTTGAAGACCGGCAACCAGTCATCAATGGCTCACACTCAAGGTGCGCACATATATCTAATTTATAGATAATTGATTTATTGTTTTTGATTGATCATGCACCTAGATCTTAGGGTTTATTTTGGATGGTCGGATCGATAGATCCATATAAATTCCATCAGATGCAACTAACGTCTGCAAATGGTAATTTGCTCATGGCATATTTATCGCCGGTTTTGATTTCTCTTGTTGTATTTATTCCCGATACATTGGCTAAATCGGTAACAACATAAGCAGTTTACAAAAAGAGCAAGAGATGATGGGTCCATCTCAAAAGGCTTTCAAGGAGTCTTTCGATGTAACAAAAGAATGTTAAATAGATTTTGTTCCAAAGGTATTTAGATCATGACCTTCAAATTCGATGGCTTATATAGTGTTTCCATATAACACGTCTCTAACATACAAAATCTTTGTTTATATTGTGTGCAACAGCCAACTTCTGTGTGCAAGTAATGGCTGCTCTAGCTATGTACTTGAACCCACGTTTTCATGCTTCACAGCTCAAGCCTTCTACCATCACACGAAGCAATGGCACCCTATCCACTAGAATATAAAAGCTATATTGTTAATCTAGTACGCCAATAGAGGCATGGTCCTTAGTCTGAGTCATATATATGCAATTAAGAAGTTGAGAAATTACTTAGAATTATTTATCAATATTTTTTTTTTGCATTTGTTGATATCTTCTTTTTCTTTCTCTCTCCTGGGAATGCATACTGTGTGTTTTTTTCTTGTGAGAGTTTTACCATTGATCTAATCTCGGTTGGATTCAATTTGCTTCCGTGTTTTTTATTTTCTATATGGATATCTTTCTTGAGGAATGGAAGAAGAAGATGACCCTCACTGAAGTGGAATGTCAGGGTGTTGTCTTCAAAACGGGTGAGATACATCTACCCTAGTGTGAAGAGAGGAAGTGCTGCTTAGGGAAGATAATCACCAATAGAAAGTCGAATACAGATATTGTAAAGAACACCTTACTGAAAGTTTGAAATTTAGAGAAGGGTGCTTCTATTTTTGAAATGGAGAATGACATTTTTCTTTTCCGTTTTGATGATGAGAGTCAAAAATAGAGAATATTATGGAATGGCCCATGGAGTTTTGATAATAATCTCATCGTTTTCTCGGATTATGTAGCGGATATTTCATCGTCAAGTGTGAATTTCAACAAAGCCTCTTTCTGGATTCGGATATCTGGGTTGCCTCCCGGTGCTATGAACAATGATGGTGGGATCAGAATTGGAAATTCTTTTGGCAGAGTAGAAAAGGTAGAAATGGCAGATGATGGTAAAGGATGGGGAAAGTATATGAGGATAAGAGTTGAGATTGACATCACTAAGCCTTTCAGGAGAGGGTCATTGATTCACATTGAAGGACGTGATCCAGTTTGGGCTCGTTTCCAATATGAAAGACTTTCGCACATCTGCTACAGATGTGACATGTTGGGCCACAATGAAAGAGAGTGTACTTTGTCAGCCATGATAGATAACCCATATGGTGTTTATCAATATGGTACACGGCTTCGGGTTCAGCAGGCTAGAGATGGCATACTCTAGACAATTTTCAGCAGGCGGAAAGAAGACTGGCTCTCAGATCGGTATCGGATTCCCATAGATCCAAACCAGAAGCATCGATGATGGAAGAGGAGGCTAGAGACCCGAGTCATAAAAATGAGTCGGCGACGATTACTAGAGTTGACTCGTTGAGTCATGTGAACGAGTCAAAGTGGGAAAAAATACTTGAATCAGGTAGCAGGAACACACATCCCAAGAGTGGTGCTAAATTGCAAGGAAGTTATGCCAAAAAATGGAGATGTAGATGGTGGATCTAGCAAAACACGACAGTTCCAATAACAAATCAAAGGAGGTTTCTACAACCATCCTAAGTACGGAAATTGTGGGTGATGTTGAGATTGGGATGGAGGAAAAAGAGGAAGGGAAAGGTACTATATTTAAATCGGATAATAACCATGGGTCTTTAAAATTTCCTATAATCCCGGATGGCATTGATATTCCTTACAATGGAATAGGAAAGGGTGTGTAATGACCCCAAAAGTTCAAACTTGAACTCGACTGACCCCGTGTGTGTGGCCAGCACGAAAACCGATGTCGCCTTAAAAGTTTTATTAAATAATTAAATGATTTTGAGAGAAATTGTGTGAAAAGAAATAAAATTAAAATATTGGTTTTGACCTTTAGTGAAAAAGCCGTACACCGACTCACAGTGTGCCACTTAGCACTGGATCTAAACCCTAAGGATAAGTGGATAGGACTGAACACAAGTGTTCAGTGTGTGCGTCTAACACCAAATCAAAGTCTAAGGTGTATAGATAGAATTTGGGGGCTAAAATATCAAAGATATTTTGTGAATTTCATTTGGTTATAAGGGGGGGGGGGGCTTAGTAGCTAAGCTTTGCAAAAAAATTAGAGAAGAAGAAAGGAGAGCCGAGCTTCCATCCTCCAGAAATCCACTGCTTTCAAACCCTTGTGAGATTTCAACCGTATGATTGCGCCGCAAACTCTGCACTCTTCTCGAAGCACGTGACGCCGACATTGCTAGAGTTCCTCCGTTTGTAGATTCCAAGCCATTCAAACCCTCTTCCTTTAGGAACCCCATTTTCAAGAAGCGTTCCATCTCGCGATCATCTCCCGCACTTTGAATAGGCTAATGATCAATGCGTGAGTGTAGACGACGTCAACTTGGGCTTCGTAGAGGTCAATCATCGTAGAAATCCAGAAGTTTCACTCCGAAACCCTTGTTCGGCAACACTTCAAATAAACCGCAGATTCGATCGGTGAAAGGTATGGTCGAGTTGATTTTAATGGTCTAAAATTATAGGGTAATTTTCGTGAGTTAATTACCTTTGTATATGTGTGAAAATCATGTGTGTTTGAGAGTTTCAGGGAAGAACAAATTAAGGAATAAAAGCCCGAAGGTTGCAAAATCTGTAGAAATCGAACTTTCGAATCATAAATCGAATGTTCGAATCTAAAATTGAACGATCGATTTTGGAATCGCTCGATTGATTTTAACACAGCCTGACAAGTGAAATTTCTGAAGGAAATTGAACGTTTGAATTGGGAAACGAACATTCGAAATTGAAATCGAACGATCGATTTTGACAAGAGGTGTCAGATATCCAAGAAAATTGAATGTTCGAATTGGAAATCGAACATTTGAATTATGTGCCTTGGAAAAATAGACCGTTCTATTTTGGTCTGAAGGGCTGGCATAGCTTCGATATTTCGGCCATAATGTTTTACTCTGAACTCCGATTGATGCAATTCTTATGGAGTTGGAAAGAGGACAATGAGCTTTTGAACTTTTGTGAATTAACCAACTCATGAATTAAATGTTTTGATGGTCAAAATTGAGTAGAAAGTTGGGTTAAGTTCTAAGTCAGCACGAACTTGCCCATTTCCACCTTGGTTTTGAGAGAACATTTAAATATGTCAAAGTTATTAGTAAGTAGAATCAGTTCTTAATACATCATAGTATGTATGATGTAGATTGACAGTTGGAGACCGTGGATAAGGACTTTTGGATTGCTTTGAAACGGCTTCGAGATTGAGATAGGGGAAACTCAATATAAGATTACATTTTATAAATTTGATATATAGTTTCTTTGATGTTCGACCTGTTACTTTGTTTTCATTCTGATATGTATTGTTTCCATTCTATTTCCGCATATAATTTGATTGTTCCGTGTTTCCGCTTTTGATCTGATTTGTTCCATTCAATTATGTTTTGATCTTATTTGTTTTGATAACCTATTCGTTCTGTCTAATCTGATTTGTTCTATTTTGCTTATGATTCGATTTGTTCTATTTTCGTACATTATGTAATCAGTTGAACTTGTATACGAACTTTAAATTCGAATGAACAAGGAACTAAGTACGATAAAGAAAGCATAATGCAATAAGATACTACTTTTCAGTCTGATTTACAGTGAGGTTTCTTTCCCAGACACGTGAAAGTTGGAATGTAGGTGTCCATGTACGGATGCAACTCTTCTATGGTATTATGGGATGCCACGTGAAATACATCCAGATTACTATAGACCCTGTCCCTTGAAAAATGTGATTGGTGAAACTTATCGCACTATGAATCATTCTCCTTACGATTAAGACAATATTTAACCTTTGTGTAGGATGAGGATTAATCGTAGATTTGAGATGTACTTGCTGAAAGAGCGGATAATTAAACTCTGAACTTTAGAAACAAGATAAACTTAGTGTTGAGTTATTAAGTTAAGTATGAACCTTGAACCACGTATCTGAGTGTGAATGAGAATACTGAGAATATATTCGAAAAGATAAAATTGTGAGTGGAGATTACATAGTGGGCCAATACTGTAGTGGTCCGTACACATTGCATAGCATACTAATAGGCTAGTGCGGCGGCGGTCCATACGCATTGCATAGCATACATAGTGGGCCGGTACGGTGGTGGTCCGTATGCATTGCATAGCATACATAAGTGGACTGTTATGGCAGTTATCCATACAAAGTGAGTGAAGTGAACACAGTGAGTGAAGTGAAATAATGAGAATAAGGACATTTAAATCATCGAATAGTGAATGATGAAATCTGAGGATTAAACAGTGAATAGTGTATAGTGAGTAAGAAAATCTGAGCTTTCATTCAGTCATTGAGTATTTTTTCTGTTATTGTTTCTGTTTCTATCATTGAATCCATGCCTTGTTTTCCACTTTGAGATTTGTTGTAAAGCATGCCTCATTTCTGCTTTAAACTCTGTCATTGATAAGATGTAACTGTTATTGATATTCTTCTACTGAGCTTAGATGTTAGCTCACCCCGACTATACGCCACAGGTATTGCTTCAGATCAGGACCTTGGACGTGAGGAGAATACAAGTTACTTATTGGAGGGAGAAGCTCAATTAGATTTGGCTCTGTAACTTCTGAGATTGAGCTTGGTACATTATAGATATTTAGTCTTTATACCTGTTTGTGTATCATTGTTTTGGATGATGGTTTGCCATCATTTGTGGTCTATTTTAGTTCTTTCAATCATGCGTCTGTATCAGTTTAAGTTTTGTCAATTATGCTATAACTGCTCCTGTTTCTGTAATAAGTGTGAATATACCAATTAAATTCTGTATCAGATTGTATTCTGCGATCTGGCGGTTCGGATTTTCCCATTTGATTTGAAGTTTAAAGAAAAAAAAAATATATATCTCAAAAAATTTAGGTTGGGAATATCTAGGCTGTCACAAGGTGAGTCAGTTGTGACATTTGGAGGGCAAATTTGTAGTTTTGATTCTAGTTATGTCAAAACATGTGGCACCACACGGGAGGAATTCGGGGAAGCAAATCTGCAGCTAGGAATTGCACTAAATCGTAGTCTGATATTTCCCTACCAAAGGCTATGATTCCCATCCATCGACTGACTGTGGCAAAGATGATGACAAGTCAGATCTACCTACGAGGAAAAAAAGATGAAGGGAGTCTTCGGTTTCTTCAACTAAGGAAGTATCAATTGACAAATTGGACGACCTTGATATCAAAAATTCCATTCCTTTTTAATCGGCGGAGGCTGCGAACCAGCCCCGCCGGCAATCATGAAAATCCTCAGTTGGAACTGTCGAGGGCTTGGGAACCCACGGTCAGTTCGTGCCCTTCGCCGTTTGGTGAAATTTGAAGTTCCCGATGTGGTTTTCTTAATGGAAACAAAACTCAATTGCAAGAAGCTTGAAGTGGTTCATCGGAAAGTCGGATTCAGGGCAGGGCTTGCGGTTGATTGTCGTGGACGAGCGGGTGGGCTTGCTCTTCTCTGGAAAGACGACGTTTATTTGGCCATCCAAACTTATTCAGTGCATCATATGGATGCACACATCAGCTTTAAGGGGTGTGGAGGCTCACTGGAATATATGGCACGCCAGAAGCACCTAATAGGCAAAAATGTGGAATCAGCTAGCGGGTTTAAGCAGACAATCTTCCATCCCATGGGTATGGATTGGTGACTTTAATGAAATCATGTGGCCCTCTGAAAAGCTGGGCGGAAATGATCGTTGTTTCTCTTAAATGGGTAGTTTCAGAAACATCATCAACAACTGCGAGATGAGGGATCTCAAGTTTGATGGTCCACGTTTCACATGGGATAATGGCCGAGAAGGGGAGGATTTCATCACTGAGAGACTGGACCGTGCACTAGCCAATCAGCAATGGACAAATTGGCTCCCTGATTTATGGGTAAGTCATCTAGTGAGTTCGATTTTTGACCACATTCCTATTGTTGTCAACACAGAAGGAAGAAGATATCAGCAAAGTAATCATGTATATGGACCCAAACCCTTCCGTTTTGAGGCTATGTGAACCAGATCGGATGATTGCGAAAAAATTATTCTTGATAATTGGAATAATTTTGGTGATGGTGATCAAGGCTCGATATCCAGACAAAGATCCAAGGCACATCTCTTGCTTTGCAGAAATGGAATAAAAACAATTTTGGGAATTCTAAAAAAATTTCGGAAAAAGCAAAGAAGCTAGGTCAATTAAAACAGAATCAGATCAAAATGGCCTGCAGTTCGGATGTGAAATTACTAGAGAAGAAAATTGATGAATTGTTGGAAAAAGACAAAATGAAGTGGCACCAACGGGCGCGAGAACTATGGCTTAAGGAGCGTGACCGAAACACAATGTTTTTCCATGCTAAGGCATCACAACGAAAAAAGAAGAACCACATTTTCAGACTCCACAATGATTCGGGTTATGGTGTGAATCAGCTCAAGAAATTGAGGAGATAATTGTCTCCTACTACCATGACCTCTTTAGCACTTCAAACCCTTCATGCATTGATGAAGCTCTTCAACACGTGGAACCGATGGTCACTAATTGGCAAAATGAATGGCTACTTAAGGAGTTTACAAGCGCAGAAGTCTACAAAGCTCTATTCCAAAAGGGCCCACTTAAATCTCCGGGTCCTGACGGTATGCCTGCTTTGTTTTATCAAAGATATTGGCCTATAGTTGAAAATTCTGTTGTTGTTATTGTATTATCCTACCTCAATGGGTCCTTAAATATTGATAGCATAAACAAAACCTTGATTGTTCTCATCCCAAAATCTAAGCAACCGAAATCCATAACTGAGTTTCACCCCATCAGTTTGTGTAATGTAATTTATAAAGTGATCTCAAAAGTCTTAGTTAATCGGTTAAAAGTGATCCTTCCATCTATCATTTCAGAAAATCAGTGTGCTTTTGTGTCGGGTCGTCTCATAACCGATAACATTCTTATTGCCTTCGAAATCGCTCACCACCAAAAAATCAAAAAATAATGGGAAACTAGGAGACTACTCTCTTAAGTTAGATATGAGCAAGTCTTATGATAGAATTGAATGGGTTTTTCTTGGAAAAACTTCAAGCAAAATGGGTTTCAATAAAAAATGGGTTTATTTGATCATGGGGTGTGTGCCTTCTATTTCCTACTCTTTTATTGTCAATGGGGGAATTGTCGGTCAGATCAAACCATCTAGGTGCCTTAGACAGGGTGATCCATTATCACCCTACCGTTTTATAATTTGTGCTAATGTTTTATCTTCTCTTTTGTCACAAGCTAAGAAAAATGGATCTATTAGTGGCGCTACTATTTGCAGGGGTGCTCCTCCGGTTACCCACCTATTTTTCACAGATGATAGCCTGATCTACACCAAGGCCAACATGTATGAAATTCAAATGGTGTTAAATATTCTAAATTTATATGAGAAAGCGTTTGGCCAAATGATGAATATGGATAAATCCACCATCACCTACAACAAAAATGTGCATGATTCTACCAAGCAGGAGATACAAAATCTAATTCATTTAAGGCAATGCTCATATCAGGAAAAATACTTGGGGCTGCTCACGATGGTTGCTAAATCTAAAAGATAAATTTTCGGTTATATTAAAGACCGAATTTAGAAAAGGATACAAGGGTGGAAGGAGTGATTGTTGTCGGTGAGGATAAAGAGACCTTAATTAAAGTCGTGGTACAAGCTATTCCTACTTATACGATGGCTTGTTTTCGTCTTCCAAAAAGCCTCATCAAGGAAATTTCCTCCGTTATTGCTAACTATTGGTGGAGTCAGAATAATAAAGAGGGTGGTATCCATTGGATGGCGTGGGATAAGACTTGCAAGAGCAAGTATACCGGTGGAATGAGTTTTAAATAGTTAGAAAGTTTCAACATTGTCATGCTTAGCGAACAATGATAGAGACTTTTTAGAAAACATGAATCATTGGCAGGAAAAGTTTTGAAGGCGAAGCATTTCCCCAACACGAGTTTCTTGCAAGTTTCCCTTCGTAATAGACCATCCTTCACATGGAGAAGCATTCTATCTGCCCGTGACACATTCGAAAATGACATAATTTGGAGAGTTGAGAGGAGAGATAATATTCAGATATGGGGGTGATCGGTGGCTGCCGAGGCCTTCTACATTCCAAGTGTAGTCTCCAAAAGTATCATCAATGCTACAAACTGTGGATCAACTTATCAATGAGGAAACTAGAAGATGGAAGGTAGTTCTTGTTAGAGAAACTTTTTGTGATGAGGAGGCTAATATGATTCTGAGACTGCCGTTATCAGAAGAGAGTTGATCGGATGAGAGAGTGTGAGCCTACACGTCGAATGGGCAATTTTCTGTCAAAAGCGTGTATCACCTTGCTTCTCACAAAATGGAAATTGAAGGTGGATATGCTAACACTAGTACTTCTGTGGATACGAGGATCTGGAAAGCAATTTGGGGTTGTCATATACCAAATAAAGTTAAAATATTCACTTGGAAGACCTGTTGCAATATTTTACCGGTCCATCAAAATCTAAGAAAGAAGATTCCATTGGTAGATAGTATGTGTGATATTTGTGGTAGACATGAAGAATCCTCTATTTATGCTCTTTGCGAATGTGAATGGGCAACAAAAACCTGGTTTATATCACCATTTGGGCCCGAATTCATGTAAATCCACCTCACTGTATTATAGAGTGGGTGAGTAGTTTTATCAAAAATTAGGGCTGTCAACGGGCCGGGTTTCAGCCTGGGTCCCGGCCGGTATGGGCCAGGTTCGGGCCCATTTTTTTATGCATTTAATAAACGGGCTGGGGCTGGGCTAAGCCCGGATAAGAAGTCGGGCCAGGTTCGGGCTGCAAAGTGTAAGGCTTGGTTCGGCTTGGAAAAATTAGGTCCTATAAAAAAAAATCTTAAAAAATTATTAGAAGCCTAGCCCCCGCCCCGGCCCTGATAGCTAGCTGGGTCAGGTTCGGGCCACAACATTTCAAAATAGGGCTAGGCCCAGCCTGATTAGCTATCGGGCCAGGCTCGGGCCCAAAATTTATCTTTAAAAAAAAAGGGCAGGGTGGAAAACCCGGTTCGAACCCGGCCCGTTGACAGCCCTATCAAAAATCACGGCAAAGATCAATTCCACCTATTTCTCTGTACTATGTGGGCGATATGGTCGAGCATAAACAAATTTATTCATGAAAGGTACAAAAGTCGATCCATACAACACTGCATCGTTTGACGCTACTTTTGCACAGGAGTATGTGGATGTTAACAACATTCAAAATCAGAATATTACACCTATGTATATTCTTCTTGGACACCGCCACCTCAGGGCCTTTAAAAGATAAATGTTGACGGGTCTTGGAAAAAAACAATCAAAGTCATTGGTATTGGGATCGTTGTTAGAGATTTTATGGGGTATTTGATTGCTGCCCTTGCAAAACCTGAAACAGGTGGTCTAAACTCTAATTTTTCCGAAGCTCTTGCGGTTTTTGAAGCTATTAAATTTGCCGAGGACCAAGGTCTATGAGATATCATGATTGAAAGTGCTTCGGCCTATGTGATTAGTGCTATCAATGATGCTAAAGAGGACCTCTCAGAAATTGAAATGATAATTCAAAGTATAAAATATGGGCTTCTACGTTTTCGATCTTGGAAATGTTTGAAGATAAGCCGAAATGCAAACAAGGCTGCAGATACTCTGGCAAAATATGGTGCCACTCTTTTTGTTAACTCTATTTGGTTTGAAGATTTTCCACTATATATTCATGATATTGTTTCTCTTGAATTAGTATAATGAATTCATATTCTTATTAAAAAAAAAAAAAAGTTGAGAAATTAGATAACCAACACTCTTTATTTAGTATAAAATCCTAAATTACATATAAGTAATTCTATTGTAACAACTACATGGAATTCAAATAGCACCGTCTCTTTATTTATAAAACTACATTGGTGCTAAGCCTCTTCTCACCAATTTATCCTCATCACTTCCCGTTCCCTTCGCCATAGCCAGAACCTTCACCATAGCCTGAACCAGACCCAGAACCCCTTCCTGACCCAGAACCTTCACCATAACCCCGACCGCGTCCAGAACCAGACCCAGACCCAGAACCCTGCCCACGGCCTGACCCAGAGCCTGAGCCAGCACCAGAACCAGCGTAGGAACCTGCACCAGACCCAGAGCCTGAACCTGAGCCTGAGCCAGTACCAGAACCAGCATAGGAACCTGACCCAGAACCGGAAGCTGAACCCGAACCAGAGCCTGAGCCAGAGCCACTGCCACCTAAGCCAATGCCTACACCTGCGCCCAAGCCAACTCCCACACCACCCAAGTCTAAGCCCAAGTCTTTTCGCGCCACTCGGCTTTCAACTACAAGAACAAAGGAAGCTGCAAGCAAAACAAGAACAAGGGCCTTAAAGCAAGCCATATTTCTAAAGTGATCTTGGATCAAGAACAAATATAAGGACTTAAGATTTGCGAAGTATTGAATGTTTGGAGAGTTAGGTATCTTCTAGTAGTGGTTGTGATGAAGGAAGAAGACTCGGCCCGGCCACCTATTTATAGTTGTGTGGGTATGACTTAGAGATAATGGAAGTATGAAGTGGATGCACATTTTCCTTTAAGAAGTAGGGGCGTGTGACTTTGGGATTTGGTGGTATCCATTTTGTGGTGGTGATAGGCTGATAGCTAGAGAATTCATTTTAGTGGAACCCTATTTATAATTTTTGAAGTGTTTATAATTTGGACACGTTTTCAAGTGGTGCCGGCTATTGACCCGCGCACTGGCCACTGAGCACCAAAGGAGACAGTGTAACATTAGCTCCTTCTTGGATAGGTCCCACTCTTTAGGTCACTTATTAGCTCCCATTGCAGTGTTCTGTATTTAAAGTAGGGTTCATACTGAAATGCTTGGAATCAATTGGAATCAATTTATAAATTTTCCAACCAAATTTTAGGGTTGCACAAAGGTCATAAGATGCTCAGCCACTTAGACAACTTAGATTGACAAAAAAATGTGTCATTTGGCCTCGCATCACTATAAAAAATAAGACTATTAGCAGCTACTAATAAAAAACCTATTAAGACTATTAGCGGCAAGGGTATTAGTGGCAGTTTCTTGTTAATAGCGGAAGTTTTTGGCTGCCGCTAATAGTCTTGTTTTTTGTAGTGTATGTCTTAAAAGAGGTGGAAGTTTTACATTAGTCCTTTGTTTTTTTCTTCCTTCTGTGATGACTACAAAAAAGGCAATTTTCCCAACTGTAGTTCGGGGCAGTTATTAGAACACCGCCAGCAATATTTTGGCCAACCCACGAGACCCAACCCGCCACTCCACTTAATGCCCACCATCACTATATATATATATATATATATATATATTTTTTTTTTTTTTTTCTGGACGCTCAAGTCTCAACCTTTTTTCCCGTTGGCCGTCGTCGCTCTTACACAAATCCAAACCCTAAATCCCTCTCTCACAACCCAACATCTCGCAAAAACCCTAATGTGTGATCGATCAATTTCACGTTTAAATTCTATTCGCTCTCATTCAAACTCTAAATCCCTCTTGTTCTCGATTAGGTTGAGGGTCTAGATCCCTCTCGCTCAGTCCATCCTCTTGCTCAACCCTAAATCCCTCTCGCGCTTTGAATCCATCGATAAACGTAAGTATAAGAACTGAATCTAGCTCAATTTCAGTTTTCAAACTTTGATTTTGATAATTTTCATTTAAATGTAGGTATGATCTTCAACGATCAACAAAATTAGAGCAGCTTGCTTTAGAAACTATTGCCAAAAGTAGGTATGGTCTTCGGCGATCAACATAATTTAAATGTACTTTGCATGTTGCTTTAGAAACTATTGCTTTGAAACCATCTGAAACTGAAAATATGAGTTGCATCTAGATCGATTTCTACTTTCTAACTTCGATTTTTGATTACGACTCCTTTTTCAGATAAAAAGCAATTGATTTTAAAAATATTTGAAATTCACCATCGGATTAAGCTTGAAAATCAAAGCAGCTTCGATTACGACTCCTCAATTCAAAGCTATTGATTTTGATTACGACTCTTCAATTCCCTCGCATTCCTACCGCCAACGATGTTGTTTCTGCACACGCACCTGCCGACACTTTTGTCGACATTACCTGTGGTACATCTTTAATTTTTTTTTATAACTTTCATTATTTCACAAAAAGGTCATAGTGGCATGTATTAATACGTCTAGGCATAGTATCAAAGCTTTTTTTTCCATAGTGTAGCATGTATTAATACGTCTAGGCATAGTGTAAAGGTCATAGTGGCATGCTATAAAAGCTTGAGCCTATTCCCTTCTGCTGCTTTCACTTACCTCCATTAAAATTCTGCAACTCCACCTCCACATTGAACCCACATCCATCACCTCAGAATTCTAAGGAGACATTAAAATCCACCCCCCTCGAGCCAAGTCTATGTTAAAAGAGAATAGTCTGTGGGCTAGTTACCTCCACAATAAATACTTGTTGCATTAATTAAATGGGGAAGGATCTTATAGGATATGAAATTTTATCAGATCCAGGTTACAAGTGGCAATGAAAAATATCTCATGTCATCTCGTAAGGCAATTGGGGTGTGGTAATAACATTGTTTAATTTATATGAAACACACTAGTTGTCTATCCAATGGGTATAGGGTAGACACTAGCTAGCTGTCTTTCCAAGGTAATTTTGGTTGTCCAATGAGAAAATGACATATGCCTGGCGTATACCCGGAAACCAATCCCCACCCGATAAAAAGCCCCTATTTTTTATTATCTTTATATATAAAATGTTGGGACGGGTCAACTTGACCTAACCCCCTTTTTGTCCAACCTGACTTCCGAAGGTCGGGTCAGATGTCTCATGCCCGACCGTCTTGATGAGTTAAGTTTATGTGCCCAACTCGATAAAAAATTCGGGTTGGGTGGGTGTGGTCGGGCATCAAGTTGACCCCATCCATTGACAGTCCTAGTTGTGATTTCTGTAAAATTTGGGTCATTGATATCTAAATTCAAACTTAAATAATTTTACACCATTAAAATAGGTGATTGATCTAACCTCTTGAACAATATTTCACTGTTATGCCACGTTTAAAGGGTCCAAGTGGTTGTCCATGGCTGAAACATATCTCAATTAAAAACTCACACTTTATAAATCAATCGTACACCAATCAATGATCTTCAATAGTAGCCCTTTAAATATTAGAATAACAACAGATAATAGAGTGCACAGATCTGGGCACACCGTGAAAAGATGATGAGTAATTCACTTTCAATGGTATACTACCTTAACATCATATATGAACTATCATTTAAAAGAGAACACTTTGTTTGCAGCTTCTTGGTGCGAAACGAAGATCAATCTAGTCTCGTTAAGCCTGAGATGTGAGACATATCGCCCGAGATGTCTCGGGCAAAATTTAGAACCATGGGTTCAACCAATTGAACCTAGTTCATGCTCCAGGTACCTCAGGTTTGGAGGCATCGGAGTCAAACTAAGTCCCAAATTGGACTACCCTTCTTATGAAGAATTTCAGATCTAACCTTTATGTATTCAAAAATTTATAGAAAATTCATTAAAATAGGTATGAGGGTGATTCTAGATTCCAGTAAAAGAAGACTCATTGAGTATCATTTTATAGGTGGAATCATCTCAAAACTAGGTCTAGATTAGCCAAATCACTTAGTGTAATTTGACCCAAGAATCTGCAGTTTTAGTTCTACAATTTCTTAGGTTAGCCTTGGTAATTTACGGATATATCCTAACCTAATAGTTAGAAACTTACATTTTTAATATGGGTGGAAAGCTTAGGAAGTCCTCTACAACTTATCTTAAGGGTGTAATACTTAAAAGTTTAAATATTTAATCTTATATTTAATTCTCAGGTCAGGTGTCTGTCCTAATTTTGTCAAACTAAAACAGTTCTTGTTTCTAGACATAGGTCTAATCCCGAATTTGTGTAGACCAAAGTGCTTTGGTTTTTAATCTCCAATTTTGTGGGCATGTCTCTGGGTTCATGTTACATCTTAATAAATTTTTACATAATTTTTTCTACAGTATTTTATAGTCATATCTCATGTCAAACTCACTGCTAAAACACAGAATCAAGAATTACAAATTTCAAATATTCAAACTAAAAGATACATGGTCCAGCCGGATTCACTCCTGCTACATCCTTCTGCACCTCTAATGAGTTGGGATGTCCTTTCTACCTTGTTGTCACTTAAATGATCCACTATATCAAAATACAAGGAATTACTGATTCAGTGCATGCAATGAGGAATCAAGGACTACAACAGCCTTTGGTGCTTGGGTTTGTGGTCATTTTTTCTGTATTCATCTCTACTCTGCATTTCACTTTCATAGATTATTACATGGTTTTATGGTTTTATGGTTTGCTGTGGTAACATGTAAAAATCCTATTATATGATATGCTTTTATTGTTGGAGATTTATAGATCTAGGCTAAAATCGCTTGATCAACATATAAGGTGCAACAATAATCTAGTAAGATAAATCTTACCTACCTGATCGGATGGTCGCGAAGACGTGCTTGATCGGCAGATCCTCGGTACAAGATCACGACCCTCAGAACAAACCACCTCTCTTTCTTTTTGTCTCTATTGATGGGAATAACATTGAGAGTGAATAAAGAGGGGACGTTGTTCTCCTTAAATAGACCTTGATTAGTCTCCTAGCCCATCAAAGAGACTAAATCTAGAGGATGTGTCACAATATAAAAAAGATTACCACAACCCTATAAATTAGGAATTCCACCAGATTGCGTGGTGATTCCCATTGTACCACGTTTAGAAAGTCTCACAAATTCAAGTTTTAATAAATAAGTAAAGAGGCTAGTGTGTGGGTCACAAATACCCAACATTTATCTGCCAATATTTTAATAGCTTCCCAAAACAGGTTGATGGAATATAATTGAATATAGTTTCGGTTGTTTTGTCCTAAAATATGCACTTATTCTACTCCCATAATAAAAAACAAGAATCATGTGATCCACTTAGTAAAGCAGGAAATAAATTGACATTCCATAAAACCACAATGACAAAAACCTCTGATTTTGTAAAAAATACGTGTTTATACTTTGTTATTGTGGTACACCGTATTAAACCTGCATTATAAACTATTTTTTTAAAAAGGCCCATTTTCATTTAAAACGGGTGTTTTGTGTTGTAAACACGAAAATTTGAGATTCAGGTCTAATTAAAAATAATTAAGGGTAGTTTCATGCTGTTTGGTGCAGAGGGGGTGTGATACCTCCAGTATTTAGGGTCAAAATAGAGGTAAATTCAAGGTTTTAAACAGGTCTAAAATATGGGGATAAAAATGGAGAAAAGGCCCCCCATGGAACCACTTTAAAGTGGAAACAGAGTTGTAATGTTCAACGGATAGTAATACGTATTGCTGATATATATCCGTTTCTATCAACCAATACCTATATGCTATAGGGTTTGGGTTCTCAAAGTATCGACTAATACCCTTATATATATTGGAAATACTAATAGCACGTGGTATAATTGATTCGTAACAATAAACATAAAAGACAATATATCCTATATTTTCTATAAGGTATTCATGTTTATTTGACATAAAAATAATTTTTTTGAAAACCTTAGGCCTGTAGGTAGAAGTTTTAAAAAATTTAAAGTTTTCACTCATATTAGTACATATTCATGCACCTTCTGTTTGCTCCCATTTGTTTCATAACTAGTCATTTTCATGTTGATTAGATAAAAAATGGTACAAAAGAACATGAATGGTAGAACGACAGTTGCTATAGTCATAAAGTTATAGTAATATACCATTATATGTTGTATAATTATAGATATAGTATATCATCCATGAATCATGATTCATGACACAAAAATTCATCATCATGTTCAAAAATGTTTTATGTAGTTTCTATTGAATTATTAATCAAACCGTGTTTTTATGTATAAAAGATACACACACACACACATATATATATATATATATATAATAGTAAACATAAAAGTTAAGGTGCATTCTAGTGCACCCTAGGACGCTGCACTCCAGTGCCACATGGCACTCAACCATGGCTAGAGCCAGGATTTTCTTGTTAGTTGGGGGGGGGGTAGTATGTTCCTATTATATTATGGTCATCAAAGAAAATGAATTAGTATTATGTTTTAGTGTTAGGTAAGCAGCATGAGCGCCATGAATTGGTACTTGGGTCATTTTGGGAGTTGTGCCACGCGAAATTAACATGCGTATTATTTGATAGATGCGCCATGATAAAAAAAGCTTTGGTGTAAAATACTGGTGGGAAAACCGTTTCCATCATTTGAGTAAAAGCTGTCAAATGCCATCTAAAATTGGTGGCTGCCATGTAAATCCAACATACCATTAATTCTGGATTGCGTTTGACCCCTTGAATTAGATGATGGGGTTCATCTTCGTTCCAACCTTTCAAAAAATAAAGTTTGATATCATGGGTGTCAAATCACATGGAACACATGATGGTTCCACATAGCATAGATCCTTAAAAGTGACCTGAGTATCAAGCCTGGTACCTAATACTAACTCAAGACTAAAAGGAGGCAACTATGCTTTAACTGAGTAGCCCGTGCTATAGCTTGACTTGGCCTAATTGGCCAAGTACAGATGTTTCCAAAAGTTGAGGGGCAACCCCCACCCTCAAAGCCCCTACTTGGCTCCACCTGTGCACCCAAATGGCTCAGTTGCAGCTTTCCAGGCTGCACAGGAACATATATATCTATATAGCCGCAGTATGGGGGCCTTGTCTCCTTTGTTTTTCCTTTAGTTATAGTCCCCTACATAAGAACTACAACTCCTAACCTAACCTGAACTCTAACCTATTATAGCAAATAAAGTATACCCATATTATGACAGACCAGCAATGGAGAAATATTTTCCAAATGCCATGTTTAGGGGCCACATAGGCACGTAGCTAAAGAGCTACGAAATCTAAAGGCCCCAACACAAGGCTTTTTTTTTTAATGGACAATACCAAAATTTTCATTCATGGATGTGCATTTTTTTTATTTTTAAACAAGCGTTACAAAGGGTGTGGCTGCAAACTTTTGAATCTCTGTTTCTCATTTTTTTAATAGTTTGGAAGGATCAATGGGCTTCCTTTCAGCAATTTGGTTATGAATCTTGTGATTGATAAATGCTATTGGTGTTTGTGAATTAAGATATTTCTTTGAAGGAAAATAGTTGGCTTGATAATTATGCATCTTCCTTAATGAAAGTCCCCCACTTTATCAAAAAAGTACATGAAACTGACTAAATATAAATGATTTAAATATCCGTCCATAATTTGTTGGATGTTAATCTGTTTCCTACCTCCATAATTTGGGTGCACTGTCTAGAATTGTCCAATTGTGGATTTGGGTCATTGGTCTCCTGTGGAATAGTTGCTTTGATTACTCCCTTCTGTCTAGTTAGTTTGTTATTCTTTCCTGTTACTGCATTTAATACTGCTTAGTTTGTCTCCAATTTTGTGTTCACTCATGTATTGCTATTATTTTGGATCTTCTTCATGCTAACCATAAAAGTAAGAAAGACTGATTTATTTTAAGGTATCTCAGTATTTCTTTCGAAGAAACCTTTTAGATTGGGCCTATTTTTTTTCATGCTTTGGTCAATCATGGTCAAACTGTTGACCTAAAGCTCATGGGATTTCATGCGAGGGCTCCTGTGTAGTATCCGATCAAATTTGGCTCGGCATTCAAATCATGGCTCAGACCTCAAGGTCAGGCCCTTGTTGTCGTAGGCCAACCAGTGCAATGGCTAGCATCGCAGGCCATCTGCTCCGATCTAGCAAGTGCGTGCAATACTGGCGAGCACGCGCAATACAACCTTTTAGAGGCTTAACTATTGCACGCCGGTGAGTAGGGTTAGGCGCGTGCAGCGCCCGATGTAGCGCGTCAGCGCACGCAACATCAAGGTGGCGCCTCCTTAGCCTTGTAGGCCCTTGGCGTTACCCTGAGCATACGACTGTGACTCCTAGCACATAGACCACCACTAGCCTCTGTTATCGCCACCACCCTCTTAGACATTAGAATGACCAAATCTAAAAAAAAAAAAAAAAGGTCCCTGCCAACAAAAACAAAAGATCAATCTTGTGTGTACATGCAATCATGCAATCACTTGATGATCTAGTGCATTGGCTTGTGTTCTTATTGTTGGTTGTGCTGTCATGCAATTGCTGGTATCAACGTCTACCACAACTCTAATTTTTTGAATATTTGGTATCTTGATATTGGCTGCTAAAATGTGGCAGCTTAGATTCAGCAAGTTTTAAATTGTGTTGTAATAGTATATGGGGCATGTAGCTGCATGTAAATGTGTGGATTATGATCAGATTGATGGCTTTTTCGGTACTTGAGCTGATAGTAGTTGCTTTATTTGGTTGCTAGTATATTTGGATGTTGAGCAGAGTTGTTTTAGTACTGATTGTAGAATCAGTTTCTTGGTTAAATGTGTGCTAAGTGACCATGTGGACAAGGGAGTGTTCCCTGTGATTGAGCTGCAGTATTGCAGCTATTCTAGCCATTATTTCTGCACCATTATCTCTGCAGAAATAGGTATTGTTGGATCTACTCATGTTTCCATTCCTCAAGAAACAGGTACTGGTCTGTCAGTTGTAGCCCTAATATCTGTTAGAACTTGAATTTTGTTACAAGATCTGTGAGAAGAAAATCTGCAGTGAATATATATATATTGTTGTTCCAAAACCTATTTGGTGTTCCTAAACCTATTATACTGCTGTATTATTTCATTTATAGTCATTCTTTGTATTGTATTATTTTCTAATGTGCTCTATATATTTTAATTCTAGTTTTCATTGGTACAAAAATTTTCAAATAGATGACGCCATCAAGTAAAGGAAGCTCGACACCATCTAAGAAAAAGAAGATTGGCTGAGGTGTTACAAAGGGTCATGCCTTGAATCAGCTACGGAAGGGAGAAAAGTTTTGTGTATTAGTCAGAAATGGCCAACCAGCTGGAAAACACAGCAGTAAATTAGCAAACTAGTGTGGAATTCTAGCAAGAGATGGAATGAAGTTGCGTATTGATTGCCCAACATAGCATGGCGTTGATGAAGCTGCAAGGCACACGTATGGGAATGCGTTAAGGTAAATTCATTATTTATTGATTTGGTTCTTACTTTTTCTTCACATGGTAGACTAAAATTCATACAAATGTTTTTCTTTTTTGTGGTGCAGGAGAGGTACGATGTCAGTGAGGAGTTGCGGTACTTTATAATGCAATCTGTGGGGAAGAAGTGGAGGGATTTTAAGTGTGAGCTGAAGTAAAAAAATTATGACCCTTCCATAATTGATATGAAGCATTACGCTATTCCTCCTGATGGAGTAGCGTCCGCTCAATGGCATGCTCTCGTGCAATATTAGAATTTAGAAGAAGGGAGGGTATAAATGAATTTTTGAATTACTTTTTATGAAATATATATCACTTAAAAACTTTTAATTTTGGTTAAATTGGTCTAATACAGATGGCAAGTGAAAGGAACAAAAGGAATCGCTCCCGCCAGACTTTGCCTCATACGGCTAGGTCAAAAAGTTTTGTAAGGATACAAGAGGAGGAGGTATGCATATTTGTTTATCTTTTTTATGTGTATAAAACGTATCTATCTTGTTTGTCTTTATAAGTATGATTTCCCACATCTTTCAAATCTTCAATGGTACAACGAGTAAAGAGTGATACACAGGCCTCTCCTACACGACTTCAGATGTTTTTTTAAGACACACACCCGAAAAGATGGCTCAGCAGTGAATGAAGTGGCTGCAGATAAGATTGTAAGATTACTTAAATTTATAATAACATTTTTTATTTAATAACATGTTCACTGTTCTTCGCTGTGCCATTTAGGTTTTTTTATTGGTCGTCTTCTTTCTAACGAAATAAAATTGACCTCATGAAATAGTTATTTGTTGTGCTATTTATGAAATTTTGATCACTGTGAGCTGAAAAATGGTTGTAGCTGAGATCTACTTGTTCATAATTTGTGAGAAAAATATACCGTGTGATTAGTTTTTTTATTTTGACACAGACTGATTCAATTTTTTTTATCATATCTATCATGTTTAGTCACAAATTGTGTTTCCTGGATATGTGTAATTGTGAGTGAAAATAGTTATAGGGATTTGAATTAAAACTCATCCAAGCATCTTTTGGCTATGGTCTCAAATGATTTGAATGAATATCGCCAGTATAATGGTGATCTTTCTCATGCTTAGGCATCGATTTTGGATTTCCATGTGCTTGATGATGCTTGTGCTACGACAACTTCTTATTCATCAAAATATGGTGTGATTATATCTCATGTTTTGTTGTGTAGGCTCTGTAGTGGTTTCTAGCTACTAATTTCTGTCATTTTTGATGACTTTATAGCCCGAATGTGGCATATGATCAACACATTTTCCGTGCACTGATATTTATAATTTTTTTTTTGTGGTGTTTAATGTTGTAATTTTGTTCTGTTTGCCTGATTACATATTTGCCTGATTACATATTAATAAACACAAAGTGTGGAGTCCACCAAGCCTTCACGCATGTCCTAGGAAGTTTGTAATTGGCCTTGGACATGACTATGATGACGCAACCTTCCTTGAGGTACCAGGTTCAATTTTCCTTTATTATATAGAAGCTCGAAACTATCCATCCGGATGCATTCTTAAGGGTTGCGTTCAGATAAGCGTTGGGCACTATATGTGTGACAGCCTGGATTTCAGCATCCCAAAACCTGTGCCATCAGCATGACCCTCAAGGCCGTGCCCCATAAGCCTGCACGGAATATTGGTATAACCAAGCAATAATAAAGTATAAAAACTGAATTGAACTAAATCTCAAGTTCTATATGTATATCCTTCAAAATAAATAACTCAAAAGATGGTTCTAGTCTCATGCCAATACATGAGCAAAGGAACCCACCCGAACCATCGGTGATGACACAACTATCACTCTAGATGGTTTGCCAAAAGAATATATCACTATTTAATTACATTTTCTCAAAAAGGGCTTGACATACCAAGCTGTATAGTACTCTCTCAAAAACCCTATCAAGGTACACAGGGGTCCTCTAGAAGAAGTCCTCAGGAGGGGGCTCCAACTCCTCCTCAGGCACGTAATCTGAATCCTCTGAATCTACGCCTCCCGAAGTAGCAGCAGCCACAAGCATGGGACCTATGACGTATAGTCTAAAGTGTGAGCTACATCCTAGCTCAATAGGGAAATAACTGAATGAACATATAAGTTAATCTCTCACATATATTTTATGATATTTAACAGCATGATGTATCAATGAGTTTACTGGAAAGCAATTTAAATGACTGAAAAGATGTACTGAATGTTACTGTTACTTTATATGTTTCATTTGTTCCCAACTTGCTCATAAAAGATAATGATTTGGCCTAAAGACTTAAATCATAACTTAAATATTTTCCGACTTACTATAGCGTCGGGTGTCCGATGGAATACCCTTCATTGTCATCTAATCAGACCATTTTCTATTCTTTTCCATTCATTTAATACTACCCAGGTCCCTTTCTCATAAGCGACGGGGTTTGAGTTTCATAAGTACTTACATACATCCCTGAGATGTACAACTGGTGTACGGATTGGCCGCCGTACCGGTCACGGATATTCTGTCGAGTCAGTCGTGGATATCCCATGTAACATCCAGAAAAATTTTGACCTTTGAATAGTACATCTCGGTGTGCGTGCCCGACTGATCACGTACTCGACATGATGAAAATAATTAAGTTAGTTGAGTTAAGTCTTAGGTGAAAAAAAGATTGGTTTAGACTCGCATGTGGACCTTTGATGAATTGTATACACCTAGCTATGGCATACTGGCTTAACACCTAAGTTTAGGTTGGTTATAAATGAAAATAAAGGCACGAGAATTTATTTCTCTTATAATTTTGGTTCTAGAGAGAGAATAAAAGTTTAGTAATGGTTAAATAACTTATTTGACTAATTGGGCCAACTGTATTGGCTGCTAGTTGGGCCGACTATTCGAGCCAACTATAGGTCATGATTGGGTGCATGTCTGTTAAGAAACACGTCACCATTTAGATTTTTCAAACGAGATCATTTTAGGTTCGTTTGAGCTCGTATGAGATTTTGAGGACCAAGTTCATACACTGTGGTGGTGCATATTGGCTTAACACTGGGTCCGATTGATAAGCAGTTTGGGTGTACAGGTCCCACATTGAACCAAGGGATAATTTATATAATAGATAATACCTTAACTAGGTACGCCCGTTTCACACGAAAAACTAGGTCCTTAGATAAGACTAACACCCAAAATGGGTGTATGTGTTTTGCATGAGAGCCAGCCTTTTTAGTTGAAAAAAGGGCTAGCTTCCTTTTGAGGCCTTAACCGGTTGCAAGAGTTTGATGGTTTGGGTTTTGAAGAGAGAAGGAAGAAGAAAGAGGAAGAATTGCCAGATTCGTATGCTCCAAGCCTTGTGACTGTGTGGAAAAGATTTTGTGAGATCGTATAAGGGAAGGATCGTTGTCGGTTTCGGCTTTTGGTTTTGGTTTTGTGGGTTTTGGAGCCGTTTGGGGGTTTGAAACCCTCTTCTTACGAAGATATCATGAGTTTTGATCCACAAATCATAGCGTGAGTTTGTGTGAAGTGTGTGTGTAAGGATTGCCGTCGATTTCATGGGCTTGGGTGTGATCGTAAAGCTCGGAGATGATCGAGGTAGGTTTGGGAACCCTTTTTATTTAATGAAGAAGACGATCCGATCTACGAGTAGATCGCCGATTTAAAGAGGTAAATAGCATAATTCTTCAATGTATTTTAACTAAATATAGGTTGCTTAGATGTGTGTAAAAGATTAGGATCAAAAGGGATTGAACTTTGATGTAAAAGATGGGTTTCAAAATTCGAACCCGAGAAGTGCTCAGAAACTGTAATCGATTTTGAAAATCGATTAATCGATTTTTGATAGAAGAGAAATTTGAAAGGAACTTCACGAAATTGATTAATCAAAGAAAGTTTCGATTGATCGATTTTTAAAATCGATTAATCGATTTTGCCGAAGTTTGCTGACACTACTGTAGTATTTTGGTTATAACGTTTTGTGTTGAAATCCGATTGATACGATTCTTATTGCATTGGAAAGAGGACAACAAGCCCTACAACTTTTATGAATTGACCAACTTATGAATCAATCTTTTTTAAAGGTGAAAATTTAGTGATAGGTTGGGTCAAATTCTAATTTTATCGAGAATCGAAACCGATTAATCGAGTAAAATTGATTAATCGATTTTTAAATTTCAATTAATCGAAATTGGGTCGATTAATCGACTGGACATAATCAGTGAGAAATATTTTTGGTTGTTGAAAAATCGATCAATCGAGATAAAATCGATCAATCGATTTTGGAAAATTGATTAATCGATTTTAAAAATCGATTAGTCGATTTTGTCTGAGTTTGCCAGTACTTCTTTAGTATTTTGACCATAACCTTCTGCTCCGAACTCCGATTGATGCGATTCTTAAAGAGTTGGAAAGATGACATAAATATTTATAACTTTTGTAATTCAACAATTTAGTAAATGTAAATTTTTAAAGGTAAAAAATTTAGGAGAAAGTTACATCAAATTCTAAGTTGGCACGAACTTGCCCGTTCCGACTCGGTTTTGAGAAAACACTTAAATTGGTTCAAGTTATTAGAGATTAGTGTTGATCCTTGATACATCATCATATATTTGTGATGTAGATTGAGGGAGGAAAGCCATCGATAGGACATTGCTTGGCTTTGCGCAGTTTCGAGGTTAAGGTGGGGAAAATTTCATACGCAATTGCATTTTGATTTAATTTCATAGATGCTTGATATGATCGAATGAAAGATGATAAGTTTTGTTTTGAAATGAATTAGTATTTGAACTCCTTGAAATGGAAACTTTAGATCTTTGAACTCTAATATTTGATTGAATATTTTGATTGTTTGAAATGCTCGAAAGCTTTGAATTATCGAATCTTTGACATAGTGGTTGTTTTGAAAATTATTGACGTATCGAATCAAGCAATGATCTTTGTTTTGAACCTTTTATATAGCCTTCGAAAATCATGTAAGGAATTTTAGTCTTGAACATCGTATGTGTGTTTTGCAAGTTTTGAATCGAACCCAGAAGTTAAATTTGAAGGAAGCAAATGTGAACTTTGAATTGAACCCAAATCGAATTTGTATATAAATTTGAATCCAAATCGAACCATAAGTTAAGAAAATTTTAAGTGGACCGCTATGAGCGGATTATAAGTGTGCTGTGGACCGCTAAGGGCAGATTATATAACATCGTAGACCGCTATGGGCGGATTATATATGCATGTGTGGACCGCTATGGGCGGATTATATGGTACCTTGTAGGCCCCTAGGGCGGAATCGAACCGGCATGGTGGTTAAACCCATGAATCGAGCCGGCACGGCGGGATATCCATGAATCGAATCGGCACGGCGGCTAACCGTGAATCTAACCGGCATGGCAGTTAAACCCATGAATCGAACCGGCACGGCGAGATATCCGTGAATCGAACCGACACGGTGGCTAACCGTGAATCGAACTGGTACGGCAGTCTCCGTGAATCGAATCGGCATGGCGGGATATCCGTGAATCGAATTGTGTAAGCTAAGTAAGAAAGAGTGAAACATATGAGTAAGTTAAGTAAGAATATGCAAGACTTGTAAGTAAGATAAGTAAGGACTGTGTAAGATGTGTAAGTAAGCCAAGTAAGAATGTATAAAACATGTATGTAAGCAAAGTAAGAATATGTAAGACATGTGGGTAAGCCACGTAAGAATCTGTAAGACATGTGGGTAAGCCACGTAAGAATATGTAAGACATGTAAATGAATGTGATTCAAACTCAGTAAATCGAAAATAAGAAATATGCTTCTGATAAGAGATTAGTCAGTTTCAATTTTATTAAGAAAATGTCTTTGAAATTAGTTTCGGTTTTGATAAGAAAACATCTTCGAAATCAGTTTGCCTTTGAAATTAGTTTTGAATTTTGATAAGAAAATGCCTTTGAACTCAGTTTCAATTTTGATAAGAAATGCCTTTGAAATCAGTTTTAGTCTTGATAAGAAAATGTTTTGATCTTGTCTTTGAATCTATGCATGTGATAGGATGTATATTGGTATTAGTTCTCTCCACTGAGTTTGGATGTTAGCTCACCCCGACTATACGTCACAGGTGTAGCTTGGAGGAGGGCCCAGACTACATACTTGAAGAAAAAGGAGCTTCCGCATAAGGATTTGTACTCTGTTTTGGGATCGTAGATTTAGTGCATCGTGGATCTTGGTAAGTTCGAGGTTGGTACGTCCATGCTATTATACATGCATGGTACACTACTGTTGGTGATGGTTAGTCATCACTGGCGTTGTTTAGTTTAATACATATTAGATATTAGAATTGGAGTTTTTGTTTATGATTCTTATATAACCTTGCTTTGATTTTCTTATGCATATAGATGTGCCAAGTATTCTGTATCAGATTGTGATCTACGATCTGGCAGTTTGGATTTTCTCATTTGGTTTTGGTGTAAAGTTTAAAAAAAAAAAAAAAAAAAAAAGTCTCCAAATTTTAGGTTGGGAAAATTTGGGCTGCCACAGCTGGTATCAGAGCAGTTTCTTTTAGAAATTCTGACAATCATTCTTTTTTTTGTCAGAGCATAGGGACTTCTGCTAACGAAACTTTGGTTTCACGTGCAGACCGTGATGTCTTCTAGGGGAAGAGGCCGACCCAGGGGCAGTCATAATAGAAATTTGCATAGTCGAGATGATTTCATCTCGGATACCAATCGAGTGCCTATGGGAGATAGAGGGGCTTCAGGCAGTGGTGGCCAAGGGAGCCAAGATCAGGCAGAGACTCAGGATCGAGATCAGAGGAAACAAGAAAGAGTAAGAGAAAGGAACGAAGAGAGAGAAGAGCGTCAGAGGATGATGCATGCCATGGAAACCATGGCGATTGCCATGGCACAACAGGCAGCATCTTTGGCGGCTCATACCGCTCATGAGCAGCATTGGCCACCTACACCTCCAATGGGTTCTGCACAGTCAGTGCCCTCTGTATTTATCGAGTTTAGGAGGATGCGTCCTCCTAGCTTTTCAGGGCAAGCAGAGCCAATGGACGCAGAGAATTGGCTAAGCGAAATTGAGAAGGTGTTCAGTGTACTTACGTGCACTGAGGATGAGAGTGTACGTTGGGCGTCCTATATGCTAGATGGGGAGGCAGGCCCATGGTGGAAGTCCGTGTCACGGACTAGAGCGCAAGAGACCCCTGGATTGCCTTGGACATGGGAGGAATTCGTGGGAGAATTCAACAAGCAGTACTTCCCTGAGGTAGTGAGAAATCAAATGAAAGTGAAATTCCTACAGCTTGAACAGGGGAGGATGTCTGTGAGAGAGTATGGAGTCGAGTTAATGAGGCTCGCTCGCTTTGCTCCTGAGTTCGTGGTGACAGATTTGATGAAGGCCAAGAAATTTCAGCGCGGCTTAAGGCCGGATATCAGGGGAAAAGTCGCTGCTTTTGAGTTGAAAACTTATGGTGCAGTAATGAGCAAGGCTCTTGTGGTGGAAGAAGACGTGGAAGAAAAGTGTAAGAGAAGGGATCAATAGAGTAGTGACAGGGCAAGTCAAATGCAGTCATATGCTCACAAACAGGCAACCGAGATACTGAAGTTCTTGATGCCAGCGCCCAGTCTTCCTGCTCAGCGTATCCACTCAAGACCACCCATGTCCACGCATGGAGTGCCCCTACGCCTTACAAATCCCACGACCGCTGGGGCATCGAGCGTACCGCAAATTTCTCATACTTCCTCATCAGCACCGATTGAGCCATGCTCGCGATGTGGAGGACCACACAAGATAGAAGAGTGTTGGTGGGTCACAGGTGCATGCTTTAAGTGTGGACGAACAAGACTTTGGATAAGAGAATGTCCTAAGGCGACGACGGGTCAGTGAGGAGGACCTGGTTTGGTGATACTTTATGGTTTTGGAGGATAGTGTATTATTGGTATGGATGTTGTAAACCTATTGAAGCATGGTAGATGCATCGTGATCTTTAACTCTAATTGAATGGCTATTTTATCATTTAAGGATGCCTAGTATAAATTTACCTTGGTTCTTTTGTGGATGGTTGAATATATTTTAGAAATGATAGCTGATTTCGGAGATTGATGGTTTTAATTTTTGTTATCTTGGTCCATCCATGATTGTTGGTTATTGATGCACATGGAAAATGAGAAATAATTTCAGGATTATGGTTATAACTTAAATTGTAATGAACTTCCTTTAGGGCAATGCTTTTAATAGACTCCATGATTATGGAATGAGTATGTTATAGAATGGTCTAATCCACTATATGAACAATTGTGGTTGTGCGTGTGGTAGTCGCATTTTAATGGTTGTAAATTATGGATGAATGCTGCCCGGTGTGTGTTTTGTATGAGGAATATCCAGCAGCCCTAGTGCATTATGGTATACTCGCTTGTGTTAGTTTTGAATAAATTATTGAATTTTAAATTTAGTTAAAGGTTTGGGATCTCATTCGTTGTTTTCTTGGGCGGTGCGACTCTGTTTTAGTATGAATGCTATGTACTGAATTTTCGAGGACGAAAATTCCTTTAAGGAGGGGAGAATGTAATAAACCTAATTAATTGCATCGACATTGAATCATTGACTCTTGAAAAGTATTGACTCTTAGGGAGAGTAAGATTACTCTTGTTTAGGACTAATAAGTATCTATACCTCTTCAACTACAAATACGCCAATTTTCGAGGACGAAAATTCTTAAGGTGGGAAGAATGTAACATCCTGAAAAATTTCATCCTTTGAACAGTATGCCTCGGTGTGCGTGCCCGACTGATCACGTACCCGACATAGTGAAAATAATTAAGTTAGCTGAGTTAAGTCTTAAGTGAAAAAAAGATTGGTTTAGACTCGCGTGTGGACCTTTGGATGAATTGTATACACCTAGCTATGGCGTACTGGCTTAACACCTAAGTTTAGGTTGGTTATAAATGAAACAAAGGCACGAGAATTTATTTCTCTTATAATTTTGGTTCTAGAGAGAGAATAAAAGTTTTGTAATGGTTAAATAACTTATTTGACTAATTGGGCCAACTGTATTGGCTGCTAGTTGGGCCGACTATTCGAGCCAACTATAGGTCATGATTGGGTGCATGTCTGTTAAGAAACACGTCACCGTTTAGATTTTTCAAACGAGATCATTTTAGGTCCGTTTGAGCTCGTATGAGATTTTTAGGACCGAGTTCATACACCGTGGTGGTGCGTATTGGCTTAACGTCGGGTCCGATTGATAAGTAGTTTGGGTGTACAGGCCCCATATTGAACCAAGGGATAATTTATATAATAGATAATACCTTAACTAGGTACACCTGTTTCACGCGAAAAACTAGGTCCTTAGATAAGACTAACACCCAAAATGGGTGTATGTGTTTGCATGAGAGCCGGCCTTTTTAGTTAAAAAAAGGGCTAGCTTCCTTTTGAAGCCTTAACCGGTTGCAAGAGTTTGATGGTTTGGGTTTTGAAGAGAGAAGGAAGAAGAAAGAGGAAGAATCGCCAGATTCGTATGCTCCAAGTCTTGTGATTGTGTGGAAAAGGTTTTGTGAGATCGTATAAGGGAAGGATCGTTGTCGGTTTCGACTTTTGGTTTTGGTTTTGTGGGTTTTGGAGCCGTTTGGGGGTTTTGAAACCCTCTTCTTACGAAGAGATCATGAGTTTTGATCCACAAATCATAGCATGAGTTTGTGTGAAGTGTGTGTGTAAGGATTGCCGTCGATTTCGTGGGCTTGGGTGTGATCGTGAAGCTCGGAGATGATCGAGGTAGGTTTGGCAACCCTTTTTATTTAACGAAGAAGACGATCCGATATACGAGTAGATCGCCGATTTAAAGAGGTAAATAGCATAATTCTTCAATGTATTTTAACTAAATATAGGTTGCTTAGATGTGTGTAAAAGATTAGGATCAAAAGGGATTGAACTTTGATGTAAAAGATGGGTTTCAAAATTCGAACCTGAGAAGTGCTCAGAAACTGTAATCGATTTTGAAAATCGATTAATCGATTTTTGATAGAAGAGAAATTTGAAAGGAACTTCACAAAATTGATTAATCAAAGAAAGTTTCGATTGATCGATTTTTAAAATTGATTAATCGATTTTGCTGAAGCATGCTGACACTACTGTAGTATTTTGGTTATAACTTTTTCTGTCGAAATCCGATTGATACGATTCTTATTGCGTTGGAAAGAAGACAGCAAGCCCTACAACTTTTATAAATTGACCAACTTATGAATCAATCTTTTTAAAGGTGAAAAGTTAGTGATAGGTTGGGTCAAATTCAGATTTTATCGAGAATCGAAACCGATTAATCGAGTAAAATCGATTAATCGATTTTTAAATTTCGATTAATCGAAATTGGGTCGATTAATCAACTGGACATAATCAGTGAGAAAGATTTTTGGTTGTTTAAAAATCTATCAATCGAGATAAAATCGATTAATCGATTTTGAAAATCGATTAGTCGATTTTGAAAATCGATTAGTCGATTTTGTCTGAGTTTGCCAGTACTGCTTTAGTATTTTGACCATAACTTTCTGCTCCGAACTCCGATTGATGCAATTATTAAAGCGTTGGAAAGATGACAAAAAGATTTATAACTTTTGTGATTTAATAATTTAGTTAATCTAAATTTTTAAAGGTAAAAAATTTAGGAGAAAGTTACATCGAATTCTAAGTTGGCACGAACTTGCCCGTTTCGACTCGGTTTTGAGAAAACACTTAAATAGGTTTAAGTTATTAGTGATTAGTGTTGATCGTTGATACATCATCATATATTTGTGATGTAGATTGAGGGAGGAAAGCCATCGATAGGACATTGCTTGGCTTTGCGCAGTTTCGAGGTTAAGGTGGGGAAAATTTCATACGCAATTGCATTTTGATTTAATTTCATAGATGCTTGATATGATCGAATGAAAGATGATAAGTTTTGTTTTGAAATGAATTAGTATTTGAACTCCTTGCAATGGAAACTTTAGATCTTTGAACTCTAATATTTGATTGAATATTTTGATTGCTTGAAATGCTCGAAAGCTTTGAATTATCGAGTCTTTGACATAGTGGTTGTTCTGAAAATTATTGACGTATCGAATCAAGCAATGATCTTTGTTTTGAACCTTTTATATAGCCTTCGAAAATTATGTAAGGAATTTCAGTCTTGAACATCGTATGTGTGTTTTGCAAGTTTTGAATCGAACCCAGAATTTAAATTTGAAGGAAGCAAATGTGAACTTTGAATTGAACCCAAATCGAATTTGTAAATAAATTTGAATCCAAATCGAACCATAAGTTAAGAAAATTTTAAGTGGACCGCTATGGGCGAATTATAAGTGTGCTGTGGACTGCTAAGGGCGGATTATATAACATCGTAGACCGCTATGGGCGGATTATATGTGCATGTGTGGACCGCTATGGGCGGATTATATGGTACCTTGCAGGCCGCTAGGGCGGAATCGAACCGGCACGGCGGCTAACCGTGAATCGATCCGGCATGGCGGTTAAACCCATGAATCGAACCGACACGACGGGATATCCGTGAATCGAACCGGCACGGTGGCTAATCGTGAATCGAACTAGTACGGCAGTCTCCGTGAATCGAACTGGCACGACAGTCTCCATGAATCGAACCGGCGTGGCGGGATATCCGTGAATCGAATTGTGTAAGCTAAGTAAGAAAGTGTGAAACATATGAGTAAGTTAAGTAAGAATATGCAAGACTTGTAAGTAAGATAAGTAAGGACTGTGTAAGATGTGTAAGTAAGCCAAGTAAGAATGTATAAAACATGTATGTAAGAAAAGTAAGAATATGTAAGACATGTGGGTAAGCCACGTAAGAATATGTAAGATATGTGGGTAAGCCACGTAAGAATATGTAAGACATGTAAATGAATGTGATTCAAGCTCAGTAAATCAAAAATAAGAAATATGCTTCTGATAAGAGATTAGTCAGTTTCAATTTTATTAAGAAAATGTCTTTGAAATCAGTTTCGGTTTTGATAAGAAAACATCTTCGAAATCAGTTTGCCTTTGAAATTAGTTTTGAATTTTGATAAGAAAATGCCTTTGAACTCAGTTTCAATTTTGATAAGAAATGCCTTTGAAATCAGTTTTAGTCTTGATAAGAAAATGTTTTGGTCTTGTCTTTGAATCTATGCATTTGATGAGATGTATATTGGTGTTAGTTCTCTCCACTGAGCTTGGATGTTAGCTCACCCCGACTATACGTCATAGGTGTAGCTTGGAGGAGGGCCCAGACTACATACTTGAAGGAAAAGGAGCTTTTGCATAATGATTTGTACTCTGTTTTGGGATCATAGATTTAGTGCATCGTGGATCTTGGTAAGTTCGAGGTTGGTACGCCCATGCTATTATACATGCATGGTACACTACTGTTGGTGATGGTTAGTCATCACTGGCATTGTTTAGTTCAGTACATATTAGATATTAGAATTGGAGTTTTTGTTCATGATTCTTATATAACCTTGCTTTGATTTCCGTATGCATATGGATGTGCCAAGTATCCATTATCAGATTGTGATCTACGATTTGGCGATCCGGATTTTCTCATTTGGTTTTGGTGTAAAGTTAAAAAAAAAAAAAAAAAAAAAAAATTGTCTCCAAATTTTAGGTTGGGAAAATTTGGGCTGTCACATCCCGCCATGTCGGTGGGGTATTCTCCAAACCTTAAATATCATGAGTGCACTACATATAATTATTCACCGTGTGATTGTGCTAATTATAGTAGATTAGGCCTTATCAATCTTATTCACTTTACTTTACATTTTTATATACATTCCTGGGATGTCCAACTCAATGCATCACACAGATGCTCTTATCACATTCACATCCCCTGGGGACGTCACATACTTATTTACTTTACTTTGTGTTCACACACACACACTTAAGATTCACATTTTCGATATATAAGTACTCATTTCAATATCACTACATACATGCTCTTGCTATTAAAATATATGTTCAAGGCGTTCCCTACCTCTCGCATATAATTCCTCAAGCGTTAAGATCCACGGCGTTTCCCATGCTTGAACTCACTCGTACAACCTATGGTACACCATAGCATATGCACAACATCAAGAAAGATGTTGTGCTTATGCAACAAAGAAGGTACAAGACCCTCCTAAAACCCCAAAGTCAAAAACGAAAGCCAACAGAAACTGTCCAAATCAATTGATCGATCTCAAAATCGATCGATCGAAATTCCCCAAATCTATTAATCAATCCTAATAGATTAATTAAAATTCCAAAATTGATTGATTGATTTCTCAAATCGATCAATCGGTTTTCCCAAGCTCTGATTTTCCAGTGACAAGGAATGCTCAGACGATTAATCGATTTAAAATCGATTAATTGAAATCCACAAATCGATTGATCGATTGATCCAAAGGCTTGGGGCATTGGCTAGGTTTCCTAGCTTTAACTTCAACGAGTTCTATGCGTCATCATCAGAGTAATTGCTCAAGCACGCCTTCCAAGTCAGATCCACACTAACTCTCTTTAGCATTTACTCTCTCTTACTCTCTCTCTCTCTCTCTTCATAACTCTACACCAACCCACACTAAAGAGAAATAACTCTCTTTAGTTATTTATTTCTTTTAACTCCTCCCTAGCTTTGGTGTAAAGCACATACACCAAAGATAGTTATATGATATCTCTAATTTTGCTTTAACACTACACATACCTGCTCGTTCACATCAAACTTAATTGAATCATAGTCATCAAGCTGACTTCCACTTGGTCCAACCTACTTCCAATCAGGCACACATCCCGTGGTCACTGTTCAACGCTAAAATTTCGGAGATGTTACATTCTCCCCACCTTGAGAATTTTCGTCGTCGAAAATGTACCCAAATGCGCATCAGTGGCATACCCACCCACATTGACAAATGGATTTTCATTTAATAAAAACATCACACATCCTACATGGAGACTTAGTAGAATTGCAACAATTGGAAGAATTGACATAAGCAAAAACAGTTGACTCAACAAAAGCAGGTTTTGTATTCCATTAAGCGGTTACCCACACCCAAAAAGAAGTACAATTGCAATGGAAATGGCATCCATGCCAAATAGTTCCAAATATAACATGTCCAACATAATTACAACCCCCAAAAAAATAATTACAATGCAAAAAGGAAAGCCACAAACTATGGATCAAACAATCCCATCCCAGGGCTGGTTCGCCTCGTCTTGCTCATGAGTACAGGAACCCGATGCACCAGGATTCCATGTTCGCGCTGCTGCGA
This sequence comes from Chloranthus sessilifolius, assembly GCA_021018995.1. Classification (NCBI taxonomy): domain Eukaryota; kingdom Viridiplantae; phylum Streptophyta; class Magnoliopsida; order Chloranthales; family Chloranthaceae; genus Chloranthus; species Chloranthus sessilifolius. The sequence goes on along the minus strand of CM037597.1, from coordinate 30,281,549 downwards.
TGCGCTGCTGGTAATCTGTGGGATACATGAACTGCATCGTCTGGTAGAGCAACTCCTCGTGGAAATCCAGTCTGCGGTCCATGCGAGTGTTGGTTGCCTCCATACGGTGCTGGTGCTCCAGCATCTGACGATTGTTCTCTGCCATGAGGGCGAGAACGTCATCAATGGTACTCGTCACAGGGGCCTGAGATGTCTGCTTCCGATGAGCTTGTGCATAAGCAGTAGGAGTGGACTGTGCAGGAGCAGTAGGTGGCACGACAGGATGCTCCTCAGGTGGTATTGGGTCAGGAGGCTGCTCTCCCTCAGGGTGGTCCTATGGAGGCACAACAGGCTGCTCCCCCTCTACGGGTGGGCCCCTGCTGTGGTGGTGCCTCACTAGCCTGTGCAGGTGTTGGCCCCTATGCTAATTGCAGCCCCATGAAGTGATGGAGTAATGCTTCACGTGATTGGTGGCCTTGCGCTCGGCGGGAGAAATCACATACTCTGGGGCGTCAGAGTAGCATTCCAACATACTCGAAATCAGCCGAGCGTAGGGCATACGCTCCTTAGGTCTCAACGGGCCCTTCATCATTTTTCCCTTTATATAAATCATCCCCTGAAAGACAATCTTGGTAGCATCGTACCAACGGCCGCGGAATGCCACGTGTAGGGTCTGTTGGACCAACTCTACCCTCTCTGTATCGTGACACATTGGATAAAGGTTACACTTGATTATTGAATCAAGTATCCACATGTAAGGAGGTAAGTCTACCCTCCTTATAGATATGTCGGAACCCTTTTTTCCCCTTGTGAGTTCCGCTCTAATCTCCTCATAATCAATGAGCTGTGGGATGGGTGGAAAAAGTGTGGTCTCGAGCATGTGGTTTAGGTAGCACTCTAAAGACTCGTGGACATGGCATCGGGTGAATATGTACTTACGACCATCGATCTCAGTCGTAATGGTATTGGCTATGAGGCCCTTTTGTAGGTTTTGGAAAAACGCACGAGTCTAGGGTAGTAGTACTTGTGTAGCGGTTTCAAAAGGTTACCGAGGCCCGCTTTTAAAAGGTATTGTCGGGCCCATTGGGTTTCACCCTCGACGTCGGCATCGGTAAACAAGGCCTCGTCAATAATGATAATGACGATTCGCGTGATGATGCGTCCGTCGAGTATGATGAATCTGACCCGGATGGTGATGATAATGATGAAGGTGTAGGAGGTGGTGGCGCGGCATTTTTACGACGAACCGGTTGCTTAGAGGTAGCTTGCTTAGAAGCTAACCTAGTCTTGGGTGGCATTTTAGGTTTTAAATCAAAAGAATTGAAAACCTAGGGCTGTGGTGACTCAAATTGAAAAAGAATCAAAGAGCTAGGGTTTACCTTGTGCGTTCGATCCGAATAGCTAGGGTTTTGATCTAAAATTGATCCGCAAAAGCCTCAAATCCTAGCCGGTATTGTAGCTAAAGGAGGGAAAAAAAAATTGGTGCCCAAAAGAAAAACAAACTGAATTTCAAATGGGGGAAAAAAATCCCAAAATTGGCTTATATAGCCAAAAATCGATTGATCGATTTTTTTACAACTTAATATCAGTCTCGCGAAATCGATTGATCGATTTCAAAAATTGATTGATCGATTTCAAAACTTGATTGATCGATTTTCAAAATCGATTAATCGAATTGAACTTGATTAATCAAAATTTAATGCTTATAATTTTCCAGGTTTTATATCTCACTGGCGTGTGCCAGTCGTTTGATCGAACGAGATCGATTGATTGATTTCCAAAATCGATTAATCAATTTAGAAATTGGTTAATCAGTTTTGGCAGAAAACTCAAAAAAAAAATTCTGCTTGTTATTTCCCTTTACTTCCTTCTGTTTCCTTGTTAGTTTGCTTTTGGCTTTGTGGAGCATGTATTGATCATTCATTTCATGACGTAATTACTATCAAGCCATGCGTTTGAATCGCACAACGATAGATTCACAACTCACATTCATTTCATTCATTCTTTGAATAAGTTGGTCTAAACACTCAACTTTTGTTTACATAAACAGTTTAAACTTACAAGCATACATGTGAAGATACAATTTGGCTCTCAACTCTTGGCAAACAAATTCGAGTATTGTTGTCTCGCATCCGCCTCTCGTTCCCATGTAGCTTCTTCGACCAGATGATTCTTCCATTGAACAAGCACTAAAGGAATCACTTTCGTGCGCAACACTTGCTCCTTTCTATCCAAGATCTCCGTAGGTTCCTCTATCATGTTTATATCTTCGTGCATTTCCAAAGGTTGACCTCCCAAGATATGAAAAGGGTCATTCACATATTTACTGAGCATAGAGACATGGAAGACGTTGTGCACCTGATCCAATTGTGGAGGTAATCTAACTCGATATGAAACCTGGCCTACATGACCCAAAACCTCAAAGGGTCCAAGGTAACGGGGACTCAATTTGCCTCTCTTTCTAAATCTCATAACGCCTTTCTTAGGCGATACTTTTACAAACACATGCTCGCCAACGGTGTAGTCTACACTCATTCTCTTAATATCGGCATAGCTTTTCTGCCTACTCTGAGCCGACTTAAGTCTCTCTCTGATCATACAGACAACGATCGCGTTATCTTCAAGCAACTCCGATCCCAAAACAAACTTTTCACCAGTTTCTTCCCAATTGATAAGCGATCTACATCACCTCCCATAAAGAGCTTCGTACGATACCATTCCAATACTCGTTTGGAAGCTATTGTTGTATGCAAATTTGATCAACGGTAGGTGTTGATCCCATGATCCTTGTAGTTCAAGCATACACGCTCGGAGCATGTCCTCTATCATTTGATTCACCTGCTCGGTTTGCCCGTCGGTTTGCGGATGGAAAGCTGAACTGAAATCTAATTGTGTACCCATACCTTCCTGAAACTTCTTCCAAAATTTTGAAGTATATAACGGGTCACGATCAGAGACAATACTACTAGGATTCCCATGAAAACATACAATCTCCTTCATATATAACTCTGCGAGTCTTTCTACTGTGTACATCGTATTATAAGACAAGAAGTGTGCTGACTTGGTTAATCGGTCCACGACTACCCAAATGGCATTGTATCTTTTCGTTGTACGCGGTAGTCCAACAATGAAGTCCATGGAGATTGACTCCCATTTCTACTCTGGTATGGGTAGAGGCTATAATAACCCAGCAGGATGTTTATGATCGATTTTCACCTACTGACATGTCAAACACCGTGACACGTACTTGGCCACGCCTTGCTTTAAACCTCTCCACCAGTAATTCTTCCTCAAGTCTTGATATATTTTAGTGCTGCCGGGGTGGATAACATACTTCGACTTGTGAGCTTCATAAAGGATAATTTACCACAGATCGCCATCATCTGGAATACAAAGACGTCCCTTGAATAATAAGGAACCATTCTCTTTCACTAAAAACTCTGGTCTGATGCCTTAGTCACATCTTGGCGAATCTTGGTTAACTCCGGGTCTCTTATCTGTAGCTCATGGATATGCTCAAAGATCATAAGCCTCATTGATTTGTTAGCCAAAAAGGTTTCTGTAGCTTGCACTTTAATATTTGCGTCATAGAATGATAGATCTTTAAACAGTTTCCATCTGTGCATCCCCATGATAAGATTCGCCAACTGAGCTGAACCCTTCCGACTCAAGGCATCGGCTACCACATTAGCCTTGCCTGGATGGTACTGTATGGAGCAATCATAGTCTTTGAGAAACCCCATCCATCTGTGCTGCCTCATATTCAATTCTTTTTGTGTAAACAGATACCTGAGGCTCTTATGGTCGGTGAAAATCTCAAAGGTTTTACTATACAGATAGTGTCTCCAAATCTTCAATGTAAATATAGTCGTTGCTAGTTCCAGGTCATGCATCGGATAGTTCTTCTCATACTCTTTCAACTGTCTCGACCCGTAAGCTATCACCTTCTTGTGTTAGTTGAGCATGCAACTCAAACCATTATGTGAAGCATCACTGCATACCGCGAACCCTCCACTACCTGAAGGTATTGCTAACATTGGAGCTGAAGTGAGTCTCTTCTTGAGTTCTTGAAAACTCTTCTTGCATGCTTCACTCCACTTGAATCTCTCATCCTTCCTTGTAAGTCTCGTAAGAGGTCCCGATATTTTAGAAAATTCCTCTACAAAACGTCTATAGTAGCCAGCTAGACCAAAGAAACTAAGGACGTCGGTTATCGTCTTTGGTTGTTCCCAGTTTACCACTGCTTCAATCTTTTTCGGGTCTACTATGACACCTTCCTTTGAGACCACATGTCCCAAAAAACTAACTTATTTTAACCAAAACTCGCACTTACTGAGTTTGGTGTACAGTTGGTGTTCATGTAAGGTTTGTAGAGTAACTCTCAAGTGTTCTTCGTGCTCCTCCCTTGACTTGGAATATATCAGTATATCATCAACAAATACTACGACGCAAGAGTCCAGGTGTGGTTTAAATACCCTATTCATCAAATCCATAAATGACACTGGTGCATTTGTCAAACAAAATGACATCACTAAAAACTCGTAGTGTCCGTACCATATCCTAAATGTTGTCTTCTGGATGTCCTCTGCCTTAACTCTCAGCTGATGGTATCTAGATCTCAGATCGATCTTGAAAAAGTACCTTGCTCCTTGCAACTGATCGAACATATCATCAATCTTAGGAAATGGATATCGATTCTTGATGGTCAGTTTGTTTAAGTGGTGGTAGTCAATGTACAGTCTCATTGACCCATCTTTCTTCTTCACGAATAAGACCGGTGCTCCCCAAGGAGACACGCTCGGTCTCACAAACCCCTTATCCATGAGTTCTTGCAATTGCGCTTTCAACTCCTACAACTCAACAAGAGCCATTCTGTATGGTGCTTTGAAAATAGGCTCCGTTCCAGGTGCTAAGTCGATAGTGAATTCTACCTCTCTATCAAGAGGTAATCCTGGTAATTCCTCTAAAAAGATATCCTCAAATTCAAGCACAACTGCGATCTTCGAAATAATCTGCTTCCCTTTCTTATCCTCCTTCAAAAATTTCAAGTAGCCACTACACCCCTTTCTGATCAAGCACTCGGCCCTGACTGCAGAAATAAGTGGCATAAACGTCGATCTCTCTCCTCGAAATTGGAATGATCTCCTTATATTAGGTCAGAAGATTACCACCTTGTTCTTGCAATCCACTGTCGCACAATATTGTGACAACCAGTTCATGTCAAGGATCACGTCGAATCCTTGCATGTCTAATAAAATCAAATTCGCCGGTAGTTCAAAGTCATCCTCGTCCCTGATGGTCACTATCACTGCTTTACAAACCCTTTCCGTTTCAACCGATTTCCCAGTCGAGATTGATACCGCTAAGAAGAAATCCAACGTCTCTGGTTTGACCTTCATCTTCTTTGCGAAACAAGGAGTAGTAAATAAGTGGGTAGACCCCGGGCTATCAACACTCTAGCCTCACAAGCTACATCACTTCCCCTTCCATATAATTATAAGGTACCTATATCATACATTTACATATACATAACACACTATATATATATATCAAAATTATGGAAGAGAATTAGTCTATTCTACTTCTTATATGAATGAACCTTCTCTATCTAAAACTTTTAGGAATTTGAAAATTTTTATTTAAAAGAAAATCTCACATTGAATCACGTCAGTGGTATTGCGTGCTTCCTGAGCCTTAACTGCGTAGGCTCTCCCTTGTACGATTGGTTTCCTCGCTTGTAGCGGTCGTGACATTGAAACAGAAGCCGTCTTCTCTTTAGCCATTTCAGGGCAATCTTGGATAATATGGCCCACCTTTCCACATTTATAGCAATCCCGAGTACCCTTCTGCACTCAACTATTTTATGAGACTTGCCACACTTGGCACAAGTCTCCGCTAAAGTCGACGCTGCTCGTGAGAAACCCTGTATAACTGCTCTTCCAGTGGTGATAGCAGGGCTCTCATATCTTATCGGCCTCCCCGACACAAGCACAGGTAGTCTTTGATAGTTTGTCTGCTGCGCCGGTCTAACATACCCGGGTTGGTGCGGTTGCCTCTGAATATTCGGTATTACGAATTATGGCTTTTTGTTCACCGGCTCGTAGTTCCCAACTTTATTTTGATTCGCTCTTCCTCTGCCTAACTAATCCCTTCTTCTATATCTGTCTTCATTATCCTCTTTGATAACCAAGGCTTTGCTCATGACCTCGCCATAGGTCTTCAACTCAAATGTCGCTACTTTTCCCCTGATGTCTGGCCTCAAGCCGCATTGTAGTCGTCTTGCTTTGATTAGATCCGTGACAACAAAATCAGGAGCAAAGCGAGCAAGCCTCATAAACTCAACCCCATACTCTCTCATTGACATTCCTCCCTGCTCGAGCTGTAAAAATTTTACTTCCATTTGATTTCGTACAACTTTAAGGAAGTATTGTTTGTTAAATTCTTCGACAAATTCATCCCACGTCCAGGGCAATCCTGGGGTCTCCTGAGCCCTAATCCTAGAAACGGACTTCCACCAAGGGCCTGCCTCCCCATCAAGCATGTAAGCTGCCCATCTGACACTCTCGTACTTCGTGCATGTGAGCACGCTAAACACTTTCTCCATCTCACTTAGCCAATTCTCCGTAGCTATTGGCTCCGCTTGCCTTGAAAAGTTCGGAGGACGCATCCTCCTAAACTCTGTAAATGCTGAGGGCACTGGCGGTGTAGGACCTACTGGAGGTGTAGGTGGCTGATGCTGCTCAGTGGTATTGTGAGCTGCCAGGGACGCTGCTTGTTGAACCATGGCGGCTACCATGGTTTCCATAGTATGCATCATCCTCTGATGCTCCTCTCTCTTCGTTTCTTTCTCTTGTTTTTTCTTGTTCCCTTTTATCTCTATCCTGACGGTCTCTTTCTCGGCTCTCTTCATGGTCTTGCCCACTACTTCCTGAAGCCCTTCTATTTCCTATTGGTACTCTATTCCTAGTCGAGATGTAATCATCTCTACTACGTAAATTTCTATCATGACCGCCCCTAGGTCAGCCTCTTCCCCTAGAAGACATAACGGTCTGCACATGAAACTAAAGTTTCATTAGCAGAAGTCCCTATGCTTTGACAAAAATAAGAATTGTCAGAATTTTTAAAAGAAACTGCTTTGATACCAACTGTGACAGTCCAGATTTTGGCACCCCGAAACTCGTGCCATCAGCACGACCCTCAAGGCCGTGCCCCATAAGCCTGTACGAAACTAAGTCTCCAGTTCTATATGTATATCCTTGAAAATAAATAACTCAAAAGATGGTTCTAGTCTCATGCCAACACATGAGCAAAGAACCTACTCAAAAAATCGGTGATGACACAACTGTCACCCTAGTCAGTTCGCCAAAAGAATATATCACTATTTAATTATATTTTCTCAAAAAGGGCTTGACATACCAAGCCGTGCAGTACTCTCTCAAAAACCCTATCAAGGTACACAGGGGTCCTCTAGAAGAAGTCCTCAGGAGGGGGCTCCAACTCTTCCTCAAGCACATAATCTGAATCCTCCGGGTCTACGCCTCTCGAAGTAGTAGCAGCTGCCAGCACGGGACCTGTGATCTATACTAAAGGGTGAGCTACATCCTAGCTCAATAGGGAAATAACTGAATGAACATATAAGTTAATCTCTCACATATATTTTATGATATTTAACAGCATGATGTTTCAATGAGTTTACTGGAAAGCAATTTAAATGACTGAAAAGATGTACTGAATGTTACTGTTACTTTATATGTTTCATTTGTTCCCAACTTGCTCATAAAAGATAATGATTTGGCCTAAAGACTTAAATCATAACTTAAATATTTCCCGACTTACTATAGCGTCAGGCGCCCGATGGAATACCCTCCATCATCGTCTAATCTGATCATTTTCTATTCTTTTCCATTCATTTAATACTACCCAGGTCCCTTTCTCATAGGCGACGGGGTTTGAGTCTCATAAGTACTTACATACATCCCTGAGATGTGCAACTGGTGTACGAATTGGCCGCCGTACCGGTCATAGATATTCTGCCGAGTTAGTCATGGGTATCCCGCCACGTCGGTGAGGTATTCTCCAAACCTTAAATATCAAGAGTGCACTACATATAGTTATTCACCGTGTGATTATGTTAATTATAGTAGATTAGGCCTTATCAATCTTATTCACTTTGCTTTACATTTTCACATATATCCTTAGGATGTCTAACTCAATGCATCACAAAGATGCTCTTATCACATTCACATCCCCTAGGGACGTCACATACTTATTTAATTTACTTTGTGTTCACATACACACACACACAAACACACTTAATATTCACATTTTTAATGCATAAGTACTCATTTCTATATCACTACATACATGCTCTTGCTATTAAAATATATGTTCAAGGCATTCCCTATCTCTCGCGTATAATTCCTCAAGCGTTAAGATCCACGGTGTTTCCCATACTTGCACTCACTCGTATAACCTATGGTACACTATAGCATAAGTACAACATCAAGAAAGATGCAATAAAGAAGGTACAAGACCCTCCTAAAACCCCAAAGTAAAAAATGAAAGCCAACAGAAACTGTCTAAATCGATTGATCGATCTCAAAATCGATCGATTGAAATTCCCCAAATCGATTAATCGAAATTTCAAAATCGATTGATTGATTTCTCAAATCGATCAATTGGTTGTCCCAAGCTCTGATTTTCCAGCCACTGGGAATGCTCAGACGATTAATCGATTTAAAATCGATTAATTGAAATCCACAAATTGATTGATCGATTTCAAATCGATCAATTGGTTTCGGGCACCTTTGCCCATCTAACTTCCAGGCCAAAATCGATTGATCGATTTTCCAAATCGATCAATCGATTTGGTCAAAAATCTAGCCCTTTGCGGGCAATTCTGCTAGTTTTCTTCCTTACTATTTCTCATTCATTTCTACTTCTTTAATTCATCATTTTAACATTAATTAACTGAATTTAGCCATCACCACATATCCATTTAAATCTAACAAAAATAACTCAGCTCAAATCAACCCTTAATTGATCCAAAGGCTTGGATCATTGGCTACGTTTCCTAGCTCCAATGTCAACGAGTTCTATGCGTCGTCATCGGAGTAATTGCTCAAGCATGCCTTCCAATTCGGATCCACACTAACTCTCTTTAGCATTTACTCTCTCTTACTCTCTCTCTCTCTCTCTTCTTAACTCTACACCAACCCACACTAAAGAGAAATAACTCTCTTTAGTTATTTGTTTCTTTTAACTCCTCCCTAGCTTTGGTGTAAAGCACTTACACTAAAGATAGGTATATGTTATCTCTAATTTTGCTTTAACACTACACACACTTGCTCGTTCACATCAAATTTAATTGAAATATAGTCATCAAGCTGACTTTCACTTGGTCAAACCTACGACCAATCGGGCACAAATCTCGAGGTCACTTTTTAACGCCAAAATTTTAGGGATGTTACAATATGACACCCGTTACAGTGATTGGGTGCCACGACAACTTCGAAAAGATCTATCGGGTACACCAAAACATTTGGGCATGATCTGATGCGTATTCACTATTAAAAATATGGTCAAAGGTGTCCAAAAGCAATACACCAAGTTGAGGGTTGCGTCCAGACCAATTGGGCACCATGTGACACCCATCACGTGGATTGAGTGTCTTAGTAAATAGGACAAGATTGATCAGGTCTCACACAAAAATTTGGGTACAATTTGATATATATATATATATCCACAATTGAAATGTGGTTAAAGGGGCCCAACTTCAATGCACTAAGTTTTTTATTTTTTAACCACATGCCACAACGTTGGACAACCCAAAACAGGTGTTGTCCCTTCCTAATTAAATGGTACTTTTACGGGAAAGAGTTTCTTTCGCATGCCATGTTACTTGTATGGGAAAGAATTTCTTTCACATACATATGATATACTTTTGCTTGTCCCTTCCTAATTAAATGGCAAAATACAGAGCCAATTGCAACACATCATCACCACACAAGAAGGTACACAGGATGCAAGCTCTCAAACTGACCCAATCTCTATCGTCTTTGAAAAGGAAAAGTCTGACTGTGTCCGAGGCTATGGCTTGGGCATGACCACCACTAGGCTGTGGGGCTCGTCTTCTAGCCATGGTGGGGCCTCAGTTGATGAGTTTGCTGAAATGCAAATGAGAGTGAAAGAAATGGAGTAGCAGATGAAACTTAAAGAGGCCGAAATGGCGCGGAGAGATGCCAAAATGGCTCGGGTAAATGCCGAGGTGGTAGAGCTTAAGAGCATTATTCAAATGCTAATTTTGTAGGCATGTATAATTATTTTTTATTACTGTAGTTATAACAGATTTATTACAAATTAAGAATTAAAATATAAAACATTCATTCTGAAAGAAATTTCTAGTTTTTGTGGCCTTATTAAAAGATCTAATTGTTTGTTTTTTATTCTGTAGGCCCTCGGTAATAATTGAAGTGCTGAAAAATTTAGTAGAACAAATAATTGGTGGTAAGAAATATAGTAAATGTTAGCTTTTGATAGTACCCTTAAAAGTGGACTCTATAAACTATACTTTTTATGGTATCCGATCTCTGAGAGTAAATAATTGGTTAATAAAAAGTGTAGTTTATGTTGGATAAAGGTTTTATAATGGGCATTTTTGAAATGATTTGATATAGTTTTATAATGGGCATTTTTGGAATGAAGTGCCCAATGAACCACGTGTCTTACATGGTGTGCTACAGGTTGTTCATGAGAAGCACTATTTATAGTCATGCTAATATGTTTCCTAAGCTCCCGATGTCTTTTTGCTTCTATGTTGTAGCTACAGGTTTTCGTGTGCTGGAACTAGCGGGAAACGCAACTTAGGATAATAAGAAGACAAGAATTGTGCCTCGTCACATACAACTAGCTGTGAGAAACGACGAGGAGTTGAGCAAACTGCTGGTGGTGTGATGCCCAATATTCATAACCTTCTTCTTTCTAAGAAGACTAGTCCCGGACCCAAGGCTTCCATCGACGACAATTGATTGGATTTTTACATCTTTCAATTTTGTTGGTCCTTAAAGTGGTGTTTTTTTCCCTTGTTTGAGTTGTTAGATTTAGGAATGTTACTAGATGAAGTGATGGTGTCTGGAACTTGATCTAAACTACCATATCTGACAAAAATGGTGTACTAGTTGAATTGATGAAATAACAAAGAATCCTAGCAATCTTATACACAAGGAAGATGAAGTTGGTCAACGAAACAGTTTATTACTCTACCTCATTAAACATGAAAGCATCAATGGGAAAGCAAAGAGAAGTGCCATAACAGATAATTGCCTACAAGAAGAGGATGACTGCAAATATATATAACAGATTTTTACCCAACAGGGCACATACTTCCAGCTATTAATAGGGCCGGGACGTGGTTTAAAAATTACTAGATAGGAAAAAGATTACCTCATAAGATGCCATAATAGGTAATTTTTACCTTCTTGGTAAGAATATTTACTTTGATTGGTATCATGAGTAGGGACGGAAGTTTGCCCCGAAAATTGAAGCCGCTCAAAAACCGGTCAACCAAGCCAAACCAAAAACCCTTACCGAACCGACCCAAAACTAATTTAATTGAAACAGATGCTGAATCGTATCTGTTTCGGTTGGAGCGGCCGAAATTGGAAACTGGTTGGGTAAGGTGATGAAACCAAATGAAAACCTAAAAGCAAGCTTTCAAGGAGTTGGATCTGGCCAAAATTTCGGCTGCCCAGTGAACCTAATAAATGCTACAGGTTTAAATGGGAAACATATTTTCCTTTTTTTTTTTTTAAACAATCTTTACCAGCGGTTTAAAACTGCCGGAAATTACCATAAGGATACCTTTTTCCCGGCATTTTTAAACTGCCGGCGAATTTAAAAATTAAACTATTTCCCGGCGGTTTTAAACTGCCGCCATGCAAATTTGCCTAATTTTTGTGGCAGGACGGGTTTGCTTGCCAGTGTCTAGAACTGTCGGGAAAGGAAAAAAAAATTAAACTATTTCCCGGCAGTTTTAAACCGCTGGTGAACGTTTTCTCGACGATTATTTCCTCGGTAGTTGGTGACTCCCGACAAAACATATAGCGGCAGTTTCTTTACTTTTCAACGGCGGATTTTGGCCGCCGGTAAAAGGCACATAGTGGATATTGGAAGGATGTAGTGTTGATATCTAATTGATGCATAGAAGAATGAGAAGATCGCTTTCTTCTTTCTTAGAATAAAATCCTTGAATCTATAAGGAAAGTTAGAGAAGAATTTTTTTATAAATGAATAAATTTAATTGCATAGATAAGCTTCGTTTGGCATAGCTCCCCTTTTCACCTACTGGTTGCTCCTTTTACTATTGAGTTAGTATTAGGTACTTGACTTGAGAGTCTGCTATTGGAACTCATGTCACTTTTTGGGATGTTGATCATATGGAACCATCATGTGTTCTGTGTGGTTTGACACCATGATTTCAAGATCTGTTTCGTAAAAGATTGGAATCATAACAATCATCATCAACGTAGTCAAATGCCATCTAGAAACAATATGTTGGATTTACATGGTTGCCATTATTTAGATGGCGTTTGACACGGCTTTAAATTGAACAATGGAAATTAATTTTCGCCTCAATCTTTTACATCAAAGATCTTTAGATCATGACACACCTATGAAATGATATGCATATTAACTTCATATGGCACACATCTCCAAAAGTAAGCCGAGTACCAAGTTATTACCTAGTGCTCATGCTGGGTAACTAATACTAACTCATTTTCTATGTCAATAACTTGGCTTCTTGTAAGAAAATCTTTAGGCCGTCCCCTAATTCAATCCAAATTCTTACTAAATCGAACTTATTAACAATTAAAAAACACTAAATTTATTAAAAATAGTAAAAGTTAATTAATCTCACGAAACTCTTAATCTAACCTTAACTACGAAATTAAAGACCTTACAAACAAATTTGACTTGAAGAATGCTAATAAAATTCTAAATATTCAAATGACTTTGACTGAACCCCCAAAATGAGTGTTTTCAGCCTTGGAGAAACTCAAGGGCCATGAGTGTTTTCAGCCTTGGAGAAACCTCATGGGCCCTTGGACAGGTTGCCTTTACTAAGAAGTTTATAAATAGCACTATCCTTTTGGCATATTTTTTTCTGGTATGGGGATTCTAGAAAGTGCTCTGCCACTTGTTCTATATCATTTTGTTTTCATAACTATACATTTCTTCATTCGAGCTTATATGTCAATAAGCTAATGATGCAGATAAAAACGTTAAAATTCTAGTTATGCAATTTTGGAATCAATTTGAGATATAATTGAGCAGCGGAGATATCGAAATTAATCCCAAAACACAAAAAATATTTAATAAATTTATTAGGGCAATTTAATTTATTCGATTTATCGTCCGTTAGCATATGAATTTTCCGGTCTAGAAAATAAGTCTAAAGATAAACTCTAGTTTCAATCTAGTTTAGAGAACCAAGTGATAATCTGGATATTGTCTCTTGACTCCTTGCTAGGATTTGAATTATTTAAGGCCTGACGGGTTTAAAACATTCAAAGAGAATCAACAAATAAGGGTTAGAAATTTAGGAACAAAATCCCAACAACAATATAACAAGGAAAAGATATTTTGAATTTATGAGTTTTAAATAAAATAAACAAACTAGATAAATTGTCTAACAATAATCAAAAGATAAAATAGAAAAAGGATAGAAGATCCAAGGGATCACTTCAAGAAAGATAGTTGGCTTCACTCCAAATCGCACGCAGAAAGAAGAATCGCTCTTCTAAGTTTTGAGAGAATTGCACCATTGAAGAAAACTTTATTCAAAGCTCTCAATTTTGCAAAGAAAATTTTCATTAATCATTCTCTATTCAATAAGAGATTATAATGTGTATTTATAAAGAAAACAAACTCTAAGAATACTACTAAAAATAAAACTCCTACTCAACCATTAAAACTTTCTAATCTAACGGTCATAATTAATTTCACCATTAATCATTTTTTTTATTACGCGATCACTTTTGAAGGATCATACTATGTCCAATTGATGTAAAATTAGTCTTATTTGAAAGTTTATCGAATAGCTTTACAATAAGACAAGAATTACGCAATTCTGACATATATTGATAGACATATGACTATTTTTCTGATATTTGCGTTGAAAGTGACAAAATTAATAGTCGCATATATGTGTTTGACCCTTAAATGATTTAAATAAGAAAATTAATCCTAAAATAAACCACTTTTTAAAAGATTCATAATAAAAAATGGAAACTAAACCTAGAAAAAAAAATTCCTAAAACAACGTGCACACGGGTCTTTAATGAGCCTTTTTATCCACTTTCTCTTTCAATGTCCTCTTTATCTGGCCACAATTTCAGCTTGTAGGCTTCAATTTCACATCACTAAATGGTTGTGATCTTTTTGTGTTCTTTAAATTTGCTTGAAATGTGGTTGAAGCAATTTAATGAAGTTGAACATTCTAAGGTTTCTTACGAGTTACCATGGTTCAAAAATTTGGATTGCAACAATGTTCCTGTTGGATCCCAACATGGGAAATTCAAAAATTCCAGCAAAATTTTGAATTTCCGATGGAACATTGATCAAAATTCTGACCGGAAATCCAGAGTTTTGAAAAATCGGGCGGCATTTTGGTTAAAACTAGTGGGGTAGGGGATTTTTAGTATTTTCTGGTATTGGTCCTCACCTGAACCGAAACATTTCAGCTAAAATTTTGAACCATAGGAGTTACCTTTGGTAAACTTAATCTTAGGATGACCTTCCATAATTATTATAAACCATAAAAAAATATAGGTCCAATTAAAACCTACTTAAAACATTTAGTGTTAACATGCAACACTAGACACATAGTGGCATCGTTACCAATATATTAAAATTTAGGGGCTGAAATAAGGCTACTTTAAGGCCTTGTTTGATAATACTCATGGAAAAGTTTTTTTTTTTCACTTTACGTGGGTTTGTAAATTAAAAAACTCATTGGAAGTTTTATTTTTTGAATTTAACAATGGTTGAGTTTTTATTGTTTTCAGTTGTTTGGCTATCGTGTGTCAAATTATTTTCGGAAGGTACCATTATTCACACCATGTGAACTTGTAACCTCACCCCATCTCCTTGAGCCAAAAGGTAGTAATCGCTTTGAATTAGATAATGGAAATTATTTTGGGTAGCTCTTTTCGCGCTCACGAGTCCTCTGAAAGTGTCCACGTGTGCAACCCCCTAAAAATCGTTGATTGCTTTAGATATGATGATTGAGATCGTGTTTCAACCTAATCTTCCACAAAATAGATCTTAATATCATGTCTCACCTATCAGACAGTTTTTTTTTATTCAACATGTCATAGATCCCCAAAAAATGCCCTTTGTGTGCAATGGTACACATCATTCTCAAACTTGATTTTAGGGTCATATTTTGGGGATCTATGACATGTGGAATAAAAAACTTACCATCTGATAGGTGCGACGTGATCTCAAGATCCTTTGTGTGAAAGATCTGGGTGAAAGATGATCTCCCTCATCTGATCGGACGCAAGCAATGGTTTTAAAGAGGTTCCGACATACGTGCTTTCAGAGAAAATGTGGGCGCATTTAGAGCTACCCAATTGTTTTTTGTCCCAATTACCCAATTTTTGCAAGATGGGTCTTGAGATCATGGGCATACCCTCATAAGGTTAGTTTTTCTATTCCGCATGGTACACATCCCAAACAATAACTCTAAACGTACAAGACATACACCAAACTCAAATACAAATCAAGGGTCATCTTTTGGAATGTGTGCCACATGAAATAAAAAAATCGTCTGATGATATACCCATGATCTCAAGATGCAACACATGGAAGATCGGGATAAAAACCAATCTTTGTTGTTTGATTCAAAGCAAACAATGCATGTTGGCCGGAGGAGATCACTACAAAAGAGTCTGTAAAAAAATACCGATAGCTGTAAACTCTAGGTGTTATTTTATTTTCTATTATTTATTTCTAACCTACGCCGACGGCTACATATTCTAACCGTCGGCGTAGGTATTATTATTTTAAAAAAAATAAACAATAATAATAGTAACTTTTTTTTTTGAAATTTTAGTTCACAAGCTAATCCAATTTGTTGAGCACTTCCATCAGAGAATAGGTAGTATGGGGCTCATCACCAATTTTGATGGTGCTACAAACCATGATACAGTTTCTTCCAACAAATTATAGAACTTCGTTGGGCTTTTCTTTCCTCAATTGTTTGTAAAGTGCAGGCGAACTCCCGATAGAGAATACTAGCAAAGAATTGTGACAGTAATTGGATTCCCATTATGAGTTAAATCTAAGAAGTGAGAGGTTCTCCAAATCATGGTAACCCACCTACAAAAAGAAACCATTTGATCTATAGAGAAAAGAAGAAGAGTGAACAGCACCACGATGACTGATGATAGAAAAATTACAAATCCTACCATTGTATGGTCCAAATCTGAAACGATCATGAGACGTGCATAATATTCCAGTCTGTCCATGGCTGCTGCAAACAAAATAAGTACTGTAAATTTGCAGGTGTTTAAAATATTAATAAAGGTACCTGCTTTTTAAAGTGTAGCTAAAGGCGTAAGGTGCACCTAAGTGTAGCTAGGAAACATAAATGTTAATTTGATTTTGGTTGGGGAAGTAGAGAAATTACTAGAGGCATTTCCACATAATAACTTATGTGGCTTAAGACAAGGGTATGAGGCTGAAATGGTAACCTCATCCCACTCACGGAAATTGCCCCTGCTATTGCTTCAAAAGCAGCTTTCCTGCTCTGCTCAATATCATTAATCCGAATGGATACATTTGTTTGATCCTTTTTTGGAGCTGCAATCAACTATCTTCATTTTACTTTGGAGTTAATTAAAAACATCAACTCTCAGCGAAAACTTCCTCCTGCTCAATGCCAAAAGACTACCATTTAGCTCTATTCTCAAAACAGTGCAGAATTTATATTGAAGAAAAAATGATACAGTAACCCAGATCCATCCTTGGAATGGGTAGTAAGAGCCTTTAGAATGAAAGACATCAAGATCCTGGTTCAAGTCTTCCTCGGTTTCTATTCCAAAAAGCACAGAAACAGACTGAAGGAAAATTAAAAAAGAAAAGAGATACCTCGTAACACTCCATGTTGCCTGTCAAATCAGATAAGATGGTAGGGCCAACAAAATTTCCATCTTCATAGCCTAAGACCTGTTGAAGTCCGAAAATGAACAGTTAAAGGCTTTGGAAAAAATTGGAAAAAATGCAGCCTTGTTTTAGCTCCATAACTGCTGTTAGATTCCTACAACAATACTACCACAATTGTTTTCCTATTATAATTTAGTCAACTATGATCATAATTGTTGGGAATAAGTTACCAGAAAACATGAGAAAAATTAAAAATAAGAAAAGGGCAGTGGGAGTGAGCCCACGCCTCAACTATAGGGTGCTATATGAATGTGTCTCAACATTGGGCTAGACTGTTAAATCTCAGCTTGATAAAAAGCGAGCGTTGATAGATCAATCTGACTCGCTATATCATTTGAGTCTCGTGGATTCCTCTGGACGACTTCCAATAATAACCGTTGGTGTATGCCCGTTTTTTGTAGTGTTTCCGAATGTGTGCCACGGGGAA
This sequence comes from Chloranthus sessilifolius, assembly GCA_021018995.1. Taxonomy (NCBI): domain Eukaryota; kingdom Viridiplantae; phylum Streptophyta; class Magnoliopsida; order Chloranthales; family Chloranthaceae; genus Chloranthus; species Chloranthus sessilifolius. Next base: position 30,263,914 of record CM037597.1, on the reverse strand, counting down.
TACAAATTTGGTTGTCTAATGCTAGGACCATGATCACAAGATCGGTTGTGCAAAAAACTGGGATGAAAATTCAATCTCAAAAGTCTCTCCTACTTCCACCTCCCATATTTTATCTTGCTGATCACATACAGAATAAGAAGCTCACTTGTATGGCATGTATATTCTACTAGTGTATATAGAACACCAAGATCCAAAATTTTAATGCCAAAAGAAATATTTAAAATGCATTTCAACAAAATCTAGGCCAAATAAATATATGGGTCAAGCCCCCGAGCTTGAGTAGTACTAAACCATTTCGCATTTAGGCCTGGGAATGGACACGAACTTCAATTCAGACTGAGATGGGTTTTGATCAGTATATATATTAAACTCTACAGCTGGGCTCAGGTTATAGAAACAAAGAGCAATGGTCAGGTCCAACCAGGTTGAACCAGATTTGGAGTTCAACCAAATCTGCAGCCCTTCAAAATAGGAAAATCTTCACTTTTATGATTTTCACTTTTTAAAGAGTTGAACCAGATTTGGAGTTCAACAAAATCTGCAGCCCTTTGAAATAGCAGAATCTAGACTAACACCACTAGGTTTGGGGACATGAGATAATTTAAGCAATCTAAAAATGGGCCTAAATTCATTGGGTACCTCTGTTCGCGCACCAACTGAAAGTGCCTACATCCCAAGAGAACCAATCCAGAAGGCCAAGCAATAGACAAGAGAACCAAGTGAAGTGAAAGAACCAAACTTGCTGTGACAAGTAGTAATCACTGTCAATCATCCAGCTATCATTGTCCCCTTTCAGTTCATCAGGGTGCCTAGCTCTTTGAGCTATCCCTACAGAAGATCTAGAACTAGTGCCCTACCCAATAGTACATTAAGGATAAAAAGATAAATTTGGATCAGATTTTAAGAGCTGAGAATTTTCAGCTTTTGATGAAACATTAGATTAGTAAACAACAGTGGCCACACAAAACATATAAGCAACAAGAAATCTTTTTAAGAAGATTGGCCAATTACTCTCCTCTCTTCTGCCAGCCGGTGTACAACGGATTCAAATCGTGTACCTGCCATCATGGAACAAGTTCAGATAATATCTATTACTCCTGATCAAATAAACCATGATGCCTTTAAAACAAACAGTGAACATTGAGTGATATGAAAAATAACAGCCACAGAGAAATCCTCAACAGTTGAATCTTAGTTGCAAATGGATCTTAATCCATGAAATTGTTTGATGAAACATATTATGCTTGAAACTATATAATTTATTCCACCATATCCATGCCAATAGCTATTTTTATTGTGGCTACAAATTTTGCAGCTTCAAATCAGATTAGTGTTGAACCGATAGTTGCGAACTTCTGAGCTTTCCCTTATGGTGAACAAATTATCAATATATTGAACTGCACTAACACGAGGAAGTTTGTAACCCTTGTAAAGTTAAAACTTAAAACCTTTGTACTTCTCTATACTGAAATTGGCAGTTTACTGCTACTCGGGAACAAAATAGACGTCATAAAGATGCCTTCACTCAGTGTAATTCCAAAGCAATAAACATAAATTAAGTAGGGGATGTAAAAATTCAAAGAAACTAACCTCAAATTTTTCCTCTCCGTAATTCTTAACTTCCTTTTAATTGCAATCAATTCCAACATGGATGTCAAATTTGGGACTACAGATGGCTACCATTAGAACGTGTTATTGCCAGCCTCCGAAGAAAAATCCACTTCTCTTCTTTCAATATAAACTTAGCATAAAGCCATGGTCCGACAAAAACAAAAAGAAATGTCAAAACCAGTCATGCAGACATCTTTGGAGTATTCTTTCAACAATAGTCATGGTAAACTTGATAGGAAAGAAATCTCATAATTTTGTAGGAAATCATATTCTTCACACAATGTATAAATTAAAAGGAAACTGACACTAGCAACCATCTCCATTGGAAAGAATTTAGCAGGAAATGAAGAAAGGGGAGTGGTGATTTGGGTCTTTTGGAAAAAAATTAGAGTTACAAACTTCCAATGTCAAGTAACTAGTATATAGATATATAGATATTTTTGTATAACTATAGATATAAGATATACTTGTGTGTCATTTTGGGGATCTGGTTCTAGTGTTATAAAGTACAAAGATTCCTTCTGTTAGCATATTCATATAAGCATGAACTCTGCTGCTAACTATATATAGCAGTTTATCTGCACCTTAAATCTTTGCGGCTAAAGTGATATGCAATAAGCTAATACAATACCAATAAGCTAAAGTGACATGCAATAAGCTAATACATACCTTTAGCGTGGCTGCCTCTTTTATCATCATTTGGGAATGATGAACCGACATAGATGAAGTCATCATTAGGCACAATACCAAGCCCACTGCCAAAGAAGAGCCTGGGGTCGTTGTATATCTATTTTAATCAAAGAATGAGCCATCAAATTATATTAACAATTATTCTCAATCACTAATTATTTCCAACATAACACATTAAAAAATGAGAGGAAGGGGAGAAAACAGATAAAATGGTAAGAATTCTGATAGATAGATTACCTTCTTAGACTTTTGAAACTGAACCATACTCTGCTTCAAGTTATTTAGCGGTCCTTCCACTAAGTACTCATGTTCCTAATGTGATAGGTATCAAATAAAGCAACCATTATTTAATATCTTTAACAACCAAAAGCTTGTCCAGTAAAAATAAATGCCTCATCGTCAAAGTTAAAATTAAAAATGATAGCAGCCCAAGCAACTAACCTAAGCATGTAGTGATTACAACATTGGTAAAAACAAAAGTACATTCTTTAACTTTCCCAGTGATTTTTTTGTTTCCATTTTGAAAAGATCAAATTTTATTAAAGACAAGTAATACAACTAAAGAAGCCAATTTTGTTCTCCAATAAAAAATGTTGAAACAAAATGCCAAGCGGTCCATTCCTTCCCCGCAACTATGTTAGCATTAAACCTTGAAAAAGCAGTAAAGAAGCATGAACGACTTCTTATACTAATATTCACTAATCAAATGAAACCAGATTGGAAAATGAGAAGCACAATATACCTTTTAGTGAGTCAATAAGCTATTCCACAAAGGCTGTTTGCTTAACACTTTAGGATCTCCTAGAATAGCAATGCCGTAATGAGCTCGAGTCAGCGCAACATTCAGCCTACGAGGATCATTAAGGAATCCAATGCGCTGAAGACAAACATTGCAAAGTCAAAATCAGGATGTCAAATGGTAATAAAACCTAAAGTAACACAAGTTAAAGTGACGTAGAAAAAGGGAGGCAGGAAGAAGCTATTCTGCAGACTTATATCCCTCTTGGCCCGTTGATCAATAGCCAGTATCCTCTCCCAAGCCACTGACCAGTAGAAAAAACATGATGCTAGCAGGAGCACTCCGACTCTAAACACAAGTCCCGATGTCCTAAAAAAGCCTCAGCAAACATAAGAAAGAATATAGTGATCTATTCGAGAAATCCTCCTTTTCCAACATCCATAAATATATGTCCACCCTATTTTGGCTCAACATAAATTCAATTAACTCTGCAAGCATAATAGCAGAAAATATTGGCATTACTGAAATTGCGATTCGACAGAGATTTAGTAGGCAAATATTGCGGCCCATTTGAATCTTATCTTTATGTTTGACTGCCAGTTAATAGAATAAGTCTAGATATGGTTATAATAGATTACTAGGTAAGTTTTTTTAGAAGTTCAATTAAATAGGAATTAGGTAGGTAGGATTTCTTTATTTTAACTATTGTAAAACACAATTTATTTATTTTTAGTGAATGCAATTATTTTAGTGAAGAACCGTGCATTATCTTGGTTTGAAACCCTAAGAAAAGGTAGATTGCTCTCACAAAGTTTTTGTCAACTTGTTGAATCAAACGTATCTATTCAACATCTCTCTATCCATTTTCTCTATTTGTGATTCTGTCTCTCCTACCTACGTCAACGAGGGTTCAAAATAATCTAGAACTACATATATAGATAGTATTATATAAATGTAATTTATTAAAACATTTAAAAATAGTTTTCATGTATAGGCGCTCGATATTTGGTCTCCGATAAATAATATATGCCTCGGACTGTATCGACATAGTTTAATTGGTCATCCAGTGGATCACATTTGATATATTAAAGTTGGAATTTGGGAGAATTGTTTTCATGAAGGAAAAATTTTGAAAAAATGGGAAAAAGTCATAAGATAAAAAAGAGAGAAATCAAATTAAGTAAACAGGGAAAAATGAACAAAAAATAGTAAAAAGTAGCAACTAGAGTCAAATCGTGATTTATTTGTGATAACCTAGAAAAGTAAAATTACTAAAAAGTAGAACCACCAGGTTCTAGATAATCCATGGAATAAGTACAATCCATAAGAAATAACAAAAAGTAATCATAATAGCACACTGGCTGATCTAATCCTCCCCCTCAGCAGCCTGACCAGCCGAAGCTTGGTCATCGTCACCACCATCAGCATCATCGTCATATGTACTGTCGTCACCCGCATTAGTAGGGACACTAGGACCTGCTCCCGATGTAGAAGGGTGGTGAACCGACGCTCGGATATCTGTCATGCAGGTCGCATAGTCATCGGGAAAAGCGTGCTGCATCAGGTATGTGAGCGTCCCCCCCGTGTATTTGCAACTCGCGGCTCATAGAGGTAGTATGTTGAGTCAGCTCCTATATCTGCTGACTCATGGAAGTCATCTGGCGAGTAAATTCTAGCAGGGTGAGGACATCAGCCTGTGGGGCCTGATCGGGCATAGGAGCGATAGGCACTACTGCTGCATGCTCTGCATCCTCCTCTTCATCCTCATCAGGAACCACCGCACCTTTGGGAGCCTTGATCAATAGATTGTAGGTCCAACCCCAATTGACTAAGTTATAAGGTTTGAGACTAGCCGTGGACCATGGCTCAGTAGGGGGAATCTCATAAGTTGGTCCCGCTCTATAATTCTCAATCATAACTGAAATCAAGCGAGCATATGGAATGCCCTTCGCCGGTGTCTTCACTTTTTTTCCCATTTTCTCATGAGCCTTAATGATACCATTGAAGACGATTTTCGGGGCATTGAACCAACTTTCTTTAAATGCCGCAAACAAAATCTGTTGAATGGGGCCCCGGCGTTCCGATTTATGTCCAAAAGGGTAAAGGGTGGCCTTAAAAATGACGTCCAACATCCACATGGTCTCGGGCATTTGAGAGCGTGTGATTGCCTTGCCTGACCCATGTTTACCGTGGGTCATTTGTGTGATGACGTCATGAAACGGGACAAATTTAGGGTGGGGAGGAGCCAGACCCATAGTTGGTGAGTGTTTGTTCGGGCATCGCATTGCCATGGCAATGTCATCAAGGTCAAAGGTGTAGTCCCGACCGTCAAGGGTTGTGTAGATTTTCTTGCCGTCCTCCCTTTGCATACGCTGATAGAATAAGCGTACCAAGCGAGGATAGAAGTGTGTGTGTAAAGGTTGCAACAGAGAGGTTAATTGGGTTTTTTCAAGGTACAAAAGCCGATTGGGTAGTTGGCTGCTGATCGAAGAGCTCGGGATCGAAGCTCCACTCATCAGAAAAGCCTTTAATACTCTAAAACTCACTAGGCTACTCACGGATTTATGGGGGCATGGGTGGCACAGGGGTTGGAACCGGCTGTGGTGAGGGCTGTGGAGGTCAGCTTGAAGACACAACCTTAGAAGCTTGTCTCTTTCGATTTTTTTTTTTCTTGCATTTTAATCATGGGACCAAAGAAATAAACCCTAATTGGGGTTTATTTCTTTGGTCCCATGATTAAAATCCAAGAAAAAAAAAATTGAAATGCACAAGAAGAAGCAACAAACAGCCCAAATCAAGAGGGTTTACCTTGGTAGAAATCCCACAAGTGAAGTCTTGGTCAAGCAATCCGAGTGCCAAGCTAAACTGAGCAGAAACCCCCTTGAATCCAGCCAAAAATTGCAAAAGGAGTCACTGAAATCCCAAAACCCTCAAAAACCCCAAGCCCTAAACTTTGTTTGCAAATGTTCGAATGCCAAAACCCTAAAACAGAACCCCATCTTAACCCGACAAATTCGACCCTCGATTTCAAATTCGACGGTCGAATTTCAATTCGACCCTCGAATTCCCTAAAAGTTTGTCAAGCCTGAAATTTGGCCCCAAACTGGCAGTGATTGTTCACTGAAATTCGACCCTCTATTTACACTTTCGACCCTCGAATTCCTCGATTTGAAATTTCTTCCCAATTTTCAAAATTTTTGAAGTTTGGCTATAGTTTTAGGTCCAAATTGACTCCCCTTGAGCATTTTTATGTTAAACCTTGATCTTTACTATTACCTAAGTGCAAAACTATTTATCTCAAGGGTTCATACGTCAAGTAGTGAGGGTAAACCTCCACCCGTTTGGTATAATTTCAAAAAAAAAAAATTCGTATATTTGTATGAAGTAGGAAAATATAAACGTTGTCACACCGAATTTATACAGACACAGAAAATTACATTGCACCTCCAAATTTGTATATATAAAAGACAAGTACATCAAAATCTCAAATTTATCAGACATCCAATATACAATCTCCCAAAAAGTCAATCAAACAGGCTTGGAAATTGCTCTCGGAGCTCAGCTTCTCGCTCCCAGGTGGCTTCCTCTGGTGTATGATTCTGCCATTGTACGAGGACCAAAGGAATCCTCTTAGTGTGTAGGATCTACTCCTTGCGATCTAAAATTTGAATCGGGTCCTCGATCACCGTCAAACCATCCTGAAGCTCGATGGGTTGGTAATCAAGCACGTGAGTCGGGTCGCGTATGCATTTGCGCATCATGGACACATGGAAGATGTTGTGCATGCTGGATAATTGCGGCGGTAGCGCCACTCGGTATACAACCTCTCCGACTCGGCGTAATATCTCGAAGGGTCCAACGTACCGAGGACTTAGTTTCCCTCGTTTGCTGAATCGCATAACGTCTTTCATAGGTGAGATTTGAACAAACACATTATCGCCGACCTGAAAATCCACATGCCTCCGCTTGAGATCGGCGTAGCTTTTCTGACGACTCTGAGCTACACAGAGTCTCTCGCGAATCAACCGAACTGTCTCGATCGTACGCTCTACAATCTCTGGTTCGATAATGAGCTTCTCACCCACTTCCTCCCACTTTAGCGAAGACCTGCACCGCCACCCATACAAAGCCTCGAACGGTGCCATACCGATGCTAGCTTGAAACTATTGTTGTAAGCGAACTCGATCAGAGGTAAGTGTTGGTCCCATGACCCATGAAAATCCAACATGCAAGCTCTCAGCATGTCCTCAATGATCTGATTCACTCGCTCACTCTGGCCATCGGTTTGTGGGTGAAATGCTGAGCTTAAGTCAAGATGAGAACCCATTCCTTCTTGAAACCACTGCCAAAACTGTGAAGTAAACAACGGATCCCTGTCGGACACAATACTAGCCGGTATACCGTGCAGTCGAACGATCTCCTTGAGGTATAACTTTGCAAGTCTACTGGCTGTATACGTAGTATTGTACAATAGGAAATGAGCAGACTAGGTTAACCGATCAACAATGACCCAAATGGCATTCTTCTTCCTCAGCGTTTTCGGTAAACTCATGATAAAGTCTATCAAAATGGCTTCCCATTTCCACTCGCGTACAGGTAAAGGTTGCAATAACCCTGCTGGATTCTGATGATCAACCTTAACCTGCTGACAAATCAAGCATCATGATACGTACTCAACGACGTCGCATTTCAAACCTCGCCACTAGAAGCTCTTCATCAAATCCTGATACATCTTGGTACTACCAGGATGTATGGCATACATTGATTTGTGAGCATCTTCCAAACTGGTGTCCTGTGACAGCTCGACCTTTTCCCTTCTCGTAAATGGGAAAGGTCGCTCCATCGGATCACCTAACATGATCCTATCATACAAGGGCATCATGTACAAAGTGTTACATATACAGAAGCGAATTAAATTAACTCTGATACGTAGAAATATGACAACAACTAATATTCATTCATTTATCTAAAGTAGCAAACTGAACAAAAATATAAACAAAAACCTATACCTGAAGTAGTAAACTTTCTTAAACCACATTGCTGTTTATACAAGTCTCTCTCACAAACCTCTCAAGGAAAGAAGTCCTCCACAGAATCTTCCTCCTTGTCTCCCTCATTCTCCTCCTGATGGTAGGTAGGAACAGCCTCGTGCTCAGGGTCTTGAGCAATATCTGCAGCTAAGACATAAAGTCGTACGATGAGCTATCATTGAAAGTCAGTAGGAAAATTTACAGTGCTAATTTATATGTTAGATTATCCATTCATGTCTAGATGCAAAATAAAATGAAGCACATATTTTCTTATCTTAGTCTATTCTAGCATCAATATATCCTAGCAGTATATAACAGAACAAGCACTAACTTATGCAATTTTTGTATCATACTGACAATGCTGAAATATTCATGCTGACCAAATACGAGAACTGACAAGGAATCATGCGAGATAATATCAAGGAATCATGCTGAAACAAGACATGTACAACGATAAAAAAAATAAGCTCCCAAGTAGCGGGATCACCTGTTAAGCTCCCGAGTTAGCGGGATCACTTGGACCGAGAAAATCAAGGTCCCGAGTTAGCGGGATCACTTGACTCAAAAAGTCAAGTCCTTGAGCTATGTTAACAAGGTCACTTGACACGAGACTGGTCAAGCCCCTTGGCTAAGTTAGCAGGGTCACTTGGCTTAACCCAAACAAGCGATTATCAAGATGAGACCATGTACGAGATCAAGTATGCGAGAATATCATTCAAGTATACGACATCATGTAACAACTGAAAATCATATCAAAGCTTGCCTAGTAAAACTGAACTTCACAGGCTTATTTATCATGAATATTAGCATACTGACATAGCATGTTCATATTAATTTCAATCTGGGCCAATAGTTTTAACAAAGCTGACTTATCAAAGCTGGAATAGCAAAGTTGAGCTCTTCAAGGCTAAATTTTCAAGGCTGAACTCAAAACAGAAATAGCATGGTCATACTACAGCATACTTTAAACATTAAACTTATCACCCTCAAGTCATACTAAATCCTACTTAAACACCAAGTTATCATTCTCATTTTCATCTAACTGAATTAGCATTACTGATCTTGCATGCTTATACATCATGAAAACTACTAATCAATGATGAACTTATCAAAGCTGCACTATCATGTTCATACTACTTCAAAATTGAGCTTATTCTGAACTAAGAGTTTAACAAAATTGAATTTAACAAAGCTGAATTCTTTAAGGTTAAATTTATCAAAACAGCATGAGCATGGTCCTACTAATCATCTCTAAACACCACTCTTATTATCCTTATTTCTTAACCTTAAGTCTAGCATATCTATTCATACAAAAGTAAATATTAAATCGCAGCTGGTAAACTCAAAACTAACTTAAGTAGCGTCATGCCCAACATTCATCAAAACCCGCTATCTATCATCCTCATAAACAACATTGCCATATTCATGATTAAGATGGTACTAACATATTCCTCCTGAATAATTTCTTAAATGCACTGATCTTCTTTATCACATGGCTAAAACTGAACTGATATGCGTATCAATTTCCTATTTATCCACATGATCCTAATAATAATTTGCTTATCTAAACAAGAATTAGAAAACTCAATATAAATGAGGAAGGTAATTTCCCTACCTTATACCAGGCTTACGTGTAACTGGTTACCCGTGCACGCATGTTTTCAAGCAAACTCGTCATGTGCACCAAATACCTTTTGGTGAAGTTTATTGTTACGATGACGCCGGACGTGTGTCGGTGTCATCGAGCTCGTGAGAACTAGGCTGCAAGAGCTCCCTGAGACCAGCGTGTGCCTTCGACTCCAATTGCAGGATCTGATTGGCTAAGGGCTTTTGAAATGGAAGAAGGAAGAAGTAGATGGACTGGCGAGCTTTGTAGGGCTGCATACCTTGCGTGCATGAGAGTCGGAAATGACTCATGCACATGCATGGATGCTATATGCAATTAAAATAGCTTATAAGCTGTTTTGGATTGAAATCCCCTCTTAGTCACACACCTTTGCAAGGTGTATTAGTATATAAGCCAAGATAGGCTTTTGCTTAGCTATAAAGCTAATACACAAATTCTGTGTATAAGCCACTAACCTAAGTTAATTAAGTGACTATAGTTGCCTCAAATGCTGAGGCAACACCCTTTGCTTGCCTCAAGGGCTGAGGCAAGTTTCGAGGTAAGGTACTTGCCTTAAGTACTGAGGCAACCATACTTGCTTGCCTCAGGTGCTATAGAATTTACAGCATTACCCAATTGGTGTGCTGTGCTATATTAGTATTGTAGAATTGTTTTGTTTGAATTATTGTGTGACATATATATATATATATTGAGATGTAAATTTGTCAACTGTTACATGTCCCGAAGCTCAGTACTCGTCGATACACATACTCGGTCTCGAAACAACAAGGTTCCATCTGCTCGAATGGAGAAATCCTTCTTGCTTCCACTAACCACATCTTGCCTAATAGCCATCAGCTCATCTTGTGTCATCTGAAGCTTCTTGATATTCTCGATGAGCGTAGGACGCAGTACAAGTGTAGCCATCAATGTTCCCGAGCCTTTCACATCAAATCGTGAGGTGCCCAAAGCCATATCTTCCAATAGCTTCCATCTCTGTATCCTACTAGCAAGATGTGATAACTGTGCGAAGACCTTCTACTGAGAGCATCAGCAACGACATTCGCCTTTCCCAGATGGTACTGAATTGAGCAATCATAATCCTTCAAAAACTCCATCCATCGTCGCTGCCTCATATTCAAGTCCTCCTGAGTGAATAGGTACTTGAGACTCTTGTGATCAGTGAAGATATCAAATATCTCACCGTAGAGGTAATGTCTCCAGATCTTCAGGGCAAAGATAACTGCTGCTAACTCAAGATCATGCGTTGGATAATTTCTCTCATGGTCCTTCAACCGCCTAGAACCATATGCAATGACCCACTCGTGTTGATTAAGCACACAGCCTAATCCGCCATATGAAGCATCATTGTACACTGCGAAGCCTCCACTGCCTGAAGGTATAGCAAGTATCGGTGCTGTAGTCAATCTCTGCTTCAGCTCCTGAAAGCTTTGCTCACACTGCTCTATCCAATCAAACTTTGCATTCTTTTTCGTAAGCTGTGTAAGCGGACTAGATATCTTCGAGAAGCCCTTGACAAACCTCCGATAATACCCTGCCAGACCAAGGAAACTACGAACTTTCGTAATCGTCATCGGTTGTTTCCAATTCACCACGGAGTCAATCTTTGTAGGATCAATAGATATACCTGACTCTGAGACGACGTGGCCCAAGAAACTGACCTGATCAAGCCAAAACTCACTTGGCATACAACTGATAGTCCCTCAGTGTTTGAAGAGCCACTCATAGATGCTGCACATGCTCCTCTCTGGTTTTCGAATAGATGAGGATGTCATCTATGAAAACTACCACAAATTTGTCTAGATGTGGCTTGAACACGCAGTTCATCAGATCCATGAACGGTGCAGGCGCATTCGTCACCCCAAATGGCATCACTAAGAACTCATAGTGGCCATATCACGTACAAAATACAGTCTTGGATATATCTTCTACCTTGATCTTCAGCTGGTGATAGCCTGACCTCAGATCAATCTTCGAGAAGAACTTTGCACCTGGCAATTGATGAAACAAGTCATCTATCCGCGGAAGTGGATAACGATTCTTAATCGTCATCTTGTTGAGCTGGCAATAATCAATGCATAGATGCATTGATCGGTCTTTCTTCTTCACAAAGAGTACCGGCGCTCCCCAAGGCAAAAAACACTTGGTCGAATAAAGCCTTTATCCAACAGCTCCTGTAGCTGTTCCTTGAGCTTTTTTAACTTTGCAGGCACCATCCGATATGGTGCCTTAGACAAAGGTTCGGTACCCAATGCTAACTCGATCACGAACTCGATCTCTCGATCAGGTGGCAACCCAGGAAAGTCCTCAGGGAAGACATCAGGAAACTCACAAGCAACCGTGATAAGAGCAATGTCCAACTTCTCTTCTTTATGATCTTGTAAGTAAGCAAGGTAGCCACTGCAACCATTCCTTACCATGCGCTCAGCCTGAACAACAAAAACAAGCGGAGCAACCTTCGATTTCACTCCACAGAATCGAAAGGATTTCCGCTTTGGCGGTCGGAAAGTCACGATCTTCCGTAGATAGTCCACACTCGCGTGGTATGCTGACAACCAATCCATCCCGAGAATCACGTCGAACCCTTCCATGCTCAGCGTAATCATGTCGGTCATGGTATCGTGGTCATCAACTATCACGATCACTGATTGGCACACTGTATCCGTGCTCACTGAGCTTCCCGTAGAAACCTTCACATCCAAGATGAAAGCAAGTGGTTTGGGAATGATACCCAACTTCTCAGAGAAAAGAGGAGTGATAAATGAGTGTGTAGACTTGGGGTCTATTAAAGCTCGTGCTTCAATTTTACTCAAGTTGCCTTCACGACGACTCATCACAAGGGTACCTTTTATCAAGAATTTTATCATTAATTAAATGCAATGATTTTGGTTTTCAAAAGGTTCTTTAATGAATTCACAATTGCCATCAATATTAACTAATGCAAGAATTGACAATCTGAACTTTAATGACACCTTGGATCACATCATTCTACGTTTGGGCATTCTGCGCAGTCATCGCATATGCTCAACCCTGAACTATAGGTCGTGACGATTTCTGCATAGAGATTGACATAGTTTTTCCCTTGCCCGCCTCAAGACAATCCCTAATCATATGACCAACATGTCCACATCTGAAGCATCCTCCAGTATTCCTTCGGCAATCCTCCTTCTTATGTGGTTTCCCACAACGTGTACATGCTAGAGCAAGAACAGGAGTAACAGCTGGTCCTCGCGATGATCCCTGAGCCACAGAGGCTCCACTCACTATAGTGTTCCCAGCTCTGAAAGGTTGCACTGGTGACGAACTCTGCGGTCGTTGATATGAAGAAGATATAAGTCCCGACGTAACAGCCGGGTTGGAATACGATGGCTAAATAGGATAGTGAGGAGGTTTTGAGAACCTCAGCTTTTTGTTCACCTGCTCAGACGCACTCGACTGGCCCTGCTCAAACTGGTGTCTATTTCCCTGTTCTCACCTCAGATACTGTTTCTGGATGTCTTCCTCTCCAATGAGAGCCTTTGACATGACACCCGCATAAGTCTCCATCTCCCACATCGACACCCTCTCTTGAATATTCGGCCTCAAGCCCCTCTGAAATTTATGAGCCATCATCAACTCAGTGGCCACATGCAAGGGTGCGAATCGTGCAAGCCTATCAAATTTTACGCCATACTCGCGCACCGACATCTTATTCTGCTCTAGCTTAATGAACTGGACTTCCCATTGATTTCGCACGATCTTTGGAAAATACTGATCATTAAATGTCTCCACAAACTTTGCCCAAGTCCATGGAGTGTTGGGGTAGTCCTGCTCCTGAGCCCTGGATACAGATTTCCACCAAGGACTGGCCTCGCCCAATAGCTTGAAGGTAGCCTAGCGCACCTTCTCAACGTCGGTGCACTGCAACACCTCAAAGATTTTCTCCATTTCATTGATCCATCCCTAAGCTTCTATTGGATCTGTCTGCCCCGAGAAAGTAGGAGGTCTCATCCTCCTGAACTCTGCAAATCTCCCGGATTCACGTGCCAAAGAACTGTCGCTCGGATGCCGGATTTCGCACAAACTCGTGCCATCGACGATCATCTTGATCGTGCCCCTCAACTATGCACGGAACACTGGTATATCAAGCATAAAATAAATAAGAACAACTTGCGGAATTTAAATCTACATAGAAATACTTCTCAAAAGACAGTTCTACCCTCATGCCTCTGCATGAAGGGAGAACCGATCCGAACCATCGATGATAACCATCATCATGGATGGTTCGCCCAAAAGAATACTCTGATATCCATATACACAAGGTTTAATAAAAAACCAGGCTTGACATACCAAACCGTACAATCTCCAACTAAAACTCCTCAAAGTCGCACAGCAGAGTCCTCTAGAAGAAGTCCTCTGGAAGTGGCTCTAACTCCTTGCCGGCCGCAAGGTCCGACTCACCGGGGTCAGCGTCTCCTGAAGCCTCGGCAGCTGCTAGTAGTGGTCCTGCGACGTATAGTCTATAGGGTGAGCTACATCCTAGCTCAATAGGGAACAGAACACAATTGAACATATAAAATATAACTCACATGTATTCTATGATATGCATGCATGATGTGTCTATGCATTTATTGATGAAAAACAGTTAAAAACACTTCAATTACTGGTAGATTACTCATGTCTTTTAGTTAATCATGAATGATGCTGAGAAGGCCTAAAGCAAAACTTAAACTTCAACTTAAATAATCCCCGAGCAATATAGCATCGAGCCCCGACGAGATACCCTTCATCGTCATCTATATAGAGCTTTTAAATGTATTCACAGGAATACTAATAGTACCAAGCCCTTTCCCGGGATTGGTGGCGGGTTTCACATCTCATCAACACCCCCGGGGTGTGCTTACTCTGTACCGATAAGCCTCCGTACTGGCCTCCGGATTAGCCGCCGTATCCGTCACCGAGATCCTGCCGCGTCCGTCGTGGTTATCCGGTGGGGTAACCTATCAAACCTCAAATAACAAAATATGATTGCCTTACATATAGTTATTCACCGTAATTGTGCTATCTTATATCGATTAGGCCTCATCAAGCATGATTCAATCATGGATACATCCTCGATGTATCCATTCACTTACATCACACCGATGCCTTTACTTGTTCACTCCATCATCCCCTGGGGATGGTCCATGTAAGTTCTCTTATGAATGTCACACACGCACGCTTTTCATAATCATTGAGTAGTAAAACAGTGAATGGAATTGATGTCACTACATACATGCTCTTGTAAAATAAAGTACATGTTCGTGGTGTTCCCTACCTCAAGTCTTTAGTGATCAATGCATCAAGGTCCCACGTGGCTCCTTGTGCACTCGTTCTCACGCATCACCTATGGTACCATATAACATGTGAAACACATCACTAAGGATGTAAAGAATAGTTCCAAGACCCCCAAGAGTCTTAAAGTCCAAGTCAAAAGCTTACAAAAGTATCCGATCGATTAATCGAACTCCAATTTCGATTAATCGAATCTCATTCGATTAATCGATTTCCAAAATCGATTAATCGAAATCAATATCGATTAATCGATTCTAAATCGATTAATCGAGATTCATTCGATTAATCGAATCCCATTTCGATTAATCGAATTTCTACTTTGGCAAGTCGATTCTCAAATCGAGTAATCGAGTTCTCAAATCGATTAATCGATCCCAAATCGATTAATCGAATCTAAATCGATTAATCGAAATCCCCATTTCGATTAGTCGATTTCCTTTCATCCTCCGGTCCCTCGGGGTCCACTTTGGAAAGTACCATCGATTAATCGATTCCCAAATCGATTAATCGCAATCCAAAATCGATTAATCGAACTTTATTTCGATTAATCAAATCGTGTTCCTTGACTTTTCAACTTCTCGAATTTCGATTAATCGAATCTCCATTTCGATTAATCGAAATTGCCAGATTCAGCCCATTTCGAGCTGTTCTTCCCAATCTTTTTCCCATCTCTTTTCCTCTATTTTCTAAACCTTTTATCTATAATTTTAACTATTCCTAACTACAATAATTCACCCATAACTCATGCATTTAATTCACAAGAAATTTACCTCAATCAAATCTCTATTTGATTAGATCTAGTGGTTGGAAAGCTAGGGTTTCCAGCTCCTCATTTAGCGGATTCACGCCGTCGAATCCGGCGTTGAATGCTCAAATCTTCTCTTCCAATCACTTGCAATAACTCCTCTTAAATCCTCCCTTTCTCACTCCTCTCTCTCTTCTTTACTCTTTCAACAACTCAAGGCATTGATTTTAGGGTTCATTAAAACCCATTTATTCCTCTTCTAGCTCATGTGTTGAGTACATGCACCCCACTAGGTGTACGTGACTTCACACATCCATCATACGCCTCATAGGCGCTCAGTCTATTACATCCCATCCGTTCATCACACCTTATACTGACTGTTGATCTCCTAATTGGTCAAACCTATGACCAATCGGGCACAGATCCCGAGGTCATAGTTTTATGTGATTTTTCGGGCTATTACACTGCCGATCCATTATCGCAGTCTACTGAGCCATATTGTTGGCCAAGGCTGCCAACACCTGGTCAACATTTCCTCCTCCGCCTCTACCAATTCCCAACAAATCAGCATTAGGACCAGTAGCCACTCTATCTCTCTCTCGCGAGGTACCTATGCCCTCATCAATTTCCTCGGTACGAGCCATTCTAGGCCCCTCTCTACCTCTGCCCTTGCCTCTGAACCGTGGAGCCATACTGATCTGTCATTGTTGAATAACAATAGCAATGGATCAATATTGATTGTAAAGACAATCATGCCCTAAGTCCTAAGACACTAAACCTAGAGCCTTGCTCTGATACCAACTGTGACGATCATCTTTTCCAATCCTTAAAAGTATAGGAAAGGCCGGTTCATCAACTTATTGATTTCTCAATAAGCCGTAACAAACAGAAGCCGATAGCATAAGCATAAGTCAAAACAAAGGCATAGCAAAAAAAAGCAAGAACAAAAGCTTAATCAAAATAATATATCACCCTGAGGAACCAGGAAGAACCACCGGTGATGGCTAATCTAACACCTAAAATAGTGATTCTTAATGATGGTTCCTCAAGTGATATCCAAAAAGACAAAACAATGGCCTAGGGCCCAATATTCAAATAATTCTAAACCAAAAGTACCAAAAGTATAAATCCAGATCAAGGAAAGAATTCCTCCGCTGGGGTCTCCAATTCCTCCTCAGGAATATAGTCGGAGTCCTCCAGATCCAGATCTTCCGTTCCCAAGTCAGTCTCAGCACCTGTGACGTATAGTCAGGGTGAGCTAACATCGAAGCTCAATAAAGGAAACTTGTCCATTTGTATTTTATCATAAGTACAGGTTTTTCAAAGATAAAATCGAATCAGACATGGTTTTCAAAAGATGCATAGATGTCTAAATTCCAATACTAAATTAGAAAGCCAAAAGATGATTCAATAATTCTGATGTTCTGATGTTTCCAAATTCATAATTTAGCATGCTTCTTATCTTAAAATTATAACTTAAAAATAATCTCTCAAATTACATACTAGCATGAGAGCACGAGTATCACCGATGGGAAACCTTATTGACCATCGTCATTCATGAACCCTTTTTCGGAAGTGCTACAAGCCCCTACGTAATGAGGGCAACTTGTGCCAAACTGAAATTACCATCAACACGGTTGGTAGGATCTAGGGTTTCGTTCATATGTGCGTTAAATCAAATGTAATGCCAAACATATCGTATGTTATGTAATTAATAAATTTTTCGAATTTTCGGAGTTCTGATTCAAAGTTCACATTCGAAAATGAAGTTCGAAAGATCAAATTTCTGAGTTCTTATATCAAAGTTTCGGAGTTCTTAATCATGCTAGGTTTATCAAAATTCAGATTTTAATGCTTGCAACAAATAACCAAAACTTATAATATAATGCAAATTAGGTTTAGGGTTCCCCTACCTCGACTTAGTTCGATCCGAACATATGCAAAGCAGTCCTCACTATGGACTCCTATGACAAAACCTACAATAATTAACACCAAAGGTGTTAATTAAGTCCAAAAAAGTCAACCAAAAGACTCCCCAAAACAATTTCCAAAAGTTTTCAAAAACAAAAAAAAAATAGGGCAAAATTCGACCCTCGAATTCCTAAAATCTCATAAGGTCCTAAAAATCCCAATTTGACCTTCGAATTTAAATTCGATGGTCGAATTTCTGTGGTGTTCGAATTTTATTCTTCAGATTTGTTTGTTTATTCCAAACCACAATTTGTTCATCTTCTCCACATTCACCATATTTCTATACTAAGCAAGACATAATTTATTTAACTCAAAGGGATTTAAAAGCCTACCTCTTGAACTTAGATCCCTTGGCTCTCGTTGGACCAATTTCAAGCACCGGAACCAACCACAAAGTTCAATTGGATCCCAAAGATTAGTCCATCCCTAACCTTGCTGTTAGAGAAAAGGCTAGCCCAGACCAATCACCAAAATTTGACCACACTCCCCTAGCCTTGCTTCTAATTATATCGAACCAGACAGAAGAAGAGCAAACACAGGTTTTTAACGGCTAAGATGGGGAGAGGAAGTTTCAATCTCAAGGGATCTAAGATCAAAGCAAGGAGCAAAGTTTCAAAGGCCTCAATTCATATTCATACGAGAGAGAAAGAAGAGTGACACTTCTCTCTTTATAAACTAATAAGCAAACCAAACATCTAGATTTTTATTTTTACAATTTTATCTACTTAACTTGCAACTATTTCCGGCGTTAAGCGCATATTCAAGACTTAGCGTATATGTTACCAAACATATAGCTTCCACAAGTCTAAACTCGAAATCCTTTGACCACGAACCATCTTGTATTCTAACTTACCTAATTAAACCGGATTCGTCCTGTAAATTTTCTGGGCACGCTTACCGAGGTAACCAAAATCAAGTCCAAAATATCAGGGATATTACAAAGAAGTTATTTTGCAGACTTATATCCCTCTTGGCCCGTTGATCGATAGCCAGTATCCTCTCCCAAGCCACTAACCAGTAGAAAAAACAAGATACTAGTAGGAGCACTCCGATTCTAAACACCAGTCCCGATGTCCTAAAAAAGCCTCAGCAAACATAAGAAAGAATATAGTGATCTATTCGAGAAATCCTCATTTTCCAACATCCATAAATATATGTCCACCCTTATTTTGGCTCAACATAAATTCAGTTAACTCGGCAAACATAACAGCAGAAAATATCGGCATTACTGAAATTGCATGGGACAGAGATTTAGCAGGCAAATATTGTGACCCATTTGAATCTTATCTTTATGTTTGACTGTCAGTTAATATAATAAGTCTAGATACGGTTATAATAGATTAGTAGGTAAGTTTTTTTAGAAGTTCAATTAAATAGGAATCTTTACAATTAGGTAGGTAGGATTTCTTTATTTTAACTATTCTAAAGCACAATTTATTTATTTTTAGTGAATGCAATTATTTTAGTGAAGAACTATGGGTTCCCTTGGTTTGAAACCCTAAGAAAAGGTAGATTGCTCTCACAAAGGTTTTGTCAACTTGTTGAATCAAACGTATCTATTCAACATCTCTCTATCCATTTTCTCTATTTGTGATTCTGTCTCTCCTACCTACATCAACGAGGGTTCAAAATAATTTGGAACTACATATACAGATAGTATTATATAAATGTAATTTATTAAAACATTTAAAAATAGTTTTCATGTATAGGCGTCCGATATTTGGTCTCCGATAAATAATATATGCCTCGGACTGTATCGACACAGTTTAATTGGTCATCCAGTGGATCACATTTGATATATTAAAGTTGGAATTTGGGAGAATTGTTTTCATGAAGGGAAAATTTTGAAAAAATGGGAAAAAGTCATAAGATAAAAAAGAGAGAAATCAAATTAAGTAAACAGGGAAAAATGAACAAAAATTAGTAAAAAGTAGCAACTAGAGTCAAATCGTGATTTATTTGCGATAACCTAGAAAAATAAAATTAGTATCCATTTTAAATTGAAAAAATTGCCAAACTAAATTTTTTTTTTAAAAAGGAAAAGAAATATATATATATATATATATATATATATATATATATATAATTAGAAAAAATTCCTCGATAATCTCATGAAACCACCAAATGTACGATTACTAATTAATAAACAACAAAATCTCACCAGATCTTGATCATCAAGGAATAGATGATAAGTAGATCTACGTACCCCTATACAGTAACTATTTCATTATCCAAAACCTCATAAAATCAAAACCTAACGCTTATAAAATGCAAAAAAAAAACTAAAGCAGATCTAGAGATCATTCCCATAAGTAAAGAAATTTAATAAATAGCAAATCAATATAAAATTTGTTGAATCTGAGTGTATAATGCTTACCTAGAGCTGCTGCAAAACTTGAAGTGCTTGCGTCTCTCTCTCTCTCTCTCTCTCTCCGCAGATTAAATGGAGCTTTGAAGAAAGCAACAATGGAGGCGATTGAAGAGAGCATGCATTTATCGATAGATTTGAAGCAATCTTCTCCTCCCCAGTCGTCTTCTCTTTCAACGAGCCGAAATTTAGGGTTTCTGGAACATAGTTGGTGGAACTTAGGGTTTGAGCGAGAGAAATTTAGGATTGGGCCAGAAGAATTCAGGGTTTGAGCGAGGGGTTTGAACGAGAGGAATTTAGGATTGAGCCAGAAGAATTTAGGGTTTGAGCGAGAGGGTGGATTGAGCGAGAGAGTGCCTTATATACTTTCTCTCCACCGACGGCTTCATATATCAGCCGTCGGCGTACGCCTCTTTTTTTTTTTTTTTTTTGTAGTGGATGGGACGATGTTACAATGTGTGAATAATGACATTATGAGGTGATGATACATCTAAGCTGTTTGATATAAAGGCAATAATTTAAAGATTTACGATGGGAAAGAGTGGTGCAAACTCAATCTCTCTCATATGATCCAATGCAATCAGCTGTTGAATTGGATAATGGCTTTGAAGTGCATTGATTCATATGATAAAGATCATGTTTGGTGCCGATTGTTTTCACTTATGATCATTAGATCATGGCCGTTTAATAGGTGGGCCCATGGGTCAAAAAATCGTCCGATACCGATACGTATCGTCCGATACGTATCGGTTTTGGACCTAAGCGGTACAATACATTGCTTATGTATCGTACCCCTTCAAAAGTTAGGTAATTATCGTCTGAAACGGGTAATGTATCGCCCGTATCGGACGATACGACGATAATTTTTTTTTTTTCTTTTTATAAATAAAATTGAATTTATCGAGTGATACAGGCAAATTATCACCCGTATCGTCTGATACGGCCGATAATTTCAAATTATTGGCAGATAATTTAAAATTATTGGCCGGGCCCCACCTCAGTTTTTTCTTTGGTTTTTTATCGAATTCTGCTTGTTTTTTTACTTTTTTTATTTTTATAATCATTACATTTGCCGAAAATTATGCAACGGATATAATTTTATATCCGTTGCATAGTATTTTTTTATTATTTTATTATTTAAACGTTAAAACGTAAAGCAACGGATATAATAAATTATATCCGTTGCATAGTATTTTTTTTTATTATTTTATTATATAAAACGTTATAAAAGCAACGAATATAATAAATTATATCCGTTGCATAGTATTTTATTATTATTTTATTAATTAAAATATTGCAAAAGCAACGGCTATTAACAAACCATCCTCTATAAAACCCACCCGCTATTAGCAAGCTGGCAAGTGGCAACGGATAAAATCCACCCGCTATAAAACCCACCGGAGAGGGATTCTTCATTTGCAAACCATCCTCTTCTTCTCCACTTGCAAATCACCCGAGAATATCTTCTTTTTCTTCACTTGCAAATCACACGAGAATCTCTTCTTCTTCTTTACTTGCAAACCACCTGAGGATCCCTTCTTCTACACCAGTATACTTCTTCTTTCGCCACTTGTAATTCACTATACTACTTATTTCTTAGCCATCGGAGACCGAAATTGTAGAGATCGGATTGCCACACTTATATTTTCGTCGGATATTTAACAGAAGGTATGATTTTCCATTATCTAACTTGTATTTTTAATTATTTTTTTTTTAGATCTATTATATTTATTATTATTTTTTTAAATTAATTTTTATTTATTACTAATTTTATTATTAGATCTATTACTCTTTTTTTTAAAACTAAACTTTTTTTTACTAATTTTATTTTATAACTAAACTTGTTTATTTTGTATTACTTATTTTGTATTACTAATTTTGTGCTATTAATTTTTTGACATATGCATGTGACACATATCACGTGTGATGTGTCGCAACACATGTGACATGTGTCACGCGTGATGTGTCGCGACACATGTGACACAATGACATAGGTGTCGCGGCACATGTAATTGATGTGTCACACATGTGACTCATAACCCATGACACATCAATTAGACTAATTTTTTGTTACTAATTTTGTGCTACTAATTTTTTGACCTATGATGTGACACATATCGCGTATGATGTGTCGCGACACATGTGACACAGTGACACAGGTGTCGCGGCATATATAATTGATGTGTTACACATGTGATACATAACCCGTGATACATAACCCATGACACATTAATTACACTAATTTTTTGTTACTAATTTTGTAATATAAACTTTAGCTTTAAAAAAAAATTAGTAATACAAAAATTACTAATTATTGACAAAAAATTAGTAACCGAAAACAAAAAAAAAGTTTAATTTAAAAAAAAAAAGTATAGTTTTAAAAACAAATTTAGAATTAGTTTAGTTTTTAAAATTTGTAACACAAAATAAAAAAGTTTAGTTTTAAAATAAAATTAGTAAAAAAAAGAGTTTAGTTTTTTAAAAAAATTAATAACACAAAATTAAAAACAATTTTAAAACTAAAATTACTAATAAAAAGAGTTTAGTTTAAAAAAGTAACACTAAAATTAGTAACATTAAAAACTAAAAAAAATTTAATTTAAAGAAAAATTAGTAATACAAAAATTAATAATTAGTGACAAAAAATTAGTAACCAAAAACAAAAAAAAAGTTTAATTTTTTTAAAAAACGTATAGTTTTAAAAACAAATTTAGAACTAGTTTATTTTTTAAAATTTGTAACACAAAATAAAAAAATTTAGTTTTAAAATAAAATTAGTAAAAAAAAAAGAGTTTAGTTTTAAAAAAAAATTAGTAACACAAAATTAAAAACAATTTTAAAACTAAAATTACTAATAAAAAGAGTTTAGTTTAAAAAAGTAACACTAAAATTAGTAACATTAAAAACTAAAAAGAATTTAATTTAAAGAAAAATTAGTAATACAAAAATTACTAATTAGTGACAAAAAATTAGTAACCGAAAACAAAAAAAAAGTTTAATTTTTTTAAAAAAAGTATAGTTTTAAAAATAAATTTAGAACTAGTTTATTTTTTAAAATTTGTAACACAAAATAAAAAAATTTAGTTTTAAAATAAAATTAGTAAAAAAAAAGAGTTTAGTTTTTAAAAAAAATTAGTAACACAAAATTAAAAATAATTTTAAAACTAAAATTACTAATAAAAAGAGTTTAGTTTGAAAAAGTAACACTAAAATTAGTAATATTAAAAACTAAAAAGAATTTAATTTAAAGAAAAATTAGTAATACAAAAATTATTAATTAGTGACAAAAAATTAGTAACTGAAAACAAAAAAAAAGTTTAATTTTTAAAAAATAAGTATAGTTTTAAAAACAAATTTAGAACTAGTTTTAGTTTTTAAAATTTGTAACACAAAATAAAAAAAAAGAGTTTAAAATTAGTAAAAAAAAAGAGTTTAATTTTTAAAAAAAATTAGTAACACAAAATTAAAAATAATTTTAAAACTAAAATTACTAATAAAAAAAGTTTAGTTTAAAAAAGTAACACTAAAATTAGTAACATTAAAAACTAAAAAGAATTAAGTTTAAAGAAAAATTAGTAATAAAAAAATTAGTAAACTTTTTTAGGGGGTACGATATAATCATACAATGCCTATGTATCATATCGCCGAGGTCCAAAACCGATACATATCAAATAAATTTTAGTTTCAACTGTTATCTAAATGTTTTAATTTAGTCCAATCATTTGGTCATTAATGCAGGTGAAAGAAATAAACATGGTACGATCATCAGATTCAGCCTGGCAATACGGCACAGCAATAGATGGTGATAGACTCCGAATAGAATGTAAACTTTGTGGGAAAAAATTATTGGGAGGAGGTATCACGCGATTGAAGGAACATTTGGCTCACGTAAGGGGAGAGACTAAAGGGTGTCCCAGTGTACCCTGAGAGGTAAGAGAAGAAGTCAGAGCTAGTTTACAGGCGTTTAAGGGAAAGAAAAAAGCAGAAGCCGATCGTGATAGAGAAATGTATGACAGAATAAGGAGGGTAGATCCAGAGTTTTCTCACATGAAGATGAGGATGAGGATGAGGATGTTGTGACAGCGAGAGTCATGAGGGAGAGTGCTAGAGAAGCACGACAGCAACGAGATGAAGAAGAAGCTGATTATCGGTTTCGATCCAGCTTGAGGGGCCCATCCATGCGTACTACTGGTGGTCGATCTAGTCAGAGGCCACATGTTATTGATGATGATGAGGATATTCATGGAACTATCAGGTTGCGTAGGTCAGCATCAGTGAGGGACACCAGGCCGTCTACTACAGGTCGTACTATAGGTCCCATGGATCCGCTCATGCATCAGACAGAAAGCTTATAGCAAAGTAAATTGAGCACAATTTCACTAAAAAAATGGGGAAAGAGGCTTGGAAAATTGATTGCAAAGTTCGTGATATACAATCACATTCCGAGTCAAATTGTGGAGTCCCCGTACTTCAAAAGTATGATTGATACAAGTGCAGAAGCTGGTCCAAGAGTTAGGTGAGTATATTTAATGAGTGTATGGGTTCCACACTTGAACCAGCCCAAAGTAGCCACTAGTTAAAAAAAAATCCAAACATATGGTCCATTGATTTCAGAGCCCATGTTGGATCCATGCCAAGACCCGTTTGAACCTCATAGAGGATTGGCCCACAACTTATGACATTTAGTTAAGCTAGTACACCTAAGTGGATGTATAAGCTCTACATGTGAGCCAACCCAATACATTTAAAGCCCATGCAAGCAATGTATTTACATGGAATTTGAGCGTCGGGCATCTACAGTGAAAAGAAGAACTCCTTGTTCCTTTCCACGTCTCCACTTCAAGAAGCTCCAAGCCTATGATTTGGATCCCTCCGACAGAGCAAATTGACCATAGAGGAGGGAAGATTATTTTGCAACCACTAACCCTCGATTCGAGAACTCGTTCAGGCGGGGACCGGAGTGATCAAACGCATCCAATCTGGTGAAATCACACGCGAAACTCGGGAGCCCTCCATGCGAGAGTTTCGTTATGCTAAACTCACACCACCCTACTTGCAAATTCTAGTTTCTGTAGAGTAAATGGAGTCCATGCATAAGGTTGGGGAGAGTAAGACACGTGTGAGGCTATGCAGCCAAAATCGTGGGGTCCGATGCCTTGAGCTGCGTGCATGATTAGTTGCGTTAGTGTTCGAAGGCTCAAACCACCTTAGGCTGAACTGACTGGGTTGCATTCTAGCAATGCATGCCTCGAAACCCCCCCAAATCAAATTCATGATCAACTAGGGAGTCGAATCCTACGATTTCTGGGGGTTTTGGACCGTATCTCACGCATGTTAATTGTAATAAGGAACTAATAGTTGCGAGGATTCGCATTAGATGATTGGATATGTTTTTCAACAATGTCTGTGCATGAATTTTCGAAACCGAGGCCAGAGAACATAACATATGTGTGGCAAGTTTGTCAGGTTGGCCGCGGCAAAATGGAACCTTGCCGCGACGAGATTTCAAGGCAATTTCGCCCCTGGAAAAACTTGCCGCGGTGAACTTCTTGCTGCATGTGGCACCTGTTCAACTCGCCGTGGCGACCCTGTATCTCGCCGCGACGAGATGCTCTATTTTTGTTAAGGATTGGGGTGTGTGACCTAGTGTGCCTCGCAAGGTTGTGACTTACAACTAGCAGGGCTATGTAGTACCTAAGGACACGTGTGATGTGCATTCTAGGCTATACATGAAGGACATTTGAGAAGAGTCTAGCTTCGATCCATACGAGTTTACTCACAAGGTCCGACACTTGAGGTAGGAAAAATACCTTTGCCAATTATATGTTTCTCAAAATCATGTTTTGTGATGCAATTATAAAATGAACTATATTTTCAGCCATGATATATATATATATATATATATATATATATATATATCTTGAAGGATTAGACTTGATTTTTGCACATGTCTTGGTGATTTTATGAACATGCATCTTGAACTCGCATTTCCTTGCGTTGTCATGTTCTCGTTCTTGTAACTTACTCGATCTATGTGTACTAGATATGGGCCTATGCTATGTGAGATTATGTGTAATGAGGAGTGGAGCCTCCATGAGAGGGGTGGAGTCCTCAGGATTACAACCCAGTGTCCTAATACGAGCTGCTCAGTTCTCTAATACGGGATGCATTGCCATGTGATTTGTTCTGAGTGTGTTATATGTAAAGGGAGTGGAGTCTCCATGAGAAGGGTGGAGTCCCAAGGGTTACAACCCTGTGTGCTAATACGGGCTGCTCAGTTCCCTAATACAGGATACTTATTCTAATGCCGCATGATATGATATGTCTCGATTAATGATATGTGATCTGCCTTGCTTATAATTCTGTCCTTGTTATATGTGTTCATGACTTATTTCATTTACGTGTTTCGGTTTGTGCTTGAATTCGCTCTCTCTATGCATTATTTTAGCATGTGTAGCTATTACCATGATTTGACTCGTTGAGGCATTATATTCATTGTTGATCCCATACTCGATATATTTTAATACAATGTGAATTTAAATTGCTTTTATTTATGCATTAAGAACTAGAATGATAAAGTGTAATTTAGCAATGTATTTTCTCTATTGAGCTTGGATGAAAGCTACTCTCGACTATATGTCACAGCTACAGGAGCTGGGTTGGAGCATGATCCGGAGCAGGAAGAAGATCCAGATTACAATCCTACCGAGGAGGAGGCCTTGCCGGAGGAGCACTTTCCTTAGTGCTGGGGCATTTGGGTATTGTTGGGATTTTTGAGTAGACGGTATATGACTAAATTTTTTGTAATTAAATACTAAGTAAATTTGATCCACTATTTAGATTGAGTCGGCCTTCATCAGTGGATGTTTACTTTTGTGTATATGATAGATAGCTTGGTGGGTTATGTTGCCATTTGTTATTGACGTATGCTCTACATTTATTTTCTGTTTTGCGCCCTTTGTTTTTCGCTCTTGTAAGCTTACCCTTTTGAGAGATAGCTGATCCTTCCTATAGTTAAGTGAGAGGAAAAATCGAGCTGTCTGGTTTTGATGCTTACATTCGATACATCGCATCACTGTTATTTCGGATTTTCTATATGATCCGACAACACGGGCTTTTGGGTAAGGAAACCCGGGCTGTCCCAGGTTTCCAGTAGAGCGGCAACCCCTAGTGGTGATGATCTCGAATAGGATCACCCCATCCAGTACCTGAGAAAGCGCTTGCGCCAGAGGTATATCGGGTGGGTGACCGAACTTGTTACTAAGCCTAAAACCTTGGAGAGAGTGCTCGTGGAATCCAAAAATCCTTGTATCCTCTAGGCATGGAAAGGAGGGACCCGAAAAGTGAAGAAAAAGTCCCAAGGGGCATTGCCCCGACCCCCCGTAAGTTTGTTTCATCATTCAAGATAATTCCTTCATCCCCAATACCAAAACGCTATCGCCGGTCAAGAGAGGTCACCCTCTTATTCGCTCTTTCGAGAGATCGGTATCGTAGAAACCCGTGCCCTTAAAGATCAAGATGATTCTCTGACTCTTAAAAGGGGAATCCGGGTCCCTCCGTAGGAAATATCGAAGGTGTTCACACCATCCGAAGGGAGTTCCAAAAGGCACCAAGGAGAAAACAAGAGAAAGAGATCCAAAAAAATACTTTTGTTGTTATCGAAATGTTCAAGGAAATAATCATCATCATTAAAATCAAGAAAATCATCAAAATAAAAAACCACTAAAAAAAAAAAAAGCCAAAAAGAAAGCTTGTAGTGTTGTAACCACGACATCGCCACACCCGCCATCATCCCATAGGGGAAGGAAGAAGAAACCATTCGAGCCATACCTGATAAATCCATACTCTATCTGCCAACAAACCATGTCTTGGGTGGTCGATCTGGCTTCCGCCGACCCAGATTCATCCCCACCACATTCCCACATATAGGAGATTCTCATCTCCAATCCCTCCACTCAATCCCCATTTAATGTCACCGGACCATTCGGTGCACCCATTTTTCCCTCCATATCAAACCAAAATACACCCTCTTTTCCCTCCACCTAAAATACACCCAATTATCCACCCAACTTTCCCCTTACATCAACCCAACATACACCCAATTTTTCACCCGATTTTCCCTCCGCATCCACCCAAAATATACCCACTTTCCCCTCCACATTCACCCAAAACATACCCATTTTTCCCTCCACTCAAAATACACCCATTTTTTCATCCATAAGATGCACCCACTTTCCCCTCCACATTCACCCATGTCATACCTAATTTTCCCCCCACATCCAATCAGGTCATACCTAATTTTCCCCATACACCCCCCTCATTGGAAGGGCCATCCACATCCTCTCCCATAGCCGATCCCATGGCCATGATGGAAGACATGGTTAGGGCTCACGCTGCCTGGAAGACCTCCCAAAGGCTTCCTCATCTATCCCAAATACCTCCAAATACATCACAAACCCTTCAAAGCCTTCACACCCCATTTCTCCAAAATGCTAATCAACAACCCATAATCCACACCACCCAAAGCTCCCATCAACCATGGGGACACACAAGTGGGTCAAAGGTCCAATACCAACCCCGAGCCCATTTAGGCCCAAACTCGAGGGTTACATTCTCAAACCCTCCATCATTCGCCCAATTTCTGGCATACACCTACACCCAACAAGCCCCCATTCCCCCTCAAATGACAAACCCCTCTCATCCAATCCCCCAATCCGGCATGAGCTCTATCCATCCACATCCATCACACAGAACCTAACGTGGGAATCCATCCCAAACCATCAACCATCCCCAATTTACCCATCCACTCGCGCCCCAACAAAATCCCTAAAATATACAATAGTCCCATTACGCACCCGCCCAAAATTCGTCATTCACTCATCCCCTTACCCTACAAGCCACTCATCAAAGCTTTCCTTACCTACAATGGCCCCATCAGGCACCTACCCAATCCCTCCAAAATCCAATCAACCTCACCCTTCCCCCACCACTCTTTGATGCAGGGCATCAATATGAGGAGGATGAGGCTGAAAATAGTGAGGACTACGTTGGGGATTTTTCAGGGTTCAATTCCCCACCACCCACACTCACCAACCAGCAGGTCGTCCAAAATGAATGGAAGCAGCCTAGTGGGGGACCAGCCCCAACATTACCATCCAGAGAATCAGAACTGCCAAAAGAATAAATGGACAATATCCAAAAGCAGTTAATGAAGCAGGGCAGAACTGAGATCCATGCCACAGATTTCTCAAATCTGTGCCTGTCTGCCAAGGTGCCTTTGCCACCAAAGTTCAAAGTGCCGCCATTTGACAAATATAACAGCACCGACAACCCTATTGCACACCTCAAGCCATAATGTGGGGATATGTACCATTATGGAGGGGATGAATGCTTGCTCATAAAAGTTTTTCAGAAGAGCTTTACTGGTCCGGCCTTGAGATGGTTCACATTTATTGAATCATCTATGTTGAAAACGTGGAGAGACCTCACTCACCTGTTCCAAGAATAATATGTCTACCATATTAACATCGAGCCACGTAAATCTGATTTGGCTTGATTGAAATAAAAGTCTGACGAGACGTTCAATGCATAACTTAGAAGGTGGAGGACCCTGACAGTTCAAGTAAGGAACCACATCCTGGACGAGGAGCAAATCGTGATGATCTCAAAAACCGTCCTACCCGTTATCTCTGATTTCCTAGTATACCAGCAGAAGTCTAGTTTCGTTGACCTGGTAAGAAAGGCCAACTGCTACAAAGACGTGTTGAGAGAGGGACGGTTGAACAAAAATGGGGCCAGTGGGGTCCAGAACTTTGCGAGCAGAGGAGCAAGAGAAGACCAAGGGCAGAGGTCCAATCTATAATGACTACACAACCTAGCACCAGCATGGTATCCTTTCAGTTTGGGGTAGCATAACAAACCCCAAAATAGGCAAAATCAGCACAACGACAAGGCAACATCCTCATGGGTATAGCAAACCCCTGAATAGAGAAGGGCCTAATTGAACCGAGTATTTACTTCCTTAGGGCAATCTCTAAGTGTCCTATTGCCGCTGTTAGTAGAAAAAGAGTTTGTTACCCCATTCTGGCCAGGGCCTCTGCCAAATCCTCTCCTAAGGAACTATGATCCAAACACACATTGTAATTTCCATCAGGGGCCAGGTCACCCAACTGATCGATACTTTCCTCTGAAGCATGCAATACAAGACCTCACTGAGACAGGAAACCTAATTCCTCCGATAGCACCCTAGGCCAATCAGCACACCAATATTCTGCAAGCGTCATTGCCACCACACACGGAGGGAGGAATGGGCCCGAGGGCCATAATAAACATGCTACAATAAGAGATGGAAGAGATTGAACCCTCGGAATATATCAACATAGGGGAAAGCTATTGAATGCCATTGCAGTGGAATCAAGAAAGCAAAACCATCAGGGTAGTCGAGCCTTTAAACTTAGCCGATTATTTCTTGTAGACACCCAAATTTGGCCCAAGGCCCGATCGACCCATACATCGAGAACGACACTCTCGAGCTTCCGAAAGCACTTCCCAAACTCTTATAACTTAATCTAACCTTTAGAGCCATTCCCAAACCCTTAGGAAGCAACCCAAACCTTTCCAAACCCTTAGAAAGCCTAAAACGGACACATAAAACCCGTTTCAAATCAATCAAAATAGTTGATAAAAAAAGGAGTGTAAATATTTACACAGATAGTTGCCCAACCTAAGGCCTATAGAATTATAAAGTAAAGGTTTTCAACTTTCCAACGAGCCATGAATCGCCTAATTTGGAGTTGTATATCAAAAGTTATGACAATTTGAAAAATACAGATTTGTGCTGAAAATTATAAAATTGGGCCATAACCTCTCAAAACTCAAAAAATCATTTTTTAAAAATGGTTGATTTGAGAATTGGGGGGTTTGACTTGTGGACCATCCAAAAACTTGGGGTTTATTTCTTTAGGACCCATATGGCCTTCCCAACCTTAGGTATCACCCTATTGTCATTTAAGTTATCACCCCATTATCCACTATTAAAACCCAACTCTCTCTTGTCCCATCTCTTAAAAACTCCAAAAACCTTAGATTTAGGATTACCTAATTTCTAAACCCATTAGTGACCTAATCACTCACTAATCTATCATTTCTCTATGAATAGAGAGCCACCCCCCCCTTGTTGAAGGACTTTTGAAATCTAAGAGAAGAAACTCTAAATAAATCTCCTCCCATTTCCAAGGAAAAACCCATCTAAGCCTTAGAACTTTAGTTCTTCCCTTGCCATTGCTTTTCCATCTCCATCATTCCCAAGCTTTAGAATCTTGGCCAACTATCTCACACCATCATCTCAAACCCTTTAGTTTTCAAGCCCTAGCTAGTTACAAACCCCATCTCTAACCCATTTGCTATTAGAAGCTCAGCGGGTGCCGCATCCACGCGAAGATCCGACTACGGTGCTACAAGGTCCCGAGAGCTCCGGCTCTCTCCTCTATTCCTCTACCTTTTTTATTTACCTGTCCTCTATCCTAGAATTTGAGCCGTTACGCCGCCAAAATTTTGGTGACTGCGGGAGGCTAAAATAGGATCGGAGTGCCTTCGAGCAAGAGGAAGTGTTGCTCATTTTTATACTTTTTTCTACACTTGGTCATAGTAGAGACCACTCACGAGCAGGTCAATCGGGTGCCTAACACCTTCCCAATTGATATCTGAAGCCCCTACCCAAGAGCCTTTGGCGTAGACTGGATCAGAGTCAAATCTAGCACTTCGGTGCACATGATCTTGATTTTAGGTATCCCAGGACACCAAAAGCTCCGGGTGGAGACTCCATTTTTTTGAGCGCATCTTCGCGACGGATTGATGAAATCCACTGTGATTGATGAAATCCACTATTGCACCGATGGCGACTCCATTGGGGACATAGCTTGTAGAGCTTCCCCTTAAAGTTTTGGCCTTTATTTTTGCAAGTGTTTTTTTTTTTTTTACTAACCTTTCTTGTCTTTTCTATACTTATCCCTTACGATTTCGCACATCTTTATACTTACCCTTATGATTCTGTCATTTACGCGCCTTAGCCGGTTGGCCGGCCTACTTGAGCACTTTTATGCTTACCCCTATGATTCAATCATTTACATGCCTTAGCCGATTGGCGGTCCTACCTGAGCATTTTTATACTTACCCCTACATTTTCGTCATTTACACGCCTTAGCCAATTGGTGGGGCTACTTGTGTATTTAAATTCTGTTATTTACACACCTTAGCCGTTTGACGGGTTACTTGCTAATTTAGATTCATATTTCATCAGTGGACGCCGGCCCGTAATGGCGGCACGGATTTTTCACCACCTGTTTTTGGACTTAAAAAAAACTCCCTAAAATTGAACTTAAAATTGAACGAACAAGGGATTTAATTCATTTTTGCGTGGGTAGATTTTAAAGGGGTTGGGAAAGAGGTAGCGATACATCCGTCTCGATTCCAAGTAGGGCGGCAGCCCTAGTGGTGATGATTCCGAAAAGAACCACTCCATCCAGTACCTGAGAAGGCGCTTGCGCCATAGGTAAATCGGGTGGGTGACCGAACTTGTTACAAAGCCTTAAAATCCCTGGGAGAGCACTAGTAGAATCGAAAAAAGCCTTGTATCCTCTAGGCACGGAAAGGAGGGACCCGAAAAGTCCCAAGGGGCATTGCCCTGACCCCCCGCTTAGTAGTTTAACACTCTCAATAAATCTCACACGTTTGACACCCAATATGCCCTCGCCGATCAAGGGAGGTAGCCCTCTTTTCGACTCATCTAGGGGATCGGGTCGTCGCATGAATTTTCATACCCTTACATAGATCAAAGGACTTTCTTTTATTCTTTCAAGGCGCATTGGGATCCCGTCGTGGGTGGCATTTCGGATGTGAACACCACCCAAAAAGGGAGTTTCAAAGTCCCACAGATTTCCAAGATTGATTCTTTCCTCAAAAATTCAAAAATCTAAAAAGAATAAAATATACAAAAATTCAAAAAGAGAGAATCTTTGGTGCCATAGCCATGGCATCGCCTCGCCCACCACCGCCATCCCGCATCTACCCAAGTCATGTCCAATTTCCCTCAAACCACCCAAGTCATGTCCAATTTTCCCCAATCCACCCAATCCATGCCCCGTTCTTGCTCCACTTTCACCCAACATATACCCTATTTTTCATACACTTCCACTCCAAATCCACCCCATTTTTCCTCCATTACCACCCAAAATATATCCCTTTTTCCTTCTACATCCAATCCACCCCATTTTTCATCCAAACCAAATACCCTCAATTTTCCAACTTTCCCCCATTCACCATGTCAAATTTTCTTCCATCTACTCCACTTACACCCCACTTTTCCTTCAACCCGAAAACCCCCAATTTTTCCTCATCTACCCAAACCGTGCCAAATTTACCTCCCACATCTATCTAAAATCCAACCTACATCTCTACATTTACCCAAACCATGTCTAATTTTCCTCCATCCACCATGCCTAATTCTCCCCCATCCACATCCAATATACCTCATTTCCCCTCTACTTCAAATACATTCCATTTCCCCCCACATATACCCAGGTCATGCCAAATTTTTCACCCACATCCATTCCAAATATACCCTGTTTTCATCCCATTTCGACCTCAAATATACCCCTTTTTCCTTCCACCCAAGCATTTCCACCACCACCTCACACCTCAAGTGAGCCATCCACATCCGTCCTTGTATCCGATCCTATGTCAATAATGGAGGACATAACAACGGAATACACCGCTTAGAAGGCTTCCCAAAGCCTTCCTAATCCATCATCAAACCCCCAACAACCCCTCCAAAACCTCAATACCTTTCAACACTCTCACCCAATTCAATCCCCTCAACAACCATTCCAATCCAATCCACACCCCCTTTCTTAATCCCCATTCAACCAAACCCAAGCACCACAAAAACTTTCCCCAAACAAAATCCATGTTCCTCCCTCAGATAAATGGATTTCAAGAGAGCTTGGTTGGTGAATTCAAACCCGAAGAGGCTGTTGTCCCAACTCAATTCATAAGGTGGAACATGACTCCCTTGCCTAAGAAAGGGGGTAGTTGCCGATTCAAAACAATGCCATGCATGAGCACAAAATAAGGGGCATCTTCCTCCAGGTCGTCCATAAGCAAAGGCAAGTCTCACATAGAGCCGCTCAATCTAGCAGATTATTTTCCCTGAACCTCAAAAGGTCAAGCTATCGAATTACTGACCGAGGGAGATATCATCAACAATGAGTGTTTCTTTGATGATCAAGAAACACTCATCCTCGAGGATGAGGGACTAAAGTAAAGACATCCCCGAGGTGAGGCACACCTCCACCCCCCAAAGAAAATGAAGGAGCAGGTCGAGGAACCTCTTTAGAGAAATTACTCAAAAGCCAAGAGGCCTTAGAGACCAAGGAGAGACAGGTCGAGGCGGTCGTTAAGAATCTGCTAACGATGCCTTTAGAGATGCCCATAATGCTGGTCAAAGAAAATTTTCTAATTAGAGACCCAACTCTTGCAGCCCAGAGGCAGAAGAATACCATTGCTCCTAATGGCCAAATGGTTTCATATAAAGGCCTGAACAATGTTGAAACCCTCCAAACCATAAAGAGGGTAGCGAAGGATTAAGATCAACTTTCAGTGCATCTCTTATCGGGCTCAACTTACGCATGGAAACATGCACTGAAGCATCGAGAAGCCCAATAAGGTTGATAGTTAGTAACATCAATGTCAAGCTTCATGTCGAGCCTGTGGGAATCATGGTTGTCAAGTCCACTCCACCTTCAGGTCATCCATGGGCTCACAATGTCCAAAGCACCTGATCTACATCCCATACCAAGAATCTTTCTGTCACTCTTAATGCCGAAGCTTCAACAGGATTGGGAAAAGATACCCTTTTGATGAAGAATCCTCTCCTCCATAAACGGGAGCAAGTGAGGACCCAAAGATTAGGATGGTATAATGAGGCAATAAGAAATGATGGAAATGTATGTGTCTCTTGCACCAATCTGAACTTGAAATTTATGTTTATTGCATGGTGGACCTCGATCATGAGTATAAAAGAACTTGAAAGCAAAGAGAGCAATGCCCAATTGAAATTGACCATTGAATCTTCAAAGTTGAAAATCACCGCGCTCTGTTCTCTTTTGCAGTTACAGCATTTATGCTTTCAGGAAATTGTCAGTATCCCACCAATGGTTCAGGAGGGGGAATTTTCCCCCAAATATCTTAATTGTGTCATCCACAATTCTTGGGGATCATTCCTTCACTCATCCGTTTCCCAACATACAAGGACATTCGTTCCCCATAAACCAAAATCCACCATTCTAGCTAATCCAAAATCAATCAGCTCAATAAATCCAAGGTTGTTCATTCCCCCAAAAATGAAATCGGTTGCACTCAGAAGCCCAAGATTGTTAATGTCCATCTACTCAAAGCCATCCAAATCATCCTCATTCACCATCATGAACCTGGGACCATTAATGTCATTCTCATCATCCTTGGTTATTTTGAAGTCAAAACCATTTAACCTTTCGCTTAATAACTCATGGACCGACCTCTCCATGTCGTACCCCCTTTTCTGAATAGGCCAGTGGGCCGTATCAGGAATCTTATGCGAGGATTCAACGCTCGCAGGGGCCACTCAATTCTCCAAGCCCAACCTGTCCAAATAAACATGCCTCCGCGATGCCAAATCCCCCATAGGTAAGTAACAAAGGTATAGTGTCATTGAGGGAATTTGTCTCACTCATCATCTAGGTGGCACATCATCCTGATTAAAATATGTCTAGGCAGTTGATGTTTTGAGGAGCCCTTGGCAGGCATAATTGTATAAATGTTTTAATCCTATCAAGGGCCAAGCGAAAGAAAATGATTTAAATTATGTTGAAAATCTTAAAAAAAAAAAAAAGAAGTAAAAAAAATTCTTTTTTTGAAATTCAAAAAAAAAAAAAACATAATAATCTCGAGGGTTGAACTTGGTTGAAACCGCTTGCTTTTAACTATTTTCATGAAGTTATCGGAAATGCTAGAATGGAACGGACTTGTTGGCGCGATATGAGTTTGTACCTGTCTCCATCATGGAGGATACCAAGAAACAAAACTAAATTCTAAGGGGCAATCAAAGCCGAAAAAGATGTGGGTATTTTGTCTCCAAAGGAAAGAGGCTACCTGATTGATTACCTTAGATAGTTTCAGGATGTTCTCGCTTGATCTTAAGAAGAACTATCTCATTTGGACAGTGGTCGAGTAAAGAATAAAATCACGAGCAAGGTCTGTAAATCGAAGAATTCAGATTCTCGAGGAAATTGGAGTTCACTCATCATCTCAAAGCATTCAAATCAATAGATCAACATTGAGGTTCTACATCCAAAAAAAAAAATTTCACCAATTAGTTCCCGTGTTCACGTCTGTTTGGTGATTCTCTTTCATACATTAATACACAAATCAGGCAAGGGTATGCACTTCAAGTCAGAGAACCAGGAGATAACTCATCGGTCATCCATTTCTCAAAACTCTGCCAATGAATTGTCAACGAAGAATACATAAGTTGGCCCACCAGGGGTATGAACTCATCAGAAGATACCCCCTCTACCAGCAAAGGAGTTTTATTACAGCCGACTCTATCCACAAATTTTTGAACTTAGTAATCAAGATGCAACCACTTTGTTCAATGGTACTCTCAGCAAGGAACAACATCATATCATTAGGGAGGATCTCCTAAAGCACATGCCTAGTCTCATTTTACAAATCGACGAAAATCACTTTCTTGAGCCCATCAACGTTGGATACGTATGTCGATTCTACTCTTAGTCTTCAGCAGCAAGGTCAGTATTGATAAGATGGATGCTGACTACTTAAGGACCCCATAAAAGAGGCCATTATTTCAAAGCCAAGTAGCCAAAAAGCATCCCTGAATACTCATACCCTTTGGTACACCCATTGGGCCAATAGCATTTTTTTCGCAACCCCTCCCAAAAAGAGAGAAAAAGTAGTGAAAATGTAAATACCAAACAAAAAAAATTAGAAAAGAGTTATAAAAAAAAATCAGAAAAGCAAGACTCCAAAAAAATGGAGGCCTGAAAAGAAAGTAAAAGGAAAAAGAGAGAAATATCTTAGGGCATGTACAGTAAAAAAAAAAAAATCCCCCAAGGAAGAAGTGTATTACGGCATCTGAAACCCAATCAAGAAAAACCTTTAAACTCAAGAATACCTTCGAAATTCCTAACCTTTCCCTTTTTAACCCATGACCACGATACATCCCTGAAGAAAGCCCTCTTTAAGGTCTATGAGCAGTCATAATATCCTTTGAGTCAGTACAAGCTAAGCTGAGAGATAGCAAAAGAATTCCATCCAGCCGGGTACGACGCAATCAACGTCCATGTCGTGGCCTTTAGAGAAAAGAAAAGGAAAATTACAAGCTCAAAGCAAAGAGGATGTGGTGAAAACCCGCAAGGGTGCCACGGGTAAAAAAAGCGAGCTTGTGCGAACCAGGTAAAAATCTGAAAAGGCGCGTGGGGTAAAAATGCAAAAACCCATGGATGTAGTGAAAACTCGAAACGGCGCTACGGGTAAAAAAGAGGGTGATAGCGGGCACGGCGAAAACCTATCTTAGGTACTGTGAGTAAAAATGCTTTAAAAAAAAAAGAGAAAGAAAAAGGAAAAGAAATATCATTCAAGTTAGTCCTTTAGTTATATTTCTGGTCTATCTAGATGCTAATTGGGTCGCTCATGTTTGCTCAAATCAAGTCCTAATCAGGTATATCTTTAGACAACACCGTCAAACATATGACCCAAGGTAAGGAGAAAAGGTTGATTCGGTCCAAAGGGGGGATGTTTCGACCTTGGTAAAATTTTTGAACCTCACTTAGGTTCGACCCCATGAATGGTTTGACTATACTCAAAATGGGACCTATTAATTCTCCTCATTGTTAAGGCATCAAACAAAAAAGAAGAAAAAAAAGAAAAAATATAAATAGTAAATCCAAAAAAATCCAAAAAAAAACATTATATCCTCCTTCCATGTACATATTTACAGCATCGTACTTCCATCGCAAAAATGAAGAAAAAGTAAAAAATCACTGAAAATAAAAACCCAAAAAAATATATAAATCTTTAAAATTGAAAATGTATAGGTAAATGTTTGCTTCTCCTTCTCTTCATTAGGATGCATATTGTTACCTATATAAAAAAGGGATTGACATTTTCTTGAGAATGTGCAGGAATATCAAATTGTCCAAAGCCTCGAAGCAGGCAACCCATCTGCGATGGACAAATCAGATGAAGCATCTCACCACTAAAAAAGAAAAAAAAGATAGGGGAGTTGTCATGGTACTTTTTGCTACACATAGCTACACACATGCGTGTTTCAATGCGGTAAAATGTTAATATTTTATCAGCAACGCAACTGTGCTAAATTAATGTCCTAAGTCTAAGGTTCGCCTTGGATCTTTGGATCCTACTTCAAAGTAGGAGCAACGGTGCCAATCTCGATTAAAAAGTCGATGTTTAATCAGATTGATTCTACCGCTAAGTCTTTGCGCTGATCGCTCCTTTTTAGTTTCAGGTGAACTTGAGTGCCTTGAACTTTAAGTTCGTCACATGATTTTTAGAGGCGTAGACTCTTGGTCTACATTTTCCGAGCGAGCGCCCTTGGGGGTTTGAGGTCAGATAACTTTGTTGTCTAAAAGGTCAATCGTTGGTTAAGACCAACCTGTCATATATGAAATTATGTATTAAATAACTATGCTCAAATGTGCATACAGAAGGGCTCATTCTTAGCTGTGGGCTTAAAGCTTGTATTTTTACAGTACCCCTGCAAAGTGTACGCCATGCATCTAGGTATCCGTGGATGGTCATTGTTCCTGTAAATGATCCCCGGATGGGTTCTGGGTCGGGACTTCCATCGCCTTGTTATTTATCTCCCTTGATGGGTACATGTTTTTGCATAATCGTTCACTTGTATTATCATTGTCGACAGAGACCAGGATTGAATGTCTCCTTCAGTGGACACCCGATTCAAGCTCGATCCTTTCGATGTCATTTGAACTTGAGTGTCCTTGCTTAGATTTCAGTGTGAACTATTTCAGAGAAATAAACTTTTGATCTGCGCTATCTGGGTGTGCGCACTCTAGGGTTTGAGGTATGGATACTTTCATTGGAAAAAAAAAGATAAAAAAAAAAAAATATGTGGCTTATTATGGTGGCACATTTTGCCAAAAAGTGTTGCGACATCAATATTCGCTCCGTTCGGATAGTTGTGCTAAATTAACTTTGACATCAATGGGTTTGCTCAAAGATCTCGAATCCTACCTTGCGTAGGGGCACCTGTGGCCGATCAAGTTGGGCAATCGATGCCTCATGAGATGGGACACAAACCGTTGGATCTTCGCATCATTGCTTTATGCCAATCTTTAAGTACGGATTAATCACCCTCTTGCTTATGGGGCTATTTTATTCAGAATGAAACTCAAACATCGAGCATAATCACATTATTTTGGTTATGCCTAGTAATGTCGCTAAGTGCTTGGGGATCAATGACCTCGAGGAGCCGAAGTTTTCCTAATTGTTGGGGCTTTCGCTACTTTCCTTCCAGGGTGATGCATGTTATCCCAAGTGTTAGGCTTACGTCACTCTTTCTGTTTTTTCTTTCTTTTTGATATTTGAGGTTCGTTTTGAATATGGCCGACCCGTTAGCATGCCTTGGGCCTCTTCGGATGTCTCTTTCTTTGGCATACAATCGTTACTGATCAGATACCAAAGAGAGGCATCTATAGACACCCAAATTTGGCCTAAGGCCCGATCGACCCATACATCGAGAATTACACACCCCCGAGCTTCCCAAAGCACTTTCCAAACCCTTAGAACTTAATCTAACCTTTAGAGCCATTCTCAAACCCTTAGGAAGCAACCCAAACCTTTTCAAACCTCTAGAAAGCCTAAAACAGACCCATAGAATCTGTTTCAAATCAATCAAAACAGCTGATGAAAAGAGGACTGTCAATATTTATACAGATAGTTTCCTAACCTAAGGCCTATACCATTGGAAAGTAGCGGTTCCTAGCTTTCCAAAGAGCTAACAATCGCCTAATTTTGAGTTGTATATCAAAAGTTATGAAAGCTAAAAACCTCTACTTTCCAATGGTATAGGCCTTAGGTTGGGAAACTATCTGTGCAAGAATCGCCTAATTTGGAGTTGTATATAAAAAGTTATGACAATTTGAAAAATACGGATTTGTGCTAGAAATTGTAAAATTGGGCCATAACCTCCAAAACTCAAAAAAGCCGTTTTTAAAAAATGGTTGATTTGAAAATTGGGGGTTTGACTTATGGACCATCCCAAAGCTTGGGGTTTATTTCTTTAGGACCCATATGCCCTTTCCAACCTTAGGTATCACCCTTTTACCATTTAAGTTATCACTCAATCATCTACCATTAAAACCCAACTCTCTCTTGTCCAAGCTCTTAAAAAGCCCAAAAACCTTAGATTTAGGATTACCTAATTTCTAAACCCATTAGTGGCCTAACCACTCACTAATCCACCCTTTCTCTATAAATAGAGAGCCACCCCCCCTTGTTTAAGTACTTTTGAAATCTAAGAGAAGAAACTATACATAAATCTCCTCCCATTTCCAAGCAAAAACCCATCCAAGCCTTAGAATTTTAGTTCTTCCCTTGCCATTTCTTTTCCATCCCCATCATTCCCATGCTTTAGAACCTTGGCCAACTATCTCACACCATCATCTCAAACCCTCTAGTTTCCAAGCCCTATCTAGTTAAAAAATCCATCTCTAACCCATTTGCTACCAGAAGCTCACCGGTGTCGCATCCACACGAAGATCCAACCACGGTGCTACAAGGGCCCGAGAGCTCTGACTCTCCCTCTATTCCTCTACCTCCATTATTTACTTTTTCTCTATCCTAGAATTTGAGCCGTTACGCCGTTAAAATTTTGGTGATTGCGGGAGGCTCAAATATGATCGGAGTGCCTTCGGGCAAGAGGAAGTGCCGCTCATTTTTATAATTTTTTCTACACTTGGGCATAGTGGAGATCGCTCACGAGTGGGTCAATCAAGTGCCTAACACCTTCCCGATTGATAACCAAAGCCTCTACCCAAGAGCCTTTGGCGTAGACCGGATAGGAGTCAAATCTAGCACTTTGGTGCACATGATCTTGATTTTGGGTATCTTGGGACACCAAATGCTCCGGGTGGCGACTCTAATTTTTTGAGCTCATCGTGGCGATGGACTGATGAAATCCACGGTTGCACATTTCCCAATCCCAACACCCCAACCAACACCGCTAGATTTGAGGTTGTATTTTCCCACACCTGCTCCCATTAATAAGGTCCAACTCAGTTGGCCCTTACCCCCACTTTACCATCCATTTTCGGCACCAACCCCCGTTAATTACTTATTGCCCAATTTTACCCCACCTTCAGAATCAATTCCCTTCAACCACATTGGCCCAATTTTGCCACATCATCAGTCAATCCACCTCCATCTCTAGCACCGACCCCTACAGTTGGCCCAGTCTTGCTGAATCACCACCAGTGCATCCACTCGCAACACTAGTCAGCCAAATCTAGCCCAGCTTTGCCACACCAGCCCCGCTAGTTCAATCATATCCGGCGCCTCCATCCATCCCAATCCAAATCCTCGAACCATCATATGATCTCCATCAGGTCCCACTCAACTACAGCCAGACTGATGCCAATGCTGACGATGACAGTAATGAAGGGACCATCGAATTCATCACACGATCGGGTAGAATATCTAAACAACTAGAGGTGCCGATATCAAGTCAAACAGAGGAAAGAAGGGAATTATCGACAGTACACCTGATATGCTCTTTATGTTGTCCTAATTAAGTCTTAACCTATTGCAAGCGCACAATAAAAATTGTAATACTAGCATAGGATTGTTCCCACGAGGAATTTATTTATCTTATATTTCATTATGCTGAAAACTTATATTTATCTTTAAGATCCTAAACTACTTAAGAAATATGAATAAAAGAATGATTTCTTAAACTAATTTGGAGAAAATAAATCCTAAATCCTCCTTCTGCAGATTGGGGTCGTCAATCACAATCTTCAGCTATCAGATATTTACAAATTTAAAATACCTTTATACTATATCTCAATCCTCTAAAATTTGAGCGTCAATAAAAAACTATCCTTCAACATAGATCTATACTAATATTTAATCTACCAAAAATTTGGGTGTCAATCAAACTCCAAAAAATCAAAGATGAAAAAATAAAAACCGTTACACTAATCTATAAATCTCAACCCGAGTCGTCAATTCAAATTAAAACTTGGAGATGTTTACAAAGCAGTAAATTGCAATAAAAATAAATCTAAATTAGAAAGCAATAAAAATGATATCTTTCACCCCTCAGTCACAGGCGTCAATTGCTTTTGAGAAACTACGGATATCTACACTGATCTTCCAGCTCTCAATCCTAGTCGCCAATTGTGATCGAGGAACCTTGGATATCTAAACTAAACTACTCTAAATTTGATCGGAA
This sequence comes from Chloranthus sessilifolius, assembly GCA_021018995.1. Lineage (NCBI taxonomy): Eukaryota > Viridiplantae > Streptophyta > Magnoliopsida > Chloranthales > Chloranthaceae > Chloranthus > Chloranthus sessilifolius. Next base: position 30,221,274 of record CM037597.1, on the reverse strand, counting down.
GAAAACCCCACCTCAGTCGTCAATTGATGCTGAGAATTTCTTTGATAATCCATTCCTATACCGGGCTCTCTTATTTGTAGATCATAAGGATTCAGTTTAAATTGATCTAATTCTAACAAAAGAAACTACTAAAATAAAGATTCCTATTATAACTCTAATTCTAATCCTAGCTTTTCGTTGCTTTTAATGGTAGATGCGCTTCTGAACTTTCTCCTTTATTTCAGTAACAAAGATCTTTTAGGAGTCTTATTTCGTCAATCTTCTCAGATCCGTGAGTGGCCAAACTTCTAATTTAAGAGTTCTTCTAATTATATACATGGCGGTGTAAATCTTCTTCACATGATCAGCAGCACAAGAGCTTCAATTATACAATCGTAAATTACGATTATTCTCTTTTTACACCTTTCACTCTCAGGACGATTCTTCAATTACGATATCATTTACGATCGATCTCTTTTCTCCTTCGTTTCGCACTTTAGTTTTTGAACGTCTCTAAGAATCGTTATTTATGATTTCTTACTTTTTGTCTCTTCTTCAACTATGTTCAATCGTCTTTTATGATTTTCTAACTTTAAAGCATATAGCGAATCGTCTTTCACCTTCCATCGTCATTCACTCTGCCTTTTGAGTTCATTTTGACGAAGTTTAACACTTTGGCTCTCTTTTACTGATTTTCCTTAATATCTGCACATTATTAACTTGTTAGTAGCAAACTAAGGTCTAGCATCACTAAGTTAAGGGTGATAAAATGATAAATTATATGACTGATCACACCCCCAAAGTTATGCTTTGCTAGTCCCTAGCAAACAAGGAAATATAAAATGTCCTAAACTAAGAATTTAAATGCCACTTTTGTAGGGAGCACGATTGCATTTAGCAGATGCAACAAGCCTTAGGTGATCCCTAGTGGAGGAGTTGTAGTCTCCTGAAGGTTTTCAGTGAAGTTACCTACAAACTTCAAATATTTTTGAATTTTTAAAAATAATTTTCAAAGTTAACAAGAAACAAAAAGTTAAAAATCTAAACTAATTTTGTACACTAACTAAGTTAATCATTACATGGTTGTTATGATTTTCTAAAATTTCAAATCTTTTATCTTTATTTTCCATCATAGCAGTTATCTTTGATTAGATCTCTAACAATTTCAATTCATAGTAAGCATGGAGTGTATGCATCAGTGAACAATTTATTCTTCATAGATTTTTCTAAACTGTAGTTTTAGAAAATATTTTCATTTAAAAACACTCACTATTAGCATACTCTAAAAAAGGTATCAAAAGTTTAGGGTTCTAATAATATGATATATATGATAAATTCAAAGGACAATTGAATAAAGATAGATCTCATGGAATGGATAATCAATTATGTTCATATGATTTCTTTGTTCATTCATAGTATCTATTGCATATATCTTTACTAGACTCATGCTTTTGTAAATCGTAAATAAAAAAGGTTTTTCCTTCAGCTTGTAACGGGGCTTTGGGTTTAAAAAGGTTTCAAAGCAAGGTAAGATGGATTTAAAGTTTTCTAAGAATTTATTTCTTCCTTCTCCTATCTTTTCTTCAACTTTATTTATTTCAATATCAGTAAGTATCCAAGAATTTGGATGCTTCTTTCCATTTACTAATTCTTATTTTTGTAAAATCCCATTTATTCTTTTGATTTTTCTTCTTCAGATATCCTTTGGATTTGCAGTTTGGAAGCTTTTGGCTTCTCTTTTTTTTTTTTTTTTTTTTTTTCAGAATTGTATTTTACAATTTTTGTACTTCTTTTCCCATAATTTCTTCTCTTTTTTTTTCTTTTCGATTGTACCCTTTTTCGGCATATCCCTTATTTGTTAACTTTTACTCCTTTCACTCCCTCTTTTTCCCTTCTTTTGCATTCTAAACTCTCAGAAAATATAAGGGTTAAAGGTTGAAAGTTTTGGGCAGTACATACAGTTAAGGGCTTACAAAAATTTTGGTACAAAGAAATTCAGTTTATGCTTCTAATATGGCTTCAAAGGATAAATTATTTTTTGGGATTTTGGCTTTTTGGCTCTGACTATACAAGAGATGGCCTTTAATCATTTTTACGATTTACTAGCATGGATGTCATATTATTTTGATACAATTAATAGACAGTTCTAAAAGACACAAATCATCATAATCATAGAATATTTTGATTCAAATTTTCAATAATATGAGATTTTATTTAAAACAGTCAAGAAGTTCAAGAAAATTTTAACTTGAATAGAGCAGTCTCTCTATCAGAATAGAAGAGGAAAAGTTAGTCTCTAAAGCTCACTGATTATATAAGTTTGAAACTATAGTCTAAATATTGCAGTCCAGATCAATCTATTGTTTCAAACATTCAATCTGATTCAGTGTTCAAAGAGCTAAACATGAATTTCAACTGTTCTATTTTTTTTACTGTTGAACTTCTACTATGATGGATCGTTAGTTATATAAATTCATAAAAAATTTCATCATAACTCACATATAATGGTTGATTGATCCTAATATTTACAAAATAGAAATTTTTAATTTTATTTTATGCAAAAAGCAACTAACAAAAAGCTGGATAATAAATTAAGCAATATAAAACAAACTACACTAATATACACAGTTGTTGTTTATCCCCCCTAGACTTAAATAGGATAGTGTCCTCATTGTGGAAAAATAGGGGACACTCAATATTTTTATTCAAAATTTTCATACCTGTGAGGCTTTGTGATGTATGATTTAACTTTTACTCACTCGGTGATGAAGGATATGACACAAGTCTGATGTAGGTGGAGCTGGCTCTAGCAAGGCTAAATGGTTGTTTATCCAATCTTCCTCGGGGTCTGACATTACTTTTGTTGAGCAGTCAGATTCTCTTTCTGGTTCATGCTCCAATTGTGGTCTTGATTATATCCCCTCCAAACTTACTTTCTTTGCTATCAGTGCCTCGTATTTGTCCTTCATAGCTCTTAGCTGTTCTTGAACATTTTCTTTTCTTTTCAGATCCTCATTTAACTTTTTAATCATAGTAGATTTCTATTGTATCTCCTCTTTCATCTTGTCAGCTTCAGTGTGTAGTCTGGCTACTGTGGTTCAGAACTTGCCTGTGATTGATTCAAACTAAGGTCTAACATCATTAACTTGTTAGTAGCAAACCAAGGCCTAGCATCACTAAGTTAAGGGTGATAAAATGGTAAATTATGTGACTGATCAACACCCTATGGAACAGATGAGTTGAGAATACACATTAGAAATAGAGCTTAAAAGAGTGAATGAGCCGAGAATACACGTTAGAAACAGAGCTTAAAAGAATATCGACTCACATCACCATCTGAGACCTACTAATGACATATCCAGCCCACTTCCAAACTCTGATGGGGGCACTGAAAGACGCCCATGTATCAAACAAGGTCTCCTCAGATGAGGTGGGACAGATTATTGGGTAAGTGTTGGCTGCCAATGTTATCTCATTTTTCAATGCCGATCTTCCAGTAGAAGGACAGAATCATTCTAGATCCCTCAATATTACGGTCGGAACTAGGAACTTGGTAATACTGCTTGTAGTAGCAGACAATGGTTCAACATTAAATGTATGCCCACTGCGAACTGCGACCAAGATTGGGGTCAACCCGTCAATGTTTCGACCAGCCATAATAGGAGCTCGTGATTTCGATAACACAAGGAGGGAAGTGATAGGAGAAGTCGATCTTGAGTTGACAATTGGGCCAAGGACTTTATCAATCCCGTTCCAAGTCATGGACATTAAGTCCTCTTTCAACCTACTGCTAGGGTGCCCGTGGTTGCACGAAATCGGGGCGGTACCCTCCACCCTACATCAACAACTCAAATTTATATAAGAGAAGAAGGTTATATCTATCATGGGAGAAGGGCAAGAAGAAAGAGAGAAAATGGCCTACAACATTGAAAATATCAAGATGCTAGATGTACCGCATATAGCTGAGGACATAGAGCTTCATAGTTTTCAATATGATATGTTAGCAGTGGTGGCTCCAGAATCCCTTGAAATGGTCATCGAAAAAACTGGAGGAGGAATGATCGTGGCAATGGCAATGCTCCAGAGGGTTAGGTCCTCGCCTATGAGGCAGAAGAGACCCAGTCAGAGCCAAGGGTAAACAACGAGTCAAATTCAGCTTAGGCTACAAGCGTATCGAAGAAGAAGTCCAGGAGGCCAAGGAGAAGGCACGAACCATTGTCGTGGCCAAATCCATGGGGATAGACTTGGAAGATGAACCTCGATCGCAGCTTCACATTTGAAGCACATTCATGAGCGCAAAGATCATCAAAATTGACCAAAATGGGGCAACACAATTGACGCTGCATAAACCAGTGGCTATCCATAAAACCAACCCCAAAATCATTCCCCCTGAGATCAAAATAGACTTCGCCTCCTTATCTTTCTTCGAGGAGGACGTACCCCCGCTAATACAGCCACCTGCCATAACCCACCCAAAGCCCATGTTAATGTTTAAGGATCAGGTCCCAGATGAACCAATGGTAAATATGATGGAGGTTGACCCTCAAAATCCATCTCAATCAACTCCCTTCACAAGACTAGGTAAAGGTGCGACACCTCAGGTGAGGAACTGGACTTCAATGTCCCTAACTTCAGAAGCATCAAATGGTCATAAATAAGGCACCAGCTTCCAAAAAAAAATAATTTATAAAAAGTGAGGTTAGCCCTTGGTGGGCAATACCATGTGTATATAAGGGCCCACCTTGCCAATGGCCCATCTTCAAAGAAAAGGAAATCCATAAAAATAGAAAAAATGCAAAAATTTCAAAAATATTGTCCTTTAAAATTCTTAAAAAATATAAGAAAATTGCCTTAATTAAAAAGCCCGTCTAAGGTGAAACCGACCTCTTTCCTATAGAAATACAAGAAGAGGTAGGAGTCATAGATCTGGATAGCGAGGACTTAATCGAGAAGCTTCCTAATGAGCTCCTTGAACAATATGCCAATTTTAGGCATGGCCTTACCCTGATCGTTGAAGAGATTGAAAATATCAATCTGGGTACCGAGGAGGTTCCTAGAATCACTAAGATCGGAAGGTCGCTGTCTCCCGAGGAACGAAAAATCGTGATTGATTTCCTTCGGTCATACTAAGACGTCTTTACATGGTCATACGAGGACATGCCTGGTTTGGACGCCAGTTTGGTCAAGCATGAGTTGCCACTGTATCCCGATGCAAAGCCTATCAAGTAGAAATTCAGGCATCTCTGGCCAGAGTGGATGTTGAAAGTGAAAGATGAGGTCATTAAGCAGTACAATGCCAATTTTCTTATAGTCTCTAAATACCCACAATGGTTGGCTAACATTGTGTCAGTGCCAAAGAAAGATAGAAAGGTTCGCATGTGTATAGACTTCATAAATCTTAACAAAGCGAGCCCGAAAGACAATTTTCCTTTGCCACACATCGATATCTTGGTCGATAATAATGTAAAGCATGGGATGCTCTCATTCATTGATGATTTTTCTAGTTATAACCAGATCAAAATGGCAGAGGCAGACTGAGAAAAGACGGCATTCATCACTCCATGTGGCACTTTTTGTAATCGAGTCATGCCATTCAGGTTAAAGAATTCCAGGGCAACGTATTAGAGAGCGATGATTGCACTGTTCCATGACATGATGCACAGGGAAATCGAGGTGTATGTTGAAGACATGATTGCTAAGTCACAAGAGAGAGGGGATCATCTGAAGAACCTCTAAAAGCTATTTGAAAGATTGAAAAAGTATAAGTTACGTCTGAACTCTCAGAAATGTGCATTTCATGCCATGTCAGGAAAATTGTTGGGCTTCATCATTAGCAGAAGAGGTATTGAAGTTGACCCAATCAAGGTGAAAGTAATTGTAAAAATGCCTCCACCATCTACTGAGAAAGTGATCAGAGGCTTCTTGGGTAGAATACAATACATCAGTCGGTTTATTGCATAATTAACTCCTATTTGCATGCTGATCTTCAAGTTACTGAGGAAGGATTCGCTCGTCAAATGGAACGATAATTGTCAAGCCGCGTTTGACAAAATCAAGAGTTATCTTCTTAACCCGCCCGTTCTAGTATCACTAGTCCCGGGGAGGCCACTACTAATGTACGTCCCTACGATAGAATTAACGATGGGATGTGTCCTGGGACAATACGATCAAACTGGAAGAGAGAAGGCCATTTACTACCTGAGCAAGAAGTTCATCTAGAGAAGGCATACTTGGCTCTTGTCTGGGCCACACAAAGGCTCTGCCACTACTTACTCTCTCAAGCAGTTCTCCTTCTAGCTAGGATGGATCATTTTAAGTATTTGTGCAAAAAACCAGCTCTCACTAGGTGAATTGTGCGTTGGCAACTTCTCTTATCAGAGTTTGACATCACATATGTCACCCAGAAATTAATCAAGGGGGAAGCACTCGCCGATCATCTTGCCGAGAATCCCTTACCAGATTACGAGCCTCTGACAATTGAATCACAGATGAAGACGTCTTGTTCATGATAGAAGATGGCATAGAAGAGGCAGAGGATTCCTGGGTGATGCACTTCGATGGGGCATCAAACGCCGAGGGTTAAGGAGTCGACATTGTTCTAATCTTGCCAAAAGGATCCCACATACTAGTCTCCATCAAACTCAAACCCTGCACCAACATAGCTGAGTATGAAGCTTGCGTAGCTGGCCTACAAGCATCTCTCAATTTGAATGTAACTAACCTCAGGGTATTTGGCGATTCACAGTTGATCATATGTCAAACAAGCAGAGACTAGAAAATGAAGGATGAGAAGCTAATCTGGTACCACGAGCACCTTGAAGATTTGATTGCATGCTTCGATGATGTTACGTTCTCATATGTCCCGCGAGCAAGAAATTGCTTTGCCGATGCACTAGCAACATTGGCATCTATGGTAGAAATTTCATATGGCGTCGAGATGATGCCCATCATAATCGGACAAAGAAACGAGTCTGCCTTCTGCCTCCAGATCGAAGGATCCACAAAGACAAATGATGAGCCTCCATGGTTCTTAGATATCAAGAATTTCCTCGAAACTTGGGCATTTCCTGAGGGCACATCTAAGACAGATAGGTGGACCATTCAACGTTTAGGTGTGAATTATGTCATCTGCGGTGAATGTCTCTACAAGCGATCATATAACAATATCTTGTTGAGATGCCTGACTGAAAGCAAAGCAGAAAATATTGTGAAGGAAATCCATGAAGGGATATGTGAGGCTCACATCAATGGACACATGCCCGCTAAAAAGATCCTACGACAAGGTTATTTCTAGACCACCATGGAAATTGACTGCTACAAGCATGCTAAAAAGTGTTACAAATGCCAAGAGCACTCTAGCCTGATACATGCTCTTGCGATAGATCTCCATAGCATGCCCACTCCGTGGCCATTTTCCACATAAGGCCTCGACGTCGTCTGAAAGGTCAATCTAAAAGCTTCAAACGGGCATCAATTCATCCTCGCCGCCATCGAGTACTTCGTAAAATGGGTAGAGGCAATATCTTACACAGACATCACGACCAGTCACGTCGAGAAGTTCATCAAGAACAACATCATTTGTCAATTCGGCATGCCTAAGGATATCATCATGGACAACGGCACCAACTTTGCGAATAAACGCATCAAAGCCTTATGCAAGCAATACAAGATTAAACATCGTCGCTCGTCACCATATTGACTGCAAATCAATGGAGCCGTTGAAGCTGCCAACAAGACAGTCATCTGTATCCTTGAGAAGATGGTCGCCACGTACCTAGTTTGGAGTGAATGTTACCTTTTGGACTATGGGCCTATCGAACGTCAATCTATATAGCTACAGGGGCAACATCATTTTTCCTTGTGTATGGAACTGAGGTCGTACTACTAGTTGAGGTTGAAGTACCTTCACTCCGTATCCTCATTGAGTCCAATCTATCGAAAGCTGAGAGGGAGAGATCCCATTTTGACCAACTGAACCTGATCGATGAGAATAGACTCCAACCTTTGTGTCATACCCAAGTTTATTGGGGAAGGATCACATGTGCTTATAATAAGCATGTTCGTATTCGAGATTTGAAAGTGGGCGACACGGTACTTAAGAAAATCTTCCCCTCTCTCCACACTGATCCGAGAGGGAAGTTCAAGCCCAACTGTGAAGGACCCTATGTCATCCAAGAAGTACCCCCCAGATATATGCTTCGTCTCGCCACCATGGACGGGGATCATTTTTTGGAGCTAATCAATGTTGCATATGTATGATGATTCTACTCCTAGTCTCCCACGGCTAGGTAAGTATTAATAAGCTGGATACGTAACTGCTTAAGGACCCTTCAAAAGGGGCTATCATTTTAAAACCAAGTAGCCAAAAAAGTGTCCCTAAATGTTCACACCTCTTGCTACACTCGTTGAGCCATTAGCCTGTCTGTCATAAACCCCCCCTTTAAAAAGAAGGAATAAAAAAGTGTAAATACCAAACAAAAAAAAAGAGAAGAAAAAAATAAAAAAAAAAGGGATAGAAAAATTATGGGGCATGTACAGTAAAAATCCCCCAAGGAAGAAGTGTATTACAACAACTGGAACCCAATCAAGGAAACCTTTTAAACCTGAGAATACCTTCAAAATTCCTAGCCTATCACCTTCTAACACGTGGCCACGATACATCCCTGAAGAAAGCCCTCTTTTAAGGTTTACAACTAGTCACAATATCTGTTGAGTCAACACAAGTCAAGCTGGAGGACAACAAAAAAGAATTTCATCCATCTGATTATGATGGAATCGACGTCCATGTCGTGGTCTTTGAAAATTAAAAAAAAAAAAGAAAATAAAGAAGAAAATATACAAGCTCAAAGCAAAAATGCTGTGGTGAAAACCCAAAAGGGCGCCACTGGTAAAAAGAGCGAGCTTGAGTGGACCAGGTGAAAACTTGAAAAGGCGCTTGGGGTAAAAAAAGTAATCCCCTTAGACGTAGTGAAAACTTGAAAGGGTGCTACGGGTAAAAAAAGGGGGCGATAACGGGAATGACGAAAACCCATCTTGGGTGCTGTGAGTAAAAATATTTTAAAAGAAAAGAAATAGAAAAGAAAAATCATTTACCTACTCCTTCGGTTACATTGTCGGACTATCTGGTCTTCAACTGGGCCGCTCATGTAAGCTCAAATCGGGTCCTGATCAAGTGTATCTTTAGACTGCACCATCAAACATATGACCCAGGGTAACGATAAAAGGTTAATTCGGCCCAAAGGGATGGACGTTCGAACCATAGTAAAATTTCAGACCTCGTTCAGGTCCGACAGCATGAACGGGTTCGACTATGCTCAAAATGGGACCTGTTACTTTATCTGATTATTGAGGCATCAAACAAAAACAAAAGAATAAAAATAAATCAAGAAAAATCCAAAGAAAAAAAAAATATATATATATATATATATATATTTTTTTTTTTTTTTCTACTCCTTTTTATATCCATATTTACATCATCGTACCTTCATCTCAAAGAAGGGAGAAAAAGAAAAAAGAAAAAAAATCTAAAATAAGTTTTAAAGAAAAAATAAAAAAAATATAGGGAAAAGTTTGCTTCTTCTATTAATTAGAAAGCACATTGGTTATCTGTATAAACAAAAAAGGGACTGACGTTTTCTTGAGAATGTGCAGGAACATCAAATGGCTCAAAGCCTCTAGGCAGGCAACCTCTCGACGATTGGCAGAGCAAAGGAAGCATCTCACCACTCACGTCGGCCTATTAAAAAAAAATGGAAAAATCAATCATTTGAAAAAAAAAAAAGAAATCTGTGTTTTCGTTGTACTTTTTGTCATGCACAGCTATGCACACTCGTGCTTCAATGCGGTAAAATGTCAATATTTTTTCGACAACGCAGCTGTGCTAAATTAATGTCCTAAATCTAACGTTCGCCTTAGATCTTTGGATCCTACTTCAAAGTAGGAGCGACCTTGTCAATCTCATACAAACAGTTAATGTTTCGATCAGTTTGATTCCACTGCTAAATGAGATTACATATCAAACAATTATGTACAAACATATATGCAGGAGGGATCTTTTCTCGTGTTTATTCTCGATCACAGGCTTAAAAACCTACACGATATCCCTATAAAGTTTACGCCATGCGTTTGGGTATCCGTAGGATGGTCGTTTGTGTAGACACCCCAATTCTTTCATCTCAGAGTATACAAACCTGTACGGTCAACCTTTGGCCTTGCCCTAATACAGGGACCATACACTGAAACAATAGTATATGGCTGAACGTAGGCTGAAACAATAGTTCTGTGGCTCAGACCCCACGACCCTAATACAGGGACTATATACTAAAATAATAGTATATAGTCGAAGCACTGGCTGAAACAATAGCCTTGAGGTTTCGACCCGACTTAGCCGGGGAGATTCCTAAATTCCGCGCCCTATACAGCACGCAGAATTCGATTGAGCCCCACACAGCTGGCGCGCAATTGGTCCAATTTGGACCAGGCTACTCATCCCATGGATCACCTTAGGAGAGGATTCCACACCTAGGAAAGGGGGCGCAATCGATTACGCGGCCCACCACCCGCGTGTAATTGGTCCACTTTGAACCTGGACTCTAGTTCCCTTGACTGCTTAAATTCCTTGATTAAGCGCAGCTGAGATGTCGCATAATCAAATTGCATGCTCCTAGAAGGGCGCACAATGAGTTATAATTTGGTTAGAACTCGGACACCTAGCTGAGCCAGTCAACCGATCACTCACTGAGTCGGTCACCGACTCAAAGTGATTATGCGCCAAGGATAGGGCACATAATCCGATTAAGCACACCATACAGGGCGGGTAATCGGATTGGACTGGGTAATTGCGTACCTCCCACAGGGCGCACAATTACTTGTATACCTATAAATAGACCCCCTACCCCACACTTCAACACATGAAGCAATCGAGTTTTCGAGTTCCTTTCTTCCGAGCTTAGGGATTTCGAGATTCTCCCCGATGCCTAGGTAACTTCTTAGCTCCAGTTTTTAATTTCCTGTCTAGTTCTAGGTTCTAGTTCTTAAGTTCTAATTTTTAGTTCCTAATAGATCTTAGAGTTTAATTTCTAGTCGTAGATTTTAGGTTTTAATTCTAGTTCATAATCTCTGGTTCTTAGCTTCTAGAACCAGGTCATAACTTTCAGTCCTTAAATTTCCATTCTAGATTCTAGTGTTTAGTCAGAAATTTTAGTTTTTTTCCTAGTTTCTAGTTTTTAGTCTCTTCTAGTTAATAACCTCTCAATATTTTAGATCTTCGATTTTAATTCCTACTCTTTAAATTTAGATCCGTAATTTTCTCATCTTTTGTTTAGATCTTAATTTCTAGAACCAATTCTTACTTTTAGTCTTTAGATTTATGGTCTTGGTTCTTAATCTCTAGAATAAGTTCTCAGTTTTTAATTATTTTAGATCGCAACCACTATTCTTAAATTTTAGCCTTAATATCCTCTAATTCATAATTTTCTCATCTTAATCTCAATCCTCAAAATCCTAACTTTTCAATTAAAAAATCAGTTTTACAAATGACCCTTAGCCAACTGATTTGCCCAAGGGAGCTTATGGAGGGTACCCGGGAACGGGGCCGATCCTCCTTAGGATAGTGGGCCAAAACCCCCCTCTTTTTAGATTCCTAGTAGAAGTATAAAACCTAAAGTAATTAAGTTTCTACTAGAAATAGGATATTTAGAATAATTGGACTTTTAACTGACTTAGGAAGTCTTAGTTAATTAGACTTATAATAGAATCAAGACATTTGAGTTAATTAGACTTTTAGTAAAAAAATAGGATAGTTAAAGTAATTAGATATTTTAGGATCAGGATATTTAAGTTAATCAGAGTCTTAATAGAATTAGGACACTTAAGTCAATTAGGGTTTCAATAGAGTTAGGACACTTAAATTAATTAAAATTTGAATAGGATTAGGATACTTAAATTAATTAAAATTCTAATTGGATTAGGATATTTAAATTAATTAGAGTTCTAATAAAATTAGGATACTTAATTAGAGTCCTGACAGAATTAGGATATTTGAGTTAATCAGGATACTTAGATTAATTAGACTCTTAATAGGATTAGGAGACTAAAATTAACTAGCCTTCTAATAAAATTAGGACTCTTAAGGTTAATATTTTTAGATCAATTAAAAATCCTAGTAGGATTAGGAGACTAGCTTCATTAAACTTTTAGAATAATTAGACTCTCGGTAGAACTAGGAAAACTAAAGCAATCAGACTTAGAGCAGGATTAAGAAAATAAACTAAACACCTAGGTGACCTAGTGTCGCTGACATCAACAAGCCGATGAATCAGTAAAGAAGTTGAACCCACACCCCGAAAAGGCGTGATCAGTGACATGTTGCAGCGTCGATAAACATTTGTAGCTGGCGATCACAACGAACCAAGTATTTTCTTCCTAGAATTTACCTTTTTATTTCTATACTTTTCACTTACCATCAATCGCCTTATGTCATAGTCCATATAGACCAATTTGGGTCACTCTTTCCGGGGACCGAAAGGAACCCATAAAAAGCGCATACCAACAGACTGGCGATCGCAATGAGACTTCTTGTCGTTAAAGTCTCCTTCGTTTAGTTAAATTTTCTTCTATTTATTTTCTTTTCATGCTCAATTTCTTTCCTGAGTCCACTAGACTACCGAGGATTCTCCGAAAGTGCATGAGCATTCGTCAAAGGCTCGAGATGGCAGGAATACGAAGAATAAATATCATTGACCATAACAATCTTCCGTTATGGAATTACCATGGTAACCTGATATACAGCGAGGATATGTCTGACTAGTCCGCTTGGTACAACCCCGAGATTAACATGACAAGTAATCAGGAAAACCCCTTTACTCCTCCAAGTACTAGCAATAACTACGATGGAAGAGACTGGAGCACTGGGCATAATTTCACCGCTCGACAAATTGTGGAACTCAGCATCCAGAAGTTACAAAAGGGGGGCGAGGACGCCGAAGAACTACTCTAAGGCCTGGCAGCCGCATACGAGACCATCAAGGAGCGGCAGGACAAATAAGAGCAGGAACGATTAAGGTAAGAAGGGTCACCACCCATGCTAAGCACTGTCTCAGCCTAGTGTCGCCAACAGCAATCGCCAAGACAGAAATTATCCTCGGACTATCCAAAAAGATGCCACTATAAGAGTAGAGGATTTCCCCAAAATGCTCGACGAATACATGACTATGAGAGAACGCTCTGGTTACTCATTCGGGTTTGATAAGTTTTGTCAAGATCTAGAGTTGACCTTACCTACAGGATTCAAGCTGCCCAAGTTTAACAAATACAACGGTATGAGAAACCTGAACCACCATTTGGCGCTCTTTTGCAATGACTGTCGACCCATTCGCGATAATCAAGGGCTCCTAATATATTATTTCTAGAGATCGCTAGAAAGGGAAGCTCTCGATTGGTTCGTTAGACTTTTGCTTCACAAAATCGACATGTTCGATGATCTGGCTGGATAATTTCTAGACTAGTATAAGCATCTGATACAAGAAATAGTTAGTCTCAGTGATCTGATGACAACTAGACAAGAATTTGAGGAAGACTTCGCAGATTTCATAGCAGGTTGGAGGAAGTTGGTCGCCCGCACAAGAAGCCAGATGAAGGAGAAGGATGCGATCGACATCATTATAAATAATGTTAGAGAGCCTCTCTGAAGTGCTCTCGTTATAAGTGATTGTCCGGACTTCGCTACTCTTCACTCACATGTCAGCCGCATCCAGCGACATATAAAGGGAGGAGACCTCGCCTTTCCAATAGTAACCTCGAAGACCGCTACTTCTAGCGATTCAAAGTATAAGAACAATAAGAAAGTCTCCGAATTCGAGCGAGTCAATACTGTCGCCAATCAGGGCCATAATTCTGACAATGAAAACTACCAGCCAAGGAATTTTGGGCAAAATCAATATCAGAACCAAGGCCAGCAACGATACCTGAATCAAAATCAAGGTCAGAATCAGCAAAGGTATCTGAGCCAAAACCAGAATCATGGCCAGTAATAAAATAGAAATCAGTACCCTAATGCATGCCAGCATTAGAATCAAAACACGATGCAGAATAGGCCAGTCAACGCCCAAAATTATAATAACGTGCCTCCGCTGTAAAATTTTAATCAACAAACTAGAGGACCCTACTAGCCAAGAAGAGACCACTACCCTCAACTACCTGGCACTATCTCGAATATCTTCCATCTCCTGAGTAGCTAGAACCTTCTTAGATTCCCATCAGAACGACTGCATCACTAGTCGATAAATTTGGACCATAGTAAGTTTTGTGTATTTCACCGATATGCAGGACACAATTTGGAGGACTACTGGGTTCTCTAGGACATAATCTACAATATGAGTGATAGGAACCAGATCGACTGGGAGGCTCTCATGAGTTCTCATAACCAGCTATTGCAAAACCTGGGGATGGTTAACAAGCCCATACCGAATCACAACCAAGGGCCAGTGTCCCACATCACCATAGTAGACCTTCCCGGTCGACCCTCTTTCAATCCTTCTACCTTAATCACTTGCCTTCCCCTGCCTACTGCCATTGCTAGTCCAATAGAGCATTCAAGGGCCCCAATTGTTCGGCCACACCCTTTGACCTCAATTACTCGGGTCGCACCCCCAAGTCCACCTTCCTACCCAAAATTTACCCTAATTCGAGATCAATCATTCAGGGCACAGAAACCCAACCTCCATCAACCTCTGCTCGAATCTCTCACTCCTCCAAACCCACAACCAACTCTATCATCGTCCGATTCTGAACCTGAATACGATGACCATATCATCCAAATCGCAGAGCAAATTGCGGCATGGGTGGAAAACGTCACCCAAAATACTTCTAGACAACAATATGAGGCTATAGCCGAACACCACCCCGATGCCAAGATGAGTCAGTTGAGCGAAGGATCCGACGAGGAAGATGCCCCGATCTCCACTTTTCTGGAAGAGGAAGATTACACTCATTATTTCCCACCGTGGAATGGCATAGCTCCTCTGCGCATTCCTTCCTCAAATTTCGCTCCATTCACAACAACTACCACGACAGGTTCGTCAGCACCTCAATATCAATAGCCAATGTGCCCAGTCCTCAAATCTGGAACCCATTACCCGCCACCGCCATTCCCTTGAGAAAAGCAGAACAACGACGCTCAGTTGTCAAAAAAGATAGCGAAGGAACAAGTGGTAAACCTACCTCCACCTCCTACAATCCTTCCGCCTCCGGTTCCCAAACCAGTGCCTCCACCACCTCAGCCAAATGTTAACAAAGCTCACCATCTCGGCAAAGAGCCAACTCTTAAGGCAGGCCAGGAATATGATCTTTTGCACAACCTTGAGAAAATACTAGCATAGATATCAATCCTTGAGGTCATCAAGAAGTCACCAGAACACCACAGACTATTGATAGAGACTCTGGATGAGACGCATGTAAATGAAGATACCACCTTGTATGAGCTACAAGAAATTGCTTCAGTCATGGCACAACCTTCGACGCTCACTTTCATTGAGGCTGATATGCCTAAAGAATCACTGCGCCGGAGCTCCGCTCCAATATACCTGACAATTATGATTAGAGGATTCTCAGTACCACATGCGCTGATCGACACAGGAGCATGGCTTAATATATGTCCCATAACCACACTCAAGATGCATGAATATACTGAGCAGCACATAAAGCCGTCATCCTTGTCCCTCATCACATATGACGGTTCTCGACATTTTGTTAAAGGAACCATCAAGTTGCAAGTCTGCCTTGGACCAGTCACTAAAGGCATCACCTTCCATGTCTTCGACTCATCTAGTACCTACAATTTAATCCTAGGAAGGATGTGGCTGGAGTCCATGAAAGCTGTGGGATCTACGTATCATCATTGCATCATGTTCTCCCACGAAGACTCTATTGTCAGAATATACATTGATGAGCTCCTTAAAGAGGCAGATATTGATTATGCGACAAGTATTCCAACAGTCCATGACTTCATCCTATCCACTGGCCACATCAGAAAGGTACGATCACTAGATGATATGACAATAGCAGAAGTCGCTCATCCCAGCTCGCCCCCATACCAGTCGAGATTAACAAAGAGAGTAGTTGGACCTGACCTCACTCAGCTGTATGATATAAACCCGACCATGACGAAGGGATGGGAACTCATGTACTAGCTTGGATACATCCCACACACGGGACTCGATAAGAATCGACAAGGACGAATAGGGCCAGTCATTCCAAAGAAAGTCTCCAAGCACACAGGATTGGGTCACCAGTCGGATGGCAAGCAAGCTGACCTCCTGCCAATCTCGTCTAAATGGTCACTCTACGACCATTTCATCTATGGAACCACTGAAAAAGCCGATGTGCTAAAGAGAAAGGAAACATCCCTCACCGGACCATAAGCAACTGAAGTTGAACAGATCGTTAAAGCCTTCACGGACCTGACAATCTTGAACCAAAGTGACGATGGCATCGACAAGCCACTTGAGGGTGTAGGAGTTTGAGACTGAGGAACTATGACAGCCCAGATTTTAGCATCCAAAAACCCATGCCGTCGGACCGCCAATAGGGCGATCCCCGAACGAATTGAACAGTCGAACACTTGGTACATCCACTCACAAAGAGAAAAATAAAGCACAACTCTAACTATGCAGATAGAGTCATCATATAAGCAAAGAAATCTCTAGTTCTACTATCAAAGTGCGCTCAAAATAACGGTTCTAATCCCATGTAGAGACACATGGACAAAAGAACGACCGGTGATGGCCATCCATCATCGAAACATGATTCACAAAATAATATTTATAATATTTACATGAATATGAAATCTAAACATAATTGACGTACCAAGCCAAATCTATACACAAAACTCAAAAGTCTATGATCACAATTTCCCCTAAGGGTAATAATCTTCAGGGGAAGGTTCTAACTCTTCTGATGGCACGAACTCAAGATCCTCAAGCTCATGATCCTCCGTACCAGAATCTACACCTGTACCTATGACGTATAGTCAAAGGGTGAGCTAATAGCTAAGCTCAATAGGGAAAATATCCGTAGCATGCTTTTTATTACATCGCACATATAATCTCATGACATATATTGAAAAAATTGCAGGAATTGAAATCAAAAGCATTTGAATCAAAACAAACTGAATTTGATGCACATTTCAAGTTAACCACATGATTTCCAAAGCTTTTTATGTAACACAAGAAGAAACTTAAATTGATTACTTAAATACAATCTCGAGCATATATAGCATCGAGAGCCACATATATACTGATGGGAATACCCACCATCATAGTTCAATGAACGATTTCACAAAGCCAAGCCCCTGAGCTACGTTAACAAGGTCACTTGTGCTTCACATTGTCCATTCGTGGTCCACAATGCACGGATATCCCACCGTACCGGCTACACAAGTTGTACGGATATCCCGCTATACCGATCACAGATATCTCACGCATCGATCACGGATGTACCGCCGCGTCGGTTGGGTATTCACGCACAAACCTCAAATCAAAGTGTGAAATTTAACTTATAGTTTATCACTGTGAATTGTGATAATATATAGCTAGGTTTAGGGTTTTAAAATTTGAAGTTCACACACACATATACTCATGTCTGACTGAGTTCACACATACACATTTTTGTGTCTTACGGAATTTATGCACACACTTAGTTCACACACACATGTTTACACTTGAATCCGTGTATAAAGCTCATGCATGTTAAATAACAAAGTTTCATGATTTTCACACACAAATATTGATCATATTAGAATTCACATGCTTATTGTAACAAGGCACATGTTATAAGATTTTACCTACCTCACGCGAAGTCCACACGAAGGTCCTTCTATGTCAAAGTACTCCCTTCATCACGCACCCATGATCTTAACCTAAACACATCACATTCATGTCCTACACGTCAGAAGTGATGAAAAAAAATAGGTCTCAAAAGTCCTTTTTCTCAAACCAAACAAATGCCAGAATCTGGTAAAATTGATAGATCGATTCCCAATCCGATCGATCGGTTCACAAAATCCATCAATCGAAATATTTTTCGATTGGTCGGTTTCCTTCCAAAAATATACACATCTCTGTTTATATAATCTGTCCCACACTCGATTGACCGGTTTCAAAATTGATCGAATGGTTTCTAAATCGATCGATTTGTTTCTAAATCGATCGATCGGTTTACTCAAAAACCAATCTCTTCTTCACATCTCATTCTATCGACTCTTCAGGCAACCTGTCAACCCTTCAATGGAGCCTGTCGACACACAAATTGATCGATCAAATTTCCATTCGATCGACCCGTTTTCACTAAGAAAACCTTCCTTCTTTGTTCTATCAATTTTCTTCACATTCTGTCAAAATTGATCGATCGGTTCTCCTTTTGATCAATCGGTTTTGACAGGCTCTTAGCAACACGATTTCTTGTTTTAAGTTTATTTTTCCCTAAAACGTATCACATTTATTTCTTATCTTTTAGGGCATTTATTGCCCAACCACACCACATAACTACCATTTAATTCTAGTCTCCTAGGGCATTGATTGCCCAACTACAAATCATAAATACACATGATTCTCAAACATCGATTCTTACCTTAAAATTAGAACTCCTTGCACATCAATGGTCTATGCTTTTAATTCCCTGGCTCCTCTTTTCCCACACATCAAAGGGTTTGAAAACCCATCTTCTTACGATTGATTCGAATACACACGAGATCAACCCCTCCTTTAACACGTTGAAAGGAAGAAAAAGCTCTCTTCTCTCTTCACAAGGCTTCTTCCTTATACAAAACTCAAGCCACAAGGCAAAGAAACTAATTTCTTATCCAAGTTAGGCTTTTATACTTAAAGTTTTAGTTTGGGTGTTAAGTCGGTTCACCATACTTCGGTGTACGTCCTCTCATCTAACAGTCATTTATCTTTAGTCTTCATCCTTGTTCACTTAACTAATCACCTTTATCATCTTGGACTACGTGACCTGAAAAACATGTGTCCCGAGTTGGATGGTTCGGAAATCAAAATTTTTGGGACGTTACATTGTCCCCTCAGCAATTTTCGTCCATGAAAATTAGCTAAGGTCCTTTGATTTGAAAGCAAGTTGTCACTCACTATGGAGTCGCACACACACGAACTAAAGTCACCTAATGAATACAAAATCTTTCCCCTTTAGAGAACCCAATCCTTTAACGGGTTCTTAACGAGACATATCTTATATAAAAAGTCACGCACATCATACACACATATATATCAACACTACCATCATAGACCATTTAATCACGTATCTAAGTCATACGAGTCAATGTGACTCGTCTATTGCACCTGCACAACATTTAATAGTAACATCGACACATGCCCAACATTCATAGCCAATAGACATAAATCATGAATTTCTAACAAAATACTTAAATTAAATATATACAAAGCCAAAAAGAAATTCTTGTAGGTCTACCAAGACCCAATAGTTTTTTCCAATTACACAGAACATCAAAATGAAGTTAACTCAAAAGTCTATCATCCCCTCATCTCAAGGGTCTTGTGGCACATTAGAAGGTCCAGCCTGCTCCTCATCAGCCTCCCCGCTTCCAGAAATAGACGCTCCAGTGGCATGGTACTGTGGGTCAGGTACATAGGCACGAGCATCTGCAAGTTACGCCATATAGTCTGTAGGGTAGGAATGTTGCATGAGGCACATAAAAATGCCCTCATGGTAGTCCATCTGACGATGCAACAACTGATTGCACTCCTCAAGCTGAGTCATGTGAGCAAGAACATCATCCATTGTTGCCGTTGTTGGACTCTGAGGTGCTGGGACACGTCGAGGTACTTGTTGCTGTGGCGGCTGAGCTAATGGTGATGACTGCTCTCCTTGTACCGCAGTCGGTGCCACTGGCTCCAAACCTCTGGCTTGCGCACTCTTCACTAACTGATTGTAGGTCTTCTTCTAATTCTTAAATATATAGAGTTTCTCATTATCCATTTTCCGTGGTTCTTAGTCCGGTATATCATACTCCTCTTCCCCTCCGGAATAATCCTCAATCATGCTTGATATCAAACGAGCATAGGGTATTTTATCTTTAGGGCTTGCTCCGCTCTCTAGCATTTTTCCCTTGGCGTATACAATGCGATCTCGTACTAACTCTGGGGCATGAAATCATCTGCCCGTAAATGCTGAATATAGTGCTTGTTGCAAAACTCCAACTCGTTCTGTTTTATGCCTCATCAGGTAAATATTACACTTGAAGATAGTGTCTAACATCCACATATCATGGGGTAATCTGCCCTTTTTATAGGTTGGCCTGACCCATGTCTGCCTTGGTCATCCTTGCGCACACCTCATGAAACTCTACGTCTTCTAGATAGGGTTCCAACAATTTTAAGTTAGTGCCCCAGTCCGCATAGCATTCTAAGGCATCTGTTATACAGTCGTAATCAAAGTTATACTCTCTATTATTGATTTTTGTATAAGTCACTGTGTCGTCTTCCCCCTCGTACATGTTTTGATAAAATAATCTCACCAATCTAGGGTAATAAAAGTCTCCTAAGGGTTTGAGCACACTGTTTAGTCCGACCTTTTCAATATAGTCCACAACCCATCGAGCAATCTCTGTCTCACATAACAGTGCAGGGTCAAAAGTTCGTTCAAGCATAAAATCCTTTGTGGCCCACCATGCGTTAGGTCTCTCCAATGGTGGTGGTCAACGCGAAGAACCCACATATTTCACGGTCTGTTTCCCTTTTAATGCCATTAAATTTCAGGAAAACTAAAAACTGGGTAAATGCAAGAAAGCTCTAAAGAAATTCGAAAGAAAGGTACGATTTTACCTTTTGAAGTGGTCAGGAATCAAACTTGTGAAAGATCAAACTCCAATGGCTAAAGGTTGAAGCTTGAAAATCAGTGTCGGAAGACCCCAAGCCCTAGCAACGAAAACCCAAAGAAAAGCCCTAAAATATTTTTGTGCAACTGAAAAAATAAAAACCCAATTTCCTTTTATAATGCCCGAATCTATCGATCAGTTCCTCAAATCGATCGATCGGTTTGCACATTAAATGAGCCTGTCGATTACTTAAACTCAACCTGTCGACTCTTAAAACTGAGCCTCTCTAGAATTTTTGATCGATTTTTGGTTCGATTGATCGGTTTCCTATAATGAGCGTATCGATCCCTAAATTATCCTGTCGACCTAAAGAACTGGACTGCTCGACATAATTCGATCGATCGATTTATAATTCGATCGATCAGTTTTCAAATCAATCGATCGATTTCGACTTTGATCGATCGATTTTCGTTGATAAACAAATGATTCTCTGTTTGGTTACTTAATCGATCTGTTTCAACACTCGTTCGATCAATTTCAAAATCGATCGATCGGATTTCATTTTGATCGATCTGTTTTGTCAGAACACCCTCAACTTGTTAAGTAAGTCTTCCTCTACCTATTTTTTGAAAGTTTGGTTTTAAAATTTTAATTGCTCATTATCATATAACTTAAAATGGTGCCTTTTCATAGATGAAGCAGTTACACGATCTAAAACACCATGCATACAAACTCTTTGTATTAATAATTACATGACATCAAAAGTCCCTCGAGTCTCATTGAAACAAGTGTGAGTATTGCTCGAGAATTTCTGTTTCATGCTCCCAAGTAGCCTCCTCTCAGGAATGATTCTTCCATTTTACCAACACTAGAGGAATGCGCTTATTACACAACACTTGCTCTTTTCGGTCGAGTACTTCCACAGGTTCTTCCCTAATAGTCAAGTCCTCATAAATATCGATCGGCTGATCATCAAGAACATGAGTCGGGTCCTTCACGTTTTTTCTTAACATTGATTGTGTACCCTATCAAGTTGCGAGGGTAATGTGACCCTATATGCAACTTCTCCAACTCTTCCCAAAATCTCATAAGGTCCCATATAACGGACTTAGCTTTCCACGCTTCCCAAAATGCATTACTCCTTTCAGAGGTGAAATCTTTAGGAATACATGGTCCCCAATCTGGATGTCCACACTTGTCCATTTTAAATCGGCATAACTCTTCTATTGGCTCTGAGCAATCATTAGTCTCTCTCTAATCCAACAGACTGCTTCAGTAGCTTTTTCAAGGATTTCTAGCCCTAAGACAAACTTCTCTCCGATTTCTTCCTAAGCAGAGATCTACATTGACGCCCATATAAAGCTTCGTAAGGAGCCATGCCAATGCTCGCTTGGTAACTGTTATTATATGCAAACTCGATCAATGGTAAATATTGATCCCATGATCCTCTAAAATCGAGCATACATGCTCTAAACATATCTCAATTACCTGATTTACCCTTTCAATCTGTCCATCTATCTGAGGGTGGAATGTTGAACTAAAATCTAATCTTGTACCCATTCCTTCTTGAAACTTTTGCCAAAACTGAGAGATGTATAATGGGTCATGATCTAAAACAATGCTCTTTGGAATACCATGCAATCAAACAATCTCTCTCATATACAGATCCACCAATTTACTCATTGTATATGTAGTGTTATAGGGCAAGAAATGTGCTGATTTGGTTAGTCTCTCAATGACCACCCAAATGGCGTTATGTCGTCTTGCCGTCCGTGGTAATCCTAAAATGAAATCCATGGATATTGACTCCCATTTCCACTCTAGTATCGATAGAGGTTGTAGCAAACCGGATGGATGTCTGGGATCTACTTTCACTTGCTGACATACCAGACATCTTGAAACGTACTTAGCCACATCTTTCTTCAAATCTCCCCATCATAAATTCTTCTTTATGTCTTGGTACATCTTCGTACCACCAGGATGAATGGCATATCTTGATTTGTGTGCTTCGTCTAAGATAGTTTGCCGGAGATCGGCATCGATTTGTATACATAGACGTCCTCTAAACGTTAGCGATCCATCCTCTCTTAAGGAGAAATCTGAATTTGTGCCTTCTGTCACCCCTTGTCTGATCTTCCCTAACTCTATATCTTTCATTTGAAGTTCATACATTTGATCAAAGATCATTGGTCGAATCGTAATGTTTGCCAACAAGGTACCTGAATCTTGAACCTTGATCTTTTTATCATATAGAGAAAGATCTTCCAGTAGTTTCCATCTACGAATCCCCATAATCAGACTACACAATTGAGCCAAATTTTTTTGACTCAAGGCATCTGCCATAGTGTTAGCCTTGCCTGGGTGATATTGAATAGAGCAATCGTAGTCTTTTAGAAACTCGATCCATCTCCATTGCCTCATATTCAATTCCTTCTGAGTGAACAAATACTTGAGGCTCTTATGATTCGTGAAGATTTCAAATATTTCTCCATATAGGTATTGCCTCCATATCTTCAATGCAAAGATCATTGTTGCTAATTCCAAATCGTGTGTTAGGTAATTCTTCTCGTGGTCCTTGTTAAGAATTGGAAAATACCATTTTCCACCCCTTAACCTGGGCCTTGATAGACCCTTGGGAGAACTAAATAAGTGTTTTAAGTGTTTATTTTATAGCTAACAATAAAGGCAGGCTTAACCCTGAAAGTAGCTTAAAAGTGCTAAAAAGATGATGACCCATCTTGATCTGGAGGAAGAAGAAGGGACAGCCTCACTAGCTGTCAAAATGCCTAAACTAAAGAAGACAAAGGCTTGGTTTCAACCTGGAAATAGGTTTGGAGCTATTCGAAAAGAAGAATGCACTACAGAATGCTATTCGAAAGGATTCCTGATCTATTCGAAAGGATTCCTGATCTATTCAAAAAGAACCTGAACACTGCGAAAAGAACTAAAGCTCCAGGCTTGGTTTTCGAAGAGCACCTGATCTATTCGAAAGGAACCAAATTTGCTGATGATCCTTTCGAAAAGAAGAAAACTCTTTGCGAACGGCACCAGATCTGTGTGAATAGAGCTCTAGAAGTCATATTTCCTTTCGAAAAGGTCCCCAATCTGTGCGAATAGAGCTCCAGAAGTTACAGTACCTTTTGAAAAGGTCCCCAAACTGTGTGAAATCGTATGTTAAAGATTCCCAACATCTGTAAGGGCATTTCAGTAACTCTGCACACGCCCCAATGCATTTAAAAACCCAGGGGCATTCTAGAAGATTCTGAGCACGAACCAGAGGCATATTCCACTCCATGTGAACACCCAAAGATGAAATTACTTGGCGGGAACTTCTAGAAGCTCAAACAGATTTTTGAATTACATAACAGAATTGATGCCTCTGTCTCTTGATTAGCTGAACCAGATCAAGCAGTTCTGATTGGCCAGAATAGATCTGGATCCTTGTGGTCGACTCCTATTAGTTGATATAGATCTAACCAATTTTGATTGGTTGATGCACATCTGAGCTGGACTTGGGGAAAACTATAAATAGACGAACTATCTGCCCAATTTGGGTATCCAGAATTTGAGTTTCATTCCTGCTGCCCCATTTTCCAATTCAGATCAAGATAGCTTGTCTGAAACCTCTGTAATAGCCTAGCTTTTGTCTGTAACTGAGAACTGTGAGATACTTGTGTAAATTCAAGTTAGAATTATATTCAAGACTACAAACCCGAGAGCTGTTGTAAGCTGTGTTCAGTAATTGTAATGGTGGATTTGAAAAGGTTGCTTTCATCAGTATGTTCTCAATTAGATTCATGTTGAGGGTTCATTGTGATCTCCTCACTCATTAGATTCCTTTAGATTTGCTATTTTTAAGCAATTTCCCTTAATTCACTACCCCTGTGAGAATCTGTGTTTGTAACCTGGTTCTTACAACATTTGTAGTGGTGCTTATGTTCTGAATCAAGACTTTGGATTGAAGAAGAAAACTATTGGATGATCTGTGTCCATGATAGTGGACAGATCATAGCCATAAGTTCAACTCAATTCTAATCTTTGAATTGGATTATTTTCTCTTACATCTGAGCTGGTAGCCAGATGAAGAATGAATACTTTCTCAACTGTGTCACACTATTTCTCATTCTGCAATCAATTACTAAGCTTAAGTTAGCTGTTATTTCTCCATTCTTATTAATTTTGCATCCAATTCTCCCAACTCGGATCTGGATCACTTAGTTTAAATTTTACCTTTAGATAATTTAGTTAATGTGACAAATTCAACCTCCCATCTTACTTGCTTTGTAGATTGGATTAGAGGCCAGATCTGGTAGCTCAGATCTGGAGGTTTATCATACATTTTAAATCAATTCTCTGTGGACGATCTTTTACTCACTTACATTTAAAACATGCTACAATTGGCCCTGATCTTGTAGGCTAATTGATTTCTCTCTGTGCTGATATTTCTTTCTTTTTAGTTTTCCAATTTCAGTATAATCCATACTTTGAAAAATCTGTTTTCAAAATACAAATAAATCATGCACACTTAGGACAACAACAAGTTTTTGGCGCCGTTGCCGGGGAATAGATTTTAAAATTGGTAGACCTAAGTTTTTTTTTTTTTTTTTTACATCAGTGCTAACTGTTTCTATTGCTTGAATCTGTGTAGTTATTCCTATACAATTGAGCTTGGAATCTACTCAGTAAGGAGTATTGAAGGTTTGCTTTGCATAATTTTTCTCTCTGTATCTGTGTTGTATGTTTGGTAGGAGGACTCTCAATCCTGAGATTGTCCCTCTGAATTTAGAAGTTGAAAGGCTACTAAGAACCAGACAAACATCACAGAATTTTACTGAGACTGCTACTATGGGTGAGAAACCTAGATTCTTGAGGGATTACTTTGCACCTGGTGCATATAATTCCCCGTTTTGCATTCAATTTCCTACTGTTGAAGGAAATTATAAAATCAAATCTTCAACTATCCAAATGCTTCCTTCCTTCCATGGTTTGAGTAAGGAGGATCCATACAAGCATGTGGATGAATTCTTGTCTCTTTGTACCACATTCAACATAGCTGGACTGGGTCCAGAGGCAGCCAAGCTTAGGCTCTTTCCTTTTTCATTAAAGGACAAAGCTAGAGCATGGTTGTCCATGTTGCCACCAAATAGTATTACTTCTTGGAATGATTTGCAGTGTCAATTTTTAGCCAAATACTTCCCTATGTCTAAGACCAGCCAGTTGAGACAAAGCATTGTCACTTTCTCTCAACACTCAACTAAAACTTTTCATGAAGCATGGGAAAGGTTTAAGGAGCTTTTAAGGCAATGCCCTCATCATCAAGTTCCCCAATGGCAGCTTGTTCAAAGCATCTATCAGGGAATTGATCAAAAGGGTAAGAATATGGTAGATGCCTCCTGTGGAGGCACCTATTTGCAAAGAACAGTTGAGGAGGTCTGGGACTTATTTGAAGTTATTGGTGAAAATTCAACCCAACAAGAATCTCTGTCAAGAGACATGGAGAATCTTGCTCGGTTGAATAAAGAGCAGACTACCAAGGGAAAGATTTATGAGGTGAATGAATTGGAAAGGAAGGAGGACAATTTAACCACTAAGTTTGATAGATTGATGGACTCACTCCAAAGTCCAATGGTTGTTAGAGTAGAGGAGGCATGTTTGATATGCCAGTCCCCTACTCATTCCCATGATCAATGTCCAGCTGCACCACAAGTCCCTGATCTAATGGTGGAGCAAGCTCATTCTGCCCAATTGTTTGGACAGTTGCAATCTAATGAATATGCATGGAGAGGGCACACTAATTTAAGGTGGAGCCAGGGCAATTATCAACAACAACATTAGCAGCAACCAAAGTACCAAGTATCTTTCAAAACTGTTCAGCCCTACCAACAGAATTTCTATACCAAACCTAATTTTCAGCAGCCCATTTCCCAATAGATGGCACAACCTGTGCATCAATCTGCTCTAGCTCAGCCTCCTTCCAGATCCCCTTCTTTTGAAGACCAAGTTCTAACTTCACTCCAGAATTTAGGGTCTTTAACTCAAACTG
Source organism: Chloranthus sessilifolius (assembly GCA_021018995.1). Lineage (NCBI taxonomy): Eukaryota > Viridiplantae > Streptophyta > Magnoliopsida > Chloranthales > Chloranthaceae > Chloranthus > Chloranthus sessilifolius. The sequence continues at coordinate 30,194,407 of CM037597.1, read as the reverse complement.
TGAACTTTCACAGTCATAGTATTAAGAAGATTGAAGACACATTGGGTCAACTTTCAAATACATTGACTAGAAGAGAGGAAGGCAGGTTACCTAGCCAACCCTTGAACAATCCCAAAGGATAGTTCATGGTTGGAGATGCCTCTTTTTCACATGAAGAAGTAAAAGCTATCACTACTTTGAAAAGTGGAAGAGTTGTAAATAACAATATGGATATAGAAAAAGAAGAAAAACAAATTGAGAAAACTGTTAGGAACATACAGCTGGAGCAACATGATGTTAGCGTTGGGGGTGCTGATGTACCCGAGAAAAATAAAAAAAATGAAAAACAGAAAAATCAAAAAAATTATGGTGATTATGCTAAGGCTGTAAATGAAGGACTAGTTCCTCATTTACCATTTCCCCATGCCATGAAATCTGCACCCCCTTTTGATAAAGGGAATACAAAACTAGACGAAATGATGGAGACTTTCAAGCAAGTCAAGATAAATCTTCTTTTGCTTGATGCAATCACGCAAGTCCCAGCCTATGCAAAGTTCTTGAAGGACATTTGCACACATAAAAGATAATCTAGGATCCAGTTATCCAAGAAAGTCTTTGTTGTGGAGAAAGTCAAACAGGTTTTGTCCATTGTCACACCTCCTAAACTCCAAGATCCTGGAATGCCCATAATCCCTTGCATTATTGGGGAACATACCATTGAAAAGGCTTTATTAGATTTGGGTGCTAGTGTTAACCTGCTTCCATATTCTGTATATGAGAAACTAGGTTTGAGAGAGCTAAAACCCACTCATGTTGTGTTACAACTAGCAGACAGATCTGAAAGAAAGCCAGTTGGGGTGATTGAGGATGTGTTGGTAGGAGTAGATAAGTTTTTCTACCCTGCTGATTTTCTGGTATTAGACATGGAACCTACAAAAAGCATAAATTCCAATCCTGTCATTTTGGCAAGACCATTCCTGGCTACAGCCAATGCTTGTATACAATGCAGGTCTGGTATTATGGAAGTGTCCTTCGGAAATATGAAGGTGAAGTTAAATGTTTACAATGCAGTTACCCAACCTTAGTTCAGTTATGAGGAATGTTTTCTTATTGATTTGTTGGATGAACTGGTAGAGGAAACTCTACCCCAGTTTCTGCAGTGTAAGGATTTAATTATAGATTTTGAAGATGTTTGGAGAAATGTTGTGGAAGAGACAGCATGTGCCTCAAAGACTGAAGAGGTCAATACTGTGCAAGAAACTCCTGTCCAAACAGTAAGGTTTTCTTCATGGAAACCTGCTGTTTTTCCCCTTTCACAACCAGCCAAGGTACCTTTGTTACCTTCTCTTCTCAGCCCACCTGATATAGAGTTGAAACAGTTGCCAGAAAATTTGAAATATGTGTTTTTAGGAGACCATAAAATATTGCCTGTGATTATCTCTTCCTCCCTCACTGAGGAGCAGGAGGAAGAGTTGTTGATTGTATTGAAGCAGCATAAGAGGGCAATTGACTGGACTATAGCTGATTTGGGAGGAATCAGTCCAGCTATTTGCATGCATAAAATTCACTTGGAAGAAGGTGCAAAGCCTTCTAGAGAAATGCAGAGGAGGCTGAATCCTCATATGCAGGAAGTGGTCAGGAAGGAGGTTGTTAAGTTGTTGGATGCTGGGGTCATTTACCCCATCTCAGATTCAGCTTGGGTGGCACCTACACAGGTGGTACCTATGAAATTTGGGATTACTGTTGTAACCTCAGAATTTGGTGAGCTCATTCCAACCAGACAAACAACTGGTTGGAGGGTCTGTATTGATTATCGAAAGCTCAACACAATGACTAGAAAAGACCATTTCCCTCTTCCATTCATTGATCAGATTTTAGATAAGCTAGCAGGGAAAGCTAATTATTATTTTCTTGATGGTTACTCTGGTTACAACTAGATTCCTGTGTATCCACAAGATCAGGAAAAGACCACATTCACTTGTCTCTTTGGCACTTTTGCTTATAGGAGGATACCTTTTAATCTTTGTAATGCCCCTGCTACCTTTCGAAGATGTATGTACTCCATTTTCTCTGATATGATTGATCAATTTATGGAGATTTTTATGGATGACTTTTCAGTATATGGAGACAGTTTCGCCCAATGTGAAGAAACCAATTTAGTTTTAATCTGGGAGAAGAGCCATTTCATGATCACCCAAGGCATTGTCCTAGGCCATATTATCTCCCATAAAGGCATTGAGGTGGACAGAGCAAAAAGAGATTTAATTTCACATTTGCCTCCTCCCAAAACTGTTAAGCAAATAAGAAGTTTCTTGGGGCATGCTGGATTTTACAGGAGGTTCATTAAGGACTTCAGTAAAATATCCAAGCCTCTTTGCCATTTATTGTGCCAAGATGTCCCTTTTGTTTTCAATGATGAATGCCTTAGGGCATTTGAATTCTTAAAAAATTGTTTGATTTTAGCTCCAATACTTCAGTCTCCAGACTACTCCCTGCCCTTTGAACTGATGTGTGATGCATCAGACTATGCTTTGGGAGCTGTTCTTGGGCAGAGAAAGGTTAAGCTGCCTCATGTCATAGCTTATGCCAGTAGATCAATGATTGATGCACAACTCAATTACACAACAACCGAGAAAGAGCTGCTGGCAGTTGTTTATGCTTTGGAGAAATTCAGGTCATATGTTTTGGGTTCACGAATTGTGGTGTTCACTGACCACTCAGCCCTGAAATACCTTCTGTCTAAGAAGGATACCAAATCAAGATTAATCAGGTGGATCCTCCTATTGCAGGAGTTTGATTTATAGATTAAAGACAAAAAGGGGGTGGAAAATGTGGTGGTTGATCACCTATCTAGAATTCTGACTACTGAGATTGATAGGTTGCCTATCAATGACTCTTTTCTTGATGAGCAACTTTTTGCTATCAGTGTGCATACCCCTTGGTTTGCAAATATAGTCAACTTTCTGGCTACCGGAAGGACCCCCCAACACTGGAATAAAATGGACAAGGATCTCTTCTTTTCCAAGGTTAAACATTTTATTTGGGAGGATCCTTACCTGTTCAAGATTTGTGCAGACCAAATCATTAGAAGATGTGTCCATGAAGAAGACATCCACAACATACTTTCCATGTGTCATGAGTAGGCCGGTGGAGGTCATTTTAGTGGGAACAAAACTGCTGCAAAGGTTTTACAGTGTGGATTTTATTGGCCCACACTCTTCAAGGATGCACTGCAGCACTGTAAGTCTTGTTAGAACTGCCAGAGATTGGGCAGCATTTCCAAGAAAAATTCAATGCCTTTACAGCCCATTTTGGTAGTTGAATTATTTGACATTTGGGGGATAGATTTTATGGGACCATTTCCTCCTTCAAATGGCTTTAATTTCATCTTAGTAGTTGTGGATAATGTATCCATATGTGTTGAAGCCATAGCTACTAAAACAAATGACCACAGAGTTGTCCTTAAATTCTTAAAGGAGAACATCTTTTCCAGGTTTGGTTCCCCCAGAGCCATTATCAGTATTATGTGACTCACAGAGTAGCTACTCCATATCATCCACAGACCAGTGGACAAGTGGAGATTTCCAACAGAGAAATCAAACATATACTAGAAAAGACTGTGAGGAAGGACAGAAAGGATTGGTCTTTTAAGCTGAATGATGTATTGTGGGCTTACAAGACAGCCTATAAGACCCTAATTGGCATGTCCCCATTCAGATTGGTCTATGTTAAAGCATGCCATTTATCAGTGGAGTTAGAATATAAGGCCTTTTGGGCCATTAAAGCTTTAAACATGGATATCACTACTGCTAGTAAGCACAGGAAACTGCAGCTCTCTGAGTTAGAAGAGCTGAGGATGGATGCATACACCAATGCAAGATCTTACAGAAAAATAGTTAAGGCTTTCTATGACAAAAATCTGCTGAGAAAAGAGTTCACAGCTGGCGCTAAGGTATGGTTATTCAACTCAAAACTCAAGTTTTTTACTGGAAAGCTAAGATCCAGATGGGAAGGGCCATATACTGTCATTCAAGCATCCCCATCTGGAGCTGTTGAAATTATGGACCCAAGTTGATGGGAGAACCTTGAAAGTAAATGGTCAGAGGCTCAAACCATGCATTGAAAATATCCTGGAGCCTGTGATGACCATCTATCATCAAGAGCCTCCACAAATCTAATGTCACACAACTGTATCATATGTATTTTAATTGTGTCTGTTCTGTGATTTTTTGCATAGTTTTGTGTAATTGTTTTCCTCTGTTTTAGTCATGTCTTAGTTAAATTTTCTTTGAGGAATCATAAGTTTTGAAAGTTTTGTAGTTTTGAATTGAGTGAGAGAATAAATTCCAATGATTTTAATATGGAGATTTTGTTAAAAATCCAAAAAAAAATCAGTTATGTACTACAGAACATTTGTTCAAAAGTAAATTCATACTATTCGAAAAGTTTTACAGTTATTTCGCAAAAGAAAATTCATTTCGAAAAGAGTAAACTCCTGTTCAAAAATGATCTGAACCTGTAACCACAACTGTTTGAAATGAACTGTAAACCTTACGAATAGATGCAGATCTTTTCGAATAGATGTTTCTGAAGCCATTTGCTTTGCGAAAGGTATTGATGCCATTTTCTCCTTTTCAAAAAGGACTTTTTTGAACTTTTCAAAAGAATCAATGATGCTTTGCGAAATCGATTTAAACATATTTAAAACCATTCGAATAGAGGTTTTCATATTCGAAAGCATTTCCAGCTTGTCCTGTTTCGCAGAAAACCTTTCTCCAATTTCCATCCTTGCGTTCTTTTGGAATCTAGATCCAATTTCCTTCATTTTTTTTCGCTGATTAAGCTTGAAGAGAAGGATCTTTTACCTCTGACTCCTGTGGATTTGATCAAGCGTTAGAGATTTCGAGCAAACCCTAGGTTTTGGTATTTTCCTCTTCATATCCTCTGTCTGTGCTTTAAAAAATTGATTTCTGTTTAAGCATACTTTGTTTGGGATTCAAGAGAGTTGTTTGTTGATTTTTGATAGAAGGAAGAATTATTTGAACAAGTTTTTAGAAATTTTAAAATGGAGAAAGCTGAAAAATCGTTGGCTAAGATGTTCCCTAGGTCTTCAGCTAAGAAAGCTAGCAAATCCTCCACCAAAGGAAAAGCTAAAACCTCAGCCAAGAGGAAATTTTCGATGGATAAGGATAATAGGATTGAGAAGGGAAAGAAGGTTAGAATTGAGGAACCCATCCCGGAAGCTGACCCTATTCCTGAGACTGAGCTTCCTCCTCTTCTTAAGCATTTGATACTTCCAAACCCTTTCATTGAAGCTCAGAAGCTGATTCCAGAGCTTAATGTGGATGAGAATTATTTCTTGAACAAACTCGAATGTAAGCTATCCCTAAACTACATCAGGGATGCTTCACTGAGTAATATCCTGACCCCTCTTCCAGAGAAGATTTATCCAAGAATGGTGCGATTATGGTACCAAAACATGGTGAAAGTGAGTGAGAAGGATGCTGATGACCCAACTCTGGTAATTTTTATTGATGATTGTGATTTAACCATCACTTATGAAGATATTGGAAATGCCCTGGGGATACCATTTCAGTATGATCCTGCTGGCCCTTTGGCTGCACTAGAGACCGCTTCTTTTAGAGATATGGCTGCCCATCTAACTCAAGGCATAGTTGGAACTGGGCAGTCCATCATGAGGAGAGACTTAGCACCTCAATTTTTACTGATAGATTCCATTTTAAGAGGGAGTTTGTATGTCACTGGGCACAGTCAGGAAAGAAGGACACCCATTCTGGAGGCTCTCTTTCACTTTTCTAAAGGGAAATTCTTCCATGCCCCCATGTTGATATTTGAAGCAATGGCTGACATCAGTGCCAAGATCAAGAAGGAATAGAAAGTGTTTGGAATACCATTTGGAAGGTTGATCACAGCCCTACTAAGGGCTAAATTTGATATTGATGAGCAAGAGCCTTTTGAGATTGTAACACCTCATGCTTTTGGGAAGAGGGCTTGGACTACAAACCAAACTATGTTGAAAAGAATGAGGGAAGAGGCAGAGCCAGCCCAGGAGGTTGCTATACCTGAACTTGAGGTGACCAGCTCTTTAGCTGCACCCATTGCACCTTCAGCTGCCATTGAACCTACTGCTAATGTTGAGGAGACCATCATCATGTCCACCTCACCTATCACAGCACCTATCCCATCACCTATCCCAACAGTTCCATCACTCATCACCACCACAATTCCCATTGCAGATTCTCCCCCGACACCAACCATTCCAGCTATACTTACACTAACAATTTCCTAGATATACCCACAGATTTTATTGTAAACTCACCTAGCACTCCTCACCTACAAAGCTTCTCAGGTTCACCAGCCCATTCAGGTCATACACCTGAGATCACCCATTCCTCTGAACCTAAGATATTTACCACTGAGGCCTATTCATCCTTGATGGGATCCATCTTGGAGAATATTGGGCATGAATATGCCTCAGTACCTGAACCCTCCCAATTTACTCACTTGGTTACTTCCCCCTTTACACCTATTACTCTTCAACCACCTACACCAATCATACCAGTCACCACTCCGCCTACCACACACGCACCTGACCCAATTAGCCAAATCTTCACCTTTCTCCAATCTATCCAAGCCCAGCTGTAGACCAACACAGACAACCAGTCCGTGACAAATTCCATTCTCCAAACCTTGGCCTCCACCTCCCAACCAACTACCTCAGCCACAGTACCCTCCACTTCTGACCATGATACCCAAACTGAACCGGAGGTAGTGCTTTTAGATTCATCTTCCCCCACCCCCACTTCTGGGATACATATGGTCCCTTACCACTCCATTCCTGTTCAACGTTTTGCCACTCTTCAAAGGGCTATGGAAGAGAACCCTTACATCTCTAGCGATGTCCTTAAGGGGATTGCAGATCTTCAAGCTTATATAAAGACTCCTTATGAAGACAAGATTAGGAAGTTGGAGCTATTTATGCAATTTGAGAGAGATAAGATGTAGGACTTGCTGCACCAAACCTATCAGATGGTTAGGGGTGAGAAGCACACAGTTACCATGTTACAAGAAGAGCTTGTCAATGAAAAGTTGAGGACAGTTAGAGAAAAAGAGAGGGCTGATAGACTTGAGAAATATATTGGCCTCACCAGAAAGATCAAGTCTGAAGAGTACACTGAACTCTAAGCCACAATCCAAGAGAAAGATGAATCAAGTTCAGATTCCAAAGCTGAATCAAAGACTCCAATATTGACTCAAGTTCTGACCCCATTGAACCAACTTATGATTCAGATTTTGACCCTAGTTATTAGACTACTTTGTACATGTTTTTTGTTGTTTGTTTAATGTGTAATTCCTGTTTGTTGTTTACTTTTGTTGATTTGTCAATTACTGTGCAAATTTTTTTTTTCTCTCTATCATTGTGCTTATTTTTTTTACTTTGCTTATTCATTTCTGGACCAGTGAGGACACTACTCCTCATAGGTTTGGGGGTGTGGCAGAGATGCCAATAATTTAGTTAACATTAATGCAACTTATGAGATTAGCAGAATTTTTGAAAATGAAGTGATTTCACACCTGCTTTTGAAAAATGAGGAAGTTAAAACTTTTTAAAATTGATTTCTAGTGTGATTCTAATACTTTCATGAAGTGAATGTCAGAAAATTTCCAAAAGAAAATTGATGTTTTAGTAAACCTAAAAAGAGAGAAAAAACAGTGATGATATACCTTAGGAATTTGATAGAAAACCACACGCAGTGAGATTTGGGCCTGAAATGTATTCTTTGGAGGTATGAATTGGCAATTTTTTTTGCTCTAGGGACTGTTTGAACTTGCTTGTTATCACTAGAAGTTACACATATCCAAGTTAAAATAGCTTGACAGCAATCATGACATTAAAGACATGATGTAAGGCCTCCTTTTGGACAGTTTGAACTTCAAAAAGCCCCACCTTTTAAAACTGCCCTTGATACACACCATTTGAGCTTTATAAATTCAAGATTTCTTTGAAACCTCATCAACCTCATTTAGCCTAACCCTCACTCTGAGAATTCAGAAGGTAAAGGAAAGAAAGCTAAAGACAGGTGAGTTGGGTAATAGTTTGGTAAAAGAAAAATAATTGAAGGCAATGATGCATCAGCAGAAGAAATGTGGCATTCCAGTCAATGTTGCTTAAAAAAAAAAAAAAAAAAAAAAAAAAAGAAGAAAAGGAAAAGTCATTTCGTTGGAAGTTTGAAAAAGAAAGAGAAAAAGATGGCCACTTTGGCTCTGAAAATTCAAAGAAGAAGATGAAATTGTGCTGAATTGAAGAAGGTGTGTCTACGACCTCCTTACCTTGACTGACTTCTCAATTTTGAACTCCATTCCACCCCTTTATTCTTGATAAATTTCACTCATAAGCCACATTACAGCCCAAGTTAAAGTCTTTACTGATCAAAGATGGATTGAGATGTCACATGGAGATAAGGATTTATGTAATCTATGGTGAAAAGAGCAGTAAATTCAAAACTGAAAAGCAATGCCCATGCTCCTGCTTACAGTCCTATTTGAGGGCGGTAACTGCTCTTGAGCTATGTGAAATAGTAAAACCTCATACTTGTATGTTGAGTGACAACCCTGGTGAGAGTTAGGTTTGAAATCAACTTATTTGGGGTAACATCATAGTAGGATTCTCAAATAGAAGGCAAGCTTTTCATTAATTTTTCTTTAAAAAACTTTTGACACAAACTGAGTGAATGGTAAAAGAATTACAGCAGAATTTCAGTTTTGAACTGATGTGTTCTTGAGAATCCTCTTACAGCTTGACTGATGCAGGTGTGAATAATCTGATTTGATGAAAGTCTGTTTTAACAAAACTGCATTAATATTAACAGATTTATTGGAGAAGTTTGTGGGTACCTTCACTGAAAACCCTCAGGAGGCTTCACTCCTCCACTAGGGATCACCTAGGGGTTTAAAAGGCTTGTGGCATATGCTAAATGCAACTGTGCTCCATACAAAAGTGGCTTTTCACTTTGTTTTTAATTGTCTCTGCTCAGGGACTAGCAAAGCTTAGGTTTGGGGGTGTGTTAAGAACTGGAAAATACCATTTTCCACCCCTTAACCTGGGCCTTGATAGACCCTTGGGAGAACTAAATAAGTGTTTTAAGTGTTTGTTTTACAGCTAACAATAAAGGCAGGCTTAACCCTGAAAGTAGCTTAAAAGTGCCAAAAAGATGATGACCCATCTTGATCTAGAGGAAGAAGGAGAAGGGACAGCCTCACTAGCTGTCAAAATGCCTAAACTAAAGAAGACAAAGGCCTGGTTTCAACTTGGAAATAGGTTTGGAGCTATTCGAAAAGAAGAATGCACTACAGAATGCTATTCGAAAGGATTCCTGATCTATTCGAAAAGAACCTAAACACTGCGAAAAGAACTAAAGCTCCAGGCTTGGTTTTCGAAGAGCACCTGATCTATTCGAAAGGAACCAAATTTGTTGATGATCCTTTCGAAAAGAAGAAAACTCCTTGTGAACAACACCAGATCTGTGCGAATAGAGCTCCAGAAGTCATATTTCCTTTCGAAAAGGTCCCCAATCTGTGCGAATAGAGCTCCAGAAGTTACAGTACCATTCGAAAAGGTCCCCAAACTATGCGAAATCATATTCTGAAGATTCCCAGCATCTGTAAGGGCATTTCAGTAATCTCTGCACGCGCCCCAATGCATTTAAAAACCCAAGGGCATTCTAAAAGATTCTGAGCACGAACCAGAGGCATATTCCACTCCATGTGAACACCTAAAGATGAAATTACTTAGTGGGAACTTCTAGAAGCTCAAATAGATTTTTGAATTACATAACAGAATTGATGCCTCTGTCACCTGATTGGCTGAACCAGATCAAGCAGTTCTGATTGGCCAGAACAGATCTGGATCCTTGTGGTCGACTCCTATTAGTTGATATAGATCTAACCAATTCTGATTGGTTGATGCACATCTGAGCTGGACTTGGGGAAAACTATAAATAGACGAACTATTTGCCCAATCTGGGTATCCAAAATTTGAGTTTCATTCCTGCTGCCTCATTTTCCAATTCAGATCAAGATAGCTTGTCTGAAACCTCTGTAATAGCCTAGCTTTTATCTGTAACTGAGAACTGTGAGATACTTGTGTAAATTCAAGTGAGAATTGTATTCAAGATTACAAATTCGAGAGCTGTTGTAAGCTGTGTTCAGTAATTGTAATGGTGGATTTAAAAAGGTTGCTTTCATCAGTACGTTCTCAATCGGGGTCCTTCAATTGTCTAGACCTGTATGCAATGGCTTTTCGATGTTGGTTTAACACAACCTAACCCACTGTAAGAAGCGTCACTATAAACCACAAACCCTCCACTGCCTGATGGAATAGCTAAAATTGGTGCGGAGGTAAGTCTCTTTTTAAGCTCTTGGAAACTCTTCTCACACTCTTTAGTCCACTCGAACTTAATGTCCTTCCTTGTGAGTTTGATAGGTGGTCCTGAGCTCTTGGACAATCCCTCTACAAACCTCATGTAATATCTAACTAAACAGAGGAAACTACAAATTTCTGTTAGTGTCATTGGTTGCTTCCATTCTACCACAGCCTCAATCTTCGTTGGATCTACTGTAACACCGTCCATAGACATGTCTCCCAGAAAACTCACTTGCTCTAGCTAGAACTCACACTTGCTGAGCTTTGCATAAAGTTGGTGTTCACGTAGCGTCTATAAGGCTATTCTTAAATGCTTCTCGTGTTCTTCCTTGGACTTTGAATAGACTAGGATGTCGTCCATAAACACAATCACACATGTATCAAGATGTGGTTTAAATACCCTATTCATGAGATCCATGAATGAAGCTGGCGCGTTCGTCAACCCGAATGACATTACTAAGAACTTGTAGTGCCCATATCTGGTTTTAAATGCCATTTTTTGAATATCCTATGTTTTGACCTTCAATTGGTGATAACCTTATCTCAAATCAATCTTAGTAAAAAATCTTGCACCTTGCAACTGATCGAAGAGGTCATCTATTCTTGGCAAAGGGTATCGATTCTTTACGGTCAACTTGTTCAATTGACGATAGTCGATGCATAACCTCATCGACCCGTCCTTCTTCACAAACAAGATCGGTGCTCCCCAAGGAGAAACACTAGGTCTTATGAATCCCTTATCTAGGAGTTCTTGCAGTCGTTGCTTTAATTCTTTCAACTCAGTCGGAGCCATTCGATAAGGTGCTTTAGAAACTGGCTCTGTACCTGGTGCTAAGTCAATTGCCAATTCCACTTCTCTATCCAGTGGCATTCCTAGTAACTCATCTGGAAATACATCCTCAAACTCACAAGCAACCGGAATATCGATTATGATGTGCTTCTCTTCCTTTTGCTCTAGTAGAAAAGCAAGGTATCCCCTACATCCGTTCTTTATCAAGCGCTATGCTTGGATCGCGGATATAAATGGTATGAAGGTCGATCGCATACCAAAGAACCTGAATGATCTATCTCCCTTGGGGTGAAACGTGACTATCATTCTTTGGCAATCAACGCTCGCATTATGAGCGGATAACCAATCCATGCCAAGGATCACATCGAATCCCTGCATATCGAACAAAATCAGATCAACTGCTGCCTCATGAACTGTGTAATCCCTAATCGCGACAACCATTGACCTACACACCATATCGGTGCTCATTGAGTTTCTCGTCGGAAGTGATACCGGTAAGATAAACTCTAATGGTTCGGGAGCAACTTTCATCTTCCTTGCAAATTGAGGTGTTACAAATGAGTGGGTAGACCCTGGGTCTATCAACACTTGAGCCTCATAAAAATAATAGTCACCCTCCTTGTATATTTGTAAGGAACCTAAGTTGCATACGCAAAATCTACTTAGATGTCCGCAAAGATATCAAGTAATTCTAATCTAGCAATGAAAAATGAAAGTATAATGATTGTTTACTATCCTGTCATGCATCATGCACTTTCTTCATCTAAAATCTAATAGAATAGCTTGACAACATATATGAAGTAATACCTTGGATCACTCATTGGTATGTTGAGCATCCTGAGCGGTGACTGTATATGCACACCCCTGAATCATAGGCCTCGTGGTGCGTACCAGCCATGGTATAGCAGTTGTAGCAGTCTTCTCCTTTCTTAATACTGGACAATCTTTGATCATGTGCCCCACCTTTCTACACTTAAAACATCCACCAGTCCCCCATCTACACTCAGCCGCCTTATGTGCCTTGCCGCATAGGGCACAAGTCTCTGTGGGAATGGATGATGCAACTTTAGAAAACCCCTGTGTAACCGATGCCCCAGTGGTAGAAGCAGGGCTTTCATGACGGAAAGGCCTCGCTTGTATAGGCATAGGTGGCCTCGCATAGTTTACTTGGGTAGGTGGTCTCGAAAGTGGTGCCGTAAATCTTGACTTTTTATTCACCAATTCATAATTTCTCATTCTCCCTTGACCAGCCTTGTCTTTACTCTGCTAATCATGCATTTGATATAGTTCCTAGATATCTCTCTCGGTAACTATGGCCTTTCCCATAACTGCTCCATATGTCTCTAGCTCTAATACGGAAATCGTATCCTGTATATTCAGCCTTAAGCCACGTTCAAATTTGTTGGCCTTCATCAACTCCGTGGCCACATACTCAGGAGCAAATCTGAAAGTTTCATAAACTCCGTACCATATTCCCGTATGGTCATCCCTCCTTATTCCAAGGTCATGAACCTTGCTGCCATTTGATTCCTAACTTATCTCGAGAAATACTCTTTGTTGAATGTCTTAACAAACTCATTTCATGTCCATGATTCATCTGGACTCTCATGCTCTCTCCTTACAAACACTGCTTTCCACCAAGGATCGGCGTCTCCCTCTGATTGAAATGAAGTCCAACTCACCTTCTCCTCTTCGGTACATGGCAATCTTAGGAGGAGCTTCTCTATCTGATTCAGCCACATTTCCGCCTTTAGCGAATCTGTCTGACCATAGAAGCTAGGAGGTTTCAGTTTCCTAAAATCTACAAATGATGATTGTTGTGGTGGCACAGGAGGTGGTGTTAGAGGTTGTTGCTGATGGCTATTTGCATGGTTAGCTGCCAACAATGCCATTTGTTGAGCCATAGCGGTTGCCACGACTTCCATGGCTTGAGCCATCCTTTGTCTCCCTTCTCTATCTTATTCCATTTTCTGGTTACCTCCTTGACTTCCTCTTTCCAAATATTTGTCTCTGAAACATCTCTATTTCTGATCGAAACTCTATTTGAACTAGTGGAAATCTCATCCCCACTTCTTAGATTCCATCAACGACCACCCCTCGGCCGTCCACTACTTCTATTAGATATACGTTCTGCAAACATGAAACCAAGGTTTCATTAGCAGGCAGTCCCTATACTCTGATCACGTATCTCAAAACTAGGTTACGTGTTTGGGATAAATCAAAAATTTCTAAAGCTTAGCTTTGATACCAACTGTGACAGCCCGGATTTTTGCATCTGTAAACCCAATCCGTCGGACCGCCGATAGGGCGATCGCCGAATGAATTAAACACTTGAACACTTGGTACATCCACACACAAAGCAGAAAACGAAGCACAACTCTAACAACGTAGATAGAGTCATCATATAAGCAAATGAAATCTCTAGTTCTACTATCAAAGTGCGCTTAAAATAACAGTTCTAATCCAATGTAGAGACACATGGATAAAAGAACCACCGGTGATGCCATCCATCACTAAAACATGGTTCAGAAAATAATATTTATAATATTTACATGAATCTGAAATCTGAACATAATGGCTGGACGTACCAAGCCGAATCTACACACAAAACTCAAAAGTCTACGACCATAATTTCCCCTAAGGGGAATGATCTTCAGGGGAAGGTTCTAACTCTTCCTATAGCACGAACTCAGGATCCTCAAGCTCATAATCCTCTGTATCAGAATCTACACCTGTACCTGTGACGTATAGTCGAAGGGTGAGCTAAAAATTAAGCTCAATAGGGAAAATATCAGTAGCATGCTTTTTATTACATCACACATATAATCTCATGACATATATCAAAATAATTGCAGGAACTGAAATCAAAAGCATTTGAATCAAACAAACTAATTTGATGCACATTTCAAGTTAACCACATGATTTCCAAAGCTTTTTACATAACACAAGAAGAAACTTAAATTGATTACTTAAATATAATCTCGAGCATATATAGCATCGAGAGCCACGTATATACCGATGGGAATAGCCACCATCGTTGTTCAATGAACTATTTCACAAAGCCAAGTCCCTGAGCTACGTTAACAGGGTCACTTGTGCTTCACATTGTCCATTCGCAGTCCACAATGTACGGATATCCCACGTTACCGGCTACACAAGTTGTACGGATATCCCGCCGTACTGGTCACGGATATCTCGCCGCGTCGGTCACGGATATACTGCCGCGTCGATTGGGTATTCACCCACAAACCTCAAATCAAAGTGCAAAATTTAACTTATAGTTTATCACCGTGAATTGTAGTAATATATAGCTAGGTTTAGGATTTGGAAATCTAAAGTTCACACACGCACATACTCATGTTTGACTGAGTTCACAATACACATTTTCGTGTCTTACTAAATTTACGCACACACTTAGTTCACACACACACATGTTTGCACTTGAATCCGTGTACAAAGCTCATGCATGTTAAATAACGAAGTTTCATGATTTTCACACACACATATTGATCATATCAAAAATCACATGCTTATTGTAACAAGGCACATGTTATAGGATTTTCCCTACCTCACGCAAAGTCCACACAAAGGTCCTTTTATGTCAAAGTACTCCCTTCATCACGCACCCATGATCTTAACCTAAACACATCACATTTATGTCCTACATGTCAGAAGTGATGAAGAAAAATAAGACTCAAAAGTCCTTTTTCTCAAACCAAACAAATGCAAGAATCTGACAAAATCGATCGATCGATCTATCGAATCCCAATCCGATCGGTCAGTTCACAAAATCGATCGATCAAAATATATTTCGATCGGTTGGTTTCCTTCCAAAAACACACACATCTTTGTTTATATAATCTGTCCCACACTCGATCTATCAGTTTCAAAATTGATTGATCAGTTTTGAAATTGATCGATCTGTTTCTAAATCGATCGATCGGTTTACTCAAAAACCAATCTCTTCTCCACATCTCATCCTGTCGACTCCACAGGAACTTGTTGACTCCATAGGAACCTGTCGACTTCACAGATAAGCCTGTGGACTCTTCAGGCAACCTATCGACCCTTCAAGGGAGCCTCTTGACACAAATCGATCGATCGAATTTCCATTCGATCGATCCATTTTCACTTAGAAAACATTCTTTCTCTGTTTTATTAATTTTTTTCACATTCTGTCAAAGTCGATCGATCGGTTCTCCTTTCGATCGATCGGTTTTGACAGACTCTTAGCAACATAGTTTCTTCTTTTAAGTTTATTTTTCCCCAAAATTTATCACATTTATTTCTTATCTTTTAGGGCATTTATTGCCCAACCACACCACGTAACTACCATTTAATTCTAGTCTCCTAGGGCATTGATTGCCCAACTATAAATCATAAATACAAATGATTCTCAAACATAGATTCTTACCTTAAAATTAGAACTCCTTGCATATCAATGGTCTAAGCTTTTAATTCCCTGGCTCCTCTTTTCCCACACATCAAAGGGTTTGAAAACCCATCTTCTTACGATCGATTCGAACACACACGAGATCAACCCCTCCTTTAACACGTTGAAAGGAAGAAAGAGCTCGCTTCTCTCTTCAGAAGGCTTCTTCCTTATTCAAAACTTAAGCCACAAGGTAAAGAAACTAATTTCTTATCCAATTTAGGCTTTTATACTTAAAGTTTTAGTTTGGGTGTTAAGCCGGTACATCATAATTCAGTGTACGTCCTCTCATCTAACAGTCATTTATCTTTAGTCTTTATCCTTGTTCACTTAACTACTCACCTTTATCATCTTGGAATACGTGACTTGACAAACACGCTTCCTGGGTCGGATGGTTCAAAATTTGAAATTTTTGGGACGCTATAGGAACCTAGACTGAACCACCAGAATGCAAGCAACACATAGAAGACTGGGAGTCGACCGACGAGGATGATTTCCACATCACCTCTTTGGGAAATGAGGAAGAGTCAGAGACACCTCAGCCTTACGAGTCAGAAGGAGAGTATTGGCTCTCAATGTCGAGCGAAGAAGAAGACTACTGGACTAGTCTTATTAATATAGAACTTGTAGATCACCTAAGAGCAGAACGGCTGAAGCTGCTTGAGGAGGTAAATCACTCCCAGAGCGAAGGGTCGGATTCTGATGGCGAACATGATTATCAATCCTTACTGGATAATTAGCAGTGCCTGCGCTGCTGCCCTTACCCAGAGTTGCCCTATTACAGCCTGTGCGCATCTATTTTAATACAGTGCGAAAGAGCTATCCTGCGTGAGATATGACAAACAACAAGGGTGAAAGATCATCATATCGCCTTTATAGAATTCCAAGAACTAGAGCTCGACGCTCCCCAATCTCTAGATGCGCAACAACTTCTGATATTCTGGAACTCACTGGAAGAGGAATGGCAACCACCACTGAGTGATGATGAAGACTACTGGATAGACCTTTTGATGCTCGAATTAGCAGAACAGTTAGCCCAAAGCTTTCAAGAGCAGTCAGATGAAGAAGACAACCTCGACATCAACAATGGTGACCTCAAAAAAGAAGGTTGGGAATGCCCCTGGGGAGATCCCTTTATATCTCACCCATATCAGCCTCGCTGTCGAGCCTGTATACTCATCCTCTCGTACTATGAAGTCCAAGGGAGGGAACTTCCAAGCCTAGAAGACTTCAACTCCGATAGTGCCAGCTTTGAATGCCCCTCTACCACATGGAAATGCTCATAGGAATCTCCATGCATCATTCGACTCTACCAGCCCCACTGCAAGACTTGTACCGAGATATTAGGAGACCTCAAACGAGAGGGCAAGACTAATCCCCTTCCCACACTGTGGGTGATGGTCGAAAGCAATCCAGGGTCAATGATTAGATATGTTTGGTCGATACGGGAAGAAGAACACCATCAAGAATACCTCTAGTCAGATTTCAAAGATGAGATCTTAGATGACTACTGCCTCTCTGCCCTTTTCGAGGATGAAACTTAAGAGGAAAGCACATCAATCGGACTATCGCCATCCTCACTCATCGGAGGATCACCCCGAATGAGGACTCTAAAAAAAAATGCCAAATTTTGAATCGGTCCACGTCATTCGAAGACTCGCACGAATGACTCCAGCAGCTGTCCAGCTTCCCCAACTAAGAGAAGCCTCTCCGTCGGTTCCTCTTCAGGCAACCGACCTGTACCATATCTCTTATCAAAAATTAAAAAAATAGAAAATTCTAAAACCCATAAAAATCTAAAAACAGAAAATCCCAAAAAATTAGAAGACCACAGAAAAGGGAGCGAGCCCTTCATCCCAAATCCATTCAGCTACCAGCAAGGAAACATTTCTCCTAAGGTTGCGAGTAGCGATCACGCCAACAGAATCAAGGAAGGAATAATCGACATGATCACACACGGTCATCGTCCCACCCTCAACATCGAAGAACCTGACTTGACTCGGTTCGAAGTGACCCTACTGCCTCTTCCTCATGAGGGCGTCGAGCATCTCAACGAAGTGATAAGCCCGTAATCATACTCGATGAGATACTCCATGACTTTGAGAGAAGGATGAATAACCTCTACCTACACCTGACTAAAGATGTTGTGGTCTTAAATTATGCCGATGAAGGGTTACCTCCTGCAGAACTAACCACCCAGTGTAGCCATTTTGCAGTGTATGAACTCACAGACGATGAAGGAGGAGCACCAGCCGTTGAGGAGACACAGGACGTCCAACAGGTCATCAAACGCTTCGATGAGTAAACTCAAGCAGCCACAAAGCCTACCATAGAAATTAATTTTGTCACTGAGGAGAAGCCCAAGAAGCTGTTAATCAGTGTGATACTCAGTCCCAAGGAGTGACAATAGATTATCCAAGTCCTTCAATATCACCTCAGCTCCTTTGCATGGTCCTACGAAGATATGCCTGGCTTGGACTCGAGCTTAGTAGAACATTGCTTAGTCCTGGAGCCCTATGCAAAACCCGTTAAGCAGAAACTCCGGAGAATGCACCTGCAGACCATGCTACAAGCCAAGGAGGAAGTTGACAAGCTACACAAAGCCAAGGTCATACGAGTCGTCCTCTACCCTAAATGGGTAGCAAACATAGTACATGTCACCAAGAAATACAGCAAAGTAAGGGTATGTATTGACTTCCGGAACCTCAATTAGGCATGCCCAAAAGATGACTTCCCGCTCCCTCACATCGACACTCTGGTCGACAATACTACCAGACATAAGAAGTTATCCTTTTTGGATGGCTTCTTCGGATGCAATCAGATAAAGGTAGCTGAATCCGACCAAGAAAAGACTTCCTTCACTGTGCCACGAGGAACATACTGCTACATAGTCAAGCCTTTCAGGCTCAAGAATGTAGGAGCCACATATCAATGCTCCATGATGGCTATCTTCCATGACATGATGTATAAGTGCATGGAAGTCTACATCGATGACATATTGATGAAGTCCTAGACTCAGGCAGGACATGCTGAAGCATTACGACTGGTGTTACAGAGATAAAAAAAGTATCAGCTCAAGATGAATCTGAAGAAATGCGTATTTGGATTAACCTCTAGAAAACTACTAGGATTCATCAAGGAATCAAAGTCGGTCTAGTAAAGGTCAGAGCCATTCTCGAGATGCCACCTCCCAACAACATCAAAGAACTATGAGGCCTAATAGGAAGACTGCAATGCATTAGGAGATTCATCTCCCAACACTCAGATAGATGAGATCCTTTCTACAGACTACTTAAAGGAGGAGTTGAATACATATGGGATGACCAGTGTTAGCGAGCCTTCGACAATATTAAGAAGTACCTCCTCAACCCGCCAATACTATCACCACTAGTTCCCGGAAGACCTATGATCCTCTATGTGTCAGCAAATGACAAGGCTATGGGAGTAATCCATGGACAATATGAAGAAGACGATAAGAGAGAGAGAAGACCATTTACTACCTCAGTAAAATGATGGTTGAGTATGAACGCAAATACACGCCAATGGAGAAGACATGCCTCGCACTAGTATGGGCCTCAACGCAACAATGACACTACTTCAGAGCATACAAGATACTAGTCCTAGCACATATGGACCCTTTGAAGTACATCTTCGATGAAACCCGCTACATTCGGAAAGATCGCTCGATGGCATATGCTCCTAAAAGAGTTCGATATCACATATGTCACGCAGAAGTCCATCAAAGGATAGGTGATCACTAACTACCTCATGAACCTTCCACTCCCAGGCAATGAGCCTGTGCACGAAGACTTTTCTGACGAAAATCTCCTCTCAATTCACAACGAAGATCCCGACAAGACTTCATGGACCCTTTACTTCGACGATGCTCTCAATCAAAAAGGAAAAGGCATCGGGATAGTCCTGCTGAGCCCAGAAGGAGTCGTTATACTAAAATCTTTTCAACTCGAGTTCTTGGTCACCAACAACGTCGCTGAATATGAAGCCTTCATCACCGGATTAAGAACACCGCTACAGTTAGGTGTGAAGCAGTTGAAGACAATCGGCGACTCTAAGCTTGTGATATCACAAGTCATTGGGGAATGGGAGACCAAAGAAAAAAGACTAATGACATACCTGGAAATAGCTCAGTTCCTGATAAAGAAGTTCGAAAGAATATCTTTCAAGCACATCCCTAGACTGGAGAACGAACTTGCAGACTCTCTCGCCACACTAGCCTCAACCATTCATATACCAGTTCGACAGAACACTAAATCCTTCTTCATCGAGAGATTAACGACACTAGCACACGAAGTTGCCTGGCAAATAAAATCGGAAATGCCAACTGGACCAGAAGCCGTCATGAATGAAGCACAACTTACCTCAGGTAACTCCACGAAGAAAGAAGTTGATGTTGTAACCCTCAGATTCAAGAAATCACTAACCGACGATGGACATCCATGGTATTTTGATATATGAAACCTCCTGAAGGATCGCCATGTCCCTCAAGGTTCTGCATCTTGGGCGAGATGCTATACAAAGAAGCCTTCACCAAAGGAGTACTACTGCGATGAGTTATAACTGCTAAAGGACAATATATGGTTGGCTTTGTGATGATAGAATTTTATTAAAAAATGGATGATTAAATAGAAAATAGAGGGCAAATGTATCAAATCACAAAGAACAGTCTTGCAAGATGTCAGGGCCTGTTGCAGCAAGTTCGAAAGGGAAGTAAGGGTTGTCCATAAGGAAAAGTGATCTCAATGTTGGTAAATCTCCAGATCTATTACAGATTTGGCTCTTCCTATCTATCCTAAAAGCAAAGAAAAATAGGAAAAGAGTTTTGGTTATCACTTTTAACTAAAAATAGCAGAAAATCAGATCTAATTGTAAACAAATTTATAAAATGAACTAGAGATGAGCAAGAGAGAAATTCGAATGAGAGATAAAAAGTTTCGGTAAAAAAAAAATCAAATGTGGAGAATTAATATCCTAGGATTAGTCTCACTGATAAATTGATTGGTTAAATAGCAGTGCAGAGGATGGATTTGCAGCCATCCTTCATTTGGCTACAAGCTCAAATGCAAGGTATAATAATCCAACCTAAACCAAAGGTTTGAATTGGTCTTAAGGTTATGATATGTCCACTTCAATGGTCACAGATCATCCTAGGGATTTCATTCAATCCAAAGGTCCAAATTGAAATAATAAACACACTACAGACACTGTGGATGCAAGGCTACAAGCTCAGGCATCCTCAGGGGCATACAACCTATGGAAATTTGAGGGAAATCAACAGATCTACAGATTAAATGAACTTTACAACCAACAATTCATTGATTTAATACAGCTTACAACAAATTACTCTCGGATCTGTAGTCTTTGCATTATCCAATCCTCACACAAAGCTATCTCACCACTCAATTTACAAATCTGACCTCACCCTAGTATAGACACCCCCATTTTGCCTTCTCGGAATATATTTTTATTCGGTCAATCTTTGACCTTTTTTTTAACCCTGATATGGGAACCATGCACTGAAATAATAGTACATGGCTAAAATAATAGCTCTGTGGCTCAGATCCTGACATGGGGAGACTATATACTGAAATAATAGTATATAGTCAAAATGTAGATTGAAACAATAGTCTTGCATTTCATTCTAGAGACCAAACTCGGACAACCCCGAATTAAGTGCCTGAAACCCAGCGCATAATTCGATTGCACGCCAGACCACAAACGCGCAATCAGTCCCCCTTTCAGACCAAGCGTCCTTTCTCGGACCTATTCGAGACTCGATTACGCGCCTAAAATCAGACGCGCGATCGGATTAAGCGCTACAAAATCAGCGTGCAAT
The DNA here is from genome assembly GCA_021018995.1 of Chloranthus sessilifolius. Lineage (NCBI taxonomy): Eukaryota > Viridiplantae > Streptophyta > Magnoliopsida > Chloranthales > Chloranthaceae > Chloranthus > Chloranthus sessilifolius. The sequence goes on along the minus strand of CM037597.1, from coordinate 30,172,908 downwards.
TGGCCTACGCCCGACCTAGTCTCATTACCCTTAACCCTTAAGTTTCCTTGATTAAGCGCTTATGACTAAACGCTTCAGATTGTGCACCTCACATCACGCGCGCAATTAGCCCTAATTTTGTTAGGGCTAGGAAACTCGCTAAGCAAGTCAGCCGGTCGCTCACTGAGTTGGTGATCGACTCAAAGCGATTAAGCACTAGGAAACTGACGCGTAATTCAATTAAATGCCTGAAATAGGGTACGTAATTGAAGGAAAACCTATAAAAGTTTTTTTCCTCGAAAAGAGAGGAGGATGACAATTTTTTTAGAGAGAACAAATTTTTTGGGGATTCTAAAACTAGAGAACTCCAAGGATAAATCCATAGAGCACCCTAATCATGTTTTTGAGATTCAAGCTTCTAATCGAGATTTCTCTCCACAGCCCCGACCTTAGGTAAAAATCTAATTTTTAGTTTCCAACCATAGCATTTAGTATTTAGATTTAGGAATTCCCTTAGTCTTAATTATTAGTTCTGATTTTCAGTCTTAGACTGTAGCACCCTTCTTTTTTAGGCAGTAATTTTTAATATCTGGTTCCAGTTCTCAAAATCTGGATCCAATCCTTAATCAGACTGCCTAATCCCTAACTCTAAACCTTAATTTCATTCTAAAATCTCAATCTCCAGTCCTATTATTAATTTCTAGTTCTAGTTCTTAGTTTCTAGAACCAATCCTTAATCATACGGTTTAATTTTCTGATTTCGATCCTGAATTTAGTCCTTAGATTATTTTTAGCCTTTAGTTTTAATCTCTAATTTCTTATAGTTCTAATCTTTAGATTCTAATTCTTAATTCTTAAGTTTTAGAATTCAGCCCTTAGGAAATCCCTGCCCAAATCCTTAGTCTAGAGCTGACTAGTTCTCCCCAATCTTTTCTCAATTGTCAATCCCATCACTTTTACATTTGGCTTATTTTGAGGTATCAAACAGAGTTGGATTGAAGCAAAATTGTTCACGTTCGAAAGCTTATCAAAGTTTCTTTCCAACAAGCCAAAAAACGCTCAATTCTGACCTGTATCAAAAAAGTTATGATCAGTTTTCGGCTGCTGCGCAAAAAGTGATGTTTTCCAAAACTCCTAGTCGAATTAGGATTAGTATCTTTATTATATTATTTTACAAAATAGGATTTATGGTAAAAGCCTATAAAAAAGACCTTTACCCCCCCTAGCCATCCCTATATATAATTCTCATATACACAATTCCCTCTATACAATTTCCCCCTATACAATTTTCTCATATACAGTTCTCCTCTATACAATTCTCCTCTACACAATTTTCCTCTATATAATTTTCCCCTATACAATTTCCCTTTACACAATTTCCCTCTATACAATTTCCCTCTGTACGATTTAGACAATTCTTCAGGTAATTCTTTAGTCCTTAATTTTCTGGTTCTAGTTCTTAGGTTCTAGAACCAGTTCCCCTATTTTTTATATTCTAGGTCTAGATTTAGATTCTAGCCCTCTAGTTCTTAAATTTTAGATCTTAGGTTTTAATCTAAATTTCTAGTTTTCTGATTCTAGTCCTTAGGTTCTAGAACCATCTTTTAATTTTTGGGTCCTAGTTCTTAGGTTCTATAATTGGTACTTAATCTCACAGTCCAAATTTTCCTAATTTCGATCCCGATTTTGGTCCTTAGGTTTTAGCTTTAGTCTTAATTTCTCATAATTCTAAATCCTAAAATTTGCTTTATAGTTTTAGTTCTTAATTCTTTTTTTTGCCGTAAAATTTTAACCCTTAAATACCAATCATCAATCTTTCACAAAAAAAATACTACTTTATAATTCAAATTCAGTCTCTCTCAATTTTAGCCACCCGATTTGCCCAAGGGAGCTTATGGAGGGTACTCGGGAATGAGGCCAATCCTCCTTAGCATTATGGGCCCAAACCCTTTTTTTTTTTCTAATTAATTCAATTTCAAATTAAAATTAGGATATTTAAATTAATTAGACTCCTAGTAGGATTAGGAGACTTCATTGATTAGATTGTTAATAGGATTAAGAAATTTAAATTAATTACACTTTTAATAAGATTAGGAGACTTAATTAATTAGATTTCTAATAGGATTAAGATATTTAAATTAATTAGACTCCTAGTAGAATTGGAAGACCTTTTTAAAATTAGACTCCTAGTAGAATTAGGAGACCCTTTCTTAATCTGACTCCCAGTAGGATTAGGAGACCAAGTTAAATCAGAATCTTAGCAGGAATAGGAAAACCAAACCAGTTAAACTAAAGACAACCCACAGCTGCTGACGTTCGCTGGCGGACGATTCAGTAAAGGAGTTCAACCTGCGAGCCCCCACTTTTCTTTAAAGCGTGATCAGTGACATGTTGTAGCATCGATAAATATCTGCAGCTGGCGATCACATCTTCTTAGGTATTCTTCATTTAGAATTCACCTCCGTAATTTCAGCATTTAATATTTCCTAATTTGTTACTCCATCATCGCCATTGCCAGAGTCTGCTTAGGATAGAATTGGGCCACTCTTTTCGGGGATCGAAAGGAACCCAGAAAAAGTGCGTACCAACAGACCGGCAATCACGATGGGACTCTTTTTCGCTAAGGTTGCCCTAGTTTAATTAATTTGGTTTTCTATTTTCTTTGCTTTATTTAATTTGGTTTTATATTTTTCACTTTTTCTTTTAATTTTTATTTTATTTCCCTTTATCACTTTTCTACACACACTTGCACGTGGATCAATATTTTCAAAAAAAATAAAAAATAAAAGAAAAGAGAAACAAAAACTATTTTAAAATGGCTGGCATCACAAAATTGAACTTTAATGATAAGGACCCACCCGTATGGGGCCCCCATAGCGACCCCGAGTATAACGTTAGGCTATCTCCGTGGACAGCCCAGTGTCGTGCTTAGGTAAACATGATTAATGAGAGCGAAAAATACCCCTTCGCCCCACGAAATACAAATCATAGTAATAGCATTGAAGAAAGTGGTACTGAGAGAAGCTACTCTGATAGTCAAGTTATGGACCACACTCCCAGTGCACTCACAAAAGGAGGAAAAGAAGTCGACGCATGACTCAGGTCCCAAAAACAAGTTACTCCGAGGAACAGACAAGAGAAAAGGACGCCGATTCCTCCACATGCTCCAACTCCCCTGACACATAACACATATACCTCTCCCAAGGTACCAAGAAAAGACACCGCCATAAACATAAACGACCTCCACCAATTTCTAGATGACTACATGGCTAACAAAGAACGCTCTAGTCACACTTTTGGATTCGACAAATTTTGCCAAGACATCGACTTCACTGTACCTGCTGGTTTTTAACCTCCAAAATTTAACAAATATAATGGTACGGGAAACCCAAAGCACCACTTGGCCCTATTCTACAATGACTATCGACCAATCCACACCAATCATGGACTCCTGATCCATTACTTTCCGAGATCACTAGAAGGAGAAGCCCTTGACTGGTTCGCGGCCTTACCTTTAGCTGAAATCGAGACATTCGAAGACTTAGCCAATAGATTCCTAGATCAATACCAGCACCTGACTCATGAAGAAATCAGTCTCGCTGACTTGATACACACAAGACAAGAGGACGGTGAAGACTTCTCGAAATTCGCCAATCGTTAGAGAAGACTTGCCGCTCGAACGGAGAATCAAATAAAAGAAAATGATGTAATAGAAATCATGATTAGCAATACTCGAGAGCCTCTTCGGAGCATTCTCATCCTAAGTGACTATCACGACCTTGCTAGCCTTTATTAACGCGCCTCACGCTTAAAACGTCGACTGAAGAATGGAAACCTCAGCCTTCCTACCTTAACATCCAACGGACCCTCCTCCGACAGCCCCTAGACAAACACCCTAAATGAAGCCATAAACTTTGAACAAATCAATGTGAATCAAGAACAAAACCAAACTAATCCTCAACCATGCCACCTATATGACCAAGCTCAAGACCTCTACACAAACCTGTACCCTAACTACAACCAACCTCTATACCCTGCCAAGACCAACAACTCACAACGCCCAAGGTAGGTTTCCGTCATGCCCATTGTTTCCCTCTTTTTACCCGTAGAGCCCTCTCGGGTTTTCACTATGTCTATGGGTTTGCATTTTTACCCCAGGTGCCTTTTCAGGTTTTCACTTGGTCCGCACAAACTCTTTGTTTTTACCCATGGCGCCCTTTCGGGTTTTCACCACATCCTCTTTGCTTTGAGCTTGTATATTTTTATTTTATTTTATTTTATCTCTTTCTCTTTTTTTTTATCTTATCAAAGGCCACGACATGGACGTCGATTTCGTCATAGCCAGCCAGATAAAATTCTTTGGTTGTCTCACAGCTTGGCTCATGCTGACTCAATGGATACTATGACTGCTTGTAGACCTTAAAGAGGGATTTTTCTTGGAATGTATCATGGCCATGGGATAGGTTAGAAATTTTTAAAGGTATTCAGGTTTTCAAAAAGGTTTACATGATTGGGTTCCAGCTGTCATAATACACTTCTTCCTTGGAGGATTTTGACTGTACATGCCCCATTTTTTCTTTTCTTTTTTTTATTTTGCTTCTTTTTTTAGACATCTTCTCTTTGGGATTTTGCTTTTCTGATTTTTATCTTGGATTTTGATGGTAACTCTTTTTCATATTTTTTTTTTGAGTATTATACACACATGTTTTTTTTTGGAGGGGTTCGTGAAAGAAAGGCCGATGGCTCAGCGGGGGTAGTAAAGGGTATGGTCATTCAGGGACGCTTTTTGGCTATTGAGCTTTGAAATGATGGTTGCTTTTTAAAGTATCCTTAAGCAGTCACATATCCATTTTTGTCAATACTTACGTTACCGCGGAGACTTAGGAATAGAATCGTCGGGCGTATCCAACGTTGATGGGCTATGGATAGTGATCTCCTTCCATGGTGGCGAGGTGGATAGCATATCCCGGGAGCACCTCTCGGATGACGTAAGGTCCTTCCCAGTTGGGTTTGAATTTTCCTCTTTGATCGACATGGAGGGATAGGAAGATTTTCTTGAGTACAGTGTCTCCTACCTTCAGATCTTGATCGTGAACATGTTTGTTGTAAGTGCATGCAATTCACCCTTGGTACACTTGGGTATGACACAAGGCAAGGAACCTTTTCTCGTCCAGCAGGTTCAATTGCTCAAAGCGGGATCTCTCTCTCTCAGCTTCAGGTAAGTCAGACTCCATGAGAATGCGAAGCAACAGTACTTCAACTTCAACTGATAGGACTACCTCAGTTCCATAGACAAGGGAGAATGGTGTTGCCCCTATAGCGGTGCGGATCGATGTTCTGTAGGCCCATAAAGCGAATGGTAACATTTCACTCTAATCTCGATAGGTGATAAGCATCTTCTCAACGATGCGGACGACCATTTTATTAGCAGCTTCCACGGCCCCATTAGATTGTGGCCAATATGTTGACGAGCGATGATGTTTGATCTTGTATTGCTCACAAAAGGCCTTGATGCACTTGTTCATGAAGTTCGTGCTATTGTCTATGATGATATCCTTAGGTACACCAAATCGGCATATAATATTGCTTTTGATAAATTTCTCAATATGTGGGGCTGTGATGTTCGTGTAGGATGTTGCCTCTACCCATTTGGTGAAGGATTCAATGGCGACCAGGATGATTGATGTCTGTTTGATGCTTTCGGATTGACTTTTCCGACAACATCGAGGCCCCAAGTGGTGAATGGCCATGGAGTGGTCATGCTGTGAAGGTCAATGGCCGGAGCATGGATCAGACTGGAATGCTCTTGACATTTGTAGCACTTCCAAATGTGCTTGCAACAATCAGATTCCATAGTGGACTAGAAGTATCCTTGGCGTAAAATCTTTTTAGTGAGCATGTGGCCATTGACATGGGCTCGACATACTCCCTCATGAATCTCCTTCATGATGTTCACTGCCTCGCCTTCAGTTAGGCATCAGAGTAGGATATTGTTACACGACGGCTTGTAGAGACACTCGCCACAGATGACATAGTTCACCATTAAATGTTGGATGGTCCGTCTGTCCTCTTTGGATGTCCCCTTAGGGAAAGCCCGAGTCTCGAAGAAATTCTTGATATCTGAGAACCATGGAGGCTCATCATCCAACCTTGGGGGTTCCTCAATCTGGAGGCAGAAGGCCGGCTCGTTCATCTATTCAATCATGACCGGCTTCATCTCAACACCGTAAGGGATTTCTACCATTGATGCTAAAGTCGCTAACGCGTCGACGAAGCGATTCCTTATCCGTGGGACATAGGAGAAGGTAACATCATCGAAGCATGCTATCAAATCTTCAAGGTGTTCATGGTATGGGATCAACTTCTCATCCTTCATCTTCCAATCTCCATTCCTCTGACATATGATCAATTGCGAATTGCCTAATACCCTGAGGTGGGTTACTTTCAGGTTAAGTGACGCTTGCAGTCCAGCAACACAGGCCTCATATTCAGCCATGTTGTTAGTGCAAGGGAAGTTGAGTTTGAGGGAAACTGGTACGTGAGATCCCTTTGGCGAGATCAGAATAGCGCTGACTCCTTGGCCTTCGGCATTTGCCACTCCGTCGAAGTGCATCACCCAGAACTCCTCTATCTCTACTGTATCCTCCTCTATCATGAACAAGATGTCTTCGTCTGGGAATTCGATCCTTAACGACTCATAATCGGGTAAGGGATTATCGACAAGATGATCAGCGAGTGCCTGCACCTTGATCAATTTCTGTGTGACATATGTGATGTCAAATTCTGATAAGAGAAGCTGCCAGCACACAGTCCGCCCAGTGAGGGTCCATTTTTTGAACAAGTACTTCAATGGATCCATGCGTGCAAGTAGTAGAACAGCTTGGGATAACAAGTAGTGGTAGAGCCTTTGTGTGGCCCATATGAGAGCCAAGCATGCTTTCTCCTTATGAGAATAGCACGTCTCGTAGTCGGTGAACTTCTTACTTAGGTAGTAGATGGTCTGCTCTCTTCTTCCTATCTTGTCATGCTGCATCGGTGTGCAGATAGGAGTGAGTTGTATGATAAATCGACTAATGTACTGTATCTTACCCAAGAAACCTCTGACCTCTTTTTCGATAGACGGCGGTGGAATTTTATTGATGGCCTTTACTTTGACTGGGTCAACCTCGATACCACTCCTATTGACGATGAACCCTAGCCACTTTCTTGACATGGTGTCGAGTGCGCATTTTTGAGGATTCAGACAGAACCTGTATTTCCTCAGCCTCTCAAACAGCTTTTGGAGGTTAATCAGATGGTCACTCCTCTTTGGTGACTTGGCGATCTTGTCATCGATGTACACCTCAATTTCTTGGTACATCATTTCATGGAAGAGTGTCGTCATCACTCTTTGGTACGTTGCACCAGCATTCTTTAGCCCAATTTTTATGACTTTATAGCAGAAAGTTCCCTAAGGAATGATAAACAATGTCTTTTCTCGGTCTATCTCTGCCATCCTGATCTGATTGTATCTGAAGAATCCATCCATGAATGAGAGCATCCCGTGCTTAGTAGTGTTATCGACCAAGATGTCGATGTGCGGTAATGGGAAGTCGTCTTTCTGGCTCGCCTTGTTGAGGTTTCTGAAATCAATACACATGCGGACCTTTCCATCCTTCTTCGGCACTGGAGCAATATTGGCTAGCCACTAAGGGTACTTGGAGACCATGAGAAACCCCGCATCATATTGCTTGATGACCTCATCTTTCACTTTTAGCATCCACTCGGGTTGGAAATGCCTCAATTTTTGCTTGACTAGCTTGATATCAGGGTAGAGTGGCAACTCATGCTCGACCAAATCGGTGTCCAAACCAGGTATGTCCTCATATGACCATGCGAAGACATCTTCATATGACTAAAGGAAATCAATTATGCTTTTTCTTTCCTCAGGAGATAGCGATGTTCCGATCTTAGTGATTCTAGGAACCTCCTCAGTCCCTAGATTGACGTGCTCTGTTTCCTCAACAATGGGGGTAGGGCCATGCTCAAAGTCTGTAAACCACTCAAGGAGTTCATTGGAGAGCTCCTCAGTAGGGATTTCCTCATCCATACTCGTGACTCCTACCTCTTCTTGTAATTCTATAGGAAAGGGCTCGATTTTACGTGGGACGGGCTTTTCTATCAAGGCATCATTTTCTTTAACTTTATTCAGAATTTTAAAGAATAATATTTTTAGATTTTGTATTTTGTTATGTTTTTGGGATTTTCATTTTCTTCGGAGATGGGCTCTTGGCAAAGCGAGTCCCTATATATATATATATATATATATATATATATATATACGGTATTGCCTGCCAATGGCTTCTCTCACTTTTTATAGGTTATTTTTTTTTTTAGAAATGGGTGTCGTATTTTAGGCCACTCACTGCTTCCAGAGTTTGGGGGCACAGACGCCCAATTTCGTACCTGTGGTGTTGCTCCTTTACCTATTTAGATGGATGAGGGTGGCTGATATGATTCTTCGGAGTCAACCTCCATCATGTTCATCATGGGCTCATATGGGACTCTATCCTCAAACATCAGCAAGGTCCTATGGTGCTTTACCACAGGAGGAGATTGTGCGGGTATGGAAGACTCTTCCTCGAAGAGGGATAGAGCAGCTAAGTCTATTTCTAGGTTGAGAGGGAAAATTTGGGGATTGGTGGGGTGGACTATGCTGATTAATTGTGTTGCCCCATTCTGATAGATCTTTACAATCCCCGCACTCACAAAGGTATTTCGGATGTGAGGCCTAGGATGGGTCTTCTCTTCTAAATTTATCCCCCTGGCTCTAGTAGCTGTTGTGGCTCGGGCTTTCTCCTTTGCCACTCGTACCTCTTATTCTGTGGGCTTGTATCCGAACTGAAATCGGACCTGCTGTCCGCCTTTGGCCTTGGCTGGCACTCTCCTGCCTTGTAATCGGGGTCCTAATTCTCTTCTTTTCTGATAGCCCCACTTTTGGAGCATGGCCATAGCCGCTACCATTCCACGTCCATTTTCAGGGTGATGCTCTCTGGGGGTTCCGGGACTATGGTCGATACCTCATATTCAAAATTGTGGAGGTTCGTATCTTCGATCGTGTGTGGTACGTCCAACACTTTGGGGTTCTCAATGCTGTCGGTAGCTTTCTCCTTTTCCTCATGCCCTTCACCTATGATGGTGATGACCTTCTGCCCAGACACGAATTTGAGCTTCTGGTGTAGTGTCGAAGGTATCGCCCCAACCTCATGTAACCAGGGGCATCTTAATAATAGATTGAAAGAAGATTTGATGCCCATCACTCGAAAAGGTATGGAAAAGGTCATTGGCCCAATCATGAGCTCAAGATCAACTTCCCCAATTATTTCCCTTCTTATATTATCAAACCCTCTAGCGCTAGTTCTTATTCATCTCAACAAACAAGGGTCCACGTGTATTTTGGTCGTGGTTCTTAGAGGGCATACATTCAGAGCAGACCCATTAGCAATCAATACGAGTGGGATTACCATATTTCTGGCCTCTACAGTGATGTTGAGGGATTTAGCATGATTATTTTCCTCCTCCGATAGATCTGTATCTGAGAAAGAGATGGCATTGGGAGCCATCTTCTTCGATTATCTGCCCAACCTCATCTGGGCTTACTTGGAGTGAGACATGTGCATATTTTAACGCCCCCATTAGAGCTTGAAAATGGAGTGGGGACATCATTAACAGATCCCAAACCGTGATATGGGCCGGCATTCTCCTGAGCTGGGTTTCAAGTATGTGCTCATGGCTCATCTTTTCAAACGTGTTTGCCGCAATGGTATCTTTCCTTCCCTCTGGTTGGGCTGATGTTGGCACTGGTGTGTCTGGTTGCTTGGAGATCTTCCCTGACCTAGTGATAAAATCAATCGCCCCTTCCCTGCTGTTGCCTGCATTAATATCCGTTTGATCATAACTGAGTGGGACCTGATGAGGATTGTAAGTTGGTCCCGAGATCTGGAACGGGGAGAAGGTGGCTACTGGGGATATTGGTGCCGAGGGATTGGAATGGGTAAGTAATACCTGATTAACTCCTGGAAGGGTGGAGAAGGCAGGTCAAGTAGGGTTGGCGGAGATCGTGGATGACTGAATTTTGGGTGATGTGACGGGGGTAGGCTATTGATAACTGATGAGCCCCGGAGGTGGATGGGGGACATAATCAGCCATTGGGTAATTGGTGGAGGATGCCGCGTATTGTTGAGAGGAGTTAATTTGGACATAGTTAACGGGAGCTAGCGCTAGGAAGTATACTCTAAGATCTCAGGGTTCTATTTGTGGAGTGGGGCTTGGAAAGTAATTCGCTAGATTCAAGGGTTTGATCACCCCAATACTTCGGTCTCTCCAATCCCTTTGCAATGGGGCCATAAAATTTTCCTGATCTCAGATGTAATTCGATGGGTCAAAATCTTCATCATCCTCTGCCACTATGCCAATAGTGGGTCTCAGACCTGCCCCTCTTGGTGGGTGTGGGGGTAATGGTACTTGGTGAATGTTAGCATGTTGGTTGGCTTGGGGAAGTGCAAGGGGAATGATTTTTTTGGCCTCAATCAGATCCTGTATTGTGTGCTTTAATAGGAAGCAGTGATCAGTAGGGTGACCCGGCCTTTGGTGGAAGTTGCAATGTGTGTTGGGGTCATAGTTCCTTAGGATGAGATTTGGTGGAGGCCACGGTTGGAGTGCTGTGACCAACTCTTTTTCTGTTAGTAGGGGTCACAAAACATTCAGTGATTGCCCCAAAGGTGTGAACACTTGGTCAAAGCAGGTCTTTCTCTATTCTGGGGTCATCTGTGCCCTGATCGATTTTAAATTAACCCTTGCAAGTGTACAAGATCTGTTCTAGTAAGGCAAGAACAAGAGTGTCGAACCCACAGGGAAATCTGAAATTTTAATCACTTCTTCCTAGAGATTTAGAAAATATCCCCGAGGAAGTACCAAGGGGCAGATTTAATTTTTTATCAAAAATTAACACTTTTTCTAATTGCAAGAAAGAAAATAAATTAATCTAAAAATTATGTAATGAGAAATCTAAGAACAAATTTTAAAAACAAGATCAAGGAATTTGCTACCCCAGATTTATACCCGTTTCTATTTTTAAACCCACAATTTTATTAACATCAAACACACCATCATTCTAAGAGAAACATGACTAGTAATTAAGCATGATCATTAACCCGGCATACCCTATCTAAAAACAATGACTCAGCCTAATCGCGGTATGAATCATGTGAAAAGCATAGCGTATCTCATGGTATTTTAGATCAAAACAATAAAAACATGATCACTACACTTTGAGAAAAACGATTTGATGATGAAATTATCAAACTATGGCATTAAACATAAAATATGGGTACTTATCTGGGGATCGCATCCTCCTTGATCTACAGCCTTTAGCCTCTCATCCTTGGTGCAAGATCTTCAATTTCATTCAAAACCATTCCCAAATTAAAGAGCAAAGAATGTGTAAAATAAAAATATGTTCTCGGAAAATCTCAACACAATTTTATTACTCTAAGAAAACCCTCTACAAAAGTCTCTAATTATTACACAAATTTGTCTCAAAAACAAAAACTCTCCCAAAAGCTCTCTCCTTTACAAAGCCGTGGGCCTCTTATTTATAATAGCCGATTCAAACTAACCCTAGTTGCCTCAATCGATTGAGGCTTAGATCTTAATCGATTGAGGCTTAGATCTCAATTGATTGAGACTTAGATCTCAATTGATTGAACTTTGAATTTGACCTCCTTTAAGACACTTTTACCTTTTTGTCTCAATCGATTGAAATTCATGTCTCAATCGATTGACACTAGTTGGAAGTAGATGCCCTAATTGGTGGAAATCTCCAATATGCCCTCAGCAGAAACAGTCGCCAGGTTGAAATGCACAGACTTTCGCTAGGTTAGATTTCTCCTCGCTGGGTTGGATAGTGCTCTTCGCGTGGTTGAATTGAATGGCGCTAGGTTGACTGTAGTCGCTAGGTTGAAGTGTGTGGCGCAGGAACCGCGCGACGGCCATTTCTTCCAACTGCGCGAAGGCTTATTTACACTTTGTTCCTCGCGGCAACTTCAATATCTTCCCCTTCTTGATGGAGGTTGATTCCCTTCACGGATTTCAGCGCTTCTTTGGACCCTTTTTGTCCATAGCTCTTTTGTAGCCTTTAATTTCTTTCTTTTATACACTTGGAAGATCCAAAGGTCAGAAACACCTGTTATCATCAAAACCTCACAACAACCATCAAATACTTTCATCGAACGGCCAAGTGTAAGATTTAAGGTATGAAATATAGTCATATTTCAGCACCAATCACACCCCCAAACCTACACTTTGCTAGTCCTCGAGCAAAGAGAATGATAAATATAAAAATAAAACTAACATCCTAAAATTTAAATGCCACTTTCGTAGGGAACACGATTGCACTTAGCATGTGCAACAAGCCTTTAAACCCCTAGGTGATCTCTAATGGAGGAGTTGTGTCTCCTGAGGGTTTACAGTGAAGTTACCCACAAACTTCCAAACCATCGGCAAAATTGAGTTTTCAAAACATGATTTTTTTATAACATATATACCATTCAAAAACAAAAACATCATTAATTGGTTCAACATGTGAATCATCAATCTTAAATACCAATGTCATGTCAATCATGCTAGTATCCATTCAAATTAATCTAATGCTCAAATTGTTAGATAACTCATTCATTCATGCTTAAACGTGAAGTGTGTGCATACCAAAACCAAGATTCATCCATCTTAGAACTAGTCCAAACGGAAAATCATCGGATCTCATGTCTCAACTCAATCCTCACTTTAGGTATACTCTCGAAATAAAATCACTCCGATGATGGGTAAGTTTTCGCACACATGTGAGAGATCAATACAAAACAAATCAAAAGGTCTCACATGATAAATGAAACACGATGTAATCAATGAACAAAAAAAATAGATCTCATAAGAACAGATACTTGAATATCCTAAGCATGTCATATCAAGGGTCATAGGTATCACATATTTACTCTCCACAAGGCAGTTACCAATGCAAGATCAGATCATGAAGGTCTTTTGTAGGGTTGTAATGGGGCTCAGGAAAGGGTAAGAAAGAAAGGGAATTTAGATTCAAAATTTCTGAGAAATCAGAAAAGGTACTAACTTTTTTCTTTCTATTGCTCTTCTTTTTCTTTTCTAATTTCTCACCATTTTTTTTTTCAATATTTTTCTTTTTTCTCCCCCTTTTTTTTTTTTTTTTTTTTTTTTTTTTTTATATTTTTGCCATACACTCTCAGTAAACACCACAACTCGGTATCCCTCCACTTACTCTCTTTTCACTCATTTTCATCCCTCATTCCCAACGTCTCAGAAATAAGAAGGGTAAAGCTGAATTTTCAGAAATGGTAAAGGGTTAAAGGTTAATGTGGCTTATCAAAGAATGTATAAAGGTAAATTTTTCAATAGGCTCAAAGGGGTACTAGAAGGATAAATTTATATGAGGTGGGACATTTTAAGCACAAACGAGCCAAAGATGGCCTTCAATCATATCCTTAAAAGATGGTAATCTTGCCTATTTGTCTTGAGTAGATATACAGTACATTCTAACACAATAATATGAAATTGATTTCATGCAAAGTCACAAGCCAAAAATAAAATGTATGAGATTATGCAAAATAATTCGTATTCAAAGAAAACTCCGAGTTTATGTATTTACTCATCAATGACGGGAAATTAGCTCTAAAGCTCACCAGGTTTAGTCTCCACTAAGAACCTACGATCCAACGTTTAAAATAATTCATCGATTTCTAAATCTTAGCTTGGTATAAGTGCACAAATTCTAAGCATGAATTTCAAAGTCATCCACAAATTATCACATTAAGCTTCATTATCCTATATACAAGTAACAAAATATGCCATCAATATTCTCAAAATTAAATTCTCATGCATCATCAACTAAAGTTTGAAAACTACTGCAAAGTAAATCATGTATGATGGTTAAAATTATTTATTTATTATTATTATTATTATTATTTTTTTTTTTAAATACATAACACAAGATAGATAACCATACCCCCAAACCTAAGAATGACAATGTCCTCATTGTTTGAAATAAGTAGGCACCCCCAAACCTGTTGAAAAGTACCTCACACAAAGATCAGGTGCAGAGAATATATGCATCAAATTAGAACATGACCAAAAATAGATTGAAGGTAATGTGGCTATATGTATTTGGAAAGTAAAAACAACCTAAACTAAACTAAAAACTAAATTCTAGAACTAACAAAAACAAAAAGGAAAACAAAAATAAGTAAAACACACTGGGGTGCCTCCCAGGAAGCGCTGAGTTTACATGTCGACAGCTCGACCTTTCAGTGATCACTCCTCAGGATCACGGAGGTGCATCGCCTCAATCTTAAACTGGGTGACCGGCTCAAACATTGGTTTGAGTCTTTGCCCATTAACTTTACAAATGCGATTGTCGAAGCTCAATTTCAATGGCACCATGCGCACTAATGGACACTACCTGAAATGGGCCTTCCCATCGAGATTTTAATTTTCCCGGGTGGAGCTTCAGTCGGGAATTGAATAACCAAACTTTTTGGCCAACGTGAAATTCTTTTCGAGAAATGGACGCATCATGCAGCTTTTTGTACCTTTCCTTGTACATCTTCGAATTCTCATACGCTTCGTAGCGTAATTCCTCCAATTCATTCAATTGCAATCGGCGATAACTTGCATGTCAGAATTAAATCTTTTTATCGCCCAGAATGCTTTATGCTCCAATTCGACAGGAAGATGGCACGCTTTCCCGTAAACAATTCGAAACGGAGACATTCCAATCGGAGTCTTGAATGCGGTCCGATAGGCCCACAGCGCCTCTGAGAGCCGGTTTGACCAATCTTTTCTATCCGGTCGGACCGTTTTTTCTAGAATTCGCTTAATTTCCCGATTAGACACTTCCACCTGACCGCTAGTTCAGGATGGTACATGCGTAACTTTGTGAGTGACGTACTTCTTCATTAAGGTGGCAAAATGGTTATTACAAAAATGCGAACCGCCATCGCTGATGATTGCTCTTGGAATCCCGAATCGGTTAAACACATTTTCTCTGAGGAATTTGACCACAACCTTATGATCATTCGATCGGGTTGCCACAGCTTCTATCCATTTCGAGACATAATCAACAGCCACTAGAATATATGAAAACCCAAAGGATGGGGGAAAAGGACCCATAAAGTCAATCCCCCAAACATCAAAAATTTCAACAATCAGAATTGGATTAAGGGGCATCATATTCCGTTTTGAAATATTGCCAAGCTGTTGACATCGTCGGCATTCCTTGCAAAATTGAGCAGCGTCACGAAAGATGGAGGGCCAGTAGAATCCGCTTTGAAGGATTTTCTGGGCGGTCTTCTGTCCTCCGAAATGGCCGCCACAGGCCCCAGCATGACACAAGTGTAGGACGCTCATTTGCTCCTCTTCGGGTACACATCTCCTGATGATCTGATCTGAGCAGAATTTGAACAGACATGGTTCATCCCAAAAATAGTATTTTATTTGGGAGAAAAAGAGATTCTTATCATTCTTACCCCACTCAGTGGGGATTCTGCCAGTAACCAGATAATTCACAATGTTCGCAAACCATGGAACCTTTGCACACGCTACATCAATTGCTATCAATTGTTCATCCGGAAACGTGTCACGGATGGTCTCAGGTATTGCAGATTCTTCAGGTAGAATTCTCGACAAATGATCAGCCACCACGTTCTCAACCCCCTTCTTATCCCTAATCTCGAAATTGAACTCTTGGAGCAGAAGGATCCAACGGATTAATCTCGGTTTAGTATCCTTCTTTGCTAGAAGATATTTCAGAGCGGAATGGTCGGAAAAGACCACTATTTTCGATCCAAGCAAATAGGAACGAAACTTGTCCAGAGCATACACCACAGCTAATAATTCTTTCTCGGTGGTGGTGTAATTGAGTTGGGCATCAATTAATGACTTGCTAGCATAATAAATTACGTGAGGTAATTTATTCACCCTCTGCCCTAGGACAGCTCCAATTGCGTAATCAGATGCATCACACATGAGTTCGAATGGGAGAGAATAATCCGGTGGCTGGATGATTGGTGCATTGGATAAGAGCTCTCGTAATTTCAAAAATGCTTGCAGGCAGTCCTCAGTAAATTCAAAAGGAACATCTTTGCCAAGCAAGGTGCACAATGGTTTAGCCACCTTGCTGAAATCCTTAATGAACCTTCTATAAAATCCTGCATGACCCAAAAATGATCGAATTTGTCGAACACTGTTGGGTGGTGGCAAGTTAGCAATTAGATCAACTTTTGCTCTATCCACCTCGATTCCTTTCTGTGAAACAATGTGCCCCAGAACAATCCCTTGTTTAACCATAAAATGGCTCTTCTCCCAACTAAGAACAAGTTTGGAGTCAACGCAATGTTGCAGCACTTGTGAAAGATGATTCAAACAAGAATCAAAGGTTCTCCCAAACACCGAGAAGTCTTCCATGAATACTTCAATGAATTTGTCGATCATATCTGAAAATATGGCCAACATACACCGTTGAAATGTGGCCGGGGCATTACATAGGCCGAATGGCATCCTGCGGTATGCAAACGTACCATAAGGGCATGTGAACGTTGTCTTTTCTTGATCAGCTGGGTAGACAGGCACCTGATTGTATCCCGAATACCCATCAAGAAAACAGTAAAACTCTTGCCCAGCTAACTTCTCAAGGATTTGATCAATGAACGGAAGGGGAAAATGATCCTTTCTGGTGGCGGTGTTTAATTTCCGATAGTCAATGCAGACACGCCATCCAGTAGTTTCTCGAGTGGGGACCAATTTTCCTTCAGCAGTTTCCTTCACAGTGATTCCGAACTTTTTCGGAACAATTTGGACTGGACTAACCCATTCACTATCAGAAATCGGATAGATGATTCCAGCATCAAGGAGTTTAATGACTTCTTTTAGAACGACTTCTTGCATGTTTGGATTAAGTCGCCTCTGTGGTTCCCTTGAAGGTTTACTCTCATCTTCCAAATGTATTTTATGCATACATACCGATGGGTCAATCCCTTTGAGATCAGTGAAAGTCCAACCGATAGCTTCCTTGTGCTCTTTCAGCACCTTCAACAACTCTTTTTCTTGTTCTGCCGACAACGTGGATGAGATTATTACTGGAAGTGTTTCACGAGGTCCCAGAAAAGCATATTTAAGGGACTCTGGCAATTGTTTCAATTCCACAATTGGTGGCTGCTCAAGTGATGGAGGCAGCACTTCCTTCACCTCAACAGGTAATGATTCTATCTCAGGCACACTCGCATCTAAGTGATCATCCTGGCATGATGAGCTAGACTCTATCTCGTCAGACTGCTTCTCTTCTGATCCTTTCTCTTCATAGATGGCCAACAAAGCATTTTCAAATTCCTCTTTGGTAAGCATTGAAGGTACTGCCTCATCCACCACTTCATCTATCTGATCGATGTAAAAACATTCGACCTCATCCTCGTTTGGGAAATGGTTCATCGCATGGAAGATATTCAATCGAACCTTCATGTTTCCAAAAGAAACGTCCATGACTCCCGTTCGACAATTAATGCAAGCGTTGGCAGTAGCGAGAAACGGACGTCCAAGGATGATGGGGACTTGATTAAGTGACTTAACAGGTGTGTCCATGTCCAAAACAACAAAATCCACTGGAAAGACAAACTTATCTATTCCAACCAAGACATCCTCAATAACGCCCCTCGGTCGTCTTTTCCGATCTATCTGATTGAAGCAGGACCGTTGGGTCTCAATTCACCCAAATTCGAAGTTTCTAATGAATATGGGATTAAATTAACACTGCTCCCAAATCCAATAACGCTTTCCCAAGCGGTTGCCCACCAATGACACATGGAACAAGAGGAACTCGTGGTCTTTTAGTTTTGGTGGGGTTTCCAATTGCAATATGGAACGACTTGATTAGTCAAGAACACTTTCTCGAAACATGATTACGTGCCTTTCTCTTCGAGTGCATAAATCTTTGAAAAACTTTGCATACTCGGGCACTTGCTTGATCGTTTCAAGCAATGGAAGGTTTATCTTTACTTGCTTAAATGTTTGAAAATATCTTCCATTTTGTTGGTCCCTTTCCCATTCTTGATGGAGGTTAGGCATTGAGGAAATGGTGCCTTTGGGACAAAGGTGCGGGTTCCCCTTGAATCTTCGTCTTGTTGTCCTTGTTGGGCGGTTGAGGGAGACTCATCCTCTATCACCTTTTCTTTTCCTTCTCTCTTCTTTTCTCTTCCTCTTTCTCTTTTCTTTTCTCTCTCTCCGCTCTTTTCGCTGACTCTTTCGCTTTCTCTGCTTCCTGCTCTTTGTTTGCTTCACTTTCTTCCTCTGCTTCCACAGGCATCTCCACTTGATTATGAACTTCCCGTCCACTTCTCAACACAGTAACAGCTTTCAACTGTTGACTATTTAATGGTCCTTCATCAGATGATGCTTGGGCGCGAGGATTGTTGATGGGTTGGTCGAAGCTTACCTCCTCTCGTCGACTCGCTTGATTTGCCAATTGATCGACTTGGTCGATTATCATCTGTTGAAAAGATTGCATCATCGCGCATCACTTTTCTTCCGTGATCGTAATCCTTTGAAGCGCTTGTATGAGATTGATTAGGATTCGATTGAAATTTTGATTTTCCTAAATCAATTTGATGAGAATATGGAGCATTCTCGAAAGTTAGAATTCGGTGAAAATTAGAATTCTCTGAAAATTCATTGTGGACGGACGGAAATTTTGTGGAAACGCTTGTTGTCCACTCATAGGATTGGCTCGGTATTCTTTGGTTGACTGATTTGGTTTGATCCACCCATCCTAAGTTGGGGTGATTTTTCCACTGGGTTGTAGGTATTTGAGTACACGTTTCTACCTTGTCACCGATAAGATTGAGTGACATTTATCCGCTCCTAAGAGTAGATTCATCGGAAGGAATGTCAAGGTAGTTGGGCACTCATTAGCCATATGACCGGTGTTCACAAATTGAGCATACAGGGGTGAGAACTTTAGCTTGCTTGGTTGCGTAACAACATGTTCATCTCTGTTTGGACAAAGATATCAACCTTGGTTGATAGATCGAAGTTATTATTGTTGACCTCATACAATCCGGCCTTTGGTCAACACATGAGATTTAGGTGCTAAGTCCAAAGTGGTTCACCCCAAAGGTCTCACTTTGTATCGAGGTTTGATACAATTTCTCAAACAATGCCCACAACTCATCGGCCTCTTTCGTGGCACAAGATCCACCGCATAAGATGCATCAATCATGCGTCTTTCTTCAGGAATCAGTCCATTGTAGAAACTTTGGACTTGTTGCCACCTTGGAACGTGATGGTTAGGGCAACTTCTGATCAACTCCTTAAAACGCTCCCAACATTCATGGAATGTCTCTGTAGGTCGTTGGGAAAAGAAAAGGATCTTTTGACGCATCTCTATGGCTTTAGTCATGGGAAAATACTTTTTGAGGAACTGACGATATAGCTCGCCCAACTCTGAATAGATTGCGGTTCTAAAGAATAGAACCAAGTTTTTGCCTTGTCTCTTAAAGAGAACGGAAAGAGTCGGAGCTTCGCTATCTCATCAGTAACATTGTGGACTCTAAACATTTTGCATACCACAGTGAACTCGTTCAGATGAACGTGCGGATTTTCGTTTGCCAAACCATGGAATATTGGTAGCATTTGAATCGCGATTTGAATTCATAATGATTCCACGGAATGGGAGCATGCATGATACACTCCTGATCCTCGTAAAAACCAGGATCATTATAGTATTCAAGTGTTCTAGGTCCCCCATAGTAATTATTGTTCCCATTATTTCCATTATTCACATTGTTGCCATTCTGGTTGTTGTTTTCATTCATTTCTTGCTCTTGATCAGCCATGGTATCAGTAGGATGATACTGATTCCTTTGGATTCTACGATTGTCTCGCAAAGATCGTTCGATCTCCGGATTAAACGGTAGCAAATGTGGGTGATGAGAACGAGTAAAGCTCATACACCACACCCACAATCAAAGGTTTGAAGAACCCAAAATAAGTCCTCAAGCAGACTCAATCGATTGAGACAGGTCTCAATAGATTGATGAGCTTATAAAATTTCACACAAATGACTTGTTAGTCAATCGATTGAGGGGATGCTCTCAATCGATTGAGGTTCCAAGATTCAGAAAGCACTCAGAATATCAGAAAAAGACTTTGTCAGTCAATCGATTGAGAGGCTTCTCTCAATCGATTGAGGTTCAAAGATTAAAACACACAAGAGTTCTGTCAATTGATTGACATGGGAATGTCAATCGATTGAGAAAAGAGTAGAGAGAACACAGAAAGTAGCTCAGTATCAATCGATTGAGAAAGGAGCTTCAATCGATTGAATGCTGCTATGAACAGAGAGCAAAGTAAGAAGAAAAAGGAAAGAAAACCACTCAGGAAATTTATTTTTATTTTTTATTTTATTTTATTTATTTATTTATTTTTTTTTTAAATTAAAATTCAGAAAAATAAAAATAAAATCTAAATTCGAAAATTAGAAATTAGAAATTAAAAACCTAAAAAAATCTTTCCTAAAAGAAAACTTCTAAACTAAGAATATAAATTTCCTAAAAATATAAACTTCCTAAAAAAAAATGAATAACCAATTTTTAGAAAATCCTAAAATTTCTAAAAGTGGAAAATAATAAAAAAAAAGAAAAACTTCTAAACTAAGAACTTCTAAAAACCTAAACTTCCTAAAGAATATCACAAAATCTAATCTAAGAAAGAAAATTAGGGAAAGAAAATTTGTTTTTGATTTTTTTTTTTTTTTTTTTTTATTTTCAGCTTTCAATCTATTGACAGAGTTGTGTTAATAGATTGAGACACAATTATTGCTAAAAATACACACAGTCAATCGATTGAGAACAAGGCTCAATCGATTGACTGACAAGCAAACACACACACAAAATAGAGTCAATCGATTGACTGCTATAAAAACAAAAATCTCTAATCGGAATTAACCAAAATTTCACCGATTTCCCCGGCAACGGCGCCAAAAACTTGATCGATTTTAAATTAACCCTTACAAGTGTACAAGATCTGTTCTAGTAAGGCAAGAACAAGAGTGTCGAACCCACAGGGAAATCTGAAATTTTAATCACTTCTTCCTAGAGATTTAGAAAATATCCCCGAGGAAGTACCAAGGGGCAGATTTAATTTTTTACCAAAAATTAACACTTTTTCTAATTGCAAGAAAGAAAATAAATTAATCTAAAAATTATGTAATGAGAAATCTAAGAACAAATTTTAAAAACAAGATCAAGGAATTTGCTACCCCAGATTTATACCCTTTTCTATTTTTAAACCCACAATTTTATTAACATCAAACACACCATCATTCTAAGTGAAACATGACTAGTAATTAAACATAATCATTAACCCGGCATACCCTATCTAAAAACAATGACTCAGCCTAATCGCGGTATGAATCATGTGAAAAGCATAGCGTATCTCATGGTATTTTAGATCAAAACAATAAAAACATGATCACTACACTTTGAGAAAAACGATTTGATGATGAAATTATCAAACTATGGCATTAAACATAAAATAAGGGTACTTATCTGGGGATCGCATCCTCCTTGATCTACAGCCTTTAGCCTCTCATCCTTGGTGCAAGATCTTCAATTTCATTCAAAACCATTCCCAAATTAAAGAGCAAAGAATGTGTAAAATAAAAATATATTCTCGGAAAATCTCAACACAATTTTATTACTCTAAGAAAACCCTCTACAAAAGTCTCTAATTATTACACAAATTTGTCTCAAAAACAAAAACTCTCCCAAAAGCTCTCTCCTTTACGAAGCCGTGGGCCTCTTATTTATAATAGCCGATTCAAACTAACCCTAGTTGCCTCAATCGATTGAGGCTTAGATCTCAATCGATTGAGGCTTAGATCTCAATTGATTGAGGCTTAGATCTCAATCGATTGAACTTTGAATTTGACCTCCTTTAAGACACTTTTGCCTTTTTGTCTCAATCGATTGAAATTCATGTCTCAATCGATTGACACTGAAAGTAGATGCCCTAATTGGTGGAAATCTCCAATATGCCCTCGCAATAGCCAAAGTTGAAATGCACAGACTTTCGCTAGGTTAGATTTCTCCTCGCTGGGTTGGATAGTGCTCTTCGCGTGGTTGAATTGAATGGCGCTAGGTTGACTGTAGTCGCTAGGTTGAAGTGTGTGGCAGAACACATGACGGCCATTTCTTCCAATCTAAGGCTTATTTACACTTTGTTCCTCTGCAACTTCAATATCTTCCCCTTCTTGATGGAGTTTGATTCCCTTCACGGATTTCAGCGCTTCTTTGGACCCTTTTTGTCCATAGCTCTTTTGTAGCCTTTAATTTCTTTCTTTTATACACTTGGAAGATCCAAAGGTCAGAAACACCTGTTATCATCAAAACCTCACAACAACCATCAAATACTTTCATCGAACGGCCAAGTGTAGGATTTAAGGTATGAAATATAGTCATAATTCAAAGACCGATCACACCCCAAACCTACACTTTGCTAGTCCTCGAGCAAAGAGAATGATAAATATAAAAATAAAACTAACATCCTAAAATTTAAATGCCACTTTCGTAGGGAACACGATTGCACTTAGCATGTGCAACAAGCCTTTAAACCCCTAGGTGATCCCTAATGGAGGAGTTGTGTCTCCTGAGGGTTTACAGTGAAGTTACCCACAAACTTCCAAACCATCGGCAAAATTGAGTTTTCAAAACATGATTTTTTTATAACATATATACCATTCAAAAACAAAAACATCATTAATTGGTTCAACATGTGAATCATCAATCTTAAATACCAATGTCATGTCAATCATGCTAGTATCCATTCAAATTAATCTAATGCTCAAATTGTTAGATAACTCATTCATTCATGCTTAAACGTGAAGTGTGTGCATACCAAAACCAAGATTCATCCATCTTAGAACTAGTCCAAACGGAAAATCATCGGATCTCATGTCTCAACTCAATCCTCACTTTAGGTATACTCTCAAATAAAATCACTCCGATGATGGGTAAGTTTTTCACATGTGAGAGATCAATACAAAACAAATCAAAAGGTCTCACATGATAAATGAAACACGATGTAATCAATGAACAAAAAAAATAGATCTCATAAGAACAGATACTTGAATATCCTAAGCATGTCATATCAAGGGTCATAGGTATCACATATTTACTCTCCACAAGGCAGTTACCAATGCAAGATCAGATCATGAAGGTCTTTTGTAGGGTTGTAATGGGGCTCAGGAAAGGGTAAGAAAGAAAGGGAATTTAGATTCAAAATTTCTGAGAAATCAGAAAAGGTACTAACTTTTTTCTTTCTATTGCTCTTCTTTTTCTTTTCTAATTTCTCACCATTTTTTTTTTCAATATTTTTCTTTTCTCACTCTTTCTTCTTCTTTTGAATTTCTTTTCTTAATGGTACCTCACATTTTTCATTCTTTGTCAAATTTCTCTTTTTCTCCTTTTTTTTATTTTTTTTTATTTTTGCCATACACTCTCAGTAAACACCACAACTCGGTATCCCTCCACTTACTCTCTTTTCACTCATTTTCATCCCTCATTCCCAACGTCTCAGAAATAAGAAGGGTAAAGCTGAATTTTCAAAAATGGTAAAGGGTTAAAGGTTAATGTGGCTTATCAAAGAATGTATAAAGGTAAATTTTTCAATAGGCTCAAAGGGGTACTAGAAGGATAAATTTATATGAGGTGGGACATTTTAAGCACAAACGAGCCAAAGATGGCCTTCAATCATATCCTTAAAAGATGGTAATCTTGCCTATTTGTCTTGAGTAGATATACAGTACATTCTAACACAATAATATGAAATTGATTTCATGCAAAGTCACAAGCCAAAAATAAAATGTATGAGATTATGCAAAATAATTCGTATTCAAAGAAAATTCCGAGTTTATGTATTCACTCATCAATGACGGGAAATTAGCTCTAAAGCTCACCAAGTTTAGTCTCCACTAAGAACCTACGATCCAACGTTTAAAATAATTCATCGATTTCTAAATCTTAGCTTGGTATAAGTGCACAAATTCTAAGCATGAATTTCAAAGTCATCCACAAATTATCACATTAAGCTTCATTATCCTAGATACAAGTAATCAAAATATGCCATCAATATTCTCAAAATTAAATTCTCATGCATCATCAACTAAAGTTTGAAAACTACTGCAAAGTAAATCATGTATGATGGTTAAAATTGTTTATTTATTATTATTATTATTTATTTTTATTTTTTTAAATACATAACACAAGATAGATAACCATACCCCCAAACCTAAGAATGACAATGTCCTCATTGTTTGAAATAAGTAGGCACCCCCAAACCTGTTGAAAAGTACCTCACACAAAGATCAAAAGTGTAGAATATATGCATCAAATTAGAATATGACCAAAAATAGATTGAAGGTAATGTGGCTATATGTATTTGGAAAGTAAAACAACCTAAACTAAACTAAAACTAAATTCTAGAACTAACAAAACAAAAAGGAAAACAAAATAAGTAAAACACCGGGTGCCTCCTCAGAAGCTACCGAGTTTACATGTCGACAAATGACCTTTCAAAGGATCACTCCTCAGGATCACGGAGGTGCATCGCCTCAATCTTAAACTGGGTGACTGGCTCAAACATTGGTTTGAGTCTTTGCCCATTAACTTTACAAATGCGATTGTCAGCAAGGCTCCGAATTTCAATGGCACCATGCGCACTAATGGACACTACCTGAAATGGGCCTTCCCATCGAGATTTTAATTTTCTCGGGTGGAGCTTCAGTCGGGAATTGAATAACCAAACTTTTTGGCCAACGTGAAATTCTTTTCGAGAAATGGACGCATCATGCAGCTTTTTGTACCTTTCCTTGTGCATCTTCGAATTCTCATACGCTTCGTAGCGTAATTCCTCCAATTCATTCAATTGCAATCGGCGATGCGACCCGGCTGCTTGCATGTCAGAATTAAATCTTTTTATGGCCCAGAATGCTTTATGCTCCAATTCGACAGGAAGATGGCACGCTTTCTCGTAAACAATTCGAAATGGAGACATTCCAATCGGAGTCTTGAATGCGGTCCGATAGGCCCACAGCGCCTCTGAGAGCCGGTTTGACCAATCTTTTCTATCCGGTCGGACCGTTTTTTCTAGAATTCGCTTAATTTCCTGATTAGACACTTCCCACCGATCCGCTAGTTCAGGATGGTACGGCAGCAACTTTGTGAGTGACGCCTGCATTCTTCATTAAGGTGGCAAAATGGTTATTACAAAAATGCGAACCGCCATCGCTGATGATTGCTCTTGGAATCCCGAATCGGTTAAACACATTTTCTCTGAGGAATTTGACCACAACCTTATGATCATTCGATCGGGTTGCCACAGCTTCTATCCATTTCGAGACATAATCAACAGCCACTAGAATATATGAAAACCCAAAGGATGGGGGGAAAGGACCCATAAAGTCAATCCCCCAAACATCAAAATTTCAACAATCAGAATTGGATTAAGGGGCATCATATTCCGTTTTGAAATATTGCCAAGCTGTTGACATCGTCGGCATTCCTTGCAAAATTGAGCAGCGCCACGAAAGATGGAGGGCCAGTAGAATCCGCTTTGAAGGATTTTCTGGGCGGTCTTCTGTCCTCCGCAATGGCCGCCACAGGCCCCAGCATGACACAAGTGTAGGACGCTCATTTGCTCCTCTTCGGGTACACATCTCCTGATGATCTGATCTGGTTCATCCCAAAAATAGTATTTTATTTGGGAGAAAAAGAGATTCTTATCATTCTTACCCCACTCAGTGGGGATTCTGCCAGTAACCAGATAATTCACAATGTTCGCAAACCATGGAACCTTTGCACATGCTACATCAATTGCTATCAATTGTTGATCCGAAAATGTGTCACGGATGGTCTCAGGTATTGCAGATTCTTCAGGTAGAATTCTCGACAAATGATCAGCCACCACGTTCTCAACCCCCTTCTTATCCCTAATCTCGAAATTGAACTCTTGGAGCAGAAGGATCCAACGGATTAATCTCGATTTAGTATCCTTCTTTGCTAGAAGATATTTCAGAGCGGAATGGTCGGAAAAGACCACTATTTTCGATCCAAGCAAATAGGAACGAAACTTGTCCAGAGCATACACCACAGCTAATAATTCTTTCTCGGTGGTGGTGTAATTGAGTTGGGCATCAATTAATGACTTGCTAGCATAATAAATTACGTGAGGTAATTTATTCACCCTCTGCCCTAGGACAGCTCCAATTGTAATCGATGCATCACATGAGTTCGAATGGGAGAGAATAATCCGTATTTGGATGATTGGTGCATTGGATAAGAGCTCGTAATTTCAAAAATGCTTGCGGTCCTCGATAAATTCAAAGGAACATCTTTGCCAAGCAAGGTGCACAATGGTTTAGCCACCTTGCTGAAATCCTTAATGAACCTTCTATAAAATCGCATGACCCAAAATGATCGAATTTGTCGAACACTGGGTGGTGGTAGTTAGCAATTAGATCAACTTTTGCTCTATCCACCTCGATTCCTTTCGTGAAACAATGTGCCCGAACAATCCCTTGTTTAACCATAAAATGGCTCTTCTCCCTAAGAACAAGTTTGGAGTCAACACAACGTTAAAGACTTGTGAAAGATGATTCAAACAAGAATCAAAGGTTCTCCCAAAAACCGAGAAGTCTTCCATGAATACTTCAATGAATTTGTCGATCATATTCGAAAATATGGCCAACATACACCGTTGAAATGTGGCCGGCATTACATAGGTCAATGGCATCCTCAAGGTATGCAAACGCATCATAAGGGCATGTGAACGTTGTCTTTTCTTGATCACCGGGTAGACAGCACCTGATTGTATCCTAATACCCATCAAGAAAACAAGAAACTCTTGCCCACTAACTTCTCAAGGATTTGATCAATGAGCGGAAGGAAAATGATCCTTTCGGTGGCGGTGTTTAATTTCCGATAGTCAATGCGAACCGCCATCCAAAGAGTTTCTCGAGTGGGGACCAATTTTCCTTGGCTTTTCCTTCACGGTGATTAGGACTTTTTGAACAATTTGGGCCGGACTAACCCATTCACTATCGAATCGGATAGATGATTCCAGATCAAGGAGTTTAATGACTTCTTTTAGAACGACTTCTTGCATGTTTGGATTAAGTCGCCTGTGGTTCCCTTGAAGGTTTACTCTCATCTTCCAAATGTATTTTATGCATACATACCGATGGGTCAATCCTTTGAGATCGTGAAAGTCCAACCGATAGCTTCCTTGTGCTCTTTCAAAGACCTTCAACAACTCTTTTCTTGTTCTCCGACAACGTGGATGAGATTATTATCGAAGTGTTTCACGAGGTCCCGTAAAAGCATATTTAAGGGACTCGCAATTGTTTCAATTCCACAATTGGTGGTGCTCAAGTGATGGAGGCGACTTCCTTCACCTCAACAGTAATGATTCTATCTCGCACACTCGCATCTAAGTGATCATCCCGGCATGATGAGCTAGACTCTATCTCGTCGACCGCTTCTCTTCGATCCTTTCTCTTCATAGATGGCCAACAAAGCATTTTCAAATTCCTCTTTGGTAAGCATTGAAGGTCCCTCATCCACCACTTCATCTATCGATCGATGTAAAACATTCGACCTCATCCTCGTTTGGGAAATGGTTCATCGCATGGAAGATATTCAATCGAACCTTCATGTTTCCAAAAGCGCCCATGACTCCCGTTAAACAATTAATGCAAGCGCTTAGCGATGGCGAAACGGACGTCCAAGGATGATGGGGACTTGATTAAGTGACTTAACGGTGTGTCCATGTCCAAAACAACAAAATCATGGAAAGACAAACTTATCTATTCCAACCAAGACATCCTCAATAACGCCTCTGGTCTTTTCCGATCTATCTCGCCAGCTTGCAAGGTGACCGCTAGGGTCTCAATTCACCCAATCCGAAGTTTCTCGTATAATGAATATGGGATTAAATTAACACCGCTCCCAAATCCAATAACGCTTTCCCAACTGGTTGCCCACCAATGACACATGGAACAGTAGGAACTCCAGGGTCTTTTAGTTTTGGTGGGGTTTCCAATTGCAATATGGAACTGACTTGATTAGTCAAGAACACTTTTCTCGAAACATGATTACGTGCCTTTCTCTTCCGAGTGCATAAATCTTTGAAAAACTTTGCATACTCAGGCACTTGCTTGATCGTTTCAAGCAATGGAAGGTTTATCTTTACTTGCTTAAATGTTTCGAAAATATCTTCCATTTTTGTTGGTCCCTTTCCCATTCTTGATGGAGGAGTTAGGCATTGAGGAAATGGTGCCTTTGGGACAAAAGGTGCGGGTTCCCCTTCTGAATCTTCGTCTTGTCCTTGTTGGGCAGTTGAGGGAGACTCATCCTCTATCACCTTTTCTTTTCCCTTCTCTCTTCTTTTCTCTTCCTCTTTCTCTTTTCTTTTCTCTTTCTCCGCTCTTCTCGCTGACTCTTTCGCTTTCTCTGCTTCCTGCTCTTTGTCTGCTTCACTTTCTTCCTCTGCTTCCACAGGCATCTCCACTTGATTATGAACTTCCCGTCCACTTCTCAACACAGTAACAGCTTTCAACTGTTGACTATTTAATGGTCCTTCATCAGATGATGCTTGGTCGCGAGGATTGTTGATGGGTTGGCTGGGAAGCTTACCCTCCTCTCGTCGACTCAGTTGATTTGCCAATTGACTGACTTGGTCGATTATCATCTGTTGAAAAGATTGCATACTGCGCATCACTTTTTCTTCCAGATCAGAATCCTTTGAAGCGCTTGTATGAGATTGATTAGGATTCTGATTGAAATTCTGATTTTTCCGGAAATCAGAATTTGGATGAGAATATGGAGCATTCTGCTGAAAGTTAGAATTCTGGTGAAAATTAGAATTCTGCTGAAAATTCTGTTGTGGACGGAAATTTTGCTGAAAATTTTGTGGAAACGCTTGTTGTCCACTCATAGGATTGGCTCGGTATTGCTGGTTGACCTGACCAGTTTGGTTTGATCCACCCCATCCTAAGTTGGGGTGATTTTTCCACTCTGGGTTGTAGGTATTTGAGTACACGTTTCTACCTTGCCGCTGATAAGATTGAGTGACATTTATCTGCCCTGGAAGAGTAGATTCATCAGGAAGGAATGTCAAGGTAGTTGGGCACTCATTAGCCATATGACCTGGGTGTTCACAAATTGAGCATACAGTGGGGGTGACAGGAACTTTAGCTTGCTTGGTTGCAGCTAACAACATGTTCATCTGTTTGGACAGCATATCAACCTTGGTTGATAGATCAGAGTTATTATTGTTGACCTCATACAATCCGTCTTTGGTCAACACATGAGATTTAGGTGCTAAGTCCAAAGTGGTTCACCCCAGTGTCTCACTTTGTATCGAGGTTTGATACAATTTCTCAAACAATGCCCACAACTCATCGGCCTCTTTCGTGGCACAAGATCCACCGCAAGATGCATCAATCATGCGTCTTTCTTCAGGAATCAGTCCATTGTAGAAACTTTGGACTTGTTGCCACCTTGGAACGTGATGGTTAGGGCAACTTCTGATCAACTCCTTAAAACGCTCCCAACATTCATGGAATGTCTCTGTAGGTCGTTGGGAAAAGAAAAGGATCTTTTGACGCATCTCTATGGCTTTAGTCATGGGAAAATACTTTTTGAGGAACTGACGATATAGCTCGGCCCAACTCTGAATAGATTGCGGTTCTAAAGAATAGAACCAAGTTTTTGCCTTGTCTCTTAAAGAGAACGGAAAGAGTCGGAGCTTCGCTATCTCATCAGTAACATTGTGGACTCTAAACATTTTGCATACCACAGTGAACTCGTTCAGATGAACGTGCGGATTTTCGTTTGCCAAACCATGGAATATTGGTAGCATTTGAATCATCGCTGATTTGAATTCATAATGATTCCCTGGAATGGGAGCATGCATGATACACTCCTGATCCTCGTAAAAACCAGGATCATTATAGTATTCAAGTGTTCTAGGTCCCCCATAGTAATTATTGTTCCCATTATTTCCATTATTCACATTGTTGCCATTCTGGTTGTTGTTTTCATTCATTTCTTGCTCTTGATCAGCCATGGTATCAGTAGGATGATACTGATTCCTTTGGATTCTACGATTGTCTCGCAAAGATCGTTCGATCTCCGGATTAAACGGTAGCAAATGTGGGTGATGAGAACGAGTAAAGCTCATACACCACACCCACAATCAAAGGTTTGAAGAACCCAAAATAAGTCCTCAAGCAGACTCAATCGATTGAGACAGTGGTCTCAATAGATTGACAGAAGCACATAAAATTTCACACAAATGACTTGTTAGTCAATCGATTGAGGGGATGCTCTCAATCGATTGAGGTTCCAAGATCTGAGCACTCGAATATCGTAAAAGACTTTTGTCAATCGATTGAGAGGCTTCTCTCAATCGATTGAGGTTCAAAGATTAAAACACACAAGAGTTCTGTCAATTGATTGACATGGGAATGTCAATCGATTGAGAAAAGAGTAGAGAGAACACAGAAAGTAGCTCAGTATCAATTGATTGAGAAAGGAGCTTCAATCGATTGAATGCTGCTATGAACAGAGAGCAAAGTAAGAAGAAAAAGGAAAGAAAACCACTCAGGAAATTTATTTTTATTTTTTATTTTATTTTATTTATTTATTTTTTTTTTTTTTAAATTAAAATTCAGAAAAATAAAAATAAAATCTAAATTCGAAAATTAGAAATTAGAAATTAAAAACCTAAAAAAATCTTTCCTAAAAGAAAACTTCTAAACTAAGAATATAAATTTCCTAAAAATATAAACTTCCTAAAAAAAAATGAATAACCAATTTTTAGAAAATCCTAAAATTTCTAAAAGTGGAAAATAATAAAAAAAAAGAAAAACTTCTAAACTAAGAACTTCTAAAAACCTAAACTTCCTAAAGAATATCACAAAATCTAATCTAAGAAAGAAAATTAGGGAAAGAAAATTTGTTTTTGATTTTTTTTTTTTTTTTTTTTTTTTTTGTTTTTTTTATTTTCAGCTTTCAATCTATTGACAGAGTTGTGTTAATAGATTGAGACACGATTATTGCTAAAAATACACACAGTCAATCGACAAACACACACACAAAATAGAGTCAATCGATTGACTGCTATAAAAACAAAAATCTCTAATCGGAATTAACCAAAATTTCACCGATTTCCCCGGCAACGGCGCCAAAAACTTGATCGATTTTAAATTAACCCTTACAAGTGTACAAGATCTGTTCTAGTAAGGCAAGAACAAGAGTGTCGAACCCACAGGGAAATCTGAAATTTTAATCACTTCTTCCTAGAGATTTAGAAAATATCCCCGAGGAAGTACCAAGGGGCAGATTTAATTTTTACCAAAAATTAACACTTTTTCTAATTGCAAGAAAGAAAATAAATTAATCTAAAAATTATGTAATGAGAAATCTAAGAACAAATTTTAAAAACAAGATCAAGGAATTTGCTACCCCAGATTTATACCCTTTTCTATTTTTAAACCCACAATTTTATTAACATCAAACACACCATCATTCTAAGAGAAACATGACTAGTAATTAAGCATGATCATTAACCCGGCATACCCTATCTAAAAACAATGACTCAGCCTAATCGCGGTATGAATCATGTGAAAAGCATAGCGTATCTCATGGTATTTTAGATCAAAACAATAAAAACATGATCACTACACTTTGAGAAAAACGATTTGATGATGAAATTATCAAACTATGGCATTAAACATAAAATATGGGTACTTATCTGGGGATCGCATCCTCCTTGATCTACAGCCTTTAGCCTCTCATCCTTGGTGCAAGATCTTCAATTTCATTCAAAACCATTCCCAAATTAAAGAGCAAAGAATGTGTAAAATAAAAATATATTCTCGGAAAATCTCAACACAATTTTATTACTCTAAGAAAACCCTCTACAAAAGTCTAATTATTACACAAATTTGTCTCAAAAACAAAAACTCTCCCAAAAGCTCTCTCCTTTACGAAGCCGTGGGCCTCTTATTTATAATAGCCGATTCAAACTAACCCTAGTTGCCTCAATCGATTGAGGCTTAGATCTCAATCGATTGAGGCTTAGATCTCAATTGATTGAGGCTTAGATCTCAATCGATTGAACTTTGAATTTGACCTCCTTTAAGACACTTTTGCCTTTTTGTCTCAATCGATTGAAATTCATGTCTCAATCGATTGACACTAGTTGGAAGTAGATGCCCTAATTGGTGGAAATCTCCAATATGCCCTCAGCAGAAACAGTCGCCAGGTTGAAATGCACAGACTTTCGCTAGGTTAGATTTCTCCTCGCTGGGTTGGATAGTGCTCTTCGCGTGGTTGAATTGAATGGCGCTAGGTTGACTGTAGTCGCTAGGTTGAAGTGTGTGGCGCAGGAACCGCGCGACGGCCATTTCTTCCAACTGCGCGAAGGCTTATTTACACTTTGTTCCTCGCGGCAACTTCAATATCTTCCCCTTCTTGATGGAGTTTGATTCCCTTCACGGATTTCAGCGCTTCTTTGGACCCTTTTTGTCCATAGCTCTTTTGTAGCCTTTAATTTCTTTCTTTTATACACTTGGAAGATCCAAAGGTCAGAAACACCTGTTATCATCAAAACCTCACAACAACCATCAAATACTTTCATCGAACGGCCAAGTGTAGGATTTAAGGTATGAAATATAGTCATATTTCAGCACCGATCATGCCCCCTGTCCATTCCCAATTCTCTGTATCGGCTCGCTTCTGACTGGAGTTGGCTGTGCGACTTTGAATTGGAATGGGATTATACTGGTGTTGGGCTTGGTATGTGTGACATTCTGCACCTCTGCCCTACTTCTTCTATCATTTCTTTGCTCAGAGAATCTCTTGACGCCACCGGCCCCACCGGACACATTCTTGCTTAATCTCCCTTCTCTGATAGCGTCCTCACAACGATTGGCGTTCCTCACCAAATCAGCAAAGTTGGGTTGGTGTTGGTAAACGAAGAAGTCTGAGATGACTGGCAAGGTATTTTTTGAGATCATCTCAATCTGCTCATCGTCAAGTATTCCGTTTCTTACTTGAGCTACCAGTACTCTCCAATGCCCTAGGTAATCACTGAAGGTTTCATTAAAATTTTGCTTTAAATGGGCCAGATCTGACGTGCGAGGTTCGACGTCTATGCTATAGACATACTGTTGTTGGAATAAATGCATCAGATCTTTCCATGTTTTTATCATGGATGGTTCTAGGGACATGAACCACCTCAAGGCCGGGCCCGTCAGACTTTTCTGAAAGACTTTTATAAGCAGGCGCTCATCCCCCCCATATTGGCACATGTCCCCACAATAGGACTTGAGGTGTGCGAGGGGGTTGCCCGTGCCGTTATATTTATCAAAGACTAGCATTTTGAATTTTGGGGGCAAAGGGACTTCTGCAAATAAACATAAGTCCGAGAAATCCGTGGCATGAATTTCGGCTTCACCCATCTTCAACAGCTACTTCTGAAATTTATCCAATTGTTCTTTCAACTGCTCAGACTCTTTAGGCAACGAGCCTATTTTTTCAACGGTCGACCTTGATTCACTTTGTGCTATAGGGGGGTTGGTGATTATGGGTGGAGGATTGATGCTGGAAAACACCCCAGCATAAGTCCTGCTATTCCTGATCTCATATTCCTCATATTGTGGGACTACGTATGGTGCAGTGAGGGTGAGCTTTTCTTGTTGGTGTTGCTGGGTTGGATAGGTGTCAGGTGGGACCATTGGAGGTGAGGAAAATTTTGTGGAGTGGTAGGATGAGTGGAATTTGGATTTTGGGTTTAGACCTGATGAAGCCATTGGGTTTGGAGGAATACTTGAGGATCGCCTTGAGGTGTATGAGGATGGGGGAATTAGTGAAGGGTATGTGTCGATTTTCCGCCTGGGGCGGGGTGTGAGGTTTGTGTGTGTGGGAGATATGGAGGGAATTGTGGAGGGTATGGGTATGTGGACCCAAGGTTTGGGCCTTGCTGGGTTTGGGTATTGGATAAGGGATTTGGAGGGGTTTGGGCCATAAGGCCTTGGGAAATTTGGCCCATTGGGTTTTGCTATTTTTGGCCCGTCGGGCCTTGGTGGGTCTGGCCCGTTGGGCCTTGATGGGTGTGGATGATGGGGGTTTAGGCCATTGGGCCATGGTGGGTTTGAGGTAATGAAGCATGGAGGCTTGGGAATGTGTATGATGGATTGGAGGTGTGTGGTGAGAATGAGGGGGCTGTTTTGGGAGGCTTTCCAACTAGTGTAAGCCCGAACCATTTCATCCATCATGGCCATTGGAGAGGGATTGGATGGAGGTGGTTCATTTGAGGGTATTTGGGGTGTGGATGTTGTAGATGTGTGGGAAAAATTGGGCATGGCCCTGGTGACATTGGGCATGACCTTGGTAAATGGGGGGATATGGGGTGGATCGGAGAAACTGGGTGTGGCATGGGTAAATGTGGGTGGTTCAGATATATGTTGGGAGGATGAAAAATGGGGTATATTGGTGAAGGTAGAAAATTGGGCCAGGTGGATGTGGATGGAATGCGAGATGGATCTGGGATGGACATGGCAGGGGGAATAGACCTTGCTTGTGAAAACGAAAGGGAGTAGGGTGTCAGATTTTGAGTGGTGGTGGATGGGAAAATGGGCGCACCGAAAGCTCTGGTGACGGCAAATGGGGATTGGGTGAGGGGGATGAATGTGAAAACCTCTTCCGTATGGGAATGAGTTGGGGAATGTGGTGGGGATGAATCAGGATCGGCGTATCCCGGATCCACTACCCACGACATGGCTTGGTTACGAGTGAGGTACGGGTGCCTCGGATGGGGCCCATAAAGCTTCTCCTTCTTCCCCTATGGGATGACGGAGGATAAGGTAGTGCCGTTGTGCCGGTACCATAATTTTGTTAGTTTTTTGGTTTATTTAATTTTTTAATAAATTTTTTTTTGAAATTTTGTATTTGGATTTTTATGATGAAGGATTTCGGGGCCTTTGAATTCCCGTTTCGGGTGGTGTTTGTACCCTAAATAAATCTCGCGGCGAGACCTCGACGTGCTTCAGAAGAATCAAAGGGGAACCCTTTGATCTATTGAAGGCATGGGAATCAATGCAACCAACCCGATCCCCCGAAACGGGTCAATAAGAAATTGTCCTCTTTTGACCGGTGGGGGCGTATTGGGTGTCGGATAGTGCGGGACATAATTAGAGGTGCTAAACCACTAAGCGGGGAACTCGGGGATGTGAAATAGGCCTCAAATTTCAGGCTGTTCTGCTCAGTTAGGATCAAACAATACTTGGCGCGTGCATTACATGCACTAGACCAACTCTGGTCCAATTTGTGCTTGGCGCATCTATTACATGGGCTAAAGAAAAATCTGGGGTTTCTAGACTTGGCGCGTGTATTAGTTGCACAAGGCAAACAGTGGGGTCAGATAACTCTAATAACAGATTAGCAAGCCGAAATTAAGTCTTTTTTTGTTGGTATTCTGGAAGCGATGATTTCGAGGACTGATTTCTTAGTTGCGCCGGGTCTCTCCTCACCGAACATAGGGATACAAGGTCGCTTCGGGACTACTAATGCTCTCCCCAAGGGTTTTAAGCTTTGTAACAGGATAGGTTACCCACCCGATATACCTCCAGCCCAAGCGCCTTCTCAGATACTAAGTGGGGTTGTTCTTTTCCGAATCATCACCACTAGGGGCTGCCATCATACTAAGAATCGGGACGTTTGTATCTTTGCCTAAAATTCTCAACCCATGAAAATCTACCCCCGTAAAAATTCAATAAGTCCCCTCTTGGTTCAGTTTTAATTTAAGATTTTAGAAGAGTTTTCTTAAACTCAAAAAACTGGTGGTGATGGTCCCGTGCCGCCTCTACCGGCCAACATCCACTGATGAAATATGTTTCCAGAAATATAAAAGTTCACATAAGCCCACCAAATGGCTAAGGAGTGTAAAAGCGCAAGTAAGCCCGTCAATCAACTAAGGCATGTAAATGAAGGAAAAATAAAGGAATCGTAAGGACGGTGCTCAAGTAGGCCTGCCAATCGGCTAAGGCACGTAAATGACGGGAAAGTAGGGGTAAGTAAAAGCAAGACTGAATTGTAGGGGTGAGTAAAAGAAAGAAAAAAAATGAAAATGAGAAAAAATACAAGAAAATGTTAGTAAAAAAATAAAAAAAGGCCAAATTTCAAGGGGAAGCTCTACTAGCTACTCCCCAGCAGAGTCACCATCTGTGCAACAGAGGGATTTTGGACAGTCCTGTCGAGACGATGCGCACTCTCGTTAAAATATAGAGTCGCCACTCGGAGCTTTCGATGTCCCGGGAAACCTAAATCAATTTTATAAGCACCAAAGTGCCAAAAATGTGACTCTGATTCACCGATCTATGCCAAAGGCTCTTGGGTAGGGGCTTCGGTTATCGATTGGGAAGGTGTTAGGCACTCGATCAACCCGCTCTAAAGCGGTCTCTATTTATGGCCAAAGATAAAATGAAAATGAAAATAAAAAGAGCACTTCCTCTTGCCGAAGGCACTATGATCCTATTTGTGCCCCTCCGTTCCTACCGAGATTTCGGTGGCGTAACGACACAAATATGAGGATAGAGCAAAAGCTAAGAAGGTAGAGGAATAGAGGAGAGAGCCGGAGCTCTCAGGCCCATGTAGCACCGCTGTGGGCCTCCGCGTAGGTGCACTTGATAGGCTTCCGATAGCTTAGATGGTGGAATGGTGGGTTCTAACCTCTAAAGCTTGATGGCTAAGGGATAGAGGAAGAAGGCTAGGGGGTAACTCTCTCCTAACTCAAAGGTTTTTGATGGAAGAGGGGGGCCTAAAAATGGTTTTAGAATTTTGGAATTTGGATGAGAATGGTGCACCAAAGGGGGAAAGGAAAGCTCTTAATCTTTTCTCTCTTTGGAAATTTTTTTAAGCCTCTAGTCCAAGGGGAGGGGCTCTCTATTTGTAGGAAAAGGGTAGGTTAGGAAGGTGCTTAAGGGCTAATTGGGATTAGCAATTAGGTAATCTCATAATCGAAGGTTTCCTAGGATATTGAAAGCTTAGAAATGTGGGCAAGGGGCTTCAATGGTGGATGATAGGGTGAGGTTTCAAATGACTAGAGGGTTGCAAATAGGGTAAATATGGCTGCAACAGTCCTAATGAAACCCATCCCAAATATTGAGATGGTCAACAAGTCAAATGCCAAAAGTGAAATTCGAGCAAACAACCATCAGTTACTGTAGCTAAGCCTGGCGCATGTATTAGAAGCGCCAAGAATAGCTATAGTGCTTGGAAGTTCAGAGCCCGAGGTGGGTCCCACAGATGCTTGGCGCATGTAATACATGCGCCACATGTGCCCCCATCCAAGTGCAATTTTGGTCACTTTTTGGATCATTGTAACTTTTAAAGTACAACTCGAATTGAGGTGATTCTTGGCTTGTTGGAAAGCTAAGAACCTCTAATTTTCAATGGTATAAGATTCAGTCTCAGTAGAGATCCCTGTCAGGCCTGGTTCATCTCTCTCTAACCATAGCTCGGGAGGATTAACTAAGGGTTTTAGAGAGGTTTCTAAAGGTTGGGGGTCATTCCTAAGGATATGGGCAAGTTCCTAAGGGTTTGGAAAGATTCCTAAGGGTATGGGAGAAGCTATCGAAAGTTTGGGGGTGTGCCTTTCTTGAAGTATGTTTCGATCGGCTCTTGGGCCAAATTTGGGTGTCCACACAAAATAAAGAAAAATCTTAAATCCTAAATAAATCAAATACATCCCAAGTCAAATAAAATCCTATATAAGTTGAAATCCTAAATAAATCAAACAAAATCCTAATAAACCCAGTAAGTCAAATAAACCTCGAACAAAATAAAATAAATGCCCAAACAGGTCTGATTAAATCCAATTAAACATCTAAAATAAAACAAATAAGAAAACATACAACAGTAAATATGAACAAGCGTAAATGGAACAAATGTAATAAACAAAATACCTCTTTATTTATATAATAAAATTTTATAGGTGTCACCAGAGGCATACCTCCTGAGCATATAACTTAAAATGAAAGCCTAGAACCTAACCTACAACCTTAGACAAACACGAAAGCCAAAATTGATACAAAACCCATAACAATGATACACGAAACACCCAATCAAAAGCAACAACAAAGAGGGAGGAATGTTTGGGGAGCACCCTTTCCATCCATTTGGAGGACCTCCCTCCCGCCATCTTCACCTCCTAACAATAATGAAGGGTGTTTAGCGCATCTCAATCCCAACAGCCCCCAAGCCATAGCCGCACCTTCATCAGAAGCCACTTCGGGATGTAAAACACGTGAAACAACGAAGATCGGAAGAAACGACATCAAAGTTGGACAGTTGTATCACACAATAGAGATACTCTAAACGTTGGCTCACTAAGATAAAGAGAGAATGAAGAAAAACAAAGAAGCTCGGATATATATAGGCACCCGGCTAATCAAGCGCTAAAAACGTAGCATGCAACGCAATTCAGCACAGGAGCACCCGCGCGAAATCCGACTCGCGTGCACCAGCTTGGGCGTGCAATTAAATTACCAACCGCCCTACAAGACCCGACAAGCCGATCCCGTACCGAAGAGATCGTGCGTAATCAAATTACACGCCTATATTGTTGCACAGAATTTGAAAGGTCACCCGCACTGTGGTCGGGTGACGCTCCAATCACGCACACTGATCAGGGCGCGTAATTCAATTACATGCACATACTCTGACATGTAATTGACCCCTCGAACCTCTCAATCACGGGCTCCCTCCCAGGTGCGCAATTGAATTAAGCGCACATACCAAAGCGCACAATTCCTAGCTATAACTCCCACCTCGAGCAGAATACATGCCTCCAATGGAATATACATATGCCCTCAACAAAAAAACCCCTAACAAAACAAATACACAAGACAACATGTCCTATCGCAATAAGACACCTACATAATCATCTTGACCTATCATGAACCAATC
This sequence comes from Chloranthus sessilifolius, assembly GCA_021018995.1. Taxonomy (NCBI): domain Eukaryota; kingdom Viridiplantae; phylum Streptophyta; class Magnoliopsida; order Chloranthales; family Chloranthaceae; genus Chloranthus; species Chloranthus sessilifolius. Next base: position 30,133,786 of record CM037597.1, on the reverse strand, counting down.
AGGGGTGAGGACATCCCCCCGTAGTCCCATCACAACCAAGACACCCCCTGATGACTTACTACGAATTAACGTCCCACCACGATCAAAATTATTCCCCAGAGTCTCATCGCGTACTCACAAGTACACGTGACCACTCCCAACACCCGCTGCACAAAATAGGCCGTCAACATAAAATCAAACAAAATCATCACCCAATGTCCCATTGCCCTCCTCTCGACACAAAGTGAGAATTAACAACGATGAAGTAGCCAGTCACGCTACTTACCCCATCACGATCCAAATTACTTCCCCTTGTCCCATCGCGTAACCAACCAAAGAGGGAGAGAGGGACATTGATGTTCCATCACACATCCTCGCAATAATATGTCCCGTCGAAATAGAACACACATAACCAACACTATCCCAACACTGGTCTAAATCAGCCACGCTCTTGTGTCCCATCGTGAAGCTAAAACCTCACTACGTGACCTCACATGCCACGCAACCGAAGGTAGGCTCGACTGATGTCCCATCGCAAAGAGCCAAGAATGAACCTCCCGTCATGGCCCCAAGACACCACCTGTCAAAGAAAAAGAGACACCATCATCATTCCATCACGACGTCAAAATAGCCAAAGAGTCATCAGACCAACACTCCATCACACACTCATGTCCCGTCGCGATGCAACTATAATTTGATCTCGTCATATAACCTAAGATCTGCCAAAGAAAGAAATAAACATAGCTTTTCTCATCACATAACCCCCAATGTCCCATCACTGACGACACTTCCCTGAGATTTTGTCGTAACTCGCTGACACATGAGCAGAACGGAAGGCTCATCTAATATCCCATCGCAAAAGAGCTGAACCTCCACCCTAATGCCTTACCACAACAATCATCACGTCCCATCACAACGACTCCCGAATTCCTCAATCACGCCGCAGTCACCAGACTCCATCGGTACCGAAACACATGCTCGCTGACATCAGAGGAGGATAAACCCTCTACCATCCCATCGCACCGATAACCAGCGAGCCCCTGCCAATATAGAGAGGAAACCCTCTGACGTTCCAACGCATCCATCAACTATCAAGTCCCGTAGCGAACATCTCATTAGGCAATCTGGACATCTTGTCACACGAGCAACCATCAGCCCCTACTACAACAATCATCGAAGGGGGAAAAACAGACCCTTTGATGTCCCATCATAGACCACACCCCTTCAAATCCATCCATCGCGACACTCCCACCAGGGTATGAAGCAGCATGGAGTCACCATGACAATGCATAAAAACCAACAAGAAGGCTTTAAGTTCATGTGAAAAAATTCACACGAAAGCTCAGCAGCCTGAAGGCGACTCAAACTAGGCGAGGAGCTACCCGTAGTCTTGCCGCGACACAACCACGAGAGCAACAGCCAGCGGTCCCACCGCAAGTAAAAGCCTCCCCCCAACAACAAATCAGGTAAGTAAATACCTCCATTTACTCGATATTCCTTATAAAATATAGTTAGCTATGATTAACTCAAAAGTTTTCAAAAACACGTCTCTCTCGACTCACGAATCACTGTAGTCCTCCCATAAGAGAGGATCATCAATATTCATTGAGAAGATTAGATGAAGTATCTGGCATACCAAATGTCGTCTTGACAACCACATAAACGAACGGGTCCACAAATCCCGCTCCAGTGGATTTGCCTAGCGACGTCTCGGAAGCCACGTTTTCTACAGATTTACCACCGAATTGATCTTAAGTTAAAATCTCCAAATTTCTAAAAAACAAATATATACTTTCAAAAGCAAAATTTAAAAAAAAAAATAATAATAAATATATCTCCTATCTATCAAAATTCACTTCTCATCACTCTTATCTATTCTATCCCCTGGGAAATCAAACACTAAATATACTTAACTCTGAGAACTCGCAAATGTTCATTGGAAAGGAACGCCTGATGCGCCATTGGTGTGAGCAATGACGCGCCCCGTCTGACATGACTTGCAAAAGCCTTCGCCATTACATAATATTACATCTTATTATCTAGTCACTTGACCTTGTCTCTGGACATTCGTATGACGCCCCCCGGTACCTCGACTGCATCATTTTCCCACTCTTTGACTACCCCTTGCAGCAAGTTGCGCTATGCAACAGGATGCCCCTTGTACCTGTTGATGAGGATATGATGGTTTTCCTACCATTTGACTGCCCCTTGCAGCAGGTCGTGACACGCGATGAGATACCACTTGCACCCGTGGATTAGGATACGCCGATTTCCCCCGTTGACTACTACTCGCAGCAAGTCGCGATATGCGACGGGATGCCCATCGCTTCCACAACTTGGAATACGCCTTTCAACAGCTACCATTGGGCCCCCGAATGCTCCGTTTTAGCTTGTGCTAATATATAAGAAAGCTCAACATTTCATGTCAGCATCCCTGGTTCACATTTGTGATTTTCTAAAAGAAACGAGAAGGCACCCTCGGAAGAGGGGTGTCTACTTCTTCAATGTATTCTTACTTCACAAGAACACGCAGAAGAGGGGCATCTGTAGACACCCTAATTCAGCCCTCTTTGAGTATATAAACCTATTCGGTCAACCTTTGGCCTTGCCCTAATACAAGGGCCATATACTGAAATAATAGTATATGGCTGAACGCAGGCTGAAACAATAGTTCTGTGGCTTAGACCCCATGACCCTAATACGGGGACTACATACTGAAACAATAGTATATAGTCAAAGCACAGGTTGAAACAATAGCCTTGTGGTTCAGACAGGACTTAGGCTGGGGAGAATCCTGAATTCCGCACCCTATATAGCATGCGCAATTCAATTGAGTGCCACACAGCTGGTGCACAATTGGTTCACTTCAGACCAGGCTACTCATCCCATAGACCACCTTAGGAGACGATTTCGTGCCTAGGAAAGGGCACACAATCAATTACTCTCCCCACCACCTGCGCGTAATTGGTCCACTTTGGACCTGGACTCTAGTTCCCTTGACCGCTTGAATTCCTTGATTAAGTGCAGCTGAGATGTTGCATAGTCGAATTGCACGCTCCCAAAAGGGTGCATAATGAGTTCTAATTTGGTTAGAACTTGGACACCCGGCTGAGCCAGGAAGCCGGTCACTCATTGAGTCGGTCACCGACTCAAAGTGATTATGTGCCTAGGATAGGGCGCATAATCCGATTAAGCGCACTAGATAGGGCGTGTAATCAGATTTGATTGGCTAATTGCGCACCTCCCAAAGAGCGCGCAATTACCCGTATACCTATAAATAGACCCCCCTACCCCACACTTCAACACATGAAGCAATCGAGTTTTCGAGTTCCTTTCTTCCGAGCTTAGGGATTTCGAGATTCTCCTCGGCGCCTAGGTAACTTCATAGCTCCAGTTTTTAATTTCCTATCTAGTTCTACGTTCTAGTTCTTAAGTTCTAATTTTTAGTTTCTAATAGATCTTAGATTTTAATTTCTAGTCGTAGATTTTAGGTTTTAATTCTAGTCTCTAATTCTAGTTCTTAATCTCTGGTTCTAGAACCAGGTCTTAGCTTTTAGAACCAGGTCTTAGCTTTCAGTCCTTAAATTTCTGTTCTAGATTCTAGTTTTTAATCTTAAATTTTAGTTCTTTTCCTAGTTTCTAGTTTTTTTTCTCTTCTAGTTTATAATCTCTCAATATTTTAGATCTTCGATTTTAATTCCTACTCTTTAAATTCAGATCTGTAATTTTCTTATCTCTGGTTCTAGATCTTAATTTCTAAAACCAGTTCTTAATTTTAGTCTTTAGATTTATTTTCCTGGTTCTTAATCTCTAGAATCAATTCTCAGTTTTTAATTATTTTAGATCGCAACCTCTATTCTTAAATTCTAGCCTTAATATCTTCTAATTCATAATTTTCTCATCTTAATCTCAATCTTCAAAATCCTAAATTTTCAAAAAAATCAGTTTTTCAAATGACCCTTAGCCAACCAATTTACCCAAGGGAGCTTACAGAGGGTACTTGGGAATGGGGCCGATCCTTCTTAGCATAGCAGACCCAAACCCCCCTTTTTTTAGATTCCTAGTAGAAGTAGGAAACCTAAAGTAATTAAGATTCTAGTAGAAATAGGATATTTAGAATAATTGAACTTTTAATAGACTTAGGACATCCGAGTTAATTAGACTTCTAATAGAATAACGACATTTAAGTTAATTAGACTTTTAGGATAGTTAAAGTAATTAGATTTTTTAGGATCAGGATACTTAAGTTAATCAAAGTCTTAATAGAATTAGGACACTTAAGTCAATTAGGGTTTCAATAGAGTTAGGACACTTAAATTAATTAAAATTCTAATAGGATTAGGATACTTAAATTAATTAAAATTCTAATAGGATTAGGATATTTAAATTAATTAGAGTTCTAATAAAATTAGGATACCTAAATTAATTAGAGTCCTGACAGAATTAGGATATTTGAGTTAATCAGGATACTTAGATTATTTAAACTCTTAATAGGACTAGGGGACTAAAATTAAGTAGCCTTCTAACAAGATTAGGACTCTTAAGGTTAGTATTTTTCGATCAATTAAACTCCTAGTAGGATTAGGAGACTAGCTTAATTAAACTTTTAGAATAATTAAAACTTCTAGAATAATTAGACTCTCGATAGGACTAGGAAAACTAAAGTAGTCAGAATTAGAGCAGGCTTAAGAAAATAAACTAAACACCCAGGTGACCTAGTGCTGCTGACATCGGCAGATCGATGATTCAGTAAAGAAGTCGAACCCACACCTCGAAAAGGCGTGATCAGTGACGTGTTGTAGCGTCGATAAACATCTGCAGGTGGCGATCATAAAGAAATCAGGTATTTTCTTCCTAGAATTTACCTTTTTATTTCTATACTTTTCACTTACCATCAATCACCTTACGTCAGAGTCCACATAGACCAACTTGGGCCACTCTTTTCGGAGAGCGAAAGGAACCCAGAAAAAGCGTTTACCAACAGTTTGTTCCTGTAAATTGTACCTGGGCGGGACCTGGGTTGGGACTTCCATCACCTTGCTTTTATTACCCCTAATGGGTGCATATTTTTGCATAGTTGATTTATTTGTAAGATCATCATCAAAAGTGGCACACACTCCCAAAAATGTTGTGACATCAATATTCACTCCGCTGGGGTAGTCGTGCTAAATTAACTTCGGGATCAATGGGTACGTCCAAAGACCTCAAACCCTATCTCGCGTAGGGGCACCCATGCCCAATCAAAATGGGGCAATCAATACCTCATGAGATTGGGCACAAACCGTTGGATTTTGCATCATTGCTTTACGCCAATCTTTAAGAAGGGGCCGATCACCCTCTCGCTCATGGGGTTGTTTTGTTCAAAATAAATCTCGAACATCATGCATCATCAATCACACCATCACGGTCATGCCCAGTAATGTTGCTAAGTGCTTGGGGACCGACAATCTCGAGGAACAGACATTATCCCAACATATTGGGCTTCTGCTAGTCTCTTGAGGAACAGACATTTTACCAACATATTGGGCTTCTGCTACCTTCTCTCTGAACAGACGTTTTCCCAACATATTGGGCTTCCGCTACTCTACATGCTTTTTTCTTTCTTTTATCATTTGATGTTTGAGATTCATTTTGAATAAGGCAGATCCAAAAGCATTTTCCTTGGGCCTCTTCGAATGTCTCTTTCTTTGACATTCGATCATTAGTGATCGAACACAAAAGATGGGCATATGTACACGCCCAAAATTTGCCCAAGGCTTGATCGACCCATACTTCGAGAAAGGCATACTCTCGAGCTTCCAAAATTACATCTCAAACCCATAGAACTTAACCTAAACCCTTAGAATCCTTCCCAGACCCTTAGGAATTAATCCAAACCCACAGAAAGCCCAACTGGACCCATAGAACTTGATTTGAACCAATCCAAAACAGCGGATAAAAAGAGGAGGTCCAAAGTTTATATAAATATATATATAGGTGATGAGGCATATACCGTTATAAAGTAGAGTTTTCTAGCTTTCCAACGAGCCAAGAATCGCTGGATTCCGAGTTGTACATCAAAAGTTATGGCAAAATGAAGAATGCAGAGAAATGCAGGAATTCAGTACAATCGTAAATACGATTGTAAACAGGATTCAGAATCCAATCGTAAACATGGTTCAAAATGCACGTACGATCATAAATAGTGTTCAAAATGCAAAATCGTATTCAAAAGGTGATCGTAAACAGGGTTCAGAATGCACGTATAATCGTAAACATGGTTGAAAATGCAAAATCGTATTCAGAATGCAATCGTAAACAGGGTTCAGAATGCACGCACGATCGTAAATAGAGTTCAAAATGAAAAATCGTATTAAGAATGAAATCGTAAATCAGAATTCAGGATGCAAATGTAAATAGGATTCAAAATTCAAAGTTGTGATCATGGCTATCCTCATCATCCACCATTAAAACCCATTTTCACCTTTTTCCAAGCCCTAGAAAACCTTAAAAACCTTAGATGGACCATTACCTAATTTCTAAACCAATTAGTGAGTTAGCCACTCACTAATCACCCCCAACTCTATAAATAGAGGTCCCCACCCTTCTCTTTTAGACCCGGGGAAAATTTCGAGGGAGAAAATTTTCAAACCTAGAAAAATTTCCAGAGAATAAAAAAAACACAACCGACCTAAAGCAAAGAAAAATTTCTAAAAAAAGACAGAGCAGAGAAAAATTTCTAAAAGCTTAAACCTTCTACGTCTTGAAATCCGAGTTCATCCCATACCTCCATACTTCCATCAATACTATTCCCAAGCTTTAGCTAGTTAGGAAATCTTAGCCCATCCTCCATACCATCCCTCTTCCAAGCCTTAGAAGTTAAGACGTTGTCTCTAACCCATGGTGTTATCGAAAGTTCATCGGAGTTAGTATCCATGCGAAGATCCGGTGGCGGTGCTACAAGGGCCCGAGAGCTCCAGCTCTCCCCTCTATTCCTCTACCTTCTTTTTCTGTTTTTGATTTTCCTCTATCCTAGAATTTGAGCTCTTATGCCGCCAAAATTTCGGTGATTTCAGGGGGCTCAAATAGGATCGGAGTGCCTTCGGGCAAGAGGAAGTGTTGTTTGTTATTTTATTTGAAACTTTACCAAAGTAGAAACTGCTTATGAGTGGGCTAATTCGAAGTCATATTTCGCACTTCGATGCTTATAATATTGGTTTTGGGTATCCCGGGACACCAAAAGCTCTGGGTGGCGACTCCATTTTTTTTGTGAGCGCATTGTCGCGACGGACCCACAAAGTCCATAGTTGCACACTTTGTAATATTAGAAATTTAGGATATTTTTCGGTGGTAGCTACCGACAAGTTATAGAAGTTGTTAGTAGCCACCCAACAATAGAATCAGTAAGATTACGTGGATACAATAAAGATTAGGTTTATCATTATGATGTGAAACCATATTGCAATTATTTTTATCATTTGTGTAAATGTGGTAAACAACATATCTGTAAAAGTCTATTTATAGACTCAAAGGTTAGTAAAGGAATAACAAGATTTTCACAAGATTTTTAACCATTCTGATTTTCTTCGGGAGGTCTGAATGCTTGTGGCACTTCACTACAAAATAGAGGACTTTTGGATACGGATTTTAGAGACGGCTTTGGATGCCGTCTATAATAATGAGGTTATTGGAGACGGCCTTTCTGAAAGCGGTCTCTATTGCTATTATTGGTGATGGCTTTCACCTATGGAGCCATCTCCATAAGTTTTAGTGATCCTTAGTGGGTGAAAACTTTTGAGACCAGATAGAAATCCCTCTCTAAAAGGCTCTTTTCACATCAATAGAGACGGCTTTAAGCAGTGAAGCCGTCTCTCAAAAATTGCAAATGCGAACTTGTCCCGCCAACATTTCGCGCAAAGTTACATCCCAAAATCTATTAATTCTCATTGACACTGTGAAGACTTCAAAAAGTAAAAAACATGGTTGAGCTTGGAGACGATGGTTGGGTTTTAGACAATCGAAATGGTTGGAGATAGGGTTTGAGACGATCGAAATTGGTTTGCGCTAGGGTTTGAGACGATCAAAATCAGTTTGAGCTAGGGTTTGAGATGGAGTGGTTTGAGCTAGGGTTTGAGACAATCGAAATTGAAGTGAGCTAGGATTTGATATGAAGTGTATGAGCTAGGGTTTGAGACGATTGAGATCGATTTGAGATCGTATCTTCCATTATCATTGTATCTATAGCATGTCATCAGTGCCACTGAGTCAGTAAGGTTTATGATCATCCCTACAACCTTCGTCGTCGCAGTTTTCTCAACTTCCTCACCTTAGGCAAGGTATCAATCAATGTCCTAACTGATTTTTGACATTTTATGGAATGTCATTAAAGCTATTCGAATTTTAAGCATTCGATTGTGTATTAAAGTTTAGGGTTTTCTGAAATTGATCATCTCAGGATTAAAATTGGTTGAGATAGGTGGTTTTTGAAGTTTAAGATAGGGTTTTAGTTTTTGAAATTAGTGAATCATAACCTAGGGTTTTATTTTTTAAATTAAGGTTTGTTTAAAAAATTAGGTTAATTGTGCTATGTGAAGGTAGGTTTTGAAATCTAAGGGTCTTTGGTTGACTGAATGCGAATGCCATTAGTTATTTCTGTTTGGCTTGAGTTTGAGGGCTCTAGCTATTTGGGTGGAAGTGCGTTGACTTAGTGTCAGAAAATTAGGGTTTGTTGTGTATTTTATCGTTAAGGTGTGTGTTCCTTGTTCATTTTTTATGCAAATCTTATATGTGCTAAGAAATTTGCTTGGTCTTCTAGATTCTAGGCATCTCTATTCACATGGTCTTCTTTGTCTTGGTCTTCTAGATTCTATGATTTTCTATGAACCAAGTTGATTTGGAAATTGTGATTTGCACATGATGCTCTTAGTTTCCATATCTGCACATAAATTTGTGTTTTTTTTTTTTGATTGGTAACTACAAATTTTATTAAAAAACAACAAAATACAAGTTAGGCTAAAGTAGAGCATCGCAAAAATACTGAGCATAGCTAAGGGCTAGCTTGGGGCGAAAATCTAAAGTATATTGGATTAATTGTTTGGCCCCTTTAGTAAGATATCAAAAGTAGGCTATCCTATACCCTGGATTGGTGAGTCTAATAGATTCGTCATCACTGGTGTTACTTATGTGCCCATTTTTAGTTGCATTCTTATAAATTTTATACTTTATTTGCAAATAACTTCCATTACTTCATAATGCCAAACCATGTATAGAGTCTTTGAAAATATTCTTTTAACATTTTTTTGAATCTTCCTTTCTCTAATGCCACCAAATTATGTACATTTTTATTAAATATGACAATTCTCCCAGAATTCAGGAAGAAATTTGATATTCATTTTGCTTTATTGTATTCATTAAAATTTGTGTTTGGTCAATGTTGGGGTTTAACCATACCGTGAGCTTTTGTGCCTATTTATTTTTAGCACATTATCCTCAGTGTAGCTAATTGACCCCTGTTCATTCGGGTTAATCTTGCATAGTTTACATCACATTGATGTGCTCATTACATGACATTAGTTCTCTGATCACAATTCATTTAATTTTTACTTTTTAATAGGTATTATAATATTATATGGATCAACTAACCACATTTCAAACACAAACAATACACATTTTATCATTAGGCTCCTATCTTAGATGTATCTTATATTATAATATTATCAGTTCTCTTTGCTTCCCCTAGTCAATTCTCAAGAATTGCTCCCTCTGCATCTTCCAATTATTCTCAGGAAAGGATTCCTCTGCCTCTTCCATTCATTCTCAGGAAAGACTTCCTCTGCTTCCTTCAATTGACACAAACCTTCAAGGACTACTTGCTCTATCTCTCTCTATCTCTCTCTCTCTCTCTCTCTCACACACACACACACACACACACCTTTCTATTGACCTTCCTCTGTCTTTCACTCTATTGCTATTCTGTTTGATGTTTCTTCTCTGAGATGGCTGAGATGTTGAGGAGATTTGACGTACCCTTTCAAACCCTCCTTCACTAAAGCTGAGCTAGGATGTAAGCCTTTGGGAGGTTGTTGATAGTAGGATGTAAGCCTTTGGCTAACTAGATTAGATCTCATTTCCATGATTTTCTAATTGGACTAGGTAAATGTGGCGATTGAAGCAATTTTTATGTACACAATAAATCATTGAGTTGATGCCTAGTTGTTGATTGCATCACCTTTTAAGAAGTTTATCCACAAATCACACATTCAAGAACCTTCCAGTCTAGCAATTTTGTATTCCCTATGCAAATTAAAAGCATTGAATTAAAACACAGCTTAGGTAAGTTCTGCCATGTGTCATTGGTGAGGCCACACAATAGTATGAAATTGTTTAACCAGTTTGCAAAGCAGATGCTGACTTGGGTTTGCTTCAAATTTTGCTTGCTTGTATTAGTGGCATCTTCAATGCTTTGTATAGTGAATTGGGTAATTTTTTTTGTTGTGATAATTAATAATTATTGATGTTGACAAGGATTTTTACTGTCACATTTATCAAATTAGCATGTTTTGGACCAGTAACTACTATACATTGATGTTGACAATGAATTTTGCCATCATATGTATCAAATTAAATGCCTCTAGATTGGAGGGTGCCAATATGCAGATTATGAGGGTGTCATGTGCTGTAACATCAATGATATTGACATATAGGATGAACTTTAGTATGTCCATGCTTATGACTCTGTTGCTAACAGAGGGGTCAAGCAATGAATCTTAGTTTGAGTCTCTCTCTCTCTCTCTCTTTCTCAAGTAACTTGTAGCTAGATTCGAGCGGCATGCTCATATTAATGATTGGAAACATGTACATCGATGTACATGTTTTCTTTTCTGCAGTTAATAATTGAAAACTTTGTGGAGCTGGTATATAAAATCTCTAAGAAGGTTTCAACATATTTTAGAGGTATGTGGCGGGAACAAATCTCTCATTAAGCAAGAAGTAAAGGATGGTGACACAATAATTGTGGGTGAGGTATGTTTATTATGCCCCCTGCTCTTTGGTCCATTGCAAACAAAAATCTTATTCAATTAGTATTCTTTTCCAAACAGGAAGTCATCTAGTAGTTGAAATCTAAATTCATTGATACCTGTATGTCAACGTGACAGATAATGAGGTACCAAGCCTTTGAATTGCTTGAAGTAACAAATGTTTCTGCATTCACCTGTGGAAGAAGAAACCAAATGTGTGAGTAGGTGTGTGGCCTAGGCTGTTGTATCGCCACTACCAACAAAGAAGAGGCGGTAGTTAGCAAAGGTTCTTAAAAGGGAAGAAGGATCCCACGTATAGATCAATGTTTTAAGAGTAAAACTTTATAAAAAAATGAGTATGAAACTTTATACCTTCCCAACTGTTCATAGAGACTAACCTCATTAGCCAAACAATGGACCACCTGTGAACCTTTAGGTAATAGCTTATACACCATACAACAAATTTCTTTTCTTTAGTGGGGCCCTTGTTTACCCTTTAGGTAACAGCTTATACACCAAACAATGGACCACCCAGTGCGTAACAACTTATACCCTTTAGGTAACAATTTATTACTTTCTCTTTTAAGTACTACCATGTGATCCTCCTCGTGTTCGGTTCAGGTTGTGGTTCAACATTTTCCCCAGTGGAAGAAGTAATCACCAAAACCCATTTATGTGGATCACACCGATGAATCACAATAGACGGTGAAGAAAATAGATGCTCTGGTTCTCACATAAAGCTCTCTAATCCTAGCTCATTTGCAGAGGTGTCTTATATTTCTTTCTAGTTCACTTGGTTTTACTTCCTATAATTGGAGAATAATCTCTGTAATGGGTGTTGCATATCTCTGATGTAAATTTGCAATAATTTATGCATTCATGTAGCACTACCTAAGCAGTGTAGATAATTCGTTTTCATTAACCAGACCTATTTAGATTTCTCCTTAATCTGGCCAATTTATTTTTCTATTTTTAAATTTTTTTCAGGCATAAAAAGTAGCGGGAACCTGCCATTCATTATTTGCTAAAATCTCCATACTGTCTCTTACATTCACAATCATGCGTACAAGTCTATTTTAGGCTGCAATTGGGTTAGCTCTTTTGGTTCAAAGAGCAGCTCTTTCGGTTCAAAGAGCGGCTCTTTCGCTCTTTGCTCCTGCAGGGAACTGCTTTGATATTTGGTAACAAGCCAACTATACATAGGCTTGCCGCGGCAAGCTGCTCAGCTGATGAGCTTGCATCGGCAAGGTGGTTACTGCGGCAAGCCTTTAGTGTTGCCGCGCAACCTCCACCAGCTATGGGTGTGGAGTAGTGCTGTGTACATTTACCTTTCGGACCTAGGATCCAGTAATGGTCTAGGTCATTGCATTTTGGGGTCTTGGGCAGTGCCATCTGGAGACTGTTAGTTATTAAAATAAATCTATTTTTCCTAGCTTGGTGCCACATGGAGCACTTAAACAATTTTGAAGAAATGAGACTGCATGATGCCCTCGGATGCCTGAACGTGCATCGACGACAATACTCGTAAGACTCGATGCACACAGGTAGGGAATAAATATTGATATTTTATCATTGTATAACAATGTCACTTAGTTTCATAGAGACTTTGATAAATATCCAATATTCATTGATAAGCAGAGTAAGAAATCTAATTTTTGACTTGATCTACTAAATCCGACATTCATAAATATATAACCTCTCTGGGTATATGGTAGCTTTGACCAGTTATTCAGTAAACTTGATAGTTCTGGTATATAAGAAAATAAATTATTTTTGTAAATCCATGTTATGATATAATTCTAGCAGTTAGTAGCATTCAGCATAAAAGAAATACATAGAACTGCATCTTGAGCTTAAGCATTTCACGTTGTTCATTATATCCTGTCATTTGAGATATCTGTTATACGTTGTTACTTTGTTTTAAATCAAGTGGTCCCGCTAACTCGGGAGCTTGAGATTCTCGAATTAAGTGATCCCGCTAACTCGGGAGCTTGACAAGTGATCCCGCTAACTCGGGAGCTTGACCTTGTTGTTCTTCTATTTTCGCCTGCATGTATCTTTGGTTTCAGTTGTTCTTCATACCTATTACATCATGCATAAATACAGTATTTTAGCATGTTAATCATATATTATTTTGTGCTTCTCTATGAAAAAAGTGATAGTTGGTCAAGATGAAATAACAATGTGATATTCTCTACTAAGCTTTGATGATAGCTCATACCACGACTTCAATGTCTTAGCTGCAGAGCCTGACTCGGAGCACGTAGCAGATCCTACCTACATGCCTGACGAGGAAGAGGGAGAAGAAGACGACGACAATGACGAGGAAGACGATTTCGCAGAAGAGTTCTTCCCGAAATAGGTTTATAGCTTGGGATCTGAGGGGAAATGAGATTAAGAAAGAGAGGAATGAGAGAGATAAATTTATGGCCTGTATAAATGATATATGATGGTTTCAGACATATGTTTGGATGTATAGGTTTCTTTTCACTGTTTAGATGACGGGTGGCTGTCATCGGCACATAGGTAGGGGCAAAGGCCCTGCTCCTTCGCACGAACCGATCGATCCACCCGTTGAGCATGAATAGCCTGTCCCATGGTGGGCTGCGAAAGCCATGGAACCCGAGTGGATCATTGATGATCGACTCTTAACCTCAAATGATCAGACCGCATGGTCTATTCGATACATGGAACAGGCGCAGTTAGGCGCCTTGTATCAGCCATTTCACACTCAATTTTATCCTCGTTTAGTTCGTTTGTTCTACCAAAATTTGATAGTCTCCCCAACTGTTGGTCAATTAGAGACCAAAATTGATGATAGAAAATTTTACTTCAATATACGGCACATAGCTCAAGCTATGGACTGTAGTCCTGATTTTGACGTGACCTCAGGACCACAAATGCCCAAGCAGCGGAATGCGAAGTTCCATCACTTCATCACTAAGATGACTGATAGGCAAACCGCTTCTGACCGCAACCTTGCAATTCATCGCAGCCAATAACCACAGAAAATGTAGTTTTGGGACTGTGTATTTTGGTGTAATTTATACCCCATGCAGCATGAGAGAGAGCGCCGAGATGCTCTCTTACAAGCTCTCTTTGCCATCCATGAAGGCCGATGGGTAAATGGGCCTAGGGTAGTCTGGGAAGGCATTAAGTATGCCAATGAACACTTACAAAGCAACGTTTCAAGTTCTATGCCATCCTGCCCCTACCCTCGATTGATTGCATGAATGCTAGAAGGACACTCGGATAGTGTCAATCTAGTTCCATATCAGATCCCAAGGGGTGAAGAGGTCCGCACTGATAATATACGGGTCTTTAGCCCTGCTATTTGGCGGAATGTGTACCAACGATCCTTCCAAGCGGTAAGTAACTGCCAAGCTAAACAAATCCGTCATCCTCCACAAGCCCAACAAGAAATACCTTCCGTCCCAACCCAAGATACTCCCATCCCTCAACCACAAACCCAAACCGAGTCGATTCCTTCAACACAAGGGACTTTTACAAATGTTGATCTTGTTCAACTCATGCGTGAAAGCCATTACCAAACCCTCTTTCAATTCGATAATTTATATTGAAACCATTACATGCTCCATCAACGTATCGATTATATTGAAGAAGCAACTAATATCATGATGGAGCATACTTTCCAAACCGCTGTAAACCCTTACATTGGGCGGGCGCGCAACTACGTCTCCCAATACACTCGAAACGCAGCATTATTGGTCCCGGAGTTCCAGCAAGACTTCCAACAACAAGAAGCTGGTCCTTCCTCTGCAGGCCAACAACAGCGAAGCCCCCAGCCTGATAAATTATAACCTCACAAGCTCATTATTTAAATTGTATTTATTTTTATCTAAATTGTTCATTTATGACAGATTGAAAATTTGACACATCATTGAAAATTTGATACATTATGTGAATGATTGATGAGTAAGGCGTGTCGTAGTTCTTGATATAGTAGTTCTTCTTGGTGTATGGAAAGTTTAAAGTGCAGTTCTATTGATTCATTTAAATTTTATCTTGATTGATGATAAATGATTGTGGTGGTTCTGATGTTTAAGGTCCTACATGTTTGTTTGAATTGAAAATTATTCATTAAAAGATTTATAATCCTAGTCATGTGTCACATGTAGTAGGACTAAAATCATTGATGAGTGTTGTTAGTACTAATGTTGAAATTCTACCTGTTCAATATAGATTTTTGGATTTTGGTTCCATCTGGTTGATTTTAATATTGTTCTTGTATTAAAAAGTTTGTTAGTAAGCATCACATGTTGTGTGAGCTTTACAACATTTATGTTCATGATTTCGGCATTCATTTGCTACTCATACTATCTCGATTTATTTTCGAGGATGAAAATTCCTAAAATAGGGGAGAATGTAACGATCCCCAGATTTAGCACTATAGTGAGGAGAGTCCAGTTAGGTCACGTGCACGTTTCCACCATGACACCCTAGGAACCTCACTTAATTAGCCTTTAGATTTGTGCACGGTGTGAAGTGTGAGGCCTTAAAAAAATTGACCCCAAACTAGAAAGGTGTATTAAAAGTAAGGAAATTAATTAGCTTATATCTAAGCCTTGCATGAGAAACAAAACCCCGCTCAGATATTTACACTAAATCACTAAATATCTTATCCTAGCTTGAACTATCGTTTAGGTGGTACAATCACCAACTCTGTGCTGGTTTTATACAATATATTAGACTTACAAGCATTAAAACCTGTTTTTGGTTTATTTTATACTATAACCCTATTTTAAATTATATAGGAGAGTTACTTGTTTTGTTTCTTTCTGCCATACACTACCCATGTATTGGTGATTTACATGGTAATTTACGTAACAAGTAGCTTATAAGCTACTTGCATGGAGGATTTAGAACACGATTCCAATGAGTCATCTCGCGGGAGCATGCACGCAAGGTCAATGTCACCTGTTATAAGGCAAATCTCCCTTTCGCTCTTTGGGTTTTTATTAATAAACCAGAGGTAATTAAATCAAAGGAAATTCTGTGAAGATCAACAACAGCCATATACTCTCAGTTCTCTTACATTAGTCACAACATATAAGCTTTACCAAACCTTCTTTCAGTCCTGATCCATCTTTGAATTCGGCAAACACAACATCGATGGTCGGGTACTACAAAATCACCAAAAGGTCAGTTGTTTGTTTGTTCTTGTACAAAAGAGTTGATCCTATGAAGTTGCAGCTTAGAAATTAGTCTCAACATGAACGTGAGTGCAGATGGCTGCACTCCAGATCTTCATGGAAGATCTGCTGTTGAATTTATATTTATACATGCTATAATGTTTGAATATGTACACACACACACACATATATATATATATACATATATATATATATCGAAATAGAGGGGGAAAGTAGCAAGTCACCAATAAGAAAAGAGGCCAGGAAGACAACCTCAGCAAGCCAACTATACACAGGATTGCCGCGGCAAGCTACTCAGCTGATGAGCTTGCCGCGGCAACCCTGTAAGGTTGCTACGGCAAGCACCTTGCCACGCCAAGCCTTTAGTGTTGCCACGACAACCTCCACCAGCTATTGGTGTGGAGCAGTGCTATGTACATTTACCTTTCGGACCTAGGATCCAGTAATGGTCCAGGTCATTGCATTTTGGGGTCTTGGGCAGCGCCATCTGGAGACTGTTAGTTATTAAAATAAATCTATTTTTCCTAGCTTGGTGCCACATGGAGCACTTAAACAATTTTGAAGAAATGAGACTGCATGATGCCCTCGGATGCCTGAACGTGCATCGACGACAATACTCGTAAGACTCGACGCACACAGGTAGGGAATAACTATTGATATTTTATCAATGTATAACAATGTCGCTTAGTTTCATAGAGACTTTGATAAATATCCAATATTCATTGATAAGCAGAGTAAGAAATCTAATTTTTGACTTGATCTACTAAATCCGACATTTATAAATATATAACCTCTCTGGGTATATGGTAGCTTTGACCAGTTATTCAGTAAACTTGATAGTTCTGGTATATAAGGAAATAAATTAGTTTTGTAAATCCATGTTATGATATAATTCTAGAAGTTAGTACCATTCAGCATAAAAGAAATACATGGAAATGCATCTTGAGCTTAAGCATTTCACGTTGTTCATTATATCCTGTCATTTGAGATATTTGTTATACGTTGTTACTTTGTTTTAAATCAAGTGATCCCGCTAACTCAGGAGCTTGAGATTCTCGAATCAAGTGATCCCGCTAACTTGGGAGCTTGACAAGTGATCCCTCTAACTCGGGAGCTTGACAAGTGATCCCGCTAACTCGGGAGCTTGACCTTGCTGTTCTTCTGTTTTTGCCTGCATGGATCTTTGGTTTTAGTTGTTCTTCATACCTGTTACATCATGCATAAATACAGTATTTTAGCATGTTAATCATATATTATTTTGTGCTTCTCTATGAAAAAAGTGATAGTTGGTCAAGATGAAATAACAATGTGATATTCTCTACTGAGCTTTGATGATAGCTCATACCACGACTTCAATGTCTTAGCTACAGAGCCTGACCCGAAGCACGTAGCAGATCCTACCTATGTGCCTGACGAGGAAGCGGGAGAAGAAGACGACGACAATGACGAGGATGACGATTTCGTAGGAGAGTTCTTCCCGAAATAGGTTTGTAGCTTGGGATCTGAGGGGAAATGAGATTGAGAAAGAGAGGAATGAGAGAGATTAATTTATGGCTTGTATAAATGATATATGATGGTTTCAGACATATGTTTGGATGTATAGGTTTCGTTTCACTGTTTAGATGACGGGTGGCCGTCATCGGTGAAAAGCTATACATCAGATATGTCATTTTGTTTATAGTGTTTATAGTCTTTCTATCAGTTATTTTACCATATTATCCATCTGTCAGAGTTAAAATACATTGCTTCCGCATTTGCATCACTTTAAGTTAAAGACGTAACCCTTTGATGAAAGGATCATGTCAGGTGATCCGATGGCGCGACTTTTCCCAGTTTAGAGACGGGGAAACGCTGAGCTTTCACACAGAGAGCTTCTTAAAAATCTTCGTTGCCCCTCTTTATCCCATTTTAGATAGTATAAAGATATTTTAATGACCAAACTCATGCAATGCAATGATGCCAACAATGAATATTAGAAGGCCAAATTCATTGATGGACTTCCCAGCTTATTTGCTGAGAAAGTAAAGAATAGGCTCTGTGAGTAAAGTGATCACTAGGTCATTGACTACAATCAATTTACTTATGGTCAACTCACGAGTATTATTATTCGTGAAGGCTTGAATTTGTGTAATAATTTAAAATTACAAAATCAATTAAAAGAACAACGTCTCACTAATCGACAAGAATTAGGTGAATTTTATGATCAATTTTCTTATGAAACTAAAATCCAATATCCTTTCAAAGGAAAAGGAAAAGTCTAAAGATTTTCCTAAGCAATCTAAAAGAAGACATCGTCGTTTTCTAATAAGAACGATAAACCTTCTTTTTCTCACAAAACTCGAGAAAAACAATCAAAAAAATCTAAAGATGACATTAAATGTTATAAATGTCATAGATTAGGTCATTACGCAAATAAGTGTAAAACCAAAGAAAAGTTAGCTAATCTTCAAATGGATGAAGGATTAAGGCTAACAATCTCAGAGATAATATTAAGTTCTTCCAATGAAGAAAATACTGAATCTGATTCTGATGAGGTTAATACGATCTTCTTCTTCTTTAGATGAAGAAAATCAGATCAATCGCAATTACAATAATATTAACACATCAAATGATACATGGCAAGCATTTGCTGCCATGAATAATCTGAGTATCAATGTACTCAGTGAACATCAACAATTATTATTGGACTTAGTTGATAAAACTGAAGATCCAATAATGAAATCCAAATTAATTAAAGCATGTATTACTATGGCTAAAAAAGAAAATAAAAAAGAAATCATTATAGAAAATCCCAATTCGATTAAAGAATTATTTAATCGATTAGAGAATCAGGGTTTAACTAAACTTGTCACAATTAATGATCTTAAACATGAAATTAATTCATTAAAAACTGAATTAGTCACATTTAACCATCAAACTTCAAATGAAGTTAGCACCATCAATACTAAGTTGAATCTTCTTGAAAATAAAGAAGCCTCTTCTAGTAATTTTTTGATTTCTGATATTTTAATACCATATGATAATTACTTGAATATTTTACATCAAGGAATTCCTCAAAAATGGTATATCAAAATAAACTTGATCGTAAACCAATAATTCACTATCAAAGATGCAATTGCCCTTGTTGATAGTGGCGTTGATATGAATTACATTTAGGAACAAATTGTCCCTACCCAATACTTTGACAAAACCACTCAAAGTCTTACCAATGCAAGTGGTTACAAAATGCAGATTAATTATAAACGGAATTATGTTTCAATTTGTAATAATGGTATTTTCATATCAGCCAATTTCATTCTTGTTAAGAATTTAACCCAATTGGTTATTCTTGGCACACCATTTATTACTTCCATCTTACCTTTAACAAAGATAGATTGTACTGGCATTCATGCTCAGTATAATGGACAAGATCTTCTTTAAATTTCTTACATAATCTCACAGTTTGATTATTACTAGAAATTGGTGTATTCTAACCATTTCTTTCAAGTGATGAAGATTGTTATCAACCAAGACTTTGAACCACTGGTAAATATGGAAATCAACCACTGAAATGTGTGGAAATCAACCACTGGAATGTGGAAATCAACCACTAAAATATGTGGGTAACCCAACCACTAAAATAGTGGATTATCATTAGTAGACCACTGGAATATGTGGGTTAATATTATCATTAATAGACCACTAGAATATGTGGGATATTTAATATATTTTATTATTGCAGGTCTCATGGATAATGAGCAGAATCTCGCTTCTTCTTCTAAAGCAAATCAAGCAATTGAGGAATCCTCCTAAAAACAAGGCAAATACCTAATTGGGCAGAATTCTCTGTTCAACAATTCTAGTCTTCTCATTCCCCCATATCCCAATGTAGAGTTCAAAACCTACAAAAAGCTTACTTCATGGCAAAAATCATACATAAATTACTTATATGACACAATTATTCGAAAGCCTTCCAGAATCTATGATTCCGATCATCTTTATGCACATTCTTTGAATCACTGAATTGTGAAACCAATTCCCTATCCATGGAACATAAACATGTCCTCACAGAAAAAGATCCTCATACTTGGACTCGTCTATTGAAATATTCCAGGGATAATATTTCCCAAAAACTCAACAATTTTCCTCCTAAAATAATTGCCAAAGTTAAATCATGCAGACCCCATGGTGAACAGTTGATTAATCAGTTCCATCAATCTATCTTCAAAAATTACTGTCACCATCAGTTTCCCATTTTATCAGGTCACCATGACCATCATTTTATTCTTTATGTCTATCTCAATAAATTCCCATCTGATTCAACCAAATGGGAAATTCTTTGGGCCTTTGAAAATAGGTTTCTTTCCCATCTCAAAATCAATAGAAATGTTGAACTTTCTGGATATTCCAAAATCATTGAAAATTCAATTCATTCACTATTCTCTATTTTGAGTAATTCTCATCTTAATTTAGAATTCACCTCTGCAATGCTAGAATGGATAGTTAAGGGAACTCTTTTCCCCAGTATTCATCTTATCTGTATCTTCCCCGGATTTGATCCCTACATTAGTCATAACCATCTTGGTTATCATAAAGTTCATTATATCAGTTTGGAAAATCTATCTGTAATTAAGATGGATAGACATGATATCCAGTTACTGAGAGCAATGGGCTTATCCAATATTAAGCATAAGCTTAACGAATGTGGAGAATGAAAATTTTTTAAATCCACAGCAAGAATCATTATTCAAGTTCCCAATGGAATTAACTTCAACATTCCAAGCCCTCTTGCATTGGACATACTTTCCAATACAGTCCCAATGACTGATAATATAGAGACACAGCTCGAATATCTCAATAGCATTTTAGAAGATCCAGATAATGAAGTTCTTAATAATCTGGTTGAAGATTTGGTAGATGAATTTGTTCATCAATGGGAGAACATGTAAATTCATTATCTCTAAAATCAAATTTGGTTCTTATGAACATCTGTCCTCAATCAACTGGCAACATTCTATGACATCATTCAACATATCAGCCACAATTATTAGCATCTACAGTGCATATGCTAGCTGTCCATAACTATGCACCGACTGACACAAGCCCTTACATCACTCTATCAATTATGTATCAACTAACGCAAGCCCTTACGTCATTCACTCATTTATTAAGGGATGGTTCAATTGCAGCCACTTACTCCAGCACACGTGTCCCTTGCTTTTACGGACTTTAAACGATTTCAAGTCCCATTTATCTTATAAATAGAGATAGCTTGGGGATTGTCCAAGCCTCTCTTTTGTAAGTGTTTCAGGTAAAGCTCTCCATATCATTGAGACTCCCCCTTTCTGTAATCATTAGTTTCTTATAATAGTTTATGTAATAGTGTGTAATAGTGTATGTAATAGTGTGTCATAGTAGTTAATAGTGTATGTAATAGTAGTGTTCACTATTATAAATAGTCAGGCTTGTCCCCTTTTGTTTTAAATAATCAATACATGAGTGTTTGATTCCGTGCTTTGGTTATCTTTATTTTCTGTTATCGTGCTTCCCCTACTTTGATAAACTTGGATGGGGGGTAGTTACTGGAGGAATAGTAAGAGGATAGTATGTAGTAACCTTTTAATTACTATTTATATACATATTAAATATTATTCATCTTCTTCTTTGATTCATATGGGTATAAGGATGACCTTGATATTTATTACTACGCTTATGTTTCGTCAAAAAGTCATGTTGGGAGGGAAAGAGTTAAGCAGGGAGTGCGTTAGCCGTTATTCCTGTAAATCGTTAACAAATGAGTAAGTTTGTGATAAATTTATCGGTCTGAGTATTGTTTTGTATAGATCTGGAGAAGACGATGAATAGTATTTACTATATATATGAATAGTATTTTAAGTTACTATTTACTATAGTATTACTATTCACATATATAATTACACTCTTATTGGTTATTTTCAACATCCGTTTTCTGTTTTATTTTTAAAAAATTTTAAATCAAAATCAATTACCTGTTGGTAAATTTTCAACAATCAATTACCTATTGGTAAATTTTCAATGCCAATTTTCAATTTTTAAAATAAAAAATTAATCAAAAATAATTAATTAGTACAGTGGTCCAATATTGAAGACCAGCTAAATCGATGGACAATTCCTTCTATCAATCCCAAAACCCTTTACAAATATGGCAGGGTAAATTGGTCCAATGATATGTCTATCAAAATCACTGAGCAAACTCTCAGTATTGGGGAGGATCAAGAAGGTCTTCAACTTCTGTCTAATGAAGATCTTTTAATAGACCTTCATAAATTTAAATACCTACATTTGGCCTGCATTCAAGTTGCTTTTAAACCTTTAACCTTATTAGGCAACACCAACAGTCTAATGACCACCCTTAGAGATGGTAGATGCCTTGACTGGTGTTCTTCTCTCATGGCTGCAATAGAAACAAGCTTATGTCATGATACTTCAATATTTGTCCCAATTTAACCTATAGACACCCAAACTTGGCCCAAGGACCGATCAAAACATACTTCGAGAAAAGTGCACCCCTGAGCTTCCGATAGTATCTCTCATATCCTTAGGAACCTTTCCAAACCCTTAGAAACTTGCCTAAGCCCTTAGGAATCATCCCCAACCTCTCCGAACCCTTAGTTGAACTTTTCGAGGAGTGATTAGAGAGAGGTGTGCTAAAACTTACAAAGACATCTACTAAAACTAAATCTTATACCATTGAAACGTAGAAGTTCTCAACTTTCCAACATGCCAAGAATCATCCCGATCCGAGTCATACATCAAAAGTTAGGGCAATCTAAAGTTTCGGGCCCAAAAACTACATCTAGCTAAACCTCTTGAGGAGGTGAGCATGCTTGGCGTGTATAATACACACGCTAGGCCATTTTGGAAGAATGTTGCCTAGAGTGTATATTATACACGCCAAGCCAGTTATTCCCAGAAGTGGCTTAGCGTGTATAATATACACGATATGCATAGATGGGTCCCCTAGGGGGCTCTGGACTTCTCAGGCATGGTACATATGCCTGACATGTATAATACCCATGCCAGGCTTAGTTATAGTAAAATTTGGTTTTTGCCAGAAATTGACTTTTGGGGTTTGACTTGTTGGCCATCCCAATGTTTATGGTGGGTTTCATTATGATTGTTGCACCCTCATTTACCCTATTTGCAATCCTCTAGTCATTTGAACCCCCACCCTATCATCTAGCATTGAACCCCTTTCCCATATGTAACATCTCGAAATTTTTTTGAAATCATAAGTCCTGTTTAGATGCATGTCCATTGAGAAACACGTCACCATTTTGGATTTTTCAGATAAAATCATTTTTGGGTCCGTTTGGACTACGTCTAGAGTTTTTAGACCAAAATTTATACACCGTGGTGGTGTATTGACTCAATACCTAATCCGATTGATGAGTGGTTTGGGTGTGCAGGCCCCGCACCGAACCAAGGGATAATCTTATAATAGATAATACCTTAGTTAGGTATATCTGTTTCATGAGGAATCTAGTTCCTTGGATAAGGCTAACACCCAAATGGGTGTATGTGTTTACTAGGGGAACTATCCCTTTAAATTATAAAGGGCATGCTTCCGTTGGAAGCTAATAGCCAGTTGCATTTGATTTGGGGGTTTTGGGTTTTTAGAGAGAGAGAGAGGAGGTTGAGGAGAGCACACCGTGAGCTGTCCGAATGTCAAATCGGCTCTGTTGAACTTCAAGGTATTGGACTTGTGTTAGTTGGGTGCCGCAGAGAGTCGTTAGATTCCGACTTCGGTGAGATTTGAGAAAACGGGAATGTGTGGATAGAACCAACCATTGTGATCACGACATACGCAATTGGGAGAGTGAAGAATAGTGCGTGTTGGAGCGGAGTGTCATCGTAGGCTTCGTTTCGAGTCAAACGCCGGTGAGATTGGCGAAATTCACTTCGAAACCCTAGCTTGGGTGTGAGCTCGTGGATCAAGGATTTGATCAATTAAAGGTGAGGAAATTTGTGTGAAATTATGATTTTTAATTATATTAGACTTTATGTATGATGTAGGTGAAAAATTAGAAGAAGAGAAGTTTAATTTGAAGAAAAATAAGTTTTGGGAAGTTAGAAACCGTGAATGTGAGAAATCTGGCAAAATCGATCGATCGATTTTGTTAAGACTGTAAGTATAAAGGTTTCTGGAGAAATCAATCGATTGAAATGAAATTTGCTCGATTGATTTGAAGAAAAATGAGTTTGAGAAGTTGAAAACCCGTGTTTAGGAGAAATCTGACAAAACTGATCGATCGAAATAAGTATCCGATCGATTGATTTTGTTAGAGCAAAAATGTGAAAATTTTTGGAGAAACCGATCGATCGAAATTGTAATACCTCGATAATCTTAACCCCGTATATCGTGATAATACTCGGTGACGAGTGTTGGTGCACAATATCTCATCCCGTATAAGTAGCTGAATCGCGCACTTGTTTCTTTGCCGATAGTAGGCTAGGGAGAAAGTCACGTACCGGATCTGATCCTAGATCGGCCAATGCATAGATGACTTGTGGACCCACATATGATTGGTTGAGTATGTCCGCTTTACACTGGAACATACACTTGGGGACGATTAAGCCTTTTGGAAATTCGGGCCAGACCCATGTGGGTCTTTGTGATTGATTTACTTATGACCCAAGTGATTAAACCCATGCATTCCAGGCCCAATTAGAGAGAACTGCTTGATGGCCCATACACCACTGTACGTGTGCAACATACATACCAGATGTAAACACCACCTATAAGACCCATCTTGCACGCAAAAGAAGTGCTGCATTTCATTGAAAATGAGAGAGAGTGAACGAGAGGATAGAAGCCAGCCCTTCTGCATTCCCTTGAAACCCAACCTTAAGATTTTGTGCTAGCCCTTGCTCTACAGAGGGGATTATAACCCGGAAATCAACTTGGTGAATCGGTCAACAAGGTTTAGGGGATTATAACCCTTATAGGCAATGGTTTCGATGCCGGTCCGATAAACTACATGCGAAAAGGTATGTACCGAGTTACTAAAATTTAAAACATAGTTCTAATAGTTAGGGTTCCGAAAAAACGGCATTCCAATGGTTGCATGCAATGAACCTTGACGGTCGAACTTGAAGGAAGCATGGAAGCACGATAATCTCCCATGGTCGAGGGTCAAACGCATTGTATGCGTGAAAAATCAAAGACGAAAGCATAAATTGAATATAAAAATCGGCGAGTTTATACTCATTTGATGATGAGAATCAGATTGCATGCATAAAACCTAAGGGATTTTGAGGAGTTTAGCGTGAGGTTGAAGACAACTGAACACAAAAGTGACCTGATTTGCCCAAGCTAATCCTAAGCTAACTCGGGCAAGGGGACTGCTAAGCATAGAAAGCAAAGGCAATTAGAACTCGCCCGGGTGAGTTCTATAAGCCAAAAAGTTCAGGCATTTTACGCCAAGGCAACTGGAAAGGGGTCAAAAGGTCAGCGCGGGTCAGCGTGGGTGACCTATTAAGTGGCCAGGCGAATTGCTTAAAGGCACAGGAGCTTAAGTTCTTAACAAACTTGCCTGGGCGACTTTTACAAGCCAAATTTTTCGAGCGGACATCGCCTAGGCGACTTAAAATGCTTTTTGGGACTCATAAGTAAAGCCGTCGGGCGACTTTAATGAGTAGCCCGAGCGACTTTAGGTGCCTTTTAGAAGAGGACAACTTTAGGTCCCATTTGGAAGGGCAACTTTAGGTGCCACTTGAAGGGTCAACTGTGTGTGTTTCTTGAAATTGGTAAAGCCAACCAGACGATCTTAACCCTTACCAGGACTAGTTGGATCACAATCGGATCCTTTAGAAAATGACCTAGTTGGGTTTTGATGGCCGGATCATGCATAGGAACTTATGAGTTTATTTTGAATTAGGAGGAGCGAGGAATTCTCGGACACGTGTTTTAACGGGTACTCGCAACAATTAAGGTAGGGAATAACCTTATGCAAGATTTCTTATTTTTCCTCGAGTTCTTGTTATTGATGTGCATGATATATATATATACCTAAATTTATCAAGATTTATATATGAAAAATCTTGCAGTATTCTTCGAAATCCTTAAATATGAATTGTGCACATTTTGTTTTAATACTTTAGTAGATGACATCTTGTTACATAAATTGCTTATTGAATCCTTAAGCATGTAGCTTTTATA
The DNA here is from genome assembly GCA_021018995.1 of Chloranthus sessilifolius. Classification (NCBI taxonomy): domain Eukaryota; kingdom Viridiplantae; phylum Streptophyta; class Magnoliopsida; order Chloranthales; family Chloranthaceae; genus Chloranthus; species Chloranthus sessilifolius. The sequence continues at coordinate 30,107,456 of CM037597.1, read as the reverse complement.
TTTCAATTTGCTTCACTAATATCTACTTTACTCACATGTACGACTCTGGTACTTTTGTCGTGTCTCTGATCAGGTGACCCTGTTAATGTAGCTCAGGGGCTTGGTGGTCTTAGTGCAAGTGACCCTGTTAACTTAGCTCAGGGGTGTGACGTTTCTTTTCAAGCAACCTTGTTAACGAAGCTCAAGGGCTTGAACTCTTGTCCCAAGTGACCTTGTTAATGTAGCTCAAGGGCTTGGATTCTTGGCCCAAGCGACCCTGTTAACGTAGCTCAGGGGCTTAGTATCTAACACATTTTTGTAAAAACTCTAGTTATGCCTTCGTAATTTGTCTGATCGATACGTCTCTAAGCACATTATGCGTTTCTGTATACTAGATATGTATTATTTTGAATACATTTACTTGCATCCTTGAAAAGATATGTGTGATAATGTAGCCAAAGCCATGATCTTCTTATTTTATTTTGAAAGATTGCTTATGTATTTAGTTGCATCAAGATTCATGAATTTGAATGTGTTAAATGAGCGATTTCGCAAATCTTATTCCTTATTGAGCTTGGATGAAGCTCACCCCTCGACTATACGTCACAGCTGCAGGAGTGGACGTAGTACGTGACTCCGGTGAAGAGGAGGATCAGTCGGACAAGCATTTTCTGTAGTAGTGGCGATATTTTGAGCTGGTATATAGACAGGATATTTTGGGTTTATTTTGGGTTATTTTGGTTTCATTTTAGGTTTTTGATAAATTCTACCACGTGATATGTAATCGAATATACAGGACTTTGTGATCTATTATTTAGATGAAAGTCGGCCATCATCGGTGGATGGATAACTCTTGATGTATATCTTTTTGGATAAGTTATTTTGTGGGGCTTTTTGCTATTTTTGCATTTACTTTTATAGCTCTGTTGTTTCAATTACGCACTTTACTTCCATTTATCTTGCTTATCTTAATGGACGGCTTGATCCTTCAAACTCATTAATGTGGAAAGATCGAGCTGTTATGAAGTGATGATCGCATTTCGATACCATACTATCACCGTAATTCAGATCATGCTCGATATGATGGCACAAATTTTTGGTAAGGAAATTCAGGTTGTCACAGAAATGAAATTCGATCGATTGATTTGAAAACCGACCTAACGAAATTGAAATCGACCGGTCGATTTTGACTGAGCTTGCCGATACTATCTCGGTATTTTGGCCATAACATTTTCCTCTGAACTCAGATTGATACAATTATTGAGGCGTTGGAAAGAGGACAACGAGATTTACAACTTTCGTGAATTAAAAATTTTATGAATCAAAAGATTTAACGATCAAAATTTAAGGGGAACATTGCATCAAATTCTAAGTTAGCAAGAACTTATCCGTTTCCACCTCGTTTTGAGAAAACACTTAAATATATTTAAATTATTAGTGTTTAGAGTTAATCCTTGATGCATCACTGTGTGCTTGTGATGTATATTGAGGGCGAAAAGCCATCGATAGGAATTTGCTTGGCTTCACGCAACTTCAAGGTTAAGGTAGGGGGTCTTCAATGCAAACTTACATGTTGGACTTTGATTCATAGTTCTTTGATATGATTGAATAAATATGATAAGTTTAACCATGTTTGAACTTGTATTTGAAATCTTTAAAACTAGAATTGAAATTTTATGAATCTGAATGTGAACTCTAAAAATCTGTAGGGAAAATTCACCATCTAATTGCATTTTTTATTTTATTCATAGATAATGTGATATAAACGAATGATTTGTAACTGATTTTGAAAATATGGAAGCTTTGAAGTATGAAATTGTAATTAAACATATGTGTATGCTCGTTCAGATATCTGTGTCCGTTATGTTTATTTATCAGTTTTCGTTTTGAATTCGTTTGTGTTCCGTTCCGTTTCCGAATCCGTTTATATTTTCCGCTATGAAAGTTGAATTGAAAACTGTTTGAATCTAAAAAATGAGTGACGGAGAGGTGTTGAGTCTCCGAAGAGGGGTTGAGTCCCCCGGGTTTTTACTCTGTTACTGCTTATGAGATGCTTTGTTCTCGCTTATGGGATGCTTTGGCCCCTCGTTGATTTTGTGACCCGATATATTTTGTTCCCCACATATGGGATGCCTATGTAATTGTGCTTTGATTATACTTTGTGTAAAGAGGGGTTGAGTCCCCGAGGTTTCTACCTTGTTCCCGTGATGGGATGCTTTGTTTATGTTCCTCCCTTATGGGATGTTTTAGTTATACCTTCTGTGCAGAGATGCGTTGAGTCCCCCAGGTTTTTACCTTGTTCCTGTGATTGGATGCTTTGGCTTTCGACATGTTTTGTTCCCCGATACGTTCTCATTTCTTATATGCTTCGATTTGATGATATGTTGCTCCATTTTGTTATGTTCTCCTCATGATATGTCTCCGTTTCTAACATGTTTCTATTTTGATATATTCTACTTCTGAATTGCTTCTGTTTCCAATTATGTTTTGTTTTTGACAAGTATCCTTATTTTTTAGATATATTATGTTCTCGAAATGTATCTGTTTTTTTATGTGTTGTTCTGATCTATGTTTGTTTCGATATGCTCTGGTTTCTGCTTCACTTTGTTTTGAAAATGAAAATGTAAAACTTGCAACTCTGTTTGATACAAAATGGTTTTAAAATTTTATCACCGAATCTATGTATTTCAATGATAAGATGTGAATTGTGTTTGAATTTCTTCTACTGAGCTTAGTTGTTAACCCACCCCAACTATACGTCACAGGTAAAGCACCTATCAGGACACCGGACTTGAGGATTTGTAAGATTTTCGAGATCGTAAATTGGGTACATTGTGAATTTTTATAAGTTTTGGCTTGGTACATTGTTCTATTATATACCTATTGTACACCACTAGTTGGTGATGGTTGGCCATCACCGGTGGGTTATTTTAGTTTACTATTCATGTTGAATATTAGAATTGGAGATTTATATTATGCCATATGTATTGTCTGCTTTGATTTTCACATGTGTGTGTGGATGTACCAAGTAAAACCTGTGTTCAGATTGTGATCTACGATCTGGCGGCTCGGGTTTTCCCAGTTGGTAAAAAAAATATAAAAAATTTATCTCAGGAAATTTAGGTTAGGAAAATATGAGTTATCACAGTTGGTATCAAAGCTATGGTAGTAGATTCTATAGAGACGTAAGAGACCCAACTGTGACTCTATCACAGTTGGTATCAAAGCTTAAGCATTAGGTCTTGTTGGGACCCAAGGCTATGGCGGTAGACTTTATTAGGGCATAGGAGACCCAACTGACTTTTTCAATTTTGATTTTCGGCTTTTGGTCTTATGGGAGACTGAGAGCCTGAGCTATAGGTGTGGAATGTGACTGTAGGTCCAGAGATGTGACATTAGATTTTGTCAGAATATAGGTTGTGAGATTTTAAAAGTTCTGTCCTAGTATAGTAACCAATTGCTAATTAAAACTTTTGTTTCATTGTGATAACAGATCGTTATGTCTGGTAGAGGTAGACGACCCAGAGATGGTCGAGGTAGTAAAGGTTTTCAATCAAATGCGAATGAGATGATGCAGACTATGGAAGCCATGGCAAATGCAACAAGTAGTAGTGTTGGCATCTAATAATGCCAATAACCATCAGCAGCCACCTCCACAACAGCCGTCAGCATTTATAGAATTTTGGAGGATGTGTCCTCCAAATTTCTTAGGATAAGCAGATCCCATGGAAGCTGAGAACTGGCTCAATGAGATGGAAAAGACATTTAGTGTGCTTGCATGTACTAAAGATGAGAAAGTTAGATGGGCTGCATTCATGTTAGATGGAGAAGCAGGCCCATGGTGGAAGTCTGCATCAATAATAAGGGAGCAGGTAGCTCCAGGTATGTTATGGACATGGGGAGAGTTTGTTGAAGAGTTCAACAAATAGTATTTTCCTAGGATAGTACGAAACCATATGGAAGTAAAATTTCTTCAATTGGAACAAGGAAAGATGTCGGTAAGAGAGTATGGAGTAGAATTTATGAGACTCGCAAGGTTTGCTCTAGAGTATGTGGCCTCAGATTTAATGACGGCCAAGAAGTTCCAACGCTGCTTAAGGCCGACTATAAGAGATAGAATTTCAGCATTTGAGTTGGAAACTTATGGTGAAGTAATGAGCAAGGATCTTGTGGTGGAAGAAGACATGGAAGAAATGTATAAGAGAAGGGACCAACAGAGTGGAGGCAGAGTAAGTCAAATGCATACATATGCCCATGAGCAAGCAACAGAGATACCGAGACTCTTGATGCCAGCACCAAGTCAGCCTGCTAAGATTATCCACTCGCGACCACCCATGTCTATGCCTGCGAGGTCTTTTCGTCCTCTGAACCCTACAGCAACGCTCAAGTCAAGGGTGCAACCGACTTCACATATCACTTCATCTGCTCCAATTGAAGTGTGCTCAAAATGCAAAAAGCAACATAAGATGGAGGAGTGTAGATTGATAATGGGTGCATGGTTCAGGTGTGGCCAGAAAGGACATCTGCTAAAGGATTGTCATGAGGCTAAGAAATGACAGACGACGTCGCTATCTATTCAGAGGCCTTAGGTTAACCTTGGTAGTTAATTGTTTCAAATTCCTTTGGTGGTCATTGAATTTTGGATTAATGGCTAGGATATGTACTTCACTATTACAATTTTATGGTTTTGGATGGTTAGAATAGTTATTGGTATGGATGCTGTAAAACTATTGAATCCTGGTAGATTCACTATTATCTTTGATTCTAGTTGGATGGTTGTTTTATCGTTTGAGTATGATTATTGTAAATTTACCTGGGTTATTTTGTGGATGGTTGGATATATATTATTAATGGTTGTTGGTTTTGGAGATTAATGGCTTTAAATTGTGGTTAGCTTGTTTCGATGATTGATTATTGTATGATAATGTAAATGGCAAGTGAGAAATAATTGTAGGATCATGGTTGTAACTTAAATTGTAGTGAGCTTTTTACAGGATAATGCTTTACATAGCCTCCATAATTATGGGATGGTTATTTTATGGAATGGTTTAATTCCCCATATGGATAATTGTAGTTGTGGTTAGTATAAAAAATGGTTATAGGTTATAGATGAATGTTTTAATTATCATTTTTGATAATCCTGATTATCTGAGATGCCTTTATAGCTTGCAAAGCTTATCGAATAAATGGATAACTTTGTTGTGACTAAATATTCAGTTTACTTGTGGATATCTCATGTCGAACTTATAAATTTGAATGATTTGGTAGATCGTTATCAAAATGTCACACTTAGTTGTGGATATCTTGTTAGGAGTTCATGAAATTATGTGGATTAATGTGACAGATTTAGTATGACCATTTTGGTGTACCCTCAGTATTAATACCACTAATAGTAGCCATACTCTTTAGGTTGGTACTATGCAATTGCAGCCAAATGAGTCATATGAATTTTTGAGGACGACTAATTATTTTCGTTGACATTGAGTCATTGACTCTTGAGGAGAGTATCACTATGTCTGTTCGGACTTGTGAGATATCCATGCCTTTTGAAGTAGACACATCAATTTTCGAGGACGAAAATTCTTTAAGGTGGGAAGAATGTAACATCTCGAAAAATTTCTGAAATCATAAGTCCTGTTTAGATGCGTGTCGTTGAGAAACGTGTCACCGTTTTGGATTTTTCAGATAAAATCAATTTTGGGTCTGTTTGGACTACGTCTAGAGTTTTTGGACCAAAGCTTATAGACTGTGGTGGTGTATTGGCTCAATACCAAATTTGATTGATGAGTGGTTTGGGTGTGCAGGCCTCGCAGTGAACCATAGGATAATCTTATAATAGATAATACCTTATTTAGGTATATCCGTTTCACGAGTAATCTAGTTCCTTGGATAAGGCTAACACCCAAATGGGTGTATGTTTTTACTAGGAGAACTATCCCTTTAAATTATAAAAGGCATGCTTCCTTTGGAAGCTAATAGTCGGTTGCATTTGATTCAAGGGTTTTGGGTTTCTAGAGAGAGAGAGAGAGAGAGACAGAGAGGAGCTTGTTGAGAGCATGCCGTGAATCGTCTGAACGTCGAATCGGCTCCGTTGAACTTCAAGGTATTGAACTTGTGTTAGTTGTGTGCCATGGAGAGTCGTTAGATTTTGACTTTGGTGAGATTTGAGAAAACGGGAATGTGTGGATAGAACCAACCATTGTGATCACGGCATACGCGATTGGGAGAGTGAAGAATAGTGCGTGTTGGAGCGGAGTGTCATCGTAGGTTTCGTTTCAATTCAAACGCCGGTGAGATTGGCGAAATTCGCTTCGAAACCCTAGCTTGGGCATGAGCTCGTAGATTGAGGATTTGATCAATTAAAGGTGAGGAAATTTGTGTGAAATTATAATTTTTAATTATATTAGACTTTATGTATGATGCGGGTGAAAAATTAGAAGACAAGAAGTTTAATTTGAAGGAAAATAAGTTTTGGGAAGTAAGAAATCATGAATGTGAGAAATCTGGCAAAACCGATTAATCAAAATAAGTGATCGATTGATCGATTTTGTTAAGACTGTAAATATAAAGGTTTCTAGAGAAATCGATCAATCAAAATAAAATTTGACTGATCGATTTGAAGAAAAATGAGTTCGAGAAGTTGAAAACCCGTGTTTAGGAGAAATCTGACAAAACCGATCGATCAAAATAAGTATCTAATTGATCGATTTTGTCAGAGAAAAAATGTGAAAGTTTTTGGAGAAATCGATCGATCAAAATGAGATTCAATTGATCGAAATGAAATTCGATCGATCGATTTGAAAACTGACCGATCGAAATTGAAATCGACCGATCGATTTTGACTGAGTTTGTCGATACAGCCTTTGTATTTTGGCCATAACTTTTTACTCTGAACTCAGATTGATACAATTTTTAAGGCGTTGGAAAGAGGACAATGAGATATATAACTTTTGTAAATTAATAATTTTGTGAATCTAAAGATTTAAAGGTCAAAACTTAGGGGGACAGTTGCATCAAATTCTAAGTTAGCAAGAACTTATCCGTTTCTGCCTCGTTTTAAGAAAATACTTAAATATGTTTAAATTATTAGTGTTATAGAGTTAATCCTTGATGCATCATTGTATGCTTGTGATGTAGATTGAGGGCAAGAAGCCATTGATAGAACTTTGCTTGGCTTTGCGCAACTTCAAGGTTAATGTAATAGCCGAAAAATCACGCTAAACTGTGACCTCGGGATCCGTGCCCGATCGGTCATAGGTTTGACCAAATAGAAGTCCAATAGTTAGCATGGGGTGTGAAGAATGGACGGGATGTGATAAAAATTGTGGCTATGTGGTGTGTGTTGTAAATCTAAGGTCACATACACCTATCGAGGTGCATGTGCTCAACACACAAGCTAAGGGGGGAGATAAAAGGGTTTAATAACCCTAAAATCAATAGTTTGGTTGTTGAGAGAGAAATAAAGAAGAGAGAGAGAGAGGAGTAAAGAGGGTGACTAAGCAAGGAGTTATTGTGGGTGATTGGAAGGGGGATTCAAGTATTAAAGAGGCCGATTCTGCACAAAGAATCCGTTCAAGCCAAAGCTGGAACCCTAGCCTTCCAACCACTTGATTCGAAATCAATTTGAGATTGATTAAAGGTAAAATTTTGTGAATAAAATGCATAGATTGTAGAGGTTAATTGTAGTTGAAAAAAATGGTTGAGATGGTAGGATAATGGTTTAGAAAAATAGAGGAAAAAGAGTGGAAAAGGTTAAAGAAATGAAGGGGTTGGCAATTTCGATTAATCGAAATTGGGTTTCGATTAATCGAAATTGGCCAAGAAGTTGAAAAGTCAGAGGACCCCGATCTCGATTAATCAAATTAAATTTTGATTAATCGACTTTAGATTTCGATTAATCGAATTGGAAATCGATTGATCGACTGGGAGCCTACAGTGAACTCCAGTGGAGGAAAGAAAATAGCTTGGAGAAATCGATTAATCGAAATGGGAACTCGATTAATCGATTTAGAAATTCGATTAATCGATTTGGGATCGATTAATCGATTTTGGAAATTCGATTACTCGAATTGAGAATCGACAGATAGAGTGGAGAATTTTGATTAATCGAATTGGGTTTCGATTAATCGAATGGGAATCTCGATTAATCGATTAATCGATATTGACTTTCGATTAATCGATTTTGGAGTTCGATTAATCGATTGTGCTAAATTTTGTTGACTTTTGAGTTTGACTTTAAGCTTCATGGAGGGTCTTGGACCTCCTTTATTGCATCTTTAGTGATGTATTTCACCTGTTATGTGGTACCATAGGAGGTACGTGTGAGCTAGTGCACAAGGAGCCACGTGGGACCTTGATGCGTTGAGCAAACAAAAACTTGAGGTAGGGAACACCTTGAACATGTACTTTATTTTACAAGAGCATGTATGTAGTGATATAGAATTTAAATTCAAAATGTTTTATTGCTTAAGAATTGTGAAAAATGTGTGTGTGTGACATCCATAAGAGAAATTATAATGAGCCATCCCCAGGGGATGAAGAAGTAAAGAGAAAAGAGCATCATGTGTAATGCAAGTAAATGGATACATCCCAGGGAGGTATCCAGGAGTGAATCATGTTTGATAGGGCCTAACTGATATAAGATAGCACACTTACACGGTGAATAACTATATGTAAGGCACTGATATATTTTTTTTTGAGGTTTGATAGGGTACCCCACCGACGTGGCGGGATATCCACGACTGACACGGCAGGATATCCGTGACCGATACGGCGGCGAAACCGTAGGCCGGTGCGGAGGCTTATCCGTACACAGTAAGCACACCCCAGGGGTGTTGATTTGAGATAAGTGAAACTCTGCCACCAATCCCCAGGGGAAAGGGGCTTGGGTACTATATTGTATTCCCAGGGAATACGTTAAAAGTGTCTATATAGATGACGATGATGGGTATCTCATCGGGGCTCGATGCTATATTGCTCGAGGATTACTTAAGTTGAAAGTTTAAGTTTTGCTTTAGGCCTTTTCAGCATCATTCATGAATAAATAAAAACATAAGTAATTACCAGTAAAATGCAATGCTTTTTAACTGTTTTCATCAATAACTGCATAGACACATCATGCATGGCATATCATTGAATATATGTGAGTAATAATTTATATGTTCAACTGTGTTTTGTTCCCTATTGAGCTAGGATGTAGCTCACCCTATAGACTATACGTCGCAGGTCCACTACTAGCAGCTGCCGAGGCTGTGAGACCCCTTTGAGTCGGACCTTGCGGCCGGCGAAGAGTTGGAGCCACCTCCTGAGGACTTCTTCTAGAGGACTCCGTTGTGCCGCTTTGAGGGCTTTTTGAGAGAGATTGGTACGGCTTGGTATGTCAAGCCTTATTTTGGTTAAACCATGTATATATTGAGTTTGGGATTATTCTTTTGGGGCGAACCATCCGTGATGATTGCTATCATCGATGGTTCGGATCGGTTCTCCATTCATGCAGAGGCATGAGGGTAGAACTGTCTTTTGGAGAATTGCTTTAACATAGGTTTAAATTCCGCAGTGTCATTATTATTTCATTTTATGCTTGATATGCCAATGTTCCGTGCTTAGCTAAGGGGCACGGTCAAGATGATCGTGCTGATGGCACGGGTTTCGGAGTGCCGAAATTCGGGCTGTCACAGTTGGTATCAAAGCGATTTTCTTTTAGCAATTCTGACAATCGTCCTTTTGGTCAGAACATAGGGGCTTCTGCTAACGAAACTTTAGTTTCAAATGCAGCCGCAAATGTCATCTAGAGGAAGAGGCCGACCAAAGGGAGGCCAACAGAGGAGTTTACGTAGTGGAGATGATTACATCTCTCCTACTAATAGAGTGCCTTTAGGAGGTACTGAGGCCCCAGGGGGCAGTAGTAGTAGACAGCATGATGAAGAGGATCGAGATCAGCAGGATCAAGATCTAAGAGAACAAGAGAGAGTGAGAGAAAGACAAGAAGATAGAGAGGAGCGACAAAGGATGATGCACACTATGGAGACTGTGGCAGCTGCCATAGCACAACAAGCTGCATCCTTTGCACCACGCTCAAGAGAAGACCACCTACACCACCAGAGGGACTCGCCTACTGTGCCCTCATCTTTTACAGAGTTTAGGAGGATGAGACCTCCTTCATTTTCTGGGCAGGCAGACACAATGGCCGCTGAGAACTGGCTGATGGAGATGGAGAAAGTCTTTAGCGTGCTGACATGCACGGAAGATGAGAGTGTGAGATGGGCAGCTTATATGTTGGATGGGGAGGCTGGGCCTTGGTGGAAATCCGTGATACGGACTCGGGCTCAGGAGACCCCAGAGTTGCCTTGGACTTGGGAGGAGTTTGTTGAGGAGTTCAACAAACAATATTTTCCAGAAGTGGTGAGGAACCAACTTGAGATACAATTCCTACAGTTAGTACAAGGGAGGATGACAGTGAGAGAGTATGGGGTGGAGTTTCTACGAATTGCCCGTTTTGCTCCGGATTACGTCGCTACCGACGTGATGAAATCCAAGAGGTTTCAGCAAGGTTTGAAGCCTGAGGTTAGGGGAGGCGTAGCTCCATTTCAGCTGAGGACCTATGAAGAGGTCATGAGTAAGGCACTAGTTGTGGAAGAGGAAAATACAAATAGATATAGACAGAGAGAGTAACAACGAGGAGGAAATGAACAAGGAAGGATGGGGACCTATGAACCGGTGAACAAAAAGCCGAGGTTCATGGCCCAAAATCAGAGACCACAATTTCAGGGAGGTTTCGGAAGGCCGGCGCAGCAACAATACCAACAGAGGTTTCCATTACTTACGTCGGGGAGACCTTTACGCTATGAGAGCCCTGCCATGACTACTGGCGCCACTATCACACAGGGTTCTCGTACTGTTTCTTCCGCGCCTCGAGAGACTTGTGCCAAGTGTGGCAAGCCTCATAGGACGGTGGATTGCAGAACGGGAACTAGGGGTTGTTTCCGATGTGGCAAGGTGGGCCACTTGATCAAGGATTGCCCCGAGACGGATAAAAGAAAGACGGCTTCAGTTGCAGCACCACGACCCATTCAAGCAAGGAAGCCGATCGTTAGTGGGAGAATATCCTTTGCTCAGAAGGTGGAACGTGCATGACGTCATCCAAGGTGAGACTCTTTTAAATTAAAGAAAATTCCGTTTCATTAAAGTTTTAGATAGAGAAGGTGCATGCATTAGGAATAGTATAGATTCTTTTCTCAATACAAAAAAAAAAAAAAAAAAAAAAAAAATCTATGTGTGAATTAAGGGTGTGTTTTGATGTGTAAATTATTATATGCATGTATATATACTATAGGTACCTTAACTATATATGAAAAATGATGCTTCGTTGGATATGACACTCGAGTGTTGATAGACCCAGGGTCTACCCACTCATTCGTCACTCCACGTTTCGCCAAGAAGATGAAGATTGTTCCAGAGGCGTTGGACTTCGTCCTATCTGTGTCTATTCCGACTGGAGAGTTAGTAGACACGGAGTTAGCTTGCCAATCCATCATTGTAGCAGTTCGAGACCTAGAGGTGCATGAATTGAAAGCAAAGTTGATATTGTTAGACATGCAGGGGTTTGATGTGATCCTTGGCATGGACTGGTTGGCGCAACATTGTGCAACCGTCGATTGGAAGGACAAGGTAGTCATTTTTAGACCCAACACAAGAAGATCATTTCAGTTTCAAGGAGTGAGGTCATCATCTTTGCCACTGATCTCAGCAGTAAGGGCCGAGAAAATGATCAGAAAGGGCTGCAGTGGATACTTGGCTTTCTTAAAGGAGGACAAGGAAGAAAAGAATGTCATTTCTGAGATAGCAGTTGTGCGAGACTTCGCCGACGTGTTTCCAGAAGAATTGCCTGGATTACCTCCAGAGAGAGAAGTAGAATTCGCCATTGACTTAGCACCAGGAACGGAGCCTATTTCGAAAGCGCCTTATAGAATGGCTCCTGCTGAGTTAAAGGAGTTGAAGGAACAACTACAAGAGCTTATGGACAAGGGGTTTGTTAGACCGAGCGTGTCTCCATGGGGAGCACCGGTCTTGTTTGTCAAGAAGAAGGATGGGTCAATGCGACTATGCATTGACTATCGACAATTGAACAAACTCACTGTGAAGAACCGCTACCCTTTGCCTAGAATTGATGATCTATTCGACCAACTGCAAGGAGCAAGGTATTTTTCCAAGATCGACCTGAGATCTGGATATCATCAGTTGCGAGTCAAGGCAGAGGACATCCAGAAGACAGCTTTCCGGACACGGTATGGACACTATGAATTCCTTGTGATGCCGTTTGGATTGACGAATGCTCCGGCGTCGTTTATGGATCTGATGAACCGAGTGTTTAAACCACACTTGGACTCCTGCGTCGTAGTGTTCGTTGATGATATATTGATATACTCCAAATCCAAGACGGAACACGAAGAACATTTGAGGATTACTCTATAGACGCTACGTGAACACCAATTGTACGCCAAACTCAACAAATGTGAGTTTTGGTTGGAAGAGGTTAGCTTTTTGGGACATGTCGTCTCAAAGCATGGTGTCACTATAGATCCAGCAAAGATAGAAGCAGTGGTTAAATGGGAGCAACCAAAGACAGTGATCGATGTCCAAGTTTCGGGCTTAGAAGCTATTATCGACGTTTCGTCGAGGGGTTTTCAAAGATATCGGGACCTCTCACAAAGCTGACACGAAAAGATTCAAGGTTTGAGTGGAGTGGGGCATGCGAGAAGAGTTTTCAAGAACTCAAAATGAGACTCACTTCGGCTCCAGTGTTAGCGATTCCTTCAGGCAGTGGAGGATACGCCGTGTACAGCGACGTGTCATACAATGGCCTTGGTTGTGTACTCAACCAACGCAAGAAGGTGATAGCTTACGGATCAAGATAGTTGAAAGAACACGAGAAAAATTACCCGACTCATGACTTGAAACTAGCAGCAGTCATTTTTGCGCTGAAGATTTGGAGACATTACTTGTATGGTGAGACTTTTGAAATTTTCACCGATCATTATACGTAAAGAGCTCAACATGAGACAGCGCAGGTGGATGGAATTCCTCAAGGATTACGATTGCTCCATACAATACCATCCAAGCAAGGCGAATGTAGTAGCCGACGCATTGAGTCGGAAAGGTTCAGCTCAGTTAGCTTGTTTGTTTTTGGGTATGCATCGATGGAAATTATTGGAAGACCTGGCATTCTACGATGCGAACATTGAGTCAAAAGCCACCAGATCCTTTTTGGCTAACATATCAGTAAAGCCAGTGATATTTGAACATATCCACGATCTACAGATGAAAGATCCGGCATTGACAAAGATTCATCAAGACGTGAGTGAAGGCATCAGGTCGGACTTCTCGGTTAAAGAAGATGGTTCTTTATTGTTTAAGGGCCGTCTATGCATTCCGGACAATGCCGATCTAAGACGAACGATTCTTGATGAAGCCCATAAGTCAAATTATGCTATCCACCCTGGTAGCACCAAAATGTACCAAGATTTGAAAAAGAACTACTGGTAGAGAGGATTGAAGCAAGACGTGGCCGAGTACGTGTCACGGTGTTTGACTTGTCAGCAAGTGAAGGCTGATCATAGACATCCTGCTGGACTATTGCAACCTTTACCAATCCCATAATGGAAGTGGGAATCGATCTCAATGGATTTCATTGTTGGATTGCCCCGTACTGCCAAGAGACACAATGCCGTTTGGGTCGTCGTGGACCGATTGACCAAATCAGTGCACTTTTTGCCATACAATACTACGTATACAGCAGGAAGACTGGCAGACTTATACATGAAGGAGATTGTAAGATTACATGGGATTCCAAGCAGCATAGTTTCAGATCGTGATCCACTATATACATCCAAGTTTTGGAAGAAATTTCAAGAAGGAATGGGAACACGACTAGACTTTAGTTCAGCTTTCCATCCTCAAACTGATGGACAGACAGAGCGAGTGAACCAAGTAATAGAAGACATGCTCAGAGCGTGCATGCTAGATATGCAGGGGTACTGGGATGAGTATCTACCGTTGCTCAAATTCACATACAACAATAGTTTCCAAACGAGCATTGGCATGGCACCGTATGAAGCTCTGTATGGACGACGATGCAAATCACCCCTCAATTGGGAGGAAACAGGTGAGAAATTTGTGTTAGGGCCAAAACTACTTGAAGACAACACCACCGTTGTTCGAATTATCAGAGAAAGGTCAAGTCAGATGTAGACAGTAAAAGTTACGCCGACATGAAGCGGACTAGTGTCGACTATAAAGTGGGTGAGCACGTGTTTGTGAAAGTGTCACCTATGAAAGGCGTAATGAGATTTGGCAAGAGAGGGAAGTTAAGCCCACGTTATGTTGGACCATTTGAAATTTTGGGACGCGTAGGTGAAGTTGCGTATCGCATTGGTTTACCACCGCTGTTTGATCGAGTACATAACGTTTTCCACATATCGATGCTCAGAAAGTATGTAAATGATCCGTCTCATGTGTTAGGAAAACAACCTATGGAGATGTGTGAGGACATGAGCACGATAGAGGAACCTGTGGAAATCTTGGATCGAAAGGAACAAGTACTGCGCACTAAAGCGATTCCCTTAGTGCTTGTTCGGTGGAACAATCATCCAAAAGAAGAGGCTACTTGGGAACGAGAGGCCGATGTGAAGGAACAATATCCAGCCTTGTTTCCAACGACATGAGAATCCAATGTAAACCACAACCATGCTTGTGGAATCTCCACGATACTTGTAATTCAATGGAAGTTTTGATCAAAGTATGATTAAAGGAACAGATTTAGTATGTACATGACCAAGTGTATGTATTTCTATGGAACTATGAACCACTTGATGTCATAAACTACCAAAAGAAATCAAAGAACCAAAGAAATTGAAAATCTGTAGAAATTGGGCAAAACCGATTAATCGAATTTCAAATCGATTAATCGATTTGGAATTTCGATTAATCGATTTTGTTCGATTGGTCGACTGGCACCTGCCAGTGACTGGAAATTTGAAAAAGAGTTAGAACAGACATAGAATGCAATTTCGATTGATTGAGTTATAATTTCGATTAATCGATTTGGGATCGATTAATCGATTTTGGAAATTCGATTAATCAATTTGGGATTTCGATTAATCAAACTGGAAGTTCGATTGATCGAATTACTAAAGGGACTTGGAAGAAATATGAAGTCAGAGGATCGATTTCGATTAATCGAAGTGGAATTCGATTAATCGAATAACTTAAAGAATCCTGAAAATTTTGGAACTTACTGCATGATTTCGATTAATCGAAGTGAATTTCGATTAATCGATTTTGAAATTTCGATTAATCAAAATGGATTTCGATTAATCGACTGGCTCGCGCCAGTGAGCTCTAAAACTTAAAATTTTAAATGGATACGATTTCGATTAATTGAAATGTTTTCGATTAATCGATTTTTACTTTCGATTGATCGATTTGGGAAATCGATTAATCGATTTTGCGCGGCTTAACCTAGTTTTGAATCTCGATTAATCGAGTTTTAATTTTGATTAATCGAGCCGGAGCCTATATATATATTTGGGGATTTTCTTCCCCATTCGAAATCATTTGCACTTGAGTTTTGGGCGCTTCAACTTCTTCTTCTCCGACCATCCGGCGCCCTAGGGTTCCCTTCTCCGTTGGTTTTTCGGCTCGCATTCACATCGCATCGCCTTCAAAACCTACGGTAAACCCTAAAATCGAAATCTTCTTTCAATTTGAGTTAGTTAAAGCCCTAGATTCTCCCTATTTTACCAAAAATGCCGCCAAAGACTCGGTTGTCTTCGAAGAAGGCAACCTCTAAGCTACCTGTTCGGCGTAAGAACGCCGCGCCACCACCACCTACCCCATCGCTTGTGAGGACTCCATCACCGTCGGCATCGGCGACCACCTCCGGTTCGACGAGCGCATCTATGCGCGAGTCTTCCCGTGAATCGACCCCAATGCCCCCACCACCCACTAATGTGGTACAACCAAATGAATGGTGGGCGGCCAAGACCTTCGAGGTCGAATACGTCATTGACCCAACCCTATTCACAAATCTTGATGTATCGGGCGAGACCCAATGGGCTCGAAACTACCTCAATAACGCCGGTCTCGGCAACCTTCTCAAACCAATCCGGGGTTCTTACCACCCTAGATTGGTGAGATTATTCTACCAAGGGCTTGTGGACAGCCCGACCGACGATGTGATCAAGACCACCATAGAGGGTCGAGACTACACGATCACTCGTCGTCACATACACGAGGTGCTTGAGTGCTACCTCGATTTTACCCCTGAGACCACCCTATTCCCACCCTTCGAGGAGGACCCCTGCTTTGAGGAGGTCATGACCTGCATGACCAATGGTAAAAAGGGGTCGGGCTCCTCCATAAAGAGGGTTGACCTTCCCCACTACATGTGGATGCTTGATTCGGTGATCAAGTGTAACCTTTACCCAATGCGCCACGACACTGAGCGCGTGGAAAAGGCGCAACAAGCACTTTACTCGGCCTTTTGTGGCCGGTGGTTTGATGCCACCATGCTCATCCTAGAGGGGATGAGGTATATCAAGGGCAAGCTCATGAAGGGCAACCTCCGGCCTAAGGAAAAGATGCCTTACGCTCGCCTTATATCGAGCATGTTGGAGTGCTACTCCAACGACCCATCCTACGTCGTCTCTCCTCACGTGGTGAGGGCTACGGACTGCGTGAAGATATTCTCCATGTCTTCATGGGCCCGCAGCTATAACCTACTTAAGCGGACCCTACCGGCTCCGGGTCCCGCTCCAGTCGCCGCAGCAGCAGCAGTAGCAGTAGCACCACCGCCACCCCCACCACCACAAAGAGACTCCACCTGGTGGGGGGCACACTGCCGAGCCTTCAGTGGAGAGTGCCACCTCTCACACAGCAGCCTCACCGACACCGCCAGCCCACTCCGTGCCCGCTACACCCACCTCATCCTACCGCCGGCGCGCCGCTTCATTAGGGGCGACCATCGAGGAGGTGTTGGACCGTATGGAGGCCAACAATGAAAGGATGAACCGGAGGATGGACTTCCTTCTATTCCATACCCTCCGCCACAGCTACCCTACCGACTACCGCCGCTACCTCGCCCAGGAGGAGGAGTGGACAGCTGGACGCACCGCCTTCCACCGAGGACCCGTCTTCTATCCCACCACTGCCACTACAGACGCGGCTCCTTCCACATCTACCTCCGCTTCGCCGACCGAGACACCGCAGCCTCAGCCGCCGCTACCTCCGACTACCCAGCTAGCACAGTCTCCACACTGCAGCCACAGCCAGCTCCAGCAGACCCACCAGCCCCTGTAGCACCCGACCAGCCTGGCGAGGGTACCGCATGAGTCTTATCTTCATTTTGTATGAGTCATCGTTCTGTACATGTATATTTTTGTATGCTAACTTATTGGCGCCTTGTAAATATTTCAGATATTAATAGAAATCCAAATTTTTGTGTTAATTGTTTTAATTCGTCAAAAAAAAAATTTGAATTCCATGTTTGTAATTGTGAATACCTAAATACGTCTGAGTCAACTGGACCACCTCACCTGAGAGTGTGGGGGGGGGAGAGACCCAGACCGACGAACCTTGGGTTATTTTCGAGGACGAAAATTCCCAAGGTGGGGAAGATGTAATAGCCGAAAAATCATGCTAAACTATGACCTCGGGATCTGTGCTCGATCTGTCATAGGTTTGACCAAATAGAAGTCCAATAGTTAGCATGGGGTGTGAAGAATGGACGGGATGTGATAAAAATTGTGGCTATGTGGTGTGTGTTGTAAATCTAAGGTCACATACACCTATCGAGGTGCATGTGCTCAACACACAAGCTATGGGGGGAGATAAAAGGGTTTAATAACCCTAAAATCAATAGTTTGGTTGTTGAGAGAGAAATAAAGAAGAGAGAGAGAGAAGTAAAGAGGGTGATTAAGCAAGGAGTTATTATGGGTGATTGGAAGGGGGATTCAAGTATTAAAGAGGTCGATTCTGCGCAAAGAATCCGTTCAAGCTAAAGCTGGAACCCTAGCCTTCCAACCACTTGATTTGAAATCAATTTGAGATTGATTAAAGGTAAAATTTTGTGAATAAAATGCATAGATTGTAGAGGTTAATTGTAGTTGAAAAAAATGGTTTAGATGGTAGGATAATGGTTTAGAAAAATAGAGGAAAAAGAGTGGAAAAAGGTTGGGAAGAACAGCTCGAAAGGGGCTGAATCTGGCAATTTCGATTAATCAAAATTCGGTTTCGATTAATCGAAATTGGCCAAGAAGTTGAAAAGTCAGAGGACCCCGATCTCGATTAATCGAATTGAATTTCGATTAATCGACTTTAGAATTCGATTAATCGAATTGGAAATCGATTGATCGACTAGGAGCCTACAGTGAACTCCAGTGGAGGAAAGAAAATAGCTTGGAGAAATCGATTAATCGAAATGGGAATTCGATTAATCGATTTAGAAATTTGATTAATCGATTTGGGATCGATTAATCGATTTTGGAAATTCGATTACTCGAATTGAGAATCGACAGATAGAGTGGAGAATTTCGATTAATCGAATTGGGTTTCGATTAATCGAATGGGAATCTCGATTAATCGATTTGAGAATCGATTAATCGATATTGACTTTCGATTAATCGATTTTGGAAATCGATTAATCGAATCAGATTCGATTAATCGATTTTGGAGTTCGACTAATAGACTGTGCTAAATTTTGTTGACTTTTGAGTTTGACTTTAAGCTTCATGGAGGGTCTTGGACCTCCTTTATTGCATATTTAGTGATGTGTTTCACCTGTTATGTGGTACCATAGGTGGTACGTGTGAGTTAGTGCACAAGGAGCCACGTGGGACCTTGATGCGTTGAGCAAAAAAAGACTTGAGGTAGGGAACACCTTGAACATGTACTTTATTTTACAAGAGCATGTATGTAGTGATATAGAATTCAAATTCAAAATGTTTTATTGCTTAAGAATTGTGAAAAAGGTGTGTGTGTGACATCCATAAGAGAAATTATAATGAGCCATCCCCAGGGGATGAAAAAGTAAAGAGAAAAGAGCATCATGTGTGATGCAAGTAAATGGATACATCCCAGGGAGGTATCCAGGAGTGAATCATGTTTGAAAGGGCCTAACTGATATAAGATAGCACACTTACACGGTGAATAACTATATGTAAGGCACCGATATTTTTGTTATTTGAGGTTTGATAGGGTACCCCACCGACGTGGCGGGATATCCACGACTGACACGGCAGGATATCCGTGACCGATACGGCGGCGAAACCGTAGGCCGGTGCAGAGGCTTATCCGTACACAGTAAGCACACCCCAGGGGTGTTGATTTGAGACAAGTGAAACCCCACCACCAATCCCCAGGGGAAAGGGGCTTGGGTACTATATTGTATTCCCAGGGAATACGTTAAAAGTGTCTATATAGATGACGATGATGGGTATCTCATCGGGGCTCGATGCTATATTGCTCAGGGATTACTTAAGTTGAAAGTTTAAGTTTTGCTTTAGGCCTTTTCAGCATCATTCATGAATAAATGAAAACATAAGTAATTACCAGTAAAATGCAATGTTTTTTAACTGTTTTCATCAATAACTGCATAGACACATCATGCATGGCATATCTTGGAATATATGTGAGTAATAATTTATATGTTCAACTGTGTTTTGTTCCCTATTGAGCTAGGATGTAGCTCACCCTATAGACTATACGTCGCAGGTCCACTACTAGCAGCTGTCGAGGCTTCAGGAGACGCTGACCCCGATGAGTTGGACCTTGCGGCCAGCGAAGAGTTGGAGCCACCTCCTGAGGACTTCTTCTAGAGGACTCCGTTGTGCCGCTTTGAGGGATTTTTGAGAGAGATTGGTACGGCTTGGTATGTCAAGCCTTGTTTTGGTTAAACCATGTATATATTGAGTTTGGGATTATTCTTTTGGGGCGAACCATCCGTGATGATTGCTATCATCGATGGTTCGGATCGGTTCTCCATTCATGTAGAGGCATGAGGGTAGAATTGTCTTTTGGAGAATTGCTTTAACATAGGTTTAATTTCCGCAGTGTCATTATTATTTTATTTTATGCTTGATATGCCAATATTCCGTGCTTAGCTAAGGGGAAAGGTCAAGATGATCTTGCTGATGGCACGGGTTTCGGAGTGCCGAAATCCGGGCTGTCACAGTTAAGGTAGGGGATCTTCAATGCAAACTTACATGTTGGACTTTGATTCATAGTTCTTTGATATGATTGAATAAATATGATAAGTTTGACCGTGTTTAAACTTGTATTTGAATTCTTTAAAACGAGAACTAGAATTTTATGAATTTTAATGTGAACTCTGAAAATCTGTAGGGGAAATTCACCTTCTAATTGTACTTTTGATTTTATTCATAGATAATGTGACATAAACGAATGATTTGTAACTGTTTTTGAAATATGAAAGCTTTGAAGTATGAAATTGTAATTGAACGCATGTGTGTGTCCGTTCCGTTTTGTATGTCCATTCTGTTTATGTATCGATTTCCGTTCTGAATTCATTTGTGTTCCGTTCCATTTTTGAATCCGCTTATATTTTCCGCTAAGGAAGTTGAATTGAGAACTGTTTGAATCTGAAAAATGAGTGGTAGAGAGGAGTTGAGTCTCCGAAGAGGGGTTGAGTCTCAGGGCTTTTACTCTGTTCCAGCTTATGGGATGCTTTGTCCCCTCGTTGATTTTGTGACCCGATATGTTTTGTTCCCCGCATACGGGATGCCTACATAATTGTGCCTTGCTTATACTTTATGTGAAAAGAGGGGTTGAGTCCCCGAGGTTTCTACCTTGTTCCCGTGATGGGATGCTTTGGCCTTCTGATATGTGTGTTTTTGTTCCCCACATATGGGATGTTTTGGTTATACTTTGTGTGCAAAGAGGGGTTGAGTCCCCGAGGGTTTTACCTTGTTCCCACGATGGGATGCTTTAGCTTTCATTATGTTTTGTTCCCCGATACATTCTCGTTTCTTGTATTCTTCCATTTGATGATATGCTACTCCGTTTTGTCATATTGTCCTCATGATATGTCTCCGTTTCTAAAATATTTCTATTTTGATATATTCTGCTTTTGAATTGCTTCTATTTCTAGTTATGTTTTATTTTTTATAAGTATCCTTGTTTTTCAGATATATCATGTTCTCGATATGTATCTGTTTTCCAATATGTGCTATTCTGATCTATGTTCGTTTTCGATATGCTCTGGTTTCTATTTCGCCTTATTTTGAAAATGAAAATGTAAAATTTGCAACTCTATTTGATACAAAATGGTTTTGAAATTTTATCACCGAATCTATGCATTTCAATGATAAGATGTGAATTTTATTTGAATTTCTCTACTGAGCTTAGTTGTTAGCTCACCCCGACTATACGTCACAGGTAAAACACATATCAAGACACCGGACTTGAGGATTTGTAAGATTTTTGGGATCGCCAATTGGGTACGCTGTGGATTTTGGTAAGTTTGGGCTTGGTGCATTGAGCTATTATATACCTATTATACACCACTGGTTGGTGATAGTTGGCCGTCACCGGTGGGTTATTTTAGTTTACTATTCATATTGGATATTAGAATTGGAGATTTAAATTATGCCATATGTATTGTCTGCTTTGATTTCCATATGTGTGTGTGGATGTATCAAGTAAAACCTATGTTCAGATTGTGATTTACGATCCGACAGTCCGGGTTTTCCCAGTTGGTAAAAAAAAAAAATTGATCTTAGGAAATTTAGGTTGGGAAAATCCGGGCTATCACACCATATATCTAAGATCCTAAAACCCTAGGAAACCTTAGATATTAGGATTACCTAATTGCTAATAACATTAGCATTTAAGTACCCCTCAACCCTCTCCCTTTTCTATAAATAGAGAGGTACCCCCCTTACAAATGGCTTGAAAATTTTCCAAAAGAGAGAAACGGTTAAGAGAGTCCTTTTCCCCCTTTGGTGCACCAATCTTATACAAATTCCAGAACTTCAAAACTCCCTTTAGACCCCACCTTCCTTCAAATATCTTTTAGCTTAGGTGAGAAATATCCCTTAGCTCTCTCCTCCTACCTCTTAGCCACCAAACCTTAGAGGTTAGAATCCATATTCTAGTTACTCAAGTTATCAGAGGCTTACTGAGTGCACCTACGCGAAGGTCCACAGCTGTGCTACAAGGGTTTGAGAGCTCCGGCTCTCTCCTCTTTCCCTCTACCTTCTTGGCTTTATCTCTATCCTTAAATTTGCATCGTTACGCTACTGAAATCTTGGTGATTGTGGGAGCGTAAATAGGATCGAAATGCCTTCGGGCAAGAGGAGGTGTTCTTTTTTTTTTGCCATAAGTAGAGACCGCGTTTGAGCGAGATTATCGGGTGCCTAACACCTTCCCGATCGATAACCGAATCCCTACCCAAGAGCCTTTGGCGTGAATCGGTAAATAAGAGTCATATTTGGCACTTTGGTGCATTAAATATTGATTTGAGGTTTCCCGGGATACCAAAAGCTCCGGGTGGCGACTCTAAATTTATAGTGAAGAGTGTGCATTGGCACGACGAAGTCTCTAGAGCCCATGGTTGTACAGATGGCGACTTAGATGGGGAGTAGCTAGTACAGCTTCCCCTTGAAACTTGGCCTTTTCATATTTTTACTAATATTTGGTTGTTTTCTTTTATTGTCACTCACCCCTACGATTTCGTTAATTTTTCTCACCCCTACGATTCAGTTTATTTTTACTTACCCCTACTTTTCTGTGGTTTACGTGCCTTAGCCGATTGGTGGGCCTACTTGAGTACCGTCTTTATAATTTATTTACTTTCCGTCATTTACATGCCTTAGCCGATTGGCGGACTTACTTGAGCATTTACACGCCTTAGCCGTTTGGCGAGCCTATGTGAGTTTTTATTTTTTGCAATCATATCCTAATGGTGGATGCTGGCCCGTTGAGGCGGCATGAGACTATCACCACCCGATTTTGAACATTAGGCAAACTCCCTTAAAATTGAACCAAGAAGGGAACTTAATTAAATTTTTTTGCGAGGGTAGATTTTAGAAGGGTTGGGAATTTAGGTAGTGATACAAATGTCCCGGTTCTTAGTACGACGACATCCCCTAGTGGTGATGATCCAGAAAAATACCATCTTATCCAATATCTGAGAAAGCGCTTGCGTCGGAGGTATATAGGGTGGGTAACCAATCTAGTTACAAAGCCCTAGGGGAGTGCATTTAGTAGCCTCGAATCGGCCTTATATCCCTAAGTTCAGAAAGGAGGGACCCAGAATAATAAAGAAAATCAGTCCTCGGAAGCATCGCTTCCAGAAAACCAAAAAAAGAAACCAATCTCGGGCTTGCTGTTTGCTGTCAAAATATAAATATATACCCTATTTTGCCTGACATGTGTAATACACACGCTAAGCCAACTTTTCCCAGATTTTTTCTAGCATGTGTAATACACATGATAAGCCAATCTTCTTCAGATTTAGCCTAGTGTGTGTAATACACATGCCAAGCCTAAACCTCTAGATTTTGTCCTAGCGTATATACTACACACGCCAAGCCTATTTTGGGCTGGGCAACCCGAATCTGAGGCCTTTCTCACTTCCCCTGAGTCCCCTCGCTTAGTGGTTTAGCATCTCCAATAAATTTTGTACACCTTCGACACCCAATACACCCTCGCCGATTAAAAGAGGTCACCCTCTTATTGACTTTTTTCGAGGGATCGGATTGTCGCGTGCCAGGATCTCACCGTGGGAGACATTTGGGATACAAACACCGCCGGAAATGGGAACTCCAAGGCCCTGGAACTCACACTAGAGATTCATTTGTTTCATCTAAAAAATAAAAAATAATCAAAATAAAAAAAAAAAAAAAAAAATCAAAAATAAAAAAACTTGTGGTGCCAGTACAACGACATCACTTTACCCTCCGCCATCCCGTAGGGAGAGGAGGAGAAAACTTTACGGGCCTCACCCGAGGCACCCGTACCCCACCCATCGCCTAGCCATGTCGTGGGCGGTTGATCTGGCGTATGCAGATCCCGATTCATCCTCGCCACGTTCCCCAACTCATTCCCATGCGGAAGAAATCTTCACCTCCATTCCGCTCACCCAATCACCATTCACCGTCACCGGACCCTTCGGTGCATCCATATTCCCATCCGCACCCATTCAAAATTTACCCCTTTCCCCGCCCACATTCGCTCAAGATCCATCCACATCCACTACAAATCCCCCCAAATTTCCCCCCACCTTTACCCAAAATCCACCCTATGTTTCACCCTATTCTTTCCCCATCTCAACCCAAAATTCACCCCATATACCTCCTTCGCCGTTGTCAAATCCAAGCATGCCGCATTTTTTCACATCCACACCTCCCTAAAATCCAATCTAATCCTCCACCTTTACCCTACAAGTAATGACAAATTATCACCCATCCTGACAAACCATACACAATACCCCCCTATCTATCCAGATCATGCCCGATTTTACCCGGGTCATGCTCAATTTTTCCTATTCACCCACCCAATCCGTACCCCATGTTTCCCCTCCGTCAGAAGCACCCTTTACAACCACCCCCTCACCCAATCCAATGACCATAATGGATGAGATGGTCAGAGCCTATACCAACTGGAAGGCTTCTCAAAGCAACCTCCCTTATCTACCCTCCACAAACCCATCTCATACACTCCTAAATATCCATGCTCCTTTTCTCCAAAGCTCTCATCAACCCCCCATTATCCATACCACCCAAGACCCTTATCAACCATGGGGCCATTTGAGAGGCCCTTAGGTCCCCATGGCCTAAACCCACCAAGGCCCAATGGCCCAATCCCACCAAGGCCCAATGGCCCAAACCTATCAAGGCCCACACCCAGGATCCCCATTATCCCATCCTCCCTCATTCCCCTAATGTCCCACATACACCCAACAAGTCCCCCAATCCATCCCAGTTGATGCACCCATATTAGCCAGTCTCTCAACATAGCATGGACTCCACTCATCCACAACCCTCATACCCCTTTCAATACGGGAATCCATCCCATGACATCAGCCACCCCCATCAAGGATTCCCCCATATTCAGTGGTCTCACCAAGTACCTGTCCCACTGATATAAGATAATCTCACACTTCCTCCACCATATGTAGACCCACAGTATGAGGAAGATGAGATCAGAAATAGCAGGGCTGATACGGGGGAACTCAGAAGCTTCAATCCTCCACCACCGGTAATCACCAACCCACCAGCAGCACAAAGTGAATGGATGCTGACAGTTGAAAGAACGGTGATCAGTCACAAAATTTATCATTTTATCACCCTTAACTTAGTGATGCTAGGACTTAATTTGCTACTAACAAGTTAATGATCTGTAGATATTAAGGAAAAATAATAAAAGAGAGCCAAAGTGTTAATATTCATCAAAATGAACTCGAAAAGTAGTAAAAAGACGATTAAGCAAAAAGAAGATGATTCGCTGCTGCTGAAAGTCAAGAAATCATACTTTATGATGGTGCGCTAAAGTTGAAGACGAAAAGAAAGTGAAAACTAAGGAATCGTAATTTACGATTCTTCAAAAGACAATTCTTCAGAAAGCGACAAAGGAGTAAAAAGCGATAAAAGAAAGAAATCGTTTATTATAGGAAATCGTCCAGTAAGAAAGCTGTATGAAAGATAGAAAATCGTGATTTACGATTTTCTAGAAAAGAAGATTTCTTGTTATTGCTATTGTTGCTGATCCTATGATAGAAGACTATCACCGCCATGCACTGAATTAGAAGATATATGAAATTAGAAGTTTGGTGAATCACAGATCTGAGAAGATTGATGAAAATAAGCTCTTAGGAAATCTTAGTTGCTAAAATAAAGGAGAACAATCCAGAGGCACATCTACAGTTGAAAGCAAGGAAGAATAACATTAGGAATTAGAGTTATATTAGGAATCTTTTACTTTTAGTAGTTTCTTTTATTAGAATTAGAAGTCTTGTAAACCTAATTTTATGATCTATAAAATAAGAGATTTGAGAATAAGCTAAGAATTTTTACATCAATTAAATTCAGTTGGATTTTTGACAAGAGGAAATTGTTGATTAGATTAGATATCGAGGCTTTTTAGAGAATGCCATTCTTAAAATAAGATTAGTGTGATATCCTAGTTTTAAAGAATTGACGATCAATCTAAAGATATATTTATTTTGCTTTCTAGATTAGATTTTTATTCATATTTACATGTTTATAAAAATTCTTTTAATTTAATTATATAAATTAAAATTATAATTATAAAGATTTTTTTACATTCCTTTAAATTTTAATTTCCATTAGCAATTTTAGAAATTGTATATTAGATTAAATCTTTTATGGAATTTTAGTTTATTATATTTAAAATAATAAATAATCTTTTTTATTTTTATAAATATCCGATATCAAATTATTAGTCTCAATCTAAAGATGGATTATGATTTATTTTATAATTTTAATTAAGAAACCATTCTTTATCTATTTCTCAACATTTGAAACTCGAAGCAAATACTTGTAAATCTAGGCTAAGATAAGTCAGAAGATCCAATTCATAATACCGTTCTCAAATGTAAACTAAAGGCATCAAAGAACCATCAATATGGCACCATCCAAAAGAATATCTTTTAAATTTCAAAAAAATATTTATCTCATATTTCAAATTTTTAATCTTTGAGTCACCCTTAGATCCTCCATTTATCCTTGAATAACTGTACTATTGATCAAATGAGCTCAAAGCTCGAGGGAAATATTAATAGCATGCAAATTCTACATCATAATTCTAATGACTAACAAATTGATATAGGCAAAAATTTAAAGGTAAATTTAAGCCAAATTATAAAAACATGAAATTTCCAAAACTTATTCTCAAAAACAAAAAACTAATCTCATAAAGTCCAAGATATAGAACCCCGATGGATATCACCAAACCATGGTTCACATGAATAATCAAATTCCCAAAATTTAAATTTCTTAACACAAAATATTATAATCATATTCACAAGAGGGGTTTACGGATATCGGCATGATACATATCCCGTGCACGATCACGAAAAATCTGTGTCGCCACGATTATACCGCCGTGTCGGTCGGGTATTTACATATTCAATCTTAAATTATAGTGCATACATATAGCTTATCGCCGTGTATTGTGACAATTATATCTAAATTAGAAAGTTAAAAGAACCTTCTTTAACACATATTTATCGGAATGAATCTTGAAAAATTCTCACATCATAAACACGATTTCCAAAACACACACACATGCTTACACATTCACATTTTCAAAAGCTTATGTAAAAAATCAATAGTAATTAATGACAAACCACATCATATCATAATTCACATGCTAGTTGTATAAAATACACATGGTATAGAGATTTCCCTACCTCACACGAAGTCATACTTAATCTTCTTATCACAAGTTAGCACTTCTAGCCCCAAGGCTCAAGCTCACACCTAATATACATGAATTTATAACAAACGTAAAAAATGATGTAAAACAGGAACATACAATGTCTCCTAAAAGTTCTCACTTTAACAAAAAAACCAAACTCTGAAGCAGCTACTATAGATCGGTTGATTCCCAAATCGATCGGTCGAATTAATTTCGATCAGTCGGTTTTCCTTAAGAAAACTAGACCATTTTTCTTTCACACAAAAACTGATCAGTCGATTTCTCAAATAAATCGGTCGATTTCCAAAATCGACCGGTCGATCTAAAATCGACTGGTCGATTTCCCCCGAACTAATTTCTTATATTCTCTATTTGGTGGAAATTGATCAGTCGATTTCCTTTCGACCACTCAATTTTCAAAGTCGACCGGTCGGTTTCCATTCAATTGGTCAGTTTCGTTCAGAAACCCACAAACTCATCAACTCGACAAAATTGATCGGTCGATTTGAAAATCGACTGGTCGGTTTTGTCAGTTTTCACCCAACTCTGGTTTAACTTTTCCAACTCATTTTTTCTTTAATTCTTATCCTTTCTTCTTCAATTTTCCCACTCATATACATAACCAATTCACTCATTTATTTCTTACAAAATTTATATAAAATCTTACCTTTTAATCGATCGATTCCTCGATCCCGGTTCTCATGCACAACTAGGGCTTCGTAGCTTGAAGCTTCGGATTCTTCACGATCCCAAGTCCGCAATTAATGCAAAATCTTTAATTCCTTACACACACGAACACACACATTCAAAGCTTCTTCCTTTCTCTCTTTTGCAATAAATCTCTCAACTACCAAGCATAAGAGAAATAAATCCTCTTTGAGTTTAATCTCCTAATAACCAACTTAGGCTTAGTTGTTAAGTAAATACACCACAACTAGGTGTATCTAAACTCATTCAAAGGTCCATACAAATCTTAATTATCCTTGTTTCACTTAACACATAATCTAATCCTAACTTACCAATTAGTTTCTTCACAAGGTCGGGCACGTGACCCGTCGGGTACGCACACCGAGGTGTAGTGTTCAGAGGTTAAATTTTTTTAAGACGTTACATTCTCCCCACCTTAGGAATTTTCGTCCCCGAAAATTGACTAAGGACTCCTATCTTGTCACTCCCTATGGAGTCGAGTACTCACAATTACAACGCAACTAATACTCACGTGGTTTCCCCCATTACAGAATCCAATCCTTTAACAAGGACTCAACAAGTCCTAAATAGGAAAAAATGCTAGCCAAGGATAGACTACACCTATTTCACAACAAATAGATCACATAGGGAATGATGACATTCACTGTCACATTCAAAACAAGCGGTTCAACTAAACCCGACTAACATACCTATATGAAGAGTTATTTACAATGCATATGACAAGAGGAAATCAAAGATGTCTATCATTCACATCTAAAAAGTTATATATATACCATTAGGGGGGTGGCAATCATGCCACAATAGTTAAAGCTCATCAGCTTGACCTATATTACTTACAAATTTTTTCCTAAAAGAAAAACCACAAAACATCCCAGCACATCCAAAAATTAAACCCACATTATATATATAACTCTACTCAAGCCGTCGCATCACCCGACTGCTCATCTGTAGATCCTGCCTCTGCCTCCCCATCTTCCCATCTCTAACTGCCTCACCATACGTAGATGCTCCAGTGGTAAAGTACCATGGGCCTGGTACCAAAGCATGAGCATATGCAAGCTATGTCATATAATCAGTGGGGTAAGCATGCTACATCAGGCGTGTAAACACGTCCTCATGATAGTCCATCCGGCGATGCAACAAACGATTACTCTCTTCAAACCTAGCCATGTGAGCGAGGACATCATCAAATGTAGTAGGTGCATGCTGTGCAGGAGGTACATGAAATTGTTCTTGTTGCTGATTAGGAGCTACTGGCTGTTCCTCAGCTTGTTATTCTTTGTCTTGTGGGGCTTCGGGTATGGGTGGTACTACTTGCTCACCGGGAGGAAGAACCTTCTTCAATTGTTTATAGGTCTGATTTCAATCCAAGAAAGTATACAGTTCTACGTGGTCATTTGCTCTCGGTTCCTCATAAAAAATTTTATACTCTTCATCATCAGAGTAATCCTCAATCATACTTGACAACAGGCGAGCATATGGAATATGCTTCTTTGGTTTTGCTCCTCCCTTCATCAACTTCCCCTATATATACTTCATCCCTTCAAAGACCATCTGAGTCGCACTAAACCATCAGCCCCTAAACACCGAATACAATGCTCATTGTACTTCCCCTACCCTCTCAGTGTTGTGGCGCAGCGGGTAAAGGTTGCACTTGATGATCGTATCCAACATCCATAGATAAGGAGGCAAATTGATCCTCCTAATCGCCGTCCCGGACCCATGTCGTCCCTAGGTCATCTGCTGTCTAATCTCCACGTAACCTACGGGTTTCGGGAGTGGGGGTAATAACTCTATTCCACGGCCATACGAATCATAACATTCTAGGGCTTTACAAGCGTGGTCCAGAGTGAACCTATACTCACGACCGTCAATCTTGGTTGTAATCAAAACCAAAATTTTAGTCTCACGCATGTTCTGGTAAAACAGTCGCACTAGACGAGGGTAATAATAATCATGCAGTGGCTTAAGAATATTTCCTAAATCAGCCTTAACTATGTAGTCCCTAGCCCATACTTTGTTTCCCTGGACATCCTGTTCTTGAAACAGGGCCTCGTCAATAATATACTCATCTTCAAAATCCTTACTCGCCCACTACTCATTGGGCTGTTCTAAATGTGGTGGTGGAGAATGGTGTGATGATGATGAAGATGATGATGGTGACTGTGGTGGTGATGGGGATTTTGGTGGTGATGGTGTTGGCATTGGTCTAGAAGTACTAGGGCGTCTAAACGGTAGCTTCGACATCGTAGTTTTTGTGGCCTGTCACGTTTTGGGTAGCATTTCTAGGGCTCTTCAAAGAAAATCCCAAACTAGGGTTCAAAAATAGAATGCAAATCCAACCACCAATAGCTTATGAACTAGGGTTTACCTCTTGTGGCGCGATTTGAATCCGATTCTGCAAAAATCCAAGCTAAAATCCTTGAAACCCACCTCCACTAGCTCTCAGAGGAACACAAAAGAGAACCTCAACAAATAAGAACCAATTCCTGATATTTCAAATCCACAAAAAAATACTCTTATATATATTTATACTCGAAAATTGACCGGTTGAACTCAAAATTGACCGGTCGATTTTATACTTAAAATCCCTACTAGCGAATTCGATCGGTCGATTTTGATATCGACTGGTCGAATTCCAACATTCTTTAATGCCCATAGGAAAATCGACTGGTCAATTCTAAAATTGGCCGATTGGTTTTCAAAATCGATCGATCGAACTCAATTCGATCGGTCGATTTTCATAAGCTGTCCCATTAGCTCAAAACTATTCTCTGTTTTGTGAAAATCGACCGGTCGGTTTGATTTTTGACTGATCAGTTTTCACAGATTGACTCTAGATTTGTATTTTCTTTCTCTTCAACTCATCTACTACTTCATGCTTTAATAGTATTTGATTCCTTACAATTTTGTTAAGTTACACCCAAGTACTTAATACTCTAAATTCTTTTTTTTTTATAACTCAAACATTAGTTCATATATGAACTTTTACAATCAAAATATAATTACAAGTATAATTTCTGCTCAACTCTCCTCAAACAAGTGAGGGTATTGCTCCTTAATTTCTGCCTCATGCTTCCAAGTAGCCTCTTCAATTGGATGATTTCTCCACTTGACAAGCACTAACGGAATGCTCTTTGTACGCAAAATTTGCTCATTCCGATCAAGTATTTGGATTGGTTCTTCTATCATCGTCACATCTTCATATATCTCGAGAGGTTGATCTTCCAAAACATGAGTTGGATCTTTTACATATTTTCTGAGCATAGATACGTGAAATACATTATATATCCAATCAAACATTGGAGGTAACCCAATTCTATAGGCCACTTCACCAACTTTGCCTAACACTTCAAAGGGTCCAAAGTAACACAAGCTTAATTTTTCCCTCTTTCCAAATCTCATGACACCCTTCATGGGTGAGATCTCGATGAACACATGGTCCCTAGTCTCAAAACCTACACTTGTTCTCTAAATGTCGACATAACTTTTTTGCCTACTCTGAACTGACTTAATTCTTTCTCTAATCAAATGGACGATCTCAGTATTGCTTTCAATCACTTTTGGACCTAACACAAACTTTTCACCGGTCTCTTCCCAATTGATCAGTGATCTACATCGCCGTCCATATAGTGCCTCATACGGTGTCATACCAATGCTCATCTGGAAATTATTGTTATATGCAAATTCGATCAATGGTAAAGGCTGATCCCATGATCCTTGAAAATCAAGCATACAGGCTCTGAGCATATCTTCTATGACCTAATTTACTTACTCTGTTTGTCTGTTTGTGGGTGGAATGCCAAACTGAAATCTAACCGTGCATCCATTCTTTCTTGAAACTTTTGCCAAAATTTTGACGTGTATAATGGGTTATGATCTAAAATAATACTAACCGGAATACCATGTAATCGGTCAATCTCTTTCATGTATAGTTCCGCAAGCCTTCCTGTCGTATACATGGTATTGTATGGCAAGAAATGGGCAGATTTGGTTAGCCGGTCAATGACTACCCAAATGGCATTGTATCGCTTCGCTGTCCGTGGTAATCCCACAATGAAGTCCATAGAGATCGACTCCCATTTTCACTCTGGTATAGTGAGAGGTTGTAATAAACTTGTTGGGTGTCTATGATCTACTTTTTCTTACTGACACACCAAGCATTTAGATACGTACTTGACAACATCTTTCTTCAATCCTCTCCACCAATAATTCTTTCTCAAATCTTGGTACATCTTGGTACCACCAGGATGAATAGCATACTTAGACTTATGAGTTTCGTCTAATACATTTTGTCGTAGATCGGCATCAATTGGTATGCATAGGCATTTTCTGAATAGTAACGATTCATCTTCCTTAATAGAAAAATCTAGTCTGGTGCCGTCTATCACACCATGTCTAATCTTTAAGAGCTCTGCATCTTCCATCTGTAGTTCATAGATGCATTCAAAAATTATTGGTCGGATTGTGATATTTTCCAACAAGACACCTGAAACTATCACCTTTATATTCTTATCATACAAGGACATGTCTTCCAACCATTTCAATCTATGAAGTCCCATAATAAGACTAGCTAACTGAGCCGACTTCTTCCGACTCAATGCGTTTTCCATGACGTTTGCTTTACCTGAGTGATACTGAATAGAGCAATCGTAGTCCTTGATAAATTCTATCCATCTCCGTTGCTTCATATTCAATTCTTTCTGCGTAAACAAGTACTTAAGGCTTTTGTAGTCCGTGAAGATCTCGAAGGTCTCACCATATAGATAATATCTCCAGATCTTATATGCAAAGATCACCGCGGCTAACTCAAGATCATGCGTCAGATAGTTCTTTTCATGATCCTTAAGTTGTCTTGACCCGTAAGCAATAACCTTCCTATTCTGATTGAATACACAACCTAAGCCGCTGTGCGAAGCATCGCTATATACAACGAATCCTCCACTGCCTGATGAAATAGCTAGTACTAGTGTGGAGGTAAGACATTTCTTATGCTCCTGAAAACTCTCTTCACATTCACTAGTCCACTCAAACTTAACATCTTATCTTGTAAGTCGTGTGAGTGGTCCTGCAATCTTAGAAAATCCCTCTACAAATCTTCTGTAGTACCCAGCTAGACCGATGAAACTATGAATCTCAGTCACAGTCTTTGGTTGTTCCCAGTCTACTACTGCCTCAATCTTTGTTGGATCAAATCTCATAGCTACTTTGGAGAATACGTGGCCTAGAAAGCTCACTTGCTCTAACCAGAACTCACAC
This sequence comes from Chloranthus sessilifolius, assembly GCA_021018995.1. Taxonomy (NCBI): domain Eukaryota; kingdom Viridiplantae; phylum Streptophyta; class Magnoliopsida; order Chloranthales; family Chloranthaceae; genus Chloranthus; species Chloranthus sessilifolius. The sequence continues at coordinate 30,074,054 of CM037597.1, read as the reverse complement.
TTGCTGAGTTTGGCATATAACTAATGCTCACGTAGCGTCTATAATACAATGTGTAAGTGTTTCTCGTGTTCTTCCCTGGATTTTGAATAAATGAGAATGTCGTTCACGAACACAACCACGCACGTATCAAGATGTGGTTTAAATACCCTGTTCTTGAGATACATAAATGAAGCTCGTGCATTAGTCAAGTCTAAAGGCATCACCAGGAACTCATAATGCCCATATCTAGTGTAGACACCTAAATTTGGCCGAAGGCCCGATCAATCTGTACTCTGAGAGAGATGTACCACTATGCTTCCGATGGCACCCCTGAACCCTTTAGAACCATTCCCCAACCCTTAGAGATCACCCCTAAACCCTAGATTCCCTTCCCATACCTAACTTGAACCTTTCTGAGCAGTTGATGGGAGAGGAGCTACAAAATCTTATACAAACCACCACCATGGACGGACCATATACCTTTGGAAAGGAGACTTCGCCAGCTTTCCAACAAGCCAAGGATCACCCATTTTAGAGCTACGGTTCAAAAGTTATGGCCGTTTGAGGGATCACATAAAATGACAACCTTTTTACTTAGGCGTATGTATTATATACGCCCAGTATAGGTGAGACCCACCACGGGCATCATCTTCCCAAAACTCCCTTAATTTTTGTAGAGGACACTTGCATAAACTGGGCGTATATAATACATACGCCCAGCTTAACTACAGTAACTGTCATCAGTGGCTCGAATTTCCCCCATCTAGTTTGACCCTTTGACCATCCCCTTGGTTGAGGTGGGTGTCTTGAGGTTGGTTGCACCCCCTTTGAGCTTATTGGCAACCCTTAAGTCACCCATGGTCTCACCCTATCATCCGCCATTAAAATCAGTTTCCCAAAACCCTAGGACCTTGAAAACTTAGAAAACCTTAGATGGGGGATTACCTAATTGCTAAACCAATTAGCTCTTAAGTAAGCCCCTAACCCTTCCCTTCTCTATAAATAGAGAGGCCCCCCCTCTCCCCAAGGGGTTGGATTTTTTGGTGAAAGATTAGAGAGCTCTTAAGAGAGAACCCTAGTGAGTGAAAATGCCATTTTTATTTTCCAGAATTCCAGCAAGCTTAGTTCATCTTTTTCAACCCATTTCCACCATTAGATCACTCTCTTTAGTTAAAGTCTAGCCTTTGGGCCCACCCTACACTTCCTATTTTATTGAATCCTAGCATTAGAACCCATTTCCATACCGTTTAAGCCATCGGAAGCACGCCAAAGCGAAGGACTTCCACGGTGCAACAAGGGCCCGTGAGCTCCGGCTCACCCCTCTCTTCCTCTACCTTCTTGGTGTCTCCTCCGTCCAAGGATTCAAGCCGTTACGTCGCCGAAATTTCGGTTTGGCTCAAAGCTTGATAGGACCGTATTGCCTTCGGGCAAGGGGAAACTCCGCCCCTTTTATTTTTATTTTTGGCCATAGATAGAGACCGCTACGTGTGGGTTGATCGGGTGCCTAAACCCTTCCCGATCGATAACCGAAGCCCCTACCCTATAGCCTTTGGCAAAGACCGCTAAATCAGAGTCATATTTAGCACTTCGGTACTCAAAATATTGATTTAAAGGTTTCCCGGGTCACCAAAAGCTCCGGGTGGCGACTCTACATTTCATTCATAGCGAGCGCATCGCCGCGACGGGTTCACAAGGATCCATGGTCACACAAATGGCGACTCTGCTAGGGAAATCACCCTAGCGCTTCCCCTCTTGTTGACCTTTCTTTTTTTTATTACTAACCATTGCTATTTTTTTCTTATTTCCTGCTATTTTTTTTATATTTTTGTTGTTTTTACTAACGTACTCACCCCTACGATTCAGTCCTTTAAGTGCCTTAGCCGATTGGCGGGCCTACGTGCTCCTTTAAATTCCTGTTTTTCCGATTCTTGTCATTTAAGCCACCTTAGCCGTTTGGCGGGCCCGCTCGCATTTACTTTTACGTCATTTAAATTTCAGTCATTTACTAGCCTTAGCCGTTTGGTGGGCCTACGTGCGCTTTTCATTTCAGCCATCATATCTCACCATTGAACGCTGGCCCGTTGAGGCGGCACGGGCTTGTCATCCCCGACCCTATTTTGGACTTAATTTCACTCCCCTATAAAATTTGTAATTAAAAGTGAACCAACAGTGTGGGGAAATAATTGAATTTATTTTTACGTTTTTGGGTAGTTTTCGGGGGTTTAGGCACAGATATAAATTACCCGATTCCCAGTAAGGTGGCAGCCCTAGTGGTGATGATCCTGAAAAGAACCACCCCTTCCAGTACCTGAGAAGGCGCTTGCGCCGGAGGTATATCGGTTGGGTTGTCAATTCCGATAAAGCCATAAAACCCACATTGGTGAGAGCGTAGACAACCCAAAATTCAGCCGTGTATCCCTAAGAAACGGAAAGGAGGGACCTGATAACATACACAGCAGTCCCCGGGAGCATCCCTCCCCAGAAACCAGTTCAAAGACCCACATTCGGGCTTGTTGTTCACTGTCAAAACTCCACTGACAGAACTGTTTTGCCAGGCGTATATAATATATACGCCCAGTCAGAAATCCCCAGATTTACTCAGGTGTATATAATATATATGCCCGGTCAAAACCCCCAGAATTAAGCCAGGCGTATATAATATGTACGCCCGGCCAAATCTGTCCTTTTTTTGGTCAGGCGTGTATAAAACATACGCCCAGTGCATACTGGGTCACAGCAACCCGATCTGAGGCCCAATCCACCACCCCAAGTCCATGATTAGCGGTATTAGTGCCCACAGTAGCCTCCCACATCCTCTAACACCCAACATGCCCCCACCCAATCAAAAGAAGGTGACTTCTCATTGATTTGCTTCGGGGGATCGGGTCGTTTGTGTGAATTTCCTCGCCTTCAATAGAACGAAAGGGTTCCCTTTCGCTTCTTCCAAAGTGTGTCGGATCCCGCCATGGGACCTACTAAAGGTGCATATATCACCTGAAACGGGAGTTGACCCTGGGCACCAGGTCAGCATTCATCTAGGTAGAGGGGAGTTAATTTCCATTTGAAAAAAAGAAAGAAAAAATAATCCTCATCTTCAAAAAAATCCACCTTCAAAAGAAAAAAAAAATAAAAAATACATCACATTCAAAAACCAAAAATATCATTTTCCAAAAACCAAAAAAACTCACAAAGAAAAAAAAAAAAAAATATATATATATATATATATACATTTTAGTATAACCGTCACTACGACAACCTCAAACCCGACCCGTAGGAGGAGAACCAGGAAGGTATACAACCCTTATCCGAGACTCGTTAGCGGATCATGTCATGAGCCGATACATCCCCGCCGTCATCCCCATCCCATTCTCATATCGGAGAAGACTCGATCTCCGACACCTTCGCCCAAACCAGGTTCGATATCATGGGTCTGTTTGGGGCGCCCGTGTTCACATCCACCCCACCCCCCTCCCTCACATTCTCCCAACATACCCCCTTTTCATCCCCTACTGAAATCCCTCATTTCCCCACCGACCCATTTCCCATCCATACACCCTTACCGCACCCCCATACTCCCAAAGACCCCATAGGGCACCCCATCCCCCGCCTACTTCCCACGTCCCATCCATCTCATCATCCATGACCCCTACATCCCACCTCATCTCACATACCATTCCCTCCACATGGCCAATCCACATCCCAACATACCCCCCCATTTGCCAAGGTCATGCCCGACTTTTCCCAGGGTATGACCAATAACCCACCACCTTCCATAGCCATACATCCATACCCCCCAAGCACAATCACCCATACCCCCCATACCCGGGTCATGCCCAATTTCTCCCAATCCCCTCCATCCTTAAGTGAGCCATCACCCCCCAATCTCACACCTGAATCCATGCCCTCAATGGAGGACATGAGAACGATGTACGCCTGGTGGGCTGCTTCTCAAAACCCTACATCTCAAACCCCGCACCCAAATCTCCAAAACCTCCATACCCCATTCCCTCCTAACCATGCCCAATCACCCATCGTCCATACCTCCCAAAATCCCCCACCTCAATTCCAGGCCCAAATCCATACAAATCCATGGGCCCAAGCCCAAACACCTCTAGAGCCATGGGCCCAAGCCTAAGCCCATCAGACCCAGGCCAAGGCCTGAAATCCTCATAACCCATGGACCCAGGCCCAAACTCATCAAACCCAGGCCCAAGCCCAAGCCCATCATGCCTAGGCCCAAAACCCTCAAAACTCATGGGCCCAAGCCCATCAGACCCAAGCTCAGATCCAAGACCATCAAAACTAATGGGCCAAAGCTCAAGCCCATCAGACACAGGCCCAGGCCCAGAATCCTCAAGGCCCATGGACCCAAGCCCATCAGGCTCAGGTCCAAGCCCAAAACCCTCAATGCCCATGGGCCCAAGCCCAAACCCATCAGACCCAAGCCTAAGTCCAAGCCCCCCAGGGCCCTTGGACCCAAACCTATCAAGCCCAAGCTCAGGGCCCATGGACCCAAACCCAACTCCCTCATGGCCCATTAGCCCAAACCCAACAAGGCTCATTGGCCCAAAGTCATACTAACCCCCACACCCAGGCCCAAGGCCCATCAACCCAAGCCTTCCAAAACCATCAAGCCCAAATCCCTCAAACCCAAGGCCCATCCACCCACACTCATTAAGGCCCATTCACTAACCCCATACCCCCCCACTAGTACCCTTCATTCACCTATACCCCTTACGCCCCCATCCCGCCTCCAACAGAAAATCCAATCCATCCCGTTCCCCAAACCCACAACATCCCACCACATCAACCACACCCCCATCACCCCTAGAATGTGCACCCAGCTCAGCACATCATTTATCCACAAACCGCTCATCCATTTATCCCTTCTCATCCCCTACAAACCATATGGCCCCACCAGGTCATCCAACCCCTCACCCCCCAAGTCCAAATAGCAGAACTCGCCCCTCACCAATACCATGACTAACAGTACGAGGAGGATGAGATTCGCAATAGTGAAGGAGTTGCCAGCTTCAACCCTCCCGGGCCCACCATCATCACACCTAGGGTCAAACAAAATTAGGGGGAAGCAGTCCCCGCTACAGCCTCAAAAGAACTAGAACAGTTGAAAGAACAAATAGATCGAATACAGAAACAACTGATGAAGATGGGAGGAGTAGAACTGCATTCAACAGACTTTTCAGACTTATGTCTATTCTCTGATGTCCCCCTGCCACAGAAATTCAAGATGTCATCATTTGATAAGTATAATGGCACTGGCAACCCCATCGCCCACTTAAAATCTTACTGTGGGGATATGTGCCAGTATGGCGGAGATGAGCGACTCCTCATTAAAGTGTTTTAAAAGAGTCTAACGGGCCCAACTCTGAGATGGTTTATATCCTTGGAACCGTCCATGATAAAAAATTAGAAAGATCTGACACGCTTATTTCAAGAACAATATGTCTATAATATGGACATAGAGCCAAGGAAGTCAGGTTTGGCCCGTTTAAGGCAAAGACATGATGAAGCTTTCAGTGCTTACTTGGGGGGGTGGAGGGCATTAGCCGCTCAAGTAACTCACCGGATTCCTGATGATGAGCAGATTGAATTGATAACCAAGGGAGCCCTCCCAGTCATCGCAGATTTTTTAGTATATCAGCAGCAGTCTAGTTTCGCTGATTTGGTCAGAAATGTCAACCGTTGCGAAGATGCCATTAAAGAAGACAGGCTAGGGAGAAACATGGCCAGCGGGGCCACCGGGGTTTGAAAAGCTGTTGAACCAAGAATTGAAAGAAAACCAGGGACAGAAGTACAGAACATTGTTTACCCCCAGGCCAATACCAATGCCCCTCGATACAGCTCCTGGTCACACAAACACCCCCAACCCATTTCGAGCAAGCACCAAGGCCAAACAAAGGACCAAGAGCTCCGTTTACTCAGGAGCAGATGAAAGCACGATTTGAACGAGTGTTCACACCATTGGGGCAATCCTTAAGTGTCTTACTGCCAGTATTACTACAGAAAGGTCTGGTCAGTCTGCTCCAGCCTGGCCCACCACCCCATCCCATCCCAAGAAACTATGACCCTAATCTGCATTGTAATTTCCACCAGGGACCGGGTCACCCTACAGATCAGTGCTTCCCTTGAAGCACGCGATCCAAGATTTAATAGAGGCAGGAAAAATTATTCCCCCACCGCTTCCTCAAGGGCAGAACCAGAACATCCATCAAGCCCCTCTGCCACCGCACCCAGGAGGCCCCAGGCCTAACATCCATTGAATAGAGGAGGAGGAAGAAGAGTTTGACCCCTCAGATTATATCAGTAATCAGGAGAAGTTTTCATTCCCCAGGATGAATGAAGGAGAACCATTCGTTGGGGTTATCGAGCAGTTGTATTTGGCTGATTATTTCCCCATGCCGACATACCAAGAGGAGCCCTTAGATTTAGGGCAATATTTTACTACTCCCGCTCCCACCTATCAAATCCAAACGGGCGCACCCCCGCCGTAATCATACACATATCCACCCCATGCCCAATTTACCCCATACACCTCCCCGTCATACCCGAATCATCCCATACCATACATAACTCTGCCATCCCCATATTATCCTACCCCATACACACCCCCAAATATCTCCACCCAATACACTACTCCACCATCCCCAAATCACCCCGCGTCATGCACAACTCCATCATCCCCAATCTACCCCATTTCATCCACAAACCCATCATCACCCCACCATGCCACCCCCTATACAAACCCTTCATATCCCCATCACCCCGCTCCACTCGCACCTCAGACGTCTCCCCATCCCTCCATCCCAGTCACACTCCTGCCATCCCTTCATCATTTTGGCCCCAACCCAACTCCACCGCCACCCAAGCAAGCAACCCTTCACCCGATCCCCTTACCACCAGCTCCCAATCACCACTGGTCTTACCAGGCCCAGGTAATACCTGTACAAGCCCCCGCCGCACCCATAAATCCAACCTCACCAATTCCCGCCACTACCATTCCGCCCCCTAGTGGAGTCAACCTGGTGGGACCCGAGAAACTAGTGTGTCCAACCCCATCCTCCCCAGAATTACCATAAACTTCTTTCCTCATCCCGAAACCTACCTATGACCCGCATCAGGTGCCTTTAAGCTATGAACAGACAGACATGAATGCTGGTTGCAACCAAGAGGAGGCTATTGAATTTATTACCAGGTCAGGCCAGATTTCTGCACAGCCGAAGGCATCAGGGGCCGTCAGAGGAGAAGAGAAGAAGAAAGAACAGGCCGCAGGGAATCCCTTTGAAAAAATGGCCAGAGAACACATACTGGAGACACAGCTCAAGAGAACACCCGCGCATATTACTGTATGGGATTTGTTAATCACGTCCCAGCTCCACTTTCAAGCCTTAATGGGAGCACTCAAGGACGCACACGTCTCCACCCACGTAACTTCAGATGAAGTAGGAGAAATAATAGGGCAACTGTTGGCCCCAAATGCCATCTAGTTCACTGATGCAGACCTGCCGATCGAGGGGAATGACCACTCTAAGCCCCTGAATATAACAGCGGAAATAGGAAACCTGGTGGTGTCGTTGGTCTTAATAGACAACGGGTCGGCACTGAACGTGTGCCCTCTAAGGACAGCAATCAAAATTGGTGTGAACCCCGACACCTTCCAACCATCCATATCAAGCGCCAGGGGATTCGATAACACTAGAAGGGAAATCATAGGAGAAGTAGACCTTGACCTAATCCTCAGGCCACAAACCTTCACCACCCCCTTTCAGGTGATGGACATTAAGTCTACATTCAATCTACTATTGGGTCGGCCATGGATACATAAGCTCGGAGCAATACCGTCAACTCTACACCAAAAACTCTGATTTATTTCAGAGGAAAAGATCGTCACCATCTTGGGTGAAAGCAGAGAAGATAGGGAAAGAAGCACTCTGCATATTGAGAATCTGAAAGTGCTAAACATACCGCACACAACAGATGTTGCCGATCTCCACCGATTCGGGTATGACTTCTCGGTCGTTACACTCGGGCCAACTGAAAAAACTCCTGACAAAATTAGGAGAGGAATGGATGCAGCTGTGTTCATGCTCCACAAATGGGGCCACCAAAAAGGAAAGGGGCTGGGCCCGCGCCTTCAAGGAAGAAGAAACCCCGTCAGGGCCAAGGGGCGGCAAACCAAATTCGGCCTAGGCTGTAGGCCCGATGAAGAAGAAGTCAGAGAGGCCAAAGAAAAGATAAGGGCCGCAGCAGTCGCGAGGGCCAAGGGAATCGACCTAGAAGAAGAGCCTCCCACCCGACCCCACATCCGTGAAACCTTTGTGAGCGTCGGGGTAGTGAAAATTGATCTAAATGGGGAGACGAGGGTAATCCCACATAAGCCTACTTCAATCCACCCCACCAATCCCTACATCATTTCCCCAGACTTCGAGATGGACTTAGCCGCCCTTTCCTTATTCGAGGAAGAAGTTCCCCGGTGCACTCAGCACTCCGGTTCCAGCCACTCGGGGCCCATCCTAACCATGGAGGACAGGGTCCCAGAGGATCCCTCTATAAATATGTTGAGGGAGGAATTGCAAGAGCCTACCGATGTCGCTCCCAACCAGAGAGGTAAAGGCCAAGCCTCGTAGGTGAGTAACTGGGCATCCTTGCCCCAACTCCTGGGAGCCGCCAAATACCGTGAAAACGACACCGACTCTCCAAAAAAAATAACCTGTAAAAAGTGAGGTTAGCCTCTGGACCACTCTACCCTGTATATATAGAGATCCACCTCGCCAGGGGCTGCCCTCCAAAAAAATGCAAAAAGCCATAAAAATAGAAAAAATACCAATTCCAAAAATATTGTCCTTTAAAATTTCTAATAAAATTAAAATTGATGTCGTGATACCCGTCCCACGTGAAGCCGACCCCTTTCCTATAGAAATATAAGAAGAGGTAGGAGTCTGGATGAGGAAGGTTAAACCGATGAGCTCCCCAATGAGCTCCTCAAACAATTTGCCAAATTTGAGCATGGCCCTACCCCGATCGTCGAAGAGACGAAGGATGTTACTTTGGGCACCAGAGAGGCCCCTAGAATCACCAAAATTGAAACATCGCTGTCCCCTGCGGAGAGTAAAGGTATGATAGACTTCCTTCGGTCATACCAGGATGTCTTTGCATGGTCGTATGAAGACATGCCTGGTTTGGATACCGATCTGGTTGAGCATGAGTTGCCACTCTACCCTGATTGCAAGCCAGTTAAATAGAAGCTGAGACGTCTCCGACCAGAGTGGATGTTGAAGGTAAAGGACGAGGTCATTAAGTAGTATGATGCGGGTTTCCTCATGGTATCCAAGTACCCCCAGTGGCTGGTCAATATCGTCCCCGTACCGAAGAAGGACGGAAAGGTTAGAATGTGCATTGATTTCCAGAATCTCAACAAGGCGAGCCCTAAGGATGACTTTCCATTACCCCACATCGATATCTTGGTCGATAACACTACTAAGCATGGAATGCTCTCGTTTATGGACGGGTTCTCGGGCTACAATCAGATTAAAATGGTAAAGGTTGATCGCGAGAAGACAGCGTTCATTACCCCCTGGGGAACCTTTTGCTATCGAGTCATGCCATTTCGGGCTGCAGAATGTCGGTGCAACGTGCCAGGGAGCTATGACTGCACTATTTCACGACATGATGCATAGAGAGATTGAAGTGTATGTAGACGACATGATAGCTAAATCACCAAAGCGAAGCGACCATCTGGTAAACCTTCAGAAGCTGTTTGAAAGACTAAGGAAGTACCGACCACGTCTGAATCCACAAAAGTGCGCATTTGGTGCTATGTCAGGAAAACTATTAGGGTTCATCGTCAGTAGGAGAGGCATCGAGGTCGACCCGACCAAGATCAAGGCCATCACAGAAATGCCATCACCATCTACAGAGAAGGAAGCCAGAGGCTTCTTAGGCAGAATTCAGTACATCAGTCGGTTCATTACACAGTTAACTTTGATATGTGTACCAATCTTCAAGCTACTGAGAAAGGACACACCAATTGAGTGGAATGATGACTGCCAAGCTGCATTTGATAAGATTAAAGGTTACCTCCTATTGGTACCACTTTGCACGATAGACCCCTGATAATGTACCTGTCCACGACAGAGTTTTCCATGGGCTGTGTGTTAGGACAGCATGATAAGATAGGAAGAAGAGAGTAGGCCATCTATTACCTAAGCAAGAAGTTCACTGACTATGAGACGCGCTATTCTCATCTGGAGAAAGCATGCATGGCACTCGTTTGGGCTACTCAAAGACTTTGACACTACCTGTTATCCCAAGTCATTCTACTTCTAGCATCGATGGATCCGTTGAAGTACCTATTCGAGAAACCTGCTCTCACTGGTCGAACTGCACGATGGCAACTACTCCTATCCAAATTTGACATTACTTATGTCACCCAGAAATCGATTAAGGGGTAGGCACTCGCTGATCATCGTGCTGAGAACCCTCTGCTGGACTATGAGCCTCTAAGGACCGAATTCCTCGATGAGGATATTCTGTTCATGACTGACGAGGATACTGAGGAAATAAAGGAGTCCTAGGTAATGCACTTCGATGGAACATCACATGTTGAAGGCCAAGGAGTTGGTGCCATTCTTATCTCGCCAAGAGGATCACATGTACCCATCTCAATCAAATTGAACTTCCCATGCACCAACAATATCGCCGAGTATGAGGCCTGTACAGCTAGTTTACAAGCGGCTCTTGATCTGAATATAACTCACCTCAGGGTCTTTAGAGATTCACAGTTAATTATATGCCAGACCAACGGAGATTGGAAGACCAAGGATGAGAAACTAATCCCATACCATGAACATCTGGAGGATCTAATAGTCTGCTTTGAAGAGGTCACCTTCTCTTATGTACCACGAGCAAGGAATCGGTTTGCTGACGCCCTGGCTACCCTGGCCTCTATGGTTGAGATTCCATACGGAGTTGTGATGAAGCCGATCATGATAGAGCAGAGGAACGAACCGGCTTTCTGTCACCTAATCGAGGGACCTACGGAGGCAGACGATGAACCACCCTGGTTCTCGGACATCAAGAATTTCCTCGAGACCCGAACTATCCCAGAAGGAACATCGAAGGTGGACAGACACACCATCCAACGATTGGCAACGAACTACGTCATCTGCGGTAATCTCCTGTACAGACGGTCTCACAACAATATTCTGCTCCGATGCCTAACCGAGAAAGAAGTGGGTGAGATCATGAAGGAGATCCATGAAGGAGTCTACGGGGCACACGTCAGTGGACACATGCTTGCTAAGAAAATTCTAAGGCAAGGATACTTTTGAACCACATTGGAGACTGATTGCTGCAAGCACATGCAGAAGTGCTACAAATGCTAAGAGCACTCCAGTCTATTACATGCTCCAGCCATTGACTTGCACAGCATGGCCACTCCTTGGCCGTTCGCCACCTGGGGTCTCGACGTCATCGGCAAGATCAATCCTAAGGCTTCCAACGGACATCAGTTCATCCTGGTCGCGGTGGAGTATTTTACTAAGTGGGTAGAGGCAGCCTCCTACACGAGCATTAAGGCTAGTCATGTTGAGAAGTTCATCAAGAACAACATCATTTGCAGATTCGGCGTACCCAAAGATATCATCACTGATAATGGCACTAATTTCACCAATAGGCGCATCTGGGCCTTGTGTGAGTAATTCCAGATCAAGCATCATCGATCATCCCCATACAGGTCATAGACGAACGGAGCTATGGAAGCAGCCAACAAAACTCTGATCCGCATCCTAGAGAAGATGGTAGTCACTTACAGAGATTGGACTGAGCAGTTACCCTTCGCACTTTGGGCCTATAGAACATCTATCCGCACCGCTACGGGGGCAACGCCATTCTCCCTCGTGTACGGAATCGAGGACGTGCTACCCGTTGAGGTCGAAGTATCGTCACTCCGTATCCTTTTGGAATCCCATCTAGCCGAGGCTGAGAGGGAAAGAGCCCGTTTTGAGCAGCTGGATTTAATTGACGAGAAGAGACTCCTAGCCTTGTGCCACACCCAGATCTATCAGAGAAGAATTGCACGTGCTTACAATAAGCGTGTCTGCAGTCGAGACCTGAAGGTAGGAGACACTGTGCTGAAGAAAATTTTCCCGTCTCTCCACGCCGATCCGAGAGGGTAGTTTAGGCCGAATTGGGAGGGACCCTACGTTGTCAGAGAGGTTTTGCCAGGGTACGTCGTTCGCCTCACCACCATGGACGGAGACCACTTTCCTGAGCCCATCAACACTGGATACCTCCGTAGGTTCTACTCATAGGTCTTGAGACAAGGTAAGTTTTGATAAAAGTAGATGCATGACCGCTTAAGGACCCCATAAAAGAGGCCATCATTTTAAAAACAAGTAGCCCAAAAGAAATATTCCTTGAAAACCTTTCCCCTTTTTGCTACACACGTTGGGCCAATAACCATTTCTTTCATATACCCCTCCCAAAATTCTAAGAAAAAGAGAAAAGAGAAAAGAGGAAAAATCCAAACCAAAAGAAAAAGGAAAAAAGAAGAAAGCAAAACCCCCCCAAAAAAAAGAGGGGGACCAAGAAAAAAGAAATGACTGGGGCATAAAAAGCCTTTGGAAAGAAAGAGGAGTCACCGAATCTAGAATTCACTCAAAACTTAGATCCAAATCCTCGGAAAAAACCCAACCCGTTTGAACCCCGACCACATTACAACCCAGAAGAAAGCCCTCTTTAAGGTCCACAAGGGGTCATAGCATCTATTGCATCAGAACAAGCCGAGTTAACAAACCACGTAGAACTTCATTCAGCCGGCTATGATGGAATCGACGTCCATGTCGTGGCCTTCTGGTTCTAAAAAAAGAGGAAAAAAAAGAAAAAGAAAAGAAAGAAAATTAATTTGAGTTTAAAGCAAGATGGGCATGGTGAAAACTCGAAAGGGCGCCCCGAGTAAAAACAGCGAACTCACGCGGACCAGGTGAAAATCCGAAAGGACACCTGGGTAAGAGAGCGAACCCATGGACGTAGTGAAAACCCGAAAGGGCGCTACAGGTAAAAACAGGGATGACGAGCATAACGAAAACTCATCTTGGGCGCTATGAGCAAAAATGTCAAGAAGAGAGAGATTAGGAGAAGACCTGTTCTGGCCTGCCCATTTTAGTTTGAACCCCTTAAGCCCCTTTCTCCCCTTTGATGGGCCACTCATGTATAAAAAATTTTTTTGGATCAGATCCCGATCAAGTATGTAGTCTCTACCGCAGGCGTCTGACTCATGATCGAAGGGAAAGACAGAAGACTAGACCAATCCCAGGGAAGCTAACCTTCCCATGTTTAAAGGAAAAACCCGTACCTCATGAACAGGGTTCAACCATGCTCAAAAAAAAAAAAGAGGAGGGGGGTGACCCATTTGTTTGCCCTCGTAATTACCGACATTACAAAAAGATCCCAAATTTTTAGAAAAGATAATAGATTTTCCATTCCCATAAAAAGCCCCACACTGTGGAGGAGAAAATTTTAAAAAAGATAATAGATTTTCCTTTCTCATAAAAAGCCCCACACTGTGGAGGAGAAAATTTCAAAAAAGATAATAGATTTTCCTTTCCCATAAAAAGCCCCACACTATGGAGGAAAAAATTTCAAAAAAAATAATAGATTTTCCTTTCCCATAAAAAGCCCCACACTGTGGAGGAAAATATTTCAAAAAAAGATAATAGATTTTCCTTTCCCATAAAAAGGCCCACACTTTAAAGGAGAAAATTTCAAAAAAGATAATAGATTTTCCTTTTCCATAAAAAGCCCAACACTGTGGAGGAGAAAATTTCAAAAAAGATAAATAGATTCTCCTTTTCCATAAAAAACCCCACACTGTGGAGGAGAAAATTTTAAAAAATAGATTTCCCTTTTCCATCAAAAGCCCTACACTATAGGAGAAAATTTCGAAAAAAGAGATGATAGATTTTTCTTTTCCATGAAAAGCCTTACGTTGCGAGACGTATGAAAGAAAAAGTCAAAAAATGAAAAATATATGTATGTATAGATTTCATTCTATTTCTTACAGTATTACGTGCGGAGTGTCACGTCCCAAAAAGATAATGACATGACACACTTTCTATTTTGCTGCCTTCTTTACAGGTAAAAAACCAAAATATATATATATGTATATATATAACAAAAAAAGAAAGTAACCCAAAAAGAGATCTCTTTTATGGGGCATTCCTCCCCTCCGTGTATATGATCCATGATATGTGTAGGAACAGGTCAAGGGCAAGGAGCACACTTCAAAGCACTGATCTCTGCAAGCAGAGAGTCCTCACGAGCATTTCGATCAGACATCCACTTACCATGAAGACTCTTCTGCCATCTCCGTGAAGCGTCTACCATGAGACTCGCCAAAAGCCCACCAACCGAAGAACCTCACTCCTACGTGGTAGCTCGCTCATAGCCTCACGACCCTTTCTTTCTCCAAAGCCTCGGTCAAAGCCAGCCTCTCTACAGAAAGAGACTCGATCCTAGTCTGGAGAATCATCTCCTTATATGGGCAAGGCCCTGTCCCTATCACGCCTACCGAAACTGGGCTAGGGGCAGGTAATTCCTCATATGCCAGCCAAACCTCTTAATCAGGAGAGACGACCCCCCCCTGAACTAAGCTGCACATGGGCGCCGATTGGCGGGTCTCCCAGAGGGCGGCTATGCGGTCGAGATCACTGAGAGAACCCCGAGAAAATATCAGAGAGCACAAAGGTGGCCTCACAGAGCATGGCACATGTTGAGTATACCCGAATTGACGAAGCACCCGAGATGGGAAATAATATGTGCTACCAGTCAACCCCAATAGTGTGATACCCTCACAATCCGAGAGCGGACAATCGGAAAGGTACCGCACAGGAAGCCGCCAGATCAGCTCCGTGACGACAGACCATGCAAGTTCTTCGATGCTACCGTGGGGCAGCCTCGAGTAACATGTTAAAAAACCCCGGGCCACATCCCCTCTCACCAAGAAAAACCTCGGTATAGGCCCCATGATAGCCAATGCTCTCCTAGCCAAATTTGTACAAGGAGCGGGCTCCCGCTGAGAATCCCAACCCGGCCTGAGGTCGAGGCATCCAAGCCCCGATACATCTCAGCCAAGACTAGGTGCACCAATGAGCGGCCTCCCTCCAATTCGGTCAAAGCGTCGCATAGCCCAAGGGAAAAGGTCTCACCCCACTAAAGAAGAGAACTTCCGACAACAAATAAAGGGCAAAATCCTTTACATTGAAGGGATCTCGAATAGGCAACTTTCGAAGACTCGAGTCGCCGAAAAGTTCTCTCAGGAATTTCACCAAACACCTAGTGGGCCCTCCGGCGAAACATTTCTCATACCCACCCTTTTTTAAACCAAGAACCGCATGGACCGCCCTTGCATACCCCAGTTTGGGCACCACTTTGGCAAGGCCTCGATGCATCTTCAAGCCAGTAATAGAGGCCAGCTCTTCCAAGGTTGGGGTCAGCTCCCTGGACCCAAATCTAAAGACATGGGCCCTATGGTCCCACGACGCCAAGGCCACCTGCAGCAGGTTAGGCAACAGAGGAATAGCAAGGAGAGAGGAAAGGTGAGACAACCCGAGGAAATTCAGAACAGTGAGCTCGCTCTCAGCCAAGCTATCATGCCATTTTTGCAAAAAACTGGGCCCTGGGTCCAAACAGGAAAGTATACCAGCCCCCGTATAAGAGCTTGGGCCCCTTTTTGAAGGCGGATCCATGGACGTACAAAGATGTTCTTTATAAAATAAGTCAATGTATGAAGATGGACCCACTAGAAAAAAGAAAGGGAGGGAAAAGATAAAAGGAAGGGCAAAAAGGCCAAACCAAGATGGAGGAAGAGGAAAAGGGGGACCAGGTTCGGGTTATAAAGAGCCAGCTAAGCCCAGATTATAGCAGGCGTATATATTATATACGCCAAGGCAAAAGTTTAAAACATTTTGCCAGGCGTATATAATATATACGCCCAGCCATTTTTCACTGTGGATTTGTCAGGCGTATATAATATATATGCTTGGCTATTATTGTTGAACATTTGCCAGACGTATATAATATATACGCCCAGTTTAAAGCCAGGGCTGGCAAGGCCCCCTCTCACAGTGGTCCATTTTTGTTCCCCAAGGAGGAACTTATTCTTGCTCGGCCCACTTTTTCACCTCAGGGCAGCCCACAGTGCACATGCACACCCAGGAAACCCTCGGATGACCTCATCCGTAAATTATATACGAAGAATCACTTGCAGGTCAACCCCATCATCGGAGGAGTGCCGACCCGTTTTAAAAAAAAAGGGGGGGGGGGGGAAACCATCAAAGCAAAGAGATAATCAGATGAAACATTCATATAAAGCATGAAAATTATAAACCATCCAAAAAATTGTTGTTTAAGAATTATTACATATTCCCCAATAAATCAAAAGTCTAAATTGTTTCATTGTGTCAAATTTTCAGAAAAACTAGTCCGGGCAGCCCCCTTCGACTTCTTTCGGCGCCGGCTCGCGCTTTGGAAATTATGAGTTTCCCCCACCCGAGTCCACGCCTGAGAAATGCGGCTGAGCCGAGAACGCGACTCCTTTTCATGAGCACGCTGCAGGAGCACAAAAGGCCATCAGGTAGAGAGACAGGTAGAAAGAAAATAGGAAAATGAGTAGGTTGGGTCAGTATTCACTCACCAACTCGGTCTCCCTAAGCCCAACAATGTTACGATAATATTCAGCTTGACTCATTGCCGACTCATAATCCTGGCCAGTAAGAAAAAAGGGTGTCAGTCACACAGGCCATCGGTATAATTCAAAGAGAAAGAGAGTAAAGCAACAAGGTAGAGATTACCCCAGGGATCAGCTCAGGAGGTGGGACTTGGATAGCTTCAGCAGAGATACGTGCCTTCTCAGCCACATCAGCACACACGCGTGAAAAAAAAGCATCATCCAAGCGCTTGAAGGTCCCTTGGACCATGGTAGGCAAACTGCCAGAAGCATCAGCACTAGAAGGGCCAGAGGGTCCAGCACCTGAGGCCGTGCCAGAAGCACCAGCACCAGAAGGGTCGGAGGGTACAGCACCTGTAGCATCATAAGGAGCAGCCCCCTCATCCCCCTCATCTAAGCTGCCGCCTTGCTCAAACTGCAGAGAGAAACATTTTGTCGTTTAAATGATAGGTCAATCAGAGTAATCACAAGGAGGCTGCTGCATAAAAAGAGAAAAGGGCATTACCTGAGATCGCGGTCTGCCAAAAGCTAAAAAGTTAGCACCAGACATGGAGCGAGGCAGCAAGAAATGATAAGGCAGAGAATCGTACCACATCTGATACCCCCCAGGTAAAAGAAGGCCATCAATAAGAACCCCATGGTGAAGAAAGTGAGCAGTAAGCTCGTCAATGGAGCCTTCCGGAGCCAACACGTCAGTTGGTGGAGCTTGGGGCACAGCAAAGAGAGGACGATACTGATGGACCACTCTCTCTCCTAAATAGTAGGCCCTAGTCCAGGATCCATAGAGGAAGATAATGCGACGGTCCAGTAAAAAGTGAGAAGGACCCACTGAATCCAAGTTTCAGAAGGGAGATCCTTGGTAGGGGTCGAGGATGATCTGCAAAAGAAGAAAAAAAATAGAGGAAGGATACACACATTTGGTCAAAACCCATAGCACACAAGAGCTGTCAAATTTATAAAAAGGGAATTGTATTACCTGCTTTGGGATCAACAGGTCAAACTGAGAGCGCAGAACTACCTCCAAATGCTTCATACCTACGTCCCGACGGCGGCTCACATGCCAGTTACTCATGAGGGGGAACGTAGCAACTTCAGACTGAAGCAGAGGGCGACTCGGTTGGAAATGGAGATACCCCCAAATCTGAGAAAGCAAGTAGATAGAAACAGGTATGCCGTAAAAGGAAAATTGGACAAACTAAAACCAAAGGATAAAATATCTCAATCGTAGGCCAGAAACCCACAATAGAGCTAGACTCCCCAAGAACGGCTCGCTTTAGGCTGGACATGAGCACTGCATAGCCAGCGCCACCCCAATCAAACCGATGTATGGTTTCCCAATTCACCATAAGGCTGAGTAGGGACAACGAGACTCACCCTCCACTGGTGTTTGAGAGGAGAGTCTTGCCCAGGAGGAATAACAGAGAAATGCGAGCCAGCATATGTGCGCATGCAGGCTCGAGGTAAATAGCCACGTCGGGCTGGCCCTAGTCCACTAACTCATGAGGCTCAAACTGATTAACCAGCCAGGACAGCTTGACCTTAGAACCTTGAATATTCCCAGAGGTCGGGTAGGTCCCTATCAGTCGAATCACCTCCTCCCTATCTGGTGTACGCGTAGGTACCACGGGCACCCCTCCAATACGGACCCCAGTGATCATAGACCAGTCCGCAGGTGTAAAGGCCATCTCTGCCACAACCATGTGAAATGTCATGGTCTCGGGGCGAAAACACTCTATCAGAGCCTTCAAATAGGCCGTATCGGCCCTCACGACGGGGCACAAATGAAATCCTCGAAACCGGCATCGGTGAGCAGGTCCTTCACCACTGGGGGAAGGTAAAGCACGAGACGCTGGAGGTTAAACCAGCCACCCCAGAACATAATATGCGGTAGGGGCTGCAAATAGAAGGTATCAGTCAGATAGGGGCAAGGTGGTATAATGAAGACATCAAAGGAAAACAAAAGCGAAAGAGGAGGGGGACTCATCTGTTTACCTGATCGGCGATCCGAAAGTTGGACATGTGGGTGTGCTGGCAGTAGAGGAGGCCGGTACGGGTAGCCTCGCCTTGCATTTCATACAAAGGCTGGGAAGAGCGCTGAAACATGAAGAATTGTTCCCCATGGGGACCATAGGCCATCTCCGGCCCTTCTTGCTGATCATGCCCTTCGTCACCGGACATCCTGAAAATATGAGACACATTGGCATATGAAAGGTGTGTCAACAAAAAAGGAAAAAGAAAAATATGTACTAATCCAAAAAAAATATTCAAAAAAAATGTGTGTGTGTACTAATCCATCAAACAAAAAAGGAGAGAATGCATAAAACAAAGAAAAAAGAGATGCACTAAACCAAAAAATATATATGTGCACCAATAAAAAAAAGACACCAATAAAATGCACTAATCCATCAAAAATAAAAAAGAAGAAATAAAATAAAATGAATGAATGATGGATAGAAAATAGACCTAAGGAATCAAGCATTTCAAAAGGAAAAAAGGAAAACAACAAAAACAAAAAAAAAGAAGAGAAGAGAGAAAAGGAATATAGGCATCACAAATGCTTAAAAGAAAATCAAAAACATTTCACCATAAAAAAAAAAAAAGAGAGAGCATCAAGCAACAATATTATCAAAATTGAAAGGAAAAATGAAGGAAGGGTAATGATTACCTTCAATGGAAGAGAAAAACAAATATCGGCGGAGAATGAGCACTCTTGATCGGCACCCGCAACCCCCGGTAATAGAACTCAAGCCAAATCAAATGCAAAAACCCTAGGGAGCTGTCCCGAACTCAAGAGGGAAGGAGGGAGGAAGATAGAATTTGAAAAGGGGGGCCTCTTTTGTGCTCGGGCTCGGGCAGTTTTGTAACCGCCAGATCTTTGGTCAGGCGTATATAATATATACACCTGACCATTTTTCGCCGTTTTTGGTCAGGTGTATATATTATATACGCCCGACCAAAAATGGCAGTTTCTAAAAACTGTCCGGTCTTTTTTTCGATTTTGAGGCCTGACGAATCCCCCTTGCATGCTACGGACCACGGCCCGGCCCCCCCTTAGAAGCCTGCATACCGTCAAGCGACAGTGCACGCATCCCCAAATGACCCTTCGAGTTTCCTTCGATTGACCCAAATGGATCGTGCTACAATAAACGGATCTAGATCCGTAGGCACCCACCTAATGCGCCCACAAAATCAAGCAAAAAAAGAGAGAAGAAAATAATATATAAATGAATAATAAGAAAAAGAAAAAAAATAAATATATACACATATAATGCTGGTTCTCAAAAGAGCGTCGCAATGCTTGTTTGCCCCACTCCAAGAGTCGTGTTAAATTAATTCAGAATGATCCGGTTCGCCCGAAAATTCTCGAACCCTATTTTACGCAGGGACACCTCACGCCTGATCTGGTAGGCAAGGTACTGATCATGTTTATCCCCGGTCATTAGGAACCCACTTTCCAAAGCAGATGCTTGGGTTCATTTGTTTAAAGACCAAGACCACACATCCCCAGGAGTCCATACCTGATCCGGCAAGCAAACCAAGGACCCATCACTGGAATGCACACGTCCCTAAGGTATATCAACATGGCAAGTTGATTCGCCTAAGGATACATGCAGAAATAAAAAGCAGTTTGAGCATGCTTAGAGTCTCAAACTGACAAAAAAAAAAAGAGAAGAAGAAAAAAAAAGAAGAAAAAAGAGAAGAAATAACAACCTATTGTTACATAGTGAAAATCCTGAGTAGGTTGACCCCACCTTCCAAGCATTAGCTCTGATCATCCACCTACGGATCTATGTCGACCAAGACTATACCCGACTTCAAACCATTCGAAAAGTCTATTGTCAGTCGAAACTGACCCGTCAAAAATGAAATTACAACCGACCAAACTATGTGCAAACATACAGACCAAAGGGCTCATTCCCTTTTATTTCCTCTTACACAGGCTTAAAACATGTATAAGCACGGTGTCCCTATTGAATGTACGCACTTGCGTCTGGGTATCCGCAGGATGGTCGTTTGTCCTCGTAAATTGTACCTTAGGGTCGAGGCTTCCGTTCGCGCTTATTTTGCTGCTTATTGCCCCTGATGGGTGTCTGTCTGTGTATAGTTAGTAAGATGCGATTTCATTTGAGATGGAGGCTAGAATTAACCATCTCTTTCGATGGGTGTTTGGTTCTAGCCCGATCTTTTTTAGCTTTGTCTCGAGTTAAGGCACTCTGGTTCATGTGGATCAGGAGCACCTCACCACTGGAACATGCACATCCCCAAGGTGTACCTATCCCCGGCATAACACTCGCACTCTTAAAAGCATATCAACAGGCATTTGATCACTTAAAGAGTTGTGCAAGAATAGAATTGTCAGAGGTCCTTGAGCTTTGCTTAGAGGCCTCGAAATAAAAGAAAAATAAAAACCCAAAAATTTTACTCGGAAAATGGGCATGCATTCCCAAGAAGTATTGCGACATCAATATTCTCTTCACTCGGGTGAAGCATGCTAAAATAACCTTGATGGGTTCGCCCAGAGACTCTGAGCCTTACCTAGGTAAGGGCACCCGTGGCCAATCCAGTGGAGCTGTCAATATCCCACAGGATTGGACACAGTTTGTAGGCCTTCGCTTTGTGTGCTTCGCATCGCTTTCGAAGCATAGATCGATCACCCCGTTTTATAGATCGATCACCCCGTTCTATAATTTCCCTCAAGAAGTGGACGATATCCTGGCTAGCGGGCTTACACTTTCTGTGATCATCGCAGTTATGCCCAGTAATGTCGCAATGTGCTTGGGGACTGTTAGCACTGAGGTACGAACGATATCCCAAAATGAGAGGGCTTACGTACACTCACAATCACCATGGATGTTTGAGAATTGACTTGAACCAGGCGGACCCATCAAATGCGCCTTGGACCTCTTCGGACGTCTCTTGTCTTTGGCATCCGATCATTAGTGATCGAATACCAAAGAGGGGCATCTGTAGACACCCAAATTCGGCCCAAGGCCTGATCAATCTGTACTCCGAGAGAGATGTACCACTGTGCTTCCGATGGCACCCCTGAACCCTTTAGAACCATTCCCCAACCCTTAGAGATCACCCCTAAACCCTAGATTCATTTCCCATACCTAACTTGAACCTTTCTGAGCAGTTGATGGGAGAGGAGCTACAAAATTTTATACAGACCACCACCATGGACGAGCCATATACCTTCGGAAAGGGGACTTCTCCAGCTTTCCAACAAGCCAAGGATCACCCATTTTGGAGCTAAGGTTCAAAAGTTAAGGTCGTTTGAGGGATCACATAAAATGACAACCTTTTTACTCGGGCGTATGTATTACATATGCCCTAAAGTTCTGGTTTTTTGGTCAGCGTATATATTATATCGACAATTTTAATAAATTTGGTCATATATAATATATACGCCCAGTATAGGTGAGACCCACCACGAGCATCATCTTCCCAAAACTCCCTTAATTTTTGTAGAGGACACTGTGCACAAATTGGGAGTATATAATACATACGCCCAGCTTAATTATAGTAACTATCATCAGTGGCTCAAATTTCCCCCATCTAGTTTGACCCTTTGACCATCCCCTTGGTTGAGGTGGGTGTCTTGAGGTTGGTTGCACCCCCTTTGAGCTTATTGGCAACCCTTAAGTCACCCATGGTCTCACCCTATCATCCGCCATTAAAATCAATTTCCCAAAACCCAAGGACCTTGAAAACCTAGAAAACCTTAGATGGGGGATTACCTAATTGCTAAACCAATTAGCTCTTAAGTAAGCCCCTAACCCTTCCCTTCTCTATAAATAAAGAGGCCCCCCCTCTCCCCAAGGGGTTGGATTTTTTGGTGAAAGATTAGAGAGCTCTTAAGAGAGAACCCTAGTGAGTGAAAATGCCATTTTTATTTTCCAGAATTCCAGCAAGCTTAGTTCATCTTTTTCAACCCATTTCCACCATTAGATCACTCTCTTTAGCTAAAGTCTAGCCTTTGGCCCCACCCTACACTTCCTATTTTATTGAATCCTAGCATTAGAACCAATTTCCATACCGTTTAAGCCATCGGAAGCACGCCAAAGTGAAGGACTTCCACGGTGCAACAACGGCCCGTGAGCTCCGGCTCACCCCTCTCTTCCTCTACCTTCTTGGTGTCTCCTCCGTCCAAGGATTCAAGCCATTAGGCCACCGAAATTTCGGTTTGGCTCAAAGCTTGACAGGACCGTATTGCCTTCGGGCAAGGGAAAACTCCACCCCTTTTATTTTTATTTTTGGCCATAGATAGAGACCGCTACGTGCGGGTTGATCGGGTGCCTAAACCCTTCCCGATCGATAACCGAAGCCCCTACCCTAGAGCCTTTGGCAAAGACCGCTAAATCAGAGTAATATTTAGCACTTCAGTGCTCAAAATATTGATTTAAAGGTTTCCTGGGTCACCAAAAGCTCCGGGTGGCGACTCTACATTTCATTCATAGCGAGTGCATCGCCGCGACGGGTTCGCAAGGATCCATGGTCGCACATCTAGTTCTGAACGCAGTCTTCTAAACATCTTCGACCTTCACTTTTAGCTAATGATACAACGATCTCAAGTCAATCTTTGTAAAGAACTTTGGCCCTTGTAACTGATCAAAGAGGTCATCAATCCTAGGTAAGGGGTACTTATTCTTGATCGTCAACTTTTTCAATTGACGATAGTCAATGCAAAGTCTCATTGACCGGTCCTTCTTGACAAACAAGACCGGTGCTCCCCAAAGAGACACACTAGGTCTTATGAAGCCCTCGTCTAACAACTCTTGTAACTGCTCCTTCAATTCTTTCAACTTTGTAGGAGCCATTCGGTAAGGCTCCTTAGATATTGGCTCCATTCTGGATCCTAAGTCAATCGCGAACTCCACTTCACCATCAGGTGGCAATCCCAGTAATTCATTAGGAAATGCGTTAAAAAATTCACAAGCAATCGAAATCTCAATGATAACGTTCTTCATGTCCCATTGCTCTTGTAGAAAAGCTAGGTATCCATTGCACCCATTCTTCATCATCTGCTCAGCTCATACTGCAGAGATGATTGGTATAATATTACCCTTGTCACCGACAAATCGGAAAGACTTCTGCTTCGGCGGACGAAACATGACGAATTTTCGTAGGTAGACAACGCTCGCATGATAAGCAGATAGCTAATTCATACTAAGGATTACATCGAATCCTTGCATATTCAACAAAATAAGATTCATCATTGTCTCGCGATCTTCAACTCGTACGATAATAGATTGGCAACACGTGTCTGTAGTCACTAAACTTCCCGTAGGAACTGACACGCCCAAAATGAGCTACAATGCTTCGAGAACGACCTTCAATCTTCCCACAAACTCCAGAGTCACAAACGAGTGGGTAGCCCTAGGTTTATCAGAACTCGTGCATCACAACGATCACCGTCATTTTCTTCTATAGTTGTAAGGTACCTATGTTAATACATATACTAGATAATTAGGCATGCATGGCAAAGTTAAACACTCACAAAAATAGAAACCAAGTAGATCATTCTTATTTATGTACCTTCTTCATCTAAAATGCAATTAAACTAAATTGAACATGACTAGACAATTATACCTTGGATAACGTTGTTACTTGCCCGAGCATCTTTGGTGGTCACTACAAAAGCACGGCCTTGAATGGTAGGTCTCGTAGATCGCATAGGCCTTTGCACAGTAGCAGATGAAATCACACTTTCTTTTCTCAGTTCCGAGTAATCTCTGATCATATGGCCCATTTTTCACATTTAAAACATCCCCCTATGCCACGTCTACAATCAAAAGTTGTATGAGATTTACCACAACGGGCACACGTGATCTGGGGACTCGACGATGCTGCTCTCGAGAATCCCTGAGTAACTAATGCTCCTTTAGACTAACTTTGAGCAGGGCTATCTATACGGAAAGGTCTCACAGGAGTAGATACTGGTGGCCTAGAATAATTTGTGTAGGCAGGTTGTCTTGAAACTGGAGTTGGTGCTATAAATCTTGACTTTTTGTTCCCTGAGTCGTAGGCACTTGCTCTCCCTTAGCCTGCCTTATTCTTGTTCTGCTGATCCCACCTTTTATACATATTGTCTATATCTCTTTCAGCCACAATTGTCTTTCTCATCACTTCCGCATATGTCTCTAGCTCCAACACCAAAATCCTATCTCGCACATTTGGCCTCAAGCCTTCTTCAAATTTACTGGCCTTCATCAATTCAATGGCCACTAGTTTCGGTGCGAACCTTGATAACCTCGTAAACTAAGTACCATACTCTTGTACAGTCATACTTCCTTGCTCAAAATTAGCAAAATCTTTCTTCATCTGATTCCTCACTTGGTTGGAGAAATATTCTTTATTGAACACCTCAACAAATTCTGCCAAGTCCATGGACCGTGAGGATTTTTAACCTCTCTCTTCCTTAGTATCAATTTCCACCATGGATCGACATCACCCTCAAGCTGGAAGGAATCCCAGCCAACCTTCTCTTCCTCAATGCTTTGAAGTCTCTGTAGAAGTTTTTCAATTTGATTTAACCATTTTTCCACCTCAAGCGGATTCGTCTGCCCATAGAAACTAGGAGGTCTCAATCTCCTAAAGTCAACAAATGATGAGGGCAATAGTGCTGGAGGAGGTGGTGGTGGTGGCTACTGATGGTTCACATTATTGGCAGCCAGTCGTGTCATCTTTTGAGCCATGGCAGCAACCACAGCTTCCATGTCCTGTGCCATCTTAACAGCCGCCTCCTCCCTCTGTTCTCTCTCACCATAAGGGTTTCTCTGATCTCTACCAGAACCCATAGGGATCTCATCCCCACTCCCTAAACATCTCCCATGATCGCCTCTAGGTCGTCCTCTACTTCTTGGATACATCTTAATCTGTTACAATGAAACAATAGTTTCATTAACAGAAGGGCCCTATAATCCAACAAAATCCTAAATATCTAGTCTAATCTAAGACTTGTCAGAAATTTTCTAGAGCCTAAGCTCTAATACCAACTTTGACAACCTAAATTTCCTAAGCGCGAAACCTGGACCGTCGAATCGACACTAAGGCCGATCCCCGAACAGAACACATGGCACATCCGCACACGAAGCAGAAACAAAATAGGAAATCTAGCTAAGTAGATAGAGTCATCATAGGCAAAAGGAAATATCCAATTCTATATCTCAAAAAATAAAATAACGGTTCTAATCCCATGTAAAAACTCATGGGCAGAAGAATCGAAAAGAACCATCGGTGATGGCTGACCATCATCGAAACACGGTTCACAAAAGAATAATACAAATATAACTCAAAAGTTTATATTCCTTACATCACAAAAACCATACTATAACCCATCATTCCAAATCCGGACCTACCCGTGCTTTGCACAGATAAAACCATTCTCAAGATGAGGCTCTAAGTCCTCCTCCCCATGAGAGAAATTAGGATCCTCCACCCTTGCAGGATCCTCTAAGTCAACCTCAGCTCCTGTTCCTATGACGTATAGTATAGGGATGAGCTAACAGCATAAGCTCAATAGGAAAATACTAATAGTATGCGAATTCTTAACATCACACATATATCTTATGACATAAACGAAATATGATTTTTCTTATACGAGGATTCACAATTTAAAGGTATTTGACTAGAAGTAAAATTGAGATCAAATATAATTTTCCAAAGTTTAAACACATGATTTCTAAAACTTATTCTCATAACAAAAGAAAAACTTAAACTGATTACTTAAATAGTCCCTCGAGCATATATAGCATCGAGCCCCCAATGGAATACCCACCATCGTCGTTCAATAAACCATTTCCACATGGTGCCCAAGGTCCCAAAAATGATGGACACTTGTGCCGAACACAATTACCGTTGGCCGGTAGAATTCACAACATAAAAAAAAGGGTAGTACAGATATCCCGCCATACTGGTCACAGATATCCTACCGCATCGGTCACGGTTATACCGCTACGTCGGTCATGTATTCACACATTCAACCTTAAATTATAGTGCATACATATAGCTTATCATTGTATAGTGTGATAATTACATCTAAATTAGAAAGTTAAAAGCACCTTCTTTCACACACCTTTATCGGAATGAATCTTGAAAGATTATCACATCATAAACACGATTTTCAAAACAAGCACACATGCTTACACATTCACATTTTCAAGAGCTTATGTAAAACTCAATAGTAATTGATGACAAACCACATCATATCATAATTCACATGCTAGTCGTATCAAATGCACATGGTATAGAGATTTCCCTACCTCACTCGAAGTATCAAATGCACATGGTATAGAGATTTCCCTACCTCACTCGAAGTCACACTTAGTTTTCTTAGCTCAAGTTAGCACTTCTACCCCTAAGGCTCAAACTCACACCTAATATACATGAATTTATAACAAACGTCAAAAATGATGTAAAATAGGAAGATACAATATCTCCCAAAAGTTCACTTCAAATAAAAAACCAAACTTTGAAGTAGCTAAAATCGACCGGTCGAATTAATTTCGACCAGTCAGTTTTCCTTAAGAGAACCATACCTTTTTTCTTTCACATGAAAATCGATCAGTTGATTTCTCAAATCGACCAGTTGGTTTTCAAATTCAACCGGTCGATCTAAAATTGACTGGTCAATTTCCCCATAACTAATTTCTTATATTCTCTATTTTATGGAAATCGACCGGTTTGTTTCCTTTCGACCGGTCGGTTTTCAAAGTCTACCAGTCGGTTTCGTTCAGAAACCCACAAACTCATCAACTCGACAAAATCGATCGGTCGATTTGAAAATCGACCGATCGGTTTTGTCAGTTTTCAACCAACTCTGGGTTAACTTTTCCAACTCATTTTTCCTTCAATTCTTATCCTTTCTTCTTCAATTTTCCCACTCATATATGAAACCAATTCACTCATTTATTTCTTACAAAATTTATATAAAATCTTACCTTTTAATCGATCGATTCCTCGATCCCGGTTCCCAAGCACAACTAGGGCTTCGTAGCTTGAACCTTTGGATTCTTCACGATCCTAAGTCTGCAATTAATACAAAATCTTTAATTCCTCACACACACGAACACACACATTCAAAACTTCTTCCTCTCTCTCTTTTGCAATAAATCTCTCAACTACCAAGCATAAGAGAAATAAATCCTCTTTGAGTTTAATCTCCTTCTAAGCAACTTAGGTTTATGTGTTAAGTACATACACCACAACTAGGTGTATCTAAACTCATTCAAAGGTCCATACAAATCTCAATTATCCTTGTTTCACTTAACACATAATATAATCCTAACTTACCAATTAGTTTCTTCACAAGGTCGGGCACATGACCCGTTGGGCATGCACACCGAGGCATACTGTTCAAAGGTCAAAATTTTTTAGGATGTTACAGTTTCTACCTCTGCTTACTAAAATAAAAAGTAGAAAATGTTGAAAATAAAAATCAATACAATAATTGGTCGAATCCAACGGTCCTGTTATTAAAGCAATTCATTATGATGGGCAGCGGTCAGAACATGACTAAAAAGATGGGGGAATATTATGCATGGACACCTCTTACGCTACCCCCATGTATTCAAACCCCTACCGCTAGTAATAGGACTTTTGAAATTATGCCCAATATACTTCAAACACTTTCGACTTTTCATGGGCTAATGGATGAAGACCCCTATCTGCATTTAAATAAATTCGTAAGAATATCCACTGTCATTCGAATTAAAAACTTGACGGAAGAGTCCACTTGATTGAAGCTATTCGCATATTCCCTTAGAAATGAAGCAATGCAATGGATAAACTCTTTGCCCCATAATTTAATCACCATGGGATTACGCGCTGGCACTTAGTGCTCATATTTTATGAAAGTCTTAATAATGCAAACAGGCATAGGATTGATATAGCCAGTGGTGGTATGTTTTGAAATTTGACAGTAGAAGAAGCATGGGAACTCTTTGAGACCCTTAACGAGGAACCAGTGCAGAATCACTCATCGGGTGAGATTGATTCAGAGATGTTAACAAATGTACCTCCTAAGCAAGGAAGATTATATAAGTTAAAGTCAATGATGAAAGGTTTTCTGGGACTAAGGGTTTGGAAAACAAGAGTCCAATCTCTGGTGGGTACAAAATCGCACCCAACATCTCAACCCAACTTACTCAGTCTCCCAATCTCCAACTGCTCCTCCTTACCCCACAGGGTCCCAATACCACACTGCTAATTTGGATGCCTTGTTACAAATAGCAGATAGCTGGGTACAACATAGCCACATCCAGACAAAGTCACTCAATCACCTGCGACAATCTATTAGAGGTTGGAAACTCAAATTGAGCCGCTAACCCTTTGAGAGGAGAGAGTAACACACTACCTTCACATGCAGTTGGTACGTCTAGAGGATGTATATCTATAGGAGGCACATCAACTCCCTCCATTTTTAATTAATTCCCTCTAGAACCTGTCAAGCTACCGACTCACCTGTAGCAAACACCTTCAATATATGTATATAATATTAGAAAAAGAGTATTCTACGATCTACGGTATGTAAAAGACCTGTCAATCACAAGTTTCTTTTAGGTCATAATCACTCAAAGGCGTATGGAGTTACGATTGTAGGTGATACGAAGAGTCAAGTCTTAGTGAGTATGATTTGAAGCATCAATAAGTCTCACTTTTATTTTATAGAATTGCAAACGACAATTCTAGGGAACAAGCGACTCTAGTGATCGATCTTATCGGTTACGTTGGAATTCGAACCCATTAAATTCATAAGAGAAATAAACAAATTTCACATTCAAGACTACCACTTCCCAACTACCCTAACCTAAAAACCAACACATCAACATTTACTTCGAAGTGACGGTTCAAAGCCAAGCCCCCTCCCTAAAAAACCAGACCCTTACCTTCCTAAAAACTCATCTCCTTCATCTTCCATCTCCATGCCTAAAACCCCATGACAGAAGAGCATAATCAGAATGATTTTAGTAAATAACTTAATAAAATTTTAGAAATAGATAGAGCTGAGCTCTTGGCGGTAGAACGGAAAAAAGAAAATCTGAAGTGCTAGCGACATACTTGATGCTGACTCGTCCACTGAAATTATCCTTAACCCTAAACCTAACCCAAATCTAAAATCATATACTACGAACCCATCTTCCCCCACTTCCTAACCTTTATACCATTACAACCCACCTCGAATGCGTGTTCCTTTATAATAAGGATGGGTTGTATTTTCAAGTGTCATTTCCCATCCCATCCTTGATCTCCTCACCACCCCTCTCTATTGCTTATACTTTCCCTTCGCTTGCACTACATTCCCTTCATTTAGTTTTCGCAAGG
Organism: Chloranthus sessilifolius; assembly: GCA_021018995.1. Classification (NCBI taxonomy): domain Eukaryota; kingdom Viridiplantae; phylum Streptophyta; class Magnoliopsida; order Chloranthales; family Chloranthaceae; genus Chloranthus; species Chloranthus sessilifolius. Next base: position 30,044,005 of record CM037597.1, on the reverse strand, counting down.
GAGCAGTATATGCAAATGATGAATCGGAGAGGTGTTCACTTCCCACTCTTCAAAGGACTTCCACAGTGGCTTGCATTTCTTCTTAAAAATAGAATGTGATGGGCATTGCTCGGCGGGACTTGGAAGACAGAGGGTGCAATCTTTCCAAGGAGTGGATACTCCTTTGGTGGGAAGGAATGAGTGACTTTGATTGAAGGTGGTTAGAAGTCGGAGGATCGATCTTCATTGGAGACAGCTTTTCGGACGTTGCTGTCAGTGTCTTAACTTAGAGTGTGTCTAAATTTTTCCTAGGTTTATACTCCTTTATGTTATTAGTTCTTATGATAGATTTTAGATTTTACTTGCCCTTTCTGATCAGTGTAAATATTCAATATTTTATTAACTCTGCAAATTTTTTTACTAATAGTGTGTCACTAACATTACTAACATTTTTGTTATTGATACTCCGAGAATAAGCCGCGGGTATTTTCTCTTAAGTTTGGGGGAGAGTATATATCTGGTAATAGATTTTTATCTGGTAAAAATGATCAAAGGCCATCTTTTATTTAAACCAGAGCTAAAATGCTAAAATCCCAAGAAAAATTTAACCTTTGAACCCATATTAGACGGCTAAAATCGAATTTCTTTGTACTAATATTTTATAAACCTTTAACCATATGTACTTCCCAAAGCTTTCTATCTTTAACAATTTCAATTTTTGAGAGTTTAGAACGCAAAGAAGGAAAGAAGAGGGAGAGAAAGGAGTAAGAATGAAATAGAGAAGGAATGTTAGAAAAGGGGTATAAAAGAAGAAAAAAACAAAAAGAAAATATGGGAAATGAGTGAAAAAGGAGAATGATTCAACAAAAAGCCGTGAAAAAAAAAGGGAAAATCGTAAAAGACGATTTCATGAAAAGCTTCCAATTGAAAGAAAAAAAATGGGAATTATACAAGAAAGAAAACAGAAAGAAAACTGGAAAAAGTTATCCAACTTTTTAGATACTTACTGAAATAGAAAAGAAGGAAAGAAGATAGAGAAAGAAGAACTGAATTCTCAGAAACTTTTGAACCCTATCTACCTTCCCTTGATACCTTCCGAAACCCAAAACCCCATTACAAGCTGATGGAAAGACCTTTCTGATTTACGATTTGCAAAAGCATAAGCCTAGTAGAGATAAGGATAATAAATACTATGAATTGTACAGGGAATCATACGAATAGGATAAGATTCTCTTTTCTATGAGATTCATTTTTGCAATTATCTTTGACTAAAATCTTCTAAAAAATATACTAAGAGAACTCAAAATTTTCGATATCTTTTTGGGAGTATGTCAATAGTATGTTTTTGAATGAAAATATTTTCTAAATCTGCAGTTTAGAAAAATTTATGAAGAATAAACTGCTCACTAGTGCATATACACTCTGTGCTTATTATGAATTGAAATTGTTCGAATTCTAATCAAGGATAACTGTTGTAATGAAAAGTAAGGATAAAAGATTGGTAATTTTGGAAAATCGTAATAAACTATGTATTGACCAATTTGACAACTTAGGTAATTTAGGTAACTTAATTATTTTAATTACTGTGCAAAATTAGTTTAGTAATTTTAAAATTTTAATTTTTGAAAAATCCAAAAATTATTTGAAGTTTGTAGGTAACTTCACTGGAAACCTTCAGGAGACTACAACTCCTCCACTAAAGATCACCTAGGGGTTTAAAGGCTTGTTATATCCGCTAAATGCAATTGTGCTTCCTACGAAAGCGGCATTTAAATTTATAGTTTAGATATTTTATGTTTCCTTGTTTGCTAGGGACTAGCAAAGCTTAAGTTTGGGGGTGTGATCAGTCACAGAATTTACCATTTTATCACTCTTAACTTAGTGATGCTTGGACTTAGTTTGCTACTAACAAGTTAATGATGTACAAATATTAAGAAAAAATAGTAAAAGAAAACCAAAGTATTAATATTCATTAAAATGAACTTGAAAAGCAGTAAAAAGATGATTGACAAAAGAAGACGATTCACCGTTGCTGAAAGTCAAGAAATCATAATTTACAATTCTTCAAAAGACGATTCTTCAGAAAGCGACAAAGGAGTAAAAAGCGATAAAAGAAAGAAATTATTCATTATAGGAAATCATCTAATAAGAAAGCTGTATGAATGATAGAAAATCGTGATTTACGATTTTTTAGAAAAATATATTTCCTGTTATTGCTATTGATGTTGATCATGTGACAGAAGATTATCACCATCATACACTGAATTAGAAGATATATGAAATTAAAGTTTGGTGAATCATAGATCTGAGAAGATTGATCAAGATAAGCTTTTAGAAAATCTCGGTTGCTGAAATAAAGGAGAACAATCCAGAAGCACATCTACAGTTGAAAGCAAGGAAGAATAAAATTAGGAATTAGAGTTATATTAGGTATCGTTTACTTTTAGTAGTTTTTTTTATTAGAATTAGAAGTCTTTGTAAACCGACTCCTTATGATCTATAAATAAGAGAGTCCGGTGTAAGAATAAGCATCAAAGAATTTTAGCATCAATTGACAACTGAGGTTGGGTTTTCTTCAGATCAGTAGTGTAAAATAGTTAGAGTAGATTTGATATCAGAGGTTTCTAAAGAGAAATTGACGACTGCTATTGGGTGCTGAAGATTAGTGTAGATATCCTAGTTTCTCAGAAGCAATCGACGACTGCGGCTGAGGGGTGCAAGATATATTTATTTTGCTTTCTAGTTTAGATTTTTAATTGCTTTATTTACATGCTTTGTAAATATCTTTAGTTTTAATTTGAATTGATGACTAAGGTTGAGATTTGTAGATTAGTGTTACGGTTTTTACTTTTCCATCTTCAATTTTCTAGAGTTCGATTGACGCCCAAATTTTAGGAAATTATTGATTAGATTAAATCTGTGTTAAGAAATTTTAGTTTTTGATTGAGGCCCAAATTCTAAAAGACTGTAATACGATGTAACGGTATTATTTATTTTTATAAATATCCGATTGCTGAAGATTGGGATTGACGACCTCAATCTAAAAAAGGAGGATTAGCATTTATTTTATACACTTTAGATTAAGAAACCATTCTTATATATATGACTAAAAGAATGGTTTCTTATTTTATATATATGAAATAAATCCCTTACCCACAAACATTAACCCCTGGCAACACAAAGTGAACGGAGACCAACCGTTGAAAAGGAGACCTCCCCTCCAAAGAATTTAAGCAGTTGAAAGAACAACTAGACAAGATCTAGAAAGAGTTGATGAAAATGGGTGGAACTGAGATCCACACCACGAACTTTCCCGATCTCTGCTTGAGCTCTGAAGTTCCCTTACCCCCGAAATTCAAAGTGCCAACCTTCGATAAATATAATGGCACGGGTAACCCCATTGCACATCTCAAGTCCTACTACGGGGACATGTGTCAGTACGGGAGAGATTAGCAGCTGCTCATAAAGGTTTTCCAAAAGAACCTTACAGGTCCAGCTTTAAGGTGATTCATGCCACTTGAACCTTCCATGATTAAAACATGGAAAGACCTGACCCATTTGTTTCAAGAATAATATATCCATAAAATCGACATAGAACCACAAAAGTCTGATCTAGCCCAATTATATTTATCAAAGACAAGCAGATTGAAATGATATCAAAGAACACCGTGCCAGTCATCTTAGATTTTTTGGTATACCAACAGCAATCCAGTTTTACTGATTTGAATAGAAATGCCAATTGCTGTGAGGATACAATAAGAGAAGGGCAATTGAATAAAAATGCCAAGCGAGGTCTAAAGGTTCGCCAATCAGAGAAATGAAAGAAGAACCGGGGCAGATGTGCAGACAGTTGACAACATGTGACATGTTATTAGCACACCCCCTTTCGAATTCAGGGCAGCTGTTATTCATTGAAAAGTACCCATTTTCACCTCTTAACCTAGCCTTTACGACACCTTAGAGTTGTCTAATAATCCTCTGTTTAGCATGTTTTATAGTTAGTAATAACAGTTGCAGCTTAGTATAAAGTACATGCTTTTGAAGCTAAAAAGAGAGAATTCAAGCTAAGATGTGGAGCTGAGGCAAGAACAGAAAATACACCTTGGTGGCACACACCATTGTGACTATATTGCATTCCAAGGTGAACCCTAGAAGTTAAGAAGAGGAATGGTTGGTGGACCCAAGTGTTGGAAGCAGTTACAGTAGAAGGAGCACAACAGCATAACACGGATAAATGCCTCGCACAGTTGGCGAGAGGTTCATAGGGCTGCAATATATTCACACTCGTGAAGAACTCATGCAACTTAGTGAAAGAATGGCCTCAGAGAACTACTTCACTCATCAGTTTGCGCTTAATTTACTCTCCACACTCCAAATCCTCGCGAAGCACTCACGCACTAGAAGCTTCAAAAATGCTTCTCACGAAGCTCTCACGGGGATCGAAGTTTCAGAATAGCCGCGTGCGCAATCTCGCGAGACTAATTTATACAAAAGACTCCAACAAACTCACGTAGCTCTTGTGTAGCTCAAGAGGAGAGACAGCTCCAGAAATCTCTTGCGCAGCACTCGTGCGCGTCAAAGCCCTAACCTCCACTTCGCGAGCTATGCTACTCACTGCACTGGGATTCTCACGAGATCTAAGCCCATCCATGCGTGACCCTCGCGATGGTGGGTATTCCATCGGGGCTCGATGCTATATTGCTCGAGGAATTATTTAAGTTATTTGATTTAAGTTTCAAGACAGATCTTCTGGCTTATGAGAACAAAATTGAAAACAAGTTAACACATGTAGAGTAACAGATGCATTCAATTCATGCTTTCAATAACTTAAACTATTTTTTCAGCTATCTTTTATTGATAAGTCAGGTTTCTAATGTCAGGAAACATATGTGAGTAAGATAGACTTATATGTTCATTCAGTTGTTTCTCTATTGAGCTATGATGTAGCTCACTCCTTCGACTATACGCCACAGGTCTAGTGTTAGCTGCTGCTTCTTCTAGAGGTGTTGATCCGGAGGATTCGGATTACGTGCCCGGGGAGGAGTTAGAGCCCCCTCTTGAGGATATCTTCTAGAGGACCGTCTGCGTACTTTGATAGATTTTTATGAGAGAAATTATACGGCTTGGTATGTCCAACCTTTTGTATAAGAAAATGTAATATTTAGTGAGACATTCTTTTAGCGAACCATCTGGGGTGACGGCTGTTTCATCACCAATGGTTCGGGTTGGTTCTTTTGCTCATGCAGTGACATGAGATCAGAGCTGTCTTTTGAGCTTCATGTTTTGACTTTACTTTATAAAACTAGAGATTCAGTTTAGTATTAATTCTTATATAATTGATTTGCTTTACTGTTTCTTGGATATACCAAATGTTCTGTGCAGGCATATGGGGCATGGCCTTGAGGGTCATACTGATGGCACGAGTTTTGAGGTGCTAAAATCTGGGCTGTCACAGTTGGTATCAGAGCATTTCTTTTAGAATTTCTGACAAGTCTTGATTTTATCAGAGCATAGGACCTTCTGCTAATGAAACTGTAGTTTCATGTGCAGAGCGTTATGTCGTCTAGAGGAAGGGGTCGACCAAGAGGCGGCCATGATAGAAACTTGCAAAGCAGAGACAGTTTCGTCTCGACTTAAAATAGAGTGTTGTTGGGGAATAGAGAGGCCCCAGGAGGCAGTAGTCAGGAGAATAGAGACCAAGAGGAGAATCAAGATAGGAGTAAGAGAGAACTAGAAAGGGTAAGAGAAAGAAATGAAGAAAGAGAAGAGCGTCAGAGAATGATGCATACTATGGAAACCATGGAAAATACCATGGCTCAGCAAGCGGCGTCCTTGGCAGCACATAATGCTAATGACCAACATCAGCCACCACCTACGCCTCCAGTGGGTACTACACAACCATTGCCCTCAGCGTTCACAGAGTTTAGGAGGATACGCCCTTCGAGTTTTTCACTGCAAGTAGAGCTAATGGATGCAGAGAATTGGCTAAGCGAGATGGAGAAAGTGTTCAGTGTGCTTACATGCACTGAAGAAGAAGGTGTCCATTGGGCAGCATATATGTTAGATGGGGAAGCAGGCCCATGGTGGAAGTCCATGTCGGGGAATAGAGCACAGGAAGCCCCAAGATTGCCATGGACATGGGATGAATTCGTGACTAAATTCAATAAACAGTATTTCCCTGTAGTTGTGAGTAACCAGATGGAAGTAAAGTTCTTACAACTTGAACAGGGAAGAATGTCGGTAAGGGAATATGGAGTAGAGTTTATGAGGCTCGTTCGTTTTGCTCCTGATTATGTGGTTACCGACTTGATGAAAGCCAAGAGGCTTCAATGCGGCTTGAGGTCGGACATCAGGGGGAGAGTGGCCGCCTTTGAGTTGAAAACCTATGGAGAGGTTATGAGTAAAGCTCTTGTGATTGAAGAAGATAATGAAGATTGGTATCAGAGGAGAGACCAACAAGGAAGGGGAAGGATGGAGTAGAGTAAAGTGGGAAACTACGAGCCGGTGAACAAAAAATCGTAATTCGTAGCACTCATTCAGAGGTAATAGTTTCAGACTAATTTTGTTAGTCCGACACAAACAAACTATCCTAGACTACCTATGTTTGCGTTTGGGAGGCCGATCAGGTATGAGAACCCTGTTATCACTACCAGAGCATTTGTTAACTAGGGTTTCTCATGGGCATCATCTTCTACAACGGTTGAAACTTCTGCCAAGTGTGGCAAGTCTCACAAAATGGCAGATTGTAGGCGGGGTACTCGAGGTTGCTAAAAGTGTGGGAAGATAGGCCACTTGATCCGAGATTTCCCTGAGGCGAACAAGGAGAGAACTACTTCTGCTTCCATGCCGAGACCGATACAATCATAGAAGCTGGTCGTGCAAGGAAGAGCCTATGCGGTTACTGCCCAGGAAGCACAGAATGTCAATGACATTTTCCAAGGTGAGATTTTCTTTTAAATTAAGAATTTTAATTACATACGATTTTTAGATAGAGAAGGTGCATCCATGTAGGAAGTAGAGTAAACTCATTCCTATATATAAATTTTGATGTATAAGTATGCTATATATATATAAACATGTATAATATAGGTATCTTACAATTATATGGAATGGGAAGCGACGTAGCTTATGAAGCTAGAGTGTTGATAGACCCAGGGTCAAACCCATTAATTTACTACTCCTCGATTTACAAAGAAGATGAAGGTCAACCCAGAGACGTTGGATTTTATCTTGGCAGTATCTATTCCGATTGGGGAATCAGTCGATACGGACTTCGTTTGTAAGGCGGTGATAGTAACCATTAGAGATGGGGACGTCTTTGAACTAGCAGCAAATTTAGTTCTGTTGGATATGCAAGGATTCAACGTGACCCTTGGCATGGATTGGTTGTCAACTCATTGTGCAACGGTCGATTATAAGAACAAAGTGGTTATCTTTAGATCGAATACAAAGAGATCATTCCGATTCATAGGGGAGAGAATGAAGTTTTTGCCACTTATGTCCGCCGTCAGAGTCGAGCGCTTGATCAGAAAGGGGTGCCGTGGTTACTTGGCATTCTTGAAGGAAGATAAGGAAGCAAAGAACATCCTTTCAGAGATTACGGTTGTGCGTAAGTTTGAGGATGTCTTTCCAGAGGAATTGCCAGGGTTACCTCCTGATAGAGAGGTGGAATTCGCTATCGACTTAGCATTGGAAATGGAGCCTATTTCCAAAGCACCGTACCGAATGGCTCCTGCTGAGTTGAAGGAATTGAAAGAGCAATTGCAAGAGCTCTTAGATAAGGGGTTTGTAAGGCCGAGCGTGTCTCCTTGGGGATCACCGATCTTATTTGTCAAGAAGAAGGATGGGTCAATGAGGCTATGCATGGACTATCGCCAGTTAAACAAACTAACTGTTAAGAATCGATATCCATTGCCTAGGATTGTCGATTTATTTGATCAGCTGCAAGGAGCAAGGTATTTCTCCAAGATCCATCTTAGATCTCGATACCATCAGCTGAGAGTCAAGACAGAGGACATCCAGAAGACATCATTCAGGATGTGGTACGAACACTATCAGTTTTTAGTGATGCCATTTGGTTTGATGAATGCACCAGCGTCGTTTATGGATTTGATAAATCGAGTGTTTAAACCACACCTGGACACTTGTGTCATAGTATTCATCGACGATATTCTGATATATTCCAAATCGAAGAAGGAGCATGAAGAGCATTTGAGAATCATTTTACAAACTCTACGTGAACACCAATTGTATGCCAAACTCAGTAAGTGCGAGTTTTGGTTAGAGAAAGTTAGCTTTTTGGGACATCGTCTCGAAGGAAGGTGTCACAGTAGATCTGACTAAGATTGAAGCAGTGGTAAAATGGGAACAACCAAAGACGGTGACAGATATCTGTAGTTTCCTTGGGCTAGCTGGCTACAATCAATGTTTTGTAGAGGGATTTTCAAAAATATCGAGACCGCTTATGAGACTCACAAGGAAGGATGCAAGATTTGAGTAGAATGAAGCGTGCGAAAAGAGTTTTCAAGAACTTAAGAAGAGACTCACTTCAGCTCCAGTACTAGCGATTCCTTCAGGCAGTGGAGGGTTTGCAGTATATAGCCATGCTTCTCATAACGGTTTAGGTTGCGTGCTCAACCAATACAAGAAAGTGATTGCTTATGGGTCGAGGCAGCTGAAGATCACGAGAAGAACTACCCAACACATGACCTGGAATTAGCAACGGTTATATTTGCATTGAAGATTTGGAAACATTATTTGTATAGTGAGACCTTTGAGATCTTCACCGACCATAAGAGCCTTAGGTACTTATTTACATAAAAAGAATTAAATATGAGCAGCGCAGATGGATGGAGTTTCTCAAGGACTATGATTGTTCCATACAATACCACTCAGGCAAGGCTAATGTCGTAGCAGATGCCTTGAGTCGTAAGAGTTCTGCTCAGTTAGCTAATCTTATCATGGGGATGCATAGATGAAAGTTGTTTGAAGATCTTTCATTATATGATGCAAATATCGAGGTGCAAGCCTCAGGGACTTTCTTGGCCAACATCATAGTGAAACCGACGATCTTTGAGCATATTCACGAGCTATAGATGAAAGACCCAGAGTTAACCAAAATTTGACAAGATGTGATTGAGGGTACTAAACCAAAATTTTCAGTGAAAGAGGATGGTTCCTTACTATTCAGGGGATGCCTTTGTATTCTAGTTGATGTCGATCTGTGGCCAAACTATTTTAGATGAGGCTCAGAAATTGAGATATGTGATCCACCCCGGTAGTACCAAAATGTATCAGGACTTAAGGAAGAGTTACTGGTGGAGAGGTCTGAAGCAAGATGTAGCCAAGTACGTGTCAAGGTGTTTGACATGTGAGCAGGTGAAAGTGGACCACAGACATCCTACTAGATTGTTACAACCTCTACCTATATCGGAGTGGAAGTGGGAATCAATCTCTATGGATTTTATTATAGGGTTACCGCGTACAGCAAAGAGATACAACGTTATTTGGGTAGTCATTGATTGACTGACCAAGTCAGCTCACTTCTTGCCCTACAACACGATGCGCACAGTAGGAAGACTCGCAGAGTTGCATATGAGGGAGATTATACGTTTGTACGGGATTCCCAGCAACATCATCTCTGATCGTAACCCGTTGTATACTTCAAAAGTTTGGAAGAAGTTTCAGGAAGGCATGGGTATGCGATTGGACTTTAGTTCGACGTTCCATCCACCGACCGATGGGCAAACAGAGCGGGTGAATCAGGTGATAGAGGACATGCTTAGAGTGTGTATCCTTGAATTACAAAGGAGATTACCATTGATCGAATTTACATACAATAATAGCTTTCAGGCAAGTATTGGAATGACACCTTATGAAGTTCTCTATGGAAGGCAATGTAGATAACCTATCAATTGGGAAGAGACCGACGAAAAGTTTATATTGGGGCCTGAGTTACTTGAAGATAACGCCATTATTGTTCCTATGATAAGAGAGAGACTTAAATCGGCTCAGAGCAGACAGAAGAACTATGCCGATATTAAAAGAAAGAGCGTGGAGTATGCCGTTAGCGATCATGTGTTTGTAAAAGTATCGCCCATGAAGGGCGTCATGAGATTTGAGAAGAGGGAAAAGCTGAGTCCCCATTACCTTGGACCCTTTTAGGTTATGGGTCGAGTTGGCGAGGTCGCTTATCACATTGGATTACCTCCATTATTTGATCGGGTACATAACGTGTTCCATGTATCCATACTCCGAAAATATGTAAATGACCCTACACATATCTTGGGAGGTTAGTAGATCGAAATGCACAAAGACATGACCATGATAGAAGAAGCAGCCCAAATCCAAATATTTTATAGAAAAGAGCAAGTTTTACACACGAAGGTACTTGGGATCTAGGGTTCTAAATTCAAGGGTTTGAAAGGGTTGAAATGGGACATGGGTTTGAGAAGCTAGCAGTAGGGTTTCATTGTCTGATTTTTCTTTAACCTTGTGCTTTAATGGTTAAGCTGGGCATAGTTACTAAGAGTGATTTCGTTCAAAGTTGATAGCAGGAAGAAGAAAGGAGTTGGAGACAAGCTTTTGTAGTGGTTTCTGTCCACTTTGCGTGCATGATGACTCACGCAATCGTGTAGTCAAGAGGTGATGAAGCTACAAGGGGTAGGCATCCCATGTAAAGTTAGCATTTGTTGTTTAATAGATAAGCATATAAGACAACCCAACCTTAACTTCAGTCTAAAGCTCATACACCACTTAAGTGTATAAGCCAGTTAAGTGTAAAGCTATTAATACCTAATGAACCTTATTAGTAATAATTAACTAACTAGTAATATGAGTATAGCATGTTTTTATTTGGTATATTTGGCTAATACACCTTGATGGTATATGGAGGGTTCCAATTTAAAGTGTATTTTTGATACACTAGCTTTAAGTGTATGCATGACCGGGTTTCACTAAAAATGGTTATGGGGCCACTAAGGATCCCTACAACTCATTAATTTTGAACATCATACTAGTATAATTCCATTTGTGTCATGTGTTAGGCACACGCCTGTCCCGTGTTAGGCACACGCCTGACCTAACCCGTGTCCATACCAAATAGTGTGGTTTTAAAATCTGGCAACTGTTACAGAATCATTCAACAGAAGAGGCCACCTTGGAGCACCAAGCAGAGATCTGTGATCAATGCCCTCATTTGTTTCAATTAGAATTGAGAAAAGTTTTCGACCTTGTAAATTTCAATGAGTGAGGGAATGGTGTTTTGATGTGTAAATGTAACTTGATGGAGCTATAAAGAGCAAAGTATTTGATGGTTTAGAAGTTACAATCACTTTGAAGTGAAAAACACAAGTTTTAAAGTTTTCTGTCAAAACCAACCGAACGAAACTAAAATCGATCGATCGATTGGACAGAAATGAGATACAAGCTTTGTTTGTGAAAACCGATCGATCAAAATTAAAACCAATCGATCGAAATGCACACTGATCCATTGAAATCACTAAAATAGAGAGCAAATTTTGAACTAGTAAGGGTTTATGAAAAACGATCGATCGAAATGGACATTCGATCAATCAATTTGAGAAACCGTTCGATCAAAATAAGTAATTGATTGATCGAATTTTTGAAACCGATCGAAGGATTTGAATTCAACTAATCGAAGTGGTTGACCAGTGCATTTATGAGGGAAACTAATCGATTGATTTGAAAACCGATTGATCGATTTCGGAAATTATATTACTGATGAATCTAAGAATAATATTTAAATATGATCAAGTAATATGCTATCCCAGATTAGTATCTCTTTTCTATCATTAAATCCCACAGTTTCATTAGAGCATCATTCACACCATCATTCATCTAGAAAAATGATTCGTAATAAAATATGATTATCAATCCGGCATACCCTATCTAAAAATAATGACTCAGCCTATCATCGCGGTATGAGTCATGTAAGAAGCATAGCGTATCTCATGATGTTTAGATCACAACAGTAAACACATAATCGCTCTGCAGCCTAGATCAGCCTACAGGTCCAGATCTAGCGATTATAGCCGTTGATACGCGCAATCAACGGTCATAACAAAGCATTCAATATATTTTCAATAACACAAACTTTGAGCAAAACGATGCCATGATGACAATAAATAGACTATGGTATTAATCATAAATATGGGTACGTATCTAGGGATCGCATCTTCCCCGATCAACTGATTTAGCCTCTCATCTTTTGTGTTCGATCTCTTTGTTCATTCAAAGTCATTCCTCTTTTTATTTCTTCCAAAGATCTTTGTTTACAATGCCTTTTCCTAAGTACAATCTTTGCTTTCATGAACGTAAAGGAAAAACAATGCAAATCCTAGGTACAATCTACCCAGATGAAACCCTAGAAGGAGAAAGAAGAACCCTTGAAGAATGGAGAGAAAGTTCCCAAAATTCCCAAAGTGAAGAGCCCTAAAAAGTAAAAAATAATTCCTCTAATTAATTTCCTCTTTACAAAGCTGTAGCTTCCCTTTTATAATGGCCGAACACACCTAACCCTAATAACCTCAATCGATTGAGACTTAAATCTCAATCGATTGACTTTTAAGAAGGGAAAAAGTTGTATTCATGTGTCAATCGATTGACACTTAATTCTCAATCAATTGACATCTAAGAGCAATTTCCGCAAACTCCCGTCCAACTTTGTATCAGACACTTCCTTGGTATTTTGGCGATAACTTTCTGTCCCGAACTCGAATGGAAGCAATTCATGAGGCGTTGGAAAGAAGCCGACGAGCTCTACAACATTTGTGTTTTAGCAATTTCATACATCTGACGTCTTGAAGGTCTAAATTGAGCTGCAAGTCACACTAAGTTCTCGATGATCCAAAATTGCAGTGTATTGACATTATTTTCAGAATTCTTGGGTTGTTTTAGAAACTTGGACTGTATTTATCAGAAACACTTCAAATCTAGTAAATCTCATCAGATAGCCTTCATCGGACGGCAAAATATAAGTATTTAGGGGTGAAATATCATCATATTTCACTACTCATCACACCCCAAACCCATACTTTGCTAGTCCTCAAGTAAGCAAACTAAAGAAAATAAATGCCACTTTCGTGGGGAACACGATTGCACTTAGCATGTGCAGCAAGCCTTTAAACTCCTAAGTGATCCCTAGTGGAGGAGTTATGTCTCCTAAAGGTTTCCAGTGAAGGTACCCACAAACTTCAATACATTTTTGAAACCATCGATAAAATTGAGTTTTCAAAATATGATTTTGATAACATATATATTATTCAAAAACAAAAACATTAATTGTTTCAATATGTGAATCATCAATCTTAAATATTAATGTCATGTCAATCATGCTAGTGTCCATTCAAATTAATCTAATGCTCAAATTGTTAGATAATTCATCCATTCATGCCTAAACGTGAAGTGTGTGCATACCCAAACCAAGATTCATCCATCTCGGAACCAATTTAAACAGTAAATTATCAGATCTCATGTGTCGAGTTAATCCTCACTTTAGGTATGCTCTCAAAATAAAATCACTCCGATGATGGGTAAGTTTTCGCACACATGTGAGAGATCAATACAAAGCAAGCAAAAAGGTCTCACATGATAAATAAAATACGATGCAATTAATGAACAAAGATAAATCTCATAAGAACAGATACTTGTATATCCTAAGCATGTCATATCAAGTGTCATAAGTATCACATATTTACTCTCCATAAGGCAGTTACCAATGCAAGATTAGATCATGAAGGTCTTTTGTAGGGTTGTAATGGGGCTCAGGAAAGGGTAAGAAAGAATTGGAAGTTGGAATTCAAAATTTCTGAGAAATTGGAAAAGAAACAAACTTCGGATTTTTTTGTCTCTCTTTTTTTTTCTTTTCTAATTTCTCGCTATTTTTTTTCAATATTTTTCTTTCTTTTACTCTTTCTTCTTCTTTTGAATTTTCTTTTCTTGAAGCACCTCATATTTTTCATTATTTTTCACAATTTTGTTTTTCTTTTTCTCCCCCCTTTTTCTTTTATATTTTTGCCATGCATTCTCAGTAAACACCACAACTCAGTATCTCTCCACTTACTCTCTTTTCGCTCATTTTCATCCTTCGTTCCTAATTTCTCAGAAATAATAAGGGTAAAGCTGAATTTTCATAAATGATGAAGGGTTAAAAGTTAACGTGGCTTATCAAAAAATGTATAAAGGTAAATTTTTTCTGTAGGCTCAAAGGGGTACTAGAATGATAAATTTATGAGGTGGGACATTTTAAGCACAAACGAACCAAAGATGACCTTCAATCATGTCCTTAAAAGATGGTAACCTTGCCTATTTGTCTTGAGTAGATATACAGTACGTTCTAACACAATAATATGAATTTGATATCATGCAAAGTCATAAGTCAAAATAAAATGAATGAGATTATGCAAAATAATTCGTATTCAAAGAAAACTCCGAGTTTATGTATTCACTCATCAACAACAGATATTTGGCTCTAAAGCTTCCTGGGTTTAGTCTCTACTAAGAACCTAAGATTCACCGTTCAAAACAGTTCATCGATTTCTAAGTCTTAGCTTGGTATAAGTGCAAAAGTTCTATGCATGAATATAAAAATTACCCACAAAATATCACATTAAGCTTCATTATTTTAGATACTAGCATTCAAAATCTGACATTGATATTATCAAAATTAAATTCACATGCATCATCAACTAAAGTTTGAAAATTATTGAAAAATAATTCATGTATGATGGTTCAAAATTATTTATTTATTATTTATTTATTTATTTATTTTATTTTCATATATAAAAAAAAATAAGAAAGTGGCACAAGATAGAGAATCATACCCCCAAACCTAAAAATGACAATGTCCTCATTGATTGAAATAAGTAGCGCACCCCCAAACCTGTTGAAAAGTACCTCAACACAAAGATCAGGTGCAGAGAATATGTGCATCAAATTAGAACATGAGCAAAAATAGATTGAAGGTAATGTGGCTACACTAATTTGGCAATTAAAAACAACCTAAACTAAACTAAAAACTAATATTCTAAAACTAAACATACGAAAAGAGAAATCCTAAATCCTACATCCTAAACTAAACCAGAGTCCAACTCCTTTAATCATTGGTAGGCGGGCCCATCCACCTTGGTTCACTTAAATTGATGTTCTTCGGCACAGGGAGCAATTTCTCCCAGAGTTCGATCAGAAATTTATGAGTCACCGTCGATGATATGGATGGAGGCGTGGAGGCGGCGCTAAGAGATGGAGACTTGGAACAATTCTAACAAAAACAAAAATGAAAATGAAAATAAATAAAACACACTGGGTCGCCTCCTAGGAAACGCTGAGTTTAAGTGTCGACAGCTTGACCTCTTCATTGATCAAGAATCTGGGTCACTAAGGTGCGTCGCCTCAATCTTAAACTGGGTGATTGGCTCAAACATCGGTTTAAGACGTTGCCCATTGACTTTGAAAACTCGATTGTCCTTGAGACTGCGAATCTCAATTGCACCATGCACACTATTAGAAACAACCTGAAACGGGCCTTCCCATCTAGATTTCAGTTTTCCCGGGTGGAGTTTTAGTCTGGAATTAAATAGCCAAACCTTTTGTCCAATGTGGAACTCTTTCTGAGAAATTGACTTATCATGCAGCTTTTTGTACCTTTGTTTGTACAGCTTGGAGTTTTCATACGTGTCATAGCATAGCTCTTCCAATTCACTCAGCTGTAGCCTCCGATTTGATCCTGCTACTTGCATATCGAAATTGAATTTTTTGATAGCCCAAAATGCCTTATGCTCCAATTCGATAGGAAGATGACATGCTTTCCCATATACAATCCTGAATGGCGGCATTTCGATCAGAGTCTTAAATGCAGTCTGATAGGCCTAAAGAGCATCAGATAGCTGGTTCGACCAATCTTTTCTATCCGGTCGCACCGTCTTTTCCAAAATTCGTTTGATTTCTCGATTCGACACTTCCACCTGACCACTAGTCTGCGGATGGTACGGCATTGCGACCTTGTGAGTGACGCCGTATTTCTTCATTAAAGCAGCAAAATGGCGGTTGCAGAAGTGCGAACCGCCATCCCTAATGATTGCCCGTGGAAATCGAAATCTGTTAAAAATATTTTCTTTCAGAAATTTGACCACAACTTTGTGGTCATTCGAACGGGTTGCCACAGCTTCAATCCATTTGGAAACGTAGTCAACAGCTACAAGAATATATGAATACCCAAAAGATGGGGGAAAATGACCCATGAAGTCAATCCCCCAAACATCAAAAATTTCAACAATCAAAATCGGGTTAAGGGGCATCATATTTTGTTTTGAAATATTTCCAAGCTGCTGACATCTTTGGCATTCTTTGCAAAATTGAGCAGCGTCCCGAAAGATGGAGGGCCAGTAGAATCCGCTTTGAAGGATTTGCTGTGCGGTGTTCTGTCCTCCGAAATGGCCTCCACAGGCTCCAGCATGGCAGAAATTGATGACGCTTAATTGTTCTTCTTCTGGTACACATCTCCTGATGATTTGATCAGAACAAATTTTGAACAATTGTGGTTCATCCCAAAAATAGTATTTGATTTGGGAGAAAAAGATATGCTTTTTATTCTTACCCCATTCAGTAGGGATTCTGCCAATACCCAGATAATTTACAATATTGGCAAACCAAGGAGCTTTCGTAGCAGTCGCATCAATTGTCATCAATTGCTCATCCGAAAAAGTGTCCTAGATAGGTTCAGGTGCAGAAGATTCTTCTGGTAAAATGTGAGACAAGTGATCAGCCACAACATTCTCTACTCCCTTTTTATCTTTGATTTCGAAATTGAACTCTTGAAGTAGCACGATCCAGCGGATCAATTTTGGTTTGGCGTCCTTCTTTGCCAACAAATATTTCAATGCAGAATGGTCTGAAAAGACCACTATTTTTTATCCAAGCAGATAAGATCGAAATTTATCGAGAGCATACACCACAGCTAACAACTCTTTCTCAGTGGTGGTGTAGTTAAGCTATGCATCGATTAATGTCTTACTGGCATAATAAATTACGTGAGGTAATTTGTTCACCCTTTGCCCTAAGACAGCTCTGATAGCATAATCAGATGCATCACACATGAGTTCAAATGGTAAAGAATAATCTGGTGGTTGGATTATCGGTGCATTTGATAAGAGCTCGCGTAATTTCATAAATGCTTTCATGCAGTCCTCGTTGAAATCAAAAGGAACAGCTTTGCCAAGCAAGGTACACAATGGTTTAGCCACCTTGCTAAAATCTTTGATGAATCTTCTATAAAATCCAGCATGACCGAAAAATGATCGAATTTGTCGAACACTCTTCGGTGGGGGCAAATTAGCAATTAGGTCGACTTTGGCCTTATCAACTTCGGTTCCTTTCTTGGAAACAATATGCCCCAATACAATTCCTTGTTGAACTATAAAATGGCTCTTCTCCCAGCTAAGAACAAGTTTGGAATCTACACAGCATTGTAACACTTGTGCAAGGTGGTTCAAACATGAACCAAATATTTTTCCAAAAACAGAGAAATCGTCCATGAATACCTCGATGAACTTGTCGATCATATCCGAAAATATGGCCAACATGCATCATTGGAAAGTAGCAGGTGCATTACATAAGCCGAACGGCATCCTTTGTTATGTAAAAGTACCGTAAGGACACGTGAATGACGTTTTCTCTTGATCAGGTGGAAAAATGGGCGCTTGATTATATCCCGAATAACCATCAAGAAAGCAATAAAACTCCTGTCCTGCTAACTTCTCAAGGATTTGATCAATGAACGGAAGGGGAAAATGATCCTTTCTGGTAGCTGTGTTTAATTTTCTATAATCAATGCAGACACGCCACCCAATAGTTTCGCGAGTAGGGACCAATTCTCCTTCAGTAGTTTCTTTCACAGTGATTTTAGACTTTTTCGGAACGATTTGGACTGGACTTACCCATTCACTATCAGAGATCGGATAAATGATTCCAGCATCGAGTAATTTAATGATTTCCTTTAAAACGACTTCTTGCATGTTTGGATTAAGTCGCCTTTGCAGTTCCCTCGATGATTTACTCTTATCTTTCAGATGTATTTTGTGGATACATACTGATGGGTCAATCCCTTTTAAATCAGCTAGGGTCCATCCAATAGCCTCCTTGTGATCTTTAAGCACTTTCAACAAGTCATGCTCTTGTTCTTCCGACAACGTGAATGAAATTATCACCGAAAATATTTCTCATGGCCCCAGAAAAGCATATTTGAGCGATTCAGGCAACTGCTTCAATTCCACAGTTGGTGGCTCCTTAATTGATGGAGTCGGTTCAACTTTTACCTCAATGGGTAACGGTTCTATCTTAGTCACAACTTCACATAAGTTATCATCTGGACATGATGAACTTGACTTATTCTCTTCTGGTTGCTTCCTTTCATATCCCTTTTCCTCATAGATGGCTGACAAAGCAGTTTCAAATTCTTCTTTGGTGAGCATCGATGGTAATGCTTCATCCACCAGTTCGTCCATCTGATCGATGTAAAAACATTCGACCTCATCCTCGTTAGGGAAATGGTTCATCACATGAAATATGTTTAATCTAACCTTCATGTTTCCGAAAGAAACGTCCATGACTCCCGTGCGACAATTAATGCAAGCGTTGGCAGTGGCGAGAAACGGACGTCCAAGAATGATGGTGACTTGATTAATTGATTTAACAGGTGGTTCCATGTTTAAAACAACGAAGTCCACTGGAAAGACAAACTTGTCTATTCCAACCAAAACATCCTCGATAATACCCCTAGGTCTTCTTTCTGACCTATCGGCCAGTTGGAGTGTGACCGTCGTGGGTTTCAATTCACCTAATCTGAGTTTCTCGTACATTGAGTATGGGATTAGATTAACACTTGCTACCAAATCCAATAACACTTTTCCAATTGGTTGTCCGCCAATGACACATGGAACAGTTGGGACTCCAGGGTCTTTCAATTTCTGTGGGGTTTTCAATTGCAATATCGAACTGACTTGATTTGTCAGGAACACTTTCTTTGAAACATGAGTATGTGCCTTTCTCTTGCGAGTGCACAAATCTTTGAAAAACTTGGCATATTCAGGAACTTGTTTGATTGTTTTGAGTAATAGAAGATTTATCTTTACTTGCTTGAATGTTTCAAAGATTTCTTCCATTTTTGCCGGTCCCTTACCCATTCTGGATGGAGGAGTTAGGCATTCAGGAAATGGTGCCTTAGGGACATAAAGTGCAGATTCAAGTTCCGATTCTTTTTCACGTCCTTGTTGGACAGTTGGAAGTGACACTTCCTCTATTTCTTTTTCTTTTCCCTTCTCTCTTCCTTGCTCTTTTGCTTTTTCTCTTTCTTGCTCTTTTTCTTTCTCTTTTCCTTTTCCTTTATCTTTTCTTATCTCTGATTCTTTCTCTTTCGCTACTTCTCTTTCTGCATCAACTTCCACAAGCATTTCCATTTGATTATCAACTTCTCGCCCACTTCTCAGCACTGTAACAGCTTTCAACTGTTGACTATTCGATGGTCCTTCATCTGGTGGTGCTTGGCTTCGAGGATTGTTGACGGGTTGCTTGGGAAGCCTACCTTCCTCTCGTTGACTCAGTTGATTGGCCAATTGACTGACTTGGTCCATTATCATCTGCTGAAAAGATTGCATGCTTCGCATCACCTTTTCCTCCAAATCCAAATCTTTTGAAACGGTGGTCTGAGATTGATTAAGATTCTGAATGAAATTTTGATTTTTTCGGTATTCAGTATTTGGATGATAATACGGAGCATTTTGCTGGAAATTGGAATTCTGTTGGAAATTAGGATTCTGTTGTGGACAAAAATTCTGCTGAAAATTTTGTTGACAATTTTATTGTCCTCTCATTGTATTAGATCTGAACTGCTGATTCACCTGTCCAGTTTCGTTTGATCCTCCCCATCCTAAGTTGGGGTGATTTTTCCATTCCAGATTGTATGTGTTTGAGTAAATGTTCCTACTTTGTCGCTGATATGATTGAGTCAGATTCACTTGTTCTTGAGGAGTAGGTTCATCAGGAAGAAATGACGAGGTAGTAGGGCACTCGTTAGCCATGTGACTAGGGTGGTCACAAATTGAACAAGCAGCGGGATTGATGGGACTCTTAGCTTGCTTAGTTGCAGCTAACAGCATGTTCATTTGGTTGGACAACATATCAACCTTTGTTGACAGATCTGACGTGTTGTTATTGACATCAAATAATCCATTTCTGGTCAACACATGTGATTTTGTTGCCACATCCAAATTAGTTCGCTCCATTGTCGCATTTTGAATTGAAGTTTGATATAACTTCTCAAACAATGCCCACAGCTCATCAACCTCTTTCGTGGCACACGATCCTCCGCAAGATGCATCAACCATGCGTCTCTCTTCTGGAATCAGTCCATTGTAAAAACTTTGGACTTGTTGCCACCTTGGAACTTGATGATTTGGGCAACTCTTAATCAATTCCTTAAAGCGTTCCCAACATTCCTGAAATATTTCTGTAGGTTGTTGGGAAAAGAACTGGATCTTCTAACGCATCTCAATGGTTTTGGTCATGGGAAAATATTTTTTAAGAAACTGACGGTGTAGCTCTGCCCAACTCTGAATAGATTGCGGTTCTAAGGAATAGAACCGCATTTTTGCTTTATCTCTTAAAGAGAAAGGAAAGAGTCAAAGCTTGGCTATCTCATCAGTGACATTGTGGACTCTGAACATTTTGCATACTCCAGTGAATTCATTTAGATGAACGTGCGGATTTTCATTTGCCAAACCATGGAAAATTAGTAGCATTTGAATCATTGCTGATTTGAATTCATAGTGGTTCCCTGGAATGGGATCATGCATGATACTATCCTGATCCTTTAAAAACCAGGATCATTATAATATTCGAGTGTTCTAGGGCCCTCATTGTAATTATTATTCCCATTATTTCCATTATTGCCATTATTGACATTCTGGTTGTTCCCATTCAGTTCTTGCCTTTGATCAGCCATGGTATCAATATGATGATACTGATTCCTTTGGATTATGAGATTCTCTCTACAAGATCGTTCGATCTCAAGATTAAACGATAGCAGATGTGGGTGATGTGAACGAGTAAAGCTCATACACCACGCTCACAAGCAGGGATCGAAAAATTCACAACAAACCCACAAAATTCATCTTCAATCGATTGAAACAAAGATTTTCAATCGATTGACAGAAGCGAACCAAAAATTTCAAACAAATGACTTTATCATTCAATCGATTGAAGAACTGTTCTCAATCGATTGAGGTTCAAAAGTAAAGCAAGTCAACACAGGACATTCAGCTTAAATGGCAAGCACAGAAGCTCTTATCAATCGATTGACAGAGAAGTGTCAATCGATTGAGAGAAACCCAAAAATTCCACAAAAAAATGATATCACAGTCTCAATCGATTGAGGCTATGATAAACAGTAGCCAAAATCAGAAGAAAAGAAAATTAAATTTTTATTTTTTTTTTAAATTCGAATTTCAAAAATAAAAATTAAATTCGAAAATTAAAATTTAAAATTTAAATTTCAAAACCTAAAGTCAATCCTACAAAATCCTATAAAATCTTATCTAGAAGAGAAAAAGAAGGGAAAGAATAAAATATTCCTAAATTTCCTAAGGAAGGTATCCTAAAAATCTATACTTCCTAAAAGAACTCCTACAAAATCTAAAATAAGAAGTCTAAAAATCTTTACTTCCTAAAAGAATCCTATAAAATCTAAAGAAAAGAAAAATATGGGAAAGAAGATTTACAAATCAAAAATCCAAATATTAATTTTTAAAATTCAAAAATCAAAATTCACACAAAAAAATCAAAATTTAATTTAGAAATTAAATTTTAAAAATTCTAATTGCAAAAATTTAAGTTCGAAAATCAAAAATCAACCTTTGAGCACCAAATTTCAGATTTCACAACCCACAAACTTTCAAAATTTCAGAATTTAAGATTTTTTTGTTTTATTTATTATTATTATTTTTTTTAATTTTTTTACTCACCACAAAACCCACAAATCCCTATCGAATTAATCAAAATTTGTTCATTTTGATACGAGGTGTGTTGGGAGCATTTTTTTTAGTTTAGTTTAGTCTAAGATCAAGTTCGCAAGTGATGGGGGGGCATTTTTTTCTCATCATTTTTTTTAGTTTAGTTCGGTCTTAGTTGAAGTGTGTAAGTGATGTTGGGGGTATTTTTTTTATTTTTTTGCATGAGGTGTATATTTTTCGTCAGAAGTGTTTTTGGATTGGTCTTAGCAAGAGTGTAGTTTAGGTCGGTAATTAGTGTTGGAAGTCTTCTAATTTGGTCTTGTGACGCTGCTGTTCTGGGCATATTTTTTGTGTTTCTGGGGGATTACGTGCTTCACTACGAGCGCATAAGCTAATTGCGCGCCGGTATGGGAGCACGCGTTTCGGAGGGTCGGAAGGTCATTAAGCGCCGACAGCTAGTCGTTTAATCGAGTTTCGTACATGGTATGGGGCGCAGTATTAAGGCGGTCGCTGCTCACTGTTGCAGCGACTATTGACATTCGCGCGCTCGGATTCAGGCGCTTGATGTGATTTTGTGCCTGATGAATGACGCGCAACCAGGTGGTCGGGTTGGGTTGAGCAGGTGACAATTCGTTTAGGCGCTCTGGGATGGGCTCTTGATCTGAATTAAGCGTAGGGACCATGGTGCGTGATTCCGTCAAGCGCGTGAGTTCAAGTGTGCGATTCAACCCGGTCTTATAAATAGTTCAAAAACGTCCAACTCTTCCCGCGCTATCTATTTTAGTTTTCGATTCTCCAGTTTCCTAGTTTTCTAGTGCTCTATTTTTCGTGTGTTCGTGATATCTTGCGATCCGGTTGTCCGTTTCAGGTGCCATTTCTTCCGTTCGTTCCAATTTTTTGAGTTCTTCTTTCTAGGATTGAGGGTGAGGGTATTGGTGAGTGCGATTTTACTATTTCTGAGTTAGAGAGGATGATGATGGGGGAGGTAGGTGAGATGTCTGAGGCTCAGATTGATGCTGTCGTCGGGGAGGACTTCGGGGAGATAGTTGGAGAGGAGTTACCAAAGGTTGACCAGATGGAGGTTAGGGAGGAGGTACTCGAGATTGAGCAAGGTATGGCTGAGGAGGAGGGTGAGAGGGCTGAGGGTGATAGAGCTAGAGATGAGGGGGCTGAGGAGCATCGGGATCGTAGACACTTCCCACTGGAAGATTTCTTTGCTCGAGGCCGGGTAGGTACCCTTGAGCAAGAGTTTCTCCACTTATCTTAGGCATTTAGGTTGTGACATAGGTTATTAGGATATGGAAACCCTTTTAATTTATGTCAAACTTGCATCGGTTATTGATTGTGTGCTCACTCATGCATCATGACGGCATCTAGAAGTAGGTCATGTTTCTATTCAGTTGCTCTTATCATATTTTGTGTATTCGTTATGAGTTGTCATTATATTTTCGGGTCATATTTCATTTGCTTTTAGCTCTAAGGCTGCACGTCTTTTGTCATGGGTATGCGTATTAGTCTTATTTTCTTTTGCTTGTGTTCGTTTAATAGGAGCCCTCGCAGCTGTCTATCAGCTCGGCGTGAACCGAGTCCCATACTCGTGCCTTGTCAGAGTTCCAGCGAGCGCAATTGGTGTCTTTTGGCTTTGGGCATATCCTAGAGCTGGAGCCCTTTCAGGTCGATCGTGGCCTGATCACAGCGATTCTAGTGAGGTGGAGGGAGGCGCATCAGGCACTTCTCTTTCCAGTAGGCATGATGTTACCGACTCCGGAGGACTGGGTCCACATCACTGGTCTTCATTTTGAGGGTGAGTCGATCACAGGGTGGATGGCGAGAAATTATTTGGAGGTGTGTGAGGAGATTTTGGGTGTACCGTATAGATCGAGTGGATCCGAGCCGAGTGTAGTTCGAGTCACCTGGTTCTTCGATATGTTTGCTGGTAGTTTCATCCCTTCGAGACGTCATTCGTAGGCGAGGGCGTCTTATGAGGCGCAGTGTGTGGTGTTGGCGGGTTGGGAGCCCGTGGTTGAGCCAGGGTTGGCTTCGGATAGAGTGCTCCGAGCGTTCCTGATGTACTTCCTCAGTGCGGTACTTGTTCTTCTTCGACTCAAGGATGCATCACCGGGTTGTTTCTGATGGTTCTCAAGGACTTGGATCGGGTCCCTACTTATGCGTGGGGTGCAGCCACATTGGCGCATCTCTATGAGTAGCTTTATTGTCAGGGATGAGGCGTCGCGACGATTGGAGGTTTCCTTCCCTTCCTCCAGGTGAGTTTCAGTTAATCAGTGTCATGATGTCTTTAGTTTTTTTCTTATCGTAGCAGCTGTTTAGCATATCTCTTTTGTTCTTTTTTTTTAGTTTTGGGCGTATGATCATTTCACCTTTCTTCATTCGGGAGTTTCGTTGGAGGAGACATTCACGTTCCCGCGAATGCGCGTGTGGAGGGAGGCGTTGAGGGGTCATCGCTGGTCTTCGGATCTTCAAACCATGCGAGGCCTTTTCGAGGATATGCATGCAGGGCAGGTATATATATCATCATATATACATTTTGTTTTATTTTGTTTCGGGTTTTTTGGCTCTAAGCCTTCATTGATGGGTTGACTTGCTTATTTGGTTAGGTGATTTGGAGGCCGTACGGGGCCGAGGAGGATGCGGGTGTGCCAGTGATCCAGTCTGGTCAGCCCTTCTTCGACGTGGACATATGGATCCATTGTTTTGAGAGGGTGGAGAGGATCCACCTATCTCGGGCGGTGCGACAGTTGGGGCTCGCTCAGAGAGTCCCTTCAAAGATTCGCCACAGGGTGGCAAAGAGGATGACCACCCCCCTTGGCTGAAACTTTGCAGACCGGATGGCGCTTCAGATAGCAGATTTTAGAGCTGGGGGGACTAGGGTCACAGGGGTGCGTGATGAGGTGGATGTCTGAGAGCATAAGAGATGGTTTAGTGCATTGGGTGGTGGGCGCCTCTGCACACGTCCCTTCCATGGGAGTGGCTCTTTCGCGATCGGTGGGCCAAAGTCGGCGTCGACATTGAGGGGGAGGTTGGCTACATTGGAGCAGGGCCATCTCACAGCGAGCGTGCAGGGGGCGATAGATGCTCTCCATAGGGCGAAGGAGCAAATGGGATGTGCTCGTCATCTAGATGAGGAGATGCTGCACTCCTTGGTCCTCTCGGTGGCTCAGGCTAGGGCAGCGGAGGATGAGTTGAGGGCTCAGC
Organism: Chloranthus sessilifolius; assembly: GCA_021018995.1. Taxonomy (NCBI): domain Eukaryota; kingdom Viridiplantae; phylum Streptophyta; class Magnoliopsida; order Chloranthales; family Chloranthaceae; genus Chloranthus; species Chloranthus sessilifolius. Next base: position 30,018,791 of record CM037597.1, on the reverse strand, counting down.
TACCGAAGACTCGACGAATCCTGGTGAGTTAACTTATTAGTTTTTATATTATCTAGACTTGGTCTTCTGGTCGTTCTGACATGGTTGTGGTGTCTCATTTTATTTTGGACTGTTTGAGAGGGAGGCAGAGGTTGCCCTCCAAGAGGTCCTACTAGAGGTTTATCGCAGTCAGTAGCAGGCTAACCCAGAGGTAGCGGCTAGTCTGCGATATGAGATTAATCGATTAGTAAGTGCCTATATGAATGCAGTTTTGGTTAATTGGCAGTGTGAGTTCGCCAACTGATGTGTTTATTGTTATTCGTAGAGAGCCGAGCTTGCTGTCAGAGGTCCCGTTTCGGGGTTTGATCCATCTTTAGTTGCTTCCTCTAGTCGAGGGGATCCAGCGGTGGCTCAGCTTCAGGCCGAGCTAGATCATTGGGTGAATTCCATTCAATCTTTTATCTCATTTGTGTCATTACATTAGTTTGTTATTATTGTTTTGCTTTCTTAATAGTTTACTAACATTATGTGGTATTTCAGTGTCGGGTTGTCGAGGATCTTCAGACGAGGGAGTTGACTGCTGCCACTCTACGCCCGGAGAGTTAGGTATAGTTTATGGTGTAGTATTCTTCAATTTAGGTTATTTCATTCTATTTATTCTGATGTATTTTGTGTTGGCTTGTTTGGTTCTCTGCGCAGGCTGTTCCAGACTCTGCTCCTGAGGCTCCCCCTCGGGTCTATCCTTATCCCTTCTCAGGTATGTTTTAGTTATTGTGTTCGTAATTTATTTGTCATTATAGTGTTATCTGATGCATTTGTTTATTCTCGTTGCAGCCGCCTACGTTTTCTGTGTGCCGCCTACTGATCCAGTGACCGCTGTGATGGTTGAGCGTCTTCTGGAGGAGAGGCTAGAGCTAGTATGGTTCTTTCCTTTTCAAAGCTTTTTCTATATTCATATATATATGTTGGTTTTCTTTGACTTGGTCTGGTTACACAGGTTCATCAGCTTGAGCAGGCACGTCTAGAGGTGGTGCGAGCGCGTGCCACTTTAGAGGCGAGACGGATCCTAGGGGAGACACAGAGTCGCGAGGACCTGTTTATTGAGATGATAGTCACGCAGAGGACTCGGCCGAGGCATTGAGGCGGCGTGCGACGAGAGATGCAGTGTCCCTAGATCGCCGGTGTTATGGCGAGAGTGAGCGAGGCATATGGGTCGGCTATCGACTTGATGGATCAGAGTCGAGGGCTATGGGTTCCTTGTTTGGGCAGTCTCATCACATGTCACATGATCGTGTAAGGGGCGATGCTCGTGAGGATTTGGTCGCTCGTGAGATTCTCGCTGGGTATGCTCCTCATTCTCGATCGAGGTGGTCTATTAGCCGGATAAGTGAGGGGGGTTCTGTAGTAGGGCCACATCGTTTAGAAGTTCTGTCTACTCTAAGTGTCGGGATTGTGTTTTCGGAGGATCAGTCTATAGACCTCCGGGCTGATGATATTGGGGACAGCAGCGCTCGTCCATCCCAGCGGCAGCGTAGGGATTAGGGGTGTGTGTATATATTTTTTTGTTGTGTGTGTGTGAGTTGTACATATAGGGGGATGCCCCCGGTGACAAGTGTAAAAGAAAAAGAAAACTTTGATATATATATATAGAGAGAGAGAGAGCGAGAGAGATTTTGGTTTAGATGTACCTGATCGGCTGCTCTTTCTTTTAGTTACCTCTTGCACCTACTTTTGCATTTAGTTTCTTTAGCGCCGTCGATCATCATTGGGACTGGGATGCTTCCTGAGCTGGCCCGGTGATGGTTGAAGGTTTGTTTGTATCTGTACATGTAAAGGTAACACTATCAGTAATTTTTGTTCTCTCCCTTACTAGTTGTCAAGGGGGTGAGTGTCTCAGACCGAGGCTGGTAGTAAAAGATGAACATATGCTCTTTTTTTTTCTTTCTTTTTTTTTTTTGAAATAAAAATAATGCAATAGGAAAAGCAAATAACTAAGATAGAATAAAAATAAAAATAAAAAATAAAAATGCCCTAGTGTAGGAGCGTGGTAGGGCTGGCAGTATTGCATCTTCGGTAGCATTCTCCGGATGGTGACTTCGTTATCTCACATGTTCTTTGTGGACGATTTGACGCTTCTAAGGTGATTCTCTTTCTGACCAAAAAGAAATGCCCCAATGTCTAGATGCAATGGAGCTTTTCTAGATTTTGGATGAGCACTTTGGGTCCATAAGAAGTTATGGGTATTTGGTGAGTTAGTTTTGAAGAGAAGTTCATCAATACTGTCATCGAACCAGGGGAGGTCGCTTTGATTAGGTTAGTTGCATACGGGGGTTTACCTTAGGGTGATGGTCATCCTATCACATGGTTATTAGGGAGAAGTACGGTAAGTATAGCGAGTGATTACATTAGCCATCATTCATTGGTTTTTGGTTTTATTTCTAGGAATATCCTGCAAGGCCTTTAATTTATCATCCAAAATAAAAATAGAAGAGAGGGGTAAGGCTCAGTGATGTGGGGAATAGTTTGTATCTAAGACTTTCTAAAAGGGGTGAGCAACAATCTTTTTCTTAGAGGGATACGGGGTGTCATGATTGATCTCTTCGTCATGTTTCGGTACCATCAGAATCTCATATTCTATGGTTAGCAGGGGTTTGTCCTCCACCTGCCACCTTACGACAACATCTAGTAGTATAGGAACATCAGGGATGCCCTCAAAGCTTGCTTATACGCTTCTAGTAAAGTATCAGAGATGTCCTCACGGCCTGCCTATGCTTCCCTGAGCTCATTGACTTGTTCATTTGTCGTAATGCTCTCACTCGATTTTTTTGATATATGTATTTTTGAAAGCATCCTGCTAGTGCAAGAATGAGTTTTGATTGATCCTAGCATCTTTATTTTTTTTCGCTCTAACGTCTCCTCTAATGACGGGGGAAGAGGAAATGAGAATCGGGTGTTACTCATGCTTTTGAAAGAGGTTAGATAGGTCACTAGTCCTTCAATCAGATTGCTCGAGTGAGAAAGTGGGCAATAAACTAAGTCTTAAGGATATTTTGAGAGTTGATGACGTACGACCAATGAATGGGTTGTGACGACAACGAGGGCGATAAGTATAAGTATTTAACCACGGGATGTGATGATCACAAGGCTAAGGGTAGTATTTTCTAAGGTACATGGTGTTCCAAGGGCTAGAGAGTTTTTTCCCGTCTCGGTTCGCCAGTTTGTATGCATTTTCATGGTATGCGGCTGTTATAACATAAGGGCCTTCTAAGTTCAGTTTTAGTTTTCCTTTCGGATGGGCATGCTTGGAAGGTATGATTTTCTTCAAGACTAATTCTCCAATATTAAAGGTTCGTTCAAGGACTTTTTTATCGTAAGCCCTGACCACTCTCCTCTGATATACCTGAGTGCGATTAGTTGCCCTTAGACGTGTTTCATCAAGTTCTCTAGCTGCGTGAGTAGGGCGATTCTCCTATCGTCTAAAGACAACTCATTATCAAGTTAAACTCATAAGGATGGTACTTGTATTTCATATGGTAAGACTGCCTCCATCCCGTAGGTAAGGAGGTAGGGAGTTTGGCCAGTGGTCGTACGAATAGAGGCCCTATAGGCCCAGAGTGCTTCTGATAGTCGTTCAGGCCAGTCGACTCCATTGCTTATTTCTACTGTGTGCTTTAAAATTTGAATCAGCATTTTATTTGTAACTTCTGCTTGTCCATTGCCTTGGGGATAGAACGGTGATGAGTGGCATAGATCGATCCCGAACTTCTTGCATAATTTCTTCGTCTTCTCTGCGATGAACTGTGAACTTTTGTCGGTAACGAACATTCTGGGTACTCCAAACTTGGTGATGATATTTTGAAGATAAACCTTACGAGTGTCTAAGCAGTGATTCTAACATAAGATTTGGCTTCTGCCCATTTGGTGTAGTATTTAGTTGCTATAAGTATGATGACGTGCTTGTGAGTGTTCGCAACTGTATCTGTGAAAGGTCCGTTGACGTCGAAGGCCCACATCAAAAATGGCCACGGTGAGGTCATAGTGTTCAATGCAACTGATGGAGCTTTGATAAGTGTGATGTGTTCTTGGCATTGCTTATAGAATTGGACATAGAGGTGGCAATCTCTGATCATTATCGGCCAGAAGTAGCCTTGTAGTATAATTTGATCGGTGAGTCTTTGTCTACCGGCATGGGCGCCACAGGCACTGGCATGTGCTTCTCCGATGATGTATTATCCTTCGACGGTTGTGATGCATCATAGCAGTACTCCTTTGGTGAAGGCTTCTTTGTATAATGTTTTACCAAGTATGCATAATCAGGTGCATCGGTTTCTTATAGTCTTTCGTTTGATCTTTGTGGCGTATGGGGGGATGTGTTGATGCTTCAGGAAGTTCCAGATGTCGAAATACTTTGGTTGTCTGTCGTCGGTTGGTGATTTCTCAAATCTGAGCATAGCAACTTCGATTCCTGACTTGACATGCTTCTCGGAGTGCTCGCTTCTTTTGGTCCCGTGCTCGTGGGGAGGATTGGTAATTCTCTTTTGACAGTCCATGCTACCTCGTGGGCGAGTACTGTTAATTTTTTGATGAAGAAGATCTTCGTACTTTGTCCAATAGGTATCTGGATGACCGAGGCTAACGTGGAAAGGGAGTCTACGAGCTCGTTTTCTAATCTAGGGATATGCATGAAAGAGATTCTTTCAAATTTCTTTACTAAATATTGAGCGGTTTCTAAGTTTGCCATTAGTCTCCTTTCCTTAGTTTTCCATTCTCCTATAACTTGCGAGATTATTAGCTTGGAATTACCGATGGTTTTTAACTATTTAAAGTCTAATTGTAATGCTGCTCGTAGTCCAGCTATGAAAGCTTCATGTTCTGCGACACTATTAGTGACAGGAAAATCTAATTGAAAATCCATAGGTATGAAAACTCCTTCTGGACTTAGGAGGACTATCTTGATGCCTTTTCTTTTGTGATTTAGAGCACCGTCAAAATAAAGGGTCCATGAGGTCTTATCGGGCTCTTCGTTATGAATTGTGAGTAAGTCTTCATCAGGAAAATCTTCATGTACGGGCTCATCACTCGACAGTGGGAGATCTGCGAGGTAATCGGCGATTGCTTGTCCTTTGATCAACTTTTGCGTGACGTAAGTGATATCAAATTCTTACAAGAGCATATGCTAACGAGCGATCTTTCATGATGTTGCAGGCTTTTCGAATACGTACTTCAGAGGATCCATTCGGGCTAGTACTAGTATCTTATGTGTTTCGAAGTAGTGCCGTAATTTGGTTGAGGCCCCTACCAGCACAAGGCAGGTCTTCTCCATGGGAGTGTATTTCCGTTCGTACTCGACCATTGTCCTACTGAGGTAGTAGATAGCCTTCTCTTTCTTGCCATCATCTTTATATTGTCCTAGCATTACTCCCATTGCTATGTCGTTCGCTAAGAGGTATAGGATTAGGGGTCTTCTGGGAACTGGTGGCGATAGTATTGGCGGATTAAGGAGGTACTTTTTGATATTGTTGAAGGCTTGCTGGCACTGGTCATCCCATTTGTACTCAACTCCTCCTTTAAGTAGTCTGTAAAAAGGGTCACAGTTATCTGAATGCTGGGAGATAAATCTCCTAATGAATTGCAATCTTCCTATCAGGCCTCGTAACTCTTTGATATTGCTGGGAGGTGGCATCTCAAGGATGGCTCAAACTTTCGCAGGGTCGACTTCGATTCCTCGCTTGCTGACTAAGAAACCGAGTAATTTTTTGGATGTGACTCCGAAGAGACATTTCTTTGAGTTCATTTTTAGCTGATATTTCTTAGCTCTTTGTAACACCAGTCGAAGTGCTTCAGCATGTCCTGTCTGCGTTTTGGACTTCACTAATATATCATCAATGTAGACTTTAACACATTTATACATCATGTCGTGAAAAATAGCCATCATGGCGCATGGATACGTGGCTCCTGCTTTCTTGAGCATAAAAGGCATGACGACGTAATAGTAAGGTCCCCATGGTGTAGTGAAAGAAGTGTTCTCTTGGTCAGACTCTGCTAATTTGATCTGATTATACCCAGAGAAACAGTCCATAAAGGATAACATCTCATGTCCAGAGGTGTTGTCGACTAGAGTGTCAATGTGCGAAAGTGGGAAGTCATCTTTTGGGCATGCCTGGTTGAGGTTTCAGAAATCAATGTAAACCCATACTCTGCCATCTTTCTTTGTGATAGGCACTATATTGGCGACCCACTTGGGGTAGAGGATGGCTCAGATGAATTTGACCTTATGTAATTTGTCAACTTCCTCTTTGACTTGAAGGGCGGTTTGTGGGTGCATGCTATGGAGTTTCTACTTAACAGGCTTTGCATCAGGTTTCAAGATGAGACGATGTTCTACTAAACTTAGGTTTAAACCAAGCATGTCCTCATAGGACCATGCAAAGGAATTGAGGTGCTCTTGTAGGACCTATACGATTTATTGACGTTTCTTAGAATTAAGCGTTGCACTAATTAATAGCTTCTTGGGCTTCTCTTTAGTGCCAAAGTTAAGTTTCTTTGTGGGTTCTACGGCAGCTTGGGTTTACTCATCGAAACCTTGATAAGTCATTGGAAGTCTGGAGCCTCTTCGGCGACTAGTGTTCCTTCTTCATCTTCGATAAGCTCATATACTATAAAATTAATACACTAGGGATTCGATTATGCGAGAGGTAATCCTTATTGTTATAATTTATGATCGAGAGATCTTTAGTAAGGTAAAGGTCAAGGATATTGATTCTTCTCTCAAAGTCACAAAGTATCTCGTCCGGTATAATCACTGGCTTATTGTTTAGCCTGGATGCCTTGCATCCTCGTTCGGGAGATGGGATAGTAGAAGTCTCAGGAGAGAAGTCTCCTTGTTGGCTGAAAAATTGGTTTGGGATGAAGGGTTCCCTTTCTTTTATGGTGTTTTTTGATTTTTTTGGATTTTGTATTCATAAATTTTTAGGGTTTTCTTCTTTTTTAATTTTTTTTATTTTCGATAGTAGATATGGTACAGGGTCAGTTCCCTCAAGAGGCGTCGGGCAAGTTACTTCCTCTAGCTGAGGGAGCGAGATGGCTGCTGGAGCCGTTCGAGCAATTCTTCAGGAAATGTGGACTTGTTCTGAATTTGGCATATTTTTTTTGAATTCCTTATTTGATGAGACTTTTTCAATAAGCGATGCCGATGGCAGTGGCATCGATATTCAGATTTTCTCTATCATATTGATTGCCTCATCTTCGAAGAAGCTCTGAAGATCATAATCAGTCGAACTATCATCCTCTGAGTTATAGTACGATTGCTCTTCCCGTCGAGGGTGATCTCCTAAGGGAACCTCAGGGGTAGCGAGCTCTTTCCCTTGGGCTTCGTAATATGCTAGGATAAGCCTGCATGCTCGGCAGCGAGGCTGATAGTGGTGAGAAATGCTGGGAGATCCCCAAGGACATTCCCATCCTTCTAAGTTGGACTCGAGGCTAGTATTAAACTCGTCTTCTTGATCTGACCATGCTTGGAGTCCTAGGTTGGCCCGCTCCGCTAGCTCGAGTGCAGGGAGGTCTATCCAATAGTCCTCGTCATCACTCGGAGGGGGTTGCCATTCTCCCTCGAGAGATTTCCAAAATATTTAGACCTGTGGCGTGTTTGGGGATGGAGGAGCGTCTAGTCAAAATTCCTCTTCAAAGTCAATGAGGGTGATGGGGGTATTTCCCCTTGGGTCAACCAGATGATGGTTGGAATTTTCTTCTTCTTACACTAGTAGCTGAGTTGGTGGGTTGTTATTTGCTTCTGTTGTTATGAGGTTAGAGTCGTTCGATTCTACTGTTGCAGAATGTCGGTCCCAGCTAACAAAGCGTTCCAATATGCTAGTGCTTGCCCCAAAGCGAGGTTGATATGGGTGAGCGATACACGGGGAGTCCCATGGGTATTCCCATCCTCCAAGGCCAAGGTCGAGGCGGATGCTATGCGAGTTAAGATCCCCTTATGGGGTGTCATCCTCTTCCCATGTTAGATGTAAGTACTCTTCACTATCTTGCAAGGCAGCTATGTGGAAATCTTCATCGTCAGTGGATTCCCAATCTTCTACTTGCGGCTCGAGTTTGGAAGGTTCTCCCTTTCTCTCTTATGTAAACCCCTTAGTGTCAAAAAAAGGTTTGACTCCTTCGAGCGGTTCATCAATGTCGTCATTTAGATTCGTCAAATTGTTAAATGCTTTAGCCATTCGTTCGATTTCCACTTCTTGGGATTTAGTGAAGGACTCCTCTCTCTGCCTTGGTACATCCGCCTTCTCCGTAGTCCCATAGACGAAGTGGTCATATAGAGACCATTTTGGTGAGGTAGGGGACAAGTTGGCTTGTGAGCCATCCGATTGGTAACCAAACCCTATGTGTTTGTGTATTTTCGTTGGGACGACAGGTCCTACATGACCTTGTTTATTTTTATCGAGTCCAGTGTAGGGGACGTATCCTAGTTGGTACATGAGGTCCCAACCTTTTGTCGCTGTAGGGTTGATGTCGTAAAGTTTGGCGAGGTGTGGGCCAACCTCTCTCCTCATTATTTTTTGTTGATGCATTGGGGGAGAACTAGGAGGGGTAGGGGGACGGACTTCCGCAACGGTTGTCTCATCAGAGATTCAGGCCTTCTGAATATGGCCCGTGTTTAATATGGAATTATGGGCTGTCAAAATACTTACAGCGTAATCAATGTCCATCTCCTGGAGGGGTGCATCAGCATATATACGGACAATAGAGTCCTCGTACAGGAATTTGACATATTGATGGCATGTGAATGCGATGGCTTTCATTGACTCTAATCATTTTCTTCCTAAGATAAGATTATATGTGATAGTGGAATCAGAAACATGGAAAGTGACATCTTTCGTTACAGGTCTAAGGTGAACCTGGAGTTTGATAGTTCCTTTGACGAAATGATGTAAGCCGTCGTAAGCTATAAGTGATAGTGTGGAGGGTCTGACATCCTGCTCTGTGTATTCGAGTGTCTTTAACGTCGTGAGAGGGCAAATATTGAGTCTTACTCCTGTCTCGACCAACGCAAGGGGTATGGAAAATCCTCTTATTATGATCGTAAGGTATATGGGGGCTACACTTCAGCGGAGTGACTCTTTAGGCATATCTACATCTGTGAAAGTGAGCATCGGGGGTTGCGCCATGACCGAGGCAAGTTGGTGTAGGTCATACAATGTTGTTTCTTCATCTACTTGTGTGTCCTTAAGTGTCCTTATCAACAACCGATGATGGTTAGAGGATTTCTTGATGAGTTCTAATATTGATATTTGGGTTATGTTCTTTTGGAGATGCCGCAGAAGGTCATATTCTTACCCTGGCTCGAGTATAATTTCTTTACCTGGCCGATGAGCCTTAGGTGTGGGTGGTTGGAGCGATTGAGGCGCAGGAATTGGTGGAGGGAAAATATGAGGTGAGGGCGGCAAGTTAGCTTCTCTTTCTCTTCCGTTCTCCTCTGGTGGTTGTACGTTTGTGAAATCCTTATTTAGAGGGACCGGTGGAGGTGGGTAATTAGTTCCTGATTTGAGAATCGAACAAGTTAATTATTGACAGAACTCGGTGTGGCTCGATGTCGATGTATTTGTGAAGTGAGTGAAATTCGAGGTCAAAGTGCGTACTTGTATGGTGCCGCTCCAAGGTGGGAGGTACTGTGTATAATTCTCTTCTTCTAGGAAAGCGGAGACCAGTGTCTCGCATGGGTTGGGATGCTCTTCTTGCTCACTTTCTTCTTTGTTTAGTGAACACTTAGTCTTTGTTTCGTTGTCCAAGTTCGGAGTCTTTCGGGTGACACTTTCTACCCATGCGACGATTTGGGCTGTAGTTTGAAGAACATGGTCTCCATACTCAAGCTCAGAATCAGACAAAGGGAGAAAAATTGGCATTGGCTCAGGATTTGGAGGGGTTGATAGTTCTGGTGGATGACTATAGAGAAATGGTCTCCGGGCCCTAAAGGAGTGAACTCATATCTGAGTGAACTTCAGGTAGGGAGGCGGTCTCTGCGGGGCGATTCGAGTGATCAAGGCCGAGGGATGGAAGGGTAAAGGAACTCTAGTAGGGGTACCAAAAGTGTTAGAAGATGGGATGTAAGTGATTAAGGTGGAGGGCTGGAAGGGGGATTGGCCGAAAAGATCTATGGTGGTGACCTAAGCCAGTGTCGATTGGTTGTGGTTAGGCATGGGGTTACTAATGATCCCTAAATTTTGTTGGGGTTGGTTATTGTTAGGGTTAGAATTCCTAAGCGCTTCCTAGTCAATTTAATTTCGATCTTTCATATCAGAGATTACTTCTCGGAGGGCCCAACAGTCTTCTAGGTTGTGCCTTGTGTATCGATGGAATGCGTAGTATTTACTATAATCTAGATTTGTCGGCCGAGGCCGGGGTCTTTCCTAGGAGAATCGGAGGAGATTCTGAGTGTTAAGGAGATGAAAAATGTTAGGGATTGTATTAAGTAAAGGTGGATAGTGTTCCTGCCTCGGCTGGTAAGGGCCTCTAGATGGGTTGAAGTTTTGTGGTGGGGGTTCGTTATTGTAGTTCGGCGCATGGGCCGATCGATTCTACATCGTATTTTTATTCTGGTAGGTATTAGGATATTGGTTCTGGTTCTGGTATTGGCCCTAATTTTGGTTCTGGCCTTGGTTTTGGTTCGCATATCTTTATTGATTAGTGCCCTAGTTTTGGTTCATGTACCATTGTTGATTCTGATTTTGCCCGAAATTTCTCGATTGGCAATTTTCGTTCCCGAGGTTTTGTCCTTGGTTGACAATGGTGTTAACCTGTTCAGTTCCTGAGGCTTTCCTGTTATTTTTTAACTTTGATTCACTAGAAGAGCCTACTTTCGACGTGACTATAGGCAAGGTGAGGTCTCCGCCTTTAATGTGTCGCGCTAGTCAGGCTGCCCGGGAGTGGAGTGCAGTGAAGTCAAGGCAATCACTTATGACAAGCGCGCTCTTCAACGGTTCCTTAGTATTGTCAATAATAATATCAATCGAGTCTTTCTCCTTCATTAACATGCCGATCTTGGCATCGAATTTTCTATACCTAGCGACAAAGTCAGTAAATTCCTCATCGGGCCCTTGCTTGGCCGTCATCAAATCGCTGAGACTGACTGTCTCTTGGATTAAGTGTTTGTATTGGTCCAGGAACTGACCGACTAATTCATCGAATGTTTCTATCTTACAAAGTGGGAGTCCCGCAAACCAATCTAGAGCTTCTCCTTCTAATGAGTGCTAGAAATAGTGAATGAGAAGTCCCTGATTATCATGTATGGGTCGGTAATCATTGTAAAATAGGGCCAAGTGATGGTTCAGATTTTTGGTGCCGCTATACTTGATAAATTTTGACGGTTTAAATCCTATGGGCAAGTTAAATTTGACATCCCAATAAAATTTGTCGAACCCAAATGAGTGACCAGGGCATTCCCTTTTGGCCATGTATTCGTCGAGCATTTTAGGAAGATCTTCAATTTTAATAATGACGTCTTTTGGAGCAAACCTTGTCTAGAGAGTCATCGCTGAAGAATGTGTGAGCCAGTTGTCTCAATGGTGCGGCGCGGGTCGACACTGCGCTCCTGGTAGGCGGTAGCCTTTCATGTCATTCTCGTTCTTCTGAATATTGTTGTGACCTAATGGTCTCATATGCGGTAGCCAATCCTTGAAGCAATTCCTCAGAGTCATCATCTCCTCTTTGTATCCTTCGAATACTAAGCTCTACGATTTGTTGACCAGTAAGGTTTTGTCCGATGACACCATCTCTCCCATTAAGATTATTCCCGGTGTGTGGGCTAGAGAAGGGATTTTATTGTTCACTAGCCATATTAATCCCAGGTTGTCGTGGGCTGAAATTGTAAAGGGATTCTTCTCCGTACATGGGGTTGTCATAATATCTCCAAAATGGTGGGTCTCCTAAACTCACTCTTCGTATGCCAGACATCTCGAGTTTTTGACGAAGACTCATGTATCTAAAGGGATTCAAAATGACGCGATGGAAAGTAAAATAGGAAAACAAACTAACCTACCTATCTAAAGAAAGGAAAGAGTTCAACAAAAACATCCCATAGCGATCGCCAGTCTGTTGGTGCGCGCTTTTTCTGGGTTCCTTTCGGTCCCCGTTGAATCAGTGGCCCAATTCTGTCCAAGTGGACTCTAGCGATGCGGAGTTTGGAATGGTAGAAGTAAAAATAAAAAAAAATAAAAAATAAAGGGAGAGGTTTTCTAGGAAGATTCCTAGTTTGTTGTGATCGTCAGCTGCAGATATTTAACGACATTACAACACATCTATGATCACGCTTTAGAGCGGGTGTGGGTTACTTTTATACTGAATCTTCCACCTGTGAACGTCAGCAGTTATGGCTCTTCCTTATAATTTAGATAGTTCACTTTTCCTTTTCTTTCCTATTATTATTATAATTCGGATCAATTCAGATTCCCTAATTCTATTGTGAGTCTAGTGGTGTAGGTTTATTATGGTGATTTAATCTAACGTTATGATTCTATTAGGTGTCTAATTAATTTAGTTTCTTAATCCTACTATAAGTCCAATTGATATCAATCTCTTGATTGTACTAGGAATGCAAGCATGTTAGTTCTGATAAAAACTCTAATTAAATCAAGTATACTGATCGTACTAGAATTCTAAGTAAAGTAATTATAATAATTCTACTGCAATTCTAATTGAAATAGAGAACTAATTTTATTAGGACTCTAATTTAAGTAATGAATTAATTTTATTAAAATCTAATTAAAACAAATAAAATACTTTTATTAAGAAAAACTAATTAAAACCAGTAAACTAACTATACTAAAAATCTAATTAAAATAAAGGAACTTATTTTATTAGAATTAGAATCAGATCAATTATTCTAAGGATCTAATCAAAATAAAGCATGTAAACTACTTATACTAAGAATCTAAGAAATTTATGAACTTGATTTTCTAATCCTAATTAAAGTAAGAAAATAATCCTAAAAAAAGGGCTTTGGGCCCGCTATGCTAAGGAGGATTGGCCTCGTTCCCGAGTACCCTCCATAAGATCCCTTGGGCAAATCGAGTGGCTGAGATTAAGAATAAATTAGATTTTGGATTATAAAATAGTATTTTTAGATTTTTGGAGTCGTTTTCGGGATTATAATTAAGAATTAAATTATAAAACTAGGACTATAGAAGACTAAATTGATATTTGGGATTTTAGAAATACTAAACTAAGGAATTAAAACTAGAATTTAAAATTTTAAGGACTGAATTCGGGTCCGAAATCAGAAAATTAGGCCATATGATTAAGGACTGGTTCTAGAAACAATGAACTAGAACCAAAGATTTATGATAGGACTAGAGATAGAGATTTTTGAATAAAATTGAGTCTATAGTCGATGGATCGGGCCGTTAGATCAAGGACTGGTTCTAGCAATGAACAACTAGAACCAGATATTAAAACTACAGTTTGAAAAGGGTGCTATGGTCTAAGAATGAATTAATATTAATAATTAAAACTAAGAAAATTCTAAGTCTAAGGACTAAGAACTACGGTCGGGAATAAAAAATTACCTAAGGTCGACGCTGCGTAGAGAAATATCGAAGATTCGAAGTTTGAATCTCGAAATCATGGCTAGGTTGCTCTATGGGTTTGTCCTCGGAGTTCTTTGGTTTCAAAATCTCAGAAAATTCCATTCTCTCTTGTTGTGTTCTAGCCTCTGGGGCGAATTAGAAAAAAGTCTTTATAGGTTTATCTCCAATTCGTGCCTTGTTTTAGGCATTTAACTGAATTACGCACCAGTTTCCCGGTGCTCAATCGCTTTGAGTCGGTCACCGACTCAGTGAGCGACCGGCTGACTTGCTCAGCGAGTTTCCTAGTCCTAATCACATTAGAACTAATTGCGCGCCTAGTGTGGAGTGCGCGGAACTAATTGCGCGCCTAGTGTGGAGTGCGCAATCCGATTAAACGTCTCATCCGAAGCGCTTGATCGATGAAGCTTAGGGGTCAAGGATGGTAAGACTAGGCCGGGCGTAGGCTAATTACGCGTCGGTGGTGGAACGCTCAATCCGATCGCGCAGCTCATGTCAGGCATGTGATCGAGTCTCAAGGTGGTCTGGGAAAAGAAGGTTGGTGTGAAAATGAGGAATGCACACTTGTGGTTCTACAAGTAATCGAATTGCGCGCGTGATTCGGGGCTGTCCTTGTTCGAGTCGGGTCTGAAATACGAGACTATTGTTTTAGCCTGCATTCCGACTATATACTATTGTTTTAGTATATAGTCTCCCTACATCGGGATATGAGCCACAGAGCTATTGTTTCATCTTGTGTTCAGCCATGTACTATTGTTTCAGTGCATGGTTCCCGAGTCAGGGTCAGGGGGTTTATAATGTCAAACTATTATTTCAGTCTGCATTTCGACTATACACTATTGCTTCAGTATATAGTCTCCCTACATTGGGAATTGAGCCACAGAGCTATTATTTCAGTGCATGATTCGCATGTTAGGGTTCTGGGGCCTGAGCCACAAAGCTATTATTTTAGCTTGTGTCCAGCCATATACTATTATTTCAGTATATGGTCCCACATTAGGGCAAAAGGGGTCTGAAATGCTAGACTATTGTTACAGTCTGCATTCCGACTATATACTATTATTTCAGTATATAGTCTCCCTACATTAGGACCTGAGCCACAGAGCTATTATTTTAGCCTGCGTTAAGCGATTTACTATTGTTTCAGTGCATGGTTCCCATGTTAGGGTTATGAGGTCCAAGGTTGACCAAACAAATTCGTATATTCCGAGAGGGAAAAATGGGGGTGTCTACACTAAGTCGTAAAATCTAATCTATATTCTTATTTTATTTAAAACTAATTAAGCCCTAAAATATAATCTATATTATGGTTTTATTTAAAACTAATTAAGCCCTAAAATCTAATCAATATTTTTGTTTTATTTAAAACTATTTAAGCCCTAAAATATAATCTATATTATTATTTTATTTAAAACTAATAAAGCCTTAAAATCTTGTAAATCTGATATATCTGCATAATTAGTAATTTACTTTTCTATTAAAAGTGTGAATGTATATTCTTGTGTTATTTTTTTGTTATCTTCTCTTTGTTTGACTGCCGCGATGAACCACCGGTCAGACGGTGCTGGAAAACTGGAAGGGAGGTCTAATCTTACCCAAGCCCTAATTTTCGTGGAGCCAACTCCTAATCGATTGGATATGACTCTTACCGGTTGGGATCCGTGCCTAACGGTTATCTGTAAGTTTTAGGACGCACGTCCACAGGTTCAGGATGGATTGTTGATGACTTCTGGTGTGCTTACATTATTGGTTGGTGGTGAAAGTTATTTAAAAATTAAAGACAGAGTAAAACAGGGGGTGAATCCAGCACAACTCAGAAGTCCTAGACCTGCAAGATACAGGATCCTTTGTAGCATGTTTTGATAAGTAAGAGTTTGTCCACAGGGAAAGGTGATCTAGAGCTCCAAGGGAGCCATCTCTAGTAGTCTCTCCAGATCTGTCTATAGATCTGGCAGTCCTAGAAGGAGGGGAGTTTAAGGGTCACTTATTCTAAGTATTTTAATATCTAAACTACAGAAAGGGTTGAGAGGATGGATGGAGTGTGGAAAATAAGTATAAAAAGGGTGAGAATTACGTTATTGAGCCAAGGTCAGAGAAGTTTTGTAACTCATATTTAGATCTGATGTTATAGAAATCCTGTCCAGAAGCTACATTATCACCTCAGAGGAGAAAGGATCCGACCCATTACTCTGCCATGATTCCACCCTTAAGGCTATAACCTGTCCACTTAAATGGTCACAAATTATCCCATAGGGGAGCCACTATCCAGGGATGGGTCAAAATATAACAAGTAAATCATTGCAGGCACTATTTCATCCAGGCTACCTGCTCAAGAATCCATAGGAAACCTCAACCTCTAAAGTTCTATATGTGGGGCTAAGGCTGTAGGACCATGATAGCCCAGACACAGAACCAGCAAGAGATTGAGTACAACCTTCGATCCAGCTGTCCATTGCTTGAGCGAGGCTATAATGGTCCAGTCACCAGCCTACAATCTCTATAACCAGATCAGATCGAACATTTGATGGCGGATCTATACAAATATAGAGTCCGCCTCACATAATCTCTCACCAGGCTTCTACAAGCTCAGGTGTAAAGAAGGATCCATCTTGGATCGGTGGATTAGAATCACCTTAAGGCTATAATCTGCCCATTTAAATGGTCACAGACTATCCCAGAAGTTATCCTCCTCACGGAGCTCAAAACAAAACAAGAATATCGCTGCTACCACCATGCTCACAAGGCTACCAGCTCAAGCTCCCATGGGGATTTCAGATCTAGTGGGTCCTGTGGTGGGGCTAAGGCTGTAGGACCATGATAGCCTAGACACAGGTCACTTGGATCTGAATGGCCCTTAGAATTAGTCCTCCATTGCTTTGAAACACAGCCAAAGCAATGGCAGATCACAAGGCAGCAGCCTTGCACAGAGCATCTCACACATAAACACCAATCCCACAAAGTACAGATCCTATTACAGAACTTCCATTGATCTAATTCAAAAACACATACAAAGGCATAGCCAGCAAGTGCTGGACTATGGAGAGAAGGAAAGAAAAAGAAAATTACTTACTGCTAGAAAGAAAGAGAAAAGAAAAAACGATCTAAGATGGGTTCCCAGATACCTAAACCTAAGCTAGGTATGGGTTTATATAGCAGTGGGGTGGCGGCACATTAGGGTTAGGAAACCCTAATTTTAACGATGCCACATGGCCTAATAATGATCCTTGGATGCCTCGAGGTGTGTGCACAGAGATTTGAGTGTGGGAGTGCGTGCCCTAATCGCTGAAAATACCCAGAAGGTCCTCTGCTGAAGAGATGGAAGTTTAGGGTCAGAGCTTTGCTAGGTAGCTGTAGTTTCCCAGACTTGTCCCGTGGTATCTCTTTGCTCTTCGCTAGGATGATTTGACACTGAAGCTTCAGCCGTCGCGAGGTTGCCTTGGTTTGCTCTTCAGGCAGTCGCGCGATAGAGAATTGCGCTCTCGCTGGGTTGGGCTTCGCGAGGTTGAATAGAAAACACAGTCTCAAGTGTCGCGAGATTGAAATTCAAGCAGTCGCGAGGTCGCTCGATCTTCGCTGGGCTGATCTTCGCGAGAGTGAATTTCAGCAGTGCGAGAACTTCGCGAGCACTTCTCTTTACTGGACTTCATGAGTTACCTTGCGAGGCTCTACTGAGTTCTGAACTGTGCGAGGTTCTATGTCTCACTTGATCTTTGCGAGATTGGCTTTGCCTTCGCCAGGATGTTTTCTTTCTTGAATGGTGCGAAAACTACGCGAGGAATCTTCTGAAGCTCTCTCTCCTCAGCCGTTCTGAGCGAACTGCATGAGATTGAGGGAGGTCTTCTTTGAACTGCGCGACACTGCGTGATGTGTTCTACTCTTGAGCTTTGTGAGAGCTGTGCGAGTTTGAGTTTCTGAAGCTCTTCAGTCACTCATCTCATGAGAGGTTGTCAGAAGTCTTGGGAAGCTCTGGGCTTGAATCTGCAAGAAGGCATATTTCTCCTGAATCCTCTAAAACTTGGGTTAGCTGTGCGAGGCTCATTTCAAGTCTGGATTTAGAGTTCATTCTTCTGAGGGATATCTGGTGCCAAAGCAGGCTCCTTAACAGGATTCCTGGCCTTATTTCACTACTGATTATTACCTACACAAAATACTTAACAAGAACTTATTAGGTGGCTAAGGGTCTAATCAAAGGTTAAGTTAAGGGGTGAAAAGTGGTACTTTTCAGGTCTTAACACACCCCCAAACCTAATCTTTTCTAGTCCCTTAGCAAAGCTACATTAAATCTACTCTAAAAATTAAATGCCACTTTTGTAGGGAGCACTGATACATTTAGGATATGTACCAAGCCTTTTAAACCCCTAGGTGATCCCTAGTGGAGGAGTGAAGTCTCCTAAGGGTTTTCAGTGAAGACAGCCACAAACTTCTCAAATGAAATAGTTAACAAAAGTGCAATATCATCCAATGAGCAGTTAAGGAATCAGATTTAGTCTACTCTTGAATCAGTACACATAAAAGAAATTTAATTCAAAGAATTTAAATAAAGATAAACTCTCATGATTGCACAGCATTTCCAAATAGTTTGCAATCACAGAAAACTGCACAAGTGTGTGTCAGCACTGAGCTTATCCTTATGTCAAAAAATTAGGTTAAGGTCATACATAATGTATTCAAGTTCAGACCCAAAAGAAAACTTTGCAGGGCATACTCTCATAAAGGTTTGTTGAGGGGTTCATTTTCTCACAGGCTCAAGAGCAGTTACATCCCCCAAATGGGTTTGTAAGCATGAGCATAGGCAGAGTTCTTAAGTGCTGACATCATTGGCAGCTCCTCACCATAGATTGGATAATTTCCTTATCTTCACGTGACAGCTCACTCATCTTTGGATCACAAGGGCTTTTAACTGGGCTGTAATGTGGTTTATGAGATAGGGTTAAAAAGAATGGAAGATTGAAAAGGGGTTCCAATTTGAGAAATCAGTAGGTCACAGAGGTGGTTCATGACTTCACCTTCCATAATTCAGCTCCCTTCATCTTCTTTGAGATTTTCCGATTTGAAGTGATCAATTTCTCTTCTTGATTTTGATTTTTCCAATGAAAGTTCCTCTTGACTTCTCCCTTATTCCTCTTCATTATTATTTTTGTTTCTTTTTATTGGAGTTTCCTTCTTTTTATTTTGTTTTTGCTTTTCAGAAATGCTACCATATTCTCAGTTACCATACTGCCAGATTTTTGAGATCCTTCTTCTCCATTCACCTAATGTTGACCATAGCTAGTCCATCTTCAACTCTTTCTCCTTTACCTTCTGAATTCTCAGAGTGAGGGTAGGTTGAATCAGGTTCATAGGTTCAGGTTCAAGTACTCAAGTGTATTTTGAAGAAATTTAGGATTTAAAGCTCAAAGGGGGGTATGGACAAGGGCAATTGCTTTAGGATTGGTCTTTTTAGGCTCAAACTGTCCAAGAGAAGGCCTTGATCCTTTCCTAGGTCTCATGAGTACTATCAGTTGTTTCAACTTGGAGTTACCTAAAGTGAGCACACTGACTCAGCCAGTCCTTAGAACTAAAAGAAATGCCTTAGTTACTCCTCAAAGAATAGAAAAATTTTGTAGGCCCAATTCTCACTGGTTATGGTCATCCTTTGAACTTTCAAGTATGTCCTCACCTTTTTCTCTCTCTAATGATTCACTAAGTGCTGATACAAGTAGGTTTCCTTGGTGATATTATCATGGAAATGTGGAATATTAGAAGTTTATAATGTCCAAGGTTTGCATAAATTTTAAACTTCTTAATTTCATGATTCTTAAGTGAACAGAGGTCCATTTCCATATTGCTCAGATGAGTCTGCTGCACTTATGTTAGCTATTCCATTGGCAGGGTCTGCCTGGCACGCCCCCAAACCTATGAGGAGCAGTGTCCTCACTGGTTCAAAGGTGTCGGTGCAGCAGAGTTATTACATCATAAAAGACAAGAACAAAAAATAAAGTAACCAACAGCAGAAAACTGTATAGCATATCAGAAAAGGAAGATATTATTTAAAAGAAAATTACAAAAATGGAGGAGGGAGAGGGAGAGAGATCAGGGGTGAGGGGGTTGAGAAGGTGGGGGAGGGGGTGGAGTTGGCGGGGAAGGGGGTGGAGTGGAGGGGGCAGGGGATGGATCTGTCTTTAGCTTCTTCTTCTGCGGCTGAAGCTTTTCCTCCTCCTTGGCAAGGATTTGCAAAACCACCTCATATTCATCCCAGAGGGGTTGGAGGGGATCCGGCTCTTTAGGTGGCGGTGGGTCCAGCCACATCGGGTAAAACTTGTTAGGCAGCTCATTTGGCTTGTCATCTGCCATGATTAGGATTAGGGAAGGACCGCTAGTGAGATGGGAAGAAGATGAACATATTTGAATTAATTGATATGGTTGGGAAAACGGGGAATGACAAATGCATTAACGTATTTAAAGGCGAGGATGGCGGAAGATGAAACGGTTGAATAACATCCAAGTCGTCGTAATTAATTGAGAGTGAGTTGGGAAACGTCAAGTCCCAGCAGTCAGCGTGGGGAATGACAAATGCATTAAACTCGCGCAGTTGGGTAAGGGAATCACGAGATATCAGAATCGCGCGATTATGGGAGTTAGAGCTGGAAGTGCGCGAGAGATTCTACAGCATTAAAACTCACAACAGCGAAAGAAATGGTCTATGCGAATTGCGTGAGTCTTCTCAAATCACAATTTGGAATGCGCGAGGGCCAAATCAGCAGTTCACAGAAGAAGAAGAAGAAATCATACCAATCCCACATAAACTCTATCAAGCTCAACAATATCAAACTCCACATAACCCCTAAGGTAGAAACAAAAGTAGTATAGTACAATATGGACATAACTGCGGGTCAGGTAGAGGTAGGGGTCTCATGAAAATGAATAGTGCGCATAGGCTCTGCAGGTCGTTCAATGCAAGGCTTAAGCCTCTGACCATTAACTTTGAAGGTCCTCCCAGATTTGGGATCCGTGACTTCCGCAGCACCAGATGGGGAAACATTCACGACAACATAGGGACCATCCCATCTGGATTTTAATTTGTCAGGAAAGAATTTTAGTTTGGAGTTGAATAACCAAACCTTACAACCAGTTCGAGGCTTTTTCTCAGCAGGCCCTTGTCGAAGAAAGCTTTAGCCCGTTCCTTGCAGATCCTGGCATTGGTGTAAGCATCCATCCTTAGCTCATCCAATTCCGATTGTTGTAATGACCTGTGTTGACCAGCAGAAGTTAGGTCCATGTTCAAGTTCTTAATGGCCCAATAGGCCCTGTGTTCTAACTCTACTGGGAGATGGCAGACCTTGCCATAGACTAGTCTGAATGGGGACATTCCAATGGGAGTCTTATAGGCAGTCCTATAGGCCCACAGTGCATCATCCAGTTTCTCAGCCCAATCTTTCCTGTCGGTCCTAACTGTTTTCTCAAGGATGTGCTTGATCTCCCTATTGGAAATTTCAACTTGCCCACTTGTTTGTGGGTGGTAGGGAGTAGCAATCCTATTGGTCACAGAATATTTCTTGAGCAAGCTCTCGAAATTCCTGTTGCAGAAATGGCTACCCCCATCACTGATAATAGCTCTAGGGGTTCCAAATCTTGAGAAAATGTTGTGCTTTACGAATTTGAGGACCACCTGGTTATCATTGGTTCTTGTGGCAATGGCTTCTACCCATTTAGAAACGTAGTCCACTGCCACTAAGATGAAGTGGTAACCATTCGAGGGGAGAAAGGGGCCCATGAAGTCTATTCCCCATACATCAAATAGTTCTACAACAAGGATGGGCTGTAAGGGCATTGAATTTCTTTTGGACAGCCCTCCTAATTTCTGACATCTCTCACATGCCTTGCAGTGTGTATATGCATCCTTGAATAAGGATGGCCAGTAAAAACCACACTGCAAGACCTTGTCAGCAGTTTTTCTCCCACTAAAGTGGCCTCCACAGGCATTTTCATGGCACATGGCCAGAATACTAGGGATATCACTTTAGGGAACACATCTTCGGATGATCTGGTCGGCACAGTATTTTTATAGGCAAGGTTCCTCCCAGAAAAAATACTTGACCTGTGAGAAGAACAGGCCTTTATCCATTTTGGTCCAGTGGGGAGGAATCTTTCCTATAACTAGATAATTGACAATGTGTCCAAACCAAGGGACTAAGGAGTGGATGGCAAATAATTGCTCATCAGGGAAGGCATCATTTGTAGGGCCATCCAGGCATTTTTCCAAGATAATTCTGGACAAGTGGTCAGCCACCACATTCTCCACACCCTTTTCGTCCTTGATTTCGATGTCAAACTCCTGTAGCAGGAGTATCTATCTAATCAGCCTAGGCTTAGTATCTCTCTTGGACAATAGGTACTTCAATGCCGAATGGTTAGTGAAGATCATAGTTTTAGATCCTAGTAGGTAGGCTCTAAATTTGTCAACAGCGTAAACCACTGCTAGAAGGTCTTTCTCAGTTGTGGTATAGTTCAGCTGAGCTTCAGCAAGTGATTTGCTACTATAAGCAATGACCACAGGCAGTTTATCTTTTCTTTGGCCCAACACAACACCTATTGCCAGGTCTGATGCATCACACATCAGCTCAAAAGGCTGGGTATAGTCCAGTGTTTGGAGTACAGGGGCAGAGGTGAGGCATATTTTCAATGTTTCAAAAGCCTTCAGACATTCAGTAGAAAAGTTAAAGGGGACATCAGACGAGCGGGTGGCTGGCGGCTTAGCAATTTTGCTGAAGTCCTTAGTGAACCTCCAGTAAAATCCTGCATGCCCCAGGAAGGATCTGATTTGCTTGACTATTTTTCGAGGGGGCAAATTGGCAATGAGGTCCACTTTGGCTTTGTCTACCTCAAGCCCTTCTTTAGAGACTACATGGCCCAACACAATGCCTTGTGTTACCATGAAGTGGCTCTTTTCCCAGCTTAAAACCAAATTGGTTTCCTCACATCTTTGCAAAACTAGGCTGAGGTGCTGTAGACACTGGCCAAAGCTGTCCCCATAGACAGAAAAGTCATCCATAAAATCTCCAAAAACTTGTCAATCATGTCAGAGAATATGGCATACATACACCTCTGAAAGTGGCTGGCGCATTACAGAGTCCAAAAGGCATCCTTCTGTAAGTGAAGGTGCCAAAAGGACAGGTAAAGGTGGTTTTCTCTTGGTCTTGAGGTTGCACAGGGATTTGGTTGTACCCTGAGTACCCATCAAGAAAACAGTAGAAAGCTTTTCCAGCCAATTTGTCCAGAATTTGATCAATGAAGGGGAGAGGGAAATGGTCCTTTCTAGTTTTAGAGTTGAGCTTCCTATAATCAATGCACACTCTCCAGCCAGTGGTTGCCCTGGCTGGCCTCAACTCTCCAGTTTCAGTCTTAATCACTGTTATGCCAGATTTCTTGCGCACCACTTGGATAGGTGCCACCCAATGAGAATCAGAGATGGGGTAAATCACCCCTGCATCTAGCAATTTAATGATTTCCTTAAGGACCACTTCCTGCATGTGAGGATTTAATTTTCACTGCATTTCCCTGGAGGGTAGTGCTCCCTCCTCAAGATGAATCCTATGCATGCAGATTGATGCATCAATTCCTCCCAGATCGGCAATGGTCCAGCCAATTGCCTTCTTCTGCTTCCTCAAAACTGTGAGTAATTCCTCTTCCTGCTCATTGGTAAGGGAGGAAAAGATAATCATAGGAAGCTTATCACCTTTCTCAAGGAAAGCATATTTTAATGTTTCTGGAAGCTTCTTGAGTTCCAGATCAGGGGCCTGTTGAGTGGATGGCAAAATTGGTGCATTGGAGGTTGGAGGAAGAGGTATCAATGTAGGTTTCCAACTTGAATGCTGCACTGAGCCTACAGAAGATTTCAATATGGTCATGTCTTTTGATCTCCCATCTGGGTCCTCTTCCTCTGCCATATCCCAAATTTTAACTAAATTCCTGACAATGTTGCCCCACTCCAGCAGAGTGGGCAATTCCTCTTCCACAATTTCCTCTAGTACATCCACTGCGAAGCTCTCCTCATTTTCCATCTGAGGGTACTTTGCACTGTTGTACACATTCATCTCAACTTTCATATGTCCAAAAGTTACCTCCATTATTTCAGACCTGCATTGAATGCATGCATTGGCAGTGGCCAAGAAAGGCACACTTGATATATGGTATGGGGTTTGGGCTAGTGCTGCAGCCCATGTCTAAAACTAAGAAGTCAGCAGGGTAGAAAAACTTATCCACACCTACTAAGACATCCTCAACCATTCCTAGAGGTCTCCTCTCAGACTTGTCAGCCATCATCAACACGATGGGGGTATCCTTGACTCCCCAAACCTGAATTCTGAGATATACCTTTGTGTAGCAGAGTTAACTGCGGCTCCAAGGTCTAAAATGGCTTTTCTAATTGTATGGTCTCCAATTACGCAAGGAATAGTCGGTATCCCTAGATCTTGTAACTTCTCAGGCATTGATATGTTAAATACAGAATTCACTGTATCAGTTGCAAAGACCTTCTTGGACACATGGCCTCTAGCTTTTCTCTTTTGGGTAAAGAGGTCTTTCAGGAACTTTGCATAGGTCGGGACTTGTTTAATTGCCTCAAGCAGGGGTAAATTGATTTTTACCTGCCTGAAGGTCTCCATCATTTCCTCCATTTGGGCATTCCCTTTATCAAAAGGGAGAGGACCATTCAAAGCCTGAGGAAATGGTAGCTGAGGTTCTGCTGGTTCCTCAGCTGCTAGCCCATGACTAAACTTCTGTTTCTTTCTTTTTTCATGTTTTACTCTCTGCTGCGGCTCAACTACAACCTCATTATTTTTCTCCTGCTGCAAGGTGGCAGGCACTTCTTGGCTTTGTGGTCCCACAACTTCTCTATCGTGATCATTTGCATTAGCTGTGGAAATTGCCTCAGCTGATCTGTTACCCACCTGGTTGTTTACCAGCCTGCCAGACCTTAGGGTAGTGACAGCATTGGTATCCTCAAACTTTGAGGAAGCTTCCTCAATTAAAAATTGACCCTTGGGGTTAGCAATTGGCTGGTAGGGCAATCTGCCTTCATCTCTCCTAGCCAAGGTTTTTGACATTTGGCTCAGTTGCTCTTCCATTTTCTGGAGGCTCTGACCATGAGAGTCCACAGTCTGAGCCAAGGAACCCAAGTTTTGCAATGAAGTCAAGACTTGGTCCTCAAAAGAAACATTTCTAGGCTGAGAAGGGGGTAAGACCAACTGATTTTGCTGCTGATGGGGCTGCTGATGGTGTTGGAAGGTAGACCTAGGGGCATTCCCTTGATTGAACTGCTGCTGTGGCCTTTGTGGTAAGGCCAACATTTGCTGGGGCTGCATGTAGTTGTCTTGCTTCCACCTCAGATTTGGGTGGTCTCTCCATTGGTAACCAACATTTTGGTGTTGGTATCCATATGGCTGCCTATTCTAGCCCCCAGATTATTGCTGGCCATAAGATTGAGCAACAGCAGCATGTTCCAACATCAATTCAGGAAATTACTCTGCAGATGGACATTCCTCCACTGTGTGCTGTGGGGACTGGCATATCAGACATGCCTCAGCCACATGAGCAACCCTTCTGGGTTGCATCACAGTCAATAATTTATCAAACTTCATAGAGAGGTTTGCCATCTACAGCTGCAGGTCATTGTTCCCAGACACCTCATAAACTTTTCCTCTTGATCCAGCAGCAGGCACCACCTTTGACTCAGATTCCTGACTAGTTCTTGCTAGGGATGGCTTTTGAAAAGCATTCTCACTAATCACCTCAAACAGTTCCCATGCCTCCTCAGCAGTTTTGTGCATGTAGGATCCACCACAAGAGGCATCGACCATATCTCTATTTTTCTCATCAATCCCATTGTAGAAGCTTTGTACAAGCTGCCACTCAGGGATCTTGTGGTGGGGGCATTGTTTGAGTATCTCTTTAAACCTATCCCAGGACTGGTTAAAATCCTCAGTTGAGGATTGAGCAAACGCAAGATTCTCCTTCCTCAACTGGCTAGTTTTGTTCTCAGGGAAGAACTTGGTTAGGAATCTGATCTGCAGGTCTTTCCATGAAGCAATGTTATTGTTGGGAAGGATGGTCAGCCAGGTACTGGCCCTATCCTTCAGAGAGAAGGGAAAGAGTCTGAGCCTAGTAGCCTCAGGTCCCAAACCAGTGATATTAAAAGTGGTGCACAAGGCCAAGAACTGGTCAATATGCTTGTAAGGGTCCTCTTTGCTAAGCCCATGGAAAACTGGCAGCATCTGGATGATTGAAGTTTTTATCTCATAGTTCCCCTGAACATCAGGGAATTGAATGCTAAAAGGGGAGTTATAGTCATCTGGAGCATTCAACTCCTTGAGGATTCTGGGCTGTTCTTCACCCATAATTGCTGTCACAGATTCACTTGGGGGCTCTCCTGTGGTGTGCCTGTCTCTTCTAAGTCTCCTTCCCCTTTCCAACTTAGGGTTAAGAGGCTCTAAAGCAGGGCTGAGGGATCTCCTCCCTAGCATACAAGCACACCAACAGCAAGGAAAGCTTCTTGCAAGCACATCGCAAAAGAATGATTGTACACTAACAAATTTATCGAACTAGTTTACAGCTATTCAAAGAATACATTTAAACTATCCTAGATACTGCTAAAAAAAATAAAATTTTTTTAAGAAAGATAGACCGAGCTTTAAAAGTCAGAGAGTTTGCAAACAGAGGTAGCTAAGCTCCAATTGGAGTCCAACTATCCTTCACTGCTGCTATCTAGATCTGCAAGAAAGGTTCAAAATTATGTCAGCAGTATCAATTATTCACATGTGCAAATAATACTAAGAATACAAAAACTAAGGGTCTACTAATAGATCATCCTTCCCCAGCAACGACGCCAAAAACTTGTTGATGACTTCTGGTGTGCTTACATTATTGGTTGGTAGTGAAAGTTATTTAAAAATCAAAGACAGAGTAATACAGGGGGTGAATCCAGCACAACTCAGAAGTCCTAGACCTGCAAGATACAGGGTCCTTTGTAGCAAGTTTTGATAAGTAAGAGTTTGCCCCACAGGGAAAGGTGATCTAGAGCTCCAAGGGAGCCATCTCTAGTAGTCCCTCCAGATCTGTCTACAGATCTGGCAGTCCTAGAAGGAGGGGAGTTTAAGGGTCACTTATTCTAAGTATTTTAATATATAAACTACAGAAAGGGTTGAGAGGATGGATGGAGTGTGGAAAATAAGTATAAAAAGGGTGAGAAGTACGTTATTGAGCCAAGGTCAGAGAAGTTTTGTAACTCAGATTTAGATCTGATGTTATAGAAATCCTGTCCAAAGGCTACATTATCACCTCTGAGGAGAAAGGATCCAACCCATCACTTTGCCATGATTCCACCCTTAAGGCTATAACCTGTCCACTTAAATGGTCACAAATTATCCCATAGGGGAGCCACTATCCAGGGATGGGTCAAAACATAACAAGTAAATCATTGCAGGCACTATTTCAGCCAGGCTACCAGCTCAAGAATCCATAGGGAACCTCAACCTCTAAAGTTCTATATGTGGGGCTAAGGCTGTAGGACCATGATAGCCCAGACACATAGAACCAGCAAGAGATTAAGTACAACCTTCGATCCAGCTGTCCATTGCTTGAGAGAGGCTACAATGGTCCAGTCACCAGCCTACAATCTCTATAACCAGATCAGATCCAACATCTGATGGCGGATCTATACAAATATAGGGGACTCTGCCTCTATACAATCTCTCACCAGGCTTCTACAAGATCAGGTGTAAAGAAGAAGGATCCATCTTGGATCGGTGGATTAGAATCACCTTAAGTCTATAATCTGTCCACTTAAATGGTCACAGACTATCCTAGAGGTTATCCTCCTCACGGAACCCTAAACAAAACAGGAATATCGCTGCTACCACCATGCTCACAAGGCTACCAGCTCAAGCTCCCATGGGGATTTCAGATCTAGTGGGTCCTGTGGTGGGGCTAAGGTTGTAGGACCATGATAGCCCAGACACACAGGTCACTTGGATCTGAATGGCCCTTAGAATCAGTCCTCCATTGCTTTGAAACACAGCCAAAGCAATGGCAGATCACAAGGCAGCAGCCTTGCACAGAGCATCTCACTCATAAACACCAATCCCACAAAGTACAGATTCTATTACAGAACTTCCATTGATCTAATTCAAAAACACATACAAAGGCATAGCCAGCAAGTGCTGGACTATGGAGAAAAGGAAAGAAAAAGAAAATTACTTACTGCTAGAAAGAAAGAGAAAAGAAAAATGATCTGAGATGGGTTCCCAGATACCTAAACCTAAGCTAGGTATGGGTTTATATAGCAGTGGGGTGGCGGCACATTAGGGTTAGGAAACCCTAATTTTAACGATGCCACGTGGCCTAATAATGATCCTTGGATGCCTCAGGGAGCGTGCACAGAGATTTGAGCATGGGAGTGCGTGCCCTAATCTCTAGAAATACCCAAAAGGTCCTCTACTGAAGAGATGGATGTTTAGGGTCAGAGCTTCGCTAGGTAGCTGTAGTTTCCCAGACTTATCGCGTGGTAGCTCTTTACTCTTCGCTAGGATGATTTGACACTGAAGCTTCAGCCGTCGCGAGGTTGCCTTGGTTTGCTCTTCAGGCAGTCGCGTGGTAGAGAATTGAGCTCTCGCTAGATTGGGCTTCGCGAGGTTGAATAGAAAACACAGTCTCAAGTGTTGCGGGGTTGAAATTCAAGCAGTCGCGAGGTCGCTAGGTCTTCGCTGGGCTGATCTTCGCGAGAGTGAATTTCAGCAGTGTGAGAACTTCGCCGGCACTTCTCTTTACTGGACTTCGCGAGTTACCTCGCGAGGCTCTACTGAGTTCTGAACTGCACGAGGTTCTATGTCTCACTTGATCTTCGCGAGATTGGCTTTGCCTTCAGTAGGATGTTTTCTTTCTTGAATAGCGCGAGAACTACGCGAGGTGTTCTTCTTCTGATAATTGCATCCCAGCGCCCACTAATTTGCGAGGAATCTTAAAGCTCTCTCTCTCGGCCGTTAGAGCGGCGCTGAGATTATGAGAGGTCTACTTTGAGCATGCGACCTGCGCGATGTGTTCTACTCTTGAGCTTGAGAGTCATGAGTTTGAGTTTCTGAAGCTCTTCAGTCACTCATCTGCGCGAGAGGTTGCTGTAAAGTCTTAGGAAGCTCAGTTGAACTGCGCGAGACATATTTCTCCTGAATCCTCTAAAGCTTGGGTCAGCTGCGCGAGGCTCATTTCAGGTCTGGATTCAGAGTTCATTCTTCTGAGGGATATCTGGTGCCAAAGCAGGCTCCTTAACAGGATTCCTGGCCTTATTTCACTACTGATTAGTACCTATACAAAACACTTAACAAAAACTTATTAGGTGGCTAAGGGTCTAATCAAAGGTTAAGTTAAGGGGTGAAAAGTGGTACTTTTCAGGTCTTAACATGGATGTTCGTAAGTTCAGGATGGACATCCATAGGCTTCTAGGCGGACATCCATATTTTGGGTATTCTACTAGCGTGTTCAACAGACATCCGTAGTGTTACTCGGACCCGATTTATGATCCGGTATTTTGAATCATCATTATCTCTTGGTGGAGTATCAAGTACTCTACCCCTGATATATTATGATCAAAAACTCCTATTGCGTGATAATCTTAACAGTGGGTTTTCGATCGATGGTCATGATAGATCTAATTTAAAATGCAATATCTTTGTGTATTTATCCAATTATAGCATATTATATATCTTTTTTTATCATCACAACATGATAGAAACTTAGGATTTCGATTCCACCTGTAAAATCAAACTTGAACCTTTCATGTTCTTGATCACACATACACTAAAAACTGTACCCATCACTATAAAAATAAGGTCTTTCAGCGGCACCCAAAAATGGTCGTTGCTACTCTTATCGCTACTAAAACAATTAGTTTTTATGTTAATAGTGGCAATTGACCTTTAGGCCTTAGTCATGGGGAGATTCCTTTCACGGTCACGTGAAACTCGGAATGCAAGCATCAATATACTGATGCAACACCTCTATGAAAGTGTGAGCTGCCACACAAAGTACATCTAGATAACTACGGAAATGTCTCTTGGAAAGCGTGGTATAGTAAAGCTTACCGCACCATGGCTCACTCTAGATTCAGGTTATAGGAAAATGATAAGACATAATATGTAAGATAAGATATAGATATAATAAGACATCACTGTAGCATAAGATTAAGAATTTAAGTTTGTACGTGTCATTCTTTTCGCAGCCACCGTAAGTATTCCAACGTCTACAGTGGAGATGAGTCTATCAGAATACAATATGAGATATGTTATGAAGTACGTCGTTCTCACCTTTAGAAACGCGTATGCTTATGACCGGTTGCCCCAGAGATTGGATGGGGTGTATGATATGATTATGATATGTTATATTCTAGAGGGTGGTATGCTACTATTATGACCCTCACATGGTAGGCTCAAGCATCGACTCTAGCACAGATCGTATGAGGAATTGTAGATATCCAAATTTGGCCCAAGGCTTGATCGACACATAATTTGAGAAAGGTATACCCCTGAGCTTCCGAAAGCATCTCTCAAACCCTTATGAATCATCTAAAAACCCTTAGAAACATTTTCCAGACCCTTAAGAATCAACCCTAACCCCTATAATCCTTCTCAGGCCTGTTTCAAATCCTCCTGAGTAGTGATTGAAAAGAGGAGTGCCAAGGCTTACACAGACCATTTATGCAGATGAGCCCTAGAACTTTGGAAAGAAGATGTTCCCAACTATCCAATGAACTAGGAATCACCAAGTTTGGAGTTGTATATAAAAAGTTATAGGGGTTTAAAAATTGTGCAGAAATAAAGGAAATTACACTAGCGAGTATATTATACACGCTAGGCAAAATTGCCTCTTCCTTTAAAATTGAGCTCCAGAACAAGCTCTGGACTTCTCAGGGACACTGTTACCAAGCCTAGCATATATAATATATACGCTAGGCTTAGGAATAGTATTTTTTGGGAAAATATCCGAATTTCACTTTTGGGGTTTGACTTGTTGACCACCCCAACGGCTGAGGTGGGTTTCGTTAGCACTATTGTACCACCATTTATTCTATTTACAACCCTTTAGCCATTTGAAGCCCCACCCTATCATCTACCATTAAACCCATTTCTCACCTATCTAAGCTCTCAAAACCCTAAAAAACCTTAGATCCCTATTACCTAATTACTAACCCAATTAGCCCTTTAACCCTTCACTATTCCTCTCCTTTTCTATGAATAGAGAGCCACCCCCCCTTGCTTAAGGGCTTGAAAAAATTCTTAAAGAGAAAACCCTTTAGAGATTTCTCCCTCCACTTTCATGCTATAATGCATAAAATTCCAGAATAGAGTTTCCCTTTTTAAACTCCATTTTTCATTACCGAACCCTTAGATTTAGCTAGAACTAGGCCTTAGCCTTCTTCTCCTACCTTCTAGCTTCCAAGCCTTGAAGGTTCAAACCCATTCCTCAACCCATTTTGCTATCGGAAGCTCATCGGAAGCGCATCAACTCGAAGGTCCACAGGGGTGCTACAGGGGCCCGAGAGTTTCGACTCTCCCCTCTAGTCCTCTACCTTTTTTACTTTTCCTCTATTCTTGAATTTGAGCCGTTATGCCGCTGAAATTTCGTTAAGGGTGGGGGGCTCAAATAGGATTGAAGTGCCTTCGGACAAGAGGAAGTGCCATTCATTTTCTTTTTTTATTTTTTATTTGGCCATAGTAGAGATCACTTACGAGCGGGTCAATAGGGTGTTTAACACCTTCCCGATTGATAACCAAAGCCCCTACCCAAGAGCCTTTGGCAAAGACCGATAAATCAGAGTCATATTTTTGTACTTCGATGCTTACATATTAATTTTTGAGGTATCTCGGGTCACCAAAAGTGCTGGGTGGTGACTCCATCCTTTTTTAGAGAGTGCGTATTGTCACGACGGACCCGCAAAGTCCACAGTTGCACAGATGGCGACTCCGCTAGGGATAGCTTGTAGAGCTTCTCCTTGAAATTTTGGCCTTATTATACTCTTCTTTTTACTAACCTTTTTATTTTTATTTTTACTTATCCCTATGATTCCGTCATTTGCATGCCTTAGTCGATTGGCTGGCCTACTCGAGCACTCTTTCTTTTTACCCCTATGATTCTCTCATTTTTCTACTTACCCCTACGTTTTTGTCATTTACACGTCTTAGCCTTTTAGCGGGCTTACTTACACATTTATATTTTTATCATTTACACGCCTTAGCTGTGGTGGGCCTACTTGAGCACTTACATTTTTTATCATCATATTCCAACAGGGGATGCCGACTGGTAGAGGTGGCACGAGAATTTCACTGCCCAATTTTGAACTTAAGTAAACTCCCTTAAAATTAAATATTAAAAATTGAACCAAGGGGACTTAATTCATTTTTGCGCGGGTAGATTTTAAAAGGGTGGGATATAGGTAGTGATACACTCGTCCCATTCCCGATAGAGCGACAACCCTAACTGTGATGATCTCGAAAGGAACCACCCCATCAAGTATCTGAGAAGGCATTCTTGCCATAGGTATATCAGGTGACCGATCTTGTTACAAAGCCTAAAACCCTTAGGGAAGTGCGTTAGAATACATCGTAACAGCCTTATATCTCTAGGTACGGTAAGGGGGGATCTGAAATAGTAAGAAAAAATAGTCCCTCGAAGCATTGCTTCCAGACAATCCAAAAAAAATAGGCCAACTCGGGTCTACTGCTACGATCCAAAATATAAATATATAAACTTTTTAGCCTAGCGCGTATAATATACACGCTAAGCAAAAAATCCTCAGATTTAGCATTGCATGTATAATATACACACTAAGCCAAAGTTCCAAAGTTTTTTAGCCTAATGTGTATAATATGCATGCTAAGACAAATCTCCAAAAATTTGGCCTAACATTTATAATATATACGCTAACCTTTTCTGACTCAAGCAGCCCGAATCTGAGGCCTTTTTCCACCATTCCCAGGCATCCCGCTCGACAGTTTTTGTACACCCAATAAATCCCACACTTGGATGCCTAAAATGCGCTCGCCGGTCATAAGAGTTTGCCCTCTTATTGACTCTTCTGAGGGATCGGGTTGTCGTGTGGATTTCCATGCCTTCACATAGATCAAGGGGTTCTCCTTGATTCTTCCAAAGCGCATCGGGATCCTGCCGTGGCAGATATTAGGGGTGTGAACGCCACCCAAAATGGGAATTCCAAGGCCCCAGAAAAGCATCATAAGAAGGTTCAAATTTTTATCCAAAAAAATTAATTAATCAAGAAAAATCAAAATCTAAGAAATAAGAGAGATTGTGGCATCGGAACAACATCACCTTGCCCTCCATCTTCTAATAGGGGAAGGAGGAAGAAAGTGTTTGAGCCTCACCCGAGGAATCCATACCCGACACACTGCCAAACCATGTCCTGGGTGGTTGATCCGGCTTTTGCCGACCTCGATTCATCCCTACCACATTTCCCAACACATTCCCATTTAGAGGCCGCTCAATCTCGATTCAACGTCACCGGACCATATGGTGCCCCCATTTTTTACTCCACCACCACTCTAAATCAACCTCATTTTCCCTCCACATTTCCACCCCATTTTCCTCCCACATCAAATCAAAATCCACCCCACTTTCCCCACTCATCCACTCAAACTATGTCCCATTTTCCCTCCACTTCCAATCAAACTATGCTCAATTCTCCCCCATCCATCCAAACCATGCCAATTTTTCCAACCATGTCAAACCAAATTCCACTCCATTCCTCCACATCCACCCAACACATACCCTATTTTCCCCATACACCAACCCAAGCTATGCCTGATTTTTCCCATCCCTCCACTTCAAGTACACCCAACTTTCCCTCATCCACCGCACATACACCCCACTTTCCTCCCACACCCAATCCAAATACACCTCCCTTTCCCCTCATATCAATCCAAAATGCCCCCAATTTTTTAACCCAACACATGCCCAATTTTCCCCCATCCTCACAAACCATGCCCAATTTCCCCACCTCTACCCAGGTCATGCTCAATTTTCCATCTACACCTAACCAAGCCATGACCAATTTTCCCCCATCTACCCCGGTCATGCCCATTTTCTCCCATGCATCCCCCTCATCAGGTGAGCCATCCCCTTGCAACCCCATACCTGACCCCATGTCCATGATGGAGGACATGATGAGCGCCTACACCGCATGGAAAGCTTCCCAAAGCCGCCCTGACCCACCCCAAACATCCTCAAATTCCCATCAAACCTTTCAAATTTTCCACACCCCATTCCCCCAAAATCTCAATCAGCCTCCCATAGTCCATACCACCCAAAACACCCAACATCAGCCATGGGACCATGCAAGCAGGCCTCAAAGGCCCAATACCCAATCCCAAGCCCATCAAGGCCCAAACCCAAGGGTCACATTCTAAAACCCTCCACAAATTCCCGAATTTCCCACTTACATTCACCCCCAACAAACCCCCATTCCCCCTCAAACAATAAACTCCTCTCATCCCACCCATCAAACCGGCATGAGCCTCATTTATCCACATCCGTCATACCCAACCCAACATGGAAACCCATCACAAATCTCCAACCCACCCTAGTTTACACATCCTCTTACCTTCCAACCTAGTCAGCAAAACCCCCACCAAGAACAATGGCCTCACCAAGCACCTATCCAAAACCCTCAATTTACCCACCCCTTTACCCCCCAAATCACTCAGCAAATCCTCCCCCACTCACAATGACCTCACCATACATTTGCCCAAACCTTCCAAAGTCCAATCAATCCCATTCCTCCCCCGATTATTGATGCAAGTAACCAATATGAGGAGGATGAGGCCTGAAACAGTGGAGCCTACATGGGGGCATTTACCAATTTCATCCCCTCACAACCCGTGTTGACCAACTCACAGGCATGCCAAAGTGAATGGAGACAACCTGTTGAGGGACTCGCCCCACCATCAAGAGAATAAGAGCTATTAAAAGAACAGGTGGACAAGATCCAAAAATAGCTGATGAAGATGGGTGGAGCTGAAATCCATGCCACTGATTTTTCCAACCTATGCTTATTTGTAGAGGTACCTTTACCCCCGAAGTTCAAGATGCCAACATTTGCAAAATAAAATGGCATGGGTAATCCTATTGCAATCCTCAAGTCCTATTGTAGGGACATGTGCCAGTATGGTGGAGATGAACGACTCCTCATCAAAGTATTCCAAAAGAGCCTCATGAGCCCAACTTTGAGATGGTTCACTTCCCTTGAACCATCTATGGTTAAAACTTGGAAAGATTTGACCCACCTATTCCAGGAATAATATGTCTACAACATAGACATCAAGCCCTGCTGTGCGACCATGGATCCTCTCGAACCTGTCGCGGCGATGTGCTCGCTACTAATAAAATGTAGAGTCGCCACCCGGAGCTTTTGGTGACCCAGGAAACCTTCAAATCGATATTTTGAACACCGAAGTGCTAAATATGACTCTGATTTACCGGTCTTTGCCAAAGGCTCTAGGGTAGGGGCTTCGGTTATCGATCGGGAAGGGTTTAGGCACCCGATCAACCCGCACGTAGCGGTCCCTATCTATGGCAAAAAATAAAAATAAAAGGGCGGAGTTTTCCCTTTCCCAAAGGCAATATGGTCCTATCAAGCTTTGAGCCAAACCAAAATTTTGGTGGTGTAACAGCTTGAATCCTTGGACAGAGGAGACACCAAGAAGGTAGGGGAAGAGAGGGGTGAGCCGGAGCTCACGGGCCCTTGTTGCACCGTGGAAGTCCATCGCTTTGGTGTGCTTTCGATGGCTTAAATGGAGTGAAAATGGGTTTTAATGCTAGGATTCAATAAAATAGGAAGTGTAGGGCAAGGCCAAAGGCTAGACTTTAGCTAAAGGGAGTAATCTAATGGTGGAAATGGACTGAAATAGATGAAATACGCATGCTGGAATTCTGGAAAAATATTGGCATTTTCTCTCACTAGGGTTCTCTCTTAAGCATTCTCTATCTTTCAACAAAAATGCAACCCTTTGGGAAGAGGGGGGACCTCTCTATTTATAGAGAAAGGATGGGTTAGGGGCTTACTTAAGAGCTAATGGGTTTAGCAATTAGGTAATCCCCCATCTAAGGTTTTCTAGGTTTTCAAGGTCCTAGGATTTTAGGAATTTGATTTTAATGGCGGATGATGGGGTGAGACCATGGGTGACTTAAGGGTTGCCAATAAGCTCAAAGGGGGTGCAACCATCCTCAAGACACCCAACCCCAACAAAGGGGATGGTCAAAGGGTCAAACTAGATAAAGGAAATTCGAGCAACTGATGACAGTTACTGTAGCTAAGCTAGGCGTATATATTATATACGCCCAGTTTAGGAACAGTGAATTTCACCAAAAACAGGAGAGCCTTGGGAAGATGAAGCCCGTGGTGGGTCCCACCTATGCTGGGCATATATATTATATACGCTCGGCCAAATTTCCCCCAAAAAAGGTAGGCATATATAATATACACGCCTAACTAATCTGGGGCCAAATTGGCTGGGCGTATGTAATATACACGCCTGAGTAAAAGTTTTATGATTTTATGTGAAACTTCAATCGGCCATAACATTTGACCGTAGCTCCAAATTGAGTGATCTTTGGCTTGTTGGAAAGCTAGAGAAGTCCTCTTTCCAATGGTAGATGGCTCATCCTCAGCAGTGGATTGTGTAAAGTTTTACAGCTCTCCTCCCATAAATTGCTCAGAAGGGTTTAAGTTGAGTCTGGGAAGGGATCCTAGGGTTTAGGGGTGATCTCTAAGGGTTGGGGGAATGGTTCTAATGGGTTTTAGATGATTCCTAGAGGTCTAGATAGATTTCCAAGGGTTCAAGGGTGTCATCGGAAGCACAGGGGTACATCTCTCCCGAAGTACAAATTGATCGGGCCTTGGGCCAAATTTGGGTGTCTACAGATGCCCCTCTTTGGTATTCGATCACTAATGATCGGATGCCAAAGACCAGAGACATCCGAAGAGGTCCAAGGCACGTTTGATGGGTCCGCCTGGTTCAACTCAATTCTCAAACATCCATGGTGATGGTGAGTGTGCGTAAGCCTTCTCATTTCGGGATATCGTCCGTACCTCAGTGCTAACAGTCCCTAAGCGCATTGCGACATTACTGGGCATAACTGCAATGATCACAGAAAGTGTTAACCCGCTAGCATGGATATCGTCCACTTCCTGAGGGAAATTATAGATTTGTGATGTTGAGTATTAATCTGAACCAGATAGCTCCATGAAACGGGATGATTGATCTATGCTTCGGAATTGATGCGAAGCACACAAAGCGTAGGCCTTCAAACTGTGTCCAATCCTATGGGATATTGACAGCTCCATTAGATTGGCCACGAGTGCCCTTACCTAGGTAAGGCTCGGAGTCTTTGGGCGAACCCATCAACCTCGAGGTTGCTTTAGCATGATTTACCCGAGTGGAGAGAATATTGATGTCGCAACACTTCTTGGGAATGCATGCCCATTTTCTGAGTAATTTTTTTTGTGTCATTTTCTGAATTTTCTTTTGTTTCGAGGCCTCTAAGCAAAGCTCAAGGACCTCTGACAACTTTATTCTTGCACAACTCTTTAAGTGGATCAAATGCTAGTTGATACGCTTTTAAGAGTGCGTGCGCCATGCCGAGGATAGGTACACCTTGGAGATGTGTATGTTCTAGTGGTGAGGTGCTCCTGATTCACATGAACCAGAGTGCCTTAACTTAAGACAAAGCTAAAGATCGGGCTAGGACCGATTATCCCTTGAAAGAGATGGCCAATTCTAGCCTCCATCCCTAATGAAATCACATCTAACTAACTATGCACAGACAGACACCCATCAGGGGCGATAAGCAACAAAATAGGTGCGAATGGAAGCCTCGACCCTAAGGTACAATTTACGAGGATAAACGACCATCCTGCGGATACCCAGACGCAAGTGCGTACATTCATCAAGGACACCGTGCCTATACAGGTTTTAAGCCTGTGTAAAAGGAAATAAAAGGGAATGAGCCCTTCGGTCTGTATGTTTGCACATAGTTTGGTTGGTGGTAATTTCATTTTTGACGGGTCAGTTTTAACTGACAATAGACTTTTCGAATGGTCTGAAGTCAGGGGCATTCTTGGTCAACATAGATCCGAAGGGGGATGACTAGAGCGAATGCTTGGAAGGTGGGGTCAACCTACTCAGGATTTTCACTAAGCAGCAACAGGTTGTTATTTCTTCTCCCTTTTTTTTTGTTGTTTTTTTTTTTCTCTTTTTTTCCTGTCAGGTTGAGACTCTGGGCATGCTCAAACTGCCTTTATTTCTGCACGTATCCTTAGGCAAATCAACTTGCCATGTTGATATACCTTAGGGACGTGTGCATTCTGGTGATGGGTTCTTGGTTTGCCTGCCAGATCAGGCCTCGACCTCTGCTGGGGAAGATCTTGGGCTAGGTGTATGCTCCCAGGAGTGACCGGCGATGAATGAAATTCATTTGCCTGCCGGATCAGGTATGGGGTGTCCCTGTGTAAGACGGGGTTCGAGAACTTTCGGGTGGACCCTGATCATTCCGAATTGATTTAACACGGTTCTCGGAGTGGTTCAAATGGTCATTGCAGCACTCTTTTGAGAACTAGTGTAACTTTCAGCCTTTTCTTTCTTCTTTTTTTCTCTTTTTTTTTTTTTATGGGCGCATTAGGTGGGCGCCTACAGGTCTAGATCCATTTATTGTAGCATGGTCCCTTTGGGCCAATTGAAGGCAACTCGAAGGGCCATTTTGGGGATGCGTGCACCCTTGCCCGATGATACGTGGGCCTCTAAGGGGGGTCTGGATCGGGGTCTATAGCATATAAGGGGGTCCGTCAGGCCTCAAAATCGAAAATGGCCGGGTAGTTAAAAAAACTACCATTTCTGGTCAGGCGTATATATTATATACGCCTGACCAAAATCTGGCGAAAATGGTTGGGCGTATATATTATATACGCCTGTCTAAAAACTGGCAGTTACAAAACTGCCCGAGCCCGAGCACAAAAGGGGCCCCCCTTTTCAAATTCTGTCTTTCTCCCTCCTTCTTTCTTGAGTTTGGGACAGCCCCCTAGGGTTTTTACATTTGATTTGGCTTGAGTTCTATTACCGACGGTTGCAAGTGTGGATCGAAAGACGCTTATCCTCCGCCGATATTTGTTTTTCACTCTCATTGAAGGTAATCATTACCCTTCCTTTATTTTTCTTTTGAATTTTTTATGATATTGCCTCTCTTTTTTTTTCTTTTTTTTATATGGTGAAATGCTCTGTGATGCCTATATTCCTTTTTCTCTCTTTTTGTTTTTATTGTTTTCCCCCTTTTTTTTTTTGAAATATTTGATTCCTTAGGCCCATTTTCCATCCATCATTCATTTATTTTGTTTTTCTTTCTCTTTTTTGTTTTTGATGGATTAGTGTATTTTATTTGATGGATTGGTGCCTCTCCCTTTTTTTTTTTTTTGGGATTAGTGCATACATATATTAGTATACGTATATATGTATTATTTTTTTGTTTGGTGGATTAGTATACACACACACACACATTTTGTTTTGCTTGTTGATGGGTTAGTACATTTATACACACATTTTTTGTTTGGATTAATATGCACACATTTTTTTTGTTAATGGGTTAGTACACACAAATTTTTTTTTGGATTAGTACACACATTTTTTTGGGGATTAGTACACACACACACACATTTTTTTGACGGGTTAGCATGCTCGTATATATTTATTATATATTTTTTTATTGTTTTTTTATTGTTTTTTTTTTATGAATTAGTACATACACACATGGTTTTTTTTTTTGATGAGATTTTTTTGTCTTTGGATTAGTGCGTATATAATTTTTTTTCTTTTTTTTCGTGTTGGCACCCTTCTCATATGCTGATGCATCTCATATTTTCAGGATGTCTGGTGAAGAAGGGCATGATCAGCGAGAAGGGCCGGATATGGCCTACGGTCCCCGTGGGGAACAGTTCATCATTTCTCAGCGCTCCTCCCAGCCTTGGTATGAAATGCAAGGCGAGGCTGCCCATACCGGCCTCCTCTACTGCCAGCACACCCACATGTCCAACTTTGGGATCGTCGGTCAGGTAAACAGATGAGCCCCCCCCCCCTTTTTCGCTTTTGTTTTCCTTTGATGTCTTCATTAAACCACCTTGCCCCTATCTGATTGATGCCTTCTATTTGCAGCCCTTGCCGAACATTATGTTCCGAGGCGGTTGGTTCGACCTCCAGCGTCTCGTGCTTTACCTTCCCCCAGTGGTGAAGGACCTGCTCACCGATGCCGATTTCGGGGATTTCATTTCGTGTCCCATCGTGAGGGCTGATATGGCCTATTTGAAGGCTCTGATAGAGCGTTTTCGCCCCGAGACCATGACATATCACATGGTCGTGGCAGAGATGGCCTTTACACCTGCGGACTGGTCTACGATCACTGGGGTCCGTATTGGAGGGGTGCTCGTGGTACCTACTCGTACGCCGGGTAAGGAGGAGGTGATTCGACTGATAGGGGCCTACCCGACCTCTGGGAATATTCGAGGTTCTGAGGTCAAGCTGTCCTGGCTGGTTGATCAGTTTGAGCCTCACGAGTTAGTGGACCAGGGCCAGCCTGACATGGCCATATATCTCGAGCCCACACGCACACATATGCTGGCCCGCATTGCTCTGTTGTTCCTCCTGGGCAAGACTCTCCTCTCCAACACCAGCGGAGGGCGAGTCTCGTTGTCCCTGCTCAGCCTGATGGTGAACTGGGAAATCGTGCATTGATTTGATTGGGGCGGCGCCGGCTATGCTGTACTCATGTCCAGCCTAAAGCGAGCCGTTCTTGGGGAGTCTAGCTCCATTGTGGGTTTCTGGCCTGCAATTGAGGTATTTTATCCTTTGGTTTTAGCTTGTCCAATTTTCTTTTATGGCATACCTATCTTTCTCTGCTTGCTTTCTCAGATCTGGGGGTATCTTCACTTCCAACCGGGTCACCCTCTGCTTCAGTCTGAAGTTGCTACGTTCCCCCTCATGAGTAAACGGCACGTGAGTCACCGTCGGGACGTAGGTATGAAGCATTTGGAGTTAGGGTTGCGCTCTCAGTTTGACCTGTTGATCCCAGAGCAGGTAAAATAATTCCCTTTTTATAAATTTGACAGCTCTTGTGTGCTATGGGTTCTGACCAAATGTGTGTATCCTTCCTTTATTTTCTCTTCTTTTGCAGGTCATCCTCGACCCCTACATAGGATCTCCCTTCTGAAAATTGGCTTCAGTGGGTCCTTCTCACTTTTTGCTGGACCATCGCATCATCTTCCTCTACGGGTCCTGGACTAAGGCCTACTATTTAGGGGAGAGAGTGGTTCATCAGTATCGCCCTCTCTTTGTCGTGCCCCAAGCTCCTCCCGCCGATGTGTTAGCTCCAGAAGACTCCATTGATGAGCTTACTGCTCACTTTCTTCACCATGGGGTTCCTATCGATGACCTTCTCTTGCCCGGGGGGTATCAGTCGTGGTACGATTCCCTGCCCTATCATTTCTTGCTGCCCCGCTTCGTGCCTGGTGCTAACTTTTTAGCTTTTAGCGGGCCACGATCTCAGGTAATGCCCCTTTTCTTTTTTTATTTAGCAGCTTCCTTGTGATTACTTTGATTGACCTACCACCTTTAATGATAAAATGTTTCTCTCTACAGTTTGAGCAGGGCGGCGACTCAGATGAGGGGGATGAGGCGGCTGCTCCTTATGATGCTATAGGTGCTGGACCCTCCGATCCTTCCGGGGCTGGTGCTTCTGGCGTGCCTTCAAGTGCTGGACCCTCTGACCCTTCTGGTGCTAGTGCTTCTGGTAGTTCGCCCGTCGAGGTTCAAGGGACTTTCAAGCATTTGGATGATGCTTTCTTATCGCGTGTGTGTGCCGACGTGGCCGAGAAGGCACATATCTCTGCTGAAACTATTCAGGTCCCACCTCCTGAGCTGATCCCTGGGGTAATCTCTATCTTGTTTCTTTGTTCTCCTTCCCTTTGAATTATGCTGATGGCCTGTGTGACTAACACCTCCTTTTTCTTATTGGCCAGGATTATGAGTCGGCAGTGAGTCAAGCTGAATATTATCATAACCTTGTTGGGCTTAGGGAGACCGAGGTGGTGAGTGAATGCCGACCCAACCTAGTTATTTTCTTTATTTACTTTCCGCCTGTTTCTACAACGTGCTCGTGAAAAGGAGTCGCGTTCCCTTCTCAGCCATATTTCTCAGGCGTGGACTCGGGTGGGGGAGACTCGTACCTTTCAAAGCGCGAGCCGGCGCCGGAAGAAGTCGAAGGGGGGTTGCCCAGGACTAGTTCATTCTCTAAAAATTTGAAACAATGAAACAGTTTAGACTGGGCTTTATTGGGGATACGTAATAACTTTTAAGCAACAAATTTTTTTGGATGGTTTATAATTTTTATGCTTTATATGAATGTTTCATTTGGTTATCCCCTTGCTTTGATGGTTTCCCTTTTTTGTTTTTTGTTGGGCCGGACACGGGCCGACACCCCTCCAATGATGGAGTCGATCTTGCAGGTGATTCTCCGTATAAAACCTACAGGTAGTACGTCCTCCAGGGGCTTCCCACGGGTGTGCGAGTATGCCCGCCTGTGGACTGCCTCGAGATGAAAGAGTGGGCCAACCAAAAAATAAGTTCCTCCTTGGGGAACAAAAATGGACCACTATGAGAGGGGGCCTTGCCACTTTTTAATCGGGCGATATATTATATACGCAAAATGTTCAAGAATAGTCAAGCGTATATAATATATACGCCTGGAAAATCCATAGTGAAAATGGTCGAGCGTATATATTATATACGCCTGGCAAAATGTTTCAAACTTTTGCCTTGGCGTATATAATATATACGCCCGCTATAATTTGGGCTCAGTGGGCTCTTTATAACCCGAGCCTGGTCCCCCCTTACCTCCTCCTCCATCCGGGTTTGGCCTTTTTGCCCTTCCTTTCATCTTTTCCTTCCCTTTCTTTTTTCTAGTGGGTCCATCGTCATACATTGACTGATTTTATAAAGAACATCTTTGTACGTCGATGGACCTGCCTTCGAAAAGGGGCCCAAGCTCTTATACGGGGGCTGGTATACTTCCCTGTTTGGACTCGGGGCCCCATTTTTTGTGAAAATGGCATGATAGCTTGGCTGAGAGCGAGCTTGCTATTCTGAATTTCCTCGGGTTGTCCCACCTTTCCTCTCTCCTTGCTATCCCTCTGTTGCCCAACCTGCTGTAGGCGACTTTGGCGTCGTGGGACCATAGGGCCCATGTCTTTAGATTTGGGTCTAGGGAGCTGACCCCAACCTTGGAAGAGCTGGCCTCTATTACTGGCTTGAAGATGCATTGAGGCCTTGCAAAAGTGGTGCCCAAACCGGGGTATGCAAAGGCGGTCCACGCGGTTCTCGGTTTAAAAAAGGGTGGGTATGAGAAATGTTTCGCCGGAGGGCCCACTAGGTGTTCGGTGAAATTCCTGAGAGAACTTTTCGGCGACTCGAGTCTCCGAAAGTTGCCCATTCGAGATCCCTTCAATGTAAAGGCTTTTTCCCTTTATTTGCTGTCGGAAGTTCTCTTCTTTAC
Organism: Chloranthus sessilifolius; assembly: GCA_021018995.1. Classification (NCBI taxonomy): domain Eukaryota; kingdom Viridiplantae; phylum Streptophyta; class Magnoliopsida; order Chloranthales; family Chloranthaceae; genus Chloranthus; species Chloranthus sessilifolius. The sequence goes on along the minus strand of CM037597.1, from coordinate 29,975,607 downwards.
TGGGGGCGAGACCTTTTCCCTTGGGCTGTGCGACGTCTTGACTGAGTTGGAGGGAGGCCGCTCATTGGTGCACCTAGTCTTGGCTGAGATGTATCGGGGCCTGGATGCCTCGGCCTCGGGCCGGGTTGGGATTCTCAGTGGGAGCCCGCTCCTTGTTCAGATTTGGCTAGGAGAGCATTTGGCTATCATGGGGCCTGTGCCGAGATTGTGTTTGATAAGAGGGGACGTGGCTCGGGGCTTTCTGATCCGGTGCTCGAGATTGCCTCATGGGAGCGCCAAGGAGCTGAGTACGTGGTTATCAGATGCAGAGCTGATCTGGCATCTTCCCTAGTTGGATGGTACCTTTCCGATTGTCCGCTCTCGAGATTGTGAGGGTGTCACCCTATTGGGGTTGACCGGTAGCACATATTATTTCCCATCTCGGGTGCTTCATCAGTTTGGGTATACTCAACATGTGCCATGCTCTGTGAGGCCACCTTTGTGCTCTCTGATATTTTCTCAGGGTTCTCTTAGTGATCTCAACCGCATAGCCGCCCTCTGGGAGACCCGCCAATCAGTGCACATGTGCAGCTTAGTTCAGGGGGGCGTCGTCTCTCCTGATTACGAGGTTTAGCTGATATCTGAGGAATTAGCTACCCCTAGCCCAGTTTCGGTAGATGTGATAGAGTCGGGGCCTTGGCCCTATAAGGAAGCGATGCTTCAGACCAGGATCGAGTCTCTATCAAGTAGTATGATGCGGGGTTTCTCATGGTCTCTAAATACCCATAGTGGTTGGCCAACATCGTCCCGGCACCAAAAAAGGATGGAAAGGTTTGCATGTGTATCGACTTCAAAAATCTTAACAAGGCGAGCCCGAAAGACGACTTTCCTTTGCAACACATCGACATTTTGGTCGATAGTACTGCCAGGCATGGGACGCTCTTATTTACAGATGGATTCTTCGAGTATAATCAAATCAAAATGGCCAAGTTGGATCGAGAAAAGACAACGTTCATCACCCCATGGGGGACTTTCTGTTATCGAGTCATGCCATTTAGATTAAAGAATTCTAGGGCAACATATCAAAGGGCCATGACAGCACTGTTCCACGACATGATGCACCGAGAAATCGTGGTATATGTCGACGACATGATAGCCATGTCACTAGAAAGGGGTGATCATTTGGTCAACCTCTAAAAGCTGTTTGAAAGATGGAGGAAATACAGGCTAGTCTAAACCCTCATAAATGCGCATTCGGTGCTATGTCGGGAAAACTACTGGGCTTCATCGTCAGTAGGAAAGGCATTGAGGTCGACTCGATAAAAGTAAAGGCTATCATCGAAATGCCACTGCCATCTACCAAGAAAGAAGTCAGAGGCTTCTTGGGCAGAATATAGTACTTCAATCGGTTCATTGCACAGTTAACTCCTATCTGCACGTCGATCTTCAGGCTACTAAGGAAAGATTTGCTCATTGAATGGAATGATAATTGTCAAGACACGTTTGATAAGATCAAAGGATACTTCCTTAATCCTTCAGTTTTGGTACCACCGGTACTCGAGAGATCGCTCTTAATGTACCTCTCCATGATGGAATTCTCGATGGGATGTGTCTTAGGGTAGCACGGTGAAATCAGAAGAAAAGAGCAGGCCATCTACTACTTGAGCAAGAAGTTCACTGATTATAAGATACGCTATTATCATCTGGAGAAAGCATGCCTAGCTCTCGTATGAGCTACACAAAAGCTTCGTTACTACTTGTTATCTCAGGCAGTTCTCCTCCTGGCTCGAATGGATCCCTTGAAGTGATTATTTGAAAAGTCGGCTCTCATTGGTTGAACTGTACACTGGGAACTTCTCTTACCTGAGTTTGACATCATGTATGTCACCCAAAAGTAAATCAAGGGGCTAGCACTCGCTGATCATCTTGTCGAGAATCCCTTACTTGACTACGAACCTCTGAGAACTGAGTTTCCTGATGAGGACATCTTATTCATGACAGATGATGACACAAAGAAGATCGAAGAGTCCTGGGTAATGTACTTTGATGGGGAATCAAATGTTGAAGGTCAAGGCATCGATGTTGTTCTAATCTCACCAAAGGGGTCCCATGTACCATTCTCCATCGAACTCAACTTCCCCTGTACCAACAACATGGCTGAATATGAAGCCTGTGTGGCTGGCCTGCAAGCAGCTCTCAACCTGAATGTGACTTGTCTCAGGGTATTTGGTGATTCACAGCTAATCATTTGCTAGACCAATGACGAGTGGAAGACGAAAGATGAAAAATTGATCCTATACCATGAGCACCTAAAAGATCTAATCGCGTGCTTCGACGATGTCACTAATAATGTGCTTCAGTATGTTGTGTAGTTAAGCAATAAAGTGTAGTCATAGTGCAGACACCCATCTAAAAAGGCCAAAGAAGGGACCTACTGCTCATACATGTGCTCCTGCAGCCCAAAAGGTCAGCTATCAAGTAGTCCACAGAGTTTTAGAAGTCTATGAGAATGCCATGTGGCCAACTGGGCACCCATGGGAGCAAGAGCAGCTACATTGGATGAAGCTTGAACCCCTCAAGAGGCTATTGTGTGCTGACAGATGAAGGACAACACTCCAAAGATGTGTGCCAGCTATGGAAGCAAAGAGCAGAACAGCTAGAGAGGTTAATTCAACCTGTCAAGAGGTTCTGGAGTTGCATTCCAACCTGTTGAGAGGTCCTAAGGTAAAAAAGTGAAGAGTTTGAGAGGTTCACAGAACCTGTCAATTAGTATAGTGCATCCTATCGAGAGGTCACCTTGAGATACAAGGGAACTCACTAGGTTCCAACTACATGTCGAGAGGTTCCCTTAAACCTAGCGAGTAGTCAAAGCCAACCTAGCGAGGACTTACCTGAAATTGCATCCATTTTTGCGAGGTTGAGTCAACCTGTCGAGAAGTAGAATAGAACCTGTCAAAAGCTCAGCTGGAGCTGTATAAGAAATCAAGAGGTTGGATTATAACTTGTCGATAGGATGAATGGAGCTTGGACAATAGCTAGATATTGAGGTTATCCTGTCGACCAGTTCAATAGAACATGTCGAAAGCCTACCCCAACCTGTCGAAATGAGCACCAAGTGGACTCAGAACCTGTCGAAAGGTTCCCTGAACCACTTGACACGCGAATTGGGAACTTCTCAGTTCCAGCCACATCAGTTGCTGACTTCAGTGCTCTGTGCACGCATTCCAAGGCATGTTAACAACCCTTAGGGGTATTTGTGGAATACAAATGGGCATAAATGGGAACCCTCTAACCACCTCACATGTACTTGTCTAGTTTGGACTAATTGGTGGAAAGCTTTTAGAAGAAAAATCAGTCACATCAGCTGCTCAGAATAACAGACTTATTCCCTTGAGCTCTGATTGGCTGAAATAGATCTGAGGACAGAAGGGAAGACTATAATTGAAAGAGAAATTGTACAGAAGAATCATCCAAAAATTGAGAGAGCTCATACCAAATTCGAATTCCCTCTTCCATCCAAAATTTCATCCCTCTTCCTTCTTCCCCATTCTCTCTTTAGACCAACCATGGTTGGCCTAACACCTTTAGTAGCTAGGGCGAGGTTGAGAGCTATAAATTGAGAGGTTCAAGGCTTTGTATGGGGATTGAATGTTGCATAGATTACAGATCTGAGCACATTGTACTGTAAGTTTGTATTGAATCAGTATATTGTAGATTATAGAGTTGATTTTCATCTATAGATCTCTTGATTGCATTTGATTTCCCTAGATTAAATCTCCCTGTGGATGCTTGAGCTTGTAGCCTTGCATCCACAACATCTGCAATAATCTCATTGTTCTAATTAAAACCTTAGGATTGGAAGAAGTCTATAGGATGATTTGTGACCATTCAAATGGACGGATCATACCCTTAAGATCAATCCAATTCTCTGGTCTAGATTAGTTTCTTATACCTTGCATCTGAGCTTGTAGCCAGATGAAAGATTATTACAAATCAAGCTCATGCATTGTATTTTAATCAATCAGTTTTCAGTAAAGACCAAAACCCTTAGCTGCTATTCTCCCCCTTTTGATTTTAATCTTCTTCTCCATTCCATTAAATCTGTGTCTTACTCAGCTCTGGATCATTTGATTTTACATTGTATTTCTATAGTTTTTAGTAAAGTGGCAATCCTTAAAACCTCTCCTCTTTCCTTTCTTGTTTAGATTAAATTAGGATAGGATAGAGTGTCAGATCTGTTATAGATCTAGAGATTTATCCTATTTTAAAGCATATTTTCCTGTGGACATACCCTCACTTACCCCTTAAAGCTTGCTCTAATAGCCCTAGTTCTTGCATGCCTAATTGCTTACCTTGATCTCATTTCTCTATGATTTTGCCTTTAGTTTGTTGTTTTTAGCCCTTTAATAATTATAGGGTAAGAAATACGACAAGTTTTTGGCACCGCTGTCAGGGATCTGTGTTTTTAGAATTAGTAGATCTAAGTTTTTCTTATTTTAGATATAGATTTATAATTTCCTGTTTGTGTACTAATTGCTGTTGCAGTTGTTTGTAGTTTAATTTTGTGTTTTAGATCTGGAGTTGTAGCTCTGAGAGGAGCACTGTGTTGATTGGAGGAGCTAACTTTGCTTGAGTTTGCATTTCCTAACTCATTTACATTTTAGATCTGTAGTAATTGTTGTGTTTTTGTAATTGCTTTGCTGAAATCTGTGCTGTGATTTTGTGTTTCTGCTGTGCGTATGCTTGGTAGAAGATCTCTCAATCCTGAGATTGTTCCTTTAGATCTTGAAGTTGAGAGACTTCTCAAACCTCAGCAGTCCCTACACACACCTGTAGTTAATTGTGAGATCTCTATAATGAGTGAGCAACCTAGGACATTAAAATAATTCAATGCACCAGGGGTATACAACACTCCCTTCTGCATTCATTTCCCTGCTGTCCAAGGGAACTATGAGATAAAATCTTCCATCATACAGATGCTGCCCTCATATCATGGCCTGAGTAAGGAAGATCCATACAAGCACATTGATGAATTCCTAGGACTGTGCACTCTTTCAACATTGCAAGTTTGGGGCAGGAAGCAACCAAGTTGAGACTCTTTCCTTTTTCATTAAAGGATAGAGCCAGAACTTGACTCTCAATGCTCCTAACCAATAGTATTCAGTCTTGGAATGACCTTCAATGTCAATTTCTGATCAAGTTTTTCCTCATATTCAAAACAAGTCAACTGAGGAAGAGCATAATCTCCTTTACTCAGTCCCCAACTGAGAGCATGGGAGAGATTTAAGGAGCTCTTAAAACAATGTCCCCATCACCAAATTCTTGAATGACAACTTGTTCAAAATTTATATCAAGGAATTGATCCCAAGAGCAAGGGCACGGTTGATGCTTCATGTGGAGGTACTTACCTCTACAAGACAACTGATGAGGCTTGGGAGTTATTTGATATAATTAGTGAAAACTCCATGCAAAGGGAGACTTTGTCAAGGGACATTGAGACTCCTGTTAGAGTGGTGAGAGAGAATACTACAAGAGGGAAAATGTATGAGGTCAGCGGTTACAATGATTTAAAAAGGAAGGTGGATAGCTTAACTTAAAATTTTGATAAGCTCATGGGAGCAATACAGTCTCCAATGGCTGCCAAAATGGAGGAGACATGTCTGATATGCCAGTCTCCCACTCACTCCCTTGAAGAATGTCCCTCTGTTGCCCAAGTTCCAGATCTAGTTATGGAATATGTGAATGCTGCTCAGTCCTTTGGACAACAGCCAATTGTTGGTTATCATTGGAGAAACTACCCCAACTTGAGGTGAAGACAAGATACCTTCCAAAACCAGCAGCAACAGCAACCACAACAGTTCATGCCCTACAGAAATGCCCAGCCCTACTAGAAAAATTACTTCCCAAGGGCCCAATACCAGCAGCCTATGGCTTAGCCAATGGCACAACCTGTGCATCAAAGTGCACCAGCCCCAACACCCTTTAAATCCCTCACATTTGAAGAGAAAGTTCTGACTTCACAATAGAATTTGGGTTCTTTGTCTCAAACAGTCAACTCCCATAGCCAAAGTATTAAGAAGATAGAGGACCACCTTGGTCAGCTATCCAATACTTTGAATAGGAGAGAAGAGGGAAGACTGTCTAGTCAACCCATGAACAACCCAAAAGGGCAGTATATGGTGGGTGAGACTTCTTCACATGAAGAAGCTAAATCTGTCACCACTTTGAGAAGTGAAAGGCTGGATGACAACAAGGTTAGTGTTGAGTGTGAGAAGAGTGCAGGAAATGAAAGAATAACCCATGATGATATGTAGCAGGAGCAGCATATGAGAAATAAATGGGGTGTTGATGAACCCCAACAGAAAAATGAAAAAAAAAATAAGAAAAAAACTGATGAGATTGCTAAGGCAGCAAATGAGAGATTAGTCCCTCATTTGCCATTTCCCAATACACTTCAATCACCTTCTCCTTTTGACAAGGGGAATGCTAAAGTTGAGAAAATGATGGAAACATTTAAATAAGTGAAGATCAATTTGCCTTTACTTGATGCAATCAAGCAAGTGTCAGCCTATGAAAAGTTTTTGAAAGATTTGTGCACACACAAAAGATAATGTAGGATACACCTATCCAAGAAGGCCTTTTGTGTTGAGAAAGTGAATCAAGTGTTGTCCATTGCAACCCCAACAAAGCTCCAAGACCATGGAGTTCCACAATCCCTTGCATCATTGGGGATCACACTATTGAAAAGCCTTATTAGATCTGAGAGCCAGTGTAAACCTACTTCCATATTCAGTTTATGAGAATTTAGGTTTGGAATAATTGAAGCTCACACATGTGGTATTACAGCAGGTTGACAGATCTGAAAGGAGACCTGTGGGAATGATAGAAAATATGTTAGTTAGGGTTGATAAGTTTTTCTATCCAGCAGATTTTCTAGTTTTTGATGGAACCAAATAAGTGTACTACCTCCATTCCTGTAATTTTGGGCAGGCCTTTCTTGGCCACTACCAATACTTGTATACAATGTAGATCAGGTATAATAGAGGTGTCTTTTGGCAATATGAAAGTAAAATTGAATGTCTACAATACAGCAAGTCAACCTCACTTGGATAGTGAGGCTTGCTTTTTGATTGATGTGTTGGATGAGCTTGTGGAAGAGACTTTACCCAAGCTGCTACATTGTGATGATTTGTGTGATGTTTTTGAAAATATGTAGAGTGAAATTGTGGAAGAAAAGGCCCCCACACTTGTGGTTCAAGAGGTGTAAGCCTTAAATTCTGAAGTGGGGCCAGCAACAAGGTATCCTCCTTGGAAACTAGCTGTGTTGCCTCTTCCACCACCTTCAAAGGCACTTTTGTTCCCTTAACTCATAAGTCCACCTGATATGAAATAGAAACAGCTGCCCAAGTCTTTAAAATATGCATTTTTAGGAGCAAATCAAAAGTTGCCTGTGATAATTTCTTCTTCCCTCACTGATGAGCAAGAAGAAGAGCTGTTGTGTGTGTTGGACTATTGTTGATCTTGGAGGTATCAACCCTACTGTTTATATGCAAAGATCCACTTGGAAGAGGGTTGTAAACCCTCTGGAGAGATGCAGAGAAAGTTAAACTCCCACATGCAAGAGGTAGTGATGAAGGAGGTGGGCAAATTGTTACATGCAGGAGTCATCTATCCCATTTCAGATTCTGAATGGGTGGCACCTACTCAGGTGGTACCTAAGAAATCTGAAATCACTGTGGTTAAATATGATTCTGGTGAGTTAATTTCAACTAGGGAAATCACTGATTAGAGGGTGTGCATTGATTATCAAAAACTCAATTTAAAAATCAGAAAAGACCACTTTTCTTTGCCTTTCATGGACAAGATTTTGGACAAGTTGGCAGGCAAAACATTTTATTGCTTTCTTGATGGACATTCTGGGTATAACCAAATCCCTGTGTATCCACAAGATCAAGAGAAAATTACTTTCACATGTCCATTTGGCACCTTTGCTTATAGAAGGATGTCATTTGGATTGTGCAATGCCCTTGCAACTTTCCAAAGGTATATGTATGCCATCTTCTTTGACATGATTGATCATATTTTAGAGATATTCACGGATGATTTTTCTTTCTTTGGGGGCAATTTTAGCCAGTGTCTCATCATCTCAGCCTAGTGCTGCAGAGATGTGAAGAAACCAACTTGGTTTTGAGTTGGGAAAAGAGTCATTTTATGGTCAATCAAGGCATTGTCCTTGGCCATGTTGTTTCCCACAAAGGCATAGAGGTAGAGCAGGCTAAAATTTATTTGACTGCATATTTGCCCCCACCTAAAACTGTCAAACAAGTCAGATCTTTCTTGGGGCATGCTGGTTTTTATAAGAGATTCATCAAAGATTTTAGCAAAATCTCAAAACCTCATTGTCACCTACTGTGCCAAGAGGTTCCTTTTGAATTTAATGATGAATCTCTCACTACTTTGAGTTTTTAAAAGGATGTTTAACCTCTGCACCTATCCTTCAAGCACTTGATTATTCTTTGCAATTTTAGCTGATGTGTGATGCATCAGAGTTTGCTATTGGTGCAGTTTTGGGGCAAAGGAAGGACAAGTTACCTTGTGTGATTACTTATGCGAGCAAGACAATGAGTGATGCTAAGTTAAACTACACTACAACTGAGAAGGAATTGTTGGCCATTGTCTATACTTTGAAAAAATTTAGGTCTTATGTGTTAGGATCTAGGATTGTGGTGTTCATAAACCACTCAGCCCTGAAGTACTTTTTGTCTAAAAGGGATGCTAAGCTAAGATTAATCAGATGGATCCTCCTATTACAAGAGTTTGATCTTGAAATTAAAGACAAAAAAGGGGTTGAAAATGTGATTGTAAACCACCTATCCAGGATCCTAGCTGTTGAGTTTGATAGGCTGCCTATCAATGACTCATTTCCTGATGAACAACTATTTGCTGTCAGCATGACAACACCTTCATTTGCAAACATAGTAAATTACTTGGCTATGGGTAGGATTCTCCCACATTGGAATAAAATGGATAGGGATCTATTCTTTTCCCAGATTAGACATTACATGTGGGAGGATCCATACCTTTTCAAGCATTGTGCAGACCACGTTGTGAGGAGGTGTGTCCCTGAGAATGAATTTCACAACATACTAATCATGTGTCATGAACAGGCTTGTAGAGGCCATTTCAGTGGAAACAAGACTGCTGCAAAGGTACTTCAAAGTGGGTTTTATTGGCCCACTCTCTTCAAAGATGCATGGCAGTATTACAAAGCTTGTGAAAGATGCCAGAAAATGGGAAGTATCTCTAAAAGAAATTTCATGCCTTTACAGCCTATACTGCTTGTTGAACTATTTGACATTTGAGGGATTGACTTCATGAGTCGTTTCCCTCCTTCTTATGGATATAATTTTATTCTTGTGGCTGTAGACTATGTGTCCAAATGGGTTGAGGTCATAACGATAAGAACCAATGATCACGGAGTTGTCCTCAAGTTCTTGAAGGACAATATTTTCTCTAGGTTTGGCACCCCCAGAGCTATCATTAGTGATGGGGGAAGCCATTTCTATAATAGATAGTTTGAGAACTTACTTAGAAAGTTCTCTGTGACACACAGAGTTGCCACCCCATACCACCCACAGACCAATGGGCAGGTGGGAATTTATAATAGAGAGATCAAACACATTTTAGAGAAAACTGTGAGAGGAGATATGAAGGATTGGTACTTGAAGCTAACTGATGCTCTTTGGGATTATAGAACTGCCTATAAGACCCCAATAGAGATATCTCCCTTTAGGTTGGTGTATGGAAAGGCATGCCATTTACTAGTGGAGTTAGAACACAAAGCCTTCTAGGCTATTAAAGCATTGAATGTTGATTTAACTTCTGCTAATATGCATAGGAGGCTGCAGCTGTTAGAGCTGACAAAACTGAGATTGGAAGCCTACTCCAATGCAAGGATCTATAAAGAAAAATCCAAAGCTTTTTATGACAAGTATTTGCTGAGAAAGGAGTTTATTGCTGGAAAAAAGGTATGGCTGTTCAATTCTAAATTGAAATTTTTCTCAGGCAAGTTGAGATCTAGATGGGAGGGACCTTACATTGTAATGTATGTATGCCCATCTGGAGTTATTGAAATCATGGATCGAAAAGATGGTAGGATAATGAAAGTTAATGGTCAAAGGCTCAAACTCTTTGTTGAAAATGTAGTAGAGCCTGTGGTAACCATTCACCTTCAAGAACCTCCAAAGTGTGACTGATTTTCAACATAGTATATTATGTAACATAACTGTCAGTTTTTGCTATTTTCATAACTGTTTGGCATTATTAATATGTTGCCAATTTCACTTAGTTTTTTTTCATTTAGAATCATGAGTCATCAATTCCAAGGCATGAGAAATGAATGGGAGCAGAACAAGATTGACAAATCTGTGTGGAGAATGGGCTGTGAACTGATGAGAAATACTTTTGAACTGAAAAACAACCTGTCAAGAGGTGTTATAAGGAGTTCGATAGGTACTGAAAGCTCTCCTTGTGAATTTTGACAGGTATTGAATCTTGTCGAGAAGTTAAAAGTTGATCTCAAGAGGTACTGAAGGCTGTTGACTACATTTTTGACATGTTCAGAGTACCTGTCGAGAGGTTGAGAGACCTCTCGGAGCCTTAACATCTAAAAGTTTTCATCCTGTCGAGAGGTTCCATGAACCTCTCGAATTGATTTTTCTGAAGCTCTGTACTTGTTGAAAGGTTTGAGAGGACCTCTCGAGACCTTCAGTCTGTCAATCCTGTCATCCCAGCTTATTTTAATCGTTCAACAAGTTGTGCCAACCTGTCGAAATCCTCTCTCCAATCCTGTTGAAATAAGATTTTATTTGTTTTAAACCTATCGACAACTCATTTCATCCAGTTGACAGCTTCTGCTCAGAGCTCTGTTCTTCTTGTGCCCAATTTCCCACTTTCTTCTTTCTCCACCTCACTAATTCCAACTCCAATCACCCTGCCATTGGTCCAATTTCTTTAATTTTACAAAGGCGACATTTTGCACCTGATCTCTGTCGATTTGGTGCCGTGTACTGCAAGATCTGAGAAACCCTAGGTTCTGTGGGTAAGTGCTTCTTCAACCTCCACTTTGTGATTTTCAAGCTTTGTACTTCCATATTTCTGTGTGTGGATAATTGATTGGGCAAAGGAAGTTTGATGTGGTTGTTGAGAGTGATTGTGTGGATTTTTGTGATCAATGACTGACCGTGAGGATACATTGGCTAACCTTTTCAAAGCCCCTTCCAAATTTGCCCAAAAATCGACCAGAAAATCAAGTAGGATAGCCACACAGCCTAAAGATGACCCACCTGCTAAGAGGAAGCTCATCATGGATAAACCTGAGAAAGCTAAGAAGGCTAAGAAAGCCAAGAAAGTAAAAATAACTGAAGAGGTTGTTGAGGATGTCCTTGTGCCTGAACCTCAACCTGAGGTTGTACCTGAAATCCCTGAGAACCTGACAACCCCCAATGAGTTTGTGGATGATTTAGGCCTGATTCCTGAGACAATTTTTGACCTACCTTATTTTTCTAAAATAGAGGAGTGCAAGCAGACCTTAGACTACTTGGTGAAGGCATCCCTAACACCTCTGTTGACCTCATTATAAGAAAAATCCTACCCTAGACTGGTCAAATTATGGTATCAGAATATCAGGAAGAAGATGAAGCAAGTGTCAACTGAGCCTACCCTTGTGGTTTTGATAGATAATTAGGAGCTAGTTGTGGATTACAGTGATATTGGGTTGGCATTAGGGGTCCCATCAGTTTTTGACTCAGTTTATGGCCTAAGAGCACCTGAGACTGTGTCCTTCCGAGCAATGGCCAGACATCTGACTCAAGGCACTATGGGCTCTGGGGAATCATTAATGAGGAGAGATCTAGACCCTAGCCTGCTTTTCATAAACTCAATCTTGAGGAAGAACATTTTTCAGTGGACATCAGCAGGAGAGGAGAACCCCTATAGTGGATGCCCTTTACTTTTTCTCCAAGGGCCATTTCTTGAATGCCTCTCAATTGATAATTGAGGCCATGGTAGATGTGAATGAGAAGATCAAAAGAGGACAGGCCTTGCCAGGGTTACCCTACAGCAGACTCATCACTATTTTGCTAAGAAAAAGGAAATTTGTGATACAAAAAGATGAGCCAGTGGAGAAAGTGAGCCATAAGGTGTTTGGGAGTAGGGCCTGGTCTACTAGTAGGACCCTGATTGGGAAAAGCAAGAAAAAATCAGTTGAGGGTCCTGAAATGGAAGCATCTCAAGTGGCCACATCAGTAGCTGCACCTGTAATACCCATAGCCCCTTCAGCCACATTAGTGGCTGCACCTGAGACCTCCACATCAGCTAGCTCAGAGCCTCTGCCTACCTCTGCTGGTCCTATCTCAGTGCCTCCACCTGTGACCTTTACACCCATACTCCCCCCTTTCACTGATGTGCCCTTGCTTATTGTCAGCTCTGTTGTTGTCAGCATCTCCATTCCATCACCTTCCATTCCTTCTATTTCAATTCCTATACAGTCCAGCAGCTCAGCCACCCCTTCTATCATCACCACAATCACCCCTGTGTCAGCTCCTCCTACCACAGACCCAATTGATACCCTACCTTCACTTCCCATCACATTCACCTACCAGAGAAAATCAAAGTCACCCACAACCCCTCCAGCAAGCCCATCCATCTCAGCTGTTGAACCCTTAAGCCATGTACCAGCAACCCTATCTACATCATCTGTCCCAATCTCCTCTCCACTTTCCCTACCATTGGAGACTGACCCCACTACCTCCATGTCACCTGCACATACCCATGACCTGGAACATTTCACCACTGAGGGGTATTCATCCCTGATTGACCCCATTGTGGAGGACATTGGGCATGAGTACTCCCCTTTACCTGACTCTCCATAGCCCACTAATTCCAACATGCTCTCACCCCACATTTTCAGCATGCTCCCACATCTCCCTTTCAGCTCATTATACCCATTCCACCTATTACCCAAGCCTTAAATCCTACCAGAGGCCTCTGCCCAAATTCTTTCCCTTCTCACATCAATACTAGCCCAACTCCAAACCAACAAAGCAAACCAGTCTGCTATGGCTACCTGCCTCCATGCCATTCAATCCACTCTAATCCCATCTACCTCAACCATTCAATCTCTTCCAATTCCTACTCCGACTCCTATCCTTGTACCTACTCTTCCTCCATCCCCTCAGTTGTCCCCTATAGTAGTGCCTACCACTACTGAGGAGGAAGAACCAATCTCACTAACCCCTGTAGTACTTACTTCTGATGCCTCCACTCAAACTGATTTTGAAGAAGTGGTTTTGTCCATGCCTGTTGCAACCCAAATTGACCCCATAGAAGCTGACCTACCCTCTTTACCTTTCACCTACCCCTCCACCCCACCTGAATCAATTGTTATGGAAGAGGAGCTGCCATTTTCATTCATTTTACCATCTCTACCACTTCTTGAGCTGCCCATCACCCCCTCCTCCATGGATGACCCTCACCATTGGGCCATTGTCCCATATGGCACCAACACCTTTTCACCACTGCCATCCCTCACCAAAGCCATTGAGGCCAACCCTATGTCAAAGAGGATGTGAAATTTTTAGTGGATGCAGTCATTGTGTTACTACAGCAGGCACATCAAGAGGAGATTGACCCTGTTTTAGAAGCCCATAGGAAAGAGGAATGGAAATTATGAAAGATGGCTCTCAACTCCCTTGACCTGTACAAGATTTATAGGACCAAATCTGACATGCTTTCCAGACTTGTAGAGACCCTCTCCCCATACTCTACCTTGGGTCCTTCAGAATCCAAAGGAATTTCCATCAAGGAGCCTGGCACAAAGCCCAAGAAGAAGAAGAAGCCAGCTGGCATCAAATCCACACCGGATGCTTCCAATGCAAAGCCAGTGAAGAAGGATAAAAATCCTTATGAAGAAAAATATGCCTGGGACCCTCCTTTTGATTTAAGTTCAGATACTAACTCTGATTAGGTGTAGGATAATCGGGTGTTTAGATTTTGTAGACTATGTTTAGGTTTTGGTTGTAGTTAGTTTGTATGTAAGATTGTGCTGTGAATACTTTTTGTTAAATTTAGATTGTACTGTTTCTCTTGTGCTTTGTAATTACTTGTGTGCAATAAAATTTCTGTTTTGTCAGTTCCACTGTGTTTCTTGCCTTCCTCTGTGTTTAGTTTTGTTCTCATTTGTTCTTTATGCTTCATTTATTACTCTCCTTGTGCCTACCCTGTTGTTTTCTTTTGTTGTACTTCCAAATCAGTGAGGACACTATTCCTCATAGGTTTGGGGGTATAGCAGGGTAATTTTGAAATAATTTTGTGTGAGATAATTAAGTCAAGTGCAATGGTACTGATGAGATCGAAACAAATTTAGCAGAATTTCAAACTGAATAGTTTTGAAAAAGGAAGATTTAAAAAAATGTATGGTAGACTGTTTAATTTTTGGATATTTTTGAAAATTCATCCTTTTCATGAAAGACATCATCAAGAAATTTTTGTCATAATCAGTTTATAGTGAACTATTAGGGAGAGAAAAAAGTAAGAACATGTCTTGAGAGTCTTAAGGAAGACCATACCCAGTGAAAGTTGGGCCTGTGAAAATTTCTTTTGAAGAGTGTTTTGCAATGTTTTTTTTCTGCTCTAAGGACTGTTTGAACCTTCACTAGAAGTTATGCACTCCAAGTTAAAACAAATTGATAGCATTCATGACATGGAAGAAATGATGTAAGGCCCTCTTTTGAATAGTTTGAGCTTAAAATTCCCCACCTTTCAACTGCCCTTGATACACACAATTTAAGCCTGAAAATTCCATTGTTTTTTGACAAAACCATCAAAATATTTTTTTCCTGAACCTCTTGACCTGTTTCAGTTCACCCTCAATCTGAGAATTCAGGAAGTGAAGGAAGAAGTGAGGTTAGAGGAGCAAGGTTTCATATTTGGTGGAAGGAAAAGAGAAAGAATTTAAGAAAGGGCATTGTGGCAGCTGTGTGCCAGTTGTAAAAAAAAATTGTGGCATTCCAGCCCATATAAAAAAAAAAGGAGAAAAATACAAAAGAAAAGAATACAAACAAAAAGAAGAAAAAATAGAAAAGCAAAACAATAATGAGAAAGAGAGAGTCACTTCATTAGAAATTTGATGAAGATTAGAAATTGATCACTTCAAATCTGAAAAGTCAAAGAAGATGAAGTTTGTGTTGAGATGAAGAAGGTGTGTATACCACCTCCTTACCTTTACTAACTTCTTAATGTTGAATCCCTCTTTACCCCTTTTTCCTCATATACCTCACCCATAAGCTACATTACAACCCAATAAAAAGATCATACCGATCTGAAATGGATTGAGCTGTCATGTGGAGATAAAGAGCTGTGTAATATATGGTGAAGAGAGTTAGGAGATTGCAAGAATTAGAGCACTGCCTATGCTCATGCTTGCAGTCCTATTTGAGGGCTGTAACTGTTCTTGAGTTGTTTGAAAGAAAACACCTTTGAAATCACTGGTGAGAGTTTGCCTGTGAGATAATTGGGTCTGAAATTGGACTTATTTAGGCATTTCTTGAACCTGATTCTTAAATTAATGGTGAAGTATATATTGTTATGCACATAGCATTCCCTTGATGATTTCAGATTGTTATGATGAGTTTGACAAAGGGTATTAAATTTGTTTACATTTACTGATTTGAAACCTCTGAATTAAAAAGGGTAAGGTATGGAATAAAGCTGAATGTGTTGGGATCCAATTTGTAACTGCTTGCACTTGGTTTAATCATGTTCATATGGAAGTTTGTGGGTAACTTCACTGAAAACCCTCAGGAGACTTCACTCCTCCACTAGGGATCACCTAGGGGTTTAAAAGGCTTGATGCATATTCTAAATGCATCTGTGCTCCTTACAAAAGTGGCATTTTCTATTTTCAATAATTGTTTTTAATTTCTTCTTTGCTCAGGGACTAGCAAAGCTTAGGTTTGGGGGTGTGTTGATCAGTGAAAAATGCCATTTTTTACCTCCTAACCTGACCTTTGATGGACCTTTGAGGTGACTAATAATGTGCCTTGAGTATGCTTTGTAGTTAAGCAATAAAGTGCAGCCATAGTGCAAACATCCATCTAAAAATGCCAAAGAAGGGACCTGTTGCTCATACATGTGCTCCTGCAGTGCAA
Organism: Chloranthus sessilifolius; assembly: GCA_021018995.1. Lineage (NCBI taxonomy): Eukaryota > Viridiplantae > Streptophyta > Magnoliopsida > Chloranthales > Chloranthaceae > Chloranthus > Chloranthus sessilifolius. The sequence continues at coordinate 29,959,420 of CM037597.1, read as the reverse complement.
AAGGCCAGCCATCAAGTAGTCCACAGAGTTTCAGAAGTCTATGGGAATGCCATGTGTCCAACTTGGCACACATGGGAGCAAGAGCAGCTACATTGGATCAAGCTTGAACCCCTCAAGAGGCTACTGCGTGCTGACAGATGAAGGACAACACCCCAAAGATGAGTGTCAGCTATGGAAGCAAAGAGCAGAAGAGCTCGAGATGTTAATTCAACCTGTCGAGAGGTTATGGAGATGTATTCCAACCTGTCGAGAGGTCCAGAGGTGAAAAAGTGAAGAGTTTGAGAGGTTCATAGAACCTGTCGATTAGTATAGTGCATCCTGTCGAGAGATCACCTGGAGATACAGGGAGCTCGCGAGGTTCCAGCTACATGTCGAGAGGTTCCCCTGAACCTAGCGAGCAGTCAAAGCCAACCTAGCGAGGACTTACCTGAAGCTGCATCCATTTTCCCGAGGTTGAGTCAACTTGTCGAGAAGCAGAACATAACCTGTCAAAAGCTCAATTGGAGCTGTATAAGAAATCGAGAGGTTGGATTATAACATGTTAAGAGGATGAATGGAGCTCGAACAACAGTTAGTTATTGAGGTTATCCTGTCAACCCGTTCAATAGAACATGTCGAAAGCCTACCCCAACCTGTCAAAATGAGCACCAAGTGGACTCAGAACCTATCGAAAGGTTCCCTGAACCTCTTGACACACGAATTGGGAACTTCTCAGTTTCAGCCAGATCAGCTGCTCACTTCAGTGCTCTAAGCACGCATTCCATGGCATGTTAACAACCCTTAGGGATATTTTTGGAATATAAATGGGCACGAATGGGAACCCTCTAACCACCTCATATGTACTTGTCCAGTTTGGACCAATTGGTGGAAAGCTTCTAGAAGAAAAATCAGCCACATCAGTAACTCAGAATAACAGACTTATTCCCTTGAGCTCTGATTGGGTGAAACCGATCAGAGGACAGAAGGAAAGACTATAAATGGAAGAGAAATTGCACAGAAGAACCATCCAGAAATTGAGAGAGCTCAGACCAAATTTGAATTCCCTCTTCCATCCAAAATTTCATCCCTCTTCCTTCTTCCCCTTTCTCTCTTTAGACCAACCATGGTTGGCTAAACACCTTTAGTAGCTAGGGTGAGGTTGAGAGCTGTAAATTGAGAGGTTCAAGGTTTTGTATAGGGATTGGATATTGCACAAATTGCAGATCTGAGCACATTGTACAATAAGTTTGTATTGAATCAGTATATTGTGGATTATAGAGTTGATTTTGATCTATAGATCTCTTGATTGCATTTGATTTCCCTAGATTAAATCTCTCTGTGGATGCTTGAGCTTGTTGCCTTACATTCACAGTGTCTGCAATAATCTCAGTGTTCTAATTAAAACCTTAGGATTAGAAGAAGTCTATAGGATGGATCATACCCTTAAGACCAATCCAATTCTTTGGTTTAGATTAGATTCTTATACCTTCCATCTGATCTTATAGCCAGATGAAAGATTATTGCAAATCAAGCTCCTGCATTGTCTTTTAACAATCAGTTTTTAGTAAAGACCAAAACCCCTAGTTGCTAGTCTCCCCCTTTTTAGTTTAATCTTCTTCTCCATTCCATTAAATCCGTGTGTTACTCAGCTCTGGATCATTTGATTTTACATTGTATTTCTGTAGGTTTTAGTAAAGTAACAATCCTTAAAACCTCACCTCTTTCCTTTCTTATTTTGATTAAATTAGGATAGGATAGAGTGCTAGATCTGTTATAGATCTAGAGATTTACCCTATTTTAAAGCACATTTCCTTGTGGACATACCCTCACTTACCCCTTAAAGCTTGCTGCAATAGCCCTAGTTCTTGTAGGCCTAATTGCTTACATTGATCCCATTTCTCTATGATTTTGCCTTTAGTTTGTTATTTTTAGCCCTTTAATAATTGCAAGGTATGCAATACAACAGTCCCGTGAGCAAGAAATTACTTCGCCGATGCACTAGCAACATTTGCATCAATGATCAAAATTTCATATGGCGTCGAGATGAAGCTCCTCATGATCAGACAAAGAAACGATCCTACCTTTTGCCTCCAAATCGAAGGATCCACAAAGACAGATGATGAGACTCCATGGTTCTCAGATATCAAGAATTTCCTCGAAACTCTGGTAATTCCTGAGGGCACATCCAAGAGCGACAGGCGAACTATCCAACGTTTAGCGGGTAATTACGTCATTTATGGTGAGTGCCTCTACAAGCGGTCATATAATAATATCCTATTCCGATGCCTAATTGAAAGCGAGGTAGCCAATGTCATAAAGGAAATCTATGAAGGAGTATGCGAGGCACACGTCAATGGACACATGCTTGCCAAAAAGATCTTATAGCATGGGTATTTCTAGACCACAATAACTAACTGTTGCAGGCACGTTCAGAAGTACTACAAATGCTAATAACATTTCAGTCTGATATATGCTCCATCCATAGATCTCCACAGCGTGACCACTCCATGGCCATTTGCCACATGGGGTCTCTATGTCGTCGGAAAGGTCAACCGTAAGCTTCAAATGGACATCAGTTCATCCTCGTCGCCATCAAGTACTTCACAAAATGGGTAGAGGCAGCATCCTATACAAACATTATGACCAATCATGTCAAGAAGTTTATCAAAAATAACATCGTTTGTTGCCTCGGCATGCCCAAGGAAATCATCACAGATAATGGCACCAACTTTGCGAACAAGCACAATAGAGCCTTATGCAAGTAGTACAAGATCAAACATCATCACTCATCACTGTATCAGCCACAAACCAATGGGGTCGTCGACGCTACTAACAAGACAGTCATTCGAATCCTTGAGAAAATGGTTGTCACATATCGAGACTAGAGCAAGATGCTACCTTTCGCACTATGGGCCTACCGAACATTGCTCCATACCGCTATAAGGGCAACGTCGTTTTCCCTTGTGTATGGAACCGAGGCCGTATTACTAGTTGAGGTCAAGGTACCCTCCCTCCATATCGTCATTCAGACTGATCAACCAGATGTCGAGAGAGAGAGAGATCTCATTTCGAACAGTTGAACCTCCTCGATGAGAAGATGCTCCTAGCCTTGTGTCACACTAGGCCTATCAGAGGAGGATCGCACTTGCTTACAACAAGCGTGTTCGCACTCGAGACTTTAAAGTGGTGACACGGTACTCAAGAAGATCTTCCCCTCTCTACGCTGATCCAAGGGGGAAATTCAGGCCTAATTGGGAAGGGTCCTATATCATTAGAGAGGTACTCTCTGGATACGTGCTTCACCTCGCCACTATGGATGGAGAGCACTTTCCTGAGCCTATCAACGCTAGATATGTACGACGATTCTATTCCTAGTCTCCTGCAGCAAGGTAAGTATCGATAAAAGTGGATACGTGACTGCTTAAGGACCCCATAAAAGAGGTTATCATTTCAAAGCCAAGTAGCCAAGAAGTGTTCCTGAATGCTCATACCCTTTGTTACACATGTTGAGCCATTAACCTTTCTTTAGTAACCCCTCCCAGAAAAAAGGAAAAATATGTGTATATACCAAACATAAAGAAGAAAGAAAAGAGTTACTATAAAAAAAAAAAAAACTGAAAAGCAAAATCCCAAAAAAAGGATGTCTAAAAAAAAAGGAAAAAGAATAAAAAAATAGAAAAGAAAAGATAGAAAAATCATGGGACATGTACAGTAAAAATCCCCCAAGGAAGAAGGATATTATGATAACTGGAACCCTATCGAGGAGACCTTTTAACCCAAATATACCTTCAAAATTCCTAACCCACCCCTTTCAACTTGTGGCCACAATTCATCCCGAGAGAAAGCCCTCTTTAAGGTCTATGAGCAGTCACAATATCCATTAAGTTAGTACAAGCCAAGCTAAGAGACAACACAAAACTCCATCCAGCCAGCTATGACAGAATCGATGCCCATGATGTGGCCTTTATTTTTGAAATAAAAAAAAAGAGAAGAAATAAAATGAAAATATACAAGCTCAAAGTAAAATGGACATGGAGAAAACCTGAAAAGGCGCTACGAGTAAAAAGAGCGAGCTTGTGCAGACTAGGTAGTACCTGAAAAGGCGCCAGGGATAAAAAGGCATACCTAAGGACACAATGAAAACCCGAAAGGGCGCTACAAGTAAAAAAGAGGGAAATGACAGGCATGGCGAAAATCTGTCTTGGGCGCTGTGAGTAAAAATGTCTAAGAAAGGAAAAAAAAAATCAGTTACCCTCCTTTGGTTACCTCTTCAAGCCATCTAGTCTTCAATTTCGGCCACTCATGTTAGTTTAAATCGGGTCTTGGTCAGGTAAATCTTTAGACTGCACCGTCAAATGCATAGCCCAAGATAAGGATAAAAGGTTGATTCAATCCCAAGGGATGGATGTTCTGACCTTGGTAAAGACTCTGAACCTCACTCAGGTCCGACCACATGAACGGGTTTGACTATGCTCAAAATGCGATCCGTCACCTCGTCTCATTGTTGAGACATCAAAAAAGAAGAAGATGATACTTATATAAGATAATAAATTCCCCTTTTCCAATTTAATGCCCATATTTTATTTGCACCACTTCTTAAAATGATAATCAGTGTGACACCTTATGTTAAAAGGAGAAGCAACAAAAACATAAAAAAAAGAAGAAGATGGTAGTTAAATAAGTCATAAATTTCCCTTTCTCATTTTCATGTCCATATTTTGCTTGCACCACATCTCAAAAAGATAATTGGTGTGACACCCTGTTTTCCCATATACAAATTTGAAAAAGAAATAAAAACATCAAATATATATATATATATACCAAAAAGATATCTGTTAGGGGTTCTTATGCCCCTTCCTTTGGTGTTTGATCTATGCAAAAGTATGTGTAGGATCGGGTCAACGACCCAACTCGGGCTTCAGGACACGGATCTATACACGCAAAGCATCCTCACGAGCATTTCGATCAGTCATCCACCAACCATGGAGGCCCCAATATATCACTTTTGGGAAGCATCAGTAGCACCAAGAGCATCACTCAGATCCCCTTCTAGGCAAAGGACCTCACACTTTGCAAGTTTGGCTCTTGATTTTGCAACACCAACTCTACCTTACTCTTTCTCTAAATGCTCATGCAGAACCCGCTTCTCATCTACCAGCAACTCAATCCGGGTCTGAAGTGCCAACTCTTTCCTAAACCAAGGTCCCTCTGAATTGCTGCTCTCTACCTGATCTAATCGATAGCAGAAGGCCTCTTAGATAGTAGCCAAGCCTCATACTCTAGAGAAGTCAAAAGGGAGGTTCCTTGCTCCAGCCTGCACATATGCGTCGATTGATGCATTTTCCAAAGAGCGGCTATCCTATCCAAGTCCCCGAAAGATCCCCGAGAGAAAATCAGACCACACAGAGGAGGTCTCGCAGCCCAAGGCACACGCTGAGTATGGATAAACTGGCATAAAACTCGAGAAGGGAAGTAATGAGTACTACCAGTTAAGCCGAGAAGGGTGACACCCTCACAATCTCTAGATCTGACAATCGGGAGGTATCATTAAGCCATGAAAGCCTCCATACCATCTCAGCCTCAGTCAGCCAAAGATGCATTTTGTGTGTATTCCCCTGAGGCAGCTTGGAACATCGACCTAAAAGGTAACGAGCTACCTCTCCCCGGACCACATTAAAGCGAAACCACGATGCAACCTCAAACCCGATAAAACAAAGAGTTCTTCAAGTGTCAGAGTCAGCTCACGGGTCCCAAAGTTGAAGACATGGGTTTCTGCATCCTAATGAGAAATCACCACATTGATAAGGTCCCAAAATAAGGGAACATCAAGGAAAGGGGAGAGACGAGCAAGCCCAAGTCGATCCAAACCCGCGAGCTCTCTCTCGTTCAAACTATCAAGCCAATGTTTCGGAAAGTTGGGCCCTACATCCAAGGAGGGAAGTATAAAAATCTCGGGCCTCCCACCCCGGAGGGGCGGGGTCATGAAGAGGATCCATGGTCATACAAGGCTGCTTAAAGATTCGCGATTCGATGTAGGACAATGACCCACCCTCGAGAAGAAAAGACAAAAAAATTTGAGCGAAATCTAAAACCCAACTTAAAATAAAGAAAAAGGAGTGCATTCTCGGGCCTTATAGGCCCACTACTATCCAGAAAGTGCCTAGCGTGTATAATATACATGCTAGACCAAAAACACCCAGAAAATGCCTAGCGTGTATAATAAATATGCTACACCAAAAATGCCCATAAAAACACTTAGAGTGTATATTAAACACACTAGACCAAAAAATTCCTAGAAAATGCCTAGTAAGTATAATATACACGCTAGACAAAAAACAAAAAAAACAAAAGAAGGAGAAGAGAAGGGAGAAATAAAGGTTGTTTTTCCCTGCCCTTTGGACCAGTCCACTTGCACACAATAACATTCCTTTACAGATGGCACCCTAGGCCACGAGCAAGGACCCCTAAGTTCACCACTTAACCTATCTACTTTTTTTTCATAGGTGTGAAACTCATAACAAATTAAGAAGGAATATATGGACTTTTTCAACCAATACATTACTGTTGTTGCCTAACATGTGCCTGATTTATGTGTGTTTTGAATGACGAATTAATGAATATTAAGTTACATAATTTTAAATTATGAAAGAGATATCAGCACATTGAGGGCTAACAATAGCCTGCAAGATCAGGGCCAATTGTAGCAAGTTTTAAAAGTAAGTATATTAAAGATCGTCCACAGAGAATTTGTCTGAAATATGAGATAGACCTCCAGATCTGTGCTACCAGATCTGGCTCTATAATTATCTAGAAAGCAGATAAAAAGAGAGTGTTGGGTTTTGTCACGTTTAACTAAAAGCAAATAAAGAAAAGAACTAACTAACTGATCCAGATCCAAGTTGGGGAAGTGATTAAAATAAATCAAATGGAGAAATAATAACTTTCTGTGATTTCGCCTTTGAATTTTAATGGAGAATCTGCAACTAAGCGAGTTGATTCAATCTTCATCGGCTACCGCCAGATGTAAGAGAAATAAATCTGAATTAAGGAAGGGGTTTAGACTTATGGTTATGATCATCACTTAAATGGTCACGGATCATCCAATAGTTGTTGACCTATCCTCAATTGAACATGAACATCAACTTTGCAAGTCTTTATCAACTAGGTTACCAACGCTAATTAAATGCAGGAGTAATGAATCAAGGAAATTGCATGCAAAGTAGTGAATCTAAAGGAGTCTAATGCACTAAGGTGATCAATAAGAACCCTTGACATGAATCCAATGGAGAAAACACAGTTCTGACAACCTTTTAAATTCAATCTTACAATTCTGACGAGCACGGCTAGGGCTCGGACTTGCGATCTTGAATCCAATCTCCTTGGAGTTACAAATAGCTCTCGAAACTCTCAAAAGCAAATACAAAGAAGCTATTACAGAGTGCAGACAAGCTATCGTAGGAAGCGGAAATAGAAATGAACTCAAAATCTGGATGCCACAATTGGGCAAATGTCTTCTCTATTTATAGCTTTCCCTTGATCACCTGCAGATGAATTGACCAATCGAAGTGTTCGGATCTGGATTGCCCAATGGCGATTGAGCACGGGGATCGGATCTATTACGGCCAATGAAAATGCTACGATCTGGTTCACCAATCGGCTAGAAGCATCAATTCTGTTATGTAATTCAAAAATCTGTTTGAGCTTCTAGAAGTTCACGCCAAGTAATTTCATCTTTGCGCTCACATGGGTTGGAATATGCTTTTGGATCTTGATTGGAATCTTATGAAATGTCACAGGCATTAAATGCATTGGTAGCGTCTGAAATTCTTGAAATGCCCTTTAAACTGTAATTCCCAGAATGTCCTTTCGTGAGTTTAAGTGCCTTTTAGCAAAGTGTTTTGGCTCGAAGTTCTTTTTAGCAAAGCAATTTGGCTTGAGAAAGTCTTTTATGAGACTTCTCCCGGATCTTCTATTCGAAAGGAAATTTCAACTATTCGAGCGAACATGGTTCTTTTCGAGTAGTTCATTCTGACTCGAATCAATTGAGCAGAACTTTGACCTTTTGAAAAGTACTTTTTACGATTTGAACTTTTAACTTGATTTCTTCTTTGCGAATGGATCCTTCTTCTTGGTCTTTTCTTGCTCTTTTAGGACCTTTTTAGCCATTCTTTGAGGCTATTTCTTCACTCCTCTTTGAGCTTGACATGAGTTGTCGACTTTTTGATCATTTAGGATGCTTTTCGGACTTGGACTGTCTAATTGGTTAGTATAAAATGCACACTAAAGCACTTATTTAGTCTTCTCAAAGGGTCTTTCCAAGCTCATGTTTAGGGTGAAAATGGTATTTTTCACCTAGTCCCCTCAGTAAAAGAAACATAAAAACAAAGTAAAGAGCCACTTTTGTAGGAAGCACAGTGCATTTAGCATATGCAACAAGCCTTTTCAACCCCTAGGTGGTCCCTAGAGGAGGAGAAGTCTCTGAGGGTTTTCAGTGAAGGTACCACAAACTTCTCCATGAAACAGCTTAACATCGCAAAATTATCAAATGACCCATAAAGTAGCAGTATTAGTTACTCTTTAATCCATGATGAAACAGAAAATTTGATTATTGTTTGCACAGGAATTTAAACATTTTAAGAACCTCATGAATGTTTCAATATTTCCAATGCGTGAGCACCCATAGAAAATTGTACAAATGTGCCAGTGAGCTCATCATCTGAATAAAAATTAGGTTGTAAGTCATACTTATTATGCTCAAGTTCCAACCCAAACACTCACCGTGGTATACTCTCATGGTGTTTTTGTTGAGGGTTCATTTTCACTCAAGCTCAAGAGCGATTACATCTCCCAAATGGATCTGTAAGCATGAGCATAGGCATGATTCTTAGGCAATGGCATCATTGACATCTCCTCACCATAGATTGGGTCACTTATCTCCACATGACACTCACTCAACTTTGGATCACAAGGGCTTTTAATCTAGGTTTGTTTGTATGGCTTATGGAGTGAAGTTTCAAGGAAAGGCGGTTTGAGGGGGTTTGAATTTGAGAACTCAGGAAGTGCGGGAGATGGTTCATGACTCCACCTTTTGAGTTTAGCTTCTTTCTTTTGAGATTCTCACATTCAGGTGATCAGTTCTTTCTTTGATCTTGCATTTTTCATCATAAGGTCCCTTTTTGCCTTTTGCTTGCAACTTTTTCACATTGTTTGTCTCTTCCTTTCTCGGTCCACCATATTGCCTGCTTTTGAGGTATTTTCTCTTCATTTTCTTGATGTTGCCCGAAATGGTCCATCTTGAGTTCTTTCTCCTTTACCTCCTGAATTCTCGAGTGAGTGAGGGAAGGCTGAATTAGTTCCATAGGTTCGGTGCAAAAAGTACTTTTGGGTATTTTTTGATGAAGAATTGTAGGATTCTGACTCAAATGGGGTACAAACAGGGCAGAATTTTCTTGGTTGGTTCTGTTAGGTTCAAGTTTGTCCAAGAAGGCCTTGATCTTTTCCTCAGTTTCATGAGTGTCACATTTGTTTTAATTTGGAGTTTCCTAACTTCTAGTGGATCTAATGCCTCCCAATCCTTTGAATCGTAAAAATTGCCTCGATCACTCTTCAACGAGATGGAAAATATATGGGCTCAATTCTCACCGGTTATGGTTTTCCTTGAGCTTTTAAGTATGTCTTTACCTTTTTCTCTTTCCCATGACTTGCTAAATGTTTGATACCAAGAGGTTTTCATGGTGCTAACATCATGGAAATGTAGAATATTGAAAGGTTTATGATGTCTAAATTTTGCAAAGAAATTTTAAACTTCCTAATTGTCATGATTCTTAAGTAAAATAATTCATTTCTGATTACTTAGGTGATTCTGTTGTCCTTAGGTTAACTATTCCTTGGCGGACACATGCCACACCCCAAACCTATGAGGAGCAGGTGTCCTCGGTTCAAAGGTGGTGGCATAGTCCACGATTATTAGGGGAAAAGCTGAGAAAAATAATAGCAAGGAATTGAAAGCAAATTGCATGAACCGTAAATTTGTGGAAAATAAAAGGAAAAGAGGGAGGAAAGGGAGTAAGGGTGAGGGGTTTATTTTTGTCTTTTTCAAGTAGGGACTAAAGTGGGTGCACTGGGGGAGGGAGGGTAAGAGAGGGTCGGTTTGGGTAGCTATCTCACCAGAAGGGGAGGTAAGGCTGAGTTGGTGTGGTTTGGGTAGCCTGGTGGTAGTGGAGGGGGAAGCACTAGGACTTCTGGTCTGTTTGGGTTGCTTGTGAGGCAACATGGAGGCAGGCTGGGGGTGGGTGGTAAGGGTGCGATTAGGGCTTGGATGAGCTCCAATGTGGAAGGGTGTGGGGTGGAAGGGGTGTGGGGAATAGGGTACTGTGTAGTGGGGTAGAATGGTGCAGCAGTGGTGCAAATGAGAGCTGGTCACCACAGAAATGGTTCTTGTAAAATGGCAAGGTGAGGTGCAGTGGTGGAGGCTCCATAGCATTTCACAGCAGGGGTATCTCTTGGACTGTGCTAGTTCACTCACAGGTTCATGTACTGCAGGGGGGTCCATAGGTGGTTGTTGTGCCCACCCACACTTGCAGGCTAGGTTCTGTCGAGCTTAGCAGAGGCTGGCTCGCTCAGTGCTCTGGCAGAATGGGTTCAAGACAGAGGCGGGCAAGAGCAGGGCATGTCTTTGGATCTCCGCTGCTCTCATTCTCTCAACATAGCGACTTGTGGTCCGTGCTTTCTTGCAAAGTTATGGGGGTGAGGACTTCAAAGGGCTCTTCCCTATCTATGTCAAACTTGGCTCTTAGGAGGGTCAGAATTAGTCTTCCAAAGGGAGGCCAGCAATTTTCTGCTTTCTTCTTTATCTTGGCACTCACATCACCATTGCTTCGGGATGAGCATGGGGGCATTGAAAATTGCCCTTTAGAAAAGTGGCGACTAAGGATTTCTCGATCTTTCCCATATTTAAAATGGAGGAAAACAAAAGCCCACCTGGCTAACACTGATTTAGATTTTTCTAAAAGATTGAGCGAGAATGGATAGAAAAATACCACGATCTAAGGTTGTTTGTAAAGATCGCCTAACCGACGGTCAGCGGTGATCTCGAAAAATGGAAACGCCAAACAATTAGGAACAAACGGTGATATCTTTGTGGAGCTCGTGTGAGAAGAGAGTGAGCTATGGTTTTAGTGGAGCGTCGCTGCAGAGAGTGTTTGCAAATACAAAGCTAACTTCAAACGACTAAATATACTTGAAGCTAAAATCGCAAAGCACCTTTAAGTTTTCGAAATATTCCAAAAGAGCCCTTTTTTTCTATTTGAATGGCAAAAGTGCCTTTCGACAAGTAGATAACTTCGTAAAGTTTATTTCGCAAGGACTTAGCATCGACCTTCTATTCAAAAGGAACTGTTAACATAATTAACTATTCAAAAGAACATCTTTCTTTTCGAGCGTTCATTCATGACTCAATCTATTGAATAGAACTTTGGGCTTTTCAAAAGTAGTTTTGCTTTGCGATTTGAACTTTTAAGTGTATTTAAACTATGCGAACAAGAAAAGAAATAGAAGCAGAGAAATTCAAGAAAACTATGTTGTACAAACATAATATACAATTTTCTACCATCGATTGTTGGAGATTCGTGATAGCGGATGGGCGACAGGGCTCGAGTGTTGTCAATGCATGGCTTGAGCCTCGACCATTTACCTTAAGGATTCTTCCATCCTTGGGATCTGAAATATCCACGACTCTCGAGGGGAGGCCTTGATGATGTGTATGGCCCTTCCATACGGATCTCAATTTGCGAAAAGAATTTAAGTTTAGAGTTGAATAACCATACCTTGGACCCCGGTATGAACTCTTTTCTCATTAAACTCCTATCATGAAATGATTTGACTTTCTCCTTATACAACTGGAGCTTGTATAAGCATCCATCCGCACTCTTCCAATTCGGTGAGTTGAAGTTTCCTGTGATTACCAAAAAAAGTTAGATCCATATTAAATGTTTTAATAGCCCGTAAAGCTTTGTATTCTAACTCTCTTGGCAAATGACATGCTTTGCCATAGACCGATCTAAAGGGACATTCCAATTGGAGTTTTGTAGGCGCTCAGTATGCCCACAAAGCATCATTAAGCTTAAAGGACCAGTCCTTTCGTCCTTCTTCTTGTTTTTTCCAAAATGTGTTTGATTTCTATTGAAATCTCCACTTGTCGGTTTGTGGATGATAGGGAGTGGCTACTCTATGAGTGATGAGTACTTTTCAATAGAGCTTCAAACTGTTTTGTTACAAAAGTGGCTTCCCCATCACCGATGATGGCTCTGGGAAAACCAAACTGGAAAAATGTGGTCCTTGAGAAATTTCAAAACCACTTTGTGATCATTTGATTTAGTAGCTATGGCTTCAATCCACTTGGAGACATAGTCCACGCTACTAAAATGAAGTTATTTCCATTAGAAGGAGGAAAGGGCCCATAAAATCTATTCCCCATACATCAAACAGCTCAACCACGAATAGGTCAGAGGCATTGAGTTTCTTTTGAAATCTTGCCCAATTTTGGCGATTCTGGCAGGATTTACTGATCTTGTAAGGCATCTTTAAAGATTGTGGGCCAATAAAAACCACAGAATTTTGCTGTTTTGTTTTATTGCCATGAAATGACCTCCACAGGCCCTGTTCATGACACATTGACAATATGCGGAGAATTCATGGTGGGGACACATCTTACGATCACTTAGTCTCGCACAATTCTTGAATAGATAAGGATCTTCCCAAATGAAATGTTTAACTCGTGAGAAGAAAAGATCTTTATCCATTCGATTCCAATGTTGAGGAATCATCCCGAGCCAAGAAGTTGACTATGTTTGCAAACCAAGGATCGTGGGTATTGATGGCAAAAAGTTGCTCATCGGAAATGATTCATTAATGGGTAAGCTATCATCCTCGATTGAGAATTCGGATAGGTGATCACCACCACATTTTCCACTCCTTTCTTATCCTTAATAGATCAAACTCCTGTAATAGGAGGATCCACACGATTAACTGGCTTGGTATCCTTCTTAGATGAAGGTATTTTAGGGCGAGTGGTCAAGAACACCACAATTTGTGAACCTAAAACATAAGACTGAATTTTTCCAATGCAAACACAATGGCGCAGCTCTTTCTCGCTTGTTGTGTAGTTGAGCTGGGCATCTATCATGGATCTGCCGGCATAAGCTATGACATGGGGAAGCTTATCCTTTCTCCGCCCTAGGACAGCTCCTAGGGCATAGTCCGATGCATCACACATCAGCTCAAAGGGCACCTTGAATAGTCGGGGGACTGCAAGATGGGAGCTGAAATCGACATTTCTTAAGGACCTCAAAGGCTGTCATGCATTCATTAGTAAACACAAAAGGAACATCTTGACACAAGAAATGACAGAGTGGCTTGGAAATTTTATCAAATCTTTGATGAACCTCCTATAAAATCCTGCATGCCCTAAGAAACTTGATTTGCTTAGATTACGGGAGGAGGCAAATGTGCAATTAGATCAATTTTGCTTGGTCCACCTCTATGCCTTTATGGGAGACCACATGTCCTAGGACAATGCCTTGGTGACCATAAAATGACTCTTTTCCCACTTAGAACCAAATTGGTTTCTTCACATCTTTGCAACACCAACTTGAGGTGGTGTAAGCATTGGGAAAAGCTATCTCCATAAATTGAAAAGTCATGCATGAAGATCTCCATGAATTGATCAATCATGTCGAAAAGATGGCATACATGCATCTTTGAAAAGTAGCAGGGCATTGCAAAGACCAAAGGGCATCCTCCTATAGGCAAAAGTGCCAAAGGTGAAGGTGGTCTTTTCTTGGTCCTGTGGGTACGGGGATCTGGTTGTAACCAGAGTACCCATCAAGGAAGCGGTAGTAAGCTTTACGCAAGCTTATCAAGGATTTGGTCAATGAAGGAGGGGAAATGGTCTTTCCTTGTCATGGTATTTAATTTTCTGTAGTCTATGCGACCCTCCATCCGATTGTTTGTCCGGTGGACATAAGTTCACCAGATTCAATGCTACTACTGATGCCAGATTTCTTAGGCACCACTGTGGGTGCTACCTACAGAATCTGAAATGGGGTAAATGACCCCAAAGATCTAGCGCTTGACAACTTCCTTCATTACCACTTCTTGCATGTGAGGATTCAACCTTCTTTGCATTTCTCTAGAAGGCTTGGCATCCTCTTCCGTGGATCTTATGCATGCATACACTTGGGTTTATTCCTCCTAAATCAGCAATGGTCCACCAATTGCTTTCTTGTCTTGTTTTAGAACTACCAGCTCCTCTTCTTGCTCCTTTGTAAGGGAGGAAGAAATAATCACAGTAGTGTTTGATGATCTCCCAAAACACATATTTCAGATTTTTGGGGAGCTGTTTGAGTTCCAATTGTGTGAGAAAAGAGGGCAAAGAAAGGTACCTTGGTAATTTGTGGAAGAGGGAGAGGAGCAGGTCTCCAAGAGGAGAACTTGAGGATTGTTTGTGAGTGCCTTGCACAAAGCAGACTCCTTTGAATTTGATCTCCTTTTCCTTCTTTCTTGGATTCCCAATCATTTTTAGTTACGTGGTGGAGTCTTCACCTGCGAAATTTTTGCAAAGACTCCTCCACAAGTTCATCCATGATGTCAACATGAAAGCACTCTTCACAGAAAATTGAGGTTGGTTAACAAAGATTATAAACATTCAATTTGACTTTCATATTACCAAAAGAAACTTCCATGATACTGGACCGACATTGAATACAAGCATTTGTGTGAGAATGGTCTCCCTAAAATGACAGGATGGAAGTGTCGCTTTTGGTTGGTTCCATGTCCAACACCGTAAAATCAGGGATAGAAGAATTTATCTACTCCTACTAGCACATCTTCAATCAATCCCACAGTTTTCTCTCGGATCTGTCGACTAGTTGCAACACCACTTGAGTGGGTTTAATTCTCCCAAACCTAGCTTCTCATATCTGAATAAGGAAGCGAGTTGACACTAGCTCAGATCTAGCGAGGCTTTCTCGATGGTATGCTCCCCAATGATGCATGGGATTGTGGGGATTCGGATCTTGCATTTTAGGGGTGTTGCAATGGATAGTACTTGGTTGATTTTCTCACAAAAGGCCTTCTTAGATAAATGTATCCTAGATTGCCTTTTGTGGGTGCACACATCCTTGAGAAATTTAGCATATGCAAGGACTGTTTGATTGCATCAAGCGAGGTAGATTAATTTTAACTTGCTTGAATGTCTCCATCATTTCCTCAATTTTTGTGTTTCCTTTGTCAAAAGGAGAACCGACTTCATTGCATGAGGGAATGGGAGGTGGGAACAAATCTCTCCTCCTCATCTTTTTCAACAATTTTTTATTTTTCATTTTTCATTTTTTGGGTTTTTCCGAGGTAAATCAACAACCTCATTGTTTTCATCATCTGTGCTTCCGCACATCTTGTTCTTCTTCTTTTCCTCTTCACTACCCACTGTGTTTTTATTACTCTTCCACTTCTCAAAGTGGTCACTTTAATCTCCTCATGGCCATTTGAGGATTCTCCAACCATGAACCGCCCCTTAGGATTGTTCAAAGGTGTTGGTAGTCCCTCCTCTCTCTTAGCTAATGAATTAGAGCCGCCCAAAGTTTCTTCAATTTTTAATGCTCGATGTGAAGGTTCACATGCGAGATAGAGTTCCTAAATTAAGTGAACTTAAGACCCGCTCTTCAAATGAGGTGGACCTAGGAGGGCTGGGGCTGGTGTAGAATCTTGCATGGGTTGTTGTGGGTTAGGTTCGAAAATTTTGTTTATTGTAAAAATTAAAGGTGTTTGAAAGGTATTTGATTTTTTTCTTTATTCTTTGTTGGGGTGTAATTTCCGATTCCACCTCGAGATTAGGATGAGATCTCCATGGGTAGTCATTGATTGCATCTGCCCATAAGATCGAGCTGCATGAGCTTGTTCCATCATGAGTTCGAAATTGTGATGCGTAAGGACATTGATCAATTGAATGAGTAGGGGATGGCATATCGGACATACCTCCTCTACTCTTGACCCATTTGGAGCTTTAAATGAGTCCATCATTATCAAATTTTGTGGTCAAATTATCCACTTTCCTTTCCACATTGACTTCATAAACTTTCCTCTTGTGAATTGGGGATTATTCACCTAGTCGGATTCTCGGTGTCTCTTGGCAGGATTCTTCCGGGTTGAATTTTCTCCAATCACCTCAAAGAGGTCCCAAACCTCTTCAAGCTCTTTTGTAAGTAGGTACCTCCACAGAGGCATCCACCATGTTCTTGCCTTGATCAATTCCTTGATAGAAGCTTTGAACAAGCGCCATTTAGGAATTTGATGGTGAGGGCATTGTCTCAGCTTCTTTGAATCTTTCCCATGCCTCATGGAAAGTTTCAATTGAGTTTTGGGAGAAAGAGATGATGCTTTGTCTTAGTTGGCTGGTTTTAGTCATTGGGAAATATTTTGACAAAATTGACATTGCAAATCATTCCATGATGTGATGTTTGGTGCTAACATAGATAACCATGCTCTAGCTTTGTCCTTTAATGAAAAGGAAAGAGCCTCATTTTGGTTGCCTCTGGACCAAGTCCACTATGTTAAATGTTGTGCACAAAGCCAGAAATTCATCAATGTGCTTGTAAGGATCTTCTTTACTTAATCCATGAAATGAAGGCAGCATTTGGATGGTTGATGATTTGATCTCATAATTTCCTCCATGTGGGAAATTGAATGCGAAAGAATTATAGGCACCAGGAGCAAAAGTAGTCTCTTAACAATCTAGGTTGTCACCCATTGTAGCGAACTACGTGGTGTATGTCATTTCTTAGGAGTCTTTCAACTTCGAATTAAAAGGGAGAATCTAGGTTGAGAGTTCTCCTACCAAACATACAACGCAGAGAGAATTTGGTACCGCAAACTGTCAATTAGGTGCTTTCCTTTCCTTTACGCAATTGTATTTGTAACCCGCATGAGATAACAATGAAAAAAATGAATTAATAAATAATAAATAAAGAGAATAAAACATAGGTCTATCTATTTTAGAACAAATTCACAACGGCGCCAAAAACTTGTTGTTGCTGCCTAACATGTGCCTCGATTATGTGTGTTTTGAATGACTAATTAATGAATATTAAGTTACATAATTTTAAATTATGAAAGAGATATCAAGACATTGAGGGCTAACAATAGCCTGCAAGATCAGGGCCAATTGTAGCAAGTTTTAAAAGTAAGTATATTAAAGATCGTCTACGAGAATTTGTCCGAAATATGAGATAGACCTCCAGATCTGTACGATCCGGCTCTATAATTATCTAGAAAGCGATAAAAAGAGAGTGTTGGGTTTTGTCACGTTTAACTAAAAGCAAATAAAGAAAAGAACTAACTAACGATCCAGATCCAAGTTGGGGAAGTGATTAAAATAAATCAAATGGAGAAATAATAACTACGTGATTTCGCTTTTTGAATTTTAATGGAGAATCAAGCAACTAAACAGAGTTGATTCAATCTTCATCCTGCTACCAAAGAGATGTAAGAGAAATAAATCAATTAAGGAAGGGTTTAGACTTATGGTTATGATCATGTCCACTTAAATGGTCACAGATCATCCAATAGTTGTTGACCTATCCTCAATTGAACATGAACATCATCGCAAGTGTCGAACTAGGTTACCAACGCTAATTAAATGCAGGGAGTAATGAATCAAGGGAAATTGCATGCAAAGTAGTGAATCTAAAGGAGTCTAATGCACTAAGGTGATCAATAAGAACCCTTGACATGAATCCAATGGAGAAAACACAGTTCTGACAACCTTTTAAATTCAATCTTACAATTACTGAGCACGGCTAGACAGCCCTCGGACTTGCGCCTTGAATCCAATCTCCTTGAGTTACAAATAGCTCTGAAACTCTCAAAAGCAAATACAGGGGTACAGACAAGCTATCCGACCGGAAGCGGGGAAATAGAAATGAACTCAAAATCTGGATGCCACAATTGGGCAAATGTCTTCTATTTATAGCTTTCCTTGATCCCTTGACAGGCTGACGAATTGACCAATCGAAGTGTTCAGATCTGGATTGCCCAATGGCGATTGAGCACGGGATCCAGACCGTTTCGCCAATGAAAATGCTCGATCCGTTCACCAATCGCGCTAGAAGCATCAATTTATGGAATTCAAAAATCTGTTTGAGCTTCTAGAAGTTCACGCCAAGTGATTTCATCTT
Source organism: Chloranthus sessilifolius (assembly GCA_021018995.1). Classification (NCBI taxonomy): domain Eukaryota; kingdom Viridiplantae; phylum Streptophyta; class Magnoliopsida; order Chloranthales; family Chloranthaceae; genus Chloranthus; species Chloranthus sessilifolius. The sequence continues at coordinate 29,941,211 of CM037597.1, read as the reverse complement.
TGAGCTCACATGGGTTGGAATATGCTTTGGATCTTGATTGGAATCTGAAATGTCCTGGCATTAAATGCATTGGGCGCGTGAGATTCTTGAAATGCCCTTTAAACAAGTGTAATTCCCAGAATGTCCTTCTGAGAGTTTAAGTGCCTTTTCAAAGTGTTTTGGCTCCGAAGTTCTTTTCGCAAAGCAATTTGGCTTCGAAAGTCTTTTAAAGGACTTCTCCCGGATCTTCTATTCAAAAGGAAATTTCAACTATTCGAGCGAACATGGTTCTTGAGTAGTTCATTCTGACTCGAATCAATTGAGCGAACTTTGACCTTTTCGAAAAGTACTTTTTACTTTGCGATTTGAACTTTTAACTTGATTTCTTCTTTGCGAATGGATCCTTCTTCTTCAGGTCTTTTCTTGCTCTTTTAGGACCTTTTTAGCCATTGCTGAGGCTATTTCTTCACTCCCTCTTTGAGCTTGACATGAGTTGTCAGCTTTTTGATCATTTTAGGATGCTTTTCGGACTTGGACCTGTCTAATTGGTTAGCTGTAAAATGCACACTAAAGCACTTATTTAGTCTTCTCAAGGGTCTTTCAAAGCTCATGTTTAGGGGTGAAAAATGGTATTTTTCACTACTTAACAATTACCTGTGGGGAAACTGCCCCGTTTGCCAGACTCATCCTGCAGGCGAGCAAGCATATCACACCCCCCCCCCTCAAAAAAAAAGAGAGATAACAAACAGAAAGAGAAATTAAAAACATCCATTCCATGAATTATCCGGATATATCAATCATTCATTGTTAATTACATTGCTCTCAGAGGTGCTCAAAGGTTCAAATTTTCAAAGAAGGAAAAATGACAAAAGCTGCTCCTAATCAAGGTCCTTCTTACACCGGCGTGAGGTTTTATGATATGTCTGAATATCCCCCACCCGCGACAATGCCCGGGACAGCCAGCTAAGTAGTGAATGCAACTCCTTCTCACGACCGCGCTGAAAGCATCACACTAAAATTGTCAGTCAAGATCAGTTAAAGGAAAGCATAAGGAAATAAAGGAACTGACGGGGCAAACCAATGTCATACTTACCACTTTAGCATCCCGAAGCTCAGCAATACGATGGTAATACTCCACCTGTTGAACAGCTGATTTGTAAACTTGTAAGAGGGGGGGAGAGAGAAGTCAGCAGCACAGAAAAATAGAGAAGAGCAAGCATGCCCCTAGAAATTTTGAGAAAAGAACTCACCCCTAGGACCAGCTCGAGAGAAGGAACTCTAATCGCCCTAGTGAATAGGCGAGCATGCTCCGTGACATCAGCACACAAATCTGATAGGAACGCGTCGTCAAAATACCTAAATGTCCCCTGAGTCTCGGTAGTAGATGTCCCTGAAGTTCTTGCACCGGAAGGCCTCAAAGGTCCAGCACCTGGCACCTTTGTAGGACCCGCATCTATGCTCTCGTCAGAATCCTCTCTCGCCTAGAACTGAAGAAAGAGGAAGAAATTCGGTCAGTAAAGTAAAAACTTAGCAGTCAAAAAAGAAACACACAAGCAAGAGAAAGAAAGAAGATACCTAGGATCGCGGACCTCCGAATGCTAAAAAATTGGCACCAGGAACAAAATGTGGGAGGATGGACTGATAAGGGAGACGCTCATACCACAACTGATACCTCCTGTGCTCGTAAAGGTCATCAACAAGAATTCCATGTCTAAGGATTCTCCCTGCAAGCTCCTCAGACATACCCTCTGGTGCCATAATGTCCTCCGGAGGACCCAACGACACGACGAAGTAATCTCGGTACTGATGCACTACCCTCTCTCCCAGATAGTAGGCTCGGACCCAAGAGTTGTAAAAAAAGATGACGCGATGATCGACGAACAATCGTGACTAACCAATGGTAGCGCAGTCTAAGAAGGGGGAGACGACTTAAGGTTCAAATATGATCTGCCTAAGAAAGGAAAATCCCATTAATCAAGCAATACAATCAAAAGTTCAAATTTTAACCAATAAAAGGAGGGGGGTGTGAAACCTGCTCTTGAATCATCAAGTCAAACTAGAACCTCAGACCCAACTCCAAATGCTTCATCCTAGGTCCTGGCGATGGTCCTTATGCCAGTAACTCATCAGGGGATATGTGTACTCGTCAAAAAAGAGGAGGGCACGACCAGGTTGGAAGTGCAGGTACCCCCAAACCTGAAAAGATGGACAAATAAGAAAATATGTTAAAACAAATACAAAAGAGAGCTAGAAATGATGAACCAAGAGGGATTAAAGAGTAAAACCCATGGGTTACCTCAATCACGAGCCGAAAGCCAAGGACATAAGCGACATCCCCAACTGAAGCTCTAGCCAAGCTGTCCATCAGCACTGCATACCCGACATCGCCCCAATCGAAATGGTGCACATTCCCCCAGTTTCCCATTAAGGAGCGGTCAGGCTCGATGACGATATCCATATCGGGCTGGTTCGGATCAACCAACTCATCGGCCTCGAACAAATCCACCAACCAAGACAACTTGACCTCGGAGCCGGTCATATGGTTGGTTAAAAGGGGGTTAGTCCCCAATCAATCGAATCACCTCCTCGCGATCGGGAATGTGAGGACAGACCACTGACACCCCTCCTATCGCAATCCCCGGAATCATGGACCAGTCAATAGGAGTGATGGTCATCTCGGTTACAGACATGTGGAAGGTCATCATCTCAGGACGAAACCTCTCCACCAAGGCTTTCACGTAGGGCAACTCCCCCTTATAGCGGGGCAAGATAAAAAGTCTCCAAAACTGGCCTGAGCTAGGAGAAACCTCACGACGTGAGGGAGATGGACGTAAAAGCATTGGACGTCGAACCAGCCTCCATGGAACATAATCCGAGGTAAGACTACACCAAAAGAACGAGATATGTCAGATCCTGAAACAAAGAAGCACGAACAAAAGCAGGCAACCAAGGAATACTATTTTTACCTGGTAAGCTATGCCAAAGTTGGAAATGTGGGTGTATTACTGATGAAGCAACCCATTGCGGGCCGCCTCTCCCTGCATCTCATACCAGCTGCGAGAGGAGCGCTTTGCGCTCACCCCTGATACCGAAGATCACGTCAGGTCCACCCTCACGATCCTGGTCCTCATCACTTGACATCTTGAAAAGAGATATACAAACGGCGAGTATTAGGAAATGATAAATGAAAGGAAATCAAGCACTTTACTAGAAACTCCGGACCAAAGGAAGGTGAGTATGCCTCATCCCTTCCAAAATTTCAAAAAAAATAAAAGGAGGGGATGCCCCGTCATTTAATTCAACAAAAATAAACAAAGCAAAAATCGGGTTATTTACCTTCAAAAATCTTTGCCAAGAAAAATCAAGAAAATCCACATACACAAAAAAAAAGAGCAAAAAAGAAAAGAGAGGCTAGAATTTTGGCAAAAGGGTGCCCATCACCTTGCATGTTACGAGAAAAATCCGCATATACCTGTTCGAGTCAAATTCAAAGGACAAAGGGGGTGCCAAATAACAGTTTTAAAGAACCCCCTACATGTTTGTGAAAAAGCCACTAGTCACAAAAAAAGAAAAAACAAAAACAAACTTCCCCAATTTTCCAACCAAAATTCCCTTAAAACATGCACATGGATCGGAAAAGGGTTGGTTTGGGGTACATTGGTAAGAGTAAGACATTTTTTTTATATATGCAAACCCTACCCAATTTTATAGAGAAATCAGGAAAATTCAAAAAGGAATGGGGCAAGGACAAGCGCCAAAATCAATCCCAAACATGCACATACATCAGGGAATCGGGCAAGGACAATCACATGTGCAAGAAAAATCCCTTTTTATACCCTAGATACAAAGGCTCTAATGCATTGATAAATAAAATTCAAAATCAGAAAAATCCAAAAAAGAGGGGGAACAAACCATTCATTTTCAACCAATCCGATGCATATATGCACATAGGTCACCAATAGGGATCACAAATGGCCACATTTATAAGAAAAATGTTTTTTTGTCATCTAGATGCAAGAACCGTAGCCACATGGATGTAAAAATAAAAAATTCAATGAGAAAAGGGTTCAAAATGATTACCTAGGTTGAAAAAATAAACCCTAGATCCGGCGGTGAACACCCGATTTGATCAACAATATAGACACCAGCGCGATGTCGAGGTTTGAATCGAGTCAGTGGAATACAAGGGAAGGCTCTCGGTTCTGTAACATCTTAACAATTCTAGAAACTATAAGTCCTGATTGGGTGCATGTTTGTTAAGAAACACGTCACCGTTCGGATTTTTCAAACGGGATCATTTTGGGTCCGTTTGAGCTTGTGTGAGATTTTTAGGACCAAGTTCATACACCGTGGGGGTGTGTATCGGTTCAACACCGAATCCGATGGATAAGTGGTTTGGGTGTGCAGGCCCCACACCGAACCAAAAATCATTTGTGTAGTATAAAACAACTCGCTTACGTATATGGGTTTCGCATCGGAACGAAACCAATGGATAAAGCTTACACCCAAATGGGTGTATGTGTCTTATAGGGGAACCTGTCCCTTTAGTTATAAAAGTAAGGGGCTTCCTTTGGAAGCTATACCTGGTTGCATTTCTTTGGGGCTTTGGGTTCTAGAGAGAGAAAGAGAGAGAAGATGGAGGAAATCGCTCACGTGGACGTCCGAAACTCGGATAGGCTCCATTGAACTATGAGGTATTGGCCTGGTGCTAGTATCTGTACTACGGGGAGTTGTTAGATTCTTTCTTCGGTGAGATTTGAGAGAATGTAAATGGGTGGATAGAGAACCCACCGTGGTGATCATGGCTTACGCGATTGGGAGAGTGAGGAGTAGTGCGCGTTAGAGCGAAGCGTCATCATAGGCTTCATTTCAATTCAAACACCAGAGAGATAAAAAAAATTCTCTCTAAAATCCTAGCTTGGATGTGAGCACATGGATCGAAGAATTGAACAATCTAAAGGTAATCATTTATGTGGATTTGTAATGAATAAATGTGTTAGTTTAGTTTATACATATGGGTGAAAAAACTTAGAAGTATAAGAGAAGATTTGAAGAAAATTAAGTTTTGAAGTTAAAAAACCCGAGTTTGGGTGAAATCTGACAAAATCGACCGGTCAATTTTCATAAAATAGTATGTAATTTGGGTCCTGGAGAAACCGACCGATCGATTTTGAAAAACCAATCGGTTGAATTTGAAATCGACCGATCGAATTTGACAGAGCTTGCTGACATTGCCTCGATGTTTCGGCCGTAACATTTTACCCCAAACTCCGATTACCGCGATTCTTATGGCGTTGGAAAGAGGACAGCGAGATCCAAAAATTTGGTGAATTGACTAACTTGTGAGTCCACTTTTTTAAAGGTCAAAATTTAGAGAGAAGTTGGGTCAAATTCTGATTTTTGTCGAGATACGGAACTGACCGATCGAAATTATTTCGACCGGTCGATTGGGAAAATCGACTGATCAAAAGTAGAACGACCGATCGATTTATCAAAAATAGTGAACATGTAATTTGGTCTTGGAGAAATCGACCAGTCGATTGCCAAATCAACCGGTCGAATTTGAAAACCGACCGGTCGAATTTGACAGAGTTGCTGATACTGCTTTAGTATTTTGACCATAACTTTTTATTCTGAACGCCGATTGATACAATACTTATGAAGTTGGAAAGAAGCCAGGAATATCTACAACTGTTATGAATTAATATTTTTTTGAATCCAAAGTTTTAAAGGTCAAGCTTTGGGGGGAAGTTACGTCAAATTCTAAGTTGGCACGAACTAGCCCATTTCTACCTCATTTTGAGAAGACACTTAAATATGTCTAAGTTATTAGTGATTAGAGTTAGTCCTTGATGAATCATTGTGTGTTTGTGATATAGATTGAGGGCGGAAGGCCATCGATAGGACCTTGCTTGGCTTCGTGCAACTTCAAGGTTAAGGTAGGGGAACTCCAATACAAATTTCCATATTCGATTTTGATTCATAAGTTCTTTTATATGATTTCATGAAAAATGTACTGTTTGACCGTATGTGAACTAGCGTGTAAATTCTTTGAAACTATAATTGGAATTTTGATTTGCTTTGACTGCATTTGAAAAATGTGAATTCGTGACACTTTGAAAAATGTGAATTCGTGACGCATTAGAAAGATGTGAAATGTCGTTAACCGACACTTGGACTTTGATGTGAAACTTGCATTGTGAATTCTTTGGATTCTTTTGACTACATCTCTTGGAGCCAGTATAGCGGCATCATCTGTACACGCATTCATACAAATGCTACATATGAATCCCTGCATTAGAAATATGTGAAATGTCATTAACCGACACTTTGACTTTGATGTGAAACTTGCATTATGAATCCTTTGGATTCTTTTGACTATATCCCTTGGAGCCGGTACAGCGGCATCATCCGTACACACATTCATACAAACGCTACATATGAATCCCTTGGAAACACATTCATCCCTTGGACATCATGCATCCCTTGGACAATCATTGATAACTTGGACACCCTTGGATACATTGTGACACACATAGAAATATTGAGACACCCTTGGAAACATTGTGACGCCCTTGGATATATTGAGACACCTCTGGACACCTTGGATCGTTTCGGTTGCAAATTCGATATTGTTTGCAAATATGCTTGAAACTTGGACACCCTTGGATAATTCTGACCGTTTTAAAATATGCGTTAGCACCTACTATTTGATGAAACTCTTTTTAGAAAGTAAAGGCTTTGAATGTAAGTTTGAAATGAAAGAAAATGTTAAATGCTTTGAAAATTAGTTTTGAATGATGATTTTAATTATGTCATTGAATCTATGCTTTCTTATGATGAAATGCAAATTGATATTGAATGTCCTCTACTGAGCTTGGTTGTTAGCTCACCTCGACTATATGTCACAGGCACAGGTATAGGTATCGATTGAGACATAGGCTTTAAGGAAGATTTCGACTACGTACCGGAAGAGAATATCGTCCGCTTGAGGATTTTCGCCTTAGTTCTGGGATTGTAGATTGTGGAGTTTGGTAAGTTCAAACTTGGTACCTTGTACTCGTATGTACCTTTTGTGTACCACTTTTTGGTGATGGTTGGTCATCATCGGTGGTTTGTTTTAGTTACTGTTCTTATTGTATGTTAGAACTGGAGTTTTTAATTATGCCATATGTTTGTAAAAAGTATTTCTGTATCAGATTGTGATTTGGGATCTGACGGTCCGGGGTTTTCTAGTTGGATTTTGTTAAAATATATATATATCTCAGAAAATTCTGGTTGGGAAAAATTCGGGCTATCACTGTTTGTATCAAGGCTATGGCAGTAGATTCTATCAGGACATAAGAGACCCAACTATGACTTTGTCACAGTTGGTATTAGAGCTGAGGACGACTCTTTTATAAGGTGGGGAAATTGTAATTGTCCCACATCAAATAGGGAAAAGTCCTGATCCTGGGCTATATGTGATTGCGGATGGTACATGTCATGATGAGTTTTGTGAGGGGACTTAAGCCCATGCCAAAACCAAAACCGGGGCGGGAACCTAAGACCAATACCGAACAATATTGGGGCATGTGGGCTTGGGTCTTCACAGAATAGTAAATTCTTACCAACGTGCATCGTTGTTCGTGGGTTTTGTTCATCCTTGTGACCACCTCATTGCCGATGTGGGTTATTGTGAACGATCATGGATAATAGATTGTGTTAGCGTGCGGAAATATTGTCATTAATTTTCGAGGATGAAAATTCCTTTAAGGAGAGGCGAATGTAATGACCCTATTTATTTTTCATTGACGGTGAGTCATTGACTCTTGAGGAGAATACCACTATGTCTGTTCGGACCTATGAGATATTCATACCTTTTCGAAGTTGGCACGTCAATATTCGAGGATGAAAATTCTTTAAGGTGGGTAGAATGTAACATCTTAAAATTTCTTGAAACTAAAACTCCTGATTGGGTGCATGTCTATTAAGAAACACGTCACCGTTTGAATTTTTCAAACGGGGTCGTTTTGGTCTATTTGAGCTCGTGTGAGATTTTTAGGACCAAGTTCATACACCGTGGGGGTGTGTATCAGCTCAACACCGAATCCGATGGATAAGTGGTTTAGGTGTGCAGGCCCCACACCGAACCAAAGATCATTTGTGTAGTACAAAACAACTCGCTTAGGTGTATGGGTTCCGCATCGGAATGAAACCAATGGATAAAGCTTACACCTAAATGGGTGTATGTGTTTTATAGGGGAACCAGTCCCTTTAGTTATAAAAGTAAGGGGCTTCCTTTCGAAGCTATACCCAGTTTCATTTCTTTTTGGCTTTGGGTTCTAGAGAGAGAAAGAGAGAAGATGGGGGAAATAGCTCACGTGGACGTCCGAAACTCGGATCGACTCCGTTGAATTATGAGGTATTGGCCTCATGTTCATATGTGTACTGTGGGGAGTCGTTAGATTTCAACTTCGATGAGATTTGAGAGGATGTGAATGAGTGGATAGAGAATCCATAGTGGTGATCACGGCTTACGTGATTAGGAGAGTGAAGAGTAGTGCATGTTGGAGCGGAGCGTCATCATATGCTTCATTTCGATTGAAATGGCAGAGAGATCGACAAAATTATCTTCGAAACCATAGCTTGGACATGAACACGTGGATCGAGAAATCAATCGATCTAAAGGTAAGAATTTATGTGGATTTGTAATGAATAAATGTGTTAGTTTAGTTTATGCATATGGGTGAAAACAATTAGCAGTATAGGAGATAAGATTTGAAGAAATTTGAGTTTTGAAGTTAAAAAACCCGAGTTTGGGTGAAATCTGACAAAATCGACCGGTCTATTGTCACAAAACAGTATGTAATTTGGGTCCTGGAGAACCGACCGGTCGAATTTGACGGAGCTTGCTGACATTGCCTCGGTGTTTCGGCCGTAACTTTTTACCCCGAACTCTGATTGACGCGATTCTTATGCGCTGGAAAGAGGACAGCGAGCTCCACAACTTTTTTGAATTGGCCAATTGGTGAGTTAGCTGTTTTAAAGGTCAAAATTTAGAGGGAAGTTGGGTCAATTTTTTATTTTTGTCGAGAAACGAAACCGACCGATCGAAAGCAGCACGATTGGTCAATTTATGAAAAATAGTGAATGTGTAATTTGGTTATGGAGAAATCGTCTGGTCTATTTCGAAATCGACGGTCAAATTTGCAAACCGACCGATCAAATTTGAAATCGACTTCTCGAATTTGACTGAGTTGTTTATACTACATTAGTATTTTGACTATAACTTTTTACTCCAAACTCCGATTGATGCAATTCTTATGGCATTGGAAAGAGGACAAGAAGATCTATAACTTTCATAAATTAAAATTTTTTTGAATCTAAAGTTTTAAAGGTCAAAATTGGAGGGAAGTTATGTCAAATTCTAAGTTGGCATGAACTAGCCCATTTCTACCTCGTTTTGAGAAAACACTTAAATATTTCTAAGTTATTAGTGATTAGAGTTTGTCCTTGATGAATCATTTTGTGTTTGAGATATATATTGAGGGTGGAAGGCCATCGATAGGATCTTGCTTGGCTTCGTGCAACTTCTAGATAAAGTTAGGGGAACTCTATACCTCACTGGTTGCTACTCTAAACACGTTGCCACTACTCTAACTAGTTTAATTTGTTCAGGGCTATATTTTGCACCTAGTCTGAGTTGATTTAGCGCCGTGCACAGTGTGATCTGAGAACCCCTAGTCTTCTATTGGTAAGTTCTTCAGCTTCTCCTTGTGATTTTCGAGCTTGCAATTTTAATTTTAAGTTGTCTGGGTCATTTGAGCATTCAAGAGGTCTTTGTGGTGATTGCTATTGAATTAGTGGTGATCGATATCGTGTTGATTAAGTAATGGCGGATCAAGAGGACACCTTGGCTAATCTTTTCAAAGTGCCTTCTAAATCTGCCACCAAAGCCACTAGGAAGTCCAGTAGGCAAATCACAAAGCCTAAGGAAACCCCACCTATAAAATGGAAGCTTGTCATGGATGAAGCTGAGAAAACTGTTAAAACCAAGAAGGCCAAGAAATGTAAGCAGGCCCAAATCAGTGCAGACATTGTTGAGGAGGCCCCTGAGACACAAACTAGCCTTGTGCCTGAAATTCCTAAGGCTGAGCCTAACCCTGAATTGGAGCCTGCAGTCCATTTGCTCAAATCCACACCCAATGAATTTGTGGATGCATTAGGTCTGATCCCAGAGACTACGGTTGACACCCCCTATTTCTCTAAGGTAGAGGAGTGTCAGGACACTTTGAATTATTTGGTGAAGGCAGGCTTGACACCATGTTGAGCACACTGAATGAAAAATCTTACCCAAGGCTGGTTAAGTTGTGCTATCAGAATCTCAGGAAATAAACCAAGCCAGCTTCAATTGAGCCCTGCCTTGTCATTTGGATTGATCATATGAAGTTGGTGGTGGATTATAGAGATATAGGGAGAGCATTGGGGGTCCCTTATGTTTTAGATCCAGCCTATAGCCTGGCTGCACCTGAGAATGTCTCCTTCAAAGCAATGGCCAGGCACCTCACTCAAGGCATTGTGGGGACTGGGGAGTCAATTATGAGAAGAGATTTACACCCCAACATGCTTTTCTTTGATTCAATTTTGAGGAAAAACATCTAAATGAGTGGGCACCAATAAGAGAGGAGAGTGCCAATAGTGGATGCCCTATATTTCTTCTCCAAGGGCCAATTCATAAATGCTGCTCATTTGGTGTTTGAGGCCATGGTGGATGTGAACGACAAGTGTAGGAAGGCTCAAGTCCTACCTGGGCTCCCTTACAGCAGGCTCATCACGGCCTTGTTAAAGAGAAAGGAGTTTGTGTTCAAAGTAGATGAGCCAGTGGTAAAGGTGACCGCTAAGGTTTTTAGGAAGAGGGTCTGGTTTGCTAGTAGGACCCTCATTGGCAAGAGTAAAAATAAGTCCAATGAAGATACTGAGGTAGAAGCTCCACCTGCAGCCCCATTTGCTTCTGTGAGCTCAGAGCCTCACCCTACAGCTGTCACTACCTCCACACCTCCACCTGAAACCTCAGCAGCAATCTCCTGTGATCCTTTTCTCTCATATGCTACTCCTCTATTTGTGCCCCCAGTTGTCCCAGTTGTATCCTCTGCTAGCTCTGAGAGGACCAACCTCACCACCATCCCTTATATCACACCATCCATTCCAATTTCCCTACTTTCCATTCCAGTCTCCATACCTTCCAGCACTTCAGCATTCATTTCGACCACCACCACACCATCACCTCTATCCATTCCTTTTACCATTGACCCAATCCCTACCTTACCTTCACTCACCATTCCAACCAGCCCATCCATATTAGCCACTCCACCTTTGAGCGCTGCGCCAATTTCATCAATTGGCCCAACCACTTCTTCCCTCTGCCAATCATCCTCCCACAATCCTAACCTAATCTCCCACCTGTGATAGCTACCTTTGATGCTGCCACAGATGTGGAGGATCTAATCCCAACCCCAACTTCAACCTACCCAGTTCCTGAACTTCAATTTCCTAAGTCCATACTCCCTGCCGCCTCTTTTCCCCACCCTGTCCATACTCCACCATCCTCCATGTCATGCAACAGAATCCTTACCTCAAAAGGGATGTTGTGCGAGGAATGACTGCCCTCCGCAGAACAATTGAGATGCCCTATGAAGCAAAGATTGAGCAAATGATTGTGGATTACAACTAGGAAATGTCGAAGATATCCAAGGGCTGGCAAAGCATTTTACTCCACTATGAAGCTAAAAAGCTCATTGCAGCCTCTGAGAAATCAAGAGTTGATAGATTAGAAGAGAGATTGGCTGCCTCCAAAGCTTGCAACAAGGTAGCCCAGTAATTATACGACAGTTAAGTTGCACTGTCTGATAAGAAGATTGAAATCCTTGAAAGAAAAATTGCTCACTTGACTGCTGGCCAACCTGCCCAAGCCACTGAGCCTGCCCTACAAATCAAAGAGGAGACAGCTACCCAGTCTAAGGAGGTAGCTACTAAAGAGCAGACCAAGGCTGAGAAGAGAGCTGAGTTAAGGGCTTATGTTGCTAAACAAGGATTTGCTGACATCTTCACCACTGACTCTGACTCTGACTCTGAGTATTTTTAGTTTGTGTTTAGGATTTTTACCTGGTTTTATAGGCTTTCTACAGTTGCTTAGGTTGCTTTTGTATTTTTCTCCGCCCTTTTGTATTATCAATAAATTTCTCTTTAGTCTCGTTACTGTGCTTTTTGCTGTCTTTTTGATTTATTGTCTACTTTCTTATCCTCATTCGTGTGTTTTGCTTCCTACTAGTCTTTATTTTGTTTGTGTATTGATGTTCTTTGTTTAGCTGCAATGTAGTTGTTTATTTTTCTTTCCTTGCTTCTTTGTATATGTTTTTCTCTTGCTGCACATTTCCCTATCTTCCAAGCAGTGAGGACACTGCTCCTCATAGGTTTGGGAGTGTGGTAAGGTTTGCCAATGGATCGATAATGGTAGTGCAGCAAGGTCTTAATAGAAATTGAGGAAATAAAATGATTTCCCACCTGATTTTTTTTAAAAAAGAGGAAATTAAAAACTTTTTAAGACTAGAACATGCTACAATTCTAACATTTTCATGAAGCAAATGTTAGGAATTTTCCAAAAATCAATGTTTAGTGAACTTGAAATGAGAGAAAACTGTGAGGATACACCTTAGAAATTTGATGGAAGACCATGCCGTAACCAAAATCGGGGCGGGGACCTAAGAACAATACTGAACAATATTGTGGCATGTGGGTCTGGGTCTTCACAGAATAGTAAATTCTTACCAACGTGCATCGTTGTTCATGGGTTTTGTTCATCCTTGTGACCACCTCATTGCCGATGTGGGTTATTGTGAACGATCATGGATAATAGATTGTGTTAGCGTGCGGAAATATTGTCATCAATTTTTGAGGATGAAAATTCCTTTAAGGAGAGGCGAATGTAATGACCCTATTTATTTTTCATTGACAGTGAGTCATTGACTTTTGGGGAGAATATCACTATGTCTGGTCGGACCTATGAAATATTCATACCTATTCGAAATTGGCATGTCAATTTTCGAGGATGAAAATTCTTTAAGGTACGTAGAATGTAACATCTTAAAATTTCTCGAAACTATAAGTCCTGATTGGGTGCATGTCTGTTAAGAAACACGTCACCGTTTGAATTTTTCAAACGGGGTCGTTTTGGGTCTGTTTGAGCTCGTGTGAGATTTTTAGGACCAAGTTCATACACCGTGGGAGTGTGTATCAACTCAACACCGAATCCGATGGATAGGTGGTTTAGGTGTGCAGGCCCCCACACCGAACCAAAAATCATTTGTGTAGTACAAAACAACTCACTTAGGTGTATGGGTTCCGCATCGGAACGAAACCAATGGATAAAGCTTACACCTAAATGGGTGTATGTGTTTTATAGGGGAACCAGACCCTTTAGTTATAAAAGTAAGGGGCTTCCTTTGGAAGCTATACCCAGTTTCATTTCTTTTTGGCTTTGGGTTCTAGAGAGAGCAAGAGAGAAGATGGAGGAAATTGCTCACGTGGACGTCCGAAACTCGGATTGACTATGTTGTATAATGAGGTACTGGCCTCATGTTCGTAAGTGTACTGTGGGGAGTCGTTAGATTTCGACTTCGGTGAGATTTGAGAGGATGTGAATGAGTGGATAGAGAACCCACAGTGGTGATCACGGCTTACGTGATTGGGAGAGTGAAGAGTAGTGCATGTTGGAGCAGAGCGTCATCATATGCTTCATTTCGATTCAAATGCTAGAGAGATCGACAAAATTATCTTCGAAACCCTAGCTTGGACGTGAACACGTGGATCGAGGAATCGATCGATCTAAAGGTAAGAATTTATGTGGATTTGTAATGAATAAATGTGTTAGTTTAGTTTATGCATATGGGTGAAAAAAATTAGCAGTATAGGAGATAAGATTTGAAGAAATTTGTGTTTTGAAGTTAAAAAACCCGAGTTTGGGTGAAATCTAACAAAATCGACCGGTCTATTGTCACAAAACACTATGTAATTTGGGTCCTGGAGAACCGACCGGTCGAATTTGATAGAGCTTGTTGACATTTCCTCGGTGTTTCGGCCGTAACTTTTTACCCCGAACTCTGATTGACGCGATTCTTATGCGTTGGAAAGAGGACAGCGAGCTCCACAACTTTTTTGAATTGGCCAATTGGTGAGTCAGTTGTTTGAAAGGTCAAAATTTAGAGGGAAGTTGGGTTAAATTTTGATTTTTGTCGAGATACGAAATCGACCGATCGAAAGTAGCACGATTGGTCGATTTATGAAAAATAGTGAATGTGTAATTTGGTTCTGGAGAAATCGCCCGGTCTATTTCGAAATTGACCGGTCAAATTTGAAAACCGACCGATCGAATTTGAAATCGACTTCTCGAATTTGACTGAGTTGTTTATACTACATTAGTATTTTGACTATAACGTTTTACTCCGAACTCCGATTGATGCAATTCTTGTGGCATTGGAAAGAGTACAAGAAGATCTACAACTTTCATGAATTAAATTTTTTTTTGAAGCTAATGTTTTAAAGGTAAAAATTGGAGGGAAGCTATGTCAAATTCTAAGTTGGCATGAACTAGCCCATTTCTACCGCGTTTTGAGAAAACACTTAAATATGTCTAAGTTATTAGTGATTAGAGTTAGTCCTTGATGAATCATTTTGTGCTTGAGATATATGTTGAGGGTGGAAGGCCATCGATAGGACCTTGCTTGGCTTCGCGCAACTTCCAAATTAAGTTAGGGGAACTTCAATACAAATTTACATATTCCACTTTGATTCATAAGTTCTTTTATATGATTTCATGAAAAATGTACTATTTGACCGTATGTGAACTAGCGTAAATTCTTTTGAACTATAACTGGAATTTTGATTTGCTTTGACTGCATTTGAAAAATGTGTATTCTTGATGCTTTGAAAACTGTGAATTCGGGACGCTTTGAAAGATGTGAATTCGTGAGACATTAGAAAGATGAGAAATGTCGTTAACCGACACTTGGACTTTGATGTGAAACTTGCATTGTGAATCCTTTGGATTCTTTTGACTGCATCCCTTGGAGCCAGTACGGCGACATCATCCGTAGATGCATTCATACATATGTTGAATATGCATCCCTTGGAAACATCATTCATCCCTTAGACATCATGCCACCCTTGGACAGTCATTGATAGCTTCGACACACTTGGATACATTGTGACACCCATGGAAGCATTGAGACACCCTTGGAAACATTGATACACCCTTGGAAACATTGTGACGCCCTTGGATATATTGTGACACCTTTGGACACCTTCAATCGTTTCGGTTGCAAATTTGATATTGTTTGCAAATATGCTTGAAACTTGGACACCCTTGGATAATTCTAACTATTTTAAAATATGCGTTTGCACCTATTATTTGATGAAACTCCGTTTTGGAAAGTAAAGGCTTTGAAAGTAAGTTTCAAATGAAAGAAAATGATAAATGCTTTGAAAATCAGTTGTGAATAAATGCAAATTGATATTGAATGTTCTCTATTGAGCTTAGTTGTTAGCTCACCTCGACTATACGTCACAGGCAAAGGTATAGGTAACTTCGAAGATCGTCCGCTTGAGGATTTTCTCCTTAGTTCTAGGATCGTAGATTGTGGAGTTTGGTAAGTTCGAACTTGGTACCTTGTACTCGTATGTACCTTTTGTATACCACTTTTTGGTGATGGTTGGTCATCACCGGTAGTTTGTTTTAGTTATTGTTCTTGTTATATGTTAGAACTAGAGTTTTTAATTATGCCATGTTTTTGTACCAAGTATTTCTGTATCAGATTGTGATCTGCAATCTGATGGTCCGAGTTTTTCCAGTTGAATTTGGTTAAATATATATATATATATATATATATATATATATCTTGAAAAATTTACGTTGAGAAAAATCTGGGCTGTCATAGTTGGTATCAAAGCTATGGCAGTAGATTCTATTGGGACATAAGAGACCCAATTGTGACTGTCACACTTGGTATCAGAACCGAGGGCGACTCTTCTATAAAGTGGGGGGATTATAATAGTCCCAGATCGGATAGGGAAAAGTCCTGACCCTGGGCTATATGTGATTGCGGACGCTACATGTCATTATGAGTTTTGGGTGGGGACTTTAGCCCATGCCAAAAACAAAATCGTGGCGGGGACCTAAGCCCAGAACCGGACAATATTGTAGCATGTGGGTCTGGGTCTTCACAGAATGGTAAATTCTTACCAACGTGCATCGTTGTTCGTGGGTTTTGTTCATCCTTGTGACCACCTTGTTGTCGATGTGGGTTATTGTGAACGATCATGGATAATAGATTGCGTTAGCGTGCGGAAATGTTGTCATCAATTTTTGACGACGAAAATTCCTTTAAGGAAGGGCGAATGTAATGACCCTATTTATTTTTCGTTGACGGTGAGTCATTGACTCTTGAGAAGAATATCACTATGTCTGTTCGGACCTGTGAGATATTCATACCTTTTCGAATTTGGCAAGTCAATTTTCGAGGACAAAAATTCTTAAAGGTGGGAAGAATGTGACATCCTGAAAATTCCCGAAACTATAAGTCCTGATTGGGTGCATGTCAGTTAAGAAACAAGTCACCGTTTGGATTTTTCAAATGAGGTCGTTTTGGGTCTGTTTGAGCTCATGTGAGATTTTTAGGACCAAGTTCATACACCGTGGGGGTGTGTATCAGCTCAACACTGAATCCGATAGATAAGTGGTTTGGGTGTGCAAGCCCCACATTGAACCAAAGATCATTTGTGTAGTATAAAACAACTCGCTTAGGTATATGGGTTCCGCATCAGAATGAAACCAATGGATAAAGCTTACACCCAAATGGGTGTATGTGTTTTATAAGGGAACCAGTCCCTTTAGTTATAAAAGTAAGGGGCTTCCTTTGGAAACTATGCCCAGTTGCATTTATTTGGGGCTTTGGGTTCTAGAGAGATAAAGAGAGAGAAGATGGAGGAAATCGCTCATGTGGACGTCTGAAACTCGGATCGGCTCCGTTGAACTATGAGGTGTTGGCCTTGTGTTAGTATGTGTAGCGTGGGGAGTCATTAGATTCTGACTTCGGTGAGATTTGAGAGAATATGAATGCATGGATAGAGAACCCACCATGGTGATCACAGCTTACGCAATTGGGAGAGTGAAGAGTAGTGCGTGTTGGAGCGGAGCGTCATCATAGGCTTCGTTTCGATTCAAACGCCGGAGAGATCGACAAAATTCTCTCTGAAACCCTAGCCTGGATGCAAGCATGTGGATCTAGGAATCGATCGATCTAAAGGTAATAATTTATGTGTATTTGTAATGAATAAATGTGTTAGTTTAGTTTATGCATATGGGTAAAAAAAATTAGAAGTATAGGAGATAAGATTTGAAGAAAATTGAGTTTTGAAGTTAAAAAACCCAAGTTTGGGTGAAATCTGACAAAATCGACCGATCGATTTCAAAATTGACTAGTCTATTTTCACGAAACAGTGTGTAATTTGGGTCCTGGAGAAACCAACCGGTCGATTTCGAAAAACTGACCGGTCGAATTTGAAATCGACCGGTCGAATTTGACAGAGCTTGTTGACACTGCCTCGGTGTTTTGGCCGTAACGTTTTACCCTAAACTCCGATTGATGCGATTCTTATGGCGTTGGAAAGAGGACAACGAGCTCCACAACGTTGATGAATTGACCAACTCATTAGTCAACTATTTTCTACGTCAAAATTTAGAGGAAAGTTGGATCAAATTTTTATTTTTGTCGAGATACGAAACCGACCGATAGAAAGTAGCATGACCGGTCGATTTATGAAAAATAGTGAACGTGTAATTTTGTTATGGAGAAATCGACCGGTCGATTTCCAAATCGATCAGTCAAATTTGAAAACCGACCGATCGAATTTGACTGAGTTACCGATACTGCTTTAGTAGTTTGACCATAACGTTTTACCTCAAACTCTGATTGATGCAATTCTTATGGCATTAGAAGAGGACAAGAAGATCTACAAGTTCTATGAATTAACAATTTTGTGAATCTAAAGTTTTAAATGTCAACATTTGGGGTGAAGTTACATCAAATTCTAAGTTGGTACAAACTAGCCCATTTCTACCTCATTTTGAGAAGACACTTAAATATGTCTAAGTTATTAGTGATTAGAGTTAGTCCTTGATGAATCATTGTGTGCTTGTGACATAGATTGAGGACAGAAGGCCATTGATAGGACTTTGCTTGGCTTCGCACAACTTCAAGATTAAGGTAGGGGAACTTCAATACAAATTTATATATTCGACTTTGATTCATAAGTCCTTTGATATGATTTCATGAAAAATGTAGTGTTTGACCGTATGTGAACTAGTGTGTAAATTCTTTGAAACTATAACTGGAATTTTGATTTGCTTTGACTTCATTTGAAAACTGTGAATTCGTGACGCTTGGAAAAATGTGAATTCGGGATGTTTTGAAAGATGTGAATTTGGGATGCATTATAAAGATGTGAAATGTCGTTAACCAACACTTGGACTTTGATGTCAAACTTGCATTGTGAATCCTTTGGATTCTTTTGACTGCATCCCTTAGAGCCGGTACGGCGGCATCATCCGTACATGCATTCATATATACGCTGCATATGCATCCCTTGCAAACATCATTCATTCCTTAGACAATCATTGATAGATTGGACACTCTTGGAAATATTGAGACACCCTTGGAAACATTGTGATGCCCTTGGATATATTGAGATACCTTTGGACACCTTAGATCGTTTCGGTTGCAAATTCGATATTGTTTGCAAATATGCTTGAAACTTGGACACCCTTGGATAATTCTGACTGTTTTAAAATATGCGTTTGCACCTACTGTTTGATGAAACTCCATTTTGGAAAGTAAAGGCTTTGAAAGTAAGTTTGAAATGAAAGAAAATGATAAATGCTTTGATAATCAATTTTGAAAGATGGTTTTAATTTCTATCATTGAATCTATGCTTTCTTACGATGAAATGCAAATTGATATTGAATGTCCTCTACTAAGCTTAGTTGTTAGCTCACCCCGACTATACGTCATAAGAATAGGTATAGGTATCGATCGAGACCTTCGCTTTAAGGAAGATTTAGACTACGTACCGGAAGAGAAGATCGTTCGCTTGAGGATTTTCCCTTTAGTTCTGAGATCGTAGATTGTGGAGTTTGGTAAGTTCGAACTTGGTACTTTGTACTCGTATGTACCTTTTGTATACCACTTTTTGGTGATGGTTGGTCATCACCGGTTGTTTGTTTTAGTTACTGTTCTTGTTGTATGCTAGAACTGAAGTTTTTAATTTTGCCATATGTTTGTACCAAGTATTTATGTATCAGATTGTGATCTGCGATCTAACGATCTAGGTTTTTCCAGTTGGATTTGATTAAAAAAATATATATACATTAATATCTCGAAAAACTCAGGTTAGGAAAAATTCGGGCTGTCATAGGTTCAGTTTGGGGAGAGGGAGAAAGAATTTTTTTGAAAAATGCCCTATTTTCGAGTCTCTGCTCGTACCCGACTATTTTAAACCATAAAATGACCTAGCGTGTATATTATACATTCTAGGCTTAATCCTCCCCTAAATGGTTGACCTTTTTGCCCCTTTATATAATAATATATATATATATACATATAATAAGTACATAAATATATAAAAACCAAAAAAAAAAGAAAAAAAAAAAGAAAAAAGAAGAGAAAAACGGGAAGAAAAGGAATGGTGACAAGTTGTTATCACAAGTGGCATACATCCTAAGAAGCGCAATGACATCCATTCGATCCGCTTG
This sequence comes from Chloranthus sessilifolius, assembly GCA_021018995.1. Taxonomy (NCBI): domain Eukaryota; kingdom Viridiplantae; phylum Streptophyta; class Magnoliopsida; order Chloranthales; family Chloranthaceae; genus Chloranthus; species Chloranthus sessilifolius. The sequence continues at coordinate 29,921,389 of CM037597.1, read as the reverse complement.
GAAAGTTGTGCTAAAATAAAAAGGCTTAGGGTCGATGAGCACACTCAAAAACCTCAAACAAACATCAAAAACAAAAAATTAAATAAAACATAAAATAACAAAAATATGTGGCTAAAAAAGTCGCACACATTCCCAAATTGTGACATCAATATTCGCTCCCCTCGGATAGTTGTGCAAAATTATCTTCGGGATCGATGAGTTTACTCAAAGATCTCGAACACTACTTCGCGTAGGGGCACCTGTGACCGATCAAATGGGGCAATCAATGCCTCATGAGATTGGGCACAAAGTGTGGATCTTCGCATCTTTGCTTTATGCTATAATCAAAATATAGGTCGATCACTCTCCCGCTTACGGGGCTGTCTTATTCAAAACAAAACTCAAACATCACAGTTCCTTAATCATATCGAGGAAATGGATGTTTTTCCCCAACACGTTGGCCTTGCGCTACTCACACCATCACGGTCATGCCTAGTAATGTCACTAAGCGTTGGGGATCGATAGCCTTGAGGAATAGACATTTTTTCTCGATATACAGGGCATTTGTAAACTCACCATGTTACTTTCTTGATGTTTGAGGTTCGCTTTGAATATGGCAGACCCGTTAGTGTTGCCTTGGGCCTCTTCAGATATCTTTTTCTGTGGCATACGATCACTAGTGATCGGATACAAAAGAGGGGCATCTGTAGACACCCAAATTTGTCCCAAGGCTCGATCAATACATACTTCGAGCAAGGCATACCCCCGAGCTTCCAAAAGCATCTCCCACACTTAGGAATCATCCAAAAACCCTTAGAAACATTTCCTAGACCTCTATAATCCTTCCCGGACCCATTTCAAACCCTACTGAACAGTGAGTTGAAAGAGGAGCTCCAAAGCTTACACATAGCACTACTAGAGATGAACCCTATACCCTTGGAAAGAGGATGTTCCCCGATTTCCAATGAACCAAGAATCGTCGAATTCAAAGTTGAATATCAAAAGTAATATCAATTTAAAAATTGAGTAGATATATACAGGAAATTACACTAGCGTGTATATTATACACACTAGGCAAAATTACCTTCTTCCTTCATAATTGAGCTCTAGAACGGGCTCTAGACTTCTTAGGGACACTGTTCCCTAACCTAGTGTGTATAATATACATGCTAGTCTTAGGAATAGTATTTTATGGGAAAATGTCTAAATTTTACTTTTGGGGTTTGACTTGTTGACCACCCCAAAGTCAGGGGTGGGTTTCTTTAGGACTGTTGTACCCCAATTTATTCTATTTGCAACCCTTTAGCCATTTGAAGCCCCACCCTATCTTCTACCATTAAGCAAATTTCTTAACTATCTAAGCTCTCAAAACCATCGAAAACCTTAGATCCCTATTACCTAATTGCTAACCCAATTAGCCGTTTAACCTTTCACTAATCCTCTCCTTTTCGATAAATAGAGAGCCACCCCCCCTTGCTTAAATGCTTGAAAAAATTTCTAAAAGAAAAAACCCTTTAGAGATTTCTCCCTCCACTTTCATGCTATAATTCATAAAATTCTAGAATTGAGTTTCCTTTTTTTAACTCCATTTTCCATTACCGAATTAGACTGACTTAGCTAGGACTAGGCCTTAGCATTCTCCTACCTTCTACCTTCCAAGACTTGGAGGTTCAAACCCATTCCTAAAACCATTTTACTATAGGAAGCTCACCGGAAGTGCAACAACACGAAGGTCCACAGCGGTGCTACAAGGGTCTGAGAGGTCTTACTCTCCCCTCTATTCATCTACGTTCTTTGCTTTCCCTCTATACTTAAATTTGAGCTATTACGCTGCCAAAATTTTGGTTAGGGTGGGGGGCTCAAATAGGATCGGATTGCCTTTGGGCAAAAGGAAGTCCCGTTCATTTTCTTTTACTATTTTTCATTTGGCCATAGTAGAGACCGCTTACTAGCGGGTCAGTCGGGTGCCTAACAACACCTTCACGATTGATAATCGAAGCCGATACGCATGAGCCTTTGGCAAAGACTGGTAAATCGAAGTCATATTTTTGCACTTTGGTGCTTACATATTGATTTTTGAGGTATCTCGACTCACCAAAAGCTCCGGGTGGCGACTCCATATTTTTTTAGAGAGTGTGCAACGTTGCAACAGACCTGCAAAGTCCACGGTTGCACAGGAATAGAAATAAGTGTGTACGCCCACATGATGTACAAACGCATGTATCATTGTAATATGATAAGTTACGTTTATGAAGTATGGTGAGGTACGTTAGGATTTGAGTATGTCTAGATCATGGTCTTGATGATATACATGATTTTGATATTTCTTTATTCTTATATATTTTCATACTATTATTATCACTCACGAAATGCACCCACAATCCACCTGAGTAGTATAGGGTAGATTAGTAGTATCCACTGAGTTGCGCGTTGTTTAGCAACTTGGCCATTGTGGAATTTATTCTTTTTAGGTGATTTTATCTACAGAGTGGACACCGATTATCTCGATCTTGTGGACGCTGAGTTTGTTAATCCCATTGACGTTGAGTGCCAGGAGCCTTAGGAGGGCGACACTGTAGGACACCGGGAGGACCTCGGTGCTGATTATGATCCTTATACAAATTATTAATAACATGGTTTTAGTATTGAGATTAGGATTTACAGATTAGATAGTTTATTCTCTCATTTCGTACTATTATTGTTTATCGTTGGGTTTTCATTATTAGCCTCGTACATTTGATTTAGTATTGACCTTTATTTTTTCATTGATTAGTAATTATTTTATCTATTCATATCACATTTATTCATTATTTGTCTCTTCTTTGATTCTCTGTCTTTATACTATTGGATTCACAAATTTTGTGGAACCATGTTAGCGAGAGAACTCTGATTATGTCTATGTGTGCTTAACATATCTGGGATGCGTGCGGGGCATAACATGGAATTCTAGGCCCTCGAGATGGGGGTAGACTTTCAGGTTGTGACAAAGAGGTTTCAAAGCTTAGGGTCTACTTCATTGAGGATTGAGCGGTAATCAAAAGTATGATCTGTAGAGACTGAAGATTTTAGATTTCGATTAATGATTTTAGGTGTCGACTTAAAAAATCTCATACAAGCTGAGAACTAAGGAGATATATTGAAAATAGATTTTGAGGATTTAAAACATGTTAGAAGTATTTCGAGAAAGTATGATTATTGATAATATACAATGTTAAATTTCAACAAAGGATTGAAGGATTTATTTAAGAAAATCTCATACGGGCTAGGAACTTGTTAGAGAAGCTAGAAATGATCTTTGAAGATCGAGAAGCAATTAAAAGAGATATTTTAAAGTATTAGGGAGTAATTAGAATAGATAAATCTTAGATGATTTGATGATTTAAATTTCATTATAGTCTGAGATGCCGACTATAAGAGTAAGTTGTTAGAAGTGATTTCAAATTGAGAAATAAATTATTATAATCAACCTAAAATTAAATTGAATTTCTTTACGATCAACGAGATATAACAAAGAGGATAAACTTGCTGAGACATACCTAAAAGAAGTAGTTAAACTCCATGGGGTTCCAGTGAGTATTGTTTCGGATAGAGAATCGAAGTTTACCTCAGGCCATTGGAAGAAATTTCAAGAAGCAATAGGTACACGATTAGATATCAGCATTGCCTTCCATCCAAAAACTGACGAGCAGACTGACAGCTCAATAAATCTATTCTGTCTTAACCTATTGCATGCACCCAACAGTGATTGCAACACTAGTATAGGATCATTCCCACGGGGAAGTCTGATTCTAAAACCTTTCTATTTGCCATTAAATAATAAAGAATGGTGGATTAAACTAAAGTGCAGAAAGTAAATTGTAAGAAAATAAATCTAAATCCTCGTCTGTTAAGCAGTGAAAAATACAATTTTTTACCTCCTAACCTGACCTTTGGTGGACCCTTGAGCTGACTAATAAGGTGTTTTAAGTGTGTTTTGTAGATAAGCAATAAATTACAGCTTAGTGCAGATATTCACTTAAAAGAGCCCAAGAAGCACTGTGCTACCCAACAGGAAATGCCTGAGACCAAGTCCAACTACAAGGAATGAAGATTGAACATACTAAGGGGTTGCTGAGTGCTAAACAAAGGAAGAACAACACACCCAAGATGTGTGCCAGCTGTAGAAGCACAAAGCAGAGCTGTCGAGAGGTACTGAGTTGAAAAGATGAAGATCTCGAGAGGTTCCAGCACCTACCGAGAGGTTGGAAATACAAACGTGGATCCTATCGAGAGGATACTTCAAGGTACAGATGAAGTCGAGAGGTTCTAGATACTTATCGTGAGGTTCAACTGAACCTGTCGAGCAGTGTAAGAGAACCTGTCGACAACTTACCTAAAGCAACGTTCATTCTCGCGAGGATTGAGCCAACCTGTTAAGCACTTCACTAGAGAATGTATAACAAGTCGACAGGTTGGTTATAACCTATCGACAGAATGAATGCTGAACTAGACAACAAGATTAATTTAGTTTTCAATCCTATCGAGAGCTACTCCCAGTCCTGTCGAGATGCTGCCAAACCTGTCGACTAGCTTCTTTAATCCTGTCGAGAAGTCTGTGAAGCTGTCAAAAGCCAATGCAACCTGTCGATGTGAATATAAAGCAGACAGAGAACCCGTCGAGAGGTTCCCTCAACCTCTCAACAATCAAACTGACAACTTCTTAGCTTTCTTTCCTCAGTAACTGCCAATTCCATAGTTTTGTGCACGAGTTTCAAAGCACGTCAATGATCCCTGGGGATATTTTTGGTATTCAACTGTGCACGATTGAAAACCCTAACTGCATCACATATTCCCGCCAGTTGAGAACCAATGGGAGAAGAGCTTCTTGACGAGAAATTAGACACATCAGCAGCTTAGAATAACAAAATTAATCCCTTGAGCTCTGATTGGCTGAAACGGATTTGAGGACAGAGGAGGAGAGTATAAAAGCTTGAAGAAATACAGAACAACCATCCAAAATTTGAGAGAACCAGAGCCTAATTCCAGATCCATCTTCTCCAAACTCCCTCTCTCTTTCTTCTTCTCCCATTTTCTTTAGCCAATCATGGTTGGCTAAACTCTTTTCAGTAGTTAGGGTGAGGTCTAGAGCTGTAAATTGAGAGTTTCAGAGGCTCGTAAAGGATTGTATGTTGCACAAATTGCAGATCTGAGCACAATAGGATTGTAAGTTTTATGATTACAATATAATTATGGATTTTAAAGGTAATTTTGATCTATATTTCACTTTTTCGTATTTGATTTTCCTAGGTCAGATATTCCTGTGGATGCCAGCCAGAAATGGGGAGCTGGTAGGTTGGCATCCGTAGCATCTACAATAGCTTTCCTGTTCTAATCAGGATCCTTGGAGTGGAACAATCTTTGGGATGGTCCGTGACCATTAAAGTAGACAAATCATAGCCTTAGGATTGCTTCAATTCTCTAGTTAAGATTAGATTCTTATACGTTGTGTAAAGACCCGTATTTTGAACCCGAGTTAGACTGACCCTGTGTGTGTATTCGGCTCGGCAACCGACGTCACCATTTGTTTTGGATTTTTATCTAGATGTGATTGTGCGGGCAGATTTTAATTTAGAGCCCATTTGGACCCTCGTGCGAAAGTTGTGCACCGACCTCGGTGTAGCCGCTCAACACCGGACTTGAGTTTTAAAATTAGAAGTGTATAACACATAAGATGTGTGTGTGTGTTTTACTTTGTGAGCAATCCTATTATAAGAAGGAATTGCATTCCCGTATTATACTAGGTTTTGTTAAGAGAGGATAGTTACCCAACCGTGTGAAACTCCTTCTTCTCTCTTCTTCAATCATCGTAGGAGATCGGTTTAGAAAACCTCCTTCTCTAGAACCCTCTTTGTTGAAAATACTTAAACCTTAGAAAGAACTTGAATCAACCTTGGATTCGTAGTTGGCTATTAGGAGAGGTTGAGATCATTGGGGGCATGTTGGAGTTGTCTCTGTGAACTCGTGGGATCGATCGCGGCGCGAATCGTTGAGGAAACCCGTCGGTTTTTATCATCGCTAGAGCAAGGTATCACCGAACTCTGACATTGCCTTAGTATTTTAGTCATAACGTTTTATTCCGAACTCTGATTAAGACGATTCTTTTTGCGTTGGAAAGCTAATAGAAAAATCTACAACTTTCATGTTTTGACCAACTCATGAATCAATCGTCTTGATGGTTAAAAAAATATGAGAATGTTACATCAAATCGCTCGAGCGAGCTATTATCATCGCTCGAGCGATGTATCACCGAACTTCGACATTACCTTAGTATTTTAGTCATAACTGTTTATCTCGAACTCCGATTAAGACGATTCGTTTTGCGTTGGAAAGCTAATAGAAAAATCTACAACTTTCATGTTTTGACCAATGCATGAATCAATCGTCTTGATGGTCAAAAAAATATGAGAATGTTACGTCAAATCGCTCGAGCGAGCTATTATCATCGCTCGAGCGAGGTATCACCGAACTCTGGCATTGCCTTAGTATTTTAGTCATAACTTTTTATCTCGAACTCCGATTGAGACGATTCTTTTTGCGTTGGAAAGCTAATATAAAAATCTACAACGTTCATATTTTGACCAACACATGAATCAATCGTCTTGATAGTCAACAAATATGAGAATGTTACGTCAAATTCTAGGATTGGCGCAACTTGCCTGTTTTGACTTGTTTTTGAGGAAACGCTTAAATAGGTCTATATTATTAGTAATTAGAGTTTATCTTAATGCATGAACGTATATTGTGATGCAGATTGAGAGCGAGAGGCCATCAATAGGACCTTGCTTGACTTCGCATAACTCCGAGTTTTAGGTAGGAGAATCTCATCTTTACAGTATTTTATTTTAATTCGCATGGATATTTTGAATTAAAATCTTTGAACTTGCATATGCCATTGAAATCACATCTGTAAATTGAAATTGATATGAATGACTAAAAATCTAAATCTACCTGAATCCTGAAACCTGAATCTGCTTAAGCTCTGAAGATCTGAAATCAAGAACCTGAACTATGTATAAGAGACTTCCATCTGATTATATTAGTATCTACATTTGTTTTATGATTGACCTGAACGACCCCTCAAAAATTCCTGAACAACTTCCCGCACAAGTTTCTCATTACGCAGGGCTTGTTGCATCCTCGAAAAAGGGCTCATGAACGACCATGGTAGGTAGGGTTCCTATCGGCTATATTCCCGCGCTCGAGATATAGTTTACTCGAGGTATTTTAAGTTGAGGATTAAGTCATGAATTGAATGAACTTTGCATATAGAAGTTAGAGAAACTAAGACCAAACACCGTGATCTGTTCTTGAAAACTGCTTACACATTTAAAAATAAATCTTACATATGATTTCCGCACCTAAATTCAAATTTTTATTATCCGCTTATATGTTTGACAAGCTATATTCCGATATTTGTTTTGAAACCATGTTAGTTAAAGTAAAATGTCAGATGTCTTTCTTCATCGAGCTTTGTTGGTTAGCTCACTCCGACTATACGCCATGTGTTCGTGTATTGACGCGGCTATTCGTATCGTGAGATCGATCCGACTACGGCTCGAGGAAGAGCTTGAGGTTCCTCCTGAGGAGTTTTTCCCAGTATAGAACTTACTGATTTTCTTATTTGTGGTGAGAGTTAGACTTGAATTTGTGGGCCCATTTTAGTTGGATACCATAGTTTTATATTTGACGTTGATTTATGTTATGAGCCATGTTTCGATGATGGTCGGCCATCATCGGTGGTTCTTTACTTTTAATTGCTTCCGCATTTATTTTAGCTATGGATATTTATTGCGCTTTACTCTGATATGTGCCCTGTTTGTCCGGCTTATCGTTTATTCGATAGGTTGGCGAACCGGCCTTTCCTATACCTGAGGGATTGGAAAAGTCGGGTCGTCACACCTTGCATCTGCCAGAAATGGGGAGCTTATAGCCAGATGGAGGATTGTAGGAAATCTATCCTATGCACTGCCTTTGATTCCTTTGATTTTCAGTAAAAGTCCAAAACCCCTAGCTGCTGCTCTCCATCTTTTGAGTTTCACTTTATTTTTGTTTTCTCATCTTTGTGTTTAATCAAGTCTGGATCAATAGCATTTATCTTTTGTAGTTTGTAGTTAAAGTGACAAAATCATAAGTCCTCACCTCTTTCCTGCTTTAGTTTAGTTTAAATTAGGATAGAGTGCCAGATCTACCATAGATCTGGAGATTTACCATCCTTTAGAATATATTTTCCTGTGGACATATCCTTACTTACCTATCAAAACTTGCTGCAACAGCCCTGGTTCTTGCAAGACTGTCTGCTCACCTTAATTCAACCTTGTTGTAGTTTGTGCAGTTAATCTGCTGTTTTAATCATATAATAATTGCAAGGTGGGCAGCACAACAAGTTTTTAGCGCCGCTGTCAGGGATCTGTATTTTTAAAAGTGGTAGATCTAAGTTTTCTCATTTTTAGATTTAGATTTATTATTGACTGTTAAGTATTTGATTAATTGCTACTTTAGTTTTTGTCGTTGTTTCACTCTATTTCAGATCTGGATATGTGGAGCTAAGAGGAGCTCTGTATCACTTGAAAGAACAAGCATTGCTTAAGTTTGCATCTCTTAACTCTGTTTACATTCCTAGATCTGTAGTTGAGTAGATCTGCGGTTTTGTAGTTGTCTATCTTGTGATTATTTTACTGATCTTTATACTGTGATTTTCTGTGTTGTACTTGATTTCTGTGGTGTGTATGCTTGGGAGGAGACCTATTAATCCAGAGATTGCTCCTGTGAATCTTGAAGTCGAAAGACTTCTCAGACCTAAGCATCCTGTACACACTTCTATGGCTGATAATCCTGCAGTGGGTGAACAACCTAGAACACTAAATGAATTCAATGCGCCAGGGGTGTACAATTTCCCCTTCTACATTCAATTCCCTGCTGTTTAAGGGAACTATGAGATCAAGTCTTCAATCATACAGATGTTACCCTCATACCATGACCTGAGCAAAGAAGACCCATATAAGCATATTGATGAATTTTTGGGACTATGTACTACATTCAACATTGCAGGTTTGTGGGAAGAAGCAACTAGGTTAAGACTCTTTCCTTTTTCACTAAAGGATAGAGCCATAACTTGGTTGTCAATGCTCCCACCCAACAGTATTCAGTCCTAGAATAATCTTCAATATCAGTTTTTGGCCAAGATTTTACCCATGTCCAAAATAAGTCAGTTGAGAAAGAGCGTTATCTCATTTGCTCAAGCCCCAACTGAAGATTTTTACCAAGTCTGGGAGAGATTTAAAGAACTCTTGAAGCAATGTCCTCATCACCAAATTCCTGAATTGCAACTTGTCCAAAGTTTCTATCAAGGAATTGATCCCAAAAGTAGGGATATGGTTTATGCCTCTTGTGGTGGTACATACCTCCACAAGACTGTTGATGAGGCTTGGGAGTTATTTGATATCATCAGTGAACACTCCATGCAAAGGGAGACCTGGGCAAGAGATGTTAAGACCCCTAGATTGGTGAGAGAAAATACTACCAGAGGGAAAATGTATGAGGCGAGTGGACATAATAATTTGGAGAGGAAAGTAGACAGCCCGACCCAAAAGTTTGATAAGCTAATAGGAGCAATGCAGTCTCCAATGGCTACTAAAGTGGAGGAGGCATGTGTCATATGCCAGTCCCCCACTCACTCCCTTGAGGAATATCCCTCAGCTGCCCAATTTCTAGATTTTATGATGGAACATGTGAATGTTGCTCAGTCCTATGGACAACAGCCTACTGCTGGCTATTGTCGGAGAAACCACCCCAACTTGAGGTGGAGATAAGAAAATTTTCAAAACCAGCAGCAGCAGCCACAACAATCCATACCCTATAGGAATGCCCAACCATACCAGCAGAATTATTTTTCAAGGCCCTAGTACCAATAACCTATGGCTCAGCCTGTGCATCAAAGTGCATCAGCCCTAGCACCCTCTAGGTCCCTCACATTTGAAGAGCAAGTTCTGGCTTTACTGCAGAGTTTGGGCCCTTTATCTCAAACTGTTAACTCCCACAGTCAAAGCATCAAGAAGATAGACGACCACCTTAGTTAGCTATCTAATTCTTTGGCTAGGAGAGAAGAGGAGAGACTGCCCAGTCAGCCCATGAACAATCTAAAGGGAAAATACATGGTTGGTGAGACTCCTTCCCATGAAGAAGTCAAATATGTCACCACCTTGAGGAGTAGGAAGCTGGTGGATAACCAAGTTGGTAATGAGCCTGATGAGTCAAGTGTAAAAAATGAAGAAACAACCAATGAAAATATGCAGCAGGAGTAGCATATAAAAAATAAGGGGGTGGGGTGATGTGCCCCAACAGAAAATTGAAAATAAAAATAAAGAAAAATCTGATAAACTTGCTAAGGCTGCAAATGGGAGGACAGTTCCCCATTTGCCATTTCCTAATGCATTGGAAGCAGCTTCTCCTTTTGACAAAGAGGGGAATGCTAAGGTTGAGGAAATGATGGAAACTTTCAAACAAGTAAAGATCAACTTGCCTTTACTTGATGCCATCAAGTAAGTTCCACCCTGTGTAAATTTTCCGAAAGAATTGTGCACCCACAAAAGATAGTCTCGGATACACTTATCCAAGAAGGTCTTTTATGTTGAGAAAGTGAACCAAGTGATGTCTATTACAACTCTAACCAAGCTTCAACGCCTTGGAATCCCTACAATCCCCTGCATCATTGGGGATCACACCATTGAAAAAGCTTTACTAGACCTGGGAGCTAGTATGAATTGCTTCTATAATCAGTTTATGAGAAGCTGGGCCAAGGAGAGTTGAAGCCCACACATGTGGTCTTGCAACTAGCTTATAGGTCTGAGAGGAAGCCAATGGGAATTATAGAGGATGTGTTAGTTGGAGTTCATAAATTCTTTTCCCCAGCTGATTTTCTGGTGCTAGATATAGAACCAAGCAACTGTGCTACCTCCATCCCCGTGATCTTGGACAGACCATTTTTGGCCACTATAAATGCATGTATACAATGTAGATCAGGGGAAATGGAGGTAACTTTTGGCAATATGAAAGTCAAGTTGAATGTGCATGATGCAGCCCATCCACCTCATTTGAATAAGGAGCACTGTTTTTCAATTGATGTATTGGATAAACTTGTGGAAGAAACTTTACCCAAGTTATTGCATTGCAATGATCTTTGTGATGATATTAGTGATGTTTTTAAAAATGTGGTGGAACCTATACTGACCATCCGCTATCATGAACCTCCATGACATGACTGAGCTTCAACAAATGTATATTATGTATAATAACTTATGTCTTTGGTTATTTATTTTTACTGATTTTTTTCTGTTTTTGTTTCAGTTATGTGTAGCATTGTACATAAATTTTCCATATGTTTTAGTACCTCAGGTAGGAAAATGAGTCAAAGTCGTGAAGTGAACAGAGCTGGAGTGTCAAATCTATTGGGGAATGAACTAGGAACTGATTACAAGCCTCTTTCAACTGAAATACAACCTGTCGATAGGTTCTATAAACATGTCGATAGGTTCTGAGAGTTCCCAGTCTACATTTTGACAAGATCTAAAAGCTTTCGAGAGGTGTAAATTAATTCTCGATAGGTTCTGAAGCTATAAAGTTGATTATCGAGAGGATCTGTGAAGGTTTCGATAGGTTTTGATGGTTTTAGTTGAATTCTCAACAGGATCATAATACTTATCGAGAGGTTTGCGTGTTGGATTTAAAGTACCCGTCGAGAGGTTCTGTGAACCTCTCGAAATGACCCTCTTTAGAACCTTGAACCTGTCGACAGGATGGAATGAACCTCTCGAAAAGCTGGCTTCTATCTTCTTGAACTCGTCGACAGGATTGTGTGGACCTCTCGCGAGGATCTATCTCTTTGCACTTCTCGACAGGATGCATCAACCTGTCAACGACTTGCCCCAATCCTGTCGACGCTCGTTCCCCATTATTTTTAACCTAACGACAACTCCACTTTTTCCATTCAACAGCTTCTCTTCGAGGTTTAAGGCTTCTCTGGCAATTTTTTCATTTTTTCTTTTTCTCTCTATACCTCACTGGTTGCTACTCTAAACACGTTGCCACTACTCTAACTACTTTAATTTCTTCAGGGCTACATTTTTCACCTAGTCTGAGTTGATTTAGCATCATACACAGCGTGATCTGAGAAATCCTAGTCTTCTATTGGTAAGTTCTTTACCTTCTCCTTGTGATTTCCGAGCTAGGAATTTTAATTTTTAGTTGTCTGGGTCATTTGAGCATTCAAGAGGTCTTTGTGGTGATTGCTATTGAATTAGTGCTGATTGATATCGTGTTGATTAAGTAATGGCTGATCAAGAGGACACCTTGGCTAATCTTTTCAAAGTGCCTTCTAAATCTGCCACCAAATCCACTAGGAAGTCCAGTAGGCAAATCACAATGCCTAAGGAAAGCCCACCTATAAAAAGGAAGCATGTCATGGATGAAGCTGAGAAAACCGTTAAAACCAAGAAGGCCAAGAAATGTAAGCAGGCCCAAATCAGTGCAGACATTGTTGAGGAGGTCCCTGAGACACAAACTAGCCTTGTGCCTGAAATTCCTGAGGCTGAGCCTAACCCTGAATTGGAGCCTACAGTCCATTTGCTCAAATCCACACCCAATGAATTTGTTGATGCATTAGGTCTGATCCCAGAGACTATGGATGACACCCCCTATTTCACTAAGGTAGAGGAGTGTCAAACACTTTGAATTATTTGGTGACGACAGGCTTGACACCATGTTGAGCCCACTGAATGAAAAATCTTACCCAAGGCTGGTTAAGTTGTGCTATCAGAATCTCAGGAAATAAACCAAGCCAGCTTCAATTGAGCCCTGCCTTGTCATTTGGATTGATCATATGGAGTTGGTGGTGGATTATAGAGATATAGGGATAGCATTGGGGGTCCCTTATGTTTTAGATCCAGCCTATAGCCTGGCTGCACCTGAGAATGTCTCCTTCAAAGCAATGGCCAGGCACCTCACTCAAGGCATTGTGGGGACTGGGGAATCAATTATGAGAAGAGATTTACACCCCAACATGCTTTTCTTTGATTCAATTTTGAGGAAAAACATCTATATGAGTGGGCACCAATAAGAGAGGAGAGTGCCAATAGTGGATGCCCTATATTTCTTCTCCATGGGCCAATTCATAAATGCTGCTCATTTGGTGTTTGAGGCCATGGTGGATGTGAACAAGTGTAGGAAGGCTCAAGTCCTACCTGGGCTCCCTTACAGCAGGCTCATCACGGTCTTGTTAAAGAGAGAGGAGTTTATGTTCAAAGTAGATGAGCCAGTGGTAAAGGTGACCACTAAGGTTTTTAGGAAGAGGGTCTAGTTTGCCAGTAGGATCCTCATTGGCAAGAGTAAAAATAAGTCCAATGAAGATACTGAGGTAGAAGCTCCACCTGTAGCCCCATTTGCTTCTGTGAGCTTAGAGCCTCACCCTACAGCTGTCACTACCTCCACAACTCCACCTGAAACCTTAGCAGCAATCTCTTGTGATCCTTTGCTCACATCTGTTACTCCTCCATTTGTGCCCCTAGTTGTCCCAGTTGTATCCTCTGCCAGCTCTGAGAGGACCAGCCTCACCACCATCCTTTATATCACACCATCCATTCCAATTTCCCTACTTTCCATTCCAGTCTCCATACCTTCCAGCACTTCAGTATTCATTTCCACTACCACCACACCATCACCTCTATCCATTCCTTTTACCATTGACCCAATCCCTACCTTACCTTCACTCACCATTCTAACCAGCCCATCCATATTAGTCACTCCACCTTTGAGCCCTGCACCAACTTCATCAACTAGCCCAGCCACTTCTTCCCTCTGCCAATCATCCTCCCACAATCCTAACCTAATCTCCCACCTGTGATAGCTAGCTCTGATGCTGCCACAGATGTGGAGGACCTAATCCCTACCCCAACTTCAACCTACCTAGTTCTTGAACTTCAATTTCCTCAGTCCATACTCCTTGTCGCCTCTTTTCCCCACCCCCCTCCATACTCCACCATCCTCCATGTCATGCAACAAAATCCTTACCTCAAAAGGGATGTTGTGCGAGGAATGACTGCCCTCCACAGAATAATTGAGATGCCCTATGAAGCAAAGATTGAGCAAATGATTGTGGATTACAACTAGGAAATTTTCAAGATATCCAAGGGCTGGCAAAGCATTTTACTCCACTATGAAGCTAAAAAGCTCATTGCAGCCTCTGAGAAATCAAGAGTTGATAGATTAGAAGAGAGATTGGCTGCCTCCAAAGCTCGGAACAAGGTAGCCCAGTAATTGTATGACAGTCAAGTTGCACTGTCTGATAAGAAGATTGAAATCCTTGAAAGAAAAATTGCTCACTTGACTGCTGGCCAACCTGCCCAAGCCGCTGAGCCTACCCTACAGATCAAAGAGGAGAAAGCTACCCAATCTAAGGAGGTAGCTACTAAAGAGTAGACCAAGGCCGAGAAGAGAGCTGAGTTAAGGGCTTATGCTGCTAAACAAGGATTTGCTGACATCTTCACCACTGACTCTGACTCTGACTCTGAGTAGTTTTAGTTTGTGTTTAGGATTTTTACCTGGTTTTATAGGCTTTCTATAGTTGCTTAGGTTGCTTTTGTATTTTTCTCCGCCTTTTTGTATTATCAATAAATTTCTCTTTAGTCTCGTTACTGTTCTTTTTTTGTTGTCTTTCTGATTTATTGTCTACTTTCTTATCCTCATTCGTGTGTTTTACTTCCTACTAGTCTTTATTTTGTTTTTGTATTGATGTCTTTTTTTGCTGTCTTTCTGATTTATTGTCTACTTTCTTATCCTCATTCGTGTGTTTTGCTTCCTACTAGTCTTTATTTTGTTTTTGTATTGATGTCTTTTTTTGCTGTCTTTCTGATTTATTGTCTACTTTCTTATCCTCATTCGTGTGTTTTGCTTCCTACTAGTCTTTATTTTGTTTTTGTATTGATGTTCTTTGTTTAGCTGCAATGTAGTTGTTTATTTTTCTTTCCTTGCTTCTTTGTATATGTTTTTCTCTTGCTGCGTATTTCCCTATCTTCCAAGTAGTGAGGACACTGCTCCTCATAGGTTTGGGAGTGTGGTAAGGTTTGCCAATGGATAGTTAATGGTAGTGCAGCAAGGTCTTAATAGAAATTGAGGAAATAAAATGATTTCCCACCTGATTTATTTTTAAAAAGAGGAAATTAAAAACTTTTTAAGACTGGAACATGCTACAATTCTAACATTTTCATGAAGCAAATGTCAGGAATTTTTCAAAAATCAATGTTTAGTGAACCTGAAATGAGAGAAAATTGTGAGGATACAGCCCAGAAATTTGATGGAAGACCCTACCCAGTGAGATTTGGGCCCGAAAAAAATAAATTTCTTTGAAGAATGTTTGCAATTTCTTCCGCTCTAAGGATTGATTGAATCTACCTTTGCTCACTAGAAGTTGGGCAAATCTAAGTTGAAACAGCTTGACAACATTCATGACATTGAGGATATGAAGTATGGCCATCCCTTGGACAGGTTGAGCTTAAAAAATTTCCCACCTTTGAACTGCCCATGAAACACACCATTTGAGCCTTAGAAATCCAAGCTTTCTTTGCCAAAAAAATCAGAGTACTTGAACCCAAACCTCGGTGACCTAATTTAGCCTGATCCTCACTTTGAGATTTCAGAAGGTAAAGGAGAAGAAGTTGAAGAAGGTTGAGCTGGGTCAACATTTGGGGGAAAGGAGAAGAAAACACATCAAAAGATAGTTGTGTATCAGAAGTACTGTCGTGGCATTCCAGCCCATAAAAAGAAAAATGTAGAAAAATATAAAAAGTCTACAAAAAAAGGAAAAGAAGAACAGAAAAGCAAAACAAAAGAGTGAGAATGAGGAGTCATTTCGTTGAAAAAATGAAGAGAAGATTAGAAATTGGCCACTTCAAATCTGAAAATTCAAGAAGTAGATGGAACTATGCTGAAATGAAGGTTGTGAAGTTACAAATCACCTCCTTACCTTGTAGATTTCTCAATTTTGAATCCTATTCCACCCTTTTATTCTTTGAAAATTTCACCCATAAGCCACATTACAACCCAATAAAAAGTCCTTACTGATCTGAAATTGATTGAGCTGTCATGTGGAGATGATAATTTATTTGATCTATGGTGAAAAGAGTTAGAAAATTTTAAAAATTTGAGCAATGCCTATGCTCATGCATGCAGTCCTATTTGAGGGTTGTAACTGCTCTTGAGCTGTGTGAATTGATACACCCTTCTACTTTTATTGAGAGAGACAACCTTGGTGAGCTTTGGGTCTGAAATTACGGTTGATGGGGGCATTATCAGAACAGGATTCTCAATTTGAGGGTAAGCTTTGCATTAATTTTCATACAAAATACCTTGACATGAGCTAATTGATTGTGAAAGAATTACAAGATTTTAGTTTTAATCTGTCATGTTGTTGCTGAGAATCCTCTAAAACTGAATGGACAAGGTGTGGAATGAATTTTATATGGCTTGAATTTTATTTTAACATGCTACACTGATATTAACTGAATCATTGGATAAGTTTGTGGGTAACTTCACTGTAAACCCTCAGGAGACTTCACTCCTCCCCTAGGGATCACGTAGGGATTTGAAAGGCTTGATGCATATGCTAAATGCATCTGTGTTCCCTACAAAAGTGGCATTTTTATTTTCTCCTTTGCTCAGGGACTAGCAAAGCTTAGGTTTGGGGGTGTGTTAAGCAGTGAAAAATATCATTTTTCACCTCCTAACCTAACATTTGGTGGACTCTTGAGCTGACTAATAAGGTGTTTTAAGTGTGTTTTATAGATAAGTAATAAATTGTAGCTTAGTGTAGATATTCACTTAAAAGAGCCCAAGAAGCACTGTGCTACCCAACAGGAAATGCCTGAGACCAAGTCCACTTGCAAGAAATAAAGATTAGACCTACTAAGGGGTTGCTGAGTATTGAACAAAGGAAGAATAATACACCCAAGATGTGTGCCAGCTGTGGAAGCACAAGGCATAGCTGTCGAGAGGTACTAAGTTGAAAAGATGAAGATCTCGAGAGGTTCCAGCACCTACCGAGAGGTTGGAAGTACAGACATGGATCCTGTCGAGAGGATACTTCAAGGTACAGATAAAGTCAAGAGGTTCCAGATACTTATTGCGAGGTTCAACTAAACCTATCGAGCAGTGCAAGATAACCTATCGACAACTTACCTGAAGCAACGCTCATTCTCACGAGGATTGAGCCAACCTGTCGAGCACTTCACTAGAGAATGTATAACAAGTCGACAGGTTGATTATAACCTGTCGATAGGATAAATGCAGAACGAGACAATAAGATTAATTTAGTTTCCAATCCTATCGAGAGCTACTCCCAGTCCTGTCGAGATACTGCCAAACCAGTCGACTAGCTTCCTCAATACTGTCGAGAAGTCTATGAAGCTGTCGAAAGCCAATATAACTTGTCGTTGTGAAAATAAAACAGACAGAGAACCTATCAAGTGATTCCCTTAACCTCTCGATAATCAAACTGGCAACTTCTCAGCTTTCTTTCCTCATCAACTGCCAATTTCAGAGTTTTATGCACGAGTTCCAAAGCATGTCAGTGACCCCTAGGGGTATTTTTGGTAATCAACTACACACAATTGGAAACCCTAACTGCATCACATATTCCCACCAGTTGAGAACCAATGGGAGAATAGGTTCTAAAAGAGAAATCGGCCACATCAATAACCCAGAATAATAGAATTATTCCCTTGAGCTCTGATTGGCTGAAACAGAACTGAAGAAAGAGGAGAGTATAAAAGCTTGAAGAAAATACTAAACAACAATCTAGAATTCGAGAGAATTAGAGCCTAATTCCAGATCCATCTTTTCCAAACTCCCTCTCTCTTCCTTCTCTCATTTTCGTTAGCCAACCATGGTTGGCTAAACTCTTTTCAGTAGTTAGGGTGAGGTCTAGAGATGTAAATTGAGAGTTTTAGAGGCTTGTAAAGAATTGTATGTTGTACGGATTGCAGTTCTGAGCACAATAGGATTGTAAGTTTTATGATTGCAATGTAATTATAGATTTTAAAGGTGATTCTAATCTACATTTCAATTCTCTGGTTAAGATTGGATTCTTATACCTTGCATCTCCCAGAAATGGGGAACTTATAGCCAGATGGAGGATTGTAGCAAATCTATCCTATGCATTGCCTTTGATTCCTTTGATTTTCAGTAAAAGACCAAAACCCCTAGCTGCTGTTCTCCATCTTTTGAGTTTCACTTTATTTTTGTTTTTTCATCTCTGTGTTTAATCAAGTATGGATTAATAACATTTATCTTTTGAAGTTTGTAGTTAAAGTGACAAAACCATAAAACCTCTCCTCTTTCCTGCTTTAGTTTAGATTAAATTAGGATAGAGTGCTAGTTCTACCATAGATCTGGAGATTTACCATCCTTTAGAACACATTTCTCTGTGGACATACCCTTACTTACCTATCAAAACTTGCTGCAACAGCCCTGGTTCTTGCAGGACTGGTTGCTCACCTTAATTCAACCTTACTGTAGTTTGTGTAGTTAATCTGCTGTTTTAATCATATAATAATTACAAGGTTGGCAGCACAACATCGTCCTTCTAGATTCTAGTCGTAAATTAGTCTCCTTCAGTTCTCTGATATTTATAAAATTAAAAGCCGTTACACTAATCTGCGGTCATCTAGATCTTAGGCATCAATTAAAACCAAGAATTATGTAGATATTATGAAAAGAAAAATAGTTACACTAATCATCAAATTCTCGACTTTAATCGTCATTTAAAATCAAGAAATTTTGGATAATTACAAAGCAGGAAATTGCATAAAAAAATAAATCTAGACTAAATTGATCTTCTATCTCCCAAGCATAGTTGCCAATTGCTCTTGAGAAACTTCAAATACTCTACTCAAGAAAGCAAATAAAAACTACTCTAAGGTTGATCTTCCAACTCTCAATCTCAGTTGTCAATTGATTTCGAGAAGCCTTTGATGATTATTTTGGGTGCCAGACTCTCTTATTTGCCGATCCATAAGAGGTCAGTTACATTATTCCCCTATCCTAATCAAAGTAAAATTCTAAAACTAAAGTTTCCTACAATTCTAGGCTTCCTAATTCTAATCCTCCTTGTTTTGAATAGTAGATGGGTGCAGGACTTTTCTTCCTGATTTCCAACAGCAAAGATCTTCGCCAATCTTCTCAGATTCATAGAGTGTAGAACTTCTATTTTAAGTCTTCAATTCTATGTATGGCTTTTCAACACTCACTTGACTTCCATCAGTGCATGAGCGTTATATTAAAAAATGAAAGTTATGATTTTGCTTTGTTCTTCAGTACAATTTCACTTGCTTGATCGCTTGTTATTTACCTCAATCTCTCTCGTTCGTAGGCTTTCTTCTACAAAATCGTAGCGTATGATTCTCTTTTTGCAGAATCGTAATGTATGATTCTCCTTTCATTTCTGGCTTTGGCTCATCAACATTATGATTTGAATCATAAATCTTATTTTCAGCTTGAATAGGTGATTCTTCTACAATTTGAATCGTAGATTTCATGCGATCTTCTTTCTACTGCTTTAGAAGTGTGTTTTGGCTTATATTAGCATTTTTACTCTTTTTTGCTTAGTGATCTAAATATCTACACATCAACATCACATTGGTAGGAAACTGAGGTCTAGCATCATTAAGTTAAGGGCATCAAAATGGTAAATTTTCTGACTGATTACAACCGCAAACTTGAGTTTTGCTAGTCCCTAGCAAACAAGGAAGGATAAATTAACTAACTAAAAGTTTAAATGCCACTTTCGTAGGGAGAACAATTGCATTTAGCAGATGCAACAAACATTTAAACTCGAAGGTGATTCCTAGTGGAGGAGTTGTGTCTCCAGAAGGTTTCCAGTGAAGTTACCTACAAACTTCAAATATTTTTGGCATTTTCAAATTTTCACAAAAAAGAAAACAAACTTAAAAAAGAAACTCTAAACTTCTTTTTTTAAACACTAATTAATCAACACATGGTTGTTATGATTTTCAAAATTAAGATTCCATCCAACTATTACTTCCCATCCTAGCAGTTATGCTTGATCTGAAGCTTAGCAATTTCAATTCATATACAGCGTGGAGTGTGTGTGTACCAATCGAGAATCCATTCATTATAAATTTTTCTAAAGTGTAGATTTAGAAAATATTTTCATCCAAACTCTCACTGTGACATACACTAAAAAAGAATATTGAAATTTTTGGGTTTCTCTCAATGACATATATAATGAATAATTTGAAGGATAAATAACAAAAAGATAAATCTCAGGGAAAAGGTAATCTATTCTATTTGTTATGCTTTCCTGATTCTCCATAGTATTTATCATATACATCTCTACTAGGCTCTTGTTGTTACAAATTGTGAATAAAAAAGGTCTTTATTCGGCTTGTAATAGGGCCATGGGTTAAAAGGTTCCAAAAAAAGGTTAAAGGGTTCAATGTTCTGAGAGGTCAGTTCATCTCTCACCTACTCATTTTGCTCTTTTTTCTTCTTTTTGCTTCAGCAAGGATCCAAAAAGTTGGATCATTTCTTCTCATATAGTTTTTTTTTCATTAAATCCATTTTTCTTCTTGATTTCTTCTTCATATTTCCTCTTTATTTTTTTTCAGTTTTGGAAGTTTCTTTGCTTTTCTTTTTTTTCCATATTTTCAACATTCAGATTTTATTTCTTACAGATGTACCCTTTTTCAGCATTCCCTTTTTCAATTTTTGCATACTCCTTCCACTCTCCTATTTTTCCCTTTGTTCCAAATTGTTAGAAGTACAAGGGCTAAAAGACCAAAAGCGTTGGACAGTACATATGGTTAAGGGTCTATAAAATTTTCATACAAAGAAATTAAGTTTAGGTTGTAATATAGGTTCAAGAGGTAAATTATTTTAGAATTTTGGCTTTATGGCTTAAACAAATAAAAAGAAAGCCTTTAATCATTTTCAGATTCACTAGCAAGAATGACATACTATTTTGATGAATATAACAAATAGTCCTAGAAAAATAGTTAACAAAATCATAGAATCTTGATTCAAATAAGCAACAATATGAAATTTTATTAAAACATAGTCAAGAAGTTCAAGAAAATTTTTGAATTCGGATAGGTATAGCAGTCTCTCTCAAAGAATGGAAATGGGTCCAAAAGCGCACTGGTTATATATTTTTGAAACTATAATCTAAATTTTGCAATTTAAACTAATATATAATTCAAAAAAATTCTGTTATAATACAGTGTGCAAATGGGCTAAACATGAATATTAACTGCTTCTTAACATTGATATTTGAACTTCAACTAAGATGATGGTAAAGCGTTTGGAATCTAATTTTATTTGATCATCACTCGCATGTATTGTTTAACTGAAAAAAGAAAAATAACTAATACTAAAAACAACCAAAAAAAATTCTAGAAATAATCCTGAAAATAGAATAAAAAACTAAAATTAATCTAAACTAAAACTTTTGTTTTTTCTATTTTTTTTTTCAAAACCAAAGTAAAATACATAGTATGTGTACCCCCAAACTTAAATATGATAATGTCATTGTGCACAGAACATGGGATACCAAAAAAAGATTATCACAGTGCCAAATGTATCAGGCACAAGGTCTGCAAGGAAAATCAATAACCTCCCCCAAACATGGGAGAAATCACGCCCGACATAGCTACACAGAAACAACACCAAGAAGAAAATAAAATGAAACAAAAAAATAAAATATAAATAATATACACAAAAATAAAATTTTAATTAATATTGAAAGAAATATTTACAGAGATTAGGCAAGAACTGATAACATAAAAGAAATCCTAGGAAAAATCTAGACACAGACTGACACAAAATCGACAGCGATCACTGAGGTGCTAAAGTTTGTGATGGAGATCGGTCTCGGGGTAAAAATTTGTCCGCCAAAAAGATCTTCACCCTCTTGACACTGGGATGTTCTCGACTTGCTGCTTTTGGAAGAGGAACTCCAAGCCTGAAGGGAAAAAGGAGGGCTCAAGAAGATGGAGGGGGTGGTGGAGGTGTAGGTTGGGGCAGCGAAGAGGGAAGGAAGCATTCGGCATCTTGGATGGACTGGAGGAGATTTTCTAATAGTCACTTCTCTTCATGGAGTTTACGGATCTCATCTGTCTCCAAGTCAATCACCCGTCGGATATGACATCAGATATGTGGCCAATAAGATTCATCTCCCATGACTGGCAGTGGCCGATGAAAGTGGACGAGAGCAAATGGAATGTAATGGTATGACGATGAGAAGGGACGTGTATTTATAATGAATAGGTGGGAAGATGAAAAGGCGCAGTAACTCCCAGAAATAGATAAGCGTTGAAAAATCGAACCGATAGGTGAAAGTAATAAATGTAAGGTGGTAGATCGGGCTGCCGTGTGGTTTATTCGAGGCATCCCATTTAACGCTTGTGAACTTACGAGAATATCGTAGTCTCACCATTGCTAAGACTGTCGTCTAAGTCAGACATGACATTCCAATGGCTATCATAATCACTACAATTGACCGTCGAAAGTACCATACAAAGGAAACCAAAATTACGAGCGATCGTAATTCCATACGCTCACTCAAAAAATACAGCAGAGAAGGTCTTACGATCGATTGTGATTTGCCACGCTTTGAAGTGTAATGCTCTCTAAACCAAAATTCCCTACTAATGCACATATTTTACAAGATTTTGCTACGGATGAGTCGGTAGCCCATGAGTACATCAGACATACTCACGGTCTTTTAGTGACATGGTGGTCACTGTCCCTTTTTCTTCTTGTGAAACTACCAGCTTAAGTCTTTGCCCATTAACCTTAAAAATACGATTGTCTTTGGGATCTTAAATAGTTACAGCCCCGTGAGGGAATGCTTGCATGAAATTGTAAGGACCATCCCAACGACTAGGTAATTTACTCAGGAATAGCTTTAACTTCGAATTAAATAGCCAAACTTGTTGGCTAGGGACAAAACTTGTGCGTAAAATGTGTTTATCATGAAATGCCTTAGTTTTGGCTTATAAATTCTAGCATTCTCATAGACATCATTTTGTAATTCCTCCAACTCATTGAGTTCAAGTTTTCATTATTCACCAGACATGGACAACTCAAAATTAAGTGCTTTGATGGCCTATAGAGATCTGTGCTCTAACTCTATAGGTAAGTGGCAAACACTCCCATACACCAGTTAGTAGGGAGACATGCCAATGGGCGTTTTATAGGCCGTTCGATATGCCCAAAGGGCATCATGTAATCTCAGGACCAATCTTTCCTATCAGGGCGAACAGTTATCTCAACTATCTTCTTAATTTCCCGATTAGAAACCTCAACTATCTTCTTAATTTCCTATCAGGGCGAACAGTTATCTCGACTATCCTCTTAATTTCCTGATTAGAAACCTCCACTAGTTTACCGGTGATAAGGGATTGCAATTTTATGAGTAACAAAATACTTCTTGAGCAATCTCTCAAAGTACCTATTGCAAAATGGCTCCCCCCATCACTAATGATGGCTCGTAGAGTTTCAAATCAAAAGAAGATGTTCTCCCTAATAAAAGAAACTACCACCATGTGATCATTTATCGTGGTGGCTAAGGTGGGAAGGATGTAATACCCCGAATTTTTGCTAACGTTGAATTATTGACTTTCAACGATGATATGATTTTCTTTAACTGGTTTGACCTTGGCCAGACTTTTCATGTCTGTGACGTGGCCTTTGACCCACTTATCTCAATCGGGTGACTACAACCAAGCGCAAGCCTAGGACCAATCCATGACTCGGACACTAAATTGAAACCTAAAATATTGTGAGAGTGTGTGTTACACACATACTGGAATCCCGAGATCAGACCAGGTCCGTGCCCAGCCCTGCAAGCATTTAATTAGAAAGTAATTACCCTTTAGTTAATTAAAAATTTAAGTTCGAGATGGACGATGTGTGCGTGATCAAGTGCCATCATGTGCACCTTAGGCACGAGCCAAACCCGAGTCCAATAACCTAGATTTATAAATATAAATATAAGTACCGGGTGTGAAGGGTCCGCACAACTGATTTCGCGAACATTGCATAGGCCAAGAGATGGCATGGAGATTAGGGACTGGATTTTTAAATAAAAAGGGTTAGGAGTCAAAAGGGGTAGCTAGGTGAACCTTTTGAGTTCATTTTGGACCATTAGATGAAAGCCCATACACCGATTTCAATATACCGACCCCACACCGAATCAACCCCACTTGTTATAAAAGCAAGGCCCTTTAGTTTTGCCCCCATTTGCAAAGTCGTTTGGGAGAGGGAGAGGAGAAACCGAGGGAGAGAGCTAGGATCCAAGTCTTCCACCCACTTCTTCCTTTTTCTTTGAGAACCAAACCCTTTCTTCTCATCTTCGTCGTTGGTGAGATCATTGCCATAGATCTCACCATCTCAAACCATTTTACCCCAATTTTTTATACTACGAGGATCTCTTGAGTTCGACACTATAGAACCAGAGGAAGAGGAAAAGATCAATCATCGGGCAAACGGCAAGCTTGGGCGTCATATGTTCCGATTTCGACGATCGTAAACTTCACATGCACGACAAAAAAGGTAAATTTCAAAAAACTCCTCATGCATGTGTTAATCGTACGGTAAATTGTGAGAGCTAAGCCTTAAATTGTCCTATGTTTGGGTTTCATGCAAGGGTTTTGAAGATCGGGTGCGTGGGAAGTGTGAGCACCGATGTTCCCGCTTACCGATCTCCGAAATCGTTGCATGCGTAGGAAATTAGGGGGAATGCCATAAATTTCATTTCTATCATGAAACTAGGTTAGATTAGTGGTTTAGAATTGAAATTTGTTAAAGAAATTGGGGTTTTTAAGGCGAGGAAGAATACCCAAATTCAATAATTTTGGAATTGCAGAAATCCCACTCGAGCTGGATCCTACCAGAAACCTCTCGGTCGAGCGAGAAAATGGGCTTATTTTGGCTCTGGAAAATCTCACTCGAGCATTGGTTTGTGCTTGCTGATGAATCCCACTCGACCTTGCCTGAATCTCGCTTGAGCTTGGTCTCACCTGAAGCATCCCGCTCGAGCGTTCTTGAATCCTGCTCGAACAGGATTTCCTGTTTGAGCCTGGTGCACTATTTTAGCCGTAACTTCTTACTCTGACCTCAAAATTACATGATTCTTAAGGCGTTGGAAGAGGAAAATGCGCCCTACAACTTTAATGAAATAAACAAATTTGTGAATCAAAAGTTTTAAAGGTCAAATATGGGCAGGAAGTTGGGTCAAGTTCAAAGGTTAACACGAATTTGCCCATTACCGCCTTGGTATTGGGAAAACACTTGGGTGCATCGAAGCCAGTAGCATTTAGTATAAATCCTTAATATATTGTTGTATGTTGTAATATAGATTGAGAGTTGGAGATCATTAATAGGACCTTTGCCTTGCTTCCGTTTCGCACAACTTCGAGGTTATGGTAGGGGAACTCAATGCTTAATTACATCTTGTTTTTGATTCATAGATCTTTGTGGTAGATGAAATAAATTTATGATGATTGTAATCCGAATTGAAACTTGTGCTTGATTTTTATTAAACATGTGAAATTTGATTTGATTTAGTTATTGATTTGAAATTTGAATCTTTGATCTTTGAAATATGAATCATCTTTTGAATTATTTGCCTTCGATATTATCAAATTATTTGCCTACTTTTGGAACCCTTGAAATATGAGATTCCTCTGAAATTGAATACGAACTAGAATCCATGATTGAATATGAAAATACGAACTAGAGATCATGAATGAATATGAATCTGAGCTTGAAATCTGAAATCATTAAACATTCAAAATCTTCAAACTCTAAAATTGAATCCTTGATCTTCGTATCTGAGTTTTTAACCCGGAATATGAACTTTGATCTCTGAATACGAACTTGAACACAAATTTCGAGTATGAACCTAGAATATGAGCTTGACCATGAACTTTGAAACTTGTCGAATCTAAATTATGAACTTGAACGTAAGATTTTGAAATATGAACGATCTCGTATATGACATATGAGTAAGAATCTTGAAATTGCACCAGTACAGAGGGTCATCCGTGTATTTGAACCGACATGGCAATTAATCCGTGTATTTAGGCTGACACGGCGGCAAAACCGTGTACTTGGACATATGAACATGAATGTGTGTATTTGGGCCGACACGGCGGTAAAATCGTGTATTTGAACATATGAACATGAATGTGCGTATTTGGGCCGACACAGCGGCAAAACCGTGTACTAAACATATGAACATGAATGCATGTATTTGGGCCGACACAGTGGAAAAGTCGTGTATTTGAACATATGAACATGAACATGTGTATTTGGGCCGACACGACAGCAAAAACGTGTACTTGAATATATGAACATGAACATGTGTATTTGGGCCGACACAGCGACAAAATCGTGTATTTGAACATATGAACATGAACGTGTGTATTTGGGCCGACACGACGACGAAACCGTGTATTTAAACAATGAACTCCGAATGCTGATCCTTGAAACTTGGAATCATGAAACTCTGTGTAATATAAATATGAATTATGAATGCTAAACTTTGATTTATAAACAATACGTCCGAACTCTGAAATCTGAAACATGAGTAGCCATTTGAACTTTGAATCCAATCAACTTGAATTCGGAATCCAAACCATGAATTAGAACTTGAATTTTAGTTTGAGCTCTGAATTTTGAATATTAATTATAAAGTCTGTCAGCTTTGAACTAATAGGAAAATGCTTCGAATTTGATCATTGCATTTATTCTTCTGTCACTTGATATGCACCTGCTTGGAAAAAATATAGTTAGTATTGATCTTCTTCTACTAATCTTAGACTGTTAGCTCACTCCTCGACTATACGTCACAGGTATAGGTGCGGGTCGTGAGTGAGATCTGGGGTTTTCATTTTAGTTTGAGGCTACTAAAATGAAAACAAATCAGTAGATTTCTTTCCATTTTAGTTGTGGATCTTGAGATTTGAACTTGGTATGTCCAATCATCTGGTAGACTGGTAGATTTAGATTTTTGAGGCACATCTCTTGTGTAGAGATATTGTACACCGCTGTTTAGGTGATGGTCGGCCATCACCGGTGATTTTATTTTATTAGGTCGTGTTTTGTATAAAGATAAAAATTTCTATTTTTCCTGCCATATGTATCATGTGAATTATTGCTTTGAATTTTCACATTGTGTGGAGGTACCAAGTATATATTATGTATTTGGATCGTGATCTGTGACCCGACGGTCCAAGTTTTCCCAAGTATTCGAGTTGTTCAAAAAACAAAAAAAAACAAATATGTGTTAGGAAAATCCGGGCTGTCATACTATTCCTCTACCTTCTTTGCTTTTCTTCTATCTTAGAATTTGAGTCGTTACGCCGCCAAAATTTTAGTGATTGCAGAGGGCTCAAATAGGATCAGGGTGCCTTCAGGCAAGGGGGAGTACCGTTTAATTTTTATTTTTACTTTTGCATTTGACAATAGTAAAGACCGCTGATGTGCGGGTCAATTGGGTGCTTAACACCTTCCTGATTGATAACCGAAGTCCTTACCCAAGAGGCTTTGGCGTTGACTGGTGAATCGAAGTCATATTTGGCACTTTGGTGCATATAATATTAATTTTGGGCATCCCAGAACACCGAAAGCTCCAGGTAGCGACTCCATTTTTCCTAAGACCGCATTGTCGTGACAAATTCGCGAGAGCCCACAGTTTCACAGATGGCGACTCCACTGGGAAAGTTTGTAGAACTTCTTCTTGAAGTAGGCCTCTTTTTACATGTGTTTTTCTTTTTACTAACTTTTGCTCATTTTTGCTTACTTACCCCTACGATTATGTCATTTTTTACTTACCCCTACTGTAACAGCCGGACGTTTTCCCGTCTCTATACTGGGAAAGGTCGCGCCATCGGATCACCTGACATGATCCTTTCATCAAAGGGGTAATTTCTTCATTTTAAAGTGATGCAATTGCGGAAGCAATGTGTTAACTCTGACAATAGGTAATATGGTAAATAACTAATGGAAAACTAGCAACATAACAAAAGATCAGATGTATAGCTTTCCACTGATGACGGCCACCCGTCATCTAAACAATGGAAAGAAATCCTATACATCCCAACATCTATCTGAAACTACTATATATCATATATACATGTCTAAAATTTATCTCTCCCCTTCCTCTCTCTACCCTTTTTTTTCTCACATTCCCAAGCTACAAAACTATTTTGGGAAGAACTCTTCCGCAAAGTCGTATTCTTCGTCCTCGTCGTCGTCTTCTCCCTCTTCCTCGTCAGGCACGTACGTAGGATTTGCAGCGTGCTCCGGATCAGGTTCTACAGCTAAGACATTTAAGTCGTGGAATGAGCTATCATCAAAGCTCAGTAGAGAACATTACATTGTTAACATACATTGATAGTTTATCAATTCTCATTTAGAAGCATAATGGAATAAAGAATATGACTATTATTTTATGCTAATGTACTGAATATATGCATGATGCAACATGTATGAGAAATCAGCTGAAACAAAATATATATGTAGGCGAAAACAGGAGAACAACAAGGTCAAGCTCCCGAGTTAGCGGGATCACTTGGACCAGGATAACTCAAGCTCCCGAGTTAGCAAGATCACTTGTCAAGTTCCCGAGTTAGCGAGATCACTTGATTTAAGAATTTCAAGCTCCCGAGTTAGCGGGATCACTTGATTTAAACTGGAGTAACAACGTAGCAAGGACATTGCAAATGACAAGATCTGAATATTGTACAATGTAGAATACTCATGATGCAATTCCATGTATGTTTCCCAAATGCCTTTTTCTTACTAAATTATAGATAACACTTGACATAAAGAAAATAGCCACTACCTTTGTAATAAAATGGCATTTATTTCACAATACTGATTTAATTTAATATCAAATTACTTTACTGCCTAGGGTCAAAGCTACCATGTGTCCTAGAAGATATATTTTTCCTTATCAAAATACTGGTTATTCAAGTTTGCCTAATGCGTAGCTGATCAGATTTATCAGTGTACGACAAAACTGATCTTCTCCTAGCATGCTTCTCGGTACTTAGATAATTATGTATCAGTGTGTCTATAAAAAATTAAATGACATTCTACCCAAAATATAAATAACTATATACATTCCCTACCTGTGTGTGTCGAGTCTTACGAGTATTGTCGTTGATGCACGTTCAAGCATCTGAGAACATCATGCGAATATCTTTTCTTCAAACCGTATAAGTGCACCATGTTGCACCTAACTATGATAAAATAATTTTTATATTAAAAGCTAGCATTTAATAGATGGCTCACTGTGCGCCCAAGACCCACATATGTAATCATTAGGACCCATAAGGGATTCAAGGTCCGAAATGTACAAAGAACGGCCCAAACCCTTTAGCTGTTGGAGGTTGCCGCAGCAAGCTTCAAGGCTTGCCGCGGCAAGCAACTTGCCGCCGCAACCTCTCTTCAGCTGGCCTTCTTGCCGCGGCAACCCTATAAGGTTGCCGTGGAAAGCCTGAGTATTTTTGGCTTGCCGAGGTTGTCTTCCTGGCCTCTTTTTCTTTTGGTGACTTGCTGTTCCCTTATTTCGATATATATATATATATATTATATAAATATATATATAAATATATATATATATATATATGTGTGTGTGTGTGTGTGTGTGTACATATACAGATGTTATAGGATTTATAGATCTATTGTTATAGCATTTATAGATCTATATTTATATAAATTCAACAGATCTTCAATGAAGATCCCGGAGTGCAGCTATTTGCGCTCAACTTCCTATCTTTACGTTGAGGTTAACACTGAGTTACCTCATCTTATAACCACTCTACTATACAAGAACGAATCACTTACCTTTTTGTGTATACGAGAGTATTATCACGCCGACTTTGTAATATCTTTACTGGTTCGACTGGTTCGACAAATGAGAACCGAATCACGTGACCGTAGTTGTCAGCTTACTTTGTAATCTTGAACACCGGGAGCATAACAACAATGTCTCTCTATAAATTTCTGATATGCTGGTTTGATTCTAGGATTTTTTTTATCAGGATCGAATTGCTATAATTTCATCCAGTTTTGAAGGCAAACGAATGCAAGTTCCTTGGTAAAAGTTTTATAGTGGCTACCCCACCTTGCGTGCATGCAATTGTATGATGACTCATTTGAGTCGTGGAGTCAATCTATTACAATAGCAGCTTATATGCTTATAAGGAGTTTTATCCCATGTTAAGCCCTCAGTTGGTGGTTGAGTGTATCTATGAATAAGACAATATGTACTCTATTCTAGGCTCAGCTATTTGTTGCAATAGCTACCTGTTTTGGTCTGGGATTCTATGCAATTGCCCACCCGATTTTGGTCTTGTATGGGTAGATAAAACCAAATGGCCTAGGCTTAAGTGGGAAATGTATATAACACTGCTTGTATATAGGAAACTTATTACTGATAATGTAGTTTATAATTTTATTTTCATATGCCTTTGTCTAGCTTGAAGTCCAATTCCTAAGGTCTCACATTTTGCACAGATTTAAGGGCTAACATAGTGAGGTCCCTAGGACGTCGTGGTAGAACTTACACATGACCTGACCGGACTCGTATTACTACTGCGCCAAATCTGGGAATCGTTACATTCTCCCCTATTTAAGGAATTTTCATCCTCAAAAATAAATCGAGACAACAATGGGCAGCAGAAGAATGCTGCAATAGCGAATATCAATGCAGGAATGCCTACACCACATGAGGTGCTTACAAACAAAATTTTAACACAAGACAAGATCAAAATCAACCAGATAGAACTGAAATCACAATCTTCATCTAATAGATAGAACTGCAATTTTAGTAATAACAACAGTTATCAATGGTTTTATTCCTACTACATGTGGTACATGACTACTAGGATTATATAAAGTAAGGTAGCAGATAGTAGAATCTTTAATGGACAATTCACAATCTAAACAAAATAGATAGAACCTCAAATATCAGAACAACAATAATCATTAATCAGTAGTCATTGATATGACGTATATACTAGTCAATTTATCACAATTAAGCATTCTTATTAAAGATGAACTCAATTTCATGCAAATTTAACATGCAATATATATCCTACGAGCCTGTGAGGTTATAATTTACCAGGCTGGGGACTTTGTTGTTGGAATTCTGACACCAGTAATGCTGCATTACGGGTGTATTGGGAGATAAAATTGCGTGCTCGCCCAATGTAAGGGTTTGCAACGGTTTGGAATGTATGCTCCATCACTATGTTGGTTGCTTCTTCAATATAATATGCGTTGATGGAGCATATAATGGTTTCGATAGAAATTATCGAATTGGAGGAGGGTTTGCTCATGGTGTTCACGCATGAGCAGGACTAAATCAGCATTGGTATATTTTCCTTGTGCCGAAGGAAATGATTCAGTTTGTGGTTGAGGGGGAATAGGAATGTCATGGGTTGGAGCTGAAGGTATTTCTTGTTGAGATTGGGAAGGATGACTGACTTGTTTGGCTTGGCGGTTGCTCACGGCATGAGAGGACCTTTGACCGACATTTCTCCATATGGCTGGGCTAAAGACCTGCATATTATCGATGTGGATCTCTTCACCCAACGGAACTTGATACGGGGTTTCATTAACACTATTAGAATGGCCTTCTAAAAGGCGAGAAATCAGGCGAGGATAGGGACAGGATGGCATGGGGTTTGAGACAGCGCTTTGTAAATGGATGTTGGCATATTTAATGCCTTCCCATACTACCTTCGGGGCATTTAACCATCAGTTTTCATAAACAGCGAAGAGAGCTTGTAAGAGTGTATCTCTTCGCTCTCTCATGCTGCATTGGGTACAAATTACAACGAAATACACAATTTAAAAGCCACATTTTCTGTGGTAGTTGGCTCCGACGGACTGCCAGGCTGTGAGCAGAAGAGGTCTGCCCATCAATCATTTTAGTAGTGATGTGATGAAATTTCACATCTCTTTGCCTTGGCATTTGCAGTCCTAAACTTATGTCAAAATTGTGACTACAATCCATAGCTTGGGCTATGTGTTGTAGATTGAAATAAAACTTTCTATTGTCAATTTCGGTCTCCAACTGACAAACTGTTGGTGGTACTTTGAGATTTTGGTAAAAGAGACGGACGAGACGCGGATAAAATTGGGTATGGAATTGTTGATATAAGGCATCTAACTGCACCTGCTCTATATACCGAATAGACCATGCAGTCTGGTCGTTCGATGTCAGTAGGCGATCATCAATGATCCACTCGGGTTCCATAGCCTTTGCAGCCCACCATGGGATGGGCTGTTCATGCTCAACGGGTGGATCTATTGGTTCATGGGAAGGAGTAGGGCCCTTGCCCTTTGATTGAGCTGAAGCCTTTGGGGATTTTGATGCCCCGATTTTCTTAGGAGGCATTCTAGAGAATTTCAAAGACAAAGAACAAATGGAAGCTAG
Source organism: Chloranthus sessilifolius (assembly GCA_021018995.1). Taxonomy (NCBI): domain Eukaryota; kingdom Viridiplantae; phylum Streptophyta; class Magnoliopsida; order Chloranthales; family Chloranthaceae; genus Chloranthus; species Chloranthus sessilifolius. The sequence goes on along the minus strand of CM037597.1, from coordinate 29,888,850 downwards.
AGTTCTGATTTTTACCTTACAAGACACCAAATCTACTAGAATGGGTGAAATAGTAGGAAATGGAGAGTTGTCAAGTGAAAATCAGTGGCATGCAACTGGGTTTAACTGAATTTGGAGGAGTGCATGCAGGTACAAGAGCTTGATACAAGAGTTTGGAGAGTACAAGAACAAAACCCTTTCAGCAGAAACAACAGAACTAATTGAAAATGGGTTTCGGACCCACATAACCCCCACAGAGTTGCCACGGCAACTATAAAGGCTTGCCGTAGCAAGTGACTTGTCGTGGTGAGCACTATTCCTTGCCGCGGCAAGGAGGTCCAGATTTTGGTTGGCCCGGATTTCAGGGCCCCTTGTGGTGAAAATATTTTTGTGTTGGGGTGTACTTAGCATATACAAGGGTTGTATAAAAATAATTGTTGACCTTTTTTATGTATATTACTAGGTTAAAAAAATTTTATTTTGATGAATTTTGGATCCATCATGCAGTGCATTTTATGGAAAAATATCATGTCGGCCCATAGATGGCCTTGTATTGATAAATTGGGGCATGTGGCGGTATGTTAGGATATCTTCTTGCTTAAGTCTCACTACTCCATAATTTTGCATTTTTTATTTATTCTTCAACTTATCTGTAACATTCTCAAAAATTTAATTTAATAATAATTTGATAAAAGACTTGTATTTTAATGCTAAATAAAATCATGTTATTTCAAGTTATTTTTTATCAAGATCGATAAGGCCCATAAGGTCCATAAGACTTAATGAATATATTCTAGTGGATATGATTTCTTGTATACTGGTGCAGGGTACATCAACAAAATATTAAAATAACATTATACTGAAGTAATTTGAATTTATTTGACTAAGTGCAATTATAGTGTAAGTGGATTTTGAAGTACGTACCTTATGTAAATAATCGAGGGTACTAAGCACGAATATCAGCTTCGCGCTCCCAGGTAGCCTCATGCGATCCATGATTCTTCCATTGGATCTAAACGAGTGGAATTCGCTTTGTTCTCAAAATTTGATCTCTGCTGTCCAGAATTTGACTTGGTTCTTCGGTCACCGATAAATCTTCTTGGATATCTAACGGTTGATAATCCAACACATGTGTTGGTTCCCTAACGTACTTTCTTAGCATCGATATGTGAAATACGTCATGAATGCCTGCTAGGTGCGGAGGTAATGCGAGTCGATATGCTACTTCTCCTACTCTGCCTAATACAGGGAATGGTCCAACGTAACGAGGACTCAACTTGCCTCGTTTCCCAAATCGCATCACACCTTTTGTCGGAGAGATTTAGATAAAGACGTGTTCGCCAATCTGTATACCATTCAATATGAATGAATGACCATATAAGTCTAATGAATTCACAAAAGACGTATCAGTGTAGGGTATTACCTGAAAATCAACACTCGTTCTTTTGAGATCAACGTAACTCTTCTGTTGACTCTGAGCACTCTTCAATCATTCCCGAATAATGTGAACAATTGCATTGGTGCTTTCTATCAGGTCAGAGCCTAAAATCAAACGCTCTCCAGCTTCTTCCCAGTTAATCAGAGATTTACAACGGCGTCCATACAATGCTTCGAATGGTGTCATACCGATGCTTGACTGGAAGCTGTTATTATATGCGAATTTGATCAGGGGTAAGTGTTTATCCCATGATCCTTGAAAATCTAGCATACAGGCCCTTAGCATATCTTCAATCACTTGATTTACCCTCTCCGTCTGCCCGTCAGTCTGAGGATGAAATGCAGTACTGAAGTCTAACTTGGAAACGTACCTTCTTGGAAGCTTTGCCAAAATCTAGAAGTATATAAAGGATCGCGATCTGACACGATGCTTACAGGTATACCATGTAATCGTACAATCTCCCTCAGATAGATTTCAGCTAATTTTGATGTTGTATATCGCGTACTATAGGGTAAGAAATGTGCCAATTTGGTGAGACGGTCGACAATCACCCAAATTGCATTGTAACCTTTCTGAGTACGGGGCAAACCGAGAATGAAATCCATGGAAATATTTTCCCATTTCCACTCTGGAATAGGCAATGGCTGTAGCAGACCAGCAGGGTGTTTGTGCTCGACCTTTACTTGTTGACAGGTCAAACACTTTGCTACATATTCTGCTACATCACGTTTTAAACCGTTCCACCAAAATGTCTGTTTAAGATCCCGGTACATCTTGGTACTACCAGGATGAATAACATATGCTGACTTGTGAGCTTCTTTGAGAATTTCTTGACGTAAGGCATAATCATCAAGTACACATACTCACCCTCAAAATAATAAGGACCCATCATCGTTGATCGAAAATTCTGGCTGTAGCCCACTTTGTATCCCCTATCGGATGGAAATAAGCTTTTCATCTAACATCTGGAGCTCTTTAATCCTATCGAAAAGTGGAGCTCGGATCATTACTGTAGCAAGTAAACCTCCAGTTGACGTTGCTCGCAGAGTGGCACTCGATGATACAATGTCATTGAGTAGTTTCCATCTTTGTAGTCGTGTCACAAGATGAGATAGCTGAGCAGAGGATTTGCGACTAAGCGCATCAGCTACAACGTTGGCTTTACCGGGATGGTACTGAGTCGAACAGTCATAGTCTTTCAAGAATTCCATCCACCTTCTCTGTCTCAAATTTAACACTTTTTGGGTGAAGAGATATTAAGACTCTTATGATCGATCAAGATCTCGAAGGTTTCACCGTACAGATAGTGTCTCCAGATTTTTAACGCAAAGATGACCGCTACTAATTCCAGGTCATGAGTGGGATAGTTCTTCTCGTGATCTTTCAACTGATGGGAACCGTACGCAATTACATGTTCCCATTGATTCAAAACACACCCGAACCCACTGTATGAGGCATCACTGAAGACGACGAAACCACCACTATCGAATGGTAATGCCAGAACAAGCGGAAGTGAGTTTCCTTTTTAATTCTTGGAAACCCTATTCACATGCCTCAGTCCACTCGAATTTAACATTCTTTCGAATGAGCTGCGTGAGTGGTCCAGCAAGTCGTGAAAATTCGTCCACAAAACGTCGGTAGTAACTTGCAAGACCTAAAAAACTTCGATTCCCGATTACTGTCTGTGGCTGCTTCCAGTGTACTACAGCTTCAATCTTTGCAGGATCGACGGTAATACCTACTTCAGAAATAATATGACCTAGAAAACTGACTTGATTCAACCAGAAGTCGCATTTACTGAATTTAGCATACAACTACGAATCTCTCAGTGTTTGTAATGCCAGACGTAGATGATCTTCATGTTCTATCTTTGTCTTTGAATAAATGAGTATATCGTCGATGAATACTATGATACACTGATCAAGATAAGGTTTGAAGACTCGATTCATCAAGTTCATAAATGCAGCAGGTGCGTTGGTCAACTCGAAGGGCATGACGAGAAACTCATAGTGACCGTAGCGCGTTCGGAATATTGTCTTCGAAATATCTTCAACTTTCACCTTCATCTGGTGATAACCCGATCGTAGGTCAATTGTTGAAAAGAACCACGCTCCTTGTAACTGATCAAAGAGATCGTCGATTCGAGGAAGCGGATATATATTCTTGATTGTCAGTTTATTGAGTTGACGCGATAATCAATGCAGAGGCGCATTGAACTGTCCTTCTTTTTCACAAACAACACTGGTGCGCCCCACGGAGACACACTCGGTTTGATAAAGCCTTTATCCAGAAGTTCTTATAATTGCTCCTTGAGCTCTTTCAACTCTGTCGGTGCCATTCTATATGGTACATCTAAAAGTGAAATTTTCTTCACTTCCTATTCATCACTTTGTATGAAAGCAATATACCTTTGAGCACCTTCATCAAGTAATTGTCGTGCTCGAATTGCGAATATCAGCGAAAGATTAGTTGACGGTACACCATAAAATTTAGCTAATATCTTCTTTTGGGGACGAAAAGAGACAATCTTCTTGCGACAGTCAACGTTCGCATTGGGAGTGAATAACCAATCCATGCGAAGGATCACGTCGTATCCTTGCATCGGTAACAAGATCAAATCAGCTACTGCTTCATATGCCTAATAATCCTTGATTGAAACGATAATCGACCGATATACTTTATCAGTCGTGAGGAATTGTCCAGCTGGAAGTGTAACATCGAGAATAAAGTCGAGAGGTTCCGGAATACCTCCTAACTTCTTTAATTTTTCAGTAAACTGGGGTGTAACAAACGAGTGTGTAGATCCGGGATCTATCAAGACTCGTGCATCATAACACAAATAAGCATCTTTTGGATATAATTGTAAGATACCTAAAGCATACAGACTAGTGTTAGCTAGATTACATTTTAATTACTCAATTATTAACATAATAATATATCAATCTATAAATTTATAATATAATGTTCATATTTTACTATAGGCACCTTCTCTATCTAAAATGACAATTAACTGTAAATTTCAATGTAAGACTTAATGGACCAACATACCTTGAATGATGTCATGGCTAGTTCTTGCATCTTTTGCATTAACAGCATAAGCTCGGCCTTGTACCATAGGTCGTGCTGATCGTAACACTGGTCCTGCCTTTGTGGTTATTCCTACCATTTTCGGGCATTCTCTGATCTGGTGTCCCATCTTGTCGCATCGAAAATATGCACCAGAAGCTTTACGGCACTCATCAGTTTTGTGTGCCTTCCCACATTTCCCACAAATTTCTTTGGAGGCAACTGATGAAGCCGTATAAGATCCCGTGCGAGAACCTGTCGGCCGTGCTTGAGAAAACCCAGCTGTACTTCTAGCCGCTGGTGAAAATGATTGATCTGAACACATGGAATCCGTGGTGGTAATGGAAATGTCGATGAACCATATGGCCATGCATAAGCTCTTACAGCTGGTGGAAATGCTGCTTGTACTTGGAATCACGGTCGCTTGCTAATTTGACCGGCACTATAGGACTGAAATGGAGCTTTTCTGGCTTTCTATTTTTCTTCTTTCCTTTTGAACATGGTATCCACATCAGTTTCCGCTATCAAGGCCAACTTCATCACATTGGCATAGGTCGTGGCCTGAAACAATGAAATGAGTTCCTTGATCAAGGGTTTCAAACCCCGCTCAAACTTTTGTGTTTTCATCAACTCGGTGGTGACCAACAAAGGTGTAAAACTAGAGAGACGTGTGAACTCTGATTCATATTCTCTAACCGTCATCTGACCTAGTACTAAGGTTGCAAACTGTACCTTGAGTTTATATCTCTCAGGTGCTGGGAAATATTTTTCATTAAATGCCTCGATAAACTCTGCCCATGTCCATGGTACTCCGGGCATCCTTGTTCTTTCGACAAACTGCCACCATGGCTCTGCTTCACTTTCCAGTTTATACGTCGCCCAATTTACTTTTTCCTCCTCGGTGCATCGTGACTCTTTGTAGTACTTTTTCTATCTGCGTTAACTACTTTTTAGCCTTCATCGGGTCATGCTGACCATGGAAAGTCAGTGGTCGAAGTCAGAGAAACTCCGTAAAACCCTTGGGATGTTGAACAGCAAGCATGGCCATAGTGTTGACCATAGTTTCTATCAACTGTGGATTGTGTCCCATATTTTGCTCAACTCCAGGAGTACTTCCCATTGGAGGGGTATTGACTACTAGCGGAGTATGTTCTGCAACATTCTCCATTGTCGTTTGACTTTCAGCTATGTTTACATTATCACCACTTTCCGAAGCAATGTCATGCTCGTACCCGGCTACTGGAATAGTATTCGGCCCAGTGCGATGGGGCAACGGTGGTCTACCCCTGCCTCTTCCACGACACGGAGGCATCTCAACCTATTTTGATAACAACTTAATTGACACAGAACTTAATCTAACTCCTACCTCTAATCCATTAGCAGAGAGTTTTCCATATATGTATGCCAGAGTTAAGTCTCCAAATGACTTAACGCCGGAGCTCTGATACAACCTGTGACAGCCCGACGTTTCCCCATCTCTATACTGGGAAAGGTCGTGCCATCGGATCACCTGACATGATCCTTTCATCAAAGGAGTTATTTCTTTGTTTTAAAGTGATGCAATTGCGGAAGCAATGCGTTAACTCTGACAATAGGTATTATGGCAAATAACTGATGGAAAACTAGCAACATAATAAAAGATCAGATGTATAGCTTTCCACCGATGACGGCCACCCGTCATCTAAACAATGGAAAGAAAACCTATACATCCCAACATCTATCTGAAACTACTATATATCATATATACATGTCTAAAATTTATCTCTCCCCTTCCTCTCTCTACCCTTTTTTTCTCACATTCCCAAGCTACAAACCTATTTTGGGAAGAACTCTTCAGCAAACTCATCTTCCTCATCCTCGTCGTCGTCTTCTCCCTCTTCCTCGTCAAGCATGTACGTAGGATCTGCAGCGTGCTCCAGATCAGGCTCTGCAGCTAAGACATTTAAGTCGTGGAATGAGCTATCATCAAAGCTCAGTAGAGAATATTACATTGTTAACATACATTGATAGTTTATCAATTCTCATTTAGAAGCATAACTGAATAAAGAATATGACTATTATTTTATGCTAATGTACTGAATATATGCATGATGCAACATGTATGAGAAATCAACTGAAACAAGATATATATGTAGGCAAAAACAGGAGAACAACAAGGTCAAGCTTCCGAGTTAGCGGGATCACTTGTCAAGCTCCCGAGTTAGCGGGATCACTTGGACTAGGATAACTCACACTCTCGAGTTAGCAGGATCACTTGTCAAGCTCCCGAGTTAGCGGGATCACTTGATTTAAGAATTTCAAGCGCCCGAGTTAGTGGGATCACTTGATTTAAACTGGGGTAACAACGTATCAAGGACATTGCAAATGATAGGATCTGAATACTGTACAATGTAGAATACTCAAGATGCAATTCCATGTATGTTTCCCAAATGCCTTTTTCTTACTAAATTATAGATAACACTTGACATAAAAAAAATAGCCACTACTTTTGTAATAAAATGACATTTATTTCACAATACTGATTTAATTGAATATCAAATTACTTTACTACCTAGGGTCATAGCTACCATGTGTCCTAGAAGATATATTTTTCCTTATCAAAATACTGGTTATTCAAGTTTGCCTAATGCGTAGCTGATCAGATTTATCAGTGTACAACAAAACTGATCTTCTCCTAGCATGCTTCTCAGTACTTAGATAATTATGTATTAGTGTGTCTATAAAAATTTAAATGACATTGTACCCAAAATATAAATAACAATATACATTCCCTACCTGTGTGCGTCAAGTCTTACGAGTATTGTCGTCGACGCACGTTCAAGCGTCCGAGAACATCATGCAAATATCTTTTCTTCAAACCGTCTAAGTGCACCATGTTGCACCTAACTATGATACAATAATTTTTATATTAAAAGCTAGCGTTTAATAGATGGCTCATTGTGCGCCCAAGACCCACATATGTAATCATCAGGACCCATAAGGGATTCAAGGTCCGAAATGTACAAAGAACAACCCAAACCCTTTAGCTGTTGGAGGTTGCCATGGCAAGCTCTTCAGCTGACCTTCTTGCCGCGGCAACCCTATAAGGTTGCCGCGGCAAGCCTGAGTATTTTTGGCTTGCCGAGGTTGTCTTCCTGGCCTCTTTTTCTTTTGGTGACTTGTTGTTCCCTTATTTCGATATATATATATATATATATATATATGTGTGTGTGTGTGTGTGTGTGTGTACATATACAGACGTTATAGCATTTATAGATCTATATTTATATAAATTCAATAGATCTTCAATGAAGATCTCGGAATGCAGCTATCTGCGCTCAACTTCCTATCTTTACGCTGAGGTTAACATTGAGTTACCTCATCTTATAACCACTCTACTGTACAAGAACGAATCACTTACCTTTTTTGTGTATACGAGAGTACTATCACGCCGACTTGGTAATATCTTTTACTTGTTCGACTGGTTTGACAAATGAGAACCGAATCACGTGACCGTAGTTGCCAGCTTACTTTGTAATCTTGAACACCGGGAGCATAACAGCAATGTCTCTCTATAAATTTCTGATATGCTGGTCTGATTCTAGGATTTTTGTTTTCAGGATCGGATTGCTATAATTTCATCCAGTTTTGAAGGCAAATGGATGCAAGTTCCTTGGTAAAAGTTTTATAGTGGTTACCCCACCTTGCGTGCATGCGATTATATGATGACTCATTTGAGTCGTGTAGTCAATCTATTACAGCAGCAGCTTATATGCTTATAAGGAGTTTTATCCCATGTTAAGCCCTTAGTTGGTGGTTGAGTGTATCTATGAATAAGACAATATGTACGCTATTCCAGGCTCAGCTATTTGTTGCAATAGCTACCTATTTTGGGCTGGGATTCTATGCAATTGCCCACCCGATTTTGGTCTTGTATGGGCAGATAAAACAAAATGGCCTAGGCTTAAGTGGAAAATGTATATAACACTGCTTTTATATAGGAAACTTATTACTGATAAGGTAGTTTATAATTATATTTTCATATGCCTGTGTCTAGCTTGATGTCCTATTCCTAAGGTCTGACATTTTGCACAGATTTAAGGGCTAACATAGTGAGGTCCCTAGGACATCGTGGTAGAACTTACACGTGACCTGACCGGACTCTTATTACTACTGCGCCAAATCTGGGAATCGTTACACCTACGATTACGTCATTTCTTACTTACCCCTACAATTATATCATTTTTTACTTACCCCTATGATTCCATCATTTACCCCTTAGTCGTTTGGCAAGTTACTTGCTAATTTAGATTTATTTTCTTGTCATTTACCACCTTAGCCATTTGGTGGGTTACTTGATAACATAGCTTAATTTTCTTGTCATTTACCGCCTTAGCGGCATGGCGGGCCTACTTGATGAAATTTATATTGTCCACTTAGTCGCTTGACTGGCCCCGTCATTTTCTTACTCCTTGTCATATTCGAACAGTGGACACCAGCCCTGTAGAAGCGGCACGGGACTCTCACAACCCGTTTTGGACTTAAGCAAACTCCTTAAAATTTGAATTTAAAATTGAACCAAGAGGAGACTTAATTTCATTTTTTGTGCGAGTAGATTTTATAAAAGGGTGGGAAAAATAGGCTACGATACATCCATCCCGGTTCCAAGTAGAGCGGCAACCCTAGTGGTGATGATCTCGTAAAGAATCACCCCATCTAATATCTGACAAGGCATTTGCGCTGGAGGTATATCAAGTGCGTGACCGAACTTTGCAAAGCCTTAATACCTTGGGGAGCACATTAGTCACATCGAAACAGTCATGTATCCCTTAGGTGCGGAAAGGAGGGACCCAAAAAAATAGAGAAAAATAGTCCTCGGAGGCATTGCTTCCAAAATACCCAATCAAAGCCCAACTCAGATTTGTTGTCTAAGAAATTTGTGTATATAAGTTTATGCATATATACTATGTACGCATAGCCAAAAAATCCAAAAATTTGTTCATGCGTACATACTTGTTGGTGCGCGCTTTTTCTGGGTTCCTTTCGGTCCCCAAAAAGAGTGGCCCAATTCTATCCTAAGCGGACTCTGGCAATGGCGATGATGGAGTAATAAATTATGAAATATTAAATGCTGAAATTAAAGAGGCAATTCTAAATTAACAATACCTGAGAAGATACGATCGCCAGCTGCAGATATTTATCGACGCTGCAACACGTCACTGATCACGCTTTAAGGGGAGCGGGGGCTTGTAGGTTGAACTCCATTACTGAATCGTCTGTCGGCGAGCGTCAGCAGCTGTGGGTTGCCTTTAGTGTAACTGGTTTGGTTTTCCTATTCTTACTGGGATTTTATTTAACTTGGTCTCCTAATCCTACTGGGAGTTTGATTAAGAAAGGGTCTCCTAATTTTACTAGGAGTCTAATTTCAAAACGGTCTTCCGATCCTACTAGGAGTCTAATTAATTTAAATCTCTTAATCCTATTAGAAATCTAATCAATTAAGTCTCCTAATCTTCTTAAAAGTCTAATTAATTTAAATGTCTTAATCCTATTAGGAATCCAAAAAGGGGTTTGGGCCCGCTATGCTAAGGAGGATTGACCTCGTTCCCAAGTACCCTCCGTAAGCTCCCTTGGGCAAATCGGGTGGCTGAGATTAAAGTAAATTAAATTTCGGGCTATAAAATAGTATTTTTGGATTTTTTGAATTGATTTTGAGATTATAATTATGGATTAAATTAAGAAACTAAAGTTTTAGAAAACTAAATTAATTATGGGTTTTTAGAAATATTAAGTTAAGAAATTAAACTTCTAGGACTGGATTCGGGTCCGAAATCAGAAAATCAAACCGTCTGATTAAGGACTAGTTATAGAACCTAAGAACTAGAACCCGATATTAATGATAGGATTGAAGATTAAGATTTTAGAACGGAATTGAGTCTAGGATCGGTGAATTAGGTCGTTAGATTAAGGACTGGTTCCAGAAACGAAGAACTAGAACCAGTTATAAAAATCACGGTTTAAAAAAAAGGGGTGCTATGGTCTAAGACTAAAAATTAAGACTAATAATTTAAACTAAGAAAAATCCTAAATCTAAAGACTAGAAGCTATGGTCGGAAACTAAAAATTAAATTCTTACCTAGGGTCGGGGCTGCGGAGAGAAATCTCAGAAATTTCGGAGCTTGAATCTCGAAATCATGGCTATAATTCTCTATGTGTTTGTTCTCGAAGTCCTCTAGTTTCAAAATCCCAAAAAATTTTGTTCTCTCTCGTGTTGTTGCCAGCCTCTTCTCTCTTTTCAAGAAGAAAAGCTTTTATAGGTTTTCCTTCAATTATGCGCCCTATTTCAGACATTTAATTGAATTACGCGTCATTTTCCTGGCACTTAATGGCTTTGAGTCGGTCACTGACTCAGTGAGAGACTGGTTGACTTGCTCAGCGAGTTTCACAGTCCTAACAAAATTAGGGCTAATTGCGCGTGTGATGGGAGGCGCGCAATCTGATTAAGCGTTTAGTCATAAGCGCTTAATCAAGGGAACTTAAGGGTTAAGAGTAATGAGACTAGGTCAGGCATAGGCCAATTGCGCGCTGGTTTTATGGTGCTTAATCCGATCGCGCGTTCGATTTCAGGTGCGTGATCGAGTCTCGAATAGGTCTGGGAAAGGAAGTTTGGTCTGAAAGGGGGACTGATTGCATGTTTGTGGTCTGGCACGCAATCAAATTACGCACGGGGTTTCATGCGCTTAATTCGGGGTTGTCCGAGTCTGGTCTCTAGATTGAAATGCAAGACTATTGTTTCAGTCTGCATTCTGATTATATACTATCATTTCAGTATATAGCCTACCCATTTCAAGATCTGAGCCACAAAGCTATTGTTTCAGCCTGTGTTTAACCATGTACTATTATTTCAGTGTATGGTTCCCATATCAGGGTTAAAAAGAAGGTCAAAGGTTGATCGAACAAAAAATATATTCCGAGAAAGCAAAATGGGGGTGTCTACAATACTATATACACATAGTCAAAAATTAAAAATTTTGTGCATCTGTACACACTATGTACACATAGTTTAGAAAATCTAGAATTTGCTCATGTGTACATTATGTACGCATAGCCTGATATATAGATTTTTCCAAATTTTGGGGCCTTTTTCCACAGTTCCCGAACCCCCTGCTTAGTGGCTTTATGAATCCTGACAAATCTCACACTTTTTAACACCCAAAATTCCCTCGCCAATGAAAAGAGGTCACTCTCTTATTGACTCTTCTGAGGGATAGGGTTGTCGCATGGATTTTTGTGCCTTTAAAAATCAAGAAATATTTATTCTTTGACTCTTAAAAAGGGTATCGAGATCCCGCCGTGGGAGGCAGTGGGGGTGTGAATGCCACCCGAAGAGGGAGTTCCAAGGCCCCAAAGAGTACCTAGGAATCAAGAGAAATAGTTAGAAAAAAAAAAAACCAACAGAGAGCTTGTGGTGCCGCAACCACAACGTCACCAAACACGCCACCATCCCATAGGGGAAGAAGAAGAAGAAAGGTCTTCGATCCGTACCAAAGGAACCCTTACCCCACCAGCCAACAAATCATGTTTTGGGTGGTTGATCCAACCGTCTTTGACCCGGATTCATCCCACCACATTCCCTACCTCATTCCCACATGGAGGAGATACCTATCTCTGATCCCCCCACCCAATCACGATTCAACATCACTAAACCATTTGGTGCATCAATTTTCCCATCCACATCCACTCAAAATATACCTATTTTTCCACCAACATTCACTCAAAGTGCACCCACTTTTTTTCACACATCCACTCAAGCATTCCCCCATTTTCCCTCATCCACCCAAACCATGCCCAATTTCCCCTCATTCGCCCAAACCATGCCCACTTTTCCCCCATCCACCCAAACCATGCCAAATTTTCCCTCTTCCCCCTAGGTCATGCCCATTGTGTCCCCCACATCTAGTGAAGTCATGCCCAATTTTTCCTATACACCTACTCATCGAAAGGTCCATCCACATCCACCCCCTTAACCAATCTCATGGTCATGATGGATGACATGGTGAGGGCATATATTACCTGGAAGGCCTCCCAAAGCCTCCTTCCACCCCAAATACCTCCAAATCCATCACAAACCCTCCAAAATCTTCACACCCCATTCACCCAAAATGCCAACCCCAATCAACCACCCATAATCCACACCACCCAACATCAACCACGGGGTCATCCAAGTGGGCCTCAAAGGCCCGATAACCAACCACAGGCCCATATCGGGCCAAGTTCAAGGGTCACATTTTCAAACCCCCCACAATTCCCCCAATTTCTCTCCTACCATGACAAACCACAAACACACCCCATTTCACCCAATTCCACAAACCGGCATGAACCCTATTCATCCACACCCATCACACCCAACCCAACATGGGAATCCATCCCAAACCATCCACCATCCTCGATTTTCCCATCCACTCACTCCCCAACCCAATCCTCAAAATTCACAAAATATACAATGGCCTCACCTGGCACTTGCCTGAAATCCTCAATTTTTCACTCCTTACCCCACAAGCCAATCATCAAAGCCTCCCCCACTTACAATGGCCTCATGATCGAACTTAAAAGTTGCATAAGTTATCCTTGAACCCTGCTTTGTTAGACCTCACTTAACCACTAATGTGTGCTTTTAGTTCGTGTTGTGTGCAATAGGTACAAAAGTCAGTTAAAAGTAAAAAGTATCAATTGAGCAAAGATAGGAAGAAACCCAAGTAAAACAACAAGGATCCAAGGATACAGCTGAAAGGAGGGCTTAACAAGGTCAAATGGACCAGTCGAAAGTGCAACTTTGACTGGTCGAGATAGCGCAGTAGAGTACATCCACAATAGAAGAGAATAAATCTTAAATGGACCAGTCGATATATCAAAATTGACCGGTCAGAACTCCAAAGGCTTCAGAAATTAGAAGAGCGACCGGTCAGGACTGAACCAACCGGTCAAAATTGGAACAACAGGTTGTAGAAGTATGAACAGAATTAATCGATCGGTCTGGATAATGAGTCGACCGGTTTGAAAATCAAGTGAAGTTGAAGTCCATGGGTCATCTCCTACCTAGAGAAGGAAACTAAACTTGACCGGTCGGTTCTCCAATCCCGACCGGTCCAAATGGTGTTTCTAAGAGAACATCAAGGTCTGTGCACAGTTGTAGATATCTTCAAAACCCTAAGATCTTCTCCTGGAATCTCTACATCAAGCTGGATAACTCCCAATCAGCATGGATTCCTTCCAGATTTATCTTCCTTGGAGGATTTTAGGATCTAGAGAGTACTTGCCATGTACATTATTCTTGGGCCTTGTAAATCTATAAATAAGGACCCTAGGGATAGGTTTTAGGGGACTCGCATGCCAGAACTTTTCTAGAGGACTCTTATTTGAGTTTTCATAGTTTTAGGTTTGGAATAGTTTTGGGATGGAAGGAGACTGGATGTAATCATCGATCAGAGCCTGCATCAGCAATGATGAAGGCCTCTGATTCGATGCATGCTTAAAGCTTCGGGCCGGAGCTCTTGTAAATTCTGGATAAGTATCTTAATAAGATTTTATTTTCTTTTTCTATTTGTGGATTCCATTGTGGTACAATTGCACGTTCGAGGTTCTGACTAGATTGAGAATGCGATGGTAACGCTATAGTCTTATGTAGTTTAATCTCAGTGACCTTGTAGGGATTGGAATTAGATTAGATAGGATATTCACCGACGGACTAGGCCGTGTAGGATAGTTTTTGTTGGTTTGTGCAATGGTTCTTTGACGAGTAGGTTTGTCTAACTCACGATTAGATCTACCTATTTCATATACGAAGTGACTGAGCTTGTAGCCAGGAGCGGGGGTACCGGGGATTCACGATAGAAAGGAAGTAGGATTTATTAATTACTAATCGAGAATCTAAGAGAGCCCCCAGCCTGCTTTCTCCTCTCCTATTTCTAAAACTATATAGATTTCTTTTATTTTTATTTTAGAATAATTTAAGAAATCTAGTACTACAAATTATTATGTAAGCCAGAATTAAATAGGATATAAACGACAAAGTCCCATGGTTCGACACCCTTGTACTTGCCCTAGTACATTCAGACATGTACACTTACAAAGTTTTGAAATAAAACGATCACCTCATCAGGCACCTACTCAATCCCTCCAAAATCCAATCAATCTCATTCTTCCCCCATTCATTGATATGACTAATCAATATGAGGAGGATGAGGCTCGAAGTAGTGGAGCCTACATGGGGCATTTGCCAATTTCACCCCCTCACAACCCACCTTTACCAACCCATAGGCAGTCCAGAATGAATGGAGACAACCTATTGAGGGAACAACCCTAGCTCCACCTTCTAGAGAATCAGAGCTGTTAATGGAACAAATAGATAAAATTTAGAAATAGCTGATGAAGCTAGGGGGGACCGAGATCCATGCCACAGATTTTTCATATATGTGCCTTATTTGCCACCCAAATTCAAAGTGCAGTCATTTGATAAATACAACGGCACCAGCAACCCTATTGCCCACCTGAAATAGCACTGTGGGGACATGTGCCAATACCACAGAGATGAACGACCCCTTATCAAAGTGTTCCAGAAAAGCCTTACAGGTCCTGCTCTAAGATGGTTCACTTCTCTTAAACCATCAATGATAAAAACTTGGAAAGACCTAACCCACCTATTTCAAGAGCAATATGTCTACAATATTGATATCGAACCATGCAAATCTGATTTGGGTCAATTAAAATAGAAACCCGACAAAACATTCAATGAATACCTTGGGAGATTGAGAGCCTTGACAGCCCAAGTAAGAAATCGAATACCCGATGATGTACAAATCGAGATGATCTCAAAAAACACTCTTCCAACCATCTCGGATTTCTTGATATACTAGCAGCAATCCAGCTTCATTGACTTGGTAAGAAATGCCAATCGCTGCGAGGATGCAATTGGTCGTTTGAACAAAATCGTAACCAGCGAGGCCCACAAGTCCACTGAGCAAAGAAATGAGAAGAGGACAAGGGGTAGATATTCAAACTATACAACCCAGCACGAGCATGGCACCATTTCATTTTGGAGCAGCACCACAAGCCCCGATGGCGGTAGAACTAACACCAAGAGTAGGCAATGGACAACGAGCAGAGGAAGGCCCGATTTAATAGAATCTTTACACCATTGGGACAATCCCTGAATATGCTTCTACCATTATTGGTTGAGAGGTCTTGTCACGCCCTTCCAACCACTCCCTCCACCAAATCCCCTCCCACGAAATTATGGTCCCAACACTCATTGCAGTTTCCACCAAGGGCCGAGATACCCAACCGATTGATGCTTTCCTCTAAAGCATGCAATACAAGATCTGATAAAAGCTAGAAAAATCATCCCTTCGACACCTCCCCAGGCAAATTAACACACCAATATTCACCAAGTTCCACTGCCGCCACACCGCTACAGGGAATAGGCCCAAGGCCCACCATCAACATGATAGAAGAAGATGGGGGGTAGTTTGATCCCTCGAAATACATCAGTACCAGAGAAAACTTCACAGTACCAAAGCAGGGGAATCAGGAGGATGGAAACATAGGAGTAATTGAGTCCTTAAACTTAGCCGATTACTTCCCCAATCAGGTGCCCCAACAAGAGCCCCTAGATTTAAGGTTATATTTTTTAGCACCGGCTCCCATCAATTATGTTCAAACCAATTTGGCTCCCTCACCACTATATCAGCCAAATACAACACCAAACCCCTCCAATTACTTGATGCCTAGATTTTCTCCATTAACCCATCTAGCACGAATCAACTACAATTGGTCCAACCCTGCCACATCACCCCCAGTACAGTCACCCATAACTCCAGTAGACCACATTTGGTCCACTTTCGTTGTCCCCACTCCAATCTATCCATCTTCAGCAGTAGTTAACTATATTTGGTCCAATCATTCCACGCCATCAATCCAAGCATCTTTGATACCCTCATCCACTCCCTTCCAGAACCCTAGGCCAACCTATGACCCCCATCAGGTCCCACTTAATTATAATCAGACAGATGTCAATACTGGCAGTAACAATGAAGGGCAGTTGAATTCATTACATGATCAAGAAGGATCTCTACACAGCCAGAGATACCAACACCAGTCCAGCCTGAACAAAAAAAGGAACTTGCAACAGTTTACTCCATGGAAAAAATGAGCAGGGAACATGTCTTAGAAGCACAACTTAAAAGAACGCCAACTCACATAATCATCTGGGACCAACTAATGATGTCTCTGCTCCACTTCCAAGCTCTAATGGGGCATTGAAAGATGCCCATGTATCGAACAAGGTCTCCCCAGATGAGGTAGGACAGATGATCGGGTAAGTATTGGCTCCCAATGCCATCTCATTCTTTGACACCGATCTTCCAATCGAAGGGGGTAACCATTCCAGATCCCTCAACATCATGGTTGAAACTGAGAACTTGGTAATACTATTGATGTTAATAGACAATGGTTCAGCCCTGAATGTATGCCCACTACAAACTGCGACCAAGATAGGGGCCGATCCATTCGTGTTCCGACTCACCAAAATAGGAGCCCGTGGATTTGACAATACAAGGAGGAAAGTGATAGAAGAAGTCAATCTTGAGCTCACCATAAGGCTAATGACCTTCTCTATCTCGTTTCAAGTAATGGATATAAAGTCCACTTTTAATCTACTTCTAGGGCACCCTTGGCTGCATGAAATAGGGACAATACCTTCCACGCTACATCAACAACTCAAGTTCATATCAAAGCAAAAAGTCATAATTATCATGGGTGAAGGACAAGAAGAGGTTCATTTTAAAAACCTGGATGTACCACACATGGCTGAGAATACAGATCTCTACAATTTTTGGTACGATGTATCAGTAGTGGCACTAGAGCCTCCCAGAAAGGTCAGCACAAAAGGCGGGGGATGAATGATCGCATCAGTAGCAATACTCCAAAAATGGGGTTATTAAAAAGGCAAAGGGTTGGGCACTCACTTGCAAGGAAGAAGAGACCCGATCAAAGCCAAGGGTGAACAATGGATCAAATTCGGCTTAGGCTACAAGCCTACCAATGAGAAAATCTAGGAGGCCAAGGAGAAGACCTGAACCATTGCTGCAGCCAAAGTCAGGGGGATAGATCTGGAGGATGAACCCCATCAAATGCCCCACATCCGAAGCACCTTTGTAAGAGCAGGGGTTATAAAAATTGATCAAAATGGGGTAGCACAGCTAACCACATAGGTAATACACCAAACCAACCCCCAAATCATCCTCCATGAAATCGAAATAGACTTGGAATCCTGGTCACTTTTTTGGGAGGATGGACTCCTGCCTGTACAACCACCTGTCTTAGCCCATCCCAAACTCTTGTTAATATTTAAGGACCAGGTTCCAAATGAACTAATGGTAAACATGATGAAAGCTGACCCTCAAAATCCATCTCATTCAGTTTCCTCCATAGTACACGATAAGGGTGTGATCAGTCACATAATTTACCATTTTATCACCCTTAACTTAGTGATTCTAGGACTTGTTTTGCTACTAACAAGATAACGATGTGCAAATATAAAAGAAAAATAATAAAAGAGGCCCAAAGTGTTAATATTCCTCAAAATGAACTAAAAAAAGCAGTAAGAAAGACGATTGAGCGAAAAAGATGATTTCCCGCCTACTAAAAGCCAAAAAATTATAATTTACAATTCTTCAAAAGAGACAAAAGAAGAAAAGTGAAAAATCATAATCCAGAGATTCGTCCGAATAGGAAACTATGAAAGATAGAAAATCGTGATTTACGATTTTCCAGAAAAAAAAAGCTTTCTTACTATTATTGTTGCTGTTGATCACGTGAATGAAGATTATCACCATCAAGAATAGAATTAGAAGATATATGAAATTAGAAGTTTGGTGAATCACGAATCTAAAAAGATTGATAAAGATAAGCTCTTAGAAAATCTCGGTTGTTGAGATAAAGGAGAACAATCCAGAAGCACATCAACCATTGATAGCAAGGAAGAATTAAATTAGGAATTAGAGTTATATTATGAATATTTTATTTTTAGTTTCTTTTATTAGAATTAGAAGTCTTTGTAAATTGACTCCTTATGATCTATAAATAAGAGAGCCCGATGTAGGAATAATCATCGAAGAATTTTAGCATCAATTGATAACTGAGGATAGATTTTCTTCCGATCAGTAGTGTAAAATAGTTAGAGTAGATTAGATATTAGAGTTTTCTCAAGAGCAATTAATGACTGCTATTGGGTGCTGAAGATTAGGGGACATAATTGAATTTATTTTTGCATTTTTTGGTAGTTTTTGGGGGGTTTAGGCACAGATACAATTTACTCGGTTCCTAGTAAGGCGGCAGCCCTAGTGGTGATGATCCTGAAAAGAACCACCCGTTCCAGTACCTGAGAAGGCGCTTGCGCCGGAGGTATATCGGTTAGGTTGCCAATTCCGATCAAGTCGTAAAACCCGCATTGGTGAGGGCGTAGAGAACCCAAAATTCAGCCATGTACCCCTAGGAAACGGAAAGGAGGGACCCCATAACATACACAGTAGTCCCCGGGAGCATTTCTCCCAAGAAACCAGTTCCAAGACCCACATTCGGGCTTGTTGTCCACTGTCAAAATATAACTGACAGAACCTTTTGCCCGACGTATATAATATATACGCCCAGCAAAAAAAGCCCAGATTTACACAGGCGTATATAATATATACGCCCAACCAAACTCCCCAGATTTAAGCCAGGCGTATATAATATATACGCCCAGCCAAATCTGTATTTTTTTTGGTCGGGCGTGCATAATATATACGCCTAGTCTATACTGGGCTGCAGCAACCCGACCTGAGGCCCAATCCACCACGCCAATTCCCTGATTAGTGGTATTAGTGTCCGCGGTAGCCTCCCACACTCTTTAACACCCAATATGCCCCCGCCCAGTCAAAAGAAGGCGACTTCTTATTGATTTGCTCCGGGGGATCGGGTCATTTGCGTGGATTCCCTCGCCTTCAATAGAACGAAAGGGTTCCCTTTCACTTCTTCCGAAGTGTGTCGGATCCCGCCGTGGGACCTACTAAAGGTACATATATCGCCCGAAACGGGAGTTGACCCTAGGCACCAGGTCATCATTCATCTAAATAGAGGGGAGTTAATTGCAATTTAAAAAAAAAAAAGAGAAAGAAAATCCTCACCTTCAAAAAAATCCACCTTCAAAAAAAAAAAATCAATCAAAATCAAAAATCAAAAATAACAACAAAAAATTCACTTTTCAAAAACAAAAAAAAATAATAATAAAATCATCATCATTTTCCAAAACCCAAAAAAAACACACAAAGAAAAACAATAAAAAATATACCTTGGTGTGACCGTCACTACGGCAACCTCAAACTCGGCCCATAGGAGAAGAACCAGGAAGGTATTCGGCCCTTATCCGCGACATCAATACAACACTCGTCAGCGAATCATGTCAAGAGCCGATACATCCCCACCGTCATCCCCATCCCATTCCCATATAGGAGAAGACCCGATCTCCGACACCTTCACCCAAACCAAGTTCGATATCACGGGCCCATTTGGGGCGCCCGTGTTCACCCCCACCTCATCCCCTTCCCTTACATTCTCCCAACATACCCCTTTTTCATCCCCTACTGAAACCCCTCATTTCCCAACCGATCCCTACATCCCCATCTCCCATCCAAACACCCTTACCGCATCCCCATACTTCCAAAGACCCCCTAGGGAGTCCCATCCCCCGCCTACTTCCCACGTTCCATCCCTCTCATCACCCATGCCCCCAACATCCTACATCCCATCCACCCCATCTCACATACCATTCCCACCACATGGCCCATCCACATCCCAAAATACCCCCCCATTTACCCGGGTCATGCCCAATTTCTCCCAACCACCTCCATCCTTAAGTGATCCATCACCCCCCAATCTCACACCTGAATCCATACCCTCGATGAAGGACATGAGAACGATGTATGCCCTGTGGGCTGCTTCTTGCAACCCTACCTCCCAAACCCTGCATCCAAATTTCCAAAACCTCCATACCCCATTCCCTCCTAACAATGCCCAACCACCCATCGTCCATACCTCCCAAAATCCCCCACCTCAATTCCAAACCCAAACCAACACAAATACATGGGCCCCAGCCCAAACACCTCTAGAGCCATGGGCCCAGGCCCAAAACCCTCAAAACCCATGGGCCCAAGCCCAAGCCCATCAGGCCCAGGCCCCAGCCCAATTACCTCCAAACCCATGGGCTCAAGCCCAAACCCACCAAACCCAGGCTTAGACCTAAGACCCTCAAAACCCATGGGCCCAAGCCCATCAGACCCAGGCCCAGGCCCAAAACCCTCAAAACCTATGGGCCCAAGCCCATCAGACCCAAGTCTAGGTCCAAGTCCCCCAGGGCCTTTGGACCCAAACCTATCAAACCCAAGCCCAGGGCCCATGGACACAAACTCAACCCCCTCATGGCCCAGTAACCCAAACTCAACAAGCCCCATTGGCCCAAAGTCATATTAAGCCCCACACCTGTGCCCAAGGTCCCACCCAAGCCTTCCAAAACCAGCAAACCCAGATGCCTCAAACCCAAGGCCCATCCGCCCACGCTCATCAATGCCCATTCACTAACCCCATACCCCCCCACCAATACCCTTCATTCACCTATACCCCTTACGCCCCCATCCCACCTCCAACGGGAAATCCAATCCATCCCATTCCTCAAAACCATAACATCCCACCACCTCAATCACACCCCCATCACCCCCGGAACGTGCACCCAACTCAGCACATCACTTACCCACAAAATGCTCACCCATTTATCCCTTCTCATCCCCTACAAACCATATGGCCCCACCAGGTCATCCAACCCCTCACCCCCTAAGTCCAAATAGCAGAACTCGCCCCTCACCAATACCATGACCAACAGTACGAGGAGGATGAGATTCGCAACAGTGGAGGAGCTGCAAATTTTAACCCTCCTGGGCCCACCATCATCACACCTAGGGTCGAACCAAATTAGGGGGAAGCGGTCCCCGTCGCGGCCTCAAAGGAACCAGAGCAGCTGAAAGAACAGATAGACAGAATACAAAAGCAGCTGATGAAGATGGGAGGAATGGAACTACACTCAACGGACTTTTCAGACTTATGTCTGTTCTCTGATGTACCCTTGCCACAGAAATTCAAGATGCCATCATTCGATAAGTATAATGGCACTGGCAACCCCATCGCTCACTTGAAATCTTACTGCGGGGATATGTGCCAGTATGGCGGAGATGAACGACTCCTCATCAAAGTGTTTCAGAAGAGTTTAACGGGCCCAGCACTGAGATTGTTCACATCCCTGAAACCGTCTATGATAAAAAATTTGAAAGATCTAACACGCTTATTTCAAGAACAATATGTCTATAACATGGACATAGAACCAAGGAAGTCGGACTTGGCCCGATTAAAGCAAAGACATGATGAAACATTCAGTGCTTACTTGGGGAGGTGGAGGGCCTTAGTCGCTCAGGTAACTCATCAGATTCCCGATGATGAGCAGATTGAATTGATAACCAAGGGAGCCCTCCCAGTCATCGCAGATTTTTTAGTATATCGCCAGACGATCAATTTTTGGCCGATCCGTCCGAATGCCAATCGTTGCGAAGACGCCATTAGAGAGGGCAGGTTAGGAAGGAATGTGGCAAACGGGGCCACTGGGGTTCGAAAAGCCACCAAACCAAGAATAGAAAGAAGACCAGGGACAGAGGTACAGAACATTGTTTACCCCCAGGCCAATACCAACGCTCGACATAACTCCTGTGTTACACAACCACCCTCAATCTGCTTTTGAGCAAGTACCAAGGCCAAGCAATCGACCAAGAGCCCGTTATTCAAACATGATGAAAGCACGTTTCAAACGAGTATTCACCCCGTTGGGGCAATCCTTGAGTGTCTTACTGTCCGTATTACTACACATGGGCCTGCTCAGTTTACTCCAACCTCCCCCGCCACCCCACCCAATAGCTAGGAATTATGATCCGAATCGCATTGCAATTTCCACTGTGGACTGGGTCACCCCTACGGACCGGTGCTTCCGTTAAAAGCACGTGGTCCAAGATCCGACAGAGGTGGGAAAGATCATACCCCGCCACTTCCCCAAGGCGCGTAAAGAATATCCATCAAGCCCCTCTACCACCGCACCCTGGAGGCCCCAGGCCTAACATACATTGGATAGAGGAAGAAGAAGAAGAGTTTAACCCTTCAGATTATATTAGCAATAAGGAGGAATTTTCACTCCCCAGGTAGAACGAAGATGAACTATTTGTTGGGGTGATCGAGCCACTGTATCTTGCCAATTATTTTCCCACACCGGCTTGACAAGAGGAGCCCTTAGATTTAGGGACAGATTTTCACCCCGCTCCCCTATCAAATCCAAACGGCACACCCAGAATCATAGCCAGATCCACCCCACGCCCAATTTACCCCATACACCCCTCCGTCACACATAAATCATCCTGTTCCTTACGCAATTCCGCCATCCCCATACTATCCTACCCCATACACACCCTCAAGTCCCTCTACCCAATACATTACTCCGCCATCCTCAAGTTACCCCATTCCATACACCCCTTCAAATCCCACCACCCAATTTACCCCATACACCCCTCCATTGCCCCCGAATTACCCCACTCCATGCACAACTCCATCATCCCCAATCTATCCCATTTCAAGTGATGGACATCAAGTCTACCTTCAATCTGCTGTTGGGCCGGCCGTGGATACATAAGCTCGGAGCAATACCATCTACCCTGCACCAAAAGCTCCGATTCATCTCAGAAGGAAAAATTGTCACCATCATAGGTGAGAGCAGAGAGGACATGGGGAAGAGCGCTCTGCACATTGAGAATCTGAAAGTACTAAACATACCACACCCAGCCAAGGACGCCGATCTCCACCGATTTGAGTATGACTTTTCAAGTGTTACCCTCGAACCAATTGAAAAGACCCCAGATAAAACTGGAGGAGGAATGGACGCAGCTGTGTTCATGCTCCACAGATGGGGCCATCAAAAAGGGAAAGGACTGGGCCCGTGCCTTCAAGGATGAAGAGACCCCGTCAAGGCCAAGGGGCAACAAACTAAATTTGGCTTAGGCTATAGGCCCAGAGAAGAGGAAGTCAGAGAAGCCAAGGAAAAGATGAGAGCCGCAGTAGCCGCCAAGGCTAGAGGAATCATCTTGGAAGAGGAACCTCACACTCGCCCCCACATCCGTGAAACCTTTGTGAGCGCCGGGGTAGTAAAAATTGATCTGAATGGGGAGACGAGGGTAACCCCACATAAGCCTACTTCAATCCACCCCACCAATCCCTACATCATCCCCCTAGACTTCGAAATGGACTTAGCCGCCCTTTCCTTGTTTGAGGAAGAAATTCCTCGATCCACCCCTCACTCCAGCACCAACCACTCTGGGCCCCTCATAACTGTAGAGGACAAGGTCCCGGAGGATCCCTCTATAAATATGTTGAGGGAAGAAATGCAAGAGCCTACCGATGCCTCTACCGACCGAAGAAGTAAAGGCCAGGCCTTGCAGGTGAGTAACTAGGCATCCTTGCCCCAACTCTTGAGAGCCGCCAAATGCCATGAAAACGGCACCGACTCTCTAAAAAAAAACAACCTGTAAAAGGTGAGGTTAGCCTCTGGACCACTCTACCTTGTATATATAGAGATCCACCTCGCCAGGGGCTGACCTTCGAAAAAATATAAAAGATCATAAAAATAGAAAAAATACCAATTCCAAAAATATTGTCCTTTAAAATTTCCAATAAAATTAAAATCAATGTCGTGATACCCGTCCCATGTGAAGCCAACCCCTTCCCTGTAGAAATACAAGAAGAGATAGGAGTCACGAGTCTGGATGAGGAAGGCCAAACCGACGAGCTCGCCAATGAGCTCCTCAAACAATTTGCCGATTTTGAGCATGGCCCTACCCCGATCGTCGAAGAGACAGAGGATGTCAATTTGGGCACCACAGAGGCCCCCAGAATCACCAAAATTGGAGCGTCGTTGTCCCCTATGGAGAGGAAAGGTATGATAGACTTCCTTCGATCATACCAAGACGTCTTCGCATGGTCGTATGAGGACATGCCTGGTTTGGATACCGATCTGGTTGAGCATGAGTTGCCACTCTACCCCAATGTTAAGCCGGTGAAACAGAAGTTGAGACGACTCTGACCCGAATGGATGTTGAAGGTGAAGGACGAGGTCATTAAACAGTATGATGTAGGTTTCCACATGGTATCCCAGTACCCGTAGTGGCTAGCCAATATCGTCGCCGTACCAAAGAAGGATGGAAAGGTTCGAATGTGCATTGATTTCCGAAACCTCAACAAGGCGAGCCCTAAGGATGATTTCCCACTGCCACACATCGATATCTTGGTTGATAACACCGCAAAGCATGGAATGCTCTCATTTATGGATGGATTCTCAGGATACAATCAGATAAAGATGGCAGAGGTTAATCGCGAGAAGGCAGCGTTCATTACCCCTTGGGGAACCTTCTGCTATAAAGTAATGCCATTCGGGCTGAAGAATGCTGGGGCAACCTATCAAAGAGCAATGACGGCCCTGTTCCATGACATGATGCACCGAGAGATCGAAGTATACGTCAACGACATGATTGCCAAATCGTCAGAAAGAGAGGACCACTTGATAAACCTTCAGAAGCTATTCGAGAGGTTGAGAAAATACGAGACTGGTTGAATCTCGTAAGTGCGTGCTATGTCCGGAAAGTTGTTGGGCTTTATTGTCAGTAGGAGAGGGATTGAGGTCGATCCGACCAAGATCAAGGCTATCACTGAGATGCCGCCACCATCTACAGAGAAGGAAGTCAGAGCCTTTTTAGGCAGGATCCAGTACATCAGCTGATTCATTGCACAGTTAACTCCGATATGCGCACCAATCTTCAAGCTGCTGAAAAAGGACTCACCAGTTGAATGGAAGGATGACTGCCAGGCTGCATTCAATAAGATTAAAGGTTATCTCCTGAAACCTTCAGTATTGGTACCGCCCGTACCTGATAGACCCCTGATAATGTATTTATCCACGACTGAGTTTTCCATGGGCTGTGTGTTAGGACTGCATGATGAGACGGGAAGAAGAGAGCAGGCCATCTATTACCTAAGCAAGAAATTCATTGATTACGAGACACGCTATTCTCATCTGGAGAAAGCATGCCTGGCGCTCGTTTGGGTTACTCAGAGACTTTGACACTACCTGTTATCCCAGGTCGTTCTACTTCTAGCACGGATGGATCCGTTGAAGTACCTATTCGAGAAACCTGCTCTCACTGGCTGAACTGCATGATGGCAACTACTCCTATCCTAGTTTGACATTATTTATGTCACCCAGAAGTCGATTAAGGGGCAGGCACTCGCCGATCATCTTGCTGAGAACCCTCTGCCGAACTATGAGCTTCTAAGGACCAAATTCCCTGATGAAGACATTTTGTTCATGACTGACGAGGATATAGAGGAAACGGAGGAGCCCTGGGTAATGCACTTCGATGGGGCATCGCATGTTGAGGGCCAAGGAGTTGGCGCCATTCTTATCTCGCCAAAAGGATCCCATATACCCATCTCAATCAAATTAAACTTCCCCTGCACCAACAATATGGCCGAGTATGAGGCCTGTACAGCTGGTTTACAGGCAGCTCTTGATCTAAATATAACTCACCTTAGGGTCTTTGGAGATTCACAGTTAATTATATGCCAGACCAATGGGGATTGGAAGACTAAGGATGAGAAACTGATCCCATACCATGAACATCTGGAGGATCTGATAACCTGCTTTGAGGAGGTCACCTTCTCCTATGTGCCACGAGCAAGAAATCGGTTTGCTGACGCCCTGGCTACCCTGGCCTCTATGGTTGAGATTCCATATGGAATGGTGATGAAGCCGATCATGATAGAGCAGAGGAATGAACCAGGTTTTTGTCACCTGATCGAAGGACCTACGGAGAAAGAGGATCAACCACCCCGGTTCTCAGACATCAAGAATTTCCTTGAGACCCCAACTGTCCCAGAAGGAACATCAAAGGTAGACAGACGCACCATCCAGCGATTGGCAACAAACTACGTCGTCTGTGGCGATCTCTTGTATAGACGGTCTCATGACAATATTCTGCTCCGTTGCCTAACTCAGAAGGAAGCGATTGAGATCATGAAGGAGATTGATGAAGGGGTCTGCGGGGCCCACATCAGCGGTCACATGCTCGCTAAGAAAATTCTAAGGCAAGGATACTTTTGGACTACTTTGGAGACCGATTGCTGCAAGCACGTACAAAAGTGCTACAAATGCCAAGAGCACTCCAGCTTAATACACGCTCCGGCCATTGACTTGCACAGCATGGCCACTCCTTGGCCGTTCGCCACCTGGGGTCTCGACGTCATCGGCAAGATCAATCCTAAAGCTTCCAATGGACATCAATTCATCCTCGTCGCTGTGGAATACTTTACAAAATGGGTAGAGGCGGCCTCCTATACGAGCATTAAGGCTAGTCATGTTGAGAAGTTCATCAGGAATAACATCATTTGCAGATTCGACATACCCAAAGATATCATCACTGATAATGGCACTAATTTTGCTAATAGGCGCATTCGGGCCTTGTGTGAGCAGTTCCAGATCAAGCACCATCGATCATCCCCATATAGGCCACAAACGAATGGAGCAGTAAAGGCAGCCAACAAAACTCTGATCCGCATCCTGGAGAAGATGGTAGTTACTTACAGAGATTGGAGTGAGTAGTTACCCTTTGCACTTTGGGCCTATAAAACGTCTATCCGCACTGCAACAGGGGCAACACCATTCTCCCCTGTGTATGGGACCGAGGCCATGCTACCCGTTGAGGTCGAGGTACCGTCGCTCCGTATCCTTTTAGAATCCCATCTACCTGAAGCTGAGAGGGAAAGAGCCCGTTTTGAATAGCAAGACCTAATTGACGAGAAAAGACTCCTAGCCTTGTGCCACACTTAGGTTTATCAGAGGAGAATTACACGTGCTTACAATAAACGCGTCCACGGCCGAGATCTGAAGGTAGGAGACACTATACTGAAGAAAAATTTTCCGTCTCTCCACGCTGATCCGAGAGGGAAGTTTAAGCTGAATTGGGAGGGACCCTACGTCGTCCGAGAGGTTCTGCCAGGATACGCCGTTCGCCTCGCCACCGTGGACGGATACCACTTTCCTGAGCCCATCAACACTGGATACCTCTGTAAGTTCTACTCATAGGTCTTGGGACAAGGTAAGTTTCGATAAAAGTAGATGCATGACTGCTTAAGGGCTCCATAAAAGAGGCCATCATTTCAAAGTCAAGTAGCCCAAAAGAATATTCCCTGAAAACCTTCATCCCTTTTTGCTACACACTTCGGGCCAACAACCATTTCTTTCATATACCCCACCCAAAATTCCAAAAGAAGAAAGAAGAAAAGGGAGGAAAAATTCAAACCAAAAGAAGAAGAAGAGGGGGCCCCCAAAAAAAAAAAAAAAAACAACAAAGAAAAAGAGGGGTACCAAAAAAAAAAAAAAAAAACAAAGAAAAAGAGGGGTACAAAAAAAAAAATGATGACTGGGGCATAAAAAAGTCTTTGGAAAGAAAAAGGAGTCCCCGAATCTAGAAATCACCCCAAACTTAGATCCAAATCCCTAGAAAAACCCAACCTGTTTGAACCCCAACCACATTACAACCCGGAAGAAAGCCCTCTTTAAGGTCCATAAGCGGTCATAACATCTACTGCATCAGAACAAGCCGAGTTAACAAACCACACAGAACTTCTTTCAGCCGGCTATGACGGAATCGACGCCCATGTCGTGGCTTTCTGGTTCTTGAAAAAAAAAAAAAAAAAAAGAAAAGGAAAAAAAAAGAAAAGAAAATTAATTTGAGTTTAAAGCAAGAAGGACGTGGTGAAAACCCGAAAGGGCGCCACGGGTAAAAACAGTGAACTCACGTGGACCAGGTGAAAACCTGAAAGGGCACCTGGGGTAAGAGAGCGAACCCATGGACGTGGTGAAAACCCGAAAGGGCGCTACGGGTAAAAACAGGGATGACAGGCATGGCAAAAACCCGTCTTGGGCGCTAGGAGCAAAAATATCAAGAAAAGAGAGATTAGGAGAAGATCTGTCCTAGCCTGCCTGCTTTTGTTTGGACCCCTTGAGCCTCTTCTCCTCTTTACTGGGCCACTCATGTGAAAATTGGATCAGATCCCGATCAAGTATGTCGTCTCTACCGCGGCGTCTGACGCATGACCAAAGGAAAAGACAGAAGGCTAGACCAATCCCGGGGAAGCTGACCTTCCCACGTTTAAAGAAAAAACCTGCATCTAACGAACAAGGTTCAGCCATGCTAAAAAAAGGGACCCGCTGGTTTGGCCTTGTGGTTACCGGCATCACAAAAGAAAAGAAAATTTCAAAAATGATAATAGATTTTCCTTTCCCATAAAAAGCCCCACATTGTGGAGGAGAAAAATTTCAAAAAAATAATGGATTTCCCTTTCCCATAAAAAGCACACACACTGTGGAGGAGAAAATTTCACAAAAAGAAAATAGATTTCCCTTTCCCATAAAAAGCCCCCACACTGTGGAGGAGAAAATTTTAAAAAAGAAAATAGATTTCCCTTTCCCCTAAAAAACCCCCACTTTGTGAAAGAGAAAATCTCCATAAAAAGTCTTACATTGCGAAACTACAAAAAAAAAAAACAAAAATATGAAAAATATATGTATGTATAGATTTCATTCCTTACAGTGTTGCCTGCAGAGTGTCACGTCCCAAAAAGATAACGACATGACGCACTTTCTATTTTGCTGCTTTCTTTACAAAAAAAAAGCCAAAATGTATATATCTGTATATATATGTCAAAAAAAAAGAGAGAAGAAAAAATAACCCAAAAAGAGATCTTTGTTAGGGGGCATTCCTCCCCCCGTGTATATGATCTATGATATGTGCAGGAACAGGTCAAGGGCAAGGAGCACGCTTCAAAGCACTGATCTCTATAAGGAGAGAGTCCTCATGGGCATTTCGATCAAACAACCACCTACCATGAAGACTCTTCTGCCATCTCCGCTGGCCACCAGATCATGAGATTCCCAAAAAGCCCACTAATCGAAGAACCTCACTCACCAGCAGCTCACCTTCGCAATCTCGGCTCGCCCCTGTATGCCCCATATCAAGGCTCGAACCATCGGTTAAGCCCACGATCGAGTAGCAAGGTGCACGCATCCCCAAATGACCCTTCGAGTTTCCTTCGATTGGCCCAAAGGGACCGTGCTACAACAAACGGATCCAGATCCGTAGGCGCCCACCTAATGCACCCACAAAATCAAAAAAAGAGAAAAAAAATAAAAGAGAAAGAAAAAAAAAAAAAATACAACGCTGGTTCTCAAAAGAGCGTCACAACGTCTGTTTGCCCCACCCCGAGAGCCGTGTTAAATCAATTCGGAATGATCGGGTTCACCCGAAAGTTCTCGAACCCCGTTTCATGCAGGGATCTTTGTACCTGATCTGACAGGCAAATGAATTTCATTCATCACCGGGAGCATACACTTAGCCCCAGATCTCCCCCAGCAGAAGTCAAGGCCTGATCCGGCAGGCAAACCAAGAACCCATCACCGAAATGCACACATCCATAAAGAGGATCAACATGGCAAGTTGATTCGCCTAAGGATACGTGCAGAGATAAAGGCAGTTTGAGCATGCCCAGAGTCCCAACCTGACATGAAAAAAACAATAACAAAAAAGGGGGAGAAGAAATAACAACCTGTTGCTGCTTAGTAAAAATCCTGAGTGGGTTGACCCCACCTTCCAAGCATTCACTCTGGTCATCCGCCTTCGGATTAATATTGACCAAGAGTGCCCTCGACTTCAGACCATTCGAAAAGTCTATTGTCAGTCGAAACTGACCCGTTGAAAATGAAATTACCACCAACCAAACTATGTGCAAATATACAGACCGAAGGGCTCATTTCCTTTTATTTCCTTTTACACAGGCTTAAAACCTGTATAGGCACGGTGTCCCTGTTGAATGTATGCACTTGCGTCTGGGTATCCGCAGGATGGTCGTTGTCCTCGTAAATTGTACCTTAGGGTCGAGGCTTCCGTTCGTGCCTATTTGCTGCTTATCGCCCCTGATGGGTGTCTATCTGTGCATAGTTAGTAAGGTGTGATTTCATTAGGGACGGAGGCTAGAATTGGCCATCTCTTTCGAGGGATGTTTGGTTCTAGCCCGATCTTTAGCCTTGTCTCGAGTTAAAGCACTCCGATCCGTGTGAATCAGGAGCACCTCACCACTGGAACGTGCACATCCCCAAGGTGCACCTGTCCCCAGCATGGCGCGCGCACTCTTAAAAGCATATCAACTGGCATTTGATCCACTTAAAGAGTTGTGCAAGAATAAAATTTCCAGAGGTCCTTGAGCTTTGCTTAGAAGCCTCGAAGCAAAAGAAAATTCAGAAAATGACACAATATTTTTACTTGAAAAATGAGCATGCATTCCCAAGAAGTGTTGCGACATCAATATTCGCTCCACTCGGGTAAATCATGCTAAAGCAACCTCGAGGTTGATGGATTCACCCAGAAAATCCGAACCTTACCTAGGTAAGGGCGCCCGTGACCAATCCAATGGAGCTGTCAATGACCCATGGGATTGGACACATTGTTTAGGCCTTCGCTTTGTGTGCTTCGATCGCTTTCGAAGCATAGATCGATCATCCCGTTTCATGGAGCTGTCTAGTTCAGGTTAATACTCAACATCACAAATCTATAATTTCCCTCAGGAAGTGGACGATATCCCGGCTAGCGGTCTTACACTTTTTGTGATCATCGCAGTTATGCCCAGTAATGTTGCAATGCGCTTGGGGACTGTTAGCCTTGAGGTACGGACGATATCCCGAAATGAGAGGGCTTACGTACACTCACCATCACCATGGGTGTTTGAGAATTGAGTTGAACCAGGCAGACCCATCAAACGTGCCTTGGACCTCTTCGAACGTCTCTTGTCTTTGGCATCCGATGATTAGTGATCGAATACCCAAGAGGGGCATCTGTAGACACCCAAATTCAGCCCAAGGCCCGATCAATCTGTACTTCGGGGGACATGTACCCTTGTGCTTCCGATGGCACCCCTGAACCCTTAGGGATCTACCTAGACCTTTAGGAATCACCCTAAACCTGTTAGAACCATTCCCCAACCCTTAGAGATCACCTCTAAACCCTAGAATCCCTTCCCAGATCCAACTTGAACCCTTCTGAGCAGTTGATGGGATGAGAGCCATAAAATTTCACACAGATCATTACCATGGATGAGCCATATATCATTGGGAAGAGGACTTCTCCAGCTTTCCAACAAGCCAAAGATCACCCAATTTGGAGCTACGATTCAAAAGTTATGGCTGATTGAAGTTTCATATAAAATCATAGGACTTTTACCCAGGCGTGGATATTACATATGCCCAGCCATTTTTGCCCCAGATTAGTCAGGTGTATATATTATATACGCCTACCTATTTTGGAGAAAATTTGGCCGGGCGTATATAATATATATGCCCAGTATAGGTGGGACCCACCACGGGCTTCATCTTCTCAAAACTCCCCTGATTTTGGTGAAATTTACTGTTCCTAAACTGGGCGTATATAATATATATGCCCAGCTTAGCTACAGTAACTGTCATCAGTAGCTCGAGTTTCCTCCATCTAGTTTGACCCTTTGACGATCCCCTTGGTTGAGGTGGGTGTCTTGAGATTGGTTGTCCCCCCTTTGAGCTTATTGGCAACCCTTAAGTCACCTTTGGCCTCACCCCATCATCCGCCATTAAACTAGTTTCCCAAAACCCTAGGACCTTGAAAACCTAGAAAACCTTAGATGGGGGATTACCTAATTGCTAAACCAATTAGCTCTTAAGTAAGCCCCTAACCCATCCCTTCTCTATAAATAGAGAGGCCTCCCTCTTCCTTAAGGGTTAGAAAAAATTGGAGGTTAAGGATTTGGAGCTTAAGAGAGAACCCTAGTGAGAGAAAATGCACAATTTTTTAGAATTCCAGCATGCTTAGTTCATCCCTTTCAACCCATTTCCACCATTAGATCACTCCCTTTTGCTAAAGTCTAGCCTTTAACCTCACCCTACACTTCCCATTTTACCGAATCCTAGTGTTAGAATCCATTTCTATATCGTTTAAGCCATCAGAAGCACGCCAAAGCAAAGATCTTCCACGGTGCAACAAGGGCCCGTGAGCTCCGGCTCACCCCTCTCTTCCTCTACCTTCTTGGTGTCTCCTCCGTCCAAGGATTCAAGCCGTTACGCTGCCAAAATTTTGGTTTGGCTCAAAGCTTGATAGAACTGTATTGCCTTAGGGCAAAGGGGAACTCCGCCCTTTTTTCTTTAATTTTGGCCATAGATAGAGACCGCCACGTGCGGGTTGATCGGGTGCCTAAACCCTTCCCGATCGATAACCGAAGTCCCTACCCTAGAGCCTTTGGCAAAGACCGGTAAATCAGAGTCATATTTAGCACTTCGGTGCTCAAAATATCGATTTGAAGGTTTCCCGGGTCACCAAAAGCTCCGGGTGGCGACTCTACATTTTCATTAAAAGCGAGCGCATCGCCGCGACGAGTTTGAGAGGATCCACGATCGCATAGTTACGATTGTAGGTGATTCGTAGAGTCAAATCGTAGTAAGTACAATTTGAAGCATCAATAAGTCTCACTTTTGTTCTGTAGAATTTCAAACAACAATTCTAGGGAACAGGCGATCCCAGTGATCGATCTTATCGATTACATTGGAATTCGAACCCATTAAATTCATAAGGGAAACAACAAAGTTCGCATTCAAGACTACCACTTCCCAACTACCCTAGCCTAGATACCTACACATCGACATTTAATTCGAAGAGACGGTTCAAAACTGAGCCTCTTCCCTATAAATCCATACCCATCCATAAACCAACTCATCTCTTTCGTCTTCCATCTTTCATACCTAAAAGCCCCATGACGGAAGAGCATAATTAGAGTGATTTTAGTAAACAACTTGATAAAATTCTCGAAATACATAGAGCTGAGCTCCTAGCTACATAATGAAGAGTAGAAAATTTGAAGCGCCAACAACTTACTCGAGATGCTGAATCGTCCACTGAAACTACCCTTGACCCTAAACCTAATCCAAATCTGAAAATATATACCAGGAACCCATCTTCCCTCACTTCCTAACCTTTACACCATCATAACTCACCCTGAATGCGTGTTCTTTTATAATAAGGATGGGTTGTATTTTCTAATGTCATTTCCCATCCCATCCTTGATCTCCCCACCACCCTCTCCATTGCTTATCTTCTCCCTTCGCTTGGGCTACATTCCCTTCACATAGTTTTTGCAAGGGAGCAGTATAGGTGACGAGTGATTTGGAGATGTATTCACTTCCTCACCCTTCGAAGCACTCCCCGTATGCCATTACATTTCTTTCAAGGAAGGAATGTGAGGTGCTCCTTTTGAGGATGCAAGATAAAGAAGGGCAGAGAGGAGTGTTCTGCAGCTCTTGGGGGAGCGACCTACTAAGGAGTGGATACTCCTTTGGTAAGAAGGAATGAGAGACTTTGTTTGAAGGTGGTTAGAAGCCGAGGGCCAATCTTCATTGAAGGACGTTGCTGCCAGTATCTTAACTTAGTGTATCTAAATTTTTCCTAGGTTTATACTCCTTTATGTAATTAGTTCTTAGGATAGATTTTAGATTTTACTTGCCCTTTCAAATCATTGTAAACATTCAGTAATATATATAAAATCTTTTTTTCTACCTCTGTAATTTTTTTACTAATAGTGTGTTACTAACATTCCTAACATTTTTTTCTTACTAACATTTTTGTTATTGATACTCCGAGAATAAATCGCAGGTATTTTCTCTCATGTTTGGGTGAGATATGTATCTGGTAACAGATTTTTTTCGGTAAATAATCAGTATATTAATAATTTTTTAATTTTGTATCCCTTGTTTTTGTGTCAATAAGGGCATTGTCCGATTTAAGTTTGGGAGAATACACAATTTCTGTGTTTAGTAATTTTTATTTGAATTTTTGAAAATTATTTTTATTTTTTTTATCAGTACATAGGAATTATGATAGAAAAAATTACAAATCCTGAAAACTTACGATTCATTATAATAGAAGTTTAATAATTAGAATTTAGAATAATTGTAATTCATGTTTAGCTCATTGAAACGCTGTATTAGAATGAATGTTTGAAATAATAGAATGATCTAAATTGTAAAAAATTTAGACTATAGTTTCAAAATTATAAACCAGTGAGATTTTGAGCCATATTTCCTCTTTTATTTTGAGAGAGACTGCTTCTATTCAAAATTATAAAACTTTCTTTGAACTTCTATACTTATATGAAATCTCATATTGTTGAATTTAGAATCGAATTATTCTATGAATATGATGAACTGATTTTTTATCTAGAACTATCTATTAGAAATATCAAAGCAATTAGGCATCTATGCTAGTAAATCGTGAAAATGATTAAAGGTCATCTTTTATTTAAATCAGAGCAAAAAAAAGCCAAAATCTCATAATATTTTATCCTTTGAACCCATATTAGAAGCTTAAAACTGATTTTCTTTGTACCAAAATTTTATAGAACTTTAATCATATGAACTAACCAATGCTTTCTACCTTTAACCCATACAATTTCTAAGAGGTTAGACTGCAAAGAAGGGAAGAGGAAGTGAAAGGAGTAAGAATGAAACAGAGAAGGAATGTTAAAAAAGAGGTACAAAAGAAGAAAAAAAGGAAATATGTGAAAGGAGTGAAAAAGAAGATTGACTCTTTAGTGAAAAGCTGTGAAAAGGGGAAAATCGTAAAATACGATTTCATAAAAAGCTTCCATCTGAAAGAAAAAAAAAAGGGATTTATAAAAGAAAAAAAAAATAGAAAGAAAAATGGGAAGAAGTTATCCAATAATGGATACTTATTGAAGTAAAATAATAGAAGAAGATAGGAAAAAGAAGAGCTAAATTCTCAGAAAAACTTTGAATTCTTTTCTACCTTTCCTTGATATCTTTTGAAACCCAAAACCCCATTACAAACTGAAGGAAAGACCTCTCTGATTTACGATTTTTAAAAGCATAAGCCTAGTAGAGATAAGGATAATAGATACTATGGATTGTATTGGGAATCAAAAGAATAGGATAAGATTATCTTTTCTATGACATTTATTTTTGCAATTATCTTTGACTGAATTCTTCTGAAAAATATATTGAGAGAACCCAAAAGTTTTGATATATTGTTGAGAGTATGTCAATAGTGAGTTTTTGAATGAAAATATTTTCTAAATCTGCAGTTTAGAAAAATTTATGAAAAATAAACTACTCACTAGTGTATATACACTCTGTGCTTATTATGAATTAAAATTGTTGGAGTTCTAATCAAAGATAACTGTTGTAATAGAAAATAAGGATAAAGAATTGGAAATTTTAGAAAATCGCAATAGACTATGTATTGACCAATTAAGTGGATTAGTTAAATTTTTATTTATTTTTAAAGAAAAATATATTTTGAAAAATCTAAAAATATTTGAAGTTTGTAGGTAACTTCACTGAAAACTTCCAGGAGACTACAACTCCTCCACTAGGGATCTCCTAGGGGTTTAAAGTCTTGTTGCATCTACTAAATGTAATCGTGCTCCCTACGAAAGTGGAATTTAAATTTCTAGTTTAAATATTTTATATTTCCTTGTTTGCTAGGTACTAGCAAAGCTTAAGTTTTGGGGTGTGATCAGTCACATAATTTATTATTTTATCACCCTTAACTTAATGATGCTAGGACTTGGTTTGCTACTAACAAGATAACGATGTGCAGATATAAAAGGAAAATAGTAAAAGAGAGCCAAAGTGTTAATATTCGTCAAAATAAACTCAAAAAGCAGTAAGAAAGATGATTGAGCAAAAAAGACGATTTCCCACCTACTAAAAGCCAAAAAATTATAATTTACGATTCTTCAAAAGAGACAAAAGAAGAAAAGTAAAAAATCGTAATCCAAAGAATCGTCCGAATAAGAAACTATGAAAGATAGAAAATCGGGATTTATGATTTTCCATAAAAGAAGCTTTCTTACTATTGTTGTTGCTGTTGATCACGTGAATAAAGATTATCATCGCCAAAAACAGAATTAGAAGATATATGAAATTAGAAGTTTGGTGAATTACAGACCTGAGAAGATTGATGAAGATAAGCTCTTAGGAAATCTTGGTTGTTGAGATAAAGGAGAACAATCCAGAAGCACATCAACTATTGATAGCAAGGAAGAATAAAATTAAGAATTAAAGTTATATTAGGAATCTTTTATTTATAGTTTTTTTATTAGAATTAGAAGTCGTTGTAAACCGACTCCTTATGATCTATAAATAAGAGAGCCCAGTGTAGGAATAATCATCGAAGAATTTAAGCATCAATTGACAACTGAAGTTGGATTTTCTTCCGATCAATAGTGTAAAATAATTAGAGTAGATTAGATATTAGAGATTTCTTAAGAGCAATTAACAACTGCTATTGGGTGCTGAAGATTAGTGTAGATATCCTAGTTTCTCAGAAGCAATTGACGACTGCGACTAAGGGGAAAGATATATTCATTGGCTTTTTAGTTTAGATTTTATTTGCTTTGTTTACATGCTTTGTAAACATCTTCAAGTTTTAATTTGAAATGACGACTCAGGTTGGAATTTGCAGATTAGTGTAACGGTTTCTACTTTTTCATCTTCAATTTTCTAGAGTTTGTTTGACGCCCAGATTTTAGGAAGTTGTTGATTAGATTAAATCTGTATTAAAGAATTTTAGTTTTTGATTGACGCCCAAATTCTAGAAGACTACAATATAATGTAATGGTACTATTTATTTTTATAAATATCTGATAGCTGAAGATTGGGATTGACGACCTCAAGCTGAAGGAGGATTAGGATTTATTTTTCGCAATTTAGATTAAGAAACCATTCTTTTATTTATATTTCTCAAGTAGTTTAGAACCTCTAAAGATAAATATAACTTTAAAATAAATATATATATAGAGGATAAAACTTCTTCGTGGGAACGATCCTATACTAGCTCTAAAATTTCCATTGTACGCTTGCAATAGGTTAAGACTTAATTAGACATACATAGTAAGCCGATCAGGGTGCAGCACCCTAGGTAAGAAATTGGACTTCAATGCCCCTAACTTTAGAAGCTTCTGGTGGCTTGAAATTCGGCACCAGCTTCCCAAAAAAACAGCCAATAAAATGTGGGATTCGCCTTGGAGAACAACACCATGCATATACAAAGACCAGCCTTGGCAAGGGCCCCTCTCCGAAGAAAACAAAAATCATAATAAAATAAAAATAATACAAAAACCAAAAATATTGTCTTTCAAAATTCTTGAGAAAATGAAAACTAATGCCTTGAGCAAACAACACATCATCCGTAAAATCAACCCCTTTCCTGTAAAAATATAAGAAGGGGTAGGAGTCCCGAATCTGGGTGGAGAGGACCTAATCGAGGAGCTTCCCATTGAGCTCCTTGAACAATACGCCGACTTTAAGCATGGTCCTACCCCAATTGTAGAAGAGACAGAAGATGTCAATCTAGGAACCAATGAGGTCCCCCAGAATTACTAAAATCAGAACATCACTATCTCCTGAGGAAGAAAAGGCATAATTGATTTTCTTTGGTCATACCAAGACGTCTTCGTATGATCATACGAGGACATGCCTGGTCTCGACACTAATTTGATCGAGCATGAGTTGCCATTGTACCCCAATGTCAAGCCTATCAAGCAGAAATTGAGGCGCCTCTGACCAAAATGGATGTTGAAAGTGAAGCATGAAGTCATCAAACCATATGATGCAGGTTTCCGCGTGGTCTCCAAATACCCGCAGTGGTTAGCCAACATTGTGTCAGTGCCAAAGAAAGATGGAAAGGTTCGCATGTGCATAGACTTCATGAATTTTAACAAGGCGAGCTCGAAAGACGACTTCCCTTTTCCACACATCGACATCTTGGTCGATAACACTGCTAGGCATGGGATGCTCTCATTCATGGACGGATTCTTCAGTTACAATCAGGTCAATATGGTAGAAGCAGACCAAGAGAAGACAACATTTATCACTCAATGGGGCACTTTCTGCTACAAAGTCATGTCGTTAGGATTGAAGAATGATGGGTAACATATCAAAGGGAGATGACAACACTGTTCCATGACATAATGCACTAAGAAATATAGGTGTAAGTTAATGACATGATCACCAAGTCACCAAAAAGGAGTGATCATTTGGTCAACCTCCAAAAGTTGTTCAAAAAATTAAGGAAGTACAGGTTGCGTCTGAACCCTCAGAAATGCACATTCGGCGCCATGTCCGAAAAATTACTAGGTTTTATCGTCAGCAGGAGAGGCATTAAGGTTGACCCAATTAAGGTGAAAGCCATCATGAAAATGCAGCCACCCTCTACTGAAAAAGAAGTCAGGGGCTTCTTGGGCAGAATACAGTATATCAGTTGGTTCGTTGCACAGTGAACTCCTATCTACACAGAATTTCAAGCTACTACGGAAAGATTCGTCCATTGAATTGAATGATAACTATCAAGCAGCGTTCGATAGGATCAAAAGTTATCTCCTCAATCCTCTAGTGTTGGTACCATCAGTGCCCGAGAGACCACTCTTAATGTACCACTCTAAGACAAAAGTTTCGATGGAATGTGTCGTAGGGCAGCACGATGAGACAGGAAGAAAAGAGCAAGCAATTTATTATCTGAGTAAGATGTTCACTAATTACGAGACACGCTATTCTCCTCTGAAGAAAGCATGCTTGGCTCTCATTTGGGCTATAAAGCGGCTTCATCACTATTTGCTATTTCAGGTAGTTCTCCTCCTAGCACGGATGGATCCTTTGAAGTACTTGTTTGAAAAGTTAGCTCTCATTGGCCGGACTGCACGCTGGCAACTTCTCTTATCAGAGTTTGACATCACATATGTCACACAAAAGTCAATTAAGGGGCAAGTACTCGTTGATCATCTTGTCGAGAATCCCTTACCTGATTATGAGTCGTTGAGGTTCGAATTTCCTGATGAAGACATCCTGCTCATGACAGAGGATGACGCAGAAGAGACAGAGGAGTCCTGGGTAATGCACTTCGATGGGGCATCAAATGCCGAAGGTCAAGGAGTTGGCATTGTTCTAATCTCGCCGAAAGGGTCCCACATAGCAGTCTCCATCAAACTCAATTTTCCTTGCACCAACAACATGGCTAAGTATGAAGCCTGTGTAGCCGGCCTACAAGCAGCTCTCGACCTGAATGTAACTCATCTCAGGGTATTCGGCGACTCACAGTTGGTCATATGGCAAACAAACGGAGACTGAAAGACAAAGGATGAATAGTTAATCCCATACCATGAGCACCTCGAGGATCTAATCGCGTGCTCCGACAATGTTACCTTCTCTTATATCCTGCGAGCAAGAAACCGGTTTATCGACGCATTCGCAACCTTGGCATCAATGGTCGAAATTCCATATGGCATTAATATGAAGCCAATCATGGTTGAGCAGAGAAATGAGCCAACCTTCTGCCTCCAGATTGAGGGATCCACAAAGTTAGATGATGAGCCTCCATGGTTCTTTGATATCAAGAATTTACTCGAAACACGTACATTCCCTGAGAGCACGTCCAAGGCAGATAAACGGACCATCCAATGTTTAGCAAAAAATTACGTCATCTGCGGCGAGTGCCTCTATAAGCGATCATATAATAACATTTTGCTCAAATGCCTAACTAAGAGCGAAGCAGCAAACGTCGTGAAGGAAATCCTTGAGGGAGTATGTGGGGCCCACATCAATGGCCACATTCGCGCTAAAAAGATCCTACTACAAGGGTATTTCTAGACTACCATGGAAACTGACTGTTGCATGCATATTAAGAAGTGCTAAAAATACCAAGAACACTCCAGCCTGATATATGCTCCCGCCATAGATCTGCACAGCATGACCACTCCGTGGCCATTTACCTCAACGGTGTCAGAAAGGTCAATCTGAAAGCATTCAATGGACATCAGTTCATCCTCGTCGCCATCGAGTACTTCACCAAATGGATAGAGGCAACATCTTGCATAAGCATCATGATCAGTCATGTTGAGAAGTTCATAAAGAACAACATCATTTGTCGATTTGGCATGCCCGAGGATATCATTATAGACAGCGACACCAATTTTGTGAACAAGTGCACCAGGGCCTTATGCAAGCAGTACAAAATCAAACATCATTGTTAGTCTCCATATCGGCTGTAAACCAACTGAGCCGTCAAAGCTACAAACATGGCAGTCGTCCGCATCCTTGAGAAGATGGTCGTCACGTACTGAGGCTGGAGTGAAATGCTATTTTTCACACTATGGGCCTATCGAACATCGATCCGTACCGCTACAGGGGCAACACCATTTTCCCTTGTGTATGGAACTGAGGACGTGCCACTAGTTGAGGTCGAAGTACCCTCATTCCGTATCCTCATTGAGTCCAATCTACCGAATGCTGAGATGGAGAGATCTTGTTTCGAATAGTTGAATCTGGTCAATGAAAAGATGCGCCTACCCTTATGCCACACGCAAGCCTATCAGAGGAGAATCACACATGCTTACAACAAGCGTGTTCGCATTCGAGATTTAAAGGTGGGTGGCACGGTACTCAAGAAAATCTTCCCGTCTCTTCACGCCGATCCGAGAGGGAAATTCAAGCCCAACTGGGAAGGACATTATATCATCCAAGAAGCACTCCTTGGATATGCGCTCTACCTTGCCACCATGGATGAAGAACATTTTCCCGAGCCCATCAACGCTGGCTATGTGCGACGAATCTACTCCTAAGTCACCTATGGCAAGGTAAGTATTGACAAAAATGGATACATGACTACTTAAGGGCCCCTTAAAAGAGGTCATCATTTCAAAGCCAAGTAGCCAAAAAACATCCTTAAATGCTCATACCCTTTGC
The DNA here is from genome assembly GCA_021018995.1 of Chloranthus sessilifolius. NCBI lineage: Eukaryota > Viridiplantae > Streptophyta > Magnoliopsida > Chloranthales > Chloranthaceae > Chloranthus > Chloranthus sessilifolius. The sequence continues at coordinate 29,847,334 of CM037597.1, read as the reverse complement.
TACACCCATTGAGCCATGAGCCTTTCTTTCATAAACCCCTCCCCAGAAAAAGAAGAAAGAAAAAGTGTATATACCAAAAAAAAAAATAGAGTTACCATCAAAATCTAAAAAATTTTGAAAAGTAAAATCCCAAAAAAGAAGATGTTTGAAAAAGAAATAAAAAGAAAAAAAAAATTAGAAAAGAAAAGAAATAGAAAAATCATGGGGCATGTACAGTAAAAATCCCCCAAGGAAGAAGTGTATTGTGGCAACTGGAACCCAATTAAGAAAAAACCTTTAAATCCAAGAATACCTTTAAAATTTCTAACCTACTCCTTCTAACCCATGGCCATGATACATCCTTGAAGAAAGCCCTCTTTAAGGTCTACAAGCAGTCACAATATTCGTTGAGTCAACACAAGCCGAGCTGAGAGACAACAGAAGAACTTCATCTAGCCGGCTATGACTGAATCTATGTCCATGTCTTGGCCTTTGAAATGATCTTAAAATGAAAGAAAATAAAATATATAAACTCAAAGCAAAATGGACATGGTGAAAACCCACAAGAGCGCCACGGGTAAAAAGAGCGAGCTTGTGTGAACTCAGTGAAAACCTAAAGAGGCACCTGGGGTAAAAATGCATACTCATGGACATAGTAAAAATCCAAAAGGGCGTTGTGGGAAAAATAAAATAAAAAGGAGGGCGATAGCAGGCATGACGAAAAACCATCTTGGGCGTTGCGAGTAAAAAATCTAAAAGGAGAGTAAAAAAAGAAAGAAAAATCATCAGTTACTCCTTTGATTACATTTCTGGGTTTTCTGGTTTCTTTCGGCCACTTATGTTAGTTTAAATCAGGTCCTGATCAGGTATATCTTCACAGTCGCACCGTCAAATGCATGACCAAAGGAAAGGATAAACGGTTGATTCAATCCAAAGCGATGGACGTTCTGACCTTGGTAAAAATTTTGAACCTCACTTAGGTCCGACCGCATGAATGGGCTCGGCTATGCTCAAAATGGGACCTGTTACTTCCTCTCACGTTTAAGGCATCAAACAAAAAAAATTGAAGAAAAGAAAAATGTGTATACTAAAAAATAAACAAGTTCCCCTTTTGTCATTGTCATTTTCATTTTCTATACATTGGTTGCACCACATCTCAAAAAGGTAATCGGTGTGGCACCCAGTTTTGTTCTTTACCTTTACAATTTGTAAAAAAAAAAATAGAAAGAAGAAACAAAAACATCAAAAAATATATACCCCAAAAAATATATCTGTTAGGGTTTTTGACCCTGTGGTATTTGATATATGCAAAAAGTATATGCAGGACCAGGTCATCGGCCCAGCTCGCGCTTCAAGTCACGAATTTGCTCAAGTACAACATCCTTGCGAGAATTCCAGTCGCTCATCCACCAACCATGAAGGCTCTTATACCACTTGCGGGAAGCATCGATAGAATCGAAAGCATCATTCAAAGCTCCTCCCAAATGAAGGACCTCACTTTCAGTGACATCAGCTCACACTTATTGTTTCTCTAGGCTCGCTTCTAGAACTCGCTTCTCATCTACAAGCAGCTCAATCCGGGTCTGAAACACCACGCCCTTCTTCAGCCAGGGTTCCTCTGAATCATTGCTCTCTACCTAGTCCAGTCGATGCACAGAAGGTCTCTCAGATAGTAACCAAGCCTCACACTTTGAAGAAGTCAAATGAAAATTACCTGGCTCCAAATCGCACATATGCGTCTACTGATGCGTTTCCCAAAGAGCAACTATCTTCTCCAAATCCCCAAAAGACTCCCAAGAGAAAATCTAACCACATAGGGGAGTCCTTGTCACACAAGGCACTAGCTGAGAATAGACAAATTGACGTAAAACCCAAAAAGGGAAATAATGGGTACTACCAGTCTGTCTTAGAAGTGTGATACCCTCATGATCTCAGGATTGCATTATCGAGAAGGTCCTGTCATGCCATGGAAGCCTCCATTAAGCTTAGCCTCAGTCAACCAAAGGCGCATCTCGCGGGCATCCTTTTGAGGTAGCCTATAACATCAGCCCAAAAAGCTACGAGATTCTCCTCGTATCACGTAAAGCAGGGCACGGCCCCAAGACAGCAAGATGCTCACCCAACCAGATCTGAAGAACTGGACATCCCAAAAAGCCCTCCACCTTGCTCATGGCAAAGGCATCCAAACCCCGATAGAGCTTAGTCAGCACAAAATGCAGGATAGAACGACCCTTTTCGAGCTCCGCCAGCACATCACAAAGAGCAAGAGAGAAGCTCTCTCCCCCTGTGTAAAAGAGGGTTTCCGAGAGAAGGCCAAGGGAGAAAGCATTCACGATATGAATATTTTGAGTTGGCAATTTTCGCAAACTTTCGTCACAAAAAACGTCTCTTAGGAATTTCACTAAACAGCTGGTGGCCCACCGGTGAGGCTCTTCTCATACTAGTTTTTCTTCCAACCTAGAAACGTATGAACGACCTTGGCGTAACTTGGCATTGGCACCACCCTAGCAAGACCCAGATGAAGCCTTAGACTTGATAAAATGGCCAACTATTCAAGCGTGGGTGTCAGCTCACAGAGCCCAAAATGGAAGATATGGGCTTCTATATCCCAATGAGAAATTGTCGTGTGGATGGAGTCCCAAAACAATGGAACATCAAGGAAAGAGGGGATACGAGCAAGCCCCAGTTGATCTAGGCCTGCAAGCTCATCTTCATTCAAACTATTGAGCCATTGCTTGAGATAATTGGGCACTACACCCAATGAGGGAAGTACAAAGGTCCCGGATCCCCCTAGAAGGGCAGGGTTGTGAAGCGGGTCCATGGTCATACAAATTCATTTAATAAATCAAGATTCAATGTAGGACGATGGACCCATCCTTGGAAAGAAAAGATAAAAAATCAGAGCAAAAATCAAAGCCCAACTGAAAATAAAGAAAAAATAGCCTTTTCTCAAGCTTTATAGCATGCTGATGAGAAGTTTGGCCTATGCGTACATTCTATGTACGCCTGGCCGAAAAAACCAAAATTTTGTACATGCGTTCATAGTATGTACTCATAATGAGAAGTTTGGCCTATGAGCACATACTATGTGCGCTTGGCTGAAAAAACCATTTTTTTGTACATGCTTACATAGTATGTACGCATGAACAAAAAAATAAAAAGAAACAACAAAGGAGAAAAAGGGGGAGTTATTGGACAACCTGTTGTCCAAGTACAAGCATACTATCCAAGTAAATGTGCTACTGAGATTGCAAAGCAAAAAAAGAACCAAAGATAGCCATTCTCAAAAACCCTCTAACATTAGGGTACACCATTTGATTCAAATTTGATTATTACAAAGTTCTGTGGAGTCTCCCATACGAGTTTAAAGATTAAAATAGGAAAAAAGAGAAGAGAGGGGGGGAATGCAGCATCCCATCCAACTTTCAAGTATCCTTCCTTTTTCGTTGCCGCGAGGACCGCTAATAAGTAAAAGTTTCAATATCCCCGATGCGAGACCATGCATGAGTTAGTCGGTTGCATAGTGAGAGAGACTCCTTCTCACAAGCCTCTTGGAAAATTATAACACAAGAGTCAGACAAGAGGAGCATGGTTCAACTAAAGCACAAAGAGTATAAACCAGCATCATATTCACCACCTCGGCCTCCCAAAGGGTACCGATATAGCAATAATAGTCCACCTGCTGGATCGCAGAGGCATAATCCTGCGAAGAAGGGAAAGATAAATATGGGTGAATAAAAGAAAAGAGACTGATATATCTCTAAGGGGCAACAACTTACCCTAGGAACCGGCTCAGGAGGGGGAACTCTAATCGCCTCGGCAGAAAGATGAGCACGCTCCGTCACCTCCGCACACAAATTCAAAAGAAGCCCATCATTAAACCGCCTATGGACGGAAGTCCTGGCATCTAAAGTCCCTAAAGGCCCGGCTCCTGAAGTCCCTAAAGGCCCCACATTCGAAACCCTTGAAGGTTCAGCACCTGCGCTAAACTGAAAAGAAGAAGCCCAAATCAACGAAAAACAAGCATGTCAAATGAAAAGAACAAGCAAAGGAGAAGTCAAAAGCTACCTGACTACGCGGACCCCTGACCGCCAAAAAGTTAACCCCGAGTACGAATGTAGGAAGGAGGAAACGATGGGGGAGACACTAGTTCCACTCCCAATATCCCCTGCCAGGCTAGAAGAGACCCTCGGTCCGGATCCCCTGGTGTCCAAGCTGCCTCGCATGCTCCTCCACTGTACCTCCCAGTGCCATAACATCCTCAGGAGGGTCCACAGGTATGTCAAAGAAGTCACAATACTGGTGCACCACCTGCTCCCCTAAATAATAGACTCGAGTCGAGGAATCGTAGAAGAAGATAACACGGTGATCAACAAACAGTCGTGATCAATCGATGGCAAACCGGTCCAGAAAAGGGGAGCCAACATAAGGATCGTACACCACCTGCCCACAAAAACGAAAATTTCCTTAGCCAAATAGCATTGATAAAAATACAAGGAAATTTGAAAGAAGGTGATACGAACCTACTCCGGTATCATCAAGTCAAACTGGGATCTCAGACCTAATTCCTAGTGACTCATCCCGGGATCCCTGCGACGATCCATGTGAAAGCAGCTCATCAAGGGATAGGAACCCTCCTCTGAGAGAAGAAGGGGAGAGTCAGGCTGGAAGTGTAAGTACCCCCACATCTGAAAGAAGAAGCAAAAGATCACGTATGTGCACATAATAAAGGGAAATAAAATAAAGACAAAAGGGCAAGACACCTCAATCATAGGCCAAAAGCTGCAAAGAGAATGGAGGCTCCCAAAAGAAGCTCTTGCTAGGCTATCCATCAGCTTGGCATACGCTGCACCACCCCAGTCAAAGCGAAGCACATTGGCCCAATAATCCATCAAACAAAGGAGGGACAATTGGACATGACCCCCACTAGCATTGGCGAGGATGGTCTTACCCAATAGGAAAAAGAGTGACATACAGGCGAGCATCAAAGCACGCTCACGGTCAATGTCAACATATGCATCAAGCTGGTCCTCCAGGACTCACTCATCTTCACCAAAGAGGTCAGCTAGCCATGACAATTTGACCTCAGGGCCGGTCATACAATTAGAGGGCGGATAAACCCCAATCAGCTTGATCACCTCTTCCCGATCTATGGAGCGAGGGAAGACTACCGACACTCACCTTACCGTGATCCCAATAATCATGGACCAATCAACTGGGGTGATGGCCATCTCAGCAGCTGACATATGGAAGGTCATCGTCTCAGGACAAAACCTCTCCACAAGGGCAATCACATAGGAGTTATCACCCCTATGGGGGGACAGGAAAGGAAGTCCCCAAAGCCCGCCTACTCTAGGAGGAGTCTCACTGCGAAGGGGAGATGGGAGTAGAGGCGATGGAGATCAAACCAGCCCCCTCAAAATGTGATCGAAGGGAGGGGTTACATTGCTAAAAATAAAGTCGTCAGAACTCTGAATGGAAATGAGAAAAGAAAACACTAACCTTAAAGGATACATTGCCTCGTTGGCTATCCCAAAGTTTGAAATATGAGTATATTGGTGATGGAGAAGGGCACTGCGGGCCTCATCCCCTAGCAGCTCTAACCAGTATCTTTTCTTTTTCTCCTCCGTACGTTTCTTGGTAAAGCGATGCACCCGCACCAAATGTTCTCCCTCACTACTAATAACTTCAGCCGGGACCAGCCTACCACCCTGATCCTCCTCGCTGCATCGCCCGCAGGGCATCCTAAAGAAATGGGAAAGAAGAAATATCAGATAGGCAATCTTTAAAAGATGGCAGTAAGAGGATCATACATTCCTTTTAAAAAACAACAAGCAGGAAAGTATGTTTTCATTCTTCCCAAAAACAAAAAACAACAACAAAACAAAACAAAAAAATAAAAGAAAGAGGTTTTTGTTATAGGGCACCCTTTTGCCCCACATTTAGCAAAATAAAATCTGCATGTACACATGGTTCATAGCGAATTCGAGGAAAAGGGGGTGCCACATAAACAAGTTTAAAATAGGGTCCCACATTTTTTTCATTCAAAAACAAAAAAAATTCTCCCATTTTTTCTGATCAAAATTCCCCCAAATCAGGTAGACGGACCAATGAGATAAAAAAGAGAGCACAAATCGACCAATTTCCGCTAAAATTCGTGATAAACATAAACATACGTCATAAAATCAGTCAAGGATAGTCACATTTGCAAGAAAGAATCCTTTTGTCACCTAGATACAAAAGCCCTAATACATGGGTAGGAAAAAAATCAAGAAAATCCAAAAAAAAGGGGCACAAATTGGCTAAAATTTCACCAAATCCATGCCAATATACATTACAAATCAAGAAAATAGATCACAGGTAATTGCATTTACAAGGGAAATGTCTATTCATCATCAAAATGCAAGGAACCTAGCCACATTTGGTATAGAAAGCAAGAAATTTAAGAAAAAAGGGGTTAATTGGATTACCTTATTTCAAGAGGAGGAACCCTAGATCCTGCACGAAAATATGTGCTTACTCGACAAAGATTGACACCGGAGTGATGTCGAATAGTGGATCGGATCGATGGAGCAAATGGAAGAGTGCCCAATTCTATTTTGAGGACCAATAATCTCAAGGAACGGATGTTTTCCCAACATATTGGGCTTCCGCTACTCGCCGATTGAGGAATCGACATTTTCCCAACATAATGGGCTTTCGCTACTCTCCATGTTAGTTTTACCTTTTGATGTTTAAGAGTTGCTTTGAATATGGCAGACCGGTTAGCGTGCCTTGGGTCTCTTCGGATGTCTCATTCTTTGGCATTCGATCATTAGTGATCGGATACCAAAGAGGGGTATTTGTAGACACCCAATTTCGACCCAAGGGTCGACTGGCCATGCTTCGAGAGCAGTGTACTCTTGAGCTTCCGAAAGCATCCCCCAAACCCTTAGGAATCATCCCGAACCCTTAGGAATCAATTCGAGCCCTTAGAACCCATCCCGAACCCTTAAAGTTCACCCCAGATACATAGAGACCCACCCCGAAACCTTAGAAGCCAATCCAGACCCATACTAGAACCTTCCCCGAAACCTTAGAAGCCAATCTGGACCCATACTAGACCCAACCCGGGCCCACAAGCTGGCCCTTCAAATTTGGCCCAAAATTTTGGGGGCTATGTGAACATACTATGTACGCATAGGCAATTTTTGGTAGAAATTGGCTATGCGTGCGTACTATGTATGCATAGACTATTTTGGGGCTATGCGTACATACTATGTACACATAGCTAATTTTGGCTTTATCTGTAGAATTGCCCTAGCTCGGGCTCATGACTTATCAGTTTCTATGAAAAAAACTATTCCTAAGCTATGCGTACATAGTATGTACGCATAGCTTAAATTTTATTTTTTATAAAAAATGGTCGAAAATCACTTTTGGGTTTTGACTTTTTGACCACTTCAAAGTTTGGGGTGGGTTTTTTAGGACTGTTTCACCCCTCCCAACCTTTTAAGTTCTACCCTTTTTCCATTTAGAAACCCACCCTATCATCTACCATTAAACCCTAGTTCCCATCTACCCAAGCTCCCAAAAATCCTAGGAAACCTTAGATTAGGGATTACCTATTTGCTAAACCCATTAGCTCTTAAGAATTTTCCTAATCACCCCTACTTCTATAAATAGAGAGCCACCCCTCCTCCCTTGATTAAAGGCTTGAAATTTTTTTCCAAAATAGAGATAGCTTTAGAGATTTTCCTCCTCCTTTTCAAGCATTCATCCCTTCCAAATTCCAAAACCTAGATTTGCTATTTATACCCCATCTGTCATCATCAATCCCTTAGCTTTAGCATGAATAAGGCCTTAGCCTATCTCCCCTACCTTTTAGCACCCAAGCCTTAGAAGTTACGACCTATTCCTCAACTCGTTTGCTATCAAAAGCGCATTCACTCGAAGGTCCATAGCAATGCTACAAGGGCCCGAGAGCTCCAGCTCTCCCCTCTATTCCTCTACCTTCTTTGCTTTTCCTCTATCCTAGAATTTGAGTCGTTACGCTGTCAAAATTTTGGTGATTCCGGGGGGCTAAAATAGGATTGGAGTACCTTCGAGCAAGGGTGAATGTTGTTTAATTTTTATTTTTGCCTTTGCATTTGGCCATAGTAGAGACCACTTACAAGCAGGCCAATCGGGTGCTAAACACCTTCCCGATTGATAACTGAAGTCCTTACCCAATAGGCTTTGGCGTTGACCGGTGAATCGGATTCATATTTTGCACTTCGGTGCATATAATATTGATTTTGGGTATCTCAGAACACCAAAAGCTCTGGGTGGAGACTCCATTTTTCTGAAGAGCGCATCGTCGTGACAAACTCACAAAAGCCCACAGTTGCACAGAAGGGTCCCATGAAATCTATACCCCATACATCAAAAGGGTCGATGACCAAAATCGGTTGGAATGGCATGATGTCCCTTCAAGACATGGCACTTGCCTTCTGACATCGGTACAGGCCATACAAAAATTTTGGGCATCTTTGAATAGTGTTGGCTAATAAAACCCTGATTGTAGCACTTTGGAAGCCATTTTCCTTCTACCGATCGAAGTGACCTCCACAAGCACAAGTATGAAAAAATTGTAAAATATTGTGGGTGTCACCATCGGGGACGCATTTTCTAATTATTTGGTCTGGGCATATTTTTAACACATCAGGATCCTCCGAATTATAATATTTCACGCGTGAAAGAACACATACCTGTCCTGTTTGGACCAAGTTGGGGGAACCTTACCTGTCGCCAAATAATTGACTGTTTTTACATACCATGGTACTACAGTTTGGATAGCAAGAAGTTGCTCATCCGAAAAGATATCACGCAAAGATTCTTCAATGGCAGCTTCCGGTAACACTATCATGGACAAGTGATCAGCCACTACATTTTCGACGCCCTTTTTATCTCTAATTTCAAAATTAAACTCCTGCAAAAGTAGGATCCATCTTATTAGCATTGGCTTGACAACCTTTTTTGACAATAAATACTTTAACACAGAATGATTGGAGAAGATGACGATCTTTGATCCCAATAGGCACTGTCGAATTTTATCTAATGCAAACACAACAACAAGAAATCTTTCTTGGTGGTGGTATAATTTATCTCAGCTTCAATCAAGGTTAGACTCGCATAATAAATTACATGAGGAACCTTGTTTTATCGCTGCCCAAGGACTGCACCTATTGTGCAGTTAGAAGCATCAAATATCACTTCAAAGGGTAAGGAGTAGTCTGGAGGCTGCATAATTGGTGCAGATGAGAGGAGTGCACGAAGCTGATTAAATGCATCTAGATAGGCATCATCGAAGTCAAAAGTGACATCGTTTGCCAAGAGGTGGCATAGGCGTCTTGAAATTTTTGAAAAGTCCTTAATAAATCAGTGACAGAAGTAGACATGACCAAGGAAAAATCGTATTTGCCTCACCGAAGTTGGTGGAGGTAGATTCGCTATAATATCAATTTTGGACTTGTCAACCTCTATTCCTCTTTGGAAACAATGTGCCCCAGAACTATGCCTTCTTGAACCATAAAATGGCTCTTCTCCCAACTTAATACCAAATTAGTTTCCTCATATTTTTTTAGGACGAGGGAAAGATGAATAAGACAAGTATCGAAAGTTCGGCCAAATACCGAGAAATCTTCCATGAAAACTTCGAGAAGCTTGTCTATCATATCGGAAAAATAGCCATCATGCACCTTCGGAACATTGTTGATGCATTGCATAACCCAAAGGGCATGCGGTGATAAGAAAACTTCCAAAGGGACATGTGAAGGTTGTGTTTTCCTGATCTTCCGGGTATACAGGAACTTGGTTGTACCCTGAGTATTCGTCTAAAAAATAGAAATACTCATGACCTATAAGTTTTTCCAAAATTTGATCGATGAATGGTAATGGGAAATGATCCTTGTGAGTCATAGACTTCAGCTTTCGGTAATCAATAGAGTGCCAACCTGTCGTTTCGCGTAATGGTACCAATTCACCCGCTGAGTTCTCTTTAACTGTAATCCCATATTTCTTTGAGACTACTTGAATGGGGCTCACCCATTCGCTTTAAGAAATCAGATAAATGATACCAGCATCAAGTAATTTTACAATTTCTTTTTGTACTACTTCTATCATGTTTGGATTCAAATGTCGTTGACTTTCTCATGAAGTTTTGGCATTTTCCTCCATGTGGATTTGATGCATGCATATTGAAGGATCAAGACCATTAAAATCCTCGACAGCCAACTCTATCACACATTTATGCTTTGTGAGTATGGCCAACAACTTGCTCTCCTGATCTGTAGTAAGAACAAAAGATATTATTATTCGTAGAGTGTTGTTGGACCCAAGAAATGAGTACTTAAGTGTGTCAGGAAGTGGTTTCAAGTCTAAGGATGGTGCTTTTTCAATGGATGGTAGCAGTGGTTCATTGGAAGTGGTGGGGAGAGGTTCCACCGGAGGCTTCCAATTCCTTGGTTGAGAATTGTGAGAAGGGATGTCTAGCAAATAGACCATCTCTTCAAAATGTAGTTCAGGTTCTCCCAAGTTCGAGTACCACAATGTAGTTTGAAGCGCGCCCTTAGATAAGATTAGAGGCAATGCTTCTTCAACTATTTCTTCAATCTCATCCACACAGGAGAATTCCTCATCATCAATTGAAGCCATCTGGTTAGCTACTGAGAAGACATTTAACTAAATTTGCATATTATAACGACGCTAGTTTTTTTGCTAACATTGAAATGTTGACCCTTGATGAAAACGCGACTGATTTGACTTTGGTCAAACTTTTGATGTCTGTTACCAGGCCTCTAGCCCACCTATCTTAATTGGGTAAATGCACCCAAACACAAATCTGAAACCAATTCCTACCTCGAGCATTAATTTGAAACTCGAACCCTTATGTGAAGTGTGTGTGTTGCACACGACTTGAACCCCGAGATTCGACCAAACTCAAACCCACCTTTTTAAGCAATGTTTAATTACACACCATTGGAATTTTGAACACCTTATTTTAACCATATGTATCTTAGTGCAAAGGGTTCTTATAATTATTTGTGTGAATAGTTACTCAAGCCATGTGATGGCACAGCGGTTAGAAGCTTAGGTTCTCAGCAGGAGGTCCAGGGATCAAAACCTGCTGAGGAACTTTTGAACTCTATTTGGACCTTCCGATAAAGGCCTATACACCAATTCACGATGTACCGGCTCCACACCTGATCAGTACCCTTTCAGTATAAAGGGAAAAACTCACGCAAAAAAGAACTAGCCCGAATTCAGTTGAGATGAAACCCAGGGAGAGACCTCCATTCCTCTTCTTGTTTTTCCCCTTTTCAGATATTCTAAACCATTGATCTCCTCTCCTTAAAACTCCTCTATTCACTCAAGAAACCTTCAATTTCAACACCAATAGATCGAAGAGAGGAGGAGATCGAAGCTTTGGACGAATGCCACGCTTAGACGCCGGTATCCGTCGATTTCGATGATCGTAGGCTTTGCATGCATGATTTAGAAAGGTAAGATTTATGATTTAGTGATGTGGGAATTGTTTTAAACTTGATTAGTGTGTGTATTTGGATTACATTCTTGAAGAATTTGGAGTTTAGGTGTGATAGCCCAGATTTCCTATCCTGAAACCCGTGTCGTCAGATCACTTATCGCGATCCCTAAACACAAACTTCGTACATCCACACACTGAGTGAAATTCAAAGAAGATATCTCTTATAAAATAAATATTATATATGGCAGGATAATGGTTCTAATTCCATGCAAAATAGATGAACAAAATATCCAAAAATGAACCACCGGTGAAGGCCGACCACATCACCTAAACAATGGTTCACAAAACATTATACTACATTACATGAATCTAAAATTCTATAACAAAAGAATGGCTGGATGTACCAAGCCCTAGTCACAAAAACTAAAAATACTCTGAGTCCCCTAAGGAAAGTACTTCTCAAGCAGAAGATCTGATTCTTCCTCAGGAGTGTAATCAGGATCTTCCTCACACTCTGAATCCTCAATGGTTGTATCAACACCTCTGCCTGTGACGTATAGTCGAGGGATGAGCTAGCTGTCTAAGCTCAATAGGGGGAATATAAATAGCATTTATATCATATTTCAGAGCATAGATTCCATGAATGATTTCAAGAGCAAAATTCACGTAAAACTGAATTTTCAAGATGCTTTAATCGAAATAAAACATAATTCAAACACATTCTAAATTGGTTTCTTAGTTTCTAATTTCTTACTTGTTTTTAGATTTTACATGCCTTCTTATATCTCAGCGTGACTTAAAACAATAACTTAAATAATCTCTCAAGCAATTATAGCATTGGGAGCCATAATTTTACAGATGGGAATCCCTAACCATCGTCGTTCAATGAACTATTTTCGGAAGTGCTCAAGCCCCTACGCTATGAGGGTACTTATGCGGTTCGAGATTTGCCGTTGGCCGGTGGAAGTGTACGGATATCCTGCCGTACTGGTACACAAATGGGGATTTGTTCCACATGAACCTTAAATCATTGTGCAATTTCTAGTACATAATTTAACACAATGCAGTGTTCTTATTTCATAGCTAGTTTCAGAGATTTTACGAAGTTCGAATTCGGAGTTCACATATGCTTTTTTAACAAAGTTTAAAAGAAAATAACATCTTTCAGAATTCATGTACAAAACTCATTTAAAATGGAAGATTTATAAGTTAAAGAAGTTAACTCGTGTCGCATTTATCACATTTGTTTTATCACATCACAATATCTATGAAAAATCACATCAAATGTAACTGGTATTGAATTTCCCCTACCTTAGGTTTGAGACGCGAAGACACGTGAAATGATGCAAAGATCCTAATGCACAATCCTGACCCTCAATTATATCTTATAACTTTCAAAGACCACTTATCAATGATCGAGGAACCACAAAAACTGAAGTTTCGAAAGATTTTCCAAAGAAAATCTGAAATAAGCCAAACTTGCTCAGTCGCGTGAACGAGTTCATCTGACACTCATCAATTGTGTGAGCGAGAATTCTTTTTGGCTTTTAGCCTATTTTAAACACATCAGTCCCACTCGCGGCTTTCAGACCTGAAGGCAACTCGCGCGCACGAGTTCCCAAAATCGCGCAAGCGACTGTCGTAAACTCCTTAGATTTGCCTGATTTTCATATTTCTCTCTCCTTTCTCTTCCATTCCAACCCACATTGATTAAAAAAAATTAAATATAACTAAATTACAATTTAAACCATAATTTAACCATGAGATCTCACCTTTCTAATTACCGATTTCCTCACGTACAATGATCCGAGGAGCGCACCCAATCGACGCTTCCTCCACACAAGTCAAAAGGGTTTTAGACCCACCTTCTCGCATTCATGACGAATGCACACACAACCAAACCAATCTTCCAAACACACTCTACTTAAGGATTCTTGTGCGAGAGCAATCTCTACGCAAAATTCTCTAAGAAAGAGGGTTTCTCACCAAGAGGGTTTCGTAGGAATGGCTCTCACACTCCATCCATATCGCAACCCTTCGATCAATCAGTGTTTCCAACACCACGATCACAATGACGGAGAGTTTTGCACGGAAGATTGATCATACACTCGAGGCTTCGGCGGGCAAGGGTTCACGTGAGGAGCAAAGAGCCTCTTTTCTTCTCAATTTTAACCCAAAGGTTAAGGGAGTGGCTTACGTGAGAAGCCACTCCATATATATATTGTTGGTTTGTTTGCTTGTGAAGCACATACACCTATCTTGTGTTATTATCAAGTGGCTTAGGTTGGTTGCGAACCTCCAACACCTAAGTGATGTGATAGCTTTTATCTAAATAAAGTTCGATTTGGTGTGGAGCTAGCACACTCAAACTACGTGCCAACTATATCCGGTATTAGGTTAATACACTGCAACGACATGTTATCCCTTTGTTCAATAAGTTCAAATAAGCCTAAAACAAATCCAATGATCTATCAAAAAATTTGAAACTGTATTGCGTGCCATAACTGACATGTGAGCCCAAGGGCGTACATGGCATGGAAATTTAGGAATATTACATTAGGCATCGATCTCTCGATCTTGACAATCGTAGACTCCGCATGCAAAGGTGAGGAAGGTAAGATTCATGATTTGTGATGTGAAATTCGTTTTAGGATTGCTTAGGGTGATTAAGATATGATTTTGAAAGCTTTTGAGGAATTCGAGTTGTAAGAAAAAGGAAGAGAAGTGTGAATTCGCACTATATCACTCAAGTGAGATTAGGAGTCGCTCGAGTGAGACCCTTCATATTCAAGTAAAAATGGAGGTGAGAAACTCGCTCGAGCAAATTTCCTTCATAAATTAGGCTAAATCTTTCGAGTGAATCTTGCTCGAACGAGATGTTTATGTGCCACACAGAAATATAAGAGTCACTCGAGCGAATTGTGCAGTTTTGGGCTGCCTTTAGTTTCGTTTGGTAAAACCTAATGAACTTTGATGTGTTTTGATCGGCCGATCTTGACACATAGTTTACGAATGTAATGTAGCGCTGATGAACTGGAAGTCATCAATAAAGGCTGCCTTTTCGACCTTTCGCGACATCTGAACCAAGGTAGGGAAAACTCAATGCACATTTATATTTGACTTTGATTCATAGATTTATATGAGATAGTTGAATTGGATTTTTTATCATTGCAAATTGAGCTTTGAATTTTGAACTTTGACTTTGCATTTGAACTCTGAATATGAACTTGAATTCTGAAACTCTTAATATGAACATTGAATTCTGAAAATTTGAATATGAGCTTTGAATTTGAATCTGAACTCTACATTTGAACCCTGAGTCTGAACTCTGAATCCGTAGAACTTTGAATATGAATTTAGAACTTTGAACTCTAAATACAAACTCTGAATGCGAACTATGAACATGAACTCTGAATGTGAATTCTGAATATGAACTCTGAATATGAACTCTAAATCTAAACTCTGTATATGAATATCTCTTAATATGAACTCTGAATATCGGATCCTCTTGGATCGAATACTGATATGAACTTTGAATCCTCTGAACTCTGAATTCTGATTTGATTAGATATTAATTATGAATAAATGACGCATAGTACGTATTAGAACTTGCATGATGATTTAAGGTTCATGTGAACGAATCCCCTAAATTCTAGACCTGTACGACGGGTAATCCGTACACTTCTAGACTAGTACAGCGGGTAATCTGTACAATTCTGGACCGGTATGGTGGGTTATTCATACATTTCTGGAATGACACGGTGGGTTATCCGTGCATTCTGAAAATTGTTCATTGAACGAAGATGGTCAGGGGGGATTCCCATTGGAGATCCGGCTCAACAATGCTATATTCGCGTTTGGAGTTTCTTAAGTTATGGTTTAAGTCATGCATTAAGTAAGAAGTTGTATGTAAGTGAGAAAATGAATAAGTGAACATAACCTTGTGAATTTTAGAATCGATACTGTTAAAGCATATGTGAAAACTCATCTGAGACCTTGTGATTTCAAATTTAAGATCTTTGAATTCTGTTTTAATATGAAATGCCCTTGAATCATAGTCATCGAATTTTTATATTAAAATGCCTTCCATTTGATATGAAAATGCCTTTGAATTTGATACGAAAAATGCCTCCGAATTGATATGAAAAATGCTCTTTGATTTTGATATGAAAAGTGCTTTGAAATTTCAGTCATTGAATCTATGCATTGATTTATAAGATGTGAATTGGTATTCAACTTTTCTCTACTGAGCTTAGATAGCTCATTCAGACACTATATATCTCAAGTGCAGATCTAGATCATGACCCTGGACTTGAGTAGAAGCCTGATTACATACTGGAGCCAGACGAAGAACTTTCGCCCGAATATTTTTACCAATAGACATTTGGTATCTAGACTAGGTATATTTGGACTTTAGTGTATTTAGACCTAGTACATTTTACACAATGTATATCTCCTACCACTATTTAGGTGGCGGTCGGACGTCACCAGTTGTCATTTTGGTTTGATTTATGTTTTGTAATATAACGGAATCTCTGTTTACTGCCATATGATTTCTGTTTTGATTTCCCCACTATATATGATATATGTTCTGATTTTCGAACATCAGATGGTTGGGTTTTCCCAGATTTTCGTGCAGGGAAAATCGGGTCGTCACACATATTCCCAAAAGAGACTTCCATCACACTGGTTTTACAGTTAATGCAAGCATTTGTCGTGGAAAAAAATGGTCTACCGAGTATGATAGAAAATTTTGTTGGGGATCTCGTACTCGGTTCCATGTGTAATACTAAGAAATCGATGGGAAAAACAAACTTGCCAACCCCGACCATCACATCTTCTAAAATTCCAACTGTCTTTCTTTTGGATCTATCGGATAACTGAAGAGTTACCGATGTGAGTCTCAATTTGCTTAGTCCCAACTTTTCATATACCGAGTATGGCAGCAAATTCACACTGGCTCCTAGATCTAGAAGTGCCTTATTAATGGCATGGTCGCTAATAATGCATGAAATAGTGGGCACTGCGGGATCCTTAAGCTTAGGCGGAGTTGTGGCCTTCAAGACTGAGCTTCCTTGCTCTGTCAAAAAGACCTTTTGCGATAAATTATTCTGTTGCTTCCGTCTCTACGTGTACATCTCTTTCAAAAATAGTGCATAAGCTAGGACTTGCTTAATTGCCTCTAGGAAGGGAAAATTTATCTCCACTTCTTTGAAGACTTTTGTAATTTCCTCTATTTTTTTGGATTTTTATCTAAGGGGGACGGTGCACCGAAAGTGTTAGGAAAGGGTAACTTTGGTACATAAGGTACTTCTGTTACAAAATTGGGTGCACTACCTTTATTATATTTTTGACTTTCAACTTCTGATTTTTTTGGTTTTTCTTGTGGGGGAACTTCCTTTGTGGCTTTAGGCTCTTTCTCCTCGGTCTCAGGGACAACTACTAATGTAGTTATCTCTGCCTTATTATCAACAGTCCGACCAATTCTTAAGGTCTGAATAGCTTTGATGTGTGTTGTGGGAATTAATGTGTTTCCCATATGGATTTGTCCTCCCAAGTGATTCACAGGTCTTGAACATGCTTGGTTACTCTCTCGTTCTACCCATTGCACAGCTAGTTGCTCAACTTGGGTCTTTGGCTTCATAATGGATTGGGTATATGAATATAAATCCTAAGAGATTTGACCAAGTTGAGATAACTGCTTGGAACGTTGGGGCGACTGCTATTGTAGATCTTGAAGGATCTGGACAATGGTAGCATCAACCTCGCTGCTCTGAGAAATAATATGTTGTTCATAAGGTTGACACGGAACATAGGAATGTTGGATGTTTTGAGGATATTGTGGGTGTGTGAAAGGTAATTCTTGTTGTGCTCCCTTTGTGAAGCCATAGGCAAGACTAGGACGGTTTTCCCACTGAGGGTTATTAGAATTCCTGAAGTTACCTCACTAGGATGCAGTGCTTGCTCTTTTTCTATTAATTCCAAATAGAAAGGGGAAGCTGGACATTCCGTTATAAGGGTACAAGTAATTCTGCATGTGGGGTCATGTGCGGAATAGGCGAATTTCGCACATGACCGGAGGTCCTCAATTGAATTTCGTGCATGTGTATTAGCGCTTAATTCACTTTGAGTTGGTCACTAACTGGGGAGTGACCAGCCGGGTGGGGCATCCTAGTTCCAATGTACTTTGGAACTAATTCCGCACGAGAGATTATGAGTGGAATACAATTCCGCACAGGGGCTTTTGCGTGAGATTAGGGAGTTCGGACGGTCTTGGGAATTACAATCCCAGTCTGCATCTGATTCTGCGTACCCTTGTGTGCGCGGGATCAGGGTCTTTGGGTGATTTGCGAAAAGCAGGTTCTAGTCCAAGTGGGACTGATTCCGCACGGTCGGGCCAATGTGTAATAAAATTAAGCGCATAGGTACTTGCGCGTAATTCGGGTCCTCAAGCCGTCCATGGGAAGAGTAGGCCTGGTCCAAGTGGGACCAATTGCGTGCGTGTGTCCAAGTGTGTAATCGAATTTTGCGTGCCTGTAGGTGCACGAAATTTAGGACTTTCCCAGGTCAGGTCAGGTCCAAGCAACAAGGCTATTGTTTCAGCCTGGGTCTCAACCATATGCTATTGTTTCAGTACATGGTTCCCGTATTTAGGGCTTTAAAGTATTCAGAGAAGGCCAGTCCATATTCAGAGATCGTGGACAGGGCCAAAGGTTGACCGAACAGGTTTGTATACTTTGAGAGGGAAAATTTTGGGTGTCTGCAGATGCCCCTCTTCGGCGCCTTCTTGTGGAATAAGAATGCGTCGAAGAAGTAGACACCCCTCTTCCGAGGTGCATTCTCGTTTCTTTGAGAAATCACAAGTGTGAACTAGGGAACTAACATGAAGTGCTTCGCTTTCTTATCTATCAGCACAAGCTAAAAGGGAGCATTCGAGGGCCCAGTGGTAGCTGTCAAGAGGTATATCCTCATCCATGGGTGGAAGTGGCATCCCGCAGCATATCACGAACTACTGCAAGGGGCAGTCAAACAGAGGAAAATTGACACAATCGAGGTAGCGGGGGGCATCATACGAATATCCAGAGATAAGGTCAAGTGACTAGATAATATGAAGTAATATGATGGCGAAGGCTTTCGCACGTCATGTTAGACCAAGCGCATCATTGCTCACACCAAAGGCTCATCAGGGGTCCTTTTCTAGTGGACATTTGTGGTTTCTCAGAGTTGAGTATACTTAATGTTCAATTTCTCAGGGGAAGGAACAGATTGGGGTGATGAGAGGTGAAGATTTTGCTAGATAGGGATTTTTTTAAAAAAAATTTAAGGTTTTTTAACTTAAGATCAATTCGGTGGTAAAACTTCAAAAAATTGAGACATCACTAAATAGATCTATCGGTACGAGATTTGTGGACCCGACCTTTGTTTGGTTGTCAAGACGACGCTTGGTATGCCGGTGCTCCGTCTAACCTTCTTGTGGATACTGATGATTGCTTCTTATGGGAGGACTACAGTGATTCGCGGATTGGGGGAGACAGGTTTTGAAAAAATTTGACTTAATATTAGCTAACTATATTTTACAAGAATATCGAGTGAAGGAGAAAGTGATGCTTACCTGATTTGTCTCACGATGGGATGTCCGAATCGCCTAATGCTCGCGGTGGGACTTGGTAATTGACGGGTGCTATTATTTTGTGGTGGTTACACGATGGGACATCAGGGTGCGTCATGGGATGCTCGTGACGGAACCTGATATTTGTTGGGTGCAATGGGACGTCGGAGAGGTTCCTCTCTTCTTCTAGTTTCTGTAGTGGCGAGGTCTGGTGAATGTTGGCGCGATGGGGGACTAGTGATTGTCGCGATGGGATATTTTGGGAGTTCGGCTTTACTACCTGCTCCTTCATGATGGGACATTGGTGGACTTCCCCTTCTAGTTGGTTGAGTCTTCCTTTGGTCACGTGGTGTGCGAGGTCATGCGGTGGGGTAGTGTCACGATGGGACTATCATGGGCATGTGTGGGGATGTCAGTAGCCTTCTCTTTGGTCGGTGTGTGAAGTTATGCAATGGGACAAGGAGTGTGGTTTCAATCGTGGTGGGACAGGTAGCAGGTGTGCGATAGGAATGGTTCATCTTTTGGCTGCTTTGTCTGCATTCGGTGTTGTTGTTGCATTCTGATGGGACTATGAGGGATGATTTTTATTTTTATTTTTCTTTTATTGATTTATTATTTTATTTACCGTGGTGAGCGAGCAGTGGGTGCAGTTGCAATGGGACTGTAATGGGTGATTTTCCCATTTTTTCTTTATTTTTAATTTTTTTTTTATTTTGTTTTGTTTGATTTTGTCTATGTTACTGTGTTCATCATTTTTTTTAAAGGGTCGGGTTTCATTTTGGGGCATTTATTTTAGATTAAATTTTGTTATTGAGTGTTTTAGTTTTGGGTTGGAGAACTTTGTTTTTGTCATGGTGAAGGAAGGGATTCCATGTGTGTGTTTAAGGTATTTTGTTTTGGTCTTATGTTTGATTTGGCATGTCATTTGTTGGAAATGTGTGAATTTCGGTTTCTAGATTAGTGTGTTGGGTGTTTTAATGCCATTGGCTTATCTATTTTGTCATGGATTTGTCTTTCTTCTAGGGGTAAGTGTTGCATGCCTATTGGTTTATCTTGGCTTGTTATGGATTAGTGTTTCTTTTAAGGGGCTAGGTGTCTTGTTTTAATTTAGATAGATGAAGGGGGCTTGTGAGGCACTTGTCATTTTGTGGTGAAGGGGGCATAGGTTATGAATAGGTGTTTAGGAGTTGGGCTTTGTCTTGTCATTTTGTTATTTTGTTTTGTTTTATAATTTTGTCGTTTGAGAATTTGGTATTTTATTTTCTTTGTCTTTTCTTCCATTTTATTTTGTATCCCGGGTATTAAATCCTAAGGTGTTTATAATGGTGATTTATATATATATTTATTTTTAGAATGAGCGGTATTGGAAATGTGGAGTAACACTCGAAGTGCTACTATGTTGGGGGAAGAGATGGCAGAGTTGAAGGTGGCGGGAAGAAAACCAAGGAAAAAAGTTGGGTTAGAATTCTTGTGATCGGTCTCAATTGCTCCTTGGTAGGCTCTGTGGGTTGAAATTTTTTGGGCCCTTCTTTGGGGGGTCCCCAAATTGGCTTTTCATAGGTGTATGCCTCAGATCCTAAGTGACATTCTATGAGTCACTCTTTCTTTTCCGTCGACTTGGGGTTTTGGGAAGCTGTCGCTCGATCGTGTGATTTGGAAGATTGCATTATAAGCAGCATCTCAGAGAGAAAAGGAGGCGAAGATGAAAATTATGTTAGAGCTCGTTCAAGGTATGCTTCCTCTCTGGGCCTCTTCGTCATTGTACTGTTGCTCAGGCTGCTTTCCCTGAGCATTCGTGGGTTCGGGTGTCTTTGAGTGTTTATCCTAAGTTCAAATTCGTCATTCATTTCGGATTTGCATATTCAAGGGGCATACCTGAATGATTTTGTCATATTTATAAAAAGTGAAATGTGTTTATTTATAATTTTATGACTTTATTTTTAGTTTCTTAAATTCTGGTTTGATTGGAATTAGTCTGGTGTGGCTTAGTTTAGTCTAGTTAACTTTGGCGTGATCGATGGTTAAGTCCGAAGCATGAGTAAAAGGTCTTTCTTTTGGTCTTCAGAGCATGGGTACTTAAGTTCGATGCGTTCCTAGGGTAGTGTGAGCGTACGTGTGGGTTCTGTGTCGTAGGCATTGTTTTATGTGTGGCTACAAGCCTGCAACTCCATTTTTAACCGCTGCTGGTTTGTGCATATTTTTTTTGTTATACCTGGGGAATTACGTGCATGTGACCATGTGTGGAATCGAATTACGCGCAGGTTGAATATCATGGGATTGAAGTGTTAGCGGATTTATTCCGCATGTTAGGGTTGGCATGTAAACTGATTGAGCGTGTTTATGTATGCGCGGGATTAAGAGGTTAGCCATTACATGGCTCAAACTCTCAGGCATCGGTTCAAATTCTGTGCGATAGAGTTTGCACGTCTTTCATATTTCGCATGGGGGGCGATGCGTGAGACTTGATCATCGCATGCATGGGTCGGCGATTGTTAGATTCTGCATGAAGAAGTTCGCGTGTGACTCTGAATTTGCGTGATAGGAGCGGTGCTTAATTTAATTACGCGTGAGTCTTCATGCACGGGATTGGCCAGATGTCTATATATTTGTGGGGCTTTTATGAATTTCTTCATTCCTTTCTCGGATTTCTATCTGCTTAAAGTTCGGAAGGCACAACTCGATGTCTTTTCTTCCTTTCTTTGTGGTTTCTTGTGTTCTTCGGCCTGAGATGATGATGTTCAGTAATGACGCTTCTTGGAAGTGCTGCTGTAGTCGAAGGGAGGTATCGTTAGAAGCACCGTCATAGTCGAGGTGATTGGCCTGCGAGAGGTACCTTCTCCGCCATTGTCGTCAAGAAGCAATGAAGGTAGCTTAGGAGCCGGCGGCAAAAGAGGGGAAGATGGTGGAAGGTAAGTCCTCCAAATGGATGGAAAGTGTAACAACCTGAAATTTTCGTAAAGGTTGAATCATTGACCTTTGACGAGAATGCGACCTGTTGACTGATTTCACCCAAGTCAAACATTTGACCTGTATAACTTGATCTCAAAACCTCACTTGTTATAATTGGGGGCGTGCATCGAGCACATTAAATCACAACTCATACCCTATGTAGAGTGTACTTGTGTTTGTACATGTAACACACGAACCCGAGCCCAATTTGCAAACTTGGGCCTCTACCCGAATATGTTGACTAATTGGGCTGACTAATTAGGCCGACGTTGGGCCTTAACTTGGACCTTAGAATGTTTGACAGAAATACAACTTAGATGTTAGAGCTTCACACCGAGTTAAAGCTTATTTAGATAAGGACTACCACACTAGTCGGTGGGAACGGTTCACACCAAAACAATTACCATACACATAAGTGAAACTTCCTTAGGAAGTTTCATTTGCTAGAAATGTTGAGAGAAAAAGAGAAGAGTAAGAGGTGAGCTTGAGAGAAAAGTTCCGTTCCCTCTGTGTACTCCTTTGCGTTGCCAATTTTCCGTGCAAACCATCATCTTCTTCATTTTGTCGCAATGAAAAGTCGATTTTGGCATGGTTACGATCAACAGAAACAAGAGAGAGAGAGAGAGAGAACCAATTCTCCTAAACACTCTTTTGCAAGTGAAACCCAAGCCCTGCTGATCTCTATTTGAATCCTCCTAATTCGGTCAAGAGAATCGTTGGGGTTGTTGTGTACTCCAAGAGGACACGTTCTACACCCATTACAAGTGAAAGAATCGAGGGTTTAAACTGGCAGAAGAAAGTTGATCTTGAAGGCTGATCAGTCACATAATTTTCCATTTTATCACCCTTAACTTAGTGATGCTAGGAATTAGTTTGCTACTAACAAGTTAACGATGTGCAGATATTAAGGAAAACAGTGAAAGAGAACCAAACTGTTAATATTCGTGAAAATGAACTCAAAAAGCAGTAACAAAGATGATTGAGCGAAAAAGATGATATTCGTCTACTAAAAGCCAGAAAATCGTAATTTACGATTTTACAAAATAGAGACAAAAAGAGGAAAAGCGAAAAATTGTAATCCAGAGAATCGTCCAAATAGAAAACTGTAAAAGATAGAAAATCGTGACTTGCGATTATCTAGAAAAGAAGCTTTCCTACTATTGTTATTGCTGCTGATCACATGAATGAAGATTATCACCGCCAAAAATAAAATTAGAAGATATCTGAAATTAGAAGTTTGGTGAATCACGGATCTGAGAAGATTGATGCAGATGAGCTCTTAGGAATTATCGGTTGTTGAAATAAAGGAGAACAATCCAGAAACACATCAACCATTGAAAGCAAGGAACTATAAAATTAGGAATTAGAGTTATATTAGGAATCTTTTATTTTTAGTAGTTTCTGTGACAGCCCGGATTTTCCCAACCTGAATTTTAAGACATTTTTTTTTTCTTCTTTAACTTTACACCTAAACCAAATAGGAAAATTCGGACCGTCGGGTCATAGAACACGATCCGAATACAGAATGCTGGGTACACCCACACACACATGTAAAAATCAAAGCAGATAATACATATGACTTAAATAAATCTCCAATTCTAATATCCAATATTATAATAACTAACAAGGACCACCAGTGATGTACCAACATCACCAAACAATGATGTATAAAATTATATACGAGTATAAAGGGTACCAAGTCCGAACTCACCAAACTCCACAAACTACTCAATCTACGACCCCGAACATCATAGCACTCCTCAATTCCTCAATCTGCAAGTCCGGTGTCCAAATAGAAGTTATACCTATGACGTATAGTCGAAGGGAGAGCTACATCCTAGCTCAGCAAAGAAAACTCAGCACAATTTTACATCTTATCATAACGAAACATAGATTCAATGTCATAATCAAACCTTTTCTTATTTAAAGTTGACACTCAATTTAAAGGTACTTTTCTTATCAAACAAAGACTAATTTCAAATATTGTTTTCTTATCACACAAACTGATTTCCATATCACACAAAACTGATTTCCTTTTTTCACACAAACTGATTTAAAAGCTGATTTCCTTTTCATACAAAACTGATCTTAAAACTGATTTCCTTTTTACACACAAAAGTAATTTCAAAACATTTATTTATCACATAAAACTGATTTCAAATCTGCCTCGGCGGCCCTCATGGTACTTGTACTCCGCCCATAATAGTCCACAACAAGCATAATCCGCCCACAGCGGTTCACATACACATAATCCGTCCATAGCGGTCTACTTTAATCTCACGACTTATGATTTGATTCATAAAGTATAATTCGAAGAGTACATAAACTCCCGCGAAAGCAGTCCAAGGGCGTACATGAATCCCGCCACAGCGGTCTAAGGGTGTACCGAGTCACAACAAGGTTCAAAGGAGTACGTAAAATCCCGCGAAAGTGGTCTAAGGGCGTACATAAGTGCAACAAAGTCCAAAGGAGTACGTAAATCCCGTAAAAATGGTCCAAGGGCATACATAAGAACAACAAAGCCTAAAGGAGTACGTAAATCTCATAAAAACGGTCCAAGGGCATACATAAGCACAACAAAGTCCAAAGGAGTACGTAAAATCCTGCGAAAGCGGTCCAAGGGCGTACATGACTCATAACAGTGTCGAAAGGAGTATGTAAAATCCCATAAAAATGGTCCAAAGGCGTACATAAATCCCGCTACAGCGGTCCAAGGGTGTACATAAATCCCGCCACAGCGGTCCAAGGGTGTACCTTCTCGCAAATCTACAAGACTCAATGATTTCGAGTTCACATTTTAGTTCAAATTTCTAATTCACAGTCCAAAGCTCACATTCTTGGATAAAAGGTTTTAAAACTCACCATTTAAAAATCAAGTTTAAAATTGAATACCACAGTAGAAATTTTAGGTTAAGTTCACATTTCAGAATTCATCATTTTCGACTCAAAGATTTCAAATTTCTATTTTGCAAGGAGTTCAAGTTATAGTTCAAATCACTATCAAACTTACATCAAAATACATCAAGAAAACTTATCATTTTTCATCTAGATACATCAAAGAAACTAATCATTTTTCATATAAATACCTCAAAGAAACTATGCATCAAAGTTAAACATGCAAGTTTGTGTTGAAGTTCCCCTACCTCAAAGCTCGTTCAACACAATCCACATTCCACGCATGGTTCAAAACATTACTCCTACATTCAAAATACCCAAATTTTCCTTAGAAATCTACTAAAGGATCCAAGGAACACATCTCTAAGGAGCTCAAACAAAACTAAACAAAACATATACTCTGTATCTCGCTCGAGCGAGCCACCCCTCGCTCGATCGATTATAATCGAGCCCACTGAAAATCACGCGAGCCCTCGTGCAAGTGATCCTTATTTAACATAAGGCCTTGCACGAGCGAGCATAGAACAAATCTCCCCCTATTTGTCTCGCATTTGAGCGAAGCTATAATGATCATGAAAGCGAAGAAATCTTTTCTTCTCTCGATCCTTTTCAACTCTCTACCATCCTTTGTCCACATTCACACATACATTAAGGCATCAAGGGTTAACTCTAATCACTAATAACCTAGACATCTTTGAGTATTTTCTCAAAAGAGGCGAAAACGAATAAGTTCATGCTAACTAAGAATTTGATATAACTTTCCCCTCAAATTTTGATCTTTAAGTATATGAATTCTTAAGTTGGTCAAAACACAAAAGTTGTAGAGTTCATTGTCCTCTTTCCAATGTCGCAAGAATTGTATCAATATAAGTTTAGAGTAAAAATTTATAGCCAAAATACCGAGACAGGTTCTGACACTCGCGCGAGTGATTATAGCTCACTCGAGCAAGCTCCGGGAAAGCGACTGTGCGCGATTTGTATGTCTTTGGACTTTTTAAAACCCATTTTACATTAAAATTCAATCTTTTTTATTCTAATCTTTTGTATACATCTAAGCAACCAATATTTAGTTAAATACATGGAAGAATTGCGTTATTTACCTTTTTAAATCGGTGATCTACCCGTAGATCGGATCGTCTTCTTCGTGGAACAAAAGAGTTTCTAAAACCCATATCGATCCTTTTCGAGCTCTACAATCACGAACAAAAGCGGATCAAAACCCACGATCTCTTCGCAAGAAGAGGGTTTCAAAACCCCCAACGGCTCCAAATCTCACAAAACTATAACCAAACGTCGAAACTGACGGTGATCTTCTCCTTACACTATCTCAAAAATCTTCTTTATGTAAATAAAAGGCTCGGAGTACACAAATCCACAAGCTTTCCTCCTTCTTCCTCTTTCTCTCTTCCCTTTTCTCTTCCTAAAACCCAAAACTCCTTTCTCTTGCTAACCGAGTAGTTTCTAAGAGAAGCTTCGCCTTCTCTTAAGTCAATGGGACTAGTTCCCATATAAACACATATACACCACTTTGGGTATATTAGTTCTCATCCCAAGAATTAATTCCCGTGTAGAATCGATATATTTAACTCGGGTGTTACTTCATAATAAAATGATCTTTGACTCGGTGTGGGGCCTACACACCCAACCCATCTATCCATCGGATTCGGTATTGAGTTATTACACCAAAGCTTGATGTATACGAAACCGTGTAATGCTCACCACACAATCTAAATCGGTCTTTTTCTACTTAAGATCAAACCCAATTTAACTTGCATAAGTAATTTCATAAAATCGAGCACCTGACCAGTCGGGCATGCACACCGAGGTATACTGCTCAAAGTCGGGCATGCATCCCGAGGTACACTATTTTAAGTCAAAATTTTCAGGCTATTACATTCTTCCCTCCTTATAAAATTTTCGTCCTTAACAATTGCCCTAAGTAACTAGGTCTTACCATGCACATCGAGTTGAACACTCACGTCCAGATATGAATCGATTTATACACAAAATAAATTCGGGGTTGTTACATTCTTCCCTCCATAGGAATTTTCGTCCTCGAAAATTGACGACTACACTTTCAAACACTAACGCACTAACAACGATTCCTATTGACAAGAATTGACCCATAATGATGAAACGACTAACGCACCCTGAACGAAAGAAACGAATTTCCCATAATCATTCAATTAACTATCCATAGTGAGTTGACAACGACAGATTGAATTTATCCCCAACCACATTATCCATCATTCTGGAAAATGAACATACTCCGAGCAAGGTATCCATCACACATTTCAGTATTCGTAATAAACTTTATTATGTTGTACCATAATAAAGTTTGAATATTGTCATAAAAGAAAAGAAAGACTTTAAAACCGTTAATGTCCAACATTAATTGTATTAACGATTCCCACAGACATTAGTCGAAAAGAGGATCTAATAGCATCGATCCGATACCCAAAATATAAAGATTGACATTTTATTTTATTTTTAATTTTTTTTTTTGAGATTAAGCACACAAGAACAAGATACATACGACACACATATTGATTGCTAATTTCTCACGCAGAAGGTGTCCTATCCTTCTTTGGTTCCGAACAATCGCTTACCATATGCCCCATCTAACCTCAATTGAAACATGCACCCGTAGTCCACTTACACTTGGTTGCTCGATGTCGTCCCCCACATCTTGGGCATGATTTACCAGCTGCAAATGATGAGGTGGGTGGAGCCTACTGTGTTTGTGGCACTCCAGTTGTCATAAGATTTAAAGGACGAAAGGTCACTACAGGCATAGACGTAGGTGGTCCTGCATAAACATTCTCAGTAGACTGAGGGGGTGCTGGCAATAAGACTCTTGGTATCTCGGATGCCTGCTCATGGGCATAGGACTGCATTTGACTTTCTTTTTCTCTACGCTGTTGGTCCCTTCTCTCATACATTTCTTCCACCACAAGAGTCTTTCTCATATTGCGTCATAAGTTTTCAACTCAAAAGCAGCGACTTTTCCCTTGATATCCGGCCTTAAGCCACGTTGAAATTTCTTGGCCTTCATTAGATCTGAAGCCACAAACTCAGGAGCAAAATGTGAAAGTCGCATGAACTCTACCCCATATTCCCTCACCGTCATCTTCCCTTGCACAAGTTGAAGGAATTGAACCTCCATTTGATTACGAACTACTTTAGGGAAATACTACTTGCTAAACTCCTCTACGAACTCATCCCAGGTCCATAATACACCTGGAGTCTCCTGTGCCCTAGTCCTAGACACAGATTTCCACCACGGACTAGCCTCACCATCCAACATGAAAGCCACCCACCTGACTCTCTCATCTTCAGTGCATGCAAGAACACTGAATATCTTTTCCATCTCATTGATCCAGTCCTCAGTTTCCATTGAATCTGTTTGTCCTGAGAAATTTGGAGGCCGCATCTTCCAAAATTCTATAAATGTTGATAGTTGTGGTTGAGGTGGCTGCCGATGGGTATTGGCATTATTAGATGCTAACACTGTCGGTTGTTGAGACATAGCATTTGCCATGGCTTTCATAGTCTGTATCATCCTTTGTCTTTCTTCTCGTTCACTCTCATTTGCATTTGACTGGGAACCTCGACCATTTCTGGGTCGTCTACCTCTACCAAACATAATGATCTATCATTGTAGACACCCAAATTTGGGCCAAGGCCTGATCAATCTGTACTTCGGGAGAGATGTACCCTTGTGCTTCCGATGGCACTCCTGAACCCGTAGGAATCCACCCAGACCTTTAAGAATCACGTTGAACCCTTTAGAACAATTCCCCAACCCTTAGAAGTCACCCCTAAACCCTAGAATCCCTTCCCAGACCTAACTTAAACCCTTCTGAGCGGTTGATGGGAGGAGAGCTACAAAATTTCACACAGACTATTACCATGGATGAGCCATATAACTTTGGAAAGAGAACTTCTCCAACTTTCCAACAAGCCAAAGATCACCCAATTTGGAGCTACGGTTCAAAAGTTATGGCTGTTCAACATTTCGCATAAAATCATAAGACTTTTACTCAGGCGTAGATATTACATACGCCCAGCCATTTTTGCCCCAGATTAGTTAGGCGTATTTATTATATACGCCTACCTATTTTGGGGGAAATTTAGCAGGGCGTATATAATATATACACCCAGTATAGGTGGGACCCACCATGGGCTTCATCTTCTCAAAACTCCCCTGATTTTGGTGAAATTTACTGTTCCTAAACTGGGCGTATATAATATATACGCCCAAATTTAGCTACGAATCGCATCTAGTTTGACCCTTTGACCATCCCCTTAGTTAAGGTGGGTGTCTTAAGATTGGTTGCACCTTCTTTGAGCTTATTGGCAACCCTTAAGTCACCTTTGGTCTCACCCCATCATCTGCCATTGAAATCAGTTTCCCCAAAACCCTAGGACCTTGAAAACCTAGAAAACCTTAGATGGGGGGATTACCTAATTGCTAAACCCATTAGCTCTTAAGTAAGCCCCTAACCCACCTCTTCTCTATAAATAGAGAGGCCCCGCTCTTCCCAAAGGGTTGAAGTTTTGGTTGGAAAATTGGTTGAAGTTTTGTTGAAGGATTAGAGAGTGCTTAAGAGAGAACCCTAGTGAGAGAAAATGCCAATATTTTTCCAGAATTCCAGCATGCATACTTCATCTATTTCAGTCCATTTCCACCATTAGATCACTCCCTTTAGCTAAAGTCTAACCTTTAACCTCACCCTACACTTCCTATTTTACCGAATCCTAGTGTTAGAATCCATTTTCATATCGTTTAAGCCATCGAAAGCATGCCAAAGAGAAGGTCTCCCACGGTGCAACAAGGGCCCGTGAGCTCCGGCTCACCCCTCTCTTCCTCTACCTTCTTGGTGTCTCCTCCGTTCAAATATTCAAGCTGTTACGCTGCCGAAATTTCGGTTTGGCTCAAAGCTTGATAGGACCGTATTGCCTTCGGGCAAGGGGAAACTCTGCCCTTTTTATTTTTATTTTGGCCATAGATAGAGACCGCTACGTGCGAGTTGATCGGGTGCCTAAACCCTTCCCGATCGATAACCGAAGCCCCTACCCTAGAGCCTTTGGCAAAGACCGGTAAATCAGAGTCATATTTAGCACTTTGGTGCTCAAAATATCGATTTGAAGGTTTCCTGGGTCACCAAAAGCTCCGGGTGGCGACTCTACATTTTCATTCATTTGGCGAGCACATCGCCGCCACGGGGTCGCGAGGATCCATGGTCGCACAGATGGCGACTCTGCTGGGGATATCACCCTAACGCTTTCCCTCTTGTTGGCCTTGTGTTTTTGTTACTAACCACTGCTGTTTCCTACTTATTTTCTGCTGTTTTTTATATATTTTTGTTGTTTTTACTAACGTACTCACCCCTACGATTCAGTCCTTTAAGTGCCTTAGCCGTTTGGCGGGCCTACGTGCGCCTCTAAATTTTTGTTTTTACAATTCTTGTCATTTAAGCCGCCTTAGCCGTTTGGCGGGCCCGCTCACATTTATTTTCACGTCATTTAAATTTCGGTCATTTACGAGCCTTAGCCATTTGGTGGGCCTACTTGCGCACTTTATTTCGGTCATCATATTTCACCTTTGAACGCTGGCCCGTTGAGGCGGCACGGGCTCGTCATCCCCGACCCAATTTTTAGACTTAATTTCACTCCCCTTTCAAATTTTATAATTAAAAGTGAACCAACAGTGTGGGGGACATAATTAAATTTATTTTCGCATTTTTGGGTAGTTTTCGGGGGGTTTAGGCACAGATACAATTTATCCGGTTCCCAGTAAGGCGGCAGCCCTAGTGGTGATGATCCTGAAAAGAACCACCCCTTGTAGTACCTGAGAAGGCGCTTGCGCCGGAGGTATATCGGTTGGGTTGCCAATTCCGATCAAGCCGTAAAATCCGCATTGGTGAGAGCGTAGAAAAACCAAAATTCAGCCTTGTATCCCTAGGAAACGGAAAGGAGGGACCCGATAACATACACAGCAGTCCCCGGGAGCATCCCTCCCAGGAAACCAGTTCAAAGACCTATTTTCGAGCTTGTTGTCCACTGTCAAAATATAACTGACAGAACATTTTGCCAGGCGTATATAATATATGCGCCTAGCAAAAAAGCCTCAGAATTACACAGGCATATATAATATATACGCCCAGCCAAAATCCCCAGATTTAAGCTAGGCGTATATAATATATACGCCCAGCCAAATCTATATATTTTTTGGTCGGGCGTGCATAATATATACGCCCACTATATACTGGGTCACAGCAACCCGACCTGAGGCCCAATCCATCACCCCAAGTCCCCGATTAGCGATATTAGTGCCCGCAGTAGCCTCCCACATCCCTAACACCCAACATGCCCCGCCCAATCAAAAGAAGGCGACTTCTTATTGATTTGCTCTGAGGGATAGGGTCGTTTGAGTGGATTCCCTCACCTTCAATAGAACGAAAGGATTCCCTTTCGCTTCTTCCGAAGTGTGTCGGATCCCGCTGTGGGACCTACTAAAGGTGCATATATCACCCAAGACGGGAATTTTTCTAGGGCACCAGATCATCAGATATTTAAATAGGGGAGATAATTTTCATTTGAAAAATCCAAAAAAATAATATATAGAAAAATCAAAAAATCGTATATACGCATACTTTTGGTGCGACCGTCACTACGGCGACCTCAAACCCGGCCCGTAGGAGAAGAACCAGGAAGGTATTCGGCCCTTATCCGCGACATCGATACAACACTTGTCAGCGAATCATGTCAAGAGCCGATGCATCCCCACTGTCATCCCCATCCCATTCCCATATAGGAGAAGACCCGATCTCCGACACCTTCACCCAAACCAGGTTCGATAGCACGGGCCCATTTGGGGCGCCCGTGTTCACCTCCACCCCATCCCCTTCCCTCACATTCTCCCAACATACCCCTTTTTCATCCGCTACTGAAACCCCTCATTTCCCAACCAATCCCTTCATCCCCATCTCCCACCCAAACACCCATACCGCATCCCCATACTTCCAAAGACCCCATAGGGAGTCCCATCCCCCGCCTACTTCCCACGTTCCATCCCTCTCATCATCCATGCCCCCAACATCCTATATCCCATCCACCCCATCTCACATACCATTCCCACCACATGGCCCATCCACATCCCAACATATCCCCCCATTTACCCGGGTCATGCCCAATTTCTCCCAACCCCCTCCATCCTTAAGTGAGCCATCACCCCCCAATCTCACACCAGAATCCATGCCCTCGATGGAGGACATAAGAACGATGTATGCCCTATGGGCTGCTTCTCGCAACCCTACCTCTCAAACCCCGCATCCAAATTTCCAAAACCTCCATACCCCATTCCCTCCTAACCATGCCCAACCACCCATCGTCCATACCTCCCAAAATCCCCCACCTCAATTCCAAACCCAAACCCACACAAATCCATGGGCCCCAGCCCAAACATCTCTAGAGCCATGGGCCCAGGCCCAAGACCCTCAAAACCCACTAGCCCAAGCCCAAGCCCATTAGACCCAGGCCCAGGCCCAAGACCCTCAAAACCCACTGGCCCAAGCCCAAGCCCATCAGACCCAGGCCTAGAATCCTCAAGGCCCATGGACCCAAGCCCATCAGGCTCAGGTCCAAGCCCAAAACCCTCAAAACCCATGGGCCCAAGCCCATCAGACCCAGGCCTAAGTCCAAGCCCCCTAGGGCCTTTGGACCCAAACCTACCAAACCCAAGCCCAAGGCCCATGGACCCAAACCCAGCCCCCTCATGGCTTAGTAGCCCAAACTCAACAAGGCCCATTGGCCCAAAGTCATATTAATCCCCACACCCAGGCCCAAGGCTCGTCAATCCAAGCCTTCCAAAACCATCAAACCCAAGGCCCATCCGCCCACGCTCATCAAGGCCCATTCACTAACCCCATACCCCCCCACCAATACCCTTCATTCACCTATACCCCGTACGCCCCCATCCCACCTCCAACGGGAAATCCAATCCATCCCATTCCTCAAACCCACAACATCCCGCCACCTCAATCACACCCCCATCACCCCCAGAATGTGCACCCAACTCAGCACATCACTTACCCACAAACCGCTCACCCATTTATCCCTTCTCATCCCCTACAAACCATATGGCCCCACCAGGTCATCCAACCCCACACCCCCCAAGTCCAAATAGCGTAACTCGCCTCACCAATACCATGACCAGCAGATGAGGAGGATGAAATGCAACAAAGGAGGAGTTGCCGACTTTAACCCTCCTGTGCCCACCATCATCACACCTAGGGTCGAACAAAATCGAAGCGGTCCCAGCAACCTCAAAGGAACAGAGCAATTTGAAAGAGCAGATGAGCAGAATCTGGGGAGGAATGGAACTACACTCAACAGACTTTTCAGACTTATGTCTGTTCTCTAATGTCCCCCTGCCACAGAAATTCAAGATGCCATCATTTGATAAGTATAACGGCACTGGCAACCCCATCGCCCACTTAAAATCTTACTGTGGAGATATGTGCCAGTATGGTGGAGATGAACGACTCCTCATCAAAGTGTTCCAGAAGAGTTTAACGGGCCCAGCACTGAGATGGTTCACATCCCTGGAACCGTCCATGATAAAAAATTGGAAAGATCTGACACGCTTATTTCAAGAACAATATGTCTATAACATGGACATAGAACCAAGTCAGATTTGGCCCGATTAAAGTAAAGACATGATGAAACATTCAGTGCTTACTTGGGGAGGTGGAGGGCATTAGTCGCTCAGGTAACTCATCGGATTCCCGATGATGAGCAAATTGAATTGATAACCAAGGGAGCCCTCCCAGTCATCGCAGATTTTTTAGTATATCAGCAGTAGTCAAGTTTTGCTGATCTGGTCTGAAATGACAATCGTTGCGAAGACGCCATTAGAGAGGGCAGGTTAGGAAGGAATGTGGCCAACGGGGCCACCGGGGTTCGAAAAGCCGCCGAACTAAGAATTGAAAGAAGACCAGGGACAGAGGTACAGAACATTGTTTACCCTCAGGCCAATACCAATGCCCCCCCAATACAGCTCCAGGTTACACAACCACCTCCGGCCCGTTTCGAGCAAGCACCAAGGCCAAGCAACGGACCAAGAGCCCCGTTTACCCAGGAGCAGATGAAAGCACGATTTGAACGAGTGTTCACACCGTTGGGGAAATCCTTTAGTGTCTTATTACCGATATTGCTACAGAAAGGCCTGGTCAATTTACTCCAACCTCGCCCGCCACCCCATCCCATACCGAGGAACTATGATCCGAATCTGCATTGCAATTTCCACCAGGGACCGGGTCACCCCATGAACCGGTGCTTTCCACTAAAACATGTAGTCCAAGATCTAATAGAGGCAGGAAAAATCATTCCCCCGCCACTTCCTCAAGGGCCGAACTAGAATATCCATCATGCTCCTCTACCACCGCACCCAGGAGGCCCTAGGCCTAACATACATTGGATAGAGGAGGAAGAAGAGTTTGACCCTTCAAATTATATCAGCAATCAGGAGGAGTTTTCACTCCCCAGGTGGAACGAAGGTGAACTATTTGTTGGGGTGATCGAGCCATTGTATCTAGCCGATTATTTTCTCACACCGGCATACCAAGAGGAGCCCTTAGATTTAGGGCAGTATTTTTCTACCCTTGCTCCCGCCTATCAAATCTAAGCGGGCACAACCCCGCGGCAATCATACGCATATCCACCTCACACCCAATTTACCCCATACACCCCTCCATCACACCCAAATCATCCCGTACCATACGCAACTCCACCATCCCCGTATTATCCTACCCCATACACACCCTCAAATCTCTCCACCCAATACATTACTTCGCCATCCCCAAGTTATCCCATTCCATACACACCTTCAAATCCCACCACCCAATTTACCCCATACACCCCTCCATCACCCCCGAATCACCCCGCTCCAAGCACAACTCCATCATCCCCAATCTATCCCATTTCATCTACCAACCCATCATCATCCCACCATGCCACAAACCCCTTATACCCCCCCCTTCCACCCACTACCCGCCATGTCCCAATCATCTCGCCCATGCACAACTCCATCGTCCCCAATTTACCCCGCTTCATCCACATCACCATCCCATCATACCTCCCCATATACAAATCCTTCATATCCCTATCACCTTGCGCCCACCACACCTCAATCGTCTCCCCATCCCTCCATCCCAGTCACACTCTCGCCATCCCTTTGCTATTTTAGCCCCAATCCAACTCCACCGCCACCCAAGCAAGCAGCCCCTCACCCAATCACCACTGGTCCTACCATGCCCAGGTAATACCAGTACAAGCCCCCTCCATGCCCATAACTCCAATTTCGCCAATTCCCCCCACTACCATTCCACCCCCCATTGGAGTTAACCCGATTGAACCCGAGAAACTAGTATATCCAGCCCAATCCTCCCCGGAACCCTCATGCACTCCTTTTCTCATCCCAAAACCTGCTTATGACCCGCATCAAGTACCATTGAGCTATAAACAGACGGACATGAATGTTGGGTGCAACCAAGAAGAGGCTGTTGAATTCATTACCCGATCGGGCCGGATTTCTGCTTAGTCAGAAGCATCAGGGGCAGTCAGAGGAGAAGAAAAGAAGAAAGAACAGGTCGTGGGAAATCCCTTTGAAAAAATGGCCAGGGAGCACATACTGGAGACACTGCTCAAGAGAACACCCGCACATATTACTGTGTGAGATTTGTTAATCACGTCTCCACTCCACTTTCAAGCCCTAATGGGAGCGCTCAAGGACGCACATGTCTCCACCCATGTAACTCCAGATGAAGTAGGGGAAATAATAGGGCAAGTGTTGGCCCCAAACACCATCTCTTTCACCGATGCAGACCTACCGATCGAGGGGAATGACCATTCTAAACCCCTGAATATAACAGTGGAAGTAGGGAACCTGGTGGTGCCATTGGTCCTAATAGACAACGGGTCAGTGCTAAACGTATGCCCTCTAAGGATGGCAATCAAAATTAGTGCGAACCCCGACACCTTTCGGCCATCCATATCAAGTGCTCGGGGATTCGACAACACTAGAAGGGAAATCATAGGAGAAGTAGACCTTGACCTGATCCTCGAACCGCAAACCTTTACCACCCCCTTTCAGGTGATGGACATCAAGTCTACTTTCAATCTGCTTTTGGGCCGGCCGTGGATACATAAGCTCGGAGCAATACCATCTACTCTACACCAAAAGCTCCGATTTATCTCAGAAGGAAAAATTATCACCATCATAGGAGAGAGCAGAGAGGACATGGGGAAGAGCGCTCTGCACATTGAGAATCCAAAAGTGCTGAACATACCACACACAGCCGAGGATGCCAATCTCCATCGATTTGAGTATGACTTCTCAAATGTTACCCTCTGACCAACTGAAAAGACCCCGGATAAAACTGGAGGAGGAATGGACACAGCTGTGTTCATGCTCCATAGATGGGGCCATCAAAAAGGGAAAGGGTTGGGCCCACACCTCCAAGAAAGAAGAGACCCCGTCAAGGCCAAGGGGCAAAAAACTAAATTCGGCTTAGGCTACAGGCCAAGAGAAGACGAAGTCAGAGAAGTCAAGGAAAAGATGAGAGCCGCAACAGTCGCCAAGGCCAGAGGAATCATCTTGGAAGAGGAACCTCACGCTCGCCCCCACATTCGTGAAACCTTTATGAGCGTCGGGGTAGTAAAAACTGATCTAAATGGGGAGACGAGGGTAACCCCACATAAGCCTACTTCAATCCACCCCACCAATCCCTACATCGTCCCCCCAGACTTCGAAATTGACTTAGCCGCCCTTTCCTTATTTGAGGAAGAGGTTCCCCGATCCACCCCTCACTCCAGTACCAACCACTCTGGGCCCCTCCTAACCATAAAGGACAGGGTCCCAGAGGATCCCTCTGTAAATATGTTGAGGGATGAACTGCAAGAGCCTACCGATGCCGCTCCTGATCAAAGAGGTAAAGGCCAAGCCTCGCAGGTAAGTAACTGGGCATCCTTGCCCCAACTCTTGAGAGCCGCCAAATGCCATGAAAATGGCACCGACTCTCCAAAAACAAATAACCTATAAAAAGTGAGGTTAGCCTCTGGACCACTTTACCTTGTATATATAGAGATCCACCTCGCCAGGGGCTGACCTCCGAAAAAATGCAAAAGACCATAAAAATAGAAAAAATACCAATTCTAAAAATATTGTCCTTTAAAATCCCCAATAAAATTAAAATCGATGTCGTGATACCCGTCCCACGTGAAGCCAACCCCTTCCCTGTAGAAATACAAGAAGAGGTAGGGGTCACGAGTCTGGATGAGGAAGGCCAAACCGATGAGCTCCCCAATGAGCTCCTCAAACAATTTGCCGATTTTGAGCATGGCCCTACCCCGGATCGTCGAAGAGACGGAGGATGTCAATTTGGGCACCACAGAGGCCCCCAGAATCACCAAAATCGGAACATCGTTGTCCCCAGCAGAGAGGAAAGGTATGATAGACTTCCTTCGGTCATACCAAGACGTCTTCGCATGGTCATATGAGGGCATGCCTGGTTTGGATACCGATTTGGTTGAGCATGAGTTGCCACTCTACCCCGATGTTAAGCCGGTTAAACAAAAGCTGAGATGCCTCCAACCCGAATGGATGTTGAAGGTGAAGGACGAGGTCATTAAGCAGTATGATGCAAGGTTTCTCATGGTATCCAAGTACCCCCAATGGCTAGCCAATATCGTCCCCGTACCAAAGAAGGATGGAAAGGTTCGGATGTGCATTGATTTCTGAAACCTCAACAGGGCGAGCCCTAAGGACGACTTTCCATTACCCCACATCGACATCTTGGTCGATAACACCGCAAAGTATGGAATGCTCTCATTTATGGATGGGTTCTCAGGATACAATCAGATAAAGATGGCAGAGGTTGATCGCGAGAAGACGACTGTCATTACCCCCTGGGGAACCTTCTGCTACAAGGTAATGCCATTCGGGCTGAAGAATGCTGGGGTAACCTATCAAAGAGCAATGACGACCCTGTTCCACAACATGATGCACCGAGAGATCGAAGTATACGTCGACGACATGATTGCCAAATCACCAGAAAGTGAGGACCACTTGATAAACCTCCAGAAGCTATTCGAGAGGTTGAGAAAATACAGATTGCGGTTGAATCCCCAGAAATGCGCGTTTGGCGCTATGTCCAGAAAGCTATTGGGTTTTATTATCAGTAGGAGAGGGATCGAGGTCGATCCGACCAAGATCAAGGCCATCACTGAAATGCCACCACCATCTATAGAGAAGGAAGTCAGAGGCTTTTTAGGAAGAATCCAATACATCAGCCGATTTATTACACAGTTAACTCCGATATGTGCACCAATCTTCAAGCTACTGAGAAAGGACTCACCAGTTGAATGGAATGATGACTGCCAGGCTGCATTCGACAAGATTAATGGTTACCTCCTAAAACCTCCGGTATTGGTACCGCCCGCACCCGATAGGCCCCTGATAATGTACCTATCCACGACTGAATTTTCCATGGGCTGTGTGTTAGGACAACATGATGAGACAGGAAAAAAGGGAGCATGCCATCTATTATCTAAGCAAGAAATTCACTGATGACGAGACACGCTATTCTCATCTGGAGAAAGCATGCTTGGCGCTCGTTTGGGCTACTCAAAGACTTCGACACTACCTGTTATCCCAAGCCGTTCTACTTCTAGCACGGATGGATCCGTTGAAGTACCTATTCGAGAAACCTGCTCTCACTGGCCGAACTGCATGATGGCAACTACTCCTATCCGAATTTGACATTACTTATGTCACCCAGAAGTCGATTAAGGGGCAAGCACTCGCTGATCATCTTGCTGAGAACCCTCTGCCGGACTATGAGCCTCTAAGGACCGAATTCCCTGATGAAGACATTCTGTTCATTACTGACGAGGATACAGAGGAAACGAAGGAGCCCTGGGTAATGCACTTCGATGGGGCATCGCATGTTGAGGGCCAAGGAGTTGGCGCCATTCTTATCTCGCCAAGAGGATCACATATACCCATCTCAATCAA
Source organism: Chloranthus sessilifolius (assembly GCA_021018995.1). NCBI lineage: Eukaryota > Viridiplantae > Streptophyta > Magnoliopsida > Chloranthales > Chloranthaceae > Chloranthus > Chloranthus sessilifolius. The sequence continues at coordinate 29,808,316 of CM037597.1, read as the reverse complement.
ATTGAACTTCCCATGCACCAACAATATGGCCGAGTATGAGGCCTGTACAGCTGGTTTACAGGCGGCTCTTGATCTGAATATAACTCACCTTAGGGTCTTTGGAGATTCACAGTTAATTATATGCCAGACCAACGGAGATTGGAAGACCAAGGATCAAAAACTGATCCCATATCATGAACATCTGGAGGATCTGATAATCTGCTTCAAAGAAGTCACCTTCTCTTATGTGCCACGAGCAAGAAATCGGTTTGTTGATGCCCTGGCTACCCTAGCCTCTATGGTCGAGATTCCATACGGAGTTGTGATGAAGCCGATCATGATAGAGCAGAGGAACGAACCGGCTTTCTGTCACCTGATCGAAGGACCTACAGAGATAGATGATGAACCACCCTGGTTCTCAGACATCACGAATTTCCTCGAGACCCGAACTGTCCCGGATGGAACATCGAAGGTAGACAGACGCACCATCCAGCGATTGGCAACAAACTACGTCATCTGCGGTGATCTCCTGTATAGACGGTCTCACAATAATATTCTGCTCCGGTGCCTAACCCAGAAAGAAGCGATTGAGATCATGAGAGAGATCCATGAGGGAGTCTGTGGGGGCACACGTCAGCGGACACATGCTTGCGAAGAAAATTCTAAGGCAAGGATACTTTTGGACTACTTTGGAGACCGATTGTTGCAAGCACGTACAGAAGTGCTACAAATGCCAAGAGCACTGCAGCTTAATACACGCTCCGGCCATTGACTTACACAGCATGGCCACTCCTTGGTCGTTCGCCACCTCGGGTTTCAACGTCATCGGCAAGATCAATCCTAAAGCTTCCAATGGACATCAATTCATCCTCGTCGCTGTGGAATTTTTCACAAAATGGGTAGAGGTGGCCTCCTATACGAGCATTAAGGCCAGTCATGTCGAGAAGTTCATCAAGAATAACATCATTTACAGATTCGACGTACCCAAAGATATCATCACTGATAATGGCACTAATTTTGCTAATAGACGCATCCAGGCCTTGTGTGGGCAGCTCCAGATCAAGCACCATCGATCATCCCCATATAGGCCTCAAACGAATGGAGCTGTGGAGGCAGCCAACAAAACTCTGATCCGCATTCTGGAGAAGATGGTAGTTACTTACAGAGATTGGAGTGAGCAGTTACCCTTCGTACTTTGGACCTATAAAACGTCTATCCGTACGGCTACAGGGGCAACACCATTCTCCCTTGTGTATGGAACCGAGGCCATGCTACCCATTGAGGTCGAGGTATCGTCGCTCCGCATCCTTTTGGAATCCCATCTACCTAAAGCTGAGAGGGAAAGAGCCCGTTTTGAACAGCTAGACTTGATTGACGAGAAAAGACTCCTAGCCTTTTGCCACACTTAGGTCTATCAGAGGAGAATTGCACGTGCTTACAATAAGCGCGTCCGCTGTCGAGATCTGAAGGTAGGAGACACTGTACTGAAGAAAATTTTTCCGTCTCTCCACGCTGATCCGAGAGGGAAGTTTAGGCCAAATTGGGAGGGACCCTACGTCGTCCGAGAGATTCTGCCAGGATACGCCGTTCACCTCGCCACCATGGACGGAGACCACTTTCCTGAGCCCATCAACGCTAGATACCTCTGTAAGTTCTACTCATAGGTCTTGGGACAAGGTAAGTTTCGATAAAAGTAGATGCGTGACCGCTTAAGGGCCCCATAAAAGAGGCCATCATTTCAAAGTCAAGTAGCCCAAAAGAAATATTCCCTAAAAACCTTCACCCTTTCTTTGCTACCCATTTCGGGCCAACAACCATTTCTTTCATATACCCCACCCAAAATTCCAAAAAAAAGAGAGAAGAAAAAAGAGGAAAAATCCAAACCAAAAGAAAAAAAAAAAAGCAAAACCCCTCAAAAAGAGAAAGAGGGGGACCAAGAAAAAAGAAATGACTGGGGCACAAAAAAGCCTTTGAAAAGAAAGAGGAGTCACCCAATATGAAATTCACTCAAAGATTAGATCCAAATTCCCAGAAAAACCCAACCTGTTTGAACCCCAGCCACATTACAACCCAGAAGAAAGCCCTCTTTAAGGTCCACAAGCGGTCATAACATCTACTGCATCAGAACAAGCTGAGTTACCAAACCACACAGAACTTCATTCAGCCGACTATGATGGAATCGACGTCCATGTCGTGGCCTTCTGGTTCTAAAAAAAAAAAGAAAGAGAAAAAAAAAAGAAAGAAAAAAAAAAGAGAAAAAAAAAAAGAAGAAAAAAATTATTAAAATTGTTAATTTGGGTTCAAAACAAGACGGACGTGGTGAAAACCCTCAAGGGCACCACGGGTAAAAACAGCGAACTCACGCGGACCAGGTGAAAACCTGAAAGGGCATCTGGGGTAAGAAAGCGAACCCATGGACGTAGTGAAAACCCGAAAGGGCGCTACGGGTAAAAACAGGGATGACAGGCATGGCGAAAACCCGTCTTGGGCGCTATGAGCAAAAATGTCAAGAAAAGAGAGATTAGGAGAAGACATGTCCTAGCCTGCCTGCTTTTGTTTGAACTCCTTGAGCCTCTTCTCCTCTTTGCTGGGCCACTCATGTGAAAATTGGATCAGATCCCGATCAAGTATGTCATCTCTACCGCGGCGTCTGACGCATGACCAATGGGAAAGACAAAAGACTAGACCAACCCCTGGGAAGTTGACCTTCCCACGTTTAAAGGAAAAACCTATATCTCACGAACAGGGTTCAACCATACTTAAAAAAAAAAGGGACCCGCTGGTTTGGCCTTGTAGTTACCGGCATCACAAAAGATCCAAAAGAAAAGAAGAAAAAACACAAATTTCAAAAAAGATAATAGATTTCTCTTTCCCATAAAAAGCCCCACACTGTGGAGGAGAAAATTTCAAAAAAAAAGAAAATAAATTTCCCTTTCCCATAAAAAGCCCCACACTGTGGAGGAGAAAATTTTAAAAAAGAAAATAAATTTCCCTTTCCCATAAAAAGCCCCACACTGTGGAGGAGAAAATTTCAAAAAAGAAAATAGATTTCCCTTTCCCATAAAAAGTCCCACACTGTGGAGGAGAAAATTTCAAAAAAGATAATAGATTTTCCTTTCCCATAAAAAACTCCCACTTTGTGAAAGAGAAAATCTCCATAAAAAGTCTTACATTGCAAAACGTATAAAAAGAAAAAAAAAAACAAACGTGAAAAATATGTATGTATAGATTTCATTCCATTTCTTATAGTGTTGCCTGCAGAGTGTCACGTCCCAAAAAGATAACGACATGACACACTTTCTATTTTGCTTCTTTCTTTCAGATAAAAAACCAAAAAATATATATATATCTGTATATATATGACAAAAAAAAAGAAGAAAAAATAACCTAAAAAGAGATCTCTGTTAGGGGGCATTCCTCCCCCCGTGTATATGATCTATGATATGTGCAGGAACAGGTCAAGGGCAGGGAGCACGCTTCAAAGCGCTAATCTCTGCAAGCAGAGAGTCCTTGCGGGCATCTTGATTAGACATCCACCTACCATGAAGACTCTTCTGCTGTCTCCGTGAAGCTTCAGCTGCGCTGCCAGACTCAGTCAAAAGCCCAGTCAACTGAAGAACCTCACTCTCGGCCGTGGCAGCTCTCACTTCTGCAATCTCCACTCTGACCCTTTCTTTCTCCAAAGCCTCGGTCAAAACCAGCTTCTCTGCAGAAAGAAACTCGATCCTGGTCTGAAGCATCGCTTCCTTACATGGCCAGGGCCCCGTCTCTATCACATCTACCAAAACTGGGCTAGGAGTAGGTAATTCCTCAAATGCCAGCCAAACCTCGCAATCAGGAGAGACGACGCCCCCCTGAACCAAGCTACACATATGCGCCGATTGGCGGATTTCCCAAAGGGCAGCTATGCGATCAAGATCACTAAGAGAACCTCGATAGAATATCAGAGAGCACCAGGGTGGCCTTGCAGTACACGGCACATGCTGAGTATACCCGAATTGACGAAGCACCCGAGATGGGAAGTAGTATGTGCTACCAGTCAACCCCAAAAGTGTTATACCCTCACAATCCCGAGAGCGGACAATCGGAAAGGTGCAGTCCATCCAGGGAAGTTGCCAGGTCAGCTCCGCATCAGATAGCCACAGGCTCAATTCCTCAACGCTCCCACAAGGCAATCTCGAGCACCGAATCAGAAAGCCCCGAGCCACGTCCCCTCTTATCAAGCACAATCTCGGCACAGGCCCCATGATAGCCAAATGCTCTCCTAACCAAATCTGAACAAGGAGCGGGCTCCCGCTGAGAATCCCAACCCGGCCTGAGGCCATAGCATCCAAGCCTCAATACATCTCCACTAGGACCAGGTGTACCAATGAGCGACCTCCCTCCAATTCGGTCAAGACATCACATAGTCCAAGGGAAAAGCTCTCACCCCCAGTGAAGAAGAGAACTTCCGACAGCAAATAAAGGGCAAAGGCCTTTACATTGAAGGGATCTCGAATAGGCAACTTTTGAAGGCTCGAGTCACCGAAAAGTTCTCTCAGGAATTTCACCGAACACCTGGTGGGCCCTCCGGCGAAACATTTCTCATATCCACCCTTTTTTAAGCCAAGGATCGCATGGACCGCCTTTGCATACCTCGGTTTGGGCACTACTTGGCAAGGCCTCGATGTATCTTCAGGCCCGTGATGGAGGCTAGCTCTTCCAAAGTTGGGGTTAGCCCTAGACCCAAATTTAAAGACATGGGCCCTATGGTCCCATGATGCCAAAGCCGCCTGTAGTAGGTTGAGCAACAAAGGAACAGCAAGGAGAGAGGAAAGGCGGGACAACCCGAGGCAATTCAGAATAGCAAGCTCGCTCTCAGCCAAACTATCATGCCATTTTTGTAAAAAGCTAGGCCCCGGGTCCAAACAGGGAAGTATACCGGCCCTCGTATAAAAGCTTGGGCCCCCTTTCGAAGGCGGGTCCATCGACGTACAAAGATGTTCTTTATAAAATCGGTCAATAAATAAAAGCCATCAGATAGAGAAATAGGCGGAAAGTAAATAAATAAAATAACTAGGTTGGGTCAGCGTTCACTCACCACTTCGGTCTCCCTAAGCCCAACAAGGTTACGGTAATATTCAGCTTGACTAACTGCCGACTCATAATCCTGGCCAGTAAGGAAAAGGAGATGTTAGTCACACAGGCCACCCTCCGATCCTTTCGGGGCTGGTGCTTCAGGCATGGCCTCAGGTGTTGGGCCCTCTGACCCCTCTGGTGCTGGTGCCTCCGACAGTTCGCCTACCGTGGCCCAGCACCTGCAGCATCATAAGGAGCAGCCTCCTCATCCCCCTCATCTGAGTCGCCGCCCTGCTCAAACTGTAGAGAGAAACATTTTATCATTAAAGGTGGCAGGTCAATCAAAGTAACCACATGAAAGCTGCTGAATAAAAAGAGAAAAGGGGCATTACCTGAGATCGCGGCCCGCCAAAAGCTAAAAAGTTAGCACCAGGCACGAAGCGGGGCAGCAAGAAGTGATAGGGCAGGGAATCGTACCACGGCTGATACCCCCCGGGCAGGAGAAGGTCATCGATAGGAACCCCATGGTGAAGAAAGTGAGCAGTAAGCTCCTCAATGGAACCTTTCGGAGCCAACACATCGGCGGGAGGAGCTTGGGGCACGGTAAAAAGAGGGCGATACTGCTGAACCACTCTCTCCCCTAGATAGTAGGCCCTAGTCCAGGACCCGTAGAGTAAGATGATGCGGCGGTCCAACAAGAAGCGAGAAGGACCCACCGAGGCCAAGTTCCAGAAGGGAGATCCTATGTAAGGGTCGAGGATGACCTGCAAAAGAAGAGAAAACAGGGAGGGGATACACACGTTTGGTCAGAACCCCTAGTACACGAGAGCTGAGCTGTCAAATTTATAAAAAGGGAATTGTTTTACTTGCTCCGGGATCAATAGGTCAAACTGAGAGCGTAGCCCTAACTCCAAATGCTTCATACCTACGTCTCGATGGCGACCCACGTGCCAGTTACTCATGAGGGGGAACGTAGAAATTTCAGACTGAAGTAGAGGGCGACCCGGTTGGAAGTGAAGATACCCCTAGATCTGAGAAAGCAAGCAGATAAAGACAGGTATACTATAAAAGAAAATTGGACAAACTAAAACTAAAGGATAAAATACCTCAATGGTAGGCCAGAAACCCACAATGGAGCTAGACTCCCCAAGAAAGGCTCGCTTTAGGCTGGACATGAGTACGGCATAGTCAGCACCGCCCCAATCGAATCGATGCACGGTCTCCCAGTTCACCATCAGGCTGAGCAGGGACAACGAGACTCGCCCTCCACTGGTGTTGGAGAGGTGAGTCTTGCCCTGGAGGAACAGCAAGGAGATGTGGGCCAACATAAGTGCGCGCGCAGGCTCGATATAAATATCCATGTCGAGCTGACCCTGGTCCACTAGCTCAAGAGGCCCAAACTGCTCAACCAGCCAGGATAGCTTGACCTCAAAACCTCGAACATTCCCTGAGGATGGGTAAGCCCCTATCAGTTGAATCACCTCCTCCTTACCCGGTGTGCGGGTAGGTACCACGGGCACCCCTCCGATACGGACCCCAGTGATCATAGACCAGTCTGCCGGTGTGAAGGCCATCTCTGCCATGACCATGTGAAAGGTCATGGTCTCGGGGCGAAAACGCTCTATCAGTGCCTTTAAATAGGCTGTATCAGCCCTCACGGTGGGGCACGAAATGAAATCCCCGAAACCGGCAGCAGTGAGTAGATCCTTCACCACTGGGGGAAGGTAAAGCACAAGACGCTGGAGATCAAACCAACCGCCTCGGAACATAATGTGCGGCAGGGGCTGCAAACAGAAGGCGTCAATCAGGTAAGGGCAAGCCGGTATAATGAAGGCATCAAAGGAAAACAAAAAGCGAAAGCGAAAAGGGGGAGGGGGCTCATCTGTTTACCTGACCAACGATCCCGAAGTTGAACATATGGGTGTGCTGGTAGTAAAGGAGGCCGGTATGGGCGGCCTCGCCTTGCATTTCATACCAAGGCTAGGAGGAGAGCTGAGACACAATGAACTGTTTCCCACGGGGGCCATAGGCCATCTCCGGCCCTTCTTGCTGATCATGCCCTTCGTCACCAGACATCCTAAAAATATGAGACGCATCGGCATATGAGAGGGTTGCCAACAAAAATAAGAAGAAAGAGAAAAATATGTATATGCACTAATCCAAAAAATAACAACAAAAAAAAACAACCATGTGTGTATGTATACTAATCCAAAACAAAAAAAGAGATGTGTGTGTGTACTAAAAAACCAAAAAAAATCATGTGTTTATGTATACTAATCCAAAACAAAAAAAAAGAGATGTGTGTGTGTACTAAAAAACCAAAAAAAAACCATGTGTATATACTAATCTGAAAAAAAAAAGATGTGTGTGTGTGTACTAAAAAACAAAAAAAATCATGTGTGTGTGGGTACTAATCAAAAAAAGAGATATGTGTGTGTACTAAAAAAAAAAAAAAAACCATGTGCGAGTGTACTAATCCAAAAAAAGAGATGTGTGTGTCCATACTAACCTAAAAATAAAAAATAAAAAATAAAAAAAAAATGCGTGTACCAATCCAAAAAGAAAAACAAAAACAAAATGTGTGTGTACTGACCCATTAACAAAAAAATGTGTGTGTGCGTATTAATCCAAAACAAAAAAAATGTGTGTATAAATGTACTAACCCATCAACAAGCAAAAAAAAAATGTGTGTGCACACTAATCCACAAAAAAAAAAACAAAAACAAAAAAAAACACATAATAAATAATAATATATGCATATATATACGTATACTAATATATGTATGCGCTAAAAAAAAAAAAGAGAGGCACCAATCCATCAAATAAGATGCACTAATCCATCGAAAACAAAAAGGGAAAGAAAAACAAAATAAATGAATGATGGATAGAAAATAGGCCTAAGGAATCAAAGGGGGGCCCCTTTTGTGCTCGGGCTTGGGCAGTTTCGTAACTGCCAGATTTTAGATGGGCATATATAATATATACGCCTGACCATTTTTCGCCAGATTTTGGTCAGGCGTATATATTATATACGCCCGACCAAAAATGACAGTTTTCTAAACTACCCGACCTCTTTTTTTGATTTTGAGGCCCGACGGACCCCTTGCATGTTGGACCATGGCCCGGACCCCACTCAGAAGCCCATATATCATCAGGCGAAGGTGCACGCGTCCCCAAAATGGCCCTTCAAGTTCCCCTCAAAGGGCCCAAAGGGACCATGCTACAATAAGCGGATCTAAACCTGTAGGCGCCCATCTAATGCGCCCACAAAATAAAAAAAAACGAGAAGAAAAAATAAGAAGAAAGAAAAATATGTGACACTAGTTCTCAAAAGAGCGTCGCAATGAGCATTTACGCCACTCCGAGAACCGTGTTAAATCAATTCGGAATGATCGGGTCCACCCGAAAGTTCTCGAACCCCATTTTATGCAGGGACACGCCATACCTTATCCGGAAGGCAGATAATTTTACCCATCTCCGGTCACTGTTCCCTAAAAACGTTCCCCAGAAGTCAGGGCCTGATCCGGCAGGCAAGTAAACTCATTCATCACCGGTCACTCCTGGGAGCATACACTTAGCCCCAGATCTCCCCCAGCAGAGGTCGAGGCCTGATCTGACAGATAAACCAAGGACCCATCACCAGAATGCACACGTCCCTAAAGTAGATCAACATGGCAAGTTGATTCGCCTAAGGATACGTGCAGAAATAAAGGCAGTTTGAGCATGCCCAGAGTCTCAACCTGACATGAAAAAAAGAGAGAAAAAAAAAACAAAAAAAAAAAAGGAGAAGAAATAACAACCTGTTGCTGCTTAGTAAAAATCCTGAGTAGGTTGACCCCACCTTTCAAGCATTCACTCTGGTCACCCCCCTTCGGATCTATGTTGACCAAGAGTGCCCCCGACTTCAGACCATTCGAAAAGTCTATTGTCAGTTGAAACTAACCCGTCAAAAGTGAAATTACAACCAACCAAACTATGTGCAAACATACATTCCGAAGGGCTCATTCCCTTTTATTTCCTTTTACACAGGCTTAAATCATGTATAGGCACGGTGTCCCTGTTGAATGTACGCACTTGCGTCTGGGTATCGGCAGGATAGTCGTTTGTCCTCGTAAATTGTACCTTAGGGTCGGGGCTTCCGTTCGCGCCTATTTTGCTGCTTATCGCCCCTGATGGGTGTATGTCTGTGCATAGTTAGTAAGATGTAATTTCATTAGGGATGGAGGCTAGAATTGGCCATCTCTTTCGAGGGATGTTTGGTTCTAGCCCGATCTTTTTTAGCTTTGTCTCAAGTTAAGGCACTCCGGTTCATGTGAATCAGGAGCACCTCACCACTGGAATGTACACATCCCAAAGGTGTACCTATCCCCGGCAGAGCGCACGCACTCTTAAAGCGTATCAACTGACATTTGATCCACTTAAAGAGTTGTGCAAGAATAAAGTTGTCGGAGGTCCTTGAGCTTTGCTAAGAGGCCTCGAAACAAAAATTCAGAAAAAGGAAACACAAAAAAAATTCACTGAGAAAATGGGCATGCATTCCCAAGAAGTGTTGCGACATCAATATTCACTTCACTCGGGTAAAGCGTGCTAAAATAACCTCGAGGTTGATGAGTTCACCCAGAAACTTTGAGCCTTACCTAGGTAAGGGCACCCATGGCCAATCCAATGGAGCTGTCAATATCCCATAGGATTGGACACAGTTTGAAGGCCTTCGCTTTGTGTGCTTCGCATCGATTCCGAAGCATAGATTGATCATCCCGTTTCATGGAGCTGTCTGGTTCAGATTAATACTCAACATCACAAATCTATAATTTCCCTCAGGAAGTGGATGATATCCCGGCTAGGGGGCTTTCATACACTCACCATCACCATGGATGTTTGAGAATTGAGTTGAACCGAGGCGGACCCATCAAATGCGCCTTGGACCTCTTCGGATGTCTCTTGTCCTTGGCATCCGATCATTAGTGATCGAATACCAAAGAGGGGCATCTATAGACAACTAAATTCGGCCCAAGGCCCGATCAATCTGTACGTCGGGAGAGATGTACCCCTGTGCTTCTGATGGCACTCCTGAACCCGTAGGAATCCACCCAGACCTTTACAAATCACACTGAACCCTTTAGAACCATTCCCTAACCCTTAGAAGTCACCCCTAAACCCTAGAATCCCTTCCCAGACCTAACTTAAACCCTTCTGAGCGGCTGATGGGAGGAGAGCTACAAAATTTCACACAGACCATTACTATAAATGAGCCATATATCTTTGAAAAGAGGACTTCTCCAGCTTTCCAACAAGCCAAAGATCACCCAATTTGGAGCTACGGTTCAAAAGTTATGGCTGTTCAACATTTCACATAAAATCATAGGACTTTTACTCAGGCGTAGATATTACATACCTTGACCATTTTACCAGTTAGTGGGGCATATATATTATATACGCCTGCCTATTTTGGGGGAAATTTGGCCGGGCGTATATAATATATACGCCCAGTATAGGTGGGACCCACCACGGGCTTCATCTTCTCAAAACTCCCCTGATTTTGGTGAAATTTACTGTTCCTAAACTCGGCATATATAATATATATGCCCAGCTTAGCTACAGTAGCTGTCATCAGTTGCTCGAATTTCCTTCATCTAGTTTGACCCTTTGACCATCCCCTTAGTTAAGGTGGGTGTCTTAATATTGGTTGCACCCCCTAGGACCTTGAAAACCTAGAAAACCTTAGATGGGGGGATTACCTAATTGCTAAACCCATTAGCTCTTAAGTAAGCCCCTAACCCACCTCTTCTCTATAAATAGAGAGGCCCCCCTCTTCCCAAAGGGTTGAAGTTTTGGTTGGAAAATTGGTTGAAGTTTTGTTGAAGGATTAGAGAGTGCTTAAGAGAGAACCCTAGTGAGTGAAAATGCCAATATTTTCCCAAAATTCCAGCATGCATACTTCATCTATTTCAGTCCATTTCCACCATTAGATCACTCCCTTTAGCAAAAGTCTAGCCTTCAACCTCACCCTACACTTCCTATTTTACCGAATCCTAGTGTTAGAATCCATTTTCATATCGTTTAAGCCATCAGAAACATGCCAAAGCGAAGGTCTCCCACGGTGCAACAAGGGCCCGTGAGCTCCGGCTCACCCCTCTCTTCCTCTACCTTCTTGGTGGCTCCTCCGTCCAAGGATTCAAGCCGTTACACCACTGAAATTTTGGTTTGGCTCAAAGCTTGATAGGACCGTATTGCCTTCGGGCAAGGGAAAACTCCGCCCTTTTTATTTTTATTTTGGCCATAGATAGAGACTGCTACGTGCGGGTTGATTGGGTGCCTAAACCCTTCCCGATCGATAACCAAAGCCCCTACCCTAGAGCCTTTGGCAAAGACCGGTAAATCATAATCATATTTAGCATTTCGGTGCTCAAAATATCGATTTGAAGGTTTCCCGGGTCACCAAAAGCTCTGGGTGGCGACTCTACATTTTCATTCATTAGGCGAGCGCATCGCCCCGACGGGTTCGCGAGGATCCATGGTCGCACAATTATAATAATGAAATAAATGTTTTAATTAGCAATCGATTATTATAGTCAAACAGGACTTTCAAAAGCTCACAACTTATACTCTGACAAAATCTAATGTCACATCTCTGGCCCTACAGTCACGCTCTGCACACATGGCTAAGACTCAGTCTCATGGGAGACTTAACGCCTAAAATCCGACAACCTAATGTCATTGAGAGACACGACTCTAAACTTCTAGAAGACTTCAGAATAGGGATTGCGAACCCTTCTTAAGTTCCGACATAATCTAATGTCACTGCGTCTGAGCCCCAATAAGATGTAACGCCTAAGCTCTATACCAACTGTGACAAATTCACAGTTGGGTCTAGACTTCCGACACAATCTAATGTCATCACGTCTGCATCCCAATAAGACCTAACGCCTAAGCTCTGATACCAACTGTGAAGACCCATACCCACATGCCACAATATTGTCCAGTTCTGGGCTTAGCTCCCCGCCCCAGTTTTATTTCTGGCATGGGCTTAAGTTCCCACCCAAAATGCGTCATGACATGTAGCATTCGCAATCACATATAGCCCAGGGTCAGAACTTTTCCCTATCCGATGTGGGACTATTACAGTTTCTTTATTAAAATTAGAAGTCTTTGTAAATCGACTCCTTATGATCTATAAATAAGAGAGCCTGATATAGGAATAAGCATCGAAGAAATTTAGCATCAATTGACAACTGAGGTAGGATTTTCTTCCACTCAGTAGTGTAAAATAATTAGAGTATATTAGATATCAGAGGTTTCTCAAGAGCAATTGACGACTGCTATTGGGTGTTGAAGATTAGTGTAGATATCCTAGTTTCTCATAAGTAATTGACGACTGCGGCTGAGGGGTGAAAGATATATTTATTTGCTTTTTAGTTTAGATTTTATTTGCTTTATTTACACACTTTGTAAACATCTTCAAGTTTTAATTTGAATTGACGACTCAGGTTGGAATTTGCAAATTAGTGTAACGGTTTGTACTTTTCCATCTTTAATTTTCTAGAGTTTGATTGATGCCCAAATTTTAGGAATTTGTTGATTAGATTAAATTTGTGTTAAAGAATTTTAGTTTTTAATTGACGTCCAAATTCTAGAAGACTGCAATACGGTGTAACAGTACTATTATTTTTATAAATATCCGATAGCTGAAGATTGGGATTGACGACTTCAATCTGAAGAAGGAGGATTATGATTTATTTTTTACACTTTAGATTAAGAAACCACTCTTTTATTCATATTTCTCAAGTAGTTTAGAACCTTTAAAAGATAAATATAAACTTTAAAATAGAAATAAGTATATATATAGAGAGAAGATAAACATCTTCGTGGGAACGATCCTATACTAGCTCTATAATTTCCATTGTGCGCATGCAATAGGTTAAGACTTAATTAGATACACACATAAGTAGAGATCAAGTTTTTGATGCCGTTGCCAGGGAAGTTTTTATCTTTTATTTTATATATATATTTCCATTTTAAAAATAAATATTTATCTTTCTCTTTTTACATTTTTTTATAGTTTTAACTTTCTTTATCACTTCTTAAGCTTTCACAGGTTTATTCGGAGCAACGGATCAGAACTTCAACATTCCTGTTGGCCACAGAGACTAGAGGCTCAGATTTGTTTCTCTCCCTGCCTTCTAAAAAAAAAAAAAATATATATATATATATATATATATATATATATATATAAATTTATTATCATGCAAGGCCACGATAATTTATGTTGGCCAATTTACCAACCAACCTATATCTCGATAGAATACCCAGTTACCCCTTACTATCCATCCATGGAGGAAACCGAACAAGTTTTCGCTTCTCATTTGGGTAATTACGGGAGTACCTACAACACTTAGTGGGGAAACCATTATGACTTCTCATATGCATATCTGCAAGACCTCAGGGTTTTCAACAATCCTACGGCGGAAAATAATATTTTGACCAACAGTCCATTAGAAATGATGATTCTACTATTGTTCAGATCCTTCAAGACCTACAGCAACAGGTACATTGATGATCTAAGGAACTATCTCAATTGACCCAAATTTCCCAAGACCTACAGTCCTGCTCTATGTCCATTGTAAAATTAGGGGCCAAAGTTGAGAAAATAGCCATGCAATCGGAGAGAACGGGAGACAACCAAAGGTGTTTTCCAACAGGGACCAATTTAAGAGGATAGTCAAGTAAGGGATTTACACCAACTCCTACACCTCACATCCAGGTTGTTCAAACTCTACGAAGTGGGAAAACTATTGATAATAAGGTAGAGATGCCTACACCAATAATCGCCCCTGAAACCCATGCCAAATAGAAGCAAACCACAGAAGAAGCCCCCTTGCCAGAAAAACAAAAAAAAGTAGAAAATTAAAAAAATAGTAATGAGGAAAATACACCAAAATCTGTGGCTGAAGTACCATATGTACCGAAGCTACCTTTTCCAAACGCCTTTGGTGCACCATCTCCTTTTGAAAAAAATCCAAAAAAATTAGAAGAAATTACCGAAATATTCAAGGAAGTAAAGATTAATTTACCTCTCTCAAAAGCATTTAAACAAGTCTCAGCCTATGCACGATTTCTGAAAGAGATGTGTACACAGAAAAGTAAAAGGCAAAAAAATATCTCGCAAAAAGTTTTCTTGACAAAGCAAGTAAGCTCAGTCTTGAAGGCCAGAACCCCGCCTAAACTTAAGGATCCAGGAGTGCCTACAATCCCATGTTTTATAGGCAATCACACTATAAATAAAGCACTTCTTGATTTGGGAGCCAGTGTAAATCTGTTACCATACTCCATCTACGAAAAGTTGGGACTGGGAGATATGGTCCTACTTCGGTAACTCTTCAGTTAGTCGATAGATTAGAAAGAAGGCTAGTAGGAGTCATTGAAGATGTTATGGTTGGGGTCGATAAATTTGTCTTCCCTGTCGACTTCTTAGTGCTAGACATGGAACCCAGTTCAAAATCTCCAACACAAATTCCCGTTATACTCGAAAGAGCATTCTTGGTCACGGCCAATGCATGCATCAACTACAAAACCAGAGTAATGGAAGCTTCTTTTGGAGATATGCAAATCCAGTTAAATATTTTCTCAGCAGCCAACCAAATGGCCTCAATTGACGATGAGGAATGCTTCAGCATAGATGAAATTGAAGAATTGGTGGAGGAAGCATTACCTCTAGTACTATCTAAGGATGTACTTCAAACCGCATTATGGTATACAGACCCGAAAGAATCAAACTACCAATTAAGGGAGGTGACTTCTGTGCTGGACACTTCTGTCTATGAACTCCATACCAAAACATAGAAGATGTGGATAGAACCTTTGCCCACTACCTCCAATGAACCATTACAACCTTCCATCGAAAACTCACAATCTTTAGACCTGAAACTACTTCCCAACACCCTTAAGTACACTTTTCTTGGGCCTAATGAAACTCTTCCAGTGATCATTTCATCTGCTCTTAACAGGGAATAGGAGAGCAAGTTATTGGCCATACTTATAAAATATAAACATGTAATTGGGTGGATAGTTGCTGACGTAGAAGGGCTTGATGCGTCAATTTGTATGTATCGAATTCATCTAGAGGACAATGGCAAAACGTCACGTGAAAGTCAGCGACTGTTGAATCCAAATATGAGGGAAGTAGTCCAAAAGGAAATCGTGAAACTATTAGACGCATGTATTAGCTACCTAATTTTCGATAGCGAGTGGGTGAGTCCCATTCAGGTAGTCCCAAAGAAATCTGGGATTACTGTGAAAGAAAATGCATCCAGAGAGCTAGTACCATTATACGAAACCACAGGATGGTGTGTATGCATTGACTTCCGGAAGCTTAATTCCATGACATGCAAGGATCGTTTCCCCCTACCCTTCATTGACCAAATTTTGGAAAAACTTGGGGGTCAGGAATATTTTTATTTTCTAAATGGTTACTCAGGGTATAATCAGGTTCTAATATACCTAGAATAGCCTCCTTCATGTGTCCTTTTGGGACATTTGCGTATCGTCGCATGCCCTTTGGGTTATGCAATGCACCCACAACCTTCCAATGATGCATGATGGCCATCTTTTCTGATATCATATACAGGTTTCTAGAAGTATTCATGGATGATTTTTTTATATTTGACTGGACCTTCGATTCATGTCTTGATCATCTTGCTCTCGTTCTAGAAGATGTGAAGAGACGAACTTGGTATTAAGTTGGGAGAAGAGCCATTTTATGGTTCAAGAAGGCATAGTCTTAGGGTACGTTGTCTCCAAAAGAGGAATAGAAGTTGACAGGGCTAAAAATGACGTAATATCAAATCTGCCATCACCAACTTCAATACAGCAAATTCGAGCTTTCCTTGGCCATGTCGGCTTCTATCATCGCTTTATTAAAGATTTCTCAAAAATCTCGACACCTCTTTGCCATTTATTAGCAAATGATGTACCTTTTAACTTCGACGATGCCTACCTTGACGCATTTAATAAGCTTAAAGCCCTTCTCTCATCCGCACCAATCATTCAATCACCCAACTACTCCTTCCCTTTTGAAGTAATGTGCGATGCTTCTGATTACGCAATAGGTGTCATCCTAGGACAGCAAAAAAATAAGATCCCTCACGTAATTTATTATGCGAGTCGTACGTTGATCGAAGCTTGGGTCAACTACACTACCACTGAGAAGGAGCTCCTTGCTGTCGTGTTTGCATTGGATAAATTTTGACAATTCTTATTGGGATCAAAGATTGTTATTTTCTTTGATCATTTTGCACGAAAATATTTATTGTCTAAAAAGGATGCCAAGCTAAGACTAATTCAGTGGATCAATTCAATTTCGAAATCACTGAAAAAAAGAGCATTGAAAATGTGGTAGCTGATCACTTGTCTAGAATCGAACTACCTGGAACCAGCAGTAGAGAGTCCTTGCATGTTACCTTCCCAGATGAGCAACTCTTTACCATCCAAGCAACTATGTCATGGTACACAAACATCGTAAATTATTTGGCAACAGGTAAGATTCCCCCGACCTGGTCCAATCAGGACAGGTACATTTTCTTTTCTAATGTAAAATATTATATTTGGGAGGATCCTGACCTATTCAAAATATGCCCGGACCAAATAATTTGAAAATGTGTGCCCGATAGTGACACCCATAATATTTTATAATTTTGTCACACATATACTTGTGGGGCCACTTCAGAGGTAGGAAAATGGCTGCTAAAGTACTGCAATCAGGATTTTATTGGCCATCATTGTTTAAGGATGCACAAAAATTTTGTCAATCCTGCGATCGATGCCAGAAGTCCGGAGCTATGTCCTGAAGGAACATGATGCCCCTCCAACATATTTTGATCACAGAGCCTTTTGACGTCTGGGGCTTAGATTTCATGGACCCATTTCCACCTTCGTTCGGATTCATGAATATACCTGTAGTTGTTGACTACGTATCAAAATGAGTAGAGGCAACAGCTACAAGAACAAATGACCATAAGGTGGTAGTCTCTTTTATCAGAGAAAATATATTTTCGCGGTTTGGAACCCCACGCACCATTATAAGTGACGGAGGAAGCCATTTTGTCACAGTCATTTCGAGAGCTTAATCAAGAATGTCACTCATAAAATCGCAACCCCCTACCACCCACAAATAATTGGGCAAGTTGAGGTTTCCAACCGAGAAATAAAGAAAATATTAGAAAGAATTGTTTGACCTGACAGAAAAGACTGGTCCCTGAGACTAAATGATGCCTTATGGGCGTACAGAACAGCCTATAAAACACCTATTGGCATGTCCCCTTTTCGACTAGTGTACGGTAAGGCCTGCCATCTACTTGTGGAATTAGAGCATAGAGCCCTGTGAGCTATGAAAGCATTAAATTTCGTACTAAATGCATCCGGAGAACAAAAGAAGGTTGAGCTTAATGAACTGGAAGAAGTTCGCAATGATGCCTATCAAAATGCTCAAATTTACAAGGCCAAAACTAAAATATTTCATGATAAACACATTTTGAGGAAGAGTTTTGAGCCAGGCCAACAAGTTTGATTATACAATTCACGGTTAAAATTGTTTCTTGGGAAACTCCGAAGTCGTTGGGACGGACCTTACAATGTGGTCGAAACATTCCCTCATGGGGCTGTCATTATTTAGGATCTTAACGACAATCGTACATTCAAGGTTAATGGGCAGAGACTTAAACCTATGGTCTCTTTACAAGAGAAAGGGACAGTGACCACTATGTCACTAAAAGACTCGGAGTATGTTTGATATGCTCTTGGGCACTGTCGTGCTACGACTCACCCGTAGAATTTTATGTAAATAACTTCTCTAATTTTAGTTGTACAATATTAGGTGACTCAATATTTCAATATATGTTTCGAGGGTACGAAATATCGTAGTGATTGCGATTTTTTGATCATACGTTTTTCATATACAAGCGTGATACTCACGATTGTTTGGAATACGATTTATTAGGACTTTATACGTTGATATCAGAAGGGCACAACTTCCGATATCAATGGCGTCGCCTTATTTCAGGTTGAGCAGACACATCTTCTTGCATTAATAAGAAGTACCAACTGGTTTGCATGCTTCAACGTTAGCCATACCTCTCATTTATGACAACCTTTCATTTTCCCTATTTCAGCCTGCTTATAAATAAGCATTCTTACCTTCCATCATCATAACATTCCTTTGGCTTCCATCTTCACTACCAATATCCTTGCCATGGCGAATCCACCAGATTGGTCTGAAATATCAGAGGCCTTTCTCCACCTCATCTGACGCCACGAGGAGGAACACGCCACAATCCTAGATGAAAGGGGGCGGATAATAAACGAAATCATAACTCTCTTCTCCTCCCTCCCTATTCAAAATCATATAGCGGAACCACCATCTTCCTCTCGTACACCTCATTCCCCACTGCCACCTCCTTCATCCACTTAAACCATCCTTTTCCCTTTTCTATTGGATGCACCTACCGTCGGACAGTGATTTTATTTTATATGGGCAAGAATAGACGTCGAGGAGTGATCTTCATTGAAGACCAGTGTCTTAGTTTAGTATGTGTCTAGATTTTTCCTAGGTTTATACTCCTTTATGTAATTAGTTCTTAGGATCGATTTTAGATTTTACTTACCTTTCTGATCATTGTAAATATTCCGATATATATAAAATTTTCTTTTGATTAATTCTGCAAATTTTCTTTTAACTAACAGTGTGTTACTAACATTACTAACATTTTTGTTATTGATACTCCGAGAATAAGCCGTGGGTATTTTCTCTCAAGTTTGGGGGAGAGTACGTATCTGGTAACAGATTATTTTTAGTTAAATAATCAGTATATCAATAAATTTTGTTATTTTGTGTCCCTTATTTTTATGCCAATGAGGGCATTGTTTTATTTAAGTTTGGGGGGATACACAATTTCTGTGTTTAGTAGTAATTTTATTTGATTTTATTTTTAATTTTTGAAAATTATTTTTATTTTTTTGATCTATACATAGAAATTATGATAAAAAAAATTACCAATCCTGAAAACTTACGATTCATTATAATAGAAGTTTAATATTTAGAATTTAGAACAGTTATAATTCATGTTTAGCTCATTGAAATACTGTATTAGAATGAATGTTTGAAGCAATAGATTGATCTAAACTGCAATAATTTAGACTATAGTTTCAAAATTATAAACCAGTGAGATTTTGAGCCATATTTTCTCTTTTATGAGAGAGACTGTTTCTATTCAAATCATGAAAATTTCTCTGAACTTCTATACTGATATGAAATCTCATATTGTTGAATTTATAATCGAATTATTCTATGAATATGATGAACTGATTTTTTTTTCTAGAACTATCTATTAGAAATATCAAAGCAATAAGACATCTATGCTAGTAAATCGTGAAGATAATTTAAGGCCATCTTTTGTTTAAACCAGAGCCAAAAATCTAAAATCCCAGAACATTTTATCCTTTGAACCAAATTTCTTTATACCAAAATTTTATAAACCTTTAATCATATGTACTACACAAAGCTTTCTACGTTTAACCCTTACAATTTCTGAGAGTTTAGGACGTAAAAAAGGGAAGAAGAGGGAGTGAAAGGAGTAAAAATGAAACAAAGAAGGAATGTTAGAAAAGACGTACAAAAGAAGAAAAAAAAGAAAATATGGGAAAGGAGTGAAAAATAAGAATGATTCTTTATAAGAAGCTTTGAAAAAAAAGAAAAGAATCGTAAAAGACGATTTTATAGCTGAAGAACTGGGATTTACTAAAGAATAAATGAAATAAAATATGGGAAGAAGTTATCCAATAATTTATACTTACTGAAATAAAATAGTAGAAGAAGATAGAAAAAAGAAGAGCTAAATTCTCAGAAAAACTTTGAATCGTTTTCTACCTTTCCTTGATACCTTCTAAAATTCAAAACCCTATTACAGGCTGAAGAAAAGACCTTTCTGATTTACGATTTGTGAAAGCATAAACCTAGTAGAGATAATGATAATAGATACTATGAATTATATAGGGAATCATAAAAATAGGATAAGATTATTTTTTCTATGATATTTAGTTGTGCAAATATCTTTGACTGAATTCTTCTAAAAATTATACTGAGAGAACACAAAAATTTTGATATTTTTTTGAGAGTATGTCAATAGTAAGTTTTTGAATGAAAATATTTTCTAAATCTGTAATTTAGAAAAATTTATGAAGAATAAATTGTTCACTAGTACATATACACTCTGTGTGACAGCTCGAATTTTCCCAACCTAAAATTTTGAGACATATTTTTTTTTTCAACTTAAACCAAATGGGAAAACTCGGACCGCCAGATCGTAGATCACATTCTGATACAGAATACTTGGCACATCCATATATATACGGAAATCAAAGCAAATATTTCATATGGCATAATAAAAACCGCCAGATCTAACATCCAACAAGAATAAAAATAAATAAACACCAGTGATGACCAACCATCACCTAACAATGGTGTACACTAATACAAATGTACCAAACCTTAACTCACCAAATCTACAAAGCACTAATTCTACGATCCCAGAAAGAGTACAAATCCTTATGCGGAAGCTCCCTTCTTTTAATATGTAATCTAGGCCCTCCTCAAACCTACACCTGTGACGTATAATCGGGGTGAGCTAACATCTAAACTTAGTAGAGGATAAATAACATAAATTCACATTTAACATTCGAAAATATAGTTTCTATCAAGAGTCAAAACCATCATTTAATTTCTGCTTCCAAAAACTTAATCATTTCCCTTCTTTTCAAACACATTTTTCAAAGCATTCATCAATTTCTTCTATTTCAAAACTCGGCCTTAAATATTTAACTTTACCATGATATTCCATCCAAAAGTACACATATCAAAAAGAATCTTAAAATAATTAGATTTATCCAAGAGTGTCCAAGATTTCACACACATTTGCAAACAAATATCGAATTTGCAAACACAAACAACACAAGGGTGTCCAAGGGTGTTCCAAGTTTCCAAGGGTGTTCAATGTTTCTAAAGTGTCCAAGGGATACATAATGTCTAAAGGTTTCCAAAGATGTCCAATGATTCCAAGGTGTCCAAGGGATGCAATGATGTCCAAGGGATGCAATGATGTTCTAAGGGATGCATATGTAGCATATGTATGAATGCGTGTACGGATAGGCTGTCGTACCGGAGCAAGGGATGCAATCAAAGAATCCACTGGATTCATAATACAAATGCAATGTCAAAAGTCCAAGCGTCGTTGTGATAATCACAGTTCCAAGGGTCACGGGTTCACATTCCAAGGGTGTCAAAATGAAACACAAGTATCACAACTATCTCAAGATCTTACTTTCAAAACACGAATCAACTTGCACAATATCAAAGGTTATCTAAATTCGAACATTATCACATGCATAATCACACTTCATGATGTCACGAGTTTATTCTAAATCATAACATTTTCAATTTAATAATTTAACCACGATTAACTCATCTACAAATCCAACCATGATTAACTCATCCCATGCATTCAAACGCATCTAAGACTATGAATCAAATCAAACATATAAATTCAGGTTGAATTTCCCTACCTTAACCTTAAAGTTGTACGAAGCAAAACTAAGTCTTATCGATGGATTCTCGCCTTCAATCTACATCACAAGCACACAATGATATATTAAGGATCAACTCCAATTACTAATTACTTAGATACATTTAAGTATTTTCTCAAAACCAAGGTTGAAATGGGCAAATTCATACCAATATAGAATTTGACGTAATCTTCTCCCTAAGTTTTGACCTTTAAAACTTTAGATTTATAAGTTAGTCAAAACACAAAATTTGTAGATCTCGATGTCCTCTTTCCAACACCATAAGAATCGTATCAATCAGAGTTTGGAGTAAAATATTACAGCCAAAATACCAAAGTAGTGTTAGCAAGCACAGTCAAAATCGACTAAACGATTTAAAACAGATCGAACGGTTACTTATTTCGTTCGAACGGTTTTCAAAACCAATTTAATAGTTTCTAATTTTGTTTGAACAGTTTTTAAAACCAATCGAACGGTTTTCAAACCGACTAGAAACCTTCAGATTTTACTCTTGACGAAATCGTTCGATCGATTACTAATTTCGATCGAACAATTTCGTCAAATTTCACCCAAACTCAGGTTCTAACATCCTCCAACTTTTTTTTTTATAAATCTTAATCCATTTTCTTCAAATCTTTCACTCATATCATCATTAAAAACTAACACAACTTTAAATCTCAACTTAACATAAATTTTCTTACTATTGAGTGATCGATTCCTCGATCCACAAGCTCACACCCAAATGAGGGTTTCTAAGTCGTAACTTTGGGGATTCTCATTGATCCTCAAATCCACCACCTCACTCACCGTTCCAATCTTGCACACCACACACACACTAGACTTTGAGCTCCCTTTCTCTCTCTCTCTCTTCCTCTCTCTAAAACTCAAACCCCACAAGCTTTTGCAAAGCAAAATGGTTATAGCTTCTCAAATAAAGCTTTGCCCTTTTTATGTGAAGGGGGGTGGTTCCCTTATTAGCACACACACACCCTTTTAGGTGTTTAGCCTTATCCAAAGAACTTAATTTCACGTGAAGCGAATACACCTAAGCGAGGTGTTTCTTACTACTCAAACACTCTTTGGTTTGGTGTGAGGCCTACACACCCAAACCACCTATCTATCGGATTCGGTGTTGAGCCGATACATCGACGCTTGGTGTACACGAAACCATCTAATGATCCACCCACAATCTAAATCGGCCTTTTTCACTTAAGACCTAACCCACAATAACTTAATTAATTTCACAAAATCAGGCACGTGACCAGTTGGGCATGCACCCCGAGGTATACTATTCAAGGTCGAGCACACATCTCGAGATATACTATTCAAAGTTAAAAAATTTAGAATATTATATTTTGTGCTTATTATGAATTGAAATTGTTGGAGTTCTAACCAAGGGCAACTGTTGCAATGAAAAGTAAGGATAATAGATTGGTAATTTTAGAAAATCGTAATAAACTATGTATTGACCAATTTGACAACTTAGGTAATTTAGGTACTTTAGTAATTAGTGTACAAAATTAGTTTAGTATTTTTAAATTTTAGATTTCTAAAAAATATATTTTTAAAAAAAATCCAAAAATATTTGAAGTTTGTAGGTAACTTTACTAAAAACCTTATGGAGACTACAACTCCTCCACTAGGGATTACCTAGGGGTTTAAAGGCTTGTTGCATCTGCTAAATGTAATTGTACTTCCTACGAAAGTGGCATTTAAATTCATAGCTTAGATATTTTATGTTTCCTTGTTTGCTAGGGACTGCAAAGCTTAAGTTTGGGGGTGTAATCAGTCACATAATTTACTATTTTATCACCCATAACTTAGTGAAGCTAGGTCTTAGTTTGCTACTAACAAGTTAACGATGTGCATATATTAAGGAAAAATAGTGAAAGAGAACCAAAGGGTTAATATTCGTCAAAATGAACTCAAAAGGCAGTACGAAACATGGTTGAGCGAAAAAGACGATTTTCGCTTACTAAAAGCCAGAAAATCGTAATTTACGATTCTACAAAAAAGAGATAAAAAAAGAAAAAGTAAAAAATTGTAATCCAGAGAATCGTTTGAATAGGAAACTGTAAAAGATAGAAAATTGTGATTTGCGATTATCCAAAAAAGAAGTTTTCCTACTATTGCTATTATTGTTGATCACGTGAATGAAGATTATCACCACCAAAAGCAGAATTAGAAGATATCTGAAATTAGAAGTTTGGTGAATCACGGATCTGAGAAAATTGATGAAGATAAGCTCTTAGGAAATCTTGGTTGTTAAAATAAAGGAGAACAATCTAGAAGTACATCTGTAACGTCTCGCAAAAATCCTGACCCTTGAAACAGTGCCTCGAGATGCGTACCGCCAGACAGCGTGCTTGACCGATAAATAGTTGACGAGTCAAGTGGGTTCTGAGTATGTGAAGCTGAAGATAGGTATAAGGCCTAGTGTATGATTTATGTAGAATGGACATATCAGTATGGGTGTTTGTGTTTTATACTTGATACAGGGCTATAAAAGAGAAAATAGAAGAGTAAATGCAAATCCTAGGTTAGTAAGAAATTTATGAAGAGATAGGAGAGAAGTAAAGGAGAGGGGAGAATTTATGAGGGTGGTTTGACTATTGATGCACGTGGTTTGATGATCTGTGTATGAGGAATCAGAGACGCGCATTCAATTCGGCATTTAATTTCGTGAAATTCGGAAGTTCAAACCCCCAAGCCCTAGTTGGAGAGAAAAGTTTTGAATCGTCGGATCGATCGATCTGGAGGTATGATCTTGTGAAATTGTTTTAATGATTTAGTTGTAGACTAGGATTGTAATCTAATTTTGTTTATGGAAGAGAAATTAGAAGGAAAATAAGAGAGAAGTGAATGGAAAAAGGGATCCGCGAGGGGCAGATCACAGCAGTTGAAGGTTGGCAAAAATCGATCGGTCGAATCTGGAATCGACCGATCGATTTGGCTATGTGATGAAAGGTTGTGAACCATGAACGATTTCAACCAGTCGAAATAGAAAAAACTGACCGGTCAAAATGTAATCGACCGGTCGATTTTTACAAAATAGGAAAAAGACATTTTATAGTTTTGGGCCGACCGGCCGAACTGAAAAAATGACCATTCGATTTAGGATGTTTGATCGGTCGATTTGGGAAATCGACTAGTCAGTTTTGGTGCCAAGTGAAGCGTTGGGTTTCATGAGCGAAACCGACCAGTCAAAATTCTAGTCGACCAATCGATTTTGGGAAACTGACCTGTGACAGCCCAGATTTCGACACCCCGAAACCCGTGCCATCAGCACGATCATCTTGACCGTGCCCTTAGCTAAGCACGGAACACTGGTATATCAAGCATCAAAAGTACTATAATTTGAAATTTGCGGAATTTAAATCTATATTAATTAACTTTCCAAAAGACAGTTCTACCCTCATGCCCCTACATGAATGGAGAACCGATCCGAACCATCGATGATAGAAAATCATCACGGATGGTTCGTCCCAAAAGAATAATCCAAAACCTTATATACATGGTTTTTCACAATATCAAGGCTTGACATACCAAGCCGTACAAAACTCTCTGTAAAATCCCTCAAAGTGGCACAGCGGAGTCCTCTAGAAGAAGTCCTCTGGAGGTGGCTCCAACTCGTCACCGGCCGCAAGGTCCGACTCACGGGATCTCCTGAAGCCTCGTGATGCTAATAGTGGACTGCGACGTATAGTCTATAGGGTGAGCTACATCCTAGCTCAATAGGGAAACAAACACAGTTTGAACATATAAATTATAACTCACATGTATTCCATGATATGCCATGCATGATGGATCTATGCAGTTGTTAATGGAGGCTTTAAAAGCATTTCGTTTTACTGTAATTTCTTGTATTTTCATTTACTCATGAAAAATGCTGAAAAGGCCTAAAGCAAAACTTAAACTTTCATCTTAAGTAATCCCCGTGCAATATAGCATCGAGCCCCGGTGAGTTACCCTTCATCGTCATCTATATACACACTTTTAACGTATTCACAGAATACCATATAGTACCAAGCCCCTTTCACAGGGATTGGTGGCGAGGTTTCACTTGTCTCAATCAACACCCCTGGGGTGTGCTTACTATGTACGGATAAGCCTCCGCACTGGCCTACGGTTTCGCCGCCGTATCGGTCACGGATATCCTGCCGTGTCAGTCGTGGATATCCCGCCACGTCGGTGGGGTAACCTATCAAACCTCAAATAACAAAAATATCGGTGCCTTACATATAGTTATTCACCGTGTAAGTGTGCTATCTTATATCAGTTAGGCCCTATCAAACATGATTCAATCCTTGGATACATCCCTGGGATGTATCCATTTACTTGCATCACACCTGATGCTCTTATCTCTTTACTTCTTCATCCCCTGGGGATGGCTCGTTAGTTTACTCTTATGAATATCACACACACACACATTTCACAATTCTTTAAGCAGTAAAAATATTTGAATGAAAATCTATATCACTACATACATGCTCTTGTAAAATAAGGTACATGTTCAAGGTGTTCCCTACCTTAGGTCTCTATCGATTCAATGCATCAAGGTCCCACTCGGCTCCTTGTGCCCACTTTCATACGTATCACCTATGATACCATTAAACACACTCGAAACGTCACTAAAGATGTAATGAATAAGTCTCAAGACCCCCCCAGAGTCTTGAAGCAAGAATCAAAAGTCAACAAAAACTAAGTCAGTCGACTAGTCGAGTTCCTGGTTCGACTAGTCGAAATCCAACTCGACTAGTCGATTCTCAAAATCGATTAGTCGAGGTCCAATTTCGATTAATCGATTCTCCAAATCGATTAGTCGAAATCCCCTGTTCTAACTGTCCAATTTTTCCTTAAATAATTGATCATACAAAATCGACTAATCGAAATTGGGATTCGATTAGTCGAAATCCTTACTCGACTAGTCGAAATCCAATTTCGACTGGTCGATTTCCCTTAACCCATTTTTACTCCTCACTGGAGGCTCTCAGTCGACTAGTCGACACCCAACTCGACTAGTCGAAATTCAAAGTCGACTAATCGAAATTCAATTCGATTAGTCGAATTCGTGGTCATCTGACTTTTCAACTTCCTGGGGAATTTCGATTAATCGAATCCCAATTTCGATTAGTCGAAATCCCCAGATTCAAACCTTCTTTTGTTTCTTCCCAATCTTTTCTCGCTATTTTCTAGCAATATTCCTACAATTTCCACCCATTTTAACCACAATTTATTCTATAAATCTACACCATTTATTTACAAGAATCTCACCTTAAATCAACCTCAATTTGATTTCAAATGTAGGGTTGGAAGGTTAGGGTTTCCACTTTGTCCACACAGATCCGCGAATCGGCCTTTGATCGCAAGAAATCCCCTTCCAACAACTTGCAATAACTTCTCACTAGCTCCTTTACTTCTCTCTCCTCTCTCTCTCTTCTTTACTCCTCTCAACAACCAAAATATGAAAATTAGGGTTATTAACCCTTTTATCTTATCTCTTTTCTCGGTGTGGAGCACATACACACCCCTCGGTGTATGTTACTCTACACACTCCTCTATCTCTCCACTCTTCTACACCGGTTCACACATCACATCCGCTCATCTCACCCTAAGTTCATCAATGAACTATCTCATGGTCAAACCTAAGACCAATCGGGCACGGATCCCGAGGTCCTCGTTTGATGTGATTTTTTGGGTTATTACATCCTCCCCACCTTGGGAATTTTCGTCCTCGAAAATCACCCAAAGGTGTGGTGGTTTGCACTCGCCCCCCCCCCCCCCCGCACACTCGGAGGTGAGGTGCTCTATCTCTTAGCACACACGCAAGTACATGGACATAGGCAATCAATGAACCATATATAACAGTAACAAAAATTGTATATATAAAAAAAAATATCAAAAGTTACAATAGTTACTGAAATGGGGACCACAACAGAAAACAAAAATGGTTCACCCCTATACAAAAAGATGTACAATGCACAAAAAACAAAACAAAAACTACATGCCAGCCTCACTTAATGTGGGTCTGTCGAGCAGCTGCTCGACGGAGTGGATCTGCCACGTGGTCGGATGGTCGGTGGCGGTAGCGGATGAGAAGTCACGGCTTACCGCAGAGGTGGAATGGGAGTGGAAGTAGATGGTGGCGCGTCAGCTGTGCCTGCTTGGTGGGGTGTGGTGGAAGTAGAAGCACCCCATCATGTAATTGCGCCCCAAAGACCGGACGATGAAAGGCCGTGGGTGCCATGGTCCATTCTTCTTCCCGGCCAAGATGTCCCGGTAGGTGTGAGGGTAGATAAACTGAGGGTGTGAAACATGAGGAAATCAATCCTCCTGCTCATCCTCTCGTTATTCGCTCCATTCTGCCTCAAGCGGGCGAGAGTCTCCTCAATGGTGGTGGTGGTGGTGGGCGGTCGGCACGCGGAAGTAGAGGGGGTGCAGGTCGAGGTGGTGGTGTGTAGTCTGCCGTGGTGGTGGTGGAATGATTGTCATGCACCGTGGAACGACTGGGTGGTACCGCGCCATCTACAGGGGGTGGTGGTGGGATTGTAGTCAGGTCCTGCCACCGGTGGTGGTAAAGTCTTCTTCAGAGATTGTAATGCTCCATTCGGAGAATGGTTTCACCGGAGACGATGAATATGCCTCTAGAATGCTAGAGATGATGCTCGTCGTAGGGCATCCCATCCCTAGTTCAAGGTTGCCCTTCATGAGCTTTCCTTGATGTACCTCATCCCTTCAAGGATGACTAAGGTAACATCAAACCATCGACGTTATAGGCCGCGATAGAGGGTTTGCACCAACTCAACACGCTCGGTCTTTGTGGCGCATGGGGTAGAGGTTGGCGTGAAAAATAGAATCGAGCATCCATATGTAATGTGGAAGGTCAACCCTCTTAGACGAGGTGCCCGATCCCTTTTTCCCCTTGGTCATGTCGGCAAGGATATCTTCGACATTGGGGCTCACGGGAAGGTGGTAGTAGTGTGGTCTCGGGTACATAGTCCAAGTAGCACTCTTTCGGCGCTTCTTGGACATGGCGTGTGATGAGGTATTCACGACCCTCAATCGTGGTCTTCGCCATACGTCGTCGTGAGGGCCATCCTTGAGGCCACAGTAAAATAACCGAACCAATCGCGGATAGTAGAACTTCGGATTGGTTTGAGGAGGAAGGTGAGACCGGCGTTGTTGAGGTAGTTTAGGGCCCATATGGTCTCACCTTGGACCACATCCTTGTCAAAAGAGTTTTGTCGAAAATGTGTTCGACCTCAAAGACTGCCCACCATTCAGTGGGTTGCTCAGGGTTGACGGGTGGTGGTGGAATAGGGCTTGCGTCATGTGAAGACGCGCTAGTCGACCCGGACGTAGTGTCCGATGTCGATGGTGAGGGTGTCCTCACAGGCGAAGGGGTTGGTGGTGGTGCGGCGCTTTTGCGCCGCAGTTTTGAAACTGCCCTCTTCGATGATAATCGCGTTTTAGGCGGCATTCTCGCTAAAACACAAGGAAATAGGGTTTCTTATATGAAAAAATATGAAAAAGAACAAAGATTAGGGTTTACCCAATCTTGAGAAGGTGTGTGAAGTCAAATCCGGTCGAGAATGGCCGGAAATGGTGCAAACCCTAGGTAGTTGAATCGCCGGAGAAGAAGAGGAATCGGGTGCCCAAAAACTCAAAAATCGAATGGGTTGAAAACCCCCTTCATATATATAGTGGTTGGCTCGACTAGTCGAATTTCTCGTTACGATTAAGTCGAATTCCAAACTTAAAGGAACTCCCGAATTCGATTAGTCGATTTTCCTAATTCGACTAATTAAACTTCGATCTCGACTAGTCGAAATACCATTTCGATCAGTCGAAATGTTTAGGGTTCAAATTCTAACTTTGGAGCCCACTGGAAGGACTCAGTCGACTAGTCGAAATCCGTTTCGATTAGTCGAAATTTAACTTCGACTAGTCGGAATATAATTCGATTCAATTAGTCAAATCGATCGTATGCCTTTTAAACTTCTACAATTCCTCCATAACTCGATTAGTCGAATGCAAATTTCGACTAATCGATTTTTTCATGTCCAATTCGATTAGTCGATTTCCTTTACTAGTCGAATTGTCCACTTCGAAATTTCTTTTAGACTTTTAAGTAATTCGACTAGTCGAAATGTGAATTCGACTAATCGAACTTTTCCTCGATTAGTCGAACGCTAGTTCGACTAGTCAAAATTTTCTAAGTTATTCTTTTTGAACTCTGGCTCACTGGCATAGGCAGTCGATTAGTCGATTTGACTTTCGAGTAGTCGAATTGTCAAATCGACTAGTCGAAATGTCTCAATTGGTCAAAGTTTCACAAAAATTTCCATTGAATTACCAGTATCGTGGAGATTTCACAACTACGTTTGCGGGTTACATCGAATCCTGACGTCGTTGGAAATAAAAGGTATTGTTCTTTCACATCGGGCCTCTTCTTTAGGATGATTGTTCCAACAAGCACTAAGGGAATTACTTTAGTCGTAGTACTTGCTCTTTTCGATCTAAAATCTCCACTGGTTCCTCTATCATGCTCATGTCCTCACACATCTCTATAGGTTGCTTTCCTAATACATGAGACGGATCATTTACGCATTTTCCCGAGCATCGATATGTGGAAAACATTATGCACTCGATCAAATAGCGGTGGTAAACCAATGCGATATGCAACTTCACCTACTCGTCCCAAAATTTCAAATGGTCCAACATAACGTGGACTTAACTTCCTCTCTTTCCAAATCTCATTACACCTTTCATAGGTGACACTTTCACAAACACATGCTCGCCCACTTTATAGTCAACACTAGTCCGCTTCATGTCGCGTAACTTTTCTCAACTCGTTGTCTTCAACCTTTCTCTAATTATTACGACGGTAGCGCGTTATCTTCAAGTAATACAAATTTCTCACTGTTTCCTCCCAATTGAGAGGTGATTTGCCGTCTCCATCTGAGCTTCATACGGTGCCATGCCAATGCTCGTTTGGCTGTTATTATATCGAACTCGAGCATCGGTAGATACTCATCCAAAGTATCCTTGCATATCAAGCATGCATGCTGAGCATGTCTTCTATTACTTAGTTCACTTTCGTCTGCCCATCGGTTTGAGGATGGAAAAATGAACTAAAGTCTAGCGTGTTCCCATTCCTTCTTGAAATTTCTTCCAAAACTTGGGCGTATATAGTGGGTCACGATCGAAACTATCTTGCTTGGAATACCATGTAATCTTACAATTTCCTTCATGTATAAATCGCCAATCTTCTGCCTATGTATATAGTGTTGTATGGCAAAAAGTGCTAATCGGTCTCTGACGACCCAAATGGCATTATGTCTCTTAGCGAAGACGGGTAATCCAACAATGAAATCCATTGAGATCGATTCCACTTCCATTACGGTATTGGTAAAGGTTGCAATAGTCCGGGATGTCTATGATCAACCTTCACTTCTTGTGACAAGTCAAACATCGTGACACATACTCGGCCACGTCTTGTTTCAGTCCTCTCCACCAGTAATTCTTTTCAAAGTCTTGGTACATTTTGGTGCTACCAGGGTGGATAGCATAATTTGACTTATGGGCCTCATCAAGAATCGTTCGTCTTAGATCGGCGTTGTCCGGAATGCATAGACGGCCTTTAAACAACAAAGAACCATCTTCTTTTAATGGGAAGTCCGACCTGATGCCTTCACTCACGTCTTGATGAATCTTTGTTAATGTCGGATCTTTCATCTGTAGATCGTGGATATGCTCAAATATCACTGGCTTTACGGATATGTTAGCCAAAAAGGATCCAGTGTCCTTTGACTCAATGTTCGCATCATAGAATGCCAGGTCTTCCAATAATTTCCATCGGTGCATACCCAAAATCAAGGAAGCTAACTGAGCTGAACCTTTTCGACTCAATGCATCGGCCACTACATTCACCTTGCCAGGATGGTATTGTATAGAGCAATCGTAGTCCTTGAGGAATTCCATCCATCTGCGTTATCTCATATTGAGCTCTTTCTGTGTAAACAGATATCGGAGGCTCTTATGATCGGTGAAAATTTCAAAGGTTTCACCATACAAGTAATGTCTCCAAATCTTTAAGAAAATGAGCTACTTCCAAGTCATGAGTCGGGTAATTTTTCTCGTGTTCTTTCAACTGTCTTGATCCGTAAGCTATCACCTTCTTGTGTTGGTTGAGTACACAACCAAGGCCATTGTATGACGCGTCGCTGTACACTGCGTATCCTCCATCGAAGGAATCGCTAACATCGGAGCCGGCGAGTCTCGTTTGAGTTCTTGAAAACTCTTCTCACATGTCTCCTCCACTCAAACCTTGAATCTTTTCGTGTCAGCTTCGTGAGAGGTCCCGATATCTTTGAAAACCCCTCAACGAAACGTCGATAATAGCCTGCTAAGCCCAGAAAACTTCGGACATCGGTCACTGTCTTTGGCTGCTCCCATTTAACTACTACTTCAATCTTTGTTGGATCCACAGTGACACCATGCTTTGAGACGACATGTCCCAAAAAGCTAACTTCTTCCAACCAAAACTCACACTTGCTGAGTTTGGCGTACAATTGGTGTTCACGTAGCGTCTGTAGAGCAATCCTCAAATGTTCTTCGTGTTCTGTCTTGGATTTGGAGTATATCAGTATATCATCAACAAATACTACGACGCAGGAGTCCAAGTGTGGTTTAAACACTCGGTTCATCAGATCCATAAATATTATTCGTTAATCCAAAGCGGCATCACAAGGAATTCATAGTGTCCATACCGTGTCCGAAAGTCGTCTTGAATATCCTCGGCCTTTGACTCTTAATCGATGATACCGGATCTCGAGTCGATCTTGGAAAAATACTTTGCTCCTTGCAGTTGGTCGAATAGATCGTCTATTCTAGGCAAAGGGTAACGGTTCTTCACAGTGAGTTTGTTCAATTGTCGATAGTCAATGCATAGCCGCATCGACCCATCCTTCTTCTTGACAAACAAGACCGGTGCTCCCCATGGAGACACGCTCGGTCTAACAAACCCCTTGTCCATAAGCTCTTGTAGTTGTTCCTTCAATTCCTTTAACTCAGCGGGAGCCATTCTATAAGGTGCTTTCGAAATAGGCTCCGTTCCTGGTGCTAAGTCAATGGCGAATTCTACTTCTCTTTCTGGAGGTAATCCCGGCAATTCTTCTGGAAACACGTCAGCGAAGTCTCGCACAACTGCTATCTCAGAAATGACGTTCTTTTCTTCCTTGTCCTCCTTTAAGAAAGCTAAATATCCACTGCAACCCTTTCTGATCATCTTTTCGGCCCTTACTGCTGAGATCAGTGGTACTGATGACGACCTCACTCCTTGAAACCGAAATGATCTTCTTGTGTTGGGTCTGAAGATAACTACCTTGTTCTTGCAATCGGTTGCACAATGTTGCCAACCGGTCCATGCCAAGGATCACATCAAACCCTTGCATGTCTAACGATATCAACTTTGCTTCTAGTTCATGCACCTCCAAATCTTGAACTACGATGATGGATTTGCAAGCTAACTCGTGTCTACTAACTCTCCAAATCGGAATAGAACCAAGATAGGGACGAAATCCAACGTCTGGACAATCTTCATCTTCTTTAAAGCGTGGAGTGGCGAATGAATGGGTAGACCCGGGGTCTATCAATACTCGAGCGTCATATCCACCGAAACATCCTTTTTCATATATGTTTAGAGTACCTATAGTATACATACACACATACAATAATTTATATATCAATTTACACTTTCAATTCGCTTACAGCTTTTGTATATAAAAAAAATATATATCTATTCAATTTCCTTCTCTATCTAAAATTTTGATGAAATGAAAACTTTCTTTAATTTTAAAAGGGTCTCACCTTGGTATGACGTCATGCACGTTCCACGCTTCTGACGAAAGGATCGCATAGGCTCTCCCCTGAACGACCGGTTTTCTTGCTTGAATTTGTCGTGGTGCTGCAACTGAAACCGTCTTTCTTCTATCTGTCTCGGGGCAATCCTTGATCAAGTGGCCCACCTTGCCACATCGGAAACAGCCCCTAGTTCCCAATCTACAATCCACCATCCTATGAGGCTTGCCACACTTTGCGCAAGTCTCTCGAGGTGCGGAAGAAATAGTATGAGAACCCTGTGTAACAGTGGCGCCAGTAGACATGGCAGGGCTCTCATAGCGAATAGGTCTTCCCAGCGCGAAATGTAATGAAACCTTTGTTGGTGTTGTTGTTGTTATTCGGTCTTCAAACCCCCCTTGAAAGCTGTGGTCTCGATTCGCCCATGAACCTCGGCTTTTTGTTCACGGTTCATAGTCCCGCTTCCTTGTTCATTTCCTCCTCTCTGCTCTCTCCTCTGATATCTATTATTGTTCTCCTCTTCACACCAACGCCTTGCTCATGACCTCTTCATAGGTCCTCAGGTTGAAATGGAGCTCGCCTCCCTAACCTCGGGCTTCAAACCTTCGAAACCTCTTGGACTTCATCACTTGGGCGGCGTGTCCGAGCAAAAACGGGCAAGTCGTCGAAACTCTACCCCGTATTCTCTCACTGTCATTCTCCCTTGTACTAACTGCAAAAATTGTATCTCTAATTGGTTTCTCACCACTTCTGGAAAATATTGTTTGTTGAACTCCTCAACAAACTCCTCCCAAGTCCAAGGCAACTCTGGGGTCTCCTGAGTCCGAGTCCGTATCACAGACTTCCACCAAGGCCCAGCCTCCCCATCCAACATATAAGCTGCCCATCTTACACTCTCATCTTCCGTGCAAGTTAGCACGCTAAAGACTTTCTCCATCTCCATTAACCAGTTCTCAGCGGCCATTGTGTCTGCCTGCCCAGAAAATGTAGGAGGTCTCATCCTTCTAAACTCAGAATGATGAGGGCACAGCAACGCAGTCCTCGTGTGGTGTAGGTGGTCATTCTCTACATGAGCTGCAAAGGATGCGGCTTGTTGTGCCATGGCAGCTGCCATAGTCTCCATAGTGTGCATCATCCTTTGTCGCTCCTCCCTATCTTCTTGTCTTTCTCTCAATCTTTCTTGCTCTCTTAGATCTTGATCCTGCTGATCTCGATCCTCTTCCTCATCTTTGTCTGCACTCGCCCCCAGGGCCTCAAAGACCTCCTAAAGGCACTGTATTGGTAGGAGAGATGAAATCATCTCCACTACGCAAACTCCTTTGATGGCCTCCCCTTGGTCGGCCTCTCCCTCTAGCTGACATTTGCGGCTGCATTTGAAACTAAAGTTTTGTTAGCAGAAGTCCCTATGTTCTGACGAAAGAACCCTTGTCAGAATTGCTAAAAGAAAATAGCTTTGATACCAACTGTGACAGCCCGGATTTCGACACCCCGAAACCCGTGCCATCAGCACGATCATCTTGACCGTGCCCTTAGCTAAGCACGGAACACTGGTATATCAAGCATCAAAAGTACTATAATTTGAAATTTGCGGAATTTAAATCTATATTAATTAACTTTCCAAAAGACAGTTCTACCCTCATGCCCCTACATGAATGGAGAACCGATCCGAACCATCGATGATAGAAAATCATCACGGATGGTTCGTCCCAAAAGAATAATCCAAAACCTTATATACATGGTTTTTCACAATATCAAGGCTTGACATACCAAGCCGTACAAAACTCTCTGTAAAATCCCTCAAAGTGGCACAGCGGAGTCCTCTAGAAGAAGTCCTCTGGAGGTGGCTCCAACTCGTCACCGGCCGCAAGGTCCACACTCTCGGGATTCGCCTCCTGTAGGGTGAGCTACATCCTAGCTCAATAGGGAAACAAACACAGTTTGAACATATAAATTATAACTCACATGTATTCCATGATATGCCATGCATGATGGATCTATGCAATTGTTAATGGAGCAGTTTAAAAGCATTTCGTTTTACTGTAATTTCTTGTATTTTCATTTACTCATGAAAAATGCTGAAAAGGCCTAAAGCAAAACTTAAACTTTCAACTTAAGTAATCCCCGAGCAATATAGCATCGAGCCCCGATGAGATACCCTTCATCGTCATCTATATAGACAGTTTTAATGTATTCCCTGGGAATACCATATAGTACCCAAGCCCCTTTCCCCTGGGGATTGGTGGCGAGGTTTCACTTGTCTCAATCAACACCCCTGGGGTGTGCTTACTATGTACGGATAAGCCTCCGCACTGGCCTACGGTTTCGCCGCCGTATCGGTCACGGATATCCTGCCGTGTTGTCAGTGGATATCCGCCACGTCTCAAACCTCAAATAACAAAAATATCGATTGCCTTACATATAGTTATTCACCGTAAGTGTGCTATCTTATATCGGTTAGGCCCTATCAAACATGATTCAATCCTTGGATACATCCACAGGATGTATCCATTTACTACATCACACACGATGCTCTTATCTCTTACTTCTTCATCCCACAGGGATGGCTCATTAGTTACTCTTATGAATATCACACACACACATTTCACAATTCTTTAAGCAGTAAAATATTTGAATGAAATCTATATCACTACATACATGCTCTTGTAAAATAAGGTACATGTTCAAGGTGTTCCCTACCTTAGGTCTCTATCGATTCAATGCATCAAGGTCCCACTCGGCTCCTTGTGCCCACTTTCATACGTATCACCTATGATACCATTAAACACACTGAAACGTCACTAAAGATGTAATGAATAAGTCTCAAGACCCCCCCAGAGTCTTGAAGCAAGAATCAAAAGTCAACAAAAACTAAGTCAGTCGACTAGTCGAGTTCCTGGTTCGACTAGTCGAAATCCAACTCGACTAGTCGATTCTCAAAATCGATTAGTCGAGGTCCAATTTCGATTAATCGATTCTCCAAATCGATTAGTCGAAATCCCCTGTTCTAACTGTCCAATTTTTCCTTAAATAATTGATCATACAAAATCGACTAATCGAAATTGGGATTCGATTAGTCGAAATCCTTACTCGACTAGTCGAAATCCAATTTCGACTGGTCGATTTCCCTTAACCCATTTTTACTCCTCCTTTGAGGCTCAATGACTAGTCGACACCCAACTCGACTAGTCGAAATTCAAAGTCGACTAATCGAAATTCAATTCGATTAGTCGAATTCGTGGTCATCTGACTTTTCAACTTCCTGGGGAATTTCGATTAATCGAATCCCAATTTCGATTAGTCGAAATCCCCAGATTCAGCCTTCTTTGGTCGTTTTCTTCCCAATCTTTTCTCAGTTATTTTCTAAGCAATATTCCTACAATTTCCACCCATTTTAACCACAATTTATTCTATAAATCTACACCATTTATTTACAAGAATCTCACCTTAAATCAACCTCAATTTGATTTAAATGTAGGGTTGGAAGGTTAGGGTTTCCAGCTTTTGTCTGAACAGATCCCCCGCGTCGAATCCGGCGCTTTGATCGCAAGAAATCCCCTTCCAACAACTTGCAATAACTTCTCACTAGCTCCTTTACTTCTCTCTTCCTCTCTCTCTCCCTTCTTTACTCCTCTCAACAACCAAAATATGAAAATTAGGGTTTTCAACCCTTTTTATCTTATCTCTTTTCTCGGTGTGGAGCACATACACACCCCTCGGTGTATGTTACTCTACACACTCCTCTATCTCTCCACTCTTCTACACCGGTTCACACATCACATCCGCTCATCTCACCCTAAGTTCATCAATGAACTATCTCATGGTCAAACCTAAGACCAATCGGGCACGGATCCCGAGGTCCTCGTTTGACGTGATTTTTCGGGTTATTACAGACCGGTCGAAAGGGGATTCGATCAATCGATTCTTGATAGTTAATCTGAATTCTCTTTTGAGATTTTGGAACTTCTGGGATATTTTCATGTCAATTTTGACGTTCTAATCAAGATTAGATGTATGTTGGGTACAATTGAACCTAAGAAGGGTGTGAAGCGAGCTCGAGCTACGTGAATCTAGGAGTCTTGCACATGGTGAGGAAAACCCTTTAATATGTATAGATGCACTTAGTAAGCATGTGCGTAGTGATATGTGAAGTATGTGAACATATTATATGCTCTTGTGGAAATATGCATGTCTTGTTATGTGTGTACGTCTTTTAAATAAGTCATATGAAATGAAGTGACAGATTTTGAGAAGTACATTGGTACTCAAAGTGGTTAGCCTTGAATGCGCATATGTGAATGTGGTGTGAACCCAATTATGTTGTCAGGACTTTTAAACTTGGAAAACTATTATGTTTATTGCACTTACACGGTGAATAACTATATGTAGCTTTTACACATTGTTTTAAGGTTATGAGAATACCCGACCGATGTGGTGGGACAGCCACGACCGACACAGCGAGATATCCGCAACCAATACGGCGGGATATTCGTACAATTGCGCTTCGATTTAGTGGGATATCTGGTCTTTGAGTTCCAATAGTGAAATTATTTTGTCCGACAAGTCCCTCCGTTTCAAGAGCTTGTAACTTTGATAAAAAGGGTTCAATTGAACGACGATGGTGGGTATTCCATCGGGGCTCGATACTATATTGCTCGGGGAGTATTTAAGTGAAGTGTTTTAAGTGGGTGTGTTGAGTAAAAATTTATCATTTCCTTTAAATATGATAAGTAAGTCTGCATGTTCATTCTCTATTCATTTACATCGAATTACCTTTGCTCGTGAACCATATGTCTTCTTTTCATTAAATTATGCA
Organism: Chloranthus sessilifolius; assembly: GCA_021018995.1. Lineage (NCBI taxonomy): Eukaryota > Viridiplantae > Streptophyta > Magnoliopsida > Chloranthales > Chloranthaceae > Chloranthus > Chloranthus sessilifolius. The sequence goes on along the minus strand of CM037597.1, from coordinate 29,769,996 downwards.
TGGTGAATTATCATGAAAGACATGTTTATACAAAAATCACGCATATTAGATCTAGTTTTCCTCATTGGGCTAGGATGTAGCTCACTCTTTTGACTATACGTCACAAGTACAGGAGGAGATTTGGTAGCAGAGGACCAAGATAAGCTAGATTATGATTTCATGCCTCTCGAGGAGAATGAACCTCCTCTCGAGGACTTCTTTGAGGAGTTTTTGTTCTAGTTGATGATACTATTGGACCTGGTATGTCAGGCCATCATTTTGAAGACATTGTAATAAGTATAGTATAGATATTTCACTTTTGCGAATGATCAAGGGTGATTAGAAGATATCACCGATGGTTCGGTACAGTTCTTTGTTCCATATAGTAGACATGGGAGTTAGAACTGTCTTTTGAATTTGATAGTAAGTTTGGGAAGTTGTGCACTTCTAGGCCGTGTATGCGTGTAACTACTATGCTTTCACTGATGTGTTCGGGCATGATCTAGTAGATCGTGCCGACGGCTCGAGTTTCGGGGCTCTGAGATTCGGGTTGTCACAATATCAACCATTGAAAGCAAGGAAGAATAAAATTAGGAATTAGAATTATATTAGGAATCTTTTATTTTTAGTAGTTTATTTTATTAAAATTGAAAGTCTTTGTAAATCGACTCCTTATGATCTATAAATAAGAGAGCCCGGTATAGGAATAAGCATCGAAGAAATTTAGCACCAATTGACAACTGAGGTTGGATTTTCTTTCGATCAGTAGTATAAAATAGTTAGAATAGATTAGATATCAGAGGTTTCTCAAGAGCATTTGATAACTGCTATTGGGTACTGAAGATAAGTGTAGATATCCTAGTTTCTCAGAAGCAATTGACGATTGCGGCTGAGGGGTGAAAGATAAATTTATTTGTTTTCTAGTTTAGATTTTATTTGTTTTATTTACATGCTTTGTAAATATCTTCATGTTTTAATTTGAATTGACGACTCAGGTTGGAATTTTTAGATTAGTGTAACAGTTTTTACTTTTCCATCTTCAATTTTTTAGAGTTTGATTGACGCCCAAACTTTAGGAACTTGTTGATTAGATTAAATCTTTATTAAAGAATTTTAGTTTTTGATTGATGCTCAAATTCTAGAAGACTGCAATACGGTGTAATGGTACTATATATTTTTATAAATATCCGATAGCTAAAGATTGAGATTGACGACCTCAATCTGAAGAAGGAGGATTAGGATTTATTAAATGCACTTTAGATTAAGAAACCATTCTTTTATTCATATTTCTCAAGTAGTTTAGAACCTTTAAAAGATAAATATAAACTTTAAAATAGAAATAAGTATATATATAGAGAGAGAGGATAACATCTTCATGGGAAGGATCCTATACTATCTCTACAATTTCCATTGTGCGCTTGTAATAGGTTAAGACTTAACTAGATACACACATAAGTAGCGATCAAAGGCATCAAATTTGGATACGATCGTCGGAGACATCGTGCACCCTATCTAAGGGGTAAAAACCTTAGTATATTTGTGTATGAAACTTAAATTATGTTGGTTAGATTGTATGCCATGAGTTTTGGGTGATTTGAATCAAGGAAGAAGAAACCCGAAGGGTTTCTGAAGCTGTCAAAACTGATCGATGAATTTTGAAATCTATTGATTAGATTGTATAGAATAGAGATTTGTAAAAAAAATTCTAAAGGAGTCTATCATTCGATTTTGGAAATCAATCGATCAAATTTGAAACTAATCGATCTAATTTGAAACCGATTGATCGACTTGTTAAAAACAAGGAGTTGTATAAGGCTCTTAGGAAATAGATCAATCGATTTTCCATGCCTTCGAAAATCGATCAATCGATTTGTTTTGTTTTTGTTTGCTTCAGTTTCTAATGAGAAACTTCAAATTTTAAGAATTTTTTGCCATTAATGCGTAGTACATGATCTTTGTATAAAGTAGGTTAAGAGCGAGGGACGTTGGTAGGGACTGTTGCTATGATGAGGATCATCGTTTGGCACCAAACCTAAGGTGGGGAAAATTCGACACTCAATTGCATTTTTGACTCTGATTTCGTAGATGCTTTGATATGATTAAATGAAATGGGATAAGTTTGACTGCCTTTGAGCTAGTATTTGACTTGTTTGATTTTGAAATGGTTTTAGTACTCGGAAATTGGCTGTATTTGAATAATTGAAAGTTTTGAATCACTGACTAGTACTTGAAATTTTAAATGTGGAATCACAAATATGAACTTGAATTAAGAGTTGTAAATCTGAATTTAAAACTCGAATTCGAACTTGAATCTTTATCTGAACCTGCAATCCTTTGATTTTTGAATCCGAACATTAATCTTGATCTGAACCTTGAATCCCTGAATATCGTACATTGATTCTATGGACTATAAACTTGAATAAGAACTTGAACTCTGAATCGTGAATCGAACTGGTAGGACAATTAATCCGTGAATCAAACTGGCACGATGGCATAACCGTGAATCGAAGTGGTATGGAAGTTAATCCGTGAATCAAACTAGTACATCGGTATATCCGTGAATCGAACCGGCATGGCAGCATAACCGTGAATCGAACTGGTATGGCAGTTAATTCATGAATCAAACCGGCACGGTGGAGTATCCATGAATCAAATCGACACGACAACATATCCATGAATCGAACCGGCACGACAGCATAACCATGAATCGAACTGGAATGGCAGTTAATCCGTGAATTGAATCGGCATGACGCAGTATCCATGAATTGAACAGACATGATAGAATATCCGTGAATCAAACTGGCATGGCAGCATAACCATGAATCGAACTGGTATGGCAGTTACTTCGTGAATCGAACCGGCACAGTGACATATCTGTGAACCAAACCATAAGTTAGGTAAATTGAAGTGGACCGCTATGGCAGATTATATGTAAACACTATGGACTGCTATGACGGATTATATGTGTATCTGTGGACCGCTAGGGTGGATTATATGTACACACTATGGACCATTACGGCGGATTATATTTGTATCTGTGGACCGCTAGGGTGGATTATGTATACAATTGTGGACCGCAAGGGAGGATTATATGTAAGTGAATCGAACCTGATCCTTGAATCCGAATCGAACCTGATCCTTGAATCTGAATTGAACTTAATCTTTGAATTTGAATCGAACTTTATTTTTGATATGAAATTGTCTTCAATACGAAAATGTTTTGAAATTCGATTATAAAACTTTGTCTTCAAAAATGCTTGAATTTTGTCATTGAATTTATGTTTTGATATAGAAATTTTTTGAAATCTTGTCATTGAATCTATGCATGATCCGATAAAATGTAATTGTTCTTGAGTTTTCTCTACTAAGCTTAGACAGTTAGCTCACCCCGATTATACGTCACAGGTGTGGCACTTGATCAGGACACCAGACTTGAAGAGAGTCTAATTTTGCATACCGAAGGAAGGAGATCATACGTTTGAGGATTTTACTCATAGATTGGGGTTTGTGAACATCGGAAAGGTTTTGGGAATTGTAGATTTCTGACATGTTGCATCACAAGTGGGTTAGTTTTTTCTTTTGAATTACGTGTTTTCTATATAGAAATGGATATTTGAGTTTAGGTCTGCCGTATGTATATCTGCTTTGATTTATGTGCTTATATGTGGATGTATCAAGTATTCTGTTATCAGATTGTGATCTACAATCTGGTGGTTCGGGTTTTCCCAGTTTGGTTTGAAACAAAAATGTGGCGGGAAAATACGGGCTATCACAGTTGGTATCAGAGCTATGGCAGTAGATCCTATCAAGACATAAGAGACCCAACAGTGACTCTGTCACAGTTGGTATTAGAGATATGGCAGTAGGTTTTGTTGGGGCATAGACTGACTCTTCCTGATCGTAGCTATGACATTAGATTCTGTTAGAGCTTAGGCTTCAGGTGTACCAGAGACCCAAGGTTATGACTTTAGGTTTTGTTAGAACACAAGGAGCATAGAAAGGCTTAGATTATATTCGATTACGATTAAGGCTTTGGATATTAATGATCACTGTTGATTAAATCTGTGTTTTATTGTGACAAATCAGTGTGGCCCCACATGTCAGAGGAAGTAGAGGAAGACTGAGGACGGTCAGCATGACGGATGTCCCTGAAGGTGAGGCCACATTGTGTGGCTTAGGAATCACCTCCACTCCAAACACTGTTCCACTAAGTGGAGAGAATGATAGAGGTAGTGATAGACAACTATTGGACATCATGGCCAACGCAATGACACAACAGACAACTTCAATGGCACAACAAACCAAGCTACTAGGGATCAGGCAATAGCCTTTAGGATTTTTATAACTTAGAAGGATGCGTCCTCCGAGCTTTTCGGGTCAAGTCGATACACTTGAGGCCGAGAAGTGGTTGAACGAGATGGAGAAGATCTTTAGTGTACTTCCTTGCACTGAGGATGAGAAAGTGAGATGGGTAGCCTTCAAACTAGATAGAGAGGCTAATCCCTGGTGGAAAGCAGTATAGAGAGATAGAGTTCAAGAGATTCCAAATACGCCGTGGTCTTAGGCAGAGTTTGTTGAGAAATTCAACGATGAGTACGCCCCCAATGTAGTGAGAAATTAATGGGAAGTCCAGTTTATAGAATTGAAACAAGATCGGATGTCCATATGTGAGTACGGGGCCGAGCTCATGAGACTCTCAAGGTTTGCACCTCAACATGTGGCCATGGAGTTGATGAAGGCCAAGAAGTTTCAACATGGCCTAAGGCCTGACATCCAGGAAAGGGTTTCACTGTTTGAGTTGGGAACCTATGCAGAGGTGATGGCCAAGGCCTTTATTGCTGAGCAAGATGTTAAAAATAAGTACCAAAGAAAAGAGCAATACCAAAAAGAGAGGACAAGTCAAGCACGATCTTGTGCTTCAGAGCACACAGGCAAGGATCCGAGGCTTTTGAAACCAGGAACCAATCAGCCTGCTCAGGCTATCCACTTGAGACCACCCAAGTCTACGCCCATGAGACCGAGACTCTTGATGTCGACACCTTGCCAGCCCACTTAGTTGCACCTTCCTTTGACGAGAACATCCATAGTGCAGCAAACATAGTGCATTGCTTCAGCCCCACCGGTTGAGCCATGCTTACGATGTGGAGGGCAACACAGGAAAGTGGAGTGTTGGTGGGTCACGGGCGCATGCTTCAAGTGTGGGTTGACAGGACATTGGATAAATGATTGTCCCAAGGCAAAGACGGATCAATAAGGAGGACCTGGTTTGGGTCAGTGAGGAGGACCTAGTTTGGAAAGATTTTTGTTTATTTTGGATAGAAATTTTTATTGTCTTTTACAAAAAAAAAAATACATTGGGTCATGTCATAAATATTTCTGCGATGATGGCTTGCAATGAATGGTCTTCAATTTTGTGGTTTTTTATGGTTAGAATAGTTATTGGTATGGATGTCGTAAAACTATTGAATCCTGACGGATGCACTTTGATCATTGACCCTAGTTGGATGGTTGCTTGCATCGTTTGAGTATGATTATTGTAAATTTACCTGGATTATTTTGTGGATGGTTGAATATACTTTATTAATGATCATTTATTTTGGAGATTAATGGTTTTAAATTGTGGTTAGCTTGTTTCAATAATTGATTATTGTTTGATGATGCAAATGGAAAATGAGAAATAATTGCAGGATCATGATTGTAACTTAATGGTAATGAGCTTTTTGCAGGGTAATGCTTTAAATAGCCTCCATGTTTATGGAATGGTCTAATTCACTATATGGATAATTGTGGTTTCATTTAGTAATTTTAAAATGGTTATAGGTTATGGATGAATTCTTTATTTATCATTTTTGATAATCCTGATTATCCGAGATGCATTTATAGCCTGCAAAGCTTATCGAATGAATGGATAACTTAGTTGTGGATAAATGTTTATCTTAGTTGGGGATATTATTCTCGTATAATTAGTTGTGGATAAATGCTAAGTTTAGTTGTGGTTATCTCATGTTGAACTGGTAATTTTGAATCCTTTGGTAGACCATTATCAAAATGCCACACTTAGTTGTGGATATCTTGTTAGGAGTTCTTGAATTTATGGGGATTAATGTGACTGATTCGTATGACCATTTTGGTGTACCCTCAGTTTTAATACCACTAACAGTAGTCATACTCTTTAGCTTGGTACTGTGTATTTGCAGCCAAATGAGCTGTATGAATTTTCGAGGATGAAAATTTCTTTAAGGAAGGGACAAATGTAATTACCCTGGTTTCCATTGATAATTGAATCATTGACTCTTTGGGAGAGTGGGACTACTCTTGTTTAGGAGTAATAAGTACCCATACCTCTTCGACTAAGGATACATAAATTTTCGAGGATGAAAATTCTTTTAGGTGAGAAGAATGTAACAACTCGAAATTTTCGTAAAGGTTGAATCATTGACCTTTGATGAGAATCCGATCTTTTGAATGATTTGACCCAAGTCAAATGTTTGACCTATGTAACCTGGTCTCAAAACCTCACTTGTTATAATTGGGGGCGGGCACTGAGCACATTAAATCTCAACTCGTACCCTATGTAGAGTGTACGCTTGTTTGTACACATTACACACGAACCTGAGCCCAATTTGCGAACTTGGGCCTCTACCCGAGTACGCTGACTAATTGGGCCGACGTTGGGCCTTAACTTGGACCTTAGAATGTGTGACAAATAAACAACTTAGATGTTAGAGCTTTACACTGAGTTAAAGCTTATTTGAATAAGGACTAACACAACTAGTCGGTGTGCACTCTTCACACCGAAACAATTACCATACACATAAGTGAAACTTACTTTGGAAGTTTCATTTGCTAGAAACATTGAGAGAAAGAGAAGAGCAAGAGGTGAGCTTGAGCGAAAAGCTATGTTCCCTCTGCGTTCTCCTTCACATTGCCGATTTTCCGTTCAAACATCATCTTCTTCATTTTATCGCAAGGAAAAGTCAATTTCGGCACAGTTACGATCAAGAGAAACAAGAGAGAGGGAGAGAACCAATGCTCCCAAACCCTCTTTTTCAAGTGAGACCCAAGCCCCATTGATCTCTATTTGAATCCTCCTAATTCGCTCAAGAGAACCTTTGGCGTTGTTGTGTATGCCAAGAGGACACGATCAACACCCATTACGAGCGAAAGAATTGAGGGGTTAAACCAGTGGAAGAACGTTGAGCTTGAAGGCGTCAATTTTGGATACGATCGTCGGAGACATCGTGCGCTCGATCTAAGGGGTAAATACCTTTGTTTGTGTGTGAAACTTAAATTATGTTGGTTAGATTGAGTGCCATGAGTTTTGGGTATATCAAGGAAAAAGAAACCCGAAGGGTTTCTTAAGCTGTCAAAACCGATCGATCAATTTTGAATAGAACAGAGATATGTAAAAAGAATTTATGAAGGAAAAGATCGTTCAATTTTGGAAATCAATCGATCAAATTTGAAACTGATCGATCGAATTTGAAGCCAATCAATCGATTTGAAAATTGATCAATCGACTTGTATAAAATAGGGAGTTGTATAAGGCTTTGGGGAAATCGATCTATCGGATTTCCCTGCCTTTGGAAATCGATCGATCAATTTATTCTATTTTTGTTTGCTTCAGTTTCTTATGAGAAACTTTGAATTTTAAGAATTTTTCGCCATTAATACGTAGTACATGATCTTTGTATAAACTAGGTTAAGAGCGAGGGGCGTTAGTAGGGACTGTTGCTACGATGAGGACCATCGTTTTGCACCAAACCTAAGGTGGGAAAAATTCGACACACAATTACATTTTTGACTCTGATTTCATAGATGCTTTGATATGGTTAAATGAAATGGGATAAGTTTGATTGCTTTTGAGCTAGTATCTGACTTGTTTGATTTTGAAATCGTTTTAGAACTCGGAAATTAATTTTATTTGAATAATTGAAAATTTTGAATCATTGACTAGTACATGAAATTTTAAATGTGGAACCTCAAAAATGAACTTGAATTAAGAACTGTAAATCTGAATTTAGAACTCGAATCCGAACTTGAATCTTGATCCGAACTAGGAATACTTTGATTTTTGAATCCGAACTTGAATCCTTATCTGAACCTTGAATCCCTGAATTTCGTACATTGATTCTATGGACTTTGAACTTGAATAAGAACCTGAACTCCGAATCGTGAATCGAACCAGTATGACAGTTAATCAGTGAATTGAACCGGCACGGCGACATATCTGTGAAGCGAACCAGCACGGTATCATAACCGTGAATCAAACTGGTATGGTTGTTAATCCGTAAATCGAACGGGCATGACGGCATATCCGTGAATCGAATCGGCACGGCAGCATAGCCGTGAATCTAACTGGTATGGCAATTAATCCGTGAATCGAATAGGCACGATGGCATATCCGTGAATCAAACCATAGTTAGATAAATTGAAGTGGACTGCTATGGCAGATTATATGTACACACTGTGGACCGTTAGGGTGAATTATATGTGTATCTATGGACCGCTAAGGGGGATTATTCATACAATTGTGGACTGCTAGGGCGGATTATATGCAACTGAATCAAACATGATCCTTGAATCCGAATCGAACTTGATCCTTGCATCCGAATTCAACCTGATCTTTGAATCCAAATCGAACTTGATTTTTAATACAAAATTGTCTTCAATACGAAATTTTTTTGAAATTTAGTTATGAAACTTTGTGTTCGAAAATGCTTGAATTTTGTCATCGAATTTATATGTTGATATAGAAACTGCTTTGAAATCTTGTCATAAATCTATTCATGATCTGACAAAATGTAATTATTCTTTAGTTTTCTCTACTAAGCTTAGACTGTTAGCTCACCCCGACTATACGTGACAGGTGTGGCACTTGATCAGGACACCAAACTTGAACAGAGTCTAATTTTACATACCAGAAGAAGGAGATCTTACGTTTGAGGATTTTACTCATAGATTGGGGTTTGTGAACATTAGTAAGATTTTGGGAATTGTAGAATTCTGACTTGGTGCATCACCGGTGGGGTAGTTGTTTCTTTTGAATTACGTGTTCTATATATAGAAATGGAGATTTGATTTTAGTTCTGTTATATGTATATTTGCTTTGATTTCTACGCTTATATGTGGATGTACCAAGTATTCTGTTTTCAGATTGTGATCTACGATCTAGCGGTCTGGGTTTTCTCAGTTTGGTTTGAAAAAAAAAATGTGTCAGGAAAATCCGGGCTATCACAGAAAGAGTGTTACCCAACCAATCCTCTCTATTTTGTTTCTTCTGATTGGACGTTGTTGCACGTCGTGCGTCTGTTTCGGGATCCTCAGTTTTTGTTTTAGGTATTAGGTTATGTTAAAGGTTTTCATTTTGGGTTTTTAATTCAAGGGGGATTCCCCCGGTGACGCATGTACAAATTTTTTAATCCTTAACGAAATTTTGTTTGTTTTATCCCATTGATTGTCCTATCTGATCAACGTGTGTGCATGTGCGTTAAGAGGCCATTTTGGCATGTGTTTGCGTTTAGAGGCATTCCAGCCTCGACATATATATTTTTTTGTTCGGATTTGGTGATTTCGCACATACTAATTGGCACTGAATAGGATTTTGGGCCTAAACTGACGCGTGAGATCCAACAGTTGGTGGGTTTATTCCGCGCATAAGTACGTGCATTTACTCCTATTCCACGCATGAAGAATTACGTGGAATCGAAAGGTCAGTGGCTAACAAACTAGCTGAGTCGAGGTGACATTTTGGATTTTGCATATTGGCGGATGTTTGAAATTTTAATTTCGCACAAATGGGGTTGCGCGGTTTTGGTTTGTCGCCCCCGCGGGTTGACAGAGGGCTAATTTAGCGCATGAGGAGTAGCGCGGGACTCAAAATTTGGGTATCGTATAGTGCACTTGATTTAATTTCATGTTATGGGGATAGCACAGGATTGACTGATGTCTATAATAGCTTAAAATCCCTCTCATTTCGCTTACGCATTCTGACTTTTCCTGATTTTTGTGCTTCTCTACTCTCAAGTGTTCTAGTTCCCGTGTGAGTGCGATATCTCGCGATCCGTCCGTCGGGTTTCGATGCGGTTTCTTACGTTGCTCTTTTTTTCCTGAGTGCTTTCTTATGAGATGGAGCCTGAGGGTACAATGACTATCTTAGAATTAGTAGAGATGATGGATGGTGAGGGTGCTCTAGAGGTTCCCGTCGGTGGTACAGAGGAGGTCCCGCAGTAGCTGAGGAGGGTCTTGTTAAGGTGACTGTGGTAGCCGAGTGGGATGAGGTTCCTCCTGGTGATGAGGGTGTGGATCCTCCCATTACTGAAGGTGCTGACCCACTCGGGCTGAGCGTTCGATATGGGTTCCATTAGCTAACGCCTTTGCATGGAATCGGGTAAGTGTTCGAAAACAAGAGTCCCTTTTATTTTCCTAGGGATTTAGGCTATGATGCAGATCATCTAGGACATGGAAGCCGCTTTACTTTTATGCAGAACTTGCATTTAGTTTTGGTGTGCGTGCACATTCATGTATCATTCATGTATATAGCTCTAGGTCACGCTTATCTATCGCTTTATTTTTCTCATGTTTTGCATGCTATGCTCATTAGTGTTGTCGCTCCAAGTGTGCCATAATTATGTGCATTATTAATCAAGAATTAAAGAATTAAAGAATGCTAGGTTATATGGATGTTAACTTATGAAAGGGATATCAGCACATTGGGGCTAACACTGGCCTGCAAGATCAGGGCCAATTGTAGCAAGTTTTAAAAGTAAGTATTTCAAGATCGTCCACAGAGAAGTTTGTCTAAAATGAGAGATAAACCTCCAGATCTGTGCTACCAGATCTGGCTCTATAATTATCTAAAAAGAATAGATAAAAGAGAGTGTTGGATTGTGTCACATTTAACTATAAGCAAATAAAGAAAAGAACTATCTACATGATCCAGATCCGAGTTGGGGAGATGTTTAAAATAAGACAAATGCAGAAATAATAGCTTCATGCATTTTAGCCTCTGAATTTTAATGGAGAATCAGTATTTCCAGAAAGTATTCAATCTTCATCCGGCTACCAAAGATAGATGTAAGAGAAATAAATCCAATTAAGGAATAGGTTTAGACTTATGGCTATGATCGTCCAATGGTCACAGATCATCCAATAGTTGTGGCCTATTCTTTAGTTCGTAACATGAACATCATCAGAATGCTTGAATTAGGTTACAAACGCTAATTCGCATAGGGATGATGAATTAAGGGAAGTTGGATGCGGATGAGTGAATCTAAAGAAGTCTAATGCACTAAGGTGAACAGTCAGAACCCTCGACATGTCTCCAATGGAGAAGACAGAAATTACAGCAACATTTTAAAATCCAACGTTACAATTACAGAGCACGGCTTCTTAGAGAGCCCTCAGACTTATAGTCTGAGCTTTTCAGAGAGCCCTCAGATTTACAGTCTTGAATCCGAACTTGGAAGTACAAATCACTCACAATGGCTCTCAAAGGTAAACTACAAGAAGGGATTACAGGGGGTTCAGATAAGCTATCTGACCGGAATGAGGGAAACAGAGATGAAAACTCTAAAATCTGGATGCCTCAATTGGGCAAATGTCTTCTCAATTTATAGCTTTCCCTCTATCCTGCACAAGGCTGAATTGACCAATCAGAAGTGCTCAGATCTGGATTGCCCAATGGCTGTTGAGCACGGGGATCCAGATCTGTTCTGGCCAATGAAAATGCTACGATCCGGTTCACCAATCAGGCGTTAGAAGCATCAATTACTGTTATGGGAATTCAAAAGTTTGTTTGAGCTTCTAGAAGTTCCCGCCAAGTGATTTCATCTTTGGGGGCGGAATATGCCTTTAGTTTGTGCTTGGAATCTTCCGGAATGTCTGTGGGCTTTTAATTACATTGGGGCGTGTAGAGTTTTGAAATGCCCTTCAAAGTGGTATAAATCCTCAAAGATGCCATTTCATGAGTTTAAGGGTCTTTTCGCAAAGTAGTTTGGCTCCGAAGTTCTTTTCGCAAAGCATTTTGGCTTCGAAGTTCTTTTCGCAAAGCATCTTGGCCGGAAGTTCTTTTAGAGGACTTTGGCTTGAAGTTCTTTTCGCAGGACTTTGGCTTGAAGTTCTTTTCGCAAAGGACTTTGGCTTGAAGTTCTTTTCGCAAAGGACTTCTCTTCTTCGCAGAGGTAAATCTTCTATTCGAGGAGTGTTTTCTTCTTTTCGCAAAGTTCAAGGTTCTTTGCGAATAGTAAAGTTCTTCGAATTGGACTCTAGGCTCCCATTGCTGCGAATGGCTCTCTCTTTTTTGGTCTTTATGCGCTCTTTTAGACCCTTTTTAGCCATTCCGAGGTTGTTTCTTCAATCCATCTTTCACTTGACATGAGTTGTCGACTTTTGATCATTTTAGGATGCTTTTCGGACTTGGACTGTCTAATTGGTTAGTAAAATGCACACTAAAGCACTTATTTAGTCTTCTCAAGGGTCTTTCAAAGCTCATGTTTAGGGTAAAATATGGTATTTTCACTACTTAACACACCCCAAACCTAAGCTTTGCTAGTCCCCGAGCAAAGAAACATAAAAGCAAAATAAAGAGCCACTTTTGTAGGAAGCACAGGTGCATTTAGCATATGCAATAAGCCTTTAAACCCTAGGTGATCCCTAGAGGAGGAGTGAAGTCTCTGAGGGTTTTCGATGAAGGTACCCACAAACTTCTCCATGAAACAGTTAACATCGTGCAATATTATCAAATGAGCAATCAAGGAGGGGTTAGTTACTCTTGAATCAATGATGAAAGAAAATTTGATTATTGTTTGCAGGATTTAAACATTTATAAACCTCATGAATGTTTCAATATTTCCAATCTGTGAACATCATAGAAACTCATACAAATGTGCGTGAAGAAGCTCATCCTATGGATAAAAATTAGGTTATAAGTCATACTTAAGGTGCTCAAGTTCCAACCCAAACACTCACGGGGTATACTCTCATCGTGTTTTTGTTGAGGGGTTCATTTTCACTCAAGCTCAAGAGCGTTACATCTCCCAAATGGATCTGTAAGCATGAGCATAGGCATGATTCTTAGGCAATGGCATCATTGACATCTCCTCACCATAGATTAGGTCACTTCTTATCTCCATGACAGCTCACTCAACTTTGGATCACAAGGGCTTTTAATCTAGGTTTGTTTGTATGGCTTATGGAGTGAAGTTTCAAGGAAAGGCGGTTTGAACAGAGGTTTGAATTTGAGAACTGTGAAGTGCAGGAGATGGTTCATGACTCCACCTTTTGAGTTTAGCTTCTTTCTTCTTCTTTTCGAGATTCTCACATTCACGGTGATCAGTTCTTTCTTTGATCTTGAATTTTCAACATAAAGTCCCTTTTTTGCCTTTTTGCTTGCAACTTTTTCACATTGTTTGTCTCTTCTTTTCTCGGTCACCATATTGCCTGCTTTTTGAGGTATTTTCTTCATTTTCTTGATGTTGCCCGAAATGGTCCATCTTCGCTTCTTTCTCCTTTACCTCTGAATTCTCGAGTGAGGGAAGGCTGAATTGGTTCCATAGGTTGGTGCAAAAAGTACTTTTGAGTATTTTTGATGAAGAATTGTAGGATTCTGACTCAAATGGGGTACAAACAGGGCAGATTTTTCTTGGTTGGTTCTGTTAGTTCAAGCTGTCCAAAGAAGGCCTTGATCTTTTCCTCGTTTCATGAGTCTGTTACTTGTTTTAATTTGGAGTTTCCTAACTTCTAGTGGATCTAATGCCTCACCAATCCTTTGAATCGGAAAAAATTGCCTCACCACTCTTCAACAGAGATGGAAAATATATGGGCTCAATTCTCACCGGTTATGGTTTTCCTTGAGCTTTTAAGTATATCTTTACCTTTTCTCTTCCTTTGACTTGCTAAATGCTGATACCAGGTTTTCATGGTGCTAGCATCGTGGAAATGTAGAATATTGAAAGGTTTATGATGTCTACATTTGGCAAAGAAATTTTAAATTTTCTAGTTGTCATGATTCTAAAGTAAATTAATACATTTCCTAATTACTTAGGTGATTCTGCTGCCCTTATGTTAACTATTCCTAGCGGGACTTGTCTCCGCCACACCCCAAACCTATGGGGAGAACAGTGTCCTCACTTGGTTCAAAGGTGGTGGACAATTATTAGGGAAGAATGAAACAATAATAATCTGGACGATTCTGACAAGCACATCAGAAATTTGGATAGAAAATAAAAGGAAAAAGGGAAAGGGAGTAGGGAGGGGTTGTAAGTTTTTTACGAAATAGGGAGAACAAAAAGCATAGTTAGGGCGACTTATAACAGAAAAAAATTGCAATAGAATAAAAAGCGAAAATAAGAAAATAAGAAAGAGACAATTGATTGGGCTTGTAAACTAGCTACCTCAGACTGTGTGGACTAGAAGTGGTGCAAACTAACGAAATGGTCACCACAGGAGTTGGGCTTGTAAACTGGTAGGGCTGGCTGAGGCTCAGGCTGGTTGAGGCTCCACAAGCATTTCCACTGCATGCCCACCCACACTTCGTGGCTTGGTTCTCTCACATGCTCAAGAAGAAGAACTAGCTCTGCTCAGTGCTATGGGTTCAGGGGGCGCAATAGGTGCAGCGAGCAGGGCATGGGCTGGTTCTCCTACTTCCCTCATTCTTCTTAACATGGCTGACTTGTGGTCCGCTTTCTTGCCAAAGTTGTGAGGAGTGAGTACCTCAAAGGGCTCTTCCTATTAATGTCAAACTTGGCTCTTAAGAGGGTCAGTAATGAGTCTTCCAAAGGGAGGCCGGCAATCTTCTGTCCTTTTTACCTTGGCACTCACATCAGCCATTGCTTCGGGATCAACATGGGGCATTGAAGAATTGCCCTTAGAGAAGTGAAAGAGGGCTTCTAAGATGGGGGTTCGCCTCTTGGTGTGCCCAAGAACATAAAAACTCCTCGAGTATGGAATCCATCAAGAGATATTATGGCATCTCTTCTCATTATTGATTGCCCAGAACCCACCATGCCTGTGTCAAATGGGCAGCCATATCTCTGAAAGAGGCAACTTGGAGCAGTCAAGGGTCCATCAGATTGAATTGAAAAGGTATCCCTAGGCATGTCCAATGTCCTCAGATCCTGATTAAGTCACAGATTGTCTATAAAAATAACTAGGGTTGGCACATCAAGCATGTTCCTCATGTGACGGTGGTGAGGTTACGATACCACAGCTTTGTCATCCTTGGGTAAATTTTCTCGTGTAATGGAGTGAGGATGGTGCCGAGGAAGCCTCCCCGAGATATCTTAAAGATAGCACGCAATCAGGTTTGGAGGAGAAAAGTTTCATCCACTAATAGCTGTATGAGCTGGGCATCAATGAATGGGTTAGGCAAAACCAAAGGAATGGACTACAGGCTCGAAAATAGGTAAAAGAAGAAAGAAAACTAAGAACAGAAAAAATCTAAACTATATGCAGCAGAAAAATAAAAATGTAAAGCTGAAGATATGAGCAAGGAAATGGAAAACATGATATACAAATGCAAGAAAAATCAACAAAACAATGCTAGAACGCTAAATAAAATCTAACAAATAGAAGGATTACTATGCAAATGAAAGGAAACTAATGCTAATAACGAGAAACAAAGAAAAGCAAGGTAAGGGACCTAATACAAAGTTAAAAAGAAAAAGAAAAGTGTTGATACAAAACTGAATTTGTGAATGCAAAATAAGAAAACAAAGTTAGAAACTAGCTATACTCACAGAAAAATGACGAAAATCAAGAAACGAGGACACATTAACCTAAGAAAGAAAAAATTCAAATGATCTAAAATAGAATTTGAAACTAAAATTCCTAAAACCGAAAATCTAATGCCAAATGATTCATAAGATTCATAAGATTGACCCCTTTGTTGATGATGGGTATGAAAAAAAAATAATGAAGCATGGGAGCACATATTAAAAATAGGGTTCACACACAGCTGAGACCCATTTATGATGAAGAAATCTCGAAGGAAAATAAAATTAGTGAGTCCATTGAATATACAAAACAGCCTATGATCCACTACTCATAATCCTACATGATTCCTAAAAAAAAAATGATCTCAAAGAGGTCCAGATGGGAAAAGTGGATGCAAATGGAGAAAACATCGGAAGATATCTATATTGTTTTTATAATTTTCTAATTTTTATTATACTTTTTTTTTTTTAGTTGTTTTGATCAGCCCGGCTCAACAAGAGCCCTTATTTACTACGCTGAAAATAATGAGAAACAACTCAAAGATTTTCTATTTGTGTTTCAGCTTCTTTTATTTTGTATTTGGTTTTGTAAAAAAAAAATCGGCATGCCTAAAAGATGAGAAATTATAATCAAAACAAACATTAAACACAAAGAGAAGCTGGTTCTCAAGAATTTAAAAATAGAAAATGAATGCAAAGGAGAAGGATGCAAACTCAAGCGATCTGCTCCGTTTGGTCCAGATGCTCCTTGTTGAATGCTCCGATCTGCAAACATCCAAAAAGCTGCAATACCTTATTCAAGTATTGACAAAATAAAAAAGAAAAACTCAGCACGCCCAAATTTGACAAAAAGATAAAGAGTGGCAGACATTTATTCAAATAACTAGAAGGCAAAGAATAAAACTCGGAAAAAAAAAAATAAAAAAAAAAATTCTGCTGCAGAAAAAGCAGTGTTTTCTATACAAAATCTGCAGAGACATTTAATCAAGCACTTGGAATGCAAAGTGGTTTAAAGAAAAATTAAAAATCAAATCTACAAAATAGAAAAAAACTTAGGTCTACCAATTTTAGAACAAACTTCCCGAACAGCGCCAAAAACTTGGTGTCGCTCCAAGTGTGCCATAATTATGTGCATTATTAATCAAGAATTAAAGAATTAAAGAATGCTAGGTTATATGGATGTTAACTTATGAAAGGGATATCAAGACATTGGGGCTAACAACGGCCCGCAAGATCAGGCCAATTGTAGCAAGTTTTAAAAGTAAGTATTTCAAGATCGCCCATGAGAAGTTTGTCTAAAATGAGATAAACCTCGAGATCTGTGCTACCAGGATCTGGCTCTATAATTATCTAAAAAGAATAGATAAAAGAGAGTGTTGGATTGTGTCACATTTAACTATAAGCAAATAAAGAAAAGAACTATCTACATGATCCAGATCCGAGTTGGGGAGATGTTTAAAATAAGACAAATGCAGAAATAATAGCTTCATGCATTTTAGCCTCTCAATTTTAATGGAGAATCAGATTTCCACAGAGTGATTCAATCTTCATCGGCTACGACATAGATGTAAGAGAAATAAATCGAATTAAGGAATAGGTTTAGACTTATGGCTATGAGTTGACCAGTGGCCTCAGATCATCCAATAGTTGTGGCCTATTCTTTAGTTCAGAACATGAACATCACTGTAAATGCTGCTTGAATTAGGTTACAAACGCTAATTCGCATAGGGATGATGAATTAAGGGAAGTTGGATGCGGATGAGTGAATCTAAAGAAGTCTAATGCACTAAGGTGAACATTCAGAACCCTCGACATGGCTCCAATGGAGAAGACACAAATTACAACCTTTTAAAATCCAACGTTACAATTCTGAGCACGGCTTCTTAGAGAGCCCTCGGACTTCTGATCGAGCTTTTGAAGAGCCCTCAGATTCTGATCTTGAATTCGAACTTGGAAGTACAAATCACTCACAATGGCTCTCAAAGGTAAACTACAAGAGGGGATTACAGGGGGATCGGATAAGCTATCCGACGGGAATGAGGGAAACAGATATGAAACCTCTAAAATCTGGATGCCTCAATTGGGCAAATGTCTCCTCAATTTATAGCTTTCCCTCTATCCTCAAAGGCTGAATTGACCAATCGAAGTGCTCGGATCTGGATTGCCCAATGGCGTTGAGCACGGGGATCCGGAATTCGGCCAATGAAAATGCTACGATCCGGTTCACCAATCAGCGTTAGAAGCATCAATTCGTATGGGAATTCAAAGTTTGTTTGAGCTTCTAGAAGTTCCCGCCAAGTGATTTCATCTTTGGGTTTTCACGGGCGGAATATGCCTTTGGTTTGTGCTTGGAATCTTCAATGTCGTGGGCTTTTAATTACATTGGGGCGTGTAGAGTTCTTGAAATGCCCTTCAAAGTGGTCAGAAATCGATATGCCATTTCGCGAGTTTAAGGGTCTTTCGCAAAGTAGTTTGGCTCTAAGTTCTTTTCGCAGCATTTTGGCTTGAAGTTCTTTTCGCAAAGCATCTTGGCTTAAGTTCTTTTCAGAAGGACTTTGGCTTGAAGTTCTTTTAAAAGGACTTTGGCTTGAAGTTCTTTTCGCAAAGGACTTTGGCTTGAAAGTTCTTTTCGCAGGACTTCTCTTCTTTTCGCAGAGGTAAATCTTCTATTCGAGGAGTGTTTTCTTCTTTTCGCAAAGTTCAAGGTTCTTTGCGAATAGTAAAAGTTCTTTGCGAATTGGACTCTAGGCTCCCATTCTGCTTTGCGAATGGCTCTCTCTCTTTTTTTCAGGTCTTTGTCTGC
Organism: Chloranthus sessilifolius; assembly: GCA_021018995.1. Lineage (NCBI taxonomy): Eukaryota > Viridiplantae > Streptophyta > Magnoliopsida > Chloranthales > Chloranthaceae > Chloranthus > Chloranthus sessilifolius. The sequence continues at coordinate 29,751,501 of CM037597.1, read as the reverse complement.
TCTTTTAGACCCTTTTTAGCCATTGCTGAGGTTGTTTCTTCAATCCATCTTTCAGCTTGACATGAGTTGTCAGCTTTTTGATCATTTTAGGATGCTTTTCGGACTTGGACCTGTCTAATTGGTTAGCTGTAAAATGCACACTAAAGCACTTATTTAGTCTTCTCAAGGGTCTTTCAAAGCTCATGTTTAGGGGTAAAATATGGTATTTTTCACTACTTAACAATTAGTCAGCGTAGATTTTCTTCTCATGATTATTTTCCACTTATACTATTTTCGCCTAGTTAGTCATTATCTTTTCCATTTCTTATGCTTCTTTTATTCTTTGTTGTGCATTTAGGATCCCCTTTCCTTGTTCATCAGTTTTGTGTGGGCCGAGTCCCATTGTGGTATCGGGCTCTCCCTGCATTCTAGCAGGAGAGGTTCGTGTCCTTTGGTTTGGGACCCATCCTAGGGCTTAAGCCTTTCCACCCTGACGTCGATTTGGTCGGGACTATAGTCGAGAGGTGAGGGAGGAGCAGCAGGCATTGCTTTTCCCTACAGGGATGATGTTGTTGACTCCTGAGGACTGGGTTCGTGTTACGGGAGTGAGGTTTGAGGGTGAGCCTGTGATTGGCCAGATGTTGTCTGACTATCAGGCGGCGAGCGTCGAGTGTTTCGGGATCGAGTACGCTTCTAGCAAGTCTGGACTAAGACTGATTTGAACCACCTAGTTTCTTGTTATGTTTAGAGCGGGGTTCACTCCTACAACGCATCACCCTGAGTCTGCAGTAGCGTATGAGGAGCGTCATAGGGTTATAATGGCTTGTGCTCCCGTATTGGAGGCATGGGTAGAGGCGGATCGCGTCATCAGAGCTTTCCTGATGCATTTTTTTAGAGGAGTTCTATTTTAGGCTTCCACTCTGGGGTGTATCACTGGGTTATTCCTGCCATTGCTAGTGGACTTGGTGCGAGTGTCTTCATATGCATGGGGTGTGGTGGGGCTAGCCCACCTATACGGGCAGTCGTTCTGTCGAGCGAGGGGAATCGCTACCATTTGAGGCTTCATTCCCTTCCTACAGGCGAGGTTTCAATTTTCTTTTATAAGTTTTTAGGACTATACATCTTCTTTCAGGCTGATACGGTTTTGCTTCATCTTTATACAGTTCTAGGCATAAGACCATTTTTTATTCTTTCTCCCCAGGGTCCCTCTAGGGATGGCACCCACATTTCCTTGTATGTATATGTTGCAGACGTTGATGGGAGAGCGTCGAAAGATTATAGCTCTCCAGACCGTGAGGTGGCTATTCAAGGATATGCACCTCGGTCAGGTGTCTTCTTCATTTTGTTTTGATAGTGTTGTTTTATTTTATACTTCAGCTTTTACCAACATTCTTATTGACTTATGTTGGGATAGGTTATTTGGAGACCCTATGAGGATGGAGAGAGTGCCGACCTGTTGGTACACGCTTTTTCTGGGTTCCTTTTGGTCCTTGGAATAAGAGGTCTAATTCGGTCCAAGTGAACTCTGGCAAAGGTGATGGAGTAATGAACTATAAAATATTAGATGCTGAAAATTAAAAAGGTAAATTCTAGAGGAGAAATACCTGGGTTTGATGAGCTCAGAAACTGTAGATATTTGTCAATGCTGCAACACATCATTGATCATGTTTTATGTGGTGTAGCTTAACTCCTTTGTTGAACGTCGATCAGCCGACTCCAATAGCTGTTAGTTTGTCTGGTTTAACTTTCTAATTCTGCTTTAAGTCTAATTAACCTTATTTCCTTATCCTGTCCCAGGTTTGACTGATTACAGATTTCTTAGTAGTTTTCTAACTCTAACTGGCTGAGTGTCCTACTACTGTAATTTTAATTAATTTTTTTTTAATCCTACTCTAATCCTAATTAATTTGGTCTCCTAATAGTATTCTAATTTGAATTCTTGATGTTACTCTAATTAGGAAAAAAAAGGTTTGTGGCCCGTTATGCTAAGGAGGATCGGCCCCGTTGCTAGGTACCCTTCGTTAGCTCCCTTGCGCAAATCGGTTGGCTAAGGGTTATTTTAAAAATATTATGAGTTTAAAGCTTAATAATTAAAATTGAACTAGAAGTAAGAAAATCAGGAACTAGAACTAGAAATTAAGAACTAGAACCTGAAAATAAAAACTAAGATCTAAAACTTAGAAAATTAAGAACTAAGAACTAGAAATTAAGAACTGGAATTAAGAACTAAAACTAAACTAGAAGGTAAAATTAAGAACTAAAAGCTAAGAACTAAGAAGGGATTACCTGAGGTCGTGCGCCACAGAGAGAGTCTCGAAATCCTAAGCTTGGAGGAGAGGAAGTTGAGACTTGAAGGTGAAAATTAAGTGAAAAATGGTTGATTGGCCGAGGTATGGGGGGTCCTTTTATAGGTGGGGTCTTTTTATAGGTATAGGGTTGATTTCGCGCAAGTAGGGATGTACGGAATTGGCTGATTCCGCGCAAGTGAGGCTGCGCTTAATTGAATTTTGCACAGTGGTGTATGCGCTTGATTCAACTCGAGTCAGCCTATGAACTAGGAGTCCTAGTTCCAGTGTGCTTAGGAAAACCAATTCCGTGCAAGTGAGGCTGCACTTAATTGAATTCTGCGTAAGTGAGGCTGCGCTTAATTGAATTCCTTGCAGTGGAGTATGCGCTTAATTCAATTTGAGTCGGCTTCCTTGTTCTGGTATGACTGGGAAACCAATTCCACGCAGTGGCATATGCATGGAATCAAGAGTTCAGGCGGTTTGGGGAATTAAAGGCCGGGTTGGATTGGGAACCCATTCCGTGTGTCCAGTGATGCATTGGATTGAATTCTGCATAGTGGTGTATGCGTGGGATTTAGGTCCCTGGACGGTTTGGGGAGTAGAATCCTAGTCCAATCTGGACCGATTTCGCATTTATAGGGATGCACATAATCAACTCCCCACAAGTGTATTTGCGCTTAATAGGGGTCTTTGGGCGGTGTATGAAGGGTAGCCCTAGTCCAAGTGGGACTAATTTCGCGCAACTGTGTCTGCATGGAATCGGATTATGCGCAAGTGTATCTGCAAGAAATTCGATTCTTAATTGGTATGTGGGAAGAGTGAGCCTGGTCCAAGTGGGACCAATTTCGCACATGTCGCCACACATGGAATCTATTCTGTGCAAGTGTATCTATGCAAAATTCGGGATTTTCTCGGGTCAAGTCAGGTTCGAGCCGCAGAGCTATTGGTTCATCCTGGGTCTCAACCATATACTATTATTTTAGTAGTGGTCCCCATATTTAGGGTTTTAAGGTCTTTGGAGAAGGTTAGTCCTTTTTCAGAGATCGTGGGCAAGGTCAAAGGTTGACCGAATAGGATTGTACAGTACGAGAGGGCAAAATCGGGGTGTCTACACGACCGGGCTATGATACGGTCTGGTCAGCCACTTTTAGGCGGGAGATGTGGATCCCCTGCTTTGAGATGGAGTGGATTCATCTATCTCGATTGGCTTGACAGTTGGGACTCCCCCAAGGAGTCCCCCCAGAGGTTCATGCACGGGTGTCGTAGAAGAAGACAGGTCCCCTTGGCCGCTTCTTTGAGAAGAAGATGCCAGATCAGTATTTAGATTTTAGGTCTGAGGGGATCGAAGTATTGGAGCTAACGATGAGCTAGATGCTCAGGCCTTCACTAGATGGTTTGAGGAGCTCAGTGGGCGGCTCTTTACCTAGTTCCCCTTCTAAGGGAAGAGCTCCTTCAGTATTGGCAGCTCTGATTCCACTAGAGCGTTGAGGGAGAGGGTGGCTGAGCTAGAGCGGGGTCAGCGGAGCCTTAGAGTTCGTGAGGCATTGAAGGCCCTACATCTTCTGCAGGAGCGGATGGGGAGCACCCCCTGTCCAAATGAGGAGATGTTGAGGTCCTTGGCGACCTTGATTTCCCATGCTAGGATTACGAAGGATTAGCTGAGGGGTCATCTAGAGGAGACCCGTCGTATTTTGGTGAGTTTAGTTTATCCCTTATAGTTGTATTTGCCTATTCTTATTTCAGTTGGCTAATCATATTAGTGTACATCTTAGGCGATGAGGGAGGGCGAGGTGGCACTTGAGCAGCTCATTGATGTTGCCAACTAGTGAGTGTTTTGTGTTTGGCTTTTGGTTAATTGTTAGTGTTGTCGGTTCTTTTATTTCTAAGGTGTTTATTGTCTGTCGTATTTGCAGAGGGCAGAACTTTCCACTGCTAGGGTATTTGCTCCATCCTTTGACCCATCTTCAGTAGCATCCTCCAGTCAGGAGGATTCAGTGATCGCTCAACTTCGTGTCGAGTTAGACCGTTGGGTGAGTCTTGGTGCTTGAGTTTCTTTGTTTTATTATATTCAATCATTTAGTGACCTGATGCTGTGTTGGAATGTTTCTAGCGCACACTTGCCAAGGATCTCCAGACAAGGGAGGCCACAGCCGCTTCACTACGCCCGAAGAGTCAGGTATAATATGTGTATGTATTTTGTTTGTGTGTTCAATGTTTACTTGTTGGTTGGTTTTATCTGACAGATTTTGGCATTTTATTTGTTTTATTCTATGCAGGTGGTCCACGACTATGCCCCCGAGGTTGTCCTCAGGATCCTACTCCTCCTGGACAGGTATATCTGGTCAGTGTAGTCATGTTTTCAATTTTATAGTTGTGATGTTATCTGATGCGCTTCTTATTTGTGTCATAGTCGTCTACATTCTGGGTTGCTCCTCCGCCACGTGCTGATCCGGTGATTGCCGTGACAGTCGAGCGCCTTCTTCAGGAGCATGCCGAGCTAGTATATCTTTGTTACTCTTGACCTTTATCTTATCATATACACCTATTTTCTTAGTTTAGCTGCGTGCTTATGTGTAGATGCGTGAGTTGGAGGAGTCGCGCTTAGTGACGCAGCGCGTTGCGACTCGCTAGGCAATGTCCGAGGTTCCTTTTGATCTTACAGAGCATCATCTTCAGGAGTTGACGATGAACCTCATGGTGGAGCGGAGGACTCAGACGAAAGAAGTTGGAGGCTGCTCGAGCCAAAGCTTGTGCCAAGATGCATTCGACGATAGATCTCTTACAACACGAGTTGGCGAGAGTAGGAGGGAGAGTGCGAGAGTTGCACGATCACCTTCCTAGGTCGGAATCGAGGGTTACTGGCTCACTAGCGGAGATTCATCGAACGAGTCGTGAGGGTATGAGAGACTGTGCTTGGGCAAACTTGACCCTTGGGCCCTTGTTCGCATTTGACCCTCTACGTTCACAGTCTCAGCGGGCTTCGAGCCAGGCGAGTGAGGGGGGATCTGTCTCCAGACCTTCTTCTTCCAGGAAACTTTGACCTGCCCCTCAGGCTTCAGCTGAGGCTTTAGTGGATCAGGATCGTGGTCCACAGGTCGATGATGTTGGGGAGAGTGGTGAGCGTTCTTCACAGAGGCAGCGGAGGGAGTAGGGTCATGTATATTTTTGTACTCTTTTTGTTTGTTGTATATACAGGGGGTATGCCCCCAGTGACAGATGTAAAGGAAATTTTTTAAAGATGTATATAGATGGATTTTGGTTTAAGGGTACCTGGTTTTGTTCTCTTTTCTTTTACTATCAATGCTTTAGCTGCTTGCTCAGGTACCATCACCTATTATTGGGACTCAGATGCTCCTCGAGTTGGCCCAATAACGGTTGAAGGTTGCTTGTATCTACACAGAGAAACAATGTTTGTCAGTAGTTTTATTTCCCCCCATGCTAATTGTCAAGGGGGGGATTATCTCAAACTGGAGTTTAGTAATAAGAGAAGTATCATTGTATTTTTTTTTCTCTTTTATTTTATCTACTTTTCATTACAAGCAAAGGGAAAATGATGCAACAGGGAAAGCAAAGTGCTGAAAGGAAATCTAAAAACTAACTAAAAAAATTCCCCAGTCTAAGAGCATGATAGGATAGTCAGTGCAGTATCTGCAGGAGTCTTCCTTGAGTGGTGACCTTGTCGTTTTGCATCCAACTATGAACAAGTAGGGGGCCTGAAGTAATTCCTTAACCGAAATAAAAATGGCCCAGTGTTAAGGTGCAATGGAGCTTTCTTGGATTCGTGAGTATCTGGGTCTATGTAGAGTGATATATGGGTTTGACGAGTCAGTTTCAAAGAGAATCCTCTGGTGGTGCCTTGCCATACTGGGAAGAGGGTGTTCATGTTATAGCAGTCGTGTGCCAGGTTTTATACTTGACAGTGGCCGTCATAACACGTAGTCTTGGTAGGAGCGGGGCGGGTGGAAGTAATAGGTGATTGCATTGGTCATCATCCACAAGTTTTTTATTTTATTTATGGAGATATCCTCATAAAGGTTTTAACTGATGGTGCAAAAGTAAGACTAAGGGTGAAAGAGGGATAAGGCTCAATGACGTAGGGACAGTTTTCTACTTGACAACTTTAAAAGAGATAGGCAACAGTCTTTTCCTCAGGTGGTATGTGGTGTCATAGTTGAGCCCTCCGTCATGCTTCGGCACCATCAAATTCTCATATTCTTTGGTCAGCAGGAGTTTGTCCTCCTCCCGCCTCCTTACAACAATATCTATTAATGTAAAGGCACTAGGGATGCCCTCGCAGTTTGCTTATACTTTCCCGATAGGGTTACTAGGAATGTCCTCATGTTTTGCTTATGCTTCCCTAGGCTTATTGAGTTATTCACCCGTCGCATTGCTCTCACCTAGTTATGTTTCTCTCTTGAAACGCGCATGTATCTTGAAAGCAACCTGCTGACGCACGAATAGTGAGTTTTGATTGAACCTAACATCTTTATTTTTTTATGCTCTAACGTCTCCTCCAATGGAGGGAAACGGAGTGAGAATCGAGTGTTGCTCATGCTTTTAAATGGAGTTGGGTATTCGACTAATCCTTTTGATCAGATTGCCCGAATAAGTAGGTGGGCGATGGGTTGGAATCTTTCAGGAGATATTCTTAGAAATAATGATGTATGACTAGTGAATGACTTGTGTGACTACAAAGGCGGTGACTATAGGTATCTATGTATTACTATGGTATACGATAGTCACGGGGCTAAGGGTAATATTTTCTCAAGTATATGGCATTCCACGGGTTAGGAAGTTCATCCCCATCTTGATTTACCAATTTATATGCATTTCCAGGGTACACGACTGCTACGACATATGATCCTTCCCAGTTTGGCTTCAACTTCTCTTTAGGGTGGGCATGGTTGGAGGGCATGATCTTCTTCAAGACTAACTCTCCAATTTTAAAGGTTCGCTCGAGAACTTTCTTATCGTAGGCCCTGGCCACTCTCCTTTGATATACCTGCGCATGATCAGCTATCCTTAGCCGCGTCTCATTGAGTTGTTCTAGCTCGACGAGTAGAGCAACTCTCCTCTCCTCTATGGATAGTTGATCGTCAAGTTGGATACATAGGGATGGTACTTGTATTTTATACAATAAGACTGCCTCCATCCCGTACATGAGGAGATAAAGAGTTTAGCTAGTAGTCGTGCGAATAGAAGTTCTGTAAGCCCAGAGTGCCTTGGGTAGTCAATCGGGTCAATCAGCTCCATTGGTTGTCTCTACTGTTCATTTTAGAATTCGGATCAATGATCGCTACTTATATGTCTATCTAATAAAGTGTTAATCTATTGCAAGCACACAATGGAAATTGTAGAGCTAGTATAGGATCGTTCCCATGAAGACAGGTTTATCTATATTAACTTAATTTTCTGAAAATTTATATTTATCTTTTAAGTTCCTAAACTACTAGAGAAATATGAATAAAGAATGGTTTCTTAATCTAAATTGTAGAAAATAAATCCTAAATCCTCCTCCTTCAGATTATGGTCGTCAATCACAATCTTCAGCTACCAGATATTTATGAAATTAGACAGTACAGTTATATTATATATCAAGTTTCCTAGCATTGGTTGTCAATCAATACTAAAATCCTATCAATACAGATTTAATCTAATCAACAATCTCCTAAAACTTGGGCGTCAATCAAATTATAGAAAACTGAAGATGGAAAAGTAAAACAATTACACTAATCTACAAACTTCAACTTGAGTTATCAATTCAAATTAAAATTTAAAGATGTTTACAAAGCAGGAAATTGTAATAAAATAAATCTAAACTAAAAAGCAATAAAATTATATCTTTCACCCCTTAACTGCAATCATCAATTACTTTGGAGAAACTCCAGATATCTACTCTAATCTTCAGCTCCCAATTGCAGTCGTCAATTGCTCTTAAGAAACCTTGGATATCTAATCTATAAAGTAATAAAAATCTACTCTAAGTTGATTGGAAGAAAACCCAACCTCAGTTGTGACAGCCCAGATTTTTTACCCCTAAAACTCTTGTCATCGAATGTCCAATAAGACTGATCCCTAAACGAAACACTTGGTACATCCACACGCAAAGCAGAAAATAAAGCACAAACTCTAACTATGCAGATAGAGTCAGCATATAAGAAAAAGAAATCTCCAATTCTACTATCAAAGTGCACTCAAAATAACGGTTCTAATTCCATGCAAAGACACATGGACAAAAAAACCGAAAAGAACCACCGGTGATGGTCATCCATCATCGAAACATGACTCACAAAATAATATTTAAATAATTACATGAATTCAAATTCTAAAGAACACATGGCTAGACGTACCAACCCTAATCCACAAAATCTCAACAGACACACGAACCACAATTCCCCTAAGGGAAATACTCGTCAGGCAAAGGTTCTGACTCCTAGTCTGGAACGTACTCATGATCCTTTTACTCAAGGTCCTCAGTACCAGTGTCTACACCTGTACCTGTGACATATAGTCAAAGGGTGAGCCAACAGCTAAGCTCAATAGGTAAAAATATCCATAGCATGCTTATTATCACATCACACATATAACTCATGACATATATCAAATTAATTGAGAGACATAATTTAAAAGACATTTGAATAAAAAAAAACTGATTTAGATGTGGTTTCAAAGTTAATCACATGATTTCCAAAGCTTTTCACATAACACACGAAGAAACTTAAATTGCTCACTTAGCTACATTCTCGAGCATATATAGCATCGAGAGCCGCATATATACTGATGGGAATACCCACCATCGTCGTTCAATGAATTATTTCTCATGATACCAAGCCCCTGACCTACGTTAACAGGGTCACCTGTACTTCACATTGACCATTTGCGGTCCACAATGTATGGATATCCCCTCGTACCGGATGCACAGTTGTACGGATATCCCGCCTTACCGGTCACGGATATCATGCTATGTCGGTCACGGATATGCCATCACGTCGGTTGGGTATCACACATAAATCTTAAATCAAAGTGTGAAATCTAACATATAGTTTATCACCGTGAATTGTGGTAATTTATAATTAGGTTTAGAATTTTGAATCTGAAGGTCACACACACATATGCACATCTCTTGTCATTGTTGGCCAGAAGTAGCCTTGTTGTACAATCTCGTCTGTGAGTCTCTGTCTACCAGTGTGGGTTCCGCAGGTGCTAGTGTGCACTTCCCCGATGATATATTATCCTTCGACCACTGTAACACATTGTAATAGTACTCCTTTAGAAAAGGCTTCCTTGTATAATGTCTCGCCTAGGATGCAGAATCTGACGCCCCGATTTCTTATGGTCTTTTATTCAATCTTCATAGCTTAAGGAGGGACATGTCATGTTTTAAGAAGTTCCATATGTCGAAGTACCATGGTTGTCTATCGTCAGTTGGTGACTTCTCGAATCAAAAAGTGGCGATGACAGCTATTTTTCCCTTAGGACTTTCCGCGATGGATGCTTCTTCTTGCTTCATGGTCTTCAGGAGGACTACTAGTTTTGGCTTTTCGTTCCCTGCCACTTCATGGATCGGCATGGTCAATTTCTCGATGAAGTACTTGGTACTTTATCCGATCGGTATATGTATGACTGAGGCTATGATGGCGAGGGAGTCTACCAACTTGTTTTCTAATCTCGGGATTTGTGTGTGAAGGAAATTCTCTTGAACTTCTTTACCAAGAACTGAGTTATTTCTAAGTATGCCATCCGTCTATTTTTTTCATCTTCCATTCTCCAATGACCTATGATATCACAAGTTTGGAGTCGCCTATCACCTTCAACTATTTGACGCCCAGTTGTAGTGCTACTCGTAATCTGGCAATGAAGTCTTCATATTTTGCGACATTATTGGTGACTGAGAAGTCGAGTTGAAAGACTTTTGGAATGACAACCCCTCTAAGCTTAGTAAGACTATCCCGATGTCTTTTCCTTCATGATTAAGAACGTCGTCAAAGTATAGGGTCCATGAGGTCTGGTCGGGCTCTTCTTTATGAATCGAGAGTAAGTCTTTGTCGGGGAAGTCTGTGCGTACTAGCTCATTGCACGAGAGTGGAAGATTTGCGAGGTAGTTGGTGATCGCCTATCCTTTGATTGACGTAGGTGATGTCGAACTCTTACAGTAGCATATGTCATCGAGCGATCTTCTAGGATGTAGAGGGCTTCTCGAAGATATACTTTAGAGGGTCCATGTGTGCTAGTACCATTATCTTGTGCGCTCCAAAGTAATGCCATAGTTTCGTTGAAGCGCATACTAGTGTTAGGCAAGTCTTCTCCATCACAGTCAATTTTTGCTCGTACTCGACCATCGTCCTGCTGAGATAGTAGATGGCCTTCTCCTTCTTTCCATCTTCATTGTACTGTCCCAGGATTACACCCATTACTTTCTCATTAGTCGAGGAATAGAGAATCAAGGGCTTTCTAGGGATTGGTGGTGATAATATCGAGGGATTGAGGAGGTACTTCTTGATGTTGTCAAAGGCATGCTGACACTGATCATCCCATATGTATTTGGATCCTCCTTTGAGTAGTCTGTAAAAAGGGTCGCATATATTTGAGTGTTGGGAGATGAATCCCCTGATGAATTGTAGCCTTCCTATCAGGCCTCGTAATTCTTTAATGTTGCTAGGAGGCGACATCCCGAGAATGGCTTTAACTTTCATTGGATCGACTTCGATTCCTTGCTTGCTGACTACGAATCCCAATAGTTTTCTGGAGGTCACTCTGAACACGCATTTCTTCGGATTCATCTTCAATTGATACTTTTCAGATCATTGTAGCACGAGTCGAAGGGCTTCGGCATGTCCTACTCGCGTTTGAGACTTCACTAGTATGTCGTCAATATAGACTTCTACACACTTGTGCATCATGTCATGGAATATAGCCATCATGACACGTTAATATGTGGCTCCCGTGTTCTCGAGGCTAAAAGGCATGACGACGTAGCAGTAGGTCCTCCATGGCGTGGTGAAGGAAGTCTTCTCTTGGTCTGATTTGCTAATCCAATCTAGTTATATCCAGAGAAGCCATCTATGAAGGATAACATCTTGTGTCCAGCAGTGTTATCGATCAGAGTGTCGATGTGTGGTAGCGAGAAGTCATCTTTTGGGCATGCCTGGTTGAGATTCCCAAAGTCGATGCACACCCTTACTCTACCGTCCTTCTTAGCGACAAGTATTATATTTGTGACCCACTTGGGACAAAGGACGACTCAGATGAATTTTGCCTTGTGTAGCTTGTCAACTTCCTCTTTGACTTGTAGCGCTATCTGTGGGTGCATTCTTCTGAGTTTCTGCTTGATGAGTTTCACATTGGGCTTTAAGACCAAACAATGTTCTACTAAGCTCGGGCCCAGACTAGGCATTTCTTCATAGGACCAAGCGAAGGAGCTGAGGTGATCTCGGAGGACTTGGATAATTTATTATCGCTCCTTAGGGCTAAGCGTTGCACTAATCAGCAGCTTCTTGGGCTTCCCCTCGGTGTTGAAGTTGATTTCTTCTGTTACTTTTGTAGTCGCTTAGGTTTGCTCGTCGAAGCGTTTGACGACCCGTTGGAAGTCTTGTGTCTCCTCAGTGGCTTGTCCTGCTTCTTCATCATCCGTAAGATCATAAACTGCAAAATCACTGCACTGGGGGGTTAATTTAGCAAGAGGTAACCCTTCATTGGTGCAATTAATAACTGCGACATCCTTTGTGAGGTGTAGATTGAGGTGGTTCATCCTCCTCTCGAAATCGCAGAGTATCTTGTAGGGTATGATGACCGGGTTATTGCTTTGTTGGGGTGTCCTACGCTTTTGTGAGGGGACAGTAGTAAGGCTGCATTGAGCGGGCTCAAGGTGCAGCTCTGTGGTGTTGAAAGTAGTAGCATGACTTTGCGCGAGTATATTGGTCGGTTCTTCCTTGTCTCCGTTGGCGTAACCTTCACTTACAGTCTTGAGAGAAAGGTCTCCTTGTCGTCCACTGAATGGGTCTGGGATGAAGGGCACTCTCTCTTTTTCAAAGTTTTCTAATTTTTTCCGATTTTCTATTTTTAGATTTTTAGGGGTTTTAGGATTTTTTATTTTTTTTAAATTTTCGATAATAGGTATGGTAGAGGGATGATTTCTTGGGGAGGAATCAATGGGGGTGCTTCTCTCAGTTGCGAAAGCATGACGGGTGCTGGAGCTGCTTGTGCAAGTTTTCAGATGATGTGGACTCATTCTAAATTTGGTATTTTTTTTATAGTCCTCGTCTAGCATGATCCTCCTGATGAGTGGTGATGGCGATGGTCTGGCCGAGGTTCCAGCCTCTTCTATCATGTTAATCGCTTCGTCTTCGAAGAAACTTTGGAGGTCGTAGTTGGCTAAGCTCTCGTCCTCAGAATTGGGCTGGAGTCATTCTTCTTGTTGAGGCTCGTCTTCCTCAGGTGAGCCTGACTGATGATCTTCTAGACTGATGAGCTCTCTCCCTTGAACATTGTAGTATGCTAGGATGAATATGCAGGCTCGACAGTGAGGTTGGTATGGTCGGGAGATGCAGGGATATCCCCAAAGGGCATTCCCATCCTTCGAAATCGGGGCTTGGGTCACTATTGTAAGAGTCAAACTCATCTTCTCGGTCTAACAACCTTTAGAGGCCTTAGTCTACCAACTCAAGCGTGGGGAGATCTATCCAGTAGTCTTCATCATTGCTAGATGTAGGTTATCATTCTTTTTCTAATGATTTCCAGAATATCTGCAGCTGAGGTGCTTCTGGGGATTGCGAAGTGTCAAGTTCTAGTTCCTCTTCGACTTCTATGGTTGTGATATGGGTATCTTTCGTGCCAATTGTTTGCCAGATTTCATCCATGATAGCTTTCTAGCATCATAGCATCACAGTTTCTCCACCCTTTAGCTTTCTGGCCAATTCTAGTTTCTCCGCCCTTTTTATGTGACTAGTATTTAGCATAGAGTCATGCACTGTCGGAATGCTAGCCGCATAGTCGGCATCTATTTCCTTAAGGGTGTGTTGGTGTATATCTTGATGATAGAATCCTCATAGGGGAACTTGGCGCACTAGTGGTATGTAGACGCCACAACCTTCATAGATTCCAACCACTTCCTTCCTAGTATTAGGTTATAAGTGCTAGAAGAGTCAGAAACGTGGAATGTAACATCCCTGGTGACTGGCCCAAGGCAGACTTGTAACTTGATAGTTCCTTTGAGGAAATGTCTAGAACCATCATACACAATGAGGGATAAGGACGAAGGCCTTATGTCCTACTCGGTATACTCAAGTGTTTTGAGCGATTTTATAGGACAGATGTTGAGTCTCGCTCTGGTGTCAACTAGCGAATGAGGCACTGAGAATCCTCGGATTATGACCGTCAAATATATAGGGGTCGAGCTTTCGCGCAATGACTCTTTAGGCATGCCGACATCCATGAAGGTAAGTGCTGGAGGTTGAGCCATAGTTGATGCAATCTAGTGCAGCTTGTCTAGGGTGGTATCTTCATTTATGTGTGCTTAGTCCAACGCTCTTATTAACAATTGGTGATGGTCTGGCGATTTCTTAATGAGCTCAAGTATCTATATCTGCGCTAGTACTTTCTAAAGGTGCCGAAGGAGATCATATTCCTAACCTGTTTCCAGGGCTAGCTCCTTGCCGGGCCGGTGGGCTTTGTTTATGTTTGGCTGAGGTGGCTGAAGCGCCGGTGCCAGAGTTGGAGGCGGGGGAATTACATGAGGCGGGGGAGGCAAGTTTGCTTCCCTTTCTCATGTTATTCATTCTGATGTCTGAGCACCTACGTTCTGCTTCTCTCAGGGGAATGGTGGTGGTGGATAATTGGTTTCTGATTAAGGACTAGGCATGTCAACTTTTGATCATTGAGCCACGCTGTGACTTGGGTTGGCGAGCTCATCGAAGCGTTTGTCATAAAGGGGGTGAAATTCAAAGATGGGATACGCACCGGAGCTATGCCGTTCCATGGTGGAAGATACTGCGTATAGTCTTCCTCTTTTAAGAAAGTGGAGATTAGTGCCCCCTCTTTGTCTGGATGAATTTCAGCTGCAGTCTTGTGCCCTTGACTCAAAGTGTTTTGGTAGAGACTATCTACCCATGCCGAGATTTGGTTTGCGGTTTGAAGAACATTGTCTTCATTGTCAGGCTCAGAGTCACATAGAGGAAGCAGTGGTGAGGTTTTCTCAAAATTTGGGAGAGTCGAAGGTTCTGTGGGTTGGAGGTTTGATCTTTGAGTTCTGAATGACTGGACTCAAATTCGAGTAAAGGCTGGATATGGTGGAGGATTCGGTGGAGGGATCCGAGTAATCAGGGATGAAGGATGTGGGTGAATGATGGGAGGCCTTAGGAGTTTGACTGGCGTAGTCGGGGTATCTGAGGGACTGATGCGAGTGATGGAGGTAGAAGGCTGGAATGGGTGTGGACCCGGGAGATCTACCGTGGTGATGTGGGCGACCGACCCCTGGTTGTGATTAGGCATAGGATTATTGATGATCCCTAAGTTTTACGAGGACTAATTGTTATTCTGGTTAGAATTCCGAAGAGACTCCCAGTCGATTTGATTTCGGTCATTCATGTCATAGATCATATCCCGTAAAATCCACCAGTCTTCTAAGTTATGTCTCGCAAATCGATAGAAAACATTGAACTTACTGTAGTCTAAGTTTGCGGGCTAGGGCCGGGGTCGTTCTAGCGAGAATCGAATGAGATTTTGATTACTGGGGAGGCGAGATATGTTGGGGATGGTATCATGCAGTGGAGGATAGTGATCATGTTTGGGTTGCTAGGGGCCCTTGGGTTACTAGTTAAAGGTCTGGGGCGGGGGTATGTTGTTATAGCTCTGAGGGTTAACTGACCGATTTTGGGTGGCATTCTGGTTCTGGTGGGTATTTTGGTCAAAGTATTAGTTCTGGTTTTGGTATTGGTTTTAGTTTTGGTTAGGGTACCACTAATGATTTTGGTTCTTGTATTGATAATGACTAGAATTTCTTGATTGACAATTTCCATTTCCGGAGTTCTGCCCCTGGTTGACAACCGTGTTGACCTGCTCAGAGCCAGAGGCCTTGTTGTTCTTCAGCTTTGAGTCACTGGAAGTGGGGACTTTTGATGTGATTATTGAAAAGGCGAGGTCTCCTCCCTTAATATGTCGTTGGATGCGGTTGGCGCTTAGGTGAGGTGTAGCGAAGTCCGGGCAATCGCTTATAATAAGAGCTCTTCGAAACAACTCTTTGATGTTGTCTATGATAATGTCGATTGCTTCTTTCTCCTTCATCAGGCTTCTAGTGCGGGCCGCGAGTTTCCTCCACCGTGCTACGAAATCTGCGAAGTCCTCCTCGAGTTCTTGTTTCGTTGTCATTAGGTCGTTGAGACTAACCGCTTCTTATATCAGGTGCTTATACTGGTTCAGAAATTGTCCAGCCAAATCGTTGAATGTGTTGATCTTGTGAAGTTGGAGTCTGATGAACCAATCGAGAGCTTCTCCTTTTAATGATTTTTGGAAGCAGTGTATCAGGAGCACTTGGTTGTCGCGAACAAGTCGGCAGTCATTACAAAATAATGCCAAATGGTGATTTGGATTCCCTGTACCGTTGTACTTACTTAACTTTGGTGGTTTGAATCTGGTAGGTAAGTTGAACTTGAGATCCCGATAGAAACTATCAAACCCGAATGATAAGCCAGGGCGATTTCTTTTAGCCATGTATTCATTAAGGATCTTGGGAAGATCCTCTATTTTTACAGTAGTGTCTTTCTGGGTAGTCCGGGGTGAACCCTTTCTTGGCGATTGTCATAGAAGAGGATGCGGGTGGTCCGCCTTAGTGGTGATGCATGGGCTGATACCATGCTTGGAGTAGGCGGCATCCTCTCCTCTTTTTATCGTTCTCGCTCTTCCTTGTCTTGCTGATCTTTGACAGTTTCGTACGCGGCGGCCACACCTCGGAGCAATTCTTTGACTTCGTCGCCTCCTTTTTGCAATCTCTAAACACTGAGCTCTACAAGTTGTCGAGCAGTGAAATTCTACCCGATAATACTATCTTTCCCATCGTGGTTGTTGTTGGTGCTCAAGGGCGTGAAAGGGTGTTCTTAGTCGCTGGCCATATTAACCTCGGGGTGACATGGGAGTGAGTCATAGGACAGTTCAGCATCATATATGGGGTTATCGTGGTATCCCCATAGTGGTGGATTACCGGTGTTGGTCAGGTTTATTTTGCGTATCCCTAACATATCCCTGACATTTCTATCCTCTAATAGATACTCATAAACCCTCAAGGAGCTCTCGAGAGGGTGAGCGTGTGTAGCGAAGTGATAAAGCGAAAAGGAAATAAAACCAAACTGGGTAGAAAATTAAACTAGGTAAAAACTACTTTAGCATAAAAGAGCCATTGCGATCGCCAGTCTGTTGGTACGCACTTTTTTTGGGTTCCTTTCGGTCCCCGAAATAAGTGGCCCAATACGGTCCTCTGAACTTGGCTAGGGACGATGGAGTAATGAGCTAAGAAATATATTAAAATTAAAGGCGAATATGAAACGGAGTGTGGGTTGACTCATTTGTTGAACGTCAGTCGGCCGACTCCAACAGTTGTAGTCTGTCTTGCTTAGCTTTCTAATCCTGCTCTAAGTCTAGTTAGCTTTATCTCCTTATTCGGTCTTGGGTTGACTGATTGCGGGTTTCCTAGTACTACTTTAGTGCTAACTGACTAGGTTTCCTATTGTTTCTCTAATTCTAATTATTCTAGTCTCCTTATACTACTCCAATTTTAATTAACTTAGTCTCCTAATACTATTCTAACTGGAAAAATAAAAGGGGTTGTGGCCCGTTATGCTAAGGAGGATCACCCCGCCCCTGGTACCCTCCGTAAGGTCCCTTGTGCAAATCGGTTGGCTAAGAAAAATTTTATAAGTATTAGAGATTGAAAACTGAATTTGAATTAAAAATTGAGAATTTAAGGATCAAAATTTAAGAATTTAAGGGTTAGGAATTAAAACTAGAACTGAAGGCTATAACCTAGACGTAAGAAATCAGGAACTAGAACTAGAACCTGAAAGTAAGAACTAAGATCTAGAGCTTAGAAAATTAAGAACTAAGAATTAGAAATTACAACCTAAGAACTAGAATTTTAAAACCTAAGAATTAGAATTTAAAACCTAAGAACTAGAAAGAGATTACCTGAAGCTAAGCACTTCTTCCTCCTTCCAGGTTCGCAGAGAGAAGAACTCGAGCTTAGGAGAGGTCTGAGCTCGAGAGGGGAGAGATTACTATTGAAATTTGATGTGATTGGGTGAGGTAGGGGGGCCTTTTTATAAGGGTATAGATAATTCTGCGTGTGGGGTCATGTGCGGAATAGGCAAATTCTGCACATGGCCGGAGGTCCTTAATTGAATTCTGCACATATGTATTGGCGCTTAATTCATTTTGAGTCGGTTACTAACTAGGGAGTGACCAGCCGGGTGGGGCGTCCTAGTTCCTGTGTACTTTGGAACTAATTATGCACGAGAGGTTATGCGTGGAATCCAATTCCGCGCAGGGGCTTCTGCGTGAGATCGGGGAGTTTGGGCGGTCTTGGGAATTACAATCCCAGTCCGCATTTTGGTTGATTCCGTGTGACTGGGACGTGGGATCGATTTTGCGTACCCTTATGCGGAATCGGGGCCTTTGGGCGGTCTGCGGAAAGCAGGTTCCAATTCAAGTGGGACTGATTTCGTGTGGTTGGGCTTGCATGTAATTGAATTAAGTGCATAGGTGCTTGCACGTAATTCGAGACCTAAGACGGTTCGTGGGAAGAGTGAGTCTGGTCCAAGTGGGACCAATTGCGAGCGTGTGTCTACGCGTGCAATCGAATTTTGCTCATCTTTAGGTGCGCGAAATTTGGGATTTTCCTTAGTCGGGTCGGGTCCGAGCCACAGGGCTATTGTTTCAGCCTGAGTCTTAACCATATACTATTGTTTCAATACATGGTTCCCGTGTTTAGGGTTTTAAAGTCTTCGGAGAAGGTCAATCCTTATCCGAAGATCGTGGGCAAGGCTAAAGGTGGAAAGAACAGGTTGTATACTCCGAGAGGGCAAAATTAGGGTGTCTACAGTTGTTCTCGCCTTTAGAGACGAATATGCTTATGACCGATCTCCCCAGAGACTGGATGGGGTGTATGATATGATTATGATATGTTATGTTACAAAGGGTTGTATGTTATGGTGGTATGCTACTATGGTGACCCTCATATGGTAGGCTCTTGCAGCTCCTCTGGCACATGTCGTACTAGGAATAGAAGTGTGTATGCACATTTGATGTATAGACGTATGTGTCGTTGTAATATGATAAGTTACGTTTATGAGGTATGGTGAGGTACGTTTGGATTGAAATGTTTCTAGATCATGGTTTTGCATATAGGTTAGGATATGAGTTTGATGATACACATGATTTTGATATTTCTTTATTCTTATATACTATCATACTATTATTATCACTCACGAAATGCACCCGCAATGCACCTGAGTAGTGTAGTTTGGATTTGGAGTGTATCCACTGAGTTACACATTGCTTAGCATCTGTCATTGTGGCATTTAGTCTTTTTACATGATTTTATCGACGGAGCGAACGTTGGTTATCTTGATCCTTCGAACGGTGAGTTTGTTGATCCCGTAGATGCTGAGTACCAGGAATCTTGAGAGGGCGACACTGCACGACACCAGCCTTGGTGATGATTAAGATCCTTATGCAGATTATTAATAATATAGTTTTAGTACTGAGATTATGATTTATAGATTAGACAGTTTTTTCTTTCATTTCGTATTGTTATTATTTAGCGTTGGAAATTCGTTGTTAACCTCGTACATGTGATTTATTATTTATGTTTATTTTCCCGTTGATTAGTAATTATTTCATCTATTCGTATCATATTTATTCATTATTTATTTCTGCCTTGATTCTCCATCTTTATACTATTGGATTCTCAAATTTTGTGGAATCATATTAGCGTGAGAACTCTGATTTGGTATATGCTCGCTTAATGTATCTGTGATGCGTGGGGGTCATAACACAAAATTTTAGGCCCTCAGGATAGGATCGAATTTAAGATTGTGACATTGGGCCTTGATTTTTACATTTTAAATTATAAAATGTAGAAGAAACTGAATTTAAAATGTGAAAATGATTGTTTTTTTTCACGCAAAAAGAAAAGTAGAAAAAGCAATATGATTTGAGCGTAGGATTTAGGTAGTCTTTACTTTAAAAGAGCTTCTTAGAATTTAGGGGCATTTAGAGTATTGGATTTGGGTAGTTTTGGCATTGAAAGAGCATCTTAGAATTTAGGGGCATTTAGATAATTAAGTTTTGAGAGGGGTTCGTTAGATATTGAAAAATCATATCGAGGGATTTAGAAAAGTACCAAAGAGGCATTAGCCCAGTTGGTAACCTCCCTCTATTGTGAGGGAGGAGGTCGTGGGTTCGCCTAAATGGCCATATCAAGAAAAAAAAAAGAAAAAGTGTAACTTTGACGGAGGGGGATTTTAGATAATCCCATTTTTCGATCAACTTATTACAACTTTACATAACTTGTCTGCCTGATAAGTGATAATATACACCTTTCGGATATAGTGCAAGTTTGATACGATTAGAAGTTGTGTATAATCTAGTTGATGTCCAATCAACGATGAAACCCTCGATCCAGATTGTCCAATCAATGACCATAATAAAATATTCACGGATTTACTGAAGCTAACCCTTCAACTAATGGACCTTCTCGAAGAAGGTTGCCGGTAAAAATCGACTTCTGTTCTAAAATAGATAATCAGCTTCATGGTTAAAGACATAATGAGGTGCAATTTTTGGATTATGGCCCATATCCATGACGGGACACATCGATTGCACGGTCCATATGGAATGGATGGATGAGCGGTTTCTTCGGTGTGCTGTCGATACTGATGTTTCTACACGTTAGTTGTGTGTAAAAGACTCACACCATAGTCCTTCTTGAATATATTTGGAAATGTTCATTTCTTTTATGTGTGAAAGTTTGGTAGTGGGTCTTTGATTGACACCATGTGCAAGCATGTGATGTGTCTCTTATCCAAGTGGCCCACAAACACCAAACTATGAACCAAATAAATTTGTTTCTCAACACCTTCTTTGGTGCCCAATTCCTTCTCTCCTTTTTTTCCCCCTCAAATTCTTCGGGTTTATGAATTCTTCAATTTCTAGTGAATCAAAACGCATACCAAGCTTTTGAGCAATTAATGCCCATTTGAGATCTCCCCATCACAAATAAAAAACCTTTGTACCTTCATAGATTTGGATTCTCTCCTTCAAAATTACAAGAATTTATTTTTTTGGGGTGAGGGGTCTGTCCTTGGTCCCTATGAGTTTTTTTCCCAGTCATTCTGGTGTCCTCCTTGGTGCTTGTTTTCCCTCATTTATCCGACGTTTCCTCGGCCGCTCTACCTTCTATTCAAGTTTTCTCTAGGAGGTTTGGTTTTACTGCTTCGGTACCTTACGAAAAAACTGCGGTGTATGCTTTTTTCTCTTAATAAAATTAAACTTCCAAAAAAAAAAAAAATTTAAGGCTTTGGAGTTGTCTTAGATTTTATTGGTGACCATGCATGATTCAAACTCATTTAAGCAATTGTTCTTGAGACAATTTCTGATCATGGGTATTAAGAACCTTGGTCGCTCATCCCAAGCATTAAGTTGTTTAGAGAGAAAGAAGGCTATCAAACTCTCTGCCGATGCAGCCATGGCTTGTGCTAGAGATGAAACTAATTTGAGCAGTGAAAAAAAATTAAAAAGCACGGGGAAGGTGTTGAGGAAGCTGAAGAAGAATCCATGCAAGAGGATAATGAGAAGGAGCTTCAATATGTGTAGGATAAGGAAGAGTGCACCCCGGAGTGTTTTAGCAAGTTGCATTGCTAAGAGAATTGTGAAGAAAAGGACCCAAGTGCTGAAAAGTCTTATACCAGGTGGAGAGTTGATGGATGAGTTGTCTTTGTTGGAGGAGACTGCAGATTATATTCTTTGTCTTAGAGCTCAAGTGGAAGTGATGAGTAATCTGGCTAAGACTTTTGAACTCCCAAACCGAAGTTAAGGTATCTCATCTATATGTTTCTTTTTCTTTGCCTATAGCTACATGAACGAGAAAAGCCTTGGCCGACCATGCATAGGGGTCCCTTGTTTTTATCTTGTAAATATGAACTACAACAATATATATCATATTATATATATATATATATATATATATATATATATATATATATATATATATATATATATATATAATGTGTGTGTGTGTTGATTTTTCCTATTAATTTATGAGTATTTTCATTAGGGATCCATAGGGGTCTTTTAACTACTATTTTTGATGCAGCGCTAAACTGCAACCTTCTACTAGAACTGTTAATTTCTAAGAAGAAATACCATAAATCTAATGGGCATCCACCTTTCTTGTTGATTCACACGAATACCAAAACGGGAAACAAAGATCTCGAAGACCTCAAACTTTCAATATATTCAATAATGATTTTCGTTTGGTTTACATCCATTAAATAGAAAAGAAAGCAAAATTTACTAAAAATAGCAAAAACGAGATAAGCATATAGACGGAAAGATATTGTTGTTAGAATCAATCCAGAATCAAAACGAATTGATTCTAAGTTATAAATCTCCGGAAATTGTGAAAGAGATTATTTCCTAAAATAGCAAAATTGCTATTTTCAGTCCTTGAAAGAAGGAATTTCCCTAAAAAATGCGGACCTCATGGCACAGCTGTGACTATTGACCGTTTGGGCGTTTCCGTTCCAAAATGGGCCTTCACGGGATTTTCTAACATTTGGGTCCATGATTTCTATTAGTGCCTGACCCAAAATTGTAACGAGTGGACAAAATTTTAGCGAGTGGACCTACGCCGATCCAGGGCCTCCATGTAATCATCCGCGGTGATTTGTACTGCATCATTCTCCCCAGGCTGAAGAGAATTCGCCCTCGAATTCGTAGTTTCGTCTTTCGAGCTATCACCATGATAAGGAACTAGGTGTTTGACATTAAAGACATCAGACGTGCGATAATTGCTCGGGAGTTTCAATCGATAGGCATTTAGGTTTATTTTCTCCACGATCTCGAGTGGACCAATCTTTCGAGCAGCTAGTTTGTTATATTCTCCTACCGAGAATCGATCCTTCGTCAGGATGGCCCACACAAAATCCCCAACGTCAAATTCTAGAGGACGACACTTCTTGTCTGCAACGTGTTTATACTAGGCAGTGGCTTCCAATAGGTTCTGCTCTGTAGCTTTGTGCACGTTCTGGATTGCAGTAATTAGGTCATCTGCCTTTTTAGGAGCACGCTTCAAGTCCGCATGAGGCCAAATCCGATGGCGACCTCGTCGCCATATGTGATATGGAAGGGAGAAAATCCCGTACTGCGATTGATCGAATGGTTGTAGGCGAACTCTGCCTGGTATAGCTTCTGGTCCCACGATTTGAGGTGATCTCCTACCAAGCTACGCAATAGATTGCCCAATGAGCGATTCACCACCTCGGTTTGACCATCAGTCTGTGGGTGATACGCGCTACTAAAGTTCAACTTTGTGTTAGCAATGTGCCATAAGCTCCTCCAGAAGTGGCTAAGGAATCGGGTATCTTGATCAGAAACTATGGAAACGGGCAATCCATGAAGTCGATAAACCTCTCGAAAATAAAGTTGAGCGACGTTAATAGCATCCGTAGTCTTTTTGTAGGCAATAAAGTGTGCCATCTTCGAGAATCTGTCCACCACTACAAAGATGGAGTCCATCCCTCGTTGTGTTCGAGGAAGTCCTAGGATGAAATCCATGCTCACATGATCCCATGGGCGATTCGGTATGGGCAGAGGCATATAAAGGCCTGCATTGGTTGCGGTTCCCTTAGAAACTTGGCAGATGCGACACCTTTTCGCGAACTTAGTGATCTCTCGACGAATCGACGGCCAGAAGTACGTACCCATCACGGCATCCAAAGTTTTGTCACGTCCCACGTGACCCTCATCATGTATCCCCTGGATTATCTTTAAGCGGAGGCTAGACT
This sequence comes from Chloranthus sessilifolius, assembly GCA_021018995.1. Lineage (NCBI taxonomy): Eukaryota > Viridiplantae > Streptophyta > Magnoliopsida > Chloranthales > Chloranthaceae > Chloranthus > Chloranthus sessilifolius. Next base: position 29,728,184 of record CM037597.1, on the reverse strand, counting down.
CGGGAATGCATAAAAGATTTCCTTTGAAAGGAAACCATTGTGTATCACAAACTCAGATCTCGCGCCTGCCAGTACATCACTCCAAATGGGCGTAAAATAGGGGTCAGCAGATAAGAGATCTGAAAAAGAATCAAAATCGAGTACCTTTGTGTGCATCGTAGTTAGTAAAGAGGTGCGCCTGCTAAGTGCATCTGCCACTTTGTTCAAAGCACCGGATTTATGCTTGATGACGAACGTGAACTGTTGAAGGTAGGTAGCCCAACCAGCTTGCCGACTGGAGAGCTTGTCTTGATTATTGATGTGCTTCAAAGCATCATGATCCGTGTATAGAACAAACTCATGATAGGACAAGTAAGATCGCCAATGCCGCAGGGCTCGCACCACCACAAAAAACTCCACATCATATGTGCTATAATTTAATTGTGCCCCATTCAACTTTGCACTAAAAAAAGCAACCGGTTTACTGTTCTGACTCAATACTGCCCCAATACCGACTTTGGAGGCGTCGGAGTGTAACTCGAATGGTTGAGAAAAGTCTGGCAATACGAGGACTGGTGCCGATGTAATGAACTGCTTGATTTTGTAAAAAGCTTCTGTGGCCGCTTTTGTTCATGAAAATTTTCCTGTCTTCATGCAATCTGAAATTGGTGCCATGATCGTGCTAAAATTTGGGATGAATCGCCTATAAAAGGACACGAGGCCGTGAAAGCTGCGTACTTCGAACAGATTAGTAGGTATAGGCCATTGTTTGATGGCTTCCACCTTCGATTTATCTACTGAAATACCGTCTTTGCCCACCACGTAATCCAGAAAGAGGACACTATCCGTCATAAATGCGCACTTGCTAGATGCAGTAAAGAATTTATTCCTGCGCATCACCAAAAGAACCTCTCGCAAGTGTTGCAAGTGCAAATCTGGGTTAGCACTATAAATCAAAATATCATCAAAATAAACTACAACAAATTTTCCAATGAAAGAGCGAAAGGCTTGGTTCATCACTCACATAAATGTGCTCGGGGCATTGGAAAGTCCAAACGGCATAACCATCCATTCGAATAAGCCCTCACGAGTTTTGAAGGCGGTTTTCCACTCGTCTCCTTCTCAGATTCTGATATGGTGGTATTCGCTCTTCAAGTCGAGCTTACTAAAGATAGTAGCTCCTCCTAACTGATCCAACATGTCATCCAATCGCGGGATGGGAAAGCGGTAGCGCACGGTAATTTTGTTTATAGCCCTGCTATCGACACACATACGCCATGACCCGTCCTTTTTCGGTGTAAGTAATGCTGGTACTGCACAAGGACTGAGGCTCTCCCTGATGTGCCCCTTATCAAGCAATTCTTCTACCTGTCTTCGCAACTCATCATGCTCCTTTGGACTCATACGATAGTGAGGTCTATTCGGTAGAGAAGATCCTGGGACAAGGTCAATTTGGTGCTGAATGTTTCGTAGGGGTGGTAATCCAGGGGGCAGATCTGTAGGGAACACATCCTGAAATTCATCTATAATTTTTTTTATTGGGTCAGGGATCTCACCACCCACACGATTATCTTTTCCGATCAACACATATATTGCCCCGGTTTCTGCTGCGGCCTTGATAAATCGATTCATAGATAAGAGGTTAGATCCCTCCCCAAGTAGTGGTTTGGGTACCAACTCTTTCTTGGGTATTAACACGATTTTGATATTATGGAACATAAAATTATATGTGTTCGATCGACTATCATGTGAAACACTCCTATCATACTGCCATGGTCTCCCCAGCAAGATATGGCATGCATCCATCCGAACGACGTCACACCATATCTTATCTTTATAATTACACCTAATAGAAAACGAAACCAAACACCGTTTAGAAACTGTCACCTTGTTTCCTGCCTTAAGCCATGATAATTTGTAAGGATTGGGATGTGTTTCTGTAGGTAGCCCCAACTTCTGTACCGCTTCTTCTGCAATCACATTCTCGCAACTGCCCGAATCGATAATGAATCGACACACTTTTCCTTCTACCGTGCACGTTGATTGAAATATGTTATTTCGTAGCCACCCTTTCCCATCGGCCGCTCTAGGAGTCAAGTAAGTCCTGCGCACCACAAGCAATCGCCCTTCATCCCCCTCAACATGTTCCTCTTCTGTAGTGTCAAAGATGGGATTTATTTCGAGTTCGTCGTCTTCCTGATCTGGATCTTCCATATGGCCTATAAAAAGACCTTTTTCGGTGCGATCCCCTTTCCGAAAATCTGCAATTCGGTGTCCGACCTCCCTGCATTTAAAACATCGAGGACCACCAGTAGGGGCTCGGGTAGGCTGCCCACTGATTGGTGGTTTCTCGCCTCCCCTCGGTGTATTGGTTTGGTGTTCAGCAGCACCCGCGGTACTACTCCATGTCGGACCATACGATCTATGACCGAGTTGTTTCTCGAACTGCAAGGCTCTCTGATGTGCCTCTGTGACATTTAAAGGGTCAAACAAATTAAGAGTGTCCTGAAATTGAATCCGCATACCCCCAATATATCGAGAGACTATTTGGTCGTCGGACTCCGTCAGGTCGTTGCATGCCAGCAATCGGTAAAACTCCGTTGTGTACTCATCAACAGTTTTCGCCCCCTGCTGCAAGTTCTGCAATTGTTGATATAACACTCTGGTAAAGTTATGAGGTAGAAATGCCACTCGCAGAAGTTTCTTTATTTTCTCCCATGTATCTACCTTTCGCTTTCCTTGTCGGGCGCGTGTGACCTTAACTTGTTGCCACCATGCGGCGGCTCGCCCTCGAAATCTAGTTGCAACCAAAGGGACTCGCTTGTTTTTGGATACCTACTTGAACTCCAAGATCTCCTCGATGGAATAAGGCCAGTCGAGAAACTCTTCGGGTTGCACGCTGCCTTGGAATTCAGGTAGATCTATTCGTAACCCGGCATCCCATCGTAGTGGATTCCCCTCTCTGGGTCGTCGCGGCGGCTCTAGATCACCAAATACGTTGTCGAACTCAAGTTCTTCATCATCCGCATACTCTGAACGATCTGGGGTTGGATTCGTTCGTCGTTCGTCCCTGGCGATGAGGGCAGCCACTTGGGTCGTGAGTGCCTCTATCTGCTGTGTCAATCGGGCGACGTCATCGCGCTCGTGAACATCGTGAATAGGCACTTCCCGGCGACCACCACAGCTAGGCAGCATGCTGTATAAATGATCCCTGGATCTTAGAGCTATGATACCAACTGATGCAACGCTAAACTGCAACCTTTCACTAGAACTGTTGATTTCTACGAAGGAATACCATAAATCTAATGGGCATCCACCTTTCTTGTTGATTCACACGAATACCAAGAGAAACGGGAAACAAAGAACTCGAAGACCTCAAACTTTCAATATATTCAATAATGATTTTCGTTTGGTTTACATCCATTAAATAGAAAAGAAAGTAAAATTTACTAAAAATAGCAAAAACGAGATAAGCATATAGACGGAAAGATATTGTTGTTAGAATCAATCCAAAATCGAAACGGATTGATTCTGAGTTGTAAATCTCCGGGAATTGCGAAAGAGATTATTTCCTAAAATAGCAAAATTGCAATTTTCAGGCCTTGAACGAAGGAATTTCCCTAAAAAATGCGGACCTCACAGCTTAGCTGTGACTATTGACCGTTTGGGCGTTTCCGTTCCAAAATGGGCCTTCACGAGATTTTCTGACGTTTGGGTCCATGATTTCTACTAGTGTCTGACCCAAAATTGTAACGAGTGGACAAAATATTAGCGAGTGGACCTACGCCGATCCAGGGCCTCCATGTAATCATCCGCGGTGATTTGTACTGCATCAGTTTTTCAGTAGATTTGTTTCTTTGAGGGGTTATATCCCAAGATCGTCTAGTAAATTTTTCTCTTTTATTTTAATGAAACCTCTCTTAACTTTCATATATATATATATATATATATATATATATATAGGCTTGGGGATATGTACCCCAGCATAGAGATATCTCTATACCAATTGATGTGAGTGCGACACGTAGCGTCGTTTTTGTGAAGTGATGGGTGGCATGAGGCCAACTTTACTAACTAAGGTTATACTTTTAAAATATTTTAAAACTTAAATACCCTTTTCTACCATCATTCTTTACTTTTTTAAAGTCTCACTACAAAAATAACGTGTTTCAGCGACACTTGCTGTTACGACAGTTTTTGGTAGCGGTAGAACTAATAGCGGCAGCTTTTGGTAGCGTCAGGACTAATAGCAACAGTTTTTTGTTAAAAAAATTGTCGCTAATAGTCTTATTTTTTGTAGTGTCTCTTTCTTCTCTCTATTTTTTCAAGAAAGTGTCAGCCTTACTTTTTCAGGCATATTTTACTCAAAATATGTGGCATCCGGTAGCGAAGCGCTAGCTCGGGAGCAAAGCGGCAGTACCTCGAAAACTAGGTGATAGGATATTTTAGATGCCTGCTGCTAACTTTATTTGAAACAAGTGATAAGAATGTGTTAATAAAAGTAAATCAAAGGTGGATTGAAAAACAAAAAACAACAAGTCTAAAAATACACACAGACCTGCAAGATACAGGGTCTGTTGTAACAAGTTTTGATAAGTAAGAGTTTGTCTCACAAGGAATATTGATCTGAACCACAAGAGTTGTATAGTAGTCTCCTGATCTAACTGCAGATCTGACATTCCTAAAAGAATGGTGTTTAGGTGTCACTAAGCTATACTAAAAACTAGGAAAAGACAAGAATAAACTATAGCTAAAGAAATGGATAAAGAAGGATGTGATGGTGTGTGAAAATAATGATAAAAAGGGTGAGAAGTAAGCTGTTTAGGTTAAAGATTCATCTAAGTTACAAGCGCAGCTTATATACTTAGTCCTAATGTTGTGGCTGAGAGGAGAATAAACTTTAATTTTTCAAGCAGATGTGACACTATTATAACCCTTAGATGTCTTGGGATACATGCATCGAAATCCGTGACTCAGGATGTGTGCCCTAGACCTAGGGAAATCTCGAAAAGGTCCTTAGGTTAAGATTGAGAAGTGGAGAACCCGAGCTTCGCAAGGCTTGATTCGGCATTTCACTTCTGTCGCGCTACTGCAGAGTGTTCGCGGGGTAGAGTCTGGCGAGGAATATTACTGTCTCGCTCAGTAGAGCTTTGGGCAATCTACCAGCTGCTTCAGCCTTTAATGCACTCGTGTAAAAGGATTTTCAATGCTTTGATTGCTCGCGTAGAAGAGCTTCAGAAACTTCATTCGTGAGGTACTCACGCAGACGCTTCGGCATCTCTCTTGGTTCAGAGTTGAGCTTCTACGCGCACGAGCGTTGCGCGAGAGAACTTCTGGGCGTCTCTCTCTTCCAGAGCAACGCAAGAACTGCTCGAGGTTTCTGCTGTTGTTCATGCCATTTGGTCTCGTGGGGTAGTGCGCGCAGCTGCATTAAGGCTTGATCTTCGCGAGAGCTTCGCGTGCTGTATTTCTGAAGGCTTAGTGCGCGAGAGCTCCGCGAGTATCTTCACTTGATAATTTCCGCTGAAGTGCGCGAGAGCTACTTTGTGATAAACTCTTTATTGAGCTGCGCGATTTCTTCGCGAGCTCTATTATGATGCATGTCTTAGTTGCGCGAGGGAGCTCTACCAGTGACTGTCAACAGTGCGAGGCTGCACCTCAGATGTGCGAGATAGGTCCTTGGCTCCTCTGCTGCTATGCACATGCTTCTGTTGCAGCTTCCTCCACTCTCACCTATACTTCTTTCATCTGTTGGACTTCTCTGGTCCATTATGACATGCCAAATAGTCACCATGTTGTTCCATTACTTTCTGGTTCAGCTGTCATCTTTTGCTTGCTTTCTCTCTCTTCTTGGCACCAAAAGAACAGACTTTGTGTTATGCTACACAATTTATTCCTAACTACAAAACATGCTAAAAAGGAGTTATTAGTCAGCTTTAAGGTCTAGCAAAGGCTAAGTTAAGAGGTAAATAGTAGTACTTCAGTGATTAATACTAGGCACCCTGATAGCGAGCGCGCTTCTCTATCAAAGCATCGGTGCCTCTCTATCAAAGTGTTGGCCCTTCATTAAAGGGGCGCCAACTCTTCGATAAAAAAAAAACAGTTGCGCCGATGCTTCGTTTTAGGAGCATGAGTGCCTCATTTTAGGAGCGTCAACATTTCGATTAGAATATATATATATATATATATATATATATTAGAATTACCTTTTACTTTCTTTTCTTATCTTCGGTGGTAAGAAAAAAGAGTTGTAAATTCCTTTAGCTCAAAGTATGTCATCTTGTTCATATATATGGAGTGTAAATGGAGACACATCTCTGATTTATTATTTCTAAATATAGCAGACAACTGCTTTGGATTATTTAATCTACTAAATTTGGTGAAGAAATTGAAAATAGTTCTTAACTATGGAGATATGCAATAGACAAAGCCAAAAAGTGGAGTCATGCCTCATGCACGAACTACCTGTGCATTATGAGATGAGGGTGATAGCTAGCCACATGAAATGAATACCCAACCTCCATTTTCAAAACAAAAATTAAATTATTTAATTCAGAAATATATAATACACAAAATATTTGAAAAACATCGGGGGTCTTTTGCCAACGCTCCCCGCCTCCTCTGTACGTTCTTAAAAGCGCCCTCCTGCCTGGAGCACGTTTGGGAGCTGACGGAGAGCAAACGAGGAGCTGCGGGCAATGGCGGAGCGGGTCTTGGTACCGTTTCGCTAGAGCAGCTGAAAGCCCTCTAAGTAGCGGGGAGCAGATGAGGTGCACGCGGCGGCCGTCCGGCTAAATGCCAAAGACAGCCATATATTGTCACTAACAATTTATGCTGTACTTAGTACTGCAATGGGCCGGGCTAGCTTCCTATAGTGGGCCCAAACACTACAGCCAGTCAAGTCTCGCCACATAAGTTGTCTGCCTTGTCAATAAAAAACTGTCCACTCTACAACAGTCCTTAAATTTATAATTCCAATTTACATTCTTTAATAAATGAATACAAATGATTGGTTAGCTATAAAAGATAAAAATCATAAACTCTTTAAGTTCAAATCCTCTCATTATGCTCTTAAAATTTTATATAAACAAAATGCCTACTTGCTTAAGATTAATCAATCAATTCGCTTATCCCACCAAATCTGATTTGCGGGGTAAATGAGTGAATTAAGTAACATAGGTCTTACCACACTACAAAAAATAAGATTATTAGCGACTGCCAAACACTGCCGCTATTAATAAAAAATTGCTACCATTAGTCCTGTTGCTACCAAAAATTGTCGTTATTAGTTCTGTCGCTATCAAAAACTGCCTTAATAGCAAGTGCTGCTAAAACACCTTATTTTTGTAGTGCCAGTGGGATTATAAAAAAAACAGAAAAAAAAGTCATACAACTAGGGTGCCTTAAAAAGTAATCTAAATTTCCTGTCCTTAATGCCCTTACATGATGTATGCAAGTTTAAAATCGTGTCCTATCAATACAAAAAAACTATCCTACGCCGACGGCTGGTAGCCATCGGTGTAGGGTTCACTAGCCGTCGGCGATTGCTTACGCCAACGGCTGAAGCTAGCCGTCGGCAGAGGGTAGGGGCCCAACGCCAATGGCTACAATCGTCTACATAGGGTTTTTTTTTTTTTTTTTTAAATTTAAATTTAAATTTATTTTTATTTCTCTAGCGATGCCGACGGCTGCGACTGCAACCGTTGGCGTAAGGTTAATTTTTTTAAAAATAAATAAAAATAAAAATAAATTTTCAAAAACTCAAATTTTAAAAAATTTAATATACAAAAACCTTGATTTGGTCATAGATGTAAAATATTCAGTTGACGCTTTATTTAGATTTTAATTTAGTTCAATAAATGTGCAGTCAAAAGAGCTGCTTACAAGTTACTTACACTTACAAGAGCAAACAGATAGAAACAAAAGCCTCTTTGATGGCTACATTAGGCACATGACCCCAAGTCACCTTTATTGAAGGTGTCACAATTTTATACACGTGGCATACCTGCTCATCAAACACTTATATGTATAGTGCGTATAACTGTCGTCTAGACTAGATTCAATCCAAAACATGTGCCCTTGATAGGGGCCTCAATGGGCAGGGCCGAGTTTGTCAGCTTTAAAGAGGCTGATTGTAATTAGCCAGGCCTCCTGGAGCTACCCTATATTCGGGCCCATTATTAATCAGGCTGGATCGGGCCATACCATTTATTAATCGAGCTTACTTACCCTACGTCGTACCTGGTGTATAGTGGGCTCGACAATTTCTATGTAAAATATCTCATTAGATCGATTCAAGCCAGATTTATGTCCAGCTTAAACGGGCCAATTTTTAATCAGACTTCTAGAACTAGTCTATACCTATAGTTCGCAAAGCAAATCAATGGGCAGGGCCGAATTTGACCGAGCCTTAGAGACTGATTGTAATCAGTCCTCTTGGAGCTACCCTAAATCCGGGCCCATTATTAATCGGACTGGGTCGGGCCATATCATTTATTAATCGAGCTTACTTACCCTACGTCGTACCCGGTGCGGGCTCGACAATTTCTATGTAAAATATCTCATTAGATCGATTCAAGCCAGATTTATGTCGAGCTTAAACGGACCAATTTTTAATCAGGCTTCTACAACTAGTCTATATCTGTAGTTTGCAAAGCAAAGCATGAGATAGAGATTACACCTCTTCTTGTATTTAGGAGAGAGAGAGAGAGAGAGAGAGGCTTCACCTCTTCTCACATTCGTCAACAAGGGGCCCACAGAAAGGATAGAACAAACTGAAAGGATAAGACCTTTGATGAAATCTTCAGGGCCTTCATCATCTAGAAGTTGCCCAACCACTAAAGGAACATTGTCTGGGTTCACCTATAAAGCAAATATACAAGAAATACAATGTTAATTTTCATAATTAAATGATTGAATCATAAGAAAGAGAGAACATCTAAATTTGTTAGCAAAACACAAAATAAATAATGACTTTTCTGTAGAACATCCTACTTTCTGAATGTAGCCTTCAATAAATCGAAGCATGTGGTTCGTATACAAGTAGTGAGTAAGATCCGGAACAAAATTAAAATGGTCACACACGTTTATCAGGGGCCTGGCATCCGGCAGCTTTGCTTCCATTAGAAAGTTCTTTGTTTCTCAGGATCATAGAAATTTGATTCTCTTGTGACACGTTTGACCTCTTTAATTTGTCCTGTTGTAGAAGCAGGACATGGAAACAAACAAGAGCAACTTATATAAAAGAGATTGACTTGCTGATAAGCATGAAAACAGAGCCCAGCTAGAAGGGATCTCAAAAGCACCTCTTTAACATAAAAGCCTACAGTTTCCAAAAAATATTTTCCCTTTTTAAGCGGATAAATTACAATGTGCTTTCATGTATAATACTTACAGCAGACTACATATAAGGCGTGAATTTGATGCTTTCCGTAAACGGAGACTCAGGAACCAGGAGGAAAAGTGACATGATAGTTATTATAGAAAAGAGAGTTACATTGTCCACAGATTCCTGTTTGAGAAATATCATGGGTTAAAGGACCAACCTTCAGCTAGGACGAGATTGCTTTGCCAAATACCATTTAGAGATATAAAAATAAAGTGAAAGTAATTAAATGTAATTGGAAAATAAGAAAATAAATGGAGTATTGTTTCTTTTTTGCTGGCTATAATGATTACTGCTTTCTTAACCATGAATTTTTTGCTGAGTACATTACGAGATTGATTAGTCAGGTTGGAAGCCATTGCGCTCCAAAATCCAGCCCTGTTTCGCAAATTAGAATGATAAAAACCTCATAAATCAAAATAATCTAGACATTTACCGTACTCCGAGCAAAGAAGCTCCATTGTGACTAGGAACCATTTCGCACTTCTTGACCAAGGGTGTGAGTAACTTCACGAGGACTCACTTACCAATTGAAAGAAGCTTCAGTGACTGGTGCCAAATGTTTCTTAATAGCTTATAGCTCCTCAATTGACCAGCTGCCCCTCAATTGTCCTTCAACTGTTCACAGTTGGTTTTCAGATTACTTAACTTAAAAAATATTCTGATTGCCTTGGTAATGGTTGTATAGTTGGTCACTAGGATGGTCTTAATGATGGTTCTACAAATAGTCCAAACAATGTTCCCTAGGATTGTCTAGACAGCTTAAAAAAAACAAGGAAGAGTTAAGCATATAATAATGGGATATATCAGATGATTGAAATTTACCACATATATAGTAGAAACTAAGTTCACTATTGAAACCCCAGGCCAACCGCGGCCATAATTGTTGGAAACCATCAATTAGATACACCAAATATGCCGATGAAGTAATTCCCTGAGCACATGTGCATGGAAATTGAATTGACAAAAGAATACTCACATGACTACTTCAAAGTCCAAAATTCAACAAAAAAATTGTAAGAACAAAACTAAGTCTTAAGAATTGAACAGCCACAAAGATGAATATTATATCTCTTGTCACAAACAAATGAAGTTTCAAGGTTCACCATTTGCTGTTTGCAAGAACATGCACACTCAAGTGGTAAGGGGCTTTACAGGTTGTACAATGAGCAAATGCAAACCCCTCCTGCAGAAAATGGAACAAGATATTCAGGATCCATATAAAGATAGTTGTCTCAATAGAAAACAAAGGAAGTAATATAAATTCTTTGTTTATCGATTATGCAAACATATGTATATTAGAACACAAAGGGAATATAAATCACAGATAGATGATACCAAATCAAGAGCATGAAAGTACCAAAGTGGCAGGTCTGTCATAATATTAGAAAGTAACATAGAAGTAGAATGAAACAACAGATATATCCAAAATATATAATTTATACAATGAATTGACCTGGTATCACATAGATAAAACTGCACATTAGGTGTGTGGAAAGAACACAAAATTTAATTTACTAATCCATAGAAATTGCCTCACCATTATTTTATGCAAGCACGACAGAAATATCCTCTCGATATACAATCCTTGTTATTTTCATACCAGAACCTGCATGAGGAAACTTCTAACTGATCCATTATAAAAATGATAAAATAGCTCCCTTCTAACTTGTATTCTGAACATGAGCATAGTAAAAGTCTTGCTAGCTATAATTTCTAGCTTAAGGGGATTGGCTTTTCATCTTTCGTTTTCCAATCTCTATTGGTCTGGCATATAATTAGCTGTGAGTCACCAAATACCTTGAGATGAGTTATGTTCAGGTCAAGAGTTGCTTGCAGGCTAGCAAACGTAGGCTTGATATTCAGCCATGTCGTTGGTGCAAGGGAAATTTAGCTTAATGGCAACTGGTATATGAGATCCTCTTAGAGAGAGTAGAACAGCACCTACTCCTTGGCCTTCAACATTCGATGCCCCATTAAAGTGCATTACCTAGGACTCTTCTGTTTCCTCTGTGTCATCTTCTGTCACGAATAAGATATCTTCATCTAGGAATTCAGTTCTCAAAGGCTCGTAGTCAGGTAAGGGATTTTCGGCAAGATGATCAACGAGTGCTTATCCCTTGATTGACTTCTAGGTGACATATGTGATGTCAAATTCTGATAGAAGAAGTTGTCAGGGTGCAGCTCAGCCAGTGAGAGCCAACTTTTCGAACAGGTACTTTAATGGGTCCATTCGGGCTAGAAGGATAACTCCCTGGGAGAGTAAGTAGTGACGGAGTCTTTGGATAGCCCAAAAGAGAGTCAGGCATGCTTTCTCCAAATGAGAATAACACGTCTTGTAATCAGTGAACTTCTTGCTTAGATAGTAGATGGTTTGCTCTCTTCTTCCGATCTCATCATGCTGTCTTAGGATACATCCCATTGAGAAATCTATCGTTGAGAGGTACATTAGGAGTTGTCTCCCTGGTACTGGTGGTACAAAAATTGTTGGATTGTGAAGGTAGCCTTTGATTTTGTCGAACCCTGACTGACAATTTCCGTTCCACTCAACTGGCGAATCTTTCCTTAATAGTTTGAAGATTGGAGCGCAGATAAGAGTTAACTGTGCAATGAATCGACTGATATACTCTGCCCAAGAAACCCCTGACTTCTTTTTTGGTAGATGGTGGCAGCATTTCCACGATGGGTTTCACTTTGATCGGGTCAACTTCGATACGTCTCTTGCTGATGATGAATCCTAGTAGCTTTCCTGACATGGTGCTAAATGCACATTTATGAGGGTTCAGACGTAGCCTGTACTTTCTCAGTCTCTCAAACAACTTTTGGAGGTTTACCAGATGATCACCTCTCCTGAGACTTGGCTATCATGTCATCGACATACATCTCAATTTCTCAGTGCATCATGTCATGGAAAAGTGTCGTCATTGTCCTCTGATATGTTGCCCCGACATTCTTTAATCCGAATGGCATGACTCGGTAACTGAAAGTTCCCCATGGGGTGATGAACATTGTCTTTTCTCAATCTGCCTCGACCATTTTGATCTGATTATAACCGGAGAATCCATCCATGAATGAGAGCATCCCATGCCTAGCAGTATTATCAACCAAGATGTTGATGTGTGGTAGAGGGAAGTCGTCTTTCAGGCTCATCTTGTTAAGATTTCTGAAGTTGATGCACATGCGAACCTTTCCATCTTTCTTCGATACTGGGATGAAGTTGGCCAACCATTGTGGGTATTTAGAGACCATGAGAAATCCCGCGTCGTACTGCTTGATGACTTCATCTTTCACCTTCAACATCCATTCTAGTCAGAGACGTCTCTACTTCTGTTTGGCTGGCTTAACATTGAGATATATCAGCAACTCATGTTCGACCAAATCAGTGTCCAAATCAGGCATATCTTTATATGACCATGCAAAGACGTCTTAGTATGATCGAAGGACATCAATCATGCTTTTTCTTTCCTTGGGAGACAACGACGTTCTGTTCTTAGTGATTCTGGGAACCTCATTGGTACCCAGATTGACATCTTCAGTCTCTTCAACAATTGGGGTAGGGCCATGCTCAAAATTAACATACTGTTCAAGGAGCTCATTGGGAAGCTCCTCGATAAAGTCCTCACTATTTGGATCTGTGACTCCTACCTCTTCATGTATTTCTACAGGAAAGAGGTCGACTTCACGTCGGGCGGGTGATTCTACTTAGGCATCATTTTTTCTTGCTTTTCTCGAGAATTTTGAAAGATAATATTTTTAGAGTTTTTTATATTTTTTCTATCTTTTTATGGTTTTTCTTTTCTTCGAAGATGGGCCCTTGGCAATGCGGGTCTCTATATATACATGGTATTGCCTGTCAAGGGCTCACCTCACTTCTTATAGGATATTTTTTTTTAGAAGCGGGTGTCATTTTAGGCCACTCAAAGCTTTCAGAGTTAGGGGCATTGACGCCTAATTCCTTACCTTAGATGTTGCACCTTTACCTGGTTGAGTGAAGGAGGGTGATTGAGATGAGTTTTGAGGGTCAGCCTCCATCATGTTTATCATTAGTTCATCTTGAACCTGATCCTCAAAGGTTAACATGGGCTTGGAATGGTTCAGGATAGGTGGCTGTATAAGCATGGGTATCTCCTCCTCAAAAATGATAATGAGGTGAAGTCTATTTCAATTTTCGTAGGGGTGATTTGGGGATTGGTTTAGTGGATGGCCACCTGCTTATATGGGGTCAACTGTGTTACCCCATTTTGATCGATTTTGATGACCCCTGCCCTGACAAATGTGCTTCAGATGTGAGGTCTCAGGCAGGGTTCATCCTCAAGATCTATCCCCCTAGCTTTGGTTGCAGCAATGGGTCAGGCCTTTTCCTTGGCCTCTTTGATTTCTTCTTTAGTAGGATTATAGCCTAAGCCAAGTCTCACATGTTGACCACCTTTTTCTCTGACTGGGTCCCTCCTGCCTTGTAAGCGAGGGCCTAACTCTTTACCTATTTCATAACCCCACTTTTGGAGCATTCATACTACTGCAATCATTCCTCTTCCAGTTTTTTCAATGAATTTTTTGGGAGGTTCTGGTGCTACTGCTGATACATCGTATTGAAGACTATGAAGGCCCGTGTCCTCAGCTATATGGGGTACATCCAGCATCTTTAGATTTTTGATGTTGTGGGTCATCTTCTCTCTTTCTTCTCGTCCCTCACCTCTGATGGTAATTACTTTCTCTTCGAAGATGAATTTGAGCTATTGGTGTATAATAGAGGGCACCGCCCCAATTTCGTGCAGCCACGGGCGTCCTAGCAGTAGGTTGAAAGAGGACTTGATTTCCATGACTTGGAACAAGATTGAGAAGGTCATTGGCCCAATGGTGAGCTCAAGATCAACTTCTCCTATCACCTCCTTCCTGGTATTATCAAACCCTCTTGCACTTGTTCTGGCTGACCTGAATGTGGGGGGATCAACCCCTATCTTGGTTGCAGTCCTAAGGGGGCATACATTCAGTGTTGATCCGTTGTCTACCAGCACTAAAGGGATCACCAATTTTTCCATTTCTACTATGATATTGAGGGGTTTAGAGTGATTACTTCCTGCACTTGAAAGATCAGCGTCTGAGAAAGAGATGGCATTGGGAGTCAATACCTTCCTGATCATATGCCCTACTTCATTTAGAGATACTTTATTTGATACATGAGCGTCCTTAAGTGTTCCCATCAGAGCTTGGAAGTGAAGTGGAGACGTCATGATTAAGTCCCATATGGTGATATGAGTTGGCGTCCTTTTGAGCTATGTTTCTAACGAGTGATCTCTGCTCATCTTTTCCAATGGGTGCTCTGCTGTAGGTTCCCTTCTCTCTTCTGGCTGGGCTGGCACCAGTATCTCAGGCTGTATGGAGATTCTGCTTGAGCGGGTGATGAATTCAACTACCCCTTCATTGCTACTTCTAGCATTAACATCTGTTTGATCATAGTTGAGCGAGACCTGATGGGGATCATATGATGGTCCAGAGATTTGGAATGGGATGGATGAGGGCGCTGGATATGATTGAACTGGCAGGGCTGGTGTGGACATGTTTGGCCAAATGTTGTCGATTGGTACAAGAGGCAACTGGACTGATGATGACGTGGCAAAATTGGGCCACATGTATTTGGTTTGCGTTGGGGTGAATATACTGGTGGCAATGCGGCAATATTGGGCCAACTATATTAGGTTGGTGTTGGAGCTGAAGGTGGATGGGTTGATGATGGTGTGGCAAAATTGGGCCATATGTGGTTGATGGGAGCTGATTATGAAGGTACAGTAAGATTGGGCATCATATAATTGATGGGGGCCGATGCTGGATGTGATTGGTATTGTGGAGGTGGGGTCCAGCTGGGTTGAATGTGGATAATAGGCGCGAGCGATGGGGGGTATAACCTTAAATCTAAAGGTGCTACTTAGGATGTTGGGTTTGGGAAATAGTCAGCTAAATTCAGAGGCTTGACTACCCCTATTATTTCACTCCCCTGGCTTCATTGCCCTAGTGTTTTGTAGTTGTCCCCTGTGTCGATATATTTCAAATGGTTGATCTCTTCTCTTTCTTCCTCCAACATGTTGATGGTGGCCCTTGGGTCCCTTACTCCCTACGGGTGTGGCGGTAATGGCACCTGCAGTATATTGGTATGGGGATTTGCCTGACAAGGTGCCGGAAGGATGATCTTTCCTGCCTCTTTCAAATCTTAGATCTCATGCTTTAATGGAAAGCATTGATCGGTTGGGTGACCTGGTCCCTGGTGAAAATTGTAGTGTACATTAGGATCATAATTTCTCGGGATCGAATTTGGTGGAGGTCGTGGTTGAAGCTGAGTGACCAAACCCTTCTCGATCAGTAAAGGCAAGAGGATATTTAGGGATTGTCCTAAGGGAGTGAACACTCGGTTATATGGGGTCCTTCTCTGCTTAGGGTTTGCTGCCCTGTGGGACATTGTTAGCTGATTTGGAGGATTTGTTGGTATTTGATACTGTCATCATGAATCGAAATGGTACCATGTTGGTGTTGGGCTATGCATTTATTATTGTCTGAACATCTGCCCCACTTCTTCTCTCATTTATTTGCTCGGTGAATTTACGAACCCCACTGGCCCCACTGGCTACCTAGTTATTCAAATGTCCCTCTCTTACTGCATCTTCTCAACGATTGGTGTTACTGACTAGATCGACAAAACTTGCCTGCTATTGGTACATAAGAAAATTAGAGATAATGGGTAGGGCATTTTTCGAGATCATCTCGATCTATTCATCATCAGGGATGCGGTTCTTTACTTGGACTACTAGGGCCCTCCATCTTCCCAGGTACTCGTTAAAGGTCTCATCGAATTTTTGTTTCAACTGTGCCAGATCTGATTTGCGCGGTTCAATGTCTATGTTATAGACATAGTACTCTTGAAATAAATGGGTGAGGTCTTTCCATTTTTTCAACATAGATGGTTCAATGGACGTGAACCACCTTAGAGCTGGACTCGTGAGGCTTTTCTGGAACACTTTGATGAGGAGTCGTTCATCTCCGCCGTATTGGCACATGTCCCCACACTAAGATTTGAGGTGGGCGATCGGGTTGCTTGTGCCATCGTATTTATCAAAAGTGGGCACTTTAAATTTTTCGGGTAATGGCACCTCATAAAATAGGTACAAATCACAAAATTTTGTAGCATGTATTTTAACCCCTCCCATCTTCATCAGCTATTTCTGAATTTTATCCATCCGCTCCTTCAATAGTTCTGACTCTTTGGACTGTAGAGTTGGGGCTGCTCCCCCACTAGGCTGCCTCGATTCATTTTTGGTGGTATGTTGGTTGGTGAGTGTGGGTGGTGGGAGATTAAAATTGGAAAATGCCCCTCATCTAAGCTCCACTATTTTGAACCCCATCCTCTTCATATTGAGGATTTATATCCACATAAGGTGGAGGAAGGGTGAGGTTATCTTGTTGATTCTGAGTAGGTTGGACAGGTGCCTGGTGAGATCATTGTATGTGGGTCAAGCTTTGATGATGGGCTTGTGGGGCAATGGGATGAGTGAATTATGAATTTTGGAGGGATTAATTGGGTGCCTGAAGAGGCCATTGCACATTTTGGGGGCTTGGTTGGGAAGTGAGTGAATAGGAAAATTGGGGATGGCTAACGGTTTGAAGTGGATTCCCATGTTGGGTTGGGTATGATGCTTGGTGTGGATGGGCATGGTATATGCCGGATTGGGGGGTTGGATGATAGAGGTTCTCCATTTGAGGGGGAATGGGGGCTTGTTGGGTGTAAGTGAAGGTGAAGAATTGGGGAGGGTTTGAAAATGTGACCATCGGGTTTGAGCCTTGATAGGCATGTGATTGGGTGTTGGGCCCTCGAGGCCCACTCGGATGACCCAATGGTTGGGTGGTGCGGACTATGGGGGGTTGGGTAGGATTGGTATTTTGGGAAAATGGGGTGTGGAGATTTTTGAGAATATGTTGGGGGTTTGATATTTGGGGTGGATTGGAAAGGCTTTGGGAAGCCTTCCAAGCTGAGTAGACCCTCATCATGTCCTCCATCATAGACATGGGGTCGAGTATGACGTTGGAGGTGGATGGCCCTTTCGATGAAGGGGGTGTATGGGAAAAATTTGGCATGATTTTGGTGAATGAGGGAAAATTGGGTAATGAATTGGATGTGGATTGGGGAAATTGGGTATTGGATTGGATGTGAGTGGGGGAAATTGAGCATGGTTTGGGGAAAATTGGGTGTGTGTTGGGAAAATGGAAAAGTAGGTGTGTTTTGAGTGAAAGGGAAAATGGGTGTATTTTGGGTGGGTGGAAAAGATGGTGTATTTTGAGTGGAGGGAATAGTGGGTGTGTTGGGTGGATGTGCATAAATGGGGTGTAGGTTGGGTGAATGGCAAATTAGGTATGATTTGGGTGAATGTGGGGGGAAAATTAGGCATGACCTAGGTATATGTGCAAAAATAGAGTGTATTTGGATTGGTTGTGGGGGAGGTTGTGGGGGAGAATGGGGTAAATTTTGGGTGGATGTTGATGAAAACTGGGGTACGAATGTGGAAGGAAAATAGGATGGATTATGGGGTGGATTTTGAGTGGTGGTGGATGAAAAGATGGGTCCACCGAAGGATCCGGTAACATTGAATCAGGGTTGGGTGGGGGAATCGGAGATGGGTATCTCCTCCATATGGGAATTATCGGGGGTATTAAAACTGCTAAGTGGGGGGCTCGGGAATGGTGAAAAATGCCTCAGATTCGGGCTGCTTGAGCCAGAATAGGCTAGCGTATATAATATACACGCTGCCTAAAAACTCTAGAATTTTGGCTTAGTGTGTATATTATACACGCAAGGCTAAATCTGGGGATTTTTAGCTTAGCGTGTATATTATACACGCAAGGCTATATATATATATTTATTATTTATTATTTTTTCATTTTTATTTATTTATTTATTTATTTTCTTTTTTTCTTTTTTTTTTTTACTTTTTTTTGAAACAGCAACAGCAGGCCCGAATTGAACTATTTTTTTTTTAGGGTTTTCTAGAAGTAGTGCTTCCGTGGACTATTTTTTTCTTGTTATTTCGAGTCCCTCCTCACCGTACCTAGGGGTACAAGGCTATTTCGGTGTATTCTAACGCGCTTCCCCAAGAGTTTTAGGCTTGTAACCGGATAGATCACCCACCTAATATACCTCTAGCACGAATGCCTTCTCAGATACTGGATGGGGTGGTTCCTTTCGAGACCATCACCACTAGGACTTCTTCTGGTCTACCGAGAACCGGGACGAGTGTATCGCTACCTATTTCCCACCTTTTTAAAATCTACCCGCATGATATTTCAATTAAGTCCCTTAGTTCACTTTTAAGGTTTAATTTTAAATTCAGTTTTAAAGGGAGTTTGCTTAATGTTCAACAACGGGTAGTGAGAAACCTGTGCCGCCTCTACGGCCGGTGTCCACTGTTGGTATATGATTGATAAGAAATGTAGGTGCTCAGGTAGGCCCACCAAACGGCTAAGGCGCTAAAATACACAAATAAGCCCGCCAATCGGCTAAGGTGTGTAAATGACAGAAATGTAGGGGTAAGTAAAAAAAATGTTCAATTAGGCCCGCCAATTAACTAATTCTTGTAAATGACAGAATCGTAGGGGTGAGTATGAAAAGAGACAAGAAGAGGTTAGTAAAATAAAAGAGAAGAAAAAAAAAATTATGAAGAAAGGCCAACACTTCAAGGACAAGCTCTACAAGTTGTCCCCAGCGGAGTCGTCATCTGTAATCGTGGACCTTGCGGGTCCGTTGCGACGAGGCGCACTCTCTAAAAAAATGGAGTTACCACCTGGAGCTTTTGATGACTCGAGATACCTCAAAATCAATATACAAGCACCGAAATACAAAAATATGACTCCGGTTTACCGGTCTTTGCCAAAGACTCTTGGGTAGGGGCTTCAGTTATCGATCGGGAAGGTGTTACGCACCCAATCAACCCACTCGCAACCGGTCTTTACTTATGGCTAAATGATAGAAAAGAAATAAAATGAGCGGCACTCCTCCTTGCCCGAAGGCACTATGATCCTATTTGAGCCCCACGTAATCACCGAAATTTCAGCGGCATAACGGCTCAAATTCTAGGATGGAATGAAAGCCAAAGAAGGTAGAGGAATATAGGGGAGAGCCCGAGCTCTCGAGCCCTTTTAGTAAAGCTGTGGACCTTCGCGTGGGTGTACGTCCAGTGAGCTTCCAATAGCAAATGGGTTATGGAAATAATTTGAACCTCTAAGGCTAGGGAGCTAGAGGGTAGGAGAGGTAGGCTAGGGTCTAGTTCTAGCTTAATCTTAAGGATTGATGGTGGAAAATGAGGTGTGAAGGGTGAACCTGGGTTCTATAATTTTGAGGTTTAATGCTAGAAATGGGAGGATGAAGTCACTTTAAAGGTTTCTCTCTTTAGAAAAATTTTCAAGCCCTTAAGCAAGGGGGGGTGGTTCTCTATTTATAGAAAAGGAGAGGATTAGTGATGGGTTTAAGGGCTACTTGGGCTATCAATTAGGCAATTGGGATCTAAGGTTTTCTAGGGTTTGAGAGCTTAAATAGGTGGGAAATGGGCTTAATTGTAGATGATAGGGTGGGGCTTCAAATGGCTAAAGGATTGCAAATACATCTAATGAGGGTGCATGTTGCATGTTAGTGAATTTTGGAATGTGCTGTTTCTTATGATAAAAATGATAAAGAATAAAATGAGGAGAATAAATAAAAGCAAAAACAAAATAAAATAAAATGGATTGAACACAACACAAAACCAAAGTCATAGTCCTGCAAGATCTAGGGCCTGTTGTAGCAAGTTTTGCTTAGTAACAGTTTGTCCCACAGGGAAGTTTGATCTAAAACTATAAGGTTTAAATAGTAGACCTCTAGATCTAGCTACAGATCTGGCAGTCCTAACCTACCCAAGAAAGCAAAGGTAAAGAAAGGGGGTTTTGGGTTGTCACAAAACTAGAATAAAAACATCAAAGGAAACTACAAATCTACCCTATAAGAAAGGGGTTTAAAGAAGGAAGAAAATGGATTTGGAAAATAAAATAGAAAAGGGGTGATAAGTAATAAACTAGGGACTGATATTTTTCGCTGAAACAGGGGCTGGTATAACAAGGAAAAGGCTAGATCTACATCAGTCCTTCATTTGGATGCAAGTACAAATGCAAAGAGGAAGAAGCTAATCTCACCCTGAGATATGGCCTAGTCTTAGGGCTATGATCTTTCCACCGAGTGGTCACAGCTCATCCCAGATATATAGCCCAGTCAAGGGGTTAAAATCAGAGCATTAAACTCACAGCAGCTACCATGTACGCAAGGCCACAAGCACATGTATCAATGAGTAAAATCTTATTGGAAAACCCACAAGCATTACAGATTTAATACATCAATAAAAACAGCTTTCATTGCATATGGAAATACTTGCAATGATCAGCCCTCCATGCTGCAGTCAATGCAGACTCCAGAACTTTACAAGATTACACAATCTTGATTACAGCAGAATACAATCCTAGCTATTACAAAGGACTTAGCCAGCAAATGCTGAGCTAAGGAGAGAGGAAAAAAAATGAAAAAGATGACCTACAGCTTATATACAGTCCTTCCAAAAATATCTTACCCTGGCCAATCAAAAAATGCCATATTTTATAATGTTGTCGTGGCCCATTTGTGGCCAAGTGTTGCCTCGGGAAGTGAAAAACAGCTCAACACCTTAGGGTGTGTGCCCTAGTTGTTGTAGAATCTCAAAAATGCTCTTGTGTGTTGAATGGGAAGTCAAGAACCTGTGCCTCGCCAAGATGGATGCTCAAATTTTGCACCTCGGGTGGTTCTCGCATGGCTAAATTAACAGTTGAAGAAGGCTCACTAGGTTCAAGTGATTCCATTTAAACAACTCGCGAGAATGAGGCTTCAGGTGATTCAACTCACGAGGACCTCGCCAGGATGAGGCTTTAGGTGATTTAATTCGCGAGGACCTCGTCAGGATGAATTTGAACTACTCGCATGGCTAGATCCATCTTTGAAGTGCGCTAGAACTGTGCGAGATCTACGCAGAGCAATTTTTTGAAGCTGCATCTTCGCGAGAACTACCCGAGCGGATAATGAATGGTATATCTACACCTCATGAGAACTGCTCAAGGTTCTTTTCTGAAGCTCTTCTGCCATTTAACTGCACGAAATCCACTTGAGCTTGTTATATGTTGCAGGCCCTAACCTTGCGAGATCCACGCGAGGCACTTTCTGAGTTATTTTAACTACTCGAGAACCACTCGAGGCTTCCTATCTGCTTCTTTATTGTTATGCATAGTCTGCTGCAGCAGTCTTCTCTGTTTGGGTCCACTTCTTTCCTCTGTTGGACTTCTAGGGCCCCTTTAGGCAAGCACAATGGTCATTGTGGTGTGAACCACCATGGTATACTCTTTGTTCTTCAATCAGATCCAGGCTTTGACTTTGAATTCTCTCTTCTTAGCCTCCAAAGTGTGAACTGTTGCACTAAGCTGCAGTTTTATTCCTAACTACAAAACCTTCTCAAAAGACAATTATTAGATGGCTCAAAGATATAGTAAAGGTTAGGTTAAGAGGTAAAAAATGGTATTTTTCAGTGATCAATAGTGCAACAGTCCTAAGGAAACCCACCCTAGACTTTGGGGTGGTCAACAAGTTAAACCCCAAAAGTGAAATTCAGACATTTTCCCAAAAAATACTATTCCTTAGGTATAGTGACCTGGTTCAAAAGCTGGAGGTTCAAAACCCATCCTGGAGTGAAAAAAGCCAATTTTGCCTAGCGTGTATAATATATACGGTAGTGAAATTTCCTGCATTTTTGCATAATTTTTAAATTGCCAAAACTTTTTATATGCAACTTAGATTGAGGCAATTCTTGGATCATTGGAAAGCTAGGAACATCCTATTTCAAATGGTATAGGCCTCAGCTCCAGCAGAGGTCTATGAAAACTTTGGCACTCCTCTTTCCATTCACTACTCGAAAGGGTTCGAAATGGGTCCGGAAAGAGTTCTATGGGTTACGGTTGATTCCTAGGAAAGGATCCTAAGGGTTTTGGGATGATTCCTAAGGGTTTGGGAGATTCTTTCGGAAGCTCAGGGGTACACCCTGCTCAAAGTATGTGTCGATCGAGCCTTGGGATAGATTTGGGTGTCTACACTCTTTTACTGAACGTCGGTCAACAGACTCCAGCAGCTAAAAATAGCCTAAGATCTATCTAGTCTAACTTCCTAATCCTGCTCTAAGTCTAATTTATTGTATCTTTTGATCCTTCTCTAAATCTAACTGACTATAGGTCTCTTAGTACTACTCTAACTTTAATTATTTTAATTTCCTATTGCTACTCTAATTAAACAAGGGGTTGTGGCCCGCTATGCTAAGGAGGATTGGCCCCGTTCCCGGGTACCCTCTATAGGCTCCCATGGGAAATAGGGTGAAATACTGGGAATTATGGACAATATTTAAAATAAGAACTGAGAATTAAGAATTAAGAATTAGGGATCAAGAACTTGAGAATTGTAAATTGAAAATTAAGAATCAGACTTAAAACTAGAACTAGAACTAAGAATTCAGAATTAAGAACTAGAACTTGAACTAAAAATTAAGGACTAAAACTAAGAATTAAGAACTAATACTAAAATTAAGAACGAAAATAACTAAGAATTAAGACTAAAAACTAACAATTAAGAACTAAAAACTAAGAATTAAGAACTAAAAAACTAAGGATTGTAAAGTAGGGAGCGATTACCTGAAGTCGAGCGCTTCTTCCTCCTTCCTATGCTATGGGGAGAGCCTCAAAATTTCTAAGAAGAGCTATGCTTCAGAGAGGAGAGAAAAATAATGAACTGCTGTCGAATTGGGGAGGTAAGGGCTAATTCTGCACGTTTGGACATGTGCGCAATTGGCCAATTACGCGCATAGAGACAGGAGTGGGATTGAATTCTGCGCAGGATTCTATGCGTGCAATTCAATTTGAGTTGGTCACGGACTCGAGAATGACCGGATAATCTTCTCAGTGGGGAGTCCTAGTTCCATTATGCCTGGAACTAATTCCGTGTGTGGGATCATGTGTGAAATTCAATTATGAGCAGGGGAAAGTGTGCGTAATTGAGGAGTTCTAGCGGTCTGGGGAATTAGAGCTCTAGTCCATATGTTTGGGTCAATTACGCGTGTTCGAGGACGCGTGTAACCGAAATTTGTGCAACCATAGAAGCACGGGATTTGGAACTTCAAGCGATGCACGGAAGTGTGTGCCTAGTCCAAGTTGGGCAAATTATGCGCAGGTAGCTCTGCGTGTGATTTAATTGCGTGTGTAGTTTCACGCGCACAATTCAGGGGCTTCCAGGTCTTTTTGGGTCTGAGGTTCTGGGTTGATATTTCAACCCATATCTCAACCACATACTGCGTGCTTAATATATAGTTTCCATATTTAGGGTTTTGATACTTTCGAAAAGGGTTAGTCCCTTTTCGAGGGTTGTGGGCATGGTCAAAGGTTGACTGAATGGATTTGTATATTTTGGGAAGGTGAAAAGGGGGTGTCTATATAGGTTCTCGAAATCAATTGACAACTGAGGTCGGGAACTAGAAGATCAACCTTAGAATAGATTTTTATTGCTTTCTAGAGTAGCGTATCTGTAGTTTCTCAAGAGCAATTGACGCCTGCAACTAGGAGATGGAAGATCTTTTTATTGCATTCTAATTTAGATTTATTTCATCCTTTTATTGCTTTGTAAGCATCTGATAGTTCTTGATTTTAATTGAAGCCTAAGATTAAGAATTTGAAAGATTAGCGTAATGGTATTTTATTTTCCATGATTGATGCCCAAATTCTGGAAAGTTGTAGATTAGTATAAATCTATATTGAAAGAATTTCAGATTTGATTGACGCCTAAATTCTGAGACTTAGATATAGTGTAACTGTATTTTAATTTTCGTAGATATCCGAGAACTGAAGGAAACTAATTGATGACCAGGATCTGGAAGTAGGAGGACTTAGATTTATTTTCTTGCACTTTAGTTTAATTAAAACTCATTCTTTATTCTTTAAAGACAAATAAAAGTTTTTATATTTTCAGACTTCCTCGTGGGAACAATCCTATCGCTAGTACTATGATTTCCATTGTGCTCTTGCAATAAGTTAAGACAGAGCATAATAAAGTTTAAAAGAAAGCCCTAACAAGTTTTTGGCACCGCTGCTGGTGACGCGAGAAAATTTTTTAAAAACTGATATTTGTCTTTCAAACCTCTTTTCTTTTTTATTTTTATTTTCTTTGATCGCCTCTTTATCTTTTGCATGTTTATTCGGAGCAATGGATCGAAAGTTTCAATACTTTTAACAATAGAAGCTAGAGCCTCAGATTTATTTTCTCTCTCTGCCTTCTAAAATAAAAATCAAATAAAATTAAAAGCACACAAATATATATTTTTCTAGTGTATGCATTACACTCGATCTCGAAATTTATAACTTTTTAAGTTTGATCTAGAAATTTAAAGGACTCTCTTGCGCAACTTAGCATCTACCCGATTTTCCGAAAGTGAATCCCAAACAATGGCTTATGATCACCTTATTCCGGCACATTTTAGCCCAGCCACTCTAGCCGCACCCTCTTGTATAGTTGTATCGGAGGCGGTGTCTGGTCAAAACTACAAGATCAAGCTCAACACAGTTCAAGTTTTACCTATCCCTATCAACACCTAAGGGATTTTATAGAACTTTGCACTATGTTACAATTGTCAGTAATTAATGATGAAGTCGTTAAATTACAGTTGTTTTCCTTTGCTCTCAAGGATAGAGCGAAAGCGTGACTAATCTCATTACCAACTAGATGTATTACCACTTGGAAAGGACTGTAGTCCAAATTTTTGGGCGATTATTTCCCAATTGGTAAAACTACTCAGATTCGCTAGGCAATTCAAGACTTCAGGCAATTTACCTGGAGAATTATTTTATGAGAGTTGGGAACACATGAAAGTTTATTCAGAAAATGTCCTCATCATGATGTGGCAAACTGGTCCACTGAGCAAAGTTTCTTTCAAGGATTGACAGAGACCAATCAGTCTACGGTTGATGTCGTTAGTGGAGGGGCCTTCATGGCTCAGAATTGGCAACAGTCCTAGAATTTGTTTGAGTAACTTGCCAATAAATCAAAGACAAAATAGGCCTTATTCGATCTGATCCGAATGTGATTCGTGACACTCTTCTTGCTAGGGGTGGTCTATACGCTGTCATTAAGGACAAAGTAAAGAAGGAGGATGACATTGATGCTAAGGTTGCAGCCCTGGAACAGAAACTTGCAACATTAATGACTGTTAAACCTAGCACCCAGGAAAGACCTATAGTAGCTTGTGCAATTTGCCAGAGCTTAACCCATGCTATAGTCGAGTGCCCAATTGCACCATTGTACCCGGATGCGATGGAAAAAGAACAAGTCATGGCGTTTCAAAGGGGAGATTACAAGAATACATATAAACCGTCATGGAGGAATCACCCAAGATTCAATTATGGTTCCACTAGTGGAGTGCAACCAGTGCCATTGGTTGTGCAGCCACGATACCCCCCTGTCCAAACATTCCAACAAAGACCACAAATGCAAACTGTGCAACCACAGTTTGGAACCCGATGCTACAGCTGTCTAGATCCTTCGTGACCTGCAACAACAGTCGCATCAACATTCGAGAGACTTATCACAGCTTGCTCATTTCTCTCAAGTACTATACCCAGTCCATCATGAAGTTAGAGGACCAGATTGGTTAATTAGTTTCACAGATGGCAAAGCGATAAAGTGGCCAACTACCAACACAGCCAGTTAACAATCCGAGAGGACAAGTATTCTTGGGAGGGACATCCGCTCCCACTAATCCAAATTGAGTTCCTCTAGGACCCGTCGAGCTTCCAACTCATCCGTAGCAACACTTTGTAAAAATTGTGTGAAGTATTTCTTTTCTGATTTGATTGAGAAAGTGCATTACGATCACAGTTAAACACGATAGATCGTAACGCACTCTTCGATATATATTATTATGAGTGATCGTATGGATTTACGAACTCTTGTAATCCTTCTTGCAAAAATTGAGTCCAATATACAAATCGTAGTGATTACGAATTGACTTGTATGAGAGTGTGATTTTTTTGGCTAAAAGGCTAGAGTCAAATCGACGACTCTAGGTTACACATACGCGTGATCAATTTAGCGGTTCATCACTGAAATAGGGCCTACCTATTCACGAGAGGAGACGTTGGCCCCATTCTCAAACTCTCCAGCTATCTCTTCGTCATTTCCCTCCATTTTTCAAAATCTCCTATGACCGATCCAACCGTTTTCTTTATTATATCTACCTTGTGCTTGCCCTTCCTTCATTGAGACCCTAGCGACAATTCATTTCTGTTTTTAGGAATAGGGTTTACAGCACTTCTACAACCAAGGTAATAATTCTTACTTCTAAACAGTTGTTTCTTTTAAAAAATCTTTGATTCAGTATACATTTTGAGATTATTGATCAATTTTATGTATTATTGTAGAAGAAAGTTACATCATGCCGAGATAAAAACCACGAGGTGAAGGGACGAAGAAGAAGATTAAGGTAACAGTTCTGATCATTGTCCACCCCAAAAGCACAATATAAGAACCTCTGTTGGCACTGCTAAATCCCAAACAGTAGCCCCACCGACAAAGAAATCTAACTCTTCTGGGGTAGTTATCAGAGAACTACCAGAAAGGAGAATGAAAATCGAAGAAGAGATAGTATCTACCACTAAAATGGCTCTCAAGCATATTAAGAAATCTCGAACCGCCTGATTATCAGTTTTTACAATGAAAACTTCAGGGGCTAAATATATATGAAATCTTTTAATAGCAAGTTTTATTGCTAATAATTCTTTTTTGAAAATAATATAATTCTTTTCATTTGGTTTAAATTTTCTTGAATTATATCCACATAAAAGTTTTTTACTTTCTACCTTTTTGGTTAATGGTGTTTTTCGTGGTTTTATTCCATAAGAATGAGGAGGATCTTTTTCTTCCCATTCTTTTAAAGGGATTGCTTTTAATACACATCCCCAACACAGATTTGAAGCATTTGTTTCTAAAATTAGTTTATCTCCATTTTGAGGAAAATAAATTGAGAGACATTTTTGTATGTCTTGCTTTTTTAGTCGTAATCGAATTTTATCATGTTTTGTCCAAGAAAATTTTACTTCTTTTATTAGTTTATTTATTAAAGGGATTTCCTTTTATTTATTAAAGAGATTCCTAAATAAGACCTAGGAATCCTATTGATTCTTTTTCAACTTCTATTTTTGAAGGTTAAAGGATAATTCCATATTTTTGGAAGATTTCACACATTTGTTTTAAATATTTTTTATGGTCTTCTTTTGTTTTTGAGAAAACTAATATGTCATCTATATAGACAACACAAAACTCTTTGTATTGAGAGAAAATAAAACCCATCCATTATGATATATTTGTGGGGCAGTATTTAACCCAAATGGCATTACTTTCCTTTGATAGTGTCCACAAGGTGTACTGAAAGCAGTCAAAGCTTTTGATTCTTCAGTTAACTTTAATTCACAATATCCTGATTTACAGTCAAATTTACTGAAAATCTTTAATCCTTTGATTTGATTAATCAAATCATCTTTTATTGGGATGAAATACCCATCAAATTCAAGTTTTTCATTTAGTCTCGTAGTTTAGGACCATTCGAGCTTTACCTCTTTTAAAATATGCATGGTTTCTTACGAAAAATGCAGGGCTTGAATGAGGGCTTTTAGTTGGTTCAATGAGTTTTTTCTCTAATAATTCTTTAATTTGTACTTCAAATTCATCTATGTCTATTTTTGTATAGATCATGGGTTTTATTCGCATTATGACGTTGGGATTTTTTAATTTGATATGACAATAAGGAGGACTTTTATGCCAAAGTTTTAGTGGATTGTCACTAAAATTTTATTTAAGAATAGAGTAGAGCCAATGATTTGGTTCAATTAAGGTGATAGTTTGGTTAATATCACCACGTTGGCTAGGCGCAAATCCTTGATCACATTTTGATTTATGGATTTGAAGGAGAGGTATTTAGACTACTTCATCCTTAAGGGAAAGACCATTAGAACCTGTGTTTAAGGTTATTGGTAAATATGTTGTGAGAAAATTATTTCCTAATAAAAAGCCTCCATGTATATTTGGGAAACAAAGTATTTTTGGGATAATGAATTTTTTATCATTTAGCCAAATAGAAATGTTTCACTTTTAATTAAATGGTGGTTTGTCTTCCCTCAATTCCTTTGACAAAAATAGGGTGTTTTATTTTAACCCAATTTTCAAATGGTAGTGCATTGTATCGACAAGCACTGATTGTTGCTCCAATGTCCATAAGAACACATAGACTATATGGTTTATAGTGTTGGAACATTAAATTTCCTCAAACATATGTATATCGTCTTTTACCATAACTAGGGGAAAAGAGAATTTCAGTAGTTTTCGCTTGAAAGTGATATATTTGAAAAAGTTTTAATTTCATCATTCTGAGGATGAGATTGTGCTCCTGGAAGAATCAGAACTTACACATTTTTAATTGTAATATGTTTCGAAATCTGGGTTGATTCACCTGATGTAGATGGTCTAGAATCAATACTGTTTCTTATAGTATTCCATTCATCTATCTCAAAAATTTCGATCATATTTTTACCTTAATTATCATGAATTTTTGTTATAGGTTTAAATGTTAATTCATGTTCAGTATGCCATTGTATGACTAAATTATAAGAATCTTGTTTCATTTCTAATCCTTTGGTTTGAATTTTTATTTTTATTATGTCATCAATATTAGGATATTAAAGAGAAATGAAATAGTTTGGTTTAATTTTAAACCAAACAAGATCATGTACTAAATTTGATTAAATTCCTTTTATTAAAGATTGTATGTGTGATAGCCCGGATATTCCCTTACACGAAATTTTCGAAAAACCCGGACCATCAGGTCGCAGATCACACAGCCAGATTGCAAATCATGATCTAAATACAGAATATTTGGTACATCCACATACACATGTGGAAATCAAAGCAACGATACATATTGTAGAACTAAAAAAATTTCCATTTCTATACGGCACATATCTTCAATGGAACTAAATTAAACCACCGGTGATAGCCCACCGCCACCTAATAGTGGTACAAGAAAGTACATACAAAAGTACTAAAGAATCTCTAAGATATCCATGCTCAAAAGCTAAAGAGATCAACTCAAAACTATACCAAATCCAAATCTGTAGCATTATTGTTTTTCTTCTTCCAGTATGTAATTTGGATCCTCCTTAAGTCCAGGTCCTAATCAAGAGCTACACCTATGACGTATAGTCGGGGTAAACTAACAGTCCAACCTCATCAAAAGAAATATCAATAGCAGTTACATCTTATCATGTCAATGCATAGAATCAAGGTCAGAGTTCAAAGTGATAACAAAACATGGATTCGATGACAAAGTTCAATGCAAAAATGAAACATAAATTCAATAATAGAGTTCAAAGCAGAAACGAAGCATGGATTCAACGATAGAAATAGAAACAATAACAGAACAGAGATTCGATAACCGAAAAAAAAAGTGATAACAGAGCAAAAATTTGATGACAGAACAAAATCTTGGATTTTCTTATTCACTATACACTATTCACAAATTTAATACTCAGATTTCATCATTCACTATTCGATGATTCATTGCCCATTATTCACTACGTATGCACCTCACTCACTGTGTACGGATAACCGTCGTAACGATCCACTTTCCATTGTCCACTCAATGTCCACTATTCATTGTGTATTCACTTCATTTACTGTGTACGGATAACCGCCGTACTGGTCCATTTGTGTGAGCTATGAAATGTGTACAGATAATCGTCGTACCGATTCACTATATGCATGCTATGCAATGTGTACGGATAACCGTTGTACTAGTCCACTATGTATGATATGCTCTGTGTACAGATAACCGCCGTACCGGTCTACTATGTATGCTATGCACTGTACACTGTGTACGGAAAACCACCGTACCGGTCCACTATGTTCAATGTTCACTCAATATTGTTGTTTAGAATACATTTTCAATTTCAAAGCTAGTATTCAATGTTCGGATACAGAGTTTCGAAGTTCAAAGAGTTTGATAGTTTAATTCAAAATCGATCAGTTCAAATTCAATTTCGAAGTTCGAATTCAAGTTCAAAGTCATTAAAGATTCAAATACAGTCAAATTACATCGCCCATAGTTCAGAGATTCGATTTCCCATAGTTTCCATTCAATTTCAAACATAGAGTTCAATATTCATTTGAATTCAAAGTTTGTATGCAAGTTCAACTAATCATGTTCAAGTTTCGAAATCATATTCAAGGATTAGATTAAGAGTTCGAACTCAATGACTTACAGAGTTCAAAATTCAAAGCTCGGAGAGCAAAGAGTTCATGTCTAAAAATTTCATATTGACATTCTAATTTCAAGGATTCCAATGCAAAGATGGAAGTTCAATGTTCAGAGAGTTCAATGCAATTAAACGAAAGTTCAATAGTTCAAATGCATTTCGATTACATCACGACATCTATGAATTCAAGTAAAAAATGCAAATGGGTATTGAGTTTCCCCTCCCTCAACTCTAGCGTCACTAGAACACACACAATGATTCCTATTGATGGACTCTAATCCTCAATCTACATAACATAACATTCTTAAAATACATGTCAATGACTAAATAATCACACATGTCAAAGTTCTTCAAGTTTTAAGGCGGAATGGACAGGTTCGTGCTAACCTTGGATCATGTAGAAGTTGTCCCATCTTTCCCCTCACTTTTGACCCTTAAAACATTTGATTCATGAAATTTTTTAATTCATACAAGTTATAGAATTCGTTGTCTTCTTTCTAATGCCATAGAAAGTTACGGCCAAAATACGGAGGCTGTGTCGGCACCTCGATCAAAATCGAGCGCGTGACTTCCAACTCGCGTGCGCAATTTTGTATACTCGCTCAAGCGAGTTTTTCCAAAACAATTTTGGCCTATTTTCTGAAGGCATTTTGCTCGTGCGAATTCCAACTTCTAAAGGAATTTTTCCCGCGTGAATTTCAACTCGCGCACGAATTTGCGCTATTCTAAGCGATTTCCCCCTTTCTAAAACCCATTTTTCTCACCCAAATTCCTCAATTTCTTTGCACACCATTCACAAACACCCATACACATAATCAAAGTTTTAACTAACTCTACACTATCAAATCATAAATTTTACCTTCTAATCTCACGCATGCACATTCATGGTGATCGGTATCGAGGAAAAATCGGCGCTCATACTTCGTATTTACCCAATGGTCAGATCTACTCTTCCCTTTCCTCGATCTAAATGATGTTGGGAAGAAGACAACACATTCGTTTAAAAGAAGATGAAATTTGAGCGACAATATCTTGGTTGGGTTTCGAACGAGAGCTTGATGAGAAGGGTGGGTTTGAGTTCTCTCTCTTCTTTCTTTGCAAAACAAAAAAAACAAATAACAAATATCTAGATATTTATTTCACAAATCTTATCCACTTGACTTTTGGGACCTACCTAGGTGCTAAGCCGGTACAGCATGGATAGGCGCACGTGCTCTCTATCTAAGGCTAAAGATGGGGTTTATCTTCACTTATAAACTAAATCGTTCACCGACGATTGTCATACAGAGCTCGTATAACTAATTACCCAATCAAATATACAATTCCATCACACCAATTGTACACTTCTAAAATAAAATAAAATATTCTAAAGGCTCACAATGTGCACCATATGCCTTGCCAAACACGTATACTTGGTTGGGTGCCACGTGACAGGTTGGGTTATTGGGCTCAGGTATACTCTCAATTTGAGTTGAAGGTCGGGTTGAAGCCCAAGTTCAAGCATTGGGCTTGAGTTTGTGTGCAACATACACAAACACACATACACTCTACATAGGATACGAGTTGGGATTAAATGTGTTTGGCACGTAATTCCTATTAGATCTGGTACCACTTGCTAGCTTTGATACCAATTGTTAGGAATCCTACCCACACTATGAACTCCCTATCGCGATGAATGCAAAAAAATAAGAAGATTCAGGCAAAAATTAATTACACACACAACATAAAGATTTATGTGGTTCACCCAATCGAGGGCTATGTCCACGGGAGTGTATGCACTATTTTTATGAATGTTTACAACACACTCTCTTCTCTCTAGTGCAAACTCAATCAAGATCTAACACGATTTTCAACAACAAATCCGTTGTTAAACCAAGGATGCAGTCCTTCAAATAATAGAGAAGAGATCGCCGGAATATAATCACGATTCTGACACAAGAACGGCTTCAATCGGATCTTCAATCCCCAAGCTATTTTTCAATACTTTTTTCTCTCAAAGTATTCTGACATGAAACTTTCACCAAGCTCTCCCTGGATCCCTAGAGGAACTTTCTGCAAATAGCTATAAAATCCTTTTTGGAAACATAACTCACAAATCTCCTAAAACTCCAAGTATTCAAAACACTTCTAAATAAGCTCCAAACCATATTAAGAAATATTTGGCTAAAGCAATCTTCCTAAATAGCCACATATTCAAACTTACAGATCTGAAACCGCCCAAAAGTCAATCGATTGACTTCTCAAACTCAATCGATTGATTTTCCCAACTCAATCGATTGACACATGTGGTTGAGATTAAACCTTATTCAACAATCTCCACCAAGGTTTCATCCTCAACCACGTCACCGCCCCAACGGGCATCAACATCTTAGATAAATGTTAATCAAGTTTAGGCAGTGCCCAAACTTCTTTTGTGTAACCGGTTTAATCAACATGTCCACTGCATTTTCTTTGATGAGTGCAAGTGTTAACGGGACCTTATCCTTAAATTTTTTAGGGCATTTTTTCATCCTCTCTGACCTTCTTAAGGTAGTCTGAACCGGTACCTGGGACTGTAAGTCTTGAGAAATTATGCCATCATGCTCTATCTCAAAGTCTTCATTATCTTTCTTATCTTGCTCATGCCTCTCAATATCAACTTGTACCTTAGGTTTACCAGATGACTGAGGTTTGTCTTCTGCCTTTTTCATTGGAAGCTCATCTTCATTAAAAGTAGATCTCTTTCAATTATCACTTTGTGAGATTGTGTATCCCACAAATGATAACCCTTGACTCCTTCACCATAGTCAATCAAGACACTTTTTAGATTTTGGATCCAACTTGGATCGTTCACCTCCTTGAATGCATAAGCTGCACATCCAAACACCCTCAAATGAGAGTAGCTCTCATGTCTTCCATACCAAACATCATCTGCAGTTCTCGAGTTCAATACCACTAAAGGCAACCGGTTGACCAAGTAACATGCCTTGTTCACTGCCTTTGCCTAGAACTCATGACTCAAGCCGGAATGGTTTAACATACACCGCACTTTTTCTAATAGTGTTCTGTTCATCCTCTCTGCTATACCATTTTGTTGAGAATTTTTAGGAACTGTTAAGTGCCTAACAATCCCTTGATTTTCACAGTAAGCCTTGAACTCTGATGACAAGTATTTTCCACTGTTATCTTATCTGAGAATCTTTACCTTTCTGTCTGTCTGCTTTTCAGCCATACTCTGCCACTACATAAATTTCTAAAACACATCCGATTTATTTTTAATCGGATACACCCAAACTTTCCTGGAGTAGTCAAATAAATGACATAAAATAGTTGGCTCCACCTACTAAAGTGACTTTAGTCGGTCCCCATACATCTGAATGTATGTAATCAATCAGCCCCTTTGAAGTGTGTTTTTCAGTAGAGAAACTAACTTTCTTCTATTTTTCGAAGATACAATCTTTACAAAAATTCAGTTTACAAATTTGAATTTCAGAAATCGCCTTATTCTTTATGAGCTCTGTCAGCCCATGTTCACTCATGTGACCAAGCCTCTTGTGCCTCAAATCTGAGAGGTCCTTGGAATCTTTTATAGCCGCAACACCACTGTCGCTGAATGTGTTGCCTACTAAAGTATACAGATTTCCTATCTTTTCACCTTTCATCAAGGTCATAGTACCACGTACAACCTTTAGTTTACCGGATTCTAGGATGACTCAACATCCTATCTCATCCAATGCCCCCAACGAGATCAGATTTTTCTTCAGATCAGGCACATGCCTAACCTCAGTAAGTGTGTGAACACAACCATCAAACATCTTGATTCTGATTGAACCGATACCCACTACTTCACATACACTGTCATTCCCTATCAAAATTGTCCCACCATTGGCTACCTTATACTGGTTAAACCAATCCCTGTATGGATAAATGTGATACGATGCCCCTGAATCTAAGATCCATCTATCATCAAATTGACTGGAGCTTAACAATGCACACAATAGGTCTTCACTAGAATCTGACTTAGCAACACTAGCCTGTTGCGAAGTCCCTTCATCACCATTATTATTCAATCTCTGCTTGTAATATTTGCGAATATGTCCAGATTGCTTACAGAAGTAACAGATAATATCCTTTTTTTCACCCCTAGATTTGGATCTGAAATTTCCTCTCGTTGATTTATTATCCCCTCTGGATTTGTCTCTTTTGCGATTATGGTTCCGACCCCTTTTGCTCAAGAGACTAATCCCTTCGGAGTTACATTCGGATTGTTTTCTCAATTCATCAGAAAGAAGTGCAGTAGTCACTTCTTCGACGATAATAGTATCTTTACCATAAATTAATGTGGTAACAAGGTGCTAATAAGATGGCAATGAGGTGAGCAAGAGAAGTGCTAGATCTTCTTTTTCAAGTTTCACCTCAATGCTCGATAGTTCACTAACTATTTTATTAAACGAATTCAAATGATCATGAATATGTGTACCGGCCTTCATACGAAGGGTGTAGAGTTGCTTCTTCATGAAGAGTCTGTTGGACAACGGCTCTGTCATGTAGAGAGATTCCATCTTCTTCCATAGATCCACGGTCGTCTTCTCGTGAAGAACGTTATACAGAACTTCATCAGACAAGCACAATCGGATAGTACTTACGGCCCTCTTATCAATAGAGTTCCACTCTTCATTAGACATCTCTGCCTTCTTTCCCATCTCTTTTTCAAGTAGAGCATCATTAATGCCTTATTGAACAAGGAGATCTGTGAACTTGACTTGTCACAAAGCGAAGTTTTTCTTCCTAGAAAACTTCACCTCAAATCGTGCATTTGAGATCTTCATCGCCATTGTAGTGTAAACCTCTCTTTGATACCAATTGTTAGATATGATACCACTTGCTAGCTTTGATACAAATTATTAGGAATTCTACCTACACTACGAACTCCCTATTGCGATGAATGTGGAAAAATAAGAAGATTAAGGTAAAAATTAATCACACGCACAACACAAAGATTTACGTGGTTCACCCAATCGAGGGCTACGTCCACGGGGAGTATATGTACTATTTTTATGAATGTTTACAACACACACACTGTAATAACCCCAGAATTTCGGGAAGCGTGCATGTCACGTACTATGCACGTGTATGTGTGGTCTACAAGGAAACCAAAACTAAAATGTATACACTATGTGTGTATGTGTGAAACACACTAGTGTTCACTAATGTATGTGTATATAAGTGAAAGAGGGAGAAGGGAGGAGCCCCATTCATAACCTAATTCTAGCCAAAATAGAAAGAAGGAAAAATAGAGAGAAAGAAAGGAGAGTCTAGTAAAGGAGGGCTAGGGTTTTGTTGGGATTTAAATGGGTGGAAGATCTGGAGAAAAGGTTGGATGAGGAACTTTGGAGATCTCTTCGTCTAGTAGAATTGAACTTTGGGTCGAACTTGTACGAGTCCTATCGATGGAGGTACGGTTTGAAATGTTTACGTATATTTTTTTTTAGTATAAAATAGTAGATGAATGAATTTAACACTTATAAGCGTTGGAATGGGAGAAGAAATAGTTTCTTGAACTGATCGAGTACTTAATTCTGTCGTGGCTCGCTCGAGCGGTCTAAATGGCTCGCTCGAGCGAGGATAGAATATAAAACCTGAGAACAGATTTCATTCTGGGCTTGCTCGAGCGAGACCCAAAGTAAAGGGGAAGCTCGCTCGAGCGATGCATCACGTGAAGCATCAGATGGCTCGTTTTAACCGCTCGAGCGAGGAACATAGTCAGTTGAGCGATAAGAGTGACCGCGCGCGCGAGGGTTGGTACCTCGTTTTAACTGCTCGCGTGAGGTCAAGTGCTCGCTCGAGCGAGGTTAAGTGACCGCTCGAGCGAGGAGTAGTTCCCGCTAGTGTGAGACCCTACTCGGATTTTATATTTTTAATTTTATGTACAATTCATGGGGGGGGGTGTACTCCAATGGTTCTAGTGACCCTTCTAAATGCGTCCTTGATGCATGCAATGTAGGTTTGACGTAAGATTGTGACGTGTAAACCTCTATGAGAAAGGAGTAGGTTGGATTTGCGTTGAGGTAGGGAATATTCTTGAGACATGTACATTATTTTGTCAACTCATATATGTAGTGTATATCAATTAAATAGTCAAGCATTGCATGATCATTATGAAACAGGGTGTGTGAGTAAGTTTCAAAAGTGATAATCATGAAATCCCCAGGGGACATAAAAATTGTACAGTGGACATCTTGATGATGCATTGAATCAGTGGCATCCCAGGGATGCAGATGAAAACTAACAGTGAAACAGAAGTAAAGTGATAAGGCCTAATGTAATAAAATTAGCACAATCACGGTAAATAACTATATGTTGAGCATGTTCGATATTTTTATTATTTAAGGTTTGATTAGAATACCCCACCGACGTGGCGGGATACCCACGACTGACTCGGCAGGATATCCGTGACCGGTACGACGGCCAATCCGTACATTCATAGCATATCCCAGGGATGTAGATTTGAGAATAGACCCCGCCACCTATGAGAAGGGGCTTGGGCATTATTCCCAGGGAATACACATAACAATTGTCTAGTTAGACGACGATGGTGGGTATTCCATCGGGGCTCGACGCTATATTGCTCGGGGACTACTTAGGTTAAAGATTTGAGTGATTAGGCCAAGTTCACAACTAAACTAGTAAGGTGAGAACAAACAAAACCATGCAAAGTAACAGTCGTATTCATCATTTTATTCCAGTCATCTCAATTGTTTATTTTCAAAAGTGATATCCGATAATTTGTGCTTTTAAAACTGATGACATATATGTGAGAGTTAATCTATATGTTCATTATGTTTCCCTATTGAGCTAGGATGTAGCTCACCCCTTTGACTATACGTCGCAGGTCCAGGACTAGCGGCAGCGAAGACTTCTAGAGACTTTGATCCAGGGGATTCAGAATACGTGCCCGCAGAGGAGTCAGAGCCTCCTCTTGAGGAATTCTTCTAGGAGACCCATTGCGTACTTTGAGAGTGAGTTGAGAGTATTAGGTATGACTTGGTATGTCAAGCCTCTTTATTTGAATGTAATTAAATACCGTTATCCTTTTGACAAACTGTCTGGGGTGAACTATTATCACCAACGATTTAGGTAAGTTCTTATGCCCATGAATTGGCTTGGGATAAGAACTGCCTTTAGAGACCCTATTTATTTTAAATGCATGAGTACTTGTTAAGAGGAGATACACGTGCCTTAATTGCAGTATTTGGCTTATACATACCAATGCTTTATAAAGAATCACAGCGCACGGCCTCGAGGGTCGTGCTGATGGCACAGGTTTCGGGGTGCCAAAATCTGGCATCCGATTGGTATCGAGCCTTTCTTTTGATCTCGACAATCGTTGGTCGGACTATAAGGAATTCGCTATCTTAAACTGTGGTTTCTCATGCAGACCGTTATGTTTCCTAGAGGAAGAGGCCGACCCAGGGGTGGTCATGATAGGAATTTGCACAATAGAGATGGGTTCGTCTCACCTTCCAACAGGGTACCATTAGGAAATAGGGAGATTCCCGAAGGTAGTGGCCAAGGAGAGAACCAAAATCAAGCAGAAAATTAGGATCGAGATCGTCAAGATTGAGATCAGAGGGAACAAGATAGAGTAAGAGAAAGAAACGAAGAAAGAGAGGAGCGTCAGAGGATGATGCATACAATGGAAACCATGGCAACTGCCATGGCGCAGCAAGCAGCATCCTTGGCAGCTCATGCCGCCCCAGAACCACAACAGACACCTACTCCCCCAGTAGGACCTACACTACCAGTGGCTTTAGCATTTACCGAATTCAGGAGGATGAGACCTCCTAGCTTTTCAGGGCAGGCAGACACCATGGCAGCCGAAAATTGGCTGGGTGAAATGGAGAAGGTATTTAGTGTACTAACATGCACAGAGGACGAGAGTGTCCGTTGGGCAGCGTATATGCTAGATGGAGAAGCTGGACCTTGGTGGAAATCTGTTTCGCGAACTAGCGCTCAAGAAACTCCAGATATGCCCTGGACTTGGGATGAATTCATTGAAGAGTTCAATAAGCAGTATTTTCTGGAGGTTGTGAGAAATTAGATGGAGACTCAATTTTTGCAACTAATGCAAGGAAGGATGACCATGAGAGAGTACGGAGTATAATTTATGAGACTGGCTCATTTCGCTCCAGACTACGTAATTTCTGATGTGATGAAAGCAAAGAGGTTCCAACAGGGTTTAAAGTCGGACATCTGAGGAGGGGTTGCGCTATTTCAGCTAAAGACCTATGGAGAGGTCATGAGCAAGGCATTAGTAGTCGAAGAAGAAAGCAATAACCGATACCGTCAGAGGGAACAACAGGGAAGAGGAAGCATAGATCAAAGCAGGACTAAGAGTTATGAATCAATGAATAAGAAGCCGAGGTTCATAGCACCGAATCAGAGGCAACCGTTCCAGACAGGGTATGGGAAAGCCGCACAACAAACTACTCATCAAAGATTCCCATTGCTGGCATCAGGGAGACCGATGAGGTATGAGGGTCCTACTATTTCCATCGGAGCTACAGTTACACAAGGTTTTTCAAGAGCTGCTTCTTCAACACCAAGGGAGACTTTTGCCAAGTGTGGCAAGTCCCACAAAATAGCAGATTGCAAGCAAGGAATGCGAGGCTATTTTAAATGTGGCAAGATAGGCCACGTAATTAGAGATTGCCCTGAGGCAATTAAGGAGAAGACGGCCCCAACTTCCATGCCACGACCTATTCAATCACGGAAGCCAGTTGTTCAAGGGAGAGCCTATGCAGTTACCGCCCAAGAAGCAGAGAGTGTACATGACATCATTCAAGGTGAGATTTCCTTTTAAATGAAGAATTTTAATTTAATAAAATTTTAGATAGAGAAGGTGCATTCATTAGAACAGTGTGTAGAACCGTGTTGTACATTAGACAATTCTAAATAAAGTATGTGCTATGCATGTATATGTATGTGTTGTAGGTACGTTACAAGTCTATGAAAAAGGGTGCTATGTAGCACGTGACACACGAGTGTTGATAGACCCAGGGTCTACCCACTCCTTCATCACCCTTAGATTTGCAAAGAAAATAAAGATTATCCCAGAAACACTGGAATTTGTGTTATCAGTGTCTATCCCAACGGGAGAACTAGTGAACACAAAATTAGTCTACAAATCGGTAGTAGTGAGCGTTCGGGATGACGTTGTCTACGAATTAGACGCGCAATTAATATTGTAGGACATGCAAGGATTCGACGTGATCCTTGGCATGGATTGGCTGTCCCATCATTTTGCAACAGTAGATTGCAAGAACAAGATTGTTATTTTCTGACCTAACACGAGGAGATCATTTCAATTTCGAGGAGAGAGATCGACGTAAGTGCCACTCATCTCTGCAGTCAGAGCAGAACGTTTAATCAAAAAGGGGTGCAGCGGTTATTTGGCATTTATGAAAGGAGATAAAGAAGAAAAGAATGTTATCTCCGAGATAACAGTGGTGAGAGAATTTGAAGACGTATTTCCTGAAGAATTGCCAGGATTACCCCCAGAGAGAGAAGTGGAATTCGCTATCGACTTAGCACCAGGAACGGAGTCTATTTCAAAAGCACCATATAGGATGGCTCCCGCTGAGTTGAAAGAATTGAAAGAATAGTTGCAGGAGCTCATGGATAAAGGATTCATAAGACCAAGCATGCCTCCATGGGGAGCACCAGTTTTGCTTGTGAAAAAGAAAGATGGGTCGATGCGGTTGTGCATTGACTATCGACAATTAAACAAACTCGCTGTGAAGAATCGATACCTTTTGCCAAGAATAGATGACTTGTTCGATCAGTTGTAAGGAGAAAAGTACTTTTCCAAGATCGATCTGAGATCTGGATACCATCAGTTAAGAGTCAAGGTTGAGGACATTCAGAAAACGGCATTCAGAACACGGTATGGACACTATGAATTTTTGGTGATGCCGTTCGGATTGACAAACGCACCAGCGTCGTTTATGGACTTAATGAATCGGGTGTTTAAACCACACCTAGACTCCTGCGTTGTCGTGTTTGTTGACGACATCCTGATTTACTCAAAATCGAGGACGGAGCATGAAGAACACTTACGGGTAGCTCTACAAACTTTGCGTGAACACCATTGTACGCCAAGCTCAGCAAATGTGAATTCTGGTTAGAAGAAGTTAAATTTTTAGGATATGTCGTCTCAAAGCATGGTGTCACAATAGATCCCGCTAAGATCAAGGCAGTAGTGAACTGGGAGCAACCAAAGACCGTGACAGACGTTTGAAGTTTCCTTGGACTAGTAGGTTATTATCGACGTTTCATTGAGGGTTTTTCAAAGATATCGGGACCTCTCACGAGGCTTACAAGAATGGATTCAAGATTAGAGTGGAGTGAAACGTGCGAGAAGAGTTTTCCAGAACTCAAGAAGAGACTCACCTCAGCTCCAGTGTTAGCCATTCCGTCAGGCAGTGGAGGATTCACGGTCTATAGTGATGCGTCGTATAACAGTTTGGGTTGTGTACTCAATCAACATAAATAGGTAATAGCTTATGGGTCAAGACAATTGAAAGAGCACGAGAAAAACTATCCGACACATGATCTGAAACTAGCAGCGGTCATATTCGCATTGAAGATATGGTGACATTATTTATATGGAGAAACGTTTGAAATCTTCACCGACCATAAGAGCCTCAGATATCTGTTTACACAGAAGGAACTAAATATGAGGCAACGCAGATGGATGGAGTTCCTCAAGGACTATGACTATTCTATACAGTACCATCCAGGCAAGGCTAATGTAGTGGTCGATGCCTTGAGTCGGAAGAGTTCAGCTCAGTTGGCTAGTCTAATTTTGGGTATACACCGATGGAAGCTGTTGGAAGATCTAGCACTATATGGTGCGGACATCAAGTCACAAGCTACAGGAGCCTTTTTGGCCAACACATTAGTGAAACCGGTGATATTCGAATATATACGAGAACTGCAGGTAGAGGACCCAGCACTAACCAAGATACGTCAAGATGTAACTGAGGGCATCAGACCCGACTTCTCAATCAAGGAGGATGGCTCCTTATTGTTC
The DNA here is from genome assembly GCA_021018995.1 of Chloranthus sessilifolius. Lineage (NCBI taxonomy): Eukaryota > Viridiplantae > Streptophyta > Magnoliopsida > Chloranthales > Chloranthaceae > Chloranthus > Chloranthus sessilifolius. The sequence continues at coordinate 29,686,329 of CM037597.1, read as the reverse complement.
AAGGGTCGTCTTTGTATTCCGGACAATGTCGATTTAAGACGAACGATTCTTGATGAATCCCACAAGTCAAGCTATGCTATTCACCCAGGGAGCACGAAGATGTATCAAGATCTGAAAAGTGGAGAGGTCTGAAGCAAGAAGTGGCAGAGTACGTCTCACGGTGTTTGACGTGTCAGCAAGTGAAAATTGATCACAGACACCCTGCGGGATTATTACAACCTCTGCCAATACCAGAGTGGAAATGGGAATCGATCTCTATGGATTTCATTGTTGGACTACCGCGCACTATAAAGAGATATAATGCCATTTGGCTAATCGTGAACCGACTGACCAAGTCAGCACACTTCCTACCTTACAACACGATGAACACGGCAGGAAAACTCACAGAATTATATATGAAGGAGATAGTACGCCTACATGGAATCCCAAGCAGTATCGTTTCGGATTATGATCCACTATACACGTCAAAATTTTGGAAGAAATTTCAGGAAGGAATGGGAACCCGACTGGACTTCAGTTCAGCCTTCCATCCGTAAACGGATGAGTAAACAGAGCGAGTAAATCAAGTGATAGAAGACATGCTCAGAGCGTGTATGTTAGAATTGCAAGGATCATGGGATCAGCACCTACCCTTGATTGAGTTCGCATATAACAACAGTTTTCAGATGAGCATTGGGATGGCACCGTATGAAGCCTTGTACGAAAGGTGATGTAAATCGCCAATTAATTAGGAGGAAACTGGCAAGAAGTTTGTTTTGGGACCCGAGTTACTTGAAGATAACACCGCTATTATCCGCATGATCAGAGAAAGACTAAAGGCGGCTCAAAGCAGACAGAAAAGCTATGGTGATATTAATCGGACGAGAGTGAACTATAAAGTGGGAGAACATGTGTTTGTAAAAGTGTCGCCGATGAAAGGTGTGATGAGATTTGGAAAGAGAGGCAAGTTGAGTCCCCGTTATCTTGAACCTTTCGAGGTTTTGGGTCGAGTAGGGGAGGTTGCGTATCGCATTGGATTACCTCCAGTGTTCGGTTAGGTACATAATGTTTTCCACGTTTCTATGCTCAGGAAGTATGTGGGTGACCCTTCTCACATTTTGGAAGGTCAACCACTGGAGATGCACGAAGATATGAGCATGATAGAGGAACCGACGAAGATATTGGATAAGAAGGAGCAGGTGCTACGCACCAAAGTCATTCCCTTGGTACTTGTTCGATGGAAGAATCATCCGGCCGAGGAAGCAACGTGGGAACGAGAGGCTGATGTCAGAGAACAATATCCCAAATTGTTTGAGAGCGCTACCTAGTTGTTTTCTTAATAATGATGATACGTAATATTTTGACAGTATATCGATTCCTATTTTGAAACAAATAAACGAGTGTGATTGAAAATTCGAGCATATTAGCTTAACTTTTACACGAGCGGACTACTAAGTGAATAAAGTCTCAAACGTTCACAAAGAAAAAAAAATCACGTGTGAATGATCCCCTGAGTGTTAAAATAGACCTAGTGAAAAATACACGCTAATAGGAATTGAAACCAGGTCTTTTCCATCCAAACCAAATACTCCAACCAACTCAACTACATCCACTGGTTTCGGAGAACCAGAAAAATGTTTCTGGGCTCGCTCGAGCGAACAATTATGCTCGCTCACACGAGCCACATAAAATAATAAGTACAAACCGTTCTGGACTCGCTCGAGCGAGGACTAGTGACCGCTCGAGCGAGGTCTTTTTTACCGCTCGAGCGAGGTCTATTGACCGCTCGAGCGAGGCCAGAGTATATAAAGAGACTAAACACTATTTACTCATTTCATCTTCAAGCAAGAGAGGGTCGGGCGAGCGAGGTTAGGGCTTTTTGATTATCAAACTCATTTTTCGTCTGATTTAGCACCAGATTTAGGCGATCCGAACCGTTAAAAAGTGTCAAAAAGGTCAAATCTACTCTATCCCTACTCTATTACCTTCAATAAGCTCTTTGATTATCAATGGCTTCTTCAAGCCCTAATCCCCAACCTAAGAAACGAATGGCGATTCGATCGCCGTCTGCGCGCAACAAAGCGTGGCAAGCTCCACAACCACCCCCAACCCCATCTCCTACCCCAATCGACCTAGACGATTGGTGGGGGCAAAAATTTTTGAAACCGAATGGGATATGCATCCCTCTTGCTTTGGGGATCCGGCGTCCACCCAATGGACATCGGATTTCCTCACCAACAATAACCTTAGACCATTACTTACCCCGTTCGGAGCTCGGTACTATCCGAGACTCGTAAAACTATTTTACCAAACCCTTAACATGAATGTGAATGAGGACGCCATCCTCGTCACGATCGAAGGAAAAGAATTAATTTTTAGTAGTGCTAAGATTTCGTCGGTTATGAACTGCCCACACATCTATGCCCCAAGCCCACTTATCCAATCACCTTTTTCTGGGAACGTGGAATTCCCAATGATTATTTTTGACATCACTGGCGGAACGTCCGCTTCAGGTCAATCTATCACCCGATCTCAGCTACCGCCACACATGTGGCTTTTGGATATCATTTTTAAGAAGAACTTACACCCAACCGGCCATGATCAAGAACGCCGCGACGCATTTCTGCGAGCTTTGCACTCCCCTTTTCATAATAGGTGGGTTAGTGCGCGCATGGTAGTCATTAAAGGCATGGCACATGCCTATAAAAGGAACGTAAAAGGTGCTATTCCTCCACCCATCAACCGACTACCTTCTGCTTGGTTGATTTCCCGACTCCTCGACTCACGAAACGGGAAGGGGAGATTTCGGATCAGGGCGGACGAGCTAGCACTATCAGATAACGTCACACCGTTCCTCGCCCAAGACTTGAGCCGAAACCTAAAAAGTCTCCAAAATAGCGTCAATAGGAAGAGGGATCGGCAAGTCGCAAGACGAGCAGCACCACCACCACCACCGTCGACGGGACCAACTATTCCCTCTGTTTCGTCTCCACCACCTTTACCTACCACCGACACTGGCATGATGCGAGAGATCCTCTAGCAGGGGCGGGAGATCAGGTTACATCAGAGGTTTTAGGAGGCGCTACTCATAGACCTCATGGGCCATGCGTACCCGCAGTCATACATGGAGCGCGTCGGTGCTATGAGAGGCGCTATTTTTAGAGCATCTAGCTCCGGCCCTGCTATGAGGACCACTATAGCGGGTACCACTACTGCCAGGGAGGTTGACGAGGATGAGGATGACGAGGACTACGATGATGATGATGGCTCCGGCGATGACGACGACGAGTATGAGGAGGATGATGACTAGGTAGTCATATAATTTTCTTTTGGAAAATGGAAATGTAATATTTTGTTAGGACATTTCGTAGTGAGGTGGTATTTTGACATTTTATTTACAAACTATCGTGACATGGATGTCACAATTTTTGTTGATGGTTAACATTAGGATAGTATAGGTCTATATTTTATTCTATGATAAATTGGTGCTATAACTATAAAGATACCTGATAGTACAAAATTTTGTTTTCATTGTTCTTGAATATTTGGGTATAAATTGAATTTGTTTAATGCAAGTTGTTTCGAGACATTAGACCTTTGTTTATTTACATGGGTATGTAACGATGTAGACTTTTCAAAGGCCTTTTAAATTAGTTGTACGTAATTTCTAGTATATCGTCAATTTTCGAGGACGAAAATTCTATAAAGTGGGGTGAATGTCATAACCCCCGAATTTCGAGAACCATGCATGTCACGTACTACGCACGTGTATGTGTGGTTCATAAGGAAACCAAAACTAACATGTATACACTATGTGTGTATGTGTGAAACACACTAGTGTTCACTAATGTACGTGTATATAAGTGAAAGAGGGAGGAGAGAGGAGCCCCATACGTAACCTAATTCTAGCCTAAATAGAGAGAAGGAAAAATAGAGGGAAAGAAAGGAGAGTCTAGTAAAGGAGGGCTAGGGTTTTGTTGGGATTTAAATGGGTGGAAGATCTGGAGAAAAGGTTGGATGAGGAACTTTGGAGATCTCTTCGTCTAGTAGAATTGAACTTTGGGTCGAACTTGTACGAGACCTATCGATGGAGGTACGGTTTGAAATGTTTACGTGTATTTTTTTTTAGTATAAAATAGTAGATGAATGAATTTAACACTTATAAGCGTTGGAATGGGAGAAGAAATAGTTTCTCGAACTGATCGAATACTTAATTCTATCATGGCTTCGCCGAAGCGGTTTAAAATGGCTCGCTTTGTTGGTGATGTAATATAAAACCTAAGAACAGATTTCATTCTGGGCTCACTCGAGCGAGACCCAAAGTAAAGGGGAAGCTCGCTCGAGCGAGGCATCACGTGAAGCTTCAGATGGCTCATTTTAACCGCTCGAGCGACCTCATTTTAACCGCTCGAGCGAGGAACATAGCCAGTTGAGCGATTAGAGTGACCGCGCGCGCGAGGGTTGGTACCTCGTTTTAGCCGCTCGCGCGAGGTCAAGTGCTCGCTCGAGCGAGGTTAAGTGACCGCTCGAGCGAGGAATAGTTCCCGCTCGCGCGAGACCCTACTCGGATTTTTTTTTTAAAATTTTATGTACAATTCATGGGGGGGGGTGTACTCCAATGGTTCTAGTGACCCTTCTAAATGTGTCCTTGACGCATGCAATGTAGGTTTGACGTAAGATTGTGACGTGTAAACCTCTACGAGAAAGGAGTACGTTGGATTTGCGTTGAGGTAGGGAATATTCTTGAGGCATGTACATTATTTCGTCAACTCATATATGTAGTGTATTTCAATTAAATAGTCAAGCATTGCATGATCATTATGAAACTGGGTGTGTGAGTAAGTTTCAAAAGTGATAGTCATGAAATCCCCAAGGGACTTAAAAATTGTAAAGTGGACATCTAGATGATGCATTGAATCAATGGCACCCCAGGGATGCAGATGAAAACTAACAGTGAAACAGAAGTAAAGTGATAAAGCCTAATGTAATAAAATTAGCACAATCACAGTGAATAACTATATGTTGAGCACGTTCAATATTTTTATTATTTAAGGTTTGATTAGAATACCCCACCGACGTGGCGGGGTACCCACAACTGACTCGGCAGGATATCTGTGACCGGTACGGCGGCCAATCCGTACATTCATAGCGCATCCCAGAGATGTAGATTTTATAATAGACCCCGCCACCTATGAGAAAGGGGCTTGGGCAGTATTCCTAGGGAATACACATAACAATTGTCTAGTTAGACGACGATGGTGGGTATTCCATCGGGGCTCAACGCTATATTGCTCGGGAACTACTTAAGTTAAAGATTTAAGTGATTAGGCCAAGCTCACAACTAAACCAGTAAGGTGAGAACAAACAAAACCATGCAAAGTAACGTCGTATTCATCATTTTATTCCAGTCATCTAAATTGTTTGTTTTCAAAAGTGATATCCAATAATTTGTGCTTTTAAAACTACTGACATATATGTGAGAGTTAATCTATATGTTCATTATGTTTCCCTATTGAGCTAGGATGTAGCTCACCCCTTAGACTATACGTCGCAGGTCCAGGACTAGCGGCAGTAAAGACTTTTGGAGACTTTGATCCAGGGAATTCAGATTACGTGCCCACAGAGGAGTCAGAGCCTCCTCCTGAGGAATTCTTCTAGGAGACCCATTGTGTACTTTGAGAGTGAGTTGAGAGTATCAGGTACGGCTTGGAATGTCAAGCCTGTTTATTTGAATGTAACTAAATACCATTATTCTTTTGACAAACTGTCTGGGGTGAACTATTATCACCAACGATTTGGGTAAGTTCTTATGCCCATGAATTGACTTGGGACAAGAACTGCCTTTAGAGACCCTATTTATTTTAAATGCATGAGTACTTGTTTAGAGGAGATACACCTGCCTTAATTGCAGTATTTGGCTTATACATACCAATGCTTTGTAAAGAATCGCAGGGCACGGCCTTGAGGGTCATGCTGATGGCACGAGTTTCAGAGTGCCGAAATCCAGGCTGTCACACACACTCTCTTCTCTCTAGTGCAAACCCAATCAAGATCTAACATGATCTTCAACAACAAATCCATTGTTAAACTAAGGGCGCAGTCCTTCAAATAACAGAGAAGAGATCTGTCGGAATATAATCACGATTCTGACCCAAGAACGACTTCAATCGGATCTTCAATCCCCAAGCTATTCTTCAGTACTCTTTTTCACTCAAAGTATTCTCATACGTTTTCTCACATGAAACTTTTACCAAGCTCTCCCTGGATCCCTAGAGGAACTTTCTGTAAATAGCCACAAAACCGTTTTTGGAAACATAACTCACAAATCTCCTAAAACTTGCGAGTATTCAAAACACTTCCAAATAAGCTCCAACCATATTAAGAAATATTTGGCTAAAGCAATCTTCCAAAATAGCTACATATTCAAACCTGCAAATATGAAACTGCCCAGAAGTCAACCGATTGACTTCTCAAACTCAATCGATTGATTTTTACAACTCAATCGATTGACACATGTGGTTGAGATTCAACCTTATTCAGCAACTCCAATTAGTAACTCCAATTATAACTAGTAGGGTTTCATGACCACGTTACATAGGTTAAATGTTTGACTTGGGTCAAATCAGTCAAAAGGTCGCATTCTCATCAAAGGTCAACGATTTAACATTTTCTAAAATTTCAAATTATTACATTCTTCTCACCTTAAAGAATTTTCGTTCTTGAAATTTTACTACGTACACTTTGGAGTGTATAACACAATAGACATGTGGCACGAAGGTCAAACATATTGACGGCATGTGAATGCGGTAGCAGTTCAAAAATGTGGGACGTTGCATTTGTCCCCTCCTCAAAGGAATTTCATCTTCGAAAATTTATCTTGTCACCTTTGGTGTGTCCAATACAGTGGATGTTTTTCATTAGAGCTAAATACATCGAAGAGACATGAAAGTCAATTTGCAAACACTGCCACAATAATTTATCAATTATTCCTACAACAACTCAGTTGAACATACCCACAATTAAGTAGTAGAGTACATCCGCAACTATTTGGAATTCAACATTCACCCAAAATTCCGATAATTATAACTAACACAAATTACCATAATGAACAGTCTATCTTTATTATAACAAACTTTAAACCTTGAACTATGCACAGTAACCATTAATCCAATGTTTTAAACAAATAAGTACAAAATCTGCTTAAGGCATCACCAAAAGTTTAACAACCAACCAACATAAATATATCATTAATTGCCATGATAAAAGTGTTACTGTTCATCAAAGGTATGTTGATTACCACCACATGAACTCGTTCCTTGATCAACGAAGGTTACCCATGAACTAAGTTTGAATTTTCATTTAGGATGACCTCCGAGTAGCTGGAGATGTTGTTGCTTCTTCCCTTATTTTGGGACAATCTCTTATCTGATGTCCAATCTGTCCACACTTAAGGCACGCACCTGTGGCCCAACAACTCTCTTCTGACTTATGTTGTCCTCCACACCGTGTGCATGACTCAACCGGTGCAGATGAAGTAGTGCAGAAGGCTGCCGCACCCTTGACACTACAGTCATAGTAGCGTTTGAAAGGCGGAAAATCCTCGAAGACGTAGGTATGGATGGTCTTGAGTAGCCGATCTAAGTAGGCTAGATAGGTGCTGACATCAGTAGTCTCGGTTTTGTGCCTGTCTGCTCGAAAGAACAAGATCAGGTTTGACTTGTCCTATTCTGATCTTACTACTCTCTTCTCCTGTACATATTTTCAACATCTTACTCAACAATGAGGGCAAGATCTATGACCTCAGCATAGGTCCTAGGTCTGTTAATGGTGATTCTTTCTCAGACATCAGGCTTTAGGCCATGTTGAAACTTCTTAGCTTTCATCAACTCAGTGGCCACATGTTGAGGTGCAAACCTCGAAAGCCTAGTAAACTCCACTCCGTACTCTCGTACTAACATCTGGTCTTGCTGTAATTTTATAAATTGGACTTCCCACTGATCTCTTATTGCGTATGGGAAGTATTCCTCATTAAACTTCTCGACAAATTCAGTCCAAGTCCATGGAGTATTGGGCGTCTCCTGTTCTCTTATTCTTGACACAGACTTCCACCAAGGATCAACCTCTCCATCAAGCTTAAAGGATGCCCACCTCACTTTCTCATCTTTAGTGCAAGGAAGCACACTGAAGATCTTTTCCATCTTGTTTAACCACTTTTCGACCTCAAATGGATCAGCTTGGCCTGAAAAGCTCGGGGAACGCATCTTCCTGAATTCCAAGAATCCAGAAGGTTGCTGTCTAGCTGCGAGCATTTTCATATGTTGCGCCATTGATTACACCTGTTGTGCCATCGTGTTGGCCATGGTCTCCAACATTTGGGCGACTCGTCCACCTTCGCTCTCTCCTCCCAATGGAGCATTCGCACCCATGGCAATTCTCTGGCCACCAGATGTTCCCTCACCACTTGGGGCACCTCTATTGCGTCTTAGCCTACAACGTGGGGCCATATCAATCTGTCACAATGAAACAAAGATTTCAATTAACAGTGATCGTGACCATCATGACCCCCATGTTACGATAAATCTAAAGCCATAACTCTATCACAATCGAACACAGGTTTCAATTAGAAGTGATCGTGATCACCTATAGCCATAACCTAACATAGACCGACTCTCCTATGTTTCGACAGAATCTAATGTCATAGCTCTGATACCAACTGTGGCAGCCCGAATTTGCCCTTAAATGAAATTTCTGAAAAACTCGGACCATCGGGTCGCAGACACACCGCCAGATCGCAGATCACGATCCGAATACAGAATACTTGGTACATCCTCACACACATGTAGAAATCAAAGAAAAGATCAATATGGTAAAACTAAATTTTTTCCATTTCTATACAGCACATATCTACAACGGAACCAAATTTAACCACCGGTGACGGCCCACCGTCACCTAAACAGTAGTACACGAAAGTACGTACAAAAGTGCTACAGAATCTCTAAGATGTACCAAGCTCAAAAGTTAAAGAGATCAACTCAAAACTATATCAAGTCCAAATCTGTAGCATTATTATTTTTCTTCTTTCAGTTCGGATCCTCTTCAAGTCCAGAGTCCTGATCAAGAGCTACACCTATGACGTATAGGCAAGGTGAGATAACAGTCCAAGCTCGGTAGAAGAAATATCAATAGCATTTACATCTTATCATGTCAATGCATAGAATAAGGTCAGAGTTCAAAGCAATAAGAAAACATGGATTCGATGACAGAGTTCAATGCAGAAATGAAACATAGATTCAATAACAGAGTCCAAAGCAGAAAGGAAGCATGGATTCAATGATAAAAACATAAACGATAAAGAACAGAGATTCAATAGCCGAAACAAAAGCGATAATAGAGCAACTATTCGATGACAGAACAAAAGCTTGAATTTTCTTATTCACTATACACTATTCACTAATTTAATACTCAGATGTCATCATTCACTATTCGATGATTCAATGCCCATTATTCACTCCTTAAGCACTTTGCTCATGGTGTATGGATAACCGCCGTAATGATTCACTTTCCAAAGTCCACCCAATGTCCACTATTCACTGTGTATTCACTTCATTCACTGTGTACGAATAACCGTTGTATCGGTCCACTTGTGTATGCTATGAAATGCGTACAGATAGCCGTCGTACTGGCCCACTATGCATGCTATGCAATGTGTACAGATAACCACCGCACCAATCCACTATGTATGCTATGCGCTATGTACGGATAACTGTCGTACCGGTCCACTATGTAAGCTATGCATTTTACACTGTGTACGGATCACCGTTGTACCGGTCCTCTATGTCCAATGTCCACTCAATATTCACTCAATATTGTTGTTCAGAGTACATTTTCAATTTCAAAGCTAGTATTCAATGTTCAGAAAAAGAGTATCGAAGTTCAAAGAGTTCGATAGTTTAATTCTAAATCGATTAGTACAAATTAAATTTTGAAGTTCGAATTCAAGTTCAAAGTCTTCAAAGATTCAAATACAGTAAGATTACATCACCCATAGTTCAGAGATTCAACTTCCCATAGTGTCTATTCAATTTCAGACACAGAGTTCAATATTCATTTGAATTCAAAGTTCGTATGCGAGTTCAACTAATCATGTTAAAGTTTCGAAATCATATTCAAGGATCAGATTCAGAGTTCGGATTCAATGACTTACAGAGTTCAAAATTCAAAGCTCAGAGAGCAAGGAGTTCGTGTTTCAAAATTTTCGACTGACATTCAAACTTCAAGGAGTCCAATGTGAAGACGAAAGTTCAATGTTTAGAGAGTTCAATGCAATTAAAAAAAAGTTCAATAGTTCAAATGCAGTCCGATTACATCACGACATCTATGAATTCAAGTAAAAAATGCAAATGGGTATTGAGTTTCCCCTACCTCAACTCTAACTTCGCTAGAACGTAGACAATGATTCCTATTGATGGACTCCGGTCCTCAATCTACATCACATAACATTCGTAAAATACATGCCAATGAATAAGGAATCACACATGTCGAAGTTCTTTAAGTTTTGAGGCGGAATGAAGAAGTCGTGCTAACGTTGGATCATGTAGAACTTGTCCCAACTTCCCTCTCAATTTTGACCTTTAAACCATTTGATTCATGAAATTATTAATTCACACAAGTTATAGATCTTGTTGTCCTATTTCCAACGCCATAAGAGTTGCGCCAATCTGAGTTCAGAGCATAAAGTAACAGCCCAAATACCGTGGTTGTGTCGGCACGTCGGTCAAAGTCACGCGCGCGAATTCCAACTCACGTACGCGATTTTGCACACTCGCCCGAGCGAGTTTTTTTAGAACTTTTTTGTTCTATTTTCTAAAGGCATTTCGCCCGCGCAAATTTGCACGATTTCGAGCGATTTCTCCATTTCTAAAACCAATTTATCTTCCTCAATTTCTTTGCACACCATTCACAAACACCCATACACACACAATCAAGGCTTAAACTAACTCTACACTATCAAATCGTAAATTTTACCTTCTAATCTCGCGTACGCACTTTCATGGAGATCGGTATCGATGAAAAATCAGCGTTCATGCTTCTTGTTTACCCAATGGTCCGATCTACTCTTCCCTTTCCTAGATCTAAATGACGTCGTGAAGAAGACAACACGTTCGTTGCGAAGAAGACAAAATTTGAGGGGCAATCTCTTGGTTGGGTTTCAAACGAGAGCTTGAAGAGAAGGGTGGGTTTGAGCTCTCTCTCTTCTTTCTTTGCAAAACAAAAAAAATAAATAACAAATATCTAAATATTTATTTCACAAATCTTATCCACTTGACTTTTGGGACCTACCTAGGTGCTAAGACGGTACACTGTGGATTGGTGCACGGGCTCTCTATCTAAGGCCAAAAATATGGTTTATCATCGCTTATAAACTAAATCGTTTGTCGCCGATGCTCATATGGAGCTTGTATAACTAATTATCCAATTTAATATACAATTCCATAGCACCAATTGTACACTTTTAAAATAAAATAAAATATTCTAAAAACTTACAGCATGCATCATATGTCTTGCCAAACAAGTATATTTGGTTGGGTGCCACGTGATAGGTTGGGTTATTGGGCTCGGGTCTACTCTTGATTTCAGTTGAAATTCGTGTTGAGGTCCAAGTTCAAGCATTGGGATCGGGTTTGTGTTCAACATGCACAAACACGCATATGCTCTACATAAGGTACGAGTTGGGATTTAATGTGTTTGACGTGTAACTCCAATTATAACTAGTGGGGTTTGGAGACCATGTTACATAGGTTAAATGTTTGACTTGGGTCATCTCAATCAAAAGGTAGCATTCTCATCAAAGGTCAATGATTCAATATTTTCAAAAATTTCGGGTTATTACAGTGTGGGATTCAACAGTCTTTTGTCTAATACAACAACCAATATAGAGGTATCTATACCTTTCCTAAATAGTCTAGTAATACATACCTGAAGTAATCCTATATGAATATATCATATTTTAGGATTCTCTTTTTTCCATCTTAATTTTTTTTTTTATTAAATAGAGTTATTTCTGTAGTTAGATTTGATGTACTTTTAGCAGTTGTAATACCATTAAAAACTTCAAATATGCTTTTGAAAAATATCTTATAAATAGAAGATATTTTGTATATATCTTCTTTATTGATTTGATTCCTTTTCATTTCTAATTCTCTAAGTTGTTCTTCTGAGAAAGTTATTTCTTCTCCAATTACATCTTTTAATGTAATCATTTGACGTTCTTCGTCAAGTGTTTCAAAGATATTCATCATAAATATAAGTTCACCTAAAACTGTATCAGAATCTATTTCTGATTCAGATTCTAATTCGTAGATGATACTATTATCATCACTAGATATTTCTTCTCCAAAATAAACATTAAGATGTTGCTCATCTAGATATTTGATCATTTTATTTATATTTGTTTCCTTTTTGGGCATTCAGGGGCGTAATGACCTTCTTCATTACAAATAAAACATCGACATATCTTTTTTGTCGGTTTTGCTTTATCTATATATTTCTTTTTCTTTATATATTTTTTATTTTTAAAAAATCTTTTATTTTTATTCCATGGTTTCCATTTGAATTTCTTCTTTTTGAAACCTTTGTTAAATCCTTTTTTTTAGGATTCTTACAACCAATTTTCAAAGTTTCTTGGAGAATTTGGTACAACATTTTTGACCAAATGTAGAATTTATAAGTTAATTTTTAACTTGTCTTTCAGCTTTTAATTCTAGACATCTATCTGCAATTAATTTTAGGACAAAGGTTATTCTTAGTCCTAAAGTATATGGTTTAGACAATTTTAAAATAAAGTCAGGATAGCTTTTTATGGCTAATTCTTCCCATGGTACAGGCAGTTTACTTAAAACTAATCTAACAACGAAATGTGAATTAGAGGTTCCAATTGATAATAATATTTTTTAAATATATCATAATATTCCTTAAATTGACAAATATTAAATAATTTTATTTTAGATAGAATGAAAACAACATCTTCTTATAGATTCTGTTCTCCAGTGTAACCACAAAGATGTTCTTTGATAATTACAGTAAAGTTTTTTAAGATATCATCAAGAGATTGAAAATCTCCTAAAACCTTTGATTTTTACAATTTTCCTTCGTTTGATTTTTCCCATCACTTTAACCATTGCAGAACATCACCTTGAAGTGTGGATGCAATATAATCAAGAAATCTCTCTTTCGACCAATGAGCTTTCTGGTTTATGATAACGATGGATATTGATTGTGCCCAATCATCAAGGATTTTTTCTTGATCTTTAAAGGGAACATTTGTTAGATCTAAATATGTTCCACCTTGAGCGACAGATTGTTTATTTAGGTCATCTCTCTTATTATGTATAGGAGTTGATTCATCATCTTTTGGTCCAGATGTAGAACCACCATCATTTGTATGAATATATTCTTTTAAGTACTCTTCTTGTTCTTTATTTTCAAATTCTTCTAAAGGTTCTTCACTTTTTCTTTTCCTTGGGTTAAGGTTTATTTTTTATTCACTAGTTTGTGAAGAAGTATCTAATTCTACTTCTGATTGACCAAAATTAATATTCATATTTATATCAGAATTATTTTTCGTTTCATCGGATTCAGGTTTGGTGTCATTAATTTCTTGATTTTGAAAATATGTTAAAAGTTGTTCATGTTTTTCTGAAACATCTCTTATCTGAGATAGAATATGATTTCTGTCATCTATAGGAAGATTTTATAGAGATTTTGCCAATAATCAATAATTTCTTTTACGTTTAAATATTCTTGATAATTATAATTATTTTCATTTTCAAAGGCAAAAATATCATCAGTTTCACAGAATAATCTTGTATTAGAATATTCATCAACCGAAGGTTTGTTTTCTAGATTTAGTTAGTCTAATTTGTTTATTAGACTTTCTAGGTTATTCTTAGTCCTAAAGTATCTAGTTTAGACAATTTTAAAATAAAGTTAGGATAGCCTTTTATGACTAATTCATCCCATGGTGCAGGTAGTTTATTATAAAATTGTTCTAACCACGAAATGTGAATGGGGGTTCCAACTAATAACAATATTTTTTAAATATATTATAATATTCTTGAAATTGACAAATATTAAATAATTCCATTTTTGATCAAATAAAAATAACATCTTCTTATAGATTATATTCTCCAGTGTAGCCACAAAGATGTTCTATGATAATTACAAGAAAGTTTTTTAAGATGTCATTAATAGATTGAAAATCTCCTAAATGCCTTTATTTTTACAATTTTCCTTCGTTTGATTTTCCCCATTGCTTTAACCAATGCAGAACATCACCTTGAAGCGTGGCTGCAATATAATCAAGAAATCTCACTTTCGACCAGTGAGCTTTTTGGTTTGTGATAACTATGGACATTGATTGTGCCAAATCATCAAGGATTTTTTCTTGATCTTTAAATGGAACATTTGTCAGATCTAGATATGTTCCTCCTTGAGCGACACATTGTTTATTTAGGTCATCTCTCCTATTATGTATAGGAATTGGTTCATCATCTTTTGATCTAGATGTAGAACCCCCATCATTTGTATGAATATATTCTTTTAAGAACTCTTCTTGTTCTTCAAGAGTAAGAGTTTGTAAATATTGTTATATATTTTCAAATTCTTCTAAAGGTTCTTCACTTTTCTTTTCCTTAGGTTAAGGATTATTTTTGATTCACTGGTTTGTGAAGAAGTATCTAATTCTGCTTCTAATTGATCAGAATTAATATTCATATTCATATAAGAATTATTTTCCATTTCATCAGATTCAGGTTCGGTGTAATTAATTTCTTGATTTTGAAAACATGTTAAAAGATGTTCATATTTTTTTGAAAAATCTCTTATTTGAGATAGAATATGATTTCCATCATCTATAGGAAGATTTTCATCCATATAGAGATTTTGCCAATAATCAAGAATTTCTTTTACGTTTAATTATAATTGTTTTTATTTTCGAAGGCAAAAATATCATCAATTCCATAGAATAATCTTGTATTAGAATATTCATCAACCGAAGGTTTAGTTTCTAGATTTAGTTGGTCTAATTTGTTTATTAGACTTTCTATTTTGAATTTTGTTTCTTCTTTTAAATCCAAGTTAATCAAATTTCCTAATGTAGAAATCTGATTTTTAATCCCTAGTAATTCCGAAAGGATAGCACTTTATTGTACTTCCATATCAGCTTATTTTTTAACAACTTTTTGTAATGATGTTCCGATTATATCTAAAATACTATTTAAAGATGCACTAATAATTTGTAGATTTATTTTAGACATTTTTTCTATATGAAAACAATGTCTAAAATTATTTTGATCTTTATTTATCCAAGAACTTATACAGTCTATTACTAGTATTTGTAATCCTTGAATAGGAGTACTTGATGTTCCTTCCATAATTAATTAGTAATGGTACCTAAAACCTCTTACGATATTGATGGTGCCTAAACCTTTCTTATTAGACTTTAGGCTGTTAAACCGATAGCAAGATAGTCTTTAAGGAATATAGGCTTTTCAATATGATAAGTATATGGGTTTTATACCAACTAAATATGGTAAGAACACTTTCATAAACCTTTTCGAAGATTCTTTTTATTTATTTATATATATATATATATATATATGAAGATAATTACTAACCATAGATAGGTAAACAGAATACAAAATTTGAACAACAAATCAGACAAGTTCTATATATAGAGAAATACATATTTACAGAAACATGACTAGATACTTACAATATATCTTCAATCACCAACACAAACACAAACTCTAGCACACCACCTCTAAAGCAAGGACTTATTGCTCAACTTGGCTTTGATAGCATTTACAAGAGTGCAAGGAAACTTAAATGTTTCGATGATCAACTTCTAAGACTTGATGCATATTTATAAGACTTCTACACCAACTTACAATAATTCAATCGAATCTAATCTTTACTTTATAAAAAGAAAGATCAAATCTAATCTTTACTTCATCAAAAGAAAGATCTACTTTTACAAAAATCGAATCTACTTTTACAAAAGTCGAATCTACTTTTATTTTTTTAAAAGTAAATTTGATTCTCTTTGCTCTTTTACA
This sequence comes from Chloranthus sessilifolius, assembly GCA_021018995.1. Lineage (NCBI taxonomy): Eukaryota > Viridiplantae > Streptophyta > Magnoliopsida > Chloranthales > Chloranthaceae > Chloranthus > Chloranthus sessilifolius. Next base: position 29,670,235 of record CM037597.1, on the reverse strand, counting down.
GGTGAGTTGCATCATGGGTGACGTCATATTGGTAGCAACATGTCCTGGATGGTGTTGGAGGTGATCAAGTGACTTTTCATTTTGAGATAGTAGTGAGATATACTATGCTTCCATGCGATTGTCTAGATTATGGTAGTACACTGAATCGTCTGATGCTGGACTGTCAGGATTTTGACTGTCCATTAAGTCTTCTTCCTCTAAGATTTTTGTTTCAATTTCGAGGTGCTCTGGGATTTGTTCCGGAGTACACATATATTCAATTGGTAAATTTGTTGAATATTCTTCGTCCATTAGTTATGTTAAATTGATTGTCTACAGCAGTAATTTTTTGAGCCATTTGTGAAAAGATCTTCAAAGATCTAATCCAATAAGATTTTGGATTGAGTGCCAATATGGTTGCTTTCGCCATTGGATCATCAACTTCTGTTTCAGCAAATTCGTAATCTCTGGTTGTGTCTAGAAACCATATTTGATAAAGCTGAATATTTTTCTCGTGATCGCCATCCGATAGTGCTGGTGATCCAAAAGCTATAATATACGGTTCTTTTTAACCGTTTTGTTAGATGATAAATCATGGTTTGGATCATCATTGTAAATTCCATAATGGGTTTCCCTGGGAAGATTGGATGTTTTACTAATCCCCAATCAAAGCATTCTTCCAAATCATACGTGTAACGCCCCGAACTATCCTGATCCAAATTTACAATTCTCGAAGGTCTAAATATTGGAATGAACATGTGTGTCGCTGTCTATATAAAATAAAATAAAAATTTGTCAAAGTTTACATGATTGGCCATGATTCACGACCCAGGATCCTTTATTAATAAAAATATGTTCAATTAAATATGTCGAGACAGGAGGGTCGAGTTTCCCCAAAACTATGATCTGGGCCATGATGGGTCCAAGATGGATCCCGACATAGTTCCTTCCTTGATTAAAATTGGCGGACTAGAATGGTCTAATAGGCCAACTCAGTTCAAACAAAAATAAAGGGGGTCTTGTGGGTTTAGTCAGGACTATATTGGTCGGGTCTGTCGCATTTAAACTAAATTGGGCTAGTTGGGTCAACAATCCAATTGGGTCATGACAACTCTTAAACTTGTTGGACATTAATGGGTCTTTAATTATAACAATCTAAACCGTCCTACACAAAGATTGAGACTTGAACCAAACACCTTAGAATTTCTAACTTCATGACCAACCATTTAGAATGTGTCAAACATGGATAATCCCAACCCAACAACACACCCTAGCTACCACTACTTACCCACGTGAGACCCTCGGTTGACAACTCATAGAGAAGCTGCTACTTGTCCTTTTTTGGGTGCAAAAGAAGACAATGAGTTTAAAAAGAAAATAAAATAGGGACTTAGACTCCAGAGTTTTAGGGGTTGACCGATTGAGAAAAAGCTGAGAACAATGGCTGGAATGGTACCCTCGTATGGAGGATTGGGCATGAATCGATCCCCAAAGCTGCTCCAATCTGATGTTTGAAGAAAGTGAAGCATGAAGGTGGCTATCTCAGGTTTGTTGGTATGAATTGGAGAAGGAGAGGAGCTACACGACACCCGATTCATGGGCTGCGTGCATCAAATTTCAGGGGAGGGGCTATATAAGAACCCCCAATACCCACAAACACTCACCCTTTTCTCACCTCTTCATTTAAACCTAGCTCCCTCCTCCAACCCATGTCGATCTAAACCCTTGGAGCCAGGAAAGCTGGCGATTTGGAGCCCTTCTTCATCATCTCAGCAAACAATTCGTGTGAGAAAAAACTCCTCGAAACGCTAGGCATCGCGGAAATTCTGAGAAAAACAGAGGTAAATACAACTAGCTGTACCAAAAATCTCTCATACATGTCTACAAATTGTTTGAAAATACTGTCAAAAATGAATGTGAAATCGTTAGTTTTCTAATCACCATACGATTAAATTCTTAATACATGTGATTGGAATTATAGCATCATAGAATATTATTTTAGTGTAGTTTTGTGTTTTTAGCATTCCCTGTGGGTTGCGTTCACCAACCACCCAAATTGACTGCTACCAATTTAAATTATAACAGGGTTGCTAGTATGATTCCTATGACCTATTTGTTGAAATTCCATAACCGATTGCATGTATGATGCCCATCACATAATATTAATTGCAAGTAACTGATCCTTGAAAAAAAAATTGCAATTATGGTGGCATATATGGTATCTAGAATATGAAACTATGCCATTATATGTGGTTGATTGGGATATGGTGTGCCTGTATGCAATCCCATTGTAGACACCTAAATTCGGCCCAAGGCTCGATCGGAACACATTTCGAGAAAGGTGTACTTCCGAGCTTTTGATGGCATGTAGTGTCAAACCCTCCCGAGCAGTGGTTGGAAAGAGGGGTGAAAAAATTTACACAAATCTCTTCAGGAGTTGAGTTATATACCATTGGAATGAGGGCTTCTCCAACTTTCTAAGAAGCTAAAAATCACCTTAATCGGAATTATATATCAAAAGTTATGACTATTTGAAAATTGGGTCATTTTGGAGAAATTTTTGACTAGCGCAACTAATAGTTGCACCAAGCTATTTTCCCCCAGAATTTGCCTGGTGCAACTAATAGTTGTGCCAGGTATAAATGGGTCCCCACACCCCTCGTGGAGCCAACTTTCAGGCTACTATACAGAACTGTTTTACTGTACATTTTCCTGGCGCAACTATTTAGTTGCGCCAGGCATATGAATAGTGACCTCTAGTTTTTGCCTCGAATTTCAAAGCTAGGGTTTGACTTGATGACCACCTCAGTCCTTAGGGTGTGTTTTGATAACTTTTTTGTACCATTTTAACACCTATTTATAACCCATAAGTGATCTAAGCCATTAACCGATCATCCACCATTAAAGCCCATCCTCACACTTCTCTAAACCCTTAAAACCTTAGGAAACCTTAGATTAGAGATTACCTAATTCATAAACCCAATTAGCATCTAAGTAGCCTCCTAATCCACCCATTTCCTATAAATAGAGCCCCCCTCCCCTTGGATTAAAGGTTGAGAAATTTGCTTAAGAGTGAAAGAGCTCAAAGTGAGAGGTTCTTCCTCCCTTTTGTGCACCATTTTCACATAAATTTCATAATCTCCCAATCTCATTTCAAGCTTACTCTTGCATCCAAAACCCTTAGGCTAGGTGTGTGCTCCCCCCTAGACCCCTCACTCTACGTCTTAGCTTTAAGCTTTAGGATTTAGAATCCTATTCCATACCATACAAAGCCATCAAGAGCTCATCAAAGCAAGTCAACGCAAGGCTCTCCTACGGTGCTACAAGGGCCCGAGGGCTCCGGCTCTCCCCTTTCTTCTCCTATCTCTTCCTTAGCTCTTTCCATCCTCCCATTTGTGCCGTTACACCATCGAATTTTCGGTAGGAACGGAGGGGCACAAATAGGATTTAAGGCCCATTTAGGCAAGAGGAAGATATTTTCTTTTCTTTTACTTTATTTTTGTATTGGCCATTAATAGAGACCGCGTTAAGTGGGTTGTTCGGATGCCTAACACCTTTCCGATAGATAACCGAAGCCTCTACCCAAGAGCCTTTGGTGTGGACCGGATTCAGAGTCATATTTTTAGCACTCCGGTGCTCATAAAAATGAACTAGGTTTCCCGAAATACCAGAAGCTCCGGGTGGCGACTCTTTTTTTTTTTGCAAGCAAGCGCATCGCGGCGACGGGATCGTAAAAAATCCCACGGTTGCACAGATAGCGACTCTGCTGGGGATAGCTTTTAGAGCTTCTCCTTAAAATTTTTCCATTTCATTTTATTTTACTAACCTTTTTTGCTATTTTTTTATTATTTTTGTTACTTTCTCACCCCTACTTTTCCGTCATTTACTTGCCTTCGTCGATCGGCGGACTTACTTGCGCATTGTCTTTATTTTCACTTACATTTTCGTTATTTTAGGTGCATTAGCCGATTGGCGGGCCTACTTGAGCATTGCCTTTCAATTTTTTTAAATTTTTGCCATTTAAAGTGCCTTAGCTGATTGGTGGGCCTACTTGTGTAAACATATTCCAACAGTGGACGCCGGCCCGTAGTGGCGGCACGAGGTCATCTCTCCCAGTCTTTGAACTAAAGAAAACTTCCATAAAAAAAAGAGTTCTGAAAAAAGTTAAAATTCAACCAAGAATAGGGAGCTTAATTAATTTATTTTTATGGGGTAGATTTTGAAAGGGTTGGGTTTAGGCACACATACAACCACCCGAGTCTTAGTATGGCGGCAGCCCCTAGAGGTGATGATCCAGAAAAGTCCCAACCCACCTAGTATCTTAGAAGGCGCTTGTGCCGGAGGTATATCGGGTGGCTTCCCATTCTAAAGCTTAAAACCCTTGGGGAGCGCGCTAGTGAGTTGTACCAGACTCAAACCCTTTAGGTGCGGTGAGGAGAGAACCAGTCACAAAAAAAATAGCTCAGTTCCTGGAAGCTTAGATTCCACAAAACCTAAAAAGGGACCCACTTTCAGGCTACTGTTCCCTCCTGTTATAGAATATGGAGTATCATTTTTTCCTGGCGCAAGCATTAGTTGCGTTAGTGAAAAATTCAAGAATTTATAACTGGCGTAACTAATAGTTGCGCCAGTGTAAAAAAGACGCCCTGCTACCTTGGCGCATGTATTAGTTGTGCCAAATCTACCTAGACAGCAGCAGCCCAAAATATGAGGCTTTCTCACCTCCCAAAATCTGAGGCTTTCTCAACGGCATCATCTTGCCCTCCGTCGTCCCGTAGGGGAAGGAGGAGGATTTTTAGGCCTTATCCAAGGCACCCTTACCCAACCTGTTCCCGTAGAATGTCATGGGTAGTGAACCCGGCTTACGCCGATCCCGACTCATCCCCGCCACACTATCAAACTCACTCCCATTAGGGAGACATTTCCACATCCATTCCCCTCACCAAATCACACTTTACCGTTACCGGTCCATTTTGTGCCCCCATTTTTCCAACCGCTACCTCCCAAAACATCTAAAGTCCAACCCCCAACTCCCCATCTTTTCTCCAAACCATGCCCATGCCAAATCCAACACCTTTCCCATCCACATTCATGACAAACCCAAACCCATTCTCCCAATCCACATCTGTGCCCCATTACCCATCTTCCCCCTATAGGCCCAATCCACCCACGTTCACATACACCACTTCCGCCTTATCCAACCCCCCACAAATCCCCCCATCTATCCAGGTCATGCCCATTTTCACCGGGGCCATGCCCGATTTTTCTCACCCCTCCACACCATACTCCTCATCATCCTAAAACATACCCAATACACCCCCTCATCCCTCCAGTCCATCCCATATTCCATCACTTACCCCGGTCATGCCCGATTTTATCGGGGACATGGCCAATTTATCCTCCACATCCATTCCCTCTATACCTCATCACCCCATAAATCTACCATCCACATCCGACCCTCCTTCCATGACCATGATGGAGGAGATGTTTCAAGTCTACTCCATGTGGAAGGCTTCCCAAAATGTCTCCTCTCCTCCACAACCCATGTTCGTAAACCCATCTCACACCTTAGCTAATCTCCATGCCACACTCCCCCATGACCCCCATCAACCCCCCATAATTCATACCATCCAAACCCCCATCTCCCATATGCCCTAAGGCCCAATGGCCCAAACCCCTATCTCCCATATGCCCCAAGGCCTAATGGCCCAAAACCCCACCAATCACCAAGGCCCATTGGCCTAAAACCCCACCACCCATGATCTCCAAGGCCCAATGGCCCAACACCCCATCACCCATACTCAAGCGCCCATCGCCCAAAATCATCAAGGGTCCATTACCCATCACCCATACCCAAGGGCCCATGGCCCAAACCCATTTGGCCCAAGCCCACACCCTCCAAGGGCCCGTAGCCCATACCCACCAATGGCCCATATCCCATATCCCTCAAAGCCCACTGGGCCAGACCTACCAAGGGCCCATGGCCCAGACCCACCAAGGCCCACTGGCTCGAACCCACCCAGGGCCCACGGCCCAAACCCACCAATGGCCCATGGCCCAAACTTATCATGATCAAGGTTTCATGGCCCAAGCCCAAATCCCACACTCATACCCCCCCCCAATACCCTAACATTTCCCCCAACCTTCACACCTGGGTCAAACCCATGCCATACCCCAAACCCAAATTTCCCATGGCCCCGTACCCTAAGACCATCTCTAAACCACTCCCCATGCCCAATGGCCCCATCAGGCCCCACCCCAAAACAAAACTTACACTCATCCCATCGTCCAACAAACTTTCCCCCACCCCAAATGGGCTCACCCAACCCCTGCTCATGTCATTCCCCTCCAACCAATATAACACCAACAGGAGAATCCCGCCCTCGCTGCACACTATGCCGACCAGCAGTATGAAGAGGACGAGATTAGGAATAGTGGAGCCTATGCTGGGGCATTGACTGCCCTTAACCCTCCTCTCATAATTTCTCACCCCTTGGTGGCCCAGAGTGAAGTCCAGCCAACGGCCGAGAAAGCAGCCCCTGTATCGAAAGAGTCAGAGTAGCTAAAAGAACAGTTGGATAAAATTCAAAAGCAGTTAATGAAAATGGGTGGTGCTGAAATCCATGCCACGGACTTCACAGATTTGTGTTTATTCGCTGAGGTCCCCTTGCCTCCCAAATTTAAAATGCTGGCCTTCGACAAATATAACGACACCGGCAATCCTACTGCACACCTAAAGTCCTACTATGGGGACATGTGCCAATACGGACGGGATAAAAGACTACTAATAAAAGTTTTTCTAAAGAGCCTGACTGGTCTGGCTTTGAGATGGTTCACATCTATGATGAAAACATGGAAGGACTTGACGCACTTCTTTCAAGAACAATATGTCTACAATGTAGACATTGAGCCGTGTAAGTTGGACTTGGCCCGCTTGAGGCAGAACTCGAATGAGACCTTCAGTGACTATCTAGGATGTTGGAGAGCATTGGCAGCTCAAGTAAGAAATAAAATACCTGATGATGAGAAGATAAAGATGATCTCCAAAAATACTCTGCCAGTGATATCAGACTTTTTGGTGTACCAACAGCAGTCCAGCTTTACTAATCTAGTAAAGAATGCTAGTTGATGTGAGGATGCCATCAGGGAAGGCCATCTGAATAAGAACGTGCCGAGTGGAGCTAGTGGGGTTAGGAGATTTTCAGAACAAAGAACTGAGAAGAGGACAGGGGCCAATGTTCAAAACATTGCCAATACCAGGCCTAGTAATAACATAACCCCATTCCAATTTCAAGCCGCGCCCCCTGCACTGGCTAAAACTGAGCAGATACAGAGGACAGGGAAAGGGCAAGGAATGCAGATGACTCCAAAGCAGAGGAGAGCCCGCTATGAAAGAGTTTTCACGCCCTTAGGGCAATCTTTGAGTGTACTTTTTCCTTTATTAATAGAAAAGGGATTACTTACTATCCATCAACCGCAACCTCCTCCTCACCCGATCCTAAGGAACTATGACCCAAATACTCACTGTAATTTTCATCAAGGTCTAGGTCACCCGACTGATCGTTGCTTCCCATTGAAGTATGCAATCCAAGATTTGATTGACGCCGAGAAAATAATTCCACCAGCACCTTCTCAAGCAAACCAACACGCAAACATCCATCAAGTGCCATTACTCCCACATCCTACCGGATGAGCAGGTCTCAGACCCACCATCGGGATGATAGAAAGTGAGGAGGAAATTGAATTCTATCCGTCTGATTACATCAATGATCGGGAGAGTTATGTGGCACCATTGCTAAGGAATGATGAAGAAAGGAATGTTGGGGTGATTGAACCCCTGAATTTATCTGATTATTTTGCCATCCCTGTACCACACGTTGAGCTCTTGGATCTAAGGGCGTACTTTCCATCGCCCACACCCGTCAATTATGTGCACATAAATGCATATCAACCATACACCACAACCCCCATCAATTACCCAGTAAACCAATAGACCCCCAATCCACCACCACCAATAAATTACCAATGGCCTGCACCCACCCCATTATCCTCAGCCCAATCACCTGCAAGCTCTACCACTCCTATCAATTATCCCATGGCCCATCAAACCCTCATTCCGCCACCCACTAGCCACCAATGGCCTACACCCACCCCGTTATCCCCATTTCAACCGCCCACAAATTCTACCACCCTCGTCAATTCCTTAGTGGCCCATCAAACCCCCATTCCGCCACCCACTAACTACCAATGGCCTACGCCCACACCACCACCCTAAAGCTTCACCACCCCCATTTGGCCCAATCTAGCCACCCAATCCGGTACCCCCAAAATAAACCAGGTGTTACCTACACCTCCTGAGCCATTTGTACATGCACCTCCAGTACCGACAGCCATACCTTTTCAGCTCTCAGGACCAACTTATGATCCTCACCATGTCCCACTGAGTTATGAACAAACAGATGTCAATGCTGGCAGTCACAGAGAGGGGGCAGTAGATTTTGTCACACGGTCTGGGAAGATATCAAAGCAGCCAGAAGTACCAGCAGCAGCACAAGCCCAACCAGAGGGGAAGAAAGATAGCGTTGTGAACCCCTTCGAAAAAATGAGTCGGGAATATATACTAGAGACTCAGCTAAGGAGAATGCCTCAACTAAGGAGAATGCCTGCCCATATCACTGTGTGGGACCTATTAATGACTTTCCCACTTCATTTCCAAGCATTAATGGGGGCGTTGAAGAATGCGCATGTGTCGCTCCAAGTTAGCCAAGATGAAGTCGGGTAGATAATTGGTCAAGTGATGGCTCCTAATGCCATTTCATTTTCTGACGTTGACTTATCAGTGGAAGGAACCAGCCACTCGAAGTCTTTGAATATAATAGTCGAGTCTGGAAACATGGTGATCCCCTTGGTTCTAATCGATAATGGGTCTGCATTGAATATATGTCCGTTAAGAACCGCCACCAAGATCGAGGTCGATCCATGCATATTGAGGCCCACAAGAACCAGCGCTAGAGGGTTTGACAATACCAGAAGAGAAATAATGGGAGAACTTGATCTTGAGCTATTGATAGGGCCAATGACCTTTTCTATTTTGTTTCAAGTAATGGATATCAAATCCTCATTTAATCTATTGTTGGGGGGCCATACCTTCCACATTGCTTCAAAAACTCAAGTTTACATCTGGGCACAAGATTATCACCATCATTGGTAAAGGGCACAATGAGAAAGAGAAGGCCACCAATAGCGTCAAAAAACCCATTGCCGCACATCAATATCTTGGTCGATAATTTCGTTAAGCACGGGATGCTTTCTTTTATGGACGGATTCTCGAGATATAATCAAATAAAGATGGTAGAGGCAGATTGAGAGAAGACAGTGTTCATTACTTCGTGGGGAACCTTTTGCTACAGAGTCATGCCATTTGGGCTAAAGAACACTGATGTAACATACTAGAGAGCTATGACTGCGTTGTTTCACGACATGACGCACCGAGAAATTGAAGTGTATGTCAACGATATGATAGCCAAGTAGCTGGAGCGAGGCGACCACTTGGTAAACCTTCAGAAGTTGTTTGAAAGACTGAGGAAGTACATGTTACGTCTGAACCCACAGAAGTATGCGTTTGGAGTGATGTCGGGGAAACTGTTGGGATTCATCGTCAGCAGGAGAGGGATCGAGGTCGACCCAGCCAAAGTTAACACTATCACAGAAATGCCGCCACCGTCTACTGAGAAAGAAGTTAGAGGGTTCTTGGGCAAAATACAATATATCAGTCGGTTCATTGCGCAACTAACTCCAATCTGCATGCCGATCTTCAAGCTACTAAGGAAGAACTCACCCATTTAATGGAATGATGATTGTCAACCAGCATTCTATAAAATCAAAAGCTACCTCCTTAACCCACCTGTGTTAGTACCACCCGAGTCAAGAGACCACTCTAGATGTATCTCTCCATGATGAAAGTTTTGATGGGATGTGTCTTAGGGTAGCATGACAAGACGGGGAGAAGAGAGCAGGCCATTTACTATCTGAGCAAGAAGTTTACTGATTATGAGATGTGCTATTCTCATATGGAGAAAGCTTGCCTAGCTCTTGTATGGACTACTCAGAGGCTTCGCCATTACTTGCTATCTCAAGCCGTTCTACTTTTGGCTCGAATGGACTCGTTGAAGTACCTTTTCGAGAAGTCGGCTCTTACTGGATGGATCACACGCTGGCATCTTTTATTATCTGAGTTTGACATTACGTACGTCACTCAGAAGTCGATCAAGGGGCAGGCACTCACCGATCATCTTGTCGAAAATCCTTTACCAGATTATGAGCCTTTGAGAACTGAGTTTCCCGATGAGGACATACTTTTCATGACAGAAGACGATACAGAAGAAGCAGAAGAATCATGGGTAATGCACTTTGACGGGGCGGCCAATGCCGAAGGTCAGGGAGTTGGTGCCATTCTAATCTCACCAAAAGGATCCCATGTATCAGTCTCTATCAAGCTCAACTTCTCTTGCACTAACAACATGGCTGAGTATGATGCTTGTGCTGCTAGTCTACAGGCGGCTCTCGATCTGAATGTAACTCACCTCCGAGTTTTTGGCGATTCACAGTTAATCATATCCCAGACGAATGGTGACTTGAAGACAAAAGACGAGAAACTGATCCTCTATCATGAACACCTCGAGGATCTGATAGCTTACTTACAAGATGTGACATTCTCATATGTCCCCCGGATAAGAAATCGCTTTGCTGACGCATTAGCCACTTTGGTGTCATTGATAGAAATCCCGTATGGTGCTGAGATGAAGCCGATAATGATCAAGCAGAGGAATGAGCCGGCCTTCTGCCTCCAGATTGAGAAACCTATAAATCCTAATGATGAGCCACCTTGGTTCTCAGATATCAAGAATTTCCTCGAGGCACTAACTTTCCCTGAGGGTAGGTCCAAGACGGACTGGCAAACCATTCAACGTCTAGCGGCAGGCTACGTCATTTGTGGGGAATGCCTTTACAAGTGATCCTACAATAACATCATACTCAGGTGCCTTACTGAAGGCGAAGCGATCAATATTATGAAGGAGATCCACGAGGAAGTATGCGGAGCCCACGTCAGCGGTCACATGCTCGCCAAAAAAATTCTATGATAGGGATACTCTTGGACCACTATGGAATCAGATTGCTGCAAACATGTTCAGAAATGCTACAAGTGTCAAGAACACTCCAGTTTGATACACGCTCCCACCATCGATCTACACTGTATGACCACTCCCTGGCCCTTTGCTACCTAGGGCCTTGACGTTGTCGGAATGATTAATCGAAAAGCATCAAATGGACATCGGTTCATCCTCGTTGCCATTGAATACTTCACCAAGTGGATAGAAGCAGCATAGTACGCCAACATCACAGCCAGTCACGTCGAGAAGTTTCTCAAGAGTAATATTATGCGCCAATTTGGAGTACCCAAATATATCATCACAGACAATGGCACTAATTTTGCGAATAAGCGCATCCGAGCCTCCTGCGAGTAATACAAAATCAAGAACCATTGATCATCACCTTATCGGCCTCAAACTAATGGAGTCGTGGAAGCTGCTAATAAGACGGTCGTCCGCATCCTTGAAAAAATGATCGTCACTTACCATGATTGGAGCGAAATGCTGTCATTCGCTTTGTGGGCCTACAAAACGTCGATTCGTACCGCTATAGGGGCAACACCATGCTCCCTTGTGTATGGAACTGAGGTCGTCCTACCAGTTGAGGTTGAAGTACCCTCACTCTAAATCCTTATGGAATTAGGCTTACCCGAAGCAGAGAGAGAGAGATATCCGGCTTCGAACAATTGAATCTACTAGACGAGAAGAGACTCCTAGCCTTGTGTCACACTCAAGTTTACCAGAAGTGAATCGCACGTGCTTACCATAAACGTGTCCGCGATCAAGATCTAAAGGTAGGAGACACTGTGTTGAAGAAGATCTTCCCATCCCTCCATGCCGATCTAAAAGGAAAGTTCAAGCCGAACTGAGAAGGACCTTATGTTGTTAGAGAAGTGCTACCGGGATACGCCATCCGCCTCACCACCATGGACAGAGATCATCTTCCTGAGCCCATCAATGATGGATACGTCCGACGGTTCTACTCTTAGCCTATTGCGATATGGTAAGTATTGGTGAAACAGATACATGACTATTTAAGAACCACCCAGAAGAGGCCATCATTCCAAACACAGTAGCCAAAAAGCATCCCTAAAAATGATGATATCCATTACTACCCTATTTGAGCCTGGGCCTCCCCTTTCCCAAAAAAAATGTGTGTGTACATACACCAAAAAAGAGAAGTAAAGTTACCATCAAAATCTAAAAAATTAGAAAAGTAAAACCTCAAAAAGAGATTGCCTGAAATGAAGTAAAAAAAAGAGAACAAAAATCACGGGGCATGTACAATAAAAACCCCCAAGGAAGAAAGTATGTTGAGAAAACTGAAGCCGTATCAAGGAAACCCTTTTTAGCCTAGCATACCTTCAAATCCTAACCTAACCCATGGTTAACTACACCCTGAAGAAAGCCCTCTTTTTAGGTTCACAAGCAGTCATAGTATCTGTTAAGTCAACACGAACCGAGTTGTGAGATGACACCAGAACCCCATCCAGCCGGCTATGATGGAATCGACGCCTATGTCAGGAAAGTTGAAAAAAAATGAAATGAAAAATGATGAAAAAAAAATATATACAAGCTCAAAGCAAGATGGACATGGTAAAACCCGAAAGGGCACTACGGATAAAAACAATGAATTTGTGCGGACCAGGTGAAAACCCGAAAGGGCGCTTGGGGTAAGAGAGTTAAACCCATGGACGTGGTGAAAACCTGAAAGGGCGCCTCAGGTAAAAAAAGGAGATAAATAAAAAAAGAAAAAAGGAAAGAGAGGTTTGCACTGATTGAGAGGATTGATGCTTGAGAAGCCCTCTTGGTTACTCTCCCTGTCCCCTATTTCCGGTTAGGCCACTCATGCCAGTTCAAATCGGGTCCCAACCAAGTGTGTCCTCAGAACTGCTTTGTCAAACATATGAGTCAAGGTAAAGAGAAAGGTTTGACTCAATCCGAGGGGATTGACGTTCCAGTCTTGGTAAATCTGTTGAAACTCACCCAAGATCCGACTACTTGAAGGGGGTACAATCATGCCCCCAAAAAAAAAGGGGACCCGAGTTCTCACCCTGTGATTGAGGCATCAAACGAAAAGAGAATAAAGAGCAGGGCAGAAAGCCCTCTTTGTTAAAGGGACCCATTAATAAAATAATAATAATAATAATAAAAACACAAACACAAACAAATAACAAAAAAAGAGAAGAGGAGTCTTTATAAATATAATAGATTTTCCTTTTCCAGTTACAGAATGACCGCTTACACCACATCCCAAAAAATAGCCGGTGTGATGACTAGCTTTCTTTCTTCCTTTTTTTACAAATAGCAAAGAAAAAAAAACAAAAACATAAAGAAAATATATATACCAAAAAGTGCATATCTGTAAAGGGGTTTCTTACGCCCCTTTCCTGTGTATCTGATATGTGCAAAAAGTTGTGTGCAGGAAGGAATCAGCGGTGCAGCTCGTGCTTCAAGGCACTAATTTCAGCATGAAAATCATCTTCCCGAGCATTCCGCTCAGTCAACCAACGACCATGCAAGCTCTTATACCTCTTCCGAGAAATATTAACGGCTCCAAGGGCAACGCTCAAGGATCCTTTCAGACGAAGGACCTCTCCCTTTGCATTCTCTGCTCTAACCTTTTCCTGCGTTAAAAGCTCGTGCAGGACCCTCTTCTCATCTACTAGCAGCTCAATACGGGCTCGGAGTACCGTCTCTTTCTTTGGCCAAGGGCCTCCAGTATCAATACTCTCTGCTAAATCAAGATGACCGACAGAAATTTCAGGTCATTAGGCAGGCCTCATACTCGGGAGAAAATGAACCAAATCTCCTGTTCATATCGCATTGTTAGGCGGCATGTCTCCCAAAGAGCGGCGATTCAATCTATGTCTCCAGAGGACCCTCTAGAAAAGATCAAGTCACACAGAGGGGGTTTTGCCTCACAAGGCACCTGCTGAGTACAGCCAAACTGACGCAACACCTGAAATGGGAAGTAGAAGGTGTTGCCGGTCAACCCCAAAAGGGTGATGCCCTTGTGGTCCCGGTAATGAATCACAGGGAAGGTCTGCAAAAGTGGGCAACCTCCAAGATTCCTGGTCTTCCCAAGGGAAAATGCATCAAGGCACCGAAAAAGTTTAGCGAGCACCAAATGCATCATAGATCAGCCCGCCTCCAACTCGGTCAAAATATTGCAAAATTACCAAAGAGAAGCTCTCTCCCCCAGTAAAGAAAAGGATTTCTGAGATAAGGCCAAGAGAGAATGCTTTCACGTTGAAGATGTTCCGAGTCAGCAATTTTAAGAAACTTTCGTCACCAAAAAGTTCTTTCAGGAATTTCATCGAAAACCTAGTGGGCCCCCCAATGAGACTTTTCTCATATTCATTTTTCTTCAAGCCCAGGGTAAGGTGAACGGTTTTGGCATAGCTTGACTTCGGTACAATTCTGGAAAGGCCCCTGTGAAGCCTCAAACCCGACAAGTTGGACAATTCCTCAAGAGTAGGAGTTATCTCCTGATTCCCAAATCAGAACACATGGCCACTCGGGTTCCAAAAAGATGTGGCGGCATGAAGAAGATCCCACCGTGGGGGAACCTCAAGAAAGGAAAGAAGGCGAGATAGCCCAAGGCGCTCTAAATCAATGAGCTCACTCTCATTCAAGCTCCCAACCCAACTTGTTAGAAATTTGGGTCCCATGCCCAAGGAAGGGGGTAAATTGATTATGGGCCCTCCATTTAAGGGAGGGTTGGAAAGCGGGTCCATAAACATACAAGGATCTTTGAAGTGTATAGAATTCGATGTATGTTGATGGACCCGCCCCTAGGAAAATGCAAACAAAAAGAATCAATCGAAAGGGCTAAGTCAAACAAAAAAGAGAGTTTTTGGACGGACTCGGGTATATAAGGACCCATAGCTCCCCAGGCTAAGGCTGGTGCAACTAATAGTTGCGCCAACACAATTTCCCCCAATCTTTTGCCCGCCAGACGAATGCTCCCTCCTCATAAGTCATTTTGGGGCCTAATTTGGGGGGAATTTCGTTTGTTTCCAGCCCTTTTAAAAATTGGACAAAACTATGGGTAGCCGTAAGCAACGTTCATAAATTTTTAAATGCCTCTAATAGTTTAGAAACTATTTTTGTTTCTTTATATGCAGGATGGATCCTACATCAAAGCATGTGACCCAAAGGGTCGCTTCCTGAGAGCACTTGGCAGGCACATCTTACAGAAAAATAGATACGGTACAGGGGAACCATAGCATGCAATCAAGATAAAGTACTAAAATATTTCCAAAATAAAAATCATCCACAAAGTGCCACATCATCCATCCCAAGCTGTCTAAAAATTCAAATTATCAATCCCAAAGTACTAATGGTTAAAAAGGAGAAACTAAGGCCTATTCCTTATCCGCGCCCTTTGATTTCTTCCGACGACGAGTGGAGCCCTAGTAAGTCCGCATATCCCCCACCCAAGACCAGGCTTGAGAAATCTGGCTAAGCATAGATCGTGACTCCTTGGTGCATGCACGCTGCAAGTCATAGCCAAAATTAGAAATCGGGACCAATCAAAATGATGACGGAACCCACAGAAAAAGCAGAGCAGCAGAATACTCATTGTCTCCACATCCCGAAGCTTCACGAGGTTACGACGATACGCCGCATACTCCATGGCTGAGTCAAAGTTCTACATTCAGAAAGATACAATGTCAGCTATCAGGGAAATACTAAAACATGTGCAAAAGGAAGCCGGAATAAGAAAGAGAAGGGTCGTCAGAAGACTTACCCCGGGGATCACCTCAGGAGGAGGGACACGGGCCGCTTCAGCAAAGAGACATGGCTGCCTATCCACAATGGCGCACAGGTCTGAGAGAAAGCCGTCATCAAGGCGTCGAAAGGTCCCATAAACCACGGTCGGGTCACCCCCTGGAGCACCAGCCTGAGAAGTACCCGACGGACCAACGCCGGAAGAACCCTCGCCGGAAGGACCTGCACTAGAAGGGTCAACGCCAGAAGGACCCGCACCAGAAGGGTCAATGCCAGAAGGACCTGCACCAAATGGGTGAATGCCAGAAGGACCTGCCCCTGAAGTATCAGCTGTACCTGCCGCCGTCCCGCCTTCATCATCAGAGCCGTCCCCCGGAGCAAACTGTAAACAAAATAAAAATCAGTTCAGAAAGAATAGAGGCCGAGATAAAACAAAAAGAGACTAATCTAAAGAGGAAAAGGTAATTACCTGCCCACGCGGGCCACCAAATGCGAGGAAATTGACACTAGGTACAAATCATGGCTGGATAAATCGATATGGCAAGCACTCGTACCAAGTATGATAGTCTTCGGGCACATGAAGAGCATGGATAGGGAGCCCATTGTTGAGGAGGGCCATCATGAGTTCCTCAAAGCTGCCAATAGGATTCCAAACATCTGCAGGAGGGTCCACGGGAATGGCATAGTAGTCCTGGTACTGGTGCACCACCCACTCTCCCAAGTAGTAAGCCTTGGCCCATGCCCCATAAAAGAAAATGTCACGGCGGTTGTTAAACAGGCGAGAGGGGCCTAGGGCCGCCCGATCCCAGAAGGGGGATGCGAGATACAAGTCGTGGAGGATCTGTCCAAGTCCAAAGGCGGTCAGTCAATTAAACAAGTAGTATACTAATCAAGAAGGATTTCCAAGCGCGGGTAAACAAGTTGTTAAGAGGGCTTTACCTGCTTAGGAACCATCAGGTCAAGTTGGGACTTTAAACCCATCTCCAGGTGCTTCATGCCCACATCACGACACCGGGCTTGGTTCTAGTTGCTAAGAAGTGGGTAAATAAGTTCATCCAAGTGAAGAAGTGGGCGCCCAGGGTGAAAATGGTGGTATCCCCATACCTGAAATGAGCATTACACAAGAGCAGGTCAGTAGCATATAAAGATCATTGAAGGAAATTGGTGAAAGTGAAAGAATGAGGGATTACCTCCAAGGCGGCCCAAAAACTAATAACAGATTTGGAATCCTCGGTCATGACCCGAGCTAAGTTAAACATCAGCCATGTGTACCCAGCCTCGCCCCAGTCAAACCTATGGACGTCACCCCAGTTCTCCATGACGGTCAGCAACGCTAGGCTAACTCGGCCACCGCTTGCATTGGTAAAAAGGGTCTTACCCAGCAGGATCAGAAGAGTAATGCAGGCCAAGACAATCACCTACTCAGGTGTAATATAAAGCACCCTGTTTGGCTACCCCAGGTCCACCAACTAGTTGATCGCGTAAAGTGCGGTAAGCCAAGGCATCTTGACCTCAGTACCATGCGTCTGCCCACGAGGGGGATAGGCCCCTATTAGTTGGATGGCGTCCTCTCTACTCGACACGGAGAGGCCGGCTACCAGTATCCCTCCCAGCCTAATACCCGTAATCATTGCCCAATTAACAAGCATCAAGGTCATCTCGGCATACGGCATATGGAAGGTCATTGTCTCAGAGCGAAACAATTCGATCAAGGCCTTCAGGTAGGAAACATCAGCACTCATAGCAGGGCAGGTCAGAAACTCCCCAAAGCCCACCTACGCCAGCAAAAACTTCACTATGGGGGGGACATAGAGGTAGAAGTCTTGGAAATCAAGCCATCCCCCATGAAACACAATAGAGGGCAAGTCCTGCATAAGAAGAGAAAAATGCATCAAATCATGGAAAAAAAAGAAAAGTTGCACAAAAGAAAGAAATCTGAACCATCTTTTACCTGGCCTGCTATGCCGAAATTCAAAATATGGGTATGCTGTTGATGCAGGAGGCCGGCTTGGGCGGTCTCACCTTGCATTTCGAGCCATGGGCCTGCCTTCCGCTCCACCCAAAGGAACTGCTCCCCTCGTGGGCCGTATACTATCTCGGGCCCCTCCTCGTGGCCCTCCTCGGAACGTGCTCATCACCACTCGACATTCTGGGGCAACAAAATCAATCACGTTAGAGCAGATCAATGATAAAAAGTCATGATATACCATGCTGCAAAGGAAGGTAAGTATACTCATCCTCCCCCCCTTTTTTTTTACTTATGAGAGATACATATGCATAAACAAAAAAGAGAGATCTCTTTTACATTGAAAAAAAAATTCTTTTCTTCAAAAAATGATAATAAACAAAATTTCCCTTTCCTATCTTTGAAAATAAAGCAAGTTAGAATGGAATCAAATCATTCTTTTATGTTTCTAAAAATAAAAAGATAGAGTAAAAAGCCTTTCTTTTTACACTTAGAAAAACAAAAAAGAATCCTCCCTTTATGTGTAGGAAAACCAAAAAAGAGAAATCATCATCACACTTCTCACAAAAAGTCATTTCTTTGTGTTCCTAAAAACAAAAAAAATAATCCTTTACTTTGTTTGTCGAAACAAAATAAAATAAAAAACCAAAAATAAAAAATAATCCTTTACTTTGTTTGTCAAAATAAACTGCAAAACCAAAAACAAAAAATAATCCTTTACTTTGTTTGTCAAAAAAAAATGAAATAAAAGACCAAAAACAAAAATAATCCTTTACTTTGTTTGTCGAAATAAATAAATAAATAAAGTAAAACCAAACACAAAATTTTTTCCTTTACTTTGTTTGTCAAAATAAAAAGTAAAACCAAAAACAAAAAATTCCCTTTACTTTGTTTGCAAAAGTAAAACAACACAAAATTTTTCCTTTGCTTTATTTGCAAATATAAAAACAAAAACAAAAAAGCATTTACTTTATTTTGCAACAATAACAAAAAAAAATCAAAAAAATCAAAAAATCCTTTGCTTTATTTAAATAATAAAAAAAAACAAAATTTCATTACTTTATATAAACAAAAAAAAAAAAATCCCTTTCAATATGTACAAGTAAAAACAACAAAAAAATATATAAAATATGTATAATATATTATGCAAAACCCATGAAACAACAAAAATAGGGCATCATTCATAAGAAACCATCCACACACCATCAATAAACATATACACCATGAAAGTTAATCGTTACTCATCAGAGAATGTAAGATCATAATCATATTTGCAAAACATAATGAGGAAAATCAAGAAAAATGAGTTTTTAATGGTTACCTTGTGAAGAGGATGGGGTCGTTGATCTATTGCGGTGCGAACAAATAATCGGCAAACAAGCAACGACATGTGTAGCGGCAACATAAAGGAACCCTAGAGGGAGGCCGGTTTGCAGTTTTGAGAGAGGGAGAGTTTTTGAAATAACCACCTTGCTGCCCGAACTCGAGCGTTTTAAATTCAAAAAATCCCAGTTTGGTCTGGCACAACTAATAGTTGCGCCAGACAATTTTGCCCCCTGGATTGGCTTGGTTCAACTAATAGTTGCGCCAGGCAATTTTTTTGGCCCTGTTTAGCTTGGCGCAACTAATAATTGCGCCAGACCATTTTGAGCCTTCTTTTGGCTTGGCGCAACTAATAGCCGTACCAGGTACTTTCGGGTAGTGTCGGGCCTGGGTCGGGTCTCATGCTTGGCCCGATTCCCCTCCCTCTTTGTTTTGGGTACCCCCGTAGATGCATATTCTCCCATGGCATTTCGATCTTTATTCGACTTGCCTAGGCGGATGTGCTAAAATAAGTGGACCAAGATCGATGAGCAAGCTCAAAGCATCTTGATCAGACACGAAAAATACAAAAAAAAAACACATAAAGTGATAACTTCAAAATTCAAAAAATCACATAAAATAATATAAAAATCACAAAAATATATAGCACATAAATGATGACATATTTGTGCTTCCCCAAGGAGTTATGCACATGCATAATGCGGCCAAACGTCAATGCTTTATCAGCAATGCAGCTGTGCCATATTAAAGTCCCGAGTCTAGGGTTTGCCTTGGACCATTGGATCCTTCTTCAAAGTAGGAGCAACAGCGTCAGTCCCGGTCAAACAATTAATGTTTCGATCAAGTCAACTCTACTGCTAAATCTTGGCGCTAGGCGCACTATTTTAGATTCATATGAACTCAAGTGTCTTCAAGTTTCAAATTCTTTGTTGGAAAAGATCAGTCGTTGGTTGAGACCAACCTGTTGAGAATGAGATTACGTGTCAATCAAACTATGTGCAATCATGCATTCAGTTCATTTCTCTTTTATTTTTTTGCAGACTTAAAACCTGTATGGGCGGCGGTATCCCTATAAAGTGTACGTCATGCATCTGGGAATCCGTATGATGGTCTTTTGTCCTCGTAAATTATACCCGGGCGGGTTTGGGTCGAGGCTTCCATCGCCTTTGTTGTTGTTTATTGCCCCTGGTGGGTACATGATTATGCATAGTTAAATGATATTTATGATCATTGTTGACAGAGATCAGGATTGGAGGTCCCTTTAGGGAGACTCCCAAATGTTTGGTTGTATTTGTCCAAGGTAGTTGAAGCTGGATGCTCTAGGTCATGTTGATCAGGGGCATGCTTTCCAAAATGGCACGCCCTCTCAAAAAGTGTTGTGACATCTATTCACTTTGCACGGGAAGTCATGCTAAATAAACTTCAGGATTGATGGGTTTGCCCAAAGACCTCAAACCCTGCTTTCAGCAGGAGCACCCGCGAATAGTCAGATGGTGCAATCAAATGCCTCGTACGATTAGACACAAACTATGAAGCCTTGCGTATTTTTGCTTTGCGCCTATCTTTGAATGTGGATCGATCACCCCTCTTACTTGCGAAGCTATTATATTCAGAATAAATCTTAAACATCAAATACCTTCAAGTCATCTCGAGAAGCGAATGTTTGGCCTGGCATACAGGGCTTTCATAACTCGTTCCACCTCGGTTATGCCCTGTAATGTCGCTAAGCTCTTGGGGACCGATTACCTTGAGAAACGAATGTTTAGCCTGACATCCAGGGCTTTCATTTTCTCACCATGTTACTCATCTGATGTTTGAAGTTCATTTTGAATGCAGCAGACCCATCAGTAATGCCTTGGGCCTCTTCAGATGTCTCCTTTCTTTGGCATTCGATCATTAGTGATCGGATACCAAAGAGGGGCATCTGTAGACACCCAAATTTGGCCCAAGGCTCGATCGGAATACATTTCGAGAGAGGTGCACTTTCAAGCTTTTGATGGTATGTATGAAACCCTTAGGAACCTTCCCAAACCCATTAGAACCATTTCCTGGACCAGTGTCATACTCTCCTGAGCAGTGGTTGGAAAGATGAGTGTCAAAATTTACACAGACCTCTTCAAGAGCTGAGTTATATACCGTTAGAAAGAGGACTTCTCCAACTTTTTAACAAGCTAAAAACCTCCTCAATCAGATTTATATATCAAACGTTATGAGCATTTGAAAATCGGGTGATTTTGGATGAATTTTTGCCAAGCGCAACTAATAGTTGCACCAAGCCATTTTCCCCCAGAATTTGCCTGGCGCAACTAATAGTTGTGCCAGGCCTTTTCCCCCTAGAAATGGCCTGGCACAACTAATAGTTGCACCAGGTATAAATGGGTCCCCCCACCCCTCGCGGAGCCAACTTCCAGGATACTATACAAAACTTTCTTACTGTACATTTGCCTGGCGCAACTATTACCTCTAGTTTTTTCCTCGAATCTTTAAGCTAGGGTTTGACCTGTTGACCACCTCAGTCCTTGGGGTGTGTTTTGATATCTTTGTTGCACCCTTTTAACACCTATTTGCAACCCATAAGTGATTTAAACCATTAACCCATCATCCACCATTAAAGCCCATCCTCACACTTCTCTAAACCATTGAAACCCTAGGAAACCTTAGATTAGAGATTACCTAATTTCTAAACCCAATTAGCATCTAAGTAGCCTCCTAATCCACCCATTTCCTATAAATAAAGTCCCCCTCCCCTTGGATTAATTTTTGAGAAATTTACTTAAGAGAGAAAGAGCTCAAAGTGAGAAGTTCTTCCTCTCTTTTGTGCACCATTTTCACATAAATTCTAGAATCTTTCAACCTCATTTAAAGCTTACTCTTGCATCCAAAACCCTTAGGATAGGTGTGTGCTCCCCCCTATACCCCTCACTCTACCTCTTAGCTTTAACCTTTAGGAGTTAGAATCCTATTTCATATCATACAAAGCCATCAAGAGCTCATCAAAGCAAACCAACACAAGGTTCTCCTACGGTGCTACAAGGGCCCGAGGGCTCCGACTCTCCCCTTTCTTCTCCTATCTCTTCCTTAGCTCTTCCCATCCTCCCATTTGTGCCGTTATGCCACCGAATTTTTGGTAGGAACGGAGGAGTACAAATATGATTTAAGGCCCATTTGGGCAAGGGGAAGCCATTTTCTTTTCTTTTACTTTATTTTTGTGTTAGCCATTAGTAGAGACCGCGTTAAGCAGGTTGATCGGGTACCTAACACCTTCCCGATCGATAACCGAAGCCCCTACCCAAGAGCCTTTGGTGTGGACCAAATTCAGAGTCATATTTTTAGCACTTCGGTGCTCATAAAAATGAACTAGGTTTCCCGGGACACCAAAAGCTCCGGGTGGTGACTCTATTTTTTTTTGCAAGTGAGCATATCGCCACGACGGGATCGTCAAAAATCCCACAGTTACACACCCATGAACCTGTGCAAGTGCTCTGGTCCTCCTCAAATCTAGAGGAATATATTTTCGAATGCCTGATTTATTTAGTCTTTCATTCTTCCTTCTCCTAAGATTTGGGTGGTTTTAAGTTACCGTTTATTTTTAGTATTTCTGGAATACATGTACAAATGGGTGTCTGTCTAGATTTATTAGTGCGACTAGTGTGGTCAAAGCTATGCGGGTTTGGGCCCAGTAAGGTTAGGAGCCAGACCAGGTTGCCTAAAGCTAGGCCTATAGAGTCTAAGTAAATTGGGTTGTTTTTAGCCCACTCTTATTTAGGTCCAACCCATTTTATCAAACCGCTTAAGGTCGAAATCAGAATCATTCTAATGAGTTGGACCAGTAAAACCCAAATTAGAATTGTTTTAATTAAATGTGTCGAAGGACCAGTTGGGTCCGATTAAATTTATTCATTAAAAATATACGGACTAATCGAGTCAGAGTTAGTCAATTAATAGAAAATTAATAGTACCAGCATGTTTATAGATGATCATAAATGGGTCCAATCGTGGTGCAGATCTTGTTTTATTTAAATGTGCAACGCTCCCCTGTTTGCAAATCAAACTTGGGAACCTCATTGAACCGGTCGGTGTCACATATCAACACCAGTAATTTAATAGACATGATAAGATTTAGTTGAACAATATACAACTTATTTGAAATGAAGAGATACACATAGAGAACACTAATAAAATGCTTGACTCTATACTCATCTATAACAATTGCCGATATTGATATTTTATACCCGATTTCATTGTGTGTAACATCCCCTTGTAGTGATTCCTTTGCTTTGAGAGAGATTTCGATTATCTATAATATTTAAGAGTGACATAGAACGGGACTCCTACCTCATAATCTATTTTGTAAATTTGACCTTGATTTGAATTCATCAGTTGCTCTTAATGAGAACAACTAAACCTGAGATAGAAAGTTGAAACCCAGCTCTTAGGTACTGTCTAGCCAACAAAACCTGAGTATGAACCTGAAATGCAGCCATTTCCTTAGGTAATCTGCAGCCACCTAAAAATTGAAGTTGAAACCGAAATCCAGCAGATTTCTTTAGGCAATATGCAGCCACCTAAAAAACAGAAATTAAACCTGAAATGCAGCCATTTTTTTAGGTACTGTGCAGCCCCCTTAAACCTGAAATTAAACCCGAAATCTAGCTGATCTTTTTAGGTACTGTGCTGCCAACCAAACCTGAAGTTGAACTCAGTTGTTCTCTTTAGGTAATATGCAGCAAAGTTAAACCTGAAGTTAAACTCGAAACTCAGCTGTTCTCTTTACGTAATGTGCAGCAAACTTAAACCCGAAGTTAAATCTGAAAACCAGCTGTTCCTTTTAGTTAATATTTTGTAGCCACTTGCACCTAAAACAGAGTTTTGAACCTAAAAAAGCAGTCATTTCCTTAGGAACTATGCAGCTACCTAAATCTGAGTTTGAACCTGGAAAGCAGCGACCTCTTTAAGTACTGTGCAGCCCACTTAAACCCGAATTTGAACCCGAAATCCAGTAGTTCCTTAAGTACCATACAGCCCAACTAAAGCCGAAACTGAATCTGAAATCAGTTGTCCTCTTTAAGAACTATACAGCCTGACTAAACCTGAAATCAGATCCGAATTCCAGCAGTCTTCTTAGGTACTATACAACCCGAGTGGACCTGAAATCAAATCGAATTCCAGCAATCTTCTAGGAAACTATGCGGCCCAACTTAAAACTAAAGTTAAAACTAAAACGGGAACTGAAATCTCATAACAGCCTTATAGGTTTATGCCGCCCACCCGAGTTTAAAACTGAAGTCGACCTTGAATTCCAGCAGATTTCTTTAGCCAATATACAGCCACCAAAATAAATAAAAAAACTGAAATCTGAACCTGAAAAACCAGTAGCGTCCTTTTAGTATTTTGCAGCTCACTTGCACATTTATTTTACCCAGTAAGACGCCATCGTCTTAAGACATTGTTCTTCTTTAATTGATATTTTGCCCATGCATTGCATACCCCATTTTATCAATATATTGCCCAACACGTGTAACCACACACTGCCCTATAACATGTCTATATATTTTTATCATCATTTCTTTTGTCTCATATTACGATTGTAGAGCCCAGGAAACTATATTGTCCAACTAGTTATTACTTGCCTATGCCCATCTCATTATTATTTGATTTATATACTTCTAGCCAATTCATTGGTTGAAAACAATTATTTAGTTAGGATAATAAATATTGACCTTTGTGTAAATTTCTGAATGTGCATTTGTATTTTGCTCAAACCACCCAATATCGATTTGGCTAACCTTGAGAAATTAGAAATGCTATTTTTAACCTTGAATCAAGTTCCTGATTGGGACTTGGTTAAATTATATATATTTCACTGGAAAAACTTTCAGACGATAGATCATTTAAAGAACCCTCTCTAGAGACTCATAGTATTTTATAAACAAGTGAAAGAAGATACCATTTGTGACTTCTTGTGGAACTATTTGTGATGTATTGTGCACCGCCAAATAGCGGCCCAATTTGGACTTGCCTAGGATGGGCCTTTGCAATACAATGATAGTCCTAATGGATGTAAGGGGTCTAACAACCATTCGGGTGAGAAGTGCCCACACCTCTGCTTTGTGTTGGTAGAGGTACCTCCTTGGGATGCTAAGGATGGAATATTCATTTGAGAACATGGTCAATGCTTGGTATCAACATTAAAACAAAATATGTAAGAAAACTTAGGTAACCATGATATGATTTTATGGTTGGGCGAATGAAAGCTCTTCAAATCATTAAAACAGTACGTAACCTTTGTATAATAGTTGAATTGATTCCATTGACCTCTGCCGGTATGAATCATTTTTTTTTCTTTTATTCTTTTTCCATCAAACTGACTGACATGCTTGCTAAGAAGAATATTTTCACATATGTTTAAGATGGAGGATATTTTTGCAAATTATGATATATATATATATATATATATATATATATATATATATATATATGCTACAAGCTTTTTGTAGAACTAGTTATTCTATCTACTGGGATTCGTAGCTCATTCTATTAATAAACTCCACGGAGTCTCAACAGTCAGCACAGTAGGCGGCAGTAGCGTGAAATCAACAACAGTCCCCCTCTCGAGCACCAAACGATTGTTTTGCTCTTTTTGCTAAGGAATTGGGCGAAGACATGACTGAATGTTTTTCTTTTCTGTTATAAGTTTCTTTTTCTTAGGAATCTTTGGTTGGGCATATAATCTAAAATTTTCTAAAAAGGTCCAATATGGCCCAGGAGGATCTTAGTCTTTTTGGGAGTCTATTGATGACTCTAAACCTGGGGTGAACGTTTTGAGAGCTTGTCCTGGAAATTTTTTATAAGAAAAAAAAACTTGTCTTTTTATATGTTCTATGTTCGTGGGAGGAACACTAGACTTCACACCTTTTTTTTGAATGTGCGACTACCTTCATGTGCACGGTAGAAATATGAAGCTCATAAAAGATATCCTAAGGTTATAGTTGTATTTTCAAAATGTTTATTAGGTTCGGTTATCGACCGCTCACATATTGGAGTATTGCACAGATGCAGGTGTCAAGACAAAGGCGGGGCGTTATAGTTGGTATCAGAGAGACATTGATCTTGTGAGGAAAGATCATTATTGTCTAGGTTTAGGTACATAGTATGTATTGACCTTGAACCTTTAGTGAGAGTTGAGACTAATAAAAGTTATGTTGTTTGCTTAGGCCAATATGGTTAAGACATACTTCAGCTAGGCCATGAGTCCAGGGGTGGCACACAGGTGTGCTCAAAGGTCCTTACTAGGCAACCAAATTGTGGATCAACCCCCACAAGAGGAAGAGACCAATGAGGGGGAGCTCATCATCAATGAAGAGTCGCATGCGCTTTGAGGACTCTGCAAGCATGGACTCGGATATGGAGGATTCATAGATAATCCGACTAGTGACGAGGACCCTATTGAGGAGTCCGGTTGGGATGAGTCATCTATGTTTAATAATGAAGAAGTGGATGATTTGGCAATGCTTGGTCAACTACTACCAATA
The DNA here is from genome assembly GCA_021018995.1 of Chloranthus sessilifolius. Taxonomy (NCBI): domain Eukaryota; kingdom Viridiplantae; phylum Streptophyta; class Magnoliopsida; order Chloranthales; family Chloranthaceae; genus Chloranthus; species Chloranthus sessilifolius. The sequence goes on along the minus strand of CM037597.1, from coordinate 29,643,548 downwards.
CAAGAATCAGATAATGATGACAGTTTCTTTGATGTCTATGAGGTAGTAGACATCATAGAGAGTGTCTCCATCATTAAACTAATTGACGACTCAGACGAGGAGGATGCAGTAGATGGTCCATCCGATAAGCCAGAGGACTTTCCTCCTTATTTGGGGCTATTAGTTTGAGTAACAAACCGGATGAGATGGGCAATCCTTTTCCACACTTAGAAGTTGCACCAGTAATAATAGAACAACTGACTAATTCCATTTTGCCCGAGCGGGAGGCAAAACCCGAATATGGGTGGGGCGAGTTTAGGGCACCCCTCTATGATGAGTGGATGCACGCTAGAAAGACAAACACCAATTGACACGCTGATTAGGAGGACGTCAACAGGGTTATGCCAGGCTTAACTCATGAATTACATCAACTAGACTTTAAAAGCTTTTGACACTTTTTGAATTTTGATGTACTTTTAAAACTTATGTTTAGAATCATGTTTGTACCCTGATCTTAATGATATGTGACTTTTCCTTCGATGATATGCACGAATGTAAATTTTGTAGTCAAATTTATATAACCCTTATATTTTAATTGTATGTTGTTATGAACAAAATTATTCTTTGAAATCTATAATTAACATATGAAGAAGACTTAAATATTGCTTACTATGAATAAACCTTATAATTGATATTTGTAGACACCCAAATTTGGCCCAAGGCTTGAATGACCCATACTTCGAGAATGGCGTACTTCCAAGCATTTGAAAGCACCTCATGAACCCTTAGAACTTAACCCAAACCCTTAGGAACCTTCCCAGACCCATAGAACCACCCTCCCCAGACCCGATTCGAACCAACTAAAGCAACAGATAGAAAGGGGAATACCAAAATTTATATAGATATTTATTGAATATGAGGCCTATACCATTAGAAAGTAGAGATTCTTAGCATTCCAACAACCCAAGAATCGCCTAATTCTGAGTTGTACGTCAAAAGTTATGATGATTTCAAAATTACGGAAAAGTGCAAGAATTTGGCTAGGTGTGCATATTATGCACGCCCAACCAAAACCGCTGAAACTAGCTGAGCCCCCCCTATGGGTCTTCACTTCCGGAACCTTTCGGACTTGGTTCTTAATTGAGGCATGCATATTATGCAAATCTTCATTAAAAACTTTGTTTTTAGCAAAATTGTTGAATTTCAACTTTGGGGTTTGACTTGTGGACCACCCCAAAGATTGGGGTGGGTTTCTTTCAGACCCTGGTACCCCAACTAGCTCTCTTTAAAACCCTTTTGCCACTTAAATCCCCACCCTATCATCTACAATTAAAATCCAAATTACACTCCTCCAAGCCCTCAAAAAACCCAAAAACCTTAGATTTACCATTTCTTAATTTCTAAACCAATTAGTGAGTTAATCACTCACTAACGACCTCTCCCTCTATAAATAGAAGGCCACCTCCCTTGTTTAAGACACTTTTTCAAATTCCTAAAACAAAAACTCAACAAAAATCCTCCGCCATTTCTAAGTTTTAAACCTTCCAAGCTTTAGAACTTTGATTCTTCCATCACACCCTTAGCATAGATCATCATCATACCATCACCCCAAGCTCCCATCTCCCTAGCCATAGCAAGTTAGAACCCTTCTCTTACCCATCGTGCTATTGGAAGCTCACCGGTGTCACTATCACGTGAAGATCCAACAACGGTGCTACAAGGGCCCGAGAGCTCCAGCTCTCTCCTCTATTCCTCTACCTTCTTTTACTTTTCCTCTATCCTACAATTTGAGCCGTTACACCGCTGAAATTTTGGTGATTGTGAGGGCTCAAATTGGATTGGAGTGCCTTCTGGCAAGGGGAAGTGCCACACAATTTTATATTTTTTTAACACTTAGACATAGTAGACACCGCTTACGAGCAGGTCAATCGGGTGCCTAACACCTTCCCGATTGATAACCAAAGTCCTTACCCAGAAGGCTTTGGCGTAGACCGGCAATCCATAGTCAAATCTAGCACTTAGGTGCTCATGATATTGATTTGAGGGTATCCCGAGACGCCAAAAGCTCCGGATGGCGACTCTATCATTGAGCGCATCATCACGACGAACCCGCAAATTCCATGGTTGCACAGATGGCGGCTCCACTGGGATAGTTTTTAGAACTTCTACTTGAATTAGGCCCCATTGTTTGCATTTTTTTTTTCTGTCGCTCACTTTTGTCTCTATTTATTTTTGTGATAGCCCAGATTTTTCCATCATGATTTTTTTTTCTCATCTGGTAAAACCCGACCCGTCGGGTTGCAGCTCATGATCTGAATACAGAAATTACTTGGCACATCCATTCAAATGCAAAAATCAAAGCAGTTGTATTATGTAGCAAATTAATAGATTCCATTTTGTGTAGAACATGAAAACCAAAGAAATGAAATAACCACCGGTGAAGACCGACCATCACCTAAACAGTGGTATACAAAATGTGTATTCCAAAACTGATTCTATCTTGGTACAAAATTTACTAGCTGCAACAAGTCTAAAATTTAAGGACCAAAAACTATACCAAGTCTAATACCATGGTCTTTGGATAGAACTTCTCGTGTTGAAGGTTTGTTTCTTGCTCTTGAATAAAGCAGGATCCGTCTCAAACTCAGGGTTCTGATGAAGATTTGTACCTGTGATGTATAGTCGGGGTGAGCTAACAGTCTAAGCTCAGTAGGAGAATATCGATACTAATTACACTTTATCTATTCAATGCAAAGTTTCAGTGAATAAAGTATAAATATGTGACAAAACTTTAAGGCATTTTCATATTAAGATGAAATTCTAGGTCTTACATTCAAGTACCAATTCATAGTTCATACTGAAATTCAAAGCTCTAATTCAAGTTCGGACTCAGAGTTCAGAGTGATATTGAAGATTCTAGTTTACAGATAGCTTCTAACTTAATGTTTCACTTAAATCATAACTGAAGAGACTGAGTCGGATACACCACCGTGCCGGTCCAAATCACAGATTCACTGTCGTGCCGGTCCAAATCACGGATTCACCGCCCCGCCGGTCCAAATCACTGATTTACAGTCATGCCGATCCAAATCACGGATCCACTCATATCATCATACAGTTCAGAATTCAGAATTCAGAGTTCACAGATTTTAACTCACATTTGGAGTTCACATACAAAGTTCATAGTCGATAATTCAGATTCCAAGTTCATATCAGATTTAGAGTTCGTATTCGGATTCAAATTTAGTGGGATTCTTATACAAGGTTCGTATTCGAGACTCATATTCGTATGAAAAGTTCAGGTTTAGAGAGTTCGATAATTCAGAAGATTCGATACGATTCAATAGTCCAATGATTCAAAATGTCAAAGATTCATGATTCAGAGGTTCAAAATTTTCAAGATTCAATGCATTCTAGAGTTCAAGATTTACATCAATACTGATTTTGAAATTTATATAGTTCAAAGATATCAAAATTTAAACATTTAGTGTTACCCATAATATTAACTTTCAAATCAAATTTAAATCAACATACTATGAATCAAAGTCTAAGATACACTTAGGTATTGAGTTCCCCTACCTTAATCTCGAAGTCGTGCGAGGTTAGGCAAAGCCCTTACCAATTGTTTCTCGTTCTCAATCTATATCACGAAAGGTTCATAAACCACGTGTTAGTGTCAAAGAAGTCGAATAAGTCAAGGTTCCTCAAGCTTTGTCAAGGAAAAAGTTTGATAGGACGGATGGACAAGTTCTTGCAAATTTTGTCGATCATGTAGAACTCACCACACTTGCCGCCCAATTTTGACCTTTAAAACATTGGATTTACGGAATTGCTAATTTGTACAAATTATAGACTCGCTTTCCTCTTTCCAATGCAATGATAATTGCGCAATTCCGAGTTTAGGGTCAAAAGTTATGACCGAAACACTGAGCATATGTCGGCACCTTGCTCTAGGTCGCCCGGTTGAGGTCCAAGGTCACCCGGGCGAGATCTTCATATTCCAAGTTGCACAGACAAGGTCGCCTGAGCAAGAATTACCTAAAAAAAATTTCCTGGAAGCTTGCCCAGGCGAGTTTCATTTCTTTGCATTCTGAAAGCATCTCGCCCGGGCGACATTCCACTCCCTCGGGCGAGTTTGACAGTTTCAGAATTTGATTCCTCTTCTTCTCCAACTTGAAAAATCCAAAAACTTTTGCACAAAACTTCAATTCACACATGATCTATACTACACCTATTCTACATCCTTAAAAATGGTAATTCCATCTTTAAATCTCGTGCATGCAATGGATTCGGAGATCAATTATCAGAAAAATCGGTGTTCGCGCTTCCAACGTGTCCGATCCTCGAAACCTTTGCATGCGACGCAAACTCACATACAATCAAATCTAAATCTCACAATCATCCTACGATCTACGCATGTATCTAAGGGTTTCAAAAATTACCTTTTTAGATGGTGCATGCAAAGCCTACGATCATCAAAATCGAAAGAATCGACGCCAAGGCTTGCCATTCACTCGATGCTCGATCCTTCGATCTTGCGGTGTTGATGATCGGAGTTTTCTTGTGATTTAAAAAAGAGAAATGGGTTCTTTAAGGGATTTGGGAGATAAATGAGTTCTTTAAGGGATTTGGGAGATAATCAACGTTAGGATTTCACAAAGAGGGAAAAATGAGAAGGAGAGGATGGGTTCTTCTCTCAGTTTCCCTTTCTCAGCTCACTCTCTCCTTCAAACAGAAATCTTCGAAGTTTTGGATGATGTGTGAGTTGTTTTGGTTTATATTACGGTGGGTTTGATTCGGCGCTGAGCCGATATACCAAATTAGGTGTATAAGCCTTAATCCAAGGTCCAAAAATGAAGATTCAAATTTTCCCCTGCAAGTTTTGATCCTTAGACCTCCTGCCAAGCAACTAAGCTTCTACCCAGCAATGCTCTCACGGAGCTTGCGTAATTATCCACACAATTAAATATAAAGTTCTTACCATAAAGATATATATAAAATAATTCCAAAATTCCAAGGCATGAATTGAATGCCTTACCAAGCACGTACACCTAGTCGGGTGTATTAGTGTTTGGAAATCTAGTTTGGGTCATTGGGCTTGGATTAGGTTCACGCTTAGGGTGCACATGATGGAACTTGATCGTTTGCACACCATTCTTCTCATTCAAATTATTCATTAACCATAACTAAATAAACCCATACGTCATAACTATGGCGCTTGAAAGGGTGGGATCGAAATTGGTCTGATCCCGGGTTCAAGTTCTGTGCAACACAAACTTCACCAAAGGGTTCGAGATTCGATTTAGTGCTCGAATTAGGGGATTGATTTTCCGATTAGTGTATTGGGTGCAATCACCCAACAAAGATAGGTGGGTCAGAGACCGCATCTCAAGCATCAAAAGTTTGACCAAAGTCAAACCGGTCTAAACAATCGTATCATCGTCAAAGGTCAACGATTCAATGTTAGCGAAAAATCAGGGTTGTTACACCCTTCCCTTCTTAAAGAATTTTCGTCCTTGAAAATTTACGCACCTTATTCAAAGAGGTGTGGATACTTGGTAGTTCCGATCAAGAGTAGTCACACTCTTCTCAAGAGTCAATGATTTATCATTGATGAAAATTTGGGTCATTACATCCTCCTCCCCTTAAACGAATTTTTGTCCTCGAAAATTCATCACGTGGCGTTTGGGTGGGTCTAATACAGGAGATGTTCGACATCAAAGCCAAACATGTTGGATGGATAGTCAAAGTCAGATTGGTACGTTTTGGATTCTTCAGTTGAAGGATTGGGCTCTCTTCCTATGACTAATTTCAATCTCCTTATCTTTTCTACGTGTTTTCTTGTTCTATAAGCGATCAGCAATTTGCTTCTATGCGTACCGAGTTTCCTATAGGGACTGACACTATTAAGATGGTATATAATGGTTCAGGCATGGTACTCAATTCGGCTGCGAATTAAGGTTGTGAAGGGGAGCGTAGATCCTGGATCTATCAAGATACGCACCTTATTTTGACATATATCATGACTCTGATACATGTGCAAGGTACCTAAGTGTTGTGCGTAGAACTTAGTTAAGTGTATGTCTATTAATGTCGAAACGTTCAAGGGAATTAAATAATAGTACACAATTTCCTAAGGTATTCCTCAACTGACATTAAAGTAAAACTTGCAAATCAATAGTGGAACTATACCTTGGATGACTTCATTGGTTGCCGAAACGGCAAAGGTACAACCCGAAACTGTAGGTCGAGAGAGTCAATGAGAGTACTTGCCACGGTCGTCTGCCCTTTCTTCGCCGCGGGGCATTCCTCATCCTATGTCCTACCTGGCCACACTTAAAGCATGCACCTGTTGTCCACCTACACTCCTCAATTTTATGTGGCTTCCCACATCTTGAGCATAACTCAACCGGTGTTGATGAAGCGATGCGTGTGGTTTGTTGAACCCTTGTTGCTTCGGTAGTTGCAGGATTTGAAAGGCGGAAGGGCCTTTGAGGCACAGATGTTGGGGACCTCGAACACATAGTCTGAGCCGGTTGACTAGGTGTTGGCATCAAGAACCACGACTTCTTGGTTATCAGCTCGGAGGCAGAAGATTGTACTCAGCTTGGACTACTCTTAACTTGTTGCTCTCTTCTCCTGTACATGTTTTCAAGGTTCTTCTTGGCAATAAGGGCCAGTTCCATGACCTCAGCATATGTCATTATTCTAAACAAAGAGATACCTTCTTTAATAATGGGCTTCAGGCCCCATTCAAACATTTGGGCCTTCATTAATTCTATAGCTATAAGTAGTGGTGAAAAACGAGAAAGCCTGGTGAACTCGGCCTTGTATTCTCGCACCGTCATCTGACCTTGCTCTAATGATGTAAACTGAATCTCCATCTGATATCTCACCTGCCTAGGAAAGTACTGGTCATTAAACACTTCAGTAGCCCATGTCCATGGGGCATTTGGTGTCGCTTGTACCCTAGTCTTCTTGATGGATTTCCACCACGGATCCTCCTCTCCTTCGAGTTGGAAAGAAGCCCAACTCACTTTTTCTTGAAGTGCTAAACATGAATTGTAACTATTCTATTTTCTGATTGTTGAACTTCTACTACGATGGATCGTAAGTTTTCAGGACTCATAATTTTTTATGGTGTCCAAACGAAGCCTTGAATTACTGATTTTTCGATTTGGATGGCATTAATCACCAGTTTTGTTGAACCACGAGAATTTATATTCTCTATTCTCATTAAGAGTTTCTTATTGTAGGAAAGGCTAAGCTTATATGAAGAGAAACTAGAATGGCATATTGATTGGAGCAAAGATACTTATTGTTGTTGCTCTTTTTCTTAAACCTTGTGATAAATTGTCTCTTATGCTAGTTTAATTTGCACATTGGATTGTGATTTTTATGGTTTAATGGGGCCCACCATTTCAATAAATAAATTGTTCAAAAGTCTAATTTTAATGCCACATGGCTCACATTTTTTGCCAATCCAAGGCATCCAAGTGGCTAAACATCATGTAATATATGGTTGGCGGCTAATCTAAATGCTATAATGTATTGTTATGTTTTTTTTATATTTTTTATTTTCCTGAAATTTACCGAATTGACCCGTAGCCGAATTATTGCCGAATCCAAACATTGTGACAATGGGCCCAAATTGAAGTGTTCAGATTTGATGGTATGAATCTGCTGATGGTTATGTTTTTATTTGGAATAAGTGAACTTCATTTGATATCCAATCAGTTCGATGAAGTGATTGAAAAAAAAATGTACCATGCGACAATACATCGCCTAAAGGGTTGCCTTTGAGGAACCTATAAAAAAAGAGTTTGCCATTGAGGGCTCTATTATCTACTGATGTAGGTGACCAGAGTCAGTCTCATTTGTTACTGTTAATCAAACTCAATCGTTAGAGGCAAGTGGGTAATGCTTTCTTTGATAAAAAAATTTAATCTCTTCTTCAGCACCATTGCGACCTTCTACGACCTTCTACTACCATAAATCATAAAGCGGCAACTCGTTTCATCGAGCACTCTTTACCGGATCTCACACCAGGTATGAAATCATTATCTTTCTGTGAAGCAGTACCATGGTTGCAGACTAGTTCAGAATGTGTTTTGTTGATTTTTTAAATTATTGATTTTTTTCTTGGGGCTGATGATTGGGAAGTATCAAGGTAGTTGAAACACCCATACGAACTTGAGGGGGCACGCCTGGGTGGCTATTATATGCAAATATTTCTGTATTATTAATATGTATATGATAATTATATATATTATATGCATATGTTATAATATAGTCTTTTATAAATATATTATAATAGCTTGAGCATCTGAGCAGTGACTTGAGCCCAAATCAGCATAGGTAGCAGGCCCACCCCTCCCGTGGCTCCCCCATGTCAGGCAGACGCCTAGCCAACCACCCCTAATAACACAACGAAGTGTGAGAAATATTTGTAGATTCGTTTGGTATATTATTTCACTGATTTCAGTATTTAATATGTGAGCTTTAGGCTTCATCACTTCGTATTGGCATGTATTAATTCTACATGCAGTTCTGCTTTGGCGTTAGATTCAAGAGATTGAAAAACAAGTTGAGAAGCTTTCAAAGCTATTGAAAAAGCTTCAGGTATGGATATTTTTCCTTCTTGATTGTATGATATGATATTGTGTGAACCTTCTTTAATACTTTGAAGTTTGAACAGGTTTTGTCGTTTTATTTGGGGTTGGGCCTATAGCCCAACTGGAAGGTGCACGATGACGCAACACAAAAATAACTTGCAATTTGTAATTTTCTATCTGGTTTTATGAAATATTGAATGCAAATGCTTGTCTTCTTGCTAGGTATTGTCGACTGTGGGTCATCTATTCTATATACTTGGCTTCCATCCATCTTCATGAATAATTTACATGTGGGTGTCATATAGAGCGCATTCGTAACAAAAGTAACTTTTGTACTATCTCTTATATCTGATGAAGTCTGAAAGAGCCTGTTAATGAATGTTGAAAGTGTACATGGGCAATGACCACATTAAATGGCCAAAAGTGCTCTGAGTTTGGGCTGCGTACCATCTAGGCAATGGCCTACCACATCTTGAGTTGATGGAAATGTATGCGAAGTGTAAAATATTAATGACGTGCACTAGTTGGTGCATAGCCTGTCCACCTAATGCTAACTCATTGTTATTTTTGAAGAAAACATCTGATTGCTTGTATAAACTTTGGTTTTGCATTTATAAACGCAAAAAATGAACAAATTAGTTTTTGAATTTTGTCAACATATCCTGCCGGAGCAATTACCGAATCTATCAACAGCCAACAGGACCCAAGTATTCAACTAAAAATGCAACTATTCATTTCTCTCTGTCTAGTTTTATCTCTAGGTCATTTAGATTTATTTTTTATCTTCTCATATTATTCCTGCAACATTTATGTATATCATGTTAGTTCACCTCTTTTGAAAGCATAAAACTCTAACAATTTTTGTAATATATATTTGGATCACATTCCAAGGTCAGGTTGGTTCTGTGGTGAATCTGATGTTTGTTTGTAGTATTCAAGTAATGAGGGATTATTTTACATTTAAGGTGGTTATACTGTTATAGAAGAAGATACTTTTAGTTAGTAATTTTGTGTTTTTGAAATTTGCATCACAATTTTCGTACTATGGAGCTCCCTTATTCATCTTGAGGACTCTGTATTCTGAATTTTTGGATGATATATAATCTGAACACAGAATTATTTGGATTTTCTGATGCTTGCATTTCATTTAACTTAAAACTAAGTATTTCTTCCTCTTACTGCAGCCATATTTCTTTATATTTTTATCCCGATTGGTCAGTTATTCCAAATTAATTTTTGTGCATGTTAATTATTGTGGATCATATCTTCTTGAGAGACATGAAACGATAAGTGATTACTTAATTTATATTTCTTCTCTTTCAAGCAGGGGTCTCCAGGGGACCTTTATGTCTACCTTGAAGTTGAGGAACTTTTAGATATTAAAAGATATGGTATAAACCTCTGTTCAACAGTATCAATAAGTTATATCAATGCTATCTTGAGGGCTGTTGTTAAGGTGAAATGCTCTTATTAAGTTTTAACTTTTTTCTAAAACCTTCTTTGAAGTCTCGGGTTATTTGCTGTTATGGTAGTGTATGAGGACCCAAATAACATTGCTTGAAATGACTTCTCTCTTCATATCTTAGACTTTTACTAGTGGTCCTCACTTCTTCATTGGATTCCGGAGCTTTGCCAATGTTAGTTGGCACCTTATCTTCTTCATTTTCAATCTCAGATAGTGGTTCATGGATGTTGGTGTCAATTCCTTTTTCACTGCTTTTCTCAATTCCTAAATTCCATACTTGTGAAGGGATATCACTCTTTGGTGTTGGGCATAAGGTTTATCTTTTTTTGTTTTTATCAAATTTATGTGCATCATTCTAGCCCTTTATTTCTTCATGCCCCCAATTTTGTATCTAGGCCGACTTGAAGTTGTATTGCATAATGGGATTGGATGCTTACCCATGGGATGTTGGTTCATGTTTGTGTTCATAGCAGCAAATGCAGGGTTTAATGCCAAAAAATAGGGGAGCCCAGTTTCTATTCATTGGCTTGCAATGTAAGAAACAAGGGAGCCTAGTGTACATTCATTAGCTCCTTGTATTCATTGGCTTGCAATGCAAAAACCATGGGAGCCCAGTTTTGGAATATTAGGCCTAGGATGTCTCTATTTCTTTTTGAAGTTCGGTGTTACTTGAATTTAATCATGAAAATTCATTACTAGATGGATTAGAATATGTTTTTATGGTTTGGGACGAATGCTTTATCTATAAATAACATGCTTTTGGATGGGAATGGTTATGGAACCTCTATATGTGTGTAGTTCTCTCTCTCTAATTTAGTGGTATGATGAAAATGTGATTTTCTGTAGTCATTCCCCCACAAATTTATTGACTGGCCAATAGAAGTCTAGCTCATCATTGAATAGATTGCCCATAGATTGGATAGCCTTTACTTGTAGGCATGCATGCTAATTGTGGGTAGATATAGTTTGTTTAGGGCTGCCAATGGGTCAAACTGGGTTTGGTATGGACTTGAAATCAGTGTTACTTGGACACATGGCACAGGTGTCAAGTGTTAAAGTGCCAAAAGATGTTTGGGACGCCAATGTCTAAAAATTCCAATACAGCGGCAAGGCCTTAGGAAAAATAAAAAATATATATATAACATATATAGAGAAAAATTGAAGGAAAATCTTAGAGAATATGTAATGAAAAGATTCATTGTATATTTCGTGAACGTACATAAAATAATATTATAGTATAAAATCATTTTTAACGACCCAAACATAAACAAAAGTATATTATGGGATTAAAACGATGAGCATTTTAATAGTAATATTTGATTTTTCATTTATGTCTAGAAGTTTCGTGTTGTTTGAGGAGTGTCCAAGTGTCGACACGGGTGCCAAGTGCCACCAACTGTCAGCACGGCAAATATCCCAAAAGTAGAAATGTCAAGGTAACACTGCTTGAAATGGCTTGGTTTTAATCAGATGTAGCTTGGTGGGCTTAAAATGATAACATATGTGGGCTCATGTCTAGCTTGATTATTAATCAAACACGAAATCAAAGTTGAGCCTCTTCCTCTAGACCAGAACCTTTAACCCAAGCCTGTGTAGCTAGCTTGGCACGTTGACTCCTTTAGGATATTTTAGGGGTGCGGTTATTTACGACCAAATATTCAGTATAAAAAACAAGTGTTTTCACATGTCGAAATCGTTGACTCCCTTGAATCATACGATGGAGATCATTTTTCATTCCAATCTTGCACACTAACTGATCTTTAAATCATGGTGCACATATCCAATTGTCTGATGTTGTTTCCATGTGACACACATCCCCAAAAGAGATCCAAGAAATCCTTCTCATTATATGCCCATGATAGTCATTTTTTGGTATGTGTGTCATGTGGAATCAAAATCTGGCAGTCTGATGGTAGGCCTTAATCTCAAGATCTGTTGTGTTGAAGTTTGGGACAAAAAAAATAGGGTTGAGAAGGAACAATCTTAGGCTGTAAATAAAGGTACCCTTTTACAAAATACGGCGCATACTCAACGTTGAGACACGGATGAAAACATATATTTTCGTTCGTGGTCTCAATCTCAGCATCTCTTTATATAAAGTAAAGATGTATTTAGTGATTTTGCACTTAACAAGTTCTTATAATATTGATGTAAGCATATATAGTGATGATATTTTTTGATGATGTGATATGTTTATGGCATCTTTGGTAGTATTATAGGAAATGGAAAAAAAAAATGAAGTTTATTTATATCGATATTTTCTTTGAATATTGTTATTTTGATAACATGCTCTTCCTGATATCTATCTGCATATTTAACACACTCTTATGGATCCTCTGTGTTCCTTACTGAATTTGCACTCTGTTGCGACTACTTTGTACGCTTCAACTCCTTGTTAATGCAACAATGGGATAGCTGTTTCCATTAGGCCTTTAGGGAACTTGATTGCCTTCAAATATGTTTCTTGCTTCTGTTTGCATAAGGATATATGTGATGCCACTTTCTTCATGTAAATTTTTCTGTCAAGCATTATACAGATTCATTCTGAATGTAACACATTTGTATCTTATTATAATTTTGATCTGAATTCTATTGTCTATTCTGCAGCAACTGTTGGCTGTTTCTCGAAATCTGGAGTTCTTCACCAATGGTAATCGCTACTTGATTCAGATTCTCCCTGCTGCTGTTGTTGCTCCCATGTATTTCTCAGGCAAAATTGAATTGGAGTCATAACCAGTCTGTTTCTGCTTTCAATCACATCCTGAGTTATTTTTCTCTCATTGTGTATCAATTTCAGGCAATCACTGCCTTCTTAGCTGTCATCGATCGACTAGGTAAGCGCTCGCTGTTTTTCTCCTTGTGCAATTTATAATAATTTTGTAGGGTTTCTTTTATCTTTATGATATGTTTATTTATCTATTTATTTATCAAAATGAGAATCATCATGCTAGAAAGTAAAAATTTTGAAATTTATAATAGTCTATAAAATTAATCAAATTTTTACTACTCACAATCACCACACAACAATAAAATGAACACAAGTCGTTTTTAACGTGGAAAACCCATCACAGGTAAAAACCATTGGATCTATCTCAGATCCAAGAAAAAATCCACTATGAATAATTAACCATACAGTGCTTTTTGGAATGATTTGCCCTATCACTCCTCTCACTAACAATGAGAGCCTCTCACCATCATCCTATCCACAGTGAACAATTTCAACAACAGTCGTCTCTCACGAAGGTTCACTTGTCTCTCACAAACCGTACACTCTCAAACAAGGATTAGAGAAAAATACACACATCTTTGAGATTTAGGATTCAAATGAACAAAACGTAAGTAATCTCAATGATAGAATTTAGGACTAGAATATTGATAATGGAGGATTTTCGGATCAGTTAATAAACTGTCCGAACTGCCTAGAATTTATAGGATTTCGGGCCACGGACGTCCGTGAGTGCATTATGGACGTCTGTGGGTCCACAAATGACAAACCATTAGTTATTTGAATTTTACTTGGCCAACTTAAAATTCTAAGGAGCACTATTGGTTTTTGTCATTATTTTGACAGTAAATATCTCACAATCTCTCCCTTTGTCACAATCATGATAAAAGCCAGTTTACAAGGACAACAAATAGTTAAAAAATTACATTAATCATTTGTCATCTAAGTCCTATACATCAGTCTACATGAATGCAATGTAAAAGTTACAACTCGATTTTCTCCCCCTAAACATTTTCCAAGTAAAACAAATTATCTATGAATCTATCTATGAATCTTCCAGTCGTTGCTCTTTATCTGTTGAATGAGAAAATTAGTAGCACCGGTATAACACAATACTATCTCCCCCTTTTTGTCAGAATGTGACAAAGGGTAAATGAAGAAAGAATCATAATAGAAACGTGTTTGCATTCATTTAAAATCAAAATATTAAGAAACTGTTCTTTTACAAAATATCCACAAAATATAAGAAAGTCCAGTTTCACATAATATAAGAAAAAACAAAAAACATAACTGAAATCAAAACACATCACATGATATCATTTTCACATCACATCAAAATATCCCAACACTTACAAAACACATGAAAATGAAGTCACTCTGGAGGCGGAAAATGAGCTCCTGGTGGCGGGAAGACACTGTTAAAGCGATGCATCATCGCTGCAAACCCGTCATTCATAGTCATCTGTAAAGCAGAAAACTACTCACCATATAAATTAAATCTAGTTTCTACTCTTTCAGATAAGTTTTAAATATCTGAATTCATTTGTTGAATTCATAGTAATGACCCTCTAGTGCTTGAAATGGAGGAACTGGAGGAGGTACAGGAGCTTGGTGACCAACATTTTTTTGAACCGGGATGTCGTCATCATCCTCCTCAGAACTGTCATCTATGAATTCAACATCATCCAAGTTTATTCTAATCCTCTTTCCAATTTTCTTAAGCTTACCTAGGGGTGCCATGACCAAAGAAGTAGCCAAATAAGACGGAAGAGTCATTTGAGACTCTACAATCTTACTAATAATGATGGGAAAAAGAAGAGACATTTTGGAAGAATCGTCCTTCATTCAGCGAACGATAATCTCAAAAATAATAATAGACGCACACAAGGGATGATTTTTGTCTAAGAGGAATATGAGATAGATAATGTCCCAACGCACTTGATCCTTATTTCCCACTCTTGGGGTAAAAGTGGCGAAAAGAACATGACGAAGCCATTGAAATTTTATATTCAGAGAAGTGTAATGTAATGCAGTTTCAGTTAGTTAACCTGGATGATTGCACACATAGTCGTACACTGTGGATGGATTAAACAATGAATGAATTTGACTTTCACCCACAAGGTAGCTATACCCATCAAGATTTAAAGGTATTTCCAGAATATCAGAAATAATCAATGGAGAAATTTTAATTTGCTTACCAAAAATGTAAGAAACGGCGAAAACACTCCATTCGATTTTCAACAATTTGAGACTTTAAAAGGTTTGCATAGAAACACCAAGCCACATCGGTGTAAGCGGGGCCTGATAGAGAGAGTAGAGAGAGTAGAGACAGCCAACCCCGAGAAGCAAACATCTCAAACAAATCATGATCTTTAAGAAACTTGTCGAGAATCACACGTTCGACTATGAGGTTTCGATTAGAAAAAAGATGAAGAAAGCAATCTTCATAACTTTGAGATGGAAATTATTGAAGCGCAGGCAAAGAGGAAGATGAGGAACCTTTAGATTTCTTGGATTTTTTTCGATTTAGCGACATTTTTACGTAAAATCCAATTAAAAAGCAAAATTTTGGATGAAAAAATTTGTGTAGAATGACAGAGAAGGCTAAAAAATGCGTTTTTATAAAAACTTGGTACGGACGTTCGTAAGGTATTGCACGGACGTCCGTAGGACCTTAGAGATATGTGATAGCCATTTCCAACCGTTAAAAGAAAGCATAAAATGCATTAGTTTTCGAACCTATGGACGTCCGTTGTGACATGCACGGACGGCCGTGGATGCTTTAATTGCATGCAGTTAGAGTAACTGCAGATGACGTTTGATGTTCCGAACGTCCGGAGTGATTCATGGACGTCCGGTAGAATTTGGACAATGCGTATTCATTTGGACGGACGTCCGTGAAGGTAACACAAACGACCGTGACACTTGAGCGTAAAAAGATTATATAAATAACAAAAAAAAATTATTTTTCCAAAAAAATCATGGTTTTACACATGTAAACTTTGTATATAAGAAAATCACTGAATCCTTCAAAAATTCAAAGGTTCAAGATAAACACAACAAATTTCTTGTTTAACAAATAATTTAAACATGCTGAAATGAAAGTAATTAATCTTTGAGTTGTTCAAATTTAAATAACATCAATTAGATCATATGCCAGAAAGAATTATGCTAGTTAATAAAGAAAAACTTCTTGAATAATTTAACTAATTGCAACAAAATTGAAACGAACACAACACACAGTTGAATAAGTGTAGTGAAATTTTTAATTAGAAATCATTTTTAGTAACAAGATTATCACTTCAACCTTTTTAAGCTTTCTAAAAGACTCTTTTAATGAGCTTTAGAACATTGACTACCAATTTGATAGTTTAGGGCAATAGATCTTAAGAAATCCCAGCGGTTTTACTTGCTCGAGTCAATTAGGCAAGAAGGTAGAACAAAACACTTATTTTTAACATAAATGTTCAAGCTTACTTACTTTCTAGTCGACTCATGTAGCGAGTGTTAGGCCAATGACTCCTAATCCAATTGGCTCAGGGCATTGAGTATAAAATACTCCAACGGGCTTAATACCTCGAGTCGAAATAGCAAAATGTAAGAAGCATAGATAGAATTTATATAGATAGGCAAAACTTTATTCAAGTTTGAACAATGTTGCAATTGACCCTTAATAAAATATTTCTTTATACACTAATAAGAGAATATTAATCATGATAAAATTGAATTATAGTCAAATAAGAGTAGTTCAAGATTAGAGAAATGCAATCTCGGGAAATTTGATCAAATGTTCACATTTAAAAATTTAGAGTGTATGAAATAAAATCCTGAAACATTGAAGAAAAATAATGATTTCTTTTAAAAAATAAGATAAATATGTACAAATTCAAAACAAAATATATATACAAGTTTTGAAGAAATGATTAATCAATGAAGCATAAATCAATGGATTTTCTAAAAAATTCAAATCGAACAAAATCCAAAGGTTTTGTAAAAATATCAGCCAATTGTAATTGAGTGTCTATGTGCTCAAGGAGAATAATTTTATCTTCCACCAAATGACGTATGAAGTGGTATCGAATATCAATGTGTTTAGTCCTAGAGTGTTGTACATGATTTTTAGAAATACAAATAGCACTGGTGTTATCACAAAATAAGGTCATTACACCTTGAGAAATCCCATAGTCAGACAATATTTGCTTCATCCATAAGAGTTGAGTACACCCATTTCCAACAGAAATATATTCTGCTTCAGCAATGAACAAGAAAATCGAAGCTTGTTTCTTGCTGAGCCAAGACACAAGACAATTACCGATATAAAAGCAACCACCACTAGTGCTTTTACGATCATCAGAATTACCGACCCAACCAGAGTCGAAAAACCCGATGATATGAGACGTGGTATCAAAAGGATACTAGAGACCTAACTCTAATATTCTGTTAACATAACGAATGACACGTTTAAGCACAGTTAGATGAGATTCCTTAGGGGCTGTCTGGAATCTAGCACACATAACAACATAATAAGCAATATCCGGTCGACTAGCAGTTAGATAGAGAAGACTATCTATCATGCTTCTATATAGAGTTTCTCCAACAGATTTACCCTTTACATCTTTTGACAATTTCACAGATGTATTCATTGGAGTGCGGGCTGGTTTACTTGATTCTAAACCAAATTTTTTAACAAGTTCTTTTGCATACTTCGATTGAGTAATGAAAATGCTAGAGGAGCACTGTTTAACTTGAAGACCTAAAAAACAGTTTAATTCACAAAATAAACTCATTTCAAATTCAGTGCTCATTAGAGTTTGAAATTTATGCGCATGTAAGTGAAGTGTGGATCCAAAAATAATATCATCAATGTAAATTTGACCAACAGTTAAATGAGATGATTCTTCTTTTAAAAATAAAGTTTTATCCACACTACCATGTTTAAAATCGTTATTGATTAAATATTTTGTAAGTCTATTATACCACGCACGAGATGCTTGTTTTAAACCATATAACGCTTTTTTAAGTCGAAAAATATCAAGAGGATGATGTGAATCTTCAAACCCTTTAGGTTGTTCCACATGCACTTCCTCAATTAGAAAACCATTCAAAAAGGCACTCTTTATATCTATTTGATACAATTTAAACTTTAAATGACATGTCATTGCTAAAATTATACGAATGGACTCAAGTCTAGCCACAGGTGCAAATGTTTCATGAAAGTCAATGCCTTCAACCTGTGTGTAGCCTTGAGCCACTAATCTTGCTTTGTTTCTAATGATTTTACCTTCTTCATTAGTTTTATTTTTGAAAATCTATTTCGTACCAATAATTCTAATGTCTGGAGGTCTAGAAACAAGTTCCCACACATCATTTCTTTTAAATTGAGTGAGCTCTTCTTGTATGACAATAACCCAATGCTCATCAAGAAAATCTTCTTTAACATTTTTTGATTCAAGATTTGATATGTAACATACATGTTATAGAAGATTAGAAAGATTTTTAAACTTTCTCCTAGTCATCAGTTTGGTGGAGACATCACCAATGATTGCACTTAGAGGGTGACTTCTCATATCACGAGCATAGGAGGGTCTATGTCGAGACTCATTTTCAGAGATATTGTTGTGTGTATTTTCTACAATCATATCTTCAGTGATATTAGTTGTAGTGTGTAGAATTTTCATTGTTAGATGAAAAGTTAGTGTTATCATGCCTTTTTTTTTTCATGATTAATAGGAACAATAAGAATTTCATCATCAATATCTCTATTTAAAACAGTAGAAGAATCTAATTTTTGATCTTCTACAACAACATTCACTGATTCAATGACAGTAAGAGTTCTTAAGTTAAAAACCCTATAAGCCCTACTGTTCAAAGAGTAACCAAGAAAATTTTCATTGTCAATTTTAGCATCAAATTTACTAAGAGATTCACAATCCCTTAAAATGTGACAAGCACTACCAAAGACACGAAAATAATAAACTTGAGGTTTTTTATCATTTCATATTTCATATAGAGTCTTAGTAGTATTGGGTCTAATGTACACACGATTTGATATGTAACAAGCAGTACTAATGGCCTCAGCCAACAGATTTTTAGCCACATTGTTAACATTTAATATAACCCTAGTCATTTCTTGAAGTACCCTATTTTTCCTCTCAACCACACCATTTTATTAAGGTGTGTGAGGAGCAGAAAATTCATGCTTTATTGAGGCGCAATATTTAGCAAAAGATGAATTTTCAAATTCTTTACTATGATCACTACGAATTCGAACAATAGAAAGATTTTTTCCAATTTGAGTTCTTTTGAAAATTATAATAAATTCATCAAAAGCTTGAGATTTATTTCTACGAAAAGCAACCCAAGTATACCTAGAAAAATCATCAACCAATACAAGCACATATTTCTTACCTCCTAAACTACTTGTTCTCATGGGACCTACATGATCAAAATGTATTAATTCAAGTATCCTAGAAGAATTAGGAACATTAACTTTCTTGTGGGGAACACGGGTCTGTTTACCCATTTGTCATGCACTACAAATAGATCCATCTGGTTTACTTAATTTCGGTAAACCTTTAACAAGTTGATCAGAGGCTAATTTGTAAAGATCATTCTTATTCATGTGGCCAAGCCTCTGATGCCAGATATTGATCTTATTTATTTTAGTGATAAGGCAATTATTTTTTAGAGGATCACTAAAGGTGTAACAATTATCAGAAAATCTAATCCCTTCAAGAACAATTTGACCATTAGAATCAACTACAGTGCACAAATTTTTCGTAAAACTAATTTTCATCCCATCATCACATAAATGGCTAATACTAATGAGATTAGCCTTAAGTTCTTCAATATAAAGGACTTCATTTAATTTAGGACATCCAGGTGCTTCAATTGTTCCTTTTTCAGTAATTTTACATGAACTTTCATTTCCGAAGGTCACATTTTCCTCCGAGCATGGACTTAGGTGAGAGAAAAATGATTTCTCACCAGTCATATGTCTGGAATAACCACTATCAAGGAACCACTTAGATGATTCACTAGCTTTTAGTGAAATATGAGCAACCTGAGCAGTCAAATCAATTTTTCGAATACAAACACATTTGTATTTAAGATTTGATTTATTTTGAATCATATGTTTGTTGATAGTTTTATTTGAACTATTCAACGAGATGAATTTATTTTTCTTCAAATTCCGAAGGTTAAGGACGTAGTACGAAGAGTATTCAAAGGCGAATGGGTAATACACATAAGTTTGCCCTTCCCACCCACAAGTATAGCAGATTAGAACTCTTCTACTAAAGGATCTAGAAATGATAGATCTGGATTTACTTGAAGTTGGTTTAGAATTTGTAGAAAGTGATTTCATTTTCTTAACAAATTTTGGGGCATGAGTTATCTCAAGTTTAGGATTTTTATTTACTGAATGATGATATCCAATACCTGATTTGTCTGTAGTTCTTTGACCTGAATTAAAATTTTCCATTTTCTCATTAGCCTTGTAAAAATTTGAATATTTTACAGAGATGGAACCAAGTTCCCTTTTAAAATTTTCATTTATTAAAGTGAGGGAATTTACTTTATTTTCCTGTTCCATAAATTTAGAAGTGAAATAATTTATATTTTCTTGAAGAGTAATATTTTCTTGAACATGTGTTCTGACTTGAGATTGAAGATTACTGATAATGTTTTTTAACTCGACCACTTCCTTGGTCAATTTAATTTTTCCTTTGGTTAGATGTATTGACTCTTGATAAAGTTCACTGTAAGTATTAGTCATATCCAATACATCACCGTCAATTTTAGTATCAGAAGATAGTGATGTAAAAGAGTCTGTTTCAATAAGGGATGGTGTTTGAGATTGAGAATTATTAGATTCAATAATTGAGGCCACAAAAGCTCTAAACTCATATGAGATAGGTTCAGATTCATTAGAAGATGACTCATTTGATATATCAACCTCATGCGTGGCAGCCAAGACTTTAGATTTTCCCTTATCATTTTTCTTATTAGGACATTTATTAGCATAATGCCCATAACCATGACACTTAAAGCATTGATTAGTATCAGTAGATTCCTTTTTAGGTTTTTTCTCAAAAGATTTAGAATTTTCAGATTTCTCAAATTTTTTAAAAGGTTGTTTCTTACTTTTATAAATTTTTTTAAATTTCTTAACAAACAAAGTAAGTTCATCTGATTGATCAGAATCACTGCTTGAATCAGACTCATTCTTAGATGATTTGAAAGCAACACTTTTAGTAACATGATTGTCTTGAATTTCATATTCATAAGTTTGTAAAGACCCGACAAGTTCATCTAAGTTTAGATTATCAATATCTTTAAATTCAGCAATGGCATTGACTTTAAATCTGAACCGTTTAGGTAGAGACCTTAGAATTTTTCGCACAATTTTTGTGTTAGAAACAGGTTCTCCTAAATTAAACGAGTCATTCACAATATCATTTAAACGAATATAAAAATCAGAGTACTTTTTATCCTCATTCATGCGAAGATTTTCAAACTGAGATGTGAGCATTTAAAGTTTAGAAATCTTCACTTGAGGAGTCCCTTCATAAGTGGTTTCGAGAATTTTCCATGCATCCTTGGCTATGGTGCAAGTACTTATTCAACGAAATTCGGAAGCAGTAACTACTCCAAATAAGACATTAAGGGCCTTGGAGTTATAACCAAGATTATCATATTCCTGATCCATCCATAAAGATCTAGGTTTGATAGTGGTCTGTGGTACATTATCGACAACAGAGGTCATAGTTGGTGGGGACCATCCATCCTCAATAGAATACTATATGTGAGGATTCATTGAACTTTAAAATGCTCTCATCCTTACCTTCCAGTAAGAATAATTAGAGCCATCAAACAGAGGGGGTCTAGCAGTAGACGCACCTTCTCTAGGAAGATCGTGATATCCCAAATTTGACATTACACTTAATTTGTTAAAATTTACAAAGTGACTGAGCTTTGATACCAATTGAAAATTTGAGAATTTATTATAGTCTATAAAATTAATCAAATTTTTACTACTCACAATCACCACACAACAATAAAATGAATGCAAGTCATTTTTAACGTGAAAAACCCATCACAGGTAAAATCCACGAGATCTATCTCAGATCCAAGAAAAAATCCACTATGAATAATTAACCTTACAGTGCTTTTTGGAATTATATGCCCTATCACTCCTCTCACCAATAATGACAGCCTCTCACCGTCATCCTATCCACAGTGAACAATTCCAACAACCGTCGTCTCTCACGAAGGTCCACTTGTCTCTCACAAGCCGTACACTCTCAAACAAGGGTTAGAGAAAAATACACACATCTTTGAGATTTAGGATTCAAATGAACAAAACGTAAGTAATTTCAAGGATAGAATTTAGGACCAGAATATTGAAAATGAAGGATTTTCGGATCAGTTAATAAACTGTCCGAACTGCCTAGAATTTATGGGATTTCAGGCCACAGACGTCCGTGAATCACCGACGGTCGTCCGTGGCCACGATCGTCCATGAGTGCATTACGGTCGCCCGTGGGCCCACAAATGACAAACCGTTAGTCATTTGAATTTTACTTGGCCAACTTAAAATTCTAAGGAGCACTACTGATTTTTGTCATTATTTTGATAATAAATATCTCACAGAAAGTATTACTACGGTTTCACAAATACAGCCCATACAAATGACAAATCATCTTCTCGAGCAGATCTAAAAATTCCCTAAACCTGTAGGGACACTGGTGCTAACTGTGGACGCTAGATCAGGGGTTTGCATGTCTGATGTTATGTTCTCTGAGAGGTCTATTTGAATCATTTAAGATGGTTCTATTGTTATGTTTAGAGTGAGAGGGAACCATTTATACATCGCTCTCCTTATGAACAGAATTATTTCTTTCGCACATGTGATTGACTCTCTATGTGCGTTATTTCTCTAAAGGCTCTATTTGCATCATGTTAGATGGTTCTAAAATTATGTTTGGAGTCAAAGAAGACCATATATGAAGGGCTTTCCTTATGAATAAAATTTCTTCTTCCACATATATGATTGACTCTGTATGTGCTTTCCTGCATGACATTTTTACACCTGATGTTGTTGATGACCATGAGAATGTTGTTGTTTTTACTCCTACCCACCTCATATTTGTTGATGTTGGAAGGATCAAAAGACTGATCTAAAATCTTATTTTTGCTTTACCTTGGGATAAGATTTGATTCTGTTGCAGTTGCGAATAAGGGAAGATGACCTGTAAGCTAGTCCCTAAAGCCAAAAAGTTGAAGGGACTTCTTGAGAACTGTTCATGCTAGTATTTGTCGATTCTTTTGCATTCGAACTTTGATGTAATTCTGAGCATTTTATGATCTTCTTGGGTGTTTTTCTTACTATAGTTACGTCTACCTCATTCATTGAAAATCTGAATTGTTTGATATTATCTTGACTGTAAAGCCAAGGTTGAAAAGCAACTAAACCTTCAAATTAAGGTTCTGAGTAATTCACTTCCTTATTGCAGAATTTTTGGATTCGTGCATGCTTAAAACATCTTTCAGTCATGTTAAGTCTTTATGTGAACCTTGGCACTATTTTTGTCACCGGGCCAAAGTTGCTGGATAGAATTGCTGTATTTTAACTTTTAATTTTTATTTTGTTGTACTTTTCATTGGTGAAAAGCACAACAAAATTTATTATTGTTGATTAAGGTTAACATCGATCTTTCCTAATCTAATAATTATGCCTTTTCTAGTGTAGTGCAAGTTGTAGTCCCTGCCAATCTTCCGAAGTGAAATCCTGTTCACCTGCTGATTAGTTTTGATTGATGAATAACTTCGCCTAACCATTTTAATGTTCTTAATGCAGAGGTCACCTTATATTCCTACCAAAACAAGCCATACTCAACAATGGTGGGTTCCCAATGTGATTGTGGCACATCAAAAGGAAGGTATAGAGGATGTTCATTTGGCGTCGAGTCGCACTGTTTGTAAGGTAGAACATAATCAGTATCTGTGGTATTCTCTTTATATATTGAAAAAGTGGTGTCAGGCTTGAAGATATTATGTCAGTGTAGGAAATTCTATTGAGCAAATTTTATTTTGCTTTTGTTGAACACCTAGTGACTAGCAATATATTATTATATTGTTTGAATTTGTGGATCTTCAGTTTTCTTATGCCCCTGCAATGTCATGGTTCATTTGTATTGTGAGAGATCACGTTTCGATTTGGTTTCTAGTGTGAACCCGTAAAAAGCGCGGTTCATTACGAAAATTGCCTCAAACTGTGATACCCGCCAGTTGAGTTGGGGAATAACTTTAAAAAAAAAAAAAAAAAAAAGAATCTACGCCGACGGCTGAACCAACGGCGGATACTTCAGCCGTCGGCATAGATGAAAATAAATAAATAAATCTAAGCCGATGGCTACAGTTGTCAACATTGGGTCTCCAACCTATGCCAACCGTTGTAGCCGTCGGCGTATGTATTAGCCGACGGATAGCAGTCGTTGGCATAGGGTCTTTTTTTGTAGTGCAGGTTGAATAGGATTTCGAGTTCAACCATCTCTCCCGCCCTTGAAAGTAGGAGAATCTTGATGTTCATAACTTTCACTTTTATAGGATAACGTGCAGTTAAGATTCTCCCATTTTCAAGGCTCTAGATGTGGTTTTATATCTGATGTCAATGGTTCAATGACTTCAATCATAAAAACATACAGCTTCTATATTGGCATATGCTCGAACAATGAAGCAGAACTCGCTGCTGTAACTCATGATCTTCCTTTGCCCACAGCATTACCCCCTTATGACTACATCGTTGAAGGTGATTCGACATGTGTTTTAAACTGGATTAGTAAGAAAGCCAAACATCCATGGAGGTATGCTCATTTCATTCACTTGATTAAGGTTGTAATTGCCAACAATTCGATTTCCTTTCACCATATTCTAAGGAGTGCAAATTGACTACATCGTTGAAGGTGATTCGGCATGTGTTTTAAACTGAATTAGTAAGAAAGCTAAACATCCGTGGAGGTATGCTCATTTTAGTCACTTGATTAAGGTTGTAATTGCCAACAAATCGATTTCCTTTCACCATATTCCAAGGAGTGCAAATGGCTTAGTTGACAAGTTGGCGAAAGATGGAGCCAATCTTGGTCCATTCGGGGTGGGATAATTTTATTTTAGTCCATGTAGATCTTTAGGTTTGAGATTCTCGCTCTCTCCGGATTTCCAAATCTTTTGTATTGCTTTTTCTTTTTAATAAAATTTCTTACTACCTATCAAAAAAAGGGCTCTAGATGTGGTTGAACTTGAAATCCAGTTCAACCTAGTTGAACCTGACCATTGCCCAACATTCTTCATCGAATGAATCTTCAGAAGATTGAAAGGGAGAAGAGAGTTGAAGGCATAGTACGTACCATGACATCCAGTTAATGGGAGGACTATAATTGGTATGTTTTGTAAGAAGTTTTGATTAAGCGACGGGTCTCAGGATTGTTCAAATTGATTGATGTAATAATAAATCATATCATGTGTTCGGATGCATGGTTCATTCATGTCCTCGAGCCAGTTGGGCCCTACGTAGCACCCATCTAATGAATTGAGTGCCACAACAAGTTGTCGAAGGTCAATAAGGTCCATCAATATATATATGGCAAAGGAAAAAGTGCGCCCGGGCATAGAGATATCCCTACGCCAATTGAAATGGGCGCGACACTGTTGGTATGCACTTTTTTTGGGTTCCTCACGGTCCCCGAAAAGAGTGGCCCAATTCGATCTATGTGGACTTTGGCGGAAAGAGATAGAATAATAAAGCGGTAAAATGATACTAGGAAAATGTTTATATGCGTCTGCAGTAATATATTAGAATAATAAAAGGAACATATTTAAATGTAGAAAAATAAAGGAAGGTGAATTTTAAATGGAGAATATCTGCGTAGATGTGATCGCCAGCTGCATATTTTTATCGTCGCTGCAACACATTACTGATCACGTTTTAAGGAGAGCAGGGGCTTGTAGGTTGAACTCATTTACTGAATCGTCGGTCTGCCAATGTCAACAGCTATGAGTTGCTTTGAGGTTTAGCTAGCTTGGTTTTCCTATTCCTACTGGGAGTTTAATTGATTTGGTTTTCTGCTTCTTCTCTGAGTCTGGCTGACTGGGAGTCTCCTAGTGTTACTCTAACTCTAATTAATTTAGTTTCCTAATCCGACTAGGAATCTAATTAATCTACTCTCATGATCCTTCTGGAAGTCTAATTAAAAAAAGGGGTTTCCTAATTCTACTAAAAGTCTAATTAAAAGAGGTCTCCTAATTCTACTAGGAGTCTAATTTAAAAAAAAAAGCTCTCCTAATTCTACTAGGAGTCTAATTTAAAAAAAAAAGGTCTCCTAATTCTACTAGGAGTCTAATTTAAAAAAAGATTTCGTAATTCTACCAGGAGACTAATTTGAAAAAAAAAAAGATTTGTGGCTCATTATACTAAGGAGGATCGGCCCCGTTCTCGGGTACCCCCCATAAGCTCCCTTAGACAAATCGGGTGGTTAAAGATTATTTTATAAATATTGAAGGACTGAATTTGGACTGAAAATTGAGAATTAAAAGATTGAAAATTAGGAATTTTGAAGGTTTAAAACTAAAAATCAAAACTAAAATTAAGGGACTAGAACTGAACTTATGAACTAGAACAAAAATTAAAAACTAGAACTAGAAACTAGAAAGAGAACTAGAATTTAGAACTAGAACCAGAAACTAGAATTTGAACTAGAACTAGAATTTTGAATTTTGAATTAGAAACTAGAACTATAATTTTCTAAAAGGTAAAAGTTTAGAAGAAAGAAATATGTAGAAGAGAATTGTGTAAAAGAGAATTGTATAGAAGAGAATTGTATAAAAGAGAATTGCATAGAAGTGAATTGTGCAGCAGAAAGTTGTGTAGAAGAGAATCGTGAAGAGTGGCTAGGGGGTAGGGATCTATTTATTGGCTTTTACTAGAAGTCCTAGCGTAACTCTAATTCGTAATTCAAATAAAAGGAATATTCTAATTCTTAATTCTTCTAAAATAATAAAGTAAAGTCCTAGAATGATAAGGAAACTGATCCTATTTCTAATGAAAGAAACGAATCTTATAAAATAATAAAGAGACTAATCCTAATTCGACTAAGAGTTTTGAGATTCATCACTTTTTGTGCAGCTTCCGAAAATTGACCATAACTTTTTCGATACTTGTCAGAATTACGCATTTTTTAGCTCGTTGGAAAGCTACTTCGATAAGCTTTAAAACGTAACTAATTTTGTATCAATCCGACTTTATTTGATACTTTAAAATAGGCCAAATATAAAAGTGACGGGATTGACATTTGGAAAAGTTGGGGGAAAGAAGAATAAAATAGTAAATTGTATTTATGACTAATTATAATTTTGAAAAGACTAAGTCTGGATTGATGATTAATGGTCTAAGGATTAAGAACTGAGAATTTGAGATTTTAAGGATTAGGGATAAAGAATTAAGGACTGAAATCTAGAACTTAAGAATTAAAAACTAGAATTAGGAACTAGAACGAAAAGTAAGAACTAGAATAAAAATTAGGAACTAGGACGAAGATTAAGAGCTAGAATCAGAATTAAGAATTAGAACTTAGAAGTTAAGAACTAGAACCTAAAAATTAGAATTAGATAGTAGAAATTAAAAAGCTAGAGACTAGAACCTAAAAGATTATTTGAAGCTAAGCGCCAGAGGAAGAGTCTCGAAATCCTAAGCTTGGAGGCGAGGAACTCGAGAGTTGAATATGAAAATTCGTGTGCATTTGTTGAGGTAGGGAGGTCTATTTATATGTATACGGGTAATTGCGCACCCTGTGGGAGGTGAGCAATTAGCCGGTCAAACCTGATTACGCGCCTTGTCTGGTGTGTTTAATCGGATTATGCGCCCTATCCCAGGCGCATAATCACTTTGAGTCGGTGACCGACTCAGTGAGTGACTGACTGGCTGACTGGCTTAGCTGGGTGTCAAAGTTTTAATCAAATTAGAACTAATTTCGCGCCCTATACAGCACGCACGATTGATTATGTGTGCTGGTGTGGGCACACAATCGGCTCTTAAGGTAGTTTGTAGAAGGTTAAGGACCGGTCCATGTTGGACCTATTGCGTGCCAGTGATAGGGCGTGGTTTTGGATTACGCGCGCTCTGTAGGGCGCGTAATCTAGTCTTAAGGCGGCCCTCAAGTGGAACATCCTAGTCCCAATGGGACCAATTACGCGACAGCTATGGGGCATACAATCGAATTGCGAGCACTTGTATGGACGTGTAATTCAGGGCTTTCCCTGGGCTAAGTCGGGTCCGAATCATAAGGCTATTATTTCAGCTTGTGCTTCGACTATGTACTAATGTTTCAGTATATAATCCCCGTATTAGGATTGTGGGGTCTGAGCCACAGAACTATTATTTCAGTCTGTGTTTAGCCATATACTATTATTTCAGTATATGGTTCCCGGATTAGGGTTGTGGGGTCTGAGCCACAGAACTATTGTTTCAGTCCGTGTTCAGTCATATACTATTGTTTCAGTATATAGTCCCCATATTAGGACAAGGCCAAAGGTTGACTGAACATGTTCGTATACTCAAAGAGGGAAAAATTAGGGTGTCTACAGATGCCCATCTTCGGCGCGTTCTTGGGAAGTAAGAATGCGTTGAAGAAGTAAACACCCCTCTCCCGAGGGTGCCTTGTCATTTCTCTCGAGAAATCACAAATATTGACTGGGGATACTGACATGAAATGTTTGACTTTCTTATCTATCAACACAAGCTAAAATGGAGCATTCAGGGGCCCAGTGGTAGATGTGGAAAGGCGTATTCCTTGCCGTGGATGCAAGGGGCATCCCGTCGCATATCGTGACCTGCTGCGAGTAGCAATCAATGGGGGAAATCGGCATATCCTAACCCACGGGTGCAAGGGGCATCCCGTCGCATATCGCGACCTACTACAAGGGGCAGTCAAACGATAGAAGAATTATCATATCCTCATCTGTGGGTGCAAGGGGCATCCCGTCGCATGGCGCAACTTGCTGCAAGGGGCAGTCAAACAGCGAAAAAATGATGCAGTTGAGATACTGGGCGGTGTCATACGAGTATCCAGAGATAAGGTCAAGTGACCAGATAATAAGATGTAATATCATATAATGGCGAAGGCTTTCACAAGTCATGTCAGACCGGGCGCGTCATTGCTCACACCAATGACGCGTTAGGCGTCCCTTTTTTAGTGGACATTTGTGATTTCTCAGAGTTTAGTATGCTTAGTGTTTGGTTTCCCAGGGGATAGAATGGATTGGAGTAACAAGAGATAAAATTTTCATAGATAGAGGGTTTATTTATTATTTTTCATTATTTCTTTGTTTTGGAAAAAATATGTATATATATTTATTTTTTTGTTACTTTTTTTTTTTGAAAATGTGGGGATATTAATTTAAGATCAATTCAATTGTAAAACTATGAAAAACGTGGCTTCCGAGACATCGCTGAGCAGATCCACCAGTACAGGATTTATGGACCCGACTATTTGTGTGGTTGTTAAGATGATACTTGGTATGCCAAATGGTCTGTTTGACCTTCTCAATGAATATTGATGATTGTCTCTTATAGGAGGACTACAGTGATTCGTAAATCGAGAGAGACGGGTTTTTAAAAATGTTTGACTTAATTTTAGCTAACTATATTTTATAAGGAATATCGAGTAAAAGAAGGGGTATTTTACTTACCTGAATTGTTGTCGGCAGGTGGCTTTTGTTTGAGTGGGGCCGGATGGTTGTTGCTCCCGCGGTTGTGTCGCGATGGGACATTACTCCTTCTTGTCAGAGCTACTTTTTGTATGTGATGTGCAAGGTTATGTGATGGGACGGGAGTGTCTGGTGTTGAAGTCATTTTAGGGGACTTGAGCTCCTTGTGGAAGCATGAGAGATCACACAACCACCCACATCATTCGTATCAATGGGCTTTGTCGCTTTTAGGCTGCTAAGCTTTCGTGTGAATTTTTCTACATGAACTCAAAGCCTTCTTGTTTCGTGTGAATTTTTCTACATGAACTCAAGCTCAGTAGAATAAACACATCTCAATCACATCAAATTTTAACAAACATGGTTTCAAAACATATTCGGAATAGACAATTTTCAAAACAGATATTCAAAATAGAATAGATAACTGAATTTCAAATACAGTGATCAGATGTAGTTTGATATACGAAGTTTCAAAGTTGATTATGAAATCAGATGCAAACAGATCAGGTTTTCAAATTATTTCAAATTCTTATTTAATCTTAACTTATGCATGCAAATTTATCTTATTAAAGGACTTAAATCTACTTCCCAAGTCTTTATAACTTGGAAGGAGGAATACCGATGGGAACCCCTACCTAACCATCGTCATTCAATGAACAGTTTTCAGGAGTACAACAAGCCCCTGCGTCATGAGGGTCACTTGCGTCAGGATAACTCACATTGTTCAGGAATTGAGGATTGAGGGGGTTCGTTCTAGTGAACCATAAATCAAATGCAAATTCTAATACGTAATTCAGATGCAGATTCTAATACATAATTCATAGTTCAGAGTTCAGGATTCAAAGTCACATTTCATATTCACGGCAGATTTAAATTTCAGAGTTCATATTTATGTTCAAACTTTCAGATTCAAGGTTCAGATGTCATATGCAATGTTCAAAGATCATATTTAAAAGTAAAACTCAGATGTAACGTATTCAAATTGATTGCAAAATATCCAGATGAATTAAAACAGAATGAAAGTGATTTTGAGATTCTC
This sequence comes from Chloranthus sessilifolius, assembly GCA_021018995.1. Lineage (NCBI taxonomy): Eukaryota > Viridiplantae > Streptophyta > Magnoliopsida > Chloranthales > Chloranthaceae > Chloranthus > Chloranthus sessilifolius. The sequence goes on along the minus strand of CM037597.1, from coordinate 29,612,967 downwards.
CTACCAAATGTCGGATTCAGGCGAACACAACTCACAAATCAAATAGAATCCTCATCCATAGATCCTTGTGATTATCCTAGAACACACCAAATACACATATACTAAGTGTTATTGATGGTCACATGCATAAAACTACAGATCTATCGAAGTACACACCCAATTCCCAAAACATCACAAAATAGGGGATCTCGCCATGGCAAAATTCAGAGTCGTCTCAGCGAGCTCTTCAGAAGTCAAGCACTCCCCGCGGCAAACTTTTCCAGTTCGCTTTTGGCCTAAAGTTTCAAAGGGCACTCACCACGGCGAGCCCTTCAAAACAGACACCTCACCACGGCGAGATACATGGTCGCCGCGACGAGCATGCTCAGCTCGTCCATTTTGATTTCTTTTTCTTCAATCCAAAACGCTCAAAATCGATCCACCCATAATCCCACACATAAATTATATAACCAAATGAAATTTAATGCCCCAAAAATCTTGATTTCTCACCTCTCGAACTCTCGTTCGATCGACGCTTATGATGAACGAAAATCAGATTTATCGGCACTTTCGTCTCTTGTACACACAAGGGTTTGAGAATCCGCTTTTCTCGTGATCATAGCGAAGCTAAAACAAGAGATCAAATCCTTCCTACCATACATGACGAATACGAAATTCCTCACGCGAAGGCGATCTAGAGACAAACTCTTTACAAAGTGGGTTTCTAATAACAAGAGGGTTTTATGGGAATGGCTTCCTCTCGCGTACATGGATTTCAACCATGTGAACAATCGTTGCTTCTAGCGTCCATTATCAAAATGAAGAAAAAATCATTGTGCTAGATTGACGATCAACGGAGGAGAGAAATGGTTTTCCCTTCCTCAAGTTCTCTCGCTCTCTTAACTCTCCTTCTCATGAAATGCAAAAGCTCAGATGGTGGCTTACGTGAGAAGCCAAGGCTTATTTAACCAAGGCCTTGCTTCCTTGCAAAGCACAAACACATAACTTATGTGGTTTAGTTACTATCCAAGGACTTTGGTTTGGTGTAAGGCCAATACACCCAAGCTCAAGCACTATCTCTTACTCACAAGAGGTTTGGTTTGATGTGGAGCTAGCACAACCAAAGCTACTTATAAATTGGATTTAGTGTGAAGCTATCACCTTGAAATGGTGTATTAGCCTTAGCTACAAATCCAAACACACCCTAGACAGATTCAAAACAATTTATCCAAAAACAATCCAACACGGTACTGTATGCCGTAACTGACACGTACCCTTAGTCGGTGCTTACGGCTTCCGAAAATCAGGGCGTTACATTCTCCCCTCCTTAGAAATTTTCGTCCTCAAAAATGCTATACCTGGTGTTTGATTTGAAAGGTAAAATGCATCCTAAAACATAGTCGTACTATGCAATAGAATCCAATCCTTCTACTAAAGTGAAAATTCAAGATGATTTATTGAAAAGTAGGACGATGCAAGTGACTATAATCACAAGAACATTCATTACCCCAAAACACATCCATATTAATCCCTGCCATCCAAAATTTTGTAATAGACGGCTTCATTCCAAATTTGTAATCCATCAGACTTATCCAATATACGACATGTAACAGTCACAACGAAAAATGAAACCATGAAACAAGGACGAAAGGATTCGTATAAAACTAAGGTCACAAGTGCCTACAACTGAGGAACGTCACTCAAAAATTCAGTACGTACAGTTCAGGTCTACAGTTAAACCTCAACAAAGGCTCTAAAAAAATTCATATGCAATATTGTCTGAGTTTAAATTAGAATGGGTCACAGTGTGATAGGCTTCACCAACATGCTTTTCAAGGGACGGGGTCCGTCATAACCTGGATGTACTTTGTGTAGCATCCCATACTATCATAGAGGGGTTGCATCTATACTTGGATGCCTACATTCCAAGTGTCACGTGCCTGGGAAAGAGACCCCACCATGACTCAATCTTAAAAATCGTGTCTTATCGTATTACATATTCTTATCATGCAGATGTCCTTTTTTAAAACAACAAATATCTAGAAAAACACACACTTACAGTAATCCTGGATAGTAAGAACTAGCATACACACCTGTAGCACTCCTAGATAACGACAACTAGCATACATACCTGCAGCAGTCCTAGATAGGGACAACTAGCATACATACCTGCAGCAGTCCTAGATAGCAAGAACTCATATGACGTGATCCATATCAACCCACAATAACTAACAAACATCTTTTTCTATAAGAATGGAATTACAAATAACCATCTATAATGAATTAGCACTATATATTAAGAAAACAACACACAAGTCAACATATATAGAAGGTAACCTATAATTGAAAGACCATTACTTTCTTAAACAATAATCATTTACAAAAATACTCATTCTCACTCAAATAAGCGCATAAATTATTCTTGGATTTTAGCCTCACTCACCCAAGTGGCATCCTTCGATGAATGGTTCCGCCACTTCACAAGCACTAAGGGAAATTGCTTGGTCCATAAGATTTGGTCTTTACAATCCAATATCTGTACTGACTCCTCAACCAATGTTAGACCTTCCTGAAGCTCAATGGGTTGGTAGTCTAACACATGAGTCAGGTCCTTGGCATACCTCCACAACATTGACACGTGAAATACATTATCCATCCTAGATAGTTGCGACGGTAAAGCTACTCGGTAAGCGACTTCACCGACTCGGCCCAGTACCTCAAAAGGTCTAATATAATGTAGGCTTAGCTTCCCATGTTTGCTGAAATGCATCATGCCCTTCGTAGGTGAGATTCTGATAATGTAATATCCCTGATATTTTCGGCATATTTTCGTTTACCTCGATGCGTGAAATAAAATCTTGTAGATATTTTGGACTTTTACAATCTAAGTCCAATTATTTTGCAAAACATCTTTAAGAGGTGTACACACAAAATCAACGTTATTGTGTACACAATAACGTTGATTTCTTTGTGTTTAAAGCGAATGTTTTGCAAGAATAATTGGATGGACTTAGATTACTAAAGTCCAAAAATATCCTACAAGATTTTTTTACAACGCTTATCGAGGTAAACAAAATATGCCAAAAATATCGTGATATTATTAGGAATTTTACATAAGACACACCAAACAAGAAAAGAATAGAAAACATGGGACACCGTGTTTCGATCCCACAGGGCACGCAAGCCAAGGGATGGGATCCGTAGTAACATGGATGTACTGCATGTGGCATGAAAAAGCCATAGTGGATTGCATCCGTACATGGATGCCCACACTCCAAGTGTCACGTGGAGACCGATGCACAAGATTTACGAAAGCCATCAAAGAAAACAAGAAGTACATAAATGACAAGGCAAATTCACACAAGTATTTAACTGAAGCAGATACCAAAATAACCACAAAAGTAACCCACATAAAGATCCAATTACGCATATTAAAAGATGAAAACAGCATCGAACGGAACTATATACAAACAAGATAAACAGAGTATCCAAGGAAAACGAAAGACAAAAATATAAAAGATAACAAAAGAAGGACCACCAGGTCCTAATAATCCATGCTGTAAATAAATACAGACCCATAACCACCATAGAAATAAAACAGTACCCCCTCCCCCAAGTACACTAATAATCCCCGGCAGAAGATGGACCCGCCCGATCCGAAGTACCATCACCCGCAGCAGCATCATCATCATCACCCGTATCCTCCCTGGCCGTAGAAGGCATGCTAGGACCAGCACCCGATGTCGAAGGGCGATAGACTGAAGCACGAATATCGGCCATATACGTCATGTGATCCTCTGGAAACGCATGCTGCATCAGATACGAGAGGGCGCCGCCATGGACATCCAACTCCTGACGCATAGAGCTGGTATGGTGGGTGAGCTCCTGAATCTGATGGCTCATGGCGGTCATCTGTCGGGTAAACTCAGAGAGTGTGAGAACGTCACTCTGTAATGAGGAGGAGGCTGTAGTAGTATCCGGGATAGAATGAGTAGGGTCCTCATCATCAGTAGCGGTATCAGGTGCCTCTGCATCCTTTGGAGTCTTTACCAGCCTACTGTAGGTTTGACCCCAATTGACCAAAGTATACATTCTCGAACCCGCTGTAGATTTAGGTTCAGTAGGAGGGATATCATAAGCAGGGCCCGCTCGGTAGTTCTCAATCATCACCGAAATTATGCGAGCATAGGGCATTGTCTTCAATGGTTTCTTCACATGTTTGCCCATTTTCTCTCGGGCTTTGATAATCCCTTTAAAAAGAATTTCAGGAGCACTAAACCATCGCTCCTTATAGGCCGCAAAAAGAATTTGTTGAAGGGGACCGGTGCGCTCCGATTGATGACCAAAAGGGTAAAGGGTGGACTTTAAAATTTTATCCAAGATCCACATGGTCTCCGGCATATGGACCGTGACGATGGATTTACCGGACCCATGACGGCCTTGCGTCATCTGCGTGATTATATCTTCAAAACGGACCGGTCTGGGGAATGGAGGACCTAGACCCATGGTTTGTGAGTGGTTTAAAGGGCATCGCAATGCCACAGCCATGTCCTCTAGGTCGAAGGTATAATCGCGGCCATCAATTTCGGTATAAATTCTTTTCCCGTCTTCGCGGCTCATGTGCTGATAAAATAGACGCTCGAGGCGGGGATAGAAATGATCGCTAAAGGTCGTGCACGAGAGGTCAATTTGGCCTTCTCAAGGTATTCACCCGCCCATTGTGTGGTCGCTTGTTGATCAAATAACTCGGTGAAACAAATATTACGTCATGAAGCCTTTAATGCTCCAAAATCATTGGGTTGCTCAGGCAAGGGGAGACAGTGGGTGGTGGAGCCGATGTGGTCCGTGGGCGGGCTTTTAGCGGGCTTGTAGACGCAAACTTTAGAAGCCGGTCGTTTGGAGGTGGATTTTAATGGGTGTCTGCTTTACCCATTAAATCAAAATTTAAAGAACACCCACAAAATACTAGAAAATAGGGATGCAGAGAATAGAGCAAGGTTTACCTTGTGAAAATGCCCAAATCGGTTTTGCAAGGATGTAAATATGCTCTCCTTGTGAAATGTAGTGAATCCCTTTGGAATGCAGACCAAAATTGAAGAGGAAGCTCCAAAATCCCAAATCGCTCAAACCCTCAAAACCCTAAGCTCAAAACCTCAAAACAGAAACCGAAATGCCCAAAAGTTTAAAACCCCCAAACTTAAATCGATAAATTCGACCATCGATTTCAAATTCGATGGTCGATTTTGCAAATCGATGGTCGATTTGAAAATCGTTGGTCGATTTTCTCAGAACATCCTAAGTTCTGTTTTTGGCCGAAAACTGACCTGAAAATTGATAGAAATTTCGATGGTCGATTTTGCAAATCGACAAATGAATTTTCTACATCTTATTTAATTTTTCAAAATTTTTGAAATTCCAAGCATGCCCTTGGGTCTAATTGCACCCTCTTTGAGTCCATTTCATGCCCATCATCAGATTGGCTATGATTGCTTTACCACAGCCGGAATTTGGCGTAGAAAAATTGAAGAATAGGCCAAGTAAGCTTTTGGCCAACTTATTTCTCAGTAACATGTGGAATTAACAAGTCCGGTTTTGGTCGGGCTCATAAAAGTTTTAGGATTTTCTACATCATAACATAATTAAAAGCTATAAACATGGACAAAAACATGGGTATAAATATAGAGTCATGACATCAGTATCAAGGCCAACTTGATGTCACTTGGCCAATAGTGTGTAAGACACTAAGTGCAGGCCTGATAGTATTAAATTTTATATAATGTAGAGTCTTCTAAACAAGCACTATATTGGGCCGACAAAATTTATCGCCAATCATCTGTATAAAATCAGTAATTACATAAACTTCAAGAAAGTATACATTAAACACTTAATGTCCCAAAATTCAATTAAAAAGGTTCAGAAATTGGTCTCGGAGCTCAGCTTCACGCTCCCAAGTAGCTTCCTCCGGTGTATGATTCCGCCATTGCACGAGAACCAAAGGAATACTTTTAGTGCGTAGGATCTGCTCCTTGCGATCCAAAATGCAAATAGGGTCTTCGACCACCTTCAACCCATCCTGAAGCTCGATGGGTTGGTAATCAAGCACGTGAGTCGGGTCACAGATGTATCGACGCAGCATCGACACATGAAAAACGTTGTGCATGCTAGATAATTGCGGCGGTAACGCCACACGATATGCAACCTCTCCGACTCGGCCTAATATCTCGAAAGGCCCAACGTACCGAGGACTAAGTTTCCCTCGTTTTCCGAACCGCATAACGCCCTTGGTAGGCGAAATTCGAACAAAGACATTCTCGCCGACCTGAAAAATCGAGCATTAGTGCCAATTTCACATGGAATGAATACCAAGTGAAGAAATACACATTGACATATCAAAACTACCTGAAAATCCACGTGTCTCCGTTTGAGATCGGCGTAGCTCTTCTGACGACTCTGAGCTACTCGTAGTCGCTCGCGTATCAACCGAACTGTCTCGGTAGTGCGCTCAACTATCTCAGGTCCAATAATGAGCTTCTCACCCACTTCTTCCCAGTTCAACGGTGATCGGGACCGTCGTCCATATAACGCCTCGAATGGAGCCATACCAATACTAGCCTGAAAGCCATTGTTGTAGGCGAACTCAATCAGAGGCAAGTGTTGGTCCCATGACCCGTGAAAATCCAGCATACATGCTCTCAACATGTCCTCAATGATCTGGTTCACGCGCTCGGTCTGGCCATCCGTCTGTGGGTGAAACGCCGAACTAAAATCAAGACGAGAACCCATGCCTTCCTGAAATCTTTGCCAAAAATGTGAAGTAAACAACGGGTCTCGATCAGACACAATACTGGCCGGTATCCCATGCAGTCTAACAATCTCCTTTAAGTATAACTCTGCAAGTCTACTGGCTGTATATGTGGTATTGTATGGCAAGAAATGAGCAGACTTGGTTAGTCGATCTACAATGACCCAGATGGCATTGTTCTTCCTCAGTGTCTTCGGCAACCCGAGTATGAAATCCATCGAAATGGCTTCCCATTTCCACTCAGGCACAGGTAAAGGCTGCAATAGACCTGCAGGATTTTGATGATCAACCTTAACCTGTTGACAAACCAAGCACCGCGATACGTACTCAGCGACGTCGCGTTTCAAACCTCGCCACCAGAAACTCTTCATCAAGTCCTGATACATCTTGGTGCTACCAGGATGTATGGCATACATGGATTTGTGAGCTTCTTCCAGAATGGTGTCCGGCTCGGTACTCGGCATAACAAGGTTCCATCTGCTCGAATGGAGAAATCCTTCTTACTGCCATTCTCGACATCTCGTCTGATTGCCATCAGCTCATCATCGGTCATCTGAAGCTTTCTAATATTCTCGAAGAGCGTAGGGCGTAGTACAAGAGTAGCCATCAATGCTCCCGAGCCTTTTACATCAAACCGTGAGCTGCCCAAAGCCATATCTTCCAATAGCTTCCATCTCTGAATCCGGCTAACAAGATGTGATAACTGTGCTGAAGACCTCCTACTAAGTGCATCAGCAACGACATTTGCTTTTCCCAGATGGTATTGGATTGAGCAATCGTAGTCCTTCAAGAACTCTATCCATCGTCGCTGCCGCATATTCAAGTCCTTTTGAGTGAAGAGGTACTTGAGACTCTTGTGATCGGTGAATATATCAAAGATTTCACCGTAAAGGTAATGTCGCCAGATCTTCAAGGCGAATATAACTGCTGCTAGCTCTAAGTCATGCGTCGGATAGTTTCTTTCATGATCCTTCAACTGTCTAGAACCATACGCAATAACCCGCTCGTGTTGATTAAGCACACAGCCTAATCCGCCATAGGAAGCATCACTATATACTGCAAAACCTCCACTGCCGGAAGGTATAGCAAGTACTGGTGCTGTAGTCAAGCGGCGCTTTAGCTCCTGAAAGCTCTGCTCACACTGCTCTGTCCAATCGAACTTTGCATTCTTTCTTGTAAGCTGTGTAAGCGGACCAGATATCTTTGAGAAACCCTCGACAAATCGCCGATAGTACCCTGCCAAACCAAGGAAACTTCGGACCTCTGTAACTGTCGTAGGTTGTTCCCATGTCACCACAGAATCTATCTTTGTAGGATCCACTGAGATACCCGATTCAGAGACTATGTGGCCTAAGAAACTAACCTGCTCAAGCCAAAACTCACACTTACTGAGTTTGGCATACAACTGATGGTCCCTGAGTGTTTGAAGAGCCATCTTTAGATGCTGCACATGCTCCTCTCTGGTTTTCGAATAGATGAGGATGTCATCTACGAAAACTACCACAGATTTATCAAGATGTGGTTTGAACACCCTGTTCATCAGGTCCATGAAAGATGCAGGCGCATTCGTCAATCCAAATGGCATCACTAGAAACTCATAGTGGCCATAACGCGTCCGAAACGCAGTTTTGGATATATCTTCCGCCTTGATCTTGAGCTGGTGATAGCCTGACCTCAGATCAATCTTCGAAAAGAACCTTGCACCCTGTAATGGATCGATACACAGACGCATCGATCCATCCTTCTTTTTCACAAATAGAACCGGTGCACCCCAAGGAGAGACACTCGGTCGTATAAAGCCTTTGTCTAATACTCAAGTCGCTCCTTGAGCTCTTTCAACTCAGCAGGCGCCATCCGATATGGAGCTTTAGATAACGGTTCTGTACCCGGCGCTAGCTCAATTGCGAACTCAATCTCTCAGTCAGGTGGTAATCCAGGTAAGTCCTCTGGAAAGACATCAGGATAATCACAGACCACCTTGATAAGAGTCAAATCGTTCTTCTTCTCGGTAGAATCTTGCAAATAGGCCAGATACCCACTGCAACCATTCTTCATCATACGCTCAGCTTTAATGGCTGAAACCAACGGCGCAACCTTGGATTTGACTCCACAGAATCGGAAGGATTTTCGCTTTGGCAGTCGGAAGGTCACTATCTTCCGAAGACAGTCCACGCTCGCGTGATAAGCTGCCAACCAATCCATTCCAAGAATGACGTCGAACCCTTCCATGCTCAACGTAATCATGTCGGTCAACGTCTCGTGCTCATCAATCATCACGATGACTGACTGACATGCTGTATCAGTGCACACCGAACTCCCCGTAGGAATCTTGACATCTAGAATGAAAGCAAGGGGTTCGGGAGTAATACCCAACTTCTCTGAGAAGGAAGGAGTAATAAACGAGTGTGTAGACCCAGGGTCTATAAGTACTCGTGCTTCAATTTTATCCATGTCATCTCGACTACTCATCATAAGGGTACCTTTAGTTAAAAAGTTTCTTGTTAATTATATGCAATGATTTCTATGTGGTTCAACATAATTGACTTGAATGTAGATTTAAACAATAATAATTGAATCAATGCATAATTGACGTCTCAACTTTAATGATACCTTGAATGACGTCATTCGACGTTTACGCCCCGTGCGATCCACCGCATAAGCCCGACCTTTGAAGTAGGTCGACGACTTCGTAGAGATCGTGGGCCCTCTCTCAAAAACAGGACAATCCTTGATCATGTGACCAACCTGTCCACACCTGAAGCATCCCCCAGTGTTCCGTCTGCAATCCTCTGTCCTATGTGGTTTCCCACATCTTGCACACACTGTGGTAGAAACAGGAGTAACAGCTGATCCTTTCGTCGAACCCTGAGCCACAGAAGCTCCACTCGCAGTAGTGCTCCCGGCTCTGAAAGGTCGCCCCGGTGACGACTCGAGGTCTCCGATAGGAAGACGCCATCGGTCCCAAGCAACAACGGGGCCTAGAATATGATGGCTGACTAGGGTAGGGAGGAGGTTTAGAGAACCTCGGCTTTTTATTCACCTGCTCTGAAGCACTCTGCTGTCCCAGGCCAAACCTATTTTTATTACCCTGCTCTTGCCTCAAGTACTGTTTTTGAATATCTTCCTCTGCAATGAGGGCCTTGGACATCACTCCAGCATACGTCTCCATTTCCCACATCGACACCCTCTCCTGAATGTTCGGCCTCAAACCTCTCTGAAATTTCTGAGCTCTCATCAGCTCAGTGGCCACATGTAAGGGTGCAAATCGGGAAAGTCTATCAAATTCTGCGCCATACTCGCGCACCGACATCTCATTCTGTTTCAATTCAATAAATTGGACCTCCCACTGATTACGTACGATCCTCGGAAAGTACTGATCGTTGAACGTCTCCACGAACTCTGCCCAAGTCCATGGAGTATTGGGGTAGTCCTGCTCTCTCATTCTGGAAACAGACTTCCACCACGGGCTAGCCTCACCCAAAAGTTTGAAAGATGCCCAGCGTACTTTCTCAATATCGGTACACTGTAACACTTCAAATATCTTCTCGATCTCATCCAGCCATGCCTCGGCTTCCATAGGATCCGTCTGCCCTGAGAATGTAGGAGGTCTCATCCTCCTAAACTCTGCGAATCCTCCTGGCTGATGTCTAGCTGCCAGCATCTCTGTCTGTCTATCAATGGCTGCCGTCTGCTGGGCCATATTAGTAGCCAAGGCTGCCAATACCTCATCTACATTCCCTCTGTCTTGCCTAGCAGTTCCCAAAGGCTCTGCATTAGGGCCAGAAGCAACTCGCCCTCTGCCATATGAGGTGCCTACGCCCTCACCTATCCCATCAATGCGAGCTGTACGAGGTCCCTCTATACCTCGGCCTCTGCCTCTACACCGTGGGGGCATCTTGATCATCATTGTTAAACAAACAATAACAATTGATCAGTAATAAATTGTTAGAGATAATCTAACCCCTAGTCCTAAGACTATGAACCTAGAGCCTTTGCTCTGATACCAACTGTGACGACCCGACTTTTCCAATCCCTAAGGTATAGGAAAGGCCGGTTCATCAACTTATTGATTTCTCAATAAGCCGTAACAAACAGAAGCCGGCAACATAAACAAAGGTCTAAAGAACAGAGGCATCATAACATAATCCAAAAGGAACAAAAGACTACAGATAGCAAAAGAATATATCACTATGAGGAACCAAAAGGAACCACCGGTGATGGCCAATCCAATCACCTAAAATAGAGGTTCACGATGATGGTTCCTCTAGTGATATCAAAAGGACAAAAAAAAAAAAATAGCCTAAGGCTCAATATTCCAAAATTAATATCCAGACAAAATACCAAAAAATACAAGGATCCAAAGATCAAGGGAAGAACTCCTCCGCTGGTATATCCAAATCCTCCTCTGGAATATAATCGGAGTCCTCCGGATCCTCTGACCCAATGTCGGTCTCAGCACCTGTGACGTATAGTCGAGGGTGAGCTAACAGCCAAGCTCAATAGAAGAAGCCAGATCTATTTGCAGTTTATTATAAGTACTGGTTTTCAAAAGACGGAATCGGATCAAATATGATTTTTCAAAAGATGCTTTCAATTTCAAATCTCCAGTTCTAATTCTGAGTCAAAACTGATAGTAAGTTCAAAGTGTTCAAAATGTTCTGATTCAGCATGCTTCTTGTCTTAAATTTATAACTTAATTATATCTCTCAAATTTCCTATAGCATGAGAGCGGACTAAGTGACCGATGGGAAGACCCTACTGACCATCGTCGTTCATGAACCCATTTCGAAAATGCAACAAGCCCCTACGCTATGAGGGAAACTTGCGCCAAAGTTTTACCGTCAACACGGTTGGTGGAATCTAGGGCATCGTACGTATGAACCAAAAATCAAATGCAAATGCTAACACGTATCCAAGCTTATTATTCATATCTTATACTGATTTTCAAAGTTCTGATTCGAAGTTCTGATTCAAAAGTTAACTGAGGTTCTGATTCAAATTTAACTGAGGTCCTGATGTTCGGATTCCAAAGGTTCTTAGTTATAGCAAGGTTCACAAAATTTTCAAATTGAGCCATGTGTTCAGAGTTTTATTTATACTGTGTGCAACAGGACTTTAAAAATTTACCCTTAATTGAAATAGTCAACAATTTATCCTTATAATTTGATGCAAATTAAATACAAGGTTCCCCTACCTTAACCAAGCAAAATCAAAGGCATGTCTAAGCAATCCTCTCCAAGGACTCCCAATTTGACCAAAACCTACATATATTAACACCCTAAGTGTTAATATACAACCCAAAATTTAATCCAAAGGCTTATAAAACAAAAAAATCCAATCAAAATTTAAAAAGCCAGAACTGGACAGAATTCGACCATCGATTTCAAATTCGATGGTCGAATTTCAGAACTCTGTTATAGCCTTAAAAATTCATTTTCGACTGTCGATTTCCAAATCGACAGTCGATTTCCAATTTCGACAGTCGATTTTGAAAATCGATGGTCGATTTTCTCAGGTACTTTGGCTGTAACTTTTAACATGCTCGGATTCTTTTCCCCATTTTTTCCACCAAAGCTTTCTTATCCAAAAATAAAAACACCACACACCATTCTAAACATAAATCGAATCCAAAAGACAAAAGGATGTTTAAAGGCCTACCTCTTGTAGTTTAAGCCGTTGCCTCCGTTGTACCAAAGCACGCACCGGAACCAATCTTCGAAGTTCAACGGCTTAAATCTCCAAAACAGTTCATCATTCAAATGAGGTTGTCACTGCCTCAGCCACAACAAAATTATATAGAACTGCTCACTCTCCACATCTCTCTTCTCTTTCAATAGTTTAAACTGATCCGAAAACAAATACAAGGCTAACTATTGGTTGAGATGGGGAGAGGAATTCACAAACTCTCTAGATCAAGGATCAAATGAGGCAAAGCCTTAGAGCTTAAATTTCTAACGAGAGGGAGAAGATAACTTCTCTCGTAACCTCTCTCTTCTTATAATATAAAAGTTGTAAATAAAAATCTAGATATTTTATTTACAACTTATCCAATTATTCTTGCAAAACATTCGTTAAACACAAAGATCAACGTTATTGTGCGCTGTTGATTTCTGACTTGTACACCTCTTAAAGCGAAATCCTTAAGCCAAAAGTCTTATCATGGACTTAGATTACCAAAAGTCCAAAAATATCCTCAAGATTTTCGCACGCCAATGAGGTAAACGAAAATATGCCGAAAATATCAGGGATATTACATTCACCCCTCCTTAGGAATTTTCGTCCGCGAAAATTGAACATAACACACACCAAACAAGAAAAGAATAGAAAACATGGGACACCGTGTTTCGATCCCACAGGGCACGCAAGCCAAGGGATGGGATCCGTAGTAACATGGATGTACTGCATGTGGCATGAAAAAGCCATAGTGGATTGCATCCGTACATGGATGCCCACACCCCAAGTGTCACGTGCCGGGAGACCGATGCACAGTGACGCATGAAAGCCATCAAAGAAAACAAGAAGTACATAAATGACAAGGCAAATTCACACAAGTATTTAACTGAAGCAGATACCAAAATAACCACAAAAGTAACCCACATAAAGATCCAATTACGCATATTAAAAGATGAAAACAGCATCGAACGGAACTATATACAAACAAGGCTTTGCCTCATTTGATCCTTGATCTAGAGAGTTTGAGAATTCCTCTCCCCATCTCAACCAATAGTTAGCCTTGTATTTGTTTTCGGATCTGTTTGAACTATTGAAAGAGAAGAGAGATGTGGAGAGTGAGCAGTTCTATATAATTTTGTTGTAGCTGAGGCAGTGACAACCTCATTTGAATGATGAACTGTTTTGGAGATTTAAGCCGTTGAACTTCGAAGATTGGTTCCGGTGCGTGCTTTGGTACAACGGAGGCAACGGCTTAAACTACAAGAGGTAGGCCTTTAAACATCCTTTTGTCTTTTGGATTCGATTTATGTTTAGAATGGTGTGTGGTCTACTTAAACTTAGTATTATTCTTCGTAAGTTACATGAGGGAACCTGAAAGCTTAGAGAAATCTTCTACAAATCTCCTGTAGTATCCAGCCAAATCGAGAAAACTCCGAACCTCTATCACCGTCTTGGGCTATTCCTATTCCACAACAGCTTCAATCTTAGCTGGATCAACTGATATGCCACTCTCAGAGTTGACATGTACCAAGAAGCTGACCTATTCAAGCCAAAACTCACACTTTCTGAGTTTTGCATATAATTGGTGGCCTCTAAGTGTTTGAAGAGCCACTTGTAAGTGTTGTTCATGCTCCTCACTTGTTCTCGAATAGATGAGAATATCATCTACGAAAATAACTACTAATTTACTGAGGTGTGATTTGAATACCCGGTTCATCAAGTCCATAAACGACGCTAGAGCGCTCGTTAGCCAAATGACATCACTAAGAACTCATAGTGACCATATCTCGTGCGGAATACGGTCTTAGAAATGTCCACCTTAATCTTTAACTGATGGTAGGTTGACCTCAAATAAATCTTAGAAAATAACTTTGCGCCTTGCAGCTGATCAAAGAGGTTATCTATCCGCAGAAGTGGATAACGATTCTTAATCATCAAATTATTAAGCCTGTAATAATCAATGCAAAAGCCACATCAACCCATCCTTTTTCTTTACAAATAAAACTTGTGCTCCCCAAGGAGACACACTCAGCCTAATAAACCATTTATCTAACAGCTCCTGAAGTTATTCCTTCAGTTCTTTCAACTCAGCTGGCGCCATACGATATGGAGCCTTCGGCAGCTGTTCAGTACGTGGCGCTACCTCAATAGCGAACTCAATCTCTTGATCAGGTGGCAGTCCAAGTAGATCATCAAGAAAAACATCCGGATACTCACATGCAACTGTAATGTTAGCAATGTTTATCTTCTCCTCCGTTTTATCTTGCAAGTATGTGAGGTATCCACTACATCCATTCCTCATCATACGCTCTATTCGGATTGCTGAGATGAATGGTGCAATGCTGGATTTGACTCCACAAAATCGTAATGATTTTCTCTCTAAGGGAGAAAAGTTATAACTTTTTGAAGGCAATCTACGCTTGCATGGTAAGCGGATAGCCAATCCATTCCCAGGATTACATCGAACCCTTCGAACCCTTCCATCTTCAATATAATCAAATCGGCTATCATCTCGTGATCTTCAACTACTATGATCACCAATCGACACACTATATCTGTGCTCACTGAGTTTCCCGTAGGGAACTGATATTGCTAAAATGAATTCCAAAGACTTAGGAATGGTAACCAATTTTATTAAGAAGAGAGAGGTAACAAAGGAGTGAGTAGACTCAATGTCGCATGCGTTGCTGTCACGGTGCATGACAAGGGTACCTTAATCGATACATGAGATTTAATTAATTTTACGTAAGGTGTGTGATTCTCATGCATGACATAATAAAGAATTTATAGCAAACACTAATCAATAGAAACTAAAATAAAATTAACATCTGAAATTTTAATGGTACCTTGGATCACGTCATTCGACGTTTGGGCATCCTGCGCAGTCACGCCATAAGCTCGACCTTAAATAGTAGGTCGAGAAGATCTTTGTGTAGAACTCGAAGTGGTCCTTCCCTTTTCCTCGTCAGGACAATCTTTAATCATGTGTCCTATCTTGCCACACCGGAAGCACACTCCAGTGTTCCTCTTACAGTCCTCAGTCTTGTGTGGTTTCTCACTCCTTGCACATAATGAGACTGGAGCAAATGATGAGACCCGTGAGGATCCTTTTGCCACTGAGGCCCCACTCACAGTAGTGCCTCCAAGTCAGAAAGGTCGTACAGGTGAAGACATCGATGGTCTCTGATAGGATATCAGCCCAGAAGAAGCTGCCGGTCTCGAGTAAGCCAGTTGAATAGGATATCTCGGCGATCTCGCAAACTTTGACCTCTTGTTTGCCTTATCAAAGGCACTTGACTGCCCTTATGAAAATCTATCCTTGTTCTGCTAAACTCTCCTGTTGAACATCCTTTTGATGTCCACCTCAGCTATAAGGGCCTTAGCCATAACCCCTGCGTAGGTCCCCCAACTCAAGGACTGAGATCCTCTCCTGAATGTTAGGCCTCGAACCTAGCAGGAACTTCCTGGCCTTCATTAATTCAGTGGCCACGTGCTGGGGTGCAAACCATGAGACTCTATCAAACTCAGCCTTGCACTCGTGCACGGTCATCTTATTTTGCGCCAGTTTTATGAACTGGACGTCTCACTGATTCCATATGACCCTGGGAAAGTATTAATCATTAAACGTCTCTATGAATTCTGCCCAGGTCCATGGCGTATAGGGAATTTCCAGTTCCCTAGTTCTGGACATTGACTTCCACCATGGGTCAGCCTCCCCATCTAAGCTGAAGGTTGCCCAATGGACCTTCTCAACTTCGGTGCATTGAAGCACACCAAGATCTTTTCCATCTCACTCAACATCCCTCTACCTCAATCGGATCAATCTGACCCAAAAATGTAGGAGGACACATCCATATAAACTCAGCAAACCCAGAGGGTTTGATGTCTGGCTACAATCAACTCTTCTTGTTGAGCTATAGCAGCAGTTTGTTGAGCCATGGAAGCTATCTATTGAGCAATATTTATGGCCAAAGCCTCCAACACTTGCTCAACCCATCCGTCACTACCTCTTCCTACACCTACCAGAACTGCATTAGAACCAAAAATGAATCTTATTCCCCTTGAAATACCTATGCCCTCAGGGACATCTATGAACGGAACCGTCCATGGTCCATCTTTACCTCTTCCTCAACGTCAGAACCTGGGGGCCATGCTGATCTATCATTGTTAAACAACAATAACATTTGATCAGTATTGATTGCTAAGACAATCATGCCCACAGTCCTATGGAATCCGGATCTAGAGCCATAGCTTTGATACCAATTGTAACAACCCAACTTTTTCGATCATAGAGTGTCGGAAAGGTCATATCGCCAAGGCACTAATACATCCATATAAAAGCAAAAAAAAATAGAAAATAAGAATAACCAATATCTAAACATGGTAAACAAAAGAGATCTCTCATTCTACACATAGCTTAAAAAGGAACCAAAAAGAATCACCGGTGATGGCTAATCTAACACCTAAACAATGGTTCCCCAAAATGCTAAGCAATAAATAAAATACAGGGCCTCGGGCCTACAATTCAAAAGGTATCTAACTCAAAATTCACAAACAGAAATATACCGAGTTCACAATCCTAAGTTAAAGGAAAGAACTCCTCAGGAGGAATCTCTGATTCTTCCTCTGGGACGTAATCCGGATCACGCTGGTATCCCCGATCAGCAGTGACTACTAAACCAATACCTGTGACTTATAGTCGGAGTGAGCTAACAGACTAAGCTCTGTAAAAGAAACACATCTCAATCACATCATATCTTAACAAACATGGTTTCAAAACATATTTAGAATAGACTATTATAGACACCCAAATTCGGCCCAAGGCCTGATCGAAACACAATTCGAGAGAGGCACATTTCTGATCTTTTGATGGTGTGTATGGAATCCTTAGGAATCACCTTAAACCCTTAGGAGTCACCCTAGATCCCTAGGAACCAACCCCAACCCTTAAAACCCTTTTCTTAAACCCTAACCTACCCTTCCTAGGCAATAAGGAGGAGGGGTGCACCGAAACTAGCTACGACCCTCTTCGGCAACCAACTCTTATACCATTGACGAGTAGAGGTCGTCAGCTTTCCAACGGTCTAAGAATCGCCCCAATCGGAGGTATATATCAGAAGATACGGCAGTCCGAACCCGGAGGACTAGAAGGTAACTTCAAGGTGGCCCCCTCTAGGGATTTGGCGCGACTATTAGTCGCGCCAGGCTATTTCTTCCCAGAAATGGCCTAGCGCAACTAATAGTTGTGCCAGGTATAAATTTTGCTTGCGCCAGTTCAATCCTCCCTAATTTTAAGCTTAGCGCAACTAATAGTTGCATCAACTTTAAAAGGTGGCACCCGCGAGCTAACTTCCAGCACTATTCCTCACTGTTCTACTGTGCTTAAAAGGTGGCCCCCGCGAGCTAACTTCTAGCACTATTCCTCACTGTTTTATAGGAATATGAACAGTAACAATGGGTTTTTGCCCTGAAATTCATATCTGGGGTTTGACTTGTTGACCACCTCAACCTTTCGGGTGTGTTTTGTTAGTCCTGTTGCACCCATTCCTTACCTATTTGCAACCCTCCAAGTGGCTTAAAGCCTCACCCCATCATCCACCATTTGAACCACTTTCACACCTTTCCAAACTCTCAAAATCCTAGGAAACCTTAGATTTGAGATTACCTAATTGCTAACTCCAATTAGCATCTAAGTAGCCTCCTAATCCACTCCTTTCCTATAAATAGAGCCCCCCACCCCTTGGTTTAGGGGTTGAGAAAGAGCTCAAAGTGAGAAGTTCTTTCTCCCTTTTGTGCACTATTTTCACCCAAATTCCAGAACCTCCCAACCTCATTTCAAGCTTGTTCTTGCATCTAAAACCCTTAGCCTAGGTGTGTGTGACCCCCTAGCCTCCATCCCCCACCTCTTAGCTTTAAGTCCTAGGAGTTAGAACCCCATTTTCTAGCATACAAAGCCTTCAAGAGCTCATCAAAGCAAGTCACGCAAGGCTCCTCTACAGTGCTACAAGGGCCCGAGGGCTCCGGCTCTCCCCTTTCTTCTCCTATCTCTTCTAGCTCCCTCCATCCTCTCATTTGTGCCGTTACGTCGCCGATTTTTCGGTAGGAAAGGAGGAGCACAAATAGGATTCTAAGCCCTTTTGGGCAAGAGGAAGCTATTTTCCTTGCTTCTACTTCTTTTTATTTTTGGCCATTAGCAGAGACTGTTGATCGGGTGCCTAACACCTTCCCGATCGATAACCGAAGCCCCTACCCAAGAGCCTTTGGTGTGGACCGGATTCAGAGTCATATTTTTAGCACTTAGGTGCTCATAAAAATGAACTAGGTATCTCGGGACACCGAAAGCTCCGGGTGGCGACTCTATATTTTTCATCGTTAGAGAGCGCTTCGTCGCGACGGGGATCGCATCGATTCCCACGGTTGCGCCAGTGTAAAAACATTGGATTTTATAGCTGGCGCAACTAATAGTTGCGCCAGCTTTAAACTCCCAACTTTTACCTTGGCGCAACTATTAGTTGCGCCAGTGTGAAAGTCCTCCCCTGCAACCTTGGCATAAGTATTAGTTACGCCAGGTCTGTTTAGCAGCACCCAACCAGAATCCTTCGCCCTTTCCACCTCCCGAGTTCCCCGATCAGTGTGCATAGTACCTTGTTTAAGCCCTGCCATCTCCGACACCCAATACGCCCCCGCCGGTCAAGAGAAGGCAACTTCTTTTTAGCCCGTTTCGGGGGATTAGGTCGTTTACCTTGATTTCCGTGTCTTCAATAGATCGAAGGTTCTCCTTCGATTCTTTCGAAGTGCATCAGAACCGTCACCGCGGGTCTTGAACTAAGGTACGAGAGCCACCCAAAAAGGGAATTACAAGGCCTCGAAATCTTTATTTTTCAAAAAGTTTTCATAAAATTCAAACAATATATATATATAATTAAAACACAAAAAATATTTAGTTTGTGGTGCCGGCACAACGGCATCATCTTACCCTCTGTCGTCCCATAGGGGAAGAAGGAGGAGGATTTTTGGGCCTTATCCAAGGCACCCTTACCCGACCCGCTCCCAAAGAATGTCGTGGGTAGTGGACCCGGCCTACGCCGATCCCGACTCATCTCCATCACATTCTCCAACCCACTCCCATTCGGGAGAAATCTTTTCCACCATCCCCCTCACCCACCCCCATTTTACCGTTACCGGCCCATTCGGCGCCCCCATATTCCCAACCACTACCCCCCAAAATATCCAAAGTCCAACCCCCCATTCCCCATCTTTTGCCCAAACCATGCCCATGCTAAACCCATTTTTCCAATCCACCTCCATGCCCCAATTCCCATCATCCCCCTATAGACCCTATCCACCCACATTCACATACACCACTTCCACCCTATCCACCCCCCAGCAAAATCCTCCATCCACCCAGGTCATGCCCGTTTTTACTAGGGCCATGCCCACTTTTTCTCATCCTTCCTCATCATGCCCGCCATCATCCTAAAATACATCCCCTCATCCACCCCATACACCCCCACCTATCGGGGTCATGCCCAATTTTTCCACCACCTTCATCCCATCTATACCCCATCACCCCTTAAATCCACCATCCACATCCCACCCCCCTTCCATGGCCATGATGGAGGAGATGTTCCAAGCATACTCATCATGGAGGGCTTCCCAAAATATCTCTCCTCCACACCCCACATCCATGAATCCATCCCATACCTTAGCAAACCTCCATGCTTCATTCCCTCATGACCGCCATCAACCTCCCATAATCCACACCATCCAAACCCCCATCACCCATATGCCCTAAGGCCCATTGGCCCAAAACCCCTTTTCCCACACATCTCAGGGCCCCATGGCCCAATACCCCACCATCCATGATCCCCAGAGCCCTATGGCCCAATACCCCACTACCCATCATCTCTAAGGCCCATTGGCCCAAAACCCCATTACCCATATCCCCCAGGGCCCATTGGGCCAAACCCATCAGATCCATACCCATCAGGGGCCCATGGCCCAAATCCACCAATGGCCCATGGCCCAGACCCATCAAGGCCCATCGGGCCAGACCATCAAAGGCCCATGGCCCAGACCCAACAAGGCCCATCGGACTAGACCCAACAAGGCCCATCGGGCCAGACCCATCAAGGGCCCTTGGCCCAAACCTACACAGGCCCATTGGCCCAGACCCATCAAGGGCCCGTGGCCCAAACCCACCAAGGGTCCATAGCCCAAACCTATCAGTGGCCCATGACCCAAAATGACCAAGGGTTCATGGCCCAAACCCAAACCCCACACTCATACCTTCCACAACACCCCCAACACCTAACCCAACCTTCACATCTAGGTCAAACCCATGTCATCCCCCAAACCCAATTCCCCCATGGCCCCACACCCCAAGCCATCTCCAAACATTCTCCCATACCCAATGGCCCTACTAGGCCCCGCCCCAAAACCAATTTCCCATCACCCAACAAACCTTTCCTCACCCCCAATGGGCTCACCCAACCCCTACTCATGTCATTCCCATCCAACCCATGCAGCAACAGGTTGAGAATCCCGTCTTCACTGCACATTACGCCGACCAGCAGTATGAAGAAGACGAGATTAGGAACAGCGGGGCCTATGCTGAGGCATTCACCAGCCTCAACCCTCCACCAGTAATTGCCCACCCCCTGGTAACCCAAAGTGAAGTCCTATTGACTGCCGAGAAAGTGGCCCCTATATCGAAAGAGTCAGAGCAGCTGAAAGAACAGTTAGACAAAATACAAAAATAGCTGATGAAAATGGGTGGTGCTGAAATCCACGCCACGGACTTCACAGACCTATGCCTGTTCGCTGAGGTCCCCTTGCCCCCCAAATTTAAAATGCCAGTATTCGACAAATACAATGGCACAGGCAACCCGATCTCACACTTCAAGTCCTACTGTGGGGACATGTGCCAGTACGGGGGAGATGAAAGACTGCTAATAAAAGTCTTTCAGAAAAGTTTGATCGGACCAGCCCTTAGGTGGTTCATATCCCTTGAACCATCCATGATGAAGACATGGAAAGATTTAATGCATTTGTTCCAGGAGCAGTATGTCTATAATACTGATATTGAACCGCGCAAGTCTGATTTGGCCCGTTTAAAGCAGAATCCAAACGAGACCTTCAGTGACTACTTAGGGCGATGGAGAGCACTGGCAGCTCAAGTCAGAAATAGAATACCAGATGATGAGCAGATAGAGATGATTTCAAAGAACACTGTGCCAGTGATTTCTAATTTTCTTGTGTACCAACAGCAGTCTAGTTTTGCTAATTTGGTGAGAAATGCCAATCGCTGCGAGGATGCCATCAGGGAAGGGCGTCTGAGTAAGAATACTTCAGGGGCCCCTAGCGAGGTCAGAAGATTTTCTGAGCAAAGGAATGAGAAGAGAATAGGGGGCAATGTCCAGAACATAGCCAACACCAGGCCCAATAATAATACTGCTCCGTTTCAATTTCAGGCTATCCCACTAGCACCAGTTAGGCCTGAGTATATGCAAAGAATGGGGAATGGGCAAGGAATGCAAATGACCCCATAACAGAGGAGAGCCCTCTACGACCTAGTCTTCACACCTCTACGGCAATCTTTGAGTGTACTTTTGCCCCTGTTAGTAGAAAGGGATTGGTGGCTATCCACCAACTGTAACCTCGTCCTCACCCGATCCCAAAGAACTATGACCCAAATACCCACTATAATTTTCATCAGGGTCCGAGTCACCCTACTGATTGTTGCTTCCCATTGAAGCTCGCCATCCAAGATTTTATTGATGTCAGGAAAATCATTCCCCCTGCACCTTCTCAACATGCTAATATTCATCAAGAGCCACTACCCCCACATCCTACCAGAGGAGCAGGTCTCAGAGCCACCATCAGAATGATAGAGGATGAGGAGGAATTCGAATTTGACCCATCCGATTACATCAATGATCGAGAGAGTTATGTAGCACCGCTGTTAAGAAATGCCGAAGGAAGGAATATAGGGGTAGTTGAACCCCTAAATTTGTCAGATTATTTCCCCAATCCAACTCCACAAATTGAACCCTTGGATCTCAAGGCATACTTTTCGTCACCCACACCCGTCAATTATGTGAATATCAATACATACCAACCATACACCACAGCCCCCATCAATTACCCGATGAGCCACCAGGCCCCCAATCCTACACCCGCACCCACAAGTTACCAATGGCCTGCGCCCGCCCAGTTTCAACTACCACCGTACACCATAACCCCCATCAATTACCCAATGAGCCAACAGGCCCCCAATCCCACACCCGCACCCATCAATTATCAGTGGCCTGCACCCGCTCCATCCCCCCCAGCTCAACCAACGGCAAGTTCCACCACCCCGGTCAACTACTTGGCAGCCCATCAGCCGCCCTCACCCACTAGCTATCAATGACCTACTTTTATCTCCTTCCCTCCAATGCCACCACCCTCAAGCTCCACCACCCCCATTTGGCCCAATCTTTCCACCCAACCTACTGCCACCGGGGTGAATCAAGTATTGCCCACGCCTCCTGAGACGACAATGCAAGTACCTCAAGAACCGGCAGCCATACCTCTCCTGCTCTCGGGACCCACATATGATCCTCATCAGGTCCTGCTAAGCTATGAACAAATAGATGTAGCGAGAGATGGGGCGAGATTTGGTTACCCGGATGGGGAGGATATCAAAGCAGCCCGAAGCACCAGCAGCAGCACAGGCCCAACCCGAAGGAAAGAAAGAGAGAACTGTGAATCCATTTGAGAAGATGAGTTGAGAACACATACTGGAGACTTAGTCGAGAAGAATGCCTGCCCATATCACTGTATGGGATCTGTTAATGACGTCCCCACTCCATTTTCAAGTATTAATGGGGGCGTTAAAAAATGTGCATGTATCACTCCAAGTTAGCCCAGACGAAGTCGGGCAGATAATTGGTCAAGTGATGGCTCCAAATGCCATTTCATTTTCTGATGCCGATTTACCTGAGGAAGGAGGTAGCCACTCAAAATCTTTAAATATAACCATTGAGTCCAGAAATATGATTATTCCCTTGGTACTAATCGATAATGGGTCTGCATTGAATATATGCCCGTTGAGAACCGCCACCAAGATTGGGGTTGATCCGTGCATGTTAAGGCCCACCAGAACCAGCGCTAGAGGGTTTGACAATACCAGGAGAGAAATAATTGGAAAAGTTAATCTTGAGCTGTTGATAGGGCCAATGTCCTTTTCCACCTTGTTTCAAGTCATGGATATCAAATCCTCATTTAATCTGTTGTTGGGGCGCCCGTGGCTACATGAAGTCAGAGCCATACCTTCCACATTGCACCAGAAACTCAAATTTGCATCTGGGCATAAGATCATCCCGATCATTGGAGAGGGGCACAGCAAAAAAGAAAAGGCCGCCAATAGCGTTGAAAAATCCAATATGCTGGATGTACCACACACCGCTGAGGACGTCGACCTCCACAGTTTCGAGTACGAGGTGTCGGCAATACTCCCAGAACCCATGGAGGGCATCATCTCTAAAATGGGAGGCGGTATGGTAGCAGTAGTGGCGATGCTCCAAAAGTGGGGCTATCAGAAAGGAAGGGGTTTGGGACCCAAATTACAAGGCAAAAGAGAGCCAGTTGTGGCTAAGGGACAGAAAGTAAGATTCGGGCTAGGATACAAGCCCACGGAGCAAGAGGTCCGAGAGGCCAAAGAGAAAGCCAGGGTCACCACGGCTGCAAGAGCTCGAGGAATCAACATAGAGGAGAAACCTCACCCTAGGCTGCACATCAGGGATTCCTTTGTCAGCGCAGGGGTCGTAAAGATCGATCAAAATGGAGCAACCCATTTGACCCCACACAAACCCAAAGCCCCAGTACATCCCACCAATCCCCAGATCTCTCTTCCCAGCTTGGAGATAGATTTGGCCGCGTTGTCCCTTTTCGAGGAACGACGGTCAGTACCTGAACAAGCCCCCCCTGTGGTGAATCACCACAAAATCGAGTTATCATTTGAGGACATGATCCCAGACAAAATGGGGATCAATATGATGGAGGCTGACTCCAATGAGTCATATCAGTTAGCACTCTCCATCCAATCAGGTAAATGAGCAACCCCTCAGGTACGCAACTGGGCATCTTTGCCCCAAACCCTAGAAGCGAGGAGTGGCCTAACATTTGGCACCCGTTTCCCCCCCCCCCAAAAAAAACAACCTATAAAAAGTGAGATAAGCCCTTGGTAGGCAATACCTTGTACATACACAAACCCGCCTTGCCAAGGGTCCGTCTCCGAAGAAAATAAAAATCTCAAAAACATGGAAAAAATACAAAATCTCAAAAACATACAAAAAATACAAAATCTCAAAAACACGAAAAAAATACAAAATCTCAAAAACATGGAAAAAACACAAAATCCCAAAAACATTGAAAAAATCCAAAGTCCAAAAATATCGTCATTTAAAATTCCAGAAAATATCCCACAAAAGGATGCCTTAATCAAAATGCCCGTCCCACATGAAATCGACCCCTTCCCTGTAGAAATACAAGAAGTAGGGATCACGAGTCTGGATGAGGATGTCCCCTTCGAGGAACTCCACAATGAGCTCCTTGACCGATTTGCCGACTTTGAGTATGGCCCTACCCCCATTGTCGAAGAGACCGAAGACGTCAATCTAGGAACCGAGGAGGTTCCCTGAATAACCAAAATCGGAACGTCACTGTCTCCTGAGGAAAGGAAAAGCATGATCGACTTCCTTCGATCATACCAAGACATTTTTGCCTGGTCATACGAGGACATGCCTGGTCTAGATACTGATTTGGTCGAGCATGAGTTGCCCCTCTACCCTGATATGAAGCCAGTCAAGCAGAAGCTGAGACGTCTCTGACCCGAATGGATGCTGAAAGTTAAAGACGAGGTCGTCAAGCAATATGATGCAGGGTTTCTCATGGTATCCAAGTACCCGGAGTGGCTAGCCAACAACGTGCCTGTACCAAAGAAGGATGGAAAGGTCCGCATGTGCATCAATTTTTGCAATTTGAATAGAGCGAGCCCAAAGGACGATTTCCCACTGCCACACATCGATATCTTGGTCGATAACACAGCTAAGCACGAGATGCTTTCCTTTATGGATGGATTCTCAGGATACAGTCAAATCAAAATGGCAGAGGTTGATCGTGAGAAGACAGTGTTCATTATCCCCTGGGGAACCTTCTGCTATCGAGTCATGCCATTCGGGCTGAAGAATGCTGGTGGAACGTACCAGAGAGCTATGACTGCACTATTTCATGACATGATGCACCGAGAGATCAAGGTATATGTCGACGACATGATAGCCAAATCACCGGAGCGAAGCGACCATCTTGTAAACCTTAAGAAGCTGTTTGAAAGGCTGAGGAAGTATCGACTACATCTGAATCCACAAAAGTGCGCATTTGGTGCTATGTCAGGAAAACTATTAGGATTCATCGTCAGCAGGAGGGGGATCGAGGTCGACCCAATCAAAGTCAAAGCCATCACTGAAATGCCACCACCATCTACCAAGAAAGTGGTTAGAGGATTTTTTGGGCAGAATACAGTATATCAGTCGATTAATTGCATAGCTAACTCCAATCTGCATGTCGATCTTCAAGTTACAAAGGAAGAATTCGCTCGTTGAATGGAACGATGATTGTCAGGCAGCGTTCGAAAAAATCAAAAGCTACCTCCTTAATCCACCTATTTTGGTACCACCTGAGCCAGGGAGACCACTCTTGATGTATCTCTCCATGACAGAAGTTTCGATGGGATGTGTTTTGGGGCAACACGATGAAACGGGAAGAAGAGAGAAAGCCATTTACTATATAAGCAAGAAGTTTACTGATTACGAGACGTGCTACTCTCATATGGAGAAAACATGCCTAGCTCTTGTATGGGCTACTCAAAGGCTCCGCCACTATTTGCTATCCCAGGCTGTTCTACTCTTAGCCCGAATGGATCCATTGAAATACCTATTTGAAAAGCCAGCTCTCACTGGACGAACCGCACGATGGCAACTTTTATTATCTGAATTCGACATCACGTACGTCACTCAAAAGTTGATCAAGGGGCAGGCGCTGGCTGATCATCTTGCCAACAATCCTTTACCTGATTATGAGCCTTTGAGAACTGAGTTCCCCGATGAAGATATCTTGCTCATGACGAAAGACGATACAAAAGAATCATGGGTAATGCACTTTGACGGGGCAGCAAATTTCGAGGGTCAAGGAGTTGGCGCCATCATAATCTCACCAAAAGGATCCCATGTACCGATCTCTATCAAGCTCAACTTCCCTTGCACTAACAATATGGCTGAGCACGAAGCTTGCGCCGCTGGTCTGCAGGCGGCTCTTGATCTGAATGTAACTCACCTTCGAGTATTTGGCGATTCACAGTTAATCATATGTCAGATGAATGGTGACTGGAAGACGAAAGATGAGAAGCTGATCCCCTATCATGAACACCTCGAGGATCTGATAGCCTGCTTCCAAGATGTGACTTTCTCATACGTCCCTCGGATAAGGAATCACTTTGCCGACGTATTAGCAACTTTGGCGTCAATGATTGAAATCCCTTACGGTGTTGAGATGAAGCCGATCAGGATTGAGTAGAGGAATGAGCCGGCCTTCTGCCTCCAGATTGAGGAACCTACAAAGCCTGATGATGAGCCACCTTGGTTCTCAGATATCAAGAATTTTCTCGAGACCCTAACTTTCCCAGAGGGTACATCCAAGACAGACCGAAGAACCATTCAACGTTTAGCGGCAGGTTATGTCATTTGCGGGGAATGCCTCCACAAGCGATCATACAATAACATCTTACTCAAGTGCCTCACTGAAAGTGAAGCAATCAATATTATGAAAGAAATCCATGAGGGAGTATGCGGAGCCCACGTCAGCGGTCACATGCTCGCTAAGAAAATCCTATGACATGGATATGTTTGGACCACCATGGAATCAAATTATTGCAAACATATTCAAAAATGCTACAAGCATAGGAAACACTCCAGTCTGATACACGGTCCTGCCATTGACCTTCACTCCATGACCACTCCTTGGCCATTTGCTGCCTGGGGCCTTGACATTGTGGGAATGATTAATCCAAAAGCATCAAACGGACATCGGTTCATCCTCGTCGCCATTGAGTACTTCACCAAGTGGGTAGAAGCAGCGTCATATGCCAACATCACGGCCAGTCACGTCCAGAAGTTTCTCAAGAATAATATTGTGTGCCGATTTGGAGTACCCAAAGATATCATCACGGACAACGACACAAACTTTGTGAATAAATGCATCTGAAACTTCTGCAAGCAATACAAGATCAGACACCATCGCTCATCCCCTTATCGGCCTCAAACTAATGGAGCCGTGAAAGCCGCGAACAAGACAGTCGTCCGCATCCTTGAGAAAATGGTCGTCACTTATCGAGATTGGAGCGAAATGCTGCCATTTGCTTTGTGGGCCTATCGAACGTCGATCCTTACCGCTACAAGGGCAACACCATTCTCCCTTGTGTATGAAACTGAGGCTGTCCTCCCAGTAGAGGTTGAAGTACCCTCGCTCCGAATCCTCATGGAATCAGGCTTACCCGAATCAGAAAGAGAGAGATCACGCTTTGATCAGCTGAACTTACTGGACGAAAAGAGACTCCTAGCCTTATGCCATACCCAAGTATACCAGGGGCGAATCGCACGTGCGTACAATAAGCGTGTCCACGGTCGAGATCTAAAGGTAGGAGACACTGTGCTGAAGAAGATCTTCCCATCCCTCCATGCCGATCCAAGAGGAAAGTTCAAGCCAAACTGGGAAGGGCCTTACGTCATTCGAGAAGTGTTGCCGGGATACGCCATCCGCCTCGCCACCATGGACGGAGATCATCTTCCTGAGCCAATCAACGCTGGATACGCCTGACGGTTCTACTCTTAGTCCATCACGATAAGGTAAGTATTGATGAAACAGATACGTGACAGCTTAAGAACCACCCAAAAGAGGCCATCATTCCAAGCACAGTAGCCCAAAAGCATCCCTAAAAATGATGATATCCTTTGCTACCCCATTTGAGCCTGAGCCTTTCCTTCAATAACCCCCTTCCCTAAAAAAATATGTGTGTACATATACAAAAAGGATGAAGTACAGTCACTATCAAAATCTTTAAAAAATTGAAAAAGCAAAACCTCAAAAAGAGATTGCCTAAAATAAAACAAAATAAAATATAAAAAAATAGAAGAATCATGGGGCATGTACAGTAAGATCCCCAAGGAAGAAAGTATGTTGAAAAAATTAAAGCCGTATCAAGGAAACCCTTTTAGCCCAGCATACCTTCAAATCCTAACCTAACCCATGGCTAAGCTACACCCTGAAGGAAGCCCTCTTTGTAGGTTCGCAAGTAGTCATAATATCTGTTAAGTCAACATGAGCCGAGTCGTGAGACGACACCAGAACCCCATCTAGCCGGCTATGACGGAATCGACGTCTATGTCGTGGCTCTTAAAAAAAAAAAAAAAAAGAATAAAATAAAATAAAAATACAAGCTCAAAGCAAGATGGACGTAGTGAAAACCCGAAAGGGCTCTACGGGTAAAAACAGCGAGCTTGTGCGGACCAAGTGAAAACCCGAAAGGGTGCTTGGGGTGAGAGAGCTAAACCCATGGACGTGGTGAAAACCCGAAAGGGCGGCGCAGGTAAAAAAAGGGAGATAAAAAAAAGAGAAAAAAATAAGAGAAGAAGAAAAAAGAAAAGAGGAAAGGTTTGGACTGATTGAGAAGATTGATGTTTGAGGACCCCTTTTGTTACTCTTCCTGTACCCTCTTGTCCGACTGGGCCGCTCATGCTAGTTCAAATCAGGTCCCGACTAGAATTGTCTTGGTGAAACCCGCACCGTCGAACGTATGACCCAAGGCAAGGAGAAAGGTTTAACTCAATCTGAAGGGATCAATATTCCGGCCTTGGCAAAATTCGAAAACCCATCCAGGTCCGACTCCAAAAGGGGGGGTTGACCATGCTCAAAGGTGGACCCAAGGTTTCTCAATATATCACCCAATGATTAAGGCAAAAAAAAAAAAAAGAAGAAGAGAAAAAAACAGAAGAAAGAGGAGATAATACATAAACCAAAAAAATAGATCTGTATAGATGTATATAACTACCTTTTGTATCACTTGCACCACATCTCAAAAAAGCCGGTGTAATGACTGGCGTGTTTTCCTTTTTACAAGTATAGAAAAAAAAAACAAAAAAACAAAAATATAAATAATAAAAAATATTTATATATATATATATATGTATACCAAAAATGTGTGTATCTGTAAAGGGGTTTTCTAGGCCCCTTTTTTCTGTGTATATGATCTATGCAAAAAGTTCTGTGTGCAGGAAGGAGTCAACGACCCAACTCGCACTTCAAAGCGCTAATCTCAGCATAAAGATCATCCTCTCGGGCATTCCTCTCAGTCAGCCAACGACCATGCTGGCTCTTGAACCTCTTCCGAGAAGTGTCGGCGGCTCCAAAAGCAACACTCAGTGATTCCTTCAAGCGGAGAACCTCGCTCTCCATTGTGTCTACTCTAACCTGCTCGCATGCCAAGAGTTCTTGCAGTACCCTCTTCTCATCCACCAGTAGCTCGATACGGGTCTGGAGCGCCGCTTCTTTCTTTGGCCAGGGGCCTCCAGTCTCAATGCTTTGACAAATTCGGGCCATGGGTGGCAGGCCGCTCAGTCAACAGCCAGGCCTCATACTCAGGAGAAGTTCTAACAGAGTCTCCCTGCTCAAAATCACACATCAGGGTCGACTGTTGCGTCTCCCAAAGAGCAGCAATTCGGTCTATGTCTTCAGAGGATCCCCTAGAAAAGTTTAAATCACATAAAGGGGGTCTGGCCTCACAAGGCACCTGCTAAGGGCAGCCAAACTGACGCAACACCCGGAATGGGAAGTAGAAGGTACTGCCGGTCAGTCCTAGGAGGGTGATACCCTCATGGTCTGTAGAACGAATCACTGGGAAGGTTCGATCCAACCAAGGAAGCCTCCATGTCAGCTCAGCATCGACCAACCAAAGTTTCAGAGCCGAAGTATTACCTTGAGGGAGTAAGTGGCATCTACCCAAAAAACAGCGGGCCACTTCGCCTCGAGCAACATAGAAGCGAGGCACGGGCCCCAAAATGGCAAAATGCTCACCCAGCCAGACCTGGAGCAATAAGGGGCATCCCCGAAGACCCTCCACTTTGCCCAAGGCAAAAGAATCAAGGAATTGGTACAGATCGGCAAGCATCAAATGCATCATGGATCGGCCCGCCTCCAGCTCCATCAAAATATCACAAACTACCAATGAGAAGCTTTCTCCCCGAGTGTAGAAGAGGATTTCAGAGATGAGACCAAGTGCTAGAGCTTTCACGTTAAAGGCATTCCTAATTGGTAATTTTCGAAGGCTTTCATCACCGAAAAGTTCTTTGAGGAATTTTAGCGAACACCGGTGGGCCCCCCAATGAGACTTTTCTCATACTCGGATTTCTTCAAACCGAGAGTAAGGTGAACGGATCTGGACTACCCTGGTTTAGGCATAACTCTTGCAAGGTCCCTATGAAGCTTCAGGCCAGACAGATTGGATAGCTCCTCAAGGGTTGGGGTCAACTCCCGCTTCCCAAAATGGAATACATGAAGGTTCACATCCCAGCACGAAGCGGCGGCATGAAGGAGCTCCCGCCGAGGAGGAATCTCTAAGAAAGAAGGAAGGTGAGATAGCCCAAGGCGCCCCAAGTCGGCGAGCTCCCTCTCGTTCAAACTCCCAAACCAAGCCGCCAGGAACTTGGGCCCCAAGCCCGACAGAGAGGATATCTTGGCTCCGGACCCTCCACGTAAGGGAGGGTTTAGGAGGCGGATCCATGAACGTACAAGGATCTTTTGGGAAGATAAGAATCATTGTAGGAAGATGAACCTGCCTTGGAGAAACAAGAGCTAAAAATACCGGTCAAGGGAGCCAAGTCAAACAAAAAAGAAACAATTTCTAGGTCAATTCGGGCATATAAGGCCCCACTACCCGCAGGCCGAAGCTAGTGCAACTAATAGTTGCGCCAGCACATTGTTGTCCCTTTTTTGGCCTAGCGCAACTAATAGTTGCGCCAATGCATTTAAACCCCCAATTTGGCCTGGCGCAATTATTAGTTGCACCAGTACAATTTCTTTGGCACTTTAGCTTGGCGCAACTATTAGTTGCGCCAGACTAAAACCCCCCTCCAGCCATCTCAAGACCGAACTGAAGAGGGGACGTTTGCCCTTTTTGTTGGTTTTATATATGTCGGCACTTCCGACCATCAATGACTAGTGGAGTATTTTATCATGTGCAAGATTGATCCTGCATTGAGGCACGCGACCCAAAAGGCCACTTTCTAAAAAGGGTATGAAGCAGGCACTTCCTGCAAAGAAACAGATTTGATGCCAAGCAAGCAGAGCATAAAAATCAAAGCAAGACCATCTCCCAAATAATTATAAAAATCCTCAAATTTGTTTCCAAAAGTACCACACCAACCATTCTCCAAATTGTTTAAAAACAAATCCCAAAATAAAATCCAAAATGCTGAAGGAAACTAATGGCCTATTCCTTGCTCGCTCCCTTAGACTTCTTGCGATGGCGAGAGGAGCTCTGATAGGTCCTCATGTCCCCCACTCTAGACCATGCCTACAAAATCCTATTGAGCAAGGAACGCGACTCCTTAGCCCGGGCACGCTGCAAGGCACAGTTAAGGACAAAATCAGTCAAGGGGCCAATGATAATGAAAAAAAAATGAGAGGAGTTGAGCAGCCAGGAACTCACCGTCTCCACCTCCCGAAGCTCTGCCAGATGACGATGGTACTCCGCATATTCCATAGCCGAGTTGAAGTCCTACGATACAGAATTCAATTGTTAGAACACCCCTGAAAGCATGTACCGAAGGCAACCAAAATAAAGGGGAAGCGACTCATCTAAAAACTCACCCCGGGGGCCACCTCAGGAGGAGGAATGCGGGCCGCCTCAGTAGAGAGCCGTGCCTGTCGTCCCACGTCGGCACAGATATCTGAGAGGAAGCCATCATCTATACGTCGAAAGGTCCCATAAGCTACAGATGGACCCCCACCAGGGACACCCGCCTGAGAGGTACCCGATGGACTTGCACCTGATGAACCCTCGCCCGAGGGACCCCCACCAGAAGGACCAACACCAGAGGGATCTACAGCACTCGGCCCACTTTCATCGTCCGAACCTTCTCCCGGAGCAAACTATAAACCAAACAAGAATCTATTCAGATAAGACTCAGGCCGAGTAAAAAGCAAAAGAGAAATTAATCCAAGCTAAGATGAGGTGACCAAGTGGGCCCCCGAACACAAGGAAATTAGCGCTAAGGACAAAACGCGATAGGATGAACCGGTAGGGGAGGCACTCGTACCAAGCATGATAATCCCCAGGCACATGGAGAGAGCGAATAGGGAATCCATTGTTGAAAAAGGCCACTGTCAGCTCCTCAATGCTGCCAGCAGGACTCCAAACGTCAGCCGGTGGATCCACGGGTATGGCATAGTAGCCCTGGAACTGATGCACCACCCTCTCCCCCAAATAGTAGCATTTGGCCCACGCTCCATAAAAGAAGACGACGCGGCGGTTGTTAAATAGGTGGGAGGCACCCACGACTGTTCTGTCCCAGAAAGGGGACGTCAGGTACGGATCGGGGAGGATATGCTCAAAATAAAAAAAAGCAAGAGGGACCAAATAAGCAACGCCTCAATCAAAAGAAATGCTCAAGCTGAAGGTAAACTAGGTTTGAAATTATCACCAACTCAGGCACCATCAAATCAAGCTGGGACCTTAGGCCCATTTCCAGGTGCTTTAGGCCCACGTCGCGGTGTCGGGCCTGATGCCAGTTGCTAAGAAGGGGATAGGTGAGCATCTCCGTGAAAAGGAGTGGGCGCCCAAGGTGAAAGTGGTGGTATCCCCATAACTGAAAAAGGGGCATGGTACGAGAGCAGGTCAGCAATATAAATGGATCAGTCAGAAAGGAAAAATGATGAGTAAATGATAGAGATAATAAGAGCGAAGGGGTGAGGAATTACCTCCAGAACGGCCCAAAATCCCACGGCAGACTTCGAATCCCCGGTCATGACCCTGCATAAGTTGTACATCACCAAAGGTATCCGCCTCCCAGTCATGCAGGAACATCGCCCCAATTATCCATCACACTCAACAGGGCCAGGCTGACCCGTCCCCCACTGGCATTTGTAAAAAGGGTCTTGCCCGGCAGAGTAGGAGGTGATGCGAGCTAGAACGATCGCTCGCCTGCACGATGTAAAGCACCGATCCTGGCCCCCCAGTCCACCACCTCATCGGCAGAAAAAGGTCGGCAGGACATCTTGACCTCTGTGCCATGGGTCTGCCCACGAGGAGGATAGGCCCCGATCAACCGAATGATGTCCTCCCAGCTCGAAACCGCCAAGGTGGATATCGAGACTCTGCCGATCCTAATGCCAGTAATCATGGCCCAATCAACGGGCATCAGCGTCAGCTCAGCATACGGCATGTGAAACGTCATGGTCTCTGGACAGAACCGCTCAATGAGGGCCTTCAAATAGGCGGCATCCGCCCTCATGGCAGGGCAGGACAAGAACTCCCCGAAGCCCACCTGCTCCAACAAAACTTTCACCACGGGAGGGACATAAAGGTAGAACTCGTGGAAATCAAGCCACCCCCTGCGGAATACAATGTTGGGCAGCTCCTGCACCCAAAAAAAATATATACACATCAGATGGCAGAGGTGATAAAAAACTACGCAAAGGAAAGAAACTGAACCTATCTTTTACCTTGCCCGCTATTTCGAAATTGGAGATGTGGAGTATCTTTAGCGATGGAGGAGGCCGACTCACCTCACCATCTCGAGCCATGGGCCCGCTCTCCGCTCCACCCAAAGGAACTACTCTCCTCGTGGACCGTACACTATCTCGGGCCCCTCCTCGTGGCCCTCCTCGGGGACGTGCTCATCACCGCCCGACATGCTGGGGCAACAAAGCAATCACGTCAGAACAGATCAATGATAAAGAGCCATGATATCCTATGCTGTAAAAAGGGAGGTAAGTATGCTCACCTTTCCCTTTTCTTTTCACATATTTTAAAAAAAAATTGAGAGATACACATGCAAAAAAAAGAACAAAACAACAAAAACAACAAAAAAATCCCTTTTTAGGCTAAAAACGCAAAAAAAAAAATATTTTCTTCAGAAAAGGATAATAAATAAAATTTTCCCTTCCTATCTTTGAAAATAAAGCAAGTTAGAAGCAAATAAAATCGTTCTTTTATCACTCTAAAAAGAAAAAAAAAGAGAGGGTCCTTCATTTTATGTTCCTAAAATCATAAAAAACAAAAATTCCTTTCTTTATGCCTCTAAAAACATAAAAACAAAAAATCTCTTTCCTTCTGTTTAGAAAAACCAAAAAAAAAGTCCTTCATTTTATGTTCCTAAAATCATAAAAATAGAAAAAAATCCTCTCTTTATGCCTCTAAAATCATAAAAACAAAAAAATCTCTTTCTGTTTAGAAAAACTCAAAAAAAAAAAGAGAGGGTCCTTGATTTTATGTTCCTAAAATCATAAAAATAGAAAAAAATCCTTTCTTTATGCCTCTAAAAACATAAAAACAAAAAATCTCTTTCCTTCTGTTTGGAAAAACCAAAAAAAGTCCTCCATTTTATGTTCCTAAAATCATAAAAACAGAAAAAAAAATCCTTTCTTTATGCCTCTAAAAACATAAAAACAAAAAATCTCTTTCCTTCTGTTTAGAAAAACCAAAAAAAATCTTCCATTTTATGTTCCTAAAATCATAAAAACAGAAAAAAATCCTTTCTTTATGCCTCTAAAAACATAAAAACAAAAAATCTCTTTCCATCTGTTTAGAAAAATCAAAAAAAGTCCTCCATTTTATGTTCCTAAAATCATAAAAACAAAAAATCCTTTCTTTATGCCTCTAAAAACAGGGAACAAAAAAAAAATCTCTTTCTTTCATGTTAAAAAAAAAGAGGGGGATAAAAAATCCTTTTCTTCATGGACCATAAAATCAAAAAAGAAAGAGAGAATCCTTCTTGCATACTAAAAAAAAAAAAAAAAAACACCAAAAATCCTCCTTTTGTGCCCATAAAACCAAAAAAAAAAATCCCACTTTTACAAAAAAACTAAAACAAAAAAAATATATTACATAGATCAATACCCTAGTTAGTTTTCAAAAAAAAAACAAACAAAAACAAAACAGAAAAGCAAAATCCGTTTTAATGTTAAGAGAATCCCGCTCCTTAATAGATCTTCAACAAAAAAAAAAAAAACCGAACCATTTTTAGTTAGTTGAGATCCCCCCCAAAAAAAAGAAGAAGCCTCTTTCGTTAGTTTTCCAAAAAAAAAAGAAAGAAGAAGAAGAAAAAAGACACAAAAAAAAGAGAGAGTCCTTGCTTTATATTTAGGATTGAAGAAAAAAAAAAAGAAGAAAAAAAAAACAACCTAAAATAGAGTCCTTTCTATGCATAAGAAAACAACAAAACAAAAAAAAAAATCTATATTATGCATTAAATAAAAAAAAAAAAACATAAAACAACCAAAATAAGACACCAGTCATGGAATATCATCACCACATCATAAATAGATATGCTCACAAGAAAAATAACCCATTTACCATCTAGAAATGCAAGATCATGATCATATTTGCATAAAAAAGCAAGAAAAATCAAGAAAAAAGAGTTCTAAATGATTACCTTGTGAAGAAGAAGGGGTCGTTGGTCTAGCGTAGGCCCGTGATCGATCCGCAAGCGAAACAACGGCAAAAGGCACGCTAGAGGCAACATAAAGGAACCCTAAAGGGGAGGGGGAATGGTTTTTCAGTTTCAAAGAGGAAGAAGAGGGGGGGAGAATTCAAAATGAGAGGCCCCGCCTTGAAAGTTGCTTTTAAATATTTAGAAACTGCGCAACTAATAGTTGCGCCAGGAAAATGTTTGCCTTCCTTTGGCTTGGCGCAACTATTAGTTGCGCTAGCCTATTTCTGGCCCCATAATGGCCTGGCGCAACTAATAGTTGCACCAGGTACTCTGGCCGGGTCTTAGGCCGTGTACGGGTCAGATGGGAAGACCGGTCCCCCCACTTTCTTTTGCTTGATTGTTTGGTCACTGCCAACCGATGCACGCGCTCCCAAGGCGGCTTTTCGGTCATCCTTTAATTTGCCCAGGAAGCCGTGCTAACACTTCCTTTTGCTTGATTGTTTGGTCATTGCCAACCGATGCACGCGCTCCCAAGGCAGCTTTTCGGTCATCCTTCGATTTTCCCAAGAAGCCGTGCTAACACTTCCTTTTTCTTGATTGTTTGGGCACTGTCAATCGATGCACGCGCTCCCAAGGCGGCTTTTCAGTCATCTTTCAATTTACCTAGGAAGCCGTGCTAAAATAAGGACGGGCCGAGGTCAACAAGCACCCTAGTCCTACACACAAGGAAAATCCAGAAAAATACAATCCCCATAGAGAGCCGGAAATATTCACAAGAAAAATCCACATAAAACTCCAAAAAATCAGTATAAAACGCTAAAAAAAATTCACATAAAAATCCAAAATTTCACATAAAATAATAACTCCAAAACTCCAAAAAAAATCACATAAAATAATAACTCCAAAATTCCAAAAAATTCGCATAAGATAATAGCTTCAAAATTCAAAAAAAATTCCATAAAATAACAGTTGAAATTTTCAAAAAAAAAAAAAAATCGCATAAAATGATAGAAAAATCAAAAACATATTTGAACTCCCTACACAGCGCACAAGCATAAAGTCGTAAAACGTCAATGTTTTATCAGCAATGTAGCTGTGCCACATCGAAGTCCGGAGTCGGAGGTTCGCCTCAGATCTATGGATCCTGCCTTAAGGCAGGAGCAACGGTGTCAGTCCCGGTCAAACAGTCACTGTTTCGATCGAGTCTACTCCACTGCTAAATCTTTGCGACAAGCGCTTGGACTCATGTGAACTTAAGTGCCTTAAGCTTCAGATTCTCCGTTAAAAAAGGTCAATCGTTAGTTGAAACCAACCTGTCGAGAATGAGATTATGTGTTAATCAAACTATGTGCAACCATAAATTCAGAAGGGTTCACTTCCCTTTTATTTTTCGCAGGCTTAAAACCTATTTGGGCAGCGGTATCCCTATAAAGTGTACGCCATGCGTCTGGGTATCGGTATGATGGTCATTTCTCCTCGTAAATTATACCCGGGCGGGTCCGGGTCGGGGCTTCCATCGCCTTTGTTGTTGCTTATTGCCCCTAATGGGTGCATGTTTATGCATAGTTAATTGATGTTTATGATCGTTGTTGGCAGAAACCAGGATTGGATATCCCTTTTGGGTAGACGGAGCTGGACACTCTGGGTCATGTGGATCGGAGGCGCGTTTTGAAAAATGGCATGCACTCCTAAAAAGCGTTGTGACATCTATTCACTTCACTCAAGTGGTCATGCTAAATAAACTTTGGGATCGATGGGTTCACCCAAAGATCTCAAACCCTGCTTTCAGCAGGGGCACCCGCGAATGGTCCGATGGGGCCATTAAATGCCTTGTAGGATTGGACGCAAACTATGGAGCCTTGCGTGTGTTTACTTCGTGCCTATCTTTGAATGTGAGTTGATCACCCCTCTTACTTACGAAGCTGTTGCATTCAGAATGAATCTCGAACATCAATCACCTTCAAATCATCTCGAGGAGAGGACATTTTTCCTGACTAACGGGCTTTCGCAACTCGAGGGGCGAACGTTTTCCCAGCTATTAGGCTTTCGCAACTCATTCCACCTCGGTTATGCCCAGTAATGTCGCTAAGCGCTTGGGAACCGATTACCTCGAGAAACGAATTATTAGCCTGGCACTCCAAGGCTTTCATTTTCTCATCGTGTTACTCACCTAATATTTGAAGTTCGTTCTGAATGCAGCGGACCTGTCAGTAATGCCTTGGGCTTCTTCGGATGCCTCTTTTCTTTGGCATTCGATCATTAGTGATCGGATACCAAAGAGGGGCATCTGTAGACACCCAAATTCGGCCCAAGGCCTGATTGAAACATATTTCGAGAGAGGCACATTTTTAAGCTTTTGATGGCGTGTATGGAATCCTTAGGAATCACCCTAAACCCTTAGGAGTCACCCTAGATCCCCAGGAACCAACCCCGACCCTTAGAACCCTTTTCTTAAACCCTAACCTATCCTTCCCAGGCAATAAGGAGGAGGGGTGCACCAGAACTAGCTACAACCCTCTACGGCGACCAACTCTTATACCATTGAAGAGTAGAGGTCGTCATCTTTTCAATGGTCCAAGAATCGCCCCAATCGGAGGTATATACCAAAAGATACGGCAGTCCAAACCTGGAGGGCAGGAAGGTAACTTCAAGGTGCCCCCCTAGGGATTTGGCGCGACTATTAGTCGCACCAGGCTATTTCTCCCCAGAAATGGCCTGGCACAACTAATAGTTATGCCAGGTATAAATTTTGCCTGGCGCAACTATTAGTTGCGCCAGGCCAATCCTCCCTAATTTTAAGCCTGGCGCAACTAATAGTTGCGCCAAGTTTAAAAGGTGGCCCCCACCCCGCGAGCTAACTTCTAGCACTATTCCTCACTGTTTTATTATGCTTTTTCCTGGCGCAACTAATAGTTGCGCCAGGCATATGAACAGTAACAATGGGTTTTTGCCCCGAAATTCATGTTTAGGGTTTGACTTGTTGACCACCTCAACCTTTGGGGTGTGTTTTGTTAGTCCTGTTGCACCCATTCCTTACCTATTTGCAACCCTCCAAGTGGCTTAAAGCCTCACCCCATCATCCGCCATTAGAACCACCTTCACACCTTTCCAAGCTCTCAAAATCCTAGGAAACCTTAGATTTGAGATTACCTAATTGCTAACTCCAATTAGCATCTAAGTAGCCTCCTAATCCACTCCTTTCCTATAAATAGAGCCCCCCACCCCTTGGTTTAGGGGTTGAGAAATTTGCTTAAGAGAGAAAGAGCTCAAAGTGAGAAGTTCTTCCTCCCTTTTGTGCACTATTTTCACCCAAATTCCAGAACCTCCCAACCTCATTTCAAACTTGTTCTTGCATCCAAAATCCTTAGCCTAGGTGTGTGTGACCCCCTAGCCTCCATCTCCCACTTCTTAGCTTTAAGTCCTAGGAGTTAGAACCCCATTTTCCAACATACAAAGCCCTCAAAAGCTCATCAAAGCAAGCCACGCAAGGCTCCTCTACAGTGCTTCAAGGGCCCGAGGGCTCCGGCTCTCCCATTTCTTCTCCTATCTCTTCTAGCTCCCTCCATCCTCCCATTTGTTCCGTTATGCCACCGATTTTTCGGTAGGAACGGAGGAGCACAAATAGGATTCTAAGCCCCTTTGGGCAAGAGGAAGCTATTTTCCTTGCTTCTACTTCATTTTATTTTTGGCCATTAGTAGAGACCGCATTAAGTGGGTTGATCGGGTGCCTAACACCTTCCCGATCGATAACCGAAGCCCCTACCCAAGAGCCTTTGGTGTGGACCGAATTCAGAGTCATTTTTAGCACTTAGGTGCTCATAAAAATGAACTAGGTATCCCGGGACACCAAAAGCTTCGGGTGGCGACTCTATATTTTTCATCATTAGAGAGCGCTTCGTCGCGACGGGGATCGCATCGATTCCCACGGTTGCACAGATGGCGACTCTGCTGGGGAATTAGCTAGTAGAGCTTCCCCTTGAACTAGGCCTTTTTTATTTTTTTATCTTTCTAACATTTTATTGCTGTTTTTTTATTATTTTTGCTATTTTTTTGTCACTCACCCCTACGATTCCGCTTTAAATTTCAGCAATCTTTGCCCAGTCACTTGACTGACACCTTTTTTTACTCACCCCTACGATTCCGCTTTAAATTTCAGCAATCTTTGCCTAGTCATTTGACTGGCACCTTTTTTACTCACCCCTATGATTCCACTTTAAATTTCAGCAATTTTTGCCTAGTCGCTTGACTGGCACCTTTCTTTTACTCACCCCTACGATTCCGCTTTAAATTTCAGCAACTTTCTACCTAATCACTTGACTGACACCTTTTAAATTTCAGCACTTTTTACTTCCCGCCTAGTGGCTTGACTGGCCCCGTCTTTTTTATTATTCATATCCTAACAGTGGGCGCCGGCCCGTAGTGGAGGCACGAGATAATCACCCTCGGTCTTTGAACTAAAGAAAACTTCCAAAAAAAGAGAAAAGCTTTGAAAAAAATTAAAATTGAACCAAGTTAGGGAGCTTAATTATTTTGTTTTGCGAGGTAGATTTTTCAAAAGGGTTGGTTTAGGCACACATACAAACACCCAGGTCTTAGTATGGCGGCAGCCCCTAGTGGTGATGATCCAGAAAAGTCCCAGCCCACCTAGTATCTGAGAAGGCGCTTGCGCCGGAGGTATATCGGGTGGGTTCCCATTCTGAAGCTTAAAACCCTTGCGGAGCGCGCTAGCGAGTTATATCGAACTCAATCCTTTAGGTGCGGTAAGGAGAGAATCGATCACCATAAAACAGCTCAGTTCTCGGAAGCCTAGCTTCCACAAAAAAATCAAAAAGAGACTCATTTCGGGCATCAGTGACTGCTATTTTCTGTTCTGGAGAGGCAGTTTTTGCCTGGCGCATATATTAGTTGCGCCAGTGTAAAAACACTGGATTTTATAACTGGCGCAACTAATAGTTGCGCCATCTTTAAACTCCCAACTTTTACCTTGGCGCAACTATTAGGTGCGCCAGCGTGAAAGTCCTCCCCTGCAACCTTGGCATAAGTATTAGTTACACCAGGTCCGTTTGGCAGCACCCAACCCGAATCCTTGGCCCTTTCCATCTCCCGAGTTCCCCGATCAGTGTGCATAGTACCTTGTTTAAGCCCCACCATCTCCGACACCCAATACGCCCCTGTCGGTCAAGAGAATTCATCTTCTTTTTAGCTCGTTTCGGGGGATCGGGTCATTTGCCTCGATTTTCGTGTCTTCAATAGGTCGAAGGTTCTCCTTCAATTTTTTTGAAGTGCATCGGAATCGTCACCGCGGGTCTTGAACTAAGGTACGAGAGCCACCGGAAAAGGGAATTCCAAGGCTTCGAAATCTTTGTTTTTCAAAAAGTTTTCATAAAATTCAAAAAATATATATATAATCAAAACATAAAAAATATTTAGTTTGTGGTGCTGGCACAATGGCATCATCTTACCCTCCGTTGTCCAGTAGGGGAAGAAGGAGGAGGATTTTTGGGCCATATCCAAGGCACCCTTACCCGATCCGCTCCGAAAGAATGTTGTGGGTAGTGGACCCGGCCTACGCCGATCCCGACTCATCCCCGCCACATTCTCCAACCCACTCCCATTCGGGAGAAATCTTTTCCACCATCCCCCTCACCCACCCCCTTTATCATATCACCCATTCATTCCCCATATTCCCAACCACTACCCCCCAAAATATCCAAAGTCCAACCCCCCATTCCCCATCTTTTGCCCAAACCATGCCCATGCCAAACCCATTTTTCCAATCCACCTCCATGCCCCAATTCCCATCATCCCCCTATAGACCCGATCCACCCACATTCACATACACCACTTCCACCCTATCCAACCCCCCGCAAAATCCTCCATCCACCCAGGTCATGCCCGTTTTTACCAGGGCCATGCCCAATTTTCCTCATCCTTCCTCATCATGCCCCCCATCATCCTAAAATAAATCCCCTCATCCACCCCATACACCCCCCACCTACCGGGGCCATGCCCAATTTTTCCACCACCTCCATCCCATCTATACCCCATCACCCCTTAAATCCACCATCCACATCCCACCCCTCTTCCATGGCCATGATGCAGGAGATGTTCCAAGCATACTCCTCATGGA
Organism: Chloranthus sessilifolius; assembly: GCA_021018995.1. NCBI lineage: Eukaryota > Viridiplantae > Streptophyta > Magnoliopsida > Chloranthales > Chloranthaceae > Chloranthus > Chloranthus sessilifolius. The sequence continues at coordinate 29,570,636 of CM037597.1, read as the reverse complement.
GGGCTTACCAAAATATCTCTCCTCCACACCCCACATCCATGAATCCATCCCATACCTTAGCAAACCTCCATGCTTCATTCCCTCATGACCCCCATCACCCACATGCCCCAAGGCCCATTGGCCCAAAACCCCTTTTCCCACACATCTCAGGGCCCCATGGCCCAATACCCCACCTTCCATGATCCTCAGAGCCCCATGGCCCAATACCCCACTACCCATCATCTCTAAGGCCCATTGGCCCAAAACCCCATTATCCATATCCCCTAGGGCCCATTGGGCCAAACACATCAAATCCAAACCCATCAGTGGCCCATGGCCCAAATCCACCAATGGCCCATGGCCCAGACCCAACAAGGCCCATCGGGCCAGACAATCAAGGGCCCATGGCCCAGACCTAACAAGGCCCATCGAGCTAGACCCAACAAGGCCCATCGGGCCAGACCCATCAAGGGCCCACGGGCCAAACCCATCAAGGGCCCATGGCTCAGACCCATTGGGCCAGACCCACCAGGGACCCATGGCCCAGACCCAACAAGACCCATTGGGCCAAACCCACCAAGACCCATTGAGCCATACCCACCAAGGGCCCATGGCCCAAACCCATCAAGGCCCTTCGGGCCAGACCCATCAAGGGCCCTTGGCCCAAACCTACCCAGGCCCATTGGCCCAAACCTATCAGTGGCCCATGACCCAAAATGACCAAGGGTTCATGGCCCAAACCCAAACCCCACACTCATACCTTCCACAACACCCCCAACACCTAACCCAACCTTAACAGCTAGGTCAAACCCATGTCATCCCCCAAACCCAATTCCCCCATGGCTGCACACCCCAAGGCCATCTCCAAACCTTCCCCCATACCCAATGGCCCTACCAGGCCCCGCCCCAAAACCAAATTCCCATCACCCAACAAACCTTTCCTCACCCCCAATGGGCTCACCCAACCCCTACTCATGCCATTCCCATCCAACCCATGCAAAGAATAAAGTTGAGAATCCTGCCTTCATCGCATTACGCACCACCGTATGAAGAGGACGAGATTAGGAACAGCGGGGCCTATGCTGGGGAATTGACCAACCTCAACCCTCCACCAGTAATTGCCCACCCCCTGGTAGCCCAGAGTGAAGTCCGACTGACGGCTGAGAAAGCGGCCCCTATATCGAAAGAGTCAGAGCAGCTGAAAGAATAGTTAGACAAAATACAAAAACAGCTGATAAAATGGGTGGTGCTGAAATCCACGCCATGGACTTCGCAGACCTATGCCTGTTCGCTGAGGTCCCCTTGGCCCCCAAATTTAAAATGCCAGTATTCGACAAATACAATGGCACAGGCAACCCGATCGCACTGCCATCCAAAAGTTTGTAATCGACGGCTTCATTCCAAATTTGTACTCCATCAGACTTATCCAATATATGACATGTAACAGTCACAACAAAAATGAAACCACGAAACAAGGATGAAAGGATTCGCATAAAACTAAGGTCACAAGTGCCTACAACTGAGGAACGTCACTCAAAAATTAAGTACGTACAATTCAGGTCTATGGTTAAACCTCAACAAAGGCTCTGAACAAATTCATATGCAATATTGTCTTAGATTTAATTAGAATGAGTCACAGTGCGATAGGCTTCACAAACCACGCTTTTCAAGGGACGGGATCTGTAGTAACCTAGATATACTTTGTGTGGCATCCCATACTACCATAGAGGAGTTGCATCCGTACATGGACCCCTACATTCCAAGTGCGACGTGCCTGGGAAAGAGACCGCATCGTGGCTCAAGCTTAAAAATCATGCCTTATTGTATTACGTATCTTATCATACATATGCCCTTTTTCAAAACAACAAATATCCAGAAAAACACACACTTATAGTAATCCTGGATAGCAAGAACTAGCATACACGCCTGCAACAGTCCTAGATAGCGATAACTAGCATACATACCGGTAGCAGTCCTAGATAGCGACAACTAGCATACATACCTGCAATAGTCCTTGATAGCAAGAACTCATATACCATGATCCATATCAACCCACAAGAACTAACAAATGGCTTTTCCCATAAGAATGGAATTTACAAATAGCCATCTAAAATGAATTAGCACTACATATTAAGAAAAGAACACACTAGTTAACATATATAGAATGTAAATACCCTAAACCTATAATTCAAAGACCATTACTTTCTTAAACAATCATCATTTACAAAAATTCTCATTCTCACTCAAATAAGTGTAGAAATTGTTCTCGGATTTCAGCTTCGCACTCCCAAGTGGCTTCCTCCGATGAGTGGTTCAGCCACTTCACAAGCACTAAGGGAATTTGCTTGGTTCGTAAGATCTGGTCTTTACAATCCAATATTTGTACCGGCTCTGCAACCAATGTGAGACCTTCCTAAAGCCTAATGGGCTGATAGTCAAACACATGAGTCGGGTCCTTGACACACCTCCGCAACATTGACACGTAAAATACATTGTGCATGCTTAATAGTTACAGCGGTATGGCTACTCGGTATGCGACTTCACTGACTCACCCCAGTATCTCAAAAGGTCCAACATAATGGAGCCTTAGCTTCCCACGCTTACCAAAATACATCACACCCTTCATAGGTGAGGTTCTGATAAATACATTATCTCCTACTTGAAATGCAAGGTATTAGCTACTATATCATAATTTAAAGGAGAGTAAAGGTGATCAATGCTATAATGCTCAGCTGAAACTCAACATGTTTTCTTTTGAGATCGGCGTAGCTCTTTTGACGGCTTTGAGCAACTTGTAACCTCTAGCGGATTAACCTAACTATTTCAGTCGTACGATCCACGATCTCTGGCCCTAAAATGAGCTTCTCGCCAACCTCCTCCCATTTAAGAGGAGACCTGCATCTCTGTCCATATAAGGCTTCGTAGGGAGCCATGCCAATGCTAGCCTGGTAGCTATTATTGTAGGTGAACTCAATCAGAGGTTGGTGTTGCTCCCATGACCCTTGGAAATCCAACATGCAAGCACGTAGCATGTCCTCGATGATTTGGTTCACCCGCTCAATTTTCCCATCGGTCTGAGGGTGAAATGTCGAGCTGAAATTTAGCCTAGAACCCTTCTCTTCCAAAATCGCTGCCAGAACTGAGACGTATATAGCGGGTCTCTGTCAAATACGATACTGACCAATATACCATGCAACCTGACTATTTCCTTGAGGTATAACTCTATGATTTTGCTGATGGTATCCATCGTATTATATGACAGAAAATGAGCGAATTTAGTTAACCTATCCACAATGACCCAAATGGCATTGTGTTTCCTTAGTGTCCGCCCTAACCCCAGAGTGAAGCCCATAGAAATGGCCTCCCATTTACACTCGGGTATCGGTAATGGTTATAACAACCCAGCTGAATTCCGATGATCAACCTTCACCTCTTGACACACTAAACATCTCGACACATAATCGGCTACATCTCTCTTTAAGCCTCTCCACCAGAAACTTTTCTTTAAAACTTGGTATATCTTGGTATTTCCTGGATGAATGGCATAACTAGATTAGTGAGCCTCTTCTAAAATAGTGTCTCAAAGCTCAGTATTGGTTGGTATGCATACTCGGTCTCGAAACAACAACGTTCCATCTTCTCTGATGGAGAAACCTGTCCTACTTCCCCCAATCACATCCCGTCTGATAGCCATATGATCATCATCGATCATCTGTAGCTTTCGTATGTTCTTGAATAGTGTAGAACGAATCACAAGCATAGCCATCAGTGCCCCTGAACCTTTAACATCAAACCTCATGCTGCATAGTGCCAAATCATCAAGTAATCTCCATCTATGCACTCTAGTGATGAGGTGTGACACTAGAGCAGAAGACTTTCGGCTCAGTGCATCTGCTACGGCATTCGCCTTTTTGGGGTGATGCTAGATGGAACAATCCTAGTCCTTTATAAATTTCATCCATCTTTGTTGCCTCATGTTCAGATCTTTCTGAGTGAAAAGGTACTTAAGGCTCTTGTGATTGATAAATATATCGAACATTTTACCATATAGGTAATGTCGCCAGATCTTTAGTGGAAAGATTACAGCTACCAACTCCAGATCATGAGTTGGATAGTTCTTCTCGTGGTCTTTGAGCTATCGAGAGCCATAAGTAATGACTCTCATTCTGATTAAGCACACAACCCAACCCAATGTATGAAGTGTCACTATATATCGCAAAACCTCTACTACCTGATGGTCTGACAAGTACTGGCACAGTGGTTAGTCTCGTCTTGAGCTCCTAAAAACTCTGCTCACACTGCTCAATCCACTCAAACTTAGCATTTTTCTTCATAAGTTGCGTGAGAGGACCTGAAAGCTTGGAGAAACCTTCTACGAATCTCCTGTAGTATCCAGCCAAATCGAGAAAACTTCGAACCTCTGTCACCTCTTGGGTTGTTCCCATTTAACAATAGCTTCAATCTTAGCTGGATCAACTAATATGCCAGTCTCAGAGACGAGATGTTCCAAGAAGCTGACCTGTTCAAGCCAAAACTCACACTTGCTGAGTTTTGCCTATAATTGGTGGTGTCTGAGTGTCTCAAGAGAAACTCATTAAGTGTTGTTCATGCTTGTCTCTTGTTCTCGAATAGATGAGAATGTCATCCACGAAAATAACCATTGATTTATCGAGGTGTGGTTTGAATACCTAGTTCATCAAGTCCATAAACGACTCTGGAGCATTCGTTATCCCAAATGGCATCACTAAGAACTCATAGTGACCATATCTCGTGCGGAATACAGTCTTTGAAACATCCTCCACCTTAATCTTTAACTGATGGTAGCCTAACGTCAAATCGATCTTTGTAAAGAACTTTGTGCCTTGCAGATTATCAAAGATGCCATCAATCCACGGAAGTGGATAACGATTCTTAATCGTCAAATTGTTCAGCTGGCGGTAATTAATACAAAGCCGCATCGACCCATCCTTTTTCTTCATAAATAAAACCTGTGCTCCCCAAGGAGACACATTCGGCCTGATAAACCCTTTATCTAGCAGCTCCAGAAGTTGTTCCTTCAATTCTTTCAACTTAGCTAGCGCCATACGAAATGAAGCCTTCGACAATGGTTTAGTACCTGACGCAAACTCAATAGCGAACTCGATCTCTCGATCAAGTGGCAGTCTAGGTAGATCCTCAGGAAAAACAACTGGATACTCGCAGCAACCGTAATGTCAGCGATGTTCATCTTCTCCTCCCTTTCGAAGGAAATCTACGCTTGCATGGTAAGCGGATAGCCAATCCATTCCCCGAATTATATCAAACCCTTCCACATTCAATATAATCAAATTGGCTACCGTCTCATGGCCTTCAACCGCTACGATCACCCATGGACACACTGTATCTGTGCTCACTGAGCTTCCCATAGGAACTGATACTGCTAAGATGAAGTCCAAAGACTTAGGAATGATACCCAATTTTGTTGAGAAGAAAGGGGTAATAAAAGAGTGAGTAGACCCGGGGTCTATCAACACTCCAGCCTCGGTTTCGCATGCGCCGCTGTCATGGCGCATGACAGACGTACCTTAATCGATACATGAGATTTAATTAATTTTATGTAAGGTGTGTGATTTTCATCCATGACCTCATAAAGAATTTATAGCAAATACTAATCAATAGAAACTAAAATAAAATTAACATCTGTAACTTTAATGATACCTTGAATCACACCATTCGATGTTTAGGCATCCTGTGCAGTCACGACATAAGCTCGACCTTGAATAGTAGGTTGAGAAGATCTTTGTATAAAAGCTGAAGTGGTCATTCCCTTGTCGTCCTCAGGACAATCTTTGACCCTGTGTCCTATCTTGCCACACCGGATGCATGCTCCAGTGTTCCTCCTGCAGTCCTCAGTCTTGTGTGTTTTCCAACACCTTGCACACAAGGAGACTGGAGTGAAAGATGAGACCCGTGAGGATCCTTGTGCCACTAAGGCCCCACTCGCAGTAGTGCCTACAAGTCAAAAGGGTCATATAGGTGATGACACCGATGGTCTCTGATAGGATATCAGCCCAGAAGAAGCTGCTGGTCTCGAGTAGGCCGGTTGAATAGGATATCTCGGCGGTCTCGCAAACTTCAGGCTCTTATTTGCCTGATCAAAGGTACTTGACCACCCTTGTGAAAATCTAGCCTTTCTCAACTAATCTCACCTCTTAAACATCCTCTCGATGTCCTCCTCTGCTATAAGGGCCTTAGCTATAACCCCTGCCTAGGTCTCCAATTCAAGAACTGAGATCCTCTCCTGAATGTTAAGCCTCAAACCTAGCAGGAACTTCCTGGCCTTCATTAATTCCGTGGCCACGTGCTGAGGTGCAAACCTCGAGAGTCTATCAAACTCAGCCCCGTACTCGCACACGGTCATCCCATTCTGCTCCATTCTTATGAACTAGACCTCCCACTAATTCCATATGATCCTGGGAAAGTATTGATCATTAAACGTCTCTACAAATTCTGCCCAGGTCCATGGCATATTGGGAATTTCTAGCTCCCTAGTCTGGGCACTGACTTCCACCATGGGTCAACCTCCCCATATAACTTGAAGGTTGCCCAACAGACCTTATCGACTTCACTGCATTAAAGCACATCAAAGATCTTTTCCATCTCATTCAGCCATCCCTCTACCTCAATCGGATCAATCTTACCCGAAAATGTAGGAAGACGCATCCTTCTAAACTCAACAAACCCGGAGGGTTAATATCTGGCTGCAATCAACTCTGCTAGCTGAGCTATAACAGTAGTCTGTTGAGCCATGGAAGTTGTCAGTTGAGCCATATTTGTGGCAAAAATCTCCAACACTTGCTCAACCCGTCTGTCACCACCTCTTCCTACACCTACCGGAACTGCACTAGAACCGGAAACAAATTCAGTTCCCCTTGAAGTACCTATGCCCTCAGGGACATCTACTAACGAAATTTTCCTTGGTCCATCTCTACCTCTTCCTCGGCCTCGGAACCTTGGTGCCATGCTGATCTATCATTATTAAACAATAATAATATTTGATCAGTATCGATTGTAAAGACAATCATGCCCACAGTCCTATAAAATCCGAATCTAGAGCCATAGCTTGGATACCAACTATGACGACCAGACTTTGTCGATCCTAGAGTGTCGGAAAGGTCATATAGCCAAGGCACCGGTACATCCATATAAAAGCAGAAAAGAACAAAAATAAGAATAACTAATATCTAAACATGGTAAAAAAAAGAGATCTCTCATTCTACACAGCTAAAAAAGGAACAAAAAAGAATCATCGGTGATGGCCAATGCAACACCTAAACAATTTTTCTTAAAAATGGTTCCCCAAAATGCTAAGCAATAAACAAAATACAGGGCCTCGGGCCTACAATTAAAAAGGTATCTAACTCAAAATTCACAAACAGAAATATACCGAGTTCACAATCCAAAGTCAACGAAAGAACTCCTCAGGAAGAATCTCTGATTCTTCCTCTGGGACGTAGTCCGGATCACTCTCGTGTCCCAGATCAGCTTTGACTAAATCAGTACCTATGACGTATAGTCGGAGTGAGCTAACAGACTAAGTTCAATAGAAGAAATACGTCTCAATCACATCATATCTTAACAAACATGGTTTCAAAACATATTCAAAATAGACGATTTTCAGAACAGATATTCAAAATAGAATAGATAACTGAATTTCAAATACAGTGATCAGATGTAGTTTGATATTCAAAGTTTTAAAACAGATTATGAAATCAGATGCAAACAGATCAAGTTTTCATATTATTTCAGATTCTTCTTTAGTCTTCACTTATTCATACAAACTTATCTTATTAAATGGCTTAAATCTCAACTTAAATCAACCTCCCAAATCTCTATAACTTGGAAGCAGGAATACCGATGGGAACCCCTACCTAACCATCGTCATTCAATGAACAGTTTTTAAGAGTGCAACAAGCCCTTGCGTTATGAGGGTCATTTGCGCCAGGATAACTCACATTATTCAGGAATTGAGGGATTCATTCGAGTGAACCATAAATCAAATGCATATTCTAATACGTAATTCAGATGCAGATTCTAATACATAATTTAGAATTTAGGATTCAGATTCACATTTTATGTTCACAACAGATTCAGATTTCAGAGTTCTTATTTATGTTCAAACTTTCAGATGCAAGGTTTAGATGTTATATGCAAAGTTCAAGAACATATTTAAAAGTAAAACTCAGATTTAACGTACTCAAATTGATTGCAAAATATCTATATGAATTAAAACAAAATGTAAGTGATAAGTGATTTTGAGATTCTCCTACCAAATGTTAGATTCGGGCAAACACAATGCACAAATCAAGCGGAATCCTCATCCATAGATCCCCGTGATTTTCCTAGTACACACCAAATACACATACACTAAGTGTTATTGATACCACACGCATAAAATGACACATCTATCGAAGTACACACCCAAATCCAAAAACTTCACAAAGTAGGGGATTTCTCCGCGGTGAAATTCAGAGTCGCCGTGACAAGCTCTTCAAAAGTCAAGCACTCTCCGTAGTGAACTTTTCCAGTTCGCTTTTGGCCAAAATTTTCAAAGGGCACTCACCGCGGTGAGCCCTTCAGAAAAGACACCTCGCCGCGGCGAGCATGCCCAGCTTGCCCATTTTGGTTTCTTTTTCTTCAATCAAAAATACTCAAAATCGATCCACCCTTAATGCCACACATAAATTATATAACAAAATGAAATTTAATGCCCCAAAAATCTAGATTTCTCACCTCTCAAACTCGCGTTTGATCGACGCTCACGATGAATGAAAATTGAATTTATCGGCACTTTCGTCTCTTGTACACACAAAGGTTTGAGAATCCGCTTTCTCGTGATCGTTGCGAAGACAAAACAAGAGATCAAATCCTTCCTACCATACACGACGAATCTGAAGTTCCACTCGCGAAGGCGATCTTGAGACAGACTCTTTATAAAGTGTGTTTCTAATAACAAGAGGGTTTTGTGCGAACAGCTTCGTCTCGCGTACACGGATTTCAATCACATGAATAATCGTTGCTTCTAGCGTCCATGATCAAAACGAAGAAAAAATCCTTACACTAGATTGACAATCAACGGTTGAGAGAAATGGTTTTCTCTTCTTCAAGTTCTCTCGCTCTCTCAACTCTCCTTCTCATGAAATGCGAAAGCCCAAATGGTCACTTACGTGAGAAGTGAAGGCGTATTTACTCAAGGCCTTGGTTCCTTGCAAAGAACAAAGACATAACTTGTGTGATTTAGTTCCTATCCAAGGACTTTGGTCTGGTGTAAGGTCTATACACCCAAACTCAAGCACTATATGTTACTCACAAGAGGTTTGGTTTGATGTGGAGCTAGCACAACCAAAGCTACTTATAAATTGGATTCAGTGTGATGCTATCACACCGAAGCGATGTATTAGCCTTTGCTAAAAATCCAAACACACCCTAGACAGATCCAAAACTATTTATCCAAAAATAATCCAAGACGGTACTATGTGCCATAACTCACACGTACCCTTAGTCGGTGCTTACGGCTTCAGAAAATTAGGGAGTTACATTCTCCCCTCCTTTGAAATTTTCATCCTCGAAAATGCTATACATGGTGTTTGATTTGAAAGGTAGAGCGCATCCTAAAACATAGTCAGACTGCGCAATAGAATCTAATCCTTTTACTACAATGAAAATTAAAGATGATTTATTGAAAAGTAAGACCATGCAAATGACTATAATCACAAGAACTTTCATTACCCCAAAACACATCCATATCAATCCCTGCCATCCAAAATTTTATAATCGACGACTTCATTCCAAATTTGTACTCGATCAGACTTATCCAATATACGACATGTAACAGTCGCAACGAAAAATGAAACCCCAAAACAAGGATGAAAGGATTCGTATAAAACTAAAGTCACAAGTGCCTACAACTGAGGAACATCACTAAAAAATTCAGTACATACAGTTCAAGTCTACGGTTAAACCTCAACAAAGGCTCTGAACAAATTCATATGCAATATTGCCTTTGTTTTAGTTAGAATGGGTCATAGTATGATAGGCTTCACCAACCACGCTTTTCAAGGGACGGGGCCCGTGGTAACCTGGATATACTTCGTGTGGCATCCCATACTACCATAGATGAGTTGCATTCATACATGGACACCTACATTCCAAGTGCCATGTGCCTGGGAAAGAGACCCCACCGTGACTCAAGATTTAAAATCGTGTCTTATCGTATTATGCATTTTTATCATACATATGCCCTTTTTCAAAACAACAAATATCCGAAGGAACACACACTTACAGTAATCCTGGATAGCAAGAACTAGCATACACACCTGCAGTAGTCCTAGATAGCGACAACTAGCATACATACCTGCAGCAGTCCTAGATAGAGGCAACTAGCATACATACTTGCAGCAGTCCTAGATAGCAAGAACTCATATGCCATGATCCATATCAACCCACAAGAACTAACAAACGGCTTTTTCCATAAGAATGGAATCTACAAATAACCATCTAAAATGAATTAGCATTATATATTAAGAAAACAAAACACTAGTTAACATATATGGAATGTCACCTTTAATTGCAAGACCATTAGTTTCTTAAACAATGATCATTTACAAAAATTCTCATTCTCATTCGAATAAGCGTGAAAAATTTTCTTGGATTTTAGCTTTGCGCTCTGAAGTGGCTTCCTCCGATGTGTGGTTCCACCACTTCACAAGCACTAAGGGAATCCGCTTGATCCGTAGGATCTGATCTTTACAATCCAATATTTGTACCGGCTCCTCAACTAATGTTAGACCTTCTTGAAGCTCAATGGGTTGGTAGTCTAACACATGAGTCGGGTCCTTGACATACCTCCGCATCATTGACACATGAAATATATTGTGCATGCTAGATAATTGTGGCGGTAAGGTTACTCGGTAAGCGACTTCACCGAATCGATCCAGTATCTCAAAAGGTCCAACATAACTTGGGCTTAGCTTCCCACGCTTGCCGAAATGCATCACACCTTTCCTAGGTGAGATTCTGATAAATACATTGTCTCTTATCTGAAATGCAGGGTATTAGATATTATATCATAATTTAAAGGAGAGTAAAGGTGATCAATGTTATAATGCTCACCTGAAAATCAACATGTTTTCTTTTGAGATCGTCGTTGCTCTTTTGACGGCTTTGAGCAACTCGTAAACTCTCGCGGATTAATCGAACTGTTTCGGTTGTACTTTTCATGATCTCTGGGCCTAAAATGAGCTTCTTTCCAACCTCATCCCAATTAAGAGAAGACCTGCATCTCCGTCCATATAAGGCTTCGTAGGGAGCCATACTGATGCTAGCCTGATAGCTATTGTTGTAGGCAAACTTAATCAGCAGTAGGTGTTGGTCTCATGAACCTTGGAAATCCAACATGCAAGGACGTAGCATGTCCTCGATGATCTGGTTCTCCCACTCAATTTGCCCATTGGTCTGAGTGTGAAATGCTGAGCTGAAATCGAGCCTAGAACCTATCCCTTCCTGAAATCGCTGCCAATACTGAGACATGTACAATGGGTCTCTGTCGGATACAATATTGATCGGTATACCATGCAGCTTGACTATCTCTTTTAGGTATAACTCTGTAAATTTGCTAACGGTATACATCGTATTATATGGCAGGAAATGAACGGATTTAGTTAACATGTCCACAATGACCCAAATGGCATTGTGTTTCCTTAGTGTCCGCGGTAACCCCAAAATGAAGTCTATAAAAATGGCCTTCGATTTCCACTCGGGTATCTGTAATGGTTGTAACAACCCAGTTGGATTCCGATGATCAACTTTGACCTGTTGACATACTAAACATCTCGACACGTAATCGGCTACATCTCTCTTTAAGCCTCTCCACCAGAGACTATTCTTTAAATCCTGGTACATCTTGGTACTTTCAGGATGAATGGCATATATAGATTTGTGAGCCTCTTCTAAAATGGTGTTTCGAAACTCACTATTGGTTGGTATGCATACTCGATCTTGAAAGAACAATGTTCCATCTTCTTTAATGGAGAAATCTGTCCTACTTCCACCAATCACATCTCGTGTGATAGCCATAAGATCATCATCGATCATCTGTAGCTTTCGAATGTTCTCGAATAGTGTAGAACGAACCACAAGGGTAGCCATTAGTGCCCCCGAACAGTTAACGTCAAACCTCATGCTGCATAAATCCATATCTTCAAGTAATCACCATCTATTCACTCTAGTGATGAGGTGTGACAACAGAGCAGAAGACTTTCGGCTCAGTGCATCTGCTACGACATTCGCCTTTTCGTGATGATACTAGATGGAACAATCATAGTCCTTTAAGAATTCCACCCATCTTCGCTACCTCATGTTCAGATCTTTCTGAGTGAAAAGGTACTTGAGGCTCTTGTGATCGATAAATATATCGAATATTTCACCGTAGAGGTAATGTCGCCAAATCTTTAGTGGAACGATTACAGCTGCCAACTCCAGATTATGAGTTGGATAGTTCTTCTCGTGATCTTTGAGCTACCGAGAGCCATAAGCAATGACTCTCTCATTCTAATTAGGCACACAACATAACTTACTGTATGAAGCGTCACTATATACCATAAAATCTCCACTACCTAATGGTATAACAAGTACTGGCATAGTGGTTTGTCTCATCTTGAGCTCCAGAAAATACTGCTCACACTGCTCAATTCACTCAAACTTAGCATTCTTCCTCGTAAGTTATGTGAGCGGACCTGAAAGCTTGGAGAAATCTTCTACAAATCTCCTGTAGTATCCAGCCAAACCGAGTAAATTCCAAACCTTTATCACCATCTTAGGTTGTTCCCATTTCACAATAGCTTCAATCTTAGCTGGATCAATTGATATGCGAGTCTCAGAGACGACATCTCCCAAGAAGCTAACCTGTTCATGCCAAAACTCACACTTGTTGAGTTTTGCAAATAATTAGTGGTCTCTGAGTGTTTAAAGAGCCACTCGTAAGTGTTATTCATGCTCCTCTCTTGTTCTTGAATAGATGAGAATGTCATCTATGAAAACTTCCACTGATTTGTTGAGGTGTGGTTTGAATACCCAGTTCATCAAGTCCATAAATGACGTTGGAGCGTTCGTTAGCCCAAATGGCATCACTAAGAACTCATAGTGACCATTTCTCGTACGAAATGTAGTCTTTGCAACGTCCTCCACCTTAATCTTTAACTGATGGTAGTCTGACCTCAAATCGATCTTTGAAAAGAACTTTGCACCTTGTAGCTGATCAAAGAGGTCACCTATCTGTGAAAGTGGATAATGATTCTTAATCGTCAACTTGTTCAGCTGGTGGTAATCAATGCAAAGCCACATCGATCCATCCTTCTTCTTCATAAATAAAACTGGTGCTCCCCAAGGAAACACACTCAACCTGATAAACCCTTAATCTAACAGCTCCTGAAGTTATTCCTTCAGTTCTTTCAACTCAGTTGAGGCCAAACGATATGGAGCCTTCGACACCGGTTCAGTACCTGGCGCTAACTCAATAGCGAACTCAATCTCTCGATCAGGTGGTAGTCCAGGTAGATCCTTAGGAAAAATATCTGGACACTTTCATGCAACCGTAATGTCAGCGATGTTCATCATCTCCTCCCTTTGATCTTGCAAGTAAGCAAGGTATCCACTGCATCTGTTCCTCATCATTCGCTCTACTCGAATAGCTGAGATGAATGGTGCAATGCTGGATTTGACTCCACAAAATTGAAATTATATTCTCTTTGGGGGCAGAAAGTTACAACTTTTTGAAGGCAATATATGCTTGCATGGTAAGCGGATAGCAAATCCATTCCCAGGATTATATCGAACCCTTCCATATTCAATATAATCAAATCGGCTACCATCTCGTGGTCTTCAATTGCTACGATCACCTATCGACATAATGTATCTGTGATCACTGAGCTTCCCGTAGGAACTGATACTGCTAAAATGAATTCCAGATACTTGGGAATGATACCCAATTTTGTTGAGAAGAGAGGGGTAACAAAGGAGTCAGTAGACCCTGGGCCTATCAACACTCGAGCCTCGATTTCGCATGCGTCACTGTCATGGCGCATGACAAGGGTACCTTAATCGATACATGAGATTTAATTAATTTTACGTAAGGTGTGTGATTTTCATGCCTGACATAATAAAGAATTTATAGTAAACACTAATCAATAGAAACAAAAATAAAATTAACATCTGAAATTTTAATGATACCTTGGATCACGTCATTCGACATTTGGGCATCCTGCTCAGTCACGGCATAAGCTCGACCTTGAATAGTAGGTCGAGAAGATCTCTATGTAGAAGTCAAAGTGGTCATTCCCTTGTCCTCCTCCGGACAATCTTTGACCATTTGTCCTATCTTGCCACATTGGAACCACGCTCCAGTGTACCTCCTGCAGTCCTCAATCTTGTGTGGTTTCCCTCACCTTACACATAATGAGACCAGAACGAAAGATGAGACCCGTGAGGATCCTTCTACCACTAAGGCCCCACTCGTAGTAGTGCCTGCAAGTCAAAAGGGTCGTACAGGCGAAGACACCGATGGTGTTTGATAGGATATCGGCCCAGAAGAAGCTGCTGGTCTTAAGTAAGCCGGTGGAATAGGGTATCTCGACGGTATCGCAAACTTCGGCCTCTTGTTTACCTGATCAAAGGCACTTGACTACCCTTGTGAAAATCTATCCATGTTATATGATCTCTCCTCTTGAATATCCTCTCGATGTCCTCCTCAACTATAAGGGCCTTAGCCATAACCCCTGTGTAGGTCTCCAACTCAAGGACTGAGATCCTCTCCTAAATGTTAGGCCTCAAACCTAGCTAGAACTTCCTAGCTTTCATTAATTTAGTGGCCACGTGTTAAGGTGCAAATCTCAGGAGTCTATCAAACTCAACCCTATACTCACGCGCAATCATCTTATTCTGCTCCAATTTTATGAACTGGATCTCCCACTAATTTCGTATGATCCTGGGAAAGTATTGATCATTAAATGTCTCTACGACTTCTGCCCAGGTCCATGGCGTATTGGGAATTTCCAGCTCCCTAGTTCTGGACACTGATTTCCACCATGGGTCAGCCTCCCCATCTAACTTGAAGGTTTCCCAATAGACCTTTCTGGACTTTGCTGCATTGAAGCACATTAAAGATCTTTTCCATCTCATTCAGCCATCCCTCTGCCTCAATCGGATCAATTTGACCCAAAAATATAGGAGGACGCATCTTTCTAAACTTAGCAAACCCGGAGGGTTGATGTCTGGCCGCAATCAACTCTTCTTGTTGAGCTCTATAGCACCAATCTGTTGAGCCATGGAAGCTATCTGTTGAGCTATATTTGTGGCCAAAGCCTCCAACATTTGCTCAACCCATCCATCACTACCTCTTCCTACACCTATCGAAACTGAATTAGAACAGGAAACGAATCCTGTTCCCCTTTAAGTACCTATGCCCTCAGGCACATCTACTAACAGAACCATCCATGGTCCGTCTCTCTATCTTCCTCAGCATCGGAACCTTGGGGCCATGTTGATCTATCATTGTTAAACAACAATAATATTTTATCAGTATCAATTGTAAAGACAATCATGCCCACAGTCCTATGGAATCTGAATCTAGAGCCATAGCTTTGATACCAACTGTGACGACCCGACTTTTTCGATAGAGTGCCGGAAAGGTCATATTGCCAAGGCACCGATACATCCATATAAAAGCAGAAAAAAAAATAGAAAACAAGAATAACCAATATCTAAACATGGTAAACAAAAGAGATGTCTCATTCTACACGTAGCTAAAAAAGGAACCAAAAAGAATCACCGGTGATGGCCAATCCAACACCTAAACAATGGTTCCCCAAA
The DNA here is from genome assembly GCA_021018995.1 of Chloranthus sessilifolius. Lineage (NCBI taxonomy): Eukaryota > Viridiplantae > Streptophyta > Magnoliopsida > Chloranthales > Chloranthaceae > Chloranthus > Chloranthus sessilifolius. The sequence continues at coordinate 29,554,754 of CM037597.1, read as the reverse complement.
ATGTTAAGCAATAAACAAAATACAAGGCTTCGTGCCTACAATTCAAAAGGTATCTAACTCAAAATTCACAAATAGAAATATACCGAGTTCACAATCCTAAGTCAATGGAAAGAACTCCTTAGAAGGAATCGCTGATTCTTCCTCTGGGACATAGTCTGGATCACTCTCATATCCCCGACCAGCTGTGACTAAATCAGTACCTATGACGTATAGTCGGAATGGGCTAACAACTAAGCTCAGTAGAAGAAACACATCTCAATCACATCATATCTTAACAAATATGGTTTCAAAACATATTCAGAATAGACGATTTTCAAAACAGATATTCAAAACAGAATAGATAACTAAATTTCAAATACAGTGATCAGATGCAGTTTGATATACGAAGTTTCAAAGAAGATTATGAAATCAAATGCAAACAGATTAGGTTTTCAGATTTCATATTCTTATTTAGTCTTAACTTATACATGCAAACTTATCTTATTAAATGACTTAAATCTCAACTTAAATTAACTTCCCAAGTCTCTATAACTTGGAAGCAGAAATACCAATGGGAACCCCTACCTAACCATCGTCATTCAATGAACAATTTTCAGGAGTGCAACAAGCCCCTGCGTTATGAGGGTCACTTGCACCAGGATAACTCACATTATTCAAGAATTGATGGGTTCGTTCGAGTGAACCATAAATCAAATAAAGATTATAATACGTAATTCAGATGCGGATTCTAATACATAATTCAGAGTTTAGAGTTCAGAATTCACATTCACATTTTTTATTCACGACAGCTTAAGATTTCAGAGTTCTTTATGTTCAAACTTTCATATTCAAGGTTCAGATGTGATATGCAAAGTTCAAAGATCATATTTAAAAGTAAAACTCATATTTAACGTATTCAAATTGATTGTAAAATATCCATATGAATTAAAACAGAATGTAAGTGATTTTGAGATTCTCCTACCAAATGTCAGATTCGGGCGAACACAACGCACAAATCAAGCAGAATCCTCATCCATAGATCCCCATGATTTTCCTAGAACACACCAAATACACATACTCTAAGTGTTATTGATGGTCACACGTATAAAATGACAATCTATCGAAGTACACACCCAAATCCAAAAATTTCACAAAGCAGGGGATCTCGCCATGGAAAAATTTAGAGCCGCCGCAGCGAGCTCTTCATAAGTCAAGCACTCGCCGCCGTGAACTTTTCCAGTTCGCTTTTGGCCTAAATTTTCAAAGGGCACTCGCCGAGGCGAGCATGCTCAGCTCATCCATTTTTGTTTCTTTTTCTTCGATCCAAAATGCTCAAAATCAATCCACCCTTAACCCCACACATAAATTATATAACAAAACAAAATTTAATGCCCCAAAAATCTAGATTCTCACCTCTCAAACTCGCGTTCAATCGACGCTCACAATGAACGAAAATCAGATTTATCGGCACTTTCGTCTCTTGTACACACAAGGGTTTGAGAATCTGCTTTTCTCATGATTGTAGCGAAGTTAAAACAAGAGATCAAATCCTTCCTACCATGCACGACAAATCCTAAGTTCCTCGCGTGAAGGTGATCTTGAGACAAACTCTTTACAAAGTGGGTTGCTAATAACAAGCGGGTTTTGTGGGAACGGCTTCCTCTCGCGTACACTCAACCATGTGAACAATCGTTACTTGTAGCATCCATGATCCAAACGAAGAAAAATCTTTGTGCTAGATTGATGATCAACGGTGGAGAGAAATAGTTTTCTCTTCCTCAAGTTCTCTCGCTCTCTCAACTCTCCTTCTCATGAAATGTGAAAGCCCAAATGATGGCTTACATGAGAAGCTAAGGCTTATTTAATCAAAGCCTTGCTTCCTTGCAAAGCACAAATGCATAACTTGTGTGCTTTAGTTCCTATCCCAGGACTTTGGTCTGGTGTAAGGCCTATACACCTAAACTCAAGCACTATCTCTTACTCACAAAAGGTTTGGTTTGATGTGGAGCTAGCACAACCAAAGCTACTTATTAATCAGATTCGGTGTGATGCTCTCACACCGAAATGGTGTATTAGCGTTTGCTAAAAATCCAAACCCACCCTAGACAGATCCAAAACAATTTATCCAAAAACAATTCGAGACGGTACTGTGAGCCATAACTGAGATGTACCCTTAGTCGGTGCTTACAGCTTCAAAAAATCTGGGCATTACATATTTTTACAAATATGACTTCTTTTACTCATACGGTTCAGGATATCTCTAGGTCATTTCAACTTAGGGTGAGGGTTTTTGTAACCGATGTTTCTTCCAGTGCAACTAGATGTTCTTGAATTAGATGATAAGGAACATTTTACATTACAATATTTTAAATAATAGATCTTGAGATCATGGTTTCCATACAAGATTGTAAGATGTTGATTCCACTTGGCACACATCTCAAAGTGGTTGTCATCATGGGTGTCCTATGAGATGATGAAGATCATTGAAACAAAAATCAATCCATCTATAAAACCTACGATGGTATACCATTAATCTCAAGATCCATTTATTTAAATCAGTCATTGACTTTTGACTATGTTGCCCTTAGAGATCTGGATGGTGTAGATAGAGTTATCCTTTAAAAGAAAGTCTTGGTATTTTGGGGACTTATGCTACGTGGAAACACCATCTAAGCCATCTAATTAGAAGGTTTTGATCTAAACATCTCTAATGCAAAAGATTGGCAAGCCATCTAATTAGAGGTTGTGATCTAAACATCTCTAATGCAAAAGATTGGCAGGAAACATAATCTCTAATACATGATACAAGGCCGTCAACTATTGTAAATGATGATGATAGCTATTCATTGTATTGAATCATATGATAGAGATTTAAATGTAGTCTCTCCATATTGAAATTAACACGTGCAATGCACGAGCACTTTTACTAGTAATAATAAAATAGAAATTGGGAGCAGTTAGTTGCACAAGTTTTCATGTCCTTTCACCAATTTTTAAAATTTGTCTTTGTACGAAGTTCAGTGATTGCACATAAAAAGTTTGAACATTTTATTTTTGATCATTAATACTACTCTCCTTTTTGTTCTCCTTCAGATCTGTTGTTTTCTTATTCTCTCTTCTCTTCTTCTTTCTTGAGTTTATAACCAAAAGGTAACTTAGTTGTATTTTAATCACGAAAAAGGTAGGGTCATTTTTTTAATGACAAAATTGTCTAACGAAACGGGTCTACACCACCCTTGTTGTGAATTGAGAATTGGCTTCAATGGGCTGGTATCAAAGCATGAAAACCAGTGTCAGTGGATTGGCCTCGAAGCATGTACTATAATATCAACATAATCCCACAGAAGTAGCTTTCAGAGTTTTTAATTCGGAGGGAATGAATTGATTGGGCTAAAACATGATTTGGTGGGCTGACCTAGAAGTAAACCGTATTCAGCCCGTATTTCACTTTTTGGTCATAAAAAAATAATCCTACTTTTTTTCTTTGTGTTTAATATAGGCACAAAAGACAATTTGGTAATTGACCCTTCTTTCCTTCAAACGGTTGTGCATGAAATCTCAATTCCACTTACGACTTTCAGATGATCGAACCTCAAATGTTTAAGGGAAATTTATTAGTGCTCTTAGGATTTTATATAGAGGGCCTTATGATGAAGATGACAAAGTACCAATCCCAAACCCTAGGGTTCCAATTAGGTTGTTGAAACAAAGGTATCAAAAGCGGTATCGGTTTGCCAGAGGTCGATAAAAATCTGCCGATACCAATACGTATCGGCCATTTAAAAAAAAAAAAGTAAAAGTCTCGGTCGAAGCTGAGACATATCGGTCGAAACCCGATACGTATCTAAAATACCGATACGTATCGGTTTGGCTAAAAACCGATATGTATCGGTATCGGCCGATTTTTTATACCTTGGTTGAAACCCTAAATTTGTACAATTATATATGATGCTGAAAATAAGGTTTGGCCATGGTGAGTCACACTTCTAAATTGAAAAAAATCTTGGATACATCGGAGTCACGTCCGAGATTTCTGAAATCCTAGAAATCACCAAGTTTTTTTGAGAAGATTCATGGGGAAATTTATTCAAATAGATTTGGCAGTGCGATTTCTTCAAATAGATTTTTTCTGCTTTAGATAGTTTGAATCTATTTGTGCATGTCATTTGCCTCATCGTGATTGCCTTTCTTTAACTGTCTAGCATAGATGGATAGCTGTCACGACCCAGAATTCTTACCTGATCTCGAGGGCCTAGAATTCTGTGTTATGATACCGCACGCTGGTTAAAGCGATAAGCGGACATACACAGAATCTATAAATTGACTTAGCACATAGATCGAGACATTTAAGATAGCATTAAATGATAAATGGCTGATAAATTAACAGCAAAAATAGTAAATGACAATAAAAAGGTAAATCTTAACCATGCATCTAAATTAGGAAATAAACTAAATTTTACATAGGATAAAATGGTCTTAATCGTAAACTCACAAAAGTATCAAATGACTAGAATATGTCTCTCAAAGAAATAACGTCGAAGGCTCTCAATGATCATAAAAATCTTTAAATCTATGCTCTCATCCAGGTGGTAGCCAACATCTTCATTTATGTAAGCCACCTCCAGAACAGTAGCTTCTGTGTCATCATAAACAGGAAATACAGAGTCTTCACCTGAAACTGCTAGATTTGGAGGGGGTGAGTTTACTCAATCGCGTAAACTCAGCAGGTTGCACAAACGATCCACCATAACTTACCCAGGTGATCGTGTGTGTAATTGCTTGAATTGCGGTGTATTTTAAAAATAAAATCATCATTTAAAAAAGATGACTAAATTATTCATAACTCATAGCATATCATAATCAAAACTAAAAGGCATAATATAAAATGAAGAGTGCATGATATTTTTATTTCTTATCTTTTTTTTTTTTTGTCTCATCAGCTTATCATATATGACATATCGTAAGTCTTATTATTATTCCATACGCCTACGCAACGTACTTCGTATTTTAATTATCTTGTTCAAACGACCTGTGCCAGGATCGCTGCTCGAGCCTATCACACAAGGTCTACGTGTAGATAACCACCTAACCTCCATATCGTAATATAAACCACCATCCAATCAGATGAGGTTGCTGGCATAGTAACCACAATGTCCCTTTAGTTCGAGATAAAATTATATTGTCCTTAAGACCCATCTCGGTTGCAGACGTTGGACCCTTAGGGTGGATCGTAAGGTATGACATGTGTAGAAACTTAATTCAAGTTCAGTTTTCCTTCACAACGTGTCTTAACATATCTTATCATTACTCGGTTCTAGGCTTAGGCTCCTGCCCCGATTTTTATTTCTGACATGGGCGCTATGTATCACTGTCCCCATATCATTTATCTAATCGGTGTTACGTTTCGCCTTCCCCATTTTATATTTATGTGAGCTTAAGTTCACACTTTCTTAACATACATATATCTTAACGTATTCATTTATCATCTTAACTTAAAACTTAATTCGAATGGGTCACGGTGTGATAAGCTTCACAAACCATGCTTTCCAAGGAACGGGTTCTGTGATAATCTGGATGTACTTCGTGTGACATCCCATACTATCATAGAGGGTTGTATCTGTATATGGACACTTACATTTTAAGTTTCACGTGACCATGAAAGAAATCCCACCGTGATGAAGGCTTATGTCATGTGTCATTTCTTATTCTTAACTTATATGCATATACCCTATCGTAATTTTCTACATGATGGATGTCATATGATGATAGTGAACATATATCAAAAAGAAACTAAGCATACACTCTAAACATTAATATCCATATAAAAAATTCATGAGACATAAAACATGAAGCATTGGTAAAAAAATAGAGTATAAGAATTATTTAACCACGTCTATTCTATGATTAAATCTATTTACTCATTATTGGTTTTTTTTTTTTCCAGCTGACCCAGCAATATTGGGCTGAACCAAGCCTTGCATACCAAATATAATTGGTGAAATATATTAAATATTTCTCCACTGAGAGAAGTTATGATTTTATAACTTTGTTAGAACGAGACAACATTCTGACTGTTGGGTGCTGGGTAGTATACTAGTATTAATATGTGAGGGATCCGATGGCCCTGATCAACTATCAACACCGACACCTAATACCTCATAGTAATGCAGTATCTAAATGAGGCTCGACTCCAAATAGTGGTTTCTAATGCCTCATCAATTGTCGATTAAAGTCATCGTCCATTTGAAACATGATTAATTGTGAGGTTAATCACTAATTGTTGTATTTAATGAGGTCGTTTCTCTTTTTGCTAAAACCATTAATTTCTCTCTAAAAATATGGGTCTCCCTCTCTTTCGCTCTCTCTTTCTCTCTCTAAATTTATTGGTCTCCCTCTCTTTCTCTCTCTAAGTTTCTGTATTATTAATTTTGTAAAAAAAATAGAAAAGTAAAAAACGGGATAAAAATCATGAAAACAAATTAATAAAAGTAAAAATTTGAAAAAAAAAATGTAGAAGATTAACATGTATCCTCTCTCTCTATATCCTCTTTCTCTCTCCTCTTTCTCGACTTGGTCACAAACAACCTTTCTTTTAGAATCCTGCAAGAAAACAAATTGAAGGGTATTAAAACCATGAAAACAAATAAAAAAAGCAAAAAATTGAAAAAGAAAAGGTAGAAGATTAACCTGTATCTCTCTCTCCTCTCTTTTGGAAGATAAGACAAATGCCAATTGTCAGGGGTATTTTGAGGAATTCAAAAATCGGACCATTGCATTGCAGCAAAAAAAATGCATGAGTTATATCTTCTTTTTAAATACAGGGTATATATATATATTAAATTATCTAAATTAGAACACCAATCAAAATAATATTAAGTAGAACAAAAGTCTGGCTTCTCTTTCACGTTCTCTGCAGACCACCAAATCTCAAACCCTAGCGTATTACCCTAAGGGAAAAAACATATATAATATTTTCCCATGGCTGGTTGGTTGTTTTTTTCTTCAAAGATTTGATTTTTATTGGGTTAGCACCAAAATCACATCATCATTTGTAGATCAATCATATATTAACACCCAAAACTCAACCTGATGAAACATTCATAACCGTCTGATCAACATTAAAACAATAATAATAATAAAAAGGGCAAAATAAAATTAGATTTAGGGTTTCAAAATGAAAAAATAAAAACCAAACAAAAAAAATTGTAGGTGCTTGATGCTAAAAAAAAGGGCAAAATAGTATAAGATTTAGGGTTAAAAAAAGAAAAAGAAAAACCATACAAAAAAAAGGATACCTGCTTACAAAATAAGTTATACCTAGCTGATGCTAAAAAAAAGGGCAAAATAAAATAAGATTTAGGGTTTAAAAACAAAAAAATAAAAACCATACAAAAAAAAATATACCTGCCTGTAAAATAACATAGCAAAATAATATCAGATTTAGGGTTTAAAAACAAAAAATTAAAATCATACAAAAAAATATGATACCTGCCTGATGCTAAAAATAAAGGGCAAAATAAATTCGGATTAGGGCTTAAAAAAAAAAAAAAAAAAACCATACAAAAAAAAAATTGATACCTACTTGATGCTAAAAACAAAGGGCAAAAGAACAAATTAGGGTTTAAAAACGAAAAGCTAAAAACCATACAAAAAAATAAATGATACCTGCTTGATGCTAAAAACAAAGGGCAAAATAAAACCAGATTAGGGTTTAAAAACGACAAGATAAAAACCATAAAAAATAAAAATTGTACCTGTTATGCTAAAAAGAACAAAGGGAAAATAAAATAAGATTTAGGGTTTAAAAAGGAAAAAATAAAAACCATACAAAAAAAATGTTACATGGTTACAAAATAAAATATACCTACCTAATGCTTGTTTTCTCCTCCCTTAATTAGGTGATTCTCCTCTTTCTCTCTCTTCTCTCTCTGTTCGATAGAGATTGGTAGAAGATTCTATCTCTTCTTTCTCTCACTTTCTCTGCTTGATAGAAGAGATGGGATAAACATCTCTTTCTCTAGTTGGTAAAAGATAAGATTAAGTTAGGGGTATTATGGGGATTTTAATAATTGGACCATTGCGTTTTGCAGTTTAAAATAAGCTGGAGTTATATTTTCTTTTTAAATATAGGGTATAGATATATATATATTTATATATATGTATATATTTGTTTTCATCTTCTTCATGGCTAAGCAGCCACTAATGGAGCTCAATAAATCAGATTTATTTAAAAAAATATATACATACTGAATACCCTATGATAAATTAAAAGGCACCCACATGTTGAACCGTGCACGAATGTTCGAGATGATTCGATACAGTAGCTTTGAGCCCACGCATTAGATCGACGATGCGGCTGCCTACGTGTCAATTCGGCGATCCGTTTCCGATGGTGGATCAATTGTGGTGCTAGGTTGGATGCGAGAAGAAGAGGACCCATGCAAGAGGTACTAATCGGGAGGAGCAAGATGCGAGAGGAAGAGAGTTCGGGAGGAGTGGTAGATGCGATAAAAAGATATCCCGAGAGTAGAGATATAAGGGATCGTATGAAATAAAGAGTCCTTTTTGGACTCTACTTGCTTGCTAAAATTTTAGTTGCCTACATGGTGTAAACGTATAATATTAAAATTTTCTAATTTAAGAGTGTGTGGGCCATGATATGGTGTGCACACAAGTACTGGGTCTTAGTGCTTCGCCCATCATACACCTTTAAATAGGGTCAATGAAATTTTGGATCATAACATTCTTCCCCCCTAAAAAAAATTTCGTCCTCGAAAATTTTGTACCAGTTATTCGAAAAGCTCAGGATGAATTTCTTTGATGTTGTCATCATTCTCCTATGTTGCCTCATTTGGCGTGTGATGTTGCCATTGGACCAATAGCAATGTCATCGTTTTATTCTTGAAGACTTGAAATTTTCGATCAAGAATTCTAATCGGTCTCGCTATGGTAGTGAGATCATCCTTTATATCGACGGGTTTGATCTCTACTATGTGTGTGGGATCATAGATGTATCTCCTCAATATTAATACGTGAAAAACATCATGGATTCTCGTGTATTACAGTGTGTAGACACCCAAATTTTACCCAAGGCCCGATCAAAACACATTTCGAGAGAGGCGTACCTCTGAGGTTTTGATGGCATGTATGGAATCCTTTCAAACCCTTAGGAATCATCTCAAAACCCTTAGGAATCATCCCGAACCCACCCTTCGGAATCAATCATAGCCTTCCCAGACCTATTAGAACCCTTCTCGGGCACAATTCAAACCCCCGTGAACAGAGGTTAGAAAGAAATTTGCCAAAAATTTTATAAGTAGTTTTCCAACCTAAGGCGTATACCATTGGAAAATAGAGCTTCCCATCTTTCCAACGAACTAAGAATCACCTAATTTAGAGTTGTACATCAAAAGTTATGGTGAAATAAAGATCACGAATTTGTGTAGGAAATTACAAAATCGGACCTATAGAGCTAGTTTCGAACCCTCCTGAGCAGTGGTTAAAGAGAGCAATGCCAAAATTTACACAAACCTTTTCTAAAGTTGAGTTATATATCATTAGAAAGAGGACTTCCCCAGCTTTTGAACAAGCCAAAAATTGCCTCAATCAAAGTTATACATCAAAAGTTATGGTGAAATGAAGATCGCGAATTTATGCAGAAAATTACAAAACTGGGCTGGGCCCCTGCAGGTCTTCAACTTCCAATAGTTTGGGCCTGATTTTCCTTCAAAAAAATGGTCAAAATTGACATTGGGGGTTTGACTTGTAGGCCATCCCAAAGTTTGGGGTGTGTTTCTTTAGGACCCTAGTGACCCTATTAGCTTAGGTTATCTCCATTTTGCCATTCAAGTCACCACCACCCTTTCATCTACCATTAAACCAAAATTCCTCTTCTCCAAGCTCTAGAAAATCCTAAAAACCTTAGATTACCCATTACCTAATTACTAACCCTAATTAGCTTCTAAGTAGCCTCCTAACCCACCCTTTTCCTATAAATAGAGCCCCCCTCCCCTTGGATTAAGAGTTGAGAATTTTGGCCTAAGAGAGAAAGAGCTTAAAGTGAGAAGATCTTTCTCCCTTTGGTACACACTTCCCATACAAATTCTAGATTTCAAAAAGCTCCCTTAGACCTTAGCATTTCACTAAAAGCCTTTAGGGTAAGTGTGTGTAATCCCTTAGCCTTCCCTCTCTACCTCTTAGCTTCAAGCCTTAGGAGTTAAAACCCCTTTTTCCACCATTGAAGCCTTCAAAAACTCATCAAAGCAAGCCAACGCAAGGCTCTCCTACGGTGCTACAAGGGCCTAAGGGCTTCGGCTCTCCCCTTTCTTCTCCTATCTCTTCTTTAGCTTTTCCCATCCTCCCATTTATGCCGTTATGCCGCCGAATTTTCGATAGGAACGGAGGGGCACAAATAGGATTTAAGGCCCATTTAGGCAAAAGGAAACCATTTTCTTTTCTTTCACTTTATTTTTGTTTTGGCCATTAGTAGAGACCGCGATAAGCAGGTTGATCGGGTGCCTAACACCTTCCTGATCGATAACTGAAGCCCCTACCCAAGAGCCTTTGATTTGGACCGGATTCAAAGTCATATTTTTAGTACTTCGGTGCTCATAAAAATTATATAAGCATCCCGGGACACCAAAAGCTCCTGGTGGCAACTCTTTATTTTTTGCAAGCGAGCGCATCGCCGCGACAGGATCGTCACAAATCCTACGATTGCACACAGTGGTAGAGCAACCTTATACGCAACCCGCCCACACATTTGGTGACTTCGAAAGGCACTGCGTATCTGGGGCTCAGCTTCCCACACTTTCCAAAGTGCATAACTCCTTTGGTCGGTGAGATACGAATGAATAATCGTTCGCCAACCTGTTAAACAGATTTTAGTGTTCAATCAAGAGCACAAATAAAATGAAATTTAAAGTTCAAAATTTTTAAATATATTATCTCGAACTCTAAATTACGACGGTGAGGGTCGACGTACTTTCTCGAACGATCCTGGGCTATCTTAAGTCTTTCACGTATCAGTTTGACTTTCTCAGTCGTAGTTTGGACTAGTTCGGGTCCAAGCATCTTCCAATCTCCTACTTTCTCCCAACACAATGGCGCTCTGCAACTTCTATCGTATAAAGCTTTGAATGGGGACAATTCTATACTTGCATGGTAGCTATTATTGTAAGAGAACTCGATCAGTGGGATGTGATCATCCCAATTCCCTCAAAAGTCAATTACTTGATTCACTCTTTCAGTGTGGCCATCCATTTAGGGGTGGAAGGTAGTACCAAAATCTAATCGAGTGCCCAGTACTTCTTGGAAGGTTATCCAGTGTTTGGAGGTAAATTTGAGTCTCAATCGGAGGCAATGCTGACTGACACCCCATATAGTTTTACAATCTCTTTCAGATATGTTTCGACAAGTTTGTTCTCATCTATGGTAGTCTTGTATGGTAAGAAATGAGCTTGCTTAGTCAATCTATCAACTATCACCCAGATGGCATCGTTCTTCTTCATTGTCTTCAGTAGACATACAATGAAGTCTATAGATATGTTTTCCCACTTCCATTCCGAGATGGGTAAGGATTGTATAAGTCTGAACAATTTCTAATGTTCTGCCTTTACTTGTTGGCATAATAAGTACTTCGACACGTATTCAGCTATTTCTCGCTTCATATTTGGCCACTAATACCAATTTCTCAATTCTGATACATCTTAGTATTGCCTGGATGTACCGAGTATCCTGATTTATGACCTTCATCAAGTATCTCTTTTTTCACTTGGGGGTCATTGGGCACACACAGTCTTCACCTGAAGAGTAACGTCCCATCTGTCCTGAGGCTAAAATCGGGTTTCAATCCTATGGTTTCAATGAACTTCAAGATCTCTATGTCCATTTATGTTATATTTCCCTGATTTTGTCCAATATAAATAGACTCATCACAATTCTTGCCAAATATATACCCTCTTTGATTTCTTGGAGGTAAATGTCTTCGTCGGCGAGTTCATCGAAGGGCTTCCATATTTTTAATCTGGCTAACAGTACCAAAGATTTTCTACTGAGTGCATCAGTGACGACATTTACTTTCCCACGATTGTAGTTTATGGAGCAGTCGTAATCTTTCATGTATTCCATCCATCTACGTTGTCTCAAATTTAGGTCCTTTTATGAGAAAAGTTACTTGAGACTTTTATGATCCGTATAAATCTTGAACGTCTCACTGTAAAGATAGTGTCACCATAGTTTGAGGGCAAACATGACTGTGGCCAGTTCCAAGTCATGAACTAGGTAGTTCTTTTCGTGAGGTTTGAGTTGTCTTGACTCATAAGCGACAACTTTCTTACTTTACTCAAGCACACAACCAAGTCCCTGGCGAGATGTATCTGTCAATATTTCAAATTCACTAGTTTTTGAAGTAGAAAGTAGGGTGAGGATTGGTACAGTAGTAAGCCTCTTCTTCAATTCTAGAAAACATTCTTTCATGTGAAGTGGGTGAGCGGTAGAGTAATGCATGAAAATCCTTCAACAAACCATCGATAGTAGCCCACCAATCTGAGGAAACTCCTCACTTCAATAACACTCGTCAATGCTTTCCATTCTGTAACTACCTCGATCTTAGAAGGATTAACGGTTACTCCTTTTGCTGATACCATGTGGCCACGAAAGGTCACTTGTTTAAGCCAAAACTTTCACTTACTGAGTTTGACATACAATTTATGCTTGCGGAGTATTTGTAGTGCAACACAAAGGTATTCTTCATGTTCTTCCTCTGAGCGAGAGTAAATGAGAATGTCATCTATGAATACGATGATGAATTCATCAAGATACTATTTGAACACTCGATTCATCAAGTCCATGAATACAGTTGAGGCGTTTGTTAGTCCGAATGGCATGACTAAGAATTCGTACAATCAATTCTTGCAAGCAAAAGCCCTTTTTGGAATATCTTCTCACTTTCAGTTGGTGGTAACCCGATCTAAGATCAATCTTAGAATAGCACTTGGCACCTTGGAGCTGATTGAATAGATCATTGATACGTGGAAGGGGGTATCGACTTCTTATGATTATACTATTCAACTATCAGTAATCGAACCATTTTTCTTCTTTACAAAGAGCCTCGGGGCTCTCCATGTCGACTGACTGCGTTTGATGAATTTCTTATCTGACAATTCTTTGAGTTGTATTTCTAGTTCCTTTAATTCTGCAGGGGCCGTCCAGTATGGTGCCTTGGCAATTGGTGTGGTCCCTGGGATCAAATCGACTTTGAATTCGATTTCTCGGTCGGGTGGTATACCGGGTAAGTCTTCAAGAAATAAGTCGACAACATCTTTGATGACTGAAATTTTTATAGGATCGACTATCTTGTCTTGCTCCTTGTCTAATGATGCCAATAAAGGTTCTCCCTTCTTTTTAATTTCTCAAAATCTGAACAGAGGCTCTCCGAGTGATTGGAAGGTGACCACTTCAGAGAAGCAGTCAACTGTGGCATGATATGTAGCTAGCCAGTTCATGCCCAAAATGATATTGAAATCTTGAAATTCTAACACAATGAAATCTACTAGAAGATCATGGCCTTTGATATTGATTATTGTGTCTCGACAGATTAAGGTAGCCATCATGGTGTTCCCGGACGGTGTTGAGATAGTCAATCTCCCTTCTAAGGGTAGGGGATTAGCTTCAATTTTTGACATAAACCCTGGACTGATGAATGAATGTGTAGATCCTAAGTCTATAAGAACGAGAGCTAAGTGTTTAATGTCACACTTATGCTGATAAACGGAGAGGTTACCTGTTAGCATAAAGCGTGTTAAAATATTTTCGAGTGTAACAACAAGGTTTAGAGCTTTATCGAATTCATACGAGGGATTTCACAAAACAAAAGTTTATGATAACAAACCTTGAATTACTTCGTTGCTAGCCATAGTGTCCTCCTGCGACATTGCAAATACGCAGCCCTGGAGCTCTCTCGGGGCAATCTTTAACCATGTGTCCTCTTTTCCGCACCAGAAACATTTCCCGATGCCTTGCATACATCCTCCGGGCTTGTGTCTCCTGTTACATTTTACGCAAGGTTCGTAGGGTGAGAACTACCTCTATGGATGACGAGGTTGTAGAACAAAATTTCTACCTAGGAAGGTGGAAGCCACTTGGGTCTGTGGGGATGTGAGACGTAGCCTTTTATTTTTTGATGGAGCCGGAGGAAGTTGTGTTCTCTAGGCAAAAGTTGGCATGGGTCTCTGTGGGAAAAAAGAGCCCCTTTGAATAGCCTTGCCCTTTTCGACCTCCAATTTGACATTTCTTCTGTTGAGCATTTCACCTGATTCTCTTTTCATATGTTTCTATCTTTATCGCGGCCAATTTCTCTTGAAAGAATGATCGCAAGCCGTTCTGAAATGCGAAGAGCTTATCGCCTTCGTCCGCGATCAGATTCCTAGCAAATCTGGATAGCTCGTCAAACTTTGCCTCAGTCATGCTCCCTTGCCGTAGGTCCATGAATTCTTTCTTTTTCTGAGCTGGTGGCCGTAGAAAAATACTTTTTGAAGTAAGCTTTCTTGAACTGCTACCATGTCCATTCTTCTTCATTATTTCGATTAGCAGCTCTCTTTGGTGCTTTCGAACAATTCTCTAGTTCTTGGTCCAGATAAAGTGCTACCCACTTCACCTTTTCATGTTCTGCAGGTGAAGAGATCCTGAAGAATTTCTTGATTTTACTTATCCAATCTTCAACAGCGACTAGATTGAACTGACCAAGAAAATAGGAAGGTCAAGCTCTGCTGAATACCTGAAATCTAATAGGTGCATATGGTGGGTTCTCCTATTGAGGTGTAGGCTGTCATTGATTGACAAGCTCTTAAATGGCTTGTCTTTATTGTTCTTTTTGCACCTCCATCTTATGCAACAGTTGAGTCCGTTCTTGTTGCTGTGACTATGGAAGTTAAGTCATTTACTGACTGAAAGTGGTTGCCATCTCGCACAATAGGCGCATCACTTCAGATTCTTAAGGACCTTCATGTGATGAGGCCTTGTTCACCTGAGAGTCATTTCTTTCTCTGCATTATGGAGCCATCAAGTTCTGATTCCACAAAACGTCTTCTGTTAGTGAATTTGTATGACATAAACCCTAAAGGAAGTAAAGCCTGAGCTTTGACACTATGTAATATCCCGAAAACTTGAGCGTTTAACTTTGACCTCGAGATTCATGCTCGATTAGTCATAGGGTTGACCAAGTGATGGTCAAACAGTGGGCTCACGAAGTTATGTACTAATGTGAGATTAGTGTGACCTAAGTGTAGAGTATAGTGTTAAGTGAGAGTCACATACACCTATCTCTGGTGTATGTGTTTAACACACAAGCAGGAGAGAGGATATAAGGGTTAGTAACCCTAGATCCCTTTTATTTTAGCTATTGAAGAGAGAGAGAGAAAGAGAAGGGGATTAATTACAACGGAGTTATTGTGGTTGGTTTGGAAGGAGGATTAAACATTTAATGTCGGACTTCAACGCATGAGGCGCCGTTGAAGCCAAAGCTGGAGCCCTAGCCATTCCAACCTAGATCTTGATCAATTTGAGATTGATTGAGGTAAGTTATATTAGATTTTAATACCTAGAGAATTGATGAGTTAAATTCAGTCTAGCATAGTTAATATGATAGATTAAAGACTTAGAAAAAGAGGAAAAAAGAAAAGAAATGAGTTTTGGAAGAACAGCCAGAAAGGGGGCTGAATCGGACCAAATCGATTAATCGAAATTGGGATTCGATTAATCAATTTTGGTCTGGAAGTTGAAAAGTCAAGGATGCCCGATTTCGATTAATCGATTAATCGATTTGGAAATCGACTAATCGACTGGGTACCTCTAGTGGCTGGAAAAATAAGACCTAGGGAAATCAACTAGTCTAGTTGGGAAATCGATTAATCGATTTTGGATTTCGATTAATCGATTTGGAATTGACTAATCGATTTTGGACTTTGACTACTCGATTTGAGAATCGACTTTGCTATGCCAAGGATTTTGATTAATCGATTTGGGATCGATTAATCGATTTTAGATTTCGATTAATCGATTTTGGGAATCGATTAATCAATTTTGACAGACTCAGATGACTTTTGAATTTTTCTTTAAGATTGAGGGAGGGTCTAGGACCTTCTTTATTACATCTTTAGTGATGTATTGCATGTGTTGTGATGTACCATAGGTGGTACGTGTGAAAGCGAGCACAAGGAGCCGCGTGGGACCTTGATGCTTGGACCTTCAGAGAATTGAGGTAGGGAACACCTTGAACATGTGCTTTAATTGCAAGAGCATGTATGTAGTGATATGTTTATCAGAATTGAAAATGGTTTAACCATGAAAAGCTTTGTGAAAATGGGTGTGTGGGTGACACCAAGAATTTGATAAAGGCATCTGTGTGATGCGAGTAATTAAGATCAAGTAATCTAATGAGAATGAGACATCCCCAGGGGATGAGAAAGCAATAAAGGCATCAGTGGATGCAAGTAAGTTATACATCCTAGGGATGTATATGTGATTAAATAAATACTGCTGAGGCCTAACTGATATAAGATTGCACTTTACACGGTGAACAACTATATGTAAAGCACATGTTATTTTTGTTATTTAAGGTTTGTTTAGGATATCCCACCGACGTGGCGGGATACCCATGACTGACGCGGCAGGATATTCGTGACTGGTACGGCGGCCAATCTTTACACCAGTGCAAAAGTTTATCCGTACACAGTAAGCACATCCTAGGGATGTTGAGATGAGTTTTAACCCCGCCGCCTAGTGAGAAAGGAGCTTGGGTCGTATTTCCAGGGAATACATTTTCTACAACTGTCTATTTAGACGACGATGAAGGGTATCTCATCAGGGCTCGATGCTATATTGCTCGGAGATTACTTAAGTTAAATATTTAAGTTTTGCTTTAGGCCTGTTCAGTGTCATTCATGATAAATCAACAGTAAAGTAAGACATGCAAAGTACCAGTAAATTTGAACACAAATCATCAGCTTTTAAACTGTTTTTCTAGCAAATGCATAGACTAATCATGCTTAGAATATCATGGAATATATGTGAGTGTTGATCTATATGTTCATTGTGTTTGTTCCCTATTGAGCTAGGATGTAGCTCACCCCTTTAGACTATACGTCGCAAGTTTATTGATTGCAGCAGCTGCGGCTTCAGGAGACATTGATCCGGGTGATTCGGATTATGTGCCTGGAGACGAGTTGGAGCCTCCTCCCGAGGACTTCTTTTAGGAGACTCTGCTGTGTACTTTGACAGAGAGTAGTTTTTGAGAGCAGATTTGTATGGCTTAGTATGCCAAGCCTTTATTTTGCTAAAACAATGTAATTAAATTGATTTATTTCTTTTGGCGAACCATTTGGGGTGATCTGTTTATCACCGATGGTTGGGGTTGGTTCTCTGTTCATGCAGTGGCATGAAAACAGAACTGTCTTTTGCGTATGCCAGATGGGCATATTAACTTTTCCGCATTATGAAATCATTTGCTTTAATTATTTATCATTGCTTGTTATACCAATGTTCTATGCATAGTTTTGGGGCACGGTCTGGAGGATCATGCTGATGGCACGGGTTTCAGGGTGTCAAAATCTGGGCTGTTACAGTTGGTATCAAAGTATTTTCTTTTAGAAACTCTGACAATCATTCTTTTGTCAGAGCATAGGGACTTCTGCTAATGAAAACTTTGTTTTCACATGCAGACCATTATGTCTTCTAGAGGAAGGGGTCGACCCAGGGGCGGCCATAGTAGAAGCTTGCGTAGTCGAGATGATTTTATTTTGGACGTGAATAGAGAGCCTATAGGACATAGAAGGGCTTCTGGCAGTGGTGGCCAAGGGAGCCAAGATTAGAGAGAGAATCAAGATTGAGATCGTCAGGATCAAGATCAAAGAGAACAGGAAAGAGTTAGAGAAAGGAATGAGGATAGAGAGGAGCGTCAGAGGATGATGCACACCATGGAGACCATGGCAGCTGCTATGGCTCAACATGTCACATCTTTGGCAGCTCATACGGCTCATGTGTAGCATCAGCCACCGACACCTCCAGTGGCTCCGACACCGCCAGTGTCTTCAGCTTTTATCGAGTTTAGGAGGATGAGACCTCCTAGATTTTCAGGACAGGCAGACACTATGGCAGCTGAAAACTGGTTAAGTGAGATGGCAAAGGTGTTCAGTGTGCTCACTTGTACAGAGGACGAGAGCGTCCATTGGGCAGCCTACATGTTAGACGAGGAGGCTGGGTCATGGTGGAAGTCTGTTTGTAGGACTAGGGCTCAGGAGACCCCAGATATGCCCTAAACTTGGGACGAGTTCGTCGAGGAATTTAAGAAGCAGTATTTCTCAAAAGTGGTGAGGAACTAAATGGAGATTCAATTTCTACAGCTTACTCAAGGGAAGATAACTATGAGAGAATATGGAGTGGAGTTCATGCGACTTGCTCGCTTTGCGCCCGACTACGTCATCACAGAGATGATGAGAGCGAAGAGGTTTCAGCAAGGATTAAAGTCGGACCTGAGGGGAGGAGTAGCGCCATTCCAGTTGAGGACCTATGGAGAGGTCATGAGCAAGGCTTTGGTGGTAGAAGAAGAAAATAATAATAAATACTGCCAGAGAGAGCCATAAGGAAGGTGGAATATGGACCAGAGCAGAATAGGGAATTATGAACCGGTGAATAAAAAGCCGAGGTTCATACCAAACAATCAGAAGCCGCCATTCTAAGGAGGATATGGGAGACCAGTGCAGCAGACCAACCAACAGAAATTCCCATTGCTTGCGTCCGGGAGGCCAATGAGATACGAGAGCCCTGCTATTACTTCCGGAGCGACGGTTACTCAAGGGTTCTCGCGAGCAGCTTCTTCCACACCTCGTGAGATTTATGCCAAGTGTGGCAAGTCTCACAGGACATCGGACTGTAGACAGGGAACTCGAGGCTACTTTAGATGTGGCAAGGTGGGCCACTTGATCAAGGAGTGCCCTGAGATGAACAAAGGGAAGACGGCTTCAGCACCTATTCTACGACCTATACAAGCGAGGAAGCCGATCGTCCAAGGGAGAGCCTATGCAGTCACAACTCAAGAGGCTCAGAATACAAACGATGTCATTCAAGGTGAGCTTCCTTTTAAATTAAGAATTTCAATTCTTGAAATTTTAGATAGAGAAGGTGCATCCATATAGGAAATAGAAAAGAACTTGCATGTGATAAATTCTAGGACGATAATAAACACTATATATGTGTACGTATGGTTAGGTACGTTACAAATATATAAGGGAAGCAATGTGACATACGAAGCTCGAGTGTTGATAGACCCGGGGTCTACCCACTCATTTGTTATCCCTCGCTTCACAAAGAGGATGAAAGTCGACCCAGAGGAGTTAGACTTCATTTTAACCGTCACTGTTCCTACTTGGAAAGCAGTTGATACCGAAAGGGGTTGCAACTCTGTGATCGTGAGGGTCATGGATGGAGACGTCTTTGAGCTGCCGGCGAACCTAATTCTGTTAGACATGCAAGGATTTGACGTAGTCCTTGGCATGGATTGGTTATCGACTCACTATGTGACGGTAGATTGTAAGAACAAGGTCGTCATCTTCAGACCCAATACGAGGAGATCATTTAGATTTAGAGGAAAGAGGTCGACACACCTACCACTTATCTTGGCAGTCAGGGCTGAACGATTGATTAGAAAAGGGTGTAGTGGATACTTGATATTTTTGAAGGAGCATAAAGAGGAGAAGGATGTTATATCTGAGATAGCAGTTGTGCGAGACTTCACCGATGTATTTTCGGAGGAGTTCTCTGGATTACCTCCAGAGAGAGAAGCAGAATTCGCCATCGACTTAGCACCAGGAACGGAGCTTGTTTCTAAAGCACCATACAGAATGGCTCCTGCTAAGTTGAAGGAGTTGAAGGAGCAGTTACAAGAATTAATGGACAAGGGGTTTGTTAGACCGAGCGTATCTCCATGGGGAGCACCGGTCTTATTTGTAAAGAAGAAAGATGGGTCAATACGTCTATACATTGACTATCGACAATTGAACAAACTCACAATTTAGAATCGATACCCTTTACCTAGGATAGATGACCTGTTTGATCAACTGCAAGGAGCAAGGTATTTCTCTAAGATCGATCTGAGATCTGGATATCATCAGTTGAGAGTCAAGGCAGAGGATATTCAGAAGACTGCATTCAGGACTCGATACGGACACTATGAGTTCCTAGTGATGCCGTTTGGGTTGACAAATGTCTCGGCGTCATTCATGGATCTGACGAATAGGGTGTTTAAACCACACCTAGATTCTTGTGTCGTAGTGTTTGTTGACGACATCCTGATCTATTCGAAGTTAGAGGAAGAGAACAAGAAGCACCTGAGAATAGCCCTACAGACTCTACGTGAGCACCAGTTATACGCCAAGCTCAGCAAGTGTGAGTTTTGGTTAGAAGAAGTTAGCTTTTTGGGACATGTTGTCTCAAAGCTTGGTGTCACTGTAGATCCAGCAAAGATCGAAGCAGTAGTGAATTGGGACAACGAAAGACCGTGACCGACATCCATAGTTTCCTTGGATTAGCGGGTTACTATCGACGTTTCGTTGAGGGTTTTTCAAAGATATCAGGACCACTCACGAGACTTACACGGAAAGATGCAAGGTTTGAATGGAGTGAGGCATGTGAGAAGAGTTTTCAAGAACTCAAGAAGAGACTCACTTCAGCTCCAGTGTTAGCTATTCCTTCAGGCAGTGGAGGGTTTGCAGTATATAGCGATGCTTCGTATACTGGTTTGGGCTGTGTGCTTAATCAACACAAAAAGGTGATAGCGTATGGGTCGAGACAGTTGAAAGAGCATGAGAAGAATTATCCGACACATGACCTGGAATTAGCAGCCGTCATTTTTGCACTCAAGATTTGGAGACATTACTTGTACGGTGAGACGTTTGAGATTTTCACCGATCATAAGAGCCACAAATATCTGTTTACACAGAAGGAACTAAATATAAGGCAGCGCAGATGGATGGAGTTTCTCAAGGACTATGATTGTTCCATACAGTACCATCCAGGCAAGGCAAATATAGTGGCCGATGCCTTGAGTCGAAAGAGTTCAGCTCAATTGGCTAGTTTAATTTTGGGTATGCACAGATGAAAATTGTTGGAAGATCTGGCAGTATATGATGCGAACATCGAGTCGCAAGCTACAGGAGCCTTCTTGGCTAATATCTCAGTGAGACCGGTGATATTTGAGCATATTCATGAACTATAGATGAAAGACCCGGCGCTAACAAAGATTCGGCAAGATGTAACTGAAGGCATTAAATCTGAGTTTTCGATCAAGGAGGATGGTTCCTTATTGTTCAAGGGCCGCCTCTGTATTCCGAACAATGCCGATCTGCGGCGAACAATTCTAGATGAATCACACAAATCAAGCTATGTTATCCACTCGGGAAGCACAAAGATGTATCAAGATTTGAAAAAGAATTACTGGTGGAGAGGCTTGAAACAAGATGTAGCAGAGTACGTGTCGCGGTGTTTGACATGTCAGCAGGTCAAGATCGATCATAGACACCCTGCAGGCCTATTGCAGCCTCTACCTATACCGGAATGGAAGTGGTAATCGATCTCTATGGACTTTATTGTTGGGTTACAACGTACTGCAAAGAAGAACAATGCCATTTGGGCAGTGGTCGATCAATTGACCAAGTCAGCGCACTTCTTTCCTTACAACACAATGTACACGGTGGGAAGACTGGCAGAGCTATATATGAAGGAGATTGTCCGTTTGCATGGGATTCCGAGTAGCATTGTTTCAGACCGTGACCCATTATATACCTCAAGGTTTTGGAAGAAATTTTAAGAAGGAATGGGAACGCGACTAGATTTCAGTACGGCATTCCATCCGCAAACTGACGGACAGACTGAGAGGGTCAATCAGATCATTGAGGACATGCTTAGGGCATGTATGTTAGAATTGCAAGGATCGTGGGATCAGCACCTACCCTTGATTGAGTTCACATATGTTCGCATATAACAACAGTTTTCAGACGAGCATTGGGATGGCACCATATGAAGTTCTTTACGGACGGCGATGTAGATCACCTATCAATTGGGAAGAAACCGAGGAGAAATTTATTTTGGGACCTGAGATACTTGAAGATAATGCCACCTATGTTCGGATGATAAGGGTCAAACTCTAAGCGGCTCAGAGTAGACAGAAAAGCTACGCCGATATCAAGCGGACGAGTGTAGACTTCAAGGTGGGTGAACATGTGTTTGTGAAAGTGTCACCTATGAAGGGGGTGATGAGATTTGGAAAGAGAGGGAAGCTAAGTCCCCGCTATCTTGGACCTTTTGAAGTTTTGGGTCAAGTTGGGGAAGTTGCTTACCGCATTGGATTGCCACCATTATTTGATCAAGTACACAATGTGTTCCACGTATCTATGCTCAGGAAGTACCTTAATGACCCTGATCACGTGTTGAGCGGTCAATCATTTGAGATGCATGAGGACATGACTATGATCGAAGAGCCTGTGGAGATTTTGGATCGAAAGGAACAAGTGTTGCGAAAAAAAGTGATTCCATTAGTACTTGTTCAATGGAAGCATCATTCGACCGAAGAAGCTACGTGGGAACGAGAGGCCAACGTGAAAGAACAATATCCAGACTTGTTTGCGACAGCTTGAGAGTCAAAATTGTATCACCGCAAGCATGTTTGTGGATTTAAACTATATGTTGTAATTCAATGTCGATCTTATGATCAATTTATATAAGAGAACAATTTTATCCACAGAGTCTCAAATGCGGTGTTGAACGCGAAATTGGAATTCATCATGGTCACGACATGGCCGTGATGATGTATTTTGTAGAACCAATGATCAACTGGTCATAGTTTACCAAGAGAAATCAAGGAGACATGAAAAGTTTTTAAATCTGAAGAATCTGATCAAAATCGATTAATCGATTTGGGAATTCGATTAATCGATTTTGGTCGATTAGTCGACTGACATGCGCCAGTGAGTGGAAATTTGATAAGGATTCAAAAAAATGACAAAGTGAAATTTCGATTAATCGATTTGGGTTTCAATTAATCGATTTATGATTTCGATTAATCGATCTGGGAATTTGATTAATCAAGTAACTTAAGAATTTTAGAAAATTTTGAAGAATGATATACGATTTTGATTAATCAAAGTGAGATTCGATTAATCGATTTGGAATCTCGATTAATCGAACTGGAGGTTCGACTAATCGAGTCACTTAATGAATTTGGGAAAAATTTGAAGGACCTTACGATTTTGACTAATCAAAGTAAAATTCGATTAATCGATTTTAGAATTTCGATTAATCGACTGGCTCACATTAGTGAGTTCCAAAACATAAAAATTTAAATGACTATGATTTTGATTAATCGAAATGGTTTCGATTAATCAATTTTGAGTTTTGATTAATCGATTTAGCGCGGCTGAACCTAGATTTTGGAAATCAATTAATCGAACCAGAGCCTATATAGATAAATCGAAGGGGATTTCTCCCCATTCGAAATCAAATTATCTTTTTCCTTGCGCGCCTTCTTCTTCTTCTCTCTGACCGACCTTGCAGCTAGGGTTTTGGGCATTTTAGATTGATTTCGAATCGAAACCGTGTAACATTGGGTCGAATACCTAAGGTAAAACCCTAGTTTTCACTTCTTTTCCAATTCAAACCACATAAACCCTAGTTTTTGTGAATTTTCACCTAAAATGCCGCCTAAAACGCGTTTATCTTAGAAGAAGGCAACGTCCAAACTCCCGGTCTGGCGTAAGAACGCCGCACCGCCACCACCTACCCCATCACCGGTGAGGACTCCGTCACCGTCGGAATCGGATATCACATCCGGGTCGACGAGCGCGTCTTCGCGCAAGTCTTCTCCAATGCCACCACCACCCACCAATGTACTCCAACCCAACGAATGGTGGGCGGCTAAAACTTTTGAGATCGAGTACACCATCGATCAAACCCGGTTTACAAACCCCGATGTACCGGGCGAGACCCAATGGGCTCGTAATTACCTTGTAAAGGCCGGTCTCGGCAACATCTTGAAACCAATCCGCGGGTCCTACTACCCTAGGTTGGTTCGATTATTTTACCAAGGACTGAAGGACGGACCTACCGACGATATAGTCACGACCAAGATAGAGGGTCGTGACTACACTTTCACTCATCGTCACATCCACGAGGTCCTTGAGTGTCATTTGGACTTCGTACCTGAGACCACCCTCTTCCCACCCTTCGAGGAAGAGGTGAGATTTGAGGAGATAATTACTCGGATGACAAATGGGAAAAAGGGATCGAGGGCCTCCATTAGGAGGGTCAACCTTCCCCATTACATGTGGATGCTTGATTCCATAATCAAGTGCAACCTTTACCCGCTACGTCACGACACCGAGAGGGTGGATAAAGTGCAGCAGGCATTTTACGCAGCCTTCTGTGGCTGTTGGTTTGACGCCACCATGATCATCCTAGAGGAGATGAGATACATCAAGGGCAAGTTGATGAAGGGCAACTTGAGGCCTAAAGAGAAAATGCCCTATGCTCGGCTCATTTCGAGCATGCTGGAGTGTTATTCAAACGCTCCAGAATACGCTATATTGCCCCATGAAGAGAGGGCTACGAACTGAGTGAAGACGTTCTTAAACTTTTCATGGAGCCATAGTTACAATTTACTCAAGCAGACCCTACCGGCTCAGGGTCCAACACCAGCACCACCACCAGCAGTAGCAGCAGCACCACTAGCACCACCACCACCCCCACCACCACATCAGGACCCACCCGTGGGTGGGGCACACCCAGTTGATCAAACAATGGAGGGGGCACCCTCCCATACCACCGCCTCGCCTATGCCGCCAGCGCAGTCTGCGACAGCTACACCGACTTTTTCATATCGCCAGCGAACGGCTCGCCAGGCTCCTACGACAGAGGATGTGTTGGCCCGGATGGAGGCCAACAATGAGAGGATGAATCGGCGGATAGACTTTTTGATGTACCACACTCTACAGTATATCTATCCGTTGGACTACCAACAGTGCCTCGCGCAGGAGGAGGCATGGACTGCGGGTCGGACTGCCTTTCATACGGGTCTAGTTTTCCATGCGAGCACATCGGCTGCTTATGCATCAGCTCGACACCCGATGCTCTGAAACAGCCCAAAGAGACGACCAGCCACCACCGGAGTCACCAACACGTCAGAGACCGCATCGACGACCGGCGAGGGGACGGCGTGAGCACCTGACAACGATTTTTATCTTGTGGTCACTTCTTGGACATTTTGTACTGTCGTAATTAAATTGTAATTATCGACAACAGTTAAAGATACTTGTAAAATTTTGAGAATTTAATGGAATACAGATCAGTTTGGGGATGTACTTGCATTAGTTTTATTTTTTATACTGTGTGATGCATAAATTATTTTCGTATGTGGGTACATGACACCGCTGTGTGTGGGGTACCACACAGAGAACCCTTGGGTTATTTTCGAGGATGAAAATTTCCAAGGTGGGGAGAATGTAATATCTCAAAATTTTGAGCGTTTAACTTTGACCTCGGGATCCGTGCCCGATTAGTCATAGGGTTGACCAAGTGCTGGTCAAACAGTGGATTCATGAAGTTATGTACTAATGTGAGATTAGTGTGACCTAAGTGTAGAGTGTAATGTTAAGTGAGAGTCACATACACCTATCTCTGGTGTATGTGTTTAACACACAAGCAGGAGAGAGGATATAAGGGTTAATATCCCTAGATCCTTT
Source organism: Chloranthus sessilifolius (assembly GCA_021018995.1). NCBI lineage: Eukaryota > Viridiplantae > Streptophyta > Magnoliopsida > Chloranthales > Chloranthaceae > Chloranthus > Chloranthus sessilifolius. The sequence continues at coordinate 29,528,991 of CM037597.1, read as the reverse complement.
TTATTTTAGCTATTGAAGAGAGAGTTAAGAAGAGAGAGAGAAAGAGAAGGGGATTAATTACAAAGGAGTTATTGTAGTTGGTTTGGAAGGAGGATTAAACATTTAATGCCGGATTTCAACGCATGAGGCGTCGTTGAAGCAAAAGCTGGAGCCCTAGCAATTCCAACCTAGATCTTGATCAATTTGAGATTGATTGAGGTAAGTTGTATTAGATTTCAATACCTAGAGAATTGATGAGTTAAATTCAGTCTAGCATCGTTAATATGATAGATTAAAGACTTAGAAAAAGAGGAAAAAAGAAAAGAAATGAGTTTTGGAAGAACAGCCAGAAAGGGGGCTAAATCGGACCAAATCAATTAATCGAAATTGGGATTCGATTAATCGATTTTGGTCTGGAAGTTGAAAAGTCAAGGATGCCCGATTTCGATTAATCAAATTGGATTTCGATTAATCGATTTGAAAGATCGATTAATCGATTTGGAAATCAACTAATCGACTGGGTACCTCCAGTGGCTGGAAAAATAAGACCTGGGGAAATCGACTAATCGAGTTGGGAAATCGATTAATCGATTTTGGATTTCGATTAATTGATTTGGAATCGACTAATCGATTTTGGACTTCGACTATTCGATTTGAGAATCGACTTTGCTATGCTAGGGATTTCGATTAATCGATTTGGGATCGATTAATCGATTTTGGATTTCGATTAATCGATTTTGGAAATCGATTAATCGATTTTGGCAGACTCAGTTGACTTTTGAATTTTTCTTTAAGATTGAGGGAGGGTCTAGGACCTTTTTTATTATATCTTTAGTGATGTATTGCATGTATTGTGATGTACCATAGGTGGTACATGTGAAAGCGAGCACAAGGAGATGCGTGGGACCTTGATACTTGGACCTTGAGAGAATTGAGGTAGGGAACACCTTGAACATGTACTTTAATTGTAAGAGCATGTATGTTGTGATATGTTTATCAGAATTGAAAATGCTTTAACTATGAAAAGCTTTGTGAAAATGGGTGTGTGTGTGTGACACCAAGAATGTGACAAAGGCATCTATGTGATGCGAGTAATTAAGATCAAGTAATCTAATGAGAATGAGACATCCCCAGGAAATGAGAGAGCAATAAAGGCATCAGTGGATGCAAGTAAGTTATACATCCCAGGGATATATATGTGATTAAATAATTACTGTTGAGGCCTAACTGATATAAGATTGCACTTTACACGGTGAACAACTATATGTAAAGCACATGTTATTTTTGTTATTTGAGGTTTGTTTAGGATATCCCACCGACGTGGCGGGATACCCACGACTGATGCGGCAGGATATCTGTGACCGATACGGCGGCCAATCCGTACACCAGTGCGGAGGTTTATCCGTACACAGTAAGCATATCTTAGAGATGTTGAGATGAGTTTTAACCCCGCCGCCTAGTGAGAAAGGGGCTTGGGTCGTATTCCCAGGGAATACATTTTTTACAACTGTCTATGTAGACGACGATGAAGGGTATATCATCTGGGCTCAATGCTATATTGCTCAGGGATTACTTAACTTGAAGATTTAAGTTTTGCTTTAGGCCTGTTCAGTGTCATTCATGATAAATCAACAGTAAAGTAAGACATGCAAAGTCTCAGTAAACTTGAACACAAATCATCAGCTTTTAAACTATTTTTCTAGCAAATGCATAGACTAATCATGCTTAGAATATCATGGAATATATGTGAGTGTTGATCTATATGTTCATTGTGTTTGTTCCCTATTGAGCTAGGATGTAGCTCACCCCTTTAGACTATATGTCGTAGGTCAATTGATTGCAGCAGCTCTGGCTTCAGGAGACGTTGATCCGGGTGATTTAGATTACCTGTCTAGAGATGAGTTGGAGCCTCCTCCCGAGGACTTCTTTTAGGAGACTCTGCTGTGTACTTTGACAGAGAGTAGTTTTTGAGAGCAGATTTGTACGGCTTGGTATGTCAAGCCTTTATTTTGTTAAAATAATATAATTAAATTTATTTATTTCTTTTAGCGAACCATCTCTGGTGATCTGTTTATCACCGATGGTTCGGGTTGATTCTCTGTTCATGCAGTGGCATGAAAGCAGAACTGTCTTTTGCGTATGCCAGATGGGCTTATTATCTTTTCCGCATTATGAAATTATTTGCTTTAATTATTTATCATTGCTTGTTATACCAATGTTCCGTATATAGTTTTGGGGCACGGTCTGAAGAATCGTACTGATGGCATGAGTTTCGAGATGTCAAAATCCGGGCTGTCACACACTATCTTTTTCATGACCCTGAATCCTTATCCGATCTCGAGGGCTTTGAATTCCGTGTTATGATACCGCACGTTGGTTAAGGCGATAAGCCGACATACACATAATCTATAAATTGACTTAGCATATCGATCGAGATATTTAAGATAGCATTAAATAATAAATAACTCATAAATTAATAACGAAAATCGTAAATGACAATAAAAAGGTAAATCCTAGCTATGCATCTAAGATAGGAAATAAACCAAGTTTTGCGTAGAGTAAACTGGTCTCAAATGTAAACTCATAAAAGTATCAAATGACTAGAATATGTGTCTCTCAAAGAAATAACGTCTAAAGTAAAAGGGCTCTCAATGCTTATAAAAATCTGTCGGATCTATGCTCTCATCCGAGTGGTAGCCAACATCTTCATCTATGTAAGCCACCTCCGGAACAGCAGTTTCCTTTTCATCATAAATAGAATACACGGAGTCTTCACCTAAAATTGTTAGATTTGGGAGGGAGATGAGTTTACTCAGTCGCATAAACTCAGCGAGTTGCACAATCGATTCACCATAACTTACCCAGGTGAACATGTGTGCAATCGCTTAAATTGAGGTGTATTTTGAAAATAAAACTAGCATTTAAATAAATGACCAAACTATCCATAACTCATAGCAAATCATAATCAAAATTGTAAGACATAATATAAAATGAAGAGTGCATGATGTTTCCATTTCTTATCTATTTTCTTATTATTTGTTTCATCAGCTTATCATACGTGGCATATCGTAAGTCTTATTATTACTCCATAAGCCTACACAACATACTTTTTACCTTACTTATCTTGTTTAAACGACATGTGCTAGGATCGCTACTCGAGCCTATCACGCAAGGTTCACGTGTAGATAATCACCTAACCTCCATATCATAACACAAACTATCATTCAGCCAGATGGGGTTGTCGGCATAATAACCACAATGTTCCCTTCGTTCAAGACAAAGCTATATTATCCTTAAGACCCATCTTGGCTACAGATGTTGGACTCTTATAGTGGCTTGTAAGGTATGACATGTGTAGAAACTTAATTTATGTTCAGCTGGCCTTCATAGCATGTCTTAATATATCTTATCATTACTCAATTTTGGACTTAGGTCTCCGCCCTGATTTTTATTTCTGACATGGGCTCTACGTATCGTCGTCCCCGTATCATTTATCCCACAGGCACTACGTATCGCTATCCCCATTTCATATTTGTGTGAGCTTAAATCCACACTTTCTTAACATACATGTATCTTAACATATTCATTTACTATCTTTACTTAAAACTTATTTAGAATGGGCTACGAAATGATAGGCTTCATAAATCACGCTTTCCAATGAATGGGTTCCGTAGTAACCTTGATATACTTCGTGTGACATCCCATACTATCATAAAGAGTTGTATCCGTATATGGACGCTTACATTCTAAATTTCACGTGACCGTGACGAAGGCTTATGTCATGTGTCATTTCTTATTCTTAACTTATATGTGTATGTCCTATCGTGATTTTCTACATGATGGATGTCATATGACGATGGTGAACATATATCGAAAAGAAACTAAGAATACACCCTAAGCATTAATATCCATATAGAAAATTCATGAGACATAAAACATGAAGCATTGGTAAAAAAATAGAGAATAAGAATTATTTAACCACGTTTATTCTATGATTAAATCTATTTACTCATTATGGGGTTTTTCTTTTCCAATTGACCCAACAATATTGGTCCGAACCAAGCCTTACATACCAAACATAATTGGTGAAATATATTATGTTTCTTCACTAAGAGAAGTGATGATCTTATAACTTTGTTAAAATGAGACAACGTTCTAACTGCTGGGTGCTGGGTAATATGTGAGAGATCCGATGGCCTTGATCAACTATCAACATCGACACCTAATACTAACAAAATCTTGGCTTAAGGAGGTTAGTAGCCTCAAAGTAAGGCAGTATCTGAAAGAGGCTCGGCTCCAAAGTAGTGGTTTCAAATGCCTCATCAATCCCGATTAAAGTCATCGTCCATTTGAAACATGATTAATTGTAAGGTTAATCACTAATTGTTGTGTTTAATGAGGTTGTTTCTCTCTTTTTGCTAAAATTATGAGTTCTCCTCTCTAAAAATATGGGTCTCTCTCTTTCTCTCTCTAAGTTTCTCCATTATAGGTTGGGTCTCTCTTTCTCTCTCTAAATTTATGAGTCTCCCTCTCTTTCTCTCTCTCTAAGTTTCTATATTATTAATTTTTCAAGTATTTACAGCCATTATAATTTTTTTTATTTGCCTTGCAGCACATGTGCCAAGAACGTTTGGGGAAGGAGACACCAAGAGGTTGGATCCGATGTAACCCACACACCTATATATATATATATATATATATATATATATATATATATATATGTATATGTGTGTGCGTGTGTATCATTATTATTATTATCATTTTTATATTTGTTTAGATATGTATTTAGATATATATATGTATATATATATTTTTTCATCTTCTTCATGGCTAAGCAGCCATTACTGGGGCTCAATAAATCAATTTTTTTTTTTTTTAAAATACATACTGAATACCCTATGATAGATTGAGAGGCACCCACCTGTTGGAATGTGCACGAAGGTTCCAGATGATTTGATAGAGTAGCTTTGAGCCCATACATTAGATCGGTGATGCGGCTGCCAAGTTTCGGAGTGCTAGTAATGGCACCCCTAAAAAAATTACATTTTGTTTAAATTTTTGGAATGACTTGGACACTTGTGCATCATTAAGCTTGTCAGCCCAATCTTTCCTATCAGTCCTCACAATCTTCTCGAGGATGTGCTTGATCTCCCTATTTAAAATTTCAACTTGCCCACTGGTTTGTGGGTGGTAGGGAGTAACAGTCTTATATGTAACAGAATATTTCTTGAGCAAGCCCTCAAAATTTCTATTGCAGAAATGGCAACCTCCATCACTGATGATGGCTCTAGGGGTGCCAAATCTCGAGAAGATATTCTGCTTTATAAACTTGAGGACAATCTGATTATCATTAGTTCTTGTGGCAATGGCTTCTACCCATTTGGAAACATAATCCACTACCACTAAGATGAAATGAAAACCATTTGGAGTAAAGGGGCCCATAAAATCAATACCCCACACATCAAACAGTTCTACAACAAGGATGGGCTATAAAGGCATTGAATTTCGTTTGGACAGCCCTCCTAATTTCTGACATCTTTCACAGGTCTTACAGTGTGTATTGGCATCTCTGAAAAGAGAAGGCCAATAGAACCCACACTGCAACACTTTGTCTGCTATTTTTCTCTCACTAAAGTGACCCCCACAGGCATTTTCATGGCACATGGCCAGAATACTGGGGGCATCACTCTCGGGAACACATTTTCGAATGATTTGGTCTGCATAATACTTGTACAGGCAAGGTTCCTCCCAGAAAAAGAATTTGACCTGTGAGAAAAATAAGTCTTTATCCATTTTTGTCCAATGGGCAGGAATTTTGCCTATAACTAGATAATTGACAATATGCGCATACCAAGGAACTAAAGATTGGATGGCAAACAGTTGCTCATCCGGGAAGACATCATTTGTAGCAAGGTCATCAACACCTTTTTCCAATTTAATTCTGGACAAGTGGTCAGCCACCACATTTTCTACACCCTTCTTGTCCTTGATTTCGATGTCAAACTCCTACAACAGGAGTATCCATCTAATCAATCTGGGCTTTGCATCCTTCTTGGACAGTAGGTACTTTAATGCTGAGTGGTCAGTAAAGATGACAGTTTTAGACCCAAGTAGGTAAGGTCTAAACTTGTCCACAGTAAAAACCACTATCAGAAGCTCCTTCTCAGTTGTTGTGTAGTTTAGTTGAGCTTCAACAAGTGATTTGCTGAGATATGCAATGACCACAGGCAGCTTATCTTTTCTCTGGCCTAAGACAGCACCTATTGCCAAGTCAGATGCATCACACATCAACTCAAAGGGCAGGGTATAGTCAGGTGTTTGGATTACAGGGGCAGAGGTGAGGCAAATTTTTAAAGTTTCAAAAGCCTCCTGACATTCAGCAGAAAAGTCAAAGGGGACATCCTGGCAGAGCAGGTGGCACAATGGTTTAGCAATTTTGCTGAAGTCTTTGATAAACCTCCTGTAGAATCCAGCATGTCCAAGGAAAGATCTGATTTGCTTGACTATTCTTGGAGGGGGCAAATTTACAATGAGGTCAAATTTGGCCTTGTCTACCTCAATTCCATCTTTAGAGACTACATAGCTCAACACAATTCCTTGTGTTACCATGAAGTGGCTTTTTTCCCAGCTTAAAACCAAATTGGTCTCCTTACATCTTTGTAAGACCTGATGGAGGTGTTGTAGACATTGGTCTAAGCTATCCCTATAAATCAAAAGATTATTCATAAAAATTTCCAAAAATTTATCAATCATATCAGAAAAGATGGCATACATACACCTCTGAAAGGTGGCTAGGGTATTACATAGTCTAAAAGGCATCCTTCTGTATGCAAAGGTGCCAAAAGGACAAGTAAAAATGGTTTTTCTTGATCAAGAGGGTGCACAGGGATCTGGTTGTACCCTGAGTACCCATCAAGAAAACAGTAAAAAGCTTTCCCAGCCAACTTGTCCAAAATTTGATCAATAAAGGGGAGAGGGAAGTGGTCTTTTCAGGTCTTAGAGTTGAGTTTTCGATAATCGATACAAACTCTCTAGCCAGTGGTCTCCTTGGCTGGTCTCAACTCTCCAGACTCGGTTGTGATTACTGTTATGCCAGATTTCTTGGGTACCACTTGGATTGGTGCCACCCATTCAGAATCAGAGATGGGGTAAATTACCCGAGCATCCAGCAATTTAATGATTTCTTTAAGGACCACTTCCTGTATGTGAGGATTCAGTTTCCTCTGCATTTCCCTAAAGGGTGTTGAGCCCTCCTCTAGATGAATCCTATGCATATAGATCGATGCATCAATCCCTCCTAAATCAGTAATGGTCCAGCCAATTACTTTCTTGTGCTTCCTCAGAACTGTTAGCAATTCCTCCTCTTGCTCACTGGTAAGAGAAGAGGAGATAATTACAGAAAGTTTCTCGTCTTTCTCGAGGAAAGCATACTTCAATGTCTCTGAAAGCTTCTTGAGCTCTAGATCATGAGCTTGTTGGATGGATGGCAGGATTGGTGTATTATTGATTGGAGGAAGGGGCAGTTATGTAGGTTTCCAATTTGAATGCTACACTAAGCCCACAAAAGACCTCAATAGGGACATGTCTTCTGGCATTAAAGCTAGGCTTCCTTCCTCCACCATGTTCCAAACTTCAGTTAAATCAGTGATAATGTTGCCCCACTCCAGCAGAGTGGGTAGTTCTTTTTCAACAATTTCTTCTAATACATCCACTACAAAGCATTCCTCATTGTCCAGCTGAGGGTACTTTGCACTGTTGTACACATTAAGCTCAACTTTCATATGTCCGAAAGTGACCTCCATGATCCCAGACCTGCATTGAATGCATGCATTGGCAGTGGCCAAGAATGGTCTGCCCAGAATAACAGGTATCGGGGATGTACTCTTGTTGCAGCCCATGTCCAAAATAAGGAAGTCTGCAGGGTAGAAGAACTTGTCTACCCCCACTAGGACATCCTCAACCACTCCCATGAGTTTCCTCTCAGACCTATCAGTCATCAATAGAACAATGGGGGTGGGCTTCAGCTCCCCCAAACCTAGTTGCTAATACACACTGTATGGCAGCAAGTTAACACTGGCTCCAAGGTCTAAAAGGGACCTTCTAATCGTGTGGTTTCCAATAATATAGGGAATAGTGGGTATCCCTGGGTCTTGCAACTTCTCAGGTATTTTCATGGCTAATACAGAATTAACTGTATCATTTGCAAAGACCTTCTTGGACAAATGGCCTCTGACCTTCCTTTTCTGAGTACAAAGGTATTTCAGAAACTTTGCATAGGCTGGGACCTGTCGGATTGCATCAAGCAGGGGTAAATTTATCTTGACCTGCTTAAAGGTCTCCATCATTTCCCCGATCTGTGCCTGCCCCTTATCAAAAGGGGTAGGGCCACTCAAAGCTTGAGGAAATGGCAGCTGAGACATTGCTGGTTTCTCTGCTGCAAGCCTATGACTGAACTTTTCTTTTTTTCGTTTTTCTGTTTTTATCTCCTGCTGAGGTTCAACTACAACCTCTTTATTTTTTCCTTGTTGAAGGGTAGCAGGCAGTTCTTGACTCTCTGCTCTAACAAAGTCTCTATCACTTTCACTTGATATTTCTTTGGGAATGACTTCTCCTTGTTCCTTTCCCACCTGGTTGTCTACCAGCTTGCCAGACCTTAGGGCTGTGATGGCATAGGCCCCCTCAAAATTTGAGGAGTCTTCTCCGATGGAATACTGGCCCTTAAGGTTGGCTATTGGCTGGCTTGGCAACCTATCCTCTTCTCTTTTAGCCAAAGAATTGGCTATTTAGCCTAATTGCTCTTCTATCTTCTTAATGCTTTGACTGTGAGAAGTCACAGTCTGATTCAAGGGACCAAGGCTTTGCAATTGGGCCAAAACCTGTTCCTCAAAAGAAGTACTTCGGGGCTGAGGTGGGGGAACTACCAATTGATTTTGTTACTGGGACTACTGTTGCTGCTGGAAATTCGACCTTGGGGCATAACCCTGGTTAAACTGCTGTTGTGGCCTTTGAGGTAAGGCCAACATCTGTTGTGGCTGCATATAATTGTCTTGCCTCCACCTCAAATTTGGGTGGTCTCTCCATTGGTAACCAGCATTTTGGTGCTGGTATCCATATGGTTGTTTATTGTAGCCACCAGATTATTATTGTCCAAAAGATTGGGCAGCAGCAGTCTGTTCCATTACTTACTCAGGGTATTGCCCCACAGATGGGCATTCTTCTACTGTGTGTTGTGGAGATTGGCATATTAGACATGCCTCCATCACTTGTGTAGCCATTCTGGGCTGCACCACAGTCAAAAGTTTATCAAATCTTTCAGTAAGATTTGCCATCTGCATTCTCAGGTCATCATTTCCTCTAAATTCATAGATCTTCCCTTTAGAAGTCTCAGCAAGCCCCAACTTAGGAGAAGGCTCTTGAACAGTTCTAGATGAGGACATCTTCTGGAAGGAATTTTCACTTATAACCTCGAACAAGTCCCATGCCTCATCAGCTGTTTTATGCATGTACGTTCCACCACAAGAGGCATCTACCATGTCTCTACTCTTCTCATCAATCCCATTGTAGAAGCTCTGGACAAGCTGCCAATCAGGGATCTTGTGGTGGGGACATTGTTTGAGAATCTCCTTAAATCTATCCGTCCTGTGCATTGGTTAAAATCTCGCTTGGGGACTGCAAAAGCAAGTATGCTCTTTCCTCAATCTGGCTGGTTTTGGTCTCTGGTACTTAGATGTAATCTTGTCTGAAGGTCTTTCCAGGAAGTGATGCTGTTATTTGGGAGAGTAGATAACCAGGTCATGGCCCTGTCTTTTAAGGAAAAAGGAAAGAGCCTTAACCTAGTAGCTTCTAGTCTCAAACCAGCAATGGAGAATGTCGTGCACAGGGCCAAGAACTGGTCAATGTGCTTGTAAGGGTCTTCCTTACTAAGCCCATGGAAAGAGGGAAGCATTTGGACGATGGAAGTTTTGATCTCATCATTACCCTGAACATCTGGGAATTGAATGCTGAATGGAGAATTGTAATCATCCGGAGCATTCAATTTCCTTCAATGTTCTAGGTTGTTCTTCACCCATAACTGCTGTCTCAATTTCAATAGGGGGCTCGACTGTGGTGTGTCTGTGCCTCCTCGGTCTTCTACCCCTTTCTATCTCAGGGTTAGCAGGCTCTAATGTAGGACTGAGGGATCTTCTTCCTAACATGCACAGACACCAACAGCAGGGAAGACTATTCGCAGGCACATTGCACTTAACAAAAATTGCAACTATCCTAATCAACTGCCATGGAATCTTCAAAGGAGAAATAAACTGAGGTTTTAAAGGTTAGAGAACTGCAAACAGAGGTAGCTAGACTCCCAGTGCAATTCTACTCTCCTTCTCTGCTAGATCTGTAAGAAAAATTCCAAATGTAAATCAGCAGTATCAATTATTCACAAGTACAGCTATCAAAGAACAAAGAATACAAAAATCTAGAGTCTACTATTAGATCAAGATCCCCGGCAACGGCGCCAAAAACTTGTTAGGATATTTTAAGTGCTTGCTACTGACTTTATTAGAGACAGTGATAAGAATGGAGTGAATGAAAATGAATGAAAGGTGGAATGAGAATTACGGAGTAGCAAGCCTAAAATATGCACAGTCCTGCAAGATATAGGGCCTGTTGTAGCAAGTTTTGATAAGTAAGAGTTTGTCCCACAGGGAAGTTGAACTAAAGCTCCAAGGGAGCTATCTTTAGTAGGCTCTCCAGATCTAACTACAGATTTGGCAATCCTAAATGGAAGGGGATTAAAGGTCACTATAATCTAAATCCTAAGGTAACTTAATGTCTAAATTACAGAAAGGGTTAAGAGGAATGGTGGAGTGAGAAAATAAATATAAAGGGGTGAGAAGTATGTTATTAGGTACAGATCTGATGGGGTCTTGTAACTCAGACTCAGATCTGTTGCTATAGAAATCCTGTCCAATGGCTACATTATCACCAAAGAGGAGAAAGAATCCAACTCACCCCTGTGCCATGATCCAATCCCTTAAGGCTATAACCTATCCACTTAAATGGTCATAGACTATCCAATATGGGAACCACAATCCAGAGATGGGTCAGAACAAGTTTATCAGTGTAGGCACTACTTCATCTAGGCTACAAGCTCAAGATTCCATAGGAACCTCATCCTCTAAAGTTATGTGTGTGGGGGTAGGCCTACAAAGTGCACGAGCCTGGACACACAGGACCAGCAAGAGTTTGAGTACTAGCTTTGAAGCATGGTTGTTCACTGCTTTAGAAAGACTGCAGTGATCCAGTCACAAGCCTACAATCTCTACAGCCAAATCAGATCTACAATCTGATGGTGGATCTATACAAATATAGGGGAGTCTATCACTGCACAATCTCTCACAAGGCTACAAGCACAAGTACAGAGAAGAAGAATCTGTCTTAGTTTCGTGAATTGGCCTCACCCTAAGGCTATAATTTATCCACTTGAATGGTCATAGACTATCCACAGAGGCTATCCTCCTCACAAAGGTCTAAGACAGAACAAGAACATTGCTGCCGCCACCATGTTCACAAGGCTACAAGCACAAGTTTCCATGGGGATTCAGATTTAGTGGATCCTGTGGTGGGGGAAGGCCTGCAAAGTGCCTAACCTGGACACACAGGTCACTCAGATCTAAATAGTATCTTAAAGGCAATCCTCCATTGCTTACGATATAACTTAGCAATGGAGGATCTCAATGCAGCAGCCTTGTACAGCACAACTCACAACAAAAATATCATCCCATACATGCAATAAATCCTATTACAAAAACTCCTTTAAAATCTATACCAAATAATCATACAAAAGGTAGCCAGCAAGTACTAGACTATGGAGAGAAAGAAAAAAAGAAAAAGAAACTGCCTAGAACCTAACCTTAGCCTACTGAAATTTACAGCTTAATTGAGAAGATGAAATCTGAAAAAGCCTCAGTCTAAAGTCCGTCAAAAGGTCCTTAAACCTAAGCTAAGCTTAGGCTTATATAGTAGTTGGATGTGTGTGAATTAGGGTTAGGAAAACCCTAATTTTATCTTTTCAATTGCGGCCCATTCTTGTCCCTTGGATGCCTCGGGGCGTGTGCACGGAGATTGGAGCATTGGAGTGCATGCCCTAGTTACTGGAAGTTCTCATATTACCCCTACAGAAGTGGGGAGAAGTTAAGAACCCGATCCTCGCTGAGTAGAGAAGATTTACAGATCTTTTCGCGTGGTAGAATTGACATCGCAGTCGCGGGATTGACATTCTGGTCATCGCGAGATACTAATGGCTGCCGCGAGATTGCTCTTTCAGCTTTGAATGGCGGGGGAATTGCTCGCGCGATTCGCCCCTTGGTGAATCTCGCGACGGATCCTCGCGAAGAAGCAGTGTTCATGAGCATATGGAGAGCACGAGCATTTCCTTGAAGGTTTGTATCCCGCGGCCACTGCGCGACAACTGCGCGCGGGTGTGCCTAGAGCTCTCTCTTTAGTGAATTGTTCGACTATTGAAGACTCCTTTCTTGAGCTGTGCGAGACTGCGCGAGCGCTTAAGACTGAGCCTCGCAAGGACCTCACGAAGTCTGCTTTTCAATTCTTTCTGACACCAAACCACGTGAGAACGACGCGAAGACTGCGTGACCAGTTTGGGTGCTGTCTTCAGAAGCCCGCGACAACTGCGCGAAGGCATTATCTCTGGTTCAATTGAACCCTGTGACATCTGTGCGAGGCATTCTTCTTGGTTTGTTTATGCTTTGATGTGCTGTAGCCAACTCTCTGTCCGGGTTCATCCTTCATTCTGCTGAGGTAGTTATGGGGCAACAGTGAGCTTCTTGGCATGGTTAGGGGTTTATTTGCAGCTGCTTCTTATTACCTACAGAACAGACTTAAAACACATTTATTAAATGATTAAGGGTTTAACAGAGATTAAGTTAAGGGGTGAAAAGTGGTACTTTTCAGGTCTTAACACACACATCATGCTCAAGAATGATTTTAGGGTTGAGATGTGTGCCACGTGGAATAGAAAACTGAGCGTCTGATAGAATGATCATGATCTAAAGATCCATTTTATAGAAGATTGGGAAGAAATATGATCCCTACGGACTCTCCGAAGTTGGTCAATGCATACTAGCTGGATGAGATGGAGTGAGATCACATAACCACGGGGTGTAAATAGCGGTACCCATTCTCTCGTTGGAGGAGAAGAGGGAGATGTCAGAAGAGAACGGTAATGAGAGAGAGAAAGAGAACAGTTTAGAGATTTAAAGAGAGGTTTAGAGGGGGAGAAAGAGAAAGAAAACATTTTAGGGATAGAAATAAAGAGACGGAGAATGTTGGGGAGAAAGAGAGAGAAAACGCTTTAGGGATAGAAATAAAGAGACGGAGAATGTTTTAAAGACAGAGAACGGTGGAGAGAAAGAAGAGAGAATGCACAACAGAGAGGGCAAGTTAGTTTTAGGGTGCTTCTATTAGTACCCACCGAATGTCTGAAAGTGATCTTGTCGGAAATCCCTTCAAAATCATTGGTTGCGAAATCGTATTTTACCCCGATCTTCCACACAATGGATCTTGAGATCATGTCGCACCTATCAAACGGTCAATTTTTTATTTCTCAAACGTGATTGTAGGGCCATTTTTTGGGATTTGTGACACGTGGAATCAAAAACGTACCGTCTGATAAGTGCGATATGATCTCAAGATCCATTGTGTGAATCCAACAATTGATCCGAAGCAATCAATGGTTTGAAGGGGTTGCACACCTGATCGCTTTTAGATATTGCATGGTCGTTAATTAATAGAGATACGCAAAGTTTTCTTAAGGTGTAATTTGTTTTTTTAATTTTATGAGTAATCACAATAATTGGTGCAAGGTGTTGTGATCTGAATTTTATGTCTTTGATGCACCTAAATTATTTGTCTGTACTTAATAGCGTATACACTGTATGCCTTGACTTTTCAAAACGTTTTAAATAAAAATACATGTTTGATTTTCAAAGCTTTTATATTTATTTCTGTCATTATTTGACACAAGTTATGTGATAGCCTACTAGTTAAAGGCTTGAGTTTGATATAAGAGGTCAAATGATTGAACTTTAGTATGTGGGTTTTAAACATTTATTTTGGACCTTGAAATAAATGTCTTTACATCATTCCTTGGTGTGTTAGCCTAACATCAAATAATTCCCAAAGTATTATAAAAATGTGTGTTACAGAGAATCCTAAATCATAATCTCTTCAAGAGTTTCTTCTTAAGAATATAGTCATCATAAAATCCTAGAGACCTTAGAGAAGAGTTTCTAGATCTACCTTTCTCGAATTTTTCTTTTGAAAGATCGGCGAGATGTTTACTTTTATTCTCAAGCGGCCTTCGCCTCCTTCAAGAGTCATCATCATTATAGGGATCTCGATTAAATTGTGAAAATATGATCGATCTAAGTGTAGAGAAATCATATTTTTTTCCTTAAAACTTAGATATTGATTTAAATGTAATTTTCATAGTAAATGGGGGTTTTATTGCATAAATAATAAATAGTTTGATTAGAAGTGATGTATGTTATGATTAATGATTTTTAATGTTGATGATTTTAATTAAAAAGAAGACAGGTTGAAATCACACCATGTGATTTGAACCACTTTTGAGGCGTGCTCATGGATCGAAATCAATCGATCATATCGATCAATCGATTTTGGATAATATATATAATGATATACTCACGAGTTAGAATCGATCGATCGATTCTTGGAAATCGATCGATAGAGTCAAAACAAATACTGGCAAATGGAAATGATTTGAAAACTCACAAGTTGACATCGATCGATCGAGTTTGGTAATTGAACGATCGATGCCTAGGCAAATAAATACAATGTTATGTTCTCAGGTAGGAATCGATCGATCAACTCTGGGAAATCGATCGATCGAAACTGACAATTAATTAGTTTGAAACTTATAGTGAGAGATCGATCAATCAATTCGGGGAATCGATCAATCGATTCGGGGAATTGATTGATCAAGCCTGACAAATGGAATGGTTCAAAGAACTTTCGGGCCAAGACCGATCGATCGAGCAAGGAAATCGATCGATCGATTCTGGGCAGGCAAAGTTTTATATTCAGTTCTTGACATAAAAAGTTTGGTTAAATGTCAGTTTACCCATGATCATATTCATATGCACTTCAATGTTATATACCAAGATCATATTCATATGCACTTCAATGTTATATACGATAATTATATTCACATGCATTTCAATGTTATGTACCATGATTATGTCCATATGCACTTCAATGTTTTATGATGTGTTAAACTTGCATGATTAAGACACAAATAAAACAAATGATAAGCAACGATTAATGAAGCATTAGACCCAACATTTTGAGCGAGACGGAGTCTAACTAAACATGAGTAAGAAGCATTAGACCCAACGTCTTGAGCATGAAGAAGTCTAAAAAAGTATTATACCCAACGTCTTGAGTATGACAGAGTCAAACTAAACATGAATAAGAAGCATTAGACCCAACGTCTTGAGCATGACGGAGTCTAAGAATGTATTAGGTCTAACGTCTTGAGCATAATAGAGTCTAACTAAACAAGAATATGAGGAGCATAATTAAACCCAACGTCTTGAGCGGGACGAAGTTTAACATGCAATAAAGGATATAAATGATTAAGCCCAATGTCTTGAGGATGATGTCTAACTAAACAAGTGATAGGCATGATTAGGCCCAACGTCTTAAGCATGATAGAGTCTAACGTGCATTGAATAATAAGAAAGATGAACTTAAAGGAAAGGATAAACTCATGCAATAATATTATATTGATATGTTCAATTCATTTATAGTTATTGAGATTATACATGTCACAACCACACACACATGAAATATAGAAATATTCACACTGCAATAATTGATATCTTATACTTTAATGGATTGCATGTCTGATCCATACAAGTGTAAACTTGCACCTCTTGTTGATGAGGGTGGCTAGATGAGACAGATGTAACTAAGAACAACGCATGAGTCTATGGTGATGAGACTGCACGTAGTTCAGGAACCTAAGATGAATGGCGATGAAGACTTCGTAGCCTAGTTATTTATCTCCCTTATTATTATTATTATTAT
Organism: Chloranthus sessilifolius; assembly: GCA_021018995.1. Lineage (NCBI taxonomy): Eukaryota > Viridiplantae > Streptophyta > Magnoliopsida > Chloranthales > Chloranthaceae > Chloranthus > Chloranthus sessilifolius. Next base: position 29,512,896 of record CM037597.1, on the reverse strand, counting down.
TTATTTTTATTTTTTTTAAATTGAGGAGACAATGATCAGCTAATATTTTATTAAGGATGTTTAAATTTTAATCATGTTGGACTTTGTAATTGGAATAAGAAAATGGTCATGGGTTTTATTAATGATTTAAAAAAAAATATTTTTCTTCTACTGTTTAAAATGTTTTTATTGCCTTATTATGTTTTTGTGGTTCATTATTTATGAAGGTACGGCCTAAAATCTTACAATCAACCTTTGTGAGATTTCGGGTCAGTACACAAGGACTACTTTTGATTAGGTTGGGGCAAGGACTGATACTGTGTGCGCAAGTAATGACTACATTTTTTCAAAATTTGGTGCAAGGACCTAAACCCACTACCAAAATTAAGACTATTAGCGGCAATTTTTTGCAGCAAAAAGCTACCACTATTAATAATAAAACTTTTAAAGGCTATGGAAACTATTAGCCGCATTGGTATTAGCGGCAGTTTTTGGCTGCCACTAATAGTCTTATTTTTTGTAGTGACCGTGTGCAAGTAATGGCTCCCATGAAAATATAAAGAAAATAACCGAAATGAAATGAAAATGAAAAAATTGAAATATTTGTGTCTTGATTCGTTTTTCCTTAAAAAAAAAAACGAATAGAAAATAGAAATTTTCGATTTGGTTCAGTAAATTGAATCTACATCCCTAGGTCACCCACATACTTTCTACCCAATGAGGTTGGTTCAGGCTCCAAAAAGGTTAAATTGGTCATAGTTATCCAAAGGAAAATTATAAACGATGGACACTACAAATTGTGTATGTTTTACTGGCAGCCAAAAACTGCCCTTGAAAAGTGCAAAACTGCCGCCAAAAATTTTGTCAGAAGCATTGAATCCGCTAAGAAACAAACCGTCAGTGAAATATTCTGTAACATCCCAAAAATTTGGTCCTTTGAACAGTACGTCTCGATGTGCGTGTCCGACGGGTCGCACGCCAAATAGGATAAAATAATAAAATATTAGTGTGAGTTTAGTTAACTTACGATGGATAAGAAAGAAGAGATCTAAAGTATGATAAGTAACCAGTTGATGTGATGCCATACACCGAGGTACGACGTATTGGCTTAATACCAAACCTAAGTCCTTGGATAAGAAGTAGAACATACAAGTGAAATGTGTTTGTGTTTCGCATGGGAATCGGAGCCAAACACCTTATGTGATTAAGAAATAACACCCAAGAGGTGTGTTTGTATTTCGCATGAAAATCGGAGCCAAACACCTTATGTGATTAAGAAATAACACCCAAGGGGTGTGTTTGTGTTTCGCATGGGAACCGACCCCCCTTTTTATAAGACAAAGCAAGCTTCATTTAGAAGCCATACCCAGTTGTAAACATTTGTGGGGTTTTGTGAGTTAGAGAGAGAAAGAAAAGAGAAGGGTTTGGGAGAAGAGAAAGAGTTTTTCTTGAATCCATAGGGTTAATTCACTTGATCATGGTGGTGTTTATGTGAAGTGAATAATTTTGTGAAGGATTGTCTACAATTGTGTTGGCTTGATCGTGTGCGTGGAGCTCATAGGAGATCGATGTGTGTTTTGAAAATCCATTTTCCTTGCAAAGAGAATGGTGTGTTTTGATCGGCTAAATCGTAGTGAGGTTTGTACGAAGCGTGTGTGAATGATCACCTAACGATCGTGTTGAAATTGTGAAAATCGTGGGGCTTGGAAAGATCAAAAGGGGTTTGGAAACCCATTTGCTTGCTAGGAAGAAGACGATCCGATCAGGGAGAAAATCGTTGGATTAAATGTAAAAATTTTGATTTAAGTTGTGATTTATATATAGATTAATCCTTAGTTAGATTATGAGTGGGAGATTTGAAGAAAATGAGTTAAGATTTAAAGAAAAATGAGTTAGAGATGCTTGAATCCGATTTTGGGTAAAATCTGACGAAACCGTTCGATCGAAATTAGAAATCGATCGAACGATTTCGTCAAGAGTGAAATCTGAAGGTTTCTAGTTGGTTTGAAAATCGTTCGATCAGTTTTGAAAATCGTTCGAACGAAATTAAAAACTGTTCGATCGATTTTAAATCGTTCGAACGATTTTGACTGGGCTCGCCGATACTGCTTCAGTATTTTGGCCGTAACTTTTTGTAATAACCCGAAAAAGCACGTCAAACAAGGACCTCGGGATCCGTGCCCGATTGGTCTTAGGTTTGACCATGAGATAGTTCATTGATGAACTTATGGTGAGATGAGCGAATGTGATGTGTGAACCAGTGTAGAAGAGCGGAGAGATAGAGGAGTGTGTAGAGTGGCATACACTGATGAGTGTGTATGTGCTCCACACCGAGAAAAGAGATAAGATAAAAAGGGTTGAAAACCCTAACTTTCATGTTTTGGTGGTTGAGAGAAGTAAAGAAGAGAGAGAAAGAGAGAGGAGTAAGAGAGGAGTTATTGTGGGTGATTGGAAGAAGGATTCAAGCATTAAAGAGGCCGGATTTGACGCAAGGAATCCGTTAGAAACCAAAGCTGGAACCCTAGCCTTCCAACCCTAGATTTGAAATCAACTTGAGAGCTATTCAAGGTAAAAATTTTGTAAATAAGATGCATAGATTATAGGGGTTAAGTTGCAGTAAAATGTGGGTTAAATCATAGGATAATGGCTTAGAAAAATAGAAGAAAAAGTATGGAAAAAGATTGGGAAGAAACGATTTCGAAGAAATTTGAATCGACAATTCGATTAATCGAAATTGGGTTTGATGTCGAAATTGGCGAAGTTGAAGAGACAGAGGACCCCGATTTCGATTAATCGAATTTGGATTTCGATTAATCGACTTTGGATTTCGATTAATCGATTTGGGAATCGATTAATCGACTGAGAACCTCCAGTGGACCCCAGGGGTTAAAGGAAATGACTTGAGGAAAAATCGACTAATCGAAATGGGATTTCGATTAATCGATTTAGTTTCGATGTCGATTTGGAATCGATTAATCGACTTCAATGAAACTCGACTATTCGAACAGTAAAATTACTTTGCGAAAAGAAGGATTTCGATTAATCGAAATTGGATTCGATTAATCGAATGAAAACTCGACTATTCGAACAGTAAAATTGCTTTGTGAAAAGAAGGATTTCGATTAATCGAAATTGGATTCGATTAATCGAATGAAAACTTCATTATTGAGCGAGAATGGACTTTGCGAAAGGAGAATTTGATTAATCGAAATTGACCTTGATTAATCGATATTGACTTGATTAATCGATTTGTCGAATCGATTAATCTCGACTTTGGTATATTAAACTATGTTGGTAAACTATGTTGACTTTTGGTTTGACTTTAAGATTCTTGGGGATCTTATGCCTTCTTTATTGCATCCTTTGCGATGTGTTTACCTGCTATGTGGTACCATAGGTGGTACGTGTGGACTAGTGCACAAGGAGTCACGTGGGACCTTGATGCATTGATCAAGTGAAGACTTGAGGTAGGGAACACCCTGAACATGTACTTTATTTTACAAGAGCATGTATGTAGTGATATCGATTCAATTCAAATGTTTTTACTACTCAATGATTATGAAAAGTGTGCGTGTGTGACATTCATAAGAGAACTTAAATGAACCATCCCCAGGGGATGATGAAGTGAAGAAGTAAAGGCATCAGGTGTGTGATGTAGTGAATGGATACATCCTGTGGATGTATCCATGATTGAATCATGCTTGATGAGGCCTAAGCGATATAAGATAGCACAATTACACGGTGAATAACTATATGTAAGGCACGATATTTTGTTATTTGAGGTTTGATATAACCACCGACGCGGCGGGATATCCGTGACCGATCACGTGGCTAATCCAGAGGGCCAAGACGGAGACTTATCCGACAGAGTAAGCACACCCTGTGTGTTGATGAGATGTGAAACCCCGCCACCAATCCCGGGGAAAGTGGGTACTATTGGTATTCCTGTGGAATACATTTAAAACGCCTATATAGATGACGATGAAGGGTATCTCGGGGCTCGATGCTATATTGCTCGGGATTATTTAAGTTGAAGTTTAAGTTTTGCTTTAGGCCTTCTCAAAGATCATTCTTGATTAACTAAAAGACATGAGTAATCTACCAATAATTGAAGTGTTTTTAACTGTTTTTCATCAATAAATGCATAGACACATCATGCATGCATATCATAGAATACATGTGAGTTATATTTTATATGTTCAATTGTGTTCGCTCCCTATTGAGCTAGGATGTAGCTCACCCTATAGACTATCGTCGCAGGTCCACTATTAGCAATGCGCGCTTGAGGAGACGATCCGGCAGTCGGACTGGCGGCGAGGAGTTAGAGCCACCTCCAAAGGACTTCTTCTAGAGGACTCTGCTGTGCGACTTTGAGGAGTTTTAGTTGGAGATTGTACGGCTTGGTATGTCAAGCCTGGTTTTTGATTAAACCTTGTGTATATGGATATCAGAGTATTCTTTTGGGCGAACCATCCATGATGATGGTTATCATCGATGGTTCGGATCGGTTCTCCCTTCATGCAGAGGCATGAGGGTAGAACTGTCTTTTGAGAAGTGTTTTTATGTAGATTTAAATTCCGCAAGATGTTCTTATTTATTTTATGCTTGATATACCAGTGTTCCGTGCATAGTTGAGGGGCACGGTCAAGATGATCGTGCTGATGGCACGGGTTTCGGGGTGCCGAAATCCGGGCTGTCACACTTTTTATCTCAAACTCCGATTGATGCAATTCTTACTGTGTTGGAAAGAGGATGATGAGCTCTATAACTTTTGTATTTTAACTAACTCATGAATCTAAATTTTTAAAGGTCAAAATTTAAGGCAAATGTTGCATCAAATTCTATATTAACATGAATTTGCCCGTTTCAACCTTAATTTTGAGAAAACACTTAAATGCATATAAGTTATTAGTGAGTAGAGTTGATCTTTGATACACCATTGTGTGCTTGTGATATAGATTGAGGTGGAAGGCCATCGATAGGACCTTGCTTGGCTTCGCGCAACCTCAAGATTAAGGTAGGAAAAGCTCGACCTAAATTTATATATTTGACTTGATTCATAGTATTAGATGTGTTTGCATGAATATGATGAGTTGATTAAAGTTGGATATGTTAGAATTGGAGTCTTATGATTTGGAATATGAACTCGTGAAATCGTGATTATGCATGTGATAATGTTCGATTCTAGATAACCTTTGATATTGTTGAGCTTGACTCGTGTTTTAAAAGTAAGATCTTGAGATCGCTGGTGACACTCGTGAATCATTTTGATACCCTTGGAACGGTGATTTACTCAACGACGCTTGAAATTTTGACATTTGCATTTGCATTATGAATCCTTTGGATTCTTTGACTGCATCCCTTGGGCCAATACGGCGGCCTATCCGTACACGCATTCATATATATGCTGCATATGCATCCCTTGGAATATCATTGCATCCCTTGGGCATCATTGTATCCCTTGGACACCTTAGAATCATTGGACACCTTTGGACGTCATTGCATCCTTGGACGCTTTGGAAACATTGAACACCCTTGGACACCTTGGAATCATTAAACACCTTTGGACACCCTTAAACATCATTGCATCCCTTGGACACTTTGGAATCATTGGATACCTTTGGATACCATTGGACATCGTTGCATCCCTTGGAAACTTTGGAAACATTGAACACCCTTGGAAACTTAGAACACCCTTGGACACCCTTATATTGTTTGAGTTTGTGTTTGCAGAATGTGTGTGAAATCTCGAATATTCTTGGATAAGTCTAACTGTTTTAAGATTCTTTTCGATATGTGTACTTTTGGATGGAATATCATGGTAAAGTTAAATGTTTAAGGTTGAGTTTTGAAAAAGAAGAAATTGATGAATGCTTTGAAAAATGTGTTTGAAAAGAAAGGGAATGATTAAGTTTTAGAAGCAGAAATTAAATGATGGTTTTGACTGTTGATTGAAGCTATATTTTCGAATGTTAAATGTGAATTTATGTTGTTTATCCTCTACTGAGCTTAGTTGTTAGCTCACCCCGACTATATGTCACAGGTGTAGGTTTGGGAGGGCCCAGATTACATACTAAAAGAATGGAGCTTTCGCACAAGGATTTATACTCTGTTTAGGGATCGTAGAATTGTGCTTTGTGGATTTGGTGAGTTAAGTTTTGATACATTCACACTAGTGTACACCATTGTTAGGTGATGGTTGGTCGTCACTGGTGTTTATTTAGCTTTGTTCTTATTGGATTTTAGATCTTGAGGTTTTAATTATGCCATATGTAATAATTTCTTTGATTTTCGTATATTTATGGATGTGCCAAGTATTCTGTATTAGATGGTGGTCTACGATCTGACAGTCCGAGCTTTCTCATTGAGTTTAGGAAAAAAAAATATATCATAAAATTTAGGTTGGGAAAATGCGGGCTGTCACACATTCACCGGTAGTTTTTCCAGCAGTTTTTAAGAGTCGGCAATAAGATTCTTTTCTAGGTGGTTTCTAGCCGCCAGGAAATGGTCAAAACTATGCTAAGCAACTAGGTTAGAAAATGTTCATGGCGGCAGTTTAAAATCGCCAGGAATGTATTTAATTTTTTGATTCCCCAACAGTTTAAAACTGTCGGGAATGTATTTAATATTTTGATAGGGCAAATATTATCCTTATGATAATTCTCGACTATTTTAAACCGCCGTTAAAAAGTCATTTTTTAAAAAAAATGGAAAAATTACCTCAAATTTCCCCATATATGGGCTATGGGCTGTAGCTATTTTAGCTAGTAGATTTTTAATTTTAAACTTGTAGCATTTATTAAATCATTCCAAACCTATAGATTTTTTAATTTTAAACCTTAGCATTTATTAAATAATTCCAAACCTAGAATTTTTTAGGGTTACAAGAGCCTTTTAAGAAGCTTGCCGATAGATAGCAACCTGCAAGTCATCTTTTCACAAAATTGACATGGTATATATATACAATCTTTGAGCTAGATATGGTCTTATGACAAGCTTGCAGTTGGTTTTTAGGTGCAATCACTAGTCTAAATGATCACATCATACACCACATTGATTACAAGGGCATGTTGTAATAGCTTTATATACCAAAAGCTAACATTTCTTCATCCTCAGTTCCTTTAACTAGCTTATTAGCATGCTTATTCATTTTAATCCCCTCTCTTTCCGGACAAATTCCTTCTTGTCTTGGAAACAAAAACAGCATCATCATCTAAGACATCAAAATGAAAAAATTCATGTTAGCAATTCACTAATTCAAATTTCATGAGTCTTACAAAAAATGAGTAAAGGCCACTACAAGAGATATACCTAATAAATCTCTACCATTCATTGCTCCTCTAAAAACCTTTATTTATCCACCACAACAAGAGATACCTAATGGTAAGGCAAAATCGAAGCTTCCTCTCATGATTCAGCAACACCTCTACTAGACAGACCCGATTCTAAACAAATCCCAAGTGGTATGATTTGTTTCTTAAGATGAAAGCATATGTCGGACATAATCTGTTCTAATAAATGAACATTTGACGCTGCAGTAATGCCCAACTCAGATGACCTACCCAGTGAACTAATTGGACCACTATAGATTGGTTGTGAAGGCCACAAGATGCACTCATATTTGACAAAAAAATTTACCAAGCTAATGTTGTAACTCATCTTATTGTTGTCAGAGAAAACTCTCAACGGAGTATAGTGCAGACCACCTAAGAAGAAGTGGCCTCGCAACCAAAATCCCCTAGGAAAGGTGCCAAAATCCCTACCAGAACAATGCAGCTTGATTAGGTTCAGAAATTACAGATACACGGGCCGGCAAAGGATGACAAAATTGATTTTTAAGTTAAAGACCCATTGGTCCTCAACTCAGTGGCCTAAATGGGCTGGCTTTAAGAGTGTGTTGTTGAAGGTTCAGCAGAAATAAGGGAGAAAAAATAAGGGAAAGTGAAAGATTTACTGAAGTGAAATTCTCGGGTTATCTTAGTAATTTTTTTTCCTGAGATTTCAGTCCTAAAAAACAGGAGCTCATGGCACTTTAAAAAGTTTGGTTGGATTAGGTCAATGTGATAAATGAGTGTGCTTTGTCCCACTACAAATCCTAGGGCTTTTATGGACAGCCTGAAACTGCCGGCAAAATGTAAGTACCCACCTAAAACATTTGCTAGCGACGACCAAACTGTTGAGATTGTAGGCGTCATAGGTTCCATCGCCAGCGCTTTTGGTAGCAATTCTTAACTACTGGGAATTCTTACCATACCCCAGTGTTAAAGCCTCGGGGAATATGTTGTAAAACCTCTAGCCTTGCCATATAAATTTTTTTCACGGAAGTTCAGAACCGTCGACTAATAATTAAAACTTCTCCAGTGGTTTCGAACCACCAGCAAAGTATTCTTTATATATATAAAAAATTCAATATAAATTTCTCTTGTCAGCAGTTCTGAACCGCTGGGTAAGAATTTTTTTGAAAAAAACTAAAAATACTCCCAATAGCTGCATTTGAAGTCTAGTTAATTTCGCAAGGATAGAAAATTTGCTATTCAACATATTTCATTTTGAAAAAAGAAATAAAAGCCTATAGAATTTTTTTTTATATGATAATCAAATCCTATAGCTTTCTTTTTTAAAAACCTCAAGTATTTGTCCCCATACAATGAAGAATCTAAAAATTGATGGAGCAAATATAAATAACAAGATGAATGTGTAGCTTAAATCAAAGTGTAAAACAGAGGTCAAGCTATAATTGTTATGATAATTAGTCACTCATATCAGATCACCTAGAGTAATAAAATCAATTAACCAAGACAGCAACAAAAAAGAAACATGTCAAAGTAAATCCCAAACCATTAAGATATACCTGGCAACTCTCGTGATTTCCTCTAAGAATGGTAATTCGCTTAGGATAGCGCACATTTAGGGCCACAAGAAGCTGAATAAGATGAACCAGTTAGTATATTCAATAAAAAACTTCCACCATTAGCAGTCTCAGCATAAGACTTGATCACAAAAACCTCCGCCTACATGAAACGTTAAAAGGTAACATCACATTTTCTAGTAAGGAACATGTAGAAGCTTACATTCTGAAAAATAAACCAATCAACACAGCAAGTGTATGTCCAATGCCAAGAAAAATCAAAGGTTTTAGGTTGAGATACAAATTAATTAAAACAGCCATCACGCAGGTCATGAACCTACAATAACACATAAGTTGCCAAGTGTGACATCCCAGATTTTAGCACCCCGAACCCCGTGCCATCAGCACGATCATCTTGACCGTGCCCCTTAGCTATGCACGGAACATTGGTATATCAAGCAATGAACTAAACTGAAATAATAAATAAAGTTGCAGAATTAAATTATCATTTAAAGGTTTCTCAAAAGACAATTCTACCTTCATGCCTCTGCATGAATGGAGAACCAATCCGAACCATCGATGATCGCTGATCATCAATGATGGTTCGCCCCAAAAGAATAATCTCATGACTTAATTACATTGTTTAACGAAAATAAGGCTTGACATACCAAGCCACAGAAAACAAGCTCACAAAAACTCTCAAAGCTACACAACGGAGTCCTCTAGAAGAAGTCCTCCGGAGGCGGCTCTAACTCGTCACTAGGTGCAAGGTCTGACTCACCAGGGTCAACATCCCTTGAAGCATCAACAACTGCAAACAACGGACCTGCAACGTATAGTCTAAATGGTGAGCTGCATCCTAGCTCAATAGGGAACAAACACAGTGAACATATAAATTAAAACTCACATATATTCCATAATATGCCATGAATGATGTGTCTATGCAATTACTGAGAAAACAGTAGAAAAGAGTCCCATTTTACTGGTAGTTTACGCATGTCTTTTAGTTACTCATGAATGATGCTGACTAGGCCTAAAGCAAAACTTAACCTTTCAACTTAAGTAATCCCCGAGCAATATAGCATCAAGCCCCGATGAGATACCCTTCATCATCATCTATATAGACAGTTTTGAACGTATTCCTTAGGAATACCAATAGTAGCAAAGCCCCTTTCCCCTGGGGATCAGTGGCGGGGTTTCAACTTATCTCAATTCAACACCCCTGGGGTGTGCTTACTGTGTACGGATAAGCCTCCGCACTGGCTTACGGTTTCGCCGCCTATCGGTCACGGATATCCTGTCGCATCAGTCGTGGGTATCCCGCCACGTCGGTGGGGTATCCTATCAAATCTCAAATAACAAAAATATCAGGTGCTTTACATATAGTTATTCACCGTGTAAGTGTGGTATCTTATATCAGTTAGGCCTTATCAGACATTATTCAATCTTGGATACATCCCTGAGATGTATCCATTCACTTGCATCACACCTGATGCTCTTATTACTTTACTTCCTCATCCCCTGGGGATGACTCATTATCATTTCCCTTATAGATGTCACACACACACCCTTTTCACAAACTCTTAAGCAATAAAACAGTTTTTTAATTTGAGTTCTATATCACTACATACATGCTCTTGCAAAATAAAGTACATGTTCAAGGTGTTTCCTACCTCAAGTCTCTGCGAAAATACGCATCAAGGTCCCACGTGGCTCCTTGTGCCCATGATCACACGTACCACCTATGGTACAACATAACACATGCTACACATCATTAAGGATGCAATAAGGAAGGTCCAAGACCCCCCCAAAAACCTTGAAGTCAAACTAAAAAGTCAACAATTTTAAGTCAGTCGATTAATCGAATTCCAAGATCGATTAATCGAAACTGATTCGATTAATCGATTTCCAAAATCGATTAATCGAAATTCAAAATCGATTAATCGATTCCAAACATCGATTAATCGAAATCCCCATTCGATTAATCGAATCCTATATCGATTAATCGAAATTCTCTAATCTATCAATTTGATTCTTAATTCGAGTAATTGAATTCTCAAAATCGATTAATCGATCCCAAATCGATTAATCGAAATTCTAAATCGATTAATTGAAATCCCATTTCGACTAGTCGATTTCCCCAAGTCACCTTCCTCCAGCCACTGGAGGTTCCCAGTCGATTAATCGACACCAAAATCGATTAATCCAAATCCAAAGTCGATTAATCGAAACTCAGTTCGATTAATCGAATTCGGGTTCTTTGACTTTTCAACATCTTGGCGAAAATCGATTAATCAAAATCTGATTTCGATTAATCGATTTGGCCAGATTCAGCCCCCCTTTGGGCTGTTCTTCCAAATCTTTCCCTACTCTTATTCCTTCATTTTTCTAAGTACTCAATCCTTCATTTAAAACATTTTTGACTGAATTTAAACCTCTATAACCTATGCATTTAATTCACAAAAATTTACCTTTTATCAATCTCAAATTGATTAACACAAGTGGTTGGAAAGGCTAGGGTTCCAACTTTGCTTCTAGCGGATCCCCCGCGTCGAATGCAGTGTTAAATGCTCAAATCTCCCCTTCCAATCAGTTGCAATAACTCCTTGATCACCCACCTTCTTTACTTCTCTCTCTCTCTCTCTCTCTCTCTCTCTCTCTTCTTTACTTCTCTCTCAACAACTCAACATTGATTTTAGGGTTATTAAACCCTTTTATCTCCCCTTTAGTTTGCGTGTTGAGCACATGCACCGTAATAGGTGTATGTGACTTCAGATTTACATCACACTCCACATATTCACTGGAATTCTCACATCTCATCCGTTCATCGCACCCTATGCCAACTATTGAACTCCTATTTGGTCAAACCTATGACCAATCGGGCATGGATCCCGAGGTCACTGTTTAACGTGATTTTTCGGGATATTACACCAGACTTAAACTTACTCGGATATAAACCCACTAGTCCTCGCAGCTAAGCATCTCAATTGTTTAAATTAGACCTGCCGCATGATATGTGCCAGATCATGCGAGTTGAATTAGATTTTTTCAAGGTGCCCGAACTTCCTTATGATTTTATAGCAAAGTTCTGGGAAGTTTCTCAGGCACATGACCTAAAAGACTAACACAAAAGCGACCATGTTCTGATTCAGTGAAGAAGGCTACTAATTTTATTATTTACATTTTAAACCAAATTTCTTTAAATCTTATATATTACAATTTTAAACCAAATTTTGTTTAAAAGTTTGAGAAATTTCCCTATGAAACAGATATCCTACTAAACTAATGGTATTGAAAAAATAGTAACTGTGAAGTTGTCCAGGGCTATTTGTTCCATCTATTTGGCATCCACTATAGGAATGATATTTGTCCAGGGTTGTTTCTAGCCTCTAATGGACATGAAATTCATCAACTTTTCTGTTATTGGGACACCCTTAAACTTCCTCTTATATACTCACTCTTAAATTTATACTTTCATCTCAATCCCCATATCCATTTGAGTATATACATTTCAGCCAATTGTTCTCAGTTTCTTGTCACTTCTTAGCCCAACACTTCAAAGGTACATCTTATTGTTGCCTTATAAAAATGTCGATTCAGGTGAAGTGATACTCGTTGAGAACACAATGCGTAACTAGTCTATCTCTAACTTTTGTGCACCCTACATCTATCCAGTTTGAGATTTCCTCAGTTAATAACTATATATCGAATATATCACATTATGACACTGATCATTATCCATTTTGACCAAATTATCTTTTTCTCTCTTGAATACTGAACTTGTACTTTCTATTAAACCCTTAAATACTAAACCCCTTTTCTACAGTTCCAACTTATCACATAGTTTCTTTTTTGGCTGGTCAATTAACACTACGCTAGACAACATTGCTAGTCATTAGAGCTCATAGAATGAGTGATGTGCATACTCTGTGGCGTAACCTTAACGTAATATTTTTGTTCTCCATAGAAGTGATTTAGCAATTTGAGTGGTGAAAGTATAATGCAATTTCATTGGCTTCACCTCCGAAGAATTTTTGAAATTTTTAGCCCCGTTTCTCTTGTTCATCTCCGCTAGCCTCACAGTTTTGGAATCTTTTGTTTTCACCTGCCTAGATATCGCCTCCAGCTCCTACTGCTTGATAAGGATTCTTGTCACCTCAGCCTCATCCCGAACGGCTCTCTACCACCTCTATCTCCTTCCTCAGCTTGTCTTTCTCAGTAGCCATGTTGGACGGCCTCAATGACGCTGACTTCTTCTCGTGCAACATCTACTTCACCGTCGCAGCCGAGTACACAAAACTATTGATCTTCTCTATGGCCTCCTTCTTCTCCACCACTTCTCTCTAGTTCGGCATCCACCTAATGCTTCGCCCCACCTCCTGGACCCACTCATCAAATTCTTTCTCAAGCAGTGCCGAGTCCGAAACCCTCACCATCTGCCACCTGGCTGCCGAGCTCTCATTGACCCACTCATTAAAATTATCGTTGTTTAGTCTGAAAATTGAGGGAATGTGGCTTTCCGGAACAGGACCGTCCAAACCAGCCCTAAATACTCTCAATTTTCACACTAAACAACGAAAATTTTATAGAGATAGCAAGACTGATTGCAAGATTGTTAAAGTGGAAATAATATGGACACCTATTTGTGTTCCATAGTGTGACCAAGTGGCATGATGATTTGGCTCCCTGAAAACCTGTTTGGCCTCAATCCTGGGAATGCGCACGAGCTGCCTTTCAGTGATGCAGCAATATACGCATCCACATTGTAATCAACCCATTCAGTGCGGTGCTTCCTCAAGAAATGAACCAGCAATGCATGGGGGACTTTCTGTGAGGGGGGAAACAAAGCATCACAAAATATGTTGTTATGTAAGTATGGTATTTTCTAAGTAGTGAGATATGGCAATGGCTTTTGATACTAAAAGATGTTGCAATAACGATTAAGCAGGATATACCAATAAAATATATGCAAGGATCACTAATGTATATCGATATGTTGAAAACTTACTTGGAGTAGCATGGATGCTTTTTCACATAGGATGCCTCCAGTCACTGGGAGAGCATTAACAAGATTGACAAGAGCGCCCATACTTTTGGTTGAGTTAATAGCAATTATTACATCTTCAACACCATCACAGGCCATTAGTGACCATCCATCATCATTGAAGCTATTGATGGCATCATTGAAGCCCCTAGAACCAAAAACTAAAAATCTGAGATAAATGTCATACACAGAAAGAAAAAGTCTTTACAAAAAAAGAATTGCATAGATTACCTGCTCAATCTTTGGCTAAAAGTAAGCAGAACAGCAGGCTGTCTGCCCAAGCCATACACCACCTCACCACTCATCTCAAGGGCTATTTGTCTAATGTGGCGCATTGCCTATAAGAAATGATTAAGCAGTTCAATCCTTGTTTTGGTTTAAAAAAAACTCAACTAGTTGTCAGCAACTAAAACCTTACTCTTAACTCTGAATTTTTTAAACAATCATCTCAAAGCCACCCAAGAAACACAAGATCATAAAGAAAAGGAATCCCCTTAACAAAGTTGAATAATCTCAATGCAAGCAAACACAGTACGAAGTAATGTGCTCCATTTTCTGAGGCACGCAGAAGTTTCATGAAAAATACACTACAGATTAGTTGATTTTTCAACATTATAATCATTTTATATACCTACCGCAATTGTCATTTTTTGAGCCACAACCTTGGAGGACTCATAAAGTGGTCACAACACCTCGGGAACACTCCATGCCTGACAAAATAAAATAAAAGGTTGCTTCAGAATTGAAAGAATCATAAAGCTAGTAATCGGTAATGAGCATTCAAACATAAACCTCAAGATCCAGATGGTCAACTATGTGGATGATCGATCCACCGCCTTCACAAGGCCGAATCAAATACCCACTAGGCAGAATTTCAGCTCTTACCAATTGGGCAACAGTAGATCCATTCGGTCCACAGACCTTGAGAAATTGATATCAAAACAAAATGAAAAACATATCAAATTAAGCGGGTTATGAACAAGCCAAAACCAAAGTAATATGAAAATCTAAGTGAAACCACGGATTCTTTTTTAATGATCAGAATTATGAGGTAAACCATTCCGGTTGCTAAACTAACCAAAACCCAAGGTTTTGGTTATATTTTGAGGTCCGGTAGTTTGTCAGATCACAAGCAACTTGTTTTGGGCACAACTGTACCAGTAATCAAAAGTTCCTATGGATCTATTTAATGAACCTTTGACTAATAACTAAGAGTGCCCATTAACAAAATTTCACAATTAGATGAGAACAATGTCATTTTAGGCTGAAGAATTTCTATAATAGCATACCACAAGACTACCATCTTCTAAACTAGTGGTATATCTCAGAGTCCAAAAGTCACATGCAACAGCTAACGTAGTTGGAGCATACATCTGAAAGCCACCGAGAGTTAAGTCAATCTTCCAGATCAAAACTAATTATGATAAAAATGAAACAGTAGTTCAAACAAAAACACAAAAAATCAGAGATAAAAATGGGCACAAAATAAACATCGAATATCATGGGTGACATAACGATGTGACTTCAGATTCATAGAGAGAAACAAAATTTGAATCTAAATCTCAAAATTCACAAGGTATATACCCTAAGGATGCTTCCACCAACAACGCCACGCTTAACCTCGTCAATCTCGAATCCCGACATCAGTAATATCATCACAGAAGAATACGAAAACCTACAAAAATATATTGAAACATACAAATAAACTAATAGACACCGTGCCCCTTTTTTAATTGAGAAATTAAGAAATTAAGAGCATGAATGGTGTCGACTCATGAGAACTTTGATGGTTTTTGACTTTCTATAAATGAAAACACAACATTAAACTAAATTTTCCTAATCAAATACATTAAAAAATCAGGGCTTATTACAGAAGTTTTATTAATATGAAGTTGTAACCTCCATTCTTTAAACACTTGGTGTGGGTAGTAGTTGTAGAAAACCCTTAATGCATTGTGGGGCTAACCTGCTCAATAGAAAAGCTCATAGGAGTGGATGGCTAAGGCAGTAGTGAAAGCAGAGCATCGACAAAGACATTCATCAGCTCTGGTGCCCTTTTGTCATCAAAGTCCTCTTCTTTCCCGAAAGCGTCAAGAAGAGTAGGAGCACTGAGATCTTTCTTCAAGAACATGATGAGTTCAAAAGCAACTTAAGAGAATTCCCCATCGGGAGAACTTGCAGCAACAATTGGATGAGAAAGTAGCGCACTGCATGCACCTTATCTGTATCAGTACCAAGCCCACTATTCCATTCCTGCAAGAAAAGATAAAATTTTAACCACGAAAAAATTAGGAACAAATAACAATTAATTAAACATGAAAGTAAACCATACAAAGTGCATGCCTGACAGATGAGCAACTGATATGTTCTTCATTGAATCACATAAGGAGAACGGATACTATAAAAATTTCACAATGATTCATTTTCCTATCTAGTGCCTTTAAAAACAACCAGCAAGTTTAATTGCTAGAAAAATTTTCATCCACTACCCATGACCAAATTAAATCAGGATAGTAAAATGATGATAAATAATACCTAGATATAGAGTAGGGGAAAAATGGTCAGCTTATTCAGTAATGTTTGTATTCCCTAAATGTGCATATGATGTACACAGAGATTGGGACTCGACTAAACTAAGTTGCTCGGTATTCTAGGATCTGAGCACTAAGTACTAAACCATGGAGATTTGTTGTTCCTGAAAAAATCAATCAAGTCAATGAGCTCAGGACCAAGTGAGTAATAGTCACATTTGTATGGATATCTGTGGGTGTGATATGTGACTGGCAGCTTCAGTTGATGGCTCGTGCCAGCAGTCTTACTAGGATAGGATTGGTGTGACCCAACACTAACATATTCTCAAGAAACTTTGTATGTTTTCTTATATAGAGAAATTTCGTAGATATTGACAAATAATAAACGATATTTAAGCAATCATGTGAGCACATTACTAATTTCAGTTAATGACTATCAAATATATGGCATATTATTTTAAAAATATCCATCGATTTAAATCCAAACCTTATATCTGCATATGGATACAATAACTGGCTATTATATTTTTATATATATAGGACAGTAGGACGCTACATTAGCCATGTAGTGTTCAACGCTGCCCTAGTGCTCTGAGTGCCAAGTGGCACCAACTCCAAAGATCAAGCGCCAAGGCAATGCGTGTTTGTTTTAAGATCACATGCCACATGGTATGTGATCTTGACACTAGTGTAGCGTTCAAAAGATACACCTCTAAGGCAGCTACCCCTTATCCATATAATATATATATATATATATATATATATATATATATATATATGTGTGTGTGTGTGTGTGTGTGTGTGTGTGTAAATTGAGCACCTTGCATTGACTGTTGACAACTTTGCATTGATCGGCAGCTAAGCCCCATATCAATAAAAAGGTTGCAACATCAGTATACCTATGAGCAACAAACCAGAACCTAACTCATTGAATTAACTAAAAAAGTAAGAGAGAGAGAGAGTGTCGGTGGGTGTGTTCTCCACACATATAAGATATCCACAACAATATTTCTTTAACATTGTGGTCACATGTGTGCCTCTTGACCATAGTGCATAGACTTTGGCAGAAGTGTGGTTGGAACCTTAGGACTGTATTGGAGAAAATTTTAGGTCTGTGTTGTTACATTGGTCAGAGGCTCACAGCAAGATTCAAAATAATTGCATTTTTCAAGGGTGCTAATTGGAATTTTTTACAATCTCTAACTTTTTAGTAACGACAGTCATCCTTGTTTGAGGCTGCTATCACTAAATTGGTCCCTCTCTTTACAGAATTATGTGTACTATAGCGAGTTGATATAAAAGTAGTCAAATTCAACTTTAGTAGCATGCTGGAACTTTGAGACAATGGCTCACATGCAGGTTGATGCAGAAAGCTACATTAAATATGATAACAACAACATGAAATTCGTTTGTATCTGAGCCAACCATACAATAAAAATACATTAGATTTCTAACATGCACTTCTACATCATACACTTTAAACTTTAAACAAAATTATGATTCTTTACCTCTCAAGTTTAAGATAAACATTTGTGGCAGCACGATATAAATCAAATGTCATTTGATCATTTCCATCCTCTTCTAGAAGTACACAAGCATCAGCATACATCCGAATAGCTTCATCAGGAACAGAATCTTGTAGGGCACTATGAGATAGTCATATAGCATAACATGTCAATGAAATGAATTATCAAGATACAAGCTAACCAAAACACGAAAACCAGTAGTAGAGGACTATCGGAACCCGTGTACCTACCAAGCACCCTTTGCAAGAGCATCTAATGCAGGCTGTGACCTTCCACACTTGCTGTATAACTCAGATGCCTTTCTGTAAAGGTCACAAACTTCATTCCATTTAACAAATTCCTTTGTGAAAGCAGCAACAGATTCCATATGCTTAGCTGCATCCCATGGCCTAGAAACCTCGAAAAGGATTTACATATTTTTTAATAAAAAAGAATAAAGATTTAAAGCATAAAAACAACAAATATGAGATACCCAATACAGAATCTGTACATTCAAAACAAATGAGGATACGATGAAATCATCTATTGTCCTTTTGAAGCTCTCTCAAATGCAATTTTCGCTTTCTCTTAGGCTTTGGCATGCCCGAATTCAAGAGCTTAAACATAGGTAGAAGTATGTATGAGTAAAGACCCAACCAAATAATTGATTGAAATAATTGACGACATCCTTAATTAAAATAATTAACTCCAATTGAACATGTATGAAGAGGAAACTGATTGAAATAATTGACGACATCCTTAACTCACTGCTTTCCCCTTAATACAGAAACCGACTACTTTTACGACCAGATTAGTGCCAAGATCACAAGACACTCTGAGCATATTATATTGGTTATACAGGGAATATAGCCACTTATCTTGTATAATTCACATAAGGTTCACCCAAATGGTGCAACACTCATTGATGAGTCATGGCCCAAAATTCACACTGACCAATTAACCATCCAAAAGTAAGTAATTGATCAGATGGCTAAGAACATTTCCAAGAAATTAATGCACCAATCGGATAGTCCAGATCGATGGGCAGATGCACTGATTATTAGTACACAGTACATACAACTATACAAGTTAACTTATTGTAGAAAAACATTCCCTTTGCCCACAACTTTATGGAAAGAAAACAGTTCAACAGTCATTTGGAGGCGCTTTTCTATCTCTTGATGTTGCTACTTGCTACACACCACCACAAATCAAGAAAGATGGCTACAAGTGGCTAAATTGAATCTGTCCACGACAATGAATATGTCTACTACATACTCAACTTAATCCTACACCCAAGGTTCTTGCAAAACCATTGAAAATTAACTTAACAAAAAATAAACAACATGATCTGATTGCATACATAGTTTAATAATCAAAATGCACCTACTTTGATGCATTACCATTTTTCAAGTATACAGCTATGGATGGGTTAATTGAAGGTAGGGATTCTCGAACTTATATATAAAAAAAAACAAAAAACATGAACAAATTAAACTGATCGAGCAACAATCATTAAAATACTATTATTATCCATTTGAGACAGAAGAATTTGTATAAAGTGTATAAGGTGTACTGGCTCTGCATCAAGATTTACAAAAAGACCATTCTATAATGAAAACTATATCTTAAGTGTGCTGAGAACCTTGCAAGAGTCGCAAGATTCTTACATGTTCATCACACAAAGACACGTCAATCTACAGTGATCCTATAAACCAATTCATAGTGACATTAGGAGTAGGCAGAAATGGACCCTATAGCAGCTGGTACACAAAACACCAATTATATACATGGACCCTATAGCAGCTGGTACACAAAGCATCAATTATATACATGTGGCCGCATTTCTGTCAATATTATGTTCCATGCATATAAATTAGTCAAAAATCGCACGAAGCAGAGAAAAAACAGAGACAATTAGAGATAGATCAAAAGAGAACGAAGAACATACACAAGAAAAAGTGCTTTGATCAGTAGTGCCTATTAATAAATCTCGTACATGAGAAAACTGGGGCAGTACTGACTATGTAAGCCGGTCAACATCTAAAAAAATCAGTATTGTCTATTAGTAAAATAAGTCATTGCTACTCTTCCTGAGCATAAGTTCAATAATATGTCTCCATAAAGTAGATAGCAAAACTAAAGCATGCATAGATAAGGTATTAGAGATTGCACCAAAATCCAATGAATCACAGCATGAAAGTGATTCTTTGTATTCCCTAAATGTGCCCAATCATATGATTCTAAAAAATGTGTAGTCTCTTTCATGATTTTTGGTGCAATCTCCATCATATGATTCTAGAAAATGTGCCCTCATAAACTTTGTCAATCTCTAGAATCCTTTCACCTAGACCCGAAGTTCCATGAACTTCTTATACATCATAATAGACAATGTTACGAAATCCAGATCAGATCATCTAACTTGATACAGTTTCGAACTCTAAGCCATAAAAGCATAGGATTTCTATAGAGTTTTTTAAAAAGTACAAAAAATGAAATACTATTAAATAAATCTAAAAATATATATAATAAGGCCTAGTCGTCAATAATCTTTCATACCACAGAACATTTCATTATCTTCCAGTATCTATAAATCGGCATTTCATTTACAAAGGTCTCTAGCCATTTTTAATTTCTAGCCAAACAAAGTAAAATGAAGATCAACTTCAAATAACAACGTTTTGCTTGCCAACGCATCATCCAAAGCAAAACACATTAAATACTCAATTGAAAAAACAAACAAGCAAAATAAAAACAAAAACAAAAATCGATCAACTTCCTGTATAAATAGGAGCTTTTGCATGTGAAAAAGAAGCAAAATACAGAGATGAAACCCCCAAAATACCTGATTAATAGACCCTCAACCTGATCGAGAGCGAGAGGGATTTAAGCTTTGAACATTAACCTGATCGATTATATGATGGTTTGAGCGAGAGCGAGAGGGATTTGAACGCCAAATTGATGGATCATATTAGGGTTTGAACGAGAGCTTGATGGATCATATTAGGGTTTGAACGAGAGCTTTGGTTGTGCGAGATATATTTAGGGTTTGAGAGAAGTTGAGGGAGAGCGATTGAGAGAAGATGGGTCATCAATCGGAAAACGATATATATATATATATATATATATATATATATATATATATATATATATATATATATATATGGGAGTCGATTAGGTCCTCCAATGGAGGACGGTGACCATCCTCCAAGATACACATGGAGCTCTACCTGGCACCCAAGTGCCACATGGAGCATAGGTGGATGGTTTAGATTAATATTAAAAAAAAAAATTTAAACCCACAAGTCAAAGTTTGATGGGTTTCATTGGTCCATATTTCACGGTTCAAAAAATACACGGTAGAGATGAGTTTTCAATTATTATTTTTTTTCAAAAATGATCTAAGCAATGCACCCGAACTCCAATTGGCATCGAAACAATATTTTGGGTGCCACGTGGAAGCTTGGAGGACGGACCGTCCTCCCATGGAGGACGGAGACCGTCTTCCCATGGAGGACAAACACCTTTTCCTATATATATATATATATATATATGTCAGGTAGAGTGGGTAGTGGGTTAAGCGGATCTGTTGGCCCAATTATATTAACTTGCTGCTGACGATTTTTTTAAACCGTCCCGAATATCTGCCGTCTAAAAGATGCTTTTTTGTAGTGACAGATTTAATGCAGACAAAGTGCACGCGGCTGACATGGCGTGATGTGACTGGCTGCACCGACCTACCTTAAGTGAGCCCACCGCACTTGCAGCCAATTGCGTCACACCACATCAGACGCCTGCACTTTAACTTTATAAAATTTGTCTATCATATAACATTATCCGTTATCCAAATTAGTATTTTTATAAAAACAAAACCATTTGAAACAGGTTTTTTCATAAGACATCGGAAACATGATTAAAATGAGCTCTTTAAAAAATACCTGAATTTTAAAAAAGATTTAAAAAAAGGACAATTCTTATGTTTTAAAAACAATTTTTTTCTAAATTTTGTTAAAAAAAATATATTTATTTTTTAATATTTTAAATATTTCTATTATTTTTTCTCGCTTCCCTACTTTTTTTTCTCCAAATTTTAAGGTTTTTCCGCTTTTTGGCCTTGACGATTGGTTTTTTATGAATTCGAACTTGGTAACAATGGAGTTGACCACGATTTTGGCTTGACTACACGCAACCTCAACCCAGCCTGTTGAGCCCAATTTTCTGCTAACAAAATACGACAGTCAACGATTTAAGCAACTGAAACGCCGTTTCAGAAGGAAAAATATTAAGTTGTAAATAAAATTACCCATTGCTTGTACCAAAGTCAAAGAGACTAGCGTCGTGTGTTAATTAATTACTTAGTTAATTAAAACTCTATTAATTATCTTAAAAATCGCATATCCTTCCAACTCATTACACCTAGAGAAGACGTGTATCCACTATCCAGCCCACATCATTCCCACCGTACGATTAAGATCATGTGATCCAAAGTCTGCAGACATCTTTCATGTCTATCTACGCTAATAAAGGGTACAAAGGATTGATAATCGTTAAAGATATGCTAGCTGATCTGCACCATACATGTGGCACATAGAATGATCGATATGAAGATCGGACAATCGAGCAATCAGATTATTTTTTAAGTTCCGTGCTACATGATTATTAATGGTGTGGATCGACGTCGTCGCATGGCATGTGCACCGAACTCGGTGCTCCGCCCAAGTGCAGTGCAACCGTCTATATCTATAAATTGATTCACATATGTAATGCATGTAGTGGAAGTTGATGAAGTTAATGGGTTGTTTGGAGAAGTACAAGCCAGTGATGGCTATGGTGGCCTTGCAGTGCATATATGCAGCCATGTCTCTAGCCACTGCAACTGCTCTAACCCAAGGGCTGAGCCCTAGGGTTTTTGTTGTTTACAGGCAAGCCATAGCTACACTCTTCTTAGCACCAATTGCCTATTTTGTTGATAGGTATCTCTCTCTCTCTCTCTCTCTCTCTCTCTCTCTCTCACATTTCATACCATCATCATCATCAAAGTCAATTTGGTCTATTTGTGGTCGACTTTGCGATTTATAGTTCTCAACTCATTTCGAATTAATGCTAAACTCCGACCAATCATTCATTCTTCACCGGTCTTCTTACTATCAACCAAATATCAGTCGTTAAAAAGCGGCTTAACTAAATATGAGCTATTCGATCTGCATTTCTCTATGGGTTAAATATCAGTCAATATCTACCAAAATTGGGTCTAGGGTGCAAACGAGTCGGGTTGTCCCCTCCCAAGAACCAACCCAATTAGTTCGAATGAGACCCAGGGCCGGTTTTGAGTTTTTGAAATGGGACCTTTTTTATATTAATAAAAAAAAATCATTATAGCTCTTAGGGCCGTCCCCAAAGATGTGTGACATAAAATCAAGATCTGATGTGTGACATAAAATCAAGATCTAATCGTCTGATAGGTGTGCCATGATATTAAGATCTATTTTCTAGAAGATTGGGACAAATAAAGGTCTCCATCATCTAATTCGAGGTAGGCAATGATATTTTATGGTAGAAATGCATGTATTTTTCACAAGATAAACGGGTACAAATAACGTCACTATTTCTAGAATTCCTAACATTATTTTGATTTTTTTAAATTATATATGAATTTTTTTTTTCTTTTGATAAGAAAAGATTTTGTTAATGAATACCATATATGGATTAAAGTTTTATTTCTCTATATATCTTAGTAAATCACTCTTGTGACATATAAGTTTTAGATTCAAACCTTTTTTTGTATTAGATTCTCCTTTTAGTTAATTTTACTAAAAGACTATACACCCTACCTGAGTCTGGTTAAGCACACAATAGCATAACCTCTTGTGAGAGAAATCTATCAATAAATTAGCCTGCAAATATGTACAAACAATCCTTACGGTGGCATTATTTTCACTTGTTTTCTTGTGAAGAAAACACACATTTTCACTATTAAAACCATTGTTTGTCATGAATCAGACGATGAAGATCGTTCTTCATCCTAATCTTCCACACAATAGATTTTCAGATCATGATGCACCTATCAGATGGTCAGAACTTCATATCATTTTATCATAATGTGTGTACCACGGATCGGGGGCCTGTGTCCTCATCATGCTGGTGGCCTAAGCGGATCGGGAGCCTATGTCCGCCCCACATGACAACCCCTAGGGCCGGCCGTCATCGGACCCGAAAGATAATTGGGTCCGATCCGTACCTGTACCCGACCGTGTTGTACTTGGGTTGGGGTCCGATCTCTAGGATTTAAGACTCAAACAGAAATTGACCCCCGGGACCCGATTGAGATCTGAATGTGTATAATATTTTGTTGGTTTTCTTTTCTTTAGTGTATAGGCTTGGGCCACTTCATACAAAGAAAGAATATGGGACAAGATAATAATATTAAGATAATATGATTGCATTCCTTCCACAAGTCATTGGCTTAGCTAATATGTTTATTATTTTATTTATTTATGTAGTTAGTATGCTAATTATTTAATGACTAACAATTCCGATCCTTTGCACACAAGTTATTGTATTGGCGGGTAACACAAACTAATAAATTATCCCCGGGCACCTTCATCCAAACTCGTCCAGGAACCTATTCGGACCTTGCGTGTGACCTAACACTACAAACAATAAGACTATTAGCGTCAGTATTTGACAACTAAAAATTATTACTATTAATAAAAAAAAATATTAAATAGCAACTTTTTTGGGAAATTTACCTGATCGGCCCTGTCAGATACGCCTTTCACGTCAGAAGCCCTATAGTTTCACATTTACCCAAACCAACCAGCTCTAAGCCTAGCCGACCCTTAGGTTAGCAAAATGCCCAAATTACCCCCTTTCTTTAATGCACAAAAACATCATCTTCTTCCTCATTTTAGTCTGGTACAGTTTTTAAAAGTCGAGTGGCAGGTGCGTCTTCTCCTCAATCAAAACTATTCGATTCGCTATTTGGATCGAGGATACCTTTTCGGAGATCGTATTATTAGAATAAGGAAGAAGATGATACACCTATATAATTTAAAATTTTAAATATTTGCATTTTTCTATGTTTACGCGATGTGAAACGGGATTTATTCTGATCCAAACTATTCTGAGCTGCTATTTTGATCGACCCAAATACACCGTCTGATTTGAAGGCGACAATATAAAATCGATAGTTCCAAAGATAGATATGAGAAAAATGCGATATCGACTCTGTACATAGTCGGTACCGATCATTTTAAGAGTTGTCATCGACTCTGTACAGAGTCGTCATCGACTCTATACAGAGTCGCCATCGATTATATAAAAAATAAAAAAATAATAATAATAAATAAAAATTATGTAATCGATGACGATTCTGTACAGAGTTGTCATCGATTACATAAAAAAAAAAAAAAAAATTTAAATTTTAAATTTTTTTTTTTTATGTAATCAATGACGACTCAGTACAGAGTCGTCATTGACTCGGTACAGAATCGTCATCGATTACATAAAAAAAAAAAAAAATTAAAAAAAAATTTTAATTTTAATTTTAAAATTTTTTTTTTTTTTATGTAATCGATAACGATTCTGTACCGAGTCGATGACGACTCTGTACTGAGTCGTCATCGATTACATAATTTTTTTTTTTTTTTTTAATATAATCGATGGCGACTCTGTATAGAGTCAATGACGACTTTGTACAGAATCGATGACGACTCTTAAAATGATCGATGCAGATCGATAATGTCGATATCGCCTTTTTCTCATATCTATCTTTAGAATTATCGATTTTATATTGTAGTCTTCAAATCTGACGGCATAAATCTCGTTTCACATCGCGTAAATATAGAAAAATGTAAATATTTAAAATTTTAAATTATATAGGTGTATCCTCTTCTTCCTCATTCTAATCTGCTACAGTCTCTAATGAAAAAGCTGTATCTGGGTCGATCCAAATAGCAGATCGGAATAGTTTGGATTGAGGAGAAGACGCAGTCACCTTCGCTACCTCTGACTTTTAAAAACTGTACCAGATTAAAATGAGGAAGAAGATGATGTTTTTGTGCGTTAAAGAAAGGGGGTAATTTGGACTTTTTGCTATCCTTAGGGTCGCTTAGGCTTGGAGCTGGTTGGTTTGGGTAAAGGTGAAACTACAGGGCCTCTGACATGAAAGCTGTATCTGACAGGGCCGGTCAGGTAAATTTCCCAACTTTTTTTAATAGCTGTAATTTTTGACTGCCGCTAATAGTAATTTCATTTTTTGTAGTGCAAACTTTCAAACTAATAGTCTTGGTCTTTTTACTGCTGCTGCTAATAGTCTTATTTATTGCTAAAGAAATATATAGTAAAGAGTGAATAAATTATTTTTTTTCAAAGATGAACTAATCAATGCATATGTACTCCATGTGGTATCAAAATAGTGTTACAAGTATCACATGGAGCTCGATCCATATAGGTTCTTAGAGGACGAAATCACTTTCATATATATATATATATATATATATATATATATATATATATATATATATATATATATATTTGACACCATTCGGCATAGACAACCTACATGCGTCTTACATATCGTAGAGAGTATGACACTTCAAGAGCAACACTCATGGTTTGAAATCTCACCCGAGACGGGATGTCTCGGATCTCGTGCCTCAACGAGACAGATGAGAGTGTGATTCGATCCGAGAAACAACATAAACAATATTAGTTTTATGTTTTAGTTTATATAGGGTGTTAGCCTTGTGCACTATTGAAAGTGTATTACTCATTCTATTTGTATATGTGACGCTATTTTATCTTACCATATCCTATCTATTTGATGATCTCGTGAATGACTATCATGGTATGACCAAATCTATGCCCACTAGTATCACTATTTTTCTTATTTTTTAAAGGCTAATATTAAAGACCCTTAATTGAACGGCAATTGATTAATAAGTGTGATTCTTTTATTAGGATGAGTTTCAATCATAAACAACCACTTGGACTGCTTAGATTGATCCCAAATATTTTCAAAAGGGCATAATAGTGATGTGTTATTTGATAGTATAAGATCAAACACCTATTTTCATGGTGCAAGATCATTCAAAAGTTTATTTTCGTTTCACGTCATTTCGCCGAGATGCGAGACACACTTAGGGAATAAATTAATCTCACCCAACAACCCTCACCTTATTAATAAAAAGGAGGAAGCAAACGTGGAGTGTAGAACCCACGCCCAGAAGCCTCACAAAGGAGGAACGATACCAACTGAGCTACCACTCAATCGGTTGAACCAAGAAATATATTATTATTTAAAAATTTTATATATTTTTAATATTTGAAAATTTAAAAAAAAACCACTTTAACATGGTCATGGGGCCCGGCTGATATGACAGTTTATA
Organism: Chloranthus sessilifolius; assembly: GCA_021018995.1. NCBI lineage: Eukaryota > Viridiplantae > Streptophyta > Magnoliopsida > Chloranthales > Chloranthaceae > Chloranthus > Chloranthus sessilifolius. The sequence continues at coordinate 29,485,600 of CM037597.1, read as the reverse complement.
TCGGTGTTAATCCTTAGTCTAAACTCTTTGCCTACGGTCTCCCATTGGACTTAGAACATGTTCAAACTACCTCATATGATATATATCATTTTTCCTTTGTAAATATCACTCTAAAACTCTCTTATGTATTGATTCTGAATTTTATCATCCATCGTTATTATATGTCGAGCTCTCTTCTCATTGGATAAATATTGTTTTATTCATATGCATAGGAGAAAGACAGGTGGCACTGGTTTGGGAAAGAAGAGTTTTTGCATGATATTTGTAGCTGCTCTTATTGGGTATGTTTCCAACGATACTGGTTTGTTAAGTAGGTTCTCCTTCTTTTAAAAGTTTGTCTTACATTTATTATTCTAGATTGTTAGTGTTGGTGACACAAATTTATTTGTGGGTTTTCTTTATTATTTACAGTGTAACCATAAACCAGAATTTCTATTTTCAAGGCCTATTTTTGTCAAGTGCATCAACAGCAACAGCCATGGCTAATGTGGTGCCTGCAGTTACCTTTCTAATGGCTACTTCTATTGGGTAAATCTTCAAAATCTTTTTTTGCGTATTTGAAATTTACATGTAGGTTAAATAAAATTTATATGTACATCTTCCCATAATGACAAATTTCGGCTAAATATTCTGCAATTTTTCTAAAATTCTCCGGAATTTGGTGGAAATTCGCCAAAAGCAACTCCAACTTGTTTTATTTTCGAAATGACCAAAAGCAACTCCAACTTGTTTTTTGCTAATAAAAGAAAATATTATAAAAACCAAAAGAAAAATACAAACGAGCACAACAAAATGGAAACTACCTCAAACACATTACAATTCTAGGTAATCCAACATCATCATGAATTATAGCCCGAATAGTATCACTGCATTCCTTCACATCCCTGTATTCTGCAAAGGAGCCATTAGCATTCGCAAATCCAGCAAGAATTTAAGCAACTTTTTTGGATTCTCTATAGAAATGTTTGCTCCTCCAAAACAGTGGTATAACAATATAGAACACTGGCCTACAAAAGATATCCTTATGCAGACTAGAGACCATAAAATAACCCACAACATATCCCTAAATCTGAATGGTGTAATGCCCTCATTGTACACAATAAAGCAAGATACAGCAGCAATGAGGCAACAAAAGAAAATAAATACTCACAAAACTACTATATACAATCATCATCCCCCTTGCGTATGAGAACGAGTTTGAAGAGGCTTAGGAGGATCAACCTCCACCCATTTCTCATGAGTAGAAGGGGTGGCACCCCTCTCTTCGACACCATCATTGGAATCATGAGCAATGGGTGGAAATTGGACACTTAAAGCATTCATCTCAACCACCCACCGATCTTTCTCCTCACAAAAATAAGGTGTTTTAGCAGCACTTGCTACTAAGGCAATTTTTGTAGCGACAAGACTAATAGCGGCAGTTTTTGGTAGCGACAGGACTAATAGCACCAGTTTTTTGTTTAAAAAACTGTCGCTAATAGTCTTATTTTTTGTAGTGCCTCCACATGCATACTAACAGCCTCCTCGTGGTAGTAACACTCATAGCTGCATCAGAGGGCCAATGCATCATAGTTCTCATCAGCTTCTTCTAATGGCTCCAAAGGATCATTGACTCAACTCGCTAGGACATCAATGCGGCGTTTGATTGAGTCAATTCCTCCTCCAGAGCTACTGCATAAGTGTTCATAGCGTGGAACAGAGCCGCATCTACAACGACAAGAGAATCTCCAACATATGGCACAATGGCCCATGTCGAGAAGTTGGCAGAAACAAGGTCAACAGGACCCTCATCTCTCACAACTAAGTCCAATGAGTTCTCATCAATAGGCTCCTCAAAAATATCCCCCTCAACTACTGGGGGTGAGGTAGTGGTATCCTCAAAATCCATCATATCCTTAGTAGAGAACGCTGTGGACACCTCAAGATTGCTAATAAAGCTAGTATTGGCTCATGTATCAATAGGACATGTGTCCACAGGGTCCTCGACTGGACTGACCCCTAACTCCTTCGGTGAAGTACTTGGAGCAGGGTCAGTAGCCTCCAAAATAGATGCAGATGAGGGTATTGCACTCTGCACTGCATCTATACCAGGCATACTAGCAGATGGTGGGGGAGGAGAACTAGAAGGTGGATTAGGTCGATCATCGTGGGATGAACCACTCGAACTTGCTCTCTCCAAAAGAGTGGAGAACCCTCTCCACATGTTTGTCAGCATGTCCATCATAGAAGTGAGCTAAGTGCAGATTTCAGTCTGACCAACCTCTAAAACACCTAGTTGCCGCTCCACTGTGGACGATGATGGGTAAAAAACGCATGTCCACAAAAGGAGCAAGGCCATCATGGATAGCCTCCTCCATTAATCCTCAAAACCTGCTAGGGCCGATATCGAAGGTGCATGGTGGTATAGTAGTAGATTTGGGTGATGAAGTCACACACTCAGATGTGTTGATTGGGTCGGTGAATAGCAAAGTGACTAGTGGAAGAGAGGTGGTGGTACGGATAGGGGTAGACTCAGTGTAAGTGAATGGAGATGGGGCACGAGGTGAAGGTGGAGAACACGTGTACTCCTCCGAAACTAGGGATGGAGATGGAGTGAATGGAATAGATTGACTGAAAGAGGGGATATATGCCGAAAGTGGAGTGTGAGGAAGAAAAGCATAAATGTGAGAGGCAACAGATGGGGTGGATGCTACAGTAGCAGGGCCAGCAAAGAGTGGCGGACTGGAAGAGACACTCGACGCCTCTAGAGGAGTAATGATGGTAGAAGAAATCACAACAGCTCGCTCAGACGCGGTGGGTTGTGCCTTCCTCCACTGACTCGAATCAAAGCTCTTTGGAAGAACCATTAGAGGAACTTCTGCAGGGTCAAAGGGGTAACCTTTTTGGATCAACAATTGTGTAACGAAGCGACCATACGGAAGCCCTAAGGTCTCCTTTTGGTACTGTTTTAGCTTAAGTTTCATAAGGGTATCATGTAACCCATAGAAAACTAGCTTGCCCGAGTTAAGCCACATACCCTTAAGCACATCGTATAGGATTTGAATCAAATCGAGACGACGTTGTGTTTCATGGGCTATAGGATATAGTCTTTTGTATAACACTATACCCATAAATAAAATGTCTCTATGTAATGCTGCCCTAATGGTATGAGTGGAAGCAACGCGCGGACGTACAATGATCGCAAACACCATTTCAAAGAACGAGGGAAAATTGTGGCATCGTGACATGCCACTACCCTCGGGTGGTGCTCGCGTATAACCCATAAGCAAGGCAAGGTCATCCCTTGTGGGCACCATATTGAATTCGTTGATACGGGTCCTGAATCGGTCTGAAGATGGATAATATTGAAGATGTTGATAAAATAGTTGGACCAGCATCGTAGTAGGTGGTACAAAGAGATGCGCTAACCCGACCCTACGAAGGTAGGCAAGTGCACACTAGGCCTCGGGTGGGGCATCAAAGAAGTCCACATTGAACAATGGTTTGGCGGGAAAATCGTGGTGCAACATCGCCTTGTCAGGCATGTCGCGTCGCGAGGACTGAGAAAGGGGTGGATTAATGGTGGTGGTGCGGATGTGGGTGAGGTAGGTTGGCAACCAAAGTTGTGGTCGCACAGGTCCCAACGATGGGGTTTCGAGGAGAGGTCGTTTGTGCCTTCTTTTGAGGAGGGGCATGGACCATTGGAGCTTTCTCCTTGTCCTTACGAGGGGCCATATAATCAAAAAATATAGAAAGAAAATGGAAAAGCAAGAAAAAGATTACCAAAATCCTAGCTCGAAACCGCCCAAATCGGTAAAACGAAAGATTCAAGAACCCGACCGTAGCACTCCCCCAAAGCAAGCGTACCCACAAACACAAAAAAAAAAATTGAAAATTAGGTGCCAAGGATGAGGAAGGAAAGAACAAGACGAAAGGAGAGGAAGAGAGGGAGAATCCAATTGGTCGAAATGGAATAATGCCTATTTCGATTGATCGCGAGGCCTTATGGGCCTTATATCCAAATCTTGACTGGTGGAGAGATTGGATAGAGAGCAATGTGCTCTCTGCCCTCTCTTTCCACTGAAATTCATGTAGAACTCGACAGGTCAAGATCCCATCTCGACCTATCAAGATTGACAGAAAATTTTTTGTATGCTCTCTGCCCTCTCTCCCTGCTGAAATGCATATAGATTTCAACAGGTCGATATCCTATCCCGACCTGTCAAGATTGACCGAAATATGTTATCCACTCTGCCCTCTCTCTCCACTGAAATGCATATAGATCTCGATAGGTCTAGATCCAATCTCAATCTGTCGAGTTTGACAAAACTATGCAGAGAGAGATAGATCTCTCTGCTCTCTCTCTCTCTCTCTCTCTCCACTGAAATACATATAGATCTCGACAGGTCAAGATCCAATCTCGACCTACCGAGTTTGACAGAAATATGTAGAGAGAGAAAGATCTCTCTCTACTCTCTCATCTCTCTCATCCTATGGAAACATGTATACTTCTCGACAGATCGAGATCCAATCTCGACTTGTCGAGATGGGCCAAAACTACAAAATGGTCTGCAGTTAGCCCTATCTACTATTAGACAACTCCCACTTTAGTTTTTGTTTTTTTATATTTAAAACAGGACGATGCCACTGATTTGGGACCCCTTTGGCAGCTCTCGTGAAGCTCAAACCTTCACACTTATCAAACAAATCAAATCACATAAATCAAACTTAAACCAAATAATCTAATATAGAACAAACATGGGTTGCCTTCCAAGGGTTGAGAATGAGTCGGCAGCTCTATAGGGCCAAGGTAAAACCAAAACCAAAGGTGTCGGTGCACAAAAATCGATGCACTCAGCCTCACCGGTGTTCTCGATCTTGATCATAGGTTTCAACTATTGACCATTAACCTTAAGAACCCGATTATCTTTAGGGTCAACAATAGTTACCACTCCATTGAGACGACACATCAGTAACAACATAAGAGCCATCCCATCGGGAGAGTAATTTTCCCGGAAAGAGGCATAATTTCGAATTAAAGAGTCAAACAAGCAGCCCCAACGCAAAAGTCTTTCTCAAAAGATGTTTATCATGGAAAACATTCATCTTCGCCTTATACAACTTGGCATTTTCATACCCCTCATTCTGAAACTCATCTAACTCGTCAAGTTGGAGATGATGATGCAATCCTGCCTTTAACATATCAAAATTAAAGGCCTTCCAGCCCCATAGGGCATCATTCAAGCATAAGGACCTTCTTTACAATAGATTCGAACCGCTTTCTCTAGAATTTATTTAATCTCTCGATTTGAGACTTCGAGTTACCCAATAGTTTGTGCATGGTAGGGTGTGGCTATGCGATGAGTAACTGAATACCTTTTGAGCAAACTCTCAAATTATCGGTTGCAAAAATAACCACCACCATTGCTAATAATGGCGCGGAGTTCCAAACCAGGAGAAAATATTATCCTTAAGGAAACTCACCACAACCTTATGATCATTTATTTTTGTAGCAATGGCCTCAACCCATTTAGACATGTAATCAACGGCTACCAATGTGAACAAATTTCTAAATGATTGCGGGAAAATGCCCATAAAGTCTATACCCCACATGTCAAACAATTCCACAATCAATATCGGGTTAAGTGGCATCGTGTCACTACGAGACACTGCCCTAGTATGTTGACAAGTTGGACGGGCATTGCAAAATTTATGCACATTCTTAAATAAGGAGGGCCAATAAAAACTAGATTGTAAGACTTTAGAGGCAGTTTTCTTTCCTCCAAAGTGCCCACCATAAGCAAGAGAATGACAAAATGTGCAATTGTTATGTTATTCATTCTCAAGCACGGACCATCGGATAATTTGATCCAAACACACTTTGAACAATTCTGAATCCTCCCAAAAATAGAATCTAATCTTAGAAAAAGAAAAGGTCCTTAGATTTTTTATCCCAATGAGGAGGAATATGGCCAATGGCGAGATAGTTCACTATATAGGCATACCACGGTTGCTGACTAGTAGTGATGGCAAAAATTTCATCGGGGAATGAATCCTTGATAGGTGGTTCATCTATCGCTCTCTCAATTACAATTCTTGAGAGGTGATCCGCGACTACATTCTCGACACATTTCTTATAGCGAATTTTAAAATTAAACTCTTGAAGGAGGAGAAACGATTGTATCAGTTGGGGCTTTGTGTCCTTCTTGGAGAGCAGATGCTTTAATGCAGAGTGATCGGAAAAAATCACAATCTTAGAACCAAAAGGTATGACTGAAACTTGTTTAAAGTATAAACCACCACAAGCAGCTCCTTTTCTATAGTGGTGTAGTTCAATTGAGCATTGGAAAGGGTTTTTCTTGTGTAATAAATGATATGTGGGATCCGGTCTACCCTTTGTCCCAAGACTGCACCAATAGCATAATCCGAAGCATCACACATAACCTCGAAAAGTAGAGAGTAATTGGGAGCTTTAATAATATGAGTGGTGGACAAAAGTTCGTTCGGCTTTTTGAAAGCTTCTAAACACGATTTATCAAAGACAAAAGGTACGTCTTGTGCCAAATGATGGCACAAGTATCATGAAATTTTGCTAAAGTCTTTTATGAAATGTCTATAAAAATCCATATGGCCCTAAAAGGAGCAAATTTATTTTACTGATGAAGGGGGTGGGGGCAAGTTTTCTATCAAATCAACTTTTCCTCGTCCACACAATATCCCTTGATTGGAAAACACATGCCCTAACACTATATCCTCCCGAACCATGAAGTGACTCTTTTTCCAACTTAAACCTATAATTACTCAGAGAAATTAATGCTCATTAATTTAAAACATCATTTCAAAGGATTCAAATTCCATGTTCAAAAGATCACCATTCAAATTCAAATAATAAGATCTATGAATCGAAGACAAATACCATTGTGTAATGAAGTTTCCCTACCTCGAATTCGGAATCGTTCAAAGCAATCCAAAAGTCCTCATGTACGGCCTCCAACTCTCAATCTACATCACGTATACGATGATGTACTAAGGACTAATTCTAATTACTAACAAATTTGACGTATTTATATGATTTCCTAAAAATGAGGTGGGAATGGGCAAATTCGTACTAACTCAAAATTTAATCTAACTTCCTACTTACTTTTGACCTTCAAAACATTTGACTCATGAGTTAGTTAAATCATAAACTTTGTAGAGCTCATTGTCCTCTTTCCAACGCTTCAAGAATCGCATCAATCGGAGTTCGGAGTAAAGAGTTATGGCTAAAATACCGAAACTGTATTGGCACTTCAATCAAAACATGCTAACTTAGAACTTGGCCTAATTTCCAGCTCAATTTTTATCCTCAAAACAATTTATTCGTCAGTTGGTTAATTCATAAGAGTTTTAGATTTAATTGTCCTCTTTCCAACACCAAAAGAATCACGTCACTCAGAGTTCGGAGTAAAAAGTTATGGCCAAAATATCAAAGCAGTATCGACACAGTCAGACTTGATCGATCGGATTTTTAATTTGATCGATCGGATTCCCAATTTGATTGATCGGATTCCAAAAAAAACCATACCTTCTGTTCTATATATATATTATATAATTTTATCGATCGGATCTCAAATTTGATCGATTGAATTTTAATTTGATTGATCGAATTTCAATTTGATTGATCATTTCCTAATTTGATCGATCGAATAGTAGATTTGATCTATCAAATACCAAATTTGATCTATAAAATACCAAATTTGATGGTTCAAATTTTGACGATTTTAGAACCTTTCGGGCATCTTCCTTGGTCTATTTCTCTCCAAATTTCAGTCAGATCTTTAACAAATCACACACACACATACACACATATTTGGACTTTTATTCTATGAATTTAGACCATCAAAATCAAAGGATTGCGGATCCAAGAAGTGTTGTCCAATGAAGGTTTTGAAGTTAAACCTTCGGATTTCCATGACGATTTTATAACTATTGATCACCACGTATTCGAAATGAAGTCGTCAATGATCCACACATCGATCTTAACCTATTCAAAGAGCAGAAGACGATCCAAGGTGATCGTCTCTTTGAAAACAGGGCTTCTATAGAAAAAGGGTTTCAATGAGAAGGGGTTTGAATGGCTTGAAGTTCCCGGATCTCTAACGGTTAAAATTCATCAAAGGCGGACACTCAAGCAACCTCAGCGTTATGTGCTTTGCAAAGGTTGCGGAGATTGCGGCACGATCACACGGTCGACATCTCACAAGAAGGGAGTTTCCGACAGATGGGAGCTCACGCTCTCTCTCTTCTCTTAAATTTGCAAGATAACTTAGTCCCTAAGCTATCCCTCCTCCTATAACCAAACAAAAACCAAAACAAATATCTTAGATATTTGTCCCCACAATTCTATCCACTTATCTAAGGCTTGGTTTCGGTGTTGAGCGGCACACCAAGAGTTTGTGCATGGCTTCACCACTAAAGGTCTGATCAAGCTCTAAACCTTAATCCGTCCACACAAAGTTATCCTAATATTATTTAAATATTTCTTTTCACACAATTTCTCTAAAATTATTTAATTATTTATTTAACAGTTTAAGGTGACATTGGTTTCCATATCGGACACGCACAAGGAATTAGTCAAGTTTGGGTCTAATTTTAGGGGTTATTACATTCTTCCCACCTTAAAGAATTTTCGTCCTCGAAAATCGACGTGCCATATTCAAAAAGGTATGAGTATAGTTCAACATTAAAGAAAATAATCAGAGTTATTACTTTCACCCCTCATAGGAATTTTTGTCCTTGAAAATTTATCCAGTTACTTTGGGCGTAGATCGTAGGAATTGGTTGTTACCTGTCACCTGCTAAAAGTATACATTTAAAACAGTAAGATGAAGAAATCGAAGTCATTCATTCACAAGGAAGCTAACCCATTCATAACTACGTTATCATTCCATAAAATAACCACAAATATCCATACTAAACTTGCATTCGCCACACGATAAAACTCATAATAACTGTGATATCTACAATTAGGTTACAACAACCATTTATCCTGCATTACAAAAGCATTTATCCAGCATATCCAAGTCTAATTGAAAATACTAACGATCACTTGATAACCAAGTAAAAAGTAGGGCCTCCAGGATCCAATAGTTCTCAAGACCAAATCCAAGTACGTAAAGTTTGCTTCTCGCCATAACAAAAAAACAACCATTGACCTGTTCTCTGATACCATCATTGATCCGCTTACTTTGCCTCAGGACAATCCCTCACACGATGTTCTTTCTGACCACAGCCAAAGCATGAGCCTGATAGCAACCTACAATCCTCTGTCTTATGTTGCTTTCCTCATTTTGAGCAAGAATCAATCGAAGTGGATGAAGAGGTACGTAAAGCTTTGGGAACCCTTGATGCTCCAAGCGTCGTAGGGTGTGAAAGGCAGAAAGGCCTTGTAGGTGTAGATGTAGGTGGCCTCGCATAAGCGATTGGAGTAGGCTGAGTAGGCTCTGGCATTAAAAATCTCGAGTTCTGGTTCGCTGGCTCATGGGTGTAGGACTGCGCTCGACTTGCCCTATTCTTTTGATGTTGTTCTCTTCTCAAGAACTGTTTCTGAATTTCTTTCTCTGCAATGAGAGCCTTCGACATCACACCCCCAAAGGTCCCCATCTCCCACATTGCCACTCTCTCTTGTATGTCATGTCATAAGCCAAGCTGAAATTTCCTGGCCCTCATCAATTCGGTGGCCACGTGCTGAGGTGCAAATTGCGATAATCTATCGAACTCAGCCCCGTACTCTCGCACAGTCATCATATTTTATGCTTGTTTTATAAACTGAACCTCCCACTGATGCCATATGATCCTGGGAATTCATTTATCATTAAATGTCTCTACGAATTCGGCTCAGGCCCATGGCGTATTGGAAAATTCCAGCACTCTAATTCTGGACACTGACTTCCACCAATGCCCAGCCTCTCCATCCTGTTTGAAGGTTGTCCACCGAACCTTCTCAACATCAGTGCATTGAAGCACCTCAAAAACCTTCTCCATCTCATCAAGCCTACTTTCGACTTCCAACGGATTTGTCTAACCTGAAAAGTTAGGAGGTCGTATCTTTCTAAACTCTGTAAGCCCTGATGATTGGTTCCTGACTAGAAGTAACTCTACTTGTTAGGCCATTGAAGCTGTTTGTTAAGCCATTGAAGCTGTTTGTTAAGCCATTGAAGCTGTCTGTTGAGCCATATTGCTAGCCAAAGCTTCCAACACTTGTCTATCACTACTGCTATCATTCCCACGCGATGTTCCCTCACCTTCAGGAACATCCATCATGTGGACCATCCGCTATTTGCCTCTACCTCCTCTAACATGTGGGGATATGCTGATCTGTCATGTTCAATAAAAAGATTCCATCATAAGTGATCGTGATGACCCACTACCATAACCTAACATAGACTGACTCTCCTATGTTCCAACAGAATCTAATGTCATACTCCTACACTTAGAGCTATGGCTCACAGTCTCCTATAAGACCAAAAGCCTAAGCCCCAACATAATTTAAAATCATTAAGAGACTTTAGAATAGGGATAGTGAATCCTTCCCAAGTTTCAATAGAATCTACTGTCATAATTCTGATTTCCCAAAATACCTAATGCCTAAGCTCTGATACCAACTGTGACAGCCCGAATTTTCCCAACACAAATTTTCAGAGATATTTTTTTTTTCTTATAACTTTATACCAAAATCAAATGGGACAACCCGGACCGCCAGATCGCAAAACACAATCTGATACATAATATTTGGTACAAACATAAGGCATAATTAAAGCCTCCAGTTCTAATATTCAATATGAACAAAAGTAAACAAACACTAGTGATGATCAACCATCACCAAACAGTAGTGCACAACAGTACACAAGTACTAAGCCTTATCTTACCAAATCTATAAAACACTAAACTATGATCCCAGAACAAAGTACGAATCCTTAGGCGAAAGCTCCTCTTCTTCAAGTATGTAGTCTGGGCCTTCCTTAATTCCTATACCTATGACGTATAGTCGGGGGTGAGCTAACAGTCTAAGCTCAGTAGAGAGAAGTTAATGTAAAGATCATATCTTATCAATTCAATGCATGGATTAAATAACTGAATTCAAAAGAAATTTTCATGTCAGAGAACAGAAGCAGAAATAGAACCAATCATGTCATGTACGAAAATAGAGCGATGGGTTTTACCAACCACGCTTTTCAAGGGCCGGGGTCCGTAGTAACCTGGATGTGCTTCGTGTGGCATCCCATAACACCATAGAAGTTTGCATCCATACATAGACGCCTACATTCTAAGTTTCACGTGCTTGGAAAAAATATCTCACTATGACTCAAACTTAAAAGTCGTGTCTTATCGTATTACGTTTTCTTATCATACATAGTCTCTTATTCATTCGAATTCAAAGTTTGTATGCAAGTTAGATAGAATGGATCCTAAATAGAAATAAAATGAATCAGATTAGAAGCAGAAACAGAACGATTTAGATCAAAATAAAAAATAGAACGGATCAGGTTAGAAGTGGAAACAGAACGGATCAGGTAAGAAGTGAAAATAGAACAGATCGAGTCAGAATATCGGATCAAAGCATAACAGAAATAGAACAAATCAGAATGTCAGATATCAGAACAAAGCATCCCATAGAGGAAACAAAGTAAAAACTCTAGAGCCTCAACTCCTCTTTATCACTGATGTTTAACTAAAATATTATAACAAATCATCTGTGACGACCCGACTTTTCCAATCCCTCAGGTATAGGAAAGGCCGATTCGCCAACCTATCGAATAAACGATAAGCCGGACAAACAGGGCACATATCAGAGTAAAGCGCAATAAATATCCATAGCTAAAATAAATGCGGAAGCAATTAAAAGTAAAGAACCACCGATGATGGCTGACCATCATCGAAACATGGCTCATAACAGAAATCAACGTCAAGTATAAACTATGATATCCAACTAAAATGGGCCCACAAATTCAAGTCTAACTCTCACCACAAATAAGAAAATCAGTAAGTTCTATACTGGGAAAAAACTCCTCAGGAGGAACCTCAAGCTCTTCCTCAGGCACGTAGTGGGATCGTCTCACGATACGAATAGCCACGTCGACAACACATGGCGTATAGTCAGAGTGAGCTAACCAACAAAGCTCAGTAGAAGAAAGACATCTACGACATTTTACTTTAACTAACATGGTTTCAAAACAAATATCGGAATATAGCTTGTCAAACATATAAGCAGATAATAAACTGAATTTAGGTGTGGAAACCATATATAAAATTTATTTCTAAATGTGTGAAAACAGTTTCAAGAACAGATACAGTGTTTCAGTGTCTTAGTTTCTCTAACTTCTATATGCAAAGTTCAGCAATTCATGACTTAATCCTCAACTTAAAATACCTCCCGAGTAAACTATATCTCGAGAGCAGGAATATAGCCGATGGGAACCCCTACCTACCATCGTCGTTCATGAACCCTTTTTCAGGATGCAATAAGCCCCTGCGTAATGAGGGAAACTTGTGCCAGGAAGTTGTTCAGGAATTTTTGAGGGGTCGTTCAGGTCAATCATAAAACAAATGCAGATACTAATATAAATCAGATGGAAGTCTCTTATACATAGTTCAGGTTCTTGATTTCAGATTTTCAGAGCTTAAGCAGATTCAGGTTTCAGGATTCAGGTAGATTTAGATTTTTTGTCATTCATATCAATTTTAATTTACAGATGTGATTTCAATGGCATATGCAAGTTCAAAGATTTTAATTCAAAATATCCATACGAATTAAAATAAAATACTGTAAAGATGAGATTCTCCTACCAAAACTCGGAGTAATGCGAAGTCAAGCAAAGTCCTATTGATGGCCTCTCGCCCTCAATCTACATCACAATATACGTTCATGCATTAAAATTAACTCTAATTACTAATAATATAGACCTATTTAAGTGTTTCCTCAAAAACAAGTCAAAACAGGCAAGTTGCGCCAATCTTAGAATTTGACGTAACATTCTTATATATTTTTGACCATCAAGACGATTGATCCATGAGTTGGTCAAAACATAAAAGTTCTAGAGTTTTCTACTAGCTTTCCAACGCAAAAAGAATCGTCTCAATCGGAGTTCGCGATAAAAAGTTATGACTAAAATACTAAGGCAATATCGGAGTTCAGTGATACCTCGCTCGAGCGATGATAATAGCTCGCTTGAGCGATTTGACATAACATTCTCATATATTTTTGACCATCAAGACGATTAATCTATGAGTTAGTCTAAACATGAAAGTTGTAGATTTTTCTATTAGCTTTCCAACGCAAAAAGAATCGTCTCAATCGGAGTTCGGGATAAAAAGTTATGACTAACATACTAAGGCAATGTCGGAGTTCGGTGATACCTCGCTCGAGCGATGATAATAGCTCGATCGAGCGAGCTACAGCGACGCGATTTCGCTGGTTTTCACCCGAATCGAAACCCCTACATCCCAAAGAAAAACCCATGGCTAATCTAATGATTTAATCAAAAAGTTTAATTAAAATGTACCTTTAATCTAAGGATTCCTAGATTAGAAATGAGTCACGCGAATGGAGCTTCGGAACGAAACCGACGGGTTTCCTCAACGATTCGCGCCGCGATCGATCCCACGAGTTCACAGAGACAACTCCAACACGCCTCCAATGATCTCAACCTCTCCCAATAGCCAACTACGAATCCAAGGTTGATTCAAGTTCTTTCTAAGGTTTAAGTGTTTTCAATAAAGAGGGTTCTAGAGAATGAGGTTTTCTAAACCGATCTCCTACGATGATTGAAGAAGAGAGAAGACGGAGTTTCACACGGTTGGATAACTATCAAATGACTATGGCTCTTCACGGCACTCACGTCTCTTCCTCTCTTAACAAAACCTAGTATATAATACGAATGCAATTCCTTCTTATAATAGGATTGCTCACAAAGTTAAACACACACACATCTTATATTATACACTTCTAATTTTAAAACTCAAGTCCGGTGTTGGCGGCCACCGAGGTCGGTGCACAACTTTCGCACGAGGGTCCAAATGGGCTCTAAATTAAAATCTGTCCGCACAATCACATCTAGATAAAAATCCAAAATAAATGGTGATGTCGGTTCTTAAGGCGAATACACACAGGTCGTCTAACTCGGGTTCAAAATACGGGTCTTTACATTCTACCCTCCTTAGGAATTTTCGTCCTCGAAAATGTACGGATAGCTAAACCGAACTGCGGTAAGTCCTTATCCTAACACCAGTATAAAGCAAAATCGAAACAGTCTAAAGTCAAAGAACTTTGGTCGCGATGTAGTAGGCTTCATTAAGCACGTTTTCATGGGTCGGGATCCGTAGTAACCGGGATGTACTGCGTATGGCATCCCATATTGCCATAGAGGATTGCATCCGTACATGGATGCATACCTTCTCAAGTGTCACGTGCCTGGAAGCATACTTCACCATGACACAAACCTAGCACACACACCTACCTCACCCTTTTGGTAATTATTTGAGCAGAAATTTCAGATGTCAGAATCGAATACTTATTCAAAAGCATGATCACATGCCTGGTAACATGTTCTAACTGATGATTCGGGTTCCAACAGACATACGGTTCTAACCGAGAATGAATAAATATGACATTTAAGATTTTATTGTGTGATCGTTATAGATATATGTGTAAAGCATCGATGTTATGAACCAATTTAACATTGAAGACTTTGAAGAAATTCTCCATTTATTTATTTATTTATTTATTTATTTTTTTTAAAGAAGCAAATTCAAGAATTTAAAGGTACGTATGGTTTTCTTATATAACTATAGTTTACAATATATCTTCACTCGAAAAGTTATGGAAATTGCTCGCGAATCTCCGCTTCACGCTCCCATGTGGCTTCCTCTGAAGAATGGTTCCGCCACTTCACGAGTACTAAGGGAATGTTCTTTGTCCGTAAGATTTGTTCTTTACGATCCAAGATTCGTATCGGTTCCTCAACCAAGGATAGGTCTTCTTGGAGCTCAATGGGCTGGTAGTCCAATACGTGAGTCGGGTCCTTAACATATCTTCGTAACATGGACACATGAAACACGTTGTGCATTTTCGATAGCTGCGGTGGCAAGGCTACTCGATAGGCAACCTCGCCGACTCGGCCCAATACCTCGAAAGGTCCAACATAGCGCGGACTCAGCTTCCCACGCTTCCCAAAACGCATCACGCCTTATGTAGGAGAGATTTTGACAAATACGTTATCTCCCACCTTAAACTCAACATAGTTTCTTTTCAGATCAGCGTAGCTCTTCTGACGACTTTGAACAATGCGTAGTCTCTCACGGATTAACCAAACTGTCTCGGTTGTATTCTCCACAATCTCGGGACCTAAAATGAGTTTCTCACCCACTTCTTCCCAATTAAGCGGAGACCTGCACCGTCGTCCATACAAAGCTTCGTAGGGTGCCATGCCGATGCTAGCACGTAAGCATTATTGTGGCGAACTCGATCGGTAAATGTTGCTCCCATGACCCCTGAAAATCCAACATGCAAGCACGTAACATATCTTCTATAATCTGATTCACCCTCTCAGTCTGCCCATCGGTCTGAGGATGGAATCTTTATCTTATGTCGAGCCTAGAGCCCATTCCTTCTTGAAATCGTTGCCAAAACTGAGATGTGTACATCGGGTCTCTATCGGATACGATACTGACCGGTATACCATGCAGCCTAACTATCTCCTTGATGTATAATTATGCGAGCTTGTTGGCGGTATACGACGTATTATAAGGAAGAAAGTGTGCGGACTTAGTCAATCGATCCACAATGACCCAGATGGCATTGTATTTTCTTAATGTTCTTGGCAATCCCAAAATAAAGTCCATAGAAATGGCCTCCCATTTCCACTCGTGTATCGGTAGTGGTTACCTTGATCCTGTCGGATTTCGATGATCCACCTTTACTTGCTGACACACAAGACATCTCGAGACATACACAACGACATCTTTCTTTAAACCTCTCCACCAGAAGCTTTTCTTTAAGTCCTGGTACATCTTGGTACTGCCAGGGTGAATAGCGTACATAGACTTATGAGCCTCTCCCAAAATAGTGTCCGAGCTCGATTACTAGTTGATACGCATACCGGTTTCTAAACAACAAAGTGCCATCATCTTTGATAGAAAAATCTATTTTGCTTCCCCAATCACATCGTCGATAGCCATAAGTTCATCATCCGTCATCCAAGTCTGCGAATGTTCTCATAGAGGGTGGAACGAATCACCAGCCATTAATGCACCTGAACCTTTTACGTCAAATCTCATGCTACTTAGAGCCATATTTTCTAATAGATGCCATCGTCGCACCCTTGCGGTGAGATGTGATAACTGAGCAGAGAACTTTCGACTTAACGCATCTGCCACTACGTTTGCTTTCCCGGGGTGGTACTGGATGGTACAATCATAATCTTTCAAGAACTCCATCCATCGACGCTGTCTCATATTCAACTCCTTTTGTGAGAAGAGATACTTGAGGCTCTTATGATCGGTAAATATATCGAAGGTCTCCCCATAAAGGTAATGCCTCCAGATCTTCAGAGCAAAAATCACTGCTGCCAACTCAAGATCATGCGTCGGGTAATTCTTCTCATGGTCTTTTAGCTGTCTAGACCCATAAGCAATGACTCTCTCATTCTGGTTAAGCACACAGCCTAAACCCCCATATGATGCATCACTGTATATTGCAAAGCCTCCCACACGATGGTATATAAATCTTGGCGCGATAGTCAATCGTTTCTTGAGTTCCTGAAAACTTTGTTCACACTGCTCTGTCCAATCAAATTTAGTATTCTTCTTTGTAAGTTGTGTAAGGGGACACGATATCTTGGAAGCCCTCCACAAACCTTCGTAGTATCACCTTCAAACCGAGAAAACTACGAACCTCATGTAACGGTCTTTGGTCGTTCCCAATTCATCATGACTCAATCTTTCTTTGGGTCAAGCTGTAATATCGGTCTCGAGAGATAACATGGCCTAGAAAGCCCGCTCAAGCCAAATCTCACACTTACTAAGTTTTGCATATAACTGATGGTCTCTAAGGGTTTGTAGAGCTACTCGCAGATGTTGCTCATGTTCTTCTCGCGTCTACAGACTTGTCCAATTGTGACTTGAATATCCGGTTCATTAAGTCCATAAATGACGCGGGTGCGTTTGTCAACCCAAATGGCATGACCAAGAACTCGGAGTGCCTATATCGGGTTCTGAACGCTGTCTTCTGAATGTCTTCAAACTTAACTTTCAACTGATGGTAGCCTGACCTCAAGTCGATCTTCGAGAAGAACCTTGCTCCTTGTAACTGATCGAACAGATCATCAATTCTTGGAAGTGGATAACGGTTCTTAATTGTCAACTTATTTAGCTGGCGGTAATCGATGCAAAGCCGCATTGAACCATCTTTCTTCTTTACAAATAGAACCGGTGCTCCCCAGGGTGATACACTCGGTCTGATAAAGCCCTTATCTAGCAGTTCCTGAAGCTGCTCCTTCAACTCTTTCAATTCTGCAGGTGCCATTCAATACGGAGTTTTTGATACTGGTTCAGTACTCGGCACTAACTCAATCGCAAACTCAATCTCCCTGTCAGGTGGTAATCCAGGTAGATCTTCAGGAAAAACATCTGAATACTCGCAAGCAATCGTAATATCTGCAAGATTTTTCTTCTCCTCCTTATGATCTTGCAAGTAGGCCAGATAACCACAACACCCGTTCCTCATCATACGGTCTGCTCGAATGGCAGAGATAAACGGTATCACACAAGATTTGACTCCGCAAAATCGAAAAGATTTTCTCTTAGCGGAATGTTACAATCTTTCAAGACAATCCACGCCGCATGGTAGATAACCAATCCATCCCTAGTATCACGTCGAACCCTTCCATGCTCAAAATGATCAAATCGACCCTTTGTCTCGTGGTCTTGATCATCACAATCAGCGATTGACACATGGTATCGGTGCTCCGAGTTGCCGTAGGAATTGACCTTGTCAAGATGAAATCAAGGGCCTTGGGAATGATTCCCAACTTCTCGTGAACAATGGAGTAACAAAGAATGTGTAGACCGGGGTCTATCAACACTTTCGCTTCGGTTTTGCTTACATCGCTCCCCGATGCATAAAAAGGTACCTTAGTTTAGACAAGCATTTCAATTAAAAGTTTCTAAGCATGTGTGTTCATCCATAACTTATTAACAAAATTTATTAAATATCAAGCAATTATATATAACACATAAAATAAGAAGACATCTCAACTTTTAATAATACCTTGGATCACGTCGTTCGATGTTTCGGCTTCTTGAGCCATCACATAAGCTCGACCTTGAGCGAGAGGTCGAATTGATCTCTGAGTAGAAGCCGAACTAGTTCTTCCCTTGTCCTCCTGAGGACAATCCTTAACCATGTGTCCGATTGCGCCACACCGAAAACACGCTCCAGTGTTCCTCCTACAATCCTTGGTCTTGTGTGGTTTCCCGCACCTTAGGCACATAGTGACCGAAACAAAAGATGGTGCACGAGAGGATCCTTGTGCCACTGAAGCTCCACTAGCCGTAGAACCCGGCGTGATACGGATTGCACAGGTGATGATGCTGCCAATCTCTGATAAGGGGTCGGTCCAGAAGAAAATGTTGGACTAGAAAATGCAGGTTGAATAAGGTTCACTGGCGGCTTTGTAAACTTGGCCCTCTTATTTTCATAAGTACCTGACTGCCCTTGTACAACCCTGTCCTTGTTCGGCTGACTGCTTCTCAAAAATCGCTTTTGAATTTCTTCCTCTGCTATGAGGGCCTTTGACAGTACTCCTCCATATGTTTCCATTTCCCACATAGCCACGCTCTCCTATATACTACTAAGACCCTGAAATTTTCGCCTTCATCATATCGGTGGCCACATGTTGAGGTGCAAACCTTGAAAGTCGCGTGAACTCATCTCCATACTCACTGACATTGTCCCCTGCTTCAGCTCGATGAACTGAACTTCCATCTGATGCCTAACGATCTTGGGAAAGTACTGATCGTTGAACGCCTCGATAAACTCAGCCCATGTCCAAGGAGTATTGGGAAACTCCTGCTCCCGGTGTCTAGCCACGGACTTCCACCATGGTCCAGCCTGTCCATCCAGTTTGAAGGTTGCCCATCTAACCTTCTCGACATCGGTGCACTGAAGCACCTCGAAGATCTTTTCCATCTCATC
This sequence comes from Chloranthus sessilifolius, assembly GCA_021018995.1. Taxonomy (NCBI): domain Eukaryota; kingdom Viridiplantae; phylum Streptophyta; class Magnoliopsida; order Chloranthales; family Chloranthaceae; genus Chloranthus; species Chloranthus sessilifolius. Next base: position 29,466,390 of record CM037597.1, on the reverse strand, counting down.
CAACCAACCTTCAGCTTCCATCGGGTCCTGGTCATCCGGAAAAATTTGGAGGTCTCATCCTCCTGAATACGGCAAATCCTGATGATTGTTGTTGTTGTCCGGTAATCAGCTCGCTTCTGGCGATTGCGATCTCGAGCCATAGATGCGGTCTGCTGAGCAATGTTGGTGGCCAGACTTTCCAACACTTGTTCCATTCTTTCACCCTGACCTCTATCAACTCCGGCTCCTATAGGGACTGCATTAGAATCGGATGCGAAGGCAACTCCCCTTGATGTACCGACACCTTCAGGAATGTCCTCTAAAGGAACCATCCTACCTCTGCCTCTGCCTCTAAATCTTGGGGCCATACTGATCTGTCATTGTGAACACCACAACATCAGTCAACATTGATTGTAAAGACAATCACACACAGTACTAGTGATTCTGGACCTAACGACATGACTCTGATGCGAATTGTACCGGGTCACGATTGGTTCTCATGGGTCCTTAGAGAATCTAAAAACCATAGCTCTGATACCAACTGTGACGACCCGACTTTTCCAATCCCTCAGGTATAGGAAAGGCCGATTCGCCAACCTATCGAATAAACGATAAGCCGGACAAACAGGGCACATATCAGAGTAAAGCGCAATAAATATCCATAGCTAAAATAAATGCGGAAGCAATTAAAAGTAAAGAACCACCGATGATGGCTGACCATCATCGAAACATGGCTCATACCAGAAATCAACGTCAAGTATAAACTATGATATCCAACTAAAATGGGCCCACAAATTCAAGTCTAACTCTCACCACAAATAAGAAAATCAGTAAGTTCTATATCGAAAAACTCCTCGGGAGGAACCTCAAGCTCTTCCTCAGCACGTGTCGGATCGATCTCACATACGAATAGCCACGTCGATTACTGAACTCGTGACGTATAGTCGAGTGAGCTAACCAACAAAGCTCGATGAAGAAAGACATCTCGACATTTTACTTTAACTAACATGGTTTCAAAACAAATATCGAATATAGCTTGTCAAACATATAAGCGGATAATAAACTGAATTTAGGTGAAACCATATATAAAATTTATTTCTAAATGTGTGAAAAGCAGTTTCAAGAACAGAATCTGATGTTTGATGTCTTAGTTTCTCTAACTTCTATATGCAAAGTTCAAGAATTCATGACTTAATCCTCAACTTAAAATACCTCCGAGTAAACTATATCTCGAGAAGCGAGAATATAGCCGATGGGAACCCCTACCTACCATCGCGTTCATGAACCCTTTTCAGGATGCAATAAGCCCTGCGTAATGAGGGAAACTTGTGCGAAGTTGTTCAGAATTTTGAGGGGTCGTTCGGTCAATCATAAAACAAATGCGAGATACTAATATAAATCGGATGGAAGTCTCTTATACATAGTTCGGGTTCTTGATTTGATTTTGAGCTTAAGCGATTCGAGGTTTGAGATTGTAGATTTAGATTTTTGTCATTCATATCAATTTTAATTTCTGAGATGTGATTTCAATGGCATATGCAAGTTCAAAGATTTTAATTCAAAATATCCATACAATTAAAATAAAATACTGTAAAGATGAGATTCTCCTACCAAAACTCGGAGTAATGCGAAGTCAAGCAAAGTCCTATTGATGGCCTCTCGCCCTCAATCTACATCACAATATACGTTCATGCATTAAAATTAACTCTAATTACTAATAATATAGACCTATTTAAGTGTTTCCTCAAAAACAAGTCAAAACAGGCAAGTTGCGCCAATCTTAGAATTTGACGTAACATTCTTATATATTTTGACCATCAAGACGATTGATCCATGAGTTGGTCAAAACATAAAAGTTCTAGAGTTTTCTACTAGCTTTCCAACGCAAAAAGAATCGTCTCAATCGGAGTTCGCGATAAAAAGTTATGACTAAAATACTAAGGCAATATCGGAGTTCAGTGATACCTCGCTCGAGCGATGATAATAGCTCGCTTGAGCGATTTGACATAACATTCTCATATATTTTTGACCATCAAGACGATTAATCTATGAGTTAGTCTAAACATGAAAGTTGTAGATTTTTCTATTAGCTTTCCAACGCAAAAAGAATCGTCTCAATCGGAGTTCGGGATAAAAAGTTATGACTAACATACTAAGGCAATGTCGGAGTTCGGTGATACCTCGCTCGAGCGATGATAATAGCTCGATCGAGCGAGCTACAGCGACGCGATTTCGCTGGTTTTCACCCGAATCGAAACCCCTACATCCCAAAGAAAAACCCATGGCTAATCTAATGATTTAATCAAAAAGTTTAATTAAAACGTACCTTTAATCTAAGGATTCCTAGATTAGAAATGAGTCACGCGAATGGAGCTTCGGAACGAAACCGACGGGTTTCCTCAACGATTCGCGCCGCGATCGATCCCACGAGTTCACAGAGACAACTCCAACACGCCTCCAATGATCTCAACCTCTCCCAATAGCCAACTACGAATCCAAGGTTGATTCAAGTTCTTTCTAAGGTTTAAGTGTTTTCAATAAAGAGGGTTCTAGAGAATGAGGTTTTCTAAACCGATCTCCTACGATGATTGAAGAAGAGAGAAGACGGAGTTTCACACGGTTGGATAACTATCAAATGACTATGGCTCTTCACGGCACTCACGTCTCTTCCTCTCTTAACAAAACCTAGTATAATACGGGAATGCAATTCCTTCTTATAATAGGATTGCTCACAAAGTTAAACACACACACACATCTTATATATTATACACTTCTAATTTTAAAACTCAAGTCCGGTGTTGAGCGGCCACACCGAGGTCGGTGCACAACTTTCGCACGAGGGTCCAAATGGGCTCTAAATTAAAATCTGTCCGCACAATCACATCTAGATAAAAATCCAAAATAAATGGTGATGTCGGTTGCCGAGCCGAATACACACACAGGGTCAGTCTAACTCGGGTTCAAAATACGGGTCTTTACATTCTACCCTCCTTAGGAATTTTCGTCCTCGAAAATGTACGGATAGCTAAACCGAACTGCGGTAAGTCCTTATCCTAACACCAGTATAAAGCAAAATCGAAACAGTCTAAAGTCAAAGAACTTTGGTCGCGATGCGGTAGGCTTCACTAAGCACGCTTTCAAGGGTCGGGATCCGTAGTAACCTGGATGTACTGCGTGTGGCATCCCATACTGCCATAGAGGATTGCATCCGTACATGGATGCATACCTTCCCAAGTGTCACGTGCCTGGAAATATACTTCACCATGACACAAACCTAGCACACACACCTACCTCACCCTTTTGGTAATTATTTGAGCAGAAATTTCAGATGTCAGAATCGAATACTTATTCAAAAGCATGATCACATGCCTGGTAACATGTTCTAACTGATGATTCGGGTTCCAACAGACATACGGTTCTAACCGAGAATGAATAAATATGACATTTAAGATTTTATTGTGTGATCGTTATAGATATATGTGTAAAGCATCGATGTTATGAACCAATTTAACATTGAAGACTTTGAAGAAATTCTCCATTTATTTATTTATTTATTTATTTATTTTTTTTAAAGAAGCAAATTCAAGAATTTAAAGGTACGTATGGTTTTCTTATATAACTATAGTTTACAATATATCTTCACTCGAAAAGTTATGGAAATTGCTCGCGAATCTCCGCTTCACGCTCCCATGTGGCTTCCTCTGAAGAATGGTTCCGCCACTTCACGAGTACTAAGGGAATGTTCTTTGTCCGTAAGATTTGTTCTTTCTGATCCAAGATTCGTCGGTTCCTCAACCAAGGATAGGTCTTCTTGGAGTAGTCCAATACGTGAGTCGGGTCCTTAACATATCTTCGTAACATGGACACATGAAACACGTTGTGCATTTTCGATAGCTGCGGTGGCAAGGCTACTCGATAGGCAACCTCGCCGACTCGGCCCAATACCTCGAAAGGTCCAACATAGCGCGGACTCAGCTTCCCACGCTTCCCAAAACGCATCACGCCTTATGTAGGAGAGATTTTGACAAATACGTTATCTCCCACCTTAAACTCAACATAGTTTCTTTTCGGATCGGTACGTAGCTCTTGACGACTTTGAACAATGCGTAGTCTCTCACGGATTAACCAAAGCTGTCTGGTTGTATTCTCCACAATCTCGGGACCTAAAATGAGTTTCTCACCCACTTCTTCCCAATTAAGCGGAGACACGCCGTCGTCCATACAAAGCTTCAGAGGGTGCCATGCCGATGCTAGCACGGTAGCTGTTATTGTAGGCGAACTCGATCGTGTAAATGTTGGTCCCATGACCTGAAAATCCAACATGCAAGCACGTAACATATCTTCTATAACTGATTCACCCTCTCGGTCGCCCATCGGTCCGAGGATGGAATGCTTGTATCGAGCCTAGAGCCCATTCCTTCTTGAAATCGCCAAAGCGAGATGTGTACATCGGGTCTCTATCGGATACGACATCTTGACCGGTATACCATGCACCCTAACTATCTCCTTGATGTATAATTATGCGAGCTTGTTGGCGGTATCGACGATTATAAGGAAGAAAGTGTGCGGACTTAGTCAATCGATCCACAATGACCCGAGATGGCATTGTATTTTCTTAATGTTCTTGGCAATCCCAAAATAAAGTCCATAGAAATGGCCTCCCATTTCCACTCGATGTCGGTAGTGGTTACCCATGATCTGTCCGGATTTCGATGATCCACCTTTACTTGCTGACACACAAGACATCTCGAGACATACACAACGACATCTTTCTTTAAACCTCTCCACCAGAAGCTTTTCTTTAAGTCCTGGTACATCTTGGTACTGCCAGGGTGAATAGCGTACATAGACTTATGAGCCTCTTCCAAAATAGTGTCCCGAAGCTCAGTACTAGTTGGTACGCATACCCGGTTTCTAAACAACAAAGTGCCATCATCTTTGATAGAAAAATCTATTTTGCTTCCCCCAATCACATCCCGTCTGATAGCCATAAGTTCATCATCCGTCATCTGAAGTCTGCGAATGTTCTCATAGAGGGTGGAACGAATCACCAGCGTAGCCATTAATGCACCTGAACCTTTTACGTCAAATCTCATGCTACTTAGAGCCATATTTTCTAATAGATGCCATCGTCGCACCCTTGCGGTGAGATGTGATAACTGAGCAGAGAACTTTCGACTTAACGCATCTGCCACTACGTTTGCTTTCCCGGGGTGGTACTGGATGGTACAATCATAATCTTTCAAGAACTCCATCCATCGACGCTGTCTCATATTCAACTCCTTTTGTGAGAAGAGATACTTGAGGCTCTTATGATCGGTAAATATATCGAAGGTCTCCCCATAAAGGTAATGCCTCCAGATCTTCAGAGCAAAAATCACTGCTGCCAACTCAAGATCATGCGTCGAGTAATTCTTCTCATGGTCTTTTAGCTGTCTAGACCCATAAGCAATGACTCTCTCATTCTGGTTAAGCACACAGCCTAAACCCCCATATGATGCATCACTGTATACTGCAAAGCCTCCCTTACCTGGTGGTATAGCAAATCTTGTAGCGCGAAGAGTCAATCGTTTCTTGAGTTCCTGAAAACTTTGTTCACACTGCTCTGTCCAATCAAATTTAGTATTCTTCTTTGTAAGTTGTGTAAGGGGACCTGATATCTTGGAGAAGCCCTCCACAAACCTTCTGTAGTATCCTGCCAAACCGAGAAAACTACGAACCTCCGTAACGGTCTTTGGCTGTTCCCAATTCATCACTGACTCAATCTTTGCTGGGTCAACTGTAATATCGGTCTCAGAGATAACATGGCCTAGGAAACTGACCTGCTCAAGCCAAAACTCACACTTACTAAGTTTTGCATATAACTGATGGTCTCTAAGGGTTTGTAGAGCTACTCGCAGATGTTGCTCATGTTCTTCTCGCGTCTACAGACTTGTCCAATTGTGACTTGAATATCCGGTTCATTAAGTCCATAAATGACGCGGGTGCGTTTGTCAACCCAAATGGCATGACCAAGAACTCGGAGTGCCTATATCGGGTTCTGAACGCTGTCTTCTGAATGTCTTCAAACTTAACTTTCAACTGATGGTAGCCTGACCTCAAGTCGATCTTCGAGAAGAACCTTGCTCCTTGTAACTGATCGAACAGATCATCAATTCTTGGAAGTGGATAACGGTTCTTAATTGTCAACTTATTTAGCTGGCGGTAATCGATGCAAAGCCGCATTGAACCATCTTTCTTCTTTACAAATAGAACCGGTGCTCCCCAGGGTGATACACTCGGTCTGATAAAGCCCTTATCTAGCAGTTCCTGAAGCTGCTCCTTCAACTCTTTCAATTCTGCAGGTGCCATTCAATACGGAGTTTTGATCTTGATTCGGCACTAACTCAATCGCAAAACTCAATCTCCTGTCGGTGGTAATCCGGGTAGATCTTGGGAAAAACATCGAATACTGCAAGCAATCGTAATATCGCAAGATTTTCTTCTCCTCCTTATGATCTTGCAAGTAGGCGGATAACCACAACACCGTTCCTCATCATAGATGCCGCTTTCGAATGGCGGAGATAAGCGGTATCACACAAGATTTGACTTCATAAAATCGAAAAGATTTTCTCTTGGTAGGAGGAATGTTACAATCTTTCGAAGACAATCCACGCCGCATGGTAAGTAGATAACCAATCCATCCCTAGTATCACGTCGAACCCTTCCATGCTCAAAAGTCGTGGTCTTGATCATCACAATCACCGATTGACACATGGTATCGGTGCTCACCGAGTTGCCGTAGGAATTGACAACGCCAAGATGAAATCAAGGGCCTTGGGAATGATTCCCAACTTCAAATAACAATGGAGTAACAAAAGAATGTGTAGACCGTGTGGTCTATCAACACTCAGCGCTTCGGTTTTGCTTACATCGCTCCCCGATGCATAAAAGGGTACCTTAGTTTAGACAAGCATTTCAATTAAAAGTTTCTAAGCATGTGTGTTCATCCATAACTTATTAACAAAATTTATTAAATATCAAGCAATTATATATAACACATAAAATAAGAAGACATCTCAACTTTCAATAATACCTTGGATCACGTGCTCGATGTTTCGCTTCTTGAGCCATCACGACATAAGCTCGACCTTGAACGTGAGGGTCGGTCGATCTCCGAGTAGAAGCCGAACTAGTTCTTCCCTTGTCCTCCCGAGGACAATCCTTAACCATGTGTCCGATCGCCACACGAAAACACGCTCGGTGTTCCTCCTACAATCCTTGGTCTTGTGTGGTTTCCGCACCTTAGGCACATAGTGACCAAACAAAAGATGGTGCACGAGAGGATCCTTGTGCCAATCTGAAGCTCCACTAGCAGTAGAACCCGGGTCACGGATTGCACAGTGATGATCCGCCAATCTCGATAAGGGTCGGTCCAAGAAAATGTTGGACTAGAAAATGCGGGTTGAATAAGGTTCACCGGCGGCTTTGTAAACTTGGCCCTCTTATTTTCATAAGTACCGCCTTGTACAACCGTCCTTGTTCGGTTGCTTCTCAAAAATCGCTTGAATTTCTTCCTCTATGAGGGCCTTTGTGATACTCCTCCATATGTTTCCATTTCCCACATAGCCACGCTCTCCTATATACTCGGCCTAAGACCCAAATTTGAAATTTTCTGGCCTTCATCATATCGGTGGCCACATGTTGAGGTGCAAACCTTGATAGTCAGCGTGAACTCATCTCCATACTCACACGACATTGTCCCTCGCCCTTTCGATGAACTGAACTTCCATCGATGCCCTAACGATCTTGGGAAAGTCTTGATCGTTGAGCCTCGATAAACTCGGCCCATGTCCAAGGAGTATTGGGAAACTCCCGCTCCTGTCTAGCCACGGACTTCCACCATGGTCCACTGTCCATCCTTTGAAGGTTGCCCATCTAACCGGTGCCTTTGAAGCACCTCAAGATCTTTTTCCATCTCATCCAACCAACCTTGACTTCCATCGGGTCGGTCATCGGAAAAATTTGGAGGTCTCATCCTCCGAATTGGCAAATCGATGATTGTTGTTGTTGTCGGTAATCAGCTCGCTTCTTTGGCGATTGGCGATCTCTTGAGCCATAGATGCGGTCTCCGAGCAATGTTGGTGGCGGACTTTCCAACACTTGTTCCATTCTTTCACCTGACCTCTATCAACTCCGGCTCCTATAGGGACGCATTAGAATCGGATCTGAAGGCAACTCCCTTGATGTACCGACACCTTGGGAATGTCCTCTAAAGGAACCATCCTACCTGCCTCGCCTCTAAATCTTGGGGCCATCTTGATCTGTCATTGTGAACACCACAACATCGCCAACATTGATTGTAAAGACAATCAAGACTTAGTGATTCGGACCTAACGACATGACTACGATCGAATTGTACCGGGTCACGATTGGTTCTCATGGGTCCTTAGAGAATCTAAAAACCATAGCTCTGATACCAACTGTGACGACCCGACTTTTCCAATCCCTCAGGTATAGGAAAGGCCGATTCGCCAACCTATCGAATAAACGATAAGCCGGACAAACAGGGCACATATCAGAGTAAAGCGCAATAAATATCCATAGCTAAAATAAATGCGGAAGCAATTAAAAGTAAAGAACCACCGATGATGGCTGACCATCATCGAAACATGGCTCATAACAGAAATCAACGTCAAGTATAAACTATGATATCCAACTAAAATGGGCCCACAAATTCAAGTCTAACTCTCACCACAAATAAGAAAATCAGTAAGTTCTATACTGGGAAAAAACTCCTCAGGAGGAACCTCAAGCTCTTCCTCGGATCGATCTCACATGAATAGCCACGTCCAAGATTCAACACGTGACGTATAGTCAGAGTGAGCTAACCAACAAAGCTCAGTAGAAGAAAGACATCTACGACATTTTACTTTAACTAACATGGTTTCAAAACAAATATTGGAATATAGCTTGTCAAACATATAAGCAGATAATAAACTGAATTTAGGTGTGGAAACCATATATAAAATTTATTTCTAAATGTGTGAAAACAGTTTCAAGAACAGATACAGTGTTTCAGTGTCTTAGTTTCTCTAACTTCTATATGCAAAGTTCAGCAATTCATGACTTAATCCTCAACTTAAAATACCTCCCGAGTAAACTATATCTCGAGAGCAGGAATATAGCCGATGGGAACTCCTACCTACCATCGTCGTTCATGAACCCTTTTTCAGGATGCAATAAGCCCCTGCGTAATGAGGGAAACTTGTGCCAGGAAGTTGTTCAGGAATTTTTAAGGTCGTTTGTGTCAATCATAAAACAAATGCGATACTAATATAAATCGGATGGAAGTCTCTTATACATAGAGTTCTTGATTTGATTTTTGAGCTTAAGCGATTCAGTTTGAGGATTGAGTAGATTTAGATTTTTGTCATTCATATCAATTTTAATTTACAGATGTGATTTCAATGGCATATGCAAGTTCAAAGATTTTAATTCAAAATATCCATACGAATTAAAAAAAAATACTGTAAAGATGAGATTCTCCTACCAAAACTCGGAGTAATGCGAAGTCAAGCAAAGTCCTATTGATGGCCTCTCGCCCTCAATCTACATCACAATATACGTTCATGCATTAAGATAAACTCTAATTACTAATAATATAGACCTATTTAAGCGTTTCCTCAAAACAAGTCAAAGCGAGCAAGTTGCGCCAATCCCAGAATTTGATGTAACATTCTCATATATTTTTGACCATCAAGACGATTGATCCATGAGTTGGTCAAAACATAAAAGTTGTAGATTTTTCTATTAGCTTTCCAACACAAAAAGAATTGTCTCAATTGGGGTTCGGGATAAAAAGTTATGACTAAAATACTAAGACAATATCGGAGTTCGGTGATACCTTGCTCGAGCGATGATAATAACTCGCTCGAGCGATTTGATGTAGCATTCTCATATTTTTTTGACCATCAAGACGATTAATCCATGAGTTGGTCAAAACATGAAAGTTGTAGATTTTTCTATTAGCTTTCCAACGCAAAAAGAATCGTCTCAATCGGAGTTCGGGATAAAAAGTTATGACTAACATACTAAGGCAATGTCGGAGTTCGGTGATACCTCGCTCGAGCGATGATAATAGCTCGATCGAGCGAGCTACAGCGACGCGATTTCGCTGGTTTTCACCCGAATCGAAACCCCTACATCCCAAAGAAAAACCCATGGCTAATCTAATGATTTAATCAAAAAGTTTAATTAAAACGTACCTTTAATCTAAGGATTCCTAGATTAGAAATGAGTCACGCGAATGGAGCTTCGGAACGAAACCGACGGGTTTCCTCAACGATTCGCGCCGCGATCGATCCCACGAGTTCACAGAGACAACTCCAACACGCCTCCAATGATCTCAACCTCTCCCAATAGCCAACTACGAATCCAAGGTTGATTCAAGTTCTTTCTAAGGTTTAAGTGTTTTCAACAAAGAGGGTTCTAGAGAATGAGGTTTTCTAAACCGATCTCCTACGATGATTGAAGAAGAGAGAAGACAGAGTTTCACATGGTTGGGTAACTATCAAACGACTACGGTTCTTCACGGCACTCACGTCTCTTCCTCTCTTAACAAAACCTAGTATAATACGGGAATGCAATTCTTTCTTATAATAGGATTGTTCACAAAGTTAAACATACACACACATCTTATTTATTATACACTTCTAATTTTAAAACTCAAGTTCGGTGTTGAGCGGCCACACCGAGGTCGGTGCACAACTTTCGCACGAGGGTCCAAATGGGCTCTAAATTAAAATCTGTCCACACAATCACATCTAGATAAAAATCCAAAACAAATGGTGACGTCGGTTGCCGAGCCGAATACACACACAGGGTCAGTCTAACTCGGGTTCAAAATACGGGTCTTTACATCATCCCTTAGTGGGGAACAGAACATATCAGATCAAATCATCCCTTAGCGAGGAACAGAACATATCAGATTAAATCATCCCTTAGCGAGGAACATAACATATCAGATCAAATCATCCCTTAGCGGGGAACATAACATATTAGGTAACACAATCAACGAGGGGCCAAAGCATCCCATAGCGGGAGCAAAGCATTCCATAGCTGAAATAAGGTAAAAACCTCAGGGACTCAACCCCTCTTCGGAGACTCAACTCCCCTCCGCCACTCGTTTTTCAAATTCAATAGATTAGAATTTGGATTTAAAGTTCACAGTAAATGACAGAGCTCAACGTTTAGAAATCAATAATGGGAGTTAAATGAGAGGAAGTTTAAGGTTTAGAGTCTGAGTTAGAAAGTCGGTGTTCATACTTATTTTTCAAATCATAATTTCAATTTCAAAGAGTTTAATATTTCAGAAAATTCGATGTAACTTTCAAAGGTTCAATGCACATTCAAATACTCAGATGAAAATAGATTCTTAATAGTCAAATCATTTCAAATATGCAAATGCAACAAATTCAATAAAATCAAATATCATTTATTGCAAAATTATCGTAGCTTAATCCAATCATATCATGCAACTCTATGAATCAAATTTGAAGTGTCATTGTGCATTGATTCATCCCTACAATTACTCAGAGAAATCAATGCTCATTAATTTAAAACATCATTTCAAAGGATCTAAATTTCATGTTCAAAAGATCAGCATTCAAATTCAAATCATAAGATCTATGAATCAAAGACAAATGCCATTGTGTAGTGAAGTTTCCCTACCTCAGATTCGGAGCCGTTGAAAGCAATCCAAAATTCCTCATCTACGGCCTCCAACTCTCAATCTACATCAAACATACAATTATGTACTAAGGAATCATTCTAATTACTAACAAATTTGACACATTTATATGATTTCCCAAAAACGAGGCGGGAATGGGAAAATTCATGCTAACTCAAAATTTAATCCAACTTCCTACTTAATTTTAACCCTCAAAATATTTTATTTATGAGTTAGTTAGATCATAAACGTTATAGAGCCTATGTAGCAGATCTCATTGTCCCTTCTTTCCAACGCCTTATAAGAATTGCATCAATCCTGAATTCTAGTAGTAAACAGTTATGGCTAAAATACCGAAGCTGTATCGGTACTTCAATCAAAACGTGCTAACTTAGAACTTGGCCTAACTTCCAGCTCAATTTTGATCCTCAAAATAATTTATTCATCAGTTGGTTAACTCATAAGAGTTTTAGATTTAGTTGTCCTCTTTCCAACGCCGTAAGAATCGCGTCAATTAGACTTCGGAGTAAAAGGTTATGACCAAAATGCCGAAGCAGTGTCCGCACAGTCAAACTTGATCGATCGGATTCCAAAAAAAATCATACCTTATGTTCTATATATACATTATACAATTTGATCGATCGGATCTCAAATTTGATAGGTCGAATTATAATTTGGTCAATTGAATTTCAATTTGACCGATCATTTCATAATTTGATCGATCGAAGATTAGATTTGATCTATCAAATACCAAATTTGATGGTTCGAATTTCAACGGTTTCAGAATCTTTCGGGCATCTTCCTTGGTCTATTTCTCTCCAAATTTTACTCAGATCTTTAGCAAATCACACACACACATACACACATACTAGGACTTTTATTCTATGAATTTAGACCATCAAAATCAAAGGAAAACTAACCTTTTGTCGATCGATTTCGCGGATCCAAGAAGTGTTGTCCAATGAAGGTTTTGAAGTAAAACCTTCGGATTTCCACGGCGATTTCATAACTATTGATCACCACATATTCGAGATGAAGTCGTCAATGATCCACGCATCGATCTTAACCTATTCAAAGAGCAGAAGACGATCCAAGGTGATCGGCTCTTTGAAAACAGGGCTTCTATAGAAAAAGGGTTTCTAATGAGAAGGGGTTTGAATGGTTTGAAGTTCCTGGATCTCTAACGGTTGAAATTTACCAAAGGAGGACACTCAAGCGACATCAACGTTATGTGCTTTGCAAAGGTTGCGGAGATTGCGGTACAATCACACGGTCGACATCTTACAAGAAGGAAGTTTCCGGCGGATGGGAGCTCACGCTCTCTCTCTTCTCTTAAATTTGCAAGATAACTTAGTTACTAAGCTATCCCTCCTCCTATAACCAAACAAAAACCAAAAAAAATATCTTAGATATTTGTCCCCACAATTCTATCCACTTATCTAAGGCTTAGTTTCGATGTTGAGTGGCACATCAAGAGTTGGTGCATAGCTTCACCACTAAAGGTCTGATCAAGCTCTAAACCTTAATCCGTCCGTACAAAGTTATCCTAATATTATTCAAATATTTATTGTCACACAATTTTTTTAAAATTATTTAATTATTTATTTAACAGTTTAAGGCGACATTGATTTCTGTGCTGGACACGCACAAGGAATTAGTCAAGTTCGGGTCTAATTTTACGGGTCATTACATGATCCATGAATGAGGCCATGCGAAATCAAACGCACCCTAATTTAATCACTGTGTATAAAGATTTTAATATGAAAATCATACACATTTAGCATTTTTTATTTTTTTTAAAAGAAAAAAAAAATTCAGTGGCATATCCACAATTATCTAAAAATTTGATGTGCAGGGTATTGTAGGATCTGGTGTGACCTTTTATTTTCAATCTTGGTGTGTATCAAAAAGGGGACCACTGTTCTCTGCAATGTTCAATCCTTTATGCACTGTTATTGTGACCCTCTTTGGTAGCCTTGTTCTTCATGAACAGCTTTATACTGGAAGGTATGTTTAAAGTACGATATAAACGCTTGATTATTTCCATAATTTTAATTTACATGCTCCATGTTTTGCATTTGGACAAATCACCAATATGCTACACAGCCAATTTATGATTTTTAATTACCATGCCCACTGTATAGCTAGGGGTCGGCCTAGTCACAAAATTAGCTGAATTTTTTTTATTCCTGAACTTGGGGTTTTACGAATTAATTATGAATTATTCGAGAATTTTATAAAGATTCGTTTGTTTTTTTTTAAATTCGTGAATAATTCACGAATAATTATTATTTTTCAATAAATCTTGAATTTTAATATTTTCAAAAAAAAAAAATTATGCATTTTAATCTTATTCTTTAATTTTTCTCTGAATTTTTTACCAAACTTGTCGAATTTTGCCGGATGTTTCTGAATTTTAACCTTGCCGAATTATTGCCCGAATCCTGACTTGGCGTCTATGCAAGGACGGATAAAGTGATGGGCTACTTCTCTTATGAGTGAAAACAATTATACAATCACACAAATTTAGGTTGTCGATGGGTTGGGTTAACTTGATAACCTACCTGGCCGATTTATTTTCATGTTAGGCACTTAAACTTGATTCGTCGGGTTGCATTTCGGGTTGGGTTGGCCATGACCGGATGAGGTACACGACCGACATTTGGCTCAGGTCGGGACGGTACAACTAAATGATCCGGTCAAGTTGATCACCCGACATGACCGGATATTTTATATATATATATATATATATATATATAATCAAACACAATAAGGGCTTTTAGCTGGATCGAGTCAGGTTTTTAGGTGAGGTCGGGCATATACCATTGACGCCCCTTGGGTCGGGTCAAGTGGACCATCAGATCAGGTCAGTCTTATGCCAATTTCCCATCATGCAGGCAGCAAAAATTTTTGCCCGATCGACCCATTGACAGCCCTTGATCGGATGATACAAATTATCCACTCAATGAACCAGACAGTTAGGAAACCCAAATCAACGCGATTTTTTGGCTGTAGTCTAATCAAGAGATGGCCCATTGACCATATGGTCCAAACTGATTATAATCTTTGTTGTATTGTTTTTGGTCTTTGGTTAGCTACTGCTTGAAAAATGGTACTCAAACAGCTACTGTTTACTTCAGCTTGGCAGGTGCAGTTGCTGTTGTGGCTGGTTTGTATGCTGTTCTTTGGGGTAAAGCCGAGGATTTAAGCCACAAGGAAGAAGCAAAACCAACAGATGATTCCATGAAGATAAAAGGCTTACTAAATGAATCTTTGAATAGTTGTCAAATAGATGTGAAGGCACCCCTTTTGGGTGAGAAATTGGATGATTTTATGGAGAGTGAAAAATGAACGTCGGAGCAATCAATATATTTGTTCAACTTCATCTTGGCTTAGAAGAAACTTTTTTGTAGCAAACTTCCATCTGTCCCATAGAAGATGAACTACAATTGGTGATTTACAGTAAATTATTCTCACAGTTCATTCTTATATATATATATATATATATATATATATATATATATATATATATAAATTCTTCCACCAATTAAGCTCGTCAATATCCGAGGCAGCAAAACTAGCATTTGTGGCGAACAACCCATCGGTTGTAAATGGGTTTACAAGATCAAGTACAATTCTTATGGTTCCATCAAATGATATAAACCATGCCTTGTTGATGCAAGAAAATCGCCCGTTGCTAACCCTAAAATAACATAAATCTCATATGATAGGGGTTAAGGTTCTCGCTCCACTACAAAAAATAAGATTATTAGCGTCAACCATAAACTGTTGCTATTAACAAATATAGTGCTGCTAATACCACTACAAAAAATAAGACTATTAGCGGCAGCCAAAAACTGCCGCTATTAACTAAAAAACTGCCGCTAATACCCTCAGCGGCAGTTATAAAAACTGCCGCTACTAGTGCTGTCGCTACATTGTTTTAGCGGCAGTTTTTACAACTGCCGCTGAGGGTATTAGTGGCAGCTTTTACTAAAAACTGCCGCTAAGTTTTTAATAGTAGTGGCAACTACTAAAAAACTGCCGCTACCATATTTTTAATCGAGTCGATTTTAGGCCCGGCTTATTAAACAGGCCGATCTTTAATCGAGATTTTGGAGCTGGCCCATATCCAGCCCTGGTTACTAATTAGGCCAGCCCAGCCCATTTATGCATCGGGCTACATAACTATGAGATTGACAGCACTAATACAGAAGCGTCGGCTCTCATACCAACTCCCAAAATAGCCGTTCAAAATTCAAAAAACCATTGTGCCTTAAAGAAGCGCTTTTGAGCTTCCCCTCTTTGAAAGTTGAAACGACGCACCTATCTCTTTATCTTCCCCTTTATTATATTTTCCTACAAGAAATGAATACAGAAGATAGGAAGACAAGGATCAAAAGAAGTCTATGGGTGAACTCAGTGAACTCCCTCATGAAATCATCTCCAATATCCTCTCAAAACTACCCATTAGATGCCTATTGCAGTATAGGTGCATATGCAAATCATGGCTCGCAATAGTACGAGACCCGCAATTCGCTTATGCTCACCTTGCCTCTGCTCAGTCCACCGGCACTCACTCCCATATTGTCCAAGTTGCATACCTAATAAAACATGTAATACAAGCAGAGCCAAATTCCATGAAATCGCATAGAAAACATCATTAGAAAATTAATAAAATTCAACTCAAAATACTCATAACATTATAAAACATTATGGTCAAATTTTTGAATGAAATTGAATTACATAACCAAACCAACCCAATAAGTTCAACTTCCAAAATCTCAAACATCCAAAAACTCCAAACCAATTGCAGAGGGTGTCCAGCCACAGGTACTGAGGATCATAAAACTTTCTAAGATGCCGCATCCCTCTGTCGCATATGATTGTGACAATTGTGTGATCAGGCCCTACTGACTTCGCCAATCTTGCAGCGCCTACACAGTTCATGGCTGAAGAACTCCCAACAAATAGCCCATCATTCCTCAAAAGATACCTGATAAGAAAACCAATCATCATCGTCACCTTATACCATCTATTTTAGGTTCGGCTCTGATAAGAATACCAAATGAATAACAATAAACACTAATATAATTGTCAAAATTTATATGAGTACAAGTATATAAGGGATGGAGAGTACTAACCTAGACATCTCAAGTGCCTCTATTTCTATACCAAAGAAACAACAACGATCAAACCGAGATTAGATGTGCAAAGGCCATCTAGAGGGGTTTTTAGACAACAAATACATAGTAATCATAAAAAGTTGGGTCAAGCGACACACATCACTAGTTAAGTTAGGATTTAAGGGTTGCAAGTAGCAATTTTGAGTTTTCTAATTCCATCCTAGCTATCCCACAAAGTTGAAATTTTTTTTCCAGTTGGTCATAGCCTTATAAAGAATCTTGGCATAATAATTAGTGGAATAAGGAAAAAAAATGGAGATCTGATGGTAAAATATCTGCATGAATTGTGCTGTGTGGTAGCTTTGCTACTTGGGGGGGCGACAACAGAGTTAACTATACAAGAAAACTACGTCAAATGTAACTAAGAAAGCTAAAGAAAAGTCAAATTTGTTTCCAAATAAAAGAATGTAAGGATGAAGCGCTACACTAGTAGCTTTGCTAAGCAAAGAAGCGACAACGAGTTATGAATTTTCTTCTCTCCACTGCGCCTCAGTGTGCGGGCTTTGTAAATTTTGATTACAAGTAACACTGTGGAGCCTGCTACAAAAATTCCTCCACCAACTATTAGAACTATTGCTCCAAGTCCCAACCTTTTCTCATCCTGTTTCGGCACTTTGAAACAAGGGTAGCTCGCGATAGCACTCAAATCAACTGCTGTCGCATGAGGGATATCCTCATTGGTAGCCATATTATCGGGAGGAACATTTGATAGAGGATGATTTCCAGTGTCAAACAGATTCCCCTCAATCCTGGAAGATATGATATAATAAATAACACAGAACAAAATACGAGAATATTCGAATGATCAAGATCACATAAAGCTGGTCATAACGTCACCAGAGATTTGGGATCACTTGGAACTGTTTCGGAATATCACCGCTGAAGTGGTTATTTTGTATGCTACTGGAATTCATCGGAGTTAAATCAGAACTGTAATTACAACTATGTGATGTAAAAACTAAAAACACTGCAGAAGAGACAAGTGCATTAACTAACCCAGAGTGACGAAACGTACAGGTCATAGAGCAATAGATTATCAAGGAAGTTCACCAAGCCAATGAATTGGTTGTTTTGCAAAAAACTGCCAGAATTACCCAAATGAGTATGATAAAGGCATAAAAAGGGAGCTACAACTTGCACACAAATTTTGTTCCATGGCACATGGTTAAAAAGAAAGACTTCATTATTTTTGAATCTGTCTCACGTGGCACACCATCTAAGCCGTATGATTTGAAGACCATGATGGAAAGATCTTTGAGACCAAAGATTGGAAAGAAAGCGATCTCTATCATCTGATTGAATACACTCAATGGTCATCATCTGATTCGATGGTTGACTCTGACAAATCAAATGACAGAGATCATGCTTCATGCAAATTTTTGGCCTCAAAGATCTTTCATCACGATCTTCAAATCATACGGCTTAGATGGTGTTCCACGTGGCACAAACCCAAAAATAACGAAGTATTTCTTTCTAGCTATGTGCCATGGTACAGATCTCGGGTGCAAGTTGTAGCTCCCCATAAAAAAAATATCAAATACAATGTTTGATTCATCAAAGTAAAGCAGCATGGTCAGCATCGCATTCTTACAGTGTGGTAAGATTTGTCAAAGCACTAAATGAACTAGGTACATATCCACTGAAAGTGTTGTACGATAGATCCCTGAAATAAGAAACATGCAAACCCGACAAACTATGAATATAAATAAGCTATAATAAAATTAAAAAGTACAATTATAAAAAAAATTTACATAGAAGCAAGAGATCGCCAACTTCCACCCACAAAATAAAAGGTTAAAAAGTGCTACTGTTCATATTTCTATCCATGAGTACCATAGTCTGACCTTTGTTTTTTCATTTCATTTCGGATGATAAGTCTTTAATTTTAGCAATGATATTAAGTTAAAGTAGAAAACAGTGGCAGGGTGTAGCAAAGTGAGGCGCTTAGCATCCCGACTACCACACAAAACACGAAAAAGCAGAACCAAATGAAAACAAACTGGACCTAATAAACAGACATAGAACCTTGCTAAGTGAAAAGAACCATAGGAGATAACCCCAATAAGATGCCTTTGCTCATATCCTGGACACTAGCAGCCACAATGCCGTCCCATTCTCCCGAATCTCAGTCATCGTGAAGATGGTTTTAGTTATAAGAATTCTGTTCCAAGCTGTACACCATGTGAAAAATATGATTCTTTTGTGGGGGCAGAGTTTTCCAAATATCAGTCTAATATTGGTTAATGAGTGGTCTTCTAGCACCCCCGCACCCCCTTTGATTCTTTCGACCAGAATCTAGCATCCTCATTTTGCACCATATCTCATGCCTCACTCAGTTATTCCAACAAAATGACAAATGAATTATCCTAGTCATCTCTTAGATCATGTCTAGGCTGGATAATCCAAGACGAGAAGCTCTCATTCCCATCCCAAACCTCATAGTAGCTCCCCTTTGTTGGGCCCAAACAATAAACCGGTGCTTAAAGCTCATAAAGTGGTTTCTTACTCAACCATTAGTCCTCCCAAATTATTATTTTATTTCTTCTCCGCATTTTGAAGAGGATACACATATCAAACTTTTCTTGTACATTGCAGAATCTTTTTCACCTCCCCGATTCGAGTCAACCCCTAGGAGATCTAACTCCCCACCCAAACTCCTCCATTCCATACTTGAGACCAGTGAGGTTCACCCAAAGACCACCTCTTTCTTTCCCAATTCTCCATAGCAGCTTTCCTAGTAAAGTATTCATAGTCCATCCATTTTAAAATTTTGTTTATTTTATTGGGGTTTATAAGTGTAACTAAGACTTTTTAGCCTGGGCCAAATATCAAGCTCCTATGCAATACAAAATCTACTGCCTAGAACTTTAACTGAAACAGTAATGAGTAAAACGTTAAATAGACAATTTTGTAATAAATAATGCACATTAATAGACAATTTTGTAAAATCAATTACATCATAGCCTGAGGAAGGATGAGGATATATTTCACCAGTCAACCATCATAAGGCATTAATATAGTAATTAACCGCCAATGTAAACACATTAGCTTCTTCTCCTCCATATACTTACAACTTTTTTAGAGACGTCAGATCAGTGAATATGTTTGGGACGGGCCCAGATAGGGAGTTGTGGCTGAGGTTCCTGCACTAAGTAAATGTGATTCAACTCTCCATGTTTGTTTAAAGGGAGCGAATAGTTGCAATTCAAAAACCTACTCTTGCAAATCATTTAAAACAAGGACTTGGTATTTTTTGGACCTGTGCTACGTTTCAAAAACATCTAGATCTAAAGATCTTTGATGAAAAATATTTTCACGCAACATGTTCACTAACATTTGATTCAAAGTAGTCACCCATTTATTTACGCCAATGCCTTTCAATCTGTTGAATCAGTTGATATAGATCGTGTTTTGTGCCAATTTTTTGCACCAAAGATCTTTAAATCATTGCCTTCAAACCAGACAACTTAGACTGTGCTACAACGTGGCACAGGCCAAAAAATACCATGGTTGCATATGACATAGCTCTCTGGTAGCCCCTTTTTTGAATTGCCATTTTTCGCTCCCTAGTATAAAACCAAATAAAATTCCTTGCCACAATCAGTCAACAAGAAACTCACAAATTTTGGAGATATTTCAAGGAAACTAAGCACTGCGGGATATTCTGAGTGAAGTGGTTGTAAGTATTGGTCACCCATAAAATTACTATGAACCATCTACATGTCTTGGGTATATATTGGGTGATACAAAGGTTGTGTTTGGGATTGCTCTTTGGAAGCAAAGTTGTAGGCACGGTTCTTATATACAAATACCCAACTTGATCCAACACCCATGGTTCTTGCAAAACTGTAAAAAAATCGTAATAAACACCTCCAATAAGAAGCTCTGATATATGGTTTATAAAAAAAGTGAGACAAGAATGTCCTAATATTTTCTAGGAATCTAAGGAAAGCTTCCTAGCCCAATCTGGCTCAAGGAGATAGGTCTCACATACTCCACTACAAAAAAACCTATTCAAGTTTGATCTTCATTAAAGGTCATAGTGCACAAGGCTCCCGCTTTCATGTTAGCCAGTTTGACTATCTAAAAATTAATTGCTGCTAACATGTAAATAAATTTAGTGTTAATTTTTAGATGGTCAAGTTTGACCTTCATTAAATCCTGGCTACCCATCCCCGGAGATATGGGTTTAGGTTTCTACAGAAACAGGGCACTTTCTAGGGACAAAATAAGGATATCCTGAGCTGATAATGATTGCCCAAATGGAAACAATTAACCAAATCATGATCTCAAGCCATAAAAATTACCTTAAACAACTTGATATTCACGTAAGACCTGATCTAGTACCTTATTCACATGGATTTTCACCTCTTAGCCATTAGACCATTACATCCACATAAATCACCTCTTCCAATGCATTACTCTGTTTTAGCCTGTGTTCAATTTCATTTCTCTCTGATGCTTTTCTTTATTGCTCATCTATGCTTTTATGAGCTGCTACTCAGTGTCATATACCCATCCCTTAATCTAAAATATTAGGCTTCTACTAATTCTGTGCTCAGGGTATTAGTTGGTGTCTCATCATTTATGTAATTGATTTGTGTTTGATGCGATTTTTTTTCACTGACTCCTATGCACATAGCTATAGTAGAAAATAATCTTGGCAGTTGGACTAACTTTTGGTCTTAAAGAAGTAAACTAGGAAGTAATACCTCGCAGAAAATAGATCCATCAATTGAGTTCGATCATTGATTGTGTACCTCTCTCCAGAATGATAGCCATATACGCATTTGGATTCAAACTCAATAGTTGCTGATTTGATATCATCTCCTTCAGCTCCTTAATCTTTTGATAGATCGTCTACAGAACAAATAAATAAATCCAAAAACACAAATAAAAAGCCCATTAAAGGGAATGGAAAACGATAAAAGTGCAAGAACAAAAAATCCTAACTTACATGCAGAATAACCTAATTCCAGCGATCGCACTGCTTTTTGGAAGGATTCTTGGAATGTGCGACCAAGAGCCATAGCTTCACCAACTGATTTCATCTGAGTTGTCAATATCGGTTGAGAACCAGGGAATTCTCAAAAGCAAATCGAGGAATCTACAAAAACCACAAAAGAAAGTAGATGGTATCATTATTCATAACTGCAAAATATAAAATTTCAGGCTGATTTGATCACAATACAAGATCACAACACTAAACAGGTGTCTGGACTTTCTATAGCAGTTTAAACTTTATAAGTATTAAAAGACTCCCAGAATTCTCAATAGTACACAACTACAACTGTCTATTTTTTTTTTCTTGACACCTTTTCCCAATAGGAAAGTTTTACAACGAAAGAAACAAGAAAAACTTATAGACCTAGTTACATTCCCTGCATAAAAGAATGTTGGGCTCTCAGGAAAGATGGGATTAGATAATTTTTCATTAGAAATAGGTTCCTTTATCCCTTCTAGAAAACATTCTTTAGTTTCAATGTTGATTTCACATCTTCTTTTTGCCCCCAGAAAATTCTCAAAAAGAGCATTCGTTATCCAATTTCCCTATTGGGGCTCTCAATGTGTTTGGTAATTTCCTAATTTTTCTCTCTTTCCCTAATCTCCCAAAACACTTAATACACTCTGGAGCCAGTTCACATGTAATGATCAGAAAAATTGAACTGATCTTATAATCAGGCTATGTGAAGTAATTATTAATGGAAATAACAAGAAGATACTCAAACCAAATAGCAAAAAATTAATGTTCAATGAAAGGAGAATTACATGAGCAACAACTTAAAGATGAAAGCAGACATACATGACATGAAATTGAAAGAAATATCAGATGGACAAGAGGGGAAAGGACATCCAAAATCATAAAATAACTTTGAGCTTGCTGTCAGATCAGAGGTAAGAACAGGTTCCTCTATTTCAGGACTTGAAACCTTAAACCTAGGACTAGGAAACCAATGACAGTTGTGAAGAAAATTCTCACTACAGTATACAGTGGGGTTCGCTAGCATGACTAGTACTATTTCCATAGGCAAGCAATGCGTTGCGTAAAGAAGGGCTGGGTATATATAGTGGGGAAGTGAAGATCTAATTTATCAGGAGGTGTACTCAGTTCTCTAATCAGAGCTTTGTTTCTCCTGCTAAAAATCACAATGGACAGACTATATGAGCCAAAGGTTCAGATAGTTGTCATTTTATATCCGAAAAAGTAGCAGTTATGGGTCGGTCAACCCACTGATAGAGTTCTGAATTCCGGTATAGTTCAGCAAAGTCAATCCCATGCATTGAACCAAGGTATAAAAATCACACCATAAATAACACTGGAATAGCGTGCCAAACCCTTACGCAAACTTTTGCAGCATGAGTTATGCTCACAATACTTGCATTGATTCCCATGAAAATATGAGCCACAAAATTTTGATTAATTACATTCTTATTTAAGGGTATAAATTTCATTTCAATACTTGGCATCCATCCACATGCATTGAACCAAGGTATAAAAAATTGGACAATACCGATACGTATCGGTCTTTTGGCAAACCGATACGTATCGGTCTTTCAGCAAATTGATACGTATCAGTATTCCCAACTCGGGTATCCGATACATCTTGGTTTCGGCCGACGTAGACTTTTCTTTTTTTATAAAATAGGCCAACATGTATCAATATTGACCGAATTGTATTGGTCTTGGGCAAACCGATACCCGAGACCGATACCGATTTTGATACCTTGCATTGAACATTAAGTACAAAGTAATGACGAAATAAATACAATAGTAAAATCTAAATAAACACCATCCATAAAATAAAGTAAACCAGCTCACATGAAATGAAAAATGAATGTCTAACAAGTTATAGATATGAATCTGTTTTTTTTTTTTGGTCCCCAGGTGAGCTCTGCCTGACAGGCAGTAGAGCTCATGGCCCCTAGTTGAGTGCCTTTGACAACACTATATAGTTCATAATTTTGCCTAACAAAAATTGATGATTTTTGTTGACGTTGGTGGGTCCAGGTAGTCATTTTTATAAGCCTCCGAGTCTACCAATCAAGCAATTTATTTATATAATCGGGACCCCCCATTGATGTTGGTGGGTCCAGGTAGTCATTTCTTTTATATGAAGTTTTGATTTCAGCAGGCTTATCAAGGATAGTCGAAGCTTGGCCTTGGCTGAGTCCGATTCCTGAAGGCTTTTGGCGAGTATGCAGGGCTTGGTAGTAGCATTCCTCTGCTCCATGTGCTGCTCCTATTTAGGAATCTTGTTCTTTTTACTATTATCTGGTCATAAATGGTTCAATTTCAACTTTTTGATGCTAAAAGGGAACTCTTAACTAAATTTATTTTTTAGTCAAGATTCTAAATCATGGTTTGGGCAGTTGATTGGTTATTTTGGCTTGATTATCAATGACATCCTATTTTTGGGTTTCTGAAGTGATATAGAATGCATTATTATTACTAAGGGTATGGAGATTTCCCATTACTAATAGTTGGCATGAGTTTGTACATCATATCATGGGTTGGGCAGTTGTGATTAACCTCTCTCTTAGAGGAACTAACATATCACCTCAAGACTGCTAGGATGTAAGCTTTGCATGGTTTACCTATCATGTCGACCAGTGCTTTTAATGATCTGAGATGACTTAGATGTGTCCCTCACCACAAATCCCATATAGGTTTTCTATGTGACATGTAGTTGTGACTTGGCTAAATGCTTTTCGCGAGACTACTAGGTACGCATAGACTGTAATGGTATGCCGAATGTTATTTATAACAACATTACAACTATAGGGTTCTAGGTACAGAAAACAGAAAAAAAGAGTTGTCACTTTCAACAAATCATGGGATTGATGATTATAAGGACAATATTTATTAGATTTGGGTGATAAAAAATTAGAAACACTACATTTGCTCGATTATGGGTGATAAAAAAATTAGAATTCGCACTAAGCAAAACTAAAATTTTTTATTAATCATCCATTCAATGTTCTGATAAGAGATTATAATGTGAATTTATAAAACAAAGAAATCCTAAAATACTACTAAAAATAAAATTCCTATTCAACCATTAAAACTTTCTAATCTAACAGTCATAATTAATTTCACCACTAATCCATTTTTTTATTATGCGATAACTTTTGAAAGACCAAATGATGTCTGATTGAAATGAAACTGGTCTTATTTGAAAGTTTATCAAAATAGCTTTCAAACAAGTTAAGAATCATGCAATTCCGACATATTTTGATGGACTTATAACTACTTTTCTGATAGTTGCGTTGAAAGTGACGAAATTAATAGTCACTTATCAAATATATGTGCCTGACCCCTAATAATTCAAAATAGGAAACTAATCTTAAAACAAACCACTAATTAAAAAAATCTTTAAACTTAGATAAAAAAATATTATAAAAATAAAATAAAATAAATCTAAATAAAAAAATGCCTAAAATAACATGCACACGGGTCTTTCACGAAATTTTTTTAAAACTCAATCAGGGGCCCAATATCTCTTTCAATTTCTCATCTTTATCTAGCCACAATCTTGGCGTGTAGGCTTCAATTTCGTATTATGTTGCCAAGGTTTATACTAGTCACCATGTCTGGCTGATTATTTGCTCATGATAGGTAATCAGGGCTGCTCACGAAAATTTGTTCTTGTTTATTTTGACGACATCGTCATTACTGGCAGCGTTGTGGATGTCATTACTTCTATCAAACGTTTGCTCGATCCACACCAAGTTTCACATCAAAGATTTAGGGCTTCTAAAAAAAAAATTAGGCATGTTTTTAGGTGATTTTCGTTGGGTGAGTTGCCCTATGACAACGTTCCATCATTGGATATTGCAGGTTTTTAGGTGTTAGTCCCATTGAAAAACCAAGAAACAAAATACTATTTCCAGATAGTTTGCAGTCAGAATATCGCTCTATGGCTGTCGCCACTTGTGAATTCATATCGCTACAGCAAAGTGTCAAACTCGATATCGGTATCGGGTACGGTCCATGGAGGACCAATACGAATCGGCCGATACCGAGTTGTATCGGTATCATTTTATTTTATTTTTGAAAAAAAAATAAAGGTATTGGCCAATATCCGATACATATCGGCCCATATGTGCCCATATCAGCCAATACCAATACTTGAGTTGATATCTGATACGTATCGGCCGACATTTGATACCATGGGCTACGATATTTATTAGAAGATTTGGGTATTCGACATCATCCTACACCGATGACTCTTTACAGGGATGATTAAGGCGGTCATCAATTTTCCATGAGAATACTAAACACAGAGAGATAGAAAACCCATAGAGATAGATTGTCATCTTTTCCAAGAAACAAGTAATCAACCAGACAGTTTATGTTCCTACCAATCATTAATTAACGGGTTGACATCTTGACCAAAACCTTTGGCAAAGAGCAATTTATGTTCCTATCTGGCATGTTGGGTGTTTGCAACCTTGACGCACCAACTTTGGGGGAGTATATATATATATATATATTAGAAAGTTGGTATATTTTGGCCGGTCATGTTGCACCAACAATTTTCCAAGCCGGCAAAAAGAATTTCTATAATTGCTGGATTGCCCAGCTCAACATATCCTTCGCCTGCCACCAAACTCATCATAGTAGTTGTTCCCGAGTCTTTGAACATGCTCTTCGTTTCCTCCAGATTAAATCTACCCGAGTCTTTGAACATGCTCTTCCTTTCCTCAAAATAAAATAAAATTACCAGATTAGGGTTAGCCTTTTTAGGGGTATGCCTCCGGATAATATTATAAATTCTCTTTTATTTTAATGAAACTTCATTTAACTTTCAAAAAAAATAAAAATAAATAAATTAATTAATTAAAAGTCATTGGATTAATTATTTGAGA
Organism: Chloranthus sessilifolius; assembly: GCA_021018995.1. Classification (NCBI taxonomy): domain Eukaryota; kingdom Viridiplantae; phylum Streptophyta; class Magnoliopsida; order Chloranthales; family Chloranthaceae; genus Chloranthus; species Chloranthus sessilifolius. The sequence goes on along the minus strand of CM037597.1, from coordinate 29,439,645 downwards.
TATTTAACTTCTTTCTTTACTATGGAAAGCCAGAGTTGGTGGGACCCCAAACTTTTATTACTTCAAACAAAAAGCATTACATGTGATGGAAAGTACATTAATGCAAATCTTCTAAGGCAAAGAGAGATAAAAGAATTGAGATTTACATGTGATGGAATGGAAAGTATAATGCAAATCTTCTAAGGCAGGAGATAAAAGAATTGAGATGTTTAACTTCCATCATTAAAATCAAAGGGGTGTTTGATAACAACTTCTCAGAGAGAAGAGATTTCAGCTCAAAATTGTTTTAATTAACTCCTTTTTTGTAGGTTCGAAACAGGTCGGGTCGGCCCGTTATGACCTATTTTTGAGCTGGGCTAGGTATAATCATGACCTGCTGGGTCAAGTCAGGTTGGACAAATTTTGGCACCATCCGACTCGATAGGTAATTAATTCAAACAATTTTGGCACTATCCCGCATCAAATTGTATTTAGCCGTTCATAAGAACCCTGCTCTTCTAAATCCGCGATAGGGAACGTACACGAAAGTAATGCTATTTTTGACCGAAATTAAAACATCTAATTTGATTTCTAGAAATTTCGTGATAATTTGTTATGAGAAATTGTTATTTGTTATTTATTAACTGTTTGAATTAATTTTAATCCTAATCTCAGCCCGAGCATTACATTTAGTAGCTTCCTACATCAAATTGGTATCAGAGATAGGTTTAGTTTTAGAATTTTAGTGCTCATATAGGTTTTAGGGTTTATTTCTTTTAGTTTTTTTTTTTTTTTTTTTAAATGGTCTAGCTTTTGTCTCGTTTTTGTCTGATTTTTTTGTCTGGCTTATATCTTTTTTGTCTAAAATTTTTAGTCTAGCTTTTGTCTGAGTATTTTTTTTTTTAATTAAATTTTTTTTAAAAGCTTTCGTCTAAGTTTTTCTTTTGTCTAACTTTTGTCTTGCATGACTTAATTGCATGTCATTTCAATCTTATTGTAATTTATTTCATTAGTGTTCATTAGTGTGCGTGTCTAGTGTTTGACAAAAGTCCTCATCTATTGTTGGTTCATAATGTCTTTTTCAGTATTGTGTCTGAGTTGTATTTGTGTCAAGCATCATGTATGAATCACTTACACATCACCGTGAATTCCTTACCCGTCATGAAAGCGTACTAGCCAAACAAGGAAACTGCTACACTCTAAATTTTTAGCAAAGTCCCAAAAATAATGATGAGACTAGAGTTAGGAGATACCCTCATCATCGTGAACCTAAATACGACCTGATCAGTGCCGAAATGTGACTATATTTTGCACCTTAATCCCTACACCTAGCTGTCCGATGAAAGCATCTGATAGTTATTGTGAGGTTTTAATGATTACAAGTGTTTCTGACCGTTGGATCACAAAAGAGCATAAAGGAGGGTAATTAAAGGATACACAAGGGCTATGAAAAAAAAGGTCAAAATAAGCATCGAAATCCGTAAAGCAGCTCAACATCCACCAAGAGAGGGAGAATCTACCCCTGAATGTCAATCGATTGAGGGATAAGTGTCAATCGATTGACAAGAGAAGAGAAGTCCAACTCTACTTACTCCGAATCAAAACTCAATCAATTGAGATTTAACTCTCAATCGATTGAGGTTATCAGGGATAGGGTTTGCTCGGCCCTATAAAAAGAAAGCTACAAATCATTATTGGGGATCCTTCTTTAATTGTTATTGTTCATTGAGGGTTTTTTTTTGTTCTTTCTTTTTCCTAGTAGATGGTATTAGGGTTTATTTTTATTCTCTTTGATAATCGTAAGAGCATAGATTGTACCTAGGAATAAAAGCATTGTAAGAAGATTTTGAGAAATAAAAGAGTATTGTTAATATGATATCTTCGGATCTACAATGGGTTTGTATACTGAGGATGAGCGGCTAAAGTAATTTGCTCAAGGGAGAAGCGAACTAGAGATAAGTAACTATTTTATTATTGTTTCTACAATTTTATGGTTTTGTCATTGAATCATTCTGTTATAAGTGTATACTTGGTTGAATATTATTGAGTCTTCGTTTACAATCATTGATCGTGGTTATCAACGACCGTAAAAGAAGCACTCCATCTAGATCTGTTCCTACAGGCCGATCTAGGCTGCGAAATGATTGATTTATTATTGTCGTGACTTAGGAGTTTGAGATATGCTATTATTTTCGCATGACTCATACCGCAATGATAGGCTGAGTCATAGTTTTTAGATAGGATATGCCGGATCTATAGTCGCGTTCTTTTCGATTCATTTGTTTTCCTAATAAATGATGGTGTTTTGGCTTAAATTGAATTTGTGAGATTGAATGGTAGAAAAGTTATGAAACAATAGTTAGCTAACTCCTTGATCAATTCATAAACTGTGAATTTTCTCCTTTATCATAAGTTGTTCTGTCCTAGTTTAATTAGTTTTCTTTTATTGCATTGAAAATCGTTTGGTATATGTATGATAAATTGAATTTCTCCCTTGGTAATTCCTTCGGTGTGTTAAAGTCTCTGAAAGAATTAGATAAATTTTACGTTTCCCTGTGGATTCGACACCCCTGTTCTTACCGTGCTACATTAGATCTTGTGCACTTGCAAGGGTTTAAATTAAAATACACCAAGTTTTTGGCGCCGCTGTCGGGGAATCTCGGCAAAATTTTGATTAATTCGGAAAAAGATTTGTGCATATATTTGACAGTCAATTGATTAAAATCTGTCCCTCAATCAATCGGCTGTGCTCTGTGAGATTTCAGTATTGAATTGTCAATCGATTGAGCCAAAAGCATCAATCGATTGACTGTTTTGTATGAAATCTGAATTATTAATTTCGAATATTGAATTTTAAGGTTTAAATTTTGACTCTTGAAATTTGGAATTAACATTTTTTATCTATAAATTGCAAAATCTGATTTCTTTTATTCTGATATCATTGGGTAAGATTTCGTGGAGTCTTTTAGGAAGTTGAGATTTTTAGGATTTCATATTTTAGATTTTGTAGGAGATTTTTTTTTTATTATCTTCTTCTTTTAGAAAATATTTTAGGATTTTCTAAATTCTAGTTAGTAACTTTTGTTGGACCCTTGCTTTAGGATTTATAGGAATCTTTTATTCTTTTTCTTATTTTTCTCTTTTAAGTAAGATTTTGTAGGATTGTTTGAATTGCTGTAAGTTTTAAATTTTCAATTTTTGAATTTAATTTTTAATTGTTAAAAATAATAATAATAATTTTGTTAATCAATTAAAAAATCTGTGTCAATCGATTGACCCGAACACAGCTACTTGCTTTCTAGCTGAAAAATCTGTGCTGACTCTGTTTGACTTTTGAATATCAATCGATTGAGACCACTGGTTCAATCGATTGACTGATAAAGTCTTTGTTAGAAATTTTGTTGTGTGCATTACTTCAATCAATTGAAGTTGACACTTGTGGTTTGTTGTGGAATCATCAACCCTTTTTATGAGTGTGGTGTATGAGCTTTACTCGTTCTCATCACCCACATCTGCAACCGTTTAATCTTGAGATCGAACGATCTTGTAGAGAGAATCGCAGAATCCAAAGGAATCAGTATCATCATACTGAGACTGTGGCAGATCAAAGGAATGGAAATAATCAAAATATTAATAATGAAAATAATGGGAACAATAATCACGATGAGGGCCCAAGAACATTGGAATATTATAATGATCCTGGTTTTTACAAGGATCAAGATAGTATCATGCATGCCCCCATCCCAGAGAAACATTATGAATTCAAATCCGCAATCATTCAAATATTACCGATTTATCATGGATTATCAAACGAAAATCCACATGTTCATTTGAATGAGTTCATTGCAGTGTGTAAAATATTCCGTGTGCATAATGTGACCGACGAGATAGCTAAGCTACGACTCTTTCCTTTCTCTTTAAGAGATAAGGTAAAAACTTGGTTCTACTCCTTAAAACCACAATCTATTCAGAGTTGGGCAGAGTTACACTGGTAGTTTCTTAAAAAATATTTTCCCATGACCAAAATCATCGAGTTGCGTCAGAAGATCCAGTTCTTTTCCCAACAACCTACAAAAACATTTCATGAATGTTGGGAACGCTTTAAGGAATTGATTAAGAGTTGTCCAAATCATCAACTGTCAAGGTGGCAACAGGTCCAAAGTTTCTACAATGGACTAATTCCCGAAGAGAGACGCATGGTTGATGCATCTTGTGAAGGATCGTGTGCCATGAAAGAGGCTGATGAACTGTGGGCATTATTTGAGAAGTTATATCAAACTTTAATCTAAAATGCGACAATGGAGCGAACTAATTTGGATGTGGCAACTAAATCTCATGTGTTAACCAGAGGTGGTCTTGTTGATGTCAATAACAACACCTCCGATCTTTCAACAAAGGTTGACATGTTGTCAAAGCAAATGAATATGCTGTTAGCTGCAACTAAGCAAGCTAAAAGTTCCAGCAATCCCACAGCCTATTCAATCTGTGACCACCCAGGTCACATGGCTACGATTGCCCAACTACCTTGTCAATTTCCCCTGATAAACCTACTCCTCAAGAGCAGGTGAATCTGACTCAATCGTATCAGCGACAGGGTAGGAACATGTACTCAAACACCTACAATCCGGAACGGAAAAATCACCCCAATTTAGGATGGGGGGGATCAAACCAAACTAGACAGGTGAACCAGCAGTTCAGATCCAACGTAATGAATGGACAACAGAATTTTTGTCCACAACAGAATTCTAATTTCCAGCAGAATTCTAATTTTCAACAGAACCCTCCTCATTATCATTCAAATTCTGAATACCGAAAAAATCATAATTTTAATCAATCTCAGGCCACCATTTCGAAAGATTCTGATTTGAAGGAAAAGATTATGCAAAATATGTAAACTTTTCAGCAGATGATGATAGATCAATTTAGCCAACTGACAAATCAATTGAGTCAACGAGAGGAAGGTAGGCTTCCTAGCCAACCCATCAACAATCCTCGAGGTCAAGCATCATCTGATGAAGGACCATCAAACAGTCAACAGTTGAAAGCTGTTACGATGCTGAGAAGTGGGAGAGCTGTTGATAATCAAGTGGAAATGCCAATGGAGCCTCACAAGGAAGGAAAAGAAGAAGCGGGAAAAGACAAAGGACTAGATAAAGGAAAAGAGAAGGAAGATCCTCTAATTGTCCAACCAGCACCTGAAGAAGCATTAGAGAATGAACCTCGTCCCTATATCCCAAAGGTACCATTCCCAGAGTGCCTAACACCTCCATCTAGAATGGGGAAGGGAGCGTAAAAAATGGAAGAAATCTTCGAAAACTTCAAACAGGTGAAGATAAACCTTCCATTACTTGAGACAATCAAGCAAGTCCCCGAGTATGCAAATTTTTTAAAGATCTATGCACTCGAAAAAGAAAAATGCGTACTCATGTTTCAAAGAAAGTGTTCCTGACAAATCAAGTCAGCTCGATACTGCAATTGGATGCCCCACGAAAACTTAAAGACTCTGGAGTCTCAACTGTTCCATGTGTCATTGGTGGGCAACCAATTGGAAAGGCATTATTAGATTTAGGAGCCAGTGTTAATCTGATTCCCTACTCAGTATACGAGAAATTAGGACTGGGCGAATTGAAACCCACAACCGTTACACTGCAACTTGCTGATAGGTCAAAAAGAAGACCTAGGGGTGTCATCGAGGATGTTTTGGTTGGAATAGACAAATTTGTTTTCCCAGTGGACTTTGTTGTGTTGGACATGGAACCTCCAGTTAAATCCAACAATCAAGTCTCAATCATTCTTGGGCGTCCTTTTCTAGCGCCTGGCCCACCAATCTACCGACCACCTAGTCCCGCAAATAACCCTATGCGCATTCCCAATGAAGTGTATATCGATCACCAATTTTAAACGGAGAATTTCTTCGATCTCGCTAAATACCGTCGCATCGGGGAATGCGCCCGTTCGATCGAATTCATCGAAGCTCTGCACTTAGAAATGTTGCTTGCCCCTCCTCCTATTGATGTCTCTCTGCGTATCATTCGCCTGTTTTACCAGAAAATGGAGTGGGTACCTGCACCACTCTCGCCAACGGGAATGCCCTTCATTAGCCTCGAGATCGATGATTGGCGATATAACCTTCATGCGGCTAATCTCGCGCGGGCTTTCAACTTCTTTGTGGTTCACCCCTTGAACCACCACATCAATCCCGCTGTTGATCTCAGCCAGAATGACATGATCAACAATATATGTGGAGGACGGCGCGGGACCGGTTTGGCAACGAAAAGAGCAGTCCTACCTATGGACATCTGGTTTTGGGATATCGTTATGTCAACCTATTTGCTACCGCATGGCACAAAGAGTGAGCGCACAAAAAATAGGGTGCTAGCACTATACGTGGCACACACGAATACGTGGTTTGATGCTCCGGGGTTAATGTTAGAGGAGATGTATCGGTGTCACCAGGACATCGCTACCACCACTGCACTGAAGAAGCGAGAGGCTATCCTTCTTCACTTCCCGCATTCTGTGATGCATCTCTTGGACCAGCTTGGGTGCCCGATTTACGATGATGAAGAGATGGGTGATATGCAATTCTATCACTACGGCACCAACGTTTGGGATAAGAGCATCAAGGCTATTCTACGTGTGACGCTACCTCCAATTGAAGTTGATGAAATACCTCCTCCTCCCTGACCAAACCCCGCACAACGCCAACGCGGCGGCATTAGACGGCCTCGTCCTAAAGAGGTCCCCCATTTTAACGCCGAGGCAGCAGTCGCTCGCCTCGAGGCGTGGATGGATGGGTAGAGTACCACTGTGGGAGGTATTGATAGACAGTCTAGGTTTCAGACTTCTCTCCTTATGCGGATGGCCCAGGAATCGTTCCCTGGGTGTGCCGACGAATTCATCATAGGAGCGCGAGCGGCGATGATTGAGGAGGGAGATCCTGAATTTGATGATGATGATGATGCTTAGTGTTTTTGTTTGTTAATATGGGTGTTTATTGTTTTTGTTTGTTTTAATGTGTTTTGTTTTCGATTTGTTTGTTTGTTAGGATCAATGGTAGTTTGTTTCGTTGTTCTGTTAGTTGATGAGGGATCGCTGGTGTAATCAAATCATTTTAATCAATGCAATCGAAGTATTTTTCACATGGTATATTTTTCTATGTTCCCGGATTGGTGCACTTGTGCTTCAGTCAATCGATTGAGATGTCTATCTCAATCGATTGAGCAATAATTTCTCAAATTCTCATAAATTCATCTTCAGTTGTCAATCGATTGAGGGACAACTCTCAATCGATTGACCCCTGCTTGGGCAAATCTGTCTACATCTGTCAGAACAGAAACTTTCTAAAAATTAATGCTTCAAAATATTCGAATTTGAACTATGCACGCAATTGTACCTTTGCATCCCGTGTCAATCGATTGACAGAGTTCTATTTCCGAAAGAATACCTCTTTCAATCTGGAAATTTAGATGTGTACCTTCCGTAGAGTCCTTAGGTTAAGAGTTCTATGCATCCTAGGAGTTCGTCCTGAGACTGTTTATCTATTTATACTCCTCTTAGGGTGGTCCCTTCCACTACTCAAATTTATATTCCTTCCCCCAAGCATTTACTATGGCTTCCATCAAATATCGTACCCGCTCGGCATTGAAGAAATTGATGGAACCGGCTAGGAAACGTCCATGCCTTCATACACCACCACCACCGTTCGATTTGGCAACGCATGACGTGATTGATTTAGAGCTGCCATCTTTGACCCCACCATCTTCTCCACCACATGCACTTATTCCACCATCACGCGAAGGCGGCATCTCGGAGATGTGGAATTACGCATTTTTGAAGCCGAAGGGAGGAAGATCCATCATGAATGATTGAAGGGCTTAGGACTGTCAGCTTTAGGGTCTAGTTTTTTTAGTCCTTTTTATTGTTATTTGTTTTTAGGGTCTAGTTTAGGTTATTATTAATTTTGTTTCGCTTAGGTTCTTTTTCTCTAAATTTTCAATCAATGTTATAATTTGCTCAGTTTAAATAAAGTTTAGTTTAGTTATATATTTGTGTTTTGTATTTTTTATCATAATACCTTTCACTTAGTTTGCTTTCATGGTCCTCGATTGCATTAAACAGGTTTGGGGGGAGGCCTCCCTTACTTTCTATCCATCAAAGCCAATGAGGACATTGATCAATTCAGGTTTGGGGGGATATTTTCGATTCATATTATTAGGCTGTTTTCGGATCATTAAAGTTTATCAATCGTTCGATTGAGACCACTGTCTCAATCGATTGACTGATGCCCATAAGCCTACTTGGAAAATTTGTATCAGTCAATCGATTGAGACCATTGTCTCAATCAATCGACTGATGACCATTAAAACTTATGAATCTCGAATTTTATGCATAATCTTTAATTGTGATGACCGGGAATTCCTTAAAAAATTGTTATCATGCCATGATTGTTTTATGAGTGCTCACAAAGTTTAAAATTGAATAATGATCTATGCCTGAAAGTTTTGTACTATCACTGTGTTTTAATTCCAAATTTGAGAAATAAGTATATGACTTGGAATCCTAATATCACAAAGAAAGACCAAAACCTAGTGAGCTTTGAAACATTGTCCTCGTTTTGATGAGTGCTGAAATAAATTCGAAGTATCTTTGAATTTCCTGATTAAATTATTGAAATCTTGTATTCTCTGTCTTTGATTTGTTGACTTCTCATGTGTTATACCATTACACTAAAAATTATTGTGTAAAAACTCGAGGCAAATAGGCATTGTTACCATCATAAATGGAAATGATCTAAGGCTATTATTGGCTCGTTTGTGCCCCAAAGGTCCCACCTTATATTGAATTTATCTTGTTGCACCCCCTTTGAGCTTCAATTGAAAGATTTTGCCTTAATTATTCCTTGTAAGCTATATTAGCCATACCCCACACCAATGTGAAAAAGTCTTACCCTGTTATCTCTGAGAAATTAGGAATGAGACCAATAAAGGAAATTGAGAGTTGTGGCAGTTATATCTGTAAGGAATACAGGGCAGAAAAATATAAAAAGAGGTAGAGAAAAAGAAAATTCAGTATTAAGAAATATATGAAAGTGGTGTTGAAAAGAAAAAGAAAAGAAGGAGAAAAGTGTTTATGAAAAGAAAAAGGTCCTAGAAACTGTGAAAAAGGAAGTTGAAAAATCAGAAAATCAAGTGTGTTTCTTGTCCCGATTTCTCAGAGAAATTTGAATCCAATCTTCCCTTTCTTTCTTAACCATTTACTTGAGCCCCATTATAACCTTAGAAAATACCTTTTTGATCCAATTATCAGCGGTAAATGCCCTTGCAGAGAGTGATTATACAATGTCTATGATGCTTGGTATATGCATGCTTAGGATGCAAATATCTTTCTCAAATGAGATTTCTCTTAAAATTCTTTGGTACACCATCCTTCTTATAACATGTGAGATTTTTCTAATTTGTGTTGAAATTCCATATCACATGTGAGAGAAAAGTAAAACTATTAATCGAAGTGAGTTCATTCTGAGTGTATACCCATGGTAAGGATTGAGTCTAGACATGTGATCTAGAGGTTCCTAATTCAAACTCATTTTCAGATAAAAGAATTTTAGCAGTGGTAATTGCATAACATTTTTAGGTATAAATCATGAGCACTGAAAAACAATGAATTGAGTGAGCATTAATAAATTGAACATGGTAAGAAGCAGTCTAAAGGATTTTCTATAAGCATTTAACTATTTGAGGGCATGACTAAGAAATTCTGAAATTCATAAGCTTTAAAGTTTGTAGGTATCTTCGCTGGAAACCTTCAGGAGACACAACTCCTCCACTAGGGATCACCTAGGGGTTTAAAGGCTTATTGCATTGGCAAAATGCAATCGTATTCCCTACGAAAGTGGCATTTAATTTTTAGGATGTAGTCTTATTTGCTTTAACATATTTTTTATTCTCTTTGCTCGAGGACTAGCAAAGTGTGGGTTTGGGGGTGTGATCAGTGCCGAAATGTGACTATATTTCGCACCTTAATTCCTACACTTAGCTATCCGATGAAAGCATCTGATGGTTGTTATGAGGTTTTAATGATTACAGGTATTTCTGACCGTTGGATCGCAAAAGAGCATAAAAGAGGGTAATTAAAGGATACACAAGGGCTATGGATAAAAAGGTCAAAAGAAGCATCGAAATCTGTGAAGTAGCTCAACATCCACCAAAAGAGGGAGAATCTACCCCTGGATATCAATCGATTGAGGGACAAGTGTCAGTTGATTGACAAGAGAAGAGAAGTCCAACTCCACTTACTCTGAATCAAAACTCAATCGATTGAGATTTAACTCTCAATCGATTAAGGTTATTAGGGATAGGGTTTGCTCGGCCCTATAAAGAGAAAGCTACGAATCATTATTGGGGATCCTTCTTTAATTGTTATTGTTCATTGAGGGTTCTTTTTGGTTCTTCCTTTTTCTCATTAGATGGTATTAGGGTTTATTTTTATTCTCTTTGATAATCGTAAGAGCATAGATTGTACCTAGGAACAAAAGCATTGTAAGAAGATTTTGAGAAATAAAAGAGCATTGTTAATATGATATCTTCGGATCTACAACGGGTTTGTATACCAAGGATGAGCGGCTAAAGTAATTTGCTCAAGGGGGAAGCGAATCGGAGATAAGTAACTATTTTATTATTGTTTCTATAATTTCATGGTTTTGTCATTAAATCATTCTGTTATAAGTGTGTGTTTGGTTGAATATTATTGAGTCTTCATTTACAGTCATTGATCGTGGTTATCAACGATCATCAAAGAAGCACTCCATCTAGATCTGTTCCTGCAGGCCGATCTAGGCTGCGGAATGATTGATTTATCATTGTCGTGACTTAGGAGTTTGATATATACTATTCTTTTCACATGACTCATACCGCAATGATAGGCTGAGTCATAGTTTTTAAATAGGATATGTCGGATCCATAGTCGCGTTCTTCTCGATTCATTTGTTTTCCTAATAAATGATGGTGTTTTGACTTAAATTAAATTTGTGAGATTAAATGGTAGAAAAGTTACGAATCGATGGTTAGCTAACTCCTTGATCAATTCATAAACTATTAATTTTCTCCTTTATCATAAGTTGTTCCGTCCTAGTTTAATTAGTTTTCTTTTATTGCATTGAAAATTGTTTGGTATATGTGTGGTAAATTGAATTTCTCCCTTGGTAATTCCTTGGGTGTGTTAAAGTCTCTAAAAGAATTAGATAAATTTCACGTTTCCCTGTGGGTTCGACACCCCTGTTCTTACCGTGCTACAATAGATCTTGTGCACTTGCAAGGGTTAAAATTAAAATACACCGCGACCTTATCGAGAAGTTTCTCAAATCTATTCGGAATGAGGTTCCAATTTTTGAGGGATAGTTAAATCCCAAAACTTTCGCAGAGTGGTTATCTAGTAGAGAAGAATATTTTGATTGGTATAACGTACCAAATGAGTACAAAATTAGGCTAGCAAAAATAAAGTTGGAGGGCAATGTCAAAAAATTTTGGACTCGCATAGGATGTCGTTCTGAATCTCTTCGAAATAAACACATCTCCATATGGGAGGGCATGATGATAAAACTTATCGAAAAGTATGTCCCTTTAGCACACCGTCACTTTCTACAAAATTTGAAAACTAAGATAGATAAGTGTCCTGATTGCCTTAAGTGCCAAGGAATCGGGTACTTTGCATACCAATATCCCACAAAATTTTCCATTCCAAATTTATTGACTAAAAGAGTGAGTCCTAAGGAGCCGAAGAATAGGGAAGCGAAAAAAGTGTACGACCCTAGTACCGTGCTGAGTGAAAAGGAGATAAAAGAAGCTAAAAAAAGTCTAGTTTGTGTTAAAGAGACTTCTATTTCCCTTGTGAGTAATGATGTTGAGTCACCCACACGTGAATCAATCAAGTCACTTGCCTATGAGTCATTGGTAGAGTTGGGTACACATGACTTGTTGGTGCCCCTTGAATCGAGAACACGTGAGTCCATCGAACTGGGTACACAAGAACCATTAGGGTCAATTGAGTCGAGTACACGTGAGCCTAACGAACTGGGTACACAAGAACCATTAGGGTCCATTAAATCGAGTATCCCAGAGTCTTTGGTTTTGGTTGAAGAGAGTACACACGAGTTAATCGAGTCAAGTGTAGATGCACATACACCTTTTTTAGGCCCAACAACAAAACCTTTAGACTCATTCCTTGATGTCATCCACCTGAGCCCAATCCTATCTACTCATTGATTTCCAAATACCCGCCTGAACAATATGTGAAGAAGTTAGATGGAAATGTTTTGAGAGATCCATATTTTGTTATCAAGGTAAAAACACATCAAGCATATCGAGAGTATCTTCTTAAGTGGAAAGGTAAACTGAAAATTAACAACACTTAGACTGCAAGGAGAGCGCAATCTGAGAAATATCGGGCATACTTCATCCTGTGAAAAGGTAAGCCGAATACTAAAACACACAGATTTTCTCCCAATGTCCATTCATCAAAGGTCATCAGAGTCTGCATTCACTTTTACATATTGCATTCATGAGTTACATGCTAAGATCAAGAAAAGAATTAATGCAAACAATGAAAAATAAAAGTTTTTGTAGATTCTCATAGACAGCTCAAAGAATTTCAAAGGGTGATTTTGTAATGGTTCGGAATAGACCCGAGCGATTCTCGTAAGGAGTTGCAAAAAAGTTACAAGCTTGCGGTGCTGGACCCTATCATATCTTGAAGCGTATTGATTCTAATACTTACATCTTAGATCTTCCGTCAGATTTGAGAATTAGCACAACTTTCAATGTGGAGGACCTTGTTCCATTCCATGGCCCTTCAACCATCTCTGTCAACCCTTTTGAGCCTTCTACATCTGATGAACCAATAATTCTCCTACCCACATTGCTATCCCACCTACTTGGTAAACTCGTGAGATCATTGAAGATGTGTTGGACGATCAGATTGTGTCTACCAATCAAGGGAGACTTCAGAAGCATTTGGTCAAGTGGAAGAATAAGAGCGATTCAGAGAATACTTGGATTACATAAGAGTTTCAAGAGATTGACCCGAATCTCTTAGACCTGTATCACAACTAGTATTCATCAGGAATGCATCCTTCTAACCCAGGGAGAGTTGATGGGGGCGTCCGATTCAAATCGCTTCTGATCGAGGTTCCCTATATATTGTTTGTGATCGCGACCGTGAAAATTCATGCCAACCAAATTTCGAGGTCGAACTTTTTCAAAGTAGAGGGGATTGATGCGAACTTTAGATCCACCTGTTTGACTCGTGGTCGGATAAAGAGGAGATGTCAAAAGAGAAAGTGAACCCGCGAATGGGTCTTTAAAAGAGGCCCGTTAAAGACCCGTTTTATCAGAAAGAAAAAAATTTAAATTTTATTAAGGTCTTCAACTTTCAATCCCGTCACTTTATATTTAGACTATTTTGAAGTGTCAAACAATGTTGGATTGATGCGAAATTTATCATATTTGAAAGCTTATCGAAGTAACTTTCTAACAAGCCAAAAAACGTGTAATTCCGACAAGTATTAAAAAAGTTTTGTCAGTTTTCGAAAGATGCACAGAAAGTAACAAATTTTAAGAATCCTAATAAAATTAGGATTAGTTTCTTTTATTATTTTATTTTTAAAAATATGATTTGTTTCTTTTATTAGAAATATGATTAGTTTTCTTATTATTTTAGGATTTTATTTTATTGTTTCAGAAGAATTAGGATATTTCTTTTATTTGAATTAGGAATTAGAGTTATACTAGGATTTCTAGTTTTATGCATTGATTAGCCTATTTAAAAGCTTGTAAACACTTTTATTATAACTTTTTGGTTAATGAAAATTGCTGATGCAAAATTGAGAGTTCTAAACTTTTGTAAGGGTGTGATTCTCTCAAAACGGAGAGTGATTCTTTAATTTTCACTTGCGATTTGGTGCGAAGCCAACTCTTCTTCCATCTATATCTTCTTTAGATCTACGGTGTGCGTAAGTAGTATAACCCTAATTATTTTTTTATCCATTAAATCTCATATCTAGCCTATTGATTTCATAAAAATTTAAAATCATTATTTTGTTTATCATTAACTTTATTAGCTTTTTATTTTCATTTGATATCGAGAAAACCCGCTTGTGAGTACGTTCGATACCCTAAAACTATAGGAGATCTAGCCATTCATAAAAATTATAGTCTTCAAAATGCAATGCTAGGGCTGAGATTAGGATTAAAATAAATTCAAATAATTAATAAATAATAATTTCTCATAATAAATTATCACGAAAAATTCTAGAAATTCAATTAGATGCTTTAATTTCGGCCCAAAATAGCGTTACTTTCATGTACGTTCCCTATCGCAGATCTAGAAGACTAGAGTTCTTATGAACAACTAGATCTCCGATAGTTTTAGGGCGTCGAATGAACTCGCAAGCGGGTTCTCTCGATACCAAAGTAAAATAAAAGACTAATAAAGTTAATGATGAACAAAATATTGATTTTAGATTTTTATGAGATTAATAGGCTAGATATGAGATTTAATGGATAAATAATTAATTAGGGTTATGTTACTTACGCACACCGTAGATCTAAAGATAGAGATGAAAGAAGAGTTGGTATCGCACCAAACCGCAAGCGGGAATCGAAGAATCGCTCTCCGTTTTGAAAGAATCGCACCCTCACGAAAGATAAAAATTCTCAATTTTGCATAAGCAATTTTCATTAACCAAAAAGTTATAATAAAGTTGTTTACAAGCCTTTAAATAGGCTAACCAATGCATACAACTAGAAATCCTAGTGTAACTCTAATTCCTAGTTCCCACTTCAGCCAATCTCAACTTATCTGCTTATGCTGATGCTGAATATTGTCCTAACACTCATCGATCCACTACTGGCTGGTGCATATTTTTAGGTTCTTCTCTCATATAATGGCGTTGTAAGAAGCAAGACTGCATCTCTAAATCATCCACTGAATCTAAGCATCGTGTCATGTCTTCAGCTTGCTTTGGAATTCTTTGGTTACGCGGTCTTTTAAGTGTGCTGGGTTTTCCAGTCAAAACTTTTACCCTGCCACATGCTGACAACACTAGTGCCATACACATTTCTCATAATCTAGTGTTTCATGAACGTACGAAGTATATAAAAGTTGACTGTCACGCGATCTGTGATGAACTCATTCGTGGCTTTATCTCACTTCCGCATATTTTCACACATTTTCATATTGCAGACATTTTCACTAAAGCTCTGCCTAAAGATCGTCATCAAATCTTATCAAGAAAATTGATGCTTTTCAACTCTCCCAACATCAATTTGAGGGGAAAGTATCACAGAAACATGGTGTAACGCCAAATAATCAAGAAAAATTATAGCAGAATCAGTGAGAATCAAGACACAATATGTGATTAGCAAATTATGGAATATCATGGCATAATCTGTGAGAATAAGGGAGAATCAGGACACAATCTGTGATTAGAAAATCATGAAATATCATGGCATAATCTGTGATTAGCAAATCATGGCGTAATCTATGAGAATTAGGACACAATCTGTGATTAATAAATCATGGCATAATTTGTGAGAATCAAGAAACAATCCGTGATTAGCAAATCATGTATACAAAATTAGAATATAGCATGTAATTAGACAAATTAGGTGTTGTAATTACATTATAATTTACATATCTATTGGGGGATTCAACCCTCTATAAATTTTGTCATGCTCTTCTGTGGAGACAGAAAACTCAACCCAATCTCTTTATTTTTATAATTTTGTTATTGTCATGACCCATGATTTTAATATATATGATTGGGTACCTTTAGTCGTACCCACAAAATCTTTAAGGGCACCTAGGCAAAAAACTATTGACTACTTTGAAAGAGATGATGGAAAACGTTTTTTGGCAATCTTTCACCTAATGGATCTTGAGATCATGTGTTAGACAGTCAATTTTTTGTTCCACATGTGTGACAGCCCGGATTTCCAGCCCTGGAAACCCACACCGTCAGGTCCATCAGTAAGACCGAACCCTGAATGCATCGAACAGAACACTTGGCACATCCACACACAGCGGAAAACAAAGCAAAAATTCTAACCATGCAGATAGAATCATCACATAAGTAAAAGGAATCTCCAGTTCTAATATCAAAGTGCGCTCAAAATAACGGTTCTAATTTCATGTGAGTACGCATGGATAAAAGAACCGAAAAGAACCACCGGTGACGACCATCCATCGCCAATATGGTTCAGAAAATAATAGTTGAAACAATTACAAGTATTTGAATTTATACAACAAAATGGTTCGACGTACCAAGCCGTATCCACACAAAATCTCTCAACTATATCACTCTCTCTGCCGGAAGAACTCCTCAGGAGGAGGTTCTGACTCCTCCCTCGGTATGTACTCGAAGTCCTCCAAATCAATATCTTCTGTACCGGTGTCTTCACCTGTACCTATGACGTATCCACACAAAATCTCTCAACTATATCACTCTCTCTGCCTGAAGAACTCCTCAGGAGGAGGTTCTGACTCCTCCCTCGGTATGTACTCGAAGTCCTCCAAATCAATATCTTCTGTGCCGGTGTCTTCACCTGTACCTGTGACGTAAAGTCGAAGGGTGAGCTTCATCCAAGCTCAATAGAGAAAATATCTATAGCATGCATTTTTATCACATCACACATATAATCTCATGACATATCGAAATCATTGCGGAACACATCTAAAAATAACTGAATCAAAACGAACAGAATTATAAGCATGCTTCAAAGTTTATCACATGATTTATAAAGCTTTTCACAACATAGTCAAGAAGAACTTAAATAGATAACTTAATTCCTCCCTCGAAGATATATAGCATCGAGAGCCACAATATTATACTGATGGAATTCCCACCATCGGCGTTCATTGAACAATTCACAATGCCAAGCCCCTGAGCTACGTTAACAGGATCACTTATGTCACATTGACCATTCACGGTCCACAATGTATGGATATCCCGCCGTACCGGTCACAAGTTGTACGGATATCCCGCCATACCGGTCATGAATATCCCGCCACGTCAGTCACGGATATCCCGCTGTGTCGGTTGGATATTCACACACAAACCTTAAATCAAAGTGCAGAGCTAAATTATAGTTTATCACCGTGAATTATGGTAAATTATAGCTAGGTTTAGGATTGAAGAGAAGTTCATACACGCACATATGTCACACACACACACACATACGGATCGAGCTAAGTTCACGCTCACACACATACTTATCACACTTGAATCCGTATACAAAGCTCATGCAGTTGAAATGATGAGGTGTCATGATTGTCACACACATACACGCAGATCACATCATAACTCATATGCTTATCGTAACAAATGTACATGCTATAGGATTTTCCCTACCTCACACGTAGTCCACGCGAAGTTTTTTTCTTCACAATAGCACCTTCACATCACATGTTCATAGTCTGAACCTAGAACACATCAAGTCATGTCTTACACATCAGAAATGATGAAGCAGAAGAGGTCTTGAAAGTCCTCTTTCATAAAACTGACAAATGCCAATCGGTTTCCTTCTCAAATATACAATTCTTTGTTTGTATAACCTATTTCACACTTGATCGATCGGCTTCACAAATCAATCGGTTTACTTAGAAATCATCTCACTTCGCACTTTCGACCTGACGAGCCTACAGGTGAACCTGTCGAGTTTGCCCCGCATTAACTCGAATAGAAATCAAACCAAGCGAGAACCTTGCGAGCTGAGCACAGAGCTTGTCGAGGCACAATTTGATCGCTCGAATTTCCATTCGATCGATCAATTTTCCCTTTCTGAAACCACACTTCTCTATTCTATATATATATATATATGTTTCCTGTCAAAATCGATCGATCAATTCTCATTCGATCAATCGGTTTTGACAAATTCTCAGCCCCTCAAGCTTTTCTTCTCAGGTTTTGTTTTTCTCAAACCCCAACACATTTATTACGAGTTTCTAGGGCATTAAGTGCCCAAATCATACCACACACTCACACACTTAATTCAAATCCTTTAGAGTATTTATTATCCCATCAAACCCATTTATTGCTCCCTTTTGAGGGCATTGATTTCTAATCACCCACCATAAACACACCTGATTTAACCCATAAATTCTCACCTTGGAAATCAAAGCTCCTGCTCCCCAACAGTCCACATCTTTAGCTCCTTGACTCGTCCTTTCTTGCACATCAAGGTTTTACAAACCTATCTTCTCACGATCGATTCCACATACACTAAAGTTCTTTCCTCTCTTCCCTTTTCTCTCTTCTCCACAAACAAGATTTCAAGCACAAGGTAAGAAACAAAATTTCTCATCTAAGCTTTGCTTAGATGGGTGTTAAGCTAATACACCATACGTTAGCGTACCTCCTCTCATCCAATGGTTATCTTATCTTTAATTTTTATTTCTATTTTACTTGTCACATCAATTTATGTTGTCTCGAACTATGTGTCCGGTCGGGCACACATCCCGAGTCATATGATTTGAAAGTCAAAATTTTCTTACTGTTACATTCTCCCCTCCTTGGGAATTTTCGTTTGCAAAAATTGGTTAAGGTTCTACATTTTGATAGTAGGTCGTTACAAAACAACTAATAGGTAAAATGGTTCTCCCTTTTAGAGAACCCAATCCTTTCACAAGGTCTTACTAACTCATATGTTTTATAAAAATTCTAGTCACGCCACATTTCCAGCACATCTAACTACTAACATTCACTATTTCATCACACATGAACTTCACAAGAGTCGATTTGACTCAGCTATCGTACCTGCACGAAATCTATATCTATTAACGATATCCATGCATTACTAACCTCCACAACCACACAAAACTTGAAACATGAATATCTAACAAGGTGTTGAAATCAAAATATAGATATCCCCAAGCCAAAAAGGAAATTAAACCATATATCTATAAAGGCACAAAGAAATTTAAAGGTCTACCAAGACCTAGTAGTTCATACAAAACATTTTTTTTTCTTTAACTTTAACACTCTCAAAATTCATTAAAACTCCCCTCTCGTCTCAAGGATCCTGTGGTGCATCAGAAGGTCCTACCTATTCCTCATCAGCTGCTTCAGGTCCCCTCATAATAGAATTGGACGCATCAGGAATGAAGGCACGCGCCACAGCCATGCGCTGCAAATAGTCGGTTGGATACATGAATCGCATAGTCTCACCCCACATCGCATCATAATAATCCAATCACTGGCTAAGCTGACGGTGGTTTTCATCCATTTGTTGCGTGCACTCATCTATCCGTTGAGTGTTCTCTATCAAGGGCAATAACATCATCCATCATAGCAGCCCGGGGTGCTAGCACATGCGGTGGTATTGGCTGCTCTGGTCCTTAAGCCGTAGCTGGTGTTGGCTCAACCCTCTGACTTACACACTCTTAACCAATTGATTATACGTCTTCTTCCAGTCCTTGAATGAATAAATTTTCTCGTTATCCTTCAAACGTGGTTCCGTTTCAGAGATCTCATATTCTTCTCCTCCTTCATAACCTTCAATCATCACTGAAATCAGGCGAGCATAGGGTATCTCATCCTTAGGGCTTGCTCCTCACTCTAGAATTTTGTTTCTCGCATACACAATCCCATCATGAACTAGCTCTAAGGCATCAAACCATCTACCGGTAAATGTCGAAAATAGAGCCTGCTGTAAAAGTTCCACTCTCTCAGTCTTGTGTCTCATCGGGTACAAATTTATCTTGAAAATAGTATCCAGCATCCACATGTCACGGGGCAAATCGGTCCTCTTAATTGCTTGACCAGACCCGTGTCGTCCCTGGGTCATCCTTGAACACACTTCATGGAACTCTACTTCTTC
Source organism: Chloranthus sessilifolius (assembly GCA_021018995.1). Classification (NCBI taxonomy): domain Eukaryota; kingdom Viridiplantae; phylum Streptophyta; class Magnoliopsida; order Chloranthales; family Chloranthaceae; genus Chloranthus; species Chloranthus sessilifolius. The sequence goes on along the minus strand of CM037597.1, from coordinate 29,419,792 downwards.
TGGGTAGGGTTCTTGCAACTCTATGATGTCACTGTACCTAGGGTAACACTCTAGGGCATCACTGATACTGGAAATATTGAACTTGTATTCCTGGTTATCAATTTTGGTATAAATCACGTTCTCCTCATCCCCTTCGTACATGTTTTGATAAAATAACCTCACTAACCTAGGGTAATAATAATCTCCTAGAGGCTTGAGCAAATTGTTAAGTTCGGCTTTTTCAATATCGTCCAAAGCCCACCTACTCAAAGGCATCTCTTCGAAAAATACGGGGTCAAAGGTTCATTCCAACATAAAACCCTTGGCTGCCCACCATTCATTGAGTCTTTCTAATGTCAATCGACATGAAGAACCCGAGGGTGTCGCGGGTTGCTTCGAAGTCGATGGCTTAGCAAGTTGTTTCCCTTTTTGTGCCATTACATCTCAAGAAAATCAAAAACTAGGGTTTGGGTGCAAAGAAATGCTAAAGAACCTGAAAGGAAGGTGCGATTTACCTTCATAAGTGATTCGGTAAAAATCCCGTGAAGATTTGTACCCCAAAGGTTGAAGATCAAGGCTTGAAATCGATGGGTAGAAAACCCTCAAACACACAGTAACAGCATCCCCAAAAGAAACTTTTGAAATTTTTGAGCAAATGAGAAGTTGAAACCTGATTTCCTTATATATTACCGAAATCGATCGATCGGTTCTAAAATTGATCGATCAGTTTGCGTATTAAATGATCCTGTCGAGTTCAAAATTGAACCTCGCGAGATAATTTCGATCGATCGGTTTTCACATTCTGAAGCCCATTGGCCAATTGATCATGTCGACATTCGCTGAACTGCTCGACATAAATCGATCGATCGGCTTAAATTCGATCGATCAATTTGTTAAAAACCCTTAATCTGCTTTACAATTCTCCTATTACTTGTTTTAGTGCATTTAAGTTCAAATTTCTAAATAACCTTATCATTTAACTCTTGATGGTATTCACAAGTTATATAATTTAATGACTAGTTTCATAAATCGAACAAGCTATAATTTTCTTACACTACTAGCTATGTAACATCCACATTTTCTCAAGTCGCCTCTTGAAATAACTATGGGTATTGCTCGAGAATCTCCGCTTCATGCTCCCAGGTAGCTTCCTCTCGGGAATGATTCTTCCACTTCACCAACATTAGAGGAATATGTTTATTACGTAGCACCTGCTCCTTTCGGTTAAGTATCTGAACAGGCTCCTCCCTAACAGTCAAATCTCTATAAACCTCTATCGGCTGGTCATCAAATACGTGAGTAGGGTCCCTCACATACTTTCTTAATATTGATACATGAAATACATTATGCATTCCATCAAGTTTTGGGGGTAAAGCGATTCTGTATGCCATTTCTACAACTCGTCCCAAAATCTCATAAGGTCCAAGATAGCACGGACTTAGCTTTCCACACTTTCCAAAACGCATAACCCCTCTCACTGGTGAGATCTTGACATACATATGTTCGCAACCTTAGAAATCAACACTTGTCCTCTTGATGTCGGCATAGCTCTTTTGTCTGCTCTGAGCTGTCTTGATTCTATCACGAATTAGACGAACGGTATCGGCATTGCTCTCAATAATTTCTGGACCCAATATAAACTTTTCACTAGTTTCTTCCCAATTTATCGGTGATCTACATTGTCGTCCATGAAGTGCTTCAAAAGGTGTCATACCAATATTTGTCTGAAAACTGTTATTAGATGCAAATTCGATCAATGGCAAGTGTTGATCCCATGATCCTCTAAAATCGAGCATACATGCTCTGAGCATATCTTCTATGATTTGATTTACCTTTTTTATTTGTCCATCCGTTTGAGGGTGAAATGCTAAGCTAAAATCTAACCTTGTACCCATTCCTTCTTGGAACTTTCGCCAAAACTGCGAGGTATATAGTGGGTCACGATTGGACACAATACTCATCAGAATACCATGTAGTCAGAAAATTTCTTTCATGTACAAGTCTGCAAATTTACTCGCTGTGTATGTAGTGTTATAGGGCAAAAAATGTGCTGACTTAGTCAGTCTATCAACCACAACCCAAATAGCGTTATGTTGTCTGGCTGTCTGTGGTGACCCCATAATGAAATCCATGGACGTTTACTCCCATTTACATTCTGGTATCGGCAAAGGTTGCAATAGGCCTGCTGGATGCCTATGATCCACTTTCACTTGATGATACACCTGACACTTTGAAACATAAGCCACCTCTTTCTTCAACCCTCGCCAGCAGAAATTTTTCTTCAAGTCTTGGTACATTTTCGTACCACCAAGATGAATAGCATATTTTGATTTGTGTGCTTCGTCTAAAATAGTTTACCGAAGGTTGGCATCTGTTGGTAAACACAAACGTCCTCTAAACATTAGCGATCCATCTTCTCTTATAAAAAAGTCTGAATTAGTTCCCTCTGTCACCTCTTGCCTGATCTTTACTAACTCTGTGTCTTTCATCTAGAATTCATACACTTGATCAAAGATCGTCGGGCGAATCGAAATATTTACTAATAAGGCACCTGAATCTTGTACTTCGATCTTCTTATCAGACAGAGAAAGATCTTCTAATAATTTCCATCTACAAATTCCCAAAATCAGGCTAGATAGTTGAGCCAAACTTTTTCGACTCAAACATCTACTACGACATTAGCCTTGCCTAAGTTATACTAAATTGAGTAATCATAATCCTTTAGAAACTCAATCCATATTTGCTGTCTCATATTCAACTCTTTCTGTGTGAATAGATACTTAAGACTCTTATGTTCTGTAAAGATTTCAAATGTTTCGCCATATAGATAGTGTCTCCATATCTTTAAAGCAAAGATCACTGCAGCCAATTCAAAATCATGCGTTGGATAATTCTTCTCATGGTCTTTCAGTTGTCTAGACCCATATGCAATGACCTTCTGGTGTTGGTTCAACACACATCCCAACCCACTATAAGAAGCATCATAATAAATGATAAATCCTCCGTTGCCGGATGGAATAGCTAAGACTGGTTCAGAGGTAGGTCTCTTCCTCAACTCTTGGAAACTCTTTTCACATTCTTCAATCCACTCAAACTTACTGTCTTTCCTTGTGAGCCTGGTGAGTGGCCCTGAGATCTTAGAAAATCCCTCTACAAACCTTCTATAATAACCCGCAAGACCGAGGAAACTTCAAACTTCTGCTACTGTCGTCGGTTGCTTCTAATTCACCACTGCCTCAATCTTCGATGGGTCTACTATGACACCGGCCTTAGACACAACGTGTCCTAGAAAACTCACTTGTTCCAGCCAGAATTCACACTTGTTGAGCTTTGCATAAAGTTGATGTTCACGTAACGTTTATAGGGTTATTCTTAAATATTTCTCATGCTCTTCTTTGAACTTTGAGTATACTAGGATGTTGTTCACAAATACAACTATACGAGTATCAAGATGTGGTTTAAATATCCTATTCATGAGGTCCATGAATGAAGCTGGAGCGTTGGTCAGTCCGAATGGCATTACTAAGAACTTGTACTGCTCATATCTGATCCTAAATGTCGTCTTCTAAATATCTTTTATTTTAATCTTCAATTGGTGATAACCTGATGTAGACACTCAAATTTCACCCAACGCCCGATCGAAACACATTTCGAGAGAGGCGCGTCTTCGAGCTTTTGATGGCATGTATGGAACCCTTAGGAACCCTTCCAAAACCTTAGGAGTAATCTCAAACTCTTAGGAAACACCCTAGATCCCTTAAGAACCTTCCCGAACCCTTAGAACCCATCCCGGATCTAAACCTAGCTTTTCCGAGCAATGAATGAAGAGTGGTGCACCGGGATTAGCTGTGAACTTCTACTATGATAGAATTTTATACCATTGAAAAGTATAAATTTTCAACTTTCCAACGTGCCAAGAATCACCCCAATTGGAGTTGTATACAAAATGATATCACATCCCGAACCCGAAGGGCGGAATGATAATTTCATCTGACCCCCATTAGGGATTTGGTATAACTAATAGTTGTGCCATCTATAGGTGAACTTGGGGAAACTAATAGTTGCGCGAGCTATAGGTGGGTCCCCCCGCGAGCAGCCAACCTCCCAGGCACTATCCAAGCACTATTTTACTGTGCATATGTTTGGCACAACTAATAGTTGCGTCGGACATATGAATAGTAACTGCGTATTTTTTCTTCAAAAATTGAGATTGAGGTTTGACTTATTGACTATCTTAACCTTTGGGGAATGTTTTGCTAGTTCTATTGCACCCATTTACTATCTATGTGCAACCCCTTAAGTGGTTTAAAGCCTCACCCAATCATCCACCATTGGAGCACCTTCTCACATTTTTTAAGGCTTCAAAAACTCTAGGAAACCTTAGATGGCCCATTACCAAATCCCAATTAGCCTCTAAGCACCCTCCTAACTTCTCTTTTTCCTACAAATAGAGAGGCACCCCCCCCCCCTTGCAAATGGCTTGAAAAAATTCGCTATTAAGAGATTAAGGAATCCCTTCTCTCTCTCTCCTCTAGTGCACCATTGTCATACAAATTTCAGAACTTTAAAAGTCCCTTTAGACCGTAGCTTTTCACTCATAAACTCTAGGTTAGAGGTGTGTTACCCCTAGCCTTCCCTCTCTACCTCTTAGCCATCAAGCCTTAGGAGTTAAAACCTCATTTCATACCATATAAACCTTCAAAAGCTCACCGAAGCAAACCAATGCAAGGCTCTACAGTAGCGCAACAAGGGCTTGAGAGCTTCGGCTCTCCCCTCTATTCCTCTACCTTCTCGGTTATTCCTCTATCCTCCCATTTGTGCTGTTATGCCGCCAAATTTTCGGTAGGAATGGAAGGGCAAAAATAGGATTTAAGACCCATTTGTGTAAGCGGAAGTCTTTTTTATTTCTTTTATACTATTTTTATTTTGGCCATTAGTAGAGACTGTATTAAGCGGGTTGATTGGGTGCCTAACACCTTCCCAATCAATAACCAAAACCGCTACCCAATAGCCTTTGGCGTAGACCGGATTCAGAGTCATATTATTGGCGCTTTGGTGCTTATAAAAATGATCTAGGTTTTCCGGGACACTAAAGGCTCCGGGTGGCGACTCTAAATTTTTCGTTAGCGAGCACATCGTCGCGACGGGATCGTCAAAAATCTCATGGTTGCACAAATTGAAACTATGCTGGGAACTAGCTAGTAAAGCTTCCCCTTGAACTTGGCCTATTTATTTTTTATTTACTAACCTTTTTATTACTAGTTTTTATTTTTATTTTTACTCACCCATCCGATTACGTCATTTTACTTATCCCTACTTTTACGTTATTTACGTGCCTTAGTCATTTGGCGGGCCTACTTGCGCACCATCATTCACTTTTTTTACATTTCTGTCATTTTAAGCACCTTAGCCGATTAGCGGGTCTACTTGTGCATTGTCATTAAATTCCTTATATTTCCATCATTTCAAGTGCATTAACCGTTTGATGGGCCTACTTGCACTTTTGATTCTGCAACTATATTCCAACAGTGAACGTCGGCCCGTAGAGGCGGCACGGGATCATCACCTCCGATATTTGAACTTAAGAAAATTCCTTTAAAAGTGAAAAATAAAATTGAACCAACAAGGGGGATCTAAATTAATTTTTACAGGATAGATTTTTAAAGGGTTGAGTTATTTAGGCACACATACAACCTCCCGGGTCTTAGTACGGCAGCAGCCCCTAGTGGTGATGATCCGAAAAAGTCGAAGCCCGCCTAGTACTTAAGAAAAGTGCTTGCACTTGAGGTATATCGGGTGGGTAACCTTCTCATTTCAAGCTTAAAATCCAGGAAAAAGTGAGCGATAGTGAACCCAATTTGGCCTCAAACCCTTAGGTTCGGTGAGAAAGAGAGCGGTATTGTTAAATCAGTCAATCCTCGGAAGCCCAACTTCCAAAAAAAGCCAGTTTGGAGACCCATCCCGAACTGAGGTTGCTGCTGTCATAGAAACTGGAGATCCATTTGGCTCTCGCGTAAGTATTAGTTGCGCCAATGCAAAATGTCCCAGAAATGCACTAGCGTTGCACCAGCTTTAAAATTGGACATTTTGCTCTTACACCACTAATAGTTGCATCAGGCTAGTTCTGAACAGCAACAGTTCGGATCTATGGCCTATTTCACTCCCCGGACTCCCCGATCAGTGTGTTTAGTTCCTCTGTTTAGGCCCCACAATTTTCGACACCTAATACGCCCTCGCCGATCAAAGGAAGATAACTTCTTTTTTATTCGTTTCGGGGGATCGGGTTATTTGCATTGGTTTTCGTGACTTCAATAGATCAAGGGGCTTCCCTTTGATTCTTCTGAAGTGCTTCGGAGCCATTACCGCGGGACCTAGTTAGGGTACAAAAGCCACCCGTGAAGGGAATTCAAAAGGCCCCGGAACTCTCATTTATTTTTTACTTATAAAAATTTTAAAAAAAAACTATATTCAAAAATTAAAAAGAGTCTTGATTGGTGCCGGCACAACGGCATTATCGTGCCCTCTGTCATCCCATAGGAGAAGGATGAAGCTTTACAGGCCCCACCCGAGGTACCAATACCCAACTCGATACTGAGACATGTCGTGGGCCGTGGACCCGGCTTATGCCAATCCCGATTCATACCCGCTACATTCTCCAACCCATTCCCACACCAAAGAGGCCTTTGCTTCCCTCCCTCTCACCCATTCAACCCTCACATTAACCGGCTCCTTCGGTGCCCCTATTTTCCCCTCCACCACTACCCAAAATATCCAAAATCCCAATTTCCAGTCATTTTCCCCAACCATGCTTTCATCCATGGCCATCCCTAACCCATCTCACCTCCCTTCCACACCCATTCAAAACCCGCCCTCTACCTCAACTCACCTACCCTATTTTTCATCCTCCTAACCCGATCCACCCATATCCATCCATACCACATCCAATCCCCTACACATCCCTCCATTTACCCAAGCCATGCCCATCTTTCCCAAAGCCATGGCCAATTTTCCTGTCTCATTTTCCACATTCATGCCTCATATATCTTCCCCATACATACCTAATCCTTCCACCAATGCCCCACTTTATCCACCCTATATCCCACCCCTCACCCGTGCCATGCCCAATTTTTCCTCTTCTCACACCCTATCCACACCCCTCCAAACATCAAATAGCTCATCTCCATCCGATGCTCCTTCTATGATCATGATGGAGGAGATGTTTCACACCTACAATAACTGGAAGGCCTCCCAACTCATCCCCTCTCATTCACACCACACATTTATGGATCCATCTCATACCCTAGCAAGCCTTCATGCCTTATTCCCCCATGACCCCCAACAATCCCCCATCATCCACACTATCCAAACCCCCATTTCCCACATGTCCCAAGTCCCAATGGCCCAAACCCACATATCCCAAGGCCCAATGGCCCAAACCCCCATTCTCCACATATCCCAAGGCCCCATAGCCCAAAATCTCATAACCCATACCTATCAAGGGCCCATGGCCCAGACCCATTAAGGCCCAATGGCCAGGCCCATCAAGGGCCCATTGACAAAACCCGCCAATGGCTCATGGCCCAGACCCATCAAGGCCTAATGGGCCAAACCCACCAAGGGTCCATGACCCAGACCCATCAAGGGCCCATGGCCCAAACCCACCAAGGGCCCATGGCCCAAATCCATCAAGGGCACATGGCTCAAACCCATCAATGGCCCATGGCCCAAACCCATCATGACCAATGCTTTGTGGCCCAAGCTTCCCAAGGACCCATGGGCCAAACCTTTATAGCCCAACCCTCCCAAGGCTTCATAGTCCAAACCCAAGCCCAGTGAAACCTTGGAGCCTCACACCCATACCCTTCACAATCCCTTCAAAATTTTACCCACTCATAACCCTCATACCCAGCTCAAACCCATGCCTTATATCAACCCCAATTCACCCATATCCCAAAATCCCAAAGTCAGTTTCAAGCCTTTCTCCCAGCCCAATGGCCTCATCAGGCCCCACCCCAACATCCCATCATCTAATAGACTTTCCCTCATCCCCAATGGACTCACCCAACCCCCACTCATGTCATTCCCATCCAGTCCATGTAACACCAGCATGAGAATCCCACCCTCACTGTGCACTATGTCGATCAGCAGTAAGAAGAGGATGAGATTAAGAGCAATGGAGCCTATGTTGGGGCATTGACCAGCCTTAACCCTCCTCCTATCATTTCCCACCCTCTGGTAGCATAAAATGAAATCCAACCAACTACCGAGAAAGTGGCCCCCATGTCTAAGGAGTCAGAGCAACTGAAGAACAGTTGGACAAGATACAAAAGCAGTTGATGAAAATGGGTGGTGCTAAAATCCACGCCACGGACTTCACAGATTTGTGTCTATTCGCTGAGGTCCCCTTGCCTCCCAAATTTAAAATGCTAACATTTGACAAGTACAACGGCACCGACAATCCTACCTCAAGTCCTACTGTGGGGACATGTGCCAATATGAAGGGGACGAAAGACTATTGATAAAGGTCTTTTAAAAGAGTTTGACCGGTCCGACCTTAAGGTGGTTGACGTCTTTAGAGCCATCTATGATAAAAACATGGAAGGACTTAACGCACTTATTTTAGGAACAATATGTCTATAATATTGACATCGAACCGCGTAAGTCTGACTTGGCCCGGTTAAAGCAGAACCCGAATGAGACCTTCAGCGACTACTTGGGGCAGTAGAGAGAACTAGCAGCTCAGGTCAGAAATAGGATACCTGATGATGAGTAGATAGAGATGATTTCCAAGAATACTTTACCAGTGATCTGAGACTTTTTGGTGTACCAACAGTACTCCAACTTTGCTGATCTGGCGAGAAATGCTAATCGCTGTGAAGATGCTATCAGGGAGGGGCGCCTGGATAAAAATGTACCAAGTGGAGCCAATGGGGTGAGAAGGTTTTCGGAACAAAGGAATGACAAGAGAATAAGGGTCGATGTCCAGAACATTGCTAATACCAGGCCCAACAATAACATAACCCCGTTCTAATTCCAAGCGGCCCAACCAGCACCAGTCAGAACTGAGCAGATGCAGAGAGCAGGAAATGGTCAAGGAATGCAAATGACCCCAAAGCAGAGGAGAGCCCGCTATGACCGAGTGTTTACACCCTTGGGGCAATCTTTAAGGGTACTTTTGCCTTTATTAATAGAAAATGGATTAGTCACTATTCGCCAACCGCAACCTCCTCCTCACTCAATCCCAGAGAATTACGACCCTAATACCCACTGTAATTTTTATCAGGGTTCGAGTCACCTAACTGATCGATGCTTCCTATTGAAGCATGCAATCCAAGATTTGATCAATGCTAAAAAAATTATTTTATCGATACCTTCTCAAGTAAACCAGCACGCAAATATCCATCAAGTGTCGTTGCCCCCATATCCTACCGGAGGCGCAGGTCCACCATCGAGATGGTAGAGGGATATGAGGAGGAGTTCGAATTTAATCTGTCCGATTACATCAGTGATCGGGAGAGCTATGTGGCACCATTGCCAAGAAATTATGAAGAAAGGAATATTAGGGTGATTAACCCCTGAATTTATCAGACTATTTTCCCAGCCCAACACCACAAGCAGAACCCTTAGATCTTAGGGTTTATTTTCCATCACCCACTCCTATCAATTATATGCATATATATGCATACCAACCATACACCATCATCCCCATCAATTACTCGATAGCCCATCACACCCCTAATCCCCCGCCGGCACTTGTTACCTACCAATGGCCTACTTTTATCCCTTTTCCTCCAGTACCACCACCCTTAAGCTTCACCACCCCGATCTGGCCCAATTTTTCCAACCAACTGCTATCACCAAGGTAAATCAAGTGTTGCCCACACCTCCGGAGCCCGCAGTGCAAGTGCCTCCAATACTAGCAGCCATACCATTTCAAATTACGGGACCAACTTACGATCCTCATCAAGTCCCTCTGAGTTATGAGCAAACAGATATCAACTCTGGCAGCAACAGAGAAGGGGCCGTGGACTTTGTTACCTGATCTGGGAAGATCTCGAAGCAGTAAAAATCACCGACAGCAGCACAAGCCCAACCCGAAGGAAAGAAAGATAGCGCCATGAATCCGTTTGAAAAAATGAGTCGAGAACATATACTGGAGACTTAGCTGAGAAGAATGCCTACCTATATTACTGTATGGGATTTGTTGATGATGTCCCCACTCTATTTCCAAGCATTAATGGGGGCATTAAAGAACTCGCATGTGTCACTTCAGGTTATCCCGGATGAAGTCAAGTAAATAATTGGTCAAGTGATAGCCTCGAATGTCATTTCTTTTTCGGATGTCGATCTGCCAAAGGAAGGAGGAAGTCACTCAAAATCCTTAAATATAACTGTTGAGTCTGGAAATATGATAATCCCATTGGTTTTGATCGATAATGGGTCTGCATTAAACATATGCCCGCTGAGAACCGCCACAAAGATTAGGGTAGATCCTTGCATGCTAAGAGCCACAAGAACTAGCGCCAAAGGTTTCGATAACACATGAAGAGAGATAATGGGAGAAGTTGATCTTGAGCTATTAATTGGGCCAATGACCTTCTCCATATTATTTCAATTGATGGACATCAAATCCTCATTTAATCTGCTGCTAGGGCACCCGTGGCTGCATGAAGTTGGAGCAATATCCTCCACACTGCACTAGAAACTCGAATTTGCATCAGGGAATAAGATCATCACAATCATCGAAGAGGGGCACAGTGAGAAAGAAAAGGCCACCAATAGCATTAAAAACCCAATATATTAGATGTATCACACACCGCTGAGGACATCAACCTCCACAATTTCGAATATGAGGTGTCGACGATACTCCCAGAGCCTCTCGAGGGCATCATTCCAAAAATCAGAGGTGGTATGGTAGCAGCACTGGCTATACTCCAAAAGTGGGGCTATCAAAAAGGAAGGGGACTTGGGCCCAGATTGTAAGGTAGAAAGGAGCCTGTCACAGCTAAGAGCAGTCAAAAAGTTAGATTTGGGCTAGGTTACAAGCCCACGAAAGAAGTACAGGAGGCTAAGGAGAAATCCCGTGCGACGACAGCTGCGAGAGCTAGGGGGATACACATAGAGGAGAAATCCCGTCCCAGGCCTCATATTAGAAATTCATTCGTGAGCACCGAGATTGTAAAGATTGACCGAAATGGGAAAACCCGATTAACCCCACACAAACCTATAACACCAGTTCACCCCACCAATCCTCACATCACCCTTCCCAGCTTGGAGATAGACTTGGCCGTGTTATCCCTCTTTGAGGAATGACAGCTCGTACCTGAACAAACACCCCCTATGGTGAATCACCATAAAATAGTGTTAACATTTGAGGACATCATCTCAGAAGAAATGGGGATTAACATGATGGAGGCTGACTCCGAATAGCCATATCAGTCAGCACCCTCCATCCAAACAGGTAAAGAAGCGGCCTCTCAGGTACGCAACTAGGCATCTTTGCCCCAAACCCTGGAAGTGGTGAGTGGCCTAACATTTGGCACCCGTTTCCCAAAAAAAAATAACCTATAAAAAGTGAGATAAGCCCTTGGCAGGCAATACCTTGTATATACACAGACTCGTGCTGCCAAGGGTCCGTCTCCAAAGAAAATAAAAATCTCAAAAACATTGGAAAAATATAAAATCCCAAAAACATTGAAAAAATATAAAGTTTAAAAATATTATCATTTAAAATTCTAAATAAAATCCCATACAAAAATGCCTTAATCAAAATACCCATCCCATATAAAATCAACCCCTTTCTTGTAGAAATACAGGAAGAGGTAGGTGTTACGAGTCTGGACCAGGATCTCCCTTCAGAGGAGCTCCCCAATGAGCTCCTTGACTGTTTTGTCAAATTTGAGCATAACCCTACCCCCATCATCGAAGAAACCAAGGACGTTAATCTAGGGACTGAGGAGATTCCCCGAATTACCAAAATCGAAATGTCGCTATCCCCCAAAAAAAGAAAAAGCAGGATAGACTTTCTTCGGTCATACTAAGATGTTTTTGCCTGGTCGTACGAGGACATGCCTGATCTGGACATTGATTTGGTCAAGCATGAGTTGCCTCTCTACCCTGATATGAAGTCAGTTAAGCAGAAGCTGAGACGTCTCCGACCCGAGTGGATGTTGAAAGTTAAAGACGAGGTCATCAAGCATGGTTTCTCATGGTATCTAAGTACCCGCAGTGGCTAGCCAATATTGTGTCTACGCCAAAGAAAGATGGAAAGGTTTGCATGTGTATCGACTTCTGTAATTTGAACAAGGCAAGCCCAAAAGACGATTTCCCATTGCCGCATATCGACATCTTGGTCGATAACACTGTTAAGCACGGGATGCTTTCTTTCATGGATGGGTTCTCAAGATACAATCAGATTAAGATGGTAGAGGCAGATCGGGAGAAGACGGTGTTTATCACTCCGTGGGGAACCTTTTACTACAGAGTCATGCTGTTTGGGCTAAAGAATGCCGGTGCAACATACCAAAGAGCTATGACTGTGCTGTTTCACGACATGGTGCATCGAAAAATTGAAGTGTATGTCGATGATCTGATAGACAAGTTGTCAGAGCAAGGCGATCATCTGGTACACCTCCAGAAGCTGTTCGATAGGTTGAAAAAGTACAGGTTATGTCTGAATCTTCAGAAGTGCGCATTTGGTGCTATGTCGGAAAAACTATTGGGATTCATTATCAGTGAGAGAGGGATCGAGGTCGACCCAGTCAAAGTCAAAGCTATCACCGAAATGCTGCCACTATCTACTGAGAAATAATTTAAAGGGTTCTTGGGCAGGATATAGTATATCATTCGGTTCATTGCACAGCTAATTCCAATCTGCACGCCGATCTTCAAACTACTAAGGAAGAACTCGCCCATTGAATGGAATGACGATTACTAGGAAGCGTTTGACAAAATCAAAAGCTACCTCCTTAACCCACCAGTTTTGGTACCACCCGAGCTGGGGAGACCACTCCTGATGTATCTCTCCACGACGGAAGTCTCGATGGGATGTGTCTTAAGATAGTACGACGAGACGGGAAGAAAAGAGTAGGCCGTTTACTATCTGAGCAAGAAGTTTACTAATTGTGAGACGCGCTATTCTCATCTAGAGAAAGCATGTCTGGCTCTTGTATGGGCTACGCAGAGGCTCTGCCATTACTTGCTATCCCAAGCCGTTCTACTTTTGGCGAATGGACCCATTGAAATACCTCTTTGAGAAGCTGGCTCTCACCAGACGAACCACACAATGGCAACTTTTATTGTCTGAGTTTGACATCACGTATGTCACTCAGAAGTCGATCAAGGGGCAGGCACTCGCCGATCATCTTGTCGACAATCCTTTCCCAGATTATGAACCTTTGAGAACTAAGTTCCCCAATGAGGACATCCTATTCATGAAGGAAGATGATATAGAAGAAACAGAAGGATCATGGGTAATGCACTTTGACGGGGTAGCCAATGCCGAGGGTCAGGGAGTTGGCGCCATTCTGATTTCACCGAAAGGATCACATATACCAGTCTCTACTAAGCTCAACTTCCCTTGCACTAATAACATGGCCGAATATGAAGCTTGTGCCGCTGGTTTGCAGGCGGCTCTCGATCTGAAGGTAACTCACCTCCGAGTATTTGGCGATTCCCAATTACTCATATGCCAGACAAATGGAGATTGGAAAATGAAAGATGAGAAATTGATCCCTTACCATGAGAACCTCAAGGATCTGATAGCTTGCTTCCAAGACGTGACATTCTCATATGTCCCTTGGATAAGGAATCGCTTTGCCGGCGCATTAGCCACTTTGGCATCAATGATTGAAATCCCGTATGGTGCCGAGATGAAGTCGATCATGATCGAGCAAAGGAATGAGCTGGCCTTCTGCCTCCAAATTGAGGAACTTATAAAGCCTGATGATGAGCTACCTTGGTTCTCAGATATCAAGAATTTCCTTGAGACACTAACTTTTCCTGAGGGCACGTCCAAGACGGACCGACGAACCATTCAACGTCTAGTAGTAGTAGGCTACATCATTTGTGGGGAAGGCCTTTACAAGTAACCATATAATAGCATCTTGCTCAGGTGCCTTACAGAAAGTGAAGCGACCAACATCATGAAAGAGATCCACGAGGGAGTATGCGGTGCCCATGTCAGCGGTCACATGCTCGCTAAGAAAATTCTATGACAGGAATACTTTTGGAAACCCTATGGAATCAGATTGCTGCAAACATGTTCAGAAATGCTACAAGTGTCAGGAACACTCTAGTCTGATACACGCTCCTGCCATCGATCTTCACTGCATGACACCTCCTTGGCCATTTGCTACCTGGGGCCTTGACGTCGTCAGAATGATTAATCCAAAAGCATCAAGCAGACATTGATTCATCCTCATTGTCATTGAGTACTTCACCAAGTGGGTAGAAGCAGCATCATATGCCAACATCACGGCCAGTCACGTCGAGAAGTTTCTCAAAAATAATATTGTATGCCGATGTGGAGTACCCAAGGATATCATCAGAGACGACGGCACAAACTTTGTGAATAAGTGTATTCGAGCCTTCTGTGAGTAATACAAGATCAAGTGTCATCGCTCGTCCCCTTATCAACCTCAAACTAATGGAGCCGTGGAAGCTGCAAACAAGACGATCGTCCACATCCTCGAAAAGATGGTCGTTACTTATTGAGATTAGAGCGACATACTGTCATTTGCTTTATGGGCCTACAAAACGTCGATCCGTACCACTATAGGGGAAACACCATTCTCCCTTGTGTATGGAACTGAGGCCGTCCTACTAGTAGAGGTTGAAGTACCCTCACTCTGAATCCTCATGGAATCAGGCTTACCCGAAGCAGAGAGAGATCTCACTTTGAATAATTGAATCTACTGGATGAGAAAAGACTCCTAGCCTCGTTTCATACTCAAGTTTATCAGGGGAGAATCGCACGCGCTTACAATAAACGTGTCCGTGGTCTAGATCTAAAGGTAGGAGACACAGTGCTGAAGAAGATCTTCCCATCCCTCCATGTCGATCCGAGAGGAAAATTCAAGTCGAACTGGGAGGGACCTTACGTAATCCGAGAAGTACTGCCAGGATACGCAATCCGTCTCACCACCATGGATGGAGATCATCTTCCTGAGCCTATCAATGTTGGATATGTCCGACGGTTCTACTCCTAGTCTATCGCGATAAGGTAAGTATTAGTGAAACAGATACGTGACTACTTAAGAACCACCCAAAAGAGGCCATCATTCCAAGAATAGTAGCCAAAAAGCATCCCTAAAAATGATAATATCCTTTGCTACCCCATTTTGAGCCTAGGACTTTCTTTCAACAAACCCCTTCCCCAAGAAAAAGAGAGAAGAGAAAAAGTATGTACATATATAAAAGGGGAAGTAAAGTTATCATCAAAATCCAAAAAAAATAAAAAAAGCAAAACCTCAAAAAGAGATTGCCTAAAATAAGATAAAGGAAAAGAAAAAAAATGGAAGAATCATGGGGCATGTACAGTAAAACCCTCAAGGAAGAAAGCATGTTGAGAAAACTGAAGCCGTATCAAGGAAACCCTTTAGCCCAGCATACCTTTAAATCCTAACCTAACCCATGGGCAAGCTACATCTTGAAGAAAGCCCTCTTTATAGGTTCACAAGCAGTCTTAGTATCTGTTAAGTTAAGACGAGCTGAGTTGTGAGACGACTCCAGAACCCCATCTAGCCGGCTATGACGGAATCGACGTCTATGTCGTGGCTATTGTGAAAAAAATTGATGAAAGAAATAAAAAAAATAAAAATAAAAATACAAGCTCAAAGCAAGATGGATGTGGTGAAAACCTGAAAGGGCACCACTGGTAAAAACAGTGAGCTTGTGCGGACTAGGTAAAAAACCCGAAAGGGTGCTTAGGGTAAGAGAGCTAAACCCATGGACGTGGTGAAAACCTGAAAGGGTGCCACGAGTAAAAAGAGGGCAAAAACAGGCATGACGAACCCACCTTGAGCGTTGTGACTAAAAGAGTTTTGAAAGAAAAAGATTAAAAAGAAAGGTTTGATTTGATTGATAGATTGATGTTTAAGAGGCCATCTTGGTTACTCTTCCTGATCCCTTTTTTCAGCTAGGTCGCTCATGATAGTTCAAATCAAGCCCCAACCAGAATTATGTTTATGAAACGGCTTCGTCAAACGTATGACTCAAGGTAAGGAGAAGGGTTTGACTTAGCCCAAAGGGGATTGACGTTCCAGTCTTGGTAAGGCCGTTGAAACTCCCTCAGACCCGACCATTCAAAAAGGGGTTCAACCATGCTCAAAAGGGGACCCGAGATCCCACCCTGTGATTTAGGCATCAAACCAAACAAAAAGATAATAAAGAACAGGGCAGAAGGCCCTCTTTGTTAAAAGGACCCATTAATCAAAAAGAATAATAAAAAGTTTGTGTAAATATAATAGCTTTTCCTTTTTCATTTACAAATGCACCGCTTACACCACATCCCAAAAAATAGTCAGTGTGATGTCTAGCTTTCTTTCTTTCTTTCTACAAAAAGCAGCAAAAAATAAAAACATAAAGACAATATGTATACCAAAAAGTGTATATATGTAAAGGAGTTTTTTATGCCCCTTTTCTGTGTATCTGATCTATGCAAAAAGTTATATGTTCAGGAAAGAATCAATGGCCCAGCTCGCGATTCAAGGCACTAATCTCAGCACGAAAATCATCCTTCTAGACATTCTACTAGGTCAACCAACGACCATGCAGGCTCTTGCACCTCTTCTGAGAAGTATCAACGGCTCTAAAGGCAACACTCAAAGATCCCTTCAGACGAAGGACCTCGCTCTCTGCTATCCCTACTCTAACTTTCTCTTGCGCTAAAAGCTCATGCAGGACCCTCTTTTCATCGGTCAACAACTCAATGCGGGCTCGGAGTACCATCTCTTTCTTCAGCCAGGGGCCTCCCATGTCAATACTCTCTACCTGATCCAGATGATCAGCAGCAGGCTGCTCAGCCAATAACTAAGCCTCGTACTCAGGGGAGGACTAAACTAGATCTCCCTGCTCCATATCGCACGTCAGCGCCGACTGACGCGTCTCCCAAAGAGCAGCAATCCGATCTATATCCCCGGAGGACCCCCTAGAAAAGATCAAGTCACATAGAGGGGGATTTGTCTCACAAGGCACCTGCTGAGAGCAACCAAACTGACGTAACACCCTAAATGGGAAATAGAAGGTGCTGCCAGCCAATCCTAGGAGGGTGACGCCCTCATGATCTCTGGAACGAATTATGGGAAAGGTCTGGTCCAACCAAGGAAGCCTCCATATCAGCTCGGCATCAGTCAACTAAATCTTCAAAGCTTACAAGTCGCCCTGCGGAAGTAAGTGACACCTACCCAAAAATCATCGAGCAGCCTCACCACGGGCAATGTAAAAATGTGGCAAGATCCCAAGATAGCGAGATGCTCACCCAACCAAACCTGAAGCAGCAAGGGACATCCCCTGAGGTTCTCCACCTTACCCAAAGCAAAAGCATCGAGGCACCAGTATAATTCAGCAAGGACTAGGTGCATCACCGATCGGCCCTCTACCGACTCAAGCAAGACATCACCAAGAGCCAGAGAGAAGCTCTCTCCCCCAGGAAAGAAAAGGAGTTCCGAAATGAGACTGAGAGCAAAGGCTTTCGCATTAAATAGATTCCTAATCGGCAATTTTCGAAGACTTTCATCACCGAAAAGTTCTTTGAGGAATTTGATCAAACACATTGTGGGCCCCCAACGAAACTTTTCTCATATTCAAATTTCTTTAAACCAAGGGTAAGGTGAATGGATTTGGAATAGCCCGACTTCGGCATGACTCTTGCGAGGCCTCTATGAAACTTCAAACCAGATTAATTGGATAGCTCCTCAAGAGTGGGAGTTAGCTCCTGCTTCCCAAAACGGAACACATGAGCATTTGCATTCCAAAATAAAGTTATCGCATGAAGTAGGTCCCACCGTAGAGGAACCTCAAGGAAGAGGGGAAGACGTAATAGCCGAAGCCGCTCAAGTTCGACGAACTCACTCTCATTCAAGCTCCCATGCCAACTTTTGAGAAAATTGGGCCCAAGCCCAAAGAAAGGGGTAAATTTGTCCTAAGCCCTCCATGTAAGGAAGGATCGGAAGGCGGGTCCATAGACGTATAAAGATCTTTTAAGAATATAAAATTCAATGTATGTTGATGGACCCGCCTTGGGACAGCAAGGAGATAAAAAATCAGTCAAAAAGGCCAAGTCTAAAAGAAAAGGAGATTTTTTATTGTCTCGGACATATAAGGCCCCACAGCTCCCTAGGCTAAGGCTGGCGCAACTATTATTTACGCTAGTACAAATTGTCCTCAATTTTTGCCTGGCATAACTAATAGTTGCGCCAGCACAAAAGTGTCCCCCTTATGCCTTTGTGAACTAATTTGGGGATTTTTTTGGGCCTTTGATGGTCCCCTTGGCCCTTTAACCTGATTCACCTGATTTATGCTACGAAGGCATTCAAACATAAAAGGATTAAAATGGCACCCAACTTTAAAGAAATTTTGACCTTTTTGTGTAGGAGAAAACTGCACCCAGGCAAGAAACATCAAAAGGCCAATTTCATGAGCAATCACCAAGATCATCCTGCAAACAGTCGGATATATACAAGAAAAGGGATAACATGCAATCAAAGGAATAGCATTAAATATTTCTAAATAGAAAAATCTTCAAAAATACCACAATCATCCATCACAATCTATTTAAAACATCCCATAATTATCCCAAAAATATGCTAAAATGTTTGAATTGTTCAAAATGCAGAAACTAGGGCCTAATCTTTGTTGGCGCCCTTTGACTTCTTCCACCGAAGTGAGGAGCCCTGGTAAGTCTGCATATCCCCCACCCGGGACCATGCCTGGGAAATCCTGCTAAGCAAAGATCACGACTCCTTCGCACATGCACTGTAAGTCAAAATCAATATCAGAGATTAGGATCAGTTGAGAAACCAAGGATAGTGAAACAGACAAAGAGCTAAGCAGCAAGATACTCACCGCCTCCACATCCCGAAGCTCCAAGATGTTACGATGATACGCCGCTAACTCCATAGCCGAGTCAAAATTCTACATTCAGAGGGATAGGATGTCAGTTACCAGGGCAATTACAAAACACATGTATTTACAAAAGAAGTCGGGACAAAGGAAGAACGATCGTAAGAAGGCTTACCCCTGGAATCACCTCAGGAGGAGGGGCTCGAGCCGCTTCAGCAGAGATGCGCACCTGCTTATCCACATAGGCGCACAAGTTCGAGAGAAAGCTATCATCAAGGCTTCAGAAAGTCTCATAGACCACGAGCGGATCACCACTAAGGGAACCAGCATGAGAGGTACCCGATAGACCTACTCTTGAAGCACCCTCACCCGAGGGACCCGCACCGGAAGGGCCAGCACTTGAAGGACCTGCCCCTGAAGTATCAGTGGTACCCGCCACCGCTCCACCTCCATCATCTGAGTCATCCCCTTGAACAAACTGTGAATAAAATAGAAATTCGCACAGAAGAAGCAAAGGCTGAATTAAAATAAATGGGGAACTAATCTAAAAATGAAAGGAGAATTACTTGAGCATGCGAGCCACCGACAGTAAGGAAGTTGGCGCTAGGGACGAAGAGCGGCAGGATGAACCGATACGGCAGACACTCGTACCATATATGATAATCCCCGGGCATGAGAAGGGCATTGATAGGGAACCCATTGTGGAGGAAGGCCGCAGTGAGCTCTTCAATGCTACCGGCGGGATCCAAAACATCCGTGGTCCATGGGTATGGCATGATAGCCCTGGTACTGGTGCACCACCTGCTCCCCTAAGTAGTAAGCCCTGGCTCATGTCCCATAGAATAAAATAACACAGCGGTTGTTAAATAGGTGTGATGGGCCTACAGCGGGCCGGTCCCAGAAAGGAGACATGAGGTACGGGTCATGGAGGATCTGTCCAAATCAAGAGGTGGCCAATTTATCAAACATGCAGCATATTAATCAAGGGGAATTTTCGAGTTGAAATAAACAGAGTTGAAAAAGGACTTTACCTGCTCAGGGACCATCAGGTTGAGTTGGGACCTCAAGCCCATCTCTAGATGCTTCATGCCCACGTCACGGTGTCAAGCTTGGTTCCAGTTGCTGAGAAGAGGATAGGTGAATGCATCCAAGTGGAGAAGCGGGCGCCCAGGATGAAAGTGATGGTGTCCCCATACTTAAGAAGAGCAGTACACAAAAGAATAAGTCAGTGGCATAAAAGACCATTCAAATAAAATTGATGAAAGCAAAAGAGTTAGGGATTACCTTCAATGCCGCCCAAAAGCCGACAACAGATTTGGAATCCCCGGTGGTAACCCGAGCTATGCCATACATCAACCACGCATATCCGGCCCCACCCCAGTCATACCTATGTACGTCATCTTAGTTGCCCATAATGCTCAGCAACGCTAGGCTGACTCGACCGCCGCTCGCATTGGTAAAGAGGGTCTTACCCAGTAGGTGCAGGAGAGTGATGTAGGCCAGGATGATCGCCCGCTTAGGCATGATGTAAAGCACCCTATCTGCCTGGCCCAAATCCACCAACTCATCAGCCACGAATAGGCTAGATAGACACCCCATCTTAACCTCGGTGCCATGCATCTGCCCACGAGGAGGATATGCCTATATCAATCGGATGATGTCCTCTTTGCTCGAAACCGTGAGACTGGCTATCGGTATGCCCCCCACCCTGATGCCAGTAATCATCGCCCAATCTACGGGCGTCAGCGCCATCTCGGCACAAGGCATGTGGAAGGTCATCGTCTCAGGGCGGAACCGCTCAATCAATGCCTTTAGATACGCAGCATCGGCCCTCATAGCGGCGCAAGGCATAAACTCCCCAAAGCCCACCTGTGCCAGCAAGAACTTTACCACAGGGGGACATAGAGGTAGAAGTCATGAAAATCCGGCCAACTCCTGCGAAACACGATAGGGGGCAGGTCTTGCATCCAAAAAAGAAAATGCATCAGATCTTGAAAATAAAGAAAAGCTACACAAAGAAAGGAAGAATTGAGCCTATCTTTTACCTTGCCCGCTATGCCGAAATTTGAAATGTGAATGTACTGTTGGTGGAGGAGGCCAACTCGGGCAGCCTCACCCTGCATCTCGAGCCAGGGACCTGCCTTGCGATCCACCACAAGAAATTGCTCCCCTTGCGGACCATAGACTACCACGGGCCCCTCCTCATGGCCCTCCTCAGGCACATATTCTTCGTCGCTGGACATTCTGGGGCAACAGGAAACAATCACGTCAAAGCAGATCAATGATAAAGAACTTTTTTTTTATGCTACATGTCAAGGAAAGGTAAATATGCTCACCCTCTTTCTGTTCATTATCAGAAAATGAAGATACACTAAAAAAAAAAAAAATTCTCTTTTAGATTGAAAATACAAAAAAATCCCTTCCCTTTTATTTCCAAAAGTAAATGAAAAATAATACAAACTTCCCACTTTTTTATGTTTAAAATAAAGCAACTTAAAACGAAAAAATCATCATCATTTCTTTATGCTTTAAAAAAAAAAAACAAATCAAAAATCAAAGAAAAAGTCTTTCTTTGATGATTAGAAGAGCGAAAATAAAAAATCCTTACTTTATGTTCCTAAAAGCAAAAAAAAGGAGGGAAGAAGTCTCATCTTTTTAGGTCCTTTTATGTTTAGAAAAACAAAAAAAAGAATCGCTTCCTTATGCTCCTAAAATCAAAAACCAAAAATAGAAGAGCCTTTCTTTTATAAAAATAAAAACTACAAAAAAAAACAATCGTAGTTTATGCCCATAAAATAAAATAAAACCAACACAAAAATAATAAATAATAGTAAATCAATGCTTTAGTTAGTTTTCAAAATAACAAAAAATATATAAAATCCCTGGTTTTCTTAGAAGTCAAAAATCATTTTCCTTAAACAAATTTCAAAACAAGAAACCAAGAATCCTTTTATTCTTTTTTTTCCTAATTTAGTGTTCAAAAAATATATATAACAAAAGAGCAAAAATCCATTACTTTATATGCAAAATAAAAACAAAAAAACAAACAAAAAAAAAACAATAAAAATAAAAATCATTCTATATACACAAATAAAAACAACAAAAAAATACATATCTTAGGCACCAATAAATCCAAAAAATAACAAAAATAGGGCATTGTTCATAAGAAACCATCCACATATCATCAATAAACATACATACCATAAAAATAAACCATTACTCATCAAAGAATGCAAGATCATGATCATATTTGCAAGAAAAAAAGTAAGAAAAATGAGTTTTAAATAGTTACCTTGTGAAGAAGAGAGGGTCTTTGATCTAGTGTAAGATGGCGATCAATCGGCGCGAGCGAATGCCGGCAATGAGGCACGTGTGGAAGCAATATAAAAGAACCCTAGGGGAGGCCGGTTTTCGGTTTTGAAGAGAGGGGGAGAAATTTTTTCAAAAATGTGCCCTTGCTGCCCGAACTCGGGCTGCTTAAATAGTTGTGCCAGCCACGTAGGAATCGGGCCTCAGGCTTGGTACGGGTCAGATGCATGACCTGATACCCCCTCTCTTTGTTTTGTTTCCCCCGGTGGATGCACGCGCTCCCAAACAGTGTGTCGATCCTCATTCGACTTACCCAGGAAGCCGTGCTAAAAATAAAGTAGACCGAGAGCAATAGGCATCCCGATTCTACATAGAAAAACGTGAAAAAGTCTAAAAAATGATGAAAAAATCCTCACATAAAAAGCCAAAAATAATTCACATAAAATAATTCACATAAAATAAATAAAATAATTCACGTAAAATGATAGGTAATTCACATAAAATAAAAGTTTTGAAAAATCCAAAAAAATCACATAAAATGACAACTTAAAATCCAAAAAATCACATAAAATGTCAACTTAAAATTCAAAAAATCACATAAAAAAGTAAACACAGAAAAGGGATCAAAATTTCCCACATAAAATAATAAAAAATGTATTGTGAAAAGACAGCACTCACTCCCAAAAAGCATTGCGACATCTATTCACTCTGCTCGGGTAGTCATGCTAAATAAACTTTGGGATCCATGAGTTCGCCCAAGGACCTCGAACCCTGCTTCAAGCAGGGACACCCGCGACCGATCGAATGAGGCGGTCTATGCCTCATATGAGTGGACGCACATGCGTGTTCCAATACGGTAAAATGTCAACGTTTTATCAGCAATGTAGCTGTGCTACATTAATGTCCTAAGTCTAAGGTTCGCCTTGGATTTTCAGATCCTACTTCAAAGTAGGAGCAACGGTGTCAATCCCGGTCAAACGGTCAATATTTCGATCGGGTCGATTCCACTGCTAAATCTTCGAGCTAAGCGCCTTGTCTTTGGATTCATATGAACGAGAGTGTCTAACTTGAGATTCATCACAAGCTATTTCGGAGGTGTGGACTCTTGGTCTGTGCAGCCTAGGCATGCTCCCTATGAGGTTTGAGGTCCAGGTAACTCCGTTATGAAAAAGGTCAATCGTTGGTTGAAACCAACCTGTTGAAATTGAAATTATATATCAACCAAACTATGTGTAAACATGCATGCAGAAGGGTTCATTTCCCTTTATTTTCGCAGGCTTCAAACCTGTATTGGCGCGATATCCCTGTAAAGTGTATGCCTTGCGTCTGAATATCCGTAGGATGGTCATTTATTCTCCTAAATTGTACTCAAACAGAATTTGGGTCAAGACTTCCATCACTTTTGTTGCTTATCACCCCTAATGGGTACATATTTATGTATTGTTAATTGATTTGTAAGATCATTATTGGCAGAGACCGGGATTGGATGATCCTTTCGGGGGGCACCCGATTTTTGGTTGGATCTATTCTGTGTTATTTAAGGTTAGATACTCTGGGTCATAATGATTCGGGGCATGTTGGAAAAACAACATACACTCCCAAAAAGTGTTGCGACCTCTGTTTGCTCCGCTCGGTAGTCATGCTAAATAAACTTCGGGATCTTTGGATTCACCCAAGAACCTCGAACCCTACTTCAAGCAGGGGCACCCATGACCAGTCAGATGAGGCGGTCGATGCCTCATATCATTGAACACAAATTGTGGAGCCTTACGTACTTGCGTTACGCCTATCTTTGGATGTGGGTCGATCACCCTCCTTACTTATGAAGCTGTTATACTCAGAATGAATCTTGAACATCAAACTCCTTCAGAACATCTCGAGAAGCGACTATTTTTCCTAGCTATTGAGCTTTCGTAACTCATTTTCCACCTTGGTTATGCCCAGTAATATCGCTAAGCGCTTGGGAACCGATTACCTTGAGAAACGACCGTTTTTCCCGACATACAGGGCTTTCATTTTCTCACCATGTTACTCACCTGATGTTTGAAGTTCATTCTGAATATGTGGACCCTTCAGTAATGCCTTGGACCTCTTCAGATGTCTTTTTTATTTGGCACTCGTTCATTAGTGATCGGATACTAAAGAGGGGCATCTGTAGAAACCTAAATTTGGCCCAAGGCCTGATCGAAACACATTTTGAGAGAAGCGCATCTCCGAGCTTTTTATGGAATGTATGGAACCCTTCCAAGACCTTATGAGTCATCCCAAACCCTTAGGAAGCACCCTAGATCCCTTAAGAACCTTTCCGAACCCTTAGAAACCAATCCCGAACCCTTAGAATCCATCCCGGACCTAAACCTAGCTTTCTCGAGCAATGAATGAAGAGTGATGCACCGAAACTAGCTGTGACCTTTTATTACGATCGAATCTCATACCATTGAAAAATAGAAGTTTTCAACTTTTCAACGGACCAAGAATCACCCTAATCAGAGCTATGTACAAAAAGATACCACATCCCGAACTCAAAGGGCAGAATGGTAATTTCATCTGACCCCCATTACGGATTTGGTGTAACTAATAGTTGCGCCATAGGTGAACTTGGCTCAACTAATAGTTACCCCAGCTATAGGTGGGTCCCCCGCGAGTAGCCAACCACCTAGGCACTGTCCAAGCACTGTTTTACTGTGCATACGCTTGGCGCAACTAATAGTTACGCCAAGCATATGAACAATAACTATGTATTTTTGCCTCAAAAATTGAGATTAGGGTTTGACTTATTGACCATCTTGATCTTTGGAGTATATTTTGCTAGTTCTGTTGCACTTATTTACTATCTATGTGCAACCCCTTAAGTGGTTTAAAGCCTCACCTAATCATCTATCGTTGGAGTACCTTCTCACATTTTTCAAGGCTCCAAAAACCTTAGGAAACCTTAGATGGCCCATTACCTAATTACTAATCCCAATTAGCCTCTAAGCACCCTCCTAACCTCTCTTTTTCCTATAAATAGAGAGGCACCCCCTTGCAAATGGCTTGAAAAAATTTATAATTAAGAGATTAAGGAATCCCTTCTCTCTCTCTCTCTCTCTCTCTCTCTCTCTCTCTCTCTCCTCTAGTGCATCATTTCGATACAAATTCCAGAACCTTAAAAGTCCCTTTAGACCTTATCTTTTCACCCATAAGTTCTAGGTTAGAGGTGTGTTACCCCTAGCCTTCCCTCTCTACCTCTTAGCAATCAAGCCTTAAGAGTTAGAACCTTATTCCATACCATATAAACCTTCAAAAGCTCATCGAAGCAAGCCAACGCAAGGCTCCACAGTGGTGCATCAAGGGCCCGAGAGCTCTGGCTCTCCCCTCTATTCCTTTACCTTGTCGGTTATTCCTTCATCCTCTCATTTGTGCCGTTACACCGCCAAATTTTTGGTAGGAACGGAGGGGCACAAATAGGATTTAAGACCCATTTGAGAAAGAGAAAGCCTTCTTTCATTTCTTTTATATTGTTTTGTTTTGGCCATTTATAGAGGCCACATTAAGCGGGTTGATTAGGTGTCTAACACCTTTCCAATTGATAATCAAAGCCCCTACCCAAGAGCCTTTGGCGTAGACCAGATTCAGAGTCATATTTGTAGCACTTTGGTGCTTATAAAAATGATCTAGGTTTCCCGAGACACCAAAAGCTTCAAGTGGCGACTCTAAATTTTTCGTTAGCGAGCGCATCGTCGCGACGGGATCGTCAAAAATCACACGGTTGCACACCTGATCTTAAATCGATCTTAGAAAAGAATGTTGCATCTTGTAACTGATCGAAGAGGTCATTAATTCTTGGTAACGGGTATCGGTTCTTTATAGTCAACTTATTTAATTGACGATAGTCGATGCACAATCTCATCGACCCGTCCTTCTTCTTCATAAATAGGACCGGTGCTCCCCACGGAGACACACTAGGTCATATGAATCCCTTATCTAGAAGCTCTTGGAGTTATTCCTTTAATTCCTTCAACTCAGCCGGAGCCATCCAATATGGTGCTTTAGAAACTGGCTGCGTACCTGGTGCTAAGTCAATTGCGAACTCTACTTCCCTATCAGGTGGCATCCCTGGTAACTCATCTGGGAACACGTCTTGAAACTCGCATACCACCGGAATGTCGACTATGACATACTTCTCTTTTTACTCTTGTAGAAAAGCAAGAAACCCACTACATCAGCTCTTCATCAAACTTTGCGCTCAGATTTCGAATATGATTGGTACAATAGTCGATAGCATACTAAAGAATCTGAACGATCTCTCTCCCTTAGGTCAAAACATTACTATTTTTCTTCGGCAGTCCACACTTGCATTGTGAGTGGACAACCAATCCATGCCAAGGATCACATCGAATCCTTGCATATCGAATAGAACTAGGTCAACTGTCGTCTCATGATCAGTATAGTCCCTGAACGTAACAACTATCGACCTACACACCATCTCGGTGTTCACTGACTTCCCCGTCAGAAGTGGCACTGCCAAGATGAACTCTAACGGCTCTAGAACAACTTTCATCTTCTGTGCAAATTGAGGGGTCACAAATGAGTGGGTAGACCCTGGGTCTACCAACACTCGAGCATCATAACAATAATCGTCACCCTCCTGGTATAATTGTAAGGTACCTAAGCATCATATGCAAATCTATTTAGATGTGTACCACATATGAAATAGTTCTAAACTTACAATAAAAAGAATAGTACATGGACATTATATTACCCTATCATGCATGATGCACCTTCTTCTTCTAAAATTTATCGAATTAGATTGATACCATATTCAAGGACATCCCTTGGATCACTTCATTTGTATGTTGGGCATCCCGAGCAGTGGTTGCATACACATGGCCTTGAATTGTAGGTCTCGTGGCTCTTATCGGTCGTGGTGTAGCAGTTGTGGCCGTCTTCTCCTTCCTCAACATTGGGCAGTCCTTGATCATGTGGCCCATCTTTCCACATTTAAAGCATACGCCTGTACCCCGTTTACACTCCGTTGTTTAATGCGCCTTGCCACACAGGGCACAAGTCTCTGCTAGAGTAGACGAAGCAATCTTTGACAATCCCTAGGTGAGTGATACCCCGGTGGTAGAAGTAGGACTCTCTTAAAGAGAAGGTCTCCCATGAGTAAGCATAGGTGGTCTCATATAATTTGCTTGGGTAGGTAGTCTCGGGAGTGGTACTGTAAACCTCGGCTTTTTATTCACAGATTCAAAATTTCCTTGTCTCTCTTGAGCTATCTTTCCCCTAGTCTGTTGATCACATCTTTTATACATCTCCGATATATCCCTCTCGGCTACTATAGCCTTCCCCATAACTGCTCCATAACTTTCTAATTCAAACATGGATACTCTATCCCTGATGCTTGGTCTTAACCCACACTCAAACTCATTGGCCTTCATCTTTTCTGTGGCCACATATTCCGGTGCAAACCTTAAGAGTCTAACGGACTGCGTACGGTCATTCCTCCTTGTTCCATGGTCATAAACTTTGCTACCATCTAATCTCTAATCTGCCTCAAAAAATACTCCTGGTTAAATATCTTGACAAATTCATTCCATACCCATGGCTCGTCTGACCTCTCTTGTTCTCTTCTCATTAAGACCTCCTTTCACCACGGATCGGCGTCTCCCTCTACCTGGAATGAGGCCCAGCTCACCTTTTCCTCCTCGGTACATGTCAATCTCAATAGTAGTTTCTCTATCTAGTTCAGTCACTTTTCCGCCTCTAGGATCTGTTTGACCATAAAAGCTAGGAGGTTTTAATCTCCTAAAGTCCATAAATCCGAATGGTTGAGGTGGCACAGGAGGTGGTGTCGGAGGTTGTAGTTGATGGTTATTAGCATTATTCGCTGCCAACAACGTAGTCTGTTGAGCCATGGAGTTCGCCACAGCTTCCATGGCTTTAGCCATCTGTTGTCTGTCCTCTCATTCTTGTTCCCTCTCTTGATTTCTTTCTTAGTTCTCTCGCTCTGGTACACTTGTTTCCGAAACCCCCTATTACCGATTGGAACTCTATTTGAAACAGAGATAAACTCATCTCCACTTCGCAAATTCCACCTACGACCGCCTCTTGGCCGTCCTCTACCTCTATTAGACATGCGTTCTGCAAACACGAAACCAAAGTTTCATTAGCAAACGGTCCCTATACTCTGACACAATATCTCAAACGTGTATTACGTGTTGAGAAAATCAGAAATTTCTAATTCTTAGCTATGATACCAACTGTGACAACTTGGATTTTCGGCCCGAGAAACCCGCGCCATCAGGTCAGTCCGTAAGACCGAACCCCGAACGCATCGAACAGAACACTTGGCACATCCACACACAGAGTGGAAAACAAAGTAAAAATTCTAACTATACAGATAGAATCATCACATAAGCAAAAGGAATCTCCAGTTCTAATATCAAAGTGCGCTCAAAATAATGGTTCTAATTCAATGTGAGCACGCATGGACAAAAGAATCGAAACGAACCACCTGTGGTGGCCATCCATCACAGGAACATGGTTCACAAAACAATAGTTGAAATAATTACAAGTATCTGAATTTACACAACAAAATGGTTGGACGTACCAAGTCGTATCCACACAAAATCTCTCAACTAAATCACTCTCTCTGTTGGAAGAATCCTCAGGTGGAGGCTCTGACTCCTCCCCCGGTATGTACTCGAAGTCCACCAAATCAATATCTTTTGTACCGCTGTCTTCACCTGTACCTGTGACGTATAGTCGAAGGGTGAGCTTCATCCAAGCTCAATAGAAAAAATATCCATAGCATGCATTTTTATCACATCACACATATAATCTAATGACATATCGAAATCATTGCGGAACACATCTGAAAATAGCTGAATAAAATTAAACTGACTTATATGCATGCTTCAAAGTTTATCACATGATTTCTAAAGATTTTCACAAAACACTCAAGAAGAACTTAAATTGATAACTTAATTCCTCCCTCGAGCATTGTTAAGACCTGAAAAGTACCACTTTTCACCCCTTAACTTAACCTTTGATTAGACCCTTAGCCACCTAATAAACTCGTCTTAAGTGTTTTGTTCAGGAAATAATCAGTAGCAAAATAAGGCCAAGAATCCTGTTATGGAGCCTGCTTTGGCACCAGATGCCCCTTAGCAAGAATGAACCTTGAAGCATCGCGCAGATCAGCTGAGCTTCCCAAGGCTTTACAAGCAACCTCTCACACAGATGAATGACTGAGGAGCTTCAGAAACTCAACTCCGCGCAACTCTCGCGAAGCTCAAGAGTAGAACACAGGCCAAAGGTCACGCGCTCAAAGCAGACCTCTCTCAATCTGAAGGTCGCTTAAGGAGAGAGAGCTTCGAAGATTTCTCGATAGTCATCAGCGCGCAATGTCGAGGGGTACAATTCTCAGAAGAAGAACGCCTCGTGCAATTCGCGCGCCATTCAAGAAAGAAAGCATCCTGACGAAGATTGAGTAAGATAAAGAACCTCGCGCAGTTCAGAACTCAAAAGAACCTCTCGAGGTCACAAAGTCCAAGTAAAGAGAAGAGCTCGCGCAGTTCTCGCGTTGCTGCCCAGCGAAGACTAATCTACCGCGCGACTGCTTGAATTGCAACCTCGCAACGCTTGAGACTGTGTTTTCTATTCAACCTCGTGAACTCATCCTAGCGAAGAGCAATGAGCTACCACGCGACAAGTCTAGGAAACTACAGCTACCTAACGAGGCTCTGAACCTAAACTTCCATCTCTTCAGCAGAGGGCATTCTAGAAATTTCCAATGATTAGGGCATGCATTCCCATGCTCAAATCTCCGTGCACACGCCCCGAGGCATCCAAGGATCAGTAGAAGGCCACGTAGCATCATTAAAATTAGGGTTTCCTAACCCTAATGCGCCGCCACCCCACTGCTATATATACCCAGGCCTAGCTTAGGTTTAGGTATCTAGGAACCTATCTCAGATCACTTTTCTTTTCTCTTTCTTTTTAGCAGTAAGTAGTTTTTCTTTTTCTTTTTCTTTTCTTCTCTCCATAGTCTAGCAATTGCTGGCTATGACTTTGTATATGTATTTGAGTTAGATTAATGGAAGTTTTGCAATAGGATTTATATTTTGTGGGATTGTTGTTTATATGTGAGATGCTCTGCAAGGTGTTGGTCCATTGCCTTGGCTGTGTTTCAAAGCAATGGAGGATTGATTTTAAGGGCCACTCAAATCCAAGTAACCTGTGTGTCTGGGCTATCATGGTCTTCCAGCCTTAGCCCCACCACAGGACCTACTAGATCTGAAATCCCCATGGGAGCTTGAGTGCTTTGGTGAACATGGTGGTAGCAGCGATAATCTTGTTTTGTTTTGGGCTCCGTGAGGAGGATAACCTCTGGGATAGTCTGTGACCATTTAAGTGGACAGATTATAGCCTTAGGGTGATTCTAATCCACCGATCCAAGATGGATCCTTCTTCTTTTCACTTGAGCTTGTAGAAGCCTGGTGAGGGATTGTACAGAGGCAGACTCCCCCATATTTGTATAGATCTGTCATCAGATGTTGGATCTGATCTGGTTATAGAGATTGTAGGCTGGTGACTAGACAATTGCAGCCTCTCTCAAGCAATGGACAGCTGGATCGAAGGTTGTACTCAATCGCTTACTGGTTCTATGTGTCTGGGCTATCATGGTTTTCCAGCCTTAGCCCCACACATGGAACTTTAGAGATTGAGGTTCCCTATGGATTCCTGAGCTGGTAGCCTGAATGAAATAGTGCCTGCAATGATTTCTTTGTTATGTTCTGACCCATCCCTGGATAGTGGCTCCCCTATGGGATAGTCTGTGTCCATTCAAGTGGACAGGTTATAGCCCTAAGGTGGAGTCATGGCAGTAGAGATGGGTTGGATCCTTTCTCCTCAGAGGTGATAATGTAGCCTCTGGACAAGATTTCTATAACATCAGATCTAAATCTGAGTTACAAAAACTCCTCTGACCTTGGCTCAATAACATATTTCTCACCTTTTTATAATTATTTTCCACACTCCATCCATCCTCTCAATCCTTTCTGTAATTTAGTTATTAGAATACTTAGAATAAGTGACCTTAAACTCCCCTCCTTTTAGATCGCCAAATCAGAGATGATCCAAGGGACTTAGAGACTCCTTGGAGCCTTAGATCACTTTTCCCTGTGGGACAAACTCTTACTTATCAAAACTTGCTACATAGGGCCCTGTATCTTGTAGGTCTAGGATTTCCAAGTTGTGCTGATTCATCCCCTGTTTTATTCTATTTTTTTTGGTTTTTAAATAATTTTCAACACCAACCAATAAGCGAAGCACACTTGAGATCAGCAACAAGCATATATAGCATTGAGAGCCGCAATATTACACTAATGGAATACCCACCATCGTCGTTCATTGAATAATTCACAATGTCAAGCCCCTCAGCTACGTTAATAGGGTCACTTGTGCCACATTGACCATTAGCGGTCCACAATGTACGAATATCCCGCCGTACCGGTCACAATGTGTGAATATCCCGCCGCGTCGGTCATGGATATCCTGCTGCGTCGGTTGGGTATTCACACACAAATCTTAAATCAAAGTGCAGAGCTAAATTATAGTTTATCACCGTGAATTGTGGTAAATTATAGCTAGGTTTAGGATTGAATAGAAGTTCACACACGCACATATGTCACACACACACATACGGATCGAGTTGAAGTTCACGCTCACACACACACTTATCACACTTGAATCCATGTACAATGCTCATGCAGTTGAAATGACGAGGTGTTATGATATTCACACACATACACGCAGATCACATCATAACTCATATGCTTATCATAACAAATGTACATGCTATAAAATTTTTCCTACCTCACACGCAGTCCACACAAAGTTCTTTCCTTCACAATAGCGCCTTCGCATCACATGTTCATGGTCTGAACCTAGAACACATCAAGTCATGTCTTACACATCAGAAATGACGAAGCAGAAGAGGTCTCGAAAGTCCTCTTTCACAAAACTGACAAATGCCAGGATCTGACAAAATAGATCGATCGAATCCCAATCCAATCGATTGGTTTCAAATATTGATCGATCGAAATACATTTCGATTGATCGGTTTCCTTCTCAAATATACAATTCTCTATTTGTAAAGCTTATTTCACACTCGATCGATCAGTTCCAAAACCGATCGATCGGTTTCACAAATCGATCGATCGATTATAAAATTGATTGATCGGTTTCACAGATCGATCGATTGATTTACTCAGAAACCATCTCACTTAACACTTTCAACCTGGCAAGCCTACAAGTGAACCTATCGAGTTTGCACCGCATCAACTCGAACAGAAATCAAACCAAGTGAAAACCTCACGAGCTGAGCACAAAGTCTGTCGAGGCACAATTCGATCGCTCGAATTTCAATTCGATCGATCGGCTTTCCCTTTCTGAAACCACACTTCTATGTTCTATATATATATATGTGTATATATGTTTCCTGTCAAAATCGATTGATCAATTCTCATTTCAATCAATCAGTTTTGACAAATTCTCAGCCCCCCAAGCTTTTCTTCTCAGGTTTTGTTTTTCTCAAACCCCAACACATTTATTATGACTTTCTAGGGCATTAAGTGCCCAAATCATACCACACACTCACACATTTAATTCAAATCCTTTAGAGTATTTATTATCCCATCAAACCCATTTATTGCTCCCTTTTAAGGGCATTGATTTCTAATCACCCACCATAAACACACCTGATTTAACTCATAAATTCTTACCTTGGAAATCAGAGCTCCTACTCCCCAATAGTCAACATCTTTAGCTCCTTGACTCCTCCTTTCTCGCACATCAAGGTTTTACAAACCTATCTTCTCACGATCGATTTCATATACACTAAAGTTCTTTCCTTTCTTCCCTTTTCTCTCTTCTCCACAAACCACATTTCCAACACAAAGTAAGAAACAAAATTTCTTATCTAAGCTTTGCTTTTATACTTAAGTTTTAGTTTGGGTGTTAAGCTAATACACCATACGTTGGTGTACCTCCTCTCATCCAATGATTATCTTATCTTTAATTTTCATTTCTATTTCACTTCTCACATCAATTTCTATCAGTCTCGAATTATGTGTTCAGTCGGGCACGCATCCCGAGTCATATGATTCGAAAGTCAAAATTTTCTAGTTGTTACAACATGGAACGCCTCCCAAAAAGTGACCTGAAAATCATGATTAAGTGTGATGTGTACCACATGGTGTTCTAGTCAGCTTTTTGGGATTCGTACCCCATGGAATAAAGAAATTGAACGTTTCATTATATGCCCCTAAGCTCAAGATCCATCATGTGGAACATTGGAAGGAAAAATGCTCTCCATTGTCGAACTCAAAGTAATCAATTATTTTTTGTGTAGTGCCCTCAAAGAAATTGGTTGTGTGTAAATAAAGGAATCCTATACCTTTACTGATTGACTTAGGAAATGAGTTAGTATTAGATAAGTGGAACCCGTGCCAAGTGACTTAATATTTGGGCCACTTTTGGATGTGCCACATAAAATCAACAGGCGTATCTAAGATAGGTGCACCATGATTAAAATATCGTTGGTGTGAATGATTGGTAGGAATAATAATCTCCATTATTTAAGGCGGAGGGTTCCGGACACCCACAGATATAAAAATAAATAAATAATAAATAATAATCTCCATTATTTGATTTTAAGCAGTCAAACACCATCTAAATTTAATGAATACAGTGTAAATAAATATCATTAGTTTAAGATGCCGATTGACTGCATTGAATCAGGTGAGCAAGATTTTTTATTTTCCTTATAGTAATTTGTACAATAGACCATGAGATCATAGAAAAATCACACGAAATACATGATGGTTCCACATGTCCTGCACGCACAACAAAATGTGACCCAAGTACCAAGAGCTTCATTTTTTCGGTTGGATACCTAATACTAACTCTATGAGTTAGTATAAGTGTCACGACCCAGGATCCTTACCCGATCTCGAGGGCCTAGAATTCCGTTTTATGACACCGCACGTTGGTTAAGACGACAAGCAGACATACACATAATCTATAAATTGACTTAGCATATGGATTGTACCATTTAAGATAGCATTAAAAATAATTGACTCATAAATTAATAGCGAGAATCATAAAAGACAATAAAAATGAAGTACTTAATCTTAATCATGTATCTAGGATAAAAATCAAACCAGTTTCACGTAGGGTAAAACGGTCTCAAACGTAAACTCACATAATGTATCAAGGCTAAAACAAGTCTCTCAAGAAATAAGGAAAAACTAGAGTAAAAGGGTTCTCAATGCTGGTAAAAATCTGCCGAGTCTACGTTCTCATCAAGGTAGTAGCCGACATCCTCGTTTATATGAGTTGTCTCCGGATCGAGCCTTCCAGATCATCAAGGATGCGGATATGTAATCTTCACCAAATCATAGATTTTGGGAGAGGGGTGAGTTTACTAAGTCGCGTCAACTCAGTGGGTTGCACAATCGATCCACCATAACTTACCCATGTGAGCGTGTGTGCAATCGCTTGAGTTGCAGTGTATTTTAAAACTAAAATTAGTATTTAAATAAAATGACTAAGTTATCCATAACTTATAACATATCATAATCCAACTGAAAAATATATTATAACATGAAGGGTACATGATGCTTATAATTTTCTTATCTCTTTTCCTATTTGTCTCATCAACTTAGCATACGTGACATATCATAAGTCTTATTAATTACTCCATACGCCTACACAACGTACTTCGTATCTTATCTTATTTAAACGATCTGTGTCAGGATCGCTGCTCGAGTCTACCACGCGAGGTCCACGTGTAGATAACCACCTAACTTCCATATCATAACATAAACCACCATCCAGCCAGATGAGGTTGCCGGCATAGTAACCACGATGTCCCCTTAGTTCGAGACAAGGCTATAATGTCCTTAAGACCCGTCTTGGCTGCAGACATTGGACCCATACGGTGACTCATAAGGTATGGAACGTGTAAAAACTTAATTAATATTTAGCTGGCCTTCATAACGTATCTTAACATATCATAACATTTATTCGGTTCTGGGCTTAGGTCCCTACGATGGGTCAAAATACCGGGTATAGGATACGTATCGTCCAAGCTCAAAACCGATACGTATCGGACGATACGTATCGGAATAGTAAAATACCGGACGATACATTGAATGTATCGTCCGAATATATGCATACAAAATGGCGATACGGTACATTGAATGTACCATATCGTTCCAGTCCAAAATCGATACGTATCGTCCGATACGTATCGGTATCGGATAAAATTTTGACCCATGGTCCCTGCCCCGATTTCATATTTGCATGGGTTTAAGTCCCCACTTTCTTAACATACATGTGTCTTAACATATTCTTTTCTTATTTTTTTCTTAAAACTTAGTTAGAATGGGCCATGGTCCGATAGGCTTCACTAAACCACGTTTTCCAAGGGACGAGTTTTGTAGTAACCTGGATGTATTTCGTGTGGTATCCCATACTACCATAGAGGGGTTGCATCCGTACATGGATGCCTACATTACAAGTTTCACGTGACCGTGAAAGAAACCCCACCGTGACGAAGGCTTATGTCATATATCATATCTTATTCTTAAATATGCGTAGGCCCTTGTAGACACCCAAATTTGGCCCAAGGCCCGATCAGTCTGTACTTCGGGAGAGATGTACCCCTGTGCTTCCGATGGCACCCCAGAACCCTTACGAATCACCCTGAACCCTTAGGCATCTATCCAAACCTTTAGGAATCACCCTAACCTATTAGAACCATTCCCCAACCCTTAGAGATCAACTCTAAACCCTAGAATCCCTTCCCAAACCCAACTTGAACCCTTCTGAGCAGTTGATGGGATGAGAGCCACAAAATTTCACACAGACCATTACCATGGATAAGCTATATACCATTGGAAAGATGACTTCTCCAACTTTCCAACAAGCTAAAGATCACCCAATTTGGAGCTACGGTTCAAATGTTATGGCCGTTTTAAGTTTCACATAAAATCATGGATTTTAGGCAGGCGTATATATTACATACGCCCAGCCAATTTGGCCCCAGATTGGTCAGGCGTATATAGTATATACGCCTGCCTTTTTTGGGGGAAATTTGGTCTGGCGTATATAATATATACGCCCAGTATAGGTGGGACCCGGCACGGGCTTCATCTTCTCAGATTCCCCCTGGTTTTGGTGAAGTTTACTGTTCCTAAACTAGGCGTATATAATATATACGGCCAGCTTAGCTACAGTAACTGTCATCAGTAGCTCGAATTTCCTCTATCTAGTTTGATCCTTTGACCATCCCCTTGGCTGAGGTGGGTGTCTTGAGATTGGTTGCACCCCCTTTGAGCTTATTGGCAACCCTTAAGTCACCCATGGTCTC
This sequence comes from Chloranthus sessilifolius, assembly GCA_021018995.1. Classification (NCBI taxonomy): domain Eukaryota; kingdom Viridiplantae; phylum Streptophyta; class Magnoliopsida; order Chloranthales; family Chloranthaceae; genus Chloranthus; species Chloranthus sessilifolius. The sequence continues at coordinate 29,383,020 of CM037597.1, read as the reverse complement.
ACCCCATCATCTGCCATTGAAACCAGTTTCCCAAAACCCTAGGACCTTGAAAACCCAAAAAACCTTAGATGGGGAATTACCTAATTGCTAAACCAATTAGCTCTTAAGTAAGCCCCTAACCCATCCTTTCTCTATAAATAGAGAGGCCTACCTCTTCCTTAAGGGTTGGAAGAAATTGGAGGTTAAGGATTTGGAGCCCAAGATAGTGAGAGAAAATGCACACATTTTTCCAGAATTCCAACATGCTTAGTTCATCCCTTTCGACCCATTTTCACCATTAGATCACTCCCGTTTGCTAAAGTCTAGCCTCTAGCCTCACTCTACACCCCTTACTTTAGTGGATCCTAGCATTAGAACCCATTTTCACACCATTTAAGCCATCGGAAGCACGCCAAAGCGAAGATCTTCCACGGTGCAACAAGGGCCCGTGAGCTCCGGCTCACCCCTCTCTTCCTCTACTCTCTTGGTGTCTCCTCCGTTCAAGATTGAAGCCGTTACACGGCCGAAATTTCGGTTTGGCTCAAAGCTTGATAGGACCGCATTGCCTTCGGGCAAGGGGAAACTCCGCCCTTTTTATTTTTATTTTTGGCCATAGATAGAGACCGCTACGTGCGGGTTGATCGGGTGCCTAAACCCTTCCCGATCGATAATCGAAGCCCCTACCCTAGAGCCTTTGGCAAAGACCGGTAAATCAGAGTCATATTTAGCACTTCGGTGCTCAAAATATCAATTCGAAGGTTTCCCGAGTCACCAAAAGCTCCGGGTGGCAACTCTACATTTTATCCAAGGTGAGCGCATCGCCGCGATGGATTCGAGAGGATCCACGGTCGCACAGATGGCGACTCTGCTGGGGATTTCACCCTAGCGCTTCCCCTCTTGTTGGCCTTTCCTTTTATTTTTTTATTTTACTAACCATGGCTGTTTTTTGTTCTAATTTGCTGCTATTTTTCGCTATTTTTTGTTGTTTTTACTAACGTACTCACCCCTACGATTCAGTCCTTTAAGTGCTTTAGCCGTTTACGGCCTACAGCCTTTAAATTTCAACTTTTACTATTCTAGTCATTTAAGCCGCTTAGCCATTTGAATTTATTTTCATGTCATTTAAATTTCGGTCATTTATAAGCCTTAGCCGTTTGGCGGGCCTACTTTAATTTATTTGGTCATCATATTTCACCTTTGAACGCATTGCTCGTTAAAAGCGACGCATTTGTCATCCCGACCGATTTTGGACTTAATTTCACTCCCCTATAAAATTTGTAATTAAAAGTGAACCAACGGATGGGGACATAATCGAATTTATTTTGCATTTTGGATAGTTTTCGGGGTTTAGGTACGATACAATTTACCCGGTTCCCAGTCAGGCGGCAGCCCTAGTGGTGATGATCCCGAAAAGAACCACCCCTTCCAGTACCTGAGAAGGCGCTTGCGCCGGAGGTATATCGGTTGGGTTGCCAATTCCGATCAAGCCGTAAAACCCGCATTGGTGAGAGGGTAGAAAACCCAAAATTCAGCCGTGTATCCCTAGGAAGCGGAAAGGAGAGACCCGATAACAAACACAGCAGTCTCCGGGAGCATTTCTCCCAAGAAACCAGTTCAAAGACCCACATTCAGGCTTGCTGTCCATTATCAAACAGAACCTTTTGCGGATTATATATATACGCCCAAAGAAAATAGCCCCAGATTTACAGGCGTATATATATATCGCCCACCAAATCAGATTTAAGCGGTATATAATATATCGCCCCAAATCTATACCTTTTTGGTCGGCGTGCATAATATATACGCCCGTAATATCTTTCCACCACCCCAATTCCACGATTAGCGGTATTAGTGTCCGCGGTAGCCTCCCACATTCTCTAACACCCAATATGCCCCCGCCCAGTCAAAAGAAGGCGACTTCTTATTGATTTGCTTCGGGGGATCGGGTCATTTGTGTGGATTCCCTCGCCTTCAATAGAACGAAAGGGTTCCCTTTCGCTTCTTCCGAAGTGTGTCGGATCCCGCCATGAGACCTACTAAAGGTACATATATCGCCCGAAACGGGAGTTGACCCTGGGCACCAGGTCATCAGTCATCTAAGTAGAGGGGAGTTGATTAAAAAAAAAAAAAAAAAGAGAAAGAAAATCCTCATCTTCAAAAAAATCCACCTTCAAAAAAGGGAAAAATCAATCAAAATCAAAAATCAAAAATTACAAAATTCACTTTTCAAAATCAAAAAATATCATTTTCAAAACCCAAAAAAAGAACACATAAGGAGAAACAATCAAAAATATACCTTGGTGTGACCGGCACTACGGCGACCTCAAACCCGGCCCGTAGGAGAAGAACCAAGAAGGTATTTGGCCCCTATCCGCGGCATCAATACAACACTCGTCGGTGGATCATGTCAAGAGCCGATACATCCCCACCGTCATCCCCTTCCCATTCCCGTATAGGAGAAGACCCGGTCTCCGACACCTTCACCCAAGCCAGGTTCGATATCACGGGCCCATTCGGGGCGCCCGTGTTCACCTCCACCTCATCCCCTTCCCTTACATTCCCCCAACGCATGCTTTGTCATCCCCTCGAAACCCCCATTTCCCTACCGATCCTTACATCCCCATCTCCCATCCAAACACCATTACCGCATCCCCCTACTTCCAAAGACCCCCCAGGGAGTCCCATCCCCCGCCTACTTCCCACACTCCATCCCTCTCATCACCCACGCCCCCAACATCCTACATCTCATCCACCCCATTTACCCAGGTCATGCCCAATTTCTCCCAACCACCTCCATCCTCAAGTAATCCATCACCCCCCAATCCCACACCTGAGTCCATGCCCTCGATGGAGGACATGAGAACGATGTATGCCCTGTGGCTCTCTAACCCTACCTCTCAAACCCCGCATCCAAATTTCCAAAACCTCCATACCCCATTCCCCCCTAACCATGCCCAACCACCCATCGTCCATACCTCCCAAAATCCCCTGCCTCAACTCCAGACCCAAACCCACACAAATCCATGGGCCCCAGCCCAAACCCCTCTAGAGACATGGGCCCAGGCCCAAAACCCTCAAAACCCATGGGCCGAAGCCCAGGCCCTAGCCCAAACACCTCCAAACCCATGGGCTCAAGCCCAAGCCCACCAAACCCAGGCCCAGACCCAAACCCAAGTCCGAGCCCCCCAGGGCCCATGGACCCAAACCTACCAAACTCAAAACCAGGGCCCATGGACCCAAACCCAACCCCCTCATGGCCTAGTAGCCCAAACTCAACAAGGCCCATTGGCCCAGAGTCATATTAAGCCCCACCCCCAGGCCCAAAGCCCGTCAGTCCAAGCCTTCCAAAACCATCAAACCCAAATCCCTCAATCCCAAGGCCCATCCGCCCACGCTCATCAAAACCCATTCACTAACCCCATACCCCCCCACCAACACCCTTCATTCACCAATACCCTTCATTCACTTATACCCCTTACGCCCCCATCCCACCTCCAACGGGAAATCCAATCCATCCCATTCCTCAAAATCACAACATCCCACCTTCTCAATCACACCCCCATCACCCCCAGAATGTGCCATCAACTCAGCACATCACTTACCCACACGCCCCCATCCCACCTCCAACGGGAAATCCAATCCATCCCATTCCTCAAAATCACAGCATCCCACCTTCTCAATCACACCCCCCATCACCCCCAGAATGTGCCACCAACTCAGCACATCACTTACCCACAAAATGCTCACCCATTTATCCCCTTCTCATCCCCTACAAACCGTGTGGCCCCACCAAGTCATCCAACCCATCACCCCCCAAGTCCAAATAGCAGAGCTTGCCCCTCACCAATACCACGACCAGCAGTACGAGGAGGATGAGATTTGCAACAGTGGAGGAACTGCCAGTTTTAACCCTCCAGGGCCCACCATCATCACACCTAGGGTCGAACCAAATCAAGGGGAAGCGGTCCCCGCCACAGCCTCGAAGGAACCAGAGTAGCTGAAAGAATAGATAGACAGAATACAGAAGCAGCTGATGAAGATGGGAGGAATGGAACTACACTCGACGGACTTTTCAGACTTATGTCTGTTCTCTGACGTCCCCCTGCCACCGAAATTCAAGATGCCATCCTTTGATAAGTATAATGGCACTGGCAACCCCATCGCCCACTTGAAATCTTACTGCGGGGATATGTGCCAGTATGGCGGAGATGAACAACTCCTCATCAAAGTGTTCCAGAAGAGTTTAACGGGCCCAGCACTGAGATGGTTCACATCCCTGGAACCATCCATGATAAAAAATTGGAAAGATCTGACATGCTTATTTCAAGAACAATATGTCTATAACATGGACATAGAACCAAAGAAGTCGGACTTGGCCCGGTTAAAGCAAAGACATGATGAAACGTTCAGTGCTTACTTAGGGAGGTGGAGGGCCTTAGCCGCTCAGGTAACTCATCGAATTCCCGATGATGGCGATTGAATTGATAACCAAGGAGCCCTCCGGTCATCGCCAGATTTCTTAGTATATATGCGGTCAAGTTTTCTTGATCCGTCCGAAATGCCAACCGTTCTAAGACGCCATTAGAGAAGAGCTAGGAAGGAATCGCGCCAATGGGGCCACTTTGGGTTCAAAAGTCGAGCCAAGAATTGAAAGAAGACCGAGGAGACGGTCAGAACATTGTTTACCCTCAGGCCAATACCAACCCCCCCCCGATACAACTCCAGGTTACACAACCACCCCCGACCCGTTTTGAGCAAGTACCAAGGCCAAGCAATGGACCAAGAGCCTCGTTTACCCCGGAACAGATGAAAGCACGCTTCAAACGAGTAGTCACCTCGTTGGGGTAATCCTTGAGTGTCTTACTGCCGGTGTTACTACAGAAAGGCCTGGTCAATTTACTCCAACCTCGCCCCCCACCCCCCACCCCAATACCAAGGAATTATGATCCGAATCTGCATTACAATTTCCACCAGGGACCGGGTCACCCTACGGACTGGTGCTTCCCGTTAAAGCAAGCGGTCCAAGATCTGATAGAGGCGGGAAAGATCATACCCCTGCCACTTCCCCAAGGGCAGAACCAAAATATCCATCAAGCCCCTCTACCATACCGCACCAGAGGCCCTGTTGGATAGAGGAAGAAGAAGAAGAGTTTGACCCTTCAGATTATATTAGCAATCAGGAGGAATTTTCACTCCCCAGGCCAAACGAAGATGAACTATTTGTTGGGGTGATCGAGAGCCATCAGATCTTGCGATTATTTTCCCACACCACTTGCCAAGAGGAGCCCTTAGATTTAGGCGTTTTTCCACCCGCCCCTTCTATCAAATCCAAGCAGCACACCACTTCGCAATCATACGCATATCCACCCCACCTCCAATTCATCCCATACACCCCTCCGTCACACATAAATCATCCTATTCCTTACGCAATTCCACCATCCCCATATTATCCTACCCCATACACGCCCTCAAGTCCCTCCACCCAATATAATGCTCCGCCATCCTCAAGTTATCATACCCCATACACGCCCTCAAGTCCCTCCACCCAATTTGCCCCATACACCCCTCCATCACCCCCGAATTACCCCGCTCCATGCACAACTCCGTCACCCCCAATCTATCCCATTTCATCTACCAACCTATCATCATCCCACCATGCCACAAACCCTTTATATCCCCCCATTCCACCCACTACCCCGCCATGTCCCGGTCATCCCGCTCAATGCGCAACTCCATCGCCCCCAATTTATCCCACTTCATCCACAAACCCGTCACCATCCCATCATACCTCCCTATATACAAACCCTTCATACCCCCATCATCCCGCGCCCACCACGCCTCAAACGTCTCCCCGTCCCTCCAGCCCAGTCACACTCCCGCCATCCCTTCGCTATTTTGGCCATAATCCAACTCCACCACCACCCGGACAAGCAACCCCTCACCCAATCCCCTCATCACCCAATCACCACTGGTCCTACCATGCCCAAGTAACACCAGTACAGGCCCCCCCCCTCCCCCCCGGCCCATAACTCCAATTCTGTCAATTCCCCCCACTACCATTCCACCCCCCATTAGAGTTAACCTAGTCGGACCAGAGAAACCAGTATATCTGGCCCAATCCTCCCCGGAATCCTCACTCACCCAATTTCTCATCCCAAAACCTGCTTATGACCCGCATCAGGTACCGTTGAGCTATGAATAGATGGACATGAATGTCAGGTGCAACCAAGAAGAGGCTGTTGAATTTGTTACTCGATCGAGCCGGATTTCTGCCCAGCCAGAAACATCAGGGGCAAGCAGAGGAGAAGAAAAGAAGAAAGAACATGCCACAGGAAATCCCTTTGAAAAAATGGCCAGGGAACATATACTGGAGACACAGCTCAAGAGAATGCCCGCGCATATTACCGTGTGGGATTTATTGATCACGTCCCCACTCCACTTTCAAGCCCTAATGGGAGCGCTCAAGGACGCACATGTCTCCACCCATGTAACTCCAGATGAAGTAGGGGAAATAATAGGGCAAGTGTTGGCCCCAAACGCCATCTCTTTCACCGATGTGGACCTATCAATCGAGGGGAATGACCATTCTAAACCCCTGAATATAACAGTGGAAGTAGGGAACTTGGTGGTGCCGTTGGTCCTGATCGACAACGAATTCGGTGTTGACAATATGCCCTCTAAGGACGGCAATCAAAATTGGGGCGAACCCCGACACCTTTCGGCCATCCATATCAAGCACACGGGGATTCGACAACACTAGAAGGGAAATCATAGGAGAAGTAGACCTTGACCTGATCCTCGGACCGCAAACCTTCACCACCCCCTTTCAAGTGATGGACATCAAGTCTACCTTCAATCTGCTATTGGGCCGGCCATGGATACATAAGCTCGGAGCGATACCATCTACTCTACACCAAAAGCTTCGATTCATCTCAGAAGGAAAAATTGTCACCATCTTAGGTGAGAGCAGAGAAGACATGGGGAAGAGCGCTCTGCACATTGAGAATCTGAAAGTGCTGAACATACCGCACACAGCTGAGGACGTCGATCTCCATCGATTTGAGTATGACTTCTCGAATGTTACCCTCAAACCAACTGAAAAGATCCCAGATAAAACTAGAGGAGGAATGGATGCAGCTGTGTTCATGCTCCACAGATGGGGCCATCAAAAAGGGAAAGGACTGGGCCCACACCTTCAAGGAAGAAGAGGCCCCGTCAAGCCCAAGGGGCAACAAACTAAATTCGGCTTAGGCTACAGGCCCAGAGAAGAGGAAGTCAGAGAAGCCAAGGAGAAGATGAGAGCCGCAGCAGCTGCCAAGGTCAGAGGAACCTCGCGCTCGCCCCCACATCCGTGAAACCTTTGTGAGCGTCGGGGTGGTAAAAATTGATCTGAATGGGGAGACGAGGGTAACCCCACATAAGCCTGTTGCAATCCACCCCACCAATCCCTACATCATCCCCCCAAACTTCGAAATGGACTTAGCCGCCCTTTCCTTGTTTGAGGAAGAAGCGCCCCGATCCACCCCTCACTTCAGCACCAACCACTCTGGACCCCTCCTAACAGTAGAGGATAAGGTCCCGGAGGATCCCTCTGTAAATATGTTGGGGGAGGAAATGCAAGAGCCTACCAATATGCTCCTGATCAAAGAGGTAAAGGCCAAGCCTCGCAGGTGAGTAACTGGGCATCCTTGCCCCAACTCTTGAGAGCCGCCAAATGCCATGAAAATGGTACCGACTCCCCAAAAAAAAACAACCTGTAAAAAGTGAGGTTAGCCTCTGAACCACTCTACCTTGTATATATAGAGATCCACCTCACCAGGGGCTGACCTCCGAAAAAATACAAAAGATCATAAAAATAGAAAAAATACCAATTCCAAAAATATTGTCCTTTAAAATTCCCATTAAAGTTAAAATCAATGTCGTGATACCCATCCCATGTGAAGCCAACCCCTTCCCTGTAGAAATACAAGAAGAGGTAGGAGTCACGAGTCTGGACGAGGAAGGCCAAACCGACGAGCTCCCCAATGAGCTCTTCAAACAATTTGCCAATTTTGAGCATGGCCCTACCCCGATCGTCAAAGAGACAGAGGACGTCAATTTGGGCACCACAGAGGCCCCCAGAATCACCAAAATTGGAACGTCGCTGTCCCCTGAGGAGAGGAAAGGTATGATAGACTTCCTTCGATCATACCAAGACGTCTTCGCATGGTCGTATGAAGACATGCCTGGTTTGGATACCAATCTGGTTGAGCATGAGTTGCCACTCTACCCCGATGTTAAGCCGGTGAAATAGAAGTAGACGACTCAATTCGAATGGATGTTGAAGGTGAAGGATGAGGTCATTAAACAGTATGATGCAGGTTTCCTCATGGTATCCAAGTACCCACAGTGGCTAGCCAATATTGTCCCCGTACCAAAGAAGGATGGAAAGGTCCGAATGTGTATCGACTTCCGAAATCTCAATAGGGCGAGCCCTAAGGATGATTTCCCACTACCACACATCGACATCTTGGTCGATAACACTGCAAAGCATGGGATGCTCTCGTTTATGGATGGATTCTTAGGATACAATCAGATAAAGATGGCAGAGGTTGATCGCGAGAAGACAGCGTTCATTACCCCGTGGGGAACCTTCTGCTACAAGGTAATGCCATTCAGGCTGAAGAATGTTGGGGCGACCTATCAAAGAGCAATGACGGCCCTATTCCACGACATGATGCACCGAGAGATCGAAGTGTACGTCGACGACATGATTGCCAAATCGCCAGAAAGGGAGGACCACTTGATAAACCTGTAGAAGCTATTCGAGAGGCTGAGAAAATACAGATTGCGGTTGAATCCCCAGAAATGCGCGTTTGGTGCTATGTCCGGAAAGCTACTGGGCTTTATCGTCAGTAGGAGAGGGATCGAGGTCGATCCGACCAAGATCAAGGCCATCACTGAGATGCCACCACCATCTATAGAGAAGGAAGTCAGAGGTTTCTTAGGCAGGATCCAGTACATCAGCCGATTCATCACACAGTTAACTCTGATATGCGCACCAATCTTCAAGCTGCTGAGAAAGGACTCATCGGTTGAGTGGAATGATGACTGCCAGGCTGCATTCGACAAGATTAAAGGTTATCTCCTGAAACCTCTGGTATTGGTACCTCCCGTACCTAATAGACCCCTGATAATGTACTTGTCCACGACTGAGTTTTCCATGGGCTGTGTGTTAGGACAGCATGATGAGACGGGAAGAAGAGAGCAGGCCATCTATTACCTAAGCAAGAAATTCACTAATTACGAGACGCGCTATTCTCATATGGAGAAAGCATGCCTGGCGCTCATTTGGGCTACTCAGAGACTTCGACACTACCTGTTATCCCAGGCCGTTCTACTTCTAGCACGGATGGATCCGTTGATGTACCTATTCGAGAAACCTGCTCTCACTGGTCGAACTGCATGTTGGCAACTACTCCTATCTGAGTTTGACATTACTTATGTCACCCAGAAGTTAATTAAGGGGTAGGCGCTCGCCGATCATCTTGCTGAGAACCCTCTGCCGAACTATGAGCCTCTAAGGACCGAATTCCCCGATGAAGACATTTTGTTCATGACCGACGAGGATACAGAGGAAACGGAGGAGCCCTGGGTAATGCACTTCGATGGGGCATCGCATGTTGAGGGCCAAGGAGTCGGCGCCATTCTTATCTCGCCAAAAGGATCCCATATACCCATCTCCATCAAATTGAACTTCCCATGCACCAACAATATGGCCGAGTATGAGGCTGTCAGACCTGGTTTACGGTGCTCTTGATCTAAATATAACTCACCTCAGGGTCTTTGGAGATTCATAGTTAATTATATGCCAAACCAACGGGGATTGGAAGACCAAGGATGAGAAACTGATCCCATACCATGAACATCTGGAGGATCTGATAACTTGCTTTGAGGAAGTCACCTTCTCTTATGTTCCACGAGCAAGAAATCGGTTTGCTGACGCCCTGGCCACCCTGGCCTCTATGGTTGAGATTCCATATGGAGTGGTGATGAAGCCGATCATGATAGAGCAGAGGAACGAACCGACTTTCTGTCACCTGATTGAAGGACCTACAGAGATAGATGATGAACCACCCTGGTTCTCAGACATCAAGAATTTCCTCGAGACCCGAACTGTCCCAGAAGGAACATCAAAGGTACACAAACGCACCATCCAGTGATTGGCAACAAACTACATCATCTGCGGCAATCTCCTGTATAGACAGTCTCACGACAATATTTTACTCCGATGCCTAACCCAGAAAGAAGCGGTCGAGATCATGAAGGAGATTCATGAGGGGGTCTGCGGAGCCCACGTCAGCGGTCACATGCTTGCTAAGAAAATTTTAAGGGAAGGATACTTTTGGACTACTTTGGAGACTGATTGCTACCAGCACGTACAGAAGTGCTACAAATGCCAAGAGCACTCCAGCCTAATACACGCTCCGGCCATTGACTTGCACAGCATGGCCACCCCTTGGCCGTTAAGCCACTGGGTCTCGACGTCGTCGGCAAGATCAATCCTAAGGCTTCCAATGGACATCAATTCATCCTCGTCGCTGTGGAATACTTTACAAAATGGGTAGAGGCGGCCTCCTATACGAGCATTAAAGCTAGCCATGTTGAGAAGTTCATCAAGAATAACATCATTTGCAGATTCAGCGTACCCAAAGATATCATCACCGATAATGGCACTAACTTCGCTAATAGGCGCATCCGGGCCTTGTGTGAGCAGTTCAAGATCAAGCATCATCGTTCTTCCCCATACATGTGCCTCGCATTTAATGGAGCAGTAGAGGCAGCCAACAAAACTCTGATCCGCATCCTAGAAAAGATGGTAGTTACTTACAGAGATTGGACTGAGCAGTTACCGTTAGCACTTTGGGCCTATAGAGCGTCTATCCGCACCGCAACAGGGGCAACACCATTCTCCCTTGTGTATGGGACCGAGGCCGTGCTACCCGTTGAAGTCGAGGTACCGTCGCTTCGTATCCTTTTGGAATCCCATTTATCTGAAGCTGAGAGGGAAAGAGCCCGTTTTGAGCAGTTGGATTTAATTGACGAGAAAAGGCTCCTTGCCTTTGCCACACCCAAGTCTATCAGAGGAGAATTGCACGTGCTTACAATAAGCATGTCCGCGGTTGAGACCTGAAAATAGGAGACACTGTACTGAAGAAAAATTTTCCGTCTCTCCACGCCGATCTGAGAGGGAAGTTTAGGCCAAATTGGGAAGGACCCTACGTCATCCGAGAGGTTCTGCCAGGATACGCTGTTCGCCTCGCCACCATGGACGGAGACCACTTTCCCGAGCCCATCAACGCTGGATACCTCCATAAGTTCTACTCATAGGTCTTGGGACAAGGTAAGTGTTGATAAAAGTAGATGTGTGACCGCTTAAGGGCCCCATAAAAGAGGCCATCATTTCAAAGTCAAGTGGCCAACAAAAAATATTCCCTGAAAACCTTCACCCCTTTTTGCTACACACTTCGGGCCAACGACCATTTCCTTCATATACCCCACCCAAAATTCCAAAAAAGAAGAAGAAGAGAAGGGAGGAAAAATCCAAACCAAAAAAAGAAGGAGAAGCCCCCCCCCCCCCCCCAAAAAAAAAAACAACGAGGAAAAGGGAGGGGTACCCCAACAAAAAAAAAAACAAAAACCCCAAAAAAAAATGATGAATGAATGATGACTGGGGCATAAAAGGCCCCCGAAAAGAAAAAGGAGTCCCCGAACCTAGAAATCACCCCAAACTTAGATCCAAATCTCCAGAAAAACCTAACCTGTTTGAACCCCAACCACATTACAACCCGGAAGAAAGCCCTCTTTAAGGTCCACAAGCGGTTATAACATCTACTGCATCAGAACAAGCCGAGTTAACAAACCATAAAGAACTTCATTCAGCCGGCTATGACGGAATCAATGCCCATGTCGTGGCTTCCTGGCTCTTGAAAAAAGAAGAAAAGAAAAAGAAAAAAGAAAAAAATTAATTTGAGTTCAAAGCAAGACGGACGTGGGAAAAACCCGAAAGGGCACCACGAGTAAAAACAACGAACTCACGCGGACCAGGTGAAAACCTGAAAGGGCACCTGGGGTAAGAGAGCGAACCCATGGACGTGGTGAAAACCCGAAAGGGCGCTACGGGTAAAAACAGGGATGACAGGCATGGCGAATACCCGTCTTGGGCGCTATGAGCAAAAAATGTCAAGAAAAGAGAGATTAGGAGAAGATCTGTCCTAGCCCGCCTATTTCAGTTTGGATCCCTTAAGCCTCTTCTCCCCTTTGATGGGTCGCTCCTGTTGGAAATTGGATCGGATCCCAATCAAGTATGTCGTCTCTACCGCAGCGTCTGACGCATGACCAAAAGGAAAGACAAAGGGCTGAACCAATCCAGGCTCTAACCTTCCCATGTTTAAAGGAAAAAACCTGTGCCTCACCCACAGGGTTCGACCATGCTCAAAATAGGACCCACTGATTTGGCCCCATAAAAAACCTCACCCTCTGAGGAAGAAAATTCCAAAAAAAGATAATAGATTTTCCTTTCCCATAAATAACCTTACCCTGTGAGGAAGAAAATTCCAAAAAAAGATAATAGATTTTCCTTTCCCATAAAAAACCTCACCCTGTGAGGAAGAAAATTTCAAAAAAGATAATAGATTTTCCTTTCCCATAAAAAACCTCACCCTGTGAGGAAGAAAATTCTAAAAAAGATAATAGATTTTCCTTTCCCATAAAAAACCTCACCCTGTGAGGAAGAAAATTCCAAAAAAAGATAATAGATTTTCCTTTCCCATAAAAAACCTCACCCTGTGAGGAAGAAAATTCCAAAAAAGATAATAGATTTTCCTTTCCCATAAAAAACCTCACCCTGTGAGGAAGAAAATTCCAAAAAAGATAATAGATTTTCCTTTCCCATAAAACCTCACCCTGTGAGGAAGAAAATTTCAAAAAAGATAATAGATTTTCCTTTCCCATAAAAAACCTCACCCTGTGAGGAAGAAAACTCCAAAAAAGATAATAGATTTTTCTTTCCCATTAAAGCCTCACCCTGTGAGGAAGAAAATTCCAAAAAGATAATAGATTTCCCTTTCCCATAAAAAACCTCACCCTATGAGGAAGAAAATCCCAAAAATTTAATAGATTTCCCTTTCCCATAAAAAGCCTCACACTGTAGAGGAGAAAATTCCAAAAAAGAAGAGAAAAACCCCACCAGGTGAAGAAAAAAAGAGAAAAATCCCATAAAAAGTCTCACATTACAGGATTACAAAAAGCAAAACAAGAGTGCATGTATAGATTTCATTCCCTTTACAAGTGTTGCTTGCTGAGTGTCACGTCCCAAAAAGATAACGACATGGCACACTTTCTATTTCTGCTGATTTCTTTACAACAAGAAGCAAAACCCAAAATGTATATAGCTGTGTATATATAAAAAAAAAAAAAGAGAAGAAGAAAAGAACAGAAAAAGATAACCCAAAAAGAGATCTCTGATAGGGGGCTTTCCCCCCGTATATATGATCTATGATATGTGCAGAGTGTGTCAAGGGCGGGAGCACGCTTCAAAGCTAATCGCAAGGGGAGTCCTCGGGCATTTCGATCGACATCCACCTACCATGAAGACTCTTTCTTCATTGCGGGACTCAATAAAAAGACCGATCCAACCAAGAACCTCGCTCTCGGTCAGAAGCTCTCACCTCCGCAATAACAGCTCTGACCCTTTCTTTCTCCAAAGTCTCGATCAAAGCCAGCCTCTCTACGGAAAGGGACTCGATCCGGGTCTGAAGCATCGCTTCCTTACATGGCCAGGGCCCTGTCTCTACCACATCTACCGGGTTAGAGTAGGTAATTCCTCAGATACTAGCCAACCCTCGTAACTCGGAGTGACAACGCCCCCCTGAACCAAGCTACACATATGCGTTGATTGGCAGGTTTCCCAGAGGGCAGCTATGCGATCAAGATCACTAAGAGAACTGCGAGAGAATACCAGAGAGCACGGGGTGGCCTCTGGTGCACAGGCACATGCCGAGTAAATTGGCGAGCAGCACCCGAGATGGGAAGTAATATGTGCTACCGGTCAGTCCCAAGAGTGTGATGCCCTCACAATCCCGAGAGCGGACAATCGGAAAGGTGTCGTCCGTCTAGGGAAGTTGCAGTCTACCGTCGGATAGTCACAGCTTAGTTCCTCGACGCTCCCATCGTGCCTCAAACTCGGATCGAAAACCCCAAGCCACATCCCCTCTAATCAAGCAGAATCTCGGCACAGGCCCCATGATAGCCAAATGCTCTCCTAACCAGATCTGAACAAGAAGCGGGCTCCCGCTGAAAATCCCAACCCGGCCCGAGGCCGCAGCATCCAAGCCTCGATACATCTCCGCCAGGACCAGGTGTACCAATGAGCGACCTCCCTCCAGTTCAGTCAAAACATCACATAGCCCGAGGGAAAAGCTCTCACCCAAAGGAAGAAGAGAACCTTCGACAGCAAATAAAGAGCAAAGGCCTTCACATTGAAGGGATCTCGAATAGGCAACTTTCGAAGGCTCGAGTCACCGAAAAGTTCTCTTAGGAATTTCACCGAGCACCTGGTGGGCCCTCCGGCGAAACATTTCTCATATCCACCCTTCTTCAGGCCAAGGACCGCGTGGACCGCCTTTGCATACCCCGGTTTGGGCACTACTTTGGCAAGGCCTCGATGCATCTTCAAGCCAGTGAGGGAGGCTAACTCTTCCAAAGTTGGGGTCAGCTCCCTAGACCCGAATTTAAAAACATGGGCCCTATGGTCCCATGATGCCAAAGCCGCCTGTAGTAGGTTGGGCAACAGAGGAACAGCGAGGAGAGAAGAAAGACGGGACAACCCGAGGCCATTCAGAATAGCAAGCTCGCTCTCGGCCAGACTATCATGCCATTTTTGCAAAAAGCTGGGCCCCGGGTCCAAACAGGGAAGTATACCGGTCCCCGTATAAAGGCTTGGGCCCCCTTTTGAAGGCAGGTCCATCGGCGTGCAAAGAGGTTCTTTATCGGTCAATATATGGCGATGGGCCCGCTAGAAAAGAGGGGAGAGAAAGGAAATAAAAGGAGGGGCAAAACAGCCAAACCAAAGTAGAGGAGACAAGGGGGGACCAGGCGCGGGTTATAAGGAGCCCGCTGAGGTCAATCTATAGCAGGCGTATATATTGTATACGCCAAGGCAAATTTTGAATCATTTTTGCCCGGCGTATATAATATATACGCCCGGCCATTTTTTACTGAGGATTGGTCAGGCGTATATAATATATACGCCCGGCCATTATTGCTGAACATTTGCCGGGCGTATATAATATATACGCCCAGTTTAAAGCCAGGGCTGGCAAGGCCCCCTTTTACAGAGATTCATTTTTGTCCCCAAGGAGGAACTTATTTTTGTTTGGGGGGCATTCCACAGACACATGCTGCACACCCTTGGAAGCCCCGGAGATACTACCGTAGGTGATATACAGAGAATCACCTACAGGATCGACTCCATCATTGGAGGGGTCATTCCAACAAGAAAACAAAAAAGAAAACCATCAAAGCAAAGAAATGAAACATTCATATAAAGCATAAAAATTATAAACCATCCAAAAAATTTGTTGTTTAAAAGTTATTACATATCCCCCAAATAAATCCAAAGTCTAAATTGTTGTTTTGTGTATGTCAAATTTGCAGAAACTAAACTAGTCCTGGGCGGCCCCCTTCGACTTCTTCCGGCGCCGGCTCGCACTTTGAAAGGTACGGGTCTCCCCCACCCGAGTCCATGCCTGAGAGATACGGCTAAGCAAGGAGCGCGACTCCTTCTCACGAGCACGCTGCAGAGGCACACCAAAAGCCATCAAATAGAGAAACAGGCAGAGAGTAAACTAGGAAAATGACTAGTTTGGGCCAGCATTCACTCACCACTTCGGTCTCCCTAAGCCCAACGAGGTTACGGTAGTATTCGGCCTGACTCACTGCCGACTCATAATCCTGGCCAGTAAGAAAAAGGAGGTGTTAGTCACACAGGCCATCAGCATAATTCAAAGGGAAAGAGAACGGAGCAACAAGGTAGAGATTACCCCAGGAATCAGCTCGGGAGGTGGGACCTGGATAGCTTCAGCAGAAATCTGTGCCTTTTCAGCCACGTCGGCACACACGCATGACAAAAAGGCATCATCCAGGCGCTTGAAGGTCCCCTGGACCTCGAGGCGACCACGGAAGCACCGCTGACAGCCACGCCAGAGGCGCCAGCCCCAGAAGGATCAGAAGGTCCAGCACCTATCGCATCATAGGGAACGGCCTCCTCTTCCCCCTCATCTGAGTCGCCACCCTGCTCAAACTGTAGAGAGAAATATTTTATCATTAAGGGCGACAGGTCAATCAAGGTAACCACATGAAAGCTGCTGAATGAAAGAAGAAAAGGGGCATTACCTAAGATCGCGGCCCGCCAAAAGCTAAAAAATTGGCACCAGGCACGAAGCGGGGCAGCAAGAAATGATAGGGCAGGGAGTCGTACCATGACTGATACCCCCCTGGGCAGGAGAAGGTCGTCGATAGGCACCCCATGATGAAGAAAATGAGCAGTGAGCTCATCAATGGGGCCCTCTGGGGTCAACACGTCGGCGGGAGGAGCTTGGGGCACGGCAAAGAGAGGGCGATACTGATGAACCGCTCTCTCCCCTAAATAGTAGGCCCTAGTCCAGGACCCGTAGAGAAAGATGATACGACGGTCCAGCAAAAGATGAGAGGGGCCCACTGAGGCCAAATTCCAAAAGGGGGATCCTATGTAAGGGTCGAGGATGACCTGCAAAAGAAGAAAAAATTAGAGAGGGATGCACACATTTGATCAATACCCCTAAGCACACAGAAGTTGAGCTACCAAATTTGCAAAAAGGGACTGGGATCAACAGTAATCGAGAGCGCAGTCCTAACTCCAAATGCTTCATACCTACGTCCCGGCGGCGACCCACGTGCCAGTTACTCATAAGGGGGAACGTAGCAATGTCCGACTGAAGCAGAGGGCGACCCGGTTGAAAGTGGAGGTATCCCCAGACCTGAGGAAGCAGGCAGATGAGGACAGGTATGCTATAAAAGAAAATTTGAATAAACTAAAAACAAAAGATAAAATACCTCGATGGCAGGCCAGAAACCCACAATGGAGCTAGACTCCCCAAGCACGGCCCGCTTTAGAATTTGGACATGAGTTGCAGCATAGCCACGCCACAATCAAATCGATGCACGGTCTCCCAGTTCACCATCAGGCTGAGTAGGGACAAGGAGACTCGCCCTCCACTGGTGTTGGAGAGGAGAGTCTTGCCTGGGAGGAAACGAAGGAGATGCGGGGCATAGATAGTGCAGTGGGCTCGATATAAATGTCCATGTCGGGCTGCCCCTGGTCCACCAACTCATTAGGCCCAAACTGATCAACCAACCAGGATAGCTTGACCTCAGAACCCCGAACGTTCCCTGAGGACGGGTAGGCCCCTAGCAGCTGAATCACCTCCTCCCTACCCGGTGTGCGGGTGGGTACCACGGGCACACCCCCGATACGGACCCCAGTGATCATAGACCAGTCGGCCGGAGTGAAGGCCATCTCTGCCACGACCATGTGGAATGTCATCGTCTCGGGGCGAAAACGCTCTATCAGTGCTTTTAAATAGGCCGTATCAGCTCTTAAAGCAGGGCATGAAATGAAGTTCCCAAAACCGGCAACCGTAAGTAGGTCCTTCACCACTGGGGGAAGGTAAAGCACAAGACACTGGAGGTCAAACCAACCGCCTCGGAACATAATGTGCGGCAGGGGCTGTAAGCAAAAGGCATCAATCAGATAGGGGCAGGAATATATAATGAGGGCATCAATGGAAAGCAAAAGTGGAAAGGAGGTTACTCCGACCAACGATCCCGGTTGGACATATGGGTGTCGGCGAGAGGAGGCCGGTGGGCGGCGGCCTTGCATCTCATACCAAGGCTGGGAGGAGCGCTGAGACACAATGAACTGTTCCCCACGGGGACCGTAGGCCATTTCCGGCCCTTCTTGCTGATCATGCCCCTCGTCACCAAACATCCTGAAAACATGAGACGCATCGGCATATGAGGGGTTGCCAACAAAAAAAAAAGAAAGAGGAAAATATGTATATGCATTAATCCAAAGAATAATAACAAAAAAATAACCATGTGTGTATGTATACTAATCCAAAATAAAAAAAAAGAGAGAGAGGTGTGTGTGTGTGTGCTAACTAAAAAAAAAAAAACAACCATGTGTGTATGTATACTAATCCAAAACCAAAAAAGAGAGAGATGTGTACGTGTGAGAAGAATAATAACAAAAAAAAAAACAACATGTGTGTATGAATACTAACCCAAAACCAAAAAAAAAAAAAAAAGAGAGAGAGAGAGATGTGTACGCGTGTGAAGAATAACAACAAAAAAAAAAAAACAACATGTGTGTATATACTAATTCAAAACAAAAAAAAGATGTGTATGTGCTAAATAAAAAAAAAAACAAAAAAACTCATGTGTATGTACTAATCCGAAAGAAAGGATGTGTGTGTACTAAAAGAAAGAAAAACAAAAAAAATCATGCGTGTGTGGGTACTAATCCAAAAAAAAGAGATATGTGTATATATAAAAAAAAAAAAAAAAAACTACAACAAAAAGGCAAAACCATGTGCAAGTGTGCTAATCCAAAAAAATAATAATAATAAGATGCGCTAATCCATCGAAAACAAAAAAAAAAGAGAGAGAAAATAGGATGAGATGAATAAATAATAGATGAAAAAATATATAGGCCTAAGGAAAACAACAACAAAAAAAAAAACAACAAAACCGAGAGAAAAGGAACATAGGCATCACATATGTGTAAATGGAAATGAAAAAAGAAAAAAAGCATTTCACCACAAAAGAAAAAAAGAGAGAAAAAAACAACAATGTTATCAAAATACAAAGAGAAAGTAAGGGAAGGTAATGGTTACCTTCAATGGGGGAGAAAAACGAAGAGCGGCCTTTCGATCCACACCCGCGACCGCCGGTAATGGAATTCAAGCCAAATCAAAAAAAAAAACCCTAAGGGGTTGTCCCGGACTCAAGAAGAAAGGAGGAAGTTAATCTGCCAGATTTTGGACGGGCGTATATAATACATACGCCCGACCATTTTTCACCAGATTTTGGTCAGGCGTATATATTATATACGCCCGACCAAAAATGGCAGTTTTTAAACTGCTCGACCTCCTTTTTTTCGATTTTTAGGCCCAATGGCCCCCTTGTATGCTATGGACCTCGATCCGGACCCCCTTCGAGGCCCACGTGTCATCGGCCATGGTGCACGCATCCCCAAATGACCCTTCGAGTTTCCTTCGATTGGCCCAAAGGGACCGTGTTACAACAAATGGATCCAGATCCATAGGCGCCCACCTAATGCGCCCACAAAATAAAAAAAACAGAAAAAAAATAAAAGAGAAAGAAAAAGAAAAAATACAACGCTGGTTCTCACAAGGGCGTCTCAACGTCTGTTTGCCCCACCCCGAGAGCTGTGTTAAATCAATTCAGAATGATCGGGTTCACCCAAAAGTTCTCGAACCCCGTCTCATGCAGGGACACTTTGTACCTGATCCAGCAGGCAAATGAATTTCATTCATCACCGGGAGCATACACTTAGCCCCAGATCTCCCCCAGCAGAAGTCAAGGCCTGATCCGGCAGGCAAACCAAGAACCCATCACCGGAATGCACACGTCCCTAAGGTATATCGACATGGCAAGTTGATTCGCCCAAGGATACGTGCAAAAATAAAGGCAGCTTGAGCATGCCCGGAGTCTCAATCAAAATTTAAAAAAAAAAGGAAGAAAAAAAAGAAGAAAGGAAAGGAGAAGAAATAACAACTTGTTGCTACTTAGTGAAAACCCTGAGTGGGTTGACCCCACCTTCCACGCCTTCGGATTGATATTGACCAAGAGTGCCCCCGACTTCAGACCATTCGAAAAGTCTATTGTCAGTCGAAACTGACCCGTCAAAAATGAAATTACAACCAACCAAACTATGCGCGAGCATATAGACCAAAGGGCTCTTTTACCTTTTATTTCCTTTTACACAGGCTTAAAACCTGTATAGGCACGGCGTCCCTGTTAAATGTACGCACTTGCGTCTGGGTATCCGCAGGATGGTCGTTGTCCTCGTAAATTGTACCTTAGGGTCGACGCTTCTATTCGTGCCTATTTGCTGCTTATCGCCCCTAATGGGTGTCTGTCTGTGCATAGTTAGTAAGATGTGATTTCATTAGGGATGGAGGCTAGAATTGGCCATCTCTTTCGAGGGATGATTGGTCCTAGCCCAATCTTTTCAGCTTTGTCTCGAGTTAAAGCACTCCGGTCCGTGCGAATCAGGAGCACTGGAACGTACACATCCCCAACGTGCACCTATCCCCAGCATGGCGCACACATTCTTAAAGCGTATCAATTGGCATTTGATCCACTTAAAGAGTTGTGAGAGAATAAAATTGCCAGAGGTCCTTGAGCTCGGCTTAGAAGCCTCGAAGCAAAAGAAAATTCAGAAAAAGACAAAAAAAATTACTCAAAAAATGGGCATGTATTCCCAAGAGGTGTTGCAACATCAATATTCGCTCCACTCGGGTCAATCATGCTAAAGCAACCTCGAGGTTGATGGGTTCACCCAGAAACTTTGAGCCTTACCTAGGTAAGGGAACCTGTGCCCAATCCAATGAAGCTGTCAATATTCCATAGGATTGGACACAGTTTGAAGGCATTCGCTTTGTATGCTTCGCATCAATTCCAAAGCATAGATCGATCATTCCGTTTCATGGAGCTGTCTGGTTCAGATTAATACTCAACATCACAAATCTATAATTTCCCTCAGGAAATGGACGATATCCCGGTTAGCGGGCTTTCACTTTTTGTGATCATCGCAGTTATGCCCAGTAATGTCGCAATGCGCTTGGGGACTGTTAGCTCTGAGGTACGGACGATATCCCGAAATGAGAGGGCTTACGTACACTCACCATCACCATGGATGTTTGAGAATTGAGTTGAACCGAGGCGGACCCATCAAATGCGCCTTGGACCTCTTCGGATGTCTCTTGTCTTTGGCATCCGATCATTAGTGATCGAATACCAAAGAGGGGCATCTGTAAACACCCAAATTCGGCCCAAGGTCCGATCAGTCTGTACTTCGGGAGAGATGTACCCCTGTGCTTCTGATGGCACCCCAGAACCCTTACGAATCACCCTGAACCCTTAGGGATCTATCCAAACCTTTAGGAATCACCCTAAACCTGTTAGAACCATTCCCCAACCCTTAGAGATCACCTCTAAACCCTAGAATCCCTTCCCAGACCCAACTTGAACCCTTCTGAGCAGTTGATGGGATGAGAGCCACACAAGTTCACACAGACCATTACCATGGATACGCTATATACCATTGGAAAGAAGACTTCTTCAGCTTTCCAACAAGCCAAAGATCACCCAATTTGGAGCTACGGTTCAAACGTTATGGCCGTTTTAAGTTTCACATAAAATCATAGATTTTAGGCAGGCGTATATATTACATACGCCCAGCCAATTTGGCCCCAGATTGGTCAGGCGTATATAGTATATACGCCTGCCTTTTTTGGGGGAAATTTGGCTGGGCGTATATAATATATACGTCCAGTATAGGTGGGACCCGGCACGGGCTTCATCTTCTTAGATTCCCCCTGGTTTTGGTGAAGTTTACTGTTCCTAAACTAGGTGTATATAATATATACGCCCAGCTTAGCTACAGTAACTGTCATCAGTAGCCCGAATTTCCTCTATCTAGTTTGACCCTTTGACCATCCCCTTGGCTGAGGTGGGTGTCTTGAGACTGGTTGCACCCCTTTTGAGCTTATTGGCAACCCTTAAGTCACCCATGGTCTCACCGCATCATCCGCCATTGAAACCAGTTTTCCAAAACCGTAGGACCTTGAAAACCCAAAAAACCTTAGATGGGGGATTACCTAATTGCTAAACCAATTAGCTCTTAAGTAAGCCCCTAACCCATCCTTTCTCTATAAATAGAGAGGCCTACCTCTTCCTTAAGGGTTGGAAGAAATTTGAGGTTAAGGATTTGGAGCCCAAGAGAGAACCCTAGTGAGAGAAAATGCACACATTTTTCTAGAATTCCAGCATGCTTAGTTCATCCCTTTCGACCCATTTCCACCATTAGATCACTCCCGTTTGCTATAGTCTAGCCTCTAGCCTCACTCTACACCCCTTACTTTAGTGGATCCTAGCATTAGAACCCATTTTCACACCATTTAAGCCATCGGAAGCACGCCAAAGCGAAGATCTTCCACGGTGCAACAAGGGCCCGTGAGCTCCGGCTCACCCCTCTCTTCCTCTACCCTCTTGGTGTCTCCTCCGTCCAAGATTCAAGCCGTTACGCCGTCGAAATTTTGGTTTGGCTCAAAGCTTGATAGGACCGCATTGCCTTCGGGCAAGGGGAAACTCTGCCCTTTTTATTTTTATTTTTGGCCATAGATAGAAACCGCTCGTGCGGGTTGATCGGGTGCCTAAGCCCTTCCCGATCGATAACCGAAGCCCCTACCCTAGAGCCTTTGGCAAAGACCGGTAAATCAGAGTCATATTTAGCACTTCGGTGCTCAAAATATCGATTCGAAGGTTTCTCGGGTCACCAAAAGCTCCGGGTGGCGACTCTACATTTTATCCAAGGCGAGCACATCGCCGCGACGGGTTCGAGAGGATCCACGGTCGCACAACCCTATCGTGATTTTCTATATGATAAATGTCATATGATAATGGTGAACATATATAAGAATGAACTATAACATAAACCTTAAGCATTTCATATTTTTGAAGAAAATTAATAAAGAGCATAACACACGAAATATTAAAGTAAAACAGAAAATAAGAAATATTTAACTACATTTATTTTACAATAGAGTTGAAAATATACTTTATTAGGGTTAATTGTATCCATGAAATTTGGTGATTGACTGGTATAGCGATCCGATATATTTTAAAATTCTAAATGAGAACATGTGTCCATTCAAGGATTGTATGAGGCTTAAAAGAGGTAATAGAATATTAAGTATTAAAAAACATTAATATTTGACCCCTTAAAGTTATAAATTGTTATTCGATGTAAGTTATTTAATATATTTTATATAATTTTAGCGATTTATAAGTCTGAAGATAAGTTGAGCGTAAGGTAGCCCAAGAGTTTAAAAAAATACTGTCAAACCCGTGCAACCTTGGATCATTTAAAACATATCCCAACTTGCAGCTCAATTTTGACCTTAAAAATATTCGATTCATGAAATTACTATTTCAGACAAAGTTGTAGATCTCGTTGTCTTCTTTCCAATGTCGTAAGAATTACGTCAATCCGAGTTTGGAGTAAAATGTTATGGCTAAAATACCAAGGCTGTGTATGTTGAAGAGTTTGGCCGAATTTTACGAAAATCTGGGAAAAACGATCCTATCGATTTTGGGTCGAATTTTTATGTTTTTAAGACCCAAAATTTATCAAAATTTAAGAAAAAATTAGGGTTTTCTTTTTAAGAAATAACTGAATAATTTAAGATGGATTTAGAGGCACCCACCTGTTGAAACGTGATTTGAATTCTACGATGATTTGGGTTGATGGAGATCGGATTCGAGAGACGATATATCCGAGTCTTTTCGCGAGAATTCTTTGCTTATGATAGATCGGTCGCGGCGATGAGAAACTTTAATGGTGTAAGATTCTCTGATAAGATCAAAAATCGATGGAGATCCAACGAGGAATTGTGAAAGATGACACTGTCGGAGCTTTTGCAGAGAAGAGGGAATAGAGAGCGACAACTGAGAGAAGAAGTAAATATATATTTAATTTCCTTTCTAGGTTAACTCTAATTAAGACTTTTCGTATAAGATTTAATAAAAATAGTAGTTTTTACACGCAAGTAGAATTCATACGTGACTTGAAAAGCGTGAGAAGAGGTTTTGCTTCAGCGCTTTGTGTAAGCACCAAGGTAAATGGTGATTCTCTCCCGAAATTATAGTTATGCCCTTTAACCTGTTTCACTCTTCAAAAGGGCATAACTTTTTATATTCTTATCGAAAATTAATAAATTATATATCGTTGGAATCGTATCGATGAGTACTTCGCAATGAGTCTAATATTAATATATAAAAAATTATATTATTTCTAAAGTAGGTAGATTCCGGTGTGGAGCGTTAGCACCACGCACTGTGTGGTACATCATCTAATACAGTTAAATAAAAATAAAAAAATCTGGCTTATTACATTCTCTCTCCCTTATAATATTTTCGTCCTCAAAAATTATGTAAATGAGAGAATGAGCTCGAGGTACTTCTCCCTAACCTCAGCTTCTCATCAAAAGTCAAAGGTACAACGATAATAAAAAAAATCATCAGGATCGTTACATTCTCCCCCTCAAAAATTTCACCCCCGAAAATTACGTACCGATTATTCAAAAAGGTCAGGATGGTTTTCTTTGATGTCGTCTTCATTCTCCCAGGTCGCTTCCTTTGGCGTGTGATGTTGCCATTGGACCAACACTAATCTCATCATTTTTTTCTTGAAGACTTGAACTTTTTAGTCGAAGATCTTGATCGGTCTCGCTATGGTAGTGAGATCCTCCTTTATATCGATGGGTTCGATCTCCACTATGTGTGATGGGTCATAGATGTATCTCCTAAGCATTGAAAAACGTCATGGATTCTCGTATATTGTGGCGATAGAGCGATTTTATACGCAACCTCGCCCACACATTTTGTGACTTCGAAAGGCCCTACATATCTGGAGCTCAGCTTCCCGCGCTTTCCCAAGCGCATGACTCCCTTAGTCGGAGTGATGCGAATGAATACTCGTTCGCCAACCTGTTAAACAAATTTTAGTGTTTAATCATAAACACAATTGCAGTGAAATTTAAAGTTTGAAATTTTAAATGTGTTACCTCGAACTCTAAATTACAACGGTGAGGGTCGGCGTACTTTCTCTAACGATCCTGGGCTATCTTAAGTCGTTCGCGTATCAGTTTGACTTTTACAGTCGTAGTTTGAACTAGTTCGGGTCCAAGCATCTTCCTAACTCTAACTTCGTCCCAACACAACGACGTTCTGCAACTTCTGCCATATAAAGCTTCGAAAGAGGACATTCCTATTCTTTCCTGGTAGCTATTATTGTAAGAGAACTCGATCAGCGAGAGGTGATCGTCCCAGTTCCCTCGAAAGTCGAGCATATACGCTCGTAACATATCTTCAACTACTTGATTCACTCTTTCAATCTGGTCGTCCGTCTATGGGTGGAAGGCATTACTAAAATCTAATCGAGTACCTAAAGCTTTTTGGAAGGCTGTCCAGTATTTTTAAGTAAATTTTGAGTCTCGATCAGAGACAATACTGACTAGGACCCCATGTAGTTTGACAATCTCTTTCAAATATGTTTCGGCAAGTTTGTTCCCATCTATGGTAGTCAAGAATGGTAAGAAATGAGCTAACTTGGTCAATCTGTCAACTATTACCCAGATTGCATCGTTCTTCTTCATCGTCTTTGGTAGACCTATGATGAAGTCCATAGATATGTTTTGCCACTTCTATTCCGAGATGGGTAGGGGTTGTATAAGTCCGGCCAATTTTTGATGTTCTGCCTTAACTTGTTGACACACTAAACATCTCGACACGTATTCGGCTATTTCCCGTTTCATATTCGGCCACCAATACCAATTTCTCATATTTTGATACATCTTAGTACTGCCTGAATGTACTGAGTATCCAAATTTGTGACCTTCATCAAGTATCTCCTTTTTCACTTGAGGGTCATTGGGTACGCATAGTCTTTGTCTGAAGAGTAACATCCCATCCGTCCTTAGGCTAAAATCAGGTTTCGATCCTATGGTTTTAATGATTCTGAGGATCTTTGGGTCTGTACCCTGTATTTCCCTGATTTTGTCCAAAATGAACGGACTCATCACAATTCGTGCCAAATATACACCATCATCAATCTCTTGGAGGTAAATGTCTTCTTCGGCGAGTTCATTGAAGGGCTTCCAAATTTTTAATCTGGCTAATAGTGCCGAAAATTTTCTACTAAGTGCATCAACGACGACATTAGCTTTTTCGGGGTGGTAATTTATGGAGCAGTCGTAATCTTTCATGTATTCCATTCATCTACGTTGTCTCAAATTCAGGTCCTTTTGTGAGAAAAGGTACTTGAGACTTTTGTGATCCGTATAAATCTTGAACGTCTCGCCATAGAGATAGTGTCGCCATAGTTTGAGGGTGAAGATAACTGCAGCCAGTTCTAAGTCATGAACCGGATAGTTCTTTTCATGAGGTTTGAGCTGTCTTGACCTATAAGCGACAACTTTCTTACTTTGTTCAAGCACACAACCAAGTCCCTGGCGAGATGCATCTGTGAATATTTCAAATTCACTAATGTTGGAAGTGGAAGGTAGGGTGAGGATTGGCGCAGTAGTAAGCATCTTCTTCAGTTCTAGAAAACTTGCTTCACATTCATCGGTCCACACAAATTTGACATTCTTCTGTGTGAGGTGGGTGAGCGGTAGAGCAATGCGTGAAAATCCTTTAACAAAGCGACAGTAGTAACCCGCCAATCCGAGGAAACTCCTAACTTCAGTAACACTCGTCGGTGCTTTCCATTCTGTAATTGCTTCGATCTTAGAAGGATCGACGGTCACTCCTTCTGCTGATACCACGTGTCCCAAAAAGGTTACTTATTTAAGCCAAAACTCGCACTTACTGAGTTTGGCATACAACTGGTGATCTCAGAGGGTTTGAAGTGCTAGACGCAAGTGTTCCTCATGCTCTTCTTCTGATCGTAAGTAGATGAGGATGTCTTCTATGAATACGATGATGAATTCATCAAGATACTGCCTAAACACTCGATTCATCAGGTTCATGAATACAGGTGGGGCATTTGTTAGTCCGAATGGCATGACTAAGAATTCGTACAACCCATTCTTGCAAGCGAAAGTTGTCTTTGGAATATCTTCTTCTCTCACTTTTAGCTGGTGATAACCCGGTCTAAGATCAATCTTAGAGAAACACTTGACACCTTGGAGATGATCGAATAAATCATCGATATGTGAGAGAGGGTATCGATTTCTAATGGTTACACTATTCAACTGACGGTTATCGATGCATAGCCTCATCGAACCATCTTTCTTCTTTACGAAGAGCACTGGGGCTCTCCATGGTGACTAACTGTGTCTGATGAATTTCTTATCTGACAATTCCTTGAGTTGTATTTCCAGCTCCTTTAATTCTGCAGGGGGCATCGGGTATGGTGCCTTGGCAATTGGTGTGGTCCTTGGGATCAGATCAATTTTAAACTCAATTTCTTGGTCTGGTTGTACACCAGGTAAGTCTTCAGGAAATACGTCAACAAAGTCTCTGACGATTGGGATTTTTGTAGGATCAACTGTCTTCTTTTACTCCTCGTCTAATGTTGCCAATAAAGGTACTCCCTTCCTTTTAATTCCTCGAAATCTGAATGGAGGTTCTCCGAGTGGTTGGAAGGTGACCACTTTTGAGAAGCAGTCAACCGTGGCATGATATGTGGCTAGCCAGTCCATGCCCAAAATGATGTCGAAATCTTAAAATTCCAGCACGATGAGATCTACCGGAGGATCATGACCTTTAATATTTAATATCGTGCCTCGACAGATTAAAGTAACCATCATGGTGTTCTCGGACGATGTCGAGATAGTCAATCTCCTTTCTAAGGGTATGAGACTAGCTTGAATTTCTGACATAAACCCTGGACTGATGAAAGAATGTGTAGACCCTGAGTCTATAAGAACAAGAGCTAAGTGTTTAATGTTGCACTTATGCTGATAAACGGAGAGGTTACCTGTTAGCATATGGGGTGTTAAAATGTTTTCAAGTGCAATAATTTGATTTACAGTTTTATTGAATTCATACAAGAAATTTTATAAAACAAAGTTTATGGAAATAATCACTTGAAATACATAAAGAAAAATAACTAGATTTGGAGTAGAATAACTTCGTCGCTAGCCATAGTGTCCTACTGCGACATTGCAAAGACACGGCCTTGGCTCGTAGGATTCGCTTGAGTACTGTATTGAGAGCCTAATATCGGAGCTCTCTTGGGGTAGTCCTTAACCATGTGTCCTTTTCCACACCTGAAACATTTTTCGGTGCGTTGCATGCATACTCCAGGGCTGTGTCTCCTGCCACATCTTGTGCAAGGTTCGTAAGGTTTGAACTATCGTTGTGGCTGATGTGGCTATGGAACGACATTTCCTCCTCGGAAGGTGGAACCCACTTGTGTCTGCAGTGTGAGACATGGCCTTTTATTTTCGTATTGAGTCTGAGGAAATGGTGTTCTCTGGGCGAAAGTTGGGATTGGTCTCTGTGGAACAAAACAGCCCCTTTGAATAGCTTTGCCCTTCTGAACCTCAAATCGGCCATTCCTTCTGTTAAGCATTTCACCTGATTCTCTTTCTTGGATCTGTGCATGATCCACAAGTTCTCTATATGATTCTATCTTCATCGCGGCCAATTTCTCGCGAAAGAATGGTCGCAAGTCGTTCTGAAATGCGAAGAGTATATCGCCGTCATCTGTGATTAGATTCCCAGCAAATCTGGATAGCTGGTCAAACTTGGCCTCGTACTCGGCCACTATCATGTTCCCTTGCCGTAGGTCCAGAATTCTTTCTTCTTTTGCGCCCTAATGGCCGCTAAGAAATACTTTTTGAAGTAGACTTCTCTGAACTGCTGCCAAGTCCACTCTTCTTCGTTGTTTCGATCTGCAGCTCTCTTGGCTGCCTTCCACCAATTCTCTGCTTCCTGATCCAGATAAAATGCTGCCCACTTCACTTTTTCGTATTCTGCAGGCGAGGAGATCCCGAAGAATTTTTCGATAGTGCTTATCCAATCTTCAGCAGCAACTGGGTCAAGCTGACCATGAAAATAGGGAGGTCGAGCTCTGCTGAATACTTGAAATCTGACCGGGGTGTATAGTGGGTTCTTGTGTTGGGGTGTAGGTTGGCATTGATTAACCAACTCTTGGACCGCTTCTCTTTGTTGTTCTCTTTGCACCTCCATTTCATGCAGTAGCTGAGTCCTTTCTTATTGGTGCGACTGCGTCAGCTGAGTCATTTGCTGACTGAATGTGGTCGCCATCTCACGTAATAGGCGCATCGCTTTAGATTCTTAAGGACCTTCATGTGATGAGGACTCATTCACCTGAGAGCTATTTGCTTCCCTGCGTCGTGGAGCCATCAATTCCTGATTTCACAAAACATTGTATGTTAGTGCTATCGTACGACTTAGTCCCTAAAGGAAGTAAAGCCTAGGCTCTGATACCATCTCTGTCACGACCCAAAATCCTTACCTGATCTTGAGGGCCTAGAATTCCTTGTTATGACACTACACGTTGGTTAAGACGATAAGCGGACATACACATAATCTATAAATTAACTTAGCATATGGATTGTGCCATTTATGATAGCATTAAAAATAATTGACTCATAAATTAATAGCGGGAATTATAAAAGACAATAAAAATGAAGTACTTAATCCTAATCATGCATCTAGAATAAAAATCAAACCAGTTTCACGTAGGGTAAAACGGTATCAAACGTAAACTCACACAATGTATCAAGGCTAAAATAAGTCTCAAGAAATAAGGAAAAACTAGAGTAAAAGGGTTCTCAATGCTGGTAAAAATCTGCCGGGTCTACGTTCTCATCAAGGTGGTAGTCGACATCCTCATTTATATGAGCCGTCTCCGGATCAGCAGCTTCCGTATCATAAAGGACCGGATAAGCAGAATCTTCACCTGAAACTGTTAGATTTTGGGAGCGGGGTAAGTTTACTCAGTCACGTAAACTCAGTGGGTTGCACAATCGATCCACCATAACTTACCCAGGTGATCGTGTGTGCAAGCGCTTGAGTTGCAGTGTATTTTGAAAGTAAAATTAACATTTAAATAAAATGACTAAGTTATCCATAACTTATAACATATCATAATCCAACTGAAAAACTTATTATAACATGAAGGGTACATGATGCTTCTAATTTTCTTATCTCTTTTCCTATTTGTCTTATCAGCTTAGCATACGTGACATATCGTAAGTCTTATTAATTACTCCATACGCCTACATAACGTACTTCGCATCTTATCTTATTTAAACGATCTGTGCCAGGATCGCTGCTCGAGCCTACCACCTGAGGTCCACGTGTAGATAACCACCTAACCTCCATATCATAATATAAACCACCATCCAGCCAGATGAGGTTGCCAGCATAGTAATCAAGATGTCCCCTTAGTTCGAGACAAGGCTATAATGTCCTTAAGACCAGTCTTGGCTGCAGACATTGGACCCTTACGGTGGCTCGTAAGGTATGACATGTGTAGAAACTTAATTAATGTTTAGCTAGCCTTCACAACGTATCTTAACATATCATAACATTTATTCGATTCTGGGCTTAGGTCCCCGCCCCGATTTTATATTTACGTGGGCTTAAGTCTCCACTTTCTTAACATACATGTGTCTTAACATATTCTTTTCTTATTTTATTCTTAAAACTTAGTTAGAATGGGCCATGGTGTGATAGGCTTCACTAAACCATATTTTCCAAGGGACGGGTTCCGTAGTAACCTGGATGTACTTCGTGTGGTATCCCATACTACCATAGAGGGGTTGCATCCGTACATGGATGCCTACATTCCAAGTTCCACGTGACCGTGAAAGAAGCCCCACTATGACGAAGGCTTATGTCATGTGTCATATCTTATTCTTAACTTATATGCGTATACCCTATCGTAATTTTCTATATGATGAATGTCATATGATAATGGTGAACATATATAAGAATGAACTATAACATAAACCTTAAGCATTTCATATTTTTGAAGAAAATTAATAAAGAGCATAACACACGAAATATTAAAGTAAAACAGAAAATAAGAAATATTTAACTACATTTATTTTGCAATAGAGTTGAAAATATACTTCATTAGGGTTAATTGTATCCATAAAATTTGGTGATTGACTGGTATAGCGATCCGATATATTTTAAAATTCTAAATGAGCACATGTGTCCATTCAAGAATTGTATGAGGCTTAAAAGAGGTAATAGAATGGTAAGTATTAAAAAATGTTAATATTTGACCCCTTAAACTTATAAATTATTATTCGATGCAAGCTATTTAATATATTTTATGTAATTTTAGCGATTTATAAGTCTGGAGATAAGTTGAGCATAAGGTAGCCTAAGAGTTTAAAAAAATACTGTCAAACCCATGCAACCTTGGATCATCTAAACCGTATCCCGACTTGCAGCTCAATTTTGACCTTAAAAATATTAGATTCGTAAAATTGCTATTTCGGACAAAGTTGTAGATCTCGTTGTCTTCTTTCCAATGTCGTAAGAATTACGTCAATCCGAGTTTGGAGTAAACAGTTATGGCTAAAATACTGAGGCTGTGTATGTTGAAGAGTTTGGCCGAATTTCACGAAAATCTGGGGAAAATGATCCTATCAATTTTGGGCCGAATTTTTATGTTTTTAAGACCTAAAATTTTTCAAAATTTAGGAAAAAATTAGGGTTTTATTTTTAAGAAATAACTGAATAATTTAAGATGGATTTAGAGGTACCCACCTGTTGAAGCATGATTCGAATCTTACGATGATTTAGGTTGATGGAGATCGGATTCGAGAGACGATATGCCCGAGTCTTTTCGCGAGAATTCCTTTCTTATGATAGATCGGTCGCAGCGATGAGAAACTTTAATGGTGTAAGATTCTCTGATAAGATCAAAAATCGATGGAGATCCAACGAGGAATTGTGAAAGATGACACTATCGGAGCTTTTGCAGAGAAGACGAAATAGAGAGAGACAACTGAGAGAAGAAGTAAATATATATTTAATTTCCTTTCTAGGTTAACTCTAATTAAGACTTTCCATATAAGATTTAATAAAAATAGTAGTTTTTACACGCAAGTAGAATTCATATGTGACTTGAAAAGCTTGAGAAGAGATTTTGCTCCAGCGCTTTGTGTAAGCACCAAGGTAAATGGTGATTCTCTCCCGAAGTTACAGTTATGCCCTTTAACCTGTTTCACTCTTCAAACGGGCGTAACTTTTTATATTCTTATCGAAAATCGACAAATTATATATCGATGGAATTGTATCGACGAGTATTTCGTAATGAGTCTAATATTGATATATAAAAAATTAGACTATTTCTAAAGTAGGTAGATTCCGGTGTGGAGCGTTAGCACCACACACTGTGTGGTACATCATCTAATACCGTTAAATAAAATTCAAAAAATATGGGTTATTACAATAAGGGAACCTGAATTGGGGCACTAGGTTTTTTTTATCTTAATGAATTAGTATCAGTTATGTTACATGTCACTTTTTACGATGCGTGCCACAAAAAAGCATCATATGTACTTCTTCAGACGTGAATAATGATTTAAAGATTTTTGGTACAAAAAACGTGACAGCCCGAATTTCGGCACCCCGAAACCCGTGCCATCAGCACGATCATCTTGACCGTGCCCTTTAGCTAAGCACGGAACACTGGTATATCAAGCATCAAAAGAATAACAAACGAAATTACGGAATTTAAATCTATATTAATTTACTCCCCAAAAGACAGTTCTACCCTCATGCCTCTGCATGAATGGAGAACCGATCCGAACCATCGATGATAGAAATCATCACGGATGGTTCGTCCCAAAAGAATAATCCCAACTCCTTATATACATGGTTTTAAACAAAATCAAGGCTTGACATACCAAGCCGTACAAAATCTCTCTAAAAGCCCTCAAAGCGGCTGTGAGTCCTCGAAGAAGTCCTCGGAGGTGGCTCCAATTCTTCACCGGCCGCAAGGTCCGACTCGCCGGGATCAGCGTCTCCTGAAGCCTCGGCAGCTGCTAGTAGTGGACCTGCGACGTATAGTCTATAGGGTGAGCTACATCCTAGCTCAATAGGGAACAAACACGGTTGAACAAATAAATTATAACTGACATATATTCCATGATATGCCATGCATGATGTGTCTATGCAGTTATTGATGAAAACAGTTAAAAGCATTTCATTTTACTGTTCATTACTTATGTTTTCATTTATTCATGAATGATGCTGAAAAGGCCTAAAGCAAAACTTAAACTTTCAACTTAAGTAATCCCCGAGCAATATAGCATCGAGCCCCGATGAGATACCCTTCATCGTCATCTATATAGACAGTTTTAACGTATTCCCTGGGAATACAATTATAGTACCCAAGCCCCTTTCCCCTGGGGATTGGTGGCGGGGTTTCACTTGTCTCAAATCAACACCCCTGGGGTGTGCTTACTATGTACGGATAAGCCTCCGCACTGGCCTACGGTTTCGCCGCCGTATCGGTCACGGATATCCTGCCGTGTCAGTCGTGGATATCCCGCCACGTCGGTGGGGTAACCTATCAAACCTCAAATAACAAAAATATCGGTGCCTTACATATAATTATTCACCGTGTAAGTGTGCTATCTTATATCAGTTAGGCCCTATCAAACATGATTCAATCATTGGATACATCCCTGGGATGTATCCATTTACTTGCATCACACCTGATGCTCTCATCTCTTTACTTCTTCATCCCCTGGGGATGGCTTATTAGAATTACTCTTATGGATGTCACACGCACACACACTTTTCACAATCTTTAAGCAAATAAACATTTGAATTGAACTCTATATCATTACATACATGCTCTTGTAAAATAAAGTACATGTTCAAGGTGTTCCCTACCTCAAGTCTTTGTTTGCTCAACGCATCAAGGTCCCACGTGGCTCCTTGTGCACTAGTCCACACGTACCACCTATGGTACCACATAACAGGTGAAACACATCACAAAGGATGCAATAAAGAAGGTCTAAGACTCTCCAAGAATCTTAAAGTCAAACCCAAAAGTCAACATATTTTATCTCAGTCGATTAATCGAATTCCAAAATCGATTAATCGAATCTGATTCGATTAATCGATTTCCAAAATCGATTAATCGAAAGTCAATATCGATTAATCGATTTTCAAATCGATTAATCGAGATTTTCATTCGATTAATCGAATCTCATTCGATTAATCGAAATTCTCTGTTTCGCAAAGTCGATTCTCAATTCGAGTAGTCGAGTTCCTAAAATCGATTAATCGATTCCAAATCGACATTCGAAAATCGAAATCGATTAATCAAATCCCATTTCGATTAGTCGATTTTCCTCCATTTCCTCCAACCCCGGGGTCCGAGGTTCCAATGATTAATCGATACCCAAATCGATTAATCGAAATCCAAAGTCGATTAATCGAATTCCAATTCGATTAATCGAAATCGGGGTCCTCTGACTTTTCAACTTCCTGGCCAATTTCGATTAATCGAAACCCAATTTCGATTAATCGAAATTGTCAGATTCAGCCCCTTTCGAGTTGTTCTTCCCAATCTTCTTCCATACTTTTTCCTCTATTTTTCTAAACCATTATCCTATGATTTAACCCACTTTCAACCACAACCTAGCCTCTACGATCTATGCATTTTATTCACAAAAATTTTTACCTTGAATCAATCTCAAATTGATTTCAAATCAAATGGTTGGAAGGCTAGGGTTCCAGCTTTGGCTCTAACAGATCCAAACCGTGTTGAATTCGGCTTTTATCGCTTGAATTCCCCCTCCAATCAGTTGCAATAACTCCTCTCTTTACTTCCTCTCTCTCTCTCTTCTTTACTTCTCTCTCAAGCACCAAAAACACACATTTAGGGTTATTAAACCCTTTTATCCCTTTCCTCACTTGTGTGTTGAGCACATACACCGCGATAAGTGTATGCGACTTCACATTTACTACACACACCACTTGGACATTCAATTTATCACATCTCATCCGTTCATCACACCTCATGCTAACTATTGGACTTCCATTTGGTCAAACCTATGACCGATCGGGCACGGATCCCGAGGTCATAGTTTAGCGTGATTTTTCGGGCTATTACATCCTCCCCACCTTGGGAATTTTCGTCCTCAAAAATAACCCAAGGCATGGCTGTCTGGGTCTCTCTCCCCCCCCACTCTCAGGTGAGGTGGTCTAATTGATTCAGACGTATTTAGGTAGTTACAAATACCAGCATAGAATTTAAATTTGACGAAATGGAACAATCTAGACAAAAATTGTTGATTTGTATTTAAAATTGAAAATTTTTACAATGCCAAATAAGTTGGCGTACAAAAGAAATCTACAAGTATACAATCAAAATGCAAAAGTAAATACAGAGCTGGTGTGTCCGGCCGGAGCCGATGGTAGCGGTGGTGGAGACCGTGCAGGCTAAGTAGGCGGAGGAAGTGAGCAGGCCGTGGTGGAGCTGCTCTGTCATGTGCGGATGTAGATGTGGAAGGAACTGCTCGCAGGTGGTGGGATGGAAGACGGTCCTCGGTGGAAGGCGTGGCCCAATGTCCACTCCTCCTCCTGGGCGAGGTAGCGGCGATAGTCGGTAGGATAGATGTGGCGGAGGGTGTGAAATAGGAGGAAGTCTATCCTCCGGTTCATCCTTTCGTTGTTGGCCTCCATACGGGCCAACACCTCCTCGATGGTAGGACCGGATGGAGCGGCGCGCCGGCGGTATGATGAGGTGGGTGTCGCGGGCGTGGAGTCGGCAGGTGGCGTGGTGAGGTCATGTGGAGGGAACCTCTCCACGGATGGCTCAAGGGAATAGGGTGTGCTCCACCCACGGTGGGTCCTCCGAGGTGGTGGGGTGGTGGTGCTACTACGCCGCCGCCGGGCTGGAGCGGGACCCGGAGCCGGTAGGGTCCGCTTTAGTAAATTGTAGCTACGGGTCCATGAAGACTTCGTAAACGTCTTCACGCGATCCGTAGCCCTCACCTCATGAGGCGAGATGCTGTAGGAGGGCTCATCGGAGTAGCACTCCAACATGCTCGAGATGAGCCGAGCATATGGCATCTTCTCCTTGGGCCGCATGTTGCCCTTCATCAGCTTGCCCTTAATGTACCTCATCCCCTCAAGTATGACCGTTGTGGCGTCGAACCACTGGCCACAGAAGGCCGCATAAAGTGCATGTTGCACTTTGTCCACGCGCTCGATGTCATGGCGCATTGGGTAAAGGTTGCACTTTATCACTGAGTCGAGCATCCACATATAGTGTGGAAGGTCAACCCTCTTAATGGAGGAGCCCGACCCCTTTTTACCATTGGTCATGCGGGTCATGACCTCCTCGAAGCGGGGGTCCTCCTCGAAGGGTGGGAATAGGGTAGTCTCTGGGGTAAAATCGAGGTAGCATTCTGATGTGACGACGAGTGATCGTGACTGCAGACCCTCGATCTTGGTCAAAATGCAATCATCGGTAGGGCCATCCGTTAGCCCTTGGTAAAATAGTCTAACCAATCTAGGGTAGTAAGAACCCCGGATTGGTTTGAGAAGGTTGCCGAGACCGGCGTTGTTAAGGTAGTTTCGAGCCCATTGGGTCTCGCCCGGCAAATCGAGATTTGTGAATAGGGTAGGGTCGATAATATATTCGACCTCAAAGGTCTTTGCCGCCCACCATTCATTTGGTTGCTCGACATTGGTGGGTGGTGGTGGCATGGGGGTGGACTCGCGGGAAGACTCATGCGTAGACGCGCTCGTCGAACCGGAGGTGGTCTCCGATGCCGACGGTGATGGAGTCCTCACCAGCGATGGGGTAGGTGGTGGTGGCGCGGCGTTCTTACGCCTAACCGAGAGTTTAGAAGTCGCCTTCTTTGAAGATAATCGGGTTTTGGGCGGCATTCTTAGAAAACTAGGGTTTTTCTAATTCAAATTTGAAGGAAAAGTGCGAAATTAGGGTTTACCGTAGGTTTTGATGGCAATGCGAGTCGAAAACCAACGGAGAAGGGAACCCTAGGGCGTCGGACGGCCGGAGAAGAAAGAGAAGATGAAGCGCCAAAAATTCCCCAAGCTAAAATGATTTCGAATAGGGAATGAAATCCCCAAATTTATATATATAGGCCTCGGCTCGATTAATCGAAATTCAGAATCGATTAATCGAGATTCAAAACTAGGTTAAGCGGCGTAAAATCGATTAATCGATTTCCCAAATCGATTAATCGACAGTCAAATTCGATTAATCGAAACCATTTCGATTAATCGAAATCGTATCTGTTTAAAATTTTAAATTTTTGAGCTCACTGGCGCGAGCCAGTCGATTAATCGAAATCCATTTCGATTAATCGAAATTCCAAAATCGATTAATCGATATTCTCTTCGATTAATCGAAATCGTGCAGTAACTTCTAAATTTTCAGAAATCTTTAAGTTATTCGATTAATCAAATTCATTTCGATTAATCGAAATTTCAAAATCGATTAATCAAAATTCACTTCGATTAATCGAAATCGTCTATCTGACTCCAATTTCTTCGAGGTCCCTTTAGTAAATCGATTAATCGAGATCCAGTTCGATTAATCGAAATCCAAAATCGATTAATCGACACTGCTTCGGTTAATCGAAATTTCATAATTGACTCCCAATTCTTCTAACATTCTCAGTTTGTTCAATTAATCGAACTTGCCGTTCGATTAATCGAATTCTAATTCGATTAATCGAAATTCTCAAAATCGATTTGTCGGTCCCAAATCGATTAATCGAGATTCTAACTCGATCAATCGAAATTTGTCTTCTATGTATATTCTAACTCTCCTTTCAAATTCCAGTCACTGGTACATGCCAGTCGACTAATCGAACAAAATCGATTAATCAAAATTCCAAATCGATTAATCGATTTGAAATTCGATTAATCGGTTTTGCCCAATTTCTGCAGATTTTTAATTTCTTTGGTTCTTTGATTATTTTTGGTAGTTTATGACATCAAGTGGTTCTTCCATAGAGTTGTATATACTTGATCATGTACATATAATTCTGTTCCGCAATTCAGATTGGATCAAATTTTCCGTTGAATTACAAGTATAGTGGAGATTTCACAAACACGTTTGTGGTTTGCATTAAGTTCTCACGTCGTTGGAAACAAGGCTGGATATTGTTCTTTCACATCGGCCTCTCGTTCCCAAGTAGCCTCTTCTTTTGGATGATTGTTCCACCGAACAAGCACTAAGGGAATCACTTTAGTGTGCAGTACTTGTTCCTTTCGATCCAAGATTTCCACTGGTTCCTCTATCATGCTCATGTCCTCACACATCTCTATAGGTTGCTTTCCTAATACATGAGACGGATCATTCACGTACTTCCTGAGCATCGATATGTGGAAAACATTATGTACTCTATCAAACAGCGGTGGTAAACCAATGCGGTATGCAACTTCACCTACGCGTCCCAAAATTTCAAATGGTCCAACATAACGTGGACTTAACTTCCCTCTCTTGCCAAATCTCATTACACCTTTCATAGGTGACACCTTCACAAACACATGCTCGCCCACTTTATAGTCAACACTAGTCCGCTTCATATCGGCGTAACTTTTCTGTCTACTCTGTGCTGTCTTCAACCTTTCTCTGATAATTCGAACGACGGTGGCGTTGTCTTCAAGTAGTTTTGGCCCTAACATAAATTTCTCACCTGTTTCCTCCCAATTGAGGGGTGATTTGCATCGTCGTCCATACAGAGCTTCATACGGTGCCATGCCAATGCTCGTTTGAAAACTGTTATTATATGCGAACTCGAGCATCGGTAGATACTCATCCCAGTATCCTTGCATATCAAGCATGCACGCTCTGAGCATGTCTTCTATTACTTGGTTCACTCGCTCTGTCTGCCCATCAGTTTGAGGATGGAAAGCTGAACTAAAGTCTAGTCGTGTTCCCATTCCTTCTTGAAATTTCTTCCAAAACTTGGATGTATATAGTGGATCACGATCTGAAACTATGCTGCTTGGAATCCCATGTAATCTTACAATCTCCTTCATGTATAAGTCTGCCAGTCTTCCTGCCGTATACGTAGTATTGTATGGCAAAAAGTGCGCTGATTTGGTCAATCGGTCTACAACGACCCAAATGGCATTGTGTCTCTTGGCAGTACGGGGTAATCCAACAATGAAGTCCATTGAGATCGATTCCCACTTCCATTCTGGGATCGGTAAAGGTTGCAATAGTCCAGCAGGATGTCTATGATCAACCTTCACTTGCTGACAAGTCAAACACCGTGACACGTACTCGGCCACGTCTTGCTTCAGTCCTCTCCACCAGTAGTTCTTTTTCAAATCTTGGTACATTTTGGTGCTACCAGGGTGGATAGCATAATTTGACTTATGGGCTTCATCAAGAATCGTTCGTCTTAGATCGGCATTGTCCGGAATGCATAGACGGCCTTTAAACAACAATGAACCATCTTCTTTTACTGAGAAGTCCGACCTAATGCCTTCACTCACGTCTTGATGAATCTTTGTTAATGCCGGATCTTTCATCTATAGATCGTGGATATGCTCAAATATCACTGGCTTTACTGATATGTTAGCCAAAAAGGATCCGGTGTCCTTTGACTCAATGTTCGCATCATAGAATGCCAGATCTTCCAATAATTTCCATCGGTGCATACCCAAAATCAAACAAGCTAACTGAGCTGAACCTTTCCGACTCAAAGCATCGGCTACTACATTCGCCTTGCCTGGATAGTATTGTATGGAGCAATCGTAATCCTTGAGGAATTCCATCCACCTGCATTGTCTCATGTTGAGCTCTTTCTGTGTAAACAGATATCGGAGGCTCTTATGATCGGTGAAAATTTCAAAAGTCTCACCATACAAGTAATGTCTCCAAATCTTCAGCGCAAAAATGACTGCTGCTAGTTCCAAGTCATGAGTCGGGTAATTTTTCTCGTGTTCTTTCAGCTGTCTCGATCCGTAAGCTATCACCTTCTTGTGTTGATTGAGTACACAACCAAGGCCATTGTATGACGCGTCGCTGTACACGGCATATCCTCCACTGCCTGAAGGAATTGCTAATACTGGAGCCGAAGTGAGTCTCGTTTTGAGTTCTTGAAAACTCTTCTCGCATGCCTCACTCCACTCAAACCTTGAATCTTTTCGTGTCAGCTTTGTGAGAGGTCCCGATATCTTTGAAAACCCCTCGACGAAACGTCAATAATAGC
Source organism: Chloranthus sessilifolius (assembly GCA_021018995.1). NCBI lineage: Eukaryota > Viridiplantae > Streptophyta > Magnoliopsida > Chloranthales > Chloranthaceae > Chloranthus > Chloranthus sessilifolius. The sequence goes on along the minus strand of CM037597.1, from coordinate 29,342,932 downwards.
CTGCTAAGCTCAGAAAACTTCGGACATCGGTCACTGTCTTTGGTTGCTCCCATTTAACTACTGCTTCTATCTTTGCTGGATCCACAGTGACACCATGCTTTGAGACAACATGTCCCAAAAAGCTAACCTCTTCCAACCAAAACTCACACTTGCTGAGTTTGGCGTACAATTGGCGTTCACGTAGCGTCTGTAGAGCAATCCTCAAATGTTCTTCGTGTTCCGTCTTGGATTTGGAGTATATCAGTATATCATCAACAAACACTACGACGCAAGAGTCCAAGTGTGGTTTAAACACTCGGTTCATCAGATCCATAAACGTCGCCGGAGCATTCGTCAATCCAAACGGCATCACAAGGAATTCATAGTGTCCATATCGTGTCCTGAAAGTCGCCTTCGAATGTCCTCGCCTTTGACTCAAGAATCGATGATACCCAGATCTCAGGTCGATCTTGGAAAAATACCTTGCTCCTTGCAGTTGGTCGAATAGATCGTCAATTCTAGGCAAAGGGTAGCGGTTCTTCACAGTGAGTTTGTTCAATTGTCGATAGTCAATGCATAGCCGCATTGACCCGTCCTTTTTCTTGGCAAACAAGATCGGTGCTCCCCATGGAGATACACTTGGTCTAACAAACCCCTTGTCCATAAGCTCTTGTAGTTGTTCCTTCAACTCCTTTAATTCAGCAGGAGCCATTCTATAAGGTGCTTTCGAAATAGGCTCCGTTCCTGGTGCTAAGTCAATGGCGAATTCTACTTCTCTTTCTGGAGGTAATCCAGGCAATTCCTCTGGAAACACGTCAGCGAAGTTTCGCACAACTGCTATCTCAGCAATGACCTTCTTTTCTTCCTTGTCCTCCTTTAAGGAAGCCAAGTATCCACTGCAACCCTTTCTGATCATCTTTTCGGCCCTTACTGCTGAGATCAGTGGCACAGATGACGACCTCACTCCTTGAAACCGAAATGATCTTCTTGTGTTGGGTCTAAAAATGACTACCTTGTTCTTACAATCGACGGTTGCACAATGTTGTGCCAACCAGTCCATGCCAAGGATCACATCAAATCCCTGCATGTCTAACAGTATCAACTTTGCTTCCAATTCATGCACCTCTAAGTCTCGAACTGCTACAATGATGGATTTGCAAGCTAACTCCGTGTCCACTAACTCTCCAGTCGGAATAGACACAGATAGGACGAAATCCAACGTCTCTGGAACAATCTTCATCTTCTTGGCGAAACGTGGAGTGACGAATGAGTGGGTAGACCCTGGGTCTATCAACACTCGAGCGTCATATCCACCGAAGCATCCTTTTTCATATATATTTAGAGTACCTATAGTATACATACATACATACAATATTTTACACATCAATTTACACTCTTAATTCACATACAACTTTTTGTATTGAGAAAGAATCTATACAATTCCTAATGCATGCTCCCTCTCTATCTAAAATTTTAATGAAATGAACTTTCTTTAATTTAAAAAGGGTCTCACCTTGTATGACGTCATGCACGTTCCCTGCTTCCTGAGCAGTGACTGCATAGGCTCTCCCCTGAACGATCGGTTTCCTTGCTTGAATTGGTCGTGGTGCTGCAACTGCACCGGTCTTTCTCTTATCCGTCTCGGGGCAATCCTTGATCAAGTGGCCCACCTTGCCACATCGGAAATAACCCCTAGTTCCCAATCTATAGTCCACTGTTCTATGAGGCTTGCCACACTTTGCGCAAGTCTCCCGAGGTGCAGAAGAAACAGTATGAGAACCCTGTGTGATAGTGGCGCCAGTAGACATGGCAGGGCTCTCATAGCAAAAAGGTCTTCCCGACGCAAGTAACGGAAACCTCTGTTGGTGTTGTTGTTGCGCAGGCCTTCCGAAACCCCCTTGGAACTGTGGTCTCTGATTCTGGACTACGAACCTCGGCTTTTTGTTCACCGGTTCGTAGTTCCCCGTCCTTCCTTGTTCATTTCCTCCTCTCTGCTGTTCTCTCTGTCGATATCTATTTGTGTTCTCCTCTTCAACCACTAGTGCTTTACTCATGACCTCTTCATAGGTCCTCAGTTGAAATGGTGCCACGCCTCCCCTAACCTCAGGCTTCAAACCTTGCTGAAACCTTTTGGACTTCATCACTTCAGTAGCGACGTAATCCGGAGCAAAACGGGCAAGTCGTAGAAACTCTACCCCATACTCTCTCACTGTCATTCTCCCTTGCACTAACTGTAAAAATTGTATCTCAAGCTGGTTCCTCACCACTTTCGGAAAATATTGTTTGTTGAACTCCTCAACAAACTCCTCCCAAGTCCAAGGCAACTCTGGGGTCTCCTGAGCCCGAGTCCGTATCACGGACTTCCACCAAGGCCCAGCCTCCCCATCCAACATATAAGCTGCCCATCTCACACTTTCATCTTCCGTGCACGTTAGCACGCTAAAGACTTTCTCCATCTCCATCAGCCAGTTCTCAGCGGCCATTGTGTCTGCCTGCCCAGAAAATGAAGGAGGTCTCATCCTCCTAAACTCTGTAAAAGATAAGGGCACAGGCAACGCAGGTCCTACAGGTGGTGTAGGTGGCTGCTGTTCTCTTGATGCATGAGCTGCAAAGGATGCGGCTTGCTGTGCCATGGCAGCTGCCATAGTCTCCATAGTGTGCATCATCCTTTGTCGCTCTTCTCTGTCCTCTTGTCTTTCTCTCAATCTTTCTTGTTCTCTTAGATCTTGATCCTGATGATCTCGATCCTCTTCATCATGTTGTCTACTACTACTGCCCCCTGGGGCCTCAGTACCTCCTAAAGGCACTCTATTAGTAGGAGAGATGTAACCATCTCCACTACGTAGACTCCTCTGCTGGCCTCCCCTTGGTCGGCCTCTTCCTCTAGATGACATTTGCGGCTGCATTTGAAACTAAAGTTTCGTTAGCAGAAGCCCCTATGTTCTGACGAAAGAACCCTTGTCAGAATTGCTAAAAGAAAATAGCTTTGATACCAACTGTGACAGCCCGGATTTCGGCACCCCGAAACCCGTGCCATCAGCACGATCATCTTGACCGTGCCCTTTAGCTAAGCACGGAACACTGGTATATCAAGCATCAAAAGTATAATAAACGAAATTGCGGAATTTAAATCTATATTAATTTACTCCCCAAAAGACAGTTCTACCCTCATGCCTCTGCATGAATGGAGAACCGATCCGAACCATCGATGATAGAAATCATCACGGATGGTTCATCCCAAAAGAATAATCCCAACTCCTTATATACATGGTTTTAAACAAAATCAAGGCTTGACATACCAAGCCGTACAAAATCTCTCTAAAAGCCCTCAAAGCGGCACAACGGAGTCCTCTAGAAGAAGTCCTCAGGAGGTGGCTCCAATTCTTCGCCGGCCGCAAGGTCCGACTCGCCGGGATCAGCGTCTCCTGAAGCCTCGGCAGCTGCTAGTAGTGGACCTGCGACGCATAGTCTATAGGGTGAGCTACATCCTAGCTCAATAGGGAACAAACACGGTTGAACATATAAATTATAACTCACATATATTCCATGATATGCCATGCATGATGTGTCTATGCAGTTATTGATGAAAACAGTTAAAAGCATTTCATTTTACTGTTCATTACTTATGTTTTCATTTATTCATGAATGATGCTGAAAAAGGCCTAAAGCAAAACTTAAACTTTCAACTTAAGTAATCCCCGAGCAATATAGCATCGAGCCCCGATGAGATACCCTTCATCGTCATCTATATAGACAGTTTTAACGTATTCCCTGGGAATACAATTATAGTACCCAAGCCCCTTTCCCCTGGGGATTGGTGGCGGGGTTTCACTTGTCTCAAATCAACACCCCTGGGGTGTGCTTACTATGTACGGATAAGCCTCCGCACTGGCCTACGGTTTCGCCGCCGTATCGGTCACGGATATCCTGCCGTGTCAGTCGTGGATATCCCGCCACGTCGGTGGGGTAACCTATCAAACCTCAAATAACAAAAATATCGGTGCCTTATATATAATTATTCACCGTGTAAGTGTGCTATCTTATATCAGTTAGGCCCTATCAAACATGATTCAATCATTGGATACATCCCTGGGATGTATCCATTTACTTGCATCACACCTGATGCTCTCATCTCTTTACTTCTTCATCCCCTGGGGATGGCTTATTAGAATTACTCTTATGGATGTCACACGCACACACACTTTTCACAATCTTTAAGCAAATAAACATTTGAATTGAACTCTATATCATTACATACATGCTCTTGTAAAATAAAGTACATATTCAAGGTGTTCCCTACCTCAAGTCTTTGTTTGCTCAACGCATCAAGGTCCCACGTGGCTCCTTGTGCACTAGTCCACACGTACCACCTATGGTACCACATAACAGGTGAAACACATCACAAAGGATGCAATAAAGAAGGTCTAAGACTCTCCAAGAATCTTAAAGTCAAACCCAAAAGTCAACATATTTTATCTCAGTCGATTAATCGATTTCCAAAATCGATTAATCGCAAGTCAATATCGATTAATCGATTTTCAAATCGATTAATCAAGATTTTCATTCGATTAATCGAATCTCATTCGATTAATCGAAATTCTCTGTTTCGCAAAGTCGATTCTCAATTCGAGTAGTCGAGTTCCTAAAATCGATTAATCGATTCCAAATCGATTAATCGAAAACTGAAATCGATTAATTGAAATCCCATTTCGATTAGTCGATTTTCCTCAAGCCATTTCCTCCAACCCCTGGGGTCCACTGGAGGTTCCCAGTCGATTAATCGATACCCAAATCGATTAATCGAAATCCAAAGTCGATTAATCGAATTCCAATTCAATTAATCGAAATCGGGGTCCTCTGACTTTTCAACTTCCTGGCCAATTTCGATTAATCGAAACCCAATTTCGATTAATCGAAATTGTCAGATTCAGCCCCTTTCGAGCTGTTCTTCCCAATCTTCTTCCATACTTTTTCCACTATTTTTCTAAACCATTATCCTATGATTTAACCCACTTTCAACCACAACCTAGCCTCTACGATCTATGCATTTTATTCACAAAAAATTTTACCTTGAATCAATCTCAAATTGATTTCAAATCAAATGGTTGGAAGGCTAGGGTTCCAGCTTTGGCTCTAACAGATCCAAACCGTGTTGAATCCGGCTTTTATCGCTTGAATTCCCCCTCCAATCAGTTGCAATAACTCCTCTCTTTACTTCCTCTCTCTCTCTCTTCTTTACTTCTCTCTCAAGCACCAAAAACACACATTTAGGGTTATTAAACCCTTTTATCCCTTTCCTCACTTGTGTGTTGAGCACATACACCGCGATAAGTGTATGCGACTTCACATTTACTACACACACCACTTGGACATTCAATTTATCACATCTCATCCGTTCATCACACCTCATGCTAACTATTGGACTTCCATTTGGTCAAACCTATGACCGATCGGGCACGGATCCCGAGGTCATAGTTTAGCGTGATTTTTCGGGCTATTACAAAAAATTTGAAATTTTTTTCATCATCACACTAAAAGATATCCAAATATATCATTATTATAGATGGGCTTTGATTTTCTCAAATCAAATGATGAAAATTGTAATTCGACTCAATCTTTTGTACTGCAAATCTCGACATCATAACCGTGAAGTCACATAGGATACACACTTGTTGAGTAAATTTATACTCGTAATAGATACCTAATCTCAACTCTAAAAATAAAACATAGGGAGCCATTAGTTGCCCTCTGTAGGTTGGACTTTGTACTCCATCTAAAAATAAGAGTTGCAAGTTCTGCGATCTCTGCTATATGAAAACACCATACAAACCCCTTAGATTTGAAGGTCATGAATTAAAAATATTAAGTACAAAATTTGAGCTAGAAATATAAATTTCATCGTGGATTAAATATAGTCAAACACTATTATCTTGATTCAATGGTTAACTACAATATATCATATAATAAATATTGTGTTTTGCTACAATCTTATGCACTGGAAATCTATAAATCATGAACTTCAAATCAGACGGCCTAAATTAGGTTTTCACATATCGGTAAATACCAAGTCTTTAAGTTCGGTGTAAGGGTCTTTATTTTTTTTCTTTTTAAAAATAAAAGATACCATTTTTGAAAAACCAAAATCAGATTAAGGTGTGAAATAGACACTGTCTTTACAAAGCATCATTTAAATCTATGGGTCAAGTAAGAAAACAACAAGTTTATGTTCCTAAGTCAAACAAGTCTGATAATACACTTGTTCCCCCAAAAAATTCCACCGATGTGAGGCTAAAAGCTAAGAAGTAGCCTTACAAATTTAAAATATTACAACAAATTCTGTGTTTGGCCCTTGTAGTTAATATCGAAGCCCAATGACGCAATTTGGGTTGTGCACGAATTGAAGTCCAATTGATTCACAGCTTCCTATTGATTCACAGCTCGAACATGGGACATTCTTTTCTAGAAAATCGTAAATCACGATTTTCTTCTTTATTGTAGCTTTCTCCAGAAAATTGTAAATCACAATTTTCTATCTTTTAACGCAGCTTCCTATTTATGATTCTTGATTACGATTCATCGCTTTCTCTTGTATCGTACTCTTTTGAATGACTTCTCTTGCAAAATCGTAAATTACGATTTCTCACTTTCTTTTACATTGTTCCATAAAATTGTAAAGCACGATTTTTCATCTTTTTAGTAGGCGATGATTCGTCTTTTGGTTCAATCGTCTTTTTATTTCTTTATGAGTTCATTTTGACAAATATTAACACTTTGATTCTCTTTTACTGTTTTTCTTTAATATCTGCACATCAGTAACCTATTAGTAACAAACTAAGTCCTAGTATCACTAAGTTAAGGATGGTAAAATGGTATATTATGTGACTGATCAGATTGTCAATCAATTTTCTTCAGTCCTCAGATATCTATGAAAATTAAAATACCGTTACGCTATATCTAAGTCTCTCAGAATTTGGGTGTCAATCAAATTTGAAATTCTTTCAATATAGATCAATACTAATCTGGAACCTTCTAAAATTTGGGCGTCAATCACACTAAAAAATTGAAGATAAAAAATAAAATTCCGTTACACTAATCTTTCAAATTCAAGGCTTTGAGCGTCAATTAAAATCAAGAACTATCAGATGTTTACAAAGCAATAAATGAAAGCAGTAAATCTAAACTAGAAAGCAATAAAAATATCTTTCGTCTCTCAATCACAAGCGTCAATTGCTCTTGAGAAACTACGGATACTCTACTCTAATCTTCCAGTCTCCGATCACAGTCGTCAATTGCTCTCGAGAAACCTTGGATATCTAAACTAAACTAGTCTAAGGTAATCGTAGGAAGCCCAACCTCAGTCGTCAATTGATGGTAAGAACTTCTTCGATAAGTTTTTCCTCTATGTCGAGCCCTCTTATTTATAGATTATAAGGGTCAGTTTACATTATTCGATTCCTAATAAAAGTAAACTTCTAAAAACAAAAGTTTCCTAATATAATTAAACTTCTAATCCTCTTTTAATTTCTATAGTTAGTAGATGCATACATGAATTTTCTCCTTATTTTTAGTAGCAGAGATCTTCAGAATTCTTTAGCCAATCTTCTCAGATCCGTAGATTCCAAGACTTCTAATTCAAGCGTTCTTTCTATTCTGTGCATGACGGTGTATCTCTCATGTGATCTTCAACAGTAGTAGGCTTCAATATATACAATCATAAGTACGATTGCCCTGCTTTATTTATTATGATTCTTCAAATTTTCGATTAATCGTATCTTCAATACGATCCCTCCTATCTTGAGCGTCTTCTATAGGATCGTAATTACAATTCTTTCTTTGTTTAGCTTCTCACGATTTCTCTTACAATTCTTTCTTTCTTCAGCTTCTCACAATTTCTCTTACGATTCCTCGTGACTTCTCTTTCAAACTAATCTTGAGTATGATTGGGATTGCATTTCTGAGCAATCATACTTCTTACTGCTTTTTGAGCTCATTTTAGCCAAGGTTAACAGCTTGGTTCTTTTCTGCTTACTGTTCTAAATATCTGCACATCATCATATCATTAGTAGCAAACTAAGGTCTAGCATCACTAAGTTAAGGGAAATAAAATGATAAATTCTGTGACTGATCAGGTAACTTCATGTAGACAATTTCTTTAAGATCTCCATGTAGAAAACCATTCTTTACATCTATTTGTAAAATAGGCCAAGAGCCAGACGTTGTAAGAGCAAGAAGTGTGCGTACGGTAGTCATCTTGGCCATTGAAGTGAAGGTCTCATCACAATCAATGTCATATTCGTGTCGGTTGCCAAGAGCAACAAGACGAGCCTTATACCGATCTAGAGTTCCATCAGATTTGAGCTTAACAAAATAAACCCACTTGCACCCAATGGGAGTGATGTGAGAGGGACATGAAAGAATGTCCCATGTGTGATTTACTACTAATGCACCTAATTCTTCATCCATAGCCTATTTCCAACAACTTTGAAATATAACTTGAGAATAAGAGGTGGGAATAGTGATAGAATCTAAGATAGTAAATAAAGAGGAAACATACCAGTCAAACCTATCAGGCAAAACCGACACTCGAGTGGAGCGGCGCATAGGCTCCGGAGGTGGAGAAGGAGGTGTGGATGTAGATGTGAGAGAGGGTAGTTCACTGAAAATTGCATCATCAGGGGGCAGAGACAGTGGTTGAGGCACCTTTGGCTGACGTTAATATTTCATGGCTGGCTTCAACCGAGTAGAAGAATCATCTGGAGTGGCAAAGACGGTTAAAAAGGAAATAGGAGTAGATGAATCATGATATAATTTAAAATAGAAAAGATTTTCTATAAAAATAACAATAAGAGAGACCCGATGTCGGTGGAGAATGGGATTATAACATATAAACCCCTTTTGCCTGGGAGAGCATAACCAAGAAAAACACAACGAGCATATTGTGCAGTAAGTTTGGTGTGCTCATGAATAGGGAGGTGAACAAAACACATACATCCAAAAGAGTAAAGTAAATCATAATTAGGATGTATGGAATACAACTAAAAATAATGTGTATCATAATTTAAAAGAGGGGTGGTTTGTCGATTAACCAAATAAACTGTCGTAGACACTGCTTCAATGCAAAATTTAGGAGGAACAGAAGACTGTAGGAGCAGTGTCCGGACAGTGTCCATGATATGGAGATGCTTATGTTCTGCCACTCCATTTTATTGAAGTGTTTGAGGGCATGATATTTGAGAAAGAATACCTTTGCCTTTCAAGAATGTTTGAAATTGATGAGACATATATTCTCCCCCTAAGTCAGAACGAAAATTTTTAATGCATTTAGAAAATTGATTTTCAAGCATGGCCACAAATTGGACAAATATACTAAAAACACCAGATTTAGCTTTCAAAAAATACACTAGGTAAATCAGTTGTAATCATCAATAAATGTTACAAAATACTTATAATAGGAATGAAAAATCACGGGAGATACTCCCCATACATCAGAATGGATAAGGTCAAAACTAACAACTAAAGAAGTAGTATGCAATGGAAATGGTAAGATTTTACTCTTCCCAATGTAACAACTGGAACAAGAATTATGAGCATCAGAAATAGTAAAGTTAAATTTATTTGAATAAGTCAAGAATTTAATATAAACAATAACTTATTGAGATTAGGGTGACTAATGTGGCTATAATCGTACTAAGCCTTAACCTATTGTAAGCACACAATGGAAATTACAACACTAGTCTATATTCGTTCCCACGAGGAAGGTGATTTTTCTTATTTGTTCAAAAACTGTTATTTGTCTTTTAAAAACCTAAACTACTAGAGAAATATAAATAAAAGAATGGGTTGTTCAAACTAATTATAGAAAATAAATCTAAATCCTCTTCCTTCCAGATTATGGTCGCCAATCACAATCCTTCAGTTCTTGGATGTTTACAAGATAAAGTACCGTTACACTGTATCGCAGTCCTCTAGAATTTGGGCGTCAATCAAAAACTTAAATTCTTTAACACAGATTTATACTAATCAATAATCTTTTCAGAATTTGGGCGTCAATCAAACTCAAGAAAACTGAAGATGGAAAAGTAAAACCGTTACACTAATCTACAAATTCTCGATCTAAGTCGTCAATTCAAATTAAGAACTTTTAGATGTTTACAAAGTAGTACAAATGTATTAAAATAAATCTAAACTAGAAAGCAATTAAAAGATCTTTCATCCCTTAGCTGCAGGCGTCAATTGCGTCTGAGAAACTACGAATGATCTACTCTAATCTTTCAGCTCCCGATCACAGTCTCGTCAATTACTCTCGAGAAACCTTGGATATTTAAACTACTCTAATACTACCGTGACTGAAAGAAAACCCAATCCCAATCGTCAATTGATGTTGAGAGTTCCATCTATAACTTTATTCCTATATCGAACCCTCTTATTTATAGATCATAAGGGGTCGGTTTACATTGCTCAAATTTTAATAAAAGAAAACTACTAAGAATAAAAGTTTTCTAATAAAACTCTAATTTCTAATTCTATTCTTCCTTGCTTTCACCGCTAGATGCTCTCAGGATTGTTCTTCTTTTAAGTAGCAGAGATCCTTAGGAGTTTTTTGCCAATCTTCTCAGATCCGTGGGTTGCCAACTTTTAATTTAAGAGATCTTCTCGTTATGTGCATGGTGGTGTCATTCTCACGTGATCAGCAACAACATGAGCTTTCAATTTGCAAAATTGGGAATACGATTTCTCTTTTCTTTCAGTACGACAACTCAAAATTTTCGTAAATGTTGAATCGTTGACTTTTGACGAGAATGCAACCTTTTAACTGATTTAACACGAGTCAAATCATTTAACCTGGGTAACGTAGCCTTAAACCCCACTTGTTATAATTGGAGGTATGCGCCAAATACATTAAAGCCCAACCCGTACCCTATGTAGAGTGTACATGTGTTTGTACACGTTACACACAAACCCGAGCCCAACGTTTGAACTTGGGCCTCAACCCGAATGTCAATTCGAGCCCCAAAATTTTGAAATCATAGGTCCAGGTCTGAGTCCATTAAGAAATGCATCACCGTTTCAGATTTTTCAAACGAGATCGTTTCGGGTTCGTTTGAGCCTCCTGTAAGACTTTTGGGCCAACGCTCATACACCGTAGTAGTGTATTCGCTTAACGTCGAATCCCGTGTGACCAGTGATTCAAGTGTGGAAGCTCCACACCGAACCAAAGATTATTTGGTGTAATAAGAAACACCTCGCTTAGGTGTATAAGTTCCACACCGAAACAAAGCCAAGTGGATAAGGCTTAACACCCAAATGGGCATATGTGTTTCATAGGGGAACCAACCCCTTTTAAGATAAAAAGGCAAAACTTCCTTTGGAAGCTATTGCCGGTTTACAAATTTTGGGCTTTTGAGTTTCTAGAGAGAGAGAGGAAGAGAGAGAAACTTGAGGAGATCGCCCCGTGGACGTCCAGAACTCGAATTAGCACCGCCGATCTTTGATGCATTTAACTTTATTGTATTTGTGTGCCGCGAGAGATCGACGATCCTCGATGTGATCGTAATCCGTGAAGAACAAGGGTTTCATCTTCTTTAAAACCCTTTTTGTTTTGGTTATTTCGAAACCCTTTTTGTTTTGTCCATGGACTTCGCGTGATCTTGTCCCGTGCATATGTGAAGAGTTTGATTTACGAACACGACCAATACGATCGTGAGAATGTGGGTTCTAAGACCCATTTCATGTGCGAGAGATGAAAGAATCGATACTCGATTTCCGCTCAAAATATGCAATGATCTCGTGAGTTAGAAAGGTAAGAGATCTCGTATTTTTAAAGCTAAATATAAGTGTTTATTTTGCCTTGAATATGTGCATGAAATTGGATTTGAATCAGGTGAATTTTGGAGAAAAAATAGACCAAGGAAGAAGAAACCCGCAGGTTTTTGAGTCTGTCAAAACCGATCGATCGAATTTTGAACTGGTTGATCGGCTTTGACAGAAGAGAGAAGTGTAAAATTCTAGAGAAATCGACCGATCAGATTTTTTTGCCTTAGAAATATCGATCGTTCGATTTTGACTGAAGTGCTGACACAATCTCGATACTTTGGCCATAACATTCAGTTCCAAGCTCCGATTGACGTGATTCTCAGGATGTTGGAAAGAGGAAAATGAAATCTATAACTTGTATGAATTACCAATTTGATGAATCAAATGTTTTGAATGTCAAAATGGAGCGAGAAGTTGGTTTAAGTTCTGAGTTAGCATAAACTTGCCCATTTTTGCCTCGGTTTTGAGAAAACACTTAAATACGTTAAAGTTATTAGTAGTTAAGATCAATCGTTAATACATCATTATAATTGTGATGTGGATTGAGGGCAAGAAGCTATCGATAGGACTTTGCTTTACTTCACGCAACTTCTTGGTTAAGGTAGGGGAAACTCAACGCACGATTGTAATTTTTATTCTGATTCATAGAATTCCCTGATATAATCAAATTGAGTATGATGGTTTGAAATGGATTTAGATTTGTCAGATTTAACTGCATTTGAAAATTGATAATTTTGGATTATTGATTTGTTTTTGCATCCTTCGAATCTTGAACTTTGAACCTTGAATGTGAACTATGAAATCATTGCAGGGGAAACTCAATATCCGATTGCATGTTTAAATTTGATTCATATATTTTATTATGTTTCGAACTTGAGAATTGAGAGCATTGAAATCCTTAAAATCTTTTATCTGTATTTGAATGATAGAAAAAAACTCGAAAATGAACTTCAATTATGCACTATGAGGATAAATTGTGGACTATGAATCTGATATGAATATGAATTTGCATTTCTAAACTTCGAATATGACTTTGAAGATGAGTCATAGATTTGAACTTGTTTTGAATTTTGTTTCCGTTTTGAACCTAAACTTTTCGATTTGAACTTGAACCTAGAATCTTACATGCATATGAATCTGAACTATGAGTCTTTGCATATGAACTTTGAATTCAAATAAGGGTCTTAGCTTTGTAACTGAACTTCGAACTATGAATAGGGATGTGAATCTGAGCTATGAGTCTGAATCTGAATAGGAATTGTTAATCTAAATCTGAATGTGAACTTGGAAGTCTGAATATGAACGTGAATTGACTATGAGCATTGAGTCTAAAGTCAAATCTGAACTTGGAAATTGAGTAAGAATGAGAATTTGTAAATGTACTTTGAACGACAAAACACAGTGCACATCGCATAGCATGCATAAGTGGATTGGTACGATGATTATCTGTATACACTGCATAGCATACATCAGTGGACCAATACGGCTGTTATCCATATGCATTGCATACTGCATACTGCATAAGTGGACCGATATGGCGGTTATCCTTACACAGTGAATGTCGTTAATGTAGTGAATGTGCAGTGAACAATAGACATTGAATCATTAAACAGTGAATGATGGAATCGGAACCTTGAACATTAAATTATTGAATAGTGAATAGTGAATAAGGAAATACGAGCTTTTGTTTATGTCATTGAATATATGCTTTGTTAATGCTTTTGTTCTATCATCGAATATCTTCTATGTTATCACTTTTGTTCTGTCATCGAATATCTGCTCTGTTATCGCATTTTTCTGTCATCGAATATCTTGTGTTATCACTTTAAATTCCGTCATTGAATTCTTGTTTTGTTTCTGCTTTAAACTCTATCATTAATTCAATGCATTGATATGATAAGATGTAATTGTTGTTAATATTTCATCTACTGAGCTTAGACTATTAGCTCACCCTGACTATATGTCACAGGTGTAGATTTTGATCAGGACCCCAGGCTTGAGGTGGATCTCGGTTTTGTACCAAAGAAAGAAGTATAACATTTGCTATTGATTTTTGGATTTTGGTACAATATTGGATCTGAGAGTTTGGACTTGGTACGTCCAGTTATTGTTTAGATAGATTTGTACGTCACTGTTTAGGTGATGGTCGGCCATTACCGGTGGTTTAGTTTATTTCTTTTAAATTACATATTCTCAATATAGAAATGGAGGTTTGATTTTAGTTCTGTCATATATATATCTACTTTGATTTATGCACTTATATGAGGATGTACCAAGTATTCTATAATTAGATTGTGTTCTGCGATTTGACGGTCCGGGTCTTCCCAATTGGTCAAAAAAAATATATCTCAGAAAAATATGTTGGAAAAATCCGGGTTGTCACACATACGAACGATTGTATTTCCTTGTCGTCGTACTCCATTTAGAAGTGTCTTCTAGAGAACAGTAAATTGCTATTTCTTCTTTTTCTCTTTAGCTACGTTCATTCGTAAGTACGATTTATTTCCTTTCTGGCCTTCAAATACAATTTGAATCATTTTTGCATTCGATTGTCTTTCTTACTACTTTTTGAGTTCATTTTGACGAAGATTATCACTTTGGCTTTATTTTGTTGTCTATTCTTAATATCTGCACATCATTATATTATTAGTAGCAAACTGGGGTCTAGCATCACTAAGTTAAGGGTGATAAAGTAGTATATTATGTGACTAATCACAACCCCATACTTAAGCTTTGTTAGTCCCTAGCAAACAAGGAAAGAAAAACTAATCTAAAAAGTTAAATGCTACTTTCGTAGGGAGCACGACTACATTTAGCATATGCAACAAGCCTTTAAACCCCTAGGTGATCCCTAGTGGAGGATTTACAGTCTCCTGAAGGTTTTCAATGAAGTTACCTACAAACTTCAAATATTTTTATATTTTTCAAAGATTTTCTTAAAAGAAAAGAAATTTTTTTTTTAATTTCTAAACTAAATTTTATAAACTAATCAGTAAATATAGTTGATCATTATATGGTTGTCATAGTTTCTAAAAACATGATTCCAACATCCTTTGCTTTCCATCCTAGTAGTTATCCTTGATCAGAACTCAACAATTTCAATTCATATTAAGCGTGGAGTGTGTGCGTTTCAGTGAAAATTTTATTCATCATAGATTTCTCTAAACTGCAGACTTACAAAATATTTTCATCTAAGCTCTCACTGTTGGCATACTCTCAAAAAAATATTAGAATTTTTTGGTTCTCTCAATACGATATGTACTATGAATAGCTCAAAGGATAATTGACATAAAGGTAAATCTCATAGAATGGATAATCAATTCTATTCATGTGTCTTTCTGTTTCTCCATAATATTTATTATATACATCTCTACTAGGCTCATGCTATTGCAAATCATGAATCAAAGTCTTCTTGTTTTTCGGCTTGTAATGGGGCTTTCCAAATAAGGTAGAAAACATTTAAAAAATATTCTGAGAATTCAGCTCATCTTTCTTTTATCTTCTTCTCTTCTTTCTATTTCTACTTTAGTAAGTATCCAAAAAGTTGGATAGTTTCTTCCAATTTACCTGTATTTCCTTCTTTTTTCAATAAATCTCATTTTCTTGAGTTTCAAATATCCTCTTGAATTTTTCTTCAGTTTGGAAGCTTCTTGCTTCTCCTTTTGTAGAATCGTATTTTACGATTTCTCTTTATTTCTTATACTTTTCTTCATTTTATTTCTTTCTCAGGCGTACCCTTTTGTTGCATATCCCTTCTCTGTTTTTCTTTTCCTCCTTTCACTCCCTCTTTTCCCCTTTCGCATTCTAAATTCTCAGAAAATATAAGGGTTAAAGGTTGAAAGCTTTAGGTAGTACATGTGGTTAAGGGTTTATAAGATTTTAGTATAAAGAAATTCGGTTTAGGCTTCTAATATGGGTTCAAGGGATAAATAACCTTTTGGGATTTTGGCTTTTTGGCTCTAACGAATGAAAAGAATGACCTTAAATCATTTCCATGATTCACTAGCATAAATGTCATATTATTTTGATGTATCTAATAAGCAATTCTAGAAAAAATAAGTTATCATAATCATAGAATATTTGATTCAATTTTTCAGCAATATGAGATTTTATTGTAATGCAGTCAAGTAGTTCAAAGAAAATTTTAAATTCAAATAGAAAGCAATCTCTCCAAAGAAAGGAAATAAATCACAAAACCTCACTGGTTATATAATTTCAAAACTATAATCTAAATATTGCTATTTAAATCAAAGCATAGTTTTAAACATTCAATCTGATACAGTATTCAAAAGGGCTAGACATGAATCGTAACTGCTTTATTTTGATGGTTGAATTTTTACTACAATGGATTGTAAAATTTGTGGAATCATAATTTTTCTATCATAACTCGCATACAATGCTTAGCTATTCAAAATTTTAAATCTACATACTAAAAAAAATGCAAAAGAAAAAAAAAATTGATATGCAAAAGGCAAAAATAAAGCAAAGCTAAAACTAGTAAACCAAAACTATTATACACAGAAAGGTGTGTATCTCCTCCCCCCCCCCCAAACTTAAATATGAAAATGTTCTCATTGCTTTAAAAATCAAGGGATATCAAAATTGTACCTAATATACTGCATGTACCGGGCTTATAATCTATAGAAATATTCAAAAATCTCTCCCAAACTGAGAGAAATCACATCCGATGTAGATCACACAGAAAGATAACATCAAGAAAAGATTAAACAATAAAAATAATCAAGAGAGATTTTTATATAATGAACGAAATATTTACAGAGTACAGTAAAAATAAGTAAAAGTACCTACACAAAAGATTAAACCTAGGAAAATCTAGATACACCCTAACTACGACACCGGCAGCACTTGTCTAAGGCAAAAGATTTCTTCGACTCATCGGCTTTTAACCAAAATTGTCTCTCCAAAAAGATTGTCCACCCTTCAGCTCCGGGATGGATGCATCCAATAGAAAGAGAAAAGGGTGATTCAAGAAGGGGGCGGTGGAGAATAACTGGGGGATGATTTATGCCGTTTGGGAGATGGAGATAATGAGCGACTTAGCGAATGTGGTGGCAGGGTTGGTGCATTTGGGACTTCTGGCGCGAGGAAGAGAGATAGAATTTCATTGATCAGCGGCACCCTTTCTTTCAGAATTGCAGAGATTTTCTCCGCATCCCGTCGAAGAAGACATTCGAATGCCTCGGCGATCTCGGACCAACTTGGCTGTTTTGCCATGGTGAAACAGAAACCAAAGGGTTGGAATGACTAGGTAGAGGTTTCAATTTGTGAACTTATAATCACCCACGGAAGGGATATGAATGGTTGCCATAAATGATGAATATGGAGATGCGTTGAAAAATACAAACTGTTAGATGGCCATTAATAAATATGGTGAGAGGCGGCTACACGGTGTTAATTGAGGCGTCGCCTTTGCTACCATAAAATTTTACTTGTTTTATTGCAAAGTACGCAAGCCCAGACAGAACATTCTCACTTCAGTCGTAATTATTACGATGGTTCGTGAGAGAATTCACACTCTGTGAGCAGTCGTAATCACTACAATCTCGCGAGAATGGAGCAAATACTTAATTGATAGTGTCTCAGTCTTACGTAAATATACTATGTGCGGACGAAGGACAAATACCTAAACAACCATAATGTTATACAATTGGAAATAATTTAAAGAGTATTATACATAAATTTGCTACGAATGAGTCCGTAGCATGGCGGTGCCCATTAAGATATGTCCTCTTAGTGTGCGAACTGGCCATGATGAAGAATAGCTACTCTCTTTCTTATTAATTAAAATAGTTAGTTGCTCAACTTGAGCTTCTAACTTAACAATAGATCGCTGAAGAGCGAGGAGTGGCTTCGATTGGTTCTGATCATGCTGCAGACAATTTCCACATGTCTGCAGCATAGCATCCTTTATGGAAATAGTATGGTCTCAAATTCTTGTGAGGTAACAGGGAACAGCAGGGTGCTAAGGGTCCTCCTGATGGGCTATTGTGCGGACCACTAGCCTCTCCTTTTTGAGATGTTGGGTGCGATTTTATACCCAACATGGATAGAATTTTTATCTTTCAAATCTTTAACTTTGGGAGGCAATTCATCATTAACTTTAATTCATAAAATCCTCCCGGCCTAGGAGGAATATTCTTTAAAGTCTCTGAATCAGTCTCATTTGATGCATGGTGTTGCACCGATTCCTCACTAAGGGTCTCAAAAAGTTCCCAAGCATTCTCTATAGTCAACGTACGAAACATTCCTCCACAAGCAACATCAATCATGTGTCGAGTATGTTCATTAAGGCCTTCATAGAAATCAAGCACTATTTGTCAGTGCAGGACCTCATCATTAGGGCACTTGTTCAGAAGCTCATTAAGACACTTCCAGCTTTCCTCAAAAGATTCGTCCGAAAATTAATGAAACGTTGTGATAATCTTTCGGATTTGATTCCTTAACTAATTGGAAAGGACCTTGTAATAAACCTTGTTTGCAATTCTTCCCAGCTAGCAATTGTGTTGCTGGGAAAAGAATTCAGTCACTGCTTTGCCCTCTCTTTAAGGGAAAATGGAAAGAGCCTCAAATGAGTGGCCTCTTCTGACAAGTTTTTAATTCTAACAATTACACAGATTTCTAGAAAACTCATGATATGCATATATGGATCCTCCTCACCAACCCCATAGAAGATAGGAAGTAATTAAAGTACACTAGGTTTGATTTCAAAGGTTCCATCGCCGGCCACAACGGATAATTGAATACATGAGGGAAGTGTAAGAGGTGTCAATGCATAATACTCTCCCAACGTTTTAGCCACGAATTGATTTTCTTCTGCCAAAGTAAATGGAATTAGAAACAGAGCAGGATGGCTAGAATGATTATTGTATATGCCTATTTCATTTTAATTTTTTATGATTTTCATTCTAGAAAGCAGTGAGAGAACATATTTGAGCCTCTAGCTTCTCTTGTCAGAAGAAGTGTTGAAACCTTTGATTCGCTACTCCGAATAAACCTGCAAAAGATTAAGTGATTAAAGAAAAATAAAAAGAGAAAGACAAATATTAGTTTACAATATAAGAAATAAAACAAAATCCACTTCTCTGACAGCAACGCAAAAAACTTGATGTGGCTATAATCATACTAAGCCTTAACCTATTGCAAGCACACAATGGAAATTATAGCACTAGTATAGGATCGTTCCCACGAGGAAGGTGATTTTTCTTATTTGTTCGAAAATTGGTATTTGTCTTTTAAGAACCTAAACTACTGGAGAAATATAAATAAAAGAATGGGTTGTTCAAACTAATTGTAGAAAATAAATCTAAATCCTCTTCCTTCTAGATTATGATCGTCAATCACAATCCTTCAGTTCTCGGATATTTACAAGATAAATTACCGTTACACCGTATTGCAGTCCTCTAGAATTTGGGCATCAATCAAAAACTAGAATTCTTTCACACAGATTTATACTAATCAATAATCTTTCCAAACTTAGGGCGTTAATCAAACTCAAGAAAACTGAAGATAGAAAAGGAAAACCGTTACACTAATCTGTAAATTCTTGATATGAGTCGTCAATTCAAATTAAGAAATTTTAGATATTTACAAAGCAGTAAAAATGTATTAAAATAAATCTAAACTAGAAAGCAATTAAAAGATCTTTCATCCCTTAGTTGCAGGCATCAATTGCTTCTGAGAAACTACGAATGCTCTACTCTAATCTTTCAGCTCTCGATCACAGTCGTCAATTGCTCTCGAAAAACCTTGGATATCTAAACTACTCTAATCCTATCGTGATCGAAAGAAAGCCCAACCCCAGTCGTCAATTGATGTTGAGAGTTTCATATATAACTTTATTCCTATGTCGAACCCTCTTATTTATAGATCTTAAGGGGTCGGTTTACATTGTTCAAATATTAATAAAAGAAAACTACTAAGAATAAAAGTTTTCTGATAAAAGTCTAATTTCTAATTCTATTCTTCCTTGCTTTCACCGCTAGATGCGCTCAGGATTGTTTTTCTTTTAAGTAACAGAGACCCTTAGGAGTCTTTTGCTAATCTTCTCAGATCTGTGGGTTGCTAAACTTCTAATTTAAGAGATTTTCTCATTCTGTGCATGGTGGTGTAATTCTCACGTGATCAGCAGCAACAAAAGCTTTAAGTTTGCAAAATCGTGAAAATGATTTCTCTTTTCTTTCAATACGATTCTCCCATATGAACGATAGTATTTCCTTGTCGTCGTACTCCAATTAGAAGCATTGTTTGAAAAATCGTAAATTCCGATTTCTTCTTTTTCTCTTCGGGAATGTTCATTCGTAAGTACAATTTCTTTCTTTTCTGGTGTTCAAATTCAATTTGAATCGTCTTTGCATTTGATCATCTTTCTTACTACTTTTTGAGTTCATTTTGAGAAATGTAACTACCTAAATTTGGCCCAAGGCCCGATCGACCCATATGTCGAGAATGGTTCACTCCCGAGATTTTGAAAGTACCTCCCAACACTCTTAGAACTAAATGTAATGATTAGAATCATTCTTAAACCCTTAGAAAGCTTTAAACGGGCCAATAGAACCCATTTCAAACCAATCAAAACAGCTGATGAAAAGAGGAGTGTCAAAGTTTTCACAGATAGTTGTCCAACTTAAGGCCTATACCATTGGAGCATAGAGGTTCCCATCTTTCCAATGAGCCAAGAATCGCCAAATTTAGAGTTGTACAGTAAAAGTTATGGCAATTCAAAAAAAGTGAATTTGTGCAGGAAATTATAAAATCGAGCCCTAACTTCTCAAAACTCAAAAAACCCATTTTTCAAAAAATGGTTGATTTGGAATTTGGGGGTTTGACTTGTGGACCATCCCAAATCTTGGGGTTTGTTTCTTTAGGACCCACATGTCCTTCCCAACCTTAGGTATCACCCTTTTTCCATTTAAGTTATCACCCCATCATCCACCATTAAAACCTCTCTCTTCTCCAAGCTCTTAAAAACTCCAAAAACCATAGATCTAGGATTACCTAATTTCTAAACCCATTAGTGACCTAATCACTCACTAATCCACCCTTTCTCTTAAATAGAGAGCCACCCCCCCCCCCCCCCCCCTATTTAAGAACTTTTGAAATCTAGGAGAAGAAACTCTACATAAATCTCCTCCCATTTCCTAGCAAAAACTCATCCAAGCCTTAGAACTTTAGTTCTTCCCTTGTCATTGCTTTTCCATCTCCATCATTCCCAAGCTTTAGAACCTTGGTCATATATCTCACACCATCATCTCAAACTCTCTAGTTCCCAAATCCTAGCTAGTTAAAAAATCCATTTCTAACCCATTTGCTATCGGACGCTCATCGATGCCACAATCACGCGAAGATCCAACCACGGTGCTATAAGGGCCCGAGAGCTCCGACTCTCCCCTCTATTCCTCTACCTTCTTTATTTACTTTTCCTCTAGCCTAGAATTTGAGCCGTTATGCCACCAAAATTTCAGTGATTGCGGGAGGCTCAAATAGGATCGGAGTGCCTTTGGGCAAGAGGAAGTGCCGCTCGTTTTTATACTTTTTTCTACACTTTATCATAGTAGAGACCGCTTACGAGCGGGTCAATCGGGTGCCTAACACCTTCCCAATTGATAACCGAAGCCCCTACCCTAGAGACTTTGGCGTAGACCGGATCGGAGTCAAATCTAGCACTTCGGTGCACATGATCTTGATTTTGGGTATCCCGGGACACCAAAAGCCTTAGGTGGCGACTCCATTTTTTAGTGCATCGTCACGACAAATAGATGAGATCCACGATGCACAAATGACGACTCCAATGGGGATAGCTTGTAGAGCTTCTCCTTGAAGTGTTGGCCCTTGTTTTGCATGTGTTTTTGTTTTCCTTTCTTTTTTTTCCTAACTTTTCATTTTTTGCATACTTACCTCCATGATTCTGCACTTTTTTATGCTGACCCCTATGATTCGGCATTTTTTATACTTACCCCTATATTTCCTTCATTTACACATCTTAGTCGTTTAGCGGGCTTACTTGAGTATTTACGTTTTTATCATTTACGCGCCTTAGTTGATCGGCGAGCCTACTTGAGCATTTTTTTTTCGTCATTTTATGCACCTTAGCCAATTGGCATGTTACGTGCTAATTTAGATTCATATTTTATCAGTGGACGCCGGCCCGTAGAGGCGGCACGGGTTTGTCACCACCCATTTTTGGACTTACAGAAAACTCCATAAAATTGAAATTAAAATTGAACCAGCAAGGGACTTAATTCAATTTTGCGTGGGTAAATTTTCAAGGGGTTGGAAAATTAGGCAACGATACAACCGTCCCGGCTCCAAGTAGGGTGGTAACCCTAGTGGTTATGATCCCGAAATGAACCAGACCATCCAGTATCTGAGAAGGCATTCGTGCCGAAGGTATATCGGGTAGGTGACTGAACTTTCAAAAGCTTTAAAACCCTTAGGGAGAGCGTTAGAATATCCCGAAAAAGCCTTGTATCCCTTAGGCACGGAAAGGAGGGACCCGAAAAGTTTTAAAAAAAGTCCCAAGGGGCATTTCCCCGACCTCCCGTACGTTAGATTTAAAATTCTCAATATTTCTTACATTCTAAGTGCCCAAACGCTTTCGCCGGACACGAGAGGTCACCCTCTTATTGGCTCTTTCAAGAGATCAGGTTACCGCGTCGAAATTCGTGCCCTTAAATATCAATAGATTTTTCCTTTGATTCTTGAAAAGGGCATCCGAGTCCCGTCGTAGGATGTTTTCAGAGTGCAAAAAATCATCCGAAAAGGCAATTTTCTCATCATCATCACTCAAAAATCACCAACAAAAAATCAAAAAAAAAAAAGTGAAACCAAAAAGATCCAAAAAGAGAGCTTTTGGTACCATAAATATGGAATCGCCAAACCTGCCACCATCTCGCAGGGGAAGAGGAAGGAAAAAGGTCTTTGGGCCTCACCTAAAAAACCCATACCCCACCCGCTATCAAACCATGTCTTGGGCGATCAATCCGACCTTTGCCGATCCGGACTCATCCCCACCACATTCCCACATAGAGGAGATTCCCATCTCCAATCCCTCCATCCAATCCCCATTCAACGTCACCGGACCATTCAGTACACCAATTTTTTCCTCCACATCAAACCAAAACGCATCCACTTTCCCCTCCACAATCACCCAAAATACACCCTTTTTTCCCTCCACCCAACGTGCACCCAAGTTTCCCCTTACATCCACCCAACATACGCCTAATTTTCCACTCAATTTCCCCTCCACATCCATCCAAAATATACTCACTTCCTCCACATTCACCCAAAACACACCCTCTTTTCCCTCCACTCAAAATACACTCATTTTTTCATCTTCCCAAAATACACCCATATCAACCCAAGTCGTACCCAATTTTCCACCCACTTCAAACAAAGCACCACCTCATACATTTCCCCCATCTAGGGAACATTCCACATCCCCTCCCATGACCAATCCCATGGTCATGATGGAGGAAATGGTGAGAGCATATACAATATGGAAGGCTTCCCAAGGCCTTCCTAATTCATCCCAAACACCTCCAAACTCATCCCATACACTCCAAAATCTTCATACCTCATTCCCTCAAAATCCTAATCAACCTCCTATTGTCCATACCATCCAAGGCTCCCATCAGCCATGGGGCTATTTGAGCGGGCCTCAAGGCCTGATACCCCACCCCTAAGCCCATCAAGGCCCAATAGCCCAGGCTCAAGCCCATTAAGGCCCAATAGCCCAAGCCCGTCAAGGCCTAATTTTCCATGCCCAAACCCATCAAGGCCCAATAGCTCAGGCCCAAGCCTATCAAGGCCCAAACCCGGGAGCCCCATTTGCAAACCCTCCATCATTCCTCTAATATCCCACATTCACGTATACCCAATAGGCCCTCATTTCCCCTTAAATAGTACACCCCTCTCATTCAATCTCTCAACCCTGCATGAGCCATACCCATCCGCATCCATCATACCCAACTCATCAGGGAGATCCATCTCAAACCATTAACCATCCCTAATTTACGCATCTACTTATTCCCCATCCAAATCCTAATCTCCAAAGCATACCATGGCCTCATCAGGCACCCGCCCAAAATATATAATTCACCCTGCAAACCCTTCATCAAAGTTTCCCCCACCTCCAATAGCCCCATCAGGCACCTACTCAATCCACCCAAAATCCCACCCAAAATCCACCATTCACCATCCTCTCACCAATCACCTAGATTCGCATCAACCACAGTGGCCCCATCAAACACCCACTCAAACGATCTCTAATCCACCTAAAAATCTCATCCCTCCCCCATATGTTGATCCCAAATATGAAGAGGATGAGATCAAAAATAGTGGGGCCTATGCACGGGCGGTCGCCAGTTTCAATCCCCCACCACCCACACTCACGAACCAGCAGGCCGTCCAGAATGAATGGCGGCCGCCCAGTCCCAACCCTATAGTCTAGATAATCAGAGCTGCTAAAAGAACAAATGGATAAAATTCAAAAGTAGCTGATGAAGCTAGGCGGAGCCAAAATCCGTGCCACAGATTTTTTGGATATGTGCCTTTTTCCCTAGGTACCTTTGCCACCTATGTTCAAAGTGTCGTCGATAAATATAACGGCGCCGGTAATCCGATTGCACACATAAAGTCCTACTGCAAGGACATGAACCAGTATGGTGGAGACGAGTGCCTGCTCATAAAAGTCTTTCAAAAGAATCTCAGCGGCCCAGCATTGAGGTGGTTCACATCCATTGAACCATCTATGCTAAAAACATGGAGGGACCTGATCCATCTGTTTCAGAAGCAATATGTCTACAATATAGGCATCAAGCCCCGTAAATCCAATCTAGCCCGCTTGAAGCAGAAACTCGATGAGATATTCAGCGACTATTTGGGGAGATGGAGAGCCTTGGCAGCCCAAGTGAAAAATTGAATACCCGACGATGAGCAAATCGAGATGATCTCAAAAAGTGCGCTCCCAGTCATCTCAGATTTCTTGGTGTACCAACAACAATCTAGCTTTGCTAATTTAGTGGGAAATGCTAACCGCTGCGAGGATGCAGTAAGAGAGGGTCATTTAAATAGAATAGTAACTAGTGGAGTTCGCAAATTTCTTGAGTAGACGACTGAGAGAAAAGTAGGGGGGAGGTCCAAGTCGTAATGACCACGCAGCCCAATACTAACATAGTACCATTCCGGTTTGGGGCAGCGCCGCAAGCCTCAAGACCAACTAATCCAGCTCAAAGGCAAAGTAATGTCCCATGGGCGCAAATGACCCCTAACCAAAGAAGGGCCCGATATAATCGAGTATTCACTCCCCTGGGCAGTCCCTGAATATCTTATTGCCCCTACTGGTCGAAAAGGTTCTGGTCACCATACTCCAACCACGACCTCTGCTGAATCCGCCCCTAGAGGTTACGATCATAGCACACATTGCAATTACCACCAGGAACCTGGGCACCCGACTGATCAATGTTATCCGTTGAAGTATGAAATACAAGACCTCATTGAGGTAAGAAAACTCATACCTCCAGCACCTCCCCAAGCTAATCAACACACTAATATCATGCAGGTACCTTTGTCGCTGCACCCGCAGGGAGGAATGAGCCCAAAGGCCACAATTAACATGTTGCAAGAAGAGATAGAAGAGGTCGACCCCTCATAATATATTGGCATAGGGGAAAACTACGATGACTCATGGTAGTGGAATCAGGAGAGCGAGACCGTCGGAGTAGTTAAACCTTTAAACTTGGTCGACTATTTCCCAAACCCAACACCTCAAGTAGCACCAGTGCAAACAATAGAGCCTCTAAATCTGAGGTTGTACTTTCCCATGCCAGCTCTTGTTAATTAGGTCCAACCCAATTGGGTCTCCCTTTCGCAGTACCAATCATATCTGGTACCAACCCCCATAAATTACATGGTGCTCAATTTTACCCCGCCCTCAGAATCAGCTACAACCTCCTACAATTGGCC
This sequence comes from Chloranthus sessilifolius, assembly GCA_021018995.1. Classification (NCBI taxonomy): domain Eukaryota; kingdom Viridiplantae; phylum Streptophyta; class Magnoliopsida; order Chloranthales; family Chloranthaceae; genus Chloranthus; species Chloranthus sessilifolius. The sequence continues at coordinate 29,317,156 of CM037597.1, read as the reverse complement.
CAACTTTTCCATACCCCCACTAGTATATTCACCTCCAACACCTATCCAATACAGTTGGCCCAATTTTACCACATCGCCACCAGTTCCTCCAGTCCCGGCACCAGTCAACCAAATCGGGCCCAGCTTCACCATGTCAGCCCCGCTAGTTCAATCATACCCGGCATCTCCATCCATTCCCTTTCAGATCCCCGGACCAACATATAATCCCCATTAGGTCCCGCTAGACTACAGTCAAACAAATGTCAATGTTGGCAGCGGCAACACAATGGCAGTTGAGTTCATAACTCGGTCGAACAGAATCTCCAAATAGCCTGAGGTACCGATACCAGCCCAAGCAAAAGAGAAAAAGGAACCTGCAGCGGTACATCCCCTGGAACATATGAGTCGAGAATACACGTTGGAAACACAATTGAAAAGAACTTCGGCTCACATCACCATCTAGGACTTATTAATGACATCCCCACTCCACTTCCAAGCTCTAATGGGGGCAGTAAAAGACGCCCATGTGTTAAACAAGGTCTCTCTAGATGAGGTTGGACAAATGATTGGGCAAGTGTTGGCTCCCAACACCATCTAGTTTTCAGACGCTGACCTCCCATCAGGAGGGAACCACTCCAAGCCCCTCAATATTACTGCAAAAATTGGGAACATAGTGATACCATTGATACTAGTAGACAATGGTTCGGCATTAAATGTATGCTCACTGCGGATTACAACCAAGATTGGGATCAACCCGTCAATGTTCCGACCATCCAAAACAGGAGCTCGAGGGTTTGACAATACAAGGAGGGAAGTGATGAGAGAAATAGATCTTGAGCTCACCATTAAGCCAATGACCTTCTCCATCCCATTCCAAATTATGGATATGAAATCCTCCTTCAACTTGTTGCTAGGGTTCCCATGGCTGCATGAAATTGGGGCAGTCCCCTCCACTCTACACCAACAGCTCAAATTCATCTTCGAAGAGAGAGTTGTAACCATCATGGGAGAGGGGCGAGAGGAAAAAGAAAAAAGGGCCTATAGCATTGAAAATCTCAAGGTACTAGATGTGCCGCATACAGTAGAGGATACTGAACTTCATAGCTTTCAGTATGAGGCATCCAAGTCAACATGAGAACCCCTTGAAAAGGTCACCTCAAAAACCAGAAGAGGAATGGATGTAGCTATGGCCATGCTCCAAAAGTGGGGTTATCATAGAGGAAAAGGGTTGGACCCTCGCTTGCAAGGCAGAAGAGACCCAGTTAGGGCCAAAAGCGGACAACGTGTTAGATTCGGCTTAGGCTACAAGCCTACTGTAGAAGAGGTCCAGGAGGCCAAGGAAAAGGCTCAAACCATTGTTACAACCAAAGTCAGGGGGGGAGACCTAGAGGATGAACCCTGCACGAGACCTCACATCCGAAGCACTTTTGTAAGCACGGGGGTTATAAAAATTGACCAGAATGGGGCAACACAACTAACTACACATAAATGGATACCCATTCACGAAAATAATCCCCAAATCATCCCTCCCGAGATTGAAATAGACCTAGCCTCACTATCACTTTTTGAAGAGGAGGTACCCCTGCCTATACAGCCACCTGCCCATCCCAAGCCTGTGCTGATGTTTGATGACCAGGTTCACGATGAACCCATGGTTAACATGTTGGGGGTTGACCCTCAAAAGTCATCTCAATCGACCTCCTCCACTACACTAGTAAAAGGTGAGGTACCTCAAGTGAGGAATTGGGCTTCAATGCCCCTAACCTTGGAAGCATCAAATGGTCGTAAATACGACACCAGCTTCTTAAAAAAAAATAACCTGTAAAAAGTGGGGTTAGTCCCTGGCAAGCAATTCCCTATGTGTATAGAGGCCCACCTTGTCAAGGGCTGATCCCCAAAGAAAAAGAAAAAATCAAAAAAATAGATTAAAAAAAAGTCAAAAACATGGAAAAAAATACAAAATAATCTAAAAATATTGTTTTTCAAAATTCTCGATAAAAATAAAAATGATGCCTTAATTGAAAAACCCGTCCCACGTGAAATCAATCCCTTTCCTGTAGAAATAAAAAAAGAGGTAGGAGTCATGAGTCTAGACAAGGAGGTCTAAAGTGAGAAGCTACCCAATGAACTCCTTGACCAATACGCTAATTTTTAGAATGGTCCTACCCCAATAATTGAAGAGACCGAAGAGGCCAATCTAGGCACTGAGGAGGATCCTAAAATCACTAAGATCGAAACGTCACTATCTCCTGAGGAAAGACAAAGCATGATTGAATTCCTTCGGTCAAACCGAGACGTCTTCGCATGGTCATATGAAGATATGCCTAGTTTGGACACCGATTTGGATGAGCATGAGTTGTCATTATATTCAGATGTCAAGCCAGTCAAGTAGAAGTTGAGGCACCTCAAGCCAGAGTGGATGTTAAAAGTGAAAGACGAAGTCATCAAGCAATACAATGCAGGCTTCCTCATGGTCTCCAAATACCCACAGTGTCTAGCCAACATTGTGTCAGTACTAAAGAAAGATGGAAAGGTTTTCATGTGCATCGACTTTAGAAACATCAACAAGGCAAGCCCAACAGATGGCCTTCCTTTGCCACACATCGACATCTTGGTCGACAACACTGCCAGGCACGGGATGCTCTCGTTCATGAACGAATTTTTTGGGTATAGTCAGATTAAGATGGTAGAGGCAGACCGAGAAAAGACAGTGTTCATCACTCCATGGGGCACTTTCTGCTAAGAGTCATGCCATTTGGGTTAAAAAATATCGGGGCGACATATCAGAGAGCGATGACTATGATATTCCACGACATGATGCACCGAGAAATCGAGGTGTACATTGACGACATGCTAGCCAAGTCTCAGGAAAGAGGTGATCATCTGGTGAATCTCTAAAAGTTATTTGAAAGACTAAGGAAGTACAGGCTGCATCTGAACCCTCAAAAATGTGCATTCGGTGCTATGTCAGGAAAGTTGCTAGGATTCATTGTTTGCAGAAGAGGCATTGAAGTCGGCCCAGTCAAAGTAAAAGCCATCGTCGAAATGCCACCGCCATCTACAGAGAAAGAAGATATAGGATTCTTGGGTAGAATACAGTACATTAGTCGGTTCATTGTACAGTTAACTCCTATCTGCACACTGATTTTCAAGCTACTAAGAAAAAATTCGCTCGTCGAATAAAATGATAACTGCTAAGCCGCATTCAATAAAATCAAAAGTTATCTCCTCAACCCTCCAATGTTGGTTCCGCCCGTACCAAGGAGACCCCTCCTAATATACCTCTCAAAGACAGAATTTTTGATGGGGTGTGTCCTCGGGAAGCACAATGAAACTAGTAAAAAAGAATAGACAATCTACTACCTGAGCAGGAAGTTCATTGATTACAAGACGTAATATTTTCATATAGAGAAAGCATGTCTGGCTCTTGTGTGGGCCACACAGAGGCTTCGCCACTGCTTGCTCTCTCAGGCAATACTTCTTCTGGCGCGAATGGATCCTCTGAAATACTTGTTAGAAAGCCAGCTCTTACTGGGCAGACCGCACGCTGGCAGCTTCTCTTATCATAATTTGACATCACCTATGTCACTCAGAAGTTAATCAAGGGGCAAGCACTCGCTGATCATCTTACCTAGAATCTTTTACCTGATTACAAGCCTTTGAGAACCGAGTTCCCTAATGAAGACATCTTATTCATGACAGAGGATGAAACAGAAGAGGCAGAAGATTCATGGGTAATGCACTTTGATAGGGCATCGAATGCAGAAGGTCAAGGAGTCGGCACTATTCTAATTTCATCTAATTGGTCCCACGTACCAATCTCCATCAAACTCAATTTCCCCTTCACCAATAATATGGCCAAATATGAAGCCTACTTAACTGAATTACAAGCAGCTCTTGATCTGAACGTAACTTATCTCAAGGTGTTTGGCAATTAACAGCTAATAATATGTCAAACCAAGGGATATTAAAAGACAAAGGATGAAAAGGTAATCCCATACCATGAACACCTCAAAGATTTGATAACATGCTTCGAATAGGTTACCTTCTCCTATGTCTTGCGAGCAAGGAATTATTTTACCGATGCACTTGCAACATTAGCATCAATAGGTAAAATTCTTTACGGTGTCGAGATGAAGCCTATCATGATCAGGCAGAGAAATGAGCTAGCCTTCTACCTCCAGATCAAGGAACCCACAAAGTGAGATGAAGAGCCTCTGTGGTTCTCAGACGTCAAGAACTTCCTCGAAACATGTGCTTTCTCTGAGAGTACAGACAAGGCAGACAGACGAACCATCAAACATGTAGCATCAAATTATGCCATCTGCAGTGAGTGCCTCTACAAGCGATCATATAACAACATCCTACTCAGATACTTAACTGAAAGCGAGGTAGCCAACGTCATAGAAGAAATCCATGAAGGAGTATGTGGTGCCCACGTCAACAGCCACATGCTCGCTGAAAAGATTCTACAGCAAGGATACTGCTGGACCACTATAGAATCTAATTGTTGCAAGCATGTTCAAAGGTGCACAAATGTCAAGAATACTCCAGTCTGATACATGGTCCAGCCATAGATCTACACAACATGACCACTCCATGCCCATTTGCCACTTGGGGCCTCGACGTCATCGGAAAGGTTAATCTGAAAGCTTCCAACGGACATCAATTAATCCTCGTCGCCATCGAGTACTTTACAAAATGGGTAATGGTAGCATCCTACACAAACATCATGGCCAGTCATGTTGAAAATTTTATCAAGAACAACATCGTCTGTCGATTCGGCATGCCTAAGGACATCCTCACGGACAACGACACTAACTTCGCGAACAAGCGCATCAGAGTCGTATGTCAATTCCACCGCAAACTAACGGAGCCGTCGAAGCTGCCAATAAAATAGTGGTCCAAATCCTTGAGAAGATGGTTATCATATACAGAGACTGGAGCGAGATGCTACCTTTCACACTATGGACCTATCGAACATCGATCTGTACCGCTATAAGGGCAACACCATTCTCCCTTGTGTATGGAACTGAGGCAGTGCTCCCAGTTGAAGTCGAAGTACCGTCACTCCATATCCTCATCGAAACAGATCTATCAGAACCCAAAAGAGAGAGATCTCGCTTCAAATAATTAAGCCTGATAAATGAAAAGAGGATTCAAGCTTTGTGTCACACCTAAGTTTATGAAGGAAGGATCACATGCGCTTATACTAAATGTGTCTACGTTCGAGATTTGAAGGTGGACGATACCGTACTCAAGAAAATATTTTCGTCTCTCCATGCTGATCTGAGAGGAAATTCAAGCCCAACTGGAAAGGACCTTATGTCATTCGAGAAGTACTCCCTAGATAAGTGCTCCGCCTCGCCACCATGGTCGAAGAGAATTTTCCTGAGCCCATCAATGTTGGATACATGCGACGATTCTACTGCTAGTCTCCCGCAGCAAGGTAAGTACTAATAAGATGGATACGTGACTGCTTAAGAGCCCCTTAAAAGAGGTCATCATTTTAAAGCCAAGTAGCATCCCTGAATAATCACACCCTTTGAGCATCCCTGAATAATCACACCCTTTGCTACACCCAAAAAGCATCCTTGAATAATCACACCCTTTGCTACACCCGTTGAGCCATTAACCTTTCTTTCGTAACCCCTCCCCAAAGAAGAAGTGAAAATATATATAACAAAAAAAAAAAAAAAAGTTACCATCAAAATTCAAAAAAAAAAATTAGAAAAGTAAAACTCAAAAAATGAAGGTCTGAAAAGAAAGTAAAAGAAAAAAGAGATACAAAAATCAAGGGGCATGTACAATAAAAAATCCTCCAAGGAAGAAATATATTACGACGCCTAGAACCCAATCAAGGAAAACCTTTAAACCCAAGAATACCTTCAAAATTCCTAACCTATCCCTTGTTAGCCCATGGCCACGATACAACCCTAAAGAAAGCCCTCTTTAAGGTCTACGAGTAGTCATAATATCTTTTGAGTCAGTATGAGCTAAGCTGAGAGACAATAAAAGAATTCTATCCAGCCGATTATGACAGAATCAACGTCCATTTCGTGGCCTTTAGAGAAAAGAAAAAGAAAAATATACGAGCTCAAAGCAAAGAGGACATGGTGAAAACTCGCAAGGGAGCCACAGGTAAAAAGAGCGAGCTTGTCTAGACCACGTTAAAACCTTAAAAGGAATCTGGGATAAAAATGTAAAACCAATAGACATAGTTAAAACCCAAAAGGATAATACAGGTAAAAAAGAGGGCGATAGCGGGCATAGCGAAAACTCATCTTGGGCGATGTGAACAAAAATGCTTAAAGAAAAAAAGAACAAAAAAAAAAAAGAGAAAGAAAAAGAAAGAAAAATCAATTGCTCCTCCGATTACATTTCCCAAATAGGACCCAGTTGCCTCCTCTTGTGATTAAGGCATCAATCAAAAAATAGAAAAAAGAAATAGAAAAAAAATAAACACAAAAAAATCTTGTTTTGTATAAACCTTTGCACTTGAAAAACCACAAAAAATAAAAAAAAGAAAAACATAAAAAATTTCGATTTTCTGCTTTGTAGAAACATTGTAAATACTCTTAGCCATGAAACTTGAAAAACCAAAAAAGTAATAAAAGAAAAAGCATTCAAAATCCAAAAAAATTATGTTAGGGTGTTTTCGATACCCTTGTTCCTTTGTATTTGATCTGTTTGTAAAGTATGTGCAGGTCAAGTCCGTAAGACACGCATCTGACACTTCAATCAAGAAGTCCCTCATGACACTCTCAAGAAGTGCTCCGATAAGGTTTCTCGCATTCCAAAGTCGCAGCTCGTACTTGCTCAAAGCGCTCATGCTCATGCAAAAAGCATAAATAACAAAAAAGAGAAGAAGAGAAGAAGAGAAGAAAAGAAAAACCAAAAGGTAAGTGGCACACACTCCCAAAAAGTGGTTCGACATCAATATTCCACCTGCTCAGGAAGTTGTGCTAAAATAAGATTCAGGTCGATGAGCGGGCTCAAAAAATAACGAATAAAAAATATGTGGCTTATTATGGTGGCACATTCTATCAAAAAGCGTTACGACATCAATATTCACTCCGTTTGGGTAATTGTGCTAAATTAACTTTGGCATCAATGGGTTTGCTCAAAGATCTCGAACACTACCTTACGTAGGGGTACCGGTGGCCGATCAAATAGGACAATTGATATCTCATGAGATTCGACACAAACAATGGACCTTTGCGTCTTTGCTTTACGCCAATCTTTAAGTATGGATCGATCACCCTCCCACTCGCGAGGCTGTTTTATTCATAATGAAACTCAAACATTGAACATAATCACATCATCTCGGTTATGCCCAGTAATGTCATTAAGTGCTTGGGGACCGATGATCTCGTGGAGCTGAAGTTTTTCTAAGTGTTGGGGCTTCCGCTATTTTCCTTTCCGAGTGACGCATGTTATCCCAAGTGTTGGGCTTACGTCACTCTTTCTATTTTTCTTTCTTTTTGATGTTTGAGGTTTATTTTAAATATTTCGGACCTGTTAGCATGTCTTGGGCCTCTTCAGATGTCTCTTTCTTTGGCATACGATTGTTACTGATCAGATACCAAAGAGGGGCATTTGTAGACACTCAAATTTGGCCCAAGGCTCAATCGACCCATACATTGAGAATGGCACACTCCCGAGCTTCCAAAAGCACCTCTCAAACCCTTAAAACTTAATATAATTGTTAAAACCATTTTCAAACCCTTAGAAAGCCTAAAAAGGACCCATAGAACTCATTTCAAATGAATCAAAATAGCTAATGAAAAGAGGATTGCCAAAGTTTACACATATAGTTTCCTAACCTAAGGCCTATACCATTAGAAAGTAGAGGTTCCCAGCTTTCTAATGAGCCAAGAATTGCCTAATTTGGAGTTATACATCAAAAGTTATGAAAATTTGAAAAACACAGATTTGTGCAGGAAATTGTAAAATCAGGCCCATACTTTTCAAAACTCAAAAAACCCATTTTTAAAAAATGGTTGATTTAGAAATTGGGGGTTTGACTTGTGGACCATCCCAAAGCTTGGGGTTTGTTTCTTTATGACTCATATGCCCTTCCCAACCTTAGGTATCACTCTTTTGCCATTTAAGTTATCACCCCATCATCCACCGTTAAAACCCAACTCTCTCTTCTCCAAGCTCTTAGAAACTTCAAAAACCTTAGATCTAGGATTACCTAATTTCTAGACCCATTAGTGATCTAACCACTCACTAATCCACCCTTTCTCTATAAATAGAGAGCCACCCTCCCCCTTGTTTAAGGACTTTTGAAATCTAAAAGAAGAAACTCTACATAATTCTCCTCCCATTTCCAAGCAAAAACCCATCCATGCCTTAGAACTTTAGTTCTTTCCTTGTGATTGTTTTTCCATCTCCATCATTCCCAAGCTTTAGAACCTTGGTCAACTATCTCACACCATCAGCTCAAATCCTCTAGTTCCCAAGCCCTAACTAGTTAAAAAACCCATCTCTAACCCATTTTCTATAGGAAGCTCATCGGTGCCGCATCTACTAGAAGATCCGACCACGGTGGGCCCGAGAGCTCCAGCTTTCCCCTCTATTCATCTACCTTCTTTATTTACTTTTCCTCTATCCTAGAATTTGAGCCGTTACACTGCAGAAATTTTGGTGATTGCGGGGGGCTCAAATAGGATCAAAGTGCCTTTGGGCAACAAGAAGTGCCGCTCATTTTTATACTTTTTTCTACACTTGGCCATAGTAGAGACCGCTTACGAGTGGGTCAATCGGGTACCTAACACATTCCCGATTGATAACCGAAGCCCCTACCCAAGAGCTATTAGCGTAGACCGGATCGGAGTCAAATCTAGCACTTCGTTGCACATGTTCTTAATTTTGGGTATCCCGAGACACCAAAAGGTCTGGGTGGCGACCCATTTTTTGAGCGCATCATCGCAACAGATCGATGATATGCATGCTTGCACAATGAAGTTTATCACTTTGGCTCTATTTTGCTGTTTGTTCTTAATATTTTCACATCATCATATCATTAGTAGCAAACAGAGGTCTAGCATCACTAAGTTAAGGGTGATAAAGTGGTATATTTTGTGACTAATCAGTGACCCAATCAACGATGCTACAAAGTACATCAATCCAGTTTAGCTAGGAAAGCATACGAAAAAGATGCAACGTGAGATGAACTAGGTGAAGATCATAAATTCATCGTAGAGAGCCACCCATGCCTATGTCCCTTCCCGATCAACTTCCCGGTAACTTGATCCTGAATCAAACAACCATTACGAGAAAAAGAAACATTATAGTTATTACAACAAGTTGACCCACATATAACAAATTAGTAGATAATTGAGGAACAAGAAGTGCATTATCAAGAGGAGGTGGAGCATTAGGTTTAATCACACCAGTACCAACAACTGGAATGTTGTTTCCATCTGCTGAATGAACACTAGAAAGTTTAGTTTTTGGAGAAATAGATGTGAGTAACTTAGGCATGAAGGTCATATGATTTGAAGCAACAGATCAAGAAACCAAATAGAATTACCTTGCAAGCCTAACGTAGAGAAAGCAAAGAAAATACTAGCAGAAATCATCTGTTGGATATCATCTACGCTAAGGGAAGAAGCTGTTACAGTGGATGAAGAAGTTGGTTCCCTAGTCTAATCAGTTCCAGCATCATAGGCACGAGGTTATCCACGAGGAGGAGCACCAAGATTTTGTGGTCGCTTGGTGCATTCAGAGATGACATGGCCACTGGTTTTGCAATAATTACAAAATTTTCCTGTCTTACATTGATTAGCATAATGTCTGAACTCCTTACAGCTAAAACACTAAATCTTTGATAAATTTTGAGCTTTTCCTCACAGAGTAGCAAAAGCAACATCAGATGGGCCAGTGTTTTCCCATTGATGAGAGAGTGTCGCTTCTGATCATTGTTGTTGTTCTTCTTAAAGTAATTTCTGAAAGCATGCATCAACAGAAGGATGAGGCATTCGATTGAGAAGATTACCTCTGATAGATTCATATTCATCTCAAAGTTTCATCAAAACTTGATGTCGATGCGAGGTGTCCTGAATGGCTTGAAGAGTAATCAAAGTTTGATCTGATAACCCTTCATAGACGATCGAATCATGCTCCAGCCACAGCGCCATGAATCCAGAATCATATGATTGAATGTTCTTGCCTCTCTGGTGATAAACTGAAATTTCATGTTCAAGTTGAAAGCGCCTAACGTCAGTTCCTCGTCGATAAACTCTAGCTAGATAATCCCACATGGCTCACGGCATGCGATATTGGCGAAGATTGAGAGCAATGCTTGGTTCAATAGAACTTAGAATTTAACTAACAGTCTTGGCATTGTTAGCATGCCACTAAAGTAACTCTTTTGGATTAGATTCATCTGTCTGGAGATCAGTTCCATCAATCAGTCCTCATAAATCTTTGCCTTGCGCAAAGGATCAAAAATGTCCCTTAAAAAATAGTTTGTTCCATCAAAACCAACAGGTAGGATCTCACACTTATCTGTGTCAGACATGATGAGAAGGATAACACCTCACTGGAATGACTTCTGGATCAACAGCAGAAAAGAACAAAAGTTTGGAACAGCTTAAAGCACTGTAATATAACGATTGCAATAAAACGATTCTTGTTGAATCTGAGCAACACAAAAGGCAACAACTTATCGGTTGGATTCTTCAAGAACAGTAACCTGTTGAAAGCTACACAAAACCCAATTGAAGATCAATTGCTTGACTGCTCTGGCTTTGATAGCATAACAAAATTATAATGACAAAGAGATTGGGTTGAATTGTCTGTCTCCATAGAGGAGCATGACAAAATGTATAGAGGGTTGAATCCTCAAATAGGTATGTAAATTACAATCTAATTGCAGCATCTAATTTGTCTAATTACATGTTATATTCTAATTTTGTATACATGATTTTCTAATCATAGATTGTGTCTTGATTCTCACAGATTATACCATGATTTGCTAATCACGAATTGTGTCCTGATTCTCATAGATTATGCCATGATTTGCTAATCACGAATTGTGTCCTAATTCTCATAGATTATGTCATGATATTCTATGATTTACTAATCACAGATTGTGTCCTAATTCTCCTTGATTCTAACAGATTATGCCATGATATTACATGATTTTTTAATCACAGATTGTGTCTTGATTTTCACAAATTATGCTATGATTTTCCTTGATTCTTTGGCGCTACACCCTGTTTCTGTGACAAATAATACGCAATAATGGAATAAAACGAGTTTATATTTTTAGTGGACGTTTGTGTAATTTTTTGAATGATTTTAATTTTCTCTTCTTTTTTTATTAAATTATTCTTTTAAAATAATTGATCACAAATAAAAGATGAATTCTACATGAATGGTTTTGATGCCATGTGACACATCTCCAAAAGTTATCATGATCATGGGCATATTGAAAAAGTGGTTCTCATATCACTATTTGAGATGTGTACCATGTGGAATCAAATCAGACTATCTGATGATAAGCTTATGACCTAATATATGAAAGATTTGGTAACGACTCGAATTTTCTTAAATCATTTTAATGTTGTTATATGATGCTTTACACTATGCACAGTGTTAGCACTCTACACTTGAACCAAGCCCTACTTTTAGAAAACCTATTTAATCTATGTCTACGTAACTCCCTTTCACTTTTCTTATTAAAACCTTTTAAGAAACCCTATCCATCTCTTAACTCTTTTTCTTCTAAGAAATCCTAGCCATCACAACTTCTCTTTCTTGAATCATCTCTCCCATAACTCCATAATCTATTCCCTCAAAACTTTCGTGTGGTCTTCCTTAAGAAGCACCATGATCTATTTCTACCGACAAAATCAAGAAGGGAGAAAAAGAAGAAAGTTTGAACGAATCAACGATTTGAGCATCTTCAACCCTAACCTCCATAGATCTACCGTTCACGCTTCAACAGGTGGGTGCCCATCAATCCACTTTGCTATAAATAGGATCCGATGTCACATTTTAAAAGGTTTAGTACATAAAATTCTATGCAAAAATGTATTAGGATTGCACCACCATAAACTTTTGGGTCCGAACTCGCGGCCACGAACTCAAACTCACAATCATTGATGTATTGGACTTGGTATTTTAGTCATAATATTTTTATTCTAGCCTCAGATTGACGTGATTCTTGTGACATTGGAAAGAAGACAACGAGCTTTACAACTTTTTGTGAAATAGTAATATCACGAATCTAATATTGTAAAAGTCAAAATAGAGCGGCAAGTCGGGATCGATTCTGAATGATCCAAGGCAGCAGGAATTTAAAGTTATTTTTTTATTTTCATGACCAAAATTTCTGTGTATATTATATTTTACTTAAGGTCTTTCGATCGACGGTCATGATAAATTTTAACTTAGGAATTATAAATACCCTTCAATTTAATCATCCAATTATAGTATATATATATATATATCCATTTTATCGCTTTAATGCGATCTCCGTGATAGCATGAAGATTTAGAAATTCAATGATCTCATAAAATCGAACCCTCACCGTCACGTTCTCGATGGCACGCACACTAATAACTACCTTATCTTATATTTATATTAGTATGTTAAATAAATATATATACATATAAATATAACGTAGTCTTGAATGTAAATCTATCCATCAAGTAAGATAGTTATATGCTCCCATCTTAGTTATATTGTATGATTTAAGGATAAGCTAGATCATATATGCGAGTGTGTGAAATCATGTCTACGCGTGGGTGTGGTATTTCACTGAGTTAATATCGAAGCGGGGATTACACCGTATTGGCATGTCTCACAACTCATGATAGTATGGGACATCAGGAAGAGTGTAGTGAGTGCAGATTCAATATAACCTCATACCCAATGTCATATACGGTGATCTTATCACCCCTAAGCCTTAAATATGAAATACTAAGTGTAAGACTTGTTTAAGGTTAAGCTCAAGTTTAAGTGTTGAGGTATGAGTATGTTATGAGTTACGTTGGTCAAGTCTCCTCATTAGGCTGAATGGGGTGTATAAGTATGATATGTTATGGAGGGCGTTATGTTATGGTAGTAAGCTACTATGGTGACCCTCACATGATAGACTCGAGCAGTGACTCTGTCATAGGTTATAATAGGATTACGAATATGTAGGTACGCCCATGCGATATACAGATGCATATGACAGAATAATAAGTTATGTTATTTTTATGAGGTATATTAGAACTGGGGTGTGTCTAATTCATGGTCATGCATTTATGGTATGATATCAACCCGATGATACATAAGAATTCATTATTTCCTTCCTTTTGTTATATTGTTATATTATTTTGTTGCTCACGAGATGCACCAACTATGCACCTGGGAAGAATAGGGTGGATTGGTGGTGTATTCACTGAGTTGCGTGTTATTTAGCAACTCAGCCCTTGTAGCAATTATTATTTCAGGTGATTATATCGACGGAGTGGACATTGGCTATTCTAATCCTATGGACACTGACTTCGTTGACCCGATGAGCACAGAATACCAGGAGCCTTGGGAGGGCAACGCTGCTAAGTACCAGAAAGACTTTGGCGCTAATTTTGACCTGAGTACTGACTATTGATAGTTGTAGTTTCCGTACTGAGATTAGTTTCGTACAATTATTGTTTATGTATAGCCTCATACTTTTCATTTATGCCTGATCTTTATTTCTACATTGATTGTGAGATATTTCATGGATTTTATAAAAGATATTATTTATTTATGGTTGCCCTTTCATTTTATCTTTATTTTTGTTGGATTCACGAATTTTTTGGAAGTATGTTAGCATGAGAACTCTGATTATGTGTATGTCCACTTAGCGTATATGGGATGTGTGTAGGTCATAACTCAAAATTTTATGCCCTCGGGATGGGATAAAATTTTGGGTTGTGACAGAGATGGTATCAAATCCTAGGCTTCACTTCCTAATAGACTTTAAGGACTTAAATTATTACGAGTTCGAAGTCTCAGTTCAGGAACTATGGATGTTTCTAGACCTACCGATTTGTGTGTTTGTCAAGCTTGGGTTTTGATCGACTTTGGATCAACCTGCTCCTTGATTACACCAAGTTTCATTTCTGAAATCGGAGCTAAGTTCATATCACTAGACAGTGTGCTTGCAATTTTCACACCGTCTGGAGACGTCATGATGACATCTAAAGTTTGCAAACCTATGATCTTGGTAATTGGAACACAAGACTTACCCGCAGATCTTGTAGTGCTCTGATTTCAAAACTTTGATATAATGCTCAGAATGGATTGGTTGGTGGCTTTTCACGCCTCCATAGATTGATTTTCTAAATTAGTCGCCTTCTTACCAATCAGGAGCCCTTCATTCAAATTTTGTGGCATTAAAAGGAGAGAAGCAGCCCTACTTGCTACACTCGACAATGACCATAATGAGAAGGCGAACCCCTTAGTCATTCCTATCGTTAGGGAATTCATCGATGTTTTCCCAGAAGAATTGCCTGGACTTTCTCCTAACCAAGGAGAGTTTAAGATTGATCTCGCTCCTGATATCCTACCAATTACGAAAGTTTCATACCGAATGGCACTAGCAGAACTGAACAAGTTAGAGATTCTGTTATGAGAGTTGTCTGACAAAGGTTATATTTGACGTTGTGAGTTGCTATGGAGAGCACCGATTTTATTCGTAAAGAAGAATGATGGCTCGATGGGACTCTGTATTGACTATCGACAGTTGAATAATGTGACCGTGAAGAATCAATACCCTCTTTCACGTATCAATGACCTATTTGATCAGCTACAGGGTGTTATTTACTTTTCGAAGATAGATCTCAGGTCCGGATACCACTAATTGAGGCTTAAAGCAGAAGATATTTCGAAGACTGCTTTTGGGACAAGACACTATGGGTTTCTTATTATGCCTTTTAGACTCACAAATGCACCTGCCATATTTATGGACTTAATGAACCGTGTGTTCAGAGAGTTTCTCGACAAGTTTATCGGTGTGTTCATCAACGATATCCTTATTTATTCTCACACGAAAGAAGCTCATAAGGATAACCTTCGTGTTATGCTTCAAACACTCTATGAGCACAAGCTATACACAAAATTGTGCAAGTGTGAATTTTGGCTTGAGAAGGTAGCTTTCCTTGGTCACGTAATATCCGCCATAGGGATTTCTGTGTACCCATCGAAGATTAAAACTATCGTAAATTGGCAAGCATCGAAGAATGTCACCGAGGTGAGGAGCTTCCTTGGCTTAGCCGGATATTACCGCAAATATGTAGAGGAGTTCTCTCATTTAGCACTTCCCCTCACTATGCTAACCCTAAGAACAACAAATTCGTGTGGACAGATCAGTGGGAGCAAAATTTTAATATATTGAAGCAGAAGCTCACGACAGCTTTAATACTCAATTTACCTTCTGAACCTGGTGATTATGAAGTTTTCACGGATGCCTCGCGCCAGGGACTTGGATGTCTGTTGGAGCAACATAAGAGAGTCCTTGCCTATGGCTCAGACAGTTGAAAACGCATGAGAAGAACTACCTGGTTCATGATCTTGAATTGGCAGCGGTAATTTTTGCCTTTAAGATTTGGCGACACTATCTATAAGGTGAGACCTTCAAGATCTAAATGGACCACAAGAGCCTCAAATATTTATTCTCTCAAAAGGATCTGAACTTGAGGCAGAGACGGTGGATGGAGTACATGAAGGACTAAGATTGCTCGATTAATTACGATTCGGGTAAAGCAAACGTAGTTGTTGATGCTCTACATAAAAAATTCTAAGGATTGCTAGCATGTCTGAAAGCTTGAAAGCCACTCAATGAGATTGCTCAGTTGGATATACAACTAGACAGAATTGGAGAAGGAGCGTATCTAGCTAGTATGATGGTCAAACCTACCTTTGTTGACCGTATCAGAACCGAACAGCCCTTAGATCCCGAAGTTTTGAAGATTGTGGGACTGTTAGTCGAGGGCCCTAAACAGGACTTCTCCATATACATTGATGTGACCCTCCTATTCAGAGAAAGATTATATGTTCCTAATATTGCAACCATGCGGAACGAGATTTTTAAGGAAGCGCATAAATCTGGGTATTCGATACACCCAGGTAACACGAAGATGTATCAAAATATTCGAAGTTATTACTGGTGGTCGAACATGAAGAGAGAGATTGTCGAATATTTCTCCAGGTGTCTAGTATGCCAGCAGGTGAAAGTTGAACACCATAAGCAAACCGATATTTTGCAGCCCTTACTAATTCTCAAGTAGAAGTGGGAGAACATCTCTATGGATTTCATAGTTAGACTTTCGAAAACTTCCAAGAAGCATAACGCCATTTGGGTTGTTGTAGATATATTGACTAAGTCGTTGCACTTTCTATCTTTCAAGAATACCGATAATGGGGATAAACTTGTTGAGACATAGTTGAAGGAATAGTCAAACTCCATGGGGCTCCTATGAGTATTGTTTCGAACAGAGACACGAAGTTTACCTCAGAGCATTGGAAGAAACTTCAGGAATCTTTAGGTGCGAGATTAGATTTCAGCACGGCCTTCCATCTAGAAACTAACGGGCAGACCTAGAGGGTTAATCAGATCGTAAAAGACATCCTTTAAGCCTGCATGTTAGATTTTCGAGGGAATTGGGATGATCATCAGCCCCTAATTGAGTTTGCGTATAATATTAGCTATCAAGCAAGCATTGAGATATTACCTTTTGAAGCTCTTTATGGCTAAAGTTATAGGACGCCACTTTGTTGGGACGAGATTAGCAAAAGGAAAATGCTTGGACCAGAACTCATACGATCCACAACTGAAAAGTTAAGGTTATCTTAGAGAAGTTGAAGTAAGCTCAGGACCGTCAAAAAGCTTACGACAACAATCAAAGACGCTTAATAGAATTTGAGATTGGTGATTTGATTTTCATCTGTATGTCCCGACTAAAGGAGTCATGCATTTTGGAATATGAGGGAAACTAAGCTCGAGATACGTGGGACCCTTCGTCATCACTGATTGTATCGGCGAGGTGGCCTACTGAATTTCACTTCCGACACACTTCGCCGGTATACATAATGTGTTTCATGTGTCCATGTTGAGTAAGTACTTTCCTGATCCATCTCACGTCCTTGATATCGAGCCAACTGAAGTCATGGATGATCTGACTATCATAGAGAAACCGATTTGCATCATAGATCGAAAGGAGAGACCCGTTAAGGATAAATTCGTCCATAATTTTTTATAATGAAAATATTACAAGGGGGGAGAATGTAACGACTCAGATTTTCTTAAATCTTTTTAATGGTGCTATATGATATTTTACACAATGCACGGTGTTAGCGCTCTACACCGGAACTATAATAGCCCAAAATTTTTGAGAATGTTGAATCGTTGACCTTTGACAAGAATGCGACCTATTGACTGATTTGACCCAAGTCAAACATTTGACCTATGTAACGTGGTCTCAAAACCCCACGGGTTGTGATAGAAATACACGCCGAACACACTGAATCCTAACTCATATCCTATATGGAGCGTATATGTGTTTGTACATGTTGCACACAAACCCGAACCCAATGCTTGAACTTGAGCCCTACCCCGAATTTTTACTCGAATCGAGAGTGGACCCGAGCACAATAACCTAACCTGTCATGTGGCACCCAAACTAAGATAGGTTATATGTATAGATGTAATATCGGGGAAGGTTTGGGTTGCAGGTAGATAGCATATTAGTCGACTTTAGATGAGGAACTGTGCACTAACCCGCAGTGTGCATGCTCAACACCAACGAGTAGACCTAAGTTGAGTGAATAAGGTTTTAGAACTAAATATCAAAAGGTTTGATATTTATTTTACCTTGTTTTGCTTATAGGAAGGGTGCTACCGCTTAACACCGTGACCAAGACCAAATATAAATGGTATAAGCTTCTCACGTAAGCTGTGATGGGCTCTATACCTCGTGATCAAAAATCACAAACTAATCATCTGATGGTAAGGCGATGGTCTCGAGATCCGATGTATAAAAGATGGGAATGAAACTAAATCACCATCATGTGATTCGAGGCGGTATGTGGAACTTAGATTTTCCACCAGTAATTTGGTTAGCGCAAATAATGGGACCCAATCTCTTTGTAACGCCCCAAATATTTTCAAACCCGAACGCGCCTGACCAAGTGTACGTGTTCGGTATGGCAACGGTGCCGCCTTAAACTTTAAGAATATAATATGTGTGGAGAAGTGAGTTTAGGCTCTTACTTTATCTTATTTTGGCCTTAAATGAAGACCCGTGCACCGACTTGTGGTGTACCGGCTTAACACCAAATTGAACCCCAAAATATGTGTTTAGAATTTGAGTCATTTCACATAGGCCAACTGCGAAAGTTTGGTGTGAGACACTGTGCATGTGTGCAACCTAGAGACAATTTTAAATGAAACATTTATAAGGTATTATAAGGATTAAGGCTAGTTGGACCGATTGATTAGGGTCAACTAATTAGGCTGATTAGTTGGGCCGACTTTTAGCCTCAATTAGAACCCTTGAGGAGGTGGCAAATACCCAAATTGTGTGTACTAGAGTCACACTGGAGCCAAAACTCTTTTAAGTAGATAAGACTAATATTCTTGTGGTGTTGCCGCTTAACACCGGAACCGAGCCATAATATAAATGGCAAAAGCTTCTCACACAAACTTATTGCTTACAAAGTTTTGAGAGAAAAAGTGAGAAAAAGAGCTCTTTCTTCTTCAAACCCTCTCGTGGGATTCAATTTCGAGGTCGCTCTGCAACCTCTGCATCCTTCATGAAGGATTCAATATCAACATCACACAAACTCCGTCTTCCATTAATTTCCAACCGCGAAGAAGCTTTGAACTCCGATAGTGATTAAATTTAAGGAAACGAGAGTGTGGGTTTAAGCGGGTGTGAACCGATCGTTACGAACGTGTCATGCGCAGGTTAAGGAAGTAAAGGTTTATATATGTTGGAGCAGAATTACATCCTGAACTTCGTTGACGCGGATCGCCATGGTAACCCATGAATTTAATCTGAAACCCTCTTTGGCTATGATCATCTCACGCCGCATCATCGACCTTGAAAGGTGAGCTTGTTAATGCTTTAATATTGTATGAATTATACCAAAATCTAGGACAGTTAGTATGTAAAAATAGGAGAAATCGGATTCGATTTGGAAAAAAATTAGACCGAGGAAGAACAAGCCCGAAGGCTACAAAATTTGTAGAAATCGAATGTTCAAATCTTAAATTGAACGTTCGAATATTAAATTGAACGATCGATTTTGATATCGATCGATCAATTTTGGCACAGTCTGACAAGTGAAATTTCTGAAGAAATCGACCGTTCGAATTGGAAATCGAAAGTTCAAATTTGAAAATCGAACGATCGATTTTTTTTACAGTACCGATATGCAAAATTTTCTAAAGAAATCAAACATTCGATTTGGAAAATTGAACGTTCAAATTTTGTGCCTTGGAAAAATCGACCGTTGGATTTTGGTCTGAAGTGCCGACACAGCTTTAATATTTTGACCATAACTTTCTGCTCCGAACTTCGATTGGTGCGATTCTCACGACGTTGGAAAGAGGACAACGAGCCCTATAACTTTTTTAGAATTAAAAAAAAATTATGAATCAAATGTTTTAAAGGTCAAATTTGGGTGGGAAATTGGGCCAAGTTTCAAGTTAACACAAATTTGCCCATTTCCACCCCGATTTGAAGAAAACACTTAAATACATCAAAGTTCTTAGTATTTAGAATCTGTCCTTAATACATCAACGTAAGTGTGATGTAGTTTGGGAACAAGAAGCCGTCGATAAGGACCTAGGTATCGCTTTGAGCGGCTCCGAACTTAAGGTAGGGGAAATTCAACATCCATTTATACTTTTTATTTTGATTCATAGATGCCTTTGATATTCATTTCGTTTCACTTCTTGACTCTTGTTTTGCATGAAAATCATTTGGATTGCTTTTTACTCGTAACTCGTAAGACATTGTAATAAATTGCAACAATTTGCATGCTCATCTTGAAAGCTTTGAAAAGCATAAGTGCCTCATATATGTCTTGAACTTTGCATATGAATTTGTTAGTTCCCGAAACGGGAAAAGAAATTGAGGTTGTCGTGAGTGATGAAAAGATTATTATGTGTTCGCATTGCATGTTGATTTAAGGATTCATTCAAAACGAGCCCCTTCTCCCCTTGAACCGTGTTGACGGTAAACCCGACAGGCACAAGTTTCCCTCATAACGCAGGGGCTTGTCGCATCTCCTGAAAATTGTTCATTGAACGATGATGGTTAGGGTTCCCATCGGTATATTCCTACTCTCATGATATAGTAACTTGGGAGAAAATTTAAGTTATGCTTTAATTCAACTATTTAAATAAGAAACTGCATGTTTTGACATAAAAAATAAAAAAAAATTGTTGAGCTCTACCACTAGAATTCTATCTTAGTACAAAATTGTCATTTCATCTATGCTCTGTTTTCATCATTAGACCTGTTATGGAATCATGTCTTGTTCCGTTCTTAATTCTGTTTTCAAATCTGTCTTATTTTCGCTTTTATTCCATCATCGAATCTACCGCCCTATTACAGCTCTTGTATTCTGTCACTACTTTATGCATTGATACGATAAATTGTAAATAATTTTGAATTTCTCTCTAATGAGTTTAGATTGTTAGCTCACCCCGACTATACGTCATAGGTACAAGTTGTGACCAGAACCTTAGGCTTGGATAAAATCCTGAGTTTGTGTTGAAGAGGAAAGCGGATCTTTCGCAGTGGGGTTTTTATCCTTAGTTTATTGGTAATAAGACTTGGTGTATAGTAAATTTTGATATATTTTGAGATAGTTCTTTTGTGTGAGACTATTACCACCATTGTTTAGGCAACGATCGGCTGTCACCAGTGGTTGGTTGTTTTGATATTTCTTTTTGTCCTCGGTATAAATATGATCTATGTTTTGTTGAATGTTATATCTGCTTAATTTTTGTGAATTGTGGAGGTACCAAGTATGTATTCTGTATTCAGATTGTGTTCTACGATCTTGCGGTTCGAGTTTTCCATTTTGGTTTATATATATATATATATATATATATATATATATATGAAAATTGTGTTAGAAAAATTCGGGCTATCACAGGAACCAACCTTATTTTTAGAATACCTATTTAATCTACATAACTCCCTTTCACTTTTCTTATTCTAATCTTTTAAGAAACCTTAGCCGTCTCTTAACTCTTTTTCTTCCAAGAAATCCTAGCCCTCACAACCTCTCTTCCATAACTCATCTCTCCCAAAACTCCCTCAAAACTTTCGTGTGTTCCTCCATAAGAACCACCATGATAAGAAGAAGAAAGCTTGAATGAACAGACGATTTGTGCATCTTCAACCCTAACCGTCATAGATCTACCATTCACACTTCAACAGGTGGGTATCCATCAATCCACTCTGTTCTTCTCATATTTCGTCAAGTAGGGTGAGTTCCGATTTCGCATCGACGGGCTAAATAAAATGAACCTGTATATTTAATTTTATATAAATATTACTATAAAAAGAAGAAAATGACTAATCCTAACTATAATTTTATTCCATTATTTTTCTTATTATTTTTTTATCTTATTATGAATCCATGCGATTTATGCAATAATGAACCTATAAGACTTAGTATGAAAGACACTTCATGAAATAGGATCCGATGTCACATTTTAAAAGGTTTATTAGATAAAAATTTATGCTAAAATATATTGAGATTGCACCACTATAAACATTGGAGTCCAAACTCGCGGCTACGAATTCGAACTCACGACCATCGATGTATTGGACTCGATATTTTGGCCATAACGTTTTACTCCGCCCTTGGACTGATGTAATTCTTGTGGCATTGGAAAAAAGATAATGAGCTTTACAACTTTTTGTGAAATCATAATTTCATGAATCCGATTTTGTAGAGGTCAAAATAGAGCAGTAAGTCGATATCAGTTCTGAATGATCTAAGAATGCAGGAATTTAAATTTATTTTCTGATTTTCATGACCAAAATTCATGTGTATATTATATCATACTTAAGGTCTTCCGATCGATAGTCATGATAAATTTTAATTTAGGAATTATAAATACCCTTCAATTTAATCATTCAATTATAGTATATATCAATTTTATCGCTTCAACGCGATCTCTGTGATAGTATGAGGATTTAGAAATTCGATGCCCTCGTGAAATCGAACTCTAACCTTCGCGTTCTTAATGTCACACACACTAATAACTATCTTATCTTATATTGGTATTGGTGTGTTATATAAATATATATAATTATAAACATAACATAGTCCTGAATGTAAATCTATCCATCAAATAAGATAGTTCTATGTTTCTATCTTGGTTATGATGTACGAGTTAATGATACGTTAGATCATAGACACAGATATGTGAGATCATGTCTATACTTGGGCGTTGTGTTTCTCTGATTGATATTGAAGTGGAGATCACACTATATTCGCATGCCTCACAACTCATGGTAGTATGGGACATCATGATGAGTATGGTGAGTGTGGATTCAATGTAATCTCGTACACGATGTCATATAAGATGAGTCTATCACTCGTAAGCCTTAAATATGATAGACTAAATGTAGGACTTGTTTAAGGTTAAGCTCATGTTAAGTTAATTGTTAAGGTATAAGTATGTTATGAGTTACGTTGGCCAAGTCTCCCCATTAGGCTGAATGGGGTGCATGAGTATGATATGTTGTGGAGGGTGTTATGTTATGGTGGTAAGCTATTATAGTGACTCTCACATGGTAGGCTTGAGTAGCGATTCTGGCACAAGTCATATTAGGATTACTAGAATATAGGTACGCTCATGCAATGTAAAGACGCACATGATGGAATAATAAGTTTTGTTATGTTTATGAGATATGGTGAGGTACATTAGGACTGATATGTTTCTAGATCATAATCTTATATTTATTATATGATATAAACTAGATGATACATAAGAATTCATTATTTGTTTCCTTCAATTATATTGATATACTGATGCACCTACAAGGCATCTGAGACGAGTATGGTGGATTAGTGGTATATCCACTGAGTTGTGCATTATTAGCAACTCAACCCTCATGGCATTTATTATTTCAGATGATTATATCGACGGAGTGGACACTGGCTATTCTGATCTTATTGGCGTTGACTTCATTGACCCGACGGAGGCAGAGTACAGAGGAGCCTTGAAAGGGCGACGCCACTAAGTGTCAGGCAGACTTTGGTGTTGATTTTGACCTGAGTGCTAGCTATTGATAGTTGTAGCTTAAGTGTTGAGATTAGTTTTGTGCAATTATTATTTATTTATAGTCTTGTACGTTTCATTTATGTTGAGTGTCTTTATTTTTGCATTAATTATGAGATATTTCATAGATTTTATTATAGTTATTATTTATAATTGCCCTTTCGTTTCATCTTTATTTTTGTTTGATTCACAGGTTTTTGGAATCATGTTAACGTGAGAACTTCGATTATGTGTATGTCCGTTTAATGTATCTGGGATGCGTGCTAGGCATAACTCGAAATTCTAAGCCCTCGGAATAAGATAGAATTTTAAGTTGCAACAAAGTTAGACCAAAAAGAGTCTCCAATCAACTTATTTGAAGCAATAATTGTTTATGGTGTTGGTGCCCATAGAGGTCTCGAGGGTGCAAATAGAGGTACTTAAATAATTTCTATTCCTCTTTTCCTTGGTAAAGATGGGCGAATATGATTCTACTTGTTTAGATGGCTTGTCTTTAAATCTAGAAATATCTTGTGAATTATTTTAGAGTGTTTGCATGGTCAGTACGTATACTTTACCAAGGAGTTAGTACAATAGCCAAGGCCACGACTCAAAAAGTGGAGGTCCGGAGTTCGTATTTCACCCCTGCATGGGCACCAACGGTGACTTATCCCTATATGCACGTGCGATGTGCGGGTGTTTACACCACAGCCTTTAATTTTGTGTTCCCTTTACTTATTATCCCCAATAAAATCGGATTAGTCATTAAGTGATACCGAACTAACCTTTGCTCTAAATCGAACTATGAAGATCGGTTGTCACCACAATCTTCCCTCAGTGAATCTTGAGATCAGAAGTCTACAATTAGACGGTCAGACTTTAATTCCACATTAGAGACAACCCAAAAAGTGAATATGATTATGAATGTGCATCAAATGTGGTTATTAGGTCACTTTTCGAGATGTGTTTCATGTGAATCAAACTCTAACTGTCTGATTGTAGGCTCATTATCTCAAGACCAATTAGATTAAAGGTCTGGGCAAAAACCAGCCTTCATCATCCAACTCAAAACAGTCAAAGGTTAGAAAACAAGTCACAATGGGCCACTATGCTTATACAAACCCTTTAGATTGTACAAGAACCACATGGTATTCGATCCCAATAGTGGAAATTTGCTGTCATCCACTGAGATTTCCACTCATGATCCCCGCTACGCAAATGACAAACAATACCCGACTAGTTGCTTTTACAACGTTTTTCCGGCATCTGCCCCTCGTGGAGGTTAATACCGGAAGAACTATGAGCATGGTATCAAAATATGGGCCGAAACTCATCGAGTATCCAACTTGGTAACAATATTGGGTATGGGCCGATTCCTATATTTTCCTTAGTTCTTTT
This sequence comes from Chloranthus sessilifolius, assembly GCA_021018995.1. Classification (NCBI taxonomy): domain Eukaryota; kingdom Viridiplantae; phylum Streptophyta; class Magnoliopsida; order Chloranthales; family Chloranthaceae; genus Chloranthus; species Chloranthus sessilifolius. The sequence continues at coordinate 29,292,498 of CM037597.1, read as the reverse complement.
TTTTTTAAATGGACCGATCTGTTCGGTCCTCCAAGGATCGATACCGATTTTGTTGCCTCGATTATAAGAGCATAAGCTCAGCGATACCTTTATTTGTATCCATCGAATCTTTGAAAGCACCTACTTCAATAATCAGATAATAGAGATTATTTTTCATGACAATCTTCTATATAATGGATCTTGAGATCGTGGGGTTACAATCATAGGGTCAATTTTTAGTTTTACACGATGCACATCTAAAAAATTGACCTGAATGTTAGGTTTGAGTGTGATATGTGCTCTAGTCACTTTTTTAGATAATTGACAGCTGAAATGAAAAATTGGCTATCTCATGGTACGCATAATCTCAAGATCCAATGAGTCAAAAATAATGACAAAAAATGATCTCCCTTGTCCGATTCAAAGTAGTCTATGAGTTTTGGCGTAGGTGCCCTCAAAAATTCAATGAGTTCAAATAAAGATATCCCTTTAAGAAATCAAGAAGATATCACCTCTGAGGTGGGGGACATATGGCCAAGGATCAAAATTTCGGCCGAAATGACCGAAATTTCAGTCCAAATTATCGGTTTCGGTCCTCAATTTCGGTCATTTTTGTATGAGACCCAAAATTTCGATTAAAATTATTTTTTTCGGCCGAAATTTCGGTCCTAATTATTGGTTTCGATCATGCCCAAAATCAAATTTTACCTGTCAATGGGCCTGGTTGGGCTAGGGCCTTGCATGGCCTGGTCCTAGGCCTAGAAGGTCCTTAAAATGATCCTTCCTAGCACTCGTTAGCTAGGGCTGGGCACCGGCCTTTGAACGTCACCGTCTCTCTCCCTCTCTCTTTTTTTTTTCGTTGAAGTTCTTGTCCAAAAGCAATGCCGTCGAATGGTTTTAAAGTTAAAATTATCAAATAAACCTTATTTATAATAGTTACGACAGTTGAATAGAAGGGCAATTGAAGTTAAATAAATAAATAAAAAGTGCGCATATATTATATATATATATAGGCTCAAAAGAATGTGCCCGGGTGTAGAAATATATCTATGTGTCTATTAATATGAGCGTGACACATAGTGACTTTTTGTAAAGTGACAAGTGTTGCTTTATAATCATTTAATTATAATTTAACTAAAGTTACTTTTGTTTTAAAAAAAGTAGATAACTTTTTTCAAATACCCGATTTCAAGGGCCTAGAATTTTGTGTTATGACACCGCACGCTTGTTAAGGTGATAAGCGGACATACACATAATTCTTAATTCAATTCAGCATACGGATCGAGGCATTTAACAACAACATTTAAAGATAAACGACTCATAAATTAATAGCGAAAAAACGTAGGTGACATTAATGGTGTGATAAATTATAATTATGTATCTAGGCTAGAAAATAAACTGAGGTTTTATATGGGGTAAAATTGTCCCATACATAAACCATAAGATATGCAAAAACATAAACCCAACCAATAACAAGTATCTTGATAAGAATAATCATACCCAAAGCCTAAGACACTCTCAAGGCTCATAAAAATTCGCCGGATCTACTTCCTCATCCAAGTGGTAGTCATCGTCCTCGTCTATATATGTTGCCTCTGGCACAGCTGTCTCTACATCATCATAGGTAAGATAAACAGAGTCCTCACCTGCAACTGTTAGATTTTGGAAGGGGAATGAGTTTACTCAGTCGCGTATACTCAGCGGGTTACACAATCGATCCACCATAATATACCCAGGTGATCATGTGTGCAATCGCTTGAGTTACAGTACATTTTAAAATAAACCAAGCAACTATAAATTATTATAATAATACTAAGATCTTGTAGCCTATCACATCGAAACTGAAAAACGTAGCATAAAATGAAAATATATATATAATATAACATAAAATGAATTGAATATGATGCACTAATTTCTAATATCATTTGTATCTACCATGTCGACTTATTCTACGTAGCATATCTTAAAACTTAGCATAACTCCATTCGCCTACACAACGTATTTCGCTTCTTACTTAATTTACCTACACAACCTATGTCAGGGCCGCTGTTCGAGCCTATCACGCGAGGTCCATGTGTATATAATCACCTAACCTCCGTATCATATCGTATACCATCATCCAGCCCGATGAGGTCGCATGTATTTAAATCAGTGTCCCCCTACGTTCGAAACACTGTCGTGTCGTCTTGTCCTCAAGACCCGTCTTGGCTGCAGACGTTGGATCTTGAGGTGGCACGCAAGACATGACACGTGTAGAAACTTATTTCACATTTTGTTGGCCTTTATAGCGTAACTTATCCGTATTTGTATCTTATCTTATCTTACATATCATTCATTATCATTTACTTGTAACTTAATTTGGAGTGAGCCACGGTGTGATAAGATTTACAAAATCATATTTTTTGAGGGACGGGTTCCATAGTAACCTTGATGTATTTCGTATGGCACCCATATTCCCATAAAGGTGTTGTATCCGTACATAGATACATGCCTACATTCTAAGTTTTACGTAACCGTGAAGGAAACTCCACCATGACAAAGGCTTAAAAGTCGTGTGACATAACTTATTCCTTTTTAATCATGCGTATGCCCTATCGTGATTTTCTATGTGATGCATGTCATATGATGAAAGGACTTACCTGACTAATCGAACCTATATCATACACCGCACATGTTTGAGAATAAAATATAATGATTAAAATATAGAATGAACAAGCCTTTCCTACATCACTTTGGAAAAATTTTGTGGGCTATTAGACTTTACTTATGAATTGATCAGGCTTGCTGTTCTTAAAATTTTCTAAGATTTATGTGGTCTCTGCATCGGGACCTTTTTCTAGTTCGACCTAAGAGTAAGTTAAAGGAACAGGTCAAACAGCCCTTTTATCCTAATTACACAAGTGTTCATACCCTTTAAATTTTTAAGCTGTCTAGCCTCAAAATGCGTCCTTAAATTTTTTTAATGACTGTTTTCTGATCCGCTTGATCATGTTGTATTATTATCGAGATTAATTTGAAGTTTGTCCCATGGGCCATTCTGGCCATTATTCTCTAAAGGTAAATGGTCAAAGGTAACCTATGGTGTCATTTCATGTGGCACAAAGGGTTGCAATAACAAATGAACTTCAAACTATCCATTATCAAATATGGGCCATTAGATGGTCAGACTATAATTTTACGTAAGGTTGGGTCTCTCTGGTCCCAATCTTGATCCGACCTCTAGCACATTAGATCCTTCTGTCAACATCTTATAAGATCTGGGAGTAACGTGCACACTTAGGGTACCTACCATGTGGTGATCGAATCGAATGGACTTGACCTATCAGATACTTAAAAAAGATGATTTTGAGGTATTAAGTCTTTGGACCCAATTTATTTCGGCCTCTAAGACATCAAATCTAAGGGTCAATCCTTTCATGGTCGATGCTGTCCAAATGACATTTCAATTTTTTGATTTGTGTGTCGATTTCTCGAGTTCTGAACTATTAGATGTCTTGAGAATTTTAATTTGAGAAGACAGTTCATCTTTGTACCATTTCTTGGGTCGAGCCCACAAGGTCCAGCTTTGAATTTATTTTGTTTGAATCCAGTGGTGCTAAGGGATGGTTGCACCCAATTAACCAGATCAGGTAAGTTCTCCAATGCACCCACTATAACACCATGTGCCCAAAAACACTTTGGAATGGCTAGACATCGGCAACGTTTAGTCAGGACGACTATCGGGGTTCGTTTGGTGTTGGTATAGCGTCTATCCGATCAATTTTGATGACACACCCAAGAGTTATCGATTTTGATCTCAATTTGTTAGTTTCTATTTTTGTACAACAGAACGGATGAGAAGCATCTTTGGTCTTTCTCTCTCTTCAAATTCTTTTCTTCTCTCTCTATTCATTCATTTTTCTCTCTCTAAATTTTCAGGTGGGTCTCTCTGTTAAACACCTTAAGTTTCTCTCACTAAAACTATGGGTCTCTCTACTAAAAACCTTTAGTTTCTCTTTCTAAGACCAAGGGTCTTCTCAATACTAAAAACCTTAGGTTTCTCTCTCTAGAATTCAGTGCTATATATATATATATATATATATCTAAAATTATATATATACATATTATTTTGTGTACTATTAGTGGTCTCTTATCCAAGGACGTGTGAGCAAAGTGGAAGGAGAACCCGAAGGAGGGATCAATCCCATTGCCGAGCACAAGCACATGTTCTTATATATATATATATATATATATATATATATATATATATATATATATATATATATATATATATATATTTGTTTATTTACTCTACTCTCTTTGGTCTTCTCTCCCGTCTCTCTAGACTTCTCTACCCAGGTAGGGTCTTTCTCTCTCTAAAATTTCTGTAGGTTCTCTATTGCTGAGTTGTAGGCGCAAAGCCAATGAAGCAACAGTATATATAAAATAGTATATATATACATAAAACAGTATATATATGAATAAAGCAGTATATATCTATATATATAGAGTATATAAGACGATATGAAAAGAAAGACAACATATAAACTAGTTATGAAACAATCTATAATACATTATATATATATATATAATTTTTTTCACCGTGTGCCTTTTGTTGCAGAGACAAGGGAACAAGTAGGAGACTTTAAAAGGTGGATTGGATTCATTACTAAGATCACACACCGATTTTATATCTAAGCATCAGAAACTGATATTTGAAAATATTTATATCTATCGATACATACTCTGGTTTTAACAGATGAACCAGTGGAGAATAACGTTGGGTCTAGGTTCTCTGTTTCTCTCTCTCTCTCTCTCTCTCTCTCTCTCTCTCTCTCTCTAGATCTTTGTTGCCATATATAAATTTAATATATAACAGAATACATAATTCTCAAGTATATGAGAATACAATTTCCCTCTCTTTTATTTTGTTTTGAAAAGTCTCTGTCACAGAGACTGTTACAGAGACGTGTGGAGAAGATGGGTGGGGGAAGTTGGTTTAGTGTAAACCTATATATACCATATATAAATGTATATATATACTATCTATCATTAAATATAGAGTACCTATATATTATAAATAGATGCTTATCTATTTATTTTCACTTTTCATCTTCTTCATCATAGTTAAATGGCCATTAATGGGGCAAGGAAGAAAATAAAAAAAAATAATTTTCTTTTATTTTTAAAAACGAACTAAATATTTTAAGATCGATCGAGGGGCATCTACCTGTTAGAGCGTGCACGTGGGTTCAGATTGGCGTAGATCGATAGTCGGAGCGTTGATTTTGAAGCGGTTGACGAACTTCGTTTCTCCACCTCTTATATAACAACCACCCGCTTGATTCGACACTACAAGGTATGCGTGGAGATGGTGGGTTCACAAAGGTGAACCAAATATCGTCGTGTGTCGAGTCTAGGAAAAGGGGACGCCTGCTTCGGTAGCGTGTAGATGAAGGAGATGGGGTAGCTGAGAGTTTAGAAGAGAAAGGGAGAGAGAGAGAGAGAGAGAGAGAGAGAGAAAGAAAGAAAGAAAACTTTATATCTCTCTAGACTTACGTGAGTATATAGGAGAGGTAGAGAGAGGAATAGAAAGAGAGGAAACCCAATAGGAAGTGTTAATTTTTTAAAAAGGTAAAAATTCAAAAGAATTCTAATTTATTTGTGAAGCAAGTATGGACTGAGGTGGCCTTGGATTTAGTTGCCACCTATAGCTAATAATTTCCCAAAATCAATGAGATTATATAAAAAGTAAAAATTTTAAGTTGCCTAAGACAATAAATTTTGGGTGATTCGGTGCCAACTAAAGTGGCGAATCTTATTCAAAAACTTTTCTTTCTATAGTGAAGTGGGTTGGGGTATTGTGTAAAGTATACACACGGAGTTCGGTGCTCCACTACATCTTAAGCCATAGGATGACCCTTTTAAGGTCTGGATCATAACAACGTGGGTATCAGAACTCCACCAACCCATCTCTTTTCTACTAAAAGTAGCGCTTCACTACTAAGGTGCCAACGATTCACTATCGAGGTGTCAGCGTTTCTCTCCCGGGGTGCCAATGCTTCGCTACTGGGGTTCTAGCGGCCTCACTATCGGGGGGCCAACTTCAAGGTGTAAAAAAAATATAAATAAATAAATTGAGGTGCCAGTGTCAGGCTGCCAGCGCTTCACTACGAGGGTGTCAGTACCTCGCTATCGGGGTGCCAGTGCTTCTTTACTAGGGTGTCATCACCTCGCAATCGGGGAGTTAGCGCTTCGCTATTAGGGTGCAAAAAAAAAATTAAGGTATCAGCGCTTCGCTACGTACCTGAGGCCTACATTTTTAGTAAAATATATCTAAAAAAGTAAGTCTGACACTTTCTTAGAAAAAGGGAGAGAATAGAGAAGAAAGATATTTTTAAAAAAGTCAAGTATGATGGCTGAAAGGGAATATAACTTTTAAAATATTTTAAAAGTTTTAACTCTAGTTAGTAAAGTAGGCGCTATGCCACCTGTCACTTCACAAAAAGGCGTTACGTGTCACGCCTATATCAATAGGCGTAGAGTTATCTCTGTGCCCCTTATTACAAAAGTGACATGCAACATAGAAAAATATAAAGTTTTTCTCTCTCATGTCATTTAACTCAGGTTAGGTTAAGTGATATTTGTCCCTTCTTTTTTCTTCCTCTCTACCATCTCTCTCTCTTTCTAGAAACAAAAGTAGAAGAGCATTATTTCTATCTCTAGCGGACGTACTTCGGCAATGCTCTGACGACGCTCCTCTAGAGGGGTGTCAGCGCTCCACTAGAGGGGTGTCAACGCTTCGCTACCAAGGTGCCAATGCGTGCTTTGATAGAGGGGTGTTAGCGCTTCTCTACCCGGGTATCAGAACTTCGCTACTAAGATGTCAGCTCTTTGATACTAGGGTGTCAGCGCTTCGCTAGCTAGGGTGGTAGCACTTCGATACCGAAGTGTCGGCGATTCGCCAGCTGGAATGTCAACGCTTCGCTACCAGGGGACCATATTTTTTAGTAAAATGGACCATCAAATGGTACACCCATGATCTCGAGAACAATCCTGTGGATGATCAAGATGAAAAATGACCTCCATCATGGGATTCAAAGCAGTTGACGGGTTTGATTTCAGAGGAAGAAAAAGACTTCTTTGAAAAGAGAGAGGAAATAAAAATACCTCTGAAAAAGTTAGTGTGACACTTCCTTGAAAAAGTAACTATGACGGCTGAAAGAGAATATAACTTTTAAAATACTCAAAAAGTTTTAACCCTAATTAGTAAAGTGGCCCCATACCATATATATATATATATATATATATATATATATATATGGCTGCAGGGAGAATGCCCCTGAACGTAGAGATTTCTCTATGTCCAGACTGCTCTATGAATAACATGTGGCATGGAGCTCACTTTACTAGGGCTCACTTTACTAATCAAGGTTAAAACTTTAAAAATATTTTTAAAGTTATATTTCCTTTCAACCGTCATATTTGACTTTTTTAGAGGCTTCTTTCTTTTCTCTCTTTTTACAAGAAAGTGTCAGACTTATTTTTTCAGATCTATTTTACTCAACAATGTGGATCCCCGATAGCGAAGCATTGACACCTTGGCACCAAAGCATTGTCACCCCGAAAGGGAAGCGTTGAAAACTCGATAGAAAGGCACTGGCACTCCGGTAGCGAAGTATTGACACCCTGGGAGAGAAACACTGGCACATCGATAGTGAGGCGTTGGCACCCGGTTAGCAAAGTGCTAATACCTTGATAGTGAGGCAAAACACTAACACCCCGAGAGAGAAGCACTGACAGCTCGGATAGCGAGGCACTGACACCCCAGTAGCGAAGCACTGACACCCCAATAGTGAAGCGCTGGCACTCCTTTAGTGAAAAAGAGGTGGGTTCGTGAGATTCTAACACCGATGTGGTTAGAGGCATGGTATTTGAAAAAGATTATCTACTTTTAAAATATATATATATAATCTTAGTTAAAACGTAGTTAAATGATTATAAAACAACACTGGTCACTTCACAAAAAGGAGCTACGTGTTATGCCCATATCAATAGGCGCAAAGATCTCTACGCCCGACACATAATTTCGGGTCTCATATATATATGGGAAAATGGCATATGGGTTGGAATGCATAGATGAATCTGTGCATTCCAATCCCAAATCACGTGCCATGTGACAGATAATCTCACATATACAAAAGGAGTGCCAACTCTTATGGAGTAATCAAAATAGGTACTCCATGCTCATAAAATAGGTACCCCATGCTCATGAGGACCTCCATGGAATATTAGAGTATTTGTACAAAATTTTAAAAAAATAAAAAATAAGATAATAATAATTATTATTATTAAATTAAATAGCAAATTTTGATTGTGATTCAATGGTCCAAAACTTAAACCTCAAAATATACATGTTGGAGATGTTGTTTTGAATCTTTTATTTTCTTGATAATCGAAATATTTCTATCTTGTCGCACACTACCTCAAAATGAGCGAAAAACCACTCTAGCAATATAAAATAAACAATTGCTTAAAACAGTGGTGTAATATTCTACTCCTTAAAAAAATGGTTTTTTAAGCTTAAATGGTGGTTTAAAAATTAATCCTCTTATCACGTGATGATATCACATGCAATGCATCAGGTCGACCCCCAACCTATTTGGTTAAGCAGTATATATCTACTCCTATTTTTTTCATAAGATATCTACTCCTTCATTTTTGCTTTCTCTCCCTCTCCCTCTCCCTCTCCCTCATTTCTGCTTCGATCGTCTCCAGATCCATATTCGATCGTCTCAGCGGAGTGAAGATCAACCTCCTATTCAATAGTCTCCAAATCCCTAATCAACAACGTTGATGCCTCATCGACAAAGATCAACGAAGACGAAGATCAAAATACATCGGACAAAGATCAACCTTTTATTCGATCGTCTCCAGATCCCTAATCAACAACGTTGATTCCTCATCGGACAGATCCCGATCGATCATTTCTCCTGACTTTTCCACATCGGGATCTGCTTTTCAAGATTCTTTCAAAGGTTAGGGTTCCCAAATCCCCCTATTTTTTAATTTTCCAAATTAGATTTATTTATTATTATTATTTTAAGATTCGAGATTCTCATCTTAGGGTTTAATTTATAGGTTTCTTTATTTATGAATTAGGGTTTAATTGTGATTTTTTTTGCATTGTAGTTGTAATCTCTGTCTTAGGGTTTAATAGAATTTTTTTATTTATGAAATAGGGTTTAATTTATGGTTTTTCTTGCATTTTGGATGTAATCTCTGCTCTTATCATCTTTTCTCTTCTTAGGGTTTTGATTTTTTGATATTTCATCGAATCGAGGTTTCTTAATTGGGATTCGAATTAGGATACGAGAGAATCTACAAAGCTAGGGTTTGAGAATCTAAAAAGTCCTCTAGTTTTGGTTAATCAGGTTTTGGATATGCTTGAACTAATGGAGGAGCCTGATGTCTATGTTGTGCTTCATAGATTAAAATATTAGCTGCTGCCAGAATCCAAAGTGATCTTCATGTAAGCGATCTTCTTTGCAGTAAATATGTTGTTCTGTTACCTCAAATGGAAGTCTTTGCATTCATGTAAGCGATCTTCTTTAGCATGCTCCAAAATTTTGACTAAAGGTTTGCTAACATATATTATTCATTATCTCATATTTCCCTACTAAAGGTTTACTTACATTTTTTCCTATTAATATATTGCTTTGTTACAGATAAGAAAGTATAAAATAAAATATTAAAAAAAATTGTGAGAGAGACCTTATTTACTCTTGGCCCATTAACTTTCCTTCAACCAACCAGGTCTGTTTCAGTGTTGATTGGGAAGTTTTTTCAACAAACGCCATCTTACTTGTGAGGATAGCTGCTTTTTTCTTTTTTGAATGTTTGCTTGGGTTCATCTTTCTAATTTAGGTACTCTTGAAATTGACCTTGATTTGGATCCTACAATATCCCATTATCTGTCCCTTGGGACTCATGATTTACTTGGGCAACTTTAAGTTGTTCACATATTCTTCAATTTCTTCTGATATTTTACTTCGTTCTATTAAACTATGAGTTTATATTGAGTTTGGAAACCTGGTCCTCATAGTTGCAGTCAACAATTATTTGATCCTCAGACTTGAGGAAGTGGTCTTTGATTTCTATTGGTAGTTTGATTTCTTAATAGTAGAGCAACTTCATCTCTATCCATACTAAATAATTGATTAGTTCCCTCTCCTTTGCATGTCTAAAATTTAAGTTATTTATGTTTGAATCTATAATAGGAAATTTTATAAATAAATAAAAGCACTCTTAAGCAAGATGCCTAAGAGAAGGTATGTCACGAGGAAAAACAACTGATACTAACCATTCACAAACGCTTACATCTGTTGCGTGTGATAACATATTACAAATTTTATCTAGGAAAAATAGATAAATACACTATTTTGAAGCTTGCGATGAAGATTATCTACCAAAATTTTCAAATAATAGTGTTAGCCATTAACATATTTTGTTAAAGGTTGGGTTGTCACTCGGCATAGACCCATCAACCCGTACTCCATAAAGGGAGTGTGAGGGGGCATATGCAAGATTGAGAGACTGACCGACAAAGAGGACAACGGAGGGAGAGCTTCCTCAATGAGAAGCTCGACCGCAACGAAGCGCTAACTGGCAAGAAACAAGCAGTAAAAACCCTTGATTCAAGCAAGCAAACTGGACACATCCTTAGTAGGGACTATAAACTAAATTGCATATTTGATTTTAGTTTATAGTCCCTAAACGAATAATAAGGCATGTATAGGGTCTAATATTAAACCCTTGATTCAAGCAATAAACTAAATGCTTATCATGTTCTTACCAAATTGTGATAACTTATTAGATTTGATGCATTTCTAAATTTCTAGGTGATGGAGTCGCATCAAACAAACAATCCGGAACAGCCAAAGCGGTCATCTCATGCTTCCAAAAGTTGGGTGTCTCATTTGAATTGGATCAGGTGTGTTGGATACACTGCAAATTAATTATATTTGTAGCTTCCAAGGAAGATACATTATCTCCAAATCAATGTCAAAGCTTGTTGATTAATTTGTGTCTTTGAAGGGTCGTACTGTTGTATTGGAACAAAGCTTTGGTGCCCCCAAAGTGAACAAAGATGGCGTGACTGTAGCCAAGAGTATTGAATTCAAGGACAAGACTAAGAACGTGGGTGCTAGCCTTGTGAAGCAAGTTGCTAATGCCCATCAATGATGTTGCAGGAGATGGTAAATTTTTAAAGTATCATATAGAGTTTCTTCTAAGCTTATTCTCTCGCTTTATTGCACTTGTGTTCGGCTGTGTGTTTGTTTTATATCAATGTGATTGATTTATTTGTTTTTCTTTCTTCTCCTTTACTTTTTAATATTTTGTTTTCTTTTGTAGTGTCAAAGTTCATACCCTAAAGCAAATTAGAAGCATTTGTGTTTTTAAACCCAATTCAAGACGCATTCTTTTGAGTGAAGAAGGGATTTTAAATTTATCATGTTGATATTCTTAATTTTAAACCCAATTCAAGACATATTCTTTAAGACATTGGTGTGCTTACTATAAAAGCTTTGAGTTCTAGTACCATCTGCTCATCTCGTACTCCGGGCCAGCAAGTGAGGAGGCAAGTATCTAGCATATATCTTGGGTATTTAATCATCGATGATTTTCCATCATTAAAAAGTTGATTTTATCTTATTGGACTATGTGCAGGAAAATTTAAATTATCTTACAGTTTGTTCCATTGATGAAAGTTTTATTGAAAGGATACTCCATATGTTTGAATTGGAGATTGCTCAGGTACCTTGTTACGAGCCTTTCTCTCTGATTTTTTCTCTAGAGAACATAGGTACAGCTTAAAGTTTACATTATTGGGTATGATTATATAGGAAGAGAGAAGAATATCACAAGAACATGAATCTCTTCAAGGTACCCGAACATGAATATTTGAAATTAGCTTTTGTTGGATTTGCAGATTAAAAACTGAGGATATTGGTTTTTATTTATTTATTTGCTTTAAATATTTCATCTTCGTTGGCAAGTTGGTGTGTTTGAGTTTTATTTATTTATTTATTTTTAATGATGCAACTAGGCGCGTAGTGCCTATCATGGCATTGGCCTGATTAAATTGATGTGAAGAAGCAATGGCTTTATAGCGATGCATGCATTTCTTTCCAATGGACAGATTGACATCTACTTGATTCCTGAGGTTTGTAGCATCTGTGATAGACCTTTTTTTTATGATGATTATTAGGAATTAATTCTTTGATATCTGAAATGAAGGTACCTTTTAATTTAGAAGGACCATACGGTGTCTTACATCTTCTTGAGCATTTGATAAAGATGAAAGGAGTGGTAAAAAAAAAATCACTCCTTTTTTTACAATTGTTTAAGGCAGTGATTTTTTTGAAAAAAATCACTATCAAAGACAATGATTTTTGGAAAAAACTACTGTTTAAGGCAGTAATTTTTTTGACTTTTTCACGTAGTGGCAGCCCTAGGGCCTCAAATCCCTGCCCTAGCCCAACTCTAAAATTATGGTACTTTTAATTTAATGAGAGTCGGGAAAGTACTCAAGGCGGAGTACCCTCACTGTACTCTAACATTCATATGAATGCCTTCTAGTAGTCAAAACATATTTTGGTTGCCATATCGAGCAAGGTATCATTGTTTATATCATTTCTGAAACAAAAAAATATAAAATAACATTTCCACAATGTATCTTTTGTGTCGGAAAATCTAGATCTTTGAATCACAATCAATATTTAACTTTTAATATTAAAACTCAATTTTGAATTTTTTTTAAAATTAATCTATAGATGTTGAAGCTCCAAGAGAGGCCAGGTGAGGCTAGTCCGGACCTTTAGGTCAACAGGGCCACACACCGAAGAGGAGGGGTTATAGAGCAGTGCACACACCATCAACTACATACACATGGCCTTTAAGAGTTGGGGTACTAGGTGGCACGGGTGTCAACCCCATTTCCACCGTGGAACACTTTTTCACTAACTTATGCAGTTATGCCAATATTTACGCCGCATGATCACATAGGGTAGACAGATTAGCTCCCAAACCCAACCCTGTTTGAAGCATTAGAGCAACTCCAATGAGACTACAAATCCAGCGTGGAGGCTCCAACAGCTATATTGGAGATATTACCTTGTTTTTTTTGCTCCATTTGGTATCCCAATTTGAACTAAAAAAAAAAAAACCTTGGTATTGTATAAATAGGATGTCAAGTTAGTATACTATATTTTGAAAATGAGGCCGAGAATATGGGTTGGAATGCATGATAGATCGTGGGTGAGACGGAAACTTGTTTATATATGATCAGAAATCAGTCAAAAAAATTAGCAATGATTTAATGCATATCAACTGTCCAAAATGTGGCTAAAGGGAGAAAAATTCAATGCACTAAAATATGTGAGATGGTACCCAAACTATAACCACTACTTTTTTTTTTTTAAATTTGTTTTTCCTAAATCACATGTCAGATGACACATGATCTAAAAACGGATATTGTTTTGGGATCACTTGCCACAAGACACATGATCTGGAGTTGAAACACAGAGATGAATCCCTACAGTCCATCCCATATACCCTTTTCTGTTTGAGAAGAGGTTTTAAATTGCTTTTTGTAAATGAGAAAAGCTGCTAAGACTTAAAAACAGGAAACTAATCCCAAAGTTTGAAATACACGGTTCGAGCTCATCACATCCCAAATTTTTGGTATCCTTAATTGACTCCAAATTTGCCACATAAGCCAAAAAAACCAAAAAAAAATAAAAAATAAAAAAAATAAAAAAACAATGACGTACACCATTAGAGAGCTCTTATACAAATTTCTCCCTCACACTCAATGACCAGCCATATCCACCTAATGCCACATATGCAATATTGGCGAGGGGTGGACAGGGTGTCCACCTAATGCCCCATCAATGTGACAGTGACTCTAACCATCCATATGTCTCAAAAATCCGACCATATATCCATATGAAAAGCCCATTACCTACTGTTCGACTCGTACATACAGGTAGGTCTGTCAACGGCTCAGGTCCACCTGAACACAAACTTAAAAAAGAATGAAACTGAACCGAAACCGAATTGAACCGAGCCAAGTTTTTCAATTTCACTTCATTTTCGGATTCAGAAATTGGATTATGGCTGAACGGAACTGCAAATCAAAATTTTCAGTTTCAATTTGGTTCGTGTAACTGAATCTGGATCCCTAGTTGGGCCTGAGTCATCATCTGACCAGACCTTCAAGTAGGGACAGATTGATTCAATATCTTATATATAAATAGGGTGCTTTATCAAGTCCAATTGGGATTTTGGGTTAGGCCAGGTCTAGTGCAGACTACAACATCAAGTCAGATCGGGTCAAGCATATGCCGCTTTCCCTTGGAGTCTTTGACCACCAAAATTTAGACTTGACTTTATACCAATCCAACTTCCTACTTTCCACTTTTTATGCATAAAATGATTATTTTCTTAACTTAAACCCACGTTTTCATGCTTAACAGCTCAAACTTTATACCATCACACCAAATAATGCTGCCCGCAAACACTGGATGAGCTCATAAATCCTGCAAATCTTAGATATCCAAGCCCGGCCCAAATTTTATATATATATATATATATATATATATATATATATATATATATATATATATATATATATATATATATATATGAATATTTAATACAAAATTACAGATATTTAATACAAAATTATATATGAATATTTTATCTACAAAATTACATATTTAGAATCGATTTTAATTAGAGGGCATTTTACTAAAATAATCTGAGATTAAACCATTGAATGATTTAATCCTTGGTGATATTTTTAGTTAAAAACTTGTCCCAAAAGCTACATAGCCTACTATAAAAATGCAATCATAGCTACTCAGCCTACTAAAAAAAAAACGGCCTTTTCGATTTTACATATATTTTTAACCAAAACCCAAAAAAAAAAAAAAAAGCTAAATAAAGCCCAGTGGCCCCAATACCCTCTTTCTAGGCCGAAAATAACCCTAATTCAGAGCCCAACAAGTAATGGCTCTCTCCCTCTCCAAGTGGCAGCTCATATTTTAATATATGATATGAAGTGAGCCCAAAAGCCACAGTCAAAAAGTTTTCAATCATCCAACAACAATGCACTTCGGTATCGACCATTGCCCCCATATTGAAGTGTTATGTGCTATGATTTTGGAGTCTTTTTAGACTAACAGATGAAATAGATTAAAGATGAGATTGCCATCCACGTGGAATAATCGAGTACGCACGCCAAGTGGCCACCGGTGCATCCAAGAAGGCTTCTAACTCAAAACAAGTATTTTACAAAAAAACTGAACATCCATTTGTGTAGGAAACTTAAAGTGGGATGTTAAGAAATCAGGTGAGCCCTATTGGAGCCCATCAATAATAGTTCCTTGTTTCCCTTAGTCAGTCATTCAGATTCAGGTTCAAATTCCTCCTTGGTGGTCTAAATTTGATACCCATTTGCATCCATTTTCGCCAATGGCTAAATTCATCCTATTCATGTTTCGGAATCGAGCAGTCAAACATCCAATTCATTTTGGATGAAGGACAGTGAATTGCCGGAAAACCAAACACAATTATACAAAGATAACCAAACAAAGTTGATAGAGAAATTGATCTACAACTGCATGTATCTAGATAAGCTACGACAAATCCAAACCACACTATAGACTATAGGGAAGTTTGATAGCCTTTTGAACCACGTTTCACAGTTATAACTGTGACGTTGACAGTGAAACGTCGTTTGATAAAGCAAAAGATAACGCGTTTGGAAGACTTTTTAGCTTACGGTTACTGAAAATGGATACAAGGAGCGACCCTCGTATCCGCTCATCGTGACGCGTAACGACAAGTGCCCTTAAACGTGTCGCCCATCAAGCATGCCCTATATAATGCACAATGACATGTACATGAACAAGTAGAACAGAAAACCCACCTCTAGATCACCATGGTCACAGCCGTGATCATCTAGGGGGTGTCACTTCCATCTCGGGTACGCGTTGTCCTCCCTGTTGTTCCTGAAAGCGCAGCACCCAATAGAGTAGACGATGATAAGGAAGATGAGGAAGATGATGTTGATGACCGCCACCTTCTTCCAGTCCTTTTTCAGGTTGGCGAGGACACCGGCCTTACAAGATTGGCAATTGTAGCACAGGGTGTTCTGGTCATTGCTCCACAAATTACAATCTGAATGCGAGAACGTCGTGCTCCCTGAAGGGTTCTCCCACTGTGTTGCACTCGTGTAAGTGAAGTTGCAAGATGTGGGAGGCTTACAGCAACCAGACTAACAAAAAAAAACAGGATGAGAGTTAGATTTTTAAAGATGTCTCGGATCCCTGGTACCAACACCACACCAACCCTACCAATCATCATCAACAACAACAACAACAACAACAACAACAATAATAATAATGATAATAATAATAATAATAATAATAATAATAATAATAATACGAAATGATTTGAGTGAACCCACTAATGAATTATTGTGGATTCAGGCTAGGTTCTCTTGATAGCATCCGACCTGAGTCTGAATTTTCTGATGATAAAGAAAAATGCACATCTATTTGAGGACCATGAAAATTTGAATCTATCGAAAATGAATAAACGCACATCTAACTGATTTAACATGCTTAATGATGATGCTAATTAATGTCTAGTACGTGCACACTGTTGAATAAGGTTTAATCCCAATCACAGGTGTCAATCGATTGAGTTTGAGAAATCAATCGATTGACATCTGGGCGGATTCAGATCCGCAAGTTTGAATATTTGGCTATTTTGGAAGATTGCTTTAGCCAATTTTTCCTAATATGGTTTGGAGCTTATTAGGAGAAGTGTTTTGAATACTTGACAAGTTTAGAAGATTTTTTTGGTAAGTTTCCAAAAGGGTTGGAGCCTATTTGCAGAAGGTTTCTCTAGGGGTTCCAAGGGATTGTTAGAGAAAGTTTTTCATGAGAGAAAACTGGTGAGAACACTTAGAGAGAAAAAGTATTGAAGAATTGCTTGGGGATTGAAGATCCGATTGAAGCCGTTCTTGTGTCGGAATCGTTATATATTCCGGCAGATCTCTTCTCTATTATTTGAAGGACTGCGTCCCTGTTTTTACAGTGTTGGTTGTATAAGATTGTGTTTGATCTTAATTGAGAGTGCACTAGAGAGGAGAGTGTGTGCGTTGTAAACATTCATAAATAGTGCATATACTCTTGTGGACATAGCCATCGATTGGGTGAACCACGTAAATCTTTGTGTTGTGTGTGTGATTGTTTCATTGTCTGAATCTTCTTATTTTTTGGCATTCATCGCGATAGGGAGTTCGTAGTGTGGGTAGAATTCCTAACAAATGGTATCAAAGCGATGTTTACGCTACAATGGCGATGAGGGTCTCAAATGTACGATTCGAGATGGAGAAATTTTCTGGGAAGAATAACTTCGCTTTGTGGCAAGTCAAGATCACAGATCTCCTTGTCCAACAAGGCATTGATGATGCTCTACTTGGAAAGGAAATGGGGGGAAGAAGGCAAAGATGTCCAATGAAGAGTGAAACTCTATTGATAAGAGAGCCGTAAGCACTATCCAATTGTGCTTATCCAATGAAGTTCTGTACAGCATTCTTCACGAAAAGAGGACCATGGATCTGTAGAAGAAGATGGAATCTCTCTACATGACAAAGTCGTTGTCCAACAGACTCTTCATGAAGAAGCAACTCTACACCCTTTATATGAAAGTTGGTACGCGTATTCATAACCATTTGAATTCATTTAATAAAATAGTTAGTGAACTATTGAGCATTGAGGTGAAACTTGAAGAAAAAGATCTCGCACTTCTCTTGCTCACCTTATTGCCTACATCTTATGAACATCTTATGAACACCTTGTTACCACATTAGATTATGATAAAGATACTATTGTCGTCGAAGAAGTGACTGTTGTACTTCTTTCCGACGAATTGAGAAAACAACCCGAATCTAACTTCGAAGGGATTAGTCTCTTGAGCGAAAAGGGTCGGAACTATAATCGCAAAAGAGACAAATCTATATGAGATAATAAATCAACGAGAGGAAACAGCTGGTCCAAATCTAGGAGTAACAGAAATGATATTATCTGTTACCTTTGTAAGCAATCTGGACATTTTCGCAAATATTGTAAGCAGAGATTGAATAATAATAAGGGTGATGAAGGGGCATCACAATAGGCTAGTGTTGCTAAGTCAGATTCCGATGAAGACCTATTGTGTGCATTGTTAAGCTCTAATAAGTTTGATGGTAGATAGATCCTAAATTCAGGGTCAGCGTATCACCTGTGTCCATATAGGGATTAGTTTGACCAATATAAGGTAGCCAATGGTGGGATGATTTTGATCGAGAATGACAATGTATGTGAAGCAGTGGTATCGGTTCTATCAGAATCAAGATGTTTAATGGCTGTGTCCGCACTCTTATTGAGGTCAGGCATGTGCCTGATCTGAAGAAAAATCTGATCTCGTTGGGGGCATTAGATGAGATAGGATGTCGAGTCATCCTAGAATTCGGAAAATTAAAAGTTGTACGTGGTGCCATGACCTTGATAAAAGGTGAAAAGATGGAAAATCTGTATATTTTAGTAGGCAACACAATTAGCGATAGTGGTGTTGCAGCTACAAAAGATTCCAATGATCTTTCAGATTTGTGGCACAAGAGGCTTAGTCACATGAGTGAATGTGGGCTGACAGAGCTCATAAAGAACAAAGCGATTTCTGAAATTTACACTTGTAAACTGAATTTTTGTGAAGATTGTATATTCGGGAAGCAGAAGAAAGTCAGTTCCTCCACTGAAAAATATACTTCTAAGGGGTTGATTGATTATATACACTCTGATGTATGGGGACCGGCTAAAGTCACTTCAGTAGGTGGAGCCAACTACTTTGTGCCATTTATAGATGACTACTCCAGGAAAGTTTGGGTGCAACTGATCAAAAATAAGTCGGATGTGTTTCAGAAATTTAGGCAATGACAAAGTATGATTGTTCTCAGATCAGATAATGGTGAGGAATACTTGTCATCGGAGTTCAAAGCTTACTGTGAAAATCAAGGGATTGTTAAACACTTAATAGTTCCTGAAAATCCTCAGCAAAGTGGTATAACAAAGAGGATGAACAGAACACTATTAGAAAAAGCGCAGTGTATGTTGAACCATTCCGGCTTGAGTCATGGGTTATGGGCAGAGGAAGTGAACACGACATGTTACTTGGTCAACCGATCACCTTCAACGGCATTGAACTCGAAAACTGCAGATGAGATTTGGTATAGAAGACACGGGAGTTACTCTCACTTGAGGGTGTTTGGATGTGCGGCTTATGCATTACTTCAGGGAAGTGACCGATCCAAGTTATAACCAAAATTCAAAAAGTGTATCTTGATTGGCTATGGCGAAGCAATCAAGGGTTATTGTTTGTGGGATACACAATCTCACAAAGTAATAGTTGAAAGAGACATTACTTCAACAAAGATGAGTTTCCGATGAAAAAGGAGGAAGACAAACTTCAGTCATCTGGTGAACCTCAGGTACAAGTTGATGTTGAGAGGTATGAGCAAGATGAGAAAGATAATGAAGACTCTGAGATAGAGCATGATGACACCATTTCTCAAGACTTGCAGTCCTAGGTACCGGTTCAGACTATCTTGAGAAGGTCAGTTAGGACAAAGAAACGTCCTGAAACGTTTAAAGACATGGTCCCGTTAACACTTGCACATATCAAAGAGAATGCAGTGAACATGTTGATTAACTCGATTACACATAAAAAGTTTGGGCATTTCTTAAACTTGATTAACCTTTGTCGAAGGTGTTGATGCTCGTTGGGGCGGTGACGTGGTTGGGGATGAAACCTTGGTGGAGATTGTTGAATAAAGTTTAATCCCAACCACAGGTGTCAATCGATTGAGTTTGAGAAATCAATCGATTGACATCTTGGTAGATTCAGATCCGCAAGTTTGAATATTTGGCTATTTTGGAAGATTGCTTTAGCCAAAATTTTCCTAATATGGTTTGGAGCTTATTAGGAGAAGTGTTTTGAATACTTGACAAGTTTAGAAGATTTTTTTGGTCAAGTTTCCAAAAGGGTTGGAGCCTATTTGCAGAAGGCTTCTCTAGGGGTTCCAAGGGATTGTTAGAGAAAGTTTTTCATGAGAGAAAACTAGTGAGAATACTTAGAGAGAAAAAGTATTGAAGAATTGTTTGGAGATTGAATATCAGATTGAAACCGTTCTTGTGTCGGAATCGTTATATATTCCGACAAATTTCTTCTCTGTTATTTGAAGGATTGCGTCCTTGTTTTTACAGTGTGTTGGTTGTATAAGATCGTGTTTGATCTTGATTGAAAGTGCACTAGAGAGAAGAGAGTGTGTGCCTTCGATTGGGTGAACCACATAAATCTTTGTGTTGTGTGTGATTGTTTCATTGCCTGAATCTTCTTATTTTTCTGCATTCATCGCGATAGGGAGTTCATAGTGTGGATAGAATTCCTAACACACACGGCAATTGAATAGATCTGCTATCAAAAGCATGTGTTCGGGCACCGATGATCAATTTTTTTTTTTTATCGGTAAAGAAATTCTACTAATAAACAACAAAAAAAGAATACAAACCTGGGCATCCAGCAAGAGATTGGAAAAGCACAAGGTAGAAAAAATAATAAAACCCCAGAGCTACCAAAACTACCCAAAACACTCCACGAACCCCAAGCTAAAACAAAAACACTCACTCAAAGCCTACAACCAATCCTGACGATCCCTCCGCAATAGGGAACAAAGGCTAAAGGCGTAGGCTAATCAAATCGGTATCCACCCCATCAGGAGACATACTACAATCTACAAATGCTGACATAGGCTTTATCAAAGGCTTGTTGCTCGATATGGGCTTATCTCACATGATAAACTTTCCGACAAGAAGAGACCTGACCCAAGATTTACGAACATCCCTTCAATCAAAGTGGAACAAGGATAAAATTACGGGCAACTACATTAAGGGAATTTTGACTGGCGCCTATATAATAGAAAATTATGAAATGCCTTTTGAGATGGTTTAGACTTTGGGTATGTCAATCGGAGGGCAGAAAAAGATATTGTACGAAGGATTGGGATGGTTGTTTCAAGCACAAGGAAGAGAAGAGGGAGACTAGTGATGACCTGAACGGAAGCAGTGACAAAAAGGATTGCAAAGTTACAAAGAGCTTAGCGCTGTAAGCAAAACGAGTCAAGAAATACGAATCGCAAAGCAAGTAACTATAGATGAGCTGAGGAGTAAGAGGAGTAGGATAATAGGAGTTAACATTATACAAAGGAGAAGAAGACCCCAGTTCCAAGATTTTGGCTTTGGGCATTAAGTTTTTTCAATACTAAGAAAAGTCCATCTCATACATTCAATATGATAAAAGTTAGCATATGATGGTGATGGTTATTGATTGGAGCTTGAGTAGTTTGATAGATTCTAGCAGATTAAAAAAAAATGGTAAAAAAGGGCTACCACAACTAACTTGATTAAAATTTAAAGGAGCCACCCATATGTTGAATTTTTTAAAAAAAGTTCTGAAATAAAAATAAAATCAATGTGCTAAAATATCATCCAAATCGAAAAGAAAGAATAAAGAGAAAACGAAAGAAACCTAGAATCACAACATACAGAACAAAATCAGAAAGGAAAACATAAACACATGTAATTACATAGATCTGCAGAATTAAAATTTGAGAAAAGCAACCTTACACTGACAAATATCAGTTACAAGTTAAATAAAGAAAACCTACAACACTAATTTCAAAAAACTAGAGAACAATTGAGGGAAGCACATATGGCTAAGTCAACATGTGAGCTGCAAGCTCTGTGGACGTAGTGAATCGCAGGGATCTCCATGCTCTTTAAAGCCCGCACCCGTCTCAAGGTTCATGAGGTGCACGGCTCACATGCACTTGGTTCATTGTAAACAATTTTCTTAAAAATTTGGCCAAAATTTCCTATGATTCCAAGATGGTACACGACTTGATTCAAGACTGTATGACCATGGGTCAAAATCTCGTCTAATACCGATACGTATCGGACACGTATCGTCCGATACATATCGGTTTTGAACCTCACCGATATGGTACATTCAAGGTACCGTATTGGAAACCTCAAGGGGCTAGGCGAGCTGGCCAGGTACTTGCTTCCAAAAGCAGGAGACCTGAGTTCGAATCCCCTTCCCTCTTGAGGCCACCCTAGGGATTTATATCCTGTGCTGACCCGGCATGTGCTGAATTTGGGGTGCGCATGTGCCCCTAGGATTAGGCGGGTGCTCTAAGAGGCCCGGATACCCAAGTTATCAAAAAAAAAAAAAAAAGGTACCGTATTGGTTCCTCCCATACAAATTACCAAAATACCCGATGAAACATACCAATGTATCGTCCGGAACCAATACATATCGGTTTTGGAGCTGGACAATACATATCGGTTTTCTGATTTTTTGACCCATGCATACGACCCATCTTTATTCTATGACTGGGTGAAAGAGACCATAATCTGAGATTTAGAACCATGCATACCCCCACCAAAATTAAGAGAACTAAAAGCTTAAGAACTAACATAAACTTTATGAAATTTAAGAAAGGGAACCATTATTTGCAACCAGAAATTCTTTATTCACAACCGGTGTTTGCACATGTGAAACTGTTTTTATCCGACGATGGAGATCGTTTTACATCTCAATCTTCCACACAAGCGATACGGAGATCATGGCGTACCATCGGACAATCAGTTTTCAATTCCGCATAGTACACATCCCAAAAAGTGAATGTGATCATGGATGTACCATCAAACATGTTCTCGGGCCACCTTTTTGAAATGTGTGTGCCACATGGAATCATCATCTGACCATCTGATGGGAGGCCCGAGATCGTAAGATCTATTGTGTGGAAGAATGGGATAAAAAATGATCTCCATCATCTCATTCAAAGCAGTTAACGCTTTCTCATTTGCAAACCCTCATTGCAAAGAATGAATGTCTGGTTGCAGATAAAGGTACTCTTTCCAATTGACCAAATGTAGAAGGAAAGTACACAACTCAAAACTGTAGGTTCAAGAAACTGCAGAGAACTCGAATATAGACCAATGGGTGAATTCAGAAACTCACATGCTGAGATCTACCATTAACCTATGAAAATAAAGCCTAACGCATAACTTTAATAAACATCTAAATGGTTTCATTTTCTTTAGTGAAAAAAAAAAAAAATGAGAAAAGGATTAAACCATGAAATTAAATATGTTTAATACAAGATCAAGAGGAACATAAAGAACCAAAATTATAAGAACAAAACATCCAAAAAAAGAAAATACAAATTTATCTTAAAAAATTTCTACAATACCAAGTTTTTCAAGGCAAAAAAACCAAATGACTAATAAAAAAGGGTACCTTTAAATCCACCACCAAATCTTTGAGTTCACCCACGCTAAAACACATTGATTATGTTGAATCGGAAGATGGATATCGTTCCAATCTTTCACAAGATGGATCTTGAGATCATGGGTGTACCATCAGCTGGTAGAGTTCGGGTTGATTTCTTATTTCAGCTGGTACCCACCCAAAAAAGTGACCTTAAAATCAATTTTGAGAGTGCACGTCATGTTAAGGTCACTTTTCTGCTTTTATGAGATGTGTGCCCTGTGAAATAAAATATTGACCGTTGATGGTATGCATATGAGTCATGTTAAGGTCACTTTTCTGATATGTGTGCCCCATGAAATAAAATACTGACAGTTGATGGTACGCATGTGATCTCAAAATCTATTGTGTGAAAGATTAGGAGGATAAACGATCTCCATCTCCACGGTAGCAGTCAATATGTTTCAGCCTGGGTGAACTCAAAGATTCCGTGGGTGGAATTAAAGGGACAGGTACTCAATAAAAAAAATAAGTAGTTTCAGACTGGTCATAAAAAAAAGTAAAAAAAAATATAAATAAAGCAAAAGGTGCTCTCTTTTTTTCTATTAAGAAAAGAGTCCCATTACATAGGAACCCTAAATTTTTTATTACATCAAATAAACATCACGATAAACAAGAAAACCAAGAAATTAAAAAAAAAAAAAAACCCTGTTTAAAGAAAATGGAACAATTTGATATATAAAAACAATAAAAATACAAATTAATAGGCAAGTTTATTAAATGAAAATTAAATAAATAATAACCAGAAACTCTTGAGCCTTAATATCATTAAGGAAACAGCAAGATTTTATAAATAAAAAAACCATAAAAACCACAAAAATTACAAATTAAAAAACAAAAAAAAATGCAAGGAATCAGTAAAGCAAGTCACATAAAAGATGTTCTCACCAGACTAAGATCAAAACACTAAATTCAAATCCACCCAAATTTAAGGAAAAGGAAACAATTTGATATATAAACAAACAAAAACACTAAGTAGGTAACTGTATTAAATGCGAAAAAAAATAATAACCCGAAACTCTTGAGTCTTGATATCATTAAAGAAACATGAAGATCACAAACAAAACCCCAAACATTAAAGAAACATCAAGATCAAAACAAAACCCCAAAATCATAAAAACCCAAGAAAACTACAAATCAAAGAAATGCAAACAATCTATAAAACAAACCACATAAAAAAGGTCCTAACCAGACCAAAATCAAAACCCAAACTCACCTGAACGGGCGACAAATTCCTCCTATAAAACACAGCTTCCGTTTCCGTCACATTCTGCACAAGAGTCCTACACACCTTACTATCTTTCAAACAACTCCTAATCCGATTCCAATTCTTCCCATTCTCCACCCTCTTCTGCAACCAATTGGAGTAATCCCCCAACCGATACTCCTTATACCCTCTCCCCGACACCACCTCGCCTGCGCCTTTGTTGGTGACCACGAATGCGAAGATAGTGAAGGAGAAGAGGAGGAGGATGAGGAGGAACATGACAAAGAGGTAGAGCCAGAGGAGCCATGAGACGCGGAAGCAGGCGCCGATGAGACCGGCGAGGGAGATGGCCAGCAGGAATACGCCGAGGGCGATGATGGGTCCCTCGAGGAACTTCTCGCAGTCGGTGGAGGCGCGGTGGCTGAGCCAGATGCCGCCGCCGAGGATGGGGATCGAGAGGAGGAAGGTGAGGAAGTTTAGAATGCCTATGAGGTTGTTGCTTATACGGAACATTGCTGCTTGTTGTTGCAGGAGAGAGAGAGAGAGGGAGAAGAAGATGCAACAAGGAGAGAGAGAGAGAGAGAGAGAGAGAGAGAGAGAGAGAGGGAGAAGAAGATGCAACAAGGAGAGAGAGAGAGAGAGAGAGAGGGCGTGTAAAATTGATGGCTGTTAAGCAAATAACATTAATATGTTGTATTAGTATTGCCAACAATGAATGGATGTTTGAGTGGGGAAGCGTGTAATAAAGTAACTTTTGGATTAGAAAATATGTTTTGGGTGTAGGGCAGCATGGCTGGAAGTGAGTTAGAATCGTTGGATGGATCTACGGTTATTAACACTAAATCAAGATCTGACCGACTGTATGTATGATAGGTGACTCATAATTATGAAATATAACATTGTGTTAGGAGATTCAGTTAAACAACCGTTTCATATGCATAGTTCAAAACAGTCAACGATTTTCACTTGCAAAAAAGCTGGTTGGAGATATAGAGTGTCCGGTAGCAAATAATGAGACCCGTTTGCCATCTTCGTAAGGAACGTTTTGAATGATTTAGCCTTTTGTCACATCAGTCTACTCCAAGTAGGGTGCGCAGTGCGCTTCAGCCTTCTTTTATGAGTAAGGATCACATGTTCGACGCCTACATTTTCCATTTTATTGCGACAAAATTAAAGGCATCATCAGATTTAAGACGATGGGTCCTTCAATCATATGATTCATCCGGAGTGGACGTCAAAGAATACTCTACAATCTGAACGATCCCTCTTTCGTACATTTTAAGCTAAGAAACAAAATCGTTCGGTAACTTAAGATTTCAACGATACCTCTTTTGACACTAAATATTTAGGAAAATTTTTAGGATATTTTTAGGATCGACCTTATCATTTTACCATTTTCCACCAAAGATCCTATAATTTCACCTATCACATAACCAATACGGTCCAAGCCGAGCCGCCACCCAAAAATCTAAAATGCCCAAAGTACCTCAACAAGGTTGTAAAACCAAGGCTGTTTTATTTGGATACTTCTAAACACACACAATAAAGATCTCAACATGATCTCGCGTGTGCACTACTTAGCTTTTAGGTTACTTCTTAGGAATGTGTGTAATGTGAACTAAAAGAAATGACAGTCTCATGGCATGCCCAATATCTCATAATCCATCATTTAGAAGATTGGGTTGAAAAATGATCTCCTTCGTGTGATTCAATGCATCCACCATCTAACTCGTTCGATTTGAAAGCCACGATGTAAAGATCATAGGAGCCAAAGATCAGCATGACACTTGCTCACTACCATTTGATTCAACACAGTCAACTATCAAATTTAATGATACGCTCAGCTAATGAATCGTCACCGATCAAATAATATATCGACATCGCTCGACTAGTGAATTGAAAACGGTCCAAGAATGAACCGATCAAATAAAGAAACGCCATCGCTCGACTAATGAATCGACATCACTCTCATAAAAAATCATCACTGCTCTGATATCAAATCGTCACCGGCTCTGATATTGTATCGCTAATTTTTGTTAAATGTGTTCCAATCTTATTAAGTACATATTTATTTGAAATTTTGGTTCAGCATCCAAACGAGGGGTAACAAGAATCAAACTCAAGTCTCTCCTGTCCAAATAAAACACCGTAGACAACTCAATTAGAACATACAACCTAAAATAAACCAATAATTTTATATTAAAATACTTGTTTCTATTTGAGCGGTGACGATTTGTTATTAAAGTGGGGACAATTTATTATCAGATCAATGACGATTTTTTATCAGAGCGGTGACAATTCATTAGTCGAGGGATGGCGGTTGATTATTTGATCAGTGACGATTCATTAGTTAAGCGTATCATTAAATTTAATAGTCAATTGTGAAAAAACAGATGTTAGAGGGCATGTTTCGTGCCAATCTTTGGCACATTTGATCTTTACATTGTGGCCTTCAAATCAGACGGCATAGATGGTGTTTCACTCCACACAAATATCGAAAAGAGCATACTTTTTATTTTTTAAGTATGTGAAACTATAAAAGGTATAAGAAGGGGTATTTCAGACATTTTACGTTAGCAGGAACTGGCTCAGCTTCAAGCTGATCGATTATGGGAAATGTGAAACTATAAGGTCTATGGCGGAAAATGGTAAAATGATAGAGTTGATCCTAAAAATTTAATCCAAAGACAAATTTGTTTGTGAATTATTTTGTCTTTTGTTTGGGTATCATGTGGGCTTTCTAGTAAGAGTTACTAAATAATGAGTGTCCACCTATCATGGGTGGACATGATAGTCCACACGTTTGTGTGATTCTACATGATATGCACGAACTCTAAATGTATGAAAATCAGTGCATGTCATAAAGTCACACAGATGTGTGGACTACTTTAATGCACATGATCGATGGACACTCATTGTAGACTAATTCTTCGAGTAATTAATAATTTTGTTAATTAGCTAACATTTGAAACTTCCTAATGACTCATTTGTCTATTATTTAATGGTGTTGAAGAGGTGTGTAGTCATAGTGGAGAAGGTGGTAGTGGTGATGTCGTTATGCGAGAGTCGTGATGATGTGGTCGCTCTAATGGCTGACTCATTTTTCAAAGGCATGATCACTAATGGCTGACTTTCATATCCACGTGTAGCTCTGATTTAATAGCTTATTCTGTTGCAAATTGGGCAGAAGATTTTGATGATCGACACTTTATTATGAGATCTTGCATGTTCTTCCTTATCTAGTTTCCAGGTCAACTAAGAAACAACCTACTATCTCACAATCCATCCAGCACCCAGCTGAAGTATCGCAGCCTTGCCAATATGGTTGTTGAGCTCATATTAATTGTTATAGTTATGGTATCTCTTTCGCAATCTACAGATTCCTCTCAACCAACCGCTCTTTTATATATATAATGCGATGAAATCTTGACTGTCAGATTTTCATCCTCGGACCAAACATATTGAAATTGACTATCAATTTTGTACCGAAAGACACTCACAAAAAATCATGTGGACATTATGTTTCTAATAATGACCAACTCGTTGATACTCTTCTACTCACTCCAAAGCTCTCTCTACCAAACTTACAGTGAGTTAGCACCATCTCGCTTGAGGGGAGTGTTTGCCACTGTTGGCACACTTTTTTTTTTACAAATCAAATCCTTTTGGTTTATGGTAAAAGACACTACAAAAAAGGAGTCCTATGCTAGCGGCTATTATATGAAGCCGACGGCTAATAAATGAGCCGTCGGCGTAGAAAAAGTGTATATAACTCACTTTTTCCCCACTCAAACCCTTCTCCCTTCTTACAAACTCTCCTCGTTCCCTCTCGCTCAACCCACCCTCTCGTTCAAACCCTAAATCCCTCTCGCTCAAATCCCTCTTGCTCAAATCCTAAATTCTTCTCGCCCATTTCGGCCTTTAAATCCCCGCATGGGTTTCTCATTCCTCACCTCAAATTCGTCGATTTTCGATACATAATTTTCGCCATTTTTAGTATTTCAACTTGACAAAGCTTATACAATTTCAGGTATTTTTCCTTTCAGATTTGATCGTTTTCGCTTCGCTTATGGTTTATTATTTACTTGCTACTCATTTGCTTGCTTAAAGTTCTAATTTTTAGGTTATTGTGTTCAGATCTGGTTGTTTTTTCACCTGTTTGAGCATTCATTGCATTTTATTTGAATTTTTTCTTTTTATTGTATCAACTTAATCTAAAATTTTAAGTTTCAAAAAAATATTTGTAATTTTTGGGATTTATTTGATTGATTTCATATTGCGTTTTTAAAATTAGTCAAATATGCATGCTTTCAAATTTATTTGAATACATATTTGAGATCTGCGTATGTCACAAATATTTGGGATTTGCGGTACATAGACTAATCTCAATCCATCTACATGGTAAAAAATGTAGCATGGGGATTTCGCAGATATTTGAGATCTGAGTCTGTCTATAAGTTTATTCGCGCAGATGAACTGAGATGGCACGTGTACCTAATACAAATTATTTGATTATCTGAAATCCTTGAAGGTACATTTTGTTTATGCTTTTTTGTTAAATCTACCCCCACTTTTTATGCATCCACCTATTTTTCGGTTTTAGTTAATTTTAAGTCAAAATTACGCCCATACAAAAGAGAAGTTGAAATGATTATGGGAATAAAATGTAAACTGGGGTGGATGCCTCAAAAGGTGGGGGTGGATATCTGATTAGCTTCTTTTTTATAGATATAATTAGTTACAGTATATATTACCTTCATGGTGAATTTTATTTTTTTGGCAATTGTAAATAAGTTAGTCGATGTTCAGATCTGGTTGTTTAGTGTGTGTGTGTGTGTGTGATCATTCGCTTGTATTTAATCTGGATCTTTTTTTTTCTGAACTTGGTATGTAATTTTTAGGGTTGGATTGATTTTGCATTAGGTATTTAGGTGCACCTGCCGTGTATTGCGAGTGCTACTGTGACAGTTCGACTTTTCCCCTTCTCGTAAATGGGAAAGGTCGCTCCGTCAGATCACCTAACATGATCCTGTCATACAAGGGTATCGTGTACAAAGTGTTATATATGCGAAAGCGAATTGAATTAACTCTTATACATTGAAATATGACAACAACTTATATTCATTCATTTATCTAAAGCAGCAAACTGAACAGGAATATAAACAGAAACCTATATATGAAGTAGTAAACTATCTTAAATCACACTGCTGTTTATGCATGTTTAATGTTTAAAAACAAATCTCACTCTCTCTCAAACCTCTCAAGGAAAGAAGTCCTCAGTAGAACCATCCTCCTCGTCTTCCTCCTCAGATTGGTAGGTAGGATTAGCTTCGTACTTAGGGTCACGAGCAATATCTGCAGCTGAGACATGAAGTCATAGGATGAGCTATCATCAAAGCTAAGTAGAGAAATTTAAAGTGCTACTTTATATGTTAGATTTCGAATTCACTTCTAAATACATAAATTGCAAAACTAAACACATTATATCTTACCTTGTATCTATTCTAGCAACATTTAGCATTTATTCTAGCAGCATATAGTATAACAAATAATAAATCATGCAAATAGTGTATCATGCTGAACAAATACGAGGAATCATACTGACAAGAAATTATGCTGGACAATTACAGAAATCATACTAAAATAAGACATATTCAAGAAACAAGAAAATCAAGCTCCCGAGTTAGCGGGATCACTTGGACCGAGAAAATTAAGCTCCCGAGTTAGCGGGATCACTTGGACCGAGAAAATCAAGCTCCCGAGTTAGCGGGATCACTTGGACGAGATATCAAGCTCCCGAGTTAGCGGGATCACTTGATTCAAGATGAAATAAAAATGTGTACATGACATCAATGATAACAGGACATGAACAATGCATGGTAACATATATGCGAGCACATCATGAACAGATATCATATAGCAAAATTGATTTGAATAACTGAACTCACATGATCATATATAACTGCAATTATCATAATCATTTATATTCATGTATCCAAGCTGAATTAGCATCATAATTATACAAAGCATATATCAAATCTGTAGCTCTCGAAACTGATCTAGTAACATCATTACATAACCCATATATAGAACTGAACTATTTTGTCGTTGCATAATCATATATCGAACTAAAATTCATAGGATGACCATATGTAATACTGATCTTATTACCATCATGCAGAACTAGCATATTTATTCATTAAAACCATCATGAGTCGAGTCATGCAAAAACAGTCATTTCAACTTACTCTATCATCATTATCAATACTGACATTAGCATAGTTAAATAAAAATCCTAAATATCATATTATCAGCATACTATACATCGAGCATTATGAATAATTATACAAAAGCATACGTCTAAACTGATCTTCTCGTCATCATGCACTTACTATACATCCAACTGCATTTAGCTTTTTCATGCCTAACTATTCATTGAACTGAACTTTATTAAGCATATGGGATCATCCATCAAAACTAACTAAATGAGCGTTTCATCTAACTGATATAGCTTAGTGAGGTAAAAGTATTTCTGTTAACTAACTTTATCAAAATCGATTCATCACTGAGCTGTACTTAGCACAATCTTTTGACATGCTCTTGTATATCAGATCTAGATATCAGATTTGCACTAGTTATCGGATTTTTTTATCTTTACATAAACTACACTAGCATATATGGAACCATTCATCATACTAGTTAGCACGAGTTATGAGATATCTCTTCATCTTTTATATTATCCTGCTAATCTTCTATCAGAAGAAAATAAGACATGACAGAGACTAAGATAGATCAGATCTGCAAATCATCATGCACTCATGGAACTTGTAGACAATAACTACTATACTAAATTAACTGACAATCTTCGTTTTATACTAGGCCGATAGATATATCAATCATCATTGTTCAATCCGACATGCACCTATGCAAGTATCTAGTGTACTAATATTATCCATATACTGTCAATTTGGCATCACTATGCAATCATGGACATTATTTATCTATTAGTTATTCTCATATGTATATAATCCTTGATCATGTATCGAACAGAAATACTGATAAATATATGGAGGCATCATGAGCATGATTAATTTATACTGACTATACAACACAATTATCATGCTACTCAGAAGTGTAATGAAATACTAAAATATAAGTCAGTAAGGTAATTTTCGTACCTTATACTGAGCTTACGTGTAATTGGTTACCCGTGCACGCATGTCTTCAAGCAAACTCGTCATGTGCACCAAATACCTAGGATTTATGGTCATACTTTTAGTAGTTTTAATGGTTTATTGGGTCAACATAGACCTCAAATATGGATCATTTTTAGTTTCAAGTCTTATGGTCAAACTCAGTAAGTCATTCCAGCACAAGCCCCTGACAAAGGTGTCACCAAGTGTGTCAGATGCAGGGTCGCCGCAGCAAGCAACATAGGTTGCCGCGACAACCTTTGCAGCTAAGCATGTTGCTTTAACTTGTCACCAATTTTTGACTCCTTAAACTTTGGATTCAGAAATTTGTTCCTTCATAAAAGTTGTAGGGGTCGTTGTCCCCTTTCCAACGCATTAAGAATTGTGTCAATCGGAGTTCGGGATCAAAAGTTATGATTAAAATATCGACTAGTGGTCTGAGCATACTGTTGTCGTGGCAAGCCTGGGTACCTTGCCGCGGCAAGCCTGGGTACCTTGCCGCGGCAAGCCTGTATGGTTCCCGCAGCAAGCCTATCAAGCTTGGCTTGTCAGGATATTTTCTGCTCCACTTTGGCTTCTTTTACTCAGATATTTGATTGGGTCTTTTGTATATTTATAAAGATAATATTTTCTTATATATATTGCACAAAAAATTAGATTTTTTTATTTATTTTTGTGCGAATATTTTGGTATCTTTTTATTAATAATACCCGATCATCTATATTAAGGTGTGAATCAGTGTACCTTTTGGTGATCATGAGGTCTCGACGATGCGGTGCTGAACGTGTATCGACGTCGCGTTCGTCGAGTTATGAACTATGACGAATTCTCTGATGGTGTAGAGGAAGTGACGTCGCATTCGTCGCGTTGGTTGAGTTAAATGGCTGTGGTTTCTTTACAGGGAGGAGCTTTGTTGCATTTTTTTTTTTTATTATAGTCGTTGAGCTGCACTTTGCGTGCATGTTTAGCATGGTGACTCACACCATCGTGTAGTGAAAAAAAACGGAGGCAAGGAGCTTATAAGCTCATTAGGATTTTATTCCCTACGAGGCTAGCATTTAGCGGTTGAGTGCTAAGAGACAATTAAGGCTTTCCTTGTATATGCGTCTTATACAATGCTTTACTGTATAAGCCATTTGGGCTGGGTTTGCATGAAATGCCCAGATGGGCTGTCCTTGTATAGGCGTGTAAGTCAAAAAGGTTTTATCATGTATACAAAGCTCATAGGGGCTTGTACTTGTATAAGTAGATAAATCAAAAGAGGTTTAATTACATACTAAGCCTACACATGGGTTAGCTATCTTATATAGTTGGTGTTTACAAGAAATATATATGGATGGCTTAGCTAGTTTTATTTGTTTTGAATTCACAACGACATAGAGTGCCCTGTGGTAGACACGTGCCGGACCTAACCCGTGTCGATACCACGTAGTGTAACAAGTTGGCAACCGTTACAGCTACACCGACCAATCTCTGCCCGTCTTCAGGAATAAACTTAGGGACATGCACTGAGATTGGTCTATCTATCTATCACGGGTTGTACACAACTCGTGTTCCTAATACAAGCTCTATTAGATTATCTGATATTTTTTATGGGTAATTGTTGAATTTTGTTTAGACTAAAGAAATGATAATTTTTTTTTTTTTCTTTTAACTTGATGAAGCCCTTTCACTTGTGGCCCTCTTTTCAGGTTAGAAAAATGTCTCATTCAGTGCTTGCTTATTTGCTGGTGAACCATGATCATAAGGCTTTTATTACAAAATTTCAAGAAGCATAAATTTCTCGTTGTCATCCTTGTTTATTTTATTTTATTTTTATTCTAATAGGTAAAAGCAAGGGCATCAGATCTGAAGTTTCCAGCTGTTGGAGAAATCAGTTTAATGGAAATCCGAGATATTCATATACATTTTCCTGCAGGGGCAGTACCAAACGACAGACCATCAACAGGGGTGACTTTGGTAACCTCTTTAGTTTCACTGTTTAGCGAAAAAATAGTTCGATCAGTCACAACAATGACTGGAGAAATGACTCTAAGAGTTCTCGTTTTACCTGTTGGTGGTGTGAATGATAAGGTGTATTTCTATTAATTTTCTCACTACATCAAAATGAGGAAAAAACTACTATAGTATTATAAAATAAACCATTGCTTGAAATAGTGGTGTGATATTCTAATGCTTAAAACAGTGGGTTTTTAACTTAAAGCAGTAGTTTTTTAACTCTTCCTCTCATCACGTGCTATTATCACGTGCAAAGCCATCGCGCTAACCCAAGCCCCCCTTTTCTCTCTTTCTTTTAACTAACTAAAAATGCCTCTCTCATCAATTGGTACTTTTTCCTTTGAGAGTTCCTTTGGAGAAGAAGCAGCGAGCGATTTTTAGGGTTCTAGATCTGTAGATCTCAGATCTTGCTCAAATCGATCCGCTCAGCTCAAATCGATCCGCATTCTCTCAGGTCAGTTTCTTCCCCATTTCTTTCTACTTTATTCTATTTTTTTCCCTATTTTTTAGGGGTTTTTAGGGTTCATAGGAAGGAGAGAATGGAATCGATAGCTTCGAGGGACTTTTCGAGGAAAAGCTTGAGATTGATGCGGTTTAGGATATCGAATATATCAGATTTTGATAGATCGAATCGGGTTAAGAGAGAGATCTTCGATTGGAGATATACGAGGATTTCGGGGTTTGAAACGAAGAGAATCCGACTGATTTTTTTACAATCTATATTGGGAATGTCGGAAATAGTTGATGAGCAACTATTGGAGATCAGATCGAGGATGGAGAGGAAGGGATGCTTCTTGATCAGACGGACCAAATGCTCTCCCTGATTTCTAGGGTTTCGAAAGCTGTTACAGATGCTGAAAACGAAGAGATAGAGAGATCGACAAAGTGAGGGCTAGAGCATATGAATAGCTTGGCAGATCTCTCGCTCAATCCAATGGATTCCAAGGCTTCAATGATCTCTGGTAATGGTTTCATTTTTAGATTTTTATGTACTTTTATTTTTTATTTTTAGGCATTTGTAAAAGCAAAATCACAGCATCATATGTGGATGCTCTGTTTGATTAGTTTCAAAGTCAAGTTCTTATTACTGTGCATTGTATTAATATCGAAACCAAATTTATTAGGGAAAATAACTCCCATTGTTATCCTCATTCCTCTGATAAAATCCGTGCCTAGTCTTTAGCAAGTAAATTTTTTCATGTGGCTAAATTTCTATTCAATTTCCTAGTAAAAGGGCCTAGGTCACATCTGATCTTGTATCATGCCCAAGAGCAACACAATACAGTTTGATAGTTTCTTTTCTTTCAATTATTGTCATCTTGTTCTCTTTATTAAAAGAAAATTAGACTGAACTAATAGCGCCCCCATTCATGGAAAGTACTGACAACTTAAGACACAAAAGATGCCTTTTGACTAATAGCTACATAAACACATTTTACATTTTGCATTTTCCCCTTTTCAATTGAGAATAGTCATTGTGGTCACTGCTATCTTACCAATCTATCTGTCTTGAAAGTCCAACTGGATGTCTCCTCAAATGTGTCATTTTTACCAAACACCTGAGCGGATTATAATGCCCAAGACCACGTGTCATCAAAGTCAAAGTCCTAACTAATGTAGTAAGTCTTCCCACGATCGTCGATGCTAAGTTGTTTTCATCATACTTAATTAGTTCTCAATAACATTTCAAAAAAACCAAGACAAACTTAGATATTGAGATGAAATAGTTGCTTAGAATATTATTTTTAAAATTTAATTGTAATATTTAATATTTAGTGTTATATTTAATAAGTTTTATAGTTTAATTTTTGAAAAACAAAACTTTATGCAAAACATTCAGAGTTTATGAATAGCCTTTTATCAACGAAATCATGTCCTATCAATACTTATTTTTTCATATTTTCTAGGACCTTGACATCTGGGAATGTCAGCTTTAAATGAGATTGATCACTACAAAAAAAGTGTGTTCTAGTGACACTGATTTAGCGGCATTTTAAAAAAAGTGTCACTAAAAATAGATATTCATGGCATTTTTCAGTAAAGCGCCTCCAATTTTCAATGACATCATTTTGCGTCGTTTACTTAAAAACACCGCACAAATAAAACATTCGTGGCGCTCTATAGGCTAAATGCCACGAGTTAGACAATTTATTACGACGCTTTTGAGTGAATGCCGCGATTTGGCGCACCCATCTCTATAGACCAATCAGTGCACATGCCCATCAATTTGAGCAATTAATTGATGTGGTACAACTCAGAAAAAATCAGTTGCTTCAATTTTATTGTGCCATCATAATATTAAGCCCCGTTGACTCTTGTTTTCTCAATTAAGTAGCCTAAAACAAGGCAGGTCTGACCATGAATGTGATTGAGTTTTTTTTTATCTCCCTGATACACCACTCATTTTCATTTCTTTTGTGAATCTGAAAATGATTTATGACGGCATAACTGAGTTGTGAAGAGGTTTTTGATGGGTCATTTTACAAAGGTGAGATTTCTATCTTCATGTTTGGTTGGTGCTTGAATTCAGTTTTGATTGTGATCAACCCATCATTTCTATTTGAGCAGCTCATCATTGCTATTGTGATCACTGGAATATCATCATAATTTCACCACGATCAGGCACTATGATCACATTAGAAACTATTATGACCAAGAGGTGATGCACATGTGCTACGGTAAGGGATATGAGTGCTGCTATCTACCATCACCTACACCTTGCCTTTGAAGAGCACTAGTAACTTAATAAGTTAAATTGCTAATGATTACTAATTTCTTGGAGACTAATGATTATTTTAATGACAATAACTACATCTTGAATGGCCACTATTGGAGTAGTAACTTAACTGATGCCATCTGATTTTTTTATTAAGTCCATGATCAGACCTAATAACATAGTCACTATGATCTCATTAGAAATTATTTTAATGAGAACTACAAATGCCTTTGCAGACTAATTGTTCTTTTACTATTGGTCATATGATAACACAATCCATGGTCATATCTGATAACACAACCACTATGATCACATTAGAAATTATTTTAATGATAGTTACAAATGCCTTTGGAGACTAATTGTTCTTTTACTAGTATTACTACTTAGGTCATATGATGACAGGACATGTCAGATCTGAGGAACTCCCAGTCCTAGCATTAGATGCAATATCCAATTAGTATGCTGCTAGTCTTTAGCATTCCAAAAACTTCAGATGCCATAGCTGGTTAGTTTGATTCTTACATATGATAAATTATAGGTAAAAATGGACCAAGTGAGTCCAATGGATTTACATCTTGGGTGTCCCAACCGTCTTGACTGGGACATCTCAGGCTACTACTATCACAAACAATCACTAAGTTGTATTTTAACTATGGGCAATAAGAATGACAATCATAATAATTACAGGAAAATTTATAATTATATACTATTATATTTTTATTTGGGCTGAGGGGAGCTTGTAGGACTTAATGCATACAGACTTGCTTGGCTCTTTAGCCCCTTCTATTGATTGGATTTCTTTTCCTCTGTATGTGTTATGTTGCATTCAGTCTGCATCATTTTCTTCTTCCCTTTATAATTTCTTTACATTAGGTCCCATCTTATTGGATGAATTGACTCTTTATAACTCCTAATCAATATGGTAATGTTAGTTTGTCTATATAAATCATTATGGTCTTCATCGTTTTGTGTCAAAATTGTGTTTTCTGTGTCAGAGAAATCGTTTTGTGTCAAAATCATCTTTGTTAATTTTGTGGTTGTGTTTGCATTATTTCTCTTCTAATATCATCGCTAACCTCGGATTTTCATCCTTGGTCAAGGACATCCTTGCCCCAATAGTATAAAAATGTCATGTGTGATTTGGAGTGATAAGGGATTTTGGAAAAAATGTTTCAATTTTAAAAAACTCTCTCGAGAATTCTCCATATCCCTTCTCTTTGAGATATTCTTGTTTTTGTTCGGAATTGATGTAAATCTCAAAGAATCTTTTGTATTGTTTCAAGAATGTATTGGCTCGTGTGAATCGAGTAGACCATCGTGAGTGCACCACCTCACAGCTTCACTTTGCAAAAAATGTCCACTCATTGTCAAATCAATCAAATCTAAAGTCGTTCCGTTGCTCCATTTCCTCCATGCCTATGACATTTCGACAACGTGGAATAGAATATGATCTCGGTTCTTAAAAATTAGTAGAAAACATTAGTTCTCGCTAGTTTTCGTGAACAGAAGTCTTAGGACATGCCGGTGGTGGTCTAGATCCCATTTTCGTAGAAGAAAGTGAAAAATTAGAGATAGTGGGAAATACTTACATAACTAGGAAGGTCCGTGCCTTGGTCAAATTGATAGAAACAGCTGCTTTTCTGACCAGTAAGAATTTCTAGAAGCAAAACGCCGAAGCTAAAGACCTCTAATTTAACTAAAAATTGTCCATGCATAGCGTACTCCGGGGACATGTATCCGCTACATCGGATTACAAATAAGAATTATACAAACTATATATGATAATAAGGTTCGACAGTAGGCACTATTGCATCTATTTATAGTAAATGATAAACTCAATAGGTTAGAATGGCAACCGTAACTGGCCAGTTTCGCTAGCCACATGCCATAATTTTTAGTCAATTTTCGGAGATTGTAGCGTTATATTATTGTAAGCTCTTTGTTTCAAACATTTCCTAGATGTGGACAACAAGTTATAAATCTTAATACAAAAAAAGCATATCTTGTTAAGTCATAGAACTGATTTGCTAACGTTAAAGAACCAAAAAGGAGTTGATCCAAAGTTCAGAAAACCCCACCAATGCAAGGAGTTCAAGTTTAGAATACTTACTATGTCCCAGCAATTCTTCTTGTACTTCCTTGGGTTTGGTCTACTCCAAAAAGTATTGTTGTACCAAAGTCCGAAATTTTAGGGTTCATCTCTCCATGTAGCAAAATGTTGCTTGCTTTGAGATCTCGATGTATAATTCGAAGAGGAGAATCCTCGTGAAGGTAAAGGAGCCCTCTTGTGATCCGTTCGATGATTTTGTAACGTCTCTCCCAATCCAATGTAGCTCGCTTAATGGGATCTATACATAATATAAGCAATGATGAATTGATCAGAAGATAAGGATACTCTTGAAATTCCATGAATTACTTGGTTACCTTATAAGTCTAGAAAAGAAAAAAAAAATGGTAAATTCTCTCATATTTCAGTTTATACATTTAATTTCCTACTTTTCTAGTTTCCAGATTGTTTTCGTATTCTCGGTTTACTAAAACAACTTTATTAAATGCCTAATATCGTTTAGTTATCTGTTTTCGGTATGAGAATAGGTTTGTGAAAATTCCAGGTTTGGTTACGGATCTTATATACTACAGCTCCGGTGTCTTTTTTTGGATATGTTGTAAGAAATAAACACTGAAAACAGAGCATTGAACTCTGTTTTTCAATCAATTATGTTATAATCATCAAATTTTGATGATAAAATAAGCAGCCAAGTTGAACCACTAAGTGTAATTTGGATGCTTTGCATGGTTGTGCTTGGTAATTTGCTCGTCATGAAGGCATGATGGACAGGTACCCGCCTCAGGAAGCGAGAGATGTAAGTTTGAATCCCCCTTGAGGCCACCCTAGAGATTTACATCCCATGCTGACACGGCACGTGCTTGGGGCGCACACGGGCCCCTGAGATTAGTCGGGTGATCTAAGAGGCCCGGATAACCATGATATAGAAAAATAAATAAAATTGTCCGTAATGACAATAAATTAAATTGAACATCAAACAACCATTATAACATCGTAAGAAATACATAGATTAATAGATAAATGAGGAAAAGGAACCAAACTGAAGAGAAAGTTGTCGAGGCTTTTGTTAGGGACACATTCATAGATGAGTAATTTTTCTTCTCCTTCCAAGCAACAACCCAAGAGCCTAACAAGATTCCTGTGTTCAAGCTTAGAAACCAATACAACCTCATTCTTAAACTCTTCTATACCTTGTCCAAAGTTCCTAGAGAGCCTCTTCACTGCTATTTCTTGTCCATAAAACTTACCCTGAAAATTGATTATGTGCAAGTGAAGTCAATCTCTGTTTACTTACATAAACAAATACACATGTCTATATGTTATATAAGATAATTCATTTTCACCTTGTAAACCGAACCAAATCCACCTTCACCAAGCTTATTAGCCTCAGAGAAGTTCTCAGTCGCGACTGTGATTTTATCAAAGTCGAATTGAACGGGTTCCAAGCTACCAATCTCCTCATAATCTACTCACAATTAATGGATATTAGAAGTTGAATGAATTGTTTGTTAAGCGAAGAAGTTAGACTAATCTCAAATAAGGTGTCTAGTTGGAAAGTGGTAGAAATTCATGGATCCCGCAATTCACAGCAACCCAATTGGTACTGTAGTTTTTTATTTTTTTCTCTATAATTATTCGTAAAGACATTTACAGTGTTGAAACTTGGGAGAACAAAATTATTTTCTTCAAGGAAGAGGATAAATTGAAATTTACTGATCGATTTTTTAGTCTCTTTCCTCCTTCGCAAGCAAATCCATATAAAACAGACAAGCACGATCACAATTACTATTGGAACAACAATTGCAACCATGATCGAAGCATTTCTTCCCTTGGTTCCTGTAGGAACAACATGTACATTGATTTATTCGGACGGAATATTTGAAAGAACAATTAAATAAGATAATAACATGAAATATTAGGTCACATCTAGATGGCCACTAGAATATATTTTAGGTGCATTTGTGAAAGAATGAATGCAGAGGGAAGAAACTTTCGGTGACCTCTTAGTTTTGAGAATCCGTTATTTCTTTTATGATTCCGAACATTCCAATATCAGCACTGATGGCGTGTAAATGTAACTTACTGTTTAAACAACTATTCGGAGTTCCTAGAGCTCTTTGTAAGGCTTGTGGGAAAACTTGTTTTTGGACCTGATTCGTTGCCATTTGTTGTTCATAATGACTGGCTTCATTTTTTGTAATTTTTTTTCATTTGAATATGTAGTCAACCCTATTTCTATAGAAGCAATTGACAATTGAATCCCATTTTAAGTTGTAGGTTTGTCTGCATTATTATGGTATCACCATGCTAAGGTGAGTTCCGTGTTCAGGAACAAATTGAGTTGCTGAGTGAAACCTTACAAAAATTTCTAAGTTGATCGTGCCAATTGAAAATAAAAAGACATAAATTACTACTAGTTCTTGTACTAATATAAATTGCATGGTTGACTGTTGTTAGTCCTTTGTAGTAAAGTAACAATTATTGTCTTATATTTCACAGTTCCGGTACTACTGCCTACAATCTTATCGTAGCCTTTGGAAGCTCTAATTTAGAAGATATTATCCAATAATGATGATGCTCTTGCACGCCTTCGCATCCGTTCCCTTCCTTTGCAAGATGATGAGTGCATCCATATTAGAGAAGGAGAACATATTCTTGCTATGCACAAAAGAAAATTTGGTAGTCTTTTCTTTGATGCAGAGGTGGAGAAGGTACACATTTCAATTGAGAGCATGGTTGAATAAACTCCAGTAGAAGCATTATGCTGTATTGCTCATAACCCTAAAAGTTAAATGACCATTCTAGTCTCTCTATGTATCTGCATGCATGCGCTTTTTCTGATCTTTTTATGTTGGAAAGAGAAACAAAAAACTTAATTATAATATTTAGAGTAATCTTTTTTAGATAGTTTTTAAGTGTCATTTTGGAGTTTAAATATTGTTTATTGTTGAGCGCTCTATATTGTTTTATTCAATTATGCTCACGAGTCCATAAGGATATTTGGATCAGGGAACAGCTGGGCCTGGATTGACTGATCCGTTTGTGCTGACAATTGCAGAGGGATGGCACATGAACTTGTACAATTTAAGGTTTAGAAGAGTACTTTAAAAAATATTCCTATTGTTTTATAGATTAGTTTTGCTAAACTGAAGTATTTTTTATATTATATATTGAAATTTTAGTCAGGTGTATGATTTTAGTGGTTTTGGTTGGTATAATTGCAGATTGTTTTTATTTGTATGTGTATTGCCCGATGCAAACTTTTATGATATATCATCTTGTATCTGATCATACATATGCTTTTGAATGAGAGTTGTCAAATAATAGCAACAACATAAATCAATAGTGTACTCTTTGCTTATCTTAAAAGCTTGATTCAAGATGTTACACAGGTAGTGATATTGACTTGAGTGCCCTTGCCCAATAATTCAACATCAAGTTTTTATTTTACCGAATTTCAATTGACCGTACAAGATGTATCAATGCCATATATGTGCCAGATCTATGACCTAGTAACATAGGGTATGCTATCATGTTTTCTTGGGGAAACTTTTCTCTGTATATATATTTTTTTATTTCGGCTGCATTGCCATATTAAAATGAATGCCAGTGAGCAGACCTCAACAGAAGATTTTTTCACGATGAGTTGTTACATCGGGCATACTCCTGTGTATACTTATTGCCAATGTGACCATAACATTGTAGAGCTTTATTCTTTTGGTTATAATTATTTCATAAATTAGGTGATACCGACGGTATCGTAAGATTGCCAAACTTATGAAGATCCTTTTACTCCATCAATCCTGTCAAAATCGGATTGTTATAGATGTCAGATCCCCTGATTCAGTGGCTAAAAGGCTATTCATAAGATTGATAATCTAGAGAAGAGTCAATCTCCTATTTGTTCGGCATGATTCTCAGAAGATTGTGTAGTCAAATATGTGTGTGTGTATGAAAGGACTTGAGAGTCCAATGGCTGCATTTAAGTCTGTGACCATTTTATTTTATTTCTCTCTAGAAAAACAATTTTTCACATATTCTGTCTTATCTTTTCTTTGAAGACTGAAGAAATCTGCCTTGTCATGTCTTGGAAGTACAACTTCTCTTGAAAGACCTTAGCAATTTTTGTTCGAACTTTAGTGTGGAACTCATGGCGGCAGCTGTGATAGAATATGACACCATATATAGTAGATACTTGTTATTAAATATTTTCTTTTATACATGCTAGATAAGAGACTGAATTTTTCCTATGCAAGATCCTCTCATATTACTTTTATTTAAGCTGTAATGCAGAAATCACAGTATGTGCCCATCATGAAAAACAACTGTATATACCCTTTTTGAAATATTTGTTTATACAGTATATATCATTTTTGAAATATTTGTTTATACAGTATATACCCTTTTTAATAAGGTTTTAGGAAAAAAAATGAACTTTTGTGCCCTTAATTTTACAGGTCGAAGTTATGGGCTTTCCACCCAAAAGTTTTGCCATTGAAAATTTTGACCTTGGACCTCAAAATCAATGGTGTAAAAAAGGGTTTTTTGTTTTTATTTTTTGGATGGTTGTGTTTGATCGGCCTTGTGCATGCACATGTGGCACCCAACTGGTTCGAGTGCAAGGCCCAGCTGTGCATTCGAATGCATATCCCTGCCTCTCTCTCTCTCTCTCTCTCTCTCTCTCTATATATATATATATATATATATATACACACACAGACAGACATGAGTTCTGTTTATTTACAATGTATTAACAGAAGTTGAAAAATCCACCAAAAAATGGGATGAAAATACTGCAATGATTGTGGAAAATTTTAGGCTAAAAAGCTTAGTGAAGTGTTCCTTTGATGAGGGGTTTTATGGCAAAAATAGAAGAAAAAAGTGTAAATGAGATAAATGGACTTGATTTTTTGCAAGTTCTTTGATTTTCCACGGGCCAAGCCACTCTTTAGGGAACAGTTGCCAGTTTCAGGTGCCACACTACTATTGGATACGTGCATGTATGAAAATTATTCAATATAGTAGGTGCCTCATCCATTACTGCTGGAGGGTTTTGAACCACATCCTCTCTTTTTATCGTTATCCAATAAACATGAAAAACTAATTTCTTTTGTATTCTACTAAATATTTGTGTGAGTTTACATGATAAAAGTGGCATGCAGGAGTAGGCAGGA
The DNA here is from genome assembly GCA_021018995.1 of Chloranthus sessilifolius. NCBI lineage: Eukaryota > Viridiplantae > Streptophyta > Magnoliopsida > Chloranthales > Chloranthaceae > Chloranthus > Chloranthus sessilifolius. The sequence goes on along the minus strand of CM037597.1, from coordinate 29,248,679 downwards.
GCATGGAACCATGCTTCCTAAGTTATAAACTTGGTTCTATATTGTAAGAAGTCCAGCATAACTTCCAGTGGACTTTGGCGAGTTGTGCGAAGAAGGTGCATCTTGTGCCTAGAATTTCTTTGCTGGTGAAAAAGGTTCATTAAAGCAGAGTATATGTTTACCTTCAATGTATAACAAATTAACAATAACGATTGTACTAATTCTTCCTTTCGACTGGCTTGGTTCTTTTTATGGTCACTGGGACCTAAAGGGAGGCTCAGCATCTTTTATGTTAAAACCATGAACTTAAAATTTAACAACCTATCAATTAATTGATTCTTTTTTTAAGATTGGTATTAATCTTAGACTTTTGTTTTATTTAATGAATGAATGCTCAGTGTTTTTTCTTCTTTAAATTATTTATTAACCTAGAAGTGCAAAATGAATGCTCATTTTGCTAATTTATCTGATGTGGGTTATGTTTCAGGGACGTGAAATTCCAATTGTCCATCGGGTAATCAAGGTAACTCGTTTGGAAACTTTCCATCCATTTTATAATTAGGAAATTTACAACATTGTTAACGTTAGCTATTGCACAGTGAACATGATTTTAAAGCTTTATCAGGTAATTTAGACTTCAGAACAACTTTAGTATTAGTTATGTGGACGGTGAACAGGACTTAAGCTGTAATCCATTGTTTCTTAGGCTTATTTCTAATTTCTAATTTGCAGATGTCTGAGGTTTTCAGTAAACTGTTGTTTTGGTCAATTTGTTGTTATGGTGATAGCTATCTCCTTATTTTTTATGCTTATATGTATTAGATAGAAACTTATCAAGCGGCCTCAAGTCCTTAATTAGGCGATGATTTGATTACAGATTTCATTCCCACTGAACAATATCTTTGACATATCATATGATGGTTGAAGGTATTACTAATCCACTTGGTGTATGTAAGATAAAATTAGTTGGGCATGTTGTGCTAAGGTTTGAGCCAACTGATTGGCCTTTTTCCAGGTTTCAACTTGCAGCCTAATTTATCTACAAAAAAAGAAGGTTTTAAGTTGGAACCGATGTTATAGACTGGATATTCGGTACCATGCAAGAGAAATGAGTCCAGATTGTATTTCCATTTTATTTTCCTTTATTCGGCAAAATGGTTATTGAATCAACAAATAATCTTGAATTGTTTGGTTTTTTTTTCCTGTTGACTAACGTATGACTGAAAATTCTGGTAGATATAGCTTGATATGTACTACATTGTGAATTCTGATTGAGTGGTGACACCTCTTGGATTGGGTAACTTTACCAATTGCAAAAACAAAATTTGGTGATGGAGGGAAGCTAGATGTTGCAGTAGAAAGTAACCATGTAGGTAGGGGAGAGAATATTTTCAAGCAACACATAAATCATATTTCGTTGAGAACCGACACTGATACCCCCCCTCCAGATACAGGTATTTGTATCAGTATGAGTATTAGACCTATGCGAGTGAATCTCGGCCGATACTGCCTCGGTATCTGCTGATACTGAGTTACTGACCAATACAAATTTTGTTTTCTATTTTTTTTGCTTTTTTCAAAAAAATAAATTAAAATTGGCTGATACGGTATCGCCCGATATGTATCGGTCCAAGATGGGCCGATACCGATACCGAGTTTGATCCCTTGGAAAAAACAACCTATACTGTTTCCTGCAACAGATTATACTGTTCACATGTGTAACAGTGTGCCTACAGCATTGCACTTAATACATAAAATAAAAATTGATGTCACTTTGGGCTCATGCGATTATGCACGCATTATGTCATCAACTCTTCTTTACTTCATTGGAAAGATAAGTTTTCTAATTTTCATGAAAAACTCGTATAAATTACTGTGTTTTTAGGATCTTATTTTCATGGACTAGACTTTAATGATGTTCTCATTTTTATTTCAGGCGAAGCTTTTCGATTTTAAGCTTACCTCAAACGAATCAATAAGGGTCGGGGACACTTGGCAATAGAGGCGAAGCAAATTTAATTTTTTTTTTCTTTTATTTTTAAAATGGGCCATGGGGTCCCTAGATTGTAAATTTTCTTTCTTTTTTTCTTTTTTATTTGAATAAAAGGATTGGGCATATAGAATATAAAATGCTTGGCTGATTTGAATGATTGGATCATAGGTTGAGATGTAACATTTTGTTTGAATAAAAGAATTGGGCATCTATTTTTTTTATTAATGACATTGAATGATTTGCATTTGAGTTGAATGAATGTATTGAAATATAAAATTAATAGCTTTTTTTTTCTTTATATATATATATATATATATATATATATATATATATATATATTAATGTATTAAAAAATTGCATTAAAAAAAGCATTAAAAAAATTGTATTAAAAAAAAGCATTAAAAAAATTGCATTAAAAAAATTACATTAAAAAAAAAGCATTAAAAAATTGCATAAAAAATTATCGACGTTTTTTTTTTTTTTTTTAAATTTGCATAAAAAAACCACTACCAAAAGCAGTGGTTTTTTCTATGACTGTAAAGAGCAGTCGTTGTTGAAGTTCATAAACCACTGTTTTGTGTAGTGGTAAAAAAACCACTTCTTTTTTTACAACTGTTTGAGGTAGTAGTTTTTCTGAAAAAAACCACTGTCGAAGACAGTGGTTTTTGAAAAAAACTACTGTTTAAGGCAGTGATTTTTTTGGCTTTTTCACGTAGTGTCTATTGTTAATTGTTACAAAAATCCCTATCAAAAGGTGTTATAGTTTCTTTGGTTGTATATTCTTTGCTCATCCTTTAAAATGAATAATCTATTAGACATCATAAGCTTGCAATATGCTTGAAAGATTTACGTCACATGGCATTAATCACTGGGTCAACCTGTAAAGTGATTATGTTATTCTATGGTCATTTTTTCGATTTGCATCATTACCTCAGCAATGAGAAAATTTTCTTAATAGTATGCACTTTAATTTGCAGATACTAGCAACACACCGTTATGGTGTTAAAAGAGTTATCCTACCAGAGAGGAACTTGAAATACTTAATTGAAGTACCATCAACAGTTCTTACTAGCATGGAGGTATTCATCTCTCTTGAATGGTTTGGGCATTTGAAAGTATATACAAATCTTTTGTGCCTACCACTATCTCCAAAATTGCCTTTAATTATTTATTGCAGGATTCAGGAGTTATTATTAATTTTCTAACATGCCAATATTGAGCTATTGATCTTCAAGGCATATGATATGGTTCGCATGAAATTTGATTTTTTTTTTTATGCGAATAGCATTTGTGCTAAGATTTTTGTATATCCTTCACCTCATATATTATGAATATGTTAAATGTGTGACCATACTAGTGAATCATAATTAAAATAAAAAACATTTCATAGATAACGCACTCCTTTGCTATGCCTGGAAATCTTAGGATTCTAAACGGAAATGTGTTAGTATTTCTTGACATTAACAAAATAATGCATTAAGGGCCTTTTAATTATGGGTTTTATTTTGAAATAGAAGATTACTATATTGCAAGATTTCCCAAGCTTTAGCTGAAAGTAATCATTCTTCAGTTATTATGTATTGATTTACTTTCTTCGGTACTTGATATGAATGTGGGGTCTCCATCATTTGAGATTTAGAGGTTCTCCTATTGTACAAGCTTGTTAGTTTATTGCTGCTTGGGAGACTATTTGAGGTCAGATTTGGGAGTCTTATCTCTCTGCTGGTTTAGGTTTTGAGATCATTCTTCATTACAATTTTCCAAATATAAAGACTAAGGAGTCTAACAGATAATGATCACATTCAATGAATTGGCTGATTCTTTGTATAATGCTTATAGTTTTTCATTGCTTATTTTTGTTGAAGTTAAATTACGTACACAATGACCATATTTTTATTTTATTTTATTATTTTTATCAGTAACGGTGTGACCATGTTGATTATACAATCAGGACGATTCAAATCCTTTTGATTACAGGTCTAGGAGATTAATCTAGTGACATTTCCAATGAATAATGCCAAACTATTACATAAATAGCAGGTTTTTAGATGTTTTGATAACATTCTCATACTGGCATGCATAAAAATTGGTAAAAGCAGAAGGCTGGTGTTGTTATTGTTGCCAAACTTCTTTCTGTGAAGTTTTGTACAATATATGCTTAGTCCTGAAGCTGACTATTTTTCTTTCTTTAACTTTGGCTGGGTTTGCAAGCAAATCACACTGTTCATATGGTTTCTGATATCACACTCTGAGTGTAGCTGTGACAGCCCGGATTTTGGCACCCCGAAACCCGTGCCATCGGCACAGCCCTCGAAGCCGTGCCCCATAATGTACGTGCGAAACACTTGGTGCATCCCATTCACAATATGAAAGCACAAGAAATTAATGCAAAATAAATCTCCATTTCAACTATACGCTAATCCAAAACATCAATCCAAAAGATAGTTCTAATTTCATGACTCCGCATGAACAAAAGAATCAATCCGAACCATCAGTGTCGTAGCTACAGTCACATTCAATAGTTCAACAAAAGAATATTACAGATGTATTCGTTCTTACAAAAACAAAGCTGGACGTACCAAGCTGTAATTCTCTCTTTCTCCTTACAAAACACTATTAAAGTATGCAGCAAATCTTCTAAAAGAATCTCTCCGGAGGAGGCTCAGCCTCTTCCCTTGGAAAGTACTCTAAATCTTCGGGATCGCCCTCGCCGGTAGCAACTCCTAAGTTATCATCAATTCTTAAATCGTCACCTATGACATATAGTCAAAGGGTGAGCTACATCCTAGCTCAATAAGGGCAATATCACAGCAAGTATATCCTTCTTACAAATATATATTTCATGACAGGAATAAAACATGAACTCATAGATATGTCATTTCTTGAAAAGTAAATTTAAGATGTGATAAAACAATTTGACTGCATTTATTACTCTACTCATGTATTTTGCAATGATTACTAGTTCCCTTAGTTGCAACCAGGCTGAGACCATGACTTAAATCTTAACTTAAATAATCCCTGAGCAATATAGCATCGAGCCCCGATGGAATACCCTCCATCGTCGTCTAATCAGACTATTTTTCATGGAATCGTCCTCGTCCCTGTCTCATAGGCGACTGGCATACTACTACTACACATCCCTGGGATGTCTGCTGGTGTGCGGATTTACCGTCGTACCGGTCATAGATATCCTGTCGAGTCAGTCACGGTTATCCCACCGCGTCGGTTGGATATTTTCTGAACCTTAAATCAAATTGTGCAATACATATAGTTATTCACCATGTGATTGTGCTAATACATAGTAACTCACAACCCGTGCAATTATGTTTACTGTTTACTTCTTGACGTGGATCTTTACATCCACCATACATCCCTGGGATGTCACGTCATCTGATGCAACTCTGCGATGCCGAATGTGTTCTTACATCCCTGGGATGATTTTATTCTTACTTAACAAGTTTTCTCATAAATTTTGTGTAAACACGCACACCATTGCCATTTCTCTACTTATTGCATTAATAATAAATGAAAATCATGTTTAAAGAATAACATTCTATCACTACGTAAATGCTCGTAATAAAGTGTACTCATTTAGATATTCCCCTACCTCACTTGCGTTTACACACTCGAATTCTCTAATCCATGTTAGCACTCTACCATCACAAAGTTCGGTTCGATCTAGACCTGACCAAACACATATCTTTCATCACTACCAGTGTAAGAACATTGGGTTATAAGCTTAACATCAATACATAACTATTCGTATGCAAAAACTAAACAAAAACTGAGTTTCATCCAATTCGATCGAACGATTTCAGAATCGATCGAACAATTTTCAAATCAATCAAACGAATTTAAATCGATCGAATGATTCTTAGAATCGTTCGAACGAAATTTAAATCGATCGAACGAAACTTTAAAATCGATCGAATGAATTCTATTTTGTTCGATCGATCCCACTATTAGCCATTCTAACATGCCTTTGTCAGGTAACAAAATCGACTAAACGAATTTAAATTCGTTCACACAGGTTCCAACCAATCGATCGAACAATTTCTAAATCGATCGATCGGTTTTCTTTAGAGTTCGAATCGATCGAACGATTTCACAACTCGTTCGAACGATTCCCCTCAGAACCCCATTGCTTTCTTCCCTATCCTTTCTTTGTTCAAAATCGATTGAACGAAATGTAATTTCGTTCAATCGGTTTCACCCAATTCCATATCCAACACCCTTCTTCTCATCTCTTCATCATCTATCCTCATCATCTCTCCTATTAATCGTACATTTAAATAACACAACAAATTCTAATTCCTCTAGATAATAGTTTAAATAAAATATGGATTTGCAATTCTTACCCCAGTTGACCGGTTGGATCTCCTTCACTAGGGTTTTCCCAAACCCTCCAACCCAAATCTCTCCTCGATCCCCGAGCTCGATCCGTTAGATTTTGCAAGCCAAGATCAATGATTTGTATTAATTGCTTCACTCTTCATTTCACAACAATCACCCACGCATTTACTCTCCCTCTCTCTCTCTTTCTTAACTCCTCTCAACCACTCAACTAAAGAGAAATTAACTTTTCTCCCCCTTTTTTTTTATAGCATATGTTCTTACAATTTGGTGTAAAGCACATACAATTAACTAAGTGTATGTACTCACACATACAATCACCCTTGTTTCACTTAACTCCATTACCTCCATACGTTCGACTAAGTCAACTGAGTCAATGTTGACCTAGGTCAAATATTTGACCAGTCAGTTCGCATCTCAAGGTGCACTATTAAGTATGAAATTTTTGGGACGTTACATTCTCCTCTCCTTAGAAATTTTTATCCCCGAAAATGATATTTAGGGACCGTCCCTCCCCACACACACACCGGGATGGGAGTGCCCCCCCATACCATAGAACCATGGATGACCATAGAGGCTCAACAAGAAGAAACTGGCATATATATACACATACACACATCGCAGACACTAGAACTGGGTAAACACACATCTTGCAAGAACTCAGTTGCAAACCAATAGCCACACCATCAATTATAGAAGAACTACACAACTACGAAGCATGACCCACATGAACATTAAAAAAAAAAAAAAAACATATTTAGCATAAAAAATAAGATAGTAATAGTAAGTGGCAACCATGCCACGATTGTTCAAAAAGGACTGCAGTCCCTAAGCACTTGTATAAGCATGTATAGATTTCAAAAAATTTCTCCAAACCCGCCCAAAAAATACCTATAATTACATATTTTAGAAATGAAAAGAGCTCTCAAGACTCCTCATCGCTAGGAGGATCAGTACCAACATCGGGCTGAGCACCGTCACCGCCACGAGCGCCCGCACTCGACGTTGAAGCATCCCAGACCCAAGCCTGCGCTGCCACCATCTGCTGGAGGTAGTCGTCAGGGTACATGAAATGCATCTGCTCGGCGTGCAATGCGTCGTAATAATCAAGCCGGCGGTTGAGAAGGCGATTGTTCTCCGCCATCTGATGTGTATTGGCTTCCAACAACGCATAGAGATCGGCGACGGTCGGCGTAAGAACGACTCCGTAAGGTGGTGGTACGTACTCAGGTGCTGGATGTCGAGGAGGCTCATCATACAGTGGAGTACCATGGGCCGGTAGGTCAGGAGCTTGCAGCTAGTCGTAGGTTGTTGCTCAGGGGCTGGCGGTTCCACCATCAAGGGCTTCTTGGTCAATTTAACATATGTTCGGTTCCAATCTACCATGGTGAATGGTTGGACGTTACCGGTCAATTTGTGTTCACTCGCAGAGAGGGTGTAGGTGTCATCCCCCGCATAATCCTCGACCATTAAAGAAATAAGTCGGGCATACGGCATATCATCAATCGGTTTCTTGGCCCTCTCAAGCATCTTCTTGTGAGCATACTTCATTCCCTCGAGTACCATCTTCGGTGCGTTAAACCAATGACCGCTAAAAGCCAAAAACAGCGCCATTTGGACCTCACCGACTCTTTCGGTTTTATGGCGTAACGGATATAAATTACGTTGTATTATAGAATCAAGCATCCAAAGGTCGCGAGGCAAGTCAACCCGTTTAATCGAATGTCCTGAACCCATTCGGCCATGGGTCATTTGAGCAGCTACATACTTATAATCCAATGGGGCCGGAAAAGGTTCAGCCAGGGCTATATCCTCGTGATTATACGTATGAAAACACTCCAACGCGTCCGCCACGTCATCGAAAGTAAACGTGTACGGTCGGTTATCAATTTTTGTTTTAAGGATTGTCGTGTCCTTAACCAGCTCCATGTTCTGGTAGAACAATCGAATAATCCTAGGATAAAAAGTATCGTGGCAAGGGCGAAGGATGCCCGTCAAACCCCCGGTAGAGATATAGTCGAAGACCCATCGGGTCTCATCTTGCTTGGCGAAAATTTTCGGGTCTATTATCCACTCGGGTACAAAATCTTTTTCAGACTACCACTCATTTGGTCGCTCACGTGTGGGTGGCGCTTGCGTAGGTGGTGCCCAAAAAGAACCCGTAGGGGGTTTCTTCGGTGGCTGTTGGGGAGAGGAACCCGGAGCGGTCTTCTTGGGTGCCGCACTCGCCGATGCTTGGCGAGTCTTAGGTGGCATTGTGGGTAAAATAAATATTTGGTTTTAAGCCTAATCTAGCTCAAATGTTAGCAAAATAGGGAAGTGGATCCCCCTTGAAAGAGACAGTAACCCTAAAGAAGTTTAAGGTTAACTGTGATGAAGAAAGAACCCGGTTGGAGGTGGCCAGAGTTGATAAAAATCGGCAATGTACACAGTCCCAACACAGTCCTTTGAAGGAAGAAAAGAAAAATGGTTGAATGCAAGTGAAATGGCAAGTATTTTCGCACGCTAGATATATATGGTTTCAAATCGATCGAACGAATTTAAATTCGTTCAATCGTTTTCCAAAAGTATAAATGGCAGTTGTGAAATTTGATCAAACGGATTTCATTTCGATCGAACGAATTGCCATCTTTAAAATACCCTCTCAATATTCGTTCAATCGGTTTGAAAATTCGATCGAACGATTTTCTGGACAATTCTCAAGGTCACATTGAACCCTACTGGCCGACCCATTTCATTCGATTGATTTGAAAAATCGATCGAACGGTTACTGGCAACCTCTGAGACACTTACTGACTATATATTTCGTTCAAACGATTTTCAAAATCGTTCGAACGATTTTCTGGCAACACTCCAATGGTTTTTGGCTACAAAAATTCAATCGAACGGTTTTAATTTCGATCAAACGAAAATTTGAAATTTCTTCTTTGAGAGTATTTTGACACACCCCATGAACCATGGTTGTTGTGTGAGCTAATCCTCTTGAACTTAGCTCCACCCACAAGGTAGCAGCTCAACGCCGCGAACTTATTCACAGTTCAACCCTAAATAGATGGACGCTTAGACCGAAATATAAGACATTAGCATGTATCGATACGAAACACCACCTAAACAAAGAGACTAATGCACATATATTCATTTATACTAATTCGAGTTTCCACTGCAAATTATAAAACAGAATATTGGGACTAGCACTCACACTCTACTGTTCAAACATATGAGGATACAATTCTTTGATTTCGGCCTCCCGTTCCCAAGTGGCTTCCTCAACCGGATGAGTACCCCACTTGACGAGTACTAATGGAATGACTTTAGTACGGAGAGTCTTGTCCTTTCGATCCAAAATTTGAGTAGCATCCTCAACTGTAGTCATATCCTCATGTAGTTCTATTGGCTGACTGCCCAAAATGTGCGTGGGGTCCTTTACATACTTCCGGAGCATTGAAATGTGAAAAACATTGTGGACGCTATTAAACATCAGAGGTAAACCAATGCGATAGGCTACTTCACCTACTCGACCCAAAACTTCGAAGGGTCCTATATAACGAGGACTTAACTTCCCCTTCCTTCCGAACCGCATCACACCCTTCGTGGGTGATACTTTCACAAAGACGTGATCGCCAATGGCAAAATCGAGGCTGGTTCTCTTAAAATCGGCATAGCTCTTTTGCCGGCTCTGGGCTGCTTTAAACCTATCTCTAATCATCCATACAAACATGGAATTGTCCTCAAGGATTTTCGGACCCAACACAAAAATTTTCTCCGGTTTCTTCCTAGTTGATGGGCGATCGGCATCGTCTCCCATATAGAGCTTCATACGGTGCCATTCCGATGCTTGCTTGAAAACTGTTATTATATGCAAATTCGATCAATGGTAGATGTTGATCCCACGAGCCTTGTAATTCAAGCATACACGCCCTAAGCATGTCTTCGATCACTTGATTCACTCGTTCCGTCTGCCAGTCAGTCTGTGGGTGAAATGCCGTACTAAAATCCAATCGAGTGCCCATACCTTCTTGAAAATTTTACCAAAAATTTGAGGTATATAATGGGTCACGATCAGATACAATGTTGCTCGAAATGCCGTGCAATCGCACTATCTCCTTCATATAAAGTTCCACGAGTCGTCCAGCAGTATACATCGTATTGTAGGGTAAGAAATGAGCTAACTTCGTCAGTCTATCCACAACAACCCATATAGCGTTGTGCCTCTTCACCATCCGTGGCAACCCTACAATGAAATCCATGGATATCAACTCCCATTTCCACTCTGGTATGGGTAGAGGTTGTAATAATCCAGCAGGGTGTCGATGATCGACTTTCACCTGTTGACACGTCAAACATTTTGACACGTATTCTAATACATCTTGTTTCAGACCTCTCCACCAGTAGTTCTTACGCAAGTCTTGATACATCTTGGTACTGCCAGGATGGATCACATACTGAGACTTGTGAGCTTCATCCAAAATGGTTTGTCTTAGACTGGCATCGGTTGGAATACAGAGGCGTCCTCTGAACAACAAGGAACCATCCTCCCTTATAGAGAAGTCCAGTCTAGTACCTTCCACTACTTCTTTTCGAATCTTGACTAACTCAGAGTCTCATCTGTAGCTCGTGTACGTGTTCAAAAATTGTTGGTCGAATTGAAATATTGGCCAACAGAGTGCCTGAAGCTTGTACTTTAATCATCGCATCATACAATGACAGGTCTTCAAACAATTTCCACCTGTGCATTCCCAATATCAGGTTAGCCAATTGAGCCGAACCCTTACGACTCAAAGCATCTGTGACCACATTCGCTTTACCTGGGTGATATTGGATGGAGCAGTCATAATCCTTGAGAAACTCCATCCATCTCCGTTGTCGCATGTTTAGCTCCTTCTGTGTGAATAAATATCGAAGGCTTTTATGGTCAGTGAAGATTTCGAAAATTTCTCCATACAAATAGTGCCTCCAAATTTTTAACGCAAAAATAACTGCGGCTAATTCAAGGTCATGTGTTGGGTAATTCTTCTCATGTTCTTTCAATTGCCTTGACCCATACGCAATCACTTTCTTGTACTGGTTAAGCACACAGCCTAAACCATGATGCGAAGCGTCACTATAGACTGCAAAACCCCCACTGCCTGTTGGAATTGCAAGTACTGGAGTTGACTCAAATCTAAGCTCTTGGAAGCTCTTGGAAGCTCTTCTCACAAGCTTCGGTTCACTCAAATCTCACATCCTTTCATGTGAGCCTCGTTAGTGGCCCCGATATTGCTGAAATCCCTCCACAAAGCGTCGATAATACCCAGCTAGACCAAGGAAGCTGCATACATCAGTTACTGTCTTAGGCTATTCCCATTGCACTACAGCTTCGATCTTTGCTGGATCCACCGTGACAACTTCCTTCGAGACCATGTGCCCCAAAAAGCTTACTTCTTCCAACCAAAACTCACACTTATTGAGTTTGGCGTACAACTGGTGTTCACGCAGTGTTTGTAGAGCGGTTCTCAAATGCACTTCATGTTCTTGCTTCGATTTGGAGTAGATGAGGATATCGTCGACGAACACAACGACAAAGGAGTCCAGGTGTGGTTTAAACACCCGGTTCATTAGGTCCATAAACGACGCCGGCACATTCGTCAATCCAAACGGCATCACTAAAAATTCATAGTGTCCATATCTCGTCCTAAAAGCAGTCTTTTGAACATCCTCTGCCTTGACTCTAAGTTGATGATATCCCGATCTTAAGTTGATCTTAGAGAAATATTTTGCCCCCTGTAGTTGGTCAAACAGATCATCTATCCTTGGTAATGGATACATGTTCTTTATAGTGAGCTTGTTCAACTGACGATAGTCAATGCACTGTCTCATTGACCCGTCCTTCTTCTTGACAAACAAGATCGGAGCACCCCAAGGAGATACACTTGGTCTCACAAACCCTTTGTCTAATAACTCCTGTAGTTGCTCCTTCAACTCCTTCAACTCGGCCGGAGCCATTCGATACGGTGCTTTAGAAACCGGCTCCGTTCCTGGTGTCAATTCAATAGCAAACTCAACCTCTCTTTCTGGAGGTAGTCCTGGCAATTCGTCTGGAAAGACGTCATCAAACTCACATACTACCGAAATTTCCAAAGCAACATTTTTCCCGTCCTTGTCATCCTTTAGGAAAGCCAAAAAACTCTTACATCCACTTCTGATCAAACGTTCCGCTTTGATAGCTGACACGAGTGGTAGAAACTTCGTCCTCACTCCTACAAATTTAAAAGAATGTCTCTTGTTTAGCCTAAAGGTGACCACCTTGTTCTTACAATCAACTGTTGCACAGTGTTGTGACAACCAGTCCATGCCAAAGATCACGTCGAATCCTTGCATGTCGAGTAAAATCAAATCTACCGGCAACTCAAAAACTTCCCCATAAATATCCCCATCTTTAATAGCTACAACCATTGACTTGCAGACTAAGTCCGTATCCACCGATTTTCCCGTCAAAATGGACACTGCCAAGACAAAATCCAAAGTCTCTGGCTGAACTTTCATCTTTTTCGCGAATCGAGGTGTGACATATGAATGGGTAGATCCCGGGTCCACTAGTGCTCTTGCTATATATGCGGCATTACTTCCTCTTCCATACACTTGCAAGGTACCTATAAGGTATACCTAGTTCAGCATTCCATTCATGCAACACACACTCATGCGACATGCACATTAATTAGGTGGATGCTTCTTGAAACAAAACAAAACAAAATCACATTTTCGAGGTATCTAATATGATAAAAATCAATCTAAGTAACAACTCACCCTGTATGATATCGTTGGAGTTTTGAGCGTCCTGGGCCGTAACCGCATAGGCTCTTCCTTGCATGACCGACTTCTTAGATTGGATTGGTCTCGGTGCAGGCACAGAAGCCGTTTTGCCCTTTGCCATCTCAGGACAATCTCGGATGATGTGGCCGATCTTTCCACATCGATAACATCCTTGCATACCCCATCTACAATCAACCATCCTATGAGGCTTGCCGCACTTGGCACAAGTCTCCTTTGGTGTAGAAGAGGCTTGCCGCACTTGGCACAAGTCTCCTTTGGTGTAGAAGAGGCTGCCCTTGAGAAACCTTGGCTTGCGGATACTCCGGTGGTGGCTGTAGAATTCTCATATCTGATGGGTCTTGCCAGTGTAGATCCAGCTGGTTTGGAAAATTTTGTATATGATATCTGCCTAGGGAGTGGTGTTGGTGCCGTAAATCTCGGCTTTTTGTTCCCCAAGTCATACTCACTCAACCTCCCATGGTCTGACCGTACTGTGTCCGGCTGATCTCTCCTCTTGTATACACCGTAAATATCCCTCTCAGCCATAATTGCCTTTCCCATTACATCCGCGTAACGCTCGAGCTCAAAAATTGACACTCTCTCACAGATGTTTGGTCGAAGGCCCTCTTCAAATTTGGCTACTTTCATAACTTCCGTGGATACTAACTCCGGTGCAAACTAGGACAATCGTGTAAACTCTACACCGTACTCTCGCACGGACATACCCCTTTGCTAAAGATTTGCAAACTCCCTTCTTATATGTACTCGTACTTGTTTAGGGAAATATTCTCTATTGAATTCTCTCACAAAGTCCACCCAAGTCCATAGGCGATGCGGGTCCTCTACTTCCCTCTTTCTCAGCACGGACTTCCACCATGGATCGGCATCTCCCTCCAACTGGAAAGAAGCCCATCCCACCTTCTCACTTTCTGTACTCCTTTGCCTGTCGAGAAGCTTCTCTATTTAGTTCAGCCATTTCTCTGCTTCTAATGGATCCGTCTGCCCATAGAAGCTAGGAGGTCTCAATCTCCTAAAATCTACAAACGATGAAGGCAACAATGTTGGAGGAGGCGGTGGTGGTGGCTGATGACCACTGGCGTTATTGACATTATTAGCTGCCAATAGTGTCGTCTACTCAGCCAGTATCGCAGGCTGCTGCGTCTGCTGAGCCATCGCAGCGGCCATAGTCTCCATGGCTAATGCAATACAATCTGTCGTTCCACCCCTCCGATCCTCTTCACGAGAATCCTCTTGGTCTCTACTACTAGACCCTGCTTGGAAACCCTCTTCCCCTCTCTGGGTCCTATTCTGGGTACCTCTTGGTCGACCCTTCTTCCAGAAGACATAGCGCTCTGCACATGAAACCAAAGTTTCATTAGCAGAAGATCCCTTCACTCTGACAAAAATCTTAGACTTGTCAGAAATTCTAACGAATGGTTTTGATACCAACTATGACAGCCAGGATTTCGGCACCCCGAAACCCCTGCCATCGGCACAGCCCTCGAGGCCGTGCCCCATAATGTACGTGCGAAACACTTGGTACATCCCATTCACAATATGAAAGCACAAGGAATTAATGCAAAATAAATCTCTATTTCAACTATACGCTAATTCAAAACATCAATCCAAAAGATAGTTCTAATTTCATGACTCCGCATGAACAAAAGAACCAACCCGAACCATCAGTGTCGTAGCTACGATCACATTCAATGGTTCGACAAAAGAATATTACAGATGTATTCGTTCTTACAAAAACAAGGCTGGGCGTACCAAGTCGTAATTCTCTCTTTCTCCTTACAAAACACTATTAAAGTATGCAGCAAATCTTCTAAAAGAATCTCTTCGGAGGAGGCTCAGACTCTTCCCTTGGAAAGTACTATGAATCTCCGGGATCGCCGTCGCCGGTAGCAACTCCTAAGTTATCATCAATTCCTAAATCGTCACCTGTGACATATAGTCAAAGGGTGAGCTACATCCTAGCTCAATAAGGGCAATATCATAGCAAGTATATCTTTCTTACAAACATATATTTCATGACAGGAATAAAGCATGAACTCATAGATATGTCATTTCTTGAAAAGTAAATTTAAGATGCGATAAAACAATTTGACTGTATTTATTACTCTACTCATGTATTTTGCAATGATTACTAGTTCCCTTAGTTGCAACCAGGCTGAGACCATGACTTAAATCTTAACTTAAATAATCCTCGAGCAATATAGCATCGAGCCCCGATGGAATACCCTCCATCGTCATCTAATCAAACAATTTTTCATGGAATCGTCCTCGTCCTTGTCTCATAGGCGACGGGCATACTACTACTACACATCCCTGGGATGTCTGCTGGTGTACGGATTAGCCGCCGTACTGGTCACGAATATTCTGCCGAGTCAGTCATGGTTATCCCGCCACATCGGTTGGATATTCTCTGAACCTTAAATCAAATTGTGCAATACATATAGTTATTCACCGTGTGATTGTGCTAATATATAGTAACTCGCAGCCCGTGCAATTATGTTTACTGTTTACTTCTTGACGTGGATCTTTACATCCACCATACATCCCTGGGATGTCACGTCATCTGATGCATCTCTGCGATGTCGAATGTGTTCTTACATCCCTGGGATGAGTTTATTCTTACTTAACAAGATTTCTCATGAATTTTGTGTAGTCACGCACACCATTGCCATTTCTGTACTTATTGCATTAATAATAAATGAAAACCATGTTTAAAGATCATGCAATAACATTCTATCACTACGTAAATGCTCGTAATAAAGTGTACTCGTTTAGATATTCCCCAACCTCACTTGCGTTTACACACTCGAATTCTCTAATCCATGTTAGCACTCTACCATCACAAAGTTCGGTTCGATCTAGACCTGACCAAACACATATCTTTCATCACTACCAGTGTAAGAACATTGGGTTATAAGCTTAACATCAATACACAACTATTCGTATGCAAAAAGTGAACAAAATTTGAGTTTCATCCAATTCGATCAAACAATTTCAGAATCGATCGAACGAATTCAAATCGATCGAACGATTCTTAGAATCGTTCGAACGAAATTTAAATCGATCGAACGAAACTTTAAAATCGATCGAACGAATTCTATTTCGTTCGATCGATCCCACTATTAGCCATTCTAACATGCCTTTGTCAGTTAACAAAATTGACTGAACGAATTTAAATTCGTTCACACAGGTTCCAACCAATCGATCGATCCGTTTTCTTTAGAGTTCGAATTGATCGAACGATTTCACAATTCGTTCGAACGATTCCCCTCAGAACCCCATTGCTTTCTTCCCTATCCTTTCTTTGTTCAAAATCGATTGAACGAAATGTAATTTCGTTTAATCGGTTTCACCCAATTCCATATCCAACACCCTTCTTCTCATCTCTTCATCATCTATCCTCATCATCTCTCCTATTAATCGTACATTTAAATAACACACAACAAATTCTAATTCCTCTAGCTAATAGTTTAAATAAAACATGAATTTGCAATTCTTACCCCAGTTGATCGATTGGATCTCCTTCACTAGGGTTTTCCCAAACCCTCCAACCTAAATATCTCCTCGATCCCGAGCTCGATCTGTTAGACTTTGCGAGCCAAGATCAATAATTTGTATTAATTGATTCACGCTTCATTTCACAACAATCACCCATGCATTTACTCTCGCTCTCTCTCTCTCTCTTAACTCCTCTCAACCACTCAACTAAAGAGAAATTAACTTTTCTCCCCCTTTTTCTTTATAACATATGTTCTTACAATTTGGTGTAAAGCACATACAATTAACTAAGTGTATGTACTCACACATACAATCACCCTTGTTTCACTTAACTCCATTACCTCCATACGTTCGACTAAGTCAACTGAGTCAATGTTGACCCGGGTCAAACATTTGACTAGTCGGTTTGCATCCCGAGGTGCACTATTAAGTATGAAATTTTCGGGGCGTTATAGTAGCAAGTGTTGCTAGTTCCACTGAAGGTGGAGGCTTTGGAGGAGTCGGTCTTGCAGGGTGAGGGAGATAATGAACATGCTTGTTATCTAGAATCTCATGAACAATCCCGATCTAGTGTGCAACTTGATCATAAGCAATCCTCAAATGCATGCATTCATGCTTAGCTTTTGCTAATAAAAGATGACAAACTTGTATAGCATATGCTTAGTTAAATTTGTTGGTTTTTCATTTTAGGGAATTTTGTAGCTTACTTATTATGTCAATGCACTTAATTTGTTTGATTGATATTTCATTTTAATGCACATAACGTGTTTGATGTTTGGTGTAGAAGAAGGAATGTGGACTATTTCCATACAGTTTTAAATTTTAATTGAGTTGATGGCAAAATTTAGGTACTTCTATTTTAATTTGTTGACCCATTGTTATTATAATTTGTTATGATAGTTCTATTTCAATTACTTGAGGTACTTGAAGTTAAATTTGTTTAGCCCTTTGTTGAGCCACAACTGCTGAAATCGTTGGTGAGCATATTAGGTATCGGATTGATGGTTTGAAGATCATTAAGGCGAGGGAATCTTTAAGCACTTTGATGCCTTTTTCAGATGGTTTTTGCTTTACTCATTTTCCAGCCTTTTTATGTCTGAACATATGTTCTGTGCATGTAATTTTTTAATCGAGTGTAAGTTTTTTATTCCCTTTGCTTAGATAATGGATGATATGAGCAAATAGAAACCAACATATACCATCTTTCTAAGGTAACCTTGACTTGAAATTTTGAAACCCCAAATTATTGCTAAACCCCCAAAGCCATAAATATCCCCTTCCCATTATTCATTTTCCTTTGCTTCTTACACTACGTGAAAATGAGGAATAAATATGTGACAGCCCGATTTTCCCGTTTCCACAAAAACCAACAATATTTTTTTTTTTTAAAAACTAAATCCAACAGGAAAATCGGACAGTCAGATCGTAGATCACAACTTGATACAGAATACTTGGTACAAAACATAGCATAAATAAAATCTCAAATTCTAATATTAAATATTAAAATAACTAACAATGACCACCGATGATGTACCAACATCACCAAACAGTGGTGCACAACTAGTATATAATAACACATTGTACCAAGCCACACTCACCAAACTCCACAAGGCACTCGATCTACGATCCCAAAAATCTCATCACTCCTCAATTCCTCAATTTGCAAGTCTGGTGTCCTGATAGCGTTATACCTGTGACGTATAGTCGGGGTGAGCTTCATTTAAGCTCAGTAGAGAAAATCGATACCAATGTATATCTCATCAGCCATACATAGATTCAAAGACGAAGATCAAAACATTTTCATATTAAAAACTGTTGACATTTTCAAACCACAATAGAAACTGAATTTCAAAAGCATTTTCTTATCAAAAGTGAAATTGATTTCGAATTTATTTTCTTATCAAAATCGAAGCTGATTTCAAAGGCAAACTAATTTCAAAGGCAAACTAAATTCAAAAGCAAACTGAATTCAAAGGCAAGCTGATTTAAAAAACAAACTCATTTCAAAGGCATTTTCTTATCAAAACTAAAACTATTTTCAATTCGCTTACATGCCTTATCTTGATTTACTGAGTTTGCTTACATTCACTTACGTGTCTTACACATTTTTACATAGCTTCACTTACATGTCTTATACATTCTTACATCACTTACAAAGTCGATTCACGGATATCCCGCCATGCCGGTTCAAATCACGGATATTCCGCCGTGCCAACCTTACTTATTCTTACATAGCTTGTTCAGAGTTTCGGATTCAATGTTTGGATTTCAAAGCATGATACAAATAATGAATTGTAAATAAACTGTCGTACCAGTTTAAATTACGAATATCCCGCCATACCGGTTCAAATTATGGATATCCCGCCGTACCGGTTTAAATTACGGATAACCCGCCGTACCGGTCAAATTACGGTTCTTATGCTCGATTTACATGTCTTACAGACTTGATTTATGAAGTTTGATTTGCTTAAATGACTTATACATCTGATTTGCGGAGTTCAGTTCATTTACATTGCTTACTTATTTGATTTGTTTACTTATAATCCGCCCTAGCGGTCCACGATCCTACGAACAATCTGCCCTGGCGGTCCACAAATGCACATAATTCGCCCGTAGTGGTCTACAATATACTTATAATCCGCCCATAGCGGTCCACAGTGTACTTATAATCCGCCCATAGCGGTCCACTTCAATTTACTTGACTTATAGTTGGATTTACTTAAGTGATGTTCAATATTTCGTTTTTGATTCGATCTTTCTAAAACTTCGGAATAAAGCATTTTCGATCCTCCAAATGATTCGAAAGTAAAACACATTTTCGATATTTCAAAAGGGTAGAAAGCACCATATATTTTAAAATCTCAAAAGTTCTAAGGCAAACACACAATCCATATGTCGACATCTCAAAAAGATTTCAAAGCAAACATGCATTTTATATTTCAAAGAGTATAAGTACAATTCAAATATGGTCAATTTATTACATTCCGAACGATCATATCTAAGCCTATAAAAAATTAAACCGAAACGCAATTGTATATGAAAGTTTTTCCACACTAAATTTCTGAGTTCTAAAACCATTTCAAGATCAAACAAGTCAAATACTAGTTCAAAACCAGTAAAACTTATCTTATTTGATTTGATCATATCAAAGCATCTATGAAATCAGAATCAAGAATGAAATTGAGTGTCAAATTTTTCCCACCTTAACCTCGAAGTTGCGCGAAGCCAAGCTAAGCCTTATCGATAGATTCCCGCCCTCAATCTACATCATAAATATATGATGATGTATCAAGGATCAATACTAATCACTAATCACTTAGACTATTTAAGTGTTTTCTCAAAATCGAGTCGGAACGGGCAAGTTCGCGCCAACATAGAAATTAATGTAACCTTCCTCCTGACTTTTGACATTTACGAATTTAGATTCATAAGTTGGTCAAAACACAAAAGTTGTAGATCTCTTAGTTATCTTTCCAACGCCTTAAGAATCAAATCAATCGAAGGTCGGAGCAGAAAGCTACGGTCCAAATACCAAAGCAGTACTGGCGAGCACAGTCAAAATCGATTAATCGAAATTCCAAAATCGATCAATCGATTTTAAAATCGATTAATCGATTTTCCCAAACTGTACCTTTTTTTAGCCACTAGAAATACCCATTCGATTAATCGATTTTAAATCGATCAATCGAAATTCAAAAATCGATCAATCGAATTTAATTCGATTAATCGGTTTCGTTTCTCAAAAATCAGCATTTGACCCATATTATTATGAACTTTTGACTTTTAAAATGATTGATTCACAAGTTGGTCAATTCCCGAAAGTTGTAGGTCTTGCTGTCCTCTTTCCAACGCAACACGAATTACATCAATCGGAGTTTGGCATAAAACGTTATGGCTAAAATACTCCAGTAATGTCAGTAAGCCCAGGCAAAATCGATTAATCGAAATTCTCTTCGATTAATCAATTTCGTGAAGTTCCTCTTGAATTTCTCTCTTGTCAAAAATCGATTAATCGATTTTTAAAATCGATCAATTGAGTTTCACAGTTTTATTTTAGAAATTCTCGGGTTTGAACCTTGAAACCCATTTTTTCATAAAAATCATATCTATCATCCTTCTTTTTCATTGATTTTCACACAATCAAACCTAAAGATCATACACAACACATAACCAAAATTTCTTACCTCGATTCGATCGACTCCTCGATCCACGAGCTCGCACAACGATCTAGGGTTTCAAAGTTGAAATATTGGGGATTTTCTTTCTCACACGATCTCACTAAGCCTTTTTCACGTAATCCCAAGGCTCGGCGCACACAGATCCGGCACCTCTTCTCCTTCTTCTTCTTCCTTTCACAAGAAAACCCAAAACCCCTTTCTCTTGCAAACCGGATAACCAAAGGAAACCCCTTGCCTTCTCTTATTATAAGCCAAAGGGCTTACTTCCCTTACAAAGCATATACATGAATCCTTGGGTATTAGTTCTTATCTAAAGAACCAGCTTTCGCGTGAAATGAAGACACCTAGTTAGGGTGTTATCTACCATAAAATACTCTTTTGATTCGGTGTGGGGCCAACACACCCAAACCATTTATCTATCGGATTCAGTGTTGAGCCAATACACCAAAGCTTGGTGTATATTAAGATCATCTAATGACTAACACACCATTTTGTCAATCTTTTCCACTTAAGACCTAACCCAAAGTAACTTAATTAATTAATTTCACAAAGTCAGGTACGTGACCAGTCAGGCATGCACCCCAAGGCACACTATTCAAAGTCGAGCATGCATCCCGAGGTACACTATTTAAATTCAAAATTTTCAGGATGTTACAAAATAACACCAGTTGCATAAAAATACCCACAATCTCTAACCATTATAAAGAAATTAACCAATGCAACGGCCCAAAATTGAGGTTTATGCGATACAACGGCCCACTTAAATCCCCTTTTTTAGCATATAAGTGGTTTGAACATGTGACCTCAGGTGTCAAGTTTCTAAATGATTTTGGGCGCCCAAATATCTATTTCGAAACGAAACTGCGCAGGTCCCTATTCTTCTTCGTCTTCTCACTACAAAAAATAGGACTATTAGCGGCAACCAAAACTGCCACTATTAACAAAAAAACTGCCGCTAATACCCTTGTAGCTAATAGTCTTAATAGCCTTTAATAATTTTTTTGTTAATAGCGGCAGTTTTTGGCCGCCACAAATAATCTTATTTGTTATAGTGTCTTCTTCCCACCAGAAATAAGAGCCGCCTCTCTCACTCTCCCTCTCCCTCTCTCAATCTCCCCTTCAGCACGACACATAGAGCCTCTCTGTCTCTCTCTCTCTCACTACAAAAATTATGTGTTTCAACGGCACCACTCAGTGGGAGTTTATATAAGGGCCGCCACTATAGACCACTTATTTTACTAGCAGTGTTTAAATAAAATCACTGCAAATCTCTCTCGTTCTGTTAGATCTTCGAAATGGCGAAACCTCTCCTTCGTTCTCTATAATCTCCGAAGTAGCGAAACTCAAATCGTTCTTACAATTTCTGTTTTTAATCACTTTCTCCAATCTCCTACGCTCTTTAATCTCTCTTGCTCAAATCGCAACAGATTGAAGGATCCATTGATGCTTTTCTTCTTAAAATGAGCAACCCTAGCGTTGCATCAGATTGAAGACTCCAATTTTTCATCACAACAGGTTAGATCTCTTTTTTTTTTTCTTTTTTGATATGTTGGCTTGATTTCATGTTATGATTTGTGAATCTCATGTTCCCATTGCTTAATTTCTGATTATAGTAACCTCAAGGGGTTAGGCGAGCTACCCAGGTACCTGCTTCCAAAAGCAAGAGACCTGAATTCAAATCCCCTCCCCCCTTGAGGCCACCTGATCAATCACAGAATTTATCATTTTATCACCCTTAACTTAGTGATGCTAGGACCTAATTTGCTACTAATAAGTTAACAATATACAGATATTAAGGAAAAACAGTAAAAGATAGCCAAAGTATTAATATTCATCAAAATAAACTCAAAAAGCAATAAGAAGACGATTAAGCATAAAAGACGATTCGTTGAATACTGAAGGCCAGAAAATCGTAAAAGACGATTGAGCGTTAATGAAGGAAAGAATGAGAAATTGTAATTTACAATTCTCCAGAAGCTAAAGCAGAACAAGAAATAAAAAACAATGGTTTGTAAAAGGAGAATCGTCCCAGAAAGAAGCAGGGAGAAAATAGAAAATCGTGATTTACGATTTTCCAGAAAAGAGAAGTAGACAATTGCAATTTACGATTGTGCAAAAGAAAAGCTTCCTTACTACTACTGATCACGTGAGTGAAGATTATCACCGACATGCACTGAATTGGAAGATATCTGAAATTAGAAGTTTGGTGAATCACGAATCTGAGAAGATTGATGAAGATAAGCTCCTAGGAAATCTCGACTGCTGAAATAAAGGAGAACAATCCAGAAGCACATCTACAGTTTAAAGCAAGGAAGAATAAAATTACGAATTAGATTTATATTAGGAATCTTTTATTTTTAGTAGTTTCTTTTATTAGAATTAGAAGTCTTTGTTAACCGACTCCTTATGATCTATAAATAAGAGAGCCCGATGTAGGAATAAGGATCGAAGAATTTCAGCATGAATTGACAACTGAGATTAGATTTTCTTCTTATAAGTAGTATAAAATAGTTAGAGTAGATTAGATATAAGAGGTTTCTCACGAGCAATTGACAACTGCTATTGGGTGCTGAAGATTAGTGTAGATATCCTAGTTTCTCAGAAGCAATTGAAGATTACGGCTGAGGGGTGAAAGATATATTTATTTGCTTTCTAATTTAAATTTTTTTTACTTTATTTATATGCTTTATAAACATCTTCAAGTTTTAATTTAAATTGACGACTCAGGTTGGAATTTGCAGATTAATGTAATAATTTTTACTTTTCCATCTTCAATTTTCTAGAGTTTGATTAACGCCCTGATTTTAGAAAATTATTGATTAAATTAAATTTGTGTTAAGGAATTTTAATTTTTTATTGATGCTCAAATTCTAGAAGACTGCAATACGGTATAATGGTACTATTTATTCTTATAAATATCCGATGGCTGAAGATTGGGATTGATGACCTCAATCTGAAGGAGGATTAGGTTTTACTTTCTGTAATGTAGATTAAGAAATCATTCTTTTATTCATATTTCTCAAGTAGTTTAAAACCTTAAAAGATAAATATAACTTTAAAATAAAAATATATAAATAAGATAAAACTTCTTTGTGAGAACGATCCTATACTAGCTCTACAATTTTCCTTATGCGTTTGCAATGGGTTAAGACTTAATTAGAAATACAAAGTAAGCCGATCAAGTTTTTGGCGCCGTTGTCGGAAATTTTTTTATCTTTTTATATTTCTGTTATAAAAATAAATATATATCTTTCTCTTTTTATATTTCTTTATATTTTTAACTTTCTTTGATCACTTTTTAATTTTTTGCAGGTTTATTCGGAGCAATAAATTAAAACTTTCTAACTTTTGCCAGCCACGAAATTTAGAAGCTCAGATTTATTTCTCTCCCTGCTTGCTAAAATAAAAAGTAAAAACTATTGAAAATAAAAATAAATACAATAACTATTCTAACCCAACTATCCTGTTATTAAAACAATTCATTATGACAGGCAGCGGTTAGAACATGACTAAAACCATGGGAGAATATTATGCATTGACACCTCTTACACTACCCCCATGTATTCAAACCCCTACCACCGGGTATAGGATTTTTGAAATTACACCCAATATACTTCAAACACTTTCGACTTTTCATGGACTAATGGATGAAGACCCTATCTGCATTTAAATAAATTCGTAAGAATATGCACTGTCATTCGAATTAAAAACTTGACGGAGGAGTCCACTTGATTGACGCTATTCTTATATTCCCTTAGAGATGAAGCAAAGCAGTGGATAAACTCTTTGCTCCATAATTCGATCCCTAATTGGGAAGGATTGGAACACATGTTCCTTATGAAATTCTTTCCAATCAGTAGAACGAATAAAATCTGGCATCTGATTATAACGTTCCCACAATTTTCGGATGAATCTCTTCAGGAATGTTGGAACCATCTCAAGGATCTTCTGCACAAGTGTCCTCACCATAGGATTATGCGCTGACACTTAGTGCTCATTTTTTATGAAAGTCTTAACAATGCAAACTGGCATAAGGTTGATGTAGCCAGTGGTATTATATTTCAAAATTTGACAGCAAAAGAAGTATGGGAACTCTTTGAGACCCTTAGTGAGGAACCGGTGCAAAATCACACATCAGGTGAGATTGATTCGGAGACTTTAACAAGTGTACTTCCTAAGCAAGGAAGATTATATAAATTAAAGTCAATGATGAAAGGTTTTCTGGGACTAGGGTTTTGAAAAATAAAAGTCCAATCTCTGTGGGTACAAAATCGCATCCAACATCTCAATATGGAGAAACCTGTGGTCCTAACCATGGCCCAACTCACTCAGTCTCCCAATCTCCAATTGTTCCTCATTACCCCACATGAGCCCAATACCACACTGCTAATGGGGATGCCTTGTTGCAAATAGCAAATAGATAGCCACATCCAGACAAAGTTACTCAATCACTTGCGACAATCTATTGTAAGGTTGGAAATTCAAATTGAGCAGCTAACCCTTTTGGGAGGAGAGAGTAATGTACTACCTTCATATACAGTTGGTACGTCAAGAGGATGTATATCTAGGGGAGGCATACCAACTCCCTCTGTTTTTAATTAATTTCCTCTATAACATGTCGAGCTACCGACTCATCCGTAGCAAAATCTTGTAACATGTGTATATCATTGACATCAGTATTATTTTTTTTTCTTTTCGAGAATTTCATACTACTTACAATGCGTAAAATACATCCAAACATATGAATATCTCTCTTTTTTATTTATAATTATGGTTGAACGTATGGATTTATGAGCAACCATGCTGAATCGTAGCAAATACGATTCAATAGGGGGAAAGTCTTTTCAACGGTTCATTGATAGCTAAAATTGTAAATGAAAATTCTAGGGAACAGGTGATCCCAGTGGTCTGTCTTATCGGTTACATTGGAATTCAAACCCATTAAATTCATAAGGGAAATAGCAAATTTTGTATTCAAGACTACCACTTTCCACCTACCCTAACCTAGAAACCTACACATCGACATTTATTTCGAAGTGGCGGTTCAAAACAGAGCGTCTTCCCTATAAATCCATACCCATCCATAAACCACCTCATCTCTTTTGTCTTCCATCTTTCATACCTAAAACCCCATGATGAAAGAGCATAATCAGAACGATTTCAGTAAACAACTTGATAAAATTCTCAAAATACATAAAGCTAAGCTCTTGGCTGCAAAGAGGAAAGTAGAAAATCTGAAGCGCCAGCGACTTACTCAAGATGTTGAATCGTCCACTGAAATTACCTTTACACCATCACAACCCACCCCGAATGCAAACTCTCATATGATGATGGTGGGTTGAGTCGTCCCTCACCACCTCTCTCCATTGCTTATCTTCTCCCTTTGCTTGCGCTATATTTCCTTCACATAATTTTCGCAAGGGAGCAGTATAGGTAGCGGGTGATCTGGAGATGCATTTACTTTCTCACCCTTCGAAGCACTCCTCGTATGGCATTGCATTTCTTCCAAGGAAGGAATGTGAGGTGCTCCTTTTTGGGGATGCAAGATAAACAAGGGCACAAAGGTGTGTTCTGTAGCTCTTGGGAAAGCGACCTACCAAGGAGTGGGCACTCCTTTGGTAGGAAGGAATGAGAGACTTTGATTGAAGGTGGTTAAAAGCCAATGACCGATCTTCAGTGAAGACCCCTTTTAGGATATTGCTGTCAGTGTCTTAGCTTAGTGTGTGTCTAGATTTTTCCTTGGTTATTCCTTTATATAATCTTCTCTTTCTCTCAGGTAAATATTTCATTTAATAATTTCTTTTAACCATTTTTATTGTCTCTAACTATTTCTTTATAGTGCAAATTTTTATATATTGGAAGCAGTTTCTCCCAAGTTGGGGGATCATTGTTGAATCTTAATGCCGATCATAGACCCGGTAACTTAAAAAGCACCATTAAGGTAATAAATTTTTGTTGTGTTCCCTGTTTTGCACAATGACGACATTGTCCTATTTAAGTTTGGGGGGATACACAATTTCTGTGTTTAGTAATTTTATTTTAGTTTTTGAAAATTATTTTTATTATTTTTCTGATCAGTATATAGGAATTATGATAGAAAAAAATTACAAATCCTAAAAACTTACGATTTATTATAATAGAAGTTTAATAATTAGAATTTAAAACAGTTATAATTCATGTTTAGCTCATTGAAACACTGTAGTAGAATGAATGTTTGAAACAATAGATTGATCTAAACTGTAAACATTTAGACTATAGTTTCAAAATTATAAAATCAGTGAGATTTTGAGCCATATTTCCTCTTTTATCCTGAGAGAAACTGTTTCTATTCAAATCGTGAAAATTTCTTTGAACTTCTATACTGATATGAAATCCTACATTGCTGAATTTAGAATCGAATTATTCTATGAATATGATGAACTGATTTTTTATCTAGAACTATCTATTAGAAATATCAAAGCAATAAGGCATTTATGCTAGTAAAATCGTAAAGATGATTTAAAGTCATCTTTTGTTTAAACCAGAGCCAAAACAGCTAAAATCCTATAACATTTTATCCTTTGAACCCATATTAGAAGCCTGAAACGAAATTTTTTTGTACCAAAATTTTATAAACCTTTAACCATATGTACTACCCAAAGTTTTCTACCTTTAACCCTTACAATTTCTGAGAGTTTAGAATGCAAAGAAGGGAAGAAGAGGGAGTGAAAGGAGTAAGAATGAAGCAGAGAAGGAATGTTAGAAAAGAGGTACAAAAGAAAAAAATAAGAAAAAAATATGGGAAAGGAGTGAAAAAGAAGAACGATTCAGCAAAAAAAATAGCTGTGAAAAAAAAAGACAAATCATAAAAGACGGTTTTATAGCTGAAGAATTGGGACCTTTTAACCCAAAACTCCATTATAAGCTGAAGGAAAGACCTTTCTGATTTACAATTTATAAAAGCATAAGCCTAGTAGAGATAAGGATAATAGATATTATGGATTGTACATGGCATCATAAGAATAGGATAAGATTATCTTTTCTATGAGATTTAATTTTGTAATTATCTTTGACTAAATTCTTCTGAAAAATATACTAAGAGAACCCAAAAGTTTCGATATCTTTTTGAGAGTATGCTAATAGTAAGTTTTTGAATGAAAATATTTTCTAAATCTGTAGTTTCAAAAAATTTATGAAAAATAAATTATTCACTAGTGCATATACACTCTGTGCTTATTATGAATTGAAATTGTTGGAGATCTAATTAAGGATAACTGTTGTAATGGAAAATAAGGATAAAAGATTGGTAATTTTAAAAAATCGTAATAAACTATGTATGGACCAATTTGGCAATTGAGGTAATTTAGGTAACTTAGTTATTTTAATCAGTGTACAAAATTAGTTTAGCATTTTTAAATTTTAATTTTTAAATGTATTTTAATATATATATATATATATATAAAGTTTATAGGTAACTTCACTGAAAACCTTCAGGAGACTACAACTCCTCCACTAGGGATCACCTAGGGGTTTAAAGGTTTGTTGCATCCGTTAAATGCAATCGTGCTCTCTACGAAAGTGATATTTAAATTTATAATTTAGATATTTTATATTTCCTTGTTTGCTAGGGACTAGCAAAACATAAGTTTGGGGGTGTGATCAGTCACAGAATTTACTATTTTATCACCCTTAATTTAGTGATGCTAGGACTTAGTTTGCTACTAACGAGTTAACAATATGCATATATTAAGGAAAAATAGTAAAAAAGAGCCAAAGTGTTAATATTCATCAAAATAAACTCAAAAAGCAGTAAGAAGATGATTAAGCGTAAAGATGATTCGCTGAAGAGTGAAGGACAGAAAATCATAAAAGACGATTGAGTGTTAATAAAGAAATGAATGAGAAATCGCAATTTACGATTCTCTAAAAGCTGAAGGAAAACAAGAAAGAAAAAGTGATCATTCGTAAAAGGAGAATCGTCCCAGAAAGAAGCAAGGAGAAAATAGAAATTCGTGATTTACAATTTTCCATAAAAGAGAAGAAAGTAAACAATCACAATTTATGATTGTGCAAAAGAAAAGCTTCCTTACTACTGCTGATCACATGAGTGAAGATTATCACCGCCATGCACTGAATTAGAACACCGCCATGCACTAAATTAGAAGATATCTGAAATTAGAAGTTTGATGAATCACGGATTTGAGAAGATTGATGAAGATAAGCTCTTAGGAAATCTCGGTTGCTGAAATAAAAGAGAATAATCCAAAAGAACATATACAGTTGAAAGCAAGGAAGAATAAAATTAGGAATTAAAGTTATATTAGGAATTTTTTATTTTTAGTAGTTTCTTTTATTAGAATTAGAAGTCTTTGTAAACCAATTCCTTATGATTTATAAATAAGAGAGCCCGATGTAGAAATAAGGATCGAAGAATTTCGGCATCAATTGACAACTGAGGTTGGATTTTCTTCTGATCAGTAGTGCAAAATAGTTAGAGTAGATTAGATATCAGAGGTTTTTCAAGAGTAATTGACGACTACTATTGGGTGCTGAAGATTAGTGTAGATGTCCTAGTTTCTCAGAAGCAAATGTCGACTGCGGCTGAGGGGTAAAAGATATAATTATTTGCTTTCTAGTTTAGATTTTATTTACTTTATTTGCATGCTTTGTAAAGATCTTCAAGTTTTAATTTGAATTGACTCAGGTTGGAATTTGTAAATTAGTATACTAGTTTTTACTTTTCCATCTTCAATTTTTTAGAGTTTGATTGACGCCCAAATTTTAGGAAATTGTTGATTAGATTAAATCTGTGTTAAAGAATTTTAGTTTTTGATTGACGCCCAAATTTTAGAAGACTGCAATACGGTGTAACGGTACTGTTTATTTTTATAAATATTCGATGGCTGAAGATTGGGATTGACAACCTCAATCTGAAGAAGGAGGATTAAGTTTTATTTTCTATAATTTAGATTAAGAAACTATTCTTTTATTCATATTTCTCAAGTAGTTTAGAACGTTAAAAGATAAATATAACTTTAAAATAGAAATATATAAATAAGATAAAACTTCTTTGTGGGAACGATCCTATACTAGCTCTATAATTTCCATTGTGCGCTTGTAATAGGTTAAGATTTAATTAGACATACATAGTAAGCCGATCACCACCCTAGGGATTTATATCCTGTGCTGACCCGGCATGCGCTGAATTTGGGGTGCGCATGTGCCCCTAGGATTAAGCGGGTGCTCTAAGAGGCCCGGATACCCCTAGGATTAAACGTTGTGAATCTGATGTTTGGATTTGTGATTTTAGTTATCTTCTTATAAGAATCGATAAAGAACTATAGATTGACACCAAAGTGTAAGAATTAAATGTTGTGAGGTTTTTTTGGGGATTTTTATCTCTGTATTTCAGATCCGTCAGTTTTGGAACATAAAAGGGGGCATTCAATTTATAGGTTTCAGATTCGAATTTTTCTGACTATTTTGGGGATTTTTTTTAATATATTTTAGATCTGTCAATTTTCGAACATAAATTTTTTTGGCTATATATTTCATATTTGAATTTTTCTAACTTATTTGGGGCATTTTTGTTTATATAGTTCAGATTTGTTAAATTTGCTCAATTAACCGAAGAATTGCAGAGATTACTTAGAATCGAAGAATTTGGAGTGGCAGATCACCAAAAATAACCCGAATTCAACAATTTGTACTTCGCCAATAAGATATCATACTCAATACTTTGATGCATACTCAGTAGTTCTAGTGACAAGCAATTTGATTTTTTTTATTTTAAAAAAAATGTAGTTTAATTTATGAAATCTGGGGAGTATGCATCATTGGTAGAAAATATATTTATTTCCTTAGAATAATAATTCAAATGTGTGAGAAGGTATTGAGACTTCAAAATCTCATGTTATATTGATTGGTTTGGATTGGTTTTGTTTAAATAGATGTTTGCCCCTAAGGTGTTTGATTTAATGCCATTAAGAAATTGAAGTGATTGTATTTAATTTTGTGCTTAGAATTCTAGAGTTCTATGTTTGATTTTGTCATAGTATTAATGGATTTAATATGGTCATAGTTAAATGGGAAATTGAGGGGCTTCAAGGTCAAATTTTTATTGGCTATGTCCAAATTTCATTATAATCTATGGATTCTTTTCAATTTAGAATTGCAGGTTACTTGGTCGGTAATGAGGGATATTAAGTCTATGGTATGGAGAATTTGGTATTGTGTCCTTGACAATGGAAACCTTAATTTGATATTCATTTACATAAATTTTAGTGTGACAGCCTGGATTTCGACACCCCGAAACCTGTGCCATCAGCACGACCCTCGAGGCCGTGACCGAATTAGTAAGCGAAACACTTGGTACAATCCCACAACCATAGTAAAAACATAAACCAAATTAAAGTAGGACAAATCTCCAGTTCTACTATATAACTCCAAAATAATTAGTTCTACTATATAACCCCAAAATAATTGGTCAAAAGATCGTTCTAATCTCATGCTCCTGCATGGGCAAAAGAACCAACCTGAACCATCAGTGCCGTAACTACGGTCACCCTTGATGCTTCGGCAAAAGAATATTACATGAACCATTATCCTTACAAAACATGGCTAGACGTACCAAGCCAAAAATATCTCTCTCAAAATAACTTCAAAGCACGCAGAGGGTCTTCTAAAAGAACCTCTCAGGAGGGGGCTTAGACTCCTCCCCTGGGATATAATCTGAGTCTTCAAGATCGACCTCTCTAGAAGCAACTCCTAATACCGTAGATGTGACGTATAGTCAAAAGGGTGAGCTACATCCTAGCTCAATAGGGACAATATCTGAACGAGTGCATCTTTCTTACTCATATATATATATATATATATATATATCATGACATAAATAAAGAATGAATTCATTAAAGTAATTTATTTAAAACAGTTTGAGATGCAAGAAATTAAATAGACTGCTTTTATTACTCTACTCATGACATCAGACGTAATTAGTTCTTGTGATTGCAACCAGGCAGATCTAATGACTTAAATGATTAACTTAAATAATCCCCGAGCAATATAGCATCGAGCCCCGATGGAATACCCTCCATTATCGTCTAATCAGACTATTTTTCAAGTATCCTGACCCACGTCCCTTTCTCATAAGCGACGGACACATTACTATACATCCCTGGGATGCCTACTGGTGTACGGATTGGCCACCGTACCAATCACGGATATCCTGCCGAGTCAGTCACGGGTATACCGCCGCG
Organism: Chloranthus sessilifolius; assembly: GCA_021018995.1. Lineage (NCBI taxonomy): Eukaryota > Viridiplantae > Streptophyta > Magnoliopsida > Chloranthales > Chloranthaceae > Chloranthus > Chloranthus sessilifolius. The sequence continues at coordinate 29,216,634 of CM037597.1, read as the reverse complement.
TCGGTTGGATATTCTACAAACCTTAAATTGATTGTGCTTCACATATAGTTATTCACAGTGTAATTGTGTTAAAAACATATAAATTCACAGCCTGTTCAATCCCGTTAAAGATCCATCTCATAACTTGGGATCTTTCTATTCACTATACATCCCTAGGATGTCACACATTCTGATGCATCCTTCAGATGCCTAATGTACATATGTATCCCTGGGATGAGTCATATATTACACTCATTGTTTCTACCCTTTTCAATCGTGTATGCACACATGCCGCATCTTCATGTTTTTACTCATAGCATTACAAAGCACAAAGATTTACACTAAGCTTTAATGAACATGCATCTTTAATATCACTACATACATGTTCTCGTAATTGAGGGTATAAGTTCAGATAATCCCCTACCTCACACGCAACGCGACTCCAAGTATTCTCCAATCCTAGCTAGGGCTTAATCATCCTTAGGTTCGGCATAGACTAGGCCTGGTCAAACACCCATAACACATCATTACATGTATAAGTCATTGGGGTTAGAAGCCTAAACCCAACCAAAGCACAGTCCATATTAAAAACTCAACAAAAAACTTGTATTTGTCCAAATCAATCGAACGATTTTTAAATCGATCGAACGATTTGGAAAATTGATCAAACGAAATCCAAAATCGATCGAACGAATTTATTTCGTTCAATCGATTTCTTCATAAATCCGTTTTATCTCACTTTTGTCCCCTAGCAAACCAATTGAACGATTTTTAAATCGTTCACACGGTTCTCAAATCGATCGAACGATTTCTAAAATCGTTCAAACGATTTCTTCATAACTAATTTTTCACCTTATTTCTCATTAGTCAAAATCGATGGAACGAAGTCTAATTTCTTTCGATCGATTTTTCCCATTCTCATATCTGAATGTGTTCTTTCCTCTAAAACTCATCTCATCTTCTTCCATCGCATTCAGTATCCATTTTTTTGTACAAAATAGTTTAGATTCCCTATCTAATAACTAAACAAACTTGAAATAGTGGATCTTACCATATCTAATGGTTGGATTTCCCTTGCTCCAAGGTTTTAGCTCACTAGGGTTTCATAAACCACCAAATCTCTACCCTCACGTCGATCTTGATCTCGATCCGCTAGCTTCCCGAACCAAGATCAACTATTTGTATTCTTTGCACTCTTCTCAATTTCACAAAAATCAATCTCTCATTAACTCTCTCTCTCACTCTTCTCAACTACTCATTCAAGTGAAATAACTCCTCATCTTTTTCTTATCACCTACTACTTAACCAGGGTGTTAAGCTCATACATTCAACTAACGTGTGTGTGTGTATATATCCATGGATACCTAGTCCAACTAAGTGGTTTCTATCATACACTTTATCTCACATATGATCTACCAAGTCAACCAAGTCAACATTGACTCGGTCAAAGATACGACCAGTTGGTCCGCTTCTCGAGGTGTACTATTTAAGCATAGAATTTTTTGGGACATTACATTTAGACTAGTTCTTTCATTGTTTGAAAAATAATCAGGGATTGTTGCATATTGTTGGGCATGTTAAATGGATTGATTTGTTATATGAAAATATTATAAAGAGCTTACATAGGATGACTTATGTCCATGTCTGGCCAAGTCCAATCGAGCCAGGTCTGATCAGGCTATGATGAACTTAAATTAGGTTGGGTCTGCTCATATTAGTATGGATTAAGTGGGTCCACATTCGATAGAATCCGATTGAGCTTCTCGTCTAAGTAGCATCAGCTTTAGACTTGAGATTTGTCGGGCCCAAGTAATATTCATTATCAACAGAGCTTTTATGGGTTTAGATTTAATAAAATTGATTGAAATGGATTCCGCTTATATTAATTCTGGTTAGTTCTAATTGAATTAGATGGGTTTAGGTACGAGCGGATCAAGTTGGGTCCAAGTTTGGCAGCGCTAAATTTTGGTCATGTTTGTTGGGCCAGGTGGGTCCAATTTGGATCGGGCCCAGTTTAGGGTCCAACTCAGGTTAGTTTATATTAGTTAGGTGGGTTTTGGATTATATTGGGTTTAAAATGCATTGCCAATAAAATCTAGATTTCAAAATAACCAATTTATTTTTGTGTTTAGAAAATTTATCTGTAATGACCTGAAAAATTCGAACCCGAACTTGACTGACCCGTGTGTGTGACCGGCACGAAAATCGATGTTGCCTTAAACTTTTAAGTAAATAAATAATTGTGGGAGAAATTGTGTGAAAAAAAATAAAGTTAAAATGTTGGTTTGGAACTTTAGTGGAGAAGTCGTGCACTGACTCGCGGTGTGCCGCTCAACACCGAAACTGAGCCTTAAAATAAGTGGCTAGGATTTGGGGTGTAAATATCAAAGATATTTGTTTTGGGATTTTTGGGTTATAAGAGAGAGGAGAGGAGTTGTTTCACGGGTAAATCGTTGGCCATTTACAAACTTGGAGGGTTTGGGTAGAGAGAGAAAGAAGAGAAAGCTTCCACCCTCTTCCTTGGATTTCAACTGTGTGATCGCGCCGGAATCTCCGCACACTTTGTGAAATACTTGATTCTGAGCTTTAGGAGGATTGAGATCGATCTGTGATCGTGAACGACATCCCCTTGTGCCTCGCTTTGACCAATCGCGGTGGAATCACCGTAGAAATCCTAAAGTTTCGCTTCGAAACCCTCTTCGTCAACACTTCTTATAAACAGCGGAAGATTGGTGAAAGGTACGATCGAGTTGATTTTTAAATAATCTAAATTGTAGAGTTATTTCTTAAATTTATAGTTATAGGTTTAGATGATTGTATGGGTGAAAGTACAATCAAATCCGGTAAATTTTGAGGAGAAAAAGCCCGAAGGCTACTGAATCTGTAAAGAATCGAACGTTCAAATTTGAAATCGAACGATCGATTTAAGAATCAATCGATCAGTTTTGGTGCAGCTTGACAAGAAAATTTTTGAAGGAAATTGAATGTTCAAATTTAGAATTGAACGTTCGAATTTGAAATCGAATGGTCGATTTGAGAATCGATCGATCGATTTTGGGAACAATAGATGTGCCAGGTTCTGAAGAAATCAAAGGATCAATTAAGGAATCGACTGTTCCAATTTGAAATCGGACGATCAATTTTCTCTGTTTCTGTCTGTTTTCAGTTTTTCTTTGGAAAAACTCTGAGAAGCTTTGAGCTATATCATTTTTGACACTATTGACACGTAGTATAATCTTAATGTGATATAAGTTAAGAATTGGAGACCGTAGATCAGGACTTTTGGATTACTTTGAACGACTCCAAATTTGAGGTAGGGGAAACTCAACGAGAAATTACATTTTATGAATTTGGTTAATAGTTTCTGATGGTTTCGATTTGATGTTTGACCTGATGCTTTGTTTCCGTTCTGATATGTTCTTTTTCCATCCTATTTTCACATATGATCTGATTGTTCTATTTTTCCACTTTTGATTTGATTCGTTCCATTCAGTTATGCTTTGATATGATTCATTATGATGATATGTTCATTCTGTTTAATCTGATTCATTCTATTTTTGTTCATGATCCGTTTTGTCTAACTTGCATACGAACTTTAAATTCGAATGAACATGTATGATAAGAAAACGTAATGCAATAAGACACGACTTTTTAGCGTGAGTCACAATGAGGTCTCTTTCTCAAACACGTGGAACTTGGAATATAGGCTTCCCTGTACAGATGCAACTCCTCTATGATAGTATGGGATACCACATGAAGTACATCTAGGTTACTACAGACCCCTTCCTTTGAAAAGCGTGTTTGTAAAGTCCATCGCACTGTGACCCATTCTCATTACAATTAAGTCAATATTAATAATGAATATATTAAGAGATTTTGTTTAAGATGAAGGTTACCTGTAGACCTGAACTGTACTTGATGAATTTTCGAGGACAAGGTGAAGGGTGAAAGAGTGGATGATTTGGCTCTGAACTTTAGAAACGAGATATAATTAGTTTTAAGACGTTAAGTTAAGTATGAATCTTAGACTCTGTATCCGAAAGTGAATGTGAACTTATAGAATGTATTCTGAATAATGAGATAGTGAGTGGACATTCACAAAGTGGACCGGTATGGAGGTTATCTGTACACAGTGCATAGTGCATGATATACATAGTGGACTGGTACGACAGCTATCCGTATGTATTTCATAGCATACATAGTCGGCCGGAACGGCAGCTATTCATATGCATTACATAGCATACATAAGTGAACATAGTGAGTGAGTGAAGTGAACACTGAAATCTGGGGATTGAATTAGTGAATTGAGTTTAGTAAATAAGAAATACGAGCTTTTGTTTCTGTTATCGAATATTTGCTCTATTATCACTTCTGTTCTGTCGTTAAATATCTGATTTGCATCTGCTTTAAACTCTGTCATTGATAAGATGTAACTGCAATTGATTTTCTTCTACTAATCTTAGACTGTTAGCTCACCCTGACTATACGTCACAGGTGTAGTTCTTGATTGGTACCTTGGACTTGAGGAGAATCCAAGTTACCTACTGGAGGGAGAAGCTCAATTGGATTTGGCACAGTGACTTCCAAGGTTAGCGCTTGGTAAATTATAGATATTCAGTCTGTATACCTATTTTTGTACCACTGTTTTGGATGATGTGTGACAGCCCAAATTTTGGCACTCCGAAACCTGTGCCATCGGCACGACCCTCGAGGCTGTGCCTCAAATGCCGGCACAAAATATTACATAGATCCACACAACTAGAAAGTAAAACATATACTAAAGAATTAATACTGAACTAAATCTCCAGTTCTATAAGATAAAGCCAAAAACATGTAGCCTAAAAGATTGTTCTAATCTCATGTCACTGCATGAGCAAAAGAACCAACCCAAACCATCGGTGACGAAACAGCCGTCACCCCAGATGGTTCGCCAAAATAATGTCTTACAAAATTTACATTATCTCAAATAAAAGGGTGGACATACCAAGTCATACAATCTCTCTCACAAAATAATCAAAGTACGCAGAGGGACTTCTAAAAGAACTCCTCAGGAGGGGGCTCCGACTCCTCCTCAGGCACGTACTCAGTGTCCTTCGGGTCTACGTCTCCCGAACCAGCAGCAGCAGCTAACACTGGACCTGTGACGTATAGTCGAAAGGGTGAGCTACATCATAGCTCAATAGAGAAATAACTAAATGAACATGTAAATCTATCTTACTCACATATATTTCATGACATAACGAAAAATGATTTATCAATGAAAGACAGCTGGAAAGCAGTTTGAGTTACTGAAAGCATGAACTGAATGCATCTGTTACCCTACACGTTTTATCTTATTTTCAACTCATTCACATAAGACAAAAAGACTGGTCTTCAAAACTTAAATCAAATAACTTAAATAATCCTCGAGCAATATAGCATCGAGCCTCGATAAAATACCCACCATCGTCGTCCAATCAGACTATTTTTATCATGTAGTACAACCCAGGTCCCTTTCACATAGGCAACGAGACACAAAACTCACATCCATCCCTGGGATGTCATACTAGTGTACGGATATCCTGCCGAGTCAGTCGCGGGTATACCACTGCGTCGGTGGGATATTCTCCGAACCTTAAATCAATTGTGCAAAGATACATATAGTTTTCATCGTGTAGTCGTGCTAAATATAGTATTCAAGGTTTGTTCAAGTCTCATTCAAATAGCCTCACATCACCCAAATGTTCACGTTTCACCTTCACACCCCTCGAGATGTCACATACTCATAAGCATACTAGTTTCCTTACTTAGTGTTCACACATACACACACCTTAATTCCACATGCTTAACTACTTTTCAAAAACACAAGCACATCACTATGCTCTCAACACACGCCTACACATATTCACATCACTACATACATGCTATCGTAATCAAAAGTACATCTTCAACGTATTCCCTACCTCATGTGCTTTAACCCCAAGCATCAAGGTTCAAAGTAGCACCCCATGATTAAATCCATGTATCCAAACCTAAAGTACACAATGTCACACACAAAACATCAAGAACAATGTAAAAAGGAAAGGTATAAAGCATCCCCAAAACTCCAAGGTCCAAAACATAACACACAGGGAAACTGTCAAAATCGATTAATCAATCCCAATATCGATTAATCAAAATTCCAAAATCAATTAATCGATCCCAAATCAATTAATCGGTTTTCCAAAACCCAACTTTTCCAGCCACTGTAAGTACTCAGTCGATTAATCGATTCCAAATTGATTAATCGAAAACCAAAAATCGATTAATCGAATTTAATTCGATTAATCGGTTTCGTGCTGCAGTTCCTAGATTTTTTTTTCTGTCAAAAATTGATTAATCTGTTCTTAATTCGATTAATCGATTTTGACAGAAAAACAGCCCTCTTCGGGCTGTTCATCAAGATTTCCTTTCTCTCAAAAATTTCATCTTTCTCTTCCTTTATTTCATCATTTATTCACTAAATCAAAGCTCAAAACACCACACACATTGCAATTTAATAAAGCCTTACCTCAAATCCAACGCATGAGTGATTCAATGGCTTGGATCTAGAGTTATGGTTCCTAGCTTTGATTTCCCGAACTCACAAACGTTGCCTTCGAAATTAAATGCCCACATACGGCTCAAATCTGCAATCCCACACACAATTTCTTAGCATTTACTCCCTCCTTCCTCAATCTCTCTCTCTCTTCAAAAATCTCTAACCACCAACCAAAATCAAAGAGAACTAACTTCTCTTAAGCTGTCAACCTATTTAACCCTAGTCACTCCTTTGGTGCAAAGCACATACACCCGTAACAGGTGTATATGGCCTTTTAACATGATCCACACCACACCTAGGTGCATTTTCACCCCAAGCCTAGTCTAACCTAAGTCATCAAGTTGACTTTCACTTGATCACATAAGTGACCAGACAGGCACGTATCTCGAGGACATTATTCGAAGCCTAAATTTTCAGAGATGTTGCATGATGGTTGGCCATCATCTGTGGGTTGTTTTTGTTTCTTCTAGTCATGTGTCGATATAGAAATGAAAGATTTTAGTTTTACCAATTATGATATAAGAGCTTTGATTTCTGCAATATGTGTGAATTTACCAAGTATTTTGTAATTAGATTGTGTTCTGCGATCTGGCGGTCCGGGTTTTCCCAGTGTGTTTAAAGTTAAGGAAAAAATAATAATATATATATATATATATAGAAAATTAGGTTGGGAAAATCCAGGTTGTCACATTATCTTATCGGCATGCAACGCTTATTCTAATTTATAAAATCCAAGCTTGTTTTTTGAGATCTTGTTAGTTTCTAACCTTCCTATAAAAAATGAAAAATGAATCGAAAAAACTTTTCAAAAATGGCCACTTGTCTTGGAAGGCTTTGTTGAGCAGTCTTTATCTATGATATTGATTCAGCAGTTTTGTCTGGTTATCATGTCGGATGCTCCTTTTCTGCTCTACTATTAAATTATTTTAACTTTAGTTTGACCATCTCGTGCATACAGTTTCCTACTCTCTGGGTCGCCTCCTCCCTTGTGTCAATTGTTGGTTGAGTGGCATTGGGATCGGTCACCGAAGCTTCTTTCAATTGATAAGCAAGTCCTCGTGAAGTTACTCACACCCTTGGTCAAGAAGAGCCGTAAATGGTTCCTAGTCACAATGGAGCTTCTTTGTTCAGAGTTTGGTAAATGTCTAGATTATTCTAATTTATGAGCTTTTTATCATTCTAATTTGTGAAACATGGCTGGATTTTGGACCGCAATGGCTTCCAACATGACTAATCAATCTCGTAATGTACTCAACAAAAAATTCATGGTTAAGAAAGAGGTAATCATTATAACCAACAAAAAAGAAATAATACTCCATTTATTTTCTTAGTTTCCAAGTACATTTAATTACTTTCACTTTATTTTTATATCTCTAAATAGTATTTGGCAAAGCAATCTCGTCCTAGCTGAAGGTTGGTCCTTTAACCTCATATATTTCTCAAACAGGAATCTCTAGACAATATAACTCTCTTTTCTATAATAACTATATGTCACTTTTACTCATGGCTCCTGTGGCTGTGTTCACGGAAGGCATCAAATTCACTCCTTACATGTAGTCTTTGTTGGAAATTAAAAAAAATAATAATAACCCTACGCCGACGGCTATAGCCGTCGGTGTTGAGCCCCTACCCCTATGTCAACGCCTGAAGCCGTCGGCGTATGTATACATCGACGGAATTATTGTCGACAGCTGGAAGCCGTCAGCGTAGCGTTACCAGTCGTCGATGATTCTCTTTACCGATGGCTAGTCACAACACATCCTACATAAAAGCCAAAGCATTTGCATAATTCTAACTGTAAAGAACATGATAAAGCAATTACAAAATGCTATTCCATTTTATCAAAAGAAATAAGTGGCAACCATGCCATATAGTTTCAGCACATTAGATTTCCAAATATTTTTTTAAAACCACATTCACATTCCCTAACTGGTTTACATTTCCCCAAAATGCACAAAATGATCAAAACAAAAAAAAGCGCCAAAAGCAAAAATCAGGCAGTCCCATCCCCTGGCTGATCCTCCCCGTCATGCCTATGTGTACCAGAACCAGATGCATCTGGAGTCCACGTCTGCGCCACTGCTATGCGCTGGTGGTAATCACTGGGATACATATACTGCATAGTCTGGTATAAGAGCGCCTCATGAAAATCAAGCCGGTGGTTCATCTGTTGATTGTGTGCCTCCATCATGGCTAGAACATTGTCTGTGGTGCACGCCGGTGGCGAGGTGGCATAGGAGTAGCAGAAGCAAACTGCATAGGAGCAGGAGGTGGTACAAGAGGCTGATCTGCAGGCTGCACAAGGGCAGGAGGCTGCTCTGCTGCTGGTTGGTCCGGGTGTGGTGGAGCATCAAAAGCCGGGGCAGGTGCTGATCCCTCCGGTGGTAGCACTTTCTTCAACAGATTGCAGGTTCGTTTCTAGGAAGCTATGGAGTAAAGTCGCTCATGATCAGTAGCCCTTGGCTCAGACGTAGGAATAACATACTCTACTACAGCGGAGTAGCACTCAATCATCCTAGAAATAAGATGAGCATATGGCATACGCTCCTTAGGTTTTAAAGGTCCTTCATCATCTTACCCTTGATGTAAATCATGCCCTCCAACACTAGCTTAGTAGCGTCAAACCAACGGTCTCTGTATGCCGCGTACAACACTTGTTGCACCACCTCTACCCTTTCGGTGTCATGGCGCATGAGGTAGAGGTTTCACTTAATGATGGTGTCGAGCATCCACAAATGAGGAGGTAAGTCAACCCTCTGAATGGACTTTCCGGACCCTTTATTTCCCTTAGTCATTTCGGATCTAATTTCTTCAAAATTCATGGGCTGAGTGAATGGGGGCAAAAGGTTGGTCTCGGGTCCGTACATGTTATAACACTCCAAGGATCCATGAATATGGCATAGGCTAAAGAGATACTTACTGTAACATCCCCGAATTTTGGATGTTGAACAGTGTCCTCGGGATGTGTGCCCGATTTGGTTGTAGGTTTGACCAAGTGATAGTCAACATAATGACTATGGTTAAATTAATCTTGATGTGAATGAACACATGTGTGTGGTGTTGGAACTAGTTTAGAGATCATATACACCGGTCTTGGGTGTATGTGCTTAACACCAAAACATAAGAGGGGTTAAAGGGTTTAAACAACTAAGAGAATTTATTTCTCTTTGAAGGTTGGTGTAGAGAGTTAAGAAGAGAGAGAGGGAGAATTGGAAGGAGTAAATGCAAGGGGAGTTAATGTGGATTTCAAATTAAAGACGAGTTTGAGCAATTACTCTAGATACGACGCGCTAGAACTCATTGGAGTCGAAGCTAGAAGCCCTAGACATGAACCAAGCCATAGAATCAATTAAAAGATTGATTTAAGGTATGAATTCCTCAAGAATTTTAATGAGTATAAGGTTGTGGTTAGATGGTTGAAAATGATGAGTTAAAGAAGTAGAAAAAGAATGGAAATGGTAAGGAATAAAGTTGGAAGAAATGCCCGCAAAGGGCTGCATTTATGACCAAATCGATTGATCAATTTGGAAAATCAATCAATCGATTTTGGCCTGGAGGATAGCAGAACAAAAATGCCCGAAACCAATTGATCGATTTAAAATCGATCAATCAATTTTTGAGATTTCGATTAATCGATTAATCGTCTAAGCACTCCTAGTGACTGAAAAAACAGAGCTTGAGGAAACCGATTGATCGATTTAAAAAATCGATCAATCAATTTTGGAATTTTGATTAATCGATTTGGGATCGATTAATCGATTTTGGGAGTTCGATTAATCGATTTTGGAGATCGATCAATCGATTTGGACAGTTTCTGTTGGTTTTTGTTTTAGACTTTGAGGTTCTAGGAGGGTCTTATACCTTCTTTTATGTATCTTTCTTGATGCTTTACTTATGCTATGACGTACCGTAGGTTAAGCAAGTAAGTGCAAGCATAGGGAACCGCATTGGACCTTGATGCTTGGAGATCCAAACACGTGAGGTAGGGAACGCCTTGAATATGTAATTTAAAAATAAGAGCAAGTATGTAATGATATAGAAATGAGTACTGTGCATATAAATGTAAATCTTAAGTGTGTGTGTGTGTGTGGACACAAAATAAAGTAAATAAGTATGTGACGTCCCCAGGGGATGTGAATGTGATAAAGGCATCTGTGTGATGCATTGAGTTGGACACCCTAGGGATGTATGTGAATCTGTAAAGTAAAGTTAATGAGATTAATAAGGTCTAATCTACTAAAATTAGCACAATCACACGGTGAATAACTATATGTAGTGCACTATGATATTTAAGGTTTGGAGAATACCCCACCGATGTGGCGGGATACCCACGACTGACTCGACAGGATATCCATGACCGATACGGCGGCCAATCAGTACACCAGTTGGACATCCCAGGGATGTAAGTATGATATTATGAGACTTAAATCCCCGTCGCCTATGAGAAAGGGACCTCGGTAGTATTGAATGGATGAAAAAGGACATAAAAACGGTATGATTAGACGATAATAGAGGGTATTCCATCGGGCACCCAACTCCATAGTAAGTTGGGGAATATTTATGTGATAGCCCGGATTTCGGCACCCCGAAACCCGTGCCATCAGCACGATCATCTTGACCGTGCCCCTTAGCGAAGCACGGAATATTGGCATATCAAGCATAAAATGAAATAATAAATAAGCTGCGAAATTTAAATCTATATTAAGAAATTCTTCAAAAGACAGTTCTACCCTCATGCCTCTGCATGAATGGAGAACCGATCCGAACCATCGATGATAGCAGTCATCACGGATGGTTCGCCCCAAAAGAATAATCCCAACTCAATATATACATGGTTTAACCAAAACAAGACTTGACATACCAAGCTGTACCAATCTCTCTCAAAAAGCCCTCAAAGCGGCACAACGGAGTCCTCTAGAAGAAGTTCTCAGGAGGTGGCTCCAACTCTTCGCCGGCCGCAAGGTCCGACTCACCGGGGTCAGCGTCTCCTGAAGCCTCGGCAGCTGCTAGTAGTGGACCTGCGACGTATAGTCTATAGGGTGAGCTACATCCTAGCTCAATAGGGAACAAAATACAGTTGAACATATAAATTATTACTCACATATATTCTATGATATACCATGCATGATGTGTCTATGCAGTTATTGATGAAAACAGTTAAAAAGCATTGCATTTTACTGGTAATTACTTATGTTTTCATTTATTCATGAATGATGCTGAAAAGGCCTAAAGCAAAACTTAAACTTTCAACTTAAGTAATCCCCGAGCAATATAGCATCGAGCCCCGATGAGATACCCTTCATCGTCATCTATATAGACACTTTTAACGTATTCCCTGGGAATACCATATAGTACCCAAGCCCCTTTCCCCTGGGGATTGGTGGCGGGGTTTCACTTGTCTCAAATCAACACCCCTGGAGTGTGCTTACTGTGTACGGATAAGCCTCCGCACTGGCCTACGGTTTCGCCGCCGTATCGGTCACGGATATCCTGCCGTGTCAGTCATGGATATCCCGCCACGTCGGTGGGGTACCCTATCAAACCTCAAATAACAAAAATATCGGTGCCTTACATATAGTTATTCACCGTGTAAGTGTGCTATCTTATATCAGTTAGACCCTATCAAACATGATTCAATCTTAGATACATCCCTGGGATGTATCCATTTACTTGCATCACACTTGATGCTCTTATCTCTTCACTTTATCATCCCCTGGGAATGGCTCATTATAATTACTCTTATGGATGTCACACACACACACTTTTCACAATTCTTAAGAAATAAAACATTTGAATTGAATTCTATATCACTACATACATGCTCTTGTAAAATAAAGTACATGTTCAAGGTGTTCCCTACCTCAAGTCTTTGTTTGCTCAATGCATCAAGGTCCCACGTGGCTCCTTGTGCATTGGTTCACACGTACCACCTATGGTACCACATAACAGGTGAAACACATCACTAAGGATGCAATAAAGAAGGTCCAAGACCCTCCAAGAATCTTAAAGTCAAACTCAAAAGTTAACATAATTTATCTCAGTCGATTAATCGAACTCCAAAATCGATTAATCGAATCTGATTCGATTAATCGATTTCCAAAATCGATTAATCGAAAGTCAATATCGATTAATCGATTCTAAAATCGATTAATCGAGATTTTCATTCGATTAATCGAATCCTAATTCGATTAATCGAAATTCTCTGTTCAGCCAAGTCGATTCTCAATTCGAGTAATCGAGTTCCTAAAATCGATTAATCGATCCCAAATTGATTAATCGAAAATTGAAATCGATTAATCGAAATCCCATTTCGATTAGTCGATTTTCCCAAGTCTTTTCCTCCAGCCCCTGGGGTCCACTGGAGGTTCCCAGTCGATTAATCGATACCCAAATCGATTAATCGAAACCCAAAGTCGATTAATCGAAATTCAATTCGATTAATCGAGATCGGGGTCCTCTGACTTTTCAACTTCTTGGCCAATTTCGATTAATCGAAACCCAATTTCGATTAATCGAAATTGTCAGATTCAGTCCCTTTCGAGCTGTTCTTCCCAATCTTTCTCTACACTTTTTCCTCTATTTTTCTAAACCATGACCCTATGATTTAAACCATTTTCAACTGCAATTTAACCTCTACAATCTATGCATTTTATTCACAAAAATTTACCTTGAATCAATCTCAAATTGATTTCAAATCAAGTGGTTGGAAGGCTAGGGTTCCAGCTTTGCTTCTAGCGGATCCCTCGCATCGAATCCAACGTTTATTGCTCGAATCCCCCTTCCTCAACTAGCATTTACTCCTTGCATCAACTATGCTCTCCTTCTCTCTCTCTTCTTTACTTCGCTCTCAACAACCAAAGCTATTGGTTTTAGGGTTATTAAACCCTTTTATCCCCCCCTAGCTTGTGTGTTGAGCACATGCACCTCAATAGGTGTATGTGACTTCAGATTCACCATACACCCCACATAGCTATGCAACCTATCACATCACATCCGCTCATTACACTCTGCTAACTATTGGACTTCTATTTGGTCAAACCTATGACCGATCGGGCATGGATCCCGAGGTCATAGTTTAGCGTGATTTTTCGGGCTATTACATCCTCCCCACATCACATCCGCTCATTACACTCTGCTAACTATTGGACTTCTATTTGGTCAAACCTATGACCGATCGGGCACGGATCCCGAGGTCATAGTTTAGCGTGATTTTTCGGGCTATTACATCCTCCCCACCTTGGGAATTTTCGTCCTCGAAAATAACCCAAGGTTCGTCGGTCGGGGTCTCTCTCTCTCCCCCCCCCACACTCTCAGGTGAGGTTGTCCAATAGACTCAGACGTATTTAGGTATTCACACATACAAGGATGGAGATAAATTTAACAAAATTGAATAATTGAGACAAAAATTTGATTTATATTAAAAATTTAAATTTACAAGGCCACATGAGTTGGCGTACAAAAAGACTTTACAGATATACAATGATAAGTCAAAACACATAGCAGTCGTGAATCCCTCGTCTGGTGGTCTGGGCAGTGCACCATCTAAGGTGCAGTGCTCACATTGGGTGGTGAGTCTGCTGGAGTGGTGGCTGTCAGTGGTGCCGGGTAGTCTTTGGTGGGTCAGGGCTGCGTCTCGGTCGGCGGAGCGGAGGTAGATGTGGAAGGAGCCGCGTCTGTAGTGGTAGTGGTGGGATGGAAGACGGGTCCTCTGTGGAAGGTGCGTCATGGTCCTCCACTCCTCCTCCCGGCGAGGTAGTGGCGTAGATGCGGAGGTGTGAAGAGGAGGAAGTCCATCCTCCGGTTCATCCGTTCATTGTTGGCCTCCATGGCCAACACCTCCTCTATGGTCGGCCAGAGATAATGTGGCCTTGGCCAGTAGGGACGAGGTGGGTGTCATGCGCAGGTGAGTGGGAAGGTGGCGTCGGTGAGGGTGCGGTATGAGAGGGAGCCCTCTCCACTGAAGGCTCGATTGGGTGTGCCCCACCCATGGGTGGGTCCTGCTGTAGTGGTGGGGGTGGTGGCGGTGATCTGCCGCTTTGCCGCATCGGGCTCTTTGGAGGCGGGACCCGGAGCCGGTAGGGTCCGCTTTAGTAGGTTATAGCTACGGGCCCATGAAGACCTAGAGAATGTCTTCACGCAGTCCGTAGCCCTCATCTCGTGAGGAGAGACAGTGTAGGAGGGATCGTCGGAGTAGCACTCCAACATGCTCGATATAAGGTGAGCGTAAGGCATCTTCTCCTTGGGCCTTAGGTTGCCCTTCATCAGCTTGCCCTTTATATACCTCATCCCCTCAAGGATGAGCATGGTGGCGTCAAACCACCGGCCACAGAAGGCCGAGTAAAGTGCCTGCTGTACTTTCTCCACGCGCTCGGTATCGTGGCGCATAGGGTAGAGGTTGCACTTGATTATCGAATCAAGCATCCACATGTAGTGGGGAAGGTCAACCCTCTTGATGGAGGAACCCGACCCCTTTTTCCCGTTGGTCATACGGGTCATGATCTCCTCAAATCGAGGGTCCTCCTCGAAGGGTGGGAATAGGGTGGTCTCAGGGGTGAAATCGAGGTAGCACTCGAGCACCTCGTGTATATGACGACGTGTGATCGTGTAATCGCGACCCTCGATGGTGGTCTTGATCACATCATCGGTCGGGCCGTCCACAAGCCCTTGGTAAAATAATCTCACCAATCTAGGGTAGTAAGAACCCCGGATTGGTTTGAGAAGGTTGCCGAGACCGGCGTTGTTGAGGTAGTTTCGAGCCCATTGGGTCTCGCCCGACACATCGGGATTGGTGAAAAGGGTTGGATCAATGATGTATTCGACCTCGAAGGTCTTGGCTGCCCACCATTCATTTGGTTGCACCACATTGGTGGGTGGTGGTGGCATGGGCGTGGACTGCCGGGAAGACTCGCGCATAGATGCGCTCGTCGAACCGGAGGTGGTCTCCGATGTCGACGGTGAAGGAGTCCTCACCGGCGATGGGGTAGGTGGTGGTGGTGCGGCATTCTTACGCCTAACTGGTAACTTAGAGGTTGCCTTCTTCGAGGACAACCGGGTTTTGGGCGGCATTTTTAGAAAAACTAGGGTTTAGCTAGTTCAAATCGAAGGAAAATGTGAAGTTAGGGTTTTACCACGGGTTTTGGATGCGAATGCGGAAGCGAATCGACGGAAAATCCCAACCCTAGAGCGCCGGATGGTCAGAGAAGAAGAAGAAGGTGAAGCGCCAAAAAAAATCCCAAGCAAAATGATTTCGAATGGGGAATGAAATCCCCAAATTTTTATATATAGGCCTCGGCTCGATTAATCGAAATTCAGAATCGATTAATCAAGATTCAAAACTAGGTTAAACCGCGCAAAATCGATTAATCGATTTCCCAAATCGATCAATCGAAAGTTAAATTCGATTAATCGAAAACATTTCGATTAATCGAAATCGTATCCGTTTAAAAATTTAAGTTTTTGAGCTCACTGGCGCGAGCCAGTCGATTAATCGAAACCCATTTCGATTAATCGAAATTCCAAAATCGATTAATCGAATTTCACTTCGATTAATCGAAATCGTGCAGTAACTTCCAAAATTCTAGAATTCCTTAAGTTATTCGATTAATCGAAATCTATTCCGATTAATCGAAATCATCTATCTGGCTTCAATTTCTTCCAAGTCCCTTTAGTAAATCGATTAATCGAGATCCAGTTCGATTAATCGAAATCCAAAATCGATTAATCGACACTGCTTCGATTAATCAAAATTTCATTAATTTACTCCCAATTCTTCTAACATTCCCAGTTTGTTCGATTAATCGAATTCCCAATTCGATTAATCGAATTCCCAAAATCGATTAATCGATCCCAAATCGATTAATCGAAATTATAACTCGATCAATCGGAATTGCATTCTATGTATATTCTAACTCTCATTTCCATTTCCAGTCACTGGCACATGCCAGTCGACTAATCGAACAAAATTGATTAATCGAAATTCCAAATCGATTAATCGATTTGAAATTCGATTAGTCGGTTTTGCCCAATTTCTTCAGACTTTCAGGTTCTTTGATTATTTTTGACAATTTATGACATCAAGTGGTTCGTAGATCCATAAAAACACATTCACTTGGTCATGTACATACAAGAAAAAAATCTGTTCCTTTAATCATACTTTTGAGCAAAATTTCCATCGAATTACAAGGATCGTGGAGATTCCACGAACACGTTTGTGGTTTACATTGAATTCTCACGTCGTTGGAAACAAGGCTGGATATTGTTCTTTCACATCGGCCTCTCGTTCCCAAGTAGCCTCCTCTTTTGGATGATTGTTCCATCGAACAAGCACTAAAGGAATCACTTTAGTGCGCAGTACTTGTTCCTTTCGATCCAAGATTTCCACAGGTTCCTCTATCGTGCTCATGTCCTCACACATCTCCATAGGTTGCTTTCCTAATACATGAGACGGATCATTCACTTACTTCCTGAGCATCGATATGTGGAACACGTTATCTACTCGATCAAATAGCGGTGGTAAACCAATGCGATATGCAACTTCACCTACGCGTCCCAAAATTTCGAATGGCCCAACATAACGTGGGCTTAACTTCCCTCTCTTGCCAAATCTCATTACACCTTTCATAGGTGACACTTTCACAAACACGTGCTCGCCCACTTTATAGTCGACACTAGTCCGCTTCATATCGGCGTAACTTTTCTGTCTACTCTGTGCTGACTTCAGCCTTTCTCTGATAATTCGAACAACGGTGGCGTTGTCTTCAAGTAGTTTTGGCCCTAACACAAATTTCTCACCTGTTTCCTCCCAATTGAGGGGTGATTTGCATCGTCGTCCATACAGAGCTTCATACGGTGCCATGCCAATGCTCGTTTGGAAACTGTTGTTGTATGCGAACTCGAGCATCGGTAGATACTCATCCCAGTATCCTTGCATATCAAGCATGCATGCCCTGAGCATGTCTTCTATTACTTGGTTCACTCGCTCTGTCTGTCCATCAGTTTGAGGATGGAAAGCTGAACTAAAGTCTAGTCGTGTTCCCATTCCTTCTTGAAATTTCTTCCAAAATTTGGACGTATATAGTGGGTCACGATCCAAACTATCTTTGGAATCCCATGTAATCTTACAATCTCCTTCATGTATAAATCGATCTTCTCAGATAGTAGTATTGTACGGCAAAAAGTACGCTGATTTGGTCAATCGGTCTACGACGACCCAAATGGCATTGTGTCTCTTGGCAGTACGGGGTAATCCAACAATGAAGTCCATTGAGATCGATTCCCATTTCCATTCTGGGATTGGTAAAGGTTGCAATAGTCCAGCAGGATGTCTATGATCAACCTTCACTTGCTGACAAGTCAAACACCGTGACACGTACTCGGCCACGTCTTGCTTCAGTCCTCTCCACCAGTAGTTCTTTTTCAAGTCTTGGTACATCTTGGTGCTACCAGGGTGGATAGCATAATTTGACTTATGGGCTTCATCAAGAATCGTTAGTCTTAGATCGGCATTGTCCGGATGCATAGACGGCCCTTAAACAACAAAGAACCATCTTCTTTAACCGAGAAGTCCGACCTGATGCCTTCACTCACGTCTTGATGAATCTTTGTTAATGCCGGATCTTTCATCTGTAGGTCGTGGATATGCTCAAATATCACTGGCTTCTTGATATATAGCCAAAAAGGATCCGGTGGCTTTTGACTCAATGTTCGCATCGTAGAATGCCAGGTCTTCCAATAATTTCCATCGGTGCATACCCAAAACCAAACAAGCTAACTGAGTTGAACCCTTCCGACTCAATACGTCGGCTACTACATTCGCCTTACCTGGATGGTATTGTATGGAGCAATTGTAATCCTTAAGGAATTCCATCCACCTGCGCTGTCTCATGTTGAGCTCTTTCTGTGTAAAGAGATATCGGAGGCTCTTATGATCGGTGAAAATTTTAAAAGTCTCACCATACAAGTAATGTCTCCAAATCTTGGTATAAAATGGTCTGCTAGTTCAAGTCATGAGTCGGGTAATTTTCTCGTGTTCTTTCAATTTGTCTTGATCCGTAGCTATCACCTTCTTGTGTTGGTTGAGCACACAACCAAGGCCATTGTATGTGACGCGTCATTTGTACAGCGTATCCTCCACTTTGCTGAAGGAATCGCTAGCTCGAGTGAAGTGAGTCTCGTTTTGAGTTCTTGAAAACTCTTCTCGCATGCCTCCTCCACTCAAACCTTGAATCTTTTCGTGTCAGCTTTGTGAGAGGTCCCGATATCTTTGAAAACCCCTCGACGAAACGTCGATAATAGCCTGCTAAGCCCAGAAAACTTCGGACATCGGTCACTGTCTTTGGTTGCTCCCATTTAACCACTGCTTCTATCTTCGCTGGATCTATAGTGACACCATGTTTTGAGACAACATGTCCCAAAAAGCTAACTTCTTCCAACCAAAACTCACACTTCTTTGATCAGGCGTACAATTGGTGTTCACGTAGCGTCTGTAGAGCAATCCTCAAATGTTCTTCGTGTTCCATCTTGGATTTGGAGTATATCAGTATATCATCAACAAACACTACGACGCAGGAGTCCAAGTGTGGTTTAAACACTCGATTCATCAGATCCATAAACGACGCCGGAGCATTCGTCAATCCAAACGGCATCACAAGGAATTCATAGTGTCCATACCGTGTACGGAAAGCTGTCTTCTGAATGTCCTCAGCCTTGACTCGCAACTGATGATACCCGGATCTCAGGTCGATCTTGGAAAAATACCTTGCTCCTTGCAGTTGGTCGAATAGATCGTCGATTCTAGGCAAAGGGTAACGGTTCTTCACAGTGAGTTTGTTCAATTGTCTATAGTCAATGCATAGTCGCATTGACCCATCTTTCTTCTTGACAAACAAAACCGGTGCTCCCCATGGAGACACGCTCGGTCTAATAAACCCCTTGTCCATAAGTTCTTGTAGTTGTTCCTTCAACTCCTTTAACTTTCGAGAGCCATTCTATAAGGTGCTTTCGAAATAGGCTCCGTTCCTGGTGCTAAGTCAATGGCGAATTCTACTTCTCTTTCTGGAGGTAATCCAGGCAATTCCTCTGGAAACACGTCGACGAAGTCTCGCACAACTGCTATCTCAGAAATGACGTTCTTTTCTTCCTTGTCCTCCTTTAAGAAAGCTAAGTATCCACTGCAACCCTTTCTGATCATTTTCTCGGCCCTTCTTTGCGAGATCGGTAGCCTGAGATAGCGACCTCACTCCTTGAAACCGAAATGATCTTCTTGTGTTGGGTGCGAAAATAACTACCTTATTCTTGCAATCAACGGTTTGCACAATCTTTGCATCAACCAGTCCATGCCAAGGATCACATCAAACCCTTGCATGTCTAACAGTATCAACTTTGCTTCCAATTCATGCACCTCTAAGTCTCGAACTGCTACAATGATCGATTTTCAAGCTAACTCCGTGTCTACTAACTCTCCAGTCGGAATAGACACAGATAGGACGAAATCTAACGTCTCTGGAACAATCTTCATCTTCTTGGCGAAATGTGGAGTGACGAATGAGTGGGTAGACCCTGGGTCTATCAGCACTCGAGCGTCATATCCACCGAAGCATCCTTTTCATATATATTTAAAGTACCTATAGTATACATGCATACATACAATAATTTACACATCAATTTACACTCTTAATTCACATACAGCTTTTTGTATTGAGAAAAGAATCTATACAATTTCTAATGCATGCTCCTTCTCTATCTAAAATTTTAATGAAATGAAAATTCTCTTTAATTTTTAACGAGTCTTACCTTGGATGACGTCATGCATGTTCCCTGCTTCCTGAGCAGTGACTGCATAGGCTCTCCCCTAAACGATCGGCTTCCTTGCTTGAATGGGTCGTGGTGCTGCAACTGAAACCGTCTTTCTCTTATCCGTCTCGGGGCAATCCACTGTCCTATGAGGCTTGCCACACTTTGCGCAAGTCTCCCGAGGTGCGAAAGAAACAGTATAAGAACCCTGTGTGATAGTGGCGCCAGTAGACATGGCAGGGCTCTCATAGCGAAAAGGTCTCCCCGACGCAAGTAATGGAAACCTCTATTGGTGTTGTTGTTGCGCCGGTCTTCCGAAACCCCCTTGGAACTGTGGTCTCTGATTTTGGCCCACGAACCTCGGCTTTTTGTTCACCGGTTCATAGTGCCCCGATCTTCCTTGTTCATTTCCTCCTCTCTGCTGCTCTCTCTGTCTATATCTATTTGTATTTTCTTCTTCCACAACCAATGCCTTACTCATGACCTCTTCATAGGTCCTCAGCTGGAATGGAGCGACGCCTCCCCTAACCTCAGGCTTCAAACCTTGCTGAAACCTCTTGGACTTCATCACTTGATGGCAGCGTAATCCGGAGCAAAGCAGACAATCGTAGAAACTCTACCCCATATTCTCTCCTTTGTCATTCTCCTTGCACTAAGCTTAAAAATTGTATCTCAAGTGGTTCCTTACCACTTGAAAAATATTGTTTGTTGAACTCCTCAACAAATCCTCCCAAGTCAAGGCAATTAAGGGGTCTCACAGGCGAGTCCGTATCACGGACTTCCATCAAGGCCCAGCCTCCCCATCCAACATATAAGCTGCCCATCTCACACTCTCGTCTTCCGTGCATGTCAGCACGCTAAAGACTTTCTCCATTTCCATAAGCCAGTTCTCAGCGGCCATTGTGTCTACCTACCCCGAAAATGAAGGAGGTCTCATCCTCCTAAACTCTGTAAAAGATGAGGGCACACAGGCGTCGAGTCCTACTGGTGGTGTAGGTGGGCTGCTTGTTCTCTTAGCGTGTGGTACAAAGGATGCGGCTTGTTGTGCCATGGCAGCTGCCATAGTCTCCATAGTGTGCATCATCCTTTGTCGCTCTTCTCTGTCTTCTTGTCTTTCTCTCACTCTCTCTTGTTCTCTTTGATCTTGATCTTGTCGATCTCGATCCTCTTCATTATGCTGTCTACTACTACTGCCCCCTGGGGCCTCAGTACCTCCTAAAGGCACTCTATTTGTAGGAGAGATGTAATCATCTCCACTACGTATATTCCTCTGCTGGCCTCCCCTTGGTCGGCCTCTTCCTCTTGATGACATTTGCGGCTGCATTTGAAACTAAAGTTTCGTTAGCAGAAGCCCCTATGTTCTGACCCAAAGAACAATTGCCAGAATTGCTAAAAGAAAATGCTCTGATACCAACTGTGACAGCCCAGATTTCGGCACCCCAAAACCCGTGCCATCAGCACGATCATCTTGACCGTGCCCCTTAGCGAAGCACGGAACATTAGCATATCAAGCATAAAATGAAATAATAAATAAGCTGCAAAATTTAAATCTATATTAAGAAATTCTTCAAAAGACAGTTCTACCCTCATGCCTCTGCATGAATGGAGAACCGATCCGAACCATCGATGATAGCAGTCATCACGGATGGTTCGCCCCAAAAGAATAATCCCAACTCAATATATACATGGTTTAACCAAAACAAGACTTGACATACCAAGCCGTACCAATCTCTCTCAAAAAGCCCTCAAAGCGGCACAACGGAGTCCTCTAGAAGAAGTCCTCAGGAGGTGGCTCCAACTCTTCGCCGGCCGCAAGGTCCGACTCACCGGGGTCAGCGTCTCCTGAAGCCTCGGCAGCTGCTAGTAGTGGACCTGCGACGTATAGTCTATAGGGTGAGCTACATCCTAGCTCAATAGGGAACAAAACACAGTTGAACATATAAATTATTACTCACATATATTCTATGATATACCATGCATGATGTGTCTATGCAGTTATTGATGAAAACAGTTAAAAAGCATTGCATTTTACTAGTAATTACTTATGTTTTCATTTATTCATGATATACCATGCATGATGTGTCTATGCAGTTATTGATGAAAACAGTTAAAAAGCATTGCATTTTACTGGTAATTACTTATGTTTTCATTTATTCATGAATGATGCTGAAAAGGCCTAAAGCAAAACTTAAACTTTCAACTTAAGTAATCCCCGAGCAATATAGCATCGAGCCCCGATGAGATACCCTTCATCGTCATCTATATAGACACTTTTAACGTATTCCCTGGGAATACCATATAGTACCCAAGCCCCTTTCCCCTGGGGATTGGTGGCGGGGTTTCACTTGTCTCAAATCAACACCCCTGGGGTGTGCTTAACGTATGCGGATAAGCCTCCAGCTCTGGTTTCGCCGCCGTATCGGTCACGGATATCCTGCCGTGTCAGTCATGGATATCCCGCCACGTCGGTGGGGTACCCTATCAAACCTCAAATAACAAAAATATCGGTGCCTTACATATAGTTATTCACCGTGTAAGTGTGCTATCTTATATCAGTTAGGCCCTATCAAACATGATTCAATCTTAGATACATCCCTGGGATGTATCCATTTACTTGCATCACACTTGATGCTCTTATCTCTTCACTTTATCATCCCCTGGGAATGGCTCATTATAATTACTCTTATGGATGTCACACACACACACTTTTCACAATTCTTAAGAAATAAAATATTTGAATTGAATTCTATATCACTACATACATGCTCTTGTAAAATAAAGTACATGTTCAAGGTGTTCCCTACCTCAAGTCTTTGTTTGCTCAACGCATCAAGGTCCCACGTGGCTCCTTGTGCATTGGTTCACACGTACCACCTATGGTACCACATAACAAGTGAAACACATCACTAAGGATGCAATAAAGAAGGTCCAAGACCCTCCAAGAATCTTAAAGTCAAACTCAAAAGTTAACATAATTTATCTCAGTCGATTAATCGAACTCCAAAATCGATTAATCGAATCTGATTCGATTAATCGAAAGTCAATATCGATTAATCGATTCTAAAATCGATTAATCGAGATTTTCATTCGATTAATCGAAATTCTCTGTTCAGCCAAGTCGATTCTCAATTCGAGTAATCGAGTTTCTAAAATCGATTAATCGATCCCAAATCGATTAATCGAAAATTGAAATCGATTAATCTAAATCCCATTTCGATTAGTCGATTTTCCCAAGTCTTTTCCTCCAGCCCCTGGGGTCCACTGGAGGTTCCCAGTCGATTAATCGATACCCAAATCGATTAATCGAAACCCAAAGTCGATTAATCGAAATTCAATTCGATTAATCAAGATCGGGGTCCTCTGACTTTTCAACTTCTTGGCCAATTTCGATTAATCGAAACCCAATTTCGATTAATCGAAATTACCAGATTCAGTCCCTTTCGAGCTGTTCTTCCCAATCTTTCTCTACACTTTTTCCTCTATTTTTCTAAACCATGATCCTATGATTTAAACCATTTTCAACTGCAATTTAACCTCTACAATCTATGCATTTTATTCACAAAAATTTACCTTGAATCAATCTCAAATTGATTTCAAATCAAGTGGTTGGAAGGCTAGGGTTCCAGCTTTGCTTCTAGCGGATCCCTCGCATCGAATCCAACGTTTATTGCTCGAATCCCCCTTCCTCAACTAGCATTTACTCCTTGCATCAACTATGCTCTCCTTCTCTCTCTCTTCTTTACTTCTCTCTCAACAACCAAAGCTATTGGTTTTAGGGTTATTAAACCCTTTTATCCCCCCCTAGCTTGTGTGTTGAGCACATGCACCTCAATAGGTGTATGTGACTTCAGATTCACCACACACCCCACATAGCTACGCAACCTATCACATCACATCCGCTCATTACACTCTATGCTAACTATTGGACTTCTATTTGGTCAAACCTATGACCGATCGGGCACGGATCTTGAGGTCATAGTTTAGCGTGATTTTTCGGGCTATTACAATTTAAGTTATGATTTAAGTCTTTAGGCCGAATCATTGTCTTCTATAAGAAAAGTTGAGAACTGATGAAACAAGTAAAGAAACAATAACATTTAGTGCATCTTTTTAGTCATTTAAACTGCCTTTCTAGTTAATTTTTTGATACATCATGATGTTAAATATCATGGAATATATGTGAGGAATTAAATTATATGTTCATTTTGTTGTTTCTCTATTGCGCTAGAATGTAGCTCAACCTTTAGACTATACGTCACAGGTCTCGTGCTTGCGGCTGCTACTGCTTTTGGAGGCATAGATCCGGAGGATTCGGATTGCGTACCCGGATAGGATTTGGAGCTCCCTCTTGAGGACTTCTTCTAGAGGCCCCTGCGTACTTTGATTCAGTATGAGAGCGTGATTGTACGGCTTGGTATGTCAAGCCCTTTTGAAAAAATGTAATTAAGCTATGATATATTCTTTTGGCGAACCATCTGGGGTGACCTTGTTTTATCACCGATGGTTCGGGCAGGTTCTTCTGCTCATGCAGTGCATGGGATTAGAACTGTCTTTTTAGATTTTACTATAATATATTATTAATGCATGGAGATTTAGTCTGGTTCAGTTCTTATGCCTTATTTTACTTCGTTGTTGCTTGGTTATACCAATATTCCATGCAGGATTACGGGGCACGGCCTTGAGGGTCGTGCTGATGGCACGAGTTTCGAGGTGTCAAAATTTAGGCTATCACAGTTGGTATCAAAGCAATTTCTTTTAGAAATTCTGAAAATTCTTGTTTTATCAGAGCATAGGGACTTCTACTAATGAAACTTTGATTTCATGTGCAGACCGTTATGTCTTCTAGGGAAAGAGGCTGACCCAGGGGCGGTTATGATAGAAACTTATGTAGTAGAGATGATTACATCTCGGCTATGAATAGAATGCCAATGGGAAGCAAAGGGGCTTCAGGAAGTAGTGGCCAAGAGGGCCAAGATCAGGAAGAGAGCCAAGAAAGAGACCGTCAGGATAGAGAGCAGAGAGAACAAAAAAGAATAAGAGAAAGAAATGAGGGGAGAGAAGAGCGTCAGCGGATGATGCATACTATGGAAACTATGGCAGCCTCCATGGCTCAACAAGCAGTGTCCCTGGCAGCTCACAACACCCCTGAGCAGCATCAGCCACCTAAACCTCCAGTAGGTCCTACGCAGCCAGTGACCTCAACATTTATAGAGTTTAAAAGGATGCGTCTTCCTAACTTTTCAGGGCAAGCTGAGCCAATAGCTGCGGAGAATTGGCTGAGTGAGATGGAAAAGGTTTTTAGCGTGCTCACATGCACAGAGGACAAGAGCGTCAGATGGGCAGCTTACATACTTGATGGGGAGGCAAGCCCTTGGTGGAAGTCCGTTTCTAGGACTAGGGCTCAAGAGACCCCAGGATTGCCCTGGACGTGAGAGGAATTCGTAGAAGAATTCAACAAACAGTATTTCCCTGAGGTTGTATGAAATCAGATGAAAGTGAAGTTCTTATAGCTTCAACAGGGAAGAATGACAGTTAGAGAGTATGAGGTTGAATTTATGCGGCTTGCCCGCTTTGCTCCTGATTATATAGTCACAGATCTAATGAAAGCAAAATGACTACAAAGCGGCTTGAGGTCGGACATCAGGGGGAAAGTAGCAGCTTTTGAGTTGAAGACCTATGGAGAGGTCATGAGCAAAGCCTTAGTAATTGAGAAGGACAATGAAGATAAATATCAGAGAAGAGATCAATAGGGGAGAGGAAGAACGAATCAAGGCAAAGTTCGAAACTACGAGTCGATGAATAAAAAGCCGAGATTCGTAGCGTCTATTCAGAGGCAACCGTTCCAAACATGGTATGTGAGACCGGCGCAGTAGACAAACTATCAGAGATTACCAGTGCTTGTGTCGGGGAGGGCCCTGCCACTACCACAGGAGCAGCAGTTACACAAGGTTTTTCAGAAGCAGCATCGACTACAGCGGAGACTTGTGCCAAGTGTGGCAAGTCTCATAAGACGACAGATTACAGGAGAGGTACTCGGGGTTGCTATAAATGTGGAAAGGTGGGCCACATCATCCAAGATTGTCCTGAGCCGGCTAAGGAGAGGATAACTTCTATTTCAATGCCACAACCGCTACAAGCGAGGAAACTGGTCGTACAGGGAAGAGCCTATGCACTTACAGCTCAGGAAGCACACAATACCACCGATGTGATCCAAGGTGAGATTTCTTTTAAATAAAGAATTTTAATTCTTAAAAGTTTTAGACAGAAAAGTTGCATTCATGTAAGAAGTAGAATAGATTGATTCTCTTCCATAAATTTTGATATATATAGGGTGTTATGTATATGTAAATGTATGATATAGGTACCTTACAATTATACGGAAGGGGAAGTGATGTAGCTTATGAGGCTAGAGTGTTGGTGGACCCGGGGTCTGTCTACCCACTCATTTACTACTCCCCGTTTCGCAAAGAAGATGAAGGTCAACCCAGAGACATTGGATTTCGTCTTAGCGGTATCGATTCTGACTAGGAAATTGATCAATACGGAAAGGGTTTGTAAATCAGTGATAGTGACCATCAGGGATGGAGATGACTTTGAACTATCGGCGAATTTGATTTTGTTAGACATGCAAGGATTCGACGTGATCCTTGGCATGGATTGATTATCATAGCACTGCGCGACGATAGATTGTAAGAACAAGGTTGTCGTATTCCGACCTAATACGAGGAGATCATTCCAATTTTAAGGAGAGAGATCGACGTTTATGCCACTTATCTTTGCAGTCAGGGCCGAGCGTTTAGTCAGAAAGTGGTAAAGTATTTACTTGGCATTCTTAAAGGAAGATAAGGAAGGGAAGAACATCACCGCAGAGATAGCAGTTGTACGAGAATTTGAAGATGTATTTTCGGAGGAATTACCAGGATTACCTCCAGATAGAGAGGTAGAATTTGCTATCGACTTGGCACCTGAAATGGAGCCTATTTCTAAAGCACCATATAGGATGGATCCTGTTGAGTTGAAGGAATTGAAGGTGCAGTTGCAAGAACTGATGGATAAGGGGTTTGTGAGGCTGAGCATGTCTCCATGGGGAGTACCGATCTTGTTTGTAAAGAAGAAGGATGGGTCAATGCGACTGTACATTAATTATCGCCAGTTAAACAAACTAACCATCAAGAATTGATATTCGTTGCTTAGAATTGATGACTTATTCAATCAGCTACAAGGAGCAAGGTATTTTTCTAAGATCGATCTGAGATCTGGATACCATCAGCTCAAAGTCAAGGCAAAGGATATCCAGAAGACAGCATTCAAGGCACGATACGGACAGTATGAGCTCTTAGTGATGCCATTTGGTTTGACAAATGCACCAGCGTCGTTCATGGATTTGATGAATCGGGTATTTAAACCACACCTGGACTCTTGCGTCATAGTATTTGTTGACGACATCCTGATATATTCCAAATAGAAGAAGGAGCATGAAAAATACTTGAGAGTTGCTCTACAAACTTTACGTGAACACTAACTATATGCCAAACTCAGTAAGTGCAAGTTTTGATTGGAAGAAGTTAGTTTTTTGGGACATGTTGTCTCAAAGGAAGGTGTCATAGTAGATCCGGCGAAGATTGAAGTAGTGGTAAACTGGGAACAACCAAAGACGATAATTGACATCTGTAGTTTCCTTGGTCTAGCTGGCTACTATCGACATTTTGTAGAGGGATTTTCTAAAATATCGGGACCTCTTACGAGACTTATAAGGAAGGATGCAAGGTTTGAGTGGAGTGAGGCGTGTGAAAAGAGTTTTCAAAAACTTAAAATAAGACTCACTTTAGCTCCAGTGTTAGCAATTCCTTCAGGCAGTGGAGGGTTTGCGGTATTTAGTGATGCTTCGTATAATGGTTTGGGCTGCATGCTCAACCAACACAAAAATGTGATAGCTTACGGGTTGAGACAGTTGAAAGAGCATGAGAAAAACTATCTGACATATGACCTGGAATTAGCAGTAGTCATATTCGCATTGAATATATGGAGACACTATCTGTACGATGAGACCTTTGAAATTTTCACCGACCATAAAAGCCTCAAGTACCTATTTACACAGAAAGAGTTGAATATGAGGCAACACAGATGAATATAGTTTTTTAAGGACTATGATTTCTCCATACAATATCATTCAGGCAAGGCTAATGTAGTAGTCGATGCCTTGAGTCGAAAGGGTTCAGCTCAGTTGGCTAATCTGATCATGGGGATGCATAGATGGAAACTATTTGAAGATTTATCATTATATGACACAAATATTGAGGTGCAAGCTACAGTAGCCTTTTTGGCTAACATATCAGTGAGACCTATGATCTTTGAGTATATCCATGAGCTACAGATGAGAGACCCAGAGTTAGCCAGGATTCGTCAAGATGTGATTGAAGGCATCAAACCAGAGTTTTCAGTGAAAGAAGATGGTTCCTTAGTGTTCAAGGGTCGTCTTTACATTTTAGATGTTGCCGATCTGCGGTAAACTATCCTTGATGAAGCACACAAGTCGAAGTATGCTATCCACCTCGGTAGCACTAAACTGCATCAAGACTTGAGGAAGAATTATTGGTGGAGAGGTTTGAAGCAAGACATGACCAAGTACGTGTCACAGTGTTTTACGTGTCAGCAGGTGAAAGTCGATCATAGACATCCTGTTGGGTTATTACAACCTCTACCTATACCAGAGTGGAAATGGGAGTCAATCTATATGGACTTCATTGTTGGACTATCGCGTACAGCAAGGAGATACAACGCCATTTGGGTAGTCGTAGACCGACTAACCAAGTCAGCACACTTCTTGCCTTATAACACGATGTACACAGCAGGAAGACTCGCGGAGTTGTATATGAAGGCAATCGTATGTCTGCATGGGATTCCTAGTAGCATTGTCTCCGATCGTGACCCATTATACACTTCAAAGTTTTGGAAGAAGTTTCAAGAAGGCATGGGTACACGATTAGACTTTAGTTCAGCTTTCCATCTGCAGATCGATGGGCAAGCAGAACGAGTAAACCAAGTGATAGAAGACATGCTCAGAGTGTGTATGCTTGAACTACAAGGATCATGAGATCAACACCTACCGTTGATCAAATTTACATACAACAATAGCTTCCAAACAAGCATTGGGATGGCACCGTACGAAGCTCTTTATGGAAGGCAATGTAGATCGCCTATCACTCGGGAAGAAACCAGTGAAAAGTTTGTTTTGGGACCGGAGTTGCTAGAAGATAACGTGATCGTTGTTCATATGATCAAAGAAAGACTTAAGTCAGCCCAAAGCAGGCAGAAAAGCTACGCCGATATCATGAGAATGAGTATAGACTACACTATTGGCGGGCATGTGTTCGTGAAAGTATCGCCTATAAAAGGCGTTATGAGATTTGGAAAGAGAGGCAAGTTGAGCCCCCGTTACCTTAGACCCTTTGAGGTTTTGGGTCGTGTACGCGAGGTGGCATATCGCATTGGATTACCACCATGATTCGATCGGGTACACAACGTTTTTCACATATCTATGCTCAGGAAATATGTGAATGACCCTTTCCATATCTTGGGAGGTCAACCTATGAAAATGCATGAAGATATGAGCATGATAGAGGAACCGGCGGAGATATTGGATCGCAAGGAACAAGTATTACGCACGAAAGTGATTTCTTTAGTACTTGTTCGATAGAAGAATCATCTGGCCGAAGAAGCTACGTGGGAACAAGAGACGAACGTGACAGAGCAATACCCTAATTTGCTTACCGGGAGTTGAGAGCTAGATTGTATCTTTGCATGTATGCTTTTGAATTTAAACCATTAATGTAATCAAAAGTTGAGCGCTTATGCCAACTTATTTAAGAAATGAATGGAATGAATGTGAGTTCTAAATGCACCGTAGTGCGATCGAAATGTGTGACTTAATGATGATTGCATCATAGAAATAATGATCGATATATGTTCCACAAGGCCAAAAGCACACTGACAAGGAAATAGAACAAAGAAAAGGGACATGACAAGCAGAAAAAAAAAATGTTTGCTATGAAAACTGATTAATCGATTTCGTTCGATTGAACGACTGACACATGCCAGTGAGATGCAAAACTTGGAAATTTAAAAGCATTAAATCGATATGTGTAGTTTCTCAGGAGCAATTGACGAGTGCGGCTGAGGGGTGAAGGATATATTTTACTTTACTTTTTAGTTTAAATTTACAGCTTTATAAATATCTCCAAGTTTTAATTTGAATTGATGACTAAGGTTAGAATTTGCAAATTAGTGTAACGATTTTTACTTTTCCATCTTTAGTTTTTTAAGTTTTGATTGATGCCTAAATTTTAGGAAGTTGTTGATTAGATTAAATCTGTTTTGATAGGATCTTAGACTTGATTGACAACCAATGCTAAGAAACTAGAGATATGGTGTAACGGTATTATTTAAATTCATAAATATCCGATAGCTGAAGATTGGGATTGACGACCTTAATTAGAAGGAGGATTTAGATTTATTGTATGCACTTTAGATTAAAACAAATTTTTTTATTCATATTTCTCCAGTAGATTAGATTTTAAAAATAAATAGAAGTTTTTAAAATAAGGATTTAAATAAAATATATAAATAAGAGGTAATTAGATAAATAAACTTCCTCGTGGGAACGATCCTATACTAGTACTATGATTTCCATTGTGGGCTTGCAATAGGTTAAGACTTGAATTTAACATAATTTTAATACATAAAATAAGCCAATCAGTATTTTGGATACGAGAAAGTCAGGTCGTTACAGGAGCACATACTACGCCGATTCTTTTTTAGTGAACAATGGTGCACCGTCGTTGCAATGTTTCATCACAAATAAAAATCGCCGCCTGAATGCGATTGAGTATGAAAAAGTTTTTATTCCGATTCACATCCAAAAGCGAAGACACTGGGCGCTTGCTGTGGCGATCCCCTCAGCTCATAAAGTCAATGTCCTTGATCCCCTCCCAGATCTTCCTCCAAAAACCAAATTTTGCGAGGCGATAAGGACACTGGTAAGCTACGCTAGAATATTTTCAAAAGTAACGTCGAAATCGCTTTGGTATTTGAGCTTCACCGCTTTGAATATGGGGCATCAACGCTTTAAAATTGGGGCGTCAATGCTTTGAAAATGGGGCATCAACGCTTTAAAAAAGGGGCATCAGCGCTTCCAAAATAAGGTGTCAGTGCTTTGATATTTTGTTGTTAGCGCTTTTGCAATGAGGCGTCATAGTTTTGTAAATAGGGCGTTAGCGCTTTGACAATGAGGCATTAGCGCTATTAAAATAAAGCGTCAGTGCTTCCAAAAAATGCAAGGGAGTGTCAGTGCTCCATTGTATGTCAACAAATGTGTAACTAATTATTTTATTTTTTTATTGATAGACGCATTACCTCCCAGCCCTGTTTCATATGCACGGCGCCACAGATTTCATTTTCTCCAAATGGTCTTGGGATATACAGGCTGTCGACGATGTGTCGACCCAAAGAAATGATACTCACTGCGGGGTTTTCGTGATGAAATACGTAGATTATTTAAGTAGGAAACTCCAGCCATATTTCAAATAGGAAGACATCGAAACTTTAAAGGTGGAGATTGGGCATGTCATTGGTACGCACAAAGAAGAAAATTGGGATGTCAGTGACGATGTGGAATCGCTTCTAGAAAAAATTTATATACATAAATGTACATTCATATTTTTTTACATACATAGTATTTTACTAAAAATTATATTTACATAGGATTACTTACGTAGGCTAGATATACAATATACACTAATTATATTATACGAGAATTTTTTAATACACAGGATATATTGTTAATCTCCCACTTCGAAGCGCTCACGCATTTTATCTGACGCGTCGGCACCTCCACAACGAGAACAGTTGAGATTTTATTCAATAAATAATGTTGGAAAAGGTTGGGCAAGAAAACAACACAGTCTACAATTTCAAAGTCCTCAAAACACTGTAATTAGAAGTGATGAAGCTTACATTTAGAATCAAAGACGCTTCGACCATCGTCTGAGTGAAGCACTGATGCTTCTATGAGCAAGCGCCATGGGTAACATCAAACAACGGCTTGACATTGAGGTGTCAGCGCTATGACAATGGAGCGCCATCGCTTTGACAATGGGGCGTCAGTGCCTCTATTTTTTAAATGTATTTGTAATTTATATTTTACTTCTTTTAACATCAAACAACCCCTTTAACGTGATTGATTATCTTAAATTATTTATTCCGATTCACATCAACAACCCACCCCACTTGGCGCTTGTCGTGGCACTCCCATCACAAAGAGTTATACTTATCCTGGACCCGTGCCCAGATAAATCTCTGAAAACCAAATTTTGCGAGGATTTAAATACACTGGTAAGTTCATAAACCATTGTTAGAAGTGTTAGCGCATCCTTATCGAAGCGTTGTCGCTTCTTATAAGAAGCAGCAACGCTTCTACTTCGGGGCGTCAGCGCCCCCATATATTTTATAAATGCGTGTAACTTCTTTTTTATTTTTTTTATTGACAGATGCATTACCTCCCAGCCCTATTATATATCCACGGTGCATCCGAATCTATTTTTCATAAATATCCTTGGGAATGTCAGAGTGTCAAGGCGCCGCGCTAAGAAAGCGAAATGACTGTGGGATTTTTCATGATGAAATATATTGATTATTTCAGCATGAGCCTCCAACCTAAATTTGAGCAGAAAGATATCCTTCATTTCAAGGCCGAGATTGGGCACTCCTTCGCTATGCACGTGGAAGAAAATTGGGATGCCAGTGACGATTTTGAATCTCTTTTATAAATTTTTAAAAAATATATTTTTTATACATAAATGTATCTTAACATTTCTTTATATACATAGCATGTATTGAATTCATACAATGTATACAAGACTTACATATGATAGATACAATGTAAATTGTTAATAGTACACGATATTTATTCACAAGAAGTGTTGTTAAATTATTACTTAATATCCTTTATTACCGACGCGCCAACGCCCCTTATTGGAAGTGATATATGGATGAAGAATAAATTGACACCACCCTAAACGGCACTTTTTTATTGAAATATGAATTCGTAATAATCAAAATGTCAACGCTTGTCATTAAAGAGCGATACCACCTTAGTGAAGCATTGACGCATCAAGAAAGAAGCGGTGACGAGTCTAAATAAAGTGCTAACGCTTCTTGTTTGAAGCTCGGACGCATGACGAGTCTAAATGAAGCGCTGATGCTTCTATCTAATTTTGATGATGCATCTCACTGAAAAGTTGATGCATGGACTGTAAATTGACCTGAACATTAGGGCTACTAATTGACTTAAGGCATCAACGTATGTAATAGTGCTACTAATAAGAAGCGACAGTGCCCTGAATATTAGGCTAGCACTTTGCCCTAGCTAGTTCAACATTAGGGCTGATGGTTCTTGAATGTCTTACACTTATTATAGTAATTCGAGAACAACTGAGATTGTATTCAATAATGTTGGAAAAGACTGGGAGAGAAAACAACACAGTCCATAATTTCAAAGTCCTTGAAACATCGTAATTAGAAGCGATGACGCTTCGGTTTAGAATCAAAGACTCTACGACCATCGTCTGAGTGAAGCGTTGGTGCTTCTATGAGCAAGCACCATGGGTACATCAAACAGCGGCTTGACATTGAGGCGTCAGCACTATCACAATGGGGCATCACCGCATTGACAATGGATGTCAGCGCCTCTATTTTCTAAACTGTGACTAATTACAAAAATAAACTGTGAAATTAAACAAAAGGATTTGCGTTCATATAAACTGTGACTAATTGCAAAAATAAACTATATAATTAGTCATATAAACTGTGAATAATTCCCGACACTAGGATGTCATCTACTTCCCATCTTCGGGAGGGTAGGGTTGGTGAAGATGGGGAAGAGGGTGGAGAGTTACGACGGGTGTAGGGCGAGGGGGGGATGTGGTAGACAACTCAGCGTCGTTGATAATGCGTTGTTATTGGCAAAATTGCGTCTCCTTCTCGGCTAAAATCGCTTCAAGCGCGGCCTTCTGCCTTTGAATCAGCCTGTTCTTCTTGGTCGAAAGCACGCGTATCTCGTACTTTTTTCTTTCAATAAGACAATCAAGGGTTTCAGTTATCTCAAATCAGTTGGGTTGTCCCGCCATGGTTTAGGGTTTAGGGTTTACAGCAAGGGGTTTTAGAGACAGAGAGCAAAAGAAAGGATATGATCAAAATGAATAAATGGTCGTACTGCAAAACTACTTTTTATTTAGTTAGAATACGAAAAATCACTGCTTCTGAAATGTTCGAAAAGACTACACGAAAAAAAAATAATGTTGAAACAGTCGCTGCAATAAATAATGTTGGAAAAGAATGCGCGAAAAGATAATATAGTCTACAATTTCAAAGTTCTTGAAATTCGTAATAAGCGAAAAGATGTTTAGGTCAAGGAGTGTCACCGCCCGTTATGGATGCGATGACGTTTCGAATTAGATGCGATGATGCTTCGAATAAGAAGCAATGACTCTTCGACAATCGTCTCACTGAACTTTGTGGAATACGCTACTTGCCACAGACCCTAGGAATTTATTTCACAATGACATTTCAAACCCTAGCTTTTTTCCTATAAAGTCATGTCCCATCACAAACCCTTCCCATTCCAAACCCATCGCATTTCTCTGTCTCCTAGCCCTAACCCTAACCCCATGGCGGAAGAACCAGACCATGACCAATCTCACCATCAAATGTTTGCATCTTTAGTACGAGTTCCTCTACGAGGATGGTGGTTACAGCAAGACGGAGCTGAAAATGTGAAGACCCCGAGACCAATCTCCCCCGCCCCTCCCTTCATTCTCTTTCCTTCTTCCGCCTCAGCCTCAGCCTCCTCTTCTCCACTATCTCGACATATCTTTTGTGGTATTTTTTCGACAGTGTAATCCTTGCTCCTACGGATCCTTATGATCACCTCATTAATGGCTGAATGAGGTAGCCATCTCTCTTAACGGATGGTGGGTTGAAAACTTACATCAAACTACGAGGATCTCCAACAAACTTTACTGTGTCTAGATTTTTCCTAAGTTAATATTTTATATAATCAACTTCTTTGTTAATATCTGTAAATATTTATTTCCATATTAATAGAGAAATTATTTTTGTGGATATCATCCCAAAAGTTATAGATTTATAAATATACTCGAACCATTAGGGTAAGAAGAGACCTCGCCATCAACCGAAGCGACTACGCTTCCATTTAGAAACGACGAAGCTTCTATTTAGAAGTGACGATGCTTCCATTTAGAAGTGACGATGCTTCCATTTAGAAACTACGACGCTTCTAATTAGGGCTAGCGATTCGACTTAGCCGCATTATTATTAGCGACATGAATATTAAGGCTACCAGCACATTGAAAATCAAAGATTGTATTAATCTCGTCCTTCACCCTTTGAGGAATGGAAGGCAAAAGAATGGATATGGTCAAAAGATTAAACCGACAGAGGGCTAAAAGGTATTTTTATATTTTCTGATAAATAAGGCATTTTTATTGAGATACGAACAACCGCTGAAATAATTAATGTTGGATAAGACTGGGCGAAAATACAACAGAATCCACATTTTCAAGCTCCTCGAAATTCGTAATAAATGAATCATTTTTACTGAGATACGAACAACTGCTGTAATAAATTATATTGGAAAAGACTGCTCGAAAAGACAACACAGTCTGTAATATCAAAGTCCTCGGATTTCATAATAAACGAACTGCTGCTTACATCATGAAGCGTCCTCGTCCGTGAAGCGATGATGCTTTACAATAGAAGCGATGATGCTTCTACAATCATCTCACTGAAGCGCTGACGCTTAAAAATTAAGCATCATTGGTAACATGATACAGCTGGGCGTTTCTATAATTTCAAGCTCCTCGAAATTCGTAATAAATAAATTATTTTTACTGGGATACGAACAATCGTTGTAATAAATTATGTTGGAAAAGACTGCTTCAAAAGATAACACAGTCTATAATATCAAAGTCCTCGAAATTCGTAATAAACGAAACGCCGCTTACGACATGGAGTGTCCTTGTCCGTAATTGAAGCAATGGCGCTTCAAAATAAAAGCGATGACGCTTCTACAATCGTCTCACTGAAGCGCTGATGCTTAAAAAATAAGCGCCATTGGTAACATCATACAGCTAGGTGCTTATTATCGTAATTTGGGAGAACTTCGTGGAATACGCTACCTGCAAAAGACCCT
This sequence comes from Chloranthus sessilifolius, assembly GCA_021018995.1. Taxonomy (NCBI): domain Eukaryota; kingdom Viridiplantae; phylum Streptophyta; class Magnoliopsida; order Chloranthales; family Chloranthaceae; genus Chloranthus; species Chloranthus sessilifolius. The sequence continues at coordinate 29,180,038 of CM037597.1, read as the reverse complement.
CAATATTTATTTCGGAGGTGATGTTTCAAAGCCTAGCCTTTTTCCCCATAAAGTCACGTCCCCTCACAAAGCCTAAACCCTAAACTCTAAACCCGTCCCATTTCGAACCCATCGTCTTTCTCCATCTCCTAACCCTAACCCCATGGCGAAAGAACCAGACCATGACGAGCTAAGCAGAGGCTTGATTGAATCCTTGAAAAGCAAAGGGCAGAGCTTGTAACTGCAATAAAAAGATTAGAAAAGTGGAAGCGGCAACGAGCCATTCTAGACGCTGAATCGTCTACCGAGACCCCCTGTTGCCATAGACCTCGTCCCAAACCGACCCTTTTTTCCAACTTCTCACCTTTCTCGACTTCTTAAAAATCTCACCATCAAATTCTCACCTCAGTGCATGTTCCTCTACGAGGACGGTGGGTGCGAAATTTGCATGCCTCCCCTTGCCCTTGGCTATAAATTTCTTCCTAACTGGATTTTATTCTCTTCACTGGCTAGTTAGGGATATTCGAAACACAGGGGGTGCGATCCCAACAAGAGGGAGTCATCTCTCTTGACAGAGCAAACATATTGAAGACCTCGAGACTAAATTTCATCGCAAACTTTAGCTTCTCGGTGGTCATTGTCGTTGTCCGTGTCTAGTTTTTCCTAGGTTTATCATTAATGTAATCAGTTTATTGGTTAATCTCTGTAAATTTTTCTTTCAATATTAATAAAAATTTTCTTTTTGTGTATATTATTTCCTTTTGTGTATTATTTTCTTATGCCCGGTGCACTCGAATATTTTATTTTTGTTCTGAGTAATACAAGCATGGCTCCATAGTCAATGAAGCGACAGCACCCTGAATATTAGCACCAACGCTTCAACCAAGCGGTGTGATTATTAGTGCTAGGTGAGGCGCTGCTGCTACAAACGACGCTTGGAGTTAGAAGCGCCAACGCTTCAAGTTATAAGCGAAGATGCTTCGATTTACAAGCGACGACGCTTCGATTTGGAACCGCTAATGCCTCTACCAAAACTGTTATATCTATCTGAGGCGTTGCCGCCCCTAACAATTAGCTTCTTGCTTGTTAACTCATTTTTCACGTAATTTATTTTAAATATATTTCGTTAGCTCATTTGGAGACATGTTATTTTTGTCAATCTCTTCATATGCACTGAGGATAAAGGTATACCAAAAGTTATAGATTTAAAACAGTCGGTGCCACAAATACGGATTGCTAATAGATTGGAATTACCACCTCTTGTATAGTTAAAAAATAATAAAGCTTCAATTTAAAGGCAACCACGATCTAATTAAAAAGCGTTGACGCTTAAATTATAAAGCGATGACGCTTTAAGTTAGTGCGATGACGAATCATGTTTGAAGCGATGATGCCTCAATTTAGAAGCGCTGACGCATCTTATTGAAGCGAACTAAGTATTAAGGCTAGCTGAGGCACTGGCGCTTCAAACATAGAGTGACGGAAGGCAAAATAAAGGATATGCAATGAAGAGCCGCAATAATAAATAATGTTAGAAAAGACTGCACGAAAAGACAACACACTCCATAATTTCAAATCCTCGAAATTAAGAAAAAAATTAAATGCCACTTTCGAAAATAATTGAAGCGTCATCACAAGTAATTAAAGAGCTGACGCTTATATTTAGAAGCAATCACACTTCTATTTAAGAGCGATGATTCTTCTATTTAAAAGTGATGATGCTTCTAACGATAAGCTTCATTGCTAACATCAAACAGCGACGCGCTATGTAATGAAGTTATTGGAAACGATGACGCTACCATTTAGAGACGATGACCCTTCAGGAAATGTCTTATTGAAGCGCTAACTCTTCCAGAGAAGTTGGTGGAATACGAAGGGCCGATGCAATAAATAAATATGAATCCCAATTACGAAATCACTGCGGCGACAGTGCACGATAAATATGAAGCCGAGCTACAACTATCTATTTAATGAAGTTGTATGACAAATTGCTATTTAAATGGCATCATAGCGCTCTAATTTTTTCATCTTCTATTGCTCCTTCAGTTAACTATTTCATCTTCCTTAGCCCAGACCGAAATGCATTGTAACGATTTGAGAAGGAGCCACCGGCTAACGCGCTTGCGTTTTATCAGTTCGTACGATGGTTCGATTATCAACATCCCCGACGATAACAAGCTAGTTGTCATTCCCGACAATGAGCATGTTGTTTCCCCTCCCCCTAAAGAAGTTATCATCATTCAGTTGAACGATGACGACCTTCCCATTATGCTGCCAGTGGTGGGAGACCCAGAGGTCCTTCTTCTCCCGGCTTCAGAACCAGTGCTTGCTTTCCCGGGTCCACAACTGGTTCTTCTTCTTCCACCTCCACTTCTTCCTCTTCCACCCCAGCCATAACCACCACCGCTACCATCTCCAACTCCACTTCCTCATCCACCACCTCCAACATAACACACTCCTCACATCCACCTACACCTCTACCTCCATTTCCACATCTACCTCCACCGCTACCTCCTCCACTTCCGCCGCCTCCCCCACCCACCGTGTGCGCCACCAACACAGCCTCCCTTCATTCTCTTTTCTTCTTCCCCCTCGGCCTCAGCCTCCTAATCTCCACTGTTTCGGCGTATCTTTTGTGATTTTTTGTCGATAATGTTATCTTTGCTCCTACGGATTACGATAAAGGAAGACCGTAAAGAAAGACGATGTATAGAAATATTTTTTATGTAAAGAAAAAAAATTTATTTATAATTGAAATCTTTTTGCATGATTATTAAAATCTTTTTACTTGATTTATAAATGTAGTAGCTTCGCTTTGCTAGAAAGTGTCGTCACTCAAATGGGAAGTGACATCTCTTCATAAGCGAAGCGCTAGTAATTCAAAAAGCAAACCGTGTACGATTCTTTCTTGAAATGTCGTTGCTTTTTTTATTTAATGAAATAAGCGATGGCGGTTCAACTTAGAAGCGATGGCGCTTCTACTTACAATAAGAAAGCGTCATCGTCCTTAATTCAAGCGCTAACGCTTCCATTTGGAAGCAATGGCATTTCAGTAAACAAGTGGCTACGCTTCAATAAACGAAGCGCCCACGCTTCGAAACAAGAGCGTCGCCGCTTCCTTCACGAAGCTAGATCACTTTTGTATGAGGCGACGTCACTTCGGAATGATAATCACGAAATATTAAATTCAATCCTAAAATCGAGAATGAACGCATAAAAAATAATAAATTTAATACATGCAAAGATGATCATGGGCTATCCACATGATTCAAAATACAGCTCTGGTCAGATAGGCGATGATGCTAGCTAAATAAGCATAAAAAATAACCCGCCAATGCATAGAAGACAATCAGATGTGCCCACGCTTCCGATTTGAAGCAATATCGCTTTGATAGCGAAGCACCGGTGCTACCAAATGCGAAGCAATATGGCTTTTCAAAAAATACAATCATTGTGACTCTGAGAAATCGCACTTTCCATTGTCCCTGTTCTGTTTAGCTCTGTTTAATGCTAGCAGCCATTATCCTAACCCTCTTTACCGTGCAAGTAATAATTTTATGACCCAACTCACCACAGCACTTACAATGGTCTCTCTTCTTTTTTAATTCTCCGAAACAAACCTCCATTCTAGACTTTATTCTATCGTTGTTGGTTGGCCTACCTTTGGTGGCACATCGTACTGGATCTCATACTGTAATGTTAGCATACTCTTGCAATGAAATTCCTTGGCTAGATAAGTTAGATCTGGCCGGAGAGGACGTGATGCTAATGGGTCTTTCATTATCTTCTTCTGTTTTAATGGCATCTACTCCTAATAATTTCTTTATCCCTTCCAACATGTAATCAACCAAGCGATTCGATTCCATCCCCAACTGAATTAACGTCGGTCTCGCTTCTCTCAGCTTCCATATTTTCATTACAGAGACAGAATTTGAATCCACTTTCTTACCATAGCCTGCCAAACATATAGTATTGTATCTAACTTCTTTCATCTATCGAGGTAAAATGTACTTAGATGGAATTGAGTCTACCGCTTCTTGAAAGTAAACATGAAATATATGAGAACACAACAAACCCTCGGTCTCAAAGTGCTTGCACTCACAAGTGGTTGTGCCATCTTGATATTCAAATGAACTTTGAATGTTCTATTGCTATCCTCCGTGCCATCCCCACCACTTCTGCGCACTTCGTATACAATAATCACCCAGGCTTCCTCTTCGACCACCTTTTGGAACTTAAAAGAGGAAAACGTTCGAAACTCATAGTGGAATCTATCTAACATGATTCTCGTATACACGGTAGCAACATGCCTCTCAATTCAATTTTCAAACAAGAGATCTGGTGTCATAAACATTGAGACAAGATCCTCCCTATTTTCTTTATCGTGATGAGATTGGACGACAAGATCATGTTGCTTGACAAATTTCGTCAAACTTGTCTGGGGATTGACATAAGAATCAAAGAAAGAATTTATACTTTTACTGTGTTGTATAGTGGTCATGCCGGCCCAAAAGGTATCACTCAAGTAGCATGAAATTCATTTCCTTCTAAGGGCGTATATTTGTTTTAACCACAAGTTATCTTACAGCTAAAACTCCTCCACAAGTTCTGCCCATGTCCTTTCAAAATCATCAATCGTTTGACTATACTGGCACTGATTGTACTTTCTCTCAAAATTCTCAAACTTTACCTTCAGCTATGAAAGATAGTTCAATTCATTCTTCCCTATGTGTCATATGTAGAGGAGATGCATGGTCCCCGAAAGAACTTCGAAGATGGTCTTGCTCATCTCATTGTATTGATCGGTGATCATTGCATTAGGTTTCTTACCACCCATGCACTTCAGCCATGTGTTAAACAATCCAATGAATGTCTCCTCCGTCTCATTCACGAGCAATGCACATCCAAAAAGTGTTGTCTGCCAATGATGGTTGACTTTGTGAATGGGGCGAAAGGCAACAACAATTTGTTTATTTTATAAGAGGTGTCGAATACCACCACATCACCAAATTATTGATACGCCATCCTTGACTTGTGATTAGCCTAAAATATACTACGTATACGATATTCTTCGTCCAGCTCTGCTTCAAAGAAAAAATCATCTCCTTTATTTTGCCTATCAATGAAAGATTTGATCACGATCATGCACATCGGATGATTGTTACTCTCCTTTCTTATCTTCTTTAGGTAATCTTGGATTTGTTGAGGGCTTACCGTCACACCAGCCTCTCCATCCAAACTCGACAAAATAGTGGAAATCTTCAATGGAGGGATTATTCCATCAAATACACCTATCAATGATTTACCTAACTGGTCATCTTACTATGTAATCGCAGTTCCTTCACCTTCGTAGGTGTATACAACTGATGATTATGCGGCTCTCTAAATCTCATTACCTCCCACAACCTTTGGTCGTCGATCCTAATCTTCAACCTTGCCTCACATCCGTATTTATTATCTCTTGAACACTTTATATCGGCGTGTATTTTGCGCTTGTTAGACTGCTTGAACCCTTCGAACGAATATACATATTTTCTCTTTATAATCTCTCCCTTTGCGGATTTGTAAGTGCTACTTTTTCTAACGCTGAAACCAACTTTTTTTATGTATAAATTATAGAAGTTATATGTCTCGTCTTCATATTTGAATTTCAAGCCTATACGTGGCTTCCATTCCTCGCTGATATTCTCGGACCCTACATAACTATCCAGCATTTCCATATCCCTATCACAAGCAAGTGAAACTTCTTCTAAAGAAAGCGTCTCAGGGGTGAGATTTAAATCAACGGCACCTACATTGAATCCTCCAATGAAGTCTATTATAGCCCATGCATTAGACGAAAAATAAATCAACAACGGGTTAATAAGGAAGCGATTCACGGCCTTAAGGAGCATTAACGCATCAAGTTAGAAGTGATAACGCTTCTAACTCCTCACGATGTCACTTTGTATCGCCTCACATTTTGGTGCTTCATATAATTTTATGATCTCCACCCTAAATCAATAACAGGCTAATAAGGAAACAACTTTATAACGAAGCACCGACGCGGCCACAAAGAGCGACTACGCTTCAAGTTAAAAGCGATGGCGCTTCTAACTCGTTGCGTCGTCGCTTTATTCCGCTTCACATACGAAGATATAGCGCAGATCATACGAAGCGCCGTCGCACGCACCCGCGCATATATGACCAACCCTAACTATCTGTAGAAAATGTGTCTACCTCGATCGTAACATATAAAACCTTCATTTATAAAGTTACCTCAAATGATACTCTTTTGAAAGTTGACAAAGCGACGCTTCTATCCAGTCAAAGCTCCAGAGTCGGAGAGAGAAAACGATGTCTTTTGGTCGCTAGCGCTTCAATCAGCTCCAGAGAGAGGAAAAGTTGTCTCTTCTGCGCTAGAAAGAGAGAGATAAATTTTTCTCTGGTACGAAGCGCTTCAGTCAGAGCTCCAAAGAGAGAGAGAGATAAAATTGTCTCTGGTACAAAGCGCTTCAGTCAGAGCTCAAGAGAGAGAGAGAGAGATAAAGTTGTCGCTTCTGCATTAGCGCTTCAGTTCCGTTCCAGAGTCGACAGAGAGTATTGCAGAGAAGCTCAAGCCAGAGAGTGGAAATAAAATGAAAGAGAGAAAGAACCCGAAGAGAGCGGGACAGAGAATGAACCTCTGCACCTTTTTTGAATTATTTCAAAAAATCAGAGAGCTTTTTAGAATTATTTTACCGTCATATCCTGATGAGACATTCTATCTTGGAGCCCTAGCTCTGGGATACTAGCAGCCCGTACATACTTTATCTATCACTGTCAGTAGGAAAACTCTTTTAAAGCTAATCGGGGTTAATGCAAAATCACTTTCTACGTGTTTGCTACCCATTGGGGGAGCGTAGAAAAATCTCTACCCCCGAGCGCATTTTCCCCATTGCCATATATATATAGGAAAAAGGGAAAATGCGCTCTGGCGTAGAGATATCTCTACACCAATTGATATGGGTGCGACACATAGCGTCCTTTTTATGAAGTGATGGGTAGCATGGGAACCACTTTACTAACTAGAGTTACTCTTTTAAATATTTTAATACCCTTCCAGCCGTCATTTTTGACTTTTTTAAAGTCTCTTTCTTTTCTTCATTTTTCTAAGAAAGTATCGGACATACTTTTTTAGGTATATTTTAATAAAAAAAAATGTGGTCTCCCAATAGCGAAGCGCTAGCACCTCGGTAGCGAAATGCAGGCACCCTGGCGCCGAAGTGCCGACGCTTCGCTGAAAAAAAATGGAGCATCGGCGCTTCGATAATTTATTTATTTTTATCGAAGTCGATAAAAAAAAAATAATTAATCGAGCGTTGGCGCCCCTAAAACGAGACGCCAGCGCTTTGATAATTATTATTTTTTTTTATTGAAGCGTCGATAGCTCGATATAGAGGCGCCGACACCCCTAAAACAAAGAGCCGGCGCCCCTAAAACAAGGCCCCGGGGTGTCAGCGGTTCGCCATCGGGTGTCAGTGCCTCGTTTATCAAGATGTCGACGCCTCATATTCGGGGCATCGGCGCTTCGCTGTTGAGGTGCTAGCACTTCGCTACTAAAAGACTACATTTTTTATTAAAATATACCTTAAAAAATATATTTGACACTTTCATAGAAAATGGAGAAAAGAAAGACTTTCAAAAAGTCAAAAATGATGGTTGAAAGGCTATTAAAATATTTTAAAAGTATAACTCTAGTTAGTAAAATAATTTTCATGCTACCCATCACTTCACAAAAAAGATGCTACATGTCGTACCTATATCAATTGGCCTCTACGCCTAAACCCATATTTCCAGGCCTCATATACACACGTTTTTTATGATTTTTTATGGTGTTTGCTCTTGGACTTCTAAATTCAATAAAACATTTACTCAACATCTTGAATAACAGATTGAAAGTGGTTGATTCAATAGTTAAGTTTGAATCAAAGACTGAGGAAAATTCACTTCCACCTAACAGATTGAGGGTAGAAGGGTAGATCTTAAATATGATTTGCGTTCAATTTTTGTGATGTGTGACATGTGAAATTAATATTTAACTAGTTTTTGAGATGTGTGACATGTGAAATTAATATTTAACTTTCTCGCAGGCTTATAATCTCAAAATCTATTATATGAAAGATTTGGGATAGAAAACAATCTCTATCATCGTTTGATTTAAAGCAGTCAAGGATTTTTTTTATTCATTTAAGCGACGTGGCTGTATCAGAAATTAGTGTGGTAGTATAAGCAGCCAAAATAAAAAAACGGATAAAAAGGGCCAACAGCAGAGGGAATGTTCACTTTTAGCTTAAAATACTTTGTGTCGGCCACTATTATATATGGCACAGTGACGCCAGTGCATGTCACCCTGATCCGATTAATACTGGTACAATTATGGCTGTGAAAGGGTCGGGTCGGGTCGGGCAGGGACCCGGCCAAGCCCTAAATGCTAAGGCTAAAGACAAATTTTGAGGGCTAAGATACGGCAAGGCCTGACCCAGCTTGATATTTATTATTATTCCCAGCTTGATATTTATTATTATTATTATTATTATTATTATTATTATTATATAAGTTAATAGTTATTATATATTTTTATTTTATCAAATATATCCTTTTTTTTTAACTTTTAGATCATTCTTAATAAATAGATAGATTAGAAGATTAATTTGATTATTTTAGAAATAAAACCATCTTTTTGTCATATTTCATATTGTAATTTATATTTAAAATTATTTAATAATGACATCATATATATTTATTTTAGCAAAGAACAACAAAAAAAATAAAAGGACAATATTCGAAAACCCAAAGCTAGACCTTAGCCCGACGCTACTAGGGCTAGGGCCGACTATGTTAAAGCCCACTAGGGTCGACCATATTAAGGCCCGCCTAGGGTTTGGGCCAAGGCAATGCAAAAGCCCAGCTCGGCCCATTAACAACCCTAAGTATAATGTGTGTGCCACTTCACTTACTTTTATTATTTTTACGGCTTTTATCCAAGTCTACTAAACTTCCTTTTCTCTTATGTCCTTGTATTTGTTGAGTCTTAATCCTACATATTTTTCTTATTTTTATTTTTTAAAATATAATTTTATTTAATGTTTTTAATTTATGTTTAAATTACTTTTTGTATATCATGCCATCTCGGGGGAAGGAGCTTCAGCACCACCCCCATTGGTCACAGCCAAGAATCAAAATTTCTGATAAAATTTTGGTTTTGGGTTTAATCAAAATCGAAAATTTGAATCGAAATTTCAACCGAAAATTAAAAATTTGGCTAAAATTTTAGATCCCATACAAATTTGGACCAAAATGTCAGTCTAAATTATCATTTTAGTGGGGACCGAAACTAATAATTTCAGCGGAAATTTCAGTTATTTCGCCAAAATTTTGATCCTCGGTCACATCAATCTAACTCTCCTAACATTGGGAAATGCATAGATATGGTGTCCATTCGTGGGTTAGATATTCCTCCTCCACATTATTTCTCACCGTCTTTACAAAGTGTCTTTCCAAAGCGTGGGTTGTATTCTCTGTAACCACTACAATTGGTGCTCTCTTATATTACCCCACAAATGATACCTTTGTATGCCTGCTTGCTCCTCGGTTCTCGAAGTTATTTCGGACGGATGATTGCATCTAAAAGAAAGTAAAAAAATTTGCTTTCATCCATTTTGATGTATACATAAATACTTTCTTTATTTTCTAATATCCTTATATGTTTTGTATGAATTTATATTTTTTCAAAATTTTGACTATTATAAATATATTTTAATATATCTTATTCATTTATATCAGTATTTAATATGTCACCATTATAATTATACCCTTATCTCATCTATTTGACTTCGGCTTTGCGAGTCCTATTTCTCCAGTTGTTTCATATCAGCACTAAGTTGCTTTTTGTTACTTCGCAATGTTTCAGATCCCTCTCACAGCTTCCATCCAGATTGTCATTGATTATCCTCTTATCTTATGTCATTGTATTTGTAGAGTCTCATTTCTACGTATTTTTCTTATGTTTAATATTTTTTATTTTTAAAAAATTTTATCTAATTTTTCTAATATTTTTCTTAAATTAATTATTGCATATCATGGCATCTCAGCGAGATGTCTCAAAATTGAGCCTCTCTAAAATGTGTCGGACTTCCGAAATTTTAAAATCATAACAAAACAGCACTGCAACATGGTCATCATTCTAAATTATACGACAACAGATACACACAAAAATCTTATACCACCACACTAACTATTAGGTCCTGTTTGGCAAAATTCAGGGGAAAGGTTTTTTTGTACTTCCCACGGACTGATTTTTAAAAAAACCTCAAGGAAATTATTTTTTTTCATAAAAAAATATGTGCTTGTGAAAAAAAAAAATTTATCCTTTTGGTTATAAATCTTGTAAAATTTGTCAAAAAATTAGAGGCACATTAAGATACATGCTTTATCAAAACTATTAAAATACGAGTTTGATCTCATACAATTAAAATATTTTCACGATTATGTCACATGCGACATATTTGTGAACAATCTAACCAGTCCGATTGGTTGTCCATCAATGGAGCATATTTCATTTAAAGAATCACGCCAATAAGACTATACAGATTCCCCGATCAATGAGCTTCAATATTAGCAATTAAATTTAGGGTACTTTTATTAGCGTCTATGAAATAGTGTTGGGCACCTACCCTAAAAATCATTGATTGCTTTAAATCAGACGTTGGAGATCATATTTCGCTCCAATCTTCCATGCAAGGGATGTTGATGTCATGAACGTATTATTAGACGGTTAATTTTTAATTTCACATGGCACAGATCCCAAACATGATAGCCAATCATTAAGTCATCGCATAGAGTTTATACAATATAAGGTTGTATTGAAATATTGCAAATAGTTACATCTTTACAATTATAATAGTTTATAACATTCAAATGTGTGTAGTAGTACAACAAGCTATGCAAATCCAGCTAGTAAAATGGTAGGCGGCACTAAAAAAGGCGCCTTTAGTTTCAACCCATATTTATCTTTCTCAACTTGGGTTTCACCTTGTTAAACCGTTGACTTCTTTGATCAGACCATAGAGATTATTTTCCAACCCAATATTTGATACAATAGATCTTGAGATCATTAACCTACCATCATAGCATCAGATTTTGATTCAGCATGACACACATCTTGAAATGTGATCCAAGAACCATATTTGATGTATTGCGATGATGGCTTTCATTTTTTGAGATGTATACCATTTGGAATCAAAATTTGTCCGTCTGATGGGAGACTCATGATCACAAGATTGATTTGTATAAGATTGGTGGGTAAAATGAAACTCCATCGTCATATTCAAAGAAGTTAACGGCTTAAGCATGCTAAATTTGAGTTGAGAAGGAAAAATCTCGAGTTGTAAGGACCCTTTTTAAAACCCTCCAAGGTGTCATTGTTTTCACCCGATTCCCAAACGAAATAAAGTTTCAGCAAAAATTTTGTTGAAAATTTAATTCTAGTTGTTTCCAATTTTTTTTCAAAAAAAGTGGGACCCACATATCAGCCTGTTTAAGTTTTGAGTAAAAAAACCAATTTTTAGCGAAAAAATTGAAAAACCCTTGCTGTCAAGTAAGGCCTTACATTACAATTATACTCCACCATATAAATCGAACTTAAGAACACTTGTACTCCACCATTTAAAATGGTACACTTGGATACATATGTTAGATATTTAAAAGTTCTTTAAGCTGGTCTTTTCCCAAGAGGTGTGTCCTATCATAGTTATGTGTCCTTTCAAATAAAGTGTTTTTCCAAAGTGGTGTATCTTTCAAAAGAAGTATCTTTCCAAAGTGATGTGTCTTTTCCAAAGGGATGCCTGTAGCACCTTTTTATAGGAAAATGACACGGGGTGCATTATCACACCACTTGATTTTTATTTAAGGAATCTAAAATCATTGTTTTATTAAAAATTACATTGGAGTCTTCATTTTCTCTGATTTTGTCTTTAAAGGTCTTGATCAGAGCCTTTTTGCAATATTTAGTATTCAGATAGCATGAACAGATTCACCAAATCTTTCACAAAAATACACAGCCGGTTCATTATATCCTAGAACCAGTCTGTCGGTAATATTTTGGTGACCATTTTGTTGAAGTGGTGGGAAAATATTGGTTTAAAGACATCGATATTTCCCGTGCCTCAGACCAGTTCCCTGTATTATTTAGGGTCAACATTCCACAATTTTTCTAACAATTTTAAACTAATATTCACTGTATAAAAATTGGGATTAAGGTGATAATAGGGCTGAAATCGGTTACAAAGTTGTACCGAGAGTCGCCTTAGTTGAAGACACCAATTTAGATAGAGTAACCATCTCTATGGGGATTGAATTGTGAAGGAGTAAAATAAGTGATCGAATAAGAGTAAGGAATGAGAAATCGGATGTCAATCAACCTTTTTATCTGGAGTCCGATGCACTACCATCGTGCCACAAACCTAAAGTCAGCATTTAATTTTGATGAGAGTCGGTGAAGGAGCCTTCAAGATTTGACAACACTTAGAAATCAGTGGGGAACACTTTAAGATAAAGCAATCAGTCAATACCAGGATGATGAAGATCAACAATGATGGAAAGGTATATCGATATGTAGGGGCAACGGTTGAGCAGTTAGTGTCGATTGGAATTGGTGTCGTTTGGAAATACGATAAAAAGAGATATGTTTATCTTTTATTTTTAAAAGTATTGATATAATAAATTAAAATTATATTAATGAGCTGGTTTAATAACATAGACTGGCAACTTTACCCACACCATTGTGTGAAACAACCACTGATATGGTTGATCTTATCGTTGTTAACGATATGAGAACTGCTAGTTGCCATAATCTCTTATGGCCACCATGCTTTTCAAATGTTGAGTTGTCCATTTTTTGAAAACATGGCAAATATTTATGACGTTAAAATAACATTTTATTTTTATGTTCTTTGTGGGGAAGGAGACGACCCAATTTATTTATTTAGTTTGGGTCGATAACCAATAAAGTTCTTTTGCATTAGTTTTCTCTTTGATGTTGAAAAAGTGATAATCAGAGATTGAATTCTTATAGATGCATATTTTAATGAGTTATATTTGGATTTGGCAAGAGGCACCAAATCCAGTAATTCAAGATGGGTTCTTATCACCACTCATTGTTAAACATGACCGTCCGATCCATGAACTCTAAAATGGATGATGGATGGTTGGTCACATTTTTGTTGTTTTAGTCAAAATTTAAAGTGATCCACGTGATTTCTTGGCTAAAAACTGTGTCGTGATGGGCTGATAGTTGATCTATTTTGATCATACAAGTGCAACATACATGTTATTTTGGAACAGGTTGTTTTGGGTCATGAGCGAGTACCACTGAACATGGTTCTTGCCTACTCTATTTCATTTTTTGCATACCTCTTTGGAGAGCCTTATTGAGAAGGTTTTTGATACCCATGAAAATTCGTAAGATTATAAATACATATGATCTATGATGATGGTCACTTGATCATTACTCATTAGTGATCTTGATCGAGTGATTGTGATTGAGTATTCACATGATAAAAGTCATGACCACTTAAGTTTGGTTTATTGACAATAATTGAATGATCAAGATTGATTAAACACAATTATATGATGATTGAATGGTCATAATGGAGTGTGTTTGATCAAATCATTTTAGCATTATTATGATATTCAAGTTAATAATAAATTTTCAAGATCAGTTTACCATTGCTATGTCATGATTGTTTCGCCATAATAGAAACATAGGAATTGAGTAGCCACATAATGCGTTTGGTAGTGATTCATGATTGATTGATCGGATTTAATCTTTAGCAACATTTAAAAGATTGGTTGGAGACTTGGAGATGGTGAAATAATTTGAGTTGAAATATCTTAAAGAAATAATGGATTTAGATTTGAAAATACAAATCAGAGTCGTGATCTCACAAAAGATATTAAAGAGCACTAATGAATCTCATTGAGTGTATTGCTTGAATGAAAATAGATAGAGAAATGAAATGACTTAAGGCTCCATTAGGAGAAGTACCAATAAGTATTAAGTCATAACTTTTAAATTATTTGTGAAACATTGTCAATGAATAAGAAAACAAATGATATGTGATTTCAGGCATAAATGTCTGAAAAAATATTTTATGTGTTGATAATTAGAGTTCTGAGTAATTATGGAAAGTATTTGTAATGACCCTGATTTTTTTATTTTTCATTGATGATTTAATCAGTGATTCTTGAAGAGAATACATCTACTTTTGTTCATGACTAATAAGTATCCATACCTCTTCAACTAAGGATACGTAAATTTTCGATAACGAAAATTCTTTAAGGTGGGAAGAAAGTAATAACCCAAAATTTTCGAATGTGTTGAATCGTTGACCTTTGACGAGAATGCGACTTTTAACTGATTTGACCTGAGTCAAATATTTGACCTAGGTATTGTGGCCTCAAACCCCACTTGTTATAATTAGGGATATGTGTCAAGCACATTAAATCTCAACTCGTATCCTATGTAGAGCGTATGCGCATTTGTGTATGTTGCACACGAACCCAAATCCAATAACCCAACTTATCACATGGCACCCAATCAAGTGTACATTTTCAGCAAGCTGCATGATACCGCCTTGAATTTTTAGGATAAATAATTAATAATAATGAATTTTTGTGTGAATTACAATTATACTCCACCATATAAATCGAACTTGAGAACACTTGTACTCCACCATTTAAAATGGTACACTTGGTTACATATGTTGGATATTTAAAAGTTCTTTAAACTTGTATTTTCCCAAGAAAAACCTCAAGGGGTTAGGTGAGTTGGCCAGGTACCTGCTTCCAAAAGCAGGAGACCTAAGTTCGAATCCCATCCCCCTCTTGAGGCCACCCTAGGGATTTATATCCTATGCTGGCACGACATGTGTTGAATTTGAAGTGCGCATGTGACTCTGGGATTAGACGGGTGCTCTAAGAGGCCCGGATACCCAGGTTATCAGAAAAAAAAAAAAAAGATTTCAAGTTTTAGCCTTTGGTGAAGAGCCCGTACACCGACTCATGATGTATTAGCCTAACACTGAATTGACCTCATAGACCCTAGAGTTTTTACCCTTAAGCGCCAATGGTTAAGAGGTTTAGGGATTTAAAACTGATTGGGTAAGATTTGGACTCATTTCGAGTCTTTTGGGAGAGTTATTAATATACTAAAGATTGGGTGTGCTAACTTCACACAGAATTAAAACTCTTTGTATAAGTGTGAACACATTAGTTCAATGTACTAGATTAATGCTGAAACCAAACTCTATTTGTGAATAGGAACGAACAAGCTAATACGATGTGTGTGTGTGCTTAACGCTAAATCTAACCCTTGTGGATAAGAACAAATACATTTTTTCGACGTACTCGCATCACGTTGAAACGAACCCTTAAGTTAAAGGTGAAGCCCTCGCGTGGGTTTCTCATTGTTTGCAAAGTTTGAAGAGAGATAGAGAGGGTGAAGAAGGAGACGAGGAATTCCGCTGAATTCGTGCACTCTGAAGCTCCAAGTCTTCATGTAATTCCACCAATCCGATTTCCATGGAACTATAGAAGTCGAGCTTCAACGTTGTAGGAATCCATGAATGAGAGGGAGAGGTTCGACTCCGCAAATCCCTCTCCTACAAAATCGAATACAATCCGATTCTCACTCGATTTACGCATGGATTTTGCAAGAAGAAAGGTGAGAAATCATTACCCAAAAGTGTTGAATTTGTAGATCTAAATGTTTTGAAATTCGTGTGAGATGTGTGAATGAAAATGGCAAAAAGTCGTGAGAAAAAAGGGTTTCTCAAACTTAGAAATCCGCAGAGTTTCTGCATCTCGCGCGGGCGAGATTGGCTTGTCGCGGGAGTGAGCAGCCTTCAGAAGGGCTCCTTTGAGTCTCGCACGCACGAAGAGCAGAGGAGAACAGGGACTCCAGTGTGCCTCTGTTGCTCGCTCGAGCGAGCTGGGTGTGTGCCATTGGACTCGCACGCCCGACCCTACATTTCGCTCGCGCGAGATTTAGAGTTTGGGTTGTTTTAGGTCTTTTCTCGTGAATTTTTTGGAAACGTCAACCGTTAAGTTTCCTTTTATATTAATGAAGGGTTTTTGGATATTTGGGGATGCAGGTCAAGGTTGAGAACATCCATGAGGAGTCTTGTATCGCTTCGCCTGAATCGTAGCTAAGGTGGGAAAACTTTTATACATAATTGCATTTCAATTTGATTTTTCATAGATGCTTTGATATGATCGTTCGGAATGGGATAAATTGACCATATTTGAATTGTAGTTAGACTTGTTGAAATTTAAAATCTGAATCCGCTTTTGAAAATGATTAGCGAACTTGAAATTTAAATCCGAGTGATGAGCTTTATTTACATGATTTCAAAAACTTGTATTTCATTTGATACCTGAATTATGATAATTGCGATGAACTAAGCACACTATACGAAGTTGAATATGTATATGTACCTGAACATGAATCGAATTTAAACTTTGAATCGAACTCAGAAGTTAAATTTGAACCGAATAATAAGTCTTATCATTAAATGGACCGCTATGCGCGAATTATAAGTACACTGTGGGCCGCTAGGACGGAATTGAACCGGCACGGCGGCGTATCCATGAATCGAGTGGACCGCTATGGGTGGATTATAAGTACACTGTGGGTCGCTAGGGCGGAATCGAACTGGTACGACAGCATACCCGTGAATCGAACTGGTACAGCAGTCTCCATGAATCGAACCAGCACAGCGGTATATTCGTGAATCGAACTAGTATGACAGTCTTCGTGAATCGAACTGGCACAGCAACATATCCGTGAATCGAACTAGTACGGCAGTTAATTCGTGAATCGAACCAGTACGATGAAATATCCATAAATCGAATGTGTAAAACATGTAAGTGAATGTGAATTGAACTTAGTAAATCAAAGATAAGACATGTAAGTGAATGTTAATCGAATTCAGTAAATCAAGGATAAGGCATGTAAGTAAATGTAAATTGAACTCAGTAAATCAAATATAAGATATGCAAGTAAATCGAAGTCAGTAAATTACTTTCCGTTTTGACATGAACAAGACACCCTGTTTTGATACGAAGTTTTCTTTAGTGCGAAAAGACATTGATATTAGCCTTTGTTTTGTAATGAAAAAGGGTCATTTTTTTCCGTTTCAGTAATAAAAGATATTCTGTATTAATACAAAATTGTACTTGATACGAAAGGTTTAGAAATTTTGTTTGATATTAAATGTCTTGGAAATTCGATTTTGATAAGAAAATGCCTTTGAAATCAGTTTCAGTTTTGATAAGAAAATGCCTTTGAATTTAATTTCTATTGTGATTAGGAAAATATCATCAGTTTTAATATGAAAATATTTTGATCTTTGTCTTTAAATCTACGCATGACTGATGAGATGTATATTGGTATCCACTTTCCTCTACTGAGCTTAGACTGTTAGCTCACCCCGACTATACGCCACAGGTATAGGTATTGATTAGGATCTTGGCTTTGAAAAATATCCAGACTACGTACCGGAAGAAGAAGATCTTCCGCTTGAGGATTTGTACCCCTAGTTCAAGGATCGTAGGTTTAGTACATTATAGATTTTGATAAGTTTGAGTTTGGTACAGTCGTGCTATCATACACATATTATACACCATTGTTAGGTGATGGTAGGCCATCACCGGTGATTTATTTTAGTTTATTGTTCGTGTTGGATATTAGAACTGGAGATTTGATTTTTGTTCTGACATATGTACATTTGCTTTGATTTTCACATGTGTGTGGATGTACCAAGTAATCTGTATCAAATTGTGATCTACGATTTAGCGATTAAGATTTTTCTAGTTGTTAAAAAAAAAAAAGTGTCAGAAAAATTCAGGCTGTCAATATATTAGTCTAAAAGAAGAATTAGGATGGGTTTAAAGTCATTTACCCAAACAGTCACTTACGATGAGAACCTTACCTAATATTTGTTTGGTCAATGTTTAGGTTCAAAGGGAAGAACAAGTTGTAAATCTGTGACGGACAAAGGGGCATTATATTGATGAGAAATAAATTCTCATCAATATCTCAGAAATGATAGTATTTTTTCCTGTAATGGATAAGAAAATGTTGAGCATTGCTCTTAATAGACGTAATATAATGTGTTAAGATGTTAAAGTTACATTAGCATCTCATATAGGTATACCTATATAAGTGTGAGGGTGGAGTCACCTTCAATAAAACATAGCTTTATCTCATAAACACTTCTGAAAATCAGGATACTAGCATAGAGCCTAAATATGCTAACCTATTTATTGAACACTAAATATATGAAATATGTGCGTGAAATAGTTTCAATTTGCTGTATAAGATCGTTAGTTCAAGACTTAGTTTCACCTTATAAGATCGTTAGTTTCAAAACTTAGTTTCACCTTATTTCCACTAAAGTGAAAATTCAAATCTGTAAGATGTTTTCATTTATACATAAATTTCTAGGTTTGTTCTGATTTAAAACTTTTAAATGGTGGGGGATTGTTGGATATTTAAAAAAAAATTAAACTTGTCTTTTCCCAAAAGGTGTGTGTCATATCATAGTTATTCGCCCTTTCAAATGAAGTGTCTTTCCAAAGTGATGTACCTTTCAAAAAAAGTATCTTTCCAAACTGATGTCTTTTCCGAAGGAATCCCAGTAGTACATTTTCATAAGAAAATGGTGTGAGGTGCATTAACATACCACTTAATTTCTATTTAAGGAATCTAAAATTATTGTTTTATTAAAAATTATAATGGAGTCTCCCTTCTCTTTGATACTATCTTTAAAGGTCTTGATCAGAGAGTTCTTGCAATATTTAATATTTGGTTAGTATGAACGGATTCACCAAATCCTTCACAAGAATACACAAACGATTCGTTGTATCTTGAAACCAATTTGTTGGTAATCTTTTGATGACCACTTTGTCGAGATGATTGGAGCAAATATTAGTTTAAAAACAGTGATATTTCTTATGTCTCGAACCAGTCAACGCTTCATAATTTTTCCTATAATATATACCTACTATTTTAGGGAGGACTATAAACAATTCAGGTCGGCCTAGTGTCTGACCCGATTTTAAAGTAGGTAAACTTGACTTATCAGGTTGAGTCAGGCATGAAGCATCAAACTAGGGCTATCAAAGGTTCAGCCACCCTAAAACCTACCCCGATCCTACCTTAGGCGAGCTTTGTTATATCCATCTATAACTCCTCCGTAGGTAAGTCGGGGTGTTGTTTTTTTCCCTTAAATTCCTTTAAAAATCCCTTTTTTTTTTTTGCCTGTCTAATGAATTAATAAAGACTTGAGACTTACTTTTGAGAATTAAATGTATCCGTGTACAATAAATTACCAAATCACTGCTACATATCTATAATAGATATAATATTAAAAGGGATGCAGGAGCTGAGCAAGCCGCACTTACAGGCTGCAACTTATTAGGCCCTTACTCCGTCGGCTTGTAGCAGGCTTTCAATTTTATGCCCTCGCTCTAGCGTCTGTTAAAATGTTGAGCGCTAGCTCTATGATTTTAGGGCCAAGCGAAGTGGGTCAGCTCCAACCCTAATGATAGCCATAGATACAACCGACGCGATCTTTTACACAGCTAGGGGTGCAGATGGGTCAAGTCAACCCCACAGATCAAGCCATCCAACCTGCCATGCGTTAGGTTTGGGTTCAAATTCCTGACCCGTAGGACAGGTTGATAATCCCAGCCCATTTATTAAATGCACCGGCTTCTGGTTGAGGTTCTTGATCCGATCCGGACCCGACTTCACCCAATCTCTCCTTTTATTTACCCTAGCTCGCCGAAACGAAGATTTGCTAGAGGGGTTAGGTTGGGTTTGGGTAGTCCTCGACCTGGCCCAAACCAGACCCATCTGCACCTTTATATGAGATAGAGGGTTTCCGAAATTTTAAACTACGCCAACCCAACCCGACCCAAAATCCCTTGGCCCATAACGTCAGATTTGGGTGCACCCAGGGGTACAGTTGGGTCACAGGCTCAAGAGTTGGGCATTTTTGCCACCCCTAAGCCGTCCCATTGACAGTAATTTGGCTCGATGGGCTTAGCTTTGGGCCGGGCCGAAAATAGCATAACAGATAAGATGGTCAGTACTTGGTGGTCCTCAACCTAAGAGTTTAAGTTACTTGAGCCTGCTAAAATTTTGAGAAGTGTCTGGATTCCTGTTTCCTTACAGGGATGAAGTCGCGGATCTGCCGACTCAATTGTTCTTAATAACAAAAAAAAAAAACACATGATTGAATGATAACAAGGTGTTTTATATATATATATATATATATATATATATATATAGATAGATAGTTCCCCTCTTCCACAAGCAAACCACAATTATGAAGATGTCCCTAGAGTTAATGATGGAATAAGATGATGGGAACACAGATCAAAATCTCAGTTTCGATTTAGTTTCGGTCAGGACTCGAAATGTAAATTGGTAAAAATTTCGATCAAATTTTTGGTAAATTTCGAAAACGCAAATTTCAGATTGCTCTGAATTTTACCGAATTTTGCCGAACTTTATTTTCTTAGTTTTTTTTTAACTATTAAACATTATTAGAACAAATATATACCATGTTTCGGTTTCGTTCATGACCTGAACTGTAAATTGGTCAAAATTTTGATAATTTTCGATCAAATTTTCAGTAAATTTCGAAAAATGCAATCTGAAGATCATATGTACTTGCACTCGCTTTTTAAGTGATTGCACCAATGTTAAAAAAATATTTTATATTTTAGGGACATGTGATAAGTGAAAACGCAATCTGAGCCGTCTGATCTAAAGTTCATGATCTATAGATCCTTAGTGGACAAGATTGACATGAAATATTGATTTCATCATCTAATTAAATATAGTCAAAGGCTATTATATTAGACGGTAATTTGATATCTGACGGTAATTTGAAAACGCAATTTGAGCCGTCTGATCTAAAGTTCATGATTATAGATCCTTAGTGGACAAGATTGACACAAAATATAATCTTTATCATGTGTTTAAATATAGTCAAAGGCTATTATATCATACGTGAATTGTGTTTTGCTTTAATCTTATCTATCAAGGATCTATAGATCATGAACTTTATATCAGACGGTCTAGATTGCATTTTCACATGTTATGTGTCCCTAAAATAAAAAGTCTTTCTTTTACCTCGTGCAATCACTTAAAGTGCCTGTACATATGATATATAGTAATCAAACCCATCTTTCTCTCTCTCTATTATTAACCATCAAACCCAAACCCACAAATATCTCTCTCTCGTCTAAACCTACATGGCAGAAGATTAAAATTTAAAAAAAAAAATTAAAAAAAATTAAAAAAATAAATAAATAAATAAATAAAAATCAGAGGAGGAGAAGAAGAAGAAAGGAAGGAAAAATAGAAAAAGAAGAAAACGAAGAACAGCCAGCCAAGTACCTCCTTTTTTTCTTAGGAAAAAAAAGGAAAGAAACGGGTAGATTTTTTTTTTCAATATCTGGGTTTAAACGCTATTAAAAGAAGAAAGGAAAAAAAATGATTTTTTTTTCACAAAAATTGGGTTTAAACCCTACTAAAAAAATTTCAAAATAAAAATATGTGATCTCGGCCGATAATATGAAATTATCAGCCGGTAATTTCAAATTATCGGCCCGAAATTTCAAATTTCAAACTATTGGCCGATAATTTGAAATTATCGACCGATAATTTAAAAATTCGGTTGATAATTTCAGATTTCCAGTGGGGCAGATTTTTGTGGTTTTCCGTTTCAGTCTTGACCGAAAATTTAAATTTTCGGCCAAGATTTTGATCCATGGATGGGAATAGAATAATGGAAGGCCAACATCTGATGGTGGTAATCTGACTTTCATGGATTGAGCTTGTATCTTAAGGGCTCTGCGAGGGTCTGATCCAAGTCATGGCCCACCTGTATGCGAATATTTCAATTGGAATTAGGTTATTCACGATGACCCGAGGATCATTTACGCATCCGCGGCTGATAGGTTAAGGAAAACAACTCATAATTACGAATTCGTAGGCACTCAACGGTTAGCCCAGAGATTGACCTGCCATTAGAGCTGTCAACGGGTCAGGTTGGGCCAAAATTGTAGCTGCCCAACGGAAAGATGGCATATACCTAACACCCAACAAAACTAACCAAAGAGGGTGCACCCGACCGAACCCGATCTGACCTGTTAAAAACCTGGTTTCCCATATGTTTATATAAAAAATATCGTGTCAGATCGGGTCGGATGTCTCATGCTCACTCAATAAAATATTGGGTCGGATCGGGTTGCGTATCAGGTTCGCCCAACATGTTGGCAACCCTACCTGCCACAGATCGTCTGGAAGTTTCATCTTTGATGGACAAACCAGCCACAGATCGTCTGGAAGCTTCATCTTTGATGGACAAAACTTGTTTTGGATAATATTACAGGGACAAATATGCTCAGAAATAAAAACATCTTCCGAATGGAGTGAAAATATGGAGGTTATAGCAGGGGATCAACACAAAAACAGAAGTGTTAAAAGAGAAACTAAACTGAAGTTCCAACCAATGCTACCTGGTATGCTGATCCCTTGGCAGGAATTCGGGTTTGCAGTTCACCATTGCAGAGGGAACCTATTTCGCTAAGGGATAGGATGAGTTTTTAGTATAAATATTAGTGGGCTTTACGAATGTCCGGTTCGCTGGCATGACCGAATCGAACCCCAAACCGGCTTGATACCACTTGCAGTGAAGAGGGTAACTCTGATTCCAACAGCACATTATTGATAATTCCAATAAGATGTACTAAACTTTTATTGAATGCTTATGCTAAGATAAGAAACCACACTTTTAAATGTCATACTGAAGTCAAAGTCAAAGACTTCTCAAAAGCTCTTATCATGAATTTGAAGGACTAGGATCCCATCCCAAGCACCCACAAAATAATTGATGATTCAGTACATCAGAGAGGTCCAGGGAAAACTCCATTCTCTCTCTGCTCATTCCATCTTTCAACCTACAGAAATTGGGAAAGAAGAGTTGCTTTAGAAGCTGGAGGTTTTCAAAACCCAAAATTCTTTGCCTCTGAACAATAGTGGACTAAAAGGTAAATTAGTTCAGAACAATAATGGATTATATAGTGGGCAGTTGGACTAGTGGTATGATTCTCGCTTCGGGTGCGAGTGGTCTCGAGTTTAGTTCTCCAAATGCACCTACAAAGTCGTCCATTTAGGGTGGAGCCTGTAGCTCAACTGGAAGGCTAACAATATTGTCCAACTTATTACAAAACATTTTTAAAATTCTCCTCACAAATTATCAAAACTAGATTGATTCTCCTCTCCATAGGCCTAAGATAAATCCCTCACCTACTCACTTTTAAGTCATATGGTCCCATGTAGCACAAAGTTTTTAGGATTCAAGCTGTCTTAGTGGCAGAACATCTTACAACCACTGTGCAGCCCACAAAATTTTCCTGATAGGGGAACTCTACAATCAAAATCAAGCACTTAAATATGAATCTACGTGACCAACGGACCATACTAAACTTCGCATATCAAATAATTTGAACCCTCTGATGATGTGATTTTGGCTGGGAGATCTTCATATAATGTTTAGCCACTTGGACAATTTGGATTCGCCAAAAAATCTGCGATATGGACAAAAAAGTGGGGCAGGGGGGGCTTTTATCTTAGGCCTATTGAAAAACAGTAAAACCAACTCCCACGGGGCAGAATGCGGGTTCTGGTTTAAATAATTTCAATAACCAGTTGTCTCAGTTATCTAAGGAAGATCTGAAAAATGAAAATTGCACGGAACTTACTAAGTTAATCATAGGAATAAATGATGGTGGAATAGATGAGAACGAAAGATTGACAAATCTTTGTATAGTTGACAAGAAGACGGCAAAGCTTGAAACTTTTATATATAAGTTTTACATACTAAGCATCATATTAAATGACAATGGATTATGTTACTTTTACGCACCCATGAATTAAAGATAGAAACAAGCACCAACTTTGTTATTTAAGTTTAAATATAAAAATATTTTATATGATATAATTCCTATGTTAGGACAAAAATCAAAATATTTGATGGGTAATGTCTGAAGATGATAAAAAGCTAATAATTATAACTCTGTTCCTCCATAATGTTGACACAGTGCTTAGGTTCAACATAAAATTTAGAATTATGCTATAACTCTAGTGTTTTTTTTTTGGTTAAAAATAAGATAACCATATTTTTAGAGGTTTTTAGAAGTAGGTTCCTTTAACCACCTTTAAATAGATTGTTCCATGATTGTCCACTTTCGGGGTATGTGCGCACATGTTTGAGCAATCTATTAGTTCAATTACCAGCCCATCATTGACACAAATCTTGTTAAACAAATCATGCCTATTAGAGGATCCTAACCATCCAATGGTGCACTTTAGTTTCGACTGTTGAAAAAACATGAACTGTTCATTTTAGAATATGCATATATTGGATGGTTTAGATCCTCCATAGAGTGTGATATTTGGCCTCACTTTAGTTCAATATATGAACTATCATCTTGATGACTTGGATGGAATAATCTGTTTAAAAGGCAGTCATATGCCGGTACGCCTTTTTTTTCAAATGAATTTAGTATTACGCTAACCATTTATTCAACATAATAATGCTATAAATGTTTGCAATGAGGCATTTAGGTAAGTGCTTTAACCGTTTAGGTAGCTAGGGAAATTATCCTGCATCCTCTACACACAATAGCAGACGTCTAGATGCAATGACTATTTCATTTTTTCATAATTTCATAATTTTCCGTTGAAATTATTTTGAAGTTGGACAGTCAAACTGAATTGCCTCAATTTTTTGTTAATCTGTATCTATGGGCTACATACTAGGTTCGTTTATTAGTTGAGTCTTTTTTTTATACTTGTTTTAATTTTTATTGGTAAGTCGAGTTGACCTAGCCGAATAATAATGAGTCAAGTTTGCAAAACCAAGACTGATGATTACAGTATAATATTATAATCGATTGTTGGTAAATACACCCCTATGAATTGATGGATCCACCTTTTTTTTTGCTTTTAGTTAACTTTAGATCAAAGCTACGCACATATTTAAAAAGAAAATTGAGTGTCTGAATGAAACAATTATCCATTGACTCTGGGCTCGAATTATCAATAGCCTTATAATCGATATACTTATGAAATCAACATTTTTGAGGCAGGAGAAAATCGAATAACGCATGAGAGTTGAGATCCATGTTCAGAGATGGGGAGACATTAGAATTGAGAGCTTTGCCTAACAATTATTAAAGGACCCAATTCTCCTGACCGTCATTTAAACACCAAAATGGTGTTTAAATGATCTTACACCATCAATGGTTTAAGATGTGGGTAATCCGCACCATCAAAGTGATAGATCATAGACAGAAGTGCACAGACCCATAAATGGTGCTTTAGGGAAATTTAAAGCATCCGATTTGTTGACTATAATATCAACCGTTGTGTTTAGTTTCAATGGCTGATATTAAAGTTCATCAATCGGATGGTTCACATCCACTTATAGGCATGTTTCTTTAGGCTGAGATATGTTCCAATGATAGATTTCTACTTGGACAAATTAGATTAATTTCAGATGTACGTCACATGGTGTATGATAAATGGCACTTCAATGATGTGAGAAAAAAAGTCTAATTTTAATGGTGTCAGGTCATTTAAACACCATTTTGGTGTTTAAATGATGGTCAGGAGCCATTATCCCATTATTGAAAGATAGCTAACAAAACTTTGAAGAAACCAAAAACAGAATGATATCAATAATAAGCAGAGGTACTTATACCCATTCTCCCGGACAGAGAGAACGATAGTATTTGGCAAATTTAAGGCATTCGCCAGAATCCTCGCCTTTTCCAGCCAAACATCTGCATTTTCAGTTTAATTCCAGACTACATATTCAATTCCATGACAAAAGGTTGAGATATAAGCAGAGATATTAACAAAGAGCTGGTATTAGGTACGCTACCCAAGGGCGACAGCAGCGGTCGGGTCAATCTCCTTTGTCCAAATGGTCAAGCCTCAGGAACGCACACCTATATATGAGCACACAAATCAGTGAAAGTTCACTTTTGACCTTTCACTTATTTGAACTCAAAATATTAGCACATCATCCAAAGTTGGTGGTTTGAGATTGACCTGAGAGCTGACACTTGCACTTAGGTCAGGTACCTTTTACTAAGTCATTAAAAAATCATACTTGTGGTACTCAATGTAGCGAGTAAAACAGTGTCTGGTCTGGTTTGTTGTAGGGAAGCGGAAATCAACTGGTGCTGTTTTTATTTCAACCTGATAGAAACCAATGAAAAAATTAAAGAAATAAGTATGATGTTGTTTCTTATATAAGTTTTGGCACTTGGCAACTAAAAACAAAAGGAACAAATCAAACACAAATTACTGCAGGAAGATGCTACGGATGCTGACAAGAGCATGAATTATGCAGAAACAGTCATATGAGGGCAGCCACAATGCCCCATTAAAATATGCTCAGACCAGTAAAATCTTCAAAAAAAAAAACAGTATACAATAATAAACTGAAAGAAATTATTATTAACACAGGAGTCTTGAAGCAAAATAGTGTAGTGAGAATTTTTTAAGGGAAGGAAACTTGAGTAACTAGCTAAAGAGTCAAATGATGTCCTTACCAACAGCGTAGTTATTTATATCAACAATTGAAGTACCTGAAATATATAATTGCCAACTGTAATTCAAGTATGCAATAGGATGGAGAATTGTGTCCTATGTAATAGTTGTCATGCACGCAAACAAATAATTTTTTCAGAGAGCACAAAATTTTGTCAAATTATCAAAAGGCTTCTGGCGGGGACCCCGATATCATGGATGTCAAATTTGGGCCCCATCAAGTCCATCGGCAGAAGAAGAAACGGAAGAGTCAACGAGCGCGAGAGTGACCACTGGAAAGTCGAGGAGTAAAGAGCCAAGGAGCTGAAGGAAAGCCACATAATTAGAGTCAGAATTACAGCCCGGGTTGCCCAGGAGAGAATGAACTCACCCAGGCGACTGTACTAGAAGTTTTGGTGAAGAACTGATCGCCCTAGCGACCAGAGCATGTGGATTTGGAGGTTTGGGGATTCGCCCAGGCGGAAACTTAACTCTCGCTGGGCGAGAATGGATTCGCTCAAGCGAGTTTCGAGTAACTCTAGTGATGGCTTTATTTTGTTCTTTTCTTCCTTTTCTTCTGTTTTTTTGTTACGCATTCTAGGTTTCTATTTGGGGTAATCTTGCACTTTGTTATTTTAGGGTTTTCTCTTTTTGGTACCTACTATAAAAGGTCCTTATGTAACCCATTTTGGGCACCTAACGTTTATTGAAAAGAGTGCAAACTTTTGAGCGTGAGATGAGCTTTAATGGAGACTGATTCTTCTCTCCCATGTGGGTTTGGTGTGAGGCCAAGGAAGTGATGCCCATGTATTTTCCTTGATCTTCTCTCTTACCCCTTTTTCCAATTTCTTGCTAGTTTCGCACTTATTCCTTATCATTTGATAGCTTGAATTTCCCCAAACACCCTACCTCTTAAGTTTATTTTGATGTCCATCCTTGTGGATTGATTCCAATCTCAACCCATCAATGTACAACCGTTGTTGATCTCGACATTTGCTCGATTGGCAACCATTTGAGCCCTTATTTCAAAGCCCTAGCGAGGAATCAAGTGACTCCCCATTGAATGTCAACCGAATGCCCGACCTAGAGAATGTTAGAGTTCTATCTCTAAGATCGCACATTCCGCAAATCTAACGGAACTCGTGCGCTGGATTGGACCCTAATCGAGCCTAACATAGCTATCTAGGCGGAAACCCGCGAGGCCCTAAAGTATCGCTTTAATTTGAGTTTTATTGTTCAATTAATTAACTTAATTTCAGCAATTAGCATCTCATAAACATTTTTGGGTCGTTGTCCTGCATCAGTGTTTGGTATCAGAGACCTAGGTTCTACGTTAGGGCATTTTGTGTGTGTTCATTTTGTTTGATTTGCTTTATTTTGTTGTGTGGTTCATAGTTGTGTGCTCATTTTAGAACCCATATTTAGTGTGTTGTGATCACCATGGACATGAATGGGGTTGTCGCTGCTCTTAGAGGTATCGAAGCCGAGTTGGCCACGATGAATGAATGCATGAACATCATCGAGCAAACCCAAACGACCCTCGGACCTTTTCAAGGGAGATTACGTGACTGATTAGATAGGTTGAAGGTAGGGTTGTGCAATTTTAGGGCCGAACCGACCAAACTGGACTGACCCGCCGATTTTGGTCAGGTTCGAAAGCATACCGGTTTGGGTTTGGTTTAGCAAAAGAAAAACCGAAATGTTCGGTTTGGTTTCGGTTCCAAGCCTTCCCAAGCCGAAACCGACCCTATTGTGTATATATATATATATATATATATATATATATATATATATATATATATATATATATATATAAGAACGAGACTGCTTTTAATGGTGGGACCAGAGGATCGAAATATGCGAACGTCTCAAGATAAGGTTCCTGTGGACATATAAAAGGGATAAATTGTACATCTTATCCTTTAAAAAATTCGAGAATTTAAGGCTCAACAAATTCAAGAGTATCATAGACATTAAATTTGTGCATGGAAAACGTTTTGCGTGCAAGCATATTAAATTTGTGCACGAAAAACGTTTTGTGTGCAAGCAATGGTTCCCTAAATTTAATCAACCCAAGCTAAATAGAACTTATAGGAAAATCGAAACCGACCGAACCAAACGGAAACCGAATCGAATCAGGTTGGTTTGGTTCAACAGTTGGACGGTTTGGTTTGGTTTGGTTTGGTTTGGTTTGGTTTGAAGATTTAACAACCAATTAGAACCGGTTTGGTTAATGGTTTTGGTACAAAACCGACCAAACCGAACCGAATACACCCCTAGTTGGAGGGTGTAGATGAGCTTGAGGACCGACGCCGCGAGCGTGATGGTCTGCGCTTTGAGCACAATGTCTGAAATGCTGATCGAAATCGGAACCAGAGAAATGCGGTCAATCACAGAGATGACTACGATCCGGATGAGACTCCTAAAAAATGTTAGAGTTGAGTTTCTAACCTTCGACGGAAGAATGGACCCTAAGGTCGTCCTCGATTGGCTATCTGAAATGGATCACCACTTTGAATGGTATAGCATGAGCGATGAGCAATGTGTTAGACTTGCCAAAATGAAACTCATCAATCAAGCTATATTGTTTTGGACCAATGCGGAGCGCATGAGAGAATGCGAGTCGTGCCCGACTTCCCCGATGGGGAGGACATGAGCGACTTACGAAAAAGTACGTTCATTTATCATACTACCATCAATTACTTAATTAATGAAAAAACTTGTGCCAAGCTAGTATGCCCGTCACCGAGTACATTGGCAAGTTTAAAGAGTTCATGATGAGAGCCAATTATTCGAAGATCCCCAAGTCAATCTCTTTAGATTCCGCATAGGGCCACGCCTTGAGTTGAAAAAGGAGTTGGTGTCTCTCCCTGTTCACTCTGGAAAAGTGCCTACACCGTCGTGCAAGACCTTGAAAGGTACTTGAAGATAACGGTGGTGAGGCGAATTGAACCCAACACCATAGGCCATAGGGTCAGGGAGATGAGGCCTAGTATCGGCCACCATTCCAACCACCCAAACCTCCACAACCCACTCCTACGAATGTGAGGTTTGATAAAGGGAAAAATGTAGTTGGAGAATCTTCCAAAGGTGGTGCTAAAGCCAAGTGCTACAAGTGTCATGGGTTTGGATACTATGCAGCCCAATGCCCTACAAGAGACCCCCAGAAAAATTTCTTAATTGAAAGAGAGATTGAGGATGAGCAAGGAGATGTTGAGGAAGAAGTTTATGAGCCGGTTGTCACACCTAGTGATAAGGAGGGTGACAACGGTGGACGAGCCTTGGTGTGAACCAAGGAAGTTTAGTAGTGAGGTGTGCCCTTGCACAACCTCAACGAGATGAGCAAAACGATTGGCATATAATATTTTCTACATATACGCCAAATGCAGCGAGAGAAGCTGTATGGTCATTGTGGATAGTGGGAGTTCCACCAATGTAGTGTCTACGCACACTATCACCCGCTTGGGGCTTGCACCCAAAGCCCATCCGAGACTTTATAAAGTCACATGGGTCGATGCTATTTGTTAACTACTATTTTACATCATTTAAAGCCCCTAAACCTAGGCTTTGCTAAGCCTAGGGCCTTCTAATAAAAGTGAATATGTGAGATTTTGCAGATAAGATGAAAACAGGTACTTTGCAAGAAAACCCAGTGAAGAAAAGGGCCTAATCACAAAGCAACCAAAAGCTGGCTGCTAGGTCGAAATTTGCACTACTGCCAGGTTAGCAACCCCGCAGGGTCCCTATGGAGTCACAGCCAAGAGCCACAGAAACCTGGCGGCGCATCCGCTAGGTGCATTTGAAAACAGGCGCCAGGTGTGAGAACCCAGCAAGGCTCTGACGCTAGGATCAAGTAAGATATTCAGGAATATGGCGGGTACTTCTGCTAGGCATTGACTGTAGTCAAGCAAAGTTGGCGGACTTTAGTTCCTCTGCCGCTAAGTATACAAGCAAGTCAGCGATAGAGAGGAACACCTGGCAATCAAGGAGCCCAACCTAACAAGCTGCGCGCAACCCCTTCTAACAGCCTCCCATGATGCAAACAACGACATCAGACAAGTGGAAGCTTCTGCAACTGAAAGAATCAATACCTGAGTTCTCATTTGGCCAGCTCAGTAAACCCTAACGAATTTTGATTCCAAGCGGGCCACTGAGAACCCTTGGGAGAGGCTATTTAAGGAAGAGAAGTCTTCTCTGCCAGGGCATCTTTTGTTCTATTTCTGATCGAGAATTGGGGATCAAGACATTTGTTTTCTTCTTCTTCTGTAATTTTTTTCCTTTCTTAGGTTTAGCTCTAGCTTATCATGTCCGGCTAAGCTATAGGTAGTTAGGAAGTGATTGTGGCCATGAAGGCATTGTAATTCTTTGTGATCAAACTGATCTTCAAGTTGATTCTGCATTGGTGGATTGCATTGTGCTATTAAGGTGAGCTTAGTAAGTACAATCTGTCAGATTTTATTGATTTAATTCAGATCTATATTTTCTTGTGTTTATCGCTTGATTTGTATGGATTTGATGAACTAATGGAAGCTGGAGCTTGTAGCCCAGTTGATATGGAATGCATAATGGGTTTGCTGTTCTAGCCATGGTCTTTTGACTAAATTATATCGTTGGGATAATCCATGACCATGGATCTAGTTTATTGCATGGAATTGCAGTGTTTTTTTGTAGGTAATTGTTTATCCCCTATCTATTGTCTTAATCACTGATTTCTTTCCCTCATTTCTCTCTCTCTAGCCGCAATCTCAATACTGCTATAAGTGTAGTTGTAAGCTCTCATAGAATAAATCTGGATAATTTAGCACCTATTAATTCTTTAATTTTTAACAAGTGTAGATTTCTCAGTCTTTAGCTTAATCTTGTGTGGATCCGGAAAGATCTAAGTGTCACCTCCAATCCCGCCTTCAAGACCAAAGATGGTCTATATGAGTGGATAGTCATGCCTTTTGGGCTTTCCAATCCCCCGAGCACCTTCATGAGGCTCATGACCCAAGTGTTGCGGCCTTTCCTAGGCAAGCTCCTTGTGGTGTATTTTGATGACATCTTGCTCTATAGCTACAATAAGGAGCAACACTTGATCCACCTTAGGTTGGTTTGTGAGACCTTGAAGGTTGAGAAATTATACGCAAACTTCACGAAGTGAACGTTTATGCGACATTTAGTTGTCTTCTTGGGGTTTTGGTGGAAGGGATGATTGCGGACCTTGAAAAGGCAAAAATGTCTTAGCTTAAAATATTCACGATGATCGTAGCTTCCATGGATTGGCTACATTTTACCGTTGCTTTATCTGAGGCTTTAGCACCATCATGGCTCTCATCACCAATTGCACGAAGAAAGGCAAGTTCCAATGGAGCAAAGCCGCGACGAGGGCCTTTGCCAAGATCAAAGAAAAAATGAAAGTGCACCCGCCATGCACCTACCAAACTTTTCTAAAGTCTTTGAGGTCACGTGTGACGCATCGGGTGGAGGAAAAGGAGTACTTAGCCAAGAAGGCAACCCGATAGCCTATTTTAGCAAGAAGTTGAATGAGGCGAAGCAAAAATACTCTACCTATGGTAAGGAGCATGGTTTTAAACTCGCCGAGTCGACTCGGAACTCGGGCGAGTCGACTCGACTACTAACTCGAATTGAGTTTAGACTCGATCAACTCGTCGAGTCGACTTGGAAACTCGGTCGAGTTTGTCGACTCGATGAGTCGACTTAAACCTCACAAATTTCGCTGGCTGGCGAGTCTTTTTAAAGATTAGTAAGGGCATACTTGTAATTTTGCAAGTATGCACTTTATATGTATTGCCTTTGCTTTAAGGGCTTCAGCCTTTCATCAAAAAAAAAAAAAGGCTTCAGCCCATCGTCTCGACAGAACCCGACGACGAGAGAAAGAAGAAGAAAGAAAGAAGAAGAAAGAAAGAAGAAAAAGAAGAAGAAGAAGAAGAAGAAGAAAGAAAGAAGAAGAAAAATAAAGAAGAAAGAAGAAGAAAGCAGAAAGAAGTAAGAAGCAGCAGCATCAGCCCCAGCCCATCGCTTCAACAAAACACCTGTGAGTATTTATTTTTTTTTCACTTTATAAACCCTAAAATAGTAAAATGATTTTTTTTTTTAAAGAAAAAATAAGAAGTCCTCAGCTGACAGAGCTCAGCCAATAAAATGTGAGTAATTTTTTTTTATAAGCCCTAAAATAGAGAAATACTGAAATGATTTATTTTATTTTTTTTTAGCCACAGGTGGCTTTAAAACCTGGCTTTAAATGATATATATATATATATATATATATATATATATATATATATATTTTTAGCTATTCATTTATAAGCCACAGGTGGCTTAAAATCTGGGTTTTTTTTTTTTTAACCACAGGTGGCTTAAAATCAGACTGTAAATCATGGATTTAAAACACTTGTGGCTTAAAATCTGGCTTTAAAACCATGCTTTAAGTTATCTGATTTTTTTTAGCCACAAGTGGGTTAAAATCTGATTTTTTTTTTAGCCACTGGTGGCTTTAAAACCTGGCTTTAACTGATATATATATATATATATATATATATATATATATATATATATATATATATATTTTAGCCATTCATTTATAAGCCACAGGCGGCTTAAAATCTGGGTTTTTTTTATTTTAACCAGAGATGGCTTAAAATCAGGCTTTAAATCGTGGTTTTAAAACATCTGTGGCTTAAAATCTGGCTTTAAAACCATGTTTTAAGTGATCTGAGATTTTTTAGCCACAGGTGGCTTAAAATCTGATTTTTTTTCTTTTTTAGCCACAGGTGGCTTAAAATCTGGCTTTAAATCATGGTTTTAAAACACCAGTGCTTAAAATCTGGCTTCAAAATCATGCTTTAAATGATCTGTTTTTTTAGCCACAGATTTATAAGCCACAGGTGGCTTAAATAGTGCCCTTCGTACACAAATTTTTGTTCAATGTTGCTATATATTAGTGCCCAATATCTGTAAATGTTTCCCCTTCGTACAAAAATTAATCACTTGTTTGTTAATTTTTTATTTTTATTTTTTTTATCATGTAGTATATTAATATTCAATCATAGAGATGGAACAAAATTTTGATACTGCTAGTGAAGCATCCAATAATTATTTAAATTATATATATACATATATATATATATATATATATATATATATATATATATATATATATATATATTAAATAACCCAAGTCGGAGCGAGTCGAGTCGGACCGATTTTCCAAGTTGACTCTACTCAGCTGACTTTCGAGTCGAGTCGAATTTTTGTGTTTTAAAACCATGGTAAGGAGTTCTATGCAGTAGTCCGATCCCCCTTTGGTATTGGAGACACTACCTTCGACCGCAAGAATTCGTCCTCTATTCCGACCACAAGGCTTTACGTGCCCTTGCTTCCCAAAAGAAGTTAAACCCAAAGAATGCAACCTGGGTCAAGTACCTCCAAGCACAAGGCCGGTAGCAAGAACAAGGCCGCAGATGCGTTTAGTCGTCAAGTGGCGACTTTGCAATCTATGAGCACGAAAGTTTTCGGATTTAAGTGGTTAAAAGAAGAGTATTCCTAGTGCCCAAATTTTGGGAAGGAGTACGCCACACTCCTTAGTGACCCGGCGAGCATTAGCCACACATATACCCTACACAACGGGTACTTGTTTAAGGGCAATCGCCTTTGCATCCCTGTCACTTCATTGTGTGATTTCCTCATTTGGGAATTACACGTCAGAGGGATTGTCGGTCATTTTGGGCTAACAAGACCATGACACTAATAGAGGACCGATTCTTTTGGCCTAGTCTCATGAGAGGCATTGCCCGGATTGTGAAGCAGTGTTGCACTTGCCAAGTGTCATACTTGTGTTAAAGCACAAGGCCAATAGCGAGAACAAGGGACGTTGCCCAAATTGTGAAGTAGTGTCGTACTTGCCCAGTGTCAAAGCAAAGCAAGCAAAACACGAGCTTGTACACTCCTTTGCCGATGCCACACACACTATGGCATGACATTTTTTTGGACTTCGTGCTTGAACTTCTTAAGAATATTAGAAAGCACGACTCTATTTTTGTGGTAGTAGACCGCTTCTCCAAGATGGACCACTTCATACCATGCTCTAAGACCTTCGATGCAACCCACATTGCTAAATTGTTTTTCAGAGAGGTGGTGCGTCTACATGGGTTACCTAAGAGCATTGTGTCGGATAGGGATGCTAAATTTATAAGCTACTTTTGGAAGACCCTATGGCACATGATGGGTACTATGCTCCGATTTTCTTCAGCGTATCATCCTCAAACCAATGGCCAACCCGAAGCGAGCAAAAGGAATTTAGGGAATCTCCTTTGGTGTCTCGTCGGTGATCACATTAGGACTTGGGATTCCATCTTACCAATGGCCGAGTTTTCTTATAATAATTCCGTCAATAGGTTCATAGGGATGAGTCCTTTTGAGGTGGTGCATGGTCATAAGCCTAGATCACCCCTAGATTTGATCCTTCTGTCCGCATCTCACCGTTCATCTAAGTCCGTCGATGCATTCACACATCATATACATAATTTGCATGCTGAAATTAGGCATAAAATTAATTTGAGCAATGAAAATTACAAATTATCGGTGGATTCGCACAGACGCTTCAAGGAATTCCCAATAGGTGACGATGTGATGGTTCGGATTAGGCTTAAACGATTCCTATCAGTAATTGCGAAGAAGCTCCAAGCTCACGATGCCGGACCTTTTAGGAATTGGGCAAGGAGTGACCCTAATGCATACGTTCTTGAGCTACCCCAAGATATGGGGGTTAGCTCAATGTTTAATGTGGAGGACCTAGTTCCTTACCTAGGCTCAACCCCACCTCCTAGCAATCATTTTCAAACGTCTACCTTCATGAACCGATCCTAATCCTGCAACCCATACCGCTTCCTCCTCCGAGCAAGCCGAAAAGAGAAGTAATTGAGAAGTTCTTGGATGATCTTGTGATTTCCGCCGTCAGGGATCTTCAAAATTATTTGGTGAAGTGGGTTGGCAAGCCAGATTCCGAAAATACTTGGGTTAGTCAAGAAGAGGTTCGCCGCTTGGATCCTAACATGATCGGCTGATATCACAAGCATGCTTCATTGGTGATGAATCTCTTTTGGTCTAGGGAAATTGGTGGGGATGCCGATATCATGGGAGTCGGATTTGAGCCGTATCGAGTCTATCGATGGAAGAAGAAACGGAAGACTCAACGAACGCGAGAGTAACCACCAGAAAGTCAAGGAGTAAAGAGTCAAGGAACTGAAGGAAAGCCACAGAGTTAGAGCCAAAATTAGAGCCCGGATTCATTGAGGCGAGAATGAACTCGCCCAGGCGAGCAGACAAGAAATTTTGGTGAAGGACTGGTTGCCCAAGCAACCAGAGCATGTGGATTTGGAGGTTTGAGGACTCGCCCAATCAGAAACTTAATTCTCACCCAGGCGAGAAGGGATTCGCTCAAGCTACAACTTAAGTTCTCGCCCAGGCGTGTATCGAGCAACTCTAGTGATGCCTTTATTTAGCTCTTTTATTTCCTTTCTTTCATTTTTTTTTATGAATTCTAGGTTTCTATTTGGGGTAATCTTGTACTTAGTTATTTTAGAATTTTCTTTTTATGATATCTACCATAAAAGGCCCTATGTAAGCCATTTTGGGCAGCTAATGTTTATTGAAAAGAGTGCAAACTTTTGAGCTTGAGATGAGCTTCAATGGAGAGGGATTCTTCTCCCTCAAGTCAGTTTGGTGTGAGGTCAATGGTGTGATGCCCATGTATTTTCCTTGATCATCTCTCTTATCCCTTTTTCTAATTTCTTGCTAGTTTTGCATTTATTCCTTATCATTTGAGAGCTTGAATTTCCTAAAAACCCTACCTCTTCAGTTAATCATGATGCCAATCCTTGTGGATTGATTCCAATCTCAACCCATCAATTCATGACCGTTGTTAGGCTCGAGATTTTCTCTATTTGCAAGTGCAAGGAATCAAGCGAGTCCTCATTGAATGTTGAGCGAACACCTCACCTAGAGGATGCTAGAGTTCTATCTCTAGGTCGCACCTTCCGCAAATCTAATGAAACTCGCGCGCCGGATTGGACCCTAATCGAACTAACATGGCTATATAGGTGGAAACGTGCGAGGCCCTAAGGTATCACTTTAATTTGGGTTTTATTGTTCAATTAATTAGCTTAGTTTCAACAATTAGCATCTCATAAACATTTTCGTAGTCCTGCGTCAACTTCACCCATCAAAGATACACCACATTTTATATGCAATTCTATCAACAATATAGGTTTTCTCCCCATAAATATAGGAAGCCAAGTACATATAAATCGGAGAATTAATACCACAGATTTCCAGTAAATTCAAATCAATCATTAGAAAATATGGCTTCTAACTTGAGAATGATAACATTGCCTTCTGTTGGCAATGGCACACTACGAGACACAGTCAACAATTGTACACTTTACACAATGTAGTTATTTTTTTATAAGCATCAACACAATAAGTGGTCCAATGTAACCCCAACCCCCCAACAAATCAATTACAAAACAATTCTACACTCATCATCGTGAACCACATCTCCAAAAAAAACAGTTGACTCTGATACATATATATATACATATACCCCAGATTTTGCCACTGAAATTATGTATACGCAACGTGAGTGCTTTATTGACAATAATGCAACAGAATAAAAGGGCAGACACCTAGTGAGGAGCTAGGCACCATGAAAATGAAACTTGGGCAGAAAAAAGAAACCCATATGACAATAAGGGGATGCACCTCCCCGTAGAAAAAAATAACCTTCATCCCATATTTACCCAAAGCAGCAACTTCAAAATTATTCTCTTTGGACAAGATGAAAAAAGATAAAGGGTAACAGCATAAAATCTCTCTCTCTCTCTCTCTCTCTCTCTCTCTCTCTCTCTCTCTCTCTCTCTCTCCTTTTTTGCGGGATTCGTAAAAGAATAGTTTTATTTACCGAAACAAATTACAACATAGCGAATCCAAACCCAGAAAAAGGTCCTAAGACCAACAAGAAGTTGAACAGGACACAGCAGAGGGAAACAAAAATAAAAAACAAACAAGACAGAATATCATATGATTATGGTAGCTGGAACAGCAGCCAAAAAATGTGGTGCCCAAGCCAACTCGCCATTTTCGCAAGGGAATCCACACGAAACTTGACCTTGTGCATGAGTATGGGAGGACAAAGAACCCAAACAACAGGTATCCTCAATCAGCTCAAAGATGTCTGCCTACGGCCAAACTCTTTCACTATACCATCAAATAACATTTGACGAATCTCCCCTATCAATGTTGGAGAGTTGCAATGGGGAGATCAAAGCCGTTAAACCTTCAAGCAAGGCTCTAACCTCCGCTTCCATGGAATCACTCAAATTAATAGACCCAGCATATTCGAAGATTGCCACACCCTAAGGTCTAGTACATGTCCTCCAAATCTGCTAATTCCAAGGTAAACAAAGGAGAGCTGTAATAACCCCCAATTTTCGTTAACCGTGTAGGTCAGGTGTGCGTGTGAATGTGTATGGGTGTATGTGGTTCACAAGGGAACCCATGCACAATTTTCACACCTTAGGTATATGTGTCTAATACATTAGAGTGTTAGAGACATCTAACACCTATTTGGGGTGTTGGTGTTTTACAAGTTGACAAACTCAACTAGTGGAGATAAAGGAGAGGGGTCTCACATGTGGGCTTCATTTTGAGGTCATTGAGTTGTTGAAAAAGAGAGAGAGAGAGAGAGAGAGAGAGAGGAGAAAGACAAAAGGGGTTTGTAGAGAAAGATAAAAAGATTGTGAGATCTAGGTGAGTAGATCTAATAAAAGTTAAGTGAAGTGGCGTGATTGTGCATAGAGATTCGAACTACATGATACAGATGATCTCGTGTGGATCCGTGAGCTTAAAGGGGAAGCCATGAAGAGGATCTAGGTCGTTGAGACCTTCCTTGATCTGTTCAAGGAAGAAAGACCCAATCCAAAGAGCATTCAAGGCATTAAAGGTAAGAAGTTAATGTTATTGAAGTTCTAAATATAGTATTTAATGTCCCTTAAGAAATAGGGTTTAAAATAGTTAAGATTTGGTGAGGATCGAGTTTGGGGAAAACTCATATCTGAAATGTCTCTGCTCCTCGCGCACGCGAGCCTCAAAGAAAGGACTTGAACATCCTCGCGAGAATTTAAGAAGAGCTGTGAGAATGTTGTGTCTCGCTCGCGCGAGGACTTGAAGGTAAAAGGGTTTCGCTCGAGCAAGGCCTCGCGCAACACCCATTAGACAATTGAATGTCAGTTCGGTCGTGCGAGGTTTTGACCAATTTTTCCTTGCAAGGCCGAAAACCTCCTTGTTCTTTCCTCCTAATTATGCTTGATAGTATATGTCCTTTGTTCTATTACGCATTCTTATAGGGTGTTTTTGAATACCTTTGATTGTAGGAACAACGTGAGGAGTTGTGTGAGTGCGCTCTTGATGTTATTTGGTTTAATCCCCGTGTGACTCCATTCGAGGTAGGGAAAACTCCGTAGTATGTGTATTTACTTTCAACTCGCATGTGCGTAGTGATGTGATAGAAATGCATGTGCTTTCCGACATTTATCTTCAAATAGCATGAATTCCATTAGGTAGTTTAAACATGCCATATTGAACAATGTGATCACTAAGAGGAAATTGTGTGTGTGTGTGCGTGTACCATGTGTGTGAGTTCCAAATCCTCAATTGTGGATCATGTGAAAGATGTGTGTGTGACATCAATAGTGATGAAATGAAGTATGCGTGGACATGTGACAACCTTGATTTACTATAATTAGCACAAACTCACGGTGATAAACTATATGTAACCTTGCACATTGGATTTAAAGTTTACTTGTGAATACCCAACCGACACGGCGGGATATCCGTGACCGACACAGTGGGATATCCGTGACCAATACAGTGGAATATCCGTACAAATTGTGTACCGGTTCGGCAGGATATCCGTTCTTTGATTTCCAACAGTGGAAATACTTCGTTCGGCACAAGTCATCCCTTGCAAAGGGACTTGGGCATTGTGTAATGGTTCATATGAACGATAATGATGGGTACTTCCATCGGGGGCTCGATGCTATATTGCTCGAGCAATTATTTAAGTGATTTCCTTTAAGTGTGTGCACATATAAGAGTGTGTTCCATTTAACTTGTAAAAATGTGTTTCGAAACCATGCATCAGATAGTCTCTCTGGCCATAACAAATGTTTTAGACTCCATCCCTATGCTTTAAAATGTGTCATGAAATATATGTGTGATGTCAGATAATATACATGCTATTTGTTTTCCTTACTAAGCTATGATGTAGCTCACCCTTCGACTATACGTCACGGGTTCATATATAGCTGAGGACATTGAGGACCAAGATTTGGAAGACTCGGACTACGTGCCTTTGGAGGAGTCGGAGTCCCCCTCCAGAGGATTTCTTTTAGTAGACGTGCGTTGTGGCACCTTGATAGTTTTGAGAAAAGCATTGTAAGACTTGGTATGTCTGGCCAAATTATATTTTGTAGTATGTTAATTTAATGATACGTATTCTTTTTGGCGAACCATCCCTAGGTGACTTTTGACGTGTCACTAATGGTTCGGTTCGGTTCTTTTGTTCATGCAATTGGCATGAGGATTGAACCGTCTTTTGTGGGTAGAATCACCTTGAATATAAATGAATATCAATTGTTTTATGTGGATCTATTTGATTAGTTAGATGTGCTTTGCTTTCCCGCATTGGCATGGATGAACCAAGTGTTCTATGTGAAGTTAGGATACGACCAAAAGGGTTGTATCGACGGCGCGGGTTTCGGGTGCCGAAATCCGGGCTGTCTCAAGAGCACCCATCAAAGTTAAGCGTAATGTACTTTGGTGAAGGAGGAACTCAAGAAACTATAGCCCACTCCCTTGTTTTCCCAGTAGATAAGCATTTTGAACTAGCTTTGGTGAAAGTGTTTGTGTTCATTCCTTTACCA
Source organism: Chloranthus sessilifolius (assembly GCA_021018995.1). NCBI lineage: Eukaryota > Viridiplantae > Streptophyta > Magnoliopsida > Chloranthales > Chloranthaceae > Chloranthus > Chloranthus sessilifolius. The sequence continues at coordinate 29,139,376 of CM037597.1, read as the reverse complement.
TCTTTATGAACAATTATTCAACTAATAATTTTCCCTTGATACCAAGTAATACCTGCGAGTGGTGGTGACAACAATGGTGGTGGTAGTAGTGTTGGTGGTGGAGGTGGGGTGTCCGAGATGGCAGTGGTAGCGGTGGTAGCAGTGGTGGGGTGGTGGTAGTGGTGGTGAGGCAGATGAGGTTGTGGTTGTGGCAGCAGCAGCGGCAATAGTAGTAGCGATGGTGGTGGGGTGGTGGCACAGGTGGTGAGGCAAATGAGGTTGTGGTTGTGGTGGCAGAGGTAGCAACAGTGGTGTTGACGATGGTGGTGGTGGGTATTGGCGACGGGGGTAGCATTGGGGTGGAAATTGTGGTGGTGGTCGAGGTGGTGTGGTTGTGGTGGTGGTGGGGTAGTGGCGGCGGTGGTGGTGGTAGCGTTGGGGGGTGGTGGTGGTGGTGGTGGGGTGTAGGTTGTTGTTGTGGTTGTGGTGGAGATGGGAGGTGGGGTGGTGGTCGTAGTGATATGGAGGAGGCTGTGGTGGTAGAGGAGGTAGTAGTGGTGGTGGGGTGGCACCAACGATGATGGTAGTGGTGGTGGGGTCGTGATGACGGTGACAAGGAGGAGGTTGTGACGGTGGTGACGGCGACAATGGTGGTGGTAGCAGCAATAATGGTGGTGATCAATGATCAAAATATCGGTTTCATTTTCCCTTCATACATATTTTGACCGAAATTTCGGTTCAAATTTTCGATTCGGTGGGGACCAAAACCAATACATTTGGCCGAAATTTCAGCCAAAATTCCGGCCGATATTTCAAATTATCGGCCGAAATTTTGAACCATGGTGGTGATGCTGGAGAGGTGGAGGTTGTTGTGGTTGTGGTGGTGGCGACAATGATGGTGATGCTAGTAGTGGTGGTGATGGGTTGGTCAAGTCAAGGATCAAAATTTTGGGTTTCTCCGAGACCGAAAATTTGGACCGAAATATCGGCCGAAAACCGATAATTTGGCCGAAATTTCGACCAAAATTTTGAATCCCATGCAAAATATGACCGAAATTTGATCATTTCGATCATTTCCACCAAAATAGATTTCGATCATTTCGGCCAAAATTTTGATCCTTGGGCCAAGTGTTTGAGGTTGAGCTCTATAATTCCCACAAATTTTAATGACAAAAAAATTACACCCATTTTGGTGGAAGAGAAAATTCCTCATTTTTTGAGTCAAAATGGATACCTATTTATCCATGAAAATAAAAAGTCAGAAAAATCTATTTGATACCCAAAACAAAGTATAGGGACTTTTCTTTGAGAAAATAAAAAGTTTGTGACTTCTTAATCCAGATCCAAACGGCCCCTTAAATCAGAGAGTTTCTTTGTTTGTTGCTTTAAAAAGTCCAAATATAATAGGATTCGAGAATTAGAAATAGAATAGGATTTCCATCATTTTCTTTCCTATATACATGTAAACACACTGCCGTCAATGACGATTTATCGTGAGTTATTTTTGTGAAAAGAGTTTTTGAGAAAAGAACTGAAGAGTTTTCATTCTCCTTCGGCTACCGGGACTATTCAGTCTTCCTGCCTGCTGAAAACAGAGAACTGTGAGTCTCTTCTTCTTACGGTTCAGGTGGCTTTTCAGGCCCCGTAGTGCTGCTGATCTTCAAAATGTTTTGAGACTGAAATAATTGCTGATCCAGGCCAGTTTTCTCTGAGTTGCTGGTCGTTAATATGTTGATGAACCGCAGTGATAGTGACCAGCTCTGTCATATATACCGTTGCTATTATTTTCTTCCTCATGTTCTATAATCTATAAGCGTTGAGGACTGCAATCTATGCTACATGTCTCTCTCTCCCTGTCAGTTTTCTACGATAACATTGTCTACAGCTCTTCTTGGGACGAGGATCTAGAACATGTATCCATAATGTCACGACTCACGAACGCTAAGGGACACTCTTCCTATGCTAAGCAATCCACATGCAGCTTTGGAACATATAGCATTGACTATTTGGACATACCGTCACTCACGAAAGATGTAATAGGAGATCCTCACAAAATAGCTACCATGACCGAGTGGCCGACACTACGGACGATTAAAGGGCTTTGTGGTTTTCAAGGCTTAAAAGGCTATTAGCAGAACTTAGTGCGTATATGGGAAATTCAGCGCACCTCTTACAGCAGTACTACAAAAGAACTCCTTCACATGGAATGAAAAACCCGATTTAGCATTCTGATATCCAAAGAAAGTAATTACAGGAACTTCGGTTATAGCACTCCCTAAATTCACTGAGAAATTTGGTGAAATGTGCTGCATCAGGAATTGTGATTTTGGGGGGGGCATCTTGATGCACAGACCATTGGCTTTCACGAGTAAGGCCCTAACAGGAAGGAATCTTAGCCTTTCGACCTACGAGAAGGAGATGTTGATCATGATTCATGTTATTAAAAAATGGTGCAAAGATTTATTGAGACAACATTCTACTGTCCCCACGGATCAATGAAGCCTTCAATATTACACGGATCAAAGGGTGGTCATGCCATCACAACAAAGGTGGCTAACCAAATTGTTGGTGTTATGATTACGACATTGACGCAGATCAAAAAAATCTGCAGCCGACGCCTTAGCACCAATACAAAGACGTTACTTTTTTCGCCGTTTCTATGCCTACCTTCACATGGATTGATGATGGGAAACGATCACCAGTTGAGAGAGATCATAAAAACATCTCTAATAGCCCATCTTACATTTTTGACAATGACCTATTACGAAGTGTTATCAGAATTAGTATGGGTGAGCAATTTTGTTTGTGGATCGGATCCTTAGATTCAATACGTTTCTGTTTTTAATAGAAAAAACATGAAAAAATGAAAATTAAATTAAAAACATTGCAATATGATGAAATTTACTGAAAATAAATTATATAATACCATATAGCGTAAACAATTCACATTTCACAAACCATATACCATGCATGATTACAGTTAATAAAACAATGGAAGTATAAAACCCAAAATGAAGATTTATAATTGTATATCAAACACTTCAATTTCAGAATTCAAACTCATTCCAATTTCCGATGGATTATAGTACAATGCTCCCAAGTGACATCTTCTTGCCTACTAGCCTTAGCCTTACTTTGACTTACACGTCAAGGGGGGCCAGGGGGTATCATCTTAGTTGACGACAACTCAAAATAAATGATATGCCTTAGAGAATCTAAAAAAATAAATAAACTCTTTTGCCTTGCTTGAGAAGTTGATTGAAAATGGGTATTTCTTCAAGAGCCACCAAAGCTAGCAAACTTCATACGTATTTCGAAACCCTCAAGAAAAAAAGCTCTCGAACAAATGGCTTCGAAATCCGATTCATACGAAGAAGATATTTGAAATTAATGAACAAGGTTTTTATTTTTTTGGGAAGACAAACCCTAGAATATTTTTAATCGAATAAGAGATGATATGGATAATAGGTTTTAAAAGTTCCTTTTATCATAAAGTAAGTTTTACAAGTAATTTTTATTCAAACAAATAAAAAAATCGAAAATATATGATCCAACTAGGATCACAGGATCATGGATCGTAAGATCCGGATCTTAGGATCATACGACCTGGGGGCATTTCCAATTCATTTCCACGATCAGAAATGTCCCCATCCGATACAAATCGTAAGATCCGAATCGTGGATCATATGATTCTGACAACACAGGTTGAGAGAGATGATGCTTCTCTCACCCTTCTTATTAGTATTTATGTCCTACAAACTCTTCTCGATACACTCATTAACACTAGTACACCAGCTTGCATATAAAGAACCAACTATCACACGCCTACTTTACGATAATTCCATAGCCACGCCAACAGTTTTACCTTTATGGCATTGACACACGTCACATGCCGCAATGAAAGTTTTAATATAGAATGTTTGAGCGACCATTTTGATGGTTTTTAAGTGACTAGAATGCTCCTTCATGGGTGTTGAAGCAAGTTCCATGAGATTTCGTTGCGGCAAGGAAATGTAGCGCCACACCATATTTCCTCGCCAGTACGCAATATTATGGAAATTACTTCAACACCCATGACGGGGCATTCTGGGTATTTAAAAACCATCAAAACGGTCGCTTGAACATTCTATTGGCATGGCATGTGCAACGATATCAAAACTTTCATTGCAGCATGTGACGTGTGTCAATGCCATAAAGGTGAAACTGTTGGCGTGTCTATGTAATTATCGTAAAGTTGGTGTGTGATAGCTGGTTCTTTATATGTAAGCGGGTGTACTAGTGTTAATGAGTGACTCAAGAATAGTTTGTAAGATATAAATACTATAAGAAGGTGAGAAAAGCATTCTCTCTCAACCCTATTCTTCTCCATCTCTCTCTTCTTCTTTCTCACCTAACCCCAACCCTAATTGAATACACTAACTTTAACTTGGTATCCGAGCAAAGACCTCGGGACTTGTATCCAGCACTGACATCACATCTGCAAAAGCCATCAAGTTGACGTACGTCAGCATGCCAAACTGTTGACCTCAGATTGTATCGATTTTTTATTGGGTTCTGATCGGCTTTTCAGACTGATCATTTCTCTCTTTTGGAGCTCCTCGATTTGAAGCCTCGTTGTGGAGATACGAAGAGGTTAATGCGAAATCTAGGATTTTCGGTAAATCACGGAGCTCAAGGTTTGAAGGTGCTATGGAACTGTAACCAGTGCCTATTTGGATCGGTTTTCTCTGCAGATATCACTCGTGAAGTCTGTTTCCAGATTCGGTAAGATTTAAGGTGCTTTTTATTTTTATTTTTATTTTTATCGGTAAACGACAATATATAAATAGAGGACATAAACAGGAAGGCTTAGCGAGATGCTCAGCCAAAAACAAAAAGAATAAACAAAACAAATCGCAACAATGAAAGCAAAAACAAAAAAAAAAAAGACTACAATCAGGAAGAATAGAACTTAAGTCAATCAGAATTGAATCCCTCTCTGCCGCCCTTGACCAGAGACACCCAATCGACCATCAGGTCCTTGATAGCTTTCATGATTAAACCCACCAGCATGCGTCTCTTCCGAAAAATCCTTTCATTCCGCTCTCTCCATAAGCCCCACAACAATGCATAAAGGCTCACTCTCCAGAAAGCGTCTCTAGCATTTCCCAATCTGTAGCCAGACTAGCTAGCTATCAACAGAGGAATGTTATCAGGAAATACCCATGACACCCCAAAAGAGCTGAGAAGAATCGCCCAAATTCGGTGCGCAACCTCGCAGCGTAAGAAAATGTGACACGCATTTTTCTCATGCTGAAAGCAGAAAACGCAGACATTCGGCATATTGCGACCACATTTGATCAGCTGATCCACGGTAAGGCACCATTCTTGAGGTGCTTGTTATTATTTTCAGTTCTTTTCCGAAAGGCACCATTCTAGTGTTTCGGAGCCATCTACCTTTGTGTCTCTGTTTGAGGAGAAAGGTTGGCCTGATCTGAAACCGTTTTTTCCTCCCCTTCAATTTAAATCTGGTCTCATGAGATTTGGATGCATACTGAGATGAGTTTTTTTCTGCATGTGACTATGATACTTGTTGATGCTGCCATCGTGGAAGTGACCTTATTACACAGTATTATTGCTGCTAGCAGAGTTATTTGACTCAGCAGTAAATGGTTTGATACGGTTTGGCCTAGAATTGTTGTGATGTTTTTGGTGCATACATGTGAGCATGTACTGGTTGGCTGCTGTATTATTGCTTATTTGTGAATTTATTTGGTGATTGTTGGGCTGGATTGGCCATATTTCCTGGATTATTGAAGTGTTAGCTGAGTAAAGTATCATATCTGTGACAGTTGAAAGCTTTCAGAGTATTGAATTGTAAGCTACAGTAGTGTAGCTGAGTTTGGGGATATTCTTACATAACTTGGTGGCTGTATGGCCTGTTGGTTGATTGGGCGTTGTATATGATGGTTGCTGAATTGTCTACGCAGACATTTCCTGTTTACATTGTGAGTGTTGTGTAGACAACTTCATTTTTGAGGTACTTCAATTATGGAAGGAAACCAAGTGGTGATTCGTGGTAGGTGTATTGCCAATGGTGTTGAGAAGGATGTTGTTGGGTCTGCACATGCCTATGTTTCTCCTTGCATCTCCTGGATCATTGATTCTGGGGCCACTAATCATATGACAAGCATATCATCGATGTTCTAGTCACTATCTCTTATGCCAAGACAATGCCACATTGGAGTTGCTGATGGATCATTGATTGTTGTTGTTGGTAAAGGGAACATTCAAGCTGGTCTTCTTTATTTAAAGTCTACTTTATACGTCCAAAAATAACAATAAATATACTTTTATAGAAGTTTTACAAAAATTTATAATTACAGTGTGACAATCTTTCCCTCCTATTGTGATTTCCAAGACTTGTCAACAGGGAAGGTGATTGGTCATGACAGAGAGGACAGAGGGCTCTATATATTTGAAGATCAGCAAGTCCATGTGACGCGGGACGACGACCCTGAAGTTCGTGAATGCCCATGATGTGATGATTTGCCGAAATTAAACTAATTAATCACAAATTAAAGCGATACCTTGGGGGTTTCTCGGGATTCCATTTAGGTGACCATGCTTTGGCTCACGTAGGGTCCAATCAGATGCGCGGGATCCATTAGGATGGCGGAAGAGGCGATCCGAGAGATAGAACTCTCGCTTTGTCTAGGTCGGGGCGTTAGATCGTAGTTCTTCGTGACATCGGTAGCTCCTTGCTAGGGCTTTGGAATCGAAACAGCCAACGGCTCAAATCGAGCAAGTTCGAGTCCAACAACGGTCATGGATCGACGGGCTAGGATTAGAGTCGATCCATAAAGATGGATGTCAATATTGCTCTAGATCTAGGTTTTGAGATTTAAACAATCAAGTAAAAGAGAGATTTGGGATTCAAGAGATTAGCAAGATAATCAGGAAGATAGAAGAAAGAAGATCAAAGTAACATGGGCATCTCACCCTTGGCCTCACACCAAACCCCTCTCGGGGAAGAAGACTCACTCTTGAAAGCTTCTCTCAAGCTCAAAATGCAATGCATCATTTCATTAATTTATCAAGTACCCAAAATGGCTTACAAATTGGGCTTTATAGTCATTTATAAGAGAATAAACCTAAAATAGAAAAGTACTAAGTTACCCTAAGTGGTAACTCACAAAAAGGACAAAAATTAAGAATAAAAAGGACAATTACGTCACTTATGATGCTAATGCGTGAATTTTCACGAACGTCCGACCTGGGTCCACGGACGTTCGTCGCCTACTCACGGACGTCCGTGCTCACTAAGCAGTAAGCACCTCGAAATCCGGACGTCCGTCCTGTAGCGACGGACGTTCGTCGCCTGTTGATGCCTGGTGCTCCCAAACTGAGTTCTAGGGCCTTCCCTTGGTGGTTCTTGACGTTCCTTGGCCCTTTAGTCCCTTCTTTCGCCGTTAATACACCTTGTATGGCCTGAACCCTAGGTCTTTATTGGTGGCATCCCCGTCAATTCCCCCAGACCGAAAAGGCTTCATCACCGATGAAGAACAGTCATGGTAGCGATCAAGTAAGTCAAGGGCTAGGAGGCGGACTTCTTCTTCAGTGATCCATGTGTTTTCGGATTCCAGCTTTTGGACCCACTTCACCAAGTACCTTTGAAACCCCCCATCATGGGTGGAGACCACATGATCGTCTAAGATCTTCTCGATCACATCTCTTTTAGGTTCTTTTGGAGGAGGAGGTGGAATAGGTTGCAAGGTTTGGGTTGGTTCATGAGTGGAGGATGTTTGGAAAGGATTGCAAGGGGGTGGGATTGAGCCTAGGTAAGGAACTAGGTCTTCCACATTGAAGGTTGAACTAACCCCCACGTCTTGAGAAAGCTCAAGAACATATGCATTCGGACCACTCCTTGCTACAATCCTATAAGGTCCGGCACCACGGGCTTGGAGCTTCTTCGTGATTCCCGATGGAAATCGTTCCAGCCTAACCCGAACCATCACATGCTCACCGATTTGGAATTCTTTGAAATGCTTGTGGGAATCTGTCGATAACTTGTAATTATCATTGCTCAAATTAATTTTACGTCTAATTTCGGCATGCAAGTTGTGAATATGTTGTGCAAATGTATCCGCAGACTCGGATGTGCTGTGAGATGCAGACATAGGAATCAAATCTAGGGGTGTCTTTGGCTTATGACCATGTACCACTTCAAACGGACTCTTACCCATGGACCTATTGACAGAGTTATTATATGCAAACTCGGCTAATGGCAAAATAGAGTCCCAAGTCCCAATGTGCTCACCGACAAGACAACGAAGTAGATTGCCTAGGCTCCTATTGGTGGCTTCCGTTTGGCCATCAGTTTGCGGGTAATATGCCGAAGAAAACTGGAGCATCATACCCATCATGTGCCATAGGGTCCAAAAGTAACTTGTAAACTTGACATCTCTATCCGACACAATGGTCTTGGGTAACCCGTGGAGGCGCTCTACCTCATTGAAAAATAACTTCGCCACATGGGTTGCATCCGTGGACTTGTGGCACGGTATGAAGTGGGTCATCTTGGAGAAGCGGTCCACGACAACAAAAATAGAGTCATGCTTGCGGAGGGTATTAGGAAGACCCAACACAAAGTCCATAGAGACGTCTTGCCAAGGCATGTGTGGTACTGGCAAAGGGGTGTACACGCCGGTATTTTGCCTTTGTTGCTTGGAAACTTGGCAAGTACGACATAGGCGCACAATTCGGGTGACATCACGCGTAAGACCCGGCCAAAGGAATCGATCTTCAACGAAGTGCGATGGTCTTGCTGCGCCCAAAATGACCGGCAATCCCTCCGGCATGTAATTCCCAAGTGAGGAAGTCACATAATGACGTACGAGGGATGCATAGACGATTTCTCATAAACAAATACCCATCTTGGAGGGTATACTTGGAGTTGGCATTGGGAGGATTGTCCCGTAGAGCAATGTACTCCGCCCCAAAATCTGGGCACTCGGGATAATCTTAGATCAATTGCTCAAATCCTACAACCTCGGTGCTCATGACTTGCAAAGTCGTTACCCGACGACTAAGAGCATCCGCCGCTTTGTTTTCAGCACCGGCCTTGTGCTTCAATACAAATGTGAACCCTTGAAGGTACTCGACCCACGTCGCGTGCCTTGGGTTCAACTTCTTTTGAGAAGCAAGGAAGCGTAAGGCTTCATGATCGGAAAATAGGACAAATTCCTGCGGTCTAAGGTAATGTTTCTAATACCAAAGGGATCAGACAACCGCATAGAACTCCTTATCATAGGTGGAGTATTTTTGCTTTGCCTCGTTGAGCTTCTCACTAAAGTAGGCCACGAGGTGGCCCTCTTGGCTAAGCACTCCGCCTATTCTACACCCGAAGCGTCACAAGCAACCTCAAAGACCTTTGAAAAGTCCGGTAGGCGCATGACGGGTGCACAAGACATTTTCCCTTTTATCTCGGCAAAGGCCTTCGTCGCGGCTTTACTCCATTGAAACTCCCCTTTCTTCATACAATCAGTGATGGGAGCCATAATTGTGCTAAAGCTTCGAATGAAGCGACGATAGAAGGTGGCCAACCCATAGAAGCTACGGACCTCATGTATGTTCCTAGGCTCGGGCCACTCTACAATAGCCTTTACCTTTTTCGGGTCCGCAACCATACCATCGGCCGAGACGATGAACCCCAAGAAGACAACGGATCGTTGCATGAAGGTACACTTCTTGAAGTTCGCATACAATTTCTCTCCTCTCAATGTTTCACAAACTAACCAAAGATGGATCAAGTGTTGCTCCTTGTTGTGACTATAGATCAAAATGTCATCAAAATACACCACAAGGAACTTCCCGATAAATAGTCGCAACACTTGGGTCATGAGCCTCATGAAGGTGCTTGGGGCATTTGAAAGCCCAAAAGGCATGACCATCCACTCATAAAGACCATCCTTGCTCTTGAAAGCGGTTTTCCATTCATCACCAGGGCGGATTCGGACTTGATAGTAGCCACTCTTGAGATAGATCTGTTGGAGGTGGCGCGTTCTCTTCTGATTGGCATGAGTGTCCCAGGATTCTTGTGTGTGTGCATGGGGGGGGATCTGCCTAATTGATAAATCATATGCCTACTCCCATTCGATGGGGGGTCTCCCTTCCAGTTCTCAAGAGTCTCTTTCTTGTGCCACCCAGTGTGTTTGGTTGTTTGTGTTTTATCCATGTTCCTGTTGTTCAGCATAATAAATTGGATTCTAAAGCTAGTCGGTGTCTTTTTTGGGTCCCTACACAAAAAGGGTACAAATGTTTTGATCATGTGACTCTTCGTTCTTTTATGTCTATGGACGTTACCTTCTACGAAAATACCCCCTACTCAGAGCTTCAGAGAGAGTTCTCAATGTGGGGAGAAAGATGTTGAGGTTGTTGAAGAGGGCCCTGGTATGGATTTAGTAGAAGAATATGATAAGATAACAAGGCATGATAGAAGGGGATTGTAGAGGAGCAGCCCCAATCTGGCAAGTGTGAAAAAGGCAAAGAAAATTCTTTGTGCGAAAGAGGTTTAAGGAGGCACAAGTTCAGGATAAGAACCCATCTCAAGGCGAGTCTTCCTCTCAGACCCCTGACCAGGAAGGTTCCTTGATCTTGCTCTCCCTATTGCTCTCCGAAAGGTTCCTCGATCTTGCACTCAACATCTCATTGGTAATTATGTGTTTTATCATGCCTTTTCTCCATACATAAGTCATTCATATATTATTTGAACTCTTTATCTATTACTACTTGGATTTTTTAGGCTCTAGCTCAGCGCCTCTGTGACAGCCCGGATTTCGGCACCTCGAAACCCGTGCCATCAGCACGATCATCTTGACCGTGCCCTTTAGCTAAGCACGGAACACTGGTATATCAAGCATCAAAAAGTATAATAAACGAAATTGCGGAATTTAAATCTATATTAATTAACTCCCCAAAAGACAGTTCTACTCATGCCTCTGCATGAATGGAGAACCGATCCGAACCATCGATGATAGAAATCATCACGGATGGTTCGTCCCAAAAGAATAATCCCAACTCCTTATATACATGGTTTTAAACAAAATCAAGGCTTGACATACCAAGCCGTACAAAATCTCTCTAAAAGCCCTCAAAGCGGCACAACGGAGTCCTCTAGAAGAAGTCCTCAGGAGGTGGCTCCAATTCTTGCCGTGCAAGGTCCACTCACCGGGATCGTCTCTCGAAGCCGCCAGAGTCGCTAGTAGTGGACCTGCGACGTATAGTCTATAGGGTGAGCTACATCCTAGCTCAATAGGGAACAAACACGGTTGAACATATAAATTATAACTCACATATATTCCATGATATGCCATGCATGATGTGTCTATGCAGTTATTGATGAAAACAGTTAAAAGCATTTCATTTTACTGTTCATTACTTACATTTATTCATGAATGATGTTGAAAAGGCCTAAAGCAAAACTTAAACTTTCAACTTAAGTAATCCCCGAGCAATATAGCATCGAGCCCCGATGAGATACCCTTCATCGTCATCTATATAGACAGTTTTAACGTATTCCCTGGGAATACCATATAGTACCCAAGCCCCTTTCCCCTGGGGATCGGTGGCGGGGTTTCACTTGTCTCAAATCAACACCCCTGGGGTGTGCTTACTATGTACGGATAAGCCTCCGCACTGGCCTACGGTTTCGCCGCCGTATTGGTCACGGATATCCTGCCGTGTGTGGATATATCAAACCTCAAATAACAAAAATATCGGTGCCTTACATATAGTTATTCACCGTGTAAGTGTGCTATCTTATATCAGTTAGGCCCTATCAAACATGATTCAATCATTGGATACATCCCTGGGATGTATCCATTTACTTGCATCACACCTGATGCTCTCATCTCTTTACTTCTTCATCCCCTGGGGATGGCTTATTAGAGTTACTCTTATGGATGTCACACACACTTTTCACAATTCTTAAGCAATTAAACAATTGAATTGAAATCTATATCACTACATACATGCTCTTGTAAAATAAGGTACATGTTCAAGGTGTTCCCTACCTCAAGTCTTTGTTTGCTCAACGCATCAAGGTCCCACGTGGCTCCTTGTGCACTAGTCCACACGTACCACCTATGGTACCACATAACAGGTGAAACACATCACAAAGGATGCAATAAAGAAGGTCTAAGACTCTCCAAGAATCTTAAAGTCAAACCCAAAAGTCAACATATTTTATCTCAGTCGATTAATCGAATTCCAAAATCGATTAATCGAATCTGATTCGATTAATCGATTTCCAAAATCGATTAATCGAAAGTCAATATCGATTAATCGATTCTCAAATCGATTAATCGAGATTTTCATTCGATTAATCGAATCTTATTCGATTAATCGAAATTCTCTGTTTCGTAAAGTCGATTCTCAATTCGAGTAGTCGAGTTCCTAAAATCGATTAATCGATCCCAAATCGATTAATCGAAAACTGAAATCGATTAATCGAAATCCCATTTCGATTAGTCGATTTTCCTCAAGCCATTTCCTCCAACCCCTGGGGTCCACTGGAGGTTCCCAGTCGATTAATCGATACCCAAATCGATTAATCGAAATCCAAAGTCGATTAATCGAATTCCAATTCGATTAATCAAATCGAGGTCCTCGACTTTTCAACTTCCGCCAATTTCGATTAATCGAAACCCAATTTCGATTAATCGAAATTGTCAGATTCAGCCCCTTTCGAGCTGTTCTTCCCAATCTTCTTCCATACTTTTTCCTCTATTTTTCTAAACCATTATCCTATGATTTAACCCACTTTCAACTACAATTTAGACTCTACGATTTATGCATTTTATTCACAAAAATTTACCTTGAATCAATCTCAAGTTGATTTCAATCCAAAGGTTGAAAGGCTAGGGTTTCAAATTTTGCTCTATGATTCAAACCGTGTTGAATCCGCTTTTATCGCTTGAATTCCCCTCAATCAGCTGCAATAACTCCTCTCTTTACTTCCTCTCTCTCTCTCTTCTTTACTTCTCTCAACCACCAAAAACACATTTAGGGTTATTAAACCCTTTTATCCCTTTCCTCACTTGTGTGTTGAGCACATACACCGCGATAAGTGTATGCGACTTCACATTTACTACACACACCACATGGACATTCAATTTATCACATCTCATCCGTTCATCACACCTCATGCTAACTATTGGACTTCCATTTGGTCAAACCTATGACCGATCGGGCACGGATCCCGAGGTCATAGTTTAGCGTGATTTTTCGGGCTATTACATCCTCCCCACCTTGGGAATTTTCGTCCTCGAAAATAACCCAAGGCATGGCTGTCTGGGTCTCTCTCCCCCCCCCCACACTCTCAGGTGAGGTGGTCGAGTAGACCTAGACGCATTCAGATAGTTACAAATACCAGCATAGAATTTAAATTTGACGAAATGGAACAATCTAGACAAAAATTGCTGATTTGTATTAAAAATTGAAAATTTTTACAATGCCAAATAAGTTGGCGTACAAAAGAAATCTACAAGTATACAATCAAAATGCAAAAGTAAATACAAGACTCAGGCAGTCCCCTCGTCAGGCTGGTAGGGTGCGACAGGAGCTGGTGTGTCTGCTGGAGCTGACTGTGGTAGCGGTGGTGGAGACCGTGCAGGCTGAGTGGTCGGCTGCGGCGTCTCGGTCGGCGGAGCGGAGGTAAATGTGGAAGGAGTCGCGTCTGCAGTGGTGGGATGGAAGACGGGTCCTCGGTGGAAGGCGGTGCGTCCAGCGGTCCACTCCTCCTCCTGTGCGAGGTAGCGGCGGTAGTCGGTAGGATAGATGTGGCGAAGGGTGTGAAATAGTAGGAAGTCTATCCTCCGGTTCATCCTTTCGTTGTTGGCCTCCATAAGGGCCAACACCTCCTCGATGGTAGGACCGGATGGAGCGGCGCGCCGGCGGTATGATGAGGTGGGTGTCGCGCAGGGGTGTGGCGCTGGCGTCGGTGAGCAGATGGGAGGGAACCCTCTCCACGGATGGCTCGGCGGGAATAGGGTGTGCTCCACCCACGGGTGGGTCCTGCTGAGGTGGTGGGGGTGGTGGCGGTGCTACCGCTGCTGCTGCTGGGGCTGGAGCGGGACCCGGAGCTGGTAGGGTCCGCTTTAGCAGATTGTAGCTACGGGTCCATGAAGACTTCGTAAACGTCTTCACGCGATCCGTAGCCCTCACCTCGTGAGGCGAGATGCTGTAGGAGGGCTCGTCGGAGTAGCACTCCAACATGCTCGAGATGAGCCGAGCATAAGGCATCTTCTCCTTGGGCCGCATGTTGCCCTTCATCAGCTTGCCCTTAATGTACCTCATCCCCTCAAGTATTACCATTGTGGCGTCGAACCACCTCCAGGAAGGTATATAAAGTGCATGTTGCACTTTATCTACGCGCTCGGTGTCGTGGCGCATTGGGTAAAGGTTGCACTTTATCACCGAGTCGAGCATCCACATATAGTGTGGAAGGTCAACCCTCTTAATGGAGGAGCAGGCCCTTTTACCATTGGTCATGCGGGTCATGACCTCCTCGAAGCGGGGGTCCTCCTCGAAGGGTGGGAATAGGGTAGTCTCTGGGGTAAAATCGAGGTAACACTCGAGTACCTCGTGTATGTGACGACGAGTGATCGTGTACAGACGACCCTCGATCTTGGTCAAAATGCAATCATCGGTAGGGCCATCCGTTAGCCCTTGGTAAAACAGTCTAACCAATCTAGGGTAGTAAGAACCCCGGATTGGTTTAAGAAGGTTGCCGAGACCGGCGTTGTTAAGGTAGTTTCGAGCCCATTGGGTCTCGCCCGGCAAATCGGGATTTGTGAATAGGGTAGGGTCGATAATATATTCGACCTCAAAGGTCTTTGCCGCCCACCATTCATTTGGTTGCTCGACATTGGTGGGTGGTGGTGGCATGGGGGTGGACTCGCGGGAAGACTCGCGCGTAGACGCGCTCGTCGAACCGGAGGTGGTCTCCGATGCCGACGGTGATGGAGTCCTCACCAGCGATGGGGTAGGTGGTGGTGGTGAGGCGTTCTTATGCCTAACCGGCAACTTAGAAGTCGCCTTCTTTGAAGATAATCGGGTTTTGGGCGGCATTCTTAGAAAACTAGGGTTTTTCTAATTCAAATTTGAAGGAAAAGTGCGAAATTAGGGTTTATCGTAGGTTTTGATGGCGATGCGAGTCGAAAACCAACGGAGAAGGGAACCCTAGGGCGTCGGACGACCGGAGAAGAAAGAGAAGATGAAGCGCCAAAAATTCCCCAAGCTAAAATGATTTCGAATGGGGAATGAAATCCCCAAATTTATATATATAGGCCTCGGCTCGATTAATCGAAATTCAGAATCGATTAATCGAGATTCAAAACTAGGTTAAGCCGCAAATCGTATCTGTTTAAAATTTTAAATTTTTGAGCTCACTGGCGCGAGCCAGTCGATTAATCGAAATTCCAAAATCGATTAATCGATATTCTCTTCGATTAATCGAAATCGTGCAGTAACTTCTAAATTTTCAGAAATCTTTAAGTTATTCGATTAATCGAATTCATTTCGATTAATCGAAATTTCAAAATCGATTAATCGAAATTCACTTCGATTAATCGAAATCGTCTATCTGACTTCAATTTCTTCCAAGTCCCTTTAATAAATCGATTAATCGAGGTTCCAGTTCGATTAATCGAAATCTCAAATCGATTAATCGAAACTGCTTCGATTAATCGAAATTTCATTAATTTATTCCCAATTTGTTCTAACACTCCAAATTTGTTCGATTAATCGAATTCCCAAAATCGATTAATCGATCCCAAATCGATTAATCGAAATTATAACTCGATCAATCGAAACTGCATTCTATTTACATTCTAACTCTCATTTCCATTTCCAGTCACTGGCACATGCCAGTCGACTAATCGAACAAAATCGATTAATCGAAATTCCAAATCGATTAATCGATTTGAAATTCGATTAATCGGTTTTGCCCAATTTCTGCAAATTTTCAATTTCTTTGGTTCTTTGATTATTTTTGGTAGTTTATGACATCAAGTGGTTCTTCCATAGAGTTGTATATACTTGATCATGTACATATAATTTTGTTCCTCAAATCAGATTGGATCAAATTTTCCATTGAATTACAAGTATAGTGGAGATTTCACAAACATGTTTGTGGTTTACATTAAGTTCTCACGTCGTTGGAAACAAGGCTGGATATTGTTCTTTCACATCGGCCTCTCGTTCCCAAGTAGCCTCTTCTTTTGGATGATTGTTCCACCGAACAAGCACTAAGGGAATCACTTTAGTGCGCAGTACTTGTTCCTTTCGATCCAAGATTTCCACTGGTTCCTCTATCATGCTCATGTCCTCACACATCTCTATAGGTTGCTTTCCTAATACATGAGACGGATCATTCACGTACTTCCTGAGCATCGATATGTGGAAAACATTATGTACTCGATCAAACAACGGTGGTAAACCAATGCGATATGCAACTTCACCTACGCGTCCCAAATTTCGAATGGTCCAACATAACGTGGACTTAACTTCCCTCTCTTGCCAAATCTCATTACACCTTTCATAGGTGACACCTTCACAAACACATGCTCGCCCACTTTATAGTCAACACTAGTCCGCTTCATATCGGCGTAACTTTTACATCTACTACTGTCTTTGTCTTCAACCTTTCTCGATAATTGAGCAGCGGTAGCGTTATCTTCAAGTAGTTTTGGTCCTAACACAAATTTCTCACCTGTTTCCTCCCAATTGAGAGGTGACTTGCATCGTCGTCCATACAGAGCTTCATACGGTGTCATGCCAATGCTCGTCTGGAAACTGTTGTTGTATGCGAACTCGAGCATCGGTAGATACTCATCCCAGTATCCTTGCATATCGAGCATGCATGCTCTGAGCATGTCTTCTATTACTTGGTTCACTCGCTCTGTCTGCCCATCAGTTTGAGAATGGAAAGCTGAACTAAAGTCTAGTCGTGTTCCCATTCCTTCTTGAAATTTCTTCCAAAACTTGGATGTATATAGTGGATCACGATCTGAAACTATGCTGCTTGGAATCCCATGTAATCTTACAATCTCCTTCATGTATAAGTCTGCCAGTCTTCCTGCCGTATACGTAGTATT
Source organism: Chloranthus sessilifolius (assembly GCA_021018995.1). Lineage (NCBI taxonomy): Eukaryota > Viridiplantae > Streptophyta > Magnoliopsida > Chloranthales > Chloranthaceae > Chloranthus > Chloranthus sessilifolius. Next base: position 29,122,259 of record CM037597.1, on the reverse strand, counting down.
GTATGGCAAAAAGTGCACTGATTTGGTCAATCGGTCTACAACGACCCAAATGGCATTGTGTCTCTTGGCGATCAGGTAATCCAACAATGAAGTCCATTGAGATCGATTCCACTTCCATTACGGGATTGGTAAAGGTTGCAATAGTCCCGGATGTCTATGATCAACCTTCACTTCGACAAGTTAAACAGTGACGCATTGCTCGCCACGTCTTGCTTGATCCTCTCCACCGAGTTCTTTTTCAAATCTTGATACATTTTGGTGCTACCAGGGTGGATAGCATAATTTGACTTATGGGCTTCATCAAGAATCGTTCGTCTTAGATCGACATTGTCCGGAATGCATAGACGGCCTTTAAACAACAACGAACCATCTTCTTTTACTGAGAAGTCCGACCTAATGCCTTCACTCACGTCTTGATGAATCTTTGTTAATGCCGGATCTTTCATCTGTAGATCGTGGATATGCTCAAATATCACGGCTTCTTGATATGTTAGCCAAAAAGGATCCAGTGTCCTTTGACTCAATGTTCGCATCATAGAATGCCAGGTCTTCCAATAATTTCCATCGGTGCATACCCAAAATCAAACAAGCTAACTGAGCTGAACCTTTTCGACTCAATGCATTGGCTACTACATTCGCCTTGCCTGGATGGTATTGTATGGAGCAATCGTAATCCTTGAGGAATTCCATCCACCTGCGCTGTCTCATGTTGAGCTCTTTCTGTGTAAACAGATATCGGAGGCTCTTATGATCGGTGAAAATTTCAAAAGTCTCACCATACAAGTAATGTCTCCAAATCTTGGATAAAAATGATCCGCTTCCAAGTCATGAGTCGGGTAATTTTTCTCGTGTTCCTTCAGCTGTCTTGATCCGTAAGCTATCACCTTCTTGTGTTGGTTGAGCACACAACCAAGGCCATTGTATGACGCGTCGCTGTACACGACGTATCCTCCACTGCCTGAAGGAATCGCTAACACTGGAGCCAAAGTGAGTCTCATTTTGAGTTCTTGAAAACTCTTCTCGCATGCCTCACTCCACTCAAACCTTGAATCTTTTCGTGTCAGCTTTGTGAGAGGTCCCGATATCTTTGAAAACCCCTCAACGAAACGTCAATAATAGCCTGCTAAGCCCAGAAAACTTCGGACATCGGTCACTGTCTTTGGTTGCTCCCATTTAACTACTGCTTCTATCTTTGCTGGATCCACAGTGACACCATGCTTTGAGACAACATGTCCCAAAAAGCTAACCTCTTCCAACCAAAACTCACACTTGCTGAGCTTGGCGTACAATTGGTGTTCACGTAGCGTCTGTAGAGCAATCCTCAAGTGTTCTTCGTGTTCCGTCTTGGATTTGGAGTATATTAGTATATCGTCAACAAACACTACGACGCAGGAGTCCAAGTGTGGTTTAAACACTCGGTTCATCAGATCCATAAAGCGGCCGGAGCATTCGTCAATCCAAACGGCATCACAAGGAATTCATAGTGTCCATACCGTGTCCGGAAAGCTGTCTTCTGAATGTCTTCAGCCTTGACTCGCAACTGATGATACCCAGATCTCAGGTCGATCTTGGAAAAATACCTTGCTCCTTGCAGTTGGTCGAATAGATCGTCAATTCTAGGCAAAAGGTAGCGGTTCTTCACAGTGAGTTTGTTCAATTGTCGATAGTCAATGCATAGTCGCATTGACCCATCTTTCTTCTTGACAAACAAAACCGGTGCTCCCCATGGAGACACGCTCGGTCTAACAAACCCCTTGTCCATAAGTTCTTGTAGTTGTTCCTTCAACTCCTTTAACTCAGCAGGAGCCATTCTATAAGGAGCTTTCAAAATAGGCTCCGTTCACTCCAATGGCGAATTCTACTTCTCTTTCTGGAGGTAATCCAGGCAATTCTTCTGGAAACACGTCAGCGAAGTCTCGCACAACTGCTATCTTAGAAATGACGTTCTTTTCTTCCTTGTCCTCCTTTAAGAAAGCCAAGTATCCACTGCAACCCTTTCTGATCATCTTTTCGGCCCTTCATCGAGATCATGGTGCACGATGATGGACCTCACTCCTTGAAACCGAAATTATCTTCTTGTGTTGGGTGCGAAATGACTACTACCTTATTCTTGCAATCGACGAATTGCACAATGTCCATAAGGATCACATCAAACCCTTGCATGTCTAACGATCAACTTTGCTTCTAGTTCATGCACCTCTAAGTCTCGAATCGCTACAATGATGGATTTGCATGCTAACTCCGTGTCTACTAACTCTCCAAATGGAATAGACAGATAGGACGAAATCCAACGTCTGAACAATCTTCATCTTCTTGGCGAAGCGTGGAGTGACGAATGAGTGGGTAGACCACGGGTCTATCAACACTCGGCGTCATATCCAAACATCCTTTTTCATATATATTTAAAGTACCTATAGCATACATACATACATGCAATAATTTACACATCAATTTACACTCTTAATTCACATACAACTTTTTGTATTGAGAAAGAATCTATACAATTCCTAATGCATGCTCCCTCTCTATTTAAAATTTTAATGAAAAGAAAAATTTTCTTTAATTTTAACGAGTCTCACCTTAGATGACGTCATGCACGTTCCCTGCTTCCTGGACAGTGGCTATAGCTCTCCCCTGAACGATCGGCTTCCTTGCTTGAATGGGTCGTGGTGCTGCAACTGAAACCGTCTTTCTCTTATCCGTCTCGGGGCAATCCTTGATCAAGTGGCCCACCTTGCCACATCGGAAACAACCCCTAGTTCCCATTCTACAATCCACCGTCCTATGAGGCTTGCCACACTTTGCGCAAGTCTCGAGGTCTGAAGAAAGCAATCGAGAACCACATGTGTTAGTGGCGCCGATGAGACATGGCGGGGTTCTCATAGCGAATAGGTCTCCCGGCGCAAGTAATGGAAACCTCTGTTGGTGTTGTTGTTAGGGTCTTAAAACTCCTTGGAACTGTGGTCTCTGATTCTGGACCATGAACCTCGGCTTTTTGTTCACTGGTTCGTAGTTCCCCGTCCTTCCTTGTTCATTTCCTCCTCTCTGCTGTTCTCTCTGTCGATATCTATTTGTGTTCTCCTCTTCAACCACTAGTGCTTTACTCATGACCTCTTCATAGATCCTCAGTTGAAATGGAGCTACGCCTCCCCTAACCTCAGGCTTCAAACCTTGCTGAAACCTTTTGGACTTCATCACTTCAGTAGCGACGTAATCCGGAGGAAAACGGGCAAGTCGTAGAAACTCCACCCCATACTCTCTCACTGTCATCCTCTTCAACCACTAGTGCTTTACTCATGACCTCTTCATAGATCCTCAGTTGAAATGGAGCTACGCCTCCCCTAACCTCAGGCTTCAAACCTTGCTGAAACCTTTTGGACTTCATCACTTGATGGCAGCGTGTCCAGGAAAACTGCAAGTCGTAGAAACTCCACCCCATACTCTCTCACTGTCATTCTCCCTTGCACTAACTGTAAAAATTGTATCTCGAGCTGGTTCTTCACCACTTCTGGAAAATATTGTTTGTTGAACTCCTCAACAAACTCCTCCCAAGTCCAAGGCAACTCTGGGGTCTCCTGAGCCCGAGTCCGTATCACGGACTTCCACCAAGGCCCAGCCTCCCCATCCAACATATAAGCTGCCCATCTCACACTCTCATCTTCCGTGCAAGTTAGCACGCCATGCACTTTCTCCATCTCCATCACCGCTTCTCGAAGGCCATGAGGTCTCATCCTCCTAAATTCTGTAAAGATGAGGGCAGAACAGCAGCAGTCCCAGTGGTGTAGGTGGCTGCTGTTCTCTTGATGCATGAGCTGCAAAGGATGCGGCTTGCTGTGCCATGGCAGCTGCCATAGTCTCCATAGTGTGCATCATCCTTTGTCGCTCCTCTCTATCTTCTTGTCTTTCTCTCAATCTTTCTTGCTCTCTTAGATCTTGATCCTGATGATCTCGATCCTCTTCATCATGTTGTCTACTACTACTGCCCCCTGGGGCCTCAGTACATCCTAAAGGCACTCTATTAGTAGGAGAGATGTAATCATCTCCACTACGTAGACTCCTCTGTTGGCCTCCCCTTGGTCGGCCTCTTCCTCTAGATGACATTTACGGCTGCATTTGAAACTAAAGTTTCGTTAGCAGAAGCCCCTATGTTCTGACGAAAGAACCCTTGTCAGAATTGCTAAAAGAAAAGGCTTTGATACCAACTGTGACAGCCCGGATTTCGGCACCCCGAAACCCGTGCCATCAGCACGATCATCTTGACCGTGCCCTTTAGCTAAGCACGGAACACTGGTATATCAAGCATCAAAAAGTATAATAATTTTAAATCTATATTAATTAACTCCCCAAAAGAGCGGTTCTATCCTCATGCCTGCATGAATGGAGAACCGATCCGAACCATCGATGATAGAAATCATCACGGATGGTTAGTCCCAAAGAATAATCCCAACTCCTTATATACATGGTTTTAAACAAAATCAAGGCTTGACATACCAAGCCGTACAAAATCTCTCTAAAAGCCCTCAAAGCGGCTGTGAGTCCTCTGAAGAAGTCCTCGGAGGTGGCTCCAATTCTTGGCCGGCAAGGTCCGACTCACCGGGATCGTCTCCACGAAGCCTCATTGCTAGTAGTGGACTGCGACGTATAGTCTATAGGGTGAGCTACATCCTAGCTCAATAGGAACAAACAGTTGAACATATAAATTATAACTCACATATATTCCATGATATGCCATGCATGATGTATCTATGCGATTATTGATGAAAGCAGTTAAAAGCATTTCATTTCTTGTTTCATTACTTATGTTTCATTTATTCATGAATGATCTTTGAAAAGGCCTAAAGCAAAACTTAAACTTTCAACTTAAGTAATCCCGAGCAATATAGCATCGAGCCCGATGAGATACCTTCATCGTCATCTATATAGGCAGTTTTAATGTATTCCACAGGAATACCATATAGTACCAAGCCCCTTTCCACAGGATCGGTGGCGAGTTTCACTTGTCTCAAATCAACACCCACAGGGTGTGCTTACTATGTACGGATAAGCCTCCATGGCAGCCTACGGTTTTGGCCCGTATCGGTCACGGATATCCTGCCGTGTCAGTCGTGGATATCCCGCCACGTCGGTGGGGTAACCTATCAAACCTCAAATAACAAAAATATCGGTGCCTTACATATAGTTATTCACCGTGTAAGTGTGTTATCTTATATCAGTTAGGCCCTATCAAACATGATTCAATCATTGGATACATCTCTGGGATGTATCCATTTACTTGCATCACACCTGATGCTCTCATCTCTTTACTTCTTCATCCCCTGGGGATGGCTTATTAGAGTTACTCTTATGGATGTCACACGCACACACACTTTTCACAATTCTTAAGCAATTAAACAATTGAATTGAAATCTATATCACTACATACATGCTCTTGTAAAATAAGGTACATGTTCAAGGTGTTCCCTACCTCAAGTCTTTGTTTGCTCAACGCATCAAGGTCCCACGTGGCTCCTTGTGCACTAGTCCACACGTACCACCTATGGTACCACATAACAGGTGAAACACATCACAAAGGATGCACTAAAGAAGGTCTAAGACTCTCCAAGAATCTTAAAGTCAAACCCAAAAGTCAACATATTTTATCTCAGTCGATTAATCGAATTCCAAAATCGATTAATCGAATCTGATTCGATTAATCGATTTCCAAAATCGATTAATCGAAAGTTAATATCGATTAATCGATTCTCAAATCGATTAATCGAGATTTTCATTCGATTAATCGAATCTTATTCGATTAATCGAAATTCTCTGTTTCGCAAAGTCGATTCTCAATTCGAGTAGTCGAGTTCCTAAAATCGATTAATCGATCCCAAATCGATTAATCGAAAACTGAAATCGATTAATCGAAATCCCATTTCGATTAGTCGATTTTCCTCAAGCCATTTCCTCCAACCCCTGGGGTCCACTGGAGGTTCCCAGTCGACTAATCGATACCCAAATCGATTAATCGAAATCCAAAGTCGATTAATCGAATTCCAATTCGATTAATCGAAATCGGGGTCCTCTGACTTTTCAACTTCCTGGCCAATTTCGATTAATCGAAACCCAATTTCGATTAATCGAAATTGTCAGATTCAGCCCCTTTCGAGCTGTTCTTCCCAATCTTCTTCCATACTTTTTCCTCTATTTTTCTAAACCATTATCCTATGATTTAACCCACTTTCAACTACAATTTAGACTCTACGATTTATGCATTTTATTCACAAAAATTTACCTTGAATCAATCTCAAGTTGATTTCAATCCAGTGGTTGAAAGGCTAGGGTTTCCAGCTTTGGCTCTAACAGATCCAAACCGTGTTGAATCCGGCTTTTATCGCTTGAATTCCCCCTCCAATCAGTTGCAATAACTCCTCTCTTTACTTCCTCTCTCTCTCTCTTCTTTACTTCTCTCTCAACCACCAAAAACACACATTTAGGGTTATTAAACCCTTTTATCCCTTTCCTCACTTGTGTGTTGAGCACATACACCGCGATAAGTGTATGCGACTTCACATTTACTACACACACCACATGGACATTCAATTTATCACATCTCATCCGTTCATCACACCTCATGCTAACTATTGGACTTCCATTTGGTCAAACCTATGACCGATCGGGCACGGATTCCGAGGTCATAGTTTAGCGTGATTTTTCGGGCTATTACAGCCTCAGTGGAAAGAGGATATGATGCAGGAACGGAGAGCTCTGGAACTAAAAAAGACTTGGGACATTGTCAAACTTCCTATTGGAAAGAAAGTTGTAGGATGTAGATGGGTTGATACTATGAAATGCAGACCAGCTGGTGAGATAGAAAGATATAAAGGGAATTCATATCGCTTGCAGCGTGTAAAGATTGACCACTATATCAGTTAAATGTGAAGAATGCATTCTTACATGGTGATTTGAAAGAGGAAGTTTATATGTCTTTCCTCCTGGCTTACTCGTGAGGGGGAGAAAGATCAAGTGTGCAGGCTTAGGAAAGTCATCATGGATTGAACCAGTCAATGAGGGCGTCAATTAAAAAATTTACTAATGATGTGGTGAGTTATGGCTATCAAAGGAGCCAGCCACTATGATCATACCCTATATGTAAAGAAGGGTATGAAGGTTGCAACTCTCATTGTGTATGTAACATGAGTTAAAATATCGGGTTACCGATACGTATCGTCCGAGCTCCAAAACGATACGTATCGGTACCGGTCTGTATCGGACGATACATTCAATGTATCGTTCGAGTACAATACCGATACGTATCGTCTGATACGTATCGGTATCGGACGATATTTTGATCCATGGTATGTAGATGATATCATTGTTATAGGGGATGGCAGTGATGAAATTCTAAGATCGAAGAGTTACGAGACTAAATTTTTTTATATCAAAGACTTGGGCCCCTTGAAGTATTTCTTAGGAATTGAAGTGGCAAGGTCAAAAAGAGAGATTGTCTTATCCAAGAGAAAGTATACACTTGATGTTTCGAGTCAGACATGCATGCTGGGCTGCAGACCTGTTTACTCCTATAGAACAGAATCATAGGATAAGTAGAGAGAAAAGGTGGAAACTCAGGAGTTCAATATTCCTCAAGTCAATATAGAATATCAACTGGCATTTTAACTAAGGTTGTAAGAAGAAATTGTCTCAATGATATTACTGACAAGTTGGGCATGATTGACATCTATGCTCTGACTTGAGGGAGAGTGTTGATATGTCTATGAAATTATCATAAAGTTGGTGTGTGTGAGTTTTAGTTGATAATTGCAACCTGATGCAATCTTAGATTGTCGCATGGTCAAACGTCGAAATCAAACTGTCACTGACGATTTTGTACAATGGGCACACATCTTCAAAGGGTGTTACATGGGAAGTTGGGCATAAGCAACATGAATGATTTCCTGATTTTCAACCTTGACGACAAGGTTGTTTTAAGGGGGGTAAATTGATATGTCCGATACATGAATCATTTGTGGGCATTCCCATCTCGACATTGGAGTTTTTAAATTTAAATAAAGGTCGTAGAGGGAGAATCTCGCAGATATAAGTAGTAGGATCCACTTGCAACTAATTTAGTTAGGATTTCAAACACAAGCGGAATAAAGATAAGGGTAAATTCCAAATAAACCCCTGAACTTTGACCCCGATATCTATAACATACCTAAACTATTGCTCCTATCAAACGAGAACCTAGAGCATGGGTTAAAATCTTGGAAAAACGATACGTATCGTCCAACCCCAAAACCGATACGTATCGGTATCGGACGATACATTCCAATGTATCGTCCGAAATTTTGGAGTTTTGTATGAAAGGCACCGATACGGTACCTTGAATATACCGTATCGGAGAGGTCCAAAACTGATACGTATCGGTATCGGACGATATTTTGACCCATGACCCAGAAATTCCATAAGTTCATCAACTAAACCCCTACCGTCAACTCCCGTTAATATGCGAACAAAAAACGCTGACTGGAGTTGACGGCAGGGGTCTAGTTAAGAACTTGTGATTTCTTCAAGAACTAATTTGAATGCCACCTCAGCGTTTGCCGTTCGCATATTAACTAGAGTTGATGGTAGGGGTCTAGTTTATGAAATTATGGAATCTTCGGGTGCTCGTTTCTCGTTTGATAGGAGCAATAGTTTAGATGTGTTAGAGATATCGGGGGTCAAAGTTCAAGGACACACGCTAAAACCCTAATTATGCAAGTTTGGGATTAACCACAAATTAAATTGAATAATGAAAATATTTGAAATCGCCCAAACAAATAAAAAAGTTTAAAGAATTTAATTAAACAATTAGAGTAACTCAATTTAGCGTTCGTATGCATTAAAATTTCCCGATCTAGAAAAACAAATCCGATGAAGGATTCGAGTTTTGCTCTAGTTTAGGGTACCAAGCGATAATCACGGTATCGTCCCTTGATTCCTCTCGGGTGAATAAATAAGGCTTGAAGGATTAAAACAAATAAAACGCTAGATCAAAAGATTGAAACTAATAATATTTTGGGGTTTTTGGAATTTATCAAAGCAAAGGAAAAATATTACCATATGATAAATAGAGAAAAGATGGAATAAGAGGATAGAGGTCCAAGGCTTCACACCAAGGATTTCCAAGGTTTCGCACCAAGGCTGCACGTCGGCTTCACACCAAGTCGTACGACAAATGCATAAATGCTCCTCAAGTTTTGAAACATTCGCTCCACTTTTCCGATGGTTGCGCAGAAAGTGACGGAATTAACAGTCACATATCACATATATGTGTCTAACCCCTAATTGATTCAAATAAGAAAACTAATTTTAAAACAAACCACTCATTAAAAGAATCCTAATCAACTAAAACGTTTTCACATTCAAAGTTCAATGCTCTTGATCGTGATGTCCCATCAGATTATCTAGATAAGGATTAGGATTTGAATAGGAAATTATAATGGAGGAAAGTTGTTATTTAAAGTGGGTATTGTAAAAGGGAGGGGGTAGAGTATGTTGCAAATCCAGTGCGGATTTAGGAGGTGGCCACCCTTGAAGTGGTTGTTTCACGTGTAACTCAAATATATCTAAGAAAAAAGAAAAAAAAAATTCTTCTTCCTATTTATCTCTAATCAGGACCTCACCAATACATCCAAAAGCAACTAGTCCCTAATTAGGCGAAATTCACCCAAATATTATAGAAAATTTGCCGAAACTAGGGTCAAACGAAATTTTCGGAGAAATTTCGTTGATTTCACCAAAATTTTCATAGTTCATTAATTTTGGCAAAATTATTGAATTTCATTAATTTTGGATTTTTTAGTATTCACTAGTATTTTAAAATAGGAAAATTTTCAAATAAAAACCCTTGAACTTTGACCCCGATATCTCTAACAAATCTAAACTATCACTCCTGTCAAACGAGCACCCAGAGATTCCATAAGTTCATCAACTAAACCGCTACCGTCAACTCCCGTTAATATGGAAAACACTAACGGGAGTTGACGGCAAGGGTCTAGTTGATGAACTTATGATTTCAGATGCTAATTTGAATTGCAACTCAACGTTTTTCGTTCGCATGTTAACGGGAGTTAACAGTAGGGGTTTAGTTAAGGAACTTATGGAATCTTCAGGCGATCGTTTGACAAGAGCAATAGTTTAGGTGTGTTAGAGACACTGTTGTCATACCATCAGAAAGGGCTGGATCGCATATGCCATCAGAAAGGGTTGGATTGCATATGCCATCAGGAAGTATGTCATCGCATACAATTGTATGTCATCGCATAGTATTGCATGGCATACTTCTCCAACATTGATTTTTTTTTTTTTTTGGCTTTTAAGCTTCCCCAAGCTTTATTAATAGGGGGTTTCCCCAAGTCCTATTTATAGGGGGTTTCTCTTCCTAATGCATACCACAACTCTTAAAGGTATGTTTTGGATCTCTTTCCTTCTCTTTTGTATGGTCCACTTTATTTTTGTACTAGTTGGACTTATTTTTTATATTTCTCTTCTAACTTATGAGTTATATACTTTTATTTTTAATTCTAGACACTACAAAATTAATATAGCACAAAATTAACACAAACATATTACTTTTCAATATAGAGAACTTTGAGAATTTTTAGGGATTTTTTGAGATTTTTTATTATTTTATATTTTTTTGTTATGCCATGGCATAATGGCATATGCGACCAGCATATCCGATGGCCCTCTATCATCGCATAGGGTCGCATATGCCATTTGACTACATTGGTTAGAGATATCGGTGTCCAGTGGCGTAGCCACATAGAAGGTTGTGGGGGCTCAATCTCCCATTTAAATCTAGAGTTTCTATGAAATATGTGTCTTATACACCCTTGTTTGTATATAAGCCTCCAAATCTATGATGTAGAAGACCCCAAATCGATGGTAAATTAACTACTAATATTATATTTATCATTCGTAGCCCCCACCAACAAAAATTCCAGACTACTCCCCTGTCGGCATCTAAGTTCCGGGGCTTTTTGGGAATTTTCCCTTTAAACTAGTGATATATGTTATTTTAACTAGTGATATATGTTATTTTTGTAATACCCAGAATTTTTCCTCAAATTTATCTGAAATGATCCCTCGCCGATCCATGGCCGAAAACAAAATCTGTCACTATGTTGACGAGGCGGAAGTAAAGCCCTTATTATTTTGGGGTCATAACATATTCTAATTATACTCACTAAATTTGAATGAAAATTTATCAGAATAAATCAAATCTAATTTAGGTAATCTGAGAGCTAGCGCCAAGATAAAACCAGCTAAAATTTCCACAGATTCATTCAAAGCCTACCTCTTTAATTCTTCCCAACGCGATCGACACGCAGATACAAACCCTAAACAAGAAATCAAACATATCTATATATTCCATTATGAAAATTTATTAATAAAAAATTTCACCAATATATCCCCTCCGACCATTCAATCAGAAACCAAAAACTATTCCCAAAATTGCAATTGCAAAACAAAAACAAACACAGAAATTCAATGGAGTATATCGAAAAACATAAAAACCCAAAGAGGAAGAAACAGATCCTGATTACCTCCGCCATTTTGCAGATCGGACGGCTGCGGAAAGATCTCCAAAACCTGAGCTAAAATGATTTTGTTCGCGACGCAGACGCCCAAATATGGGTTGGTTAACCAAAGGGTAGCGTTATATAGACCGTTAAAACTGTGAGATTCATATTAGATTCCACGTGGCATACATCTTTAAACGTGACCCATGATCATGATCACGATCACTTTATGAAATGTGTGCCACAAATAATCAATATGTGACCATGTGATAGATGCTCCATGAATATGTGACCGTGTGATAGATGCTCCATGATTAGAAGATCTATTTATAGAAGAATGAGATGATATCTCCATCGTCTGATTTAAGATAGTCAACGGAACAATGAACCTAAGCTCTACATGACACCAAGATAGTATTTTCAGTGTCATGTGCAGAGCTCAATGTGGATGTCCATAGGAGAATACACTCGGGTGCACAGGATGATCAACCCAAAAAATACATGCCACGTAGAGAATATGCCCGGTCGCCAAATCACATGTCACATGACATGATCAACCTAAAAAATCGTGTTTTGGGCTGATCAACCATGAGACATGAATTAAAAAAGCAAAGCTTGAATATTGGGCCAACTGTTAATATGGCTTCGAGGGTGTAGCGACCCAAGATCTCACAACCTCTTGATTGAAAAATTTTAGGTTGTATTTTCGTATCGTGAATCATAGAAATAAAATAAAGCGATAAAAGCACCTTAAATAGTGGAAGATAAAAAAAATTTTAAATATTAATTAATCAAAATTAAATCCATGATAATGTTTTTATTACAATAACAAGTCCAACATGATTAAAGAATAAACAGTTTTGATAAAATACTAACTGATCAATATCTCATTTATTTAAAATCACTAATAATAACTAGAAAGAAAAATAGATAATTAGGTCACGAAGCCATCATCATCATTCAGTCAAGTTTCCTGAGCACCATGTGTCGTCTCATCGCCATAAACTCATACATTGTCAACGGCGACACATGTCTCATCTGGTCACCCATATCAACAAGGGATGTAAGCTTACACTTGTATGGATCAGACATGCAATCCATCGAAGCATAAAATATCAATCATAGTCATATAAATATTTCGGTATATTTCATGTATGTGCATGTGACATGTATAATCTCAATAAGCTTAAATGAACTGAACATAAACATATATATCAATGTTACATGAATGCATCATTTCTTTTAATTTCATCTATCTTATCATTTAATGCACGTTAGACTCTGTTCCGCTCAAGACGTTGGGTCGTAATCATGTTTATCACTTGTTTAGTTAGATTCCGTCATGCTCAAGACGTTGGGTCTAATGAACCATACCATTTATTGCATGTCAAACTCCGTCCCGCTCAAGACGTTAGGCTTAATCATGCTCACCATACTCTTATTTAGTTAAACTCCATCTTATACAAGATATTGGGTCTAATATCCTTCTTAGACTCTATCGGATATAAGATGTTGGGTCTAATGTTCCTTAATCGTGTTTAGTTAGACTCCATCAAACACAAAATGTTGGGTCTAATACATTCTTAGACTCCATCATGTACAAGATATTAAGTCTAATACTTGTTGATCATGGCTTGACATTTCATTATGTTTTACGTGTCTTGATTGTGCATTATATATATCATCATGGAGCATGTAAAGTGCATAAGAGTGATATTATAATATATAAGCATTTAAATGCATTTAATCATGGTACATAAATATTGAAGTGTACACAATCATGGTATATAAACATTACAGTACATATCATACGATCATATTGCATGAACATTGATATTTAATGACACTGTTATGAGAAGAACTGAATATAGAACTTAACTATTCACACTCAATCTATTGAGTTCATGTTTTGGCTCGATCTATTGATTTTAGCTCATTTTATTAATTTCTCAATGCATTGAACTCTGTTCATGCTCAATGAATTGATTTCTCAATCCATTGACATAAATCCAAGCTCATCTTCAATCTATTGAGTTTTACTCAATCCATTGAGTTTTGTATGTTATCATTTAATGTTCATCCTCAATCGATTGACATAATTTTGTGTATTTTTTTAAAATAATATCATTTAATCTTCAATCGATTGACATCCAATCGTCAATCGATTGATATAATTCTGTATATTTTTCTAAAATAATATCATTTAATAGTATTTGCTTTAATATCCATTCTCAATTGATTGACATCCAATCGTCAATCGATTGACATAATTCTATGTATTTTTTCATAATAATATTATTTATTAGTATCTAATTTAATATTACTAATAAATAATATTCATCCTCAATCGATTGACATCTAATCGTCAATCGATTGACCTAATTCTGTGTCCAGTCTCAATCTATTGAGTCCGACTCAATCTATTGATTTTTTCAATCGATTGAATTCACAATCTTAATTGATTGACATAATTCTGTGAGCACACATCAAAATACATCAAATCACATGGTGGGATTTCAACTGTCTTCTTCTTAATTAAAATTATCAACATTAAGGATCACCAATCATAGCGTGTATTCATTTAATCATCCATTCATTATTCATGAAATAAACTGACTAATTTACATAAAAATCTATTTAAAAATTAATATTTTAAGTTCAATGAAAAACATGATTTCTTCATACCAAGATCGATTGTATCATCACGATTAGATCGAGATCCCAATAATGATGATAATTCTAGAAGGAGGCGAAGGCCCTCTTAATGAGATTATAATTTATGGTTCTCAATATGGGTTGATCTCTAGACCTCTTATCTAGAACTTAAAGTCTTTAACTAGTAGACTACCATATAACTTATGTCCATAAATGACGGAAATAAATATAAAAGCTTGGAAAAACAAAACATGTATTTTTAGTTAAAACCTTTTGAAAAATCACGACATGTGGGGAATATGATATTAAGCACATACGCATATTTTAGGTATATCAAAGTCATAAAATTCATATCATAACAAAGGGTATCAGGTGCAATCCGATATACTCTAGGTTTTCACACGTTACAACTATTGACTGGCTTGAATAAGATGATAGAGATTTTTTTTGGCCCAATCTTCTATAGAACTTATCTTTAGATCATGGATCACTTATCAAACAATCAGATGCTGATTTCATGTGGCAAACAACCCTAAAATTAACCTTAGAACCCCTTTTTATGGTTCGCCAATGATCAAAGTCATTTTTTTGGAATTGTCCCATGTCGAATCTGAATGTCTAATAGGTGACTTGCTGATTATATGTCTCTAGTTAAGTCTTAACCTATTGCAAGCGCACTATGAAAATTATAGAGTTAGTATATGGTCATTCCCACGAAGATAAGTTTATAGGTATGTGTATATATATATATATTAATTTTCTAAAAACTTATACTTATCTTTTAAGTTCCTAAACTACTTGAAAAATATGAATAAAGAATAGTTTCTTAATCTAATTTGCAGAAAATAAATCCTAAATCCTCCTATTTCAAATTATGGTTGTCAATCACAATCTTCAGCTATCGGATATTTATAAATTTAAAATACCGTTATACTATATCTTAATCTTCTAAAATTTGGGTGTCAATCAAATAACTAAAATACTATAATATAGATTTATACTAATTTCGAGTCTACCAGAATTTGGGCGTCAATCAAATTCTAGAAAATTAAAGATGAAAAATAAAAATCATTACACTAACCTGTAAATTCCAACCCGAGTCGTCAATTCAAATCAAAATCTGAAGATGTTTACAAAGCAGTAAATTGCAATAAAATAAATTTAAACTAGAAAGCGATAAAATTATATCTTTCACTTCTCAGCTTGCAGTTATTAATTGTTTTTGAGAAACTACAGATATCTACTCTAATCTTCTAGCTCTCAATCCCAGTCATCAATTATGATCGAGAAAACTTGGATATCTCAACTAAACTACTCAAATTTGATCAGAAAAAAATTCAACCTCAGGCGTCAATTGATGCTGAGAATTTCTTCTATAATTATTCCTATATGTCGAGCCTTTTATCTATAGATCATAAAGGTCGATTTACAAAACTCTTAATTCTAATAAAAGAAATTACTATAGCAAAACTATCATAATATAATTCTACTTCTAATTTTATCTTTCCTTGCTTTCAATCTGTTGATGTACTTGTGAATTTCTTCCTTTATATCAGCAACAAAGCCCTTTAAGAGTCTTCTCTGTCAATCTTTTCAGATCCGTGATTGGACAAACTTCTAAGTCAAGAATTCTTCTAATTTTATGCATGACGGTGTTTTTTCTCATATGATCAGCAGCTTTGGAAAGTATTCTTTTCTGGAAAATCGTAAATCACGATTTTGTATCTTTTATTGTAGCTTTCTATTGAACGATTCTTTATTACGATTCATCTCCTTTTCTTGTATCATACTCTTTTGAACGACTTCCTTTGAAGAATCATAAATTACGATTTCTACTCTGTATTGCTGTATTCCGCAAAATCGTAAAACACGATTTTTCATCTTTCAGTAGTAGGCGATGATTTGTCTTTTGGTTTAATTATTTTTTTATTATTTTATGAGTACATTTTGACAAATATTAACACTTTGATTTTTTTTTGCTATTTTTTCTTAATATCTGCACATCAGTAACTTATTAATAACAAAGTAAGTCCTAGCATCACTTAGTTAAGAGTGGTAAAATGATATATTATATGACTAATCAATAAGCCAAGATCTAAAGATTAGCTTATTGAAAGATTGGGCAGAAAAATGGTGTACATCATATGATTCAAGACAATCAACATTTTTAACATGTGAAAAGCCTAATTGGGGCACCAAATCTTGGGTTGCAAATACCCATATTCTAGATAAAATTCTTCATTGTTTGTTTCTTTTATTCTTGGATTGAGATTTAACACTTTCATAAAGATTTTGATGGAGATGGTTTAAAATCTTATTCACGTAGTCACATCTTACATTAGGATTTTGGAGTAGCCATCTCCTTATTTATTCTATAACAAAGAATAGAACAACCTTGTCCACCATCTGACCCAGACCCAGACCCAGACCCATATCTAGAACCTTCGCCATACCTTGAATTGGACCCTGATCCACTACCTTGACTCGACCCATATCCTGAGCCACTTCCTTGACCCAAGCCAGAACCCCGACCACTCCCTTGACCCGAGCCACGACCTGATCCTGCTCCAGACCCAGCATAGGATTCGACGCTAGAACTAGCATTGGACCCTCCACCTGAACCCGAACCAGAACTAGAACCAGAACCAGAGGCAGAACCATTAGCACCACCTAGGCCAAGTCCAACTCCAAGACCTAAGCCAATTCCCAATCCACCCCCAGTACCCAAATCCAAACTCAAGTCTTTTCTTGCATGGCGACTTTCACTTACAAATGCAAAGGAAAGCACAAGAAAGGAAATAGCTAGGGTTTTGGGAGGAGACATTTCTTTTCTTCATTTCCTTCCGTTATTGTATGTTGGCTCCATGAATGAATAGCATATATATAATCATTTCTTGTGAAACACTTAGGGTCTGTTTGGCAATTTTTTGGGAAACATAGGAAAAGATTTTGTAAATCCAATGGATTCCAACTCTTTGGGAATTCATAGGAATTTATTGTTTTCCGGTGTTTGGATTGTGTAATTGGCACATATAAAATAGAAAATGACCATTATCGATAATATATCTTATACACCTAATAAATTTAATTTTCTATTATGAAAAAAATTTTGTGAGAGAAAAACTTAGGAAAGAGAAAAAGTGCGTTTAAGAGAGAAAGAAATTTGAGGAGAGAGAAAAAATTAAGAGAAAAATTAAAATAAATATGTAGAGAGAAAAAATTTCGGAGAGAGAGACTCGGAGAGAGACATCTAAAAAGACGAATGATAATAGAGAGCTAAGAAAGAGAGAGAGAGATATATATAATATTTATTTATTTATTATTATTATTTTTTTTTTTAATTTTTAATTTTTAATTTTTTATATTTAATTTTATTTTTGTAATTTTTTTCCTTTATTTTTAAAATAAATAAATAAATTAAATTAAAATAAATAATAAAAATAAAAAAATAAAAAAATTCTTTTATTATATTATTTTATTTTATTATTTGATTTATTATTATTATTATTTATTAATTTTATTTTATTATTTAACTATTTTATATTTTAATTTTTTTTTTAAATTTAAATTTTATTTATTTATTATTATTTATTTATTTTATTAAATTTTTAATTTTATTTTTTATTTTTTAATTTTTATTTTTTAAAAAAAATTTTAATTTTTATAATTTTATATTTATATTTATATTTTTTATTTTAATTTATTTTATTAAAAAAATTTATTATTATTTATTTTTTTAATTTTTAATTTTTTAATTTTTTAATTTTTAATTTTTATTTTAAAATTTTTAATTTTAATTTATTTTTAATTTTTACATTTCTATTTTTAATTTTTTATTTTTTTTATAAAATTATAAAAATTTTTAATTTTATTTTTAATTTTTGTATTTTTATTTTATTTTTTCAAATTTTATAATTTTTAAAAATTTTGTATTATTATTATTTATTTATTTTATTAAAAAAATTTATTTTTTACCTTTTATTTTTTTATTTTTTTTATTTTTTTATTTTAATTTTTTATTTTTTTAATTTTAATTTTAATTTTTATATTTTTTATTTTTGTATTTTTATTTTATTTATTTTTAAATCTTAGATTATTTATTTTTTAATTTTTGTATATTTAATATTTTTAAAATTTTTAAATTTAAATTTAAATATTTTTTATTTTTATTTATTTATTTATTTTATTAAAAAAATATTTTTTATTATTTTATTATTTTATTATTTTATTTTTTAATATTTATTTATTTATTTTTAAATTTTTTTTGTTTAATTATTTTTATTTTATTTAAATTATTATTATTATTATTATTATTTTAAATTCTAATTTATTTTTTATATTTATTCTTATTTTTTTATTTCTTCCTTAGTTTTTTTTATTTTTTTTAAAAGTTTAAACTTTTATTATTTTATTTTAATTTTTGTAATTTTTTCAATAATTGATTTTGTTTCAATTTATTCATTAAAAAAGAGAATGAGAGATAAAGGAGAGAGAAAGAGAGAAATCGAGAATGGCAAAAGTTTTTCGATGAAATCCATGTATTTTAGAGGGATTTGTCGGTTTCCAATGAAAAAGAAAATTTTGAATTTTCCTATGATTTTCAATGACACAACTTTGTTGCCAAACATAGAAAAGTATCATATTTCCTTTCCTTTTCCATGATTTCTTTCCTTTTCCCCCTATTCAAAGAGGCCCTTAGTGTGTTCCAACGTGGCCATGTGCAATCAAATTTGAGGCATAGAGTTTGGTTTTACATAAACAAGTATTAAATTGACGGCTGAGATGCGTTGAGTCAGAAAACTTCCAAAGCCTCTCCATATTCTAACAGCTTTATCCTGTTTGGTGCCAGCCACCTCCTATACAAATATCATCCGCCACATGGCACCACGCCATGATAAGGCCGATATATAAATAATTCAGCAAATATATATTTTTTTACAGTGTTATATAGTGGACACATAATTCTATTACACATAATAGGGTCGTGACGGGAGGGGGGGGGCTGGGGCCATGGCCCCCATCACAAAACCAACTTCTTTTTTTGTTATCGAGACTTAAGATGGGCCCACCGGCCCAGCTCTCAGCCCAATTAGTATGGCCCACGGCCCACACCACACCTTAGACCGTGTCAAGTCGACTCAGTAGAATTTCAAAGCAAACTCATAGAGAAACTAGAATTTTGAATTTTTTCAGTAACTCGAGCAAGTTCCAAGCTACTCGACCAAGTCAACTCGAACTACTCATTTAAATTTACAAAAATCATACTTTTTGTTCATTTTATATACGTAAAATACAAATTTTATCTTTAGCCACAAGGCCCAGACATACTTGATCGCGCACCCGCACCAATATCCATAAATGTCTGATTCATACTAATTTCGCCAAAATTTATCGAAATTTTCCGAAATGGGGGTACAACGGAAATTTCAGTGGTTTAGTCGTAATTTTAAAAACTTATATTATTTTTGCGAAATTTTGAGATTTCGGGACTTTTTCGATGGTTTATATGTTGGTCCCCCTCCCATAAAAGTTTTTGACTCCATCCCTGAATAGGACCCAAGCACTGCAACCAGTCACATCGCTCCATATAAGCTCTCTGCAAAATCCCTTTCAAAAATTATCCACCGTTTATAATTTTCCTTTTTTTTTTTTTTTTAATATTGAGTGAAAGTTGGCCTTTTGTGTCACGTAGATAGGGCATTCTTACTCGTCCAATTATTTCATGTAAGTTGCTTAGCCAGGGCTTATCAATGGGTCAGGTCGGGTTGAGTTGGGCCATAATTGTGGCTGCCCAATAGAAAAATAGCATATGCCTGACTTGACCTGATGGTACACATGATTTGAGACGATCGGTCAAGGGTATATGCCTAACTCTACTTGAAAATTAGACCCTGCCTAATGCTGGACCCAAAAACCCAACTCGAGCTAGTAAAAACCCTTATTTTTCATAACTTTCATATACAATATCAGGTCACGTCAAGTGTTTTGCGCGAAAGCTCACAAATAAACCAATAATCTCACAATGAACGAACGCAATATAAAAGAAAATAAAATATAATCATACAAGAGACCATATTTACGTGATTCGATAATTTGCCTATATCCATAGGCAACAATGATTAATTATGTAGATGATTTCACAAGAATATAAGAACGCTTAAACCTCACCAAAGCTCTTTACAAAGCCCTAATTAAATTTACTAAAGCTTCCTCTCTCAACCCTAGAAACGCCCACGAGTTTTCCTTTCATAGAAAACCCAAAATGGGAAGTCTAATCCAAGTCTAACTGAACAGAACCAGACTTGACCCTCGAAACTCCCTCAGGCGAATGCAACGTTGAACGGGTGACTTGGGAGACCCAAAAACCATTGTGCTGGCCGCTCGGGCAAGTTTAACTGAGCACCTTTTGTCTTCATATGGCTTGGGTCACCAAGTTAGAGCCCAAATAACAGAGTGAACCTAACCCAACACTATTTTTGCCCAACCCAATCCGAAGGTTGGATCAAGCCCGACACGACCTGACAAGTCAAGTTCATATATTCAACCTAGTAAAATCTTTATTTTTTTATTTATTTATTTATTATTTTTTTATGAGTATCTATCTTACACGTGTGAATGTCGGTTTCACAATCAGTATATATGTTGCACTGCCATGCGGGGTGCATGCATGTTCGGTGGGAGCGTGTGCACACAAGCCCCTACGCGTGCCATTTTGGGTGCACAATTGTTGGGCACACGATGCAACCTAGTTTAGGATACGCGAAAGGGAGCTATTATTGCACCAAATTTAAAGAAAGACTCCGGTATTTTAAGAACATGTGATATGTAAAAACACAATTTGGGTTACCTGATTTGAAGTTTCAAAGCATGATACTTGTCTTATGATCTATTATATAAGCCTTCAAATCACATAGCACAGGCTGTCGAACTCTTAAATTTAAATTCGATAGAAGGGCCAACTTTATGGGTGCAAGTAATGGCTCAAACTTGCATTTTTTATGCAGTTACAGGTAATGGTGTATGACTATTTTCAGCCTTGAGGGCATTGAAGGCGATGTTGGTGATCGGATAGTGATGCAGAAGGTGATGTTGTTGGTGGCAAGTGAGTGTGGCGATGACAGTTGTGAACAATGGGAATGGAGGAGGACAAAGAGAAAGTAGGAGTCGGGCAATGGTTAGGACCTACCAAGTAGAACTGGATTTTCAGTCCTACCCATCCGCTATGTGACGGCCTCATTAATCTGTGCCCTAGCATGAAGGCATGACGGCCTTGAAATTGGGCACTTAGCTAGCAAGAAGGCAAGCGGACCTTGTAAGCTAGTGGTGTAGCACGCGTGGGCAAAGAGGCACGTGGCCCTGCGATGCGTACATGAGTCCCTAATGCAGGATGTGACGGTGACCCGAACTAAGCTGCGATCTAGTATGGTGGCTAGACGAGTAAAGGGCTTAGAATGCGGTGCTCCGCGGTAGAGCACGCGACGTGGTGCCAAGAGGGCACACGACGTCCTAGTGCCATAAGGCACGTAATGTGGTGCTCCGCGTATGAGCACGCGACGTGGTGCCAAGAGGGCACGCGACGTCTTGGTGTCATAAGGCACGCAGTGCGGTGCTCTGCGTAAGGGCACGCAATGTGGTGCCAAGAGGGCAGGCACGCGACGTCCAAGTGCTATAAGGCATGTGAGGCGGTGCTATGATTGCACGCGATGTGGTGTCAAGAGGACACGCGATATCTAGCTTGTATGGCAAGCGATGCGGTGCCAAGAGGACACGTGATGCGGTGCCAAGGGTGCGCAACATCCGGGTGTCGAAAAAGTTAGGCTGGCCTCGCTGTACGCAGCAGCGAGGCGCCGCACGGGCGTCGAAAAAGTTATCCCGTGACATTTGGTATCAGAGCCAGATCGTTCCAATTGGGACTACGTTGGCAAGCTAGAGCGATGAGGTGCGCTCTGATTTTGTGACAACCAGAGTTACTTGGGTGCAGTAGAGTTGCACATCTGCGATTGAGACGCGATGGAGTCGCGCGCAGAGGGATGGTACTGCTGGGTTATTTGTCACGAAAAAGGAACTCGACGCTAGTTGGCCATGTGAGCCACATGTTGAGTTAGCGGGCCGGTCCGAGGTGGATGGACGCTGGTGACTTTCAACATGAGACGTTGAGTCACACAGGTGCTGAGAGCACCGTTTCCATGTCGGCATGGAGCATGGGGGATGCTCCGTTCTCATTTCGCGATGGTTGTTGCCTATGAGGACTATACGTTGTGGTAGCGGGTCGGTCCAAGATGGATGAACGCTAGTGACTTCCAACATAAGACGTTGGGTCACGTTGGTGCTGAGAGCACCTTTGCTATAAATGACAAGGAGCAAGTAGGATACTCCATTTACATTTAACAACTTGTTGGTTGCGAGTGTCACACGTTGAAGTAGCGGGTCGGTCCGAGGCGGATGAACGCTAGTGATCTCCAACATGAGACGTTGGATCACGTTGGTGCTGAGAGCACTGTTGCCATGGATGGCAAGTAGCAGGTAGGATGCTCCATTCTCACTTGAGGAAGCTGAGATTTTGGAATCGGTCGTTGGTATATAACATGAGGGTCTTGACCGCTGATATGCGGTAATGTAAGGATCAATATGTTGCGATGGCCCAGGATCGATGATACAGTTAAGCGAGGCATCGCGAGAACTGATTTGAGCTAGGCTAAACCAGAGTAGGGATCAGAAGCTCGTTGCTTTGTTGTGTGACGATAAGGCACAATGTCCGCGAGTGACGAATGGCTGGACGAAGATCTAGCGTGGCTTTAGAGGAAGCCAATGGATGAACCAGATGGGTACCTTTAGAGGAAGCGAGTCCCAGGTGATCCAGTATAGCTCCAGAGGAAGCAAATATGAGAGCCAGATGGGTATCTTCAGAGGAAGTGAGTCTCAGGCGATCGTTGAAATCTTTGGTCTATGCGAAGGACCGTAAGTCGGGTTGCAGGAGGTGACTCGAGTCACACTATTGGGTGAAGACAGAGGTCGAGGTACTATAGTGTGAGAAGCATATAGCTTCATTGATTGAGCAAGGTGCTCATGGCAGGCTCTTGGGTGAAGACACAGAGGTGTTGAGGTACTAGAGCGCTACAGGATCGTTGAGGGCTTGTATGGTGATCAAGTCTAAAGGTCCGACAAAGCTAGGTTCCATTGGTTGCTACGATCGAAAGATATAAGCAATGTTACGGATTTCAGCATTGTTAAGCATACATCGAGGCACTAGAGCTGCAGAATTTGCTTAGGTGGCAGTCTCGTGGTTGGAAACATACATTGAGGTACTGGAGTTCTACAAATCACACGCAGGTCGAACTCTTGGGCGAAGACACAGAGGTGTTGAGGTGCTAGACGGCAGTGCGGATGAAAAGTAGACTCCTGGGTGAAGATGGACTGTTGAAAACCTAGAGAGCTGCGAGGAGCAATCAGTTGCGGAAGCTTGGTTGCTAACGATTGTCTTGCTTCCGGTTGTATGAGGAACTGGTATATAAAGATACCTGAGTGAAATACTGATCGGACCAAGTTATTAAGAGCACTACGTGGGGTGAAGACACCGAACATGGTTGAAGTACTAGCACAAAATTGTGAATCAATGCAACGAAGTGCACTAACTGCGATTCAGGTCCGAGTGTGCTTCGGTGAAGACCAGATTGTGTGTTGAGGAACTAACGTAGGAGTTCGGATGTTGACGAGGGCGTCAACGCATCAAGTGGGGGAGAAAAATGTGACCAAAAGTCACACCCCTATTGCATAGACTGAAGTACAAAAGTGCTTCAAATTCAAAATTTTCTAAACGAACTCTTGGGTGAAGACACGAAGTTTCGAGGTACTAGAGTGAGCTGTAATCACTAATGCTTAGTGCATGGCATAGTGATGAATTGCGTGGTGCGGAACCGCGTGGATTTGACCAAATTGATCCAACGAGGAGGTGAGAAACCTCGCGGCTAGATATTGGTGGAACACGTCTGCATGAGGATGCGATGTGAAACTCAGTAGAGTACGTGGGCCAGAGGGTCCAGATACTACGTGTGTTGGTGACGAGGGCCACACACGAGCGGAAGATAGGCTGATTTAGCGTGGGATGCTAAGTGCAGCACACGAGTACACTATGAGAAAAGTGACTCTGGATAGACTTTGCATGGGGTGAAGACATAAGTCGAGGAACTGATGCGAGTCTTACTGTCAATAAAGACGTTGACACAACCAGATTGGTGGATGTGGCATGGCTCATTTCCTTGAGATATTACGTCAAAGAGGACGTTGAGCTTATTGAGTCGGGGAGGATGTGACGGCCTCATTAATCTGTGCGCCAGCATGAAGGCATGACGACCTTGGAACTGGGCACATAGCTAGCAAGAAGGCAAGCGGACCTTATAAGCTAGCCGTGTAGCACACGCGGGCGCAGAGGCACGTGGCCCTGTGATGCGCACATGAGTCCCTAATGCAGGATGCGACGGTGACCCGAACTAAGCTGCGATCTAGTATGGTGGCTAGACGAGTGAAGGGCTTAGAATGCGGTGCTCCGCGGTAGAGCACGCGACGCGGTGCCAAGAGGGCACGCGACGTCCTAGTGCCATAAGGCACGTAATGTGGTGCTCTGCATATGAGCATGCGACGTGGTGCCAAGAGGGCACACGACGTCTTGGTGCCATAAGGTAATGTGGTGCTCTGCGTATGAGCATGCGACGTGGTGCCAAGAAGGCACACGACGTCTTGGTGCCATAAGGCACGTAGTGCGGTGCTTTGCGTAGGGGCACGCGACGTGGTGCCAAGAGGGCACGCGACGTCCAAGTGTTATAAGGCACGTGAGGCGGTGTTATGATGGCACGCGATGTGGTGTCAAGAGGACACGCGATATCTAGCTTGTATGGCAAGAGATGCGGTGCCAAGAGGGCACGTGATGCGGTGCCAAGGGTGCGCGGCATCCGGGTGCAATGACGGACCCGATATGGTATCGAGTAGGACACGAGACTCAGTCACGACTCAGACGTGATGCGGTGCCATGAGGGCACGCGACTTAAGGCCATGAGGGCCTTGCGACATGGTTGCAATACGGACGTGACATAGTCGTGACACAGTGCTATGCTGGACATGAGGCCATGAGGGCCTCGTGACGTGGTCGCGATGCAGACGCGACACGGTCGCAAGGGACGCTGATGCGTGACCTCGCAAGCCATGTGGGTTTGGAGGATGGCACTGGATGCCACGGTCAGAGGATCGTGTGCCATGATAAATGGCAAGACACCACCTTTGCAAGTGTGTGCCACGGGCAGGAAGTCGTGTGCCATGGTGGTATGTCAAATCAATAGGTTTGAGGGTTTTCTGCTATTTGGCCTAAGTTGGTCTTTGGACCATATATAGGGGGAAGGGAGCTGTGGAGCAATTCTCCCACACATGGGGCCTTGCGTTGTGGGACGAGTGCATGAGCTTTCTAGGTTAGGGGTGGGCCTAGAACATCGCTGCAGCAATGCGGCGCTGCGGCGATGCCATGTGTCACCTGGAGTGAGCTTACCATGTGGCCCCGTGGCGGCGTCGTGGTGCACATGGGTCAGTGATCTCACGTGGGCACTCAAGGGCTACGTGGGACGCAGTGGCGCACACTAGCTGAGGGCCTGGAGTAAAAGTGTGCTGGTCGTGCAGGCCACACACGATGCTTGGTTTGGAGAGCATGAAGAGCTGCATGTTACTCCAAGTGTGCCGGTCGCATGGGCCACACACGTTGGTTGGCTTGGATGGCATGAAGAGATGCATGTCACTGTCTGAAGCGATGGACTAGTGCATGGCACAGGGTGAAGCTAGGCAGGCCAAGGGGCACTGAGGTGCTGGCATGAGTGTCGTGATTAGACACGATGCATTGAGTGGGTTCGCCTCGAGTGAAGGCAACCACAACGTGGGAGTTCCCGTCCTTTAGGCGGGTGGTATCAAAGTGATGTTTGGATATGTGGTCTCGCTGTGCGCGGCAGCGAGACGTTGCACGGGCGTGATAACCAACATTAGGTTATGCTTCGTGAGAAAATTGGTATATGAGTTTGGCTGGCCTCGTTGTGCGCGGCAGCGAGGCGCCGCACGGGTGTCGAAAAAGTTACCCCGTGACAGCTAGCCTTAGAAATAGGAGAATCTTGACTTTCTTAGTTTTTATTTTTTATAACATGATGTGCAGTCAAAATTCTCCAATTTCTAATAGCAGCGGCTGGGGGTAGGATTGGAAATCCGATTCTACCTAGTAGGACCCAAGGATCAAAATTCTAGATTTCCTTTTGGTTTCGGTGGGGACCGAAAACGAAATTTTGGCCGAAATCTTCAACCACATAAAAAATCCTAAATTTTGACATTTCGTTTCAATTTCGGTCCCACGAAATTGAAAATTTAGATCGAAATTTCGATGATTTTGGCCGAAGTTTTGATCCTTGGTAGGAGCCATACTTCTATTATAGAATTGAATGAGAAAAAAAAACAGTAGTGACTCCTTAGTAATATCCAATTTAGAGACACAATTACGGGAGGGTCTGCCTATCTTTTCAAAGGTTACAAATACTACTACCGTTTCTTTGTCCAATAATCAACTTATTACTCCAATGTCTTTTGTAATCTTTTTTTTTTTTTTTTTTTTAATATTTGTAATCTGTATTTTTTAAAGTAAAACACCACTTACAGCTGATCCAGATTCTAACAAAAACTACAGAAAATAAAAAAAAACTGGATACTTAAAATTATATATTTTATTGAGCACTTGGCAGACTAACCAATATATCACAAGTGTGTATTATAAGTTGCACCATCATCGTCATCATTGGTCATCATTGTCACCTTGTCCCATCTACTTAGGGCTCACTTTGCGAGTCCTATATCTCCCCTCATTTATATTTATATTTAGGCCATAAACATAGCTTTGTAATCTTCTATATCATTTTTCACTACTATTACCAGCATATGCATAATTTGACATGTATCATATCATATCTTATTGCTTATTTGATCTCAATATTGGATCAAGATTACCCAAATTTCTAGGAAAATGAACCTGTTCATGGTTCGATTTAATTTGGTGGAATCAATATAGATGAACCAGTTCATGCCAGAGCTTTTTAATTATGGAGCCATTACTTTCACTCCAAAGTTGGCTCTTGCGCCAAATTTAAAGAAAAACTTGTAAGTATGGCCACCACTGCTATGCGAAAACACCATCTTAGCCATTTAATTTGAAAGCCCTGATTTAAAGATATTAATTTCAAAAGATTAGTATAATCTTCATCATGTGATTAAATATAGTCCGCGGCTGTTATCTGTTCAACAGGTGCCTAAACTAGATCATATGACAATTCGTGTTTTGATTCAATCTTATGCACTAGAGATCTATAGATCATAAACTTCAAATCAGACGACCCAAATTGTGATTTTACATCTCACATGTCCCTAAAATACCCAAGTCTTTCTTTGAATTCGGTGCAAGGGCAAACTTTATGAGTGCAAGTAATGGCTCCCTTTTAATTATTTTAATTTTTCTTTTTTGGTTTAATATAAGAACTTGCAGTTCAAATTGAGTAAACCGGGTTCGCTCAACAGTGGTGAACAGCGAACTACAATCCCAACCACCATAAAATTCCTTCGGATGATACACTCCTGAAATTTAGGGGATAGTTGTCCTAAATGGTTTTATATTTATATATATATATTTTTTTATGAAAAATTATTTCAATCGAAGCAACACTCATCGATCTCACAAACCACCACTCATATACTTAGTACTTCATGAGTTGTACATTTGATCCTGAAATTTAGCGTATAGTTGTACTAAATACTTAAGTGTCAATATAATAACTTCGATCGATTAATTTTCAACTCATTGATCACACAAACTTGTTAGTCTTGAAAATTACAAGTTACTTGAAAGTCTTTCTCCAAACTGATTTAGTGATAGCTAATCCTCCTGCCCATTGCGCAAGTCTCCTCCTCTTGTTGCACCAAAAACGTATCCTCTCTCAGTGCAAATTTGCATAGACAATACATCTGGGTTGTCTATGCCATATGGTATACTAAAAATAACAAAAAAGAAATACAACAAAAAACAAAAACATCTCTCTGAAGTTTTATCTAGGGATGTCAATGGGGTCCCCTCAGGCCAAGATTTTGGCTGCCCGACAGGTTAAGGGTATACAGGTCGGATGCTTCATGCCCAATCAGACCAATGAGTCAAGTTTACATGCCAACCCAGTTTTTTGGGGCTGGGTAATGGACAGGGACCTGACTTGTTGACAGCCCTAGTTTCAACCCATCAGTTTCTTCCTTCATTGTTTAGTCCATTAGCAACACCATCAACAACAAACCTATACCAACAGAAACTCACTTCCTGTATTTCTACTGTCAATTCATCTGTAACTAAAAGAACCCCACCCCGGGACAGAAACAACAGCAAGAAACTGTAAAAGAACCCCACCCCTGGACGGAAAGGCAGTCCGAAACACACCTAGAGAGCCTCCATCAAGCAGAAGGAAAAAAGGCTGAGAGAAAAAGAAAGTCCTTAGCTTCTCGCATAGGATCTGATTGATTGTGTATTCATATTTCAATGAATATACTTCATAATTGATGCTTTTTTTATTAAAACAACAGAGTATAGGCCTTAAGACGATGCAATTCCAGAAACGAACTGGTAGATGCTAATAATCAGATTCTTCACATACATCTCGCCAATGCATGCTCTCACCTGAAACGGTACGCATCTCGGTATCGTCATGGATGATGTGTATCAGAAAACCAAGATTTAAAACAATGCATGCAAAACAAATATGGGCAATGTTCAACACTCAACATGTTAAAAGTCCTTCGATGAGAAAATTTGATGCTATGGTGAATCAAATGTGGTGGTTGATAATTGGAAAGTTTTCGATTCATGATCATATGTGCACATGTTTGCTAAAGATGGGCCAAGTATCATTGTTCATACCTAGATGGAGCACGTTATAATAGCCCTGAACTATAAACAAACAAGCACACAAGAGTCCAACTCACCACCTAAACATAATCAAATGTGATCGATTGGACCGAATTTACCAGCTATTATAAAAGGATGTATTTTCCACCTTTACCTCCGATTGAGTTGCGAAGCTCCCCTTACAGCATCATATGATCCTCCCCATCCAATACCAGCTCCACTGCTTCCACCAGAAACTCCGCCACTGCCACCACCATATGGAATCATTCCCTCTCCTACTGCTCCGCCACTCCTCGGAACCTGAGGCCTTCCATAACCATCCGCATATCCAGCACCTTGGGCAAGCGATGGGTATGCAGGATCGGGGCTACCATACGTGCCAGCATAAGGATTCGGTGCTACAAAATATAAAATATAAACACTACTGAATTCAAACAAAATTGAAAACAGATAAAAAGGATACACAAATATAATAGTAACCGATCTGTGCCCAATCTAGTTGCAGTTCACTGATTTTGGACATGTGGAATATTTTTTTACCATGTTGCAGGTGATGAGGCCCCGACGAGAAGATCTGGAGGGTCGAGGATTGCATCAAAGTGTTTGACTGCTTTGAATAGCACAATGGTGATATTTTATGGATGATGAAAACATTTACCCACCAGGTCTTTACATCAGACCTTCGCATCACGTAGCACACTTGATGAAAAATAGTGCCACATCTCTAAAATTGGTGAACCGTTTCACAATCTATATAGAGGACGCTGTTGCATATACAAAATCAATATTATACTGTATTACCACGTGCTCGCTTATCTGCATTCAGCACCTCGGCACGAAGTTTCTCCACTTCTCTTGCCATTGATACCAGGTTCTTCTCCATCGCATGCATCTGCTCCACTTGCTCCATATTCAAACCCTTCTCGTACTCGAAAGCAACCCTTTTCCCAGACAAAAAGGAAAATGGTTTATTAATAATCATCTTCGTTAACAGAGCGTTTTCCATCTATTTGGGGTTGCCTTTGTGAATCCTATTTCTCCACTTGTTTCTATACAGCACTAAGCTCTCCATAACCCGACAATATCAGAGAATTTCCAACGAGTAAAAATTATCAAGTTATTTTATAGGAAGGAGAGGGATGCATAATGTAGGATTGAAGCCATTCAATACCTCATCGCCAAGTGAAAAATCATGGTAACAATTTGACTCCGAGTCTAAATTGGGTAAAAAATTGAACTTATATGCAGAGAGAGAGAGAGAGAGAGAGAGAGAGAGAGAGAGAGAGAGAGCAGGCGGTCCATATGGGCTGTGTTGACCAAGCCTCCAAAATACTGACTTTTGGCACCCAAAACAATGCTTTGGTGTCATATGGAGCAAGGGGGTATTACGCAGATAATTTATTTTCACCCAAAACACAGTTTTGGTGCCACATGGAGCAAAGGGGCCTTTCATAGATCATTTAAAAATAAATTAATTAATGAAAACTATTCTCTCATGAGATTATGAATGTCAGAAAATGGGCAGTGACACCAAACATATTCCAACTGTCCATCTTCCGATCGAAAGCAGTTTTCAATTTATTTATTTTGAAGATGATCTATGTAATAACCCCTCCATGTGGAAATATTGTTTGGGTGCCTGTTTGGCTGCCACATGTAATGTTAAAAAGGCCTGCTCCATGCCCTCTAAATGGATTGTAGGAACTAGGGAGATCTACTTACCGTAATTTTTGATGCTCTTGTCTCAAACCATCGAGCTCACTGTGCATTTCTGGCACTTTTTTTATCTCGGCATGGACTTTCTGTAATTCCTGGGTGCTTTGCTGAATTTCTGCAGTCAGGTCCTGTCTTGCTGCAACTAAGCTCTGTGCCTCCGCATGAGCCTGCTGTAGCTCCTTCTTCAAGCTCTCGCCAGCATGGAGGTCGGCCTCCATTTTCGCAATCTTTTCCAACAACCCTCTAATCTGAATATCACTTTCTGTTTGAATACTGCCTATGTGTGACTGCAGTCTCTGCATTTCCTGTTGAGTGGCAACCAATTCCTGCCTTAGGGCCACTTGGGTACCTGCCAATCTTTGGTTTTCCCTAACAAATCGCTCCATTTCAGCTGCCTGAGCTGCCATTTTGTTCTCCAGAAGCTCGGGAGGAGGAAGTCCCTCCAAAGGGTGGAGGCCCGTGGGGACCAGTCCTCCAGGAAAAGGGCCATGGCGCATCATCCCTGGTGTTATATGTCCTCTTGCAGCCATGTCTCCAGTTGCAGATGAATGCTAGGTAAACAGAAAAAGAAACTAGATATTTACACACACAAAAAAAAAAGTAAAAATGAATAAAACAAAAATGTAACTTAAAACCCTAAAGTTCACAAGCCTGTTCTTCTATCATACAATAAACAGTCAGATGTTGTCTGGTACTACCGACTAGAGATTGTCGAAATCTCCACATGGTTTAAGTAGTCCTTGATCTAAGGAATTTTTAGTACCAAATGGGAGTAAATTTGGGGTATGGATGGTGAAGATATTAAAAAAAAGATCTACGGAACAGGAAGGAAACGGATGCCCTAAAAGTAAACAAGAACTTAAAACAAATAAAAACGAAAACCCTTTTGGAACAACACCTATGCAATAAATGGGTTTCACATGACTATTTTATCTCATGGAATCAACATGTATGATTTACATTATGAATCATATGATTCTGTTCGAATATGATTCTGATGGGGACATCCGATTCAAGCAACCGCCAGTAACATATAGGAGGCGAAAGAAGAACGTCAAAGTAGTCAGAAAGAAGAATACCCAAATTCGAAGGATTGAAGACATGCTTTAGTCGATCAATCGACCCCAGCCTCGATCGATGGTGGACAGAGGACACATATGTTGAGCGCATTTATGTTTCTCGATCGATCGATCTAGAATTTTCGATCGATTGATTATAATCAGTGGCTTCGGGCAAGTTATTTATTTCCTAGTCGATCGATCGACTTCCGGAATTGATTGATCGACCGATTGCGCAAATTTTGACGGGATTTTGTTATTTCGGTCAAAATTTCCATTTTAGTGTTTTATTTGTTTTAGGACTCTTCTAATTTCGTATTAGGGCTTGGTTAGCCTATTTAAAGGCCTGTAAAAACATCTTTAATTAATTATTAGTGAATAAAAATTGCTTTTGCAAACTTTGAGAGTTTTGAACTTTTGTGAGGGAGTGATTCTCTCAAAACCGAAGAGTGATTCTTCGTCCTGCGTGCGATTTGGTGCGAGGCCAACTTCTTCTCCATCTCTATCTTCTTATGATCTACGAGTTGCATAAGTAGTGTAACCCTACCCTATCTATTTCCATAAAAAAAATTCAAATTAACCCATTCCTACACTGTTAAATCATTATCTGCCTATATTTTCATCATTAAATTGTTTTCCACCTTTATTTTCGTACGGTATCGAAAGAACCCGCTTGCGAGTTCGTTCGACGCCCTAAAACTATCGGAGATCTAACTATTCGCTAAGAACCGTAGTCTTCTAGATCCGATAGAGAACATACGCGAAAAGTAACACTATTTTGGGCCGGAATTAAATTATCCAATTGAATTTTTTGAATATTTCTGCAATAATTTGTTAAACAAAATTGTTATTTTAATTGTTCAAATTAATTTTAATTTTAATCTCAGCCCTAGCATTGCATGTGTTAGTTTCCACATTAGATTTGGTATCAGAGATTAGTCAGTTTAGGATTGTCGATGTTCATATAGGTTCTAGGGTTTATTTATTTTTATTGTTTCATTGTGCATCATTTCAGATTTCTTGCATCATCTCGTTTTTGTTTTGCATCATGGATCCCAGTAAGATGGAAGCCCTAATTAGAGACTTACAGTTTGCCAAGGTCAAGCTTATGGGTCAAGCTAGACTTTACTGGATGGGATTAGAGCATTGTAGGCAGTCTCAGGGTCTTCGTCCCATTTCTACTTGGGCTGAAATTAAGATCCAACTGAACAAGAAATATGTTTCCCTTTCATATGATAAACGTATTCTTGATCAGTGGCATTCGTTGCGCTAAGGGAATTCACCAGTTACAGAATACATCGATAAATTTAAGACCTAGTGTCCCATGCCAATGTGGATGAGCAAGAAAGAGTTACCCTATCCCAATTCCGAATTGGCCTTCGCCCAGAACTTCAAAGGGAACTCATTCCATACCCTATTACCGATCTAGATGAATGTTTCTCTAGAATCAAAGAGTTAGAACGATACCTCAAGACCCCCCAAACCAAACGTTTTGACACTAGCGGGTCCGATTTTAGGTCTAACTTTCCTGAGTCAAAGCCCAATGTTAATACCCCGTCTAGTAGGTCCAATTCGGTTGCTACACCAGTAACCCGAGTCGATAAGGGTAAAGGTCCAATGCTTGAAGGCCCCAAGGGTGGTGGTCAAAACAAGTGTTACAAGTGTCACGACATCAGACATTTTCCAACACACTGTCCATCCCGAAACCTGTTTATAGCCGAGGACACTGAAAATGAGCACGACGAGGGTACAGTAGAAGTTTACGAGCCATAATCATTCCCAAGTGATGAAGAAGATTTTATAGGGGAATGAACAGTGGCTTGTCTTAGGGAGATCACCTACCCCGTTGAGGAAGATAATACCTCGCGGATTCTTGTGGTTAGATGTGCTCTAACTCAGTCCAAGGAGAGTGATGATTGGCGAAGGGATAACATCTTTTATACCGTAGCCAAGTGTGGTGAGAAAGCTAGTCGAGTCATCGTCGATAGTGGAAGCTGTACCAACGTTGTTTCCGAAAGTACAGTTTCTCGCTTAGGGTTTGCGCCCGTAGCTCACCCACGACCTTATAAAATTGTTTGGGTCGATTCATCATCCATCCCTGTTTCACGAAGGTGTCAGGTTCCTATACAATTCGACTCGTATAAGGGCACCTTGTGGTGTGATGTTGAGCCTATGGATGCGGGGCATTTCATCCTAGGGAGGTTGTGATTGTATGGCATGGACGTTACACTGTTCGGGAGATCGAACGTGTGTTCATTCACTCATAAAGGGAATAAAATAAAGATCAATCCTTTACCTCCTAGAGCACCTGCAGTGAATACAACTAAGTCAAGTGATAAATGCCTGATAGAGAGAGAGAGAGAGAGAGAGAGAGAGAGAGAGAAGACATCTAAGGTCGTTCGCATCATTAGCCCTCTAGAGTTTGAGCGAGGCGCTAAGACTGAGGACATTGTCTATGTCCTTGTTACAGTTGAAAAATCCAAAGAGTTAGGTGTTGAGATTCCGAAAGAGATTGAACAGATAATGAGTGAGTTTCGGGATGTCTTTCCCAAAGACCTTCCAGATGAGTTATAACCTTTACGAGACATCCAATACGCCATTGATCTGGTCCCCGGATCTCTTTACCTAACTTGCCCCAGTATCGCATGAATTTATCCGAACACTCGGAGTTAAAGAGGCAAGTTGATGAACTTCTCCAAAAGGGGTTCATAAAGGAAAGTATGAGTCCACGTGTCGTGCCAGCGCTGCTCACACCTAAGAAAGATGGAACTTGGAGGATGTGTGTTGATAGTCGCACAATTAATAAGATCACGGTCAAGTATCGGTTCCCTATACTTAGACTGGACAATATGTTAAACATGATGGTCAGTGCCACTATATTTTCGAAGATCGATTCGAAGAGTGGGTACCGTCAAATTTGAGTTCGTCCTAGGGACAAATAGAAAACTGCCTTTAAAACTAAGGACGGTTTATATGAGTGGTTTGTCATGCCTTTCGGACTCTCAAATGCCAAGAGTACATTCATACGTATCATGAGTACTATTGTCATATGTGATCGCATGTCATTATGCGATCACATATGCCATCATGGCATATGCGATCCAAGAAGTATGCCATCACATACAATTGTATGCCATGGCATACCATCGCATATGCAATAGTATGCCATCGCATATAGTGTATGCCATGACATACTTCTCTAACATAGATTTTTTTTTTTTTAAAGCTTTTAGGCTTCTCCAAACCCTATTAATACGAGGTTTCTCTTCCTAATGTATACCATAACTCTCAAAGGTATGTTTTGGGTCTCTTTCCTTCTCTTTTGTATGACCCACTTAATTTTTGTACTATTTGGACTTATTCTTTATATTTTCCCTTCTAACTTGTGGGTTATATACTTTTATTTCTCATTCTAGGCACTACAAAATTAATAGAGCACAAAATTAACAGAAACACATTACTTTTCAATATGGGAATTTTTTGGGAAAAAAAAATAATTTATGCCATGGCATAATGGCATATGCGATGGCCCTATGCCATCGCATATGCCATTTGACTACATTTATCATGGCACAGGTGTTGAGGCCTTTCATAGGCAAGTTCCTTGTGGTTTATTTCGACATCCTTATTTATAGCCACAAGGAACAACACTTAAGCCACTTAAGGCAAGTTTGCATAACTCTTAGAGGAGAGAAATTGTACGTGAACCTGAAGAAGTGCACTTTCATGTCACAAAGCGTTGTCTTCTTAGGGTTCGTCGTAACCGCTGAAGGAATGACTGCGAACCCTGAAAAGGTCAACGCTATCGTGGAATGGCCTGACCCTTAGAACATTCACAAAGTTCGTAGCTTCCATGGGTTAGCCACTTTTTACAAGGCGGTCCATCCGTAACTTCAGTACCGTAACTTCCCCTATCACCGATTGCATAAAAAAGGGGGAGTTTAAATGGACACCTGTTGCAACAAAAACTTTTAAGGAAATTAAGTATCAAATGAGGGAAGCTCATGTCATGCACCTTCTTGACTTTTCTAAGGTCTTTGAGGTAACGTGTGATGTGTCCGATGTAGGTATTGGAGGAGTGTTGAGCCAAGAGAGCCATCCGAGAGCTTACTTCAGTGAAAAGCTAAATGAGACCAGGCAGAAGTACTCTACAACGACAAAGAATTCTATGCAGTAGTGCAATCTCTTAAATACTGGAAACACTATTTGCTACCATGGGAATTTGTCTTATTCTCTGATCATGAAGCCCTTAGATTTTTGAGTTCCCAAAAGAAGTTAAACCCGCAACGTGCAAAATGGGTTGAGCAACTTCAAGGGTTCACCTTTGTGCTGAAAGATAGAGAGTTGAACTGGTGACGCACTTAGCCGTAGAGTGGCAACGTTCCACTCATGTGTTGAGGTGACCAGATTCGATTATCTCAAGGATGAGTATCCCACATGTTCGGATTTTGGTGAAGAGTACACCTCGTTTTTGAGTGGACAGTTAGTCAGAGAGAGTAAGTATATCCTACAGGATGGGTACTTATTTCTAAAACACCAATTGTGTATTCCTCGCACTTCTTTACGAGACTTTCTTGTGTGGAAATTACATGCTGGAGGGGTTGCTGGACACTTTGGTCACAACAAAACAGTTGCTTTGGTTGAGGACTGATTTTATTGGCCCAATCTCACTCGAGATGTAGCCAAAATCATCAACCAGTGTCATGTTTGCCAACTAGCAAAACAAAAGAGGTAA
Source organism: Chloranthus sessilifolius (assembly GCA_021018995.1). Taxonomy (NCBI): domain Eukaryota; kingdom Viridiplantae; phylum Streptophyta; class Magnoliopsida; order Chloranthales; family Chloranthaceae; genus Chloranthus; species Chloranthus sessilifolius. The sequence goes on along the minus strand of CM037597.1, from coordinate 29,085,599 downwards.
AACACCAGATTATACACGCTTTAGCGGTGCCACACACTCCGTGGCAAGACTTATTTATGGACTTTGTATTAGGCCTCCCCAAAACCCTCTGAAAGCACAACTCGGTGTTCGTTGTCGTGGGCCGTTTCTCGAAAATGACTCATTTCATCGCGTGTTCAAAAACCTCTGATGCAAGTAACACTGCCACACTTTTCTTTTATGAAGTTCGTTTACACAGTTTGCCTAAGACTATAATGTTTGATCGTGATGTCAAATTTGTCAGTTACTTTTGGAAGACACTGCGGCATAAAATGGGGACTCAGCTTCAGTTTTCATCTGCATATCACCCTCAAACGGATGGGTAAACCGAGGTTATAAATATGAGTCTAGGGAACTTGTTACGGTGTCTAGTAGGTGAGCACATTAGGAGTTGAGATTCCATTTTACTTGTAGCGGAGTTTGCATACAACAATTCGGTTAATAGGACCACAGGTATGAGTCCATTTCAAATCATGCATAGGTATAAACCTAGGATACCCGTGGACCTCATCCCAATGTCAGTTCCTCAAAGGTCATATGAGTCTGCATCTACATTTGCACATCGCATTCATAAATTGAATGTTGATATTAAAAAAAGAATTAATGCGAACAATGAAAAATACAAAATTTTTGTAGATTCTCCTAAACGGTTCAAAGAATTTCAAGAGGGTAATTTTGTGATGGTTCGAAATAGACCCGAGCGATTCCCACAAGGAATTGCAAAGTTACAAGCTCGTGGTGCTGGACCCTATAAGATCGTGAAGCGTGTCATGGCCACTCAATTATCCCAGCCAACCCATTTGAGCCTTCTACATCCGATGCCACCATTATTCCCCTACCCATACCATTACCTCCGCCCACTCATCAATCTCGTGAGATCATTGAAGATGGTTTGGAGGATCAGATTGTATCCACCAACCAAGGGGGACTTCAGAATTACTTGGTCAAGTGGATGAACAAGGCCAATTAAGAGAATACGTGGATAACAAGGGAAGAGTGAGTTTCAACAGACTGATCCGGATCTTCTGAACCTCTATCACAACCAGTATTCATTGGGGATGAATCCTTCTAACCTGGGTAGAATTGATAGGAACATCCGATTCAAGCAGCCACCAGTAACATATACGAGGCGAAAGAAGAACGTCAAACTAGTCAGAAGGAAGAATGCCCAAATTCGAAGGACTGAAGACATGCTTTTGTCGATCGATCGAATCCAACCTTCGATGTCGATTGATCGATGGTGGACAGAGGACACATATTCTGAGCGCATGATCGATCCGGAAATTTTGATCGATTGATTATAGTCAGTGGCTTCGGGCAAGTTATTTATTTCCTAGTCGATTAATCGACTTCAGAGTCGATCGATCGACCAAAATTTTGACGAGATTTTGTTATTTCGGTCAAAATTTCCATTTTAGTGGTTTATTTGTTTTAGGACTTCTAATTTCGTATTAGGGTTTGGTTAGCCTATTTAAAAGCATGTAAAAACAACTTTAATTAATTATTGATGAATTAAAATTGCTTTTGCAAACTTCGAGAGTTTTGAATTTTCGTGAGGGTGTGATTCCTTCAAAACCGAAGAGCGATTTTTCATCCCGCGTGCGATTTGGTGGGGAGGCCAACTTCTTCTCCATCTTTATTTTCTTATGATCTACGAGTTGCGTACGTAGCGTAACCCTAGCCTATCTATTTCCATTAAAAAAATCCACATTAACTCATTCCTACACCGTTAAATCATTATTTGCCTATATTTTCATCATTAAATTATTTTCCGCCTTTATTTTTGTACAGTATCTAAAGAACCCGCTTGTGAGTTCGTTCGATGCCCTAAAACTGTCGGAGATCTAGCCGTTCGTTAAGAACCCTAGTCTTCTAAATCCGATAGGGAACGTACGTGAAAAGTAACACTATTTTGGGTTGGAATTAAATTATCCAATGGAATCTCTTGAATATTTATGTGATAATTTGTTATGCAAAATTGTTTAAATAAATTTTAATTTTAATCTCAGCCCTAACATTGCATGTGTTAGTTTCCGCATCAGATTCATTCAAAGATCTTCAGTGTTCTATGTATAATTCTACCAACTATATTTGAGTTATCTATAATGATATACAATTAAAATAATATAAATAAATAGACAAATAAGAATAGAAATAAACAAAATCATGCATTTAATTTTCCAAAATTTGAATGCATATAAATCAAGAGACTTAATTCACGAATCCCACCTAACAGTCATAACTTCGTATTTCACAACACAAATTTAAATTAAACAAAAACCCAAACATCAATTGATCTCAATCATCATAGTCATCATCAGCACCTTGTCAAGCAATTTGGGGTCAGCAATTAATCATACATCAATTGAAAAAAAGATATTGTGAAAACCCAAATGAGATAGAAGGCAGCTCTCCAAAATTTGGTGACAATTGGAAAATAAGTTGAAGAGCAGGTCGCAACGTTTCTATGGATTTTTTTAGGGCCTGTTTGGACGCCATCGGAACAGAATGCCTAACTTATATGTATTCTGAAAAGAATGTCTTTTAATTTTAAATTAATAGTAAAAAGAGATGTTTGGATACCACTTATATTTATAATTGAGTTTTATAAGTTGATGAGAAAACCCATATAAAACTCATTTCTATGGAGAATAGCTAAATGCTATTTCACAATTGAAGTAGAGTTCAACAAACAAGATTTCAGGGAGTTGGTTTCTTGCCATTGAAAAAGTTGCATGGGCGAAAACTTCAGCACCAGTTTTTCTCCCACGTTCACATATTTCTACAAATCTCTCATCTAGAAACCCTAAAATTTTTTTTTTTTTTTTGTTTTTGTTTTTCTTTTTTATTTATTGGTAAAGGGAATTCATAAAAGAGGCAAAACATACAAGGAAGGCCAGTGAGGAGCTGAAACAAAAAAAAAAAGACAAACTAAACTAGGCCAAGGGACGGAGCACAACTAGACACATAACAACCCCCACACTCACACCTTAGGAGAGGATTGGACAAAACCCAAGAGCCTCCACTGCCTCACGAAGAGGAAAAAGAATTAAAATGCAAGTTACCCCATTCCTCAACTAAATCTCGTCTATATCAGTTGCTACATCTCAGTCCAACCTACTTTGAACATAAATCTTTAGGTTTACGAATCCGACGGAAGATTCTTTGGTTTCTCTCACGCCAGATAGCCCAGAAAACCGAAAAAGGAGAGCTCCATAACACACCCTTGATGCTGTCAAGGCCACCACTTTCCAAGCAACCAAGGAACTGGCTACCCCCCCCCGCAGACTGACATTCCAGATCCACCCTAATGCGGTTTTGCTTACCTTGTTAAGGAGCAAAAGTTGCATGACTGACATTGCAGATCTCTCTCGCCACCCAAAAACGAATAAAATGGTGATTATTAGATTCCTACATCTGGAGACGCATAGCACAGCAGTTCTCAAAATTTTTTCCCCATCTACTTAATTGGTCAATGGTTAAATCCACCCCTAGGTTAGACTCCAACTGAAGAATTTAACCTTGGGAGGGATGGGAGCTCTCCAACGAAAAGTTCAGTCATGCATCAACAACGGCTGCCGAACAAAAAGATCGTAGAAAGACTTGACCGTGAACTTCCCTTTAGTGTTACCTTTCTCAGATCCACCCTAATGCGGTTTTGCTTACCTTGTTAAGGAGCAAAAGTAGGTTACCAGAATCCTCAATCCTGGGTTCAGATAAATTTCTCCCAGGACATATATTAAAGACAACCAAGTTACCCTCTAAGGACTAAGTAATGAGCATCAGCCACTCTTGCCCTATCATTGGTGGAATTTCAATGAATGCTAGGGAAAACCTTATAGAGCACATTGTCCCCTATCCATAATCATCCCAAAAGAGGATCCTATCCCCACTCCCACAACTAAAGGCAATTAGCAAATACCCTTCCACCAGGTAGAAGCCCTTCTACCCTCCAAGGAACTGACACCCCAATAATTGTCCCTCCAACCATACTTCATGACCAACACTTGCAACCATAAACTGCTTCTCTCCCTCTCGTCACCAGCCATCCACAGCCTTTACAAAGCAACACCATGTTCATTTCTTTGAGCCTTCTAATGCCAAAACCGAGCTCTTATTTTGGTAAAATGGCAATTGATCGATTGGAACTTTCTGTCAAGGCCCACCCCGCCCCCCGCTTTCGCTATAGAAATTCCGCTCAATTTGTTCAAGCCGCTTCACCACCCCCATAGGGAACAGGAACATTGACATGTAGATGATCAGGCTAGAAGAGGGTACTCTTGACTAGCATTAGATGGCGTCCACTAGTCAGCAGCTTCCCTTTCCAAATCGCTAATCTTCTTTCAAAAACTTAAATCATCGATCCCAAGACACAGCAGTAGGCATGCCAGTGCCAAGAGGTAAACCCAAGTAAGACAAAGGTAGCTTCTCAGTTAAACCCCATTAGCCAAGGTCTGAGGGCCATCCTCCTCAACCATAATTTCAGCCATCTTAGATTTGTGGAGATTTACTTTCTGCCAAGATATAGCTTCATACACCGTAAGCACCCCTCTAATAGCACTCAATTCATGCTCCTCAGCCCGACAAAACACCATAGTATCGTCAGCATACTGCAGATGAGTAATAGCATACCATTCCCTTCCAAATTTAACTCCGAAAAATTAATTAAGAAGAGGGGATCTCTGAAGAAGACCGCACAGAGCCTCCCCCACAATGTTGAAAAGCAAAGGGGATAAAGGGTCCCCAGGCGCAACCCCATCGAACTTTGGAAATAGCCTCTTGGGGATCCATAGACCAAGAAAGAGAACCATGTGGAGGAGAAGCAAGCTCTCATCCACTTCCTCCCTTTCTCATCGAACCCAACCCGAATCATCACATAGTTGAGAAACCTCCAATTGACTCAATCTTAGCCTTTCTCCATGTCTAACTTCCACACTAATGAGAGTTCTACTTTTATGAGTGGAATCAACCGCCCCCTGAGCAACTACCACCATACCCACCAGATTCATACCGGAGATGAAGGTCTGCTAGTTATTGTATATGACACGGTTTCAGCCTATTAGTGAGGACCTTGGGCGGAATTTTGTAGAGGCTTAAATAGGCTGATGGGTCTGAAGTCTCTAATCTCTTCTACCCCATCTTTCTTGGGGATCAGTGTGATGAAAGTGGAGTTTAAACCTCTACTAATATGCCTATTGTAATGATCCTAAAATCCCCTTTAGAGCATAACTAGGGATCTCAAGTCATGGCTTACATATCATGATCGCAGAGCAACATTTATTATCAAGATACATGAAAAAGGTGGCAAATATTTTTTTTCTAAGTGAAACAAAAGCCATAAATGCTAAACAACTCGAGTATCCGAATGGTAAGAAATTGATAACTAAGTCGCCCATGTCATGATAATAAGTGATCCAACATCACTATAAAATGCAAATAAAATAGTAGCAAAAATAAAGTAAAGTCTTGATTTACTATGTTCTCGAGATACTCACTAGAGTGAAACTAAATAACGGTCTGGCTCTCAATTCCAATAAGAGTAATCTCCTGCAGCGGAAAAGCTTTAAAAATTAAAGTTGTGAATATACAAAACATAATAGTTATAATAACTTCAAATAAAACATTCAACCATACTTACAAAGAAATCAGACAATTGGGAAATAGTCTTCAGGATTCTCATCAGTGGCACCCTCTTCTACGAAATCCTTCTGATCTTGATCGGTAGAATCTGTCGACATAAAGTCGGAGGATGAGCAAAATTGCCATGGTGCTCAATAGGGGTGTTTAGCGTCCTCCATAGATCGAGCTTAAACTTAACATGGATTCGCAACCATCATATCTCAAAACATGGGTTTAATCTCAAGTTTTATCGTGTTTCAAATGTAAGTTGTATTATTTTAAATGGATATGAAAAACTTATAATGTCTAACATATGATTTTCAGAAAATATTATTAATAAAGTAATTCATTACTCACGTAACGCATAAACTCTACCCATAAAATATATATTAAATTCATAAGCATACAGTTGTACCATTTTAGTTGCCTACGCACCCTAACTGAGATCAAGTCAACCGCAGTTCAAAATACTAACCATTTACATAATATAATTGATACATAAGAGAGACCCATAATGCAGTAAGAATCACAGATATCACTTAACCCGATAGCTACACATTTTCACGTGGAAGCAATTCTATACGTCCCATTCCATATAGGGGAAACTTCCGGATCGGATGGTTAAATCAAGTCTTGTGAAGTCCAGTGATGGTAACTACACCACGAGTAGAATGTGACATAACATCTACTTATTATTGAATTCGTAATTTACTTTTAATGTGTTAGGGTTTCATCGTTTCCACAACTTAAGTCTTGCATCTTATCTTAGCATATTTCCCCTACGGCTTAATTCTCGTGGCTTATCTTATCTCGCCTACGGCTTATCTTATCTGCAGCTTAGGTCCCGTGATTATACCTTTAGATTCACGACTTAAGTCCCGTTCACCTTATTCTTATAGGTACCGTTAACCTTCTTAAATTAGCTTAGCTTATTATCATCCTTATTCTTAACACCATAACATATTCATCATATCAATTTAAATCGTAATTTAAAATAACTTAGACACATAGATAAAAACCTAAGACTATGTATAATAAGATGGGAATACCTACCATCGACAGTTGGCCAACTCATATCACCAGATGTGAACATCCTATTGTCACCGAAGGCTGCAGACCTTCTACTAATCACCGGAGGCAAACCTCATACTAATCACCGGCTGTTCTAACAGCTGTCAAATCACCAGAGGCGAACCCCCTACTAATCACCGGAGGTCGCGGTCTTCCTACAAAATCACCGGATGCAAGCATCCTACTAAATGGACTCGGTATTCGACAAAAATCGTTAAATAACCCGATTGTTTGCCAACTAAGAATAATTTTCATACGTCGTCTTTCTTTTGCTTAATTTTGGTCCATACCATAGTTTCGTATAAGCTTTACTCATCTTATATCTTATTCTTACATGTCATCATATCATAACTTAGCATATTGATTGTATGTAATAGTATAAAACAACAATATATTTTAATAATAGAAGTTTGGAGGGTTAAATGAGTCCAACACAACCATTGTATCCGAAAGACTCAAGAATCCTAAGGTGGAGTCCTGATTTGCTGAAATCAGGCATTGGAATGAAAAGATGCATTGAATATGTAGTATGCTCAAAGTCGTGAAACAATTATATATATATATATATATATATATCAAAGTTGTCAAAAGCTCTATTCACACTTGATGTCACTGAAATAAGCATCCTTTGAATGGTCTCAGCATTGAATGTTTTTGTCAATCTCAAATGATAAGAAGAATAAATCACTAGACCATGTTCCTGATCCTGACTTTTATATCCTGATTGTGATTCTGTGTCATCAACAACATCAAATGATATTTTAATATAAGTACTAAATATGTCATTGAGAAAAAGCCACGAACCAAAAGTGCCGATGTTCATGGTGACCTAAATTTCACTATGATTTTTGACAGACACTTTGAACCTATTGAGTATCAAAGAAAATCTTACTATCACACCAAATCAAATGGAGAAAAGGAGTGTTATCACATTTTCAATTACATTCGTATGGGACTTTTTTTAGGAGGATACGTGATTCATAGCTTTTCATTCAAACACAAAGATTGTTAGTAAACACCGAACCCACCATTTAATAAAAAATAAATAGAAAGAAGTTTTTTTCTAATTCAAATTACTATTGTCGAGAATGGATAGAGTTCACACCTTAAAGGAAACCGGATCCTAAGGGATACGAGATTACCATAAAGAGAGTCGTTGACTCTCTCTATATAGAAAAAAACCTCCGCTCAAATCTTGGCCGAGGACACATCTCTTTCAAGCTCTTTCTCTCTCTAGAACTCTCTCAAAGAAGAAAGCGAAAGATGACGAGCGAAGGATAAAAGTTCAAGAGCCGGAGCAAACCTTTACTCGCGACGTTAGGATCCCCAGCTAAGATTTGAGCAGAGGTTTTTTTTCCTATATAGACAGAGTCAACAACTCTCTTTATGGTAATCTTGTATCCCTTAGCATCCGATTTCCTTTGAGGTGTAGACTCTATCTATTCTCGACAATATCAATTTGAATTAGAAAAAAGCTTCTTTTTATTTTATTTTTTTTATTAAAGGGCGGGTTTCAGTGTTTGACACTAACACCAATCTTTTTGTGTTTGCGAATCTAAAACCGTTTGAAATAAGAGCGAGGCGTTACATCTTCCCCACCTTATAAAAAAGTTTCGTCCCTGAAATTTACGTACCTTGGTTGAAAAGGTGTGGATATAAGGTACACACTTCCTCTTCCTTTTCCCAAGTTGCCTTTGCTGGAGTGTGATGGTCCCATTGTGCAAGAACAAGAGAGAGAGTTTTTCTTCGCAAGGAATGCTCCTTTCGATCTAAATACATGTATTAGTGTTCTAATATTGATAGATCCTTTTGTACCTCAATAGATTCAATGTTAATGACATGTGAAGGGTCACATTGATACTTTCGCAGCATTGACACATGAAAATGCCTTCAAGCTTAGGAGGAAGCTCGAATCTGTAAGCAACCTCTCCCACTCGTGTTTTGATTGGGAGCATGCGACAAACCTTGGGCTTAACTTATCTTTTTCTCCAAATCTCATCACACCGTTGGTTGGTGAGATTTTAACAAACACCTATCTCCAACCTAAAAACAAATCATCAAGGAGAGTGATATATTTTAAGATCATTATTCAATACGATTCCAGAAGAAAGATATTTAATTAGGAATCACCGCATACCTGAAACTCCATGTTTTGACGCTTTTGGTCCGCGTAGCTTTTCTGACGACTTTGAGCAGTTTTCAACCTTTCTCTAATTACTTTAACTCTTTCAGTAGTCAGCTCGACTAATTCTGGTCCCAAAAGCTTATGATCACCAACTTCTTCCCAACATAGTGAGGATTTGCATTTTCTTCCATATAGAGCTTTAAATGGTGTCAGCTGGGTGCTTGCTTGATAGCTGTTATTGTAAGCAAACTCCACTAATGGTAAGTGTTCATCCCAATTGCTCCCAAAGTCAAGGATGCAGACACGTAACATGTCTTCAATGATCTGGTTCACCCTTTCTGTTTGCCCATCGGTCTGAGGATGAAAGGTTGTGCTAAAATCAGATCGTGAACCCATGGCCTTCTGAAAGCTCTCCCATAAGTGAGAGGTGAACCTTAGATCTCTGTCAGAAACGATGCTAATGGGTACTCCATGTAGCCTCACAATATCTTTGATGTCATATTCGCCATCTGATTTGAGCTAATCGTTGTGCGATAAGGTAGGAAGTGAGTTGACTTAGTGAGAAGATCGACGATAACCCATATGGCATTGCTCTTCTTCATGATTCTCGAAAGGCATACGATGAAATCCATCGATAAATTTTCCCATTTTCATTCCGGAATGGGTAGGGGATGTAGTAATCCTACAGGTTTTCTATGTTCTGCTTTCACCTACTGACACACCAAGCATTTGGAGACATATTCTGAGATGCCCTTTTTCATGCCATCCCACCAGAATTGCTTCTTTAGGTCCTAGTACATCTTTGTACTCCCTGGGTGGATAGAATATTACAACTTAAGACCTATTCGATCAACTCCAAGGAGCTTGTTTCTTCTCCAAGATCGATTTAAGGTCGGGTTACTATCAACTGAGGGCTTGCGCCGAAGATGTTGCAAAAACTGCCTTCAGTACCAGATACGGCTTGTTTGAATTTCTTGTCATGCCATTTGATTGACGAATACTCCTGCAACATTCATGGATCTTACAAACCGAATCTTTAAACCCTATTAAGACAGATTTGTGGTAGTCTTTGTGGGTGATATCCTTATCTACTTTAGAACTCATAAAGAACATGAAACACATAAAATCTACACTGCAAGTTTTGTGCAAGCACCAATTATATTCAAAATTTAGTAAATGTGAGTTTTGGATGGAAAAAGTAGCCTTTTTGGGACATGTTATCTCGACGGCATGAATTTCGGTCGATCCCGGCAAGGTACGAGAGTATCAGAATGGTCTAGGCCAAAAAGTGTTACCGAGATTAGAAGTTTCCTCGGACTAGCTGGATACTATCGAAAATTTGTGAAAGATTTCTCTAATCTAGCTATGCCCCTCACAAAGCTGACTCGAAAGAATACCAGATTCGATTGGACTCTGCAACTTATGTTTAATTAAAAACAGATGTGTCGACAACTTTGGTCGAGTCGTCCGCGCCACCGACCACGGCCATAAAACGACATCACTGTATAACGCGTAATTATCCGACCAGCCGACACCCCTCACCGTCTATTCGGTTGAGTCAGCCTAATTAGGATTTGTGAGCGCTTTTTCTGAGGCGCATATCTGGTGAGATGGGGTTCCAAGTATAAACTCCTAAATTATGAATTGGTACTCTTGGGTTGCATCGAGCCATAGTGCCACACCCTCTCTTCACCATTAGATAGATAAAAGATATATATATATATATATATATATATATATATATATATATAATTGTTTCGCGACTTTGGGCCCGCATAAAAATAAAAATTTAGACATGGGTTCCCTCATAAAATGATCTGATCTTTAGAGTCTCACGATTCAGATTGTGCGATGGGACCCGAGAAATAACTGTAGTGATTAGTACTCATCAACCATTGATTTAGCAAAACTTATCGATCAGGGTCCCTAGAGGTAAAATTAGAGGTTGGGTCCAGTGACCTACCCCTAATTATTTTATTTTTATTTTCAATCCAATGGATCGGATTGGATGAATTAAACTCCTAATTTATATTTCAGTTAATTGATATTATAACATGAAGTTTAAAACTAAATAAAATAAGTATTTTTAACTTTAAAAATCATGCAAACCTTATTTGAAGAAATTGTGATGCATCGCAAGTTTTTTCAGCGTTCCGAACACAATGGCATAGTTCATTTAGCTGTACGGTTAATTGTTTATGACATAAAAGCTAATACCCCTTATTTATAAGTATGAAATATTTATAAACTTAGGTTAAAATTAAATAGATATTTTCCAACATTGGCATCAATTTAAAATGAATTAGGACTTGAAATTAAGGTTTTCCAGTGTTGCGGATGCATTAGCGCAGTCCGTTTGCACACCTGACATACCAAAAAATCGAAATTAATTAATAGAAATTATAATATAAGGTTTTTTAATAACCTTTAAACTTATGAAAAATTAATTATATATATTTATCATATGATGAGATTTCTTTCGATCATGGCCAACACCTATCTTAAGGTTTTGATGTATTCTAAACGCAATGGCGCTATCCATATAACCTAATGATTTATCGATTAGCTGCAATCAAATGATTTCTTTCTATAACAATCCAATTACTACATATTTAATGCATCTTTTCATTCCAATGCCCGATTTCAGCAAATCAGGACTCCATCTTAGCGTTCTTGAGTTTTTCGGATTCAATGGTTGTGTTGGACTCATTTAACCCTCCAAACTTCCATTATTAAAATATACTGTTCTTTTATACTATTACATACGATCAATATACTATGTTACGATATGATGACATGTAAGAATAAGATGCAAGGTGAGTTAAGCTTACACGAAACTATGATATGGACCAAAATTAAGTAAAATAAAGACAACGTACGAAGATTATTCTTAGTTGGTAAGCAATCGGGCTATTTAACGATTTATGTCGAATATCGAGTCCATTTAGTAGGATGCTTGCATTCGGTGATTTAGTAGGAGGATCGCGGCCTTCGGTGATTAGTAGGGGATTCGCCTCCGGTGATTTGACAGCTGCTAGAACAGTCAATGATTAGTAGGAGGTTCGCCTTCGGTGATTAATAGAAGGTCTGCGGCCTTCGGTGATATAGTAGGATGTTCACATCCAGTGATATGAGTTGACCAACTATCGAAGGTAGGTATTCTCGTCTTACTATACATAATCTTAGGTTATTATCTATGTGCCTAAGTTATTTTAAATTGCGATTTAAACTGATACGATGGATATGTTATGTTGTTAAGAATAAGGATGATAAACTAAGCTAATTTAATAAGGTTAACGAGACCTAAGCCGTGAACCTATAAGAATAAGGTGAACGGGACCTAAGCCATGAACCTAAAGGTATAATCGCGGGACCTAAGTAGCAGATAAGATAAGTCAAGATAAGCCTCGGGACCTAAGTCGTAGGCGAGATAAGATAAGCCACGGGAATTAAGCCGTAGGCGAAATAAGCTAAGATAAAATGCAAGACATAAGTTGTGGAAATGATGAAACCCTAACACGTTAAAAGTAAATTACGAATTCAACAATAAAAATATGTTATGTCACATTCTACTTGTATAGTTACTATCATGGGATTTCACAAGACTTAATCGAGTCATCCGATCCGAAAGTTTCCCCTATATGGAATGGGACGTATAGAATTGCTTCCACGTGAAAGGATGCAGCTATCGGGTTAAGTGATCATATGACTCTTACTGCATTATGGGTCTCTCTTATGCACGATTATATTATAAAAAATGGTAAATATTTTGAACTACGATTGGCTTGATCCCGGTTTGGGTACGTAAGCAGCTAAAATGGCACAGTTATATGCTTATGAATTCAATATATGGTTTATAGATAAACTTTATGCATTACGTGAGTATTGAATTAGTTTATTAGTAATATTTTCTGAAAATCATATGTCAGACGTGTTAGACATTATAAGCTTTTCATATTCATTTAAAATAATACAACTTACATTTGAAACACGATAAGCTTAAGGTTAAACGCATGTATTGAGATATGATGGTTGCAAATCCATGTTAAGTTTAAGCTCGATCTATGGAGTACGCTAAGCACCCCTATTGAGCACCGTGACAATTTTGCTCACCCTCCGACTTTATGTCGATAGATTCTACCGATCAAGATCTGGAAGGCTACGAGGAGGATTTTGTAGAAGAGGGTGCCACTGACAAGAATCTCGAAGATTATTTCCCAACTCTCTGATTTCTTCGTAAGTATGGTTGAATGTTTTATTTGAAGTTATCATAACTATGATTTGTATATTCACAATTTTAATTTTTAAAAATTTTCTGCTGCAAGATATTACTCTTATTGGAATTGAGAGCTAGACCGTTATTTAGTTTCACTCCTAGTGAGTATCTCGGGAGACATAGATATTCAAGACTTTATTTTTGCTACTATTTTATTTGTATTTCATAGTGATGTTGGAGATCGTTTATTATCATGGCATACGGCTGTCATGGGCGACTTAGTTATCAATTTCTTACCATTTGGATACTCAGTTGTTTAGTATTTATGGCTTTTGATTCACTTAGAAAATGAAAAATTGGCACCTTTTATATGTATCTTCATAATAAATGTTGCTCCGCGATTATGATATGTAAGCGATGACTTGAGATCCCAAATTATGCTCTAAAGGGGATTTTAGGGTCGTTACACCTATACTGGTGAAACTCCAGAAAAACACCAAAATGTCTGCCTATAATACCTCCCAAAAAGAAAAAAACTCCAAAATGTCTGCCTATAAGACCTCCCAAAAAGATCTAAAAATTCAAGAGTGTAACAATCATGCCACGGGGCTTTGTTCTTTCCACTTGTCATCACATCATTCTTAATTTTGGCTTCAGTAAAAGCAGATTCAAGAGAGGGTCTCCATCAGCAATACTATTAAAATGCAATCCCTGAACAGTCCGGCTTATTCAACCCTTCATCCTTGTAGAGGAGTTCGTAGAAGCTAACCATCTAAGGAGCTATTTGTTCCCCGTCCTCAAATCTGGAATCCCCCACAACCAGACTCCCAGGGTGGTTTTTTTTATTACTGCCACTTGCCACCAAGTGGAAGAATTTTGTATCACTGTCCCCAGTCAATAGGCAGTATACTTTAGACTTTTGTTTACATATGATCTCCTCTTCCAAACACTTCTTATTGAAACCCATTTTGGCAATCATCCTCAGCTCGAGCTCCTCCTCCATCGAACATCTTTCTTCCTCTATGTTAAAAAAAAAAAAATTTGTAGTTCATGAAGCAGGTCCTCCTTATCCTTCTCATTCTCAACCACCCAAAACTTCTCGGTATTCCAAGCTTTAATAATCTTCTTCAAATTCATGACTTTAGTAACAATTCTGAAAGCAGCAGTTCCCTGCACACATTCCTCATTCCACCATTGAGCCACTAGCTCGTTAAACATGTTGTCTTGCAGCCACATGTTCTCGAATCGGAACGGAGGAGGCCAAGCACCCCTAGTCGTGCATCGAACACTGATCAGTCTATGATCAGAGACAGGCCTGGGCAGCCCTACAAGGGAGGCATGAGGGAACAACTACAGCCATTGACGGGTACAATGTCCAGCCTGTATAAAGTGGGGTTATCCTGCATGTTAGACAAATAAAGCTCCCCCCATGCATAGGAAAGTCCATCAAGCCACAATCATTTATGCACTCCCCAAAACTTCTCATCCAGCTTTGTCCAGCTGCCCTCCTCTCTTTTCATGATCAAATCAAATGATATTAAAATCCTCACCCAGACACCATGAATATTCTCATACGGACAAGTACCCACCAATTCGAACCAGAAATCTTCCCTTCAAGTTTCCTCATTAGGATCATAAATAATGAGGAAGCGCAATCCAAAATACTATAAAATCAGAGTGTGGATGACAACCCAAACGAAACTTAGATTTAATACGTTAAAACACCTCTAAATCCTCTGATTTCTACAGTATTAAAAGTGCAAAATTATTCACAAATTTAAATTTTAGCAAAATAAAGAACACCACACAAACCAGATCAGCAATCAGAAATTTATCTGTAAAGAAATCCCACAATCACAAGATCTGAACCCAGATCAGTAGCAAACGGCCATCAGAATCAGTCTCAAAAGACAGAAACTTCAACAGAGGATCAAAGCTTCACCGAAACAACTTCAGATGTAACAGCAATTAGGGATTAGAAATCAGCAAACAGCACAGCACCCTTTCAATCTCAAAAGATCGAAGAATGTTCACCACAGCAACAGCAATCGTTCAGCAGCAACAGAAGATAAAAATCCTCAAATTTTAGCAGGCAGCCACGGATCAAAACCCACGAAAAACATTTTGTTCTCACAAGAACTCCACACAGGAAAATATCAAATCTATTCCAATAATCTCTAGTTCTGTTTTTCTGTAAAAACTTACAATATATAAAGAAATAAAAGCACTCCTATTTTATCTAAGCTTCATATTTTATTTGGACTCCAAGAATACCAATACAAGAAACTCCCTAATTCTTATTCCCTATGTTAACTGGACTCCACGATAGATAGAAAGTAAATAAGTGTAACTTTCCTAACTTTACTGCTCCTAAAACCTAGGACCCTAACTTTTAAGATAATAAAATTAACTCTAGGAACAGATTTCCTGCCCAGTCACGTGGCCACTTAAAGGTGGTCACGTGGGCTGCTATGTAGGTCATGCTCCAGGAAAATCTGGCCCTGATATTAAAGGCCCGTCGGGCCTTTAATTTTAGAGCCTTTCTATTCTTCTCTCCAGCCCCTTATATTCAGGAGAATCTGAAGCAATCCAGCCTTCCTTAGCATCGAAATCAGTGCCAAGAACAACCTCAGGCCTGCCCCCTCATGATACTGCATCAATAAACAGCTTCCGATTATCCCTATTGCGAAACCGAATCGAAATGGAAAATTTCCAGTTTCACTATCCAATTTTTCCAGCAACTAGAGTTCCAAGCAAGTAGCTTGCCCCCAGAAGTTCTAATGGAGTCCACATTCTCCCATTCCCATCTGCTTCGTCCCAAAACTGAGGAGACTTTCTTCTTATCCGAGCTGCCCCATTTTGTTTCATGCACCTGCAGAGTCACCAACCCCGAATTCTGAAGGGAGATATCTTGTTCACAGGTGCCTCTTACTCAAATTACAGAGCCCCCTAACATTCCATGATAGATGCATTAACAAATGCAAAGACCCACCCTAAAATAACAGTATCCATGAACTACACAACAGTTGCTTTACCCCCCCCTTCTTTCCTTTCCCATACAACAATGTTCCTCCGTTTCCTACGACCAGAAATGCTCCCAAATTCGCTACTGGAGACTGAGGCATGGAAGCCAGGCAACACTCACCCCAATGAAAACCACCCAAGTTCTATGTGGCAAACATTTCAAACGGTTATCAGGGTTCTCCCTGATGGGAAGTAGCCTCTCCACAGGTATTTTCGGATCCAGATCCCCTGTAATACAATTTGATCTCTCCCCGAAGAAGAAAAAATTCATCGTTACCTCAGCTTCCGAACCTATTCCTATTCTCAAACTCAAAACAAGAAGAATTACAAAGGAGATGTATACCTTTTACAGAGAAAGAGGACAGAGAAACCTGTGGCCCAAAGGACCGAGAAGAAGCGGAGAAATAGATGCAAGAACCCATCCCACTGATCACAGAAGGAAGGATATTGCAGGGATTCAGGGCCCTACAACTGAAATCAATGGAAGAAACTTCAAAATCATCCACGGACAGGCTGCAATTAGAATCTCTGGCTT
Organism: Chloranthus sessilifolius; assembly: GCA_021018995.1. Lineage (NCBI taxonomy): Eukaryota > Viridiplantae > Streptophyta > Magnoliopsida > Chloranthales > Chloranthaceae > Chloranthus > Chloranthus sessilifolius. The sequence continues at coordinate 29,068,991 of CM037597.1, read as the reverse complement.
GAAAATCCATGACGGCTAAGGTATTTGGAAAATTACCTGATCCACAGGGCAAGTCTAGTGTGCCAGATTTGCCACAGGCCACAATGGCCTGGTCAGACCCGCCCCTAAAATTAGAAAGGCCGGACCCAAGTTGGTGTACCTGTTCCCAAACCTGAATCTATCCACACGAGAAAAGATGGAAATCAGCGCAGAGTCTGGGGTCCAGTTACTGAACACATGCTTACCATGTTGCATCATCACAGGTCACCTCCCCTCCACGTGGCATCCCCACAGCCACATCTTCTTCATCATTGTGCAAGCCACCAACACATACAGCCACATCTTCTTCATCATTGTGCAAGCCACCAACACATATTGAAAGTCATGGGTTGAGAAGGTAAACCACTAGCAATTTCTCGCCCACATTGAGTAGACAAGCCAGAGTCACATCGGTTTCCATTGGTCTCTGACAGGCCATGTGTAAGCTCAACTACCATTGGATGCACCATTGTCACATCTGAGCCTTCCATAAATCCAGCGTAGCGCAGAAAATCTGTTTCCAGATCGGATTCCCATTTCTATACAAATTCAAACCTACGAAAAATCCCAATCATTGAAGGCTACTTTATTGCTTTATTTTTCAAGCTGTTATGTTCTTTAGAATGACAATTCCTGTGAGGTGGTCTGTGACCAGTGTCGTTTCATGAGTGTTATTAAAGGTTGTGTTGGTTTTAGAGGTTTCAATAGAGGATTACAAGTTCACTGTATTTCAGCCAGGTGACACACCATTTTCTCCTGAGTTGTCTAAGTGATAAAACATCTTATGACCTTCGTGTAGCCCAAAAGTATGCCCATTGAAGGATCTATACCATCAAATCCAAGCACTTAATATGGACCCTCGGTTAGATATAAACAACTACCCATATTAAACCTCCCAACTAGAATAGTTTGAACACGCTGGCAAGCATGTTTTTTTTTGGTAGGGTAATCTTCATATGATATTTGGCCACTTGTAAAATTTGGATTGGCCAAAAAGTCCACCATGTGGCCTAAAAGTTGGGACATTGAAGGCCTTATTTTAGGAGTAAGGTGAGCTCCCATTAACCCTTCAGCTGATTCCATGTTATTCAATTTGTTACAACTAGAGCTACTTTTATTAATTTTTGGGTGAAATTGATGGCTACGAGATGTTGAGACAAGTTGTTCTAAGTTATAGAGATGATGATAATTGATTGTGGCTGTGGTTGGGGAGTTGATGACGTTTGATGGTGATGGTGGTAGTGGTGAGGGACATTAGTTATGATGATGATAATGATGATGACAACAACGACAATAATGGCAGTGGAAGTGGTAATGATGGTGGCACTAATGGTAGCAGCAACAGTGATGATGATGTGGATGTGGTGGTCATGAACCCATGATTAGGGTAGTGGTGGAGGCATTGTTCATGACATTAATGGTGGTGGTCTTGGTGACAGTGTTGGTGCTAGTGGTGGGGGCAGATGATGGTATTAGTGATGAAGGGATGGGAATGTTAATGATGCTGGTAATAGTATGAGGATAATGATGACCATGGTCCTAGTTGTGATGCTTCTAATGATGATGGTAGTGGTAGAGGTGGGATATTTGTTGGTGTAATACTAGTATCGGTTTGGTGTGTCTAGTAGCAATATCATGTAGAGACAGATAATAATGGTTCATATGTAATCCTATTGTAAGTGATACAAATAACAATGTCAGCGGCATGAAATCTCTCCAACTCACAACCCTAATATTTCCCTCTATATCTCCTTCTCTTTCTTTCCCCTTTTTCTCCTACCCAGTGTTGTGATATGTGATCGCATAACACGGCATCCCCCATCAAAAAGTCGCATAAGCCATGTTGGCTTATGCTATTTTGAGGCTTATGCAATCACATAAGCCATATTTATGGCTTATGCGAATATGCGATTGCATAGTGCTCCAACGGTAAAAAATATGACCATTGGAGCACATTGAAACTTTTTTTTTTAAGGTCCCCCTAACCTCTATAAAAGGGAAGCTTGGTAGTTGGTCCCCATCTCTTCCCACAAAAATTTAAGTCTGTTCTTCTTCTCTAATCACTATTCTACAGTCATAATCCTCTCATCCTCCTGATTTTCTTCTCTTTTTTTTTTTTTTTGTTAGTTTTGTAAAGTTCTTTTTTAGTGTAGTAAACTTGTAATTAGTATATAAGTAAATATCTTTTAGCCTCTAGCCTAGCCTTCATCAACCAAAAAAGATCAAAGAAGATACAAGATCAAGATTGAAGAGCCTCAAGACTCGAGAGTCAAGCCTAGCATCATCACTCACTCAAGCTTCTACCATTCATCACTTACTCAACCTAGCCTTTGGGAGGTTTGAGTTCATTTTTAATCTCTAAAATTAATTAAATAAACTTATATACTTAATTTCTATCATCAATTATGCCAACCTCTTCTAATCTAGATCCTCTAAGCCCTAAATCGAGTAATCCTGGTTGGAAATATGGACAATATAAGAGTCCTACCGAGATAGTCACAAGATCAAGATTGAAGAGCCTCAAGACTCAAGCATCAAGCCTAGCATTCGTCACTCACTCAAGCTTGTACCATTCATCACTTACTCAACCTAGACTTTGGGAGGTTTGAGTAATTTTTTAGCGCTAAAATTAATTACCTAATCTCTATCTTCCTAATGTTTGTCATCAATTATGTCTACCTCTTCTAATTTGAATCCTCTAATATCTAAATCTAGTGATCCTGGTCGAAAATATGGACGATATAAAAGTCCTACCAAGAAATTTACCATAGTATGCACCTCGTGCGTATGAGAGCACGGGTGGCATAGGTCGCCAGAAACAACATCTTGCTCATGGAGTCGGAGCAAATGCTAAGGCTTTTAGAAAAGCTTCTCCCAAAATCCGAAAGAAAATCATGAAGTACATGGACAAGCATTCTAAGAAATAACATGATGAAGATGTTGTTTTAGAAGGCTATATGGAACATGTTCATGATTATGATTGTGATGATGATGATAGATCCACATCATCAATGGCTCATAGTAGGCGACCTCCACAACCACCACCGAAAAAAGCCCGTGGCCATGGTACACTAGAAGGGTGGTGTAGAACATACCCCGAGGATGTGTTTAATCCAAGGGAGGGTAAAGTACCCACCCAAACAACAAGAGAGAACCAATTTAATACCACAATTCAATATGTAGTTGTGGTTATACCAAGCCGGAATTGTTATAATGTCGCTATGCTAAAAAGCTTCAAAGTGATTATTGAAGCTCTTGGGCAATTTAGACACGGACTTAAACCCTCATCCTATCATGAAGTCCGTTGCCCCAAAGAAGAGGAAAAAGTGACAAAAACTATAGGGTACCTCTATTAGCCCCCCCACGCAATCTCTGAAAGAGCCCACGTCGGAAACCCCTTCAAAACCATTGATTCCTTCGGATCAGATGATGGGGATGGTGTTTCACCCCGATCTTCTACACAATAGATCTTGAGATCATGTTGCACCTATCAGACAATTAGTTCCACACGATGGATCTTGAGATCATGTAACACCTATCAAACGGTCGGTTTTTTATTCCACATGTCATAGAACCCTAAAAAATGGCCCTAAAATCATGTTTGAGCGTGATGTGTACCATAGGATCCAAGGGGAATTTTTTGGGGATCTATGACACGTGGAATAAAAAATTGACTGTCTACTAGGTGCAACATGATCTCAAGATCCATTGTGTGGAAGATTGGAGTGAAACACGATCTCCATCATCTTATCCGAAGCAATCAATGGTTTTGAAGGGAGCACACGTGGGCGCTTTCAGAGATTCTGTGGGCGCTAGTAGGGGTTCCCAAAAATATATTAGCCGAATATAAGGGAGCTTGAAAATTTTACGGTCGCACACTAAAGGCTAATGGATGGACGGATAAATTCGGTCGAATATTAATCAATTTTTTAGCTAATTATCCGACCGACACTATGTTCCTAAAATCGGTAGAGATGCACAAGTGTATTCTCACTTGACCAAATATTTATTTGCAATATTAGATAATACCATATAAGAAATAGGACTCGAATACGTTGTTTCTAGTTGTAACGGATAATTCAGCATCATACCCATTGGTCCTCCTTATAGATGCGAAGCGATCACGTTTATATTGGACGTCATACGCGACCCCTTACTTAGACATAAGCTTAGATGAAATAGATAAGTTGCACATTAAAATAATTGTTAGTGCTAAGAGGGTAGTTGTCTTCATGTACAATATGCACATCTACTCCAATTAATGCAAAGCCGCAGAGGGTAATTTATTACATCCTGCCATAACTCAATTTACAACTGCTCTTTTAACATCACAAAACTTATTTGCCAAAAAAAATGAACTTCCAAGCTTTGTAACATCGGCCCAATGAAACAAGGGACCTTAGTAAAAAAAGCAAGAAGGTAAATAGGTTACATAAACATTGCTCCAAAATCAAATTTGGACTGATGTTGCACAAACCTACGTGATTCCCAACAATCGTAGAGGTGTTACAATTGGTGGAAGGTAATAAGAAGCCACCAATGGAACATATACTAGTTTTATGGAGAAGGCTCGAGAAAAAAATGAAATCTAATAATCAATACAAATCCAAATTATATCAACCCGTGTTGGACATAATAAATAAGAGATGGGGCAGGCAAATGGCATCTCCACTATATTTAGCAGCCTTCATCCTTAATCCGGCTGTCTACTTTGAATGCCCGGATTGACATGAAGCGGATGTCACGCATATGATAGGTTTTCTTGTTGCACTAGAGAAGATGGTTCCCAATAGAGGCGAACAAGATAGGATAAACTATCAGTTAGACCGTTACAAAAAGGTGGAGAGAATTTTTTGAAGAGAAATAGTAATCCGACATAGAGAAACAAAACTTTCAAGTTTAAGTGTATTTTTCAGACTTCAAATTAATTAATGTAACTATTATTTAGACAGAGAAATAAAGATGTCAAATAAGTTTTAATGTCTTTTTCAAACTTCAAATTAATTAATGTAACTCTAATTCTATATTTAATTTCTAATAATTTACTTTAAACTACAGCTAGGGCTGTCAACTTGAGGGCTGTTCAGGCAAGGCTTTTTGTAGGCCCATTATTTTTAAATAATAAAAGGAGGGCCCAAACCCGACCCAATATGCTGTTCGGGCCGGGCCGGGCTCAGTTCAATTACTAAATGTTGCAGCCCGAGAAAAACCTGGCCCGTTATTAATCGGGCCAAAACCCGGGTTCGAGTCAGGTTTCTAATATTTTTTAGGAGCTTTTTTTTTTAGCTTTTTTCAGCAGCTTTTTCCAGTAGCTTTTTTCAACAACTTTTTCCTGGCTATTTCTCTAATGGGTAACACTATAATTATTCTAAAAATTCAACATTTATGATTTATGCATATATATAATTGTATTAAAAGTAAGCTAAAATAAATTCATAAAAAAGTACTGAAATCTCATACAAAATCATTAAAAAAAAATTTATTACTTATACTGTCATACAAGATCCATCCAATCTGAATATGCTATCTCCATAAAATAAAATAAAATAAAAAACAAAACAAAACAAAAACTACTCATACAAAATCCACCAATCCTGAACCTGTGGGCTATGGGCCTGTGGGCTATGTGTCACGGGGTCACTCTTCCAGTAGTGTCATCCCATGCTGCACTTAACGCCCGATGCGCTAAGTCAGCATAATTCTCCCAAATGAGTCACACGATGCGGATTCCCAGATGCTACGAAAGGTGAAAGGCTTGTCCTACTCAAGCTTCACCTCAACCGCTACGATCAGACTTCGCCTTGCAAAGCAACACAACAGGTTAGAGTCGGCAACGACGATTGTTAAGGCAACATGCAACGACAATTGATATAGCGATAGGCAGCGACGAGCATATACCGAGCCCCTTTTGGGCTAAAACCCGCACCTCGAAGGTAGTTGGAAACTACCAACGCGATGGCCCTAGTACACAACGTAGCTAGGACAACCACGCACCAAACATGACCCGGATGTACGCACATAAGCCCACGAGGCTAGTGCACGTGTATGGTCGGGGGACCCCAACCCATGTCCTATATAAAGGTAAAATAGTAATTCAGGCGAAATGGCGGGAGGACCTCAAACCCCTTGGTTTGACATACTTTACTATTCACACCGCAACGCCCTGCACCGCTAGCCCAGCTGGCCATGTCGTGCCCATATCTTCACCCTTCATCCCAACGTGTCGCGACGCCCTCGTGGCCCATGCCCAATACACTCGGTGCTGCCCTCATGGCCTCAACGCACCAGTGATGCTCATAACATGGAAAGGAAAAATGGCTCTACGGCTAACCCAGATGGCCACGCAGCGTGCCCCCGTCACATCCTCCACTCAAAAACGTCAATGCCCTCATTGACGCCAAGGCACACATTCTGAAGTTCGACACTTTATTTCCACTGCCACGGTTCCTCGACAGCTCCCTGCCTTCACCCTATGTAGTAAAACTGTACATAACTAAAACTGCACACCTCAAAATCTGTACACGGTTGGTGTCTAAGTCTTCCCATGGCCCACACCAACAAGACCGCGGTGTCGTGCTTTCTCAGCAGTTAATCAGCCGGAGCGCCTCCCCTACTCTGGTAACAGGCACCTCATCATCAACTTTTTTCTTCCCTTTCTCCGCAACTATCGTGTTCAATGCGGTCTTCTCTGGACAATCTCGCACCAAATGTGGCCCATCTCACAGGAAGCAACCTATCATCTCTCTTCTTTTCATACCTACTACCCTTGTCCTGACCAAATCGCACATGCCCTGGCTCGTAAAAGTCTTAATGTACTCGTGCAACGGTCCAGTATGCTTCAACGCTGATAATGCCTTTCGTGCTAACCATCCGACATTGGTAGGTAGAAATTGAGCCCGCAGCTCTTTCTTCAAATCGACCCAAGAATCAATTGTTCCATTCTCCATACACACCTCTGACACACGGTGCCTCCACCATAACTTGGCATCACCAACCAAGTATCTCGATGCAATTCTTAACTTGACTTTAGCATCGAGGTCCCCCAGCGATTCGAGGTATTCCTCTACGTCCCATATAAAGTTCTCGAGGTCCTTTGCCTCGCGAGAGCCCTTGAACGTCTCTGGCTCAGGGAACTTAAACCGGGGTGTCGACGTCCTTGCTGACACCCCAACTGGCATTGCCAGAATGAGCTTTTTCAGCACGCTCATCTCGTTATGTACCTCCTCCAATGTGACCTTTATATCTCGTACGCCACGTTTCATTTATCTCACCACGATTGATTCTAATGCCTCTCTAATGCCTATTCAGTCGTTCCCCATGCAATGTCATGACAGATACCACTGACTCGAACTGTTCCGACTGAGCTTCCAAACTATCTAACGGTTCCCTTGTTGATCGTTCCCTTGTTCGTCGTCTTGCATCCTCGCTGGTCCCTTCCATCTCAGCCATCACAGTGGCTCTGATACCAAATGTCACGGGGTCACTCTTCCAGTAGTGTCAGCCCGTGCGGCACCTAATGCCCAATGCGCTAAGTCAGCCTAATTCTCCCAAATGAGTCACGCAATGCAAATTCCCAGATGCTACGAAGGGTGGAAGGCTTGTCCTACTCGAGCTTCACCTCAACCTCTACGATTGGACTTTGCCCTGCGAAGCAATGCAGCAGGTTAGAGTCAGCAACGACGATTGTTAAGGCAACAGACAACGACGATTGATATAGCGATAGGCAGCGACGAACATATACCGAGCCCCCTTTGGGCTAAAACCCGCACCTCGAAGGTGGTTGAAAACCACCAACGTGATGGCCCTAATACACGACGTAGTTAGGACGACCATGCACCAAACGTGGCCCGGATGCACGCACATAAGCCCACAAGGCTAGTGCACGTGTAGGGTCGGGGGACCCCAACTCATATCCCCCTATATAAGGCTAAAATAGTAATTCAGGCGAAATGGCGGGAGGACCTCAATGGTTTGACATACTTTACTATTCACACTGTAACGCCCCGCAACGCTAGCCCAGCTGGCCATGTCGCGCCCATGTCTTCACCCTTCATCCCAACGTGTCGCGACGCCCTCGTGGCCCATGCCCAATACACTCGGTGCCGCCCTCATGGCCTCGACACACCAGTGATGCTCATAACGTTGAGAGGAAAAATGGCCCTACGGCTGACCCGGATGGCCACGCCACGTGCCCTCGTCACATATGGCTTTGATGATTAATAAAATCCCAAGGAGGTAAGGACCCCATCAATGCCACCGGTGAATATTCTTAGAAATTACACAATACTGATTCTTATAAATTACACAATACCGATTCTTGGCAATGGATCGAGAGAGAGAGAGAGAGAGAGAGCTTAGCAATGGTTGGGAGAGAGAGAGTTTGGCAATGGGAGAGAGAGATCTCATGAAACCCTAAGCTAGCTGAGTCGCCGTTTCAGTGATGAATGATGAGTGAAGAAACCTTAAACCATTTCGGTGATGAGTGGAGTGAAGAAACCCTAAGAGAGAGAGAGAGAGAGAGAGCTTGTAGACTTCTTTCGGTGATGAAGAAAGTCAAGAAACCCTAAGAGAGAGAGCTAAGAGCTTGTAAGTTGTAAATTGGTAATCATATGAAGAAACCTAGTGAGATTGAGAGGCTTATATACGACTTGGAGGAGGGAATGACTTATTTACCCCCTTATTAATCTGTTGAACAGTAATAAGGGGGGCTAATGGTGTCATTTTATAAGGCTTTACGGGCCGGGTTCGGGCTAGGCTTATTGGCCCGAAATTTTTAAGACCTACTTAGACTCGTTTATTTGTTACTTCATAGCCTGAACTCGAACCCGAACCCGTTTCTTATTCGGGCTGAGCCTGGCCCGTTTATTAAATGGGTTATATTCTTAGGCCCGGACCCGGCCTAGACCGTTTCTTATTCAGGCTTAGCTTGGCCTGTTTATTAAATGGGTTAAATTCTTGGGCCCGAACCCGGCCCATCCGAGCCAGGCCCTGGATGAAACCTTCCCAGTTGAGAGCCCTACCTACAACTGACTGGTGGGCGGCTATAGGATACTTGGCTTTACTGTTCCGCAAAAGGATGTGATTATGTGAACGAAATTGGAGCTCATTCGAGACTGTAAATGAAGTCAATTAGTATATATAACATGGATCAAAATCTCGCCCGACACCAATACATATCGTCCGATAAGTATCGGTACCGGTGGTCACCGGTACGCTACATTCAAGGTATCGTACTGGTGTCTCCCATACAAAATTCAAATATACTAGATGATAATGTATCGTCCGGAACCGATACATATCATCTACCGGTTTTGGAGTTGGATGATACGTATCAGTTTTCTGAATTTTTGACCTAGGATCTATAATCTATTACATTAATATTTAAATTCGACCATAACATGTTTCTACTCTTCTTAATGTGTAATAGATTCACACCAAGAAGAGGAACCAACATAAGTAACAAAAGCTCAATGACTTGTTGTTTGTGCATTACAATTAGTAACTGGGCGAATGATCCTTTGAAAGGCGAGAGAGGCCAAGATTCTATGATTGGATGATGTGGCTCGTGACCATCCTTGGATGGTTGATACACCAAATGAGCCTGTCTTTGTTGGAGAAGATTTGACATGTTAAAGTTGAAGAAGCAGCTCTTGGACCAACACCGAGTGAAAGGAGGAGGCAACCCGTTGGAGATAATAGCAGCCAAGGCATCCATATAGAAGAAGACGGTGAAATAATAGAAGAAAAAGAAAGAAAATCATAAGATATTAACTCTATTTAAGGAGATTTGATGAAGAAGAAACAGAGGAAGAGCAAGAGGAAGAGTATGTTGAAAAGGGTGATGATTCCGATGACGACTCACGACGGTAATGCTAGTGATGAGAGCGGTGATGATGGAGGGATATACCACAATGCGTCAGAGACCAATGTGTAGAGTACATGGCCGGCACTCAGTATCAACACCAGTGGGTGAGCACTATAACTCGTAATTTCTAATTATTTTTTTTTGATAATTATAACTTTCATGAATTTTGTATATATGCCAATTTTTTTTAAAAGTAAATATATATTTTTTAGAACATTAAGTAAATAATTATATTTATATAAACAACTAATGAAGTATATAGATATTGATAGACTAGTATAGTAGTAAACTAGTAATAAATAACAATAATAATATAAGCTAACTAGGATTATTTTTATAATTTTTCTGATTTTTTGTTTTGAATTTTTTCTATTTAAATAATAATAATAAATAAATTCAAGCCATTGCTTATTGGATTATGCAAAATAGAATGAGCAATGGCTTGTCAATCGCTTAAGCCAACTTAAGTAATTTGACAACATTGGGCAGAACTTACCCAAACTCAGTGTCATTCGTGGGTCCATAAAATTACAAGTTGGAAAATTTATTTTCAACCACGGCTCACGCATAAGACTTACATTAATTTCAACTTTATATTTAACGATTGTCATCAGAGTTGTACAGTAGTTATTCAAGATTTTTTTTATATATGTAGGTAAGCTGGGCTCGAACTTGTGACCACGGAACTACAACTATGCCATCTAATAACCGGGTTACCTAATTAAGTAAATAAATTATTACTAACAAACGAATAACCTTACCTATTGTAGTTGCATTCCATGTACTTAATGCCACAGTGAGAGTCCCTTTTTGCTTCAACTGCTCCCAAGGTAACCTAGATGTTTTTTTTATTTTCTGTTCTTTTTTTTCCTTTTTTTTTTTTTGGGGGGGGGGTGGGGGGGGTACCTGGTGGATACACAAGGAATCTACCCCTAACAAACATTTTTCCCATGAAAAGTGATTTTCTCAAAAGCATTGTCGAGCAAGGCCTTAGGGATCTGGAACTCTTTTTCAAAGAAGCAAAGTGGTACAGTCCAGATTCAAGATTTTCTATATTTTAAGCTTGCGGTAATTTGGAGCTTGCGATGATATTGCTTTTGGTGTTTTTGTAAGAGAGTTTGTAAATTTGTATAATATAGAATAGTTTTGTTTATTGCATGGTAGAGCTGCTTTTCTTTTTGTATGGAACTACATGGCCTATTGATTTGCAGCCAAAATAGTACATACAATGCAACTTTGGTGTATGGTACTTTCAGCGGTATTTTCACTATGAAACTCTCCATTTCAATCCTCTATATAAGCTTAATAACCATATTTCAATCCCCTACATTAGGCACATCGGGGCATGTGCCCTGATGTGCGTCATGTGGGTCCGCCACTAATGCTGACATCAGTCAATGAGTTGGTGCTGATGTCAGTCAACGAGTTGATAATGAGTTGGTGCTAACATCAGTCATGATCAACTCATTGACCTATAATGGAACTGAGAATAATATGAAGTGAGAGGTCTTGGCAAGGTGAATGGAATTGTTGTCATAGATGGCTGATTTTATGTTTTTGAGGTGTTACTAAGTTTTTTTAATATTGGAAAAAAGACCAGTTTCACATGTGCATGTGTTTAGGAGGGGTTTTACTAAGTTCCATTCTACTTCTCCTTTGTCAGAACTGTAATGTTCCTATTGTTGATGGATATCTGTTGTGCATAGCTCGATCATATATTTTTAGAATTTACTCTACAAATATTCTTTATGATATTAGTATCACCAAAATCCTAATTAGAACCTTTCTTCACCATATTGTATTTTTCCAGGCTTGACGATGTGGAAGATTTCATTTCATGGTCGTGATAAGAGGGTCTACCTCTTTAATACCAAGTGCACTTCAGTGAAGATTGCATCTTCTGCTACTGTTGTTGCTAGGTCTATAAATACTATGCCCGCCACCACATTTTGGTCACTTTCCTGTGCCTCGGTTGTGTCCCTTGTTTCTCTAAGTTCAGTTCATTCAATGATTCTGAATTCAAGTGTGAGGCTTGCCATTTAGCTAAGCATCATAGAATGTTTACCCTATGAGTCATAGTAGGAGCAAAATTTGCAATAATGCGTGGGAGTCATTCACTATTACATCTATGTTCGGGGTACCATTATTTATTTTTTCTATTAATAGTTGTACTCTCTCACTATTCTGTATATGTTAATAGTAGGAGTCATCCACTATTAATAGTTGTACTCTCTCACTCTCTCAATATATACATACATATATATATATATATATATATATATATATATATATATATATATATATACATATAAGGGGAAGTCATATGGGTTCGAACCCAAGATCACAAGTCACGTGGCACGTGACCCCAAAACACATGTGCATATATATATATATATATATATATATATAAGGGGAAGTCATATGGATTCGAACCCAAGATCACAAGCCACGCAGCATGTGATCTATATATATATATATATATATATATATATATATATATATATATATATATATATATAATTAAATAATTTTAGTGATCAAAATCATGGTCAAAGATTTGATACTGCCCCACACATCCCAGTGCATTATGCATCAGAGCAGGCCCAAAAATTTTGGGCGGTCTCTGAGCATCCTTGGGCAAGTTGCCGTGGCCCCCAATCCCCTGGATGGGTGTGATGTAGTGCATAAATTGGGCAACTATTAAGTTGTTATTGGCATCGAAAGGTGGAGTTGATGGCTGCAAATAGCTATAGACCTTTCAGGTTTAATGGGCTGCAGATAAAATAGTATATAAATTAAAGGACCAGTGGCCTTCACAGAAGTGGCCCAAGTGGGCCTTGAGGTGGACCCAAATAGCAGCTCACGTGACCACAGTTTATGTGATCACGTGAATCTCATTCTTGGTGATTTTTTTTAAGTGACAAATTTCTTTTCTTTATTAATTTGGAGTCCTAGGATTTAGGGATAGGAATTAAATTAGTTTCACTTTCTTTTTCTGTTATTTAGAGTCCATGTAATAGAAGGCACCTTTTTTAGAAGTTTAATTCTTTACTAATTGAGTAAAGAACGCATCAACCGAGACCCATTATTAAGTTCTATTTGGATAAACAATACAAAATAGGAAAGCTAGTTTCTTTAGATGATTTATCAGAAGTCTTAGATTTAATAGGAGACTTAAGAATAGAAAGTTTAAGAGTTTCGTTGTCTTTATTTCTATATATGTAAACTGCCGAGACATTAATGAATTAATTAAGGTTTGGAATAAGATTGGAATTTTTTCTCTTGTGAGTTATTCATTTGAGGAATATTTAAGCTTTTGACTCTGGCCAAGTACGGCTTTTGAGCCCTGCTGAGCAATAGCCACCAAATCGGGGTTCGGTAATAATTCGGGGAGGTTAAAATTCAGAAAATTCCGGCAAATCCGGGAAGTTTGGGGAAATATTCGAAGGGAAAATCGGGGAGAAAAATTAAAAAATAAAAATAAAAAGATTTAAAACTATAAAAAATTTAAAAAAATATTCAAAATATGTAAAAGTCACAATTTTTTTTGAAAAATTCGGGAATTAGTTGCGAATAACTCGTGAATTTTTGCGAACAGTCGAAGTTTTGAAAATTTCGTGAGAATAATTCTAGATTAATTTGGAGAGCCTTAAATTCACTAATTATTTGCGAATTTTTAAAAAATTTAGCGATTTTTGTGACTATTCTGCTGGAAATCCAGTCTTTTCAGACTGATTCTGGGAATATTTTGGTGGTTTATTTAGACCCCTATTATCGTTGTTTGTTGATGCTTCAAATAATGCTAAATCTGAAGTCCAGAATTCTGTGGAAGTGATGCAACATCAAAGGCTTTTGGCTGTGTTTTCCTACAGAAATATCAGATATAAAGTAGGGTTTTATCTACTTAACCTAATTTTATAGCATCAAGGGCTGCAGTCTATGTTAAATGGTATCAAAGAGGGTGTTTTCCACGGGAAAACCTAGGGTCAGTGCTATTAGTACTAACACATCACCAAAGATCAAGTCATCATCACTCTTGCGATTAGATCGATTGGAACTCGAGGCCCAGAGAGTGTTCCGAAAGATAGATCGCATGTTTCTATCCCGTAAAAGCAAGCTGAAGGAGCCGATCGAAGTCGTACAGCCTCAATCTACGTCAAGGTGGCATGCAAAGGTGACGTGCGTGTCTCTAAAGCCGTCGTTCTTCATCCCGGAATTTGAAGATGATGATATTAAAGAAAGCGCACCGAATTCCGGGGATGAACGGTTAGATCTCCATCCGAGTGAAGATCAACTGTCGGATATAACTTTGCTTGAGAATCAACGGTCAGATCTGAATACTAAAGAAAATAAGGAAGCCATTGAGCTATTAGATCAAATCGTGGTCGACAATAAAGAGCCCAATGAAATATCTAACAGTGGGGAGGATTCAGATCCTCATCTGATTTACGATCAAGGATCCGAGAAGATATATGATCTTCATCAAAGTGAAGATCAGTGGTCTGATAACGATATTTATGGCGAAGGAGTGAGAGATTCTCATCTTGGCCACATCCAACAGACTCATGAAGATCTTAATCACGAAAAATAACTAGATCAAGTAGACATAAAGTGTCAATGGTCCGATGATAGTGTTTATGAGATGAATGGGGCAGATCAAAGCTACCCCAATAAATGCGCAGGGGTCGCGAAAGGAACTTCGCCAGATTGGATAAAAATTCGGCTATGAGAACATGAAGATCCGAGCTTTTGTAACTTATAAGTTGGGCTTTTGTAACTTATATATTATAAAAATTTTACAACTAAGTATTATAAGTTATAACAATGTCATATTTATAACTTATCTATTTTAAAAGTATTATACATTATTATCCAAAAAAATCAAATAGCGTGCATAGTGACACCATAGTGCTACTCTGCCATAGCGACACTATTTAGTCATCATGGCTATTTGGTTGTATATGGCGTTTCCCATCGTCATTTTCTATAGCAAGGCTATAGCGTCGCCTTGACTACCATGTCCGAGATGCATGTGAAGGCCAACTCGCCGAAGTCGAGTTCTTATCCAACCCAGGGAGAATGATGCAAATCATAAATTGGGCAACTATTAAGTCGCTATTGGCATTGAAGGCTGGAATTAGCTACATAACTTTCAGGTTAAATGGGGCCGCAAATAAAGATAAAATAGTAGATAAATTAAAGGTCTAGTGAACCTCAAAGAAGTGGATCGAGTGGGCCTTTTGATGGGCCCAAATAGCATCTCACGTGACCACAGTTTATGTGATCACTTAAGATCCATCTGAAGCTTCCCATGACATTGTATGGTGTTAGTAAAGCAATACCTCACATTTCCAAGAATCTAGTATGTCAGAAAGAACAAAACACATTGAGGTGGATTGACACTTTATGAGAGAAGAGCTGGAATCAAATGAGTTTTGCTCTCCTCAAGAAGCTCCGAGTTGGGGAATTATGATAGATATCTATGCACCAACTTGAGGGGGAGTGTTAGTGTCAGTAGTACGTAGCAACATCATGTATACACAGGTATTAGTGGTTCATATGAAATCCTATTGTAGGTGACATCAAAATAATGAAAAGGGGGTGAGATCTCTCTGACCCACAACTCGAATTTTTCTTTCTATTTCTCCTTCTCTTGCTTTCACCTCTCCTTCTCCTTCTAGTCCTACCTAACCCTTACATTAATCTCCAAACCCCAATCCACCTTTAATGACCTCATCTTTAATTATATTGTTGTTCATGATGATGTGATGATAAGGATAAAGATGATGAAGACGACGATGGATGGTGATGGGAGTGAGTTATATGTGCAATATGCCAATAATAGCGATGGTAAGTGCAAGTCCAAAAGTGAAAAATGTAGATCTGCAGTATTGTTTCCAAGTCCAAAAAAGGCTAAGTGCAATTCCCGAAATTCTTTTGTTCACACTCGCCCGTATAGGTGTGGAGACTCACCTACTCAAAAACATTCCATGAGATTCTACCCATCCTAGAATTTCCCATAAAGGCATTTGTCCATTTTTTATCATTAGAGTTTTTCATGCATCATCACCTTGGTTTCCTCCACACACCGGAGAAATTTTAGCCAGCTGGTATTGTATATAATACAATTATTTTCTACCAACATTTTGGGCATAAAACGAATTTAAAACCTCCAAATTTATGACCACAACTAGGAGGACACCACATAAAACACACAATTCCCAATGCTCCAACTACAGATTGTACACGAGTATGTTGCAATGGTAGTGGTGGGTTACGCTCAACTGTATAGACTCCTACAACCTAAATAGTGCTTGATAACCTTATAATGCTGGTTAGATAATTTTTTTTTTTACGGAACCATTCATTCATTGGTTAGTGTCATGGAGGGGAATCTAACATTCATTGCCAACCTAAAAAACTTCACAAATTACCTGCTCTTCTGAAAAACATAAGTCCTTAAAATGCCCAACCACCACAAAAAAAAAAAAAAAAAAAAAAAGAAATTTGGTTAGCTGCTACTAATGCCTCCCCTTTTCAGCTGACATTAGCAACTATGTTTGGATTCCTTAATTCAGCTGGCATTGGGCCTCCTTTCAAAGAAGTAACTGGCATGTTTGGATTCCTTGATTTAAATGGCTTCCCACTCTACAGTTTTTAGTCTGGAATGTGTGCTTAAAATAGACTGGAAACAAAACTCAAGAACAACCACCTGAATTTCATATTTACATTATGCTCACTAATGTGATGTAGATGACTAGATATTTTGGAATTGGAACTGAAAGCCTAGCCAGCTATCTTGTAAGTTTGGCATGAGAGTTAACAGTGACATAAATCGGGTCTATTAATATCATAAGACCTATTAGAATTGGTCACTTCTTAACTATGTGGGGTATATTATTTATTATATCAAACTTATTCTTTGTAATTTTTTTTAAGGTCAGCCAAACAACTAGAAACTAAAAATTGATGCAAAAGCAATTGCATCCCAAAACCACATAACATTTGTATGGAACAGGACTTGTAACTCTTCTTGCCTGAGCAACTAATGATACAACAAAACCTGGGGAAACAACCAGAATCGAGATGGAAGAACGAGGGGTGGGGGGTACTGCACAGTTTTAATGAAATGGGCATGAGTTATTTTTCTAAAAGACTCATTTGAACAAATTAGAATAGTGTGAAACATCTTAGTTAAAGTGGGTTTGGTTGTAACAATAATTTATGATGGTTACTGCTGAAGAAACTATTTGGGAACAATATTTTGTTATAAGTTCATTAAGTCTTTTTTTTTTTTACAAAGAGTAGACAGAGCTTCTATTAAAGAGATAATGACTTTTAATGTGTTCTCATTAATGAATCATTTTAATAAAATTTATTGCACAGACAGGCAAATCCTAAGGCGAAGCCATTCGAAAAGATGTGTTTTCTCTCTGTGACTGACTAGCCGTATTGTGAAAGTAAATATATTGTTTCATTTTATTATATAAAAATATATTTTGATTATTAGTAAAAAAATTGTTACACTTTCTACAGGCACAAGATGAAGGAAGAGAAGCTGTTTATTATTTGTAAAGAGTTGAATGATGAAAAAACAGATGAAACACCAATCACACCAAACTCTTATGAATTATGATAAAACACTAAGAAAGTTGTTGACATGGATATGGATGAGGATCGATCAGAAAAATTAAATCAAGTTACAAGTAGGCCTACATCATCATCACCAACCATGGGCAAAGAAAGCGTGAGACGACTGGTTCTAGATAGTTATGGGTGTTCGAGAACTGCTTAAATGATGACCCCAAAGAGTCTTCTAATCAGCATACACAAGATCCTTATTCCTATGCCCTATACATAGATGAGCTAGCCAGTTTAGAAGGCTTGGACGAGAGTGAGATTTTGAAGGCAACCCGGACACTAAAGGATGAAGGCAACAGCATATGAAGTTCACTGGTCAAATTTCTTTAAACTACAGTCCTTTTAATAAATGTTGTTTGTTGTAACGCACTCTTCAAAGACTATTCTTCACTTGGCATTTTTTTTCTATGTTAGATGTTTGCAGTGATGTCATATGCAATCACATATGCCATCTTGGATGGTTGTATCGCATATGCCATGATGGCATATGCGATACAGGTAAGTATGCCATCACATACAACTGTATGCCATCACATACAATGTATGCGATGGCATACTTCTCCACTGGAGTTTTTTTTGTCTTTGCTTTTCAAGCTTCCTCAAGCCCTATAAATAGGGAGTTTCTTTCATAATGCTCCTCATTCTACAATAATTTTTCTCTTTAGTCTTTTCCTTCTCTTTTGTATGGTCCACTATATTTTTGTACTATTTTGACTTATTTTTTAAAATTTATATTTTTCCTTCAACCTTATGGGATATATTATCCTCATTCTACAATATAGAGCACAAAACTAACAACAATATAGTGCTTTTTTATATTGTGGACTTTTTGGGAATTTACAAGATTTATTTTGTATTTTTCCAAATTTTTGGGAAAAAAATGTATGCCCTGGCACAATCGCATACCCTTGCATATGCCATTTAACAACATTGGATATTTGTGATTTCGTGATGGTTTATGATCACTTTGAAGTTTGAATATACTAGCTTTGAACCATAATATAGATAGAGGCTTGGGACTATGCATTCGAATCAGCTGGGCTCCATATGGCATCCATCCAAGGGATCAAGTGCCACAACAACATACCCAAGGTCGATCAGGTCCATCTAACAAAAATTAAAACAGATATTTACCCACCGTCCAAGTGTTGGTCAAAGGTGCAGAATTTCAATGCACCAGGTTCAAGCAGCAGATGGAAAACTTTGAACTTGATTTTGAAGGGCAAAATATGTCCAAAAAAATAAAAATAAAAATAATAAAAATCTAAAACCCTACAGGGAAGGGTGAACCCAAAGACGATGGGGGTAACTCACGATAACATGCCACGTGGCACATGAGAGCATTCAAATGCATAGTCAGCACCGTCCCTTTGAATGCATATTCCCATTTCTCATATAGCTAATCTCATTTGCATCTATTTTTAAAATGCTTTCTCTTGCAATGCGCCCAAACATTCCCCACAAGTGAAATTGATTGTCAGAATCTGTTTCAATGGTTGTCTATAAGAAGTGTATTCATACTGAAAAGGAGTGTTTTAAGAATCAATTTTTACTATATTCTATCTCATAAAAAAAGTTGCTTCCAAATCAACAAAAGGTTATTTAAATTCTCATATCAAGTGAATATAAGGCTGAAAAAGAGAATGGGGGACTTATGAAAATATAAAAATTGATTCCAACCTTTCCTAAGCAATATAATTTCGCAAAAAAACAGACGATGACATTACGAAAATCTGCCTAAGATTTTCTCAATTTTTCGCTAAGTTTCCGTTAATCGAGGTATTAAATTGAGAGAAATTCGAACTCTTTGATTGCTAACTCCATTTTTCTTGCATAGAACCTCTAAAAATTATTAACTACAAACAACCAATCCCGAGTAAATCGTTCATTCAAGAATTCTACAATATTTAGAGTCTAATGCGACGAAATTTAATTGATAAAATAAATAACAGGATATCAGAACCTTTTCAATTAAAAAATAATAACTATTAGAAAAAATTCAAATTCTAAATAATCACAGGCACCAAAATAAGTCCGATTATAATGATCCAACTGGCTGTTAGAATGGTCAGAAATCAATGTCAATAAATATTGCATAAACGTGATTAAAAACAACATCCAAATGAACCAAATATACCGAACTTAATATAAAAAATTAAAATAAAAACACAAAATAATCAAAGCAATTAATGAGAGAAAGAAAGATATACAAGAGAGAGAAAGATGCATACATATATATATATATATAGAGAGAGAGAGAGAGAGCACCTGATGAGGCAGAGGTTGAGGGTAAGGTCGAGTGCTGCGAAGGGAGAACTCAAAGCCCTAGTTCGAATTTCAGAAAGTAAAAGTTCCTCGGATTGAGATCTCTTGCAAAACGCAAACATTCTATTACTGACTTATATACGTGATAGCAGTTATGAGGCGAAGGGTCCGATTGTACGAGCTAGGGCTGTCAACCAGTCGGGTCAAAACGATGCCTGACCCGATTTTTTATTGGGTCGGGTACATAAATGGTCCCATCTAATTGGGTTGAACATAAATCATCCGACCCAGCCTTAACTTTGGAGTAGCCAAATATTTTTTTATTTATAAGGACCCGATTTTTTTTTTTTTTTTATAGGAAAAGTTGCACTTTCGGCCCTATAAATTTGTATATTTGCAAAAATTATCATTTTATTTCAAATTTTGCATAATAGGCTAATTTCAAGCCAAGCCGGTTCCACGTCAACACCGACCTTGTTATTTTCAATAAAGATATATTAATTTTTAAATCCATTACATAAATGCTAACTTTAACTTTTACTTTTCATTCTCTACTATTTATTTTTAATTTAAACTTTTTATAACAATTGAGAGAGTGGCAACAAATCGACGACAAAGCGAAAAAATAGCTATAGAAAATTTTTAAGTATTTCTTTTTACATTTAAACAAATATATTCATCCGTTATCTTCCTCACCTAACCCGCTAACTTACCGTTAACTTACTGATAATATAAGTTATCGGTCGATAATGTAAGTTATCAACCGCTAATTTATCGCTAACTTACATTATCGGCCGATAACTTCTATTATCAGTCAATAATGTAAGTTAGCGATAAGTTAGCGGAATATTTTCAACCTCACTTTTTTTGTTAATCCATTATTTTTATATATTTTGCAATTCCCACTAAATGATTATAAAATGACTAAGTCTCTAAAGGCCTTCGAAAAGTGTACTGGAATTAGTGTTAGAAAATTTTAATTGCATTACAACAAAGAGAGGAAGAAGATATTAGATGATTCAATTTTCGATCATCTATTTAGAATTTCTGAGAAATTAGGGTTTATTAGAGACTTGATTGACTCAATTTTAAGCTCTTGGGTTAAAGATAACGTTTTTAAAGTTAGGAACACCAGTATACTGCTGCAGGAGTCCGATATATCATTGATTTTAGGCCTAAACATATTGACGGAACCTTAGTCTGAGCATGTGACCATGCCAAAGAAAGAAACCATTCGATACAAATTTTTTCTTAGGACGTCGACTAAAAGATCTCGTATTGAAGAAATAATTTATAGTGTCTAACTATCCAACGATGAAATTTTGAAACTATCATTGTTGTTTCTCTTATACTCTTTTTTACTTCCGGACATATATCAAGAAGTGGACAATGAGTACTTAGAATTAGTAGATAACCTTAAAAATTTCAACGAGTTTCCGTGGGGCCTGATAGTTTACAAAAATTTAGTAGAGTGCATATCGAAAGCAATCGTCAGAAGGGAAGCGGTCAAAACCTCACAAAATGGGCATTATAACATATGCGGATGCACTATCGCCCTACAGATTTGAGTGTTTGAGCACTTTGTAAGAGTCACCATTACTCTTAATTAGCTGAAAAATCTATTTTCGAGGCTATTAAAATGGGAAGCTGCGAAATTTAACCGGAATCCAAATTATTATCGAGAAAATTTTCTTAAATATAAAGTCATCGTAGAACTTGAAGCTGTAAAATACAAGTTACAATATCAATTAATTCAACTCTTTTTCATACAAAGAGAGATGGAAAGAGACTACCCGACTGAAGAAAAGATACATGAATACGATGTCCCAAGTTACAAGACACGTCCCCAAAAAAGAGCCAAGGAGCCTCACGATGATAACGATGATGACAGTGATGATAACGATGAGTAAGAGGTCGTTATATGTCAACATCCGAAATCAAAGGGCAAACAACCAAAAATTAGACCCCAGCCAATCAGGGAACAGTCGGCTAGGTAATAACATCTAATCAAAGAAGTAGCCGAGCTTAGAAAAGAACGCACATCTCTCCATATGGCCATTAAAGAGATGAAAGGTGAATTCAGATGTGCGTTTACAGTACTGAAAGGACAAGCGATGACCATTGAACAGCTAGGGAGAGACAAGAAGAACCTACTAGAGCAAGTAGGATTATTACAAGATCAAGTAGGGTCACTACAAGATCAAGTTGCTAATTTAATAGACGAAAATGACGTAATACAGAAGGATCTTGAAACGGTCAAACATCATTTAACAACGATACTAAATTAATTCTTTTTAAATTTAAGAAATTTTAATTTTTAACAGATTAACGCTAACTTAAGTTGTCGGCCGATAATGTAAGTTATCGTTCGACAACTTAAGTTATCGGCCAATAACTTACATAAGCAGTCGACAACTTACATTATCAGCCGACAACTTAAGTTATCGGTCAATAATGTAAGTTATCGTCCGACAACTTAAGTTATTGGCCGATAACATACGTGAGCGGCCGACAACTTACATTATCGGCCGATAACTCTTATGGTCGCTAACCTAAGATAGTGATTTCCAACATAAGTTATTTTTAAAAAAATATAATGGTTGTTTTTAATGTATTTTATAATGATGTAGGATGATATTCTTTCCTCTGTTCTCTTTGAAGCCTTCGTTCCCAAACAACCCACTGCCACTCATCCAACAGCTCCTTAAACTTCTGCCCCTTAACCTACTGCCACTCAACCAATAGTTATCAAAACTTCTGCCCCTAAACCCACTGCTCCTCGACCTACTGCCCCCTAAACTTCTACCCCTAAACTCACAACTCCTTGACCTACTCCTCAATCCACTGCCCCCAAACTTCTGCCGCTAAACCAACTGCTTCTAAACTCACTGCTCCTCAACCTACTTCTCAACCAACTGCCCCTCAACCCACTACTCTTCAACCCACTGCCCCCCAAACTTCTGCCGCTAAACTAACTGCCCCTCAACTCACTGCTCCTCAACCCACTGCCCCCAAACTTCCCTTAAACTCAATGCACCTCAATCTCTTGCTAAACAACCCTTGGTGAAGGCATTACTCGAAGTGGGTGATGAGGGTGATCCGCTTACCCAGCCTTCTCGTGAGTCACAGCCGACATCACTAAAATTAATTTTAGTGAAACTATTAATTTCAAAGAGTAAAGCCGAGAGATATGACTTGCGCGCTCGGAAGAAGAGAAAGACCCCGACCCGTAAAGCCGTTATTAAAAGACCAAGAGTGATTGTGGAGTAGGAAGATGATCCACAATATATGGAGTATAAATATATGCTCAGTTTTTAAAATCGGCGGACAGATGAGGACACTGTGATCATCAATAATATCATGAGTGTTGAAGTCATAGTTGATATTTTAAAGGTCCTTAAAGGACGCTTGTGGCTCGACAATAAAGTCATTGACACGTACTTGAAAGTCCTTAAAATTATAAACGATTCAATATTTTCGAAAAATGTCAAAAAAAACTGGTTGGCTTCTGCGCCCACCATGGTAAGGTTTCAATTATTTATTATTTCGTTTCCTTCATTTATCTGTCTTTCCATTCATGACTCTCAATTCACTTCTTTTAATTTATTTACTTATCGCATTATCGTCTTTCAGACTTTGTTTATAGCAGATGAAAGAATATTTGAAAATTTTATAGATAATGAAAGTTTGCTAGCACTCAATGACTTCAATAAGTGGCAAGCCTACTGTAACGAGTGGCAGGTTCGTCACAATTCCAAGCCGCTTGAATCCCTACTTATCAATCATAGACGCAACATTCATGCGATTGACTGTGGAACGGTACATTTTTTAAGACTACACATCACTTTATGTAACGTTAAAGATTTTTAAAATTTTTAATTATTTAAGACTCCCATTCTGTTTCTGAGCAGATTTTTCTTCCGATTCATAGTCAAAAACATAGTCACTGGGCGTTGGTTATAATTTTATTAATTGATCACGTCATTAAGTTGATAGACCCGATAGACTGAGAGTTCTCATGGAAGTTCGAACAACACAAAGGATGTCTATTGCATCACCTTTTGCGTCTTCTTTACACTGCCGGTTTAAAGTCTGCTTTCGATCAACCGTGGAAGCTAACGGTCTTGAACAATATTGATCTCCCGCTCCAAAGAAACAGTTGGGACTACAGTATTTTTGTACTAAAGTATATAGAATACTTCTCCCAAAGGCGGTCTATTAATTTCGAAGAGAAACACATGTAATAATTTAGAGTAGAGATCGGACATTCATTGTCCACATTCGAGAGAAGTTAAATATTTTATTTTTTTCTCTTTATATATTTTTGTAAATATTTTTTTATAATTTTATAGATAGCATTATAAAATCAATTTGTATAATTTTCATTTCTTTAAATTTATTGTAATTATTTAATTTTTCTTTATAAACTTTATAAAAAGACAGCGACCACTAACTTAAGTTAGCACCCGCTAACTTAAGACAACTTCCGCTATCTTAAGTTAGTGATTGCTAACTTAAATTAGCGACCGCTAACTTAAGTTAGCGGTAAGATAGCGGTCACTATCTTAAATTAGCGGACGCTAACTTAAGTTAGCGACCGCTCTCTCATCGCTAACTTAAGTTAGCAACCGCTATCTTATCAATAATATAAGTTATCGGCGGTTTAGTTTAGTGCTTAGGGTTTAGGGCGCTGTCTTATTACATAGTTTATAAAGAAATAAATAAAATCAGGGTCACTATCTTAAGAGGTAGATAACCCCTATATAAGATATAATAATTTACAAATAATATAAGTTCATTTCAAATTCTAACAAATTTACACGAGCGTCGGTTATGACCGTATTCGTTATAATTTTTATATCGTAGTGGTCAAACTTCGCCTTTAGATCTTATTCTCCTTTTCTCTGGATGGTCATCTTGACGTATCTTGTGCAGAGGTAAAACTTCAATATCGTCTCTTAGCGCAGTCCATTGGCGCTTATCAACGGTCGGGACAAAGTGTTCTTTATAAGTTTTCTTAAATAAGTTACTGATAAATCAGTGCTCACAAAATTGGGAGATTTCTCTTTTTCTATTTCGGCGCGATAATGCGACGATCGCATGTGAATATGATAATCCAAGGATAGCCCAACGTTTATATGTACATGCTCGTTTACCTAGATTGACACTATGAGTGTAATCACCACATTTAATTTAAAATATATCGCGACCATATGGTATAATGTTCTTTCGGCGGGTCCATCCTGAATTTGGTGTTATGTGCTCTTAAGCCATCGGTGTTAACACGTATGCCATTTTATTTCTTTTTTTTCTGACGACGAAGATAAAATTCGACTACCTTTGTGCGAATAGTTTCTAATATGGTTACGATCAGTTCCTCCCTGACTATTTTCAACACACTATTAATATTTTCGGCTATATTAGTTGTCAATATATCATAACGCCTCCCTGAAAAATAAGTGCGCATTCAGAAATGGTCACAAATTTCTTTAATCCATATTGTACATTTCACGGGGGCGTTGTCTTTTATTTTTCATAAAATTCTTTTAAATTTTGCTTCAGAGAATACACGAGTAGCAACTTCGAAAAGCGGTCTAGAGATTATATCCTTATATATATCAAAAAGATTTAGAACTAGGTGTTGTATATAGTAGCTGTGAAAGGTGTTAGGAAAAACTTTTTCCATAGCTTCCATCAAACCTATCTGCCTGTTTGATATCAATACAAACTGCTGTTCAAAGTTCCCGATTACATATCTCCCTAATAGATCAGGGAATCATGCCCAATGATCTTTATTTTCTTTGGGTACAATGGCAAACGCTATAGGGAATAAATGTTTATTCTCGTCTATCCCTATAGCTATTAACAACACTCCTTTGTATCATCCTCGTAAATGCGTTCTATCTACCACAATTATTCTTCATGAAGTATTACGAAATCTTCTAATGCAAGGTCTGAATGCCATGAAGAATCTCTGGAAGACATTATCAAGCTCGCGACACAATTCGATTTGTACATTTTGATCGACCCGCTGTAATTCGGTGACATAGGACGGTAACATCTTAAATTGCTCATTCCAGCTACCTCGGATGTTATTCAATGTCATTTCTTTTCCTCTCCATGCTTTCCAGTAATCTACTATTATATCATATTTTTTTTCAATATAAAAAATTATTGAAGCAGAAGTCTCGTCAAAGCCCTTTAGTAACTTATCCCTCACGAATGAAGCTATCCACAATGTTGTACATTGGCGATGTCCGCTTTCGAAAGATGGCCTTCTACACGTATATTCCGAGCGAAAAGTTTTCACGACAAACATGTCCACACCCATCAATTTCGATGTATGTATTCGTCAAACACATCCTACTTCAATATACCTCGTCGTAACTCGAAGAGGACTAGTTTTTATTAGTTTAATTTGAAAATTATTTGTCATTACAAACTCTTTAAAAACTTTTTGAAAGGATTTCTTATTTCTAAATTTCTGATCAATAGTAATTGGTCCCCCTTCATACAACTCCTCATCATCCGAATCTATATGCTCTCCTTTCGAGTTATTAAACTGATAATCTTCGCCCACCAGAGGTTGATCAATTCCCCTATTAGTATCAACACGCGAAGTGAGCGACGACGGTGCTTCATTATTTTCAAGATCACTATCATCGCCATCGACTGAATGATTATTACGTGATTGAGATTGAGTTCGTCGATGTACGTTTGGTTGAGGTGCAATTGTTTGAGTTAAGGTTGGTCGAGTGGGAATGTTTGAGGCGCGAGAGGCTGTTCATGTTGAAGGCTTGATTATCATTGTCTCCGAAGTTATTAGTTTGGAAGGCCATTGATATGGACTAAGGCCTCCTAAAAACGTTTTCCATTGATTTCCGTCAAATGTATTGTTTATCGATTCGAAGTTGAGCTGAGATGTATCATGCATCGGATTCATTTGAGGATAATATCCTTGATCTTCATCGCCTTCTCTCATTCGAATTTCTGAAGAGGGTTGCTCTAGATGCCTACGGTAGGGGCGAAATCCTATATTCACTTCTATCATCATCGACTATTATCGGTGCAGTGACGTTCTCCTCTTCAAATCGTATTCCTTGATTTTCAATCGAATGTTCTGGTTTCACACCATCATTATCTACTAATCTGACATTTTCCTCATATTCTTGATGATCTTCATTTGTTTCCTGAAACGATTGAAATGCTTCTAAAGATGATAAGTCAACGGTTGATATCTTATGATAGCGCCCACTACCTTAAGATGTCGGCCACTATCTTAAGATATTGATCACTATCATAAGATAGCAGTTGAAATCTTAAGAAAAATAATATAGTCGAAACTGGGCTACCAACCATACTTAAGAAAAAAAATGTAGTCGATATCTTAAGAAAAAAATTATAGTCGATATCTTACCTAGCCGGTTGCAGTTATGGAAATGGCAATACAAGAAAAAGTGATAAAAAAGGAAAATAAGCATATATATATATATATATATATATATAAATGTGGAACTGGCTTGGCTTGGAGCTGGCCTGTTATGCAAAGTTTGAAATTATAAGACCGTTTTTGTAAATACACAAACTAATAGGGCCGAAAGTGCAAATTTCCCTTTTTAAAATGAAGTATGAATGGTGTTTAGGAATTTTAGACCCGAGTCAGGCCGGGGTAAGACTCTGGTTAGGGACTACTATTTATGTGTGAATTAATCATCATTGATGAAGCATCATGATCACATGTGCCAATACTTATTTCACATATCATGAGAGATTATCTTACCAAGATGAGCCGCAATAAATCTGATATAATTGGATGGATGACCTCTGATTACATGAGAAGATTGATTCTTAATTAGTATCATATGCATGGTTTCTATAACGGCAATCATAATGACTATTATAACGGTTTATAACAGTTAAGGGGATAGTTTACGTTATGAGTTACAAGGGCGTATAACGGTGAACATTATAACAGCTATTATATTCTAGTAGATATCTTTATTTTTCGTTATATTATAAAAAAGACACTACAAAAAAAAAAGACTATTAGCGGTAGCCATAAACTGCCACTATTAACAAAAAAACTACCGCTAATACTCTTGCCTGCTAATAGTCTTAATAGTTTTTTGTTAATAGCGGCACTTTTTGGCTGCAAAAACCTGCCGCTAATAGTTTTATTTTTTGTAGTGAGAACAACGAATAAATAAAAGACAAATTATAAATAACACCCGTATGAGGATGTTATAATATTCATTATAATGCCTTTATATATAACACCTTTATAACACGTTATAAAAGTTATATATATATGTAATAAAACAGTTATAATGGGTTATAGCCATGATTTTAAATACCCCCAGAGACGAGACGTCTCATGCGCTACGTCTCGCATCTAATGCCTTTATAACATATTATAAAGGCTGAAAAAAAAATTTATCTTATAATACAGTTATAACTGGTTATAACCATGATTTTAAATATTGCCCGAGACGAGATATCTCAGGCGATACGCTTCGTGTCTCAAGGATGAGCGAGGCTAATTATACCATGTCTTGCTCTGAGACTCTGGAGAGAAACTTAGGTTGTGTGTGGGTTAGCTCTTTTGAAGGAAAGAGCAGTTCTCTGCTCTTTTATAGAGTAGTTTAACATAGGAGTGTGATTAGTTGTAAGTACTCTCTACTCTTTCAGAGAGTGAAAGAGCTAATTTTAGGTCTCTTTAAAGAGCATTTTTAGCTGCTCTTTCAAGTGGGTGGTGCGAGCTCTGGCGGGGAACACATTGACGGTGATTTCATTATTGCGGGGACTAAAATAGCCCCACTCTTTTATCCTAATACAAAAAATACCCCTATGATGGAAATCAAATTTTATTCTCTAGAGTTCTAGGGTTTGGAAGAGGACGAGAACTATCAACGTCTCTTCTCTGCTTTACGAAGAGGCGTATCGAGATGCGATTTCTGTTACAGGGCAGCGATTTCTAGTGGTTTTCTTCTACTGTAGGTGCTTCTTCTTCTTCTTCCTCTTTTTTTCTTGATTTGTGGGCTAGGGTTTTAAAAAAAATCCATTTTGGATAATGATTTGGATTTTTACCTGAATGATTAGATATTGATGTGGATTTTTAAAAAAAATCCTTTTTTTTTCTTTACCTGAAGGATTAAATATTGAATTTTCAACTTTGAAGATGTTTTGTATTTGGATGTTGTTTGTTATTTTGAATATTGGAGAACCCATGTAGAATTTGGTATTGTTAGCAATTTTGAGTCGAGTACTACAACCATTTCTTACAATTCAGAAATTTGTTTGTTGGAATTCAAGTAAAAAATAAAATAAAAACCTTTTTTTTCAATTTTTCTTGAATGATTAGATATTGATTTGAATTTTCAACTTTGAAATTTTTTCTGTTTAGGTGTTTTCTGTTATGTGGAATATTGAAGAACCCATTGCTTATAATTCAAAGATTTGATCAAACGATGTTAGGTTTTCTATTAGGTATGGCTCCTCCAAGAACTTGAACATCATATTATCATCATAGGCCTAGCATGAGCAGAAGAAAGCAAAATGTAGCCTAAGGCAACTTGCCAACATATCATTTAAAAATGTAATGTCTCAAAAATTTCAATCTTTAAACAGTACATCTCAATGTGCATGCCCGACTAGTCACGCACCTGATAAGATAAAATATTAAAATATTAATATAAGTTAAGTTAACTTAGGTTTTTGATTTAGAAAGAGAATATTAGAATGTGTATGACTATTAGAAGATGTGAGGTACACCAAGGTTCGGTGTATGTGCTTAACACCCAAGCTCATGACTTTAAGTATAAGAGTTAAAATATGGGGAGAGTTATTTCAATTGCCTTGGTTGTTGAGAGAAAATAAATGAGAAGAGAGAAGGGAGCTGCCTTGAATACGAACGCGCATGCGAGATCGGAAACCTATGCGAGATTAAAAAGGTTTGAATCGAAGTGAAATCCAAAGTCTAAGAGGTGAAACCTAGCTTGAAGTGTGAACAATGGATCGAGGATTCGATCAATCCAAAGGTAAGGATTGTGATTCTTGTTGTTGTGAATTATGTGTATTATAGTTTTAATTGGCATGTCAGTGAGGAATTAGAAGAAAAGAGGTTTAGTTTTAAAGAAAATGGGCATAAGAAGTTAAAACCCGAGAATGGAAAGAATCTGACAAAACCGATCAATCAAAATAAGTGATCGATCTATCGATTTTGTCCTGGGGAAAAGAACATGGGTTTATGAGGAAACCGATCGATTGAAATAGTTTTGATTGATCGATTTATGAAAACCAATCGATCGATTGGCACACTAATCGATCGTTTTATGAAAAATAGTGAGCGTGTTAAATGGTTTATGGATAAATTGACCGATCGAAAATGATTTTGATTGATCGATTTTGGAAAATCGATCGATCAGTTTGGGAATCGATCGATCAATTTTGGAAGATTCAGGATTTTGTTGTGTTTTGTTGAAGACTTTGGGGAGACCTTATATCTTCCTTTTTTTGAGTCATTTTTTACGTATGATTTGTGAACCTATGTATGTTAGGTATGAGGATGAATATGGGCTAGGAGAGCTGGCTTGGGATAAGGAAACTCATATGTGACTTCGTGTGAGGTAGGAAAAAACTCGGTAACATGTGCATTTGATTTCATTTAACATGATCTTTGTGATATGATAAGAATATGCATGTGATTGTATAGTGTTTGTCCGTCATCCAACATGAATTTCATATGGCTTTTAACATAAAAAGTATGTGAGTGTGTGCACTATGAAGAAACTATAAGTGTATGTGTGTGTGTGTGAAATCTAATAAGTTAAGCATATGATCTCAGTGAGAAGCAAAAGTGTGTGTGTGTGACATCAGATATGTGTACGGATGATATCAACAAATGTGACATATGTGTGTGTGACTTTGAAAGCAAACCTATTATGAATTATCATAAATACATGGTGAATAACTATATGTAAATTTCACACTTTGATTTAAGGTTCATGTATTGAATACTCTACCGACGAGACGGTATACTCGTGACCGGTACAGCGGGATATCTATACTTGTGCTCCGGGACGACGAGATATCTGTTATTTGATTTTCAACTTGTGAAAATACTTCGTTTGACACAAGTTATCTAATTCGAAGGGGCTTAGGCAACTTTGTGTAAATTGTTCATTGAATGGCGATGTTTGAGGTATTACATCGGTATTATATGCGACTCTCGATGCTATATTTGCTCGAGAGATTACTTAAGTGATTGGTTTGAGTGTGTGCGTTAAGAGAATAATTTGAGTAATCATATTTAGTGTGTTTTAAAACTTTACATCCGATATTCATTTTTGTCAATTTAATTGCTATTAAATTATAAATTGTGACTCTTAGTAAGCTAAGCATGTTTCTGATTATATCATGAAATATGTGTTTGATGTCATAATATGCATATTACTTATTTTTCCTTATTGAGCTTATATGTAGCTCACCCTTCGACTATACGTCACAGGTATAGAGGTTGATACAGGTACTGCGGTTCTAGGCCTAGACAATTCTGAGTAGGAAGAAACAGAACCCCTTCCTGAGGAATTCTTCTAGTAGAATGTGTTGTGCTAGCTTTGTTTTGAGAGATTATTTGTAAGGCCTGGAACGTCCAGCCAGTTTATTTTTATAAGAATACTTGTATATGTCTCACAGTACATTGTTTTGCGAATCATGTTTTGGTGACGATTGTTTGCCACTAATGGATTAGTTCGGTTCTTTTGGCCATGTGAGTTGCATGGGATTAGATTCGTCTTTTGTTATCATTTGAGTTGTCTTTATATAGAAATGAATACTTATTTCTTATGATGACTCTATCTGCTTATTTAGACTTATGCTTGTTCCACTTTGTGTATGGATATACCAAGTGTTCCGTTCGTATAAGGGGATCGGCTTTAATGGCTGATCCGATGGTGAGAGTTTTCGGGTACGGATATCCGAGCTGTCACAAAAAACGAGTCGGTAAGTCATCCTTGGCTGCACTATACTTTCTAAGTTTTCATGAAAGGTCATAGATAAAAGTAAAGTTTAACCGCAATTTATTTACTATTAGGCACTAACCGAACATAGAAAGGAAGATGAGAGAGGGTTGAAATGGAGGAGGAGGGCTAGATGGGCAATAGCAGAAATTTAGACGACAGAGAAATCTGGGCTCATAGATTTATATAGAGTTCATTGGAATATAGTGCTGAAATTATGGAAATAATTGTAAAAGACATTGCATTTTAATGTGTGATCTTCAATTTAGGTGATGAGGTCAAGGAAGATTAGTTTTGGCCTTAGCATAACTAGATAAGGTCTTTCTCATTTTCTCTACTTGGATTAAACCCATTTAATTGCTTAACATTTGGAGAGAAGGGAATGAGGGAATTAAATCATTATGGTAATCTTCTCATGGTCATTTGGAGGGTGTTCTCCCTTGAAGAAGAACTCTGTTTAGTGGCTTGAATGCGAGAACTGCAATTTCTCAATATGGAGTTTGCTTGACCAAATCGCTTTATTGGTATTGTTTTACTATTGGTCGTGCTTTTCACAATATGTCATGTGAAACTATCATATATTCTTTACAATTTACAGCAATTATTTCACAAGTCACAATCCAATTTATAAAATATTTTCTCATCATATGTTCATTGTAATGCTAACTCATACCTCATATTAATTCATTTTCTCGATTAACTATCACTTGTTCTTTTATCTAAATGAAATCAAGTTCACTTAACTCCAAACTAATGCTTATATTTTAATGGCAATAAAATGAAAAAAGGAAATAAATAAATAAATAAATATATATATATATATATATATATATATATATACATATATATATATGTATGTATATTTGGTCAGAGCCAATTGGCGATGTCATGCTCAGAAAACATTCCTTGAGATATGTGATGATCTTGTGAAAAAGGGAAGAAGGCCCAACACTCATCTCGATAAGGCAAGGTATGAGATATTGTGCAATGAATTTAAGAAGAGAACTGAATTAGAGTATAATAAGAATCAATTTAAGAACCACTGGGATAAACCAAAAGATATATGGAAAAGATGGGAAAAGCTGAGGAGTAGCATTGGTTTGGGATGGAACTACCAGAGAGAGAATTTCGGTGGATCAAGAATGGTGGGATGAGTGGAACAAGGTATTATGAGAGTTATTTTAATCTTTGTTTTAAAAATATTCTCTACGTCCTTATAACAAAATGCGTTTTAAATTACAGAAAAACCTAGCAGATGCTAAATGGCAATAAGAAAGATTTGAATTTGTTGAAGAGATGGATATTATGTATGGTGGGGTGATAGCCAATGGTCCGCTAGGATGGGCACCCTCGCAAGGGTCAGTTCCGGATGATACACTGCACTCAGTTGGGAGAGGAGAATCTTCTTCTTTTATAGACATTGAAGATGACTATAATGATAATGATGTTGATGGTGTTACATAATCACCGTTAGATCTTGGTATTGAGGGGATTGAGGAAATCGATCCTACGATCAATGGGAAAGAGTTGGGGGCTATGATGGCCACTAAACGGGTTTTGAGTTCTGACCAAAGAGTTGAAACTCAAGCAGAACCTCTACCGCAACGCCAAAAGGTATTGGGTGCGACCATGCTCAATAGAATAAAAGAATGGCATCAAACGCTCACCATGGGCATACCATAATGAACGAGTGTATGGACTTGTTAAAACAGATGACGGATGTCCAAAAAGGAAGCCCCTTATACCACTTTGCATTGAATGAGTTCTTAAAGAAAGATTGTCGTAACCTATTCGCTAATCTTGATGATCATGAAAGCCGCCTAGCATGGTTACAATATAGATCAGATTGACCTAGCCGTGGTGTGACAATCGGGGCTTCCTTACTCAAAACCCGTGCCGTCAGATCGTGCATGATCTGAGTTACAGTGAATACTATGGTGTAGATACATCAAGCCAGCTCCCTGACAACTCGATCTTTCCTCACATCAACAATAGGAAAGGTCGGGCCATCAGTAAATGGTAAGTTTTCATGATGCAAGGTCAAAGAGCACAATGAGGAGGCATATCAGAGTTATAGCATAAGTAATATGGCCAAATAAACCTATGAGATGTCTATCCACATGTATATCGAAACCATTAATCCACCTGTGAAGGTCAACCTTCACCTAAAATAGTGGATAACAAAATCACAAAAAAAATGATTCCTGTTTAACAAGTATTTTTACCGTATTCTGTACAAAACCCCAAAATATTACACTCTCCAACTATTTAACTAAGGAAAGTGTCCCTCAGGTAGATCTTCTTCCTTATCAGGATTGTAATCTGGGTCTTCTACTTGCTCCGGATAACGCTTCAAATCTACCTCTGCAGCTGTGACCATTGGTTTGGGGCGTCGATAAATATCTGCAGCCGGCGATCGCAACAAACTAGGAACCTTCCTAGAAAACCCTTTATCTTTAACATTCCAAATGCCGCATCGCTAGAGTCTACTTGGACAAAATTGGAGCCATCGATTCAATGGAGACTGAGGAACCCAGAAAAAGCGCACACCAACAACGAGGTAGCCAGTAGTTTCACGTGACATACTCGTGTTCGATCATGTGTATTGTCGACTTTGAGGTAGGGAATAATTTCATGCCAGATTTCTTGTTATGATGTACATAGTAAATGACTAAATTTTCCAAGAAATGTATATGAAAATTTTAATATGTTTAGAGGTCATTAAAAGTGATTTGTGCACGTTTTGCATGCTTTAGTATATGACATCTTGCTACATGATTCCATCGGCTCCACAAGCATATGACTTTTATATTTCAATTGGTATCACTGCTATCTGCTTTGTTTACGTGTTCGTATCTTGTACTCTCGTCGTGTCTCTGATCAGGTGACCTTGTTAACGTAGCTTAGGGGCTTGACGTTTCGTTTCAAGTGACCTTGTTAACGTTGCTAAAGGGCTTGAATTCTTGTTTCAAACAACCTTGTTAACGTAGCTCAAGAGCTTGAATTATTGGTTCAAGCGACCCTGTTAACATAGCTCAGAGGCTTGACATTGAACTCGTGGTGAACTCCTGTTAGGTGTCCTTGCAATTTACCTTTCTCAATATGGTTTTGAGTTTTGTTACATAATAGGCAATCTGATATGCATTATTTTGAATATGACTACTTGCATCCAAGAAAAGACATGCTTTACTATTATTGCCAAAGTTTTGGATTTTATTTAAAAGATTTCTTTTGTATATATATGCATCAAGATTCATGAATTGTAATGTGTTAAATGAGTGATCTAGCATTTTTATTCCTTATTGAGCTTGGACTAAATTTAGGGTTGTGAATGTGCTGTCATGGGCATTTTTTTTTGTGTTTCTGGGGAATTGCGCGCTTCACTCCGAGTGCATAAATTAATTGCGCGCCATAGGGTGGACACGCATTCAGAACGTCAGAACGTATTTAAGCACTAGTTTTTGATCGTTTGATCGATTTAAACGCAGGGAACTTGGTGCGTGATTAGGGCGGTGGCTGGTCACTATACAGGGGATCATTGGCATTCGCGCGCCACTGTATGAATGCTCGAAGTGATTACGCGCTGAGTAGGCTGCGTGCAACCAGATGGTCGGGTTAGTTTGGGTGGGCGATGATTGGTTTGCGCGCTTAGGACTGGTTGTGTGATCCGAATTAAGCGCGGATAGAGAGACGCGTGATTAGTTTGAGCGCCATAATTTAAGCGCACGATTTTGGGGTGTCTTATAAATAGTTCAAACTTTTTCATTTTTATCGTGCGATCCATGTTAGTCTTCGATTCTCTGTTTTCCTGCTTCTTTGTGCACTAGTTTTCGTGTTTTCATGGTATGTTGTGATCCGATTGTCCGTTTCAGGTGTCGTTTCTTCTATTTTCTTTAGTTTTTTGAGCTCTTCATTCTAGGATGGAGTCTAAGGGTGGTAGTAGGCACGATATTATTATTTATGAGTTGGAGAGGATGTTAGGGGCGGAGATGAGTGAGACTTTTGAGGCTCAGACCAACGTTGTCGGGGATGTGGATGTTGGGGAGGTAGTTGGAGAGGAGATATTGGAGGTTGACCAGTCGGTGGTCAGGGAGGAGGTGCTTGAGATTGAGCAGGGGGGCGCTGAGGATGAGGGTGAGAGGGTTGACGGTGAGATACCTAAGGGCAAGAGAGCAAGGTGAGGAGCACGAGATCACGATCGGCCATCACTGGAGGATTTCTTCGCTCGAGGTCGGATAAGCATTCATGAGCAAGAGTTCTTCTATTTTCTTAGCCACTTAGGTTATGACAGGCTTATTATGATCTGAAAACCCTTCTAATTTATGTCAAACCTGCATTAATGATTGATTGTGTGCTCACTCATGCATCATGACGGCATCTAGAGATATGCCATGTTTCCATTCAGTCATTCTTATCATGTTTTGTGTGTTTGTTGTAGATTATTATTATGTTTGGGACATATTTGATTTGCTTTTAGTTCTAAATTTGTTTGTCTTTCATCATAGGTATGTGTTAGTCTTATTATTATTATTTATATTTCATTCAATAGGAGCCCCCGCAGCTGGCTATCAGCTCGGCATGGGCCGAGTCTCATACTTGGTACCGTGCCTTGCTGGAGTTTTAGCGGGTGCGGCTGGTGTCTTTCAATTTTGGACCGATCCTAGCGCTGGAGCCCTTTCAGGTCGATCGTGGCCTGATCGCTGTGATCTTGGAGAGGTGGAGGGAGGAGCATCAAGCGCTTTTCTTTTTAGTTGGCATGATGTTACTGACTCTAGAGGAGTGGGTCCGTATCACCCGTCTTCATTTCGAGGGCGAGCCAATTACGGGGCGAATGGTAGGACATTATTTGCAGGTGTGTGAGGATATTTTGGGTGTGTCGTATAGGTCGAGCGGCTCGAGACTAGGTGTAGTTCGAGTCACTTGGTTTTTTGATATATTTGCGAGTGGCTTCGTCCCCCCGAGGCACCATTCGGAGGTGAAGGTGACTTATGAGGCATGCAGTGTAATAGTAGCGGGTTGGGAGCCCGTGGTGGAGCCGGGGTTGGCTGCAGATAGGGTGCTCCGAGCATTCTTGATGCATTTCCTTGGTGTGGTACTCTTCTCTTCTTCGACTCGACGATGCGTTACTAGGTTATTTTTTATGGTTCTTAGGGATTTGGATCGAGTCCCCACCTATGCGTGGGTTGCGACCGCCTTGGAACACCTCTATGAGCAGCTTTACCGTCGGGGATAGGGTGTCGTGTCAATCGAAGGTTTTCTTTCATTCATCCAAGTGGGTTTTAGTTAATTGGCATCATGATGTCTTTAGTTTGGTTAATTTTTGGTCGTTTAATAGTAACATCTATTTAGTGTTTCTTCTTGTGTGTTGTTGTTGTTGTTATTTTTCTTTTTAGTTTTGAGCGTATGATCATTTCGCTTTTCTTCGTCCGGGAGTTTCGTTGGAGGTGACATTCACGTTCCCGCGGATGCACATATGTAGGGAGGCGTTGAGGGGTCGCCGTTGGTATTCGGATCTTCAGACTGCGCACTGTCTCTTTGAGGATATGCACGTGGGGCAGGTATGGATCATCATGCGTATTTTTTTTTGTTTCATTTTGGTCTTTTAGGATTTGAGTCTTCATTGAGGGGTCGCCTCGTTTGCTTGGTTGTAGGTGATTTGGAGGCTGTATGCGGACGAGGAGGACCCGAGCATGCCAGTGATTCAGTCTGACTGGCCCTTCTTTGATGTGGACATATGGGTCCATTATTTTGAGAGGATAGAGAAGATCCATACATCTCGAGTGGTACGACAGCTGGGTCTCGCTTAGGGAGTCCCTCCAGAGATTCGCCACAGAGTGACAAAGAAGATGACCGACCCTCCTGGCCGAAACTTTGCTGAGCGGATGGTGCTTCAGATAGCAGATTTTAGAGCTGGGGGGACCAGGGTTACAGGGGTGTGTGGCGAGGCGGATGCCCAAGAGTATATGCGGTGGTTTAGTGTGTTGGGTGGCGGGCGTCTCTTCACACGTCCCTTTCATGGGAGTGGCTCTTTCGCGATCGGTGGGCCAGAGTCAGCATCGACTTTGAGGGAGAGGTTGGCTGCGTTGGAGCAGGGCCATCTCACCGCGAGCGTACGGGGGGCTTTAGATGCTCTCCATAGGGCGATGGGGAGGATGGGGTGTGGTCCTCGTCCGGATGAGGAGATGCTGCTCTCCTTAGCCTCCTCGATTGCTCAGGCTAGGGCAGCGGAGGATGAGTTGGGGGCTCGAGTAGCGGAACTGGACGACTCCTGGTGAGTAAATATACATTTTTTTATATTATGTGGACTCAGTCTTCTGGTCTTTCTAACATGGTTGTGGTATCTCATTTTATTTTATTTTGGGCAGTCTGCGAGGGGGGTGAGGTTGCTCGTCAGACAGTGATGAACGAGTTGTTACGTGGTCAGCAGCAGGCCGATCGAGAGGTGGAGGCCAGCTTATGTTCTGAGATTGATTGATTGGTAGGTGTCTTTATAAATATAATTTAGCATTGTTAGGAATATGAGCTTACCAACTGATATGTTTATGGTTATTCATAGAGAGCCGAGCTCGCTGCTGGAGGTTCTATTCCGGCGTTTGACCCATCTTCAGTTGCTTCCTCTAGTCGGGAGGATCCAACGATGGCTCAGCTTCAGGCCGAGCTAGATCATTGGGTGAGTTCAATTTAATCTTTTATCTTGTTTGTGTCATTGCATTAGTTTGTCAGGTGTTATTGTTTTGCCTTCTTAATAGTTTATTACGTTGTATTTCAGCGTCGGGTTGTCGAGGATCTTTAGACGAGGGAAGCGACTCTTGCCTCTACGTCCTGAAAGTCAGGTATAGTTTCTGGTCTGGTGTAATTCTGTTTAGGTTATTTCATCTTTATTTTGTTCTGACATGTCTTGTGTTGGTTTGTTTAATTCTTTGTGCAGACTATTCCGGACTCCACTCCCGAGGCTCTCCCTCAGGAGTCTGTTCCTATCCCTACTCAGGTATGTTTTAGTTATTATATTCGTAGTTTATTTATCATTATAATATTTTTCTTGTGTATTTATTTGTTCTTGTTGCAGCCGCATACGTTCGCTGTTCCTTCTGTGCCTCTTGCTGATTCAGTGACTGCTGAGACGTTGGGTGACTTCCGGAGGAGAGGTTGGATCTGGTATGACTGTTTTCGGTTCAAAGCTTCTTGTTTGGTTCATGTATATATTAGTTTTCTTTTGACTTGGTGTGGTTATGCAGGTCTGCCAGCTTGAGGAGGCGCGTCTAGAGGCGGTGCGAGCGCGCGCCACTCTTGAGGCAAGATAAGTCCTTGGGGAGACAGAGTCTGGAGGACCTGGTCATTGAGATGATGGTCACACAGAGGACTTAGACTGAGGTGTTAGAGGTGGCATGTCGGACA
The DNA here is from genome assembly GCA_021018995.1 of Chloranthus sessilifolius. Lineage (NCBI taxonomy): Eukaryota > Viridiplantae > Streptophyta > Magnoliopsida > Chloranthales > Chloranthaceae > Chloranthus > Chloranthus sessilifolius. The sequence continues at coordinate 29,029,790 of CM037597.1, read as the reverse complement.
ACGCGGGCGGAGATGCAAGTGATCCTAGATTGATTGCAGTATCGTCTAACGAGGAGTGAGCGAGGGGTGCGTAGGTTGGCTAGTTAGCTTGATGGCTCGGAGTCGAGGGCTACGAGCTCCTCGACTGGGTAGTCTCAGCACACATCACATAATCGTGTCAGGGATGATGCTTGTAGGTATTCGGCCGTTCGTGATATTCTTGTGGGTATCCTCATCGTTCTCGATCGAGGTGGTTTGTTAGCCAGATGAGTAGGGGGTTCTATAGTAGGGCCTCATTGTCTTGAGGTTCCTAGGACTCCAAGTGCTGGGATTGTGTTTTCAGAGGACTAGTCTGTGGACCTCCAAGCTGATGATACTAGGGACAACAATGCTCGACCGTCCCAACGACAGCGTAGGGAGTAAGGGTGTGTGTGTATTTATTTTGTATTCATGGCATGTGTGTGTTGTATATATAGGGGGGATGCACCCGGTGATAAGTATAGAAATGAAAAGATTTTGACATATATAAAGAGATTTTTGGTTTAGATGTACCTGATTGGCTCCTTTTCTTTTTGTTATGTCTTGCATCTACTTTTGCTTTTTAGTTACTTTAGCACCATTGACCGTCATTAGGACTTGGATGCTTCCTGAGCTGGCCCGATCATAGTTGAAGGTTACTTCGTATCTGCACATGTGAGAGTAATGCTATCAGTAGTTTTTGTTCTCCCCCTTGCTAGTTGTTAAAGGGGGTAAGTGTCACAAATCGGAGTCTGGTAGCAAAAGATGGATATATGTGCTTTTTTTTTTTCCTTTTTTTTTTTTTTGTTTTTGAAATGACAACGATGCAACATGGAAAGTAAATAACTAAGATATAAATAATAATAAAATAATAAAATAAAAATGCCCCAGTGTAGGAGAGTGGTAGGATTGGCAGTATGGTATCTTCGGTAGCACTTTTTGGGTGGTAACTTCATCGTTCCTCATCTTCTTTGTGGACAAGTCGACGCTTCTGATACGACTCTTCTTCTAATCCAAAAAAAATGCCCCAGCGTCAAGATGCAATGGAGCTTTTTTGAGTTTCAAGATGAGCACTTTGGGTCTATAAGCAGTTATGGGTATTTGGTGAGTTAGTTTTGAAGAAAAGTCGATCGGTACTGTCATCAAACCAGGGAGGTCTCTTTGATTAGGTCAGCTGTAGACAGGGGTTTATCCTAGGGTGGTGGTCATCCTATCTCGTGATTATTAGGGAGAAGTATGGTAGGTATAGTAGGTGATTGCATCAATCATCATTCATCAGTTTGCAGTTTCATTTTCAGGAATATCCTGTAAGGCTTCTGATTCATCGTCCGAAAATAAAAATAGAAGAGGGGGGTAAGGCTCAGTGATACGGGGAATAGTTTGTATCTAATACTTCCAAAAATGGATGAGTAATAATCTTTTTCTCAGAGGGGGTACGGGATGCCATGATCGAGCTCTTCGTCATGTTTCAGCACCATCAAAATCTCATATTCTATGGTTAGCAGGAGTTTATCCTCCTCCCGCCACCTTACGAAGACATCTAGTAGTATGGGGATATCAGGGATGCCCTTGCAGCTTGCTTATACACTTCTAGTAATGTTACCAGGGATGTCCTCATGATCTGCTTATGGTTCCCTGAGCTCATTGACTTGTTCATTCGTCATAATGCTCTCACTCGATTTTTGGTATATCAATGAATATTTTTTTTTGAAAGCATCCTGCTAGCACAAGAGTAATGAGTTTTGATTGAACCTAACATCTTTAGTTTTTTTTACTCTAACGTATCCTCCAATGGCGGGGGAAGGGAAATAAGGATCGAATGTTAGTTATGCTTTTGAAAGAGGTTAGATAAGTCACTAATCTCTTAATCAGATTGCCCGAGTGGGAGAAGGTCCGACGATAAATCGGAGGTCTTAAGGATATTATGAGAATTGAAGGTGTACGACCAATGAATAGGTCGTGATGACTATGGGAGTGATAAATATAAGTATTTAACCACGGGATGCGACTATCACAGGGCCAAGGATAATATTTTATAAGGTACATGGCGTTCCAAGGGCTAGAGAGTTCTTCCCCGTCTTGGTTCACCAGTTTGTAGGCATTTCTAGGGTATGTGGCAGTTATGACATATGGACCTTCCCAGTTCGATTTCAGTTTTCTTTTCGGATGGGTGTGTTTGGAAGGCATGATTTTCTTTAAGACTAATTCATCAATATTAAAGGTTCGTTCAAGGACTTTCTTATCATAAGCCCTAGCCACTCTCCTTTGATATACCTGAGCATGATCAGCTGCCCTTAGGTGTATTTCATCAAGCTACTCTAGCTGCGTGAGTAGGGTAATTCCCCTCTCATCTAAGAATAGCTTATCATTGAGTTAAATCAGTAAGGATGGTACTTGTATCTCATATGATAGGACTGCCTCCATCCCATAGGTAAGGAGGTAGAGAGTATGGCTAGTGGCCGTACGAATAGGGGTCCTACAGGCGCATAGTGCTTCTGGTAATCGTTCAAGCTAGTTGACTCTATTGCTTGTTTCTACTGTTTGTTTTAGGATTCAAATCAACATTTTGTTCATAGCTTCTGCCTGTCCATTGCCTTGAGGGTAGAACGGTGATGAGTGGCGTAGATCGATGCCGTACTTCTTGCATAACTTTTTCATCTTCTCCGCGATGAACTATGGTCCGTTGTTAGTAACAAACATCTTGGGTACTCCTAACCTAATGATGATATTATGAATGATAAACTTTACGAGTGTTGAAGTGGTGATTCTGACATAGGATTCAGCTTCTGCCCATTTGGTGTAGTATTTGATTGCTGTAAGTATGAAGGCGTTCTTGTGAGTGTTCCCAACGGTGTCTATGAAAGGTCCAATGGCATCGAAGGCCCACATCAAAAATGACCATGGCGAGGTCATGGTATTCAATGCAACTGATGGAGCTTTGATGAGTGCGGTGTGTTCTTGGCATTGCTTGCAGGATTGGAAGTAAAGGTGGCAATCTCTGATCATTGTCGGCCAAAAATAACCTTGTCATGTAACTTGATTGGTGAGTCTCTTTCTACCGGAGTGGGTACCGCAGGTGCTAGCGTGTGCTTCTCAGATGATGTATTGTCCTTAGACAGTCGTGATGCATCATAGTAGTACTCTTTTAGTGAAGGCTTCTTTATATAATGTTTTGCCCAGTATGCAGAATAGGGCGCATCGGTTCCTTATAGTCTTCCGTTCGATCTTCATGGCATATGGGAGGACGTGTTGATGTTTCAAGAAGTTCCAAATGTCGAAATACCATGGTTGTCCATTATCAGTCGGTGATTTTTCAAATATGAATATAGCAACTTTGGTTCCTGTCTTGACGTGCTTTTCCGGGGTGATTGCTTCTTTTGATCTTGTACTTGTGGGGAGGACGGGTAATTCTTTCTTGACGGTCCATGCTACCTCGTGGGCGGGCACTGTTAGTTTTTCGATGAAGAAGGTCTTGATACTTTGCCCGATAGGTATTTGGATGACCGAGACTAGCGTGACTAAGGAATCTGCGAGCTCATTTTCTAATCTAGGGATGTGCCTAAAAGAGATTCTTTCAAATTTCTTTACTAAATATTGAGCGGTCTCTAGATATGCCATTAGTCTCCTTTTCTTAGTTTTCCATTCTCTTATGACATGTGAAATTATTAATTTGGAATCACTGATGGTTTTTTACTGTATAACACTTAATTGTAGTGCTGCTCGTAGTCCAGCTATAAAGGCTTCGTATTCTGTGACATTATTAGTGACAAAAATATCTAGTTGAAAAGCCTTAGGTATGACAACTCCTTCTAGGATTAGGAGGACTATCTCGATGCCTTTTCCTTTGTGATTTAGAGTATCGTCGAAATAAAGGGTCCATGAGGTCTTATCGGGCTCTTCGTTATGAATCGTGAATAGGTCCTCATTGGGGAAATCCGCGCGTACGGGCTCATCACTAGGGAGTGAGAGATCTGCAAGGTGATCAGCGATTGCTTGCCCTTTGATCAACTTCTGCTTGACATAAGTGATGTCGAATTCTTACAAGAGCATATGCCAGCGAGCGATCTTTCCTGATATTGCGGGCTTTTCAAATGCGTACTTCAGAGGGTCCATTTAGGTTAGTACTAGTATTTTATGTGCTCCGAAGTAGTGTCATAATTTGGTAGAGGCCCACACTAATGTGAGGCAAGTTTTCTCTATTGAAGTGTATTTTCAGTCGTATTCGACCATCGTCCTACTGAGATAGTAGATAGCCTTCTCTCTCTTGCCTTCTTCATATTATCCTAGAATTACTCCCATGGCTTTATCGTTCGCTGACAGGTATAGAATTAGGAGTCTTCTCAGGGCTAGTGGCAATAGTATTAGCTGGTTAAGGAGGTACTTCTTGATGTTGTCGAAAGCTTGCTTACACTGATCACCCCATTTATACTCGGTTTCTCCTTTAAGTAGTCTGTAGAAAGGATCGCATCTATCTGAATGCTGGGAGATAAATCTTCTAATGAATTGCAATCTTCCTATCAGGCCTCATAACTCTTTGATATTACTGGGAGGTGGCATCTCGAGGATGGCTCTGACTTTTACAGGGTCAACTTCGATCCATCGCTTACTAACTATGAAACCAAGTAATTTTCCAGAAGTGACCCCGAAGACACATTTCTTTGGGTTTATTTTTAGCTGATATTTCTTAGCTCTTTGTAATACCAGTCGGAGTGCTTCAATATATCCTACTCGCGTTTGGGACTTCACTAATATGTCATCGATGTAGACTTCTACACACTTATGCATCATGTCCTGAAAAATAGCCATCATGGCACGTTGATACATGTCTCCTAGGTTCTTGAGCCCAAAAGGCATAACAACATAACAATATGTTTCCCATGGGGTGGTGAAGGAAGTCTTCTCTTGGTCGGACTCTGCTAATTTGATCTAATTATATCCAGAGAAACTGTGCATAAAGGATAGCATCTCATGTCCAGCGGTGTTGTCAACTAGAGTGTCAATGTTTGGAAGTGGGAAGTCATCTTTTGGGAATCTTTGGTTGAGGTTTCAAAAGTCGATGAAAACCCGTACTCTACCGTCTTTCTTAGCGACAGGTACTATGTTGGCGGCCCACTTAGGGTAAAGAACGACTCTGATAAATTTGGCTTTGTGTAACTTGTCGACTTCTTCTTTAACTTGGACGGCGCTTTGTGGGTGCTTCATGCGGAGTTTCTGCTTAACAAGCTTTGCATCGGGTTCTAAAACGAGGAGATGTTCTATTAAACTTGTCCTCGTAGAACCATGCGAAGGAACTGAGGTGTTCTCCCAGGACTTGTGCAATTTGCTGGTGTTCCCTATTAAGACCTGAAAAGTACCACTTTTCACCCCTTAACTTAATCTTTGTTAGACCCTTAATCATTTAATAAATGTGTTTTAAGCCCTTAGAAGAATGAAGGTACAAAGAATCACAATAAAAAAACAAACCAAGAAAATGCCTCCAGATGCAGAGGTTTAATTGAACGGAGAATTCTTCCAGCTTGTCGATCAAGACAAAGACACCAATGGTCGTAAGTCTTCCGCTCTCGCATGGCTTGATGACGTAAAGAATTAAAAGTAGACTTCATGAGGTTCTCGCAAGTTTCATCATGGTAACACAAGAAAGGAGTCTTCAACCGTCGCGATTGATTCAATGAAGAGAGAGCTCCAGCACTCTAGCTGGTTGTCGCCGAAAGGGTCGCGGATACAAACCTCAAGGAAATGCTCGCGCGATCCATATGCCTATGAACACTACTTCTTCACGAGGATCCCCGCGAGATTCACCAAGGGACGAACCGCGCGCGCAATTTTTGCGCCATTGAAAAGGAAAGAGCAATCTCGCGACAGCCAGAAGTATCCCGCGATGACCAAAGTATCAATCCCATGACTGCATGAGCTTCAAGTTAATTCAACCCCGCGACGCCAATTCTACCACGCGATAAGATCTAAAAATCTTTTCTACCCAGTAAGGATCAGGTTCTTAACTTCTCCCCACTTCTGCAAGGGCAATCTGGAAACTTCCAGCAATTAGGGCACGCACTCCAATGCTCCAAGCTTCGTGCACCCGCCCTGAGACATCCAAGGGACAGGAATGGGCAGCAATTACATTGATAAATTAGGGTTTTCCTAACCCTAATTCGGAGGGAGCCGACTGCTATAGAAGCCTAAGCCTAGCTTAGGTTTAGGGGATCTCTTTTGGGACTTAACTTCGGTATTCCTTCTTCTTGAAACGGACTGTAGAATTATAGTAGGCTAAGGTTAGGGTTTAGGAGTTTTTTTTTTTTTCTTCTTTTTCCTTCTCTCCATAGTCCAGCACTTGCTGGCTATGCCTTTGTATGATTATTTGGTATAGTTTTAATGGAGTTTTGTAATAGGATCTATTGCATGTATGAGATTGGTGTTTTATGAGTTATTCTGTGCAAGGCTGCTGCCTTGAGATCCTCCATTGCTAAGTTGTATTATAAGCAATGGATGATTGTCTTTAAGGCTTTACTTAGATTCAAGTGACCTGTATGTCCAGGTTAGACACATTGCAGGCCTAGCCCCAGCACAGGACCCACTAAATCTGAATTCTCATGGGATCTTGAGCTGGTAGCCTTGTGAACATGGTGGCGGCAACAATGTTCTTGTTCTGTCTTAGACCTCTATGAGGAGGATAGCCTCTGTGGATAGTTTGTGACCATTTAAGTGGACAGATTATAGCCCTAGGGTGAGGCCAATCCACAGAACTAAGGCAGATTCTTCTTCTCTGCACTTGTGCTTGTAACCTTGTGAGAGATTGTGCAGAGACAGACTCCCCGTATTTGTATAGACCCACCATCAGATGGCAGATCTGATCTGGCTGTAGAGATTGTAGGCTTGTGACTAGATCACTGCTGTCTTTCTAAAGTAGTGAACAGCTAAGCTTAAAAGCTAATACTCAAACTCTTGTTGGTTCTGTGTGTCCAGGCTAGTGCACGTTGTAGGCCTAGCCCCACACACACAACTTTAGAGGTTGAGGTTCCTATGGATTCTTGAGCTTATAGCTTGGATGAAGTAGTGCCTACAATGATAAACTTGTTCTGACCCATCTCTGGATTGTGGTTCCCCTATTGGATAGTCTGTGACCATTCAAGTGGACAGGTTATAGGCATAAGGGATTGGATCATGGCACAAGAGTGAGTTGGATCCTTTATCCTCTTTAGTGATAATGTAGCCATTGGACATGATTTCTATAGCAGTAGTTCTAAGTCTGAGTTATAAGACTCATCAGATCTATACCTAATAACATACTTCTCACCCTTTTATATTTATTTTCTCACATTCCATCACTCTTCTCAACCCTTTTTGTAGTTTAGGCATTAAGTTACCTTAGAATTTAGACTATAGTGACCATAAATCCCCTTGCAATTAGGATTGCCAGATCTGTAGCCAGATCTGGAGGGCCTACTAAAGATAGCTCCCTTGGAGCTTTAGATCAACTTTCCCTGTGGGACAAACTCTTACTTATCAAAACTTGCTACAACAGGCCCTGTATCTTGCAGGATTGTGTATTTTTAGGCTTGCTGCTCTTCAATCCATCTTTGATTTTTACTAACCCAATTCTTATCACCATCTCCAATAAAGTCAGTAGCAAACACTAAAAATTTCCTAACAAGTTTTTGGCGCCACTGCCGGGGAATCTTGATCTATTAGTAGACCCTAGATTTTTGTATTCTTTATTCTTTGGTATGTACTTGTGAATAATTAATACTAGTATAGTAATCTGTGTTTTTGTTGAATTATATTCTTTGTAGATGTAGTGTTTGAATAAATGCCAACTCTAGTTTTTGGATGATTTTTGAAAGTTTTCTTTGTTACCTGCTATAGGATTTTTTGTGTCTTTTGAATAAATTACAGCTGTAGTTATATATATATATGTATATATATATATATATATATATATATATATAATTTTATGGGCCTCCTCCTACTTCCAAGGGGAAGGCTATGATGGAGGACATGAGGATTGTTTTTCAGTTGCTATTTTTATGGAAATGGCAGGGGCCACCTCTCCCAAAAAAACTGCTGGACCTGGGCTGAGGTGTGTGCTAAAAATTTTGAAATATCGATTGAGAAGGCCCTGACCTTTGTGATGCAAAGTACTCATTTTGGGTTTCTCAGTAGGGTATGTGCACCACTTCACTTGGACAACTACCCTCAGCCATATAAAGCACCTTTGCTGCCTTTTAAGTAATTGTCCACTTGTGGTGGAGCTGGAGCTGCTCCCTACATCTTTCATGCAACTGTAGACTGTTGATTGGAATACTTTAGGTTTGATGCAAATGCAAAGGTATGGCCTTTCATTTTTATATTGTAGTTCTTTCCCATTCAGCCGAGTTCCAGATGGGCTGCTTAAATTTCCTATCATCCATGAACCTTATCCGGACTGTTTGTGTGATCTGATTGTGTATGAATCCTGATTTTAAATGTGTGTTATTCATGCTGATATCTCTTTCCCATCATATTGATTTATACTCAGATCAGTTTTAGATAGTTTTGTTTAGAATTTTATTTTTAGGTGTTTAGTTTTATGTCTATTTTTCTTTATACTTGCTATTTTTAGGATTGTGTGTAGTTGTTTTGTTTTCTTAGTTGTTATTTTCTATATATTTTCACTTTTTCTCTTTCTTAGTTTAATTTTCTACATTTTGAGCTTAGTTTTCTCTTTACTTTTCTGTTGTAATTTAGTTTGTTTTTCTTTTACCAACCCTGTTGCCCCTATACATTTTGCATGAAACAGTGAGGACACTGTTTAACTTAGGTTTGGGGGTGTGGCAGGATAGGTCTGCCAATAGAATAGTTAATTTTAGTGCAGTAATGGTGGTATAACTGGGATGAATAAAATCAATTTCCACTTAACTTGATACAATGAGGAAACTTGTAAAAAATTAAAATATTTTTGCAGACTTTTCGAAACTGAAAAAGTTAAAATCTTGACACCACCACGAAGCTAATATCAGAAAAATTTTCAGTTAATACTCAATGAACCTAAGAGGAGAGAAACAGATGAAAATACACCTCATGGGTTAATTTGAGGACCATACCTAGCGAGATTTGGGCCCATCATTTTCTTTTGAAGAGTGTTTTTGGCATTATTTCTGCTCTGAGGACTAATTGAATCAAGGCTTTTTCACTAGAAGTTGTACACCTCTGAATCAAAACTAATTGACAGCACTCATGATACTAAGGAAATGATCCAAGGCCCTCATTTGGACAGTTTGAGCCTGAAAATCCAACCTTTTAAAAATCTGCCCTTTTGCATACACCAGTTGAGCCTTAAAATCATACTTTTCGTTCACAAACACCATAATACTTGCACCTTAACCTCATGACCTGATTCAACCTCACCCTCACTCTGAGAATTCAGAAGGTAAAGGAGGAGTTAAAGATACTGAGAATGGTCCAACATTCTGTGGAAGGTGAAGAAAAGCAACTTGTGAACAACAGTGTATCAATGACAGTTGTGTGACAATTCATCATAAAAAAAAACAAATGAATAAAAACAAAAAGAGAAAAAGAAAGAGAAGTCTAGAGAAGAACATCATCTGAAAATTGAAAAGAAGAGGAGAAGCTAGCCACTTTGATTCTGGAATATATCAAGTAAGATAAAGTTCTGCTGAAATGAAGGTTGTGAAGTCATGAATCACTCCTTATCTTGCTGATTTCTTAATTTGGATTCTCTTTTTACCCCTTGATTCTTTACATCCCTCACCCATAAGCCACATTACAACCCATTCAAAAAGACCTTGTGGATCCAAAGTAAAATGAGCTGTCATGTGGAGATGAGGAGTTGTCCAATCTATGGTGAAAACTCATGAGGATATCAGAAATTAGAAGTTTTGCCTATGCTCATGCTTGCAGGCCCATTTGGGGTCTGTAACTGCTCTTGAGCTGTTTTGAATATGAACACCCTCAGATTGTTAATGTTGAGAGATAGCCCTAGTGAGAATTGGGTCTAAATTTTGACTTCATTGGGGTTGCAGCCAACCTGAATCTTGAATTTAAGGCAAGCTGGGTACTAATTTTTACACATTGAATTTATAATGTTAAATGAATAGTGGTGATGCTAACACATGTTAACTTTTAAGTTTTAAATGGCCTGCAACACTGCTGCAGTTTCCTCTAAGTGTTAAAGTATGGGTGTGGAATGAAGCTTTGCATATTGAAATATGTGTTGTTATTAACTGCACTATACTTAACTGTTCTAATGGTGAAGTTGTGGGTGTCTTCACTGAAAACTCTCAAGAGACTTCACTCCTCCACTAGGGATCACCTTGGGGTTTAAAAGGCTTGGTACATATGCTAAATGTACCCGTGATCCCTACGAAAGTGACATTTAATTAGTTACAGCTTTAATAAGCAGCAGCTGGAAATAAACCCCTAACCATGCCAAGAAGCCTACTGTTGCTCTAGAAGCCTCTCAGAAGAATGAAGGTTGAACCCAAACAGAGAATTGGCTGCAGCATAGGCACAGCAAAACAAAAACAAACCAAGAAGAATGCCTCGCGCAAATGTCACAGGGTTCAATGAAACCAGGGAGAATTCCTTTGCACAGTTGTCGCGAACTTCTGAAGACAGCACACCAACTGGTCGCATAGTCTTCGTGCCGTTCTTGCATGGCTTGATGACATAAAGAATTGAAAAGCAGACTTCGCGAGGTTCTCACGAGTTTCAGTCATCAGCGCTCGCGCAGCTCAAGAAAGGAGTCATCAGCGCTCGCGCGAGGTTCTCACGAGTTTCAATCATCGCGTGATTCGCTGAAGAGAGAGAGCTCTAGGCACTCCAGCGTGCGACTGTCGTGCAGTGGCCTCGGATACAAACCCTCAAGGAAACGCTCGTGCGATCCATAGGCCTATGAACACTGCTTCTTCACGAGGATCCCCGCGAGATTCACCAAGGGCCGAATAGCGCACGCAATTCTTGCGCCATTGAAAAGGAAAGAGCAATCTCGTGATAGCCAGAAGGATCCCGCGATGACCAAAGTATCAATCCCGCGATTGCATGAGCTTCAAGTCAATTCAACCCCGCGACGCCAATTCTACCACGCGGCAAGATCTGGAAATTTTTTCTACCCAGCGAGGATCGGGTTCTTAACTTCTCCCCACTTCTGCAAGGGCAATCTGGGAACTTCCAGCAATTAGGGCATGCACTCTAATGCTCCAAGCTTCATGCACACGCCTCGAGACATCCAAGGGACAGGAATGAGCAGCAATTACATTGATAAATTAGAGTTTTCCTAACCCTAATTCGGAGGGAGCCGACTGCTATATAATTCTAAGCCTAGCTTAAGTTTAGGGGATCTCTTTTGGGACTTAACTTCGGTATTCCTTCTTCTTGAAACGGACTGTAGAATTACAGTAGGCTAAGATTAGGGTTTAGGAGTTTTTTTTTTTTTCTTTTTCCTTCTCTCCATAGTCCAGCACTTGTTGGCTATGCCTTTGTATGATTATTTGGTATAGTTTTAATGGAGTTTTGTAATAGGATCTATTGCATGCATGAGATTGGTGTTTTGTGAGTTATTCTGTGCAAGGCTGCTGCCTTGAGATCCTCCATTTCTAAGTTGTATTGTAAGCAATGGAGGATTGTCTTTAAGGCTTTACTTAGATCCAAGTGACCTGTGTGTCCAGGTTAGGCACATTACAGGCCTAGCCCCACCACAGGACCCACTAAATCTGAATTCCTATGGGATCTTGAGCTGGTAGCCTTGTAAACATGGTGGCGGCAGCAATGTTCTTGTTCTGTCTTAGACCTCTATGAGGAGGATAGCCTCTGTGGATAGTCTGTGACCATTCAAGTGGACAGATTATAGCCCTAGGGTGAGGCCAATCCACAAAACTAAGGCAGATTCTTCTTCTCTGCACTTGTGCTTGTAGCCTTGTGAGAGATTGTGCAGAGACAGACTCCTCGTATTTATATAGACTCACCATCTGATGGCAGATCTGATCTGGCTGTAGAGATTGTAGGCTTATGACTAGATCACTGCTGTCTTTCTAAAGCAGTGAACAGCTAAGCTTAAAAGCTAATACTCAAACTCTTGTTGGTTCTGTGTGTCCAGGCTAGTGCACGTTGTAGGCCTAGCCCCACACACACAACTTTAGAGGTTGAGGTTCCTATGGATTCTTGAGCTTATAGCCTGGATGAAGTAGTGCCTACAATGATAAACTTGTTCTGACCCATCTCTGGATTGTGGTTCCCCTATTGGATAGTCTGTGACCATTCAAGTGGACAGGTTATAGCCATAAGGGATTGGATCATGGCACAGGAGTGAGTTGGATCCTTTCTCCTCTTTGGTGATAATATAGCCATTGGACATGATTTCTATAACAGCAGTTCTGAGTCTAAGTTATAAGACTTATAAGATCTATACCTAATAGCATACTTCTCACCCTTTTATATTTATTTTCTCACATTCCATCACTCTTCTCAACCCTTTCTGTAGTTTAGGCATTAAGTTACCTTAGGATTTAGATTATAGTGACCATAAATCTCCTTCCATTTAGGATTGCCAGATCTGTAGCCAGATCTGTAGCCAGATCTGGAGGGCCTACTACAGATAGCTCCCTTGGAGCTTTAGATCAACTTTCCCTGTGAGACAAACTCTTACTTATCAAAACTTGCTACAATAGGCCCTGTATCTTACAGGACTGTGTATTTTTAGGCTTGCTGCTCTTCAATCCATCTTTGACTTTTACTACCCCAATTCTTATCACCATCTCCAATAAAGTCTATTGCAAGCACTAAAAATATCCTAACATTCCCTAGAGTTGAGTGTTACACTAATCAGTAGCTTCTTGGGTTTCTCTTCAGTGCCAAAGTTAAGTTCTTCTGTGGGTTCCGCAATAACTTGGGTTTGCTCATTGAAACGCTTGATAACCTATTGGAAGTCTAATGCCTCCTCGGCAACTGGTTGTCTTTCTTCGTCCTCGGTAAGTTTGTATACTGCGAAATTGCTATACTAGGGGTTTGAGTTTACGAAAGGTAACCCTTTATCGGCACAATATATGGCTGAGAGATCTTTGGTAAGGTGAAGGTCAAGACTACTGATTCTTCAAAGTCATGAAGTATCTCGTCCGGTATGTCACTGGCTTGTTGTTTAGCCGGAATGCTTTGTGTCCTCATGCGGGGAATGGGATAGAAGTCTTAGAAGAAAAGTCTCCTTGTTGGCCATAAATTTGGTTTGGGACGAAGAGTTCCCTTTCTTCTTTGGGGTCTTTCTGATTTTTTTGGATTTTATATTTAAAATTTTTTAATTTTTTAATTTTTTTGATTTTCGACAATAAATATGGTACAGAGTCGATCCCCTCAAGGGGCGCCGAGAGAATTGCTTCCTCTAGTTGAGGGAGCGAGACGGCTGCTAGAGCCACTCGGGGGATTCTTCGAGAAATGCAGACTTGTTGTGAATTTGGCATTTTTTTTGAGTCCTCATCTAATGAGATCTTTTGAATGAGTGACGTTGGTGACAACGACACTAACGCTTGGATTTCTTCTGCCATGTTGACAACCTCTTCTTCGAAGAAGCTCTAAAGATCGTAGTCAATTGAACTATCATCCTCTGGGTTGTAATAATGTTATTCTTCCCACCGAAGGGGATCTCTCGAAGGATCCTCAGGGGTAGCGAGTTCTTTTCCTTGCTCTTCATAATACGTTAGGATGAGCACGCATGCTTGACAGCGAGGTTGATAATGATGAAGAATGTACGGGGATCCCCAAGGACATTCCCATCCTTCTAGGTTAGAGTCGAAGACGGTATCGAATTCATCTTCTTGATCTGATAGTGCTTGAAGTCCTAGATTGGCTCGCTCCGCTAACTCAAGGGCCGGGAGGTCTATCAAGTAGTCATCGTCATCACTCGGGGGAGGTTGCCACTCCTCCTCTCTAGATCTCCAAAATATTTAGAGTTGCAGCGAATTTGGGGATGTAGAAGTGTCTGATTCAAGTTCCTCTTTAAATTCTATGAGGGCGATGCGAGTGTTTCCTCTTAGGTCAACCAGATGACCGTTGGGATTTTCAGCTTCTTGCATCGGTGGCCGAGCTGGTAGGTAATTACTTATTTTCGTTGTAACAAGGTTGGGGTGATTCGATTCTTCTATCGTAGAGTGTCGGGTCCAACTAGCGAAGCGCTCTAATATGTTGGCGCATGCCCTACAACGGGGTTGGTATGGGTAAGTGATACAAGGGGAGTCCCAAGGGCATTCCCATCTCTCAAGGCCAAGGCCGAGGCGGATGCTATACGACTTAGTATTTTCTTGTGGAGTATCATCTGTTTCCCATGTTAATTGTAGGTGTTCTTCACTATCTTGCGAGGCTGCTATGTGAAAATCTTCGTTGTTAGTAGATTCGCAGTCTTCTACTTGTGGGTCGAGTTCTGGAGGTTCTTCTCTCATTTTTTTTTTATAACTTCCTTAGTTTTGAACATGGGCTTGACTCCTTCAAGCAGTTTATCGATATCGTCATTTAAATTAGTTAAATCATTGAAAGCTTTAGTCATCCGCTCAATTTCCACTTCTTGGGGTCTAGTGAAGGACACTTCCTTATGCTTTGGCACATCTGTTTTTTTAGTGGTCCCATAGGCGAAGTGGTCATATAGAGACCATTTCGATGAGGTAGGGGATAAGTCGGCTTGCGGGCCGTCCGATTGGTAACCTAATCCTATGTTCTTATGTATTTGCATTGGGACAATGGGTCCTACACGACCTTACTTACTTTTACCGAGTCTGATGTGGGGAACGTATCCAAGTTGGTACATAGGATCACACCCTTTTGTCACGGTAGGGTTAATGGCATAGAGTTTGGTGAGGTCTGGGACAACCTCTCTTCTCACTAATTTTTATTGACGCATTGGGGGAGAACTAGGAGGGGTAGGGGGACGGACTTCCACAATGGTTGTCTCATCAGGGATTCAAGTCTTTTGAATATGACCCATGTTTAACACGTAATCGTGAGCGGTTGGTATGCTTGCCGCGTAATCAGTATCCATCTCCTGGAGGGGTGCATCAGCGTATATATGGACGATGGAGTCCTCGTATGGGAATTTGATGCATTGATGGTATGTGGATGCGATAACCTTCATTGACTCCAACCATTTTCTTCCTAAAATGAGATTATACGTACTAGCAAAATCAGAAACATGGAAGGTAACATCTTCTGTTACAGGTTCGAGGCTAACCTGTATCTCTATATTTCCTTTGACAAAGCGACACGATCCATCATAAGCTATGAGTGATAGCATGGAGGACCTGACATCCTGCTCCGTGTATTCGAGCATTTTTAATATGGTGAGAGGGCAGATGTTAAGTCCTGCTCTCGTGTTGACGAGTGCATGTGGCACGGAGAATCCTCTAATTATGATCGTAAGATATATGGGGCCACACTCCCGTGGAGCGACTCTTTAGGCATGTCCGCGTTTGTAAAAGTGAGCGCCAGAGGTTGTGCCATGACCGAAGTGATTTGATGAAGCTCATCTAGGGTCCCGTATCCTCATCCACTTGCGTATCTTCAAGTGTCCTTCTCAATAACCGGTGATGATTAGGTGATTTTTTGATGAGTTCTAGTATGGATGTTTGGGCCAAAATCTTTTGAAGATATCGCAGAAGATCATATTCTTGCCCTGGCTCGAGCACAGTTTCTTTGCCTGGCCAATGAGCCTTAGGTACGAGTGGTTGGAATGGTTGAGGCACAGGAATTGGCAGAGGGATGATGTGAGGTGAGGGAGGCAGGTTAACTTCTCTTTCTCTCACATTCCCCTCCGGTGCTTATATGTTCGTGAACTCCTTATTTCGAGGGAAAGGCAGAGGTGGGTAAGTTATTCCTGATTTGAGAATCAGGCAAGTCAGTTGTTAACCGAACTCGACGTGGCTTGACGCGGATGTATTTATAAAATGGGTGAAATTCGAGGTTAGAACACATACCCGAATGGTACCGCTCCAAGGTGGGAGGTACTGTGTGTACTCTTCTTTTTCTAGGAAAGTAGAGACTAGTGTCTCGCACGGGTCAGGATGTTCTTTTGGCTCACTTCCGTTTAAATTCGGCGAACGCTCAGTGGTTATTTTGTTTTCTTGGCTTGGAGTCTTTCGGGTGACACTCTCAACCCATGCAGTAATTTGGGCTGCAGTTTGGAGAATGTGATCTCTATACTCGGGTTCAGAATTGGACAAAGGGAGTGGTAATGTCGTTGGTTCAGGATTTGGAGGGGTTGAAGGCTCTGGTGGGTGACTACGGAGGAATGGTCTCCTAGCCCTAAAGGAATGGACTCATATCTGAGTAAATGTTAAATAAGGAGGTGGATTCGGTGGGGCGATGCGAGTGATCAGGGTCGAGGGATGAGGGGGTGAAGGAGCTCTTGCTAGTATGGCAGAAGCAGCAGAGGGTTGAATGCAAGTGATTAAGGTGAAAGGTTGGAAGGGAAATCTATCGGAGAGATATACGGTGGTGACCTGAGCCGGTGTTGCTTGATTGTGATTGGGCATGGGGTTCCCTAAATTTTGTTGGGGTTGGTTATTATTAGGGTTAGGGTTTCTAAATACTTCCCAATCGATCTGACTTCGATCATTCATATAATAGATTACATCCCCGAGGACCCAACATTCCTGTAGGTTATGTCCCGTGTATCGATGGAAGGCATAGTACTTGCTATCGTCTAGATTTGCAGGCCATGGGTGAGTTTTTTCTTGCAGGAATCGGATGAGATTCTAAGTGTTAAGAAGGCGAAAGATGTTGGGAATCATATCCGATAAAAGGGGATAGTGTTCTCGCCTTGGCTGGTTAAAGTTTTGCGGTGGGGATACACTATTGTAATTTGGCCTAAGGGCTGGTCGATTCTGCGTTGTGTTCTGATTCTGGTAGGTATTGGGATATTGATTTCTATTCTGATACTGGCCGTGATTCTGGTTCTGTCTTTGATTTTGGTTTGCATATCTTTGTTGATTAGTGCTTTGGTTTTGGTTCATGTATCATTACTGATTTTGGTTTTGCCCGAAGTTTCGTCGGTGGAAATTTTCGTTCTCAAAGTTTTGTCCTTGATTTACAACGGTGTTGACATATTTGGTTCTTAAAGCTTTCTTATTATTTTTCAGTTTTGATTCACTATAAGAGCCTACTTTTGATGTGACTGTGGATAGAGCAAGGTCTCCACCTTTAATGTGTCGCACTAGTCGGGATGCCCGGGAGTAGAGTGCAGTGAAGTCAGGGCAATCACTTATGTCAAGTGTGCTCTTTAATGGTTCTTTAGTATTATCGATGATAATGTCTATCGAATCCTTCTCTTTCATTGAGGTGCCGGTCCTAGCAGCGAGTTTTCTCCATCTGGCGAAGAAGTCAGTAAATTCTTTATCAGGTCTTTGCTTGGCTGCCATTTGATTGCTGAGACTAACTGTCTCTTAGATCAAGTGTTTGTATTGGTTTAGAAATTGGTCGACTAATTCATCGAAGGTCTCTATCTTATAAAGAGGGAGTCTCGAGAACCAATCTAAAGCTTCTCCTTCTAATGAGCATTGGAAATAGTGAATGAGAAGTCCTTGATTATCATGTATGGGTCGGCAATCATTACAAAAGAGGTTTAAGTGATGATTCGGATTTCCCGTGTCATTATATTTAGTAAATTTCGGTGGCTTAAATCCTATTGGTAAATTAAACTCGACACCTTGACAAAATTTATCAAATCTGAGTGAGTGACCGGGGCGCTCTTTTGGCCATATACTCATCGAGCATTTTAGGAAGATCTTTGATATTAATGGTGCTGTATTTTAGAGCGACCCATGAGCAAACCTTGTCTAACGAGTCATCGTTGAAGAATGTGTGGGCAGATTATCTCAATAGTGTGGCGTGGGATGACACAGTGCTCGAGGTAGGAGGTGGCCTCTCTTGTCGCTCTTATTCTTCTGAAATTGTCTTGACCTAATGGTTTCGTATGCAGCGGCCAACCCTCGAAGCAATTCTTCGGAGTTGTCATCTCTCCTCTTGTATTCATTGGATATTGAGTTCTACGATTTGTTAAGCAGTAAGGTTTTGTCCGACATTACCATCTCTCCTATTATGATTATTACTGGTGTGTGGGGTGGAGAAGGGATTTTCTTGCTCATTGGCCATGCTAATATCAGGTCGTCGTAGGCTGGAATTGTGAAATGGTTCTTCTTCGTACGTGGGGTTGTTATAATAGCCCCACAATGGTGGGTCTCCTAAACTCACTCTTCGTATACTAGACATCTTGAGTCTTTGACGAAGACTCATATATATATATATAATATATATATATATATAAGAGAATCTAAATGACACGATGGAAAGAAAAAAATAGGGAGATAAGATGAAAAGTAACTATCTAGAAAAAAAGTTTGCAAAAGTATCCCACCGTGATTGCCAGTTTATTGGTTCGCGCTTTTTCTGGATTCCTCTTGGTCTCCGTTGAATCAGTGGCTCCAATTCTATCTAAGTGGACTCTAGCGATACAGCGTTTGGAATGTTAAAGATAAAGGATTTTCTAGGAAGGTTCCTAGTTTGTTGCGATCACTAGCTGCTGATATTTATCGATGCTGCAATACGTCAGTGATCACGCTTGAGAGCGGGTATGGGTTACTTCTATACTGACTCGTCTCCTTGCGAACGTCAGCAGCTATATCTTTTTCTTATAATTTAGATAGTTTAATTTTCCTTTATGGTTATAGTTCTAGTCAGTTTAGACTTCCCTAATTCTATTGTGAGTTTGGTTGGGTGGTAATCTATTATAGTTTATTTATAACATCCCCAAAAATTGGGTGTTGAATAATATCCTCAAGATGCGTGCCCGACTAGTCATAGGTTTGACCGAGTGAAAGTCAACTTAATGACTATGATTCAACTTAGGTTGATGTTAATAAGCATGTATGCATAGTGTTAGAGCTAAATTATAAATAGCATACACCTATCTTTGGTGTATGTGCTTTACATTAAAGCTAGAGAAGAGTTAAGAGAAGCAAATAACTTAAGAGAGTTATTTATCTTGTTGGGTTGGTGTAGAGAGTTAAGAAGAGAGAGAGAGAGAGGAGAGAGAGAGAGAGAGAGAGAGAGGTGGAGTAAATGCTAGAGATGGCTGTGTGGATTGAGAATTGAAGAAGGGCTTGAGCAATTACTCCGGATATGACGCATTGGAGTTCATGGGAGTCGGAGCTAGGAGCCTTAGCCTTTGAGCCAAACCATTGAATCAACCAAGGGTTAATTTGAAGTGAGTTTTTGTTAGATTTTAATGAATATGTTGTTGTGCATTAGCTCTAGGATAGATTGGTTAAATGTCAAGTCAAAGAAGTAGAAAAAAAATGGAAAATGGTGAGGAAGAAAACTGGAAGAAATGCTCGCAAAGTGCTAAGTTTCTAACCAAATCGATTGATTGATTTGTAAAATTGATTAATCGATTTTGGCCTGAAAGTAGGCTGGGCAAAAATGCCCAAAACCGATTGATCGATTTCAAATCGATCAATCGATTTATAGATTTTGATTAATCGATTTAAAATTGATTAATCGTCTAAGTACTCCCAGTGGCTGGAAAATCAAGAGCTTGGGAAAACCGATTGATCGATTTGAAAATCGATCAATCGATTTTGGAATTTCGATTAATCGATTTGGGATCGATTAATCGATTTTGGAGCTTGATCAATCAATTTGAGCAGTTTCTGTTGACTTATGTTTTAGACTTTGGGATTCTGTGAGGGTCTTGTACCTTCTTTTATGCATCTTTTTTGATGCTTTGCTTATGCTATGATGTACCATAGGTCATACAAGTGAGTACAAGCATGGAAAACGCCTTGGACCTTGACGCCTGAGAATTAACACGCGTGGGGTAGGGAACACCTTAAACATGTATTTTAATAACAAGAGCATGCATGTAGTGATATAGAAATGGATACTTATGTATCAAAAATATAAATCTTAAGTGTCTGTGTGTGTAAACACTAAATAAGGAAATGAGTATGTGACGTCCCTAGGGGATGTGAATGTGATAATGGGCATCTGTGTGATGGGTTGAGTTAGTTACATCCCAAGGATGTATGTGAAAATATAAAGCAAAGTGAATAGGAATTGATAAGACCTAATTTACTATAATTAGCACAATCACACGGTGAATAACTATATGTAGTGCACTTTTGATATTTAAAGTTTGGAGAATACCCCACCGACGTGGCGAGATATCCACGACTGACTTGGCAGGATATCCGTGACCAGTACGACGGTCAATCCATACACTAGTTGCACATCCCAGGGATGTATGCTGAGATTAAATCCCATCGCCTACGAGAAAGGGACTTGGGTAGTATTGAATGAATGAAAAAGGATAATGAAAATGGTCTGATTAGACAACGATGGAGGGTATTCTATCGGGCGCCCGATGCTATAGTAAATTGGGGAATATTTAAGTTACGATTTAAGTCTTTAGGCCATATCATTGTCTTATATGAGCAAGTTGAGAACAAATGAATACATGTAAAGTAACAGTAACACCCAGTGCATCTTTTTAGTCATCTAAATTGCTTTTCCAGTTAATTCATTGATATATCATGTTGCTAAATATCATGGAATATATGTGAGAGATTAACTTATACGTTCATTCAATTGTTTCCCTATTGAGCTATGATGTAGGTCACCCTTTAGACAATACATCACAGGTCCTGTGCTTGCAGCTGCTGCCATTTCAGGAGATGCAGATCTGAGGGGTTTAGATTACGTGCCTGGGAAAGAGATAGAGCCCCCTCCTGAGGACTTCTTCTAAAGGACCCCTGCGTACTTTGATTGATTATTTTGAGAGCATACTATACGGCTTGGTATGTCAAACCCTTTTCAAGAAAATATAATTAAACAATGATATATTCTTTTGGTAAACCATCCAGGGTGACTGTTGTGTCGTCACTGATGGTTCGGGTGGATTCATTTACTCATGCGTTGGCATGAGACTAGAACCATCTTTTCGATTATTCATTTTGATGGTTATATATATAATTGGAGATTTAGTTCGATTCAGTTCTTATGCTTTATTTTGCTTTATTGTTGCTTGATTACACCAATATTTTATGCAGGCATATGGGGCACGACCTCAAGAGTCGTGCTGATAGCACGAGTTTCGAGAAGTCAAAATTTGAGCTGTCACAGTTGGTATCAGAGCCGTTTCTTTTAGAAATTCTGATAATTCTTGATTTTATTAGAGCATAGGGACTCATGTTAATAAAACTTTGGTTTCATGTGCAGACCGTTATGTTTTCTAGGGGAAGAAGACGGCTTCAGAGCGGTCATGACAAAAACTTGCAAAACGGAGATGGTTTCGTCTCGGTTACGAATAAAGTACCGATGGGGAATAGAGATGCCTAAGAGAGTAGTGGCCAGACAGAGAATCATGATAGAGATCGTTAGGAGAACGATTAGAGAGAATAGGAAAGAGAGTCAGAGAAAGAAATAAAGAGAGAGAAGAGCGTCAGCGGATGATACATACTATGGAAACCATGGCAATTGCCATGGCCCAACAAACAGCGTCCTTGGCAGCTCACAATGCTAGTGAACAGTGCTAAGTAGTGAAAAATGCCACTTTCTACACCTTTAAACCTGGCTTTTGCTAGTACCTAGAGTGTGTACTAATTATTTTTTAAGTACGTTTTTGCAGTTAGGGATGAAATATAACATAATGCAGTTTTTCCATGTAAATAAGAAGGGTTGAGGATCATTTTTTGTATCTGTGAGAAGTGAGGCCCAGGGCTGGAAAGATAGCTACTGGTTGGCTCTCAAACTGCTGACATGCACACTATAGCCAGTTGCTTATTCACAGGTTCAACAATGAGGACTTGAGCAGCCAGATATAGCAGCAATGTAACTTCAGCAGTTCAAGCTCAAGCACAGTCAGAACTCTAGCTTTGTAGCCCCAGCATATGCACACTACTACAGCTTCATCTTCACCTTCTACAGCTGCACTTAATGGCAGCAAACCCTACGAGTGGTGCTGAAGAGTAAAGCTTGAATAGTGCTACAGATATAAAGCTTACACTTGTCAAACAAACCACCAAAGCTGCAGTTATAAGTTGAGCCTATTGAATGGTGTATGGGCTGCAGCAACATTCTATCGAATGCTACAAATTCCAGCAAGCTGCTGGAATAAATCTGTCAAGTTGTAGAAGCCATCCTACAAAGGGACTGCTGAAGTTGTAAGCTCTAAAGCTATAGCCAACCTATCAAGTGTTGAAGCTACATAATTGTAGCAGTAATAGAACCTATCGAATGGTTCAATCCATGAACCTATCGACTTGTGCAGATGGACCTATCGAGCACTTCGTGTATTAAACCTGTCGATTGGTTCAAGGCTGGAGCTGCAACCTGTCGAATGATTCTTTTTGCAAAATGTTGAACTTGTCTAACTCTTCTATGAAGCTTCTAGCTGATCCTATCGAGCAGTCCTCCTCCCACCAGCTTGCACCTATCGAATGCATCTACTGAAGCCATAATCTTGTCGAGCTAAAGTTGGGAGCTGCAACCTGTCGAAGGGTTCCTTGGACTGCAAGTTTCATCCTATTGAACTCCAACTCAATTACAGCAACAGGGGAACCTATCGAATGGATGCAACTTTGTCAAATGATTGGAGGTTGAGTACACCAACCTGTCAAATGGTTGGTAAAGCAGTAGATACAAACCTGTCGAAAGGAGCCAAACTGCAGATTTAATGGTTCAGCTCGGGCAGCTTAAACTCCTGTAAACTGCTACAGTTTTCAAAGCCACTCCTCCTATGTTTGCATCTAAAACTATCAAGGTTCAGGAACTATCTGTCAAACAGCTGCTTGGGGGTTATTTTTGGTACCAAGCTCAGCCAATAAATGCGATGAAAGATTTGCTGAGCTGTAGATTTGGATTAAACTGCTGAGGCTATTTTCAGCAGCCCACATTTCTAAATGATAAGGGCCGTGTTGGTAATTATTACAGCATGGTTCCAAAGTAATTTCCAGGCAATTATATAAGGGCTGCAGCAAAAAATATAAATGGCCGGTAGAGGTATTTTCGAGAATTCTAAGACACATCAGCTGGGCACAAATTTTTGCACATGGGACAGTAGTCCACATGTGATTTTCCTTGGCCAAAATGAAGACACCTCAACAGTGCATAACAAAATTAAATTGCTGCTCTCTGGTTGGCTGAAATGCAGTTCACTTGGATCAAGCTCCTCTCTTCTGATTGGCTGCAACTCAAAGCACATGGATCACTACATACCTATAAATACCCATCTATTTTGCTGTTTTTCTTCAGTAAGGAAAGTAGGAATAAAGGAATAGCTTGAGTTCGCCTTAGCTTATTTAGGTTTAATTTTAGGTTTAATTTTTTCCTTTTTTCTTCCCCCTTCTCTTTCTAATCCAGCCTGTTGGATTAGATCTAGGTAGCAGCTCAGATCTGGTTTGTAATTATAATTTTGGCATGAAGAAATGTGGATCGATGCACAGACTACAGATCCGGGAATAATGTTATTATAAGTTATTTTTGATTAAAGTAATAAATTATTGATTTTAAAGCTTAATTAAATCTAAAGATCTTGTGGTCTCATTAGATTCTCGATCAGATTTTTGCACTCGGCACAAGCCCAGGCCCTTTTCCGATAGATCTCTTGATGACCATCTGATTTTCTTGAGTTTAATATGCCTGTGGGTGCTTGTGCCCGTGGCCTTATATCCACAACATCTGTAGTGGTTATCTTATTCTGATTGAAGCCATTGGAATGGAGGAAATCTATTGGATGATCTGTGACCATTTAAGTAGACAGATCATAGCCTTAAGATCAATCCAAACCACTGGTCTAAATCAGATTCTTATACCTTGCATTTGTGCTTGTAGCCAAATGAAGGATTGCTATAAATCCCCAGCTCTTGATCTGTTTTGCAATAAAAACTTGGCCCTATCTGTCTATTTCTCCCCATTTAATATTTTATTTTACCATCCATCTTCCTCAATCTTTTAGATTTAGTTTTATATTTCAGTTTTATAAATTAGATCTAGCGACACCCGAAAAGCTCTCTTTCTTCTTAAAATTACGAGATCTGTAGCCAGATCTGGAGGTCTACTATACACCTTCTAGGTTTAAATCACTACTCTCTGTGGGACAAACTCTTACTTATTAAAACTTGCTACAAAGGGCCCTGTATCTTATAGGTCTAGGATATTTTAGATGTGCTGAATCCATCATCTGTTTTACTTTGATTTTTTTTCTTTCTTTTAATTCATAATAATCAGCACCTAAAATTCCCCAACAACTAGCATCAGCCACCTACACTTCTAGTAGGTCCTACACTGTCAGTGCCCTCAGCATTTATAGAGTTTAGGAGGATGCATCCTCCTAGCTTTTTAGGGCAAGTAGAGTCAATGGATGCTGAGAATTGGCTGAGCGAGATGAAAAAGGTATTTAGCATGCTTATGTGCACGGAAGACGAGAGTGTTATATGGGAAACTTACATGCTAGATAGGGAAGCAGGCCCTTGGTGGAAATCCGTTTCTAAGACTAGGGCACAGGAGACCCCAGGATTGCCCTAGACGTGGGAGGAATTCGTAGAGGAATTTAACAAACAGTACTTCCTTGAAGTTGTACGAAATCAGATGGAAGTAAAATTTTTACAGCTTGAGCAAGGAAGAATGTCAGTTAGAGAGTATGGGGTTGAGTTTATGCGGCTTGCTCTCTTTGCTCATGATTTTATAGTCTAGACTTAATAAAAGTAAAACGACTACAACGCGGCTTGAGGTCGGACATCAGGGGGAAAGTAGCAGCATTTGAGTTGAAGACCTATGGAGAGGTCATGAGTAAAACCTTGGTTATTAAAGAGGACAATGAAGATAGATATAGAAGAAGAGATTAGTATGGGAGAGGAAGAGCGGATCAAAGTAAGGTTGGGAACTACGAGCCGGTGAACAAAAAGTTGCGATTCGTAGCACCGAATATTTAGAGGCAACCGTTCCAACCCGATTATGTTAGATCGACGCAGCAGATGAACTATCAGAGGTTACTAGTGCTTGCATTGGGGAGGCTGGTAAGATATGAGAACCCTGCTACCACCATAAGAGCAACAGTTACATAGGGTTTCTCACGAGCAACGTCTACTATAGTAGAGGCTTGTTCTAAGTGTGGCTAGTCTCATAAGACAGCTGAGTACAGAAGGGGTACTCGGGGTTGCTATAAATGTGGAAAGGTGGGCCACATTATCTGAGATTGCCCTGAGATGGCTAAGGAGAGGACGACTTCTATTTTAATGCCACGACCTATACAAGCAAGGAAGTCGATTGTACAAGGAAGAGCCTATGTAGTTACGGCTTAGGAAGCACACAATACTACTGACGTGATCCAAGGTGAGATTTCTTTTACATAAAGAAATTAAATTCTTAAAAGTTTTAGATAGAGAAGGTGCATTCATATAAGAAGTAGAATAGACTAATTTTCTTCCATAAATTTTGATGTATATAGTGTGCCATGTATATAAATATGTATGCCTTATAGGTACTTCAGAAATGTACGGCAAGGGGAGTGACGTAGAATATGAGGCGAGAGTGCTAATAGACTCGGGGTCTACCCACTCATTTACTACTCCTTGCTTTGCAAAGAAGATGAAGGTCAACCCTGAGATGTTAGATTTTGTATTAGTGGTATCTATCCCGACTGGGGAATTGGTCAATACGAAAAGGGTTTGTAAATCGGTAATAGTAACCATCAGGGTTGGAGATGTCTTTGAACTATCAGCAAATTTAATTCTATTAGACATGTAAGGATTCGATGTAATCCTTGGCATGGACTAGTTATCACAACACTGTATAACGGTAGATTGCAAGAACAAAGTTGTCATCTTCTGACCCAATACGAGGAGATCGTTCCGATTTCGAGGAGTGAGATTGACGTTTATGCCACTTATCTCTGCAGTCCGGGCCGAGCGTTTGATCAGAAAGGGGTGCAGTGGTTATTTGGCATTCTTGAAGGAAGATAAGGAAGGGAAGACCATCATCTCAGAGATAGTAGTTGTGCATGTATTTGAAGATGTATTTTCGAAGGAATTACCAGGATTACCTCCAGATAGAGAAGTGGAATTTGCTATCGACTTAGCACCTGAAATGGAGCCTATTTCCAAGGAACCATATATGATGGCTCCTGCTGAGTTAAATGAGTTAAAAGCGCAATTGCAAGGGCTCATGGATAAGGGGTTTGTAAGACCTAGTGTGTCTCCATGGGGAGCACCACTCTTGTTCGTGAAGAAGAAAGATGAGTCAATACGACTATGCATTGACTATCGCCAATTAAACAAACTGACCATAAAGAATCAATATCCATTGCTTAGGATTGATGATTTATTTGATCAGCTGCAAGGAGAAAGGTACTTTTCTAAGATCGATCTAAGATCTGGATACCATCAACTGATTGTCAAGGCAGAGGACATCCAGAAGACAACATTCAGGACACGATATGGACACTACGAGTTCTTAGTGATGCCGTTTGGTTTGACAAATGCATTGACGTCTTTTATGGATTTGATGAATCTGGTGTTTAAACCACACCTGGACTCTTACATCGTAATATTTGTTGACGACATCCTGATATATTCCAAATTGAAGAAGGAACATAAAGAATACTTGAGAGTTGCTCTACAAACCTTACGTGAACACCAACTATATGCCAAACTCAGTAAGTGCAAGTTTTGGTTGAAAGAAAGCTTTTTGGGACATGTCATCTCAAAGGAAGGTGTCACAGTAGATCCGGCTAAGATTGAAGTAGTGGTAAATTGGGAACAACCAAAGATGGTAACAGACATTCGTAGTTTCCTTGGTCGAACTGGCTACTATCGATATTTTGTAGAGGGATTTTCTAAAATATCGGGACCTCTTACGAGACTTACAAGGAAGGATGCAAGATTCGAGTTGAGTGAAGCGTGTGAAAAGAGTTTTCAAGAACTCAAGAAGAGACTCACTTTCACTCCAGTGCTAGCAATTCCTTCAGGCAGTAGAGGGTTCGCGGTATATAGTGATGCTTCGCATAATGGTTTGGGCTGCGTGCTCAATCAACACAAGAAGGTGATAGCTTACGAGTTTAGACAACTGAAAGATCATGAAAAGAACTATCTGACACGTGACCTGAAACTAGTAGCGGCCATATTTGCATTGAAGATTTGGAGACATTACTTGTACGGTGAGACCTTTGAGATCTTCACCGACCATAAGAGCCTTAGGTACTTGTTTACGCCGAAAGAGTTAAATATAAGGCAACACAGATGGATAAAGTTTCTCAAAGACTATGATTGCTCCATACAATATCATCCAGGCAAGGCTAATATGATAGCCGATGCCTTGAGTAGGAAGGGTTCAGCTCAGTTAGCTAATCTGATCATGGGAATGCACAGATGGAAATTGTTTGAAGATTTATCATTATATGATGCAAATATTGAGGTCTAAGCTATATGAGCTTTCTTGGCTAACATATCAGTGAGAACTATGATCTTTGAGCATATTCATGAGCTACAGATGAGACACCCATAGTTGACAAAGATCCGCCAAGACATGATTGAAGGCATCAAACCATAGTTTTCAGTGAAAGAAGATGGTTCCTTATTGTTCAAGGGCCGTCTTTGTATTTCAGATGATGCCGATCTGCGGCAAACTATCCTCGATAAAGCTCACAAGTCAAAATATGCGATCCACCTGGGTAGCATAAAAATGTATCAAGACTTGAGAACGAGTTACTATTGGAGAGGTTTGAAATAAGACGTGGCCAAGTACGTGTCACGGTGTTTGACATGGCAGTAGGTGAAAGTTGATCATAGACATCTTGCTTGATTATTATAGCCTCTACCCATATCAGAGTGGAAATGGGAGTCAATCTCCATGGACTTTATTGTTGGACTACCGCATACAACGTAGAGATGCAACGCCATTTGGGTAGTCGTAGACCGACTAACCAAGTTAGTATATTTCTTGCCTTATAACACGATGTACAGCAGGAAGACTCGCGGAGTTGTATATGAAAGAAATCATATGTTTGCATGGGATCCCTAGTAGCATTGTCTCTGACCGTGACCCGTTATTTACTTTAAAGTTTTGGAAGAAGTTTCAGGAAGGCATGGGTACGCGATTGGATTTTAATTCGGCTTGCTGTCTGCAGACCGACGGGCAAACGTAGCGGGTGAATCAAGTGATAGAAGACATGCTCAGAGCGTGTATGTTTGAACTACAGGTATCATGGGATCAACACTTACTGTTGATCGAATTTGCATATAACAATAGATTCCAAGCGAGCATTGGAATGGCACCATACGAATCTCTTTATGAAAGGCGATGTAGATCACCTATCAATTGGGAAGAAATCGGTGAAAAGTTTATTTTGGGATCAGAGTTGCTTAAAGATAATGCCATTATTGTTCGTATGATCAGAGAAAGGCTTAAGTCGGCTCAGAGCAGACAGAAAAGCTACGCTGATATCAAGAGAACGAGTGTAGACTACACCGTTGGCAAGCATGTGTTTGTGAAGGTATCACCTATGAAAGGCGTTATGAGATTTGGAAGGAGAGGCAAGTTGAGTCCCCATTACCTTGGACCCTTTGAGGTTTTGGGTCGTGTAGGCGAGGTAGCATATAGTGTTGGATTACCACCACGATTTGATCAGGTACACAACATCTTCCACGTCTCTATTGTCAGAAAGTACGTGAATGACCCTTCCCATATCTTGGGAGGTCAACCTTTGAAAATGCACGAAGATATGAGTATGATAGAGGACCGTGGAGATATTGGATCAAAAGGAGCAAGTGTTGCACACGAAAGTGATTCCTTTAGTGCTTGTTCGATGGAAGAATCATCCGGCTGAAGAAGCTATATGGGAACTTGAGGTAGATGTGAAAGAGCAGTATTCGGACTTGTTTACCGAGAGTTGAGAGTCTAATTGTATCATAGCATGTATAATTGTAGGTTTGAACCGTCTATGTAATTAAAGTTGAGCATTTATGCCAACTTATTCAAGGAATGAAAAAGGACTAATGTGGATTGTAAAGGTAGAGTTGGGTGAGTCAAATGCAGAGCATAATGGTCATCGCATCATCAGAAATGGATGACCAATAGGTGCTAAGAAGTACAAGTAAGGTTCGCAAGTGACTTACCTAGAAGCCATGAACAAACGAACAAAAATGACAATAGGAAGTGAAAGGAATTAAAAAGCAATTTTTTTTTAAATTTGCTGTCAAAACTGATTAATCGATTTCCAAATTGATTAATTGATTTTGGATTTTGATTAATCGATTTTGTTCGATCGAACGACTGGCACATGCTAGTGAGATGCAAAACCTGGAAATTTAATGACAGTAAATTTTGATTAATCGAGTTCAATCCGATTAATCGATTTTGAAAATCGATCAATCAATTTTTGAAAACGATCAATCGATTTCGCACAACTGAGGTTAAGTTATGAAAAATCGATCAATCGATTTTTAAAATTGATCAATCGATTTTTGCCTATATATGACAGTTTGGGATTTTTTTTCCCATTTGAAATTTAGTTTGTTTCTTTTTTTTTGGGCGCCAGTTTTTCTCCCTCTTTTAGCTGGCATAACAGCTAGGAGTTGAGGCTTTTGCGAATTGATTTCGAATCAAAACCCTAGCCGTTCGGATCGAACATGCACGGTAAACCCTAGTTTTCATTTTTCCTTTCAATTTGAATTTGCACAACCCTAGTTTTTGAGTTTTCTTGATTTAGACCCATCATGCCACCCAAAACTAGGTTAGCTTCTAAGCAAGCTACCTCCAAACTACTGGATCGACGTAAGAATGCCGCGCCACCACCACCTACACCCTCATCATCATCACCATCATCATCGGGTACATCATACTCGATGGATGCATCATCACGCGAATCATCGCCCCCACCCCCACCACCCGAAAATTTGCCCCAACCAAATGAATGGTGGGCAACTAAACAGTTTGAATATGAGTACATTATCGATGAGACCTTATTTACCGATCCAGAGGTTGAGGGCGAAACCCAATGGGCCCGACAATACCTCTTAATGAGGGTCTCGATAACCTTTTGAAGCCATTACATGAGTACTACTACCTTAGACTTGTAAGATTATTTTATCAAAACCTACAAAAGGGCCACGTAGCTAACACCGTTACAACCGAGATCGATGGTCGTAAATACCCATTCACCCTACGCCATGTCCACAAGTCTTTGGAGTGTTATCTCACCCATGTGCTCGAGACCAACCTTTTATCCCCTTTTCCACAGCTCATCGATTATGAGGAAATTCGAACGGAGTTAATGAGGGGAAACAAGGGATCCGGGAAATCTATACGGAGGGTAGACCTACCTCCTTACATGTGGATGCTTGATTCAATAATCAAGCGTAATCTTTACCCTATGCGCCACGACACTGAACGGGTAGAGTTGGTCCAATAGGCCTTATACGTGGCATACCGTGGCCGTTGGTTCGATGCTACCAAGATTGTCTTTGAGGGGATGATCTACATCAAAGGGAAAATGATGAAGGGCCTATTGAAACCTAAGGAGCGTATGACCTACGGTCGGCTGATTCAAGTATGTTGGAGTGCTACTCTGACGCCTCAAAGTAAGCGATTTCTCCCGCCGAGTGTAAGGCTAACAATCATGTCAAGCATTATTCTATCGCTTCATGGGGCCGCAATTATAAGATGTTGGCGAAGACTGCCAATTGAGGGCTAGCACCTACACAGGCTGGCGATGCACCACCATAGTAGGACCTTCCAGTAGAGGGGGAGCAGCCTCATGACCCAATACCACCTACTGCTCCTACACAGTTCACTCCTACTACTTACGCTTGACCTCATAGGAGGCGGGCATCTCAGGCCCCTATGCCTCATACCATTGACGATGTTCTCGCCCTCATGGCAGAGAACAATTGCCAGATGTTGGAGCACCATTACCGTATGGAGGAGACCAGCACCCGCATGGACCACAAGCTAGACTTTCACAAGGCCTTGCTCCATCAGACTATGCAGTTCATATATTCCACCGATTATCAGCAGCGCATCGTAGCAGCGCGGACATGGACTCCTGGAGCATCGGGTTCCGATACTCATGAGTAGGACGAGGCGGACCAGCCCGGGGATGGGACTGCTTGATCTTTAGCTTGTGGCATTTCTTTTAACATTGTAATTTCTTTTTGGGGTTTATAATTATTTTGAGAAAAATACTATGTGTCAAACTATCTGGCATGGATGCCATTGCTTTTTTGGATTTTACTTGTTTTATATGAAATGCAATTCAAATTTCAATTCGTAAATTTCTTTGACTTGTGCTTAATTACTGTAAATAGTAGCAAATGTGATTGGTCTTCATGCAGGATGTGTGGTGTTTGCTTTTGAATCAAATTACATCTGTCAATGTGTGTGGGTATTCCACAGGG
The DNA here is from genome assembly GCA_021018995.1 of Chloranthus sessilifolius. Classification (NCBI taxonomy): domain Eukaryota; kingdom Viridiplantae; phylum Streptophyta; class Magnoliopsida; order Chloranthales; family Chloranthaceae; genus Chloranthus; species Chloranthus sessilifolius. The sequence goes on along the minus strand of CM037597.1, from coordinate 28,998,378 downwards.
AAGCCTTTGGGTATATTTTCGAGGACAAAAATTCTCGAGGGGAGAATGTAACATCCCTGAAAATTGAGCGTTGAATAATATCCTCAGGATGCGTGCCCGACTGGTCATAGGTTTGACCAAGTGAAAGTCAATGCGATGACTATGATTCAACTTAGGTTGATGTTAATAAGCATGTATACATAGTGTTAGAGCTAAATTGTAGATAGCATACACCTATCTTTGGTGTATGTGCTTTACACCAAAGCCATAGACGAGTTAAGAGAAGTAAGTAACTTAAGAGAGTTATTTCTCTTGTTGGGTTGGTGTAGAGAGTTAAGAAGAGAGAGAGAGAGAGAGTAAGAGGTGGAGTAAATGCTAGAGATGGATGTGTGGATTGAGAATTGAAGAAGGGCTTGAGCAATTACTTCGGATATGACGCATTGGAGTTCGTGGGAGTCGGAGCTAGGAGCCCTAGCCTTTGAGCCAAACCATTGAATCAATCAAGGGTTGATTTGAGGTGAGTTTTTGTTGGATTTTAATGAATATGTTGTTGTGCATTAGCTCTAGGATAGATTGGTTAAATGTCAAGTTAAAGAAGTAGAAAAAGAATAGAAAATGGTAAGGAAGAAAACTGGAAGAAATGCCCACAAAGGGCTGAGTTTTTGACCAAATCGATTGATTAATTTGTAAAATTGATTAATCGATTTTGGCTTGGAAGTAGGCTGGGAAAAAATACTCAAAACCGATTGATCGATTTGAAATCGATCAATCGATTTAAAATCGATTAATCGTCTGAGCACTCCCAGTGGCTGAAAAATCAAGAGCCTGGGAAAACCGATTGATCGATTTGAAAATCGATCAATCAATTTTAGAATTTCGATTAATCGATTTTGGGAATTCGATTGATCGATTTTGGAGATCGATCAATCGATTTGAGCAGTTTCTGTTGACTTCTGTTTTAGACTTTAGGGGTTCTGGGAGGGTCTTGTACCTTCTTTTATGCATCTTTTTGGATGCTTTACTTATGCTATGATGTACCATAGGTCATACAAGTGAGTGCAAGCATGGGAAATGCTTTGGACCTTGATGCCTGAGAATTAACACGAGTGAGGTAGGGAACGCCTTGAAAATGCATTTTAATAATAAGAGCATGCATGTAGTGATATAGAAATAGATACTTATGCATCGAAAATGTAAATCTTAAGTGTGTGCGTGTGTGAACACTAAATAAGGAAATGAAAATGTGACGTCCCCAAGGGATGTGAATGTGATAATAGGCATCTATGTGATGCGTTGAGCTAGTTATATCTCAGGGATGTATATGAAAATGTAAAGCAAAGTGGATGGGAATTGATAACGCCTAATCTACTATAATTAGCACAATCACACAGTGAATAACTATATGTAGTGCACTTTTGATATTTAAGGTTTGGAGAATACCCCACCGACGTGATGGGATACCCACGACTGACTCGGCAGGATATCCATGACTGGTACGACGGTCAATCTGTATACCAGTTGCACATCCCAGGGATATATGTTGAGATTAAATCCCGTCGCCTATGAGAAGGGGACCTGAGTAGAATTGAATGAATGAAAAAGGATAATAAAAATGGTCCGATTAGACGACGATGGAGGGTATTCCATCGGGCGCCTGATGCCATAGTAAATCGGGGAATATTTAAGTTACGATTTAAGTCTTTAGGCCAAATCATTGTCTTATATGAGCAAGTTGAGAACAAATGAATACATGTAAAGTAACAGTAACACCCAGTATATCTTTTTAGTCATCTAAATTGCTTTTCTAGTTAATTCATTAATACATCATACTACTAAATATCATGAAATATATGTGAGAGATTAACTTATATGTTCATTTAGTTGTTTCCCTATTGAGCTATGATATAGCTCACCCTTTAGACTATACAGGTCCTGTGCTTACAGCTGTTTCCATTTCAGGAGATGTAGATCCGGGGGATTCAGATTACGTGCCTGTGGAAGAGATAGGGCCCCCTCCCGAAGAGTTATTCTAGAGGACCCCTACGTACTTTGATTGATTATTTTGAGAGCGTACTGTACGGCTTGGTATGTCAAGCCCTTTTGTGAAAATGTAATTAAATAATGATATATTCTTTTGGCGAACCATCTAGGGTGACTGTTGTGTCGCCACTGATGATTCGGGTGGGTTCTTTTGCTCATGCGTTGACATGAGACTAGAACCATCTTTTGGGTTATTCATTTTGATAGTTATACATATAGAACTGGAGATTTAGTTCGATTCAGTTCTTATGCTTTATTTTGCTTTATTGTTGTTTGGCTATACTAATATTTCGTACAGGCATATGGGGCATGGCCTCGAGGGTCGTGCTGATGGCACGAGTTTCGGAGAGCCAAAATTTGGGCTGTCACATTATTTAATTTAATATTCTAGTTCTATCAGGAGTCTAATTAATTTTTACTATTCCAATCCTTATTGAAAGTCTAATTAATTAAGTGTCCTAATATTACTAAAAGTTCGATTAATTTTAGTCTCCTAATCCCATTAGAAGTCTAGTTATGATCAGGTTTCCTAATTATACTAGGAGTGCACATGTAGTAGTTCTGGTGAAACTTTAATTAATTTGAACACGCTAATTGTATTAGAATTCTAAGTAGAGCAAGTATACTAGTTGTATTGGAATTCTAATTGAATCGAGTATAACAGTCTAGAATTCTAATTGGAATAGAAAACTAATTTTACTGAAACTCTAATTTAAAGCAAATGAATTAATTTCATTAAAATCTAATTAAAACAAATAAACTAATTTTATTAAAAATCTAGTTGAAATAAATAAACTAATTTTATTAAAATTCTAATTAAAGCAATGAATTACCTATACTAAAAATCTAATCAAAGCATTGAATTAATCATGTTAAATTCTAATTAAAGCAAGACATTGACCAATTAAATTTTGATTTAAAGAAATTAATCAATCATACTAAAATCTAATTAACTTAATTAATTAATTATGCAGAAATAAAATAAATCTACTGATTAATTATACCAAAAAGATAAAAAAAAGTAATTAATTAATTCTAAAATTCTTAAAAAAGTTTGGGCGCGCTATGCTAAGGAGGATTGGCCTCGTTCGCGAGTACCCTCCGTAAGCTCCCTTGGGCAAATCGGGTGGCTGAGATTGAAGGTAAATTAGATTTTGGATGATAAAATAGTATTTTAGATTTTTCAGAGTCGATTTCGGAGTAATAATTATGAATTATGAATTAAATTGAGAAACTAAAATTATAGAAACTGAAATTAATATTTAGGAATTTTGGAGATATTAAAATAAGGAATTAAAATTAGAATTTAAATTTTTAGGACTGAATTCAGGTTCGAAATCAGAAAATCAAACCGTATGATTAAGGACTGGTTCTAGAATCCAAGGATTAGAACAACAAATTATTGATAGGACTAGAAATTAAGATTTTAGAACGGAATTGAGTCAAGGGTCGGTAAATTAGACCGTCGGATTAAGGACTGGTTCTGAATTCGGAGAATTAGAACCAGATATAAAATATTTGCGGTCTAAAAGAAAAGGGTGCTATAGTCTTGGGCTGAAAATTAAAATCTATGATGAAAACTAAATGATAAAATCCTAGGTCTAGAACTAAGATTTTTACCTAAGACCGGGGCTGCGGAGAGAAATCTCAAAGATTCAGCGCTTGAGTTTTGAAATCATGATTAGATTGCTCTATGGGTTTGTCCTCGAAGTTCTCTGATTTTGGAATCCCAAAAAAAATCCGTTCTCCTCTCTAGAAAATTGCCCAGCCTCCTGGGCGAATTAAGAAAACAATTTTTTATAGGTTTTTCTTCAATTACGCGCCCTTTTCTAGGCGTTTAACTGAATTACGCCCTAATTTCCCAGCACTTAATCGCTTTGAGTCGGTCACCGACTTGCTTAGCGAGTTTCCTAGTCCTAATAGTGTTAGGACAAATTGCGCGCTTGTTAGGACGTGCACAATCCCGATTAAGCGTTTGTTTAGAACCACTCAATCAAGGAAACTTAGGGGTCGAGGACTGTGAAGGTAGGTCGGGTGTAGGCCAATTGCGCGCTGGTGATCTGGCATGCAATCTGATTGTGCGTCTGATTTTAGGCGCGCGATTGAGTCTCGATATGGTATGGGAAAGAAAGTTTCGTCTGAAAGGGGGACTAATTGCGCGTTTATGATCTGGCATGCAATCAAATTACGCACGGAGTTTTAGGCGCTTAATTGGGGGTTTTCCGGGTTTGGTCTCTAGTCTGAAATGCAAGACTATTGTTTTAGCCTGCATTCTGACTATATGCTATTATTTTAGTATATAGTCTCTCTACGTTGGGATCTGAGCCACAGAGCTATTATTTTAGCCCGTGTTCAGCCATGTACTATTATTTTAGTGCATGGTCCCACGTCGGGGGTATGAGGTCAAAGGTTGATCGAACAAATCTGTATATTCCGAGAGGGCAAAATGGGGGTGTCTAGGGTTGTGCAGGAACCGACCCGAACCGACCAAACTGACCTGAATTTTGGTTTAGTTTCGATTTTGGGACATATCGGTTCGGTTTTAGTTTTGAAAAATAAAAACCGATAGTTATCGGTTCGGTTTCGATTTTAATGTTAAAAAACCAAAATCGAAACCAAACCGATAAGAAACCGATAGGGTGCATGCCTGAGATTGGGGTTCTGTGAAGTTATTGGGATCTCGATATGATTTTTCTATTATCTGCATGCATGTATTTAGATGGATCTTGTTCATGCATTGTATTCTGAATTGGTTTGTGGAAAATATGCTTCAGTCATTTAGGTTTTCTGTTTTCTCTCTTTATGCAAACAATCTGAATATATATACAAGTTGTAATGTAATGAAAATATGAAATAGCTATGAAGGGTCATGTGTCATGAATCTGGTTGATCTGGACAATACATGTTGGCAACCCATATCATGCATTTGAAAAATGCTCGTCATTTCACTGATAAGAGGATTGCTAAATGGATGGTTGAAAATTTTATGATCAATTGTCTAAAATTTGACATGCAATTAGATGGTTACGGTTGTTTGACATTCTACTTTCGGGCAGTCTTTTATCGAATGGCGGCCTACCTGTGGATGATTGGACTGTTATACTGTATGAATTCATGCCATCGAGACCTATCAGTGTGTACTAATAATCGATGCATCTGCCCATCTATCTGGACTCTTCAATAGGTGCATTTCTAGAAAATGTTCTTAGCCATCTGATCAATCACCTACTTTTGGATGGTTAATAGCGAATTAGCGATATAGGAAACAACCTACAAAGTCTTCAGTGATCTGACTCTTATGAATTGGCAATGACTTCCTAATAAAAAACTTAAAAAATTGAGGTTTAGAAATTGAAAACCAACCGAATCGACTGAACCGATAACTATCGGTTTGGTTTCGATTTTAAACCTTATCGGTTCGATTTTGATTTTGAATCTTATCGGTTCGGTTTTGGTTTCATAAAATAGAAACCAATAGTTATTGGTTCGGTTTTGATTTTGTCCCAAAACCTACCCGAACCGACCTGATATCACCCCTAGGGGTGTCTACACTCGTGTGTTAACCTGGATCAGTTCATGCACAGAGTTAAACGACGTGCCACGACCATTAGGCGTTCAAGGTTTTTCCTAAGTCAAAGCCTTGAAGACAACTCTTAAGTCCAGGCAAAAAGGGCATGCTGGCAATTCAACCCGCCCTGGCTAAGCTAAGAAGTCGACCAACGGTCTCCCTTTTAAACCTTTAAAGTGCCATTAAAATCGCCCGAGTGACTTTCACCCAAGAAAAATGGTCTAAGAAACTCGCTTGGGCGAGTTCATTAAGCTACTTAGGCCCTGCGCCTTAAAGGCAACTCGCCCAACTAGTTTGAGTGTCGCCTTTACTACCCTTCAACATTATTAGTCGCCCGAGCGAGTTATGCCCGAACTATTTTGCCTATAAAACTTGCCCGGGTGAGTTCTTAAGGCCTTATCTTCCTACGCCTAGCAGTCCACTCGCCCGAGCTAGCTCAAACTTAGCCCGGGTGATTATGATCCTCCAGGCTTCATTTTCTCATCTTCTCCACGCAAAAAACTCCTGATTTTTCCCTTGAATCCTTTGCATGTGATCACGATTCATACTTTGATCTGACAAACCACACCTATTGTCCATTTGGATCATAGTTTTGCCTTCATTTTTCCTCACATGCAACGTTTTTGGCAATCAATTATCGGAGATTATCGTTTCTCCCGTGTTTGATCGCCGAACTCGTTGCATGTGATTATGCCAACGACGATTTCAGATTCTAACTACTAGTGTTTATGATTCACACGATCACGACACAGTACGTAACTTTTTACACGTAGTTTGTACAATCGGCGCTGAAACAATTGAATGTTAAGAGTAGTGTGCCCGACTCTATAATTACCCTTCTCGCTAGATTCACCTTGCGATTTCGATTATAATCACCTCTACAACATAATGGATAGTGCTCGATCCAAAGGCTGGGTTTCAGAGAAACTAAGAAGAGACCAGTTTCTATTCTCCCTTTCGCTCTCAATTGTTTTCAATGAAAATGCATGGCTATGCGTGTGGGCTTGGATTTATAGGTGAGGGTCTTGTATCTGGTGTGCACACTGTACACACAAGTTTGGTGTACGACCATCCCATGGCTCTCCCCCAATGGGACTTAAGTGATTGGTTTTCTCTCACTGGGCCTTATATTGGTGATTAGGTCTTAGTGGATCGGGTCTAAATGGGTCTAAAGTGATTGGCCTCCTGATCAGTCATATAATTTACCATTTTATCACCCTTAACTGAGTGATGCTAGGCCATAGTTTGCTACTAATGAGTTACGGATATCCAGATATTAGAGATAAGCAGTCAATTAGAGCTTAAGTGCTAATCTTTGTCAAAATGAACTCAAAAAGCAATAAGAAAGATGACCAAACGAAAATACATTTTTTCGCCTACTGAAGATAGAAAATTGTAAATTTGCGATTCTTCAAAAGAGATAAAAAGAGAAAAGCGATAAAGCGTAATCCAGAAAATCGTCAACTATGAGAAAGCTGTGAGAAATAGAAAGTCATAATTAACGATTCTCTAGAAAGAAGCTATGAAAGGCAAAAAATCGTGATTAACGATTTTCTAGAAAAAGAATGATTATCTAAAGCTCTCCTCCTTGTTGCTGTTGCTGATCACGTGAGTGAAAATTGTCACTGCCATATCCAGAATTAGAAGGTTTATACAATTAGAAGTTCTGCGGATAACGAATCTGAGAAGATTGATAAAAATTGATATTCCGAAGAACTCTATTACTGCTCAATAAAGAACAATCTAGAAGCGCATCAACGAAAGGAAACAAGGAAAGATAAAATTAGGAATTAGAGTTATATTAGGATACTTTTATTTTTAGTAGTTTCTTTTATTAGAATTAGATATCTGTAAACCGACTCCTTATGATCTATAAATAAGAGGGCTCGGCATGGGAATAAGCATTGAAGAATTTTAGCATCAATTGACACATGAGGTTAAACTTTCTTTTGATCAAGTAGTGTATACTAGTTAGAATAGTTTAGATATCAGAGGTTTCTCAAGATCAATTGATGACTACGATTGAGTGCTGAATATTAGTATAGATATCTATAGTTTTTGTGCAACCGTGGGATCCGTGACGATCCCGTCGCGGTGATGCGCTCTCTAGCAAAAAATATAGAGTCACCATCCGGAGCTTTTGGTGTCCCGAGATACCTATATCATTTTTATGAGCACCGAAGTGCTAAAAATATGACTCTGAATCTGGTCCACACCAAAGGCTCTTGGGTAGGGGCTTTGATTATCGATCAAAAAGGTGTTAGGCACTCAATCAACCTGCTTAACGCGGTCTCTACTTATGGTTAAACTAGAAATGACATAAAAAAAAAGAAAATAGCTTCCTCTTACCCAAAAGGGCTTAGAATCCTATTTGTTCCCCTTCTTTCTTACTAAAAATTCGACTGCGTAATGACACAAATGCAAGGATGAGAAGAACTAAAAAGAGATAGGAGAAGAAAGGGGAGAGCCAGAGCCCTCGGGCCCATGAAGCACTGTAGGAGAGCCTTGCGTGGCTTGCTTTGATGAGCTCTTGAAGGCTTTGTATGGTATGGAATATGGTTCTAACTCCTAAGACTTGAAGCTAAGAGGTAGAGAAGGGAGGCTGGGGATCACACACACCTAACCTAGGGGCTTTCCATGAAAGGCAAGGTGGGAAGAGGTTTTTAAATTCTGGTTTTTGTATGGGAGGTGTGCACCAAAGGGAGTAAGATCTTCTCACTTTAAGCTCTTTCTCTCTTAGCTAGAAATTCTCAACCCCTAAACCAAGGGGGTGGGGGTCTCTATTTATAGGAAAAGGGTAGATTAGGAGACTACTTAGATGCTAATTGGGGTTAGCAATTAGGTAATCTCAAATCTAAGGTTTCCTAGGATTTTGAAAGCTTAGAAAGATATGAAGGTGGTTCTAATGGTAGATGATGGGTTGGAGTTTTAAGCCATTCAAAGGGTTGCAAATAGGCATTAAAAGGGTGCAACAGAACTAGCAAAATATAACCCAAAGGTCGAAGTGGTCAGCAAGTCAAACTCCAATCACAAATTTTGGGGCAAAAACCATGAGTTACTGTTCATATGCCTGGAGCAACTAATAGTTGCGTCAGGCAAATGTACAGTAAAACAGTAATGAACAGCGCCTGAAAGTTGGCCCACGAGGGTGGGACCAACCTTTAAAACTGGCGCAACTAATGCTTAAATTCTGGGAGAAGTGACTTGGCATAACTAATAGTTGTGCAAGGCAAAATTATAATTGGCGCAACTATTAGTTGCACCAAATCTCTAGGGGGGCTCACTTGAAATTCCCTTTTTATCCTCCAGGTTCGGACTGCCATATCTTTTGATTTGTAACTCTGATTGGGGCGATTCTTAGGCTGTTGGAAAGCTTACAACTTCTACTTTTCAATGGTATGAGATTTGATTATAGTAGACAATTGTAGCTAGTTCTGGTGCACTCCTCCTTTTTCCAAGGCTTGGGAGGTTAGGTTTAGGTTCAGAATGGGTTCTAAGGGTCGGGATGGTTAGGATTGATTCCCAAGGGTTTGGAAAGGTTCCTAAGGGTTTGGGAAGGTTCCTAAGGATTTCATACATGCCATTAAGATCTCAGAAGTGCACCTCTCTCGAAATATATTTCGATCAGGCCTTGGACCGAATTTGAGTGTCTACAGATGCCCCTCTTTAGTATCCGATCACTAGTGATTGAATGCCAAAGAAAAGAGACATTCGAAGAGGCCCAAGGCATTACTGGCGGGCCTGCTGCATTAAAAAAGAACTTCAAATATTAGGTGAATAACATGGTGAGAAAATGAAAGCCCTGGATGCCAGGCTAAACATTCGTTTCTCAAGGTAATCGGTCCCCAAGCGCTTAGCGACATTACTGGGCATAACCGAGGTGGAATGAGTTACGAACTCCCTATAGTCGGGAAAGACATTTACTTCTCAGGATGATTTTAAAGGTATTTGATGTTTAAGATTCATTCTGACTGTAACAGCTTCGTAAGTAAGAGGGGTGATCGACTCATCTTCAAAGATAGGCACAAAGTAAACATACACAAGGCTCCATAGTTTGTGTTCAATCCTACGAGGCATTTGATGGCCCCATCTGACTATTCGTGGGTGCCCCTGCTGAAAGCAGGGTTCAAGGTCTTTGGGTGAACCCATCGATCTCAAAGTTTATTTAGCATGACTGCTCGAGCGAAGTGAATAGTTGCCACAACGCTTTTTGGGGAGGACGTGCCATTTCCGAAAGCATGCCCTAGATCAACACGACCTAGAGTATCCATCTTCGACTACCTTGAACAGATCCAATCAAACATTAGGGTGTCTCCCTAAAGGGACATCCAATCCTAGTCTCTGCCGACAATGATCATAAACATCAACTAACTATGCATAATTATACACCCATTAGGGGCAATAAGCAACAATAAAGGCGATGGAAGCCCCGACCCGGACCCGCCCGGGTATAATTTATGGGGACAAATGACCATCATACGGATACCTAGACGCATGGTGCATACTTTATAGGGATATCGCTGCCCATACAGGTTTTAAGCCTGTAGAAAATAAAAGAGAAATGAACCCTTCTGAATGCATGGTTATACATAGTTTGATTGATACGTAATCTCATTCTCGACAGGTTTATCTCAACCAACGATTGACCTTTTCCAATGGAGAATCTGAAGCTTAAGACACTTAAGTTCATAGGGATCCAAAATAGAGCTCTCATTGCGAAGATTTAACAGTGGAGTTGACTCAATCAAAACATTGACTGTTTGACCAGGACCGACACCGTTGCTCCTACCTTAAAGCAGGATCCAAAGATCCGAGGCGAACCTCCGACTCAGGACTTTAATATGGCATAGCTGCATTGCTGATAAAATATTGAAAATTTACCGCCTTATGCTTGTGCGTCTCTATAGGGAAATACAAATCTGTTTTTGATTTTTCTTTCATTTTATGTGATTTTTTTTGGATTTTTCAACTATTATTTTATGTGATTTTTTGGAAAATTTCAATTATTATTTTATGTGATTTTTTGGGATTTTTACCTATCATTATTTTATGTGATTTTTTGGGATTTTTACCTATCATTTTATGTGATTTTTTTGGATTTTTTTTTTCAATTATTATTTTATGTGATTTTTTGGAAACTTTCAATTATTATTTTATGTGATTTTTTGGAATTTTTTAATTATTATTTTATGTGATTTTTACCTATCATTTTATGTGATTTTTTTGGATTTTTTCAAACTATTATTTTATGTGATTTTTCCTATCATTTTTTGTGAATACTTTTGGCTTTTTTGTGGGGATTTTTTAATATATTTTTGTGTTGGACTTTTCTTTATATTTTCCTATGTAGGACCAGGGTGTTTATTGATCTCGGTCTGCTTTTATTCTAGCACGATTTTCTTGGCAAGACGAAGGATGATCGAGATGCCGTCTTAGGAGCGCGTGCATCTGCCATGAGTGACAAAACAAACAAAAAGAGTGGGGGGCCAGCTTTTCCTATCTGGCCAGTACCAGGTCCAAAGCCCAATCTAAATGCTTGGCACAACTATTAGTTGCACCAGGCCAATAGGGGCCTCAAAAATAGCCTGGCGTAACTATTAGTTGCGCTAAGCAAAATATGGGCACAAAAATGCCTGGCACAACTAATAGTTGCGCCTGACTTGGCTGAGGAGGAATTTAAACAGCCCGAGTTCGGGCTATGGGCCATTATTTCGAAATTTTCTCCCCCCTTCCTCTTGAAACCGAAAACCGACCCCTCTTAGGGTTCCTTTACATTGCCTCTACGCGTGCCCCATTGCCATTGCTTTGCGTGTGTGGATCGATTGCCGGTTCGCTCTAGATCAAAGACCCCTTTTCTCTCAAAAGGTACCATTTAAAACCTATTTTCTTTGATTTTCCTTACTTTTTCTTGTAAATATGATCACGATCTTGTACTCTTAGATAAAAAATGGTTTATTTATGTTGTAAGCATGTTTATTGATAATGTGTGAAGGATTTTCTATGGATAGTGCCCTATTTTTGTGGTTTTATGGGTTTTATTAATGCATAATGTGATTAATGAAAATTTTTGTTTTTTTTTTATATTTGTGCCTAGAAAAGGGATTTTATTTTTGTTATATTTTTGTTTCTATCTTGAATACAATGCTAGGATTTTATATGTTTATTTTAAAAACTAGTTAGGAAAAAGAAATTTTTAGTTTCTTCTCTTTTTTTGAAAAATTAATTAATTAAAAATGAATTTTGGTTTCTATATATTGAAAATTAATCTAAAGAGAATGTTTTATTTTTATTTTTTCTTATAATTAATTTAAGGAAAAGGATTTTGCCTTTGATTTTTTTTTTGATTGATAATTTTTTTATTGTTTGAAAACTAAGGCATTGATTTATATATATATATATATATATATATATATATATATATATATATATATATATATATATATTTGGTTTTAGTTTTTGTAAAAGAAGGATTTTTTTATTTTAATTTACGGGCACAAAAGGAGGGATTTTTTTTTGAAAGAAGTTTTTTTTTTTTTTTTTTGAACCATGAAGAAAAGGATTTTTTTTTGTTTTGATTTTCAGAGCATAAACAAAGTAAAAGGTTTTGTTTTTGTTGTTTTTTTGTTTTATATATATTTTTTGATTGATTTTCTTTGAAGTATAAGGACTTTTGTTGTTTTTTTTTTTGTTTAAACAAAGTAAAAGAATTTTTTTTTTTATTTTGATATTTTTGAAGTATAAGGCTTTTTATATTTGTAAACAAAGTAAAAGGATTTTTTTTTTATTTTGATATTTTTGAAGTATAAGGACTTTTATTTTTGTAAACAAAGTAAAAGGATTTTTTTATTTTGATTTTTTGTTTTGAAAAAGGATTTTTGTTGCATGTGTATCTTCATTTCCGAAAATAAATGAGGAAATGGTGAGCATTCTTACCTCCCCTCGATGCATAGTATATCATGGTTTTTTGTCATTGACCTGACCGCGGGGGGAGCAGTTCATTTGGGTAGAGCGGAGAGCGGGCCCATGGCTCGAAATGCAAGGCGAGGCTGCCCGAGTCGGCCTCCTACACCAACAGCACACCCATATTTCGAATTTCGGAATAGCAGGCAAGGTAGGCGAGGGGTTTAATTTATTCCCTTTATGTAGTTTTGCTTTGCCTCTATGATCTGATGTGCATTTTTTTTTTGGGCGCCCAATATTGTATTTCACAGGGGGTGGCTCGACTTTCAAGACTTTTACCTCTGTCCCTCCTGTAGTGAAGGCCCTATTGGCACAGGTGGGCTTTGGAGAGTTTCTGTCCTGCCCTGCCATGTGGGTTGACGCTGCGTATCTGAAGGCCCTGATCGAACGGTTTCGCCTTGAGACGATGACCTTTCACATGCCGTACGCTGAGATGACCTTGATGCCCATCGATTGGGCCATGATTACCAGTATCAGGATACGGGGGGTACCGATAGTCGATCTCGCAGTGCCGAGTAGAGAGGACGTCATCCGATTGATTAGGGCCTATCCCCCTCGCGGGCAGACTCATGGTACCGAGGTCAAGATGTCCTAGCTGACCGCACTTTATACACCTGACGAGTTAGTGGATCTGGGTTAGCCAGACAGGGTGCTCTACATCACGCCAGATCGGGCGATCGTACTAGCCTGCATCACTCTCCTGGTCTTGCTCGGTAAGACCCTTTTTACCAACGTGAGCAGTGGCCGAGTCAACCTAGCCTTGCTGAGTGTGATGGACAACTGGGGTGACGTCCACAGGTATGACTGGAGAGGGGCAAGGTACGCATGATTGATGTACAACTTGGCTCGGGTCACGACCGGGGATTCTAAGTCTGCTATTGGTTTTTGGGCCGCCCTGGAGGTAATTCATCATTCCTTTGCTTTTGCCATTTTCTTGAATGGTCTTTATATGCTACTGACCTGCTCTTGTGCAATGCCCCCTTTTCAGGTATGGGGATATCATCACTTTCACCTTGGGCACCCGTTTCTTCACTCGGAGGAGCTCACCTATCCTCTTCTTAGCAACTGGAATCAGGCCCGGCGCCGTGACGTAGGCCTGAAGCACATGGAGATGGGCCTGAGGTCCCAACTCGACTTGATGGTTCCTGAGCAGGTAAAGCCCCCTTTCAACTATGTTTATTCTAGTTCAGAAATCCTCTTTGACTGATGTGCTACCTGCTTGGATCTTTTTGGCCTGGACAGATCCTTCCTTACCCGTACCTTGCATCCCCCTTCTGGGACTAGGCAGCCGTAGGCCCCTCTCGCTTGTTCAACAACTGCCGCTTCGTTTTCTTCTATGGGGTGTGGGCCAAATTTTATTATCTGGGAGAGCGAGTGGTGCACCAATTCTGGGGCCACTATGCCATACCTGTGGACCCTCTGACGGATGTTTGGCATCTCGTTGGTAGTATCGAGGAGCTCACAATGGCCTTTTTCAATAATGGGCTTCCCATCCATGCTCTCCACGTGCCCGGGGATTATCATCTTTGGTACGAGTGCCTACCGTACCGGTTTATCTTATCGCGCTTTATACCTAGCGCCAATTTTCTTGCATTCGGTGGTCCACTCGGTCAGGTAATTTAGCTTGGATTAGTTCCCTTTATGTTTTAGTTCGGCCTTCATCCCTTCTAAGCGGATCTTTATTTTGTTCACAGTTTGCTTTGGGGAATGATTCGGATGGCGAAGGCGGGATGAGTGCAGCTGATACGTCAGGGGTAGATCCCTCCGGTGCTGGCCCTTCTGGTGCTGGTCCCTCGGGTGAGGGCTCTTCTGGTGTTGGTCCGTCGGGTACCTCTCATGTCAGTATCCCTGGTGACATTCCGCCTGTGGTTTATGGGACCTTCTGACGCCTGAATGATAGCTTCCTTTCGGGCCTCTGCGCTGATGTAGATCGACAAGCGCGACTCTCTGTTGAGGCTGCCCGTGTTCCTCCTCTCGAGGTGATTCCAGGGGTAAGTCCTCTGCCAGCCCATCTCTTTCTTGTTTCGGTCTTCTTTTGCACATGCTTTATGATTGCCCTGATAGCTGATATTGTATTGTTCTGAATGTAGGGCTTCGACTCGGCCATGGAGTATGCGGCGTATCATCGCCACATTACGGAGCTTAGGGAGGTGGAGACAGTGAGTACCTTGCTGCTATGCTCTTCTCATTTATTCTATTATTATTTGTCCCTTAACCGATCCTGAATTTTGATTCTGACTATGCCTTGCAGCGTGCCCATGCCAAGGAGTCGCGCTCTTTGCTTAGTAGGATTTCACAGGCGTGGTCTCAGGTGGGGGACATGTGGACTTTTCAGAGCTCTTCTCGTCGTCGGAAGAAGTCAATGGGCGCAGGCTAGGAATAGGCTTTTAATTTTTTTTCTTTAAAATTCAGTACTCTTGGGATTGGATTTGGATTTGGATTTGGATTTGTTAGACATTTTGGGACGGATTGATGTGACATTTTGGATATATATTATTTTTAGTGCTTTTGATTTTATGCCATGATTTCCTTGCCCCATATCTATTTTTCTGTAGGATGTGTCTGCCAAATGCTCTTAGAAAGCGACCTTTTACGTCGCATGCCTTAATGTAGGATCAATCCTATACATAAACAAAGTAATTCCCAAACTATCAGTGATTGGAAAAAAGCAAAAAGGGTGAAAGTCCCCCCAATTAGGTCTCGAGATGGCTGAAGAGGGGGGATCTTTAGTCTGGCGCAACTATTAGTTGCGCCAGGCTAAAATCCTAGGAAGAATGTGCTGGTGCAACTAATAGTTGCGCCAAGAAAAATGGGGGATAAAAATGCACTGGCGCAACTAATAGTTGCGCCAGGCTTAACCTGGGGGCCGAGAGTCCTCATATACCCGAGTTAGCTCAAAAATTATTTCATTTTTTGTTTGGCTTGGCCCCTTTGACCGGTTCTTTTTGCTCTTGCTTTTCCAAGGCGGGTCCACCACCATTCAACAATTTTTATCTTCTTAAAAGATCGTTGTACGTTTATGGACCCGCTTTCTAACCCTCCCTTACGTGGAGGGTCCGAAGCTAATTTACTCCCTTCCTTGGGCTTGGGGCCCAAATTTCTAACAGCTTGGTTTGGGAGCTTGAATGAGAGTGAGCTCGCCTTCCTTCCTTTCTTGATGTTCCTCCACGATGGGAACTCCTTTACGCTGCCGCTTCATTTGGGACGTGAATTTCCATGTATTCCGTTTTGGGAAGCGGGAGCTAACCCCAACCCTTGAGGAGCTATCCAATCTGTTTGGCTTAAAGCTTCATAGGGGCCTTGCAAGAGTCACGCCTCGGCCGGGCTACTCCAAATCCATTCACCTTACTCTCGGTTTGAAGAAACTTGAGTATGAGAAAAGTCTCATTGGGGGGCCCACAAGGTGTTCGCTAAAATTCCTCAAAGAACTTTTCGGTGACGAAAGTCTTCGAAAATTGCCAGTTAGGAACATTTTCAATGTGAAAGCTTTAACACTCGGTCTCATTTCTGAAATCCTCTTCTTTACTGGGGGGAGAGCTTCTCTTTGGCAATTTGCGATATTCTGACCGAGTTGGAGGCGGGCCGTTCCATGATGTATTTGGTGCTTGCTGAGCTATATCGATGCCTCGATTCATTTGCTTTGGGTAAGGTGGAGGGCTTTCGAGGGTGCCCCTTCTTGCTTTAGGTCTGGTTGGGTGAGCACCTTGATATCTTGGGGCCAGTGCCCCGCTTTTATATTACCTGAGGTGAGGCGGCTCAGTGCTTTTTGGGTAGGTGCCATCTGCTTCCGCAGGGCAATTTGTCAGTTTTGAGGCTTTGGTTGACCGAAGCTGAGCTGATATGGAGGCTTCCTTGGTTGAACCAAACCTTCCCAATAGTTTTCTCTAGAGACTATGAGGGCATCACCCTCCTAGGATTGACCAACAGCACCTTCTACTTTTCATTCCGGGTGTTGCGTCAGTTTGGCTGCTCTCTGCAGGTGCCTTGCAAGGCAAAACCCCCTTTATGTGACTTGATCTTTTCTAGGGGGTCCTCTAGAGACATAGATCAGATCGCTGCTCTTTGGGAGATGCATCAGTCGACGTTGATGTGTGATATGGAGCAGGGAGATTTGGTTCAGTCTTCTCCTGAGTACGAGGCCTGGCTATTGACCGAGCAGCCTATTGCTGATGGTCTGGATTCAGCAGAGATCATTGACACTGGAGGCCCCTAGCAAAAGAAAGAGACGATACTCCGAGCCCGCATCGAACTACTCGTGGACAAGAAGAGGGTCTTGCAAGAACTTTTGTCACAAGAAAGAGTCAGAGTAGAGATAGCGGAGAGCGAGGTCCTTTGTCTGAAGGGGTCATTGAGTGTTGCCCTTGAAGCTGGAGATTCTTCTCGGAAGAGGTACAAAGCTTGCATAGTCACTGGTTTACCAAGCGAAATGTCCTAGAAGATGACTTTCATGCTGAGATTAGCGCATTGAAGCATGAGTTGGGCCGCTAACTCCTTCCTGCACACATAATCTTTTTGCATAGATCAAATACAGAAAAGGGGTGTAAAGAACCCCTTTACAGATACACACACATTTTTTGGTATACATATTTTCTTTATGTTTTTATTCTCTTTTTGTAAAAATGGGAAAAGAAAGAAAACTAGTCATCACACCGGCTATTTTTGGGATGTGGTGCAAGCGGTGCATTTTGTAAAAGAAAGACAGTTTATTATATACATCTACATAGACTTTTCTGTCTTTTGTTTTTTTTGTGCATTTTTCTTGGGTGTGGTGCTTTAATCACTGGGTGAAACCTTGTGACACCCTGGGTCCTCTTTTGAGCATGGTCGAACCCCTCTTTGAATGGTTGATTCTGAGAGAGTTTCAACAATTTTACCAAGGCTGGAATGTCAATCCCTTTGGATTGAGTCAAACCTTTCTCCTTACCTTGAGTCATACGTTTGACAAAGTAGTTTCGCAAAAATAATTCTGGTCAGGACCCGATTTGAACTAGCATGAGCGGCCCAAAAAAGGGGACCATGGAGAGTAACCAAGAGGGCTCCTTAATCATTAATCAATCATTTCAATCCCTTCCACTTTTTCTCTCTCTTTTTTTTTATTTATCTCCTTTTTTTTTTTATACCCGTGGCACCCTTTTAGGTTTTCACCACGTCCATGGGTTTAGCTCTCTTACCCCAAGCGCTCTTTTGAGCTTTCACCTGGTTTGCACAAACTCGCTATTTTTACCCGTAGCGCCCTTTCGGGTTTTCACCACGTCCATCTTGCTTTGAGCTTGTATTTTTATTTTATTTATTTTATTTCTTTTTCAACAGCCACAACATAGACGTCGATTCCATCATAGCCGGCTGGACGGGGTTCTGGCGCCGTCTCACAACTCGGTTTGTGTTGACTTAACAGATATTATGATTGCTTGTGAACCTAAAAGAGGGCTTTCTTCAAGGTGTAGCTTGGCCATGGGTTAGGTTAGGATTTGAAGGTATGCAGGATTAAAAGGGTTTCCTTGATACGGCTCAGTTTTCTCAACATACTTACTTCCTTGGGGGATTTTATTGGACACGCCCCACGATTCTTTTTTTTCTTTCTTTATCTTATTTTAGGCAATCTCTTTTTGAGGTTTTACTTTTTTGATTTTTTTTTGATTTTCTGATAGCAATTCTACTTCCTCTTTGTTTTTTTTTTGTATATGTACTCACTCTTTCTTTTTCGGGGAAAGGGTTTATTGAAAGAAGGCCCAGGCTCAAATGGGGTAGCAAAGGATATCATCATATTTAGGGATACTCTTTGGCTACTGTGCTTGAAATGATGGCCTTTTTGGGTGATTCTTAAGCAGTCACATATCTGTTTCACCAATACTTATCTTGTCGTGATAGAGTAAGAGTAGAACCGTCGGACATAACCAGCATTGATGGGCTTAGGAAGATGATCTCCGTCCATGGTGGCGAGGTGGACAGCTCATCCCGGTAGCACCTCTCAAACGACATAAGGTCCTTCCCAGTTTGGCTTGAACTTTCCTTTCAGATCGGTGTGCAAGGATGGGAAGATCTTCTTCAGCATAGTGTCTCCTACCTTTAGATCTTGATCGCGGACACGTTTAGTGTAAGCGCATGCGATTCGCCCCTGGTAAACTTGAGTATGGCACAAGGCTAGGAGTCTCTTCTCGTCCAATAAGTTCAATTGTTTGAAGCGAGATCTCTCTCTCTCTCTCTCCGCTTTGGGTAAGCCTGATTCCATGAGGATTCGGAGCGAGGGTACTTCAACCTCAACTAGTAGGACGGCCTCAGTTCCATACACAAGGGAGAATGGTGTTGCCCCTGTAGCGGTGTGGATTGACGCTTTGTACGCCAATAAAGCGAATGGTAGCATTTCGCTCCAGTCTCGATAAGTGACGACAATCTTCTCAAGGATGCGGACAATCGTCTTATTAGCAGCTTCCACGACTCCATTAGTTTGAGGCTGATAAGGTGATGAGCGATGGTGCTTGATTTTGTATTGCTCGCAGAAGGCTCGGATGCATTTATTCACAAAGTTTGTGCCGTTATCTGTGATGATATCCTTGGGTACTCCAAATTGGCACACAATATTGCTCTTGAGAAACTTCTCGATGTGACTAGCCGTGATGTTGGCATATGACACCGCTTCTACCTATTTGGTAAAGTATTCAATGGCGATGAAGATGAATTGATGCCCGTTCGATTCTTTCGGATGAATCATTTCGACGATGTCAAGGCCCCACGTGGCAAATGGCCAAGGAGTGGTCATGCAGTGTAGATCGATGGCAGGAGCATGTATTAGACTAGAGTGTTCCTGACACTTGTAACATTTATGAACATGTTTACGACAATCTGATTCCATAGTGGTCCAAAAGTATCCTTGTCACAGAATTTTCTTGGCGAGCATGTGACCGCTGACGTGGGCTCTGCATACTCCCTCGTGGATCTCCCTCATAAAATTGAACGCTTCACTTTCTGTAAAGCACCTTAGCAAAACATTATTATAGGATCGCTTGTAAAGGCATTCCCCGCAAATGATGTAGCCTGCTGCTAGGCGTTGAATGGTTCGTCGATCCGTCTTGAACCTATCCTCAGGGAAAGTTAGTGTCTCGAGGAAATTCTTAATATCTGAGAACCAAGGTGGCTCATCATCAGGCTTTATTGGTTCCTCAATTTGGAGGCAAAAGGCCGGCTCATTCCTTTGCTCGATCATGATCGGCTTCATCTCAGCACCATACGAGATTTCTATCATTGATGCTAAAGTGGCTAGTACATCGACAAAATGATTCCTTATCCGGGGGACATATGAGAATGTCACATCTTGGAAGCAAGCTATCAGATCCTCAAGGTGTTCATGATAGGGGATCGGTTTCTCGTCTTTTGTCTTTCAGTCACCATTCGTCTGGCATATAATTAACTGTGAATCGTCGAACACCCGGAGGTGAGTTACATTCAGGTCGAGAGCCGCCTACAGACCAGCGGCACAAGCTTCATATTTAGCCTTGTTGTTAGTGCAGAAGAAGTTGAGCTTGATAGAGATGGGTACGTGAGATCCTTTCAGCGAAATCACAATGGCGCCAACTCCCTAACCTTCTGCATTAGCTGCCCCGTCAAAGTGCATTACCCAAGAATCCTCTGCTTCTTCTGTATCATTCTCTGTCATAAAAAGGATGTCCTCATCAGGGAATTCAGTTCTCAAAGGCTCATAATTTGGCAAAGGATTGTCGGCAAGATGATTGGCGAGTGCCTGCCCCTTAATCGACTTCTGAGTGACATATGTGATGTCGAACTCAGATAATAAAAGCTGTCAGCGCGTGGTCCGTCCAGTGAGGGCCGACTTCTCGAACAGGTATTTTAGTGGATCCATTCGAGCTAAAAGTAGGACGGCTTGAGATAGCAAGTAATGGCGAAACCTTTGAGTAGCCCATACAAGAGCTAGGCATGCTTTCTCTAGATGAGAATAACGTGTTTCATAATCAGTAAACTTCTTACTCAGATAGTAGATGGCCTACTCTCTTCTTCCTGTCTCATCATGCTGACCTAAGACACATCCCATCGAGACTTCCGTTGTGGAGAGATACATCAAGAGTGGTCTCCCTGGCTCAAGTGGCACCAACATCGGTGGGTTAAGGAGGTAGCTTTTGATTTTATCGAATGCTGCCTGGCAGTCGTCGTTCCATTCAACGGGCGAGTTCTTCCTTAGCAGCTTGAAGATCGATGTGCAGATGGGCGTTAGCTGTGCAATGAACCGACTGATATATTGTATTCTGCCTAAGAACCCTTTAACCTCTTTCTCAGTAGACGGTGGTGGCATTTCTGTGATAGCTTTAACTTTGAATAGGTCGACCTCAATCCCTCTCGTGTTGACGATGAATCCCAACAGTTTCCCTGACATAGCGCCAAATGTGCACTTCTGTGGATTCAGACGTAACCTATATTTTCTTAGCCTCTCAAACAATTTCTGAAGGTTTACCAGATGGTCGCCTCGCTCTGGTGACTTGGCAATCATGTCATCGACGTACACTTTAATCTCTCGATGCATCATGTCGTGAAACAGCGTAGTCATAGCTCTTTGGTATGTTGCCCCGACATTCTTTAGCCCAAATGGCATGACTCGATAGCAAAAGGTTCCCCATGGAGTGATGAACGCTGTCTTCTCCCTGTCTACTTCTGCCATCTTAATCTGATTATATCTTGAGAATTCGTCCATAAAAGAAAGCATCTCGTGCGTAGCAGTGTTATCAACTAAGATGTCGATGTGTGGCAGTAGGAAATCATCCTTTGGGCTCTCCTTATTCAAATTTCAAAAATTGATACACATGCGGACCTTTTCATCCTTCTTCGGCACCGACACAATATTAGCTAGCCACTGTGGGTACTTGGATACCATGAGGAACCCCGCATCATACTGCTTGATGACCTCATCTTTGACTTTCAACATCCACTCGGGTCAGAGACGTCTGAGCTTTTGCTTAACCGGCTTCACATCGGGGTAGAGAGGCAACTCATGCTCGACCAAATCAGTGTCCAGACTAGGCATGTCTTCGTACGACCAGGCAAAAACATCTTGGTATGACCGAAGGAAGTTGATCATGCTTTTTCTCTCCTCGGGAGACAGTGACATTTCGATTTTGGTTATTCTGGGAATCTCCTCAGTCCTTAGATTAACGTCTTCGGTCTCTTCTACAACGGGAGTAGGGCCATGCTCAAAGTAGGCAAACCGGTCAAGGAGCTCATTGGGGAGTTCCTCCAAAGGACTATCCTCGTCCAGGCTCGTAACACCTACCTCTTCTTATATTTCTACAGGAAAGGGGTACATGGGACGGGTATTTCGATTAAGGCATCCTTTTGTGGGACTTTTTCTGGAATTTTAAATGACGATATTTTTGGACTTTAGGTTTTTTCAATATTTTTGGGATTTTGTACTTTTTCTATGTTTTTGAGATTTTTATTTTCTTCGGAGACGGACCCTTGGCAAGGCGGGCTGCTATATATACAAGGTATTGCCTGCCAAGGGCTTATCTCACTTTTTATTGGTTATTTTTTTTTTTAAAATATTTGCCAAACTTTAGGTCACTCCCTGCTTTCAGAGTTTGGGGCAAAGATGACCAGTTGCTTACCTGAGGGGCCGCTCCTTTACCTGTTTGGATGGAGGGTACTGACTGATATAGCTCATTAGAGTCAGCCTTCATCATGTTGATCCCCATTTCATCTAAGATGATATCCTCAAATGTCAATACCATTTTGTAGTGATTTATCACAGGGGGAGTTTGTTTAGGTACTGGCCGTCATTCCTCGAAGAGGGACAATGCGGCTAAATCTATTTCCAGGCTGGAAAGGGAGATCTGGGGATTGGTGGGATGGATTGGGGCAATGGGTTTGTGTGGGGTCAAATGGTACCCCATTTCAATCGATCTTTACGATCCCAGCGCTGACAAAGGATTCCCTGATGTGCAGCCTAGGGCGAAGTTTTTCTTCTATGTTGATTTCTCTTGCCCTTGTAGCTGTAGTGACCCTGGCTTTCTCTTTAGCCTCTCGGACCTCTTCCTCTGTGGGCTTGTAACCTAATCCAAATCGGACTTTCTGTCCCTTGGTAATAATTGGCTCTCTTCTGCCTTGCAGTCTAAGCTTGAGCCCTCTGCCTTTCTGATAGCCCCATTTCTGGAGCATGGCCACCGCTGCTACCATACCGCCTCCTGTTTTAGGCATGATGCCCTCGATGGGCCCTAAGAGTATCGCTGATACCTCATATTCAAAACTGTGGAGGTCGACGTCCTCAACGGTGTGTGGTACATCCAACATATTGGGTTTTTAGATGCTATTGGCGGCCTTTTTTTTCTCGCTATGCCCCTTACTAATGATCGTGATAATCTTGTGCCCAGATGCAAACTTGAGTTTCTGGTGCAAAGTGGAAGGAATAGCTCCAACCTCGTGCAGCCACGGGCGCCCCAACAATAGATTAAATGAGGATTTGATATCCATTACTTGAAACAAGATGGGTCATTGGCCCTATCAACATCTCAAGATCAACTTCTCCCATTATTTCTCTCCTGGTATTGTCAAATCCTCTAGCGCTGGTTCTAGTGGGCCTCAACATGCATGGATCCACCCTGATCTTGGTGGCGGTTCTTAATGGGCATATATTAAATGCGGACCCATTATCGATTAGAACTAAGGGGATTACCATGTTTCTAGACTCGACCATTATATTCAGAGACTTCGAGTGGCTACCTCCTTCCGGCAAGTCAGCATCAGAAAATGAAATAGCATTCGGAGCCATTACTTCCCCAATTATCTGCCCGACTTCATCTGAGCTGACCTGAAGTGACACATGCGCATTTTTCAATGCCTCCATTAATGCTTGGAAATGGAGTGGGGACGCCATTATCAGATCCCACACAGTTATATGAGCAGACATTCTTCTTAGCTGAGTCTCCAGTATATGTTCCCGACTCATTTTTTCAAAAGGGTTCACCATGCTATCTTTCTTTCCCTCAGACTGGGCTTGCGCTGCTACTGGTACTTCTGGTTGTTTTGATATCCTCCCAGACCGTATGATAAAGTCCACTGCCCCTTCTCTGCTACTGCTGCCGGCATTGACATTTGTTTGCTTGTAGCTTAGCGTGACCTGATGAGGATCATAGGTTGGTCCCAAGAGCTGGAAAGGTATGGGTGTTGGTACTTGAGGAACTTGTACTGCGGGTTCAGGAGGTGTGGGCAACGCCTGATTTATTTCAGTGGTAGCAGGTTGTGTGAAAAGATTGGGCCAAATGGGGGTAGTGAAGCTCGACGGTGGTGATATTGGGGGGAAGGAGGTAAAGGTAGGCCATTGATAGCTGGTAGGTGCTGGTGGGAGATGGGGGGTTTGATGGGCCGTTAGGTAATTGACCGGGGTGGTGGAGTTTGCGGTGGCTGAACTGGTGGTGATGGGGGGGGCACTGGCCATTGGTAGTTCATTGGTGGTGGGGGATTGGGGGCCTATTAGTTTATTGGGTAATTGGTGGGGGTGGTTGTATATGGTTGGTATGCATTGATATGTACATAATTGACGGGAGTGGGTGATGGAAAGTATGCCCTGAGGTCTAAGGGTTCAATTTGTGGAGTCAGGTTAGGGAAATAATCTGACAAATTCAGGGGTTCAATTACCTCGATATTCCTCTCTCCAATATTTCTTGACAACGATGCTACATAACTCTCCCGATCACTGATGTAATCGGATGGATCGAATTCAAACTCCTCTTCACTTTCTACCATTCCAACGGTGGGTTTGAGACTTGCTCCTCCGGTGGGATGTGGGGGCAATGGCACCTGGTGAATATTTGCATGTTGAGAAGGTGCAGGTGGAATTATTTTCTCAGTGTCAATCAAATCTTGGATTATGTGCTTCAATGGGAAGCAGCGATCGGTCGGGGGACTCGGGCCTTGATGAAAATTGCAGTGGGTATTTAGGTCATAGTTCTTCAGGATCGGGTGAGGGGGAGGTTGCGGTTGACGGATAGTGACTAATCCCTTTTCCACTAACAAAGGTAAGAATACGCTCAAAGACTGCCCCAAGGGTGTGAACACTCGATCATAGCGGGCTCTTCTCTGTTCCAGAGTCATTTGTATTATATTCCCATTCCCTACTCTCTGCATCTGCTAAGTTCTTACTGGTGCTAGCGGGGCTGCCTGAAATTGAAACGGGGTAGTATTGTTATTGGGCTTGGTATTGGCAATGTTCTGAACATCGGCCCCTGTTCTCTTCTCGTTCCTTTGTTATGAAAATCTCCTAACCCCACTGGTTCACTCAACACGTTCTTATTCAGACGGCCCTCCTTGATGGCATCCTCACATCAGTTAGCATTTCTCACCAGATCAGCAAAGCTGAACTACTGCTGGTAGACCAAAAATTTCAAGATCATTGGCAGAGTATTCTTTAAAATCATTTTGATCTGCTCATCGTTAGGTATCCTATTTTTGACCTGAGCTGCCAGTGCTCTCCAATGTCCTAAGTAGTCGCTGAAGGTCTCATTCTGGTTCTATCTTAAACGGGCCAAGTCTGACTTTCGCGACTTAATGTCTATATTGTAGACATATTGTTCTTGAAAGAGGTGTGTCAAGTATCTCTACGTTTTTATCATGGATGGTTTTAAAGATGTGAATCATCTCAAAGCTGGACCGGTCAGACTCTTCTGAAAAACTTTTATTAGTAGTCTTTCGTCCCCTCCGTAATGGCACATGTCCCCACAGTAGGACTTTAGGTGTGCAATAGGATTGTCAGTGCCATTATATTTGTCAAAGGCCGACATTTTAAATTTGGGGGGCAGGGGGACCTCAACGAACAAACATAAATCTGTGAAGTCCGTGGCATGGATTTCAGCACCACCCATTTTCATCAACTGCTTTTATATTTTGTCTAACTGTTCTTTCAGCTGCTCTGACTCTTTCGATACAGGGGCTGCTTTCTCAGCGGTTAGTTGGACTTGACTCTAGGCCACCAACGGGTGGGCAATTATCTTGGAGGAGGGTTAAGGCTAGTCAATGCCCCAGCATAGGCCCCGCTATTCCTAATCTCATCTTCCTCATACTGCTGGTCGGTATAATGTGCAGTGAGGGCGGGATTCTCTTATTGTTGTTGCACAGGTTGGATAGGAATGACATGAGTGGGGGTTAGGGGAGCCCATTGGGAGTGAGAAAAGGTTTGTTGGGTGATGGGATTTTGGTTTTGAGGTGGGGCCTGATGGGGCCATTGGGCATGGGGGAAGGTTTGGAGATGGCCTTGGGGTGTGGGGCCATGGGAAAATTGGGTTTGGAGTAGGGTTTGACCAGGGTGTGGAGGCTGGGTGAAATGTTGGGGGTATTGTGGAAGGTATGAGCGTGGGGTTTGGGTTTGGGCCATGAAGCCTTGGTCATTTTAGGCCATGGGCCACCGATGGGTTTAGGCCATGGGCCCTTGATAGGTTTGGCTTAGTGGGCCTTGGTGGGTCTGGCCTAGTGGGTCTTGATGGGTTTGGGCCACGAGCCCTTGATAGGTTTGGGCCATGGGCCCTTGATGGGTCTGGGCCATGGGCTCTTGATAGGTCTGGGCCATGGGCCCTGGGTAGGTTTGGGTGGTGGGGTACTGGATCATGGGGCCCTGGGATATGTAGGAAAAGGGGGTTTGGGCCAATGGGCCTTGGGGCATGTGGGAGGTTGGAGATTGGGCCATTGGGCCTTAGGGTGTATGGGTAATGTGAGGTTGGGCCATGGGGCCTTGGGGCATGCGGGTAATGGGGGTTTGGATGGTGTGGATTATGGGGGGTTGATGGGGGTCAGGGGGGAGTGAGGCCTGGAGATTGGCTAGGGTATGGGATGGGTTCATGGGCATGGGGTGTGGAGGAGAGGTATTTTGGGAAGCTTTCCATGAGGAGTAGGCTTGGAACATCTCCTCCATCATGGCCATATAGGGGAGATCGGAAGTGGATGGTGGATTAAAGGGGTGATGAGACGTAGCTGGGGGGATGTGGAGGAAAAATTAGGCATGGCTCCGGTATGATTGGGCATGGCCATGGTAGGTAGTGGGATATGGGGTGGATGAGATGGGTCATTGGGAAAGGGGAATGTATGGTGGATGTATGAGGATGATGAAATGTTAGGTGTAGGTGTTTGGGAAAAATAGGGCATGGCCCCGGTAAAAATGGGCATGACCCGGGTAGATGGGGGGATTTGTGGGGGGATGGATAGGGAGGAAGTGGTGTATGTGAATGTGGGAGGATCAGGCCTATAGGGGGAAGATGGGAAATGGGGCATGGATGTGGATTGGGAGAATAGGTTTTGTATGGATGTGGAGGGGAAATGGGTTGGATTTGGTATGGGTATGGTTTGGACAAAAGATGGAGAATGGGGGGTTGGGCTTTGGATATTTTGGGGGGTAGTGGTTGGGAAAATGGGGGCACCAAATGGGCCGGTAATGGTAAAGGGGGGTTGGGTGAGGGGGATGGTGGAAAAAACTTCTTTCGAATAGGAGTGGGTTGGAGAATGTGGTGGGGATGAGTCAGGGTCGGTGTAAGCTGGGTCTACTATCCACGACATTCTACGGGAACGGGTTGGGTAAGGGTGCCTTGGATAAGGCCCAAAAATCCTCCTCCTTTTTCCCCTACGGGACGACGGAGGGCAAGATGATGCTGTTGTGCCGGCACCACAAACTATATATTATTATTATTTTTTTTTGGGTTTTGATTTGCTTTTTTTATTTTTTGATTTTGGGAAAAAAGTTTTTGAAAAATGAAGGTTTCGAGGCCTTGGAATTTCTTTTCGGGTGGCTCTCGTGCCCTAATTCAAGACCCGTGATGACGACTCCGACGCACTTTGGAAGAATCGAAGGAGAACCTTCGATCTATTGAAGGCACAAAAATTGAGGCAAACAATTTGATCCCCCGGAATGAGCCAAAAAGAAGTTGCCCTCTTTTGACCGGTGGGGGCGTATTGGGTGTCGAAGTTGATGGGGCCCAAACAAGGCACTGAGCATCCTGATCGGGGGACTCGGGATGTGAAAAAGGCCACGAATTCGGGCTGGAGCTGTATAGAACAGACTTGACGCAACTAATACATGCGCCCAGGTTGCAGGACTCCCCTTTTACACTGATGCAACTATTAGTTGCGCCAAGGTAAATTTTGGGATTTTAAAGCTGGCGCAACTATTAGTTGTGCCAGTTATAAATTCCTAATTTTTGCATTGGCGCAACTAATACTTGCACCAAGAAAAAATGGGATTCCAAAATGTTATGACAGCAGAGGCAGCAACCCAAAAATGAGTCTCTTTTTTGGGTTTTGTGGAAGCTGGGCTTTCGGGAACTGAGCTATTTTTCGGTGATCGATTCTCTCCTCACTGCACCTAAAGGGCTTGAGTCCAGTATAACTTGCTAGCGCGCTCCCCAAGGGTTTTAAGCCTTAGAATGGGAACCCACCCGATATACCTCCAACACGAGTGCCTTCTCAGATATTAGGTGGGCTGAGACTTTTCTGAATCATCACCACTAGCGGCTGCCACCATATTAAGACCCGGGTGGTTGTGTGTTTGCCTAATCCCAACCTTTTAAAATCTATCCCGTAAAAGCAAATTAATTAAGCTCCCTAACTCGGTTCAATTTTAATTTTTCAAAGCTTTTCTTCTTCTTTTTTTTTTGGAAGTTTTCTTTAGTTCAAAGACTGGGGGTGATGATCCCGTGCCGCCACAACGGGCCGGCGTTCACTGTTAGGATATGACAAGAAATAAGGAAAATGATGGGGCCAGTCAAGCAACTAGGCGGAAAATATAAAGTACTGAAATTTAAAGCCGAATCGTAAAGGTAGGTAAGAAAGGTGCCCGTTAAGTGACTAGGCAAAAATTGTTGAAATTTAAAGCTGAAATATAGGGGTAAGTGAAAAGGGTGTCAGTCAAGTGACTAGGCAAAAATTGCTGAAATTTAAAGCTGAAATATAGGGGTAAGTGAAAAGGGTGTCAGTCAAGTGACTAGGAAAAAATTGTTGAAATTTAAAGCTGAAATATAGGGGTAAGTAAAAAAGTTGCCAGTCAAGTGACTAGGAAAAAATTGCTGAAATTTAAAGCCGAATTATAGGGGTAAGTAAAATGACGTAATCAGAGGGGTGAGTAAAAAAATAATAAAAAGGTTATAAAAATAAAAAATAAAGAGGCCAAATTCAAGGGGAAGCTCTACTAGCTAGTCCCCAGCAGAGTCGCCATTTGTGCAATCGTGGGATTCATGACGATCTCGTCGTGGCGATGCGCTCACTAGCAAAAAATATAGAGTCGCCACCCAGAGCTTTTGGTGTCCCGGGATACCTATATCATTTTTATGAGCACCGAAGTGCTAAAAATATGACTCTAAATCCGATCCACACCAAACGCTCTTGGGTAGGGGCTTCAGTTATCGATCGGGAAGGTGTTAGGCACCCGATCAACCTGCTTAACACGGTCTCTACTTATGGCCAAACTAGAAATGATATAAAATAAAAGAAAATAGCTTCCTCTTGCCCAAAAGGGCTTAGAATCTTATTTGTGCCCCTCCATTCCTACCAAAAATTCGGCGGCATAACGGCACAAATGCAAGGATGAGAAGAGCTAAAAAGAGAGAGGAGAAGAAAGGGGAGAGCTGGAGCCCTCGGGCCCTTATAGCACCGTAGGAGAGCCTTGCGTGGCTTGCTTTGATGAGCTCTTGAAGGCTTTGTATGGTATGGAATAGGGTTCTAACTCCTAAGACTTGAAGATAAGAGGTAGAGAAGGGAGGCTAGGGGATCACACACACCTAACCTAGGGGCTTTCCATGAAAGGCAAGGGTGGGAAGAGCTTTTTGAATTCTAGTTTTTATATGGGAGGTGTGCACCAAAGGGAGAAAGATCTTCTCACTTTAAGCTCTTTCTCTCTTAGGTAGAAATTCTCAACCCCTAAACCATGGGGTGGGGGTCTCTATTTATAGGAAAAGGGTGGATTAGGAGATCACTTAGATGCTAATTGGGGTTAGCAATTAGGTAATCTCAAATCTAAGGTTTCCTAGGATTTTGAAAGCTTAGAAAGGTGTGAAGGTGGTTCTAATGGTGGATGATGGGTTGAGGATTTAAGCCACTCAAAGGGTTACAAATAGGCATTAAAATGGTATAACAGAACAAACAAAATACACCCCAAAGGTCGAGGTGGTCAGCAAGTCAAATCCCAATCATGAATTTCAGGGCAAAAATCATGAGTTACTATTCATATGACTGGCGCAACTAATAGTTACGCCAGGCAAATGTACAATAAAACAGTAATAAACAGCGCCTAGAAGTTGGCCCGCGCGGGTGGGGCCCACCTTTAAAATTGGCGCAACTAATAGTTATGCTAGGAAAAATTATAACTAGCGCAACTATTAGTTGTGCCAAACCCCTGGGGGGGCCCACTTGAAATTCCCTTTTTGCTCTTCGGGTTCGGATTGCCATATCTTTTGATCTGTAACTTCGATTGGGGCGACTCTTGGATCGTTGAAAAGTTGACGACTTTTACTTTTCAATGGTATAAGATTTGATTGTAGTAGATGGCCGTATCTGGTTTTGGTGCACCCCTCTTTTTTCCAAGGCTTGGGAGGTTAGGTTTAGGTTCAGAATGGGTTCTAAGGGTCGGGATGGTTAGGGTTGATTCCCAAGGGTTTGGAAAGGTTCCTAAGGGTTTCATACATGCCATTAAGATCTCAGAAATGCACCTCTCTTAAAATGTATTTCGATTAGGCCTTAGGCTGAATTTGGGTGTCTACAGTTTCTCAGGAGCAATTAACGACTGTAGCTGAGGGGTAAAAGATATATTTATTTACTTTCTAATTTAGATTTATTTGCTTTGTAAATATCTTCAAATTTTGATTTGATTTGACGACTCAGGTTAGAATTTGCAGATTAGTGTAACAATTTTTACTTTTCTATCTTCAGTTTTTTAAGGTTTGATTGACGCTCAAATTTTAGAAAATTATTGATTAGATTAAATCTATATTGATAGGATCTTAGACTTGATTGACGACCAATGCTAGAAAACTTGATATATGGTGTAATGGTACTGCTTATTTTCGTAAATATCCGAAAGCTGAAGATTGAGATTGACGACCTTAATCTGAAGGAGGATTAGGATTTATTTTTATACACTGAGATTAAATAAACATTCTTTTATTCATATGTCTCCAATAGATTAGAAAATCTTAAAGATAAATAGAAGTTTTTAAAATAAGGATTTGAATAGAATATAAAAATAGAGAAAACTTAGATAATCACTTCCTCGTGGGAACGATCCTAATGCTAGTACGATAATTTCCATTGTGTGCTTACAATAGGTTAAGATTTGAGTTAAATATAAATATAAGATACAGAAATCAAGATCGACCACCTCCCCTCAATGGGTCTTAGTGTACGGTCAGCACAAGGACGTGGGTGTGCATGCCCCCTAAGGTTGCAGTGTACCCTGTGTAATCCATTGCTAAATATGTTGACCTCCAATTGGAATGGTTAATTCGGCTATTGGCGGTATACAGTACATGATGCCCGTCACCCCAGTACTACGTATTGACACAACGTACATGGTTTCCGAAATGTCAGGGTATTACACGTGATGGGATAGAGTACACATTTTTATTTTCTTCTTTTTGACCATTTTAGGCGGTAGTTCTTTTTGATGGATTGACATTATGAGATAGTAGTTTATGACTATGAACTCTTATGTGCTGATTATTCACTTCATTATGGTTATAGACATGGTTGTCATTTATTTATGTGGTTGCCAATGTAGTTATTTTTATTTATGTTAATAATTAGAGATGTTCATTTGATGTAGTTGTGGATGTGATTGATACATATTTTCATAAATTATGCACTTATATTTTATTATGATAGTTTATTCACTCTACTGTATTGTTATATATTTGTTTTTGGTATACACTTTATTTCACATGTTTCTTTCAAAAAATTTTGCACATATTTTTTTTTATATTTCTAATGATTATTATAGATAATGAATTTTGATGACGAAATTAGTACTGCGTATGGTACAAGCTCTGATGAAAAGAATAACCTTATAGATTCAACCGACGAAATCGAGATTTTAGCTTTTACTGGTGCAACGATAGCCGTGCATTACTATAATTTTTTTGTATAAAAAGAACCTCATAGGGATTGTATTTTTAAAGGTATGGACTAGATCATGCACATTTTGAGACACTCTATTGTAGTTTTCGAATAATTTTGAATGGAGAGGCATGTTTTTTTAAGGTTGTGTGAGGCTTTAAAGGAAAGATGATTACTACAAAATTCAAGAAATTTATCTGTGGAAGAGAAACTAGTCATGTTCCTTGTGATGCTTGGTCACAATGAGCGAAATAGGATGATTTCAAAACACTTCCAACACTCACTAGAAAAAATATCTGGTCAATTTCATCGAGTATTGATGGCAATAGTACAACTTTCAATGCCACTTATTGTATCCCTATCATTTGAGACGGTTTCTACTCACATTAGTATAAATCCAAAATACATGCCTTGGTTCAAGGTAAATAACAATTTGAAACATGAATATAAAATTTATTTTCGTTGAACTCATTATCACATGCAACACATACTAATAATCTATTTATTTTTTAAATATTATAGGATTGTGTTGGAGCAATTGATGGCAAGCGCAATAGTTTCATTAAGAAGTAATCAAAAAGGGATGACTCAAAATGTGATAACAACATGTTCATTTGACATAAGTTTAGCGTTTGCATATGTTGGGTAGGAAGGCATAGCCAACGACTCTTGCGTTCTTCATGAGGCCATTACCAATTTTGACTTAAATTTTTCATATGCTCCACATCGCACATATTTTTATTTTGAATATTTGATATATTTTAAAATTTAAATATGAGTAATTTTTAGGGATAATTAGATAAACATGCCTCAAAAAAAAACTTTTTAGCAAAAAATGTCTCATCTCAAACGTTTTAGAAAAACAGTGCTTTCACGGATTTTCTGAAGTTTCAAAATCCGTGAAAGCACGTGTTTTCTAAAACATTTGAGGTCGGGCCTTTTTTGCTAAAAAGTTTGTTTTTGAGGCATTGTTTTTTAAAGTGCCCTAATTTTTATTTTCTCACAAGTACTATGTCGTAGATGCTGGATATGCTAATATGAAGGGGTTCTTAGCACCATATCGAAAGATGCGCTATCATATTCCAACCATTCAAAATGGTCCACGACTAAGAGGGAAGAAATAGTTATTCAATCATATGCGCTCGTCTTTGCGGAACATTATTGAATATTGTTTTGGAGTTTTGAAGAAAAAATGGCCAATTTTATCAAAAATGCCTCCACATTCATTAAAGATACAAAGGTTTATTGTGGTCGCATGTATGACAATTCATAATTTCATCAAGACGAGGAAATTGCTGATAAAGATTTTCAAAAATATGATAATGATGAATATGTCGAAGACGGTCTGAGAGAACCTGATGACGCTGTTACACACATAGGTTCTTCCCAAAGTCAGAGGGAAATGAAATTATTGAAGATGCGATAGCTGATGCTATATTCGATAGCCACAGTGGCAATGTTAGATATGAAAACTAAGTACTATTGGATGTTTAGTATTTTGTTCCTTATTAAGAGATTTCATCACATGTTAAATTTTGTTGATGATGTGTATGTTAATTCTCCTTTTGAATGAATGACGTATGATACAATATCATAAGTTACTAGTTTACACCTAATAAATCTTTAAATAGTTTACACCTAATAAATCTTTATTACAATCGATCGCAATTCTCTTTTGTATCATACTCTGCTTTGAACGTCTTCTGAAGAATCGTAAATTACGATTTCTCATTTTCTCTTTAGCTTCGTTCAGTCGTAAAGTATGATTTATAGCTTTCTATAGGCGATGAATCGTTTTTCACGTTTAATCATCTTCTTTCTGCTTTATGAATTCATTTTGACGAAGATTACCACTTTGGCTCTTTTACTATCTATCCTTAATATCTGCACATTAGTGGCTTATTAGTAGCAAATTAGGATTTAACATCGCTAATTAGGATTTAAAATGGTATATTATCTGACTGATTACACTCCCAAACTTATGTTTTGCTAGTCCCTAGCAATCAAGGGAAAGAAAAACATTAGTGGCTTATTAGTAGCAAATTAGGATTTAACATCGTAAATTAGGATTTAAAATGGTATATTATCTGACTGATTACACTCCCAAACTTATGTTTTGCTAGTCCCTAGAAATCAAGGGAAAGAAAAACTAATCTAAAATTTAAATGCCACTTTCGTAGGGAGCACGATTGCATTTAGCAAATGCAACAAGCCTTTAAACCCCTACGTAATCCCTAGTGGAGGAGTTGTAGTCTCCTGAAAGTTTTCACTGAAGTTACCTACAAACTTCAAATATTTTTGGATTTTTTAATTTTTTGAAATTAAATAAAGGTTAAAAATTAAAAATCTAAATTAATTTTGTACACTAGCTAAGTTAATCATCATATGGTTGTTATGATTTTCAAAAATTTACAAATCCTTTATCTTTTCTTTCCATCATAACAGTTATCCTTTATCAAAACTCAACAATTTCAACTTTGTAAAGCGTGGAGTGTGTACCAGTGAAAGGTTTATTCTTCACAAAATTTTCTAAATTGCAGATTTAGAAAATATTTTCATCCAAACTCTCACTATTGACATACTTTCAAAACGAGTTCGAAACTTTTGGGTTCCCTCAATATGATATATGTGATGAATTCAAAGGAAAATTGATTGTTAAGATAAATCTCATGGAGTGGATAATCAATTACGTTCTTATGATTTCTTTGTTAATTCACAGTATCTAAAACATATATCTCTACTAGACTCATACTTTTATAAATCGTAAATAAAAAAGGTCTTAATTTTGGCTTGTAATGGGGCTTTGGATTAAGATCTTTCAAAGAAAGGTAGCTAGGATTCAAAGGTTTCTGAGAATTTAGTTTTTCCTCCTCTATCTTTTTCTCTTCTTTTTTATTTCAGTTTCAGTAAGTATCCAAAAAGTTGGATGCTTCTTCCCATTTTCTTTTTTCTTTTCTTCTGTAATTCCCATTTCTTTTCTTCTTCAGATATCCTTTGGATTTTTCAACTTTTGGAAGCTCTTTGCTTCTCCTTTTTTTTTTTTTTTTTTCAGAATCGTAGTTACGATTTCTTGCTATTTTCCCATATTTTCTTCTTTTATTTTCTTGTCAATTGTACTCTTGTTCGGCATATCCCTTATCTATTAACTTTTACTCCTTTCACTCTCTTCTTCCCTTCTTTTACATTCTAAAAAATTGTAAGGGTTAAAGGTTGAAAGTTTTGGGTAGTACATATAGTTAAGGGTTTATAAAATTTTGGTACAAAGAAATTCAGTTTAAGCTTCTAATATGGGTTCAAAGGATAAATTCTTTCTGGGATTTTAGCTTTGACTAAGCAAAAGATAGCCTTTAATCATCTTCATGATTTACTAGCATGGATTTCATATTATTTTGATAGAATTAATAGATAATTTTAAAAGAAACAAATCATAATATTCATAGAATATTTGATTCATTTTTTCAGCAATATGAGATTTTTCATTAAAAATAAGTCAAGAAGTTTAAAAAAAATTTAAGCTTGAATAGATAGCAGTCTCTCTTTGAAGAGAAGAGGAAATAATGGGTCAAAAGCTCACTGGTTATATGATTTTGAAACTGAAATCTCAATATTGCAGTTTAGATCAAAGTAACATGAATTGTAACTGCTCTGCTATTTGATTGTTGAATTTTTGCTATGATGGATCGTGAAATTTTTAGGATTCATAACTTTTTTCTATCATAATTTCGCATATAATGGTTAACTGATCCTACTAATCTAAAGCAGAAAAAAATATATATGCAAAAAGTAAATTAAACAAACTAAACTAAAGAAACTTATATAATATATATAGAAGTTGTGTATCCCCCAAACTTAAATAGGAAGATGTCCTCATTGTGCAAAAATAGGGGATACTGTCAAAAATTTCCAACATACCTGGTGAGGTTTATGATTTTCCATTTTTTCTTACTCACTTGGTGATGATGGGTATGGTACAAGTGTTGAAGAAGGAGGACTATATAAGGCAAGTAGTGCGGTGTGGCTGTAAGAGGATTCAGACTCTGAGTTTGACACCACATCTATAGAAACATCGGGAATTGCTTTTGGGCTTGGTTCTACTGGTAGTTCAGGCTCAACTTCTTTTAAGAGAGCATTAGTTCTCTCTTTCTTTGCTGCCAGTGTATTATATTTTTCCTTCATAACTCACAACTCCTCTGCAACTTTTTCTTTTTCTTTCAGATCAGTGT
Organism: Chloranthus sessilifolius; assembly: GCA_021018995.1. Lineage (NCBI taxonomy): Eukaryota > Viridiplantae > Streptophyta > Magnoliopsida > Chloranthales > Chloranthaceae > Chloranthus > Chloranthus sessilifolius. The sequence goes on along the minus strand of CM037597.1, from coordinate 28,962,528 downwards.
TGAGTTTGCCGATAACAACAGATGTTTCTCTTATTTCATCCTACAGTTTTTCAGATTCAGCTGGTAATTTTGTTACCATGACCCAACATTTGTCCGTTAGGGAGTCAATATGCTTTTTCTGTTCCTCGCAAGTTTGTATTAGGGAATCCTTATCTTCTTGCAACCTGCTCAATTTCTCTTTTTCTACTGTCAGATGATAATTCTTTTCACTTAGTTGAGCATTTAGTGCTTGCTCATATTCCTGGTGAGCTTTTTCTCTCGCAGTTTCTATTGCAACAAGATCTTGAATAAATTCTCCAAACTGCACCATCAGAGTAACAATTTGATCCTCATAATTCTTTTTCTGTCCCTCCCATTCTTGTTAGTTATTTCTCAATGCATTGTTTTCATGTTGCAGTTGCACCATTTGTTCGTGAAGAGATCCAGTGGCTTCTTGGACTTTCTTGGCTACTTCTACTGTCCAATGTGCACTGTGGTCCCTGATAACCTTTCGCCGCATGTTTTATAATGTTTCTTGGCGTTCTTATGTAGTGGGTAGGAAATCCAGGACTCTGCTTTTCAATCTATGAAATTCTTCCATCAATTTCTTGACTATGCTTGGCAATGGTATTAAGTTTGGTGCATTTGTAAGTTGCCACTGTTCTATTTCTCTCAATCTCCTCTCCAAGTCATGTTGTGCTTTGAAGGATGTTGGAGTTGTTGTAATGGTGACTGGAGGAGATGTTTCTCTTGGGTCATTAACTCTATGAAACCCACCCTTAGATTCTCAAAACTTGGTCCTGCCTCTGCTACGTGAACTTTGGGAGTTTAATTTGTAGTGGTTGGAGTTACAGGTGTAGTAACAGACTCTATGTGTAACATCTCTGATTTTCGTGTACTGTGCAGGTCATGTATGTCATGAACAGTGCTAAGGCGTTTGTGGTTCACAAGGGAACCACACTTACTATATACACTCTTAGGTATATATATTCTACATGAGAGTTAGGTGGAAATAAGACATCTAGTATGGGTGTGTGTGCTTAGCACAATAGCCTTGCACTAGCTAGAGATAGGGGGAGGGAGTCCCATACAGTAGCCCTTATATTAACTTGAGAGAGAGAAAAGATAGAAGAGAAAGAAGAAGAGGGGTTTGGTTTGAGGAGAGATTTGTGAATAGAGATTTTCTTGTGATCAAAAGGTAAGGTCCACCATATGGATCTTAAATACACATGATGGGGAAGGTGTGGTGATGAGATTGAAAAAGATCCTTTAGTTTTGAGCTTGTGGATGATCTAGAAAAGGGTTTGGATGAGGGGTTTTGAAACCCTCTTGAGTGGAGTTGATCTTAAATCAAATCTAGAAGAGATTGATGATTTAAGGTATGTTTCTATGCTTTTATGAACATTAAATAGGGTAGAATTTATTGGTTTATTTTGGTATTAAATAGGGTATTAAATGAGGCTAAGAAATTTATTCTTGAGAAGCTTGAGCGACAACTGTAGCCCTTCTTCGCGCACGCGGTTATAATAGCTCGCTTGCGCGAGGAAAGGGAGACAAAATATAACGAGAAAATGAGTCCTTTGCTCACTCGAGCGAGGGCCTTTTGTAAAGGGAAGCTCGCTCAAGCGAGGGCTCGCGTGAGCTCCAGGGGACCTCGATTGTAATTGCTCGAGCGAGGTATAGCGCTCAGTCGCGCGAGGAATAGTGGTCGCTCGCGCGAGGTACAACATAGTTTTTGTTTTATTTTTATTTGTTCTTTAGACTCAGGATTCCCTAGACCGTTGTAAGCTTTTCTAAGAGTATTGCCATCCATGTAATGTAGGTTTGGCATATAGTTGTTACACTTGACCCCTTATATAATATCGAGGCATTTTGTCGATGGCTTTGCTCTAAGGTAGGGAATGCCTTAAACATGTACTTTAATTGTAAGAGCATGTATTTAGTGATATAAAAATGAGTAATTATGCCTTGAAAATATGAATCTTAAGTGCGTGTGTGTGTGAACACTAAGTAAGGAAATGAATTATAATATGAGTATGTGACGTCCCTAGGGGATGTGAATGTTATATGGGCATTGTGTGATGCATTGAGCTAGTCACATCCCAGGGATGTATGGAAAAGTATGAAGTAAAGTAAATGAGAATTGATCAAGCCTAATATAATATAATTAGCATAATCACACGATAAATAACTATATGTAGTGCACTTTTGATTTAAGGTTTGGAGAATACCCCACTTACGCGGCGGGATACCCGCGACTGGCTTGACAGGATATCCGTGACCGGTACGACGGCCAATCCGTACACCAGTTGGATATCCTAGGGATATATGTGAGATTTATATCCCGTCGCCTATGAGAAAGGGACCTGGGTAGTATTAAATGAATGAAAAAAGAAATGAAAATGGTCTGATTAGATGACCATGGAGGGTATTCCATCGGGGCTCGAGGCTATAGTAAATCGAGGATTATTTAAGTTATGATTTAAGTTTTTAGGCCAATCATTGTCTTTTGTAAGTAAAGTTGAGAACAAGTAAATCCATGTAAAGTAACAGTTACATTCAGTTTATCTTTTTAGTCATTTAAATTATTTTTCAGCTATTTCATTGATAAATTATGCTTCTAAATGTCATGAAATATATGTGAGAGATTAGCTTATATGTTCATTCAGTTATTTCCCTATTGAGCTATGATGTAGCTCACCCTTTAGACTATACGTCGTAGGTCCGGTGCTTGCGACTGCTAATGCTTCGGGAGACGTAGATCTGGAGGAGTCGGATTACGTACCTGGGGAGGATTCAGAGCCCCCTCCTGAAGACTTCTTCTAGAGGACCCTTGCGCTCTTTGATTTATTTTTGAGAGAGAATTGTATGGCTTGGTATGTAAGCCCTATTTTGGGAAAATGTATTAAATGGCGAGATATTCTTTTGGCGAACCATCCAGGGTGACTGTTGTATTGTCATTGATGGTTCGGGTGGGTTCTCTTGCTCATGCAGTGGCATGAGATCAAAACCATCTTTTGGGTTACTTATTTTTGGTGATTATATAGTAGAATTGGAGATTTAATTCGATATTAGTTCATATGTTTTTATTTTGCCTCATAGTTGCTTGGGTATACCAATGTTCCGTGCAGGCTTATGGGGCACGACCTCGAGGGTCGTGCCGATGGCACGGGTTTTGAGGTGCTAAAATCTGTGCTATTACACTATGTGTGCACTTGTATGGCTAGAAGTAGCCTTTTCAACAATTTGCTCCTCTCTCTGTGGAAGGATTTCTTCTACTGTAGTGATAACTGGGCTCACCAGCTCTGTTGCAGGAGCAATTGGTAGTGTGTCTGCCTCAGTGGAAGGGGGCAAAATAGGCCCAGTTGGTGAGTCCAAAACTGAGTCATATAGACTAGCTTGATCTATAACTGGTTCTGGAACAACTGGTGGCTTTAACTCAGATGGCCTCTCTCGTATTGGGGTGCTATTCTCCGATCTCTCATTAGGTGGAGCAGAAGTACTCGCTCCCTCTGTTGGAAGTACTCCCATTTATGCTCTTTTTGGGTATCAGTTCAATTCCCACTCGTTCAGGTGTTTCTCTAATAACCACCCCTGAGGATTTAGAATTCTTTTTAGGTTGGTTTGCTGCTTTTGATTTGGCTTTGCGGGCAGCAAATCGTGCAATGTGGCTTATTAGTGGGGATTGGTCTGAATTGTTACCTCCTTCCTCCTCCCGTCGTTGCGTATCCTGTGCCTTTGACATTCTACAACTTCTTTTACCTAGAAAAAATGGAAAAATAAAAGATTATTCAACAAGACATTATTTCCTATACCGATTTAAAATCATATACAGATACTCATTTGTTTGAGAAATAGAACATCACCTTACTCACGGTTAGTCTTTAAACCCTAATTTCAAAGTATCAACTGAATGCAAATGGGGTTTTTGAAATTGAACCGAGAATGCAAGGGAGGTGAAACAAAAATGGTTGAGTCATGTATAAGGGAATTTTAAAAAATAGAGGGAAAGGATGGGTAAAAAATGGAGAGTTTGAAAATGGGGCCGACGTATCCTCTTACAAATATGTAAGCCCTATTTTAGTGATGACCTACTAAACCGGTCATCACACCTTTGTTAACCTAGAGTAGTTGGTCGACTCTAAGCATTCAGCAATGGTAAATATGAACTCTCGTATTAGTTAAATTGTAATCGCTGCGTCTCAACTGATAGGCATATCCACAATGACGATCAATTGTAAATCCATACGATTGTTCGCTATAATATACACTAAGTACTCTACTATGATCATTCGGGTTTTCCAATAATTTGACTCATAATGTAATACTGAAATTCAAACAAAGTAAAAAGTATTTGTACAACATTTACAAAAGAGGCTACGAATGAGTCGGTAGCTCGACAATTCCTTGAGGTTTTCAGTTTGGGTTGAGGGGAGCAGATGTCTCCCCTAGAAACACTTGGCCTCTCAAATTATTAACCGACTACGTCGACAATTGGTCACTCTCTCTTTTCGCCACTTGTGAAGCTAGTTGGCCTATCTGGCTCTCCAACTTCGTAATAGACTGAGTGTGTGAATGGAGCACTTGAGAGAATTGAGCGAGTTGATGTAAATCCTTTGAATACTGATGCGACTGTTACTGTAAATCCCAGAGGATTTAAACAACTGTGGCGTTAGGTGCATTACTTGGTGGTCCAAATTGGGGTTGCATAGCAGGTAGTTAAGTTCTCTAATGGAAAGCTTGGGTCTGAGGAAATCAGGGTTGCGCAACCGATGATGCTAGTTGTGCTCCTCCTGTGGAACTATAGTTAAATCTACAATGGTTTCTCCACACTGGATTATACGTGTTCCCCTAATCTCCTCTTTGAAAGGCCATTACTTGTTCATTATCCACCACCTCTTGGTACGATGGCGCAGTTGGGTTTTTAGTATAAGTTTGGATCTGGCAGTTAGAATAGTTTGCCAAGGGTCTATCCGGAGTGTTACGTTTGACAACCATTAATGTTGCGATCTGTTGCTCAAGAGCCAAAACTTTTGCACTCATGTCATCCTCCTTTAATTTATCTTTACTGATATCGTAAAGTCCACCCCTCATGAGCGAGGTATAACGAGTGATATCTGGATCAGATCTAAGTAAGACCTATTTTTGCTTTGAAATGTTGGCCAGTTTCCCAAATAGGTTCCAGGAATGCTAACCATTTTGAGCCATGAAGGCTCCTCCACTCACGGCATCGACTGTCGATTGATTAGTCTCAGTCAATCCTTGGTAGAAACTCTGTGCTATTGACCAGTTCGACACATCATGATGAGGGCATTTTCTTAGTAGGTCTTTCATGCGCTGCCAATTTTCATGAAATAACTTTCCAAGCTGTTGCCTAAAATCTTGAATTGCTTGGCGAATATGGTTGGTTCTACCAATTGGGAAGTATTCATTTAAGAATTTGGATTGCAATTCATCCCAAGTGGTTATACTCCTAGCAGGTAATGAGGTCAGCCATGCTTTCGCTCTATCTTTGAGAGAGAATGGGAACAATCATAGCTTAATTGACTCCTCATTAGTCATCGAAAGTTGTAGTATCGTACAAAGTTCTATAAAATCCCTTAAATGTTGTTAGATATCTTCTCTATTAAGCCCATGAAAAGTAGGTAAAGCTTTGAGTGTATTGTGATTGTGATAGCCCAAATTCAACACTCCGAAACCTGTGCTGTCAGTGGGTTGGCGCTAAGGCCGAACCCCGGACAAAGTACATGGCATATCATTCGCACAGCGGAAATAAGGCAGAACCATAACTAACTAACCATCATAACAAAATAAGGAGGCACTAATGTTTATCATCAAAAGCTCAAAATGACGGTTCTAATTCCATATGAATGCCTATGGAAGAAGAACCAACAAGAACCACTGGTAAGGATCCTTCCTTACCGAAACATGGTTCACTAAAATAAGAATTTTTGTCATCATTCAGTTTTACACATATCCCTCACAAAACTCAACAATTTTAATCTCTCAATCTAAGACCAGACATGTCCGGGGCGCATAGAAAACAACCCTCAGGAGGAATATCTTCCAAGTCCTCACCAGGTGAGTAATCAGGATCCTCCTGCTCTGAAATCTCAGCTCCTACGTCTTCACCTAAACTTGTGACATTAAGTTGAGGAATGAGCTTCATCCAAGCTCAGTAGGAAAATACTTATAGCATACATATTATGAATATCAAACATATATCTTATGGTATAATGGAATAAAATCTGATCAAAACGTGTGCACAGTTGTGAGTATCATGGCATGAAACACATATGTGATGCTTGTTTGAAATTTATAACACATGTTCACATTATTGTCTCAACCTATGAAAAGAAAACTTAAGAGTGCTTTACTTAATGTATTGCATGAGGAACTATAGCCTCGAGCCCCCGATGGAATACCCACCATCGTCGTTCACGTGAACCATTTTCACATATATCTAAGGTCCCATAAAGTTAGACACTTGGCCGAACATAATTACCGTTATACGGTAGGAGTCACAAATCACACATAGCACAAAGGGTGTACGGATTGGCTGTCATACTGGTCACGGACATCCTGCCACACCAGTCACGATTATACCGCCGCGTCGGTCAAGTATTCACATAGAATCTTAAATCGAAGTGCATACATATAGCTTATTGCCGTGTAGAGTGATAATTATAGTTTAGTTTCAAAGTCAGGATAAAGTGTGAAGTTCACACACACACGTACATTAGATTGAATCTTGAAAGATTTCATAACTCTTACACATTTCAGAAACATACTAATGCACATGCCTTTTCAATTCAAAGTCATAAATGAAATTCACATGATTTAATCAAAGGATGTATCATAACATAACACAAATGCTAATGTAGTGAATGCATATGATATTAAGTTTTCCCTACCTCGAGATCTCAACCCGCATGCGCTCAATCTGCCGTTTGGGTTTGCCCTTTGTCACACAACACCAGGTCACCTAAACATATCAAATTCATGATTCACACTTTAGAATGATGCTAAACATGCCTCGGAAGATTTCCCCAAAACCCCTCAGTCAAAACATAATAAAATCCCAAATCTGGGAATTTTGATTGATCAGATCCCCATTTCGATCGATCGAAACCCAGTTTTGATCAATCAAACTCATTTCGATTGGTCGAACTCCTCAGAACATATACAGCACTTCTCAGTTCGATCGAACGATTTCCTAGTTCGATTGAACGAATCACAAATTCGATCGATCGAAAATAATTTCGATCGATCGAATCCCACAGAACCCAAATGACCAATACACAGTTCGATCGAACGAATTCTAATTCGGTCGATCGAAATAATATAATTCGATCGATCAAAAATATTTCAATCGGTCGAATCCCACAGAAGCTAATTGACAATCACACAATCGATCGAAAATATGTCGATCGGTCAAATCCTCACAGCAAGAATTCCAAAACCTCTATTCTATACATTTCGATTGATCGAGTGTGAGATTCGATCGAACGAATTACTTCTGACTTTAAATTCTTCCTACTTAAGTCCATTTCGATCGATCGAACCAAATTTCAACTGTTCTTGGGTTTTCGCACTTATTCTCTGTTCTTTCCCAAATCAGACTCCATTTCTTATGATTCTTTGATCCTAAATTGAACAAAAACAACACTAACACAATTTCATGATCTAAACTTAAATTTTATACCTGGATTTCCTCTGAATCCCCAATCCTTGCTTCTAGATCGGATTAGGGTTCACCAAGTGAACATCGTTTGTTCTGCTTTGATCAAATCCTTCGCTTCCCACATCACGAACAGATCGATCTCTCATTCATAAGCAATCAATGCCTTTAATTCAACCTATCCTCTCTTAACTTCTAATCATGAGCAATAAATAGGGTTTTGAATGCAAATATAAATGAGGCATTTATTTCCTTTTATAACCAAGCCCTAGGCTTAGGTATAAAATAGGTACACCATGGTTGGGTATATGAGGGTTCACTAGCCCATAACCTAGCGTACTCATATATAATCCTCTCCATCGGATTTGATCTATAAACATTACTTAGTCCATCGGTACGGTCCTTGACGTGCGGACCGTCGGACACACGTACCGAGGGGTACTGTTCATGGGTTAAACTTAGGGACATTACAGTGATTGATTTCATAATTATGTCCAGTTGTAACCTCTAATATAACTCTACAGGAGGGTGCAACCAGAGTAATCGTGCTTAAATGTGCTTGAATTGAATGGTCGTTAGCCATGGTTAATAACTCTCTCCTAGAAGATCGATTTAAAATGCGAGATTATGCAAGAGAGTTCATTCAATTTCTGGGTCATACTCTAAGAGTTCTAAACTCTGAATTAATATGCTCTGAATTCATACTAAATAAGTCTTAACCTATTGCAAGTGCACAATGGAAATTGCAGCACTAGTATAGGATTGTTCCTACGAGGAAGTGTTTTATCTTTGTATATATTTATTTCAAAAAATTATCATTATTTTTTAAGATTCTAAACTACTGGAGAAATATGAATAAAATAATGGTTTCTTAAACTAATTGCAGAAAAATAAATCTAAATCCTCCTTCCAGATTATGGTCGTCAATCAGAATCCTTTAGTTCTCAAATGTTTACAAAATTAAAATACCGTTACACCGTATTACAGTCTTCTAGAATTTGGGCGTCAATCAAAAGCTAAAATCCTTTAACACAGATTTAATCTAATCAACAATCTCCTAAAACCTAGGTGTCAATCAAGTTCTAGAAAATTGAAGATGAAAAAGTAAAACCGTTACACTAATCTACAAATTCTCAATCTGAGTCGTCAATTCAAATAAAAAACTTATAGATGTTCACAAAGTAGTAAAAGTGCATAAAAATAAATCTAAACTAGAAAGCAATAAAAATATATCTTTCACCCCTCAGCTGCAGTCGTCAATTGCTTGTGAGAAACTACGGATATCTACACTAATCTTTCAGCTCTCAATCCCAGTCACCAATTGTGATCGAGGAACCTTGGATATCTACACTAAACTACTATAATTTTTTTGATCAAAAGAAAACTCAACCTCAGTCATCAATTGATGCTGAGAATTCCTTTGATGAAGAATTCCTATACCAGGCTCTCTTATTTATAGATCATAAGGAGTCGGTTTACATTATTCTAATCCTAATAAAAGAAACTATTAAAAACAAAAGTTTCCTAATATAACTCTACTTCTAATCCTATCTTTCCTTGCTTTCCAATGGTTGATGCACTTCTAGAATTATTCCTTATTTTTAGCAACAGAGTCCTTCTAAGAGTTTATCTTCTCAATCTCCTTAGATCTGTGATTCGCCAATCTTCAAATTTAAGAGATTTTCTAATTCTGTGCATGCCGGTGTAAATCTTCACGTGATCAACAGCAATAGGAAGCTTCAATTCTGTACAATCATAAATCACGAATTCTCTTCTTTTCCACAACTTTCACCCTGGATGATTCTTCATTACGATCGATCACAATTCTCTTTTGTATCACACTTTGTTTTGAACGTCTTCTGAAGAATCGGAAATTATGATTTCTCATTTTCTCTTTGGCTTCGTTCAGTCGTAAAGTATGATTTATGGCTTTCAGTAGGCGATGAATCATCTTTCACGTTCAATCATCTTCTTATTGCTTTATGAGTTCATTTTGATGAAGATTAACACTTTGACTCTCATTTACTGATTATCCTTAATATTTGCACATAAGTGTCTTGTTAGTAGTAAACTGGGGTTTAGCATCGCTAAGTTAAGGGTGATAAAATAATATATTATGTGACTGATCAACCATCAATGAACATGTCCAAAATATAAATGGTGTAACAATTAAATAATGGGTGGCGTGCACACGTATTCTCATAATAAAAAACCTTTGACTTCCTTGAATCAGATGTTGAAGATTGTTTTTAGTTCGAATCTTCCACACAATGGACCTTTAGATAATGGTGCACCTATCAGATGGTCACATGTTCATTCCATGTTGCACACAATCCCCAAAACTGATTGTGATCATGGGTGTACCTATCAAACGATCACTTTTGGGGTTGTGTGCCACGTGGAATCAACAGTTGACCGTCTGACAGGTCCACCATAATCTCAAGATCTATTGTGTGGAAGATTGGGATGAAAAATGATCTACATAGTCTGATTCAACGAAGTCAACCATTTTTTTTGGTGGAAAATTATATGTTCTTCAAAATTTTAACCGGTGTAAATACAAATGAATGCTCATCTCTACCACTAGATTGATCACCAAATCCCAAATCCATAAGTCCACTTCACATTTCCATTATCTCAACTCTCACTCGTACAATCGTACATGACACACCCCAACTATAAATAGGTAGAATATTGGTCTTCTTCCTTCCTCACAAGGGGCCACTATTTTAAAAGAAACCAAGCCAAAACTTAGCCATCACTCTTCCGACGTCCACAAACATTGTATGCTTCAAGTCCCTTGCTCTAGTTTTTCTTGTTGTGCCCTTTGTTTTCATGGTCGAAAGCAGAGTGGCAAGAAAGTACTTGGGTTTAGACTTGGGTAGTGGTTTGGGAGTTGGAGTTGGTGCTGGTGTAGGCCTTCGCTTGGGTGGTAGTGGATTTGGGTCAGGCTCAGGCTCTGGTTCGGGTTCAGGTTCAGGTTCTAGTTCATCTTCTGCTTCGGAATCTGGCTCAGGCTTAGGTTCAGGTTTGAGATCCTATGTTGGGTCTGAAGCAAGTTCCTATGCTTGTTCAGGCTCTAGGTCTGGTTCTGGTCGCGACTAGGGCTCTGGGTTTGGTTCTGGACATGGCCGGGGCTATGGTTCGGGATCAGGTTCGAGCTCTAGATAGGGTTCTGGTTTTGGTTCGGGTTACAGTGAAGGGTATGGTGAAGGACATGACAGTGGCAATGACAACTGAGGAATATAATGAAGTTTGATAATTACTAGCACTATTTTTGTTCATATATCAGAAAATGGTATCTGAATCACATGCAATTTGAGTTATTTAGTGTTTAAAGAGTCTTCATAGCTTATATTATAAAAGAGTTATATGAAGCCAAAAAGCTCACCTTAGCCATAAGGAAAATTAAAAATGGGGGACAATTATAGATAGATAATTTTGTAGGTAGCTTATGGGGCATGACGTGACTGACCACAGTGCTTGGGCCGCACTATGTGTATAGCCAGTCACGTCACGCCACATAAGCTGCCTGTAAAATTGTCTACCTACGCATAATATAAGGCTCTCACCATGTCATTTTTTGAGCTGCATGACAAAAAATGCTCTATGCGTGCATACTATGCATGCATAGGTTATTCTTCCTAGCAAACCTCAAATGATGACTTGTGGGCTCGGGTTCGGTCTGGAATGGGTTCTAAGGATTCGAAAAGTGCTTTTGGAAGCCCGGGAGTTTGTCTTTCTTGAATAATGGGTTGATCATGCCTTGGGCCAAATTTGGGTGTCTACAGATGCCCCTCTTTGGCATCCGATCACTAATGAACTTATGCCAAAGAAGAAGATATCCAAAGAGGCCCAAGGCAAACGTTTTTAGATCTGTTGTATCCAACGCAAACGTCAAACATCAATCAGTGAAAACATGGGGAGAGACGGAGGCCCAAACATTGGGTAATCATCCGCCCCTCAAGATTATCGGCCCCCGAACGCTTAGCGACATTACTGGGCATGGGCGTGTGATGATATGATTGATGATGAATGATGCTCGAGTTTCACTTTCAACTAGCAACTCCGCAAGCAGGAGGGTGATCGACCCATTCTTAAAGATTAACGCATAGTGGAGACTGATGTGGCTATTATTGTACTTAGTGTTAACCTATTACAACCGCACAATGGAAATTGTATCACTAGTATAAGATCATTCCCACAGGGAAGGTCAAAATTTCTTATGTGAAAACTTTTGTGTCTTTTAAAGATCTAATCTACTGGAAAAATAAGAATAAAAGAATGGGTATTTAAACTAAAATTAGAGAAAGTAAATTTATTCTAATCCTCCGCCATCTAGATCATAAACAACATTTCAGTCATTGGATGTAATGTTACACTGTAAATCAAGTTTTCCAGACCTTGGTCGTCAATCAATATCTAGAATCCTCTCTATATAGATATATTCTAATCTACAACTGTTGTGATCCACATTTCACCTCTTTAATACACCTAAATGATGTGTATGTGCTTAATAATGTTTTCATCGTATGCCTTGACTTGTCAAAACGTTTTAACTAAACATACATGTTTTGGTTTACTAAGCTCTTATATTTATATTTGTCATTAATGAACACAAGTTATATAATAGCCTACTGGTTAAAGGCTTGAGTTCTAGACAAGAGGAGCTTAACACCGGATAAGCCCAAAAATATTATAAATAAGTGTCTTACGGAAAACCCTAAATCATAATCTCATTTAGATATCTTCTTAAGAATAGAGCCGTCAGAAACTCTAAAGACCATAGAGAAGAAATTATAGATCTACCTTTCTAGAACTTTTATTTTGGAAGATCATCAAGACGTTGACGTACATTCTCAAGCGGCCTTCGCCTCCTTCTAGAATCATCATTGTTATTGGAATTTCGATCTAATTGAAGTGAGACAATCGATCTAAGTATGGAGAAATCATGCTTTCCATTGAACTTAAAATATTAGTTCTTAAATGGGTTTTATACAAATTAGTGCATTTATTTCTTAAATAATGATTGTATGATTAAATGAGATGCGTGCTATAATTAATGATTCTTAATGTTGATAATTTTGATAAAAGAAGATGGTTGAAACCCCACCATGAGATTTGAAGCACTGTTGGGGCGTGCTCATGGGCTAAAATTAATAGCCTGATTTTGGAAAATACATGGATTTGAGTCAATGGATTGATTCTGAGAAATCAGTCGATTGAGCCTAAACAGGTACGGATAAAAGAAATTATTTTAGAAAATATACGAATTTGAGTTAATGGATTGATTATGAGAAATCAATAGATTGAGTCTAAACATGAAATCAATACATTGAGTCTGAATAGGATATCAATAGATTGATTCTGAGAAATCAATAGATTGATTATGAGAAATCAATTGATTGATTTTGAGAAATCAATAGATTGAGTCTGAACACGAAATCAATAGATTGAGTCTGAATATGAAATCAATAAATTGATTATGAGAAATCAATAGATTGAGTCTGAACTCGAAATCAATAGATTAAGTCTGGACAATTATATTTATTTCTCAATTCTTTTCACATAAGCTTCATTCAAGGTTAAAGTTTATACACCATGACCACATATGCACTGTATTATTATATGTCATGATTATATATACACGCCAATGTCATATTCCGTGATTATATGTATTTCAATATTTGTATATCATGATGATCTATATAACGCACAATTAAGACACGTAAAACATGATAAAATGTCAAGCCATGATTAATGAGTATTAGACCTAAAATCTTGTACATGATAGAGTCTAAGAAGGTATTAGACCCAACATCTTGTGTTTGATAGAGTCTAACTAAACATGATTAAGTAGCATTAGACCCAACATCTTGTCCCTAATGGAGTCTAAGAAGGTATTTGACCCAACATCTTGTGAATGATGGAGTCTAACTAAACAAGAATATGATAAGCATGATTAAGCCCAACATCTTGAGCGGGACAGGGTTTGACGTACAATAAATGATATGAATGATTAGACCTAACGTCTTGAGCATGACGGGGTCTAACTAAACAAGTGATAAGCATGATTACGACCTAACGTCTTCAGCGTAGTGAAGTCTAACGTGCATTAAATGATAAGAAAGATGAAATTAAAAGAAATGATGCATTCATGCAACATTGATATCCACGTTTATGTTCAGTTCATTTTAGCTTATAGAGATTATATATGCCACAAACACACACACATGAAAAATATAAAAATGTTCATATTACTATGCTTGATATTTTATGCTTCAATGGATTGCATGTCTGGTCCATACAAGTGTAAACTTATACTCCTTATTAATGGAGTGTCCAGATGAGACAGGTGTAGCTGAGGACAACGTATGGCTCTATGGTGATGAGATATCATGTGGTGCTCAGGAATCTGAAATGAATGGCGATGAAGATTTTGTGGCCTAATTATCCATTTTCCTTTCTTGGTTATTATTAATTTTTAAATAAATGACACAACGACCAATTAGTATTTTTTTAAGGATGTTTAAGTTTTAATTATGTCGGACTCTATAATCGGAATAAGGATAATGGTCATGGGTTTTTATTTATGGGTTTTATTAATGTTTTAAATAAAGAAATTTATCTTCTGCTGTTTGAGGCACTTTTATTGCCTCATTATATTTTTATGATTCATGACATGAAGGTATGACCTAAGATCTTACAATCAGCCTTTATGAGATACTGGGTCACTATAGTTGAAATAAGAGCCTAAGAATGATTCTTACATAAGGAATGTATGGAACTAGAGTCTAATGTGAGTTTGATCAATTTTTCAGAAATGTTTTAAAATAAAATTAAAAAAAAAAAGAAGGATAATGAATGAACATGTTTTCAGAAATGAATGCTAACTTTAAAATTGAATGATAATCTTTATGTTGGATAATTTAAGTCGTGGCGTGTCTTGTGTGCCCAGGTTCGATGTTGATTGATGGTTTTTTTGCTCATGTGCTTTTGGATTCGGGTGCATCTCATTCATTCATCTCCTGGAACTTCGTTAAGCGTCTTGATAAGGACTCATCTCCTATGAGCATTCCTTTGATCGTAGTAACTCCTCTGGGGAAGAGTGTGCTTGCTGATAGAGTCTACTCTCGATGTTCTATTTTGGTTGGAACCCATGTGTTGGTTGTCGATATGATTGAATTAGACTTCAAAGATTTTGATGTTATCCTAGGGATGGATTGGCTCGCTGAATATTATGTGACCCTTGATTGTCTCGCCAAGATCGTGATTTTTACCCCTTTGGATGAACCACCGTTTAAATTTAAGGGAGCACGAAAGGGTGCCATTCCGAAACTCTTTGCTTTATTGGAAGCCGAGGAAAAGCGATGAGATATATCTTTGATACCTATTGTGAATGAATTTGCGGGAGTGTTTCTTGATGAAGTGATAGGTTTGCCACCATGTACGGAAGTCAAATTTCAGATTGAGCTCGTACCTGACACTACACCGATAGCCAAGACTCCTTACAAGATGGCGCCTATAGAATTGTCAGAATTAAAAAAACAATTACAGGAACTGTAAGATAAGGGCTTCATTAGAAGGAGTTAGTCACCATGGGGTGCTTCTATCTTATTTGTGAAGAAGGACGGTACTTAGAGGCTGTGCATTGATTACCGAGAGTTGAACTAGGTGACTATTAAGAATAAGTATCTATTGTCATAGATCGATGTTCTATTTGATCAATTGCAAGGTACATGATACTTCTCAAAGATCGATTTGAGATCTAAATACCACTAGTTGTGGGTGAGAGAGTCTGATATAGCTAAGACAACACTTAATACGAGGTATGGCCTGTTTGAATTTTTAGTAATGTCCTTCGGATTGACTAATGCCCCTGCAATCTTCATGGACTTGGTGAATCGTATTTTCAAGCCCTATTTAGATTAGTTTGTGGTGATTTTCTTCGATGACATCCTGATCTACTCCAAGTCCGAAGAAGAATACGCCAAGGACTCTAGGATAGTCTTACAAACCCTATTGGACCACCAATTGTATGCTAAGACGAGTAAATGCGAATTCTGGATGCGTGAAGTGACATTTTTAGGCCACATGGTTTCTGAGGCAGGGATTACCATTGATCCTGTTAACATTGAAGCCGTTGTGAATTGGGCGAGTCCCAAGAGTGTTACCGAAGTGCAGAGTTTTCTCGTCTTAGCAGGTTACTATAGAAGGTTCGTTGTAAAGACCAGTATTTTGAACCCGAGTTAGACTAACCCCGTGTGTGTATTCGGGTCGGCGACCGACGTCGTCATTTGTTTTAAATTTTTATCTAGATGTGATTGTGTAGACAGATTCTGATTTTGAGCCCATTTGGACCCTCGTGCGAAAGTTGTGCACAGACCTCGGTGTGGCCGCTCAACACCGGGCTTGAGTTTTAAAATTAGAAGTGTAAAACACACAAGAGGTGTGTGTGTGCTTAACTTTGTGAGCAATTCTATTATAAGAAGGAATTGCATTCCCGTATTATACTAGGTTTTGTTAAGAGAGGAAGAGACGTGAGTGCCGTGAAGGATCGTAACCATTTGATAGTTGCCCAACTGCGCGAAACTCCGTCTTCTCTCTTCTTCAATCATTGTAGGAGATCGGTTTAGAAAACCTCCTTCTCTAGAACCCTCTTTTGTTGAAAACCCTTGAACCTTAGAAAGAACTTGAATCAACCTTGGATTCATAGTTGGCTATTGGGAGAGCTTGAGATCATTGGGGATGTGTTGGAGTTGTCTCTGTGAACTCGTGGGATCGATCGCGGCGTGAATCGTCGAGGAAACCTATCGGTTTCGCTCCAAAGCCCTGTTCGCGTGACTTGTTTCTAATCAAGGAATCCTTACACTAAAGGTACATTTCGATTAAATTTATTGATTAAAATCATTGAATTAGCCATGAGTTTTTGTTTTGAGATGGATATGTATTGATTCGGGTGAAAATTGGGCGAGAATCGCGATCTGAATCTAGTTATGAAACTCAAAATTCTTACTGTCGCTGTTGCTTTCTAGAGCGAGCTATTTTAATCGTTCGAGCGAGGATGCACTAAGAGTTTGACTTTAGAAGTCATATACTTGAAAAATATTTTCTGTCCTCGCTCGAGCAAGCTTAAGTCATCGCTCGAGCGAGAAATTTCTGAAGGACCTCGCTCGAGCGAGCTATTTTAATCGCTCGAGCGAGGTATCGCCGAACTCCAATACTATCTTAATATTTTAGTCACAACTTTTTTTGTCGAACTCTGATTGAGATGATTCATTTTGTGTTGGAAAGAGAACAGAAAAATCTACAACTTTCATGTTTTGACCAACTCGTGAATCAATCGTCTTGATAGTAAAACATATATGAGAAAGTTACGTCAAATTCTAAGATTGGCGCAACTTGCCTGTTCTGACTTGTTTTTGAGGAAAAACTTAAATATGTCTATATTATTAGTGATTAGAGTTAATCTTAATATATGAACATATATTGTGATGTAGATTGAGGATAAGAGGCCATCAATAGGACTTTGCTTGACTTCGCGTAACTTCGAGTTTTGGTAGGAGAATCTCATCTTTACAGTATTTTATTTTAATTTGCATGGATATTTTGAATTAAAATCTTTAAACTTGTATATGCCATTGAAATCACATCTGTAAACCAAAATTAATATGAATGATTGAAAATCTAAATCTACCTGAATCCTGAAACCTGAATCTGCTTAAGCTCTGAAAATCTGAAATCAGGAACCTGAACTATGTATAAGAGAGTTACATCTGGTTTATATGGGTATTTGCATTTGTTTTATGATTGACCTGAACGACCCCTCAAAATTCCTGAACAACTTCCTGGCACAAGTTTCCCTCATTACGCAGGGGCTTGTTGCATCCTGAAAAAGGGTTTATGAACGACGATGGTAGGTAGGGGTTCCCATCGGCTATATTCCTGCTCTCGAGATATAGTTTACCCGGGAGGTACTTTAAGTTGAGGATTAAGTCATGAATTACTGAACTTTGCATATAGAAGTTAGAGAAACTAAGACACTGAAACACTGCATCTGTTCTTGAAATTGTTTTCACACATTTAGAAATAAATCTTAAATATGATTTTCGCACTTAATTCAGTTTATTATCTGCATATATGTTTGACAAGCTATATTCCGATATATGTTTTGAAATAATGATTAGTTAAAATAAAATGCCGTGGATGTCTTTCTTCTACTGAGCTTTGTTGGTTAGCTCACTCCGACTATACGTCATAGGTTCAGGTACTGACGTGGCTATTCAGGGCTGTGAGACTGATCCTGACTACGTACCTGAGGAAGAGCTTGAGGTTCCTCCTGAGGAGTTTTTCCCAGTATAGAACTTACTAATTTTCTTACTTGTGGTGAGAGTTAGACTTGAATTTGTGGGCCCATTTTAGTTCGATATCATAGTTTTATACTTGACTTTGATTTTCTGTTATGAGCCATGTTTTGATGATGGTCGGCCATCATTGGTGGTTCTTTACTTTTAATTGCTTCCGCATTTATTTTAGCTATGGATATTTATCGCGCTTTACTCTGATATGTGCCCTGTTTGTCCGGCTTATCGTTTATTCGATAGGTTGGCGAATCGGCCTTTCCTATATCTGAGGGATTGGAAAAGTCGGGTCGTCACATTCGTGGAAGGTTTCTCAAAGATCTCAAGACCTCTTATCGGGCTGACCAAGAAGAATATAAAATTTAATTGGACCGATGAGTGCGAGAAGAGCTTTCACAAATTGAAGAAAAGGGTTGATTATTGCACCGATACTAGTGATACCTTCTGGCAGTGGTGGCTTTACCGTTAATAACAATGTGTCGTATAAAGGACTAGGTAGTGTCCTAATACAGAATGAGAGAGTTGTGGCTTACAAATTCAGACAGCTAAAGGATCATGAAAAGAATTACCCTACACACGATCTAGAACTGGCTACTATTATATTTGCGCTGAAGATCTGGAGACACTACCTATATGGGGAGAAATTCATCATCTCCACGGATCATCAAAGTCTTGAATATGAGGTAGAGAAGATGGTTGGAATTCTTGATCGATTATGATTGCGAGATCAAATATCAGGCTAATGTTGTTGCTGATGCCCTCAACAGATTTATTCTAGAGCAGGTGATTCGACCAAGGGCATTGCTTTAACATATTGTTATCACCTCTTCATTACTAATCAAATTAGGGAACTACAGCTTATGGAACCTATACTGTTGAAACTGACGGTTAATGGGAAGTCGAAGATTACTGCCAGAGATGAGGGATGATGTTGTTCTAGGGACGCTACTATGTACCTGATAATCTTGAATTGAAAAGAGGGATATTGGACGAAGCTCAAAAGTCTAAATTCTCTGTTCACCCTAAAAATAATAAGATGTATAAAGGGTTGAAGAAAAATTATTGGTGGAATGATATGAAGAGAGATCGCTGACTACATGGCAAGATGTCTCACATGCCAACAAGTTAAAGCTGAACACCAGAAACCTCCTGATTTACTTAAGCCACTATTGATTATAGGATGGAAACGGAAAAGTATTGGTATGGATTTCATCACCGATTTGCCAAGGACTTTGAAGAGGAACGATGCTATTTGGGTCATGGTTGACCGATTAACTAAGTCGGCTCATTATATTTTGTACCGCATGGCCTATCTAGCTTCTCAATTGGTAGATATTTACAAACGTGAGATTGTTAGATTACATAGTGTACCTATTGATATTGTATATGATAGAGACCCTCATTTCATGTCGAGGTTTTGACAGAAACTTCAAGACGGAATGAAGTGTAAGCTAAAATTTTGCTTCGCTTTTCATCCTCAGACAGATGGGCAGATCGAAAGATTGAATCAAGTATTGGAAGACATGCTTCATGCCTATGTACTGGACTTTGGAGGCAATTGTGACGAACATCTAGCCCTTGCGGAGTTCGCTTATAATAATAGTTACCAGTCCATTATACAGATGGCCTCGTATGAAGCCTTGTATGGGAGAAGTTGCAGAACTTCCTTGCGTTGGGATGGGGTCAGTGTGAGAAGTTTGTTGGGACCTCAAATTGTTAAAGACGCGTCTAACCAAGTTCAGTTGATCCGGGAATGAATGCGGATCCCGCAGAGTAGGCAGAAAGGATACACTAATTTGAAGTGTAGGAATTGGGATCCAATTGAAGGGGATAAAGTCTTCGTGAAAATATCTCCTATGAAAGGAGTGATGAGATTTGGGCTTAAAGGAAAGCTTAGTCCGAGATTTGTGAGACCGTTCAAAGTCTTGAAAAGAATCAGAGAAACAATATATTGCGTCAAACTACCACCAAAATTTGCCGATGTGCACAACATTTTTCACATATCTATGCTAAAAAAATATGTGACAGAACCTACTCACGTTATCAATTGGGAACTCTTGGAGGTTTAACCTACTCACGTTCTCAACTGGGAACCCTTGGAGGTTTATGAGGATATGTCTATTGTGGAGATGTTTATTCAGATTGTGGATTGGAAAGAGCAGACCCCGAGGAATAAAGTTATACCATTGGTCCTTGTTGCTTGGCAACACTACTCTCGTGAGGAAGCCACTTGAGAACGCGATGATGCTATCAGGAGGGACTACCCCCATCTCTTCGTGTAAGGTATGGCTCAATTTCAAGGATGAAATTTTTGTAAGTAGGAAGAATATTGAGATCTAAATTTCTCCTCTTTGATACAACTAACTTATGTGTATGTGCTGAATAATGTATTCACCGCATGCCTTGACTTGTCAAAATGTTTTAACTAAAAATATATATATTTTGATTTTCCAAGCTCTTATATTTATTTTTGTCATTAATGGACACAAGTTATATGATAGCTTACTAGTTAAAGGCTTGAGTTTTAGATAAGAGGTCTAGAGATCGAACCTTATTATGTGTGTTCTAAATATCTATTTTAGACCTTGAGGTAAAAGCCTATACACCCTTCCTTAGTTTGTTAGCTTAACACTGGATAAGCCCCAAAATATTAAAGATAAGTGTCTTACGGAGAACCTTAAATCATAATTTCATTTAGAGTTCTTCTTAAGAATAGAGCCATTAGAAACCCTAAAGACCTTAGAGGAGGAATTATAGATCTACCTTTCTTAAACTTTCTTTTGGAAGATCATTAAGATGTTGGCGTATATTTTCAAGCGGCCTTCATCTCCTTCTAGAATCATCATCGTTATTGGGATCTCGATCTAATCGCAGTGAGATGATTGATCTAGGTAAGGAGAAATCATGCTTTCCATTAAACTTAAAATATTAGTTTTTAAATGAGTTTTATGTAAATTAGTGCATTTATTTCATAAATAATGATTGTATAATTAAATGAGATGCATGCTATGATTAATGATTCTTAATGTTGATAATCTTGATAAAAGAAGATGGTTGAAACCCCACCATGAGATTTGAAGTACCGTTGGGGCGTGCTCACAGGCCAAAATCAATAGATTCATTTTGAAAAATGCAAGGATTTGAGTCAATGGATTGATTATGAGAAATCAATCAATTGAGCCTAAACATATATTGATAAATGAAATTATTTTGGAAAATGCACGGATTTGAGTCAATGGATTGATTATGAGAAATCAATAGATTGAGTCTGAATACGAAATCAATAGATTGAGTCTAAACACAAAATCAATAGATTGATTATGAGAAATCAATAGATTGAGTCTGGATAGTTACATTTATTTCTCAATTCTTTTTACATATGCTTCATGTAAGGTTAAAGTTTATATGCCATGATCACATATGCATTTCATTATTATATGTCATGATTATATATGCACGTCAATGTCATATTCCATGATTATATGCATTTCAATATTTGTATACTATGATAATCTATACAATGCACAATTAAGACACGTAAAATATGATAAAATATCAAGACATGATTAATGAGCATTAGACCCAACATCTTGTACATGATGGAGTTTAAGAAGGTATTAGACTCAACATCTTGTGCTTGATGGAGTCTAACTAAACATGATTAAGAAGCATTAAACCCATCATCTTGTACCTGATGGAGTCTAAGATAGTATTAGACCCAATATCTTGTGCATGATAGAGTCTAACTAAACAAGAATTTGATAAGCATGATTAACCCCAACGTCTTGAGCGGGACAGAGTTTGACGCATAATAAATGATATGAATGATTAATCCCAATGTCTTGAGCATGACGAGGTTTAACTAAATAAGTGATAAACATAATTATGACCCAACATCTTGAGCGTGACGAAGTCTAACATACATTAAATGATAAGAAAGATGAAATTAAAAGAAATGATACATTCATGCAACATTGATATCCACATTTATGTTCAGTTCGTTTAAGCTTATAGAGATTATACATGCCACAAGCACACACACATAAAAAATACAGAAATGTTCATATTGCTATGCTTGATATTTTATGCTTCAATGGATTGCATGTTTGATTCATACAAGTGTAAACTTACACTCCTTATTAATGTGGGTGGCCAGATGAGACAGGTGTAGTTGAGGATAACGTATGGGTCTATGGTGACGAGATAATACATGGTGCTCAAGAATCTGAAATGAATGGCGATGAAGGTTTCGTGGCCTAATTATCCATTTTCCTTTCTTGGTTATCATTTATTTTTAAATAAATGACACAACGACCAATTAGTATTTTTTTAAGGATGTTTAAGTTTTAATTATGCCGGACTCTACGATTGGAATAAGAATAATGGTCATGGCTTATTTATGGGTTTTATTAATGTTTTAAATAAAAAAATTTATCTTCTGCTGTTTGAGGCACTTTTATTGTCTCATTATGTTATAGTGGTTCATGACATGAAGGTACGGCCTAAGATCTTACAATCAGCTTTTGTGAGATATCGGGTCGCTACAGTTGAAATCAGAGCCTAAGGTTGATTCATACGTCAGGAATATGTGGAACTAGAGTCTAATGTGAGTTTGATTGATTTTTAGAAATGTTTGAAAAAAAAATAAAAAAATAATAATAATAAAAAAAGGATAATGAATGAACATGTTTTTAGGAATGGACGTTAGCTTTAAAATTGAATGATAATCTTTATGTTGGATAATTTAAGTCGTGGCATGTCTTGTGTGCCTAGGTTCGATGTTGATCCATGGTCTTTTTGCTCATGTGCTTTTGGATTTGGGTTCTTCCCGTTCATTCATCTCCTTGAACTTTTCTAAGCATCTTGATAAGGACTCATCTCCTATGGGCATTCCTTTGATCGTAGCAACTCCTCTGGGGAAGAGTGTGCTTGTTGACGAGTCTATCCTCAATGTTCTGTTCAGATTGGAGCCCATGCATTGGTTGTTGATCTGATTGGATTAGACTTCGAAGATTTCGATGTTATCATAAGGATGGATTGGCTCGTTGAATCTCATGTGACCCTTGATTGTTTTGCCAAGACCGTAATTTTTATCCTTTTAGATGGGTCAACGTTTAAATTCAAGGGAGCATGGAAGGGTGCCATTCTAAAACTCTTTGCTTGATTGGAAGCTGATGAAAAGCGAGGAGATATATCTTTGATACCTGTTGTGAATGAATTTGCAGTAGTGTTTCTTGATGAAGTGATGGGTTTGCCGCAATGTAGGGAAGTCGAATTTCAGATTGAGCACGTACTGGGCACTACACCGATAGCCAAGCCTCCTTACAAGATGATGCCTGCAAAACTATTAGAATTGAAGAAATAGTTACAAGAACTGCAAGATAAGGGCTTCATTAGAAGGAGCCAGTCACCATGGGGTGCTTCTGTCTTATTTGTGAGGAAGAAGGGTGGTACTCAGAGGCTGTGCATTGATTACCGAGAGTTGAACTAGGTGACTATTAAGAACAAGTATCCAGTGCCACAGATCGATGTTCTATTTGATCAACTGCAAGGTGCACGATACTTCTGAAAGATTGATCTGAGATCTAGATATCACTAGTTGAGGGTGAGAGAGTCCGATTTAGCTAAGACAACGCTCAATACGAGGTATGGCATGTTTGAATTTTTAGTAATGTCCTTCGGATTGACTAATGCCCCTGCAATCTTCATGGACTTGATGAACTGTATTTTCAAGCCCTATTTGGATCAGGTTGTGGTGATTTTCGTTGATGACATCTTGATCTACTCCAAGTTCAAAGAAGAACACGCCAAGGACTTGAGGATTGTCTTACAAACCCTATTGGACCACCAATTGTATGCTAAGACGAGTAAATGTGAATTCTGGACACGTGAAGTGACAGTTTTGGGCCACAGGGTTTCTGAGGCAAGGATTATCGTTGATCCCGTTAACACTGAAGCCATTGTGAATTGGGCTAGTCCCAAGAGTGTTACCGAAGTGCAGAGTTTTCTCGAGTTAGCAGGTTACTATAGAAGGTTCGTGGAAGGTTTCTCAAAGATCTCAGGATCTCTTACTGGACTGAGTAAGAAGAATGCAAAATTCAATTGGGCCGATGAGTACGAGACGAGCTTTCGCAAATTGAAGAAAAGGGTTGGCTACTATATCGATACTAGTGATACCTTCTGGCAATGGTGGCTTTACCATTAATATTGATGTGTTGTATAAAGAACTAGGTAGTGTCCTGATGTAGAATGAGAGAGTTGTGGCTTACGGATCCAGACAACTAAAGGATTATGAAAAGAATTACCCTACACACGATGTAGAACTGGCTGTTATCATATTCGCGCTAAAGATCTGGAGACACTACCTATATAGGGAGAAATCCATCATCTCCATAAATCATCAAAGTCTTAAATACTTTTTTACGTAGAAAGATTTGAATATGAGGCAGAGAAGATGGTTAGAATTCTTGATCGATTATGATTGCGAGATCAAATATCATTCGAGAAAGGCTAATGTTATTGCTGATGCCCTCAACAGATTTGTTCCAGAGCAGGTGATTCGACCAAGGGCATTACTTTCACATATTGTTACCACCTCTTCATTACTTGATCAAATAAGGGAACTTCAGCTTATTGATCCTATCCTGTTGAAACTGAAAGACAGTGGGAAGCTGAAGATTACTGTAAGAGATGATGGGATATGTTGTTCCAGGGACACTACTGTGTGCCTGATAATCTTAAATTGAAAAGAGAGATCTTGGACGAAGCTCATAAGTCTAAATTTTTTATTCACCCTAGAAACAAAAAGATGTATAAAGGGTTGAAAAATAATTATTGGTCGAACGATATGAAGAGGGAGATCTCTGACTACGTGGCAAGATGTCTCACATGCTAACAAGTAAAAGTCGAACACCAGAAACCACCTGGTTTACTTCAATCGCTACAGATTCCAGGATGGAAATGAAAAGTATTGGTATGGATTTCATCACCGGTTTACCAAGGACTTTGAAGAGGAATGATGCTATTTGAGTCGTGGTTGACTGATTAACTAAGTCGGCTCATTTTATTCCGTATCGCATAACCTATCCAACTTCTCAATTGGCAGATATTTACAAACATGAGATTGCCAGATTACATGGACTACTTGCTGATATTGTATATGATAGAGATAGAATGGAGTGTAAGTTGAAATTTTGCTTCACTTTTAATCCTCAAACGGATGGGCAGACATAAAAACTGAATCAAGTGTTGGAAGACATGCTTCGTGACTGTGTATTGGACTTTGGAGGCAATTGGGATGAACATCTACTTCTTACGGAGTTTGCTCACCGCCTTGCCAGTTCAAATACATAGATTCACCATTGTGTCAGTTTCAAAAACACAGATTAACTACCATGTCGGTCCAAATACTGATCCACTGCTGTGTTAGTTCAAATACACAGGTTAACTGTCGTGTCGGTTCAAATACACGGATTAACTGCCTTGTCGATCCAAATACATGGATGATCAGAGTTCGGAGTTCATTATCCAAATACACGGTTTCACCACCGTGTCGGTTCAAATACACAGATTCACTGCCGTGTCGGTATCAGACGTTCATATTTCAAATTCAGAGATCATAATTCATAGTTCATATTTCAGAAGTTAGGTTAGTTACTCATGATCATATTCAACTTTTAGGTTTCAATTCGATGTTTATAGTCTTGTTCAGATCCAGATTCAGAAGTCATGTTCAAGATAAAGTTTCTAATTTCAGGTTAGATTCAATATTCATCTCTACATTTTCATTCAAATTTCAAGGTTCACGCTCACACTCATATTCAGATTCGATTTCGGAGTTTATATTCGGAAGGCAAGGTCCTAAGTTCACATGCAAATATTTGATGCAAGAATCACTTTCCAGTTTAAGGTTTAATTTCAATTTAAAGTCCAAACTCATATCTTATCAAAATGCATTGGATTTTAAAATAGGGAATTTGAATATAGTATCAAAACGTAACATGTCATGAATGTAAGTAACGTGCTTAAAAACCATGCACATCTGATCAAGCATAACGTAACAAGAATTGGGTACATAGCAAGGAAACAAGTCACGAATTTCGTATATAAGGAATCAAGCGATGTTAGAATGTCAAGCCCCTGAGCTATGTTAACAGGGTCACTTGAACCGAAGAGTCAAGCCCCCGAGCAACGTTAGCAGGGTCACTTGAATAAAACACAACCAAGAATAGAGAGTCGATACATATATGTAGAACAGGTAGTAGTTACACAAAGCAATCTAGGAATTTGTAGCTTATTGAATCGAACACAAGGATATCTCAAGATGCAGCGTACAAAAATCACGTAAATCATGCACTGAAAGCAAATTATACATTCAAAGCATTTCAATTTCAAAATTCAGGTTTGAGGTTTCAATTTCAAATTTCGGATTCAAAGCACCACATGCTTCATAGTCAAAACATATCAAATTACATCACATGAATCCATAATTCAAAAATCGAAACGTAATTATGTATTGAGTTTTCCCTACCTTAAATCTCAAAGTCGTGCGAAACGGGAGCAAGGTGAAGGTCCTATTTATTATCTCCAATCCTTGATCTACATCATATCATGCGACAATACATTAATGATTTATTCTAAATTCTATTGACTTCGACGAACTTAAGTGTTTTCTCAACACTGAGGCGGAAACGGGCAAGCTTGTGTTACCCTTGAACTTGACACCCAACTTCCTGCTCAATTTGGCCTTTTAAAACTTTTGATTCATAATATTATTTCTCTAAAAAAGTTATGAGGCTCGCTGTCCTCATTCCAACGCCGTGAGAATCGTGCCAATCGGAGTTTGGGGTCAAATGTTATGACCAAAACATCGAGCAGGCACTGTGAATTGTGTTAACTTCGGATCATGTAAAACTTGTCCCTACTTGCCACTTAATTTTGACAATCAAAAAATTAGATCTGTAAAATTGTTAATTCAAATGACTTATAGAGATCGTTGTCTTCTTTCCAATGCCTCAAGAATCACACCAATCAGAGTTCGGAGTCAAACGTTATGACCAAAACACCGAGCATGCGCTGTGAATAGTAGCTCGTTGCGGTGAGATTGGAGGTCGCTGTGGCGAGGTCTTCTGGCATCTATATCTCACCGTGGCAAGAATGAACAGTGCCGTTTTGGCTTGTATTTTTCAAGGGGCACTTGGCATGGCAAGTGGTTCAGCACGGGTCTTGCCGCAGCGAGGTTCTAACTCACCGAGACAACTGTGCGGGACGTTTTGCGACCTTTTTGGGCTAAAAAATTTCCAAAATTTAAGGTGTGCGATGTTCTATTTACAGACGATCTAAACCTAAGCATACCCTATGTTAAAAAGCAATAAATCTCACATTTTTGAGCATGTATACGGGGTCTGCGACGGTTGAATCGACGAAAATTAACACCGAAGCTCTCCACCTCTTATCCGACCTTTGATTTCCCGAACCTTGCACGAAATCCAAAAATGCACACTAATCAAGCTCAAATCCCACAATCACCCTACGATTTAGGCATGCATGCAAAGAGTTTTGGAATTTACCTTCCTAAATCATGCATGCGAAGCCCACGATCGACAATATCGAAGGAATCGGCTCCGAACTTGCCGTTCATCCGATGATTTGATTTTTCTTCGATCTCATGGCATCGCAAATCAGAGTTCTTGCAATGGATGGAGAGAATATTCTTGCATGAAGAAGAAATAGAGATGAAGATACTTAGGAGATGATCTAACGGCTAGGGTTGTTTCTCAGAAATGGGGAAGATCAAGAAGAGAATGGGTCACTTCTCTCAGCTCTCTCTTCTTTCACATGAGGTTTGAGCCTCATTCGAACACACTTCTCTCTTATTTTAGGTGGAGTTGGTTTGATGTGGAGCTGATACACCACAGAACGGTGCGTTGGCCTTTGTTTTAATAGTTCAAATGAGACCTAAAATGCATTTATGCGTGAGAATTGTTTTTTAAATTAAGAGCACTGTTTTGGTGTGCAACTGGTACACCCAACTCGGTGTACGGGTTTAAAAATAAAAACCAAAATAAAAAACTAAGGTTCTAATGTGTACAACAGGTCTTGATCTCATGACCTTGCGTTTGCTTAGTCAAGTTCTTTACCAGGCGTGCTCTCAAGGAGCTTGTGTGCCTACACATGCAATTAAATATATGAATCTCTTCCGCTAAAAAGTTCATCTTTAATTATAATATTCTGAAAATTAAAACGTATGCCTTACTTAGTCGGTGTGTTAGTGTTAGGCAATCTACGCCGTATATCTATACGTATCAACCTATACTTGTTTGGGTCATTGAGATCCAACTTGATTTGATCTCGGGGTTCGAGTCATGTGCAACATATGCCCCTCACATGAGGGTTCGAGTTTCAAAGATCAGTTCGCGTCAGGAAGTGATTTCAGATTTGCGTTTGGGTGTACTTACCCAATTGAGATAAGTGAGTCAAAGACCGCGCCACAGACGTGAAAAGTTTGGCCAAGGTCAAACTGGTCTAAACAACCGTGTTATCATTGAAGGTCAATGATTCAACGTTAGCAAAAATTGATTGTTACAGCTTTCTCTTCGAACTTAAATTTTCTTTGAACTTCTTTACTGCATTATAATGAAATCTCATATTGCTGAAAAATTGAATCAAAGACTATGATTATGATAACTTGTCTTTCTAAAACTGCTTATTAGATACATCAAAACAATATGAAAGTCATGCTAGTGAATCATGGAAATGACAAAAGGCCATTCTTTTCATTCGTTAGAGCCAAAAAGCCAAAATTCCATAAATTTATTAACCCCTTGAACTAATATTAGAAGCCTAAACCAAATTTCTTTGTACCAAAATCTTATAAACTCTTAACCATATATACTACCTGAAGCCTTCAACCTTTTTACCCTTATTATTTTATGAGAATTTAGAATGCAGAAGGGGAGAAGAGAGAGTAAAAGGAGTAAAGGAATAACGGATAAGGGATATGCAACAAAGGGTATACCTGAGAAAGAAATAAAATGAAGAAAAATATGAGAAATAAAGAGAATTCGTAAAATATAATTCTACAAAAAGAGAAACAAGAAGCTTCCAAACTTAAGAAAGTGGGATTTACTGAAAAAAAATACAAGAAAATGGGAAGAAGTTATCCAACATTTTGGATACTTACTGAAGCAGAAATAAAAAGAAGAGAAGATGATAGAAGAAAGATGAGCTAAATTCTCAGAATTTTCGAATCCTTTCTACCTTTTTTTGAAAGCCTCTTAACCCAAATCCTTATTACAAGCCGAAAAAAAGACCTTGATTCATAGTTTACAACAGCAGGAACCTAGTGGAAATGTATATGATAAATACTATGGAGAAACATGAAAGCATATGAATAGAATTGATTATCCATTCTATGAGATTTTCTTCTATGTCAATTATCCTTTGAGCATTCATCATATATATCATATGTAGAGAATCCAAAAATTTCAATATTCTTTGTGAGAGTATGCCAATAGTGAGAGTTTGGATGAAAATATTTTCTAAACCTACAGTTTAGAAAAATCTATGATGAATAAACTTTTCACTGATATGCACACACTCCACGCTTAATATGAATTGGAATTGTTGAGTTCTGATCAAGGATTACTGCTAGGATGGAAAGCAAAAGATGTTGTGATCATGCTTTTGAAACTGTGACAACCATATAATATTCAGCTATTACAGTTTAGTGTATAAAATATAGTTTTGAAATTTTAAAATCTTTGCTTTGATTTAAGAGATCCTTGAAAAATCTAAAAATATTTGAAGTTTGTGGGTAACTTCACTGACAACCTTCAAGAGACTATAACTCCTCCACTAGGGATCACCTAGGGGTTTAAAGGCTTGTTGCATCTGCTAAATGTAATCGTGCTCCTTACAAAATTGACATTTAATTTTTAGATTAGTTTTTCTTTCCTTGTTTGCTAGGGACTAGCAAAACTTAAGTTTGGTGGTGTGATCAGTCATAGAATATACCATTTTACCACCCTTAGCTTAGTGATGCAAGACTTTAGTTTGTTACTAATGAGATGCTATGTGCAGATATTTAGATTAATGAGCAGAATAGAGCTGAAGTGTTAATCTTTGCTAAAATGAACTCAAAAAGTAGCAAGAACTATGATCGTACGAAGAAACGATCCACTAGAATGAAAGATCAGTTGATAAGCCAAGATAAAGAAATATCGAATGATCGTAAATCTCGAACGAGCGAGAAATTAAAGAAGAAACATAAGTCATGATTCACGAAGATACGAAAGAAGCTACGACTGGAGGAACCAAAGTGAAGTCTCGAATGTTTGACAGAGTAGAAATCGTATAGAAACAAGAACAATCGTATACACGATTGTACGAAATAAAGCTCATGCTGCTGATCACGTGAAGACTACACCGCTATGCACAGAATTAGAAGATCTCTTAGATTGGAAGTCTGGCAACTTACGGATCAGAGAAGCTTGGCGAAAGAACTCAGAAGATCTTTACTACTAAAATTAAGGAGAAAAGTCTTGCATGCATCTACCATTTAGAGCAAGGAAGAACTATGATTAGAAGTAGAGTTATATTAGGAATCTTTTATTTAGAAGTTTTCTTTTATTATAATTAGAATAATGTAAACCGATTCCTTACGATCTATAAATAAGAAGGCTCGGCATAGAAATTCTTTATCGAAGGAATTCTTAGCATCAATTGACGACTGAGGTTGGATTTTCTTCTGATCAAAAGTAGAGTAGAGTAGTTTAGATATCCATGGTTTCTCTAGAGCAATTGATGTCTGTGATCGAGAGCGGAAAGATTAGAGTAGAGTTTCTATAGTTTCTCAGAAGCAATTGATGCCTGCAACTAAGGGATGAAAGATCTTTTTATTGCTTTCTAGTTTAAATTTATTTTCATGCATTATACTGCTTTGTAAACATCTAAAAGTTTTTTATTTGAATTGATGACTCAGATTGAGAATTTGCAGATTAGTGTAACGATTTTACTTTTCTATCTTCAATTTTCTTAAGTTTGATTGACACCCAAAATTTAGGAAGATTGTTGATTAGTTTAAATCATTGTTAAGGAATTCCAGCTTTTGATTGACGCCCAAATTCTAGAGGACTGAGATACAGAGTAATGGTACTTTATTTTGTAAACATCCGAGATCTGAAGGATTGTGATTGATGACCATAATCTGGAAAGATGAGGATTTAAATTTATTTTTTGTAAATTAGTTTAAACAACTATCCTTTTATTCATATTTATCTAGTAGTTTATTAAAAGACAAATAAAAGTTTTTAAACAAACACGAATATATTAGAATAATCATCTTCCTTGTGGGAACGATTCTATACTAGTGCTATAATTTTCATTGTGTGCTTGCAATATATATTAAGACTTAGTACGATTAAAAGCTTGAACATCAAGTCACGCTCGATCCTTATGCGGGCTCCCCCTTCATGGATCGGCTTGTAGTTGGGCAGCCACGTGCATTCGTCGATTGTAGGATTATCTTTTTTCGTGGCTCCTCGACACAAGCCTACTATCAGGGAGAGAGGGTGGTTCATTAGTACCACGATTTCTTTGCTGTGGCCAAGGATCCTCTTGGTGATGTATTGGCACTGGAGCGTACGATTGAGGAGCTCACTGCGCAACTTGATCATCTGGGGGTCCGGTTTAAGGGCCTCATTTTACTAGGCGTAGACTATCGTACTTGGTACGAATCTCTCCCATACCACTACATCCTCCCTCGATTCATACCCAACATCAACTTTATGGCCTTCGGGGGTCCTCTCAGTTAGGTAATCTTGGACTTCTCTTCATTCATTTTAGTTATCATGATTATTTTTCCTAAATGATTGCACTCTTTCTTTTCATTTTGAAGAAGGGGAGGCCTCAAACATAGGCTTGGGTGAAGGGCCTTCTGGGACCACGGGTGCAGGGCCCTCCAATACTTCGAGTGCAGGGACCTCTGGGACTTCAGGTGTGCAGGGCCCTCTGGGGCTTCTAGGCATGAGATCCTCGATGACAGGTTGGTTTCCCAACTGTGCCAGGAGGTGGAGGAGCATGCTCGATTGTCTGCTAAGGTGGTTAGAGATCCCCATCCTGAGTTGATCCTCTGGGTAAGTCACTGCTTTCGTAGATATAGTGACTTCTCTTATTGGGTTTCTTATATTTCTTCTCTTTCTGAATGACTACGCCTCCATAACCTGGCCGATGGTGTATTACCGTGTCGCCAACCTTTGGGGAGTTGAGATTGTAAGTATAATTTCAGTTGAATTCTCCTTGACTTTTTTCTTTTGGATCACATTTTCCTTATTTGATTCTCTTGGGGAACATTTTCAGGTGGCTCGAGAGAGGGAGTCGCATTTGGTGCGCAGTCGGCTCTCCCAGTTGTAGTCTCACGTCGGGGATGCCAATGTCTTTACATACCAGAGGAGACAGTGGTGGAGGAGCGAGAGTGAGCTCGCGGGTTTGGATCAACTTGGGCTTTCCTGCCTCCCCTCTTTCCTTGATGTTCTTCCTTTTTGGGACCTCATCCATGAGGCGATTTCATATTGGGACACAAAAACCCATGTCTACCATTTTGGCCCGCGTGAGCTTACCTTGACACTTGAAGAGATGTCCATTTTGTCTGGTGTGAGGCTCCATCACGGTCTTGCCAAAGTAATACTGAGGTCAGACTATGCCAAGGTCGTTCACACGACGTTAGGTTTGAAGAAGAACGAATATGAGAAAAGCCTAATGTTGAGTAGTGAAAAACACCATTTTTCACCTCCTAACCCGACTTTTGTTAGGCCCTTGAATTGACTAATAAGGTGTGTTAAAGATGTTTTGTAGATAAGTAATAGAATCCAGCCTTAGTGCAGATATCCACCTAAAAAGGCCAAAGAAGTAATCTGTTCCTCATCACGATTTCACAACAGCCCAAAATCCTGTCAGTCAAGCAATCAGGTTGTATAAATTCATGAGAAGGTCATGGGCTCAACAAGTCATGCTTGAGACCAAGCATAGTTACAGAGAAGAAAGATTGAACCATCAAGAGGTTGTTGAGTGCTAACAGATGGAAGGTAGTGCACCAGAAATAGGTGTCAGCTGAGGAAAGTCAAGGAAGAAGCTGTTGAGAAGTTCTAGAGCTCAAATGCCAAGTTGCCGAGAGGATCCAGTAAGCTATCGCAAGGTTCCAGTTGCTTGTCGATAGGTTGTGCCTATAGAGAAAGAATCTTGTCGATACCTTACCTAAAGGTGTAGTGGAAGTCATGAGGTTCAAATGAACCTATCAGGCAGAGCGAGAGAAGTTTTCGACAGGATCCTCCAGTACCTATCGAGATGATTCCCAACATGTCGATCACTTCACCAAGTCAATAGGATGGTTGTAACTTGTCGACAGGATGAAAGAAGAACTAAACAGAGGGTATTGAGAGCTACTTCAAACCTATCGAGAGAGGCTAATCCTAGCGATGAGTACACTTCAACCAGCGAGAGGTTATCCCAAACCTATCAAAAGACTGAGCATACAGACCAAGAACCTATCGAAAAACTCTCTAAACCTCTCGACATTCATTATGGAAACTTTCAATGACCTTTCTTCAGCAATCACAACTTCTACATTCAGTGCACACGCTCCAAGGTACGACAACAACCCCTGGGGGGGTATTTTTGGTATTTAACTAAGCACGAGCGGGAACTCTAACTACCTCACATTTACTTGTCAGTTGTGAACCAATAAGAGGAAAGCTTCTAGAAGAGGGATCAACTACATCAGCATAACTACATTATTCTTCTAAATTCTAATTGGCTGAAACAAATATGAGAAAAAGGTATAAATAGAGGAGCAACGATATGGAAAAGTGTCCAGAAATTGAGAGAGCAGAGCGAGAGATCGAATTCATATTTGCCCTCCAATTTTTCCCTCTCTTTTCCTTCTTCTTTCACGCCAGTAGCCAATGATGGTTGGCTAAAAACCTCTTCAGTATCTAGGGAAGGATATGATCTGTAATTAAGAGTTTCAGAGGCTTTATGAGGGATTGGATGCTACACAGGTTGTAGATCTGAGCACATCATTGTAAGTAGTAGTATTACAATGAAATTGTGGGTTTTAGAGTTAATTCTGAGTTAGATTTCATTTATTTGTATTTGATTTCCTTAGTTTTGATACTCCTGTGAGCCAGCCAGAAATGGGGAGCTTGTAGCCTGACATCCACAACATCTACAAATTAACTTGTTCTAATCAAGAGCACTGGCTCAAGACAATCTCTAGGATGATCTGTGACCATTAAAGAGGTCAGATCATAGCCTCAGGATTTCTTTGATATGTTGGGACAATCTCTGAGATAGTCTGTGACCATTAAAGTGGACTGATCATAGCCTTAGGATTGCTTCAATTCTTTGGTTGAGATTAGATTCTTATATCACGCATTTGCTGGGGGAAAACCTGGGGAGCTTGTAGCCAGATGAAAGATTGTTGCAGATCTGATCTAAGCATTGCCTCTAATTTAATCAATTTTCAGTGAAATATCAAATCCTTAGCTGCCGATCTTCATCCTATTGATTTTTAATCCATTTTGCTTCACTTCTGTGTTTTCTTAAACTCTAGATCAACTATATTTAATTTCTGTAGTTCGTAGTGATAAAAACCCAAAAAACCTCTCCTCTTTCCTGTTTTAGAGTAGCTTAAAGTAGGATAGAGTGTCAGATCTATTATAGATCTGGAGATCCATCATAGTTTATTCACATTTTCCCTGTGAACATACCCTTACTTACCTATAAAACTTGCTGCAATAGCCCTGTATCTTATAGGTTTAGGAGATTGTAGTTGTGCTGAATTCATCCTCTGTTTTAATTTGATTCTATTTTATTACACACTAAATTAGCACACCCTATTTCCTCAACAAGTTTTTGGTGGCGCTGTCGGGGATCATGTGATCTAAACTTGGTAGATCTAAGTTTTCTTTCTAATTTCTTTGTAGATTTGTCATTGTAATTACCTGTTAAGTATTTGACTGATTGCTCCTGTAGTATTTTGTAGCTTGATTTTCTTTTCAGATCTGAATCTGTGGTACTTCGAGCATTGTGATAGAGGTTGTGCTGAAGTTTGCATCTCTTTACTCCCCTATTATTTTTCCAATCTGTGCATTAGTAGATTTGTTAGCTGTTTGTGCTTGTTCTGATTGTTGTATTGGTTGCGAACTGTATTTTGGGCATTGTGTGAGTGGTATATATTTGGAAGAAGAGCTCTCAACCCCCAGATTTTCCCATTAAATCCAAAGGTTGAAAGGATTCTCAAACCCAAACAAATCTCACTTACATTTGCTGAAACTGAATCTGTAACAATGGGTGAGCAACCGAGGTTATTGTTGAAGGATTATTATGCACCTGGTGCATATAGTCCTCCTTTCTGCATCCAGTTTCCTGCAGTGGAAACTAATTATGAGATTAAGTCCTCAACCATTTAGATGTTGCCTTCTTTCCATGGCTTAAGCAAAGAAGACCCATACAAGCACGTGGATAAATTCATTGTCTTGTGCACCACCTTTAATATTACAGGTATAGGGCCAAAAACTACCATGCTTAGGCTATTTCCTTTTCATTAAAGGACAGAGCCAGGGCCTGGTTATCTCTGCTTCCCCCTAACAGTATCAACTCTTGGGATGACATGCAAAGCCAATTCCTAGCTAAATTCTTCCCCATGTCCAGAACCAGTCAGTTGAGGAAGAATATCCTCTCATTTGCTCAACTCTCAACTGAAGGGTTCCATAAGGCATGGGAGAGATTCAAGGAGCTGTTGAGGCAGTTCCCCCACCACCAGATTCCTGAATGGAAACTTATCCAAAGTTTCTACAAAGGAATTGACTCAAAAAGCAGAAATATGGTGGATGCTTCTTGTGGAGGCACATACCTCCATAAAACAGCTGAGGAAGCATGGGGATTGTTCGATGTTATTAGTGAGAATTCATTACAACAAGAGTCTCTTGCTAGGGATGTGGACACACCAGGAGTAATGTTAAGGGAGAATATAACAAGAGGAAAAGTTTATGAAATTGGTGGGTATAGTGATTTGGAGAGAAAGGTAACCAGCTTAACTGAAAAGCTGGAGAATATAATGGAGGAGAGACAATCTCCATTTATTGCTAGTGTGGGAGAGGCATGCCCCATCTGCCAATCTCATACTCATCCCATCCAGGATTGTCCCTCTACTGGGCAATTCCCAGAATTGGTAATGGAACATGTGGCTGCTGCCCAGTCTTATGGTCAACAGCCAACTGCTGGTTATTCCTGGAGGAACCACCCTAACCTGAGGTGGAAGCAAGATAATGTTCAAACCCAAAATCAGCAGCAGTAGTTCCAACATCAGTTCTATCAGCAACCACAGCAGTAGTTCCAACATCAGTTCTATCAGCAACCACAACAGCCAATGTCTTTTAAATCTGCTCCTCAAACTTATCAACAGAGTTATGTTCCAAGGATCCAATACCAGCAACCTATGGCTCAGCCTATGGTTCAGCCTATGCAGCCACATGCCCCAACTCCAGCCTCTAAAACACCCTCTTTTGAAGAGCAAGTTCTGACGTCATTCAAGAACTTAGGCTCTTTGTCCCAAACCGTCCACTCTCATAGCCAGAGCATCAAAAAGATAGAAGACCATCTTGGTCAATTGTCTAATGCATTAACAAAGAGAGAGGAGGAAGGTAGGCTGCCTAGTCAGCCCATGGACAATCCAAAGAGATAATATATGGTTGGTAAAGTCTCTTCTTCTCATGAGGAAGCTAAATCTGTCACCACATTAAGAAGTGAAAGGCTGGTGGACAATCAGGTAGGCTGTGGGCCTTTGAAAATTTTAGAAACAGAAGATGAAGCAATTCCAATGAATATATAGCAGGAGTAGTCTAGTTTGAATAAGGGGGATGCTAATGCTCCCTAAAAGAAAAATAAAAAAGAAGAAGAAACAATTGAAAATAAAAATAAAGAAAAAATTGGTGAGTTGGCTAAGGCTGCAAATGAGAGGCTAGTTCCCCATTTGCCATTTCCAAATGCTTTAAAAGTAGCTTCTCCTTTTGATAAGGGGAATGCTAAAGTAGAAGAAATGATGGAAACCTTTAAGCAAGTAAAGATCAACCTGCCTTTACTTGATGCAATCAAGCAAATTCTAGCCTATGCTAAGTTCTTGAAAGAATTGTGCACTCACAAAAGACAATCTAGGGTACATCTTTCCAAGAAGGCCTTTTGTGCTGAGAAAGTAAATCAAGTGTTGGCGATAGCAACTCCAACCAAGCTCCAAGATCCTGGAGTTTTCACTATCCCCTGCATCATTGGGGATCATACCATTGAAAAAGTCTTATTAGATCTGGGAGCTAGTGTGAATTTACTTCTATATTCAGTATATGTGAAGTTGGGCTTAGGAGTGTTGAAGTCCACACATGTGGTTTTGCAACTAGCTGACAGATTTGAGAGGAAACCAGTGAGAATCATAGAGGATGTGTTCGTTGGAGTTGATAAATTCTTTTACCCAACCGATTTTTTTGTGCTTGACATGGAGCCAAGCAGGTGTACCACTGATGAGTAGTGAAATATGATGATATTTCACCCCTAGATACCTATATTTAGCTATTCGATGAAGGCTATCTGATAAGAATTATTAGATTTGAAGTGTTTCAGGTAAATACAAGCCAAGTGCAGAAAACAGCCCAAGAATTCTGAAAATAATGTCAAAACACTGCAACTTTGGGTCATCGAGAACTTGGTGTAACTTACAGATCAATTTGGACCTTCAACATGCCCGAATTATGAAATTTCCAAAACATAAACGTTGTAGAGCTTTCTGTCCGCTTTCCAACAGCGTAAGAATCGCCTCAATCCGAGTTCAGGACAGAAAGTTATGGCCAAAATACTGAAGCAGTGTCTGATGTAAAGTTCGGCGGAAATTCACGAAAATCTGGGAGGTCGATGCATCGACCCTATTGGGTCAATTAATCGACCCTAAATTTTCGAGTTGGAACACCTTTGTGGCTGGGAAACTTCGGCTCTATTTAAAGCGGATCAAACACTTCGAAAAAGGGGAATAAAAGAAAGGAAATTAGGAGCAAAAATTAGGAGCAAGAATTAGAGATAGGAATTAGAGATAGATAATTAGAGAGTTAGTTTTAGCTTTTCTTTTTTTTAGAGTTTTTGGAGAGGATTATTTATTCATTATTATTTTTGGTTTTAAACTCCTCTGAGCATCTTTTTAAAATTTCTTCTTTTCTCCTTCTTTTAGGGATTGATTTGGGTAGATTGTACTTAGGATTTGCACTGTCTTTCTTTTACATTCATAGATTGTATTTAGGAAAAGACATTGTAACCAAAGATTTTTGGAAGAAATAAAAAGAGGAATGACTTTGAATGAACAAGGAGATCATACACCAAAGATGAGCGGCTAAATCAGTAGATCGGGAAAGATGCGATCCCCAGATAAGTACCTATATTTATGATTAATACCATAGTCTAATGTTTTTATTGTTTTGATCTACACATCACGAGATACGCTATGCTTCTTACATGACTCATACCAATGATAGAAATTTGAGTCATTGTTTTTAGATAGGGTATGCCGGATTGATGATCATACTTTATTTCAAATCATTTTTATGAATGAATGATGGTGATGGTGTGAATGATTCTTTAATGAAAGGGGGGTACAAATCTGGGGTAGCATATTTCTTGATCTTATTTAAATATTATTCTTAGATTCATCAGTAATTAGTTGTTTAGATTAATTTATTTTTCTTGCATTTAGAAAAAGTGATAAATTTTTGGTTAAATTGAATCTGCCCTTTGGTACTTCCTTGGGGACGTTTTTAAATCTCTGAAAGAATTAATTAAAATTCAAGATTTCCCTGTGGGTTCGACACCTTTGTTCTTGCCATACTGCAATAGATCTTGTGCACTTGCAAGGGTTACATTTAAAATACACCAAGTTTTTGGCGCCGTTGCCGGAGAGATCGGCGAAATTTTGATTAATTCGGTTAGGGATTTTTTGTGTTTTGATTAAAAAAAAAAAAAAAAAAGAAAAGAAAAAAAAAATCAATATTTGGATTTCTGCTTTACAAAATCTTCTTTCCCTTATTTTTCTCTCTTAGGTAAGTTTGTATAGGACTCTTTTAGGAAGTTTAGGTTTTTAGGACTTCTTATTTTAGTAGGATTCTTTTTCCTTATTTTCCTCTTTTAGATATTTTAGGATTTTCTAAAATTAGTTATTAATTTTGTTTTTAGGAAGTTTATAAATCTAGGATACCTTCCTTAGGAAATTTAGGAATCTTTTATTTTTTCCCTTATTTTTCTCTTTTAGATAAGATTCTTAGGATTGCCACTAGATTTAAAATTTTAATTTCTAATTTTAATCTTGAAATTTTAATTTTAATTTTTGAAATTCGAATTTAAAAAAAAAAAATAAAAAAAATTTGAAATTTAATTTTAAAAAAAAAAACTAATATTTAGATTTTTGATTTGCAAAATCTTCTTTCCCTTATTTTTCTCTTTTAGATAAGATTTTGTAGGATTGCCATTAGGTTTAAAATTTAATTTTAATTTTTGAAATTCAGATTTAAAAAAAAAAAAAAAAAAAATTTAAATTTTAAATTTAATTTAAATTCGAATTTTAATTTTAATTATTAAAAAAAAAAAAAAAATTGAAAATTTTTTCCCTTATTTTTCTCTCTTAGGTAAGTTTTTATGGAGTTCTTTTAGGAAGTTTAGATTTTTAGGATTTCTTATTTTAAATTTTTTAGGAGTTTATTTTTCTTATTTTTCTCTTTTAGATATTTTGTAGGATTTTCTAAAATCTAGTTATTAATTTTTGTGGGACTACTTGCTTTAGGCTTTGTAGGAATCTTTCTATTCTCTCCCTTCTTTTTCTCTTTTAGGTAAGATTTTATAGGATTTTGAAGGATTGTCTTTAGGTTTGAAATTTAAATTTTATATTTTAATTTTTGAATTTAATTTTTATTTTTGAAATTTGAATTAAAAAAAAAAAAAAAATTTTTTTTAAAATTTGAATTTTGAATTTTAATATTTGAAATTCGGATTTAAAAAAAAAAAAAAAAAAAAAAAAAATTCAAATTTTAATTTAAAAAAAATAATAATAAAAAAAAAAAAAAAAACTTGTGCGCTTGTGTCAATCGATTGAAAATCTTTGCTTTAATCGATTGAAGCTGAATATTTTGAGTTTGTTGTGGATTCATCAATCTTTGTTTGTGAGCGTGGTGTATGAGCTTTACTCGTTCTCATCACCCACATCTGCTACCATTTAATCTTGAGATCGAACGATCTTGTAGAGAGAATCGCAGAATTCAAAGGAATCAGTATCATCATACTGATACCATGACTGATCAAAGGCAAGAAATGAATGGGAACAACCAGAATATCAATAATGGCAATAATGGAAATAATGGAAATGATGGGAATAACAATTACAATGAGGGCCCTAGAACACTCAAATATTATAATGATCCTGGTTTTTACGAGGATCAGGAATGTATAATGCATGATCCCATTCCAGGAAACCACTATGAATTCAAATCAGCGATGATCCAAATGCTACCAATTTTCCATGGGTTAGTAAATGAAAATCCGCACGTTCATCTAAATGAATTCACTGGGGCATGCAAAATGTTCAGAGTCCACAATGTCACTGATGAGATAGCTAAACTCCGACTCTTTCCTTTCTCTTTAAGGGACAAGGCAAAAGCGTGG
Organism: Chloranthus sessilifolius; assembly: GCA_021018995.1. Lineage (NCBI taxonomy): Eukaryota > Viridiplantae > Streptophyta > Magnoliopsida > Chloranthales > Chloranthaceae > Chloranthus > Chloranthus sessilifolius. Next base: position 28,921,767 of record CM037597.1, on the reverse strand, counting down.
TTTTATTCTTTAGAACCGCAATCTATTCAGAGTTGGGCAGAGCTACACCGTCAGTTTCTTAAAAAATATTTTCCCATGACCAAAGCCATTGAGTTGCGTCAGAAGATTCAATTCTTTTCCCAACAACCTACTGAAACATTCCATGAATGTTGGGAACGTGTTAAGGAATTGATTAAGAGTTGTCCAAATCATCAAGTTCCAAGGTGGCAGCAGGTCCAAAGTTTTTATAATGGGTGATTCACGAGAGACGCATGGTTGATGCATCGTGTGGTGGATCATGTGCCACAAAAGAAGCTGATGAATTGTGGGCATTGTTTGAGAAGTTATACCAAACTTCGATACAAAGTGAAACTCTGGGGAGAACTAACTTGGATTTGGCATCTAAATCTCATGTGTTGACAAGAGATGGATTGTATAATGTCAAAAATAATACCTCTGATCTATCGACAAAGGTTGATATGTTGTCCAAGCAAATGAATATGTTGTTACTGCGACCAAGCAAGCTAAAGCTCTGCCACCCCACTGTGTTCAATTTGTGACCACCCAGGTCACATGGCTAATGAGTGCCCCACTACCTTGTCATTATTCCCTGATGAACCTACTCCTCAAGAGGAGGTGAATCTGACTCAATCTTATCAACGGCAGGGTAGAAACATATACTCCAATACCTATAACCCGGAATGGAAAAATCACCCCAACTTAGGATGGGGTGGTTCGAACCAAACTGGTCAGGTAAACCAATGGGTGGACAACAAAATTTCCGCCCACAACAGAATCTCACTACCCAGCAGAATTCTAATTTCCAGTAGAACTCTCCTTATTATCATCCGAATTTCGATTATCGAAAAAATCAGAATTTTAATCAGAATTTTAATCAACCTCAGGCTACCGTTTCTAGATATTCTGATTTGGAGGAAAAGGTGATGCGAAGCATGCATGCTTTCCAACAGATGATGATAGATCAATTTAGTCAACTGACAAATCAGCTGAGTCAACGAGAGGAAGGTAGGCTCCCTAGCCAACCCGTCAACAATCCTCGAGGTCAAGCACCACCGATGCAGACCATCGAATAGTCAACGCTCAAAGTCATTACGGTCTTTGAGAAGTGGAAGAGAAGTTGATAATCAAGTGGAAATGCTGTGGAATTTGATCAGAAAAAGATGAAGCAAGAGAAGCGACAAGAGAAAGAAAACAAATCGTAGAAAAGAAAGAGAGAAAGAGAAAGAAGAGAAAGAGAAAGAGAGAAAGAGCAAAAGAGAGAAGGGAAAAGAAAAAGTAATCGAGGATGAGTCTCCTCAAGCTCCAACTAGGACATGAACAAGAATAAAAAATGGAACCTGCACCTTATGTCCCAAGGGCACCATTCCCTCAATGCCTAACTCCTCCATCTAGAATGGGAAAGGGACCAGCAAAAATAGAAGAAATTTTTGAAACATTCAAGCAAGTAAAGATAAATCTTCCATTGCTTGAAACAATCAAACAAGTGCCTGAGTATGCAAATTTTTTCAAAGATTTATGCACTCGTAAGCGAAAGGCTCATACTCATATTTCCAAGAAAGTGTTCCTGACTAATCAAGTCAGTTCAATATTACAATTGGAAACCCCACAAAAATTGAAAGACCCTGGAGTTCCAACTGTTCCATGTGTCATTGGTGGGCAACCAATTGGAAAAGCGCTATTGGATTTGGGAGCAAGTGTGAATCTAATCCCATACTCAATAAACGAGAAACTCGGATTGGGTGAATTGCAACCCACGACGGTCACACTCCAACTAGCTGATAGGTCAGAAAGAAGACCTAGGGGAATTATCGAGGATGTTTTGGTTGGAATAGACAAGTTTGTCTTTCCAGTGGACTTTATTGTTTTAGACATGGAACCGCCTATTAAATCAATTAATCAAGTCCCCATCATCCTTGGACGTCCGTTTCTCGCCACTGCAAACGCTTGCATTAATTGTCGAACGGGAGTCATTGACGTTTCTTTTGGGAACATGATGGTCAGATTGAACATATTTCATGCGATGAACCATTTCCCTAACGAGGATGAGGTCGAATGTTTTTACATCGATCAGATGGACGAAGTGGTGGATGAAGCATTACCATCAATGCTCACCAAAGAAGAATTTGAAACCGCTTTGTTGGCCATCTATGAAGAAAAAGGATCTGAAAGGAAGCAGCCCGAAGAGACGAGGTTGAGTTTATCATGTCCATATGATAACTTATGTGAAGTTGTGACTAAGATAGAACCGTTACCCATTGAAGTAAAAGCTGAACCGACTCCATCAATTGAGGAGCCACCAACTGTGGAATTGAAACAGTTGCCTGAATCGCTCAAATACGCTTTTCTGGGGCCACGAGAAACGTTTCCGGTGATAATTTCATCCACGTTGTCTGAAGAACAAGAGCATGACCTGTTGAAAGTGCTTCTAGATCACAAGCAGGCTATCGGATGGACTCTAGCTGATTTAAAAGGGATTGACCCATCAGTATGTGTGCACAAAATACATCTGGAAGATGAGAGTAAACCATCGAGAGAACCGCAGAGGAGACTTAATCCGAACATGCAAGAAATTGTTTTAAAGGAAATCATTAAATTACTCGATGCTGGAATCATCTATCCAATTTCTGATAGTGAATGGATTAGTCCAGTCCAAATTGTCCCAAAAAAGTTCGGAATCACTGTGAAAGAAACTGCGAAAGGAGAATTGTTGCCTACTCGTGAAACTACTGGGTGGCGTGTCTGCATTGATTATAGAAAATTGAACACAACTACCAGAAAGGATCATTTTCCCCTTCCGTTCATCGATCAAATCCTCGAGAAGTTAGCAGGGCAAGAGTTTTATTGCTTTCTTGATGGTTATTCGGGATACAATCAAGTGCCCGTTTTTCCACCTGATCAAGAGAAAACGACATTCACATGCCCTTACGGTACTTTTGCATATCGAAGGATGCCGTTCGGCTTATGTAATGCACCTGCTACTTTCCAACGATGTATGTTGGCCATATTTTCTGATATGATTGACAAGTTCATCGAGGTGTTCATGGACGACTTCTCGATTTTCGGGAAAACGTTTGGTTCTTGTTTGAATCACCTCGCACAAGTTTTACAATGTTGTGTGGATTCTAAACTTGTTCTTAGCTGGGAAAAGAGCCATTTCATGGTTCAACAGGGAATTGTTCTGGGGCATACTGTTTCCAAGAAAGGAATTGAAGTGGATAAGGCCAAAGTCGACCTAATTGCCAATTTGCCCCCACCAAAGAGTGTTCGCCAAATTCGATCATTTTTAGGGCATGCTGGATTTTATAGGCGATTCATTAAGGATTTCAGCAAGGTGGCTAAACCTTTATGTACCTTGCTTGGTAAAGATGTCCCTTTTGAATTTGATGAGCATTGCATGAAATCATTTCTGAAGCTGTGTGAACTCTTATCAACTGCACCAATAATCCAACCACCGGATTATTCTCTCCCATTCGAACTCATGTGTGATGCATCTGATTACGCTATCGGAGCTGTTTTAGGGCAAAGGGTGAACAAATTACCTCACGTAATTTATTATGCCAGTAAGACGTTGATCGATGCACAGCTTAACTACACCACCACTGAGAAAGAACTATTAGCTGTGGTGTATGCTCTGGATAAATTTCGTTCTTATCTGCTTGGATAAAAAATAGTGGTCTTTTCAGACCACTCTGCATTGAAATATTTGTTAGCAAAGAAGGATGTCAAACCACGATTGATCCACTGGATTCTGCTACTTCAAGAGTTTAATTTCGAAATCAAGGATAAAAAGGGAGTCGAGAATGTTGTGGCTGATCACTTGTCTCGTATTTTGCTTGAAGAATTGGTTACACCTGAACCTATCCGGGACACTTTTCCGGATGAGAAATTAATGGCAATTGACGCGACCGCTACGAAAGTTCCTTGGTTTGCCAATATCGTGAATTATTTGGTCACGGGCAAAATCCCTACTGAATGGGGAAAGAATGATAAGAACCTCTTCTTCTCCCAGATCAAATACTATTTTTGGGATGAACCACATTTGTTCAAGATCTGTTCAGATCAAATCATCAGGAGATGTGTACCAGCAGAAGAGCAACTTAGCGTTCTCGATTTCTGCCATGCTGGAGCCTGTGGAGGCCATTTTGGAGGACAGAAGACTGCACAGAAAATTCTTCAAAGCGGATTCTACTGGCCCTCCATCTTTCGTGATGCTGCTCAATTTTGCAAAGAATGCCAAAGATGTCAGCAGCTTGGAAATATTTCAAAACGGAATATGATGCCCCTTAACCCGATTTTGATTGTTGAAATTTTTTATGTTTGGGGGATTGACTTCATGGGTCCTTTTCCCCCATCTTTTGGGTATTCATACATTCTCGTAGCTGTTGACTACGTTTCCAAATGGATTGAAGCTGGCAACTGCTCAAATGATCACAAAGTGGTGGTCAAATTTCAAGGAAAATGTCTTTAATAGATTCGGGTTTCCACGCGATCATTAGTGATGGCGGTACACTTATCTGCAACCGCCATTTTGCTACTTTAATGAAGAAATACGGCGTCACCCACAAGGTTGCAACGCCGTATCACCCGCAAACTAGTGGTCAGGTGGAAGTGTCGAACCGAGAGATTAAACGAATTTTAGAAAAGACGGTACGATCGGATAGAAGAGACTGGTCAAACCGGCTCTCTGATGCTCTGTGGGCCTATCGTACCGCCTTCAAGACACCAATTGGAATGTCTCCGCTCGTAATTGTCTCGGAAAGCATGCCATCTTCCTGTTGAATTGGAGCATAAAGCATTTTGGGCCATCAAAAGATTAAATTTCGATATGCAAGCAGCAGGATCAAATCGAAGGCTACAACTAAGTGAATTGGAAGAGCTACGCTATGGAGCGTATGAAAACTCAAAGATGTACAAAGAAAGGTATAAGAAGCTGCATGATGAGTCAATTTCTCGGAAAGAGTTTTACATTGGGCAAAAGGTTTGGCTATTTAATTCCAGACTAAAGCTTCACCCGGGAAAACTGAAATCGAGATGGGAAGGCCCGTATCAGGTTGTTTCTATTAGTGTGCATGGTGCGATTGAGATCTCACTAGACAATCGAGTTTTTAAAGTGAATGGGCAACGTCTTAAACCGGTTTTTGAGCCCATGACCCAGATGAGAATTGAGGCAATGCACCTTAGTGACCCCGATTCTTGATCAATGAAGAGGTCGAGCTGTCGACACTTAAACTCAGCGCTTCCTGGGAGGCAACCCAGTGTGTTTTATTTATTTTCGTTTTCATTTTTATTTTTGTTAGTTCTAGAATATTAGTTTTTAGTTTAGTTTAGGTTGTTTTTAATTTCCAAATTAGTATAGACACATTACCTTCAATCTATTTTTGGTCATGTTCTAATTTTATGCACATATTCTCTGCACCTGATCTTTGTGTTGAGGTACTTTTCAACAGGTTTGGGGGTGTGCTACTTATTCCAATCAATGAGGACATTGTCATTTTTAGGTTTCGGGGTATGATTCTCTATCTTGTGTCACTTTCTTATTTTTCTTCATATAAATAAAAAAATAAAAATAAAAATAAATAACAAATAAAAAATAAATTTTGAACCATCATATATGAATTATTTTTCGATAGTTTTCAAACTTTAGTTGATGATGCATGTGAATTTAATTTTTAGAATATCGATGTCAGATTTTGAATGCTTGTATCTAGGATAATGAAGCTTAATGTGATATTTTGTGGGTAATTTTGATATTCATGCTTAGAATTTTTACACTTATACCAAGCTAAGATTTAGAAATCGATGAACTGCTTTGAACGGTGAATCTTAGGTTCTTAGTGGAGACTAAACCCAGGAAGCTTTAGAGCCAAATATCCGTTGTTGATAGTGAATACATAAACTCGGAGTTTTCTTTGAATACGAATTATCTTGCATAATCTCATATATTTTATTTTGACTTGTGACTTTGCATGATATCAAATTCATATTATTGTGTTAGAACGTACTGTATATCTACTCAAGACAAATAGACAAGGTTACCATCTTTTAAGGACATGATTGAAGGCCATCTTTGGCTCGTTTGTGCTTAAATGCCCCACCTCATATAAATTTATCCTTCTAGTACCCCTTTGAGCCTATTGAAAAATTTACCTTTATACATTCTTTGATAAGCCACGTTAACCTTTAACCCTTCACCATTTCTGAAAATTCAGCTTTACCCTTCTTATTTCTGAGAAATTAGGAACAAGGGATGAGAGTGAACGAAAAGAGAGTAAGTGGAGAGATACTGAGTTGTGGTGTTTACTGAGAGTGTATGGCAAAAAAAAAAAGAAAAAAAAAAAATTGTGAAAAATAATGAAAAATATGAGGTGCTTCAAAAGAAAAAGAAAGTTGAGAAAAATAGAAAAATATTGAGAAAAATAGTGAGAGATTAGAAAAGAAAAAGAAGAGAAATAGAAAAATCAGAAGTTTGTTTCTTTTCCGATTTCTCAGAAATTTTGAATCTCAATTCCCTTTCTTTCTTACCCTTTCCTGAGCCCCATTACAACCCTATAAAAGACCTTCATGATCTGATCTTGCATTGGTAACTGCCTTGTGGAGAGTAAATATATGATACTTATGACACTTGATATGACATACTTAGGATATACAAGTATCTGTTCTTATGAGATTTGATTTTGTTCATTGATTACATCGTGTTTCAGTTATCATGTGAGACCTTTTTGCTTGTTTTGTATTGATCTCTCACATATGTGCGAAAGCTTACCCATCATCGGAGTGATTTTATTTCGAGAGTATACCTAAAGTGAGGATTGAGTCTAGACAACAGACCCGACGGTTTTCCGTTTGGACTAGTTCTGAGATGGATGAATCTTGGTTTGGGTATGCACACACTTCACGTTTAGGCATGAATGGATGAGTTGTCTAATAATTTGAGCATTAGATTAATTTGAATGGATACTAGCATGATTGACATGGCATTAATATTTAAGATTGATGATTCACATATTGAAACAATTAATATTTTTATTTTTGAATGGTATATATGTTATAAAAAAATCATGTTTTGAAAACTCAATTTTGCCGATGGTTTGAAATTTATTGAAGTTTGTGGGTAACTTCACTGTAAACCCGCAGGAGATACAACTCCTCCACTAGGGATCACCTAGGAGTTTAAAGGCTTGTTGCACACGCTAAGTGCAATCGTGTTCCCTACGAAAGTGGCATTTATTTTCTTTAGTTTGCTTTGCTCGAGGACTAGCAAAGTGTAGGTTTGGGGGTGTGATGAGTAGTGAAATATGATGATATTTTACCCCTAGATACCTATATTTAGCTATCCGATGAAGGCTATCTGATAAGAATTATTAGATTTGAAGTGTTTCAGGTAAATACAAGCCAAGTGCAGAAAACAGCCCAAGAATTCTGAAAATAATGTCAAAACAATGCAACTTTGGGTCATCGAGAACTTAGTGCAACTTACAGATCAATTTGGACCTTCAAACTGCCCGAATTATGAAATTGTCAAAACCTAAAAGTTGTAGAGCTTTCTGTCAGCTTTCCAACAGCACAAGAATCGCCTCAATCCGAGTTCGGGACAAAAAGTTATGGCCAAACTACTGAAGCAGTGTCTGATGTAAAGTTCGGCGGGAATTCACGAAAATCTGGGAGGTCGATGCATCGACCCTATTGGGTCAATTAATCGACCCTAAATTTTCGAGTTGGAACACCTTTGTGGCTGGGAAACTTCGGCTCTATTTAAAGCGGATCAAACACTTCGAAAAAGGGGAATAAAAGAAAGGAAATTAGGAGCAAAAATTTCTGAGAAATCGGAAAAGAAACAAACTTCTGATTTTTCTATTTCTCTTCTTTTTCTTTTCTAATCTCTTACTATTTTTCTCAATATTTTTCTATTTTTCTCAACTTTCTTTTTCTTTTGAAGCACCTCATATTTTTCATTATTTTTCACAATTTTTTTTTTTCTCCCCCCCTTTTTTTTTTCTTTTTTTTTTTGCCATACACTCTCAGTAAACACCACAACTCAGTATCTCTCCACTTACTCTCTTTTCGTTCACTCTCATCCCTTGTTCCTAATTTCTCAGAAATAAGAAGGGTAAAGCTGAATTTTCAGAAATGGTGAAGGGTTAAAGGTTAACGTGGCTTATCAAAGAATGTATAAAGGTAAATTTTCCAATAGGCTCAAAGGGGTACTAGAAGGATAAATTTATATGAAATTGGGGCATTTAAGCACAAATGAGCCAAAGATGGCCTTCAATCATGTCCTTAAAAGATGGTAACCTTGTCTATTTGTCTTGAGTAGATATACAGTACGTTCTAACACAATAATATGAATTTGATATCATGCAAAGTCACAAGTCAAAATAAAATATATGAGATTATGCAAGATAATTCGTATTCAAAGAAAACTCCGAGTTTATGTATTCACTATCAACAACGGATATTTGGCTCTAAAGCTTCCTGGGTTTAGTCTCCACTAAGAACCTAAGATTCACCGTTCAAAACAGTTCATCGATTTCTAAATCTTAGCTTGGTATAAGTGTAAAAATTCTAAGCATGAATATCAAAATTACCCACAAAATATCACATTAAGCTTCATTATCCTAGATACAAGCATTCAAAATCTGACATCGATATTCTAAAAATTAAATTCACATGCATCATCAACTAAAGTTATAAAACTATCGAAAAATAATTCATATATGATGGTTCAAAATTTATTTTTTATTTGTTATTTTTTTATTTTTATTTTTATTTATTTATATGAAGAAAAATAAGAAAGTGTCTGATGTAAAGTTCGGCGGGAATTCACGAAAATCTGGGAGGTCGATGCATCGACCCTATTGGGTCAATTAATCGACCCTAAATTTTCGAGTTGGAACACCTTTATGGCTGGGAAACTTCGGCTCTATTTAAAGCGGATCAAACACTTCGAAAAAGGGGAATAAAAGAAAGGAAATTAGGAGCAAAAATTAGGAGCAAGAATTAGAGATAGGAATTAGAGATAGATAATTAGAGAGTTAGTTTTAGCTTTTCTTTTTTTTAGAGTTTTTGGAGAGGATTATTTATTCATTATTATTTTTGGTTTTAAACTCCTCTGAGCATCTTTTTAAAAGTTCTTATTTTCTCCTTCTTCTAGGGATTGATTTGGGTAGATTGTACTTAGGATTTGCACTGTCTTTCTTTTACATTCATAGATTGTATTTAGGAAAAGGCATTGTAACCAAAGATTTTTGGAAGAAATAAAAAGAGGAATGACTTTGAATGAACAAGGAGATCATATACCAAAGATGAGCGGCTAAATCAGTAGATCGGGAAAGATGCGATCCCCAGATAAGTACCCATATTTATGATTAATACCATAGTCTAATGTTTTTATTGTTTTGATCTACACATCACGAGATCGCTTCTTACATCTTACATGACAACCGCAATGATAGGTTTGAGTCATTGTTTTAGATAGGGTATGCCGGATTGATGATCATACTTTATTTCAAATCATTTTTATGAATGAATGATGGTGATGGTGTGAATGATTCTTTAATGAAAGGGGGGTACAAATCTGGGGTAGCATATTTCTTGATCTTATTTAAATATTATTCTTAGATTCATCAGTAATTAGTTGTTTAGATTAATTTATTTTTCTTGCATTTAGAAAAAGTGATAAATTTTTGGTTAAATTGAATCTGCCCTTTGGTACTTCCTTGGGGATGTTTTTAAATCTCTGAAAGAATTAATTAAAATTCAAGATTTCCCTGTGGGTTCGACACCTTTGTTCTTGCCATACTGCAATAGATCTTGTGCACTTGCAAGGGTTACATTTAAAATCGATCAACCACCCCTATTCCTGTGATTTTGGACAGACCTTTCTTGGCCACTGCCAATGCATGCATACAGTGTAGATCAGGAGTAATGGACGTGTCATTTGGCAACATGACAGTTAAATTGAATGTTTACAATTCAGCCAATTAGCCCCACTTATATGGTGAGGATTGTTTCTCGATTGGGGTAGCGGATGAGCTTGTAACTTTGCCCAAGCTGCTGCAATATACTGGTTCTTGTAATAAGGCTGATGATATGTTTCAAAATGCAGGGAAACCAGTGCTGATCAACCATTATCATGACCCTCCTTATTATGGCTGAGTCTCAACAATGAACACTATGTATTTAAGTTATTGTGATGACTTATTGTTCTTACTACTTTTCTTTTTCTTTCTTTTTCTTTTTGGCATTGTCAATATTGTTTCACATGTGCACATCATGGGCCCTTCATAGATTGGCTAGAAATTAGAATTGTGTGAATTAATTTTGGGTTTTGGGGAATTTGTGTATAAAATGAATATAGGGAAGGTTGCAAATTGGTTTGATTTGAATTGTAATTTGTCGACGGGTTCTAATACACATTGACAAATTCTCGACAGGTGCAAGGAACTTGTCGGAGAAAATGTTACATAAAGTCAAAATGCCGTCGAGTGGTTCTTTGAACCTCTCGAAACAAATTTTTCTGTCCTCATGGAACCTGTTGATAGGATTAGTTGAATTGCTCGTGACGATTGGCCATCCTTTACTTTTTGTCAGGATGTTACAACCTGTCGAAATTTTGGCCCAATCCTATCGACGAGCATTTTCTAGAGCTTTAAAACCTCTTGACAACTTCATTTTTCATCATTCGACACCTTCTCGCTGCGCTGTAAGCTGCTCTGGCGATTTTCTTCCTTTTTATTTCTCTCTCTATCTCGCTGGCTGCTGTAGCTACCTCTTGACCATTTTCTAAGTCGCTTCAATCCATCAAAAGCTACATTTTGCACCTGGTCCGAGATATTTTGGTCTTGTGCCCATCCAGCTATCACAAACCCTAGATTTCGGTCGGTAAGATTTTCTTCAGCTTAGCTCTGTTATTTCAATTTTGGGCTTTTATATTTCAAATATATGGGAGTTATCCGAGTATCCTAAGAAGCATGTGGTGATTAGTTGTGAATTGGAAGCGTTTGAGTAATCAATGGCTGAGCAAGAGGATATCCTGGCAAACCTTTTCAAAGTACCCTCTAAATTTGCCACCAAAATCACTTAGAAATCTAGTAGGCAACCTACAAAGCCTAAGGAAACTCCACCTGCCAAAAGGAAACTTGTCATGGAGGAAGCTGAGAAAATTGTGCAATCTAAGAAGCACAAGAAATCAAAGAAGGCCCAAACCAGTGAAGACATTGTTGATGAGGCCCCTGAAACACATCCTAACCTTGAGTCAAAAATTTCTGAGGCTGAGCCTAATCTCAGATCCACACCCAATGAATTGTGGATAAATTAAATTTGATCCCAGAAATCATTTTCGACATCTGCTATTTCTCTAAGCTAGGGGAGTGTCAGGATACTTTGAATTATTTGGGGAAGGCAGGCCTGACACCCATGATGATCCCATTGAATGAAAAGTCTCACCCAAGGCTGGTTAAGTTGTGGTATCAAAATCTCGAGAAACAAACCAAGCCAGATTCTCTTGAGCCCTGCCTAAAATTCCTGATTGATCATACGGAGATGGTAGTAGATTACAGAGATATAGGAATAGTATTAGGAGTCCCTTCTATTTTTAACCCAGCTTATGGTCTGGCTGCACTCGAGACTGTCTCTTTTAAAGCAATGGCCAGGCACCTCACTCAGGGCATTGTGGGGTCTGGGGACTCAATTAGGAGAAGAGATTTATCCCCTAGCCTGCGGTTTTTTGATTCAATTTTGAGAAAGAATATCTATGTCAGCGGCCATCAGCAAGAAAGAAGAACACCAATAGTGAATGCCCTGTATTTTTTCTCTAAAGGGCAATTTGTTAATGCTGCCTGGTTGGTGTTTGAAGCAATGACGGATGTGAATGAAAAAATGTATGAAAGCTCAAGCCCTACCAGGGCTCCCCTACAACAAGCTCATCACTGCTTTGCTTAGAAGAAAGGGATTTGTTTTTAAAGATAATGAGGAAGTGGAGATGGTGAATCCCACAATATTTGGTAAAAGGGCTTGGCCTGATAGTGGGACCCTCAGTGGTAAAGGTACCCACAGGTCAACTGAAGAGATTGAGGAAGCAGCTCCTGACACCTCTGTTGCCCGAGTTCTCCCGAGGTCTCTACTGTGAGCCTTTGCTCACATCCTGAAGCCTCCAATTGATTTGAATTTCTCCATGGACAACTCCATTGCTACAAGCCTCACCATCTCTCCATCTATCACACCAACCATTTCATTTTCTTTTCCTTCCATGCCAGTCCCCACTCCCCAAAGTAGTCCAGTCTCCCTTTTCACTACCACCACATCCACCCCAGTTTCCTTTTCTCCACTAACAGACCCCATCCCTACTTTGCCCTCAACCACCATTCCAGCTACATCATTTATATCAACCTCTACTCCTATTAGCATTTCCTTGTCTCCCCCACTTTCCACTCCCCTTGCAAGTGAGCCAATTATTTCCATCTCACCTTCCCTACCCCAGGACTTTTCCACCACTGAAGGGTTTTCATCCCTGATGACATCCATAGTGGACGATATTGGGCATGAATATAATCCACTACTTGACTCTCCACAGCCTACATCCCCCCATCTTTCTTCTTCCCAACCTCCAGCAACCTCCTTCTAACATTCCCACACTTCATCATTTCCACTACCCCCTCTCTTCCAACCCCCACCTGCCACCCAACTTGAGCCCTTCCCACAATTCCTAGACCTCCTCCTATCAATCCAATCCTAGGTCATGGCCAATATTCATACCCAAACTTCCATTGAGTCCACACTTTTATCTTTGACCTCAACTCTCCACAGTCAGGCATCCATCTCTCAGTCCTTAACTGCCATCCAATCCTCCTTGGCCAATTTAGCCCGTCCATCTCCACAGCCCCTTGCCCATTTACCTACCCCACCTCCTTCTCCCCCACACTTGGCTGGCATTGTCCTTCCACTTGCTTTCGCAGATGCCTCCACCCAAACTGACCCTGAGGTGGTAGTCCTCAACCCTGAATCTCATCCACCCCATTCCCCAGATAGCCCTACCATTTTACCCTCCCCTGCGGAATTTGCAGCCTTCATTCCCTCATCTTCCTCCACCCCACCCCCTTTCCTACCCATTGTACCCCGACATTCCTTCTACATTCCCCCTTACCTCACTCTTCTGTATGCAATGTGGGATAATCCCTGCATCCATAGGGATGTCCTAAGAGGAATGGCTGCCCTCTGCGCTTCCCTTGAAACCCCCTATGAGGAAAGGATTGCTAACATGGAGCTGGAGCACAGAATCTAACTCCGGGATATCTCTCAAGGTTGGAAGAAAATTTTGGTTCGTTATGAGTCAGCAAAACAACTTGCTCCTGCTGAGAGTATAATTGCCAAAGTCGAGAGGAAGAAAGTTGAATTCCTCCAGAAAAAATTGGACAATGCCCAGGAGATAAATAAAGCCACCCAAGAACTCGCTGAGTCCAATCTCCTTTATGCAGAGAAGAAAATTAAAATTCTAGAGAGAAAGATTGCTGCGCTGACCTCTCAGCCATTTCAGCCAGCCCCTCTAGCTACTGCTCCTCCTGCCGATCCCCCCTCCACTCAACCCCTACAGACACTTCCACTCAACCGACTCCTACCCCACCTGTGGATGTTGCTCCTCCTTCAGTCCAACCCCCTCTCAACACTGAGCCTGCCCCTCCAGAGCCTAAGTGAACTTCTTCCAGGAGAAAGGTCACTATAAAAAGATCTGTCCCCTCTGGCGCTACTTTAAAGAAAGATAAAGAACTTGCTGCCCAATCTGAGGAGGCACCCTGCCAGCCAGCCCAACAGTCCCAACCCAAGAAGAAGAAACCCCTCTCCAATGAAGAGTTGAGAAAATTGGCGGATCTTTATGAATGGCCTGATGATGCTTGCACATAATTATAGACTATTTTCGATTTTCTCTCAGTGTATTCAATTTTACGATCTTGTCTCTATGTATATATTTTAATACAACTTCTTTTTTGTGTTAATTAGTTTCTTTGCTATTTATGTCTTATATTTCTATTTTTTTTGTGTATTTTTGTTCCCGTGCTACACACCCACTGTTATCTTCAACACAGTGAGGACACTGCTCCTCATAGGTTTGGGGGTGTGGCAAGGTATGCCTTACCAATGGATAGTTAATAGTAGTGCAGTAAGGTTCAATAAAAAACTAAGAAAATGAAGTAAATCCCCACCTGAATGTTAAGATTGGGATAATGCTGTAGCTCTAACACTATAATGAAGCAAATGTCAGGAACTTCTATTCAAAAATTAACACTTAGTAACCTTGAGAGAAGAGAAGATCTGTGAGGATACCCCAAGAAAATTTGATGAAAGACCACACCTAGTGAGATTTGGGCCTGAGAACTTATCATTTTAAAGGGTGTCTTGGCAATTCTTCTGCTCTAAGGAGTGACTGGATCCAGCTTTGATCACTAGAAGTTAGGCAAATCCAAGTTGAAATAGCTTGACAACATTCTTGATATTAAGGACATGAAGTAAGGCCATTCCTTGAATAGTTTGAGCTCAAAATATCCTTACCCTTTGAACTGCCCTTGATACGCACCATTTGAGCCTTGAAATCTGCACTTTTCTTTGATAAAAACCAAAAAATTTGAACCCAACACCTCAATGACCTGATGCAGCCTGACCCTCACTCTAAGATTTCAAAAGGTATAGGTGAAGGAATTGAAGAGGTTAGAAGTGTAAGTTTTAAAAATTTGGTACAAGAAGAAGAAAACACTTATGAAGGCAAGAGTGATGGGTAATTGTGGCATGCTAGCCCTCATAAAAAAAAATATGGAGAAAAACACAAAAGAAAGGTATACAAAATGAAAAGAAAAATAGAAAAGCAAAATAAAAGAGTGAAGTCATTTCATCAGATAGTTTGAAATAAAAGAAAAAAAAAAAAAGAGAGAAGAAGCTAGCTACTTTGGCACTGAAAATTCAAAAAGAAGATGGAATTATGCTGAAATAAAGGTTGAGAAGTTGCAAATCACCTCCTTACCTTACTGATTTCTCACATTTGAATTCTTTCATTCCCTTTTTATTCTTTATAAATTTCACCCATAAAGCCACGTTACAACCCAATAAAAATTCCTTATTGATCTAAAATTGATTAAGCTGTCATGTGGAGATGAGAATTTGTCTGATCTATGGTGAAAAGAGTTAGAAAAATTTAAAAATCAGAGCAGTGCCTATGCTCATGCTTGCAGTTCTATTTGAGGGCTGTAACTGCTCTTGAGCTGAGTGAACTGATGCACCCTTTTATTTTCCTTCTAAGTGAAAAGCCCTGGTGAGCTTTGGGTTTGAAATTAAGTTTGTTGGGAGTTGGATCATAACAGACATTCTTAATTTGATAACTAACTATGTATTAAATTTTGGATAAAATGCCTTGACATGAGCTGATTGATTGTGAAGGAAATGTGGCAAAATTTCAGTTTTTAAAAGACTGTGTTTTTGATAAAAACCTTCTGAACTTAAAAGAACAAGGTGTGGAATGAATTTCATTTTGACTTGATTTTTGTTCTCAATATGTTGCATTAACATTAACTGAACCATTGGGGAAGTTTGTGGGTAACTTCACTGAAAACCCTTAGGAGACTTCACTCCTCCACTAGGGATCACCTAGGGGTTCAAAAGGCTTGATGTATATGCTAAATGCACCCGTGTTCTCTACGAAAGTGGCATATAATTTTATAGGTTAATTGTTTTTACTCTCTCCTTTGCTCAGGGACTAGCAAAGCTTATGTTTGGGGGTGTGTTGAGTAGTGAAAAATATCATTTTTCACCTCCTAACCCGACCTTTGTTAGGCCCTTGAATTGACTAATAAGGTATGTTAAAGATGTTTTGTAGATAAGGAATAGAATCCAGCCTTAGTGCAGATATCCACCTAAAAAGGCCAAAGAAGCAATCTGTTCCTCATCACGATTTCACAACAACCCAAAAGCGTGCCAGTCAAGCAATCAGAGTTGTATAAATTCATGAGAAGGTTATGGGCTCAACAAGTCATGCTTGAGACCAAGCACAGTTACAGAGAAGAAAGATTGCACCCATCAAGAGGTTGCTGAGTGCTAAAAGATGGAAGATAGTGCACCAGAAGTAGGTGTCAGCTGAGGAAAGTCAAGGAAGAAGCTGTCGAGAAGTTCTAGAGCTCAAATGCCAAGCTGCCGAGAGGATCCAGTAAGCTATCGCAAGGTTCCAGTTGCTTGTCGATAGGTTGTGCCTGTAGAGAAAGAATCTTGTCGATACCTTACCTAAAGGTGTAGTGGAAGTTGCGAGGTTCAAATAAACCTATCAAGCAGAGCAAGAGAAGTTTTTGACAGGAACCTCTAGTACCTGTCGAGATGATTCCCAACATGTTGATCACTTCACCAAGTCGATAGGATGGTTGTAACCTGTCGACAGGATGAAAGAAGAACTAATCAAAGGGTATCGAGAGCTACTTCAAACCTGTCGAGAGAGGCTAATCCTAGCGACGAGTACACTTCAACCAGCGAGAGGTTATCCCAATCCTATTGAAAGACTGAGCATACAGACCAAGAACTTGTCGAAAAGCTCTCTAAACCTCTCGACATTCATTCTGGGAACTTCCAATGACCATTCTTCAGTAATCACAACTTCTAGAATCCATGCATATGCTCCAAGGCACGACAGCAACCCCTGGGGGGTATTTTTGGTATTTAACTAAGCACAAGCGGGAACTCTAACTACCTCACATTTACTTGTCAGTTGTGAACCAATAAGAGGAAAGCTTCTAGAAGAGGGATCAACTACATCAGCATAACTACATTATTCTTCTAAATTCTAATTGGCTGAAACAAATATGAGAAAAAGGTATAAATAGAGGAGCAACGATATGGAAAAGTGTCCAGAAATTGAGAGAGCAGAGCGAGAGATCGAATTCATATTTGCCCTCCAATTTTTCCCTCTCTTTTCCTTCTTCCTCCTCTCCATTAGCCAATGATAGTTGGCTAAAAACCTCTTCAGTAGCTAGGGTAAGGATATGATCTGTAATTGAGAGTTTCATAGGCTTTGTGAGGGATTGGATGCTGCACAGATTGTAGATCTGAACACATCATTGTAAGTAGTAGTATTACAATGAAATTATGGGTTTTAGAGTTAATTCTGAGCTAAATTTCATTTATTCGTATTTGATTTCCTTAGTTTGGCTACTCCTGTGAGCCAGCCAGAAATGGGGAGCTTGTAGCCTGGCATCCACAACATCTACAATGATTAACTTGTTCTAATCAAGACCACTGGCTCAAGACAATCTCTAAGATGATCTGTGACCATTAAAGTGGACAGATCATAGCCTTAGGATTGCTTTGATATGTTGGAACGATCTCTGGGATGGTCTGTGACCATTAAAGTGGATAGATCATAGCCTTAGGATTGCTTCAATTCTTTGGTTGAGATTGGATTCTTATACCACGCATCTGCTGGGGTAAAACCTAGGGAGCTTGTAGCTAGAAGAAGGATTGTTGCAGATCTGATCTAAGCATTACCTCTGATTTAATCATTTTTCAGTGAAATATCAAATCCCTAGCTGCTGATCTTCATCCTATTGATTTTTAATCCATTTTCCTTCACTTCTGTGTTTTCTTAAACTCTGGATCAACTATATTTAATTTCTATAGTTCGTAGTGATAAAAACCCAAAAAACCTCTCCTCTTTCCTGTTTTAGAGTAGCTTAAAGTAGGATAGAGTGTCAAATTTATTGTAGATCTGGAGATCCATCATAGTTTATTCACATTTTTCCTGTGGACATACCCTTACTTACCTATAAAACTTGCTGCAATAGCCCTGTATCTTGTAGGTTTAGGAGGTTGTAGTTGTGCTGAATTCATCCTCTGTTTTAATTTGATTTTATTTTGTTACACATTAAATCAGCACACCCTATTTCCCCAACAACTAGCCAGTGGGCCCATCGGGTGTTCGATGAAATTCCTGAGAGAACTTTTTGGCGATGAAAGTTTATGTAAATTACCGGCCAGAAATATTTATAACATTAATGCCTTCGCACTTGGTTTGTTATCGGAGGTCCTCTTTTACATTGGTGGAGAGAGCTTCTCCCTTTCGCTTTGTGACGTGTTGACGGAGCTCGAAAATGGCTGCTCTATTGGTCATATGGTGTTGGCCAAGCTCTACCGAGGTCTTGACGCCTTTCCCTCCAGGAAAGTGGAGAACTTTCATGGGTGCCCTATCCTTCTTCAAATTTGGTTTCATGAACACCTTGCCATTCTGGGACCCATGCCTCATTTTTACGTAGTGTGAGGAGAGGTTACTCGCCGCTTTTTGGGCTGATGCTGTAACATCTCGAAAATCTCAAACCCAAATGTGCCCGACAAAGTGTACGTGTCAATTACGACAGACGTTACACTTGTGCCAATTTAGGGATAAGTTTTGGAAATACTCCAGCTTAATTTGAAAACTTTTGGAAAAGTTAAGTAGCTTCTTAGGGTGTGCTGGCTTCACACTGAACTACAACTCCATTGGATAGGAATTTACACATTAGTTAGGTGTGTGGGCTTCACACCGAAGCGAACCCATGTTTATATGCAAAGCTTCTCATGTAAGCCATTGCATTACATTGCCTGGAAATTTTGAGAGAAAGAAAGAAAAAGCTTGAGGGAAAAAAATCCGATTTTCCTCTGCCATTGTTGTTGATCTCCCTCTCAAAATTCTCTTCTTCTTTGTTTATTAAAGCAAGAGAACTCCGATTGTTGACGTTGTTACAATTTGTGAGCATGAGAGAATTCAGTCTCTCCCAAACCCTCTTTTCGTTTGATTAGAAACCCTGACTCCGTTGTGTTCTCAAGGTCCTCATCCTTGCAGGAACCCTTGATTTCTCAGATACAATTCGGGGAATTCAATCTTTGAATCCTTTTCATTCCAATTGTGAGAAAGAGTGGGTTTCGGAGCCATCGGACTAGTAAGAGACGCGAGCACCAATATTCCGATACCGTTCATCGTACGCGTTATTTACGCAAGTTTAAACGATGAGAAATTAAGGCTCTTTTATTATTAGATAGATGGGTTAATTCCCTTGAAATTATGCCAATGAACTAGATATAAATGTGGGAAAATGTAAGAGAAAAATTTCAACAATCAGAAAAATGTGTAAAATCCCACAAATTCGCGCCCACGAATGTAAATTCGCCGGCGCGAATTGCCTTCAGGTACAAAGGGAAAATTCTCTGAGAAAAGCGCGGGCGCGAAATGCGCTACAAATTTGAGGCAAAAATTGCACTGATATTTTTTGCCCGTGAGAATCTGAGTGTGCCAGGTGAAATCCCTTCTGCGACTTTGGAAATTGGGCGCGATTTTCCCAGTTTTGGGCTGTTTTGGGTTTTTCTTCGAAAAACTTTGGAATCTTCATTGTATTGATTCTTTAATCATTAATACATATTGTATGTGTGCAATGTAATGTAGATTGGGACTTAGGGAACGTTTGTAAGGATCTTGCATCGATATGCGTAATTCGTAGCCAAGGTAGGGGAAAATTTAATGCCAATTGCACTTCGTTTGATTTTTAAGTATGATGATATGATTGAGTGAAATATGATAATCTCGACCGTATTTGAATTGTATTTGAACTTTTTGCATTTGAAATCCAAATTTGCTTTTGAATTATAAGAATTGTGAATCTGAATTTGCATCTGATCTCTGAACTCTGATATTATGATATTCTGAACTCTAAGCTTTAAAACTAGCTATAAATTAAGAACACTACACTATATAAATTATGTATTAAAATATGCACGTTAATTTATGGTTCATCAGAATGAATCCTCCCACTCTTTGAACCGGTACGGCGGTTTATCCGTACACTTTGAGCCGTGTTGACGATAATTTGACTCGCACAAGTATCCCTCACAACACAGGGGCTTATTGCACTTTTGAAAAGTGTTTATTGAACGATGATGATTAGGTGAGGATTCCCATCTGAAAATCTTTGGCTCCCAATGCTATATTTGCTTGGGAGATTAGTTAAGTTATGGTTTTAAGTTAAACATTCAGATAAGAAATCGCATGTGAAATACGAACCGAATAAGCACTCAGAAACATATGAGAACTCCGCTATGTTTGATTTCAATTTGAAGCTTGTCCATAAAATTCTATTTTGATACAAAAATGCACATGAACTCGTCATTAAAATCTTGTTTTGAGCTCTGTCATTGAATCACTATTTTGTTAATTTTTTTGAATTCTGTCATTGTACCTATGCTTGATATGATAAGATGCAATTGATGTGAGCTTTTTTTCTACTGAGCTTAGACTGTTAGCTCACCCCGACTATACGTCACAGGTATAGATATTGATAAGGACCCGAAGCTTGAGAACGATCAGGATTACGAGCCGAAAGAGGAAGATCTTCAGCTCGACGAGTTCTACCCATAGACTTGAGACTTCGGACTTGTATAGTTTTGGGATTTTAAGGACTTTGGGCTAGGTACATTGAGTCATATTTTTTGTAAAGTGATAAAAATAGTACGCTTGTACATGCATTTTGGGAACTACTATTTAGGTGATGGTTAGCCATCACCGGTGGTTCATTTTGGTTCCTTTTGTTTATGAATATGTATAGAACTGGAGATCTCTTTCTTTTACCATATAAGAGATTCTTTAAATGTAGGATATCTGCGTGAATTCTGTATTTGTATGGATGTACCAAGCTGATGGCGAGCTGGCTTTCCCGAGATCTCGCGTGTGGAAAAGTTGGCTCATCACATTTGGTATCAAAGCTATGGCTTTAGATTCGAATTTTCATAGGACGATGGGCCTGATTTGTCACAATTAGTACTAATCGAAATCCTTGTTCGATCAATGACATATCAGCATGCCCCCACGTGGCAGACCGAGGACTATTTGCATTAGGGGAGGAGCCTCGTTAGGTGAGGGAAAATCTCATTGTGAAGGAATCACCACTAGTCCTAACACCATTCCATTGGGAGGTGTAGGAAACGAAGATGGAAGAGTCGCCCAAGTGTTGGAAACCATGGCCAACACGATGGCATAACATGGGGTAGCAATGGCACAACAGACAGAGATATTAGCAGCTAGGAATCAACCTTCAGGATTTCTAAAGTTTAGGAGGATGCGTCCTCTGAGCTTTTCAGGCCAAGCTGACCCACTTGAGGCTGAGAAATGGGTGAATGAGATTGAAAAGATCTTCAGTGTACTTCCTTGCACTGAGGATGAAAAAGTGAGATGGGCAGCCTTCAAGTTAGATGGAGAGGCTGATCCGTGGTGGAAATCTATGTCAATGACCAGGGAACAGGATATTCCCAATACTCCATGGACTTGGGCAGAGTTTACTAAGGTGTTCAACAAAGAATACTTTCTTGAAGCAGTAGGAGATCAGTGGGAAGTCTAATTTATTTCGTTGGAGCAAGGCCGGATGTCCGTATGCGAGTACGGAGTTGAGTTCATTAGGCTTGCGAGATTTGCACCTCTACATGTGGCAACGAAAATGATGAAGGCCAAGAAATTCCAATGAGGCTTAAGACCTAATGTCCAAGAGGAAATCTCCGTGAGCAAGCCGAGAACCTATGCAGAGTCATGGATTTGGCATTGATTGCCGAACGAGAAATTGAGAAGATGTACAAGAGGAGAGATGAACTGAATAAGAATAGGTTCGGTCGGGTGCAATCAAATGCCTATGAGCAGGCAAACAAGAAGCCAAGGTTTTTACACCAATGCCACATCATCCTGCTAAGACGGCTTATTCGAGACTGACCTCCTATTTGAGGCCGTTTGTGCCCATGCCTACAAGACCTTTCAGTCCTTCGGGCCCTAGTGCAATTGGGGCATCGATAGCGTAAGGATCTTCACACGCTGCATCATCCACTCCAGTTGAGTCTTGTGCATGATGTGAAAAGCCACATAAAATGGAAGAGTGTAGGAGGAGCACAGGTGCTTCCTTCAGATGTGGTAAGATGGGACAAAAAATAAGAGATTGTCCTAAAGTGAAGATAGAAAGGATGACATTAGCATCTATTCAAAAGCCTTCTCGATCTACCGTTCAGGGTTGAGCCTATGTTGTTACGACACTGGATGCTCAGGCATCAAACGATGTTATCCAAGGTATGATTTCACCATTGATGGTTTAATTATTACCTTATTCTTAGTTGATGAATATCCTTGAAATGTGTTTTCACTTAGAATATGTTGTGCATGCTATTACACCACCTTGAATACACTTGACTGAACCACGTTCATTAAAACTTTGGTACCTTATATATGCACCAAAGAAATGACATTTGTTAGCACACGAAATGAGTATTGATAGACCCAGGGTCTACTCACTCTTTCGTGACTTCTCAATTCATTACCGAATTGAATATCACTCCTGAGATGTTGGCCTTCATTTTAGCAATGTCAGTTCCTACGGGAAGGTCAGTAAATACAGACACAGTGTGTCAATCGGTCATCATTCGAATTGAAGAGCACGAGACCATGGCCGATCTAATTCTGTTGAATATGGAAGGTTTTGATATGATCCTTGGAATGGATTAGCTATCCGCTTACCATGCAAGCGTAGATTGCCTTAGGAAAGTGGTGACTTTCCGCCCTCCAAAAGAAAAATCCTTCTGATTTTATGGCATCAAGTCTAGTGTTGCATCATTCATCTCTGCTATTTGAGCTAAGCATTTGATGAGGAATGGATGTAGTGGGTACCTCACATTCTTACAAGAGCAATAGGAAGGAAAGAACAACATTACAGACATCCCTATTGTGTACAAGTTTTTAGATATGTTTCCTGAAGAACTACTAAGATTGCCACCCGATCGAGAAATCGAGTTTGCAATTGATTTAGCTCCAGGCACAAAATCGATATCAAAGGCACCATATCGGATGGCTCCAGCTGAATTGAAGGAGTTGAAGGAGCAGCTACAGGAACTCTTGGACAAAGGGTTTATAAGGCCAAGTGTTTCTCCTTGGGGAGTACCTGTTCTGTTCGTGAAGAAGGACGGGTGATGAGACTATGCATCAACTATTGTTAGTTGAACAAACTAACAATCAAGAATCGATATTCGCTCCCAAGAATTGATGATCTTTTTGATCAGTTGCAAGGAGTGAGATTCTTTTCAAAGATAGACTTGAGATTTGATTATCACCAATTGAAGGTTAAAGCTAAAGACATTCAGAAAACTGCATTCCGCACCAGATATGGACACTATGAGTTTTTAGTGATGCCTTTTGATTTAACTAATGCACACCTTGACAAATGCCTTTCAGTTTAACTAATGAATAGGGTGTTCAAACCACACCTCGATAAATGTGTGGTCATCTTCATAGATGATATTCTCATCTACTCGAAGTCGAGGGAAGAGCACGAGCAGCACTTAAGAATCGCTCTTCAAACACTCCGTGAACATCAACTCTATGCAAAGCTGAGCAACTGTGAGTTCTGGATAGAACAAGTTAGCTTCTTGGTACATGTTGTCTCTGAAATAGGCATCACAATGGATCCAGCAAAGATCAAAGCCGTTGTTAAATGGGAGCAACCAAAGATCGTGATAGAGATTCACAGTTTTCTCAATCTGGCTGGGTATTACAGGAGATTCATTGAAGGTTTCTGCAAGATTTTAGGACCGCTCACGCAACTCATAAGGAAGAATGTAAAGTTCAAATGGATCAAATTATGTGAGAAAAGTTTTCAAGAGCTAAAGAGCAGGATAACCTCCGCACCAGTACTTGATATACCTTCAGGCAATAGAGGATTTACGGTATTCAACGATGCGTTACATAGTGGTTTGGGTTGTGTGCTTAACCAAATCAATAAAGTTATCGCTTATGATTCACGACAACTTAAGGATCATGAGAAGAATTATTCGACACATGATCTCGCACTAGTAGCGGTAATTTTTGATCTGAAAATTTGCAGGCACTATCTTTACGGGGAGACTTTCGAGATATTCACCGACCATAAAAGCCTTAAGTACATATTAACTCAGAAAGACCTAAGCATGAGGCAAAGAAGGTGGATGGAATTTCTCAAGGATTATGACTGCTCCATTTAATACCACGAAGATCGAAAGATGTAAATGTAGTGGTAGATGCTCTGAGTCGGAAGACGTCGGCTCAGCTATCAAGCCTCATCATGAGAATTCATAGGTGGAAGTTGTTGGAAGGCATAGCCTTATACAACACAAAAATCAAGGTGAAAGACTCAGGAGCCTTGATGTCTAATGTCACTATCTGACCGACAATCTTTGATAACATCTACTAGCTTTAGATGAAAGATGAGGAGCTCACAAAAATTAGACAGTTAAAGATGATGATCGATGGCACTAAACTCGGTTTCTCCATTAAGGAGGATGGATCACTACTATTCAGAGGGCGCTTATGCATACCGACTGATGTCGATCTTTGACATACACTTTTAGAAGAAGCCCATAACTCGAAGTATGCCATTAATCCTGGTGGTATCAAAATGTACCAAGATCTGAAGAACTTTTGGTGGAGAGGTTTGAAGAAATAGGTCACCGAGTATGTGTCTAAGTGCTTGGTGTGTCAATAGGTGAAGGTGGACCATCGAAACCCCTCCAGTTTATTACAACCTTTATCGATACCCGAATGGAAATGGGAAGCGATATCCATGGATTTCATCCTTGGATTGCTGAAGACAATTAAAGGGCATAACACCATCTGGGTGATTGTCGATAGATTAACCAAGTTGGCTCGCTTCCTGCCATACAACCTGAGGTATACACCAAGTAAGCTTACAGAACTATATCTCAAGGAGATCATTTGGTTACATGGTATCCCTGTGAGCATTGTCTCAGATAGAGACCCATTGTATATGTCACAATTTTGGCAACGATTTCAGGAAGGAATGGGTTCGAGGTTAGATTTTAGCTCCGCATTTCACCCTCAGATGGATGGACAAACTGAGAGGGTAAATCAAAACATTGAAGATATGCTTCAGGCCTGTATGCTAGATTTTCAAGGGTCATGGGATACACATCTACCCCTAATCGAGTTCACGTATAATAACAACTATCAGGCGAGCATCAGAATGGCTTGCTAAGAAGCATTATATAGGCGAAGATGCAAGTCTCCGTTGAATTGGGAAGAAATTGGAGAGAAGTTTGTATTGGGTCCAGAAATAGTTGAGAGCACAACTGAAGCAATAGTGTGATCCGTGAAAGATTAAAGGTCGAACAAAGCCGACAAAAGAATTATGCCGATCGGAAAAGAATGAATGCCGAGTTTCAAAATGGAGACTACGTATTCATTAAGATTTCACCTACGAAAGGTGTAATGCATTTTCGAAAGCGTGAAAAACTAAGTCCACACCACGTAGGACCATTCGAGATATTGGGTCGGGTTGGTGAAGTTACGTACCAGATTATTCTACCTCCATAGCTCTCAAGCATGCACAATGTATTTCATGTATCCATGCTGAGAAAGTACGTGAAAGCCCCAACTCATGCCTTAGATTATCAACCGATTGAGCTTCAAGAGGATTTGACCGTTAGAGAAGAACCAATCCAAATCCTCAATCAGAAGAGCAAGTGTTGCTAACCAAGCACATTCCATTGGTGCTTGTGAGGTGGCGGAAGTATTCTCCAGAAGAAGTCACCTGGGAATGCAAGTCGGATATAAGCGATGCATATCCGCAGCTTTTTGAATGAAGCACAAAGATTTTAAGAGAAAAAATAATTGATATTGCGGGTTGTGACTCCAAAATTTGGAATATCATGTAATATAATTAGAAGAATTATGAACTTATAATGTCCTTGTTGAATCAACAATTGAAGCCTTTTATTTTATTTTGATTTGTTTTCATGTAGGTGTGCACACATAGTATAGTCGATGGTTTAACCCTTATTATTTATTATCGCTGAATGATAATTGAGGTCCAAATTTTAATTCCGTGTATCGTAGATGAATGTGTGTGCAAAGATGGATGAAAGTATAGTACAAATGATAGATTTAAAAAAAATTGGGAACAAATTTCAGCAGAAAATAAAAAATGTAAAGAAACCGTGCACGCGATTTGAAATCGCCCGCACGATTTCTTTAGAAACCCAAAACTAAAAGTTCTGAGTAAATCGCACACGCAATTTTAAAAATCACTCGCTCGAATTTCAATGTATAAAGGGGGCTGCGGCCCCAATCTTCCATTTTCACACGAAATCAAAACAAGAAATAGGTTTCTTCCTTCTTCTCCGTGAGAACTCGCCCTTTTTCTTCGGATTCGCTCATATCCTTCATCCAAGAGGTGATCTTTTCGATTTTTCTTCACGCCTAAATGTAAGTTTTTACTTTTATTTGAGATTTTCATATTTACAAGCATTTGAATCTCTAGAAAATGGGACCTAAGAAGAAATTAGCATCTAAGACCTTACTTTGAAAGTAAAGATTTCGAAGAAGCCAAAAGTTGACCCACCTCCGATCGCACGCGATCAACCCTCCGAATGGTGGGAAGCAAAAATGGTTCGAAGATGAATGGTCGTTACGACCTATTTGAAGGGAAACAAGTAACTAAATGGACCCTAGACTACCTCATTGCAACCGGAATGAAATCATTTCTCGAGCCTTTTCACGATTATTACTACCCTAGATTGGTAAAATTATTTTACCAAAATTTACATATGAGTGAAGATGGATTGGGATTGTGCACCACGATCGACCGATGGATGTTCCATTTCGATCTCGATCATATCACTGCTGCCATGGGATGTTCATTGACTTTTATCCCTGGTCAAGGTCTACAACCCCCGAACCATTGAGAAGTTCCGTATCATCAAATCCTTGCCAACATGACCCATGGTGAACACGGGTCAGGAAAATCAGTTAGACGAGCCCAATTACCAGCTCATATGTGGCCATTAGACATAATTTTTAGGAAGAACCTATATCCTCTGCGCCACGAACAAGAAAGAAATAATATTTTTCTCCAAGCCTTATATGCGGCTTATGAGGAGAAATGGTTCAACGCACCAGCTGTGGTGCGGAATGGGATAATTTATGCCCGAAACCATGTGAGGGATGGAAGTTCACAAGAAACCGTTGATGGCATTACCGTACGCTCGATTGATCACCCGTATGATTGAGCTGTATGAGAACCAAGAGGAAGATGAGGAATATGAAATTCCCCCAAATGAGCCATAGTTCACCGATAACACCAAGAAATATCGGATGGACGATTTGAAACAAAGTTATGTTGGGTTAAATGCAAGTGTACAACACCACCAAGCCCTGGAAGTAGGGAGGGATGTTCAACAAGAACAGGAGCAAGCATAGCCCGAGCAGGTAACTCAACTCCCAATACCCCCTCCACAGCAAGTTTCAACCCAACAGTCACCCGCCCAGCATAGTGAGGTACCCATTTGGATTGATTTTACGCGAAGGATGGACTTGCATGAACAAATGCTCAAGCAAATGTCACAGCAGTAGAACTTCCATGAAGCTATACTTATGGATATGATGCACTACATGTTTCTGAGCTCTATCTCCGAGCGCATCGATAGAGCACGAGCGTACACACCTGGTGCTTCTAGTTCTCGAAGAGATGGGACTGCTGGAGATGGTGCAGGCTTGGCGGGCGATGGTACAGGCTAGCGGGAGATTTTGTCATTGGGATGTTATGCTTTTAGTGAGCTTTTTGGTTAATTTTTGAGGAACTAAGGAAAATTGATGAGTCTTAAAATAATTTATGGATATGTTTTGTAAATAATTGGTTGTGAATATTTGGTGTCATGGGTGTTTTTTTTTGGTTTTCTTAAATGGATTAAAATGTGTAAATGGTTTTAAGTATAATGCTATCCTTTGATGGTTGTTAGAATGGGTTGAGCAATGCCAGATTTTGTGTTTTATTAGTTGTTAGTTGTTGAAATGGTTAAATTTTGTGGATCACTGATTAGTCTAGATTAAATAATTAGTTGTGGATTTACTGCTTAAATTGTGGATTCATAGTTGTGAATGGATCATGGTTATATTAGTGGTGGATTTCTTGCTATAAATATGTCTTCTGTATTGCAAGGTGAACGGATTGTGTAAATTAGTTGTAGAAAATTTGTTAAATTAGTAGTGGATACATGCCATAAATGTGTTTTTTGTAATGCAGGGTGAACAAAATCTTCAATTTGTTATAGATAATCTTGTTGTGAATTCATGGTCAAGTTGTGAATATAATGGTGTGGATTCATGGTTATGAGTGGATGTCTTTGTAGTTAAGGTAGGTTTAAATGGTGTGTGTCATAGTTGAGAATAATCTGTTATGATGAATAACAAGGATTCTGAAAGGTACTGGATGTACCTTATGGTTTATAGTTGTGGTTATGTATCTCTAGCTAGACTAGAAGTGTTTCTTTTCTTTTTATTGAAATGCATGATTGGATGGAGGACTGAATCCAAATTTCGTGTAAGATTTGAGATGGCGTTAAGGATTTTGACAAGTGAGCCTCTACCTTCCAACCCAAAGAAAACGTATTGAATTTTCAGGGATGAAAATTTCTCAAGGAGGGGAGAATATAACATCCCAAAAATCCTTAACCCGAATGTGCTTAACAAAGAGTACGTGTTAGTTACGGCACACGTTACTCGTGTGCCAATTTAACGATAAGTTTTGGATATACTCCAGCTCCATTTGAATTTTTTTGGAAAAGCTAAGTAGCTTATTTGGGTGTGCTGGCTTAACACTGAACCACAACTCCATTGGATAGGAATTAATACTTTAGTTAGGTGTGTGGGCTTCACATTGAAGCAAACCCATGTTTATATAACAAGCTTCTCACGTAAGCCATTGCATTGCATTGCATGGAAATTTTGAGAGAGAGAAAGAAAAAGCTTGAGGGAAGAAAATCTGATTTTCCTCCACCATTGTTGTTGATCTCCCTCTCAAAATTCTCTTCTTCTTTGTTTATTAACGCAAGAGAACTCCGATCGTTGACGTTGTTATGATTCCTGAGCATGAGAGAATTCCATCTCTCCCAAACGCCTTTTCTTTTGATTAGAAACCCCGACTCCATTGTGTTCTCAATGTCCTCATCCTTACAGGAACCCTTGATTTCTTGGGTACAATCCAGGGGATTCAATCTTTGAATCCGTTTCGTTCCGATTGTGAGAAAGAGTGGGTTTCGAAGCCATTAGACGAGTAAGAGGCGCGAGCGCCGATATTCCAATTCTGTTCATCGTACACATTATATACGCAAGTCTAAAAGGTGAGAAATTAAGGCACTTTTATTATTAGATAGATGGTTTAATTCCCTTGAAATTATGCTAATGAACAAGGTATAAATGTGGGAAAATAGCAAGAGAGAAAAATTTCAGAAATCGGGAAAAATGGGTAAAATCCCACAAATTCGGGCATGCGAATCTATATTCACCCACGTGAATTGCCTTCAGGTATAGAGGGAAAATTCCTTCAGAAACCGTGCGTGAAATGCACACCAAATTCCTAGAAAAAATTGCGCTGATATTTTTTGCCTGTGCGAATCTGAGTGTGCTAGGTGAAATCGCTCGTGCGAATTTGGAAATCGCGTGCGCGATTTACCCAGTTTTGTGCTGTTTTGGGTTTTTCTTCGAAAAACTTTAGAATCTTTGACGTATTGATTCTTTAATCATTAATACATATGTATGTGTGCAATGTAATGCAGATTGGGACTTAGGGAATATTCGTAAGGATCTTGCATCGCTTTGCGTAATTCGTAGCTAAGGTAGGGGAAAATTCAATGCCAATTGCACTTTGTTTGATTTTTAAGTATGATGATATGGTTGAGTGAAATATGATAATCTGGACCGTATTTGAATTGTATTTGAACTTTTTTCATTTGAAATCCAAATCTGCTTTTGAATTGTAAGAATTGTGAAGATGAATTTGCATATGATCTCTAAACTCTGATATTCTAATATTCTGAACTCTGAGCTCTAAACTAGCCATAAATTAAGCACACTGCACTATATAAATTATGTATTAAAATCTGCATGTTGATTTATGGTTCATCAGAACGAATACTCCTACTCTTTGAACCGGTACGGCGGTTTATCCGAACACTCCGAACCGTGTTGATGGTAATTTGACTCGCACAAGTATCCCTCACAATGCAGGGGCTTGTTACACTTCTTAAAAGTGTTCATTGAACGACAATGGTTAGGTGAAGATTCCCATTGAAAAATCTTTGGCTCCCAATACTATATTTTCTTGGGAGATTAGTTAAGTTATGATTTTAAGTTAAACATTCAGATAAGAAATCGCATGTGAAATACGAACCGAATGAGCACTCAGAAACATATGAGAACTCTGTTATGTTTGATTTCAATTTGAACCTTGTCCTTAAAATTCTGTTTTGATACGAAAATGCATATGAACTCGTCATTGAAATCCGGTTTTAAACTCTGTCACTGAATCACTATTTTGATAATTGTTTTGAATTCTGTCATGGTACCTATGCTTGATATGATAAGATGCTCTTGATGTTGATATTTTCTTCTACTGAGCTTAGACTGCTAGCTCACTCCAACTATACATCACAGGTGTAGATACTAAGAAGGACTCGGAGCTTGAGAATGATTCGGATTATGAGCCGGAAGAGGACCGGAAGAGGAAGATCTTCAGCCCAACAAGTTCTACCCATAGACTTGGGACTTAGGACTGGTATAGTTTTGGTATTTTAAGGACTTTTGGCTAGGTACATTGAGTCATATTTTTTGTAAAGTGATAAAAATAGTACGTTTGTACATGCCTTTTGGGTACCACTGTTTAGGTAATGGTCGGCCATCACCGGTGGTTCATTTTGGTTCCTTTTGTTTATGAATATATATAGAACTGGAGATCTCTTTCCTTTACCATATATGATATTCATTAAATGTAGGTTATCTACTTGAATTCTGTATTTGTATGGATGTACCGAGCCGATGGGAAGCTGGCTTTCCTGAGATCTCGCGTGTGGAAAAGTTAGCTCGTCACATATGCTCTAGGATGCCTCCAAAGAATGCATACGAGATGCGCATATGGCTAGCAGAGGCGAAGCTTGTGTGGAGGCTTCCATGGCTTGATGGGACCTTTCCGATAGTACGATATCATGAGGGTATTACTCTTTTGGGATTGACCAGCAGTACTCATTACTTCCCCTCGCAAGTGTTGCGTCAATTTGGCTATGCCCAGCATGTGCCTTGCATGGTGAGACCTCCTCTGTGCAGCTTGATTTTTACTCGGGGGTCTTTAGGGGATCTGGAGAAGATAGCAGTGCTTTGGGAAATGTGTTAGTTGATGCATATGTGTGATCTGAAGAAAGGGAATTTTATTTGACTTCTCCTGAGTATGAGGCATGGGTATCCTCTATGATGTCCTCCACGCGAAGACTTGACCCGGTAGAGATCAGTAGCTCGGAGGGACCCTGACCGAAAAAGGAAGCGGTGCTTCTAACTTGGAAAGAGCTCCTTGTGGATGAAAAGTAGGTTTTACAGGAGCGCCTAGATAGGGAACAAGCGAGAGCCGATGCTTCAGAATGTGAGGCCCTTCGTCTGGAAGGAGTCTTGAATGAGGTTCTCGGTTTTACTGATGCTTCCAGGAAGCTCTACAAGGGACTCCATGGTCGGTGGATGAGTGATCGAAATGCTCGTGAGGACACCTTGGTTGTGAAGATCCGCAACTTGGAGTGTGAGTTGGGCCGTTGACCTGGTCCTGCACATACATCAGCATAGATCAAATACCACATGGAAGGGGTATAAAACCCCCTGACAGATTTTGGTTTATACATGTATTTTTTATCGTTTTTGTTTCTTTTTCAAAATGTAAAGGCTGAAAGTTTATACATGTATTTTTTGTTATTTTTATTTCTTTTTCAAAATGTAAAGGCTGAAAGCACAACATCACACAAATTATTTTTTGAGATGTGGCAAGCAAAGTACATAAATGAACTGAAAAATGAAACTCTTTTTCGGTATATGTATTTTTCTTTTATTCTTTTTTTGTATGATGCCTTAATCGTGAGAGGAGGTAACTGGGCCCATTTTGAGAATAGTCTAACCCGTTAATGCGATTGGGCCCAAGTGGGGTCCAAAATTTTACTAAGGTTAGAACATCCATCCCTTTGGATTGAATCAACCTTTTATCCTTACCTCGGGTCATGCGTTTGACAGTGCAGCCTGAGGATCTGCCTGATCAGGACTCGATTTGAGCTGACATAAGTAACCCAATTGATGACCAGATAACCCAGAAGTGTAAACAAATGAGTAACTGATTTTCTTTTTCTTTTAAAAATGTTTTTACTCACTGCGCCCAAGATGGGTTTTCACCATGCCCGTTATCGCCCACTTTTTTACCCGTAGCGCCCTTTTGGATTTTCACTACATCCATGGGTATTTTATTTTTTTTATCCTAGGCGCCTTTTCAGGTTTCCACTTGGTCCACACAAGCTCGCTCTTTTTACCTGTGGCGCCCTTACGGGTTTTCACCACATCCATTTGCTTTAAGCTTGTAAAAATATTTTTTCTTTCTTTCTTTTCAAAGGACCAAAAGATATGAATTCCAATTCCATCATAGCCGGCTGGACGAAGTTTCTTTTGTTGTCTCTCAGCTCGGCTAGTGCTGACTCAACGGATACCATGACTACTTGTAGACCTTAAAGAGGGCTTTCTTCAGGGGTGAATCATGGCCATGAGTTAAAAGGGATAGGTTAGGAATTTTAAAGGTATTTTTCGATTTCAAAGGTTCTTTTGATTGGGTTCCTGCTGTAGTGATACACTTCTTCCTTGGGGATTTTTGCTATACACGCCCCATGATTTTTCCCTCTTTTTTCCTTTTCTATTTTTTTCTCTCATTTTTTTTCAGACATCCTTTTTTAGGATTTTCCTTTTTCCATTTTTTTTTGGATTTTGATGATAACTTTTTGCTTCTTGCTTTAGGAGTTTCTCCTTTTCTTTTGGTATATATATATATTTCTTTTTCTAGGAGGGGTTTGTGAAAGAAAGGCTATTGGCTCAAATTGGGTAGCAAAGGGTATGAGCATTTAGGGACGCTTTTTGGCTACTTTTCTTTAAAATGAGTCTCTTTTAAGGGGTCCTTAAGCAGTCACATATCCATTTTTATCAATACTTATCTTGCTGTGGGATTCTAAGAGTAGAATCGTTGTACATATCCAACGTTAATTGGCTCAGAAAAATGATCTCCATCCATTGTGGCGAAAGGAAGTACGTATCTAGGGAGCACCACTCTGATGACATAGGGCCCTTCCTAGTTGGGTTTGAATTTCTCTCGAGGATCTGGGTTGAGTACCACGTCACCCACTTTTAATGCTAGAATGCGTACATGTTTGTTGTAAGCGTGCAATTCTCCCCTGATAGACCTGAGTGTGACACAAAGCTCGGAGCCTCTTCTCATCAATCAAGTTCAGCAATTCGAAACGGGCTCTTTCTCTTTTGGGTTTCAACAGATCGGACTTGATGAGGATATGGAGTGAGGGTAGTTCGATCTCAACTGGTAGCACAACCTCGGTTCCATACAAGGGAAAATAGTGTTTCCCCAGTAGCGGTACGAATTGACATTCGATAGGCCTATACTGCGAAAGGTAACATTTCAGTCCTATCTCGGTAGGTGATAACCATCTTCTCAAGGATGCAAACAATTGTTTTATTGGCAACTTCGACAGTCTCGTTAGTTTATGGCCGGTACGGTGACGAGTGATGGTACATGATTTTGTACTGCTTGCATAAGGCTCTGACACATTTGTTCGCAAAATTAGTGCCATTGTCCGTGATGATAACCTTGGGCATGTCAAATCGATAAATGGTATTGTTCTTAATGAATTTCTCAACATGACTGGTCGTGAAGTACTCAATAGCATCGAGGATGAACTGATGCCCATTAGAAGCCTTTGGATTGACCTTTTCGATGATGTCGTGGCCCCATGTGGCAAATGGCCATGGAGTAGTCATGTTGTCGAGATAAATGGCTGGAGCTTGTATCAAACTGGAGTGTTCTTGGCATTTGGAGCACTTCTGAACGTGCTTGCAACAATTAGCTTCCATGATGGTCCAAAAATACCCTTGTCGTAGAATCTTTTATCAAGCATTTGTCCATTTACGTGGGCCCCGCATACCCCTTCATGGATCTATTTCATGACATTTGCTGCCTCGCTTTCAGTTAGGCATCTGAGCAGGATATTATTATGCGATCGCTTATAGAGGCATTCACCACAGATGGCATAATTTGACGCTAAATGTTGGATGGTTCGCCTGCCCATCTTAGATGTGCCCTCAGGGAAAGCACGTGTTTCAAGGAAGTTCTTGATATCTGAGAACCATGGAAGCTCAACACCTGGCTTTGCTGATCCTTCAATCTAGAGGTAGTAGGCCAACTCATTTCTCTTTTCGATCATGATTAGCTTCATCTCGATGTCATAGGAAATTTTGACCATAGATGCCAGAGTTGCCGCTGTGTCAGCAAATCTATTTCTCGCTCGTGGGACATAGGAGAAAGTAACATCGTCGAAGCACGCGATTAGATCTTCAAGGTGCTCATGGTATGGGAATAACTTCTCATCCTTTATTTTCCAATCTCCGTTGGTCTGACATATGGTCAACTGTGAGTTGTGAGTCGCCAAATACCCTGAGGTAGGTTACATTTAGGCGGAGAGCTGCTTGCAGGCCAACTATACAGGCTTCATATTCTGCCATGTTGTTGGTGCAGGGGAAATTGAGCTTGATTGAGACTGGTATGTGGGATTGTTCTTTATCGTCGTAAGTCTTAACCTATTGCAAGCACACAACAGAAATTGTAGCACTAGTATAAGATCGTTCCCACGAGGGAAGTGTTTATTTTGAAGTAATTTTGTTTATTTAAAAACTTGTATTTATCTTTTAAGATCCTAAACTACTGGAGAAATATAAATAAAGAATGGGTTGTTTAAACTAATTGTGGAAAATAAATCTAAATCGTCCTACTTTCAAATTATGGTCGTCAATCACAATCCTTCAGATCTCGGACATTTATAAAATAAAACGCCATTACACTGCATCTCAATCCTCTAGGGTTTGGGCGTAATCAAAAGCTAGAATTCCTTAATACAGATTTAATCTAATCAATAATCTTTCTAAAATTTGGGCGTCAATCAAACTCAAGAAAATTGAAGATGGAAAAGTAAAACCGTTACACTTATCTGCAAATTCTCAATCTGAGTCATCAATTCAAATAAAAAACTTTTTGATGTTTACTTAGCAGTAAAATGTAGGGAAATAAATCTAAACTAGAAAGTAATAAAAAATTCTTTCATCCCTCAGTTACATGTGTCAATTGCTTTTGAGAAACTTTATATACTCTACTCTAATCTTTCAGCTCCTGATCACAGGCGTCAATTGCTCTCGAGAAACCTTAGATATCTAAACTACTTTACTTTTGATCGAGAGAAAAGTCAATCTTAGTCATCAATTGATGCTGAGAGTTCCTTCGATAACTCTACTCCTACGCCTAGCTTTCTTATTTATAGATCATAAGAGGTCGCTTTATATTATTCTATCTCTAATAAAAGAAAACTTCTAAACAAAAGATTCCTAATATAATTCTACTTCTAATCTTGGTTCTTTCTTGCTCTGAATGGTAGATTCATGTTGGTACGCACTTTTTTTGGGTCCCTTTCGGTCCCCTGAAAGAGTGGCCCAATTCGGTCCAAGTGGACTCTGCAAAGGCGGTGTTTTTTTTAGAGGTAATTAAGTACTGAAAGCAAAGAGGTAAATCTCAGGAAAATACTTGGTTCGATGTGATCACTAGTTGCAGATGTTTATCGATGCTACAATATGTCACTAATCACACCTTTCGAGGTAGAGGTATGGGTTGTTCTCTTTACTGAATCATCGGCCGTCCGATGTCAGCAGCACTGGGTCGCCTGTAAGTTTAGTCAAGCTAGTTTTCCTAATTCTCTTCTAACTACTTTCACCTTTCCTACTCTTGCTATGGTTATTGGGGATCTAATTTTCTTTAATCCTATTAGGGGTCTAATTAATCAGGGAATCCTAATTCAACTGGGTCTCATAATTTGACTAGAAGCTTAATTAATATCCTAATCCCAGTAAAAATCTAATTAGGGTTCTAACTGATTTCCTAATCTTACTAGAAATACTAATCTTTCTAATTTTACGAAAACTATAATTAAATAAACTACGTAAATTAATTCTACCGAAACTCTAATTAATCAAAGTATCCTAATTTTATCAGAATTCTAAAAAAAAAGGAGGGTTTTGGGCCTGCAATTCTAAGGAGGATTAACTCTATTCCTGGGTATCCTTTGTAAGCTCCCTTGGGCAAATTGGGTGGCTAGGGATTATTTTAGTAATAATATGGATTGAAAATTTGATTTTTTTATTCTGAAATTAAGAATTTATGGATTAAAGACTGGAATTGTTAAGGATTATGAATTAAGATTAAGGACCTAAGGGTTGGTTCTAGAAATGAAAAACTAGAATCAGAAAATTAGAAATTTAGATTAAAACCTAAGATCTAAGATCTAGAACTTAAGAACTAGAGGGCTAGAACCTAGATCTAGAACTAGAATTAAAAAAGAGGAACTGGTTCTAGAACCTAAGAACTAAAACCAGGAAAAAAGTTAATAATTAAGGACTAAAGAGATTCTAAAATCTAAGAGCTAGAACTAAAAGCTTAAGAACCTAAAGTCTAGAACCAATGATCTAGAATTAAGAACTAGAACTAAGGATTAGAACTAAGAACTAGAACTAGAAGAATTAAAAATTAGAAGAAAAGTATACCTGAGGCTAGAGCCATAGAGAGGAATCTAGAAATCCTAAGCTTGAAAGAGAGGAACTCGAGAGGGAAAAATATGTGTCGAAAATTGTGTTCCTTTGAGTCGTGGTGGTGGGGTCTATTTATAGGTATTTGGTCAATTGCGCGCCCTATGGGGTGCGCTCAATTGGTCGGTGAAATTCAATTAGGCGCTCCATTTGGGGTGCTTAATCGAATTATGCGCCTTGTTTTAGCCGCACAATCACTTTGAGTCGGTGACTGACTCAGTGAGTGACCGACTGATTGGCTTAGCCGGGTATCCCAGTCCTAGTCTAATTAGATTGATTGCGCCTATAGTTTAGTGCGCCCAATCTAATTAAATGCCATGCCAAGTGCGTCTAATAGGGGAGTTTTGGTGGTCTAGGGAGTTAGACCAGGTTCGCTTGGGAACCGATTATGCATTAGTGTAGAAGCGCACAATCCGCTTGCACGCGCTATGTAGAGTGTATAATCACGTCTTAAGCAGTTTCTAAAAGGGTAAAAGGCCAGTCCAAAAGGGACTAATTGCGTGCTCTTTACCAAGCATGCAATATGATTGTGCGCGCCTATTAGGGCGCATAATCAAGGTCTAAGGCGGTCCTCAGGAAGTGCATGCCTGGTCTAAGAGTGACTAATTGCGTGCTAGGTGTCGAGCGTTTAATCAAATTGTGCACTCTGTATAGTGCACGTAATTTGGGATCTACCTAGGTTTGAGTCGGGTCTGAGGCTCAGAGCTATTGTTTCAGCCTGGGTCTCGGCCATGTGCTATTGTTTCAGTGTATGGTCCCCGTATTAAGGTTTTAAAGTCTTCAGAGAAGGCTAGTCCTTTTCCGAAGATCATGGGCAAGGTCAAAGGTTGATCAAATAAATTTATATACTCCGAGAGGGCAAAATGGGGGTGTCTACAGATGCCCCTCTTTGGCATGTTCTTACAGAGTAAGTATGCGTCGAAGAAGTAGACACCCCTCATCCGAGGAACCTTCTCATTTTCTTGGGAAATCATAAATGTGAATCGGGGATGTTTACATGAGATGTTTGGCTTTCTTATCTATCATCACAAGCTAAAATGGAGCATTCGGGAGCCCAGTGGTAGTTGTCAAAAGATGTATTCCATGTCATGACGTGCTGCTAGTAGCAGTCAACGGGGGAAAAGAGGCATAACCTAATCCGTTGGTGCAAGGGGTATCCTACCGCATATCGTGACTTGTTACAAGGGGCAGTCAAATGGTTGGAGTGTCGATATCCTGATTTGCAGGTGTAAGGGGCAATCAAACAGAGGGATATCCGACACAGTCGAGGTATCGGAGGGCGTCATACAAATGTCCAGAGACAAGGTCCAGAGATCGATAATAAGATGAAATATCATATAATGGTGAAGGCTTTCGCAAATCATGTTAGATCAAGTGCATCATTGCTCACACCAATGCGCGTCAGGCGTCCCTTAGCAGTGGACATTTATGATTTCTCAGAGTTGAATATATTTAGTATTTGGTTTCCCAGGGGAAAGAACAGATTGGAGTGGCGAGAAGTGAGAGTTCGATAGATAGGAGTCCATTTATTTTTGTTTTATTATTATTTTATATTTTTGAAAATTTAGGAATTTAACTTAAGATCAATTCGATTGTAAATTTTCAAAAAACATGGCTTCCGAGATATCGTTGAGTAGATCCACCGGTAAGGGATTTATGGACCCGACTATTTGCGTGATTGTTAAGACGACACTTGGTATGCTGGATGTTCCGTCTAACCTTCTCATGAATACTGATGATTGTTTCTTATGGGATGACTACAGTGATTCATGGATAGAGAGAGACGAGTTTTGAAAACATTTGACTTAATCCTAGCTAGTTATAATTTGGAAGAAATATCGAGTAA
The DNA here is from genome assembly GCA_021018995.1 of Chloranthus sessilifolius. Taxonomy (NCBI): domain Eukaryota; kingdom Viridiplantae; phylum Streptophyta; class Magnoliopsida; order Chloranthales; family Chloranthaceae; genus Chloranthus; species Chloranthus sessilifolius. The sequence goes on along the minus strand of CM037597.1, from coordinate 28,883,161 downwards.
AAAGAAGGGGGTGATACTTACCTGAATTGTTGTCAAGGGTCTCTATATAGCTGGTGACGGGATTTACCGATCGTCGTAGTGATGTTGCGATGGGACATTAGAGGATTTCCTCTCGTTTCTTCACTTCTACTACAGCAGGACTGGATGGGGTTATTCACTAAAAAGTACCACTTTTCACCTCTTAACCTAGCCTTTGATAGACCTTGAAGCAGACTAATAATCATCTGTTAAGCGTGTTTTGTAGTTAGCAATAATCTATGCAGCTTAACACAAAATCAATTCTTATTGGCCCAAAGAAGAGGAAGAAGACATGCAATGATGATACTGAACCAAAGCCGTATGGAACACCCTAGTAGTGCTCACCATGGTGACTCATGTGCTGATCATCATTGACCAAGAGCCTAACAGATGAATAAAGATGGCCGAGAGTGGGAAAATAGCAAAAGCAGTAAGTGCAATGCATCGGAGCATAGAAAGACAGATCTCGCAGAGTTGAGAAGCTCCTTCACGAAGCTAAAGATGCATGGAAGATGCCCTCGCACAGATAGGACGTGCAGTTAAGAAAAGAGCAGTAAAGACATCGCGAAGATCTCACGAAGATCTTGCAGATTAAAACCCTCAGAATTTGTGGTCATAAAGCTCTCACGGAGATAAAGCCTTAAAGCAACCGAACGACGAACATAGTGAGTCCAAGTGTGTACTGAACTAAAATTCACCTCGCAGAGTTCGTGCATGGCCCTGGAAGAGAGAGACGCCCAAAATTCTCCTCGCACAGATCTCGTACACTCTGAAGCCTTACCAATTACTACGCGAGCGCACGAGCATAACTGTGCAAGTACCTAGCGAGAGAGAGAGCTTCTGAAGCTCTATTGCGTGAGAAGTCTAGGCACTCCAGATTATCTCCGTGGCAACATTGCAGCACAAAGGAACTGCGCGATTAACTGAAGGTTCACTGCGCGATTGAGCACTTCCCACCAACCAAAAGCTACTCTGCGAAGGCCTTGCAACTTCATAAATAAGTAAATGCATATTCTAGCCCCGCGAAGCACGGGCTCCTTACTTCTCAGTTTAACTTAAGGACCTTTTGGGAATTTCCCAAGGCTAGGGCACACATCCTGAGGCATGGATTTTGAGGCGCACATCTCAAGGCATTCAAGGGATGTAACAGTATCACATTTACTGGAGAAATTAGGGTCAATCCCTTCAGAGCCAAGATAGTATGGACAGAGTATATAAGCTACACTTAGAGTATAATTTTATTATCAACCCTTCTTTTCATCCTCTATTGGCTGCGAGCTCCAGCAGGCTAGAGTTAGGGTTTGATCACTTCTTTTCCCCTTTTTCTTCTCTCTTAGCCCAGCACTTGCTGGCTAATCCTCCTGTAAGCAGCTAGGTTTAGTTTTATTTCAGTTTGTAATAGGTTTTTGCATACATTGGGATTGTAGACGAGCAGTTGATTACAGGCTGCAGCCTGGAGACAGTTCATTGTAAGTTTTGTGTTCATCAATGGATTGCTATTTTAATTCCTAATTGAATCTAAAGATCTTATGGTTTCTTTAGATGTCTATAGGATCCATGTATTTGGGACTAGCCCATTTAATTTCTAGTAGATCTATTGTTTACCATCTGATTTCCCTTGGTTTGATAGCCTTATGGAAAGCAATGCTAGATCTGTAGTGAGATCCAGGGAGCTCGAAGGCCTATGGACCATGGTGGTTACAGTAGTTTTCATGTTCTTTCTTAGGCCTTTGTGGTATGGACAAACCAATGGGATCCCCTATGTCCATTCGAGTGGACAGAGTATAGCCCTCCATTCACATGTTTGAGAAGGATTCTTCTCCCCTGCACATGAGCTTTTAGAGCCTTGTGAGGAGGTTTGTACAGGAACTGGCTCCCCTCTGTTTTACCTAGCCGACATAAGATGTTAGATCTGATCTCTTTATAGTAATTGTAACTTAAGGTTGAGTCATTGCAGGCTATCTGTAGCAATGACCTGCTGAATCTAAAGCCTTATTCAACTTGTTGCATGGTCCTTTTTGTGGGCACTAGTGAGCCGTTGGCCTTAGCAAAGCACTTAGGATCTTACAGGTTGGAATAGCTATAGATGTTAGCCAGATCTGTGCGCAGATTTGGAGAGCTTGTAGCAATGACATTACATAGTACTGCAATAGTGTTCATGGCTTGATCTGGTCTAGTGGCTGGGAAAATGATTCAGTCCACTCCTCTGGATTAGTTTGGCAATTTCTGGTTTAACTAATGGGATTTGACAGACTCTATAGGATAGGCTGTGACCATTTGAGTGGACAGCCTATAGACTTAAGAGCACCCCAAATGTCATGGGTTAAACTTGATATTTCTACCTTGTTGAGGTTTTTTATAGCATCTTAGCAAGGAGCACTGCAGAGACAGATTAAATCCGAGTTACATTACTGCTTTAAATCTGAACTTAACCTGCCTACTTCTCACCATTTTGTATATTTTATTTTGGTACACACCACCACCTTCTGCTTGACCCCCTTTTTTAGGATATGGCTACATTTCATTTCTCTATTGTTAGGATTAATGTAGTGTAGTCGTGACACCCAACTCCCTTTCTTTAGGATTGTCAGATTTGTAGCCAGATCTGGAGGCCTACTATTATAGCCCATTTTGGGTTCTAGATCAATTTCTCTGTGGGATAAACTCTTACTTATCAAAACTTGCTACAATAAGCCCTGTATCTTGCAGGTCTAGAACTACTTTAGTTGTGTTGAATCCACTCTTTTATTTTACTTTATTTTTAATTGGTTTCCACCACATAATAACACAAAGCACACTGGATAGTCGACAACAGGTGGTCACCAATGTGATAGAATGTCTTGGGAAGGTGAGGTTCACGATGAGACATGGTGGTCCTCCCCTTATGGTTGTGTGCTATGATGAGTCCCGCTGGTTGTAGGTGCGATGGGACCTAAGGGAAACTTTGATGAGATGTTCGCACAGGGACTTGATATTGGTCAGTGCGATGGGACATCAAAGGGTTTCCTCTCTTCTTCTAATTTCTATAATGGTAGGGGCTCGCTGGTTATCGTGCGATGGGACGGTGGGGGGTTTGTCCTCCCCTACTGTTAGTGAGCGTGTGTTTTGGTTACGGTGGAGTCTAGTGATTGTTGCGTGGCAAGGGATATGGGGATTAGGTTCTTTGCTTTTCGTGATGGGATCATGGGTTAAGCCTTCCCTTTCATTTATTATATGAAATTATGCACTGGGATTTTGGGGTGGCGTAAATGGTGATGGGAATTAGGTGGTGTTCTCCTTTTGGTCATGCATCGTAGTAGTTTGTGGCTGAATGTTTTATGTGGTAATGTCACGACAGGATAGGTTTGTGATGAGATCAAGTTGCAGTTACATCATGACGGGACATGTGCATGAGTGTATGATAGGGTCTAGTCCGATGATCTCTTAGTTACTTCGATGTCGTGATGGGATAATGATGGTATTCCTTTCTTTGACAGATCTTGGTTATGCAATGGTTGGAGTCAGTTTGAATGGTGTCTACGATTGCGATGGGATTTTCCTGTGGTCTTGGTGGTACGATAGGATTTGTGGGAGGCTCATTCTTCACGATGGGACATTGGGTTGAGCCTTCCTTCGATCGCGTTGGCGTGTTAGGTCGCGTGGTAAACTTTTAGCATCACTGTGGGACAAAGCTAATTTATGCTGATGTGTCCGGATGTTGCAAGTCTTGCCGCAATGGGACATAGGTGTGGTCAACAACTCTCTCTCTCTCTCTCTAAACGGCCTGTGAGGCTATGCGATGGGACGAAGGAGAAAGAGGGATTCTGATCGAGATGGGACAAAGGGGTGTGAGGATGTGCATTTTATTTGAAATGTGGTCGTAGCTGAGAATTGCACGTAGGGTATCGGGCGTTTGATTAAATTATGCGGTGGGCCACGTGCGCGTGATTATGGGATTAGCGAGGTGATTGTGCATTAGTGTGTGTGCATGCAATATCATTAAGCGCTCTATGGATAGCGTGCAAACGAAGTGTCACGGGGCTGGTAGAACGGAGGTGTTCGGGTGTCGTTTCAACTTTCGCGCATGAGGATTAGAGTACAATTAGATTATGCGCTAGGGTCAGTGAGCGCGATCGGACAGTCGCAAGGTCACTGTGTGGGTGTCCCTTCAGATTCCACGCTGTAACATAGGCACGTGATTTCATTGTGTGCGGTGTTAGCCACGTGCGATTGTTTTGTCAGGGCTTGTGTTCGGGCGGAAGTTCAATTGTGCGGCCCCCCTAGTATGCAGGTGATTATGGTTATGCGCATATGTATAGGCGCATAATTGAGTTGTGCGCTCCTTTTCAAGCGCTTAATTAGGTGGGTTTCTATATATAACCGAGTCTCTTTCATTTTTCTTCATTCATTCTTGTTTCATTCTAATTGCAGTGCTTTAGCTATTACCAGTAATCCAACCATCGGATTTTAATATTGTTTCTTCCACTGTTTGTGGTTTCACGTGATCTTCGACCTGAGGGGGATTCTGACGGGGGAGCGACGCTGAGAATGGGCGGTGTTGGGAAGGAGGAAATTTGCCTTCACATCAGTCCCTTTTAGGGAGTAGTGAAGGCAGCGTTGAGGAGGGGAAGACAGAGGAGGTGTAGATGGCGGAAGAGACGGTGTTATAAGTGGAAGGATGTGTTACCCAACCAATCCTCCATGTTGCCTTTTCTGAAGCCTCTGATTGGACCCTCAGAGCTTGAGCTTTTAGGCTTAGTTTTCATTTTGGGTTGTAAATTAGGTTTTTAGATTTTTGTTTTGAGTCGTATGTTCAGGAGGTATGCCTCCGGTGACACTTGTAAAAGAATTTGATATATGAATAAAAAATGTTTGTTTTGTTTATTTGCTGTATTTATTTTTCTTTATTTAGATTAAGCTTTAAAAATTTTGAGATGGAGGGACTTTAATTTTTGTCTTGGTGAGAGGATGAATCCCATGTTTAGTGTAATTTATCTTGGTCTTATGTTTGATTTAGCATGACAGTCGTGTGGATTTAAGGTTCAATTTAAAAGGTTCTAGATGGATGTCAGGTGCCTTAATCCTATTGGTTTATCTATTTTGTGGTGGATTTGTGTTTCTTAGAAGGATAAGTGTTGTGTGATCATTGGTCTATCTAGACTTGTCATGGATTGTGATCTTTCTGGGGGATGTGTCTGGTTTGGATTCAATTAGATGAAGGATGTTCAGGAATGTGACACTTGTTGAACTATGGTTTAGGAGGTGTGTATTATAAATAGGGGCTAGAAGGCTTGGTTTTATTTCGAATTTTATTTCTAACTTAGGATTTAAAAGTTTGGGGCATTATTTATTTATTTATTATTTTAGAGTTAGGGCATTTTTATTATTTTATTAATATATATATATATATATTTTTTTTTATCTCTTTCTTTTTACTTTGTATCTCGAGTATTATGTCCTAAATGGTTTGTAATTATTTTTGATTTATCATTGTTATTGTTGAGAATGAGCGGCAGTGGGAATGCGGGGTAGCAATCGAATTGCTACCATGCTAGTGGAAGAGATGGAAGAGTCAAAGGAGGGGGAAATGGAACCAAAAGAAAGAGTTGCGCCAGAGTTCTCGTGATCGACGCCAGTTGCTCCTTGGTAGGCTCTACGGATTATCTTCTAGTTGGCGTCCCCTTGGGGGGTCTCCAAGATTGGCCTTCCATAGGTGTTTCCGTCAGATCCTGGGTGGCTTTCTGTGAGCCACTCTTTCTTTTCTGCCAACTCGGGAGAGGAAGGTGAGATTCTTGTTGGACTTCGTCCAGGGTGTGCTTCCTCTCTAGAATTTTCTATTATTTTCCCCTATTTTGGGCATTTCTTTTAGGGATACCTCTTCTAAGTATGTACGGGCTCGGGTGTTTTTGAGTGTTTGTCCTGAATCGAAATTCATCTCTCGCTCCGAGATCGTAATTTTTTTATAAATTCAAAGGGTATGCCCTTCGTGTAATTTGTAATAATTTTCTCATAATATTTTATTTGTGATTATGTTAATTCAGCTTTCAAAATTTGAGTTAAGTTTTATTATGTTTTTTATTAGATGTCTCCTATTCAATCAGGGGTATCTTCATTTAATTAGGAGATACTAAGTTTAGTTAAGTTTAGAGTATTAATTTGGTCTCGATTTGGTATAGGTTTTAAATAGGCTTAAATTTTTTTAGGTGTTTAAGCATGGGTGTACAGGTGAATTCCTAGCTTTGAGAGTGTATGTGCCTAAGCTTTAGTTATGCATGTGAAATCTGGGGTGTATGTGGTGTTTAGAGTTTGTCGCTAAGTCTAGTCTTTCCTCCTTGGTTGCTGATGGCTGGCAAAATTTTTTTTTGTTCAACCTGGGAAATTGCGCTTTGGGTACAGAGCGCTTAATGTAATTGCGCGCTTGGACAGGTGCGCAGGAACTAGCCAATTGCGCGCACTTGAAAGTGCGTATAAGTAGATTGGGTGCACAGATATTAACGCGTGATCCGAGCGGTTTCTAATCAATATACGGGCGACGCTAGAATTTGCGCGCCTGGAGTAAGCGTATAATCCTATTGCGTGTCCTATTCAAAACGCGCGACCGGTGTTTGGGTGGGCGACAAGTCGATTATACGCCCGTTCAATGGCGCGCGTTTTAATTTGGGTGCAGGGGGCAATGCGTGGGATTCAATTGCACAACCCTGTTCAGGCGTGCGATTAAGCCACGCTCTATATAAGCTTAAGTTTTTTAATTCAAACATGCGCTTTTCGAATCTTTTGCAATTTCGAGCTCTCTTGCTTCTTTGTTCCTGATTTTAGTGTTTTCGAGATTTCTTGCGATCTATCTGTCCATTTCGGATGTCGTTTCTTACGCTCTCTTTAGTTTTTTGAGCTCTTCAATCCGAGATGGAGTCTGAGGGTATTGACTAAATTTCATTGATTGCATCCGAGGTAGAGCAGATGGTCGAGGGGGGTGGTGAGACCTCTGAGGTCCACACCGGTGGTGACGTTGAGATGGTTGTCAGGGAAGAGGTTTCTGAGGTTGATGATAGGGCCGACGAGGATGATGAGGATGCTGCTCCTCACGAGCCCGCGATCAAGATTTCGCTCGAGGAGTTCTTTGTGTGAGATCAGGTAGGTATCCATGAATAAGAGTCTCTGTTATTTCTAGGCATTTAGGGTACGACGTAGAATTCTTAGGATGGAGACCATCAAACCTACATTTAGTTTTAGGGTGCACCTTCATGCGTCATACTTGTATCTAGTTTTAGGTAACGTTTACTTTATCACTCTATGCTATCATGTTTTTTGTGCTTGTTGTGGGCAATTGCCTTTATTATTATCATTGTCGGTGGTTGCGATCAGTGGTAGTGTAGGCATAAGTTGACGTGTATCTTGTTTTTTTTTATGGTTCGTCAGGAGCCTCCAGCACTAGCCATTAGTACGGCGTGGTCGGAGTCTCATGCCTGGTACCGTGCCCTGCCTGAGTTCCAACGGGTACGGTTAGTGGAGCCCTTTACGATTGACCGTGGTCTGATCGGGGCGATTACTGAGAGATGGAGGGAGGAGTAGTAGGCATTGCTGTTCCTAGTAGGCATGTTGCTGCCCACCCCTGAGGACTGGGTTCGTATCATCGGGCTGCAGTTCGAGGGAGCACCTATCACGGGGTAGATGGAGAGTGATTATCAGTCTGTGTGTTGGGAGGTGCTCCGAGTTGAGTACCAGTACAGCGGATCCGGGACTGTGGTGGCTTGGGTCACCTGGTTCTTTGACACTTTCATGAGTGGATTTGTTCCTCTGAGGCATCACTTGGAGGTGAGGGCGATTTTCGATACACCCCGCAAGGCAATGGCATGTCGGGCGCCAGTGATGGAGCCAAGAGTAGCGGTAGAGTGAGTACTCCGGGCATTCTTGATGCATTTCTTCGGGGTGGTCCTCTTCTTGTCCTCGCCTATGCTTGGGCGGCAGCTTTACCATAGAGGGAGAGGCGTCGCGACCATCCGAGGTTTCCTCCCTTTTATCCATGTGACTTTTGGTTGATTACTAGTTTCGCCAGTAATGTCTTAGTGAGTTTAGTGTCTATTTTAGTGATGGTGTCTGACGTCGTGTGTTTAGTTTTGGGCGTATGACCATTTCTCCTTCTTGTGCCCACGGGTCTCGAGGGAGATTACTTTCATGTTCCCTCGGATGCATCTGTGGCGATAGGCGCTGGGGCACTATCGTCGATCTTCAGACCTACAGACAGTGCGAGGTTTGTTTGAGGACATGCACGCAGGGCAGGTACATGCTGTTTGTGTTGTCATAGTATTTTACGTGTTTTAGGTTGTAGACTTGACAGGTCACTTTGTTTACTTATTGTCACAGGTGATTTGGTGGCCCTGTGGTGCAGGAGAGGATGCAGGGCAGCTGGTGATTCAGTCTGGTCGGCCCTTCTTTGATGTGGACATCTGGGTCCATTGTTTTGAGAAGGTAGAGTGCATCCACCTCTCTCGAGTGACTCGTAAGTTGGGGCTCCCTCAGGGAGTCCCTTCATAGATTCACCACCGAGTGGCGAGGAGGATGACTGGTCCCTCTGGTCGCCATTTTTTATTGAGGATGGCGACCCAGATTGAGGACTTTAGAACCCGGGGGACCAGGATCACTGGGGCGCGCAATGAGGTGGATGCCGGAGAGTTTCTATAGTGGTTTCACAATATAGGCGGTGGTCAACTCTTTATCTGCCCTTTCCATGGGAGAGGTTCTTTTGCAGTTGGTAGTCCTGAGTTTGCCTTCGCTTTGAGGGAGAGACTGACCACATCAGAGCAGGGCCACTTGGGTGCGGGCATCTGTGGAGAGCTAGACGCGCTTCACAGAGCGATGGAGCGAAAAGGATGCGCTTCTTGTCTATACGAGGAGATGTTGCAGTCCTTGACGGTAGGACCTCGGAGGACAAGCTAAGGGTTCAACTAGCAGAGATGCGGTGGTCTCTAGTGAGTATATTTGTTAGCGAATATTTTCACTTCTATGTCTAATCATTCCTAGGTTAATAGTCTTATTTTATTCCTGTTTGTCAGACTGAGAGGGAGAGCGAGGTCTCCAGGCAGGCGGCATTGCTCGAGTCTTACCGTAGTCAGCAGTAGGCTGATCGGGTGGTGGCGGCTAGCCTACGCTCTGAGATTGATCGACTGGTAAGTGCTTGTCTCATTTTTATTTTATTAATTGTGAATGTTTTGTTGACGTTGTCAAGTCTGATGTGTTTATTGATATTTACAGAGAGTGGAGCTTTCCTCCGCTGGGGCTTCTGCTCCAATATTCGACCCGTCTTCAGTCGCCTCTTCTAGTCGAGAGGATCCGGCGATGGCTTAGCTCCGGGAGGAGCTAAAGCACTGGGTAAGGTTCTTTGCCCTTTTGAGTTATCCGACCTTGTGTTGTTTAGTGGTTTGTTGATGTTGCGTTATGTCTCAGCGCCGCCTTGCTTAGGATCTCCAGATGAGGGAGGTGACTGCTGCTTCTGTGCACCCCGAGAGTCAGGTATATTTTGTTTATGTGTTTTTTTATGTTTTTTTTTATTCATTTGCTAATTAGTTTTATCTTATGAGTTTTGTGTTTGTTTGGTTCACGTGCAGGTTATTCCTGACACTGCTCTCCCGAGGCTCCTCCTCAGGGGTCGACTCTCGCTCCTTCCCAGATATATTTGGTTAGCGTGGTTATTTTTCGTTCTCAATTTTGTAGAACCATTGTATCCCTGATGTTCTTTCTTTACTTCTTGTAGCCGCCTGCATCCGAGGCTCCTCCAGTTGATCCAGCCACCACCGCGACCATAGAGCATCTTCTGCGGGAGCGTACCGAGCTGGTATGTCTTAGTAGTCTACATTCTTTGTCTTGTTATGCATATGCAATTCCTTAGCCTTTGACTTGTACAGGTATGTGAGTTGGAGCAGTCGCGCTTAGAGACATAGCGCGTCTTAGCTCGCCAAGAGATTCGTGAGATCCCTTTCGACATCGTGGAGCGCCATCTCTAGGAGGTGACTGTAGATTTTTTGGTCGAGCGGAGGACTAGGACAGCAAAGTTAGAGAGTGCTTGAGCTGTGGTTTGTGCTGAGATGCAGTCAACGATAGATCTTTTATAGCACGAGTTAGCGAGAGTTGGTGGGAGAGTGTGAGGGATGATTGACCATTTTCCAGGGTCGGGATCGAGGGCTAGCAGCTCACTGACGGAGATTCGTCGAGAGGTTCGTGAGCACATGAGGACCTATGTTCAAGCAGACTTGGCCCTAGGGCCTATGCTTGCCTTTAGTCCTCTGCGTTCACACGACCCTAGGGCCTATTCTCGACGGGCCTCCAGCCAAGCAAGCGAGAGAGGTTCTGTTGCTAGGGCCTTCTCCTCGTGGCGAGTGTCCTCCGACTCCGAGTGCTGGGATTGAGTTGTCGGGGGATCAGACCCCAGACCCGAGGGTTGAGGATATGGGAGATGGTAGCGAGTGCCCTTCGCAGAGGCAGGAGAGGGAGTAGGGAATTTTATTTATTTTTCTTTTTTTATCCATTGTATATATAGGGGTTATGCCCCCAGTGACAATTGTAAAAGAAACTTTTGATATATAAAAGAGATTTTTGGTTTAAATGTACCTGACTTTGCTTCATTTTCTTGTTACCTTCTATCGTCTTATTTTTGGCACCGTTGCCTATTATTGGGACTCGGATGCTCCTTGAGGTGGCCCGATAATAGTCGAAGGTTATCTTGTATCTACACATGAGGGTAAAGGCATTAGTAATTTTATTTTCCCCCTTGCTGATTGTCAAGGGGGGAAGTGACTCAGATCGAGGTCTGGTAATAAGAGAGGGGCATTTGTTTTTCTTTTTGTTTTGTTTTTGTACTTTTCATTACAAGGAAAGGAAAATAATGCAACAGGGAAAAAAAATAACTGAAAGAAAATTCTAATACTAAAAAAAATGCTCCACTATAGGAGCGTGATGGAATAAGCAGTGAGATATTGTGACAACCTGACGTTTTCCTTTATCGTATATAGGAAAGGTCGCGTCGTCGGATCACCTAACATGATCCTATCATACAAGTGCATCGTGTCGTGTACAAAGTATTGCAGATGTGGAAGCAATATAATAACTCTGACATGAAATAATATGGCAAAAACTGATATTTACTCATCTAAACAGTAAACTATCAAGATCTATAAACAAGGGCTAACTGATGTGTTGTATAGCTTTCCACCGATGATGGCTACCCGTCATCTAAATAATGGAATGAAAATCTATACATGAAGTATAAAATATCTCAAAAACAAAATACGTGGTTTATACAAGTGTTTAAAAGACATCTCTCTCTCAAAACTATTTTGGAAAGAATTCTTCAGCGAATTTTTCCTCCTCGTCCTCCTCGTTCTCCTCTTCTTCCTCCTCCTCTGGCTGGTACGTGGGGTCACCCTCGTGCTCCGGATCAAGATCTGTAGCTAAGACATTGAATTCGTAGGATGAGCTATCATCAAAGCTCAGCAGGAAAATTTATAGTGCTAATTCATATGTTAGATTACCAAATTCACTTCTAGAGGCATAAAATATAAATCAAAGCATATTATATCTTATCTTGTATCTAGTGTAGCGTAAAATTCATGATCATGCGAATAATTTAACATGTTGACATGCTGAACAATCATGCTGAATAAATACAAGGAAATAATAGTGCAACAGATACGAGGAATCATGCTGAACAAAGAATCATGCTAATATCTCTTAGTTGAAACGAGCTATTAGATGTAAAACGTACATGTACAAGAAATAAGAAAATTAAGCTCCTGAGTTAGGGGGATCACTTGTCAAACTCCCGAGTTAGCGGGATCACTTGGATTGAGATAAATCAAGCTCCCGAGTTAGCGGGATCACTTGTCAAGCTCTCGAGTTAGCGGGATCACTTGTCAAGCTCCCTACTTAGCGGGATCACTTGGACCAAGATAAATCAAGCTCTCGAGTTAGCGGGATTACTTGTCAAGCTCTCGAGTTAGCGGGATCACTTGTCAAGCTCCCTACTTAGCGGGATCACTTGGACCGAGATAAATCAAGCTTCCGAGTTAGCGGGATCACTTGTCAAGCTCTCGAGTTAGCGGGATCACTTGAACCAAGACAAATCAAGCTCCTGAGTTAGCGGGATCAATTAGACCAAGATTTACACAGTCAAGCTCCTGAGTTAGCGGGATCACTTGGCTCAAAATGAAGTGAAAACGTGTACATGACATCAAGGAGATAACAAGACTTGATTATGCATGGTATTGTGTATGCGAGAATATTATGAACAAATATCATATAAACATATATCGAACCTGCATTTAACATAAACTGCACTCGCATGCTTGTACATAACCGTACATAACCATATTTCTAAACATTCATCTAAACTAATCTAACATAAGCCATCCTAGTTAGATTTCAAAAATGCCTCTATCCTTAACATACGTATCATGCAAAGTTTATATTGAAATTTATGCTATAAACAAAACTGGTGTGAGTTCATTTATACAAAACTGCCATGAGTTCATTTATTCAAAAGCATTAATCTATATTACTGAGCCTCATTAGTCATCACAAGACATCAAAACTGACTAGCATCATTATATATCTCTAACCATCATTCCTACATACTAAATCTAGCATGTTCATCGTTTAACCATATATTGAATTGCAACTCAACTCATGGCAGAGCTATATATCATCCTATATATCATATTGAATTGCAACTCAACTCATGGCAGAACTATATATCATCCTATATATCATCATACATGACCACAACTGACCTGAGTATACATATATCTAATCATACATAATCAATAACTTGCATTCTAGGTGGAGAATAAGGAAACCAAATATAATTTAAGAAGGTAAACTCCCTACCTTACTTCATGTGTACGTGTGACTGATTACAGGTGCATGCATTTAGTCAATCTATATCCATCGGTACGGGCTCGTCATGTGCACTAAGCAAATGCACAAGCCACCTGAGATCCCATATATGTACATGTGTGGTTTTTAGTATTTATATTGTTCCTGGGTCACCTTAGATCCCAGATATGTACCTTAACTACTTACTAGACCTCAAATTTATGATAGGACACCCATATAGGCAGACAAAAGGCACCTCAACACAAATGCATCAGCCATACATAGGCTTGCCTAGGCAAGCCACAGGGTTGCCTAGGCAAGCAGCCCAGCTGAGCACCTTGCCGCGGCAACCTTGTGAGGTTGCTGCAGCAAGCCTGATGAACCTACTTGCCGTGGTGCCCTTTACTCTTATCTGGCTTCTTGAGCCTCTTGGTCTACGGGGTCATTTACAGTATATACTTTCGAGTTTATTTTTGTATATTTGGCATAGAGGAACTCATTAAAATTCGTAGATTGGTCTAACGGTTTCGGAATGCTTTCATTGGAATTTTGACTCCGCAACCGTTACACATGACTCGATTTATGAGTGGTCGATTCGGTTGGTGGAATCGGCATCACAGATTTCACTTTTAGTTTAACCAACCATATGAACTGAACCTAAGCTATGATGTGGTTTATTTATGGCATACCTTTTTGGTGCACCCGCTGTTTATAACGATGTTGAATTGGTGTCGCTGTCGCATTTGTAAAGCATGTGCAGAGCGAGGGTCGACATGAACTCTCCGAGACCAAGGTTTCGCTTATCAAAACTCTAGTGACCGTATCGAAAGGTTGCTTTGTACCTTACGATTCTAACCCATGGTTTGCACACATTATTGAATGGGTTTGAGAAGTGAGTTGAGCTAACCATATGGTTTCTTCTGCTATGGCTTTTACTAACTTTGCAGGGTTGATTTCCATCAGATTCATAGCTAGAAGAAGAAAGGAGATGGCGAGGTTTATATTGGTTTATGTCCACTTTGTGTGCATGGAGTCGAAAAGTGACTCATGCACTCATGGAATCAAGAGGCGAACTAAACAGCTTATAAGCTCTTAAGGCTGTTATCCCATGCAAGGCTAGCACTTGTTGTTTGAGTGTATCCCATAAAAGACAAACAAGGCTTCCCTTGCATATAAGCCTCATACACTATTTCAGTGTATAAGCCATTTAGGTTGGGATCTCATGCAATGCCCACATGGGCTTGTCATTGTATAGGCATATAAGCCAAAAGTGGCCTGCCATTATAACAAGGCTAATACACTAGTGATATATATATAAGCCTCAAGGCTGGGTTATAGTATCCACCTAATACACGTATCCAAGATATATATGGCTGGGATAAAAGTGTAAGTACATTCCTGCTATACCATAGTAAGTATATGGATAGTGCTTTGCTCCAGTATCAGTCTACTATACCTAACTCTCTATCTCAATTAGCTTCAAGTTTAGTGTAACTCCAATACACTATTTCTATATATATATTTGAATGTATTCTCTCCTACACCATGATATATATATATATATATATATATATATATATATATATATATATATATATGGGATGGCTTAAATTTGAAGTGTATAATTTAGCGTATTGAGGACCGGTTCCAAAAATAGCAGCTATGACAGATATCTTCAGTGATATTCCTCGAGTGGTGACTTCGTCGTTCCGCATCTTCTTTATGGGCAAGCAGGGGCTTTTAATGTGATTTTACAAATGCCCCAGTGTTGAGGTGCAATGGAGCTTCTCTGAGTTTTTGAAAAGTACTTTGGGCCTATAGGTGGCCATGTGTAATTTGGTGAGTTAGTTTTGAGACTGTAATCGAATCAGGAGGATTGTCTAATCATATCATCCGTATATTGGGGGTCTACCTTTGAAAGTGGTCATCCTATCCTGTGATCATTATTATAAGGGGCGTGTAGTAATATAATAGGTGATTGTATTAGTCATCATTCATTGATTTTCGGTTTTATTTCTAGGAATATCTCGAGAGGCTTCCGACTCAGTCCGAAAATAAATTTTAAGGTGAAAGAGAGAAAAGGCTTAGTGATGTGGGGGAATAGTTTATATCTGACGCTTTTTAAAAGGGACGATTAATAGCCTTTTTCCTAGAGTGGGTATAGGTGCCATGATTGAGCTCTCTGTCATGTTTTAACACCATCAAAGTCTTACATTCTATGGTTAGCAGAAGTTTTACCCTCCTCCCGCCACCTTACGACGACATCTAGGATTATCAGGATATCAGGGATGCCCTCGCAACTTTCTTATATATTTCTAGTAGAGTTACCAGAGATGTCCTCACAGCCTGCTTATGCTTCCCTGAGCTCATTGACGGGGTCATTCGTTGTATTGCTCTCACTCAATTTTTTTGTATATATGTATTTTTTTCGAAAGCAACCTACTAACACAAGAATGGTGAGTTTTGATTGAGCCTAGTATCTTTAATTTTTATGCTCTAACATCTCCTCCAATGGCAGGGAAGCTAGATGAGAATCGTGTGCTACTTATGCTTTTAAATGAGGTCAAGTATGTCACTAGTCCTTTGATCAAATTACTCAAATAAGAAGGTGGGCAGTAAATTGGAAGTCTTGAGGATATTTTAGGAATTGAAGACGTACGACCAACGAATGGGTTGTAACAACTACGAGGGTGATAGATATAAGTATTTGGCTACGAGATGTGATAATCACATGGTTAAGGGTAATATTTTCTAAGGTACATGGCGTTCCAAAGGTCGGGGAGTTCTTCCCCATCTTGGTTCACCAACTTGTATGCATTCCCGGGATATGCGGCTGCTATAACATATGGCCCCTCCCAGTTCGATTTCAGTTTTTCCCTTGGATGATCATGTTTGGAGGGCATGATTTTCTTCAAGACTAACTCTTCGATATTGAATGCTCGCTCAATGACTTTCTTTTCGTAAGTCCTGGCCACTCTCCTTTGATATACTTGAGCATGATCAGTTGCCCTTAGACGCGTCTCATCAAGTTGCTCCAGCTCGACGAGCAGAGTAATTCTCCTTTCATCTAAGGATAGCTCATCATCGAGTTGAATTCGTAAGGATGGTATCTGTATCTCATAGGGTAGGACTGCTTCCATCCCGTATGTGAGGAGGTAAGGAGTTTGGCCAATGGCCTTGCGCATAGAAGTTCTATAGGCCTAGAGTGCTTATGATAATCGTTCAGGCCAGTTGACTCTATTACTTGTCTCTATTGTTCATTTTAGAATTTGAATCAATGCTTTATTTATAGCTTCTGCTTATCCATTTTCCTGAGAGTAAAATGGTGATGAGTGGTGTAAATCGATGTCGAATTTCTTGCATAGCTTCTTCGTCTTTTCTGCGATGAATTGTGGTCCATTGTTGGTGACGAACATCATGGGTACTCCAAATTGGGTGATATTGTTCTAAATGATAAACCTCACGAGTGTTGAAGCGGTGATTCTGATGTAGAATTCGACATCTGCCCATTTGGTATAGTATTCAGTTGCAGTGAGTATGAACGCGTGCTTGTAAGTGTTCCCAATTGGGTCTGTGAAGGGTCCGATGATGTCGAAGGCCCATATTGAGAATGGCCATGGTGACATTATAGGATTCAATACAACCGATAGAGCTTTGATGAGCGCGGCGTATTCTTAGCATTACTTGCAGCATTAGACGTAGAGGTGGTGATCTCTTATCATTGTCGGCCAGAAGTAGCCTTGTCGTATGATCTTATCTGCGAGTCTTTGTCTATTAGCATAGGCACCATAGACATTGGCGTATGCGTCTCGAATGAAGTATTGTCCTTCGATTGTCATGACGCATAACAGTAATTCTCCTTCGTGAAGGCTTCTTTATATAGGGTTTTGCCGAGTATGCAAAATCTCGCACAACGATTCCTTATAGTTTTTTGTTCGATCTATATAACATAATGAGGGATATGTTGATGCTTTAGAAAATTCCAGATGTCAAAGTACCATGGTTGCCCGTCGTCGGTTGGTGATTTTTCGAATCTGAATGTGGCAACTGTGGTTTCTTTCTCCATAGAAGTGGTTGGGGTAGGCTTCCCTTCATTCATGTGAGCTTCTGGTGCAATTGGTAGTTCCGATTTTGCTTGTCAAGCGACTTCGTGTGCTAGCGTTGTCAAACTCTTAATGAAAAAAGATTTTATGCTTTATCTGACTGGTATCTGTATGACTGAGGCTAGTGTGGTGAGAAAGTTTGCGAGCTCATTCTCTAATCTACGAATGTGCGTGAAAGAAATTCATTCAAATTTCTTTATAAAGAACTGAGCTATCTCTAGGTAGGCCATCAGTTGTCTTTCTTTGGTTTTTCACTCTCTGATAACTTGTGATATTACAAGTTTGAAGTCGCCGATTGTCTTTAATTGCTTGACTCCTAGTTGTAGCGTTGCTCGTAGTCTGGCGATGAAAGCTTCATATTCTATAATGTTATTGGTTATCGAAAAGTCGAGTTGAAAGGCTTTTGGTATGACAACTCCTTCTGGGCATAGTAGGACTATCCTGGTACCTTTTCCTTTACGATTATGAGCACTGCCGAAGTAGAGAGTCCATGAGGTCTTATCAAGCTCTTCATTATGGAAAGTCTGCGTGCACAGGCTCATCGTCTAGGAGTGGTAAGTCGGTGAGGTAATCAGTGATCGCTTGTCCTTTGATAGATTTCTGTGTGACATAGGTGATGTTGAATTCTTATAGTAACATGTGCCATCGAGCGATCTTCCCAGAGGTAGTGGGCTTCTCAAAGATGTACTTCAGAGGGTCTATGCATGCTAGTACTAATATTTTGTGCGCTTTGAAGTAGTGCTGTAGTTTCGTTAAGGCCCACACTAATGTGAGGTAAGTTTTCTCTATTGGCGTGTATTTTTATTAGTACTCGATCATTGTTCTACTAAGGTAGTAGATAGCCTTCTCTCTCTTGCCGTCTTCTTCATATTGTCAAAGAATTACTCTCATTGCTTTGTCGTTTGCTGAGAGATAGAGGATTAGGGGTCTTCCAGGAACTGACGGCGAAAGTATTAGCGGGTTGAGGAGGTACTTCTTGATGCTGTCGAAGGCCTACTGACACTGGTCATCCCATTTGTACTCGACTCCCCCTTTAAATAGCTTGTAGAAAGGATCGCATCGATCTGAGTGCTCTGAGATGAATTTCCTAATGAACTGCAACCTTCCTATCAAGCCTCATAATTCTTTGATGTTGTTGGGAGGTGGCATCTCAAGGATGAATCTAACCTTCACTGGGTCAACTTTGATACCTCATTTGCTGACTATAAATCTCAATAGCTTTCCGGAGGTTACTCCAAACACGCACTTCTTTGGATTCATCTTCAGTTGATATTGCTCGGATCTTTGTAACACTAGTCGTAGTGCTTCAGGATGTCCTACTCGCATTTGAGACTTCACTAGTATGTAATCAACATAGACTTCAACGCATTTGTGCATCATGCCATGAAATATGGCCATCATGGCTCGTTGATATGTGGCTCTTGCGTTCTTGAGCCCGAAAGGCATGACGACATAGTAATAGGTTCTCTATGGTGTGGTGAATGAAGTCTTTTCTTTGTTTGACTCTGCTAATATAATCTGGTTGTATCCAAAGAAGCCATCCATAAAGGATAACATCTCGTGTCCAACAGTGTTATCGTCTAGGGTGTCGATGTGTGGTAGGGGAAAGTCATCCTTGGGCATGCTTTATTGACCAGGGTGTCGTCCTTCTTAGTGACATGTACTATGTTGGGCATGCTTTATTGAGATGTACTATGTTAACATCTCGCACTCTGTTGTCCTTCTTGGTGACATGTACTATGTTGACAATCCATTTAGGGTAGAGGACGACTCAGATGAATTTCACTTTGTGTAGCTTATCAACCTCCTCTTTGACTTGTAGTGTTGTCTGGAGATACATCCTTCTGAGTTTCTGCTTGACGGGTTTACCATCAGGTTCCAGGACCAACCGATGTTCTAAGCTCGAGTCCAATCCAGGCATATCCTCATAGGACCATGCGAAAGTACTGAGGTGATCTTAGAGGACATGGATAATTTGTTGTTGTTCCTTGGGTTTGAGTGTCGCACTGATCAGTAGCATCTTGGGCTCTTCCTTGGTGCCAAAATTTATCTCCTTAGTAGGTTCCGTGGCAGCTTGTGTTTGCTCATCGAAGAGCTTGATGATCCGTTGGAAGTCCTGGGTTTCCTCGATGACTAGTTCTTCTTCTTCATCGTCCGTGAGTTCATACACTGTAAAAGAACTACACTGGAGGGTTAGTTTTGCAGGGGTAACCCTTCATCGGCGAAATTTATGATCACGACATCCTTTGTCTGGTGTAGGTCGAGGTTATTGATCATTGCTTGTTATGTATATTATTATTATATTAAATTCAAGTCTTAACCTATTACAAGCGCACAATGGTAATTATAGTACTAGCATAGGATCGTTCCCACGAGGATATTTATTTATCTAATTACTTCTTATTTATATCTTCTACTTAAATCCTTATCTTAAAAACTTTTATTTATCTTTAAGATCTAATCTACTGGAGAAATTTGAATAAAAGAATGGTTTATTACTCTAAAATGTCTAAAATAAATCTAAATCTTCCTTCTGATTGAGGTCGTCAATCCCAATCTTCAGCTATCGAATATTTACGAATTTAAATAGTACCGTTACACTATATCTCTAGTTTTTTAGCATTGATCGTCAATCAAGTCTAAGATCCTATTGATATAGATTTAATCTAATCAATAACTTTCTAAAATTTGGGCATCAATCAAACCTTAGAAAACTGAAGATTGAAAAATAGAAATCGTTACAACTGCAAATTCTAACTTGAGTCGTCAATTCAAATTAAAACTTGGATAGTTTACAAAGCTGTAAATAAAAGAAAATAAAATATAATCTAGAAAACAAATAAATATATCTTTCACCCCTCAGCCGCAATTGTCAATTGCTTCGGAGAAACTAGGATATCTACACTAATCTTCAACACTCAATTGCAGTCATCAATTGCTCTTGAGAAACCTCTGATATCTAATCTACTCTAACTATTGTACACTACTTTGATCAAAAGAAAATTCAATCTCAGGCGTCAATTGATATTAAAATTCTTCGATGCTTATTCTTACACCAAGCTCTCTTATTTATAGATCATAAGGAGTCGGTTTATAAAGACTTCTAATTTTAATAAAAGAAACTATTAAAAACAAAAGATTCCTAATATAACTCTAATTCCTAATTTTATCTTTCCTTGCTTTAGACGATAGATGTGTGTGCAATCGCGGATTTTAGAGGATCCCATCACGATGATGCGCACTCGCAAAAAATTTAGAGTCGCCATCTGGAGCTTTTGGTGTCTCGGGAAAGCTAAATCAATTTTATAAGCACCAAAGTGTTAAAAATGTGACTCTGATTCACCGGTCTATGCCAAAGGCTCTTGGGTAGGGGCATCAGTTATCGATCGGGAAGGTGTTAGGCACCTGATCAACTCGTTCAAAAGCGGTCTCTACTTATGGCTAAAATAAAAAAGAAACAAAAAGAAAAGAACACTTACTCTTGCCTGAAGGCACTTGGATCCTATTTGTGCCCCTTTGTAATTATCGAGATTTTGGCGGCGTAATGACACAAATTCAAGGATAAAGGAAAAGCCCAGAAGGTAGAGGAGTAGAGGGGAGAGCCGAAGCTCTCGGGCCCTTGTAGCACAACTGTGGACCTTCGCATAGGTGCACTTCACAAGCTTCCGGTAGCTTGAGTGGTTGAAGAATGGGTTCTAACCTCTAAGGCTTGATAGCTAAGGGGTAGAGGAAGAAGGCTAGGGGGTAGTTCTCTCCTAAACTCAAGGGTTTTTTATGGAGGATAGGGTTTCTAAGGTGGTTTAGAATTCTAGAATTTGTATAGGTATTTGGTGCACCAAAGGGGAGGAGGGGATTGCTTAATCTCTTTCTCTCTCTTAAAAATTTTCAAGCCATTTCCAAGGGGGAGTGCCTTTCTATTTATAGCAAAAGAGAGGGTTAGGGGGGTGCTTAAAGACTAATTAGGATTAACAATTAGGTAATCCTAACATCTAAGGTTTTCTAGGATCTTAAGGTCTTAGAAAAGTGGGCAATAGTCTTCAATGGTAGATGATAGGGTGAAGTTTCAAATGACTAGAGGGTTGCAAATAGGGTAAACAGGGGTGCAACAATCCTAATGAAACCCACCCTAAACATTAGGATGGTCAACAAGTCAAACCCTAAAATAAATGTCGAGCAAAAACCAGAGGTTACTGTGGCTAAGCTTGGCGTATGTATTACCCACGCCAAGCATAGCTACAGTGTCCTGGAAGTCAGAGACCGCAGGGGGGGCCACCTATACTTGGCATGTGTAATAGACACGCCAAGCCATTTCTGGGAAAAAATGGCTTGGCGTGTGTCATATACACGCCATGCATGCCTTTGCTAGGTGGCACTCTTGGTCACTTTTCGGATTGCCATAACTTTTGAAGTACAACTCAGATTAAGGTGATTTTTGGCTTGTTGGAAAGCTGAAAACCTCTACTTTTCAATGGTATAAGATTTGGTCTCAGTAGAGGCCTCTGCTATACTTAGTACATCTCTCTCTAACCATTTCTTGGGAGGGTTAACTAAGGGTTTTAAAGAGGTTTATAAAGGTTGGGGGTAATTCCTACGGGTTTAGGCAAGTTTCTAAGGGTTAGGGAATGGTACTAAGGGTGTGGGAGATGCTATCGGAAGGTCGGGGGTGCGCCTCTCTCGAAGTATGTCTCGATCGGGCCTTAGGCCAAATTTAGGTGTCTATAGATGCCCCTCTTTGGTATCCGATCACTAATGATCAAATGCCAAAGACAAGAGACATCCAAAGAGGCCCAAGGCAACACTGACGAGTCTACTATATTCAGAACGAACCTCAAACATCAAATGGGTAACATGGTGAGTAAACGAACCCCTGTATATCAGGAAAAATGTCCGTTCCTCGAGGTTGTCGATTCCCAAGCGCTTAGCGATTACTGGGCATAACCGAGATGGAGCGAGTTGTGAAAGCCCAATATGCTAGGAAAAATGTCTGCTTCTCAAGATGATTGAAGATGTCTGATGCTCAAGTTTCATTCTTAATAAAATAGCTCCGTAAGTACGAGGGTGATTGACCCATACTTAAAGATAGGTGTGAAGCAAAACACGAAGATCCACAGCTTGTGTCCAACCATATGAGGCATCGATTGCCCCATTTGATTGGTCACGGGTGCCTCTGCGTGAAGTAGGGCTCGAGGTCTTTGGGCTGACCCATCGATCTCGAAGTTAATTTAGCATGACTACCCGAGCGAGCGAACTGATGTTGCTATGCTTTTTGGGAGTACATGCCGCTTTTTGAAAGACACATACATATGTGCATTTATGTTATTCGAATTTTTTGTTATTTTATGTGAGTTTTTTTGTTATTTTATGTGGATTTATGTGGGATTTTTTGTTATTTTATGTTATTTTATATGTGATTTTTTTGTGATTTTGAGCGACGCTCATCTATCTTGAACCATTTATTCTAGCACAGCCTCCCAAGCAGATCAGGTGGAGATTGATGCACTGTTCCAGGGGCATGTGCACCATTTTGGGTCTGAGGAGGATCAAGTTCAATGTGTGCAATACACATGGAAGCCAAAATTGACCATGAAGAGCCTGGCGTATGTATTATACACGCCAAGCAAAATTGGGCCAGGTTTGGCTTGGCATGTGTATTACACACGCCAGGCCACATTGAGGTCAAGACATGCCTGGCGTGTATTTTATACATGCCAAGCTAAAACTGGGGAGGGGGGGGGGTTCAAAGCTATCGAGCCCGAGCCAAAAGGGGCTATTTTCAAAATCCATTCCTCCCCCCCTCTCCAAATCAAAATTGAACCTCTTCCTAGGGTTCCGTTGAGTTGCTTTGATCCTCGTTTCATCACCGGAGTTTGCTCCTGCCGTCCAAACACACGCTCTACACCGGATTAAGGATCCATTTTTCTTGAAGGTAATCGATGTTTCCTCATTCTTTCTTTGATTTTTCTTGAATAATTTGCAATGTGGTTAGGATTTTTGCTCTTTTAGATGATGAATGAGTGATTCTTCTTGTAAGCATGATTATTTATGACTTATTTGATTTCTTCCATGTGCATTGGTCTCGATTTTGAGCAAAAATATGACTTTTTTAGCGATGCCCTACACTTTTTCTTCACTTGTTTATGTGATTAGGGGCTTCTCTTTTTTCTTTTTCTTTTTTTCTTTCTTGTGTGGATCTAGATGGCTTTTTTGTGTGCAATGCAAGATGATTTATTATTATTATTATATATATTTTTTTACTTTTACATGTTTATTGTGTATGCATATTATTATTATTATTATTATTATTTATTTTTGTTTGTTTGGAAGAGAAAGACTCCCTTCTTTTTTTTGGTGTATGTTTATACATGTTTTTTTTTCTTTTTGTTTTTGATTTTTTGTATGTTTATTGTGTATGCATGTACATATATCTTTTTGATTTTTTGTTTGTTGGAAAAAAGAAAGACTCTCCTTTTTTTTTTTTTGGTGGATTTTTTTATTTTTCTTCTTTTTTTTTGGATTTTTGTTACATAAATGTAAACCCTTTTTTTTTTTTTTTTTTTTCTTTTTTTGGTTACATAAATGTACACACTCTTTTTGTTTGTTTTTATTATATATTTTGCTTTCTCTTTTTTGAAATGTGGGGTGCTTTGGGCATCACCTTCCTTTTTTGATGTATTTCTTTAGCATGATGATGGTTTAAGATTGACGAAAAAAATGAGAGGGGCAAACTTACCTTCTTTTGGCTTCCGGCAATCAGTTTCTCGCTACTGAGATGTTTTGATACTGTTACTTGTTTCCATCTCAAGATGTTGAGTGAGGAAGAGCACAGGCAAGAGTAAGGGAAAGAGGAGGGATCGGAGGTGGTCTACAGTCCACGGGGGAGCAGCCTCTGGTAGTGCAACGCTTTTCCCAGCCTTGGTACGAAATGCAGGGCGAGGCAGCCCATACCGGTCTGCTCGGCCAACAGTACACCCATATCTTGAATTTCGGGATTGCTGGCAAGGTAATCAAATTAGTTTTATTTTGCCCTCTTGTCCTTTCTTTGTGCAAGCTTGCTTTACCTGTAGGATCTGACACCTCTTCATCTTGATGCAGGACTTGCGCCTTTACCGAAGTTTCTCCTTGCCTAGGTCGACTTTGGAGATTTCCTTTCATCCCCTGCCATGAGGGACGACTCGGCCTATGTGAAGGCCCTGATTGAACGTTTCCAGCCTGAGACCATGACCTTCCACATGGCGATGGCTGAGATGGCTATTACCTCATCAATTGGTCGATGATTACGGGGATAAGGATCGGGGGTATGCCGGTGACCAACCTTCGTGTACCAGGTCGGGATGAGGTGGTGCAATTAATCGGGGATTACCCCTCCGCCCAGAACAAGCATGGCTCTGAGGTTAAATTATCCTGGCTGGTTGATTTGTTTCGTGAGCAATAGTTGGTGGACCTAGGCCAGTCGGATGTGAATATCTTCCTTGAGCCAGTGCATGCCCTGATGTTGGCTCGCATCTCGCTCCTCTTAATTTTAAACAAGACCCTTTTTGCAAATGCCAGTGGAGGCGGGGTTTCATTGCCCTTGCTCAGCCTTACGGGAAATTGGGATGACGTGCATCGGTATGGTCAGCGGATATGCCGTGCTAATGTCTTTGTCCACTTTCTCGGTTAGAATACTGACTTCTCGTTGGTTTCGGCATGATTGAGGTAACCCCTGACTCTCACTTTTCTTAGTTCATTGGCTAGTCATTCATCCTATATCTGACAGATCTTCTACCTTGACTGCTGCTCTTTTTTTTAGAGCTGGGGGTACTTGCATTTCCAGCCTGGCCGCCCACTCCATTCTCGGATATCTACACATATCCACTCATGAGTAATTGGCACAAGAACCGCCACCGGACATTAGGATGAAGCATTTAGAGATGGGCCTGAGGTCCCAATTTGACTTGCTGATCCCGGAGCAGGTATGACCACTTCTCTCTTTTCTTTATCAGCATTTCTCTTTATGCTACCTATTTAGCTGATGGGACATTTTTCTATCTGGGCAGGTCATCTATGACCGTTTCGTTGGTTCCCTCTTCTGGGATCGAGCTGCCATGGGTCCTTCCCGCTTTTTTGTTGACCGCCACATCATTTTCTTCTACGGGGCCTTGGCCAAGGCATATTATCTGGGAGAGACAGTGGTACATCAGTATCGAGACCACTTTATCGTGTCGCAGGCTCCTCCGGCGGATGTTATGACTCCTGAGGGTACTATTGAGGAGCTTTCTGCTAGGTTTCTCCATCATGGGGTCCCCATTGACGATCTTCTCGTGCCCGAGGGATACCAGCTATGGTATGAGTCCCTGTCCTATCGGTTCATTCTGCCACATTTTATGCCAGGTGCTAACTTCCTGGCCTTTGGCGGCCCATGATCTCAGGTAGTTCTTCTTTTTACGCAAATTCCCAATGGTTCTGATTTAAATTTTGCATTTCTACTGATTGAGACCCTTCTTTTCATAGTTTGATCTGGAAGACGATTCTGACGATGATGATGTGATGGCACTAGGTCCTGCTGAGGCAACGAGTGCTGGTCCTTCAGACCCCTCTGGTGTGAGTGCTTCAGGTAGTTCCACAGCTGAGGTTCAGGGGACTTTTAGATGCCTCGACAATGCCTTTCTTTCGAGCTTATGTGACGATGTAGATGAGCGGGCCCATCAATCTGTCGAAGCGGTCCGGGTCCCCCCTCCTGAATTGGTTCCTGGGGTAAGTTTTTCCCTTTTTTTACTTTTACTTTCTAGGGAAATGCCTATGTTTGCGCTTGTGGCTCTTGTGACTGATATCTCCCTTTTCTTTCGTGCAAAACTATGAATTAGCTGTGAATCAGGCCGAGTACTACCGCAATTTTGCCAGCCTCCGGGATGTGGAGATGGTGAGTGTCATACTGACTGGTTCCGATCATTGCCTTGCTATTTTTCTTTCAACCGATCTTGATTGATGGCTTTGGATATGACTTGCAGCGTGCTCGTGAAAAGGAATCACGCTCCCTGCTTAGCAGGCTTTCTCATGTGTGGTCCGGGTGGGGGAGGTTCGGACGTACCATAGTACCTCGCGTCATCTCAAGAAATTGAAGGGTGCTGCGAAGGATTAAGCTTTTGCTCTGATTTGTTTAGACACTTTTGAACTCTTGGGATTTTTTTGTTTTTATTTTGGGAAGATGTATCAGAGAATATATTCTTAGGCAGCTTTTATTATTTTTAATGAATGCCATTGTTTTTCCCTCTTTGTTGCCTGCTCCATCTCTCTCTCCTTTCTATTTTTATGGTATGTTAGCTCTCTTCTGCAGGATGGACTCAATTAAAAAAGGAACAGCCTTGGTTAATATTTGGCACTTGGTTAATATTTGGCAGCCATTTTCATGTCTGTGCGGGCATTTTCTGCATAGAAAATCATGTGTAAGGTGGATGTGGCTTACAAAATTTTGTATCTCTGCATGTGGGTTAGTGCTTTTAAGCAAATGACGAGAAATGTAGGTGGGCTGCCTAGGGGATCAACAAAATGACCTCCCCTATACTCACCTTTCCTCCTTTGGATGGAAGTAATGGTCTGGTGTGTGTAATACACATGCTAGAGCAAATCTAGGAGGCAGTGGCTTGGCGTGTGTAATACACACGCCAGGTGCCATCAGGGGAGAGTGGGGCCTTTTAAGCCTGAGAATGCATTCTTTTCTCCTCTTTTGATTTTGACTTGATATTCTTTTGCTCCCATTTTTTTCTTTTCTGGCCCCAAGGTGGGTTCATCGTCCTACATTGAATTGTATCTTAGGAACATCTTTGTACGAACATGGACCCGCTTTTCTGCCCCGCCTCTCGTGGAGGGTCTAGGACTACGATACTTCCCTCTTTGGGTGTGGGGCCCAGTTTTCTAAGGAAGTGGCTTGAGAGCATGAATGAGAGTGAGCTCGCAAGTTTGGATCGGTTCGGATTGGCCCGTCTCTTGTCTTTCCATGAAGTTCCTCTGCTTTGGGATTTCATTTATGCAACGGCTTCATCTTGGGAAGTTATCACCCATGTCTTCCATTTTGGGAATCATGAGTTAACTCCTACTCTAGAGGAGCTCTCCAATCTATCGGGTCTGAAGTTGCATAAAGACCTTGCCAGAGTACTGCCAAAATCAGGTTATGCTCAAGCCACCCAGATCACCTTGGGCTTGAAGAAAAATGATTATGAGAAAAGTCTCATTGGCGGGCCCCCTAGGTGTTCGGTGAAATTCCCAAGAGAACTTTTCGGAGAGGAAAGCCTGTGAAAATTGCTGATAAAAAATCTTCATAATGTGAAAGCCTTTGCCCTTTGCCTTATCTCTGAGGTTCTTTTCTATACTGGGGGAGAGAGCTTCTCGCTTGCACTCTGCAACGTCTTGGCAGAATTAGAGGGAGGTCGCTCTGCGATGCATATGGTGCTGGCGGAGCTTTATTGCTGCCTTGACGCCTTTACTCTAGGCAAGGTGGAGGGTCTCCGGGAATGTCCCATCCTGTTCTAAATTTTGCTTGGAGAGCATCTTGCTATCTTGGGATCCATGCCCTGCTTCTATGTTGCTCGTAGTGAGGTGGTCAGCTGCTTTTTGGGTAGATGCCCCATGCTTCCGCGAGGGGATATACAAGGGTTGATGCTTTGGCTGGCTGAAGCTGAGCTGGTGTGGAGGCTTCCTTGGTTAGATAAGACTTTCCCAGTGGTTCGTTCTAGAGATCAAGAGGGCACCACTCTCCTTCGTTTGGCCGATAACACTTACTATTTCCCATTTTGGGTGTTGTGCCAGTTTGGTTGCTCTCAGCGGGTGCCTTGTGTGACAAAGCCACCCTTGTGTGACTTAATTTTCTCTCGAGGGTCCTTTGGGGATATGGATAGAATAGCTGCCCTCTGGGAAACGTGCCAGTCGACGCTCATGTGCGATCTAGAGTAGGGGAATTTAGTCTTATCCTCCCCAGAGTATACGGCATGGCTATGCTTCGAGATGTCTTCTACTTGTCACCTTGAGGAAGCAGATAGCAATGATGTAGGGGGGCCTTGGCCGAGGAAGGAGTCGATGCTTTGGGACTGTATTGAGCTGCTGATGGACGAGAAGCGAATCACATGAGAATTTAGAGAAACAGACGGTTAGAGTAGAGGTGGCAGAAGCCAAAGCTGATGTAGCTGAGTGTGAGGTCCTTCGTCTGGAAGGATCGTTGAGTGATACTCTTGGTGCTATTGATGCTTCCTAAAAGCGGTATAGGAGTCTTCATGGCTACTGGATGACAAAGCGGGATGTACGAGAGGATGCTTTACGTGTAGAGATCCATGCCCTAAAGCATGAGTTGGGTCATTGATTTCCTCCTGCACATACTTTTTACATAGATCAGATTACCACATGAAGGGGCATAAGAACTCCTGCCACATTTTTTTGGTGTATATACTTTCTTTATGTTTTTTTTTATTTTACTTTTTGTAAAAAAAAGGAAAGGGAGCTAGACATCACACCAATTACTTTTTGGGAGATGTGGTGTAAGCAAAGTACAGACTTGTAAATGGAAAAGGGAAACCTATCATCTTATAAATTTTTTATCTTTTCTCTTTTTTTTTGTAAGATAGGGGGATTGTGTCGATTATTCCTTTGGAAATGTGGCACACATAGTACCGGCCTAAAATGAGAAAGGAAAATTTATTATCTTTTGCAAATGCGGTCTTTCCGATCATCAAGCCAATCATCCCGGAGTGGTGGGTGCACAGTGCTGGCCTGAAAATGGGAAAGGAAAATTTATTTTCTTTTGCAAATGCCTTTTTTTTTTTTTAAATTTTATTTTATGCCTTAGGCGTGAGGGGAAGTAGCGGGTCTAAATTTGAGCATAGTCGAACCCGTTCACGGTCGGACCTAGGTGAGGTCCAGAACGCCCATCTCCATGGATTGAATCAACCTTTTATCTTTGCTCGATCATACGTTTGATGGTGCGATCATGACGATGTGCTTGGCCCAGACTCGTTTTGAGTAAACATGAGCGGCCCAGGGGGATCAGATAGGTTAGGGTTGTAACCGGGGGAGTAACTGATGACTCTCACCCTCTCCATTTTTTACAACATTTTTTTTTACTCACGACACCCAAGACAGGTTCTCGCCATGCCCATTGTTTCCCTCTTTTTTACCCGTAGCACCCCTTCAGGTTTTCAATACGTCCATGGATATGAATTTTTACCCCAGGCACCTTTTCAAGTTTTCACTTGGTCAGCACAAGCTCACTATTTTTACCCATGGCGCCTTTTCGGGTTTTCACCATGTCCTTTTTGCTTTGATATTGTATTTTTTTCTTTTTCTTTTCTTCTTTATTTTCTCAAAGGCCACGACATGGACGTCGATTCCGTCATAGCCGACTAGATGGAGTTCTTTTGTCATCTCTCAGCTTGGCTCCTGCTGACTCAATGGATACTGTGACTGCTTGTGGACCTTAAAGAGGGCTTTTTCTCGGGATATATCTTGGCCATGGGATAGGTTAGGAATTTTGAAGGTGTTCTTGGGTTAAGAAGGTTTCCTCGATAGGATTCTAGTTGTCGTACTACACTTCTTCCTTGGGAAATTTTGACTGTACATGTCCCATTTTTTCTTTTCTATTTTTTTTGTTTATTTTACATTTTTTTTTCAGACATCCTCTTTTTAAGATTTTACTTTTTGGATTTTTTTGGATTTGATGGTAACTCTTTTTCTCCTTTTTTTTTTTGGCTGGTATATACACTTTCTCTTTTTCTGTGGAGGGGGTAATGAAAGAAAAGGCCATTGGCCCAAGATGGGGTAGAAAAAGGGTATAAATGTTTAGGGATACTTTTTGGCTACTTGGCTTTGAAATGATGACCTCTTTTTGAAGTATCCTTAAGCAGTCATGCATCCATTTTTATCAGTACTTACCTTTCTGCGGGAGACTCAAGAATAGAATCGTTGGATATACCCAGTGTTGATTGGCTCAGGAAAGTGATCTCCGTCCATGGTGACAATGGGGAGTGCGTATCCCAGGAGTACTTCTCGGATGACATAAGGTCCCTCCCAGTTGGGCTTGAATTTTCCTCTTAGATCGGCATGGAGGGATGGGAAGATTTTCTTGAGTATTGTATCACCCACTTTCAGATCTCGAACGCGAACACATTTATTGTAAGCGCGTACGATTCGTCCTTGGTAAACTTGGGTGTGACACAAAGCCAGGAGCCTTTTCTCGTCCAGTAAGTTCAGGTGCTTAAAGCGAAACCTCTCCTTTTCAGTTTCAGGTAGATTAGACTCCATGAGAATGTGGAGCGAAGGTACTTCAACTTCAACTGGCAACACGGCCTCAGTTCCATACACAAGGGAAAATTGTTTTGCCCCTGTAGCAGTACAGATCGATGCTTGATAGGCCTATAGTGCAAAGGGTAGCATTTCGCTCCACTCTCAATAGGTGACGACCATTTTCTCAAGGATGCGGATGACCGTCTTATTAGCAGCTTTGACGGCTCCGTTGGTTTGCGGCCGATATGGTGATGAGAGATGATGTTTGTTTTATATCGCTTGCAGAAGGCGCTGATGCTCTTGTTCACAAAGTTAGTGCCACTGTCCATGATGATGTCCTTGGGTACACTGAATCGACAAACGATATTATTCTTGATGAACTTCTCGACATGACTGGCTGTGATATTTGTTTAGGATGTCGCCTCTACCCATTTGGTGAAATATTCAATAGCAACTAAGATGAACTGATGCCCGTTCGAAGCCTTCGGATTAATCTTTTCGACGACGTCGAGGTTCCATGTAGTGAATGGCCAAGGAGTGGTCATGCTCTGTAGATCTATGGCTGGAGCATGTATTAGACTGGAGTGTTCTTGGCATTTGTAGCACTTCTGCACTTGCTTGCAACAATCAGATTCCATGGTAGTCCAAAATTATCATTACCGTAGGATCTTTTTAGCCAGCATATGGTTGTTGACGTAGGCCCCGTATACTCCCTCATGGATTTCTTTCATAATATTGGCTTCCTCACCCTCAGTTAGGCATCAGAGGAGGATATTATTATATGACCGCTTGTAGAGGCACTCATCGCAAATGATGTAATTGGCCGCTAAATGTTAGATGGTCTGCCTGTCTGTCTTGGACGTACCCTCAGGGAAGGCTCGAGTTTTGAGAAAATTCTTGATATCCGAGAACCATGGAGGCTCATCATCTAAGTTTGGGGGTTCCTCAATCTGGATGCAGAAGGTCGGCTCACTCCTCTACTCAATCATGATCGGCTTCATCTTGACACCATATGGAATTTCAGCCATAGATGCCAACGTTGCTAGTGCATCGGCAAAGCAATTTCCAGCTCACGGGACATAAGAGAAAGTAATATCATCAAAACATGCTATCAATTCTTTGAGATGCTCATGGTAGGGGATCAACTTCTCATCCTTCATCTTTCAATCTCTATTTTTCTGACATATGATCAATTGTGAGTCTCCAAATACCCTGAGATGAGTTACGTTCAGGTCAAGTGCTGCTTGTAGGCCTGTCGCGCATGCCTCATATTCAGCCATATTGTTTATGCATGAGAAGTTGAGTTTGATAGACACTAGTACGTGAGATCCTTTTGGTGAAATCAGAATATCACCGACTCCTTGACCCTCAGCGTTTGCTGCCCCGTCAAAGTGCATTACTCAGGATTCCTTTGTCTCCACCGTATCATCCTCTGTCATGAACAAGATGTCCTCATCCGAGAATTCAGTTCTCAAAGGCTCATAATCAGGTAACGGGTTCTCGGTAAGATGATCGGTGAGTGCCTGCCCCTTGATCGACTTCTGTGTGGTATATGTGTTGTCAAACTCAGATAGGAGAATTTGCAAGTGTGCAGTTCGGCCAGTGAGAGTCAGCTTCTTGAATAGGTATTTCAATGGATCCATTCGCGCTAGGAGTAGCATAGCTTGAGATAGGAAGTAATGGCGGAGCCTCTGGGTAGCCCATATGAGAGCTAGGGATGCTTTCTCCAGATGAGTATAGCGCGTCTCGTAATCGATAAATTTCTTGCTGAGGTAGTATATGTCCTGCTCTCTTCTTCCCGTTTCACATGTTGCCCTAGGACACATCCCATCGAAACTTTCGTCGTGAAGAGATACATTAAGAGTGGTCTCCAGGGTTTGGGCGACACTAAAATTGGTCGGGTTGAGGAAGTAACCTTTAATTTTATCAAATGTCACTTGACAGTCATCATTCCATTTGACTGATGAATCTTTCCTCAGTAGTTTGAAGATCGGTGTGCAGATAGGAGTGGGTTGTGTAATGAATCGGCTGATGTACTGTATTCTGCTTAAGAAGACGCTGACTTCTTTCTCTGTAGATGGTGGCGGCATTTCGATGATAACTTTTACCTTGATTGGGTCAACCTCTATGCCCCTTCTACTGACCATGAAATCCAGTAGTTTTCCTGACATGGCACTGAATGCGCACTTTTGAGGGTTCAGTCGCAGCCTGTATTTTCTCAGCCTCTCAAACAGCTTTTGGAGATTTATCAAATGGTCACTTTGTTCTGGTGACTTTGCGATCATGTCATCGACGTACACCGCAATTTCTCAGTGCATCATGTCATGGAATAGTGCTGTCATCGGTCTCTGATATATTGCCCTAACATTTTTCAACTCGAATGGCATGACTCGACAGCAGAAAGTTTCCCATGGAGTGATGAATGCTATTTTCTAGCGGTCCACTTCTGTCATCTTGATCTGATTATTTCCAAAAAATCTATCCATAAATGAGAGCATCCCATGCCTGACAGTGTTATCCACCAAGATATCGATCTGTGCCAACAGGAAGTCATCTTTCAGGCTTGCTTTGTTCAGGTTTCTGAAGTTGATACACATGCGAACCTTTCCATCTTTCTTTTATATAGGGACGATGTTGGGTAGCCATTGCAGGTACTTAGAGACCATGAGAAACTCTGCATCGTACTGCTTGATGACCTCATCTTTCACTTTCAGCATCCATTCTGGTCTAAGGTTCCTCAACTTCTGCTTGACTGGCTTAACATCTTGATATAGCGGCAGCTCATGTTCGACCAAATTGGTATCCAAACCAGGCATATCCTCATATGACCATGTGAAGATGTCTTGGTATGACCGAAGGAAATCAATCATGCTTTTTCTTTCCTCAGGAGATAGCAACGTTCCGATCTTGGTGACCCTGGGAACCTCCTTTGTACCCAGGTTGACATCCTCTGTTTCTTCAACGATCGGGGTAGGGCCATGCTCAAAGTCAGCAAAGTGCTCAAGGAGTTCATTGGGAAGCTCCTCAAGAGGGATTTCCTCATCCAGACTCGTGACTCCTATCTCTTCTTGTATTTTTATAGGAAAGGAGGCGATTTCACGTGGGACGGGTTTTTTAATTGCATCTTTTTCTTTGATTTTCTCAAGAATTTTAAAGGATAATATTTTTGGATTATTTTATATTTTTTTCATGTTTTGACTTTTTCTTTTTCTATTTTTTCTTTTTCTTCCAGGATCGGCCCTTGGCAAGGCGGGTCTCTATACATACATGGCGTTGCCTGCCAAGTGCTAACCTCACTTTTTATAGGTTATTTTTTTGGAAAGTGGGTGCCGAATTTAAGGCCACACGTCACTTCTAGAGTTTGGGACACAAACGCCCAATTCCTTACCTGTGGTACTGCTCCTTTACCTATTTAGATGGAGGAGGTTGGCTGATATGATTCCTCGAACTCAGGCATCACCATATTGATCCTGGGTTCGTCTGAGATTCTGTCCTCAAATGTTAGTAAGGTCCTGTGGTTGTTTACCATAGGGGGAGATTGTGCAGGTATGTAAAACTCTTCCTCAAGAAGGGACAGAGTGGCCAGGTCTATTTCCAGGTTGGGAGGGATAATTTGGGGATTGGTGGGGTGAACAAGGGCAGTCGGTTTGTGTGGGGTTCACTGTGTTGCCCAATTCTGATTGATCTTCACGATCCCTGCGCTCACGTAGGTATTTCGGATGTGAGGTCTAGGACGGGGTTTCTCTTCCAAGTTTATTTCCCTGGCTCTTGCTGCGGCAATAATTCGGGCCTTTTTCTCAGCCTCTCATACCTCTTCTTCTGTGGGCTTATAGCCTAACCCAAATATGATCTACTGTCTGCCGTTGGCCTTGACTGGCTTTCTCCTTCCTTGTAATCGGGGTCCTAAGTTAACCAGTGAAAAACACTATTTTTCACCTCCTAACCTGACCTTGGATGGACCTTTGAGTTGACTAATAATGTATCCTAAGCATGTTTTGTAGTTAAGCAATAAATTGCAGTCATAGTGCAGACATTCATCTAAAAATGCTAAAGAAGAAACCTACTGTTTCAACATGTGCTCATACATCCCAAAAGGCCAACCATCAAGCAGTGACAGAGCCTCAGAACCCTATGGCAGTGGCATGTGTCCAACTGTGTACATTTGGGAGCCAAAGCAGCTGCAGTGGATGAAGATTGAACCCCTCAAAGGGCACTAAGTGTTGGACAGATGAAGGACAACACCCCAAGTTGTGTGCCAGCTGTGGAAGCAAAGAATAAAACCTGTCGAGAGGTTGGGATGCTTAAAGATGAAGCTATCGAGAGGTTCCCACAACCTGTCGAGGAGTTTAAACTATAAAAAACTACCTGTCGAGAGGATCTGAAGGTACACTGGAACCTATCGAGAGGTGCTGAGATGAGGACGTGGACTTATTGAGAGGTTTACAGCACCTGCCGAAGGGTTTAAAGTATAACAGAAGAACCTATCGAGCAACCAGAGGCAACCTATCGAAGACTTACCTGAAGCTGCATTCATTCTCACGAGGATGCTTTCATCTTGTTGAGAAGAACTTCCAACCTGTCGAACAGAGGGAAAGAATCAGTCGAGAGGATGCCTGGAGCTGTATTGGATACCAAGAGGTTGATTCATCCTGTCGAGCAGTTATCCAACCTATCGAAAGCTTAAGCCAACCTGTCGAATGGAGCACAAATGAGTCTCAGAACTTGTCGAGAGGTTCCTTGAACCTCTCGAAACATGATTTTGAAACTTCTCAAACTCAGCCACATCAACTGCTCACTTCAATGTTCTGTGCATGCATCCCGAGGCACGTTAACAACCCTTGAGGGTATTTTTGGAATACAATGGGTATGAATGGGAACCCTCTAACCACCTCACATGTACTTGCCTAGTTTAAACCAATTGGGGGGAGTTTCTAGAAGCAAAATCAGCCACATCAGCAGCTCAGAATAACAGAATTATTCTCTTGAGCTCTGATTGGCTGAAATAGATCTCAGGACAGAGGGAAAGACTATAAATGGAAGAGAAATTATATAGAAGAGGCATCCAGAAATTGAGAGAGCCAGAGCCCAAATTTGAATCCTCTTTTTCCTACAAAATTTCATCCCTCTTCCTTCTTCCCCATTCTCTCTTTAGTCCAACCATGGTTGGCTAAACACTTGTAGCAATTAGGGTGAGGTCTAGCTGTAAGTTGAGAGGTTGAGAGCTCTATAAGAAGATTAGATGTTGCATAGATTGCAGATCTGAGAATAATTGTATTGTAAGTTGTATTGAATCAGTGAATTGTGGATTGTAAAGTTAATTTGAATCTATAGATCTCTTGATTGTCATTTGACTTTCCTAGATTTAATATCCCTATGGATGCCTGAGCTTGTAGCCTTGCACCCACACCATCTGCAATGATTTAATTATTTTGATTAACACCTTTGAATTGGAGGAAATCCTTAGGATGATCTGTGGCCATTAAAGTAGACAGATTATAGCCTTAAGATCAATCCCATTCAATGGTCTAGATTGGATTTCTCTACCTTGCATCTGTGCTTGTAGCCAGATGAAGGATAGTTGCAAATCAATCTCTTGCATTGCCACTGAGCCAATCAATTTTCAATGAAAACCAAAATCCCTAGCTGCTATTCTCCCCTTTTAATTTTAATTCCCCAAATCCTTTTTTTCATTTCTTTAAATTTGTGTTTTTCTCACCTCTGGATCATTTTCTCTTACATTTAATTTTCTATAGTTTTAGTAAAGTGACAATCCCTTAAAACCTCTCCTCTTTCCCTTCTTGCTTTAGTTTAAATTAGGATAGGATAGAGTGCCAAATTTGTTCTAGATCTGAAGATTTACCATATTTTGAAGCACATTTTCCTGTGGACATACCCCTACTTATCCCTTTAATGCTTGCTACGGTAGCCCTGGTTCTTGCAGGCCTAGCTGCCCTACCTTGGTGTCCTTTCTGTGAATTTTCCTTTAGTGTGCTAATTTTAACCTCTTAATAATTACAAGGTAGGTAGTACAACAAGTTGTTGGCGCCGTTGTCAGGGATCTGTGTTTTTAGAATTGATAGATCTAAGTTTTTCTTATTTTAAATTTAGATTTGTAATTGCCTATTTTATGTTTGACTAATTGCTGCTATAATTTTTTGTAGTTTAATTTTGTGTTGCAGATTTGGATCTGTAGTTCTGAGAGGAGCATTGTGCTAATTGGAGGAGCAAGTTGTGCTTGAGTTTGTATTTTCTAAATCTTTTACATTTTTAGATCTATAGCAATAGTTGTTTGTTTTTGTAATTGTTTTGCTAGCATCTGTGTTGAAATTTTGTGTGCTGTAATTTTGTGTTGTGAGTGGTGTATGTTCGGAAGAAGAACTCTTAACCTTGAGATTTTTACCATTAAATCTTGAAGTTGAGAAGATTCTTAAGTCTAGACACACTACACTTACACCAACTGAATCTGAGACTGCTGAAATGGGTGAGCAGCATATATTGTTGAGAGAATACTTTGCACCTAGTGCATATAATTTTCCTTTCTGTATATAATTTCCAGCTGTGGAGGGGAATTATGAGATCAAGTCTTCAATAATTTAAATGTTACCTTCTTTCCATGGGTTGAGTAAAGAAGACCCATACAAACATGCTGATGAATTCCTTGCTTTGTGTACTACTTTTAATATTGCTGTTTTGGGGCCTGAAGCCACCAAGCTTAGGCTATTTCCTTTTTCATTAAAGGACAAAGCCAGGGCCTGGTTGTCTATACTCCCAACCAACAGTATTAACTCTTGGAATGACCTGCAATGCCAATTCCTAGTAAAGTTCTTTCCCATGAATGGAACAAGTTAGTTGAGAAAAAGCATCATATCATTTTCTCAATTCTCAACTGAAAGCTTTCATGAGGCTTGGGAAAGATTCAAAGAACTGTTAAGGCAATGCCCCCATTATCAAATTTCTCAATGGCAACTTATACAAAGTTTCTATCAAGGAATTGATTCAAAAAGTAGAAATATGGTGGATGCCTCTTGTGGAGGTACATACCTTCATAAAACAGCTGAGGAAGTATGGGAATTATTTGAGGTTATTGGAGAGAACTCAATGTAGCAGGAGACCTTGTCTAGGGACATTGAGTCTCCAGCTAAATTGATGAAAGAGAACACAAAAAGAGGGAGAATGTATGAGGTTACTAATTATAATGATTTTGAGAGAAAGGTAGATTGCTTGACTCAGAAGTTTGATAAGCTCATGGGAGCAATGCAGTCTCCAACGGTTGCCAATGTGAAAGAGGCATGTCTGATATGCTAGTCTCCCACTCACTCTCTTGAAGAATGTCCCTCTATTACATAATTTCTAGATCTGGTTATGGAGCATGCATATGTTGCTCAGTCCTATGGACAACAGCCATCTACTGGTTACTCTTGGAGAAACCACCCCAACTTGAGGTGGAGACAAGATGACTTCCACAACTAGCAGCAACAGCCAATGCTCTATAGAAATGCTCAGCCTTATCAGCAAAATTTCTTCTAAAAGCTCCAATACCAGTAGCCTATGACCCAGCCAATGGCACAACCTGTGCATCAAACTGCACTAGCCCCAACACCATCTAGATCCGTCACATTTGAAGAGCAGGTTCTGGCTTCATTACAGAATTTGGGCTCTTTGTCTCAAATAGTGAGCTCCCATAGCCAAAGTATTAAGAAATAGAGGACACTCTTGATAAGCTATCCAATACTTTGATTAGGAGAGAAGAAGGAAGACTGCCTATTTAGCCTTTGAACAATCCCAAAGGGCAGTATATGGTGGGTGAAGCTTCTTCATCACATGAGGAAGTTAAATCTATCACCACTTTGAGAAGTGGAAGGCTGGTTGATAACAAGGTTGGTGTTGAGCCTGAGAAAAGTGCAGGAAAAGAAAGAACAGCCCATGATGATATGTAGCAGGAGCAGCATATGAGAAATAAGGGGGGTGTTGATGAACCCCAACAGAAAAATGAAAACAAAAACATGGAAAAAACTGATGAAAATACTAAGGCAGCAAATGGGAGACCAGTCCCTCATTTTCTATTTCTCAATGCACTTCAAGCACCTTTTCCTTTTGATAAGGGGAATACTAAAGTTAAGGAAATGATGAAAACATTTAAACAGGTGAAGATCAATTTACCTTTACTTGATACAATCAAGCAAGTGCCAGCCTATGCAAAGTTTTTGAAGGATTTGTACATATACAAAAGATAATCTAGGATACACCTATCCAAGAAGGTCTTTTGTGCTGAGAAAGTGAACCAAGTGCTATCCATTGCAACCCCAATAAAGCTCCAAGACCGTGGAGTTCCCACAATCCCTTGCATCATTGGGGATCTTACCATTGAAAAAGCCTTGTTAGATCTGAGAGCCAGCGTGAACCTAGTTCCATATTCAGTTTATGAAAAGTTAGGTTTGGGAGAATTGAAGACCACACATGTGGTATTATAGCTAACTGACAGATCTGAAAGGAGGCCTATGGGAATGATAGAAGATGTGTTAGTTGGGGTTAACAAGTTTTTCTATCCAGCAGATTTTCTGGTTCTTGACATGGAACCAAGCAAGTGTACTATTTCCATTCCTGTAATTTTGGGCAGGCCTTTCTTGGATACTCCACTGCTTATATACAATATAGATTAGGTGTAATGGAGGTATCTTTTGGTAATATGAAAGTAAAATTGAATGTCTACAATACAGCAAGTCAGTCTCACTTGGATAGTGAGGGCTGCTTTTTTATTGATGTGCTGGATGAGCTTGTGGAAGAAACTTTACCCAAGCTGCTACATTATAATGATATGTGTGATGTTTTATAAAATATTTGGAATGAAATTGTGGAAGAGAATGCCCCTACACCTGTGATTCAAGAGGTGAAAGCCTTAGATTCTGAAGTGTGGCCAGCAAAAAGGTATTCTCCTTGGAAACCAGCTGTGTTGCCTCTTCCACCACCTTCAAAGGCACCTTTGTTGCCTTCACTCATAACTCCACCTGATGTGGAACTGAAGTAGCTCCCCAAGTCTTTGAAATATATATTTTTGGGAGAAAATTAGAAGTTGCCTGTGATAATTTCTTCTTCCCTCACTGATGAGCAAGAAGAAGAGTTGTTGTGTGTTAAAAAAGCATAAGAGAGCAATAGGTTGGACTATTGCTGATCTTGGAGGAATCAATTCTATTGTTTATATACATAAGATCCACTTGGAAGAGGGTTCTAAACCCTTTAGAGAGATGCAGAGAAAGTTAAACCTCCACATGCAAGAAGTGGTGATGAAGGAGGTGGTTAAATTGTTAGATGCAGGAGTCATCTATCCCATTTTCTGAATGGGTGGCACCTACTCAGGTGGTACCTAAGAAATCTGGAATCACTGTGGTTAAATTAGATTCTGGTGAGCTAATTTCAACCAGGGAAACCACTGGTTGGAGGGTGTGCATTAATTATCGAAAGCTCAATTTAAAAACTAGAAAAGACCATTTTTTTGTGCCCTTCATAGAACAGATTTTGGACAAGTTGGCAGGCAAAGTTTTTTATTGCTTTTTTGATGGATATTCTGGGTATAACCAAATCCCTGTGTATCCAAAAGACCAAGTGAAAACCACTTTCATATGTCCATTTGGCACCTTTGCCTATAGAAGGATGCCATTTGGATTGTGCAATGCCCCTGGAACTTTTCAAAGGTGTATGTATGCCATCTTCTCGGATATGATTTATCAATTTTTAGAGATATTCATGGATGATTTTTCTATTTTTGGGGACAGTTTTAGCCAGTATCTACATCATCTCAGCCTAGTGTTGCAGAGATATGAAGAAACCAACTTAGTTTTGAGTTGGGAAAAGAGTCATTTTATGGTCAATCAAGACATTGTCCTTGGCCATGTTGTTTCCCACAGAGGCATAGAGGTAGACTAGGCTAACATAGATTTAATTATACATTTGCCTCCTAAAACTGTCAAACAGGTCAGATCCTTTTTGGGGCATGCTGGTTTTTATAGGAGATTCATCAAAGATTTTAGCAAAATCTCAAAACCCTTTTGTCACCTTCTGTGCCAAGAGGTTCCTTTTGAATTTAATGATGAATGTCTCATTGCTTTTGAGTTTTTGAAAGGATGTTTGACCCCTGCACCTGTCCTTTAAGCACCTGATTATTTTTTACCATTTGAGCTTATATGTGATGCATCAGATTTTGCTATTGGTGCAGTTTTAGGGCAAAGGAAAGATAAGTTACCTTGTGTGATTGTTTATGCAAGCAAGATAATGAATGATGTTCAGTTAAACTATACCACAACTAAGAAGAAATTGTTAGCTATTGTCTATGCTTTGGAAAAATTTAGGTCTTATGTGTTTGGATCTAGGATTGTGGTGTTCACAGACCACTCAGCCCTTGCGTACCTTTTATCTAAAAAGGATGTCAAGCCAAGATTAATCAGATGGATCCTCCTATTACAGGAACTTGATATTGAAATTAAAGACAAAAAAGGAGTTAAAAATGTGATTGCAGACCACCTATCCAGGATCCTAGCTGCTGAGTTTGATGGGCTGCCTGTCAATGACTCATTTCTTGATGAACAATTGTTTGCTATCAACATGACTGCACCTTAATTTGCAAACATAGTAAATTACTTAGCGGTGGGTAGGATTCTCCCACATTGGAACAAAATGGATAAGGAGTTGTTCTTCTCTCAGATAAGATAATACATGTGGGAGGATCTATACCTTTTCAAGCACTGTGCTGACCAAGTTGTGAGAAGGTGTGTCCCTGAGAATGAATTCCACAACATACTAATCATGTATCATGAAAAGGCTTGTGGAGGCCATTTCAGTGGAAACAAGACTGCTGTAAAGATACTTCAAAGTGAATTTTATTGGCCCACTATCTTCAAAGATGCATGGCAGCATTGCAAAGCTTGTGAAAGATGTCAAAAAATAGGAAGTATTTCCAAAAGAAATTCCATGCCTTTATAGCCCATACTTGTTGAATTATTTGACATTTGGAAGATTGGCTTCATGGGTCCTTTCCCTCCTTCTTATGGATACAATTTTATTCTTGTGGCTGTGGACTATGTGTCCAAATGGGTTGAAGCCATAGCCACAAGAACTAATGATCACAGAGTTTTCATCAACTTTTTTAAAGCCAACATTTTCTCTAGGTTTGGTCTCCCGGAGCTATCATTAGTGATGGGAGAAGCCATTTTTGCAATAGACAGTTTGACAATCTCCTTAGAAAGTACTCTGTGACACAGAGTTGCCACCCCATACCACCCACAGACCAATGGACAGGTGGAAATTTCTAATAGAGAGATCATACACATTTTAGAGAAAACTATGAGAGGAGATAGGAAGGATTGGTCCATGAAGTTGACTGATTCTCTTTGGGCTTACAGAACTGCCTATAAGACCCCAATAGGGATGTCTCCCTTTAGGTTGGTTTATGGCAAGGCATGCCATTTACCTGTGGAGTTAGAACATAAAGCCTATTGGGCTATTAAGTCATTGAATGTTGATCTAACTACTGCTAGTATACACAGGAGGCTGCATCTATTAGAGCTGAAAGAGCTGAGATTGGAAGCATACTCCAATACAAGGATCTATAAACAAAAAGCTAAAGCTTTTTATGATAAGCATTTGCTGAGAAAGGAGTTTGCTGCAGGCAACAAGGTATGATTGTTCAATTCCAAATTAAAAAATTTTCTAGGCAAGTTGAGATCTAGATGGGAGGGACCTTATATTGTAATGCATGTATTCCCATCTGGAGCTATTGAAATCATGGATCCAAAGGATGGTAGGATCATGAAAGTTAATGGCTAAAGGCTCAAACTCTTTGTTGAAAATATAGTAGAGCCTATGGTTACCATTCACCTTCAAGAACCTCCAAGGTGTGACTGATTTTCAACATTGTACAATATGTATCATAACTGTCAGTTCTATCTCTATTTCTCTTTTCAAATATGTCTGTCATTGTATATATGTTGTAATTTTGTTTAGTTTTTCATTTAGAATAATGAGTCATCTATGATAAAGGTAGGAAGGTCCCTAATGCATGAGAAATAAATGGGATCAGAAGAGGATTGATGAGTTTGGGGTGAACGGAGATAAGTGAACTGATGAGAAACAATGTGGATTGCTAAACATACCTGTCGAGAGGTGATAGGAGAAGTTCGAAAGGAACTAAAGGTTCCCCCTGTGAATTTCGATAGGTATTGAAACCTGTCGAGAGGTTTGAGTTGATTTTTGACAGGTACTGAAGGTGTAAATGTGAATTTCGATAGGATCTGAGTACCTGTCAAGAAGTTGAGGGAGGAAGTCGACAAGTACTGAAGGCCATGGCTGCATTTTTGACAGGTTCTGATACCTGTCGAGAGGTTGACTGCTGAAAAAAAAAAAAAAAACCTGTCGAGAGGTTAGATGAACCTCTCGACTTAGAAATTTTGAAGCCTGTGAACCTGTCGAGAGGTTGAACAACCTTTCAAAACCTTCTGCCTGAGAAGTTTACAAG
This sequence comes from Chloranthus sessilifolius, assembly GCA_021018995.1. Lineage (NCBI taxonomy): Eukaryota > Viridiplantae > Streptophyta > Magnoliopsida > Chloranthales > Chloranthaceae > Chloranthus > Chloranthus sessilifolius. Next base: position 28,840,447 of record CM037597.1, on the reverse strand, counting down.
TTCCAAATGGTTTTAACTGTTCGACAGGTTGCTTCAACTTGTTGAAATCTTCTTTTCAATCCTGTCGAAATAACATTTTTGTGTTTTAAACCTATCGACAAGTTGTTTCATCAATTCGATAGCTTCTGTTACAAGCTTGGTTCTCCTCTGCCCGATTTCCAATTTCCTTCTTCCTTCTCCATCTCACTGATTCCAATTCCAAGTACCTTGTCGTTGTTCAAAGTGCATTAATTTTGGCAAGGGCAACATTTCATACCTAGTTTGAGCTAATTTGATGCTGTGTTGCTATGTCTGAGAAACCCTAGGGTTTTTTAGTAAGTCCTCCTCAACCTCAATCCTGTGATTTTCCAACATTATTGTTCTATTTTTTTAAGAAGTTTCCAGTGTGTGTGGTAATTTGATTGGGCAAAGGAAGTTTGTTGTGGGTTGTTGAGAGTTGATTGTGTGGATTGTGTGTCTAATGGCTGACCGTGAGGATACCTTAGCTGATTTATTCAAACCCCCTTCCAAATCCGCCACCAAATCAACCAGGAAATCCAGTAGATTAGCCACACAGCCAAAAGATGAGCCACCTGCTAAGAGGAAGCCCATTATGGACCAACCCAAGAAAACTCAGAAAGCCAAGAAAACCAAACTATCTGAAGAGATTGTTGAGGATATCCCTGTGCTTGAACCTAACCCTGAGGTTGAAACTGAGATACCTAAGAAGTTGACAACCCCCAATGAGTTTGTGGATGCCTTAGGTCTGATTCTTGAGACAAGCTTTGACCTAACTTATTTTTCAAAGATAGAGGAGTGTAAGGAGACCTTGGATTAGTTGGTAAAGGCATCCTTGACACCTCTGTTGACCCCTATTACAAGAAAAGGTCTACCCAAGACTAGTCAAGTTGTGGTATCAGAACATCAGGAAATAGATGAAGTCAGGGTCAACTGTGTGCTTGTGATTTTAGTTGACAATTGGGAGGTAGTTTTGGACTACAGTGATATTTGGTTGGCATTGGGGGCCCCATCCATTTATGACCCAATTTATGGTTTAGGAGCACCTGATAATGTGTCCTTTAGAGCAATGGCTAGACACTTGACCCAGGGCATTGTGGGATCTAGGGAGTCATTGATGAGGAGAGATCTAGACCCTAGCCTATTTTTCATAGATTCAATCTTGAGGAAGAGTATCTATGTCAGTGGACATTAGTAGGAGAGAAGAACCCCTATATTGGATGCCCTTTACTTTTTCTCCAAGGGCCAATTTTTGAATGCCTCTCAGCTGATATTTGAGGCCATGGTGGATGTAAATGATAAGATAAAAAAGCGACGGATGTTGCTAGGGTTACCCTACAGCAGACTCATCACTGCTTTGCTAAGGAAAGGAAAATATGTGATACAAAAGGATGAGCCAATGAAAAAATTGAGTCCAAAAGTGTTTGGGAGAAGAGCTTGGTCCACAAGCATGACCTTGAATGGGAAAAGCAAGAAGAGGCTAGCCCATATCTGATCGGCCCATTTCAAAGAATGCACCAGGGACCTCTACATCAGCTAGCTCAGAGCCTCTGCCTACCTCTGTTGGTACAAGCTCAGTGCCCCCACCTGTGACCTCTGCATCCATACTCCTCCCTTCCACTGTTGTGACCTTGCCCATGGTTAGCTCTACCGTTGTTAGTTCAGTTAGCATCCCCATTCCATCACCTTCCATACCATCCATTTCAGTCCCCATACCTTCCACCATTTCAGCTATCCCTTCTATCATCACCACCATCACCCCTGTGTTAGCTCCTCCTACCACAGACCCAATTGTTACCTTACCTTCACTTCCCATCACAACCACCTACCAGAGAAATCAAAATCAGCCACAACCCCTCCAGCTAGCCCATCCATCCCATATTTAGAACCCTTAAGTCCTCAACCAGCAGCTCCATCTACATTAGCTGACCCAATTACTTCCTCTCCACCATCCATACCCTTTGATATTGGCCCCACTACCTCCATATCACCTATACATACCCAGGATTTGGAATACTACACCACAGAGGGATACTAATCCCTAATAGATTCCATTGTGGAAGATATTGGGCATGAGTACTGCCCTTTACCTAACTCTCCACAACCTACTCAATTCTAGCATGCTTCCACATCTCCTTTCCAGCCTATTATACCCATTCCACCAGTTACCCAAGGCCCACACTTACCAGATGCCTCTGCACACATCCTTTCCCTTCTCACCTCCATCCTAGCCTAGCTTCAAACCAACACAGTAAACCAATCTGCTATGGCCACCTGCCTCCATGCCATTAAATCTACTCTAATCCCATCTTCCTCAACCATTCACCCTCTTATAATTCCTACTCCTACACCTATTCCTGTACCCACTCCACCTCCATCCCCTCATCTATACCCTGTAGTAGTGGCTTCCACTGCTAAGGTGGAAGAACCAACCCCTGCCCCTTCTACCCCGAGACTCCTCTACTCAAACTGACTTTGAGGAAGCAGCTTTGTCCATCCCTACTGCAACCCCATCTGACCCCTTGGAGGCTGACCTACCCTTTCTACCTTTTACCTGCCCCTCCACCCCACCTGAGTTACTTGTTGTGGAAGAGGAGCTGTCACTGACCTTCATTTTACCATCACCACCACTTCCTGAGCTGCCCATCACCCCTTCCTCTATTGATGACCCTAACCATTGGTCCATTGTCCCATATGGCGCCAACACCTTTTCACCTCTGCCATCCCTCACAAAAGCCATTGAGACCAACCCATATGTCAAGGAGGATGTCAAATTCCTAGTGGATGTTGTCATAGTTTGGCTATAACAAGCCCATGAGGAGGAAATTGACCCTCTTTTGGAGGCCCATAGGAAAGAGGAATGGAAATTATGAAAGATGGTCCTCAATTCCCTCAATCTTTACAAGATGTACAAACAGAAATCTGAAATGCTAGCTAGATTAGTAGAGACCCTCTCCCTATACTCAGCCTTGGGTCCTTCATAATCCAAAGGCATTTCCATCAAGGAGCCTAGCACAAAGCCCAAGAAGAAGAAGAAGAAGCTAACTGCAATCAAATCCACACCTAATGCTTTCAGTGCAGAAGTAGTGAAGAAGGATAAGAATCCTTATGAAGAAAAATATGCCTGAGACCCTCCTTTTGTTTTAAGTTCAGATACTGACTCTGAGTAGGTGTCGTCTGTGTTTAGGATTTTGTAGTAGTTAGTTTGTATGTAGGATTGTGCTGTATATATATATTTTTCTGTTAAATGTAGAATGTGCTATCTCTTTTGTATTTTGTGAATACTTTTTGTTCAAAAAAATGTCTTTGTTTCATTTTCAATTGTGATTGTTATGTTCCCATTTACTTTAATTTGTTCTTGACTGTTTTGTTTGCTTAGTGATCAAGCATTTCTCTGTGCTTACCCTGATGTTTCCTTTTGTTATACTTCTTGAAACAGTGAGGACACTGTTCCTCCTAAGTTTAGGAGTATAACAGGGTAATTTTGAAAAAAAAATTATGAGATAGTTAAGCCAAGTGTAATGGTATCAAAACAAATCTAGCAGAATTTCAAACTGAGCAATTTTGAAAAAGGAAGATTTAAAAATGTATGGTAGACTGTTTAATTTTTGGATCTTTTTGAAAATTCATCATTTCCATGAAAGATATCATCAAGAAATTTTTGTCAAAATCAGTGTGTAGTGAATCATTAAGGAGAGAAAAAGTAAGAACATGTCTTGAGAGTCCTAAGGAAGACCATACCCAATGAGAATTGGGCCTGTAAAAGAATTTCTTTTGAAGAGTGTGTTGGCAAATCTTTCTGCTCTAGGGACTGTTTGAACCTACTCTTTCTCACTAGAAGTTATGCAACTTCAAGTTGAAACAAATTGACAGAACTCATGACATGGAAGAAATGATGTAAGGCCCTCTTTTGGACAGTTTGAACTAAAAGGATCCCTACCCTTTGAACTGCCTTTGATACACAGAATTTGAGCTGTAAAATTCCAAGCTTTCTTTGACAAAAACCAGAGAATTTAAACCTAAGCCTCAGTGACCTGATATAGCCTAACCCTTACTCTGAGATTTCAGAAGGTAAGGAGAAGAAGTTGAAGAAGGTTGAGCTAGTTTAACATTTGGTAGTAGAAGAAGAAAGGACATTATGGCAGCTGTGTGCCAGTTGTAGAATTGTGACATTATAGCACATATAAAAAAACAAAGAGAGAAAAATGCAAAAGAAAAGCATATAAAAAGAAGAAAAAATAGAAAAATAATACAAAAAGAAAAAGAGAAGTCACTTCATTTGAAAGTTGGAAGAAGATGAGAAGATTGCCACTTCAAATCTGACAATTCAAAGAAGATGAAGATATGCTGAGAAGAAGGTGTTGTCATGACCACCTCCTTACCTTTACTGATTTCTCAATTTTGAATCCCTCTTTACCCATTTTTTCTTCTAAAGCTCACTCATAGGCCGCCACATTACAACCCAATAAAAAGACCTTACTGATTTGAAGTTGATTGAGATGTCATGTGGAGACAAGGAGCTGTGTAATCTATGGTGAAGAGAGAAGATTTCAAGAATTAGCGCACTACCTATACTCATGCTTGCAATCCTATTTGAGGGTTGTAACTGCTCTTGAGCTGTGTGAAATGATATACCTTTGAAATCACTTGAGAGAATATGCCTGTGAGATAATTGGGTATGAAATTGGACTATTTAGGCATTGTTTGAACCTGATTCTTAAATTAATGGTGAAGTATATATTGTTATGTACATAACATTTCCTTGATGATTTCAAATTAGTTATGATGAGTTTGAAAAAGGATTTAGGTATTAAAATTGTTTGCATTTACTGCTTTGAAATTTTTAAAGTCAAAAGGGTAAGGTATGGAATAAAACTAAATTTGATGGGACCTAACTTGTAACTATTTGCACTTGGTTTAATCATGTTCATATGAAAGTTTGAGGGGAACTTCACTGAAAACCCTCAGGAAACTTCACTCCTCCACTAGGGATCACCTAGGGGTTTAAAATGCTTGATGCATATGCAAAATGCATCTGTGCTCCCTACAAAAGTGGCATTTTCTATTTTCAATAACTGTTTTTAATATCTCCTTTGATGAGGGACTATCAAAGCTTAGGTTTGGGGGTGTGTTAACCAGTGAAAAATATAATTTTTCACCTCCTAACCTGACCTTTGATTGACCTTTGAGTTGACTAATAATGTATCCTGAGTATGTTTTATAGTTAAGCAATAAATTACAGTCATAGTGCAGACATCCATCTAAAAATGCCAAAGAAGAAATCTGCTGTTTCAACATGTGCTCATACAGCCCAAAAGGGCAGCCATCAAGCAGTCACAGAGCCTCAGAATCCTATGGCAGTGGCATGTGTCCAACTGTGTACACATGAGAGCCAAAGCAGCTGCAGTGGATGAAGATTGAACCCCTCAAAGGGCACTGAGTGCTGGACAAATGAAGAACAACACCCAAGTTGTGTGCCAGCTGTGGAAGCAGAGAACAAAACCTGTCGAGAGGTTGGGATGCTTAAATATGAAGCTATTGAGAGGTTCCCACAACCTGTCGAGGAGTTAAAACTATAAAAAACTACCTGTCTACAGGATTTGAATGTATACTTGAACCTATCGAGAGGTGCTGAGATGAGGAAGTGGACTTATCGAGAGGTTTATAGCACCTGTCGAAGGCTTTAAAGTGCAATAAAAGAACCTATCGCGTAGTCAGAGGCAAACTGTCGAAGACTTACCTGAAGTTGCATTCATTCTTGCGAGGATGCTTTCATCCTGTCGAGAAGAACTTCCAACCTGTCGAACAGAGGGAAAGAACCTGTTGAGAGGATGTCTAGAGCTGTATTGGATACCGAGAGGTTGATTCATCCTGTCGAGCAGTTATCCAACCTATCAAAAGTTTAAGCCAACCTGTCAAATGGAGCCCAAATGAGTCTTAGAAACTGTCGAGAGGTTCCCAAAACCTCTCAAAACATGATTTGAGAAGTTCTCAAACTTAGCCACATCAGTTGCTCACTTTAGTGCTCTGTGCACTCGTCTCGAGGCACGTTAACAAGCCTTGAGGGTATTTTTGGAATATAAATGGGCACAAATGGAAACCCTCTAACCACCTCACATGTACTTGCCTAATTTGAACTAATTGGGGGGAGTTTCTAGAAGCAAAATCAGCCACATCAGTAGCTCAGAATTATTCCCTTGAGCTCTGATTGGCTGAAATAGATTTGAGGACAGAGGGGAAGACTATAAATGGAAGAGAAATTGCACATAAGAGGCATCCATGAATTGAGAGAGCCAGAGCCCAAATTCGAATCCCCTCTTTCCTCTAAAATTTCATCCCTCTTCCTTCTTCCCCATTCTCTCTTTAGTCCAACCATGGTTGGCTAAACACTTGTAGCAGTTAGGGTGAGGTCTAGCTATAAGTTGAGAAGTTGAGAGCTCTGTAAGAAGATTAGATGTTACACAGATTGCAAATCTGAGAATAATTGTACTGTAAGTTGTATTGAATTGGTGAATTGTGGATTGTAAAGTTAATTTGAATCTATAGATCTCTTAATTGCCATTTCATTTCCCTAGATTTAATATCCCTATGGATACTTGCGCTTGTAGCCTTACATCCACAACATCTACAATGATTTAATTGTTCTGATTAACACCTTTGAATTGGAGGAAATCCCTAGGATGATCTGTGGCCATTAAAGTAGACAGATCATAGCCTTAAGATGAATCTCATTCACTAGTCTAGATTAGATTTCTCTACCTTGCATCTGTGCTTGTAGCCAAATGAAGGATAGTTGCAAATCAATCTCTTGCATTGCCTCTGAACTAATCAATTTTCAGTGAAGACCAAAATCCCTAGCTGCTATTCTCCCCCTTTTGATTTTAATTCTCCAAATCCTTTTTTCCATTTCTTTAAATCTGTGTTTTACTCACCTCTAGATCATTTGCTCTTACATTTAATTTTCTATAGTTTTAGTAAAGTGACAATCCCTTAAAACCTCTCCTCTTTCCCTTCTTGCTTTAGTTTAAATTAGGATAGGAAAGAGTGCCACATCTATTCTTGATTTGGAGATTTACCATATTTTAAAGCAAATTTCCCTGTGGACATACCCCTACTTACCCCTTTAAGGCTTGCTGCAACAACCCTGATTCTTGCAGGCTTGGCTGCCCTACCTTGGTGTCCTTTCTGTGAATTTTCCTTTAGTGTGCTGATTTTAACCTCTTAATAATTACAAGGTAGGCAGTACAACACCTAATCCCTTTCCTTTTTGATAGCCCCATTTCTGGAGTATAGCTACAGCTGCCACCATCCCACCTCCAGTTTTTAAAGTGATGCTTTCCGAGGGCTCCGGGACTACCACTGATACCTCATATTCAAAATTGCGGAGGTTCGTATCTTCGATCGTGTACAACACGTTTAGTACTTTGGGGGTTCTCAAAGCTATGGGTGACTTTTTCTCTTTCATCATGCCCTTTACCTATGATGGTGATGATCTTTTACCCAAATATAAATTTGAGCTTTTGATGCAATGTTGATGGAATTGTCCCAACCTCATGTAACCAAGGGCTCCCTAATAATAGGTTGAAGGAGGATTTGATGTCCATTACTTGAAACGGTATGGAAAAGATCATTGGCCCAATTACGAGCTCAAGGTCAACTTCACCCATTATCTCTCTCCTTGTGTTATCAAAACCTCTGATGCTGGTTATTGTTGGTCTCAACATGCATGGATCTACCCCTATTTTGGTAGCAGTTCTTAGAGGGCACACATTTAAAGTAGACTCATTGTCGATCAACACTAATGAGATTATCATATTTTCAGTCTCTACAGTGATATTGAGAGATTTAAAATAATTATTTCCCTCCATCGGTAAATCAACATCAGAAAAAGAGATGGCATTGGGAGCCATCACCTGCTCGATTATCTGCCCGACCTCATTTGGGCTCGCTTGGAGAGATACATGTGCATTCTTTAATGCCCTCATCAAAGCTTGGAAATAAAGCGGGGATGTCATTAATAGATCCCAGACCGTGATATGTGCCGACATTCTCCCGAGTTGGGTTTCAAGTATGTGCTCTCAGCTCATTTTCTCAAATGGGTTTACCGCATTGGTATCCTTCTTTCCCTCTGGTTGGGCTGGCACTGGTATTGGTGCGTCTGATTGCTTGGAAATCTTCCCTGACCTGATGATGAAATCCACTGCCCCCTCCTTAATATTGCTGACATTAATATCTGTTTGATTATAACTGAGTGGTACTTGATGGGGATCGTAAGTCAGTCCCGGGATATGGAACGAGGTGCAAGGGGGTATTGGAGATGCCTGTGCCAATGGATGGGGATGGGCGGGGATCACTTGGTTAACTTCTGAAAGGGTGAAGAAGGTGGGCCAAATGGGGGTTGGCGAGGATTGCGGATGTGTGACGGGGGTGGGCCATTGATAACTGATGGATGATGGAGGGGGATGGGGAACACAATCGGTCAGTGGGTAGTTGGCGGGGGTGGTGGTGTATGGTTGGTAGGAATTGATTTGGACATAGTTGATAGGAGCTGGTGATGGGAAATATACCCTAAGATCTAAGGGTTTTGCTTGTGGTGTGGGGTTTGAAAAGTAATAAGCCAGATTCAAGGGTTCAATCACCCCAATACTTCTATCCTCTCGGCCTCTTTGCCGTAGTTCTATGAAATCCTCCTGGGCGTGGATACAATCCGATGGGTCAAACTCCTCATCATCCTCCTCTACCATGTTGACAGTTGGTCGCGGACCTGCTCCTCCTGGTGGGCGCGAGGGTAGCGGTACTTGGTGAATGTTGGCATGTTGGTTGGCTTGGGGAAGTGTGGGAGGGATGATTTTACTGGCTTCTATCAAGTCTTGGATTGCATGTTTCAAAGGGAAATAGTGATCAGTTCGATGGCCCGATCCCTAATGTTAGGAAGTTGCACTGGGTTCTAGGGTCATAATTTCTTGGGATCGGATTTGGTGGTGGTCATGGCTGGAGTGTTGCGACCAGGCCCTTTTCAATTACCAATGGCAAAAAAATGTTCAATGACTGCCCTAAGGGTGTGAAGACTCGGTCAAAATGGGCTTTTCTTTTTTCTCGGGTCATCTGTTATCCCTGGCCATTTTTTATTCTCTGCATCGACTCACTTTTGGTGGGGTTTGCTGAGCTACCTTAAATTGGAATGGGGGTGTGCTGATAACGGGTTGCATGTTGCCAACTGTCTGCACATCTGCCCCGATTCTTCTTTCATTTCTCTAATCAGCGAACCTTTGAATCCCGCTGTTTGCAGTTTTATTTAAACACCCTTCTCTTATCGCATCCTCACAGCGATTGGCGTTCCTAACCAAATCAATAAAACTGGATTGCTGTTGGTATACCAAAAAGTCTGAGATGACCGACAAGGTGTTCTTTGATATCATTTCAATCTGCTCATCGTCAGGTATTCTGTTTATGACCTGAGAGGCCAGCGCTCTCCATTGCCCAACCTAATCCCTAAATGCTTCGTTGGGCTTCTTCTTTAATCAAGCTAGATCAGACTTGCGTGGTTCTATGCCGATGTTATAGACATATTGTTCTTGGAACAAATTGGTCAGGTCATTCCATGTTTTGATCATGGAAGGTTCAAGTGATATGAACCACCTTAAAGTTGGACCCGTAAGGCTCTTTTGGAAGACCTTTATGAGTAAATGCTCATCCCCTTCGTACTGGCACATGTCCCCGCAGTAGGACTTGAGATATGCAATGGGGTTACCCGTGCCATTATATTTATCGAAGGTCGGCACTTTGAATTTTGGGGGTAAGTGGTTTAGAGCATAAACATAAATCGAAAAAGTCTGTGGTGTGGATCTCAGTTCCACCCATTTTCATCAACTATTTCCGGATCTTGTCCAATTGTTCTTTCAACTGCTCGAATTCTTTGGACGGGGAGGCCGCTTTTTCAACGGTCGACCTCCATTAACTTTGTGCTGTCGGGGGGTTGATGTTTGCGGGTGGGGGATTGATGTTGGTGAGTGCCCCTGCATAAGCTCTGCTATTCCTGATCTCGTCCTCCTCATATTGTGGGTCTACATACGGTGGAGTGGGGGTGAGATTTTTCTGTTGGCGCGGAATGGGCTGAATGGATGGGACCATTGTGTATGTGAGGGAAGTTTTGTGGAGTGATAGGATGAGTGGAAGTTGGATTTTGGGTTAAGATCTAATGAGACCATTGGGTTTAGAGGGATACTTGAGGATGGTCTTGAGGTGCGTGAGGATGAGTGAATTGGGGTTGGTGAATGGTAGGTGTCAGGTTCCCGCCTGGGGCCGGGTATGAGGGTTGTAGGTGAGTGAGATATTGAGGGAATTGGGGAGGGTATGGGTATGAGGATTCAAGGCTTGGGCTTTGCTGGGCTTGGGTATAGGGTAAGGAGCTTCGATGGGTTTGGACCATAGGATCCGAATGGGTTGGGATCATGGTGCTTTGATGGATTTGGCCTGTTGGGCCTTGGTGGGTCTGGCCCGTGGAGCCTTGGTGCCCATTCCATGGGTCTCCTGGTATATGGGGGGCTTGAAGGGTATGGATGATGGGGGGTTAATGGGGTCATGGGGGAAAGAGGCATGGAGACTTGCTAATGTATGGGATGGGTTTATGAGGGGTGAATGAGGGAGCCTATCTTGGGAAGCCTTTCATATGGTGTAGGCCTTCCACATCTCATCCATCATGGCCATCAGATTGGGTGGTGGGATGGATGCAAAGGGTACATCCGATGGAGGGGGAACATGTGGCATGGATGGGGTGGGTATATGGGAAAAGTTGGGCATGATCCGGGTAAAATTGGGCATGACCTGGGTTGATGGGGGGATGTATGATGGATTGGGATGTGGAGTGGATATGGGAGGATCATTCATGGCTTGAGTGTATGTGAAGGAATGTGGTATGTTTGGATTGGATGGGGATGATGGGGGTATGTTGGATGGTGTGAATTTGGGTTTGAGGTGGGGAAAGAGTGTGATGAGACATAGGGTGTATTTTGGGTGATGGTGGAGGGGGGAAAGTTAGGGTTGCTTGGATTTGAAGGGAAATGGGGTGAAAAATGGGGTGTATACGGGGTTGATGTGGATAATCTTGAGTGGATGTGGGTGGGGAGAGGGATAAATTTTGGATGGGTGCAGATGGGAAGATGGGTGCACCGAAGGGTGGTCCGACGACGGTAAATGGTGGTTGGGTGAGTGGGATGGAGGTAAAAGTCTCCCAAATGGGAATGAGTTGGGGAATGTGGTGGGGATGAGTCGAGATCGTCGTATGCTGGATCCACTGCCCACGACATGGCTTGGTGACAGGTTGAGTACGGGTGCCTCGGATGGGGCCCATAAAGTTTCCTCCTCCCTCTGTGGGACGATGGGGGGAATGTCGTTGTGCCGACACCACAAGGTTTTTTTTTCTTTTTGGGTTTTTTTTGGTGATGACTCTTTTTATTTATTTATTTTTATTTTTAAAAATGTCAAGTAAATACCTTATGATGAAGAATTCTGGGGCCTTGGAATTCTCATTTTGGGTGGTGTTTGTACCCTAAATATCCCCCGCGGCGGGATCCAGACGCACTTCAAAAGAATCGAAGGGAAATCCTTTGTTCTATTGAAGGCACGAGAATCAATGCAAACAGTCCGATCTCCCAGGGTGAGTAAAAAAGAAGTTACCCTCTTTTGATCGACGGGGGTGTATTGGGTGTTGAAGAGTGCCGGATTTATTCGGGGTGCTAAACCACTAAGCGGGGAACTCGAGGAGCTGAAGATTGGCCTCCGATTCGGGTTGCCTAACCCAGGGCAAACTTGGCACGTGTATTACATGCGCCAGGTCAAATTCTGGAAAATTTGGCTTGGCGTGTGTATTATACATGCCAGGCTAATTCTGTTTAGTTTTGGCTTGGCGTGTGTAATATATACGCCAGAGCAATTTTGGGTAGAAACGGCTTGGCGTGGATTTTACACACGTTAGGGAAAAATAGAATATATAACTATAGTGACAGCAGAACATCAAGCCCGAAATTGGTCCTTTTTTATGCTTTTCTAAAAAGGATGCTTTCGAGGACTGACTTTCTCGTTATAATGGGTCCCTCCTCTCCGATCCTAGGGATAAAAGGTCTGTGTCATAACCCTAGATTTTTGGGAACCGTGCACATCACATACCATGCACGTGTACCACATATCATGCATGTGTATTTATGATTCACAAGGAAACAAAAAAAAAACTACATATACACACTATGTGTGTATATGTGAAACTTTCTAGCTTTCACTATATAAGTAAAAGTGGGGAGGAGAGTCTCTCCTACGTAACCTAAATTAGCATAGTTAGAGAGAAGGTAAAATAGAGAGAGAGAGAGGAGAAGGTTTGCAAAAGAGGAGGAGAGGCTCGTTGGTTTTAAGCAAGAGAGAACCTTGAAAATTTTCACGATTAGACGAAGCTTGGATTAAACTATAGGAGATCTATCAAATAAGGTATGATTTTAGTTGTTTACGTATGTTTTAAGTAGAGTATAAACTATTAGATGAATTATCCTCGACACTATTAAGCCTCTCATGAAGAAAGTAATAGTTCTCGAACAGATAGAGAACATACATCTTTTCGTGGCTCGCTCGAGCGGTCTAAATGGCTCGCTCGAGCGAGGATAGAAGGAATATTCTGAGCATATTTGTGTTTTGGACTCGCTCGAGTGAAACCCACAGTAAAGGAGAAGCTCGCTCGAGCGAGGCATCGCTTTGAGCTCCAGGTAACTTAAATTATGACTGCTCGAGCGATAAATAGTGCTCGCTCGAGTGATGGTTTATAACCGCTCGAGCGAGGAATAATTACCACTCGAGCAATAAATAGTGCTCGCTCGAGCGATGAATAATAATCGCTCGAGCGATGAATAATGACCGCTCGAGTAAGAATGTATAACCGCTCGAGCGAGGTCAAGTGCTCGCTCGAGCGATGCTAAATGACTGCTCTCGCGAGGAATTACCCAGTTTTCTCATTTCTTTTAGTGTAAATTATGAGAGCTGTGTTTCCAAGGGTTTTAGAGACCATTCTGAGTAAATTCGTAACACATGCGATGTATGTGTGACGTGAGTTGTTACGCGTAAATCTCTACAAGAAAGGAGCGCGTTGGATTTTGCTTGAGGTAGGGAATATCTTGAAATATGTACTTTAATTCGTCAAAACCATGTATGTAGAGTATTTCAATCATGTAGAGTATCTCAAGAGAATAGTCATATTAAATATGTTCCAACACGTGTGTGTGTGTGAAGTTAAATGGAATCATGAAGTCCCCAGGGGACGAAGAATTGTAACAATGGGCATCTGAATGATGCATTAAACCAGTAGCATCCCAGGGATGCAGATGAAACCAAATGGTGAAACAAAAGAAGAGCGATACGACCTAATGTAATAAAATTAGCACAATCACAGTGAATAGTTAATATATAGAGCACATTCGATATTTTGTTATGTAAGGTTTAATTAGAATACCCACCGACGTGGCAGGATACCCACGACTTACTCGGCAGGATATCTGTGACTGGTACGGCGGCCAAATCGTACACTATAGCACATCCTAGAGATGTTGATTTGAGAATGGACCCTGCCACCTAAGAGAAAGGGGCTTGGGTGGTATTGAATTTTAACATATAACAAGTGTCTATTTAGACGACGATGGTGGGTATTCTATCGGGGCTCGATGCTATATTGCTCGGGGACTACTTAAGTTAAGATTTAAGTGATTAGGCTGAATCCGTTACAATACCAGTAAGAGAAGAAAAAACAAAGTCATGCAAAGTAACAGTTGTATCTATCATTTTATTTCCAATTATTCTATTGTCTTTCAGCAGTTCTATAAGATAAATTGTATCTTTAAACTGTTTTAACATACATGTGAGAGCTTAATTTATACGTTCACTATATTTCCCTATTGAGTTAGGATGTAGCTCACCCCTTAGACTATACGTTGCAGGTCCAGGACTAGCGGCAGCAGAAACTTCTGGAGACGTTGATCCGGGGGATTCGGATTACGTGCCCACAGAAGAATCAGAGCCTCCTCCTGAAGAATTCTTCTAGGAGACCCATTGCGTACTTTGAGAGTGAGTTGAGAGTATTTAGGTACGGCTTGGTATATCAAGCCTCTTTATTTTGAATATAATTAAATACCTTTATTCTTTTGACAAACCGTCTGGGGTGAACAGTTATCACCAATGGTTTGGGTCAGTTCTTATGCCCATGAATTGGCATGGGACAAGAACTGTCTCTAGAGTTTCTTTTATTTTAAATGCATGAGAACTTGTTTAGAGTAGATGCTTGTGCCTTACTTGTAGTCTTTGGCTTGTATATACCAATGCTCCGTACAGAATCACAGGGCACGACCATGAAGGTCGTGTTGATGGCACGGGTTTCGAGGTGTCAAAATCCGGGCTGTCACAGTTGGTATCAAAGCCATTTCTTTTAATTTCTGATAATCATTTTGTCAAAATATAGGGACTTCTGCTAATGAAACTGTGGTTTCTCATGCAGACCGTTATGTTTCCTAGAGGAAGAGGCCGACCCAGGGATGGTCATGATAGGAATTTGTGCAGTAGAGATAAGTTCGTCTCGCCTACGAACAAAGTGCCATTGGGAAATAGGGAGGTTCTCGAGGGTAGTGACCAAGAAGAGAACCAAAATCAAGCAGAAAATCAGGATCGAGACCGACAAGATCGAGATCAGAGAGAACAAGATAGAGTGAGGGAAATAAATGAAGAAAGAGAGGAGCGTCAGAGGATGATGTATACTATGGAAACCATGGAAACTACCATGGCACAACAGGCAGCATCCTTGGCAGCTCATGCTACCCCAGAGCAACATCAGACACCTACGCCTCCAGTAGGACTTACACTACCAGTAGCTTCAGCATTCACCGAATTCAGGAGGATGAGACCTTCTAGCTTTTCAGGGTAGGCAGACACCATGGTAGCCAAAAATTGGCTGAGTCAAATGGAGAAAGTATTTAGTGTACTGACATGCACAGAGGACAAAAGCGTCTGTTGGGCAGCTTACATGCTAGATGGGGAGGCTGGGCCTTGGTGGAAATCGGTTTCACGGACTAGGGCTCAAGAAACTCCAGATATGCCATGGACATGGGATGAATTAGTTGAAGAGTTCAACAAGCAGTACTTTCTAGAGGTTGTGAGGAATCAAATGGAGACTCAATTTTTACAACTAATGGAAGGAAAGATGACCGTAAGAGAGTACATAGTAGAATTTATGAGACTAGCTCGTTTCACTCCAGACTACGTAATTTCTGATGTGATGAAAGCGAAGAGGTTCCAATAGGGTTTCAGGCCGAACATCTGAGAAGGAGTTGCACCATTTCAGCTAAAGACCTATGGAGAGGTCATGAGTAAGGCATTAGTGGTCGAAGAAGAAAACAATAACCGATACCGTCAAAGGAAACAACAGGGAAGAGGAAGCATAGATCAAGGCAGGACCGAGAGTTATGAACCGATGAATAAGAAATCGAGGTTCGTAGCACCAATCAGAGACAACCGTTTCAGACAGGGTATGGGAGAGCCGCACAACAGACCACTCATCAAAGATTCCCATTACTGGCGTCAGGGAAACTGATGAGGTATGAGAGTCCTGCTATTTCCACTGGAGCCACAGTTACACAAGGTTTTTCACAAGCTGCTTCTTCAACACCAAGAGAGACTTGTGCCAAGTGTGGCAAGTCCCACAAAATGGCAGATTGCAGGCAAGGAATGCAGGGTTGGTTTAAATGTGACAAGATGGGCCACGTGATTAGAGATTGCCCTAAGGCAATTAAGGAGAAGACGGCCTCAACTTCCATGCCACGACCTATTCAATCATGGAAACTAGTTGTTCAAGGGAGAGCCTATGTAGTCACCGCCCAAGAAGCAGGGAGTGCACATGACGTCATCCAAGGTGAGATTCCTTTTAAATAAGAGTTTCAATTTAAATACAATTTTAGATAGAACAGGTGCATTCGTTAGAAAAGCAATTGGACTTATTTTTTGTACATTAGAAAATTCTAAATAAAGAATGTGCTATATATGTATATGTATGGGTTATAGGTACGTTACAAGTCTATGAAAAAGGATGCTATGTAGCACATGACGCACAAGTGTTGATAGACCCAGGGTCTACCCACTCCTTTATCACTCCTAGATTTGCAAAGAAAATGAAGATTGTTCCAGAGACACTAAACTTTGTGTTATAAGTATCTATCCCAACGGGAGAATTAGTGGACACAGAGTTAGTCTGCAAATTAGTAGTAGTGAGCATTCGGGATGGCGTCGTCTATGAGTTAGATGCGCAATTAATATTGTTGGACATGCAAGGATTCGATGTGATCCTTGGCATGGATTGGCTGTCTCATCATTGTGCAACAGTGGATTGCAAGAACAAGGTTGTCATTTTCTGACCTAACACAAGGAGATCGTTTTGATTTTGAGGAGAGAGATCGACACAGGTGCCACTCATCTCTGCAGTCAGAGCGAACATTTAATCAAAAAGGGGTGTAGCGGTTATTTGGCATTTCTGAAGGGAGATAAGGAAGAAAAGAATGTTATTTTCGAGATAGCAGTAGTGCAAGAGTTCGAAGATGTATTTCCAGAAGAATTGCTAGGATTACCTCCAGAGAGAGAAGTGGAATTTTCTATTGACTTAGCACCAGGAACGGAGCCTGTTTCAAAAGCACCATACAGGATGGCTCTTGCTGAGTTGAAGGAGTTGAAAGAGCAGTTGTAAGAGCTCATAGATAAAGGGTTTGTAAGACCAAGCGTGTCTCCATGGGGAGCACCGATTTTGTTTGTGAAAAAGAAAGATGGATCGATGCGGTTGTGCATTGACTATCGGCAATTGAACAAACTCACTGTGAAGAATCGATACCCTTTGCCAAGAATAGATGACTTGTTTGATCAGTTGCAAGGGGCGAAATACTTTTCCAAGATCAATCTGAGATCTGGATACCATCAGTTGAGAGTCAAGGCCGAGGACATTCAGAAAATGGCATTCAGAACACAGTATGGACACTACGAATTTTTAGTGATGCCGTTTGGGTTGACAAACGCACCAACGTCGTTTATGGATTTAATAAATCAGGTGTTTAAACCACACCTAGACTCCCGCGTCATCGTATTTGTTGACGACATCCTGATATACTCTAAATCGAAGATGGAGCATGAAAAACACTTACAAGTCGCTCTACAAACTTTGCGTGAACACCAATTGTATGCCAAACTTAGCAAATGTGAATTTTGGTTAGAAGAGGTCAGCTTTTTGGGACATGGTGTCACAGTAGACCTCGCTAAGATCGAGGCAGTAGTGAACTGGGAGCAACCAAAGACTATGACCGATGTCTAAAGTTTCCTTGGACTAGCAGGTTATTATCGACATTTCGTTGAGGGCTGTTCAAAGATATCGGGACCTCTTACGCGGCTTACAAGAAAGGATTCAAGATTTGAGTGGAGTGAGGCGTGCGAGAAGAGTTTTCAAGAACTGAAGAAGAGACTCACTTCAACTCCAGTTTTAGCCATTCCTTCAGGCAGTGGAGGATTCACGGTCTACAGTGATGCTTCGTATAACGGTTTGGGTTGCGTGCTCAACAACACAAAAAGGTGATAGCTTACGGGTCAAGACAGTTGAAAGAGCATGGGAAGAACTATCTGACGCATGATCTGGAACTAGTAGCAGTCATATTTGCGTTGAAGATTTGGCGACATTATTTATACGGGGAAACTTTTGAAATCTTCACCGACCATAAGAACCTCAGATACTTATTTACACAGAAGGAACTTAACATGAGGCAGTGCAGATGGATGGAGTTCCTCAAGGACTATGACTGTTCCATACAGTACCATCCAGGCAAGGCTAATGTGGTAGCCGATGCCTTGAGTAGGAAGAATTCAATGCAGTTAGCTAGTTTAATTTTGGGAAGGCACCGATGGAAGTTACTCGAAGATCTGGCACTATATGGTGCGGACATCAAGTCGCAAGCTACAGGAGCCTTTTTGGCCAACATATCAGTGAAGCCGGTGATATTTGAACACATACGCGAACTACAGATGGAAGACCCAGTACTAACCAAGATCCGTCAAGACATAACGGAAGGCATCAGATCAAAATTCTCAATCAGGGAGGATGGTTCCTTATTGTTCAAGGGTCGACTTTGTATTCCTAACAATGTCGATCTGCGATGAACCATTCTCGATGAGACTCACAAATCAAATTACGCTATCCACCCCGGCAGCACAAAGATGTATCAAGATTTAAAAAGGAATTACTGGTGGAGAGGTCTGAAGCAAGACGTGGCAGAGTACGTCTCACGGTGTTTGACGTGTCAGCAAGTGAAGATTGATCATAGACACCCTGCGAGGTTATTACAACCTCTGCCAATACCATAGTGGAAATGGGAATCGATCTCTATGGACTTCATCGTTAGACTACCACGCACTGCAAAGAGATATAATGCCATTTGGGTAATCGTGGATCGACTGACCAAGTCAGCACACTTCCTACCTTACAACACAGTGTATACGGTAGAAAAACTCGTAGAATTATATATGAAGGAGATAGTATGCCTACACGAAATCCCAAGCAGTATTGTTTCTGATCGTGATCCACTATACACATCAAAATTTTGAAAGAAATTTCAGGAAGGAATGGGAACCCGAGTGGACTTCAATTCAGCTTTCCATCTGCAAGCAGATGGGCAAACAGAGCCAGTAAATCAAGTAATAGAAGACATGCTCAGAGCGTGTATGTTAGAGCTGCAAGGATCGTGGGATCAGCACTTACCGTTGGTCGAGTTTGCATACAATAATAGTTTCCAGACGAGCATTAGAATGGCACCGTATAAAGCCTTGTATGGAAGGCGATGTAAATCACCAATCAATTGGGAGCAAACTGGCAAAAATTTTTTTTTGAGACCCGAGTTGCTTGAAGATAACGTCGCTATTGTCTGCATGATCAGAGAAAGACTAAAGGCGGCTCAAAGCAGACAGAAAAGCTAGCCGATATCAAGCGAACCAGTGTGAACTATAAGGTGGGTGAACACGTGTTTGTGAAGGTGTCGCCTATGAAAGGCGTGATGAGATTTGGAAAGAGAGAGAAACTAAGTCCCCGTTATCTCAGACCTTTCGAGATTCTGGGTCGGGTGGGAGAAGTCGCATATTGCATTGGATTACCACCAGTGTTCGATCGAGTACATAACGTTTTCCACATTTCTATGCTCAGAAAGTATGTGGGTGACCCTTCCCACGTTCTACAAGGTCAACCATTGGAGATGCACAAGGATATGAGCATGATAGAAGAACCGGCGGATATATTAGATAGAAAGGAACAAGTACTACGTACCAAAGTTATTCCCTTAGTGCTTGTCCGATGGAAGAATAATTCGATCGAAGAAGCAACATGGGAACGTGAGGTGGATGTCAGAGAATAATATCCCAACTTGTTCGAAATTTCTAACTAATTAGTTATATTCAAAATAACAGTATGTAATGGTTGGTAGTATAAAAGCCTCTAATTATTTTTTTATGAATGATTAAATTTTATTGAAATTTTAGCATATTAAGTCCAAATTATGATAGAATCAACTTTTGGGTGAAAAATTCCAGATGCACCACATAGGAAACTAGTGGTGAGTACTATTGATGAAAAACGAGCTTAAAGGCACCAGAAAAACAATTATGGGCTCGCTCGAGTGACCGCTTATGCTCGCTCGAGCGATGACTATTGCTCGCTCGAGCGAGACATTTTGACTGCTCGAGCGAGGTCAGAGTAGATATATGGGCGGATTACTGTTCTTTTATTTCATCTTCACGCGAAAGACTCCCGAGCGAGAGTTAGGGCTTCCTTTTTCAATCTCCAAGCCTTTCCATCCGATTCAAGCCGGATTCGGACGATCCGATCCGTCAAAAGCGTTCTAAAAGGTGAAATCTTCACTATTTCTACCTTATTTTCATTTATAAATTTTTTTGGAATATTAATGGCTTCCCAAAGCCCTAACCCCCAAACTAGGAAATCGGTGGCGATTCGATCGCCATCATTGCGCAACCAAGCACCACAGACACCACAACCACCCCCATCCACACCTCCTA
Organism: Chloranthus sessilifolius; assembly: GCA_021018995.1. Classification (NCBI taxonomy): domain Eukaryota; kingdom Viridiplantae; phylum Streptophyta; class Magnoliopsida; order Chloranthales; family Chloranthaceae; genus Chloranthus; species Chloranthus sessilifolius. Next base: position 28,820,341 of record CM037597.1, on the reverse strand, counting down.
CCCCAATCCAATTAAATGAATGGTGGGGATCGAAAATTTTTTGAGAACGAATGGGAGATCCATCCCTCTTGTTTTGGGGATCCGACGTCCACCCAATGGACTTCGGATTTCCTTACAAACAACCACCTACGAGCACTGTTGACACCTTTTGGAGCTCGGTACTATCCGAGGATCGTGAAATTATTCTACCAAACACTCAAGACAAACGTAAGTGAGGACTCTATCCTCATCACCATTGACGGGAAAGAACTTATTTTCGGCAGTGCCGATGTCTCCTCCGTCATGCAGTACCCCGACATATACACACCAAACCTCCTTTCCCTACCACCTTTTCTGGGAACGTAGGTTCCCGACCATTATTGCCAACATTACTGGCGACGCCACCGCATCAGGACAATCAATCACCCGATCCCAATTATCGCCACACATGTGGTTTCTAGATATTATATTCAAGAAAAATTTACACCCGACCGGTCATGACCAAGAGCGCCGCGAGACGATTTTGAGGGCTCTGCAGTCCTCTTTCCACAATAGGTGGTTTAGTGCTCCAATGGTGGTCATCAAGGGCATGGCACATGCCCATAAAAGAAGCCTAAGGGGTGATATCCCTCCATTGATCAACCGACTATCCTATGCACGTTTGATTTCCCGACTCCTCGATTCACGAAATGGGAAGGAGGGATTTCAAATCAGAATGGATGAACTCATGCTCCTTAATAACGTCATTCCATTCCTCGCACAAGACCTAAGCCGAAATCTAATGAGCCTCCAAAATAGTGTGAATAAGAAGAGAGATCATCAGATTTCCCGACAAGCGACGCAACAAACACCGATGGGACCGACTGCTCCCTCTACATCGTCTTCAAAGCCCTTACCTACCACCGACAGCAGTATGATGCAAGAGATCCTCCTACAGGGGCGGGAGATCAGACTACATCAGCAGTTCCAGGAGGTGCTCCTTATGGACCTCATGGGCCATGCGTACCTGCAGACATATAGGGAGCGCATCGGTGCTATGCGAGGTGCTATTTTTGGCGCATCTAGCTCCGACCCTGCTACGAGGAGCACTACAGCGAGGGCCACTACCGCCACGGAGGAGGTTGGTGATGATGATGACGAGGACGACGACGACGATGATGAGGACGAGGATGAGGAGTATGAGCAGAGTGACGACTAGGCCGTCATCTATCATTTGAAAATTTGTGATTATCAATGTAATATTTCATGATTATGGGGTGAAAATTGTTGTTTAAAACAATCGTGACATGATTGCCACAAAATCTAGGGCGGACATAGTAGTAACTTGATATAGATATGCATAAATTTTGATTAAATGAGTCTATTTAGTACAATGTGCGTGCGTATACTTGATTGTGTAGTTGTAGCCGTTAAGAGAGTTCTAGAATAATTAGGCTGCTTGATACGAGTGCCTTCGTATTTTGTATAGATTAAAAAAATAATTCTCCATGCAGGTATGATCTCGGGTCATTGGACCATATATTCAAGTATCTGATTATGATTGTTTGAGTGTGTTGCTACGAATGCCTGTTCGAAGATTTTTAATAGTCGTATTTGATTCCTAGTATGTCGTCAATTTTTTAGGACGAAAATTTTATAAGGTGGAGTGAATGTCATAACCCCAGATTTTTGGGAACCGTGCACATCACATACCATGCACGTGTACGACATATCATGCACGTGTAAACAAAAAAAAAACTATATATACACACTATGTGTGTATATGTGAAACTTTCTAGCTTTCACTATATAAGTGAAAGTGGGGTGGAGAGTCTCTCCTGCGTAACCTAAATTAGCATACTTAGAGAGAAGGTAAAATAGAGAGAGAGAGAGAGAGGAGAAGGTTTGCAAAAGAGGAGGAGAGGTTCGTTGGTTTTAAGCAAGAGAGAACCTTGAAAATTTTCACGATTAGATGAAGCTTGGATCAAACTATAGGAGATCTATCGAGTAAGGTATGATTTTAGTTGTTTACGTATGTTTTAAGTAGAGTATAAACTATTAGATAAATGATCCTTGACACTATTAAGCCTCTCATGAAGAAAGTAATAGTTCTTGAACAGATAGAGAACATACATCTTTTCGTGGCTCGCTCGAGCGGTCTAAATGGCTCGCTCGAGCGAGGATAGAAGGAATATTCTGAGCATATTCGCATTTTGGACTCGCTCGAGCGAGACCCACAGTAAAGGAGAAGCTCGCTCGAGCGAGGCATCGCTTTGAGCTCCAGGTACCTTAAATTATGACCACTCGAGCGATGAATAGTGCTCGCTCGAGCGATGGTTTATAACCGCTCGAGCGAGGAATAATTATCGCTCGAGCGATGAATAGTGCTCGCTTAAGCGATGAATAATAATCGCTCGAGCGATGAATAATGACCGCTCGAGCGAGAATGTATAACCGCTCGAGCGAGGTCAAGTGCTCGCTCGAGCGATGCTAAATGACCGCTCTCGCGAGGAATTACCCAGTTTTCTCATTTCTTTTAGTGTAAATTATGAGAGCTGTGTTTCCAAGGGTTTTAGAGACCATTCTGAGTAAATTCGTAACACATGCGATGTATGTGTGACGTGAGTTGCTATGCGTAAACCTCTATGAGAAAGGAGCGCATTGGATTTTGCTTGAGGTAGGGAATATCTTGGAACATGTACTTTAATTTGTCAAAATCATGTATGTAGAGTATTTCAATCATGTAGAGTATCTCAAGAGAATAGCCATATTAAATATGTTCCAACACGTGTGTGTGTGTGTGAAGTTAAATGGAATCATGAAGTCCCCAGGGGACGAAGAATTGTAACAATGGGCATCTGAATGATGCATTAAACCAGTAACATCCCAGGGATGCAGATGAAACCAAATGGTGAAACAAAAGAAGAGCGATACGACCTAATGTAAGAAAATTAGCACAATCACGGTGAATAACTATAAGTAGAGCACATTCGATATTTTGTTATTTAAGGTTTAATTAGAATCCTACAGCGACGTGGTGGGATACCCACGACTAACTCGACAAGATATTCGTGACCGGTACGGCGGCCAAACCGTACACTATAGCACTTCCCAGGGATGTTTATTTGAGAATGGACCCCGCCGCCTAAGAGAAAGGGGCCTGGGTGGTATTGAATTTTAACATATAACAAGTGTCTATTTAGACGAAGATGGTGGGTATTCCATCGGGGCTCGATGGTATATTGCTCAGGGACTACTTAAGTTAAGATTTAAGTGATTAGGCTGAATCCGTTACTATACTAGTAAGACAAGAATAAACAAAGTCATGCAAAGTAACAGTTGTATCTATCATTTTATTTTCAATTATTCTATTGTCTTTCAGCAGTTCTATCAGATAAATTGTATCTTTAAACTGTTTTAACATACATGTGAGAGCTTAATTTACATGTTCACTGTATTTCCCTATTGAGCTAGGATGTAGCTCACCCCTTAGACTATACGTCGCAGGTCCAGGACTAGCGGCAGCAGAAACTTCTGGAGACGTTAATCTGGGGGATTCGGATTATGTGCCCAAAGAAGAATCAGAGCCTCCTCCTGAAGAATTCTTCTAGGAGACCCATTGCGTACTTTGAGAGTGAGTTGAGAGTATTTAGGTACGATTTGGTATGTCAAGCCTCTTTATTTTGAATGTAATCAAATACCTTTATTCTTTTGACAAATCGTCTGGGGTGAACAGTTATCACCAATGGTTTGGGTCAGTTCTTATGCCCATGAATTGGCATGGGATAAGAACTGTCTCTAGAGTTTCTTTTATTTTAAATGCATGAGAACTTGTTTAGAGTAGATGCTTGTACCTTACTTGTAGTATTTGTCTTATATATACCAATGCTCCTTATAGAATCACAGGGCACGACCATGAAGGTCGTGCTGATGGCACGGGTTTCAAGGTATCGAAATCCGGGCTGTCACAGTTTGATTCAGGGCAACTAAATGCACTCCCCTAGGGCTTTAAGCTTTGTAACCAGCTTGGTCACCCACCCGATATACCTCCAGCACAAGCGCCTTCTTAGATACTGGATGGGGTGGTTCTTTTCAGGATCATCACCACTAGGGGTGCGACCGTACTAAGAACTGAGACGTTTATATCTTTGCGTAAATTCCCACCCTTTTGTAAAATCTACCTAATGTAAAATTTCAATTAAGTCCCTTGCTTGGTTCAATTTTAATTTCAATTTTAACGGAGTTTGCTTAATGTTCAAAAACAGGGAATGATGGTCTCATGCCGCCTCTATGGGCCGGCGTCCACTGTTAGGATATGATTTGCGAAAAGTAAAAGCTCACGTAGGCTCGCCAAACAGCTAAGGCATATAAATGCACAAGTAAGCCCGCCAATCGGCTAAGGCATGTAAATGACAGGAAAGTAAAGTAAGGACGATGCACAAGTAGGCCCGCCAATTGGCTAAGGCATGTAAATGATGGAAAAGTAGGAGTAAGTGAAAATAAACAGAATCATAGGTGTGACAGCCCGGATTTCGGCACCCCGAAACCCGTGCCATCAGCACGATCATCTTGACCGTGCCCCTTAGCTAAGCACGAAATATTGGCATATCAAGCATAAAATGAAACAATAAAGGAGCTGCGGAATTTTAATCTATATTAAGTAATTCTCCAAAAGACAGTTCTACCCTCATGCCTCTGCATGAATGGAGAACCGATCCGAACCATCGATGATAGCAATCATCACGGATGGTTCGTCCCAAAAGAATAATCCTAACTCAATATATACATGATTTAAATAAAACAAGGCTTGACATACCAAGCCGTACTAATCTCTCTCAAAAGCCCTCAAAGTGGCACAACGGAGTCCTCTAGAAGAAGTCCTCAGGAGGTGGCTCCAACTCGTCTCCGGCCGCAAGGTCCGACTCACCGGGGTCAGCGTCTCCTGAAGCCTCGGCAGCTGCTAGTAGTGGACCTGCGACGTATAGTCTATAGGGTGAGCTACATCCTAGCTCAATAGGGAACAGAGCACAGTTGAACATATAAATTATTACTCACATATATTCCATGATACGCCATGCATGATGTATCTATGCAGTTATTGATGAAAACAGTTAAAAAGTATTGCATTTTTCTGGTAATTACTTATGTTTTCATTTATTCATGAATGATGCTGAAAAGGCCTAAAGCAAAACTTAAACTTTCAACTTAAGTAATCCCCGAGCAATATAGCATCGAGCCCCGATGAGATACCCTTCATCGTCATCTATATAGGCACTTTTAACGTATTCCCTGGGAATACAACATAGTACCCAAGCCCCTTTCCCCTGGGGATTGGTGGCGGGGTTTCACTTGTCTCAAATCCACCCTACGGTTTGGCCCCAGACGTCACGGATATCCTGCCGTGTCAGTCGTGGATATCCCGCCACGTCGGTGGGGTATCCTATCAAACCTCAAATAACAAAAATATCGGTGCCTTACATATAGTTATTCACCGTGTAAGTGTGCTATCTTATATCAGTTAGGCCCTATCAAACATGATTCAATCTTGGATACATCCCTGGGATGTATCCATTCACTTGCATCACACCTGATGCTCTTATCTCTTTACTTCTTCATCCCCTGGAGATGGCTCATTATACTTACTCTTATGGGTGTCACTCACACACACTTTTCACAATTCTTAAGCAATAAAATATTTGAATTTGAATTCTATATCACTACATACATGCTCTTGTAAAAGAAAGTACATGTTCAAGGTGTTCCCTACCTCAAGTCTTCATTTGATCAACGCATCAAGGTCCCACATGGCTCCTTGTGCATTAGTTCACACGTACCACCTATGGTACCACATAACAGGTGAAACACATCACTAGGGATGCAATAAAGAAGGTCTAAGACCTTCCAAGAATCTTAAAGTCAAACTCAAAAGTTAACATAAATTAGCTCAGTCGATTAATCGAACTCCAAAATCGATTAATCGAATCTGATTCGATTAATCGATTTCCAAAATCGATTAATCGAAAGTCAATATCGATTAATCGATTCTCAAATCGATTAATCGAGATTTTCATTCGATTAATCGAATCCTAATTCGATTAATCGAAATTCTCTGTTTAGCCAAGTTGATTCTCAATTCGAGTAATCGAGTTCCTAAAATAGATTAATCGATCCCAAATCGATTAATCGAAAATTGAAATCGATTAATCGAAATCCCATTTCGATTAGTCGATTTTCCCCAAGTCATTTCCTCCAGCCCCTGGGGTCCACTGGAGGTTCCCAGTCGATTAATCGATACCCAAATCGATTAATCGAAATCCAAAGTCGATTAATCGAAATTCAATTCGATTAATCGAGATCGGGGTCCTCTGACTTTTCAACTTCTTGGCCAATTTCGATTAATCGAAACCCAATTTCGATTAATCGAAATTGCCAGATTCAGCCCCTTTCGAGCTATTCTTCCCAATCTTTTTCCACACTTTTTCCTCTATTTTTCTAAACCATTATCTTATGATTTATCCATTTTCAACTACAATTTAACCTCTACAATCTATGCATTTTATTCACGAAAATTTACCTTGAATCAATCTCAAATTGATTTCAAATCAAGTGGTTGGAAGGCTAGGGTTCCAGCTTTGCTTCTAGCGGATCCCTCGCGTCGAATCCGACGTTTATTGCTCGAATCCCCCTTCCTCAACTAGCATTTACTCCTTGCATTAACTATGCTCTCCTTCTCTCTCTCTTCTTTACTTCTCTCTCAACAACCAAAGCTATTGGTTTTAGGGTTATTAAACCCTTTTATCCCCCCCCTAGCTTGTGTGTTGAGCACATGCACCTCAATAGGTGTATGTGACTTCAGATTCACAACACACACCATATAGCTTCACAAACCATCTCATCTCATTCGCTCATCACACTAAATGCTAATTATTGAACTTCTATTTGGTCAAACCTATGACCGATCGGGCACGGATCTCGAGGTTATAGTTTAGTGTGATTTTTTCGGGCTATTACAATAGGAGTGAGTAAAACCAAGGGAAAAACAGCCAAGAGTTAGTAAAAATAAAGAAAAAAAGGCCAACTTTCAAGGGGAAGCTCTACTGGCTCCCCAGCAGAGTCGCCATTTGTGCAATCGCGAATTTCAGAGGATCCTGTCGTGACGATGCGCACTTGCGAAAAATTTAGAGTTGTTACCCAGAGCTTTTGGTGTCCCGAGATACCTAAATCAAATTTATAAGCATTGAAGTGCCAAAAATGTAACTCTGATTCACTGGTCTACGCCAAAGGCTTGGGAAGGTGTTAGGCACCCGATCAACCTGCTCAAAAGCGGTTTCTACTTATGGCTAAAATAAAAAATAAACAAAAAGAAAAGAGCACTTCCTCTTATCCGAAGGCACTTGGATCCTATTTGTTCCCCTCTGCAATTATCGAGATTTCGACGGCGTAACGACACAAATTCAAGGATAAAGGAAAAATCGAGAAGGTAGAGGAGTAGAGGGGAGAGCCGGAGCTCTCCGACCCTTATAGCACAGCTGTGGACCTTCGCATAGGTGCACTTGACGAGCTTTCGATAGCTTGAGTGGTTGAAGAACGGGTACTAAACTCTAAGGCTTGATAACTAAGGGGTAGAGGAAGAAGGCTAGGGGGTAGTTCTCTCCTAAACTCAAGGGTTTTTGATGGAGGATAGGGTTCTAAGGGTAGAATTCTGGAATTTGTATGGGTATTTGGTGCAAGAAAGGGGAGGAGGGGATTGCTTAATCTCTTTCTCTCTCTTAGAAATTTTTCAAGCCATTTGCAAGGGGGGGTGCCTCTCTATTTATAGAAAAAGAGAGGGTTAGGGGGGTGCTTAAAGGCTAATTAGGATTAGCACTTAGGTAATCCTAACATCTAAGGTTTTCTAGGATCTTAAGGTCTTGAAAAAGTGGCCAATGGTATTCAATGGTAGATGATAGGGTGAGGTTTCAAATGACTAGAGGGTTGTAAATAGGGTAAACAGGGGTGTAACAATCCTAATGAAACCTACCCTAAACATTGGGAGGGTCAACAAGTCAAACCCTAAAAGTGAATTTTGAGCAAAAACCAGAGATTACTGTAGTTAAGCTTGGCATGTGTATTACCCACGCCAAGCATAGCTACAGTGTCTTAAAATTCAGAGCCCACAGGGGGGCCCACCTATATTTGGCGTGTGTAATAGACACGCCAAGCCATTTCTGGAAAAAAAGAGCTTGGTGTGTATAATATACACGACATGCACGCCTTTGCTAAGTGCATTCTTGGTCACTTTTCGGATCGCCATAACTTTTGAAGTACAACTCGGATTGAGGTGATTTTTAGCTTGTTGAAAAGCTAGGAAACTCTACTGTTCAATGATATAAGATTTGCTCTTAGTAGAGGTCCCTGCCAACCCTGGTACATCTCATTGTAACAATGGTCTAGGAGGGTTAACTAAGGGTTTGGATAGGTTTCTAAGGGTTGGAGGAAATTCTTGAGGGTTTGGGTAAGTTTCTAACGGCTTGGGAAGACTCCTAAGGATACGAGAGGTGCTATTGGAAGCTCAGGGGTGCGGGTGCGCCTCTCGCGAAGTATGTCTCGATCGACCCTTGGGCCAAATTTGGGTGTCCACAATGTGCTTCTGGATTGCTCTCCTTTATTTCAGCAACAGAGTCCTTCAGAGTAGATCCTCATCAATCTTCTCAGATTCGTGATTCACCAGACTTCTAGAGATCTTCTAATTTGGTTTATGGCGGTAATAATCTTTACTCGCGTGATCAGTAGCAGCAGGGAATTAAGCTTTCTGTAAAATCGTTGATACTGATTCTCTATCTCTTTTCTTTGGTGGAAAATCGTAAATTATAATTCTCTGCTTTCAGTATAATTTATAGAAGGAAAATCGTAAAAGATGACTCTTTAGTTTAGTTGTTTTGCTGCAAAATCGTAAATGACGATTTTATATCTTCATACTGCTCACTCTTATGACTTAGCAGACTTGATGGACGATTCTTTGAAAAATTCGATTATATACTTTTCTCCTTTGAGTGGCTTCTTTTGGAGGATCGTAAATTACGATTCTTTAGTTTCCAGTCTTTCACTCCTGGAAAATCGTAAAACAGCGATTTTTCATTATGTTCAGTATGCAGGGCTTCGTCTTTAAGTTATATTGTCATTCTTTACTGCTTTTTGAGTTTATTTTGATGAATATTAACACGTAGGCTCTATTTTACTATTTATATTTAATATCTGCACATCAGTAAGTTATTAGTAGCAAACTAAAGCCTAGCATCACTAATTTAAGGGTGATAAAATAGTAAATTATGTGACTGATCACACACCCAAACTTAAGTTTTACTAGCCCCTAGCAAACAAGGAAACATAAGATATCTAAGCTATGAATTTAAAATGCCACTTTCGTAGGGAGCACGATTGCATTTAGCAGATGCAACAAGCCTTTAAACCCTTAAGTGATACCTAGTAGAGGAGTTGTAGTCTTCTGAAGGTTTTTAGTGAAGTTACCTACAAACTTCCAAATATATTTTTGGGTTTTTCAAAATATTTTTTAAAACTAAAAATTTAAAATATAGATTTTTATATACTAATTACTCAGTCATTCATTATATGTTCATTATTTTTCAAAAAATTTAAATCTTTTATCCTTAGCTTCCCATTATCGCAATCATCCTCTATTAGAAATCAATAATTTCAATTCGGTATAGCGTGGAGTGTGTGTATATCAATGAAAAATTTATTCATTATAGATTTTTCTAAATTATAATTTTTAGAAAATATTTTCATCCAAACTCTCACTTATTGGCATACTCTCAAAACTAATAAAAAATTTTCGGGTTCTCACAATATTGTAGATATATATATGCAAATCTTATCGAACAATTAACTAAAAAGATAAATCCCATGGAAAGGATAATCAGTTCTGTTCATATAACTTCTTCATTTATTTATAGTATCTATTTTATATATATCTAGTAGACTCATATTACTGCAAATCATAAATCTCAAAGGTCATTTCTTCGGCTTGTAATGGGTTTTGGTTTTCAGAAGACTTCAAAGAAAAAGGTAAAGAGGATTCAAAATTATTTATGAGAATTAAGCTCTTCCTTCTCTTCTTCTTTTATATTTTTCAGCTTCAGTAAGTATCCTATTTTGGATAACTTCTTCCCATTTCTTTTCTAGTATAAATCCCATTTTCTTTTCAGTTGGAAGCTTTTTGCTTCTCTTTTTCATAGAATCATTTTTTTTTACGATTTCTTCTTTTCTTTTCTTTTCCCATATTTTCATACGATTGTATTCCTTTTTACCTGTACCCTTTTCAGCAGATCCTTTATCTGTTATGAGCATACTCCTTTCACTCCCTCTTCTCCTCTTCTTTACATTTTAAATTCTCAGAAATGGAAAGGGTCAAGAATAGAAAACTTTGGGCAGTACATATGGTTAAAGGTTTATAAAATTTCGATATAAAGAAATTCGATTTTATGCTTCTAATATGGGTTCAAAAGATAAAAAATATAATGAGAATTTGGCTTTTTCGCTCTGGTTTAACAAAAGATGGCCTTTGGTCATTTTCACGATTTACGAATGTGGATGCCTTATTGCTTTGATATATTTATTGGATAGTTCTAAACAAATAAATTATCACATTTGCAAAATATCTTAATTCTAAGTTCAGCATTATGAGATTTCAAATAGTAGAGAAGTTCAAAGAAATTTTGCATGAATAAAAACAGTCTCTCTTTCTTAGAATAAAAGAGGAAATAGGCTCTATAGCTCACTAGTTATATGATTTTGAAACTATAATCTAAAATATTTGCAGTTCAGATCAATCGTATAGTTTCAAACATTCTCCTGATATAGTATTCTAAAGATGCTTTACTTTGAATTGTAACTATTTTTATTTTGATTTTTGAACTTATGGATTGCTAAGAATTTTAGATTTTCATATATTTTTGTCATAATTCTCATATAATGATTAACTAAAAAAAAAAAAACTCTAAAGAAAAAACTATACTGATATATTATATTTTTCAAAATTGATATGTATCCCTCCCCAAACTTAAATAGGAAAATGTCCTCTTTGTGCAAAACAGGGAACACATAGGAACAATATTATCTTATTTTACTACTATGTTAGTAACCAAGTTTATAATCTGTAAAAAAAATCTTCCCTCAAACTTGGGAGAAAACTACTACCGATTCTAATAGAAATTAAAAAAAATGTTAGATGTTATTAGCACTGTCAGTAAATTTATCAAAAACATCAAAGAAAGAAAAACTATTTGTCATATATATGAACTAATTACAGAAATATGGAAAGAAAACTATTTACATCAAAGAAATCCTAGGAAAAATCTAGACACACACTAGACTAAGACAGTGGCAGCAATATCTGAAAAGAACTCTTCAATGAAGATCGGTCCTCCGACTTTTTCAAAATTTATCCTGTCAAAAATGGTTTGCCTTCCAGGCTCTGGGATGTCCTTAACTTGTTGCTCTTGGTAGAGAACTTCAAGCCAGGAAGGGGAATAGCAGTGATTAGGGAGAATCAGGAGGTGGTAGTTGAGCAAGGGGTGTATGAAGGGCAAAGGAGGTGAAGATGGGAGGTGTGTCAGAAGAGGCAAGTGGTTCCATCTTCCTATTTTTCTTTTTCTTCTTTTTATGCTTTTTCTTCTCCAAAAGCTTCTGAGCTTCCTCGTACCCGTCCCACAGGAACTATAGAGGGTCCAGCTCGATAGTGGTGGTGGATCCTCCTATACTAGAAAGAACTTTATTGGATTATAGTTGGTTTTATCATCTATCATGGGTAAAAATGGGATGGTAGGGAAGAGAGAGAATGATTTCACTAAGGATGGACTGATCCTGTATTTGAAGTGCTTGGATGGTGGAATACGATTTGTCATTTTAAATTTTCTCATTCTTCTGAGCGTAATTGCCATAATAATGTTACAAAAGGTTAGTTGGCAATAAATTGGACGTCGGATGGAATAAATATAGAACGTCGTACGATTTATTATGGGTGATGATATCGAAGAGTACATGTGTGATGGGTAATAATTATTTTGATGTGGTGGTAGAATGCTTATCTAGTATTGTATGTATACATGAAAGACTGGAAAATGAATTTGAGCATAACTACTTATTTTTATGTTGTTAGCTTTATATGATTTTTATTTTAGAGAGCAGGGAGAGAAACAAATCTGAGATTTTTAATTCCGTGGCCGGCAGAAGTTGAAAATTATTAATTTACTGCTCTGAATAAACCTACAGAAGATAAGAAGTGATCAAAAAAATAAAAATTTAAAGAAATGTAAAAGAGAAAGATAAATTTTAGTTTCTAAAAGAAAAAAAATATTAGATAAAAATAGAAATAAAGATAAATTCCGCTTCCCCGGTACAATGGAAATTACAAAGAGAGAGCTTTTGTGACAGCCCGGATCTCGGCACCTCGAAACCCGTGCCATCAGCACGATCCTCCAGACCGTGCCCCAAAGCTTAGCACGGTATATTGGTATAACAAGCATAATTAAATAAATAAAGCAATTAATCTCATTAAAGCGGAAGAAGTTAATATGCCCAACTGGCATATTCAAAAAACAGTTCTACCTTCATGCCACTGCATGAATAGAGAACCGACCCGAACCATCGGTGATAATCGAATCACCCTAGATGGTTCACCAAAAGAATAATCTATTTTTAATTACATTATTTTAAAATAAAGGCTTGACATACCAAGCCGCACTAAATTGCTCTCAAAACTGACTCTCGCTATCAAAGTGCTCAGTAGAGTCACCTAGAAGAAGTCCTCGGGTGGAGGCTCCAACTTGTCTCCTGGCGCGAAATCCGAATCACCCGGATCTACGCCCCCCGAAGCCTCAGCTGCTGCTATCAAAGGTCCTGCGACGTATAGTCTAAAAGGGTGAGCTACATCCTAGCTCAATAGGGAACAAGCACAATGAACATATAACTTAAAACTCACATATATTCCATGATATTCAGAGCATGATGAATCTATGCATTTGCTAGAAAACCAATTAAAAATAGATGTCTTATACTCAATTCACTAGTAAGTTGCATGTATCACTTTACTATTGATTTAATCATGAATGACACTGAACAGGCCTAAAGCAAAACTTAAATCTTCAACTTAAGTAATCCCCGAGCAATATAGCATCGAGCCCCGATGAGATACACTTCATCGTCATCTAATTAGACAGTTGTAAAAACATGTATTCCCTGGGAATACGACCCAAGCCCCTTTCTCACTAGGCGACGGGGTTAAATATTACAGAACATCCCTGGGATGTCCTTACGGTCACGGATAAACCTCCATAATGGTGTACGGATTTGCCGCCGTACCGGTCACGGATATCTTGCCGCGTCAGTCGTGGGTATCCCGCCACGTCGGTGGGGTATCCTCCAAACCTCAAATAACAAAAATATCATGTGCATTACATATAGTTGTTCACCGTGTAAGTGAGCTATCCTATATCAGTTAGGCCTCAACAGTAATTATTCAATCCTATGTATACATCCCTGGGATGTATACACACCCGCATCACACCTGATGCCTTTATTACTTCCTCATCCCCTGGGGATGTCTCAATTTCATTTGATTACTTGTTCTTAGTTACTTGCATCACACAGATGCCCTTATCACATTTTTGGTGTCACACACGCACCCATTTTCATAAAGCTTTTTACATTTTAAACAGCTTCAATTAGATAATTATATCACTACATACATGCTCTTGAAATTAAAGTACATGTTCAAGGTGTTCCTTACCTCAATTCTCTGAATTTCCTAGCATCAAGGTCCCACGCGGCTCCTTGTGCTAATGATCTCACGTACCACCTATGGTACAACATAACACATGTAACTCATCACTAAAGATGTAATAAAGAAGGTCCAAGACCCTCCCTGAATCTCAAAGTCAAACTAAGAAGTCAAGCAAAACTGTCAAAGTCGATTAATCGATTCCCAAAATCGATTAATCGAAATGCAATTCGATTAATTGATTTCCAAAATCGATTAATCGAAACCCAAATCGATTAATCGATTAATCGATTCTCAAAATCGATTAATCGAGATTCAAATTCGATTAATCGATCCCAAATCGATTAATCAAAATCCAAAATCGATTAATCAAAATCCCAATTCGATTAGTCGATTTCCCCAGGTTTCATTTCTCCAGTGGCTGGAGCTTCCCAGTCGATTAGTCGATTTCCAAATCGACTAATCGAATTCCAAATCGATTAATCGAAATTCATTTCGATTAATCGAAATCAAGATTTCATGACTTTTTAACTTCTCAGACCAAATCGATTAATCGAACTCCAATTTCGATTAATCGATTTGGTCAGATTCAGCCCCCTCTCGGGCTGATCTTCCAAATCTTTGTCAACCTATTTTTATTTCTTTTTCTAAGCCTTTATCCTATGCTTTTAAGCATTCTTAATCACACTTAAACTTCTACAATCTATGCATTTAATTCCCATAAAATTTACCTCAATCAAGCCTCAATTTGATTGGATCTTAAAGTTGGAATGGCTAGGGTTCCAGCTTTAGCTCCAAAGGATCTTCCGCGTTGAATTCAACTTTAATACTCGAATCCATCTCCCTTGGCTTGCATTTACTCCTTGCTTAACAACCCTCTTTACTTCTCTCCCTCTCTCTCTCTTCTTAACTCTTTTAACAACCAAACAAGAGCAAGTTAGGGTTCTTTAACCCTTTTATACTTGTTTTCTACGTATTAAGCACATACACCTAGGTAGGTGTATGTGACTCTAGATCTTCCCTACACTCCACATACTTGCATAAATTTCTCATCACATCCGTTCATCACTCCTCGAGTCGACTAATGGACTCCTATTTAGTCAAACCTATGACCAGTTGGGCACGGATCCTGAGGTCACCGTTTAACGCAATATTTTGGGTTATTACATCCTCCCCACCTTGGGAATTTTTGTCCTCGAAAATAACCCAAAGGTGTGCGCTTGGGTACCGCGAACACTGGGTGTCGCGTACCCATACACCAAGGCAATTAGACATAATAATTGACGAAGATACTCAAAAACATAATATATTTTATTAATTTGTAAAATTTACAACTTTATCTACATCGTTTCTAGTACATCAAAAGTGCCAAAACAGGCATACAAAAAGAAACATCTCTATCTCGGCCTCACACCGTCCCTAACGGATGCGGGTGTAGCAGGTGCTCTATGTGGCGGATGTGTGTGGGGCCGACTGGTCACTGGAGCCGGGTGGTGGGAGGTAGCGGCGGCTGCTCTGGTGGTTGTGGTGTCTCGGCCGGCGGAACTGATGTAGAAGTGGAAGTACCGGCGTCGATAGTCACGGTGGTCGGACGGAAGACGGGACCCCTATGGAAGGCGGTCCGTCCCGCGGTCCACTCCTCCTCCTGAGCGAGGTACCGCTGGTAGTCGGACGGGTAGATGTAGCGGAGGGTATGGAACATCAGAAAGTCTATCCTCCAGTTCATCCTCTCATTGTTGGCCTCCATGCGGGCCAACACGTCCTCGATCGTCAAAGCCTGGCAAGCTGCTCGCCGGCGGTTGGAAGAAGTAGGTGTAGCCGCGGCAGACTGTGCTGGCGGCGTAGGTGAAGCGGTGGCATGGGAGGGCGCCCCCTCCACTGGTGGCTCAACCGGGTGTGCCCCACCCACAGGTGGGTCCTGCTATGGTGGTGGGGGTGGTGGCGGTGCTACTGCTGCTGCTGGTGCGGGACCCGGAGCCGGTAGGGTCCGCTTCAACAAATTGTAACTACGGCTCCAGGAAGACCTTGAAAATGTCTTCACCTGGTCCGTAGCCGTCACCTCATGGGGCGATACCGCATACTCAGGAGCATTGGAGTAACACTCCAACATGCTCGAGATGAGCCGAGCATACGACATCTTCTCCTTGGGCCTTAGATTGCCCTTCATTATCTTCCCCTTAATGTATCTCATCCCCTCTAGGATGAGCATTGTGGCGTCAAACCACCGGCCACAAAAGGCCGCGTAAAGTGCCTGTTGCACTTTCTCTACGCGCTGTGTCGTGGCGCAGTGGATATAGGTTGCACTTGATTATTGAATCAAGCATCCACATATAGTGGGGAAGGTCGACCCTCTTGATGGAGGATCCCGACCCCTTTTTCCCGTTACTCATGCGGGTCATAATCTCTTCAAATTTAACTTCCTCTTCAAAGGGTGGGAAGAGGGTGGTCTCTGGGGTGAAATTGAGGTAACACTCGAGTACCTCGTGTATGTGGCGACGGGTGATTATGTACTCCCGACCCTCTATGGTAGTCTTAATCACGTCGTCAGTCAGGCCGTCCACAAGCCCTTGGTAAAACAATCGAACTAATCTAGGGTAGTAGGAACCCCGGATTGGCTTTAAGATATTGCCGAGACCGGCATTGGTAAGGTAGTTAGGAGCCCATTGGGTCTCGCCCGACACATCGGGATTTGTAAATAGGGTTGGGTCGATGATGTACTCAACCTCGAATGTCTTAGCCTCCCACCACTCATTAGGTTGAAGCACATTGGTGGGTGGTGGCGGCATGGGTGTGGATTCGCGTGAAGACTCTCGCGAAGCTGCGCTCGTCGAACCGGAGGTGGTCTTCGATGCCGACGGCGATGGAGTCCTCACCAGCGATGGGGTAGGTGGTGGTGGTGTGGCGTTCTTACGCCGAACCGGGAGCTTAGAGGTCACCCTTTTCGAAGACAACCGGGTTTTCGGTGGCATTATGGTGAAAATTCAAGAAACTAGGGTTTTTATGGCTCGAATTGAAGAAAAAGAGTTGGACTAGGATTTATCATAGGTTTTGTGGTGAAAGTTAGCGTCCTTGGTCTGAAATCGATGAAGGAAATCCAAAACCCTAGCTCGGATGGGTGAAGGAAGAAGAAGCAATGGCGCCCAATGCAAAAATCCCAAATGATTTCGAATGAAATGGAAAAACCCATCGATTCATATATATAGGCTCCGGCTCGATTAATCGATTTCTGAAGTCAATTAATCGAGATTTAAAATTAGGTTAAGCTGCGCGAAATCGATTTCCAAAATCGATTAGTCGAAACTCAAAATAGATTAATCGAAACCATTTCGATCAATCGAAATCGTATCCGTTTAAAATTTCAAGTTTTTCAGCTCACTGGCGCGAGCCAGTCGATTAATCGAAATCCATTTCGATTAATTGAAAATTCAAAATCGATTAATCAAATTTCACCTCGATTAATCGAAATCGTGCAGTCCTTCCCAAAATTTTCAGGATTCTTTAAGTCACTCGATTAGTCGAACTATGATTCGATTAATCAAAATCTCAAATCTCAAATCGAATTTCACTTCGATTAATCGAAATCGTTTCTCATACTTCAAATTTTCTAATTTCCTTAAGTTTATCGATTAATCGAACTTCTAGTTTGATTAATCGAAACCATAAATCGATTAATCGAATTCCTCCTCGATTAATCAAAATTTCATAAAATCCCTTTAAGTTCTTCTAAAATTCTCAATTTGTTGGATTAATCGAACCCTCAATTCGATTAATCGAAAACCCAAATCGATTAATCGAAACCAAGATTGATTATCGAAATTTCACTTTGTCAATTTTCTAATCCTTATTCAAGTTCCCAGTCACTGGCACATGCCAGTCGACTAATCGAACAAAATCGATTAATCGAATTTCCAAAACGATTAATCGATTTGAAAATTGATTAATTGGTTTTGATCAAATTATGTTGGTTTCTAACTTTCTCTGTCTATTTGATTTATCTTGGTAATTTATGATATCAAGTGATTCTTGGTTCTACAAAACACATCCTCAAGATCATGTGTGCATAAAAATGTTGTTTCTTTATCATACTTTAATTAAAATTTCCATTGAATTCAAGTGTCGTTAAAATCCACAAACATGCTTGCGGTGATACAATTTGATTCTCAAGCCGTCGGAAACAAGACTGGATATTGTTCTTTCACATCGGCCTCTCGTTCCCATGTAGCTTCCTCGGCCGGATGATGCTTCCATCGGACAAGTACTAATGGAATCACTTTTGTTCGCAACACTTGTTCCTTTCAGTCCAAAATCTCCACCGGCTCTTCGATCATGGTCATGTCCTCATGCATTTCAAAAGCTTGACCGCTCAACACGTGGTCAGGGTCGTTAATGTACTTCATGAGCATAGATACATGGAAGACATTGTGTACTGGATCGAATAACGGTGGCAATCCGATGCGGTAAGCAACTTCCCCGACTCGACCCAAAACTTCGAACGGTCCAAGATAGCAGGGACTTAGCTTCCCTCTCTTTCCAAATCTCATGACTCCCTTCCTAGGTGACACTTTCACAAACACGTGTTCCCCCACTGTGAAGTCTACACTCGTCCGCTTGATATCGGCGTAGCTTTTCTGTCTGCTCTGTGCCGCTTTGAGTTTTGCCCCTATCATACGAACATAGGTGGCATTGTCTTCAAGTATTTTGGGTCCCAAAACAAATTTCTCACCCATTTCTTCCCAATTTATGGGCGATCTACATCGCCGTTCGTAAAGTGCTTCATATGGTGCCATCCCAATGCTCGTTTGAAAACTGTTGTTATATGTAAACTCAATCAAGGGTAGGTGCTGATCCCACGATCCTTGCAATTCCAACATACATGCCCTAAGCATGTCCTCAATGATCTGATTGACCTCAGTCATTATCGGTTCTTAATGAAATGCCGTCTTCGAAATCGATGCGTTCCCATTCCTTCTTGAAATTTCTTTCAGAACTTCGATGTATACAATGGGTCACGGTTCGAAACAATACTACTCGGAATCCCATGCAAACGGACAATTTCTTTCATATAAAGTTCTGCTAATCTTCTCGTCATGTACATCGTGTTGTAGGGTAAGAAGTTCGCTGTCTTGGTCAATCGATCGACCACTACCCAAATGGCATTGTACTTCTTTGCAGTACGTGGAAGTCCAACGATGAAGTCCATAGAGATCGATTCCCACTTCCATTCCGGTATAGGTAGAGGCTGCAATAAGCCTGCGGGATGTCTATGATCGATCTTCACTTGCTGACACGTCAAACACCGCGAGACGTACTCTGCCACATCTTGCTTCAAGCCTCTCCACCAATAGTTCTTTTTCAAATCTTGATACATCTTTGTACTTCCCGGGTGGATAGCATAGCTCGATTTGTGTGATTCATCCAGAATTGTTCATCATAGATCGGCATTGTTCGGAATACAGAGACATCCTTTGAACAATAAGGAACCATCCTCTTTGATTGAAAAATCAGATGTAATGCCTTCAGTCACATCTTGACGAATCCTTGTTAACGTCGAGTCTTTCATCTGTAGTTCATGGATATGCTCAAATATCATCGGTCTCACTGATATATTAGCCAAGAAGGCTCCTGTAGCTTGCGACTCAATGTTTGCATCATATAGTGCCAAATCTTCCAACAACTTCCATCAGTGTATACCCAAAATGAGACTAGCTAACTGAGCTGAACTTTTCTGACTCAAGGCATCCGCTACTACATTAGCCTTGCCTGGATGGTACTGTATAGAACAGTCATAGTCCTTAAGAAACTCCATCCATCTGCGCTGCCTCATATTTAATTCCTTCTGTGTAAACAGATATCTAAGGCTCTTGTGGTCGGTGAAAATCTCGAAAGTCTCACCGTACAAATAATGTCTCCAAATCTTGAGCGCGAAAATGACCGCTGCTAATTCCAGGTTGTGTCGGGTAATTATTCTCATGCTCTTTCAACTGTCTCGACCCATACGCTATCATTTGTTTATGCTAATTAAGCACACAGCCCAAACCAATATACGAAGCATCGCTATACACTGCAAACCCTCCACTGCCTGAAGGTATAGCTAACACTGGAGCTGAAGTGAGTCTCTTTTTGAGTTCTTGAAAACTCTTCTCGCATGCCTCACTCCATTCAAACCTTGCATCTTTCCTTGTGAGTCTCGTGAGTGGTCCTGATATCTTTGAAAAACCCTCAACGAAACGTCGGTAGTAACCCGCCAATCCAAGGAAACTGCGGATGTCAGTTACGGTCTTTGGTTGCTCCCAATTCACTACTGCTTCGATCTTTGCTGGATCTACAGTGACACCAAGATTCGAGACGACATGTCCCAAAAAGCTAACTTCTTCTAACCAAAACTCACATTTGCTGAGCTTGGCATATAACTGGTGTTCACGTAGAGTTTGTAGGGCTATTCTCAAGTGTTTCTCATGCTCTTCTTCTGACTTTGAATAGATCAGGATGTCATCAACAAACACTATGTCACAAGTAACTAGGTGTGGTTTAAACACCCTATTCATCAGATCCATGAATGACGCCGGGGCATTTGTTAACCCAAACGGCATCACTAGGAATTCATAGTGTCCGTATCGAGTCCTGAATGCAGTCTTCTGAATATCCTCTGCCTTAACTCTCAACGGATGATATCCCGATCTCAGATCGATCTTTGAGAAATATTTTGCTCCTTGCAGCTGATCGAACAAGTCATCTATCCTAGGCAAAGGGTATCGGTTCTTAATAGTGAGTTTGTTTAATTGTCGATAGTCAATGCACAGATGCATTGACCCATCTTTCTTCTTTACAAATAAGACCGGTGCTCCCCATGGAGACACCCTCGGTCTAACGAAAACTTTGTCCATTAACTCTTATAGCTGCTCTTTCAACTCCTTCAACTCAGCAGGAGCCATTCGATATGGTGCTTTAGAAACAGGCTCCGTTCCTGGTGCTAAGTCGATGGCGAATTCTATTTCTCTCTCTGGAGGTAATCCAGGTAACTCCTCTGGAAACACATCGGCGAAGTCTCGCACGACTGCTATCTCCTAGATTACATTCTTCTCCTCTTTGTGCTCCTTCAGGAATCCCAAGTATCCACTACACCCCTTTCTGATCAATCGCTCGGCCCTGACTGCCGAGATAAGTTGTAGGTGCTTCGACCTTTCTCCTCGAAATCGGAATGATCTCCTTGTATTCGGTCTAAACGTGACAACCTTGTTCTTACAATCTACTGTCGCACAGTGAGTCGATAGCCAATCCATGCCAACAATCACGTCGAATCCTTGCATGTCTAACAAAATTAGGTTCGCGGGTAGTTCAAAATCGCCTCCATCCATGACCCTCACGATCACAGAGTTGCAACCCTTCTCGGTATCAACCGCTTTCCCAGTAGGAACCGTAACGGTCAAAACGAAGTCTAACTCCTCTAGGTCGACTTTCATCTTCTTTGTGAAACGAGGTGTAACAAATGAGTGGGTAGACCCCGGGTCTATCAACACTCGAGCCTCGTATGACACGTCGCTCCCCTTCTTATAGATGTGTAATCCACCTAATTATACATACACATATATATATTGTTTATTCTCATTATACTAGAATTTATCACATGCGAGCTTTTTCTTGTGTTTTCTCAATATAGATGTACCTTTTCTATTTAAACATTTCAAGAATTGAAATTCTTTATTTAAAAGAAAGCTCACCTTGAATGACATCATTTGTGTTCTGAGCCTCCTGAGCTATGACTGCGTAGGCTCTTCCTTGGACGATCGGCTTCCTTGCTTGTATAGGTCGCAGAATAGGTACTGAAGCCGTCTTCCCTTTGTTCACCTCAGGGCATTCCCTGATCAAGTGGCCCACCTGCCACATCGAAAGCAACCCCGAGTGCCTACCCTATAGTCGGATGTCTTGTGAGGCTTGCCACACTTGGCACAAATCTCACGCGGCGTGGAAGAAGCTGCTTGAGAAGCCCCCCGTGTGACTGTGGTGCCGGTAGAAATAGCAGGGCTCTCGTAGCATATCGGTCTCCCCGACGCGAGCAATGGAAATCTCTGCTGGTTGCTATGCTGTGTCGGTCTTCCATAGCCTCCTTGAT
Organism: Chloranthus sessilifolius; assembly: GCA_021018995.1. Lineage (NCBI taxonomy): Eukaryota > Viridiplantae > Streptophyta > Magnoliopsida > Chloranthales > Chloranthaceae > Chloranthus > Chloranthus sessilifolius. The sequence continues at coordinate 28,798,496 of CM037597.1, read as the reverse complement.
ACGATGGCTTCTGATTGTTTGGTATGAACCTCAACTTTTTGTTCACCGGTTCATAATTACCCGTTCTGCTCTGATCAGAGTTCCACCTTCCTTGTTGCTCCCTCTGGCGATATCTATTATTATTCTCCTCTTCCACTACGAGTGCTTTGCTCATGACCTCTCCATAGGTCCTCAATTGGAATGGTGCTACTCCTCCCCTCACGTCCGATTTCAACCCTTGCTGAAACCTCTTTGCTTTCATCATATCGGTGATGACATAGTTGGGTGCAAAGCGAGCGAGTCGCATGAACTCCACTCCATAGTCTCTCACACTCATCTTCCCCTGAGTAAGCTGTAGAAATTGGATTTCCATTTGGTTCCTCACCACTTCAGGGAAGTATTGTTTATTGAATTCCTTAACGAATTCATCCCAAGTCCATGGCATGTCTGGGGTCTCCTGAGCCCTAGTCCTAGAAACGGACTTCCACCAAGGCCCAGCCTCCCCATCCAACATATAGGCTGCCCAACGGACGCTCTCATCCTCAGTACAGGTGAGCACACTGAACACCTTCTCCATCTCACTCAACCAGTGCTCTGCCACTATGGGCTCTCCCTGTCCAGAAAAGCTAGGAGGTCTCATCCTCCTAAACTCAGTAAAAGCAGATGATGGTGGCGGTGTCGGAGCTACTGGAGGTGTCGGTGGCTGCTGATGCTCATGAGCCGTGTGAGCTGCCAAAGATGCTGCCTGTTGAGCCATAGCAGCTGCCATGGTCTCCATGGTATGCATCATCCTCTGACGCTCAGCTCTATCCTCATTTCTTTCTCTAACTCTTTCTTGTTCTCTCTGATCTTGATCCTGACGATCTCGATCACGGCTCTCTTCCTGATCTTGGCTTCCTTGGCCACCACTGCCAGAAGCCCCTCCATCTCCTATAGGTACTCTATTCGTAGGAGAGGTGTACCCATCTCCACTACGTAAACTTCTATTATGGCCGCCCCTGGGTCGGCCCCTTCCTCTAGGTAACATCACGGTCTGCATGTGAAAACAAAGTTTTCATTAGCAGAAGTCCCTATGCTCTAACAAAAGAATGATTGTCAAAGTTTCTAAAAGAAATATGCTTTGATACCAACTATGACAGCCCGGATCGCGGCACCCCAAAACCCGTGCCATCAGCACGATCCTCCAGGCCGTGCCCCAAAGCTTAGCACAGAACATTGGTATAACAAGCATAATTAAATAAATAAAGCAATTAATCTCATTAAAGCGGAAGAAGTTAATATGCCCAACTGGCATATTCAAAAGACAGTTCTACCTTCATGCCACTACATGAATAGAGAACCGACCCGAACCATCAGTGATAATCGAATCACCCCAGATGGTTCGCCAAAAGAATAATCTATTTTTAATTACATTGTTTCAAAATAAAGGCTTGACATACCAAGCCGCACTAAAGCTACTCTCAAAAGACTCTCTATCAAAGTGCTCGTGAGTCACCTAGAAGAAGTCCTCGGGAGGAGGCTCAACTCGTCTCAGTGCGTAATCCGAATCACCCGGATCTCGCCCCGAAGCCTCATTCGCTATCAAAGGACTCTGCGACGTATCGTCTAAAAAGGTGAGCTACATCCTAGCTCAATGGGGAACAACCTGATGAACATATAAGTTAAAACTCACATATATTCCATGATATTCAGAGCATGATGAATCTATGCATTTGCTAGAAAACCAATTAAAAACAGATGTCTTATACTCAATTCACTGGTAAGTTGCATGTATCACTTTACTGTTGATTTAATCATGAATGATACTGAACAGGCCTAAAGCAAAACTTAAATCTTCAACTTAAGTAATCCCCGCGCAATATAGCATCGAGCCCCGATGAGATACCCTTCATCGTCATCTAATTAGACAGTTGTAAAAACATGTATTCCCTGGGAATACGACCCAAGCCCCTTTCTCACTAGGCGGCGGGGTTAAATATTACACAACATCCCTGGGATGTCCTTACGGTCACGGATAAACCTCCGTGATGGTGTACGGATTCGCCGCCGTACCGGTCACGGATATCCTGCCGCGTCAGTCGTGGGTATCCCGCCACGTCGGTGGGGTATCCTCCAAACCTCAAATAACAAAAATATCATGTGCATTACATATAGTTGTTCACCGTGTAAGTGTGCTATCTTATATCAGTTAGGCCTCAACAGTAATTATTCAATCCTATGTATACATCCCTGGGATGTATACACACCCGCATCACACCTGATGCCTTTATTACTTCCTCATCCCCTGGGGATGTCTCAATTTCATTTGATTACTTGTTCTTAGTTACTTGCATCACACAGATGCGCTTATCACATTTTTGGTGTCACACACGCACCCATTTTCATAAAGCTTTTTACATTTTAAACAGCTTCAATTAGATAATTATATCACTACATACATGCTCTTGAAATTAAAGTACATGTTCAAGGTGTTCCCTACCTCAATTCTCTGAATTTCCTAGCATCAAGGTCCCACGCGGCTCCTTGTGCTAATGATCTCACGTACCACCTATGGTACAACATAACACATGTAACTCATCACTAAAGATGTAATAAAGAAGGTCCAAGACCCTCCCTGAATCTCAAAGTCAAACTAAGAAGTCAAGCAAAACTATCAAAGTCGATTAATCGATTCCCAAAATCGATTAATCGAAATGCAATTCGATTAATCGATTTCCAAAATCGATTAATCGAAACCCAAATCGATTAATCGATTCTCAAAATCGATTAATCGAGATTCAAATTCGATTAATCGATCCCAAATCGATTAATCGAGTTTACAACATAAGGCAGTCGATTCTTAAATCGAGTAGTCGACGTCTCAAAATCGATTAATCGATCCCAAATCGATTAATCAAAATCCCAATTCGATTATTCGATTTCCCCAGGTTTCATTTCTCCAGTGGCTGGAGCTTCCCAGTCGATTAGTCGATTTCCAAATCGACTAATCGAATTCCAAATCGATTAATCGAAATCGGGATTTCATGGCTTTTTAACTTCTCAGACCAAATCGATTAATCGAACTCCAATTTCGATTATTCGATTTGGTCAGATTCAGCCCCCTCTCGGGCTGATCTTCCAAATCTTTGTCAACCTATTTTTCTTTCTTTTTCTAAGTCTTTATCCTATGCTTTTAAGTATTCTTAACCACACTTAAACTTCTACAATCTATGCATTTAATTCCCATAAAATTTACCTCAATCAAGCCTCAATTTGATTGGATCTTAAAGTTGGAATGGCTAGGGTTCCAGCTTTAGCTCCAAAGGATCTTCCGCGTTGAATTCGACTTTAATACTCGAATCCATCTCCCTTGGCTTGCATTTACTCCTTTCTTAACAACCCTCTTTACTTCTCTCCCTCTCTCTCTCTTCTTAACTCTTTTAACAACCAAATAAGAGTAAGTTAGGGTTCTTTAACCCTTTTATACTTGTTTTCTACGTGTTAAGCACATACACCTAGGTAGGTGTATGTGACTCTAGATCTTCCCTACACTCCACATAGTTGCATAAATTTCTCATCACATCCGTTCATCACTCCTCGAGTCGACTAATGGACTCCTATTTAGTCAAACCTATGACCAGTCGGGCACGGATCCCGAGGTCACCGTTTAACGTAATTTTTTGGGTTATTACAGCTTTACAGAATTACTATATGGAGAAGAAGCACCCACTGAGGATCCACTAGTCCCCACCACATCAATTCACGACTTAGAAAGGAGATTAAAGGCAGTCGAGCAATGACAACTCACATATGAACCAAATCTATTGCCATTACCAACAGTAAATAGAAAGATGAGAAAACTAGAGCAATGGGTTTCTACAAATGTCCCACCTTTGATATAACCGCTAGGAATAGTAAAAAAGTGGATGAGAGAATTTCAAGAATTAAAAAAGAGAGTCCAGGATACCACCTTGATAGCTTAAGAACGGGCAAAGATACTAGACAACTTGTGAAGAAAAGTTGTACAAGAGTAAGGTGTGAGATGGGCAGCAGAGACATAAAAGAAAGTTCAAGATGCTACCTCATCCCTTCAAGCCTAACTAGTGCAACAAACTATAGAAATGAGTGAAAAACAACAAGCTTGGGATGAGAAGAGAGTATATGAAGAGAAATTTACCAGTATCGTTGAACAACAAGGAGAATTCATAGCAGATCCAGATTTCAGAGAAACGACAGAGAAAAAGCCCACAAGGAATATGAACAGACCCTGAACATATTATTGAATGAAAAGACTCAAGAACTTACAAAAGAACAAGGGAAATTAGTTAAACTACAAGAGGAAAAAGAGTCCCTAATTCTTATTTGTGCTGAACAAAAGGACAAGATTGAGTCCATCATTAAGAAATTTTGGGTTACGATGACAAAAGAGAAAGCTGTTTTTGAAAAACTGAGGGATGAAAATGACGCAAAGTTTGCTGTTATTTGCCAACTATAGAGTAAAATGACAGAAAAGGGGAACGAGCTGTGAGCATTAAAAGAGAATTATGAAGCATTAATAATGAAGAAGGAAGACATTTCTGTCTCCTATTAAGCTGCTGACAAAGAACCAAAATCAGCGCCTGTGGCAGAGTAAAGTTCTGATTGTTCCACGACCGTAATGATAGACTCTGATGAAGAATTGTCCAGCAGTCATTCTCCAATATTGCTCTTACAAGAATCAGCTCGACCAAACATATCAATTGCACCTTACCCATCATCCTCAAGTGAGTAACAAAAAAAATCTAGATCATTAAAGCCTCACAGGTAGGGAGATTTTAACAATCTTGGAATCTTATTGTAAATATTTAGTTCATATATAAAGTTTTGTTTTTGACTAATTTACTAATAGTGCTACTAACATCTAACATATTTTTAGAACCGGTAGTATTTTTCTCCCAAGTTTGGGAGAAGATTTCTTTTTACGGATTATAAACCCGATTACTAATATAGCAGTAAAATAAGATAATATTTTTCCTGTGTGTCCCCTGTTTTGCACAATGAAGACATTGTCCTATTTATGTTTTGGGGGATATACATATCAATTTTGAAAAATATAATATATCAGTATAGTTTTTTCTTTTGAGTTTTTTTTTTAGTTAATCATTATATGAGAATTATGACCAAAACTATAAAAATCCAAAATTCTTAGCAATCCATCATAGTAATAGTTCAAAAATCAAAATAAAAATAGTTGCAATTCAAAGTAAAGTATCTCTAGAACATTGTATCAAGAGAATGTTAGAAACTATACAATTAATATGAACTGTAAATATTTTAGATTATAGTTTCAAAATCATATAATCAGTGAGCTATAGAGCCTATTTCCTCTTTTATTCTGAGAAAGAGAGACTGTTTTTATTCCTGCTAAATTTCTTTGAACTTCTCTACTATTTGAAATCTCAAAATGTTGAACTTATAATCAAGATACTCTACAAATATGATGATTTATTTGTTTAGAACTGTCTAATGAATACATCAAAGCAGTAAGACATCCATATTAGTAAATCGTGAAAATGACCAAAGGCCATCTTTTGTTAAATTAGAGCCAAAAAGCCAAAATCTCAGAATATTTTTATCTTTTGATCTCATATTAGAAGCCTAAAATCAAATTTCTTTGTACTGAAATTTTATAAACTTTTAATCATATATACTATCCAAAGCTTTCTATCCTTGACCCTTACAAGTTTTGAGAGTTTAGAATGTAAAGAAGGAGAGAAGAGGGAGTGAAAGGAGTATGCTTGTAGCAGATGAAGGATCTGCTGAAAAGGGTACAAGTAAAAAGAAATACAATCGTATGAAAATATGGAAAAAGAAAATAAAAGAAGAAATCGTAAAAAGACGATTTTATGAATAAGAGAAGTAAAAAACTTCCAACTGAAAAGAAAATAGGATTTATACTAGAAAAGAAATGGGAAGAAGTTATCCAAAATAGGATACTTACTGAAGCTGAAAAATATAGAAAAAGAAGAGAAGGAAGAGCTAAATTCTCATAAATAATTTTGAATCATCTTTACCTTTTTCTTTGAAACCTTCTGAAAACCCAAAGCCCCATTACAAGCCGATGGAAAGACATTCGTGATTTATGATTTACAGGAATATGAGCCTAGTAGAGATATATAAAATCGATATTATGAATAAATGAAGAAGTTATATGAATAGAACTAATTATCCTTTCCATATGATTTATCTTTTTAATTAATTGTCTAATGAGACTTGCATATATATATATATATATATATATATATATATCTACAATATTGTGAGAACCCGAAAATTTTTTATTATTTTTGAAAGTATGCTAATAAGTGAGAGTTTTGATGAAAATATTTTCTAAAAACTGTAGTTTAGAAAAATCTATAATGAATAAACTTTTCACTGATATGCACACACTCCACGCTATACCGAATTGAAATTATTGAGTTCTGATAGAGGATGATTGCAATGCTGGAAAGCTAAGGATAAAAGATTTGAAATTTTTTGAAAAATAATGAACATATAATGAATGACTGAGTAACTAGTAAAATCTATATTTTGAATTTTTATTTTTGAAAAACCCAAAAAGATATTTGAAAGTTTGTAGGTAACTTCACTGAAAACCTTCAGGAAACTACAACTCCTCCACTAGGGATCACCTAGGGGTTTAAATGCATGTTACATCCGCTAAATGCAATTGTGCTCCCTATGAAAGTGACATTTTAAATTCATAGCTTAGATATTTTATGTTTTCTTGTTTGTTAGGGACTAGTAAAACTAAGTTTATGGGTGTGATCAGTCACATAATTTACCAGTTTATCACCTTTAACTTAGTGATGCTAGGCTTTAGTTTGCTACTAATAACTTATTGATGTGCAAATATTAAAGGTAAATAGTAAAGTAGAGCTTAAGTGTTAATATTCATCAAAAGAAACTCAAAAAGCAGTAAAGAATGATAACATAACTGAAAGATGAAGCCCTGCATACTGAACAGAATGAAAATTTTCTATTTTATGATTTTCCAAGAGTGAAAGACTATGAAAGCGAAAGAATCGTAATTTAAGATTCTCCAAAAGAAGCCACTCGAAGGAGAAAAATAAATAATCGTATTTTCCAAAGAATCATCCCTCAAGTCTGCTAAGTCATAAGAGTGAGCAGTATGAATATATAAAATCGTTATTTATGATTTTACAGTAAACCGACAAAACTGAAGAATCATCTCTTACGATTTTCCCTCTATGAACCATACTAAAAGCAAAGAATTGTACTTTATAATTTTTCACCAAAGAAGAGAGATAGAGAATCAGTGTCAACGATTTTACAAAAATCTTAATTCACTGCTGCTGCTAATCACGTGAGTAAAAATTATCACCGCCATAAACTACATTAAAAGATCTCTAGAAGTCTGGTAAATCACGAATCTGAAAAGATTGATGAGGATCTATTCCGAAAGACTCTGTTGCTGAAATAAAGGAGAGCAATCCAGAACCACATCTATCGTCTAAAGCAAGGAAAGATAAAATTAGGAATTAGAGTTATATTAGGAATCTTTTATTTTTAGGAGTTTCTTTTATTAGAATTAGAAGTCTTTGTAAACCTACTCCTTATGATCTATAAATAAGAGAGCTTGGTGTAGGAATAAGCATCGAAGAATTTCAACATCAATTGACACCTGAAGTTAGATTTTCTTTTGATCAAAGTAGTGTCAAATAGTTAGAGTAGATTAGATATCAGAGATTTCTCAAGAGCAATTGACAACTGCAATTGGGTGTTGAAGATTAGTGTTAATATCCTAGTTTCTCAGAAGCAATTGACGACTGCAGCTGATGGGTAAAAGATATATTTATTTGCTTTCTAGATTATATTTTATTTTCTTTTATTTATAGCGTTGTAAACATCTCTAAGTTTTAATTTGATTTAACGACTCAGGTTAGAATTTGCATATTAGTGTAATGGTTTTTATTTTTTCATCTTTAGTTTTCTAAGGTTTGATTAACGCCCAAATTTTAGGAAGATATTGATTAGATTAAATCTGTATTGATAGGATCTTAGACTTAATTGATGACTAATGCTAAGAAACTAGAGATATAGTGTAACGGTACTGTCTAAATTCGTAAATATCTGATAGCTAAAGATTGGGATTGACGACCTCAATCAGAAGGAGGATTTAGATTTATTTTATGTATTTTAAATTAATAAAATATTATTTTATTTATATTTCTCTAGTAGATTAGATCTTAAAGATAAATAAAAGTTTTTAAGATAAGGATTTAAGTAGAAGAAATAAATAAGAAGTAATTTGATAAATAAATTTCCTCGTGGGAACGATCTTATGTTAGTACTATAATTTCTATTGTGCGCTTGCAATAGGTTAAGACTTGAATTTAATATAATAATAATATACATAATGAGCAACCATCAAGTTTTTGTTTATTAATAAATCATTCGAAGAGTTATATCTGGATTGCTCTCCATTATTACAGCAACAGAGTCCTTCAGAGTAGATCCTCATCAATCTTCTCAAATCCGTGATTCACCAAATTCTAGAGATCTTCTAATTTGGTTCAAGGTGGTGATAATCTTTACTCACGTGATCAGCAGTAGTAGTGAATTAAGCTTTCTATAAAATTATTGATACTGATTCTCTATCTCTCTTCTTTGGTGGAGAATCGTAAATTACAATTCTTTACTTTCAGTATGGTTAATAGAGGGAAAATTGTAAAATATGATTATTTAGTTTTATTATTTTGCTGCAAAATCGAAAATGATGATTTTATATCTTCATACTGCTCACTCTTATGACTTAGCAGACTTGCGGACGATTCTCTAAAATATATGATTATTTACTTTTCTCCTTTGAGTGACTTCTTTTGGAGAATCGTAAATTATGATTCTTTGGCTTTCATAGTCTTTCACTTCTGGAAAATCGTAAAATAGCGATTTTTCATTCTATTCAGTGTGCAGAGCTTTGTCTTTCAGTTCTGTTGTCATTCTTTACTGCTTTTTGAGTTCCTTTTGATGAATATTAACACTTAGACTCTATTTTAGTATTTATCTCTAATATCTACTCATCAGTAAGTTATTAGTAGCAAACTAAAGCCTAGCATCACTAAGTTAAGGGTGATAAAATGGTAAATTATGTGACTGATCACACCCCAAAACTTAAGTTTTGCTAGTCCCTAGCAAACAAGGAAACATAAAATATCTAAGCTATGAACTTAAAATACCACTTTCGTAGGGAGCATGATTGCATTTAACGGACGCAATAAGCCTTTAATCCCCTAGGTGATCCCTAGTGGAGGAGTTGTAGTCTCCTGAAGTTTTTCAGTGAAGTTACCTACAAACTTTCAAATATATTTTTGGGCTTTTCAAAACTAAAAATTCAAAATATAGATTTTTATATACTAATTACTCTGTCATTCATTATATGTTCATTATTTTTTAAAAAATTTCAAATCTTTTATCCTTAGCTTCTCATTATAGCAATCATTCTCTATCAAAACTCAATAATTTCAATTCGGTGTGCATATCAGTGAAAAGTTTGTTCATTATAAAACTTTCTAAATTGCAGTTTTTAGAAAATATTTTCATCCAAACTCTCACTTATTGGTATACTCTAAAAAATAATCAAAATTTTTCGGGTTCTCACAATATTGTAGATATATATATGTAAATCTCATCGGACAGTTAACTAAGAAGATAAATATCATGGAAAGGATAATCAGTTTTGTTCATATAATTTCTTCATTTATTCATAGTATCTATTTTATATATTTCTACTAGACTCATATTCCTACAAATCGTAAATCTCAAAGGCCTTTCCTTCAACTTGTAATGGGGTTTTGGGTTTTTAGAAGGTTTCAAAGAAAAAGGTAAAGATGATTCAAAATTATTTATGAGAATTTAGCTTTTTCTTCTCTTCTTCTTCTATATTTTTCAACTTCAGTAATTATCCTATTTTTGATAACTTCTTTCCATTTCTTTTCTAGTATAAATCCCATTTTCTTTTAAGTTGGAAGCTTTTTGGTTCTCTTTTTCATAAAATCATTTTTTTACGATTTCTTCTTTTCTTTTCTTTTCCCATATCTTCATACGATTGTATTTCTTTTTACTTGTACCCTTTTCAGCAGATCCTTTATCTGTTACGAGCATACTCCTTTCACTCCCTCTTCTCCTCTTCTTTACATTCTAAACTCTAAAAAATTATAAGGGTCAATGATGGAATGTTTTGGGCAGTACATATGGTTAAATGTTTATAAAATTTTTGTACAAAGAAATTCAATTTTAGGATTCTAATATGGGTTCAAAAGATAAAAATATTCTGAGATTTTGGCTTTTTGGCTCTGATTTAATAAAAGATGGCCTTTGATCATTTTCATGATTTACTAATATGGATGTATTATTGCTTTGATATATTCGTTAGACAGTTCTAAACAAATAAATTATCATATTTACAGAATATATTGATTCTAAGTTCAACATTATGAGATTTCAAATAGCAGAGAAATTCAAAGAAATTTAGCATGAATAAAAACAACCTCTCTTTCTCAGAATAAAAGAGGAAATAGGTTCTATAGTTCACTGGTTATATGATTTTGAAACTATAATCTAAAATATTTGCAATTCAAATTAATCGTATAGTTTCAAACATTCTCCTAATACAGTGTTCTAGAGATGCTTTACTTTGAATTGCAACTATTTTCATTTTAATTTTTGAACTTATGGATTGCTAAGAATTTTGGATTTTCATATTTTTTTGTCATAATTCTCAAATAATGATTAACTAAAAAAAAAAAAAAAACTATAAAGAAAAAACTGTACTGATATATTATATTTTTGAAAATTGATATATATCCTCCCAAACTTAAATAGGACAATGTCCTCATTGTGAAAAATAGGGGACACACAGAAAAAATAATACCTTATTTTACTGCTATGTTAGTAACCGAGTTTATAATCTGCAAAAAAATCTTCCCCCAAACTTGGGAGAAAAATACTACCGATTCTAATGGAAATAAAAAAAAATGTTAGATGTAATAGCCCAAAAAATCACGCTAAACTATGACCTCGGGATCCGTACCCGATCGGTCACAGGTTTGACCGATTAGGAGTTCGATAGTTAGCGTAGAGTGTGATGAGTAAATGAGATGAGATGGTTTGTGAAACCATGTGGTGTGTGTTGTGAATCTGAAGTCACATACACCTATTGAGGTGCATGTGCTCAACACACAAGCTAGGGGGGGGATAAAAGGGTTTAATAACCCTAAAAACCAATAGCTTTGGTGGTTGAGAGAGAAGTAAAGAAGAGAGAGAGAGAAGGAGAGCATAGTTGATGCAAGGAGTAAATGCTAGTTGTGGAAGGGGGATTCGAGCAATAAACGTCGGATTCGACGCGAGGGATCCACTAGAAGCAAAGCTGGAACCCTAGCCTTCCAATCACTTGATTTGAAATCAATTTGAGATTGATTCAAGGTAAATTTTTGTGAATGAAATGCATAGATTGTAGAGGTTAGATTGTAGTTGAAAATGGTAAATCATAGGAAAATGGTTTAGAATAATAGAGGAAAAAGTGTGGAAAAAGATTGAGAAGAACAGCTCGAAAGGGGCTGAATCTGGCAATTTCGATTAATTGAAATTGGGTTTCGATTAATCGAAATTGGCTAAGAAGTTGAAAAGTCAGGAAACCTGATCTCGATTAATCGAATTGGAGTTCGATTAATCGACTTTGGATTTCGATTAATCGATTTGGGTATCGATTAATCGACTGGGAACCTCCAGTGGACCCCAGGGGGCTGGAGGAAATGGCTTGGGGAAAATCGACTAATCGAAATGGGATTTCGATTAATCAATTTCAATATTCGATTAATCAATTTGGGATCGATTAATCGATTTTAGGAACTCGATTACTCGAATTGAGAATCGACTTGGCTGAATAGAGAATTTCGATTAATCGAATTAGGATTCGATTAATCGAATGAAAATCTCAATTAATCGATTTGAGAATCGATTAATCGATATTGACTTTCGATTAATCGATTTTGGAGTTCGATTAATCGACTGAGATAAATTATGTTAACTTTTGAGTTTGACTTTAAGATTCTTGGAGGGTCTTGGACCTTCTTTATTGAATCCTTAGTGATGTGTTTCACCTCTTATGTGGTACCATAGGTGGTACGTGTGAACTAATGCACAAGGAGCCACGTGGGACCTTGATGCGTTGAGCAAACAAAGACTTGAGGTAGGGAACACCTTGAACATGTACTTTATTTTACAAGAGCATGTATGTAGTGATATAGAATTCAATTCAGATGTTTTATTTCTTAAGAATTGTGAAAAGGGTGTGTGTGTGATATCCATAAGAGTAATTATAATGAGCCATCCCCAGGGGATGATAAAGTGAAGAGATAAGAGCATCAGGTGTGATGCAAGTAAGTGGATACATCCCAGGGATGTATCCAAGATTGAATCATGTTTGATAGGGCCTAACTGATATAAGATAGCACACTTACACGGTGAATAACTGTGACAGCCCAAACTTTGAAACCCTGAAATCCGTGCCATCAGCACGACCTTCAAGGCCGTGCCCCGGGTTCCTTACGAAACATTGGTATATAAAAACTAAAACTGAAATTGAAGCACTCGTAGCTACAAAAAAAACTCAACAAAATAATCAAGGTGTTGCAAGGCAGTCCTTATCCCATGCCAACTCATGGACATAAGAACTTACCCAAATGTTTAGTAATAACAGTTCATCCTAGGCGTTCTGTCAAGGAATGGTAATTAAAACATTCGAAATAAAGAGGCTTGATATACCAAGCCATACATAGTACTCTCTCAACTCACTCTCAAAGTATGCAGCGGGTTTCCTAGAAGAATTTCTCAGGAGGAGGTGCACAAAACCGAAGCCCTTGGATCAGCTTCTTCCGAAGTCTTTGCTGCCGCTAGTCTTGGACCTGCGACGTATAGTCTAAGGGGGTGAGCTACATCCTAGCTCAGTAGGGAAAACAAAAAGAACATATAGATTAACCTTCCCACATATGTCAGTAATTTGACAAGCATAGAATTATAAAGTAATCACTTATGGACAACAAATTGAATAACAGGGAATAACCCAATGATTTTTGGTCGTTACTTAGCATGGTTTTGTTTAATCTCCTTATTAGTTTAGTTGTGAATTTGGCCTAATTACTTAAATCTTAACTTAAGTAGTCCTCGAGCAATATAGCATCGAGCCCCGATGGAATACCCGCCATCGTCGTCTAACTAGACAGTTGTTATATGTTATCCCTGGGAATACTGCCCGTGCCCCTTTCTCATAGGCGGCTGGGTCTATTCTCAATCTACATCCCTGGGATGTGTTATAAATGTACGGATTGGCCGCCGTACCGGTCACGGATATCCTGCCGAGTCAGTCGTGGGTATCCCGCCACGTCGGTGGGGTATTTTAATCAACCTTAAATAATAAAAATATCAATGTGCTTTACATATAGTTATTCACCGTGATTGTGCTAATTATATTACATTAGGCCTTATCACATTACCTTCGTTTCTCTGTTAGTTTTCATCTGCATCCCTGGGATGCCCCATACTGCTGTTGCACCCTTCTTTGATTGAACTACATGATTTTTCGTCCCCTGGGGACTTCAAGATTTTCACGTTGTAACACACACACACACCCTTATCATAAGGGTTCATGAAATATGTGACTATTTAAATAGATTATACTACGCATATGAGTTCACGGAATAATGCACATGTTTCAAGAATATTCCCTACCTCGACGAATCTCAAGGCACGCCTGCTCGTAGAGGGTTATAATGCATCAAACCTACATTTCAAAAATAGGTTTAGAACAATCTAAAGTCATTGGGGTGTATGACCCCCAAGTTTCTTATATTCGAAAAACCAAGATCTGAGTGGTCACGGACCTCGCTCATGTGCCACTTATTCTCGCTCGAGCGGTCACTTGACCTCGCTCGAGCAGTCTCTTGACCTCGCTCGAGCGGTTAAATCGAGGTCGCTTGAGCGGTTAAGTCGAGCTTTCGAATTATTATTGTGGACCCTCGCTCGAGCGAGCTTCCCTTTAATTTTGGGGACCGCTCGAGCGAGCCCAGAGTTATACTTTTCTCTGTTCATCCTCGCTCGAGCGAGCCTTTTTAGACCGCTCGAGCGAGGAACAATGATTTTTGTCCCTGATCAGATCGCGAACATGTTTCCATCCATCATTTAACCTTAATCTCATACAAGGAAACATTTAGCCAACATCTTTCCTACTATTTAAAACATTCCTAGGCATCTATTATGTCCTTAACGTACCTCTGACGATGAGTCACGCACCGGTCCGATTTATGATTCGAATATCTACTAGGCTATCTGGCCTCCCTGGTTCTTCCTCCCGTCATTTCCTCTAATCTCCTTTGCCGTCTTAAGTCCCAACAAACCCTAGTTCTCTACTAGGCTCTTTTCTTCTTTCTCTCTATATTCTCCTTCTATTTAGGTTAGAATAGAGTTACGTAAAGGTTTCTCTCTCTTTCACTTTTATATCTATAAGTTAGGGGTATACTAGTGTGTTTCCCACGTACACACTTAGTGTCTTTGATTCGTTTTGGTCTCCTTGTGAAACACATATACCTATGTGTAATGCATACCGTGCACTTATCTCAAAAATCTGAGGTCGTGACAATCACCCCAACTTATCAGATTTTCGTCCTCGAAAATCGATGTTATTCTCTTAAATAGGTACTACCCCTGTTATCCGACTCGCATATCCAAAACAGAAATTTAAGCAGTTTGCCGCATTTAGCAGCAACAAGCGTTGGCCATGCCAACAAATTTTCACATAAAAAAAAAAAATCATTATCGCTATCTCATTCCATACATATTTATCATTCATCAAAAAAAACTTTGTGACATTCATGTCACGATAGTTTGAAGAAAAAGTTGACCAAGAACCCACCTCCTTACAAAATGTTAAGAAAAATTTACATGTCATGTGTTAAAAATTTTCGTTACTATCTAGTCCTCATCCTCTTCATAGTCGTCGTCGTCGTAGTCCTCGCCATCCTCATCCTCATCGTTCACCGTGACGGCTGTGGTACCCACTGTGGCACTCCTCGTAGCAGGGCCGGAGCTTGACGCTCCAAAAATAGCGTCCCTCATGGCACCTACGCGCTGCATGTAAGACTGCGGGTATGCCTGGCCCATGAGGTCGATAAGTAGCGCTTCCTGGAACCTCTGATGTAACCTGATCTCCCGCCCTTGCTGAAGGATCTCCCTCATCATGCCCGCGTCGGTAGTGGGTATGGGCTGCGGAACTGAGGTAGAGGGAGTGGTCGGTCCCACCGGTGCTTGATGGGTGGTTGATCGGGAGACCTGTCGATCTCTCTTCTTGTTGACGCTGGTTTGCAGGCTCTTAAGGTTTCGGCTCCAGTCTTGGGCGAGGTATGGGACGACGTTATCAGTGAGGAACAACTCGTCCTCCCGGATCTTAAATCCTCCCTTCCCATTCCGTGAGTCTAAGAGTCGGGAAATCAACCGAGCATACGGTAATCGGTTGATGGGTGGAGGGACAGCACCCCTTACATTTCTTTTGTAGGCATGCGCCATGCCTTTTATGATGACCATAGGTGCGTTGATCCACCTATTGTGGAATGCGGTGTGTAGGGCTCGCAGAAACGCATCTCGGCATTCTTGATCATGACCGGTTGGGTGTAGATTCTTTTTAAAGATAATATCTAAAAGCCACATGCGCGACGGTAGTTGTGATCGGGTAATAGATTGTCCCGAGGCGGACATGCCGCCAGTGATGTCGGAGATGATCGTTGGGAAATCTACGTTCCCAGAAAAAGGTGGTAGGATGAGTGGGCTAGGGGTGTAGATGTGGGGACATTTCATGATTGAGGAAATGTCGGCACATCTGAAAATTAGCTCATTACCATCGATGGTAACGAGTATGGCGTCCTCATCGACGTTCATGTTAAGGGTTTGATAAAACAATTTCACTAGTCTCAGGTAATACCGATCCCCGAACGGCGTAAGCAAGGTCTTGAGATGGTTGTTGGTGAGAAAGTCCGATGTCCACTGGGTGGACGTCGGATCCCCGAAGCATGAGGGATGTATTTCCCATTCGGCTTCAAAAGTCTTTGCTCCCCACCAATCATCCAATGTGATTGGAGTGGAAGGCGGGTTTGATGATGGTTGAGAGGTTTGGGGCGCTGGCGCAATGAATCGCCATCCGTTTCTTAGGTTGGGGGTTCGGGCTCGAGGCCATTTAGTATAATAAGGTTTTAAAAAGGAAGGAAAGATTTTAGGAATAGGTAGATTTTACCTAGGAGAGTCATCTTAACGGATCAGATTGTTCAAATCCGGTTGGAATCGAACGGAAAAATGTCTGAAATCATTTGCCCTAACCCCCCGCTCGTCTCTTCTCCCTTTCGCTTGAAGATGAACAAGCGCTTTGGCCTTTGCCATATTTATAGTTCCGCCTCGCTCGCGCGGTCATTAGCTCTCGCTCGAGCGAGAACAGAAATAGTATTATCATATACTGTAGCCTCGCTCGAGCGGTTATAATGCGTCGCTCGAGCGGTCAAAATGCCTCGCTCGAGCGAGGAATAGTTATCGCTCGAGCGAGAGGAAGTGTGAATTTATGTAGTTCGCTCGAGCGGTCATAAGTGGTCGCTCGAGCGAAACCAGAAACATTCCTCTGGTACCCTTTTCTCGTTTTCGGTTTCAATTTTCATCACTAGTTCCATTAATTAAGAGTTCAACGACAACGTGGTGCAATCCTTGTTTGGAGTCAACATATCTTTAAAAGGAAAATATACATAGCCTTCATAGTACCCGTAATCACATATTCTCAAAAGAATGAAACCATTCAGTTGGCAATTTCGAACAATTTGGGATATTGTTCTCTAACATCCGCCTCACGTTCCCATGTTGCCTCTTCGGCCGGATGGTTCTTCCATCGGACAAGCACTAAGGGAATAACTTTTGTTCGCAACACCTGTTCCTTTCGATCTAAAATTTCTACCGGCTCTTCAATCATGGTCATATCTTCATGCATTTCGAATGATTGGCCGCTCAGCACGTGATCAGGGTCATTGAGATATTTCCTGAGCATCGACACGTGGAATACATTGTGTACCTGATCAAGCAATGGTGGCAAACCAATGAGGTAGGCTACTTCTCCCACTCGACCCAAAACTTCAAACGGTCCAAGATAGCGGGGACTTAGTTTCCCTCTCTTCCCAAATCTCATCACTCCCTTCATCGGTGATACTTTCACGAACACATGTTCACCCACTTTAAAGTCTACACTAGTCCGCTTGATGTCAGCATAGCTTTTCTGTCTGCTTTGAGCCGCCTTTAGTCTTTCCCTGATCATGCGAACAATAGCAGCATTATCTTCAAGTAGCTCGGGTCCCAAAACAAATTTCTCGCCAATTTCCTCCCAATTGATTGGCGACTTACATCGTCTTCCGTACAAGGCTTCATACGGTGCCATTCCGATGCTCGTCTGAAAACTATTATTATAAGCGAACTCAATCAATGGTAGATGTTGATCCCATGATCCTTGCAATTCTAACATACATGCCCTAAGCCTGTCTTCAATGACTTGGTTGACCCTCTCAGTCTGTCCGTTTGTTTGTGGGTGAAACGCCGTACTAAAATCTAACCTAGTTCCCATTCCTTCTTGGAATTTCCTCCAAAACTTTGATATATATAATGGGTCTCGGTCTGAAACAATGCTACTTGGAATCCCATGTAATCGGACGATCTCTTTCATATATAGTTTTGCTAATCTTCCCGCCGTGTACATCGTATTGTACGGCAAGAAGTGTGCCGATTTAGTCAATCGATCAACTACTACCCAAATGGCGTTATGCCTCCTTGCGATTCAAGGGTAGACCGACTATGAAATCCATTGAGATAGATTCCCACTTCCATTCCGGTATGGGTAAGGGCTGTAATAGGCCTGCGGGGTGTCTATGATCGATTTTCACTTGTTGGCACGTCAAACATCGTGACACGTACTCTGCCATATCTTGTTTTAAACCTCTCCACCAGTAATTCCTTTTCAGATCCTGATACATCTTCGTGCTTCCCGGGTGGATCGCATAGCTTGACCTGTGAGATTCATCAAGAATCGTCACGTAATTCGGCATTGTCCGAATGCAAAGTAGCACCTTGAATATTAAGGAACCGTCTTCCTTGATTGAAAACTCAGATGTAGTACCTTCGGTTACATTTTGATGTATCCTTGTTAGAATCGGGTCTTTCATCTGTAGTTCTCGTATGTGTTCGAATATCACCGGTTTCACTGATATGTTGGCTAAGAAGGCTCCTGTGGCTTGTGGTTGTATGTCTGCGCCACATAACGCTAGATCCTCCAACAACTTCCATCGATGTATACCCGAAATTAGACTAGCCAGCTGGGCCGAACTTTTCCGACTCAAGGCGTCGGCCACTACGTTAGCTTTGCCTGGATGGTACTGTATGGAACAGTCGTAATCCTTGAGGAATTCCATCCACCTCTTGCCTCATATTCGCCTTCCTGTAAACAGGTATCTGAGGCTCTTATGGTCAGTGAAAATTTCAATGTTTCTCCGTATAAATAATGTCGCCATATCTTTAATGCGAATATGACTGCTGCTAGTTCCAGATCGTGTGTTGGGTAGTTCTTTTCGTGCTCTTTCAACTGTCTTGAGCCATAAGCTATTACCTTTTTATATTGATTTAGCACACAACCCAACCCGTTATACGAAGCATCACTATAAACTGCGAATCCTCCACTGCCTGATGGAATGGCTAACACTGGAGCTGAGGTGAGTCTCTTCTTGAGTTCTTGAAAACTCTTCTCACACGCCTCACTCCACTCAAATCTTGAGTCCTTTCTTGTAAGCCTCGTAAGAGGTCCTGATATTTTTGAAAACCCTTCTACGAAATGTCGATAATAACCTGCCAGTCCGAGGAAACTTCGGATGTCTGTCACGGTTTTTGGTTGCTCCCAGTTCACTACTGCCTCGATCTTAGTGGGATCTACAGTGACACCATGCTTGGAGACGACATGTCCCAAAAAGCTAACCTCTTCTAGCCAAAACTCACATTTGCTGAGCTTGGCGTACAGTTGATGTTCACGCAAGGTTCGTAGAGCGACACGTAAGTGTTCTTCATGCTCCGTTTTCGATTTTGAGTAGATTAGGATGTCATCAACAAACACTACCACGCAGGATTCTAGGTATGGTTTAAACACTCGATTCATCAAGTCCATAAACGACGTCGGTGCATTCGTCAGTCCGAATGGCATCACTAAAAATTCATAGTGTCCATACCGTGTTCTAAAAGCTATTTTCTGAATGTCCTCGGCCCTGACTCTTAACTGATGGTAACCAGATCTTAGGTCAATCTTGGAAAAATGTTTTGCTCCCTGCAATTGGTCGAATAAGTCATCTATTCTTGGCAACGGATATCGATTCTTCATCGTGACTTTGTTCAATTGGCGGTAGTCGATGCACAACCGCATCGACCCATCTTTCTTTTTCACGAATAGAACTGGTGCTCCCCATGGAGACACGCTTGGTCTTATGAACCCTTTGTCCATGAGCTCTTGCAATTGTTCTTTCAACTCTTTCAACTCTGCAGGGGCCATCCTATAAGGTGCCTTTGAAATAGGTTCCGTTCCTGGTGCTAAGTCGATCGCAAATTCTACTTCTCTTTCTGGAGGTACTCCTGGCAATTCTTCTGGGAATACATCTGGGAATTCTCGCACCACTGTTATCTCGGAGATAATATTCTTTTCTTCTTTATCTCCTTTCAAAAATGCCAAATAACCACTACACCCCTTTCTGATTAAACCTTCTGCTCTGACTGCAGATATGAGTGGTACCTGAGTCGATCTCTCCCCTTGAAATCGAAACGATCTCCTCGTGTTAGGACGGAAAATAACAACTTTATCCTTGCAATCCACTGTTGCGCAGTGATGGGACAGCCAATCCATGCCAAGGATTACATCGAATCCTTGCATGTCCAACCATATTAAATTTGCGTCTAATTCGTGGACAACGTGATCCCGAATGCTTACTACTACCGATTTGCAGACTAACTCCGTGTCCACTAATTCTCCTGTTGGAATGGACACTGATAACACAAAGTCCAGTGTTCCTAACAATCTTCATCTTCTTTACAAATCTAGGGTGATGAAGGAGTGGGTAGACCTCGGGTCTATCAAGACTCGGCCATGGGCTACGTAGCACCCTTTCTCATAAATCTGTAACGTACCTACAATGCATGCATATACGTATATAACATATACATAAAAAAAAAATTCACTCTTAAGTTTAATAGCGGGTATTTATATATTTATCCTAAAGGAAGCCCATTCTTTATCTAGAGTTGTATTGCAACCGAAATTCTCTATTTTAAAGGAGATCTCACCTTGGATAATGTCGTGTACACTCGCTTCTGGGCAAGAATCACAGAGGCTCTCCCTCGAATAACAGGCTTTCGAGATTGAATAGGTTGTGGCATGGAAGTTGGGGCCGTCTTTTCTTTAACTGCCTTAGGGCAATCTCTAATCATGTGGCCTATCTTGCCACACTTGAAACAGCCTCGCATTCCCTGCCTACAATCTGTTGTTTTGTGGGACTTGCCACATTTAGCACAAGTTTCCCTTGGTGATGAAGTAGCAGCTCTCGAAAGACCTTGTGTAGTTGTAGCCCTGCTGGAAAAAGCAGGACCTTGATACCTCATCGGTCTCCCTGATGCCAGCAACGGATAACTTTGATGAGTAGGTTGTTGTGCAGCTCTCCCATACCCTGTCTGGAACGACTGTCTCTGATTTGGTGCTACAAACCTCGGTTTCTTATATACCGATTCATAACTCCCCGCTTGGATCAATGCTTTCTCTACCTTGTGGTTCCTTTGATGATCGGTTATTGTTTTCTTCTTCGACTACCAATGCCTTACTCATTACTTCTCCATAGGTTTTCAGCTGGAAGGGCGCAACCCCTCCTCGGATGTCCGTCCTTAAGCCCTGTTGGAACCTCTTCGCTTTCATCACGTCTGAAATTACGTAGTCTGGGGCGAAGCGAGCCAGTCTCATGAATTCCACTCCATACTCTCTCACGGTCAGTCTTCCCTGCGCTAGTTGTAAAAATTGGGTCTCCATCTGATTTCTCACAACTTCAGGAAAATATTATTTATTGAATTCTTCTACAAATTCGTCCCAAGTCCACGGCACATCTGGAGTTTCTTGTGCTCTCGTTCGCGAAACGGATTTCCACCAAGGTCCAGCTTCTCCATCTAACATATATGCCGCCCAACGGACGCTCTCATCCTCCGTGCATGTCAGTACGCTAAACACCTTCTCCATTTCCCCCAACCAGTTTTCGACGGCCATTGTGTCTGCTTGTCCTGAAAAGTTTGGAGGTCTCATTCTTCTGAACTCAGTAAATGCTGAAGCCACTGAAGGTGTAATTCCTACTGGAGGGGTAGGTGTTCGTTATGGTTCTGGTACTTATTCCTACTGGAGGGGTAGGTGTTCGTTATGGTTCTGGTACTGTATGCGCTGCCAAGGACGTTGCTTGTTGTGCCATGGCAGTTGCCATGGTCTCCATTGTGTGCATCATCCTCTGACGCTCTTCTCTTTCTTCATTTCTCTCTCTCACCCTATCTTGTTCCCTCTGATCTCGATCCTGTCTATCTAGATCTTGCTCCTCTGCTTGATTTTGGTTTCCTCCCTGGCCACTGCTCTCGGGAATCTCCCTGTTTCCCAATGGCACTCTGTTTGTAGGTGAGACTAACCCATCTCTACTGCGTAAATTCCTATCATGACCACCCCTGGGTCAGCCTCTCCCTCTAGGAAACATAACGGTCTGCATGAGAATCCATAATCTCGTTAGCAGAAGTCCCTATATTCTGACGATATGATAGTCAGATCCTGGAAAGAAAAACGCTTTGATACCAACTGTGACAGCCCGAACTTCGAAACCCTAAAATCCGTGCCATCAGCACGACCTTCAAGGTCGTGCCCCGGGTTCCTTACGAAACATTGGTATATAAAAACTAAAACTGAAATTGAAGCACTCGTAGCTACAAAAAAAACTCAACAAAATAATCAAGGTGTCGCAAGGCAGTCCTTATCCCATGCCAACTCATGGACATAAGAACTTACCCAAATGTTTAGTAATAACAGTTCATCCTAGGAGTTCTGTCAAGGAATGGTAATTAAAACATTCAAAATAAAGAGGCTTGATATACCAAGCCATACATAGTACTCTCTCAACTCACTCTCAAAGTATGCAGCGGGTTTCCTAGAAGAATTCCTCAGGAGGAGGTTCTGACTCTTCTGTGGGCACAAAAACCGAAGCCCTTGGATCAGCTTCTTCCGAAGTCTTTGCTGCCGCTAGTCCTGGACCTGCGACGTATAGTCTAAGGGGGTGAGCTACATCCTAGCTCAGTAGGGAAAACAAAAAGAACATATAGATTAACCTTCCCACATATGTCAGTAATTTGACAAGCATAGAATTATAAAGTAATCACTTATGGACAACAAATTGAATAACAGGGAATAACCCAATGATTTTTGGTCGTTACTTAGCATGGTTTTGTTTAATCTCCTTATTAGTTTAGTTGTGAATTTGGCCTAATTACTTAAATCTTAACTTAAGTAGTCCTCGAGCAATATAGCATCGAGCCCCGATGGAATACCCGCCATCGTCGTCTAACTAGACAGTTGTTATATGTTATCCCTGGGAATACTGCCCGTGCCCCTTTCTCATAGGCGGCTGGGTCTATTCTCAATCTACATCCCTGGGATGTGTTATAAATGTACGGATTGGCCGCCGTACCGGTCACGGATATCCTGCCGAGGCAGTCGTGGGTATCCCGCCACGTCGGTGGGGTATTTTAATCAACCTTAAATAATAAAAATATCAATGTGCTTTACATATAGTTATTCACCGTGATTGTGCTAATTATATTACATTAGGCCTTATCACATTACCTTCGTTTCTCTGTTAGTTTTCATCTGCATCCCTGGGATGCCCCATCTCTTGTTGCACCTTCTTTGATTGAACTACATGATTTTTCGTCCCCTGGGGACTTCAAGATTTTCACGTTGTAACACACACACACCCTTATCATAAGGGTTCATGAAATATGTGACTATTTAAATAGATTATACTACGCATATGAGTTCACGGAATAATGCACATGTTTCAAGAATATTCCCTACCTCGACGAATCTCAAGGCACGCCTGCTCATAGAGGGTTATAATGCATCAAACCTACATTTCAAAAATAGGTTTAGAACAATCTAAAGTCATTGGGGTGTATGACCCCCAAGCTTCTTATATCAAAAACCAAGATCCGAGTGGTCACGGACTTCGCCGCCATGCCACTTATTCTCGCCGGCGGTCACTTGACCTCGCCGGCATCCTCTTGACCTCGCCGAGCGGTTAAATCGAGGTCGCTCGAGCGGTTAAATCGAGCTTTCGAATTATTATTGTGGACCCTCGCTCGAGCGAGCTTCCCTTTAGTTTTGGGGACCGCTCGAGCGAGCCCAGAGTTATACTTTTCTCTGTTCATCCTCGCTCGAGCGAGCCTTTTTAGACCGCTCGAGCGAGGAACAATGATTTTTGTCTCTGATCAGATCGCGAACATGTTTCCATCCATCATTTAACCTTAATCTCATACAAGGAAACATTTAGCCAACATCTTTCCTACTATTTAAAACATTCCTAGGCATCTATTATGTCTTTAACGTACCTCTGACGATGAGTCACGCACCGGTCCGATTTATGATTCGAATATCTACTAGGCTATCTGGCCTCCCTGGTTCTTCCTCCCGTCATTTCCTCTAATCTCCTTTGCCGTCTTAAGTCCCAACAAACCCTAGTTCTCTACTAGGCTCTTTTCTTCTTTCTCTCTATATTCTCCTTCTCTCTATTTAGGTTAGAATAGAGTTACGTAAAGGTTTCTCTCTCTCTCTTTCACTTTTATATCTATAAGCTAGGGGTATACTAGTGTGTTTCCCACGTACACACTTAGTGTCTTTGATTCGTTTTGGTCTCCTTGTGAAACACATATACCTATGTGTAATGCATACCGTGCACTTATCTCAAAAATCTGAGGTCGTGACAATAACTATATGTAAGGCACCGATATTTTTGTTATTTGAGGTTTGCTAGGGTACCCCACCGACGTGGCGGGATATCCACGACTGACACGGTAGGATATCCGTGACCGATACGACGGCGAAACCGTAGGCCAGTGCGGAGGCATATCCGTACGCAGTAAGCACACCCCAGGGGTGTTGATTTGAGACAAGTGAAACCCCGCCACCAATCCCCAGGGGAAAGGGGCTTGGGTACTATATGGTATTCCCAAGGAATACGTTAAAAGTGTCTATATAGATGACGATGAAGGGTATCTCATCGGGGCTCGATGCTATATTGCTCGGGGATTACTTAAGTTGAAAGTTTAAGTTTTGCTTTAGGCCTTTTCAGCATCATTCATGAGTAAATAAAAACCACGAGTAAACTACCAGTAAAATGTAATACTTTTAACTGTTTTATCAGTAATTGCATAGACACATCATGCATGTCATATCATGGAATATATGTGAGTAATAATTTATATGTTCAACTGTGTTTGTTCCCTATTGAGCTAGGATGTAGCTCACCCTATAGAGTATACGTCGCAGGTCCACTACTAGCAGCTGCCGAGGCTTCAGGAGAAGCTGACCCCGGTGAGTCGGACCTTGCGGCCGGCGAAGAGTTGGAGCCACCTCCTGAGGACTTCTTCTAGAGGACTCCGTTGTGCCACTTTGAGGGCTTTTGAGAGAGATTAGTACGGCTTGGTATGTCAAGCCTTGTTTTGTTTAAATCATGTATATATTGAGTTAGGATTATTCTTTTGGGACGAACCATCCGTGATGATTGCTATCATCGATGGTTCGGATCGGTTCTCCATTAATGCAGAGGCATGAGGGTAGAACTGTCTTTTGGAGAATTACTTAATATAGATTTAAATTCCGCAGCTTCTTTATTATTTCATTTTACGCTTGATATGCCAATGTTCCGTGCTTAGCTAAGGGGCACGGTCAAGATGATCGTGCTGATGGCTCGGGTTTCGGGGTGCTGAAATCCGGGCTGTCACAGTTGGTATCAAAGTTATTTTCTTTTAGCAATTCTGACAATCGTCCTTTTGGTAAGAACATAGGGGCTTCTGCTAACGAAACTTTAGTTTCAAATGCAGCCGCAAATGTCATCTAGAGGAAGAGGCCGACCAAGGGGAGGCCAGCAGAGGAGTCTACGTAGTGGAGATGATTACATCTCTCCTACTAATAGAGTGCCTTTAGGAGGTACTGAGGCCCCAGGGGGCAGTAGTAGTAGACAGCATAATGAAGAGGATCGAGATCGGCAGGATCAAGATCTAAGAGAACAAGAAAGAGTGAGAGAAAGACAAGAAGATAGAGAAGAGCGACAAAGGATGATGCACACTATGGAGACTATGGCAGCTGCCATGGCACAACAAGCCGCATCCTTTGCAGCTCATGCATCAAGAGAACAGCAGCCACCTACACCACCTGTAGGACCTGCGCTGCCTGTGCCCTCATCTTTTATAGAGTTTAGGAGGATGAGACCTCCTTCTTTTTCTGGGCAGGCAGACACCATGGCTGCTGAGAACTGGCTAATGGAGATGGAGAAAGTCTTTAGCGTGCTAACATGCACGGAAGATGAGAGTGTGAGATGGGCAGCTTATATGTTGGATGGGGAGGCTGGGCCTTGGTGGAAGTCCGTGATACGGACTCGGGCTCAGGAGACCCCAGAGTTGCCTTGGACTTGGGAGGAGTTTGTTGAGGAGTTCAACAAACAATATTTTCCGGAAGTCGTGAGGAACCAACTTGAGATACAATTTTTGCAGTTAGTGCAAGGGAGAATGACAGTGAGAGAATATGGGGTAGAGTTTCTACGACTTGCCCGTTTTGCTCTTGGACACGTGCCATCAAGTGATGAAGTCCAAGAGGTTTCGAAGGTTTAAAGCTCGAGGTTAGGGAGGCGAGCTCCATTTGATTAAGGACCTATGAAGAGGTCATGAGTAAAGCACTAGTGGTTGAAGAGGAGAATGCAAGCAGAAAGAAAGCAGAGAGGAGGAAATGAACAAGGAAGATCGGGGCACTATGAACCGGTGAACAAAAAGCCGAGGTTCGTGGCCCAAAATCAGAGACCACAGTTTCAAGGGGGTTTCGGAAGACCGGCGCAACAACAACACCAACAGAGGGTTCCATTACTTGTGTCGGGGAGACCTTTTCGCTATGAGAGCCCTGCCATGTCTACTGGCGCCACTATCACACAGGGTTCTCGTACTGTTTCTTCCGCACCTCGGGAGACTTGCGCAAAGTGTGGCAAGCCTCATAGGACGGTGGATTGTAGATTGGGAACTAGGGGTTGTTTCTGATGTGGCAAGGTGGGCCACTTGATCAAGGATTGCCCCGAGGCGGATAAAAGAAAGACGGCTTCAGTTGCAGCGCCACGACCCATTCAAGCAAGGAAGCCGATCGTTCAGGGGAGAGCCTATGCAGTCACTGCTCAGGAAGCAGGGAACGTGCATGACGTCATCCAAGGTGAGACTCGTTAAAATTAAAGAAAATTTTTCATTTCATTAGAATTTTAGATAGAGAAGGAGCATGCATTAGAAATTGTATGAATTCTGTTCTCAATACAAAAGCTTTGTGTGAATTAAGGGTGTAAATTGATGTGTAAATTATTGTATGTATGTATGTATGCTATAGGTACTTTAAATATATATGAAAAAGGATGCTTCGGTGGATATGACGCTCGAGTGTTGATAGACCCAGGGTCTACCCACTCATTCGTCACTCCACGTTTCGCCAAGAAGATGAAGATTGTTCCAGAGACGTTGGATTTCGTCCTATCTGTGTCTATTCCGACTGGAGAGTTAGTAGACACAGAGTTAGCTTGCAAATCCATCATTGTAGCAGTTCGAGACTTAGAGGTGCATGAATTGGAAGCAAAGTTGATACTGTTAGACATGCAGGGGTTTGATGTGATCCTTGGCATGGACTGGTTGGCGCAGCATTGTGCAACCGTCGATTGCAAGAATAAGGTAGTCATTTTCAGACCCAACACAAGAAGATCATTTCGATTTCAAGGAGTGAGGTCGTCATCTGTGCCACTGATCTCAGCAGTAAGGGCCGAGAAAATGATCAGAAAGGGTTGCAGTGGATACTTAGCTTTCTTAAAAGAGGACAAGGAAGAAAAGAATGTCATTTCTGAGATAGCAGTTGTGCGAGACTTCGCCGACGTGTTTCCAGAAGAATTGCCTGGATTACCTCTAGAAAGAGAAGTAGAATTCGCCATTGACTTAGCACCAGGAACGGAGCCTATTTCAAAAGCTCCTTATAGAATGGCTCCTGCTGAGCTAAAGGAGTTGAAGGAACAACTGCAAGAGCTTATGGACAAGGGGTTTGTTAGACCGAGCGTGTCTCCATGGGGAGCACCGATCTTGTTTATCAAGAAGAAGGATGGGTCAATGCGGCTATGCATTGACTATCGACAATTGAACAAACTCACTGTGAAGAACCGCTACCCTTTGCCTAGAATTGACGATCTATTCGACCAACTGCAAGGAGCAAGGTATTTTTCCAAGATCGACCTGAGATCTGGGTATCATCAGTTGCGAGTCAAGGCTGAGGACATTCAGAAGACAGCTTTCCAGACACGGTATGGACACTATGAATTCCTTGTGATGCCGTTTGGATTGACGAATGCTCCGGCGTCGTTTATGGATCTGATGAACCGAGTGTTTAAACCACACTTGGACTCCTGCGTCATAGTGTTTGTTGATGATATACTGATATACTCCAAATCCAAGACGGAACACGAAGAACATTTGAGGATTGCTCTACAGACTCTACGTGAACACCAATTATATGCCAAACTCAGCAAGTGTGAGTTTTGGTTGGAAGAAGTTAGCTTTTTGGGACATGTTGTCTCAAAACATGGTGTCACTGTAGATCCAGCGAAGATAGAAGCAGTGGTTAAGTGGGAGCAACCAAAGACAGTGACCGATGTCCGAAGTTTTTGGGGATTAGCAGGCTATTATCGACGTTTCGTCGAGGGGTTTTCAAAGATATCGGGACCTCTCACAAAGCTTACACGAAAAGATTCAAGATTTGAGTGGAGTGAGGCATGCGAGAAGAGTTTTCAAGAACTCAAAACGAGACTCACTTCGGCTCCATTGCTAGCGATTCTTTCAGGCAGTGGAGGATACGCCGTGTACAGCGACGCGTCATACAATGGCCTTGGTTGTGTGCTCAACCAACACAAGAAGGTGATAGCTTACGGATCAAGACAGCTGAAAGAACACGAGAAAAATTACCCGACTCATGACTTGGAACTAGCAGCAGTCATTTTTGCGCTAAAGATTTGGAGACATTACTTGTATGGTGAGACTTTTGAAATTTTCACCGACCATAAGAGCCTCTGATACCTCTTTACACAGAAAGAGCTCAACATGAGACAACGCAGGTGGATGGAATTCCTCAAGGATTACGATTGCTCCATACAATACCATCCAGGCAAGGCGAATGTAGTAGCCGACGCATTGAGTCGGAAAGGTTCAGCTCAGTTAGCTTATTTGATTTTGGGTATACACTGATGGAAATTATTGGAAGACCTGGCATTCTACGATGCGAACATTGAGTCAAAAGCCACCGGATCCTTTTTGGCTAACATATCAGTAAAGCCAGTGATATTTGAGCATATCCACGATCTACAGATGAATGATCCGGCTTTGACAAAGATTCATCAAGACGTGAGTGAAGGCATCAGGTCAGACTTCTCAGTTAAAGAAGATGGTTCTTTATTGTTTAAAGGCCGCCTATGCATTCCGGACAATGCCGATCTAAGACGAACGATTCTTGATGAGGCCCATAAGTCAAATTATGCTATCCACCCTGGTAGCACCAAAATGTACCAAGAATTGAAAAAGAACTACTGGTGGAGAGGACTGAAGCAAGACGTGGCCGAGTACCTGTCACGGTGTTTAACTTGTCAGCAAGTGAAGGTTGATCATAGACATCCTGCTGGACTATTGCAACCTTTACCAATCCCAGAATGGAAGTGGGAATCGATCTCAATGGACTTCATTGTTGGATTACCCTGTACTGCTAAGAGACACAATGCCATTTGGGTCATTGTAGACCGATTGACCAAATCAGCGCACTTTTTGCCATACAATACTACGTATACAGTAGGAAGACTGGCAGACTTTTACATGAAGGAGATTGTAAGATTACATGGGATTCCAAGCAGCATAGTTTCAGATCGTAATCCACTATATACATCCAAGTTTTGGAAGAAATTTCAAGAAGGTATGGGAACACGACTAGACTTTAGTTCAGCTTTCCATCCTCAAACTGATGGGCAGACAGAGCGAGTGAACCAAGTAATAGAAGACATGCTCAGAGCATGCATGCTTGATATGCAAGGATATTGGGATGAGATGCTCGAATTCATGACATACAACAGTTTCCAAACGAGCATTGGCATGGCACCGTATGAAGCTCTGTATGGACGACGATGTAAATCACCCCTCAATTGGGAGGAAACAGGTGAGAAATTTGTGTTAGGACCAAAACTACTTGAAGATAATGCCACCGTTGTTCGAATTATCAGAGAAAGGATGAAGTCAGCACAGAGTAGACAGAAAAGTTACGCCGACATGAAGCGGACTAGTGTCGACTATAAGGTGGGCGAGCACGTGTTTGTGAAAGTGTCACCTATGAAAGGTGTAATGAGATTTGGCAAGAGAGGGAAGTTAAGTCCACGTTATGTTGGACCATTTGAAATTTTGGGACGCGCAGGTGAAGTTGCATATCGCATTGGTTTACCACCGCTATTTGATCGAGTACATAACGTGTTCCACATATCGATGCTCAGAAAGTACGTGAATGATCCGTCTCATGTATTAGGAAAGCAACCTATGGAGATGTGTGAGGACATGAGCACGATAGAGGAACCTGTGGAAATCTTGGATCGAAAGGAACAAGTACTGCGCACTAAAGTGATTCCCTTAGTGCTTGTTCGGTGGAACAATCATCCAAAAGAAGAGGCTACTTGGGAACGAGAGGCCGATGTGAAAGAACAATATCCAGCCTTGTTTCCAACGACGTGAGAATTCAATGTAAACCACAAACGTGTTTGTGGAAATCTCCACGAGACTTGTAATTCGATGGAAATTTTTGCTCAAAAGGATGACTAAAGGAACAGATTTTTGTATGTACATGACCAAGTGAATGTGTTTTTATGGATCTACGAACCACTTGATGTCATAAATTGTCAAAAATAATCAAAGAACCAAAGAACTTGAAAGTCTAAGGAAATTGGTAAAAACCGATTAATCGAATTTCAAATCGATTTGGAATTTCGATTAATCGATTTTGTTCGATTAGTCGACTGGCATGTGCCAGTGACTGGAAATTGAAATGAGGGTTAGAACAGACATAGAATGCAATTTCGATTGATCGAGTTATAATTTCGATTAATCGATCTGGGATCGATTAATCGATTTTGGAAATTCGATTAATCAATTTTGGATTTCGATTAATCGAACTGGACCTCGATTAATCGATTTACTAAAGGGACTTGGAAGAAATTGAAGTCAGATAGACGATTTCGATTAATCGAAGTGAATTTCGATTAATCGATTTTGAAATTTCGATTAATCGAAATGGATTTCGATTAATCGAATAACTTAAGGAATTCTGGAAATTTAGAAGTTACTGCACGATTTTGATTAATCGAAGTGAATTTTGATTAATCGAAATGGATTTTGATTAATCGACTAGCTCGCGCCAGTGAGCTCAAAAACTTAAATTTTTAAACAGATACGATTTCGATTAATCGAAATGTTTTCGATTAATCGAATTTAACTTTCGATTGATCGATTTGGGAAATCGATTAATCGATTTTGCGCGGCTTAACCTAGTTTTGAATCTCGATTAATCGATTCTGGATTTCGATTAATCGAGCCGAGGCCTATATATAAAATATTTGGGGATTCATTTCCCATTCGAAATCATTTTTGCTCGGGATTTTGGGCGCTTCATCTTCTTCTTCTTCTCCGACCATCCGGCGCTCTAGGGTTCAGATTTTTCGTCGATTCGCTTTCGCATTCGCATCCAAAACCCACGGTAAACCCTAAATTTGTGTTTTCCCTTCAATTTGAGTTAGAGAAACCCTAATTTAAGCTTATTTCACCACCATGCCGCCCAAAACCCAGTTGTCTTCGAAGAAGGCAACCTCTAAGTTGCCGGTTAGGCGTAAGAACGCCGCACCACCACCACCTACCCCATCGCCGGTGAGGACTCCGTCACCGTCGACATCGGAGACCACCTCCGGTTCGACGAGCGCATCTATGCGCGAGTCTTCCCGCGAGTCCATGCCCATGCCCCCACCACCAACCAATGTGGTACAACCAAATGAATGGTGGGCAGCCAAGACCTTCGAGGTCGAATACATTATCGACCCTACCCTATTCACCAATCCCGATGTGCCGGGTGAGACCCAATGGGCTCGAAACTATCTTAATAACGCCGGTCTCGGCAACCTTCTCAAACCAATCCGGGGTTCTTACTACCCTAGATTGGTGAGATTATTCTATCAAGGGCTTGTGGACGGCCCGACCGACGATGTGATCAAGACCACTATTGAGGGTCGCGACTACACGATCACTCGTCGTCACATACACGAGGTGCTTGAATGCTACCTCGATTTTACCCCGGAGACCACCCTCTTCCCACCCTTTGAAGAGGAAGTGAGATTTGAAGAGGTCATGACTCGCATGACCAATGGCAAGAAGGGGTCGGGATCCTCCATAAAGAGGGTTGACCTTCCACACTATATGTGGATGCTTGACTCGGTCGTCAAGTGTAATTTGTACCCTATGCGCCCACGACGAAGGCTGGTGGAGAAAGTGCAGCAGGCACTTTACTCGGCCTTCTGTGGCCGGTGGTTTGACGCCACCATGCTCATCCTTGAGGGGATGAGGTATATAAAGGGCAAGCTGATGAAGGGCAACCTAAGGCCCAAGGAGAAGATGCCTTACGCTCGCCTTATATCGAGCATGTTGGAGTGCTACTCCGACGATCCCTCCTACACCATCTCTCCTCACGAGATGAGGGCTACGGACTGCGTGAAGACATTCTCTAGGTCTTCATGGGCCCGTAGCTATAACCTACTAAAGCGGACCCTACCGGCTCCGGGTCCCGCTCCCGGCCTGGCAAAGCAGTGCAGCATAGCACCGCCACCACCCCCACCACCACAGCAGGACCCACCCGTGGGTGGGGCACACCCTGTCCCCGCTGAGCCATCCGTGGAGAGGACTCCCTCTCATCTTAATCTCCAAGCGCCACACCCCACTCGCGCCGCATGACACCCACCTCGTCCCTACACGGCTGCATCATCATGGCCGACCATAGAGGGCGTGTTGGCGTATGGAGGCCAACAATAGCGCATGAACCGGAGGATGGACTTCCTCCTCTTTCACACCCTCGCCACATCTACGACTGACCACTGCGCTACCTCGCCCAGGAGGAGGAGTGGACAGCCGGACGCATAGCCTTCCATCGAGGACCCGTCTTCCATCCCACTGCCACTACAGACGCGGCTCCTTCCACATCTGCCTCCGCTCCGCCGACTGAGACGCTTCCACCACAGTCTCTCCACCACCATGACCGGCTCCAGAGACACCAGAAGCCCGTGACCGTCACCTCAGATGGGCAGCTGCAAGGCCCCACACTGGCGAGGGGACTGCATGAGTTTTATCTTTCTTTTGTATGAGTCATGATTGTATAGAGGTATATTTTGTACGCCAACTCATGTGGCGCCTTGTAAAAATTTTCTGATATTAATAGAAATCCAAAAAATTTTGTGTACATTGTTCAAATTCGTCAAATTTAAATTCTATGCTAGTATATGTAACTAATTTAATGCGTCTGAGTCAACTGGACTGCCTCACCTGAGAGTGTGGGGGGGGAGAGACCCAGACCGATGAGCCTTGGGTTATTTTCGAGGACGAAAATTCCCAAGGTGGGGAGGATGTAATAGCTCGAAAAATCACGCTAAACTATGACCTCGGGATTTGTGCCCGATCGGTCACAGGTTTGACCGATTAGGAGTTAGATAGTTAGCGTAGAGTGTGATGAGTGAATGAGATGAGATGGTTTGTGAAACCATGTGGTGTGTGTTGTGAATCTGAAGTCACATACACCTATTGAGGTGCATGTGCTCAACACACAAGCTAGGGGGGATAAAAGGGTTTAATAACCCTAAAAACCAATAGCTTTGGTGGTTGAGAGATAAGTAAAGAAGAGAGAGAGAGAAGGAGAGCATAGTTGATGCAAGGAGTAAATGCTAGTTGTGGAAGGGGGATTCAAGCAATAAACGTCGGATTCGACGCGAGGGATCCGCTAGAAGCAAAGCTGGAACCCTAGCCTTCCAACCACTTGATTTGAAATCAATTTGAGATTGATTCAAGGTAAATTTTTGTGAATGAAATGCATAGATTGTAGAGGTTAGATTGTAGTTGAAAATGGTAAATCATAGGAAAATGGTTTAGAATAATAGAGGAAAAAGTGTAGAAAAAGATTGAGAAGAACAGCTCGAAAGGGGCTGAATCTGGCAATTTCGATTAATCGAATTGGAGTTCGAATAATCGACTTTGGATTTCGATTAATCGATTTGGGTATCGATTAATCGACTGGGAACCTCCAGTGGACCCCAGGGGGCTGGAGGAAATGGCTTGGGGAAAATCGACTAATCGAAATGAGATTTTGATTAATCGATTTCAATATTCGATTAATCGATTTGGGATCGATTAATCGATTTTAGGAACTCGATTACTCGAATTGAGAATCGACTTGGCTGAACAGAGAATTTTGATTAATCGAATTAGGATTTGATTAATCGAATGAAAATCTCGATTAATCGATTTGAGAATCGATTAATCGATATTGACTTTCGATTAATCGATTTTGGAGTTCGATTAATCGACTGAGATAAATTATGTTAACTTTTGAGTTTGACTTTAAGATTCTTGGAGGGTCTTGGACCTTCTTTATTGAATCCTTAGTGATGTGTTTCACCTCTTATGTGGTACCATAGGTGGTACGTGTGAACTAATGCACAAGGAGCCACGTGGGACCTTGATGCGTTGAGCAAACAAAGACTTGAGGTAGGGAACACCTTGAACATGTACTTTATTTTATAAGAGCATGTATGTAGTGATATAGAATTCAATTCAGATGTTTTATTTCTTAAGAATTGTGAAAAGGGTGTGTGTGTGACATCCATAAGAGTAATTATAATGAGCCATCCCCAGGGGATGATAAAGTGAAGAGATAAGAGCATCAGGTGTGATGCAAGTAAGTGGATACATCCCAGGGATGTATCCAAGATTGAATCATGTTTGATAGGGCCTAACTGATATAAGATAGCACACTTACACGGTGAATAACTATATGTAAGGCACCGATATTTTTGTTATTTGAGGTTTGATAGGGTACCCCACCGACGTATGGGATATCCACGATCGACACTGCAGATATCCGTGGACCGATACGGCGCGTAAACCGTAGGCCAAAGTGAGGCTTATCCGCATAGTAAGTACACCCTGTGGGTGTTGATTTGAGACAAGTGAAACTCGCCACCAATCCCTGTGGAAAGGGGCTTGGTACTATATGGTATTCCTGTGAATACGTTAAAAGTGTCTATATAGATGACGATGAAGGGTATCTCATCGGGCTCATGCTATATTGCTCGGGATTACTTGTTGAAAGTTTAAGTTTTGATTTAGGCCTTTTCAAAGATCATTCATGAGTAAATGAAAGACAAGTAAAACAAGAAATGAAATGCTTTTTAACTGCTTTCATCAATAATCGCATAGACACATCATGCATGGCATATCATGGAATATATGTGAGTAATAATTTATATGTTCAATCGTGTTTGTTCCTCTATTGAGCTAGGATGTAGCTCACCCTATAGACTATATCGTGCAGTCCACTACTAGCAGTGCCGAGGCTTGGAGGTGACCGGTGAGTCGGACCTTGCGGCCGGCGAAGAGTTGGAGCCACCTCCTGAGGACTTCTTCTAGAGGACTCCGTTGTGCTACTTTGAGGGCTTTTGAGAGAGATTAGTACGGCTTGGTATGTCAAGCCTTGTTTTATTTAAATCATGTATATATTGAGTTAGGATTATTCTTTTGGGACGAACCATCCGTGATGATTGCTATCATCGATGGTTCGGATCGGTTCTCCATTCATGCAGAGGCATGAGGGTAGAACAGTCTTTTGGAGAATTACTTAATATAGATTTAAATTCCACAGCTCCTTTATTGTTTCATTTTATGCTTGATATGCCAATATTCCGTGCTTAGCTAAGGGGCACGGTCAAGATGATCGTGCTGATGGCACGGGTTTCGGGGTGCTGAAATCCGGGCTGTCACATTAGATGTTAGTAGCACTATTAGTAAATTAGTCAAAAACATCAAAGAAAGAAAAATTATTTGTCATATATATGAACTAGTTATAGAAATATGGAAAGAAAACTAATTGCATCAAAGAAATCTTAGAAAAAATCTAGACACACACTAGACTAAGACATTGGCAGCAACGTCCGAAAAGAACTCTTCAATGAAGATCGATCCTCCGGCTTTTTCAAAATATATCCTGTTAAAAATGGTTTGCCTTCCTGGCTCCGGGATGTCCTCAACTTGCTGCTCTTGGTAGAAAACTTCAAGCCAGGAAGGGGAATAGCAAGGATTAGGGAGAATCAGGAGGTGGTAGCTGAGTAAGGGGTATATGAAGGGCAGAGGAGGTGAAGATGGGAGGTGTGTCAGAAGAGGCAGGTGGTTCCATCTTCCTATTTTTCTTTTTCTTCTTTTTATTCTTTTTCTTCTCCAAAATCTTTTGAACTTTCTCGTACTCGTCCCACAGGAACTGCAGAGGGCTCGGCTTTGGTAGTGGTGGTGTGTCCTCCCATACTGGAAAGAACTTTATTGGGTTATAGTTAGTTTTATCGTCTGTCATGGGTAAGAATGGGATGGTAGGGACAAGAGAGAATGATTTCGCTAAGGATGGACTGATCCTTTATTTGAAGCGCTTGGATGGTAGAATACGATTCGTCATTTTAAATTTTCATATTCTTTCGAGCTTAATTGTCATAATGATTTTATAGAAAGCTAGTTGGCAATAAATTGAATGTTAGCTGGAATAAATATAGAACATCGTATGATTTATTATGGGTGATGATATCAAAGAGTACATATATGATGGGTAATAATTATTTTCATGTGGTGGTAGAATGCTTATCTAGTATTGTATGTATATGTAACATTCCGAAAATTTTAACCTTTGAACAGTATGCCTCGGTGTACGTGCCTGATTGGTCACATACCTGACATTGTGAAATTAATTAAATAAATTAGTTTGGGCTAGGTCTTAATTGAAAAAGACAGATTTAGATTGTGTGTGGGTCATTAGATGGTCGTGTACACCAAGCTTCTGTGTATTAGCTCTACACCGAACCCGATTGATAAGTGGTTTGGAGTGGACAGGCCCAACACCGAATTAAAAGATCATTTTATTGTAGATAACACCCTAAATAAATATATCCGTTTCACTTAGAATCTAGTTCTTTGAATAAGAACTAATACCCAAGGATAAGTGTATGTGCTTTACATAGGAACCATCCCCTTTATATAAAAAGTCAAAAGCTTCCTTTAGAAGCTACAACCGGTTGCAAAATTTAGAGGTTTTGGGCTTTTTAGAGAGCTTAGAGAGAGAAAGGGAAGAGGAAGGAGCAAGCCCTTGGGTTTCGATCGATTTTCCCCTTGCTTTCTTCTTCTTCTTTGATCAATCACCACAAGGGAATGCCGATTGGGCGCGATTGCGATCAAATGGCTTGAGAAAGCCCTCGTTTGAGTCGAGAACCCTAGCTTGGGCGTGAGCTCGTGGATCAAGAGATTGATCAATTTAAGGTATGAAAATTTTGATAAATTATGATTTAAAGTTGAGTTAGTTTGATTTGTGTTTGATTTAGGTTTATGGGTGAGAAATTTGAAGAAGAAAGATGAGATTTGAAAGGAAAATGGGTTGAGAAGTTAGAACCCGATTTTGGGTGAAATCTGACGAAACCGTTCGATCGAAATTAGAAATCGATCAAACGATTTCATCAAGAGTGAAATCTGACGAAACCGTTCGATCGAAATTAGAAATCGATCAAACGATTTCGTCAAGAGTGAAATCTGAAGGTTTCTGATCGGTTTAGAAACCGTTCGAACAAAATTAGAAACCGTTCAATCTGTTTGAAAACCGTTCGAACGAAATTAGAAACTGTTATATCGGTTTGAAAATCGTTCAAACGAAATTAGAAACCGTTTGATCGATTTAAAATCGTTCGAACGATTTTGACTAGGCTCACCAATACTGCTTTAGTATTTCTGCCGTAACGTTTTACCCCAAACTCCGATTGATGTAATTCTTGCGGCGTTGGAAAGAAGACAGAAAGGTCTATAGCTTTTATGATTTGAAAAACTTATGAATCAATCATTTTAAAGGTCCAAATTGAGTGAGCAGTTGGGCTAAGTTTCGAGTTAGCATGCTTTCACTGAATGCCAAAACTGCTTCGGTATTTTTGTTGTAACTTTCTACCCCGAACTCACAATCACATGATTCTTAAGGCGTTGGAAAGAGAACATCGATATCTACAATGTTTGTGATTTAACTAACTCTTAAATCCAAAGTTTTAAGGGTCAAAATTTTAGAGGAAAGTTACATCAAACTCTAGGGTAGCACAAACTTGTCAATTTCCGATTCATTTTGAGAAAACACTTACGTAGGTTTAAGTTATTAGTTATTGGAATTGATCCTTGATACATCATCATAGGCTTGTGATGTAGATTGAGGCGGGAATCCATCGATAGAGCTTAGCTTGGCTTAGCGTGACTTCAAGGCTAAGGTGGGGAAATTCCAATGCACGATTGCATTTTTATTTGATTTCATAAATGCTTGATATGATCAAATGAAATATGATTTGAAATTTTAAATTCCAAATTCTGTCAGTTTTGAATATGATTTTTGAGCTTTAACTTTTGAACTCCGAATGTCATGAAGAACTTCGAATCTATGCTTTTAGAAATGGAAATTTGATGTTTGCTGAATCTATTTACATTTATATTTTTGAAATGATTTTGAACATGGAGAATTTGTTTTCGTCTGAGTTTTTGAATGTATTGGATAGTTGAATATGTATATGAACCTGAAAGTCATGTAAGAAAAATTGAATATATAAGCTATGTAAGTAAATCGAATGTATAAGCTTGCCATACTGTGGACCGCTATGGGTGGATTATAAGTGTGCTGTGGACCGCTACGGGCAGATTATATGACATCGTGGACCGCTATGGGCGGATTATATGTGCATGTGTGGACCGCTTTGGGCAGATTATATGGTACCTTGTGGGCTGCTAGGGCGGAATCGAACCGGCACGGCGGCTAACCGTGAATCGAACCGGCATGGCGGTTAAACCCATGAATCGAACCGGCACGACGGGATATCCGTGAATCGAACCGGCACGGCGGCTAACCGTGAATCGAACTAGTACGGCAGTCTCCGTGAATCGAACTGGCACGACAGTCTCCGTGAATCGAACCGGCACGGCGGGATATCCGTGAATCGAATTGTGTAAGTTAAGAATGGGTGAGACATTGTGTAAGCTAAGTAAGAATGTGTAAGATATGTAAGTCAAGAAGGAATGTGTAAGATATGTAAGTAAGTCAAGAAGGAATGTGTAAGAGATAAGTAAGTAAAGTAAGAATGAGTAATACACGTGAGTGAGTGTAAATCAAACTCAGTAAATCAAAGATAAGAAATATGCTTTTGATAAGAGATTAGTTTCGATTTTTATAAGAAAATATCTTGGAATCAGCTTTGATGTTTATAAGGAAATGTCCTTGAATCAGTTGGCCTTTGAAATTAGTTTTGAATTTTGATAAGAAAATGCCTTTTAACTCAGTTTCAGTTTTTATAAGAGAAAGCCTTTGAACTCAATTTTAGTTGATAAGAAATGCCTTTGAAATTAGTATTAGTTTTGATAAGAAAATGTTTTGATCTTGTCTTTGAATCTATACATGTGATGAGATGTATATTGGTATTAGTTTTCTCCACTGAGCTTAGATGTTAGCTCACCCCGACTATACGTCACAAGTGTAGGTTTGAGAAAGACCAGACTACATACTTGAAGAAAAGGAGCTTCCGCATAAGGATTTGTACTTTATTTCGAGATCGTAGATTTAGTGCATGGTGGATTTTGGTAAGTTTGAGCTTGGTGCATTCGTGCTATTATACATGCATGGTATACTACTATTGGTGATGGTTGGTCATCACTGGTGTTTGTTTAGTTCTGTACATATTAGGTATTAGAACTGGAGTTTTTATCTATGACATATATATATATCTTTGCTTTGATTTCAGTATATATATGGATGTGCCAAGTATTCTGTATCAGATTGTGACCTACGATCTGGCGGTCCGGGTTTTTCCTTTTGGTATTTGGTATAAGTTGAGAAAAAAAAATGTGTCTCAAAATTTTAGGTTGAAAAATCTGGGCTGTCACAGTTGGTATCAGAGCTTTGGGCGTTAGGTCTTCTAGGGACGTAAGAGACCCAACTGTGACTCTGTCACAGTTGGCATCAGAGCTTAAGTATTAGGTCTTATTGATAATTGAATGTGATGGCATTAGAGTCTGTCGAAACTTAGGAGGGATTCACAATCCCTATTTTGAAATTTTCTAGAGATTCAGAGCCATGTCTCTGAAGGACTTTAGGTGTTGTCTGATCCTCGACGTTAAGTCTCCCATGAGGCTGAGAGCCCTTGCTGTAGGTATAAGAATATGGTAGTAGGTCCAAAGATGTGACATTAGGTTCTATCAGGACATAGGCTGTGAAGTTGTTAAAGTTCTTTTTGAATATAATGATCGGCTATTAATTGAATACATGTGTTTCATTGCAACAGATTGTGATGTATCCGAGAAGTAGAGGATGACCGAGAGGCAGCTGCAATAGACATTTGAGTGAGGATGAGAACCATGCGGGTTCTAGTGCAGATCAGAGACACTCGCCTGATGAGAGAGATCAGAGGAATGAAGCGACAGATAGGATGGCGCGTGTAATAGCCCAAAAAAAATCACACTAAACTATAACCTCGGGATCCGTACCCGATCGGTCATAGGTTTGACCAAATAGAAGTTCAATAATTAGCATTGAGTGTGATGAGCGAATGAGATGAAATGGTTTGTGAAGCTATGTGGTGTGTTGTGAATATGAAGTCACATACACCTATTGAGGTGCATGTGCTCAACACACAAGCTAGGGGGGGGATAAAAGGGTTTAATAACCCTAAAACCAATAGCTTTGGTTGTTGAGAGAGAAGTAAAGAAGAGAGAGAGAAGGAGAGCATAGTTAATGCAAGGAGTAAATGCTAGTTGAGGAAGGGGGATTCGAGCAATAAACGTCGGATTCGACGCGAGGGATCCGCTAGAAGCAAAGCTGGAATCCTAGCCTTCCAACCACTTGATTTGAAATCAATTTGACATTGATTCAAGGTAAATTTTCGTGAATAAAATGCATAGATTGTAGAGGTTAAATTGTAGTTGAAAATGGATAAATCATAGGATAATGGTTTAGAAAAATAGAAGAAAAAGTGTGGAAAAAGATTGGGAAGAACAGCTCGAAAGGGGCTGAATCTGGCAATTTCGATTAATCGAAATTGGGTTTCGATTAATCTAAATTGGCCAAGAAGTTGAAAAGTCAG
This sequence comes from Chloranthus sessilifolius, assembly GCA_021018995.1. Lineage (NCBI taxonomy): Eukaryota > Viridiplantae > Streptophyta > Magnoliopsida > Chloranthales > Chloranthaceae > Chloranthus > Chloranthus sessilifolius. The sequence goes on along the minus strand of CM037597.1, from coordinate 28,757,628 downwards.
AGGACCCCGATCTCGATTAATCGAATTGAATTTCGATTAATCGACTTTGATTTGATTTGGGTATCGATTAATCGATGAGAACCTCGTGGACCCGAGTGGAGGAAATGACTTGGAAAATCGACTAATCGAAATGGGATTTGATTAATCGATTTCAATTTTCGATTAATCGATTTGGGATCGATTAATCGATTTTAGAACTCGATTACTCGAATTGAGAATCGACTTGGCTAAAGAATTTCGATTAATCGAATTAGGATTCGATTAATCGAATGAAAATCTCGATTAATCGATTTGAGAATCGATTAATCGATATTGACTTTCGATTAATCGATTTTGGAAATCGATTAATCGAATCAGATTCGATTAATCGATTTTGGAGTTCGATTAATCGACTCAGCTAATTTATGTTAACTTTTGAGTTTGACTTTAAGATTCTTGGAAGGTCTTGGACCTTCTTTATTGCATCCCTAGTGATGTGTTTCACCTGTTATGTGGTACCATAGGTGGTACGTGTGAACTAATGCACAAGGAGCCATGTGGGACCTTGATGCGTTGATCAAATGAAGACTTGAGGTAGGGAACACCTTGAACATGTACTTTCTTTTACAAGAGCATGTATGTAGTGATATAGAATTCAAATTCAAATATTTTATTGCTTAAGAATTGTGAAAAGTGTGTGTGAGTGACACCCATAAGAGTAAGTATAATGAGCCATCCCCAGGGGATGAAGAAGTAAAGAGATAAGAGCATCAGGTGTGATGCAAGTGCATGGATACATCCCAGGGATGTATCCAAGATTGAATCATGTTTGATAGGGCCTAACTGATATAAGATAGCACACTTACACGGTGAATAAATATATGTAAGGCACCGATATTTTTGTTATTTGAGGTTTGATAGGATACCCCACCGACGTGGCGGGATATCCACGACTGACACGGCAGGATATCCGTTACCGATACGGTGGCGAAACCGTAGGCCAGTGCGGAGGCTTATCCGTACACAATAAGCACACCCCAGGGGTGTTGATTTGAGACAAGTGAAACCCCGCCACCAATCCCCAGGGGAAAGGGGCTTGGGTACTATATTGTATTCTCAGGGAATACGTTAAAAGTGTCTATATAGATGACGATGAAGGGTATCTCATCGGGGCTCCATGCTATATTGCTCGGGGATTACTTAAGTTGAAAGTTTAAGTTTTGCTTTAGGCCTTTTCAGCATCATTCATGAATAAATGAAAATATAAGTAATTACCAGAAAAATGCAATACTTTTTAACTGTTTTCATCAATAACTGCATAGACACATCATGCATGGCGTATCATGGAATATATGTGAGTAATAATTTATATGTTCAACTGTGCTCTGTTCCCTATTGAGCTAGGATGTAGCTCACCCTATAGACTATACGTCGCAGGTCCACTACTAGCATTCAGGAGGCTTGAGGAGCCACGGTGAGTCGGACCTTGCGGCCGGAGATGAGTTGGAGCCACCTCCTGAGGACTTCTTCTAGAGGACTCCGTTGTGCCACTTTGAGGGCTTTTGAGAGAGATTAGTACAGCTTGGTATGTCAAGCCTTATTTTGTTTAAATCATGTATATATTGAGTTAGGATTATTCTTTTGGGACGAACCATCCGTGACGATTGCTATCATCGATGGTTCGGATCGGTTCTCCATTCATGCAGAGGCATGAGGGTAGAACTGTCTTTTGGAGAATTACTTAATATAGATTTAAATTCCGCAGCTCCTTTATTGTTTCATTTTATGCTTAATATGCCAATGTTCCGTGCTTAGCTAAGGGGCACGGTCAAGATGATCATGCTGATGGCACGGGTTTCGGGGTATCAAAATCCGGGCTGTCACTGTTGGTATCAGAGCTATTTTCTTTTAGCAATTCTGACAATGGTTCTTTCGTCAGAACATAGGGGCTTCTGCTAACGAAACTTTAGTTTCAAATGCAGCCGCAAATGTCATCTAGAGGAAGAGGCCGACCAAGGGGAGGCCAACAGAAGAGTCTACGTAGTGGAGATGATTACATCTCTCCTACTAATAGAGTGCCTTTAGGAGGTACTGAGGCCCCAGGGGGCAGTAGTAGTAGACATCATAATGAAGAGGATCGAGATCGGCAGGATCAAGATCTAAGAGAACAGGAGAGAGTGAGAGAAAGACAAGAAGATAGAGAGGAGCGACAAAGGATGATGCACACTATGGAGACTATGGCAGCTGCCATGGCACAACAAGCCGCATCCATTGTGTCTGGGTAGGCAGACACAATGGTTGCTGAGAACTGGCTGATGGAGATGGAGAAGGTCTTTAGCGTGCTGACATGCACGGAAGATGAGAGTGTGAGATGGGCAGCTTATATGTTGGATGGGGAGGCTGGGCCTTAGTGGAAGTCCGTGATACAGACTCGGGCTCAGGAGACCCCAGAGTTGCCTTGGACTTGGGAGGAGTTTGTTGAGGAGTTCAACAAACAATATTTTTCGGAAGTGGTGAGGAACCAGCTTGAGATACAATTTTTATAGTTAGTACAAGGGAGAATGACAGTGAGAGAATATGGGGTAGAGTTTCTACGACTTGCTCGTTTTGCTCCGGATTACGTCGCTACTGAAGTGATGAAGTCCAAGAGGTTTCAGCAAGGTTTGAAGCCTAAGGTTAGGGGAGGCGTAGCTCCATTTCAGTTAAGGACCTATGAAGAGGTCATGAGTAAAGCACTAGTGGTTGAAGAGGAGAATACAAATAGATATCGACAGAGAGAGCAACAGAGAGGAGGAAATGATCAAGGAAGATCGGGGAACTACGAACAGGTGAACAAAAAGTCGAGGTTCATGACCCAAAATCAGAGACCACAGTTTCAGGGAGGTTTCGGAAGGCCGGCGCAACAACAACACCAATAGTGGTTTCCATTACTTGCGTCGGGGAGACCTTTTCGCTATGAGAGCCCTGCCATGTCTACTGGCACCACTATCACACAGGGTTCTCGTACTGTTTCTTCCGCACCTCGAGAGACTTGCGCAAAGTGTGGCAAGCCTCATAGAACGGGGGATTGTAGATTGGGAACTAGGGATTGTTTCTGATGTGGCAAGGTGGGCCACTTCATCAAGGATTGCCCCGAGACGAATAAAAGAAAGACGGTTTCAGTTGCAGCACCACGACCCATTCAAGCAAGGAAGCCGATCGTTCAGGGGAGTGCCTATGCAGTCACTGCTCAGGAAGCAGGGAACGTGCATGAAGTCATCCAAGGTGAGACTCGTTAAAAAAATTAAAGAGAATTTTCATTTCATTAAAATTTTAGATAGAGAAGGAGCATGCATTAGAAATTGTATAGATTCTTTCTCAATACAAAAGCTGTATGTGAATTAAGGGTGTAAATTGATGTGTAAATTATTGTATGTATGTATGTATACTATAGGTACTTTAAATATATATGAAAAAGGATGCTTCGGTGGATATGACGCTCGAGTGTTGATAGACCCAGGGTCTACCCACTCATTCGTCACTCCACGTTTCGCCAAGAAGATGAAGATTGTTCCAGAGGCGTTGGATTTCGTCCTATCTGTGTCTATTCCGACTGGAGAGTTAGTAGACACGGAGTTAGCTTGCAAATCCATCATTGTAGCAGTTCGAGACTTAGAGGTGCATGAATTGGAAGCAAAGTTGATACTGTTAGACATGCAAGGGTTTGACGTGATCCTTGGCATGGACTGGTTGGTGCAACATTGTGCAACCGTCGATTGCAAGAACAAGGTAGTCATTTTTAGACCCAACACAAGAAGATCATTTCGGTTTCAAGGAGTGAGGTCATCATCTGTGCCACTGATCTCAGCTGTAAGGGCCGAAAAGATGATCAGAAAGGGTTGCAGTGGATACTTGACCTTCTTAAAGGAGGACAAGGAAGAAAAGAATGTCATTTCTGAGATAGCAGTTGTGCGAGACTTTGTCGACGTGTTTCCAGAAGAGTTGCCTGGATTACCTCCAGAGAGAGAAGTAGAATTCGCCATTGACTTAGCACCAGGAACGGAGCCTATTTCGAAAGCGCCTTATAGAATGGCTCCTGCTGAGCTAAAGGAGTTGAAGGAACAACTGCAAGAGCTTATGGACAAGGGGTTTGTTAGACCGAGCGTGTCTCCATGGGGAGCACCGGTCTTGTTTGTCAAGAAGAAGGATGGGTCAATGCGGCTATGCATTGACTATCGACAATTGAACAAACTCACTGTGAAGAACCACTACCCTTTGCCTAGAATTGACGATCTATTCGACCAACTGCAAGGACCAAGGTATTTTTCCAAGATCGACCTGAGATCTGGGTATCATCAGTTGTGAGTCAAGGCAGAGGACATTCAGAAGACAGCTTTCCGGACACGGTATGGACACTATGAATTCCTTGTGATGCCGTTTGGATTGACGAATGCTCCGGCGTCGTTTATGGATCTGATGAACCGAGTGTTTAAACCACACTTGGACTCCTGCGTCATAGTGTTCGTTGATGATATACTGATATACTCCAAATCCAAGACGGAACACGAAGAACATTTGAGGATTGCTCTACAGACGCTACGTGAACACCAATTGTACGCCAAACTCAGCAAGTGTGAGTTTTGGTTGGAAGAGGTTAGCTTTTTGGGACACGTTATCTCAAAACAGGGTGTCACTATAGATCCAGCGAAGATAGAAGCAGTGGTAAAATGGATACAACCAAAGACAGTGACCGATGTCCAAAGTTTTCTGGGCTTAGCAGGCTATTATCGACGTTTCGTCGAGGGGTTTTCAAAGATATCGGGACCTCTCACAAAGCTGACACGAAAAGATTCAAGGTTTGAGTGGAGTGAGGCATGCGAGAAGAGTTTTCAAGAACTCAAAACGAGACTCACTTCGGCTCCAGTGCTAGCGATTCCTTCAGGCAGTGGAGGATACGTCGTGTACAGCGACGCGTCATACAATGGCCTTGGTTGTGTACTCAACCAACACAAGAAGGTGATAGCTTACGGATCAAGACAGCTGAAAGAACACGAGAAAAATTACCCGACTCATGACTTGGAACTAGCAGCAGTCATTTTTGCGCTGAAGATTTGGAGACATTACTTGTATGGTGAGACTTTTGAAATTTTCACCGATCATAAGAGCCTCCGATATCTCTTTACACAGAAAGAGCTCAACATGAGACAGCGCAGGTGGATGGAATTCCTTAAGGATTACGATTGCTCCATACAATACCATCCAGGCAAGGCGAATGTAGTAGCCGATGCATTGAGTCGGAAGGGTTCAGCTCAGTTAGCTTGTTTGGTTTTGGGTATGCACCGATGGAAATTATTGGAAGACCTGGCATTCTATGATGCGAACATTGAGTCAAAGGACACCGGATCCTTTTTAGCTAACATATCAGTAAAGCCAGTGATATTTGAACATATCCACGATCTACAGATGAAAGATCCGGCATTGACAAAGATTCATCAAGACGTGAGTGAAGGCATCAGGTCAGACTTCTCGGTCAAAGAAGATGGTTCTTTAATGTTTAAGGGCCGTCTATGCATTCCGGACAATGCCGATCTAAGACGAACAATTCTTGATGAGGCCCATAAGTCAAATTATGCTATCCACCCTGGTAGCACCAAAATGTACCAAGATTTGAAAAGGAACTACTGGTGGAGAGGACTGAAACAAGACGTGGCCCAGTACGTGTCACGGTGTTTGACTTGTCAGCAAGTGAAGGTTGATCATAGACATCCTGCTGGACTATTGCAACCTTTACCAATCCCAGAATGGAAGTGGGAATCAATCTCGATGGACTTCATTGTTGGATTACCCCGTACTGCCAAGAGACACAATGCCATTTGGGTCGTCGTAGACCGATTGACCAAATCAGCGCACTTTTTGCCGTACAATACTATGTATACAGCAGGAAGACTGGCAGACTTATACATGAAGGAGATTGTAAGATTACATGGGATTCAAGCGGCATAGTTTTTGGATCGTGACCCACTATATACGTCCAAATTTTAGAAGAAATTTCAAGAAGGAATGGGAACACGACTAGACTTTAGTTCAGCTTTCCATCCTCAAACTGATGGGCAGACAGAGCAAGTGAACCAAGTAATAGAAGACATGCTCAGAGCATGCATGCTTGATATGCAAGGATACTGGGATGAGTATCTACCGATGCTCGAGTTCGCATACAACAACAGTTTCCAAACGAGCATTGGCATGGCACCGTATGAAGCTCTGTATGGACGACGATGCAAATCACCCCTCAATTGGGAGGAAACAGGTGAGAAATTTGTGTTAGGACCAAAACTACTTGAAGATAACGCCACCGTTGTTCGAATTATCAGAGAAAGGCTGAAGACAGCACAGAGTAGGCAAAAAAGTTACGTTGACATGAAGCGAACTAGTGTCGACTATAAGGTGGGCGAGCACATGTTTGTCAAAGTGTCACCTATGAAAGGCGTGATGAGATTTGGCAAGAGAGGGAAGTTAAGTCCACGTTATGTTGGACCATTCGAAATTTTGGGACGCGTAGGTGAAGTTGCGTATCGCATTGGTTTACCACCGCTGTTTGATCGAGTACATAACATTTTCCACATTTCGATGCTCAGAAAGTATGTGAATGATCCATCTCATGTGTTAGGAAAACAATCTATGGAGATGTGTGAGGACATGAGCACGATAGAGGAACCTGTGGAAATCTTGGATCGAAAGGAACAAGTACTACGCACTAAAGTGATTCCCTTAGTGCTTGTTCGGTGGAACAACCATCCAAAAGAAGAGGCTACTTGGGAACGAGAGGCCGATGTGAAGGAACAATATCCAGCCTTGTTTCCAACGACGTGAGAATCCAATGTAAACCACAAACATGTTTGTGGAATCTCCATGATACTTGTAATTCAATGGAAGTTTTGATCAAAGTATGATTTAACGACCAGATTTTTGTGCACATGACCAAGTGTATGTGTTTTTATGGAAATATGAACCACTTGATGTCATAAACTACCAAAAGAAATCAAAGAACCAAGGAAATTGAAAATCAACAGAAATTGGGCAAAACCGATTAATCGAATTTCAAATCGATTAATCGATTTGGAATTTCGATTAATCGATTTTGTTCGATTGGTCGACTGGCACCTGCCAGTGACTGGAAATTTGAAAAAGAGTTAGAATATACATAGAATGCAATTTCGATTGATCGAGTTATAATTTCGATTAATCGATTTGGGATCTATTAATCGATTTTGGGAATTCGATTAATCGAATTGGGAATTCGATTAATCGAACAAATTGGGAATGTTAGAAGAAATTGGGAATAAATTAATGAAATTTCGATTAATCGAACTGGAACCTCGATTAATCGATTTACTAAAGGGACTTGGAACAAATTGAAGACAGATAGACGATTTCGATTAATCGAAGTGAATTTCGATTAATCGATTTTGAAATTTTGATTAATCGAATTGGGTTTCGATTAATCGAATAACTTAAGGAATTCTGGAATTTTGGAAGTTACTGCACGATTTCGATTAATCGAAGTGAAATTTGATTAATCGATTTTGAAATTTCGATTAATCGAAATGGATTTTGATTAATCGACTGGCTCACGCCAGTGAGCTCAAAAACTTAAATTTTTAAACGGATACGATTTCGATTAATCGAAATGTTTTCGATTAATCGAATTTAACTTTCGATTGATCGATTTGGGAAATCGATTAATCGATTTTGCGCGGCTTAACCTAGTTTTGAATCTCCATTAATCGATTCTGAATTTCGATTAATTGAGCCGAGGCCTATATATAAAAATTTGGGGATTTCATTCCCCATTCGAAATCATTTTAGCTTGGGATTTTTAGGCGCTTCACCTTCTTCTTCTTCTCCAACCATCCGGCGCCCTAGGGTTCCCTTTTTCCGACGGTTTTCGGCTCGCTTTCACATCGCATCGCCATCAAAACCTACGATAAACCCTAAAATCGAAGTTTTCTCTTCAATTTGAATTAGCTAAACCCTAGATTTTCTAAAAATGCCGCCCAAAACCCGGTTGTCTTCGAAGAAGGCAACCTCTAAGTTACCGGTTAGGCGTAAGAACGTCGCACCACCACCACCTACCCCATCGCCGGTGAGGACTCCGTCACCGTCGACATCGGAGACCACCTCCGATTCGACGAGCGCATCTATGCTCGAGTCTTCCCGCAAATCAACCCCGATGCCCCCACCACCCACTAATGTGATACAACCAAATGAATGGTGGGCCGCAAAGACCTTTGAGGTCGAATACATTGTCGACCCTACCCTTTTCACAAATCCCGATGTACCGGGCGAGACCCAATGGGCTCGAAACTACCTCAATAACGCCGGTCTCGGTAACCTTCTCAAACCAATCCGGGGTTCTTACTACCCTAGATTGGTGAGACTATTTTACCAAGGGCTTGTGCGGCGACACGATGTGATCAAGACCACTATCGAGGGTCGCGACTACCACGATCTGCGTCGCCACATACACGAGGTGCTCGAGTGCTACCTCAATTTCACCCCCGAGACCACCCTATTCCCACCCTTTGAGGAGGAACCTCGCTTTGAGGAGGTCATGACTCGCATGACCAATGGCAAGAAGGGGTCGGGCTCCTCCATAAAGAGGGTTGACCTTCCCCACTATATGTGGATGCTTGACTCGGTGGTCAAGTGCAATCTATACCCGATCGCCCGACACCGTGGCGTGGAGAAAGTGCAAGAGGCACTTTACTCGATTCTGGCCGGTGGTTTAGCGCCACCATGCTCATCCTCGAGGGGATGAGGTACATAAAGGGGAAACTGATGAAGGGCAACCTGCGGCCCAAGGAGAAGATTCCCTATGCTCGCCTTATATCGAGCATGTTGGAGTGCTACTCCGACGACCCATCCTACACTGTCTCTCCTCACGAGATGAGGGCTACGGACTGCGTGAAGACATTCTCTAGGTCTTCATGGGCCCGTAGCTATAACCAACTAAAGCTGACCCTACCGGCTCCGGGTCCCGCTCCGGTCGCAGCAGTAGCACCACCACCACCCCCACCACCACAGCAGGACCCACCCATGGGTGGGGCACACCCAGCCGAGCCTTCAGTGGAGAGGACTCCCTCTCATATCGCAGCCTCACCGACGCCACCTGCCCACTCCGCGCCCGCGACACCCACCTCGTCCTACCGCCGGTGCGCCGCATCATCTGGGCCAACCATCGAGGAGGTGTTGGCCCGTATGGAGGCCAACAATGAACGGATGAACCGGAGGATGGACTTCCTCCTCTTTCACACCCTACGCCACATCTACCCGACCGACTACCGCCGCTACCTCGCCCAGGAGGAGGTGGGCGATGGACGCCTGACCTTCCATCGAGGACCCGTCTTCCATCCCACTGCCCACTCACGCTGGCTCCTTCCACATCTACCTCCGCTCCGCCGGCAGCCTTGCAGCCACAGTGGCCGACCGCCCCACCAGACAGTCTCCACCACTGTGCAGCCCCGGCTCTTGATTTTTTGTACATGTATATTTTTGTATGCCAACTTATTGGCGCCTTGTAAAATTTTCACATATTAATAGAAATCTACATTTTTGTGTTAATTGTTTTATTTCGTCAAAAATTTGAATTCCATGCTTGTAATTGTGAATACCTAAATACGTCTGAGTCAACTGGACCACCTCACCTGAGAGGGTGGGGGGGGGGTTAGACCCAGACAGACAAACCTCGGGTTATTTTCAAGGACGAAAATTCCCAAGGTGGGGAGGATGTAATAGCCCGAAAAAAATCACACTAAACTATAACCTCGGGATCCGTGCCCGATCGGTCATAGGTTTGACCAAATAGAAGTTCAATAATTAGCATTGAGTGTGATGAGCGAATGAGATGAGATGGTTTGTGAAGCTATGTGGTGTGTGTTGTGAATCTGAAGTCACAAACACCTATTGAGGTGCATGTGCTCAACACACAAGCTAGGGGGGATAAAAGGGTTTAATAACCCTAAAACCAATAGCTTTGGTTGTTGAGAGAGAAGTAAAGAAGAGAGAGAGAAGGAGAGCATAGTTAATGCAAGGAGTAAATGCTAGTTGAGGAAGGGGGATTCGAGCAATAAACGTCGGATTCGACGCGAGGGATCCGCTAGAAGCAAAGCTGGAACCCTAGCCTTCCAACCACTTGATTTGAAATCAATTTGAGATTGATTCAAGGTAAATTTTCGTGAATAAAATGCATAGATTATAGAGGTTAAATTGTAGTTGAAAATGGATAAATCATAGGATAATGGTTTAAAAAAATAGAGGAAAAAGTGTGGAAAAAGATTGGGAAGAACAGCTCGAAAGGGGCTGAATCTGGCAATTTCGATTAATCGAAATTGGGTTTCGATTAATTGAAATTGGCCAAGAAGTTGAAAAGTCAGAGGACCCCGATCTCGATTAATCGAATTGAATTTCGATTAATCGACTTTGGATTTCGATTAATCGATTTGGGTATCGATTAATCGACTGAGAACCTCCAGTGGACCCCAGGGGCTGGAGGAAATGACTTGGGGAAAATCGACTAATCGAAATGAGATTTCGATTAATCGATTTCAATTTTTGATTAATCGATTTGGGATCGATTAATCGATTTTAGGAACTCGATTACTCGAATTGAGAATCGACTTGGCTAAACAGAGAATTTCGATTAATCGAATTAGGATTCGATTAATCGAATGAAAATCTCGATTAATCGATTTGAGAATCGATTAATCGATATTGACTTTCGATTAATCGATTTTGGAAATTGATTAATCGAATCAGATTCGATTAATCGATTTTGGAGTTCGATTAATCGACTGAGCTAATTTATGTTAACTTTTGAGTTTGACTTTAAGATTCTTGGAAGGTCTTGGACCTTCTTTATTGCATCCCTAGTGATGTGTTTCACCTGTTATGTGGTACCATAGGTGGTACGTGTGAACTAATGCACAAGGAGCCATGTGGGACCTTGATGCGTTGATCAAATGAAGACTTGAGGTAGGGAACACCTTGAACATGTACTTTCTTTTACAAGAGCATGTATGTAGTGATATAGAATTCAAATTCAAATATTTTATTGCTTAAGAATTGTGAAAAGTGTGTGTGAGTGACACCCATAAGAGTAAGTATAATGAGCCATCCCCAGGGGATGAAGAAATAAAGAGATAAGAGCATCAGGTGTGATGCAAGTGAATGGATACATCCCAGGGATGTATCCAAGATTGAATCATGTTTGATAGGGCCTAACTGATATAAGATAGCACACTTACATGGTGAATAACTATATGTAAGGCACCGATATTTTTGTTATTTGAGGTTTGATAGGATACCCCACCGACGTGGTGGGATATCCACGACTGACATGGGAGGATATCCGTGACCGATACGGCGGCGAAACCGTAGGCCAGTGCGGAGGCTTATCCGTTCACAGTAAGCACACCACAGGGGTGTTGATTTGAGACAAGTGAAACCCCGCCACCAATCCCCAGGGGAAAGGGGCTTGGGTACTATGTTGTATTCTCAGGGAATACGTTAAAAGTATCTATATAGATGACGATGAAGGGTATCTCATCGGGGCTCCATGCTATATTGCTCGGGGATTACTTAAGTTGAAAGTTTAAGTTTTGCTTTAGGCCTTTTCAGCATCATTCATGAATAAATGAAAACATAAGTAATTACCAGAAAAATGCAATACTTTTTAACTATTTTCATCAATAACTGCATAGAAACATCATGCATGGCGTATCATGGAATATATGTGAGTAATAATTTATATGTTCAACTGTGCTCTGTTCCCTATTGAGCTAGGATGTAGCTCACCCTATAGACTATACGTCGCAGGTCCACTACTAGCAGCTGCCGAGGCTTCAGGAGACGCTGACCCCGGTGAGTCGGACCTTGCGGCCGGAGACGAGTTGGAGCCACCTCCTGAGGACTTCTTCTAGAGGACTCCGTTGTGCCACTTTGAGGGCTTTTGAGAGAGATTAGTACGGCTTGGTATGTCAAGCGTTGTTTTGTTTAAATCATGTATATATTGAGTTAGGATTATTCTTTTGGGACGAACCATCTGTGATGATTGCTATCATCGATGGTTCGGATCGGTTCTCCATTAATGCAGAGGCATGAGGGTAGAACTGTCTTTTGGAGAATTACTTAATATAGATTTAAATTCCGCAGCTCCTTTATTATTTTATTTTATGCTTGATATGCCAATGCTCCGTGCTTAGCTAAGGGGCACAGTCAAGATGATCGTGCTGATGGCACGAGTTTCGGGGTGTCGAAATCCGGGCTGTGGTTGAAAAGGTTAGTTGGGCTTCCTTCCAGCTTGAGGGTGATGCTGATCCATGGTGGAAATCGGTGTTGAGAGAGAGGTTGAAAATCCTCACAGTTTATGGACTTGGGCGGAGTTTATTGAAGTGTTCAACAAAGAATATTTCCCCAAACAAGTGCGGAACCAACTAAAGAAAGATTTCGCTAACTTGGTGCAAGGGAATATGACCGTACGGGAGTATGGTAATGAATTTACAAGGTTATCGGGATTTACACCGAAATTAGTGGCCACCGAATTCATGAAGGCCAGTAAGTTCGAAGAGGGCCTAAGGCCGAATGTGAGAGAAAGGATCTCTATTTTCGAGCTAGAGACCTATGCAGAAGTGATAGGGAAAGCCATTCTTGCCGAAAGGGATATAGAAAATATGTACAAAAGGAGGGACCAACAGATTAGAGACAGCGCAAGCCAAATGCAGTCATGTGCCCATGAGCAGGCAACCGAAATACCAAGACTTTTGATGCCAGCACCCTCTTAACCTACTCGGGCTACGTATTCAGGACCGGTTATATCTACGCCTGAGGGGCCGAGACTATTGATGCCAGCACCTCATCAGCCTACTCCGAACCTTCCTCGGGCTAGAACATCGATAGTGCAGCAAACATCGTACACTGCTCCTGCCACACAGGTAGAGCCATGCTCGCGATGTGGGGGACCATACAGTACAGAGGAGTGTTGGTGGGTCACAGGCGCTTGCTTCAAGTGTGGACGAACAGGACATCGGATAAAGGAATGCCCCAAAGCTAATAAGGAGAACACGGCATAGGCATCTGCTCAAGGGTCATGATAGCTAACTTCTGATCTAAACCTAGTCGTGGTGTAGTACCTTGACCGATATATTGCATCTTTTTGTGACTATGACACACCCTAGCTCTATTATGTGGTTATCTTATGTTTTAGATGGTGGGTCTTCTTAATGGTTGAGCTTTTTCATATTTTTTTAAAAAGAATTTGACATGATTTTGAGAGCTTACTTTGAAGGTTCACTCGTAATGAATGATGTCATGGCTGCCATGCCTTGGTTTTTATATCATTTTGATAGTAGAGGATTTTGTATAGATTTAGTGGTGGATACATTACTATCCATGTGCCTTTCTATTGCAGGGTGAATGAATTCGACTAGTCATTGAGGTCAATGGTAGTCGTACTTGATTGATAATCTAGTCTACCTACATATGCTAAGATAGTGGGGGAGCTACAACATAAACGTTTCTGTGTGCAGGATAAAACGTAATTCAAATAGTGATTGATAAATCTGTTGCAGGGATAATCATCGACATAGTTGTGAGTGTCATGATTGCAATAATTTTAGATCTATAGTATGGTGGTCACTATTGTGGCAAAGATGGTGGTAAATATTTTTGTGGTTGAGTTTTTAAACAAGGGATAACTTCGTTGCGACTAAATGTTCAGTTTACTAGTGGGTATCTCATGTCGCACCTATAATTTTGGATCATTTGGTAGATCGTTATCAAAGTGTTCTACTTAGTTGTGGACATCTTGTTAGGAGTTCACGAATTTACGTGTATTAATGTGCCAAATTTAGTATGGCCATTTTGGTGAACCGTCAGTCTTAAAATCACTAACAGTAGGCATACTCCCTAGGTGGGTGGTGTGTATTTGCAGCAACCTACATCCTATAGATTTTCGAGGACGAAAATTCCTTCAAGGAGGGGTGAATGTAATGACCCTAATTATTTTTCGTTGACGTTGAGTCATTGACTCTTGAGGAGAATCTACTATGTCTGCTCAGACCTGTGAGATATTTATACATTTTCGATGGGGGCATATCAATTTTCAAGGACGAAAATTTTTTTAGGTGGGAAGAATGTAACATCCCGAAAATTTTAACCTTTGAATAGTACGCCTCGGTATACGTGCCTGACTGGTCACATACCCGACATTGTAAAATTAATTAAATAAATTAGTTTGGGCTAGGTCTTAATTGAAAAAGATTGATTTAGATTGTGTGTGGGTCATTAGATGGTCGTGTACACCAAGCTTCGGTGTATTAGCTCTACACCGAACCCAATTGATAAGTGGTTTGGAGTGGACAGGCCCAACACCGAATTACAAGATCATTTTATTGTAGATAACACCCTAAATAAATATATCCGTTTCACTTAGAATCTAGTTCTTTGAATAATAACTAATACCCAAGGATAAGTGTATGTGCTTTACATAGGAACCATCCCCTTTATATAAAAAGTCAAAAGCTTCCTTTAGAAGCTACAACCGGTTGCAAAATTTAGAGGTTTTGGGCTTTTTAGAGAGCTTAGAGAGAGAAAGGGAAGAGGAAGGAGCAAGCCCTTGGGTTTCGGTCGATTTTCCCCTTGTTTTCTTCTTCTTCTTTGATCAATCACCGCAAGGAAATGTCGATTGGGTGCGATTGCGATCAAATGGCTTGAGAAAGCCCTCTTTTGACGCGGGAACCCTAGATTGGGCATGAGCTCGTGGATCAAGTGATTGATCAATTTAAGGTATGGAAATTTTGATAAATTATGATTTAAAGTTGAGTTAGTTTGATTTGTGTTTGATTTAGGTTTATGGGTGAGAAATTTGAAGAAGAAAGATGAGATTTGAAAGGAAAATGGGTTGAGAAGTTAGAACCCGATTTTGGGTGAAATCTGACGAAACCGTTCAATCGAAATTAGAAATCGATCGAACGATTTCATCAAGAGTGAAATCTGACGAAACCGTTCGATCGAAATTAGAAATCGATCGAACGATTTCGTCAAGAGTGAAATCTGAAGGTTTCTGATCGGTTTAGAAACTGTTTGATCGGTTTGAAAACTGTTCGAACGAAATTAGAAACCGTTCGATCGGTTTGAAATTCGTTCAAACGAAATTAGAAACCGTTCGATCGATTTTAAATCGTTCGAACGATTTTGACTAGGCTCACTGATACTTCTTTAGTATTTCGGCCATAACGTTTTACCCCGAACTCCGATTGATGTAATTCTTATGGTGTTGGAAAGAAGACAGAAAGATCTATAACTTTTATGATTTGAAAAACTTATGAATCAATCATTTTAAAGGTCCAAATTGAGTGAGAATGTGGGCTAAGTTTCAAGTTAGCATGCTTTCACTGAATGCCAAAACTGCTTCGGTATTGTTGTTGTAACTTTCTACCCCGAACTTGAAATCACATAATTCTTGAGGCGTTGGAAAGAGATCATCGATATCTAAAATTTTTGTGATTTAACCAACTCTTGAATCCAAAGTTTTAAAGGTCAAAATTTTAGAGGAAAGTTACATCAAACTCTAGGGTAGCACAAACTTGTCAATTTCCGCTTCATTTTGAGAAAATACTTATGTAGGTTTAAGTTATTAGTTATTGGAATTGATCCTTGATACATCATCATATGCTTGTGATGTAGATTGAGGCCGGAATCCATCGATAGAGCTTAGATTGGCTTAGCGCGACTTCAAGGCTAAGGTGGGGAAATTCCAATACATGATTGCATTTTTATTTGATTTCATAGATGCTTGATATGATCGAATGAAATATGATTTGAAATTTTAAATTCCAAATTCTGTCAGTTTTGAATATGATTTTTGAGCTTTAACTTTTGAACTCCGAATGTCATGAAGAACTTTGAATCTATGCTTTTAGAAATGGAAATTTGATGTTTGCTGAATCTATTTACATTTATATTTTCGAAATGCTTTTGATCATTGAGAATTTGTTTTCATTTGAGTTTTTGAATGTATTGGACAGTTGAATATGTATATGAACCTGAAAGTCATGTAAGAAAAACTGAATATATAAGCTATGTAAGTAAATCGAACCTGCAAGCTTGTCATACTGTGGACCGCTATGGGCGGATTATAAGTGTGTTGTGGACTTCTACGGGCGGATTATATGACATCGTGGATCGCTATGGGCGGATTATATGTGCATGTATGGACCGCTTTAGGCGGATTATATGGTACCTTGTGGGCTGCTAGGGCGGAATCGAACCGACACGGCGGCTAACCGTGAATCGAACCGGCATGGCGGTTAAACCCATGAATCGAATCGGCATGGTGGGATATCTGTGAATCAAACCGGCACGGCGGCTAACTGTGAATCGAACTGGCACGGCGGCTAACTATGAATCAAACTGGTACGGCAGTCTCCGTGAATCGAACTGGCACGGCAGTCTCAGTGAATCGAACCGGCACGGCGGGTTATCCGTGAATCAAATTGTGTAAGTTAAGAATGGGTGAGACATTGTGTAAGCTAAGTAAGAATGTGTAAGATATGTAAGTAAGTCAAGAAGGAATGTGTAAGAGATAAGTAAGTAAAGTAAGAATGAGTAATACACGTAAGTGAGTGTAAATCGAACTCAGTAAATCAAAGATAAGAAATATGCTTTTGATAAGAGATTAGTTTCGATTTTTATAAGAAAATATCTTGGAATCAGTTTTGATGTTTATAAGGAAATGTCCTTGAATCAGTTGGCCTTTGAAATTAGTTTTGAATTTTGATAAGAAAATGCATTTTAACTTTCGATTTGGTTTTATAAGAAAGCCTTTGAACTCAATTTTAGTTGATAAGAAATGCCTTTGAAATCAGTATTAGTTTTGATAAGAAAATGTTTTGATCTTGTCTTTGAATCTATGCATGTGATGAGATGTATATTGGTATTTGTTTTCTCCACTGAGCTTAGATGTTAGCTCACCCCGACTATACGTCACAGGTGTAGGTTTGAGAAAAACCAGACTACATACTTGAAGAAATGGAGCTTCCGCATAAGGATTTGTACTTTATTTCGAGATCGTAGATTTAGTGCATGGTGGATTTTGGTAAGTTTGAGCTTGGTGCATTCGTGCTATTATACATGCATGGTATACTACTATTGGTGATGGTTGGTCATCACTGATGTTTGTTTGGTTCTGTACATATTAGGTATTAGAACTGGAGTTTTTATCTATGACATATATATATATCTTTGCTTTGATTTCAGTATACATATGGATGTGCCAAGTATTCTGTATCAGATTGTGATCTACGATCTGGCGGTCCGGGTTTTCCCTTTTGGTATTTGGTATAAGTTGAGAAAAAAAAAATGTGTCTCAAAATTTTAGGTTGAAAAATCCAAGCTGTCACAGTATACATGAAAGGCTGGGAAATGAATTTGAGCATAACTACTGTACACACCCAAATTTGGCCCAAGGCCCAATCGAAACATACTTCGAGAAAGTTGCACCCCCGAGCTTCTGATAGCTTCTCCCATACCCTTAGGAATCTTCCTAAACCCTTAGGAGCTTTCCCATACCCTGAGGAATTACCCCCGACCTTTAGAAACTTCTCTCAAACCCTTAGTTAACCCTCCTGGGCTATGGTTAGAGAGAGATGAACTAGGTCTGGCAAAGTGATAACCCCAGATTTTTTAGAACCGTACACGTCATGTGCCAATCACGTGTATGTGTGGTTCACAAGGAAACCAATTTAACATATATACACTGGGCGTATATGTGTGAAACACACTACTTTTTTTCTTTCACTATATAAGTGAAAGTGGGGGAGAGGTCCCTCCCATACGTAACCTAATTAAATCTTAGAAGGAGAGAAGGAAGAATAGAGAAAAAGGAGAGAAGGTTTTGTAAAGAGGAGTAGGGTGGGGCTTGTTGGATCAGGCCATAGAGGATCAGGAAAGGAATTGGGTGAGGGACCAGGAATTTCCTCCATTCGTGTTAGAAGATTGGATTAAGTTATAGAAGATATATCGAATGAGGTATGTTAAATGCATATAATATTTAGGTGTGTTCTTATTGCATATATAAAGCAACGATTTAATAGTTTTGATGCTAAAAAGGGACCTTAAATGGAGTAAGAGGTTGCTTCTCGAACAGATCGAGGTGTCAAAATTATCGCTCCTCGCTCGAGCGGTCTAAAGGGATCGCTCGAGTGAGGACAAACTATAAAAATACAGCTTTGGGCTTGCTCGAAGCGGTCCCCAAAACAAAAGGGAAGCTCGCTCGAGTGAGGTCCCCAGTAAAGCTTCAGGCGGCTCGATTAACCGCTCGAGCGAGGTCCCCAGTAAAGCTTCAGGCGGCTCGATTAACCGCTCGAGCGACCTCGATTTAATCGCTCGAGCGAGGTCTAGTGACCGCTCGAGCAAGGAATTTTGCTCGCTCGCATGGGGCACCACTCAGTTCTTGAAATTATTGGTACAGAAACATGGAGGTTATGCACTCCAATGATTCTAGTAACCTTTCTAAGCATATTCTAAATACATGAAATGTAGGTTTGACGTATGATCGTGAAGTGTAAACCTCTACGAGAAAGCGTGCTTTGAAATTCGTCGAGGTAGGGAATATTCTTGAAACATGTATTTTATTTCGTCATCCCATATATGCAGTGTAACACTATGAAAAGGGTGAGTATTGTATGATCTTTCAATAAGGGGTGTGTGCGTGGGTTTCATGGTGAAACCATGAAGTCTCCAGGGGACGGAATATTGTAATGAGGGCATCTAAATGATGTATTAAACCAGTTGTATCCCAGGGATACAGACAAAAATAAATCGTGAAACTAAAGCATAATGATAAGGCCTAATGTACTAAAAATTAGCACAAGTCACGGTGAATAACTATAAGTAATGCACATCGATATTTCGTTATTTGAGGTTTGATTAGAATACCCCACCGACGTGGCGGGATACCCACAACTGACGCGGCAGGATATCCGTGACCGGTATGGCGGCCAATCCGTACACTTATAGCACATCCCAGGGATGTAGATTTAATAATAGACCCCGCCACCTACGAGAAGGGGCTTGGGCAGTATTCCCAGGGAATACACGTAACAATTGTCTAGTAGACGACGATGGTGGGTATTCCATCAGGGCTCGATGCTATATTGCTCGGGGATTATTTAAGTTAAAGGTTTAAGTGATTAGGCCAAAGTCATAACTAAACCAGTAAGATGAGAACAAACAACACTATGAAAGGAAATCAGCTGTATCCATTTTTGTTATTGCAGTTATATCAATTGTTCTACTTAAAGGTGATACCTAGTAAATTGTGCTCTCAAAACGGCTAACATATATGTGGGATTTAATCTATATATTCACTTTGTTTCCCTATTGAGCTAGGATGTAGCTAATCCCTTAGACTATACATCGCAGGTTCAGGACTAGCGGCAACAAGGACTTCTGGAGACTTTGATCTAGGGGATTCAGACTATGTACCCACTGAGGAATCAGAGCCTCCTCTTGAGGAATTCTTCTAGGAGACCCACTGGGTACTTTGAGAGTGAGTTGAGAGTGTTAGGCACGGCTTGGTATATCAAACTTCCTTATTGAATGTAATTAAATTCGGTATGTTTTTGATAAAACTCTTGAGATGCACATTCATATAACGGCTTGGGTAAGTTCTTATGCTCATGAATTGGCATGGGACAAGGACTGCCTTTAAGGACCATGACTATATTCTTTTTCTTTATGAGAATTCGCTAGAGTAAAATTTTTGCATGCTCATACCAAATGTATTGTAAAGGTTTATGGGGCACGACCTCGAGGGTCGTGCTGATGGCACGGTTTTCGAAGCACCGAAAATCAGGCTGTAACAGCAGGGATTTCAACTAAGACTAAATCTTATACAATTAAAAAGTAGGGGTCCTCAGCTTTCCAACAAGCCAAGAATTGTCCCGATTAGAGTTGTACATCAATAGTTACGACAATTTGAAATTTGGGCACAAAGTGGGCAACATTTGAACCTCGCAAAGCATGCATTGAACCTCACGAGAACTTCGGGAGATAATAGGCATACATGGCGCATCTAATACTTGCACCAAGTACAGGTGGGACCCACCTCAGGCTCTTGACTTTTAGACACTGTAAGTATGATTGGCGCATCTAATACATGCGCCAGGCTTAGCTACAATAACTGATGGTTTTTTGCTCAAATATCACTTTTGGGGTTTGACTTATTGACCATCTCAATGTTTGGGATGAGTTTCATTAGGACTGTTGCACCCATGTTTACCCTATTTGCAACCCTTTAGTCATTTGAAACATCACCCTATCATTCACCATTGAAGCCCCTTGCCCACATTTCTAAGCTTTCAAAATCCTAGGAACCTTAGATTAGGAGATTACCTAATTGCTAATCCCAATTGGCCCTTAAGCACCCTCCTAACCTACCCTTTTCCTATGAATAGAGAGCCCCTCCCCTTGGATTAAGGGCTTGAAATTTTTCCAAATGAGAGAAAAGAGTAAGAGATCCTTTCCTCCATTTGGTGCACCAAAACCCATATAAATTCTAGAATCCTAAATCATCCTAAAATCCCAATCCTCCATAAAAAACCATTGAGTTTGTGAGAGCACTATCCTTTAGTCTTCTTCCTCTATCTCTTAGCCATCAAGCCATAGGAGCTAGAACCCCTCCATTCAACCATCCAAGCTATCAAAAGCTCACCAAAGTGCCCTCATACGAAGGACTACAGCGGTGCTACAAGGGCCTGAGAGCTCTGGCTCTCCCCTCTACTCCTCTACCTTCTAAGCTTTTCTCCTATCCTCTAATTTGTGTCGTTACATCGCCGAAATCTCGATAAGTGCAAAGGGGCACAAATAGGATCCAAGTACCTTAGGGTCAAGGGGAAGTGTTATTTTCATTTTTATTTTTCTTTTATTCTAGCCATAAGTAGAGACCACTTTAGAGCGGGTTGATCAGGTGCCTAACACCTTCCTGATCGATAACCGAAGCCCCTACCCAAGAGCTTTGGCACAGACCAGTGAATCAAAGTCACATTTTTGGCACTTCAGTGCTTATAAAATTGATCTAGGTTTCCTGGGACACCAAAAGCTCTGAGTGGAGATTCTATATTTTTTTATAAATGCGCATCATTGCAACGGGATCGTCAAAAATCCTACGGTTGCACAGATGGCGACTCTGCTGGGGACTAGCTAGTAGAGCTTCCCTTTGAAATTTGGCTTTTTTTTTTTGTTTTTTTACTAACATTTGCTTGTGTTTCTTCTTCTTTCTTTTACTCACCCCTATGATTCATTCTTGCTTTTACGTACCCCTACTTTCCCGTCATTTACGTGCCTTAGCCGATTGGTGGGCCTACTTGAGCACCGTCCTTACGATTCCTTTATTTTTCCATCATTTACATGCCTTAGCCTATTGGCAGGCTTACTTGCACTTTTACATGCCTTAGCCATTTGGCAGGCTTACGTGAGCTTTTATATTTTCGTAAACATATTTCATCAGTGGACGCTGGCCCGTAGAGGCGGCACAGGACCCTCACCACCCGTTTCTTAAAAAAAAAATTCCTCAAAAATTTGAAATTAAAATTGAACCAAGATGAGACTTTAATTGAATTTTTACGGGGGTATATTTTTCAAGGGTTGGGAATTCTAGGCAAAGATATAAACGCCCCAATTCTTAGTATGGCGGCAGCCCCTAGTGGTGATGATCCAGAAAAGAACCACCCCACCTAGTATTTGAGAAGGTGCTTATGCTGGAGGTATATCGGGTGGGTAACCTATCCTGTTACAAAGCTTAAAACCCTTGGGGAGAGCGTTAGTAGTCTCGAAGCGACCTTGTATCCCTAGGTTCCATGAGGAGAGACTCGATGAAACTAAGAAATAAGTCCCCGAAAGCATTGCTTCTAAAAAACTAAGAAAAAAAGACTGAATTCTAGCTTGCTGATCTGCTGTTAGAGGTATCTAACCCCACTGTTTGCCTGGCGCAACTAATACACGCGCCAAGTCTAGAAACCTCAGATTTTCTCTGGCGCATGTTAGTAGGAGAATTCCAGAGCTAAAATGGCAGCAACTAAATAAACTAGTAAAAAGCAGAACTCCATAGCTAAAACTGTAGCATCTGTACTCGCATAACAGACCTTAGGAATTAGAATTTGAACGGGAGGACACAAACATTAGTTGACTTATTCAGCAGGCACTTCAGGCAGCTCAGAGAATCTTTCTCTGTCTTCCTGAAGACCTTCCAAAAGCTCGGCCATTGAATATTCTATAGATCTATGCTCAAGAGCTTCTAGCCCTGCAAACACTTGAGGAAACCTGGATGACCTTTCGTTTTCCTCGTTCACCATAACAGGCTAGGAGGATTCCTCCTTATTGGACTGCAAACGAATAGAAAACTTGTGTTTGGCTTTGCCTCTGTTATCTGTGACAAAAAATTATCAAAATGGGCAATGGGTAGCCAGGTAGCACTATATAACATGAAATTAGAGATCTCAATGGGGGTGTGAATGAGTCTGACCAGAGACTGCCATGTGCCTGGTATGAGCAAAGGTAAGTAGATGAACGGGCAAAGGTAAGTCGGACGGGCAACCCGGTTATGTATCAACCCGTTTATGCCCGATCTACCAATTAAGACCTCTAAACATAGAATATGTTGGGCGGCGCAGACCGGTCCAATCCTCCCCACAATGGGCCTGGTATGGGCTAAGGTATGTAGGCCCACATCATAAACGGCCCGACCTGAACCGATTAGCAAGTCAGGCTGTGTTTAGGTCGCTTCCTATGACCTTATCATAAGCGGCCCATTTAAGGTCAGATCCAAACCCGGCCTGACCTGACCCATTGAGACCCCTACATGGGATACTCCACCATAGAGTGATGCTATAAAAGTGACTGTATTATCTCTTTTTTTTGTCAGTAAAAGTGACAGTATTATCTTTAATATTCATAATTTGAAAAACAATAAAAGTTGTAGTAACACCTTGCATGTTTGAGAGGTAGTCTAGGGGCTCAGGAAATCCATTCCAGCCAAAACATTAATACATCAATCCTTAAAGGTGTAGATGTTTTGGGGATTCATTAGAAAAGAGATTCACGGTGTTCACCGAGAAAATTTGAGAAAATGTTGGAGCAGCATTTCAGGCCACTTTTCAAGCAGATGGTGAACAAGTGTAATCTTCCTTGTATCCTTCATTGAAGCTTAACTTCAGTGTGCATATTTACGAGATGGATTCCAATGAAGTGAAGAGCCGTATTACACTTCCAGGTTTGCATCTCTTCGATTCTAGTTTGGGATTCCTGATCAAGGTGGAAAGAGAGTCTCTGAATGTTATCTACTGAATGAGGAAAGAGGACATATCCGTGGTTGTTGCAGATTTCATTGGGGCCCAAAGACTTTTGCAAGCTGCTCCACATTTCTTTTGGCATTAGGGAGGAGAATGGACAGGCAGATTCTCACTAAAGAAGGAGCTAATCAGGTTGATCTTGTAATCATTGACAGACTTCCATTTTCAAGAGAAATGAGTTCAAAGGTGAAAACATGCAAACAGATACCCTTTTTTTTAATTACTGACTATTAGATATAAATATCACAAGAAACTAACATTGCTCAACTTATTCACTTCTCCCTGTTGAATAAGCTGAAGCTCTCTTAGGCAACTACAAATAGCTGGCATATGATGAATGGAAATAGACACATGGAGCATCAACAAAAAACTGAAAATTACCCATCCTGAATTTTCTGGCTCTGGGATTGGCCTCACGCAATGGGGAACTAACCGCATTTTCATCTAAATCAACTAATTCATCAGCTTCTTTGAGAACTGCTGACCATGAGCATGCTCTGTCTTGGATCTCACTCTCAAAGTTGCTAAGATGACTTGTTGAGAAGTCGGTAGCTCTAGAGATGAAGGAAATTTTTGAGGGCACATTGTTCTCCTTCTCAAAAAGAAAACAAAAAAATACAAAATGCCTCATTGACTTGAAGATAACGGTACATAGTTGCAAAGAAAGAAATGCATATATGATCCATCTAATTCAAGATATTGCTGACAAAAAAGTATCTAGAAGCATGAATATCCATAAGTAGTTATTCTATACGGAATTCATGCTCACAATGTTGAATGACATCACTCAAATGCTAATGATCATCATTCTTGCGATCAAACTTGAATTAATCAAAATAATCCGCTACAAATATCAACTTTAGAAACTTTTTTCTTTAGACTTCTAATTTGGTAATAAAGAGATAAAGGCCACGTGAAGTGAAAAACACCGCACACATCAAATATTATAAGCTAAGAAATTCTAAAACAAATATATTAATGGGATAAAAATTTCCAAGTTCATTTTTCCTTCTGTAGTTCTATAGGGTTTGACGAAACAACATTCTTCATGTAAGTAATAAGCAGTGGTTGTCACCAAATGAGTATCATGATAAATATAACAAATTCCTAATTGAAACAAAGATTACTGTACATTGAAGAGACTTGAGAATTTAATAAGCTAAAAGATTAGATTGGGACACACAATTGAATTAAATTAGATAAATAATGCGACTAGGTGAAAATATCAAAGTAGGGATATCCTATGTTATTTTTATTGAACATTTGTCCCACTTCAGATCCGTTGTTTTAAGTTGTATCTAATATAATTCAAATACCCAAATCCCTTTAACTTCCCATCATAAAAATGCGCAAACCATTTAACACAAAATCCTAGTAAATTCAATGGATTCACTAATTCTAGGACAAAACATATTATATATTCCATAATTTGTGGGAAAAAAGAGAACCCAATAGATGCACAAAAACTGAGTAGCGGTCAAACAACTTGCCTTTGCAGTTTGAGTTGAATGTACTTGGGTCCTGTTGGCTGTTGACAGATTCAGTAATTGCTCCGGTAGGATATGTTGATAAAATCCAAAAACTAATTTGTTCATTTTTTGGGCTTATAACTGCAAAACCAAAGTTTATACAAGCAATTAGATGTTTTCTTCAAATTTAACTCAGTATTTTTTCTAGGAGCTTGCCAATATATAAAGTTTAAAACATAAAACAACTCCCCAAACAGAAAAAAAAAAAAACAGACTATAATAGACGAGCTGGTAATATGGATACTGACCCGCTCCCAATCAAGATTGGGATCGGGTCACTGATCTTGGACATGTAACACTATTTTTCATCATGTGTGCCACGTGATGCGTAGGACCTGATGTGAAGATCAGGTGCGTTGAAGATTGCATTGAAAGAACATCTCTACCATCAGATACAAAGCAATAACTAAAACTAGTAGCCATTCTATTAAAAGCGTTTGACTGCTTTGAATCGCACATTGGAGAAGTTTGTTTCGATGCAATCCGCAATCCACCAGATCTTCACATCGGGTCCTTCACGTCACATAAAGTACATGATGAAATATAATGCCACTTGTCCAAAATCAGTGACCAAATCGAAATCTAGATTGGGAATAGGTCAGCTACCAAATACCAATTCATAAAAAAGACGCATTTTATGGAAACCCACAAATCTCAGATGAATTTAAATTGCACTCACAAAACAGAAATTAGAAAAACATGTCTATCACAACCTGCATTACCACGAGGAAAAACACGCCTCCTAAAAGCACAGAAGAAGAAAAAAATTGAAAAAAAAAAAGAAGAAAGCCACAATCCAATCCTTACCGCGATTTGCTTTTGAACGAAGATTTCTTCTTTGCTCCATGCAAACTTCCCTTCGACCTACGCAACTATTTTCTTTCACTCATATCAGTCTGAAATAGTTCTTGCAGCATCGTGTGCCTTCTTTATGGCCTTTACTGATTTTGCCCGCCGATAACCCTCTTCAACAAGTGACTTACTTGGTTTCCCTTTCTTGCCACTCACAGTCATCTGCAGCTGAAAACATGTATGAAAATAAAGAGTTTACCTTATTTAGTCCAAGTGAAGCTTCAACTAGGACTTTAGCTTATTATCATCAGTTCATGATAATAAAGGGGCACCATCACCACGAAAGCTCAGCCTACAACTGTTCAATGCGGCTCTGCATTCGTTGCATCTGAGCTGCCATTGGATCATGAAGAAAAACTATTAGGAATTGAAGATTGTTGAGTTATTCAGCCTTAGAATTAATAAATATGAAGAGCAACTCACCTATCATCATCAGTTCATGATAAAAATAGAGATCTGATGATGAAAAAATGCAATTTTTCTTTAAAATGTGACTTTAATTCAAGAAATTAGATGTAGTGGCTTCCAATGACAGGTTCCACGAAATTAGACGCATAATATGTACGAATAAATGGTTAGCTGGGTACAAGTACCAGACATCACCACAACTTGGGTTTCTCATAAAGTTTGGGCAAGCTGACTGCAAAAACACAATACAAATTTGCTACTTATTCAAAGTAATTTCATCAGATTTTAGAAACGGGGAAATGTGGCAGCAATATTAGTACTTTTTAAGTGACTTCCATTAATGCTTACGAACAGGTTTCAACTTACCACTCATTATTTTAAAAAGAGAATAGAATTAGGTAGCACAGCAGTTTAGAGTACTAAACAGGGGTTGAAACAGAGCCATTGTTATAGGTATGTTTAATTATTGACATTATTTGGCGAACACTGTTATTTTACTCGGCAAGCAATGGCATTGTAAAGTTCCCCTCCCATGTTGTTAATAGGAATTAGGTACAAGTAATACAAATCGACCTAATGTTATAGGTAATATATAGTGGGCAGGAATTACATTGATGTAAAGCTTAATAAAACCAAATTGTAAAAACTAATCAATTGGCATATGCAATCCCAATTGATTTGCATGCCCATTCTGTGAACTTTTACTGATTTGCATGCCCATTCTGTGAGACTCTGGAGGCTTGACCATTTGGACAAAGGAGATTGACCTGAGTGCCATCACGGGTGACTAAAAAAGCTCGTATACGAACAATTATTGTGATACAAGCATTCAGAAGTAAAATAGAAAGGGGAGACTAATGAGCATTATTGAGTATGCAGAGGGAAGTAGCATTATTATGAGACTGGATGATAATGCTATCATTTCAGTTCTAATTAGCTCAGACAGATTTTAAAACAATCACTCAACGCCCAATGAATTAAAATTCATGGAACAGAGAAGCATTTGCAAGGAATGATCATAAAGCACATTTCTAAATTAATTCCACACAGAACTCTTACAACTATTGGCATTAGATCGACAATCACCCTTAATAATACACACATGTGGGTATTGGAATCAACCAAACAATAAGCCAAATATGTAATGCAGTTCAATCAAATCATGTAATAAACATGGAAGTAACTACTCTGAGTTTTTAGAGGCTAACGCTAGAAAAATGGCTATCATTTTCCAGATAAGGAGCTCATAAGAGGGATAACTGAGACTTGGGTTGTGTTGCCCTCTTTATGCATTTTGATTCCCATTCAGAATTAGAGAAAAACTAGGACTACTAAACATTCCCCTCATTTACAGGGTGTTGTCCAAATCTATAGATAATTGAAGGAACATGTGAAAGTTAAGATCTAATTAAATCAGAAATCACCAGTTTCGAGCATGCAAATTATCACCAAATGTTTGCTTATATTTATCATCAGATCAGACTATTCAAATATGGAAAGACAAATGTGTAGAAAAAATCCTAATATAAGCAGGCTGGGTTGGGCTTGGGCTGGGTCACCTATTAAAAAATCATATAATTAAAGCCCATGCTCAATATTGCCACCCCTAGGTTTCACTCCATAGGATGTCAATAGTCTTTTTGGCATCCAGAAGTATATCACGAGCCATTAGAGTCTTGATGAAAGTAATGCCTCCCGACTCACGAATCCTAGAGAAAGTTTACTGCTACTGATTTTGAGGTCCATAGAACCTGTATGAATGCATGTGTCTTTGACATGATAATCTATTTTTTGAAAAAGGACTGATGCTTCTCTACAGATCAGAGCCTAATTTAGGCGGAACACCACTATTATCATCTTTATGTGGTTTATATGGAGATATGTTGTTTCTCCTTGGAATTGAACTAGTTTTCGAAACTTTGACAGGAGAAGAGAGATTGTAATCGTGATTCGAAGACTACCTTTGGCTGTGGCTTAGCGGGCTGATATGCCTCACAGAATCCGGAGTTTTCAGCCTATTGGAAACTACAGCTCTTGTCTAAATTTTGTCTGAATGAAACTTAAATTTACTTAAATGTCCTAACTGATACTTAAATATAAATAGTGACATCTAATTTTGATAAGGATAAAAGGGCATTGTAGTCCGTGGCTGATCCACCGGTGGAAAATTATAATGAATGGACGGGACCATTCAATGGACGCTTAAGTGGCGCGATATAAGTGGCTGCCCCGACGTGCATTGCTTACATCGCGCCACATGAGCAATACATGTTGAATGGTATAACATCGTCCCTGCCAAATTGGCCATGATTTACCCTTCGCAACTCCTTTACCCTTAGAATCCCTACTAGACATTGTTGTTGGATCGAGTCCGATACATTTTGGATCGTGTTTGACTTCATGGACTCGAACGATGGAGATCATTTTTTGTTTCATCTTTTACAAAATAAATCTTGAGAACCTGGGGGTCAAATCACATGGAACACATGATGGTTCCACATGGCATACATCTCATAAAGTGACCCAAGTACCAAGAGCATCAGCGCTTGAATAAAGTACCTAATGACAACTCAAGTTTAAAAGGGGCAAGTGCCTTTAACAAAGTAGCTTGTACTATTTTATGGCTAGGCCTTGTAGACCCATTAATCATATATATATATATATAAGCAATGAGGGAAAGGGAAAGGGATGAAGAATAAAACCAATTCCTCCCTATTTTTTCGATTAAACACAAAATACTCCCTACATTATTCAAAAACCTGATATTAATCAATTGAAGAATAAAACCAATTCCTCACTTTTTTTGGATTAAACAATCAAAATAATTCCTACATTTTTTTCCTGAAGGTAGTGCCCACAATGCAAAGAGCAAAGGCAAGCAAGCAAGAAGTTGGATCTATAGAGGCTTCCTGAGGTGCTAGTTATTCATCTAAAGAGATTCTCTTATAGCAGATCTATGAAGCACAAATTGGAAACCTTTGTCAACTTCCCTATTCATGGATTTGACTTGACAAACTATGTAGCACACAAGATCTATGCCTTGAGTAACCACTACGGTGGCATGGGAAGTGGACACTATACTGCTCATATCAAGGTGAATGAGCATGTCTCTGACCTTGCTTTAGCTTTGGATTTTACATTTTTTAATAAAGTGTTATTTTTCGGGGACAATTGATTGGTTGTGTAACATGCATGGTATCAAAACTCCACAACTCCACAAAAACATGCTAGTGTATTGGGATTAATCAGATTTTTGTTTGTGGCATATTTCAGGTCCGAACTTAATTCAAGACCCCACAACTCCACAAAATCATGGCAATCCCCACTAAGCCAGAAACAAAAATCTAATGCAACCTATAAATTGAAATCCCAAAAGGATCCATTATAGAAGAACATATATTTAGCTCCTAGATATGCTTTCAGGTCCAAACTTAATTCAAAAGCCCACAACTCCACAAAAAAAATGGCAATCCCCACTATGCCAGAAACAAAAATCAGATGCAACCTATAAATTGAAATCCCAAAATCCTAGATCTGTTTTCAAGTCTGAAATTAATTGAAGACCCACAACTCCACAAAAAACAGATAAGAGAAATGATTTATATTGCTGATATATTGAACCCTAGCCAATGAAATAGAATAATAAGTATAGATACAAGGAATTAACAAGAAAATCTAAGATATTAATAGATCTGAAAGAAGAGATTTACCTTTACCCTAAAACTCCATTGATGAAGGAAGAGTTTGAGAGTTTTAGAGGAGAGAAGCTAGAGGAGGCAGCAACAGAAAATGAAAAATGAACTCGACCCTACCAGATTAAAGGAAATGGCCAGGAGTAAAAATCAACATTGAAAGGCTGTTGATTTTAATGCTTCAGCGTCGAATCTGATTCTTCAGGACTCTGATGCTTCAAATGGAGACGAAGCGAGCTAGGGTTTCTGAAGGGAGTTCGTGAGAAGGAGAAGGAGAAGGGAGAAGGGTTTCAGAAGGGAGTTGAGAAGGGAGAAGGCCTAGGGTTTCAGTTCGTCCGAAGGTAAAAAATTGATTTATATAATGGCCTGATTGAGTGGGTCATGCGCTTTAAGCGGAGTGGTCGGGTTGGCTCTCGGGGGTCGGCCCAAATCTGCCCCTACACTGACGGCGCCTATATTCTAGCCGTCGGCGTATGCCCTATTTTTTGTAGTGCAGGTAGAAAAAAGAGGCTTCCATGTTGCTCTTCATTGAAGATTTTTTAAAATGAAGACTAACATATCATATAGACACCTCATCTAATCTGACCGTCAGTCTAGTTCAGGATCATAGATATTAAAAAAAATACCAAAAGTGTGTCCATAAAAGCATACAACACACACATAATGGTCAATAGAACCTGACAAGAAGCTATCATTGATTGGGGACATGGCAATCAATTTAAAATTGTACTTGACACCTATAACCAATTCATAGTTCATCAAGCATTTTATGTAAGCTAGCCCAAAAATAGATATATGATTAAGTTACAATGCAGATCTGGTTCCCATAAGGGGATATCCATGCTTAAGCATCATGCCTTTAATATATATCAAGAATTAGGACATAAAAGTCAAACCAATGAGGTCATCAATTTGACTACGGCTTGCACAACAAAAAGGAGATACAGAATAAAACCTAAACAATTAGACATTCACCATCATCTCCGCTCCCTTAAAACCCAACTTTTTAAAAATGGCAAACAAGAACACATTCAATTAAAAAAATTAGCATAAAAAAGGCAATAATCCCAGCTTACCAACCAAACATAATGCAAAGGTGTTTTTGACAAGCTGCTTTGTCAACAATATTACCTGCTTAAGCTGGCCCCTTCTCTTGGAAAGAAGAATAATTTGATCATTAAGAGCCTTCCATGCACGAGCTTCATAGCAAAGTTGAACTAAGGCAATTACTGCCTTCTTAGTGCCAGGAACATCCCCAGCAAGCCTCATATGTTTTTCCTCATTCAAAAGAGAATCTATGGCAGCTTCAAGATTCTTCCCTTCCTGCAAATTGCTCAACATCTTAACAACCATTAGAAAGCAGACTTAGCGAAGACGTAAGTAAAGAACTAAATATAATTTTCCCATAAAATGCTTGCTGGTAAGGGTTTGAAAAATATTTATCTCCAAATCATAGTAAGCACTGATGTGCTCACTCAAAATCAGTGAAATTTGAGAAGCAAAGGAAAAATATTCCCATCAAAGCTATCCTAATAAAAAATAACATATTGCCCAAGTAGATACATCAATACAAGATAACATATACTAAATAACATAGAGTCCGAAAACAATATAATGTGAAATAACTTTTTATATCTACATGCAGATTAACTGTGGTCTCACTTGTGTTGAAGCTGATATTGGTGATGCCCTTGTACAATACTTCATGGATTTGCATCAGGCTGAGAGAGCGTTCAGCCCAAAGCTGAATGGGCTGAGTTTTTGAAGATTGACGTGGGCTGAGTTTTTGAAATTTTTGAACACCAAAATTTTGAAAACTAAAATGGCAATCACCATAGAGAAGTCGAATCAAATTGGGAAACACCATCCAGATTCCATATATATATGAAGCTTGGATGAATCATAGGCATCGCTATCTGGTTTAGAGATCCAAATGGTGTAACGTCTATCAGAAACCCTAGAATTTAATAAACGAAGTAAAAATAAAATAAAAAATTTATTAAGAGATTAAGGAGATCGGGATCTGACCTTCAATTGATGAAGAACCCTAGCTCATACATCAAACACCACTGACAACCCTAACCAAAACATGTGAAGCGTACATTTACGAAATCAAAGCCTTAAATAATCGAAAAATAGGTGAATCGTTCACTTACAAAATCAGAATCATCGGGGACTGCTTCGGCCTGAAATCCCTACCCAATCAGCGAACAATCTGATCCATTTCACCAAAATTTATGCCAAATTGCAAGGAAAATTGCTGAAAAACTAAGATAAATCAGGCTAAGAAATAAAAACATTAGATCTCGTACAAAAAGAGATGATGAGATGACCTTTGACGACCTTTGACGCTATCCGATTTGGGTGCCATCACTTGATTGGATCCCTAAATCGCGATTTCGATCTACCAAATGGTAAAACTGGGGCTCCAAAACTCGATCTCGATTAAGAGAAAACCTTCAATGCTGATTTATGCTTCAATGGAATCGTCTCCAACCTTAAACATAGATCTCCATCGTCTCCAACCATCAATGGACATGATTTCTCTGATCTTGAGCTTCCAATCGAAGATCGGATCAATTTTCCTCATCAACGCTTATCCATTTTTTGCATACAAGGGGAATTCGATGCAAGTCCCTCTGAATTTTGTGTTGTTTCAGCCGAACCAAGGGGTTTTGGATCCGATCTCAAATCTCCGCTACGACAACATGTTGTTCGCGCAGATCAATGCTATTTACTCAGCGTTGGCGGAGCTAGGGTACTCGCACCCTCTTGGTGCGAGCTCGAGAGGCAGAGGTGGCCGTCGAAGGGCTTGAGATGGATTGGACGAACTCGTGCGGATTGTCGAGAGAGAGGAAGAGGAGAGAGGCTAGGGTTTGAGAGAGAAAAAAAATAGATGAATATGGAGACGGCATATTTGTTTGCATAATAAAGGGGGAAAGTTTAGAAGTACGATCACGATAGATTTGGCACGTGATGGCGGTTAGAGTTGCACATGATAAGGATTAACTAGTTAAACCACTGTTTTATTATAATAAACCACCGATTTTGGCAATGAATTATTATACTATTGCTTGGGCAGTGGTTCTTTATATATTTGGAGGTGTGGTTTATGTGCCATGCATTTTCACGTAGTGAGCATCCCCAGCTGAAGCAAGCACTTGAGCAGTGCTGCAATGAATAAGATATGACCTGAACCTATCAAGGTTTTGCACCCCAAGCTTCAACTGCCCAAGCCTTGCAGCCTTGCTCTTGATCCTGTCGATTGCATCCTTACACCTCTGGAGAAGCTGGCTGTTTTGACCTATCGATTGGTGCAAGAGCTGAAAATAGATCCTATCGAGAGGTGCTGTATATTGGCAGCAGCAACAAAGGCCCATCCTATCGACTTGTTCAAGGTTGAAGGAGGACCTATTGAGCTGCACTTATAATTGGAATCCAAACCTGTCGAACTGCTGTGCACTCAAACCTATCGAGCTCTTCACTACAGCCTTCAATCCTATCGAAAAACCCAGCTGTAGCTCCCACCTTTTCATCCTATCGAATTGGTCAAAGTGCAGCAGCAACCTATCGAACTCTTCAAGTGTTGGGTTTTAATCCTATCAAAACACTAGCTGCAGCTGATCCTATCGAAGGGATCCTCCCCAGCCTTCAAACCTATCGAATACTACAAGCAGCAGCAGCCTTCTAGCAAACCTGCATGTAAGTTTCAGCTGCAATACAGCCCACAGCACCCGTTGACCGCCTAGATATCTCAATCTGTTGAGAGGCCCAACCTCCGGCTTTCTCCAATCTGTCGATGTGCCATCAAGATTCTATCCAACGATCAATTTCTCATAAAGCCCCTCAAATCTGGCGTCTTATGAGCAGCTGCATATGCATTTATATATATATATATATATATATATATATATATGCTTCTTGTTTCAGCTGAAAAACCAGACCATAGCAGCCCTTGACCGCTTCAATATCACAACCTATCGAGAAGCCCAACCTCTAGGCTGCCCCAAACCTATCAAGATGCAGTTAAGATCCTATCCAACCGTTAATTTCCCAAAAGGCCCCTCAAATATGGCGCCTCGAGTGCAGCCGCATATACATTTATATATATACACATATATTTCTTGTTTCAGACGGGGCCCAATTGTGGCTGTTTTGTTGACAAACAGCAGGCGTAGTTTGGGCAGCAAGAATGATCATTTTGTGGGCAATCACTTGAGGTGTGCAACTGGAAAAAGTAATGGAAAAAGGGGCAGCTTGGGCCCATTGTGCGGACAGTAAGTATGAAGATGAGTAGCAGGCATTTTTGCGGTTGACAAGGGCGGATTAGGAACTTCAATGCACAGAAAATGCAGCACATGGGTAGGAGCTAATTTTTGGTGGGAATACAACTGAAGCACAACAGAAGGGATCTATCTCTGCTCTCTGATTGGCTGAAACCCAAGGCACAAGGATCAATGCATATATATAAATAAAACTCTTTGCTGCTGTTTTTCTTCAGCAAGGAAAGTAGGAACAAAGGAATAGCCTGAGTTCTCCTTAGCTCATTTAGGTTTAGCTTAAATTTTTATTTTCCTTCTTCTCTTCCCCCTTCTCTATCTAATCTAGCCTGTTGGATTAGATCTAGATAGCACCTCAAATCTATTTTGTAATATTAATTTCGGCATGAAGAAATCTGGATCGATGCACAGATTACAGATCTGAGAGCATTCCATTGTAAGAGTGACCTTGTTTGCAATGTAAATGTTGTTTTCATTGTTTTAATTAGATCTAAAGCTTTTTTTATTCCTTTTGATGCTCGATCGGATTTGTGTAGAGGGGTTGCTTGATCAGCTCACCCACTTAACTGATAGACCTCTTGGATATCATCTGAATTCTCTGGATCTGATATCCCTGTAATTTCCTGCGTCTGTGACCTGAAAATTGCAGCATCTATAGTGGTTTTAATTGTTTTAATTGAGGCTTTGGCTTTGTATGAGATATCTATGATGGTCTGTGACCATTAAAGTGGACAGATCATAACCTTAAGGTAAATCTAAGCTTAGGCCTCAATTGGATTCATTTGTTGCTCTCCATGGATTCAATAAAATCTATAGGATGGTCTGTGACCATTAAAGTGGACAGATCATAGCCTTAAGACCAGGTGGATCCTGTGATTTAGAGTGAAATTTATACCCTGTAGCTGTACTTGTGGCCAGCTGAGGGATGGTTGCATATCCTCAAATCTTGATCTGTTTTGTAATAAGAACCAGGTCCTGGCTGCCTATTTCTCACCATTTGATCTTTATTTATCCATCCATCTTCCTCCATCTTTTAGTTTAGTCTCATTTCAGTTTTGAAGAATTAGATCTAGTGACACAGAAAAGCTCTCTTTCTTCTTCCTGTTTTCATAGAATTGTCAGATCTGTAGCCAAATCTGGAGGTCTACTATCCTCCTTCTAGGTTTAGATCACTACTCCCTATGGGACAAACTCTTACTTATTAAAACTTGCTACAAAGGACCATGTATCTTGCAGGTCTAGGATATTTTAAATGTACTGAATCCATCTTCTGTTTTACTTTATTTTTATTTTGCTTTTATCATTACACAATAAATCAGCACACTGGAAACACCCAACACGGGGTTTGCTGCGGATAGGGTGCTTCGAGCGTTCTTGATGCACTTCCTTGGTACAGTACTCTTTTCTTCTTCGACTCGGGGATGCATCACCGGGTTGTTTCTGATGATTCTTGGGGATTTGGATCGGATCCCTACTTATGCGTGGGGTGCGGCCGCACTGGAGCATCTCTATAAGCAGCTTTATCATCGGGGGCAGGGCGTCACATCGATAGGAGGTTTCATTCCGTTCATCCAGTTGAGTCTTAGTTTAATTAATGTCATAGTATTTCTCTTTTTTTTTTTCTTGGTCTTTTGATAGTAGCATCTACTTAGCGTTTCCTCTTTCTTTTTTTTTTCTATTTTTGGGCTTATGATCACTTCACTTTTCTTCGTCCAGGAGTTTCGTTGGAGGTGAGTTTCACGTTTCCGCGGATGCACGTGTGGAGGGAGGCGTTGAGGGGTCGCCATTGGTCTTCGGATCTTGAGACCGCACGAGGCCTCTTTGAGGATACGCACGCGAGGCAGGTATAGATCGCCATGCATATAATTTTTTTCGTTTCATTTTGGTGCTTTTAGGATCTGAGTCTTCATTGAGGGGTCGGCTCGTTTGCTTGGTTGTAGGTGATTTGGAGGCCGTATGCGGATGAGAAGGATGCGGGCGTGCCAGTGATTCAGTCTGGCCGACCCTTCTTTGATGTGAACATATAGGTCCATTGTTTTGAGAGGGTGGAGAGGATCCACACATCTCGAGTGGTACGACAGCTGGGGCTCACTCAGGGAGTTCCTTCAAAGATTCGTCACAGAGTGGCGAAGAGAATGACCGGCCCTCCTGGCTGAAATTTTACGGAGTGGATGGCACTTCAGATAGCGGATTTTAGAGCTGGGGGGACCAGGGTTACAGGTGCGTGTGACAAGGCGGACACCTGGGAGTATGTGCGGTGGTTTAGTACCTTGGGTGGTGGGCGTCTCTTCACACATCCCTTCCACGGGAGTGGCTCTTTCGTGATCGGTGGGCCGGAGTCAGCGTCAGCTTTGAGGTAGCGGTTGGCTGCGTTGGAGCAGGGCCATCTCACCGCGAGCGTGTGGGGGGCATTAGACGCCCTCTATAGGGCGATGGAGCGGATGGGGTGTGCTCCTCGTCCGGATGAGGAGATGCTGCACTCTTTTTCCTCCTCGGTATCTCAGGCTAGGGCGACGGAGGATGAGTTGGGGGCTTGGCTAGCGGAGACTCGATGACTCTTGGTAAGTTAATTTATGGTTTTTTTTTGTTTATATTATGTGGACTTGGTCTTCTGGTCGTTCTGACATGGTTGTGGTGTCTCATTTTATTTTATTTTGGATAGTTTGTGAGGGAGGGTGAGGTTGCTCGTCAAACGGCAATGATCGAGTTGTTACGCGGTCAACAGCAGGCCAGCCGAGAGGTGGAAGCCAGCTTATGATTTGAGATTGATCGATTAGTAGGTGTCTTTATAAATATAATTTAGCATTGTTAGCATTTTGAGCTTGCCAACTGATGTGTTTATTGTTATTCGTAGAGAGCCGAGCTCGCTACTGGAGGTTCCGTTTGGGCATCTGATCCATCTTTAGTTACTTCCTCTAGTCGGGAGGATCCAGCGATGGCTCAGCTTCGGGCCGAGCTAGATCATTGGGTAAGTTCAATTCAACCTTTTATCTTGTTTATGTCATTGCATTAGTTTGTCGGGTGTCATTGTTTTGCTTCCTTAGTAGTTTACTAACATTATGTTGCATTTCAACGTTGGGTTACTGAGGATCTTCAGACGTGGGAGGCGACTGCTACCTCTATACGCCCGGAGAGTCAGGTATAATTTTTTTTTAGCGTAATCCTATTTAGGTTATTTCATCTTTATTTTGTTCTGACATGTCTTGTGTTGGTTTGTTTAGTTCTCTATGCAGGCTGTTTCAGACTCTGCTCCCGGGGCTCCCCCTCAGGAGTTTGTTCCTATCCCTACTCAGGTATGTTTTAGTTATTGTATTCATGGTTTATTTATCATTATAGTATTTTTCTGATGTATTTGTTTATTCTGGTTGCAGCCAGCTACGTTTGTTGTCCCTCGGGTGCCTCCCGCTGATCCAGTGACGACTGAGATGGTCGAGCGACTTCTGGAGGAGAGGTTGGAGTTGGTATGACTGTTTCCTTTTCAAAGTTTTCCTCCTCTTTTAATGTTCATGTATATATGTCAGCTTTCTTTGACTCAGTATGGTTATGCAGGTTCGTCAGCTTGAGGAGGCGCGCCTAGAGGCGGCGTGAGCACATGCCACTCCTGAGGCGAGACGGATTCTCAAGGAGACACAGAGTCGCGAGGACTTGGTCATTGAGATGATGGTCACGCAGAGGACTCAGACCGAGGTGTTAGAGGCAGCACGTCAAACAACGCGGGCGGAGATGCATGTGTCCCTATATCGGTTGTTCGTCTGACGAGGAGTGAGCGAGGGGTGTGTAGGTTAGTTAGTCAGCTTGATGGCTCGGAGTTGAGGGCTACGGGTTCCTTGGCTGGGCAGTCTCGTCGCACATCACATGACCGTGTCAGGGGTGATGCTCGTAGGGGTTCGACCATTCATGATATTCTTGCAAGGTATCCTCCTTGTTTTTTATCAAGGCGGTCTGTTAGTCAGGCAAGTGAGGGGGGTTTTGTAGTGGGGCCTCATCGTTTAGAGGTTTCGAGGACTCGAAGTGTTGGGATTTTATTTTTAGAGGACCAGTCTACGGACCTCCGAACTTATGATACTGGGGACAGCAGTAATCGACCGTCCCAGCGACAGCGTAGGGGGTAGGGATTGTGTGTGTATTTTTTTGCATTCATAGTATGTGTGTGTTGTATATACAGGGGGGATGCCCCGGTGACAAGTGTAAAAAGAAATGAAAAGATCTTGACATATATATGTAGAGAGATTTTTGGTTTAGATGTAACTGATTGGCTCCTTTTCTTTTAGTTACCTCTTGCGTCAACTCTTGCTTTTTAGTTACTTTAGCGCCATCGACCATCATTAGGACTTGGATGCTTCCTTAGTTGGATCTAATTAGATTCTTCGATTCTTCTATCATAGAGTGTTGGA
Organism: Chloranthus sessilifolius; assembly: GCA_021018995.1. Taxonomy (NCBI): domain Eukaryota; kingdom Viridiplantae; phylum Streptophyta; class Magnoliopsida; order Chloranthales; family Chloranthaceae; genus Chloranthus; species Chloranthus sessilifolius. The sequence goes on along the minus strand of CM037597.1, from coordinate 28,719,110 downwards.
TCCAACTAGCGAAGCGTTCTAATATGCTGGTGCATGCCTAGAGCGGGGTTGGTATGGGTAGGTGATACAAGGGGAGTCCCAAGGGCATTCCCATCCCTCAAGGCCAAGGCCGAGGTGGATGCTATAAGAGTTAGTATTTTCTTGTGGAGTGTCATCTCTTTCCCATGTTAAGCGTAAGTGCTCTTCACTATCTTGCAAGGCTGCTGTGTGAAAATATTTGTCATCAGTGGATTTCCACACTTCTACTCGTGGGTCAGGTTCTGGAGGTTCTTCTCTCTTCTTTTTTGTAAATTCCTTAGTGTCAAACATGGGCTTGACTCCTTCGAGCGATTTATCAATATTGTCGTTTAAATTAGTTAAATCATTGAACGCTTTAATCATTCACTCAATTTCTACTTCTTGGGGTCCAGTGAAGGACACTTCTTTATGCTTTGGCACATCTACTTTCTCAGTGGTCCCATAGGCGAAGTGGTCATATAGGGACCATTTTGGTGAGGTAGGGGACAAGTCAGCTTACTGGCCGTCCAATTGGTAACCTAACCCTATGTGTTTACGAATTTACATTGGGACAACGGGTCTTAAACGACCTTGCTTATTCTTATTGAGTCCGGTGTGGGAAACGTATCCAAGTTGGTACATAAGGTCCCACCCTTTTATCGCAATAGGGTTAATGGCACAGAGTTTAGCGAGGTCTTGGCCAACCTCTCTTCTCATTAATTTTTGTTGACACATTAGGAGAAAACTAGAAGGGGTAGGGGGACGAACTTCCGTAATGGTTGTCTCATCAGGGATTCGAGTCTTTTGAATGTGGCCCATGTTTAATATATAATCGTGAGTGGTTGGTATGCTTGTCGCGTAATCAGTATCCATCTCCTAGAGGAGTGCATCAACGTATATGCGGACGATGGAGTCCTCGTATGAGAATTTGACGCATTGATGGTATGTGGATGCGACGACCTTCATTGACTCTAGCCATTTTCTTCCTAACTATATGTACTAGTAGAATCAGAAACATGAAAGGTAACGTCTTTTGTTACAGGTCCGAGGCGAACCTATAGCTTGATAGTTCCTTTGACAAAGCGACATAACCCATCATAAGCTGTGAGTGACAGTGTGGAGGGCCTGACATCCTGCTCCGTGTATTTGACCATTTGAATATGGTGAGAGGGCAGATGTTAAGTCCTACTCTTGTGTCAACGAGTGCGTGTGGTACGAAAAATCCTCTAATTATGATCGTAAGATATATGGGGGCCGCACTCCCACGTAGTGACTCTTTATGCATGTTTGCGTCTGTAAAAGTGAGCGCCGAAGGTTGCGCTATGACCGAAGTGATTTGATGAAACTCATCTAAGGTTGTATCCTCATCCACTTGTGTGTCTTCAAGTGTCCTTATCAGCAACCGATGATGATCAGGTGATTTCTTGATGAGTTATAGTATGGATATTTGGGTTGGAATCTTCTGGAGATGCCTCAGAAGATCATATTCTTGCCCTGGCTCGAACGCAATTTCTTTGCCTGACCGATGGGCCTTAGGTGCGAGTGGTTGGAATGGTTGAGGTGAAGGAATTAGTGGAGGGATGATGTGAGGTGGGGGAGACAAGTTAACTTCTCTTTCTCTCACATTCCCCTCTGGTGATTATGTGTTCGTGAAATCCTTATTTCAAGGGAAAAGCGGAGGCGGGTTATTGATTTCTGATTTGAAAATCGAGCAAGTCGGTTGTTGACCAAACCCGGCATGGCTTGACACCGATGTATTTATAAAATGGTTGAAATTTGAGGTTGGAACGCATACTTGAATGGTGCCGCTCCAAGGTGGGAGGTACTGTGTGTAATCTTCTTCTTCTAGGAAAGCGGAGACCAATATCTCGCACGGGTCAGGATGTTCTTCTGGCTCGCATTCTTTTAGGTTCAGTGAACACTTAGTGATTATTTCGTTATCTTGGCTTAGAGTTTTTTGGGTGACACTTTCTACCCATGCAGTAATTTGGGCTGCAGTTTGGAGAATGTGATCTCCATACTCGGGTTCAGAATTAGACAAAGGGAGCGATAATGGAATTGGTTTGGGATTTGGAGGGGTTGGAGGTTCTGGTGGGTGACTACGGAGGAGTGGTCTCCTAGCCCTAAAGGAATGGACTCGTAGTTGAGTGATTTTAGATGAGGAGGTGAATTCGGCAGGGCGATGCGAGCGATCTGAACCGAGGGATGCGGGGGTGAAGGAGCTCTCGTCGGTGGGGCGAAAGTAGCAGAGGGTTGAATGTGAGTGATTAAGGTGGAAGGTTGGAAGGAGAATCGACCGGAAAGATCTACGGTGGTGACCTGAGCCGGTGTTGCTTGGTTGTGGTTGGGCATGGGGTTATTAACGATTCCTAAATTTTGTTGGGGGGTTAGTTATTATTAGGGTTAGGATTCTTAAGCACTTCTCAATCGATCTAACTTTGGTCATTCATGTCATAGATTATGTCCCTGAGGACCCACCAGTCTTCTAGGTTGTGTCTCGCATATCGATGGAAGGCACAATATTTACTGTAGTCTAGATTTGTCGGCCATGAGCGGGGTCTTTCCTATGAGAATCGGAGGAGATTTTGAGTGTTAAGGAGACGGAAGATGTTGAGAATCATATCCAGTAAAGGGGGATATTATTCCCACCTCGGGTGGTAGGGGCCTCTGGCTAGGTTAAAGTTCTGCGGTGGGGGCACACTATTGTAATTCGGCACGTGGGCTGATCGATTATGCGTCGTGTTCTGATTCTGATAGGTGTTGGGATATTGATTTCTATTCTGATACTGGACTTGATTCTGGTTCTGGCTTTGATTTTGGTTTGCATATCTTTGCTGATTAGTGCCTTAGTTTTGGTTCGTGTATCGTTGTTGATTTTGATTTTGCCCAAAGTTTTGCGGGTGGAAATTTCCGTTCCCAGAATTTTTTCCTTGATTAATAATGGTGTTAACCTATTCGGTTCCTAAGGCTTTCTTATTATTTTTTAATTTTGATTCATTGGAAGAGCCCACTTTTGATATGACTATGGATAGAGCAAGGTCTCCACCTTTAACGTGTCGCGCTAGTCGGGATGCCCGGGAGTGGAGTGCAGTGAAGTCGGGGCAATCACTTATGATAAGTGCGCTTTTTAACGGTTCTCTAGTGTTATCGATGATAATGTCCACCGAATCCTTCTCTTTCATTGAAGTACCGATCCTAGCAGCGAGTTTTCTCCATCTGGCGATGAAGTCGGTAAATTCTTCATCAGGTCTTTTCTTGACTGCCATTAGATCGCTGAGACTGACTGTCTCTTAGATCAAGTGTTTGTATTGGTCTAGGAATTGACTGACTAATTCATCGAAAGTTTCTATCTTATAAAGCGGGAGTCCTGCAAACCAATTTAAAGCTTCTCCTTCTAATGAGCGTTGGAAATAGTGAATGAGAAGTCCTTTATTATCACGTATGGGTCGGCAATTATTACAAAAGATGGCCAAGTGATGATTCGGATTTCTCGTGCCATTATATTTGGTAAATTTCAGTGGCTTAAATCCTTTTGGTAAATTAAACTTGACGTCCCGACAAAATTTGTCGAATCCGAATGAGTGACCGGGGCGCTCTCTCTTAGCCATGTACTCATCAAGAATTTTAGGGAGATCTTTGATTTTAATGGTGTTGTCTTTTGGAGCGACCCATGAGCAAACCTTGTCTAAAGAGTCATCATTGAAGAATGTGTGGGCAGTTTGTCTCAATGGTGTGGCACGGGCTAACACCGTGGTCGGGGTTGGAGGCGGCCTCTCTTGTCACTCTTGTTCTTCTAAAAATTGACGTGACCTAATGGTTTCATATGCAGCGGCCAACCCTCAAAGCAATTCATCGGAGTTGTCATCTCCTCTTTGTATTATTCAAATATTGAGTTCTACGATTTATTGAGCGGTGAGGTTTTATCCGGTGTTACCATCTCTCCTATTGTGATTGTTACTGGTGTGTGGGGTGAAGGGATTTTCCTGCTCGCTAGCCATGTTAATCTCAGGTTGTCGTGGACTGGAATTGTGAAATGATTCTTCTTCATACGTAGGATTGTTATGATATCCCCACAATGGTGGGTCTCCTAAACTCACTCTTTGTATACCAGACATCTAGAGTCTTTGACGAAGACTCTATATATATATATATATATATATATATATATATATATATATATATATATAAGGGAATCTAAATGACATGATGGAAAGAAAAATAGGGAGATAAGATGAAAATTAACTATCTAGAAAAAAAGTTTACAAAAGAAGTCCCATCGCGATCGCCAGTCTGTTGGTGCGTATTTTTTCTTGGTTCCTCTCGGTCTCCGTTGAATCAGTGGCTCCAATTCTGTCCAAATGGGCTCTAGCGATGCGGCGTTTGGAGTGTTAGAAATAAAGGGTTTTCTAGGAAGGTTCCTAGTTTGCTGCGATTGCCAGCTGCAAATACTTAATGGCGCTATAATACGTCAATGATCACGCTTTAGAGCAAGTATGAGTTACTTTACTGAATCATCCGCTTGCGAACGTCAGCAACTATGTATTTTCTTATAATTTAGATAGTTTAATTTTCTTTTTATTTCTCATTATTGTTATAGTTCCGATAAGTTTAGACTTCCCAATTCTGTTGTGAGCTTAGTGGTGGGAAAATTTATTATAGTTTATTTAATCTAGTATTCTAATTCTATCAGGAGTCTAATTAATTTTAGTTTCCTAGCACTATTAGAATTCTAATTTACATAATGTCCTAATACAACTAAAAGTTCAATTAACATCGGTCTCCTAATTGTACTAGGAGTGCACATATAGTAGTTCTGGTGAAACTCTAATTAAATCGAGCATACTAGTTATACTGAAATTCAAATTTGAGTGAGTATGCTAGTTGTATTCTAATTAAATCAAATATAACAGTTTTACCAGAATTCTAATTGAAATAGAGAATTAGTTTGACTAAAACTCTAATTTAGGCAATGAATTAATCAGACTAAAATTCTAATTAGAGCAAGAAATTAACCAGTTAAAATTTAATTTAAAGAAATTAATCAATCATACTAAAATCTAATTAACTTAATTAATTAATTATGCTGAAATAAAATAAATCTACTAGTTAATTATGCTAAAAAGGTAAGAAAAGTAATTAATTCTAAAATTCTTTTTTTAAAAAAAAGGTTTTGGGCCCACTATGTTAAGGATGATTGGCCTCGTTCCTGAGTACCCTCCTTAAGCTCCCTTGGGCAAATCGGATGACTGAAATTAAAGATAAATTGGATTTATGATGATAAAATAATATTTTTGAATTTTTCAGAGTCGATTTCGGAGTAATAATTATGAGTTAAATTGAGAAACTAGAATTATAGAAACTAAAATTAATATTTAGGATTCTTAGAAATATTAAACTAAGAAATTAAAATTTCTATGACTAAATTCGGATCCGAAATCAGAAAATTAGACTATATGATTAAGGACTGGTTCTAAGGTCTAAGACCTAGAACCAGAGATTAATGATAGGACTGGAGATTAAGATTTTATAACGAAATTAAAGTCTAGGGTCGGTAAATTAGACCGTAGGATTAAGGACTGTTTCTAAATTTGGAGAACTAGAACCAGATATAAAAAATTTGCGGTCTAAAAAGGGTGCTACGGTCTCGGACTAAAAATTAAAACTAATAGAATTCCTAAATCTAGAAACTAGAAATTACGGTCGTGAATTAAAACAAATTAAATCCTTACCTAGGTTCGGGGCTGTGGAGAGAAATCTCGAAGATTCGAAGCTTGAATATCAAAATTATGACTAGGTTGCTCTATGGGTTTGTCCTCGGAGTTCTCTGGTTTCGAAATCTCAAAAAAAATCCGTTCTCTCTCGAAAATTATCAGCCTCCTGGGCGAAATAAGAAAAAAATCTTTTATAGGTTTTTATTCAATTAAGCGCCCTGTTTTAGGCGTTTAATGAAATGGCGCGCCGGTCTCCCGGTGCTTAATCGCTTTGAGTCGGTTGCCGACTCAATGAGCGACCGATTGACTTGCTCAGTGAGTTTCCTAGTCCTAATAGCATTAGAACTAATTGCGCGTCCATTTTGGGGTGCGTAATCCAATTAAGCGCCACTCTCGAAGCGTTTAATCGAGGAAAGTTAGGGGTCAAGGACAGTGAGGCTAGGCCAGGCGTAGGCTAATTGCGCGCTCGTGATGGGGCGCTCAATCCGATTGCGCGTCTGGTGTCAAGCGCATGATCGAGTCTCGAGTTGGTCTGGGGAAAGGAAGTCGAGTCTGAGAAGGGACTGATTACGCGCGTGTGATATAGCGTGCAATTGAATTGAGCGCTTGGTTTTAGGCGCATAATTCGGGGTTGTCCGGGTCCGGGTCACGCTTGAAATGCCAGACTATTATTTTAGTCTGCATTTTGACTGTATACTATTGTTTCAGCATATAACCTCCCTACGTTGGTATCTAAGCTACAGAGCTATTGTTTCAGCCTATGCTCAACCACATACTATTATTTTAGTGCATGGTTCCCACGTCGGGGGTATGGGTCTGAAATGCCAGACTATTATTTCAATCTGCATTTCGACTATATACTTGTAAAGACCCGTATTTTGAACCCGAGTTAGACTGACCCTGTGTGTGTATTCGGCTCGGCAACCGACGTCACCATTTGTTTTGGATTTTTATCTAGATGTGATTGTGCGGACATATTTTAATTTAGAGCCCATTTGGACCCTCGTGCGAAAGTTGTGCACCGACCTCGGTGTAGCCGCTCAACACCGGACTTGAGTTTTAAAATTAGAAGTGTATAATACATAAGATGTGTGTGTGTGTTTTACTTTGTGAGCAATCCTATTATAAGAAGGAATTGCATTCCCGTATTATACTAGGTTTTGTTAAGAGAGGATAGTTACCCAACCGTGTGAAACTCCTTCTTCTCTCTTCTTCAATCATCGTAGGAGATCGATTTAGAAAACCTCCTTCTCTAGAACCCTCTTTGTTGAAAACACTTAAACCTTAGAAAGAACTTGAATCAACCTTGGATTCGTAGTTGGCTGTTGGGAGAGGTTGAGATCATTGGGGGCATGTTGGAGTTGTCTCTGTGAACTCGTGGGATCGATCGCGGCGCGAATCGTTGAGGAAACCCGTCGGTTTTTATCATCGCTCGAGCAAGGTATCACCGAACTCCGATATTACCTTAGTATTTTAGTCATAACTTTTTATTCCGAACTCTGATTAAGACGATTCTTTTTGCGTTGGAAAGCTAATAGAAATATCTACAACTTTCATGTTTTGACCAACTCATGAATCAATTGTCTTGATGGTTAAACAAATATGAGAATGTTACATCAAATCGCTCGAGCGAGCTATTATCATCGCTCGAGCGAGGTATCACTGAACTCCGACATTACCTTAGTATTTTAGTCATAACGTTTTATCCTGAACTCCGATTAAGACGATTCTTTTTGCGTTGGAAAGCTAATAGAAAAATATATAACTTTCATGTTTTGACCAACTCATGAATCAATCGTCGTAATCGTCAAAAAAATATGAGAATGTTACATCAAATCGCTCGAGCGAGCTATTATCATCGCTCGAGCGAGGTATCACCGAACTCCGGCATTGCCTTAGTAGTTTAGTCATAACTTTTTATCTCGAACTCCGATTGAGACGATTCTTTTTGCATTGGAAAGCTACTATAAACATCTACAACTTTCATGTTTTGACCAGTACATGAATCAATCGTCTTGATAGTCAACAAAATATGAGAATGTTACGTCAAATTCTAGGATTGGCGCAACTTGCCTGTTTTGACTTGTTTTTGAGGAAACGCTTAAATAGGTCTATATTATTAGTAATTAGAGTTTATCTTAATGCATGAACATATATTGTGATGTAGATTGAGGGCGAGAGGCCATCAATAGGACCTTGCTTGACTTCGCATAACTCCGAGTTTTAGGTAGGAGAATCTCATCTTTACAGTATGTTATTTTAATTCGCATGGATATTTTGAATTAAAATCTTTGAACTTGCATATGCCATTAAAATCACATCTGTAAATTAAAATTGATATGAATGACTAAAAATCTAAATCTACCTGAATCCTGAAACCTGAATCTGCTTAAGCTCTGAAGATCTGAAATCAAGAACCTGAACTATGTATAAGAGACTTCCATCTGATTATATTAGTATCTGCATTTGTTTTATGATTGACCTGAACGACCCCTCAAAAATTCCTGAACAACTTCCTGGCACAAGTTTCCCTCATTACGCAGGGGCTTGTTGCATCCTGAAAAAGGATTCATGAACGACGATGGTAGGTAGGGGTTCCCATCGGCTATATTCCTGCTATCGAGATATAGTTTACTCGGGAGGTATTTTAAGTTGAGGATTAAGTCATGAATTACTGAACTTTGCATATAGAAGTTAGAGAAACTAAGAGAAATCGCATACATTCTTGAAACTGTTTTCACACATTTAGAAATAAATCTTACATATGATTTCCGCACCTAAATTCAGTTTATTATCTGCTTATATGTTTGACAAGCTATATTCCGATATTTATTTTGAAACCATGTTAGTTAAAGTAAAATGCCGTAGATGTCTTTCTTCTACTGAGCTTTGTTGGTTAGCTCACTCCGACTATACGTCAGTGTTCGGTATTGACGTGGCTATTCGTATCGTGAGATCGATCGACTACGTGCACGAGGAAGAGCTTGAGGTTCCTCCCGAGGAGTTTTTTCCAAAGATAGAACTTACTGATTTTCTTATTTGTGGTGAGAGTTAGACTTGAATTTGTGGGCCCATTTTAGTTGGATACCATAGTTTTATATTTGACGTTGATTTCTGTTATGAGCCATGTTTCGATGATGGTCGGCCATCATCGGTGGTTCTTTACTTTTAATTGCTTCCGCATTTATTTTAGCTATGGATATTTATTGCACTTTACTCTGATATGTGCCATATTTGTCCGACTTATCGTTTATTCGATAGGTTGGCGAACCGGCCTTTCCTATAGCTGAGGGATTGGAAAATTCGGGGCGTCACAGTTGGTATCAGAACCATGGTTTTTAGATTCTCTAAGGACCCATGAGAACTAACCGTGACCCGATACAGTTCGCATCAGAGTCATGTCGTTAGGTCCAGAATCACTAGTACTGTTTGTAATTGTCTTTACAATCAATGTTGACTGATGTTGTGGTGTTCACAATAACAGATCAGTATGGCCCCAAGATTAAACTGGATGGACAGGCTGGACCATGGTGGAAGTCCGTGGCTAGACACCGGGAGCAGGAGTTTCCCAATACTCCTTGGACATGGGCTGAGTTTATCGAGGCGTTCAACGATCAGTACTTTCCCAAGATCGTTAGGAATCAGATGGAAGTTCAGTTCATCGAGCTGAAGCAGGGGACGATGTCAGTGCGTGAGTATGGAGATGAGTTCACGCGACTTTCAAGGTTTGCACCTCAACATGTGGCCACCGATATGATGAAGGCCAGAAAATTTCAGCTGGGTCTTAGGCCGAGTATACAGGAGAGCGTGGCTATGTGGGAAATGGAAACATATGGAGGAGTACTGTCAAAGGCCCTCATAGCAGAGGAAGAAATTCAAAAGCGGTTTTTGAGAAGCACAAATTAACAAGACGGGGTTGTACAAGGCCAGTACTTATGAAAATAAGAGGCCAAGTTTACAAAGCCGCCTGATGAACCTTACTCAACTTTGCATTTTCTAGACCAACATTTTCTTGGACCGACCCTTATCGAGATTGGCGATCATCACCTGTGCAATCCGACGACCAGGGTTCTAATGCTAGTGGAGCTTGATGGACGAGGATCCTCTCGTGCACCATCTTTTGTTTGGTCACTATGTGCCTAAGGTGTGGAAACCACACAAGACCGAGGATTGTAGGAGGAACATCGGAGCGTGTTTTTGGTGTGGCTTAATCGGACACATGGTTAAGGATTGTCCTCAGGAGGACAAGGGAAGAACTAGTTCAGACTTCTACTCAAAGATCGACCCGACCTACTGTTCAAGGTCGAGCTTATGCCGTGATGGCTCAAGAAGCCGAAACGTCGAACGACGTGATCCAAGGTATTATTAAAAGTTGAGATGTCTTCTTATTTTATGTGTTATATATAATTGCTTGATATTTAATAAATTTTGTTAATAAGTTATGGATGAATACACATGCTTAGAAACTTTTAATTGAAACGCTTGTCTAAACTAAGGTACCCTTTTTATGCATCGAGGGAGGATGTAAGCAAAACCGGCGCGAGTGTTGATAGACCTGGTCTACACATTCTGTTGTTACTCCATTGTTCGCTGAGAAGTTGGGAATCATTCCCAAGGCCCTTGATTTCATCTTGGTAGTGCCAATTCCTACGGGCAACTCAGTGAGCACCGATACCATGTGTCAATCAGTGATTGTGATGATCGAAGACCACAAGGCGTGGTGATTTGATCATTTTGAGCATGGAAGGGTTCGACGTGATACTAGGGATGGATTGGTTATCTACTTACCATGCGGCGTGGATTGTCTTGAAAGATTGTAACATTCCGCTCACCAAGAGAAAATCTTTTCGATTTTATGAGTCAAATCTTGTGTGATACCGCTTTATCTCTCGCCATTCGAATCGTATGATGAGGAACGGGTGTTATGGTTATCCGGCCTACTTGCAAAGATCATAAGGAGGAGAAGAAAATATTACAGATATTATGATTGCTTGAGTAGTATTCGATGTTTTTCAAGATCTACGGATTACCACCGACAGGGGAGATTGAGTTTGCGATTGAATTAGTGCTTGCATCGAACCGATATCAAAACTCCGTGTCGAATGGCGCCGCAAATTGAAAGAGTTGAAGGAGCAGCCAGAACCGCTAGATAAGGGCTTTATCGTAATCCGAGTGTGTCACCCCGGGAGCACCGATTTTATTTGTAAAGAAGAAAGACGGTTCAATGCGGCTTTGCATCGATTACCGCCTACCTAAATAAGTTGACAATTAAGAACCGTTATCCACTTCCAAGAATTGATGATCTGTCAATCGCCATAAGGAGCAAGGTTCTTCTCAAGATCGACTTGAGGTCGGCTACCATCGGTTGAAAGTTAAGTGCGAAGACATTGAAGATGCTGCTTCGAACCCGATATGGGCACTACGAGTTCTTGGTCATGCCATTTGGGTTGGCAAACGCACCCGCGTCATTATGGACTTGATGAACCCGATATTCAAGTGACATTTGGACAAGTCTCTCGTAGTTTTCGTAGATGACATCCTCATCTATTCAAAGACGCGAGAAGAACATGAGCAACATCTGCGAGTGGCTCTACAAACCCTTAGAGACCATCAGTTATATGCAAAACTTAGTGTGAGTTTTGGCTTGAGAGTGTCAGCTTCTAGGCCATGTTATCTCCGAGACCGATATTACAGCTTGACCCAACCAAGATTGAGTCGTGATGAATTGGGAATGCCAAAGACCGTTCTGAGAGGTTCAGAGTTTCCTCGGTTTAAGGTGATACTACAGAAGGTTTGTGGAGGGCTTCTCCAAGATATCAGGTCCTCTTACACAACTTACGAAGAAGAATACTAAATTGGATTGGACAGAGCAGTGTGAGCAAAGTTTTCAGGAACTCAAGAAACGATTGACTACTGCGCCAGTACTTGCTATACCATCAGGCAGGGGAGGCTTTGCAATATACAGTGATGCATCATATGGGGGTTTAGGCTGTATGCTTAACCAGAATGAGAGAGTCATTGCTTATGGGTCTAGACAGCTGAAAGACCATGAGAAGAATTACCCGACTCATGATCTTGAGTTGGCAGCAGTGATTTTTGCTCTGAAGATCTGAAGGCATTACCTTTATGGGGAGACCTTCGATATATTTACCGATCATAAGAGCCTCAAGTGTCTCTTCTCACAAAAGGAGTTGAATATGAGACAGCGTCAATGGATGGAGTTCTTGAAAGATTATGATTGTACCATCCAGTACCACCCCGGGAAAGCAAACGTAGTGGCAGATGCGTTAAGTCGAAAGTTCTCCTTTCGGTTATCACATCTCACCACAAGGGTGCGACGATGGCATCTTTTGGAAGATATGGCTCTAAGTAGCATGAGATTTGACGTAAAGGTTGGTGCATTAATGGCTCTGTTACCGGTGATTCGTTCGACCCTCTATGAGAACATTCGCAGACTTCAGATGACGGATGATGAACTTATGGCTATCAGACGGGATGTGATTGGGGGAAGCAAAATAGATTTTTCTATCAAAGATGATGGCACTTTGTTGTTTAGAAACCGGGTATGCATACCAACTAGTACTGAGCTTCGGGACACTATTTTGGAAAAGGCTCATAAGTCTATGTACGCTATTCACCCTGGCAGTACCAAGATGTACCAAGACTTAAAGAAAAGCTTCTGGTGGAGAGGTTTAAAGAAAGATGTCGCTGTGTATGTCTCGAGATGTCTTGTGTGTCAACAAGTAAAGGTGGATCATCAAAATCCGGCAGGACTGTTGCAACCACTACTGATACCTGAGTGGAAATGGGAGGCTATTTCTATGGACTTTATTTTGGGATTGCCAAGAACATTAAGAAAATACAATGCCATCTGGGTCATTGTGGATCGATTGACTAAGTTCGCACACTTCCTTCCTTATAATACGTCGTATACCGCCAACAAGCTCGCAGAATTATACATCAAGGAGATAGTTAGGTTCCATGGTATACTGGTCAGTATCGTCTCCGATAGAGACCCGATGTACACATCTCAGTTTTGGCAATGATTTCAAGAAGGAATGGGCTCTGGGCTCGATTATAGTACAGCATTCCATCCTCGTAATCCGATGGGCGATCGAGAGGGTGAATCGATTATAGAAGATATGTTACGCTTGCATGTTGGATTTTCAGGGTCATGGGACCAACATTTAGCTCGAGTTCGCCTACACAATAACGCTACTGTGCTAGCATCGGCATGGCACCCTACGAAGCTTTGTATGGACGACGGTGCAGGTCTCCGCTTAATTGGGAAGCAGTGGGTGAGAAACTCATTTCAGGTCCCGAGATTGTCGCGAATACAACCAAGACAGCCCGCTTAATCCGTGAGAGACTACGAATCGCTTAAAGTCGCCGAAGAGCTACCGATCCGAAAAGAAACCATGTTGAGTTTAAGGTGGGAGATAACGTATTTGTCAAAATCTCTCCTACAAAAGGCGTGATGCATTTTGGGAAGCGTGGGAAGCTAAGTCCGCGCTATGTTGGACCTTTCGAGGTATTGGGCCGAGTCGGCGAGGTTGCCTATCGAGTAGCCTTGCCACCGCAGCTATCGAAAATGCACAACGTGTTTCATGTGTCCATGTTACGAAGATATGTTAAGGACCCGACTCACGTATTGGACTACCAGCCCATTGAGCTCCAAGAAGACCTATCCTTGGTTGAGGAACCGATACGAATCTTGGATCGTAAAGAACAAATCTTACGGACAAAGAACATTCCCTTAGTACTCGTGAAGTGGCGGAACCATTCTTCAGAGGAAGTCACATGGGAGCGTGAAGCGGAGATTCGCGAGCAATTTCCATAACTTTTCGAGTGAAGGTATATTGTAAACTATAGTTATGTAAGAAAACCATACGTACCTTTAAATTCTTGAATTTGCTTCTAAAAAAAAAGGAGAATTTCTTCAAATTCTTCAATGTTAAATTGGTTCATAACATCGATGCTTTACATATATATCTATAATGATCACACAATAAAATCTTAAATGTCATATTTATTCATTCTCGATTAGAACCGTATATGTCTCATTGGAACCCGTGTCATCGCTAGAACATGTTACTGTGCACGTGATCATGCTTTTGAATAAGTGTTCGATTCTCGACATCCAAATTTCGCTCAAATAATTACCAAAAGGGTGAGGTAGGTGTGTGTGCTAGGTTTGTGTCATGGTGAAGTATATTTCCAGGCACGTGACACTTGGGAAGGTATGCATCCATGTACGGATGCAATCCTCTATGGCAGTATGGGATGCCACACGCAGTACATCCAGGTTACTACGGATCCCGACCCTTGAAAGCGTGCTTGGTGAAGCCTACCGCATCGCGACCAAAGTTCTTTGACTTTAGACTGTTTCAATTTTGCTTTATACTGGTGTTAGGATAAGGACTTACCGCAGTTCGGTTTAGCTATCCGTACATTTTCGATGATGAAAATTCCTAAGGAGGGTAGAATGTAAAGACCCGTATTTTGAACCCGAGTTAGACTGACCCTGTGTGTGTATTCGGCTCTGCAACCGACGTCACCATTTGTTTTAGATTTTTATCTAGATGTGATTGTGCGGACAGATTTTAATTTAGAGCCCATTTGGACCCTCATGCGAAAGTTGTGCACCGACCTCGGTGTAGCCGCTCAACACCGGACTTGAGTTTTAAAATTAGAAGTGTATAATACATAAGATGTGTGTGTGTATTTTACTTTGTGAGCAATCCTATTATAAGAAGGAATTGCATTCCTGTATTATACTAGGTTTTGTTAAGAGAGGATAGTTATCCAACCGTGTTAAACTCCTTCTCTCTTCTTCAATCATCGTAGGAGATCGGTTTAGAAAACCTCCTTCTCTAGAACCCTCTTTGTTGAAAACACTTAAACCTTAGAAAGAACTTGAATTAACCTTGGATTCGTAATTGGCTATTGGGAGAGGTTGAGATCATTGGGGGCGTGTTGGAGTTGTCTCTGTGAACTCGTGGGATCGATCGCGGCGCGAATCGTTGAGGAAACCCGTCGGTTTTTATCATCGCTCGAGCAAGGTATCACCGAACTCCGATATTGCCTTAGTATTTTAGTCATAACCTTTTATTCCGAACTCTGATTAAGACGATTCTTTTTGGGTTGGAAAGCTAATAGAAAAATCTACAACTTTCATGTTTTGACCAACTCATGAATCAATCGTCTTGATGGTTAAAAAAATATGAGAATGTTACGTCAAATCGCTTGAGCGAGCTATTATCATCGCTCGAGTGAGGTATCACCGAACTCCGACATTACCTTAGTAGTTTAGTCATAACGTTTTATCCCGAACTCCGATTAAGCCGATTCTTTTTGCGTTGGAAAGCTAATAGAAAAATCTACAACTTTGATGTTTTGACCAATGCATAAATCAATCATCTTGATAGTCAAAAAAATATGAGAATGTTACGTCAAATTCTAGGATTGGCGCAACTTGCCTGTTTTGACTTGTTTTTGAAGAAACGCTTAAATAGGTCTATATTATTAGTAATTAGAGTTTATCTTAATGCATGAACGTATATTGTGATGTAGATTGAGGGCGAGAGGCCATCAATAGGACCTTGCTTGACTTCTCATAACTCCGAGTTTTAAGTAGGAGAATCTCATCTTTACAGTATGTTATTTTAATTCGCATGGATATTTTGAATTAAGATCTTTGAACTTGCATATGCCATTGAAATCACATCTGTAAATTGAAATTGATATGAATGACTAAAAATCTAAATCTACCTGAATCCTGAAACCTGAATCTGCTTAAGCTCTGAAGATCTGAAATCAAGAACCTGAACTATGTATAAGAGACTTCCATCTGATTATATTAGTATCTGCATTTATTTTATGATTGACCTGAACGACCCCTCAAAAATTCCTGAACAACTTCCTAGCACAAGTTTCCCTCATTACGCAGGGGCTTGTTGCATCCTGAAAAAGGGTTCATGAACGACGATGGTAGGTAGGGGTTCCCATCGGCTATATTCCTGCTCTCGAGATATAGTTTACTCGGGAGGTATTTTAAGTTGAGGATTAAGTCATGAATTCGAACTTTGCATATAGAAGTTAGAGAAACTAAGACATCAAACATCGATCTCTTCTTGAAACTGTTTTCACACATTTAGAAATAAATCTTACATATGATTTCCGCACCTAAATTCAGTTTATTATCTGCTTATATGTTTGACAAGCTATATTCCGATATTTGTTTTGAAACCATGTTAGTTAAAGTAAAATGTCGTAGATGTCTTTCTTCTACTGAGCTTTGTTGGTTAGCTCACTCCGACTATACGTCACAGGTTCAGGTATTGACGTGGCTATTCAGGGCTGTGAGACTGATCCTGACTACGTGCCTGAGGAAGAGCTTGAGGTTCCTCCTGAGGAGTTTTTTCCAGTATAGAACTTACTGATTTTCTTATTTGTGGTGAGAGTTAGACTTGAATTTGTGGGCCCATTTTAGTTGAATACCATAGTTTTATATTTGACGTTGATTTCTGTTATGAGCCATGTTTTGATGATGGTCGGCCATCATCGGTGGTTCTTTACTTTTAATTGCTTCCGCATTTATTTTAGCTATGGATATTTATTGCGCTTTACTCTGATATGTGCCATGTTTGTCCGGCTTATCGTTTATTCGATAGGTTGGCGAACCGGCCTTTCCTATACCTGAGGGATTGGAAAAGTCGGGTCGTCACAATACTATTGTTTCAGTATATAGTCTCCCTACGTCGGGATCTGAGCTACAGAGCTATTGTTTCAGCCAGTGTTCAGCTATGTACTATTGTTTCAGTGCATGGTTCCCACTTCGGGGGTATTGGGCCTATGCCACAGAACTATTGCTTCAGCTTGTGTTCAACCATATACTATTGTTTTAGCATATAGTCTCATATCAGGGTTATGAGGTCAAAGGTTGATCGAATAAATTTGTATATATCGAGAAGGCAAAATGGGGGTGTCTATACCCGCCCTGATTTTTTTTTTTGGTATAGGCATTACGTTCGTCATCTCCATCCTAATTTCATAGTTGCGTAGACTTAAGTCCTCACTATCTTAACATATCGTATCTTAACATGTTCATTCATCATCTTTACTTAAAACGTAATTAGAATGGGCCACGGTGCTGTAGGCTTTACTAAACCACGCTTTCCAAGGACAGGTTCCATAGTAACTTGGATGTACTTTGTGTGACATCCTATACTACCATAGAGGAGTTGCATCCGTATATGGACGCCTATATTTCAAGTTCTGCGTGACTATGAAAGAAACCTTACCTTGGCGAAGGCTTATGTCATACGTCATATCTTATTCTTAACTTATTATGTGTATATCCTATCGTGATTTTCTACATGTTAAATGTCATATGATGATGAACATATATCAGAAAGAAACTACAGCTTGCACCCTAAACATTAGTGTTCATAAAGAAAATTAATATGGAGTATAACACCTGAAGCATTGAGTAAAAAAGTGAATAAGAAATATTTCAATATGCTTATTTTAGGATTGAGTCTAAATACTCTTTATTGGGGTTAGTTGTGTCAATGTAACTTGGTGATTAATTGGTATAAATCAGACATGTTTTGAGCTCTAAAGAGACGTGCATGCCCATTAAAAGACCATAGGAGTTTTAAAAGAGGTAACGGGCATTCTCATTGTACTTGAAAGGTCTCAAAAATTATAGAACCGAGTCTTATTTCACTTAAATCAGATGTCTCAATGAAAATAAACTCGAAATTTGGTTTTGAAAGATAACACAGTTCCATCTCGACTGGTCGAAAATGAGTCTCGATCAGTCGAGATGAGAGGGAGAGAGAGAAAGTTTTAAGAAAATCGACTCGGGCCTGATTGGCTAATAAATGTTCTTGGTTTTAGTTGAACCTTATGCCAACCCAAACTGGCCCATTTAACTCAATAGAATTTGAAGTAATTAACTTGGCCAGACCCTTAAACTTTACTAAAGAGAAAGATGACCATCAATTTCCTTACAATGGAATCAAACTTTTTTACTATCTCATTAAAACTAAATTAGGCCCTATCAGTGTTCATTGAAGCCACACTACAAAAAATAAGACTATTAGTAGCAGCCATAAACTACAGCTAGCTAATATCCTTGCCGCTAATAGTCTTAGTAGTTTTTTTATTAATGGCGACAGTTTTTTGTAGTAAAAAACTGCCGCTAATAGTCTTATTTTTTATAGTGCCATATTGGGCGCCATCAGGCACATGAAAAAGGCTATACCAAATCCTAGAATCTCAGACCCAACCTGACCTGAATCTAGTATCAGGCCCTACCCGAGCCATTTCTGGCTTGAACCTAACTAGTTTCGACTGCTAATAAGATCTTGATTGGGCTATCATCTAATGGTAAGATTTTTAGGCAAGCTCCGTCTATACGATAGATTGGCACATGGACGCCCTGGATTAAAGTCATGTGTATCGTTCACCAGTAAAATATGAGTGCTTGAATACTCACCCGCACGCCAACTCTATCTAATCGCTGGGTTCTATTTGGAATCAAGATTATTATTCTCAACGTAAGTGACACTCTATAGGCATTAAAAAAATAATAATATATATGTCAACTATTAATGAATCCATGGGATATATATTTTTTTTTGATAAAGAATCCATGGGATATATTATAAGTCTTGCTTCATGTTAGATATTTAAAAGTTTATTAAACTTTCCTTTTCCCAAGAGGTGTGTCTTTTCAATTGAGGTGTCTTTTTAAAGTGATGTGTCTTTTGAAAATAAAGGGTCTTTCCAAAGTGGTGTGTCTTTTCAAAATGAAGGGTCATTCCAAAGTGGTGTATCTTTTTTGAAGGGATGCGTGTTGCACTTATTCATAGGAAAATGGTGCATTAACACACCACTTGATTTCTATTTAAGGAATTTAAAATCAATGTTTTAGATACCACAAAAAGTATTCTTTCTTCTCTTTTGGTATATCTTTAAATGTCTTTATCAGAGCGTTCTTACATTATTTGGTGTTCGGATAGCGTGAACTGAATCATCAAATCCTTCACAAGAATACACAGCCGATTCGTTGTATCATGGAACCAATTTGCCGGTAACCTGTTGGTGACCACTTTGTCGAAGTTGTGGGGGCAAATATTGGTTTAGAGACAATGATATTTCTCATGCCTCGGACCGGTTCCCTATATTATTTCAGATCAACATTTCAATTTTTTCAACAATTTTAAACCAATATTTTACGTCTTACTATGTTCCGATGACGAAAATGGAGAAATTCTAGGCGAGAAGCGATAGCCAATAGACTCCTTTGCATTTTGGCTTCTTGATTTCGCAGATTGAGATGGCCGGTAGTAATAATCGGTTTTTAAGAACTGTTGCAATGGCTGATGAAGATGGGTCTCATTTAGTGGTTCTGAAGGCATAATGAATAAGGTACCATATTCTTGGCTCTTTATTTTCAATTCATTAATTTTTAAATAGTTTTCTTTATCATCATCTTATTTTGGCGGACGATGACATTTATGGAAAAGGAGAAGAAACTTTGATTTTGAATAAATTATTTTGATCTTAGAGTATGAGAAGTGGATACCAAAAGGAAAGTTCGGATTCACCAAAATCTATTCAAACCAATTTTCTTCTCGGATTCAAAAAATCTCATATTGTTAAATACAAAGATTTTTACGTAATCGGTACGGGTTTCTCTCTTTTGAGTCAGGTAAGTCTAAATCACATGTAAACCTTCTCTGTATTTTGAGTACTAAGAGTTTTGTTGATCCAACAGTCATATTTTTTGAAAAGATTTAGTTATGGATTTTTCTTTGTTTTGGGTCAGGTAAGCCTATATCGCATGTAAACTTCTCTCTCTATTTTCGGTGTTACGAGTTTTGTTCATCCGATGGCCATATTTTTTGAAAAACTTCAGTTATGGATTTTTTTAATCTTTTTCTTCCTTCTTTGCAATTTATATACTTCTGTGAGGTGCTTGAATGTAGAGGGTCTTGCTCTTCTATCATCCAAACACCCCATCAATCAAGACCCACTTCAATCTCTAACCAACTGGAACTCTTCTGATTAAAACCCATGTTCATGGAATGGAATTACATGCAAAAATGAACAAGTAGTCTCCATTAGCATGCCCAAAAAAGGATCAGAGGGTTATCTTCCTCATGTTCTTGGATCACTTCCATCCCTTAGACATATAAATCTAAGATTCCGTATCATTTTATCAACCTCCTGAACCCCAAAAGTCTCGAAAACCATCACAAAAATGAGACATTTACTCTTTTGGGGTGGTTTTACTGGAACTAATTTCCGGAAGATCTTCAATAGAAAAACGCCTCAATTTTTGGGTTTTATTTTAGGATCCTTCTCTAATTTTGACAATAGACACATCAATATTCATGACTCGTGAGAACTTCTTGTTGTAAGCATCCCCGTAGATCTATCTATTTCTATGTATTTTACATTACGTTTGGTGATTATTTCTGCAGATTTATAGGTGTTATCTTTAAAAGAAAACGCTCCAACTTTTTGCTCTAATCTTTTATTTTTTATTTTTGCTTAATTTATCTCATGACCAAGTTATGGGCATAAGCATAGTGTGTGTGTGTGATTAATTATTGTAGGTTGTGAGTCACACATGAGAGATGTGTGATGCATGCATGTGAAAAGACAATTTTTTTATCATTATGGATGATAATGATTTTTTTTTTAAAAATTTATGCGTGATCATATTTTTTGTTCACCATCAACTAAAAGCCTTTGCCAAAGTGCTCATGATCATGCCACGATGGTCTAGCAATCATCATTGATTGGTGATGAGTCGTCACGATCAATAGCTGCAATCAATAACCTACATGATAGAAACTATAATCAAGTTGGTTTGAAGGCTAAGATTGAATGACTATGATTTATTGAACACTTTTATTTTAAAGTTATTTTCTTGCGAGATTTTTTTTTTATGTAGATGTCCTTGTCAAGAAGGGTAGACGTTGCCACTCATGTGTTCAGATGTGATTATATTTGTGCGACTTTGATCATATCGCTATTGTTCGTTGGCAACTATTTGAGCATGATCAAACGGTTGATTCAGTAGCCTCATAACGGGCTTATCCAGAAGGTCATCCTTGTTTTCATGATTGATTGATTAATTGATTAATTGGACTCGATCATATGGTCATTAAGTGCCATTGATTGAGTAGACTGGCTTGGAATAATTATCAATGATTTGACCATAAAATTCTTGCAACATCGAGTTGTCATGAAAAGATTGCTAGTATCATTTGGAGATGGTTAAATGATTCTGATTGAATTATCTTAGAAAGATAATGAATTTGGATTTGAAAATCTAAATCAAATAATTTTTCATTAATAAAGAGAGTCATGATCTTACAAGAAATATTAAGATGCAACTATAAACTTGACTGAGTGTGTTCCTTGTATGGAATATAAGTAGAGAAATGAAGTGACTTAAGGGTTCATTGGTAGACGTACTAATAAAGATTAAGTCATAACTTCTAAAATTCTCTGTGGAACTTATTTTCTTATTAATGCACAAAAAAACAAATGATTTGTTGATCCAGACGGAAATGTCTGAAGAAACACTTTATGTATTAATAATTGCAATTATGTGCGATTATAAAAAGTATTAATCTAAAAAAAGAATCGGGATGTGTTTAAAGTCATTTACCCAAACAGTCACTTACGATGGGAACCCTACCTAATACTTATTTGGTCAATATTTAGGTTCAAATGGAAGAACAAGTCGTAAATCTGTGACGGATAAAAGGACACTATATTAATGAGAATTAAATTCTTATAAACACTCCAGAAAGGATAGTGTTTTACCTATAATGGATAAGGGGAAGTTGAGCATTGCTCTTAATAGACGTTATAACACAATGTGTTGAGATGTTAAAGTTACAGGGGCATCTCTTATAGGTCTACCTATATAAGTGTAAGGGTAGAGCCGCCTTAAATAAGAAATGACTTTATCTTATAAACACTTATGAAAACTAGGGTATTAGCATATGGCCTAAATGTGCTAACCAATTTATTGAACACTAAATATATGAAATATATATGTGGAATAGTTCCGATTTATCGTATAAGATTGTTAGTTCAAGGCTTAGTTCACTAAAAATCTTGGCAAACTTTGAGTTATTTCCACTAAAATGAAAATTCAAGTCTGTAAGACATTTTCATTTATGCATATATTTTAAACTTTGCTTTCAAAATTTTGACTAGTTGGGGGATTGTTGGATATTTAAACTTTTAAATAGTGGGGGATTGTTAGATATTTAAAAGTTTATTAAACACTTCATGCATTTTATATAAAGTATCCCATGCTTGGTTGTTAACATACGAGTAAACTCTACCCAGCTGTAGAAATCCGCTACTTAGCAGATTGTCCCTTCATTAATTCTCTTTCACAAGGCAATTGAAAATCTTAGTCATTCATTCATATCTTCAAACATTGTCAATCAAGTAAATTGAATTGGGCCTAGCCCGACCTTGACCAGTTGACTGGACCTACTAACTCTAAGTTGTTTCCAGCTGAACCAACAGTATTGGACCTAACCAAGTCTTGCCCGAAACTGTACCTAATCTGGACCTGCTAAGAACTAGCTTGGACCTTACTTTAATCCAGTGTATTCCCTACCTGGATCAAATCATACCTGATTTGGACACGGCTAGACCCAACCAGCTTACTCCCTTCTTCTTCGTTTCTCTTCAACAAAAGAGGGATAGTTCTCAAAGTGGAGGACCCTCTCTAGTCTCCACTCACACCATCCAATCATCCAACTGGCCAGCTGGAACGCCCTTAGGAGTCGACTTGGCCAACTGCCAACCATTGACTAGTATTGTTGGTCGGTCCCTTATACAAAATATAATCTCGATTTCTTTAGGATTTAAATAGGGTTTCATATATTTGAAAAAAAAATTGAATAATTTAAGATGGATTTAGAGGCACCCACTTGTTGAAGCGTGGACAGTTGGTATCGCAAGGGCTTGGACCGACGGTTTTGAATTGCATTGATGTAGATCACCTTTTGATCACCGGATAAGGTTTCTTACGATTCGGCCTCCCTTGCGAAGAGTTCTGTAGTGTGATGGGCTCGTATCGACGGTGTCGTGAGTGCGGTGGCGACACTCTGATGGTGGAGAAGAGGTTCGTGAAGACTTGGATGGCCTGCGTTGTTGGGTTGGTTCCGATGCTCGGAATCGCCTCGATTTTTTAAATCTACTATGGTGCCTTGCATCTATAGCAAGGTGGCTTTGCAGGCCTCGAATTTAGGGGTGTTGGATGTTAGTGACACGGCGGTAGTGGTGCTCAAATTATACTCGATAACAGAGCTTTAATTATGAAGGATGCAAGGAGTCGCCTTGAGTAGATGAAGAGGATGGTGTGGGCAATAGTTTTGAGGGCTGTTATAATGGAGCCAGCAGGGAAGAGGAGTTAGTAGCCTATGTGAGGCCTTCTTTAGTGATAGGCAATGAGGGAGAGTATCAAATCTTGGAGATGATTTGATCCGTTGGTGGAGCTTTAAGGTTTTAAAGAGGTGAAAGGTGCCTTGATGGCTCTTGATGAAGAAGTATGTGAGGGAGGCTGCACAATGGCGTTCAAGAGGGAGGGAGAGAGAGAGAGAAAGAGAGAGAAAGAGAGAAGTCCCTTTCTCTTGTTTTTTTTTCGTTTGAAATAGAAGGGGCTAAAGAGAGGGAGACGGTGGAGAGAGAGAGAGAGAGAGATGGGTTTGGGTGAGGCTAAGCTCGGATGGGCGGGTAAACAAGGAAGAGCCCTAAAAGGACTAGTGTTCTTTCTACAATTAAGCACACAAGGTGGGTTAGATTATGGAGCACCCTTATTGAGCTTGATGCTTTACCTTATCTATCACCATTGAATAGGTCTCAAAAACCCGGGTCATAACATTCACCCATTGTCAAAAAAGGAAGTGTAAATACTAAAAGGTACAACACTCTTTGTAGTGTGTGCAACACACAAAAATAATCACCAATTTTCAGAAAGACATGTGAATTAGGGTTGCCTCTACCTTTTCATAGGAGCAAATGCCAGTGCCCTATATTATTATGTGTACGAATATACTCACCCATTTTCAGAGTAAGGAGGACCACACAATTTTTTACAGATGGAAACCTTTTACTGAGATGAATCAGATGATGGAGATTATTTTTTGTCTCAATCTTCCAAAAAATAGATCTTAAGATCATGTTGCACCTATTAGACGGTCAGATTTTGATTCCACATAGCACACATCCCCAAAAGTGACCTAGATCATGGGAAAAGGAGTTGGCCAATTTTAGGGACTTGTGTCGTGTGGAGTCAACATCTAACTGTCTGATAGGTGTGTCATGATCTTAAGATCAATTGTGGGGAAGATTGGAACAAAAACAATCTCCATATATGTCTGACTCAAATCAATCAATGGTTTTCATCTATGAAAAACTGTGTGATCCTTCCTTCAAAAATGGGTGAGAATAGTCACACCCTATTATTATGTAATGGCAACAACTCATTCTCAATTACATGTTAAACTAGGTGATTATTTCTTATAAAACACTTAAAAGCATATGTGCACCATAGATTCCTTTCAATTCATCTTCAAGAGTCTGACATAGCAACATTTTTAATATTATAAATCAAGAAGGCTTGCATACGGACCAGGTTAGGGCCGGGCTTCCCCAAAATCTAGGCCCTAGCCCGGCCCTAACTTAGGCGGGCTTTGATATAGCCAACCCTAGCCCTAACTTATGCAGGTTGGGGCGGGCTTCTGTCGGACTTCTGGCTTTATTGATTGTTGGTATTTCGTCTAAATTTCTTGTAAATTTTTTTCTCTTATAGTTATTTATTTATTTATTAAAGCTAGAGAAAAATATTTTGATTGAAGAAACTGAAAATCTTAAGACTTCTCTTTATAAATTTTAAATTACTAGAATAACCTTTCAACTACCTTCTTGATAAATCTAATGGTATGATTTTAAATAGTACAATATATTTTGTATTACATTTTATATATAACTAAAAGTGATGCACAGTCGAGTTTAAGGGCCTTAACTTATTAGGCCCATACCTGGCCCGACGAGTAACCGGCTTTTGGTTTCGAAGCTCTAGCCTTGCCCTCTTACCTCATTTTTAAACCCAAAGCCTACGATTTTAAGGCGGAAATGAACCACAGTTGAAAATATTATATTTTTCGTCTCCAATAAGCTGCTTTTGGAAAAATCTAATAAATAATTAAAGGATACTTTATTTGCAATAATGATTGTGAATAAAAGTCTATAGTTGCAAATATTGATCTCCCACACTAAAATATTTTTTTAAATAGTTAATGATGTGATTTAAAAAGTGTAATACTCGCAAATGCACAAGTCCTACCTTAGTAAGCGGGTGTAGACTTCGAGGTCGTTCCTATAAGGATATTAAATAGATTTTTAAGAAGGAATAACAACCAATCACAAAATTCCTTAGAATTATCAAAATATTAATCTAGCATAACAAGTTTAAAAAATGTAAAAAAAGAATAAACTAAACAAGATAATATTAAACAAAGAAAACAAGCGAGGTTTAAAATACTAAATCCTCCCTTCCTTGATTATCATCCATGAGTCGGATCTAAAGGGTGAAATATTAGAGACGAGAGGCGAGGTTTAAGATACTAAATCCTCCCATCCTTGATTATCATCCATGAGTCAGATCTAAAGGGTGGAGTATTAGAGACGAAAAACGACATAAAGATTAAAAAAATCAATTAAAACTTTATGAAAGATTAAAATAATTAAATCGGTATATAAATCTAAGATAATACTTTTCTAAATCTACGAATGAAAAGATCTAAAATATTCAATGTACTAAAAATAAATCTAATATCAATGAATTAACGACTCTGATTTTTGTAAAAAAATCCAGGTTAGAGTACCTACTCATAGATCGAAGATCATGAGAAAAGCATGACTACTTCCCATATCTCGGATTGATGATTAGATTCAGAAAACAACAAAAGCATATAGGTATGAAAATCACATATGCGTCTACTAACATTCCAACCATATATCTAAATTCATGGGTGAATCCCTCAGATGAGATTCATTAGATCCTAAAACTCTAGAATTTTAGTTACACATTTTAATATAAAAATTACAAATAAATGAAATAAACTGAAAATAATTTATTAAAAATACTAATTTTGAGTCTCCAACTTGATCCACAAAGTAGCTTTAATCAACGTGCTATGATTCTATTGAAGACAATTGCTAATCTACCTTCTAAAAAGCTAGAGAATGATAAAGAAAAAATATAAGAATAAAAACTATTGTACAAAGAGAGAAAGGTCTCTAACCCTAACTCTAACTTTGCCTTTTATAGGGCTCTTTTTCGAAACCCTAATTTTTTTTTCAAATTTTGACTAATTTCAAGCCTTAAAAATATGAAAATTTAACCCAAAATTGATTGATTTATTCTGAAAATCGATCTATCGATTTTCCCAGATTTTCGTAAAATTCAGCCCAACTCTTCAGCAGATACAACCTCGGTATTCGGATTGACCCAATTCTTGTGGTTGTGGAATGAAGACAACGAGCTTTACAACTTTATGTGAAATAGTAATTTCACAAATCTGATGTTTAATAGGTCAAAATTGAGCTGCAAGTCGGAATAAGTTCTTGTTGATTCAAGATTGCACGAATTTGATGTTATTTTCTTAACTCTTGAACTATTTGATGCTCAACTTATCTCGAGAAATATAAATCACTAAAACTATACAAAATATATTAAATAGTTTTCATCGGACGACAATCTATAGATTTAAGAGGTCAAATATTAACATTTTTCAACACTTATTAGTTAGTCTACAATGGGCGTCCATTCATCATGTGCATTAAAGCAGTCCACACATCTGTCTAGGTAATGTGCATGGACTTTCAATGCATGGAAATTTGGGCACATCACACAGTCACACAGATGTGTGGACTGCCATGTCCACCCATGATGGGTGGACACTCATGTAGGCTAACTCTTTTCTAAAAACAACGTATCCTCTCTTTTGGCTCTATCAGTCTCTCATTTCTAAATAGTTCTCCCTCTTTCAAATTGCATAACACTTGCCACCCAATAATATGAGCTTTGTTTGGCATTGCTCTTTGGAAGAGTAGAAAAAAGCAACAGCTGCTCTTTGTTATTACAAAGAAATGTGGGGAGAGAGAAGGATTAGAAGAAGATAGAAGGGAGGGTATTCTTTGAAATAAGAAAAGCAACTCTTTTTTAAAGAGACTTTTCATGCTCTTCTTTTAAAGGGGTATGTTTTTCATATTTTAAAGAGCAGCCTTTTTTTCTTCCTCTGATCCCTCAGTGTCTCACCATATTCATTTGCAACAACAAAGAAGAACCCTTTTCTACTCCTTCCAAGAGTAATGCCAAACACAACCATAGAAAATTAGGAAGAGTGGGCATAGGACCATCCAACAATCACCCCGTTGACTTATCCATAATTCCTAACAAACATATGAATCATTAAAACTAAGAATGATCAATGTGCCCGCATGTCATCCAAACGGCCACTTCCCTTAATGAAGTGTGGATGACGATTGCCAAGGCCATTGACTAACAGATCATTATCACATGTAAAAGGAATTTTTATATCAGTGGGTCAAACCTTAACATAAGGTCCAACCTTTTGTTTATGGAGCTATGGTTCCTAACCGACTAAATTGTCTTACACAATTAAAGTTAGACTTTTAATCGTATACCTTTGAAGGTTGATTATCATTTTGTCATGTGATGAACATTGATAATCAATATAAAATGTCCAACTGGCAATCTACTTTGTGTCAATACTCAACCCAAAGAATCATGCTTATAAATAAATGTGAATCATTCAATTAATGATCTTTAATAGTAGCCATTAAAATTGAAAACAGTGGTTGATATTAAAATCAATAGATCAAACGATTTAAATCTCTTTAAAGCATAATTTTTGGGCCTGTTATAGTTCAATCTATGATCTATCACTTTAACGTTACGAATCACCCATGTCTTTTCTTTTTCCCTTAAATTTCATTTATGGTGTGAGATAATCTAAATACTATATTGGTTTTTAATTGACAATTAGGAGAGTCTCCCTTTCTTTATTACCTAATAGGGGCCGGACCGTGTTAGGTAATAGGGGAGTCTCCCTTTGTTTCAATATTTAGCTAATAAGGGAGTTTGAAATTTTTGACATGTACTTGAAGTGAGAAATAATTTAGAGAAAATGCACTTAAAGTCCTATATGAGACCAATCAGCCCCATATGAGACCGATTAATCAGCCCCATATTAGATTGATTAGTCCACTATAAGACCCATAAGTTGGTCTTATGGTACCAGTCCACTATAAAACTCATAGGACAGTCTCATATGGGGTGAAATTCGGAGGTATCTAATTTGGAGGGCTGACATTTGTCCATAAGTGCTATAATAAATGGCACTAAGTTTAAAGGCTTCTAGAGCATGGATCAAAATTTCGGCCAAAATCCCAATTTATTATCGGTAAAATTTCAATTTCAGCCTGCTCCGGCTATTGGAAATTTCACCCCAACTGACTAAAGTCTTCAAAGTGACCGAAAATTTTGACTGAAGTCAATGTTGATCTCGGTTTACCGAAACTGAGATTTATGTCCAAGTCAATTCGAATCTACGATCTCAAATGGGCCTGATAATCAAAAAGTAGGGATTGTCTAAGTCAACTTGATCTAAAGGTCCAGATTTTACATGTATCAATACTGAATCTTAATTTTTAATATTATATTTATTTAGAATTATTAAAGAAGCCTTATTTCAGCCCCTAAAGTTTAATATATTGACAACTATGCCACTATGTGTCTAGTGTTGCATATTAACACCAAATGTTCTTTATGGTTTATAATAGTTAAGACACCCGATTATAACTATTTAATATTCTCAGCCCTCGTCACTCTTTCCTTGTAGAAAAATAAAAATTATGGATGGCCATCCTAAGATTAATCTCTTACCCAAGGTAACTCTCATGGTCAAAATTCAGGCCGAAATATTTCGGTTTAGGCGAGGACCGGTGCCGGAAAATACTAAATACCCCTCCCCCCTGTTTTTAACCAAAATTCCGCCGGAACTTTTAAAACTCCGGATTTCCGGCCAGAATTTTGGTCAATGTTCCGTTAGAAATTCAAAACTCTGCCAGAATTTTCGAATTTCCCATGCTGGGATCCGACCGGAACATAATCGCAATCCGAATTTTTGAACCATGGTAACTCGTAAGACATCTTATAATGTTCAATTTCATTGAATTTCTTCAAACACATTTCAAGTACATTTAAAGAACACAAAAGATCACAACCATTTAGCTTATTGACATATAAAGCTGGAATGAGGAAATCTAAATTTATGAGAACCATTTTGTTGTTTAATGATATAGAACAAGAGGCGGAGCACTTTCTTGAATGCCCAGACCAGAAGAAAATATGCCAAAAGGCATAGTGCTATCGATAAACTTCTCAGTAAAGACAACCTGTCCAAGGGCCCATTGAGGTTTCTCCAAGGCCGAAAACACTCATTTTGGGGGCTGAGTCGAAGTCATTTGAATTTTTAGCATTTTATTAACATTCTTCAAGGCTAATTTGTTTGTAAGGTCTTAATTTCGTAGTTAAGGTTAGATTAAAAGTTTTGTAAGATTAATTAACTTTAACTATTTTTAATAAATTTTGTGCTTTTTTAATGTTAATAAGTTCGATTTAGTAAGCATTTGGGTCGAATTAGGAGACAGACTGAGGATTTTCTTACAAGAGGCCAATGTATTGTCGACATAGAAAATGAGTTAGTATTAGTTAACCGGCATGAGCATTAGGTAATAACTTGGTACTCGATCGGCTCACATTTCGTGATGTGTGCCATTTGGAGTTAATATGTATATCATTTCATAGATCTTCAATGTTAAAGATTGGGGAGAAAATAATCTCCATCGTTCAATTTAAAGCCGTCAAATGCCATCTAAATAATGGCAACCTTGTAAATCCAATATATCGTTTGTAGATGACATTTGACTGCATTGATGAAGACAGTTTTCATTCCAATCTTTTATGAAACAGATCTTCAAATCATGGTGTCAAATCACACAGAACCCGTGATGGTTCCACATGACCGAAATCCCAAAAAGTGGCATGAGTTCCAATAGCGCATAGACTCTCAAGTCAGGTACCTAATACTAACTCAATAGTAAAAAGAGCATACGGTAGGTGAAAAGGGGGCCCATATGCTTTATTAAGTCGCAGCTCTTTGACTCCAGGGAGCTATGCCAAACTAAGCATATCTAGGCAATTAAATTTATTCTTTTATAAAAAATTCTTCTGTAACTTTCCTTATAGATTCAATAATTTTATTCTAAGAAAGAAGAAAGTGATCTCATTCTTCTCTTTACTTCTCTGCATCAATTAGATATCAACACTACATCCTTCCAACATCACAGAAGGAAAAAAAAAGACTAAGGTAATATAAGTTGTCCAAGTGGCCGCACATTTTTTGTCAATATAAGTTGTCCAAGTGGCTGAGCATATTATGACCTTTGTGTAACACTAAAAATCGGTTGGAAAATTTATAAATTGATCGATTTCAAACATTTCAATATGAACCCTATATAACCTCAAGGGTTAGGTGAGCTGGCCAAGTACCTGCTTCTAAAAGCAGGAGACCTTAGTTCAAATCCCCTCCCCCCCTTGAAGCCACCCTAGGGATTTATATCCTATTCTGACTCGATATGTGCTGAATTTGAACTGCGCATGTACCCCTAAAATTAGGTGGGTACTCTAAGAGGACCGAATACTCAGGTTATTAATATATATATATATATATATATATATATATATATATATATATATGAACCCTACATTAAATATAGAACACCACAATGGGCGCTAATAAGTGACCTAAAGAGTGGGACCTATCGAGGAAGGAGCTAATGTTACAGTCTCCTTTGGTGCTCACTGGCCAGTGCGCGGGTCAATAGCCGGCACCACTTGAAAACGTGTCCAAATTATAAACACTTCAAAAATTATAAATAGGGTTCCACTAAAATGAATTCTCTAGCTATCAGCCTATCACCACCACAAAATGGATACCACCAAATCCCAAATTCACACGCCCCTACTTCTTAAAGGAAAATGTGCATCCACTTCATACTTCCATTATCTCTAAGTCATACCCACACAACTATAAATAGGTGGCCGGGCCGAGTCTTCTTCCTTCATCACAACCACTTCTAGAAGATACCTAACTCTCCAAACATTCAATACTTCGCAAATCTTAAGTCCTTATATTTGTTCTTGATTCAAGATCACTTTAGAAATATGGCTTGCTTTAAGGCCCTTGTTCTTGTTTTGCTTGTAGCTTCCTTTGTTCTTGTAGTTGAAAGCCGAGTGGCGCGAAAAGACTTGGGCTTAGACTTGGGTGGTGTGGGAGTTGGCTTGGGCGCAGGTGTAGGCATCGGCTTAGGTGGTAGTGGCTCTGGTTCAGGCTCTGCTTCCGGTTCTGGGTCAGGTTCCTATGCTGGTTCTGGTGCTGGCTCAGGCTCAGGTTCAGGTTCTGGGTCTGGTGCAGGTTCCTATGCTGGTTCTAGTGTTGGCTCAGGCTCTGGGTCAGGCCGTGGGCAGGGTTCTGGGTCTGGGTCTGGTTCTGGACACGGTCGGGGTTATGGTGAAGGTTCTGGCTATGGTGAAGGTTCTGGGTCAGGAAGGGGTTCTGGGTCTGGTTCGGGCTATGGTGAAGGTTCTGGCTATGGCGAAGGGAACGGGAAGTGATGAGGATAAATTAGTGAGAAGAGGCTTAGCACCAATGTAGTTTTATAAATAAAGAGACGGTGCTATTTGAATTCCATGTAGTTGTTACAATAGAATTACTTATATGTAATTTAGGATTTTATACTAATAAAAGAGTCTTGGTTATCTAATTTTTCAACTTCTTAATTGCATATATATGACTCAGACTGAGGCCCATGTCTCTATTGGCGTACTAGATTAATAATATATTCTAGTGGATAGTGGTGTCATTGTTTCGTGTGACGGTAGAAGGCTTGGGCTGTGAAGCATGACAACACAGGTTCAAGTACATTGCTAGAGCAGCCATTACTTGCACACAGAAGTTGGATGTTGCACACAATATAAGCCATCTGATCTCTATCCAATCAAGTGATAGAGATCACGTTTTGTGCCAATCTTTGGCCTCAAAGAGCTTTCTACCGTGGTCTTCGCATCAAACGGCTTAAATCATGTTCCATGAGGCAAAAAGTTCCATAAATAATAGCCTTTCTTTTTAACAAAGTGCCATGGTACAAATCTCGTGTGCAAGTTTTAGGTCCCTTTTTATAATCCTCATACTTTCAAATTTTCCTCCATGACCGAATAATTGCCGAATCCGAACTTGGTTACAATGATCACGACAACTCGAGGGCCTTTGGGTTTAAGCCTGAACCAAATTGCAACAAATTTCGAAGCAATGTTATGTCACGGATCTCTGGATTAAAGGTTAAGTGTCATGACTCAGAATCCTTACCCGATATCAAGGGCCTAGAATTTCGTGTTATGACACCGCATGCTAGTTAAGGCGATAAGCGGACATACACATAATCTATAAATTGACTTCCCATAAGGATTGAGGCATTTAAGATAGCATTAAACGATAAATGACTCATAAATTAATAACGGAAACGTAGGCAATAATAATGAAGTACTTAATCCTAACCATGCATTTAAGATAAAAATCAAACCAATTTCACGTAGAGTAAAACGGTCTCAAACGTAAACTCACACAATGTATCAAGGCTAAAATAAGTCTCTCAAGAAATAAGGAAAAACTAGAGTAAAAGGGTTCTCAATGCTGGTAAAAATCTGTCGGGTCTACGTTCTCATCAAGGTGGTAGCCGACATCCTCGTTTATATGAGCCGTCTCCGGATCAGCAGCTTCCATATCATCAAGGACGGGATAAGCAGAATCTTCACTTGAAACTGTTAGATTTTGGGAGGGGGGTGAGTTTACTCAGTCGCGTAAACTCAGTGGGTTGCACAATCGATCCACCATAATTTACCCAAGTGATCGTGTGTACAATCGCTTGAGTTGTAGTGTATTTTAAAACTAAAATTAGCATTTAAATAAAATGACTAAGTTATCCATAACTTATAACATATTATAATTCAACTGAAAAACATATTATAACATGAAGAGTACATGATACTTCTAATTTTCTTATCTCTTTTCCTATTTGTCTCATCAACTTAGCATACGTGACATATCGTAAGTCTTATTAATTACTCCATGCGCTTACACAATGTACTTCGCATCTTATCTTATTTAAATGATCTATGCCAGGATCGCTGCTCGAGCCTACCACGCGAGGTCCACGTGTAGATAACCACCTAACCTCCATATCATAACATAAACCACCATCCAGCCAGATGAGATTATCGGCATAGTAACCATGATGTCCCCTTAGTTCGAGAGAAGGCTATAATGTCCTTAAGACCCGTCTTGGCTGCAGACGTTAGGCCCTTACGGTGGCTCGTAAGGTATGGCACGTGCAGAAACTTAATTAATGTTTAGCTAGCCTTCATAGCGTGTCTTACATATCACATTATTTTTCGGTTACAGGCTTAGGTCCCCTCCCCGATTTCATATTTGCGTGGGCTTAAGTCCCCACTTTCTTAACATGCATGTGTCTTAACATATTCTTTTGTCATTTTTTCTTAAAACCTAGTTAGAATGGGTCACGGTACGATAGGCTTCACTAAATCACATTTTTCAAGGGACGAGTTCCATAGTAACCTGGATGTACTTCGTGTGGTATCCCATACTATCATAGAGGGGTTGCATCAGTGCATGGATGCCTACATTTCAAATTCCATGTGACCGTGAAAGAAACCCCACCGTGACGAACGCTTATGTCATGTGTCATATCTTTTTCTTAACTTATATGCGTATGCCCTATCGTGATTTTCTATATAATGAATGTCATATGATAATGGTGAACATATATAAGAATGAACTATAACATCAACCTTAAACATTTTATATTTTTGAAGAAAATTAATAAAGAGCACAACATAAGAAATATTAAAGTAAAACAGAAAATGAGAAATATTTAACTATATTTATTTTGCAATAGAGTTGAAACTATACTTCATTAGGGTTAGTTGTATCCACAAAATTTGGTGATTGACTGGTACACTACGTCAAAAACCTTAAAAAAAGACGAAAAATAAGACTGTTTTTTTTTGTCTTAAAATAAGACTAAATTTAACCGTCTTAAATTTAGTAATAGGACGGTCTATTGCTAACGATGATATGAAAATTAAGGACGGTATATAAGACCTTATAAGCCGTCTTATTATCACGATCGCTAGCTAGCTATACCCATCGAAATAAACACCCACTCACGCTATTATAAACTAACGCCCAAATTGGTCTTTATATTAGCTTTTTCTCAGCAAAAAACAAAAACAAAAAAATAGTGTCCCTATATAGCTAGCCTCCTAATCTCCCTCTCTCTCATCCCGACTCTCCCTCTCCCTCTCCCTCTCCCTCTCTCTCATCTTTCTAAAAAAGAAAACCCTATATTTCCGATCCAACCCGTCGACTTTCCTTTGACTCCCAGTGCTGCCGGCTTCGACTATCAACTTTGTTGCCTTTGATCGACGACCATTGTTGCGGGATTCGACTTCGATTGCTGCCGGCTTTGATTTCCACTGGTAATAATTTTTTTTTTTAATTTATTTTTGTTCTAAAAATAGTTTATAGATCTGAAATAGATCTTTGGAAGGTAATATTTTTGTTGTTATTATTATTATTTTTTTCTTTTCTAAAAACAGCTTATAGATCTGAAATAATCTTGATGGGTTTGTGTTGTTGAACAACTTATATTTTGATCAAACACGAGTTTTAAATTAAAAAAAAAAAATTGGGTTTAAAAGGTAGAAAAAAATAGGTTTAAAACGTGTTTTTTGTGTGTGGAATAAAAGGGCAATTTTTCAGAAATTTTTTTTCTTTTTGGAGTTTTTCCAATTCTTCAAAAAACGCATTTTTTAAGGAAAATTGGGTGTTTGGTCACTATAATATCCCCTCTTTAGATCAACTGTGAAAATAAATTTTCTCTATTTTCTGTTTTTAGAAATCCTTAAGGATGAACCCCAGGTAGCTCGTGTGCCCCAAAGGCATAACGTGGCACCCAAAATGGCATTATGGACCAGCTTTGGCTTTTGAGATATAACCTTTTTTGATTATTTTCTAGCTGACTTGCTGTTTATGAGGGGAGGCCCAAAACTCATATTTCCAACTGACTCATGTGTACAAATTTCTAAGGGTTAGGTTCAAGGGTTGGTGCAGATCCATTTACCAACTTCAAAACAGAAGTTCTAAATGGAACTTGAGATTAAATCTCCCCCCACAAAATACAAAACATTGAAGATCATTAACTGCTTTGAATCAGATGACAGAGATCATTTTTTCTCTCAATCTTTCGCACAATAGATCTTGAGATTTTATCTGTACCATCAGACAACTTGATTTTGATTCCATGTGGCACACATCTCTAAAAATTATTCGAGAATCAAGTTTAATGTATGCCATGATCATTGTCATTCTTTGGGATGTGTGACATGTAGAATTAAAATCTGATCGTCAGATGGGAGGTCATGATCTGGAGATTTGTTGTACCAAAGATTCAAATGAAAAATGATCTTCATCATCTGCTTCAAAATACTCAATAGTTTTGGACTAATTTTAGTGGGGAATATTAAGTGTTTCATGGGGAGGTTAGGAAGAGTGGGTAATGGTAGAGCATCCTTCTAGAACTTTGTTAGGAAGAGTGGGTAGCTTGTATTTTTTGACAGTTGTTGAAATAGGCCAGGTTTCTAACTACGTATAATAGAAAGGAGGCATGAAGGTGACAACATGTGAAAGCAAATATTCTAATTTTTTAAGGTAAGTAGGTAGCCCCCATTATTAGCACCTAAAACTTCTACAAAAGTTAGGCAAACAACCATCACTTAATGCATTTTCAATTATAAATAAATCAAAGAATGTCAATGTATTTGATGGGTATCAAATTTCTAATATTATTCACCAACTTAATGCAATTTATCCCTTTCATATTATATATATATATATATATATATATATATATATATATATATATAAATTAAAGGGTCCATGCATTTTGGGTTGTAGAGGTCCAACTCTACATAGTACATGGTAGTGTAGAATGTGCAACATGCAACGTGATATGATATCGAGTCTCCCTCTCTCTCTCTCTCTCTCTCTCTCTCTCTCTCTCTCTCACACACACACACACATATATATTAAATGGTCCATGCGTTTGAGTTGTAGAGTAGAGGTCCAACTCTACATACGAGTGTAGATAACATGCAACATGATTCTACATACATACATACATATACACATCTAGCATACATGATACATACATACATGCATACACAGTTATATACACTATACAGTACTACATTTCTGTAGCAAGAGTTGGTGTTAGGTGCACGAGTCATGATTCTACACACTCAACATATTTCATCAATTTATACATTTAGTGTAGACTTGTCCATCACTTAGATTGGATTCAGCCCAAAAATCATGCCCTTAAAGCAATTTCTAATGTTCGATCAAAAGCCTGAGGGCTCCTTCAAATGAAGGGCTAAACACCATGTAGGCAACAATTCATACAAAGGCAAAAAAGTGCTTAGATAGAATGGTTAGAAACATCCAGCAAGAATGACTTTTGATTAAAGCCTATCCAGCGGCGTAGCCACATAGAAGGGTGTGGGGGCTCAAGCCCTCATTTAACTCTAGACTTTCTATAAAGTATGTTTCCTATATAACCTTTGTTTGTGTATAAACTTACCTGGTCAGGACTTGATCGGAGGGTTGAGTCAGTTCGGGAAGGATTGAAGTGAATTAGCTCTATCTGACCCCATTTTTCGGTTTGGATTGGGCATATATCCTTCGCCTGTTGGGTTGGGTTGGCTCAGGTCAGGTACACCCAACGGTCAAGTTAGTTAGAAAGTACGAAGGGTTGGGCTGACCTAGATTTTAGCCTGACTTGACCCATTGATAGCACTAGCTTTAGGTGGTCAAACTAGAATGCTAATAATGGCGTTTGGGTCCTGTATTCAACACATGGCATCAATACACATTGTCCATATGTATAATAACTTGCCCAAAATTGCAATCTCTTTTATTTTTGATAGATAATCATGAGATTTAAACCCCTGAGCTCAACACTACACGCTTGAGAGCATCATCACTGGGGTAAAGATCAAGTTCTCAAAATTGCAGTAACTCACATTCTTTTATTTTTAAATAGCGAGTAATCTTCATGTGTTGACGTATTTCGAAATATAATTTATTATATTCTCTTTAACAATGGACTTATTTATTGTAGAAGATGTCTTCGATACCCATACCTCCGAGCAAGGAGTGGATGAGCGCTGGAAGGCATACACCTGAATACATAGAAGGAGTTAACTCATTCATTTTGTTTATAAAAGCCAATAGCGATAAATTAGGGACCGATTGGTATTGTTGTCCTTGTAAGAACTGTCGTAATGTTGCGAAAGGAAGGAAAACACTTGCCGTTATTAAAGAACATTTAATATGTGATGGCATATGGGAGCAGTATACGACATGGGTCCATCATGGAGAGAGCTTTCCCCAAAGGCATATAGCTGAAGGGGTCAGTACACCCATTAATAATTACAGTAATAATCAAGTCCCAGAAATTATGAATATGGTGAACAACACATTTGGTCATCTACCTGAAAATCAAGATGGGATCAGTGAGCATACATTCATGGATGAAGTGGTTGGAGATGTTGAAGATGATTTACCCGATAAAATTAATTTTCAGAAGTTGATGGAGGATGCAGTACAACCATTATTTCCGTCATGTGAAAGCGAGAAAACTAAATTATCAGTGACTGTTGAGTTGCTGAGCATGAAGGCGAGACATCAATGGTCAGATAATAGTTTCACTGAATTGTTAAAGTTGATTAAAAAGATTTTGCCCAAAGAGAATACTTTGCCAGAGACAACATATATTGCTAAGAAAATGATCAAGTCCTTGCGTATGGAGTGTGAGATAATTCATGCATGTCGGAATGATTGTATACTTTACTGGAGAGAGCACGCGGAACGCAATGAATGTCCTACGTGTGGTGGCGGTGGAAGCCGGTGTTTGACACAAAAGTGAATAATAGTAACGGGATGCGTGGAAAAAATTAAGATATTTTCCATTAACTCCTAGGTTGAAAAGAATGTACAGTGTACCATGGATTGCAAAGGATATGACGTGGCATGCAAAAGCTGGATCAGTACCCAATGAAGCAACCATGCGCCATCCTGTGGATTCGTCATGTTGGAAACAAGTAGATAGTACATGGAGTGACTTTGCTGTCGAGGAACGTAATGTTAAATGCAGGACTTACAACAGATGGATTCAATCCTTTCGGTAATAAGAATAACTCCTGATTGTTGGCTGTCATGATTGTTCCAGTATAATCTTCCACCCTCTTTATGCATGCGGAAAGAGTTTACGATGCTATCACTGTTGATTCCTGGTAAAAACGGTCCTGGACATGACATTGACATCTACTTGCAACCGCTCATTAAAGAGTTGAATGATTTGTGGTCGACCGGAGCAGTTGTGTACGACTCTTACACTCAGAGTAAGTTCACTATGAGAGCTATTCTGTTATGGGCGATCCATGATTTTCCAGCATATGCTCATTTATCGGGATGCAGGACCGCTGGAAGATATGGTTGTCCTGTTTGTTGTGAAGGGACAGAATCAGTGTGGTTGACACATGGAAAGAAGTTTGCTTACATGGGGCACAGAAAATTTTTAAAGATGTCGGACCTCCGTAGGCATAAAAAATCACAATTTAATGGCAAGGAGGAACTTCGTTTATCTCCTCGGCGCTTGAGTGGTTCTGAACTACTATACAAATTACAAACTATCGAGACCAAGTTCGGAAAGGATCCAACAGGCCTGAAGAGAAAGAGGTGTCAAAATGATGATATCCCATGGTCAAAGAGGTCATGCTTTTTCGACTTGTCATATTGGGAGGTTTGTTATAATCTTTTTTTGATTTATATTTTATACTTTATTCTTCATATCCATGAATCTTACCTATTGAAATGTCCTTTGTGTGTACAGAAATTACCTATTCGCCACAACCTGGATGTGATGCACATCGAAAAAAATGTGGCAGAAACTCTCTTTGCAACAATTATGAACATAAAGGGTAAGACTAAGGATGGACTTGCAGCTCGTCAAGACTTAGAGTATATGGGATTCATTGGTCGTTGGAAGAAATTATGGCCTGAAGTTAGGAATGACAAGATCACTTGTCCTCAAGCTTCGTACACTCTTTCCCCAATAGAGAAAAAAATAGTTTGTGAGACTTTATATCATTTAAAGGTCCCTATCGGGTATAGCGGAAATTGGAAACATAATGTGAATTTAAAGGATAGGGAACTAAAAAATCTCAAGTCGCATGACTATCACATCCTCATGCAACAACTCCTACCTGTTTTACTGATGCATGCTTTTAAAAAGCCAGATCAAAAGGCACTGCGTGCCGCTATTCAAAATTTGTCAATTTTCTTCAATGTGTTATGTTCGAAGGTCATAAACCGTAGAACTAATGAAGATGAAAGAAATATATGAAACACTATGCGTATTTGAGATGTACTTTCCACCTTCTTTTTTTGTATCTATGATACATCTTGTTGTGCACTTGGTGGAGGAGGCTCAAATTTGTGGACCTGTCAGATATAGATGGATGTATCCTTTTGAAAGGTAAATAAAATATCCAGATATATGTTTATTTTTAGTTTGACTCATTTGATATTTATTCTAATTAACAACAAATGTATCAGGATGATGAAAACGTATAAACGATACGTAGTGAATCAAACGTATCCAGAAGGATGTATCACAGAGTGTTACCTAATGGATGAAGCAATGACTTACTCAATGAATTTCATACTCGACGGTAGTAATGGAAGCCATAAGCGAGGACGTTTGGATGATCAGAGTGAATGCGGCTATCCTATAGATAAAAAAGGAAAGCAATATTTTCTTGATAATGTAAAGTACCAACAAGCAAGGAAATGGGTATTGAGCCAGTTTGCAGGCAATGCCGAGTGGGAAAAGTAAGATTTCAATTAATTATGCAATTAGTTTGTGAGTTAGGTTAGTTCACGCTCACAATCATCAAAATTTTTATGTGCAGGAAGTACTAGTCATACCGACAAAGCCACATACCTGCTATTCAGGGTAGAAGTAATCTGCGTAGAGACATGGTTATGGAATACATTCCGTGGCTTAAGCAACAACTACAAACTGTAGAAGATTTTACCTTGAAAAGACTTGTTGATGGTCCAAAGTTTACAACAATTTCATATAATGCATATTTTGTAAATGGGTATGAATTTCATACAGCCGAGTCGGAAAAGAATATGACGACACAAAATAGCGGAGTCTCCTTGACAGCTTTAACTACACGTGTGTATGGGGCCCTAGGGATCTGAACCCGTGGTTGAGGATGTCATGTACTACGGTGTCATCCAACAAATTTTAGAGTTGGATTACTATGACTTCAAAGAAACAGTATTTTATTGTGATTGGGTACGTGTTGATGATAGTATCAATGGATGTAAAGTTGACCCAAACACAAATTTGCGGATTGTTAATTTAGATAGATTACAGAGAAAGACAAAAGAAGAAGATGAACCATTTATCCTTGCTTCTCAGGCAACGCAAGTATTCTACTGCAAAGATCATACGAAGCCCGATGAGGAGAAATCGTATGTTGTCTTGGATGCTCCAAAAAGAATGAACAGGAATGTAGATGCTTATGAGGACCCATTAGTCTTCGAAATAAGAATGAACGAAATTCTCTCTCCCATAGAAGACGATGACATAGAAGATGTGCAAGGATGAATGTTTGATCAATATGGAAAGATTAATTTTTTTAAATAAAATAGTATTGTTTATCTTCATTGTTGACTTTGTTTCACATTTATCTTTATAAGTTTGAGTGACATACATCATTGAACTTGTTATTGATTGCTTGATCAGTGTGCAATGATTATTTTTTCCAAATTATAATTTAAAATGGTTATCTTCAATTGATTACTTGATTGTTATCTTTATTAATACTTTATATTTTAGATTCATATGACTATATTGTTTGGTGAAATTATATATGACAGTGATATATGGCCCCTATTGAGGTAAGTTTCAATAGTTCTGGCCCCACAGGGCCCAATGCCGCACAACTGGCCTCATGCATTGGTCGTATTATGA
The DNA here is from genome assembly GCA_021018995.1 of Chloranthus sessilifolius. Lineage (NCBI taxonomy): Eukaryota > Viridiplantae > Streptophyta > Magnoliopsida > Chloranthales > Chloranthaceae > Chloranthus > Chloranthus sessilifolius. The sequence goes on along the minus strand of CM037597.1, from coordinate 28,678,008 downwards.
GGATATACATTTCTCCAACTGTAAAAAAATGGAAAGAAGTTCCCTTGGAGGTTAAAGAGAAGGTTTGGGATGTTGTCGCTGTGAGTATGTTTGAATCATTTATACCCCATTAATTTTTCAATTAAAGTAAATATTCAATTGCTACTAATTAAATTACTTTGTTCGCAGCTTGAATATATTATTCCGGAAGAGAGGAAGGAATGGTTTATGTCTAAGGTGGGCGACCTATGGAAAAAGTGGAAGAGCACCCTATACACCAACCACTATAAAAAATATAGTAATGACACAGAGAGAAAAGCTAATACGCCTCCGGGTGTTAGAGAGGAAGATTGGAACTTGCTTATCACTTACTTTTCCTCACCCGAATACCAATCAAAGAGTTTATCTGGTAGTCAGAGTAGGAAAAGGATGAAAAGTATTCACCGATCCGGCAGAAAGGGGCAGGCTAGAGTCGCCGAAGAATTGGTATGTGAATTGTTATTTATAATAATAATATTTCATTATTCACTAAATAATCCCTAATCTATGTTGTTGAACCTTTATGAGCAGAGGGAGAAAACTGGAAAGAGTCCTGATAGGACAACTTTATGGTTTACTTCCCATTCGGGAAAAGATGGCACTGCTTTGGACCCATATGTGGTAAGAATAATATCATTTGGTTATATCATCTAAATATATCTTCACTATTTTACATTTATCTTGTAGATTGCAGTCAAGGCTTTACATACTTCAAATCCTGAAACTGCTAAGAAAGATTTAGACCATGACACTATTGCCACTGTAAGTTTTTTAACCTTCACTGAATCTCTAAATTGTTTTACTGAAAATTGTTCTATATACTAATAATTTCATTTATAGATACTTGGACCTGATTCAAGAGGTCGTGAAGGAATGGGTTTTGGTGCCTCCAAGACTGGGTCAAGTACCGACACCTTATATTACCACGATCTAAAGCAATATCAACTCAGGAGACCTTGCAGTCCCAATATAGTAAGTTATCCGAGACTGTACTTCACCTGCAGGAGTGGATGAGGAACTCACAAGCCCCTCATTCTAATATTCAAACACCTTCCACCCCCCAGAGCATAGGTTCATCTTCACAGGTATTAATTTAATATTTATTCATATTATCCAATGAACTTTAATATTTGATTTTAATAATATTATTTATAGGTTCCCCCAACGGGTGCATCTACAACACAACAAGGTGGCCGTTGTAAATTGATATGGAGGCATGATATCGCCGCCGAGGGAAGACTATCAGCGACACATGCTGAGGAGGGTTTACATGACATCATTGTAGATACTGTCTTCTTTCCTGATGTGCAATTGCCAGAAGAAGAAGGAACCTTAGGAAATGCAGTGGGAAACATAATTCAGTGGCCCACCCGTAAAACCCAATTTTATTAGATTCTTTCTGCTGGACATGCCCGTAGCATATTCTTTTACTTTATGTTACTTGTTGGACCTACTGAGACATCTTATAATTTCTTGAACTTTTATTTATGTTTTTGCTTAAATTAAGATAATGTTAGGTTATATTTATCTTAATTAACCCCTTTTTAACTCCGCCAATACAATGTCGTTTGTATTGCCGGTTCCAAGCCCGGAAAAAGGAGGAGGGAAAAGGGATTGTTTACCCACAATTCCTAATTTTATTATGAATATGACATAGGTAATTAGTCTGGACTCTAGAAACAAGGGTTCCAATTCTAATCTTAATTTTGTTTTTCATTGGACAGACCTTCTTAAGACAGTTGTAGTAGTGTAGTAGCTTGGATCATGATGTAAAAAGTGAGTTCTTATTTCTTCACTTACTATTTCACCTATAATATTTTATATTTTTATATTTTTAAGGGTAAGTTTAATTTCAGCTTCTCTCATTGCAGTATTGTAGCAGTCTCATTGCAGTATTGTAGCAGTTTTTTAGGGTTGTAGATCAACATATCTTGATCTTACCCCCATTGGAAGACCCTCATCTTGATGTGCTTGAAGGAAACCATAGTTTGAAGGTAGATTTCTCACTATTCTGGAAAATTTATTGTTTGAGCAAATATTTGCTTGAAAAATCTTGTTTTTGGACATGTTTCTTGAGTTTTCTTTTGAAATTCATGGGTTTTGGAACTATATGATAGCTAATTTAGCTGTGAATTGTTGGCCCTAGTTATTTTCAGGTATCAATGGTATACCGGCCTTTGCTGTTGCAAACGGGAGGTGCCTCATCACCAATTGTGCAATAATTTATCGAGTAGCGACTACTTATCGCAATGCATCTCCATTTGGTCTAGCATTGGGATCACTTCAGGAAGGTATTAATAGTAATTAGTAACATACATAAATGTTCATCTCTACCGAATTGACTCAGCTTCTGCTTCCAATTACCTACTTTACTAAATGATCTGAATCTTCAAACTTCACTAAATGCTGAAAGAAATTACCAAATATGTCATTTTAGTTCCTGATCTTTGCTTGCAGCTCACTTACATTTAGGGAAATTCAAAATATTCTATGCAACCATTCTGAAACTTGCTACCTTTGTTTTAAATATCAGCCACATCTGATGCATATCTACCGATGTGCATCGGGTTGAGCCTGAAACTGATACGGTATACATCCCAATCCAATATGGGATCAAATATTGGGTCAAATATTGGTCAATTAGGCCCATATTGGGTACATATCAGCTGATATGTACCCAGTATAGTGCACTTAAAATCTTGAAAAATACCCTTTGGGTAACCAAATTCGGGGCCCTTAAGGCTATATAGAATTTTTTTTTTTTTTTTTTTTTTTAAACCCTAAGTTTTCTGATGGGCAAATATTATTTGGGCCCCCTAAAAATCGGTGGCCCAAGGCAGCCGCCTGGCTGGCCTTGGTCGATCTTTAACTGATGTTTAACTTTTGATTGAAAGTTAATACCATAAGCTATAGATAGTTGGTTTGAGATCTAAAGAGCTTTTGGCCCAATTTTATTTTATTGAGTTTTTGATTGATAAAGAGTTCTCTATTTTTATATTCTTTTGTTTTTCCTCACTTTGAAGGGAATCTGTATTTAAATTTGGAAGAAATCTAAGCCCCTCGTTTGCGGAGTTTTGTGCTTTGATACGACGATCTCGCTGTTCTTGGAGTCTTCTTGTTGTGGGCCCCACTCTAATTTCCCATCTAGTATTAGGTGACCGACCCGAACACCAATATTAGTGATCAGATCATCAATTATGTAGGTATGCACAATTTTGGGAGTTGGCACTAGAGTTTGTCTATGATGGTGGTCGGACCATAATGGGAGGGAGTATGGACTGTATCTCGAAGTGACCTTGTGATGCACCCAGATTTTCATGCACTATAAAGTCTATGCATATCACATCCAATGATGTTTGCACCACCCATCATAGACAAATTCTTTGGCTTTGTCTAAATTAGATTGAAGCTTAAATTAGAAAATTCTCAGATTAGTTGATTAAGAGAGTGAACCATCCGATTAAATTTATAACTTTTATCTCACACCTTTGAATTCTGATTTATCATTATGCCCTGCATGTGGATTGTTTACTAGAATATCAAGGTGTATTGCATCTGTGGCATGCAAGTCTGCTAGGTAAAAGTAACCAAATACTGTGACACTATTATATTATTGTCATTACTATGCTACACTTTCTATAGGTTCATCAATAACAAGAGCTCAAAACCCAAAAAGGAAACCAAAATAGAAGTATAATTTATATCTATTTCTGTACTACTTGTTTGTTCTTAATTAAACTGTTGGTATCTTATAAGGAGACCCAAATCTATAAAAAAAGGAAAGAAAAGGGAATCATTTTTTAATTCTACAATGCTATTTGTGTATTCTCATATTATTTTAGTTCATATAAATTATTACAGTTAGCACTACTAGTTTCCTCTGCTAGTAGTAATCTAAAACAAGTTCCTTTCAGTAGTTCTTATGAACAAGTGCTAGAACCTGTTAGCTAGAGGAAATCAGATATGACCGTAACCGTTAAATGTCAGAACGGTAGAACCGTTGATCAGTTCGGCAAAAATGGTTCACTGGGAATATGAATTTCCAGCCTAAGTATAGGTGCAAAATGGATAAGAAATTAAAGAGAATGACTTTAAGGCCTTACCTTTAGGAGATGGAAGGAGCAGAGGAGGGCTTAGAGAGTAGCAAAGAAATTAAGTTGAGGAGACTGATTATGAGGGAATGGCGCAAGTGTTTGAGATTCAATGACACTTTGATCCGATTGACTTGATTTGTTTGGGCGGTTACGATATTCAGAATTTATTAACAATTCTAAACAATACAGTTAGGATATTCTAGAATTTATTAACAATTCTAAACAATAGCACGGGTGGAGGAAAGGGAAAAGGCAATTTGGCTTCTTTCCATATGGTTGGTGTGGCCTCATGGTGATTTCAATGGTAGTACCAACCAATATCTCACATGGAAAAATATGATGGCTGCTATGTTGGTCCAACGGATTTTGAGAATATTTGAAGGAATGTTGGCCAAACTGCAAAGGGGGCGGGTTCAGTTCAGAGGTGTCAGGAGAAGTCTGAGTCTGAGGATGGTTGGATCAACCTCTCATGGATACACGCCTTATTATGGGTTGGGATTCGGGATGAAATCGGAAAAGACATGTCGACGTTCCGACCGTTGCAAGATGCCATGAACTTGGCGTGGCAACGAGAGGAAAAATTGACTCGGTTGAGAATCCGCTATAACAATGGACAAGAGTTCGACGGAGAAAGCCGATCGGGTGGGATAGGACCACCTAATGAGATCATAGGTTCACAACATGAACTCTACGACTTTCAACTGAGTAGATATGAGAAAGACAGGTGAAACTACTGCTATTATTGTGATAAATTCATTCTGAGCCATTGTTGCAAATGAAAATGAATTTTTTTACAACCATAAGGACATTACTCATTCATAGGTTTGCATGCCTAGAGGACTGTTGCCTAGACTACTCTAGAATGAATTAGTGATTTGTAATTTTAAATGTTGCTTTTTTTGTACTCTTGAATTTTCGTAGGACGCCCTTCCCTCTTCAATAGATGCTGGATTTCATCTCCCATGACCCATGCATAGATCCTCAATCATAGATGATTAGTCTCAGTGTACCCAATCACGAGTGAGGACCATTGGAGAGGCTCAATTCTTGGACTGTTCATTTAAAAATATTGTATCCTTCAAAAAGCAATTATAAATTTGGACTAAGCTGTCATCTTTTACTTGCCTCAACTGTCTAACTACATATGTATATCTCATTGTCTATAATCATTGGCTTATGCACTAAAAATGTAGCTAATGTAGTAAATTTCTCTCAATCTCGGTAGAAATTTTAAGAACTCAAAAGCCAAGTGAACCGAACAACAGAAAATTTTGACTTTCTAAGCTTGCTATTCATCAATTAATTATAGACTTGATTTTTATAATTTTTTCTTCTTGCAGGTCAAGGCTTATGCAGACAATTTCAAGTGGAAAGGCCCTCCGAAATCTGAGGAAGATTGAGACCTAGATATCTGAATTTCTTTTGCCGTTTTTTTATTTAAGGAATCTTGATTTGACGTAAATTAGATGCTGCAGCTTTCTGAATCTGTGAATTGTGCTTCTCTTCTCCGCATAAATAAAATGCACTCACAAGTAAGCTCTCCTGTCTAATAAAAAGTATAAGCTAACTTGTTTTCTTCTCTTTCTGTAGCGTTGTGGATACATAATATTTACGTCTATCTTTTCTTTCTATAGCATTGTGGATACATAATATTTACGTTTAGAGCATCTTAAGCTTTTCATAATAATTATTATCATCAGGAGCATCACTAGAGGCCTCTCTGTTGTGGAACTTCCATGTGAAGAGGTAGTCCTTGGATTCACAGTATATCCTGATCACATCACAGGGAACATTGATGAAGTTCTTCTCCCCGTTATTCGTCCATTCAATCTTCGCGGAACAGGAAAACCCGTTTGATGAAACGGGCACTGCAGTGTCCGATAGATCCAACATAACTTCCCCATTGATCCTCTTCGACCTCGCCAACTCTGTGATCCCACCTCTTCCTCCAATTGTTACCATGGTTTCCAGCCACCGGCACTCAGGCTGACCCACCATTTCCTTGTATGCAGAATTAGCAAGCCTGACTTTGTTGTTTGAATCCGATATAATGGCTGGCAAGGCCTCTGATTCGACCTCCTCTTCAACCTCTTCGGGTCTCTTTGGAACACAAGCTCCAGCGGAATTTCCTTGTATCTATCCAAGCCAAAATCTGGTTGGGATGAATTCCGGTCTTAGAAGCATTCATTCCAACTGCATTTTGGGGCCAAAATACAAGTCAGACAAACAGTTTTGACTCATATTAGTGGCCATACAAACCAATAGATGGTGTCTATTTGCGAATAGAAAGGCATATATCATCCAAATAGGCAGGCCCTTCCTTCCCTTCTATTTTTTTATTTAACACTTCTTGCTGTGATGCTTAGGCTGGAAAACTTCTTCTCAAACAAAGTCCAAGCAAATCTCCAAGCTTCTTCCAAGGTTCAGCAGTAACCCCTAGTCTTTAACCTAGTAAATTATCTAATAACAGTGTTTTGATTCTGTTTAATTTATGCTCATGTAATTTTTATGTCATCCACGCTGAATTTTTTTAATGGATCTCAAATATTCTCTATTGCCCAAAACAATCTAAGATTATTATTATTATTATTAATCTTATTCTTATTTATTTGTTTAATACTCAGATCGTTTCCTGCATTTATGATTTGCTGGAATTGAAGACCTTATATTTTCACCTGAAATAAAATGCAGGTTGGTCCTCTCCGATGTTGGCTCGGGGGTTTATGCTTATCTCGGTCAATTGGAGACATGGATGTTGGAGAATTTATAGTTCCAATACCGTATGTTAAACAAGTAAAGGTATAACTGTTTTTTATCTTTCAGCATTTATTTGGTATTTAGGATTCTTTCAATAGACAACTCTTTAACTCGCCAATTCCTATTGTATTTTAAATACTTATATCTAATTTAGGAAGCATCGAGGTCAAGGGGACTGAAAGATGACACAACCTGCATAGTTGTCGACATAATTCCACATGATCACGTTCTGGACTGCCTACTTCCTTACCCAAAAAACAAAATAAGCTTAGATCTATTATATTCATCAAGAGGTTCTGTGATGCTGCGAATAAACTGGCAAAAAAGCTATCAGCTGTTGGGAGTGGTTGAAGAACTATTTGAAGAAGGCTATGCTTGCAGAAAGGTTAGTATATTGTTCCAACTCTTGTCAACTGTATTCAGAATTTTATTTTTCAGAAATTGGATTCTTGATTTTTTGTTTGTCCATTTGGCCAATTGCATATTGATGTTAGTTAATTAGTGTGAAATGACTTATATATTGGGCATGATCAAATTCTTCAACAGCACTCCACCAAGGAACAGCCAGGGAAGTATTAGAGTTGCTATTAGGTGAATCACCAAAACAGTGAGCAGGTCAATCAACTGCTAAAAAAGTAAAAGAATGTAATCTCATTGATTTGCTGCCCATAAATATCTGTACATCTCCTGAGGGACCAGTTCGTCAGAGGGAGATGGACCCATGCACCACCCATGATGCATGGCCGGCCAAGCATCCGATTAACAACGACTCTAGTAGCGGGTGAGATTGACCTGTTCACTGTGTGGATAGATATGTATCCAATAAGTGTGTTGAGATATGTAACAAAGAAAGGGTGGCAGAAACAGGCACCTTAACGAAGGCTGATAAGTTTACTCATCCATACAAATACATTAAAATATTGAAATATATAATAGTTATATATGAAAAAAATAATAACAAAAAGTAAGAAAACTACTTACAAACACAATGAATATATCAAAGACAGACATTGTGTTAAAAAAACATAATGTTTAAAAATAAAAACTTGAAATGCCCAACAATTAAACAAAATTTTAAAAAAATTTAATAAAAGAATAATATTTTGGCTATAGAGGTGTGTTTTTGTGTGATTTTAAGCGAATAGTGTTATGTTTGATATAGGATTTAAAATATATATTCAGGTGCCTGTATGAAGAGCTAAAGAAACAGTAGAAAATAGAAACACCAACAAGCCTATAATTTCACTCAAATTCAGAAACAAAGAGTTTATTTATAATAATGAGAAGGAAACCTTTTGTCAACTCGAATAATCGCTTTTCTGTTTTAAAAATTCAAGGTCTTTCATTTGCATCTGCACAGCTTCTTTGGATAAAGGCTTTGGCTCAGGAAAATTTTCTGCCTCACCTTCAGCTATCTGCTTTGCCTTGGCACTAACAATCCTATTTATCTCGGATTGCCCAGCGGAGGGAAAAACTGCATTAAGTATGATCTGGAGTAATTTTTCATCTTCTTTTTCTATTGGATCCTTACCAAAGCAACAGACGTAAATAGCATCCATAGCTTTCTCTGCTCGAATCTAGATGGGAATCTCAGGGTTTGGAACCTTCAGCTTTGTCGATTTGGTGAGATAAAATTTGAGGGAATACGATCAGCTAATCAATCATGTCACCTAGAACACTTTGACTATGGTTCCAAATGGGCCTTAACTTTTATATTTCTTTCATTTAATTTCACGTACTTCCTGGTTTTAGTTACAAGGCCCTCTGATGAATGCATCAGTAAATGTATAAATGAAGTGCAGTGTTCTTGGATTTCATTTTATAAATGTCTCTCAATGACTGATAATAGGTCTTTGCCCCTCTTCTCTTTGATTAGGCATCAATAAGGTCTCTATAAGAGCTCAGAATAATAATTTCATTGTGCAATTTACTGTGATGAATCTGTTCATCAAGTTATTAATTGTTCATCAAGTGATTATTTAGGCCAATTTCTGTGTATATGAAATAGTTCATTGGAGCTGTATACTGACTCCAATGTGTATTTAGAAATGGTTGAAGGTCTTAAACAGGCCCACCATGTTGTGAGCATGTCTTAAGCATGCCTTCACCCATGTCTTAAACATGCATTAAACTGGCCTTAAACAAGCCTTAAGTATGCCTTAAACTGGCCTGCCAGCTGATATGTTCCTATCCCACATAAACAACTCAGGTCCAATGCAGATAAGCAGAGTCCTAAGAGCTGAGCCTGTCTTTAAACCTGAGCTGCCAACCAGCCAGCCTTGGTTGAAAGATTAACCTCGGGCTGCCTTCTACATTTTGATTTGTCATCATCTAATTTTGATTTTATCCTTTTAATTCTCTCTTCAATGAACTCAAAATCTTATGAAATTATACTTTTCAATGCGAGTGGCTAATGTGGCACCGGAGGAAAAATAAGGAATTCATGTGGGTTCCTTCCTCTTCCAAAATCAAGCATTTCCGCGGGATTGTAGAGGTTGATCAAGACCATCAAGAGCTTCTCTCAAATGTTCGGTAAGTAGCCGATTGAGAAAATTTGATTTAAATATGACTCCATTATCATATTTATCGCTCTTATTTTTATTTTTGTTTTTTTAAGTCCACGAATGAAACTTCTCAAATTTAATTAAAATCCCAAAAGACATCAGAGGCAAAAGCATAATTATCTATATTTCTGCGATTTTATATAAGTGGGCACTTTTTTTCTTACAACACAATTCCACTTATATAATCCTTTTTTTTCCTTAAAAATTAACACACTGTATTATATGATTTTTTTTTTTTAGTGGGCAGTATACAAAGAAGAGAGGTTGGAGAGATGGAGATAAGGCTTCTAATAGATGTGAAGCATTAAACAAACATAGGATGGGATGAGTCCACTACAACTAACATAATGAAGAATTGGGACGACTTCAAAGTTCTTGAATTGCTCTCTCTTCCTTCTATCTCTTTTCGGCAATTTGAGCTTGCCATGGTTGCACAAACAAATGCAATTTGAGTTTGCCATGATTCTATTAAGATTATTTAAGGAGATTTATGATGATGATGTTGTTGTTAATGTGTGTGTTTTATATGAACTTGTATAGCTTTCATTTTTAAGGACATTTATGATAATGATGTCTGTCTTTTATCAAAACCTCTACATCAGGAACGATTCTAGTGGGCATCTCCCCGTTTGTAATGACGGTATAAACATGACAAGGGCAATTTTTTAATTGCCACTATATATGTGTGTGTAGTAAATTTTTTTATTAAGTTCATTTGTACTTTTCCTTTGGTTAAGTAGGGTAAATTTTCATTGAATAAGCAGGGTAAATTTGTGGTTTTACTATGAAGTATTTTTTATGTCCATTTATAATTTTTTGTTAAATGGGGAGGGTATTCTGTGTACAGCCCTTCCTAGAATTATAAATATTTTTTTAATTACGATTATTAAAAACGATTTGCCTAAAAGGTCTTATTTTCTTATTGTTTTCCAAAATTTAACAAATACGACAGACCCCGACCGTCCTATTTTAGCCGTCATTCAAATAAGACAGTTCACAAAGGACGATCCGATATAACAAATAAGACAGCGCATGACCGTCTCTAAATAAAGGACGGTTTGTTAGAGACAGTCATGAGCCGTTTTATTAAATGGTTGGTGACCGTCTTCAATAGTTAATATAAGACGGCTACGGACCGTCGTATATTAGGACTGTCTAAAACAGTCATTTCGTACCGTCTTATTTATGAAATATAAGACGGTTGCGAACCGTCTTATATATTTAAGACGCCCAAAAAAAGAACGAACGTGAGTACGGTTTTAGGCCGTCTTATTTATTAAATAAGACGGCTTTGGACAGTCTTATATTGTCTATTTTGACGTAGTGGTATAGCGATCCGACCTATTTTAAAATTCTAAAGGAGCACATGTGTCACTTCAAGGATTGTATGAGGCTTAAAGGAGGTAATAGAATGATAAGTATTGAAAAACGTCAATATTTGACCCCTTAAACTTATAGATTATTATTCGATGCAAGTTATTTAATATATTTTATTTAATTTTAGCGATTTATAAGTCTGGAGATAAGTTTGGCATAAAGTAGTCAAAGAGTTTAAAAAAATAATGTCAAACTCGTGCACCTTGGATCATCTAAAACGTATCTCGACTTGCAACTCAATTTTGACCTTAAAAATATTAAATTCGTAAAATTGCTATTTCGGATAAAGCTATAGATCTCGTTATCGTCTTTCCAATGCCACAAGAATCACTTCAATCCGAATTCGGAGTAAAAAGATATGGCCAAAATACCGAGGCTATGTCTGTTGAAGAGTTTGGCCGAATTTCACAAAAATCTGGGAAAAACGATCCTATCGATTTTGAGCCGAATTTTTATGTTTTCAAGACCCAAAATTTATCAAAATTTAAGAAAAATTTAGGATTTTCTTTTTAAGAATAACTGAATAATTTAAGATGGATTTAGAGGCACCCACTTGTTGAAGCGTGATTCGAATCCTACGATAATTTGGGTTGATGGAGATCGGATTTGAGAGAAAATATGCCCGAGTCTTTTCGCGAGAAATCCTTTCTTATGATAGATCGGTCGCGGTGATGAGAAATTTTGATGGTGTAAGATTCTCTGATAAGATCGAAAATCAATGGAGATCCGATGAGGAATTGTGAAGGATGACACTGTCGGAGCTTTTGCAGAGAAGAGAGAATAGAGAGAGACAACTGAGAGAAGAAGTAAATATATATCTAATTCCCTTTCTAGGTTAACTCTAATTAAGACTTTCCATACAAGATTTAATAAAATAGTAGTTTCTCCACGCAAGTAGAATTCATACGTGACTTGAATAGCTTGAGAAGAAGTTTTGTTCCAGCGCTTTGTGTAAGCACCAAAGCAAAAGGTGATTCTCTCTTGAAATTACAGTTATACCCTTTAACCTGTTTCACTCTTCAAACGGGCGTAACTTTTTATATTCTTGTCGAAAATCGACAAATTATATATTATTGGAATCGTATCGACGAATACTTCGCAATGAGTCTAATATTGATATATAAAAAAAATTAAACTATTTCTAAAGTGGGTAGATTTCGGTGTGGAGAGTTAGCACCACGCACTGTGTGGTACATCATCTAATACCGTTAGATAATGTCAAAAAAATCTGGGTTGTTACATTCTCTCCCCCTTATAATATTTTCGTCCTCGAAAATTACGTAAATGAGAGAATGAGCTCAAGATACTTCTCCCTAATCTCAACTTCTCATCTAAAGTCAAAGGTACAACGATAATAAAAAAATCATCAGGGTCGTTACATTCTCCCCCTCAAAAAATTTCATCCCTGAAAATTACGTACCGGTTATTCAAAAAGCCCAGGATAGTTTTCTTTGATGTCATCTTCATTCTCCCAGGTCGCTTCCTTTGGCGTGTGATGTTGCCATTGGACCAACACTAATCTCTTCATTTTATTTTTGAAAACTTAAACTTTATGGTCGAGAATCTTGATCAGTCTCGCTATGATAGTGAGATCCTCCTTTATATCAACGGGTTCGATCTCCACAATGTGTGATGGGTCATAGATGTATCTCCTCAGCATTGATACGTGAAAAACGTCATAGATTCCCGTATATTGTGGCGGTAGAGCGATTTTATACGCAACCTCGCCCACGCGTTTTGTAACTTCGAAAGGCCCTACATATCTGGGGCTCAGCTTCCCGCACTTTCCAAAGTGCATGACTCCCTTGGTCGGAGAGACGCGAATGAATACTCCTTCGCCAACCTGTTAAACAAATTTTAGTGTTTAATCACGAACGCAATTGCAATGAAATTTAAAGTTCAAAATTTTCAATGTGTTACCTCGAACTCTAAATTACGACGGTGAGGGTCGGCGTACTTTCTCTGATGATCCTAGGCTATCTTAAGTTGTTCACGTATCAGTTTGACTTTCTGAGTCGTAGTTTGGACTAGTTCGGGTCCAAGCATCTTCCTAACTCCAACTTCGTCCCAACACAATGGCTTTCTGCAACTTCTGCCATATTAAGCTTTGAAAGGAGACATTCCTATACTTGCCTGGTAGCTATTATTGTAAGAGAACTCGATCAGCGGGAGGTGATCGTCCCAGTTCTCTCGAAAGTCGAGCATATACGCTCGTAACATATCTTCAACTACTTGATTCACTCTTTCAGTCTGGCCGTCCGTCTGTGGGTGGAAGGCAGTACTAAAATCTAATCTTGTACCCATAGCTTTTTGGAAGACTGTCCAGTATTTTGAAGTAAATTGAGTCTCGATCAGAGACAATACTGACTGGGACCGCATGTAGTTTGACAATCTCTTTCAAATATGTTTCGGTAAGTTTTTTTCCATCTGTGGTAGTCTTGAATGGTAAGAAATGAGCTGACTTGGTCAATCTATCAACTATTACCCAGATTGCATCGTTCTTCTTCATCGTCTTTGGTAGACCTACGATGAAGTCCATAGATATGTTTTCCCACTTCCATTCCGGGATCGGTAGGGGTTGTATAAGTCCGACCAATTTTTGATGTTCTGCCTTGACTTTTTGACATACTAAACATCTCGACACGTATTCGGCTATTTCTCGTTTCATATTCGGCCACCAATAATAATTTCTCAGATTTCGATACATCTTAGTACTGCCTGGATGTACTGAGTATCCTGATTTGTGACCTTCATCAACTATCTCCTTTTTCACTTAAGGGTCATTGGGTACGCACAGTCTTTGTCTGAAGAGTAACATCCCATCCATCCTTAGGCTGAAATCGAGTTTCGATCCTATGGTTTCAATGATTTTGAGGATCTCTGGGTCTGTACGTTGTATTTCCCTGATTTTGTCCAAAATGAACGGACTCATCACAATTCGTGCCAAATATACACCATCGTCAATCTCTTGGAGGTAAATGTCTTCTTCGGCGAGTTCATTGAAGGGCTTCCAAAATTTTAATCTGGCTAATAGCACCGAAGATTTTCTACTAAGTGCATCAACAGCGACATTAGCTTTTCCGGGGTGGTAGTTTATGGAGCAGTCGTAATCTTTCATGTAATCCATCCATCTACGTTGTCTCAAATTCAGGTCCTTTTGTGCGAAAAGGTACTTGAGACTTTTGTGATCCGTATAAATCTTGAACGTTTCGCCGTAGAGATAGTGTCGCCATAGTTTGAGGGCGAAGATAACTGCAGCCAGTTCCAAGTCATGAACCGGATAGTTCTTTTCATGAGGTTTGAGCTGTCTTGACCCATAAGCGACAACTTTCTTAATTTGTTCAAGAAGACAATCAAGTCTCTGGCGAGATGCATCTGTGAATATTTCAAATTCACTAGTGCTTGAAGTGGAAGGTAGGGTGAGGATTGGTGCAGTAGTAAGCCTCTTCTTCAGTTCTAGAAAACTTGCTTCGCATTCATCGGTCCACACAAATTTGACATTCTTCTGTGTGAGGCGGGTGAGCTGTAGAGCAATACGTGAAAATCCTTCAACAAAGCGACGGTAGTAACCCCCCAATCCGAGGAAACTCCTAACTTCGGTAACACTCGTCGGTGCTTTCCATTATGTAATTGCTTCGATCTTAGAAGGATCGACGGTCACTCCTTCTGCTAATACCACGTGTCCCAGAAAGGTTAATTGTTTAAGCCAAAACTCGCACTTACTGAGTTTGGCATACAACTGGTGATCTCAGAGGGTCTGAAGTGCTAGACGCAAGTGTTCCTCATACTCTTCTTCTGATCGTGAGTAGATGAGGATGTCATGTACGAATACGATGATGAATTCATCAAGATACTGCCTGAACACTCGTTTCATCAGGTCCATGAATACAACTGGGGCATTTGTTAGTCCGAATGGCATGACTAAGAATTCGTACAACCCATTCTTGCAAGCAAAAGCTGTCTTTGGAATATCTTCTTCTCTCACTTTTAGCTGGAGATAACCCGATCTAAGATCAATCTTAGAGAAACACTTGGCACCTTGGAGATGATCCAATAAATCATCAATACGTGGGAGAGGGTATCGATTTCTGATGGTTACACTATTCAATTGACGGTAATCAATGCATAGCCTCATCGAACCATCTTTCTTCTTTACAAAGAGCACTGGGGCTCTCCATGGTGACTGACTGCGTCTGATGAATTTCTCATCTGACAGTTCCTTGAGTTGTATTTCCAGTTCCTTTAATTCTGCAGGGACCATCCGGTATGGTGCCTTGGCAAATGGTGTGGTCCCTAGGATGAGATCGATTTTAAACTCAATTTCTCGATCAGGTGGTACACCGGGTAAGTCTTCAGGAAATACGTCGACAAAGTCTCTGACGACTGGGATTTTTGTAGGATCGACTATCTTCTTTTGCTCCTCGTCTAATGTTGCCAATAAAGGTACTCC
Organism: Chloranthus sessilifolius; assembly: GCA_021018995.1. Classification (NCBI taxonomy): domain Eukaryota; kingdom Viridiplantae; phylum Streptophyta; class Magnoliopsida; order Chloranthales; family Chloranthaceae; genus Chloranthus; species Chloranthus sessilifolius. The sequence goes on along the minus strand of CM037597.1, from coordinate 28,662,748 downwards.
CTTCCTTTTAATTCCCTGAAATCTGAATGGAGGTTCTCCGAGTAGTTGAAAGGTGACCACTTTTGAGAAGTAGTCAATCGTCGCTGATATTTGGCTAGCCAATCCATGCCCAAAATGATGTCGAAATCCTGAAATTTCAGCACGATGAGATCTACCGAAAGATCATGGCCTTTAATATTTATTATTGTGCCTCGACAGATTAAAGTAGCCATCATGGTGTTCCCGGACGGTGTCGAGATAATCAATCTCCTTTCTAAGGGTACAGAACTAGCTTGAATTTCTTATATAAACCCTGGACTGATGAAAGAATGCGTAGACCCTGAGTCTATAAGAACAAGAGCTAAGTGTTTAATGTTGCACTTATGCTAATAAACGGAGAGGTTACCTGTTAGCATATGGCGTGTTAAAATATTTTCAAGTGCAACAATTTAATTTACAGTTTTATTGAATTCATACAAGAAATTTTATAAAACAAAGTTTATGGAAATAATCACTTGAAATACATAAAGAAAAATAATTGGATTTGGAGTGGTAAATATACCTTGAATAACTTCATCGCTAGCCATAGTGTCCTACTGCGACATTGCAAAGACGTGGCCTTGGCTCGTAGGATTCGCCTGAGTACTGTATTGAGAGCCTAATATCGGAGCTCTCTCAGGGCAGTCCTTAACCATGTATCCTTCTTTTCCGCACCTGAAACATTTTTCGGTGCCTTGCATACATACTCCAGGCCTGTGTCTCCTGCCACATCTTGTGCAAGGTTCATAAGGTCTGAACCCTCGTTGTGGTTGTGGAACGACAGTTCCTCCTGGGAAAGTGGAACCCACTTGTGTCTGCGGTGTGAGACGTGGACTTTTATTTTCGTACTGAGCCTGAGGAAATGGTGTTCTCTGGACAAAAGTTGGGATTGGTCTCTGTGGGACAAAAGAGCCCCTTTGAATAGCTTTGCCCTTCTGAACCTCAAATCGGGCATTCCTTCTATTAAGCATTTTACCTAATTCTCTTTCTTGGATCTGTGCACGATCCACAAGTTCTCCCTATGATTCTATCTTCATCATGGCCAATTTCTCGCGAAAGAATGGTCGCAAGCCGTTTTGAAATGCGAAGAGTTTATTGCCGTCATCTGTGATCAGATTTCCAACAAATCGGGATAGCTGGTCAAACTTGGCCTCGTACTCAGCCACCGTCATGTTCCCTTGCCTTAAGTCCATGAATTCTTTCTTCTTCTGCGCCCTGGTGGCCGCTGAGAAATACTTTTTGAAGTAGACTTCTCTGAACTGCTACCAAGTCCACTCTTCTTCGTTGTTTCAATCTGCAGCTCTCTTGGCTACTTTCCACCAATTTTTTGCTTCCTGATCCAGATAAAATGCTACCTACTTTACTTTTTCGTGTTCTGCAGGCGAGGAGATTCCGAAGAATTTTTTGATAGTACTTATCCAATCTTCAGTAGCGACTGGGTCAAGCTGACCATGGAAATAGGGAGGTCGAGCTCTACTGAATACTTGAAATCTGACCAAGGTGTATGGTGGGTTCTCGTGTTGAGGTGTAGGCTGACGTTGATTAACCAACTCTTGGACTTCTTTTCTGTGTTGTTCTCTTTGCACCTCCATTTCGTGCAGTAGCTGAGTCCTTTCTTGTTGATGCGACCGCGTCAGCTGAGTCATTTGCTGACTGAATGTGGTCACCATCTCACGTAATAGGCACATCGCTTCAGATTCTAGAGGACCTTCATGTGATGAGGCCTCATTCACCTGAGAGCTATTTGCTTCCCTGCGTCGTGGAGCCATCAATTCCTGATTTCACAAAACGTTGTATGTTAGTGTTATCGTACGACTTAGTCCCTAAAGGAAGTAAGCCTAGGCTCTGATACCATCTCTGTCACGACCCAGAATCCTTACCCGATATCAAGGGCCTAGAATTCCGTGTTATGACACCGCACGCTGGTTAAGGCAATAAGCGGACATACACATAATCTATAAATTGACTTCCCATAAGGATTGAGGCATTTAAGATAGCATTAAACGATAAATGACTCATAAATTAATAACAAAAACATAGGCAATAATAATAAAGTACTTAATCCTAACCATGCATCTAGGATAAAAATCAAACCAGTTTCACGTAGGGTAAAACGGTCTCAAATGTAAACTCACACAATATATCAAGGCTAAAATAAGTCTCTCAAGAAATAAGAAAAAACTAGAGTAAAAGGGTTCTCAATGCTGGTAAAAATCTGTCGGGTCTACGTTCTCATCAAGGTGGTAGCCGACATCTTCGTTTATATGAGCCGTCTCCGGATCAGCAACTTCTGTATCATCAAGGACGGGATAAGCAGAATCTTCACCTGAAACTGTTAGATTTTGGGAGGGGGTTGAGTTTACTCAGTCGCGTAAACTCAGTGGGTTGCACAATCGATCCACCATAACTTACCCAGGTGATCGTGTGTGCAATCACTTGACTTGCAATGTATTTTAAAACTAAAATTAGCATTTAAATAAAATGACTAAATTATCTATAACTTATAATATATCATAATCCAACTGAAAAGCATATCATAACATGAAGGGTACATGATGCTTTTAATTTTCTTATCTCTTTTCCTATTTGTCTCATCAACTTAGCATACGTAACATATCGTAAGTTTTATTAATTATTCTATACGCCTACACAACGTACTTCGCATCTTATCTTATTTAAATGATCTATGTCAGGATCGCTGCTCGAGCCTACCACGCGAGGTCCACGTGTAGATAACCACCTAACCTCCATATCATAACATAAACCACCATCCAGCCATATGAGTTTGCCGGCATAGTAACCACGATATCTCCATAGTTCGAGAGAACACTATAATGTCCTTAAAACCCGTCTTGGCTGTAGACGTTAGGCCCTTACGGTGGCTCGTAAGGTATGACACGTGTAGAAACTTAATTAATGTTTAGCTGGCCTTCATAGCATGTCTTACATATCACATCATTTTTCGGTTACGGGCTTAGGTCCCCTCCCCGATTTCATATTTGCGTGGGCTTAAGTCCCTACTTTCTTAACATACATGTGTCTTAACATATTCTTTTGTCATTTTTTCTTAAAACTTAGTTAGAATGGGCCATGGTGCGATAGGCTTCACTAAATCACGTTTTTCAAAGGACGAGTTCCGTAGTAACCTGGATGTACTTCGTGTGGTATCCCATACTACCATAGAGGGGTTGCATCCGTACATGGATGCCTACATTCCAAGTTTCACGTGATCGTGAAAGAAACCCCACCATGACGAAAGGTTATGTCATGTGTCATATCTTATTCTTAAATTATATGCGTATGCTCTATCGTGATTTTCTATATGATGAATGCCATATATTAATGGTGAACATATATAAGAATGAACTATAACATAAATCTTAAATATTTTATATTTTTGAAGAAAATTAATAAAAATCATAACATAGGAAATATTAAAGTAAAACGGAAAATAAGAAATATTTAACTATATTTATTTTACAATAGAGTTGAAACTATACTTCATTAGAGTTAGTTGTATCCATAAAATTTAGTGATTGACTGGTATAGCGATCCGACCTATTTTAAAATTTTAAAGGAGCACATGTGTCAATTCAAGGATTGTATGAGGCTTAAAAGAGGTAATAGAATGGTAAGTATTGAAAAACGTCAATATTTAACCCCTTAAACTTATAGATTGTTATTCGATGCAAGCTATTTAATATATTTTATTTAATTTTAGCAATTTATAAGTCTGGAGATAAGTTTAGCATAAAATAGCCCAAGTGTTTAAAAAAATAATGTCAAACCCGCGCACCTTGGATCATCTAAAACTTATCTCGACTTGCAGCTCAATTTTGACCTTAAAAATATTAAATTCGTAAAATTGCTATTTCAGATAGAGTTGTAGATCTCGTTGTCGTCTTTTCAATATCGCAAGAATCACTTCAATCCGAATTCGGAGTAAAACGATATGGCCAAAATACCGAGGCTATGTCTGTTGAAGAGTTTGGCCGAATTTTACGAAAATCTGGGAAAAACGATCCTATCGATTTTGGGCCGAATTTTTATGTTTTTAAGACCCAAAATTTATCAAAAATTAAGAAAAATTTAGGATTTTCTTTTTAAGAAATAATTGAATAATTTACGATGGATTTAGAGGCACCCACCTATTGAAGCGTGATTCGAATCCTACGATGATTTGGGTTGATGGAGATCGGATTCGAGAGACGATATGCCCGAGTCTTTCCACGAGAAATCCTTTCTTATGATAGATCGGTTGCGGCGATGAGAATCTTTGATTGTGTAAGATTCTCTGATAAGATCGAAAATCGATGGAGGTTCGACGAGGAATTATGAAGGATGGCACTGTCGGAGCTTTTGCAGAGAAAAGAGAATAGAGAGAGACAACTGAGAGAAGAAGTAAATATATATCTAATTCCCTTTCTAGGTTAACTCTAATTAAGACTTTCCGTATAAAATTTAATAAAATAGTAGTTTCTCCACGTAAGTAGAATTCATACGTGACTTGAATAGCTTGAGAAGAAGTTTTGTTTTAGCGGTTTCTATAAGCACCAAAGCAAAAGTGATTCTCTCCCGAAATTATAGTTATGCCCTTTAACCTGCTTCACTCCTCAAACGGGCGTAACTTTTTATATTCTTGTCGAAAATCAACAAATTATATATTATTGGAATCGTATCAACGAGTACTTCACATTGAGTCTAATATTGATATATGAAAAAAAATCAAACTATTTCTAAAGTGGGTAGATTCCGGTGTGGAGCGTTAGCACCACGCACTGTGTGGTACATCATCTAATACTGTTAAATAATGTCAAAAAAATCTAGGTTGTTACATTAAGAAATTGTATTTTGGCGTTCCTCCATCCTGATCATCTAAATGGATGGTCACGCCATATGGAGCCATGGAGCCATTGGATCACCATCGGTCATGTTTTGTAGAGCAGCATCGATAATTAGCAGAGAATTGAACAATGATCAAAATTAATCATGTAAAGAACAATGATCAAAATTAAAACCATGACCTTAGATAGCATGAGTGCCAGAGTCATCCTCTGTGACGACCCGACTTTTCCAATACCTCAGGTATAGGAAAGGCTGGTTCGCCAACCTATCGAATAAACGATAAGCCGGACAAATAGGGCACATATCAGAGTACAGCGCAATAAATATCCATAGCTAAAATAAATGCAGAAGCAATTAAAAGTAAAGAACCACCGATGATGGCCGACCATCATCGAAACATGGCTCATAACAGAAATCAACGTCAAATATAAAACTATGGTATCCAACTAAAATGGGCCCACAAATTCAAGTCTAACTCTCACCACAAATAAGAAAATCAGTAAGTTCTATACTGGGAAAAACTCCTCAGGAGGAACCTCAAGCTCTTCCTCAGGCACGTAGTCAGGATCAATCTCACGATACTATAGCCACGTCAATACCAACACAGACGTATAGTCAGAGTGAGCTAACCAACAAAGCTCAGTAGAAGAAAGACATCTACGACATTTTACTTTAACTAACATGGTTTCAAAACAAATATCGGAATATAGCTTGTCAAACATATAAGCAGATAATAAACTGAATTTAGGTGCGGAAATCATATGTAAGATTTATTTCTAAATGTGTGAAAACAGTTTCAAGAACAGATGCAGTGTTTCAGTGTCTTAGTTTCTCTAACTTCTATATGCAAAGTTCAGTAATTCATGACTTAATCCTCAACTTAAAATACCTCCCGAGTAAACTATATCTCGAGAGCAGGAATATAGCCGATGGGAACCCCTACCTACCATCGTCGTTCATGAACCCTTTTTCAGGATGCAACAAGCCCCTGCGTAATGAGGGAAACTTGTGCCAGGAAGTTGTTCAGGAATTTTTGAGGGGTCGTTCAGGTCAATCATAAAACAAATGCAGATACTAATATAATCAGATGGAAGTCTCTTATACATAGTTCATGTTCTTGATTTCAGATCTTCAGAGCTTAAGCAGATTCAGTTTGAGATTGAGATTTAGATTTTTAGTCATTCATATCAATTTCAATTTACAGATGTAATTTCAATGGCATATGCAAGTTCAAAGATTTTAATTCAAAATATCCATGCAAATTAAAATAAAATACTGTAAAGATGAGATTCTCCTACCTAAAACTCGGAGTTATGCGAAGTCAAGTAAGGTCCTATTGATGGCCTCTCGCCCTCAATCTACATCACAATATACATTCATGCATTAAGATAAACTCTAATTACTAATAATATAGACCTATTTAAGTGTTTCCTCAAAAACAAGTCAAAACAGGCAAGTTGTGTCAATCCTAGAATTTGACGTAACATTCTCATATTTTTCTGACTATCAAGACGATTGATTCATGTGTTAGTCAAAACATGAAAGTTGTAGAGTTTTATATTAGCTTTCCAACGCAAAACGAATCGTCTCAATCGGAGTTTGAGATAAAACGTTATGACTAAAATACTAAGATAATGTCGGAGTTCGGTGATACCTTGCTCGAGCGATGATAAAAACAGACGGGTTTCCTCAACGATTCGCGCCGCGATCGATCCCACGAGTTCACAGAGACAACTCCAACACGCCCCCAATGATCTCAACCTCTCCCAATAGCCAACTACGAATCTAAGGTTGATTCAAGTTCTTTCTAAGGTTTAAGTGTTTTCAACAAAGAGGGTTCTAGAGAAGGAGGTTTTCTAAACCGATCTCCTATGATGATTGAAGAAGAGAGAAGGAGTTTCACACGGTTGGGTAACTATCCTCTCTTAACAAAACCTAGTATAATACGAGAATGCAATTCCTTCTTATAATAGGATTGCTCACAAAGTAAAACACACACACACATCTTAAGTATTATACACTTCTAATTTTAAAACTCAAGTCCGGTGTTGAGCGGCTACACCGAGGTCGGTGCACAACTTTCGCACGAGGGTCCAAATGGGCTCTAAATTAAAATCTGTCCGCACAATCACATCTAGATAAAAATCCAAAACAAATGGTGACGTCGGTTGCCGAGCCGAATACACACACAGGGTCAGTCTAACTCGGGTTCAAAATACGGGTCTTTACATTCTACCCTCCATAGGAATTTTCATCCTCGAAAATATACGGATAGCTAAACCGAACTGCGGTAAGTCCTTATCCTAACACCAGTATAAAGCAAAATCGAAACAGTCTAAAGTCAAAGAACTTTGGTCGCGATGCGGTAGGCTTCACCAAGCACGCTTTCAAGGGTCGGGATCCGTAGTAACCTGGATGTACTGCGTGTGGCATCCCATACTGCCATAGAGGATTGCATCTGTACATGGATGCATACCTTCCCAAGTGTCACGTGCCTGGAAATATACTTCACCATGACACAAACATAGCACACACACCTACCTCACCCTTTTGGTAATTATTTGAGCAGAAATTTCAGATGTCAGAATCGAACACTTATTCAAAAGCATGATCACATGCCTGGTAACATGTTCTAACTGATGACACGGGTTCCAACAGACATACGGTTCTAACCGAGAATGAATAAATATGACATTTAAGATTTTATTGTGTAATCGTTATAGATATATATGTAAAGCATCGATGTTATGAACCAATTTAACATTGAAGAATTTGAAGAAATTCTCCTTTTTTTTTAGAAGCAAATTCAAGAATTTAAAGGTACGTATGGTTTTCTTACATAACTATAGTTTACAATATACCTTCACTCGAAAAGTTGTGGAAATTACTCGCGAATCTCCGCTTCACGCTCCCATGTGGCTTCCTCTGAAGAATGGTTCCGCCACTTCACGAGTACTAAGGGAATGTTCTTTGTCCGTAAGATTTGTTCTTTACGATCCAAGATTTGTGTCGGTTCCTCAACCTAGGATAGGTCTTCTTGGAGCTCAATGGGCTGGTAGTCCAATACGTGAGTCAGGTCCTTAACATATCTTCGTAACATGGACACATGAAACACGTTGTGCATTTCCGATAGCTGCGGTGGCAAGGCTACTCGATAGGCAACCTCGCCGACTCGGCCCAATACCTCGAAAGGTCCAACATAGCGCGGACTCAACTTCCCACGCTTCCCAAAACGCATCACGCCTTTTGTAGGAGAGATTTTGACAAATACGTTATCTCCCACCTTAAACTCAACATGGTTTCTTTTCGCATCAACAGTTTTCTGACGACTTTGAGCAATTCGTAGTCTCTCACGGATTAACCGAATTGTCTTGGTTGTATTCTCCACGATCTCGAGACCTAAAATGAGTTTCTCACCCACTTCTTCCCAATTAAGCGGAGACCTGCACCGTCGTCCATACAAAGCTTCGTAGGGTGCCATGCCGATGCTAGCCTGGTAACTGTTATTGTAGGCGAACTCGATCAGCGGTAAATGTTGGTCCCATGACCCCTGAAAATCCAACATGCAAGCACGTAACATATCTTCTATAATCTGATTCACCCTCTCAGTCTGCCCATCGGTCTGAGGATGGAATGCTGTACTATAATCGAGCCTAGAGCCCATTCCTTCTTGAAATCGTTGCCAAAACTGAGATGTGTACATCGGGTCTCTATCGGAGACGATACTGACCGGTATACCATGCAACCTAACTATCTCCTTGATGTATAATTCTGTGAGCTTGTTGGCGGTATACGACGTATTATAAGGAAGGAAGTGTGCGGACTTAGTCAATCGATCCACAATGACCCAGATGGCATTGTATTTTCTTAATGTTCTTGGCAATCCCAAAATAAAGTCCATAGAAATAGCCTCCCATTTCCACTCAGGTATCGGTAGTGGTTGCAACAGTCCTACCGGATTTCGATGATCCACCTTTACTTGTTGACACACAAGACATCTCGAGACATACACAGCGACATCTTTCTTTAAACCTCTCCACCAGAAGCTTTTCTTTAAGTCTTGGTACATCTTGGTACTGCCAGGGTGAATAGCGTACATAGACTTATGAGCCTCTTCCAAAATAGTGTCCCAAGCTCGACTAGTTGGTACGCATACCCGGTTTCTAAACAACAAAGTGCCATCATCTTTGATAGAAAAATCTATTTTGCTTCCCCCAATCACATCCCGTCTGATAGCCATAAGTTCATCATCCGTCATCTGAAGTCTGCGAATGTTCTCATAGAGGGTCGAATGAATCACTAGCGTAGCCATTAATGCACCTGAACCTTTTACGTCAAATCTCATGCTACTTAGAGCCATATCTTCCAAAAGATACCATCGTCGCACCCTTGTGGTGAGATGTGATAACTGAGCAGAGAACTTTCAACTTAACGCATCTGCCACTACGTTTGCTTTCCCGGGGTGGTACTGGATGGTACAATCATAATCTTTCAAGAACTCCATCCATCGACGTGTCTCATATTCAACTCCTTTGTGAGAAGAGATACTTGAGGCTCTTATGATCGGTAAATATATCGAAGGTCCCCCCATAAAGGTCATGCCTCCGGATCTTCAGAACAAAAACCACTGCTGCCAACTCCAGATCATGCGTCGGGTAATTCTTCACATGGTCTTTCAAATTGTCCTAGACCCATAAGCAATGACTCTCTCATTCGTTAAGCACACCTAAACCCCATATGATGCATCATGTATATTGCAAAGCCTCCCACACGATGGTATAGCAAGTCGCGCGATGTAGTCAATCCTTTCTTGAGTTCCTGAAAACTTTGCTCACACTGCTCTGTCCAATCAAATTTAGTATTCTTCTTCGTAAGTTGTGTAAGAGGACCTGATATCTTGGAGAAGCCCTCCACAAACCTTCTGTAATATCCTGCCAAACCGAGGAAACTACGAACCTCTGTAACGGTCTTTGGCTGTTCCCAATTCATCACTGACTCAATCTTGACTGGGTCAACTGTAATACCGGTCTCAGAGATAACATGGCCTAGGAAACTGACCTGCTCAAGCTAAAACTCACACTTACTAAGTTTTGCATATAACTGATGGTCTCTAAGGGTTTGTAGAGCCACTCGCAGATGTTGCTCATGTTCTTCTTGCGTCTTTGAATAGATGAGGATGTCATCTACAAAAACTACTACAGACTTGTCCAAATGTGACTTGAATATCCGGTTCATCAAGTCCATAAATGACGCGGGTGCGTTTGTCAACCCAAATGGCATGACCAAGAACTCGTAGTGCCCATATCGGGTTCTGAACGCTGTCTTCTGAATGTCTTCAGACTTAACTTTCAACTGATGGTAGCCTGACCTCAAGTCGATCTTCGAGAAGAACCTTGCTCCTTGTCGAGCGGATCAACAGATCATCAATTGGAAGTGGGTAACGGTTCTTAATTGTCAACTTATTTAGTGGCGTGTCGAATCGCAAAGCCGCATTGAACCGTCTTTCTTCTTTACAAATAGAACCGGTGCTCCTGTGGTGACACACTCGGTCTAATAAAGCCCTTATCTAGCGCTCTCGCTCCTTCAACTCTTTCAATTCTGCAGGCGCCATTCGATACGGAGTTTTTGATACTGGTTCAGTACCTGGCACTAACTCAATCGCTAACTCAATCTCCCTGTCAAGTGGTAATCCAGGTAGATCTTCAGGAAAAACATCTGAATACTCGCAAGCAATCGTAATATCTGTAATATTTTTCTTCTCCTCCTCATGATCTTGCAAGTAGGCCAGATAACCATAACACCCGTTCCTCATCATACGGTCTGCTCGAATGGCAGAGATAAACGGTATCACACAAGATTTGACTCCGCAAAATCGAAAAGATTTTCTCTCTACGGAATGTTACAATCTTTCGAAGACAATCCACGCTCGCATGGTAAGTAGATAACCAATCCATCCCTAGTATCACGTCGAACCCTTCCATGCTCAAAATGATCAAATCAGCCATTGTCTCGTGGTCTTCGATCATCACAATCACTGATTGACACATGGTATCGGTGCTCACTAAGGTTCAGTAGGAATTGACACTGCCAAGATGAAATCAAGGGCCTTGGGAATGATTCCCAACTTCTCAGCAAACAATGGAGTAATAAAAGAATGTGTAGACCCAAGGTCTATCAACACTCGCGCTTCGGTTTTGCTTACATCGCTCCCCCGATGCATAAAAAGGGTACCTTAGTTTAGACAAGCGTTTCAATTAAAAGTTTCTAAGCATGTGTATTCATCCATAACTTATTAACAAAATTTATTAAATATCAAGCAATTATATATAACACATAAAATAAGAAGACTTCTCAACTTTTAATAATACCTTGGATCACGTGCTCGACGCTTTGACTTTGAGCCATCACGGCATAAGCTCGACCTTGAACAAGAGGGTCGGGTCGATCCGTGAGTAGAAGCCAACTAGTTCTTCCCTTGTCCTCCCGAGGGCAATCCTTAACCATGTGTCCGATTACGCCACCGAAAATACGCCCAGTGTTCCTCCTACAATCCTCGGTCTTGTGTGGTTTCCGCACCTTAGGCACATAGTGACCAAAAACAAAAGATGGTGCAGAGGATCCTCCCCAAGCTCCACTAGCATTAGAACCCGCTAGTCGTACGGATTGCACGGTGATGATGCCGCCAATCTCGATAAGGGTCGGTCCGGAAGAAAATGTTGGTCTAAAAATGCAAAGGTTGAGTAAGGTTCATCGGCTTTGTAAACTTGGCCCTCTTATTTTCATAAGTACTGGCCGCCCTTGTACAACCACTCCTTGTTCGGCGCTTCTCAAAAACCGCTTTTGAATTTCTTCCTCGCTATGAGGGCCTTTGTGATACTCCTCCATATGTTTCCATTTCCCACATAGCCACGCTCTCCATACTCGGCCTAAGACCCAATGAAATTTTGGCCTTCATCATATCGGTGGCCACATGTTGAGGTGCAAACCTTGAAAGTCGCGTGAACTCATCTCCATACTCACGACCGACATCGCCCCTCCGCTTCATTTCGATGAACCGAACTTCCATCTAATTCCTAACGATCTTGGGAAAGCATCGATTGTTGAACGCCGATAAACTCCATGTCCAAGGAGTATTGGGAAACTCTGCTCGGTGTTCAGCCACGGACTTCCACCATGGTCCACGTCCATCCAGTTTGAAGGTTGCCCATCTAACCTTCTCGACATCGGTGCACTGAAGCACCTCGAAGATCTTTTCCATCTCATCCAACCAACCTTCAGCTTCCATCGGGTCGGTCTGTCCAGAAAAATTTGGAGGTCTCATCCTCCTGAATTCGGCAAATCCTGATGATTGTTGTTGTTGTCTAGCAGAAATCAGCTCGCTTCTTTGGGCAATTGCGCATCACGAGCCATAGATGCGGTCTGCTGAGCAATGTTGGTGGCCAGACTTTCCAACACTTGTTCCATTCTTTCACCCTGACCTCTATCAACTCTGGCTCCTATAGGGACTACATTAGAACCGGATGCGAAGGCAACTCCCCTTGATGTACCGACACCTTCAAGAATGTCCTCTAAAGGCACCGTCCTACCTCTGCCTCTAAATCTTGGGGCCATCTTGATGCATTATTGTGAACACCACAACATCTCAACATTGATTGTAAAGACAATTACAACAAGACTTAGTGATTCGGACCTAACGACATGACTCGATGCGAATCGCATGGGTCACGGTTAGTTCTCATGGGTCCTTAGAGAATCTAAAAAACATGTCTCTGATACCAACTGTGACGACCCGACTTTTCCAATCCCTCAGGTATAGGAAAGGCCGGTTCGCCAACCTATCGAATAAACGATAAGCCGGACAAACAGGGCACATATCAGAGTAAAGCGCAATAAATATCCATAGCTAAAAAAAATGCGGAAGCAATTAAAAGTAAAGAACCACCGATGATGGCCGACCATCATCGAAACATGGCTCATAACAGAAATCAACGTCAAATATAAAACTATGGTATCCAACTAAAATGGGCCCACAAATTCAAGTCTAACTCTCACCACAAATAAGAAAATCAGTAAGTTCTATACTGGGAAAAACTCCTCAGGAGGAACCTCAAGCTCTTCCTCAGGCACGTAGTCAGGATTAGTCTCACAGCCCTGAATAGCCACGTCAATACCTGAACCTGTGACGTATAGTCGGAGTGAGCGAACCAACAAAGCTCAGTAGAAGAAAGACATCTACGGCATTTTACTTTAACTAACATGGTTTCAAAACAAATATCGGAATATAGCTTCTCAAACATATAAGCAGATAATAAACTGAATTTAGGTGCGGAAATCATATGTAAGATTTATTTCTAAATGTGTGAAAACAATTTCAAGAACAGATGCAGTGTTTCAGTGTCTTAGTTTCTCTAACTTCTATATGCAAAGTTCAGTAATTCATGACTTAATCCTCAACTTAAAATACCTCCCGAGTAAACTATATCTCGAGAGCAGGAATATAGCCGATGGGAACCCCTACCTACCATCGTTGTTCATGAACCCTTTTTCAGGATGCAACAAGCCCCTGCGTAATGAGGGAAACTTGTGCCAGGAAGTTGTTCAGGAATTTTTGAGGGGTCGTTCAGGTCAATCATAAAACAAATGCAGATACTAATATAATCAGATGGAAGTCTCTTATACATAGTTCAGGTTCTTGATTTCAGATCTTCAGAGCTTAAGCAGATTCAGGTTTCAGGATTCAGGTAGATTTAGATTTTTAGTCATTCATATCAATTTCAATTTACAGATGTGATTTCAATGGCATATGCAAGTTCAAAGATTTTAATTCAAAATATCCATGCAAATTAAAATAAAATACTGTAAAGATGAGATTCTCCTACCTAAAACTCGGAGTTATGCGAAGTCAAGTAAGGTCCTATTGATGGCCTCTTGCCCTCAATCTACATCACAATATACGTTCATGCATTAAGATAAACTCTAATTACTAATAATATAGACCTATTTAAGTGTTTCCTCAAAAACAAGTCAAAACAGGCAAGTTGTGCCAATCCTAGAATTTGACGTAACATTCTCATATTTTTCTGACTATCAAGACGATTGATTCATGTATTGGTCAAAACATGAAAGTTGTAGAGTTTTATATTAGCTTTCCAACGCAAAAAGAATCGTCTTAATCGGAGTTCGAGATAAAAAGTTATGACTAAAATACTAAGATAATGTCGGAGTTCGGTGATACCTTGCTCGAGCGATGATAAAAATCGACGGATTTCCTCAACGATTCGCGCCGCGATCGATCCTACGAGTTCACAGAGACAACTCCAACACGCCCCCAATGATCTCAACATCTCCCAATAGCCAACTACGAATCCAAGGTTGATTCAAGTTCTTTCTAAGGTTTAAGTGTTTTCAACAAAGAGGGTTCTAGAGAATGAGGTTTTCTAAACCGATCTCCTACGATGATTGAAGAAAAGAGAAGACGGAGTTTCACACGGTTGGGTAACTATCCTCTCTTAACAAAACCTAGTATAATACGGGAATGCAATTCCTTCTTATAATAGGATTGCTCACAAAGTAAAACACACACACACATCTTATGTATTATACACTTCTAATTTTAAAACTCAAGTCCGGTGTTGAGCGGCTACACCGAGGTCGGTGCACAACTTTCGCACGAGGGTCCAAATGGGCTCTAAATTAAAATTTGTCCGCACAATCACATCTAGATAAAAATCCAAAACAAATGGTGACGTTGGTTGCCGAGCCGAATACACACACAGGGTCAGTCTAACTCGAGTTCAAAATACGGGTCTTTACATCCTCGTACGAGTCCTCCTTTAGGTATTATCTCTTCGTAACCCGTTATTAATCCACTTGATCTACCAATTGCCTTACATAAAGTCCACACTCTCGTCAATGATTCTTTTTCACCCTATTTTTACGTTTGTTTCTTATCAGATAGTGTCTCATCATAAGTCTATCGCATATCCATCTCTTTTTTCACCATCCCATGATCCATCCTTCTGTCTCTAAATGAAATCCCAACCATTCGTTCCATCCTTCAGGCTCTAAACAAAATCCGAGCCATTCATTTGAACCATTCGTCACCTCCTGTCTATAAAGTCCATCTGTCGCGTCTCGTGCATCTTAGAGTCTATCGGAGCCGGTGACCCACTAGATCAGGTCTAACTTGACCTCTCCTAAGAGCAACTGAAGACAAATCATATGTACACAATCTCTTTAAAGAAATCTTAAACAAAAATTATGAGATCATGAGGCTATGAAGAGTGTTTATTGGAGGTATATAGTTTAAAAATTATTTTAGTAAAAAGTATAGTGGATCAAAAAGGCGTGAGCTATTAAAGCTCTAATATCATATAGAAATTAATAATAATAAAATATATAAGGAGAAGGAGAGAGGAGAAGATGGAACTAGAGAAACTACATGATGGAAATCTTAACTTTATTTCATCAATCCTAACTTAAACTTTGATTAGGCATATGCGTACCTCTCTAAATATCCAAACAACCCTAAAAGTAAATAGGGTTCATTATTCCATGAGGAAAGGTTGACTCGCAACATGGGAAGATGTTTTGATGGTTCAATGCATGAGCAATATATATTCCAGCCTAAGGATCATAGAGTGGTGATCTATATAATCCAAAACAAGATGTTTTGATGGCCGAATGAAGTAGGGATCGTTGAATGGTCAACCAAGTCAAATCAAAATGTTGAGATGGTTTAATATAAACAAACGACTTAAAAAATGACAATGATTGCTTACCTTGCGTATAATTCTAAGTATATGCTGGTTAGTGTGCTAGTGTGCGTATACTTTGCGTTTGCGTTGCCCTTGGGCTATGTGCCTTTTTGGCTCTTCCAACTTGATTATATTCATGAAATCATGCATAAAATTTATTTTTACGCATGGTTTATTGAGTATAATTTGCCCTAACCTTTTTCGAAGCTGATTATTTAGTTACACAAAGGAATTATATTATTTTTATTTATAATTTAAAAATATATTGCCTCATTTTTATTAGTGAAAGTTTGACTTTTTATCAAAATTTGACTTTTATTCAAATATTGACTTTAGTCAAAAGTTGAGAAGTGTATCTTGACAGTAGATAGTGATTATTACTATTGTTATTTACATTTTGGTAATATAAATTTTAATCAGTCAAAGTTTAATATTTGGTCAAACTTTGACTTTTTAGCACAATTTGATTTTTTTAAACTTCTGTATCCCCAATGAGATTATCATTTTTTTAATTTATTACTGTCTATTACATTATCAAATTTTATTTTACTTTTTTTTTATATTTGGTCAAAGTTTGACTTTTTAAAAAGTTGATATTTAGTCAAAGTTTTTACTAGTGTAACCTAGCGATGGATATGAATACTGTTATATTAATTTGCAGGTTGACGGTAGTTTGTCAAATTTTTTTTTGGTCAAAGTTTAAAATTTAAGTCAAAGTTTAACTTTTTTTTAAAAATTAAATTTTCTTTCAAGTTTAAAAATTTAATTTTGTTTCAATATATAATACGTACTAGCATTTACAATATAACTTTGTACTTTAATCTTAAAAAATTTTACTAATCAAAGTTCTACGTTTAGTCAAAGTTTGACTTTTATTAAAAGTGAATATTTGATCAAATTTTGACTAGTGTAACCTAAAGATGTATATGAATATTATCATATTAATTTACATTTTGACTTTTATAACTTGTTGGTACAATGCAAAATTTTCTTTTGGTCAAAGTTAAAATTTTAGTCGAAGTTTGACTTTTATAAAAATTTAATTTCATTTCAACATATAAACTTATAGTAGATACTAGAATTTACAACTTTGTTATTTAGCTTTATATATTTTTTTTTATCAAAATTTTAAGTTTGATCAAAATTTAACTTTTTATCTGAGTTTGACTTTTCAAACTTTAACTTATGTAACTTTGTAATAAATAGTGATTACGATGGTATTAATTTGTAACATAATAGAATATCATTAAAAAAATTATTGGTTAATATTTGACTTTAATAATAAATGATCAAATTTTAAAAATTCATTTTCAAAGATACTATTCAAACAAGATAAATCAATTTCCAATGAAATTCATTTCTCAAACACACTAATCAAACAATGGAAAATCCATTTCTAGAGGAAATCATTTCCTAGGAAATCAACTAAGAAATTGATTTCATTTCCTCTTTGGAGTTTCATTGTTATCAAACATGGCCTAAGTAAAATCAACCTCTTTGTTGCTTTTAGCTTCTTCCTGTCTCCCGCTAAAGTTTGAAACAAAGCTTTTGATAGCAATGTTAATAATGAGGGGTCTTCTATTGGTGACCATTTTGGCTTGCTTAATTGTTGCAGCCCAAAGTCGCCACATTGCAAGAAAAGAAGAATTAGGTGTTGGTGAAAGCCGCGGTGGTGTTGTCTTTCGATTGTTAGCTGGTAGAGGAGGCTTAAGATTGGGTTCAAGTCGTGGGTCTGCCTTTAGCTCAAGTTCAGGTTTTGGGTCAGGCTCCGGTCGTGGGGCGATTCCGCTCAGATATGGTTTCGATTCTAGCTCCGGGTCAGCTCCAATTCGTGCTCGTGGATATGGGTCAGGTGGGTTCTAGTTCGCTCTGGTTTTGGTTCCTCCGGTTCTCCTGCCCGGTTTTGGTTATGGTTCTGATTCAGGCTCCAATTGTGGTTTTGATTCTGGTTCAGGCTCAGGACAAGGGAGTGGTTCAAGTCGAGGCCAAGGCTCTAGGTCTAGAAGCGGTTTAGGGCGTGGTCAAGGGTCTGGCGTAGGAAGTGGGTATGGGAGCGGTTCAGGTAGTGGCTCAAGGTCAAGATCAGGCTCCGATTTTGGCTTGGGCTCTGGTAGTGGAAGTGGTTATGGTGAAGGTTCGAGGTCTGGTTCAGGATCTGGCTCTGGATATGGTTATGGGGCTTGGTCTAGATCCGGATCCGGTGACAAGAAAGACAAGTAATCGTACCATAGAGCAATTCAATGGGATATGTGACTAGAAATAAAAGATAGGCAACTTGAGTGCCTCTATAGCATCGGTAGAGCGATTGATTTAATACCTCCTCTTCCATGTTCATAATACTATCAGTAATAAAATAATGCATTGGTTCCATACTTCTATGATCTCAAAATACATTTGCAATGCTGATAAAATTTGGTATTGATAATGGCTCCGAGGCACGTAGGTCACTACGTTGTCTTAAAGATAATAGACGCCCGATGCAATAGGGTTCCCAGCGAATCTGCCTTCAGGATACAACCGAGCCCGATCTTACCAAGAATCGTATGTTATTTTCTAGATTATACTTTCTAGAGAAAGAACCTGCCACACAGATTTTCTAATGCACAAAAAGATTCTTAAAAAGTAAGAATGCAAGAGAAGAGGAGAAATAGATGTTATTAGAGTTTTTCTTGTGTATTGTATGTCTTATATTATTGTATTATTTTTATGGTGAAAGATTTCAGAGAGTTGTCTTTTCAATAAAAAGATAAATTGATTTTATTTGTGTCTTTTCATATACCATGAAAAGATAAATCCAAATCTGAAGATAAATTGATTTCACTTGTGCCTTTTTAGAGAGTTGTGTTTTTTCAAATAATGTAAAAAGATAAATCCAAATTTGAAAAGACACTTCTTTAGAGAGATAATATTTACAAGTTTGCCATTGAATTATTATCAATATAGATAATGATAATTATAAGGTAGCTGTTACTTGCACACGTTTTTCAAGTGATTGCACCGACTTTAAAGAAAGACTTAGTATTTTAGGGGCATGTGATTTGTAAAAATGCAATATGGGTCGTCTGATTTAAAGTTCATGATCAATGGATCTCTGGTACATAAAATTAGAGCAAAACATGATACTTTTCATATGATATATTGCAGTCAACTGTTGAATTATATAATAGCCTTTGACTCTATTTAATCAAATGATGAAAATTATATTTTGTTCTAACCTTTTGCAATTTATATCTTTAAATCATGGCATTCAAATCAAATGGCTTAGATGGTGTTTTCACATAGTAGAAGTCACCAAACTTGCAAGTCTTTCTTTTAAATTTGATGTAATCCGATGCAATCACTTAAAAAGCGTGTGCAAGTAATGGCTCCCTAATTATAAATTGAATTTTGAAACAGTAAAATATGTATTACTACACTAATATATATAACAATCCTCCACTTTCAAGGGCCACGGTGTATTTTCTTATCTCGTTGAACTTAGGATTTGGGATCTCCAACTCTACAAAGTTAAGGTTCAACTACTGTGCCTTTAAAGATATCGGTCAGAGGCTCATCTCCCTCAATGTTTTCAATACTGTATCTCTGAGTAGTATTTTTGTAAGCTTCGAAGTCACTCTAAATCTTTTGCTCCCGCAAACAATGCTATATACTATGATTCCATATTTGAATCAGAAAAACATATTTGTTTCTAGACCCCCACGATACTGCTCCTCCTACCAAAGTAAAAATTCATCTGCTTATGGATTTTGAATCAGAAGAGTCAAAAATTCAAGTAGCATCAGTAAACCCTTCTAAGAGTTCAGGTTTCCCACTATATTGTAAACTATAATGCATAACTTCCTTTCAAGTATAGAATAGCTTCCCAAAGTTCTGACCCTGAGTTAGACGTAAATCTACTCAATACCCCCACTATAAATGCTATATTGGGTCTAGTACACTTCATTAAATACATAGGACTTCTATCTCAGTGACGATAAACTATAATTCTTGAACTTGTTCAAGAATTAATTTATCTCCAACTATTTTGAAATAAAAATATTAAAGACTAGAAAAATCTTTATACTTGTATCCTCTATTAGATATTTCTTCACTACTGAATCTCAAAATCTTTAGTAATTGTGCACTTACAGAATGTGTTAAATAACCTATCGTTCAATGCATTGAGGATGTGGTCCCGACAATCCTGATCATCTTCCAGTCATTTGAGTCGAACATCCAATCTTCTACTAGTCGTACTTCCGTTACAGAAATTGATGAGACATTGATTCATGAACTTTACGCTCTAAGCCATTAGAACGATCTATTGTCTTTAAATTATTGATAAAATTTAGTATTGATAATGGCTCTGAGGCATGTAATTTACTACGTTGTCTTAAAGACAATAGACACTCTCACTCCATTGGATAAATGAAGATGCAATAGGATTTTCAAGGAATCTGCCTTCAGGATACAACAGAGTCAATCTTGCCAAGAACCGTATGTTCTTTTCTAGATTGCACTTTATAGAGAAAGAACTTGTCACACATATTTTCTGATACACAAAAGATTATTAAAAAATAAGAACGCAATAGAAGATGAGAAATAGATGTTATTGTAGTTTTTGTTGTGTATTGTATGTCATGTATTATTTTAATGGTGATCTTATCTCTATTTATAGAGAAATTCTGAACCATCGTGTCTTTTTAGATTATAGTGAAAAGATTTCAGATCTGTATCTTTTCAAAGCTCATCAAATTCATGACTTAAATCTCAACTTAATTTCCTCCCAAGTTAATATATCATGAGAGCAAGAATATACCGATGGGAACCCCTATCTAACCATCGTTTTTCAATGAACAGTTTATTAGGAGTGCAACAAGCCCCTATGTTATGAGGAAAACTTGCGCTAGGATAACTCACATTGTTCAGAAATTGAGGTTCGTTCGAGTGAACCATAAATCACATGCAGATTTTAATACATACTTCAAATGCATATTTTAATATATAATTCAGACGCAGAGTTCAAGATTTAGGATTTAGGATTCAAGGTTCATATTCCAGGTAGATTCAATTAGTTAGAGTTCTTATTTCAGATGCAAGATTCTGATGTCATATGAAAAGTTCGAAGATCATATTTAAAACAACTCAAAATTTACGTATTCAAATTGATTGCTAAATATCCATATGAATTAAGATAGAATATAAGTGATTTCAAAATTTTCTTACCTTAAGTTCGGAGCCGTTCAAAGCGACACGAAGGTCCTCATCTACGGTCGCCCATTCTTAAACTAGATCACATCATACGATGATACATTAAGGATTTATTCTAATTACTACAAACATCGATGTACTTAAATATTTTCTCAAAGGTGAGGCGGAAGGATAAGTTCGTACTATCTTCGGATCAAGTAGAACTTGTCCCTACTTCACCCTAAATTTTGACCTTTAAAACATTTGATTCTTGAATTTGGTAATTCACAAAAATTATAGATCTCATTGTCCTCTTTCTAACTCCTTAAGAATCGCTCCAATCGGAGTTTGGAGTCAAAAGTTATAACCATAATACAGAGGTCGTGTCAGGACATCGCTCTAACCCCGCTCGAGCAAGTTTCAAGGATGCTCTAGCGGGTTTCACATGGCACTCTAGAACAGCTCGAGCGGGATTCCCCAGTGTCATTTTGGCCTGGAAATTCACAGATCAACCACTTGAGCAGGAGCTTAAGAAAGGATCCCGCTCAAGCGATTTACAGGGTCGCTCGAGCGGGATACACAGAACTCGCTTCCTCAAAAATTTTTTACCGGATTTAATTCTACTTTTACCCACACAATCATCTAAGCTTATCACAATTAATTTAAAAAATAAATCTATAATTTAGATCATTAAAATCAACTCGATAGTACCTTTCACCGATTGATTTCATGGTTTATGAGAAGTGTTGCCGAAGAGGGTTTCAAAGCGAAACTTTCGGATTTCTATGACGATTCCATAGCGATCGATCTCACGAGCTCAAGATGAAGCGGTCTATGATCATAGATCGATATTAACCTTCTCAAAGTGTTGAAGACGCGTCCAAGGTGATCGGCTCACATTCGTTCCAAGTTTCAAGGGTTTCTAACGGTCGAAATTCACAAGGAAGTAGAACTCAAGCGATGATCAGTGTCAAGTGCTTCATGAAGAGTGCAAAGTTTGTGGTGCGATTGCGATCTCGCGGTCGAAATGTCACAAGGATTCCATGGGGAAGAAGCTCTCACGCGCTCTCTCTCTTTCTCAATGTTTACAAAACGAGAATGACGGCTTACCCGAGAAGCCTTCTCCTCTCTTATAACACAACTCAAATTCTATCCATTTCATTTAAGTTCAGATCTGGTGTTATGTGGCACACCATGAGTCAGTGCATGGCTTCACCACTAATCCTAATCAAGCTTTAAATCTTAATTCTTTTCACACCATTTATTCACATATTATTTAATTATTTATTTAAAAGTCTATGGCGATATCGGTCGCCGTGCCTGGCACGCATTCGAGGTCGGTTGAGTTTGGTTTCGAAATTTTTGGGATGTCACAGTCTGGGCCAGATATATTGATTGCGTTAGATAATGTTTCTCATAATTATGGAAAGCAACCTGTGAGAAAAAGATCAAGAACTAAGGAGCATATTGACATGTCATATCATTGGAAGAAGAAGAGTGTATTCTTTGAATTGTCATATATATTGGAAGCGTAATTTACTCAGACACAATTTGGATGTCATGCATATTGAAAAGAATGTTTGTGATAATTTGCTTGGAACTTTCTTGGATATTGATGGGAAAATGAAAGATAATTTAAAGTCACGTCTTGACCTGAAAGAAATGAATGTGAGACATTCTCTTCACCCTCAAATAGATGCAGAAAAAAATCGAGCGTATCTATCAGTTGCGTGCTACTCAATGGATAAAAATGAAAAGGAGATGTTCTGTAAAATTTTGAAATGTGTGAAAATTCAGATGGTTACTCTTCTAATATTGGAAGATGCGTTAATGTTAGAGAGCGCAAAATATCTGGATTAAAGAGTCACGTTTCACATGTCATAATGCAATAATTTTTACCTCTGGCTATTCGAAAGATGTTGCCTAAGAACGTAACTTCTACAGTAATAGAGTGGAGCACATTCTTTCGTGAACTATGCTCCAAAGTATGTCGGATTGATGATTTGCAACGTCTTGAAGAATGGATTGCTTTGGTCCTTTGCAACTTCGAGCGAATTTGTCCATCGACATTCTTTGACATTATGGTGCACTTGCACATACACTTGGCATTAGAGGCATTACTAGGCGGACCCGTTCATTATCGTTGGATGTATCTCATTGAAAGGTATAATGTTGCAACAGTATATGTTGTTTAATTATTTATCAAACTTTTTAGGATTTTACTCACGTAGATCAATTTTGTTTTAGCATTTAGACATTTGTATACATTGAAATCATATATGCGTACTAGAGCTCAACCCGAGGGGTCTATTGTAGAAGGGTACCTTGCAGAAAAATGTCTAGCATTCTATTCTCACTACTTTAACAATGTTGAAACGAGGTTCAACCGACCCCCAAGGAATCCTGACGTTGTTGTGATTGAGAATGCCACACAATTCAAACTTAGTGATCTAGAATGGACACAAGCACAATGTTATATGGTATTTAACCATGAGAATATCACACCCTATTTAAATAAGAATTCACACATTTATAAAGGTCTTTTATATCCCCACTCAATGCCTGATGCTCACACAACATTCATTTCATGCAGGCATCATGATGGAGAGTTGATAATATCATATGAGCAAGTCCCCATGAAAGGCAAAAAATTCAGAATGCACAATTTGTTGATTGGTTTAAGAAACATGTAAGTTAAATTTATTTTAATAAATCAATAGACACATTATTTTAATAAAATTGCTAGTATTTTGACCTACTTACGCGCTCCTAATAGATTCGAAGGTTACGATAAAATCCAAATAATTCAATATTGAAAGAGATTCATTTGCTCGCTGAAGGGCCACTTTCTAAAGAAAGAAGACTCGCCAGTTATGCTATTAATGGATATAAATTTCGAACTTATGATAAGGAGAGGAGGGTTAAAACCCATAACAGTTGTGTTGCGGTCACTGCAACTACTTCGAGTTATATAAGTACAAATGATGGAAGGCCCATCATAAGAGAAATAACTTATTATGAATATTTAACGGACATAATCGAATTAACATATTCTGATCAGCTAAAATTTATATTATTCAAGTGTGATTGAGTTGACATAACAGCACAGGGTAGAGGAATAAAAATTGATGAGTTGGCATACTTGTTAATTTCACGCAATTATTGTTCACAAATCAATAATTATCGGATAAACCATACGTTTTGGCATCTCAATGTGTTCAAGTTTTCTATGTTCAAGATCCAACTAACCCGAGTTGGCATGCGGTTGTAAAGACTAAGCCGAGAGACTTATTTGATATAAGATGGGATGGTGATGCATTGTTGGATAGTAGTACATATGGTAACCAAGAAGCAAACTTTACTATTGAAGACGATAATGATATCAATTGGGTGCAAAAAGATATGGTTGGCTTTACTGTTGATGCACCTCACCAAATGCATGATGTGCATAAAATTCCTTCAACCAATTTCTTTGATGATGAAGATGGATCAGAGTCCAATCAACGAATGGATGAATTTTATTTTTCATTGTTGATCAAATTTGAAGTAATAGTCTTCAATTGAATGTTGTCATAATTTCAATTAAGAACATTTTTCTTGTTAGATACACTATTGTTTAGCGATGTATTATTGTCATAATAATTTACCATATTATGATATTTATAATTCTAAATTTTTTTACATATTCATTGTCTTCATTTTGCATGTACGTGTTTTCTTTTGATAGTCTTATTTTATATATTAGTTGGTTGTTTTTCTAATTACGGGATATTTTTTTATTTCTTATTTTTCACAGATGAACCATACTCAAACAACCTTTAATGGGGAGACGTCCACACAAGGATCATTAGAAACTTTACAGAAAAAGATCAAGAGAGGTCGAACAAGGTCTAATTTTACAAGTGGATTGAATGAGGGAGAGAAAAAAGAGCTAACCATTGATGATGTTGGGCAAGTGGTATCAAATAATGCTTATGAATTTTCAATTTAGTTGGGCACTATAGCAAGAGATAATCGATTACTGCCCATCACCTGTAATACGTGGCGACATGTTGCTAAGAAAGAAAAGCAAAGGGTGTGAGATCATATTAAGGTACAAATGGATATTAAATTTTTTTTTCTATACTGTTAGATTTAAATAATTATATTAACATAATTTCATTTAAACTATAGTATAGGACAAAGGTGTATTGGACGAGGAAATGTGTCGCGTTATAATGCAATCTGTCGATAAAAAATTGAAAGATTATAAATATGATCTAAAAGCAAAGTATTAAACCGGTTGCCCAGCTGATAAGGATCGATACGACTATCACCCTGAGGATCTGTCATCGAAAGATTGGTAAATTCTTATAAATTTTTGGGAATCTGAGGAGGGGCAGGTATATTGTTTTTATATTGGATCTTTATAGTTTATTTACTTTGCATAATAAACTCGCAAACATCAACCAATTCGTACATTCCAGAAAAGAACTGAAAGAAATAAGCGAAATTGGTCTTGTCAAAAATTGCACCATACAGTCGGTACCAAAAGCTTTGCGAGAGTACAACATGAAGAGGTAGGCTTTTAAATTTTTGTTCAATTTATTTATTACATACCACCATTTTTTTCAATCTTTTCCATTTACTAACTAAAGATTCATGGTTGACAGCAACTTAAGAGAGATAGTTTTACTCCTCCTAGTCATGCAAAGGTATTTGTGATCACACACTATTACAAAGATGGAACACCTGTAAATGATTTGGCTGCAGAGAAAATCGTAAGTTCACGATATTTGGACTTTAATTATATATTGACTTTGTATAACTAGCATAATAAATAAAACATTAATGATTGTAGCATGAGATTAAGACCCGCTTACCAAAAGACGGTTTGGTGGACTCCACTGGTCCCAATGATGTATACTCCAAAGTATTTGGAGCGAAAGAAAAATCCGGGCGTGTTCGAGGTGTAGGATTAGGCCCTACTCCCACCAATTTGTGGGGTCCTTCTACTCAACGTGCATCATCATCGACTGAATTTGTTGTAATGAAAAATAAAGTTCACATGTTAGAGGAGTAATTAAGGCAAACTCATGAACAACAGAAACAAATGGATGTTGAGGTTGCGGAGAAAAAGAAAAACTTATGAGCATAGTTGAGGCCATGTCGGGACAGGTATGTATAATTTTTTTGTCTTTAATTGTTGAAATGTTCTAAGTTTGTTCAAGGATATCTAAGTGACAAGTATTCTTTCATACTGTGCAGCTTGGCGGCAATGCTTATCCTGCTCCATAATCTTGAATGCAACTAGTATGCCCTGTTTGTTAACACGAGTTCTGGCAAAAATAAGCTGGAAGTTTGAAATTTCCCACAAAACTGCAATTTGCAAGTGTTTGGCAATATGGTGGGACCCACAAACTAGAGTTTTTTTGAAAAAAAACTCCCATAAAATTTCCAGCCAAAATTTGGCTGGCACTTTTTCTGCCCATGATATGGGTTAAAAGATCGGAGAAATTTTGGTGGCCACCCTCGCAACCCGAAATTCGTTCTTTTCAACTCGGATATTTTATGCTTAAAATCGTTTGATTGCTTTCGATTAATCGATCAAGGTTTTTTTTTCACCATAATTTTTCATATAATGGATCTTGAGACTATGAGCTTATCATCAAACGCTCAATTTTTTTTGTTGATATGGCACACATGTCAATACCTCTTTCTTCACGCCCACGCATTCTTTGAAAGCGCCTACATCTCAGACCCTTGAAAAAAACGTTGATTTCTTCGGATCAGATGATGTAGATCTTTTTTAACAAATATCTTCCACAAAATAGATCTTAGGTTCATGGTGCATCAATCTGACGATCAATTTTTAATTTCCTGTATCACCTATACCCAATATGACTCTTCAATCATATAACACACATCATGCTCAAACGTGACTTTAGGGCCATATTTTGGGGACTGCGGACGCATGGAATCACAAACTGGCCGTCCGATAGGTGTTACATGATCTTAAGATCTATTTTATGGATGACCGGGGTGAAAAACAATCACCCTCATTTGATCCGAATAAATCAATAGTCTTCAAGGGGTCTGGGATGTGGGCGCTTTCAAAGAACGCATGGATGCGAACAGAGGTACCCATAAACAACGACGTCAATAAATGTAACCCAACCATCTAAGCCAATTAATTTGAAGGCCATGATCTAAAGATCATAAGTGAAAGATTGGCACCAAGCATAATCTTTATCATATGACTCAATGCACTTCAAAGCCATTATCCGATTAAACAGTTGATTGTATCGAATCATATGATAGAGATTGAGTTTTGCACTACTCTTTTGCATCGTAGATCTGTAGATCATGGCCTTTATATCATATGGTTTAGATGCAACCTCATAATCGCATTTCATTTTTTTTTGCATTGTAAAATCGTAACCTCACCTCATCTCCTCCGGCCAACATGCATTGACTGCTTTGAATTTGAAAAAGGAGATTGTTTTTATCCCAATCTTCCAGATGATGCATCTTGAGATCACGGGTATATCAATTTTTTTATTTCATGTTGCACCCATTCCAAAAAATGACTCGTGATTTGTGTTTGAGCTTGATGTATGTCTCACGGGTTTAGAGTTACTGTTTGGGATTTGTACTAGGCGGAATAAAAAACTATCTGAGTGTATGCCTATGATCTCAAGACCCATCTTGTAAAAAGTTGGGACAAAAAAAAAAATTCATGTTCTAATTTAAACCGACTAATGCATTTTGGCCCGACGAGATGAGGTGAGGTTACATGTTCACATGGAGTGAAAAATGGTGCCTTTAGAAAATAATTTTACACAATATAGCCAAACAGCTGAAAAAAAAAAAAATCAAACCATGGTAAAATTTTAAAATAAAACTTCCCATGAGCTCTTTTTCTTCACCAACCCATGGGAAGTAAAAAAAAAAAAGGGGACCTTAGAAAAAAGACCTTGAAAAAGAAACGTTTCAGCACCATATACAGGCGTCAAACGTTTTAGCTAATCAGGCATTTGGTATATTCTGAACTTCAGATATCCGTGAGATTTCTGAAAGAGATACACGTGGGATGAATTGCATCCCTATAATTTTACTGAAATGCCCTTCTATAAAGGGCATTTCACAAGCTTATGGTAGGTTTATTCCCAAGTCTCCTGCGCAGCTCCAACCTCTCCTCCCCTCTGCAGCTCCAACCTCTCCTCTCGCCTGTGCAGCTCCCACCTCCTCTCGCCTGTGCAGCTCTCACCGTCTCTTATCCTATTATCCAGGCAGCTCTCACCGTCTCTTCTCCGGCGCAGCTCGAAGGTCTGGTATCCTAATTAAAGGAGCTAGATCTGTCTCCAAGGGACTCGGCGAACAACTGCGCAGTCCCAAGTTTGACGCCCAGCTCCCACCTCTTCTCCCCTGTGCAGCTCCCACCTCTTCTCCCCTGTGCAGCTCCCAATCTGCAGCGACGCTTACGGTGGGCTATTTTGACTTCGTTTTTCATGCGCCGCTCTCACCGTCTCTTCTCCGGCGCAGCTCGAGGGTCTGGTATCCAAATTAAAGGAGTTAGATCAGCAGGTATTTATATTTGATCTGGGTTTTATATGATGCATTGTTTTTGGGTGTTTTTCAAATTTTTGGCCTTTGTATATCTTAAACGTTTCATCTTCAAGGTCCTTTTCTAAGGTCCCTTTTTATTTGTGTAAGTTTCTATATATCTGACCCCCCTCCTTCACTGGCTTAGAAGGATCATGGGTTATGGTGTTTGATTCGAAGTGGTGTCTAAATGGAAACCTAAGTTTTTTTTTGTTTGGGTTATGGTCTTCTAAATGGAAACCTAAGTTTTTTTTTGTTTGGTTATGTCTTTTAAATCTATATAACACAAATTAGTTGGACTTCCATAATCTCACATTTTTGAAGGTGTGAATAAAATATTTTCAAGCTAAAAGACCAAGAATATGGTAAGTGTTGCACCAATCACTACATGGAGTCCTTGGAATTCACGAAGATTGAAGGGCACCAAGATAGCTAGATAGTCAAAATCTCCATGAGCTTAAAGGTCTCTATGACCTTTACCCAGATGATTATTTGAGTGGTTTTTGCTGTAACAAATGATTTGAAAAAGAGGAGAAAGAGAGAGAAACCCAGATCTTATTTGAACATTATATCTATGGTTCGATTACGACCTCTCCAACAATATAAGAGCATTAAACAAAAAGAGAAGTATGTAAAAATTTCACTAAAATTTTACATGATTTTCTCAAAGAAAACTTAAAAGAAACTTATCCAAGACAATTGCGAATGAACATGTGAAGGTCTTAGATCTTCACCTAATTCAATACAAATATGTGAAAGGCCATATGAGTATTATGGAAGGATTTTCAAGTAGACCTTGCTTCTATATCACTACAAAAATAAGACTATTAGCGGCAATTTTGGGCAGCAGTTGTTTTCTTAATCGCAACAGTTTTTGGCGATCACTGAAACACCTTATTTTTGTAAATGTAGACACCTACCATCGATTATCTCACTTGGAAAGGAATTTGAGACACATTTTTTCTTTTGTTTTGATAACTTGGGTATCCGGGCCTCTTAAAGTACCCGCCTAATCCCAGGGGCACATGCGTACCCCAAATTCAGCACATGCCGGGTCAGCACAAGATAAACCCCTAGGGTGGCCTCAAGGGGCGGAGGAGATTCGAACTCAAGTCTCCTCCTTTTGAAAGCAGGCACCTGGGCAGCTCACCTAACCCCTTGAGGTTAATTTGAGACCCTTGATCACCTCCTCATACTAGGTAAGTCAATGATATATTATATTTGCATGTGCGGTAGCTCAAAATGATCTACACGCTTTAATTGTCGCTATTAACAAAAAAATTGCCGCTACTAGTCTTGTCGAGCCTAAGAGTTTTGAGAATGGTGTTGGGTTTGGGTTATGATTTATTTGGTCTGTTTTAGAGCCTGATTATCTCTTGCAAATCTCCCCTCCTCCTCTGCTTTCTTCTTAATATAATTTTTCTTCAACAACAAAAAATGGTAACAATGTATAAAAATTGCTCGAAATCGAATGGTTGGGTCTCTTTACAATCTCAGTAAAAAAAAATCAGGAATACGTTACCAAAAGTAAATAACATTAAAATAATAAAATTAATAAAAATTGATCAAATTGATCAAATGTTCAACACAAATATATTGAAGGTTACATGCCATTATGAATAAGCACATTTGGAAGTTGATAATCCACATTGAGATAATAGTGTTAGGAGTAGGTGATAATGAAACACTAATAAATAAATCAACCAAGGTTCCATTAGAAATGATAAATATAAGAGAGAGCATCAATTAGCACTACAAAAAATAAGATTATTAGCGATAGCCAAAAACTGCTGCTACTAACCAAAAACTGTCGCTAATAGTCTTAATAATGTTTTTATTAATAGTGGCAATTTTTTGGAGCAAAAAACTGCCGCTAATAGTCTTATTTTTTGTATTGTAGTATTGACATTAGATAATGGAAGGCTATGCAAAAGATAAAATAAAATAAAATAAAAAAATCAAAAAAAGGATATAACCCACCATTTGGTAGTTGTTTTGGCTTTATGGGGTTGACATCTTAGCCTAAATCCACCATTGGTTTCCTTGTCAAATGATCTGCATCAGTCCACTCACATAGACATTTTGTGCTCTTCCGCTCCAATGCTCCTAATAGCTGTATGGAAAACTAAACACAAATTGCACTACTCTCCCCATTTCTCAGTTTGTGTCGTTTGATTGCTGTCATCTTTTCATCGATTTTCTCTTGTGTTGCACTATGTTTATATTCCTAAGATCTTACAAGTTGTTTTCTGAATACTAGCTGGAAAGAGGCTATGACTAAGGAGATATTTGCAGTGCACTAAAATTGCATATGCAAATTCTTGATCTTCCTAGGAGAAAGTGTGATGTTAGGTGTAGACGAGTTTACACAGTTAAGTATTTGCCCATGGCATTGTCGATTCAAAGCATAGTTAGTGGCTAAGGGATACTCGAAGTTGTATGGCATTGACAACTTATAGACCACGTTTCACATTTCCAAACTGAATTCCATTCGAGTTGTCATTTCTTTATGCCGAATTTATCGTGACCTCTCTACCGAGAATTACTACAGGTCTATACGGGGCAACACTAGGTTTTATTGCTCAAGGGAGTCATCTACAGAAAAAGATTTATAATCTTGAGCAATCTGCTAGTGCGTGGCTCGATAAATTTAGCATAGTAGTGTCGTATTGGTTTTGTCGAAGCCAAGCAGACTACTCAGATCTAGTCGATGTAGGGCTTTTATACAATTCTAATCGGCATCTCAAAGTCGAAGGATATTTCGATGCTGACTGGGCAGGATCTCCATCTGATGGGAGGTCGAGTACCGGTTACTGTACATTTGTCGGAGGTAATCTTATTATGGTGCTTGTGTTAGATGGCACATAAAATATTGACATCATGGTGCATGTGTCAGATGGCACAGATGATGATTCCATGTGGCACACAACCAAAAAGTGACAAGAGTACGAAGTTACCTGGCACTCGAGCCACTTACCTAATACTAGTTCATTTTAGCTGCATGAAGCCGGAGTCAAAAAGGAAGAAGAAACATGGTGAACTTCTCGTGTAGATTTTATGGACGAATAAGAAATTTGGAGATTTATAGTTAAATGTTTGTCTGAGCTGATGTGTAAGGTTCACTGCTTGCTTTTTTTTTGTATTTTACATCACTGGATTGGTATTATCCATCTCTATGGGATAGTAAGAACAAATTAAATTTTAGCTTCCATGATTGGGTATTGATGAACAAATTAAGTGCGACCGATACACATTGAATAATTAGTGTACAGATAGAACTCAGGTGCATCAAAATAATATCCATAAGGCAAGATGACAAAACTCGGGGATGTTGATCACTAAAGAAATTTACTTAGAGTGGAAGTTTCATTGTTCTACCACAACATTCCTAGAGCTGGAAAAGTTCGAAGTCTTGATTATGTTATGTTCTTATGGTGTTTGATATTTATTTTTTTGGATTAATGGTGCATCACTGCCATCATAGATCATCAAACTTATGAAAATCCTTTCACCCCATCAACTTGTCAAAAGCTAACTTCCAAAGAATGTCGGCCCTCGCTTCAAAGTAAAATGCTATTCATATGCTTGATAATCTTATTATGTTAAGGAGAGTCAAATCGTATCTTTCTATTGTATTATATTTTATTGATTTGAAAGGATATGCAAGAGGCACATAGAGGTTCGAAATAGTAGAGATTTGAAAGTCCATATGGTTACTCTTCTAATTTTAGTCCCGTGTCTCACATTTTCAAAGATAAAGAAATCTTTGAAGCGAGAAGAAATAACAAGAGAGCTCCGAATAAAAGGGTTTCTATATAAATTTAGGAGAAACTCAGCTATTGATAGATGGGAATCAGATACTTATGAAATAGTTTAGAACTCAGATATCATGAACAGAGTAGTAGGCCATTAAATTATACAATTGATCCGGAGATCATGTATTACAATGAGACGATGAGACATTGAATCCACGTGGCACATATCCCAAAAGAATCATACTTATTGTGGCGCACGTCAAGTATGATTCTTGGATCTCTTTTCATGTGGTGTGTCACGTGGAAAACAATATCTGACCAAAACCATCTCAAGAGCATAAGAAATTTTGGTAAATTGCACGACACTAAAGTAGTTAACTTCTGTTAGGACATAGCTAATGAGTAACCCCGCTTATCGATATATTTGATATATGAGCTTCTTTATTTGTGACATGTAATATGTAGGTACAATATAAAGGATGGAAACTGATACAGTATCGATAATTTTTCGTTATGACGGGACACTCACTATTGATCGAGATGTGGCGAACTATCACGAGGGGAAACAAAGAAAAAAATCGATGAGAAGGGACATCTCGTTTCGAGAATTCTTACAAGAGACGTGTGTCATGAGCAATTGGATGGGCGATAAGTCTCTTATAACCCTCAAATATTCATATTACAATGTAGCTAAGTCGACACTAGTCTTCGACTTAGTCGATGAAGGAGATCTGCAGGAGATGTTTACTAGTTTTGGAAAGGAATATGAATATATTATCATATATATAAATAAACCTGTAATCGACCTCCCATTCGGCCATGACGTAAACCACAAGGGTAGTTCATCAAAAGTAGATTATAAACCGAAGGAGTGCGTCAGTACCTGTAATAGGTACGAATCTGTTACTGTTGATTGTATCTGTACTATCTTTGATAGGGCCTATACTGAAAATTGTAGGGAATTGATATGGCAATGGTACTAACTATGAGAATGATGTTTTCAGGGTGGTAAATCGCCCTAGATTTGCACCAATAAACTCCGACTACAGTAGCTATGATACGAATCATCCAGTTGACAGGTGATGTAAAAATTATGATAAACACACAATCGTTCTACTTATTCATATATCATAATAGCTAATGGGCGTATACTCAAAATCATAGGGAACTGATATAGCAGTGTACTAACAACGTGAATGATGTTTGCAGGAGGGTAAACCGCCCTAGATTTGCACCAATAAACTCTAGCTACAGTAGCTATGATACAAACCACCCAGTTGACAGGTGATGTAAAAACTATGATAAACATATAATCATTCTACTTATTCATACATCATAATAGCTATTAGGCATATACTCAAAATCGTAGGGAATTGATATGACAATGGTACTAACAACGAGAATGATGTTTGCAGGGGGGTAAATCGCCCTAGATTCGCACCAATAAACTCTGACTACAGTAGTTATGATACGAATCATCCAGTTAACAGGTTAGTGAAAAATGGACAAAATTTACAATCCTGAGATGTGTTTGTACTAGTGGACACATGTGTTGTTTAGTTTTACAATAAACACCAATTTGATGTCGGTTTACAATTTATTAAAGTTATTGAAGTTCAAATTGAAATGATGACTGAGAAATGTATTCTCTAATTTTATTCCCTAAAATATATATCCGATTAAACTTGATATCACTTTAATGATTGTTCATCGCAGGGTAGAATTACCAAATTATGAATCAGATAATGTCTCCAGAGATGGTCAAAGTATTTCTTTCGACGAGGATGAAACAAGCACAGATGGTGTTGATGATGCTATAGGGGTCGATGAGGTATTTGAAGAATGCAACCTTGAAAGATGTAAGGTGAAGGAAGGGGTGAAGCGGAATGAAGGGTTAAACGAGAACCCATCATATAATTGGGCGGAGCCGATGGAGCAGTGTAATGAAACGATATCCTCGAAACGTAAGAAGAATGAAAGGGAGGATGGGATAAAGTCGAACGAGGGTCTGAACGAAAGGGTATCCCCAAAATGCACGAAGGGCAAATGTCCTACCGGGGCGAAGCCGAATAAGGAGCCGAAAGAAAGAGCATCTCCAAAAGGTCAAAAGAATGGGCAGTTTAATCACGACCAAGGCTTCTTTTCCCGGCGGACTACGACCGATTCGATGGGTTCCCAAGATTCGGGGTCTCGATTCTTTTTCGATGACGAAAGCGAGGAGGACTCTAATAACTTGAGCGTTGGGGCGATATTCCGTTCGAAAGAAGTATTTCATTCTTTTCTGAGGGAGTATGCAATAAGAAAGAATTTTATGTTGAAGCCCATAAAGACATGTAATACACTTATTACAGCGGGGTGTGCAGGTCCCTCTTGCCCTTGGCGTATACATGCTTCAAAGCAACAGGACGCCTTGGCATTCCAAGTAAGAAGTTATGTGCCGCATCATACATGTTTAT
This sequence comes from Chloranthus sessilifolius, assembly GCA_021018995.1. Taxonomy (NCBI): domain Eukaryota; kingdom Viridiplantae; phylum Streptophyta; class Magnoliopsida; order Chloranthales; family Chloranthaceae; genus Chloranthus; species Chloranthus sessilifolius. The sequence continues at coordinate 28,628,164 of CM037597.1, read as the reverse complement.
TTTCGGGGGTTGGTTCAGGTCATCAACAGGCATCGAGTAAATGGATTGCTAGTCAGATTAGTAATCGGGTCCGCAAACATCCTAATATGAGACCCAATGAGATTGTATTCGATTTGAAGGAAAAATTTGGTGTAAGTTAGCTACTTTAAAGCGTGGAAGGGAAAGGAAATCGCTTTCGAACATGCTTTTGGTGGATGGGATGAATCGTATAATTTACTACCACCTTATTGCATCGAGTTAAAGCGAGTAGATCCGGGAGCCGTGACTATTTTACTCCGGCATCCTGACAATGCTTTCTTCCGATTTTTCTGGGCATTTGGGCCATCGATCCGCAGTTATCGGGAAAAAAAATTACGACGAATTATCTCAATTGATGGGGCTCATCTAAGAGGCAAATATGTCGGTAAACTCTTAATTGCAACAGCAATTGATGGTAACAACGGATTGTTCCCCTTGGCATTTGTGGTTGAGGAAGAAACAAAGGAAGCATGGAGTTGGTTTTTAACTATACTACGTAAGCAGATCATTGTTGATGATGAAACTCCTCTTGTGCTCATTAGTGATCGTAACAAAGCGTTGATGGAAGTTTTGAATGTGATTTTTCCGCATGCATACCAAAGTTATTGTTTTAAGCACTTGTGTGATAACTTTGGTAAGAAATTCAAGCGCAAGTTTATCCAAAGCTGGTTATGGAAAATTGCCTGCAGCTTTACGGTACAGGATTTTGAGGCAGAAATGGATGGGTTGAAGGAAAGCAACCTTGACTGCTGGGAATGGTTAATCGCTGTTGATAAACATCTATGGTCTAGGGCCTATTTTCCGGGAAAACGATATCATTTGTTGACAACAAATATATCTGAATCTTTGAACTCTGTGTTGAGATTCGATGAAACTGCCTATCTCCATTGTTGAGAAGACGCGTGAAAAGGTAACCGAATATTTCTAGAAGGAAGCTTGATGGTGCACCTTGGGACGGGTTTGTGAGTACGCAGAAAAATATTTGTGTCGTCAATCCCATTATGCATCGCATATGTGGCCTACTCCGTCCAGCTTGAATGAGTTTACAGTCAGGACCACTACTCGAAAATTCAATGTTAACTTAGAGTTGAAGACCTGTTCCTGCCGCCGATTTGACGTGTTGGGTCTCCCGTGCTCCCATGCATTGGCAGTAATAAAATATCGGCGGGCTGCAGTGTTAGATTATTGTGAAGATTGGTTTAAGGCTGATAGATATTGTGCTACGTACGAGGAAGTTATGCTCCCCACTGCCGATGTTAGTGAGTGGGGTGGTAAATATGAGGGTGCTAAAGTTCTACCGCCACATCCTAGAAACCCTTCCGGTCGCCCCAAAAAAAATCGGTATAGGTCAGCACACGAGACCGATAGGAAAGGTACTTGCAGTGTGTGTAGCGTCAAAGGACACAATCGGAGGGGTTGTCCACAAAAAAAGAGTGGAGCTGCACGGGAGGAATGCTTTTAGAGGCTGGAGGTACCCCTAAAGTACTATTTGTCACATCATTATTTAATTCTCACAGTTTATTTATAAATATATATGAAGAGATTTGCTCCATGATTATTTATTTCTCTAAATTATATTTTTTGCTTCCATGAATATTTAATTCTCTCATAGAAGAAAAACTAAATTTGGGTACGCAAAGGCAGTAAGCCTTTGGGAGGATTGAATATCTATAAAAATTTAGATTTTTTTTTCCTTATCTGATAATTTCGTACAAATTTTAGCTTGTCTGATTTGACATTTCTACGAACTTCATCATTGGCATCACTGACCTCATTTCCATTGCATGGTCCATTTTAGATTATAAAGATATGTGCGCGAGTGCTTTGAAACAGTACTAGGGAGGCACTCCTAGATGCTGAAAAGCAACAGGCCGAGCGACACCTCTGTTAGCATTAGTGATGTGTGCTGGTTAGGAATTCAATGCATAGAGTTTTGGTCGACGGATGACAAAAATTTTGACTTTTCCATGAACTAGACACCACAATTAGAGCTAGGACTTTTCCTAAAACTAAAACTCAGTTTAAAACTTGCGAGCAAATGGGGCATGGCTATTGATCAACTTGGGGGCTTCGGCGAAAGTAAGAGTGTGGGGGTGCTGCCTTGGGGGTATGTCCCATGAGATGTAGTGCAGGTCATGGTTCACAACTTGGGGGCTTAGAGGCTTTTTTCATGCCATTTTTTTTAAAGATCGAGGTTGTACAGATTCTAGAATCATGTACACCAAGAGCTCCTGTTCCTCTGTTGAGATATTAGTGTCTGGTAATTGCTTTTCTTGATAGTTTGATTTCTTATGTTGAGTCGCTTTGCTTTCTTTTGAAATTTGATTTCTTTTAGGGTGTCATATTATTTTCTTCACATTTATGAATTATTTTATTTCATATCAATTTTGACTTTTCCATGAACTAGACACCACAATTTGATATTTTTTTATATGGGTAAGCTAGGTTTTAAACCTCGACCTTGTTTTTTCACTTGTACATGGTTATTAGATATTTTCCAATTTATCAAATTTTATATTTCTATGTACATATATAACCTAATTTTGCAAATCTTTGAATAATGAATGAGCAACGGCGGGCCAAGCTTAGGCCCCCATTGTGGGCTTAGCCAAGTTAAAATGCTTTGGACTAGGCTTTTTTTTTAGAGCTTTGATGATCTCAACCAATTGCCACACCTAATGAAGAAAACACACATATTACAAAGGATAATGATAATGATGATGATGATGATGATGAGTGGACTCGACCCGAGGCGTCCAGTTAGAAATATGTATCTAGTAATCATTATTCCACCTCCCTTTCCAGTTCATCTTCATTTTCAACGTACCACAGAATTTGTGGTCTTATAATCATCAACAACTGCTTGTAAGAAACTTTTTTGTGTGCTTTATCTTATCTTCGCCTGAGTGGTCATTGTCATTTCTTTTCTAAGTATGTCGTTGGCACACATCTATATTTTGGTTTTGTTTTTTTGAGATCATGTGTGAAAATGAGACCTTCTATAGGCCTCAAAGTCTAACCCAACAAGCTTGGCCCATTACCCTCGAAAGGGTTGTCGCAATGGTCTGATAACTTGGGTTTGCTCACTAAGGTCGCAGGTTCCAAATGACTACCCACTATTAAATCGGTGTGGCGCCTCTGGTTGCAGTTTTCAAATTTTGTATATTATATATATTTTTTTGGTGTGTTTTTCTTATGTATAACATCCTCCTTACAAATTTTGCATCCTTGTGATCTATAGGTTTGGGAAACGAATACGATATGCTTCTCGTAAAGCTAGAGCAGATACTAGAAAACGTGTGAAAGGGAGGTTTGTGAAGGCTGGTGAGGCTTATGACTATGATCCAGAAATTGCCGAGGTAGAAAAGGAAAAAAGATGAATTTTCAATTAGGTGGTCTACATTAAACTCCTATACTTGAGGGCTGTGATCTTCATAAATAACATGACCACATGATCCAAATTTCATCCACATAATGACTACTGGCCGAATTTCCTTTGAGGAGGTTGGTTGTGCGACAATGGAGTCAGAAAATTTGGCAATGCCCTCCAAGGCATAAGTTTGTGGATGTAGGAAATTACTTTGTAACCGATGTACTGGTGCTGAATAATTTTCCCTGCAGATAGTTTGTCCTCTCTGCAAATACTCCTTATGCTTGAGTGATTAAATATATAAGGGTTAGGAATAACGAGCAGAACCTAAATTTTTAAGCGTCCTATGAGAAGAAATGCCCCCAAATGGTTGAGGTCACAATTACACTTAACAAGGCTAATGAGAGCCGTTATTGATTAATTAGGTGACAAGTGGTATGGAACTTGGCATTGAGGAGAAATTTGAAGGATAATGAGGTATGGGAAATGCCTCTAATCTCTTTTTGCCGCTACTTCCAAAATCTTTGGTTATGCTATGGCTGTGTTGTCAAAGGTGCTAAGCGCACCCAACAATCCCTAAGGCCTAGGCGCCAAAGTCGCCAAAATCTTTAGTTATGCTATGAAGCTGTGTTGTCAAAGGTGCTAGCGCACCCAAAACGACAGTCCCTAAGGCCGTAAAGCCTCTGAAGCTTCATATGCCGGTGGGGCACCCACCCCTTAAATCCTTCTACCTATGCTTTCAATGAAAAGAGGCGTTATGTTTGCAAACTTGGTATGTTATGAGGATTTAATATTGTTGCTACCAATATTCCAAAGGTGCATCTTCATTGTTTTGTCTAATCAATCGAAAATACATGTTGCATTAGAAGAAAAACATAAGGAAAAACGGATTAAGATGTGGGTGTATCCTTAGTTGTCGCCGTCATCGCTACCAGCGCCATTCTCTTCATCATCGTTTTCCTCGGTGTCTCCGTTATTGTCGTTAATGTGCTCATCGTTTGCCCTGTGTGGCATAAGTTCTCTGCCAAGGGCAACCATACCGCTCATTGCCTGCAACCATTAAAAATACGATTAGGAGTAGCATTTAGAAATAAATATAGGTAAAACCTAAGCGGAGATTGATTATTTATGTGCTTACAATCCAATCACTATAATCGAATTGCAACACGAATGATGAGTTCACTGCTTCGCCGATACGATAATCCTCAGCGGTCGGAGGTTCTGCCGGACTAACAGTCATGACGTTCCTAGCATTCACCGTCAGCGCGGCTCGACCCTGATGAACTAGGCACGAAAGTGATTGAATATTTTCGACCGTTTGCCCAAAAGAAAGTCGATTAAGAACTAAGACTTCGAATCTTACGGCTCTCCTCTCTCTCAAAATGTTTACCATGATAGCCATGCGTGCCTCATTGTGTGGATCAACACTAGCCATCCGATCGATGATGAAAAAATAGAAAGATTTGCAACTAAATTACGCTTACAAATTGATTGCAAAAACTGGGCTTAAGCTTAAAACAACCAACTTTGCCTGATTTTCAATTTGATACAAAGCTCTCTATAAATAGTAGAGTGATGTACTATTGATGCACAACATTACCCAATTTATGGTGTGATCTAACATGTAATAACCTCTGAAAAGACACAGGTCGATGTGATAGGGTACCTATACTATTAGATTTAAAACCTTTAATTTGAACACCCGATTTTCTTAAGGTACCTCTAATTGCATCCTTACAATGAAATTGTAAGGGTACCTCTAATTGCACCCATGACTATGTTGTAACACCCACATTTCATACCTATTAAAACAGTTGATTGCATCTGATCAATAGATCGAGGTAATGTATCATCCATATATTTTTGAAAAAATTTATCTTCAGATCATGGCACATGTATCAGATGGTCATTTTATGAGTACACATGTCACGAATTTCAAAAAGAAGGCCATAAACTCACGTTTGACAGTGAAACGTGCCATATGAGTGGAGGGGTATTTTTTAGGGATATTTAGCACATATAATAATAATTAATCGTCGAAATGAGAAACCAACCATATGATAGGTGCGGCATGATCTTATGATCCATTGTGTGAAAGATCGGAGAAAAACAGATCTCCACCATCTGATCCAAGGCAGTCAATTGTTTTCAAGGGGTTTCCAATGAAGGTGCTTCCAGAGATTTCGTGCGCACTAATAGAGGTATCCATTTAAGTAGGGGTGACAATTGGCCGAGCTCGAGCCTCTAAATATACTATAAACGGGGCCATATCTGCTATGCGATGGCACACATCAGACGGTCCATATCTGCTATGTGATTATTGCATGGCACACATCAGTTGGCCCATATTGCTATGCGATGGCACACATGAGACGGCCCATATTCCATTTTTACATATCACATGTCCCTAAAACACCAACTCTTTCTTTACATTAGACGCAATCACACATTAGACGGCCCATATTGCATGGCACACATCGAATGACCCATACTTAAATGCGATGGCGCATGAGGCAGCCCATATTCCATTTTTATCTGAAGCGAGGGTTTTCAATTTGATACCATGGTCGCGAGCCTCTTTTGAAAGTACATTTTAACATGTTACCTATCTTAGCATGCACGATGGGACACATCGAGTAATCGGTCCTCAAGCTGCGGTTTGCAAAACGTCCCCAAAACTCTCACATGCCACTGTTGCACTCTCTTTGATCACGGGCCTACAATGGTTGAAATAGACATTTGGAGGACAAATAAAAAATTGTTTTATGAATGCTAGTCTAGTGGTACCCACTAGTACAACCTATTCTAACACCTCCTACAAGTAGGTCTACTGACACCTATTATGACCCCTAGAAACCTATCAAATATCTATAGGAATTGAGGTGCACCAACTCGTTTGCAAAGCACCAACATTTCAAACCTTGTTTGTTGAAAGGCACCATTTGGTAATAGGCATAAACTCGTTTGCAAAGCACTAACATCTCAAACCTTGTTTACTCTTGGACTGCTTACAATCATATGATGGAGATCATGTTTCACCATGAACTTCTACTCAAATTTGATGATGGAGATCGTTTATCATCACAACCATGCACACAATGGATCTTGAGATCATGGGCCTACCATCAGACAGTCGATGTTTCATTTCTAGAGCTACACACCCAAGAAAGTTGACCTGCCTTAAAATCAATTTGAGTTTAGCATCATAATGTTAGGCCGTTTAGGTCTGGCAGATCCTACGGTTTACGTTAAGCTTTAGGGGATGTGTCCTCATACTAGAAAGCTGACCATGCGATTAGACGAGCATCATCTATAGATCAATTGTCAGAAATATAGGGACGATAAACGATCTCTACCATCTTCTTAAAGTCGGTCAATTCACACCGAGGTGGGGTGAGAAGACACATTCACTCCATTCAATTTTATGATGGAGATCGTTTATCATCACAACCATGCACACGATGGATCTTGAGATCATGGGCCTATCATCAGACGGTCGATGTTTCATTTCTAGTGTTACACATCAGACGGCTAGTGACCTGCCTTAAAATCAATCCACAAAGCCTTTGGATTTGAAGGTAACTTTTTTGGGTGTGTACCGCATGAAATAAAAAAGTAACTGAATTATTGTACGATCATGTACTTATCATCCATTGTATTAAAGATTGAGACAATGAACAAGCTCCATCGTCCGATTCAATATAATGAAGGTATTGATTCAAGTGGCGTCTATTTAAAGGGAAGTGGGTAGAAATTCAAGTGAGGCATACATCTTCATTCGTTGTTCACTTTCTCCTACAACTCATCGACAATAGAACGCCTCCAAAGCCTTTTCAATATTAGGATGGTGGACGCTACGTGGCAAACATGAAAATAATGTTAGATATTTTAGCGGAGGAGGGATCTACTTACGAGTTTGGTTTTGATCCGTATCTCCTATGATCATACAGTTGAGAACATGCATGCTTTTTACTATTTATTTTCCAAAGGAAAAATTGTAATCCACGAAGCAGAAGGAAAGAATTTCTTTGTTTGTATGTATCTTTATAACCCATTTAGTTTAGATATTCACAGGAAAAAATAAAATTGCTTTCGTCTCTCGTAGTCTAATATGGCTAGTATGCAATAGATCATGTGGACGCCACAACGCCTCGGGATAAAAGATGCCCCATGGTTACATACCGAGTTCATGCGATTAAACCGAGACTACGGGCGATGTCGGACTCCTCACAATGATCGGATCGCTATATGAACATCTTCTTGTCCATTATTGCACGTGATTGCAATAGTAAATTTTTGAAATTGTCTTCTCTTTGTGCGAGATGAAAAATAAAGTTCCATCGAGTGCGAATTGATGCGCCTTACGAAGTCTTGGCGAGGATCATGACATCTTTAGTACAAACTTCGCAGTCGCATTCGGTAGCGAAGGGGGATACTTTATTTTCGTGGATCGGGCATGAGACTATTGTAATGGTCGTCACTTTCTATATCAGATGGAATTGGACACCTTTCTCACTAATAAGAGTGTCATCTGTATTAATACTTTCAAATGTGTCTGATTTGTTAGAATTTACGACATTTTGAAGATAACTCTCCTGAACCACATGAGCATGGTGTGTGCCATTCACTGTATTCACCCAAATGACCATGATGTGTGCCATGTGATTTTACGGTCACGAGAGGTCCATTAAGGACAGAGTTTTTATGTGTAACCGGTTTCCATTGCGTCAGATTACCTGATATAGATAGTATTTAGGGTACCTACACCTAAAATCATTGATTGCTTCAGATTGGATGATAGAGATCAGATGAAATAGATTTTGTCTAGGGTACCTAAACGTAAAACCATTGATTGCTTCAGATCGGATAGCACACATCATGCTAGATCGTGACTACAGGGCTCCATCGATGGGAGCGAAAAGCGATTTTCATAACTTGAGAAACGGCTAATATTGCATGACACACATCGGACGGCCCATATCTGATCATGGGTCAAAAGCTCGGTTTTGATTTCAGTTTCGTTCATGACCCGAACCGTAAATTGGTCAAATTTGCGGTATATTTTTGGTTTTTTTCAAAATATGCTTTGAACTTTACCGAACTTTGCTGAACTTTATATTATTGATTTTTTTTTCACTCTTTATTATTATGAGAAGCAAAATAAATCAGATCTGGGTTTTTTAAATGAGAAAATCATTTCAAAAATGCAAAGATGAACTCTCGGCCGATAATTTGAAATTATCGACCGATATTTTAGAAAATCAAATTTTTGGCCGTTAATTTCTCTTTTCCGGTGGGGGGGGGGGTTCAGGCTCGGTCTTGACCGAAATCAAGACGTCTCCGCCGAAAATTTGAATTTTCGGCCGAGATTTTGATCCATGTATCTGATGTGCGATGGCACACATGGGACGACCCATATCTGCTATGCGATTATTGCATGGCACACGATTACCTGACTCATATTGCTATTCATTCCATTTTTACGTATTACACGTCCCTAAAATTATAAGTCTTTCTTTATATTCGGTGCAATCACTTCAAAAACGTGTGCAAGTAATGGCTCCCGTTATTAATTTATTTTTTACTTCTTTGCCTCACTGATTTTTACCGTCCCAAAAGTGAGGCCTCTGTTTCGATTCCCGCCCAACCAATTAAAAAAGCAAGGTTTGAAATTTGAATTAAAAACCGGACAGCTCTCCTCGGTTGGCTACAAGTCCTAAACCGCTCTCTCTCTCTCTCATCTCTCTCTCTCTCTCTCCTAAAATCAACCTGGACGCCCCACTCCCCCTACTCTTACACCAATCTCTCTCCTATAATCCATCAGGACGTCCTCTACTCCCCCTACCCTTACACCAAACCAGCTGTAACCAGTACGGCCTATTCCCTACTCCTAATCCTACACCAACCACGAATCATACCCTCCCCTGCCCCCCCCCCCCCATCACAATCTCATCGATAGACCCCTAGCAGGCTGCCCCCTCCCCCTCTCTCTCTCTCTCTCTCTCTCCTCCCTCCTACAGATACTGCGCCTCTGGTCTCCTTGGCCGGGTTGTCTTGAGTATTCCTCTCTCTCTCTCTCTCTCTCTCTCTCTCTCCCTCCCTCCTACCAGATACCAACGCCTCGGTCTCCTTGTGATTCTTTGAGAGTATTTCACTCTCTCTCTCTCTCTCCCTCTCTCTCTCTCTCTCTCTTTGTGACTCTGTCTATGCAGCGGTTGCTGGTCTTCAATCTCGCATTACACGGAGCTCCGTCATCTAGGGTGACTTTTATTCCATAAAATTTTTGTATATTCTTTTGGCTTTGAGCCATGTTAATATTTTACGCTTTTAATCGTAAATTTACATTAAATTTTTATCATTGTAGTATATTTTTACTCATGCTTCCTTTTCTTTTTTTTATATTATAAATTGTTAATGCAGCTCCTAATATCATAGTTGAGCATGATGTACGCTACATGATTTTTGACCCATTTTTTTGAAACTGATAAAGAAACGGACAGTTTGTGGGTATTCGCCTGTTTTTAAGATCAATTCTGAAAAATCGATGTCCATTGCATAATTCAATGCAATGACCGGATTCTAGCATAGGCATTCTCAATAATTGGGTGGGTGCAAATAGGGTTACCCTTTCGTAACTGAAGGAAGTTGATGAAGAGATAAAGTTGGATTTTAAGGGGTGACTGTCCGATTGGAACCCACTTTATGTCTATCATACATGCCGCTCTTTTTTTTTTATTTTTTTGTCTGTTGTCCACAAGGATCAAAATTTACTTAAAATGTCCAAAATGTCGATCCCTATGGAAACTGAAACAAAATTCCAAAATTTGGGAATTTAAGCATAGAGATGAAATTCTGTCCATATTTCACTTTCGGTTCCCTCAGAAATCGAAACGCTACCAGAATTTTGATCCTTGGTTAAAACTGATTTAATGTCTTCGTTTGCTGTATTTTGTCATACTTTTGAAGTATGTCTATCATACATGCCGCCCTATTTTTTTTTTTTTTTTTGGTGTTGTCCACAAGGATCAAAATTTCTGCCAAAAAGACCAAAATGTCGATCCCCATGGAAACCGAAACAAAATCCCAAAATATTGGGATTTAAGCATAGAGACGAAAATCTGTCATAAATTCACTCTGGGTTCCCACAGAAATCGAAACCATTAATCAGAATTTCGATCCTTGGTTAAAACTGATTTAACATCTTCGTTTGCTGTATTTTGTCATACTTTTGAACTATGAACCATCCTACAACTGATTAATTAATTAAACGGTCAGGATTGAAGATCAGAAGCACTAATTGATAGGATAGATGGGAGGAAGATTAGTTTTAAACTCTCCCACCAAATCTTTAACCTCCCATCACACTAAAATACATTGACTACATTGAATGAGGCGATGGAGATCGTTTACCCTTCCAATATTGAGATCATCAGTGTACCATTAGACGGCTAGTGATTTATTTCACGTGACACCCATCTCAGAAAAGTGACCATGATTTCAAGATCCTTCCTGTGAAATATGAATCAGTTTCTTTCATGTACTGCCTAATGCTAGGACTCATGGGTTTGTTGTGTTATTTCTCTTAGGTGGTGCTTACATAATCCTTTTCCAAAACCATAAGAGAAGCTAAAGGTTTCGATGAGGAAGCGGCGACAAAGTATTGTTTAGGATTGGATTTTCCGCTGTAAGTGATGGCAGACTCTTTTGAACCTCCCATTAAAGATTTCTCATATTTGCACTCATGTCAATTGCTTTAGTTGATTCACCTTAATTTGTTACAGCTAAGTGGGCAGTTCTATGCCTTCAAAGAGCAATCCCAAACTCAAGAAGTGACCAAATTCTTCCACTTTTCAAAAAGTCATGAATAATTCACAATTTCTTGAAAGATGAATAAAATTATAATTCTTACTTTATCAAATAATTGTGAATTTCAAGAATTATTCACAATTTTCTCTAATTTTTTCAAATGTTTTTCAATTTTATAATTAATATATTTCAATAATTTTTATTTTTTTATTCCAAATTTTTTCCAATCCGTTTTATTCCCAACCCTGACTTGATCACTATTCAACAGCCAAAAGGATGTCATGTTTAGAAAGTCAAAGAGGGAGTATAGCGTCTGGACCATACTTTGGATCTGATTTTGTGAGGTTTATTTTGTGCACGCAATTTTTCCTTTGGATGATGTATTCCACCTGGCCTCTTGTTTGAAGTGTTTTTGAGTTAGCCCTCCCCAATTAAAATCGGGCTTTTAAAATACCGGCATCAGGCTGCCCTGCAATTCCCTTTTTCAGTTTTCAGAATTTTCATGCGGATGTGATAAATTTACTTCTAAATGGTCTTCTTTTTTGTAGATATTTCAGCATGGGGAAATGGAAGTACTATGTTGTTTTTTCCGGGCGACGGCCTGGGATATATGACCGGTGGTGTGACTGTCACTATCAAGTTAATGGTTTTTAGGAGCTAGTTATAAAGGATACACCACACTCTCGAATGAAATGGACTTCCAAATGTCGACAATGGCTTTAGGAGACTCGGGAAATAGACATTTGGAGGCAGAAATGAACCAAATTCGTCGGTCGCATTTTCTTGGCAAATCCGTTGCGATCGGATTACTCTCGATCTTTATTTTTCTAATTTTGGTGTTAAATAATTTCAATAGTCTTCTTTAATTTTAGGCCGATATGTACTTGATATATATTTTATAGTGGGCGACTTCATAAATCTGAATGGTCCATTTTAATCATATATTTTAATGACACTGGATGATGGATTGCTTCCATTGGAACCTTTCCTCTCCTGGCTTCAGCTTGAGTGCACCATCGGGTAGGGTCAAGTGCACCAAATGGTCGAGCATTTGCGAGTTTCTTATTGGGCAGCCAAATTTTGGACACAACCCAACCCATTGGCACCCTACAATTTTTTACAAGAACCCAAACGCACTCTCACTAGTACATTCGTTTTAGGTTTTATCGATTTTATGCAAAAAACCATGTCCATGGTATCGATCTGAAAAAACCTTTCCAAATTCGTTCTTAGAGGCCTGCATATTGACAAATGCACTGACTCAACCAGGCTATATATCGGTCAATTGACATTGATATGACCAAACTAAGCATTTGACTAAGAGGTAGGCCATTTACAATATCTGGTAGTCATTATCATAGTTCGAACTTGTTCAACAATAGAAGGCGGGTCATCTTCCATTTCTGAGATGAACCACTTCCATTCTGAATGAACCACAAATAATGCGGTTCATTTGTGATATATATCAAAGCTCGGAAGTTTTGAAATATACACGCACAAATTAGAATTGTGCATGTCCTTTCAGGTTTTTACTGTGGTTACCCAGAGATTGGTGTAGAAATATTGGTACAAGCTCCATATCCATGCAATTGAGACACACCTAATAAAAACCAAAGAGAAATTAAGGCTGAATCATTTGGATTTAAAATCCTGTCCTAGATTTGAAACCCCCATTTCCAAATCCACCATTTGGATAAGCACTGATTGAGAGGGATTTAGATTTCGCCAAATCTTGTGTAATTTGAGACGTGTGCCGTGTGGAATCGACAACATACTATCCGATAGGTGGTCCATGATCTAGCATGCAAAAGATAGAGTTGAAAAAATAATGATCTCCATCACTTAAACAAGGCAATCAACAATTTTATTGCGGCACCATCATATTTTCCCTCGTAAAGTACAAGTTGTCGGTCTTCTCCATTATCAGGTCACTTGTAAGTACAAATTGTAAGAAGCACTTTAATTTAAGACTGATGCTGCCTGGAGGCTTGTTTTCGAATCGTGGAACCAGATCGTATATGCTTTCACAGAAGAAGATTACATGGAATCATTAAGCAGTTTTTGTGAATAGTATATAGGTAATCTCCCTAACTCCAATTTGGGTTCAATGCAGGTCGCTCCAAGTTAAAATGCTCGTAACTCCAAACCTGCAATGAAAAAAAGAGTCCATCAGTTCAGTAAATAGAAATATACCAACTAGCAGTATACAAGTGCAGAATGGTATTACCTCAATCAAAGAAAAAAAACAAAAAATTTGTTTAACGTTTTTCTTGATGCAATGCCCAAGTGGCGATAAAGGTATGCAAATGCAGCAGCACCCCTCTATATTATCTAGAAAAGACTTTTAAAACTTCCGACAAACAAATAAATAAAAACATAAAATGTATTGACCAACCTTGTTTGAATAACAGGTTTACAAACGATCTGTGCCACACATGATCTCTGAGGGAAACTTTGAATCAGATGGTTGTAAATGAAAATGGGCGGAATTCGATTACAAGTTGGGAAGAATGGACGTGAATTATACCTCACAAGATCTAATGCTTTCACGGATTTCAATTTCTTTATTTGCACAAAGTGAATCAAGTGATTTTTTATTTTTATTTTTTTAAGCATTTCTCCCATTATATTATGAGCCAGATTTTCCTACAAAATTGCAATTCAGTTTTAACATATTAGAAAGAATACATAAAATTATATTTAGTCGTACACCACTAGAAACTATAGGGGAATTATTGGTGCGGTATTGAAAGGATCTTTGTGAGTGATGGCCACAATCTTTTCATAAGATCGCCTAGATGGCCCAACTGATCACCCTGCAAAGAAACCGAATCATGGAAATGCTAATCAATGCATTTGCAAATTAAAAACACAAAAATTAACCTAATGAAATGTATCATGTCAAATACTCATCCAGAAGCAACATGTCACCTGAGACTGATTCTGAGTTCCACCACGATCAGGGGCATCATAACTTCTGAAGGTACCATCCTTTTGTTGCTGATATATATATATATATCAGCAACAAAAGGAAGCAATTCGAGACCATACAAAAAAACCATTCAAAAATAAAAATACATAAAATTAAAAAAGAGATCCTCACCGAACCCCAATTTCGATCTTCCCTCGTGTATCCTGCATAATGGATTCAAACAATGTCAGATCTCGCTTTCGGCCTAGAAACTAGCAAGAGAAATCAATACTCAAAGCGAGCAAGCACTATCAGATATCTCACTCATCTTCAACCCTTAATCAGATTTTTATCCTTTAAAAAAACAATCATTAAACAAATCAACAGCAAAGCAAACATTCGAGTCCAATATTGTAATTCAGATAGGATGAGGTGCAGGCCTCTTGATTCACGCACCACCGAAACCAATGCCGGATTCGGACTCGGCTCGAACCACATTACCCCCTTGCTGTTGGAATACCAGAAAAGCTAAGAAAACAAAGGTTTCAAAAACCACTCTTAACATCTTTAAACAGAAAAACAGGAACCCAAATGAATACTAAAGAGAGAGTAGTGAAAGAGACCGTTGTTTGAACTCTATGGAATGGGAGTTCCCTTGTGGTGTTTATATAAAGATGAAAAACTTGCAAAAGGGGGTCTCTCTTTACCTGCTGGGCTGATGGGTGCAATGAACCACATGGCCATGAAAGCCAAAGGAGCTGAGAGAGATGACCACCGAAAAATGATCAGAGAAGTAAGAGATTGGAAGGTTTTGAAGATGCTTTTATAGTGAGAAAAATAATAAAAAAGTAAATAAAGAAGTAAAGGAGGAGGTGATGTATTTCTGTATTTGTCATGTAATATATATAGTTGGCTTCTGGGTTTCTTTTCTAAGTTCCCAAGCAGAAGACATTTTCCCACCCACATACATGACTTTCTAGGTAGTTATTTGGATGTTTAACGGTAGGTAGATGCAATTTTATTTGTGTTCAATTTAAATTTAAAAAAAAAAAAAAAAAAGTTAGCTATCTCGAAACAAAAGGCGAATTTATAGCTGGATTTATGACTTATGGTTATCCGATCCTGAATTTATATCTGGCTTAATAATATCTATATATATATTAATCAACCAAATAAATATTCAGAACCCACACATTATTAAGTTATTATTAAAAGTTGAATGCTGTTTGTGGATAATTTGGGGATCGAGCGCATTAAAGATGCATATAAGCGTCTGAGAGCAAACCTTCTATCACAAATAAAACTTAGAAAGGAGCAATTAAAATACCTTTGTTATAATGAAATCACATGCGCCCATCCATTTCTCCATCTGGGTCTCAAATCCTCTTATCTGCCATTAAAATATACCTTTAAATTGGCTATCCGACAAAGCAATGTAGAGTGTAGGATCAGTTTTAATGGTAGAAGAAAGAAACATAAAGGTACCTTCACGGGAACTTTCCATTCAATTGATTGCAACGTTGAGGCTAGGATCTGAGGCTAGGATCATATTGCACTTCCAGATATGCAACCCACATTTCATACACATAAAATAAGTATGTCGTATCTGCACCATTGGCCTTAGCCCATCACGTGTATTAAATTCTCAACGGATGCATTGCCAAAAGCAAATTATCTAACTGCTTAATTCTAAAGTATATATATATATAATGGTTAATTCAAATTATCTAACGGAGAGCATGACACAATTCAGATAGAAAAGTCGTCTCCAATAACCGTCTCCAAAAGTCCCTTTTTTTGTAGTGCAAATAATTTGAGTGTTCTATCTCTGTCTCCCACATCTTTTGGAAGGACCATCACGCCTAAATTAGGGAGTGAATCACAATTTTATACAAGTAGAGAACCCACTCTAAATGATGCACTACTAAATGCTATATATTTTCCCGTACTAAAAATATCTTTCAATTGTGTCATGCTCTCTTCAATTGCATAAATCTGTTTATTTTGGTAAATTTAACTCATTAACCTAATGGAGATAAGGGAAAGAGACCTCCATTAGGTCTCAAATGTAAAAGTAAATTTTAAATGGCTTTGGATCAAAAGCAGATTGAGGTACCACTGTATTTATATCAGCAACATGACACACTGAATAAAGTTCTACTTATTCCACAATCCAAACCTTTTGGTTGCATTACCATCAGAATTTCCATAATGTAGCAATTTATTTCAATATCTATATCTTCTAACTAGTCATTTTACATTTTCTATGCAAGCAAAATTGAAGCAAAACATGATCTTACGAGGTTAAAATATGTTGATAACGAATCGGATCTTGAGTAGCTAAGGGCCAATTTGAATAGAAAATATTTTAAATAAGATAAATGGTCTTTACGAGGTTAAAATATTATGGTAGAAACAGTTGCAATCATGTTAAAATATTATGGTAAAAACACATAAAGGCGTACAATTACTCATAATTTTATACAATAAAATAGACCAAAGGAAGAAGAAACTAAATTGGCTGGAAACCCTTACTGTTTATCATCGTTCTGTTTGCTAATGACTTCAACATAATCAGCAACCAAATAAAGCAATAAAACCCAACTCCAAAGCCCGACCAATGAGATTTAGGTCGCCCCGATGCATTTTCTCCACAAATCGTATACAAAAGCAAAAAATTTGTTAAAAACTATCTTCTGTTCCTCTCCAAAAGCAGAAAAAAGCTAATTCATATATATATATATATATAATTAAAGTACCTGAAATTCCAGACTTAGCTATGGTTCCTAAGTTCTTGATCAGATCCTCCTTTATCATTCCTATACCTCGATCACGAATCGATAGAATTTTCTTCTCCTGATCTAATTTCATCTGCATTGTATGGCAGAGTTAACAAAAATTAAAGCTAAATTCTCAAAAAACTTAGAAAAAATTTCTTTTCACAAAATACGCTTCAACTAGATCCCCTTTTTTGTAATACTAAATCGTTACTAACCATGATCTCAAGCTTTGTATTATCTCCTTCACCCAAAACCTCCTTATCGGTCAGCGCAAGGAACCTGATCTTATCCAATGCTTCACAAAAGAAGTCAAATATATACTCAAGTTTTAAAAATAAAAAATAAAACCAAAGCCATTAAAATTCAGGTAAAAATGTATAGGCTTTATGATCTGCTCACATCAGAAGCATTGGAGATCAGTTCTCTCAAGAAAATGTCTTTGTTGCTATAAAGGGAGTTGATGATTATATCCATAAGCCTTGACACCTCCTTTGAAATTCAAATTTCTCAAACACTAGTGCGGAGAGATTTTCGTGACATCGTTTACGCTCGGCACTAGGCCAATAGTAGGGTGCTCGTTATGAATTGCCGGCAGACCAAGAGAAAGCCTCCACTTCCCAAATCAGACAACTTATAATTGAGGTTTGATTTCAGCTCACTAACATGCAAGCGTACCCCATGCTTTCTTATACACATGGTTTTGAAATATCGGATTTACGGTTGTCTGTATAGCCCCGAGACCAAGACGTCTAGCATCATGGTGTGACACGAAAATAGCCCTTTTAATGATCTTATACCATTAAAATATGTGTTTAATCTAACACCATTGAATAATATTTTACTATTATGTCACATGGAAAATGTCTTTGATCAATCTAAAGCAGTCAAGTGGTACATGCATGATTGGAACATCGATTAAATGAATCACACCCATAAATCAATTGCATACAATTCGGACAAATTATCTTCAATATTAATCATTAGAAATTAAAATTATTTAGTATATTAGGGTGTCTGATTTCGACACCTTTGTGATAGCCATCCATGAGTTCATCACATATCTGAAATTAGAGTACAACAAAATAGGGCAATGTGTAAAAATTTATGATTAGTACTTCCTATAAAATTAAAATATAAAATAATTATTTTCTATATTCCATCGAGAGGCGAAACACACCAATCTCATTTCTCTCGACCCCCAAGACTTCTTGTCTTGGGCGATATATCAAGCCATGCTAATAAGACATCCCATAATTCTTTATCCAACCATAGTTATATGGGTGTTAGTATTACATGTCCCAACCTTACTGGCCCGACTAGGGTGTCTCCGAGTCATACCCTCTCCAAACTGGTTAGACCTTGCAAGAAGTAGTCATTTATGGATATGTCCAACTAGGGTGTCTCCCAAGTCAAACTTGCACCAAACTTGTTACGCACCACCTATAACCTCCTCTTCTACAATTCCCTTTGCTGTAACAAGCACATCCAATAAAACCCATCATGATAGAATCGTTCAATGGGCAACAAATATGAAGAAATGCAAGAATAAAAATACCCAATAAGTTCTTATTTTCTCTTCAATTACGTAACTAGTAAGTAATAAAATGCCCCTCCAACAAAAATACCTATGGTAACTAGTACCTATGGTAACAAAAGAACCTATGGGAACGAGTAATGGTGTCAATGCCCCTCTACCAAAAGTAAGATTTCGAGTAATAAAATATGTTGATCTTAAAGTACCTATGGTAAGGCCTTCTTACGTAGGATTTCCAACGCTATCGTCCTCCTAAACGAATCCATGTCATCCTAAACACACATGGAGCGATTAACACTATTGCGGAAGTGTGTACAAAAAAAGTGCGGATCGATTTTACCATAGGAAGTACCTTAGTGAAGTTATATGGCAAACCACGAGAGGAATGATCGACATATTTCATCACAAATACACCACAATCGAAACCATTGACTTGTTTCGGAATATCTCTACATTCTTGTATTGGGCAATTAGCGATATCATAAATGTCGACCCCTAATCAGCCGACGATCGAGGAGAAAATTCCTCTGTAAAGTAAAGAAAGTTATAGTTCAAATATCAGTGATTTGAGGAACAAATCAATTGGAAAACATCTACTACCTCAAAAATTTGATGGCTCTGAGAACATATCAGTAACATAATTTGTGACTCATAAAATTAAAGGCTTTGGGAACATACCAGTAACAAAATCTCGTTGTGGTACCTCGCCATGAGATCGTTGTAGAACGAGTCCAAAATCTCTACTCTCTTCTCTAAAGTATATAAGATAAACAAAGCCCAATGACCCTCCTTGAATATTGGTAAGAAAACCTGTGACAACCTCATAATAAATAAATACAAGGTTGGGGACCTTGCGCAATTATCGATAATGGACTATTCGTAACACCTCTACATAAGAATTTGAAGTAAATATACCTTCTGACAGCTACTAAACTTTTTTTGAGGTCGTACAGGGTCGAGCCATATTTTCAGATCGCCATTAGGAATATTAAAATGCTTAGGTAGGGGACCATCAGGAACGTCGTACTTTTTGTATTTTCTATTTTCTCTCCACTTACTGTAGGCGTTTGATAATTGCATCAACAATTCCTACCATGTATCAACAATAGATTATATAAGAAACATATGGGAATCATGACTCGTACTGTCAGGTACAAATAATGGAACTCGATTTTAGACTTGCCAAATAATGCGCAGGGAAGAAATGACAACTAGGAAACACATCTGCATACCGATCCTCTCGTTTCATTAACAAATGAAAATATCTTTGTTATCGCTTTGTGCCCACATGGATTAAGATGGTATTAAAATTGATCCTTTGGTGATAAATATTTAAGGTAAATTGAATTTTAGAGCACATTACCACTCCATCTACCCGATTTGGCGGTTTAGCGGCATTTATCTTTTTACTTCGGTATATATCCCGACAAAATAAGGGTGTTTAAGTTACAAAAATATATGCGATAAATTTAAATGTGAAGTGGATAAAAGAATTCGCATACCTATTGTCTGGATCTTCCCAATGCGAGTCCACTAATTCGTTGTCTTCCTCTGAGAGTTGGTGATTAACTTGATGGCAAGCCTAATCAATAGACAAAAGCATTAAGCCTAAACCAACTCCGTATTCCTACCTCACATGGGTCCTTAAGCAAGAATAACTATGAATGTGAATAAAGGGTGAAGGGTTTGCTATTACCAGGTCAACGGGCTTTCTAATACTGTACTTTTGATGTTTCTTTGACAAAGGGTAAGGACGCTTCAAGTAAGTCATTAGCTTATTAAGATTTTCACCAAAAATCTTTTCCCTAGGATCCTAAACAGAAAATTCATAATTGTGAGTATTACCAAATCAGGTGCATTTTAACATGTAATTTTTGGGATGATGAATAATACCTCGTCATCATCCATGAATTACTCTCCTCTACACGCACCTACTTAAACCGTTTAACAAATAAGAAATTGGTGATATTTTATGATACTCATAATCTCATATAATACATTAAAATAATGTTACAAATTACCTTATCGGTCATATTCTTCCCTTCGCATGGCTCGATCTCCTTTTAGTTTTTCTCTTCACCCTAATATCACTCGTGTACGGCGACCTCAAGGACGTCGAAGGATATTTCTTTCTCTGTGGCTTACCAGTAATATTTGTCACCTATATAAAATAAAATTAAATTGTCAGAAAGCAGGATGGAGATTCACTTATTAATTAGATTTCAATATTGTCACCTTTGGCTCTCTTTTGACAGCTTCTTCCAAAACCTTCTCTCTTAAAAGCTCATCTAAATGAATAGTCGGATGTTTTCCCTCTTCATGAGCTTCCATTCCTTCGTTTTCCGTTGTACAGTTATGACTTTTGTAACAAGACTCCTTAGGGGAATGCACTCTTTCTTCTCCCACTTTCATTGATGTGCTCTTCGGTGGCATATTCTTACGCATGGGATGCCCCTCTTTCTTGTCCTTATTGAGTACAGATCGATAAAATAAGATTAGAGAAGTTGAAGATTTATTCTAGGTAAAATATATTGAAACTCGTTACACTAGAAAAATCATTGCTCTTACTTTAAGGTTTGCAACTTCACGCTCTATCACTTTAACGCGTTCTCTTAGAGCCTCACAAGAATTACATTTAATACCAGACTTTTGGCCCACACTCGATCGCATATTGTAATCTTCTTTCCCGTGTGACGTGGATGAGATATCGAAAATGATCTGCGAATATTATCAAAAGCTTTTAGTGCATCATGTAAACAATACATGTAACATGACGAGAACTACGCCTCATACCTTGGGATTTATAAAAGCGGCCTCGTAAAATGAGCGATTTTGCCTTTGAATCTTTGGATACCTCAAGTATCTTGGGACAATCATTGTAGCTTGCGGCGAAGCTAAGTTTGGGAAATGCTCATAAGCCCATATCTGCGATGATGTCACGAACAATATCATGCTCTTTTTATAATATTGAATTTAAACTATTTGAATTGGATGAAAAACTAGTCACGAGGAAGCTACCTGGACATAAATGCGCACCCTTCGACAACAGTGTGAGTCTTCGTCAACTTATAGTTCGAAGCACATTTACTCAAAGACCCCATTAAGAAGTCATACACTAACTTCCCCCATGCAAATTTATTGAATTTCTGAATGTCCCAAACCATTTCGAAATAAATAATATTAACTTTCTTGTCATGGTTGGGAAGCAAAAAACACGCAATAAAGTACAAAAGTGACAATCGTATAAAATCTTTTGACTCTGTTGTCGAATCTAATTTAGAAAGTGCCGCCAGGATTTCGTCTCTACCAATATCGGATGCTTTCGCAAAGTGTCTAATAATGAACATCTTTATCTCGGGGTCATTTGTATTTGAATTTGGTTGATCACCACCGCTCCAACCCTCAAGTTTTAGACCTATAACTAATTCAATCTCAAACTCTTCAAATCTTATTCTCCTATCCCCGACTACTAAGACCCCGCTCTCAATTTCAATGTTTTCAATAATCCAAAAAATTAAATTTGGACAAATAGGTACTCTAAACAATGCAAGGAGAGGTGAGAATGCTGTGCATTTGATTCCTTCCCTCTCCTGGGTGGATAAGTCACCGATGAAGTAACTCATCTTCTTCATATTGCATCTCAAGAGTTCCTGAAAAGCGGTGAAGAATTATTAACGTACAATGTCATATTTTTACATTATTACACCAAAGATAGTAATTCAAACATTATTGACGGAGACCATACCATTTTCTCCATCTCCAAATTTAAATAGGTGCAGGATGACAATTGGTGATAATATGTTGTTGCCTACAACAACTGTAACTTGCAAAATCGAAGCACATAAGAGATCATACGAGTCGCGCAAACAAAATTGTAAAAGAGAGAATGCGGATACATGAGATACTGAAAACAACATATACCTACACTGAGCATAGACTAGTAAAAAGGCACGTGTATATTAGGACCTTTAAATGATTAAACTTGGTTTTTAGGCATCTATCGGGTGATTTGAATATAACACAAATATAGTACTTCAAGTGTTCGTTACTATATTTTATAATTTATTATAGACAAAAAAAAACACACACTTATTATTGTGTTTCATATGTCTTCATTATGTATAATTTAAAATTATCAAAAAATATAATAAAAAATATAAAAATATAACTTATATTGTAAACTATAGAACATGAAGAGAAAACTTTCTCCGATGTACGCTTATGGTATCAAGATCCTTTGTGTGGAAGATCGGGGTGCAAAGCAATTTCCATTTTCTGATTCGAAGCAATCAATGGGTTTGAAGGAGTTTCTGATTTGGTGCTTTCATTGAACTTGTTCGCGCGAATTGAGGTACCCTACCTGCACTTGGGAAAGTATCCTCTTGCACCAAATTCAAAAGACTTGCAAGTCTGGCTACCTATGCTACGATGAAGACACTATTTAAGCCATTTAATTTGAAGGGCAATGATTTAAATATATTAAGTGCAAAATCTAATGATCTATAGATCAAAAAACCTTGAAATCAGTCTTTAAAAAGGACTTGGTATTTTAGCGTGGGACACGTTGCTAAAATACCAAGGCTTTTTTTAAACTTGGAGCAAGGGCCATCTTTCACGGGTGCAAGAAAAGGCTAGTGTTACCTTCTATGTTATAGTGACTCGTCTTAAAACAGAGGAAAAATCAGTTACCTTTTTTGAATATGATGATTGAGATTGTTTCTCGGCCCAATCTTTCACTTCATACATCCTACATAAGATATCGATTACACGTTCTAGACATTCCAAAAAATGAATATGAACCATATTTGATGGTTCATCATGGTCATGCTCACTTTTTGGGATGTGTACCATGAGGAAATAACATCTGATCATATGTCCCAAACCAATTTTTTGTATGTAATTTTAATGAGAATTATGTTTCATAAATAAATAAATTAAGTTATTTTCTATTTATATGATATGTAAAAAAATTAAATTTGATTTCATCATTGGAAAATGGACTGATGATCTTTGTGTGGTACCCAAAACATGGAGCATTATGTCGGTACCCGATCTAGCTAACTAGTACTGATTTGAATTGAAATCTATGGATCGAGGGGCGGAGCTAAAATTTTCTTCATGGCGACAAGTGATGGTCGCCAGATACTCTCAATAGTTGATTTACGACACTTTTTGGTGCAAAAATTGGAGTTAAAAAATTATCTCATCAGGCAGTCAAACAATCTAAAAGTAATGGCTACCATGTAAATCCAATATAAAAAGTCAAAAGATGCTAGGTGCCACCATATAATAGCACATACAGTTTTTTTGTGTTCCAATATTATCGACCTGGCTACATACAGGCCCAATCCTATGATAGGATATACTAATAATTTATGTTCTCAAAAACATCATTGAGTGATAAAAGGGTAGAAATTATAGGGGTAGATAAAGAGTCAAAGTTGAATAAATATAAAGAATTGATTGAGACAAGAGAGGAGAGTATGCCAGGGGAGCTGGTTTATTAGGAGTATTTTGATCCAAAATTGACCCAAATTTTAAAGATCTCGTTCTTCAATTTTAGTAGTAGTTATTGCATCAATATATGTAAGGAAGTTAAAACAAGATATAAATTCAATTTGATTTACTTTGATTTTGGATAGTCAAACTAGCATAGCACAACAATGTAGAGATTCCCTGCCAGGCTTAGCTCGAAATCTCATTACTAGAAATGCCTCTTGGAGCAATTTTACTCTTTCAAATTATCTTTGGTAATGAATTTCTATGAATAATTGTATCGACGTCAAATAATTTCTATTAGAGAAGAGTTTATAGCTCGTGTTCGTTAGAATATTAGTTCGGGCGAGGACACACAATTATGATTAGATCCATGGCTAGAGAATGAATCTTTGATAGATCGATTTGGTAGAAGGCTCAATCGACAATTCGGTATTTCGATTGATGCAAAAGTTATCACCATTTGCACAATTGAAGATAGTTAGAAATGGCATGACAAACTATTCCTATCCAACATGTATTTGATAAGATTATTTTGAAAAATTCGCAAATGAGTTATTATATTTTAGATTACATGGCACGCTTTCATTTGGCCAATGCACAGAATCCCGAAGTAGGCAATATTCATATCATCTCGATGTGTTCTTTGTTGGAGCGACATAAAAAATATTGGTTGCAATTTTTCTGCTGCTCAGATTCCAGCTGGATATGAAAATCAGCATTCGCTAGATGCAACAGAAAGAGGGGCCTTATTACTAAATTTTCTGATGAGATAGAAGAAGAGAAAATTAGAAGAACAACCCTGAGAAAGAAACGTGTTAGCCTATTATCCAGGCTGCAAACGTTTTAGAGGACGAAAAATGACCCCAACTCGACTATTTTCACGAAATTCGGCGAAATTTGTGTAGGTCCCACAGTTTTTACCGCACACAAGAAAACCCCATACACGGCTTAGAAAGTTTCTACTCTCATATTCCTACCAAATTTGGCTAAAGAAACGAGGCCTTAGGGTTCAATCTAAAGACCCGGGACCAAGCCTCCTCTTTCCTTTCTATTAAGGAGACAAAAACGGTCTCCGTCTCTATCTCTCTCTTCTAATTTGTATTAGATACTCTGCATATTATCCAGAGCTATGACCTCATCCACTCTCCCCATCTCTCCCCATCCATCTCAAAAAATATTATTCCCACAAATTTGGTTAACCGTCAAACTAGCACTTTAAAACGCATGTGCATCCCCTAAGATTTGACCAACGTACTGGCGGGAGATTGACCAGCTCACCAACCTTACTGCAGAGACAAAATACATAACAAAAACCTTGAACTGGACATGAGCAGATAT
This sequence comes from Chloranthus sessilifolius, assembly GCA_021018995.1. Classification (NCBI taxonomy): domain Eukaryota; kingdom Viridiplantae; phylum Streptophyta; class Magnoliopsida; order Chloranthales; family Chloranthaceae; genus Chloranthus; species Chloranthus sessilifolius. The sequence continues at coordinate 28,602,908 of CM037597.1, read as the reverse complement.
AATTTCTGTGGAAGAGGATCTCGAATTGGAAAAGAGGTTTGCCAAGAAGCTCAAGGTGAAGGATGGGAAATTGTGTGGTTTTGATTATGGGATGAATATATTTTTCTATGGCATCACCTCAGCCGTTGATTATGTAATGAGCAGTGAGACCTTACCTGAAGGAGCTTCTATCCTAGAAAGGGACTGAGCAAGTCTCCTCTTCTATCCTAAAATTGTGTTCTATGGGGGATTTCATCAAACAAAAAGTAGGCAACTTAGATAGCCTAAATTAATAACAACTAAATAACATAACGTATGACTTGGTATCCTAAAATTTACCTTCAGTTCTATGAGGCATTCTATCAAACATAAGGTATGCAAAACTCAAAATTGATTTTACCTAAACGGCAGCTCCGGCGACCAAATAAACGGCGTCGTCTTCTTCAATAACCATGAGCACAGCACATGTTCAATAACCAATAACCACGAGCACCGTCTTCTTCTTCAATAATCACGACCACAACACGAGCACCGTCTTCTTCTTCATTCTCCGGCGACCAAATGAACGGCGTCGTGTTCTTCAATAACCAATAACCACTAGCACCGTCTTCTTCTTCAATAACCACGAGCACAGCACGAGCACCGTCTTCTTCTTCAATCTCCGGCGACCAAATGAACGGCGTCTTCTTCAATAACCAATAACCACGAGCACCGTCTTCTTCTTCAAATAAAGATCCTAGTTCCTTTCTATTTGGCGCAAATCTAAACTTCAGCTACCACCGTCTTCTTCTTCAAAGAAAGATCCTAGTTCCTTTCTATTTGGCGCAAATCTAAACTTCAGCTACGATATCAGGGTTGTTGATGATCAAAGCATATCTCAGTATAGAGGTTGATGCTAGTCCTTTCTATTTGGGAGCTGGCAGATGCTTAGGGATTTGTATTTGGCCCAAACCTAAACTTCAGCTAGCACCGTCTTCTTCTTCAAATAAAGATCCTAGTTCCTTTCTATTTGGCGCAAATCTAAACTTCAGCTACGATATCATCATGATGATCAAAGCATATCTCAGTATAGAGGTTGATGCTAGGGATTTGTATTTGGGAGCTGCGCAGACAGATGCTAGGGATTTGTATTTGGGAGCTGCGCAGACAGATGCCATGAATCTGGAGTATTTGGGAGCTGCGCAGACAACTCAGCTTCTATTGGGGTTAAGCTTATAGAAGGGTATTCCAATAAATTTGTAGGGATTATATTAGTCGCACGTGTGCCTCTTTTCACAATCTCACGGAAATCTGGAGTACGGCAAATAGCAAATGCCTGATCCTCTAAAACGTTTGCAGCCTGGATAATAGGCTAAAACGTTTCTTCCTCAAGGTTTTTCTTCTAATTTTCTCGCCAAAAAAATATACCTCCCATGAGTTTTGTCAAACAAGACAAATAGTGGCTGAAAAATATTTTTTTTTTACAAATCGAATTAGACAAATGTTTGATCTATTTTGGGACTGTTTAATATTATGATTTCTGTTTTGGGAATATTTTAAGTATGATTTTGGGACTCCAACTTCACTTACTTTTATGGGTATTATATCTCAGTTATATGTCTTGGTATATGGAATTTCATTCTTCTATTTGGGTGTATATTGAATACTTGTAGTTCAAGAGTTATTTACTGTGATGCTGCGTAATTCCTTTTAAATATACTGTCACCATTACATGTTTAATGGCAAGGCTTGAGAAGTTGAGGTATGAGCCCAGCCTGAGGTTTAATGGCAAGGCCTGAGCACAACTCATTTAGTTGTTTAACTTCAGTTGGATCTCTGGTCTCCTATGGATTCCTTTGAGATATCTTGCAATGTGATAATTTGCAATGCGGATTTTGTTTATATTAAGGTTTTTGTGTTTTGAGTTGATATATTGCTTGAAGCGTCATTACTTCTATACTACCGCTACAAGTCTTCTGCACAATGCAATACATATACCAACTTTGTTTTGTATAGTTTGCAGCTGCTAGTTGAAGGTAACATCGACCCTATTATTTAGAGACATCAGTGCTGCTGCAAAGGTGTGATGCCTATTTTTTCTATATTTGAATATTCATCTCTATAAGGGTTCTATATAGATTTAATGTTGAACATTGAAAGGGGTTAATTGTGTTTTTAGACAAAATTCTGAAAATCAGATTGCTAGTTTGTACGAGTTTGGAATCTGGGCTGGTCCATGTTTTTACACATTCATTGGCTAATTTTGCAAACTGCATCCCACAGTACTTTAAAATCAGGCTAAGGATGATGATTTTACAGGAAAAGAGCTTAAAGGGGTTATGCTTTTAAATTCTACGACTTGATCAGGACTTGGGGACTGATATGTAGCATTCAAAGCTGCATGTAGTTCCATTTAGAGACCTATCTCCATGGCTACTGCTACTTCATTGACCAGTTGCTGAACTGAGACACCTGCCTCCTCTGATGGAACTAGTTGTTTCTGCAGGTTTTTTATTTACTTTCTTTGTGTTAATGTTGCTCTTGTGTCACATTAATCTGCTGCTGAATCTTTTTTTCTTATTCTTGAAATACACTGCTGTGATGTAGACCTATGAGCAGTTAATATTTCACTCAGAAATTAGACCAGAACCAGTGATTCTCATCGCTGCTGAATTCTGTGTTTACATGTTTAATAATTTGTAGTGGATTAGTGGCTAGTAATACTTTTTGAGGTCACAGGTTCAATCCCAGCTTGCTTATAAGAATTGGTTCGCTGTGCAGCGAGACGCTACCTAACTATTGAGAGCCCCAGCATTGGCAGGGTTATACTAATTCTTCACCAAATTATCACATAGTCATTCTTTCTTTGTTTGAATTTTTTATTATTTAATTGAGCAGAGGTTGTATAGTAGCTATTTGATAAAATGCTTTGAAGAGATTTGATTTTTCTTTGATCTATTTCCCTTGTATATGGAATGTAATTTACCTTGAGAAGTTAGCTTTATATGTAATTATTGTGGGAGATTCTCAAGTTTTAGATTCTAAAGGGTTGTTCTCAAAGGATTTCGATAGTGTTCCCTATGACAGATTTCAAAAATATCTAGTCTTCCTTTTAGACATTGTCCGATGGTACAAATCTGGGGTGCCACTTGTAGCTCCCATTTTAAACAAGGGGTATATTAATTTGGAGGTGCTAATCTAACACATGACTGATAAATGACTTTTTCTCTTGCGTGTACCATGCTAGTGTAATAATTTTTCTCTTATTTTCTTTTGGTTAACTATTCATGCATGTTTATGTTTTTACTATTTTTATTTAATTTGGTAAACGTGTGGCATAAACTACCCATGTTAATTTTATGAGATATGCTCTGCTCTTTTAATAGGGTAAAACATTGGCCTTTGTCTTACCCATTGTGGAAACTTTAACAAATGGGCATACGAAAGCGTCAAGGAAGACAGGGTATGGAAGGCTACCTAGTGTCTTGGTACTTGTACCTACTAGAGAGTTGGCAAATCAGGTATAACAACTAGTTTTTATTTGGAGGACTATAAAGATTGGGATTAATTAATTAACTCTCTTACATGCAGTCCTTGAGTTCTCTTTCAATTTTCAGGTGCAAGCAAACTTTGAGGTTTATGGTGGAGATTGGGGCTCTCTGCATGTTGTTTATATGGTGGTGTTCCTTATCGCTCTCAAGAGCTTGCACTAAAAAGTGGTGTAAGTTTTGTTTCCTCTGTATTTCCATGGTTGTTTGATGTTTCTAGTTAAACTAGCTACTGTGGAATCCAACAGAGTTCTTTTATAGAACTGTTCTACCTGTTTGTTAATTTTCATACTTGCATGATGTAGGATCACATAGAGAAGTAGAACATCAACTTGAGGTCATTAAAATTCTGCGTCCTTGATGAGGCTGATGAAATGCTGAATATGAGTTTTGTTGAAGATGTTGAACAATTTCTAGATACACGAGTTTTTTTTATTCATGCGATGTTGTTTCAGTTTGGCATGACCGTCATGTTCTAGTAGAAAAGTTGTAAGTTGTTTCAGTGATCTCTGCTTCCTAGTAATTCTACAGTTGTTTCCTACTATCAACTGCTCATTTGGGATCTCTTTAATTGCTAAAATCCAATTCCTTTTGCTTGGATATTGATTTCCTCCTTCCCATCATGATGACAGATTAGGAAGGCTTCAGGACAGCAATGTTGTCTTATCACATTTTAACGAGTATTCCGAGCAGTGTTATGCAGAGGTTTCGGGTGATTTCTCGAGGAATACTTGAGTCTTGAGGTCTATGAAGTTAAGACCTGGATCACACATTTCAAAAGCTCAGGTATGTCCGGCTGTGCTTGTTCGGTTTTATTACCTTCACTATACTCTAAGGTCCACATCGAGCTCCACATGGCACGGGGAGCAAGGTTGCATTTTAGATCCTTTCTAAAAAAAATTCAAAACAACATCCCCACCGAGTACTCCTCGAGGCTTAAACTCTGAACCGTTGAATAACAGTCAAAATTTGTCTTTTAATTCTTTTTTTTTTTTAAATTGATCTATACAACCTGTTGGAGTTCCACATGGCACCAAAATGGTGTGTTGGGTGCCATGTTGAGTTCAACAGGATCTTGGATGCGTACTCCATGGGAGTACGGACCCCTTTCTATATAAGATATATAAGGTAATTAGTTTTTTAGATTTTAATAGCTGCAAGAACTCATTCATCAGTTACATTGCATATATCATCTTTTCTTTTCTTATACTCTCTATATGTTGAAAGGGAGCATGTTTTTTTTACTGTTGCATATTGTGTTGAGGCTCAAAAAATATTGATTTTGATTCTTCAATGTCTCCAAGGATCGTTGATGAGAATCATTGTCCTTCAAACTCTATTGTGTAACTTGCATCAGAGCTGGTCTCATAATGTTGATTACTCTTTTAAGATCTCTCAGGAGTTAGAAGATCACGTGGCTTCCATTTTATCTTCAGCAGGTCTTTGCTCAGTGCATCATCTTCTAAGATTTTACCTCATCTTTCTAGCTCAATTTAACCACACTTCGATTGTCAATACTTCTAAGCATGCTTAGTTATGCTCCCCGTTCTTTCATTTTGGTTTTCTTAAGATTTGTGGCTTTCCCATTTTAGAGTTGGCCAGTTGCATTGTTTGAGGCCTTGAGCCATTGTGGTGCTGCAGGTTGAAGATAGTGAACTGGCTGACGTAGCTGCAGTTAGTGCTGGAAAGAATAGGAAAACTCTCTGGTGGAGTTTGTAGGCTGCTAAGCAAGATTATGAAAGAGAGAAGCTTAATGAAAGAATATCAAAACTCTCTGGTGGAGTTGTTGCCATTCAGGTAATTTCTTGGATTATTTTCTCTACCGAGTGCTAGGATATGGGCCAATTACCTTTATGCGGGAAATGTCGATCTATTTTCTAATAATCTTAATTGCCTTTGACAGGTTGGAGCTCAAACAGAAACAGAGCTGAAAGAGAAAAAATTGAGAGTAGAAGATGCTCTTAATGCAACAAAGACATTTTTTTAATCATACAAGAAAGATAAATCAATTTTCAGCTAGTTACATTTACTATGAGTTAAACTTTAAATGTGTCAATTTAATGAGAATCTGGTTCCAAGTTGACTTGCGACTCATTGAAATTATTCTATCAAGCGAATCACATTTTTTCTGCAAATATGATTCAATTGTTTTCATTATTATTTAGTAAGAGATGAAAATAAGTTGTTATGTTTTATTACATTAATGTTAATATAGCACTTTTACAAATCAAAAAGTTGATTTGCTTGGTGATTGCAATGATCTCAGGTAGCTGTTGAGGAAAGAATTCTTGTCTGTGGGGGTTGTACTCTATTAAGACTGGTGGCATAAGTCGACACCATAAAGGACACTATTGATAACGAGGAACAAAAGGTGAGAACAAATCGTAATTGTGTTGCAGTTTATGGCCTTGATTTATCTATTTTTGCATGCTTTGTGATCTGCGGGTCTTCTTGTCGTTAATGGTTGGCAGGTTGGAGCAAACATCGTTAAAAAGGCTTTGAGCTATCCTTTGAAGCTGATTGCTAAAAATGTTGGTGCAGATCACAGCTCTTCAAGAATTCCTCAATGACAAACCAATCTCAGTGGACGAGCATGATAAATGCTACTTTTCATATATATATACTTTACATGTAATGTATATATGAAGAGTATTAATCAAATTTTTTTTTTAGGTAAAAAGGGTAGCTCTATTCGCTCCTACCTAATTACTGAGGGCGTGTAATGTGGAAAATGCCATTTGACTTATTTAAATAAGATGGAGATTGGTTTTCTTCTTAATCGGCTCTTTAAATCATGACCGCACTATCTAAGGAAAATCTGTCCATTTAATGGCACATACATGGCCTAAAGATCCGTTGTAATGAAGTTTGGCATGGAAATTAACCAATCTGTTACCTTATTCAAGCCAGTCGTTTTGGCTTAAAACTGTTGTACATGTAGTAAAGGGTGGGTGCGAATAGAGCTGCCCAAAAAAATATATATAACAGCTTACTGGCGGTTTTCAAACTGCCGGCACCCTATATTCTATTTTAAAAAGAAACAATGCACCAGCGGTTCCAAACTGCCAACACACAAAATCCACCGGCGGTTCCAAACTGCCAACACACAAAATCCACCGGCTGTCTAGAACCGCTGGCACTGTCACCATAACCGGCGGTTTCACTCCGCCGGTGAGCTTATAATTAATACCGGTTTCTGACGGTCTGAATAGTTAACGGTGGATCTGAACCGCCGGTATTCGAGGTAAAAACTGCCAGTGATAAGTGTAGCGACAGCACTTTCCAGGGCGATTTTTGAAACCGTCAGGTGCCTTATAGCCGGCAGTTTTTGCACTTGCAGTGACAGTTTTTGGCCGCCAGGAGTGGCCCATTTACACTTATCCGCCCAGAAATGTTGCCGAGCAAAATGCTATTTTTTTTATCGGGCAAAAATCTTGGTTATCAAATGAGAAATTCGCATTGACCCGACTCGACCTAATGGTGCACCCAACCTGACTACTCCCGACCCAATGAGTCAAGAGTATATGCCCGACCTAAACTAGCCCTAAGGCCAGACACCTCTATGGTAGCTTAAACTACATGTCTCCATGAACTATGCAACCTAGGCCTGCATGCTACTCCAGTAGCTCAGACTAGGTCGGTCTGGACCATGCTAGGCCAGGCCAGGCCGCCCAGGGTTCAGCCCTAACTCAGCCTTGAGATTGTTTTTGTCTCAATAGTCCTCACGAGTAATCTTGAGATCATATATAATCGTACAATTAGATTATTTTTGTCCCAATATTCCTCACAAGTAATCTTGTCTACCATGTGATTTTAGAGTTATATTTTGGATTGTTTGCCACATGAAGTAAAAAATTACCGTTTAATGAAATACTCCTATGCAGGATATCAAATATCATCCGATACCGATACCGATACATATCGGTATCACTGATACATATCAGCCGATACATATTGGGTATCGGCCGATACATCTCGGTTTCAACCAAGGTTTTGCTTTTTATTTTTTTGGAAAAAAAAAATTGGCTGATATGTATCGGCCGATTCATATCGGCCTCGAGCAAACCGATATCCGAGACCGATACCCGATTTGACACCTTACTCCTATGATCTCAAGATCAATTTTATGAAAATTGGAATAAAAAATCATCTCTATCATTTGATTCAAAGTGATCAATGCCTGCTTATGGGAAGAAATGGGGTGATATCATAATTTAGAGGGTGTAAATAATGGCACTCAATATTTAAATTGCGAGTGAATTTTTTAAATAATTAAAGTATTTTGTATATTATGAATTTTTTAAAGGTTGAATATAAATTCTCCCTGTTTGAAGAAAATTCGCCACGATTCAGCCATCGTTGCACCCGTGATATGTTAGGGTTCCAATATTTGCACCCGTGAAAAGGATGGCGTACCCATTAGTAACTAGACTTCATAAGTTCGACACTAATAATTAAGGAGTTGCACCCAATTGTTTCACTCAACCGGGTTTATGTTCTGAGTTCTGACTATATCATTATGACGGTTCTTTAAAATGCCTTTGCCTTTTTTTTGTTTTGACAGATCTTTAAATTCTTAGTGGAAATCCACTGCCTTCACCGACTGTAAAAAAGGAAGTGTAAATACTAAGGTACAACACTCAGTATAGTGTGTGCAACCAAGGTGTCCAAATCGGTATCGCTATCAAGTATCGGTCCATGGGAGACTTATATGACTTGGCCGATACGTATTGGTCGATACCGACACGTATCAGCCTATTTACAAAAAAATAAAAATAAAATAAAATAGAGGTATCGGCCGATATGGTATCCGATACTGAGTTGAGATCCGATACATATCGGTTTGCCGAGAAACCGATATGTATAGCTGATACGTATCGGTATCGGCCGATTTTTAATATCATGTGTGCAATATTATATTTATTATTAATATAATAAATATTTTAATAATTTAAAGAAAATAAAACTTTATTTGATTTCTTAGTTTTGGGTTGGGTTTTTAGGCAATAGTTATTCTCAAGTTTTATATGCAAATGAATAGTCTCACATTGGTAAAAATAAATAGTGCCTAGGCTATATATAGAACATTTCACCTTCTATTATTGTTTAACAATAATAAGAGAAGAGTGTGCCTAGCGGAGAAGAGTGTGCCTAGCGCGAGTCACGCGCCACAAGACGCTGCAGGTGTGGGTGGCGATTAGGCGTTTAGGCGCATTAGGCGCTTTAGTGCACTTAGCGTCGATCGTAAATAAGGAGAGGTTTGAATTTTGAATTTGAATTGAAAAGTTACAACCTTTCATGCGTGAGTTGAGATCTTTGAAAGATCTCGAGTCCGTCAAAATATATTGCTGGTCCAATACGGTCATATTGAAATTTCTATATAAGGAGGCCTTAGGACATGATTGAAATACTCAAATCCATCTAATCCTTGCATAAAACTTGAGAATTCCTCTTGCTATCTTCTTTTGGTGGTACTCCATCGGATTGAGTTTTCTGGGGCGATCCTCTACTGTTGCAAAGTAACGGATCGCATCCAAGAGATTGGGCTCGTTGTATCCTGGAAACGTCTCGCTGGACCCCTTTTGCAAACTCGAAGATTTACTCGAGTAGAGAGCGAATAGCGTTTTAAAGACAACGATTACGTGCCTCGAGTCCAATTCTCTTGCCCTTTTCATCATTTTCGGATTTCTGTTCTCTGCTTTATCTAACAACACACAAAAATAATCACTAATTTTCATAAAGACATGTGAATTAAGGTTGCGGCTACTTTTTCATGGGAGCAAATGCCAGTGCCCTATATTATTATGTGTACCCATTTTCGAAGTAAGGAGGACCACACAATTATTTACGGACAAAAATCTTTGACTGATATGAATAAGATGATGGAGATTGTTTTTTGTCTCAGCCTTTCAAAAAACAGATCTTAAGATCATGTCGCGCCTATCAAACGGCCCGATGTTGATTCTACATAGCACACATTCCCAAAAGTGACCTAATCATAGGAAAAAGGAGTTGACCATTTATAGGGACTTGTGCCATGTGGAATCAACATTTGACCGTCTGAAAAACGTGTCATGAACTTAAGATCTATCATGGGGAAGATTGTAACAAAAATCTCCGTTGTCTTACTCAAATTAGTCAATGATTTTCATCCGTGAAATACCCTGTGATCCTTCTTCCGAGAATGGGTGAGAATAGGTGCACCCTATTTATTATTTAATGGCAACACCTCATTCTCAATTACATGTTAAACTAGGTGATTATTTCTTATAAAGCACTTAAAATCATTTGTACACCATAGATTCCTTTCAATTCATCTTCGACAGCCGACATGGTAATATTTTTACTATTATATTTAAAGCGACAAGGCCTGTCAATGGGCCGGGTTAGGGCCAGGCCTCCCCAAAATCTAGCCCGGCCTCAACTTAGGTAGGCTTTGATTTTGTCAACCTTAGCCTTAACTTAGGCGGGTTGGGGCGGGCTTGTGTCGAGCTTCGGGCTTTATTGATTGTAGGTATTTTGCCTAAATTTCTTGCAAATTTTTTTCTATAATAATTTATTATTATTAAAGCTAGAAAAAAATATTTCGATTGAAGAAAATGAAAATCTTAAGACTTCACATTATAAATTTTTAATTATTAAAATAACCTTACAACTATCTGCTTGATAAATCTAATGGTAATATTGACTATTGAGTGCTATTGTTGGTATTATGATTTTAAATTGTACAATATAATTTATATAGGGAAATTTGCATTTTTGGCCTTATAAGTTTGCTTATTTGTAAAAACAGTTCCATAGTTTGAAACTTTGCAAAATAGGTCAGCTCCAAGTCAAATTATCAAAACCAATTGTAATACATGTTAAAATACTAAAATACAGAAGAAAATTGTCACAACCCAAAATTCTACCCTATCCCGAGGGCTTAGAATTCCGAGTTATGACCCGCACATATCCCGGATATGCTAAGCGGACATACACCTATTCAGAGTTCTCGCGCAATAATGGTTCCACGAAATCCGTGAAATCCAACAAATAGGGTGAAATGTAAATACAATCATAAATACAGAATAAATCTAATAAAATGTGATAGAATGCTATCAATCCACAACTAATAGGTAAGTCAAATCGGAGACAAATTCGATAAAAATGAAAGCATAGAGTCAATGATAATGATATAAGGTAAAATCCAATACCGAGTCTACTAAATCAATATCCGGCGCTCGAATCAAAATCAACACTGTAGTCCTCCTGATAATCGGTAACGTCACCCTCCAAAGGCTCTTGGTAATCAACGTCCACTGGGTCGACGTTCTCAGCACTAATCAGATCAGAAAAACCCACATCCACACCGTCGGTATAGTCACCTGCAGTTGTTAGATTAACGTGGGATGAGTTTACTCAGTCACATAAACTCAGTGGGATACACCACCAATCCACCTCATACTACTCAGGTGCATTGTGGGTGCATCTTGTGAGTGATAAACATATTATCTCAAAGTAGATAGCAAAAGAAAGGCAAAATCACATGCATATCGTAAAACTCATATCATATTATAAATACAAGACCATGATCTAGACACTCATATCTTAACGTACCTTATCATATCTCATAGCATATCATATCATGTCTTATTATCATTCTCGCACATACGACTGTACATTGCATGAGCGTAATTAACATACTAGTGAAATCCTAAACGACCTGTGCCAGAGTCACTGCTCGAGCTACTATGGGAGGGTCAATATAGTATCATACCACCATATTATAACGCCCTCATGTCATACTCATACTCCACCATCCAGCCAATTGGGAGACATAATGGCCAACTCACTCATAACACACTCATACTCATAATCTCTCCCAAAGGCGTTGTTGCCCTTACGGTGGCTACACGAGGCAGCACGTCTGAGAGACTTAAGTTCTTTATCTTTTGCTGGCCTACATAGCGATGTCTTATTATCGTACTCGTATCATAACTTATCTTATATCATACTCATATCTTATCATACTCTTATACTTAATCCTAGGACAAACTATAGTGAGGCAACTGTCCTAATTTACGCTTCTCAAGAAAAAGGTTCCGTAGTAACTTAGATATACTTCGTGTGATAGTTTATACTACCATAGAGGTGTTGCATCCGTACATGGACGCCAATATACCGAGTTTCACGTAACCGTAAAAGAAATCTCACTACAGTTAAGGCCCAAAGCCCGATTCTCGTATCATATCTCATATCTTATCCTCTCATATTAAAACTCGGGGTGATAGGATCACTGTATATGCCACCGTATACGAAGTTACACTGAATTCACACTCACCCGACTCGTCATGGATCCCATTCCACCATGAGTTGTAAGGCATGTGAATACAGTGTATTCCTCGCTTCGATACCATCTCAGTGAGTCACCACGCCTAAGCGTAAGTATGATCTTATATAATCTCGTACATATGTCCTAACTTACTCATAACACATAATATAATTCAGATGGAAATACAGAAAGTCAGACGTACAAAAAGATTTATATTAGATTGTCTTATATATATATATATATTTATTTATTTATTTACACACATTCCAATATAACATAGAATAGGATAATTATAAGTATATTCTCAATAACGGGAGGGTCGGGGTTCGATGTTCACGACGTATCGAATTCCTAACACTTCGTGTTATCGAAGAGGTCGCGTTGAAGAGATAAATTGATATATATATAATAATAATTAGATAATTAAATTAAATGGTGTTTATAATTATTTAATTATGATTTATCATGACCATCGATCGAAAGACCTTACAATATAATTTACACAGGAACTTTGATCATGAGAATTAGAAAATAACACTAAATTCGAATAGCCTTGAGTCATTCAAAATTAAACACAACTTGTTACTCTATTTTGACCTCTAAAAAGTCAGATTCGTGAAATGGCTATTTCACACAAAGTTATAAAGCTCGCTGTCTTCTTTTCAATGTCGTAAGAATCACGTTAATCCGAGGTCGGAGTAAAAAGATATGGCCAAAATATCGAAACCAACACATTGATGGTCGCGTGCTCGAGCTTGTGGCCGCGAATTCGGGTTCGTAGCCGCAAGTTCGGATCCGAAACTTTAAGATGGTACAGTCTATTATTCATTTAAATAAAATAAAAATATAATTTAATTTTTGGGCTTAATTAATTTTAAATAAATAATAATATAACTTGCAACAATAATATATACTATTATAGTCTTAGTAGAAGGATAAATTTCTAACTATATAGATTTGAAAATAAATAATATCAATATTATATTATGCCGATTAAGTCAATCTCTCAAATTTATAAATATTATAATTTAATTAATTTTACAGGCATAAAAGAGAAAGTAAATATATTAAATATACAGACCTAATATAAGGTAAAATATTAATGGCTCAAACAAAAGGGATTCTTGAAAAGAAAAGAGAAATAACATATAAGCCCAATTTACAGAATATACGACTTTCAAGGGAAATCATATATTAAACATATAGATCTATTGATTTATGAGATATTTGGATTTAAATAAGATTTTTAAATCCGTCAATGTGCGATTGAACGCATCCTACGCGACGGGATCTGAGAAGAACAAGATAGATTGATGGGTACCCACCTCTTGAAGCGTGAACAGAAGATCAACGGCGATTCGGGTTGAAAAGGTCGATGCCCAAGGCATCGGTTCGTCTAGGTCTTCAGAGAGAATGATTTTTTATTATAGAGAGTAGAGAGTAGAGAGTTTTTAAAGTTTTATTTATAATGGTATAAAGTTTTATGTCAACTATAATTAACACTTTTCGTATAAGATTTAATAGAATAGGAGATTTTTACATGAAATTAGAATTCAAACGTAACTTGGATAGCTTGAGAAAATGTTTCGTTCCAGCGTTTTGTATAAGTACCAAAGCAATTGGTGTTTCTCTCCTGAAATTACAATTATACCCTTTGACTTGCTTGATCACTTAAAATGGGCATAACTTTTTATATTCTTGTCAGAAGTCGCCAAATTATATATCGTTGGAATTCTATCGACGAGCACTTCCCAATGAGTCTAATTTTGATATGAGAAACATTAGAAATTTTCTATTTTAAAGGGTGGATTTCGATTCTGATGTAGAGCATTAGCACAGTACATAGTGTGGTGCATCATCTAACACCGTTAAAATAAAATCTAAAAATCTGGGTTGTTACAAAAATAAAAAGAAGATGAAAGAGAGAGAAAGAAGATAAAAATATAGAACAAATAAAAGCGATCGTTATCTTCAGATAGCAGCCCGCTATCTTACAATAGTTCTAAAATACAGAAGAAAATAAAAAAAAAATGAAGACAACGATAGAAATAAAGATCAAACAAAAGCGGTTGCTAACTTAAGATAGTGAACCGCTATCTTAAGATTGCGAGCTGCTAACTTAAGATAGCAGTCCTAATAGAGTGTAACTTATTTGATAACTACCACACATCAACTATCTTAACCAACTATCTTAAAGCGGGCTACTAATTTAAGATAGTGAGCCGCTATCTTAAGATAACGACAAGATAGAGCCTGCTATCTTAAAATAGCCGATCGTGTTAGAGTATATCTTATTTAATAACTATCACACATCAATTATCTTAACCAACTATCTTAAAGCGGGTGCTATCTTAAGATAGGGGCAAAATAGTGGTCGTATTAGAGTGTACCTTATTTGATAACTATCACGCATCAATTATCTTAACCAACTATCTTAAAGCGGGCCGTTAACTTAAGATAGCGAGCCGCTAACTTAAGATAACGGTCGTATTAGAGTGTACATTATTTGATAACTACCACACATCAGTTATCTCAACCAACTATCTTAAAACTATTTTAGTGGTCGTATTAGAGTATACCTTATTTGATAACTATCACATATCAGTTATCTCAACCAAGTATGGGCCGCTAACTTAAGATAGCGAGCCGCTATCTTAAGATAGCGGCTCTTTTGTTTGTTTTAGATTTCTATGTTTTTCTTCTCTCTTTAATCTTCTTTTTATTTTTTTCTATATTTTAGAATTTTAACATGAATTATACAGTTGGTTTAGATAACTACAATTGGTTGGTTTAGATAATTATAATTGATTGCGATAACTGATGTGTGGTAGTTATCAAATAAAATAAAAGGCACGACAAAAAATAATGGAAAATGAACATATATATATATAATGAAAAAGCAGGTTCGTGCTGACATAAAAACTATCGCTATTAATCATGTCACTATTGAAACAAAAAGGTTTTTTTGTTAATAGTGACAATTTTTTACTCTAAAAAACTGTCGCTAATAATCTTATTTTTTGTAGTATATATTAAAACATTTTATATATAACTAAAAGTGATGCACGGGGCCGGCCGGGCTTAAGAGCTTTAACTTATTAAGCCCTACTTACTCCGCCTGATGGGTAGCGGGCTTTTGGTTTCGATGCCCTAGCACTACCTTCTTATCTCACTTTTAAGCCCTTGGCCTACGATTATAGGGCCGAGCCAAGAGGACTGACAGATCAGCCTGACCCAATGAGGCAGAAATGGACCGCGGACGAAAATATTAGATTTTCCGTCTCCAAAAAGTTGCTTTTGAAAAAATTTAATAAATAATTAAAGGGTACTTTATTTGCAATAAGACTGAATAAAAATCTATAGCTGCGAATAACGATATCCCACACTAATAATTTTCTGTAGTCTCACTAACCCACCACAAGCAAATATAAAAATACAATAGGTCAAATCTTAGATTGATAAATGTGCCACATGCCATCCAAACGGCCACTTCCCTTGACGAAGTGTGGATGACGTTTGCCTAAGGCCATTGACTAATAGATGACTATCACATGTAAAAGGAATTTTTCTATCAGTGGGTCAAACCTTAACCTAAGGTCCAACCTTTTGTTTACGGAGCAATGGTTACTATCCGACTAAATCGTCTTATACAATTAAAATTAAGAATTTTAATCGAATGGGAAATTTACCTGATCGACGCTGTAAGATACACCTTTTACGTCAGAGACTTTATATTTTCACTTTTATCCAAGCTGACCAGCTTTTAGTTAAGTCATTTTCAGTTAACATAGAAAGTCAGAAATACCCCTTTTTAATACTTTTTTCGTTCTACATAATTAAAAATTTTAAATATTTGCATTTTTTTATATTTACATGATATGAAACGGGATTTATGTCGTGTGATTTGAAAGCCACAATATAAAATCGATGGTGCCAAAGATAAATACGAAAAAAAGGCGATATCGTCTCTTAAAAAAGAATTTTTTTTTTTTTTTTTTTAACAGTCAACATTGACTGTTTACACAATCAATGGCGACTATGTATACAGTCGCCATCGATTGCATAAAAAATTTAATATATATATATATATACAGTCGCCATCGATTGTATCAATTTTTTTTTTTTTTTTTTTTAATACAGTCGATAGTGACTCTATAAACAGTCGCCATCGATTGTGTAAACAGTCAATGTTGACTGTTAAAACAGTCGGCATCGACTGTTTAAAATTTCTTTTTTTTTTTGTTTTTAAGAGGCGATATTGACTTTTTTTTCATGTCTCTCTTTGATACTATCGATTTTATATTGTGGCCTTCAAATCAGACGGTTTAAATCATGTTTCAGATCTTATAAATGTAGAAACATATAAATATTATAAATGTAGAAACATATAAATATTTAAAATTTGGAGCTATATAGTTGAAAAAGTGTAAGAATGGGGTATTTCTGACTTTTTGTACTAGCTGTAAATGGCTTGGCTAAAAGTTGATCGATTTGGGTAAAGATAAAAATACATGGCCTCTGATGTAAAAGGTGTATCTGACAGGGTCGATCAGATAAATTTCCCTAATTGTATACCATTGAAAGTTGATTATTATTTTGTCATGCAGTGAACATTGATAATCAATATAAAATGTCCAACTGGCAAGCTACATTGTGTCGGTACTCAATCCAAAGAATCATGCTTATAAATAAATGTGAACCATCCAATAAATGATCTTTAATATTAGCCATTAAAATTAAAAACAGTGAGTGATATTAAAATCAACAGATCAAATGATTTAAACCTTCTTACAACACAATTTTTGGGCCTATTGTTGTTTAATCTATGATCTATCACTTTAACGGTACAGATCACCCACGTCTTTTCATTTCCCCTTAAAATTCATTTATAGTGTAAGATAATCTAAACACTATCTTGGTGTTTAATTGACGGTTTGGAGAATCTCTCTTTGTTTATTACCTAACCGAAGCTAGACCCTATTAGGTAATAGGGGAGTCTCACTTTGTTTCAATATTTACCTAATAGGGAACTTTGGAAATTTTGACATGTTCTTAGAATTCAAATTATAATTTTTGACATGGCTTAAATCTAAATTAAGTGAGAAATAAGTTAGAGGAAATGCACTTAAAGTCCTATATGAGACCAATCAATCTCATATGAGACCGACTAACCAGCCCCATATTAAACCGATTAGTCCACTATAAGACCCATAAGTTGGTCTTATAGTGTGTATTGATCGGTCTCATATGGGACCGACCAGTCCACTAGACACATAGGACAGTCTCATATGGGATCGATCGGTTCCATATATAGACGGTCGAACTCATATTTATGTGACCGATCATTCAATTATCAGACCCGTCGATCGGTCTCATATGGGACTGATCAATCTTATAGTGGACGATCGGTCTCATATGGGACTGATCAAAATCGATCTCATATGGGACTGAACGGCCCACATGAGACCGGCCGACCAATCTTATAGTGGACTGATTGATCTCATAAAGAACCAACTCATATGGGACCTAAGTGCATTTTCATCTAACTAATTTTTCATTTAATCCAAAATTAAACATATGTCAAAAAATTTAAGCGACGTTAAGCACATTTCAAAAATTTTGAACCCTATTAACTTAAAACTGAAGCATAGTTACAGGAAGTTAAGCACATTTCAAAAATTTTGAACCCTTTTAAGTAAAAACTGAAACATAGTTACAGGCTCTGGACGCATGACGCATAACTATGGGTACTCAGTAGAAGTTTTGGACCATGTTCGATAATCCCCCCTTCTATAAAAGTATAAGGTCAAAAGTACTTTATGTACGAATATCTTAGGATTATGCGGGTACTCTAAGAGGCCCCAATACCCAAATTAAAAAAAAGAAAAAGAAAAATATCTTAGGATTCTTAGTGACCAGTTCAAATATTGTGGTCCATCCAAACATGAGAGCTACTTATCGTCTCATAAAATCTAGGGCAGTTAAGGTCCAGATAGTTAACCAAGTCAAAGGAATTAAAGATCACAATTAGTTCTAAAGCACTAATTAAGATCTTAGAGGTGGAAAGTTGAGATTTAGCCCAACCCTAGGCATTACATTTTTATCAATAATTAATTTCTCTTGAATTTATAAATAGAAAAAATCCTATTTTTCTTAGATCTATGAGATTGAGACCCTCTCTTAGAAAGGGGTGAAATTCTGAGGTCTCTGACTTGGAGGGCTGAGATTTGTTCCATCATTCCATAAGTGCAATAATGAGTGGCCCTAAATTTAAAGGCCTCTAGAGCATGGATCAAATTCTCGTCCAAAATCCCAATTTATCGCCGGTAAGATTTCACTTTCCGCCTGCTGCGGCTATTGGAAATTAGAGTGAAAATTTGACCCCAACTGGCTACAGTCTTCAAAGTGACCGAAAATTTGCCAAAATTTTGACCGCAGGCCATGTTGATCTCGGTTTACCAAAACCCAGATTTTTATCCTTGCTCTAGAGTAGTTTATGTCCAAGTAAATTCGAATCTATGATCTCAAATGGGCCCGACGCCCAAAAATTTTGGTTTGTGTAAGGCAACTTGATTTAATGGTCCAGATTTTACATGTATTAATATTGAATCTTAATTTTAAATATTATATTTATTTAGTGTTATTAGACCTTCTTTGGCCACACGAAATTTGCTAAAAAAACTCGTTAAAAATTTTAAAAAAGCTTTTTTTCTTTTTTTATGGATTTTGGACATTTTCAGCCATTCGGGAACAGAGTCGATCCCACTTGCTTGGGAACAAGAGTCGAAATAGTCAAGATAAAATTTTCAGGGTAAAATCTCTGAATTTTTTTTTAGCCCACATTGTAGGAAAAAACAAATGTCCTCCTT
Organism: Chloranthus sessilifolius; assembly: GCA_021018995.1. Lineage (NCBI taxonomy): Eukaryota > Viridiplantae > Streptophyta > Magnoliopsida > Chloranthales > Chloranthaceae > Chloranthus > Chloranthus sessilifolius. The sequence goes on along the minus strand of CM037597.1, from coordinate 28,584,219 downwards.
CCGTGCACGAATTAAAATTTTGGTTTCTGCTGCTTGAGGTTTTCACCATTAATATGTTGATTCTCTTGAATTAGATGACGAGATCTTTATCCTTTTTTCAGCGCAATAAATCTTGAGATCATAGCCCACCTATCAAATGAACATGATCTAACGATCATAAGTGAAAATGTTTGGCACCAAACATGATCTTTATCATATGACTCAATATATACACTGCAAAGTCATTATTCAATTCAACAGTTGATTGTATTGAATCATATGAGAGAGATTGAGTTTGCACCACTTTTTTTCGTCGCAAATATTTAGATTATAGCCTTTATATCAAACGGCTTAGATGTATCATCACCTCATAATCGTGTCATTATTCACATATCGTAATATCGCCTCATCTTCTCCAGCCACCATGCATTGACCGCCTTGAATCAGACAACAGAGATTGGTTTTTATCCCAATCTTCCATGTGTTGCATCTTGACATCATGGTATATCATCAAACTATTTTTTTATTTCATGTAGGACGCATTCCAAAAGATGACCCATGATTTGTATTTGAGCTTGGTGTATGTCTTGCGCGTTTAGAGTTACTATTTGGGATGTGTATCACACGGAATAAAAAAACTAATCGTATGAGGGTATGCCCATGATCTCAAGACCAATCTTGTAAAAAATTGGAACAAAAAACAATTGGGTAGCTCTAAACGTGCCCACGCGTTCTCTGACAGCGTGTACATCGGAACCTCTTTAAAATCATTTCGTGTGTCCGATCAGATGATGAGATCGTGTGTCACCCAGATCTTTCGCACAAAGGATCTTGAGATCATGTCGCACCTATCAGACGGTAAGTGTTTTATTCCTCATATCACAGATCCCCAAAATAGATATGGTCCTAAAGTCAAGTTTGAGAATGATGTGTGCCATTACATACAAAGGACATTTTTTTGGAGATCTGTGACATGGTGAATCAAAAAAATGATTGTCTGATAGGTGAGACATGATCTCAAGATCCATTTTGTGGAAGATCAGGTTGAAACACGATCTCAATCATTAGATCTGAATCAATCAATAATTTTTAAGGGCTGCACACATGGGCGCTTTTATAGGATGCATGGGTGCGACAAGAGCTACCCAAAACAATTTTCATCGTCTATTTCCAAGCGATTACTACCTTTGGGCTCGAGGAGATGGGGTGAGGTTACAAGTTCACATGATATGAATAATGGTACCTTCGAAAAATAATTTGACATTAGGTAGCCAAACAGCTGAAAAAAAACACTCAACCATTGTTAAATTCAAAAAATAAAACTTCCCATGAGTTTTTTTATTTACAAACCCATGTAAAGTAAAAGAAAAAAAATCTTTTCTATTTGTTTTGTCAAACAAGGCCAAGTAGCCTTATTTTAGCCCTTAAAGTTTAATATACTGACAACTATGCCACTATGTGTCACTACAAAAAATAAGACTATTAGCGACAGCCAAAAACTGCCGCTATTAACAAAAAAACTGCCGCTAGTAGCTTTATCGCTAATAGTCTTAATAACATTTAATAAATTTTTTGTTAATAGAGGTTCTTTTTGGCTGCAAAAAATTGTCGCTAATAATCTCATTTTTTGTAGTGTGTCTAGTGTTGTATGTTAATACCAAATTTTTTTATAAGGTTTAGTTCAACATATATTTTTTATGGTTTATAATAGTTAAAACACCATATTGTAAATATTTAATATTCTTAGCTCGCGTTCCTTGTAGAACATAAAAATTATGGAAGGTCATCCTAACATTAATCACTTACAAAAGGTAACTCCCATGGTTCGAACACTACAAAAAAAAAAGACTATTAGCGGCAGCCATAAATTGCCGCTAATAGTCTTTAACCAAATGCCGCTTGAATTTTCAAAACTCCAGATTTTCGGCCATAATTTTTGTCAATGTTACGTCGGAAATTCAATTTTTTGCTTGAATTTTCGAATATCTCATGCTGGGATCCTTAGGAATATTGTCGCAATAAGAATTTTTGAACCATGGTAACTTGTAAGACATCTTATAATATTCAACTCCATGAATTGCTTCAAGCACATTTAAAGAATACAAAATATCACAACCATTTAGTGATGCGGAATTGAAGCTTGCACTCCGAGATTGTGGCCAGATAAAGGAGAGATATCGAAAGAGAAAGTGGACTCATGAATGAGTTTTTAGAAAGATCTATTAAAGACCAGTGTGCAAGTTATTTTAGGCAATTTTTTTTATTTAGATTTAATTTTCTTTTTTTTTATTAGGATTCTTTTAATAAATGATTTGTTTATGGATTAGTTTCCTTATTTGAATCATTTAAAGGTCTGAGACATATATGTGATACGTAACTGTTAATTTTATCACTTTCAGCGCAACCATCAAAAATTTGGTCATAAATCTATCAATATATGTCGAAATTGCATCATTTTTATCTTATTGAAAAACTACTTCCATAAGCTTTCAAATAAAACCAATTTTACGTCAATCGGGTATCATTTGACCCTTTAAAAGTGATTGCGTAATACAAAATGAAATTAATAGTAAAATTAATTATAACCGTTAGATCAGAAAATTTTAATGATTGATGAGGAGTATTATTTTTAGTAGTATTCTTAAATTTCTTTTTTTTTTCTTCTATAAATACACATTGTAATATCTTATTGAATGGTGAATGATTAACACTAGAAAAATAATGTGTTTCAGTGGCACATGCTGTTAAGGGTCGTAGCGACAGTTTTTGGTAGCGACAGGACTAGTAGCAGCAATTTTTTGTTAATAGTGACAGTTTTTTGCTGTCGCTAATAGTCTTATTTTTATAGTGTAATGAAAATTTACTTTGAAAAATTGAGAGCTTGAACAAAGTTATCTTCAGGGTGCAATTTTCTCAAAACTTAGAAGAACGATTCTTTTTTCAATGTGCGGTTTGGTGTGAGAAAAACTATCTTCCTTAGAGTGATCCCTTGGATCTTCTATCCCTTTTCTATTTTATTTTTTGATTATTGTCAGGTAATTTATCTAGTTTGTTTCTTCTATTAAAAACCCATAAATTGAAAATATCTTTTCCTTGTTATATTGTTGCTAAGATTCTGTTCTTAAATTTCTAAACATTATTTGTTGATTCCCTAAACTATATTGAAACTAGAGTTTATCTTTAGACCTATTTTATAGACCCGAAAATTCATATGCTAACGGACGTTAAATCGAATAAATTAGATTACCCTAATAAAGTTATTAAATATTTTATGTGTTTTGGGATTAATTTCGATATCTTCGTTGCTCAATTAAATATCAAATTGATTTCAAAATTGCATAACTAGGGTTTTAGTATTTTTATTTGCATCATTTAGCTTATTGACATATATATATATACTGGAATGAGAAAATGTAAATTTATGAAAACCATTTTGAAGTGGCAGGGAACTTTCTGGAATGCCCAGATTAGAAGAAAATATGCTAAAAGGATAGTGCTATCTATAAACTTCTCAGTAAAGGCAACCTGTCCAAGGGCCCATTGAGGTTTCTCCAAGGCCGAAATTGGGGGTTGAGCCGAAGTCATTTGAATATTTAGCATTTTATTAGCATTCATCAAGTCAAATTTATTTGTAAGGCCTTAATTTCGTAGTTAAGGTTAGATTAAGAGTTTCATGAGATTAATTAACTTTTACTAGTTTTAATAAATTTAGTGGTTTTTTATTGTTAATAAGTTCGATTTAGTAAGAATTTGGATCGAATTAGGAGATGGCCAGAGGATTTTCTAACAAGAGGCCAAGTTAGCGTCGACATAGAAAATGAGTTAGTATTAGTTAACCGGCATGAGCACTAGGTAATAACTTGGTACTCGGCTTACTTTTCGAGATGTGTGCCATTTGAAGTTAATATATATATATATATCATTTCATAGGTGAGTCATGATCTAAAGATCTTCGATGTTAAAGATTGGGGCGAAAATTAATTTCCATCGTTCAATTTAAAGCCGTGTCAAACGCCATCTAAAGACTGACGACCATGTAAATTCAAGATATCATTTAACTGCATTGATGATGATTGTTTTCATTCTCATCTTCTATGAAACAGATCTTGAAATCATGGTGTCAAAGCACACGGAACACATGATGGTTTCATATAACGGACATCCCAAAAAGTGACATGAATTCTAATAGTATAGACTCTCAAGTCAGGTACCTAATACTAACTTAATGGTAAAAGGAGCAAACTGTAGGTGAAAAGTGAAGCTATGCAAAACGAAGCTTATCTATGCAATTAAATTTATTCTTTTATAAAAAAATTCTTCTCTAACTTTCCTTATAGATTCAAGGATTTTATTCTAAGAAAGAAGAAAGAGATCTTCTCATTCTTCTATGCATCAATTAGATATCAACACTGCATCCTTCCGTTATCACATAAGGAAAAAAAAGGAACTAATTAACGTAAAACTTCCACCTCTTTGAAGACATACGAGGCCACATGACACACATTTTTTTGGTCAATCTAAGTTGTCTAAGTGGCTGAGCATCTTATGACTTTTGTGCAACACAAAAAATTGGTTGGAAAATTTGTAAATTGATTCCAATCGATTCCAAGCATTTTAATATGAACTCTACATTAAATATAGAACACCGCAATGGGAGCTAATAAATGACCTAAAGAGTGGGACCTATCCAGAATGAAGCTAATGTTACACTGTCTCCTTTGGGGCTCAGTGGCAAGTGCGCGGGTAGCCGGCACCACTTGAACACGTGTCCAAATTAAAAACACTTCAAAAATTACAAAAAGGGTTCCACTAATACGAATTCTCTATCACCACCACAAAATGGATACCACCAAATACCAAATTCACACGCCCCTACTTCTAAAAAGGAAAATGTGCATCCACTTCATACTTCCATCATCTCTAAGTTATACCCACACAACTATAAATAGGTGGCTGGGTCGAGTCTGCTTCCTTCATCACTACCACTACTAGAGGATACCTTACTCTCCAAACATTCAATACTTCGCAAATCTTAAATCCTTAGATTTGTTCTTGATTCAAGATCACTTTAGAAACATGGCTTGCTTTAAGGCCCCTGTTCTTGTTTTGCTTGCAGCTTCCTTTGTTCTTGTAGTAGAAAGCCGAGTGGCGCGAAAAGACTTGGGCTTAGAATTGGGTGATGTTGGAGTTGGCGTGGGCGCAGGTTTAGGCATTGGCTTGGGTGGCAGTGGCTCTGGCTCAGGCTCAGGTTCAGGTTCAGCTTCCGGTTCTGGGTCAGGTTCCTATGCTGGTTCTGGTGCTGGCTCAGGCTCAGGTTCAGGCTCTGGGTCTGGTGCAGGTTCCTATGCTGGTTCTGGTGCTGGCTCAGGTTCTGGGTCAGGCCGTGGCCAGGGTTCTGGATCTGGGTCTGGTTCTGGACGTGGCCAGGGTTATGGTTCTGGTTCTGGCTATGGTGAAGGTTCTGGGTCAGGAAGGGGTTCTGGGTCTGGTTCGGGCTATGGCGAAGGGAACGGGAAGTCATGAGGATATATAAAGTAGTGATCGAGAAGAGGCTTAGCACCAATGTAGTTTTCTAAATAAAGAGATGGTGCTATTTGAATTCCATGTAGTTGTTGCAATAGAATTACTTATGTAATTTAGGATTTTATACTAATAAAAGAGTGTTGGTTATCTAACTTCTCAACTTCTGATCTTAATTGCATATATATGACTCAGACTAAGGACAATGCGTCTATTGGCGTACTAGATTAACAATAGGGAGCCATTACTTGCTGTGACGATCTAAAATTTTTGACTTTCTTTTATTGGTATTAGATGGTACTTTGTACCTTACATCTTGTTAGTGTTCCATACCGGAACCTACCCTAGTTGAGAAAATACATATTTTAATTTTTCAAAAGGTTTTATATTTAAAATTGTCTTTATTTGACACAAGTTGTGTAATGGCCTACCCTAGCCGTCAACATCTTCTTCTCCACCCGTCTCTTCTCTAAAACGTCTTAATCATTTACCCTAAAAACTATAGTGTGTTCTTCCACAAGAACCACCGATGGTTATTTTTCTACCATCAAGATCGAGGTGAAGGTGGCGTAATTGTGGACGGACCATCGTGTGGACGTTGATCTCTATCTCCCTAACTGCCGTCGATTCGCCGATCACGCTTCAAGAGGTGGGTATCGATCCATCCATCTCGTCATTCTCAGATCCCATCGCGTAGGATACGTTCGATCGCGTATCGATGGGTTATTTAAAATGAATCTAAATTTGTTTTATTATAAAATCGCTTTAGGATTAAAATAATAATTAATCTTTATTTTATATTATTTTAATGAATTTTTCGGATGTATTTTGAGCTTTATTTCGAAACCCTATTTTGTTTCGAATTTGCGACAGTCAATCGATTGAAACACACTTTTCAATCGATCGACTTCGAAACCGAGCAAAGAATGTTGGTTTAATTCAATCGATTGATTCACGTGATTCAATCGATTGATTTGAGCAGTTGGTTCTTAATAAGCAAAGGTACTTTAGCTGCTTCTGACATCTTTAATGAAAGGATGTCTCAATCGATTGATTTTATATATTCAATCGATTGAGGTTGTTTGGTAATAAATGGGTGATTATAATAATAGTTTCATGTAATAGATTATTATAATACTCCTAACACTCACTGCCCTTTATTTTATTTGAATGTTGTGATATTTCAATCGATTGATATAATCAATCGTGGGTAGTGAATAGGCAATTGGAATAGTGAATGAATTATTATATTATTAGTTTGTTTATTTGCTAAGAACTGAAAGCCTTATTTAAAATTATTCCTCAATCGATTGAGCTCCACTTCTCAATCGATTGACTCTGAATTGAACCGACTATGTACACTTATTTATTCCTCAATCGATTGAGCTCCACTTCTCAATCGATTGACTCTGAATTAAACCGACTATGTATACTTATTTATTTTTCAATCGATTGAGCTCCACTTCTTAATCGATTGACTTTGAATTGAACCGACTGTGTACACTTACCTAAATTCAATCGATTGAGTTACACTTTTCAATCGATTGATCTTGAACCGAACTGATTAAATGCACCTATTTAAATTCAATCGATTGGGTTACACTTTTCAACTGATTGATTTGTGTCTGAACAAACAACTTTTATTGTATTTGTTTTACCTTATAACTTCACTTGCACGACCAAAACCCAATACACTTAAAATCACTTTATGGTTTTGATCGATGGTCATGATGCACTCCACTTTAAATTGGACTGCCCATTTTTATTTGAGCATTTAATTATAGTATACTATATATGTATCATTTTATTACTTCAATATGACCACTTCGATAACACAAAGTGTTAGAACTTTGATGCCTTTAAGAAACCGAACTCTGACCTTTACGATTATCAAAATTACACTTATAACCTTATTCTATAATTATATTGGTGTGGTATGTAAATAAATATAAATATAAACATAATCAAAATCTAAGTGTAAATCATTCTGTATGTGTGATACTTTTATATTTGTAACTTAATCAATTTATACGAGTTAGGATATGTTAGATCATGAGTACGAGAGTGTATGAGATCATGCCTACGCTTGGGCATGGTGATTCGCTGAGATGGTATCAAAGCGAGAAATACACCATATTCACATGCCTTACAACTTATGGTGGAATGGGACCCATGACGAGTCGAGTGATTGTGAATTTAGTGTAACCTCGTATACGGTGGCATATACAGCGACCCGATCACCCCGAGTTCAAATATGATAGTATAAATTATGAGTTAAGTTATGAGATTCTACCATAGGCATTAGCTGTGGTGAGATTCTTCTACGATTATGTAAAACTCAGAATATTAGTGTCCATGTACGGATTTAACACCTCTATGGTAGTATGGGCTGTCACATGAAGTACATCCAAGTTACTACGGAACCTTTTCTTTGGAAGCGTGAATTATAAAAGTTGTATCACTATAGTTTGTCCTAGGATTAAATATAAGAGTATGATAAGATATAAGTATGAGATAAGATAAGTTATGATACGAGTACGATAATAAGATATCGCTGTATAGGCTAGTAAAAGATAAAGAACTTAAGTCTTTGTACGTGCCGTTCCTTGCGTAGCCATCGTAAGGGCAATATCGTCCTTCAGCCAAGACGGATCTCTGGGAGAGACTATGAGTATGAGTATGTTATGAGTAACTTTGGCCATTATGTCTCCTCATTGGCTGGATGGTGGAGTATGAGTATGACATGAGGGCGTTATGATATGGTGGTATGATACTATGTTGACCCTCCCATGATAGCTCGAGCAGCGACTCTGGCACAAGTCGTTTAGGATTTTACGAGTATGTTAGTTACGCTCATACGATGTACAGACGTATATGCGAGAATGATAATAAGACATGGTATGATATGTTATGAGATATGGTAATGTACGTTAGGATATGAGTGTCTAGATCATGGTCTTATATTTATGATATGAGTTTTATGATATGCATGTGATTTTATCTTTCTTTTACTATCTGCTTTGAGATATTATGTTTATCATTCACTTAATGCACCCATAATGTACCTGAGTAGTATGAGGTGGATTGGTGGTGTATCCACTGAGTTTACGTGACTGAGCAAACTCATCCCACGATAATTTAACAATTGCAGGTGATTACGCTGGTGGAGTAGATGCAAGCCATTTAGATCTTGCCGACACTGATTTCATTGATCCCGCGGACGTTGAGTACTAGGAGCCTTTGGAGGGCGACGCTGCCGGTTATCAGGAGGACTACGGTGCTGATCTTGATTCAAGTGCCGGTTACTGATCATTGTGGACTTGGTATTGAGTTTTATTGATACTAGTATTGTGAATTTTATAGTTTATTTTATCAATGGAGACGCAGAACTGGTGAGAGTAGTAGAATGAATAATGGAAGGAACAAGTTGCAATTGTTCTAGGCTGCATGGATCTTGACTATGCTATACGATCTGATAAACCCAAGGAGCTCACTGCTGATGCCTCGGCTGAGGATCTGGCAGTGAACCATACGGATTTAGAAAAATGGGATAGATCAAATCGTATGAGCCTCATGATCATAAAGAGTTCCATTGCTGATGCGATTCGGGGAGGTATTCCTGACTCGCACACTGCAAAAGAATACATGCAAGCCATTAAGGAACAATTTCAAGGGACTTCTAAAGCCCTTGCCAGTAGTCTAATTGTTAAAATGGGAACCATGAAATATGATGGTCATAGCGGCGTCCGGGAGCACATTATGAAAATGAGTGGCATGGCCACTCAATTGAAAGAACTGGACATGGGTTTTTCTGAGGGTTATCTTGTTCACTTCATTATGACTTCTCTTCCTGCGCAATTTGGCCTGTTCAAGATCAATTATAACATGCAGAAAGAGAAGTGGAAGATGAACGAGTTAATCGCTCACTGTGTCCAAGAAGAAGAACGACTTCGGGCTGAAAAACCTGAAAGTGCCCATTACGCCGCTCTTGGCCCATCGAAACGAAATTTCAAGCGAAAATCGGGACAATATAAAGGAAAGAACGTGAAAGCTCCTCCACCGGAAACCAAATAAGGAGAAGCTAGCACATCTACTCTTATGGATATGGTGAGAAGCATGTTATACAACTCTACGTTGCCTACGTTCTTGTGGGGAGAAGCCTTGAAAACAGCGGTGCATATCCTCAATCGAGTTCCTAGTAAGGCAGTTCCCAAAACTCCTTATGAGCTATGGGTAGGAAGAAAACCGACTTTAGGATATTTACACATTTGGGGCTGTTTCGCTGAAGCAAAGATATACAACCCACAATTAGGAAAATTGGATCCTAAAACTATAAGTTGTTATTTCATTGGTTACCCTGATAGATCAAAAGGCTACAGATTTTATTGCCCCACTCATAGTACCCGGATTGTTGAAACTAGACATGCAAAATTCTTTGAGGATCGTGAGATAAGTGGGGGTATAGAGCTTAGGAAAATCACTTTTGAGGAGAATCGGGTTATAATTCCTATCCCTTTTATCCAAGAAAAAGTGGCACCAACACCAGTTATTCAAGCCAATGTTGATGCACCTGTGGCTATACCTATTGACACACCCCACATTGAGGAGGCTCTTGCTCCCATGGTGACTGCCACTGATCTACCATTGCGTAGATCAGAGAGAGCAAAGAAGCCTGCCATTTCTGATGACTATATAGTTTACCTAAATGAGAGTGAGTTTGATTTTGGAAAGGAATCAGATCCTGTTTCCTTTAGCCAAGCCATGAAGAGCGACAAATCCACTCAATGGCTCGAAGCCATGAAAGATGAGTTGAAATCAATGAAACATAACTCGGTCTGGGATCTTTGTGAGTTACCTAATGGAGTCAAGCCCAGAGGTCAGAAATGAGTTTTTAAAACCAAGCAAGATTCCAAAGGTAATATAGAAAGATACAAGGCCAGGTTAGTGGCTAAAGGTTTCACTCAAAAAGAAGGAATAGACTATAAAGAGACATTCTCTCCTGTCTCTAGAAAGGAATCCTTTCGGATAGTCATGGCATTAGTAACTCATTTTGACTTCGAATTGCATCAAATGGATGTTAAAACTGCTTTTCTGAATGGCGACTTGCATGAAGATGTCTTTATGACACAACTCAAGGTTTTCGGGTTGAGGGAATCATTTAGTTTGTAGACTCAAAAGGTCTCTATATGGTTTAAAGCATCTCGACAATGGTACTTAAAATTTCAAAGTTATTTCAAATTTTGGTTTTAAAGAAAATACGTGGATCAACGATATATCTTAAAATCGTGGGAGTTTATCATCCTTGTTTTATCGTTGATGATATCTTACTTTGTAGCAATTTGGGCATGTTATATGAGACAAAGAACTTTTATCAAAGAGTTTTGATATGAAAGATCTTGGTGAAGCTTCCTACGTGATAGGAATTGAGATTCATCGAGATAGAGCCGTGGCATATTGGGATTGTCTCAAAGAGCTTATATTGATAAAGTTCTTAAAAGGTTTAACATGCACAATTGTTACGCATCGCCTGTCATTAAGGGTGATAAATTTAGTCTACTTCAGAGTCCCAAGATCGATCTAGAGAGAAAACAGATGGAGACAATTCCCTATGCATCGGCAGTTGGGAGTCTCATGTATGCACAAGTCTGTACTCGTCCAGATATAGCGTATATAGTTGGCATGCTTGGCAGGTACCAATGTAATCCTGGTTTGGATCATTGGAAAGCAGCTAAGAAGGTTTTTCGCTATTTACAAGGGACTAAAGGACACATGCTCACATACAAAAGGTCGAATAACGTTGAAGTTATTGGTTATTCAGATGCTGACTATGCTGGGTGTCAAGACACTCGTAGGTTCACATCGGGTTATATTTTTATGCTTGTCGGTGGACCTATATCTTGGAAGAGCGTTAAACAAACGCTGACTACTTCGTCCACTATGGAAGCAGAATTCGTTGCATGTTTTGAGGCAACATGTGAGGCGATATGGTTGAGGAATTTTATCTCGTGGCTTGAGTTGTTGATACTATTTCAAAGCCACGAGAATCTTTTGTGACAATTCATTCGATTGCTATCTCCAATAACAACAAGATTAGTGGGGTTCCAAATATATTGATATAAAATATCTTGTTGTAAGGAGAAAGTTCGAATCAAATTGTATCTGTTGAAAAGATAAGTCGACACTCATGTTGACCCTCTCACAAAGGTTTATCTCCCACGCTCTTTTTGGAGCATGTTGCGCATGGGGATAATTTTGATAGCCTTTGAGAGTGGATATATGCGGTGAATACATTTGTTTAATTGATTCGAAATAAAATTTATTTATTTGCTTTTCCATTTTTAAAATAACTCCTTGGAACATATGGTGCCGAGATGGCAATAAAGTAGGACCAATATTAGATTGTGTTTACATGTAATCACCATTCTTATGTAAACTTACAATCTATGTGAAATCATACTAGTTGAATCCATGTGGGTGATGACTTCTGATGACTAATGAGCGGTCATATATCGATGATCTGATATATTGACTACATTGATTCTGTGTTGAAATTCTCACTGGACCGGACTGATAATAAAGACTTTGATTGAGATTGATTGTGACTTACCATTCAAAGAAAGTTAGCTAACATTGGGTAATCGGAGTTTATTGACATAGTTTGGCCAAGTGGGAGCTATGGCAGTTTCTATTTTGGTGGCCATCACTATGGTCAAACCCGTTGACCGGTGAATGGTATAAGATCAACCTTAAGATGTACAATTGCTATTCTGGTGAGTTTGAAGAGAATAGGCAACTGCTTATTGTGTCTTTCAGTTAAGGTATGATTATGATTTCTAATCACACTATAATTAGCAATTTCAGTCCTTAATGGGATAGGACTCTTTGGCTATAAATATAAGGGGTGCCTGGTCCCAACGATAGCTCGACGTAATTCAATCCTCCCTATTGGCGAGAGCATCCCCATTGTGCTAGGAGACATTGAACGCGAGAAGATCGTTGAAGATCGGCAATCAACCATCGATGGCTAACGCTCAAGGTGTGCATATTTATAGTTTATATATTTATTGTTTTTGATTGATCGTGCGCCTAGATCTTTAGGCTTAATTTTGGATGGTCGGATCGTCAGATCCATTTAGGTTCCATCAGGGTCGGTTTTACTGTCATTCTTTAAGTAGGAGTTCGAATGTCTTTTCCAATATTCAAACAAATTGATCGTTTTTATAGTGTTTGATATATTTGTCTTCTATCTTCCCTTCAAATTTGTTGTCAAATTGATTAATAGAAAATTGCTAAAATTTCCGTACTGACCTCCTGTGCTGAAAATATTGTATAAGGCCAGCAAGGTGATGTTCTTAATTTGTGATTGTGTTTCTCTTTCATGTTGGTTCTTATTTTTCTTGTAGATTATTTAGAGAGCTTCTTTTCTTGTTTTGGAAGTATTTCATTTCAAACACTGAATCTCTAAACATAGGCATTCTAAATTGGTAAAATAGCACAGTCCTACATCCCTCAAGCAGAGTATCTCTTCATCACCCTCAAATTTCAACAATCTAAACTCTCATCATAAATATCAATGAGGTAATTTTAAAAATACTATAAATTTTCAATATGTACTTTATACTGTATCACTGCATATCGTCATTGCCATAGCCATGTTTAGGGGTCGGCTTTGTGAGCCAATTTCTCTACTTACACCTAACTCTATTCTTTCTTGTGACTATTTTCTTACATTATATGCAGGTATCGGTCCATAGAGGACTGATATGTATCAGCCGATTCTGAATTGTAACGGTGTCATTTATAAAAAAATACCTGATGATTCCTGATCATTTCCATATTTTTGTTTCCAAAGTTGAATGAAGTTCAGTATGATCTCACATGTCAGCTTTATTTTATAGAACTTTTGTTGTGTAATATGGTTTCCATCAAATCTTTGTTTATGCTTGGATAATTGTGATGGGTTATTATTCTTCTGTTTACATTATTCATCGTAGAGTCTGAAACTGATGGTGGAGATATTCCTGAAGAAGAGGCAGTCTGCAGGTAATTCTGTAGATTCTAAAAATTAAATACCCCTCTCAGATATTAATTAGTTTGAAAACAATATGTGAAGTACGTGACAGGTTTCTTGCTTCCCTGTGTTATCGTATTATGAAGGCATAAATCTTGATCATTTGAGCAGTAGTTATCAGTACTTTTTCATATCTTGAGTATTTGTTTATTATATTGCTCTTGTATTTTCTAGATTATGTGGGGAGCCACATTTTTACCTTTGCTAAGTATGTGTCATTTCTATTAAAAAAAACTCTTGTGGCAGTTAAATATAAGTACAAATTTCAGTCCATTTCAAACACTATGATGGTCTGAATTATAAAATCCCTCTAGTTTTGAAGTGTTGATAATTTGATTAGATCCTCCAAAGTGTCCAATCTTAGGGATGTGACTCATCCAAGAGGTAGTCTGTTGATGATGGCTTTACTCGATCGATGCACATTTTGCACATTTGGTGCTAGAGTTGGCCAGCTCTATAAGTATTGTCCATAGATGTGGGTGTGTAGAAAAAAGGATGTTTAGGATACGTCCCATATTTTAACTGTGTTCTATATATAGCTTATAAATATAGGCCCTGGCTCTCATCCCATTCTATATGATTTATAAAACTATGTTGGTTAACTTTGCCATATGCATTGATTTCATAATATTATCTATAGATGGGCCATGGCTCTCGTCCCATTCTATATGATTTATAAAACTATGTTGGTTAACTTTGCCATATGCATTGATTTCATAATATTGTTTTGTTTGAGCTCTAGAACCTGTTGGAAATGCCCACCAATAATTGGTATGGAGTCTGAGTTGTATATGCTTTTCTAGTAGGGCCCAACAAGCTGGAGGATGCTTTATGACATGGACATCAATTCAGACAAAGGTCTTGTTCTTGTGACAGATAGCTTTGGATATCTTTACATGTGAGTATATGATGTTGTTTAGCTTATTTTATAATCTGATTTTTAGCCTATTGTTTTCTGCAACTATTTTTCTTGTACATGCAGCAATATAAGCAGTGGATTTTGAGGACAATAGAAGACACTGGGAACCTTTTTCACAAGAAGTTTACCTCACTTTGGAATGAAAACAAGGATGGGAGTGGTGAAGCATATCCTGTCGTTTTAACAACCCTGAGCTGCTGTTGGTCGTACAGAAGAAGTACATGACACAGTTGTTTCATGATACTCTTGGATTTGGTGCTGCCAAAATGATACGGTGACATACTATGCACATGTTTATTTACTACATTTAATATACGATTAATGTTGTTTAAGGTTTATTCTCACATGATCGAGCTTAATTATTTGAAGCACCATAATTTCCCAATTTCTTATAGGAAGTCTGTGAGTTAGACTGTAAGGAAACTATTGGCAGCAAGCATCCTATTGGGCAAGCACATTCTTTGTTTTATTAGTTTTTCCAGTAATGCCTTTTTTTTGCAGTCATGCGAAAGACATTCTTCAAAAAGAAATGCTACCTCATGTTGGAATTGAAGAATATTGTGAATCAAAGAAAGCTTACTATTTTCGGTAATTTTTCCTCCTTTATCCTTGTGTCTGCACTATTATGACTGCTGGCACATGCTTATAGTTCTTCTTGTGAGAATTTTTGTCATCATCATGACTTAAAAAATTAGTGTTGCTCCTTAGAAAAATGGTCTTGCCAAGTAAATCTGTATGACAAATTGATTTGTCATTTTTGGACCCACGGTTGTCCGTAAGACACTCACGGACGTCTGTGATCACGGATGACCGTGAGTGGTTTACGGACGTTCGTGACCAGAAATCCTATAAATTCTAGGAAGTTTGGACAGTTTGATAACTGATCCGAAAATCCTCTATTTTCAAATTTCTGGTCCAAAATTTTTATCCTTGAAATTACTTACATTTTGTTCAGTTCAATCCTAAATCTCAATGATGAGTGTGTTTTCTCTAATCCTTGTTTGAGAGTGTACGGCTTGTGAGAGACAAGTGGACCTTCGTGAGAGACGACGACTGCTAGAATTGTGCACTGTAGATAGAATGATGGTGAGAGGCTGTCATTGTTGGTGATAGGAGTGATAGGGCATGTCATTCCAAAAAGACACTGTAAGGTTATTAATTCATAGTGGATTTTTTTCTTGGATCTGAGATAGATCTCGTGGTTTTTATCTGTGATGGGTTTTCCACGTTAAAAATGACTTGCGTTCATATTTTTTGTTGTGTGGTGATTGTGAGTAATAATAAAGTGTTTAATTTTATAGACTATTATAAACTCCTAAATTTCAATTGGTATCAGAGCCTGGTCACTTGGTAAATTTTAACAAATTAAGTGTTATTTCAAATTTGGGATATCACGATCTTCCTAGAGAAGGTGCGTCTACTGCTAGACCCCCTCTGTTTGATGGCTCTAATTATCCTTACTGGAAGGCAAGGATGAGAGTATTTTTAAGTTCAATGGATCCTCACATATGGTATTCTATTGAGGATGGATGGTCAGCACCAACTACGACTTCTGTTGTCGATAATATACCACATACCACTATCAAACCTAGATCTTTATGGACGGATTAGGAATATGATAATCTTGGTTATAATTCTAAGGCCCTTAATGCTTTATTTGGAGCAGTTACTGCTTCTGAGTTTCTTCGAATAAGTACTTGCACCATAGCCAAAGATGCATGGAAAATTCTCGAAATCACTTATGAAGGAACTCCTCAAGTGAAGATTTCCAAACTTCAAATGCTCACATCTTAGTTTGCAAATCTTCGCATGGATGAGGATGAAAAGTTTTCTGATTTCTATATTCGCTTATATGATATTGTGAATGTCTCGTTTAATTTAGGAGAACCTATTTCTAATACTAAAATTATGCGAAAAATTCTAAGGGCACTACCTAAAAGGTTTAGATCTAAAGTCAATGCTATTGTTGAATCTAAAGATGTTGACAATCTAAACTTAGATGAACTTGTTGGGTCTTTACAAACTTATGAATATGAAATTCAAAACAATCATGTTACTAAAAGTGTTGCTTTCAAATCATCTAAGGATGAGTCTGATTCAAGTAGTGATTCTAATCAATTAGATGAACTTACTTTGTTTGTTGAAAAATTTAAAATTTTTTATAAAAATAAGAAACAACCTTTTAAAAAATTTGAAAATTCTGAAAAATTTAAATCTTTTGAGAAGAAACCTAAAATGGAATCTACTGACACAAATCAATGCTTTAAGTGTCATGGTTATGGGCATTATGCTAATAAATGTCTTAATAAGAAAAATGATAAGGGAAAATCTAAAGTCCTGACTGCCACTCATAAGATTGATATATCAAATGAGTCATCTTCTGATGAATCTGAACCTATTTCATATGGGTTTAGAGCTTTTATGGCCTCAATTATTGAATCTAATAATTCTCAAACACCATCCCTTATTGAAACTGACTCTATTATATCACTATCTTCTGATACTAAAATTGATGGTGATGTATTGGATATGACAAATGCTTACAGTGAACTCTATCAAGAATCAATACATCAAACCAAAGGAAAAATTAAATTGACCAAAGACGTGGCTGAGTTAAAAAATATTATCAGTAAACTTCAATCTCAAGTCAGAACATATGTTTAAGAAAATATTACTCTTCAAGATAATGTGAATTGTTCACTTCTAAATTTATAAAACAGGAAAATAAAATAAATTCCCTCATTTTAATAAATGAAAATTTAAAAAGGAAACTTGGTTTCATTTTTGAAAAATATTCAAATATTTACAAGACAAATGAAAAAATGAAAAAATTACTCAATTCTGGTCAAAGAACTACAGACAAATTAGATATTGGATATCATCACGCAATAAATAAAAATCCTAAACCTAAGATAACTCATGCTCCAAAATTTGTTAAAGAAACCTAATCACTTTCTACGAATTCTAAACCAAATTCAAGTAAATTCATATATATCAATTTTAGATCCCTTAGTAAAAGAGTTCCAATCTGCTATACTTGTGGGTGGGAAGGGCATACTTATGTGTATTACCCATTTGCCTTTGAATAATTTTCGTACTACGTCCCTAACTATCAAACTTTGAAAAAAAGTAAAATCATCTCGTTGAGTAGTTCAAATAATAATATCAACAAACATGTGATTCAAAATAAATCAAATCTTAAATACAAACGTGTTTGGATTAGAAAATCTGATTTGACTGTTCAGGTTGCTCATATTTCACTAAAAGCTAGTGAATCATCTAAGTGGTTCCTTGATAGTGGTTGTTCTAGGCATATGACTGGTGAGAAATCATTTTTCTCTCACCTAAGTCCATGCTCCAAGGGAAATGTGACCTTCGGAAATAGAAGTTCATGTAAAATTATTGGAAAAGGAACTGTTGAAACACCTGGATGTCCTAAATTAAATGAAGTCCTTTATGTTGAAGGACTTAAGGCTAATCTCATTAGTATTAGCCATTTAAGTGATGATGGGATGAATATTAGTTTTATAAATAATTTGTGCACTGTAATTGATTCAAATGGCCAAATTGTTCTTGGAGGGATTAGATCTTCTGATAACTATTACACCTTTAGTGATCCTCTAAAAAATAATTGCCTTGAGATCAATATCTGGCATTAGAGGCTTGGCCACATGAATAAAAATGATTTTTACAAATTAGCCTCTGATCAACTTGTTAAAGGTTTACCGAAATTAAGTAAACCAGATGGATCTATTTGTAGTGCATGCCAAATGGGTAAACAGACCCGTGTTCCTCACAAGAAAGTAAACGTTCCTACTTCTTTTAGGGTACTTGAATTAATACATTTTGATCTTGTAGGTCTCATGAGAACAAGTAGTTTAGGAGGTAAAAAATATGTGCTTGTATTGGTTGATGATTTTTCTAGATATACTTAGGTTACTTTTCTTAGAGATAAATCTCAAGCTTTTGATGAATTTATTATAATTTTTAAAAGAACTCAAATTGAAAAAAATCTTTCTATTGTTCGAATTCGTAGTGATCATGGTAAAGAATTTGAAAATTCATCTTTTGCTAAATATTGTGCATCAAATGGAATAAAGTATGACTTTTCTGCTCCTCACACACCTCAACAAAATGGTGTGGTTGAGAGGAAAAATAGGATACTTCAAGAAATGACTAGGGTTATGTTAAATGTTAACAATGTGGCTAAAAATCTGTGGGCTGAGGCCATTAGTACCGCTTGTTACATATCCAATCGTGTGTACCTTAGACCCAACACTACTAAGACTCCATATGAAATATGGAATGATAGAAAACCTCAAGTTAGTTATTTTCGTGTCTTTGGTAAAACTTGTCACATTTTAAAGGATCGTGAATCTCTTAATAAATTTGATGCTAAAACTGACAATGGAATTTTTCTTGGTTTCTCTTTAAACAGTAGAGCTTATAGGATTTTTAACTTAAGAACTCTTACTGTTATTGAATCTGTAAATGTTGTTGTAGAAGATCAAAAATCAGATTCCTCTACTGTTTTAAATAGAGATATTGATGATGAAATTCTTATTGTTCCTGTTAATCATGAAAAACATAGGCTTGATAACACTAATTTTTTATCTAACAATGAAAATTCTACACACCCTATATCAAATATCACTGAAGATATGAATATAGAAAATACATACAATAATATCTCTAAAAATGAATCTCGACATAGACCCTCCTATGCTCGTGACATGAGAAGGTACCCTCCTAGTGCAATCATTGGTGATGTTTCCACCAAACTTATGACTTGGAGAAAATTTAAAAATCTTTCAAATCTTTTATGTCATGTATGTTACACATCAAATCTTGAACCAAAAAATGTTAAAGAAGCTCTTCTTGATGAACATTGGGTTATTGCCATGCAAGAAGAGTTCACTCAATTTAAAAGAAATGATGTGTGAGAACTTGTTTCTAGACCTTCAAACATCAGAATCATTGGTACGAAATGGATTTTCAAAAATAAAACTAATGAAGAAGGTAAAATCATTAGAAACAAAACAAGATTGGTGGCTCAAGGCTACACACAGGTTGAAGGCATTGACTTTCATGAAACATTTGCACCTGTGGCTAGACTTGAGTCAATTCGTATAATTTTGGCAATGGCATATCATGTAAAGTTTAAATTATATCAAATGGATGTAAAGAGTACCTTTTTGAATGATTTTCTAACTGAGGAAGTATATGTGGAACAACCTAAAGGGTTTGAAGATCCACATCATCCTCTTGATGTTTTTCGACTTAAAAAAGTGTTATATGGTTTGAAACAAGCACCTCGTGCTTGGTATAATAGACTTACAAAATATTTAATCAATAACGATTTTAAACGTGATAGTGTGGATAAAACTTTATTTCTAAAAGAAGAATCATCTCATTTAACTGTTGCTCAAATTTATGTTGATGATATTATCTTTGGATCCACACTTGATTTAAATGCACATAAGTTTCAAACTCTAATGAGCAATGAATTTGAAATGAGCTTATTTTATAAATTAAACTATTTTTTAGGTCTTCAAATTAAACAGTGTTCTTCTGGCATTTTCATTACCCAATCTAAATATGCAAAAGAACTTGTTAAAAAATTTAGTTTAGAATCAAGTAAACTAGCCCGTACTCTAATGAGTACATCTGTGAAATTGTCAAAAGATGTAAATGATAAATCTGTTGGAGAAACTCTATATAGAAGTATGATAGGTAGTCTTCTCTATCTAACTGCTAGTCGACCGGATATTGCTTATAGTGTTGGTATCTACGCTAGATTCCAGGCAGCCCCTAAGGAATCCAATCTAATTGTACTTAAACGTGTCATCCGTTATGTTAACGGAACATTAGAGTTAGGTCTCTGGTATCCCTTCGGTACCACATCTCATATCATTGGGGTTTCAGACTCTGATTGGGCCGGTAATTCTGATGATCGTAAAAGCACTAGCGGTGATTGTTTTTATATTGGCAATTGTCTTGTGTCTTGGCTCAGCAAGAAACAAGCTTCGGTTTCGTTATCTATTGCTGAAGCAGAATATATTTCTGCTGAAAATATATGTACTCCACTCTTATGGATGAAGCAAATGTTGTCTGACTATGGGATTTCTCAAGGTGTAATGACCTTGTTTTGTGATAACACCAGTGCTATTTGTATTTCTGAAAATCCTGTACAACACTCTAAGACTAAATACATTAATATTCGACACCACTTCATACGTGATTTGGTGGAGATAAAATTATTCTCCTTGAGCACATAGATACTCAACTACAATTGGCTGATATTTTTACAAAATCGTTGGATTTTGTTCGATTTGAATTTCTTCGCAAATCCATTGGTTTATGCTTCATTGATTAATCATTTCTTCAAAACTTGTATATATGTTTTTGTTTTGAATTTGCACATATTTTTTTTAAATCATTATTTTTTTTGTTTCAGGATTCTATATTTACATTCTAAATTTTCAAATGTGAACAATTGATCAAATTTTCTGAGATTGCATTTCTCTAATCTTGAGCTACTCTTAATTTGCTTTAATTCAGTCTTATCATGGTAAATCTTTTATAAATTGTTAGTATATAAAGGAAATTTTTTTAAATAGTCATTGCAACAAACTTGTGTCCTGAATAAAAGTTGATAAATGATTAATATATCCTAAACAAAACTTCTTCTGAATACCTCTTACATATTGCCTTTTCAACTCGAGGTAATAAGCCCGTTGAAGTATTTTATACTCAATGCCCTGAGTCAACTGAATTGAGAGTCATTGGCCTAACCCTTATTAAATGAGTTGAATAGAAAGCAAGTAAGTTTAGGTTTGGACTTTCATATAAGCTTTTGCTCTACCTTGTTGCCTAATTGACTCGAGCAAGTAAAATCGTTGGGATTTTTTTAAGATCCATTGCCCTAAACTAATTAGTTGGGAGTCAATATTCTAAAGCTTGTTAAAAGGGTCTTTTAGAAAGCTTAAATAGGTGTGAGTGATAAACATTTTATCCGATGCAATTTTTATATAAAATTTGTCACTCTTCTTTATCAATATGACTGTAAATTCTTTTTGTTGCAAATGACTTTATTTATTTATTTTTGATTTTCCTTTGTTGACTATCACTTATTTAAAGTGTTACCTATGATTTAAATTGAATATTGTTAATTTTGATCAACTCTAACTCTTCCGAATTCATTTCAGGATGTTTAAACTCTTTTATTCACATGCAATTTTATTGAGTGGCATTTAGAATTTTTTGAAATTTTTTTATAAAGTTTTTGGAAATTTTTTCCTTTTTTTCAAAATTTTGATCAAGTATCACGGACGACCGTGGCTACTTCATGGACGTCCGTCCTTTAAACATTTCACTGGAATTTTTCTTCCGGACGTCTGTGAGTCACAACAGACGTCCGTGTTTTGATTAGCTTACTGTTAAATTGTGATCGGACGTCCGTGAACCATCACGGACATCCGGAAGATCAAACGCTATTTCAAATATAGAAACGGTCCTATTTTCAGTTATTCCAACTGCATTCCAATCACCCACGGACGTCCGTGCATGTCACAACGGACGCCCGTAGGTTCAAAAACCAAGGCATTTTGTGTTTTCTTTTAACAGTCAATTTTGGTTTCCACGGATCTCTAAGAGCTACGGACGTCCGTGGACTCCTCACGGACGTCCGCACAAATTTTTTATAAAATCCAAATTTTGAACCGTCTCTTTCATTCTACAAATTTTTTTTTCATAAAAAATTTTGTTTTTTAATTAGATTTTACATAAAAATGTCGCTCAATCGAAAAAACTCCAAGAAATCGAAAGGTTCTTCATCTTCTTCTTCGCTTGTACTTCAAAGATTTCCATCTCAAAGCCATGAAGATCTCTTTTTTCGTCTTTTTGCAAATTGAAACCTAATAGTCGAACGTGTGGTTCTTGACAAGTTTCTTAGAGATCACGATTTGTTTGAGATGTTTGCTTCTCGGGATTGGCTATCTCTACTCTCTTTATCTGGCTTTGCTTACACCGATGTGGTTCGGTGTTTTTATGCAAATCTTCTAAACTCCAAAATCGTTGAGAGCAGAATGGAGTGTTACACTGTGTCGTATATTTTTGGTAAGCAAATAAAATTTTCTCCTATGCTTATTTATGAAATCTTGGGTAAACCTTTAAATCTTGATGGGTATAGCTACCCTGTGGATGAAAGTTAGATTCATTCACTGTTTCATCCTTCCACAGTGTACGACTTTGTGTGCAATGATTCAGGTTAACTAACTGGAACTGTATTGCATTACACTTATCTGAAAATCAAATTTCAATGGCTTCATCGTGTCCTATTCGCCACTCTTACACCAAGAGCGGGAAATAAGGATCAAGTGCGTTGGGACATTATATATCTAATGTTTCTCTTAGACAAAAATCATCCTTTGTGCGTGTCAACTATTATTTTTGAAATTATCATTCGCTGAATAAAGGACGATTCTTCCAAAATGTCTCTTCCTTTTCCAATAATCATTAGTAAGATTGTAGAGTCTCAAATGACTCTTCCGCCTAATCTGGCTACTTCTCGGGCCATGACACCACTAGGTAAGCTTAAAAAAATTGGGAAAAAGGGTTAGAATAGATTTGGATGATGTTGAATTTATTGATGAAAGTTTTGACGAGGATGGCGTAGACATCCCTGCTCAAGAAGACATTAGTCACCAAGCTCCTGTACCTCCACCAGTTCCTCCATTTCAAGCTCCAGAGGGTCATTACTATGACCATCGTTTTGATAGGATGCATGCTGACATTCAACACATGGATTCAGATATTCAAAACCTATTTGATAGAATAGAAATTGGTTTTATTATATATGGGGAGCAGATTTTTTCTTTACAAATGACTATGATTGACAATTTTGAAGGGATGATACATCGCTTTAACAGTGTCTTCCCGCCTCCAAGAGCACATTTTCCGCCGCCTGAGTGATTTTATATTTTCTGTTATTTGATCTTTGAAGTATTTAATATGATAATGATGTTAATAATTTTTTGTTTTATTTTCTTTATAGTGTATATAAAGAAGATAGTTGAAAATTGTAATACTTGCATGGTATGTACAAATCTTTTCAAATCTTAAATAAATGTGCAAAGTTATCTTAAATTATAATTAAATTGAGATATTTTCTATTATTTTTAATTCACTTGACCCCTTTGTCACATTATCACAAAATAGGGGAGATAAACTTGATACCATAAACTGTTACAATTATATTATACTTGTGCTATTAAAATTTTATGTTTCATTCAACAGGTGAAAAGCAACAAGTGAAAGATCAAATCATAAAATAGTATTTAGGCTATTTTTTTTACTTGGCAAATAGTTAGGGGAGTAAATAGAGTTGTAATTTCAGCATTTTCATTCTGGATTGATGTATAGAATTTAGATGGGTAATGAATATATTATAATTTTTAATTTTTGAGTCTTTGTAAACTGATTTTTATTATGATTGTGACAAGGGGAGAGATAGTGAGAATTTTTGTCATCATCATGACTTAGAAAATCAGTGTTGCTCCTTAGTAAAATGGTCTTGCCAAGTAAATCTGTATGACAAATTGATTTGTCATTTTTGAACCCACAGTCGTCTATAAGATACTGATCCGAAATCCTATAAATTCTAGAAAGTTCGGATAGTTTGATAGCTGATCCGAAAATCCTTTATTTTCAAGTTTATGGTCCAAAATTTTTATCCTTGAGATTACTTACATTTTGTTCATTTCAATCATAAATCTCAATGATGAGTGTGTTTTCTCTAATCTTTGTTTGAGAGTGTACGGCTTGTGAGAGACAAGTGGACCTTTGTGAGAGACGACGGTTGTTGGAATTGTTCACTGTGAATAGAATGATGGTGAGAGGCTGCCATTGTTGGTGATAGGAGTGATAGGGCATATCATTCCAAAAAGGCATTATAAGGTTATTAATTCATAATGGATTTTTTTCTTGGATCTGAGATAGATCCTGTGGTTTTTACCTGTGATGAGTTTTCCACGTTAAAAACGATTTGCGTTCATATTTTTTGTTGTGTGGTGATTCTGAGTAGTAATAAAGTGTTTTCTTTTATAGACTATTATAAACTCCCAAATTTCACTCCTGTTGCACCTTTTGCTAGATACCTCATTCATCGTCTTTTGCTTTGTGCACTTGGCCGAAAGCAAGAAGATGATAGGGATCATTACGGGAAGAAAAGACTTGACCTTGCCAGTCCCTTACTTGGAGGCCTTTTCAGAATGATTTGTTATTTGTGATGGCTTGAAAGAATTTAGATAATTTTGAAGTTGTGATTTTGCTTTCTTAAATTTCTAATGATGATTTTTATTGCTTTGAATTCAGCTCTTCAAACAGCTGACCAGGGATGTGAGATCCTATATTCAAAAGGTTCCCTATCTTGCATGCATTCATGCTTGGTTTATTTGGTGTTTAAATATTGATCATGAGCCATTATCCCTGTATTTGATTGGTCAAAGATACGGTAATGCTTGACAATTTTGTGCATTTAATTTCGACACCTTTTGAAAAGTATTTAAGGTAGGATAATGGTCTAAAACTAGTTGAAAGTATGCAATTTTTTTTTTCTTTTTTTTTTTCAAAAAAATTTGTTTCTTCTAAAATAAATTACTTCACATTATATTCTCTCCCTCTCTCATCTCCATCTCCTTTGAGTTCTAAGAAAGCATTTATGAAATTTCAAAGTGTTTAATAGAAAAAGAAATTTTGCTATATAAGCTAATTTTTATAGAGCTCAAATTTGTAGTTCTTTTTTGCAAGAAGATTTTATTAAGAAAAAGAATAAAAACAAAGAAATTATAAGGTACTATTGGCTTATAATTTTTTTGGTACTGGAAGCTACTATTGACTACATATGCTACTATTGGGTTGGTACTGAAATCCAGATTCAATTGGTCATTATCTATGTGTTCAAAGGAAATTATAGAAATTCTGTCAGATAATGGAGTCTTCCTTTTCTTCTATTTGTTAATTATTTATTTATTTTTGTAACTTTTTTTCGGTTTTGGCTTCAAGTGCTCTAAAGTTAATCGAATACATTTAAATAATAATAATAATAATTAATTAAAAATTTTAAAATTATTTTATTTAATTAATAATTATTTTTAAATTAAAATAAAAAATAAAAAAAAAATTTATTTTTTTAAAAAATTGAAAACACCTACGCTGACGGCTTTAGCCGTCAACGTAGGTGGGGAATATTTAAAAAAAAAAAATTATTATTTTAAAAATTAAAAACACCTTTGCCGACGGTTGTAGCCGTTGGTGTAGGTGGGGAAATTATTAAAATAATAATAATAAATAAATAAAATTATTATTATTATTTTTTTAAAAATTAAAAACACCTACGTCGACTGCTGCAGCCGTCGGCGTAGGACTCTCTTACCCTATGCCGACGGAATTATCACCGACGATTGGAGAACTCTACTCCGATGGTTGGCATGTTGATGAGTTACACCGACGCACGGTAGGTCCTTTTTTGTAGCGTGCCTAATCCCTTGAGGTTATATCGACGTAATCTTATAGATTCTCTAAAATGTCGATGAATCTGTAAACCTCTCGGTGGGTGGCTACTAAAAACCTGACTAACGTACGACCTAAAACATATCCTAAATTTCTAAGGTTACATAGATAAGTTTATAAAAATATAAGAACTTAATGGGTAGCACTATTCGCGCCCATGCGTTTTCTGAAAGCGCCAACGTCTCAGACTCATTGAAAACCATTGTAGCTTTGGCTCAGACGATGGAGATCTTGTTTCACCTCGATATTCAACAAAATGGATCACTACAAAAATAAGGTGTTTTAGCGGCACGTGCTGTTAAGGACCGTAGTGGCAATTTTGGGTAGCGACCACTACAAAAAATAAGACTATTAGCAGCAGTTTTTTGCTGCCAAAAAGTGTCGCTATTAACAAAAAAACTATTAAGTCTATTAGCGGCAAGGGTATTAGCGGCAGTTTTTTTGTTAATAGCGGTAGTTTGTGGATGCCGCTAATAGTCTTTTTTTTTGTAGTGGACAAGACTAGTAGCGGCAGTTTTTTTTTAATAGCGGTAGTTTTTGACTGCCGCTAACAGTATTATGGCGCACCTATCAGACGGTCAAGTTTTGATATCATGCGTCACAAATCCTCCAAAAACAGATCTTCAATCATATGACATGCATCACGCTCAAATGTGATTTTAATTTAATTTTTTGAGAATTTACATTGACATATAGAATAAAAAATTGACTCTCTAATAAGTGAACCATGATCTCAAGATCCATTGTGTGGAAGATTAAGGTAAATAATACTCTCCATCATCTGATCCAAAGAAATCAACAACTTTCAACAGATTTGAGAGATAGGCGCTTTCCGAGAAAGCATGGGCTACTCGGGCTCGAATAGAACTACCCTAACTTAATAGGACAAAAAATTAATGATTGCCGGAAAGAATCTCTCATTGCAAATATGGATACCCCATTAAAAAAGAAAGAAAAACTTCGTGGACTTATTTATTCTCAACCAAGCTATAAAAATGGAATCCATACTCCACGTTAAAGAAAAACCACTTGTCATCGCTTATTTTCCTCGCTCGTCTCATATCTCGATTGCTCACCACAAACTTTAAAAATGGATTATATTAGTGGATCACATAATGCTTAATTTGCCCACATTCATAAGGCACTTACTATAAATATGGTATTGTATATGATATTGCTCTTTATTAGTCCCTATTATAACAGAGTTTGCATGCTTTACGAGATTTTCATTACTACCAAAATAAGAGACGTTTGAGTACAGACATTGGAGACAGCTTTGAATGTGGTGTCCAAATATCCTTTTATTTGGAGACGACTTTTTTAAAATCAGTCTCTAATGTTATTTTCGAGACAACCTTTTAAGAATCCGTCTTTAATGTTATTATCCCAGACGGCATTTTCGTTTTGGGCCATCTCTATAAGTTTTGGCCGATTACGATTTTAGAGACTAATGCAAAAGCATTCTCTTAAAAGTAACATCTGCGCGGGAGTGAAATTAATGGAGGCCCAAAAATATAAAATCGCGGCTTGAATCACCAAACTTCCATTTTGTCTGAAATCAAGATCTCCATCTTCTACCTCTTTCCACCATCTCCAAAATCCCTAACACAAATCCTTCCCTTCGGATTTCCTAAACACTTCCTCGGAAATCTTCCATCCAACCCTAACCTACTCAAACCACTCCGCGGACAATGGAATCCATACTCCACCACGTTATTCCCCTTCATCACCGTCTGATTTAGGCCTAGGGTTCCAAATCGACCTTGATTTATTGGATTCGAAAATAGGTTGAATTCGTTGATCTCTGAGCTTCTATCTCCATATTTCATGGCAGAAATCAGACGACTGTAGATTGATAAACTCAGAATAGTCAGATCGTCGAACAGGGATGAAGAAGGAGATCTCGCAGTTGGATTGCTTATGGTGTCGATCCCCTCCCATAGCATCGGGCTTAGGATCTTCGATCTGATCGTAGTAATCCAATCGATGCATCACTGGATGACTTGTTGATTAGGTTTGTTTAGGGTTTTAATTTTGGGTTTGTGGATTGGTGATTTGAGAAATTTATTTAATTTGTGTGGGTTCTTGTTGTTGGTTGTGATTTTGGGGGGTGTCTAAAGCAAAAGATTCAATCTGGATGAGCTTCGCCAAGACCCCAACCCCAAACTCTGCCAGATTCGATTGGACGAGCCTCAACAAGACCCCGACCCCAGCGGTCTGCTGACTGGATCCCACCGTCTTCCATATCATAACCGACCTCAACGGCTCTCTCCCGGTCACAACCTTCATCCTTATGTAAACGACACTATCTCCATCATCGTTGTCATTTTTCAGATTGAGATTGACGATGACAGAATATTCAGTTGAAACACACTTTTGATTATTTTTTGTAAACTTTTTGGCAGATTATTTGGTGTTGTTAGGGTAAAGAGAGGGTGGTTAGCTTCAAAATTTGCAATTGGTGTGGTCGGAATGGGTATTAAGTTGTACGAGCATTACAACAAAGGTTCAAAAACCAAATAAGTTATGAATTCTTGATGTTAATTTAGTTGTATTTTACTTGGCAGCTGTTGATGTTTGATTGTGAAATATGTTCTAGGAGACAAGTAGTGAAGGTGGTCATGAGGTTCTCCTTGAGCAGGGTATGTTTTGTTCTCTTTTGAGATTAAGAATTTTTGCGACTGTTATTTGGATTTCTTTGGACTTTATAGATTGCTATATAAGCTGTTAGTTCATTATTGCAAAACTTGGCACCTAATGTAGGAACTCAGCACCATATCACAAACTAAGGCATATTAGACCCAAAAGCAGGATTTAATTGAAATGCTGGATTTAGTTTAATACCAAGTATGAGTTTAAATACAAGGTTTAGCATAAGTACTAGTTCAAATACCAAATATACGGTTCAATAAATAATCCAGTAAAAATTGAGAAGTTTCAACCCATTCTCATGATTTGAGTTCTATTTATCTCGGATAGAAAATGTGTAGTTACTTTATTAAGGTCAATAATATGGCCTTTCTTTACAATCCACTGTGGTGTCTAGAAAAATGAATCTGGGGTATTGATGTGTAATCTTCGTATGATTAATTACTCAAAAAACAGGAAAGTATAATTGGTGCAGTTTTTAAATTTTTGTATTTTCTAGAAGTTTATGCATACAATTATTACACTTAATTGGAGAGGCTTAGTTTACTTCATTGTGCATGTTACAGACCATCAGTTACATGGCAGAGCGTGTTGTGGGGACTGGATCAATTGGTATTGTCTTTCAGGTACAACAATGGTTGTTGATCTTGTTAACTGCATGTTTTGACCATGTAGTCATTTTCTTTCCTTTTCTCATTTTATTGGCGTTTATCTCCATTCAAAATGCATGGAAACCGGAGAGACCGTAGCTACAAAGAAGGTCTAGCAAGATAGGCGGTACAAAAATCGCGAGCTACAATTAATGTGCTCAATGGATCACCCCAATGTGATATGTCTTAAGCATTGTTTCTTCTCCACCACAAGCAAAAATGAGCTTTTCCTCAATTTGGTCATGGAATATGTCCCTGAAACGGTATATAGGGTTCTGAAGCACTATAGCAATATGAACCAGAAGATGCCACTAATTTACGTGAAACTTTGTACATTTCAAGTATGAGATTTCCAATTTATTCTTTTATGAATTTCTTATCAATGGCTTTTATTTTTTCAGTAAGTATTGACAGGGTGGTGTTTAGATTATTAGGGGGGTGGCTTACATTCACACTGTTTCTGGGGTTTGCCATAGGGATGTGAAGCCTCCAAATCTTTTGGTATGCTTCGTTTTTTATAGTATTTACTATTTTTTGAAACACTAAAGATCACTTGTATTGACATATATTAAAGACCTATTCTATATTTAGGGCACTAAATTTGGTAGATTATGAATGTTGAGGATTCTAAAGAACTATCTGCTTAAGAACTTGCAATTCACTTAAATAAAGGACATTAGATGTCTTTCTGCTATTATTTAAGAGTTAATTCCATCACACTTAGTCCGCATTTTTGTGCTTTCTTTATTTGATTTAGCAATAAATACATCCTTGGCTTGCGTCCTCCATAGATTTGGCACTGAAAATTATTTCATTCTGTTACTTTCTTACAATTCATAGAAGTATAAGAAAGATCAAATTCCATAAAGAAAATTGCTTGGGTGCTATCATTCAGCTTTTCCAAGCTAATCAAAAGGCTGCGAGCAAACATTACTTAAATTGACCATTGTGCCAAATAAGTTTTACCTAACTTTTTTTAATCCATACATAGTTAAAAACAAATGAGGACAATTTTTAATAGCGTGACTGAACGATTGGGTGAATGCTCCTTCCCTAGAGCTCTTCCTAGTGAGAGTCCTCCCCAAAAGCCTGTCCATACAAAAAATTGTGTTCTAGGCAATGGTCCACCTTATTCTAGCTCAATCCTCATTCCTTGGATGGAATAAATGTGAAGAAAAAGGATTGAATTGAAAATGATGCTGACGGTTGTAGTGTCCAAATTGGGTTGTTTGGGCGAAGACTCTAGCTAATTAATCATTTTTTTCCCAATTGCCATCTGCTATCAAAAACAGATCAGCGAAACAAGAGTCGAAGGTCGCCACACCACTTGTCCATTCAAAAGAGTATACCATATTACCATCGAATTGACCTTATATATATATATATCTGTTGAAGCCAGAAGTCAAATTAAAGACATTGGTTCAACCTTTCCGTAGGGCTAAACACAATGGTTCGACTTCGAACCAAATCTTAAGGAGTTTTCATCCTCTTCGTACTTTTCTTTTATATTATCAAACCCAAGGTCCACATAATTCTTCCAGCTAGCGACTGTAATTCTCCAGCATCACTTCCCAAAAAGGTTATGATTTAAAGATACCATCAGCCTATTCCGTAGGCTCCCGACCTCCATAGGTTTGGACAATATCCCATATGACCATGCAAACCTTCCTAGTTGGATTTCAGCTATTCTAGAAATCCCTTTGAATTTTTTCATTTTTCACCTTTTTTCCATTGTTGTGTGAATTAGATAGATGGAGACTAGCAAGTGTGACTTTTATTATCGATTCTTCCTAGAAATGATGGATAATTCCCCTTCTAGGCATCCCACCTAGATTCAATTCTAGTGAGATGATCAGATCTCAATCAGTAACGTTAACGATTAGCTCGAAGGCATCCCAAGTTAATTAAGGGAGCAAGCTTCACATTGAAGGAGACCAACAATTACAACCAATAAATAATCCTGCATTTAAATTAAATCGTGTAAGTACTAGTTATAGGATGTTTCTCGTCCTATAATGATTTTTCGATCATGTATTGAGTTCAATCTATCCTATCTAAAGTACCTCTTGATAGGGTACTAATCAAATCTATCTCATTCAAAATATAAAGGGTTCTTAGCTGATCTCTCACATTCATGCCTAAGGATTTAGATGACAGGTCAAAGTCAAATTCATCCATCCATGCTTTAAAATTGGAGGTTCAGGTTGTCACTAGGCTAAGTTCACTCTCACTTAGCCATTTTACTGGTTTATACTAGTTTTTTACCTCCTTCGGGTTAAAGGTTGACTCGAACTTCAGTGAGATGATCTCACTGATCTAGGGTAACTTTATTTTATCACAATGTTCAATTTCCTACTCAGCGCTACTCAGGTCATAGGGCTTAAGTATTAAAAAGTAAGGTCTCTGGGGGACTACACTTATTACAGAATTTTCAGACTTGACCCCTGAGCACTCCAAAATTCATAGAAAATCACTCCGGGCTGATATGAATGTAGCTTCAAATCTCAGTGAAATATGACCTATCAGAGCACATCTCATAAGTGGAATCATCAAGAGATGAACTCTAGATTGGTCAAACTGCTCTGTGCAAGTTGACCCAAATTTCTACAGTTTTGGCTCTATTTTGATCAGATCAGTCTCTGTAAATTGAGAATTTCTCCTAAACTACTAAGCCAAATATTTCATTTATATGTTGTTGGAAATATTCTGAAGCCCTCTACAGAATCTCGAAGTAGAGGTCAATCCTAAAATTTTCACAGATTCTGTTAAAACCAATTCTGGACGAAGGTGTATTCCAGAATTTTTATAGACTAAAATACTTGGGAGTTTGATCTCAAATATGGTATGGAGGTCTTTGGGTTCATGGCATAGATGGTACCTTAAGTCGGCAGGCATGTATAAGGCTTCAGGATATTGATCCAGTGTTTATAGCTGCAGGAAGTTTTTTTAGCTGCATATTAGGTTCAAAATTGGCTTGGTGACTCCACTCATGCGCCCTCATGCAGTACGTCTTGAAAAGTTTGGCTTGTAGTTCTAGCTTATAATCAATTTAACTTGCTCTTTCTTTTCGTTTATTTTTCCTTGTTTATTTTGTAGTTCTAGCTTACGACCCGTCGTCCCAAGCTTATGAGCCAACTTGATCCTTATCATTTGCTTGATCTAGTGTGTGATTTGTTACGCTGATTCTCATCGTTATGTCCTCTACAATAATTTGGTGGCGATTGCCGAAAGAGCTTCATGAAAGTGGTGATCTATTGGTCTATAAAATTAGTTTTCCTTAGGTAATATTACAAATTATGCTGGTGTGGACTGATTAGTTCTTCTTTGGTCAACCTGAATGGGGTTTGAAAAAGGCAAAATTATTCTCCTCAAAGCTAATAGCTTACTTTTTTTTTTAAAATGTTGAATATGTACATCTTTAAACAGTTTAATCATTTGCAAAGAGCTTTTTTTGTTTCATTATATTAAAGTTATTAACAGATGCAAATATTCCAGATTGTTGGTGGATCTGAGCATACACTACGTGCAAAGATTACATTTTCACAGGAATCACATGGTATGACGACTAGTTTTTCTAATATTTGTATCTGAGTTAGAATTCTGCATTTCATGTCATTTAATCTTAGTCTCCATCATTTCTATATAGATGAAATTTTGGTCTGATTTCCTTACCACTTTTTTTCTTTCTTTTTTTTTTCTTCTTATAAATACAGGAAATATCACTAAGGAACCTGGTCCTGTAAGCATGACTTTCATGATACCTATGTACAATGCTCATATATTGGATTAATTAGTTACATGATTCGTTGAAGAAATTCTTATAATTTTTTGAATTGGGTATGCCTCAGATATTGGATTTCTGATTCGCGAAATGGCTTCCATCTCAATGGACCCATCACTTTGTTGCTCCCATTGAAGGAACATTTGGGTCCAGGACCACAGCTGGAGGATTGTTACTTTTTCTAGATTTGAGTTGTCTGGTTCCCTTGCTGGACATGTATGTAAACTTCAGGCATTAATAGTTGAAGGCAGTAGCAGATATGCACCAAAGGAAGGCAGAGATGGCTAGACAGTCTGATGCCTTTACTGCATTGCTTGCTTAGTGTAAAACTATGTATTTTCTCAAATGTGGCCCTGTGATCTATTAAAAAAGTGAAGTAAACTTTACCTGTGCTGACGGCTGTAGCCGTCAGCCTATGTAATCTCCGACGAGGGTATCGTCGACGGCTTGCAGCCGTCGGTATAATCTACGCCGACGGATAGGGGACCCTACCCCGACGGCTGGCAATCGTCGGCGTAGGGTCCTTTTTTGTAATGATTGTAACAATCTAAGAACTGTGAACAATATTTTTGTTTTATCAAGATCTTGAGTTGGATAAGTTTTTTCAAACTTATTTTAGTATTATTGGCTAAACAGATCCAATATACTTTTTAAAATTCTAATAGCTATATTATCTTTAATGTTTTTGTAATGCTCCGGAAAATTCCTAAGCGTCGTGTGTGTGTTTGACTTCATGTGCATGTCTGCACGGCACACGCGGTAGGTGAGACCTAGAGAAGACGTTAGGTGTGTGAGTTATAAGTGAAATACCCAAGTTAGTTAACACTTGTGTTGTATGTGCTTCGTTAAGAAGCAAAGTCCTTATTTAGAAAAAGGGGTATAAAAACCTATGTTAGAAATCATTTGCAATTACTTCTCTTGCATTTATTTCTTGAGAGTTTTAGAGAGAGAAAGGAGGTGAGGATTTGGTAGTAACTCCCAAATTTAATGTGCCGAATTGAATGCGTGAAGAGCGAAGTGTATGTAAGAGCTGAGTGTGACAGTGGATTTTGTTTCGAAACTCTTGCCGGCAAATTACCTTGAGCGAGGTGATCGATCAAGATAAGGTAAGCTATGGATGATTGTGTTAATTTTGTGGGATTATGTTTAAATTTAGAAAGCTAAGATGAGGTTTGGGTTTGGGATGATAAACCCAAGTGACTGATGAAATTTGTCAAATTCGATCGATCGAAATTGGATTCGATTGATCGATTTTAACATGATAGTATGGAATATGATTTGCCTTGAAAACTGATCGATCGAAAAATAATTCGATCGATCAAATTGTGCATTTGTCAATCGAGTTGAACACTTGGTTGATCGAAAGTGGAAAACAGTGAGTGTGTTAAGTGACTTATGGACGAATCGACTGATCGGAAAATAATTCGATCAATCGATTTGGGAAATCGATCGATCGAGTTTGAAATCGTTTGATTGAGTTGTGGTACTAGAAATTGGATTCTCTGAAGGAGTCAACTGATCGATATCGAAATTCATTTCGATCGATCGAATTGGGTAGATTCAGGATTTTGTTGTGTTTTGTTTGAGGGACTTTGGGGAGATCTTATATCTTTCCGTTTTACATCATTTTCTGACGTATGAATTATAATATGTTATGTATTTGGTTTGAGCTAGAAGATGTATGAGAAAAGCTAAAGGATTAAATACTTTGCTTGTGACTTCGTGTTTGAGGTAGAAAAATCTCTATACCATGTGTATTTGATGCGACTAGCATATGAATTATGATATGATGTGGCTTGTTATCAATCACCATTGAGTTTTCATAAGCATTTGAAAATATGAATGTATAAACGTGTGTTTTAGAAATTGTGTTTATGATGTGAGAATCTTTCAAGATTCATTTTGATAAATGTGTGTGAAAGAATGTATTTAAATTTTCAATTTAGGTATAATTATCACACTACACGGTGATAAACTATATGTATGCAATATGAATGTATAATTATCACACTACGCGACAGTATATCCGCGACCGACACGGCGGGATATCTGTGACCGGTATACAGGATATCCGTACAACCTTTGCGAACTGGTGTGATCTTGTGAATTTTATCGGCCAACGGTAATTGTGTTCGGCACAAGTGTACATTATTTTTGGGACCTAGGGCACCATGTGAAAATGTTCATTTGAATGACGATGGTGGGTATTCTATCGGGGGCTCAATGCTATACATGCTCGAGGGACTATTTAAGTGAAGCACTTTAAGTTTTCTTTTTGTTTGTGTAGTTTATGAATCAGTATAAGAGCATGTGATAAGTTTTTCAAACTAAGAGAAATGTCTTTTGTTTCATTCAACTATCATTGAAGTTGTGCATCATTATGAGAAAAATTATATTTCGTTATGTCATAAGATATATGTGTGATGTTAAGAATATGCATGCTATTGGTATTTCCCTACTGAGCTTATGTTAGTTCATTCCTCGACTATACGTCACAAATACAGGAGCTGAGGTTGATCTAGAGGATCCCGTAAGGGAAGAGGATCTTATTTTCTCTCCTAGGGAGGAGGACTCATAGCCTCATCCGGAGAATTATTTTATTTGCTCTAAGCATGGGTAGGTCCGACTTTAAAATTGATGGGTTATGGATTAGTTTTTGGTGATGTAAAGTATATAAATGGCTGGATCATAATTATAATATTCTTTTGTGAGCCATGTTTCGGTGATGGTCGACCATCACCGGTGGTTCTTCTCAGTTCTTCTGCCCATGAGTTTTTACATGGTATTAGAACCGTTATTTTATATTTTTGAGATATAAAAATGGAGATTTCTTTTGTCCATGATGACTTGATTTCTCTATTTGCTTAGCCAGGGTTCCTGCTTTGTTTCCGTTTTGCGTATGGATGTGCCAAGTGTTCCGTTCGGGGATCGGCCTTAGCGTCAATCCGATGGCCCGAGTTTCGCGACTAGGAAATTCAGGTTATCATAGTTGGTATCAAAGTATAGACTTTAGAAAATTTCTGACAAGTCTTAGATTAGACTAATGTTTAAGAATTTGTTGAAAGTATAGGGACCTTCTGTTAATGAAACTGTTGTTTTATTATAACAGATTGAGAGGTACCCGAGAGGTAGAGGACGACCTAGAGGCGGTCGCGATAGAAATCTGAGGAGTGGGGATGAGATCCCTACGGGTTTTAGTAGAGCAGAGAAACCCTCCTGATGAGAGAGATCAGAGGGATGAGGAAGCTGTTAGGATGGCACAGGCCATGGAAGCTATGGCTGCAGCCATGGCTCAATAGGCTACTGCCATGGCTCAACAGACGACATTACTAGTTGCAAATAATGTGAACCATCAGCCATCACCACCACCACCTCCAGCACAATTACCCTCATCATTTGTGAACTTTAAGAGATTGAGACCTCCTAGTTTCTATGGGTAGACAGATTCGCTTGAGGCGGAAAAATAGTTCAATCAAATGGAGAAACTTCTACAGAGACTTCAGAGCACTAAGGATGAGAAGGTTGGATGGGCTTCCTTCCAGTTTGAGGGTGATGCCGATCTATGGTGGAAATCGATACTGAGGAAGAGAGAGGTTGAAAATCCTCATAGTCGTTGGACTTGGACGGAGTTTGTTGAGGTGTTCAACAAAGAATATTTCCTCAAGCAAGTGAGGAATCAGATGGAGAAAGATTTTACTAATTTGGAGCAAGGAAGTATGACCGTACGAGAGTATGGTACTGAATTTACTAGATTGTCAAGATTTACTCCAGAACTAGTGGCCACTGAATTAATGATGCCCAATAAATTGGAAGAAGGCCTGAGGCCAAATGTGCGAGAGAGGGTTTTGATGTTCGAGCTAGAAACCTACGCTGAAGTGATGGGAAAGGCTATTATGGCTGAGAGAGATATAAATAACATGTATAAAAGAAGGGATCAGTAGAAACAAGAATAAGGCGAGCCAAGGGAGAGCAAGTGACTATGACTTGGGGGACAAAAAGCCGAGATTCACAGCACCAGCTCCAATTTCGAGACAACCTGCCTACATAAATTATCCCAGGCCACTAGTATCTGGTCCTATGAGACCTTTCCGTATTGAGGGCCTTGCTCAGACTCAGACATCATGTGACAGCTCGAATTTCGTCGCTCCAAAATCCGTGCCATCAGCACGACCCTCGAGGTCATGCACCTTATATCTATGCGAAACATCAATTAACAAGTAAAAGCCAACAATTCAAAATACCAAAGCTTTGAACTAACTAAGTCCCCGTGTTTCATCAAAGTCTAGCAACCAACAGACAGTTCCGGTCTCATGCCAATTCATGAGCAAAGGAACTGTCCCGAACCATTGGTGACAACCATATCACCCCCGATGGTTCGTCAAAAGGAAAGTATAGTATTTAATTACATTTAAAAGAAAGGACTTGACATGCCAAGCCACGAGTACTCTCTACTCACCACTTCTAAACGTAAAGAACTTCTAAAAGAATTCCTCAGGAGGAGGTTCTAACTCTTCTCCGTCCGCGAAATCTGAACCTTTTGGACCAACGTCTCTCGAAGCCTGTGTTGCTGCGAGTGTTGCACCTGCGACGTATAGTCTAAGGGGTGAGCTTCATCTTAGCTCAGTAGAGAAACGTAAAGAATATATAGATTAATTCTGACATATATGCTGTGCAGTAAAAGAAAAATACAGTTTATCTGCTGTTACGATCTGGAAGGACAATCGAAATAACTGAAGGGAAAGATGAATACAACTACTTACTTTGCATGGTTTTGTTCTTTCTCATCTTACTCGTTTAGTTGTGCATTCGGCCTAATCACTTAACTCTTTAACTTAAATAGTCCCCGAGCAATATAGCATCGAGCCCCGATGGAATACCCACCATCGTCGTCTAACTAGACAGTTATCAATTTTGTATTCCCTGGGAATACTGCCCCAAGCCCCTTTCTCCTAGGTGGCGGGGTCTACTGTTAAATCTACATCCCTGGGATGTGCTACTGTATACGGATTAATCGCCGTACCGGTCACGGATATCCTGTCGAGTCAGTCGTGGGTATCCCGCCACGTCGGTGGGGTATTCTAAACAAACCTTAAATAACAAAAATATCAAGTGTGCTTTACATGTAGTTATTCACCGTGATTGTGCTAATTTTTAATATATTAGGCATTATCACCTTACTTTCTTTTCCCCACTGCTTCTCATCTGCACCCCTGGGATGCTACTAATATATCGTATCATATAGGTATTCATCTTGTAGTTCTTGCGTTCCCTTGGGACCTCTGGCTTCATTTTCTGAAGTCTACACACGCACGCTCTATTTACGTGACATGATGAGATACTTAGTTTAGCAATTAAATCTGTACTACACATATGTGAAATTGAACAATGTACATGTTTCGATAAGGTTCCCTACCTCAAGGCAAAACCCAGTGGTCCCTTCACGTAATGATGACACGTACTGATCTCACGTAAATCTACATTTCATGTGAAAGGACATGCCTTAGAATGGTCACCAGTGGTCACTAGCACTCCTAGAGCGCATAGTTCATATGAGGTATATTTATATATATAAAAGAAATTAAATTTTTAGTTTTTGGGGCCTCGCTCGAGCGGTTACTTAGCCTCGCTCGAGCGACTTCTTAACCTCGCTCGAGCGGTTGTCTAGCCTCGCTCGAGCGTCCTCTTATCCTCACTCGAGCGGTTAAAACGAGGTGTCAGATTACCTCGCTCGAGCGAGCCTATTCTTTCAATATGGGTCTCGCTCGAGCGAGCCCAGAACGCACTATTCTCAGGTATATATTTTGTCCTTGCTCGAGCGAGACGTTTAGATCGCTCGAGCGAGGAGCGGAAACCTTTACTCCGTGATTCTTCAAGAAAACTATCCTATTTCCTTAAATCTTAAATATGATTAATCGGCCATTGCCCGATACATTGCATGTTATCATTAAGACATACCTAAGCACTTATCAATCATTATCTCTTACCTAAATCGGCGGATCTCGAAATGGCTCGATCTAGCGTTCGAATCCCTGTTACTTCGAAGAGTTCTCTACGTTTCTGGTCCGACCTTCTCTCCAGGTCTTCCACTGGTTTACACTCCAACAAGGCCTTAGCTTTTCTTCTCTACAAGACTCTCTTTTCTCTTTCTCTATTTTCCTCCTCTCTATTTAGGTTTAAATTATGTTACGTAGGGGAGAGACTTCTCTCCACTTTCACTTATATAGTGAAAGGAAGGGAAAAATATCATATGTTACACACATATACACACCGTGTGTATATGTTGACCCAGGTTTCCTTGTGAACCACACATACACGTGCGTGGCATATGGCTTGTACGGTTCCAAAAATATGGGGTTGTTACACATCAGGAGCATTAGTTACTCAAGGATTCTCAGGAGCAGCGTCGTCAAGTCCCCAGATCACGTGTGTCTGTTGTGGCAAATCTCATAAAACTTCTGGTTGTAGACGTGACAAATCTCATAAAACTTCAGAAAGATGGGCCATATGATCAAAGATTGCCCAGAACTGAGGAAAGAAGGCACGGTTTCAATTGCTACCGTGCAAAGACCGATGCGACCTACAAGACCAACCATATAAGGCCGCGCTTTTGTAGTGACTGCTGAGGATGCTCGGGCAAGTAACGACGTGATCCAAGGTATAAATGTCTAGTTATGATTAATGTAGTTTAATTGCATTTTAGATGAAGAAGGTGCATATATAAAAATGATCTAATAGGGTGTTATTTTGTGAGTGCATAACCTTACCATGCATATTTAATTATTTAGTATATGTATTAATATAGGTACCTTACAACTATATCAAGAAAACAACGGTGATCATTGTGAGGCACGAGTTCTGATAGACCAGGGTCTACCCACTCGTTTGTGACTCTGGAGTTTGCGGGAAGATTGAAGGTCATTCCTGAAGCGTTGGAGTTTATTTTGGACGTGTCCGTTCCTACGAGAAATTCAGTAACTACAGACACATATTGCCAATCTATTATCATAAGAGTTGAAGATCACGTGACGATGATGGATCTCATTTTGTTGAATATGTAAAGGTTTGATGTACTCCTTGGCATGAATTAGCTATCTGCTTATCATGCGAGCGTTGACTGCCTACGAAAAGCTGTCACATTCCTTCTACTGAAGTAGAAATCTTTTCGATTTATCGGTGACAAGGGTAAAATGATACTAATCATCTCCGCGATATGAGTTGAGCGGCTTATGAAGAATGGATACAGTGGTTACCTAGCTTTTCCACAAGAGCAACGGGAAGTGAAGAATGTCATCACCAACATTTCGATTGCTTGTGAGTTTTTGAATGTGTTTCCCGATGACTTACCAGGGTTACCACTGGATCGAGAGATTGAATTCGCAATCGACTTAGTTCCAAGCACCGAGCCAGTATCTAAAGCACCATATCGAATGGCTCCTGCTAAGTTGAAAGAGTTGAAGGAACAACTACAAGAGTTATTGGACAAAGGCTTCATAAGACCTAGTGTGTCTCCTTGGGGAGCATCGGTCTTGTTCATCAAGAAGAAGGACCGGTCGATGAGACTGTGCATCAACTATCGACAATTGAACAAGCTAACGATAAAGAACAAATATCCTTTGCCTAGGATTGATGACCTCTTTGATCAGTTGCAAGGGGCAAAGTTCTTTACAAAGATTGACTTGAGATCAGGTATCATCAATTGAAAGTTAAAGCCGAAGATATTCAGAAGACTGCTTTCAGAACCAGATATGGACATTACGAGTTTTTGGTGATGTCTTTCGGCTTAACGAACGCACCAGCTTCATTTATGGATCTTATGAACAAGGTGTTTAAACCACATCTTGATACATGCGTGGTTGTGTTCATGAACGATATCCTTATTTATTCAAAATCCAGGGAGGAACACAAGCAACACTTACTCATTGCACTACAGACGCTACGTGAACATCAGTTATATGCCAAACTTAGCAAGTGTGACTTTTGGTTAGAGCAAGTGAGCTTTTTAAGCCATGTAGTCTCAGAAGCAGGTGTGACAGTGGATCCAGCAAAGATTGAGGTAGTAGTAGATTAGGAACAACCAAAGACTGTGATTGAGATTCATAGTTTCCTCAGTCTAGCTGGGTACTACATAAGATTTGTAGAGGGATTCTCCAAAATTTGAGGACCACTCACGCGACTTATAAGAATAGATGTTAAGTTTGAGTGTACTAGTGAATGTGAAGAGAGTTTCCAAGAACTTAAGAAATGGCTTACCTCCACTCCAGTATTGGCTATTCCATCAGGTAGTGGATGATTCGTTGTTTATAGTGATGCTTCGTACAATGGCTTAGGCTGTGTACTCAATCGGAATAGAAAGGTTAGTGCTTAAGGGTCGAGACAAATTAAGGACCATGAAAAGAACTATCTAACACATGATCTTGAGTTAGCCGCGATGATCTTTGCATTAAAGATATGGAGACATTATTTTTATGGTGAGACCTTCGAGATTTTCACGAATCATAAAAGCCTCAAGTACTTGTTTATGCAGAAGGAATTGAATATGAGGCAACGAAGATGGATTGAATTTCTCAAGGACTATGCTTATTCTATTCGGTATCACTCGGGTAAAGCAAATGTCTTGGCAGATGGTTTGAGTTAGAAGAATTCAGCTCAGTTAGCTAGTCTTGTTATGGGACTCCATCGATGGAAATTATTGGAAGACCTTTCTTTGTATGATAAGAATATTGAGGTCAGAGTTTCAGGTGCCTTGTTGGCTAACATTACAGGTAGACCAATAATTTTTGACCGTATCTATGAACTGTAGATGAAAGATGCATAGCTCTTAAAGATTAGACAGGGTGTGACAGACGACACCAGAGTAGACTTTTCTATTAAAGAAGATGGATCACTACTATTTAGAGGACGTCTATTCATACCGATTGATGCCCATCTGCGAAAAACTATATTACACGAAGCTCATAAATCCAAGTATGCTATTCATCCTAGTGGTACCAAGATGTACTAGGATTGAGGAAGAACCATTGGTGGAGCGGATTGAAGAAAGATGTTGTCGAGTACGTATCTAAATGCTTGGTGTGTCAGCAAGTGAAAGTAGATCGTAGACATCCGGCAGGTTTATTGCAACCTCTACCAATACCCGAGTGGAAATGGGAGTCAATCTCTATGAAATTCATTGTGGGATTACCAAGGACGGTGAAATGTAATAATGCTATTTGGGTGGTCGTAGATCGCCTAACAAAATCAACACATTTTCTGCCCTACAACACGACTTACATGACAAGCAAATTAGCAGAGTTGTATATAAAAGAGATCGTCCAATTACACGGTATTCCGACGAGCATTGTTTCAGATCATGACCCATTATATACCTCAATACACTACGTGAAAATGAAGAATAAGCAACACTACTTGCCTAAAGAAAACCACAGTCTCTGACCGTTGTGAACAAATCTACCGATACAACTGCCTAAATCAGTAGTTTCTAAAATGCAACGGCCTATTTTATATAAGTAAGCCTACTCGAACGCGTGACCTTAAGTTATAAAGTATATTGGGCGTCTCTTTCATAAAAGGCAACGACCCGGTTTTGTATTACTAAGGTGACTCGAACTTGGGACCTTAAGCTGCAAAATAAATTGGGCGCCCAAATACCCTTCTAAGCGCGGGAACGTCTCTCCAAATACCCATTTCTCTTCTTCGTCTCTCCAAATACCCATTTCTCTTCTTCGTCCTTGCTAATCGTCTTCATTCGATGTGATCCTAAGCCCAGGCTTAATTCGATTCGATCATCCTTGTCTCCATAATCCGAAGCTTGATTCAATGCGATCCTCATCATTTCCATAAGCCGAAGCTTGATTCGATGCGATTCTCATCGTCTCCATAAGTCGAACGAAGCTTGAAGCCCTAAAGCAACATTGAAGAAATGATCAGGTAGGGTTTTTATTTTATTTTATTTTTTCTCCGGAGGATCATCGTTGCAGTAAGATCTGATACCTTTTATTGTTTTAATCTCT
This sequence comes from Chloranthus sessilifolius, assembly GCA_021018995.1. Lineage (NCBI taxonomy): Eukaryota > Viridiplantae > Streptophyta > Magnoliopsida > Chloranthales > Chloranthaceae > Chloranthus > Chloranthus sessilifolius. Next base: position 28,541,069 of record CM037597.1, on the reverse strand, counting down.
ATTTCTCGTTTTATTTGATTGGTTTTCTAATCTTCATTGTTGCCAAAATCATTGTTTTTCTACTATGATTCACGTTTTTGTTGTTTTCTGTTTAATCTGAACGATTTTCTGTGAAAATTTCTGTATTTTGCGGATTTGATTTGATTATTAATCGGATTTGGAATAGGAAATTTCGTTTGAACACTTACATATTTTGGGTTTAATGATTCGTATTGCCTGTAAACATGCTTTGTTAAGATAAGAATGAGTTAATTTTTTAGTTCTATATGGTATGTTTTGATTATCACCATCAAAGATGATTTTTTTTATGATCTCTTTTCATCAGTGGATGTATGATCAGGACCGTCTAATTGACTTATTGTCTTTTTGGATGGTCCATAAATTTTTTTTTTCCAATTTCTTCTTCTCTTTGTAATGGTCAATAAAAATATTAATCAATGGCCATGAAATTAAAAAGTTTCTTGTAGTTGAATTAGTGTTTCCATCGCAACCTATTAGTGACCAATTGATTGGACGATCCTGATTTATTTTTAGTCAGTTTCTTCTTATCCTCCCAATTTTGTTGGCTCTGATATTTTGAAAGAATGCATTAGAACCATTATTTGCACATAAGCGTAATCTCATCCCATCAGCTGAACTTTAAAATTTCCATGTCAAAGACATCCCAAAAGTGATCCTAGTATAAGAGTGAGATGACATGTGTTTTTGGTCACTTTTGTAAGATATGCCATGTGTTATAAAAAAAATTGATTGTTTGGCTTTGATGGTATGCCTGTGACGGGGAAGATTCATGGTGTAGAAGATTTGATAGAAACAATCTTGATCGTTTGATTCAAAGAAATTAATGGTGAGATTACCTTTTCGGTTTGGATGAGATTACAGTTTTATCGTAGAGATCCGACAGTAGATTTCAAGAGACTAAGGACTATATTGCATGACCGGTTATTGGGACCATGGTTCAAAATTTCGGCAGAAATCTTAATGTTTCTGTTTTGGTTTGAGTCCCCACCGAAACCGAAATGATAACTCAAATTTTCGGTGGTTTTGTACTATGTTGAAGATTTAGGCCGAAATTAAAAGTGTCGCTTTTATCAGGAGTAGTAAAACGTCCATTATAATACGGTGGAGAATATTATTAGACAATAAGAAGAAAGTGTAGACGCTAGACATTGCTTACATGATGAGTAAATAGTAAGATAAAATGAGTGGAGTGATAATATATTGGGAGCCATTGCTTGCACTAGAAAATGGAGAGGAAGGTGCTGCAGGGAAGGTAAAATTTGTTATAGATGGTCATGCTGTAGCAGCCATGGAAGAAGAAAAAGAAATTGATGTAGATATTGCCGATATATTTGCTGCTGCTGTAGCATCCATGGAAGAAGAAAAAAGTTGTTGTTGCGGAAGGTGTTACTGGAGCAATCATTGAGGAAAATGTGAAGGAAAAAAATTGAAGAGGCTGTTTTTGCAGCCATGGTAGAGCGAGAAAATGAAGAAGGATCAGTGTCCTGTCCTGAAGCTCATGGAAATGGTAGGTTGCTGATTAGTGATGTAGTTTGAGATTCGACACAAACAATAAAGACTACATTGTAGATGTTTATGGAAATGTCTGTGACAACTATCAAGGACAATTTCAGGGATATTTTTGCTTGATGTGGTTCTGTTTGTGCTGTTATTGAGGCTAATAATTTTGGTGTAGATAATCGTTATGCATACAATATTTTTGAGGTGGTTTGAGGCTGCTTGCAATGTTTGTAGTTGAATTTGATGGAAATGGAAAAAACTGTTGTTGTTACTCTCTATTTTTGTTGTTGCTGCCGTCACTATTACTGATGCTTCTCACTGATGTGCTGCTCATGGCGGTGTTTTTGGTGGCTTTCAATGGTGTTATATTTCAATGCATATGACTGCTGATATGCTTGCTCACAGGGTGTTCGATCGCTCGTAAGGAAGAATTGATGTTATTTACTTTTACATTATTGTTGGGCTTCTTTGCTGATGCAAATTTATTGCCGACTCTTGACTTTGTGACACTTTGCGACTATGTTGCCCACCACTATGTGGTTTCTATACTCTTTATTTCATCTGAAATCTTATTCTAGGATGTTAAATGCTTGCTGCACACATGATCTGATCCCTGCTGAACCTTAGAGTGATGGCGTTTTCTTTCCTTTTGATGCTATCAAGGATCCTTATCATTGATGAACTGATATGTGCAATTTCAGAGATAGTTTGCCGTATTACTGGGATGATTATGGCTGCAGATTTTACTTACATTGTAAGTGTTGGATATGGATCCTAAGAGTTTTTAAAAAAAAATGGTACCCAGTAGTTGTCATCCTCAATTGTATACAAGCATAGAGGTATTTAGCCGGTTTTGAGGAGGAAAAAAAACTATATGTCTGTTATTTTTGCAAGTAGGAAAGCACTGTTTTTGTTCATTAAGCTGTTTATCTCTTATGTAATTTTCTTTTTTGTTTTTATATTAGGTTTATATTTGCATAACTGTTAAGCTCCTTTGCTTTCATATTTTGCTTCCTTTATCATTTAGAGAAAATGCATGCATGTTTCTGTACTCAATTGCTCTCCAAAGGCAATAATAGGAAGAACAAAAGCAAAAAAGACATGTAGTTGGAGCTAATATGAAGTTTCAAATAAACAAGAAGCTTATCAAGTCCATGTGTATACTCATTTACTCTCCTCAATTCTTACCAATATAAATTCCTTGCTTTGTGGTCCTTGAGTGTTAATGCCCTATTTACACATATCGATCACACACTTTCTGAAAATCTCACCTTAAAAAAATATTTATAACACATAATATCTTACCTTTGACTTAGATAAATCTTATTGCATGTGAAATTGGAGTAGGATTGGCATGTGCCCTTCAATTTTGTGGGTAGTAAATCAAGTCCAAATATTAAAGTAAGAAATTGATATGTGAATTTGTTTTTTCTACACAGCTGAGTGTACCTGTACAACTGGCTTCCAGTGTAGATTTCAAAAGGCCTTTTGGAGAAGTATGGCTTCCCGTGTAGATTTCAAAAGGCCTTTTGGAGAAGTATGACTTCTCTTTGAAATTTTACATTTCTAGCTTCAGTTCTTGCATTTTCTTAAAAGTTTATGTAGGTTTTGATGCTTATAATATTAGGTTATCATTTTCAATTATGAATTATGATTAATTGGTATGATGTTATAGAAAGTTTACAAGTTTTTATGATCTTCGTCCTTGATTTACTTGATTTTGATCTTGAATGCTTAAAATTTGAAATTTTAGAAATTCAGTCTTTTAACAGTGATTTTGACTTGTCAAATTCATATAAAAAAATAATGTGATAAATCATGAATCCAGAGACCTTCATATCAAATTTGAGCTCAATTTGGCCTATAAAAATTATGGACTACACTCTGTCCAGAATCGATTTTGACAAAATCTGTCAAAATTTCAGGATTGACCTCCCAGTGATCTGTTAATGCCTTCAGTTCTGTGAAGATTTATGTGACAGCCCGGATTTCGGCACCCCGAAACCCGTGCCATCAGCACGATCATCTTGACCGTGCCCCTCAACTATGCACGGAACACTGGTATATCAAGCATAAAATAAATAAGAACATCTTGCGGAATTTAAATCTACATAAAAACACTTCTCAAAAGACAGTTCTACCCTCATGCCTCTGCATGAGGGGAGGACCGATCCGAACCATCGATGATAACCATCATCATGGATGGTTCGCCCAAAAGAATACTCTGATATCCATATACACAAGGTTTAATAAAAAACCAGGCTTGACATACCAAGCCGTACAATCTCCAACTAAAACTCCTCAAAGTCGCACAGCAGAGTCCTCTAGAAGAAGTCCTCGAGGTGGGTCCGACTCACCGGGGTCAGCGTCTCCTGAAGCCTCGGCAGCTGCTAGTAGTGGACCTGCGACGTATAGTCTATAGGGTGAGCTACATCCTAGCTCAATAGGGAACAGAACACAATTGAACATATAAAATATAACTCACATGTATTCTATGATATGCATGCATGATGTGTCTATGCATTTATTGATGAAAACGATTAAAACACTTCAATTCCATGGTAGATTACTCATGTCTTTTAGTTAATCATGAATGATCCGAGAAGGCCTAAAGCAAAACTTAAACTTCAACTTAAATAATCCCCGAGCAATATAGCATCGAGCCCGACGAGATACCTTCATCGTCATCTATATAGCAGTTTTAAATGTATTCACAGGAATACTAATAGTACCAAGCCCCTTTCCACAGGATTGGTGGGTTTCACATCTCATCAACACCCCTGGGGTGTACTTACTATGTACGGATAAGCCTCCGCACTGGCCTACGGTTTCGCCGCCGTATCGGTCACGGATATCCTGCCGTGTCAGTCGTGGATATCCCGCCACGTCGGTGGGGTAACCTATCAAACCTCAAATAACAAAAATATCGGTGCCTTACATATAGTTATTCACCGTGTAAGTGTGCTATCTTATATCAGTTAGGCCCTATCAAGCATGATTCAATCCTTGGATACATCCCTGGGATGTATCCATTCACTTGCATCACACCTGATGCTCTTCTCTCTTTACTTCTTCATCCCCTGGGGATGGCTCATTTGTTTACTCTTATGAATATCACACACACACACTTTTCACAATTCTTTATGCAGTAAAAATATTGGAATGGAAATTTATATCACTACATACATGCTCTTGCAAAATAAGGTACATGTTCAAGGTGTTCCCTACCTTAGGTCTCCACTTGATCAATGCATCAAGGTCCCACGTGACTCCTTGTGCATTAGTCCACACGTATCACCTATGGTACCATAACACAGGTGAAACACATCACAAAGGATGCAATAAGGAAGGTATAAGATCCCTCAAGAATCTTAAAGTCAAACCAAAAGTCAACATAGTTTACTACAGTCGATTAATCGAATTCCAAAATCGATTAATCGAATCTGATTCGATTAATCGATTTCCAAAATCGATTAATCGAAAGTCAATATCGATTAATCGAAACAATTTCGATTAATCGAAATTCTCCTTTTCGCAAAGTCCATTCTCAGTTCGAACAGTCGAGTTTTCATTCGATTAATCGAATCCAATTTCGATTAATCGAAATTCTTCTTTTCGCAAAGCCACCATCGTCAATCGAGTTTTCATTCGATTAATCGAATCCAATTTCGATTAATCGAAATCCTTCTTTTCGCAAAGTAGACCCTCAGTTCGAACAGTTGAGTTTCACAAGTTGATTAATCGATTCCAAATCGATTAATCGAAAACGAAAATCGATTAATCGAAAACGAAAATCGATTAATCGAAATCCCATTTCGATTAGTCGATTTTTCCTCAAGTCATTTCCTTTAACCCCTGGGGTCCACTGGAGGTTCTCAGTCGATTAATCGATTCCCAAATCGATTAATCGAAATCCAAAGTCGATTAATCGAAATTCAATTCGATTAATCGAAATCGGGGTCCTCCGACCCTTCAACTTCCTGGCCAATTTCGATTAATCGAAACCCAATTTCGATTAATCGAAATTGTCAGATTCAGCCTCTTTCGAGCTGTTCTTCCCAATCTTTTTCCATACTTTTTCTTCTATTTTTCTAAGCCATTATCCTATGATTTAACCCACATTTTACTGCAACTTAACCCCTATAATCTATGCATCTTATTTACAAAAATTTTACCTTGAATAGCTCTCAAGTTGATTTCAAATCTAGGGTTGGAAGGCTAGGGTTCGACTTTGGTTTCTAACAGTTCCTTCGCGCCAAATGCGGCCTCTTTAATGCTTGAATCCTTCTTCCAATCACCCACAATATCTCCTCTCTTACTCCTCTCGCTTTCTCTCTCTTCTTTACTTCTCTGAACCACCAAAACATGTTAGTTATGGTTTTCAACCCATTTTATCTTATCTCTTTCTGGGTGTGGAGCACATACACACTCATCGGTGTATGCCACTCTACACACTCCTCTATCTCTCACTCTTCTACCTTTGGTTCACACATCACATTCGCTCATCTCACCATAAGTTTATCAATAAACTATCTCATGGTCAAACCTAGGACCAATCAGACGCGATCTCGAGGTCCTCGCTTGACGTGCTTTTTCAGTTATTACATCCTCCCCACCTTGGGAATTTTCGTCCTCGAAAATCACCCAAAGGTGTGGTGGTCGATCTCAACCCCCCACTCTGAGAGGTGAGGTGGATTATTCGACTTAGAGCGTTGAGGTCTTGAGAATTCTACGAGTAAAGTGGGAAATTAAAAGTAACTTGCAATTACTCGAGACAACTCTGTAGACAACCAAACTTTTCATAAATACTTTTCATTTACGTCCAAAAATTTCATTTGTATTAATAGTTGAAATCATATAAAGCGCCACATAAGTTGGCGTACAAAACTATACATGTATACAATCAAAATGATAAACAAAAATCTGCCTCCCTCCACTGTTGAGTAATCGAGTGTGCTCCTCGGTGGTGGTGTGGTGGCACTGCTTGCAAGGTGGTGGCGATGGTGGTATCTGGGTAGTCGAGGTGGTCGGCCGGTAGGTGGAACGGCGGTGGATGTAGAGGCACCTGCCATGTAATTGCGTCCTAAAGACCGGGTCCTGATGAAAGGTTGTGGTGCCGGCGGTCCATTCTTCTTCGTGGGCCAGCATATCCATGTAGGTGTGGGGGTAGATGAACTGGAGGGTGTGAAACATGAGGAAATCAATTCTCCTGTTCATCCTCTCGTTATTCGCTCCATTCTCGCCAACACGCCCTCTATGGTAGGACCGGATGGAGTGGGCCACGGCCATGTAGGATGAGGTAGGAGTCGCGCGGAGTGGGCGGTGGTGTGGGCGCTATGCCGTTCGAAGTAGCCCTCCCCACGGACGGCTCGGTGCGGGCAGAGGGGTGTGGGTCCTGCATGTGGTGGGGGTGGTGGCGGGCTGCCGCTGTGCCGCTGGTTCTGCTGGGCGGAGCGGGACCCGGAGCTGGTAGGGTCCGCTATAGTTAGCTACGGGTCCATGAAGACTTTGTGAACGTCTTTCACGCTGATCCGTAGCCCTCACCTCGTGAGGTGAGATGGTGTAGGGTGTCTCGTTGGAGTAGCACTCCAACATGCTCGAGATGAGCCGAGCATAGGGCATCTTTTGGGCCTCATGTTGCCCTTCATCAATTTGCCCTTGATGTACCTCATCCCTTCTAGGATGACCTTGGTAGCATCAAACCATCGCCATGAAGGCGCGTAAAGTGCATGTTGCACTTTGTCCACGCATTCCGTGTCGTGGCGCGTAAAGGTTTCATTTTATTATGGAGTCGAGCATCCACATGTAGGGTGGAAGATCGACCCTCTTGATGGAAGTGTCCGACCCCTTCTTGCCATTTGTCATGAGGGTCATGACTTCCTCAAATCGGGGGTCTTCCACAAAGGGTGGGAATAGGGTGGTCTCCGGGGTGAACTCGAGGTAGCACTCGAGCACCTCATGAATGTGACGCCGAGTGATCGTGTAGAGACGACCCTCGATCTTGGTGATGATGCAGTCGTCGGTAGGGCCATTGGTTAGCCCTTGGTAGAATAATCTCACCAATCTAGGGTAGTAGGAACCCCGGATTGGTTTGAGAAGATTGCCGAGACCGGCATTGTTTATATAGTTTTGAGCCCATTGGGTCTCGCCCGGTACGTCGGGATCGGTGAAAAGGGTAGGGTCGATGGTATATTCGACCTCAAAGGTCTTGGCAGCCCACCACTCGTTTGGTTGCTCCACGTTGGTGGGTGGTGGTGGCATGGGGGTGGATGGAAGACTTCGCTACAGAGACGCTCGTCGAACCGGAGGTGGTCTCCGATTCCGACGGTGATGGAGTCCTCACCGGCGATGGGGTAGGTGGTGGTGGTGCGGCGTTCTTACGCCGTACCGGAAGTTTAGAAGTTGCCTTCTTCGAAGACAATCGGGTTTTGGGCGGCATATTGGGAAAAATCTAGGGTTTTCTAACTGAAATTGAAAGGAAACTACGAATTTTGGGTTTACCGTGGGTTTTGGATGCGATAGTAGTTGAATCCGATCCGAAACCACTGAAAACGCAAACCCTAGAGTGCTCGGTTGGTTGGAGAAGAAGGAAGAAGGTGAAGCGCCAAAACCCCAAAGCAAGAAAATTTTTCGAATGGGGAATAAAATCCCCAATCTTATATATATAGCCCGCGGCTCGATTAATCGAAATTCAGAATCGATTAATCGAGATTCAAAACTAGGTTAAGTTAAGCCGTAAAATCGATTAATCGATTTCAAAATCGATTAATCGAAAGTCAAATTCGATTAATCAAATCATTTCATTAATCAAATAAATCTAATTAAAATTTTAAATTTTTAAGCTCACTGGCGCGAGCCAGTCGATTAATCGAAATCCATTTCGATTAATCGAAATTCCAAAATCGATTAATCGAGTTTCACTTCGATTAATCGAAATCGTGTGGTAACTTCTCAATTTCCAGAATTCTTTAAATAATCGATTAATCGAAACTCATTTCGATTAATCGAAACTTCAAAATCGATTAATCGAAACTATCTTCGATTAATCGAAATTGTCTCTGTGTATTTAATTTCTTCAAATCTCTTAAGTAAATCGATTAATCGAAATATAATTCGATTAATCGAAATGTCCAAATCGACTTGTTGATTCCAAATCGATTAATCGAAATGTCCAATTCGATTAATCGAATTTGGTCTTCTATGTATATTCTAACTCTCTTTCACATTTCCAGTCACTGGCACATGCCAGTCGACTAATCGAACAAAATCGATTAATCGAAATTCCAAATCGATTAATCGATTTGAAATTCGATTAATCGGTTTTGCCCTATTTCTACAAAATTTCAATCTCTTTCTTTCTTTTACTATTTTTTGACAATTTATGACAGATTGGATCAAAATTTCCATTGAATTTCAAGCATAGTGGAGATTTCACAAACATGTTTGTGATTTACATTGAAATTTCACGTCGTTGGAAACAAGGCTGGATATTGTTCCTTCACATCGACCTCTCGCTCCCAAGTAGCCTCTTCTTTTGGATGATTGTTCCACCGAACAAGCACTAAGGGAATCACTTTAGTGCGCAGTACTTGCTCTTTTCGATCCAGAATCTCCACTGGTTCCTCTACCATGCTCATGTCCTCACACATCTCTATAGGTTGCTTTCCTAACACATGAGACGGATCATTCACGTACTTTCTGAGCATCGATATGTGGAAGACATTATGTACTCGATCAAATAGCGGTGGTAAACCAATGCGATATGCAACTTCACCTATTCGTCCCAAAATTTCAAATGGTCCAACATAACGTGGACTTAACTTCCCTCTCTTGCCAAATCTCATTACACCTTTCATAGGTGACACCTTCACAAACACATGCTCGCCCACTTTGTAGTCAACACTAGTCCGCTTTTTCTCGCTCACTCGTCTTGTCTTCAACCTTTCTCTCATAATTCGGACGACGGTAGCATTATCTTCAAGTAGTTTCGGTCCTAATACAAATTTTTTGCTTTCCTCCCAATTGAGGGTGACTTGCATCGCCGTCCCATACAGAGCTTCATACGGTGCCATGCCAATGCTCGTTTGAAAACTGTTGTTATATGCGAACTCGAGCATCGGTAGATACTCTTCCCACTCTCCTTGCATATCAAGCATGCACGCTCTGAGCATGTCTTCTATCACTTGATTCACTCGCTCTGTCTGCCCATCAGTTTGAGGATGGAAAGCTGAACTAAAGTCTAGTCGTGTTCCCATTCCTTCTTGAAATTTCTTCCAAAACTTGGACGTATATAGTGGATCACGATCTGAAACGATGCTGCTTGGAATCCCGTGTAATCTTACAATCTCCTTCATGTATAAATCTGCCAGTCTTCCTGCTGTATATGTGGTATTGTACGGCAAAAAGTGCGCTGATTTGGTCAATCGGTCTACGACGACCCAAATGGCATTGTGTCTCTTGGCAGTACGGGGTAATCCAACAATGAAATCCATTGAGATTGATTCCCACTTCCATTCTGGTATTGGTAAAGGTTGCAATAGTCCCGCAGGATGTCTATGATCAACCTTCACTTGCTGACAAGTCAGACATCGTGACACATACTCGGCCACGTCTTGTTTCAGTCCTCTCCACCAGTAATTCTTTTTCAAATCTTGGTACATTTTGGTGCTACCTGGGTGGATAGCATAATTTGACTTATGAGCCTCATCAAGAATTGTTCGTCTTAGGTCGGCATTGTCCGGAATGCGACGGCCTTGAACAATAAAGAACCATCTTCTTTTCCGAGAAGTCCGACCTAATGCCTTCACTCACGTCTTGATGAATCTTCGTTATTTGGATCTTTCATCTAGATCGTGGATATGCTCAAATATCAACGGCTTCTTGATATGTTAGCCAAAAGGATCCGGTCCTTTGACTCAATGTTCGCATCATAGATTGCCGTGTCTTCCAATAATTTCCATCTGCATACCCAAAATCAAAGAAGCTAAGCCGAAATTTGAACCCTTTCGCCTCAATGCATCGGCTACTACATTCGCCTTGCCTGGATGGTATTGTATAGAGCAATCGTAGTCCTTGAGGAATTCTATCCATCTGCGCTGTCTCATGTTGAGTTCTTTCTGTGTAAACAGATATCGGAGGCTCTTATGATCGGTGAAAATTTCAAATGTCTCACCATACAAGTAATGTCTCCAAATCTTTAGCGCAAAAATGATTGCTGCTAGTTCTAAGTCATGAGTCGGGTAATTTTTCTCGTGTTCTTTCAGCTGTCTTGATCCGTAAGCTATCACCTTCTTGTGTTGGTTGAGCACACAACCAAGGCCATTGTATGACGCGTCGCTGTACACGGCGTATCCTCCACTGCCTGAAGGAATCGCTAACACTGGAGCAGAAGTGAGTCTCGTTTTGAGTTCTTGAAAACTCTTCTCGCATGCCTCACTCCACTCAAACCTTGAATCTTTTCGTGTCAGCTTTGTGAGAGGTCCCGATATCTTTGAAAACCCCTCAACGAAACGTCGATAATAGCCTGCTAAGCCCAGAAACTTGGACATCGTCCACCGTTTTGGCTGCTCCCATTTAACTACTGCTTCTATCTTTGCTGGATCTACAGCGACACCATGCTTTGAGACGACATGTCCCAAAAAGCTAACTTCTTCCAACCAAAACTCACACTTGCTGAGCTTGGCGTACAATTGGTGTTCACGTAGCGTCTGTAGAGCAATCCTCAAATGTTCTTCGTGTTCCGTCTTGGATTTGGAGTATATTAGTATATCATCAACAAACACTACCACGCAGGAGTCCAAGTGTGGTTTAAACACTCGGTTCATCAGATCCATAAATGACGCTGGAGCATTCGTTAATCCAAACGGCATCACAAGGAATTCATAGTGTCCATACCGTGTCCGGAAGGCATTTGTCTTCAGATGTCCTCGGCCTTTAACTCAGAATCGATGATACCCAGATCTCGAGTCAATCTTAGATAAATACCTTGCTCCTTGCAGTTGGTCGAATAGATCGCCTATTCTAGGCAAAGGGTAGCGGTTCTTCACAGTGAGTTTGTTCAATTGGCGATAGTCAATGCATAGCCGTTTTGACCCATCTTTCTTCTTGACAAACAAGACCGGTGCTCCCCATGGAGACACGCTCGGTCTAACAAACCCCTTGTCCATAAGCTCTTGCAGTTGTTCCTTCAATTCCTTTAACGGGGAGCCATTCTATAAGGTGCTTTGAAATAGGCTCCGCCCTGCTAAGTCAATGGCGAATTCTACTTCTTTCTCGGAGGTAATCGTGCAATTCTTCCGAAACACGCCGTCAAGTCTCGTAACCGCTATCTCAGAAATGACGTTCTTTTCTTCCTTGTCCTCCTTTAAGAAAGCTAAGTATCCACTGCGCCCCTTTCTGATCATTTTCTCGGCCCTTACTGCTGAGATCAGTGGTACTGATGACGACCTTACTCCTTGAAACCGAAATGATCTTCTTGTGTTGGGTCTGAAAATAACTACCTTGTTCTTGCAATCGACGGTTGCACAATGCTGCGCCAACCAGTCCATGCCAAGGATCACATCAAACCCTTGCATGTCTAACAGTATCAGCTTTACTTCTAGTTCATGCACTTCTAAGTCTTGAACTGCTACGATGATGGATTTGCAAGCTAACTCCGTGTCTACTAACTCTCCAAATAGACACGAGATGGGGACGAAATCCAACGTCTGGAACAATCTTCATCTTCTTAGCGAACCGTGGAGTGACGAATGAGTGGGTAGACCCGGGGTCTATCAACACTCGAGCGTCATATCCACCGAAGCATCCTTTTTCATATATATTTAGAGTACCTATAGTATACATACACACATACAATAATTTACACATTAATTTACACCCTCAATTTACATACTGCTTTTGGTATTGAGAAAAATCTATATAATTCCCTAATGCATGCTTCTTCTCTATCTAAAGTTTTAACGAAAAGAAAATTTTCCTTTAATTTTAAAAGGAATCTCACCTTGGATGACGTCATGCACGTTCCCTGCTTCCTGAGCAGTGACTGCATAAGCTCTCCCCTGGATGATCGGTTTCCTTGCTTGAATTGGTTAGTCAAATGAAACCGTCTTTCTCTTATCCTCGGGCAATCCTTGATCAAGTGGCCCACCTTGCCACATCCGAAACAACGCCTAGTTCCCAATCTAGAGTGCACCGGTCTATGAGGCTTGCCACACTTTATAAGTCTCCCGAGGTGCGGAAGAAACAGTACGAGAACCTTGTGTAACCGTGGCGCCAGTAGACATGGCAGGGCTCTCATAGCGAATAGGTCTCCCCGACGCAAGTAATGGAAACCTCTGTTGGTGTTGTTGTTGTTGCGCCGGTCTTCCGAAACCCCCTTGGAACTGTGGTCTCTGATTCTGGCCCATGAACTTGACTTTTGTTCACCGGTTCATAGTGCCCGTTCTTCCTTGTTCATTTCCTCCTCTCTGCCCTCCTCGATATCTATTATTGTTCTCCTCTTCTACGACCAACGCCTTGCTCATGACCTCTTCATAGGTCCTCAGTTGAAATGGAGCTACGCCTCCCCTAACTTCAGGCTTCAAACCTTGTTGAAACCTCTTGGACTTCATCACTTCAGAAGCGACGTAATCCGGAGCAAAACGGGCAAGTCGTAGAAACTCTACCCCGTATTCTCTCACTGTCATTCTCCCTTGTATTAACTGTAAAAATTGTATCTCTAATTGGTTCCTCACCACTTCCGGAAAATATTGTTTGTTGAACTCCTCAACAAACTCCTCCCAAGTCCAAGGCAACTCTGGAGTCTCCTGAGCCCGAGTCCGTATTACGGACTTCCACCAAGGCCCAGCCTCCCCATCCAACATGTAAGCTGCCCATCTTACACTCTCGTCTTCCGTGCAAGTTAGCACGCTAAAGACTTTCTCCATCTCCATTCAGGTTCCATTGTACCGCTTGAGAGAAAATGAAGGAGGTCTCATCCTCCTAATTTCTGTAAAAGATGAGGGCAAAGGCAACGGTGTCCCACAGTGGTGTAGGTGGTCTTGTTCTCTTGATCATGAGCCGCAAAGGATGCTGCTTGTTGTGCCATGGCAGCTGCCATAGTCTCCATAGTGTGCATCATCCTTTGTCGCTCTTCTCTATCTTCTTGTCTTTCTCTCAATCTTTCTTGCTCTCTCAGATCTTGATCCTGATGATCTCGATCCTCTTCCTCATGCTGTCTGCTACTACTGCCCCCTGGGGCCTCGTTACCTCCTAAAGGCACTCTATTGGTAGGAGAGATGAAATCATCTCCACTACGCAAACTCCTTTGATGGCCTCCTCTTGGTCGGCCTCTCCCTCTAGCTGACATTTGCGGCTGCATTTGAAACTAAAGTTTCAAGAAGCGAAGCCCCTATGTTCTGACGAAAGAACCCTTGTCAGAATTTCTAAAAGAAAATAGCTCTGATACCAACTGTGACAGCCCGGATTTCGGCACCCCGAAACCCGTGCCATCAGCACGATCATCTTGACCGTGCCCCTCAACTATGCACGGAACACTGGTATATCAAGCATAAAATAAATAAGAACATCTTGCGGAATTTAAATCTACATAAAAACACTTCTCAAAAGACAGTTCTACCCTCATGCCTCGCATGAAGGAGGACCGATCCAACCATCGATGATAACCATCATCATGGATGGTTCGCCCAAAAGAATACTCGATATCCATATACACAAGGTTTAAAAAACCAGGCTTGACATACCAAGCCGCATAAATCTCCAACTAAAACTCCTCAAAGTCGCACACAGAGTCCTCTAGAAGAAGTCCTCGAGGTGGCTCTAACTCTCGCCGCAGAAAGGTCCGACTCACCGGTCATCCTCCTAAGCCTCTAAATGCTAGTAGTGGACTGCTGACGTATAGTCTATAGGGTGAGCTACATCCTAGCTCAATAGGAACAGAACACAATTGAACATATAAAATATAACTCACATGTATTCTATGATATGCATGATGTGTCTATGCATTTATTGATGAAAAAGCTTAAAACACTTCACCATCGGTAGATTACTCATGTCTTTAGTTAATCATGAATGATGCTGAGAAGGCCTAAAGCAAAACTTAAACTTCAACTTAAATAATCCCCGAGCAATATAGCATCGAGCCCCGACGAGATACCCTTCATCGTCATCTATATAGACAGTTTTTAAATGTATTCCCTGGGAATACTAATAGTACCCAAGCCCCTTTCCCCTGGGGATTGGTGGCGGGGTTTCACATCTCATCAACACCCCTGGGGTGTACTTACTATGTACGGATAAGCCTCCGCACTGGCCTACGGTTTCGCCGCCGTATCGGTCACGGATATCCTGCCGTGTCAGTCGTGGATATCCCGCCACGGCGGGGGGGTAACCTATCAAACCTCAAATAACAAAAATATCGGTGCCTTACATATAGTTATTCACCGTAAAGTGTGCTATCTTATATCAGTTAGGCCCTATCAAGCATGATTCAATCCTTGGATACATCCCTGGGATGTATCCATTCACTTGCATCACACCTGATGCTCTTCTCTCTTTACTTCTTCATCCCCTGGGGATGGCTCATTTGTTTACTCTTATGAATATCACACACACACACTTTTCACAATTCTTTATGCAGTAAAAATATTGGAATGGAAATTTATATCACTACATACATGCTCTTGCAAAATAAGGTACATGTTCAAGGTGTTCCCTACCTTAGGTCTCCACTTGATCAATGCATCAAGGTCCCACGTGACTCCTTGTGCATTAGTCCACACGTATCACCTATGGTACCATAACACAGGTGAAACACATCACAAAGGATGCAATAAGGAAGGTATAAGATCCCTCAAGAATCTTAAAGTCAAACCAAAAGTCAACATAGTTTACTACAGTCGATTAATCGAATTCCAAAATCGATTAATCGAATCTGATTCGATTAATCGATTTCCAAAATCGATTAATCGAAAGTCAATATCGATTAATCGAAACAATTTCGATTAATCGAAATTCTCCTTTTCGCAAAGTCCATTCTCTCAATATGAAGTTTTCATTCGACATCGAATCCAATTTGGCTCAATCCAAATTCTTCTTTTCGCAAACCAAATTGACTGTTCGAACAGTGGACTTTGCATTCGATTACTCGCATCCAATTTCGATTAATCGAAATCCTTCTTTTCGCAAAGTAGACCCTCAGTTCGAACAGTTGAGTTTCACAAGTTGATTAATCGATTCCAAATCGATTAATCGAAAACGAAAATCGATTAATCGAAAACGAAAATCGATTAATCGAAATCCCATTTCGATTAGTCGATTTTTCCTCAAGTAATTTCCTTTAACCCCTGGGGTCCACTGGAGGTTCTCAGTCGATTAATCGATTCCCAAATCGATTAATCGAAATACAAAGTCGATTAATCGAAATTCAATTCGATTTATCGAAATCGGGTCCTCCACCCTTCAACTTCTCGCCAATTTCGATTAATCGAAACCCAATTTCGATTAATCGAAATTGTCAGATTCAGCCCCTTTCGAACTGTTCTTCCCAATCTTTTTTCATACTTTTTCTTCTATTTTTCTAAGCCATTATCCTATGATTTAACCCACATTTTACTGCAACTTAACCCCTATAATCTATGCATCTTATTTACAAAAATTTTACCTTGAATAGCTCTCAAGTTGATTTCAAATCTAGGGTTGGAAGGCTAGGGTTCCAGCTTTGGTTTCTAACGGATTCCTTGCGTCAAATCCGGCCTCTTTAATGCTTGAATCCTTCTTCCAATCACCCACAATAACTCCTCTCTTACTCCTCTCTCTTTCTCTCTCTTCTTTACTTCTCTCAACCACCAAAACATGAAAGTTAGGGTTTTCAACCCTTTTTATCTTATCTCTTTTCTCGGTGTGGAGCACATACACACTCATCAGTGTATGCCACTCTACACACTCCTCTATCTCTCCACTCTTCTACACTGGTTCACACATCACATTCGCTCATCTCACCATAAGTTTATCAATAAACTATCTCATGGTCAAACCTAGGACCAATCGGGCACTGATCCCGAGGTCCTCGTTTGACGTGCTTTTTCGGGTTATTACAATTTAGATGAAACTTAATGCATGAGCCTTGTAGAGGGCTTCATAAGCTTTCCAACAACATATAATATGAAAGGTTTTGCTCAGTAGTTTAGGATAACTCCTCAAATTACCAAGACTGATCTGATCATGATATAGCTAAAATTGCACAAATTTGGGTCAACTTACACAGAGCTGTTCGACCAATCCAGATATGATATCTGGATAATTCTAAAAATAGATAATTCTATTTTTGAGATGTGCTTTGATGAGTCATCTTCCACTGAGATTTGGAATCACGTTTATGTTAGCCCTAAGTGATTCTCTATAAATTTTAGAATGCTTAGGGGTCAAGTCTGAAAATTATGTGATAAGTGTAGTTCCCTTGTACGATAAAGTGTATTGGCAAGGTGTCCCATAAGGGTAAGGTGATGTACGGCAAGGGGATCCATCAACACCTAGGAGGATTACTGATACGATCAGTGTAGCTTCTTTTTTCAATATTTTATGTTGGTAAAAATTAATTATTTTTTCGTGACTTTGCATTAATTACTTATACCTTTTCTACCTAAATAATTAGAGATGGGTCCTTTTAATTTTTACGGTGATTTCCATGTGAAAGATTTAGTTTGTCATTGGAATAATAAGGGATAGTAGGCAAAGAATCTGTGAACATATTTAGTGGCTTATTATGCAGCCACTTCACACCTGCAAATTGATGAAAAGAATCTATAGCTGCATTTCCATCAGGGGTAGGAGTTGTTGAGATCGCAGCATGGTCCATAAAGAAACTACGAACATGTTTCCTGACAGATGGCTCACAGCTGATCTCCATTGCTGCCTGAAATAAGCAAACAAACGGTATAGTAAATCAAGACTCTAACAGACCAATAGAAATAGATAAAAATATATTAAGGAATCGATAGTATATCGATACCATGTGTCTGGCACCTTTGAGCACATCTTGAGGAGTCCCGAACATTGCGCAACTGAAGTTTGCAGCTATGTCCTCTGGAGTTTCCTTGGCATCCTCCAATTCATCCAGCCGTTGGAATCAAGTGATTAAGTGAAGAGTTAGTTACTTACACTGTTATGTTCAAAACAAACAAAAAGTACAAGATAAGCATACATACCATCTTTTATAAGGTCAGAAGCAATCCAAATTGCTCCGAACTAAATTCAAACTTGTTAGCCACCTCCCATAGACCAGATTTACTACAAATACTATATAGTGATTTTCGCTTTGGCCTCTTAAATTGTCCTTCTTCTACATCTACTTCACCTAGAGGGAAATGCAAATTAAACTTCGAGTCGACGTCATCAACCTCTCTTTCTGATTCAGCGGCCTTGAGAGACTCTGTAATTGAATTAAAATCTGCTTATTCAATGAGAGCCTCGTCTCATCATAAAGCCTTACTGCATCCTCTTCAAATCGCTTAGTGTAGTATATTTGAAGAGCACTCTTCCGCTTTTGAAGAAGCAACCACTTTCTGTCCAACGTTGGGTAGCATAGAGACATGACATTTGGTTCCTCAACTACATCAGCATTCAGTTTTCAAAATGCCTCTGCTATGGCATATTCAAGCACGCCAAGGTTTGGTGCTTCTAATACCACCACATTTGGAGTGCCTCAACCACATCCATTAGCGCTCATCTTCCTAGATGTCCAATTACAGTTACTAAGGTTATGTACCTCAATTGACCATTGCCGGTAATTTTGATAGAAGAAACAAATCTTCCACTACATTCCCTGCTCTCAACTTCTGAAAGTTCTTCGATATACCATCTAGTTGGCTTTCTAACTCTTTTTGCTGCAGCCTGCTCCATATGGAGATCTTCACTTGTGATGAAGGATTCTGTTTTGGGTTTTCTCAATCTCTTACCAGAGAGACTTTAATATTGGCTGGTCGGGCAGATATGTATCCAGTATACCCGATATATGTAGCTGTTCAAATATAGAGTTGGTTATTAACCTTATGTAATTATGCTTGTCAATGTTTCACCAATAGCATTGTATGATTGTATCTATATATCAGGTTCCCTTAAATCAACCCACATATATTGGTTCTGTAGATTTCATCTACAGAATTGGTTATTAACCTTTAGCAGTTATTCTTGTCAGCAAGTACATTAATTCTGCCATCTCATTTATACATCTATCTCCCTTCTACAATTTATACACATATAAGCAGGTTTTGTCACTTTCAACCACATTTACGACTCATACCTTAACTGAGAATGAAAATTGTGTCAAATTTTTTCCTTCATTGTTGTGATTTGGTGGTGGTATGCCCTTTTCCTTGCAGAATTTTAAATTGAGTTATATTTTTATTATTTTAAATTGAGTTATCTTTTTCGTTGATCTTTAGTTATATTATTATTATTTTTATTTATTTTTCGATTCATTTAGTTTTGTAGAATATGTCTTCAACAATCCCAAGTAGAGAGTGGATGACGGCAAATCATACAATTGTGGAATATATCGAAGGTTTTCATTCATTTATCCAATTCGCAAAAGAAAATGTAGAAGATCCTGATTGGTGTTGTTGTCCTTGTGTCAACTGTCGAAATCTTAAAAAGCATAGCCTCGTGATTATTATGGAACATTTATTTTGTGATGGTATAGATAAGTCTTACAAGATATGGAAGCACCATGGAGAATCATTTTCTAATAGTCATACCAATTTGGGGACTCGTACTACATCGACTTCTAACCCAAACGAAGATAGGTTTCCAAGAATGGAAGATATGTTGAATAACACATTCGGAGGTGTTCGTATTGAAGATTTAGATGCTTGCTTAAATGATGCTTATGATGAATATGATGAGCAACGTTCACATGATTTACATGATGATGCGGGGTATAGTAACTTGATGGAATGTGCATTAGAACCTTTATATCCGTCATGTAAAAATGAGCACAAAAAATTGTCAGCCACGATTGAGTTGTTGAGCATGAAAGCTAGGCATCAGTGGTCTGATAAAAGCTTCACAGAGCTGTTGAAAATGATAAAAAACATACTTCCTGAAGAAAATACTTTGCCAGATACCACATACAATGCAAAAAAGTTGATTAAGTCTTTACGTATGAAATATGAGATTATTCATGCATGTCCCAATGATTGCATATTATATTGGAGAGATCATGCAAATAAGGATACTTGTCCTACGTGTGGTACAAGCAGATGGAAGCCGACAAATGCTTCAAAGCTGAGGGCTAAGCCGTTACCATGGAAGAAGTTAAGATACTTTCCATTAACTCCGAGGATACAAAGAATGTACAGTGTACCATGGATTGTAGAGAAAATGACATGGCATGCAAGCTTAGTTGCAAATGACAGTCACATGCGCCATCCCGTAGATTCTTCTTGTTGGAAATCAATTAATCTTCAGTGGAAAGAGTTCGCTTTAGAGAAACGTAATGTTCGTCTAGGACTTGTCACAGATGGATTCAATCCTTTTGGCAATAAGAATAACTCTTATAGTTGTTGGCCTGTTATGATTGTTCCCTACAATCTCCCTCCATCATTGTGCATGCGCAAGGAGTTTACGATGTTGACCATATTGATTTCTGGGCCCAATGGTCCTGGATATGACATTGATGTTTACTTACAGCCATTGCTTGCAGAATTAAATGAATTGTGGTCCACTGGAGCAATAACATATGACTCCTATACAAAAACTAGGTTTAACATGAAAGGAATTTTATTATGGGCTATACATGATTTTCCAGCATTTGGTCATCTTTTGGGTTGTAGGACAGCAGGAAGATATGGTTGTCCTATTTGTAGTGAAGAGGTTGATTCCGTATGGTTATATCACGGAAAGAAATTTGCGTACATGGGCCACTGAAAGTTCCTTACAGATTTAAATCATCCTTTCAGAACTCAGAAATCTCAATTTAATGGTAAGGAAGAACATAGAAAACATCCACGTCGTATGAGCGGTTCAGAAGTTTTAAGCAAAATGGAAACAATTCAGACCACGTTCGGAAAGGCAGCAGGAAAGAAGAGGAAAAAGCCCACGAATGAAGAGAGTTGTGCATGGTTAAAGCGATCAATCCTATTTGACTTACCATATTGGAAGGTGATAAAATTTTCTTTTCATTTTATTATGTGATCTCTATTAAACTTTGTTTGAATACTAATTTTTTACTTTATAAATGTAGGATCTTCCCGTTCGTCATAATTTGGACGTAATACACGTAGAAAAGAATGTTACGGAAAATTTAATTGCAACAATTATGGATACAAAGGGTGAAAGTAAGGATGGAATTGAGGCCCGATATGATCTTAAAGATATGAAGATAAAGAAAAATTTGTGGACTGTGCAGAAAAATGACAAGGTGTATTGCCCTAAAGCTCCATTTGTCTTATCTCGAGATGAAAGAAAACTAATTTGTGAAACATTGTATAATTTAAAAGTTCCCATTAGATACAGTGCAAATAGGAAGTATAATGTAAGTTTAGAGGATTTTCAACTGAAAGGCCTGAAGTCACATGACTATCACATCCTCATGCAACAACTACTACCCGTGTTGTTGATGCATGCATTCAAGAAAGAAAAGCCATTGAGAGCAGCTATCCGACAAACGCCAATATTTTTTAATGTCCTATGTTCCAAAGTTATAGATCGGGTTGAGCTTATAAACATGAGGAAACGCATGGTCGAAGCACTGTGCGTGTTTGAAAAGTACTTCCCGCCTTCATTTTTTGTTTTTATGATACACCTTGTTGTTCACTTGGCGGATGAGGTGCTAACATGTGGTCCTGTTCGATATCGATGGATGTATCAATTCGAAAGGTAAACCTTCATAATGGGTCTTTTTAAGTATTTCTTTTTACTAGTATTATTGATATCTAATTAAAGAAAATTGTGTAGGATGATGAAGACTTACAAGCATTATGTAAAAAATCAAACTTATCCAGAGGGGTCTATTACAGAGCAATATCTAATGGAAGAATGCATGAGGTATTGTATGGAGTATATGTCAAACGAGAATGAAGGAGGGCATAAGCGAGGAGATACAATATTCATAGATTATGATGTTACACGTGATTTCCCTCTCGATAAAAAAGGAAAAGTCTATTACCTTCAAAACTTGCAATACCAACAAGCGCGTAAATGGGTTCTCACACATTCTCCAGAAAATGTTGAATGAGAGATGTAAGTAATATTTATAAATATCATCATTATTTTTCCTCAATTAATATTCAAATACTTGATCTAATTAGCACTTAACATTTATAGGAAGTACCAATCTAACCTCCAAGGCCACAAGTCATGTGATAAACATCTGAGGGGCAACTACATTCCTTGGTTACGACAACAATTAGAAAAAGAAGAGTCTTCTACCTTGAAGAGTCTTGCTGATGGTCCAGGCTTCAAAGCCATATCGTATAATTCTTATGTGGTTAATGGATATCTTTTTTGTACGACGGAGTCAAAAATGAGTACAAGCATGCAGAATAGTGGAGTCTCCATGAAGGCTTTAACTAATTTTAGGGCTAGTATCAAAGATAAGAACCTCGTGGAAGAAGAAGTCACTTATTATGGCATCCTTAAACAAATACTTGAATTGAATTATGGTAACTTTAAAGAAACAGTCTTTTATTGTGATTGGGTACGTATAGAAGATAAAACGAATGGATGCGTTATTGATCCAGAAACAGGCTTAATTTTTGTTAATCTTGGGAGGCTTATGAGGAGTTCATATGAAGATGATGAGCCGTTTATTCTTGCCTCTCAAGCCACCCAAGTCTTCTATTGCAAAGATCAAACCAGAGCTAATTGGTATGTGGTCTTAGATGCTCCAAAGAGATTGATTCGGGATGTAGATGCTTATGAAGATCCATTAGTATTTGAGGCAAGAACTAATGCAGATACTTTAGCATTACCATTGGTCGCTGATGTTGTGGAAGATGATGAATACTAAAATACATTTCTCATTTTTTTTATAATTACCATTGGAAGATGATGAATATTAAAATACAATTCTCTTTTTGTACAATTTTGTTCCCTCTACATGCTTTTGAAAAACTCATGTGGTTCACTCCATGTTTCCTTTACATGCTTTTGTAATTACCATTAGAAAATGTATTCTCTTTTTACTACTAAAAATAGTTTTGACATGACTCAATAAGTTATATGGTTTTGGCAAATACTATTTACTTATTTTTAGCAAAGGATTGAGCATGGAAAGAACTGAACCTCAATCAAGTAGTTTAGAACAAAGCAGGACTACCGAGACGGGTTTGTTCAATCCTTTTTTTTTAATCTATTCTTTTATTTAATAATCGCTATTTAGATGTATTGCTAATAACATATATTTTGTCCAGACATACGGAAAAAAGTTCAATTTAATGAACATGGGTAGCCAATTGGAACAAATTCATCATGTTTGTCGACGTTAATAGGTCTGTCCACCTACATACATGACATGGCATGATGTGCCAAAAAATGTGAAGGATAAGATATGGAGCACTATCTTGGTGAGTACATATATTATTTACTTATAATATTTTCTGTCCGATTTACTCCATGATTTTATCTTGTCTTTATATTATTACAGGATGAGTATGATATTGAAATTCAATACAAAGTTTTAGTCTTATCGAAAGCTAACGGATGTTGGAAGCAATGGAAGCATGAGCTTCGGAAAAAATATGATGAATATGAGACGGATGCAGAGCGGGAAAAACATCCACCAAAATGTGTGAAGTTGGAAGATTGGAAGACGTTTATTCGTATGTGTTCGACGAAAGAATATCTGCTGAGAAAAGCGAGGAGTTCTAGGAAAAGATGATAAACCCACACACCACCCAAAGGGGAGCTAAGAGGGGTAATATCACTAAAATATTTATTTAGCATAATTCTCTAAATGTATAATGTTTACATATGATCATCGTATTATACAGAAAATGCAGAATCCCACTGGTATAGTTACCAGGACACAATTGTTTATAGCCACACATACCAAGAAGGATGGGACATGCCCTTCTCAATTGATGAATGAAAAATTGGTGAGCTTCTATATGTTCTAGTTCATTTAATAAATTTAAATAATTACAAAGGAGTGTGAGACTTTATCATTATAATATTTTATCATTATTTATTTCTTGCAGGATGAAATTAGGAAAATGGTTGAAAATAATCCGACTGAAGGAGAAGCAAATTTGGATGATGATCCTGTTACACATGTAAATTTTCTCTCAAATTAGATGATGAAATTATTGCTCTTTTAATCAATATCGTAATTATAAATAAAATTGTATCATAGGTTTTTGGTTGTGATAAAAGAGGCTATGTACGAGGTATATCGAAGACCACTTTTTCTTCATCAGCTCCTTCTAGAGAAATTGCTTCACGAGAGAAGAGAGCTCGTGAAAGTGTGGAGTCAAATTATGAAACAATTATGCGATGACTTGATGAGGAGTCTAGGGCACACAAGGTACTTGAGGAGAAATTCAATGCATTACCAAGACAAGATAGTTCTCATGGAGCACTTATGACTCGTTTGAGTGATCAGTTGAGTTCTTCTTATCAGGTAAAAATTTAAATATTCAATCAAAATTTCTATTTTACCTCATATCATTAGTGAATATCGATAATTCATTTATTTTTCCTAAATTTCTATAGGAAGTGAGACAATCATCGTTTCATCTAGATGGTCACATAGAACAACCACCCTCTCACTACATATTAAAGAACTTCAAGAATAAGAATGTTGCCATGGGACGTGTTGATAGAAATGCAAGTCAATCAAACTTATCATATACAATCATAGTAGATGGCATATACGACATCACTGCAGAGCTGTATGCTCGTGATGGAACCTTGGGAGATATTACACCGGGTGATATAATTACATGGCTGAAAAGTCTTGTTCATTTTAGTTGATTGTTCTTAGAGGTATATGGCTAATTCCTTTTTTATGGGTAACACAAATTCCACTACTTTACTATTTCGTTAAAATTACTTTTCTCTAACGGAATATCTAAATTATTTAAGTTTCTCTCTACAGGGTTTTGTTGCTGGTCTACAATGAGCATCTTCATTGGACCGACAGATAATGCTATACACTCAATTGCTGATGGCAATTTATACTTTAGTACAAGATAAATTTTGAATTTTTGGTTTAGTTTGGTGAATATTTTATTGAAGGGAATCTAAATTATACTTTCAATTTTGGTGAATATTTTAGTTTGGTAAATGATCTATTACAATGAATGAAAATTTTGTGGTATTGTTCTAAATATTTAAATAATTTTTCGAGGAGCACACAAAATATTTTCTTCGTAGGCTTTGCAAAACTCTTAATATCTTTTGTGTAGTGGGTATTCCTTTTTCAGGTGTTTAGTATTACTTCTCATGAGCAAGTGCACAAATTGCAGAGCTTTGACTCAAGGGGAGCTGACACGTCGAGTGTGGGAGAGATGGATGTGCAGGTAACAACAGTATAAATCTTTCTTACTGTTTTTCTTTGTTGCAGATTTTCTTTAAGACATTTTTTTTTCTTCACAAATGCTAATCTTGGCCAGCATTCCATCTAATTCATCATAATCATTGCCTTGTCCTTCGGACTTAGAGTCGACATCGTTCCATCTAATTCTATTAGTTAAGTTGGCTAATCTAGTAAATATATTTTTCAAATTAGTGTTAAAGAATATCTCTACATAAGACAGATCAAGACTTTGCAAACCCAACTATTATAAAATGAGGTGGTATTAAGTATATTTCAAAATCTTGGCCGATGCCGAGATACATAAGACAGATCAAGACTTTGCAAACCCAACTATTATAAGATGAGGTGGTATTAAGTCTAGCAAGAGATCACAATCATACAAAAATTTTAGAATTTTTCTAGGATTGAATGAGCAGATTGTATCCGGGCCGAGAGCATTGGGGTTGCTAGAATATTTGAAGGCTCTAAATTCATTTCCAGGCTCCTCTTGATTCAAATCTTCAACCCACGATAACGATAGGGTTAAAGAAGATGAAGAAGACGATGGTATTTTTTATTTTTTATTTCTAAAAAATCTGTTTATTTTTTATCGTTTTCCATTCCCTTTAATGGGCCTTTTTTTTGGGTTTTTGGGTTTATTTATTTGTTTATTTTCTGTAGACGACCTATCAAAAGATTAAGGAGCTGAAAGAGATGATATCGGATCTCATTCAATGGCAAGAGCTACTATATCAGGTGGGTATTTTGTTTACAATGGTTATCTAATCTAATTATATGCTTTTCAGTACTGATTCCTGTCGCTTGATGATAGCTGGGCACGATAGAAAGATATATGTAAGTTCTTCAATTTTTTTTTACTGAGTATCAGCCATAGTTGCAGAAATTTTATTCCCAAGGGCATGCACCTGCTCCCACTTCTGAACTTCTTCTCCTCCTACAAACTTCTTCTGCCGTGATTCCATATAAAAACACCCTGTTTCTTAATTATTATAGTTCTATCTGTTGTTTTTATTAAGAAAGGTTATCAAGCAATTGTTGAACTAAAATTTTAAGTTCTACTATTGTTTGATTCGAATGTAGAATCGCAAGCGCCTTTAATTCTTTGGGATGCTCATATCCCGTTCCTTTAGGTAATCAACGCTTCCTTTATGAAAGAGAATTTTTTGTTTTTCAACTTCATGCACCACCAGCGTTCATAGTGTTATGGGAGGGACTGACTCCCTTAACGTCATGTACACAAATAGTGCCATGACTGATCACTTTTAGGTCATGTGGCGCAAATCTTTGACCAATCTTAGATTCATCAGTTAAAATGTCTATCAAAGGATTTAAACCATCCAAATTAGTGCACTTTAATTTCGATAGTTAATGAACAATAGTTCATTATGGAGTGTTTTAGATTGGAGAGTTTAAATCCTTAGATGAGTTGTGAGTGATTTTTGACCCCCACTTCAGTTCACTGTAAGCTATCATCTTCCATGTCTTGGATTGCCTAAATTGCCTAAAAAATGAATGCTAATGTGGCTTTATTTTGGGCGGTCATGCCACTGTACCAAAAAAGGGCAATCATCCCCTTAATAGTAAGAGAACTTATTTTTTTTCTTTCCTATTTTCAAATTCAAGTACTGTTGTTGATGCTTTAAAACAAATGATAAAGATTTTTTTCGTCCTAATCTTTCACGCAGTAGATCTTGAGATCTCTCCATACAATAAGACGGTTAGATGTTAATGTTGATTCCATGTGGCACACATATCAAAACATGACCAGAGAACCACGCCGATTGTATACCTATAATCACGATCACTTTTGGAATGTGTGCAACATGGAATCAACATTTGACCATCTTATAATACGCCTATGATCCCTTTTTAAAAAAAATTAATACGCCTATGATCTCAAGATCTATTGTGCGAGAGATTCAGAAGAAAGATGACCTCCACTCTTCGAGTATAAAAGGTCTTAACAGTTTTTGCATGTGGAAGCCTAAAAAATTCAACAATTTTTGCATGCGGAAACCTTAGTGGCAACACAAGAATCTCTGGTTGCAAAAACACCCTAATTATACACATTTGGATCATTTTTTTAATGGATTCTCTAATTTATAGTACATGTGGACATAGTTTAGATTCAGTTCAAAGAATGTGTCATTGAACAATTTCTCACCATACGATCAAGAGCCTATCAGGACATTGGAACAGATAGGGCTTGAATGCCACAGGTTGGACTGTCAACTAAAACCTGAGTGGATGACTCCGGCACCATAGTTGGTGTGCTGGGGCAATTGATGACCCTTTTACCACCGTTGGTGACAGAGTTGGTGTGACGACCCGACTTTTCCAATCCCTCAGGTATAGGAAAGGCCGGTTCGCCAACCTATCGAATAAACGATAAGCCGGACAAACAGGGCACATATCAGAGTAAAGCGTAATAAAAATCCATAGCT
Organism: Chloranthus sessilifolius; assembly: GCA_021018995.1. Lineage (NCBI taxonomy): Eukaryota > Viridiplantae > Streptophyta > Magnoliopsida > Chloranthales > Chloranthaceae > Chloranthus > Chloranthus sessilifolius. Next base: position 28,513,571 of record CM037597.1, on the reverse strand, counting down.
AAAATAAATGCGGAAGCAATTAAAAGTAAAGAACCACCGATGATGGCCGACCATCATCGAAACATGGCTCATAACATAAATCAACGTCAAGTATAAAACTATGATATCCAACTAAAATGGGCCCACAAATTCAAGTCTAACTCTCACCACAAATAAGAAAATCAGTAAGTTCTATACTGGGAAAAACTCCTTAGGAGGAACCTCAAGCTCTTCCTCAGGCACGTAGTCGATCGTCCCACAAAAATAGCCACGCGCACTAACTCGTGACGTATAGTCGGAGTGAGCTAACCAACAAAGCTCAGTAGAAGAAAGACATCTACGGCATTTTACTTTAACTAACATGGTTTCAAAACAAATATCGGAATATAGCTTGTCAAACATATAAGTAGATAATAAACTGAATTTAGGTGCGAAAGTCATATGTAAGATTTATTTCTAAATGTGTGAAAACAGTTTCAAGAACATATGCAGTGTTTCAGTGTCTTAGTTTCTCTAACTTCTATATGCAAAGTTTAGTAATTCATGACTTAATCCTTAACTTAAAATACCTCCTGAGTAAACTATATCTCGAGAGCAGGAATATAGCCGATGGGAACCCCTACCTACCATCGTCGTTCATGAACCCTTTTTCAGGATGCAACAAGCCCCTACGTAATGAGGGAAACTTGTGCCAGAAAATTGTTCAGGAATTTTTGAGGGGTCGTTCAGGTCAATCATAAAACAAATGCAGATACTAATATAAATCAGATGCAAGTCTCTTATACATAGTTCAGGTTCTTGATTTCAGATTTTCAGAGCTTAAGCAGATTCAGGTTTCAGGATTCAGGTAGATTTAGATTTTCAATCATTCATATCAATTTCAGTTTACAGATGTAATTTCAATGGCATATGCAAGTTCAAAGATTTTAATTCAAAATATTCATGCGAATTAAAATAAAATATTATAAAGATGAGATTCTCCTACCAAAACTCGGAGTAATGCGAAGTCAAGCAAAGTCCTATTGATGGCCTCTCGCCCTCAATCTACATCACAATATATGTTTATGCATTAAGATTAACTCTAATTACTAATAATATAGACCTATTTAAGTGTTTCCTCAAAAACAAGTCAAAACAGGCAAGTTGCACCAATCCTAGAATTTGACGTAACATTCGCATATATTTCTGACCATCACGATGATTGATCCATGAGTTGGTCAAAATATGAAAGTTGTAGATTTTTCTATTAGCTTTCCAACGCAAAACGAATCGTCTCAATCGGAGTTCGGAATAAAAAGTTATGACTAAAATACTAAGGCAATATCGGAGTTCGGTGATACCTCGCTCGAGCGATGATAATAGCTCGCTCGAGCGATTTGATGTAATATTCTCATATATGTTTGACCATTAAGACGATTGATCCATGAGTTGGTCAAAACATGAAAATTGTAGATTTTTCTATTAGCTTTCCAACGCAAAAAGAATCGTCTCAATCGAAGTTCGGGATAAAACGTTATAACTAAAATACTAAGGCAATGTCGGAGTTCGGTGATACCTCGCTCGAGCGATGATAATAGCTCGCTCGAGCGAGCTACAGCGACGCGATTTCGCTGGTTTTCACCCGAATCGAAACCATACATCCCAAAGCAAAACCCATGGCTAATCTAATGATTTAATCAAAAAGTTTAATTAAAACGTACCTTTAATCTAAGGATTCCTAGATTAGAAATGAGTCACGCGAATGGAGCTTCGGAACGAAACCGACGGGTTTCCTCAACGATTCGCGCCGCGATCGATCCCACGAGTTCACAGAGACAACTCCAACACGCCCCCAATGATCTCAATCTCTCCCAATAGCCAACTACGAATCTAAGGTTGATTCAAGTTCTTTCTAAGGTTTAAGTGTTTTCAACAAAGAGGGTTCTAGAGAAGGAAGTTTTCTAAACCGATCTCCTATGATGATTGAAGAAGAGAGAAGACGGAGTTTCACACTGTTGGGTAACTATCAAACGACTACGGTTCTTCACGGCACTCACGTCTCTTCCTCTCTTAACAAAACCTAGTATAATACGGGAATGCAATTCCTTCTTATAATAGGATTGCTCACAAAGTTAAACACACACACATCTTATGTATTATACACTTCTAATTTTAAAACTCAAGTCCGGTGTTGAGCGGCCACACCGAGGTCGATGCACAACTTTCGCACGAGGGTCCAAATGGGCTCTAAATTAAAATCTATCCGCACAATCACATCTAGATAAAAAATCCAAAACAAATGGTGACGTCGGTTGCCGAGCCGAATACACACACAGGGTCAGTCTAACTTGGGTTCAAAATACGGGTCTTTACATTCTACTCTCCTTAGGAATTTTCGTCCTCGAAAATGTACGGATAGCTAAATCGAACTGCGGTAAGTCCTTATCCTAACACCAGTATAAAGCAAAATCGAAACAGTCTAAAGTCAAAGAACTTTGGTCGCGATACGGTAGGCTTCACTAAGCACGCTTTCAAGGGTCGGGATCCGTAGTAACCTGGATGTACTGCGTGTGGCATCCCATACTGCCATAGAGGATTGCATCCGTACATGGATGCATACCTTCCCAAGTGTCACGTGCCTGGAAACATACTTCACCATGACACAAAATTAGCACACACACCTACCCCACCCTTTTGGTAATTATTTGAGCAGTAATTTCAGATGTCAGAATTGAATACTTATTCAGAAGCATGATCACATGCCTAGTAACATGTTCTAACTGATAACACGGGTTCCAACAGACATACGGTAACCGAGAATGAATAAATATGACATTTAAGATTTTATTGTGTGATCGTTATAGATATATATGTAAAGCATCGATGTTATGAACCAATTTAACATTGAAGATTTTGAAGAAATTCTCCCTTTTTTTTTTTTTTTTTTTTTGGAAGCAAATTCAAGAATTTAAAGGTACGTATGGTTTTCTTATATAACTATAGTTTACAATATACCTTCACTCGAAAAGTTGTGAAAATTGCTCGCGAATCTCCGCTTCACGCTCCCATGTGGCTTCCTCTGAAGAATGGTTCCGCCACTTCACGAGTACTAAGGGAATGCTCTTTGTCCGTAAGATTTGTTCTTTACGATCCAAGATTCGTATCGGTTCCTCAACCAAGGATAGGTCTTCTTGGAGCTCAATGGGCTGGTAGTCCAATACGTGAGTCGGGTCCTTAACATATCTTCGTAACATGGACACATGAAACACGTTGTGCATTTCCGATAGCTGCGGTGGCAAGGCTACTCGATAGGCAACCTCGCCGACTCGGCCCAATACCTCGAAAGGTCCAACATAGCGCGGACTCAGCTTCCCACGCTTCTCAAAATGCATCACGCCTTTTGTAGGAGAGATTTTGACAAATACGTTATCTCCCACCTTAAACTCAACATGGTTTCTTTTCAGATCAGCGTAGCTCTTCTGACGACTTTGAGCAATGCGTAGTCTCTCACGGATTAACCGAACTGTCTCGGTTGTATTCTCTATGATCTCGGGACCTAAAATGAGTTTCTCACCCACTTCTTCCCAATTAAGCGAAGACCTGCACCGTCGTCCATACAAAGCTTCGTAGGGTGCCATGCCGATGCTAGCCTGGTAACTGTTATTGTAGGCGAACTCGATCAGCGGTAAATGTTGGTCCCATGACCCCTGAAAATCCAACATGCAAGCACGTAACATATCTTCTATAATTTGATTCACCCTCTCAGTCTGCCCATTGGTCTGAGGATGGAATGCTGTACTATAATCGAGCCTAGAGCCCATTCCTTCTTGAAATCGTTGTCAAAACTGAGATGTGTACATCGGGTCTCTATCGGATACGATACTGACCGGTATACCATGCAGCCTAACTATCTCCTTGATGTATAATTCTGCGAGCTTGTTGGCGGTATACGACGTATTATAAGGAAGAAAGTGTGCGGACTTAGTCAATCGATCCACAATGACCCAGATGGCATTGTATTTTCTTAATGTTCTTGGCAATCCCAAAATAAAGTCCATAGAAATGGCCTCCCATTTCCACTCAGGTATCGGTAGTGGTTGCAGTCCTGCCGGATTTCGATGATCCACCTTTCACACACAAGACATCTCGAGACATACACAGCGACATCTTTCTTTAAACCTCTCCACCAGAAGCTTTTCTTTAAGTCCTGGTACATCTTGGTACTGCCAGGGTGAATAGCGTACATAGACTTATGAGCCTCTTCCAAAATAGTGTCCCGAAGCTCAGTACTAGTTGGTACGCATACCCGGTTTCTAAACAACAAAGTGTCATCATCTTTGATAGAAAAATCTATTTTGCTTCCCCCAATCACATCCCGTCTGATAGCCATAAGTTCATCATCCGTCATCTGAAGTCTGCGAATGTTCTCATAGAGGGTGGAACGAATCACCAGTGTAGCCATTAACGCACCTGAACCTTTTACGTCAAATCTCATGCTACTTAGAGCCATATCTTCCAATAGATGCCATCTTCGCACCCTTGCGGTGAGATGTGATAACTGAGCAGAGAACTTCCGACTTAACGCATCTGTCACTACGTTTACTTTCTCGGGGTGGTACTGGATGGTATAATCATAATCTTTCAAGAACTCCATCCATCGACACTGTCTCATATTCAACTCCTTTTGTGAGAAGAGATACTTGAGACTCTTATGATCGGTAAATATATCGAAGGTCTCCCCATAAAGGTAATGCCTCCAGATCTTCAGAGCAAAAATCACTGCTGCCAACTCAAGATCATCGATGCGGGTAATTCTTCTCATGGTCTTTTAGTGTCTAGACCCATAAGCAATGACTCTCTCATTCGTTAAGCACCTAAACCCCATATGATGCATCCAGATATCTGCAAAGCCTCCCTTGCACGATGGTATAGCAAATCTTGGTAGATGTCAATCGCTTCTTGAGTTCCCGAAAACTTTGCTCACCGCTCATTCAATCAAATTTAGTATTCTTCTTCGTAAGTTGTGTAAGAGGACGATATCTTGAGAAGCCCTCCACAAACCTTCTATAGTATCACCAAACCAGAAAACTACGAACCTCTACGGTCTTTGGTACATTTCCCAATTCATCGACTCAATCTTGGTGAGTCAAGCTGTAATACCGGTCTCAGAGATAACATGGCCTAGGAAACTGACCTGCTCAAGCCAAAACTCACACTTACTAAGTTTTGCATATAACTGATGGTCTATAAGGGTTTGTAGAACCACTCGCAGATGTTGCTCATGTTCTTCTCGCGTCTTTGAATAGATGAGGATGTCATCTACAAAAACTACTACAGACTTGTCCAAATGTGACTTGAATATCCGGTTCATCAAGTCCATAAATGACGCGATGCGTTGTCAACCCAAATGGCATGACCAAGAACTCGTGGATCAACGGCTTCTGAATGTCTTCAGACTTAACTTTCAACTGATGGAAGCCTGACCTCAAGTCGATCTTCGAGAAGAACCTTGCTCCTTATAACTGATCGAACAAATCATCAATTCTTGGAAGTGGATAACGGTTCTTAATTGTCAACTTATTTAGCTAGCGGTAATCGATGCAAAGCCGCATTGAACCGTCTTTCTTCATTACAAATAGAACTGGTGCTCCCCAGGGTGACACACTCGGTCTGATAAAGCCCTTATCTAGCAGTTCCTGAAGCTGCTCCTTCAACTCTTTCAATTCAGCAGGCGCCATTCGATATAGAGTTTTTGATACTGGTTCAGTACCCGGCACTAACTCAATCGCAAACTTAATCTCCCTGTCAGGTGGTAATCCAGGTAGATCTTCAGGAAAAACATTTGAATACTCGCAAGCAATCGTAATATCTGCAATATTTTTCTTCTCCTCCTTATGATCTTGCAAGTAGGCCAGATAACCACAACACCCGTTCCTCATCATACGGTATGCTCGAATGGCAGAGATAAACAAGATCACACAAGATTTGACTCCGCAAAATCGAAAAGATTTTCTCTTCGGTGGGTGGAATGTTACAATCTTTCGAAGACAATCCACGCTCGCATGGTAAGTAGATAACCAATCCATCCCTAGTATCACGTCGAACCCTTCCATGCTCAAAATGATCAAATCAGCCACTGTCTCGTGGTCTTCGATCATCACAATCACTGATTGACACATGGTATCGGTGCTCACTGAGTTGCCCGTAGGAATTGACACTGCCAAGATGAAATCAAGGGCTTTGGGAATGATTCCCAACTTCTCAAATAACAATGAAGTAACAAAGAATGTGTAGACCCAGGGTCTATCAACACTCGCGCTTCGGTTTTGCTTACATCGCTCCCCCGATGCATAAAAAGGGTACCTTAGTTTAGACAAGCGTTTCAATTAAAAGTTTCTAAGCATGTGTGTTCATCCATAACTTATTAATAAAATTTATTAAATATCAAGCAATTATATATAACACATAAAATAAGAAGACATCTCAACTTTTAATAATACCTTGGATCACGTCGTTCGATGTTTCGGCTTCTTGAGCCATCACGGCATAAGCTCGACCTTGAACGATGGTGAATTGATCTCAGTAGAAGCCGAACTAGTTCTTCCCTTGTCCTCCTGAGGACAATCCTTAACCATGTGTCCGATTGCGCCACACCAAAAACACGCTCCAGTGTTCCTCCTACAATCCTCGGTCTTGTGTGGTTTCCCGCACCTTAGGCACATAGTGACCGAAACAAAAGATGGTGCACGAGAGGATCCCTGTGCCACTGAAGCTCCACTAGCATTAGAACCCGCTGGTCGTACGGATTGCACAGGTGATGATGCTGCCAATCTCTGATAAGGGGTCGGTCCAGAAGAAAATGTTGGTCTAGAAAATGCAGGTTGAGTAAGGTTCACTGGCGGCTTTGTAAACTTGGCCTCTAATTTTCATAAGTACCTGACTGCCCTTGTACAACCCTGTCCTTATTCGGCTGACTGCTTCTCAAAAACCACTTTTGAATTTCTTCCTCTGCTATGAGGGCCTTTGATGATTCTCCTATGTTTCCATTTCCCACATAGCCACGCTCTCCTTTATACTCGGCCTAAGACCCAGCTGAAATTTTCTGGCCTTCATCATATCGGTGGCCACATGTTGAGGTGCAAACCTTGAAAGTCGCGTGAACTCATCTCCATACTCACGCACTGACATTGTCCCGCCCTCGATGGGCTGAACTTCCATCGATGCCCTAACGATCTTGGGAAAATCGATCGTTGAGCGCCTCGATAAACTCAGCCCATGTCCAAGGAGTATTGGGAAACTCCCGCTCCGGTGTCTATACGAACTTCCACCATGGTCCTGTCCATCCGGTTTGAAGGTTGCCCATCTAACCTTCTCGACATCGCAATCAAGCACCTCGAAGATCTTTCCATCTCATCCAACCAACCTTGACGGGTCGGGTGCAAAAATTTGGAGGTCTCATCCTCCCGAATTCGGCAAATCGATGATTGTTGTTGTTGTCAGAAATCAGCTACGCTTGTCAAGCGATTGTAGCGATCTGAGCCATAGATGCGTCTCTGGCGAGCAATGTTGGTGGCGGACTTTCCAACACTTGTTCCATTCTTTCACCCTGACCTCTATCAACTCCAGCTCCTATAGGGACTGCATTAGAACCGGATGCGAAGGCAACTCCTCTTGATGTACCGACACCTTCAGGAATGTCCTCTAAAGGCACCGTCCTACCTCTGCCTCTGCCTCTGCCTCTAAATCTTGGGGCCATCTTGATGTCATTGTGAACACCACAACATCACCAACATTGATTGTAAAGACAATCACAAGCAGTACTAGTGATTACGGACCTAACGACATGACTCGTCACGAATGTCTTGGTTCTCATGGGTCCTTAGAGAATCTAAAAACCATGGCTCTGATACCAACTGTGACGACCCGACTTTTCCAATCCCTCAGGTATAGGAAAGGCCGGTTCGCCAACCTATTGAATAAACGATAAGCCGGACAAACATGGCACATATCAGAGTAAAGCGTAATAAAAATCCATAGCTAAAATAAATGCGGAAGCAATTAAAAGTAAAGAACCACCGATGATGGCCGACCATCATCGAAACATGGCTCATAACAGAAATCAACGTCAAGTATAAAACTATGATATCCAACTAAAATGGGCCCACAAATTCAAGTCTAACTCTCACCACAAATAAGAAAATCAGTAAGTTCTATACTGGGAAAAACTCCTCAGGAGGAACCTCAAGCTCTTCCTCAGGCACGTAGTCGATCGTCTCACGTACGAATAGCCAGTCAAGATTCGAACACGCGGACGTATAGTCGGAGTGAGCTAACCAACAAAGCTCAGTAGAAGAAAGACATCTACGTCATTTTACTTTAACTAACATGGTTTCAAAACAAATATCGGAATATAGCTTGTCAAACATATAAGCAGATAATAAATTGAATTTAGGTGCGAAAGTCATATGTAAGATTTATTTCTAAATGTGTGAAAACAGTTTCAAGAACAGATGCAGTGTTTCAGTGTCTTAGTTTCTCTAACTTCTATATGCAAAGTTCAGTAATTCATGACTTAATCCTCAACTTAAAATACCTCCCGAGTAAACTATATCTCCAGAGAAGGAATATAGCCGATGGAAACCCCTACCTACCATCGTCGTTCATGAACCCTTTTTCAGGATGCAACAAGCCCCTACGTAATGAGGGAAACTTGTGCCAGAAAATTGTTCAAGAATTTTTGAGGGGTCGTTCAGGTCAATCATAAAACAAATGCAGATACTAATATAAATCAGATGCAAGTCTCTTATACATAGTTCAGGTTCTTGATTTCAGATTTTCAGAGCTTAAGCAGATTCAGGTTTCAGGATTCAGGTAGATTTAGATTTTCAGTCATTCATATCAATTTCAGTTTACAGATGTGATTTCAATGGCATATGCAAGTTCAAAGATTTTAATTCAAAATATCCATGCGAATTAAAATAAAATACTCTAAAGATGAGATTCTCCTATCAAAACTCGGAGTAATGTGAAGTCAAGCAAAGTCCTATTGATGGCCTCTCGCCCTCAATCTACATCACAATATACGTTCATGCGTTAAGATTAACTCTAATTACTAATAATATAGACCTATTTAAGTGTTTCCTCAAAAACAAGTCAAAACAGGCAAGTTGCGCCAATCCTAGAATTTGACGTAACATTCTTATATATTTTTGACCATTAAGATGATTGATCCATGAGTTGATCAAAACATGAAAGTTGTAGATATTTCTATTAGCTTTCCAACGCAAAATGAATCGTCTCAATCGGAGTTCGGGATAAAAAGTTATGACTAAAATACTAAGGCAATGTCGGAGTTCGGTGATACCTCGCTCGAGCGATGATAATAGCTCGCTCGAGCGAATTGATGTAATATTCTCATATATTTTTGACCATCAAGACGATTGATCCATGAGTTAGTCAAAACATGAAAGTTGTATATTTTTCTATTAGCTTTCCAACACAAAAAGAATCGTCTCAATTGGAATTCGAGATAAAACGTTATGACTAAAATACTAAGGCAATGTCAGAGTTCGGTGATACCTCGCTCGAGCGATGATAATAGCTCGCTTCGAAGCTCTGATGATTTATTTAGTTTTCACCCGATTCGAAACCCATACATCCCAAAGCAAAACCCATGGCTAATCTAATGATTTAATGAAAAAGTTTAATTAAAATGTACCTTTAATCTAAGGATTCCTAGATTAGAAATGAGTCACGCGAATGAAGCTTCGGAACGAAACCGACGTGTTTCCTCAACGATTCGCGCCGCGATTGATCCCACGAGTTCACAGAGACAACTCCAACACGCCCCCAATGATCTCAACCTCTCCCAATAGCCAACTACGAATCCAAGGCTGATTCAAGTTCTTTCTAAGGTTTAAGTGTTTTCAACAAAGAGGGTTCTAGAGAAGGAGGTTTTCTAAACCGATCTCCTACGATGATTGATGAAGAGAGAAGACGGAGTTTCACACGGTTGGGCAACTATCAAACGACTACGGTTCTTCACGGCACTCACGTCTATTCCTCTCTTAACAAAACCTAGTATAATACGGGAATGCAATTCCTTCTTATAATAGGATTGCTCACAAAGTTAAACACACACACACATCTTATGTATTATACACTTCTAATTTTAAAACTCAAGTCCGGTGTTGAGCGGCCACACCGAGGTCGGTGCATAACTTTTGCACGAGGGTCCAAATGGGCTCTAAATTAAAATCTGTCCGCACAATCACATCTAGATAAAAATCCAAAACAAATGGTGACGTCGGTTGCCGAGCCGAATACACACACAGGGTCAGTCTAACTCGGGTTCAAAATACGGGTCTTTACAGTTGGTCAACCATAGAGATGCAAGTTCGGTGTGCTGAACTGAACCGATACTGATCCTTTTGGTATTCAGTTCGGTACACACCCCATACCGAAATGAATCGCTTTGGTTTCGGGAGAGATCCCTCCATATGTTGGACAAATGACGAAACTGAAAAACTTGTAAGGTTTTTTTTTTATTTTTCTCTTTTTTTTTTTTTTTTTTGACATCACAGATTCAATCCCAACTTACTTATTAAAATAAAAAACAAACCTTGTAAGTTGATCTTGATAGAGAAAACAAATATGTTCTTCGTTAGATGTCAATCTTATTTGCTTGCTTTACTACTTGTAAGGAAGGTGTTGTGGTGCAATGAAACCCAGAGTTGAAGTCAGTTTTTGGGGACTAAACTGCCCAACTCGTGCCCAAATAAAATAAAAAGATGATGGCCTTTCTTGTTGGCAAACAAAATTATTGAAGAGGCGTAAAAAGTTCATTGAGTTATAATTGATAACCAAGATCTTAAGACTTCTGATTGAGTTCGATTATGATCTATGTTCCTATTGTTGAGAAAGCATCAACTGGGAAATGGCGGTCCTAGAAAATCGAGGCCATGAACCTTTATAGAAAGTCTGTTAGGAACAGTGACCTACTGTTTTCATATGCCTAGAATTTGGATCTCTATCACATTGAAATGAGGGTGGTAGCATATGATCTTTGTTTAGTTGTATTCTAAGATTAACTTTTTTATTACAAATGGTTGCGAGGAATTAACATTTTGTATGGAAGTTATAGCAAACTATGTGAGCTTCTCTATGGATGCAAATTTGGATAAATATATAGGAAGCATCAATAATACTCTCTTGGGTATGCACTGAAGCTTCCTCTTCGGGTTTGATATGAAGGTGAACCGCTGAAAACATGCTTCTTTAAATGACTGATTTTGGCAAGACATGTTAATTAATAGTAGTTTTGTCTCCCTTGAGCTGTAAATAATGCCTTCTCAGGCCCATAGCCCAATGGAAAGTTGACAATATTGCAACCTCTAGGTCGCAGTTTTAATCCCAGCTTACTTATAAATAAACAGTTCAGAAAATTTAATGAATAATCTGAAGTGCTTTCTTGTGGGATGAAACATTTATACTTATCTCTTTAGTTTCATGGTTGTTCTTGGCATAGACCTCAGCTTTAACAAGTTGACAGGAAATATTCCAACCACCTTGGCTTTGGTCAAAATGGACTTTTGTAAGTAATCAAATTTCGTCTAATTTGTTTCTTGCAAGCTATTTACTATGATGGCTAATGCAATTATGCTACATAAGAAAACGCTCAATCACCGTAAATGATGGTATGGGTTGTAATTAGGTATTTGGTAGCAACTTTCTCAATGGACCCGTGCACAGTGGATGGTGAAAAAAGGAGAAAGCATGTATGTATCACTTTAAGTTAGATACGTAGAAATTTTTAATATTAATAATGATGTTTGAATCTCTTCTCACGAAATATTCGCTCATCATTTTTTCATGTTATTCATTGATTTTTCGTTTATGCCTCTTCTCCTAATATTGATGAACTATCTTTGATAAACTCACACAGCAAACTTCTGAAAATCATATTCTTACTGAGAAGTTCTAAGACTAGCCAATTACCCTTCAGGTTTGATAGGTTTTCCCAAATGGCATTAACTATATGACTGGTGTGAAAGCATGTTTACTAATCACATAATATGCCTTTTTAACTTTTCCTTCTATGTTTTCTTTTCTTGCACAAATGACTTAGGTGCAGGGTTTCAAAAATTGGCTAACATACGTATCAGTTCAGTCCGATCCGATACCATTATTTGTATCGGTATCGGCCAGTATCAGATGTATAAGCAGATACATATCGGTGATATGGTCGATCGTCCGATCAACTGATACGTATCGGTGATAAGGGGTTCAGGGTCGGCCGATATGTATTAGTATTTGGCTGATATGCATCATTATCAACAGATATCCAGCAATACTAGTCATTGGACATCCCTTGGTAGTATCGATCTGGAGGTTGACTGATACCAAGTTTTAGCACCTTGCTTAGATGAACTATAACACTTGTAGAAAAACTGGGTATTCACTAACCATAAGACTAGGTTGCATTAGAAACTGCAGATGAAGCCTAGGCCTTAAAGATCCAGTATATTTGGGTCATCCCATCAACATTTCCCTTAGTATTCTTACCCTAATAAAGGCCTTCCATTATTATATTTTATACATCTTTTCCTTGCATTGTTTATCAGTTATACTTAACAGAGTCATTGATAGTTTCGGCCCATTTACATAATCAAGCCTATTTTAGGCTTCATTATTGCAATGGTATGACTTTACCTGCTTATTGTAGCATGTTATTTGTTAGGGGTCTCAATTGGCCGGGCTTGAGCACAACCCAACCTGCTATGGGCCGGGATGGGCTTCATTTTTATGCCCATTTAATAAATGGGCCGTGCTGGGATAGCCCCCATATATAAACGGGCTGGGCTTGGTCATATAGGCTCAATCCCGTCGGACTGTTATACTATTGGACTATTTTGGTCCGGCCCGACCCGAATGAAATAATAATGAGGTGATGGGAATTTGATTACACAATGTGTTTTTTATCAGTCTTTGTTTGTTGGTGGAATAGTATTTTTTGAGTTGGAGGTTAACTCGGAAGTGGTAATTTTCAGGCTGCGATCCGTCTAACAGCCCATGCATTTGATTATTTCCCCATTAGAAATTAACAAACATTGGACGGTTAGGAAATTAATTAGACATAAAAAATATATATATTTTATTTATACTTTATTACTTATACACATTTCATTTATGGGGGACTTTTTATAAAATCTACACCATGCTAGATGGGGGGCAGACAAAAAAACTTGGGCTGCCAGTAATAAAGATAGGTAGTGATCGTTAAAAAATCTTTGCTGGCGGCTTAGGGCCGCGGGCAAAAATACTTGGGATGTCGGTAATAATATTCCTGACAAAGGGATTAGTGGCGGATAGGGAGCCACCGGTAAAATTATTGCAGGCGGCTTTGGGCCGCCGGTAAAACTCGAAAATTTTGTAGTGTGTATATACATACATATACACGTGCTTATTATTCGATGTTCTTTGATCGCAAACTATCTTTCTTTATGCATCTATATAGATCTGCCAATCATATCTATCATATCCTTCATGTATTCAGATTACAAGATCAGTAAAAGAGTTTGACTTTGGATCATCCTTTGCTTAAGGATTATAAAATTCAGGTAATTTTTTTTTCTCTTTATTGTTGAAGTAAAAGTTTGATTAGCCTTTGTTTATAATATTTATCTTTTGTGATGTCTTTCATATGTTTAATATTACAGATCATGGGAGGATTAAATACGGTTAGGAAGAAGGCTCATAATATAATGCAAGAAGTAGCAGTGAATCTGACTGAATCATGTTTGTTGACTCCTCGATGCATAGTGCCAATATTGCTATTGAAGATGGAAGTGTTTGCTTGTCAAATCTACTGCATGTTTCCGAAGTTGTTTACCAAGTTTAATAGCTATAAAAAGGAATTAGTTTACATTTGTTTTGTAAAATAATTTAGGAAAGTGTTGATCCTTTAACTGTCTGAATTTCTAAGGAACTGTAAATCACTATATGTTTTTGTGCATTTACATTTTCCATTGCACCAACTGTAGGCAATATTGGCGCCACAGTTTTCTGATTTTAAATTAATTTTATTTTGGCTTCTTATTTTTTTATTCAGTTGAATGAATTGTGCTTTTTTTCCCTTCTATGGTGATATGTGATTGATATAATAGTTATATCAGGTTCTAATTGCAAAAACAAAAAAGGAAGTTATGCATTTAAAAAAAAAAAAAAGTTTAAAAAAACAACGGTCCATAACCGTTGTTTTTAGAGTCAATTAACAACGGCTCACAAACGTTGTACTTTTACAACGGATATATACCACTGACTTAGACCGTGGTTTCAGTAGAAAAATAACAACCCTTTTCTGTAAAGAACAACAGCTACAAACTGTTGTACCTTTGCAACGGACATATACCACTGACTTAGGTCGTGGTTTCGGTAGAAAAATAACAACTCTTTTTTGTAAGAAACAACGGCTCACAACCGTTGTACGAAAGCAATGGACATATACCACTGACTTAGACAGTGGTTTAGGCAGAAAAATAACAACCCTTTTCTGTAAGGAACAACGGCTCACAACCATTGTAAATGTGCAACTGACATGGGCCGTTGTTTAGGAGGAAAATAAACAACGGGTTTAGGCCGTTGTTTAGGAAAACCACTGCTCTATAAACAACGGTCGTTACCACGACTCAAAATCGTTGTTTATGAAATTTACAACGGTTTTGGGCCGCTGTTTTTTTTCGATTTTCACGTAGTGATATTTTGGCAAAGATTCCAAGAAGGCATGAGCACGAGGTTGGATTATAGTTTGGTATTCCATCCACAAACAGATGGCTAGATTGAGAGAGTCAATCAAATCATTGAAGATATGCTTAGAGCCTGTATGATCGACTTTCAGGGATCATGGGATCAACATTTGCCGTTGATTGAATTTACGTACAATAATAGTTTTCAGTAGAGCATTGGGATGGCTCCGTATGAAGCGTTGTATGGACGGAGATGTAGATCTCCGATCAACTGGGAAGAAATCGGTGAAAAGTTTATATTGGGTCCGAAAGTATTAGAGAAAAATGCAGAGACCGTTCATATGATTCAGGAAAGGATTAAGACAACTCAAATTTGGTAGAAGAGTTATGTAGACATCAAGAGAGCTAGCATGGACTTTCAAGTCGGGGATCACGTGTTTGTCAAGATTTCACCGATGAAGGGTGTAATGTACTTCAGAAAGAGTGGGAAGTTAAGTCCCCGCTACATTGGACCTTTTGAAGTATTAAGGAGAGTTGGAAAAGTTGCATATAGGGTCACCTTACCCCCGCAATTTGATAGAGTACACGATGTATTCCACGTCTCCATGCTATGAAAGTACGTGAGGGATCCGACTCATATACTCGATGCGCCACCGATTGAAGTATACAAAGATTTGACCATTGTCGAAGAAACGATGCAAATTTTAGATCGAACTGAACAAGTGTTGCGTACCAAACAGGTTCCCTTAGTACTAGTTAAATGGAAGAACCATTCTGAAGAGGAAGCTACTTGGGAGCATAAAGCCGAGATTCACGACCAATACCCTTTGTTGTTTCAATGAACGAGGAGAGAGTGAAATGTAAAAGTTCTTGTACTAACTATTTCGACATGTAAAATAGCTTTAGTAATGAATGGAAATAAAATAGCTTTACAATCAAAGTGACTTTGAAAAATAAAACTTTCAAGTGCTCCTGACAAATTTGACCAATCGAAATTCAACTCGATCGATCAAATTTGAAAACCAATCGATCGAGGTGAGTATCATTTGATCGAAATCGCCAAACAAAGAGTAAATTCACACTATTATAAGGTATACAAAATTCGACCGATCGAAATTTAAATCATTCGATCGAATTTGAAAACCGACCAATCGATTTGTAAAATCGATCGATCAAAAATGTTAATTGCCAAAATTAGTCTGAAAAATCTACCGATCGAAATTAAAATCGCTCGATCGAATTTGAGAATCGACTGATCGATTTTTAAATCGTTTGATCGAAATCGTGGACTGACTTGATTTAAGTGGAATTCGACCGATCAAAATAAAATTCGATCGATCAAATTGTGCGATATATAAGGAAATAGACCTTTTTAGATTCAAAAATTTCAAAATTTTAGGGCTTTTCTTGGGGGTTTTTTGTGTACTTCTCCTCGGAGATCGAAGGGCCGATCATTCCAGTGTGGATTCTTCATGAGATTGAATCCAAACCTCATTTAAAAGGTAAAGCCCTAAATTGTAACCTTGTAACTCAAGTTTAAATCTAGTTTTCAAAACCCTAGGCTTATTTTGTTTAGAGACCAATGGCTTCAAAGACGAGACAATCATCTAAGGCCACCACTTCGAAGAAACCCACATCCCCAACGGGTTCTTCGCAACCACCTCCACAACGACCAACACCAGTACCCCCATGTACCTCCTCACAACCACCACCAATTTCTTCACAGCCACCATCACTTGAGCAACCTAAGGAATGATGGGCCGAAATAGGGTTTGCAACTGAGTATACAATCGATCCGGTGCTCTTTGAAATGCCAAATGTGCCGGGTATAGATGGTTGGGCACTCGATTACCTAGCGAAAGTCGGGTTGGACAATCTGTTAAAACCTCTTCATGGTTACTATTACCCTCGTCTCGTACGACTATTTTACCAGAACATGTACACCGGTGACAAATCTAATACGGTTTGTACTAAAATTGATGGGAGGGTATACGTGTTCACTCACGACCATGCAAGTAAGGCATTAGAGTGTTACGATAGCTATGGCCCTGGTATCGAGTTGTTACCCCCAAACCCTGAACCAGTGAATCGTCTTGTAGTGGCTGAACAAATTACTCACGGTCGATTAGGGTCAGGTTGAGCAATTAAGCGAGCCGATTTGCCTAGCTACATGTGGATTCTTGACACAATTTTTAAATGCAACTTAAACCCTTTAGGCCATAAGACCGAGAGACTCGGGGTAGTAATGCAAGCTTTGGATTTAGCTTTCAAGGGGTAGTGGTTTAATGTCGTGGAAGTTATTTTTGAGGGCATGACGCATGCTAGGGAAAAATGCTAGAAGGAGCAGAGAAGCCAGAGGATTATATGCCCTACGCGACCCTTAGATCAAGTATGATCGAGGATTACCAGGGAGGAGCAGCGTATAAAATTTCAACAAATGAGCTTAGATTATCTGGTAATGTCAGACTCTACTCTTTTAAGGAATGGAGAAAGACCTACAATCGGTTAAAGCCGAACCTCCGACTGGGTTAACAAGCACCGCCTGCTTCGATTGCTCCTCAAGAACAAGATCAGCCTGCCCATGATGCACCAGACTAAGAGCAACCTACCCAGGATGTGCCTTTCCAAGGCCAGCTAGAAATTATACCTCCCGCTCTGCAATAAGTTCACATTCCCATGCTTCCACCACATCAGCAAGTAGCCGGCATGACCAATGAGGAGTTAGCAGCCCTCATCACGGAGAGCAACTACCAATTGAATCGTCGTCTTGATTACCACGAGTTCATATTGGAGGACACCATGCACCTCACGTATTCGACGGACTACCTCCAGCGGATGGCGGTGATGCGTGCTTGTGTGTTCGACGCTTCTACTTCAGGAGTAGATGTGGAGGACCTACAAGCTGATGGAGCGGAAGAAGCAAATGGAGATGATGAAATTACTGGAGCTGAGGGAGCGGCTGATGATTGAAGTACTCGCTTGGAAGAAACTTTTTGGTGTTTTTGATATATTTTGATGAAACATGTATAAATTTCTATAACTATTGTGGCATGGTTGCCACATCTTTATATCGTTTTGGATATTACACACTATGGTTCTCATGTTGGACAATTCCTAGTTTGTGGATAGTAAAGCAGACTTGCGAATGGTAAATATGATTGCACAGTCTTCTGTTTTGTATATATATATATATATATATATATATATATATATATGCGTATGTCTACCAATTGTGGCATTGGCATGTGCAATCAGCTTTTCTACAGGATACTAATAGGGTTATAGGCCCACATGCCTGTGGATAATCCCACCATTGGTGGTACGTATTTGTGATATGTCCTTGTATCTTCTTGCAGGGAGTGAATCACGGTTGTGTGTGATTTTTTATGTGTAGAATTAAGTTATATGTCTTGTTTGTTTAGCCATGTGTGATACCTTTCTATTGGTGTGTGCTTTTTCTGGGTTCCTCTCGGTCCCCGTTGAATCAGTGGCCCAATTCTGTCCAAGTGGACTCTAGCGATGTGACGTTTGGAATAGTGGAGGTAAAATAAAAAAAAGGAGGGTTTTCTAGGAAGATTTCTAGTTGTTGCGATCGTCAGCTGCTGATATTTAACGACACTGCAACACGTCAGTGATCACGCTTTAGAGCGGGTGTGGGTTACTTCTTTACTGAATTGTCCGTCTGCCACTGTCAGCAGCTATGACTCTTAATTTTAGTTTAGATAATTTAGTTTTCCTTTTCTTTCCCTCTTATTGCTGTGATTCTGATCGATTTGAGTTTCCTAATTCTATTGTGAGTTTAGTTGTGAATTTATTAGAGTGAGTGGCCTATTCTAATATTATAATTCTATTAGGAGTCTAATTAATTTAGTTTCCTAATCTTATTAGAATTCCAATTAATTTAGTGTCCTAATACTACTAAAAGTCCAATTAATATCAGTCTCCTAGTTATACTAGGAATGCCAATATGTTAATGTTAACGAAACTCTAATTAATTCAAGTATGCTAATTATACTGAAAATTTTAAGTGAAGCAAATATGTAATTGTATTAAAATTCAAACTGGAGCAAATATAATAATTTGAGTGAAATTCTAATTAGAACAATTATAATAGTCTTACTAGAATTCTAATTGGAACAGAGGACTGGTTTTACTAAAATTCTAATTAAAATAAGGAAACTAATTTTACTAGAATTCTAATCAGAGCGAGAAATTGATTATCCTAAAATCCTAATTAAAGTAATGAATTATCTATGCTAAAATCCAATTAAAATAAAGGAACTAATTTTTCCTAGAATTGTAATCAAAGCAATGAGTTAATTATACCAAAATTCTAATAATAAAAAAAAGGATTAACTATACTGAAATCTAATAGAGTGAGGAATTAACTATGCTAGAATTATCTAATTAAAATAAAGGAACTAATTTTATTAGAGTTCTAATCAAGGCAATTATTTTAAGGATCAAAATTAAAATAAAGCATGTAAACTAATCATACTAAAAATCTAAGAAAAAGTTGTGGAACTGATTTTTTAATCCTAATTAAAGTAATAAAATAATGCTAAAAAAAGGGGTTTTGGGCCCGTTATGTTAAGGAGGATTGGCCTCGTTCCTCGTTCCTGAGATTAAAGATAAAATAGATTTCAGATTATAATATTGGTATTTTTAGATTTTCAGAGTCGATTTCGGGATTATAATTGTGAATTAAATTAAGAAACTAGAGTTTTAGAAAAATAAATGAATATTTGGGATTTTAGAAATATTAAATTAAGAAATTAAAAATAAAATTTAAAATTCTAGGACTGAATTCGGGTCCGAAATCAGAAAATCAGGCCATATGATTAAGGATTGGTTCTAGAACCTAAGTACTAGAACCAGAGATTAATGATAGGACTAGAGATTAAGATCTTACAACGGAGTTGAGTCTAGGGTCGGTGAATTAGACCGTCAGATTAAGGACTGGTTCTAGAAATGGAGAACTAGAACCAGATATTAAAATTACGGTTTAAAAAAAGGGTGCTACGGTCCAAAACTGAAAATTTAATATTAATAATTAAAACTAAGAGAAGTCCTAGGTCTAAGAACTAAGTACTACGGTCGGAGATTAAAAGTTAAATTCTTACCTAAGGTCGAGGCTGTGGAGAGAAATCCCGAAGATTCGAAGCTTGAATCTCAAAATCATGGCTATGTTCCTCTATGTGTTTGTTCTCGGAGTTCTCTGGTTTCGAAATCCTAAAAAAATCCATTCTCTCAAAATTGCCAGCCTCGCTGGGGCGAATTAGAAAAAAATCTTTTATAAGTTTCTCTCCAATTAAACGCCCTGTTTCAGGGGTTTAACTGGATTATGCACCGGTCTCCTGGTGCTTAATCACTTTGGGTCAGTCACCGACTCAGTGAGCGACCAGCTGACTTGCTCAGCGAGTTTTCTAGTTCTAACAATGTTAGGACTAATTGCGCGCCCATTTTGGGGTGCGCAATTCGACTAAGCGCCTCTTTTGAAGTGTTTAATAGAGGAAGCTTAGGGGTCAAGGACTATAAGACTAGGTCGGGCGTAGGCCGATTGTGTGCCAGTGGTGGGGCGCAAAATCCGATCGCGCGTCTCATGTGGGGTGCGTGATGGAGTTTCGAGGTGGTCTGGGAAAGAAAGTCTAGTCTGAAAGGGGGACTGATTGCATGTGTGTGGTTTTGCGTGCAATCGAATTGTGCGTATGGTTTTAGGCACATAATTCGGGGTTGTCCAGGTCTGGGTCAGGTCTGAAATGCTAGACTATTATTTCAGCCTGTGTTCAGCCATATACTATTGTTTCAGTGCATGGTCCCCACGTTAAGGTCATGGGGCCTGAGCCACAGAGCTATTGTTTCAGCTAGTGTCCAACCATATACTATTATTTCAGTATATGGTCCCACATATTAGGGTAAAGGGTCCGAAATTTAAGACTATTATTTTAGTCTGCATTCTGACTATATACTATTGTTTCAGTATATAGTCTCCCTATGTTAGAATCTGAGCCACAGAGCTATTGTTTCAGCCTGTAGTCAGCCACGTACTATTATTTCAATGCATGGTTTCTAATTTAAGGTCATGGGGCCTGAGTCACAGAGCTATTATTTCAGGTTGTGTCCAGCCGTATACTATTATTTTAGCATATGGTCCCAATTAAGGTTGCGAGGTCAAAGGTTAATCAAACAGATTTATATATTCTGAGAGGGCAAACTGGGGGTGTCTATAGATGCCCCTCTTCGACGTTCTCTTACAAAGTAAGAACGCGTCGAAGAAGTAGACATCCCTCATTTGAGGTGTCTTCTCGTTTCTCTTGGGAAATCACAAATGTGAACTGGGGATGCTGACATGACATGCTTGACTTTCTTATTTATCAGCGTAAGCTAAAATAGAGTATTTGAGGGCCCAGTGGTAGCTGTCGAAAGGCGCGTTCCATATCGTGGATGCCTAGGGGCGATCCCGTAGCGTATCGCTACTCATTATCATAGACAGTCGATGGGAGAAGTCAGCGTATCCTATTCCGCGGGTGCAAGGGGCATCCTGTCGGGTAGTGCAACCTACTGCGAGTGATAGTCAAACGAAAAGGAGAATCACCATATCTTAATCTGTGGGTGCAAGGGGCATCTCGCCGCATGTCGCGACCTGCTACAAGGGGCAGTCAAACAGACAGGTATGATGCAGTCGAGGTACCGAGGGGCATCATACAAATGTTCATAAATAGGTCTAGGGACCAATAATAATACAATGCAAAATAATGTCGAAGGCTTGCGCAAGTCATGTCAGACTGGGCGCGTCATTGCTCACACCAATGCATGTCAGGCGTTCCTTTTCTAATAGGCGTTTGTAAGTTTTTAGATTAAATATACTCATGGTTCGGCTTCCCAGGGGAATGGCCGGTTTGGGCTGATAATTGAAGTGAAATTTGGTAGGTGAGTCTCTTTGTTCATTTTTTTCTTTGGTTTCTTTCTATTTTTGTTGTTTTGGGAGTAAAAGATTTTTAATTTTGGAATAAGATTTTTGGTTTTACGAGTAAGTAATAAGAGTTTTATTTATTTATTTTTATTGTTGTTTCTTTTTTTTATTTTTTTTGAAAGTAAAAGATTTTTATTCTGGAGTAAGTAAGGGGTTTTAAAAATTTAAAATTTTAGAGAATTTAACTTAAGATCAATTCGGTGGTAAATCGGCGAAAAACATGGCTTCTGAGACGTCCTTGAGCAGATCCACCGGTACGGGATTTATGGACCCGACCGTTTGTGTGGTTGTCAAGATGATACTTGGTATGCCGGATACTCCGTCTAACCTTCTCGACAAATATTGATGATTGTCTCTTATAGGAGGACTATAGTGATTCACGAGTCGAGAGAGACGGGTTTTGAAAACATTTGACTTAATAATAACTAACTATATTTATAAGAAATATTGAGCAATTGAAAAGTAGGTAATATTTACTTGGGAGTGATACTTACCTGGATTGTGTGTAGCTTGTACGGTCAGTGATGGGACTTAGGGATTGTCGGGGTGATGTTGCGATGAGACTTGGTGATTCTTCTCTTTTCCTTGTGTCCGCTATGGCAGAGTTTGGTGAGTCCTAGTGGGACGTAATGTCTTAGAGAAATGATGTCGCGATAGGACTTCGCATTGGTCGGATGCGAGAGGACATGGGAGGAGTCCCGAATCTTCATGCATTTCTACTGTGGCAGTGGTTTCTGGTGACTATTATGTAGCGTGGAATTCTGGAGGAGGGTTCTTTGCTTTAGTGATGGGACATGATCGAGCTTTTTCCCTTTTTCATCATATGGCGTGACAGGTGTTGTTTGAGCTTTTCGGGTGGTGATGTTTGCAATGGGACATTGGCTGAGCATAGTTAGCGATGGGACGCTGGTAGGATATTTGCGCGATAGACATGTCCTGTCTATTTCTTTGATAGATCTTGAGTTATGTAGGATCATGCTATGGTTGCGCCATGATTGGCTTCATTTTTTTTGTGGTGTGCCCGTGTTTTCGAGGGAGTTGCTTTTGGCTTTTCGCGATGGGATATGAGGGCATGGCTAATTTATTACGATGGGACTGGATATTGAGGTGGTATCATGTGTGTGCATGTTATCATGATGGGACATGTGTGGGCAGTTGCCTCTCTCTCCTTCTTTCTCTCTGAATAGCCTGTGAGGCTACGCGATGGGACATGAGAGTTTTGATCAAAGTGTGGTGAAAAGATGTGAGGGTGGATTAATTCAGGTATTGCGCGCTTGGTACTTAATAGATTAGTCATGCATATTTGATTTGATTTAGTCTAGGATTTAATTTAGGTTAGAGTTTATCCTGAGATTAGTTTTATTTTATGGAATTTTGTTTAGAGGGTTTACTTGATTCTAATAGGTTTATCGGAGGCATTTTTTTTGTGGGGTAACTAAACAAGTTAGGGTCTCATTTTGGAAGGCCATTTTTTTTTGTCGCTTGTTTGGTTTAAGGTTTGAATTGACTTGAGTTTTGGTCTTTTATTTGATTCAACATGATACTTATTAAATGGTGTGAGTTTTCAAAGGTTCTAGATGGGTGTTAAGTATTTAAATCCTATTGACTTGTTTACATTACTTTGGATTTGTGTTTTCTTGAAAGGATACGTGTTGCATGATTATTGATTTATTAGGTTGGTCATGGATTGTGGTTTTTTTTTTTTTTAAGGGAGTATGTTTTTGGTTTTAATTTAATTAGATTGGAAGGGTTCAAAGGTGTGACACTTGTCATTTGGTAATTTAGGAGGTATAGTTTATAAATGTGTGAGCTAAAAGCTTTGAGTTCTTGTTGTTTTGAATTTTATTTCAAGTTTAGAATTAGGAGTATTGGGGCATTTTTTTTTGTGATTGTTAATGCCTTTTCTTCCTTTCTCTTTCGTATTCCGGGTACTAGGCCCAAAGAGTTGTGTTATTACGTGGGTTATTGAGAATGCACGGTAGCAGTCAAATTGCTACCGTGCTAAGGGAAGAGATGGAGGAAAAAAAAGTGGTAGAAAGGAAACCCAAGGATAAGGCATGGTCAGAGTTCTCGTGACCAATGCCTATGTTTCCTCGGTAGGCTCTGCGGATTCAGCGTTAGTTGCTCCTCCTTGTTATGCTTTCCAAGGTGAGCCTCCAAAGGTGGATCCCGCAGATCTTAGGTGGCTTTCTATGAGCCACTCTTTCTTTTCCGCTGGTTCGGGGTAAGGGGAAGAGGCTGTCATCGTTAGAATTCGTTCAGGGTGCGTTCCTCCTCCAAGCTTTTTCGAGATCTCTAGTTTCTTGAATAAATTTAGATTCGGGCATTGCCTAAATGGGTGGATTTTAAGTTTCTTATTTAAGTTGTATATTCAAAGGGTATGCTCTCGGTGTGTTTTGTAATTATTTTATTCATTTATGAAGTAATTATGTTTTTAATTCTGTTTTGTTTATTTATATTTAATGAATTTTGGCTTGGTTTATTTTATAGCTTACTTGATTTGGTTTTGAGGGAGACGTTTTTCTTATTTAATATTTCTTCGAGCTTGGTTCGATTGGGTCTATTTTATTCGAATCTGGGGTATGTTGGGAGCATTTTTAGTTTAGTTTTGTTTAGTCTAAGATCAAGTGCGTAAGTGATGGGGGGCATTTTTTTTTTTGGTTTTTTTTGTTTAGTTTGGTCTTAGTTGGAGTGTGTCGGTGACAGGGGCATTTCTTCATTTTTTGTTTAGTTTGGTCTTGGTTGTACTGTGTACGTGATGTTGGGGGAGAGGTTTTTTTTCATTTTGACTCAAGGTGTGTATGTCCTAATTCAGAAGTATTTTTGGATTGACTCTAACAAGGGCGTAGTTTAGGTTGACAGTCAGTGTCAAAAGTCTCCTAATTTGGTCCTATGAACTTGCTGTTCTGGCCACATATTTTATGTTTCTGGGAAATTACGCGCTTCACTCCGAGTGCATAAACTAATTGCGCGTCAAAATGGGAGCGCGCGTTTCGAAGGGTCGGAAGGTCATTAAGCGCTGGTGTCCGGTCGTTTAATCGTGTTCAGCACACATCATGGGGTGTAGGATTAGGGCGGTGGCCTTTGGAATTTGTGCGTGCGGGTTCGGGCACTTGAGATGATTATGCGCCTGGTGGTCGACGCGCAACCAGGTGGTCGGGTTAGTTTGAGCAGGCGACAATCCATTTACGCGCTCGGGGATGAGCGTTTGATTTAAATTAAGTGCAGGAACTGTGGTACGTGATTTGTTTGAGTGTGTGAGTTCACGCGCGTGATTTATCCATGTCTTATAAATAGTTTAAAAATGTTTTATTCTTCCCGCTCTATCCGTTTTGGTCTTTGATTCTCTATTTTCTTGTTTCCTTTTGCTCTATTTTTCATGTTTTCGTGATATCTTGCAGTCCAATCATCTGTTTCAGGCGCCATTTCGTTCGTTCTTTCCAATTTTTCGAGTTCTTTGTTCTAAGATGAAGGGTGAGAGTGGCGATAGGCACGATCTCACTATTTCTGAGTTGGAGAGGATGATGCTGGGGGAGCTAGGTGAGACTTTTGCGGCTCGGTTAGCAGAGACTCGATAGCTTCTGGTGAGTTGATTTATTGGTTTTTTACGTATTACATTGACCTGGTCTTCCGATCGTTCTGACATGGTTGTGGTGTCCCGTTTTATTTTTGGACAATCTGAGATGGTGGCCGAGGTTGCTAGTCATGTCGCGATGATAGGGTTGTTATGTGATCAACATCAAGCCTACCTAGAGGTGGAGGTCAGTTTGCGATCTGAGATCAACCGATTGGTAAGTGTCTATATAAACTTGGTTTTGTTCATTGTTAATATTGTGGGCTTGTCGACTGACATGTTCATTGTTATTCATAGAGAGCCGAGCTCACTGATGGAGTCCTGTTTCGACATTTGATCCATTTTCAGTTGCTTCCTCCAGTCGGGAGGATCTAGTGATGGCACAGCTTTGGGCCGAGTTAGATCATTGGGTAAGTTCCATTCAATCTTTCAACTCGTTTGTATAATTATAACAGTTCGTTGGGTGTTATTCTTTTGCTTTCTTAACATTTTACTAACATTATGTAACAAATACACTATTTTGTATCCATACTACTTGATGGAGACACAGGTCCGGATAGGCGTGTGCCTACCACGGGACATAAAATGTAATCAGGTGGCTCGAATTGATAAAATTATATGAAAGTTTTGGTAGCCCCATCACTTTGAGTACAATTAGACCATTGTACACAACTTTGTATTCTATGTATATATATATATATATATATATATATATATATATATATATATATATATATATATATATATAGCTACCTAGCTGAAATATATGGCTACTAAGCTAGCCCAACCAATCTATGTTAAGCATAACCAGGTCTAGACTCACTACCTCAGCTCGCTAAAGAATATAGCTCAACCATGTGTATGCTTGGTAAGCAGATTAAACCAATTTTGATTCATTTGCCTATACAAGTAAAAACCTGTATGAGCTTGGTGTTTTATGTAAGCCTATTTTTGGCATATATACTATACACTAAAAAGGTGTAGCAGGCTTATACAACAATTTTGCCTTCCTTGTCGTTTAGGTGGATACATAGAAAATGCGAATACAGGCTTTGTATAACAACCCAACTTTAATTGCTTATAAGCTGCTTGAATCTTTACTTAACTACACGACCAAAGTGAGTCATCGAGTGATTTCACGCACGCAATGTGCAGCTTAACAATTATAAAAACCTGCAGATTCTTCTACTTTTCTAAAGAAAACTCTGCATAAGTATACCAGTGAAGTTAGAAATTACAGAGAAAAGAAACGAGTGCAATGAAAACTCACATCTAGTAGAACCTTGTACGTCACCTTAAAACCTTAGACCTGAACCGACGAGATGGTCACATGAGTTCGGTTCTCAGTTGTGAAGCTCGGTGAACTACTTCGGCATCGTTATACCTGCTAGTTGACAAAAAAGTACAGAGACTACCACCTTAATATATGGAAATTGGTAGATCCTAAACTATTGATCTGTGGTGTTGAATCCATCGGCAGCACAGACAATGGTTGGTGTTAAAGAGGCACACGAGATTTATCAGGCCGAAATTATTGTGCACTTCAGATCGTGCATAGCATATAGAATATAGATATAGAGAATCGGAGATAGCATGCTGCATTTTTGACAGAATTGAATATCAAAATTATATATACATATATATTTATCCAAGTGATCACCCAACCATATAGGTATAGAACCTAGAAGCAGACAAGGAGGCACCACGGCACCACGACAAGCATTGCTTGCCGCGGCAAGGTGCCCAGCTAAAGGCTTGCCGCGGCCTTATGGCTTGCCAAGGCAAGCCTATGAATGGTTGTCATTTTTGCTTCACAGACCCTTGGTCTGTATCTGGCCTACGTGCGGTGACTCTCCAGTCTGTAAATAGTATACACCATAAGTATCGGGTCTCGGATGACCCAATATTCTATTTGATTATACTAAAATCCAAATATATGACCTATAGGTGCCACTTGGTGCACATGAGCAGTTTTGAGAATGCGTTATCAGATGCATGAGCACACATACAAAGTAGGTTCACGTTCGCATAAGATAAGGTAGGGAATATATTTTGTTAATATATAATTGTTTTCTTCTTCTCATATAGAGTGCCAATTATTTCTCATGTATGATTTAGAAAAATAATTATAGTGATGAATTACGTGGAATTAAAGTTCACTAATGAGCATGCTAGGGGTAACACGTAGACCTGATATTGATTTGATGTGATAAACCTGATCAGATGTGAAATAAGTCAACTAAATTATCAGTTGATTTGATGAGAAATGCATATCACTTGTGATCACATACTAGTTTTGACCACATGTTCATAGAATTTGATATTACATAACTATATATAAGTTTTGTAAATCGGTTTTCTAGAAAGGCATACTAGTTTTTCATATCAATTGGATAATAAATGAATATAAGAGGTGCATAGCAGCTTTATAACTTTATGTTAGTTTGTATAATATTTTGTTACAAGGCAGTATTAAAGCATACATGACATGCTAGTTGGAAGTAAGCATGCACATTCTTTGATTTCATACATTGTTCACAGTACATCATTTAGATCCTGCTAATCCTTGACATCCTCTCCATGTGTTTGCTTAGTTCTGAGTCAAGTGATCCCGCTTTCACAGGAGCTTGACTATGTATTGGTAACAAGTGATCCCGCTAACTCGGGAGCTTGATTTTCTTAGTCCAAGTGATCCCGCTAACTCGGGAGCTTGACAAGTGATCCCGCTAACTCGAGAGCTTTATTTGTCTCGGTTCAAGTGAACCCGCTAACTCGGGAGCTTGATTTGTCTCGATTCAAGTGATCCTGCTAACTCAGGAGCTTGACAAGTGATCCCGCTAAATCGGGAGCTTGATCCTTCTGTTTCATCCAGCACGTGTATCTTGTTTTAGCTTGATTTCTATACCTGTTACACCATGAGTTAATTCAGCATGTCAGCATGTTATATTATTCGCATGATAATAAAGTTGTACTCTTCGGTTTATTTTATGCCTCTAGTAGAGAATTTGGTAAAACTAAAATATATGTTAATAATGTAAAGTTCTCTGCTGAGCTTTGATGATAGCTCATTCTATGACTTAAATGTCTTAGTTGAATATCTTGATCCAGAGCAAGCAACTGACCCCACATACCAGCCAAACGAAGAAGAAGAGGAAGAAGACGAAGAAGAGGACGAGGAAGAATTTGCAGATGAATTCTTTCCTAAATAGGTTTGTGGTTTGAGAGAGAGAAAGATAGATGTCTTTGGGATAAACTTGTATTAAACACGTATGATAGTTTGATATTTTGTTTTGAGATGTATAGGTGTTCTTTCCATTGTTTAGATTATGGGTGGCCGTCATCGGTGGAAAGCTATACATCGGATCTGTTATCCTTGTATATAGAGTTTGCTAGTTCCTGCTTGATGAGTAAAGAATAGTTTATTTTACCATATTATTGTCTGTTAGAGTAAGTACATTGCTTCCGCGTTTGCAACACTTTGTACATATTTTGACACCCTTGCATGAAAGGATCATATTAGGTGATCCGACGACGTGACGGTTCCAATATAAATTGAGGGAGACGTCGGGTTGTTACAGGTGGTATAAGAGCACCGGCGTTAAGTCATTGGGAGACTTAACTCTGGCGTACAAATATGGCAAAGTGTCTGATAATTGTTCAGTGTTAAGATTTAGATTGAGTTCATGTTATCTGATCAAGTTGTTACCTGATCAAAATAGGTTAAGATGCCTCCACGACGTGGAAGAGGTCAGGTAGTCCACTGTTGGCCCATCGCACTGGACCAATTGCGATCCGAGTAGCAGGTTATGAGCATGACACCGCCTTGGGAAGCGGTGAGAATGTACACATGGCAGAAAGTCAAACGACGATGGAGATTGTTGCTGAGCATGCTCCGCCAGTTATAGATGCTCCTCAGATGGGAAATGCTCATGGAGTTGAGCAAATTGTGAGACAAAATTGGTAGTTGCTGGAGACCATGGTCAACACCATAGCTATGATCGCTGTTAGACGTCTTGAGGGTTTTACAGAGTTTGTTCGACTGAGACCGCCGAGTTTCCATGGTCAGCATGATCCAATGGAGGCCGAGAAGTGGTTAATACAGATTGAAAAGGTGTTGCAACGAGTTACTTGCACTGAGGAAGAGAAAGTGAGCTGGGCGGCCTATAAATTAGAGAGTGAGGCAGAGTCATGGTGGCAGTCTGTAGAAAGGACAAGAATGCCGGGAGTACCATGGACTTGGGCCGAGTTCACAGAGGCATTCAATGAAAAATATTTTCCAGCACCTGAGAGATACAAGATGGAGGTGCAGTTTGCGACCTAGGTCCAGGGCCAGATGACTGTTCAGGAATGCGAGGCAGAATTTACCCGCCTCTCTAGATTTGCACCCTTACTTGTAGCCACCGAGCTTATGAAGACACAAAAGTTTGAGCGGGGTTTGAAACCCCTGATCAAGGAACGAATTTTGTTGTTTCAAGCAACGACTTAGGCCAATGTGATGAAATTGGCCCTGATAGCAGAAACAGATGTAGATACAATGTTTAAAAGGAGAGAAGAAAAACAAAAAGCTTGAAAAGCTCCGTCACAGTCCTTTAGTTCCGGTTAAATCAATAAGCGACCGCAATACCAAGGACCGACAACATTTCAACCTACTGTGGGAGCCTATACACGACCTTATAATTCAGCATTACCATCGAGGATTCCACGTGTTCAAAACTAGCCTGTGCAGAATATATTTAGAGGTACATCGAGTGTTTCACGAGTACGACCAGCAGTATCCCGCACGGGATCCTATACGGCTTCATCAGTAGCCTCAGTTGAGATCTGTGGAAAGTGTGGAAAGGGCCATAAGACAGAAGAATGTTGTAAAGCGTTTGGGGCATGTTTCCATTGTGGAAAGATGGGACACTGAATAAAAGAATGCCCGGACTTAGTTGGAACGACGGTAAAGGCTGGACCGGTTCTACGATCTGCACGACCTACGGTAAAAGGCCGAGCTTATGCTGTAACTGCAAGGGATGCACGAAACAACAATGATATCATTCAAGGTATGCATGCACATTATTTACTAAATTCAGTTTCTTAAATTATCTTTTAGATAAAGAAGATCCATCTAGTAAACTATGATATTTGCTACATTAATATTTTGTTACTTTACTTGATATTCAATTACGTAAAAGCAATTTAACTAATACTAGTCCATCTACACTAGGAATCTTGCAATTATATTCAAAAGATGCTTATTTGTGTTATGACGCACGAGTTTTGATAGATCCTAGATCTACACATTCATTTATTGTACCTCAGTTTGCTAAAAAGTTGAGAAAATTAGGAGGCATTCCAGAACCTCTTGATTTTATTTTAGATGTAACACTTTCGATTGGACAGTCTCTCACGATTGATATGGTGTATCGCTCGATTATTGTGTTGATCAAAGACTATTGGCACTACAAAGCGGTAGCCAACTTGATCTTACTTTTGATGCAAGGATACGACATAATCCTTGGCATGGATTGGTTGGTCAACCACCATGTGAACGTTGACTGTAGAAAGAAGCTTGTCTCTTTCCGCCCCCAAAAGAAGACATCAGCTAAATTTTACGGAGTGCAGTCAACTAGTCTTTCTTTTATATTAGCGATCCGAGCACGGCGACTACTTGATGATGGTGCTCAAGGGTATATCGCTTTTATTCAAAGTAAAGATTAGGAAGAGAAGAAAATTTCACTTGAAGATGTGCTGATTGCTGGTGAATTTCCCGATGTATTCCCTGATGAGTTGCCAGGATTATCGCCTGATAGGGAAGTGGAGTTCGCTATTGAGTTAGCCCCGGGTATCGAGCCAGTATCAAAGGCGCCGTATCGAATGGCACCGATAGAATTAAAAGAACTCAAGGAGCAGTTGCAAGAACTTCTTGATAAAGGCTTTATCAGACCGAGTGTGTCTCCATGGGGCTCACCGGTGTTGTTCGTAAAAAAGGATGATTCAATGCGCCTTTGCATTGATTACCGTAAACTCAATAAGCTGACGATCAAGAATTGATATCCGCTCCCCAGAATCAATGATCTTTTTGATCAGTTACAAGGAGCGCGATTCTTTTCAAAAATTGATTTACGATCAGGGTATCACCAGATGAAAGTGAAAGCTGAAGATATTTCAAAGACAGCTTTTCGAACACGTTATGGTCACTACGAGTTTCTTGTCATGCCCTTTCGGGTTGACCAACGCACCTACCGCATTTATGGACTTGATGAATTGAATCTTCAAACTATATCTCAATCAGTGTATCGTGGTATTCATCGACGATATACTCATCTACTCAAAGACGAAAGCAGAGCACGAGGATCATCTACGTCTTGCTTTGCAAACATTGAGAGATTCTCAGTTGTATGCCAAGTTTAGTAAATGTGACTTCTAGTTAAATCAAGTCAGTTTGTTGGGTCATATCATTTTAGAAGCTAGTATTACCATTGATCCGACAAAGATCGAGGCTATAGTACAATGGAAGTAGCCACAGACAGTAATTAAGATTCAAAGCTTTTTAGGTCTCGTAGGCTATTACCGATGTTTTATTGAAGGGTTTTCTCGACTTGCTGGACCACTCACGCAGCTCACTCGAAAGAATGCCAAATTTGAGTGGACTGAGGAGTGCGAGTAGGGTTTCCAAGAGTTAAAAAGGAGACTTACATCCGCACTTGTCCTAGCATTACCATCAGGCAGTGGTGGTTTTGTTATCTTCAGTGATGCTTCATATAGTGGGTTAGGGTGTGTCTTAAATCAATGGGAATGTGTAATTGCATATGGTTCCCATTAGTTGAAAGATCACGAGAAGAACTATCCCACTCATGACCTAGAACTAGCTGCGGCCATCTTTGCATTGAAAATCTAGAGGCACTATCTGTATGGTGAAACCTTCGAGATTTTTACCGATCACAAGAGTCTCAAATATCTCTTTACCCAGAAAGAGTTAAATTTGAGGCAGAGAAGGTGGATGGAATTCTTGAAGGACTATGATTGTTCTATGCAGTACCATCCCGACAAAGCCAATGTAGTAGCTGATGCGCTTAGTCGAAAATCATCCGCTCAGTTATCCCATCTTGTGACACGGCTACAAAGATGGAAATTACTTAATGATATTGTATCATCGAGTGCCACTTTGCGAGTAACGTCAACTGGAGGTTTACTTGCTACAGTAATGATCCGATCTATACTCTTCAATAGGATCAGAGAGCTCCAGATGAATGATGCAGAGCTTATTGCTATCAGACAGGAAGTAATTGGTGGGTTACAGCCACCAAGATGATAAGACTTTACGTCAAGAAATTCTTTAGCAGGCTCACAAGTCAGCATATGTCATCCATCCTGGTAACATGAAAATGTATCAGGATCTCAAAAAGACGTTTTGGTGGAACGGCTTAAAGTGAGACGTGGCAGGATATATTGCGAGTGTTTAACCTGTCAACAGGTAAAGGTTGAGCACAAACACCTTGCTGGCCTGCTATGGCCATTACCCATCCCAGAGTCGAAATGGGAAAATATTTCCATGGATTTTTGTAACACCCATGATTTCCGTGTACTGTGCAGGTTATGTGTGCCATGAATAGTGCTATGGCATTTGTGGTGCACAAGAAAACTAAAATCCCTATATATGCTCTTAGGTGTATATTTTTGGCAAGTAAGCCAAGTGGATGCAAAATACTTAGGATAAATGTGTGTGGTTAGCACACTAGTTAAAACAAGTGAGAGAAAAGGGGGAGGAGTCTCCCAAACGTTGTTTATTGAGCTTAGAAAGAGACAGTGAAATAGGGAGAAAGAAGAAAAGGGTTTTTACTAAAAGAAAACTAGAAATAGGAAGTTTCCTTTGAGAAGAAGGTGAGATTCACCTTATGGATTTTTAATATAGGAGATGAGGAAGGTGGTGAGGAGAGTGAAGAAGATTCCTTAGTTTTGAGAGCTTGGTAAGGATTAAGAAGGGGTTTGGAGGAAGGGTCTTGAAACCCTCATTTGTATGGTTGATCTTGGATCGAATCTAGAAGAGATTCGATTGATCTAAGGTATGTTTAATGCTTATATGTGTTTTAAATAAGGTGTTAATGATTAGTTGAATCATTTCAACATTTAAATAGGGTATTAAATGAGGTAGGAGGTAGTTCTCAAAATGATCGAGCATTTACTGTGATCGCTCTTCGCTTGAGTGGTTAAAATAGCTCGCTCGAGTGAGGAACGACAAATTATATGAGAAGAAAAAGTTTTGGACTCGCTAGAGAGAGACCCTTTGTAAAGGGGAATCTCGCACGAGAGAGGTCGCGTAAAGTCAAGAGGCATCGTTTATAATCACTCGCGCGATATTATGTACCTCGTTTATGATCGCTCGAGCGATGAATAGTGCTCGCTCATGCGAGGTACTACATAAAAATTTACTTTTATTTTTGTTGTTCTGGGGAGCTATGATTCCAAGATTCTTAGAGAGTTTTCTGAGAGTATCTTTGGCACATGTAATATAGGTTTGGCATGTGTTAGATGCACTTGATTCCCTAGGGGATGGCGATGCGTTAAATGATGGCTTTGCATTAAGATAGGGAACACCTTGAGCATGTACTTTAATTACAAGATTATGTATATAGTGATAAAAAAAGAGTAACTAAACATTGAAAATGTGAATCCTAAGTGTGGGTGTGTGCGTGAACACAAAGTAAAGTAAATAAGTATGACGTCCCCAGGGGATGTGAAAATGATAAATGCATCTGTATAATGCATTGACTTGGACATCACAGGGATGTAAGTGATCATGTAAGGCAAAGAGAATGAGAATGATAAGGCCTAATTTACTATATTTAGCATAATCACACGGTGAATAACTATATGTAGTACACTTGATATTTAAGGTTTGGAGAATACCCCACCGACTTGGCGGTATACCCACGACTGATGCGGCAGGATATCCGTGATCGGTACGGTGGCCTTTCTGTACACCAGTTTGACATTCCAGAGATGTAGTTTTTTATGTATGAGATATGAACCCCGTCACCAATGAGAAAGGGACCTGGGTAGCATTGAAAGATATAAATATGTCTAATTAGATTATGATGGTGGGTATTCCATCGGGCGCTTGATGCTATAGTAAGTCGGGAAATATTTAAGCTATGGTTTAAGTCTTTAGGCCAAATCATTGTGGTAAATAAATAAGTTGAGAACAAATGAAACAAGTAAAGTAATAGTGACATCCAAATGCATCTTTTAAGTTATTTAAACTGCTTTTTCAAGAAAACTTATTGATACATCATACTGTTAATTATCATGAAATATATGTGAGAGACTAACTTATATGTTCAATTCAGTTTGATTCCCTATTGAGCTATGATGTAGCTCACCCTTTAGACTATACGTCACAGGTCCCATACTTGCGACTGCTACTGCCTCTGGAGACGTTGATCCGAGAGATTCGGATTACGTACCTGGGGAGGATCAGGAGCCCCCTCCTGAGGACTTCTTCTAGGAGATTCCGCTCGTACTTTGATTCGATTTTGTGAGATTTCTATACGGCTTGGTATGTCAAGCCTTTTTGAGTAAATGTATTATATTGATATATTTTGGCGAACCATCTGGGGTGACTTTGTTTTATTCACTGATGGTTCGGGTCGGTTCCTTTGCTCATGCAGTGGCATGGGATTAGAATTGTCTTTTGGGTTCTTATTAGAATAATATATTATTAATGCATGAAAGATTTAGTTAAATTAAATTCTTATGCTTTATTGTGGTTGGCTATACCAATGTTTCGTGTAGATTTATGGGGCATGGCCTCGAGGGTCGTGCTGATGGCACGGGTTTTGGGGTGCCAAAATTTGAGCTGTCACAGTTGGTATCAAAGCTGTTTCTTTTAAAATTTCTGATAATTCTTATTGTTATCAGAGCATAGGGACTTCTGCTAATGAAACTTTGGGTTTCACTTACAGACTGTGATTATCTTTAAGAGGAAGAAGGGGCTGACCTCGGGGTGGCCAGGATAGAAATTTACGTAGTAGAGATGACTTCATCTCGGCTACTAATAGAGTACTGATGGGAAGTAGAGGGGCTTTCGGAAGTAGTGGCCAAGAGAGCCAAGACCATGAAGAGCCGAGAAAGTGATTGTCAGGAAAGAGATCAGAGGGAACAAGAAAGAATAAAGGAAAGGAATGAAGAGAGAGAAGAGCGTCAGCGGATGATGCATACCATGGAAACCATGGCGACAGCTATGGCTCAGCAAGCAGCGTCCTTAGCAGCTCACAATGTTAGTGATCAGCAACAATCACCTATACCTCTAGTAGGTCCAACACCGCCAGTGTCCTCCGCATTTACGGAGTTTAGGAGGATGCGTCTTCCTAACTTTTCACGGTAAGCTGAGCACATAGTTGCTGAGAATTGGCTTAGTAAAATGGAGAAGGTGTTTAGCGTACTTACATACACGGAAGACGAGAGTGTCCATTGGACAGCTTATATGCTTGATGGGGAGGAGGCTGGGCCTTGGTGGAAGTCCGTTTTTAGGACTAGGGCTCAGGAGACCCCAGGATTGCCCTGGACATGGAATGAATTCGTAGAAGAATTCAACAAACAATACTTTCTTGAAGTTGTACGAAATCAAATGGAAGTAAAATTTCTTCAACTCGTACAAGGAAGGATGTCGGTAAGGGAATATGGAGTGGAGTTTATGAGGCTTGCTCGTTTTACTCCTGATTATGTGATTACCGACTTGATGAAAGCAAAGAGATTTCAACGTGGCTTGAGGCTGGACATTAGAGGGGGAGTAGTGGCATTTGAGTTGAAGACCTATGGAGAGGTCATGAGCAAAGCCTTTGTCATTGAGGAAGACAATGATGATAAATATAGAAGAAGAGAGTTGGGAACTATGAGCCGGTGAACAAAAAGCCGAGTTTCGTAGCGCCTATTCAGAAGCAACCGTTCCAACCAGGGTATGTGAGACTAGTGCAACAGACAAACTATCAGAGGTTCTCAATGTTTGCGTTGGGGAGGCCGATAAGATATGAGAGCCCTGCTACTATTACGGGGCAACAGTTACACAGGGTTCCTCACGAGCAGCGTCGACTACAGGGGAGACTTGTGCCAAGTGTGACAAGTCTCACAAGACAATTGATTGCAAGAAGGGCACGCGAGGTTTCTATAAATGTGGAAAGATAGGCCAAATCATCCGAGACTATCTAGAGATGGTTAAAGAGAGGACAGTTTCTGCTTCAATGCCACAACCTATACAATCAAGGAAGCCGATCGTGCAAGGAAGAGCTTACGCAGTCACTGCCCAGGAAGCGCGAAATGTTCACGATGTTATCCAAGGTGAGATTCCTTTTAAATAACCAATTACAATTTCTTAAAATTTTAGATAGAGAAGGTGCATTTATTTAGAAAACAATGTAGACTAGTTCTTGTACTTAACTTGGATAAGTAAATGTGCACTATATCTGTATGTACGTATGTTATAGGTACGTTACGAGTATACGAAAAGGGATGCTCCGTAGCATGGGAAGCTAGAGTGTTGATAGACCCAGGGTCTACCCACTCCTTTGTCACTCCGAGGTTTGCAAAGAAAATGAAGATTGTTCCGGAGATGCTGGATTTTGTTCTACCAGTGTCTATTCCGACTAGAGAATTAGTTAACACATAATTAGTTTGTAAGTCAGTAGTAGTGGGTATTCATGATGGAGACGTTTATGAATTTGCAGCACAATTAATACTGTTAGATATGAAAGGATTTGATATGATCCTTGGCATGGACTGGTTGTCACAATACTGTGTGACCATAAATTGTAAGAACAAGGTCGTCATATTTAGACCTAACACAAGGAGATCGTTCCAATTTCTAGGAGAGAAATCGACACATATGCCACTTATCTCTGCAGTCAGGGCTGAGTGTTTGATCAGAAAGGGATGTAGTGGTGATTTGGCATTCTTGAAGGAGGATAAGAAAGGGAAGAATATTATTTCAGAAATAGCAGCTGTGTGAGAATTTGAGGATGTGTTTCCTGAGGAATTACTAGGATTACTTCCAGATAGAGAGGTGGAGTTCGCTATCGACTTAGCACCTGGAACGGAGCCTGTTTCTAAAGCACCATATAGGATGGCTCCTGCTGAGTTGAAAGAGTTGAAAGAGCAGTTACAAGAGCTCATGGACAAGGGGTTTGTAAGAGCGAGTGTGTCTCCGTGGAGAGCACCGATCTTATTTGTAAAGAAGAAAGATGGGTTAATGCGACTGTGCATTGACTATCGCCAGTTAAAGAAACTCACTATAAAGAATCAATATCCATTGCCTAAGATTGATGATTTATTTGATCAGCTGCAAGGAGCGAGGTATTTTTCCAAGATCGATCTGAGATCTGGATACCATCAGCTTAGGGTCAAGGCAGAGGACATCCAGAAGACAACATTCAGGACACGGTACGGACACTACAAGTTCTTAGTAATACCGTTTGGATTGATGAACGCACTGGCGTCGTTTATGGATTTGATGAATCGAGTGTTTAAACCACACTTAGACTCCTGCATCGTGGTATTCATTGACGACATTCTGATCTATTCCAAATCAAAGGAGCATAAAGAACACTTGAGAGTTGCTCTACAAATCTTATGTGAACACCAATTATAGGCTAAGCTCAGTAAGTGTGAGTTTTGATTGAAAGAAGTTAGCTTTTTGGGATATGTTGTCTTAAAGGAAGGTGTTACAGTAGATCCGGCTAAGATCGAAGCAGTGGTGAATTGAAAATAACTAAAGAAGGTAACAGATGTCCGTAGTTTCCTTGGTCTAGTTGGCTACTATCGACATTTTGTAGATGGGTTCTCTAAAGGACGCAAGATTTGAGTGGAGTGAAGCATGCGAGAAGAGTTTTCAAGAACTCAAGAAGAGACTCACTTCAGCTCCAGTGCTGGCGATTCCTACAGGCAGTGAAGGGTTTACGGTATATAGTGATGCTTCACATAATTATTTGGGCTGTGTGCTTAACTAACACAGTAAGGTAATAGCTTACGGGTCGAGACAGCTGAAAGAGCACGAGAAGAACTACCCGACACATGACCTAGAACTAGCAGCGGTCATATTTGCATTGAAGATTTGGAGACATTATTTTTACGGTGAGACCTTTGAGATCTTCACCAACCACAGGAGCCTCAAATATCTATTTACACAGAAAGAGTTGAATATGCGGCAGCGCAGATGGATGGAGTTTCTCAAAGACTATGATTGCTTCATACAATATCATCCAGGCAAGGCTAATGTGGTAGCCGATGCCTTGAGTCGGAAGGGTTTAGCTTAGTTGGCTAGTTGATTTTGGGCATGCATAGATGGAAATTGTTTGAAGACATCTCACTATATGATGCAAATATCGAGGTACAAGCTATAGGAGCCTTCTTGACTAACATATCAGTGAGACCGATGATCTTTGAGCGCATTCACGAGCTACAGATGAGAGACCTTGAGTTGACCAAGATTCTCCAAGATGTGATTGAAGGCATAAAACCAGAGTTCTCAGTTAAAGAAGATGGATCCTTATTATTCAAGGGCCGTCTTTGTATTCCAGATGATGCCGACCTACGACAAACTATCCTTGATGAAGCACAAAGTCAAAGTATGCTATCCACCCTGGTAGCACTAAAATGTACCAAAACTTGAGGAAGAATTATTAGTGGAGAGGTTTAAAACAAGACGTGACCAAGTACGTGTCACGGTGTTTGACGTGTTAGCAGGTGAAGGTCGATCTTAAACACCCTGCTGGGTTATTAAAACCTCTACCCATACCAGAGTGGAAATGGGAATCAATCTCTATAGACTTCATCGTTGGACTACCACATACAGCTAAGAGATACAATGCCATTTGGGTAGTTGTAGACCGATTGACTAAGTCAGCACACTTCTTGCCTTACAACACGATATACACGGCAGGAAGACTTGCAGAGTTGTATATGAAGGAGATCATGCGACTACACCGGATTCCAAGCAACATTATTTCTGATCGTGATCTGTTATACACTTTAAAGTTTTGGAAGAAGTTTCAGGAAGGCATGAGAACAAGATTGGACTTTAGTTCAGCGTTCCATCTGCAAACCGATGGGCAAACTGAGCGGGTAAATCAAGTCATAGAAGACATGCTCAGAGCGTGTATGCTTGAACTACATGGATCATGGGATCAACATCTACCGTTGATCGAATTTGCTTATAATAATAGCTATCAGACGAGCATTGGCATGACACCGTATGAAGCTCTCTATAGACGACGGTGTAGATCGCCTATCAATTGAAAAGAGATAAGCGAGAAATTTGTTTTGGGGCCAGAGTTACTTGAAGATAATGCCACTTATGTTCGTATGATCAGGGAGAAACTCAAAGCAGCTCAGAGTAGATAGAAAAGCTACACTGATATCAAGAGGACGAGTGTAGACTACACCGTGGGTGAGCATGTATTTGTGAAAGTGTCACCTATGAAAGGCGCTATGAGGTTTGGAAAGAGAGGCAAGCTAAGTTCCCGCTATCTTGGACCCTTTGAGGTTTTGGGTCGAGTTGGAGAAGTTACTTATCGCATTGGATTACCACCGTTATTTGATTGGATACATAATGTCTTCCACATATCTATGCTTAGGAAGTACGTGAATGACCCTTCCCATATCTTGAGAGGTCAGCCATTGGAAATGCACAAGGATATGAGCATGATAGAGGAATAAGCAAAAATATTGGATAGAAAGGAGCAAGTACTACGCACCAAAGTGATTCTGTTAGTGGTTGTTCGATGGAAGAATCATCCAGTCGAAGAAGCAACGTGGGAGCGTGAGGCAGATGTCAAACAACAGTATCCTAGCTTAATTGAGGACTCTAGTTAATACTCTACAAATGTTGCAAAATATATAATATTTTGGCAGTGTATATACAAATTTCTGTTTTAAAATGAATGGATGAGTTCTGTTAAATTTTGGGCATAGTTCATTTCAATCTTGGTAGATTGATCATTCACCAATAATTTCCAATTGCCATGGATAGGATATTTGGTGTTAGAAAGGGCTTAGAAGTTAGAAGTAACACAGGGTGAAATTATAAGACAAAATGAACCAGAAAAATATTTCTGGGCTCGCTCGAGCGGTGACTTATGCTTGCTCGCGCAAGCCATATGAAAATATAGCGCCAAATTTATTCTGGACTCGCTCAAGCGAGGACTTATGACTGCTCGAGCGAGGGCAGCGGTATAAATAAGGGGCGATCACTGTTTCACCCATTTCTTCACGCGAGAGGGAGTTGGGGTGCTGGGGTTTAGGGTTTTGCTTTGGGGGTTCTTCTCTACGGACGATTTCAAGCCGGATTCGATCCGTTAAAAACACGTAGAAAGATGAATTCTACCCTTAATCCACCTTATTTTCCTTGATTTTTGTTTCTTGACACCCTAATGGCTTTTGCAAGCCCTAACCCTCAACCTAGAAAGAAGGTTGCGATTTGATTGCCATCTTCTCGCAACAAAGCACCACAAGCTCCAAAACCACCACCTCCACCACCACCACTTCAAATAGATGCACCGGCCCTATTAGATGATTGGTGGGGGGCAAAAATCTTTAAAACCGAGTGGGAAATCCACTCCACTTGCTTTCGAGATCCTACGTCTACAAAATGGACTTCAGATTTCCTCACGTAAAACTGTATGAGATCATTATTAGCGCTTTTGGGAATCAGTATTATCCGCGGCTCGTTAAATTATTTTATCAAACCCTTAAAAGCATGACCGATGAAGACATTCTTGTCATTGAAATCGATGGAAGGTCATTTGAGTTTGGCGATGTCGACATTTTGCTCGCCATGAATTGCCCTCACACCTATACCCGAGAACCTAATTCACAACCACCTTTTGCCCAAGAAGTACCTTTCCAGACAATTATCGTTGACATTACTGGTGGCACCACTGCATTGGGACAATCTATCACTCGGTCCCAGTTGTCGCCACATATGTGGCCTCTCGACATCATTTTTAAGAAGAATTTATACCCGACGGGCCACAACCAGGAGCGTCGTGACACATTTTTGAGGGCATTGCACTCTGCTTTTCACAACAAATGGTTTAGTGCACCAAGGGTGGTTCTCAAGGGCATTATCCATGCTCTTAAATGAAATATGAAGGGTACTATTCTACCACCCATCAATCATTTACCTTACACCCGTCTTATTTTCCGCCTCTTTGACTTGCGCAAAGTGAAAGAAGGCTTTCACAT
Organism: Chloranthus sessilifolius; assembly: GCA_021018995.1. NCBI lineage: Eukaryota > Viridiplantae > Streptophyta > Magnoliopsida > Chloranthales > Chloranthaceae > Chloranthus > Chloranthus sessilifolius. The sequence goes on along the minus strand of CM037597.1, from coordinate 28,472,104 downwards.
GAGAGCGGACGAGCCTGTCCTCACTGATAACATCGTCCCATTCCTCAGGCAGGACCTAAGTAGAAAGTTAAAGAGCCTCCAAAACAATCTAAATAGGAAGCGAGATTGTCAGGTTGCCCGGCAAGCGGCACAACCACCACCGACTGCTCCCTCCGCTTCGTCTTCACAACTGTTCCCTACCACCGACAGCAGCATGATGCGAGAGATCCTCCTATAAGGGCAGGAGATTCGATTACATCAGCGGTTTCAAGAGTCACTCCTCATAGACCTCATGAGCCATGCATTTCCACAGACGTACCGGGAGCGCATCGATACTATGCGGGATACTATCTTTGGTGCATCTAGCTCTGGTCCTGCTACTAGGGCGACTACAGCTGGTGCCACTACCGCGGGGGAGGTGGGTGACATTGAGGATGATAATGATGATGACGAGGAGTATGAGCAGGGTGACAATTAGGTTGTCATCTGTCCTTTAAATTCTTTTTTTGAAAATAGCAATGTAATATTTTTTAAATGTTTTGATGTACATATCCGGGTGCGATCCTTTGAACTATGGTGACATGGGTGTCACAATTTTGTTAGTAAATGCATTCATCTCTTATGTGCATGGATTTGGTTTATGTGGCGTGAATCAACTTGTGATACAATTTTGTAGATTGTATGGTTCTATTTACAAGTGGATGTGTGTAGTTTTCTTATGCAGGTACTTATGAAACTGTGTAGTCTAATTGACTACTATTGAGTTCAATGCAATGTGTTTATTATTTCTCGAGGTAGGTTGATTTGAAATAGGTATTTTATGGGTTGTTATAGTTTCACATAAATTTGAAATAGGTACCATATCGGGTGCGATAATAGTCATATATTGGTGATTATGCTTCACATCGAATTCGAATGTGTGTGGTTATTTGGGATGAGTATTTATTAGTTGTTATGCGACAATGTGGTTTATATTTCCCAAACTACTGTAGTGATTGTGGATCACTTTTACCCAAATGCTTAATTAGGTGATTCGACTAAATGAGTAGTTTGTTCAGATACCCCTATAGCTTGTGTGTAGTTTTATTTCGAATAGTCCTTTGGCAATTTTCGAGGATGAAAATTTTATAAGGTGGGGTGAATGTAACACCCATGATTTCTGTGTACTGTGCAGGTTACGTGTGCCATGAATATTGCTATGGTGTTTGTGGTGCACAAGAAAACTAAAATCCCTATATATGCTCTTAGGTGTATATGTTTGGCAAGTAAGCCAAGTGGATGCAAAACACTTAGGATGAATGTGTGTGGTTTGAACACTAGTTAAAATAATTGAGAGAAAAGGGGGATGAGTCTCTCAAACATTTGTTTATTGAGCTTAGAAAGAGAGAGAGTGAAATAGGGAGAAAGAAGAAAAGGGTTTTTACTAAAAGAAAACTAGAAATAGGAAGTTTCCTTTGAGAAGAAGGTGAGATTCACCTTATGGATATTTAATATAGGAGATGAGGAAGGTGGTGAGGAGAGTGAAGAAGATTCATTAGTTTTGAGAGCTTGGGAAGGATCAAGAAGGGGTTTGGAGGAAGGGTCTTGAAACCCTCATTTGTATGGTTGATCTTAGATCGAATCTAGAAGAGATTCGATTGATCTAAGGTATGCTTAATGCTTATATGTGTTTTAAATAAGGTGTTAATGGTTAGTTGAATTATTTCGACATTTAAATAGGGTATTAAATGATGTAGGAGGTAGTTCTCGAAATGATCGAGCATATACTGTGATCGCTCCTCACTCTAGCGGTTAAAATAGCTCGCTTGAGTGAGGAAGGACAAATTATATGAGAAGAAAAAGTTCTGGACTTGCTCGAGCGAGACCCTTTGTAAAGGAGAATATTGCGCGAGAGAGGGTCGCGTGAAGTCAAGAGGCATCGTTTATAATCGCTCTCGTGATATTATGTACCTTGTTTATGATCGCTTGAGCGATGAATAGTGCTCGCTCGCGCGAGGTACTACATTGAAATTTACTTTTATCTTTATTGTTTTGGGGAGCTATGATTCCCAAGATTCTTAGGGACTTTTTTGAGTGTATCTTTGGCACATGTAATATAGGTTTGGCATGTGTTAGATGCACTTGATTCCCTAGGGGATGGCGATGCGTTAAATGATAGCTTTGCATTGAGGTAGGGAACACCTTGAACATGTACTTTAATTGCAAGATCATGTATGTAGTGATAAAGAAAGAGTAACTAAATATTGAAAATATGAATCCTAAGTGTGGGTGTGTGCGTGAACACAAAGCAAAGTAAATAAGTATGACGTCCCCAGGGAATGTGAAAATGATAAAGGCATCTGTATGATGTATTGACTTGGACATCCCAGGGATGTAAGTGATCATGTAAAGCAAAGAGAATGAGAATGATAAGACCTAATTTACTATATCTAACATAATCACACGGTGAATAACTATATGCAGTGCACTTGATATTTAAGGTTTGGAGAATACCCTACTGACGTGGCGGTATACCCACGACTGACGTGGCAGGATATCCGTGACCAGTATGGCAGCCAATCCGTACACCAGTTGGACATCCCAGGGATGTAGTTGTTTATGTATGAGATATGAACCCCGTTGCCAATGAGAAAGGGACCTAGGTAGCATTGAAAGATATAAAAATATCTGATTAGACGACTATGGTGGGTATTCCATCTGGCGCCCGCCGCTATAGTAAGTTGGGAAATATTTAAGCTATGATTTATCGGGCGCCCAATGCTATAGTAAGTCGAGGAATATTTAAACTATGATTTAAGTCTTTAGGCCAAATCATTGTGGTAAATGAACAAGTTGAGAATAAATGAAACAAGTAAAGTAATAGTGACATCCAAATGCATTTTTTCAATTATTTAAACTGCTTTTTCAAGAAAACTTATTGATACATCATATTGTTAATTATCATGAATTATATGTAAGACTAACTTATATGTTCAATTCAATTTTTTTTCCTATTGAGCTATGATGTAGCTCACCCTTTAGACTATACGTCGGAGGTCCCATACTTGCGCCTGCTACTGCTTCTGGAGATGTTGATCCGAGAGATTCAGATTACGTACCTGGGGAGGATCAGGAGCCTCCTCCTGAGGACTTCTTCTAGGAGATTCTGCTCATACTTTGATTTGGTTTTGTGAGATTTCTGTGTGGCTTGGTATGTGAAGCCTTTTTGAGTAAATGTATTATATTGATATATTTTGGCAAACCATCTGGGGTGACTTTGTTTTATTCACCAATGGTTCGGGCCGGTTCTTCTGCTTATGTAGTGGCATAAGATTAGAACTGTCTTTTGGATTCTTATTAGAATAATATATCATTAATGTATGAGAGATTTAGTTAAATTAAATTCTTATAGTTTATTGTGCTTGGCTATACCAATGTTCCATGTAGGTTTATGGGGCACGACCTTGAGGGTCATGCTGATGGCATGAATTTTGGGGTGCTGAAATTTGGGCTATCACAATTTCATTCTCGGCTTATCTCGTACTCAAAAGGGTTACAATGTGATCTGGGTGATTGTTGATCGTCTCACCAAATCTGCACATTTTTTACCCTATAGTGCGCGATATACAGCGTCAAAATTAGCCGAGGTATATCTAAAAGAGATAGTCCGACTACATGGAATACACGTAAGTATCGTGTCCAATCGTGATCCTTTATATACCTCGCGATTTTGGCAAAGCTTCCAAGAAGGAATGAGTTTCAAGTTAGACTTCAGTACTGCGTTTCATCCTCAAACCGATGGGCAGACGGAGAGGGTGAATCAGGTGATTGAAGATATGTTACGAGCTTGTATGCTAGATTTCCAAGGATCATGGGATAAACACTTACATTTGATTGAATTCGCATATAATAACAACTTTCAATCAAGCATCGGCATGACAGCATTCGAGGCATTGTATGGACGCCGATGTAAATCTCCTATTAATCGGGAAGAAGCTGGAGAGCGTTTGATTTTGGGCCCTGACTTGATCGAAAGTACCAATGCAGTTGTTCACGTTATTCGGGAATGATTGAAGAGTACTTAGAGTCAACAGAAGAGTTACGCCGATCTTAAAAAAACTAGTGTTGATTTTTAGGTAATAAACTACACTGATAAGTGTTTTAAGTTGTGAATTCACTTCAGTATCTTGTCATTTTGACGTATACCTTACAGATTGGCAATCACGTCTTTAACAAAATATCTCCGACAAAGGGCGTGATGCGATTTGAGAAACGAGGCAAGTTAAGTCCTCGTTATGTTGGGCCATTCCTAGTTTTAGGGAGAGTAGGTGAGGTCGCTTATGGGATTGCGTTACCTCCGCATTTATCCGACATACACAACATATTTCACGTGTCTATGCTGAGGAAGTACGTCAGCGATCCAACACATGTATTGGATTATCAACCATTAGATGTTCAGGAGGATTTAATGGTAACTGAAGAACTAGGTTAGATTTTAGACCACAGAGATCAAATCTTATGAACGAAACGAATCCCACTCGTATTGATCCAATGGAAGAATCATGGGTCGCATGAGGCTACTTGGGAACACGAAACCGATATTCGCACTCAATATCCTCATATGTTCACCTAAGGTAAGCCATGTATAGAATTTACTGCATATGATAGCAAGATATGTATCTGTATTGCTAGTATCGATATATAAAGTAAATTGTTCAAAGTTAAACAAAAATTTGATGGAAATTAAGTTAGTACGTCATCAATGATCGCTGATAGCAATATCAATATTATTGATTAACCTAAAACACATTGATTGCATTAAACCATATTCAACTCTAGACTTGCCTAAATAAGTTCAACCAAGTTCATTATTTGTATTAAACTAAAAATGAAAGAATACGTTTAAATATAATATAGAACATATTTTGAACAATAAGTAGTCATGGGTACCAGATATGAACAACTAGTTCAATTAAAATAGGTTTCTTATGTGATATACACTTCATTTATACACCTAGAATTCTCTATTGTGTTAAAATAAAATTATTTGGAGGAGAAAAACCTCAAAACTTATATTGAATATTTTTAATGGATGCCCAGTAGGAGTGACACATTCTAGTACAACTCCTCAAATTCTAGTTAATGACACTAGGCCCATACAAAGGCTTATACAGTACCGTAAAAGTAGAGCAACAAGGTACGGGTATCATTTTCATTAAAATAAAATATTTTAATATATATACACACTTCAAAAAGATCAACAAATATCTTTATACAGACCACTTGTCTATTAGGTACACACAGATACCAATTTCTTTTGCAACCAAGCCCATTTGGCCTCGAAATCTGGACCAGTATGTATCTGACCCCCTTGCCACAGTGTGCAACCGTGGGAATCGAGATGATCCCGTCGCGATGATGCGCTCTCTAATAAAAAAATATAGAGTCGCCACCCGGAGCTTTCGGTGTCCCGGGATACCTAGTTCATTTTTATGAGCACCGAAGTGCTAAAAATATGACTCTGAGTCCGGTCCACACCAAAGGCTCTTGGGTAGGGGCTTCGGTTATCGATCGGGAAGGTGGCACCCCATCAACCCGCTAAATGCGGTCTCTACTTAAGGCCAGGTCTATGTGGGGCTGGTTTATATAGTATATATATATATATATAAAAGAAAGTAAAATGAGCGGCACTTTTCCTTGCCCGAAGGCACACCGATCCTATTGAGCCCTTCCCACTTGCCGAAATTTGGGCAACGTAACGGCTCAATTCTAGGATAGAGGAAAAGCAAATAAGGTAGAGGAATAGAGGGGAGAGCCGGAGCTCTCGAGCCCTTGTAGCACCGTTGAGGAGCCTTGCGTTGGCTTGCTTCGGTGAGCTTTTTGAAGGCTTGTATGGTATGGAATGGGGTTCTAACTCCTAAGGCTTGAAACTAAGAGGTAGAGAAGGAAAGCTAGGGGGTAACACACACCTAACCTAGAGATTTTTAGTGAAATACTAAGGTCTAAAGAGGCTTTTTCAATTCTGGAATTTGTATGGGGATGGTGCACCAAAGGGAGAAAGATCTTCTCACTTAAGCTCTTTCTCTCTTAGGTAAAAACTCTCAACCCTTAAGCAAGAGGGGTGGCTCTTTATTTATAGAGAAAGGGAGGATGGTTAATGTCCTAATTAGATTAGCAATTAGGTATTGGGCAATCTAAGGTTTTTGTGATTTTCTAGAGCTTGGAGAAGAGGGATTTGGGTTTAATGGTAGATGATAGGGTAGTGACTTGAATGGCAAAATGGTGATAACTTAAGCTAATAGGTTCACTAGGGTCCTAAAGAAACACACCCTAGACTTTGGGATGGTCCACAAGTCAAACCCCCAATGTCAATTTTGACCATTTTTTGAAGGAAAACCAGGTCCAAACTATTGGAAGTTGAAGACCCGCAGGGGCCCGGCCCGGTTTACAATTTCCTGCACAAATCCGCATTTTTCAATTTTTATGTACAACTCCAAATTAGGCGATTCTTGGCTGGTTAGAAAGCTGGGAAAGTCTATTTTCCAATGGTATAGGCCTTAGGTTGGGCAACTGTATATGCTAACCTTGGAACTCCTCTTTTCATCAGCTGTTTTGGTTAGTTCGAAATTGACACTATGGGTCCGGTTTTACAATTTACGATCTTCATTCTGCCATATCTTTTGATGTACAACTCTAAATTAGGCGATTCTTAGATCGTTGGAAAGATGAGAAAGTCATCTTTCCAATGATATAGGCTTTAGGTTGGAAAACTATCCACAAAAATTTTACCACTCCTCTTTCTAATCGCTGCTCAGGGGGGTTTGAATCGTGCCCGGGAAGGGTTCTAATAGGTCTTGGAAGGGTATGGTTAATTCCTAAGGGTTCGGGATTGGTTTCTAATGGTTTAGGGTAAGTTCCTAAGAGATCTAGGGTAATTCCTAAGGGTTCGGGATGTTTTTCCCATCTAAGGGTTCCATACATGCCATCAAAAGCTCAGAATTACACCTCTCTCGAAAGGTGTTTCGATAAGGCCTTGGGCCAAATTTGGGTGTCTACAGATATCACTCTTTGGTATCTGATCACTAATGATCGTATGCCAAAGAAAAGAGACATCCGAAGAGGCCCAAGGCATTACTGACAGGTCCGCTGCATTCAAAACGAACTTCAAACATTAGGTGAGTAACACGGTGAGAAAATGAAAGCCCTGGGGTGCCAGGCTAATCATTCGTTTCTCGAGGTAATCGATTCCCAAGCACTTAGCGACATTACCGGGCATAACCAAGGTGGAATGAGTTGTGAAAGCCCAATAGCTGGGAAAAACATTCGGCTCTAGAGTTGTGAAAGCCCGTTAGTCGGGAAAAATGTCCGGTTCTCGAGATGATTTGAAGGTGATTGATGCTCGAGATTAATTATGAATGCAACAGCTTCGTAAGTAAGAGGGGTGATCGACCCACATTTAAAGATAGGTGCGAAGTAAACATACGCAAGGCTCCACATTTTGCGTCCAATCCTACAAGGCATTTGATGACCTCATTGGATTATTCGCGGGTGCCCCTGCAGAAAGCAGGGTTCGAAATCTTTGGGCGAACCCATCGATCCCAAAGTTTACTTAGCATGACCACCTGAGCGAAGTGAATATATGTCACAATGCTTTTTAGGAGTGCGTGCCATTTTTCAAAACATGCCCCAGATTCACATGACCCAGAGTATCCAGTTTCGACTTCCTTGAACAGATCCAGCCAAACATTGGGCACCTCCCAAAAGGGGGCATCTAATCCTGGCCTCTGTTGATAATGATCATAATCATCAATTAACTATGCATAATCATGCACCCATCAGGGGCAATAAGCAACAATAAAGGCGATGGAAGCCCCGACCCAGACCCACCAGGGTACAATTTACGGGGACAAACGACCATCATACGAATACCCAGACGCATGGCATACACTTTATAGGGATATCGCTGCCCATACAGGTTTTAAGCCTGTAGAAAATAAAAAGGGAAATGAACCTTTCTGAATGCATGGTTGCACATAGTTTGATTGACACATAATCTCATTCTCAACAGGTTGGTCTCAACCAACGATTGACCTTTTTCTACGGAGAATCTGAAGCTTAAGACTACTCAAGTTCACATGAATCCAAAACAGAGCGCTCATCGCTCAAAAGATTTAGCAGTGGAGTTGACCCAACCAAAACATTGACTGTTTGACCAGGACTTGCACTGTTGCTCCTACTTTGAAGTAGGATCCATGGATCCAAGTCAAAACTTTGACCTTGGACATTAATTTTGCACATCTGCGTTGTCGATAAAATATTGACATTTTACCGCATCAAAACACGCATGTGCGTCGCATGAAAACATAGATTTCTTTTTCTTTTCAAAATGATTTTCATCATTTTTTTGTTAGACCTGAGTCGGTGGTGAGATGCTTTATCTGATTTGTCCATCGCTGAGAAGTTGCCTGCTTCGAGGCTTTGGAGCGTGTGATGTTCCTACACATTTTGGTGTTTGGATTTTTCTTGATTTTTTTGTTTTTGACTTTTCTTCTTTCTTTTTTTTTGTTTTTGATGCCTTGATAGTGAGACGGAGTAACAGGTCCCCTTTTGAGCATAGTCGAACTCTTTCATGCAGTCGAACCTGAGTGAGTTTCTAGATTTTACCAAAGCCGGAACGTTGATCCCTTTGGATTGAGTTAAACCTTTCATGCAGTCGAACCTGAGCATAGTCGAACGGTGCAGGTTTCACAAAGACAATTCTGGTCGGGCCCCGATTTGAACTAGCATGAGCGGCCTAGTCAGATAAGAGGGTACAGGAAGAGTAACAAAAGGGTTCCTCAAACATCAATCAATCATTCCAACCCTTCTTTTTCAAAAAAAATTTTCTCTTCTCTCTTTTTTTATTATTTATTTATTTCCCTTTTTTTACCCGTGGCACCCTTTCGGGTTTTAACCATGTCCATGGGTTTAGCTCTCTTACCCCAAGCGCCCTTTCGGGTTTTCACCTGGTCCGCACAAGCCCGCTGTTTTTACTCGTAATGCCCTTTCGGGTTTTCACCATGTCCATCTTGCTTTGAGCTTGTATTTTTATTTTATTTTATTTATTTATTCTTTTTATTTTCTTTTCTTTTTTCAACAGCCACGTCATAGACCTTGATTCCGTCATAGCCGGCTGGATGGGGTTCTGGTGTCGTCTCACGACTCGGCTCATGTTGACTTAATAGATATTATGACTGCTTGCGAACCTACAAAGAGGGCTTCCTTCAGGGTGTAGCTTGGCCATGGGTTAGGTTAGGATTTGAAGGTATGCTGGGTTAAAAGGATTTCCTTGATACGGCTTCAGTTTTCTTGACATACTTTCTTCCTTGGGGGTTTTACTGTACATGCCCTGTGATTCTTCTACATTTTTTTGTTCTTTTTGCTTCATTTCAGGCAATCTCTTTTTGAGGTTTTGCTTTTTCGATTTCTTTGGATTTTGGTAGTAACTTTATACACATGCATCTTTTCTCTCTCTTTTTTTTTGGTATAGGTACACATAAATATTTTTTTTTGGGGGGAATGGGTTTATTGAAAGAAAGGCCCAGGCTCAAATGGGGTAGCAAAGGATATCATCATTTTTAGGAATGTTTTTGGGCTATTGTGCTTGGAATGATGGCCTCTTTTGGGTGGTTCTTAAGCAGTCACGTATCTGTTTCATCAATACTTACCTTATCGCGTTGGACTAAGAGTAGAACTGTGGGACGTATCCAACATTGATGGGCTTAGGAAGATGATCTCCGTCCATGGTGGCGAGGCGGATGGCGTATCCCGACAGCACTTCTCGGATGACGTAAGGTCCTTCCCAGTTTTGCTTGAATTTTCCCCTTGGATCGGCATGGAGGGATGGGAAGATCTTCTTCAGCACAGTGTCTCCTAACTTCAGATCTCGACCGCGTATGCATTTATTGTAAGCGCGTGTGATTCGTCCCTGGTAAACTTGAGTGTGACACAAGGCTAGGAGTCTTTTCTCATCCAGTTCAGTTGATCAAAGCGTGATCTCTCTCTTTCTGCTTCGGGTAAGCCTGATTCCATAAGGATTCGGAGTGAGGGTACTTCAACCTCAACCGGGAGGACGACCTCGGTTCCATACACAAGGGAGAATGGTGTTGCCCTTGTAGCGGTATAGATCGACGTTCGATAGGCCCACAAAGAAAATGGTAGTATTTCGCTCCAATCTTGATAAGTGATGACCATTTTCTCAAGGATGCGGACGACTTTCTTGTTCGCGGCTTCCACGGCTCCATTAGTTTGAGGCCGATAAGGGGATGAGCGATGGTGTTTGATCTTGTATTGCTCGCAGAAGTCTCGGATGCGCTTATTCGCAAAGTTTGTGTCGTTGTCCGTGATGATATCTTTGGGTACTCCAAATAGGCACACAATATTGTTCTTGAGAAACTTCTCAACATGACTGGCCGTGATGTTGGCGTATGACGCCGCTTCTACCCACTTGGTGAAGTACTCAATGGCGACGAGGATGAACCGATGTCCATTTGATGCTTTTGGATTAATCATTCTGACAACGTCAAGGCCCTAGGTAGAAAATGGCCAAGGAGTGGTCATGCAGTGAAGATCAATGGTAGGAGCGTGTATCAGACTGGAGTGTTCTTGACACTTGTAGCATTTTTGAACATGCTTGCAATAATCCGATTCCATGGTGGTCCAAAAGTATCCCTGCCGTAGGATTTTCCTAGCGAGCATGTGACCGCTAACGTGGGCTCCGCATACTCCCTCATGGATTTCTCTCATAAAGTCGACCGCTTCAATTTCAGTAAGACACTTGAGTAAGATGTTATTGTATGATCGCTTGTAGAGGCATTCCCCGCAAATGATGTAACCTGCCGCTAAACGTTGAATGGTCCGTCGGTCTGTCTAGGATGTACCCTCTGGGAAAGTTAGGTCTCGAGGAAATTCTTGATATTTGAGAACCAAGGTGGCTCATCATCACGCTTTGTAGGTTCCTCAATCTGGAGGCAGAAGGCCGGCTCATTCCTCTGCTCGATCACCATCGGCTTCATCTCAACACCATAGGGGATTTCAATCATTGACGCCAAAGTTGCTAATGCGTCGGCAAAGCGATTCCTTATCCGGGGGACGTATGAGAAAGTCACATCTTGGAAGCAAGCTATCAGATCCTCGAGGTGTTCATGATAGGGGATCAGTTTCTCATCTTTCATCTTCCAATCGCCATTCGTCTGGCATATGATTAACTGTGAATCACCAAATACTCGAAGGTGAGTTTCATTCAGATCGAGAGCTGCCTACAGACCAGCGGCGCAAGCTTCATACTCAGCCATATTGTTAGTGCAAGGGAAGTTGAGCTTGATAGGGACCAGTACATGGGATCCTTTTGGTGAAATCAGGATGGCGCCAACTCCTTGGCCCTCGACATTTGCTGCCCTGTCAAAGTGCATTACCCATGATTCTTCTGGTTCTTCTGTACCGTCTTCCGTCATGAACAAGATATCTTCATCTGGGAATTCGGTTCTTAACGGCTCATAGTTAGGTAAAGGATTATCAGCAAGATGATCAGCAAGTGCCTGCCCCTTGATCGATTTCTGAGTGACGTACGTGATGTCGAATTCTGATAATAAAAGTTGCCATCGTGCGGTTCGTCCAGTGAGAGCTGGCTTTTCAAACAGGTATTTCAACGGGTCCATTCGGGCCAAGAGCAGAACGACCTGGGATAGTAAGTAGTGGTGGAGCCTTTGAGTAGCCCATACAAGAGCCAGGCATGCTTTCTCCAGATGAGAATAGCGCGTCTCGTAATCAGTAAACTTCTTGCTCAGATAGTAAATGGCCTGCTCTCTTCTTCCTGTTTCATCGTGCTGCCCCAAGACACATCCCATCGAAACTTCAGTCGTGGAGAGATACATCAAGAGTGGTCTCCCTGGCTCAGGTGGTACCAAAATAGGTGGATTAAAGAGGTAGCTTTTGATTTTTTTGAACGCTGCCTGACAATCGTCGTTCCATTCCACGGGCGAATTCTTCCTTAGTAACTTGAAGATCGGTGTGCAGATTAGAGTTAGTTGTGCAATGAACCGACTGATATACTGTATTCTGCCCAGAAACCCTCTAACCTCTTTCTCGGTAGACGACAGTGGCATTTCAGTGATGGCTTTAATTTTGATTGGGTCGACCTCGATCCCCCTTCTGCTTATGATGAACCCTAGCAGTTTCCCTGACATAGCACCAAATGCGCACTTCTATGGATTTAGACGTAGTCGATATTTCCTCAGCCTTTCAAATAGCTTCTGAAGGTTTACCAGATGGTCGCTTCACTCCGGTGACTTGGCTATCATGTCGTCGACATATACTTCAATCTCTCGGTGCATCATGTCATGAAATAGTGCAGTTATAGCTCTCTGGTACATTGCACCGACATTCTTCAGCCCGAATGGCATGACTCGATAGCAAAAGGTTCCCCAGGGGGTAATGAACGCTGTCTTCTCATGATCATCCTCCGCCATTTTGATTTAATTTTATCCTGAGAGTCCATCCATAAAAGAAAGCATTCCATGCTTAGCTGTGTTATCAGCCAAGATGTCGATGTGTGCAGTGGGAAATCGTCCTTTAGGCTTGCTCTGTTTAAATTGTGGAAATTGATACACATGCGGACCTTTCCATCCTTCTTCGGTACAAGTACGATATTAGCTAGCCACTGCGGGTACTTGGATACCATGAGAAACCCCGCGTCATACTGCTTAATGACCTTGTCTTTGACTTTCAGCATCTATTCGGGTCGGAGACGTCTCAGCTTCTGCTTGACTGGCTTCATATCAGGGTAAAGAGGCAACTCATGCTCGACCAAATCGGTATCCAGACCAGGCATGTCCTCATACGACCAGGCAAAAATGTCTTGGTATGACCGAAGGAAGTCGATCATGCTCTTTCTTTCCTTAGGAGATAGTGACATTCCAATTTTGGTTATCCTGGGAACCTCCTTAGTTCCTAGATTGACGTCTTCGATCTCTTCGACAATGGGGGTAGGGCCATGGTCAAAGTCGGCAAATCGGTCAAGGAGCTCATTGGGGAGCTCCTCGAGGGGGACATCCTCGTCCAGACTCGTGATCCCTACCTCTTCTTGTATTTCTACAGGGAAGGGGTTGATTTCACGTGGGACGAGTATTTTGATTAAGGTATCCTTTTGTGGGACATTTTCTGGAACTTTAAATGACAATATTTTTGGACTTTGGATTTTTTCAATGTTTTTGGGATTTTTGTTTTCTTCCATGTTTTTGAGATTTTTATTTTCTTTCATGTTTTTGAGATTTTCGTTTTCTTCGGAGACGGACCCTTGGCCAGGCGGGTTTGTGTATATACAAGGTATTGCCTGCCAAGGGCTTATCTCACTTTTTATAGGTTATTTTTTTTTGGGAAACAGGCGCCAAACTTTAGGCCACTTCCTGCTTCCAGGGTTTGGGGCAAAGATGCCCAATTACGTACCTGAGGGGCCGTTTCTTTACCTGTTGGTATGGAGGATGCTGGTTGATATGGCTCATTGGATTCAGCCTCCATCATGTTGATCCCCATTTCGTCTGAGATCATGTCTTCAAACGATAACTCAGTTTTGTGGTGATTTACCACAGGGGGAATTTGTTCAGGTACCGACCGTCGTTCATCGAAAAGGGACAACGCGGCCAAATCTATCTCCAAGCTGGGAAGGGAGATTTGAGGATTGGTGGAATGGACTGGGGCTTTGGGTTTGTGTGGGGTCAAATGAGTTGCCCCATTTCGATCAATCTTTATGACCCCTGTGCTGACAAAGGAATCCCTGGTGTGTGGCCTAGAGCGAGGTTTCTCTTCTATGTTGGTTCCTCGAGCTCTTGCTGCTGCGGCGACCCTGGCTTTTTCTTTGGCCTCTCGGACCTCTTGCTCTGTGGGCTTATATCCTAGCCCGAATCTTACTTTTTGTCCCTTAGCCACAACTGGCTCTCTTCTGCCTTGTAATTTGGGTCCCAGACCCCTTCCTTTCTAATAGCCCCACTTTTGGAGCATCGCCACCGCTACTTCCATTCCGCCGTTGGTTGCTGAAGTGATGTTTCTAAGGGGTTCTGGGTCTACAGCCGACACCTCATATTCAAAACTGTGCAGGTTGGTGTCTTCCTCAGTATGTGGCACATCCACTATCTTAGGATTTTCAATGCTGTGGGTGGCCTTGTCTTTCTCATCGTGCCCTTCACTAATGATGATGATCACCTTCTGTCCTGATATGAATTTCACTTTTTGATGGAGGGTAGAAGGTATCGCCCCAACCTCATGCAACCATGGGCGTCCTATCAGTAGATTAAAAGAGGATTTGATATCCATCACTTGGAATGGTATGGAAAAGGTCATGGGCCTGATTACGAGCTCAAGGTCAACTACTCCCATGATCTCCTGCCTTGTGTTATCAAAACCTCGAGCACTCATCCTTGTTGGCCTCAGCATGCAGGGGTCCACCCCAATTTTGGTGGCAGTTCTCAATGGGCACATGTTCAATGCAGATCCGTTGTCAGTTAAAACCAAGGGAATTATCATGTTCCCGGATTCTACAGTGATGTTGAGAGGTTTAGAATGACTATTTCCCTCCTTTGACAGGACCGCATCCTAAAAAGATATGGCATTGGGAGCCATCACTTGACCAATTATCTGCCCAACTTCATCCGGGCTGACTTGAAGTGATACATGAGCATTTTTCAATGCCCCCATTAATGCTTGGAAATAGAGTGGGAATGTCATCAATAAATCCCATACAGTAATATGGGCCGGCATTCTTTTCAGCTGAGTCTCCAGTATATGTTCTCGACTCATCTTCTCAAAGGGATTCATAGTGCTCTCTTTCTTCCCCGTGGGTTGGGCTTGTGCTGCTGCTGCTACTGTCTCAGGCTGTCTCGAGATCTTCCCCAACCTGGTAATAAAGTCCACGACTCCCTCTCTATTGCTGCTGTCGGCGTTAGCATTGGTTTGCTCGTAGCTCAGCGGGACCTGATATGGATCATAGGTTGGTCCTGAGAGCTGAAATGGTATGGCTATCGGTGTCTGGAGTGCATGTACTGATGGCTCTGGGAGGGTAGGTAAGACATGGCTTTCCTCCGTGATGGATGGGAGGGTAGCAAAATTTGGCCAGGTAGGGGTGGTGAGGTTTAATGGTGGTTGCGCAGGGGGTAATGGTGTGTGTGCAGGCCATTGATAATTGATGAGTGCAGGTAGAGGGTTGGGGGTTTGATGGGCCATGAGGGAATTGACAGGGGTGGTAGAGTTTGCATGTGATTGAGCTGACGATAATGGGGTGGGAGCAGGCCATTGGTAATTTATTGGTGGTGGGGGATTGGGGGTCTGTTGGTTTATTAGGTAATGGATGGGGGTGGTGGAATATGGTTGATGCGCATTCATTTGTACGTAGTTAATGGGAGTGGATGGTGGGAAATAGGGCCTAAGATCTAGGGGTTCAACTGTTGGTGTAGGGGTAGGAAAATAATCTGCCAAATTCAGGGGTTCAATCACCCCAACAGTTCCTTCTCCTAGATTTCTCTGCCTTGGTGACACAAACATTCCTGGATTACAAATAAAGTCTGACGGATCAAACTCCAATTCTTCTTCAAATTCCTCTACCATCCCTATGGTGGGTCTGGGACCTGCTATTTTGGTAGGGTGTGGTGGTAAAGGCACCTGATGGATATTCGCATGATGGTTTGCTTGGGTGGGTGCAGGGGGAATGATCTTTCCAGCATCGATTAAGTCCTGAACCGCGTGCTTTAATGGGAAGCAGCGATCAGTCGGGTGACCTGGACCCTGATGAAAATTGCAATGAGTATTAGGGTCAAAATTATATGGAATCGGATTGGGAGGAGGTCGTGGTTGGAGAACAGTTATTAAACCCTTTTCAATTAATAATGGCAAAAGTACACTCAGGGATTGCCATAAAGGCGTAAAGACTCGATCATAACGGACTCTCCTCTCCGGGGTCATTTGCATTCCCTGCCCATTCCCTGCTCTTTGTATTGGCCCTGTCCTGACGGGAGCTAGTTGCGCTGCTTGGAATTGGAACGGAGCTACATTGTTATTATTGGGCCGAGTGTTCGCAACATTTTTCACCGCCTGTCCTCTGTCGTTCTTCCGCCAAACCTCCTAACCCGCTTAGGCTTCACAAACATTCTTACTCAACCGCTCTTCCCTGATGGCATCCTTACATCGGTTGGCATTCCTCACCAAATCAGCAAAACTGGACTGCTGTTGATATACAAGAAAATCAGAGATCACTGGCAGAGTGTTCTTTGAAATAATCTCTATCTGCTCATCGTCCGGTATTCTATTTCTAACTTGAGCTGCTAGTGCTCTCCAACGCCCCAAATAGTCGCCAAAGATCTCGTTGGGATTCTGTTTCAAACGGGCTAAGTCAGACTTGCGCGGTTCAATATCAGTATTATAGACATACTGTTCCTGGAACAAATGCGTCAAATCTTTCTATGTCTTTATCATGGATGGTTCAAGAGATGCGAACCACCTCAGGGCTGGTCCGGTCAAACTTTTCTGAAAGACTTTTATTAGCAGTCTCTCGTCCCCCCCATACTGGCACATGTCCCCACAATAGGACTTGAGGTGTGCAATCGGGTTGCCTGTGCCATTGTACTTGTCGAATACTGGCATTTTAAATTTGGGGGGCAGGGGGACCTCAGCAAACAGACATAAATCCGTGAAATCCGTGGTGTGGATTTTAGCACCACCCATCTTTAACAATTGTTTCTGGATCTTGTTCGATTCTTTGGACATGGGGGCCATTTTCTCAACAGCCGGCTGGGACTCGCTCTATGCTATTGGGAGTGGGATTGCTACAGGTGGAGGATTAATAGTGGTCCTTTGCTCGACATAGGCAGCACTATTTCTGATCTCGTCCTCCTCATACTGTTGATCTATATAAGGTGCAGTGAGGATGGGGTTCTCATATTGTTGTTGCATAGACTGGATGGGATTGGATTGGATGTGAGTTGGGTGAGCCCCTTGAATGTAAGGGAAGTGTTGTGGGGTGATGGGATGAGTGGTGGTTTGGTTTAGGGGTGGGGCCTGATTGGGCCATTGATCATGGGGGAAGGTTTGGAAGTGGCCTTGGGGTGTGGAGCCATGAGAAAATTGGGTTTGAGGTATGGCATGGGTTTGACCTGGTTGTGAAGGTTGGGGGTGGGTGAAATTTTGGTTTAGGGGTGGGGCCTGATGCGGCCATTAGACATGAGGGAAGGTTTGGAGGTGGCCTTGGGGTGTGGGGCCATGGGAAAATTGGATTTGAGGTATGGCATGGGTTTGACCCGGTTGTGAAGGTTGGGGGTGGGCGAAATTTTGGGGGTATTGTGGAGGGCATGGGTATGGGGTTTGGGTTTGGGCCATAACCCTTGGTCATTTTGGGCCAGGGGCCACGGATGGGTTTGGGCCATGGACCCTTGGTGGGTTTGGGCTGATGGGCCTGGGTAGGTTTGGGCCACTGGGCCTTGACGGGTCTGGGCCATGGGCCCTTGATGGGGCTGGCCCATTGGGCTTTGGTGGGTTTGACCCATTAGGCATTGGTGGGTTTGGGCCATGGGTCCTTGATGGGTTTGGCCCAGTGGGTCTTGATGGGTCTGGCCCATTGGGCCTTGGTGGGTCTGGGTCGTGGACCATTGGTGGGTCCGGGTCGTGGGGTATTGGGCCATGGGGCCCTGGGACATGTGGGCGATGGGGGTTTGGATGGTGTGGATTATGGGAGGTTGATGGGGGTCATGGGGGAGTGAAGCATGGAGGTTGGCTAAGGTATGGGATGGGTCCATGGATGTGGGGTATAAATGATGGGAGGTGTTTTGGGAAGCCTTTCATAAGGAGTAGGCTTAGAACATCTCCTCCATCATAGTCATGGAAGGAGGATCGGATGTGGATGGTGGGTCTAAGGGATGATTGGGTATAGATGGGGTGGATGTAGAGGGAAAATTGGGCATGGCCATGGTAGGTGATGGGTTAAAGGAATGGGGTGGGGCATTGGAAAAGGGGGATGGGTTGGGGATGTTTAAAGTTGATGAAGGGTAAAGTGTGGGTGTGTGGGAAAAACTGGGCATGACCCTGGTAAAAACGGGCATGACCCGAGTAGATGGGG
The DNA here is from genome assembly GCA_021018995.1 of Chloranthus sessilifolius. Taxonomy (NCBI): domain Eukaryota; kingdom Viridiplantae; phylum Streptophyta; class Magnoliopsida; order Chloranthales; family Chloranthaceae; genus Chloranthus; species Chloranthus sessilifolius. The sequence goes on along the minus strand of CM037597.1, from coordinate 28,454,013 downwards.
GGATTTGTGGGGGGTTGGATAGGGCGGAAGTAGTGCATGTGAATGTGGGTGGATCGGGTCTATAGGGGGATGATGGGAATTGGGGCATGGATGTGGATTGGGAAAATGGGTTTGGGTTTTGTATGGATGTGGATGGGAAGTGTGTTGGATTGGGCATGGATATGGGAGGGAGAATTGGCATGGTTTGGGCAAGAGATGGGGAATGGGGGGTTGGATTATGGATATTTTGGGGGGTAGTGGTTGGGAATATGGGGGCGTCGAATGGGCCGAAGACGGTAAAGGGGGGTTGGGTGAGGGGGATGGTAGAGAAAACTTCTCCCGAATGAGAGTGGGTTGGAGAATGGGGCGGGGATGAGTCGGAATCGGCGTAAGCCGGGTCCACCACCCACGACATTCTACGGGAACGGGTTGGGTAAGGGTGCCTTGGATGAGGCCCAAAAATCCTCCTTCTTCCCCTACAGGACGACGGAGGGCAAGATGATGCCGTTGTGCCGGCACCACAAACTATATATTTTTTGGTTTTTGATTTATATATATATATATATTATTTTTTTAATTTTTTGAAAGAGATTTTTTGGAAAACAAAGGTTCCGAGGCCTTGGAACTCCCTTTTCAGGTGGCCCTCGTACCTTAATTCAAGACCCGCGGTGACAATTCCGACGCACTTCGAAAGAATCGAAGGAGAACCTTCGATCTATTGAAGGTATAAAAATCGAGGCAAACAACCCGATCCCCCGAGATGAGCCAAAAGGAAGTTGCCTTCTTTTGACCGGCGAGGGCGTATTGGGTGTCGGAGATGGCGGGACCCGAACAAGGCACTAAGCACACTAATCGGGAAACTCGGGAGGTGAAAAAGGCCACAGATCCGAACTGCTACTGTTCAAAACTACACAAGACAGATTCGAGTTGGTCTCTAAATTTTTTTTGTGGAAGGGCTTAGAAGATCGATTTTTAGTGAACCGTTCTCACCTCACCGAACCTAAGGGGTGTGAGTCCTGTATAACTCGCTAGCGTGCTCCCCAAGGGTTTTAAGCTTTGTAGGAATGGGAACCCACCCGATATACCTCTGGCGCGAGCGCCTTCTCAGATACTAGGTGGGCTGGGACTTTTCTGGATCATCACCACTAGGGTTGCCGCCATACTAAGACCCGGGTGTTTGTATTTGTGCCTAAACCAACCCTTTTGAAAAATCTACCCCGCAAAAAAAATTAATTAAGCCCCCTAACTTGGTTCAATTTTAATTTTTTTCAAAGTTTTTCTCTATTTTTGAAAGTTTTCTTTAGTTCAAAGACCGGGGGTGATTATCCCGTGCCGCCACTACGGGCCGGCGTCCACTGTTAGGATATGAATAATAAAAAAAGACGGGGCCAGTCAAGCAACTAGGCGGGAAATATAAAGTGCTGAAATTTAAAAGATGCCAGTCAAGTGACTAGGCAAAAAGTTGTTGAAATTTAAAGCGGAAACGTAGGGGTGAGTAAAAGAAAGGTGCCAGTCAAGCGACTAGGCAAAAATTGCTGAAATTTAAAGCGGAATCGTAGGGGTAAGTAAAAAAGGTGCCAGTCAAATGACTAGGCAAAAATTACTGAAATTTAAAGCGGAATCGTAGGGGTGAGTAAAAAAGGTGCCAGTCAAGTGACTAGGCAAAGATTGCTGAAATTTAAAGCGGAATCGTAGGGGTGAGTAAAATGACGTAATCGGAGGGGTGAGTGACAAAAGAACAGCAAAAATAATAAACAAAAACAACAATAAAATGTTAGAAAAAATAAAAAAATGAAAAAGGCCTAGTTCAAGGGGAAGCTCTACTAGCTACTCTCCAGCAGAGTCGCCATCTGTGCAACCGTGGGAATCGAGATGATCCCGTCGCGATGATGCGCTCTGTAATAAAAAAATATAGAGTCCCCACCCGGAGCTTTCGGTGTCCTGGGATACCTAGTTCATTTTTATGAGCACCGAAGTGCTAAAAATATGACTTTGATTCCGGTCCACACCAAAGGCTCTTAGGTAGGGGCTTCGGTTATCGATCGGGAAGGTGTTAGGCACCCGATCAACCCGCTAAATGCGGTCTCTACTTAAGGCCAGGTCTATGTGGGGCTGGTTTATATATATATATATATAAAAGAAAGTAAAATGAGCGGCACTTCCCCTTGCTCGAAGGCACACTGATCCTATTGAGCCCTTCCCGCTTGCCGAAATTTGGGCAGCGTAACGGCTCAATTCTAGGATAGAGGAAAAGCAAAGAAGGTAGAGGAATAGAGGGGAGAGCCGGAGCTCTCGGGGCCCTTGTAGCACCGTTGAGGAGCCTTGCATTGGCTTGCTTCGGTGAGCTTTTTGAAGGCTTGTATGGTATGGAATGAGGTTCTAACTCCTAAGGCTTAAAACTAAGAGGTAGAGAAGGAAAGCTAGGGGGTAACACACACCTAACCTAGAGGTTTTTAGTGAAATACTAAGGTCTAAAGGGGCTTTTTCAATTCTGGAATTTGTATGGGGATGGTGCACCAAAGGGAGAAAGATCTTCTCACTTAAGTTCTTTCTCTCTTAGGTAAAAACTCTCAACCCTTAAGCAAGAGGGGTGACTCTCTATAGAGAAAGGGAGGATTAGTGAGAGGTTAAAGTCCTAATTAGATTAGCAATTAGGTAATGAGCAATCTAAGGTTTTTGTAGTTTTCTAGAGCTTGGAGAAGAGGGATTTGGGTTTAATGGTAGATGATAGGGTGGTGACTTAAATGGCAAAAGGGTGATAACTTAAGCTAATAGGGTCACTAGGGTCCTAAAGAAACACACCCTAGACTTTTGGATGGTCCACAAGTCAAACCCCCAATGTCAATTTTGGCCATTTTTTGAAGGAAAATCATGTCCAAACTATTGGAAGTTGAAGACCCGCAGGGGCCCAGCCCGGTTTGCAATTTCCTGCACAAATCTGCATTTTTCAAATTGCCATAACTTTTTATGTACAACTCCAAATTAGGCGATTCTTAGCTCGTTGGAAATCTGGGAAAGTCTATTTTCCAATAGTATGGGCCTTAGGTTGGGAAACTGTATATGCTAACCTTAGCACTCCTCTTTTCATCAGCTGTTTTGGTTAGTTCGAAATTGACTCTATGGGTCTGATTTTACAATTTACGATCTTCATTCTGCCATATCTTTTGATGTACAGCTCCAAATTAGGCGATTCTTAGCTCGTTGGAAAGCTGAGAAAGTCTTCTTTCCAATGATATAGGCCTTAGGTTGGGAAACTATCCACAAAAAGTTTAACACTCCTCTTTCTAATCACTGCTCAGGGGGGTTTGAATCGTGCCCGGGAAGGATTCTAATAGGTCTTGGAAGGGTATGGTTAATTCCTAAGGGTTCGGGATTGGTTTCTAAAGGTTTAGGGTAGGTTCCTAAGAGATCTAGGGTAATTCTTAAGGGTTTAGGGTGATTCCTAAGGGTTCCATACATGCCATCAAAAGCTCCGAATTACACCTCTCTCGAAAGGTGTTTCGATCGGGCCTTGGGCCAAATTTGGGTGTCTACACGCAGCAAGAAAGTGCTGGCTGCAACAAGTGAAGTAAGTTGCCGCGACAACCAGTTCGAGCTCTAGTGGGTCCGCGAGCCCCCACACTTCATTCTAGTGCTCTGTTTTGGTGGGGTTTCGTATCCTTTCTCTCCTTAGTGCTCTCTAACCATTATTTGAAACAAGATTGACTCGGATTCGCGCCAAATAACCATTGCATGTTGCCGATTTCAGTTTGGTCGACTCCATCATCATCAACTTCAGCCATTATTTTGCCTTTTTGGTGTCTTTGGGAGGTAAAATCCTCTCATATATGATTTGATTTAGTTCTTTCAAGTAGTTCTTTCATATTGCTAGCATCATTCCTCCTAGGAAGACATTAGCATCTCAACCCCCAAAAGTTTCAGCTAAAGCAAAGGGAAAAGCCCCTTAACCTCCCATGAACAACTTGATCCACCCATGGATTGTGAACAGCCCGTCCCATGGTGGGACTTGAAAGCCATGGAACTCGAGTGGATTATTGATGATTCACTGCTTACACCAAACGACCACGACCTGATTGCATGGTCCATTCGGTACATGGAACAAGCATGTTTAGACGCCTTATACCAGCCCTTTCATACCCATTTCTATCCACGACTTGTCTGACTTTTTTATCAAAATCTAAAAGTTTCACCAGTAGTTGGCCAACTTGAAATGGAAATTGATAATCGTAAATTCTATTTTAACTTACAGGACATAGCTCAGGCTATGGATTGTAGTTCAACTTTTGATGTAAGTCTCGGGCTAGGAAATCCCCAATTAAAGCATGTGAAATTCCATCACATCACCATAAAAATGATTGATGGGCAGACCTCTTCTGCTCAAGGTTTTTCAGTCCGTCGTAGCCAGTTACCACAGAAGATGTGGTTTCTTGATTGTATTTTTCAATGTAATTTGTACCCAATGTAGCATGAAAGTGAGCGCCACGATGCTCTCTTACAAGCATTGTTCGCTGTTTATGAAAACAGATGGGTGAATGCCCCAAAAGTGGTATGGGAAGGCATACAATATGCCAATATTCATTTGCAAACTAACGTTTCTAGTCCCATGCCAGCATGTCCATACCCTCGATTGATTACCCACCTCTTAGAAGGTCACGACGATAGTGTAAATCAAGTCTCTTACCAAATCCCTCAGGGTGAAGAAGTCCGCACCGATAATATGTGAGTTTGTAACTCTGCTATATGGAAAAATGTGTATCAAAGATCACACCAAGCGGTGCGAAACCGCCAAGCACAACAGATACATGCTCCTCGTCCACCACCATTACAAGCTACACTCTCAGCCCCAACACAAGACATCCCCTCTCAACCCCAAGCTGATCCAGTTCCTCCTTCCAATGAGGCCTATACCATTTCAGATCTTGTACAACTCATGCGTGAAAACCATGGGCAAACTCTTCAATAGTTTGATAATTTATATCGTAATCACTGCATGCTCCATCAACGAGTTGATTACATCGAGGAGGCCAAAAATATCATGATGGAGCATACCTTTCAGACAACTGCAAGTCCTTATATTGGATGGGCGCGAAACTTTGTTTCGACGTACACTTGAAATACAGCTTTGTTAGTGCCAGAATTTCAGCAAGAGTATCAGCAGCAAGAAACCGGACCTTCATTAGCTGGTTCGTAGCCATCTATTGCACAGCCTGGTGAGTCTTTACCTCACCTTTATATCAGTCTGTTTATCTCATTTCATTTATATACTTACTTTCTGTTAATACTATGTGTACTATGTATTCATTATAAGTTGTATATATATGTCTAACTATTAGTATATTGCTTTATTAGTCCATTTATGTTATATTTATGTTCTATGCTTCTTATTGGAATACAAGTATGTTATTCTTTTGATAGATAGTATTCACTTTATGTCTTATGTTATACATTTTATGATATACGAGCCACCTAATTTTCTGATTTGGTTCATGTTCACATCCGTTTAAAAATGCATGTGTCTTGCGTCATCTCCACGTGTTTTATAAGCCCCATGTTCTTTTTCCCATTCCTAGTCTTCCTTTATTTTCGAGGACGAAAATCTCTTAAGTAGGGGAGAATGTAACAAATGCACTATTTTGTATCCATACTACTTGATGGAGACACGGGTCCAGATAGGCGTATGCCTACCACGGGACATAAAATGTAGTCGGGTGGCTCGAATTGATAAAATTATATGAGAGTTTTGGTAGCCCCGTCACTTTGAGCACAATTAGACCATTGTACACAACTTTGTATTCTCATCTAATATATATATATATATATATATATATATATATCTACCTACCTGAAATATATGGCTACTAAGCTAGCCCAGCCAATCTATGTTAAGCATAACCAGGTCTAGACTCACTACCTCAGCTTGTTATAGAATATAGCTCAAACATGTGTATGCTTGGTAGGCAAATTAAGCCAATTTTGATTCATTTGCCTATACAAGTAAAAACCTATATGAGCTTGGTAGTTTATGTAAGCATATTTTTGACATATGTCCTATACACTAAAAAGGTGTAGCAAGCTTATACAACAGTTCTGCCTTCCTTGTCGTTTAGGTGGATACATAGAAAATGCGAATACAGGCTTTGTATAATAGCCCAACTTTAATTGCTTATAAGCTGCTTGAATCTTTACTTAACTACATGACCAAAGTGAGTCATCGAGCGATTTCATGCACGCAATGTGCAGCTTAACAATTATAAAAACCTGCAGCTTCTTCTACTTTTCTAAAGAAAACTCTGCATAAGTATACCAGTGAAGTTAGAAAATTACAGAGAAAAGAAATGAGTGCAATGAAAACTCACCTCTAGTAGAACCTTGTACATCACCTTAAAACCTTAGACCTGAACCGACGAGACCGTCACTTGAGTTTGGTTCTCAGTTTTCAAGCTCGGTGAACTACTTCGGCATCGTTATACCTGCTAGTCGACAAAAAGGTACACAGACTACCACCTTAATATATGGAATTTGGTAGATCCTAAACTATTAATTTGTGGTGTTGAATCCATCGACAGCACAGACAATGGTTGGTGTTAATGAGGCACACGGGATTTATCATGCCAAAATTATTGTGCACTTCGGATCGTTCATAACATATATAATATAGATATAGAGAATTGGAGATAGCATGCCTCATTTCTGACAGAATTGAATATCAAAATTATATATACATAGATAGATATATATATATATCTATATCCAAGGGATCACCCAACCATATAGGTACAGAACCTAGAAGGAGACAAGGAGGCACCACGGCACCACGACAAGCATTGCTTGCCGCGGTAACCTCACAAGGTTGCAGCAGCAAGGTGCCCAGCTGAAGGCTTGCCGCAACAACCCTTATGGCTTGCCAAGGCATGCCTATGAATGGCTGCCATTTTTGCTTCACAGACCCTTGGTCTGTATCTGGCCTACGTGCGGTGACTCTCCAGTCTGTAAATAGTATACACCATAAGTATCGGGTCTCGGATGACCCAATATTCCATTTGATTATACTAAAATCCAAATATATGACCTATAGGTGCTACTTGGTGCACATGAGCAGTTTTGAGAATGTGTTATCGGATGCATGAGCACAGGTACAAAGCGGGTTCACGTTCGCATAAGATAAGATAGGGAATATATTTTGTTAATATATAATTGTTTTCTTCTTCTTATATAGAGTGCCAATTATTTCTCATGTATGATTAGATAAATAATTATAGTGATGAATTACGTGGAGTTAAAGTTCACTAATGAGAATGCTAGGGGTAACATGTAGACCTGATATTGATTTAACGTGACAAACCTGATCAGATGTGAAATAAGTGAACTAAATTATCAGTTGGTTTGATGAGAAATGCATATCACTTGTGATCACATACTAGTTTTGACCACATGTTCATAGAATTTGATATTACATAACTATATATCAGTTTTGTAAATTGGTTTTCTAGAAAGGCATACTAGTTTTGCATATCAGTTGGATAAAAAATGAATATAAGAGGTGCATAGCAGTTTTATAACTTTATGTTAGTTTGTATAATATTTTGTTACAAGGCAGTATTAAAGCATACATGACATGCTAGTTGGAAGTAAGCATGCACATTCATTGATTTCATACATTGTTCATAGTACATTATTCAGATCCTGCTAATCCTTGACATCCTCTCTATGTGTTTACTTAGTTCTGAGTCAAGTGATCTCGCTTTCTCGGGAGCTTGATTTTCTTGGTCCAAGTGATCCCACTAACTCGGGAGCTTGACAAGTGATCCCACTAACTCAGGAGCTTGATTTGTCTCAGTTCAAGTGATCTCGCTAACTCGGGAGCTTGACAAGTGATCCCGCTAAATCGGGAGCTTGATCCTTTTGTTTCTGCCTGCATGTGTATCTTGTTTTAGCTTGATTTCTTATACCTATTACACCATGAGTTAATTCAGCATGTCAGCATGTTATATTATTCGCATGATAATAAAGTTGTACTCTTCGGTTTATTTTATGCCTCTAGTAGAGAATGTGGTAAAACTAAAATATATGTTAACAATGTAAATTTCTTTGCTGAGCTTTGATTATAGCTCATTCTATGACTTAAATGTCTTAGCTGCAGATCTTGATCCAGAGTAAGCAGCTGACCCCACATACTAGACAGATGAAGAAGAAGAGGAAGAAGGCGAAGAAGAAGGCGAGGAAGAATTTGCAGACGAATTTTTTCCTAAATAGGTTTGTGGTTTGAGAGAGAGAAAAATAGATGTCTTTTGGATAAACTTGTATTAAACACGTATGATAGTTTGATATTTTGTTCTGAGATGTATAGGTGTTCTTTCCATTATTTAGATGACGGGTGGCTGTCATCGGTTCGAAAGCTATACATCAAATCTATTATCCTTGTATATAGAGTTTGCTAGTTCCTGCTTGATGAGTAACGATCAGTTCATTTTGCCATATTATTGTTTGTCAAAGTACATTGCTTTCGTGTTTGCAACACTTTGTATAGATTTTGACTCCCCTGCATGAGAGGATCATATTAGGTGATCCGACGACGCGACGGTTCCAATATAAATTAAGGGAAGCGTCGGGTTGTTACACATTACGTGGAATTTCAACACCAGGTTGCCGAGGATCTTCAGACAAGGGAGGCGACTGCTGCCTCTCTACGTCCCGAGAGTCAGGCATAGTTTTTGGTTTGGTGTAATTCAGTTTAGGTTATTTCTTTTAATTTTGTTCTAATATATTGTGTGTTGGTTTGTTTGTTTTTTTTTGTGCAGGCCGTTTCAGACTCCGCTCCTGAGGCTCCCCCTCAGGGGTCTGTTCCTATCCCTACTCAGGTATGTTTTAGTTATTGCGTTTATGGTTTATTTGTCATTATAGTGTCGTCTGATGTGTTTGTTTGTTCTCATTGCAGCCACCTATGTTTGCTGTCCCTTTCGTGCCTCTTGCTGATCCAGTGACTGCCGAGACAGTTGAGCGACTTCTGGAGGAGAGGCTGGATTTGGTATGATTCTTTCCTTTTTAAAGTTTCCTTTTTTTTATGTTCATATACATATAGGTTTTCTTTGACTTGGTGTAATTATGCAGGTTCGTTAGCTTGAGGAGGCACGTCTAGAGGCGATGCGAGAGGCGAGATGGATCCTTGGGGAGACACAGAGTCGCAACGACCTGTTCGTTGAAATGATGGTTACGCAAAAGACGTAGGCTGAGTCATTGGAGGCAGGACGTCGGGCGATGTGGGTAGAGATGCAGGTGTCCATAGACCAGCTGCAGTATCGTTTGACTAGGAGTGAGCAGGGTACGTAGGTTGGCTAGTCAGCTTGGTGGATTGAAGTCGAGGGCTATGGGTTCCTCGGCTGGGTAGTCTCTTCACACATCTTGTGATCATGTCAGGGGTGATGCTCGTGAGGATTCTGTCATTCGTGAGATTCTTGCGGGGTATCCTCCTCATTCTCGATCGAGACGGTCTATTAGTCAGACGAGTGAGGAGGGTTCTGTGGTGGGGCCTCGTCTAGAGGTTCCGAGGACTCTGGGTGTCGGGATCGTGTTTTCGGAGGACCAGTCCATGGACCTCTGAGCGGATGATACTGGGGACAGCGACGCTTGTCCATCTCAGCGGTAGCATAGGGAGTAGGGGTATGTGTGTGTTTTTTTTTGTCCATTGTGTGCGTGCGTTGTATATATAAGGGGGATGCCCCCGGTGACATATGTAAAAAGAAAAGAAAACTTTGACATATATATATATATATAGAGAGAGAGAGAGAGAGAGATTTTTTGGTTTAGATGTACCTGATTGGCTCCTTTTCTTTTAGTTACCTCTTGCATCTATTTTTACTTTTTAGTTTCTTTAGCGCGCCGACCGTCCTTGGGACTTGGATGCTTCCTAAGCTGGCCTGGTGGTGGTTAGAGGTTGCTTCATATCTGCACATATAAAGGTAATGCTATCAGTAATTTCTTTTCCCTCCCTTGCTAGTTGTCAAAGGGAGTGTATCTCGGACCGGAGTCTGGTAATAAGGGTGGATATGTGCTTTCTTTTCTTTTTTCCTTTTTTTTCCTTCTCTTTTTCGTTGAAATGAAAATAATGCAACAGGAAAAGCAAATAACTGAGACAGAAATAATAAAGATAATAAAAAAAAAATGCCCCAGTGTAGGAGCATGGTAGTGTTGACAGTATAGCCTCTTCGGTATCATTCTCCGGATGGTAATTTTGTTATTGCTCATCTTCTCCGTGGACGAGTCGGCGCTTCTAACGTGATTCTCCTTCTGATCTAAAAAATGCCCCAGTGTGTAGATACAATGGAGCTTTTCTAGGCTATTGGTGAGCATTTTGGGTCTATAAGCAGTTATGGGTATTTGGTGAGTTAATTTTGAAGAAAAGTTTATCAGTACTGTCATCGATTCAGGGGGAGGTCATTTTGATTAAGTCAGTTGTATACGGAGGTTTATATTAGGGTAGTGTTCATCCTATCCCGTGGTTATTAGGGAGAAGTACGATAGGTATAGTAGGTGATTGCATTAGTCATCATTCATCAATTTTCAGTTTCATTCCTAGGAGTATCATGTAAGACTTCTGATTTATCGTCCGAAATAAAAATAGAAGAGGGGGGTAAGGCTCAGTGATATGGGGAATAGTTTATATCTAATTCTTTGCAAAAGGGATAAGTAATAATCTTTTTCTTGGAGGGATACATGATGCCATGATCGAGCTCTTTGTCATATTTCGGTACCATCAAAATCTCACATTCTATGGTTAGCAGGAGTTTATCCTCCTCCCACCACCTTACGACGACATCTAGTAGTATGGGGATATCACGGGTGCCCTCGCAACTTGCTTATACACTTCTAGTAAAGTACCAGAGATGTCCTCATCGCCTGCTTATGCTTCCCTGAGCTCATTAACTTATTCATTCTTCGTAATGCTCTCAGTCAACATTTTGATATATGTATTCTTCGAAAGCATCTTGCTAACGCAGGAATAGCGAGTTTTGATTGAATCTAACATCATTTTTTTTTGCTTTAACGTCTCCTCCAATGGCGGGGGGAAGGTAAATGAGGATCGAGTGTTACTTATGCTTTTGAAAGAGATTAGGTATGCCACTAGTATTTTAATCAGATTGTCTAAGTGAGAAAAAGTGGGTGACAAATTAGAGGTCTGATGGATATTCTAAGAATTAATGACGTACGACAAATGAATGGGTCGTGAGGACTATGGGGGTGATAAGTATAAGTATTTAACTATGGGATGTGATGATCACATGGCTAAAGATAGTATTTTCTAAGGTACATGGCGTTCCAAGGGCTAGGGAGTTCTTCCCTGTCTTGGTTCGTCAGTTTGTAAGCATTTCCAGGGTATGCGGTTGCTATTACATAAGGGCCTTCCCATTTCGGTTTCAGTTTTCCTTTTAGGTGGGCGTGCTTGGAAGGCATGATTTTCTTGAAGACTAATTCTCCAATATTAAAGGTTCGTTTGAGGACTTTCTTATCGTAAGCCCTGACCACTCTCTTCGAATATACCTGAGCGTGATTAGCTGCCCTAAGACGTATTTCATCAAGCTGCTCTAGCTGCGTGAGTTGGGCAATTCTCCTCTCGTCTAAGGATAGCTCATCATCGAGTTGAATCTGTAAGGGTAGTAATTATATCTTATATGGTAGGACTGCCTCCATCCCATAGGTAAGAAGGTAGGGAGTTTGGCCAGTGGCTGTACGAATAGAGGTCCTATAGGCCCAGAGTGTTTCTGGTAGTCGTTCAGGCCAGCGGGCTCCATTGCTTATTTCTACTGTGCATTTCAAGATTTGAATCAGTATTTTATTTGTAACTTCTGCTTGTCCATTTCCTTGAGGGTAGAACGGTGACGAGTGACATAGATCGATGTCGAATTTCATATAACTTCTTCATCTTTTCTCCAATGAACTGTGGTCCGTTGTCGATCATGAGCATTCTGGGTACTCCAAACCTGGTGATGATATTTCAAATAATAAACCTCATGAGTGTTGAAGCGGTGATTCTGACATAGGATTCAACTTCTGCCCATTTGGTGTAGTATTCGGTCGCTGTAAGTATGAATGCATGCTTGTGAGTGTTCTCAACTGTGTCTGTGAAAGGTCAGATGACATTGAAGGCCCACATCAAAAATGGCCACGACAAGGTCATAGTGTTTAATGCAACTAATGGAGCTTTGATGAGTGCGGCATGTTCTTGGCATTATTTGCAGGATTGGACGTAGAGGTGGTAATCTCTTATCATCATCGGCCAGAAGTAGCCTTGTAGTATAACTTAATCAGCGAGCCACTGTCTATCGGAGTGGGCATCGTAGGCACTGGCGTGTACTTCTCGGATGATGTATTGTCTTTCGACAGTCGTGATGCATCGTAGCAGTACTCCTTTGGTGAAGGCTACTTTGTATAATGTTTCACCGAGTATGTAAAATCGGGTGCATCGATTCCTTATAGTCTTTCGTTCGATCTTCGTGGCATATGGAGGGACATGTTGATGTTTTAAGAAGTTCTAGATGTCGAAATACCATAGTTATCTATTGTCAGATAGTGATTTTTCAAATCTGAACATAGCGACTTCGATTTCTGCCTTAACATGCTTTTTCGGAGTGATTGCTTCATTTAGTCCAATGCTTGTGGGGAGGATTGGTAATTCTCTCTTAACTGTCCATGCTACCTTGTGGGCAGGTACTGTCAGCTTTTCGACGAAGAAGGTCTTGGTACTGTGGCCGATGGGTATCTGGATGACTGAGGCTAAAGTGGCTAAGGAATCTACAAGCTCATTTTCTAGTCTAGGGATATGTGTGAAAGTGATTTTTTCAAATTTCTTTACCAAATATTGAGCGATTTCTAGGTATGCCATTAGTCTCCTTTCCTTAGTTTTCCATTCTCCTATAACTTGCGAAATTATAAGCTTAGAATCACCGATAGTTTTCAGTTGTTTAACGCCTAATTGTAGTGCTACTCGTAGTCCAGCTATAAAAGCTTCATATTCTGTAACGTTATTAGTGACAAGAAAATCTAGTTGAAAAGCCTTAGGTATGACAACTCCTTCGGGGCTTAGGAGGGCTACCCCAATGCCTTTTCCTTTATGGTTTAGAGCACCGTTGAAATAGAGGGTCCATGACGTCTTATCAGGCTCTTCGTTATGAATCGTGAGTAGGTCTTCATTGAGGAAATACGCGTATATGAGTTCATTGCTCGGGAGTGGGAGATTTGTGAGGTAATCGGCGATTGCTTGTCCTTTGATCGACTTCTGCGTGACGTAAGTGATATCGAATTCTTACAAGAGCATATACCAACGAGCGATCTTTCTTGAGGTTGCAGGCTTTTTGAATACATACTTCAGAGGGTCTATTTGAGCTAGTGCTAGTATTTTATGTGCTCTGAAGTAGTGATATAATTTAGTTGAGGCCCACACCAATGTGAGGCAGGTCTTCTCCATCGAAGTATATTTTCGTTCGTACTCGACCATCATCCTACTAAGGTAGTAAAGAGCCCTCTCTCTCTTGTCGTCTTCTTCATATTATCCCAGAATCAATCTCCTTGCTTTGTCATTCGCTAAGAGGTATAGGATAAGAGGTATTCCGAGAACTGGTGGCGATAGTATTGGCGGGTTAAGGAGGTACTTCTTGATATTGTCGAAGGCTTGCTGACACTGGTCATCCCATTTATACTCAATCCCTCCTTTAAGTAGTCTGTAGAAAAGATTACATATGTCTGAATGCTGGGAGATAAATCTCCTGATGAATTGCAATCTTCCTATCTGACCTCATAATTCTTTGATATTACTAGGAGGTGACATCTCAAGGATGGCTCTGACTTTTGCAGGGTCGACTTCGATCCCTTGCTTGCTGACTATGAAATCGAGTAATTTTTCGGAGGTGACTCCGAAGACACACTTCTTTGGGTTCATTTTCAGTTGATACTTCTTGGCTCTTTGTAGTACCAGTCGGAGTGCTTCAACATGTCCTACTCGCATTTGAGACTTCACTAATATATCATCGATATAGACTTCTACACATTTATGCATCATGTCGTAAAAAATAGCAATCATGGCATATTGGTACGTGGCTTCTGTGTTCTTGAGCCTAAAAGGCATGACGATATAGCAATAAGTTCTCCATAGTGTGGTGATAGAAGTCTTCTCTTCATCAGACTCTGCTAATTTGATTTTATTATACCCAGAGAAACCGTCCATAAAGGATAACATCTCATGTCCATCGGTGTTGTCGACTAGAGTGTTAATGTGCGGAAGTGGGAAGTCATCTTTTGGGCATGCCTGGTTGAGGTTTTAGAAGTCAATGCAAACCCGTACTCTGCTGTCTTTCTTAGCGATAGGTACTATGTTGGTGACCCACTTGAGGTAGAGGATGACTCGGATGAATTTGGCTTTGTGTAACTTGTCAACTTCCTCTTAGACTTGAAGGGCGATTTGTGGGTGCATCCTACCGAGTTTCTGCTTAATAGGTTTTGCATCGGGTTCTAAGACAAGGTGATGTTCTACTAAACATGGATCTAAACCAAGCATATCTTCCTAGGACCATGCAAAGGAGTCGAGGTATTCTTATAAGACTTGTAAGATTTGTTAATGTTCCTTGGAGTTGAGCATTGTTCTGATCAATAGCTTCTTGGGTTTCTCTTCAGTGCCAAAATTTCTTCTGTGGGCTCTGCGACAACTTGGGTTTGCTCATCGAAATGCTTGATAATCCGTTGGAAGTGTGGTGCCTCTTCAGCAACCAATGTTCCTTCTTCATCTTCGATAACCTCATATACTGTAAATTGTTACACTGGGGATTTGATTTTGCGAAAGGTAACCCTTCATCGGTGTAATTTATGACTGAGAGATCTTTGGTAAGGTGAAGGTCAAGGCTATTGATCCTTTTCTCAAAGTCACAAAGTATCTCATCCGGTATGATCACTAACTTATTGTTTAGCCTGAATGTTGTGCGTCCTCGTGCGGGAGATGGGATAGAAGTCTTAGGAGAGGAGTCTCCTTGTTGGCCACAAACTTGATTCGGGATGAAGGGTTCCCTTTCTTTTTTGAGGTTTTTTAATTTTTTTGAATTTTATGTTTCTAAATTTTTAGGGTTTTCTACTTTTTCTATTTTTTTTTATTTTTCGATAGTAGATATGGTACAGGGTCGGTTGTCTCAAGGGGCGCCGGGAGAGTTGCTTCCTCTAACTGAAGGAGCAAGATGGCTGTTGGAGCCGTTCGGGAGATTCTTCGAGAAACGTGGACTTGTTCTGAATTTGGCAATTTTTTTTGGAGTCCTCATCTAATGAGACTTTTTGAATAAGTGAAGTTGGTGACAGTGGCACTAATGCTCGGATTTCCTCTATCACATTGATTACCCCTTCTTCGAAGAAGCTCTGGAGATCGTAGTCGATCGAACTATCCTCCTCTGAGTTATAATATGGTTGTTCTTCCTGTCATGGGTGATCTCTGAAGGGATCCTCGGTAGTAGTGAGTTCTTTCCCTTGAACTTCCTAGTATGTTAGGATGAGGATGCATGCTCGACAGCGAGGATGGTAATGGTGAAAAATGCAGAGAGATCCCCAAGGGCATTCCCATCCTTCTGAGTTAGAGTTGAGGGTGGCATCGAACTCATCTTCTTGATCTGGCAGTGCTTAAAGTCCTAAGTTAGCTTGTTCTGCCAACTCGAGTGTAGGGAGGTCTATCTAGTAGTCCTCGTCATCACTCGGGGTTGGTTGCCATTCTTCCTCGAGAGATTTCCAAAATATTTGAAGTTGTGGTGTATTTAGGGATGAAGAAGTGTCTAGTTCAAGTTCCTCTTCAAACCCTATAAGGGTGATGTGAGTGTTCCCCCCTGGGTCAAGCAGATGACTGTTGGGATTTTTTGCTTCTTATGTCGGTGGCCGAGCTCGTAGGTCATTACTTGTTTCTGTTGTCACGAGGTTGGAGTGATTTGATTCTTCTATTGCAGAATATTGGATCTAACTAGCGAAGTGTTCTAATATGCTGGTGCATGCCCTACAGCGGGGTTGGTATGGGTGAGCGATACAAGGGGAGTCCCAGGGGCATTCCCATCCCCCAAGGTCGAGGCGGATGCTATAAGAGTTAAAATCCTCTTGTGGGGCATTATCTTCTTCCCATGTTGAGTGTAAGTACTCTTCATCATCTTGCAAGGCTGCTATGTGAAAATCTTCGTCATCAGTGGATTCCCAATCTTCTACTCGTGGCTCGAGTTCTAGAGCTTCTTTCTTCCTCTCTTCTGTAAACTCCTTAGTGTCAAACAAGGTTTCGACTCCTTCGAGTGGTTTATCAATTTCGCCATTCAGATTGGTTAGATCATTGAACGCTTTATCCATTCGCTCGATTTCCACTTCTTAGGATCTAGTGAAGGACACTTCCTTCTGCCTTGGTACATATGCTTTTTCAGTGGCCCCATAGACAAAGTGGTCATATAGAGATCATTTGGGTGAGGTAGGGAACAAGTCGGCTTGTGGGCCATTCGATTGATAACCTAACCCTATGTGTTTGCATATTTTTGTTGGGACGAATGGTCCTACACAACCTTGCTTATTTTTGTCGAGTCCGGTGTGGGTGACGTATCCGAATTGGTACATGAGGTCCCACCCTTTTTCGCGGTGGGGTTGATGTCATAAAGTTTGGTGAGGTCTGAGCTAACCTCTCTCCTCATTAATTTTTGTTGACGCGTTGAGAGAGAACTAGGAGGGGTAGGGGGATGGACTTCCACAATGGTTATCTCATCAGGGATTCAAGTCTTTTGAATATGGCCCGTGTTTAATATGGAATCATGGGCTATCAAAATACTCATAGTGTGATCAGTATCCATCTCCTGGAGGGGTGCATCAGTGTATATACTGACGATGGAGTCCTCGTATAGGAATTTGATGCATTGATGGTATGTGGATGCGACAACCTTCATTGACTCTAGCTATTTTCTTCCTAAGATAAGATTGTTCATACTAGCAGAATCAGAAATGTGGAAGGTAACGTATTTCGTTATAGGTCCAAGGCGAACTTGGAGTTTAATAGTTCCTTTGACGAAACGATGCGAGCCACCATAAGCTATAAGAGATAGAGCTGAGGGCCTGACATCTTGCTCCATGTATTCGAATGTCTTTAACATTGTGAGAGGGAAAATATTGAGTCCTACTCCTGTGTCGACCAACGCATGAAGTACGGAGAATCCTTTAATTATGACTGTAAGGTATATGGGAGCCGCATTCCCACGGAGTGACTCTTTAGGTATGTCTGCGTTTGTGAAAGTTAGCGCTGGAGGTTGCGCCATGACCGAAGTGATTTGATAAAACTCATCTAGGGTTGTGTCCTTATCCACTTGTGTGCCTTCAAGTGCCCTTATCAACAATCGGTGATAGTCAGACGACTTCTTGATGAGTTCTATCATAGATATCTGGGTTAAAATCTTTTGGAGATGCCACAGAAGGTCATATTCTTTCCCTAGATCAAGTCTCATTTCTTTGCCTAGCTGATGAGCCTTGGGTGTAGGTGGTTAGAGTGGTTGAGGTGCAGGGATTGGTAGAGGAATGATGTGAGGTGGGGGTGGCAAGTTAACCTCTCTTTCTCTCACGTTCCCCTCTGGTGGTTGCACGTTCGTGAAATCCTTATTTCGAGGGAAAGGTGGAGGTGGGTAATTAGTTCCTGACTTAAGAATGGGGCAAGTCGGTTGTTGACCGAACTCGGTGTTACTCGAAGTTGATGTATTTGTGAAGTGAGTGAAATTTGAGGTTGGAGCGCGTGTCTGTATGGTGTTGCTCTAAGGTGGGAGGTACTGTGTGTAATTCTCCTCTTCGAGGAAAGTGGAGACCAGCGTCTTGCACGGGTTGGGATGTTCTTTTCACTCACTTTCTTCTATGTTTAGTAAACACTCAGTCTTTGTTTCATTCTCTCAGCTTGGAGTCTTTCGGGTGACACTTTCTACCCATGCGGCAATTTGGACTGCAGTTTGAAGAATGTGATCTTCGTACTCAGGTTTAGAATTGGACGAAGGGAGTGGCAATGGCATTGGTTCAGGATTTGGAGGGGTTGAAGATTCTGGTGGGTGACTATGGAGGAAGGGTCTCCTGGCCCTAAAGGAGTGGACTCGTATCTGAGTGAATTTTGGTTAAGGAAGCGAGCTCGGCGGGGTGATGCGAGTGATCAAGGCCGAGGGGTGCGGGGGTGAAGGAACTCTCGCAAGTGTGGCGGAGGTATTAGAGGGTTGGATGCGAGTGACTAGGGTGGAGGGCTGGAAGGAGGATCGACCGGAAAGATCTACGGTGGTGACCTGAGTCGGTGTTGCTTGGTTGTGGTTGGGCATGGGGTTATTATCACGTATGGGTCGATAATCATTACAAAAGAGGGCCAAGTGATGGTTTGGATTTCCCGTTCCGTTATATTTGGTAAATTTTGGCGGTTTAAATCCTATTGGTAAGTTAAATTTAGCGTCCAGACAGAATTTGTCGAATCCGAATGAGTGACAGAATGTGTTTCTCTCAAATAAATAGAGGGCTGATGTTAGTTTTGCCACTAAGGGTAGGAAGGTAGGGCTTAATTTTAAGGACGAGAGCTTAACTTTAAGCTAAAAGCTTTTGTGGCTAAAGAAATTGGGGGCCAAATGCCACTTTGTAATATATTTGTCTTTGTTTTTCTTATATTCTAATAGAAGTAGATGTCGTTCATGTTCACATAAAAAAAAGGAGAGAGAGAGAGAGAGATAACAGTAGAGGGCAGGATGTGTGTGATATTCAGGCATATGGATATCTACATGCACACATTACATATGTACGTAGTTACACATGTAAATACTTGTGCCCAATCAAAAATTTGAGATTGTGCCACTAAATGCTCACACCACGTGTAATCGTGTACATTAACATCAATTAAGCCACAAAACCATTAACTATTTGCAAATTTGTAAGGTGTTTACAGTCGGTAAACAAAAGATCAATCATTCAGATCCCATTCTTGTGGGCGATTGTTTATAAATTGGTAATTTTTCATAAAATAACCATATGTAAGCTCAATCCAGGTAGAGTTGCCAATTTGAGATAAAAGCATAGTGTTTTTAAGAGCAAATTCAACTACGGCCAATACTGACCTCATCTACGAGCACGTGCTAGGCTGGTGAGCGATCTTAAAGGCCTAGAAGGCATCTGAGCTTGCTTCCTAGGGATATGAAATCCATTAATCAAGATAAATTAGAACCAGGGAAATTTTAAATTCTAGAATTAACTAGGATCTCGAACAAGAATTAAAACTTCTAAGTACCTTGTAGGGTTTTTGCTGGCTTCTAACGTTGTTGCCTCAGTGCTTCCCCCAACACAACCAAAAACACGGAACATATTGCTGTAATGGAGGACAATTCCCAGTGACCTGACAGAAAGCAGAAACAAAAAAAAAATGCATGTAACGCAACAAGACCAGGAATGAAATACCTGTAAGACCCAGTAGCAACACGTAAACCATCTCCACTTAGACAGCACTCAAATTTGTCAAAAATTGAATCATTTTCATATAAATCACATAGCTGCACAGAAAGTAAATGAATAATGGGGTTCACTGAAACAGCTGTTTGTTTGAAAGCTAAAGCATACTCACAAAGTCGGGAGTCGGCAATAAATAGGCAAGGGTCTAAGTCGGGATAAGCGGTAAAAATCAGTCAAAGTCGGGATAAGTTTCTGCTTTGAATTTGATTGGTGTGTTTGATTCATTTGTTTTCTAGTTTTGGTTATCTATCTTTCATTTTTTAGTCCAAATTTTCTTTAGTAAAGAAAATGGATTAAGATGTGACTTTATCATTAGGCGTCCTTGAAATTTTCTCCAACATTAACTCAACGTGTCAATGGATATTGGATCTATCAAAAAAATCCATAATTGCGAGTCCACACGCTCATAAATGAAGAGTATATGGCGCTCACGCAAGAGCATCAATGTTGACTTTGAGGAAATCCTGGAATCAAAGGGAATGAATTTGTGATGGAAACAGAGTGGGTATCAGGCAGAGAGGCCTGTAGTTCAAGGTCCCAACTGTGTACACATCGCATTCATCATCCCAAAAAATCATTTTTTACCCAATCAAAGTGGCTCATATGAATGACAGATATATCCAAGAGTGCATGCATATCAGCTCTCCTACTTTCAAACTTATTTTGAATTGAACATTTACATCACCCTTTCCTAAAGTATAAAGACTTCATTATAACAAATTGACCTACTTATTATCATTATAATCCAAATTAAGCATTAACTTACATTGACTAAAAGTTAAATTTGAACTACTCGCGTGCATCGCACTTGCAAAGCTTCCTAGTGAAAAAAAAAAACTTGTGATCCACTTTTTATGAACATTAGTAGCTAGTACTCACATTCAAATCTTATTTTATGTTTATGGGGTCCTACCTCATGATCAAAACTAGTGGCATCTATTGAGAAACTCCATTGACATAATTGAATTATGATCAGCATAGATTCTTTCTTTATTTTGAAAACATCCTTACCTCATAATTGTAAATTATGCATGAGTAACATCATCTTTTAGAAAGTTTATAACATACATATGTGTGTGTGTATATATATATATATACTAAATTACGAATCTCACTAACCATGTAGGCCACTAACTGTGACAGCCCGGATTTCGGCGCCCCGAGACCCGTGTCGTCAGTGGGCTGGCACTAAGGCCGAGCCCTGGAACGGATCATATCGCGTCACAACATGCACAGCGGAATCTAAGCGGAACCAATTCCAACTTGTAGCATAAGCAAAATAAGTAGTTATAGCATTCGATCTCAAAACAACAAAAACAGATGATTCTAATTCCATAAAAAACCTTAGGGGAAAAGAACCATTGAGAACCACCAGTAAGGACCTTTCCTTACCGAAACATGGTTCAACAAAAATATCAAAAGACTAATATTTAGGATTCATCTCTTTACAACCAAAACAAAACCAAAAATTAATTCGTCACTCAGGGCCAGACCTACCCAGGTCTAGCACAAAGGAAACAATCCTCAGGATGGGGCTCCTCAAGGTCCTCGTCGGGGGAGTAGTCCGGATCTTCCTTCTCCGAAATCTCTGCCTCAACGCCTTCACCTGAACCTGTGACATTAGTAAAGGAATGAGCTTCATCCAAGCTCAGTAGGGAAATATCTTATAACATGCTTATCAAAATATCAAACACACATCTTATGGCATAACGAAAATGAAACAATCCTGAACACTTGCAAAGTGGTGATTCTCATGACCTTAACACACACATGCAATGCTGATGGTTTCATGAACATGCTCACATTTCCAATCTGACATAAGAAGAAGAAACTTAAAGATGATTTACTTAAAGTAATAGAATGAGGAACTATAGCCTCAAGCCCCCGATGGAATACCCACCATCGTCACTCACATGAGTCATATGCACATATATCCAAGGTCCCATAGTTGGACACTTGGCCGAACGAATTTACCGTTGTATGGTAGGAGTCACATAACACATATACATATCACACAAAGGGTGTACGGATTGGCCGCCGTACCAGTCATGGATATCCTGCCGCGTCAGTCACGATTATACCGCCGCGTCGGTTGGGTATTCACATAACTTTAAATCGTAAGTGCATACATATAGCTTGTCGCCGTGTAAAGTGATAATCATAGTTTATGTCAAAACCGGAATGAAATGTGAAGGTCTCACATACACATGTCACAAAGGATCTCGAAAATTTCATGAACTTCACATGTTTTCAAATCACACGTGTCACATGCCTCATTAGTTTGAATTCATATACGGAAATCACATGGTCAAATCAAAACGTATCGCATGCCTCATTAATTCGAATTCATATGCAAAAATTGTATAGTCAAAGCAGAAAATACATCACATCATAACACACGTGTTAATGAAATCAATATACATGATATCAAGTTTTTCCCTACCTTAAAGATCAGACCCGTGCTTGCTCAAGCCTTCACAAAGGTCGGGTCCTCCTTAATCACAAAGCTCACCTAAACATGATCATTTTTATTTATTAAAACGAAGCAAAACACACTGCCAAAAGTCCCCGTGAAATCTCACGGTCAAAACTCACCAAATGCTGAAATCTGGGAATTTCGATCGATCGAATCCCTGTTTCGATCGGTCGACCTCTTCCAGAACTACCAAATATATTCTCATTCGATCAGACGAATTTTCCAAGTCGATCGAACGAATTAAATTTGATCGATCGAAACAAAATTCGATCGGTCGAATTCCACAGAAGGCATTTTACCTTAACACAGTTCGATCAGACGAATCCCGATTCGTTCGATCGAAATTACATAATTCGATCGATCGAATTTGATTCGATCGGTTGAATTCTCACAACAATTTTCTAACATTCTATTTCTATATGAATCGTTCGATCGAACTACAGGTTCGATCGATCGAAAACGTTTCGTTCGATCGAATTAAATTTCGATCCAACGAATTTCTCAAATTTTCATTTTTTTTTCCCATTTTACTGACATTTCGATCGATCGAGCCAAAATTTGATCGATCAAAATGAGCAGATTTAGCTTAATTTTAGGTTTTTCACTCCCAATCACTTTTCACTTTAAATCCATCACAATTCTTAGGATCCTCACATGGATACACACTAATTCAACTCCACACTACGGATCTAAACCAATTATTCACACTCCTTACCTTGCTTTCAAACGAATCCTCTTCCTTGCTTTTAAGAACAGTTTGGGTTCTTCTCCAAGTCACAACAGATCAATTCAATCCTAGATCGAGCAGCTGCCTCCCTCCGTGCCAACTGATCGATCTCATCAATCACGGACACTCAATGCCTTAAGGTTATCCTCTCTCTTCTTAACTCTCACCCACACGCATTTAATATGAAATTAATGCCCTTGGTTCCTTTTATACATTAGCTCTCCTACTTGAGTGTAAAGTAGCTACACTGAAGGGACGTGTATGAGGTTTTCAAACTCCCACATCCAGTCTACATAAGATCAATCCGGTCCATTGGATTTGATCTATAGACATTATATCATTGCTAAAAGGGGGTCCTCGGTGCATGATCCGTCGACACACGCACCGAGTCCTACGGATCAAAGCCCAAAAGGGTTGGGACGTTACATCCTCCCCTCCTTAGGAATTTTCGTCCCCGAAAATTTGTCCTAACGAAAGGCAAAATGTCCGAATGGTTGTCTCGTAAGGTACCACACATGGCTAAACAATCCATATCATTGTAGGGCTTCAGCCCACACACACACTGTCCGCACATCACAATTTCTAGCAGTTCTATAATTGAGGCACATCCTTCATCAAAAGTTAGTAGTATCATATATATAAACATCATTGTGGTAGCCATGCCACCATAGTTCTAACAAATAACCGGAACAAAATGGCAATCATGCTACGACAGAAAAAAAATTTATACATTTAGCCCCCCAACATAATTTGCAAAAGAAATGTCTCTCAGCTCACTACGTCCGTGGGGGGACTCCCACATCAGCTCCACTCTCCAGTTCATCTGCCTCCTCTGGTACCATATCAGCTTGCTCCCCTTCAATGTCGGCGGGCTCGTCATCAGCGTCGTCCTAGTCCTCATTAGGCTGTACGTCCTCCGCATCCAAGCTGGACGGAGCCACGTCATACACCTGTGCTCGCATAGCCGCGATCCTCTGCCTATAATCAGTGGGATACACGGCTTGCAACACGTCTCCGATGAGCAGCTCGAAGAAGTCCAGACGCTGATTGACCTGACGGTTGCTCTCCTGGATGAGAGCCGCCAAGTCTTCAAGGCGTAAAGGAGCCACTTGCCGGGCTGGTGACGCCGGTATCTCGGTAGGAATGTCAGGGGCAGGCACATCCTGGGCCGGTGGAGTAATCTCACGGTGCTCGGGGATAGGAGCCTCAGGCATAGGCTGGTCGGCAGGTAGGGTGTCGGGAATAGGAGCATCACGGGCAGGCACATCTTGAGGCTGTGGGGAACAAGAGGTACTTGTGGGGCTGGTAGAAGATGTGGTTTGAGGCGGTTATATGTTTTCTTCCAATGTTTAAACGTGTCGAGGACCACGTTATCAGATGATTTAGGCTCCTTTGGGGAAACCTTGTGGACAGAAGTGGCTGAAAACTCGTCGAATAGGGCGGAGATGAAACTGGCGTAAGGGATGTATTCTTCGGGTTTCTCTACTCCCGGTAGGAGCTTCTTCCTACCATGCTTAATACCCTCGAAGATGACGGTTACAGCATCAAACCATTTGCCCTCAAAGGCGGCAAATAGTGCATTCATCAAAATGCCCAATCGTTGGGTCTAATGGCGGATTGGATATAGATTACACTTAAAAATAGTGTCAAGGATCCACATGTAGCTCGGTAGGTGAGCTCGGTTAATGGCTCGCCCTTTGGCAACATGCCCTTGCGTCATTCGTTGGGCTATAAAATTATGGGTTAGGTTAGGGGGGTTTGGTGGCAACAGTTCTATCCCCTCGCCAAAGGCGTCAAAAAACTCTAAGGCCGAGCAGGCCATCGCATGGGTAAAAATATAGGTCTTGCCATCGACCTTGGTGCAAATTTTGGTATCGGGGTTTGGCCCGTCAAACATGTTTTGATAAAATAACCGCACGAGGCGCGGATAGTAATAAGGGTGGATGGGCTTCAAGAGGTTGTCAAGCCCAACCTTTCCCAAGTAATCGAGTGCCCAAGCATCGATGCCGGGCACGTTGGGTGTTCAAAAAGGGCTGGGTCGATGGTGTACTCGTATGCGAAACCCTTGTCCGCCCACCATTGGCTAGGTAAAACGCGTTGAGGTGCTTGCGGAGCATCCGATTGCTCGGCAGACACCGTAGGTGGAGGAATGGGTGGTTGAGTGGGTGGTCGAGGAGGCGGAATGGGCAGTTGCGAAGGGCCTGTAGCAGTTCTGGGTCGCTTTGAAGTGGGGATTTTGGTTCTGGCATCCTTCCGTTTAGGTTCCATAAAAAGAATTTGGGTTTTGGAACAAAGTTTAGGGTTTTAGAAGCAAAACTAGGGTTTTAGGGGAAATTCTAAAATATTTAGGTTAGAACCAAGAATCTATAACCCAAAAATAATTGCTTACCGTTTGTATATGGATAGTTTTTGATTCCCGAAGCGAAAAGACGCAATTTGATGTCCGCTAGGCTCCGAAGGATGAAAACCCAAACGGCTCGCTCAATGCTTCAAAAATTTTGATCGGACGAAAGAAAATTTTCACAGTTTGTATAATATAAAGAGGAAATTCGATCGATCGAATTCGTTTCGATCGGTCGAAAATCGACTTTAATGGGAACTGAAACGATTTCGATCGATCGAACACAATTTCGATCGGTTGAATCTCGTTGAGTAACCACTGGGATCCACCCCTTTCGATCGATCGAATTTAAATTCGATTGGTTGAAATCCAAACATTCGATTGATCGGTCGAATTCCCGACATTCGATTGATTGAATAAAATTTCGATCGGTTGAATTTCCAGAAAATACTTGATCTTTGTATTTTTGCATGCTCATTAACATTTTGACACAATAAATAAGAAAATCAAGTTTTATAATCCAAATTTCATTAGTTTTCATACGTCAATTGTCGATTTGATATCTACGACAAACACTCATTTCTCAATCCGTGAACAAAGAGGGATACTGGGCGCGAATCTCGGCTTCGCGTTCCCACGTCGCTTCCTCTCTGGAGTGATTCTTCCATTGGACTAACACCAGAGGAATTTGTCTTGAGCGCAAAACTTGCTCAGTTCGGTCTAGGATTTGCATGTGTTCTTTGATGACTGTCAATTCTCGGTAGATTTCGACTGGCGGTGCATCGAGGACGTGAGTCGGATCGTGCACGTATTTTCGCAACATAGAAACATGGAATACGTCGTGCACTCGATCAAGCTGCAGGGGTAATGCGACCCTATATGCAACCTCACCAACTCTCCCCAGTACTTCAAATAGTCCAATGTAGCAAGGAGCTAACTTTCCACGCTTCCCAAAGCACATTACTCCCTTCATCAGGGATATCTTGATAAACACATGATCTCCCACTTGGAAATCCATGCTCGTACGCTTAATGTCAGCGTAGCTCTTCCAGCGACCAGCCGTTACGATTAGTTCTCGATAATTAAATGTTGACGTTCTTCCTGATAACTTTCGGTCCCAACACAAACTTATCACCGGTTTCCTCCCAGTTAATCGGAGACCTACATCTCCGTCCATATAAAGCCTCATATGGAGCCATTCCAATGCTCTGCTGAAAGCTATTATTGTAAGCGAATTCTATCATCGGCAGATGTTGATCCCATGATCCCTGGAAATCTATTATACATGCTCGCAACATGTCTTCGATGATTTGATTAACTCTCTCTGTTTGTCCATCGGTCTGAGGATGGAAAGCAGAACTAAAGTCCAACCTCGTGCCCATGCCTTCTTGAAATCTTTGCCAGAATACAGATGTGTACAATGGGTCACGATCGGACACGATGCTCGTAGGAATGCCATGCAGTCGGACAATTTCTTTCATATACAACTCCTCCAACTTGCTTGCAGTGTATGTTGTGTTATAGGGCAAAAAGTGTGCCGACTTGGTCAGTCGATCCACTATTACCCATATGGCGTTGTGGCGTCGCAACGTTCTTGGCAATCCCACAATAAAATCCATCGAAATGGACTCCCACTTCCATTCCGGTACCGGTAGAGGTTGTAATAGACCGGCTGGGTGTCGAGGGTCCACTTTGACTTGTTGACACACCAAGCACTTGGACACGTGCTCTGCAATGTCTTTCTTCAATCCCCTCCACCAATAACATTTTCACAAATCTTGGTACATTTTAGTACCACCCGGATGGATGGCGTATTTAGACCTATGAGCCTCGTCCAAGATAGTTTGTCTCAGCTCAGCATCCGTAGGTATACACAAACGTCCTCGAAATAATAATGACCCATCTTCCTTGATAGTAAAGTCCCCATTTTCAGTTGCTTTTCGTCGAAGTTTCACGAGTTCTTTCATCTGAAGCTCATAGATGCGGTCAAAAATAATTGGCCTGATCGTAAGACTTGCCAACAGTACTCTGGTATCCTTAACTACGATGTTCTTATCATACAGGGAAAGATCTTCAAATAGCTTCCATCTGTGAAGTCCCGCCATGAGGCTATCTACTTGGGATGTGTGCTTCCGGCTCAGTGCGTTAGCCACGATGTTGGCTTTACCTGGGTGATATTGAATCGCACAATCATAGTCCTTGAGGAACTCAATCCACCGTCGTTGCCTCATATTCAACTCTTTCTGCGTGAACAAATACTTGAGGCTTTTGTGGTCCATAAAAATTTCAAAGATTTCACCATACAGGTAATGCCTCCAAATTTTGAGCGTAAACACCACCGCGGCTAACTCTAAATCGTGAGTCGGATAATTCTTTTCGTGTTCTTTCAACTGTCTTGAGCCATAGGCGACAACTTTACTGTGCTGATTCAGTACACACCCCAGACCACCATATGACGCATCACTGTAAACAGCAAAACCTCCGCTAGCCGATGGAATGGTCAACACTGGAGCGGAAGTAAGTCATTTCTTGAGTTCTTGGAAGCTTTCTTCACATTATTTGGTCCATTCAAATTTTGTGTTCTTCCTTGTAAGTCGGGTAAGTGGTCCCGAAATCTTGGAGAAACCTTCAACAAAGCGTCGGTAGTATCCTGCTAGACCGAGAAAACTACGAATCTCTGTCACGGTCTTGGGTTGCTCCCAATCTAGCACTGCCTCAGTCTTCATTGGGTCAACGGCCACGCCTGCTTCAGATACTATGTGACCAAGAAAGCCCACTTGCTCTAACCAGAACTCACACTTACTGATTTTAGCATACAACTGATGCTCTCGAAGGGTCTGCAAGGCAATGCATAGGTGACGTTCGTGTTCCTCCCTGGTCTTTGAATAAATGAGAATGTCGTCCACAAACACCACTACACACATATCAAGGTATCGTTTAAAGACCCGATTCATGAGGTCCATGAATGAAGCTGGAGCATTCGTCAAGCCGAAAGGCATCACTAAAAATTCGTAATGCCCATACCTAGTTCTGAATGCGGTCTTCTGCACGTCTTCGGCCTTCACCCTTAATTGATGATACCCGGATCTCAAATCAATCTTTGAAAAGTATTTTGCTCCTTGCAACTGCTCGAATAGATCGTCGATCCTAGGCAACGAATATTTGTTCTTGATCGTGAGCTTGTTTAACTGACGATAGTCGATGCAAAGTCTCATCGACCCGTCCTTCTTCTTAACAAACAGGACCGGTGCTCCCCAAGGAGACACACTCGGTCTTATGAAACCTTTATCCAGCAATTCTTGCAGTTGCTCCTTCAATTCTTTCAGTTTGGCTGGAGCCATTCGATATGGAGCTTTGGATACGGGTTCGGTACTTGGAGCTAAGTCAATAACAAAGTCGATCTCCGGATCAGGTGGTAATCCTGGTAATTCATCGAGAAATACGTCCTCATACTCACAGGCAATTGGAATCTCGTTGATAACATTCTTCATCTCCTTCTTCTCTTGCAGGAATGCAAGATATCCATCACATCCATTTCTCATCATCCGTTCAGCTCGCACTGCGGAGATGATCGGCGCTACCTTCCCTTTTTCACCGACAAATCGGAATGACTTTTGTCTCGGAGGAAGGAAAATGACTATTTTTCGTAGGCAATCCATGCTTGCATGATATGCCGATAACCAGTTCATACCAAGAAGCACGTAGAGTCCTCTCATACTCAACAAAATGAGGTCTGCGACTGTCTTCTGGTCCTCCACTTGCACAATGACTGATCGGCAACAAGTGTCTACAGTCACGGCACTACCCGTAGGAACTGTTACGTTCAGTGTAAACTCTAACTCCTCGGGTGTGATCTTTAACTTTTCTACGAATTTTGGGGTTATATATGAGTGGGTAGACCCTGGGTTTATCAGAACTCGTACTACACAACGATCACCATCGTTTTCACGATAGAGTTGGAGTGTACCTACATTATTTAAGACACATACTATCATTCAGACATGCATTGCATGCACACACACATCAATATGTACCTAGATCTTTCCTATCAATGCGCTTTCTTCACATAAACCGTCAAACTCTTTAACATAAAATAAATTTATACCTTGGATCACGTCGTTGCTTGTGTGGGCGTCTTCGACGGTTATAGCAAATGCACGGCCCTTCACAACTGGTTTCGTGGACTGTGCAGGCTTCGATACTGTAGTGGCCGAAACGGAGCCCTCTTTCCTCATCTCTGGGCACTCCCGAATCATATGGCCAACTTTTCCGGATTTGAAACATCCACCCGTGTCTCTTCTACAGTCGGACGTCTTGTGAGGTTTACCGCAACAAGCGCACCTCAATTGTGGATTGGTAGATACCGCTCGAGAAGGTCCTTGTGTGACTAATACCCCAGACGTCTGAGTCTGGGTAGGGCCCTCTCGTCCAAATGGTCTCGTCAGAGCAGATGTATTTGACCTTTGAAATTTTGAATTGGCTGGTCTTGGAACTGGAGCAGGTGCAGACGTCCTAGGCTTTTTATTCCCTGAGTAGTCATATTCACTTGTCCCTCCCGAACTTGGTTTACTTTTCCAATCTTTCCTCTTGTTTATATCCCTCTCTGCTACAATCGCCATTCCCATGACTTCTGCATACGTCTCGAGTTCAAAAATGGACACTCTCTCCTGGATGTTAGGTCTCAGGCCTTCCTCAAATCTACCGGCCTTCATTTCTTCCGTAGCGACTAATTCAAGGGCAAATCTTGATAATCTCACAAACTCATTGCCGTACTCCCGTACGGTCATGTTCCCTTGGACTAGATTTGTGAAGTCCTTCTTCAATTGGTTGCGGACTTGCTTGGGAAAATACTCCTTGTTGAATGCCGCGACAAATTTCGTCCAGGTCCATTGAGTATATGGACCTTCCACTTCTCTTTTTCGCAACACAGACTTCCACCACGTGTCTGCATCACCCTCCAACTGAAAAGATGCCCATCCTACTTTCTCATGCTCAGGGCTCTGCAATCTCTCTAGCAGCTTCTCCATTTGTTTAAGCCATTTCTCTGCTTCAAGCAGATCCGTCTGCCCATGGAATACAGGAGGTCTCAATCTCCTGAAATCAACAAATGAGGATGGCAAGAGGGCAGGTGGAGGTGGTGGTGGTGGCTGATGCTGTTGGCTGCTGTTGGCAGCAAGTAGCACCGTCTGCTGGGCCATTGCATTAGCAATCGTCTCCATGGCCCTGGTCAACTTATCAGTAGGTTCATCTCGACGGCTCCCCTCGGCCTCAGGAGGCGATCTTAGATCTCTCCCGGATCCTGAAGGGATATCGTCAGTACGCCCCTCACCTCTTTGGCGACTACCTCTCGGTCGACCCCTTCCACGATGTTCCATTAGAATCTGTCACAATGAAACGAAAGTCTCATTAACAGAAGGTCCCTTATACACAACCAAATCTCACTCTCGAAAGGTTAAGACTTGTCTGGCATCTCTAAAGCCATGCTTTGATACCAACTATTACAGCCCGGATTTCGGCGCCCCAAGACCCGTGCCATCGGTGGGCTGACACTAAGGCCGAGCTCGGGAATGGATCATATCGCGTCACAACATGCACAGCAGAATCTAAGCGGAACCAATTCCAACTCGTAGCATAAGCAAAATAAGTAGTTATAGCATTCGATCTCAAAACAACAAAAACAGATGGTTCTAATTCCATAAAAAGCCTTATGGGAAAAGAACCATTGAGAACCACCGGTAAGGACCTTTCCTTACCGAAACATGGTTCAACAAAAATATCAAAAGACTAATATTTAGGATTCATCTCTTTACAACCAAAACAAAACCAAAAATTAATTCGTCACTCAGGGCCAGACCTACCCAGGTCTAGCACAAAGGAAACAATCCTCAGGATGGGGCTCCTCAAGGTCCTCGTCGGGGGAGTAGTTCGGATCTTCCTTCTCTGGAATCTCCGCCTCAACGCCTTCACCTGAACCTGTGACATTAGTTAAGGAATGAGCTTCATCCAAGCTCAGTAGGGAAATATCTTATATCATGCTTATCAAAATATCAAACACACATCTTATGGCGTAACGAAAATGAAACAATCCTGAACACGTGTGAAGTGGTGATTCTCATGACCTTAACACACACATGCAATGCTGATGGTTTCATGAACATGCTCACATTTCCA
Organism: Chloranthus sessilifolius; assembly: GCA_021018995.1. Taxonomy (NCBI): domain Eukaryota; kingdom Viridiplantae; phylum Streptophyta; class Magnoliopsida; order Chloranthales; family Chloranthaceae; genus Chloranthus; species Chloranthus sessilifolius. The sequence continues at coordinate 28,422,828 of CM037597.1, read as the reverse complement.
ATCTGACATAAGAAGAAGAAACTTAAAGATGATTTACTTAAAGTAATAGAATGAGGAACTATAGCCTCAAGCCCCCGATGGAATACCCACCATCGTCACTCACATGAGTCATATGCACATATATCCAAGGTCCCATAGAGTCGGACACTTGGCCGAATGAATTTACCGTTGTACGGTAGGAGTCACATAACACATACATATCACACAAAGGGTGTACGGATTGGCCGCCATACCGATCACGGATATCCTGCCGCGTCAGTCACGGTTATACCGCCGCGTTGGTTGGGTATTCACATAACCTTAAATCGTAAGTGCATACATATAGCTTGTTGCCGTGTAAAGTGATAATCATAGTTTATGTCAAAACCGGAATGAAATGTGAAGGTCTCACATACACATGTCACAAAGGATCTCGAAAATTTCATAAACTTCACATGTTTTCAAATCACACGTGTCACATGCCTCATTAGTTTGAATTCAGATACGGAAATCACATGGTCAAAGCAAAACGTATCACATGCCTCATTAATTCGAATTCATATGTGAAAATTGTATAGTCAAAGCGAAAAATACATCACATCATAACACACGTGTTAACGAAATCAATATACATGATATCAAGTTTTTCCCTACCTTACAGATCAGACCCGTGCTTGCTCAAGCCTTCACAAAGGTCGGGTCCTCCTTAATCACAAAGCTCACCTAAACATGATCATTTTTATTTATTAAAACAAAGCAAAACACACTGCCAAAAGTCCCCGTGAAATCTCACGGTCAAAACTCACCAAACGCTGAAATCTGGGAATTTCGATCGATCGAATCCCTGTTTCGATCGATTGAAATCCATTTTCGATCGATCGAAATATATTTCGATCGGTCGACCTCTTCCAGAACTACCAAATATATTCTCATTCGATTAGATGAATTTTCCAAGTCGATCGAACGAATTAAATTCGATCGATCGAAACAAAATTCGATCGGTCGAATTCCACAGAAGGCATTTTACCTTAACACAGTTCGATCGGACGAATCCCGATTCGTTCGATCGAAATTACATAATTCAATCGATCAAATTTAATTCGATTGGTCGAATTCTCACAACAATTTTCTAACATTCTGTTTCTATATGAATCGTTCAATCGAACTACAGGTTCGATCGATCGAAAACGTTTCGTTCGATCGAATTAAATTTCGATCGAGCGAATTTCTCAGAATTTCATTTTTTTTTCCTATTTTACTGACATTTCGATCGATCGAGCCAAAATTCGATCGATCGAAATGAGCAGATTTAGCTTAATTTTAGGTTTTTCACTCCCAATCACTTTTGACCTTGAATCCATCCCAATTCTTATGATCCTCACATGGATACACACTAATTCAACTCCACACTACGGATCTAAACCAATTATTCACACTCCTTACCTTGCTTTCAAACGAATTCTCTTCCTTGCTTTTAAGAACAGTTTGGGTTCTTCTCTGAGTCACAATAGATCAATCCGATCCTAGATCGAGCAGCTGCCTCCCTCCGTGCCAACTGATCGGTCTCATCAATCACGGACACTCAATGCCTTAAGGTTATCCTCTCTCTTCTCAACTCTCACCCACAAGCATTTAATATGAAATTAATGCCCTTGGTTCCTTTTATACATTAGCTCTCCTACTTGAGTGTAAAGCAGCTACACTGAAGGGACGTGTATGAGGTTTTCAAACTCCCACATCCAGTCTACATAAGATCAATCCGGTCCATTGGATTTGATCTATAGACATTACATCATTGCTAAAAGGGGGTCCTCGGTGCATGATCCGTCGGCACACGCACCGAGGCCTACGGATCAAAGCCCAAAAGGGTTGGGACGTTACACTAACAATGCTTATTATATTCAGAAATACTTTTATATTAGGTTAATGGTCTACCTTATCCCTAAGAATAAACTATTACCGTCCCACTTTTTAGGCTACATTGAGGACTTATTTGGCAAATCGAAATTACCCAAGTGGCTATAAATTATATGAGGATTATTGCCAAACAAAATTGCTCTATAAAGGGTTCAAACCAATCTGTCTAAGAAGTTTAATATGGATTGTTGTTCACATCTAACACAAGATTCATATTGAAGTCCTTGAATTCAATGGATTATGTACCCTGCACGAGACATATCTTTTTAGCTGCACAAAGGGTATAAGATATTCTACCACTTGGACAACTTGGATAGATAAAAACTATATCAAATGCTAATATATAGCTTAAAAATGTGAGAGTTTTATCATAGCCCTATGTTAGAAAGCCAAATCTCTTTTATATTACTTGCCTCTAATGGGTGGTCAACATAGCATTAATGGGGATTTATATGATTCCTTGAAATCAAGGGTTCTAATTTATATTCTTGTGCTCAAAAGATGCCTAGGATCTAAAGGCCGAGGAACCTACACTTGGAAAGACAAATGGCACACAAGAAAGAATGAAAGAGTATTTTAATAATGCAAGGAATAATAATTGAAGTGAAGGGGTCCATTGAACTTGCAGCTTTACCATTGGAATGTTGTTAGGCAAGCTGTAAGTAAATAAACATTGTGATTTATTAACACTGACATGTGAATCCATGTGAAGAAGGTCCTCCATGTTAGTAGACATCTAAAGCTCTTTGAGTGCTAAAGGATCCCATCTCTTTAAGAGGACTTAGTGAGCTTAGAAACATTAAAGTTGTTCTTACCTTTTCTCATTAATTTAAACCCTAGATGTAATGCTACATCTTGCGAAATAATCACTTTTAACCTTTCTGACTTTTTCTTTCATGTTTTTTATGCCATCCCCAAGTAGATGGCATCGTTTCAAATTTCGAGTTGTGTCACTCCGAAGATAGAAATCTTCTATATAGGTTCAACAAGAACCAATAATTTATGATGACAGACTATAATACCTACATATCAATAAGATCATAACTCCTAAAATTCTTAAATGATGCTAGGATCAGGCTTCATCATAATTCGTAAAATTCTTAAATGATGCTAGGATCAGGCTTCATCATAATTTGTAAAATTCTTAAATGATGCTAGGATTAAGCTTCAGGGATACAAGTAATCATTTCTAAAATTCAAGACAAGGATATGGATATCCAAGTCATACCTATATAATGTTTGCATGATGTAAATATAATGTAATATGGTAAAAAAATTTGATACCAAGTCTTCAAGTGCTTCAACTTTTTAAAGGACATAGAGTTCTGGTTGTGCTATCACAGAATACCATTCCACCAATATACATAACTTATTGGAAGGTGATAACAAGATATTGAATGAATCCATTAAGCTGTTTATTATAAAAAAGGTCCTAAGGATCAATTCAAATATTATTGCTCTCTTTATGCCATCCCCAAGTAGATGAGACAAGGCGATGATGATGATGATGATATTACTCTTCTCCTTGGGAAAAAGGAATGATGTTAAAAAGAAGAAATCCGAAGTGCCACAAAGAAAATTATAGAGACAAAGGAAGACAGAATTCCACCCCGGGAGAAGATTTGGGAAGGCCATAAGGAAGACAGAATTCCACATAAAAAGTCCAATAATAGCAGGAACTATTCCTCAGCCAACGTACTTGTTTCATTACAAGTAGATCAAATGGATGCTGAAATGGAAATGAAATTAAATCTGGAACATAGTCCTAGAAAGGGAAAACTCTAAGGTGAGACTATGATTCAAATAAGTTGCACACTAAATGCACTTGAAGAAGAGATGCTGACGAGAGGAGTTCAAATAAATAGAGAGGATGAAACACTAAATACACCTTGAAACGATTGCAGATTTTCTTTTCCTGATGTTCGAATCAACAAAGATAGCGTTGTTTAGCACTCTCCAGCCAAGAGTTTTAAATTTGGCATGGATACTCACAGCTCATAAGCGCTTCCAAATGAATTTTTTAACTCCTTTATCTCTGACCAAGTTCCAAGCAAACTGCATGGGAAACTTACTAGTAGATGACGGATTACAGATAACACAATCTTTTTCATGAAAACCAGGCCGTAGATCTCTTATATAAGAGTGAACTTCAGGTTCAATTTTTTCTAGAATTAAACTGTCATCCCACCTATCATTTATCCATGCTTCAGATAACACCAAATCAATGGATCCAACGTGCAGAAAAAAATCAAGCAGAGGCCCTTCACCGCTCCAATTACTTTTAATTAAAAAAAAAAAAATCGGAAGAAACAAAGAACTCAATTATCATCATATACAATTAAACAAACAAAGAAAATAAGCATAATATAGCAGAAAAAAGAAGAAATCTGAAACCCTAACTTTCACCTTTCTATATCTTTAATCAGATCTAATCAAATAAAAAAAACCCTAATTGTATTAATTACTTCCACATGTCAACCAAATCTAATTAAATTAGAAAAGAAAATAAAGAGATCTATAAACTTCCCTACGTAAAGCGTGCACCTTGGATTTCCCAGCATGATTTCAGATCAACCAAAATTGAGCACCAAATCTAATTAAATATAGGGTGGTTGCTGCACCAGCATCAGCTTATAGCAGAAATAGACAACCAATTGATTGGAGTACACTTTCTTTAGGTTTAGAGCTAGAAAAAATGAAATCAGAGCTAGAGAAGAGGTGGAGGAGATTAGGTCGAGTGGAGGAGATGTAGACCAGAGATCTCTGAGGGATTTGTATGGAATCGGAGTCTAAGAGGAGAGGTTCGAAGTGATTTCTCGTCCTTCTTCGCTGAGAAGCAGATTTTGTGATGCGGAGGGTTTCGTTGTTTCTGATCTGGCATCCGCACCTCCTCAAATTCATCAACAAATAAATGAATCAGTAGCCGGAGCATTTCTTCACGCGAATCAGTGGAGAAAACGGATTAGGGTTTCATGTTTTACGGAGAGGGAGAGGGAGAAGGAGAAGGAGAAGGAGAGAGGGGGCTAGGGTTGAAAATGACAAAAGAACAAGGTGATATAAATTTATATCGTGAGATGCGTGGGTCACCTGCGTGGGTCGGGCCAAATTCGAACCTTTAGAATGGTTTTACTCCCACAGTGATATAAACAGTGGTTCTTTTCATACCTCTAGAGTGGTTTTTCTCCCATTTTGACGTAGTGTGGCTTTGCACGTGATAATAGCACATGATGAGAGGAAGAGTTAAAAAACTACTTCTTTGAGTTAAAAAACCACTGTTTTAGGCATTAGAATATCACACCACTGTTTCAAGCACTGATTTATTTTATGATGCTATAGTGGTTTTTTCCTTACTTTGACGTAGTGGTATGAACTAATGTCAATCAAGAAAGTGTGCCGATTAAACGATTTGGACATACTTATTGGATATCTCAATTATTGGGGAATGGCTTGTTTTGGATAAAGGTACTTAGAAGAAAACTGTAGGCAAAGCATTAATTCTTGTAGTCTTTGCCAGACTTGGACATCTCTCTTGGCTATCTGGTTGGCAGCAACCAAGTTATACAAAACACACATATTAGTTATTAGCTCATGGTTGGATGGAGGCATTATATATCTATCATCTTTGGCAATGGTAGAAATTGCATATATCATGTCCTACATTGTGATCTACAGTGTGTTTGATGTACATTTGCATACTAGCATAGTCACCGAGTAGAAACACAATGCTTTTAACTCATACTAATATTTTCTTAAATTTTTTATGATACTCTCCTGTTAAATGACTATTATTCTAGAGGCTGAAATGATATTACAGTACTCTACCATTTGGAAAATTGAACTAGATCAGCTTAACCACTATCACTTACTTAATGACTTGCACAGAAAGCTTAATCGTAGTGTCAGGTGCCTGAAATTGAGGTGAAGTCACAAAGTAGCTGGAACCCTTTTGTAAGTATTGAAGACGGGAGCAATTCCGATCACAATCCATTGCCAATTAGATGAATTCACAATTTATTTTTCCATATCTTAGCACACATGCTGATTGATCAAGACTGTCCAATCCATTGGGCTACCTCTTGTATGAGCCAATATGAGATGCTACTATTAGATGTTTCTTAGGTAGTCAATGAATTCAATAAAGCTTTTCTGCATGAGTTTGTGCTATGAATAATGCTAAATATCAAAGTTGATGCAAGTGCATTTTGCAGCTGTTATTCTTGCCCGTATCTGGTTTATGAATGCTTATATATCTAAGTTGGTGCAACTGTTTTGCTAAATATTAGTGCCTAATACTGAAGTATCTCTCGATATCTTATTCATTACAAAACTTTTTTTTTTATGTTAGATCACTAAAAATGTAGGATGTCTTGCCTTTGATAGCTATTGCCTCTTTTGCTAGCAACCACAGGTGTCTCAGGAGTACTCTGTCCACCAACTAATGCTTTTCTTGATCTATTGACCTTATAAACAGTACTAGTATCTCAAATGAGTTTTAATTTTTTTCATATTGTAGGACATGGAGCTTCTTGGCTTCTCCCTAGATGCTCTTCTCACCATGTTGAAATTTGTTCATGGGTCTGAAGGTTGTTGGAGTAGTGCTCATGGCACTTTCTGTGGAGGTGGCGATGCTGTTGGTACAATGGATAAGCATAAAAAACACTCAAACCCAAGAAAATGGCATCCAAGTATTATTACACTATCAATTACTCCTCGCACCATTACTCATTAGAGAAAACCTTAGCGCACCGTGACTTGTTAATGAAACCAGTCCCACCACCGACATCCATCACTATCATGTCCTTATCACTAAGACCTATTGGTTCAAGTGCATCATCTTGCATCTCTTCGCCCAATGCACAGGGTTTATGATATGATAATAGACTATTGATAAGAATTTGTGAAACCAAGAGGCCTCTTATAGGTTATGTAGATTACATACCTAATCATTATCTTTTTAGGTGTGATGTGTGGTCCTCATATTTTATCAGCTTCTATTACATAGATTAACACTGAAAGTGACACACTTTACTCCCACGAGAAGAATTATCAACCTATGCAGCTATTGATCCTGCAATATGTTAATAATGAAATTGCATTGTACATTTTTGTGGCAGATCACTAACGTACTTTGTTTTAATTTTTTGTTCTATCGCAGTTGTACGGTGGAATCTTCTTTCTTGTAATCTTCTAATTTTGATATCAGAAATTTGGCAAAAACTTGAGCTGTTGCAGACACTCATAGATAGTAGTTATTATTGCCACTATCAATAACTCCTCATGAAAGGTAATGCTTTTAAAGGATGGCTTGTGTGAACTAAGTATTCACCATCAGTTTGCTTAAACATGATGGGATATATTCATTGTTGGTGAATCAGTTCACATTTTCATTTTGTGTGCTTGTGAAAAAATTCTCATATATGTGGAAGTCTATTCTTTTGACTCTCAATTCTATTTTTTATATGATATTTCTTTGTGCTTAGTTTTGTCAAACTCAATAATCCAATTATGTGAAGTTGTCGTTGGTCATTGAAGTTATGGTTTCAGTTTTACCATCAAACTTTTTCTCTTTTAGGTGGAGTATGCATTCAAAGTTGTTGATTCTATGTTTGTAAAGGGTAGTTTGGGGCTGCTGGTTTCCAAGTAGTCATTGATGAATTTCTTGAAGGCGAGGAAGATTCTTTCTTTGCTTTGATGGATGGTGAGAAGCTTCTTTCTTTACAAGACCATAAATGAGTTGAAGATGATGATACAAGTCCAAATACAGGTGGAATGGGGCATGTCAACGAAGTTTTCACTGATGAAAAATATTACAAATCTAGAATATGATATGCATGTTTCTTTTGTAATATTGTAGCAAGAAAAAAGGGGAGCCGTTGCTTGTACACATAAATTTGTTGTTAATGAAATTACGTTGTTGTGAATTAAAATTTATTTTTGTGAATGACCTTTGAGCATGTTAATGTGTTTATGCTAATGTGAATGAAAATGTGAGCATGTAAATGCATGTTATGGATTTTCATCAAAAAAAAAATGCAGGTTATGGATGTATACTGCTAGGCAATATGGTGCCTGGGGTAAAAAAAAATATATATTAAAAAAAATAAAAATTGTTAGAGACGGCCAAAAGCCACCTCCAATAATAGGAGGTCACTTATTGGAGACAACATAAAGTCGTCTCCAATAACATCAGATCACTTATTAGAGACGGCATAAAGTCATCTCCAATAACATCAGATCACTTATTGGAGACGGCCAAAAGCCATCTCCAATAGCAAGAGATAACTTATTAGAGATGACTTTAAGCTATCTCCAACATATCTTTAGAGACAGCCATAAGCCATCTCTAATAACCTTGACAATTAGGGGCGACCCCTGATCGGCTTACTATGTATGTCTAATTAAGTTTTAACCTATTGCAAGCGCACAATGAAAGTTGTAGAGTTAGTATAGGATCGTTCCCAAGAAGAAGTTTATCCTCTTATTGATATATTTCTATATATACTTCTATTTTAAAATTATATTTATCTTTTAAGGTTCTAAACTACTTGAGAAATATGAATAAAAGAATGATTTCTTAATCTAAAGTGTAGGAAATAACTCCTAATCCTCCTTCTTCAGATTGAGGTCGTCAATCCCAATCTTTAGCTATCGCATATTTATAAAAATAAACAGTACCGTTGCACCGTATTGCAGTATTCTAGAATTTGGACGTTAATCAAAAACTAAAATTTTTTAACACATATTTAATCTAATCAACAATTTCCTAAAATCTGAGTGTTAATCAAACTCTAGAAAATTGAAGATGGAAAAGTAAAAATCGTTACACTAATCTGCAAATCTAAACTTGAGTCGTAAATTCAAATTAAAACTTGAAGATGTTTACAAAGCATGTAAATAAAGTAAATAAAATCTAAACTAGAAAGCAAATAAATATGTCTTTCACCCCTTAGCCGCAGTCGTCAATTGCTTCTGAGAAACTAGGATATTTTCACTAATCTTCAGCACCCAATAGCAGGCATCAATTTCTCTTGAGAAACCTCTTATATCTAATCTACTCTGACTATTCTATACTACTGGTTGGAAGAAAATCCAACCTCAGTTGTCAATTGATGCTGAAATTCTTCGATGCTTATTCCTACACCGGGCTCTCTTATTTATAGATCATAAGGAGTCAGTTTACAGAGTTCTAATTTTAATAAAAGAAACTAATAAAAAGATTCCTAATATAATTTTAATTCCTAATTTTATGCTTCCTTGCTTTTAATGATTGATGTGCTTCTTGATTGCTCTCCTTTATTTCAGCAATTGAGATTTCCTAAAAGCTTATCTTCATCAATCTTCTCAAATCCGTGATTCACCAAACTTCTAATTTCATATATCTTCTAATTCTGTTCTTGGCGGTGATAATCTTCACTCACGAGATCAATAGCAAAAACTGTAGTAGGAAAGCTTCTTTTCTGGATAATCACAAATCACGATTTTCTATCTTTTTTTTTTTTTTTTTTTTAATCGTAAATCTTGATTTTCTATCTTTTATAGTTCCTTATTTGGACGATTCTTTGAATTACGATTTTTCGCTTTTCTTCTTTTATCTCTTTTGGAGATTTGTAAATTACGATTTTTTAGCTTTTACTAGGCAGAAAATTATCTTTTTCGTTCAATCGTCTTTCTTACTGCTTTTTGAGTTTATTTTGATGAATATTAACACTTTGGTTCTCTTTTACTATTTTTTCTTAATATCTGTACATCGTTAACCTGTTAGTAGCAAACAAAGTCATAGCATCGCTAAGTTAAGGGTGATAAAATAGTAAATTATGTAACTGATCACACCCTCAAACTTAAACTTTGCTAGTCCCTAGCAAACAAAGAAATATAAAATATCTAAACTATGAATTTAAATGCCACTTTCGCCGGAAGCATGATTGCATTTAGAAGATGCAAAAAGCCTTTAAACCCCTAGGTGATCTGTGACGACCCGACTTTTCCAATCCCTCAGGTATAGGAAAGGCTGGTTCGCCAACCTATCGAATAAACGATAAGCCGGACAAACATGGCACATATCAGAGTAAAGCGCAATAAATATCCATAGCTAAAATAAATGCGGAAGCAATTAAAAGTAAAGAACCACCGATGATGGCCGACCATCATCGAAACATGACTCATAACAGAAATCAACGTCAAATATAAAACTATGGTATCCAACTAAAATGGGCCCACAAATTCAAGTCTAACTCTCACCACAAATAAAAAAATCAGTAAGTTCTATACTGGGAAAAACTCCTCAGGAGGAACCTCAAGCTCTTCCTCAGGCACGTAGTCAGGATCAGTCTCACAGCCCTGAATAGCCACGTCAATACCTGAACCTGTGACGTATAGTCGGAGTGAGCTAACCAACAAAGCTCAGTAGAAGAAAGACATCTACGATATTTTACTTTAACTAACATGGTTTCAAAACAAATATCAGAATATAGCTTGTCAAACATATAAGCAGATAATAAACTGAATTTAGGTGCGGAAATCATATGTAAGATTTATTTCTAAATGTGTGAAAACAGTTTCAAGAACAGATGCAGTGTTTCAGTGTCTTAGTTTCTCTAACTTTTATATGCAAAGTTCAGTAATTCATGACTTAATCCTCAACTTAAAATACCTCCCGAGTAAACTATATCTCGAGAGCAGGAATATAGCCGATGGGAACCCCTACCTACCATCGTCGTTCATGAACCCTTTTTAGATGCAACAAGCTGCGTAATGAGGGAAACTTGTGCGAAGTTGTTCAGGAATTTTTGAGGGGTCGTTCAGGTCAATCATAAAACAAATGCAGATACTAATATAATCAGATGGAAGTCTCTTATACATAGTTCAGGTTCTTGATTTCAGATCTTCAGAGCTTAAGCAAATTCAGGTTTCAGGATTCAGGTAGATTTAGATTTTTAGTCATTCATATCAATTTCAATTTACAGATGTGATTTCAATGGTATATGCAAGTTCAAAGATTTTAATTCAAAATATCCATGCGAATTAAAATAAAATACTGTAAAGATGAGATTCTCCTACCTAAAACTCGGAGTTATGCGAAGTCAAGCAAGGTCCTATTGATGGCCTCTCGCCCTCAATCTACATCACAATATAAGTTCATGCATTAAGATAAACTCTAATTACTAATAATATAGACCTATTTAAGCGTTTCCTCAAAAACAAGTCAAAACAGGCAAGTTGCGCCAATCCTAGAATTTGACGTAACATTCTTATATATTTTTGACCATCAAGATGATTGATTCATATATTGGTCAAAACATGAAAGTTGTAGATATTTATATTAGCTTTCCAACGCAAAAAGAATCGTCGCAATCGGAGTTTGAGATAAAAAGTTATGGCTAAAATACTAAGGCAATACCGGAGTTCGGTGATACCTCGCTCGAGCGATGATAAAAACCGACGGGTTTCCTCAACGATTCGCGCCGCGATCGATCCCACGAGTTCACAGAGACAACTCCAACACGCCCCCAATGATCTCAACCTCTCCCAATAGCCAACTACGAATCCAAGGTTGATTCAAGTTCTTTCTAAGGTTTAAGTGTTTTCAACAAAGAGGGTTCTAGAGAAGGAGGTTTTCTAAACCGATCTCCTACGATGATTGAAGAAGAGAGAAGAAGGAGTTTCACACGGTTGGGTAACTATCCTCTCTTAACAAAACCTAGTATAATACGGGAATGCAATTCCTTCTTATAATAGGATTGCTTACAAAGTAAAACACACACACACATCTTATGTATTATACACTTCTAATTTTAAAACTCAAGTCCGGTGTTGAGCGGCTACACCGAGGTCGGTGCACAACTTTCGCACGAGGGTCCAAATGGGCTCTAAATTAAAATCTGTCCGCACAATCACATCTAGATAAAAATCCAAAACAAATGGTGACGTCAGTTGCCGAGCCGAATACACACACAGGGTCAGTCTAACTCGGGTTCAAAATACGGGTCTTTACATGATCCCTAGTGGAGGAGTTGTAGTCTCCTGAAGGTTTTCAGAGAAGTTACTTATAAACTTTAAATATTTTTGAATTTTTTAAAATATATTTTTCAGAAATCTAAAATTTAAAAATACTAAACTAATTTTGTACACTAATTAAAATAACTAAGTTACCTAAATTACCTAAGTTGTCAAATTGGTCAATACATAGTTTATTACTATTTTCCAAAATTATAAATCTTTTATCCTTACTTTTGATTGCAATAGTTATCCTTGATTAGAACTCCAATAATTTTAATTCACAATAAGCACAGAGTGTATATGCACTAGTGAACAATTTATTCTTCATAAAATTTTCTAAACTGCAGATATAGAAAATATTTTTATTTAAAAATTCACTATTGACATACTCTCAAAAAGATATCAAAACTTTTGGGTTCTCTCAGTATATTTTTTAGAAGAATTCAGTCAAAGATAAAAAATAAATCTCATAAAAAAGATAATTTTATCCTATTCTTCTGATTCCCTGTATAATCCATAGTATCTATCATCCTCAACTCTACTAAGCTTATACTTTTGCAAATCGTAAATAAGAAAGGTCTTTCCTTCAACTTGTAATGGGGTTTTGGTTTCAGAAGGTATCAAGGAAAGGTAGAAAAGGACTCAAAGTTTTTATAAGAATTTAGCTATTCTTTTTCCTATCTTCTTCTTTTCAATTTTTTTTTTCAGTAAGTATCCATTATTGGATAACTTCTTCCCATATACTTTTCTTCTTTTTTCATTTTTTTATATACACATATCCCAGTTCTTTAACTATAAAATAGTCTTTCACGATTTCTCTTCTTTTCACAGCTTTTTGCTAAAGAATCGTTCTTTTTTTTTTTTCACTCCTTTCCTATATTTTCTTTTTTTCTTTTTTTTCTTTTTTTCTTTTTTTCTTCTTTTGTACCTATTTTATAACATTCCTTCTCTATTTCATTCTTACTCCTTTCACTCCCTCTTCTTCCCTTCTTTGCATTCTAAATTCTCAGAAATTGTAGGGGTTAAAAGTAGAAAGCCTTGGGTAGTATATATGGTTAAAGGTTTATAAAATTTTGGTACAAAGAAATTCAGTTTTAAGCTTCTAATATGGGTTCAAAGGATAAAATATTCTGGAGTTTTGGCTTTTTAGCTATGGTTTAAACAAAAGATGACCTTAAATCATTTTCACGATTTACTAGCATAGATGCCTTATTGCTTTGATATTTCTAATAGATAGTTCTAGACAAAAAATCAGTTCATCATATTCATAGAATAATTCGATTCTAAATTTAACAATATGAGATTTTATATTAGTATAAAAGTTTAAAGAATTTTTTACGATTTTGAATAGAAACAGTCACTCTCAAAATAAAAGAAATAAAGCTCAAAATCTCACTAGTTTATAATTTTGAAACTATAGTCTAAATTTTTGCTGTTTAAATCAATCTATTATTTCAAATATTCATTCTAATATAGTGTTTCAATGAGCTAAACATGAATCATAACTGTTCTAAATTCTAATTATTAAACTTCTATTATAATGAATCGTAAGTTTTCAGGATTTATAATTTTTTTCTATCATAATTCCTATGTATTGATCAAAAAAATAATAAAAATAATTTTCAAAAATTCAAATAAAATTACTAAACATAGAAAATGGGTATCCCCCAAACTTAAATTGGACAATGCCCTCATTGGCATAAAAGCAGGGGACACAAAATAAAAAAAATATTGATATACCGATTATTTACCTGAAAAAAATTTATTACCAGATACATACTCTCCCCCGAACTTGAGAGAAAATACCCGCGGCTTATTCTTAGAGTATCAATAACAAAAATGTTAGTAAGAAAAGAAAAAAATAAATGTTAGTAATGTTAGTAACACACTGTTAGTAAAAATAAAAGAAAAGTTAATATATTATTGAATATGTACAATGATCTAAAAGGTGAAAAATTAAGAAATGAAAATCTATGGGGATTATACCTACGAGGTTTGTAATGTTCTATAATGATTTTACTTACTAGTAGAATATGATACAAGGGTGGAATCAGTGGGTTCATCTTCCCCATCTGACATCTCTGCTGTCGAATAACCATCCTTATCTGTAGTTGAATCTCTCAGTGCTGCCAATTCAGCTTCTGCTGTATGTCCTTCTACAATCCTTAGACAAGAAGTACCTTTCGGGCAATTTTTTTCTTTATCAGCCTTTTCTTTGAGGTTCGCAGTTAGCATCTTAATAACGACAGATTTTAGTTGATTTCTATCCTCAGCTTCTCTGCCCCAACTTTTTCCTTTACTAATGCGATAAGGTAATTCTTAGTTTGGGACTTAATCATTTTTAGCTGTTTATCGTTGAATGAGCATAGGAAATCTCTATCCTCTTGCAGTTGTCTTACTTTCCCTTCTGCCACAGTTAGTAAATCTTTTCCTTTAGTTGTTGCTGGAGCGTTGTCTGATAGTCCTTAAGGCCTTTTTCTCTTACAATTTCTACATCATCAGGAACTACCATCAAACCTCCAAATTATTCAAGGATACTGGCAATTTTCTCTTCATATACTCTCTTCTCTTCTTCCCAAGCTTGCCATTTTTTCCTCATTTTTGTAGTTTGCTACACTAGTTGGGCCTGAAGAGATGAGGTAGCATCCTGAACATTCTTTTTTGTCTCTACTGCCCATCTCGCACCTTGCTCTTGTATAGCTCTTTTTTGCAAGCTGTCCATTATCTCTGCCATTCTTGAGTTGTCAAGGTGGTATCATGGACTCTCTGTTTTAGTCCTTGAAATTCCCTCATCTACTTTCTTACTATTCCTGGCAGTTGTATCAAAGGTGGGGCATTTGTAGAAATTCATTGCTCTAGTTCTCTCACCTTTCTGTTTCCTTTTGGTAATAGCAATAGATTAGGTTCATGTGTGAGTTGCCATTGCTCTACTGCCTTCAATCTCCTTTTTAACTCGTGAATTGATGTGGTGAGGACTGGAAGATTCTCAGTGGGTGCATCTTCTCCATGTAGCAATTTTGTACAGCTCTCTCTTGGTAGCTCTGAGCTTTGATCTGCTTCTACTGCTTGGGCTATGAGAGTTTGCTCGGTATTGGCTGTAGGCAGAGCAACAAGTTCTACTGGTATAGGGACATGGCTAGAAGTAGCTATTCCTGCAGCCTATTGATTAATTGCGGAAAGAGTTTCTTCTAATCTTTCTAGAATGGGGCTTAGATGGTATGCTTCCTTGATGATTGGCAAGATGTCTGCCTCTGTTGAAGGGGCATATCAGGCCCTACAAGTGAGTCCAAAGCAGGGTCATACAGACTGACTTGGTTTGCAACTGGGATTCTTAATTCGATTATTCTTTCGAATATCAAAGAGCTGATTTCTTCTCTCTTTTGAGGTGGGGTGGAAGTAATCACACCTTATTCTAGAGCTGCATTGTCTAACCCCACGAATTCTGCTGTCTGTACTAAATCAGTCTCCTCTCTTTCCTCATGAATTTGAGGGACTTGTGGTACAGAGGGGGTACTTTTGGTGCGAGGAGCTAAGGGGATTCTCTTTTTATTTTCAGCACCTAAAGTTCTCCTATAGGCTAAAACTGTTAAGCCTTCCTCTGGACCTGGTAAAGTTTTTTCTTTAGGGTCTATACTATACCCCACATTCATTAACAGATTCGTAATAAGTCTTCCAAATGGCAGGGTCAACTTTTTCTTCTGATATTTTTCTTGACTCAACCTTTCCCTCACGGCAGTGATTACCTCAAAAAGGTAAGAGGGCACATTGAACCAATAACGATTTGCCATTAGGTACAATGCCTTGGAAAATAATGCTCTTCTCTGTGTTCCATGTCCCATGGGGTGAATAGTTTTATGGATAAGTACATCGAAAAAGTGGAGTGATAAACACCTTGCTTCTAGATCCTTTCTAAGGAAAAAGACCTGTCCCGTGGAGCTTTTCCTAATAATTCTGTTGCCATTTGTGGGAAATAGGGGAGGGTATCTGATGGCATCCTTAAAAGGTTGGCCTCTAGGTTATCCTAGGACAATTGTGGAATCTCTAGGGGTGGATTCATAACCCTAACGACCATTTCCTTCGAAATTTCGATCGAAAGTCCATCAATACTGGTGGAGAGGGTGGAGGGTAGTCCTTGGCTACCTTTGGTCATATTTTTATAAAACAGTCTCACCAATCTAGGATAGACTGGTGTGACTCCTAGCTCTAAGAAATAGGTCAGCCCGACATCTTTAAAGTATTCAATAGCTTCTCCACCCATTTCTAATTTTTCTAAGGATTTCATATCCACTGCAATTTCATCACCCACAATATGAGGTTTACTGAAGTAGGGACTTTATCTACTGGTATAGCAGAGGATGCTAGCTTCTTTCCTTTATCTAATTTTAATCCCTTTTTAGGGACAGACACAGACTTTGTCCCAGTTATGGCTTTAGAGGTTTCGCTGATAACTACCCCAAAAGACTTGGGTTTCTTCTTAGGTGGGTCTAATGCTTTTGATTTGTCCTTAAGGGCAGTAGACCATGCGATACGTTGAATGATTGGGGTATTATCAGAATCATTCCCTTCTTCTTCCACTTCTTCCCTTTATCGTTTGCCTGTTTCGTTCGTCATGCTTCCACTCGCTTTTCTGCAAAGATTAATATCAACACCATTAATTAAACTTCAATTCCATGTATTGAATAAAGTCTCTTGCAAAAACCCTTCCATTTCACAATTAAAATCATCACCTTACCTTTTTAAAGATTGAAATCTTAATTTGTAATTGTAGAATAAAGTGTATGTAGGATTCTTTATAATCAAACGGAGGAAGTAAGAGATTTTTAAGAAAATAAACTGTTAGATTGGGTGGAAGAACGGACGATTTGAAAAAGAGACGGAAGGTAGGAGGAGAAAACTTGGAAGGTTTTGAAAATGGGGTTGACATATCCTTTTTACAAATATGTAGGTCTCGTCTTTAGTGATGACCTGCTAAGCCGGTCATTACTGAGTTTTAACCTAGAATCGTAAGTTGATTCTAGCCTTCAGTGAATATAAATCGTAATCGCTGCATTTCAAACATAACTATGAACAATCTTAAATTCATACGATTGTCCATTTATAATGTACAGTAGGTACGAACTACGATCTATCATTTTTTAACAAAATGGGTCGTATTATGATACCTACATTAACTAAGAGAAGAAATAGTTTACATAATTTACACTTGGTGCTACGGATGAGTCGGAAGCTCGACAATCCAAGAGGTTTTTTAATTAGGTTTTGGGGAGCTGATAACTCCCCCTGGAATGCTTATCCTCTTGGATTATTGACCGGCTATGTCGGCAACTATCCACTCTCTCTCCTTACCACTTGTGAGGCTAGCTGGCCAATCTGGCTTTCCAGCTTCGTAATGGATTGTGTATTGAATGGAGTGTCTGAGAGAATTGAGCATGTTGATGTAAATCCTTAGAATGTTGATGTGATTGTTGCTGTAAATCCTTAAGATTTGAACAATCGTGACATCAGGTGCACTGCTCTATTGGACAAATTGGGGTTGCACGGCCGTTGGTTGAGGTGGAAAGCTTGAGTCTGGGGAAATCTGGGTTGCACAGCTGTTGATGCTAGCTGTGCTCCAGCGGTGGAACCATAGTTAAATCTCGGGTGATTTCTCCATGCTGGGTTGTATGTGTTCCCATAATCTCCCCTCTGGAAGGCCATTACTTGTTCGATTTCTACAACCTCTTGGTATGATGGTGCAACAGGGGTCTCGGTTCCTGTGATATTCTGACAATTGGAACAGTTTGTCAAGGATCTCTCTACAGTGCTTGGTTTGACAAACATTAAAATTATGATTTATTGCTCAAGAGCCGCAACCTTTGCACTCATATTATCCTCCTTCTTTACTTTATCTTTACTGATATTGTAAAGTCTACTCCTCGCGAGCGGGGTGTGGCGGTTAACATCAGGGTTAGACCTTAACAAAGCTTATTTTTACTTTGAATTATTGGCCAATTTTTTAAATAGGTTCTAGGACTGCTGGCCATTTTGAGCCATAAAGGCTCCGCCGCTTACGATGTCAACTGTAGCCTAATTAGTTTCAGTCAACCATTGGTAGAAACTTTGCGCAATTGACCAATTTGGTATGTCATGATGAGGGCATTTTCTTAACAAGTCTTTCATCCATTCCCAACTCTCATGAAATAATTCTCCCAACTTTTGGCCAAAATCTTAGATTGTTTGGCGAATTTAATTGTCCGACCAATTGGGAAGTATTCATTTAAGAACTTGGACTGGAGTCCTTCCCAAGTGGTAATACTTCTGGCAGACAATGAAATTAGCCATGATTTTGCCCGATTCTTGAGAGAGAAAGGGAACAGTTGTAGCTTAAAGGCCTCAGTGTTAGTGTTGGGTGCTTGGAACATGGTGCAAATCTCTATAAAGTCCTTAAGGTGTTGATAAGGGTCTTCGCTGTCAAGCCTGTGGAAGGTCGGTAATGACTAGAGTACGTGGGACTTGACTTCGGCATTCTGTCCTGCCGCTACCTCTGGTATCACTACACAAGAGGGTTCGGTCAAGGAAATCGGTCTGAAGTGTGTTTGAATTGAACGGTTGTCAGCCATGGTTGGGAACTCTCTTCCGAAAGTTTGATTTAATGCGAGATTCCGCAGGAGAGTTCGTTCGATTTCAGGGTCGCACTGAAAGAAGTCTAAGCTTTGAGATCGAGTACGGTGCATGCACCAGAAATGAGAATAGTTTATGGTTTTTAGCTTTTTCTGATTTTTTTTTAGCAAACAGGGAGAGAAAACAAATCTGAGCTACGAGCTTCGTTGATCAGGGGAAGTTGAGACTCTGAGTTGTCGCTCCGAATAAACCTGTGAAAGATTAAGAAGTGATAAAAAAAAATAAAGGTAAAAGTATAAATAATTATAAAACGAGAAAGATAGATATTTATTTTTAAAACAGAAATATATATATATATATATAAAGAGAAAACTTCCCCGGCAGCGGTGCCAAAAACTTGATCGGTTTACTATGTAAGTCAAATTAAGTCTTAACCTATTGTAAGCGCACAATGGAAATTGTAGAGCTAGTATAGGATCGTTCCCACGAATAAGTTTATCCTCTTATTGATATATTTCTATATATACTTCTAATTTAAAATTATATTTATCTTTTAAGGTTCTAAACTACTTCAGAAATATGAATAAAAGAATGGTTTCTTCATCTAAAGTGCAGGCAATAAATCCTAATCCTCCTTCAGATTGAGGTCGTCAATCCCAATCTTCAACTATTAGATATTTATAAAAATAAACAGTACCATTACACCGTATTGCAGTATTCTATAATTGGGTGTCAATCAAAATTTAAAATTCCTTAACACTGATTTAATCTAATCAATAATTTCCTAAAATCTGGGCATGAATCAAACTCTAAAAAATTAAAGATGGAAAAGTAAAAATCATACACTAATCTGCAAATCTCAATCTCAGTCGTCAATTCAAATTAAAACTTGAAGATGTTTACAAAGCATGTAAATAAAGTAAATAAAATCTAAACTAGAAAGCAAATAAATATATCTTTCACCCCTCAGTCGCAGTCGTCAATTGCATCTGAGAAACTAGGATATCTACACTAATCTTCAGCACCCAATAGCAGTCGTCAATTACTCTTTAGAAACCTCTAACATCTAATATACTTTAACTATTTTATACTACTGATTGAAAGAAAATCCAACCTCAGTTGTCAATTGATGCTAAAATTCTTCGATGCTTATTCCTACATCGGGCTCTCTTATTTATAGATCATAAGGAGTCAATTTATAGAGTTCTAATTATAATAAAAGAAACTAATAAAAAGATTCCTAATATAATTCTAATTCCTAATTTTATTCTTCCTTGCTTTCAATGGTTGATGTGCTTCTGAATTGTTCTCCTTTATTTCAGCAACCGAGATTTCCTAAGAGCTTATCTTTATCAATCTTCTAAGATTCGTGATTCACCAAACTTCTAATTTCATATATCTTCTGATTCTGTTCTTGGCGGTGATAATCTTCACTCACGTGATCAGCAGCAATAATTATAGTAGGAAAGCTTCTTTTCTGGATAATTGTAAATCACGATTTTCTATCTTTTTCTTCTCTTTCTTAGAAAATCGTAAATCACGATTTTTTTTCTTTTATAGTTCCCTATTTGGACGATTCTTTGGATTATGATTTTTCGCTTTTCTCCTTTTTGTCTCTTTTGCAGAATCGTAAATTACAAATTTTGTCTTTTAGTCTTTTAGTAGGCGGGAAATCGTCTTTTTCTCTCAATCGTCTTGCTTACTGCTTTTTGAGTTCATTTTGATGAATATTAACACTTTGGCTCTCTTTTACTATTTTTTCTTAATATCTGCATATCGTTAACTTGTTAGTAGCAAACTAATTCCTAGCGTCGCTAAGTTAAGGGTGATAAAATAGTAAATTATGTGACTGATCAACCCCCATTTGGTCTCCAAAGACAATGGAGACGAGACTATTTGAGACTACATGGAAGCCGTCTCCAATACTATTGGAGACGGCTTAGACATTTTTGGAGAGGGCCAAAAGCTGTCTCCAATAAACATATTTTATATAGTTCATCCTCTTTACTAACATCCCGGTACTTGCTTTAGCAGGTACCCCTTCTCCTTAATAACACTTTTCATAACAAGATTTTATGTAAGATTTACCTGTCACCAATTTTACCCTCATCTCTACTCACTCCTTACTAGAGCATATTTTATTTGCTTTGATAGGGAGTTAGTAGAGAGAGGGAGGTTGCTACTAGAGCAGTTAAATCCTCATTTGCAGGGAGCAAGGATCAAAATTTTGGCCGAAATGACCGAAATTTCGGTCCTCCCCGAAACGATAATTTGGGCCGAAATTTCAATCATATTTTGTATGGGATTTAAAATTTCGGTCAAAATTTCGGCCAAATTATCGATTTTCTGCTGAAATTTCAGTCCAAAATTTTGATTTCGGTCACGCCCGAAATCAAAATTTTATCCGATATTTTGATCCATGGCAGGGAGTTAGAAAAGAGAATGGGAATGTAACATCCTGAAAATTTTTGAAACTATAGGTCCCAATTGGGTGCAAGTCTGTTATGAAACACGTCACCGTTCAAATTTTTCAAAAGGGATCGTTTTGGGTCTGTTTAAGCTTGTGTGAGATATTTAGTAACAAGTTCATACACCGTGGTGGTGTGTATCGACTCAATACCGAATTCGATTGATAAATGATTCGGGTGTGCAAGCCCCATACCGAACCAAAGATCATTTGTGTGGTGTAAAACAACTCGATTAGGTATATGGGTGTATGTGTTTTATAGGGGAACCACTCCCTTTAGTTATAAAAGTAAGGGGCTTCCTTTATAAGCTATACCCGGTTGCATTTCTTTGGGGATTTGGGTTCTGGAGAGAGAAAGAGAGAGAAGATGGAGGAAATTGCTCACGTGGATGTCCGAAACTCGGATCGGCTCCATTGAATTATGAGGTATTGGCCTCGTGTTAGTATGTGTACCGCGGGGAGTCGTTAGATTCCGACTTTGGTGAGATTTGAGAGAATGTGAATGGGTGGATAGAGAGCCCACCAGGGTGATCACGGCTTACGCGATTGGGAGAGTGAAGAGTAGTACGTGTTGGAGCGGAACGTCATCATAGGCTTCGTTTTGATTCAAGTGTCAGAGAGATCGACAAAATTCTCTCCGAAACCATAACTTAGACATGAGCACATGGACTGAGGAATCAACCACTCAAAGGTGAGAAAAAAATTATGTTAAGTGGGGGTTTATAGTTGTGTTAGTCTTTAGTTATGATATGAGTGAATGATTTGAAGAAAATTATATAAATTTGAAAGAAAATAGGTTGGAAAAGTTCAAACCCAAGCTTGGGTGAAATCTGACAAAACCAACTGGTCAATTTTCACAAAATGGTATGTAATATAGGTTCTGGAGAAATCGACCGGTCAATTTTGAAAAACCGACTGATCGAATTTGAAATCGACTGGTCGAATTTGACAGAGCTTACTGACGCTGCCTCAGTGTTTCCGCCGTAACGTTTTACCCCGAACTTCGATTGACACAATTCTTATGGAGTTGGAAAGAGGACAACATGATCTACAACTTTTGTCAATTGACCAACTCATCAATCAACTATTTAAAAGGTCAAAATTTAGAGGAAAGTTGGGTCAAATTTTTATTTATATCGAGATATGAAACCGACCGATCGAAATTATTTCGACTGATCGAAAGTAACACGATCGGTCGATTTATAAAAAATAGTGAACGTGTAATTTAGTTATGGAGAAATCGACTAGTCAAATTTGAAAATCGATCGATCGAATTTGAAATCGATAGATCGAATTTTACTGAGTTGCCAATACTGCTTCGGTATTTTGCCCGTAACATTTTACTCTGAACTCGGATTGATGCGATTCTTGAAGCGTTGGAAAGAGGAAAATCAGATCTACAATGTTTGAGAATTAACAATTTTGTGAATCGAAAGATTTAAAGGTCAAAATTTAGGAGGAAAGTTGCATCAAATTCTAAGTTAGCACGAACTTATTCGTTTCCATCTCGTTTTGAGAAAACACTTAAATATTTCTAAGTTATTAATGTTTAGAGTTAATCCTTAATGCATCATTGTGTACTTGTGATATAGATTGAGGGCAGGAAACCATCAATCGAACCTTGCTTGGCTTTGCGCGACTTCAAGGTTAAGGTAGGGGAAATTTAACCTTTAATTTCATCCTTGTCTTTGATATATAGTCTCTCATTATATGAATTGAGTGCAATTAGAACATGTGATTTGACTTTGATTCGTAGGTGTTATAATATGATAAATGAGATGTGATGAGTTTAATTTTCGTTAAGTTTGAAATGAACATTTTAGAAAAGATATCTGTATTTGAATCTGATTTGACTGATGTTAGGAAATCTTTAAATTTTTTAGACATAATTGAAGGTCTTGAAATTATTAGGTTGAGCATGAAAAATTTAACTCTGTGTCAATAAGTGAATACGAATTTAGCAAAAAGGACTCTGAATATGATTATGGACATGAGTACAAAGTTTAACTTAAACAATAATTAAATATGAATCTCTGTAGCCGAGTCTAATATGGATGTGAACTTTGAATTAGAATCTGAACTGAGGACAATTATATAAATATTGAACTTGAGTGGTGAATTTTGAATCTGTATAAATTGACTGGACACTGACTAAGTGACTATACACTGTACACTGCATACTGCATACTGGACCGATAAAGCGGATTTTTCTGTACTTATTGCATATTGTATATACTGACTGGACCGATACGGCGGGTTATCCGTACACACTGTACACTGTATGCATACTGGACCGGTATGACGAGTTTTTCCATACTTACTGCATAAACTGACCGATCAATGATCAGAATCGACCGAGCGGTACGTACGGTATCCGTACATACTACTGTATAATACTGATATTAATTGGACCACTGGAGCTGAAAATTTAGAACATTGTGAATTGTGAACTGGAAATTCATAACACTGTGAGTTGTGAGTTTGAAATCAGAACATTGTGAGATGTGAATTGTGAGAGGTGAATTGTGAGATGTGAGTTATGAGACGTGAACTGAGAGATGTGAACAGTGAGATGTGAACGCTGTAAGATGTGAAATTTGAAATGTGAACGCTGTTAGTTGTGAACTAAGAATTCGAATGTAAACTTGGGGACTGAGAATGAATCACTAAAATTTTGTATGAAATTCTAAGGTATTTATAAGTTTTATTCGATTTAAGGATATATGCAAGTTATGTTTTGATTGTAAAAAAAAAAAAAGTGTTTTAGAACTCTGTCAAGATTATCTAATTTATATAATGAGATATAAAATTGATCTTGACATTTCTTCTACTGAGCTTAGATGTAGCTCACCCTTCGACTATACGTCACAGGTAAAACCGTGATCTGGATCTAGAGAAGAAGATCTTCAGCTTGTGGATTTGTGCTTAGTCAGGGATCATAGATTAGCACGTTGTGGAGTTTGGTGAGTTTTGACTTGGTACCTTCGTGCTGTTGTATACTATTGTTAGGTGATGGTTAGTCATCACTAGTGGTCTGTTTGATTATTGTTCACGTTGGATATTTGAACTGTAGATTTAAATTATGTCATATATTTTATCTGCTTTGATTTCCACATGCGTGTGGATGTACCAAGTATTTTGTATTAGATTGTAGTCTCCGATCTGACAGTCTGAGTTTTCCCATTTGGTTTAAGAAAAAATAAAATATCTCAGGAAATTCAGGTTGAGAAAATTCGGGTTGTCACAGGAAGCCAACTAAAGTAGGAGAACTCTGCTATGGCAAGGGCTAGCAGAGAGCTATGACATATGCAACCTTAGTCTACAATAAGTGATCACCCATAATGGGTGGACGCGGCAGTCCACACACGTTTGTATGACTTGCACGGACTTCTAATGCATGGAAGCCTATGCACGTCACTTAGTCACATAACTGTGTGGCCTGCTTTAATGCACATGATGGGTGGACTTCTATTAGACTAATTCTTCATTAAAATATGAGGATTGGTAATGATGGTGATGATGCCTATCAGTCCAAGTAGAACAAAATTAAGGTTGCCAATGGGTCGAGTAAACATGATACCCGACCCATTCAACTCAATTTTTTGACACATAGTCTTGACATGCTAGGTCTGGTCAGGCATAAGATGTCCAATTCGTCCCTCGGGTCGATTCGACTGACCTGATATTAAAATTTAGAAAAATAATTGAAATTAGGTTCATTTTACTCAGTCCAGTTGGGTCACTAAACAAATAAGACTATTAGCGACAATTTTTTTAACAAAAAACTACTGCTATTAGTCTTGTCGCTACAAAAAAACTGCTGCTATTAGTTCTGTCGCTCTGCTATTAGTCTTGTCGCTACCAAAAAATGCCTAAATAGCAAGTGCCGCTGAAACCCCTTATTTTTGTAGTGGGTTATTGGGTTGAGCATCGAGTCGGGTTGGGTCAGGTTGGGTCGAGTCGGGTAAAGCATATGCCATTTTCTTGCTAGGACACTACAAAAAATAAGATTATTAGCGGCAGTTTTTTGTTGTAAAAAATTGCCACTATGAACAAAGAAGCTATTAAGACTATTAATGACAGTTTTTTATTAATAGCGGCAGTTTTTGGCTGCCGCTAATGGTCTTATTTTTTGTAGTAGGAGTCCAAAATTTTAATCCGATCAGACCCATTAATAGCCCTGAAGTTTATATTACAGACCCATACACCACCGCTGGTAGATTACAACGACTCTAATATTATATTTACAAGCCTCCCAACTCATAATAACATTGTGGTTGGTGCTTTGTGGAAGATGTTCTTTTTTTTTTAGAAGGGAAGGTCAGCGCCACTAGTATGGCATGATGAGTGAGGTGTTGAATTCAATGTAATTTCCATTTAGATGTTATATTCACCTGTGCATCATCGTACTTTGACCCTAACTCACGTAACTTCAACGACCCACTAAATAAGGTACTTTTTCAATCACAAGATCCCAAAAAACTAAAACACGCAATTGTGCAGTTTGAATATTGACTCCTAAGCATGTGTAGTTGTTGATACTATTTGGATCCGCTAGTCACTTAGGCTTTATTTGGCATAGATCTTTCTCATTTCCATATCATAGCCGGATATGTTTACTTTAATAATTCTCCTCTTTTTTAATTCTATTCAAAATAGGATTTACCTGCTCTAGTAATTATGTTCTAGCAATTACCTCCTTGTTATAGTAAAGAAAATATACTCTGACAATGAGTGAGCAAAGAGCAGGAGAGAATTATAAGAGTAGATAAATCCCGCTTTGTAGGGAGTTAGTAAAGAGAAGGGAGACCTGTTAAAGCAAGTATATGAATTTAGTGATGAGAACGAGAACAACATAGAGCTAGCAAAGAGCTATGCCAAACACGACTTTAGTGACTAGAAGCCTTTCTCTCGATGCCAGCTAATATCTATTGCGATAATATCATTGCAACCTATATATCTTATATTGCTTCCAATTTTCATTCTTCGAACCAAACAAATTATAAAAGATTGATTTTCATTTCATTTACGAGAAGGCTGAACCGGTGATATTATAGTTTTATATGTTCTTACCAAACATCAAGTTGCGATGTATTTACAAAAGCCCTATCATCTGCCAAAAATTAAAATTTTGATACATTCCGTAGAATCTGTACCCCCCTTTCCAATTCTGCTCGGATTGAAGGAAGATGTTAGAATATATT
The DNA here is from genome assembly GCA_021018995.1 of Chloranthus sessilifolius. Classification (NCBI taxonomy): domain Eukaryota; kingdom Viridiplantae; phylum Streptophyta; class Magnoliopsida; order Chloranthales; family Chloranthaceae; genus Chloranthus; species Chloranthus sessilifolius. The sequence goes on along the minus strand of CM037597.1, from coordinate 28,396,665 downwards.
AGTGTAAATATTATAATTTATCATCAAAGGGACCATATTAAGTTTATGTAGGGTAGCTCTACTAGCTCCTACCGGATTACTGAGGGCACCTAGGCTGAAAGCCACCGATTGCTTTTAGTTAGACGATGGAGATCCTTTTTCATTCTAATCTTCCACACAATAGATCTTGTGACCCTGAACGTGTACCATCAGACTGACAATTTTTTACTCTATGTCGAACACATCCCAAAAAGTAACTTGAAAATCATATTTGATTGCGATGTGTGCTACCTGATTTTCATTCAGGTAACTTTTTGGGATGTTTGCAAATTGGAATTAAAAAGTTACCATTTGATGGTACGCCCATGGTCCTAAGATTCATTATATGGAAGATCCCTTGTGAAGAAGATTTGAACAAAAAAAGTGATATCCATCATTTGATTCAAAGCGGTTAATGATTTTCATCGTAAGTGCCCTCTATAATTTGGCAGGTGCTAGAGCTACCCTTTATATATTGGGCACTTTGGAAAACAATGCCTCAAAAATAAACTTTTTAGCAAAAAAGACCTGACCTCAAATATTTTAGAAAAACAGTGCTTTCACAGATTTTAAAACTTCAGAAAAATGTGAAAGCACTGTTGTTTTAATTTTTCTAAAATGTTTGAGGTCGGATCATTTTTGCTAAAATTAGTGCTTTCATGATTTTCTGAAATTCCAAAATCCGTGCAAGCACCGTTTTTCTAAAACGTTTGAGGTTCGGTCATTTTTGATAAAAAGTTTGTTTTTGAGGCATGTTTCTCTAATTATCTCATATATTATATATCTCATCGAACCAATGAGTTGGGCATCGGTCCATTACTTTCTTCATTTTTTTTCACCAAAGATCTTTAGGTCACGGATTCAAAACAGATTGCGTAAATGTTATTTTCACATGGCACGAGTCCTAAAATAATAAGGTTGTGTTTAGCATATCTCTCAGCTTGCTCCCTGCCAGAGCAGGGTTTACCTGCTTTAGCAAGGTTCATTTCACTTTGCTAAATCTACTACCTACAGAACAGGATTTTATTTGTTCCAACAGTTCCCGATCCTATGTTCTATGCTTACTCCTTGTTAGAGTTGATTTATTTGCTCTAACAGGGAATTATAAGAGAGCAGGGAGTTAATAAAGAGAAGTAGCCCCTGCTAAAGTAAAGTATATATATCCAGCACTAACAGGAAGCTGAAAAAGAGGTATGCCAAATGCACCCTGAGTCTTTCTTCTAATTCGCTTGCCAGGGCTCCTTTTCTCAACTTCAAATTAATATTTGAGAAGCTAGAAATTGAAGTGTGAACGCTCATGGAAGATGGTTTACGTGTCCAATCTCTGAGGCAAATGGAAGCTCCACCAATGAGTAATGGCTATAAAATATACCCTATGATTGCCTTCAAAATTGGGCGTGTGGTTCTAGGATACCTCTAGAAACCACCACGTTAGGTTGGCGCACTAGCTACTGCAATGGAAAAAGTATCGAATTCAGAAAACTATAAAACCCAATGCCACTTACTTCTAATCTAAGCTTGTGGGATCTCATCGTAGGAATTATTACGAAGTGAAATCAATCTCTTTGTTGCTTTTAGCTTCTTCCTGTCTCCCAATACTAAAGTTTGAAATAAAGCTTTTGATAGCAATGTTACTATGGAGGGGTCTTGTATTGGTGACCATTTTGGCTTGCTTAATGGTTGCAGCCCAAAGTCGCCACAATGCAAGAAAAGAAGAATTGGGTGTTGGTGAAGGCCGTGGTGCTGGTGTCTCTCGGTTGTTAGCTGGTAGAGGTGGCTCAGGATCGGATTCAGGCCGGGGGTCTGGCTCTGGCTCAGGTTCTGGTTTTGGGTCAGGCTCCGGTCGTGGGGCCGGTTCTGGCTCAGGATATGGTTCCGGTTCAGGCTCTGGGTCAGGCTCCGGTTCAGGCTCAGGATATGGTTCTGGATCAGGTTCTGGTTCGGGTTCTGGTTCAGGCTCCGGTTTTGGTTCTGGTTCTGGTTCAGGCTCAGGACAAGGGAGTGGTTCGGGTCGCGGCCAAGGCTCTGGGTCTGGAAGTGGTTCAGGGCGTGGCCAAGGGTTTGGCTCAGGAAGTGGGAATGGGAGCGGTTCAGGTAGTGGCTCAGGGTCGGGATCAGGCTCCGGTTTTGGCTCAGGCTCTGGTAGTGGAAGTGGTTATGGTGAAGGTTCGGGGTCTGGTTCGGGATCTGGCACTGGGTCTGGAAGCGGTTCAGGGCGTGGTCAAGGGTCTGTCTCAGGAAGTGGGTATGGGAGCGGTTCAGGTAGTGGCTCAGGGTCGGGATCAGGCTCCGGTTTTGGCTCGGGCTCTGGTAGTGGAAGTGGTTATGGTGAAGGTTCAGGGTCTGGCTCTGGAGATGGTTATGGGGCTGGGTCTGGATCCGGATTCGGTGACGGTGAAGACAAGTAATCATACCATAGTGCAATTCAGTAGGATATGTGACTAGAAATAAAATATAGGCAACTTGCGTGCCTGTATAGCATCTGTAGAGTGGCTGATTTAAAACCTCTTCTTCCATGTTCATAATACTATCAGTAATAAAATAATACAACCACCATTACTTCCGTAATTCTATGATCTAAAAATACATCTGCAATTCAAGGGTTCTATGTTTGAATGGATCACAGATTGACTATATGTGACTACTAGTTAGAAATATATATAGGGTTTGAGTGGATTGTGGAGTGGGTAGCTCTCGTGGGTTAAGTACTTAAGAGGAGTGGCCATTTTCGCTTGTCCCCCTAGAAATGTTGCCGGGCAAAATATATGCCATTTTTGGTAGTATAGGGCTGTCAAAGGGTCTGATTGGGCAAAAATCTGGGCTGTCAAATGGGAAATTTGCATTAACCCAACTCAACTTAACGGTGCACCCGACATGACTTCTCCCTGACCCAATGAGTCAAGAGCATATGTCCGACCCGCCCCGCCCTGTTGCCTAAACTAGCCCCAAGGCCCAGACACCTCAATGTTAGCTTAAACTACATGTCTCCATGAACTATGCAACCTAGGCCCACATGCTACTCCAGTAGCTCAGACCAACATCTTCTCAGCCCTAGTCGATTGAGTTTGTTTTTGTCTCGATATTCCTCACAAGTAATCTTGAGATCATATATAATCGTACAATTAGATTGTTTTTGTCCCAATATTCAGAACAAGTAATCTTGCGATCATATGTAATAGTACCATTAGACGATCAATTTTCGATTTCACGTGGCACACATCTTAAAAAGTGACCTAAAATCGTTTTTGAGCATAATGTGTACTTATGTACCATGTTATTTTAGAGTTACTTTTTGGGTTGTGTGCCACATGAAGTCAAAAAATTACCATTTGATGATACGTCTAAGATCTCAAGATCAATTTTGTGAAAATTGGAATAAAAAATCATCTCTATTATTAGATTTAAAGTGGTCAATGAATGCTTATTGGAAGAAATGGGGTGAGATCACATTATTTATTTATTTTTATTTTTTTTGGAGATGGTGAGATCACATTTTTATAGGGTGTAGATAATGGCACTAATATTTAAATTGCAAGTAAATTTTTTAAGAAATTAAAGTATTTTGTATATTGTGAATTTTTAAAAAATTGAATATATATTCTTTCTCTTAGAAGAAAATCTTGAGTCTGCCACTTATTCAGCCAACATTGCACCCGTGATATATTAGGGATTAAATATTTGCACCCATGAAAAGTATGGTGTACTCATTAGTAATTAGACTTCATAAGTTAGACACTAATTATGAAGGAGTTGCACCCAATTTTTTGACGGAACCGTTTTTTCATGTTTTGACTATGTCGTTATGAAAGCACCGACAGATCTTTAAATTCCATAGGCTTCACCGACTGTCAAAAAAAAGGAAGTGTAAACACTAAGGTACAACACTCATTGTAGTGTGTGCAACCAAGGTGTCGGCCTATTTTATTTATTTATTTATTTTTTAAATAATAAAAAATAAAAATAGAGGTATTAATTGAAACTGACACCTTATCAGCTGATAACCGATACATATAGAATGATACGGGCTTGTATCGACCAATACAATATCCGATACCGAGTTAAGATACCGATCTGTATCGGGGCTGATACTTATCGGCATCGGCCGATTTTTTATACCATGTGTGCAACACACAAAAATAATCACTAATTTTCAGAAAGATATGTGAATTAGCATTGCGTTGATCTTTTCACAGGAGCAAATACTAATGCCCTATTTTACACCATAGATTCCTTTAAATTCATATTCAACGGTCGACATAGTAATATTTTTACTATTATAAAGCGAGAAGGCCTATCAATAGGCCGAGTTACGATTGGGCCTCCCCAAAATTTAGTCCGGCCCAAACTTAGGCGGGCTTTGATATAGTCAACCCTAGCATTAACATAGGCGGGTTGGGGTGGGCTCTTGTCGGGCTTCGGGTTTCGGGCTTTATTGATTGTTGATATTTTGTCCATGTTTCTTGCAAATTTTTTTCTATTATAATTTTTTTTTTGTTTTGAAGTTAGAGAAAAATATTTCGATTGAAGAAATTGAAAATCTCAAGACTTCTCTTTATAAATTTTAAATTACTAAAATAATCTTACAATTATCTGCTTGATAAATCTAATGGTAAGATTGAGTGCTATTGTTGGTAGTATGATTTTAAATGGTACAATATATTTCATATAACTATCACTATAAAAATAAGGTGTTTCAGCGGTAGTAAAAATATGTCGCTATTAACAAAAAGACTGTAGCTAATAATTTGGTCGCTACTGAAACAATAATTTTTTTTGTTAATAGTGGCAGCTTTTGAGAGAACAAGTTTTTTTGTTAATAGTGATAATTTTTGGCTCTCAAAAACTGTCGCTAATAATTTTATTTTTTAGTATATATTAATATATTTTATTTATAACTAAAAGTGTTGCACGGATTCGGCCAGCCTTAAGAGCTTTAACTTGTTAAACCCTTACTCATCCGAACCACACTACAAAAAATAAGAGTATCAGCGGCAACAAAAAACTGTCGCTAATACCGCACTACAAAAAATAAGAGTATCAACGGCAACAAAAAACTGTCGCTAATATCCTTGTCGCTACTAATTTTAGTAGCTTTTAATAATTTTTTTAGTAATAATCTTATTTTTTATAGTGCGGGTAGCGGGACTATGATTGACTTAAACATCCGAATCATTGAAGCAAGGCATGCACTCACCATGGTAGGATGATCCCCAATTTTCCCATAGTCTCAATTACCCACCACAAACAAATATGAAAGCAAAATCAAGTCAAATCTTATAATGACAAATGTGCCCACATGTCATCCAAACGGTCACTTCCCTTAATGAAGTGTGGATGACGATATCACATCTAAAACGAATTTTTATACCAGTGGGTCAAACCTTAACATAATGTCCTACCTTTTGTTTATGAGCAATGGTTCCTAACCGACTAAATTGTCTTAGACGATTAAAGCTAGAGTGTTAATCTTATATCATTGAAGATTGATTATCATTTTTGTCATGTGATTAACATCAATAACCAATATAAATTGTCCAAGTGACAATCTACATTTATTATAAAAATCATACTTATAAATAAATGTGAATTATTTTATTAATGATCTTTAATATTAGTCATTAAAATTGAAAAGAGTGGTTGATATTAAAATCAATGGATCAAATGCTCTAAATCTCCTTAAAACATAATTTTTGAGCATATTACAGTTCAATCTATGATCTATCACTTTGCATGTATAAATCACACACGTCTTTTCTTTTCCCCTTAAAATTCATTTATGGTGTAAGATAATATAAGCACTATCTTGGTGTTTAATTGACGGTTAGGGGAGTCTCCCTTTGTTTATTACCAAACAGAGGCTGGACCTGGTAGGTAACAGGGGAGTCTCGCTTTGTTTCAATATTTACCTAATAAGGGAGTTTTGAAATTTTGGCATGTTCTTGAATTCAAATTATAATTTTTGACATGGCTCAAATCCAAATTAAGTGAGAAATAAGTTAGAGGAAAGAAAAGACGTTTGATGGGTCTCATATCGGACCGACCAGTCCACTATAAGACCCATAGGACAGTCTCATATGGGATCGATCGTAGTCTCATATGAGATCGATCGGTCCCATATATGGACGATAGGTCATATATATATTTGACCGTTCAGTCTACTATCAGACCCGTTGGTCGGTCTCATATGGGTCTTATAATAGACGATCGGTCTCATATCAAACTGATCAAGACCGATTTCATATGTGGGACCGATCGACCCAGATGAGACCAGCCAATCGATCTTATAGTGGACTAACTGATCTCATGAAAGACCAATTTTTTTATTTTTTTATTATTTTTATTTTGAGAAACTCATGAAGGACCAATTGTTCATATGGGACCTAATTAAGGGCAATGTTTATCAAACTAATTTTGCATTTAATTCAAAATTAAACATATGTCAGAAAATTTAATTGGAAGTTAAGCACACACTAAAAGAAATAAGACTATTAGCTGCAACAAAAAATTGTCACTATTAACTAAAAAAACTATTAAAGGCTATTAAGATTATTAGCGACAAGAGTATTAGAGCATTTTTTTAGTTAATAGTGGTAGTTTTAGCTGCCGTTAATGGTCTTATTTTTTATAGTGAAAAAGTTTTAGACACTATAACTATGAAAAAATTTTAGGCTATGTTGGATAATCCGCCCTTCTATAAAAGTATAAGGTCAAAAATACTTTAGGTAAGAATATCTTAGGATTCTTTGTGGTGCATCCAAAAATGAGAGCTAATTATAGTCTCACAAAATTCAAGGTAGTTAAAGTCCAGATAATTCACCAAGTTAAAGGAATTAAAAATTACAATTGGTTTTAAAGCACTAATTAATACTGTGTAATCATGGACCTTGCGAGTTCGTCACGACGATGCGCTCACTAAAAAAAATTGAGTCGCCACCCGAAACTTTTGGTATCCTGCGATAGCCAAAATCAGTATTATAAGCAACGAAGTGCGAAATATGACTCCGAATCCGGTCTACGCCAAAGCCTTTAGGTAGAGACTTCGGATATCAATCGGGAAGGTGTTAGACTCCCGATTGATCCGCTCGTAAGCGGTCTCTACTATGGCTAAATTTAAAATAAAGAACAGAAGCAAACAACACTTTCTCTAGCCCGAAAGCACACCGATCCTATTTGAGCCCCTTATAATCACCAAAATTTCGGTAGTATAATAGCTCAACTTCTAAGATAGAGGAAAAACAAGAAAAAAAAAAAAAGGTAGATGAATAGATGGGAGAGTCGAAGCTCTCGGACCCTTATAGGTCCGTCGCGAGTCTTTGCTTTGATGCTAACTCTGGTGAGCTTTTGAAGCAAATGGATTGGAGATGGTTTTTTTTTTGTTTGTTGTAACTTGAAAATGGTATTGAGGGAAGTATGGAGATAAGGGATGAACTTGGGTTTCAAGACCTAGAAGGGTTCTAGCTTAGAGGCGGTGGGAGACTTTTTCTAGAGTATTCTCTGTTTTGGAAATATCTCTCTAGCTTTTCTTTCTACTAGATAAAAAATCTCCTTTTTTTAAGGTGAAGGGTAGGAGCCTCTATTTATAGAGTTGGGGGTGATTAAGGAAGGTTCTTAAGCTCTAATGGAGCAAGGAATTAGGTAATGTTTGATCTATGATTTTTGAAGATTTCTAAGGCTTGGATAAGGTGAAAATGAGTTTTAATGGTGGATGATGAGGTAGCCACTTAAATGCAACAAAGGTAGTTTTAAAGGCTTATAGGGGTATATGGGTCGTAAAGAAATTCTCCCCAAAGTCTGGGAAAGTCCATAAATCAAAAACTCAACTAAAAAATAAGTCATCTTGGATGGTTTATTGGAGAAGATGAAGCTGGCTTTGCTTTCACGATTTGACGAAAATAGGTCACGATTTGACGAAATAGTTTCACGATTTGACAAAAAGAGGCCACGATTTTATGAAAATAGGTCACGATTTGACGAAAAAGTGTTATGATTTTATGAAAAGAGGTCATGATTTTGAATCCTGAATCCTGCATTTCTGCGTGTTTTTCAATTTACCATAACTTTTGATTTACATATCGGAATTAGGTGATTCTTGGCTCGTTGGAAAGTTGAGAACCTCTACTTTCCAATGATATATGCCTCAAATTGGGAAGATATCTATGTAAACCTTGACATCCCTCTTTTCATCCACTATTTTGATTGGTTTAAATCGGGTTCCATGGGTTCGATTTAGACTTTCTAAGGGCTCGGGTTGGCTTCTAATGGTTTGGTAAGGGTTTTATGGGTTTGGAATGAGTATGGGAGGTGCTTTCGGAAGCTCAGAAGTACACCATTCTCGAAATATGTGTCGATCGAGCCTTGGGCAAAATTTGAGTATCTATAGATGCCCATCTTTGATATCTAATTATTCATAATCAAATACCAAATAAAGAGACATCCGAAGATGCCGAAGGCAAACACTCTTAGATCTGTCATGTTCAGAACGAACCTCAAACATCAAATTGAAAAAAGGATAAAAAACGTAGCAAGTAGCAGAAGCCCAAATGATTGGGAAAACACCTGTTCCTTAAATGGAGAGTAGCGGAAGCCCAGTATGTTGGGAAAACATCCATTCCTCGAAAGGAGAGTAGCAAAAGCCCAATATGTTGGGAAAATTCTATTCCTTGAATGGAGAGTAGCGAAAGCCCAGTGTGCTGGGAAAATATCTTTTTCTCAAAATGATTGATGAAACATGATGTTTGAGTTTTATTCTAATCAAAACAACCCCACAAGGGGGAGGGTGATTGATCTATTCCTAAAGATTGGCATAAAGCTATAAAGCGCAGATCAAATGGCTGCGCCTAATCTCATGAGGCATTGATTGGCAAAGGTACCCCTACAAGAGGTAGGGTTCGAGATTTTTGAGCGAACTTAACGACTCTGGAGTTAATTTACCACAACTATATGAGTGGAGCGAATATTAATGTCACAGCGATATTTGGGAGTGCGTGCCTGTAGATACCCAAATTTGGCCCAAGGCCTGATTGACCCATACATCGAGAACGGCGTACTCTCAAACTTTCGAAAGCACCTCCAAAACCCTTAGAACTTAATCTAACCTTAGAATCATATTCAAACCCTTAGGAAGCAACCCTAACCCTTAGAAAGTCTAAAACAGACCCATAGAACCCGTTTCCAATCAATCAAAATAGTTGATGAAAAGATGAGTGCTAAGGTTTGTACAAATAGTTTTCTAACCTAAGGCCTATACCATTGGAAAATAGAGGTTCACATCTTTTCAACGAGCCAAGAATCGCCTAATTTGAAGTTATACATCAAAAGTTATGACAATTTAAAAAACGTGAATTTATGTAGAAAATTGTAAAATCGGGTCCTAACTTCTCAATACTCAAAAAGCCCATTTTAAAAAAATGATGGATTTGGAAACTGGGAGTTTGACTTGTGGACCATCCCAAAGCTTGTAGTTTATTTCTTTAGGACCCAAATGCCCTGCCAACCTTAGGTATCACCCTTTTGCCATTTAAATTATCACCCCATCATCCACCATTAAAACCCAACTCTCTCTTCTTCAAACTCTTAAAAATCTCAAAAACTTTAGATTTAGGATTACCTAATATCTAAACCCATTAGTGACCTAACCACTCACTAATCCACCCTTTCTTTATAAATAGAGGCCCCCTCCCTCTTGTGTAAGTCACTTGAAAAATCTCCAAAGGAGAGAGAAAACTCTAGAAAATTTTCTCTCAATTTTCAAGCCCTAACCTTTCCAAGTTTTGAAACCCATCCTCTCCCTCATACCATCACATCCTCCACCATTAATCTATCATTCCTAAAGCTTTGAAGCCTTAGCGTAGATTATTATCATACCCTCATACCTAACCTTCCAAGCCTTAAGCCTTAGAAGTTAGAACCTTGCTCTAACCATTGTGCTACTGGAAGCTCATCGGAATCGACACCCATGCGAAGATCCACGGCAGTGCAACAAGGGTCCGAGAGCTCCGGCTCTCCTCTCTATTCCTCTACCTTCTTTATTTGCTTTCCCTTTATCTTAGAATTTGAGCTGTTATGCCATCGAAATTTCAATGATTACCGGGGGACTCAAATAGGATCGGAGTGCCTTCGGGCAAGAGGAAGTGCCACTTATTCTTATATTTTTTTTTTACACTTGTCTACAGTAGAGATCGCTTACGAGCGGGTCAATGGAGTGCCTAACACCTTACCAATTGGTAACGAAAGCCCCTACCCAAGAGCCTTTGGCATAGACCGGATCGGAGTCAAATCGAGCACTTCGGTACACACGATCTTGATTTTAGGTATCTCGGGACACCAAAAGCTCTGGGTGGCTACTTCATTTTTTTAAGCGCATTGTCGCGACGGATCCATGAAATCTATGGTTGCACAGATGTCGACTCCGCTAGGGATAGCTTGTAGAGCTTTTCCTTGAAGTGTTGGCCCTTGTTTTGCATATGTTTTTATTTTCCTATCTTTTTTTACTAACTTTTCATTTTTTGCATACTTATCCCTACGATTCCGCACTTTTTTATACTTACCCATACGATTCAATATTTTTTATACTTATCCCTACATTTCCATCATTTACATGTCTTAGCCATTTAATGGGCTTACTTGAGTATTTATGTTTTCATCATTTACGCATCTTAGCCGATCGGCGGGCCTACTTGAGCATTTTTTTTCTTTTATATCATTTTACGTACCTTAGCCGATTAGCGGCTTATTTGCTAACTTAGAATCATATTCCAATAGTGGACGCCGGCCCGTAGTGGCGGTACGAGATTGTGACTACTCATTTTTGAACTAAGGAAAACACTCTTAAAATTGAACCTGAAATTGAACAAAAGGACTTAATTAATTCATTTTTTCTTGGGTAGATTTTACAAAAGGGTTGGGAAATTAGGCAGCGATACGACCGTCCCAGTTCCAAGTAGGGTGACAGCCCTAGTGGTGATGATCTCGAAAAGAACCACCCCATCTAGTATCTAAGAAGGCATTCGTGCCAGAGGTATATCCGGTGGGTGACTAAACTTTCAAAAGCCTTAAAACCCTTGGGAAACACGTTAGAATACCCCGAAAAAGCCTTGTATCCTTTAGGCACGGAAAGGAGGGACCCGAAAAGTAAAGAATAAGTTTCAAGGGGCATTGCCCCAACCCCCCGCTTAGTGCTTTAACACTCCCAATAAATCTCACACGTTTGACACCGAATACGCTCTCACCGGTCAAGAGAGGTCGCCCTCTTTTCGACTCATCTGGGGGATTGGGTCGTCGCGTGGATTTCCATGCCCTTACATCGATCAAGGATTTCCTTTGATTCTTCCAAGGCACATCGGGATCCCGCCGTGGGAGACATTTGGAGTGTGAACGCCACCCAAAAAGGGAGTTCCAAGGGCCCAAAGACTTCAAAGATTCATTTTTTCCTCAAAAATTCAAAAATCCAAAAAAATCAAATATACAAATAAAAAAAAAAAAACTTATGGTGCCATAATCATGGCATCGCCGCACCCCCCACCATCATCACGTAGGGGAAGGAGAAAAAAAATCTTCGGGCCTTACCTAGGAAACCCTTACCCCCTACCCGCCGCTAAACCATGTCGTGGGCGGTCGATCCAGTCTATGCCAACCCCGATTCATCCCCACCATCAACCCCATCACATTCTCATCACTCTCATATGGAGGAAATCCCCATTTCCGATCCCCCCACCCAACCCCGATTCAATGTTACCGGACCCTACGTTGATCCCATCTTTCCATCCACCACCACTCAAACCACCCTAAATCCATCCCATTTTCCCTCTACATCCTTACCCCATTTTCCATCAAACACATCCACCCAAAATCCATCCCATTTTATCTCCACATCCTTACCCCATTTTCCATCAAACACATCCACCCAAAATTTACCCCATTTCCCTTCCACATCCACCATGCCCAATCTTCTCCAATCCCCTCCAAATACACCCAAATTTTCCTCCACATTAACCCAACATACACCAAAATTTTCCCCATCTCCCATGCCCAACTTTCCCACATTCACCCAAACCATGCCCAATTTCCCTTCTACACCCACTCCAAACAACCCCCATTTTTCCACATCCATCCAATAGACACCCCAATTTTCCCCCACATCAACTCAAAGCATCCCCAATCCTTCCACATCAAACCAAAATACCCCAAAATTTCTGACATCCAACCCCAATATGCCCCATTTCCTCTCCACATCCAATCCAAACAACCCCCATTTTCCCACATACACCCAAGCCATGCCCAATTCTCCCATATCCACTCCACACATTCCCTCCAATCCAAATCCACCTTATATCCCCCCATCTACCTAGGTCATGCTCGATTTTACCCAGGTCATGCCCACATCTTCCCATACATTGGAAGGGTCATCTCTACACACCCCCATAACCAATCCAATGGTCATGATGGAGGATATGATCAAAACCTACACAGCCTAGAAGGCTTCTCAAAACCTTCCTCATCCATCCCATATATGCAACCCTTAACATACCCTCCAAAATCTCCATACTTCCTTCTCCCAAACCCTAACCAACCCCTCATTATCCATACCATCCAAGGCTCCCATCAACCCTGAAACTATTTGAGCGGGCCTCAAGGCCCAACACCCTATACCCAAGCCCATTAAGGCCCAATACCTCAACCCTACCAAGGCCCACAAACCCAAGCCCAAGTCCCATATGCCCAAAGCCCATATACCCCAAGCCCACAAGCTCAAAGCCCATATGCCCTAGGCTCACAAGCTCAAAGACCACAAACCCAACCCCAAGGCCCATATGCCCCATGCCCACAAGCCCAAAGCCCATATGCCCCCAAGCCCACATGCCCAAGGCCAATATGCCTAAGGCCCACAAACCCAATCCCAAGCCCAAGGCCCATATGTCTTAGGCCCAAAACCCCAAGACCCATATGCCCAAGGCCCACAAGCCCGAATTGAACCAGCCCAAGGCCCGCATCATCAAATCATCCACAATTCCCCCAATTACCCACATTCACCTATACCTAACAAACCACCATTCCCCCTCAAATTGCCATTCCCCCTCACCCCTCTCATCCAATCCCTCAACTTGACATGGGCCCCATTTATTCACATGTCTCACACCCTTCCCAATATGGGGATCTATTCCATACCATCAGCCATCCCCAATTTACCCATCCACTCACTCCCCAACTAAATATCCAAAATATATAATGGCCTCTTCAGGCACCTACCCCAAATCCCCCATTCACTCATCCCCTTACCCCACAAACTCATCATCAAAGTTTCATCCACATAGAGTAGTCCCACCAAGCACCTACTCAACCCCTCTAAAATCTCCCATTCGCTCATCAAAATCCTCACCAAACCCAATGGCCGCAACAAGCACCTACCCAACCCATTCACAATCAGCAAGATAGCCTCCCCCTCCCTTCATCGTATGTTAATCAACAATACGAGGAAGATGAGGTCAGAAATAGTGGGGCCTATGCGGGGGCCTTCGCCAGCTTTAATCCCCCACTACCCACACTTACCAATCCTCGGGCCATCCAAAATGAAGGGAGGTAGCCTCTTGAGGGAACGACCCCAACCCCACCATCCAACGAATCCAAGTAACTGAAAGAACAAATAGATAAAGTCCAAAAGTAGCTGATGAAGTTAGGAGAAACCGAGATTCATGCCACAGATTTCTTAGATATGTGCCTTTTTACTGAGGTGCCACTGCCACCCAAATTTAAAGTACCCACATTTGATAAATATAACTGTACGGATAATCCAATTGCCCATCTAAAATCATACTGTGGAGCTATGTGTCAGTATGGAGGAGACAAATGACTCCTCATCAAAGTGTTCCAGAAGAGCCTTACGAGCCTAGCTTAGAGATGGTTCACGTCTCTTGAACCGTCCCTGATTAAAACGTGGAAGGATCTAACCCACCTATTTCAGGAGCAGTATGTCTATAACATCAACATAGAATCGCGCAAGTCTGATTTGGCCCGGTTGAAACAGAAGTTCGATGAGACGTTCAATGATTATCTGGGTAGATGGAGAGCATTAGCAGCCCAAGTGAAAAATCAGATACCTGATGATGAACAAATTGAGATGATATCCGCTCATCTCGAATTTCTTGGTAAACCAGCAGTAGTCCAACTTTGCTGACCTGGTGAGGAATGCTAACCACTGTGAGGATGCAGTAAGAGAGGGTCATTTAAATAGAACGGTAACTAGCAGGGTCTGCAAGTTTCCTGAGCAGAGAACCGAGAGAAGAGCAAGGGGAGAGGTCCAATCCGTAATGACCGCACAACCTAATGCCAACATAGTACCATTCCGGTTTGGGGCAGTACCGTGAGCCCGAGTACCAATAAATCAGACTTCGAGGCAGAATAATGTCCCTGAGGGTAGCAAAGAAGGGCCCGATATACCTGAGTGTTCACTCCCTTAGGGCAATCCTTGAATGTCCTTTTGTCTCTACTGATTGAAAAGGGTTTAGTCACTCAGCTTCAACCGCGACCTTCGCTGAATCCAATTCCAAAAAATTATGATCCCAACACACATTGCAATTTCCATCAAGAGTCGGGACATCCAACAGATTGTTATTTTCCTTTAATGCACACGATACAAGACCTCGTCGAGGCTGGAAAGATCATCCCTCCGGCACCATCCCAGGCGAACCCCCACACAAACATCATGCAAGCACCATTGTCGCCGCTCCCACAGGGAGGAATGGGCCCAAGACCCACTGCCAACATGATAGAGAAAGATGGTGAAGAGTTTGACCCTTCTGAGTATATCAGTGTTAGAGAGAATTTCATAGCACCGCAGTAGAGGGATCAGGAAGATAAAAGCATAGTGGTAATAGAGCCCTTAAATTTGGCTGATTACTTCCCCAATCCAACACCCCAAGCAAAACCCTTAGATTTAAGGATGTATTTTCCACCACCAGCTCTTGTCAGCGATGTCCAACCTAGCTTATATCCACATCAACCATATGCAGCGGTAACCCCTACCAATTACCCAATGGGAGATTTTGCCCCATATCCCTCTCCGGCACCAATTAATTTTCAATGGCCTACCCCTATCACATCACCCCCAATACAACCATTCACAATCCCCACTAACCCCACTTGGACCATTTTCGCCACTCCCTCGATCTATCCAATAGAGGTTAACCAAGTGTTATCCACCCATTTCAATCCACCAATCCAAGCACCCCTGAGGCCTGTATCCACTCCATTTCAGATCTCGGGACTAACCTACGATCCTCATCAAGTCCCACTTAGTTATGAGCAGATGAACATCAATACAAGCGACATTAGAGAAGGGGCAGTTGATTTTGTTACCTGATTAGGAAAAATCTCTAAACAGCCTGAAGTATCAGTTCCAGCTCGACCGAAAGAGAAGAAAGAACTGACTGTGGTGAATCCCTTTGAAAAAATGAGTCGAGAGCACATACTAGAAACTCAAGTGAAAAGAATGCCAGCCCACATCACAGTCTGAGACTTGTTAATGACATCTCCACTCCACTTCCAAGCTCTTATGGGAGCTATAAAAGATGCACATTTGTCCATCCAAGTAACCCCTGATGAAGTGGGCCAGATAATTGGGCTGGTTTTGGCTCCCAACGCCATTTCGTTTTCAGATGCTGATCTCCTGAATGAAGGAAATAATCATTCCAAGCCCCTCAACATCACTGTGGAAGCAGAAAACTTGGTGATCCCATTGGTATTGATAGACAATGAATCAGCCTTGAATGTGTGCCCACTATGAATTGCAACCAAGATAGGGGTGGATCCTTCCATGTTCACTCCAACTAAATAAGCGCCAGAGGATTTGACAACACAAGAAGAGAAGTAATTGGAGAAGTTGATCTTGAGCTCATTATTGGGCCAATGACTTTATTCATACCTTTCCAAGTTATGGACATCAAATCCACATTCAATTTGTTATTGGGATGACCATGGTTACACGAGGTCGGGGCAATACCTTCAACCCTGCACCAAAAGCTTAGATTTGTGTCAAAGTAAAAATTCATCACCATTTTGGGAGAGGGGTGAGAGGAAAAAGAAAAAAGGGCCCACTACATTAAAAATCTCAAGGTACTGGATATGCCGCATACAGTAGAGGATACTGAACTTCATAGCTTTCAGTATGAGGCATCCATGTCAACATCAGAACCCCTTGAAAAGGTCACCTCAAAAATCAGAGGAGGAATGGACACAGCTGTGGCCATGCTCCAAAAGTGGGGTTATCAGAGAGGAAAAGGGTTGGGCCCTCGCTTGCAAGGTAGAAGAGAGCTAGTCAGGGCCAAAAGTGGACAATGTGTTAGATTCGGCTTAAGCTATAAGCCTATTGAAGAAGAGGTTCACGAGGCTAAGGAAAAGGCTTGAACCATTGCGGCAACCAAAGCCAGGGGGTAGGCCTGGAGGATGAACCCCGCTCGAGATCTCATATCTGAAGCACTTTTGTAAGCGCAGGGGTTATAAAACTCGACCAGAATGGGGCAACACAGCTAACTCATCATAAACGGATACCCATTCACAAAACTAATCCTCAAATCATCCCTCCCGAGATTGAAATAGACCTGACCTTGTTGTCACTTTTTGAAGAGGAGGTACCTACCCATCCTAAGCCTGT
This sequence comes from Chloranthus sessilifolius, assembly GCA_021018995.1. Classification (NCBI taxonomy): domain Eukaryota; kingdom Viridiplantae; phylum Streptophyta; class Magnoliopsida; order Chloranthales; family Chloranthaceae; genus Chloranthus; species Chloranthus sessilifolius. The sequence goes on along the minus strand of CM037597.1, from coordinate 28,380,002 downwards.
ACTGATATTTGATGACCATGTTCAAGATGAAACCAAGGTTAAAATGTTGGGGGTTGACCCTCAAAAGCCATCTCAATCAACCTCCTCCACTAGACCAAGTAATGGTGCGGCACCTTAGGTGAGGAATTGGGCTTCAATGCCCCTAACCTTGGAAGTATCAAACGGTCGTAAATATGACACCAACTTCCCAAAAGAAATAACCTATAAAAAGTGGGGTTAGCCCCTGGCGAGCAATTCCTTGTGTGTATAGAGACCCGCCTTGCCAAGGGCCAATCCCCGAAGAAAAAGAAAAAATCAAAAAATTAGAAAAAGAAAATGTCAAAAACATGGAAAAAGCTCAAAATAATCCAAAAATATTATCTTTCAAAATTTTTGATAAAAATTAAAATAATACCTTAATTGAAAAGCTTGTCCCTCGTGAAATCGACCCCTTTCTTGTAGAAATACAAGAATAGGTAAGAGTCACGAGTCTGGACAAGGAGGCCAAAGTGAGGAGCTTCCCAATGAACTTGACCAATATGCTAATTTTGAGAATGGTCCTACCCCAATAATTGAGGAGACCGAAGAGGTCAATCTAGGCATTGAGGAGGATCTTAAAATCACTAAGATCGGAACCTCGCTGTCTCCTGAGGAAAGACAAAGCATGATTAAATTCCTTCGATCATACCGAGATGTCATCACATGGTCATACAAAGATATGCCTAGTTTGGACATGGATTTGGTCGAGCATGAGCTGCCACTATATCCCGATGTCAAAACCGTCAAGCAGAATTTGAGGCGTCTCAAGCCAGAGCGGATGTTGAAAGTTAAAATTAGGTCACCAAGCAGTACAAATATGGGTGTTCTCATGGTCTCCAAATACCTGTAGTGGTCGGCCAACATTGTCCTAGTACCAAAGAAAGGCAGAAAGGTCCGCGTTCAAGATTTGAAGGTGAGTGACAATGTACTCAAGAAGTTCTTCCCTTCTCTCCACATTGATCTGAGAGGGAAATTCATGTCCAACTGGAAAGACTCCTAGGTCAATAGAAAGGTGCTCCCGGGATACGCACTTCGTCTCGCCTCAATGGACAGAGATCACTATCCTAAGCCGATTAATGCTGGATACGTGCGACGACTCTACTCCTAGTCTCCCAGGGCAAGGTAAGTACTGATAAAAATGGATACATGACTGTTTAAGAGCCCCTTAAAAGAGGCCATCATTTCAAAGCCAAGTAGCCAAAAAGCGTCCCTGACTACTCATACCCTTTGCTATACTCATTGAGACAATAGGCTTTCTTTCGCAATCCTTCCCAAAAAGAGAGAAAAGATAGTGAATATATATATACCAAACAAAAAAATCAGAAAAGAGTTATCATAAAAAATAAAAAAAATCAGAAAAGCAAAACTCTAAAAAATGGAGGTCTAAAAAGAAAGCAAGAGAAAAGAGATGGCAAAATCATGGGGCATGTACAATCAAAATCCCCAAAGAAGAAATATATTACGGCAATTGGAACCCTGTCGAGGAAACCTCTTAACCCGAAAATACCTTTAAAATTCCTAACCTATCCCTTTCAACCAGTGGCCACGATTCATCCCTGAAGAAAGCCCTCTTTAAGGTCCACAAGCAGTCATAGTATCCATTGAGTCAGCACGAGCCAAGCTGAGTGACAACAAAAATTCCATCTAGACGGCTATGACGGAATCGACGTCCATGTCGTGGTCTTTGAGAAAAATAAAATAAAATAAAAATAAAAATATACAAGCTCAAAGTAAGATGGACATGGTGAAAACCCGAAAGGGCGCTACAGGTAAAACAACGAGCTTGTGTGGACCAGGTAAAAACCTGAAAGGGCGCTATAGGTAAAAACAACAAGCTTGTGCAGACCAGATGAAAACCTAAAAGGGCGCTTGAGGTAAAAATTCAAAAACTCATGAACGTAGTGAAAACCTGAAAGGGCACTACGGGTAAAAAATAGGGCAACAATGGGCATGACGAAAATTTGTCTCGGGACTATGAGTAAAAATGTTCAGGAAAAAGAGAAAATCATCAGGTACTCCTTTGGTTACATTTTCTGGTTATCTGGTCGCCAACTGGGCCGCTCATGTTAGCTTAAATCAGGTCCTGATCAAGTGTATCTTCAGACAGCATCGTCAAACGCATGACCTGAGGTAAGGATAAAGGGTTAATTTGGCCCAAAGGGATGGACGTTCCGTCTTTGGTAAAAATTCTGAACCTCACTCAGGTCCGACTGCATGAATGAGTTTGGCTATGCTCAAAATGGGACCCGTCACTCCATCTCATTGTTAAGGCATAAAAAAAAAATCAAGAAAAATATGAAAATACAAAACAATGCATATATTTTCACTCTCTTTATATCCATGTACATATTCACAATATCGTACTTCCATCTCAAAAATAAAGAAAAAGAATAAAAAACAAATTAAAACAAAAAATCTAAAAATATATATATAAATCTTTGAAAAAGTGTAGGTAGAAGTTTGCTTCTCCTTCTGTTATTTAGGATGCATATTTGTTACCTATAAAAAAATAAAAAAGGGACTGACATTTTCTTGAGAATGTGCAGGAATGGCCCAAGGCGTCAAAGTAGGCAACCTCTCGGCGATGGACAGAGCAAAGGAAGCATCTCACCACTCATGTCGGTTTGTTAAAAAAAAATGAAAAAAGAATAATCATTTGAAAAAGAAAAAAGATAGTTATATTTCCGTGACACTTTTTGTCACACAACTACGCACATGCGTACTTTAATGCGGTAAAATGATAATATTTTACCTGCAACGCAGCTGTGCTAAATTAATGCCCTAAGTCTAAAGTTGGCCTTAGATCTTTGAATCCTACTTCAAAGTAGGAGCAACGGTGTCAATTTTGGTCAAACAGTCAATGTTTAATCGAATTGATTCCACCGTTAAATCTTTGCGTTGATCGCTCCTTTTTAGTTTCAGGTGAACTTGAGTGCCTTGAACTTCAAGTTCGTCACATGATTTTCGGAGGAATAGACTCTTGGTATACGTTGTCCGGGTGAGCGCCCTTCGGGGTTTGAGGTCCAGATAACTCCATTGTCGAAAAAGTCAATCGTTGGTTAAGACCAAACTATCATATATGAATTTATGTATCAAAAAAATATGTTCAAATATGCATGCAAAAAGGCTCATTCTTGGCCGCAAGCTTTTAAACCTGCACAGTATCCCTTAGATAGGCGCCATGCGTTTGGGTATCCGTAGGATGGTTATTTATTCCTGTAAATTGTACCTAAATGGGATCTGGGTCGGGACTTCGATCGCCTTGTTATTTATCGCCCTCGATGGGTGCATGTTTATGCATAGTCATTCATTTGTAATATCATTGATGTCAAAGACAAGGATTGGATGTCTCCTTCTATGGACACCTGATTCAGGCCCGATCGTTTCAATATTATTTGAACTTGAGTGTCTTAGCTTCAATTTTGTCATGAACTATTTCAGAAAAATAAACTTTTGATCTGCGCTATCTGGGTGTTCGCCCTCCAGGGTTTGAGGTCCGAATACCTTTGTTGGAAAAAAAAAGAGAAAAAAGAAAAAATATGTGGCTTGTTATGGTGGCACATTCTCCTAAAAAGCATTACGACATCAATATTCGCTTCGTTCGGATAGTTGTGCTAAATTAACTTCGACATCAATGGGTTCGCTCAAAGATCTCGAACCCTACCTCGCGTAGGGGCACCCATGGCCAATCAAGTAGGGCAATCGATGCCTCATGAGATTGGTCACAAACCATTAGATCTTCGCATCATTGCTTTACGCCAATCTTTAAGTATGAATTGATCACCCTCCCGCTCGCGGGAATATTTTATTCAGAATGAAACTCAAACATCGAGCATAATCACATCTTCTCGGTTATATTTAGCAATGTCACTAAACACTTGGGGACCGATGATCTCGAGGAGCTGAAGTTTTTCCAATTGTTGGGGCTTCCGCTACTTTCCTTCCTGGGTGACACATGTTATCCCAAGTGTTAGGTTTACGTCACTCTTTCTATTTTTTCTTTCTTTTTGATGTTTGAGGTTCGTTCTGAACACGGCAAACCGGTTAGCATGCCTCGGGCCTCTTCGGATGTATCTTTCTTTGGCATACGATCGTTACTGATCGGATACAAAAGAGGGGCATCTGTAGACACCCAAATTTGGCCCAAGGTCCGATCGACCCATACATCGAGAACGACGTATTCCCGAGCTTTTGAAAGTACATCCCAAACCCTTACAACTTAATCTAACCTTTAAAATCATATCCAACCCCTTAGGAAGAACCCTAACCCTTAGAAAGCCTAAAACAGACCCGTAGAACCCGTTTCCAATTAATCAATATAGCTAATGAAAAGAGGAGTTCCACTAGTTTCCTAACCTAAGGCATATACCATTAGAAAGTAGAGGTTCCTAGCTTTCCAACAAGCCAAGAATCGCCTAATTTGGAGTTATACATAAAAAGTTATGACAATTTGAAAAACGTGAATTTGTGTAGGAAATTGTAAAATCGGGTCCTAACTTCTCAAAACTCAAAATACCCATTTTTAAAAAATGGTGGATTTGAAAATTGGGGGTTGGACTTGTGGACCATCCCAAAGCTTGTAGTTTATTTCTTTAGGACCCAAATGCCCTTCTCAACCTTAGGTATCACCCTTTTGCCATTTAAATTATCACCCTATCATTCACCATTAAAACCCAACGCTCTCCTTTTCAAGCTCTTAAAAACCCCAAAAACCTTAGATTTAGGATTACATAATTTCTAAACCCATTAGTGACCTAACCACACACTAATCCACCCTTTCTCTATAAATAGAGGCCCCCTCCCTCCTGTTTGAGCCACTTGAAAAATCCCCAAAGGAGAGAGAAAACTCTAGAGAATTTCCTCCCCATTTTCAAGCCCTAACCTTTTCAAGTTTTGAAACCCATCCTCTCCCTCAAACCATCACATCCTCCACCATTAATCCATCATTCCTAAAGCTTTGAAGCCTTAGCATAGATCATTATCATACCCTCATACCTAGCCTTCAAAACCTTCAAGCCTTAGAAGCTAGAACCTTGCTTTAACCATTATGCTATCGGAAACACATCAAAATTGGCACCCACGCGAAGATCCACGGCGGTGCAACAAGGGCCCGAGAGCTCCGACTCTCCCCTCTATTCCTTTACCTTCTTTATTTACTTTTTCTCTATCCTAAAATTTGAGCCGTTACATCGTCAAAATTACGGTGATTGCGGGGGGCTCAAATAAGATCGGAGTGCCTTCGGGCAAGAGGAAGTGCCGCACATTTTTATATATTTTTTTTACACTTGGCCATAGTAGAGACCGATTACGAGCGTGTCAATTGGGTGCCTAATACCTTCCCGATTGATAATCGAAGCCCCTACCCAAGAGCCTTTGGCATAGACTGGATCGGAGCCAAATCGAGCACTTCGGTGCACACGATCTTGATTTTAGGTATCCTGGGACACCAAAAGCTCCAGGTGGCGATTCCATTTTTTTGAGGGCATTGTCGCGACGGATTGATGAAATCCACGGTTGCACAACGCCACATAACAAGTCACATATTTTTTTTATGTTTTATATATATATATATATATATATATATATATATATATTTTTTTTTTTTTTTTCTCTTCATACAGTTTTGGTCAAGGTATTTGAGCATGCTCATCGACTCCAAAAATCTTTATTTTAGCACAATTTCTCGAGCGGATCGAATAGAGGTCGAAGCGCTTTTTGGGAGTGTGTGCCACTTAATAGGCCACACATTTTTTTTGTTATTTTCTTTTTATTAATTTTTCTTATATATTTTTTTCTTTATTATTTTATTATTATTATTATTATTATTATATATATATATATATATATATATATATATATATATATTTTATACTATGCATGCAATCTATGCACATATGTCTTAAAGGCACCCATGGGTCTATATAGGTTTGAGAATGACCTCTTTCCTCTTCCTTTTTCTTGGGTTTTGATTTCTCTTCCCCATTTCTTTTCCTTTCTTTCCAAGGGTGGTCCATCCTTCTACATTGAATTTTGATTCATTTGAATTACTATGTATGACCATGGACCCGCCTCACGATCCCACCCTTGTGGGGGGGACCCAAATTTCTGAAGCAATAGCTCGACAGTCTGAATGAAAACAAGCTTGCAGGACTGGATCAGCTTGGGCTTGCCCGTCTCCCCTCCTTCCTTGATGTACCACCTTTCTGGGTCCTTATTCATGCCGTGGTTTCTCTTTGGGATGCGGAAGCTCATGTATTTCATTTTGGTGCATGTGAGCTGACACCAACACTTGAAGATATCTCTATTTTATCGAGTATGAGACTACATCGCGGTCTTGCCAAGGTGGTATCTAACCAGGCTATGCTAAGATTGTCCACAGGACTCTAGGCTTGAAGATGAATATGAGAAAAGCCTTGCCGGTGGGCCCACCAAGTGTTCGGTGAAATTCCTGAGCGAAGTTTTTGGTGACGAAAGTTTGTGAAAACTGTCGATTCAAAATATTTATAATGTGAATGCTTTTGCTCTTGGCCTTCTCTCGGAGGTCCTTTTCCACACGGGGGAAGAGAGCTTCTCTCTCACATTATGTGACGTACTGGTGGAGATTGAAAAGGGTCATTCCATTGTGCATTTTGTGCTGCTGAGCTCTATCGGGGGCTAGATGCTTTTGCCTTGGGTAAGGTGGAGAACTTCCGGGGATGCCCTGTTCTCCTTCAGATCTGGCTTGGTGAGCGCCTTGCTATTTTGGGATCTGTGCCTCATTTTTATGTGGTGCGAGGAGAGATTGCTAGATGCTTTTTGGGCCGATGCTTTAGGTTGCCTCAAGGGAATACGTGCGAGATGCACTTGTGGTTGTCTGGTGTTGAGCTTATGTGGAGGCTTCCTTAGCTCGATGAGACCTTCCCGATAGTGCGATCTAGGGGTCAGGAGGACATCTCACTTCTAGGACTGACAGGCAATACTTACTATTTTCCTTTGCAGGTGGTTTTGCGCCAATTTGGCTATGCCCAGTATGTGCCTTGTGAGGCTGGACCTCCCCTATGTGACTTGATCTTCACTCGGGGATCTTTAGGAGATCTGGAGAAGATAGCGGTGCTCTGGGAAATGCACCATCCGTCACACATGTGTGACTTAGAGCGGGGCCACGTTCTTTCGACTTCTCTAGAGTATGAGGCCCGATTATCCTCCGTGACATCCTCCATGCAACGACTTGTTCTAGCTAAGAGCAGTGATTCTGAGGGACCTTGGCCGAAGAAGTGTTAAGACCTGAAAAGTACCACTTTTCACCCCTTAACTTAATCTCTGTTAGACCCTTAGTCATTTAATAAATGTGTGTTAAGCCCATTTTGTACGTAATAAGCAGTAGCTGCAGATAATGCCTTAACTATACCAAGAAGCTTACTTTTGCCCTGAAAGTTCCTCAAAAGAAAGGAAGTTGGACCCAGACAGAGAATTGGCTACAGCATAGGCATAGTACAGCAGCAACAAGTCAAGAAGTGAGCCTTGCGCAGATGTCGCAGGGTTTAATTGAATCAGAAAGAATGCTTTGCGCAGTTGTCACGAGTTTTTGAAGGCAGCACACCAACTACTCGCACTGTTCTCGCACAGATTGATGACAGAAGGGATTAAAAAGCAAACTTCACACAGTTCTCGGGAGGCTCAGTTGGAAGCTCTCGCGCAGTCTCACACAGTCTCGCGCAGCTCAAGAGAGGAGCATTTAATCTTCCCTCGATTCACTGAGGAGAGAGAGCTCCAGGCATTCCTGCGCTCAACTGTCGCACAGTGGCCACGGGATGTAGATCTTCAGGGAACTGCTCATGCAATCCAGAGGCCTATGCACATTGCTTCTTCGCGAGGATCCCTACGAGATTCACCAAGGAATGAACTGCACGAGCGATTCTCGCACCATTCAAATGGAAAATGCAATCCCGCGACGATCAGAGAAATCTCGCGATGACCAAACTATCTATCCTGCGACTGCAAGAGCTTCAAGTTAATTCAATCTCACGATGCCAACTCTATCACGTGACAAGACCTGGAAATCCTTGCTACCTAGCGAGGCTCGAGATCTTAACTTCCCCTCACTTCTGCAGGGGCAGTCTGGGAACTTCCAGAACTAGGACACGCATTCTAATGCTCTAATCTCCGTGCACACGCCCTGAGGCATCCAAGGAACAGCAATGGGCCATGTTTGAATTGTTAAAATTAGGGTTTTCCTAACCCTAACGCTCCCACAGCCGACTGCTATATAAGCCTAAGCCTAGTTTAGGATGGGGAGGATGTTCTTCTTGAATCGACTGTATAGTTCCAGTAGGCTAAGGTTAGGATTTAGGCAGCTTTTTTTTCTTTTTTTTCTTTTTTCCATAGTCCAGCACTTGCTGGCTATGCCTTTGTATGTTTATTTGGAACAATTTTAATGGTGTTTTATAATAGGATGTTATACATATATGAGATTGAAGTTTGAGGGTTGTTTTGTACAAGGCTGTTGCCTTGAGATCCTCCATTGCTAAGTTGTATTGTAAGCAATGGAGGATTGTTTTTAAGGATTTATTCAGATCCAACTGACCTGTGTGTCCAGGCTAGGCACATATGCAGGCCTATGCCCCACCACAGGATCCACTAAATCTGAATCCCCATGGGAGCCTGAGCTGGTAGCCTTGTGAACATGGTGGTGGCTATAATCTACTTGTTCTGTCTCAGACCTCTGTGAGGAGGATAGCCTTTGTGGATAGTCTGTGACCATTTAAGTGGATAGGTTATAGCCCTATGGTGAGGCCAATCCATAGATCTAAGACAGATTCTTCTTCTCTGCACTTGTGCTTTTAGCCCTATGAGAGATTGTGCAAAGACAGACTCCCCTGTATTTGTATAGACCCATCATCAGATGGCAGATCTGATCTGGCAATAGAGATTGTAGGCTTTTGACTGGATCACTGCTGTCTTTCTAAAGCAGTGAATAGCTAGACCTAAAGCTAGTACTCAAACTCTTGTTGGTCCTGTGTGTCCAGGCTAGTGCACATTGCAGGCCTATGCCTCACATAGAACTTTAGAGGTTGAGGTTCCTATGAATTTTTGTATTTTCTGGTAGCTGTGCTTGTGAATAACTGACACTGTTGATTTACATTTGAAAATTTTCTTACAGATCTGGACAGTAGCAGAGAGGAAAGTTGAACTACACTTGGAGTCTAGCTACCTCTGTTTGCATTTCTCTAACCCTTAAAAACTCAGTCTATTTCTCCTTTGTAAAATTCCATAGCAGTTGATTAGGATCATTGTAATTTTGTTAATTGCAATGTGTCTGCAAGTAGTCTTCCCTGCTGTTGGTGTGTATGCATGTTAGGAAGGAGATCCCTCAGTCCCACATTAGAGCCTTCTAACCCTGAGATAGAAAAGGCCAGAAGACCAAGAAGGCCCAGACACACCACAGTTGAGCCCCTTACTGAAACTGAGACAACAGTCATGGGTGAAGAGCAACTCAGAACATTGAAGGAATTGAATGCTCTTGATGATTATAATTCCTCATTTAGCATTCAATTCCCAGATGTTCAGGGAAACTATGAGATTAAAACCTCAATCATCCAAATGCTTACCTCTTTCCATGGGCTCAGCAAGGAAGACCCTTTCAAGCACATTGACCAATTCTTGGCCCTGTGCACAACATTCTCCATTACTGGTTTGGGACCAGAAGCCACTAGATTAAGGCTCTTTCCTTTCTCCCTAAAGGACAGGGCCAGCACCTGGTTAGCTACTCTCCTAAACAACAACATCACTTCTTGGAAAGAGCTCCAGACAAGATTTTTGACCAAATTCTTTCCAGAGACAAAAACTAGCCAGTTGAGGGAAGCAATACTTGCTTTTGCCCAATCCCCAACTAAGGATTTTAATCAAGCATGGAACAGATTCAAGGAGATGCTCAAACAATGTCCCCACCACAAGATCCTTGACTGGCAGCTTGTCCATAGCTTTTATAATGGGATTGATGAGAAAAGCAGAGATATGGTAGATACCTCTTGTGGTGGAACTTACATGCACAAAACAGCTGATGAGGCATGGGACTTGTTTGAGGTCATCAGTGAAAATGCTTTCCAAAAGATGCCCTTATCAAGAACTGTTCATGAGCCTTCTTCTAAAATGGGACTAGCTGAAACTTCCAAAGGAAAGATGTATAAAGTAATTGGGAATAATGACCTGAAAATGTAGATGGTCAATCTTTCTGATAAGTTTGATAAACTATTAACTGTGGTGCAACCCAGATTGGCTGCACAGGTGATGGAGGCATATCTGATATGCCAATCTCCACAACACATAGTGGAAGAGTGCCCATTTGTAGGGTAATATCCTGAGTATGTGATAGAACAAGCTGCTGTTGTCCAATCATTTGGCCAGCAACAATCTGTTGGCTACAACAAGCAATCATTTGCATACCAGCACTAAAATGCTGGTTACCAGTTGAGAGACCACCCAAATTTGAGGTGAAGACAAGATAATTACATGCAGCCACAACAGATGCTGGCCTTATCTCAAAGGCCACAACAACAATTTAACCAGGGATATGCCCCAAGGTCAAATTTCCAGTATCAGCAGCTGCCCCAGCAGTAAAATCAGTTGGTAGTTCCCCCACCTCAGCCCCAAAATGCTTATTTTGAGGATCAGGTTTTGGCCTCATTGCAAAACCTTGGAACCTTGACTCAGACTGTGAACTCTCACAGTCAAAGCATAAAGAAAATAAAAGAGCAGCTAGGCCAAATATCCAATGCCTTGGCCAAAAGAGAAGAGGGTAGGTTGCCAAGCCAGCCAATGGCCAACCCTAAGGGCCAATATTTGATTGAAGAAGGTTCCTCAAGTTTTGAGAGAGCTAATGCCATCATAACCCTAAGGTCTGGCAGGCTGGTGGACAATTAGGTTGGAAAGGAACAAGGAGAGGTCATTTCCAAAGAATTTTCAAATGAAAGTGAAAAATAATTTGTTAGAGCACAGAGCCAAGAGTTGTCTGCTACCCTGCAACAAGAGAAAAATAAAGATGATGTAGTTGAGCCTCAGCAGGAAATAAAAGATGAAAAAAGAAAAAAATAAAACTTTAATCATAGGCTAGCAGCTGAGGAACCAGCAGTACCTCAGTTGCCATTTCCTCAAGCTTTGAGTGGCCCTACCCCTTTTGATAAGGGGAATGCATAGATAGAGGAAATGATGGAGACCTTTAAGCAGGTAAAAATCAATTTGCCCCTGCTTGATGCAATTAGACAGGTCTTAGCCTATGCTAAATTTCTGAAAGACCTTTATACCCAGAAAAGAAAAGCTAGAGGTCATTTGTCTAGAAAGGTCTTTGCAACTGATACAGTTAATTCTGTATTAAACATAACAATGCTAGAGAAGTTGCAAGACCCAGGGATACCCACTATTCCCTGCATAATTGGAGACCACACAATTGAAAGGGCCCTTCTAGACCTTGGAGCCAGTGTAAACCTACTGTCATACAATGTGTATCAGCAGCTAGGTTTGGGGGAGCTAAAACCCACCCCCATTATGCTGCTAATGGCTGATAGGTCTAAAAGGAGACCTATGGGAGTGGTTGAGGATGCCTTAGTAGGGGTGGACAAGTTCTTCTACCCTACAGACTTCTTGGTTTTGGACATGGGCTGCAACAAGAGTACAACCCCTATACCTGTTATTTTAGGCAGGCCATTCTTGGCCACAGCCAATGCATGCATTCAATGCAGGTCAGAGATCATGGAGGTAACTTTCGAACATATGAATGCTAAACTTAATGTGTACAACAGTGCAAAGCACCCTCAGCTGGACAATGAGGAAAGCTTTGTAGTGGATGTACTAGAGGAAGTTATTGAAGAAGAATTGCCCACTCTGCTGGATTGGGGCAATATTGTCAAAAGTTTAGTTGAAGTTTGGGATATGGTAGAGGAAGAAAGCCCAATTGTTATGACAGAAGACATGACCACATTAAAGTCTTCTGTAGGCTCAGTGCAGCATTCCATTTGGAAACCTACAATATTGCCTCTTCCTCAAACCAATAAAGCACCAATCTTGCCATCCACCCAACAAGCCCCTAATTTGGATCTCAAGAAGCTTTTAAAAATATTGAAATATGCCTTCCTTGAGAAAGGTGAAAAACTTCCTCTAATTATCTCCTCCTCTCTTACCAATGAGCAAGAGAAAGAATTACTAACAATCTTGAGGAAGCACAAAAAGGCAATTGGCTGGACCATTGCAGATCTATGAGGGATAAATGCATCAATCTGTATGCACAGGATCCATTTAGAGGAGGGCTTAGTACCCTCCAGGGAAATGCAGAGGAAATTGAATCCTCACATGCAAGAAGTGGTCCTCATAGAGATCATTAAATTGCTAGATGCTGGGGTAATTTACCCCATTTCTGATTCTGAATGGGTGGCACCTATCTAAGTGGTACCCAAGAAATCTGACATAACAGTCGTTACAACTGAGTCTGGAGAGCTGAGACCAGCCAGGGAGACCACTGGCTGGAGGGTTTGCATCGATTATCGGAAGCTCAACTCTAAGACCAGAAAAGGCCACTTTCCTCTCCCATTCATAGATCAAATTCTGGATAAGTTGGTTGGAAAAGCTTTTTATTGTTTTCTTGATGGGTACTCAGGGTACAACCAGATCCCTGTGCACCCTCATGACCAAGAGAAAACTACATTTACTTGCCCTATTAGCACCTTTGCTTACCGAAGGATGCCTTTTGGGCTGTGTAATTCACCAGCCACCTTTCAAAGGTGCTAATAGGGCTGTGCCCTATTAGCACCTATGCCATATTCTCTGATAAGATTGACAAGTTCTTGAAAATTTTTATGGATGATTTCTCTGTATATGGGGACAGTTTTGGCCAATGTCTGCAACACCTCCACCTGGTCTTGCAAAAATGTGAGGAGACCAATCTGGTCTTAAGTTGGGAAAAGAGCCACTTCATGATAACACAAGGTATTGTGTTGGGCCATGTAGTCTCTAGAGAAGGGATTGAGGTAGATAAGGCCAAAGTTGACCTCATTATAAATTTTCCTCCTCCAAGAACAGTCAAACAAAGTAGATCTTTCCTTGGACATACAGGATTCTACAGGAGGTTCATTAAAGACTTCAGTAAAATTGCTAAACCATTGTGCCACCTGCTCGGCCAGGATGTGCCCTTTGATTTTTCTGCTGAATGTCTTGAGGCTTTTGAAACTTTAAAGATATGCCTCACCTCTGCCCCTGTACTCTAAACACCTGACTATGCACTCCCGTTTGAGCTGATGTGTGATGCATCCACTTGACAATAGGTACTGTTTTGGGCCAAAGGAAAGATAAGCTGCCAGTGGTCATTACCTATCTCAGTAAATCACTTGCTAAAGCTCAGCTGAATTACACCATAACTAAGAAAGAGCTTCTAGCAATGATTTTTGCTGTTGACAAATTTAGACCTTACCTACTTGGGTCTAAAACTGTAATCTTTACAGACTACTCAGCATTGAAATACCTATTATCCAAGAAAGGTGCTAAGCCCAGGCTGATTCGATGGATACTACTGTTGCAGGAGTTTGACATTGAAATCAAGAACAAAAAGGGTGTGGAAAATGTGGTGGCTGACCACTTGTCTAGAATTGTGTTGGAAAAATATGTTGATGTCCTTGCAAATGATGTTTTCCTGGACGAGCAATTGTTTGCCATCCAATCCTTGGTTCCTTGGTATGCACACATTGTAAATTATTTAGTTATAAGCAAGATTCCTGCCCATTGGACCAAAATGGACAAAGACCTATTTTTCTCACAGGTCAAATTCTTTTTTTGGGAGGAACCTTGCTTATACAAGTACTGTGCAGACCAAATCATCTGAAAATGTGTTCCCGAAAGTGATGTCCCCAGTATTTTGGCCATGTGCCATGAAAATGCCTGTGGGGGCCACTTTAGTGGAAGAAAAATAGCTGACAAAATCTTGCTGTGTGGGTTCTATTGGCCTTCTTTATTCAGAGATGCCAATACACACTCCAGGACATGTGAGAGATGTCAGAAATTAAGAGGGCTATCCAAAAGAAACTCAATGCCTTTTCAGCCCATCCTTGTTGTGGAACTGTTTGATGTCTGGGGTATTGACTTTATGGGCCCCTTTCCTCCTTCAAATGATTATCATTTCATCTTAGTGGCAATGGATTATGTTTTAAAATGGGTAGAAGCTATTGCCACAAGAACCTATGATAATCAAGTTGTCCTCAAGTTTGTAAAACAGAATATCTTCTCAAGATTTGGCACCCTTAGAGCCATTATCAGTGATGGGGATAGCAATTTCTGCAACAAAAATTTTGAGAGCTTGCTCAAGAAATATTCTGTCACCCATAGGATTGCTACTCCCTACCACCCGCAAACCAGTGGGCAAGTTGAAATTTCAAACAAGGAGATAAAACACATCCTTGAGAAGACTGAGGACTGACAGAAAGGACTGAGCTGAAAAGCTAAATGATGCATTGTGGGCTTATAGGACTGCCTATAAGACTCCCATTGGAATGTCCCCATTCAAACTGGTTTATGACAAGACTTGCTATCTCCCAGTAGAGTTAGAACACAGGGCCTATTGGGCCATTAAAATTTTAAATCTAGACCTAACTTCTGCTGGTCATCACAAGTTGTGCGAAGCCGAATCGGATGAGGATGGATGCATACGCCAATGCCCGGATATACAAGGAAAGGTCCAAGGCTTTCTTTGACAAGGGTTTGTTAAGAAAGAGCTTCATGGATGGTGATAAGGTCTGGTTGTTTAACTCTAAACTTAAATTTTTTCCTGGCAAACTGAAATCCAAATGGGAAGGCCCCTATGTTGTCATGAATGTTTCCCCATCTGATGCTGTGGAAACCATGGATCCCAAGTCTGGAAAAATCTTGAAGGTGAATGGTCAGAGGCTTAAGCCTTGTTTAGAAAAACCTGCTGAACCTATGGACACCATTCACTTTCAAGGGGACCCTTCATTAAACTGATCCACAGATGTGTCAATGTGTATTATATGTACTTTAGTTTTATTAGGTTTGTATTGCCTTCTTTTGTTCAAATTTTTTAGGAAATTTTAGTGGCCCCACTTGAGTCTGAACCTGTCTGGTCTGATTTCTTTTTATGCTTGGTTTGATGATTAATGCTCTTGAATTGGTGGTTTTTGATTGAATGCACGATGTTTGGATAAAGATTTTTGCTGCATATGCTTGAATGTTTGATTTTAAAGTGTATGGGGGTACCCCTGGTGGTGAGTCATGCCTACGATCCAGCCACAACACAAATGGAAATGGCAGAATGAAGAGCGCATTGTGACGGGGCCAATACTCGAGCTTGCGGCGTGGTGCGTGTGGCACGACATGTGGTGCCAGGAGGACACGCGACATGGGGCCATGTTGGCCTTGCGACGTGGTCGTGCTGTGAGGACGCGACACGGTCGCATGAGGGTATGACGCGGAGCGTCACGGTCGCGACACGGACGCGACATAGCCAAGGTGGGCTAGCGATGCATGAGGCGTTGCGGTATGTCAAACCAATAGGTTTGAGGTTATCCTGCCATTCTGGCTGAATGACTGTTTTACCCTTATATAGGGGAAGGGAGCTAGAGAGCTATTCCCCCGCACACGGGGCCTTGCGTTGCCAGAGGGGGCGCAAGTGTCTCCTAGGCCTGAAAGGGTGGGCCTAGGACGTCGACGCAGCGATGCCGTGTGGAACCCGAGGGAGGTTGATGTATGGCTCCGGACTACGCGTCGCGGTGCATACGGCTGGGCAACCTCACGAGACAACACCAAGGCGCTGCGTGGGACTCAGTTGAGCACGACAGCATGTGGGCTAAGGACGTACGTGTGCTAGTAATTCGGAACGCACACGAAGGCAAGCTATGGGACTTCAGTTGAGGCACGCTGAGGCGTGAGGCACAAGGCTGTGGGCTTGGTTCGGCAGGCGGGCGAGGTACTAGTGCAGTGCACAGGGTGAAGCTTGAGCAGGCCAAGTTAGCGCAGCGGTGCAGATTGGCGTGTCGTAAGGGACACGATGAGCCGAGTGGTAGGCCGTGAAACAGAGGCAACCATGTTGGGAGGAGTTCCCGTCCTCTAGGCGGGTGGTATCAGAGCTGATGTGCAGATGGGTTGGCTTCGTTGCACGCGGTAGCGAAGCACCGCACAGGTTGAAAGCGCGTCGAAGGACGCCCTCACGACGATTGTTATCAGAAGTAGGCTGACCTAGCGAAGCGTGCGTTAGGTGCCGCATAGGACTGAGGTTGCGGAAGTGCGACCCCGTGACAGCATGCTCTCTGTTTAATACTTTGCTGTCGCTGGGTCCAAAAGGAGGCTTGAGAAACTATCGCGCAATCCAAATGGAATACTTCCCTAGCTGTCGCAAGATTCAAAGTAAACCTGGGAACCTCTCGCGCAATCCAAATAGAATTCTTCACTAGCTGTCGCGAGCTCCAACCTAAACCTGGGAGCCTCTCGCGCAATTCAAATGGAACACTTCACTAGCTGTCGTAAGATTCAAAGTAAACCTGGGAGACTCTCGCACAATCCAAGTTGCATTTACCCCGTCGCCAGTTTCATTTCCCATCCCGCGACAGGATATGTTCCAAAGCGTGCCAAGCCTAGCGATAAGTACTCCAAACCAGCGATTGTCTCCTTTCCCAGTTCTCTCTCTTCTCTCCATCCAGCGAAACCCTAGCTTTCGGCGCTCTTCTACCTTTCTCATCCAGCGTCCATTCTACAACCCATTATTCACACCAGGATCCTACAGATTTGTTCCAAACGTCATCTCCATCAGTTGCCCTCTGCTCAGAGATCTCGTGGTGCACTGTGCGTCAGATCGAACCAAACCCTATCATTTTAGGGTAAGCACTCAGATCTTAGTCCCCCTTTTTTATCTTTAAAAGTAG
Organism: Chloranthus sessilifolius; assembly: GCA_021018995.1. Classification (NCBI taxonomy): domain Eukaryota; kingdom Viridiplantae; phylum Streptophyta; class Magnoliopsida; order Chloranthales; family Chloranthaceae; genus Chloranthus; species Chloranthus sessilifolius. The sequence goes on along the minus strand of CM037597.1, from coordinate 28,363,095 downwards.
AGTTTGTAATGGCCCCTAAGAGTGAACCAAAGAAAAGGGGCAAGGATAAGGTCCCTGTTGAGCCCGCTCCTAAGAAGGTCAAGACTTCAAAGGCACCGAAAAAAGGGAAGGATGCGGTTGAGGAGGTGGAGGAGCCAACCCCTGAGTTTTCTACACCCTCTGAGCTCATGGCTTCAATCCCGTTAGAGCTTGAAATAGCTTTCGACCTGCCCTTCTTCAAGAAGGAGCCTCTCTCTGCCCCTGCCATTGAGTTTATGAGCAAGGCTGGTCTGACACCCTTGATGAAAGGAATTCCAGCACTAGCCTACCCTAGGCTAGTGCAACTTTTTTTATCAACACATTAGGGTCACCAAGGACAAAGATGGACAATCAGGCTTCTCGTGCTGATTGATGATTTCGAGATGTTGATTAACCCCAAGCTGATTGCAGAAGTATTGGGCATCTCAGTTGCATTTGACACTAGCTGTGGATATGGCCCTCCCCTGAGTGCCTCCATTAACACCATTGCAAGGGCGCTTACTAGAGGATTAAAGGCCTCAGGGGATTCTATAAGAAGAAGAGAGTTGGAGCCAAACCTCCTTTTCATTGACCAGGTTCTGAGAAAAAATATCTACTGCTTAGGCCATCAGCAGGAGAGGAGGGCTCCTATTGTTGATGCTGTTTACTCCTCTTTGGGCCATGGCTTCCATGCAGCCTGATTAATTTTTGAAGCAATGAAGGACTTGGTGGAGAAGCTAGGGCAGAAAAAGAAGCCACACACACTCCTATGCCAGAGTCATCACCAAACTGCTTTTGAGGGGGGGTACAAGATACCAAAAGGGGAGACTACTACCCTTGCCCCTACAACTTTTGCCAAGAGGCAATGGGGAATCAGCAGGAACCTGATGGAAATCCAAAAGAAGAAGAAGGCTGAGGCTCAGGCCCCTCGCAAGTAAACTGATGAGACAACTGTTACAAGGCCCACCCATGTTACTAAAGAGGTGTTTCAAGAGCCTGTCACTACCTCTGCTGCAGCAGCCCCCACATCCCCTCCACCTTTTACTGTAGGATCCCCTATCCTGACAACATCCCCTCCCATTCAACCATCAACATCTCTCCCTTTCATGCCACCATCCCTTTTTCCTGTGATTAGTACCTGAGAGGACACCACCCCCCATGACAACCCCACACCTTCCCCAACCCTACCTCAATACACAGCTCCAATACCCCCATCATCTTCACAAAATCCAGACAACCCTCCACTGATCTCATACAAGAAAAGGAAAATCACTGATACAATCCCCACCATGTCCCTACCCCCACCCATAATCCCTTTTATCCCCACTGACACACCTCACATTGACTAAGACACCACTCCAGCCATGCTACTACATCCCCACTCACAAACATAGACCTCAACCTTAACACAACCACAGGATTCCAAGCCTTTATGTCTAGTTCCCTTGACACCATGCCCACCCACTACACCCCCCTCCCGGACTCTCCAACTACATCACCACATCACTCACCAGAACCCCAATCTCCTCCTCCTTCAACTTTCCATCATGCCCCTTCCTCCCCTTTTCAACCTGTTCCTTCTTCTACACAATCTCAACCTCCCAACCCAGACACACTTACCCTTATTCTCTCCCTCATCCAAGACATTCAATCCCAACTATCCACCACAACCCACACATAGGACCAGATGCAAACTGAAATCACATCCATCAAATCCACACTTCAGACATTGATAAACCAACCCATCCCTTAACAATCTAATCAAACCCCACTGGTCCTTTCCCCTTCCAGCCTTGACTCCACAACCCAACCATTCTCTTTCATACCTTTCACCATTCCCTTTTTTCCTACCCCAGCACCACATACTCCTAGTGAGCCTACCTCATTTTCTTTCCCCCCCATGCCTTTAATTCCACCTCTTATACTACCCCCTCCAACATTCACTGACAAATCCACCCAAATAGACCCAGAACCTATTACCCTCCCCCAACAACTAGACTTACCCACTGATAACACCACTTCCCCCACCCAGGACCAATCACATTTTGCTCCTTTCACTTCCTCTCTTCCTATCGTACCCAAACACTCCTTTTACATCCCTCCCTATCTCACCATCCTCCATATCATGAGAGACAATCCCTACCTTAGGAGGGATGTCCTGAGGGGCATGGCCCAACTGCGGCAATCCATAGAGATCCCCCTGCTGCAGCAGATTGCTGAACTTGAGGAAGCCCACAGAAAGCAATTACTGGGTATTTTTCTTAGGTGGACTAACATCTTGGAGGCCTATGAGAAGGCAAAAACGATGGCTGCTTATCATCAGATGAATCTGGAGCTGGAGAAAGTAAATACTAATGTGGAGAGGATGAAGGCCAGGATGTTTGAAAAGAGACTCAATAATGCCTAGGAAAACTTTCGACTCCAAAAGGAAATCCATGAAACTGACCTCCTGAAAGCCCAAATCTAGATAGCCTCTTTGGAAGCTGTATTGGCTGCTGCCAGAAGTGCAGCCCAGCAGCCCACCCCACTCTCTGTACTTATGCAAGAACCTGAGCCTCAACCTACCCAAACCCCTGCTGCACCTCCTATTAGGCAAACTTATCCTAAACAAAGGAAAGTCACTGCTAAGAGGACTGCTTCCACAACAGCCTCTATTAAAATAGGCAAAGAGCCAGCTGCCTAGTCTGAGGAGGCACAACCACATGGCCAGCCAGAAAAAGGGAAGTCCCCTGTAGCATCCCCTGAGCCAGACAAAGGGAAGTTTCCTGTAGCCCCCACTGAGCAAGATAAGGAAAATCCCCTATGTTCCCTCATGAACTCAAGACCAGAAAAATGAGGGTGAGGGCACCAAAAGCTCCAACCATGAAGAAACCACCACAACCAAAGAAACCAAGGCAGCTAAAGAAAAAGAGTCCAACTGAGAGCAAAGCAAAGAAGAAAAAGACCAAAGCTCCCACATACAGAACCAAGTCCAAGCCCAGTTCTGAGCACAAAGCTGAACTTAGGAAACATGCAAAACAGATGGGTTGGGACTGGTTCACAGATTCAGATTCCGATTCCTCCTCCTCTTAAACTAGATTATAGTTAGGCTTTTCTTTCCTTTTCACTTTTTTTCTTGTCATTGTAATTACAGTTGTACATTTCTTTCTAAGCTAATAGAATTTCTTTTTGTATATTGCTTTGTGTATATTGTCTGTGTGTGTTTACTTTTTTTCTTCATGACTTTTACCCTGCACTTTCTGACCTTTAAACTAGTGAGGACACTACTCCTCATGGTTTGGGAGTGTGGCAGGGTAGGCCTGCCAATAGAACAGTTAACTTTAGTACAATAGTGGTGGTATAATTGGGATGAATAAAGTTGATTTTCACCTAACTTGCTGTAATGAGGAAATTTGTGAAAAAATTAAAATATTTTTGCAGACATTTCGAAACTGAAAATGTTAAAATCTTGGCACCACCATGAAGCTAACATCAGAAATGTTAAATTAGTACCTAGTAAACCTAAGAGGAGAGAAAAAGGTGAAAATACACTCCATGAGTTAAAAAGAAGACTATATCTAGTGAGATTTGGGCCCATCAATTTCTGTTGAAGAGTGTTTTAGTATTTTTTCTGCTCTAAGGTTTGATTGACTCAACACATTTTACTAGAAGTTAGGCACCTCCAAATCAAAACTGGTTGACAGCACTCATGACACTAAGGAAATGATTCAAGGCCCTCATTTGGATAGTTTGAGCCTGAAAACCCAACCTTTTAAAACTACCCTTTTGCATACACTCTTTGAGCCTCAAAAAGTCCTATTTTTCTTTAACAAACACAGGAGTACTTGCACCTTAACCTCATGACCTGATTCAACCTCACCCTCACTCTAAGAATTCAGAAGGTAAAGGAGGAGTTCAAGGAAGTGAGAGTGGCCCAACATTTAGTAGAAGGAGAAGAAAAGTAACCTATGAACAACAGTGTGTTGGTGGTATTTGTGTGGCAGTTCATCATAAAAATCATAAAAATAAAAAGAAGAAAAATAATAAAAAGAGAAAAAGGAAGAGAAGTTTGGAGAAGAACATTATCTGAAAATTGAAAAGAAGAGGAGAAACTGGCCACTTTGATTATGAAATATATCAAGTAAGATGAAGTTGTCCTGAAATGAAGGTAGTGAAGTCATGAGTCACTCCTTATCTTGCTGATTTCTCAAATTTGATTTCCTTTTTACCCCTTCATTCTTTATATCCCTCACCCATAAGCTACATTAAAACCCATTCAAAAAGACCTTGAAGGTACATTAAAACCCATTCAAAAAGACCTTGAAGATCCAAAGTGAAATGAGCTGTCAGGTGGAGATGAGGGAGTGCCTAATCTATGGTGAAAAGCCATGAGGATGTCAGAAATTAGAAACCTTACCTATGCTCATGCTTGCAGGCCCATTTGGGGTCTGTAACTGCTCTTGAGCTGCTTTAAATGTAAACACCCCTAGATATTCATTATTGAGAGATAGCCCTGGTGAGAATTGGGTCTGACTTGTAACTTCGTTAGGGTTGTATCTAACCTGATTTTCAAATTTAAGGCAAACTTGGTACTAATATGTGCACATTGAATTTCTAATGTAAAATGATTGGTGGAAATGCAAACACATGCAAAAAAAAAAAAATTTGAGTTTTAAATGACCTGCATTACTGCTATAATTTCCTCTGAATTTCAAAGGAAAGTGGATTGATGCTTTATTCATTGAAATTTGTTTTGCCATTGACTGCACCACTTTTAACTATTTTTATTAAGAAGTTTGTGGGTATCTTCACTGAAAATCTTCAGGAGACATCACTCCTCCACTAGGGATCACCTAGGGGTTTAAAAGGCTTGGTACATATGCTAAATGTACTCGTGATCCCTACAAAAGTGGCATTTAATTAGTTAAAGCTTTGCTAAGGGACAAGCAAAGATTAGGTTTGGGGGTGTGTTAAGACCTGAAAAGTACCACTTTTCACCCCTTAACTTAATCTCTGTTAGACCCTTAGTCATTTAATAAATATGTTTTAAGCCCATTTTGTAGGTAATAAGCAGCAGCTGCAGATAAGGCCCTAACCATGCCAAGAAGCTTACTTTTGCCCCGAAAGTTCCTCAGAAGAAAGGAAGTTGGACCCAGACAGAGAATTGGTTGTAGCATAGGCACAGCACAGCAGCAACAAGTCAAGAAGTGAGCCTCGCACAGATGTCGCAGGGTTCAATTGAATCTGAAATAATGCTTCGCACAGTTGTCGCGGGTTTCTGAAGGCAGCACACCAACTGCTCGCACTGTTGTCACACAAATTGATGACAGAAGGGATTAAAAAGTAGACTTCGCGTAGCTCTCACGAGGCTCAGTTGGAAGCTCTTGCGCAGTCTCACACAACTCAAGAGAGGAGCATTTAATCTTCACGCAATTCACTGAGGAGAGAGAGCTCCAGGCATTCCTGCGCGCAGTGGCCGCGGAATGCAGATCTTTAGGGAACTACTCGCGCAATCCAGAGGCCTATGCACATTGCTTCTTCACAAGGATCCCCGCGAAATTCACGAAGGAATGAACTACACCCGCGATTCCTGCGCAATTCAAATGGAAAGCGCAATCCCGCGACAATCAGGGCAATCCCGCGATGACCAAACTATCTATCCTGCGACTGCAAGAGCTTCAAGTCAATTTAATCCCGCGACGCCAACTCTATCACGTGACAAGACCTGGAAATCCTTGCTACCTAGGGAGGCTCGGGATCTTAACTTCCCCCACTTTTACGGGGGCAGTCTGGGAACTTCCAGAACTAGGGTACGCATTCCAATGCTCCAATCTTCATTCACACGCCTCGAGGCATCCAAGGAACAGCAATGGGCCACATTTGCATCATTAAAATTAGTTCCTAACCCTAATGCTCCCACAGCCGATTTCTATATAAGCCTAAGCCTAGTTTAGGATGGGGAGGCTGTTCTTCTTGAATCGACTGTATAGTTCTAGTAGGCTAAGGTTAGGGTTTAGGCAGCTTCTTTTTCTTTTTTTTTCTTCTCTCCATAGTCCAGCACTTGCTGGCTATGCCTTTTTATGTTTATTTGGAACAATTTTATTGGTGTTTTATAATAGGATGTTATACATATATGGGATTGAAGTTTGAGAGTTGTTCTGTACAAGGCTGCTGCCTTGAGATCCTCCATTGCTAAGTTATGTTGTAAGCAATGAAGGATTGTTTTTAAGGATTTATTCAGATCCAAGTGACCTATGTGTCCAGGCTAGGCACATATGCAGGCCTATGCCCCACCACAAGATCCACTAAATCTGAATTCCCATGGGAGCCTGAGCTGGTAGCATTGTGAACATGGTGGTGGCAGTAATCTACTTGTTCTGTCTCAGACCTCTGTGAGGAGGATAGCCTCTGTGGATAGTCTGTGGCCATTTAAGTGGACAGGTTATAGCCCTAGGGTGAGGCCAATCCACAGATCTAAGATAGATTCTTCTTCTCTGCACTTGTGATTGTAGCCCTGTGAGAGATTGTGCAGAGATAGACTCCCCTGTATTTGTATAGACCCACCATCAGATGGCAGATCTGATCTGGCTATAGAGATTGTAGGCTTGTGACTGGATCACTGATATCTTTCTAAAGTAGTGAACAGCTAGACCTAAAGTTAGTACTCAAACTCTTGCTGGTCTTGTGTGTCCAGGCCAGTGCACATTGCAGGCCTATGCCCCACACACAGAACTTTAGAGGTTGAGGTTCCTATGGATTCTTGAGCTGGTAGCTTGGAAGAAGTAGTGCCTACAATGATAAACTTGTTTTGACCCATCTATGGACTATGGTTCCTCTATTGGATAGTCTGTGAACATTTGAGTGGACAGGCTATAGCCATAAGGGATTGGATCATGGCACAGGGGTGAGTTGGATCCTTCCTCCTCTTTGGTGATAATGTAGCAATTAGACAGGATTTCTATAGCAGCAGATCTGAGTCTGAGTTATAAAATCCATTAGATCTGTAACTAATAGCGTACTTCTCACCCTTTTATATTTATTTTCTCACACTCCATTACTCTTCTCAACCATTTTTGTAGCCAAGGCATTAGGTTACCATAGGATTTAAACAATAGTGACCTTAAATCCCCTTCCATTTAGGATTGCCAGATCTGTAGTCAGATCTGGAGGGCCTACTAAAGATAGCTCCCTTGGAGCTTTAGATCATTTTTCCCTGTGGGACAAACTCTTACTTATTAAAATTTGCTACAACAGGCCCTGTATCTTACAGGTCTGTGTATTTTTAGACTTGCTGCTATGTAGATTTCAATCCACCTTTGATTTATTTTCACTAACACATTCTTATCACTGTTTTCAATAAAGTTAGCAGCAAGCATCTAAAATATCCTAACAAGAAGAAAGCAGACCTTCTGACCCAAATAGAATGGCTTGTAAATGAGAAGTTGGTTCTGCAGGAGCATTTAGAGAAAGAACAGGCGGGAGCTGATGTTTTAAAATGCGAGGTCCTTCGTTTAGATGGGGCCTTGAGTGAGGTCCTCGACTCCACTGATGTTTCCCGGAAGCGTTATAAGGGCCTCCACAGTAGGTGGATGATTGATCGGAATGTTCACGAGGGCGCTTTACTTGAGCAAATTCGTGATTTGAAGCAAGATCTAGGCCGATGACCTGGTCCTACACATACTCTTTGCATAGATAATATACCACAAGGAGGGGGTACGAAAACCCCCTGACAAATATTTTTTGGTTTTATACATGTATTTTTTATATATTTTTATTTCTTTTTCAAACTGTAAAGGTAAAAAGCAGGGTGCCACACCGATTATCTTTTTGAGATGTGGTGCAAGCAAAGTACAGAATATGAAAATGATAAAAGGGGAAAACTTTTTTTTGGGCATATGCATTTTTCATTTTTTTTATGCCTTAAATGCAAGAGGAAGTAACAGGTCCCATTTTGAGAATAGTCGAACCCATTCATTCAGTTGAGCCTGAGTGGGGTCCAAAATTTTACCCAGGTTGGAATGTCCATCCCTTTGGATTGAATTAACCCTTTTTTCTTATCTCGGGTCATACGTTTGAGGATGCAGTGTGAAGATATGCCTGATCAGGATCCTATTTGAGCTAACATGAGCGACCCAATTGAATGCCAGATAATCTGAAGATGTAACCAAAGGAGTTACCGATAATTTTTTCTTTCTTTTTCTTCTTTCTTTTTTAGCTTTTTTACTTATAGCACCAAAGATGGGTTTTCTCCATGCTCGCTATTGCCCTCTTTTTACTCGTAGTGCCCTTTCGGGTTTTCACGACATCCATGGGTATTGTATTTTTACCCTAAGTGCCTTTTTAGGTTTTTGCCTGGTCTACACAAACATGCTCTTTTTACCCGTAGTGCCCTTTCAAGTTTTTACGATGTCCATGGGTATTGTATTTTTACCCTAGGTGTCTTTTCAGGTTTTCGCCTGGTCTGCACAGACTCGCTCTTTTTACCCGTAGAGCCCTTTCCGGTTTTCACCATGTCCACTTTACTTTGAGCTTTTATATTTTCTTTTTCTTTTTCAGATTCAAAGACGACATGGACGTTGATTCCGCCATAGTCGACTGGATGGAGTTTTTTTGTTATCTCTTAGCTTGACTTGCGCCAACTCAATGGATATCATGATTGCTCATAGACTTTAAAGAGGGTTTTCTTCAGGGATGTATCGTGGCCATGGGATAGAAGGGATAGGTTAGAAATTTTGAAAGTATTCTCGGGTTTAAAGGTTTTTCTTGATTGAGTTCCAGTTGTTGTAATACGCTTCTTTCTTGGGGGATTTTTACTGTACATGCCCGATGATTTTTCTATCTCTTTTTTTTTTTTTTGTTCTTTTTGCTTCTCTTTTTTTATAGACATCCTCTTTTTGGGATTTTGCTTTTCTTATTTTTTTATTTATTTTGATGATAGCTCTTTTGCTTCTTGCTTTGGGAGTTTCTCCCTTTTCTAATTTTTTTTTCTTGGTATATACACACTTTTTTTTCCCTTTCCTAGGAGGGGGTATGAAAGAAAGGCTATAGGCTCAAATTGGGTAACAAAGGGTATGAGCATTCAGGGACCCTCTTTGGCTACCTGACTTTGAAATGATGGCCTCTTTTATGGGGTCCTTAAGCAGTTACGTAATCACGTTATCAATGCTTACCTTGCTGTGGGAGACTAGGAGTAGAATTGTTGTACATATCCAGCATTGATGGGCTCGGGAAAATGTTCTCCGTCCATGGTGGCGAGGCGGAGCCCGTATCTAGGGAGTATTTCTTGGATGACGTAAGGCCCTTCCTAGTTGGGCTTGAATTTTCCTCTCGGATCAATGTGGAGAGAAGGGAATATCTTCTTGAGTATAATGTCACCCACCTATAAATTTCGAATACGAACACATTTGTTGTAAGCACATGCAATCCTTCCTTGATAGACCTGGGTGTGACACAAAGCTTGAAGCTTCGTTTTGTTGATCAGGCTGAACTGCTCAAAACGGGCCTTCTCTCTTTCGGCCTCTGGTAGATCAGACTCGATAAGGATGTGGAGGGAGGGTACTTTGACTACAACTGGCAACACTGCCTCAATTCCATACACAAGGGAAAACGGTGTCGCCCCTATTGCTGTATGGATCGATGATCGATAGGCCCATAGTGCAAATGGTAACATTTCACTCTAATCTCGGTATGTGATGACCAATTTCTCAAGGATACAAACAAGTGTCTTGTTAGCAGCTTCGACGACCCCGTTAGTTTATGGCCGATATGGTGATGAGCGATGATGCTGAATTTTGTACTGCTCTCATAGGGCTCTAATGCATCTGTTCTCAATGTTAGTACCATTGTCCATGATGATGTCCTTTGGAATTGATCAGTTACAAAATATACTATTTTATCACCCTTAACTTAGTGATGCTAGACCCCAGTTTGCTACTAACGAGATAGTGATGTGCTGATATTAAGAATAAACAACAAAAGGGAACCAAAGTGTTAATCTTCGTCAAAATGAACTCATAAAGCAGTAAGAAAGACGATCGAGTGTAAAAGACGAAAAATGATTGAGTGTAAAAGATGATTCGACACATGTTTAAAGCCAGAAAATTATATTTTGCGATGGAACGAAGTAAAAGAGAAAATGAGAAATCATAATTTACGATTCTCTATAATACACTTCAAGCAGAGTGCAGTACAAAAGAGAATTGCGATTGTTCGTACTACAGAATCGTTCCGAGAGTTATGAGCCAAAAACAGAAAATCGTGATTTAGGATTTTACAGATAAAGACTATCACTGCTGTCGATCGTGTGAAATCTGCACCACCATGCATATAATTAGAAGATATCTTAAAATAGAAGTCTAGTAGATCACGGAGTCGAGATGATTGATGAAGAGAGATTCTTGAAGGATTCTGCTATTTAAATTCCACAAGCATCAGCTATTCAAAGCAAGGAAGAACTAGGATTAGAAGTAGAGTTATATTAGGAAACTGTTGTTTTTAGTAGTTTCTTTTATTAGGATTATAATAATGTAAACCGACTCCTTATGATCTATAAATAAGAGAGCTCGTCTTAGGAGAGGAGTTATCGAAGGAACTCTCAGCATCAGTTGACGACTGAGGTTGAATTTTCTTTCGATCAACTTTAGTTTAGTTTTAGATATCTAAGGTTTCCCGAGAGCAATTGACGACTGCAATTGGGAGTTGGAAGATTAGTGTAGATTGTCTGAGGTTTCTCGCGATTAATTGATGCCTGAGGACGAGAGCTGAGGATTAACACAATTTTTATTGCTTTCTAGTTTAGATTTATTTTATGCACCTTTACTGGTTTGTAAACATCTAAAAGTTTTTTATTTGAATTGAGGACTCAGATTGAAAATTTGCAGATTAACGTAACAGTTTTATTTTTCCATCTTCAATTTTCTTAAGTTTGATTGATGCCCAAATTTTAGGAAAATTGTTGATTAGATTAAATATGTGTTAAAGGATTCTTGAGTTTGATTGATGCCTAAATTTTAGAGGACTGCAATACGGTGTAACTGTACTTTAATTTTGTAAATATCTGAGAACTGAAGGATTGCGATTGACGACCATAATCTGAAAGGAGGAGGATTTAGATTTATTTTCTGTAATTAGTTTAAACAAACCATTCTTTTATTCATATTTCTCCAATAGTTTAGGATCTTAAAAGACAATTATAAGTTTTTAGGAGCCATAAAATATAAAGATAATCACTTCCTCGTGGGAACGATCCTATACTAGTGCTGCAATTTCCATTATGCCCTTGCAATAGGTTTAGACTTTAGTATGAATTTAGAGCACTCAGGCATGCCAAATTGACAAAAGATATTATTCTTGATAAACTTCTCAATATGACTGGCCATGATGCTCGCGTAACATTCTGCCTCCACCCATTTTGTGAAATAATCGATGGCGATGAGGATGAATTGATGTATGTTAGAAGCCTTTGGATTGACCTTTCCAACGATGTCTAGACCCTATGTGGAAAATGTCCATGGAGTGTGTAGCTCTATGGCTAGAGCATGTATCAGACTAGAGTGTTCTTGGCATTTGTATCACTTTTGAACACGCTTGCAACAGTCAACTTCCATTATAGTCCAAAAATACCCTTACCGTAGGATCTTCTTAGCGAGCTTGTGCCCGTTGACGTGGGCCCCGCATACTCCTTCATGGATCTCTTTTATGATGTTGGCTACCTCGCTTTTAGTTAGACATCTAAGCAGGATATTATTATATGACCGCTTGTAGAGGCACTCGCCACAGATGACGTAATTTGCTGCTAAATGTTGTATGGTCCGCCTATTCGTCTTGGATGTGACTTCAGGAAATGCTCGTGTTTCTAGGAAATTCTTGATATCTGAGAACCACGAAGGCTCATCATCTAACTTTGTGGATCCTTTGATCTAGAGCTAGAAAGCTGGCTCGTTCCTCTGTCCAATCATGATTGGTTTCATCTCAACACCATAGGGCATTTCAACCATTGATGCTAAAGTTGCTAAGCCATCAACGAAACGATTTCTTGCTCATGGGACATAGGAGAAGGTAACATCATTGAAGCATGCTCTCAGATCTTCGAGGTGTTCATGGTACAAGATTAGTTTTTTGTCTTTCATCTTTCAGTCTCTGTTTGTCTGGCATATGATTAGCTGTGAGTCACCAAACACCCTGAGATTAGTTACATTCAGGTCAAGTGCTGCTTGTAAACCGGCTACGCAGGCTTCATACCTAGCCATGTTATTAGTGCAAGGAAAATTAAGCTTGATGGAGACTAGTACGTGGGATCCTTTTGGTGAGATTAGAATAGTGCCAATTCCTTGACCCTCGACATTTGATGCCCCATCAAAGTGAATTACCCAGGATTCCTCTGTCTCTTCTGTGTCATCCTCTGTCATGAGTAGGATATCCTCATCGGGAAACTCCATTCTCAGCGGTTCATAATCCGGCAGGGGATTCCCTATGAGATGATCAATAAGTGCTTGCACCTTGATTGACTTTTGGGTGACATATGTGATGTCAAACTCTGATAAGAGAAGCTGTTAGCGTGCAGTTCCACCAGTGAGAATTGGCTTGTTGAATAAGTACTTCAACAGATCCATTCGTGCCAAAAGGATAACTGCCTAAGATAGCAAGTAGTGACGAAGCCTCTGGGTAGCCCATACGAGATCCATATATACTTTCTCTAGATGAGAATATAGTGTGTCTCGTAATCAGTGAACTTATTACTTAGGTAGTAAATAGCCTGCTCTCTTCTTCCAGTTTCATCGTGCTATCCTAGGACACATCCCATCGAGAATTCTGTCGTTGAGAGATACATTAGGAGTGGCCTCCCGGGTACTAGAGGTACCAAAACTAGAGGATTGAGGAGATAACCTTTGATCTTGTCAAATGTAGCTTGACAATTATCGTTCCATTCAACGGGAGAATCTTTTCTCAGTAATTTGAAAATCGACATGCAAATAGGAGTTAATTGTATAATGAACTGATTGATATATTGTATTCTGTCCAAGAAACCTCTAACCTCTTTCTCGATAGTTGGTGGAGGCATTTCAACGATGGATTTCACTCTGATTAGGTTAACCATGATGCCTCTCTTGCTGACGATGAAGCCCAGTAGCTTTCCTGACATGGCGCCGAATGCGCATTTTTGAGGGTTCAAATGCAACATGTACTTTCTCAGTCTCTCAAACAGCTTTTGGAGGTTCACCAGATGATCACCTCTCTCTTGAGACTTGGCTATCATGTCATCGACATATACCTCGATTTCTCAGTGCATCATGTCGTGGAACAGTAACGTCATGGCCCTTTGATATGTTTCCCAAAAATTCTTCAATCCGAATGACATGACTCTATAGCAAAAAGTTAACTATTGGGTGATGAACATTGTCTTTTCTCGATCCACCTTTGCCATTTTGATTTGATTGTAATCAGAGAATCCATCCATGAATGAGAGCATCCCATGCCTACAAGTGTTATCGACCAAGATGTCGATGTGTGGTAAAGGGAAGTCATATTTCAGGCTTGCCTTGTTGAGATTTCAGAGCATCGTACTGCTTTATGACTTCATCTTTTACTTTCAACATCTACTCTTGCCTGAGATGCCTCAACTTCTACTTGACCGGCTTTACATTGGGATGTAGTGGCAGCTCATGCTCGACTAAATCAATGTCCAAACCAAGCATGTCTTCATAGGACCATGCGAAGATGTCTTGGTATGATCAAAGGAAATCAATCATGCTTTTTCTTTCCTTGGGAGATAGCGACGTTCCGATCTTGATTATCTTAGGAACCTCCTTGGTACCCAGATTGACCTCTTCAGTCTCTTCATTAATCGAGGTAGGGCCATGCTCAAAATCGGCATATTGTTCAAGGAGCTCATTGGGGAGCTTCTCGATTAAGTCCTTGCCATCTAGATATGTGACTCCTACTTCTTGTATTTCTATAGGAAAGTGGTCGACTTCAAGTCGGACGAGCTTTTCAATTAAGATGCTTTTTTCGAGAATTTTAAAAGATAATATTTTTGGAGTTTTTTACATATTTTCTATTTTTTTTATGGTTTTCCTTTTCTTCAGAGAGTGGCCCTTGGCAAGGCAGGTCTCTATACACACATGGTATTCCTTGCCAACGACTAATCTCACTTTTTATAGGATTTTTTTTTTGGGAAGTTGGTGTCATATTTATGGCCATTTGATGCTTCCAAGGTTAGGGGCATTGAAGTCCAGTTCCTCACCTGAGGTGCCACACCTTTACCTAGTTTTGCAGAAGATATGGACTGAGATGGTTTTCGAGGGTCGGCCCTGATCATGTTAACCATGGGCTCATCTTGCACCTTGTCTGCAAATATTAGTACGGGCTTGGGATGGGTTAAGCCAGGTGGCTATACAGGCAAGGGTACCTCCTCAAATAGGGATAGGGAGGCTAGGTCTATTTCAATATCAGGGGGAATGATTTTGAGGTTGGTTTCATGGATAGCCATCGATTTATATGGGATCAACTGTGTTACCCCATTTTGGCCAATTTTTATGACCCCTGCGCCCACAAAAGTGCTTCGGATTTGAGGCCACCATGTCTATTCCTTTGGATTTGGCTACTGCAATGTTTCGGGCCTTTTCCTAGGCCTCCTAGGCTTCTTCTTCGGTAGGCTTGTAGCCTAAGCCGAATTTGATTCGTTGTTTACCCTTGGCTCTGACGGGGTCTCTTCTTCCTTGTAGACGAGGACCTAAACTCTTTCTTTTCTGGTAGCCCCACTTCTGGAGCATGGCTACTGCTGCAACCATTTCTCCTTTTGTTTTTTCATTGACCTTTTCAGGGGATTATGGCGCCAGTGCCTCTAACACATCATACTGAAAACTATGAAACTCTGGTATGCGATATATCTAGCACCTTGAGATTTTTGATGTTGTGGGTCATTTTTTCTCTTTCTTCTCGACCTTCACCCATAATAGATATAACCTTCTGCTCATATATAAATTTGAGCTATTGATGTAGGGTGGAGAGCATCACCCTGATTTTGTGCTGCCATGGGTGCCCTAGAAGCAGGTTGAAATAGGACTTAATGTCAATGACTTGGAACGGGATTGATGAGGGCATTGGCCCAATGGTGAGCTCAAGATCGACTGCTCCTATCACTTCCCTCCTTGTGTTATCGAAACCACAGGCTCTTGTTCTAGATGGTTGGAACATTGATGGGTCGACCCCAATCTTGGTCGCAGTCCGCAGTGGGCATACATTTAATGCCGAACCATTGTCTACTAGTATCAATGGTATCACCATGTTCCCGATATCTACTATGATATTAAGAGGCCTAGAGTAGTTCCTTCCTGCTGGGAGGTTAGCATTCAAAAATGAGATGGTGTTGGGAGCCAACACCTGCCCGATCATCTGTCCCACTTCATTTGGGGATACTTTGTTTGATACATGAGCACCTTTCAGTGCTCCCATCAGAGCTTGGAAGTGAAGTGAAGACGTCATTAGTAGGTCCCAAATGGTGATCCGAGTAGGCATTATTTTATGCTGTGTTTCTAACATGTGTTATCAACTCATTTTTCCATGGGGTGTACCGCTGCCGATTCCCTTCTCTCTTCTTGCTAGGATGGTACAAGTGCCTCAAGCTATTTTAAGATTCTACTCGACCAGGTTATAAACTCAATTGCCCCTTCCCTATTCCCGCATTGGCATCCGTCTGGTTGTAGTTGAGTGGGACCTAATGGAGATCATATGTTGGTCTGAGAATTTGAAATGGGACGGATGGAGATGCCGGGTACGATTGAACTGTCAGGGCTAGTGTGGCAATGCAGGGCCAGATATTGTTGACTGGTGCTAGGGGTGGATGCACTGGTGGTAATGGGGCGATACTGGACCAGCTATAGTTGGTTGCTGCTAGAGACGAACAGATTGGTGGGGGCATGGAAAAACTGGGCCATGTTTGGTTAATGGAGGTTGAAGGGGGAGCGAACAATGAGAGCGAGATATAATTGGGAAAACAGTAACTGGTAGGAGCTGGTGATTGACTGGAATGAGGGGGGTGATATAAAGTTGGGTTGGACATGGTTAATGGGAGTTGGTGTCGGGAAGTACAATCTCAAATCCAGAGGGGCTGCTTGTGGTGTGGGGTTAGGGAAATAATCGGCTAAGTTCAAGGGCTTGATTACTAATGTGCTATATAATTGTACTCAAGTCTTAACCTATTGTAAGCGCAAAATGAAAATTGTAACACTAGTATAGGATCGTTCCCACGAGGAAGTGATTTTTTCTTTTATAGTTTTGTTTAGTTTAAGTATTTATATTTGTCTTTTAAGATCCTAAACTACTGGAGAAATATGAATAAAGAATGATTTGTTTAAAACTAATTACAAAAAATAAAACTAAATCCTCCTCCTTCCAGATTATGGTCGTCAATCACAATCCTTTAGTTCTCGGATGTTTACAAAATTAAAGTACCGTTATACCGTATTTCAGTCCTTTAGAATTTGGACGTCAATCAGAAAATGAAAATTCTTATCACAGATTTAATCTAGTCAACAATTCTCTTAAAATTTGGGCGTCAATCAAACTCAAAAAAATCAAAGATGGAAAAGTAAAAATCGTTACACTAATCTGCCAATTTTCAATTTGAGTCGTCAATTCAAATAAAAAACTTTTAGATATTTACAAAGCAGTAAAAGTGCATGAAAATAAATCTAAATTAGAAAGCAATGAAAAGATCTTTCATCCCTTAGTCAGAGGCATCAATTGCTCATGAGAAACTATAGATACTCTACTCTAATCTACTAGCTCTCAATTGCAGTGGTCAATTTCTCTCAAGAAACCCTGGATATCTAAACTAAACTAAAATAAAGTTGACCGGAAGAAAATCCAACCTCAGTCGTTAATTGATGCTGAGAATTCCTTCGATAATTCTTCTCCTACGCTGAGCTTTCTTATTTAAAGATCATAAGGAGTCGGTTGACATTGTTCTAATCCTAATAAAAGAAACTACTAAGAAGAAAAGGTTCCTAATATAATTCTAACTTCTAAGCCTAGTTTTTCCTTACTCTGGATAGTTGATGCGCTCTGGGATTGCTCCTTTGTTTCAGCAGCAGAGTCTTTTAGGAATCTCTCGTCATCAGTCTTCTCGAATCTGTGATCTGCTAGACTTCGATTTCAAGTGGTCTTCTAATTATATGCATGGCGGTGTAGATCATCACATTCAACAGCAACAAGAGTATTCTATTTTTGTAAAATCATAGTTACGATTTTCTTTGTTCAGCTTATAACTCTCTAAGAATGAAAGATTGTAATTCCCTTTTGTATCGTACTCCGCTTGAAGTGTCTTCTGAAGAATCATAAATTATGATTTTTTCATTTTCTCTTTCACTACATTCCATTGCAAAGCATGATTTATGACTTTGAACATGTGTCGAATCGTCTTTTACGCTCGATCGTCTTTCTTACTATTTTTTGAGTTCATTTTGATGAAGATTAACACTTTGGATATCTTTTGCTATTTAACCTTAATATCTGCACATCATCAACTTGTTAGTATAAAACTGGGGTCTAGCATCATTAAGTTAAGGATGATAAAATGGTATATTCTGTGACTGATCACACCCCTAAACTTATGCTTTGCTAGTCCCTAACTAATTTAAAACTTTAAATTCCATTTTCGTAGGGAGCACGATTGTATTTAACACCTGCAACAAGACCCCTAGGTGATCCCTAGTAGAGGAGTTAGTCTCATGAAGGTTTTCAGTGAAGTTACCTACAAATCCTTTATCCTTAACTTTCCATCCTAGCAATTATTCTTGATCAACAATTTCAATTCAGTAAAGCGTGGAGTGTGTGCGTATCAGTAAAAAGTTTATTCATCATAGATTTTTCTAAACTGTAGATTTAGAAAATATTTTCTTCCCAACTCTCACTATTGACATACTCTAAAAAAATATTAAAATTTTTGGGTTCTCTAGGTATATGGTATGTCAGAATTATTTCAAAGGACAATTGACTAGAAAGAAAAATCTCATGGAATGGATGATCAATTTTATTTATATGTTTCCTTATTTTTCCATAGCATTTACTATAAACATCTCTACTAGGCTCATGCTGTTATAAACCACAAATCAAAAAAGTCTTTATTTGACTTGTAATGGAGCTTTGGATAACAAGTTCCCAAAGAAACGTAGAAAAGATTTAAGGATTTATGAGAATTCAGTTATTCTTTCACCTGTCTTCTTCTTTTCTTCTTCAGTAAGTATCCAGAATTGGATAACTTTTTCCCATTATTTTTTTCTGTAAATCCCTTTTCTTCAGTTAGTTCTTTTCTTCAGATATCCAATTTTTAAATTATCATCTTGGAAGCTTTTTGCTTCTCTATCTTTTCATAATCGTAATTACGATTTCTTGATTCTTTCCCATATTTTCATCATTTTATTTCTTCTCTGTTGTACCCTTTTCTGCTTTCTTATACTCCTTTCACTCCCTCTTTTCCCCTTCTTGCGTTTTATACTCTCAAAAATATAAGGGTTAAAGGTTGAAAGTTTTGGGTAGTACATATGGCTAAGGGTTTATAAAATCTTGGTACAAAGAAATTTGATTTCAACTTCTAAGATGGGTTCAAAGGATAAATACTTTATGGGATTTTGGCTTTTTGGCTCAAACTAAACAAAAGATGGCCTTAAATCATCTTTACGATTTACTAGCATGCATGCCATATTATTTTGATGTGTATAATAAACAATTCTAGAAAAACAAATCATCATAATCATAGAATATCTAATTCTAATTTTTTAGCAATATGAGATTTCATTAACACAATTAAAGTTCGAAGAAATTTTGAATTTGAATAGAAAGCAGTCTCTCTCTCAAAAGAGGAATTATGTCTTAAGAGCTCACTGGTTATATAATGTTCAAACTATAATCTAAATATTGCAGCGTAAATCAAAGTATAGTTTCAAACATTCAATCTGATGCAGTGCTCAAGAGGGTTAACATGAATCGTAACTGCTCTATTCAAGAGGGTTAACATGAATCGTAACTTCTCTATTTTGATTGTTGGACTTTTACTACGATGGATCGTAAAGTTTATGGATTCCTAAATATTTCTATCATAACTCACATATAATGGTTAAATAATCCTAATATAAATATTTATAAAACTAATCTAATAAAGAAAAGAAAAAAATATTTCTTAAGAAAAGTATATAAAAAGTAAACTAACTAATATACACAGAAGCCCCCCCCCCCCAAACTTGAATAGTTCAATATCCTCATTGTGCACAAAAACAGGGGATACTCAAAATTTTTATATCATACCTTAATGATGCTGCTAAGGTACCAGGTATATATTTTGCAAAATTGTTCAAAAATCTCCCCCCCATGGGAGAAATTACTTCCGGCATGTTCAGACAGAGATTTGCATCATAAACAATATAACTTTTTATATATATCAAACGAAATATTTATAGAAATGATAGAAAAGAAAGAAAAATGATTACATAAAAGATTAGATCTAAAAAAAATCTAGACACATCCTAATTGTGCAACTGTGGGCTCTTGCGAGTCTGTTGTGACGATGCACTCTTCACTATAAATTTAGAGTCGCCACCCGGAACTTTTGGTGTCCCGAGAAACCTAAATCAATATTTGAAAGCACCGAACTGCTAAAATATGACTCTGATCCGGTCTACGCCAAAGGCTCGTCGGTAGGAGATTCGGTTATTGATCGGAAGGTGTTAGGCACTTGATTAACTTGCTCATAAGGTCTCCACATATGGCTAAAAGGAAAAAATAAAAATAAAAATCAAATAGCACTTCCTCTTGCCCAAAGGCACTTTGATCCTATTTCCGCCCCCTGTAACCACCGAAAATTTGGGAGTGTAATAGTGCAAATTCAATGATAGAGAAAAAGCGAAGAAGGTAGAGGAATAGAGGGGAGAGCCGGAGCTCTTGGGTCCTTGTAGTACGGCTATGGATCTTCGCGTGGGGGCACTTGAGGCGCTTCCGATAGCTAGAAAGGTTGGAAGATGGGTTCTAAGCTCTAAAACTTAGTGGCTAAGGGGTAGAGGAAGAAGGCTAGGGGGTAGATTTCACATGGACTAAAGGATTTTTGATGGAAGATGGGATCTAAGAGATGGTTTGAATTCTAGAATTTGTATGAATTTGGTGTACTAAAGGGGAGAAAGGGATCTCTTAATCTTTTTCTCTCTTGGAAATTTTTCAAGCCATTTGCAAGGGGGGCCTCTCTATTTATAGAGAAAGGGGTGGTTAAGGGGACACTTAAGAGCTAATGGGATTAGAAATTAGGTAATCCCCAATCTAAGGTTTCCTAGGGTTTTGGGAGCTTAGATATGTAGGAAAGGGGTTCAATGGTAGATGATAGGGGGAGGGTTCAAATGACTAAAGGGTTGTAAAATATGGTAAATGAGGGTGCAACAGTCCCAATGAAACCCACCCTAAACATTGGGATGGTCAACAAGTCAAACCTAAAAAGTCATACTTAGGCAAAATCTAAGAAATACTGTAGCTAATCCTAGCGTGCGTATTATACATGCTAGGCATATGTACAGTGCTTAAGAAGTTCAGAGCCCGTTGGGGGGCCCATCTAAGCTTAGTGTGTGTATTATACACGCTAAGGCAAATCTGTGAAGAAAATGGCCTAGTGTGTATAATATACATGCTAGGCAACATTTCTATCCGAATGGCTTAGCGTGTGTATTATACACGCTAAGCATACCAAAGCTTTTAGAGGTCCAGAGAGGGGGGCACTCAAATGCAGTTTTCAAGCCTAAAACTTTGGATTGCCATAACTTTCGGTGTAGGACTCAGATCGAGGTGATTCTTAGCTTGTTGGAAAGCTGGGAACCTCTACTTTCCAATGGTATATGGTTTAGTCTTAGCAGGGGTCTCAACAAGCCTTAGCACAGCTTCTCTCAACCACTGCCCGAGAGGGACAATAACAGGTTCGGAGAGGGTTTGGGAAGGTTCCTAAGGGTAGGGGAGATGCTATCGGAAGCTTAGGGGTGCACCCTTCTCGAAGTATGTTTCGATCGTGACTTAGACGAAATTTGGGTGTCTACAGATGCCCCTCTTTGGTATCCAATCACTAATTATCGAATTCCAAAGACAAGAGACATCCAAAGCGGCCCAATGCAAATCTGATGGGTCTGTTGTATTCAAAACAAACCTCAAACATCAGGTGGTAATATGGTGAGTAAACGAAAGTCCTGTATATCGAGAAAAATATCTATTCCTCAAGGCTATCAGTCCCCAAGCGCTTAGCGACATTACTGGGCATAACCGAGATGGTGTGAATTGCGCAAGCCTAAATACTGGAAAAAACGTCTGCTTCTCAAGATGATTGAAAATATTTGATGTCCGAATTTCATTCTGAATAAAATAGCTCCGTGAGCGAGAGGGTGATCGACCCATACTTAAAGACAGGCGTGTGACAAAAATGCAAAGATCCACTATTTGTGCCCAATCATAGGAGGCATTGATTGCCCCATTTGATCGGCCACGGGTGCCCCTGTGTGGAGCAGGGTTTGAAGTCTTTGGGCAAACCCATCGATCCCAAAGTTAATTTAGCATGATTACTTGAGCGGAGCAAATTGATGTCGCAATGCTTTTTGGGAGTACGTGCTGCCTTTGGTAAGCCACACACACACACACACACACATATATATATATATTTTGGTATTTTTATGCTTTATGTATTTTTGTATTTATTATTTTAATTATTTATTACTTATTATTTATTATATGTACATTTATTATTTATATATATATTTTTTTGTTTTTGATGCTTGTTCGAGGTTTTGAGGTGCTCAAAGTCCTTAAACCTTTTATTTTTGTACAATCCGTGAGCAGACCGAATGGAAGTCGACGCACTACTCGGGACGTGTGTCACAAAAAGAGAAAGCTTCCAGGTGCAAGGGAGGTTCTAAGCCCAGCGTGTGTAATATACACGCTAGGCCAAACTTGGCGGGATTATGCCTAGCGTGTATATTATACATGCTAGGCCAAATTTGGAAAAAATAAGCGTAGCGTGTATAATATACACGCTAAGTCACATAGAGGTTTAGATCGGCCGGGCCCGAGTGAAGAAGGGCACTTTTCAAAATTCTCTTTTCCCTCCTCTCCTAAACCAAACCGGGATAGCCTCCTACGGTTCTCTTGATTCGATTTGAACCCCGATATCACGCCGGTGCTCAACATTGTTGATTTAAATGCGCATCCTATGCCGGATCAAGGGTTTATTTTTCTCTTAACCAAGGTAATCATTTTCCCCTATTTTTCCTTAAATTTTCTAATTTTTAATCCAATGTGGCTAGGATTCCTGTATTTAGATGACAACTGAATGATTTTCCTTTTAAATGCGATCGTTTATGCCCTATTTGATTGATTTCATGTGTATCGGTATTGATTTTTTTAAGGGAAAATGTTATTGAAAGGTGTCCTAATTTATTTTTTCTTTTTTTCTTATTTCTTTGATTTATATATTTTTTTTCAATGTGGTTAGGGTTCCTAGATCTAGATGATTTCCTTTGCTTGTATGATTCATTTTGTGAAGATTGCCTCTATCTGCATGAATTTTTGTTTGAAATAAAGTGCATTTTTTATTTATTATTAATATTTTTGTTGTTTTTGTTTGTTTTATTTTATTGTTTGGTATATATATATATATATATATATATATTGGTTTCTTCTCTCTTTTTTTTGGAATTCTTTTTGAAAAAAATGGATGGTTTTCTTTGTTAAAAAATTATGATTTCTCTCCACATGTGTGATTTTGGTTCTTGAAATGCGTGGGGGAAAAATGGTCCATTTTTGGATTGATTACTTTTTGGAATGCCTCCCCAACCATAATACATGTGCATTTGTGGGGGTTTTTGACTGAAATCTTTGAGAGGACAAAATAGATTTTTTTTTTTTGTTTTGTTTTTGTTGTTTTATTATTTTTTTTGTCTCTCTTTTTGTTAGAAGATAGAAAACGGCGGAGGGGGTATGAGAAGAAGAAATGAATGACTAGAGCATACTTACCTCCCTTGAGCCTACAATAATTGATTTCCATTTGTTTATATTCTCCTAACATTCGCTGCTTGATCTTTTCTCATGATGTCGAGTGAAGAGGAGCAGGGTTAGGAGGG
Source organism: Chloranthus sessilifolius (assembly GCA_021018995.1). Lineage (NCBI taxonomy): Eukaryota > Viridiplantae > Streptophyta > Magnoliopsida > Chloranthales > Chloranthaceae > Chloranthus > Chloranthus sessilifolius. Next base: position 28,339,984 of record CM037597.1, on the reverse strand, counting down.
TGTTCCTGAAGTGATTTATGGTCCCCGGGGTGAGCAGCTTATTCCAGTGCATACCAGATTCGGGCGAAGCAGCCCGCAGCGGGTTACTTCATCAATAGTACACCCACATTTCTAACCTCGGGAATGTCAGCAAGGTAAGAAATAATGTTTTGTGGCTTCCCTTTGTGCAAACTTTATTTGTTCGAGGTTTTAACACCCTTTTGTACTTCTGCTACAGCCTTTGCCCTCGATCATATTTCGTGGAGGTTGGTTCGATCTCCGGCGGCTCTATGGCTTTCTCCCTCAGGTCGTGAAGTTCCTCTTGGCCTAGGCAGCTTTCAGGACTTTCTTTCTTGCCCCGCTATGAGGGGCGATGCGGCTTATGTGAAGGCCCTGGTGGAATGATTTCGGCTCGAGACCATGACATTCCATATGCCAGTGGCCGAGATGACTATTACCCTAGTGGACTGGTTGATGATCACAGGGATCAGGATAGAGGGAACATTGGGGGTTGGCCTTCGCATACCTGATCCGGCTGAGGTGATTCAATTGATCGGGCAACACCCCTCCTCCCGGGATATGTCTAGCTCCGAGGCCAAGCTATGTTGGCTGGCTGACCTATTTACTGAAAATGAACTGGTGGATCCCAACCAACCGGACCTGGATGTTGTTATTGAGCCTGAGCGTGCATTGATGCTGGCCCCTATCTCGCTCCTCTTTCTTCTGGGTAAAACTCTTCTTACCAATACCAGTGGTGGTCGGGTTTCGTTCTCCCTGCTCAGTCTTATGGGGAATTGGGAGAATGTGCATCTATACGACAGGGGTGGTGTTGGGTATGCCGTACTGATGGCCGGCTTGACTCGATCCTCGGTTGGGGATTTGGGTTATGTTCTCAACTTTTAGCCCATGATAGAGGTAACCCCTGACTCTTCTAACCCTCTTGGTTCATCATTCATTTCGCCTCTGATACGTCTTTCCCGTTTAATTTTCCTTTCAGGTTTGGGGATATTTACATTTTTAGCCGGGCTGCCCCCTCCTCTTCTTAGACAAACATATATATCCTCTTATGAGTAATTGACATAAGAGCCGTCGAAAGGATGTGGGCATGAAGCATTTGGAGTTGGGCCTGAGGTCCCAATTTGATTTGATGATCCTGGAGCAGGTATGGATACTTCCCTTTTCTTTTTCTCAGAGAGATTTTTGGATATGATTGTTTGACCAATAGGACTCCCTTTACTTGAGCAGGTCACCTTTGATCCTTACGTCAGTTCCCCCTTTTGGGATCGGTAGTGGGCCGCCTCGACTGTTCGTGGACCGTCGGATTATCTTCTTCTATGGCTCTTGGGTCAGAGCAGACTATTTAGGAGAGAGAGTGGTGCATCAATACCAGGATTATTTTGCTCTGCCGCGGGGTCCTCGCGAGGATATCATGACCTCAAAAGGTACGTTCAAGGAACTCGTAGATGGACTCCTTCATCATGGGGTTCCTGTTGATGATCTCTTCGTGCATGGAGGGTATCAGATGTGGTACGAGTCTCTTCCTTATCGGTGCATCCTCCCGCGCTTCGTGCCAGGTGCCAACTTTTTTGCCTTTGGCAACCCACTATCTCAGGTAGTCCCTTTCTTCTTTTCTGTGGGTTCCTGATGGTTTGGGTTTGATTTTGATTTGATTGACCACACCTCTGCCTCCTTCTACAGTTTGATGGGGGAGATGATTCTGATGAGGACGATGCAATAGTAGGTCCTGACGAGGCTCCAGGTGTCGGACTCTCCGACCCTTCTGGTATGGGGGCTTCTGGTAGTTCCACTATAGAGACCCAGAGGACCTTTAGACGCCTTGATGATGCCTTCCTCTCAGGTTTGTGTGTGGATGTAGCTGAGCGGGCTCGCCTATCTGTTAAAGCGATACGGGTCCCTCCTCCTGAAATGGTTCCTGGGGTGCATTTTCTCTTCTGCATGCTTCTTCACAGATATGCTTACTCTTATATTACGGCTCATGCAGCTGACCTCTCTTTCTCTCTCTCTGCAGGATTATGAGTCGGTCGTTGATCAGGCGGAGTACAATTGCCATATTGTTGGTCTTCGAGATGTGGAAGTCGTAAGTGTTACCCTGATGGGCTCTGATTATTGCCTTGCCATCCTTATCTTTTGACTGACCTTAACTGATGATTTTTGGTATGACTTGCAGCGTGCTCGTGAAAAGGAGTCGCTCTCACTACTTAATCGACTTTCCCAGGCGTGGTCCCGGGTGGGGGATGTGTGGACCTATCAGAGTACCTCGCGAAGGCGGAAGAAGAAGACCAAAGGCACCGATTAGCTTTTCCTGTTTTTGCTCCCATAGACTCTTGAGACTTTTGAACATCATCTTTTATTTTGGGGAATTGAATGTAATGGATGTTTGAACATATTTTGGATGGTCTTATTTTTGTTTGGAATGAATGTTGTTGCTTTTGCTTTTTACTTGTTCTGTCTCTTTCCTCTGAATGTGATGTCCTTGCTTATTGGCAGGGATGGACCCCAAATTGGGAAATTGGTCCTTGGTTTGTGTATTTAACCATAGCCAAACTCTGTGTGTTTATATGGGTGGTACCTGAAAGAAAACCATGCAAATAGTTTAGATGGCAAATTTTGGGTATTCCTTTATGCCACATGGGGTGCCTTGTATGAGAAAAAAATAGAGTTTATGTGGGCTGGTAAAAGAACTAGCCAAGATAAAAAAACTCCCAAATTTCCTCTCTCCTTTTTCAATGGGGGTTCAGGCCTTGCGTGTGTAATATACACGCTAGGTAAAATTTCCTTAGAAATGGCCTAGCATGTATATTACACACGCTAGGCATTTTCTGGGGGAAAATGTCTTAGCGTGTATAATATACACGCTAGGCAAAATCTGGTAGATTTTGAACTGTAGTGTGTATTAAACACGTTAAGCATCCTTTTGGGTAGAGTGGGGTCATTCAGACCGGACAATGCCCCATTTTCTTTATTTTTAGTTGGGTTTTGGATTTTCTACTGCCATTTTTACTTTTATCTTTCCCAAGGGTGGGTCCATCGTCCTACATCGAATTGTGACTTCTCAAAACATCTTTGTATAACCATGGACCCACTTTCCGTCCCCGCATCTCTTGGGAGGGCTAGTACCTTTATACTTCCCTCTTTAGGCGTGCGGCCCAGTTTTTTGATAAATTGGCACGATAGTCTGAATGAAAGCGAGCTCGCAGGTTTAGATCAACTCGGGCTGGCCCATCTCCCTTCCTTCTTAGATGTTCCCTTGCTTTAGGATTTGCTCTTTGTGGCGGCTGCTGATTGGGACATGAATACATATGTCTACTGCTTTGGGAATCGTGAGCTGATTCACACCCTTGAAGAACTCCCCAACCTATCGAGCTTGAAGCTACATAGAGGTCTTGCCAAAATATTGTCGAAACCTGGTTATGCTAAAGCCGTCCACACGACCTTGGGTTTGAAGAAAACTGATTACCAGAAGAATCTTGTTGGTGGGCCCACTAGGTGTTCGATGAAATTCCTGAGAGAGCTTTTTAGTGACGAAAGCCTATGAAAACTATCAGTTAGAAACATCTATAATGTAAAGGCATTCCCTCTCTGCCTTCTTTCCGAGGTCCTCTTCTACACTGGGGGGAAGAGCTTCTCTCTTGCCTTTTGTGATATGCTAGTGGAAATGGAGGCGGGTCACTCTGTGATGCATATGGTATTGGCGAAGCTTTACCATTTCCTTGATGCCTTTGATTTGGGTAATATTGAGTACCTCCAGGGATGCCCTGTTCTGCTCCAGGTTTGGTTTGGGGAGCATCTTACTATTTTGGGTCCCGTGCCTCATTTTTATGTGGTTCGTGGAGAGGCGGCTCGCTGCTTTTTGGACCGGTACCCTAAATTGCCCCGAGGGAATGTGGGCGAGCTGAAACTTTCGTTGGCCGAGGCGGAGTTGGTGTGGAGGCTTCCATGGTTGGACAAGACCTTCCCAGTAGTTCAATCTAGAGATCATGATGGCATCACCCTTCTTGGTTTGACCAGCAGCACCCACTATTTTCCCTCTCAGGTACTGTGCCAGTTTGGTTGTTCTCAGCAGGTGCCTCGCTTGGAGAGACCTCCCTTGTGCGAACTGATCTTTTCTCGGGGGTCCTCTGGGGACTTGGATAGGATAGCTACCCTTTGGGAGACGCATCAGTCGACGCATATGTGTGGCTTGGAGCAAGGGAATCTGATTTTGTCTTCTCTAGAGTATGAGGCTTGGCTACTATCTGAGAGGCCTCTGCTTGTTGCTTGGACCAGGCAGAGAGTAGTGATGCAAGGGGACCTTGTCCAAAAAAGGAGTCGATGCTTCAAACCCGTATTGAGCTGCTGATAGATGAGAAGCGAGTCCTGCATGAGCAATTAGAGAAATAAAAGGTTAGAGTAGAGGTGGCGGAAGCAGGAGTTAGCGTAGCTGAGTGTGAGGTTCTTCGTCTGGAAGGATCCTTGAGAGACGCTCTTAGTGCTACTGATGTCTCTCGGAAATGATAGAAGAGCCTTCACGGCCGCTGGATGATAGATCGGGATGTTCGGGGGGATACTTTACGTACAGAGATCCATGCCCTAAAGAGCGACTTGGGTCGTTGATTCCATCCTACACACTTCTTTTTGCATAGATCAAAACCATAGAAGGGGGCATAAGAAACCCCTGTTCAGATACATCTTTTTGGTATAGATATTTTCTTTATGTTTTTGATGTCTTTTTCAACTTTTGTAAAAAGGAAAGGGACGCTAGACATCACACTGATTATTTTTTGAGATGTGGTGCAAGTATAGTACAGACATTTAAATGGAAAAGGAAAATTTATTATCTTACATAAATTCTATCTTTCTCTAATTTTGTAAAGGGAGAAACTGGGTATTATGCCAATCATCCTTTTGGGATGTGGTGCACACAGTGTCGACTTGAAAATGGGAAAGAAAAATTTATTATCTTTTGCAAATGTGGTCTTTCCGGTCATCAAACCAATCATCCCGGGGAGGGGGTGCCCACAGTGCTGGCCTGAAAATGAGAAAGGAAAATTTATTATCTTTTCCAAATGTTGTCTTTCCGGTCATCGAACCAAACATCTCGAAGTGGGGTGCGCACAGTGGTGGCCTAAAAAGGGGAAAGGAAAATTTATTATCTTTTACAAATATGGTCTTTCTGGTCATCGAACCAATCATCCCAGAGTGGGGTGCGCACAGTGCTGGCCTGAAAATGGGAAAGGAAAATTTATTGTCTTTTGCAAATGTGGTCCTCTTCCTTCTTCATTTATTTGTTGCCTCAATGGTGAGTCCCATTCTGACCATAGTCAAACCCGTTTACGCGGTCGGCCCTAAATGAGGTTCAACAATTCTTACCAAGGTGCACACCCCACTCTTTAGATTGAATTGACCTTTTATCCTTACCTCGGGTCATGCGTTTGACAGTGCGGTCTAAAGATGCACCTGATTAAGATCCGATTTGAGCTAACATGACTGGCCCAAATGAAGACCAGAGCTCGGAAATGTAAGTAACGGAGTAACTAGCTTTTCTTTTTTCTTTTTCTTTTTTCAACCTTTTTTATTCATAGTATCCAAGATGGGTTTTCACCGTGCCCATTGCTTCCCTCTTTTTTATCCGTAGAGCTTTTTTTGGTTTTCACTATGTCCATGGGTATGCATTTTTACCCCAAGTGCCTTTTCAAGTTTTCACCTGGTCCGCACAAGCTCGCTGTTTTACCCATGGCACCCTTTCAGGTTTTCACCATGCCCTTTTTACTCTGAGCTTATATTTTCCTTTTGCTTTTCTTCTTTATTTTCCCAATGACCACGACATGGACGTTGATTTCGTCATAGCCGGCTGGATGGAGTTCTTGTTGTCTCTTAGCTTGGCTTACGTTGACTCAACGGATACTGTGACTGCTCGCGGGCCTTAAAGAGGGCTTTCTCCAGGGATGGATCTTGGCCATGGGTTTGAAAGGGATAGGTTAGAAATTTTGTAGATATTCTGGGGTTAAAAGTTTTCTTTGATTGGGTTCCAGTTGCCATAATACACTTCTTCCTTGAGAAATTTTGACTGTACATGCCCCTCTTTTTCTCTTCTATTTTTTGTTCTTTTTGCTTTTTCTAGACATCTTATTTTTGGGATTTTGCTTTTCTGATTTTTTTGGGTAACTTTTTTTCTTTTTTTTTGGTAACTCTTTTTCTCATTTTTTGGGTTACTTTCCTGGCAGAGGTTTATTGAAAGAAAGGTCAATAGCTCAACGGGTGTAGCAAGGTATAAGTATTTAGGGATGCTTTTTAGCTACTTGGCTTGGAAATGATGGCCTCTTTTATGGGGTCGTTCAGCAGTCATGTATCCATCTCATCCATACTTACCTTGCTGCGGAGACTAGGAGTAGAATCGGTGTATGTATTCAGCGTTGATGGGCTCAGGAAAGTGATCTCCGTCCATTGTGGTGAGGTGGATTGCATATCCCGGGAGTACCTCTCGGATGACATAAGGTCACTACCAGTTGGCCTTGACTTTCCCTCTTGGGTCAGCGTGGAAAGATGGGAAGATCTTCTTAAGCACAGTATCACCCACCTTTAAATCTCGGGTGCGAACATGCTTGTTGTAAGCACGTGCAATCCTTCTCTGATAGGCCTGGGTGTGACATAAGGCTAGGAGCCTTTTCTCATCTAGTAGGTTCAGCTGCTCAAAGCCGGACCTCTCTCTTTCGACTTCTGGTAGACTAGATTCCATGAGAATGCGGAGTGAAGGTACTTCCACATCAACTAGTAATGCGGCCTCAGTTCCAAACACAAGGGAGAATAGTGTTGCCCCTATAGCGGTACAGATCGATGTTCGGTAAGCCTATAGTACGAATGGCAACATTTCGCTCCAATCTCGATACGTGATGGCCATCTTCTCAAGGATGCGGATGATCATTTTATTAGTTGCCTCTATGGCTCCGTTGGTTTGTGGTCTATATGGTAATGAGCGATGATGCTTGATTTTATATTGTTCACAGAAGGCCCTGATGTGCTTATTCACAAAGGTAGTGCCATTGTCCCTGATGATGTCCCTGGGTATACCGAATCGATAAATAATATTGTTCTTGATGAACTTCTCGACATGACTGGCTGTGATGTTCGTGTATGATGCTGCCTCTACCCATTTGGTGAAGTATTCAATGGCGACAAGGATGAATTGATGCCCATTTAATGCCTTTAGATTGATCTTTTCATTGACGTCGAGGCCCAATGTGGCGAATGGCCAAGGAGTGGTCATGCTGTGTAGATCAATGGCGGGAGAATGTATCAGGCTGGAGTGTTCTTGGCATTTGTAGCACTTCTGCACGTGCTTACAATAGCCAATTTCCATGGTGGTCCAGATATATCCTTGTCGTAGTATCTTCTTGGTGAGCATGTGCCCATTGACATGGGCCTCGCACACTCCCTCGTGGGTTTCCTTCATGATGTTGGTGGCCTCGTCCTCAGTTAGACATCGGAGTAGGATGTTGTTATATGACTGTTTGTAGTGGCTCTCACTATAGATGACGTAGTTGGTAGCTAAACGTTGGATGGTCCGTTTGTCTTCTTTAAATGTCCCTTCAGGGAATGTACGAGCCTCGAGGAAGTTCTTGATATCCGAGAACCATGGTGGCTCATCATCCAACTTTGGGGATTCCTCAATCTGGAGGCAGAAGGCGGGCTCACTCCTTTGTTTAATCATGATTGGCTTCATCTCGACACCGTATGAAATTTTGACCATTGATGCCAGCGTCGCCAATGCATCGACGAAGCAATTTTTTGCTCGCGGGACATAGGAGAAAGTGCTATAATTGAAGCATACTATTAGATCTTCAAGGTGCTCATGGTATGGGATCACTTTCTCATCCTTCGTCTTCCAATCTCCGTTGGTTTGGCATATGATCAACTGTGAATCGTAAAATACTCTGAGATGAGTTACATTTAGGTTGAGTGCTGCTTGTAAGTCGGCTGCATAGGCTTCGTATTCGGCCATGTTGTTGGTGCATGGGAAATTAAGCTTGATGGAGACCGGTACGTGAGATCCTTTTGGCAAAATCAGAATAACACTGACTCCTTGACCTTCAGTATTTTTTACCCCATCGAAGTGCATTACCTGAGATTCCTTCGCCTCTGTGATGTCATCCTCTGTCATGAATAGGATGTCCTCATCTAAAAATTTAGTTCTTAAAGGCTCGTAGTCAGGGAGAGGGTTCTCAACAAGATGATCGACGAGTGCTTGGCCCTTGATCAACTTCTGGGTGACATATGTGATGTCAAACTTCGATAAGAGGAGCTCTTAGCGTGCAGTTCATCCAGTGAGAGCCGGTTTCTCAAATAGGTACTTCAATGAATCCATTCGAGCCAAGAGTAGAATGGCTTGAGAATAGCAAGTAGTGGCGAAGCCTCTGTGTGGCCCATACAAGAGCCAGGCATGCTTTCTCCAGATGAGAATAGCATGTCTCCTAATCAGTGAATTTTTTGTTGAGATAGTAGATGGCCTGCTCTCTTCTTCCTTTCTCATCATGTTGCCCTAGGATGCATCCCATCAAAACTTCTGTTGTGGAGAGGTACATTAAGAGTGGTCTTCCTGGTTTGGGTGGTACCAACACGGGCAGGTTGAGAAGGTAGCTCTTGATTTTATCAAATGCTACTTGATAGTCATCGTTCCATTCAACAGGTGAGTCTTTCCTCAGTAGTTTGAAGATTGGCATGCAGATAGGAGTTAGTTGTGCAATAAAGCCTCTGACCTCTTTCTCGGTAGATGGCGGCGACATTTCAACAATAGCTTTTACTTTAATCGAATCAACCTCGATGCCTCTTTTGCAGATGATGAAGCCCAACAGCTTTCCTGACATGATGTCGAATGCGCATTTTTGAAGTTTCAGACGCAACCTCTCAAATAGCTTTTGAAGGTTCATCAGATGGTCACTCCTCTCTGTTGACTTGGCAATCATGTTGCCAGCGTACACCTCAATTTCTCAGTGCATCATGTCATGGAAGAGTGTAGTCATCACTCTTTGATATGTTGCGGCGGCATTCTTAAGCCCGAAAGGCATGGCTCGGTAGCAAAAAGTTCCCCATGGGATAATGAATGCTCTCTTTTCTTGTTCTGCTTCGGCCATCCTAAGCTGATTGTATACGGAGAATCCGTCCATGAACGAGAGCATCCCATGCCCAGTAGTGTTATCGACCAAAATGTCGATGTGCAGCAACGGGAATTCATCTTTTGGGCTTGCTTTGTTCATATTTTGGAAGTCGATACACATGCGAACCTTTCCATCCTTCTTTAGTACTGGGACAATGTTGGCTAGCCACTGTGGGTACTTTGAGATCATGAGAAATCCTGCATCGTACTGTTTGATAACTTTATCTTTTACCTTCAACATCCACTCTGGCCAGAGACGTCTTAACTTCTGCTTGACTGGCCTAACATCTGGATATAGCGGTAGCTCATGCTCGACCAAATCGGTATCCAAAACAGGCATGCCTTCATATGACCATGCTAAGATGTCTTAGTATGATCGAAGGAAATCAATCATGCTTTTTCTTTCCTTGGGAGACAGCGACGTTCCGATCTTGGTGATTCTAGGAATCTCCTCGGTTTCTAGATTGACGTCCTCTATTTCTTCAATGATAGGGGTAGGGCCATGCTCAAAATCGGCGTACCATTCAAAGAGCTCATTGGGAAGCTCCTCCATAGAAATTTCCTCGTCCAGACTCATGACTCCTACCTCTTCTTGTAGTTCTAAAGGAAAGGGTTCGATTTCACGTGGGATGGGCTTTTCAATTAAGGCATCATTTTCCTTGATTTTCTCGAGGATTTTGAAAGACAATTTTTTTGGATTATTTGATATTTCTTTTATTTTTTTGGATTTTTCCTTTTCTTCGGAAATGGGCCTTTGGTAAGGCGGGTTCCTATATACACATGGTATTGTTTGCCAAAGGCTCATTCCACTTTTTATAGGTTATTTTTTTTTAGGAAGCGGGTGTCGAATTTCAGGCTACTCAAAGCTTCCAGAGTTAGGGGCATGGACTCCCAATTCCTTACCTGTGGTGCCGCCCCTTTACTTGCTCAGATGGAGGAGGCTGATTGATACAGCTCTTGGGAGTTAGCCTCCATCATGTGGATCTCGGGTTCGTCTGGGACTCTATCCTCAAATGTTAGCAGGGTCCTTTGGTAGTTTACCACAGGAGGAGATTGTATAGGCATAAAAAATTCCTCCTCAAAAGGGAGAGAGTGGCTAGGTCTATTTCCAGGTTGGGGGGGTGATTTGGGGATTGGTTGGGTGAACAGGGGTTAGCCATGTTTTCCCATTCTGATCAATCTTTACAATCCCCTTACTCACAAAGGTATTTCGGATGTGAGGCCAAGGACAGGGTTCGTCCTCTAAGCTTATTCCCTTTGCTTTTGCTGTAGCAATGGTTCGGGCCTTTTCCTTAGCTTCTCAGACTTCTTCTTTGGTGAGCCTGTAACCTAACCCAAATCTGACTTGTTGTCTATCTTTGGCCCTGACTGGCTCCTTTTTGCCTTGCAATCGTGGTCCCAGTCCCTTTCCTTTCTAATAGCCCCATTCTTGGAGCACGGCTATGGCTGCAACCATTCCTCCACTAGTCTTTATAGTAATCCTCTCGAGGGGCTTAGGGATTACTGTTGATACATCATACTCAAAGCTTTCGAGGTCCGTGTCTTCGATCGTGTGCGACACATCCAATATTGGGTTTCTCAATGTTGTGAGTAACTTTCTCTTTCTCATCCTATCCCTCACCCATAATGGTGACGATCTTCTGTTTAGATACGAACCTAAGCTTTTGGTGCAAAGTTGAAGGTATTGCCCTAACCTCGTGTAACCATGGGTGCCCTAAAAGCAGATTGAATGTGGATTTGATGTCCGTTACCTGGAATGGTATGGAAAAGGTCATTGGCCCAATCATGAGCTCAAGATCGACTTCCCTAATTATTTCTTTTCTTGTGCGATCAAATCCTTTGGCGCTTGTTCTCGCTAGCCCGAAAGCGGAGGGATCCACCCCTATCTTGGTTGTCGTTCTCAGAGGGCATATATTCAAAGCTGATACATTGTCTATTAATACCAATGGGGTCACCAAATTTTTGGCTTCTATAGTGATGTCGAGGTGTTTGGAATGATTATTTCCTTCCTTTGGTAGGTCATCATCTTAAAAAGAGATGGCATTGGGAGCCAACACCTGCCCAATTATCTTTCCCACTTCATCAGGGCTTACTTGGATAAATACATGTGCATTTTTAATGCCCCAGTCAAAGCTTGAAAATGGAGAGGGGAGGTCATTAACGGATCCCATACTGTGATATGGGTCGGCATTCTCTTTAACTGAATTTCTAATATGTGCTCTCGGCTCATTTTCTAGAATGGGTTTACCGCAATAGGTTTCCTTCTTCTCTTCTGGCCGGGCCAGTGCCGGTAATTATTGATTGCCTTGAGATTTTTCCTGATCGGGTGACAAAATCTACTGACCTCTCTCTATTGGTGCTTGTATTGATGTCTGTCTATTCGTAACTAAGGGGAACTTGATGGGGATTGTAGGTTAGCCCCGGGATTTAGAATAGAGTGGTTGTACGTCCTCGAGGTATTTGGGTTAATGGATTGGGATGAGTGGATAATACTTGGTTAACCTCCGTTGGGTAGGTCAGGGGAGAGGACAAAATGGGCCACGTGGAGTTAGTGGGGATTGTAAGTGGCTGTATCGGGGGTGGTGTGATTGGGTGAGGCCATTGGTAATTAGCTGGTGTTGGTACGGGATGGGGGGAAAAATCAGCCCTAGGGTAATTGGCGGGAGCTGTTGTATATGGTTGATAGGAATTGATTTGAACATAGTCGACGGGAGCTGGTGATGGAAAATACACTTGTGCAATCGTGGGAATCGAGACGATCCCGTAGCGACGATGCGCTCTCTAATGAAAAATATAGAGTCGCCACTCGGAGCTTTTGGTGTCTCGGGATACCTAGTTCATTTTTATGAGCACCTAAGTGCTAAAAATATGACTCTGAATCTGGTCCACACCAAAGGCTCTTGGGTAGGGGCTTCGGTTGTCGATCGGGAAGGTGTTAGGCACTCGATCAACCCGCTTAACACGGTCTCTACCAATGGCCAAAAATAAAATGATGTAAAAGACAAGGAAATGATTCCCTCTTGCCCAAATGGGCCTCCAATCCTATTTGTGCCCCTCCGTTCCTACCAAAAATTCGGCGGCGTAATGGCACAAATGAAAGAGTAGGGAATGCCAAAAAGAGATAGGAGAAGAAAGGGGAGAGCTGGAGCCCTCGGGCCCTTGTAGCACCGTAGGAGAGCCTTGCGTGGCTTGGTTTAATGAGCTTTTGAAGGCTTTGTATGGTGGAAAGTGGGGTTCTAACCTCTAAAGCTTGAAGCTAAGAGGTAGGGAAGGGAGGCTAGGGGATCACACACACCTAACCTAGAGATTTTGATGAAGTGTCAAGCTTGGAAGGAGGTTTTGAAATTCTGGAATTTGTATGGGAGGTGTGCACCAAAGGGAGAAAGATCTTCTCACTTTAAGCTCTTTCTCTCTTTGGTAGAAATTGTCAACCCCTAAGCAAAGGGGTGGGGGGCTCTATTTATAGGAAAAGGGTGAGTTAGGAGGCCACTTAGGGGGTAAATGAGTTTAGCAATTAGGTAATCTCACATCCAAGGTTTCCTAGGATTTTGAGAGCTTGGAAAGGTGTGAAGGTAGTTCTAATGGTGGATGATGGTGTGAGGCTTTAGGCTACTTGGAGGGTTGCAAATAAGTAAGGAATGGGTGCAATAGAACTATCAAAACACACTCAAAAGGTCGAGGTGGTCAACAAGTCAAACCCCAAACATGAAATATGGGGCAAAATCTAACAATTACTGTTCATATGCCTGGCGCAACTATTAAAATAGTGCAGAACAGTGCCTGAAAGTTAGCTCACGGGGTAGGGGCCACCTTTAAACTTGGTGCAACTAATAGTTGCGCCAGGCAAAGTTATAACTGGCGCAACTATTAGTTGTGCCAAATCCCTAGGGGACCCACATGTTTTTACCTTTTTTGCCCTTGGGGTTCGGTTTGCCATATCTTTTGACGTACACCTCCGATTGGGGCGATTCTTAGACCATTGGAAAGCTGACGACCTCTACTCTTCAATGGTATAGGAGTTGGTCACTGTAGAGGGTTGTAGCTAGTTCTAGTGCACCCCTCCTCCTTAATGCCTGGGAAGGTTAGGTTTAGGGTTCGAAAAGGGTTCTAAGGGTGGGGTTGGTTTCTAAAGGTTCGGGGTAGGTTCTTAAAGGTTCGGGGTAAGTTCCTAAGGGTTCCATTCATGCCGTCAAAAGTTCAGAATTGCACCTCTCTCGAAAGGTGTTTCGATCGGGCCTTGGGCCAAATTTGGGTGTCTACAGATGCCCCTCTTTGGTATCCAATCACTAATGATTGTATGCCAAAGAAAAGAGACATCCGAAGAGGCCCAAGGCATTACTGACGAGTCTGCTGCATTCAGAACAAACTTCAAACATCAGGTGAGTAACATGGTGAGCAAACAAAAGCCCTGGAGTGCCAGGCTAATCATTTGTTTCTCGAGGTAATTGGTTCCCAAGCGCTTAGCGACATTACTGGGCATAACCGAGGTGGAATGAGTTGCAAAAGCCCAATAGCTAGGAAAAATGTTCGCCGCTCGAGTTGCAAAAGCCCGTTAGTCGGGAAAAATGCCCGCTTCTGGAGATGATTTGAAGGTGATTGATGTTCGAGATTTATTCTAAATACAACAGTTTCGTAAGTAAGAGGGGTGATCGACCCACATTCAAAGATAGGCGCGAAGTAAACATACGCAAGGCTCCATAGTTTGCGTCCAATCCTACAAGGCATTTGATGACCTCGTTGGATTATTCATGAGTGCCCCTGCTGAAAGCAGGGTTCGAGATTTTTAGGCGAACCCATTAATCCCAATGTTTATTTAGCATGACTGCCTGAGCAACTAAATAGATGTCACAATGCTTTTTGGGAGTACGTGCCATTTTTCTGAAAAGGTGTCCTGGACCAACATGAGCTAGAGCATCCAGCTTCAACTACCTTGAACAGATCCAACCAAACATTGGGTGTCTCCCAAAAAAGGGCATTCAATCTTGGCTTCCGCCGACAATGATCATAAACATCAATTAACTACGCATAACCATGCACCCATTAGGGGCAATAAGCAACAACAAAGGCGATGGAAGCTCCGACCCGGACCTGCGCTGGTACAATTTACGAGGACAAACGACCATCATACGGATACCCAGACGCATGGTGTACACTTTACAGGGATACCGCTGCCGAACAGGTTTTAAGCCTGCAGAAAATAAAAGGGAAATGAACCCTTCCGAATGCATGGTTGCACATAGTTTGATTGATATGTAATCTCATTCTTAATAGGCTGGTTTCAACCAACGATTGACCTTTTTCAATGAAGAATCCGAAGCTTAAGATGCTTAAGTTCATGTGAGTCCAAAGCGAAGCGCTCGTCGCAAAGATTTAGCAGTGGAGTTGACTCGATCGAAACATTGATTGTTTGACCGAGACTGGCACCGTTGCTCCTGCCCTAAGGCAGGATCCAAAGATCCGAGGCAAACCTCCGACTCAAGACTTTAATGTGGCACAGCTGCATTGCTGATAAAATATTGACATTTTACCGCTTTATGCTTGTGCGCTATGGGGAATGTAAATCCTTTTTTGTTTGGTTTTTTTTCTATCATTTTTAGTGATTTTTTTTCGAATTTTCCAACTGTTATTTTGTGTGATGATTTTTTTTTTTTGAAGTTTTTATTTTATATTAAAAGCTATTATTTCTTGGAATTTAAAAGCTATTATTATTTATTTTTTTTGGAATTTAAAGGCTATTATTTTATGTGAACTTTTTGGAATTATGTGAATTTTTTGGAATTATGTGAATTTTTTTGGAATTATGTGAAGTTTTGTGAATACTTCTGGCTTCTCCGTGGGGATATTTTGATTTGATTTTTTTCTTTTTATGTAGGACAGAGGTGCCTGTGGACCCCGGTCCCTCGTTATTTTAGCACGGCTTCCTTGGCAAGTCGAAGGGTGATCGAAACACCATCTTGGGGGCGCGTGCATCTGACGGGAGTGACAGATCAAACACCAAAAGGTGGGGTAACCGGTTTTCCCATCTGGCCCGTACCAGACCCGGTACCCGGCCTAAGTGCCTGGCGCAACTATTAGTTGCTCCTGGCCACTATAGGCCCAAAGATAGCCCGGTGCAACTAATAGTTGCGCCAAGCCAAAGGAAGGCAAATATTTGCCTGGCGCAACTATTAGTTGCGCCAGGTTTGGCTGGGTAGCTAAAACAGCCCGAACTCGGGCTATGGGGCCTCATTTCGAATTCTTCCCCCCTCTCTTCCTCTTTGAAACCGAAAACTGCTCCCCCCCCCCCCCCCTTAGGGTTCCTTTGCGTTGCCTCTACGCGTGCCCATTGCCATTGTTTCGCTTGTGGATCGATCGCAGGCTCACGCTAGAGCCAAGACTCCTTCTTCACAAGGTAACCATTTGAAACTCCTTTTTCTTGATTTTCCTTTCTTTTTCATGCAAATATGATTATGATCTTGCATTTTTTTTATTTTTTTTTAATGAGTAATGGTTTATTATTTATTATTTATTTTTTTTATTGTACACATGTTTATTGATGATGTGTTGGTGATTTTTTACGAATGATGCCTTACTTTTGTTCTCTTATAGATTTTATTGGTGCCTAATGTATATATATATATATTTTTTGTTTTTATTTGTGCACATAGAAAGGGCTCTATTTTAGGTTTTTGTTTTTTTCTTGAATGTAAAGCAAGGATATTTTTGGTCTTTGTTTTTTTGAAAACTAACTAATGAAAGAGGATTCTTCGGCTCTATTTTTGAAGATTAAATAGGAAAATGGGATTTTTATTTTTGGTTTTTATTTTCAAAAATTAACTAAGGAATTTATTTTATATGTCTTTTTCGTTGTTGATCTTTTTGTTTTTATGGACATAAGAGAAAGGGATTTTTTGTTGGGTTTATATATATTTTTTGTAAAGAATTTTTGTTTTTGTTTTTTTTTTATCAAAATAAAGTAAAGGATTCTTTTTATTTTTTTGTAAGTAAAGTAAAGGATTTTTTTTTTGTTTTTTGTTTTTATTAGAATAAAGCAAAGGATTCTTTTTATTATATTTGTTTTTTGTAAGTAAATATGAAGGAAACGACATTTTTTTTGTTTTATTTTTTTGAAGGAAACACATTTTTTTGTTTGTTTTTTTTTTATGAAGGAAACACATTTTTATGTTTGTTTTTTTGTTTTTATGAAGGGAGCACACATTTTTTTATTTTTTTATTTTTGTGAACATAAAGGAAAAACATTTTTTTGCTTTTTATTTTTGCTTTTGTTTTCCTAGACATAAAAGGGAGGATTTCTTTTTCCAAGTGTAAAAGAAGGGCCTCTTCACTTTTTTTTTCTTTTTTTTTTCTTTTTTATAATGATAAAAGAATGATTTTATTTGATTCTAACTTGCTTTATTTTCAAAGATAGGAAGGGAAAATTTTATTTATTATCATTTTCTGAAAAATAATTTTTTTTTTGCATTTTCAACCTAAAAAGGGATTTTTTTTTTTTTTTTTGGCATGTGTATCTCTCATTTTTTAAAATATGTGAAAAGAAAGGGGAAAGGTGAGCATACTTACCTACCTTTTGCAGCATAGAATATCATGGCTCTTTATCATTGATCTGCTCTGATGTGATTGCTTTGTTGCCCCAGCATGTCGGGTGAGGGTGAGCATATTCCTGAGGAGGGCCACGAGGAGGGGCCCGAGATAGTGTATGGCCCGCGGGGAGAGCAGTTCCTCTGGGTGGAGCGGAGAGCAGGTCCCTAGCTTGAGATGCAGGGCGAGGCTGCCCTGGTTGGCCTCTTGTATCAGCAATACACCCATATCTCAAATTTCGGAATAGCGGGCAAGGTAAAAGATAGGTTCAATTTCTTTCCTTTGCGCAATTTTTTTTCTTTTCCTCTGTCATCTGATGTGTATTTCTTTGGGTGGAGGAGCTGCCCAACATTGTGTTCCGTGGGGGGTGGCTCGACTTCCACGAGTTCTACCTTATGTCCCCCCTGTGGTGAAAGTCTTGTTGGAGCAGGTGGCCTTTGGGGAGTTCTTGTCCTGCCTTGCCATGAGGGCTGATGATGCCTATCTGAAGGCCCTCATCGAGAGGTTTCGTCCCGAGACCATGACGTTCCACATGCCGTACGCCGAGCTGACGCTGACGCCCGTTGATTGGGCCATGATTACTGGCATTAGGATAGGGGGAGTCCCGATATCTGCTTTGGCGGTACCGAGCCGGGAGGACATTATTCGATTGACCGGGGCCTATCCTCCTCGTGGGCAGACCCATGGCACAGAGGTCAAGATGTCCTAGTTGACCTCCCTCTTTTCTGCTGATGAGTTGGTGGACCTGGGCTAGCCAGACCTAGTGCTTTACATCTCGCCAGAGCGGGCGATCATTTTTGCTCGCATCACCCTCCAACTCTTGTTGAGCAAGACCCTTTTTACAAATGCCAACGGGGGAAGAGTCAGCCTGGCCTTGTTGAGCGTGATGGATAATTGGGGCGACATTCCCAGGCATGACTGGGGAGGGGCGGGATACGCCTGGCTGATGTACAACTTATCCCGGGTTACGATGGGGGATTCGAAGTCTGCTGTTGGATTTTGGGCAGCCATGGAGGTAATTCTTCTTTTCTTTGCTTTTGCCATCACTATCATCTTTTGTTTGACTGATCCATATATGCTACTGACCCGATCTTGTGCAATGCTCCCTTTTCAGGTATGGGGATATCACCATTTTCACCCTGGGCGCCCGCTCCTTTTCTCAGAGGTGATCACCTATCCCCTCCTCAGCAACTGGCATCAGGCTCGACGCCGTGACGTGGGGTTAAAGCACTTGGAAATGGGCCTAAGGTCCCAGCTTGACTTGATGGTCCCCGAGTAGGTGATAACTTTTCAACCTTTGTTTACTTTCAGCTTGGACATTTCTTTTGATTGAGGTGTTGCTTACTTGATCTCTCTCGCCTTTTGACTTTTGAGCAGATCCTTCCTGATCTGTATCTGACATCCCCCTTCTGGGACCGAGCGGTTGTGGGTGCCTCCTGCTTATTCAATAATCGCCACGTCGTCTTCTTCTATGGAGCGTGGGCTAGATGCTACTATCTTGGGGAGCGAGTAGTGCACCAGTTTCAGGGCTACTACGTCATACCCGTGGGCCCCCCCGACTGACGTTTGGAGTCCCACTGGTAGTATTGAGGAGCTGACGGCAGCCTTCTTCAACAATGGGTTCCCCATTCACGCTCTCCATGTGCCTGGGGATTATCATGCCTGGTACTAGTGCCTACCCTACCGGTTCATCCTGCCGCGCTTTGTCCCTAACGCTAATTTTCTTGCGTTCGGGGGCCCACTTGGTCAAGTAACTTCTTCTCAGCTTGGATTAGTTTCTCTTTCACTTTTACTCAGCCTTGGTCTTATCTGAATAGATTCTTGTCTGTTCTGATTTGCTCGGGGATGGTTCGGTGGTGAAGGTGAGTGCTAACTCGTCAGGTAGATCCTCCGTGCCGGGTCCTTCTGCGTGGTCCCTCAAGCGAGGGTTGATTAGGTGCTGTCCGTCCAGTACCTCTCAGGCGGGTGTCCCTGGTGGGGGTCCATCTATAGCCTATGGGACCTTTTGGCATCTTGACAATGACTTCCTCTTAGACCTCTGTGCTGACGTAGATTGACAGGCATGGCTCTCTGCCAAGGCAGTCCGCGTTCCTCCTCCTAAGGTGGTCCCTGGGGTAAGTTTTCTGATGAGCCACTTCTCCTTTATTTTGGTTTCCTTCGATTTATGCTTTCAGGGGTGTTCCAACAATTGAATATTGTATCGTAGGACTTCAACTCGGCCATGGAATATGCGGAGTACCATCGTCATCTGGCAGAGCTTCGGGAGGTGGAGACGGTGAGTACCTGGCTGCTCGCCTCCTCTCATTCTTTTCATTATCATTGGCCCCTTGACTGATCTTGTCCTTGACTGTGCCTTGCAGCATGCCGGGGCTAAGGAGTCGCGTTCCCTGCTCAGTAGGATTTCGCAGGCGTGGTTTAGAGTGGGGGACATGAGGACCTATCAGAGTTCCTCTCGCCGTTGCAAAAAGTCCAAGGCGGCGAGCAAGGAATAGGCTATTAGTTTCCTTCAGCATTTTTTTTGGAATTTGTTTTGGATCTATTTTAAACAATGTGGAGAATGGTTGGTGTGGTACTTTGGAAATAAATTTGATCTTTATTATCATTTGGGAGATGGTCTTACTTTGATTTTATGCCCCGATTGCTTGGTATCAAATCTGTTTCTCTGCAGGACGTGTCTGCTCAATGCCTTTTTAGAAAATGGCCTTTTGGGTCGCATGCCTCAATGTAGGATCAATCTTGCACATAGCAAAGTAATTCTCAAACCATCAATGATCGGAAGTGCAAATATATGTAAAACCAACAAAAAGGGCAGAAGTCCCTCCTTAGTTCGGTCTTGAGATGGCTGTAGGGGGGATTTTAGTTTGGCACAACTAATAGTTGCGCCAGGCTAAAATTCCAGGGGAATTACACTAGCGCAACTATTAACTAATAGTTGCGCCAGGCCAAACCGGGAAAATAATGCACTGGCGCAACTATTAGTTGCGCCAGGCCAAACTGGGGAAAGAACGCACTGGCGCAACTATTAGTTGTGCCAGGTTTGACCTGGGGGCAGTGGGGCCTTATATGCCCGAGTTGGCCCAGAAATTATTTCCCTTTTGTTTGACTTGGCTCCTTTGACCGGCCTCTTTTGCTCATATTTTTCCAAGATGGGTCCATCACCCTACATTGACTCTTATCTTCCCAAAATATCCTTGTACGTTCATGGATCCGCTTCCTAACCCTCCCTTACGTGGAGGGCCCGAAGCCAATTTATCCTCTTTGTTGGGCCTGGGGCCCAAGTTCCTGGCGGCTTGGTTTGGGAGTCTGAACAAGAGTGAGCTCGCCAACTTGGAGCGCCTTGGGCTATCTCTCCATCCTTCCTTCCTAGAGATTCCTCTTCGGTGGGAACTCCTTCATGCCACCGCTTCGTGCTGGGATGTGAACCTCCATGTATTCTGTTTTGGGAAGCGGGAGTTGACCCCAACCCTCGAGGAGCTATCCAATCTGTCTGGCCTGAAGCTTCACAGGGACCTTGCAAGAGTTATGCCTAGGCCAGGGTATTTCAGATCCGTTCACCTTACTCTCAATTTGAAGAAATCTAAGTATGAGAAGAGCCTCATCGGGGGGCCCACAAGGTGTTCGCTAAAATTCCTCAAAGAAATTTTTGGTGATGAAAGCCTCCGAAGATTGCCGGTTGGGAGTGTCTTTAATGTGAAAGCTCTAGCACTTGGTCTCATCTCTGAAATCCTATTCGATACCAGGGGAGAGAGCTTCTCATTGGTAGTTTGCGATATTTTGATGGAGCTGGAGGCGGGCCGGTCCATGATGCATTTGGTGCTTGCCAAGCTGTACCGAAGCCTTGATTCTTTTACCTGGGGCAAGGTAGAGGGCCTTCAGGGATGCCCCTTGTTGCTCCAGGTCTGGCTGGGTGAGCATTTTGCCATTTTGGGGCTTGTGCCCCGCTTTTATGTTGCTCGAGGAGAGGTGGCCCAATGTTTTTTGGGTAGATGTCACTTGCTTCCCTAGGGTGATGTGTCGGCTCTGAAACTTTGGTTTGTCGATGCTGAGCTGACATGGAGGCTTCCTTGGTTGGACCAGGCCTTCCCAGTGATTCATTCTAGAGACCATGAGGGTATCACCCTCCTAGGATTGACCAGCAGCACCTTCTACTTCCTATTCTGGGTGTTGCATCAGTTCGGCTGCCCTCAGCAGGTGCCTGGGGAGGCCAGACCCCCTTTATGTGATTTGATCCGTTCTAGGGGATCCTCTGGGCACATAGATTGGATTGCTGCTCTTTAAGAGATGCGTCAGTCGACAATGATGTGTGATTTTGAGCAGAGAGACTCAGTTAGAACTTCTCCTGAGTACGAGGCCTGGCTATTGACTGAGTGGCCTGCCGTTGATGACTCGGATTTGTCAGAGATCATTGACACTGGAGGCCCCTGGCCAAAGAAAGAGGCAGTGCTCCGAACCTGTATCGAGCTATTGGTGGATGAGAAGAGGGTCCTGCAAGTACTCTTGGCATGTGAGAGGGTTAGAGCAAACACAGCAGAGAGCGAGGTTCTCCATTTAAAGGGATCACTGAGCATTGCTTTTGGAGCCGCTGACTCTTCTCGGAAGAGGTTCAAGAGCCTGCATGGTCGTTGGCTGACTAAGAGGAATGCCCGAGAGGATGAACTTTATGCTGAGATTAGCGCTTTGAAGCACAAGATGGGCCGTTAACTCCTTCCTGCACACAAAACTTTTTTGCACAGATCATATACACAGAAAAAAGAGGCGTAGAAAACCACTTTACAGATACACGCACATTTTTGGTATTCATATATATATATATATTTATTATTATTATTATTATTATTTTACTTTTTTGTTGTTGTTTTTTTTTTTTTTTTTGCTCTATACTTATAAAAAGGAAAACACGCTAGTCATCACACGGACTATTTTTGAGATGCGGTGTAAGTGATGCAAAAGGCAGTTATATACATCTATACAGATCTATTTTTGGTTTATGTATTATCTCCTCTCTCTTTTTTTGTTGTGCCTTAATCATTGGGTGATACTTTGGGGAATCCTGGGTCTACTTTTTGAGCATGGTCGAACCCTTTCTTTGGAGTCGGACCTTGGTGGGTTTCTGGATTTTGTCAAGGCCGAAATATTGATCCCTTTAGATTGAGTTAAACCTTTCTCCTTGCCTTAGGTCATACATTTGACAGTGCGGGTTTCACAAGGACAATTCTGGTCGGGACCTGATTTGAACTAGCATGAACGGCCCCCCAAAATCAAGGGGGCAGGGGGAGTAACCAAGGAGGCTCTTCAATAATTTCTATCAGTCCAAACTTTTCTTCTTCTTTTTTTTTTTATGTCAAATTTTCTTTATTTATCTCCCTCTCTTACCCATGGTGCCCTTTCAGGTTTTCACCACGTCCACGGGTTCAGCTTTCTTACCCCAAGCGCCCTTTAGGGCTTTCACCCGGTACGCACAAACTCGCTGTTTTTACTTGTAATGCCCTTTCGGGTTTTCACTACGTCCATCTTGCTTTGAGCTTGTATTTTTATTTTATTATTTCTATTTCATTTTTTTCATTTCCTTTACAAAAGCCACGACATAGACGTCGATTTCGTCATGGCCGGCTAGATGGGGTTCTGGTGTCGTCTCACAACTCGGCTTGTGTTGACTTAACAGATATTATGACTGCTTGCGAACCTACAAAGAGGGCTTCCTTCAGGGTGTAGCTTGGCCATGAGTCAGGTTAGAATTTGAAGGTATGCTAGGCTAAAAGGGTTTCCTTGATACGGCTTCAGTTTTCTCAACATGCTTTCTTCCTTGGGGGTTTTACTGTACATGCCCCGTGATTCTTCTTTGTTCTTTTTGCTTCATTTCAGGTAATCTCTTTTTGAGGTTTTGCTTTTTCGATTTTTTTGGATTTTGGTAGTAACTCCACTTCATCTTTGTCTCTCTTTTTTTTTGGTATATGTACACGTATATCTTTTGGGGGAATGGGTTTATTGAAAGAAAGGCCCAGGCTCAAATGGGATAGCAAAGGATATCATCATTTTTAGGAATGTTTTTATGCTACTGTGCTTGGAATGATGGCCTCTTTTGGGTGGTTCTTAAGCAGTCACGTATCTGTTTCATCAATATTTACCTTATCGCGATGGATTAAGAGTTGAACCGTCGGATGTATCCAGCGTTGATGGGCTCAGGAAGATGATCTCCGTCCACGGTGGCGAGGCGGATGGCGTATCCTGGTAGCACTTCTCGAATGACGTATGGTCCTTCCCAGTTTGGCTTAAACTTTCCTCTTGGGTCGGCATGGAGGGATGTGAATATCTTCTTCAGCACAGTGTCTCCTACCTTTAGATCTTGACTGCGGACACGTTTATTGTAAGCGCGTGCGATTCACCCCTGGTAAACTTGAGTGTGACACAAGGCTAGGAGTCTATTCTCATCCAATAAGTTTAGCTGATCAAAGCGTGATCTCTCTTTTTCTGCTTTGGGTAAGCCTGACTTTATGAGGATTCAGAGCGAGGGTACTTCAACCTCTACAGGGAGGACGACCTTGATTCCATACACAAGGGAGAATGGTGTTGCCCCTGTAGCGGTACAGATCGACGTTCGGTAGGCCCACAAAGAAAATGGCAATATTTCACTCCAATCTCGATAAGTGATGACCATTTTCTCAAGGATGCGGATGATTGTCTTGTTCGTAGCTTCCACGGCTCCATTAGTTTGAGGCCGATAAGGGGACGAGCGATGGTGCTTGATCTTGTATTGCTCGCAGAAGTCTCGGATGCGCTTATTCACAAAGTTTGTGCCGTTGTCTGTGATGATATCTTTGGGTACTCCAAATCGTCACACAATATTATTCTTGAGAAATTTCTCGACGTGACTGGCAGTGATGTTGGCATATGACGTCGCTTTTACCCACTTGGTGAAGTATTCAATGGTGATGAGGATGAATCGATGTCCATTTGATGCTTTTGGATTAATCATTTCGACAACGTCAAGGCCCCAAGTAGCAAATGGCTAAGGAGTGGTCATGCACTGAAGATCAATGGTAGGAGCGTGTATCAGACTGGAGTGTTCTTGACACTGTAGCATTTTTGAACATGTTTGCAACAATCCAATTCCATGGTGGTCCAAAAGTATCCCTACCGTAAGATTTTCTTAGCGAGCATGTGACCGCTGATGTGGGCTCCGCATACTCCCTCATGGATTTCTTTCATAATGTTGACCGCTTCACTTTCAGTGAGGCACCTGAGTAAGATGTTATTGTATGATCACTTGTAGAGGCATTCCCCGCAAATGACGTAACTTGTCACTAAACGTTGAATGGTTCGTCGATCTGTTTTGGATGTATCCTCTGGAAAAGTTAGGGCTCTAGGAAATTCTTGATATCTGAGAACCAAGGTGGCTCATCATCAGGCTTTATAGGTTCCTCAATCTCAAGGCAGAAGGCCGGCTCATTCCTCTGCTCGATCACGATCGACTTCATCTCAACACCATAGGGGATTTCAATCATTGACGCCAAAGTTGCTAATGGCGCAAAAGCGATTCAGAAAGTCACATCTTGGAAGCAAGCTATCAAATCCTCGAGGTGTTCATGATAGGGGATCAATTTCTCGTCTTTTGTCTTCCAGTCACCATTCGTCTGGCATATGATTAACTATGAATCGCCAAATACTCGAAGGTGAGTTACATTCATATCGAGAGCCGCCTGCAGACCAGCAGCGCAAGCCTCATACTCAGCCATGTTGTTAGTGCAAGGGAAGCTGAGTTTGATAGAGATCGGTACATGGGATCCTTTCGGTGAAATCAGGATGGCGCCAACTCGTTGGCCCTCGACATTTGTCGCCCCGTCAAAGTGCATTACCCATGATTCTTCTGCTTCTTCTATATTGTCTTCCGTCATGAACATGATATCTTCATCTGGGAACTCGGTCCTCAAAGGCTCATATTCAGGTAAAGGATTGTCAACAAGATGATCAGCAAGCCCCTGCCCTTGATCGATTCCTGAGTGACGTACGTGATGTCGAATTCAGATAATAAAAGTTGCCATCGTGCAGTCCACCTAGTGAGAGCCGACTTCTCGAATAGGTATTTTAATGGGTCCATTCGGGCCAAGAGCAGAACGGCCTGGGATAGTAAGTAATGGCGGAGCCTTTGAGTAGCCCATACAAGAGCTAGGCATGCTTTCTCTAAATGAGAGTAGCGTGTCTCATAATCAGTAAACTTCTTATTCAGATAGTAAATGGCCTGCTCTCTTCTTTCTATTTCATCGTGCTGCCCCAGGACACATCCCATCAAAACTTCAGTCGTGGAGAGATACATCAAGAGTGGTCTCCCTGGCTCAGGTGGTACCAAAACAGGTGGATTAAGGAGGTAGCTTTTGATTTTTTCAAACGCTGCCTGACAATTGTCGTTCCATTCAATGGGCGAATTCTTCCTTAGTAACTTGAAGATCGGCGTGCAGATTAGAGTTAGATGTGCAATGAACCGACTGATATACTATATTCTACACAAAAACTCTCTAACCTCTTTCTCAGTAGATGGTGGTGGCATTTCAGTGATGGCTTTGACTTTGATTGGGTCGACCTCGATCCCCCTCCTACTGACGATGAACCCTAGCAGTTTCCCTGACATAGCACCAAATGCGCACTTCTGTGGATTCAGACGTAGTCGATATTTCCTCAGCCTTTCAAACAGCTTCTGAAGGTTTACCAGATGGTTGCTTTGCTCTGGTGATTTAGCTATCATATCATCGACATATACTTCAATCTCTCGGTGCATCATGTCATGAAATAGTGCAGTCATAGCTCTATGGTACGCTGCACCGGCATTCTTCAACCCGAATGGCATGACTCGATGGCAGAAGGTTCCCCAGGGGGTAATGAACGCTGTCTTCTCGCAATCAACCTCTGCCATTTTGATCTAATTGTATCCTGAGAATCCATCCATAAATGAAAGCATCCCGTGCTTAGTCATGTTATCAAACAAGATGTCGATGTATGGTAATGGGAAATCGTCCTTTGGGCTCGCTTTGTTCAAATTACGAAAATTGATACACATGCAGACCTTTCCAGCCTTCTTTGGTACAGGTATGATATTGGCTACCCATTGTGGGTATTTGGATACCATGAGAAACCCCGCATCGTATTGCTTGATGACCTCATCTTTGACTTTCAGCATCCATTCGGGTCGGAGACGTCTCAGCTTCTGCTTGACTGGCTTCATATCAGGGTAGAGGGGCAACTCATGCTCGACCAAATCAGTATCCAGACCAGGCATGTCCTCGTACGACCAGGCAAAAATGTCTTGGTATGACCGAAGGAAGTCGATCATGCTTTTTCTTTCCTCAGGAGACAGAGATATTTCGATTTTGGTTATTCAGGGAACCTCCTCAGTTCCTAGATTGACGTCTTCGGTCTCTTCGACAATGGGGGTAGGGCCATGCTCAAAGTCGGCAAATGGGTCAAGGAGCTCATCGGGGAGCTCCTCGAAGGGAACATCTTCGTCCAGACTCGTGATCCCTACCTCTTCTTGTATTTCTATAGGGAAGGGGTCGATTTCACGTGGGACGGGTATTTTGTATTTTGATTAAGGCATCCTTTTGTGGGACATTTTCTGGAATTTTAAATGACAATATTTTTGGACTTTGGATTTTTTCAATGTTTTTGGGATTTTGTGTTTTTTCCATGTTTTTGAGTTTTTGTATTTTTTCCATGTTTTTGAGATTTTTGTTTTCTTCGGAGACGGACCCTTGGCAAGGCGGGTTTGTGTATATACAAGGTATTACCTGTCAAGGGCTTATCTCACTTTTTATAGGTTGTTTTTTTTCTAGAAACAGGTGTCAAATGTTAGGCCACTCCCCGCTTCTAGGGTTTGGGGCAAAGATGCCCAGTTGCATACCTGAGGGGCTGCTTC
Source organism: Chloranthus sessilifolius (assembly GCA_021018995.1). Taxonomy (NCBI): domain Eukaryota; kingdom Viridiplantae; phylum Streptophyta; class Magnoliopsida; order Chloranthales; family Chloranthaceae; genus Chloranthus; species Chloranthus sessilifolius. The sequence goes on along the minus strand of CM037597.1, from coordinate 28,313,372 downwards.
TTTACTTGTTGGGATGGAGGGTGCTAAGTGATATAGCTAATTAGAGTCAGCCTCCATCATATTGATCCCCATTTCGTCTGAGATCATATCCTCAAACGATAACTCAGTTTTGTGGTGATTCACCACAGGGGGGTTTGTTCAAATACCGACCGTCGTTCCTCGAAAAGGGATAATGAGGCCAAGTCTATCTCCAAGCTGGGAAGGGAGATCTGGGGATTGGTTGGATGGACTGGGGCTATGGGTTTGTGTGGGGTCAAATGGGTTGCCCCATTTTGATCGATCTTTACGACCCCTGCATTGACAAAGGAATCCCTGATGTGCGGCCTAGGGTGAGGTTTCTCTTCTATGATGATTCCTCGAGCTCTTACGGTCGCGGCGACCCTGACTTTCTCTTTGGCCTCTCGGATCACTTCTTCTGTGGGCTTGTATCCTAGCCTAAATCTTACTTTCTGTCCCTTAACCACAACTGGCTCTCTTTTGCCTTGTAGTTTGGGTCCCAGACCCCTTACTTTATGATAGCCCCATTTTTGGAGCATTGCCACTGCCGCTACCATACCGCCTCCCATTTTAGACATGATGCCCTCAATGGGTTCTGGGAGTATTGTCGACACCTCGTACTCGAAACTGTGGAGGTCAACGTCCTCAGCGGTGTGTGGTATATCCAGCATATTGGGTTTCTCCACACTGTTGGTGGCCTTTTCTTTCTCACTGTGCCCTTCTCCAATGATTGTGATAATCTTATGCCCAGATACAAATTTGAGTTTCTAGTGCAATGTGGAAGGTATGGCTCCGACTTCATATAGCCACGGGCGCCCTAACAATAGATTAAATGAGGATTTGATATCCATGACTTGAAACAAGATGGAAAAGGTCATTGGCCCTATCAACAGCTCAAGATCAACTTCTCCCATTATTTCTCTCCTGGTATTGTCAACCCCTCTAGCGCTGGTTCTAGTGGGCCTTAACATGCACGGATCAACCCCAATCTTGGTAGCGGTTCTCAATGGGCATATATTCAATGCAGACCCATTATCGATTAGTACTAAGGGGAAAATCATATTTTCGGACTCAACGGTTATATTTAAAGATTTTGAGTGGCTACCTCCTTCTTCAGGTAAATCGGCATCAGAAAATGAAATGGCATTTGGAGCCATCACTTGACCAATTATCTGCCCGACTTCATCTGGGCTAACTTAGAGTGATACATGCGCATTTTTTAATGCCCCCATTAATGCTTGAAAATGGAGTAGGGACGTCATTAATAGATCCCATATAGTGATATGGGTAGGCATTCTTCTCAGCTGAGTCTCTAGTATATGTTCTCGACTCATCTTCTCGAAGGGGTTCACCGCACTGTCTTTCTTTCCTTCGGGTTGGGCCTGTGCTACTGCTTGTATTCTGGCTGCTTTAATATCCTCCCTAATATGATAATAAAATCTACTGCCCCTTCTCTGCTGCTGCTTCCGACATTGATATCTGTTTGTTCGTAGCTTAGTGGGACCTGATGAGGATCATATGTGGGTCTTGAGAGTTGGAAGGGTATGGCTACTGGTTCTTAAGGTACTTGTACTGTTGGCTCAGGAGGTGTGGGCAATACTTGATTCACCCTGGTGGCAGTGGGTTGGGTGGAAAGATTGGGCCAAATGGGGTGGTGAAGCTTGAGGGTGGTGGCATTGGAGGGAAGGAGGTAAAAGTAGGCCATTGATAGCTAGTGGGTGCTAGCGGTAGATGGGGGGTCTGATGGGCCGTTAGGTAATTGACAGGGGTAGCGAAATTCGCTGGTGGTTGAAGTGGGGGTGATAGAGTGGGCGCAGGCCATTGATAACTGATGGGTGCGGGTGTTGGATTGGGGGCCTGGTGGCTTAAAGGGTAATCGATGGGGGTTGTGGTGTATGGTGGTAGTTGAAATGGGGCGGGTGTAGGCCATTGATGACTGGCGGGTGTGGGTACAGGATTGGGGGCATGGGGGTTTATAGGATAATTGATGGGGGTTGTAGTGTATGGTTGGTATGTATTGATATTTATATAATTGACGGGTGTGGTGGATGGAAAGTATGCCCGGAGATCCAAAGGTTCAAATTGTGGGGTTGGGTTGGGGAAATATTTAGACAAGTTTAGGGGTTCAATTACCCCAACATTCCTTCTTCATCATTCCTCTGCCATGGTGCCACATAATTCTCCCGATGACTGATATAATCGTATGGGTCAAATTTAAATTCCTCCTCATCTTTTATCATTCCGACGGTGGGTCTGGGACCTGCTCCTCCAGTAGGATGTGGGGGTAGTGGGACTTGGTGAATATTAGCGTACTGAGAAGGTGTAGGGGGAATGATTTTCTCGGCATCGATCAAATCTTGGATGGCGTGCATCAATGGGAGGCAGTGATCAGTAGGGTAACCTGGACCCTGATGAAATTTATAGTGGGTATTTGGATCATAGTTCTTTGGGATCGGCTGAGGAGGAGGTTGTGGTTGGCGGATAGCCACTAATCCCTTTTCTACTAATAGGGGGAAAAGTACACTCAAAGATTGCCCCAGAGGTGTGAAGACTCGGTCGTAGCAGGCTCTCCTTTGTTTCGGGGTCATTTGCATTCTTTGCCCATTCCCCATTCTTTGCATCTGCTCAGGCCTAACAGGTGCTGGTGGGGCTGCCTGAAATTGAAATGGGGTAGTATTATTATTGGTCCTAGTATTGACTATGTTCTGGACATCGCCCCCTGTTCTCTTCTCATTCCTTTATTCTGAAAATCTTCTAACCCCACTAGGTCCACATGGCATGTTCTTATTCAGACGCCCCTCCCTGATGGCGTCCTCTTATGGTTATGCTCTCACCCAAGAAAGTCGATTTGTGATATACCAAAAAGTCTGAAATCACTGGCAGAGTGTTCTTTGAAATCATCTATATCTGTTCATCATCAGGTATTCTATTCCTGACCTGAGCTGCCAATGCCCTCCATCGCCCCAAGTAGTTGTTGAAGGTCTCGTTCTGATTCTGCTTCAAACGGGCCAAGTCGGACTTACGCGGCTCAATGTCTATATTGTAGACATACGGTTCTTGAAAGAGATGTGTCAAGTCCCTCCATGTTTTCATCATAGATGGTTCTAATGATGTGAACCATCTTAAAGACGACTCGGTCAGACTCTTTTGAAAGACTTTTATTAGTAGTCTTTCGTCCTCCCCGTATTGGCACATGTCCTCGCAGTACGACTTCAGGTGCGCAATAGGATTGCCCGTGCCATTATATTTATCGAAGGCTGGCATTTTGAATTTGGGGGGCAAGGGGACCTCAGTGAACAAACATAAGTCTGTGAAGTCTGTGGCGTGGATTTCAGCACCACCCATTTTCATCAGCTATTTTTGTATTTTGTCTAGCTGTTCTTGCAGCTGCTCTGACTATTTTGATACAGGGGTCGCTTTCTCGGCCGTCAACTAGACTTCACTCTGGGCCACCAGGGGATGGGCTATTATGGGAGGGGGGTTGAGGCTGGTCAAAGCCCCAGCAAAGGCCCCACTATTTCTGAACTCGTCCTCCTCATACTGCTGATCTATGTAGGGTGCAGTGAGGATGGGATTCTCAACCTGTTGCTGCATGGGTTGGATGGGAATGACATGAGTAGGGGTTGGGTGAGCCCATTGGGGGTGAGGAAAGGTTTGTTGGGTGATGGGAATTTGGTTTTGAGGCGGGGCCTGATAGGGCCATTGGGTATGGGGGAAGGTTTGGAGATGGCCTTGGGGTGTGGGGCCATGGGAGAATTAGGTTTGGGGGATGACATGGGTTTGACCTAGCTGTGAAGGTTGGATTAACTGTTGGGGGTATTGTGGAAGGTATGAGTGTGGGGTTTGGGTTTGGGCCATGAACCCTTGGGCATTTTGGGTTATGGGCCATTGATAGGTCTGGGCCATGGACCCTTGGTAGGTTTGGGCCACGAGCCCTTGATGGGTCTGGGCCAATGGGTCTGACCCAATGGGCCTTGATGGGTTTGGGCCATAGGCCCTTGATGGGTCTGGCCTAGTGGGCCTTGATGGGTTTGTGCCATGGGCCTTTGTTGGGTCTGACCCAGTGGGCCTTGATGGGTTTGAGCCATGGGCCTTTGGTGGGTCTGGGCCATGGGCCCATGGTAGGCTTGGGTGGTGGGATATTGGATCATGGGGTCCTGGGATATGTGGAAAAAGGGGGTTTGGGCCAATGGGCCTTGAGGTATGTGGGAGTTTGGAGATTGGGTCATGGGGCCTTGGGGTAAGTGGGTAATGGGGGTTTGGGTGGTGTGGATTATGGGGCGTTGATGGGGGTCATGGGAGAGTGAGGCATGGAGATTAGCTAGGGTATGGGAAGGGTTCATGGGCATGGGGTGTGAAGGAGGAAGGGGGGTGTATTGAGAAGCCTTCCACATGGAATAGGCTTGGAACATCTCCTCCATCATGGTCATGGAGGAAGGGTTGGATGGAGATGGGGGATTTAAGGGGTGATGAGGTATAGATGGGATGGAGGTGGTGGAAAAATTGGGCATGACCCCGATATAATCGGGCATGGCCACCTGGGGGGTGGGGTGTGGATGAGGGATGTATTGGACATGTTTTGGGATGATGGGGGGCATGATGAGGAGGGATGAGGAAAGTTGGGCATGTCCCCTGTAAAAAGGGGCATGACCCGGATGGATGGGGGGTTTTGGGGGGTTGGATAGGGTGGAAGTGGTGTATGTAAATGTGGGTGGATCGGGTCTATAGGGGGATGATGGGAATTGGGGCATGGATGTGGATTTGAAAAATGGGTTTGGCATGGGTATGGTTTGGGCAAAAGATGGAGAATGAGGGGTTGGATTTAGGATATTTCGGGGGGTATCGGTTGGGAAAATGGGGGCGCCATATGGGCCGGTAACGGTAAAGGGGGGTTGGGAGAGGGGGATGGTGGAAAAGACTTCTCCCGAATGGGAGTGGTTTGAAGAATGTGGTGGGGATGAGTCGGGATCGGCATTGGCCGGGTCCATTACCCACGACATTCTTTGGGAGCGGGTTGGGTAAGGGTGCCTTGGATAAGGCCCAAAAATCCTCCTCCTTCCCCTACGGGACGACGGAGGGCAAGATGATGCCGTTGTGCCAGCATCACAAACTATATATTTTTTGGGTTTTGATTATATATATTTTTTTGAATTTTATGAAAACTTTTTTGAAAAACAATGGTTCCGAGGCCTTGGAATTCCCTTTTCGGGTGGCTCTCGTACCTTAATTCAAGACCCAATCGAAGGAGAACCTTCGATCTATTAAAGGCACAGAAATTGAGGCAAATGATCCGATCCCCCAAAATGAGCCAAAAAGAAGATGCCTTCTCTTGATCGGCGGGGGCGTATTGGGTGTCGGAGATGGTGGGGCCTAAACAAGGCACTATGCACACTGATCGGGGAACTCGAGAGGTGGAAAGGGCCAAGGATTCGGGCTGGGTGCTGCTAAACAGACCTGGCATAACTAATACTTGCGCCCAGGTTGCAGGGGAGCAATTTTACACTGGCGCAACTATTAGTTACGCCAAGGTAAAATCTTGGAGTTTAAAGCTGGCACAACTATTAGTTGCACCAGTTATGAATTCCAGCTTTTTGTGCTGGCGCAACTAATACATGCGCCAGTCAAAAACAGATAGTCCAGAATTTTTGACAGCAGCCACTGATGCCCGAAATGAGTCTCTTTTTTTTGGTTTTTGTGGAAGCTAGGCTTTCGAGAACAGAGCAGTTTTCTTGATGATCGATTCTCTCCTTACCGCACCTAAAAGTTTTGAGTCCGGTATAACTCGCTAACGCGCTCCCCAAGGGTTTTAAGCTTCGAAATGGGAACCCAACCGATATACCTCCAGCGCAAGCGCTTTCTCAAATATTAGGTGGGCTGGGACTTTTCTGGATCATCACCACTAGGGGCTGCCGCCATACTAAGACCCGGGTGTTTGTATGTATGCCTAATCCAACCCCTTTAAAAATCTAACCCACAAAATAAATTAATTAAGCTCCCTAACTTAGTTAAATTTTAATTTTTTTCAAAGCTTTTCTCTTTTTTTGGAAGTTTTCTTTAGTTCAAACACCAAGGGTGATTATCCCGTGCCGCCACTACGGGCCGGCGTCCACTGTTAGGATATGACAAGAAATAAATAAAAAGGTGACGGGTCCAGTCAAGCGACTAGGTAGAAAATATAAAGTGCTGAAATTTAAAGCCGAAATGCAGGGGTAAGTAAAAGAGGCGCCAGTCAAGTGACTAGGCAAAAATTGCAGAAATTTAAAGCCGAAACGTAGGGGTAAGTAAAAGAGGTGCCAGTCAAGTGACTAGGCAAAAATAGCTGAAATTTAAAGCCAAAACGTAGGGGTGAGTAAAAAGGTGCTAGTCAAGTGACTAAGCAAAAATTGCTGAAATTTAAAGCTAAAACGTAGGGGTAAGTAAAATGACGTAATCAGAGGGGTGAGTAAAAAAAAGTAAAATAAAGTAAAAAACATCAATAAAAGGTTAGTAAAAATAAAAATAACATGGCCAAGTTCAAGGGGAAGCTCTACAAGCTACTCCCCAGCAGAGTCGCCATCTGTGCAACCGTGGGAATCGAGACGATCCCGTCGCGACGATGCGCTCTCTAACGAAAAATATATAGTCGCCACCCGAAGCTTTCGGTGTCCTGGGATACCTAGTTCATTTTTATGAGCACCTAAGTGCTAAAAATATGACTCTGAATCCGGTCCACACCAAAGGCTCTTGGGTAGGGGCTTCGGTTATCGATCGGGAAGGTGTTAGGCACCCGATCAACCTGCTTAACGCGGTCTCTACTAATGGAAAAAAATAAAATGATGTAAAAGACAAAGAAATGGTTTTCTCTTGCCCAAATGAGCCTCCAATCCTATTTGTGCCCCTCCGTTCCTACCAAATATTCAGCAGTGTAACGGCACAAATAAAAGAGTAGGGAATGCCAAAAAGAGATAGGAGAAGAAAGGGGAGAGCCGGAGCTCTCGGGCCCTTGTAGCACCGTAGGAGAGCCTTGCGTGGCTTGGTTTGATGAGCTCTTGAAGGCTTTGTATGGTGAAAGTGGGGTTCTAACCTCTAAGGCTTGAAGCTAAGAGGTAGGGAGGGGAGGCTAGGGGATCACACACACCTAACCTAGAGATTTTGGATGAAGTGTAAAGCTTGGAAGGAGGTTTTGAAATTCTGAAATTTGTATGGGAGGTGTGCACCAAAGGGAGAATGATCTTCTCACTTTAAGCTCTTTCTCTCTTAGGTAGAAATTCTCAACCCCTAAGCAAAGGGGTGGGGGGCTCTATTTATAGGAAAAGGGTGGGTTAGGAGGCCACTTAGGGACTAAATGAGTTTAGCAATTAGGTAATCTCACATCTAAGGTTTCCTAGGATTTTGAGAGCTTGGAAAGGTGTGAAGGTGGTTCTAATGGTGGATGATGGGGTGCGGCTTTAGGCCACTTGGAGGGTTACAAATAGGTAAGGAATGGGTGCAATAGAACTATCAAAATACACCCCAAAGGTCGAGGTGGTCAACAAGTCAAATCCCAAACATAAAATTCGGGGCAAAATCTAACAGTTACTGTTCATATGCCTGGCACAACTATTAGTTGCGCTAGGCAAATGTACAGTAAAATAGTGCGGAACAGTGCCTGGAAGTTAGCTCGCGGGGTGGGGGCCACCTTTAAACTTCGGGCAACTATTAGTTGCACCAGGCTTAAAGCCTGGGAGAATTGGCCTAGCGTAACTAATAGTTGCGCTAGGTAAAGTTATAACTGGCGCAACTATTAGTTGCGCCAAATCCCTAGGGGGCCTACATGTTTTTACCTTTTTTGCCCCTGGGGTTCGGTTTGCCATATCTTTTGACGTATACCTCCGATTGGGGCGATTCTTGGACCGTTGGAAAGCTGATGACCTCTACTCTTCAATAGTATAGGAGTTGGTCATTGTAAAGGATTGTAGCTAGTTTTGGTGCACTCCTCCTCCTTATTACTTGGGAAGGTTAGGTTTAGGGTTCTAAGGGTCGGGGTTGGTTTCTAAAGGTTCGGGGTAGGTTCTTAAAGGTTTAGGGTAGGTTCCTAAGGGTTCCATTCATGCTGTCAAAAGCTCAGAACTGCACCTCTCTCGAAAGGTGTTTCGATCGGGCCTTGGGCCAAATTTGGGTGTCTACAACACCCTTAAATCTAGGGTTCTGATGGTGGTGCTGGAAGGGGAAAGTAATCAGCTAGATTCAAGGGCTCGATCCCCCCAATGCTTCTATCCTCCTTGTCTCTTTGTCTCGGTGTTACAAACTCTCCCTGGGTGCGGATATACTCTGATGGGTCAAATTCCTTGTCATCCTCTTCTATTATGCTGATGGTTGGCCTTGGGCTTGCTCCTCCTGGTGGATGTGGTGGCAGAGGCACTTAGTGTATATTGGCATGTTGGTTGGCCTAGGGGAGTGTCAGGGGCATGATCTTACTGGCTTCTATCAAGTCTTGTATTACGTGTTTCAAGGGAAAACAACGATCAGTTGGGTGGCCTGACCCTTGGTGAAAGTTACAATGGGTGCTGTGGTCATAATTTCTTGGGATTAGATTCGGCGGGGGTCGTGGCTGGAGTGTCGTGACCAAACCCTTTTCAATTAATAAGTGCAATAGAATATTCAGTGACTGCCCCAAGGGTGTGAAAACTCGATAAAAGCGGGCCTTTCTCTGTTCTGGGGTTATCTGTGCCCCTTGTCCATTTTAGGTCGCGTATTTACGACTGTCTGCACATCTGCCCTAGTTTTTCTATCTTTCCTCTATTCAGTGAACCTTCGAACCCCACTGGCCCCATCGAACACATTCTTGCTCAAACGCCCTTCTCTGATTGCACCTTCGCAATGATTGGTATTTCTCACCAAATCAGCAATGCTGGACTGCTGTTGGTACACTAGGAAGTCCGAGACAACTGGCAGGGTGCTTTTTGAGATCATCTCGATCTGCTCATCGTTGGGTATTATGTTCCTGACCTGAGCTGCTAATGCTCTCCACCGCCCAAGGTAGTCGCTAAATGTCTCATCGAGTTTCTGTTTTAGGCGAGCTAGATCTGACTTAAGAGGTTCAATGTCTATGTTATAGATATATTGCTCCTGGAATAGGTGGGTCAAATCCTTCCATGTTTTGATCATGCAAGGTTCTAAAGAAGTGAACCACCTTAAAGCGGGACCTGTGAGCTTGTTTAAAAGACATTTATGAGCAAATGCTCATCCCCTCTGTATTGGCACATGTCCGCATAGTAGGATTTGAGGTGTGCAATGGGATTACCCGTGCTGTTATATTTGTCGAAAATTGATACTTTTAATTTTGGGGGTAAGGAGACCTCTGAAAATAGGCATAGGTCGGAAAAGTTCGTGGCATGGATTTCAGCTCCACCCATCTTCATCAGCTGCTTTTGGATCTTATCAATTTATTCTTTTAACAACTCTGATTCTTTGGACGTTGGGGCCGTCTTCTCAGCAGGCGGCCTCCATTCACTCTGGATTGCCGGTGGGTTAGTGACTATGGGTGGTAGGGGGTTGAAGCTGGTGAATGCCCTGACACATGCCCCGTTATTCCTGATCTCGTCTTCCTCATACTGTGGGTCTATGTATGGTGGAGGAAGGGTGAGATTATCCTGTGTTGGTGGGATGGGTACTTGGTGGGGCCATTGTATATGGGGAATCCTTGGGGAGGAGCTTGAGAGATATGCTGATGGGTGGACTGTGGGTCTATGTATGGTGGAGGAAGGGTGAGATTTTCCTATGTTGGTGGGATGGGTACTTGGTGGGGCAATTGTATATGGGGAATCCTTGGGGAGGAACTTGAGAGATATGCTGATGGGTGGACTGAGGGTGGTTGATGGCATGGGCAGGATTCTCGTATTGAACTGGGTATGAGGGTTGTGGATGAGTGAGGCCCATGCTATGTTGGGAGACTGGCTGATGTGGGTGCATCATCTAAGGTGGAATGGGGGCCTATTAGGTGTATGTGGGGTATTGGGGGAATGAGGGAGGATGGGATAATGGGGCTCCCGGGTGTGGGCCTTGATGGGCTTGGGGGACGGGGCCCTGGTGGGCTTGGATTTGGGTTATTGGGTTTTGATGGGATTGGGCCATTGGGCCTTGGTGGGCTTGGGCCATGGGGCCTTGGTGGGTTTGGGCCATTAGGTCATGGTGGGTTTGGGCCATTGGGCCTTGGTTGGTTTGGGCCATTAGGCCATTGGGGCTTGATAGGCTTGGATATTGGGCCTTGGTGGGTTTGGGCCATGGGGCCTTGGTTGGTTTGGGCCATTAGGTCATGGTGGGTTTGGGCCATTGGGCCTTGTGGCACACTCGAATGCCCCCATGGTTAATGGAGGCCTTGGATGGTATGAATGATGGGGGGTTGATCAGAGTCTTGGGGAAAGGAAGTATGAAGACTTTGGAGGGTATGGGATGAGTTTGGAGGTGTGTGGGTTGGATGGGGGGGGTTGTTTTGAGAAGCCTTCCAGTTGGTATAGGCCCTGACCTTCTCATCCATCATGGCCAGTTGATTGGGTAAGGGGGTGGGTGTAAAGGGTGCATCCGATGGGGAGTGGATGTGGGGAAAATTGGGCATGACCCGGGTAGATGGGGGGACATGGGGTGGATTTTGAGTAAATAAGGAGTAATTGGGTGTATTTGGAGGAGGTTGGGACAAATTGGACATTGCCTCAGTAAATGAGGGGTAATGGGATGTAGAATTGGGGGGAAATATGTGGAAATTAGATGTGGACGGGGAATGGGAAAAATTCTGGGTGGTGGTGGTAGAAAAATGGGGTAGATTTTGAGTGATGATGGAGGGGGGGAAATTATAATTGTTGGGATTTGAGGGGAAATGGGATGAAAAATGGGGTGTATGTGGGGTGGTTGTGGACGGATTCTGGGTGGATGGAAAAATTTGCAAATTTTGGGTGGGTGCAGAAGGAAATATGGATGCATCGAAGGGACCGGTGACGGTAAATGGTGGTTGGGTGAGCGAAATGGAGGTGAATATTTCCTCCGAATGACAATGGGTTGGAGAGCGTGGCGGGGATGAATCAGGATCTACATAAGCAGGGTCAACTGCCCAAAACATGGCTTGGCGGCGGGTTGGGTACGGATGCCTCGGATGGGGTCTGTAAAACTTTCTTCTCCTCCCTCTTTGGGATGACAGAGGGTAAGGCAATGTCGTCGTGCTGGCACCAAAAGTTGTATGCTTTATTTTGATTTTTTTTTTTTTACTATTTTTGAAAAAGTAAATGACCCTTTTTTTATGGGTTTCAAGACCTTGGAATTCCCATTTTCGGCGGCATTCATGCACCAAATATTTCCCACGGTAGGACCCCAACAAACTTCGAAAGAATCAAAAGGAAAACCCTTGATCTATGTGAAGGCATGGGAATCCACGCGACAACTCAATCCCTCGAAGAAAGTCAATAAGAGGGTGACCTCTTTTGACCGACGAGGGCGTATTGGGTGCCGATAGGTGTGGGATTTATCGGAGACACTAAACTGCAAAGAAGGGGATTCAGGGGAGTGATAGAAGGCCTCAGATTCAGGTTGCCAGGCCCAGAATGGGCATAGCGTGTGTAGTATATATGCTATGCTAAAATCTGGAGGTTTTGGCTTAGCGTGTATATTATACACGCTAGAAAAATTCAGGGTTTGTTTGGCTTAGCGTGTATATTATACACGCTAGGCTAAACAATGGATATGATATATTTTGACAGCAGAATAGCAAGCCCAAAATTGGTATGATTTTCTAGTTTTCAGGAAGCAATGCTTCGAGGACTGATTTTTGTGTTGTAACGGGTCCCGCCTTTCCGAACCTAGGCATACAAGGTTGATTCGGGGCAACTAAGCACACTCCTCAAGGGTTTTAAGCTTCATAACTAGATCGGTCATCCATGCTATATACCTCCGGCGGAAGTGCCTTCTCAGATGCTGAATGGGGTGGTACTTTTCTGAATCATCACCACTAGGGGCTGCCGCCGTACTAAGAACCGGGACGTTTATATAGCTGCCTAAATTTCTAACCCTTTAAAAGATTCCCCAACAAAATGATTTAAGTCCCTTATTATAGTTTTAAGGTTCAATTTTAATTTCAAATTTTAAAAGGAGAGTTTGCCTAGGTTCAAAAACAAGCTGTGATGATCCCGTGCCGCCTCTATAGGCCAGCGTCCACTGATGGTATACAAGTGCGACAAAATTAAAGCTCATGTAAGCCCACCAAATGGCTATGGCGTGTAAAATGCGCAAGTAAGCCTGCCAATAGGCTAAGGCATGTAAATGATGGGAAATAAAATGAAAGTAAGGACAATGTACAAGTAGGCTCGCCAATCGGCTAAGGCTCGTAAATGACGGAAAATAGGGGTGAGTAAAATTTGACGAAATTGTAGGGGTGAGTACAAAAGAGTCAAAAAAGGTTAGTAAGCACAGAAATAAATATAAAACAAAAGGAGGCCAAAATTCAAGGGGAAGCTCTACAAGCTACTCCCTAATAGAGTCACCATCTGCGCAACCGTGGGCTCTCGCAAGTCCGTCACGACGATGCGCTCTTCACTAAAAATTTAGAGTCGCCACCCGGAGCTTTTGGTGTCCTAGGAAACCTAAATCAATATTTGAAAGCACCAAAGTGCTAAAATATGACTTTGATCCGGTCTACGCCAAAGGCTCTTGGGTAAGGGCTTTGATTATCGATCGAGAAGGTGTTAGGCACCCGATCAACCCGCTCGTAAGTGGTCTCTACTTATGGCCAAAAGAAAAAAATAAAAATAAAAATAAAACAACAATTCCTCTTGCCCGAAGGCACTCCGATCCTATTTTCGCCCCCCGCAATCATCGAAATTCCGGCTTTAAGGATAGAGGAAAAGCAAAGAAGGGAGAGGAATAGAGGAGAGAGCCGGAGCACGCGGGCCCTTGTAGCACTGTTGTGGACCTTTGCATGGGTGCATTTGAGGGGCTTCCGAAGCTAGAAGGTTGGAAGATGGGTTCTAAGCTCTAAAACTTAGTAGCTAATGGGTAGAGGAAGAAGGATAGAGGATAGATCTCACCTAGACTAAAGGATTTTTGATAGAAGATGGGATCTAAGAGATGGTTTTGAATTCTGAAATTTGTATGGATTTGATGCACCAAAGGGGAGAAAGGGATCTCTTAATCTTTTTCTCTTTCTTGGAAATTTTTCAAGCCATTTCCAAGGGAGGGGGGGGGGTCTCTATTTATAGAGAAAGGGTGGTTAAGGGGACACTTAAAAGCTAATGAGATTAGCAATTAGGTAATCCCTAATCTAAGGTTTTCTAGGGTTTTGGGAGCTTAGATATGTGGGAAAGGGGCTCAATGGTAGATGATAGGTTGGGATCAAATGACTAGAGGGTTGCAAAATAAGGTAAATGAGGGTGCAACATTCATAATGAAACCCACCCTAAACATTGGGATGGTCAACAAGTCAAACCCAAAAAGTTATTTTTGGGCAAAATCTAAGAAATACTATAGCTAAGCCTAGCGTGTGTATTATACACGCTAGGCATATATATAGTTCTTGAGAAGTCCAGAGCCCGCTGGGGGGGGCATCTAAGCTTAGCGTGTGTATTATACACACTAAGCCAAATCTGTGAAAAAAGTGGCCTAGCGTGTATATTATACATGCTAGGCAACATTTCTCTTCGAAATAGCTTAGCGTATGTATTATACACGCTAAGCATACCAAAGCTTTGAGAGGTTCAGAGAGGGGGGCACTCAAATACAGTTTTCAGGCCCGAAACTTTGGATTGCCATAACTTTCGGTGTAGGACTCGGATCGAGGTGATTCTTTGCTTGTTGGAAAGTTGGGAACCTCTATTTTCTAATGGTGTATGATTTAGTCATATAAGGTGTCTCCACAAGCCTTGGCACACCTCATCCCAATCACTGCTTGGTAGGGACAATAACAGGTTAGGAGAGGGTTCTATAGGTTGGGCTTAATTCCTAAGGGTTTAGACAAGTTCCTAAGTGTTTGGAAAGGTTCCTAGGGGTATGGGAGATGCTATCGAAAGCTCAGGGGTGCGTGCCCTTCTCGAAGTATGTTTCGATCGGGCCTTGGGCCAAATTTTAGTGTCTACACTAACTACAACACTAGTAGCACTTATCCGAGGTAAAATATTTCTTCGATAAAGATCGACCCTCGGCTCTAACCACCTTCAATTAGAGTCTTGTTTGTCCTTTCCTAGAGAGTGTCTATACCATCAAAGGAGAGCCATCTCTCTTGATGGAGCCACAACCCCTGTCTTCCAAATTCCCTCCCCCAAATAGAGCACATCATAGATTTTCCTTGGACGAAATGCAATCCGCTCGGGGAAGTGCTTTGAAGAGTTCAAAGTGACCACATCTCTATCCTCCGACAACCTATACTGCTCCCTTGCGAAGATTCTACAAAGTGATTGTAATGCAATTAGGAGGAGAGTATGAGCAATGGAGAGGGGTGGCGAGGGACGGTTCAACCCACCATTATCATATAGGAACTCGCACTCGGGGTGGGTTGTAATGGTGTAAAGGTTAGGAAGTGGGGGAAGATGGGTTCTTTGAGTGTGGTTTTTGATTTGGGTTAGGTTTAGGGTAAGGAATAATTTTAATGGATGATTCAGCATCCGATGTGGGTCGTTGGTGCTTTAAATCTTCTACTTTCTTTCTTATAGCCAGGAGCTCGGCCTTTTATATCTCAAGAATTCTATCAAGTATTCTGCTAAAATCGCTTGGGTTATGTTCTTCCGCCATAAGGTTTAGGGTTAAGGACGGAGGAAGAAGAAACGCTATAGGATGATAAAGGTCTGTGGAAGGGTATGGATTTATAGGGAAGGGGTTAGAGCTTTGACCATCACTTCGAGTTAAATGTTGAGGTGTAGGCATTTAAGCTTAGGTAGTTGGCAAGTGGCAATATTGAATGCTTGCGTGTCCACTTCCTCTATGAATTAAATGGGTTCAAATTCCAATGTAACCGATAAGACTGGTCACTAGAATCGCCTGTTCCCTAGAATTGTCATTTACAATTCTAGAGAATAGTAATGAAACTCACGACGCTTCGATTCGTAATCTCTACGATTCGACTCTATAAATCATGAAAGCTATAAATCCATACACTACGGTGACAGAAAGGTCCTTATGATTGAATGTGTTCTGGCACACTTGAGATCGTAAAGTCTTCCCTAACGAAATTTCCTAATAGCGACAAAACAAATAATACATATATGTTACAGTTTCAAGAAGAACTCTAGTTGAATTCATGAGGAGTTTATGTGCCCCCCCAAAAAGCTATGTCCTCTTTGAGTGTCAACTGGCCATGGTGAAGAGTAAATACTCTCTCTCCTGTTAATTAAAATAGTTAGCTGCTCAACTTGGGCCTCTAACTTGAAAATAGAGTGCTGGAGCGAGAAGAGTGGCTTTGATTGGTTATGTTCATGCTGCCGAAAATTTCCACATGTCTACAGCATGGCATCCTTGATGGCAACAACATGGTCTTGAACTCTTGTGGGGTAAAAAGGTACAATAGAGTGCTGAGGATCCTCATGAGATGGGCCATGGTTAGGACTACAAGCTTCACCTTTTTTAGATGATGGGTGCGATTTTGTTCCCAGCAGAGACTGAAATTTTTTCTTCCAAAGGTTCAACTTTGGGAGGCAATTCTCCATTGACTTTAATTCATAAGGTACTCCCCACTTAGGAGGCTTCTTCCTTAAAGTTTCCGAATCAGTCTTGTTTGATGCATGGTGTTGCATCGGTTCCTCGCTAAGGGTCTCAAAAAGTACCCAAGCATCCTCTATAGTTAACGTTCGAAACATTCCTCTACAAGTAATATCAATTATGTGTCGGGTTTATTCATTAAGGCCTTCGTAGAAATCAAACACTATTTGCCAGCATGGGATCCCATGATGAGGGAACTTGTTCAGAAGCTCATTAAGACTCTTTCAGCTCTCCTGCAAAGACTCATCCGACAATTGATGAAATGTTGTGATGATCTTCCAGATTTCATTCGTTTTGCTAATTGGGAAGTATCTTGTGATGAACTTGGTCTGCAACTCTTCCCAGCTAGCAATTGAATTGCTGGGCAAAGAGTTCAACCACAGCTTTGTCGTCTCTTTAAGGGAAAATGGGAAGAGCCTCAAACGAGTGGCCTCCTCCGACAAATTTTTAATTTTAACAATTGTGCAGATTTCTAGAAAACTCATTACGTGCATATACGAATCTTCCTTGCCAAATACATAAAAGATAGGTAAGAATTGAAATACGTTGGCTGTGATTTTGAAGGTTCCGTTACCGAACACTGGGGGTAATTGAATACATGAGGGAGGAGTAAGAGGTGTCAATGTATAATACTCTCCTAACGTCTTAGCCACAAATTGGTTTTTACCCGCCATAATGAATGGAAATAGAAACAAAGCAGGTTGGCTAGAAAAATTATTGGAAATATCTATTTTTAATTTCAGTTTATCTGATTTTTATTTTAGAAAGCAGGGAGAGAAACAAATCTGAGCCTCGAGCTTCTCTTATCAGGGGAAGTGTTGAAAGCTGTGATTCGCTACTCCGAGTAAACCTGCAAAAGATTAAGAAGTGATCAAAGAAAATTAAAATATAAATAAAATAAAAAGAGAATGACAAATATTATTTTTTCAAACAAAAGAAAACAAGAAAAAAAATAACCCGCTTCCTCGGCAGCGACGCCAAAAACTTGATGTGCTCTATAATTGTACTAAAGACTTAACCTATAACAAGCACACGATGAAAATTGCAGTACTAGTGAGGATCGTTCGCACGAGGAAGTGAATTTTTCTTTCATAGTTTTGTTTAGTTTAAGTATTTTTATTTTTCTTTTAAGATCCTAAACTACTGGAGAAATATGAATAAAGAATGGTTTGTTTATAACTAATTACAAAAAATAAAGCTAAATCCTCCTTCTAGAATTTGGTCGTCAATCACAATCCTTTAGTTCCCGGATGTTTACAAAATTAAAGTACCGTTACATCATATTTCAGTCCTCTAGAATTTGGGCGTCAATCAAAAACTGGAATTCCTTAACACATATTTAATCTAATCAACAATTCTCCTAAAATTTAGGTGTCAATCAAACTCAAGAAAATTGAAGATGAAAAAGTAAAAACCGTTACACTAATCTGTCAATTTTCAATCTGAGTCGTCAATTCAAATAAAAAACTTTTAGATGTTTACAAAGTAGTAAAAGTGCATGAAAATAAATCTAAACTAGAAAGCAATAAAAAGATCTTTCATCCCTCAGTCACAAGCGTTAATTGCTCCTGAGAAACTACGGATACTCTACTCTAATCTTCCAACTCCAAATTGCAATCGTCAATTACTCTTGAGAAACCTTGGATATCTAAACTAAACTAAAGTAAACTATGTTGATTAGAGGAAAACCCAACCTCAGTCGTCAATTAATGCTGAGAATTCCTCCGATAATTTGTCTCCTATGCCAAGCTTTCTTATTTATAGATTATAAGGAGTCATTTTATATTGTTCTAATCCTAATAAAAGAAACTACTAAGGATAAAAGGTTCCTAATATAATTCTAACTTCTAATCCTAGTTTTTCCTTACTTTGAAAATTTGATGCGCTCTGGGATTGCTCCTTTGTTTCATCAGCAGAGTCCTTTAGGAATCTCTCTTCATTAATCTTCTCGAATCCGTGATCTACCAGACTTCTAATTCAAGAGGTCTTATAATTATATGCATGGCGGTGTAGATCTTCACATTCAGCAACAACAAGAGTCTTCTATTTTTGTAAAATCGTAGTTACGATTTTCTTTGATCAGCTCATAACTCTCCAAGAACTAACGATCGTAATTCTCTTTTGTATCGTCTTTCGCTTGAAGTGTCTTCTAAAGAATCGTAAATTATGATTTTTCATTTTCTCTTTCACTACATTCCATCGTAAAGTATGATTTCTAGCTTTAAACAAGTGTCAAATCGTCTTTTATGCTCGATCGTCTTTCTTACTGCCTTTTGAGTTCATTTTGATGAAGATTAAGACTTGGCTCTCTTTTGCTATTTAGTCTTAATATCTATACATCATCAACTTGTTGGAAAGAAACTGGGGTCTAGCACACTAAGTTAAGGATGATAAAATTGTATATTCTATGACTGATCAATTATCCCGATGGTTTTTTGGTTCCACTTCTCTGCTATATCGTAGATTCCCCTGTGTCGATATATTCTGAGGGGTCGATTTCTTCCATCTCTTCATGTAGCATGTTATTATGGCCCTCGGGTCCATTCCTCCCGACAATGGCACTTGCAGAATATTGGTGTGTAGGTTTGCTTTGTGAGCTACTGGAGGAATGATCTTCTCCGCCTCAATTAGGTTTTGTATCGCATGCTTAAGAGGAAATCATCGATCGTTTGGTTGACTCGGTCCCTGATGAAAATTGTAGTGCACATTATGATCATAATTTCTCAGGAGAGGGTTGGGTGGAGGGCCTGGTCGGAATGGTGTGACCAAACCCTTCTCAATTAGCAAAGACAATAAGGCATTGAGGGATTTCCCTAAGGGAATGAATTTACAGTTATAATGGGTCCTTCTCTGTTTGGGGGTCATTTGTGCCATTGAGCTATTGCCCTGCCTCTGAATTAGATTTGCCTGAGCTAGGGCTTGTTGTGCTGCCCCAAACTGAAAAGGTATCATGTTGGTTCTGGGATGTGTATTTATTATGGCTTGGACCTCTACCCCTGCTCTTCTCTCAGTCCTCTGTTCGACAAATTTAAGGACCCCACCGACCCCATTGGTAGGATTTTTACTTAACCGCTCCTCTCTTATCGCGTCTTCGCAGCGGTTGACATTTCTTACCAAATCAGCGAAGCTAGCTTTCTATTGGTACACTAAGAAATTAGGGATAACGGGTAGGGCAGTTTTCAAGATCATCTCTATTTGCTCCTCACCCGAGATGCAGTTCCTCACTTGGATTTCTAGGGCCCTCCACCTTCCAAGGTACTCATTAAAGGTTTTATCGTGTTTTTATTTCAAGCGGGCCAGATCAGACTTACGCGGCTCTATGTCGATGTTTTAGACATATTGCTCTTGAAACTGGTTTGTGAGATCTTTCCATGTTTTCAATATAGATGGTTCACTTGAAGTGAACCATTTCAGTGCTGGGCCGGTGAGGCTCTTCTGGAACACTTTGATGAGAAGTCATTCAACTCTGCCGTATTAGCACCTATCCCTACAGTAAGACTTGAGGTGGGCAATTGGTGCCAGTGCCATTGTATTTATCAAAGGTGGGCACTTTGAATTTATGAGGTAATGGCACCTCAACAAATAAACAGAGGTCTGAAAAATCAGTGGCATGGATCTCAGTCCCACCTAGCTTCATTAATTATTTTAGAATTTTGTCCATTTGTTCTCTTAGCAGCTCGGACTCCCTAGATGGTAATGCTGGGGCTGCTCCCCCATTAGGCTGCCTAGACTTGTTCCAAGCTATCTGCTGGTTGGTGAATGTGGGTGGTGGCAGGTTAAAGTTTGTGAATGCCCCCACGTAGGCCCCACTATTTCGAGCCTCATCTTCTTCATATTGATGACCCGCATCAATAAATGGTGGTGGAGGGGTTGGGGATTTTGGATGGTTTGAGACTGGTTCCCATGTTGGGTTGGGTATGAAGGATACAGATGGGTTGGATTCATGCCAAATTGGTGGGTTGGGTAAGCCAGGTTTAGTATTTGGGAGGGAATGGGGTGTGCTTGTCAGACGTGATGGTAGGTGGGAAATTGGGGGAATTGTGGGGGGTTTGAAAATGTGACCCTTGAACTTGGGCCGGTATGGGCTTGTGGATTGGTATTAGGCCTTTGAGGCCTACTTGAATGGATCCCTGATTGGTGTTGGGTGGTGTGGATTATGGGTGGTTGATTGGGGCTAATGTTTTGGGTGAATGAGGTATGGAGATTTTAGAGATTATGTTGGGGGTTTGACGGCATTTGAAGTGGGTTGGGAAGGCTTTGGGAGGCCTTCCACGCTCTATATACCCTCATCATCTCATCTCCTCCATCATGGCTATAGGATCGGTCATGGGGGCGGATATGGATGGTTCACCTGTTGGAAGGGATGTATGAGGTGGTGGTGGTAATGCTTGTGTTGATGTTGTGGGGATATTGGGAAGGCTTTGGTTTGATGTGGTGTGCAACCATGGACCGTGTGGGCCTGTCATGATGATGTGCTCACAAGAATAAATGGAGTCATCACCCGGAGCTTTTAGTGTCCCGATATACACAAAATGATTGTTATATGCACCGAAGTTCGAAATATGACTCCGAATCCGGTCTACGCCAAAGCCTCTAGGTAGGGATTTCAGTTATGAATCGGAAAGGTGTTAGGCACCCGATTGACCCGCTCGTAAACGGTCTCTACTATGATCTAGTTTAAAAAAAAAATAAAAAAAAATAGCACTTTCTCTTGCCCAAAGGCACTCCGATTCTATTTGAGCCCCCCACAATCACCAAAATTTCAGCGGCATAACGGCTCAAATTATAGGATAGAGGAAAAGCAAAAAAAAACAAAAAAAGAAGGTAGAAGAATAGAGGGGAGAGCCGGAGCTCTCGGGCCCTTGTAGCACCGCCGCCGGATCTTCGCGTGGATGCTATCCGATGGGCTTCCGATAGCAAATGGGTTAAGGACATGGTCTTAACTTCTAAGGCTTGGAAGAGGGGAAGTATAGAGGATGGGCTAAGATTTCCTAACTAGCTAAAGCTTGGGAATGGTATTGATAGAAGTGGGGTGGTATATGATGAACTGGGGTTCCAAAACCTAGAAGGTCGAAGCTTTGAGATGGGGGGAGATCTTTCTAGAGTTCTCTGTTTTAGAAGTTTCTCTCTCTATCTCTTTAGAGATTTTTCTCTGGGTATTTTTCTCCACCCTATAAATATTTCTCTGTTTTAGGTCGGTTTCTCTTTAGATATTTTTTTGATAATAAAAATCTGGTTTTTCCTCTTTGGATATTTTTTGGATAAAAAAAATCTCCTCCTTCAAGTGAAGGGTGGGAGCCTCTATTTATAGAGTTGGGGGTAATTAGTGAGTGGCTAACTCACTAATTGGTTTAGAAATTAGGTAATGAGCCATCTAGGGTTTTCTAGATTTTCTAGGGCTTGGAAAAATGTGGAAATGGGTTTTAATGGTGGATGATGGGGGTAACCACGATTGAATCCTGAATCCTGCATTCTAAACACGATTTTGCATTCTAAACCCTGTTTACGATCGCTCGTGCATTCTGAACCCTGTTTACAATCATTCCTGAATATGATTTTGCGTTCTAAAACCTTGTTTACGATTGTATTTACGATCGTTCGTGAATTCCTATTTATAAATACGGTTTTGCATTCTGAACCTTGTTTACAATTGTATTTACGATTGTTCGTGAATTCCTGCATTTCTATGTATTTTTCATTTCGCTATAACTTTTTATGTATAACTTGGAATCAGGCGATTCATAGCTCGTTGGAAAGCTAGGAACCTCTTCTTTCCATTGGTATAGGATTTAGCTTGGGAAAATGTTCATGTAAACCTTGAATTCCTCTTTCCATCCAGTGCTTTGGATTGGTTCAACTCGGGTTCTACGAGTCTAATTTAGGCTTTCTAAGGTTTGGGAAGGGTTTTAAAGGTTTGGGTTGGGTTCTAAAGGTTTACGATGGGTATGGAAAGTGCTTTCAAAATCTCGGGAGCAGGCTTTTCTCGAAGTATGGGTTGATCGAGCCTGGGGCCAAATTTGGGTGTCTACATGTGGGAAAGTTGAAGGGGCATTGGTTTGATGTGGGAGGAAAATTGGAGATATTTTGAGTGGATGTGGAGGAAAAATGGGTATTAGATGAATGTGGAGAGAAAATCGGGTAAAAAATTGGGTGTATGTTGGGTTGATGAGGGAAAAGTGGGTGTATTTGGAGAGGATGTGGATGGAAAATGGCGTGTAAATGGAGTGGATGTGGAGGGAAAATCGGGTGGAAAATTGGGTGTATGTTGGGTTGATGAGGGACAAGTGGGTGTATTTTGGGTGAAGGAAAAAGAGGGTGTGTGTTGTGTGAACGTGGAGGGGAAAGTGGATGTATTTTGGTTTGAAGTGGAGGGGAAAATGGGTGCACTGAATGGCCGAAGACATTAAATCGGGATTGGGTGGAGGGATCGGAGATAGGAATCTCCTCTGTGGTAATGAGATGGGGAATATTGCGGTGGGGATGAGTCCGAATCGGCGTAAGCCTGGTCGATCGCCCAAGACATGGTTTGTTGGCGGGTGGGATATGGATTTCTCGGGTGTGGCCCGAAAGATTTCTTTCTTCCCCTATGGGATGAGGTTGGGTTTGGCGATGCCATTGTTATGGCACCACAAACTCTCTTTTTGGATTTTTTTGGCTTTTTTATTTTTTTGATATTGTTTTTGTTGCTGATTTTTGAATGATGATGATGAGAACTCCCTTTTCGGATGGCTTTTTGCACTCCCAAAATTTCCTACGGCGGGACCCGGATGACCTCTTAAGAATCAAAGAGAAAAAATCTCTTGATCTTTAAGGGCACATATTTCCACACGGTATCCTGAGCTCTTGGAAGAGCCAATAAGAGGGAGACTTCTTTTGACCAGCAAGAGTGTTTGGGCAACTTAAATTGTAAGAAATATTAGGAATCTCAAATCCAAAGTACGGGGTGGGGGGGTCAGGGCAATGCCCCTTGAGACTTTTTCTTTATTTTTCGGGTCCCTCCTCTCCGTGCCTATAGGATACAAGGCTTATTCGATTCTGCTAGTGCTCTTCCTAGGTTTTAGGCTTAGTAACAAGTTCAGTCACCCACCCGATATACCTCCGGCGCAAGCGCCTTCTCAGGTACTGGATGAGGTGGCCTTTTTCAAAATATATTTCTCATAAATTCCACCACCAGATTAACATCCCTTTCAATATATGGGTTGTCATTCATGAAAGTAGTGAGGGTAGCAAAAAGGGGTAATGGAATTTATTCAGCTGGGACAATGGCCCAGTGGGAAGTATCAGTATAAGAGGTGGGGATCACAGCAAGCTTAGTACAAGTGTTGGTAGATGGGGAAGGGATGGATGGGAGGGCATGTGGCAGTACCTCTTCAATGGGTTTGGGTTGGGAGAAGGTTGAGGCTGCATAAAAGGAAACTAAAGGTAGCTCTTCAGTCTCAAAATCTATTTGGGTGGCAACATCAGCTATTACCACTGATGTAGAAGGCTGCTGGTAATGATGAGGGATAGGGACAGGGGTAGGTGTGGTTGGTTGGGGTGTAGGTATAAATGTTTGAAGGATTGATTGGATGGAATTAAGGTTGTTTTGGATGGTGGATTGGTTTTCAGAGTTGGTATGGATTTGGGCTAGGAGACAGGTTAGGAGGATAATAATCTAGGTTAGAGGGTCTGGTAAGGAAGGGGTAGCAGGTTGGGTACTGGTTTGGGTAGGAATCAATTGAAATGGAGAGGTAGGGGCATGACTAAATATGTGTGGGTGTGCGGATTCAGGGAGAGGGGTGTACTCATACCTAATATCCCCCACAACGGAGTCTATTAGGGTTGAGTACCCATCTGTTGTGATTGGGTCTTGGTTGCGTGAAAATGGAGGGGAAGTGGTAGGGGTAGGAATTGGGTTAAAGGGTTCAATGGGGTGAGGTGCTTCAATGCCAGTGGACATTTGTTCACTGTCATCATAGTTAAAAGGGGAAGGTGGGTCTTGAATTGGGCTAGGTATGTCGTGGGTATGGTAGTGGGTGGAGTGGTGGGTTTTCTTTTTCTTGTATGTTTTCTTGATGGGGGTGTAGGAAGGGTAAAGGGGAATTCAATGGGAGGGAGAATTGGGTCTGTCACAGGAATTGAATGGGAAGGTAGGGTTGATGGATTGGGTGATGGAGTAGGTTGGACATGCAATGATGGTGGATAAGTGGTATAGGTGCAAGAATAGGAGGTATTATGGAGAGGTTACTGATTAGACTGGTGGGGGTGTTGTATGGATGACTATAGGTGCTGTTGTTGCATCCTCAGGACTGGCAACAGCAGTGGCTATGGCATGGCCTTCTGTTGTGGCTTCTATAAGAATGGCAGCTGTATAGGTGGCAGCAGCAGTGGCTACCACATGCTCTTTCTTCTTTTTATTCATCGGTGTCATACTGATGCTCCATTGCTTTTTTTGACACACAACTGGTGGTAGCTCATCAGTGGGCTCCTCCATCTTCTAGGTATACCCTTTCTTCTTGAGCAAGGCTGTGATAAGCCTACAGTTTGCAGATTTTGCTTCTTCTACACCTTGATATGAGTATCCTTCATTCCTTTAAATATCAATTTGCAACTTCAAAGAAATGCCCTCTTGAGAAGGAGTACAAGGCATCTATGATTGGGTGCCCCCTCTCTTGTTGGTGACCAGCAACAAAAATATTCTTTCTTAATACAGTATCCATGAAAACTAAATTAGGGCTGAAGTCACTTCTCGTTACTGAGTCCCCAGATGCCTTCTTCTCTTGAGTCAATTGTTGGGCAATCACTGCGATTGAGGCTTTGATTGGGGTTCCCAAATTACAAGATGGGACATAGGATGTTGGGATGCCCAATACCCTTGCAATGTCAGTTGAGTCCACAAGTACATCAAAATCATCAATGAGGATTTCCATCATAGGATCCTTCCCTTCTGGTCCTCCCCCAGACTCTTTCATTATGATGTTTTGGTAACACGACCTGACTAATCTAGGGTAAACCAATTCTTCAAGTGGTTATAACAATGAGTCCAGGGAGGCCTTGGTCATAAATTCAATGGTTTCTTTTGCTAGGGCTTCCTAGTGAAAAATGCCTTATCAAATGATGTCTCTGGTACCAGACTTAGGGTAGCCACAAAATCATTAGGGGTGGTGAATGGGTTAGACTCCTGAGTTGCTTCCTTTCCTTTTTTCTACTTTTTGGATTTGACCTTTTTGGGTTCTTGGGTGTCAGTTCTGGCTCTTTTCTTTGGGGCTGCTGATTACCCAAAATAATTTTCCTCTTAGGATTTTCCACAGGAACATCAGGGATTTCAGGGGCTGAGGATGAAGCTATCCTCTGTGACTTTCAAGTTTGAGTATGGGGCTGGGTTTGGACAAGATTAAGTAAGGTTTATAAGGTTTCTCCAAAATCTGGGTTCTCAACCATTGAACCCTACTTACTGTGAAATCAATGCAAACCCTAGGTATCCCTAACAGCTTGGCACACACTTGATCCATGAAATGGGGATGAAAAAGAAACCAACCTCCAACACAAAAATGACTCACACCAGTTAAAATAAACCATGAAATGAAAAGAACTGAGAAGAAATTTCAACACTTTCCCAAAAACTAAGGTTCTGTTGAAGATAGTGCACAGTGAATCAAATCAGGAGCTTCTTGGTGCGCAATGTGTGTCTTGAGTAGCTCAACAAAATGGCAAGTGCAATGGATAAATAGTGGAATAGATGGTGCAGAGAAGAGGGAAGAAAAAAATCTGGCTGGGTGAATGTGGTTGAGTGTTAGGGAAAATGGCATGAATAAGAGAGTATGAACTAATCGACATGTTTATAACTTGAAATCTTAAGCCTCGAGAGGCTGGGCCTTCAGAATAATCAACTCGAGAGGATCTTGAGTAGATGACATTTAAGCTCGTTAGCCTGTCGAGCTCATTAACCTGAAAATATAAACTGCTCAACAACTCGACAGGATGCCTTCTAGGTGCTTAATCCTATCTAGGATTCATATGTGTTGACTCGAGCAGATGCTCAAGCAGCACTTTTTAAGTTTGGAGCCTATCGAGGCTCAACTGTTGGCACGAGCAGATGTATTTGAAAGCACTAGAGCCTATCGAGGCTCGAAAACTTGTCTCAAGCAGATATCGAGCACCTGCTTTACAGCATCAAAGCCTGTCGAGACTGTGTTTGCTTTAAGTGAAATGCCTCGAGAGGATGCCTGAAGGCTCTTGATCCTCTCGAGAAAGGTGAACATAGCCCAAATTACCCTTGTATTGACAGGCACAATCTCCTACATTTAAATTTAATGATTCCTAATGCTAATCAGACTCATTCACACTCATTCATAGCATATCATTGCACAAAACAGCACACAACATGATTCATGGAAATAAACCCTAAAAATACAGTATTTACAAACCGTAAAAACACACTTATGGTACACATGGTACAAGTCTGGAGATCACACATCAGTGGGAGGTTCTTGAAAGTGGATGGCTTCAGCAGGGTCCATAACATTGTCTATACAGAGCTTGAGCCTCTGACAATTGACTTTCATGACCCTTCCAGAAGTAGGGTCCATGATCTCAACAACACCAGATGGGAATGAATGAATGAATGAATAACAGTAAACGGCCCATCCCATCTGGATCTTAATTTACCTGGAAAGAACTTGAGATTTGAGTTAAAAATCCATACCTTAGCTCCATTAGCAATGTCCTTCCTCAGAAGGTTCTTGTCTAAGAAGGACTTGGCTTTCTCCTTATAAATTCTAGTATTGGAATAGGCATCCAGCCTCAGTTTTTCCAGCTCAGACAATTGTAATTTCTTGTTCAAACCAGCAGGAGTTAGGTCCATATTTAAAATTTTAATGGCCCAATAGGCCCCGTGCTCTAACTCCACTGGGAGATGACAAGCATTGCCATAAACCAGTCTGAATGGAGACATCCCTATAGGAGTCTTGTAGGCTGTCCTATAAGCCCATAAAGCATCAGTCAATGTCAGGGACCAATCCTTCCTATCTAACCTGACTATTTTCTCTAGGATATGCTTGATTTCTCTATTAGAAATCTCCACCTGCCCCCTGGTCTGTGGGTGGTATGGAGTGGCAATCCTATGTGTAACAACATACCTTTTGAGCAAGCTCTCAAAGTGTATGTTATATAAATGACTCCCCCCATCAATGATGATGGCTCTGGGGGTGCTAAATCTAGAGAATATATTATCTTTCATAAACTTTAGGACAACTCTGTGATCATTTGTCCTTGTGGCAATAGCTTTCACCCATTTGGAAACATAGTCCACAGTCACAAGAATTAAATTAATACCCATTGAAGGAGGGAATGGACCCATGAAATCTATCCCCCAAACATCAAATAGTTCCACCACAAGGATGGGCTGCAATTTCATGGAATCCCTTTTTGATATGTCACCCATCCTTTGACATCTCATGCAGGCCTTGCAGTGTTTAAAAGCATCCTTGAACAAGGATGACCAGTAGAAACCACACTGCAGTACCTTGGTTGTTGTCTTTTTCCCTCCAAAGTGACCCCCGCAAACATTTTCATGACACATGGTCAAAATATTGGGGACTTCACTTTTAGGGACACATTCTAATTACCTGGTCTGCACAATATTTATAGAGATATGGATCCTCCCAAAAAAATACTTGACTTGTGAAAAGAACAAGTCTCTGTCCATCTTGGACCAGTGAGAAGGAATCCTACCTACAGCAAGGTAATTGACAATATTTGCAAATCAGCGCAAACTAGACTTGATGGAAAATAACTGCTCATCAGGCAATGAATCCTTAATTGGTGTTACAGCACTTTCATCAACCATAATCTGGGATATGTGATCAACTACCACATTCTCCACCCCTTTCTCATCTTTGATTTCTAGATCAAACTCCTGTAGGAGAAAGATCAGCCTAGGCTTTGCATCTTTCTTTGCCAGCAAGTATTTCAGGGCAGAGTGGTCAGTAAAAATAAAAATTTTAGACCATAGCAATCTAAACTTGTCCAAAGCAAACACTGCAGCCAAAAGCTCTTTCTCAGTGGTTGTATAATTCAGCTGAGCTTCTTGTAGTGTTTTGCTGGCATAGTAAACTACACAGGGTAGTTTCTCTCTTCTCTATCCTAAAATAGCTCCAACAGCAAAATCAGATGCATCACACATCAGTTCAAAGGGTAGAGTGTATTCTGGGGCCTGAATCACTGGGGCAGAGGTCAAACATTTTTTCAATATCTCAAATGCTTTCACACATTCAGCATCAAATGCAAATGGCACATCTTGACAAAGCAAGTGGAACAATGGTTTGGAGATCTTACTGAAATCTTGAATAAACCTTCTATAAAAACCAGCATGTCCTAAAAATGATCTGATTTGTTTGATGGTTTTTGGTGAGGGCAGATGTGAAATTAGGTTAATCTTTGCCTTGTCAACCTCTATGCCCTTCAAGGATACCACATGGCCAAGTACAATTTCTTGGGTGACCATAAAGTGGCTCTTACAGCTCAAAACCAAATTGGTTTCTTGACATCTTCGAAGCACAAGACAGAGGTGATGCAAATATGGACTGAAATCATCCACATAGATTGAAAAGTCATCCATAAAAATTTTCAAAAACTTATCAATCATATCAGAAAAAATGGCATAGATGCACCTTTGAAAAGTTACAGGAGCATTGCACAGTCCAAATGGCATCCTTCTATAGGCAAAGGTGCCAAATGGATAGGTGAAAGTGGTCTTTTCCTGGTCTTGAGGATACACTAGTATCTGGTTGTAACCAGAGTATCCATCAAGAAAGCAGTAATATGCTCTGCCTATAAACTTGTCCAAAATTTAACCAATAAAAGGTAAAGGGAAGTGGTCCTTTGTGGTCTTCGAGTTCAATTTATTGTAGTCTATGCAGAGTCTCCAACTGTGATCTCTCTGATTGGTATCAACTCTCCAGACTCATTTGGTATCACTGTGATGCCAGATTTCTTGGCGACCACCTGGATATGTGACACCCACTCAGAATCAGAAATAAGGTAAATGACCCCAACATCAAGCAATTTGACAATTTCTTTCATGACTACTTTCTGCATGCGAGGGTTCAGCTTTCTCTATATAATCCTAGAGGGTTTGGAACCCTCTTCCAAATAAATTTTGTGCATGCAAATAGATGAATCAATTCCTCCTAAATAAGCAATTGTCCATCCAATGGCTTTCTTATGCTTTCTGAGGACACAAAGTAATTCCTCCTCCTGCTGCACAGTGAGAGAGGGGGATATAATTATTGGAAATTTTTTATCCTACCCCAGGACTGCATATTTCAAAGATTTTGACAACTGCTTCGGCTCTAGATCTAGTGGACTTTCCACAGAAGGCAGCAAAGGTGCCTTGGAGGGTTAAGGAAGGGGCAGCAAAGTAGGTCTCCATGTAGAGTGCTGCACTAGGTCCACTGAAGAATCCAATGTGTTCGTTTCTTCAGCAACTAGAGTGTGAGCATCCTTTTCAATAACCTCAGTCCACACTTCTTCAAAATCATCTAATAACTTATCCCAATCCAACAGTCTGGGTAAGGTCTCTTCCACCAATTCATCTATGACATCTACTGCAAAGCAGTCTTCATTGTCAAGTTGAGGCTGATTGGCAGCATTGTACACATTCAACTCAACCTTCATATTTCCAAAAGTGACTTCTATCATTCCAGACCTGCATTGAATGCAAGCATTGGCAATGCCCAGAAATGACCTTTCCAAAATAATAGGTATGGGACTGTTGCACTTAGTAGGCTGCATGTCTAGCACTAAAAAATCAACTGGGTAGAAAAATTTGTCTACACCCACCAGCACATCTTCAACAATGCCCATAGGTTTTCTCTCAGACCTGTCATCCAATTGGAGGACAACAGATGTGGGTTTTAGCTCCCCCAAACTTAACTATTCATACACTGAGTATGCAAGCAGGTTGACACTAGCTCCCAGATCCAAGAGAGCTCTTCCTATGGTGTGGTCACATATGATGCAGGGGATAGTAGGTTCCCCTGGGTCTTGAAGCTTAGCTGGTATAGCTATGGACAAAATAGATTTTATATTTTTAGCTGTAAACACTTTCTTAGACAAGTGGATCCTAGCTTTTCTCTTTTGGGTGCATGAGTCCTTAAGGACTTAGCATAGGCTGGGACCTGCTTGATGGCATCAAGCAAAGGCAAATTGATTTTCACCTTCTTGAATGTGCCCATCATCTCCTCCATTCTGGCATTCCCCTTATCAAAAGTAGAAGGTCCTTTGAAAGCTTGAGGAATTGGCAGGTGAAGTACTGCTGGTATCTCAGCTGCTTGCCTAGCATCCACATCACTATTTTTTATCTTTTTAAATTTTTTTAACTTTTGGAGCTCAACAGCAGCTCCATTATTCTCCAGTTGCTCAATAAGAGGGGCTGAGTTTTTTTCTCCTGCGCTCTTCTTTCTCTCACAACCTACTTTGTTATCCACCACTCTACTACTCCTCAAGGTGGTGATGGCCTTAACTTCCTCATGAGTTGAGGAACCTTCACCAATCATAAACTATCCTTGGGGTTGGTCATTGTCTGGCTTGGCAGTCTACCCCCTTCTCTCCTAGTTAGAGTGTTTGAAATTTAACCCAGCTAGTCTTTAATTTTTTTAATACTCTGACTGTGGGAGTTCACAGTCTGTGACAAGGAGCTGAGATTTTGTAGTGAGGACAAAACCTACTCCTCAAAGGAGGGTGTTCTGGTTTGTGGTGGTGGTGGCAAAGTCAGCTGATTTGGCTGTGCCACAGGTGGAGGAAATTGTTGTCTTTGTACATAACCTGGATTGCATTGTTGGCCTGGTCTATAGAGCATTGCCTGCTGCTGCTGGGGTTGCTGAAAGTTATCTTATCTCCACCTCAAATTAGGGTGGTTCCTCTAAGGATACCTAGCAGGCTACTGTCCATATGATTGGGCAGCATTGGCATGCTCCATAACCAACTTAGGATATTGAACAGCTGATGGATAGTCTAATAGTGAGTGTTTGGGTGATTTGCATATCAGACATGCCTCTTCAACCTGTGCAGCAGTTTGGGGCTGCAACACACTCAACACTCAATCAAAATTTTTAGATAAATTATCCACTTTCCTCTCTAGGTCATTGTACACATTTGATTCATACAATTTTCCCTTGGAAGTGAGTTCTTTTGCACCTCTAGCAGCTGGCTCAATGTCATTTCTTGATAGAGACTCCTGCTGCATGGAATTTTCACTTATCAAATCAAAAAAATCTCAGGTTTCCTCATCAGTTTTGTTGAGATAAGTGCCACTACCTGAAGCATCCACCATATCTCTACTTTTAGAATCAATCTCCTCGTAGAAGCTTTGAACAAGCTGCCACTTGGGGATTTGATGGTGTGGGCACTGCCTCAACAATCCCTTAAATCATTCGCAGGCCTCATGAAAGCCTTAAGTTGGGAACTGAGCAAAAGAGATGATGCTCTTTCTCAATTGACTAGTTTTGCTCATGGGGAAAAACTAAGCCAAAAACTTACACTGTAGGCCATTCCAAGATGTTATGCTATTGGGTGGGAGCATGTTAAACCAATTTCTAGCCTTATCCTTTAATGAAAAAGGAAAAAGCCTCATTTTAGTGGCTTCATCTCTCAAGCCAATAATTTTAAATGTAGTGCACAAGGCAAGAAACTCACCAATCTGCTTGTAAGGGTCCTCTTTACTTAACCCATGAAAGGATGGTAACATTTGGATGGTCCGAGGTTTAATTTCATAATTACCCTCAGCTATGAGAAATTGAATGCAAAAGGGGGATGAATACACCCCTGGTGTATAATTCTCCCTCAGAAGTCTAGGTTGCTCTCCCATATCTAATGTTTCTATAGGTTCAGCAGGGGTATGTGTTGGTTGGCTAGGTCTAAGGACTCTCTCTATTTCAAGATTCAAAGGCTCTAACTCAGAATTGAGTGACCTTCTACCCAACATACAACACACTCAAGTAAAAAGTACTTACAGCAACACAACAGAAAATATATAAAAAATAAAAAACAAAATAAAACACCACTGTTGACATTTAAAGAATGAAAAAATGAAACTAAGACAAGGGACAAAAAGATGCAAACTAAGGCAGGTTGTGCTCCAACTGTAGCTATTTGCTCTCCATTTGCTACTGCTCCAGATCTGCACAAGTCCCAAAAATACAACAATAATTTATTCAAACAGATAAAATACAGTAAACAAATCAGAATAAAAGCATAAAGAAAAACTCAGATCTACTACTTAGATTAAAGATCCCCGGCAGCGGCGCCAAAAACTTGTTGGATTATTTTTTCTTGTGCTTATTATTAAAATTGGTAAAGGTATGGCAGCAATAAAAAATAGGCAAAAAAAAATGCAAAAAGGGGCCTAACAATGGATGGAGCACATCAGCAAAATAAACACAGTCCTGTAAGATCCAGGACTGTTGTAGCAAGTTTTGATAAATAAGGGTTGTCCCACAGGGATGAATGATCTAAATACAAGAGTGAAATAGTAGATCTCCATATTTGCTATAGATCTGGCATTTCCAAACCTAAACTAGGAAAGCAAGGTAAAGAGAGGGAGTTTTTGGGTGTCACAAAAACTAAACTAAAAATAGAAATAAAACTAACTATGAAAATAGCAATAAAAGAAAGGGGGTTTAGAGAAGGATGGAGATGGATTGGGAAAGTAAATAGAATATATGGGAAGTAAATAGTTATGGGGTGATCTTCACTGAAAAAGGCATAACAAAGCAGAGCAAGAGTTAGATCTGTAGCTGTCCTTCATTTGGCTATAAGCTCAAATGCAAAGTAGAACAATCCAACTCAACCCTGAGATATGGACTGGTCCTAGGGCTATATCTTGTCCACTTAAATAGTCACAAGATATACCATGGATATACTCCAGTCATGGAGTTAAAAGCCAGAACAAGATAATCACTACAGCCACTATATTTGCAAGGCTATAAGCTCATGCATCCATAGGTGCATACAATCTATAAGGATCTAAATGAAAATCACAAGAAAATTATAGATTGAATGGAATAGTAAATACAACTTTCATTGCTTAAAAAGGAACTTACAATGGTTTGCCCTCAAGGCTGCAATCTTTGCATGATTCGGGCCCTTTACAAAGCTAATGCACAGCCCTGTTACAGCTTATCTAAGCCCTAAGTATTATAAAGATTTAGCTCAACATGCTGAGCCAAGGAAAGAAGAAAAGAAAAAGATGACATAACCCTGAAATGACCTAAGGCAAGAAAATCCTTCTTGCTCTAGATGTCTGTCTTCTCTATTTCTGCATCTTTACATGGCTTTTATACAATCCCTAAAGTACCTTTTTGCATTGGCCAATCAGAGAAGAGAGGAATTAAGTTAGTTAGGATCCTACTGATGTGGCTTATTTTCAGTAAAGTGTTACCTCAGGATTTGGGGAATAGCTCAGCACATTGGGACATGTGCCCCAGGTGCTGTGCAATTTCAAAATTACCCTTGAAGTTCAGAAGTGCAAGCAGGAACTCGAGCCTCAAGTAGTTGAGCTTCAAAACATAAATCTCGAGAGGTTCCCGACATGTTAAAATGCTTCAAAATATCAAACTTGAGTGGATCTCGAGTGGCTAAGGCTTGAATGGATAGAGCTGCGCGAGTGGTTGAAGCTTCAGACAACTTCTGGCATACAAGCTCGAGTGGATCCCGAGTGGATAAGTTGCTCCTGCATGGTTCTAGAGTGGCTGACGACAGGTAGGATCTGAAGGTCTCGATGGGTTCTATAGACACTCAATAGGTTCTTCTATAGTGCTCTCGACATGTTGTCTGTTGCAGCATGAACTGCTCGATAGCGGCACTGCTTCAACTATAAAGTGCTCAAGAATTACTCGAGATCGAATTTATGGAGGTGCAATCTGCTAGAGTTGATTGATAGGTTGATTGTGAAGACAGAGCATCTCGACAGCTTCTCGAGTGTACTCAGCATCTGCTCGAGGTCAAGGATCCGATTCTCTTCTGCCTTGTCCACCCTGTTGCTGCATTCCATTGAGTGTGAGCCCACTTCTCTTTCACTGTAGGGCTACTAAGGGTCCAAGGCATGTTGAACAGCCCCCATGATGGGGATCACACTAGTTCAATCCCTGTCTTTCTATCAGCTTCAATGTTTGTCTCTCTCTGCTCTCTTCTGGCATGCATTAGATGGATTGTTACACTAAGCTGTAATTTATTGCTACTACACAAACACACTTAAACATCAGTTATTAACAGTTCTAAGGTCTATTAAAGGCTAGGTTAGAAGGTGGAAAGTGGCATAAGTCAGTAATTAACAGTATATAATAAATAGTTATAGAAAAGCAAATCATTATAATTATAGAATATCTAATTCTAATTACAGAAATATGAGATTTCGTTAACACAGCTAAGAAGTTCAAAGAAAATTTTGAGTTTGAATAGAAAGCAGTCTGTCTCAAAATAAAAGAGGAATTATGGCTCAGAAGCTCACTGGTTATATGATTTTGAAACTTATAATCTAAATGTTGCAGTTTAAATCAAAGTATGGTTTTAAACATTCAATCTGGTACAATGTTCAAGAGGGTTATCATGAATCCTAATTGCTCTATTTTGATTATTAAACTTCTACTACGATGGATCATAAAGTATTATGGTCTCAATATTCTTTTCTATCATAACTCACATATAATGGTTAACTATTCGGAAAAAATCTACCATTAAAATAAAGAACCTAAGGACTAATAAACTAATCAGAAACTCTAAACAAAACTAATATACACAGAAAGGTATATTCCCCCCCCCCAAAACTTGAATAGGACAATGTCCTCATTGTACACAAAAGTAGGGGATACTCAAAATTTTATTGCCTTAATGATGATGCTTATGTACTGGTTATATAATTTGTAAAATCATTCAAAAATCTCCCCCTAAAATTGGGAGAAATTACTTTCGGCTTATTCAGGCAAAAATTGCATCATAAACGAAAAGAATCAGACAAAATAACTTTCTATATATCAAACAAAATATTTATTGAAATGATTAAAAAGAAAAATGATTACATAAAAGATTAAACCTAGGAAAAATCTAAACGCATCCAAATGATGACACCAGCAGCAACATCCGAGGTAAAATTTTCTTCGATAAAGATTGACCCTCATCTTCTAACCACCTTCAATCAGAGTCTTGTTCGTCCCTTTCCTTGCTTAGAGAGTGTCCACACCTTTAAAAGAGAGCCATCTCTCTTGATGGAGCCACTCATTTATGGAGTGCATCCCCCTGTATTCCAAATTCCCTCCCCCAAACAAAGCACATCACAAATCTTCCTTGGAAGAAATGAAATCCACTCGGGGAAGTCCTTTGTAGAGTGGTGAAGCGAACACATCTCTATTCTCCATACAGCCTATACTACTCCCCATGAAGATTCTACGAAGAGATTGTAACGCAGATAGGGGAAGCGTATGAGCAATGGAGAGGGGTGGCGAGGAACGGCTCAGCCCACCATCATCATAAAGGAATTTGCACTCGGGGTGGGTTGTAATGGTGTTAAGGTTTGGAAGTGGGGGAAGATGGGTTTTTGAAATGCGTGTCGGATTTGGGTCAGGTTTAGGGTAATGGTTAGTCTCGGTGGACGATTTAGCATCTGGTATGGGTCGCTGGTGCTTCAGTTTTTCTACTTTCTTTATTACAGCCAGGAACTCGGCCCTTTGTATCTCTAGAATTTTATCAACTTTGTTGTTGAAGTCGCTTGGGTTATTTTCTTCTGCCATAAGGTTTAGGGTTAGGGACGGAGGAAGAGGAAAGGCTATGATATGGTAAGGGGTTGTGGAAGGGTATGGATTTATAGGGAAGAGGCTAGAGTTTTGAACCATCACTTCGAGTTAAATGTCGAAGTGTAGGCATTTAAGCTTGGGTAGTTGGCAAGTGGTAGAATGGAATGTGATTCCTGTCCGCTTCCTTCATGATTTAAATGGCCATGAAATCTAAGGTAATCGATTAGACTGGTCACTGGATTTGCCTGTTTCCTAGAATTGTCATTTACTATTCTGGAGAACAATAATGAGACTCTTGACGTTTCGATTCGTAATCGCTATGATTCAACTCTATAAATCATGAAAGATGTAAATCCATATGCTAAGGTTATTATAATTCAAGAGAAAGGTCCTTACGATTGAGTGCGCTTCTGTACACTGTAGATCGTAGGGCATTTTCTAACAAAATTTCCTAAAGGCAATATTATACATTACAAAATCTTGCTACGGGTGAGTCGGTAGCCTCGACAGGTCTATGAGGAACTTAGTTAAGATTCTGGGGAGTTGATGAGCCTCTCGTAAAAATATGTCCTCTTTGGGTGCCAACTGGCCATGATTAAGAGTAGCTACTCTCTCTCCTATAAATTAAAATAGTTAGTTGCTCAACTTCAGTTTCTAACCTAAGAATAGATTGTTGAAGAGCG
The DNA here is from genome assembly GCA_021018995.1 of Chloranthus sessilifolius. Classification (NCBI taxonomy): domain Eukaryota; kingdom Viridiplantae; phylum Streptophyta; class Magnoliopsida; order Chloranthales; family Chloranthaceae; genus Chloranthus; species Chloranthus sessilifolius. Next base: position 28,277,239 of record CM037597.1, on the reverse strand, counting down.
AGGAGTGGCTTCGATTGGTTTTGGTCATGCTGCTGGCAGTTTTCACACATCTACAACATGGCATCCTTGATGGCAACAATATAGTCTTTAACTCTTGTAGGGCAAAAAGGTACAGGAGGGTGCTGAGGATCCTCCTGAGATGGGCCATGGTTAGGACCACAAGCTTCACCTTTTTGAGATGTTGGGTATGATTTTATACCCAACAGAGATTGAAATTTCATCTTTCAAAGCTTCAACTTTGGGAGGCAATTCATCATTGACTTTAATTCATAAGGTACTCCCTGCTGAGGAGGCTTATTCCTTAAAGTCATCGAATCAGTCTCATTCGATGCATGGTGTTGCATCGGTTACTCGCTAAAGGTCTCAAAAAACGGCCAAGCTTCCTCTGTAGTTAACATTTGAAACATTCCTCCACAAGCGACATTAATCATGTGTTGGATTTGTTCATTAAGGCCTTCATAGAAATCAAGCACTATTTCCAGTGCAAGACCTCATGATGAGGGCACTTGTTCAGATGCTTGTTAAGGCGCTTCCAGCTTTCCTCAAAAGTTTCATCCGATAATTGATTGAACATTGTTATAATCTTCTGGATTCGATTTGTTTTACTAATTGGGAAGTACCTTGTAATAAACTTGGTTTGCAATTCTTCCAAACTAGCAATTAAATTGTTGGGCAAAGAGTGCAACCATTGCTTTGCCCTCTCTTTTAACGAAAATGGAAAAAGCCTCAAACAAGTGGCTTCCTCAGATAAGTTTTTAATTTTAACAATTGCACTGATTTCTAGAAAACTCATTACGTTCATATACGGATCCTCCTCACGAAACTGATAAAAGATAGGTAGGAATTGAAATACGCTAGGTATAATTTCAAAGGTTCCATCACTGGCCACAGGGGTAATTGAATACATGAGGGAGGAGTAAGAGGTGTCAAGGCATAATACTCTCCCAACGTCTTAGCCACAAATTGGTATTTATCTGCCATAATGAATGGAATTAGAAACAAAGCAGGCTGGCTACACTACAAAAAATAAGACTATTAGCGGTAGCCAAAAACTGCCGCTATTAATAGAAAAAATGCCGCTAATACCCTTGCCGCTAATAATTGTAATAGCCTTTAATAGTTTTTTTGTTAATAGCGGCAGTTTTTTACAACCAAAAATTGCCGCTAATAGTCTTATTTTCTATAGTGCTAGAACGGTTATTATAAATGCCTATTTTTGTTTTTAATTTATCTAATTTTTATTTTAGAAAGCAGAGAGAGAAACAAATCTGAGTCTCTAGCTTCTCTGATAAGATGAAGTGTTGAAACATTTGATTCACTACTCTGAGTAAACCTACAAAAGATTAAGAAGTGATTAAAAAAATAAAAAATATAAAGAATTATAAAAAGATAAAGACAAATATTGGTTTTCAAAACAAAAACAAAATAAGAAAATTTCACTTCCCCAGCAACGGTACCAAAAACATGTTCGAACTTTTATCGTACTAAGTCTTAACCTATTTCAAGCGCACAATGGAAATTGCAGCACTAGTATAGGACCATTTACACGAGGAAGGTATTTTTCGTATATGTTTTCGTGTATTTTAAAAACTTATAGTTGGCTTTTAAGATCCTAAATTATAGGAGAAATATGAATAAAGAATGGGTTATTTAAAACTAAATGTAGACAATAAATCTAAATCCTCCTTCCAGATTATGGTCGCCAATCACAATCCTTCAGTTCACGGATGTTTACAAAATTAAATGTTACACCATATTTCAGTCCTCTAGAATTTGGGCATCAATCAAACTCTAAAATTCCTCAACGCAGATTTATGCTAATCAATAATTTTCTTAAAATTTAGGCGTCTATCAAACTCAAGAAAATTGAAGATGGAAAAGGAAAACCATTACACTAATCTGTAAATTCTCAATCTGAGTCATCAATTCAAATAAAAAACTTATAGATATTTACAAAGTAGTAAAGTGCATGAATGTAGATCTAAACTAGAAAGCAATAAAAATATTTTTCATCCGTCAGTCACAGATGTCAATTGCTTCTGAGAAATTATGGATATTCTACTCTAATCTTCCAGCTCCCAATCGCAGTCGTCAATTGCTCTCTAGAAACCTTAGATATCTAAACTACTCCAATCTAAAGTTGATCGAAAGAAAACCCAACCTTAGTCTTAATTGATGCTGAGAATTCCTTCGATAACTCTTCTCTTATGCCGAGCCCTCTTATTTATAGATCATACTGAGTCAGTTTACATTATTCAAATCGTAAGAAAATTCTAAAAACAAAAGTTTCCTAATGTAATTCTACTTATAATCCTAGTTCTTCCTTGCTTTTGATAGTTGATGCGCTCAGGGATTACTCCTTGATTTCAGCAGCAGAGTCCTTTAGGAGTCTCTCTTCATCAATCATCTCAGATCCGTGATCTGCTAGTCTTCTAATTCAAGAGGTTTTCTAATTATATGCATGGCGGTGTAGATCTCATGTTCAGCAGCAACAACAAGCTTCAATTATTGTAAAATCGTAATCATGATTTCCTTTTTCTGCACAACTCACTCTCAAAATGAATCTTTGTCTTTGTATTGCCTTTCTGCCTGAAGCGTTTCTTGAAGAATTGTAGCTCACGATTTCTCATTTTCTTCTCAATTCATTCTAGCTTCTTTTATGATTTTTAGCTTTTAGGAGCAGTTCAAATTGTCTTTACGTTCAATCATTTTTCTTACTACTTTTTGAGTTCATTTTGACGAAGAATAAAACTTTGGCTCTCTTTTACTGTTTAACCTTAATATCTGCACATCATCAACTTATTAGTAGCAAACTGGGGTCTAGCATTAATAAGTTAAGAGTGATAAAATTATAAATTATGTGATTGATCAACCACCCACACTCACCAACCAACAGACTGTCCAGAATGAATGTCTGCAGCCTAGTGGGGGACCAACCCCAATATTACCACCAAGAGAATTAGAACTACTAAAAGTGCAAATGGATAAGATCCAAAAGCAGTTAATGAAGCTGGGCGAAACCATGATCCATGCCCTGGATTTCTCAGATCTGTGCCTGTTTGCCGAGGTACCTTCGCCACCCAAGTTCAAAGTGCCATCATTTGACAAATATAACAGCACCGACAACCCTATTGAATACCTCAAGTTATATGGTGGGGATATGTGCCAATATGGTGTGGATGAGCGCTTACTCATAATTTTTTTTCCAAAAGTCTCACTGGTCCGACCTTGAGATGGTTCATGTCTATTGAACCATCTATGTTGAAAACGTGGAGCCCACCTGTTCCAGGAACAATATGTTTACAACATAGACATTGAGCATCGTAAGTCTGATCTAGCCTTGCTAAAGCAGAAATCTGATGAAACATTTAATGAATATCCTGGGAAGTGGAGGGCCCTAGTAGGTCAAGTGAGAAATTGTATATCCGATGAGGAGCAAATCGAGATGATCTCAAAAATCGTGCTACTCGTCATCTCAGACTTTTTAGTATACTAGCAGCAATCCAGTTTCACTGACCTAGTGAGAATTGTCAATCACTGTGAAGACGCGGTAAGAGAGGGGCGGCTACATAAAAATGTGGGCAGTGGGGCTGAAAATTTATCGAGCAGAGGAACGAAAGAAGGGCAGGGGCAGAGGTCCAAGCCTTAATAGCCACGTTGCCCAGCACTAACATGGTACCTTTCCAGTTTGGGGCAGCACAGCGAGCCCCGACACAGGCAGAACTGGCACGACGACAGGACAACCTCCCATGGGTATATCAAACCCTCGAACTAAGGAGGGCCCAATTGAACAGAGTTTTCACTCCCTTGGGGTAATACCTAAGTGTCCTATTGCCTTTGTTAACTGAGAAGGGGTTGGTTACTCCATTCCCACCAGGGCCTCTGCCAAATCCTCTCTCAAGAAATTATGATCCAAACATGCATTGCAATTACTATCAGGGGCCAGGCCACCCAATCGATCAATGCTTTCCATTAAAGCATGCGATATAGGACCTCCTTGAGATAGGGAAGCTCATTCCTCCGACAACTCCCTAGGCTAATCAACACACCAATTTTCTACAAGCGTCATTGATGCCACACTCGTAGGGGGAATGGGCCCGAGGGTCACAATTAACATGTTACAGGAAGAGATGGAAGAGATCGCCCTCAGAATATATCAACACGAGGGAAAGCTATGAAATGCCTGGGCAGTGGAACCAAGAGAGCGAAACCATTGGGATAGTCAAGCCTTTGAACTTAGCCAATTATTTTCTATGCCCAACACCCCAAGCAGCACTGTAAGATCTGAGGTTGTATTTTCCCACACCAGCTCTCGTTAATCAGGTCCAACCCAGTTGGACCTCACTCCCACTATATCATCCATTTTCGACACTAACCCTCATCAATTACATGGTGCCCAATTTTACCCCACCTTCAGAATCAACTCCCTTCAACCACACTTACACAAATTTTTCCACACCATAATCAGTCCATCCACCACCATCTCCAACACTTACCTCCTATAGTTGGCCCAGTTCCGTCACATAACCACGAGTGCCTCCACCCCCAACACCAGTCAACCATATCTGGCCCAACATCGCCACACCAGCCCCGCCAATTCAATCATCTCTGGTGCCTCCATCCATCCCATTCCAAATTCCCAGACCAACATATTATCCCCAATAGATCCTGCTCAACTACAACCAAATAGAAGCCAATGTGGGCGACAGTAGAGAAGGGGCAGTTGAATTTATAACCTAGTCGGGCAGAATCTCTAAACAGCCTCAAGTATCAGTGTCAACCCAACCAGAAGAAAGAAGAGAACCTACAGCGGTGCACCCTTTGGAAAGAGATGAGTTGGGAATATGCGTTAGAAACACAGCCTAAAAGAACGATGGCTCACATCACCATCTGGACCTACTAATGACGTCTCCAGTTCACTTCCAAACCCTAATGGGGGCACTGAAAGATGCGCATGTATTCGATAAAGTCCCCCAAATGAAGTGGGGAAAATGATCGGGCAAGTGTCGGCTCCCAATGCCATCTCATTTTTTGACACCAATCTTTTAGCAGGAGGGAAGCATTCTAGATCCTCAAATACTATGGTCGAAATAGGGAATTTCGTAATACCACTTGTATTAGAAGACAATGGTTCGACATTGAATGTGTGCCCGCTGAGAACCACGACCATGATTGGGGTCAATCTGTCTATGTTTCGACCGGCCAGAACAAAAGCCCGAGGGTTCGATAATACGAGGAGGGAGGTGATAGGAGAAGTCGATCTTGAGCAAACCATTGGGCCAATGATCTTGTCAATCCTGTTCCAAGTCATGGACATTAAGTCTTCCTTCAACTTACAACTAGGGCGCCCATGGCTGCACGAAATTGGAGCGGTGCCCTCCACTCTACATCAATAGCTCAAGTTCATCTCAGAAGAGAGTTGTATCCATCATGGGAGAGGGGCGAGAGGAAAGAGAGAAAATGGCCCACAACATTGAAAATCTTAAGGTGTTAGATGTACCGCACTGTTCGTATGTATTTTTTTTGGGTTCCTCTCGGTCCCCAGAATAAGTGGCCCAATTCGGTCCAAGGGGACTCTGGCAAAGGCGGTGATGGAGTAATAAATTAGGAAATATTAAATGTTGAAAGAAAAATGCGAATATTAAATGGAGAATACCTGGTTCGTTGCGATCGCCAGCTGCAAATATTTATCGATGATGCAACACATCATTAATCATGCTTTAAGGAGAGCGGGGGTTTGCAGGTTGAACTCCTTTATTGAATCGTCGACCGGCCAACGTTAGCAGTTGTTGTTTGCCTTTCGTGTAACTAGTTTGGTTTTTCTATTCCTACTGGGATTCTAGTTAACTTGGTCTCCTAATCCTACTGGGAGTCTGATTAAAAAAATGTTTCCTACTTCTACTAGGAGTCTAATTAATTTAAATATCTTAATCCTATTAGAAATCTAATTAATTAAGCCTCATAATCCTACTAGGAATGCAAATATGTTAATTCTACGAAAACTAATTAGGAATATATTAATTCTATTGAAACTCTAATTAATTAAAAATATACCAATTCTATTAAAATTTTAATTAAATTAAATATACTAATTTTACTGAAGATCTAAAAAAAGAGGTTTTGGCCCGCTATGCTAAGGAGGATCGGTCCCGTTCCTGGGTACCCTCCGTAATCTCCCTTGGGAAAATTGGTTGGTTAGGGTTTACTTTAAAAATAATATAGATAGAAAAATAAATTTTAAATTTATAAATTATAAATTTACGGATCAAAAATCAAGGATTTTGATAATCAAGTTAAACATTAGAACTAAAATTTAGAAACTAGAACATCAAAATTGATATAAGAATAAGAACCTATGATCTAAAACTAGAGATTTAGAACTAAAATTTAAATTCTAAGACTGAATTTAAGACTGAAATTAAGGACTGAAATTACATATTGGTTCTAGAAACTAAGAACTAGAATAAGAAAATTAGAAATTTAGATTAAAACCTAAGATCTAATATCTAGATTTTAAGAAGCAGAGGGCTAGAACCTAAATCTAGAACAAGAATTAAAAAAGAGGAATTGGTTCTAGAACCTAAAAACTAGAACCAAAAAATTAAGAATTAAGGAATTACCTGAAGCAAAGCGCTACAAAGGAGGAACTCGAAAATTTGATTGTTAGATGCTAAAATTCTGTGTAAGAATCGTGTAAATTGTGTAGAGGAAAATTGTAGAGAGGAAAATTGTGTATTGATTGGTTAAGGGGGTAAAGTTCTTATTTATAGGCTTTTACTAGAAATCCTAGTGTAACTCTAATTCCTAGTTCTTATAAAATAATAAAGTAAGGTCCTAAAACGATAAGGGAACTGATCTTATTTCTAATAAAAGAAATGAATCCTATTTTCTAAAATAAAATAATAAAGAGACTAATCCTAATTCAACTAGGAGTTTTGAAAAACATCACTTTTTGCGCCGCTTTAAAGAGACTAATCCTAATTCAACTAGGAGTTTTGAAAAACATCACTTTTTGTGCAACTTTCAAAAACTGATCATAACTTCTTCGATATATGTCAGAATTGCACGTTTTTTAGCTTGTTGGAAATCTACTTCGATAAGCTTTCAAACATGACTAATTTTGAACTAATCTGAATTCATTTGATACTTAAAAATAGGTCAAATATAAAAGTGACGGGGTTGACAATTGGGAAATCTAGAACTAAGGATTGAAATCTAGAACTTAAGAACTAAGAACTAGAATGAAAATTAAAAACTTAGGCCAAAATTAAGAACTAGAAATTAGAGGCTAAGAACTAGAACCTAAAAATTGAAAACTAGAAATTTAAGAACTAGAAACTAGAACCTAGGAGATTACCTCAGGTCGGACGCTGAGTAGAGCCTCCAAATCCCTAAGCCTTGAAGAGAAGAGAAAATTGTGTGTTTAGGGTCGAGGTAAGGAGGTCTATTTATGGGTATTTTGTTAGCTGCGTGCCCTATGGGGTGCGCTCAATTGGTTGGTGAATTTCAATCAAACGCCCTAGCGGGTGCACAAAATTGAATTGAGCGCTTACCAAGCACTTAATCACTTTGAGTCAGTGACCGACTGACTAGCTCAGCTGGGCATCCCAGTCCTAGGCTAATTAGACTGATTACGCAACCTGTTTAGTGCGCACAATTCAATTAAACGCCATGTCAATTGTGTTCAATAGGGGAGTTTTGGCGGTCTAGGGAGTTAGAGACTAGGTTCGCTTAGGAACCAAATACGCGCTAGTGTAGAAGCGCATATTCCGATTGCGCGCGCTATGTAGGGTGTACAATCGCGTCTTGAGCTGTTTCTAGAAGGTTAGGGACTATTCCGAAATGAGCCTATTACGCGCTGGTGGTGGAGCGTACATTATGATTATGCACGCCTGATAGGGCGCTTAATCAACTCTTAAGCGGTCCACAGGTGATCAATTGCACGCCAGGTGTTAGGCGATCAATTGAATTGCGCACTCTGTACAGGTTGCGTAATTTGGGATCTACCTGGGTTTGAGTCGGGTCCGGGCCTCAGAGCTATTATTTCAACCTGGGTCTCAAGCATATACTATTATTTCAATGCATGGTCCCCGTCTTAGGGTTTTAAAGTCTCTGAAGAAGGTCGGCCCTTTTTCGTATATCATAGGCAAGGTCAAAGGTTGACCGAATAGGTTTGTATACTCCGAGAGGGCAAAATTGAGGTGTCTATAAATGCCCCTCTTCGGCGCATCCTTGTGAAGTAAGGATGCGTCGAAGAAGTAGACACCCCTCTCCCGAGGGTGCCTTCTCGTTTCTTTGGAAAATCACAAGTGTGAACCGGGGATGCTGACATGAAGTGCTTGGATTTCTTGTCTATCAGTACAAGTTAAGATGGAGCATTTGGGGCCCAATGGTAGTTGTCTAAAGGTATATTTCGTGTCGTGGATATGAGTGATATCCCGTTGCATATTGCGACCTACTGCTAGTAGCAGTCAACGGGGGAAAAGTGGCATAACCTAATTCATGGGTGCAAGGGGCATCTCGCTGCATATCATGACTTGCTGCGAGGGACAGTCAAACAATAGGTGAGTCGATATCTTGATCTGTATGTCCAAGGGATATCCGACACAATCAAGGTACCGGGGGCCGTCATACGAATGCCAAGAGACTAGGTCTAGAGACTGATAATAATAAGATGTAATATCATGTAATGGCGAACGCTTTCGCAAGTCATGTCAGATAGAACGTGTCATTGCTCACACCAGTGGGGTGTCAGGTGTCCCTTTTCAGTGGACATTTATAATTTCTCAAGGTTGAATATGTTTAGTGTTCGGTTTCCTAGGGGAAAGAATGGATTGGAGTGGTGAGAAGTGAAAGTTCGATAGATGGAAGTTCATCTACTTTATTATAAATATATATTTTTTTTATATTTTTTGAAAATTTGGGAATTTAACTTAAGATCAATTCGGTGGTAAAACTTTAGAAAACGTGGCTTCCAAGATATCACAGAGCAGATCCACTGGTATGAGATTTGTGGACCCGACCATTTGCGTGGTTGTCAAGACGACACTTGGTATGCCGGATGCTTCGTCTAACCTTCTCATAAATACTGATGATTGTCTCTTATGGGAGGACTACAATGGTTCACGGATAGAGAGAGACGGGTTTTTAAAAACATTTGAATTAATCCTAACTAATTATATTTTACAAAAATATCGAGTAAAGGAAAAGGGGTGATACTTACCTGAATTATTATTAACGGTCTCTGTATGGCCGGCGACGGGACTAGTCGGTCGTCATAGTGATGCCGCGATGGGACATTAGAGGGTTTCCTCTCTTTTCTTCACTTCTGCTTTGGTGGGACATGATGGTCAACAATGAGATGTCTTGGGGAGGTGAGGTTTGTGATGGGACATGGTGGTTCTCCCCTTATGGTTGTGTTATAATGAGTCCCACTAGTTGCAGGTGCGATGGGGAAATCTGATAAGATGTATGCTTAAGGGAAATTTGATAAGATGTTTACGTTGGAATATGATATTTGATGGGTGTGATGGCACGTCGGAGGGTTTCCTCTATTCTTATGATTTCTACAATGGTAGGGGCTCGCTGATTATTGGTGATGGGACATTGATTGAGCCTTTCCCTTCATTTGTTATGTGGAGTTATACGATGGGGTTTCGAATAGGTGTAAATGGCGAAGGAAATCGGGTGGTGTTCTCTTTTGGGTGTATATCGTGGTAGTTTATGGCTGAACATTTTAGGTGGTAATGTCGCGATGGGATGGCTTTATGATGAGGTTATGTTATAATTGTGTCGTGTCGGGACATGTTTGTGAGTGGGTGATCGAGTATGGTTTGATGACCCCTTAGTTGCTTCAATGTCATGATGGGACAATGATGGTATTTCTTTCTTTGGTAGATCTTGGTTTTGTAATAGGTTGGAGTCAGTTTGAATGGTGTCAGGATTGCTACGGGATTCGACTTTGGTCATAGTGGTATGATAGGATTTGTAGGAGGCTCATTCTTAACCCTTCGCAATGGGACATTGGTCGAGCCTTCCTTTGGTCGCGTGGCATGTTAAGTTGTGTGGTGAAGTTTTAGCATCGTGGTGGGACATAGTTGACTTATGCTAATGTGTTTGGATGCTGCAAGTCCTGTCGCGGTGGGATGTAGGTGTGGTCAATGTCCCCCCTCTCTTCAAACAACGTATAAGGTTACGTGATGGGATATGGGAGAGGGATTCAGACCGAGATGGGACAAAAGGGTGTGAGGGTGTGCATTCTATTTGAAATGTGGTCGTAGCTGAGTATTGCGCATAGGGTACCACACGTTTGATTAAATTGCAAGGCGGGTCACATGCGCATGATTATGGGATTAGGGAGGTGATTACGCTTCAGTGTGTTACGTGCAATATCATTATGCACTCTGTGGATAGCGCGCAATTGAAGCGTCGTCAGGTTCATAAAGCAAAGTTGTTCGAGTGTCATTTGGATTCCACTCATGAAGATTAGCGTGTAGTCCAATTATGTGCTCGTGTCACTACACGCAATCGGAGCGTCACCAGGTCACTGTGGGGGTGACCTTTCAAATTCTGCACAATAAAATGGGCACATGATTTCATTGTGAGCGGGGCTAGCTATGCACGATTGATTTGTTGAGACTTGTGTATAGGTGGAAGTTCCATTGCATGCCCTTAGGGATACGCGTGACTATGGTTATGCACTTGTGTATGAGCGCATAATTGAATTGCGCGTTACATTTTGGGCGCATAATTAGGCGGGTTTCTATATATATCCGAGTTTCTTTCATTTTTCTTCATCATTCCTATTTTTCTCTAAGTCCCGCATTTTAACGATAACTTGTGATCCAGTTGTTTGATTGTGACGTCGTTTCTTCCCATGTTTATGATTTCCCGTGATCTTCAACCTGATATGATGCTCGACGATAATGATGTGACACTGAGGATGGGCGGTATTGGGAATGAGGTGATTGATACACCCTTCATTTTGTTAAAAGGTGGAGGTGGCAGAAGGGAAGTCCTCCAAATGGATGGAAAGGGGTGTTTCCCAACCAATCTTTCCCTTTGCCCTCTGTTTCTTCTGATTGGACGCTCCGCGCTTAGGCTTTGTGTCCGTTTTGGGTTCGGTTTTTATTTTGGGTTGTAGATTAGGATTTTAGGTTTTCATTCTAGGTTGTATGTTCACGAGGTATGCCTCTGGTGACACCTATAAAATTTTAAGTTATGAATAAAGAGGTGTTTTGTTCATTGTGTTTATTTAGCTTATGTTTGTTCATGTTTGGTTGTGGTATATTTCTTGGGTTACGTTGGAGGGAGAGTGGCTAGTGTTAGAGTATAGTGTTTATTTTTGGACGTATCTCTGTTGTCCTATTTCAAGTGTTCGTTTTGAGGTCCCATGGCGGAAAAGTAAGAACTAAACTAAAAATTTTAAAAAAATTCCCCAGTTTAGGTTATCTGAGGTGGAAAAGCAAGAATTAAATTAAAAATTGAAAAAAAAAAGCCCCAGTTTGGGGTATCAGTCTTGTGACCTGAGTATCGCTACCAAGGTGCTAGCTCTCTTTAAAAATAAATGCCCCAGTATCAAGTGATAGTGGGACTTTTATCTACCTCACAGATGTCCTGGAGTGTATTTGTGATGATCCCATGTTGGGAGGTAGTTTGATTACTTCAGCCACATGCTGGGTAATTTCATAAGTGCTGAACAATCATCATGTATCGTAGCTTTTAACAAGATTGAGGTGAACGGTAGGTAATGGGTGATTGCATCACTTGTCATTCAAGAGTTTTCAGTTTTATTCTAAAAGAGATTTTGAAAGTCATTTGACTCATTGTCCAAAAATAAAATTAAGGGTGAAGAAGAGGCAAGGTTTATTGATTTGAGGGTAGCTTCTTATTCAATCAAATTTTGAAATAGTAAACTACTTTCTTCTCGGGTGGGTAACGTGGTGCCATAATTGAGCTCTCCGTCATAGTCCAGTACCATCAAATCATCAGATTCTATGGTTAGCAGGAGTTTTGTCCTCCTCCCGCCACTGTATGACGACATCTAGTAGTGTGAAGATATCAGGGAAGCCTTCGCAGTTTGCTTATTCACTCCTAATGAAAATACTAGGAATGCCCTCACAATTTGCTTATGCTTCCCTGAATTCATTGACTGTTCATTCGTCGTATTACTCTTGCTTGGTTGTGCTTCTTTTCTATATATATTTTAAACAACCTGCTAACGTAAGAATTAAGAGGTTTGATGGAACCTTACATTTTCATTTTTTCTGCTCTAACATCGACTCTAATGGCTGAAGAGGGTGTATGAGACTCTAGAGTTTCTATAATTCATAAAGAGAGTTTCATGATCCACTAGTCCTTTCGATCAACTTGCCCGAATAGGAGGGTGGTCAATGAGTCAGATGATTCTCAAAATAGATTCGAAAATAATGACCTAGGACTGGCGAATGCCTTGTGATGACTGCGAGGATGATAAGTATATAAGTATGCCTGTTTAGGCTACGAGACATGATGGTCATTGAGTTATGATTCCAAGGGTCAGAACGTCCTTCCCATATGGATTTGATTTCCTCCAAGCGAGACGGTTGTATAGGCACTTTTTCCTTAGCACTAGCTCCCTGACTTCGAGTTCTTGGTCAGGTAAGAGTTATATGTCAGAGATATTGCTGGGCAGATGACATATGTATATATATTTTTTTTGTTTTGTATATATTTTTTAATTTTTTGTGTATTTTTTTGTTATGGTACAACATCAATTCCTTAAGCAGAGTCTGACTTAAGAGGTCAGATGGGCCAAGTGATAGTTGGATAGTTTGTTTCAGGGTCCTTGATCCCTCTCAATTTGGTCAATCTGGGATGAGAGAGAGGTCATGTCTACGTTCGTAGTTTGGATGATGTGAGATTTGTCGAAATAGGTGACATCTTTTAACTTCTTTTAATGAGTCTTTTATGGTCGGAGCCTCCTTGTTGGGAGGGACCTTCTTCAATTTTTCGACGGAGGGAGGCCCCTCATAGAGTTGGAGCGTAAAATTGCTAGAGAGTTTTCCAGAATTATTTATTGGTTATTGGAAAGTTGTTCGTGGGTGAAGTTTGATTATGCTTGTTTTGTTTGATTCGCACTTTGGGTTTATTGTGAGGTTGTTTTAATTTTTATTTGTAACTTTTGGAAGAGGTTTAGTGTCGACTGTTTGATGTAGCAGTTTTATTGTCGGTCTGTGTTTTGTGAAGGTTTTGATTGTGAGGTCTACGGAAATCTGGATCTGATGGTTAAAATCGCTCTTAGTTATGACATTGATTTCATGTTGTGGCGAGTTTTGAGGATTTGGCGATATATTGATTTGGATGTTGGTCGAGGTCATAGGATTTAAGCTTAGTTTAGTTTCGAGATTGGGAGGAGTGATGGAGTCTCTGATTAGTTTATTGATAGGTTCAGTGATTGCCTCAAAGGTAGGTGGGTTTGTTGTTGTAGGGATAGGTTCAATGATAGGTTAAGGATTGATGAAAGGTTTAGTTTCAATAACGAGTTTGCGTTTGATGACAGGTCAAAGTTTGATGACGGGTTCAAGTTTAACGATGGGCTCGATTTTAACGAAGGGTTCATGTGCAACGATAGGTTGGGATTTGCTGATAGTTTAAGATTTGATGACAGGTTTGTGTTCGGTGATAGGTGTTAAGTAGTGAAAAATACCATTTTTCACCTCCTAACCTGACCTTTGGTGGACCCTTCAGTTGACTAGTAATGTGTTTTAAGTGTGTTTTATAGATAAGCAATAAATTGTAGCTTAGTGCAGATATTTACTTAAAGGAGCCCAAGAAGCACTATGCTACCCAACTGGAAATGCCTGAGACCCAGTCCAGCTGCAAGGAATAAAGATTGAACCTACTAAGGGGTTGCTGAGCATTGAACAAAGGAAGAACAGCACACTAAAGATGTGTGCCAGCTATGAAAGCATAAAGCAAAGCTGTCGAGAGGTTCTGAGAGCAAGGAATGAAGCAGTCGAGAGGTTGAACATGTGTATAAGAAGCTGTCGAAAGTCAATGCAGCCTGTCAATGTGAATATAAAGCAGACAGAGAACCTGTCGAGAGGTTCCCTGAACCTCTCGATAATCAAACTGGCAACTTCTCAGCTTTCTTTCCTCAGCAACTGCCAATTCTAGAGTTTTATGCATGAGTTCCAAAGCACGACAGCGACCCCTGGGAGTATTTTTGGTATTCAACTGAGCATGAATGGAAACCCTAACTATATCACATATTCTCGCCAGTTGAGAACCAATGGGAGAAGAGCTTCTAGAAGAGAAATCGGCCACATCAGCAGCCCAGAATAACAGAATTATTTCCTTGAGCTTTGATTGGCTGAAATGGATCTAAGGACAGAGGAGGAGAGTATAAAAGCTTGAAGAAAATACAGAATAACGATCCGGAATTTGAGGGAACCAGAGCCCAGTGCGAGATCCATTTTTTTCCTCCAAATTCTCCCCCCTTCTTCCTCCTCCCATTCTCTCTTTAGCCAATCATGAGTGGCTAAACTCTTTTCAATAGTTAGGGTGAGGTCTTGAGCTGTAAATTGAGAGATTCAAAGGCTTGTAAGAGACTATATATTACACAGATTGCAGATCTGAGCACAATAGTATTATAAGTTTGCAATATAATTGTGGGTTTTAAAGGTGATTCTAATCTATATTTCACTTCTTCATATTTGATTTCCCTGGATTGGATACTCCTGCGGATGCCAGCTAGAAATGGGGAGCTGGTAGCCTGACATCTACAACATCTGTAATGGTTTACCTGTTCTAATTAAGATCAATAGATTAGAGTAATCTCGGGGATGAACTATATCCAGTAGAAGGGCAGATCATAAACTTAGGACTATATTCAGTAGAAGGGCAGATTCTAACCTCAGGATTGCCTTGATCCATTAGTGGAGATTGGATTCTTATACCTCACCTCTGCCAGGAGAACCTGGGTAGATCAATAGGTTAGAGTAATCTCGGGGATGAACTGTATCCAGTAGAGGGGCAGATCATAAACTTAAGATTGTATCCAGTAGAAGGGTAGATCCTAACCTCAGGATTGATTTGATCTATTGTTGGATTCGGGGGAACCTGGGTAGCTTGGAGCCAGAAAAGCGGATTGTTGCAATCAGTTCTCTGCATTGCCTTTGATTCCTTTGATTTTTAGTAAGAGACCAAGACCCCTAGCTGTTGTTCTCCACCTTTTGATTTTTTATCTCTTCTATATCTCCCCTTATCTCTGTGTTTGATTAGATCTAGATTAATGGCATTTATCTTTTGTAGTTTGTAGTTAAAGTGATAAAACCATAAAACCTCTCCTCTTTCCTGCTTTAGTTTAGTTTAAATTAGGATAGAGTGCCAGATCTACCATAGATCTGGAGATTTACCATTCTTTAGAACACATTTTCCTGTGGACATACCCTTACTTACCTATCAAAACTTGCTGCAGCAGCCCTGGATCTTGTAGGACTACCTGCTTGCCTTAATTCAACATTGCTGTAATTTGTGTAGTTAATCTACTGTTTTAATCATATAATAATTGTGAGGCAGGCAAGGACAACGATAATAGGTTCATGTAAAAGGATAGGTTTAGATTCGATAACAAGTTCAGTTTTGATAGTAGGTTTAGGTTTGATGATAAGTTTAGGTTTTATAATAGGTTTAGTTTTGATAATAGGTTTAGGTTTGATGATAAGTTTAGGTTTAGGTTTGATGATAAGTTTAGGTTTTATAATAGGTTTAGTTTTGATGATAGGTTTAGTTTTTTAACAGGTTTGAGTTTGGGGTTCAGTTTCATGCTTAGTGGAATGGTAAGTTCAATAGTCGATTTAAGTTCTTGTTTCAAAGTTGAGGGGATGATAAGTTCGGTGGTGAGTTCTATAGGGGTTGATTCATGAGTTGGTTTCGAAATTAGCCCAACGAGGGATTCTGGAGTGGGTGGTTCGAAGGTCTGTTTGGCAACAGAGCTGGATTTGGGGTTTCGCTTTTAAGTTGGTGAGCTGACGAGTTCGGCAGTGAGTTTAGGTTTTGAAATGAGTTTTGGTTCGAGAGCTGGTTCCGAGGTTAGTGGGGGTGAAGTGTTTGTTTTTGAGCTCAAGTTCTAAAGCATGTGGGGATTGATTCAGGGACTGGTTTTGAGATTGGTGGGACAATGTGTTCGATTTCGGGGGTTTATTTCGTAGTTGATTTGGAAGCGAAAGGGCTAGTGATTTCGAGGGTACATTGGATTACGGGTTTACTTTTGTGATTGGTTTAAGTATGAGTCCGTCATATAATACCGATTGATTGGTTCGAAAATTACTTCTAGAATCGGCACGTGAGCCTGTTCGGGGGTAGTTTGCGTCATTAGTTTAGGTGCCTGTTCAGGAGGTGTGGGGATTGATTCGTTTGTTGGTAGGTTATTGGATTCATGGGTAGGTTGAGTTGGTTTGGAGATAAGTGCGTTGAGCGTGGAGATGAGTTTGGTGATGGGTTGAGTTAGTTAATGGGTGGATTCGATGATAGTTTGAATTTTAGTGATTTAGTGACCAGTTTTGGGCGAAAGGTAATTTCACGTTTATTGGTATGTGGGATAGGGTTGGTTGGTTGTGAGTGAATGGTATGGACATGGTCTGAAGGGGGTTCAATTCTGCGAATCAGGCAAGCTGGGTGGAATGGGGCAGGAGTGAATGAGTGTACGACATCGTACGTGAGTTGAGTTTGATTGAACAATGGGTTGTAATAGGTGACTTTAGTTTGCATGTTGTTGGGGTATTGGTTTTGATCGTAGTGCAGGTTTGTGTATAAAGGTTGTTAAGGTTGTTGATCTTGGTTTGTGTACAGATCTTGAGCTTGGTCATATGGGCGATTGAGAGTTTGTTTGGTTTTGTTCTTAGTTCGTGTTGATTTGTTCGGGGCTCAGAGTTTCATTTAGGGTGTTTGTCTCAAGGTTGTCGAAAGAGGGTCCATTTGATGTTAGGGTAGAGAGATTGAGGTCTCCATTCTTTAGGCGATGCTCTATACATGAGGCGCATTCATGGAGGCTAGAGAAATCAGACTAGTCACTTAGGATGAGAACTCTCTGATGAGGCTCGCAGGTATTGCTGATCACGATTTCCATCACATCATTTTTTTTATCTTATTCCCCGTTCGAGCTATAAGTCTTTTCCAGCTATTGGTAAATATTGAGAAGTCTTCATCGTCCTCTTATCTTGTGTACATCAAGTCAGCGAGACTAACCTCTTCGTGAGTCAGGTGTTGGTATTGGTCTAGGAATCTGTCAGCTAAGTCTTCGAAGGTCTCGAATTTAGCTAAAGGTAAGGATGCGAACCAGTTAAGGGCTTCTCCTTCTAGTGATCTCAAAAAGTAATGGATCAGGAGCCCATGATTGGTGCGGATTGGTCGACAGTCATTGTAGAATAGGGCAAGTGGTGCTTTGGGTTTTCGATACTGTTATATTTGTTAAATTTGAGTGGTTTGAACCCGACGGGTATAGTGAAGTCGATGTCTCGGCAAAATTTATCGAACGCGTAAAATTGGTTAGGGCGTTCTCCCTTAGCCATATAGTTGTCTAGAAATCAGTGGAGGTTATTTATGTTTATGGCGGTGTCTTTTCTAGGTGTCTCGGGGGAGGGTTGTCTTCGGCGGTTGTTGTCGTGGGAGGTGCGAGAGGTATGTATGTTAAGTGTCAAAGGAGTAGCAGTACACGAAGGAGTCCGCGTCCTTTCCTCTCACCTGCTTCTTGGAGTAAGTTGTCGTTCACGCATCAACTTCTTGTTCATTGTGGCCTTGCATAAACTGGCGAAGGACTGCAGCAGGGCATCAGCTTCTTTTCCTCCTTTTGTGAGTGCACTGGCAGTGTGATCCATAACTTGACTAGTCGTGGGTTCTTTCCATCGTCACTTTCTCCGCTGTTGTTGCTATGATTTGTGTTTCGCGGAGCGAAGGGGAATTTTTCGCTCTCACTGACTGTATTTACCTGAGCACGACGCTGGGGTGTCCAGGGAGACGACCTAATGTTATACTCGGGATCAGTAAGGAGGCCCCAGGAGGGTGGGTCGATATCATTAAAGTTTAATTTTCTGATGCTGACCATTTAAATTTATATATTTTTTAATTTTTTAATTTTATTTTCTGTAAAAAAATTAAGTATGCAGGTGAGTGTGTGTAAAAAGTGATAAAGTAAAGCGAAGAAAATAATAAAAAAAACAAATTAAATAATGCAAGGAAATAGAAAACCAAATTAATTAAATCGGGGCAACCTTAGCGAAAAGAGTCCCATCACGATCGCCAGTCTGTTGGTACACGCTTTTTCTGGGTTCCTCTCGGTCCCCGAAATAAGTGGCCCAATTCGGTTCAAGTGGGCTCTAGCAAAGGCGGTGATGGAGTAATAAATTAGGAAATATTAAATGCTGAAAGGAAAAGGCAAATAATAAATGGAGAATACCTAGTTCTTTCCGATTGTCAGCTACAGATATTTATCGACGCTGCAATACGTCATTGATCATGCTTTAAGAAGAGTGGAGACTTGCATGTTGAACTCCTTTACTGAATCGTCGGCCAGCCAACGTCAACAGCTGTGGGTTGCCTTTCGTGTAACTGCTTTGGTTTTCCTATTCCTGCTGGGATTCTAATTAACTTGGTCTCCTAATCCTACTAGGAGTCTGATTAAAAAAAATGTCTCCTATTTCTACTAGGAGTCTATTAATTTAAATATCTTAATCCTATTAGAAATCTAATTAATTAAGCCTCCTAATCCTACTAGGAATGCAAATATGTTACTTCTACGAAACTAATTACGAATAAACTAATTCTATTGAAACTCTAACTAATTAAAAATATACCAATTCTATTAAAATTCTAATTAAAGTAAATATACTAATTTTACTAAAAATCTAAAAAAAGGGTTTTTGGCCACTATGCTAAGGAGGATCGGCTCCGTTCTTGGGTACCCTCTGTAAGTTCCCTTGGATAAATCGATTGGTTAGGGTTTACTTTGAAAATAATATAAATTGGAAAATGAATTTTGAATCTATAAATTATGGATTTACGGATCGAAAATAGAGGATTTTGATAATCAAGTTAAAAATTAGAACTGAAATTTAGGAACTAGAATATCAAAATTGATCTAAGAATAAGAACCTAAGATCTAAAATTATAGATTTAGAACTAAAATTGAAATTCTAAGACTTAATTTAAGACTGAAATTAAGGATTGGTCCTAGAAACTAAGAACTAGAATCAGAAAACTAGAAATTTATATTAAAACCTAAGATCTAAGATCTAGAATTTAAGAACCAGAGGGCTAGAACCTAAACCTAGAACTAGAATTAAAAAGGAGGAACTGGTTCTAGAACCTAAGAACTAGAATCAGAAAACTAAGAACTAAGGAATTACTTGATGCCAAGCGCTGTAGAGGAGGAACTCGAAAATTCGATTGTTAGACGCTAAAATTGTGTGTAAGAACTGTGTAAATTGTGTAGAGGAAAATTATATTGAGGAAAGTTATGTCTTCAATGGATAGGGGGGTAAAGGTCTTATTTATAGGCTTTTACTAGAAATCCTAGTGTAACTCTAACTCCTAGTTCTTTCCAAAATAATAAAGTAAAGTCCTAGAATGATAAGGGAATTGATCCTATTTCTAATAAAAGAAACGAATCCTATTTTCTAAAATAAAATAATAAAGAGGCTAATCCTATTTCAACTAGGAGTTTTGAAAAACGTCAATTTTTGCGCAGCTTTAAAGAGACTAATCCTAATTCAACTAGGAGTTTTGAAAAACGCTACTTTTTGCGCAGCTTTCGAAAACTGACCATAACTTCTTCAATACATATCAGAATTGCATGTTTTTTAGCTCGTTGGAAAGCTACTTCAATAAGTTTTCAAACGTGGCTAATTTTGTACCAATCCAATTTCTTTTAATGCTTTAAAATAAGTCAATCATAAAAGTGATAGGAATGACAATTGAGAAATCTAGAAGTAAGGACTGAAATCTAGAACTTAAGAGCTAAGAACTAGAATGAAAATTAAGAACTGAGGCTAAAATTAAGAACTAGAACCTAGAAGCTAAAAACTAGAACCTAAAAATTGAAAACTAGAAATTTAAGAAATAGAAACTAGAACCTAGGAGATTACCTGAGGTCGGACGCCGAAGAGAGCCTCCAAATCCCTAAGCTTGGAAGAGAGGAGAAAATTGTGTGTTTCGGGTTGAGGTAAGAAGGTCTATTTATAGGTATTTTGCTAATTGCGTGCCCTGTGGGATCCGCTCAATTGGTCGATGAATTTCAATTATGCGCCCTGGCGGGTGCGCATAATTGAATTGAGCGCTTTATACCAAGCGCTCAATCACTTTGAGTCGGTGACTAACTCAGTGAGTGACCGGCTAACTAGCTCAGTCAGGTATCCCCGTCCTAGTCTAATTAGACTGGTTGCACACCCCATTTAGTCCAAATAATCTAATTAAATTTCATGTCAACTGTGTTTAATAGGGGAGTTTTGGCAGTCTAGGGAGTTTGAGACTAGGTTGACTTAGGAACTAATTACGCGCTAGTGTAGAAGCGCATATTCCGATTGTGCGCGCTATGTAGGGCATACAATCGTGTCTTAGGCGGTTTCTAAAAGGTTAGGGAATAGTCCGAAATGAGCCAATTGCGGACTGGTGGCGGAGCACACAATATGATTACGTGCGCCTGACAAACGCTTAATCAGCTCTTAAGCGGTCCGCAGGTGATCAATTGTGCGCCAGGTATTGGGCGTTCAATTAAATTGCGCACTCTGTACAGGGCGCATAATTTGGGATCTACTTGGGTTTGAATCGGGTCCGGGCCTCAGAGTTATTATTTCAGCCTGGGTCTCAAGCATGTACTATTGTTTCGGTGCATGGTCCCCGTCTTAGGGTTTTAGAGTCTCTGAAGAAGGTCAGCCCTTTTCCGTAGATTGTAGGCAAGGTCAAAGGTTGATCGAGCAGGTTTGTATACTCCAAGAGGGTAAAATTGGAGTGTCTACACACACTCGACTGAGAACACAAAGCTTCCTAGTTTTTAATATGATGTGTCAATAGCGGTGGTGTAAGAATCCCTCGGAAAGGTCATCGAAAAAATCGGAGGAGGAATGATCACGGCAATGGTAATGATCTAGAAGTGGAGCAACCAAAAAGGAAAAGGGTTAGGCCCCCACCTATAAGGAAGAAGAGACCCAGTCAAAGCCAAGGGCAAACAACGAGTCAAATTTCGCTTAGGCTACAAGCCTACCGAAGAAGAGGTCTAAGAGGCCAAAGAGAAGGCTTGCACTATTGTTGAGGCCAAATCCAGGGGGATGGACCAGGAAGATGAACCCCGATCGTGGGCTCACATCCGAAGCACACTTGAGAGGGCAAGGGACATCAAAATTGACCAAAATGGGGCAACACAGTTGACCCTGCATAAACTGGTGGTTGTCCATGAAACCAACCCCAAAATCATTCTCCCTGAGATCAAAATAGACCTTGCCTCCTTATCTCTCTTCGAGGAGGAAGTACGACCGCTGATACAACCACCTACCATCCACCCAATCCCGTTAATGTTTGAGGACAAGGTCCCACACGAACCCATGGTAAATATGATGGAGGCTGACCCTCAAAATTCATCTCAATCATCTCCCTTTCCAAGACCAGGTAAAGGTGCGGCACCTTAGGTGAAGCTCCTATCTTTGGAAGCATCAAATAGCTATAAGTAAGGCACCAACTTCCTAAAAAAAAATAACCTATAAAAAGTGAGGTTAGCCCTCGGCGGGCAATACCATGTGTATATAGGGACCCGCCTCGCCAAGGGCCCATCTTTAAAGAAAAGGAAAACTATAAAAAAATACAAAAAATACAAAAATACTCCAAAAATATTATCTTTTAAAATTCTCAAAAAGAGTAAAAAAATAAATGCCTTAATTGAAAAGCTCGTTCAAGGTGAAACCGACCTCTTTCCTGTAGAAATACAGGGAGAGGTAGGAGTCGCAGATCTAGATAAGGAGATCCTAGCTGAGGAGCTTCCAATGTGCTCCTTGAGTAATGCGTCGATTTTGAGCATGGCCCTACCCCAATCATTGAAGAGACCGAGGATGTCTATCTGGGAATCTAGGATGTTCCCAGAATCACTAAGATAGAAATGTCGCTGTCTCTCGAGGAGAGAAAAAATATGATTGATTTCCTTCCGTCATACCAAGACGTCTTTGTATGGTCATACGAGGACATGCCTGATTTGGGCACCGATTTGTTCGAGCATGAGTTACCATTATATCCAGATGCTAAGCCTGTGAAGCAAAAGTTGAGGTGTCTTAGACCAGAGTGAATGTTGAAAGTAAAGTGTAGACACCCAAATTTGGCCCAAGGCCTGATCGACACATACTTCGAGAAAGGTGTACCCCCGACCTTCTGAAAGTATTTCTCAAACCTTTAAAGAATCATCTCAAAACCCTTAGGAATCATTCTGAACCCTTAGGAATCAACTATAACCTTCCCAAACCTATTAGAACCCTTCTCGGATATGATTTGAACCCCCCTGAATAACGGTTAGAAAGAGGAGTGCTAAAGTTTTTATAGATAGTTGCCTAACCTAAGGTATATACCATTGGAAAGTAGAGCTTCCCATTTTCCCAACAAACTAAGAATCTCCTAATTTGGTATTGTACATCAAAAGTTATAGCGAAATGAAGATCACTGATTTGTATAGAAATTTTCAAAATCGGACCCATAGAGCTAGTTTCGAACCACCCTCCTGAGCAGTGGTGAAAGAGAGCAATGTGAAAACTTACACAAACTTCTTTAGAAGTTGAGTTATATACCATTGGAAAGATAACTTCTCTAGCCTTCCAACAAGCCAAAAATTACCTTAATCAGAGTTATACATCAAACGTTATGGCAAAATGAAGATCATAGATTTATGCAGGAAATTTCAAAAACGGGCTGGGCACTCTGTAGGTCTTCAACTTCCAACAGTTTGGGCCTAATTTTCCTTCAAAAAATGGCTAAAATTGACATTGCAGGTTTGACTTGTGGGCCATCCCAAAGTCTAGGGTGTGTTTCTTTAGGACCCTAGTGACCCTATTAGCTTAGGTTATCTCCCTTTTGCCATTCAAGTCACCACCCTATCATCTACCATTAAACTCAAATCTTTCTACTCCAAGCTCTGGAAAACCTTAAAAACCTTATATTTCTCATTACCTAATTACTAACCCTAATTAGCTTTTAAGTACCCCCTAACCCTCTCTTTTTCTATAAATAGAGAGGCACCCGCCCTTCCAAAAGGCTTGAAAAAAATTTTAAAGAGAGAAAAGCCTTTAGCTATTCCTCTCTTCCTCTTTTAGCATTTGTCCATTAGAATTTCAGCACCCTAGTTCATCCTTTAGACCTCATTTTCCACCACTAATCCTTGAGATCTAGCTAGAACTAGACCCTAGCCTTCTTCTCTTACGTCTTAGCTACCAAGCCTTAGAGATTCAAACCCATCCTTCAACCCATATGCTATCGGAAGCTCATCCAAGACACATCAACGCGAAGGTCCACATTGGTGCTACAAGAGCCCGAGAGCGCCGGCTCTCTCCTCTATTCCTCTACCTTCTTTTCTTTTCCTCTGTCCTAGAATTGAGCTATTATGTTGCCCAAATTTTGGCAAGCGGGAAGGGCTCAATAGGATCGGTGTGCCTTCGGGCAAGGGAATGTGCCGCCCATTTTGCTTCTTTATATATATATATATATATATATATATATATATATATATATAAACCAGCCCCACATAGACCCGGCCATAGTAGAGACCGCTTACGAGCGGGTTGATCAACACCTTCCCGATTGATAACCGAAGCCCCTACCCAAGTGCCTTTGCCGTAGAACGGATTCAGAGTCATATTTGTGGCACTTTGGTGCTTATAAAAATAATCTAGGTTTCCCGGGACACCAAAAGCACCAGGTGGTGACTCTAAATATTTTATTTAGCAAGCGCATCATAAAGACGGGATCGTCAAAAAATCTCACTGTTACACAGATGGCGACTCTGCTGGGGAGTAGCTAGTAAAGCTTCCCCTTGAACTTGGCCTCTTTATTTTTTATTTTACTCACATTTTATTACTATTTTTATTTTATTTTTACTCACTCCTCCGATTACGTCATTTTACTTATCTCTACTTTTACGTCATTTACGAGCCTTAGCCGATCGGTGGGCCTACTTGCATATAGTCTTTAATTTTCTTTACTTTTTTGTCATTTTAATTGCCTTAGCCGATTGACCGGCCTACTTGCGCTTTGCATTTAAATTCCTTCACTCTTATGTCATTGAAAGTTCCTTAGCCGATTGGCGGGCCTACTTGTGAAATCATATCCTAACAGTGGACGCCGGCCCGTAGTGGCGGCACAAGATCATCACCCCCGATTTTTGGACTTAAGAAAACTTTCATAAAATTTTTTTGAAAAATTAAATAAAATTGAACCAAGAAAGGGGACTTAATAAATTTATTTTTTTACGGGATAGATTTTTAAAGGGTTGGGTTATTAGGCACACATACAACCACCCGAGTCTTAGTATGGCAGCAGCTCTTAGTGGTGATGATCCAGAAAAGTCCCAGCCCACCTAGTATCTAAGAAGGTGCTTGCGCTGGAGGTATATCGGCTGGGTCACCAATTCCTACAAGCTTAAAACCCTTTGGGGAGCACGCTAGCGAGTTATACCAGACTCAAACCCTTAGGTTCGGTGAGGAGTGAACGATTCACAAAAAAATCAGTCAGTTCTCGAAAGTCGAGCTTCCAAAAAAAACTAAAAAGAGACTCATTTCGGGTTGCTGTTGTCAAAAAAATCTGAAGCTTCATTTTAGCCTGGCGCAAGTAATAGTCGCGCCAGTACAAAAATCCCGGAATTAACACTGGCACAACTATTAGTTACACCAGCTTTAAATCCGGCCAGTTTTACCTTGGCGCAACTAATAGTTGCGCCAGCTTATAATAGGGGCACTTTTTACCTGACATATGTATTAGTTGCGCCAAGTTTGTTTTGGACACCAGCAGTTCGAATCTGTGGCCTTTTCCACATATCGAGTCCCCTGATTAGTGTTTAGTGTGTCTATTTGGGCCCCGCCATCTCCGACACCCAATACGCCCCCGTCGGTCAAAAGAAGGTGACTTCTCTTTAACTCATTTTGGGGGATCTGCCTGCATCGATTTTCATGTCTTTAATAGATCAAAGGTCTTCCTTTAATTCTTTTGAAGTGCTTCGGAATTGTCGCCATGGGTCCTAAATTAAGGTACGAAAGCCACCCGAGAAGGGAACTCCAAGGCCTCGGAACCTTTGTTTTCACTTATAAAAATTCAATTAAAAAAAAAATAATAAATAAATAAAATGAAAACCTAAAAATTAGAGTCTTTGTATTGCTGGCATAACGGCATCATCTTACCCCCCATCATCCCATAGGGGAAGGAGGAGAAAATTTGTTGGGCCTTATCCAAAACACCCATACCCAACCCGCCAACAAACGATGTCGTGGGTAGTGGACTCGGCATACGCCGGTCCCGATTCATCCCCATCACATTCGCCAACCCATTCCCATTTGGGAGAAATTTTCACCACTATCCCCATTTACAATTACCGGGTCCTTTGGTGCCCCCATTTTTCTAACCACCACTTCCCAAAATATCCAAAATCAATCCCCCCTCCTTCCCCATCTTTCTCACAAGCCATGCCCATACCCCCTCCTATATCCATGCCAAATCCGACACATTTCCCATCCCCATCTATGACAAACCCAACCCAACTTCCCACATCCACATCCATGCCCCATTTTCCTTCTTCCCCATATAGGCCCGATCCGCCATCATTCACATATGTCACCTCCACCCTATCCAATCCCCCACAAATCTCCTCATCTACCCGGGTCATGCCCATTTTTACCAGGGTCATGCCCGGTTCTTCCCAAACATCCACACCTTACCTTTCATCATCCTCATACATTCCCAACCCATCCCCTTTTTCAATGCCCCACCTCACTCCTCCAATCCACCCCATATCCCATCTCCTACTTGGGCCATGCCCGATTTTATCGGGATCATGCCCAATTTACCCTCCACATCCACCCCATCCATGCCCCCTACAAACCTCAAATAACCCGTCTCCATCCGATCTCCCTTCCATGGCCATGATGGATGAAATGGTCCAAGCCTACAATAGGTGGAAGGCCTCCCAACACATCGCCTCTCGTCCATACCACACACCCATGGATCCATCCCATACCCTATCAAGCCTCCATGGCTCACTCTCCCATGACTCCCATCATCCACACCATTCAATCTCCCATTACCCACATGCCTCAAGGCCCAATGGCCCAAACCTCCATGGCTCACTCTCCCATGACTCCCATCATCCACACCATTCAATCTCCCATTACCCACATGCCTCAAGGCCCAATGGCCCAAACCTCCATTCCCCACATGTCCCAAGGCTCGATAACCCATACCTATCAATGGCCCATGGGCCAGACCCATCAAGGCCCAATGGGCTACACCTACGATGGGCCCATGGCCCAGACCCATTAAGGCCCCAATGGGCTAAACAAGGGCCCATGGCTCAGACCCACCAAGGCCCATCAAGGCCTAATGAGCCAAACCCATCAAGGCCCAATGGGCTAGACCCATCAAGGGCCCATGAACCAAACCCATTAATGGCTCATGGCCCAAACCTATAATGACCAAGGCTTCATGGCCCAAACCCAAGCCAAAACCTTGGAACCTCGCACCAATACCCCTCACAATTCCTTCAAAATTTCACCCATTCACAACCATCATACCTAGCTCAAACCCATGCCTTACATCAACCCCAATTCACCCATATCGCTACATCCCAAGGTCAGCTTCAAACATTTTCCCATGCTCAATGGCCTCATCAGGCCCCACTCTAAAATCTAACTTTCACTCATCCCATCATCCAATAAACTTTCCCTCATCCCCAATGGACTCACCCAACCCTCACTCATGTCATTCCCATCCAGTCCGTGTAACACCAGCATGAGAATCCCACCCCCACTATATAATATGTCGACCATCAGTATGAAGAGGATGAGATTAGGAACAATAGAGCCTATACTAGGAGAAAGTGAAATCCAACCAATTGTCGATAAAGTTGCCCCCATATCTAAGGAGTCAGAGCAGCTGAAAGAACAGTTGTACAAGATACAAAAATAGTTGATGAAAATGGGTGGTGCTGAAATCCACGCTACGGACTTCACAGATTTATCCTTATTCGCTGAGGTCCCCTTGCCTCTCAAATTTAAAATGTCGGCTTTTGACAAGTATAACTGCACCGGCAATCCTATTGCACACCTCAAGTCCTACTGTGGGGACATGTGCCAATATGGAGGAGACGAAAGACTATTGATAAAGGTCTTTCAAAAGAGTTTGACTGGTCCAGCCTTGAGGTGGTTCACATCTTTGGAACCATCTATGATGAAAACGTGGAAGGACTTAAGTAAGACTTGGCCCATTTGAGACAAAACCCGAATGAGACCTTCAGTGGCTACTTGGGGCGGTGGAGAGCACTAGCAGCTCAGGTCAGAAATAGGATACCTGATGATGCGCAGATCGAAAAGATTTCTAAGAATACTCTAGCAATGATCTTAGACTTTTTGGTGTACTAGTAGCAATCCAGTTTTACTGATCTGGTGAGGAACGCCAATCGCTGTGAAGATGCCATCAGGGAAGAGCGCCTGAACAAAAATATACCAAGTGGAGCCAGTGGGGTTAGAAGATTTTCAGGACAAAGGAATGGGAAGAGAACAGGGGCCGACGTCTAGAGCATTGCCAATACCAGCCCAATAATAACATAACCGTTATAATTTCAAGCAGCGCTGCCAGCGCCAGTTAGAACTGAGAAGATATAGAGAGCAGGAAACGGTCAAGGAATGTAAATGACTCCGGAGCAGAGGAGAGCCCACTATGACCGAGTGTTTACACCCTTGGGGCAATCACTAAGTGTACTTTTACCTTTATTAGTATAAAAGGGATTAGTTACTATTCGTCAATCGCAACCTCCTCCCCACCTGATCCCAAAGACCTATGACCCGAATACTCACTGTAATTTTCATCAGGGTCCAGGTCACTCGACTGACCGCTGTTTCCCATTAAAGCACACGATCCAAGATTTGATCAATGACGAAAAAATCATTCCACCAACACCTTCTCAAGTAAACCAGCACACAAACATCCATCAAGTGCCATTGCCCCCACATCCTACAGGAGGAGCAAGTCCCAGACCCACCATCGGGATGGTAAAGGGATATGAGGAGGAGTTCAAATTTGATCTGTCCAATTACATCAATGATCGGGAGAGCTATGTGGCACCATTGCCAAGAAATTGTGAAGAAAGGAATATTGGGGTGATTGAACCCCTAAATTTATCAGACTATTTTCCCATCCCAACACCGCAAGCCGAACCCTTAGATCTTAGGGTTTATTTTTCATCACCCACTCCTGTCAATTATGTACATATAAATACACACCAACCATACACCACCACACCCATCAATTACTCGATAGCCCATCATACCCCCAATCCCCTGCCAGCACCTGTCAGCTAACAATGGCCTACTTTTACCCCTTTTCCCCCAGTGCCACGGCCCTCAAGCTTCACCACCCCCATTTGGCCCAATTTTTCTACTTAGCCATCTATTACCGAGGTAAATCAAGTGTTGCCCACACCTCCTGAGCCCACAGTGCAAGTGCCTCCGATACCAATGGCTATACCATTTCAGATCTTGGGGCTAACCTATGATCCTCATCAGGTCTCGCTGAGTTATGAACAAATAGATATCAATGTTGGCAGCCACAGAGAAGGGTAAGTGGACTTCATGACCCTATCCGAGAAGATTTCAAAGCAACCAAAAGCATCGACAGCAGCACAAGCCTAACACGAGGGAAAGAAAGACAGCGTCGTAAATCCGTTTGAGAAAATGAGTCGAGAACATATACTGAAGACTCAACTAAGAAGAAGGCCTGCCCATATTACTGTATGGGATTTGTTGATGACGTCCCCACTCTATTTCCAAGAACTAATGGGGGCGTTAAAGGACATGCATGTGTCACTTCAGGTTTGCCCGGATGAATTCGGGCAAATAATTGGTCAAGTGATGGCCCCACATGCCATTTCTTTTTCGGATGCCGATCTACCAGAGGAAGGAGGTAATCACTCAAAATCTTTGAATATAGCCATTGAGTCCGGAAATATGATTATCCCCTTGGTTCTAATCGATAATGGGTTCACATTGAATATATGCCCACTGAGAACCGCCACCAAGATTGGGGTAGATCCTTGCATGCTAAGACCACGAGAACTAGGGCCAAAGGTTTCGATAACACACAAAGACAAATAATGGGAGAAGTTTACCTTGAGCTATTGATTGGGCCAATGACCTCTCCATATTGTTTCAAGTGATGGACATCAAATCCTCATTTAATCTGTTGTTAGGGCGCCCGTGGCTGCATGAGGTTGGAGCCATACCCTCCACATTCCACTAAAAACTCAAATTTTCATCTGAGCATAAAATCATCACAATAATCAGTGAGGGACACTGTGAGAAAGAAAAGGTCACCAACAACGTTAAGTAGCCCAATGTGTTGGTTGTGCCACACATTGCTGAGGACGTCGACCTCCACAGTTTCGAGTACGAAGTGTCGACGGTATTCTCGGAGCCCATCGAGGGCATCATTCCATGAACCGAAGGTAGAATGATAGCAGCAGTGGCCATGCTCTAAAAATGGGGCTATCAAAAAGGAAGGGGGTTGGGGCCTACATTGCAAGGTAGAAAAGAGCCCGTCACAGCAAAGGGGGGGCAAAAAGTCAGATTTGGGCTAGGCTATAAGCTCACGAAAGAAGAAGTGGAGAGGCTAAGGAGAAAGCTCATGCGACGGCAGCTGCAAAAGCTAGGGGGATCCACATAGAGGAGAAACCCCGGCCTAGGCCTCACATAAGGAATTCATTCATAAGTGTCGGGGTTGTGAAGATTGACCGGAATGGGGAAACCCGATTAACCCCACACAAGCCTACAACACCAATTTACCCCACCAATCCCTACATCACCCTTCCCATCCTAGAGATAGACTTGGCCGCGTTATCCCTTTTTGAGGAATGATGGCCTGTACCTGAATAAACTCCCCCTGTGGTAAATCACCACAAAATTGTGTTATCGTTTGAGGACATCATCTCAGATGAAATGGGGATCAATCTGATGGAGGTTGACTCCAAACATCTGTATCAGTCAGCATCCTCCATCCAAACAGGTGAAAGAGTGGCCCCTCAGGTACGCAACTGGGCATCTTTTCCCCAAACCCTGAAAGCGGGGAGTGACCTAATATTTGGTATCTGTTTCCTAAAAAAAATAACCTATAAAAAGTGAGATAAGCCCCTGGCAGGCAATACGTTGTATATACACAGACTCGTGCTGCCAAGGGTCCGTCTCCAAAGAAAACATAAATCTCAAAAACATTGAAAAAATATAAAATCCCAAAAACATTGAAAAAGTATAAGGTCTAAAAACATTGTCATTTAAAATTCCAAATAAAGTCTCACAAAAAGATGCCTTAATTGAAATACCCGTCCCACGTAAAATCGACCCCTTTCCTATAGAAATACAAGGAGAGGTAGGTGTTACGAGTCTGGACAAGGATATCCCTTTGGAGGAGCTCCCCAACGAGCTCCTTGACCGATTTGTTGAGTTTGAGCATGACCCTACCCCTATTGTCGAGGAAACCGAGGACATTAATCTAAGGACTGAGGAGATTCCCCGAATTACCAAAATCGGAACATCGCTGTCTCCCAAAGAAAGAAAAAATATGATCAATTTCCTTCGGTCATACCAAGACATTTTTGCCTGTTCGTACGAGGACATGCCTGGTCTAGACACCGATTTGGTCAAGCATGAGCTGCCTCTCTACCCTGATATGAAGTCAGTTAAGCAGGAGCTAAGACGTCTCTGACCTGAGTGAATGCTGAAAGTTAAGGATGAGGTCATCAAACAATATGACCCAGGGTTTCTCATGGTATCCAAATACTCAAAGTGGCTAGCCAATATTGTGCTTGTGCCAAAGAAAGATGGAAAGGTCCACATGTGCATCGATTTCTAAAATTTGAACAATGCGAGCCTAAAGGATAATTTCCCATTGCCGAATATCAACATCTTGGTCAATAATACAGCTAGCACGAGATGTTTTCTTTTATGGATGGATTCTCAGAATACAATTAGATAAAGATGGCAGAGGTAGATCGAGAGAAGACTACGTTCATCACCCCCTGGGGAACCTTTTGCTATCGAGTCATACCATTTGGGCTAAAGAACGCCGGTGCAATGTACCAGAGAACTATGACTGCATTGTTTCACGACATGATGCACTGAGAGATTGAACTGTATGTCAATGATATGATAGCCAAGTCATCGGAGTGAGGCAATCACTTGGTAAACCTCCAGAAACTGTTTAAGAGGCTGAGAAACTATAGGTTATGTCTGAATCCACAGAAGTGCGCTTTTGGCGCTATGTCCAGAAAATTGTTAGGATTCATCATCAGCAGGAGAGGGATCAAGGTCGACCCAGTCAAAGTCAAAGCTAACATAAAAATACCACTGCTGTCTACTGAGAAAGACGTTAGAGGGTTCTTAGGCAGAATATAATATATCAGTCAGTTCATTGCACAACTAACTCCAATCTGCACGCTGATCTTCAAGCTACGTTGAAAGAACTTACCCATTGAATGGAATGACGATTGTCAGGCAGCATTCGATAAAATCAAAAGCTACCTCCTTAACCCACCTATTTTAGTACCACCCAAGCAGGGTAGACCTCTCTTGATGTATCTCTCCACGACAGAAGTTTCGATGGGATACATCTTCGGGCAGCATGACGAGACGGGAAGAAGAGAGCAGGCCATCTACTATCTGAGCAAAAAGTTTACTAATTATGAAATGTGCTATTCTCATCTAGAGAAAGCATGCCTGGCTCTTGTATGGGCTACTCAAAGGCTCCACCATTACTTCCTATCTCAAGCTATTCTACTTGTGGCCCGAATGGACCCGTTGAAATACTTATTCGAAAAGTTGGCTCTCACTGGGCGGACTGCACGATGGCAGCTCTTGTTATCTGAGTTTTACATCATGTATGTCACTCAGAAGTCGATTAAAGGGCAGGCACTCACCGATCATTTTACCGATAATCCATTGCCAGATTATGAACCTTTGAGAATCGAGTTTCCGGATGAGGAAATCCTGTTGATGACGGAAGACGATATTGAAGAAGCAGAAGAATCTTGGGTAATGCACTTTTATGGGGCAGCTAATGCCGAGGGTCAGGGAGTTGGCGCCATTCTAATTTCGCTAAAAGGATCCCATGTACCTGTCTCTATCAAGCTCAACTTCCCTTGCACTAATCAATATGAAGTTGTGTCACGGGCCAGCAAAGCGGCTTCCTCGATCCTAAAATGTAACTCACCTTTGAGTGTTTGGCGATTCTTAGTTGATCATATGACAGACGAATGGAGATTGGAAGACGAAAGATGAGAAACTGATCCCCTACCATGAGTACCTCAAGGATATGATAGTTTGCTTCAAGGACATGACATTCTCATATGTCTCACATATAAGGAATCACTTTGTCGACGCACTAGCAACATTGTCATCAATGATAGAAACCTCGTATGGTGCTGAAATGAAACCGATCATGATCGAGGAAAGAAATGAGCCGGCTTTCTGCCTCCAGATTGAGGAACCAGCACAGCCCGATGATGAGCCACCTTGGTTCTCATATATGAAGAACTTCCTCGAGACACTAACTTTCCCTGAGGGTTCGTCCAAGACGGGCCAACGAACCATTCAACGGTTAACAACGGGCTACGTCAATTGCCGGGAATGCCTCTACAAGTGATCCTACAACAACATTTTTCTCAAGTGCCTTACAGAAGGTGAAGCGATCAATATTATGAAGGAGATCCATGAGGGAGTATGTGGTGCTCACGTCAGCGGTCACATGCTAGCTAAGAAAATTCTACGGCAGGGATACTTTTGGACCACTATAGAATCGAATTGCTACAAACATGTTCAGAAATGCTACAAGTGTCAGGAACACTTCAGTCTGATACACGCTCCTCCCATCCATCTACACTGCATGACCACTCGTTGGCCATTTGCTACCAGGGGCCTTGACATCGTCTGAATGATTAATCTGAAAGCATCAAATGGACATCGGTTCATCCTTGTCGCCATTGAATACTTCACTAAGTGGGTAGAAGCGGCATCATATGCGAACATCACGGCCAGTCACGTCGAGAAATTTCTCAAAAATAATATTGTGTGCTGATTTGGAGTACCCAAGCATATCATCACGGACAACGGCACAAATTTTGTGAATAAACATATCCGGGCTTTCTGCGAGCAATACAAGATCAAGCACCATCGCTCATCACCTTATCGGCCTCAAACAAATGGAGCCGTGGAAGCTGCGAACAAGATGGTCGTCCTCATCCTAGAGAAGATGGTCGTCACTTATCGAGATTGGAGCGAAATGTTGCCATTTGCTTTATGAGCCTACAGAACGTCGATTCGTACCACTACAGGGGCTACACCATTCTCCCTCGTGTATGGAATCGAGGCCGTCCTACCGGTAGAGATTGAAGTACCCTCGCTCCGAATCCTCATGGAATCAGGCTTACCCGAAGCAGAGAGATAAAGATCTCGCTTTGAATAATTAAGTCTACTAGATGAGAAAAGACTCCTAGCCTTGTGTCCTACTCAAGTTTACCAGGGGTGATTCGCACACACTTATAATAAATGTGTCTACGGTCAAGATCTAAAGGTAGGAGACACTGTACTGAAGAAGATCTTCCCATCCCTCCACGCCGATCCAAGAGGGAAGTTCAAGCCAAACTAGGAAGAACCTTACGTCTCCCGAGAGGTCGGGATATGCCATCCGCCTCGCCACCATGGACGGAGATCATCTTCTTGAGCCAATCAATGCGAGATACGTCCGACGATTCTACTCTTAGTCTATCACGACAAGGTAAGTCTTGGTAAAACAGATAGGTGACTGCTTAAGAACCACACAAAAGAGGCCATCATTCCAAGCACAGTAGCCAAAAAGCATCCCTAAAAATGATAATATCCTTTGTTACCCCATTCGAGCCTAGGCCTTTCTTTCAATGAACCCCTTCCCCCCAAAAAAAAGTGTACATATACAAAAAAAGGGAAGTAAAGTTACCATCGAAATCCTAAAAAATTGGAAAAGCAAAACCTCAAAAAGAGATTACCTGAAATAAAATAAAGGAAAAAGAAAAAAGAATCATGGGAGCTTGTACAGTAAAAATCCCCCAAGGACGAAGTGTGTTGTGAAAAACTGAAGCCGCATCAAGGAAACCCTTTTAGCCCAGCACGCCTTCAAATCCTAACCTAACCCATGGCAAAGCTACACCCTGAAGAAAGACCACTTTTTAGGTTCACAAGCAGTCATAGTATCTGTTAAGTCAAGGCTAGCGGAGTTGTGAGATGACACCAGAACCTCGTCTAGCCGGCTATGACGGAATCGACGTCAATGTCGTGGCTTTTGAAAATTAAATAAAAAGAAAAAATAAAATAAAAATACAAGCTCAAAGCAAGATGTGAAACTTGAAAAGAAACAATGGGTAAAAACAGCGAGTTTGTACGGACCAGGTGAAAACCGGAAAGGGCGTTTGGGGTAAGAGAGCAAAACCCATGGACGTGATTAAAACCCGAAAGGGCGCCACGGGTAAAAAGAGTGCAAAAAGGGTATGACGAACCCACCTTGGACATTGTGAGTAAAAAGAGATTTAAAAGAACAATTATTTGAGGAAAGGAATGAAGAAATATTTGAAACCTTGGTTCTCTCTCTCCTGTTACTCCCTTTGTCCGACTGGGCCGCTCATGTTAGTTCAAATCAGACCCCAACATGAATTGCCTTTGTGGAACTACTTCGTCAAACGTATGACTCAAGGTAAGGAGAAAGGTTTGACTCAGTCCAAGGGGATTGACGTTGCAGTGTTGGTAAAGCTGTTGAAACTCTATCATACCCAACCATTTAAAAAAAGGGGTTTCGACCATGCTCAAAAGAGGACCCGACATCTCACCCGGTGATTAAGGCACCACACCCAAAAAAAAACACACCAAATAAAAAGAATAAAAAGTCTATGTAAATATAATAGATTTTCCTTTTTTACTGCTTACACCAAATCCCAAAAATAGCTAGAGTGATGTCTACCTTTCTTTCTTTCTTTTTACAAAAATAAGGAAAAAACAAAAACATAAAAAAAATATGTATATAAAAAAGATGTGTGTATCTGTAAAGGAGTTTCTTACGCCCCATTTTCTGTGTAGTTAATCTATATAAAAAGTTATATGTGCAGGAAAGGATCAATGGCCGAGCTCGCTCTTCAAAGAACTAATCTCAGTGCAAAGACCATCCTCCCAAACATTCCGCTTGATCAACCAACGACCATGCAAGCTCTTATACCTCTTCCAAGACGTATCAGTAGCTCCAAGGGCAACACTCAAAGATCCTTTCAGACGAAGGACCTCACTCTCCGCTATCCCTGCTCTAACTTTCTCTTGTGCTAAAAGCTCATGCAGGACCCTCTTCTCATCAGTCAACAACTCAATACGGACTCAGAGCGCTGTCTCCTTCTTCGGCCAGGGGCCTCCCACACCAATACTCTCTAGCTGATCCAGATGATCAACAGCAGGCTTCTCAGCCAATAGCCAAGCCTCATACTCAGGGAAAGACTAAACTGAATCTCCCTGCTCCATATCATACATCAACGTCGACTGGCGCGTCTCCCAAAGGGCAGCAATCCGATCCACGTCCTCGGAGGATCCCCTAGAAAAGATCAAGTCACATAGAGGGCGTTTTGTCTCACAAGGCACCTGCTGAGAGTAGCCGAACTGACGCAACACTAGAAATGGGAAATAGAAGGTGCTGCCAGTCAATCCTAGAAGGGTGATGCCCTCATGGCCTCTGGAACGAACTATTGGGAAGGTTCTGTCTAACCAAGGAAGCCTCCATATCAGCTCGGCGTCGGTCAACCAAAGCATCAAAGCTGATGAATTGCCCTACGGAAGCAAGTGACACCTGTTAGTCTATTTTTAGTGTGCTTGCTACTGACTTTATTGAAGACAGTGACAAGAATGGGGTGAATGAAAATGAATGAGAGGTGAATTGAAAATGACAGAGCAGCAAGCCTAAAATATGCGCAATCCTGCAAAATACAGGGCTTGTTGTAGCAAGTTTTGATAAGTAAGAGTTTGTCCCACAGGGAAATTGATCTTAAGCTCCAAGGGAGCCATCTTTAGTAAGCCCTCCAGATCTGACTACAGATCTGGCAATCCTAAATGGAAGGGGATTTAGGGTCACTAAAATCTAAATTCTAAGGTATCCTAATGTCTAAACTATAAAAAGGTTTAAGAAAGAAGATGGAGTGAGAAAATAAATATAAAAGGGTGAGAAGTATACTATTAGGTTCAGATCTGATGGGTTTCATGACTCAGATTCAGATCTGCTGTTATAGAAGTCCTGTCTAGTGGCTACATTATCACCACTGTGGAGAAAGAATCCAACTCATCTCTGTGCCATGATCCAATCCCTTTATGGCTATAACTTGTCCACTTAAATGGTCACAGACTATCCAATTGGGGAACCACAATCCAGAGATGGGTCAGAACAAGTTTATCATTGTAGGCACTACTTCATCCAGGCTACAAGCACAAGAATCCATAGGGAACCTAAACCTCTAAAGTGCTATGTGTGGGGCTAGGCCTGTATGGGAGCATGTTAGCCCAGACATAGAACCAAAGAAGAGTTTGAGTGCAAGATTAGATCCATTGTCACCTTTGCTTCAGAGAGACTGCCGTGATCCAGTCGCAAGCCTACAATCTCTATAACCAAACCAGATCTGCTATCTGATGGCGGGTCTATACACATACAGGGGAGTTTGTCTCAGCACAATCTCTCACAGGGCTATAAGCACAAGTGCAGAGAAGAATAATCCGTCTTGAGTCTGTGGGTTGGCTTCACCCTAAGGCTATAACCTGTCAACTTAAATGGTCACAGACTATCCCAGAGGCTATCCTCCTCACAAAGCTCAAGGTAGAACAAGAAACATTGCTGCCACCACCATGTTCACAAGGCTACAAAAGCTCATTGCTCCCATGGGGACTTCAAATCTAGTGGGTCCTGTGGTGGGGCTAGCCCTGTATGGGAGCATGTTAGCCCAGACACACAGGCCACTTGGATCTGAATAAACCATAAAATCAATCCTCCATTGCTTGCAATATGTCCTAGCAATGGAGGATCTCAAGATAACAACCTTGTACAGAACAACTCACAAAAATCCCATAAAAGTAAAACACCCTATCATGAAACTCCATTAATCTATTCCAAATAGTCATACAAAGGCATAGCCAGCAAATGTTGGACTATGAAGAGAAGAAAAAGTAAAAAGAAAACTACCTAAAACTTGCTAGAAATATGCAGCTACTACAAGAAGAAGAAGAAAATAGACTAAATTCTCTTCTCAATAGAACATTTTCTAAACCTAAACCAGGCTTAGGTTTATATAGCAGTTAGTTTGGTGGCGCATTAGGGTTGGGAAACCCTAATTTTAACGATGCCACATGGCCTAATATTGTCCCTTGGATGCCTC
The DNA here is from genome assembly GCA_021018995.1 of Chloranthus sessilifolius. Classification (NCBI taxonomy): domain Eukaryota; kingdom Viridiplantae; phylum Streptophyta; class Magnoliopsida; order Chloranthales; family Chloranthaceae; genus Chloranthus; species Chloranthus sessilifolius. The sequence continues at coordinate 28,239,561 of CM037597.1, read as the reverse complement.
GGGGCACGTGCACAAAACTTGGAGTGTTAGAATGCATCCCCTAATTGCTGGAAGTTCCCAGAATGTCCTCTGCAGAGGTGAGAGAGAGTTAGAGTTCAGAGCCTCGCCAGGTAGCACTGGTTTCCAAGACTATCCCGTGGTAGCACGGTCTTCGCGAGGTTGGATTAGCTTGAAATTCTAGCCGTCACGGGGTTGTCTTAGTTGCAGTTGAAGCAGTCGCGCGATAGAGCATTGGATCCTCGCTGGATTGCTCTGGTCTTCGCGGGATTGCACTTTCCTTTTGAATGGCGTAGGAATCGCGCGAGCAATTTGTTTCTGAATGGATCTTCGCGAGGACGTGATGTGCATTGGTCTCTGAATTGTGCGAGAGGTTTTTTCTGAAGTTTTGCATCCCGAGGCCATTGCGCGATAGCTGCGCGCCGAAATACCTGGAGCTCTCTCTCCTCAGTTGATCTGAGTGAACTATGCGAGGTTTGAGAGTTGCTTTCTTGAGCTACACGAGACTGCACGAGCAGTTGTATTTGAACTTCGCGAGACCTACGCGAAGTATGATTCTGAAGCCCCTCTGTCACTCAACTACATGAGAACAGTGCGGGCAATTGGAAATGAGGTTTTGGGAGACTCGCGAGGACTGCGCGACGCTCAATTCTTGTCTGGGTTCAGCTTTCATCCTTCTGAGGGACTTCTGGGGCAAAAGTGGGCTCCTTAACAGGGTTCAGGCCTTATTGCAGCTGCTGTTTATTACCTACAGAAATGACTTAACACACATTTATTAGATGGCTAAGGGTCTAACAAAGGCTAAGTTAAGGGTTGAAAAGTGGTACTTTTCATGTCTTAACAACACCTACCAGAAAAGCATCGAGTCGCCTCACCTCGAGCAATATAAAAGTGTGGCACGGGTCTCAAGATAGCGAGATGCTCACCTAACCAAACTTGAAGTAGCAAAGGACATCCCCTGACGTTCTCCACCTTGCCCAGAGCAAACACATCAAGACATCGATACAGTTCAGCAAGGACCAAATGCATCATTGATCAGCCCTCTACCAATTCGGTCAAAACATCGCAAAGAGCCAGAGAGAAGCTCTCTCCCCCAATAAAGAAAAGGACTTTCAAGATGAGACTGAGAGCAAAGTCTTTCTCATTGAAGATGTTCCTAACCGACAATTTTTGAAGACTTTCGTCACCGAAAAGTTCTTTGAGGAATTTGATCGAAGACCTTGTGGGCCCCCCAATGAAACTTTTCTGGTACTCAAATTTCTTCAAACCGAGGGTAAGGTGAACGGATTTAGAGTAGCCCGACTTCGGTGTGACTCTTGCGAGGCCTCTGTGAAGCTTCAAGCCAGATAAATTGGATAGCTCCTCAGGGGTTGGAGTTAGCTCCCGCTTCCCATAACGGAACACATGCACATTTGTATCCCAAAAAGAGGTTGCCGCATGAAGTAGGTCCCACTGTAGAGGAACATCAAGAAATAAGGGAAGACGTGATACCCCAAGCCACTCCAATTCAACATGCTTGCTCTCGTCCAAGCTCCCAGGCCAACTTTTAAGAAAATTGGGCCCCAAGCCCAACGAAATAAGTAAATTGGTTCTGGGCCCTCCATGTAAGGGAGGGTTGGAAAGCGGGTCCATAGACGCACAAAGGTCTCTCAAGAATATAAAATTCAATATATTTTAATGGACCGAAAGCAAGGAGAAAAACGAGTCAGTCAAGAAGGCCAAGTCAAAAAGGAAAGAGAGCGAATCTGGACTGTCTCGGACATATAAGGCTTTGAAAAATGACAAAAAAATCACATTAAATAATAGCTTTGAAAAACCTAAAAAAAAGTCACACTAAATAATAGCTTTGAAAAACCCAAAAAAAATCACATAAAATGATAGCTTTGAAAAACCCAAAAAATAAAATAATAAATCACACTAAATAATAGCTTTGGAAAACCCAAAAAAAATCTCATAAAATGATAGTTTTGAAAAACTAGAATTCACATAAAATAATAACTTTGAACAACAAAAAAAAAACATATAAAATAAAAAGAAAATCCCAAAAATAATAAATCACATGAAATGATAACTTAAAATCCAAAAAAAACCACATAAAATAATAACTCAAAATCTAAAAAAAAAAATCACATAGAATGATAAACACTAAAAAGGATAAAAAATGTTCCACATAAAATAACAAAAAATATGCTTTGAAAAGACAGCACGCACTCCCAAAAATTGTTGCAACATCTATTTGTTTCGCTCAGGTAGTTGTGCTAAATAAACTTCAGAATCAATGGGTTTACCCAAAGTCCTCGAACCCTGCTTCAAGCAGGGACACCCGTGACTAGTTAAATGAGGTGGTCTATGCCTCAAATGACTGGATGCACATGCGTGTTCCGATGCGATAAAATATCGATATTTTATCAGCAACACCATTGTGCTATAGTAACGTCCTAAGTCTAAGGAACGCCTTGGATTCTGGATCCTACTTCAAAGTAGGAGCAACGGTGTCAATCCCAGTCAAACAGTCAATGTTTCGATTGAGTCGACTCCACTGCTAAATCTTTGCGATGAACACTCTGTCTTTGGGTTCATAGGAACATGAGTGTCTAACTTGAGATTATCATGAGCTATTTCGGAGGTGTGGACTCTTGGTCTTCACTGTCCGGGCATGCGCCCTATAGGGTTTGAGGACTGGATAACTCTGTTATAAAAAAGATCAATCATTGGTTGAAACCAACATGTTGAAAATGAAACTACACATCAATCAAACTATGTGTAAACATGCATGCAAAAAGGTTCATTTCCCTTATTTTCACAGGCTTAAAAACTGTAATGGCGCGGTATCCTTGTAAAGTGTACGCCTTGCGTCTGGGTATCCGTAGGATGGTCATTTGTTCTCGTAAATTATACCTAAACGGGTTCTGGGTCGAGACTTCCATTGCCTTTGTTGCTTATCGCCTTTAATGGGTGCATGTTTATGCATAGTTAAATGATTTGTAAGATCATTATTGGCAGAGACCAGGATTGGATGTCTCCTTCGATAGACACTCAATTTTGGTTGTATCTGTCTAGTGTTATTTAAAGTTGGATGCTCTAGGTCATGTTGATATGGGACACATTATCAAAAATGGCACGTACTCCCAAAAAGCATTGTGACATCTATTCGCTCCACTCGATAGTCGTGCTAAATAAACTTCTGGATCAATGGGTTTGCCCAAAGACCTTGAACCCTGCTTCACGCAAGGGCACCCGTGACCAGCCAGATGAGGCGGTCAATGTCTCATACGATTGGACACAAACTATGGATCTTCGCGTCTTTGTCTCGCGCCTATCTTTAAGTGTGAGTCGATCACCCTCTCACTCACGGAGCTGTTATATTCAGAATGAAACTTGAATATCAAACGTCATTAGTCATATCTAGAAGAAGATGTTTTTCCCAGTATATTGAGCTTTCGCTACTCATTCAACCTCGATTATGCCTAGTAATGTCGCTAAGCGCTTAGGGACCGATTACCTGGAGAAACGACCATTTTTCTCGACATACAAGGCTTTTGTTTTCTCACCATGTTACTCATCTGATGTTTGAAGTTTCATCTGAATGCAACAGATCTATCAGTAATGCCTTGGGCCTCTTCGGATATCTCTTTTCTTTGGCATTCGATCATTAGTGATCGGATAACAAAGAGGGGTATCTATAGACAGCCAAATTTAGCCCAAGGCCCGATCGACACATACTTCGAGAAAGGCGTACCCCCAAGCTTCTGAAAGCATTTTCCAAACTCTTAGAAATCATACCAAAATCCTTAAAAATCATCTCAAACTCTTAGGAATCAACTATAGCCTTCCCAGACCTATTAGAACCCTTCTCGGGCACGATTCGAACCCCCTGAACAGCGGTTAGAAAAAGGAGTGCCAAAGGTTTTATAGATAATTGTCAAACCTAAAGCATATATCATTAGAAAGTAGAGATTCCCATCTTTCCAACAAACTAAGAATTGTCTAATTAGGAGTTGTACATCAAAAGTTATAGCGAAATGAATATCGCAAATGTGTGTAGGAAATTACAAAATCGGACCCATAGAGCTAATTTCAAACCCTCCTGAATAGTGGTTAAAGAGAGCAATGGTAAAATTTATATAAACCTATTTTGATGCTAAGTTATATATCATTAGAAATAAGACTTCCACAGGTTTCCAACAAACCAAAATTTTCCTCAATCAGAGTTATACATTAAAAGTTATGGCGAAATGAAGATCGCAAATTTATGCAGGAAATTGCAAATTGGGCTGGGTCCCCTGCGGGTCTTCAACTTCCAACAGTTTGGGCCTGATTTTCCTTCAAAAAATGGCCAAAATTGACATTGGGAGTTTGACTTGTGGACCATCCCAAATTCTGGGGTGTGTTTCTTTAGGACCCTAGTGACCCTGTTAGCTTAGGTTATCTCCCTTTTGTCATTCAAGTCACCACCCTATCATCTACCATTAAACCCAAATTACTCTTCTCTAAGTTTTAGAAAATCTCAAAAACCTTAGATTTTCTATTACCTAATTGCTAATCCTAATTAGCTTTTAAGTACCCCCTAACCCTCTCTTATTCTATAAATAGAGAGGCACCCCCCTTGCAAAGGGCTTGAAAAATTTTTAAAGAGAGAAAAGGCTTCAGCTATTCCTCTCTTCCTCTTTTAGCATTTGTCCATTAAAATTCCAGCACCCTAGTTCATCCTTTAGACCTCATTTTCCACCGTCAATCCTTGAGATCTAGCTAGAACTAGACCCTAGCCTTCTTCTCTTACCTCTTAGCTACCAAGCCTTAGAACTTCAAACCCATCCTTCAACCCATTTGCTATCGGAAGCTCATCCAAGACACATCAACGCGAAGGTCCACATCGGTGCTACAAGGGCCTGAGAGCTCTGGCTCTCCCCACTATTTCTCTACCTTCTTTGCTTTTCCTCTATCCTAGAATTGAGCTGTTACGTTGCCCAAATTTTGGCAAGCGGGAAGGGCTCAATAGGATCAGTGTGCGTTCGGGCAAGAGGAAGTGCCACCCATTTTGCTTCTTTTTTTTATATATATAATTATATATATATATATATATATATTATATAAACCAGCCCCACATAGATCAGGCCATAGTAGAGACCGCTTACGAGCGGGTTGATAGGGTGCCTAACACCTTCCCGATTGATAATTGAAGCCCCTACCCAAGAGCCTTTGGCGTAGACCGAATTCATAGTCATATTTGTAGCACTTTGGTGCTTATAAAAATGATCTAGGTTTCCCGGGACACCAAATGCTCCGGGTGGCAACTCTAAATATTTTACTTAGCGAGCGCATTGACGGGATCGTCAAAAAATCCCACGGTTGCACATAAAGGATGAGGTCATTAAGTAGTACAACGGTAATTTCTTCATGATTTCCAAATACCCACTGTGGTTATCCAACATCGTACCAGTACCAAAGAAGGACGGAAAGGTTTGCATGTGCATTAACTTCTAAAATCTCAATAAGGCGAGCCCGAAGGACGACTTTCCTTTGCCAGAGATCGGCATCTTGGTTGATAACACTATTGGGCATGGGATGTTCTAGTTCATGGATGGATTCTCCGATTACAATCAAATCAAAATGGCAAAGGGGGACCGAGAAAAGACAACATTCATCACTCCATGGGGAACTTTCTGCTATCGAGTCATGTCGTTTGGATTAAAGAATGTCGGGGCAACGTATCAAAGATTGATGACAATACTGTTCCACGACATAATGCACCAAGAAATTGAGGTGTATGTCAACAACATGATAGCCTAGTCTCAAGAGAGGTGATTATCTAGTGAACCTCCAAAATCTATTTGAAAGACTGAGGAAATACAGGTTACGTCTGAACCCGCAAAAATACGCATTCGACTCCATGTCAGGAAAGCTACTAGGCTTCATCATCAGCAGGAGAGGCATCGAGGTTGACCCAATCAAAGTGAAAGCCATCATCAAAATGCCTCCACCGTTTACCGAGAAAGTGGTCAGAGGTTTCTTTGAAGGATACAGTATATTAGTCGATTCATTGCATAGATCACTCCTATCTGCAAGCCATCTTCAAGTTACTAAGGAAAGACTCTCCTGTTGAATGGAACGACGATTGTCAAGTCGCGTTTGATGAACTCAAGAGTTATCTTCTCATCCCGACCGTTCTAGTACCACCAGTCCCAGGGAGGCCACTACTAGCGTACCTCTCTAGAACCGATGGGATGTGTCCCAGGACAACACGATGAAACTGGAACAAGAGAGTAGGCCATTTACTACCTGAGCAAGAAGTTCATTGATTATGAAAACATGCTATTCTCATCTGGAGAAGGCATGCCTGGCTCTCGTCTAGGCTCCACAAAGGCTTCGCCACTACTTACTCTCTCAAGCAGTTCTCCTTCTAGATAGGATGAATCCTTTGAAGTATTTATTCAAAAAATCAGCTCTCACTAGGCGAACTGCAGTTTGACATCACATATGTCACCCAGAAATCAATCAAGAGGCAAGCACTCGCTTATCATCTTGCCGAAGATCCTTTACCTGATTACGAACCTTTGAGAATTGAATTCCCTAATGAGGACATCTTCTTAATGACAGAGGATGATATAAAAGAGGCAAAAGAGTCCTGGGTAATGCACTTTGATGGGGAATCAAATGTTAAAGGATAAGAAGTTGGCATTATTCTAATCTCGTCGAAAGGATCCCACATCCTAGTCTCCATCAAGTTCAACTTCTCCAGCACCAACAATATGGCCAAGTACGAAGCCTGCATAGCTGGATTACAAGCAACTGTCGACCTAAACGTAACTCGTCTCAGGGTGTTTGGTAACTCATAGCTACATAATATGCCAAAACAACAGGCACTGAAAAATGAAAGATGAAAAGTTGATCCCATACGATGAGCACCTTGAAGTTCTAATCAAGTGCTTTGACGATGTTACCTTCTCTTATGTCTCGCAAACAAGAAATCTCTTTGCCAATGCACTAGCAACATTGGCCTCAATGGTCAAAATTCTATACGGCGTCGAGATGAAGTCGATCATGATCAAACAAAGGAATGAGTTGACCTTTTGCCTCTAAATCGAAGGATCCACAAAGCTCGATGATGAGCTTCCATGGTTCTCAAACATAAAGAACTTCCTTGAAACATGAACCTCCTCCGAAGGGACGTCCAAAATAGACAGGCGGACCATCCAACATCTAGCATCAAATTATGTCATCTGTGGCAAATGCCTTTACAAATGGTCATATTACAATATCCTGCTCAGATGCTGTGCAACCATGGGAGTCGAGACAATCCCATTGCGGCGATGCGCACTCATAAAAATTAAAGAGTCGCCACCCGGAGTTTTGGTGTCCTAGGAAACCCAAATCAAATTTAAAGAGCACCGAAGTGCCAAAAATTGACTCTGAATCCGGACTACGCCAAAGGCACTTGGGTAGGGGCTTCAGTTATCGATTGGGAAGGTGTTAGGCACTCAATCCACCCACTTAATGTGGTCTCTACTTATGGCAAAAATAAAAATGATATAAAAGAAACAAAAAAGCCTTCCTTTTGCCCAAGGGACATTAAAATCCTATTTGTGCTCCTCTGTTCCTGTCAAAAATTCAGCGGCATTACGGCACAAATGAAAGGATGGAGGAAGAACCTAGAAGGTAGAAGAATAGAGGGGAGAGTCGGAGCTCTCGGGCCCTTGTTGCACCTCTGTGGAGCCTTGTGTATGCTTGCTTCAGTGAGCTTTAATGGCTTGTATGGTGGAATCAGGGTTCTAACTCCTAGGGCTTGGTAGCTAAGAGGTAGAGAGGGAAGTCTAGGGGGTAGAGCACACCTAAACTAAGGCTTTTAGATAAAAAGCTAAGGTCTAAAGAGGGTTTGAAGGATCTGAAATTTGTATGAGAAAGTACACTAGAGGAGAGAGAGAGAGAGAGAGGTTTCTTAATCTCTAATTTTGAGAATTTTTTTTAAGCCTCTCTAAAGGGGGGCTGCCTCTCTATTTATAGGAAAAGGAGAGGTTAGGAGGCTGTTTAAAGGCTAAACTAGGTTAGAAATTAGGTAATCTATCCATCTAAGGTTTCCTAGGGTTTGGAGCCTTGAAATATGTGAAAAGATGCTCCAGTAGTAGATTAGAGGTTTAAACCACTTAAGGGGTTACAAATAGATAGGGAATGGGTGCAACAGATAAAGCAAAACACACCCCAAGGATCGAGATGGTCAACAAGTCAAACCCTAATCTCAATTTTTGAGGTAAAAACCCAAGGTTACTGTTCCTAAGCCTGGAGTAACTAATAGATGCGTCAGGCAAAGGTACAGTACAGTAGTGGCTAACAGGGATTTGGGACGTAGCTGCCCGAGGTGGGGCCATCCTATAGGCTGGTGCATCTAATAGATGCGCCAAAACCGTAGGGGGATCCTCCTCAAAATCCTAAATTACCCTTGACCTTCGGAATGCGATATCATCTCGCGTACAGCTCCAATTGGGGTGATTCTTAGCTTGTTGGAAAGCTGAGGAATTCAACTTTTCAATCGTATGAGATTTGATCATAGTATAAAGTCCCAGCTACACCCAGTGCACCACTCTTTATATATTGCTCGGGAAAGCTAGGTTTAGGTTTGGAATGGTTTCTAAGGGTCGGGATGGGTTTCTAGGGCTTTGGGAAGGTTCCTAAGGGATCTGGGGTGATTCCGAAGGGTTTGGGATGGCTCCTAAGGTTTCAGGAAGGTTCCCAAGGGTTCCATACATGCGATCAAAAGCTCGAGAGTGCGCCTCTCTCGAAATGCATTTCGTTCGGGCCTTAGGCCAAATTTGGGTTTCTACAGATGCCTCTCTTCGGCATCCGATCACTAATGATCGAATGCCAAAGAAAAGAGACATCCAAAGAGGCCCAAGACAGTTACTGACAGGCCCTTCGTATTCAGAATGAACTTCAAACATTAGACGGGTAACATGGTGAGAAAATGAGAGCCCTGTATGTCGGGAAAAATGTCCGTTTCTCAAGGTAATAGGTCCCCAAGCGCTTAGCGACATTACTGGGCATAACCGAGGTGGGATGAGTTGCGAAAGCCCGTTAGTAGGGAAAAATTTTCACTTCTCGAGATGATTTGAAGGTGATTAAAGTTCAAGATTCATTATGAATACAAAAACCTTGCAAGTAAGAGTTTCCATAGTTTATTTAGGCGAACCCACACTTAAAGATAGGCCTAAAGCAAAAAATATGTAAGGTTCCATAGTTTGCATCCAATCATACGAGGCATTGATCGCTTCATTTGACTGGTGGCGGGTGCCCCTGCTTAAAGCAGGGTTCGAGGTCTTTAGGCGAACCCATTGATCTCGAAGTTTATTTAGCACGACTACCCGAGTAGAGTGAATAGATGTCGCGACATTTTTTTGGAGTACGTGCTGCCTTTTCAAAACACATATTTTTTATTATTTTATGTGAGAAAATTTTGATTTTTTTATGTTATCATTTTATGTGATTTTTTTTATTTTCGATGTTATCATTTGATGTGATTTTTTGAATTTTAAAGTAATCATTTTATGTGATTTTTTTGGATTTTCAATGTTATTATTTTATGTGATTTTTATCTATCACTTTATTCTATTTTATTCTATCATTTCATGTGACTTTATTCTATCATTTTATGTGAATTATTTTTGGGATTTTCTTTATTATTTTATGTGGATTTTTTTTAGATTTTAAGTTATCATTTTATGTGATTTTTTTTTTTTTTCTATGTTATCATTTTATGTGATTTGTTTTAGATTTTTCTATGTAGGATCGGGATTCCTTGAGCATGCTCATCGATCTCGACCCATTTATTCTAGCACAGCTTCCCGGGCAAGTCAAATGAGAGTTGATATGCCCTTGGGGAACATGTGCACCTGCTGGGGATACAAAATATGTAAAAAAGGGGGCTAGGCTATGTGTGTGTGACCCACACCAAACCAAAATCCAGCCAAAATGAAGCTTGGTGCAACTATTAGTTGCACCAGGCCAACTGGGGGCCCAAAATAGCTTCGTGCATTAATTACATGTGCCAAGCATGGCTGGGGGCACTTTAAAGAGGGCCGAGTTCAGGCAAAAGGGGTTGATTTCAAAATTTTCTCCTTCTCTCTTCCAAAACCGAAAAATAGACCTTCCCCTAGGGTTCCTTTACATTGCCTCTAAGCGTGCTTCATTGCCGGTATTTGCTTGCGCCACTTAATCGCCCGCTCCACGCTAGATCAGAGACCTTGAGTATCTATCTTCAAATAAAGCAGAATAGATCCGACCAAAATTGGGTGCCTACGGAAGGAGGCACTCAATCTTGGTCTCCGTCAACGATGATCTTATTATCGAACAATTATACAAAAACATGCACTCATTAGGGGTAGATAAAAATAAAGGGGAATGAAAGTCCTGACCCAAAACCTGTTTGGGTATAATTTATGAGAACAAATGATCATCTAACGGATACCCAGACGCAAGGCGTACACTTTATAGAGATACTGTACAAATGCAGGTTTTAAGCCTGCACCCTAAAATGAGCCCTTCAAAATGCAATTTAAACATAGTCGTTCGATAGGTAATTTCCTTTTTAACAGGTTAGTTTTCCAACAATTGACCTTTTTTATAACGGAGTTACCCAGACCTCATTAGGGCGCACGCCCAGACAACGCAAACCAAAATTCCACACCTTCGAAAAAGTTTGTGATGAATTTGAAGTTAGACACTCACATTCTTCTGAATCCAAAAACAGAGCGATCAACTCAAAGAATTTAGCGGTGGAAGCAATTTGATCGAAACATTGACTGTTTGACTGAGAATGACACTATCACTCCTACTTTGAAGTAAGATCCAGAGATCTAAGGCAAACTTTAGATTTAGGACATTAATATAACATAGTTGTGTTGTCGATAAAATATTGACATTTTACGACACTGAAACACGCATGTGCGTGATGAAAACACAGATTTGTTTTTTCTATTTTCAAATGATTGCTTTTTCTATTTTTTTTTAATAGACCGATGCCTGTGGAGAGATGCTTCATTTGATTTGTCCATCACCGAGAGGTTGCTGGCTACGAGACTTTGGACCATTTTGATGTTCCTCCACATTTCTCAAGAAAACATCAACCCCTTTTTTGTTTATATATGTAACAATATGCATCCTAATTAACAGAAGGAGAAGCAAACCCTTACCTACACATTTTAAAATTTTCAAGATTTATATATTTTTTGGATTTTTGTTTTTAGATTTTCTGTTGTTGTTCTTCTTCTTTTTTTCATTTTCAGATGGAAATATGATGATGTACATATGTACATGGGCATAAAAAAGGAGTATATATATATATTTTTAGAATTTTTCATACTTTTCGTTCTTGTTATTATTTTTTTCTTTTTCTCTTTTTTTTTTTTTTTTGATGCCTTAACAATGAGGCGAAGTAACAGGTCCCATTTTAAGCATAGCCGAATCCATTCATGCGGTTGGACCTGAGTGAGTTTCAACAGTTTTACCAAGCCCAGAACGTCAATCCCTTTGTATTAAGTCAAACCTTTCTCCTTTCCTCAAGTCATACATTTGACAAAGCAGTTTGACAAAGACAACTGGTCGGGGCCCAATTTGAACAAACATGAGCGGCCCAGTCGGAAAAAAGGGGTAACAGGGAGAGTAACCAAAAGGTTCCTCAAACATCAATCTCATCAATCTTTTCAAACCTTTCCCTCCTTTTGTTTTCTCTTTTTTTCTTTTTAATCCTTTTTTACTCACAACGCCCAAGGTGGGTTGATCGTGCCCGTTTTTGCCCTCTTTTTACCCGTGGCGCCCTTTCGAGTTTTCACCACGCCCATGGGTTTTGCTCTCTTACCCCAAGTGCCATTTTAGGTTTTCACCTGGCCCGCACAAGTTCATTGTTTTTACCCGTAGTGCCCTTTCTGATTTTCATCACGTTCATCTTGCTTTGAGCTTGTATTTTATTTTATTTATTATTTTTATTATTATTATTTTTTTAAAGCCATGACATAGATGTCGATTCCGTCATAGCCGGCTAGATGGGTTCTGGTGTTGTTTCACAACTTGGTGCTTGTTGACTTAACAGATACTATGACTGCTTGTGAACCTAAAAAAGAGGGCTTTCTCTAGGGTGTAACTTGGCCATAGGTCAGGTTAGGATTTGAAGGTATGCTGGGCTAAAAAAGTTTTCCTTGATACGGTTTTAGTTTTCCACAACACACTTCTTCCTTAGAGGATTTTTGCTATGCAAGCCCCATGATTTCTCTATTCTCTTTCTTTTCTATATATACACATTTTTTTTGTTCCTTTGTTTTATGCAGGCAATCTTTTTGATATTTTGTTTTTCTGGTCTTTTTTTATTTTTGGTAGTAATTCTACTTCCACTCTCTTTTTTTGTATATGTACATGCCTTTTCTCTTTTTCTTTGCAGGGAAGGGTTTATTGAAAGAAAGGCCAAGGCTCAAATGGTGTACCAAAAGATATGCTCGTTTCAAGGACGCTTTTTGGGTTACTGGGTTTGTAATGATGGCCTCTTTTGTGTGGTTCATAATTAGTTACATATTTGTTTCACCATTACTTACCTTTCCGCGATAGACTAAGAGTAGAACCGTTAGACATATGCAGCGTTGATGGGCTAAGGAAAATGATTTCCATCCATGGTGGCGAGGTGGATGGCATATCCCGACAGTACTTCCTTGATGGCGTAAGCTCCCTCCCAGTTAGACTTAAACTTTCCTCTCGGATCGGCGTGGAGAGAAGGAAAGATTTTCTTCAGCACAGTGTCTCCCAGCTTTAGATCTCGACCATACACACGTTTATTATAAGCGCGTGCGATTCACCCTTGATAAACTAGGGTACGACATAAGGCCAGTAGCCTTTTCTTGGATAACAGGTTCAACTGTTCAAAGTGAGATCTCTCTCTTTCAGCTTTAGATAGGCCTGATTCCATGAGGATGTGGAGTGAGGGTACTTCTACCTAAGCTAGCAAGACGGCCTCGGTTTCATAAACAAGGGAGAATGGTGTTGCCCCTGTAGTGGTATAGATCGACGTTCTGTAGGCCCACAATGTAAAGGGTAGCATTTCGCTCCAATCTCGGTAGGTGACGACCATCTTCTCAAGGATGTGGACGATCATTTTGTTCGCAGCTTCTACTGCTCCATTGGTTTGCGGTCGGTAAGGTGACGAATGATGGTGCTTGATCATGTACTACTCGTAGAAGGCCTTGATGTGCTTATTTGCGAAGCTCATGCCATTGTCAGTGATAATATCCTTGGGTACTCCAACTTGGCACACAATATTTCCCTTGAGAAACTTCTCGATGTGCTGGGCCGTGATGTTGGCGTAGGATGCTGCCTCTACCCATTTGGTGAAGTACTTGATGGCGATGAGGATGAACCGATGTCCATTTGAGGCTTTCGGATTAATCATTCAGATAATGTCGAGGCCCCAGGTGGCAAAGGGCCAAGAAGTGGTTATGCAGTACAGATCGATGGCAGGAGCATGTATCAGACTAGAGTGTTCTAGACACTTGTATCACTTCTGAATATGCTTGTAGCAGTCTGATTCCATAGTAGTCCAAAAGTATCCTTGCTGTAAGATTTTCTTAGCGAGCATGTGACCGCTGATGTGGGCACCGCGTACTCCCTCATGGATCTCCTTCATGATATTGACTCCTTCGCTCTTGGTAAGGCACTTGAGCAAAATATTGTTGAATGATCACTTGTAAAGGAATTCCCGTCAAATGACGTAGCCTGCTGCTAAACGTTGAATAGTTTGCCTATCCTCTCTGGATGTTCCCTCGGGGAAAGCTCGAGTCTCGAGGAAGTTCTTGATATCCTAGAACCAAGGTGGCTCATCATCCAGCTTTGTAGGTTCCTCAATCTAGAGCTGGCTCATTCCTCTACTCAATCATGATCGGATTTATCACAACACCATATGAAATTTCTACCATTGACACCAAACTTGCTAATGCGTCGGTAAAGTGATTCCTTATTCGTGGGACATAGGAGATTGTGACATCCTCAAAACATTCAATCAAGTCCTCGAGATGCTCATGGTAAGGGATCAGTTTCTCATCTTTCATCTTTCAGTCGCCGTTCATTTGGCAAATGATCAGCTGCGAATCGCCGAATACTTAGAGGCGTGTTAAGTTTAGATCGAGAGCTACTTGCAGGCCAGTGGCACAAGCTTTGTACTCGGCCATGTTATTAGTGCAAGGGAATTTGAGTTTGATGGAGACTGATACATGGGATCCTCTCGACGAAAACAAAATGGTACCAACTCCCTGACCTTCGACATTTGTTGTCACGTCAAAGTGCATTACCCACAATTCCTCTACTTCTTCAGTATCGTCTTCCGTCATGAATAGGATGTCTTCAACAGGGAGCTCGGTTCTCAAGGGCTCATAATCGGGCAATAGATTGTCGGCAAGATGATCAGCGAGTGCTTGCCCCTTAATCAACTTTTAAGTGACGTAAGTGATATCAAACTCAGACAAAAAAAGTTGCCATCGTACAGTTCGTCTAGTAAGAGTTGGCTTCTCAAATAAGTACTTCAATGGGTCCATTCGGGGTAGGAGTAGAACGGCTTGGGATAGTAAGTAATGGCGGCGCCTCTGAGTGGCCCATACAAGAGCGAGGCATACTTTCTCCATATGAGAATAGCGCATCTCGTAGTCAGTAAACTTCTTACTGAGATAGTAGATAGCCTGCTCCCTTCTTCCTGTCTCGTCATGCTGCCCTAAGACACATCCCATCGAAACTTCTGTCATGGAGAGATACATCAAGAGCAGTCTCCCCGGCTCGGGTGGTACCAACATAGGTGGATTGAGAAAGTAGCTTTTGATTTTATCAAACGCTGCCTAACAATTGTCGTTCTATTCAACGAGAGAAATCTTTCGAAGTAGCACGAAGATCGGTGTGTAAATAGGTGTTAGTTGTGCAATGAATCGGCTGATGCACTGTATCTTGCCCAAGAACCCTCTGACCTCTTTCTCAGTAGACGACGGTGGCATTTCTGTGATGGCCTTTACTTTGAGTGAGTCGACCTCGATACCTCTCCTGCAGATGACGAATCCTAACAATTTTCTGGACATAGCGTCGAATGCACACTTTTGTGGATTCAGACATAAACTGTACTTTTTTAGCCTCTCAAATAGCTTCTAGAGGTTTACCAAGTGATCGCTTCACTCCGGTGACTAGGCTATCATATCATTGACATCCACTTCAATTTCTCGGTGCATCATGTCATTAAACAACGCAGTCATAGCTCTTTGATACGTTGCCCCAACATTCTTTAGCCCAAATGGCATGACTCAGTAGCAGAAGGTTCCCTAGGGGGTGAGGAAGGCCGTCTTTTCTCGGTCGGCCTTTGCCATCTTTATCTGGTTGTATCCGGAGAATCCATTCATGAAAGAAAGCATCTTGTGCCTAGCAGTGTTATCGACTAAAATGTTGATGTGTGGTAACAGGAAGTCGTCCTTCGAGCTTGCCTTGTTTAAATTGCGAAAATCAATGCACATGTGGACTTTTCCATCCTTCTTCGATACAGGCACTATATTAGTTAGCCACTGCGGGTAATTAGATACCATGAGAAGCCCTCATCATATTTCTTGATGACCTCATCCTTGACTTTCAGCATCCACTTGGGTAGGAGTCGTCCCAATTTCTGCTTGGCCGGATTGATATCAGGGTAGAGTGACAACTCGTGCTCGACCAAATCGGTGTCCAAACCAGGAATGTCCTCATATGACCTGGCAAAAATGTCTTGGTATGACCAAAGGAAATCAATAATGCTTTTTCCTTCTTCGGGAGACAGTGACGTTCCGATCTTGATAATTCGAAGAATCTCATCAGTCCCCAAATTGATATCTTCTGTTTCTTCGACAATGGGGGTAGAGCCATGCTCAAAGTTGGCAAACCTATCAAGGAGCTCATTGGGGAGCTCCTCAAAAGGAAAATCTTTGTCCAGACTCGTAACCCCTGCCTCTTCTTGTATTTCTACAATGAAGGGGTTGATTTTAAATAGGACGGGCATTTTGATTAAGGTATCCTTTTGTGTGATTTTATTTAGAATTTTGGAAGATAATATTTTTGGATTTAATATTTTCTCTATGTTTTTGGAAATTTTCTTTTCTTCGAAAACGGGGCCTTGGCAAAGCGGGGTCCTATATATACACAGTATTGCCTGTATCTCACTTTTTACAAATTATTTTTTTTGGGAAATGGGTGCCAAATTTTATACCACTCCCTACTTTCAGAGTTTGGAGTAAAGATGCCCAATTGCGTACCTGAGGTGCTGCTGCTTTACCTTTTCGGATGAAAGGTGCGACTGATATGGCTCTTCGAAGTCAACTTCTATCATGTTGATCCCGGGTTTGTCTGAGATTATGTCCTCAAACGTCAACATAGTTTTGTGGTGATTTACCATAGGGGGAGATTGTTCAGGTACGGAACGTCATTCCTCAAAGAGGGACAACGCGGCTAGGTCTACTTCTAGGTGAAGAAGGGTAATGTGGGGATTGGTGGGGTGAACAGGTGCTATGGGCTTGTGTGCGGTCAATTGGGTAGCCCCGTTCCAATGGATTTTCATGACTTCGACACTTACGAATGAATTCCTGATGTGAGGCCTAGGACAAGGCTTTTCCTCTACATGTATCCCCCTAGCTCTTGCAGCTGTCGTGGCTCGGGCTTTCTCCTTAGCCTCCCGAGCTTTTTCCTCAATGGGCTTGTAACTTTGCCCAAATATGACTTTTTGGCCCCCCTTCGCTGTGACGGGCTCTCTTCTTCCTTGTAATCGGGGTCCCAGCCCCTTTCCTCTTTAATAGCCCCACTTTTGGAGCATGGCCACTGCCGCTACCATTCCACCTCCGATTTTCGAAATAATACCCTCGATGGGCTCCGGGAGTACCATTGATACTTCGTACTCAAAATTGTGGAGGTCAACATCCTCAGCTGTGTGTGGCATATCCAACACTTTTGGCTTCTCAATGTTGTTGCTGGCTTTTTCCTTCTCATCGTGCCCCTCACCAATGATAGTGATAATCTTATGCCCGGATGCAAACTTGAACTTTTGATGTAGCGTCAATGGTATCTCTCTGACTTCATGTAACCATGGGCGTCCTAACAATAGATTGAACAAAGATTTGATATCCATTACCTGAAATAATATGGAGAAGGCCATTGGCCTAATCGATAGCTCAAGGTTAACTTCTCCCATTATCTCTCTTCTCGTATTATCAAAACCTCAGGCACTGGTTCTTGTGGGTCTCAACATGCAAGAATCTACCCCAACCTTTGTGGCGGTTCTCAGTGGGCATATATTCAGAGCAGACCCATTGTCAATTAGCACCAAAGGAATTATCATATTTTCGAATTCCATAGTAATATTAAGGGATTTTAAGTGACTACTTTCCTCATCTGGTAAATCAGCATCCAAAAACGAAATGACATTTGGAGTCATCACTTGACCATTTATCTGCCCGACCTCATCTGGGCTCACCTGAAGCGATATGTGCTCATTCTTTAATGCCCCATTAAGGCTTGAAAATGGAGTGGGGATGTCATTAATAAATCCCAAACTGTGATATGAGTAAACATTCTTCTCAACTAAGTCTCCAGTATATGTTCACGACTCAATTTTTCAAAAAGGTTTACGGTGTTATCCTTCTTTCCCTCCGGTTGGGTTTGTGTTGCTACTGGTACTACTGGCTGCTTTGAAATCTTCCTTGATCGGGTAACAAAATCTACGGCCCCTTCTCTGCTGCTGTCAATGTTGACATCTGTCTGCTCATAACTCAGTGGGACCTGATGAGGATTATAGGTTGGTCTTGAAATCTGACATGGAGTAGTTGTCGGTATCTGGTGCACTTGTACTGACGGCCCAAGATGGGTGGGTAAGACTTGTTTAACTTCAGTGACAGATGAGTGGGTGGCAAAATTGGGCCTGGTGGGAGTGGTGAAGTTTGTGGGTGGTTGCACTGGGGGTAATGGGGTAGGAGTGGGCCATTGATAGTTGATAGGTGATGGTGGGGGATGGGGGGCCTGATGGGCTATCGGGTAATTGATGGGGGTGGCAGTGTATGGCTGATATGCATTAATTTGCACATAATTGACGGGTGTGGGTGATGGGAAATAATCCCTAAGATCTAAGGGTTCAACTTGTGGTGCTGAGTTGGGGAAATAATCTGAAAAATTCAAGGGTTCAATCACCCCAGTACTCCTCTCTTCGCAATATCTTTGCAATGGTGTCACATAACTTTCTCGGTCACTGATATAATTTGACGGGTCAAATTCAAACTCTTCCTCAATTCCTCTATTGTCCTGATGGTAGATCTTGGACCTGCTCCTCCGGTAGGGTGTGGGGGTAAAGGCACCTGATGTAATAATTTTTTCGGCGTCAATTAAATCTTATATCGCGTGTTTCAATGGGAAGCAGCAATTAGTCGAGTGACCCAGACCCTGATGAACTGCCTCAAGGTCGACCAGTCAAACTTGTCTGAAAGACCTTTATTAATAGTCTAGCAACATTGGCATTAATGGTCAAAATTCTATACGGCGTCGAGATGAAGTCAATCATGATCAAACAAAGGAATGAGCTGACCTTTTGCCTCAAGATCGAAGGATCCACAAAGCTCGATGATGAGCTTCCATGATTCTCAGAGATAAAGAACTTCCTTGAAACACGAAGCTCCTCCGAAGGGACGTCCAAAACAGACAGGCGGACCATCCAACATCTAGCATCAAATTATGTCATCTATGGCAAATGCCATTACAAATGGACATATAACAATATCCTGTTCAGATGCAGTGCAACTGTGGGAGTCGAGACAATCCCGTTGCGGCGATGCGTACTCATAAAAAATAAATAGTCGCCACCCGAAGCTTTTGGTGTCCCGGGAAACCCAAATCAAATTTAAAGAGCATCGAAGTGTCAAAAATTGACTTTGAATTCAGACTACGCCAAAGGCTCTTGGGTAGGGGCTTCGGTTATCGATTGGGAATGTGTTAGGCACTTAATCAACCCACTTAATGCGGTCTCTACTTATGGCCAAAATAAAACTGACATAAAAGAAGCAAAAAAGCCTTCCTTTTGCCCAAGGGGCATCAAAATCCTATTTGTGCCCCTCCGTTCCTGTCAAAATTCAGCAGCATAACGGCACAAATGAAAGGATGGAGGAAGAAATGAGAAGGTTGAGGAATAGAGGGGAGAGTCGGAGCTCTCGGGCCCTTGTTGCACCACTGTGGAGCCTTGCATAGGCTTCCTTTTGCCCAAGGGGCATCAAAATCCTATTTGTGCCCCTCCGTTCCTGTCAAAAATTCATCAGCATAACGGCACAAATGAAAGGATGGAGGAAGAAATGAGAAGGTTGAGGAATAGAGGGGAGAGTCGGAGCTCTCGGGCCCTTGTTGCACCACTGTGGAGCCTTGCATAGGCTTACTTCGGTGATCTTCAATGGCTTGTATGGTGAGAATCGGGGTTCTAACTCCTAGGGCCTGGTAGCTAGGAGGTAGAGAGGGAAGCCTAGGGCTAGAACACTCCTAAACTATGGCTTTTAGATGAAAAGCTAAGGTCTAAAGAGGGTTTGAAGGATCTAGAATTTATATGAGAAAGTGCACTAGAGGAGAGAGAGAGAGAGAGAGAGGTTTCTTAATCTCTAATTTTGAGAATTTTTTTTAAGCCTCTCTAAAGGGGGGGTGCCTCTCTATTTATAGGAAAAGGAGAGGTTAGGAGGCTGTTTATAGGCTAAACTAGGTTAGAAATTAGGTAATCTACCCATCTAAGGTTTCTTAGGGTTTGGAGCCTTGAAATATGTGAAAAGATGCTCCAATGGTGGATGATAGGTTAGAGGTTTAAACCACTTAAGGGGTTGCAGATAGATAGGAAATGGGTGCAACAGAACAAGAAAAACACACCCGAAGGATCGAGATGGTCAACAAGTCAAACCCCAATCTTAATATTTGAGGTAAAAACCCAAGGTTACTATTCCGAAGCTTGGCGTAACTAATAGATGCGCCAGGCAAAGGTATAGTAAAACAGTGGCTAACAGGGATTTGGGAAGTAGTTGCCCGAGGTGGGGCCCTCCTATAGGCTAGCGGAACTATTAGTTGCACCAAGCCATTTTTGGGGAGAAATGGCTTGGCACATCGAATAGATGCGCCAAAACTCTAGGGGGATCCTCCTCAAAACCCTAAAATGCCCTTGACCTTCGGAATGCGATATCTTCTCACGTACAGCTTCGATTGGGATGATTCTTAGCTTGTTGGAAAGCCGAGAACTTCTACTTTTCAATGGTATAAGATTTGATCATAGTATAATGTCTCAGCTAGTCCCAGTGCACCACTCTTCATCTATTGCTAGGGAAAGCTAGGTTTAGGTTCAGAATGGTTTATAAGGGTCGGGATGAGTTTCTAAGGCTTTGAGAAGGTTCCTAAGGGATCTGCGGTGATTCCTAAGGGTTTGAGATGGCTCCTAAGGTTTCAAAAAGGTTCCTAAGGGTTCCATACATGCTATCAAAAGCTCGGGAGTGCGCCTCTCTCGAAATGCATTTTGCTCGGGCCTTAGGCCAAATTTGGGTGTCTACAAATGCTTCTCTTTGGCATCCGATCACTAATGATCGAATGCCAAAGAAAAGAGACATCCGAAGAGGCCCAAGATAGTTACTGATGGGCCCATCGTATTCAAAATGAACTTCAAATATTAGATGGGTAACATGGTGAGAAAACGAGAGCCCTGTATGTCTGAAAAAACGTTCGTTTCTCAAGGTAATTGGTCCCCAAGCGCTTAGCGACATTACTGGGCATAACCGAGGTGAGATGACTTGCGAAAGCCCAATAGCTAGAAAATGTGTTCGCTTCTCGAGTTGCGAAAGCCTATTAGTAGGGAAAAACTTTCGCTTCTCGAGTTGCGAAAGCCCGTTAGTAGGGAAAAACTTTCGCTTCCCGAGTTGCGAAAGCCCGTTAGTAGGGAAAAACTTTCGCTTCTCAAGATTATTTGAAGGTGATTAAAGTTCAAGATTCATTCTGAATACAACAGTCTTGCAAGTAAGAGGTTCCATAGTTTATTTAGGCGAACCCACGCTTAAAGATAGGCCTAAAGCGAAAAATATGCAAGGTTCCATAGTTTGCATCCAATCATACGAGGCATTGATCACTCCATTTGACTGGTCATGGGTGCCCCTACATGAAGCAGGGTTGGAGGTCTTTAGGCCAACCTATTGATCCCGAAGTTTATTTAGCATGACTACCCGAGCAGAGCGAATAGATGTCGCAATGTTGTTTGGGAGTACGTGCTGCCTTTTCAAAACACATATTTTTTGTTATTTTATGTGAGAAATTTTTAATTTTTTTATGTTATCATTTAATGTGATTTTTTTTATTTTCAATGTTATCATTTTATGTGATTTTTTGAATTTTAAAGTTATCATTTTATGTGATTTTTTTGGATTTTTAAAGTTATTATTTTGTGTGATTTTTTTGGATTTTCGATGTTATTATTTTATGTGATTTTTTTGGATTTTCGATGTTATTATTTTCATTACAAAAATAAGGTCTTTTAGCGGCACTTGCTATTAAGGCAATTTTTGGTAGCGACAATACTAATAGCGTCAGTTTTTAGTAGTGACAGGACTAATAGCAGAAGTTTTTTGTTAAAAAAATTGCCGCTAATAATCATATTTTTTGTAGTGTTTCTGTGATTTTAATCTCACTTTATTCTATTTTATTCTATCATTTCATGTGACTTTATTCTACCATTTTATGTGAATTATTTTTTAGATTTTCTTTATCATTTTATGTGGATTTTTTAAAGATTTTAAGTTATCATTTTATGTGATTTTTTTTTATTTTTCTACTTTATCATTTTATGTGATTTTTTTGTAGATTTTTCTATGTATGATCAGGACTCTTTGAGCATGCTCATCGATCTCGACCCATTTATTCTAGCACAACTTCCCGAGCAAGTCAAATGAGAGTTGATATGCCCTTGGGGAACATGTGCACCTGCTGGGGATGCAAAACAAGTAAAAAAGGGGGCTAGGTTATGTGTGTGTGACCCACACCAAACCAAAATCCAGCCAAAATGAAGCCTGGCACCACTATTAGTTGCACCAGGCCAACTGGGGGCCCAAAATAACTTCGCGCATTTATTACATGTGCCAAGCATGGCTGGGGGCACTTTAAAGAGGCCCGAGTTTGGGCAAAAGGGGTTGGTTTTCAAAATTTTCTCCTTCCCTCTTCCAAAACCGAAAAATAGACCTCCCCCTAGGGTTCTTTTACATTGCCTCTTAGCGTGCTTCATTGCCGATATTTGCTTGCTCCGATTAATCGCCCACTCCACGCTAGATCAGAGACCTTGAGTATCTATCTTCAAATAAAGCTGAATAAATCCGAACAAAATTGGGTGCCGACCGAAGGAGGCACCCTATCTTGGTCTCCGTCAACGATGATCTTATTTTCGAACAATTATACAAAAACATGCACTCATCAGAGGTAGATAAAAATAAAAGGGAATGGAAGTCCCGACCCAAAACCCGTGTGGGTATAATTTACGAGAACAAACGACCATCTAACAGATACCCAGACGCAAGGCGTACACTTTACAGAGATACCATACAAATGCAGGTTTTAAGCCTACACCCTAAAATGAGCCCTTCGGAATGCAATTTGAACATAGTCGTTTGATAGGTAATTTCCTTTTTGACAGGTTGGTTTTCCAACAATTGACCTTTTCAATAACGGAGTTACCCGGACCTCAAACCCCTTATGGTGCACGCCCAGACAAAGCAAACCAAAATTCCACACCTCCGAAAAAGTTTGTGATGAATCTGAAGTTAGACACGCACATTCTTATGAATCCAAAAACAGAGCGATCAAAGCGGTGGAATCAATTTGATCGAAACATTGACTGTTTGACCGAGAATGACACTATCACTCCTAGTTTGAAGTAGGATCCAGAGATCTAAGACAAACTTCAGCCTTAGGACATTAATGTAGAGAGATGCTTCATTTGATCTGTCCATCATCGAGGTTGCTGGCTTCAAGGCTTTGGACCATTTTGATGTTCCTACACATTTCTCAGGAAAATGTTAGCCCCTTTTTTGTTTATATATCTAACAATATGCATCCTAATTAACAAAAGGAGAAGCAAACCCTTACCTACACATTTAAAAATTTTCAAGATTTATATATTTTTTGGATTTTTTTTTTTGATTTTTTGTTTTTGTTCTTCTTCTTTTTTTCATTTGGAGATGGAAATATGATGCTGCACATATGTGCATGGGCATAAAAAAGGTGTATATATATATTTTTTTGGAATTTTTTAGATTTTTCGTTCTTGTTATTAAAATTTTCTTTTTCTCTTCTTTTTTTTTTTAATGCCTTAACAATAAGGCGAAGTAACGGGCCCCATTTTTAGCATAGCCGAATCCATTCATGCGGCTGGACCTGAGTGAGTTTCAACAATTTTACCAAGGCCAGAACGTCAATCCCTTTGTATTAAGTCAAACCTTTATCCTTACCTCAAGTCAAACGTTTGACAAAGCAGTTTCACAAAGACAACTGGTCGGGGCCCGATTGGAACAAACATGAGCGGCCCAGTCGAAAAAAAGGGGTAACAAGGAGAGTAACCAAAAGGTTCCTCAAACATCAATCTCATCAATATTTTCAAACCTTTCCCTCCTTTTGTTTTCACTTTTATTCTTTTTTAATCATTTTTTACTCACAACGCACAAGGTGGGTTGATCGTGCCCGTTTTTGTCCTCTTTTTACCCATGGCGCCCTTTCGAGTTTTCACCACGCCCATGGGTTTTGCTCTCTTACCCCAAGTGCCCTTTCGGGTTTTCACCTGGCTCGCACATGCTTGTTGCTTTTACCCGTAGTGCCCTTTCAGATTTTCACCAAGTTCATCTTACTTTGAGCTTGTATTTTATTTTATTTATTATTTTTATTATTATTTTTCTTTTAAAAGCCACGACATAGATGTCAATTCCGTCATAGCCGGCTAGTTGGGTTCTAATGTTGTTTCACAACTTGGCTCGTGTTAACTTAATAGATACTATGACTGCTTTTGAACCTAAAAAAGAGGGCTTTCTTCAGGGTGTAGCTTGGCCATAGGTCAGGTTAGGATTTGAAGGATGCTAAGTTCTAAAAGGTTTCCTTGATACTGTTTTAGTTTTCCACAACACACTCCTTCCTTGGAGGATTTTTACTGTGCTAGCCCATGATTTCTCTCTTCTCTTTCTTTTCTATATATACACATTTTTTTTGTTCCTTTGTTTTATGCTGGCAATCTTTTTGATGTTTTGTTTTTCTGGTCTTTTTTTATTTTTGATAGTAATTCTACTTCCATTCTCTTTTTTGTATATGTACAGGCTTTTTCTCTTTTTCTTTTCGGGGGAGGGTTTATTGAAAGAAAGGCTAAGGCTCAAATGGTGTAGCAAAAGATATGCTTGTTTCAAGGATGCTTTTTGGGTTACTGGGTTTGTAATGATGGCCTCTTTTCTGTGGTTCATAAGTAGTTACGTATCTGTTTCACCAATACTTACCTTGCCGCTATAGACTAATAGTAGAACCGTCGGACATATCCAGCGTTGATGGGCAAAGGAAAATGATTTTTGTCCTTGGTGGCGAGGCTGATGGCATATCCCGACAGTACTTCCTTGATGGCATAAGGTCCCTCGCAGTTAGACTTAAACTTTCCTCTCGGATCGGCGTGGAGAGAAGGAAAGATTTTCTTCAGTACAGTGTCTCCCAGCTTTAGATCTCGACCATAGACACGTTTATTATAAGCGCTTGTGATTTGCCCTTGGTAAACTAGGGTATGACACAAGGACAGTAGCCTTTTCTCGTATAACAGGCTCAAATGTTCAAAGCGAGATCTCTCTCTTTCAGCTTCAGATAGGCCTGATTCCAAGAGGATGCAGAGTGAGGGTACTTCAACCTCAACTAGAAAGATGGCCTCAATTTCATAAAGAAGGAAGAATGGTGTTGCCCCTGTAGCAGTACGGATCGACGTTCTGTAGGCCCACAATGCAAAGAGTAGCATTTCACTCCAATCTCGGTAGGTGATGACCATCTTCTCAAGGATGTGGACAATCATTTTGTTCGCAGCTTCCACGACTCCATTGGTTTGTGATCGATAAGGTGACGAACGATGGTGCTTGATCTTGTACTACTCGTAGAAGGCCTTGATGCACTTATTCGTGAAGCTCATGCCATTGTTTGTGATAATATCCTTGGGTACTCCAACTTGGCACACAATATTTTCGTTGAGAAACTTCTCGACGTGTTGGGCCATGATGTTGGCGTAGGATGCTGCCTCTACCCATTTGGTGATGTACTCGATGGCGATGAGGATGAACCGATGTCCATTTGAGGCTTTCAGATTAATCATTCAGATAATGTCGAGGCCCCAGGTGGCGAAGGGCCAACGAGTGGTCATGTAGTGTAGATCGATGGCAGGAGCGTGTATCAGACTAGAGTGTTCCAGACACTTGTAGCACTTCTTAACATGCTTGTAGCAGTCTAATTCCATAGTGGTCCAAAAGTATCCTTGCCGTAAGATTTTCTTAGCGAGCATGTAACCGCTGATGTGGGCACCGCATACTCCCTCGTGGATCTCCTTCATGATATTGACTCCTTCGCTCTTGGTAAGGCACTTGAGCAAAATATTATTGAACGATCGCTTGTAAAGGAATTCCGGTCAAATGACGTAGCCTGCCGCTAAACGTTGAATAGTTTGCCTATCCTCTCTTGATGTTCCTTAGGGAAAGATCGAATCTCGAGGAAGTTCTTGATATCCTAGAACCAAGGTGGCTCATCATCCAGCTTTGTAGGTTCCTCAATCTGGAGCTGGCTCATTCCTCTACTCAATCATGATCAGCTTTATCACAACACCATACGAAATTTCTACCATTGATGCCAAATTTGCTAATGCGTCGACAAAAAGATTCCTTATTCATGGAACATAGGAGATTGTGACATCCTCAAAACATGCAATCAAGTCCTCGAGATGCTCAAGGTAAGGGATCAGTTTCTCATCTTTCATCTTCTAGTCGCCGTTCATTTGGTAATGATCTGTTGCGAATCGCCGAATACTCAGAGGCCTGTTAAGTTCAGATCGAGAGCTACTTGCAGGCCAGCAGCACAAGCTTTGTAGTAGGCCATGTTATTAGTGCAAGGGAATTTGAGTTTGATGGAGACCGTTATGTGGGATCCTCTCGACGAAATCAAACTGGTGCCAACTCCCCGACCTTCGGAATTTGCTGCCTCGTCAAAGTGCATTACCCACAATTCCTCTACTTCTTCGGTATCGTCTTCCACCATGAATAGGATGTCTTCATCCGGGAACTCGGTTCTCAAGGGCTCATAATCGGGCAAAAGATTGTCGGTAAGATGATCAGTGAGTGCTTGCCCCTTAATCGACTTTTGAGTGACGTAAGTGATATCAAACTCAAACAATAAAAGGTGCCATCGTGCAGTTCGTCTAGTAAGAGTCGGCTTCTCAAATAAGTACTTCAATGGGTCCATTCGGGCTAGGAGTAGAACGGCTTGGGATAGTAAGTAATGGCGGTGCCTCTTAGTGGCCCATACAAAAGCGAGTCATGCTTTCTCCATATAAGAATAGCGCATCTCGTAGTCAGTAAACTTCTTACTGAGATAGTAGATAGCCTGCTCCCTTCTTCCTGTCTCGTCATGCTGCCCTAAGACACATCCCATCGAAACTTCCGTCGTGGAGAGATACATCAAGAGCGGTCTCCCTGGCTCGAGTGGTAACAACACAGGTGGATTGAGGAAGTAGCTTTTAATTTTATCAAACACTGCCTAACAATCGCCGTTCCATTCAATGAGAGAAATCTTTCAAAGTAGCACGAAGATCGGCGTGTAGATAGGTGTTAGTTGTGTAATGAATCGGCTGATGTACTGTTTCTTGCCCAAGAATCCTCTGACCTCTTTCTCAGCAGACGGCAGTGGCATTTCTGTGATGGCCTTTACTTTGACTGGATCGACCTCGATACCTCTCCTATAGACGATGAATCCTAACAGTTTTCTAGATATAGCGTTGAATGCGCACTTTTGTAGATTCAGACATAACCTATACGTTCTTAGCCTCTCAAACAGCTTCTGGAAGTTTACCATGTGATTGCTTCACTCCGGTGACTTGGCTATCATATCATCGACATCCACTTCAATTTCTCGGTGCGTCATGTCATTAAACAACGCAGTCATTGCTCTCTGGTACATTGCCCCAACATTCTTTAGCCCAAATGGCATGACTCGATAGCAGAAGTTCCCCAGGGGGTAAGGAAGGTCATCTTTTCTCGGTCGGCCTCTGCCATCTTTATCTGGTTGTATCAGGAGAATTCATCCATGAAAGAAAGAATCTCGTCCCTAGCAGTGTTATCGACCAAGATGTCGTTGTGTGGTAACGGGAAGTAGTCCTCCGGGCTCACCTTGTTCAAATTGCGAAAATCAATGCACATGCAGACTTTTTCATCCTTCTTCGAAACAGGCACAATATTGGCTACCCACTACGGATATTTAGATACCATGAGAAACCCTCATCATATTACTTGATGACTCGTCCTTGACTTTCAGCATCCACTCGGGTTGGAGTCGTCTCAATTTCTGCTTGACCGGCTTGATATCAGGGTAGAGTGGTAACTCGTGCTCGATCAAATTGGTGTCCAAACCAAGCATGTCCTCATTTGATCAGGCACAAATGTCTTTGTATGACCAAAGGAAATTGATCATGTTTTTTCTTTCTTCGGGAGACAGCGACATTCCGATCTTGATAATTCGGGGAATTTCATCAATCCCCAAATTGATATCTTCTATTTATTCGACAATGGGGGTAAGGCAATGCTCAAAGTTGGCAAACCTGTCGAGGAGCTCATTGGGGAGCTCCTCAAAAGGGATATCTTTGTCTCGACTCGTAAGCCCTACCACTTCTTGTATTTCTACAATAAAGGGGTTGATTTTATGTGGCACGGGCATTTTGATTAAGGTATCCTTTTGTGGGATTTTATTCAGAATTTTGGAAGACAATATTTTTGGAATTGATATTTTCTCTATGTTTTTGGAATTTTTATTTTCTTCGAAAATGGGCCCTTGGCAAAGCGGGGTCCTATATATACACGGCATTGCCTGCCAAGGGCTTATCTCACTTTTTACACATTATTTTTTTTAGCAAACGGGTGCCAAATTTTAGACCACTCCCCGCTTCCAGAGTTTGGAGCAAAGATGCCCAATTGCGTACCTGAGGTGCTGCTGCTTTACCTTTTCAGATGAAGGGTGCAACTGATATGGCTCTTCGAAGTCAGCTTCCATCATGTTGATCCTGAGTTCGTCTGAGATTATGTCCTCAAACATCACCATAGTTTTGTGGTGATTTACCACAGGGGGAGATTGTTTAGGTATGGAACATCATTCCTCAAAGAGGGACAACGCGGCTCGGTGTACTTCTAGGTTGAGAAGGGTAATGTGGGGATTGATTGGGTGAATAGGTGTTGGGCTTGTGTGGGGTCAATTGGGTAGCCCCGTTCCGATCAATTTTCATGATTCCGGCACTTACGAATGAATTCCTGATGTGAGGCCTAAGACAAGGCTTTTCCTCTACATGTATCCCCCTACCTCTTGCAGCTGTCATGGCTCGGGCTTTATCCTCAGCCTCCTGAGCTTCTTCCTCAATGGGCTTGTAACCTAGCCCAAATATGACTTTTTGGCCCCCCTTGGCTGTGACGGGCTCTCTTCTTCCTTGTAACTTGGGTCCCAGCCCCTTTCCTCTTTGATAGCCCCACTGTTGGAGCATGGCCACTGCCGCTACCATTCCACTTCCGATTTTTGAAATAATGGCCTCGATGGGCTCCGGGTGTACCATTGATACTTCGTACTCAAAACTGTGGAGGTCGACATCCTCAGCTGTGTGTGGCATATCCACCACTTTTGGCTTCTCAATGCTGTTGGTGGCTTTTTCCTTCTCACCGTGCCCCTCACCAATGATAGTGATAATCTTATGCCCGGACACAAACTTGAACTTTTGATGCAGCATCGACGGTATCTCTCCGACTTCATGTAACCATGTGCGTCCTAACTATAGATTAAACGAAGATTTGATGTCCATTACCTGAAATAATATGGGGAAGGTCATTGGCCCAATAAATAGCTCAAGGTTAACTTCTCCCATTATCTCTCTTCTCGTATTGTCAAAACCTCAGGCATTGGTTCTTGTGGGTCTCAACATGCAAGAATCTAGCCCAACCTTTGTGGCGGTTCTCAGTGGGCATATATTCAAAGCAGACCCATTGTCAATTTTCACCAAAGGAATGATCATATTTTTGGATTCCATAGTAATATTAAGGGATTTTAAGTGACTACTTCCCTCATCCGGTAAATCGACATCCAAAAACGAAATGACATTTGGAGTTATCACTTGACCAATTATCTGCCCGACCTCATCTGGGCTCACCTGAAGAGATATGTGCGCATTCTTTAATGCCCCCATTAAGGCTTGAAAATGGAGTGGGGATGTCATTAATAAATCCCAAATTGTGATATGAGTAAGCATTCTTCTCAACTGAGTCTCCAGTATATGTTCACGACTCATTTTTTTAAAAGGGTTTATGGTGCTATCCTTCTTTCCCTCTAGTTGGGTTTGTGCTGCTACTGGTACTACTAGCTGCTTTGAAATCTTCCCTAATCGAGTAGCAAAATCTACTGCCCCTTCTCTGCTACTATCAGTGTTGACATCCGTCTGCTCATAACTCAGTGGGACCTGATGAGGTTTGTAGGTTGGTCTTGAAATTTGAAACGGAGTAGCTGTCGGTATCTGGTGCACTTGTACTGATGGCTCAGGATGGGTGGGTAAGATTTGTTTAACTTTGGTGATAGATGAGTGGGTGGAAAAATTAGGCCAGGTGGGAGTGGTGAAGTTTGTGGGTGGTTGCAGTGGGGGTAATGGGGTAGGAGTGGGCCATTGATAGTTGATAGGTGATGGTGGGGGATGGGGAACTGATGGGCTATCGGGTAATTGATGGGGGTGGCAGTGTATGGCTGATATGTATTAATTTGCACATAATTGATGGGTGTGGGTGATGAGAAATAAGCCCTAAGATCTAAGGGTTCAACTTGTGGTGCTGGGTTGGGGAAATAATCTGAAAAATTCAAGGGTTCAATCACCCTAATACTCCTCTCCTCGCAATATCTTTGCAATGGTGCCACATAACTTTCCCGGTCACTGATATAATCTGACGAGTCAAATTCAAACTCTTCCTCAATTCCTCTATTGTCCCGATGGTGGGTCTTGAACCTGCTCCTCCGGTAGGGTGTGGGGGTAATGGCACCTGATGTATATTTGCATGTTGGTTCACTAGGGAAGGTGCAGGTGTAATAATTTTTTTGACATCAATTAACTCTTATATCACGTGTTTCAATGGGAAGCAGTGGTTAGTCGGGTGACCCAGACCCTGATGAAAATTACAGTGAGTGTTGGGTCATAGTTTTTTAGGATTGGATTAGGAGGTCACGGTTGGAGGGCGGTAACTAGTCCTTTTCTATTAGCAAAGGTAAAAGTGCATTCAAAGATTGCCCTAAGGGCGTAAAAACTTTATCGTAGCGGGCTCTCCTCTGCTCTCGAGTCATCTACATCCCCTGTCCATTCCCTGTTCTCTGCATCGGCTCAGTTCTGGCTGGTTTTGGCTGGGCTGCCTTAAATTGGAACAAAGTTATATTAATATTAGGCCTGGTGTTGGCAATGTTCTGGATATCGGCCCCCGCTCTCTTCTCATTTCTCTGCTCTAAGAACCTCCTAACTCCACTGGCTCCCCAAGGGACGCTCTTGCTCAAGCGACCTTCCTTGATAGCATCTTCACAGCGATTTGTGTTCCTTACCAGATCAGTAAAGTTAGACTGCTATTGGTACACTAGAAAGTCCGAGATCACTGGCAAAGTATTTTTGGAAATCATTTCTACTTGCTCATCATCAGGTATCCTATTTCTAACCTTAACTACCAATGGTCTCCAATGCCCCAAATAATCGCTGAAAGTTTCGTTCGAGTTCTGCTTCAATCGGGCCAAATCTGACCTACGCAGTTTAATGTCTATATTGTAGGCATATTGGTCTCGAAATAAATGTGTCAAGCCTTTCCAGGTCTTTATCTTAGATGGTTCTAAGGACGTGAACCACCTCAAGGCTGGGCAGTCAAACTTTTCTGAAAGACCTTTATTAATAGTCTTTCGTCCCCTCGATACTGGCACATGTCCCCACAATAAGACTTGAGGTGTGCGATGGGATTGTTGGCGCCATTATACTTGTAAAAAGCCAGCATTTTAAATTTTGGAGGTAAGGGGACCTCAGCGAACAAACACAAATCCGAGAAGTTCGTGGCATGGATTTCAGCACTACCCATCTTCAACAACTGCTTCTGAATTTTGTCTAACTGTTCTTTCAACTGCTCTGATTCTTTGGACATGGGGGCCATTCTTTCAGCAGTTGGTTGGGCTTCACTCTGGGCTAACAGGGGGTGGGCAATTATCGGAGGAGGGTTAAAGCTGGTCAATGCCTCGATATATTCCTAATCTCGTCCTCTTCATACTATTGGTCTACATAAGGTATAGTGAGGGCGGGATTCTCTTGTTAGTGCTGCATGGACTGGATGGGAGTGGTCTGAATGGGGGTTGGGTGAGTCCATTGAATGTGAGGGAAGGTTTGTTGGGTGATGGGATGAGTGGAAGTCAGATTTTAGGGTAGGGTATGATGATGCCATTGGGCATGGGTGAAAGTATGGAACTGACTTTGGGATGTAGGGATATGGGTGAATTGGGGTTGATGTAAGGTATGGGTTTGAGCTGGATATGAGGATTGTGGGTGAGTGAAATTTTAGAGGAATTGTGAAGGGTATGGGTGTGAGGCTCCAAGGTTAGGGCCTTGCTGGGCTTGGGTTTGGGCCATAAAAGCCTTGGGAGGGTTGGGCTATAAAGGTCTGGCCCATGGGTCCTTGGGAAGGTTGGGTCATAAAGTCTTGGTCATGATAGGTCTGGCCCAGTTGGTTTGGGTCATGGGCCCTTGGTGGGTCTTGGCCATGGGCCTTTGGTGGGTCTGGGCCATGGGCCCTTGGTGGGTCTGGATCATGGGCCCTTGATGGGTATGGATGATGGGGTTTTGGGTCATTGAGCCTTGGGGTATGTGGATAATGGGGGTTTGGATGGTATGGATGATGGGGTGTTGATTGGGGTCATGGGAGAATGAGGCATATAGGCTTGATAGGGTATGGGATGGATCCATGGATGTGTGGTGTGGATGAGAGGGGGTGTGATGGGAAGCTTTCCACCTAGTCTAAGCTCGGACCATCTCCTCCATCATGGCCATGGAAGGGGGATAGGATGGAGATGGGGTATTTAAGGGTTGAAGGGGCATGGATGGGGTGGATGAGGAGGAAAAATTGGGCATGGCTCCAATAAAATCGGGCATGATCCGGGTAAGTGGTGGGATATGGGGTGGGTTGGAGAAATGAGGTGGGGTATTGGTTAATGGGGATGGATTAGGCATGTATGGGGCATAGATGTGGAGGATGAGAGAGGAAAGCTGGTGATGGCCCCGGTAAAAATGGGCATGACCTGGGTAGATAGAGGGATGTATGGGGGATCGGATGCACCATGGATAGATCTGGGTGGATTAGGCATGTGTCGAGCGGATGAAAAATAGGGTATATTGGTGAAGGTGGAGGTTTGGGCCGGGTTTTGAATGGGTGTGGATGGAAGGTGAGATGGGTTGGGAATGGCCATGGATGAGGGCATGGCTTGAGAAAATAATAGGGAATGGGGGTTGGATTTTAGATATTTTGGAAGGTGGTAGATGGAAAGATAGGAGCACCGAAGGGGCCAATGACGGCGAATGGCGATTGAGTGAGGGGGATGGATGTGAAAACTCCTTCCACATGGGAATGGGTTGGAGAATTCGGTAGGGATGAGTCAGGATCGGCATATGCCAGATCCACAACCCACGACATGGCTTGGTGTCGGGTAGGGTACGGGTGCCTCGGGTGGGGCCCGTAAAGCTTCCTCCTTCCCCTAGGGATGGTGGAGGGTACGATGATGCAGTTGTGCCGGCATAACAAAACTCTAATTTTAGGATATTTTCTTTTAATTATATTTTGAATTCTTATAAGTGAAAAGATTAAAAATTCCGGGGCCTTTTGAATTTCCTTTTCGGGTGGCTTTCGTACCCTAAATAGGTCCCACGGCAAAGGCTCCGAAGCGCTCCCGAAGAATCAAAGGGAAACCCCTTGATCTATTGAAGGCACAAAAATCGATGCAAACAATCCGATCCCACAGAACGAGTAAAAAAGAAGTCACCTTCTCTTGACCGGCGAGGGCATATTGAGTGTCGAAAATTGTGGGGCCCAAACAGAGGCACTAAAAGCACCAATCGGGGAATCGGGATGTGAAACAAGCCACATATTTGGGCTGCACTGTCTAACACAAGGCTGGAGCAACTATTAGGTGTGCTAGACAAAAAATGCCCAATTTTATATTGGCACAACTAATACATGCACCAGTGTATTTCTGGGGCTTTTTGACTTGAAATGAGTCTTCTAACTTGGTTTTCCTAGAAGCTGTGCTGCCGGGACTACTTTAATGAATCGGATCTCTCCTCTCACCAAACTGAGTTACAAGGCGGTGTGGAATTAAGCTAATGCTTTTCCCTAGGTTTTAAGCTTGGTAACGAGAAAGTTACCCACCCGATATACCTTAAGTGCAAGCACTTTCTTAGGTACTAGGTGGTGGGACTTTTTCGGATCATCACCACTAGGGGTTACCGCCATACTAAGACCCAGGAATTTGTATGTGTGCCTAAATATCCCAACCCGTAAAAATGTACCCCGCAAAATCAATTTAAGTCCCCCTTGTTGGTTCAATTTTAATTTTCACTTTTAAAGGGAGTTTGCTTAGAGTTCAAAGACCGGGGGTGATGATCTCCTGCCGCCTCTACGGGCTGGCGTCCACTGTTTATGATATGATTGCGGAAATTAAAGGCGCACGTAGGCCCGCCAAATAACTAAGGCACTTAAAATGACATAAAAGTAAAGAAAATTAAAGGACAATGCACAAGTAGACCCATCAATCGGCTAAGGTACTTAAAATAACGGAAATGTAAAAAAATTTAAGATGGTGCACAAGTAGGACCGCCAATTGGCTATGGATCGTAAATGACGTAAAAGTAGGGGTGAGAAAGTACCATAATTGTAGGGGTGAGTAGAAAAATAGTAAAAAACAGCAATAAAATGGTTAGAAAAATAAAAATAAATGGCCAACTTCAAGGGAAACCTCTACTAGGTAACTCCCCAGTAGAGTCACCATTTGTGCAACCGTGGGAATCAAGACGATCCAGTCGCGGCGATGCGCACTCGTAAAAATTAAAGAGTTGCCACTCGGAGATTTTGGTGTCCCGGGAAACCCAAATCAAATTTAAAGAGCACTAAAGTGTCAAAAATTGACTCTGAATCCAGACTACGCCAAAGGCTCTTGGGTAGGGGCTTCGGTTATCGATTGGGAAGGTGTTAGGAACTCAATCAACCCGCTTAATGCGGTCTCTACGTATGGCCAAAACAAAAATGACATAAAAGAAACAAAAAAGCCTTCCTCTTGCCCAAGGGGCATTAAAACCCTATTTGTGCCCCTCCGTTCCTATCAAAAATTCAACGACGTAACGGCACAAATGAAAGGATGGAGGAACAATCGAGAAGGTAGAGGAATAGAGGGGAGAGACGGAGCTCTCGGGCCCTTGTTGCACTGTCGTGGAGCCTTGCGTAGGCTTGCTTCGGTGAGCTTCAATGACTTGTATGGTGAGAATCAGGGTTCTAAATCCTAGGGCTTGGTAGTCAAGAGGTAGAGAGGAAAGTCTAGGGGGTAGCATACACCTACAGTAAGGCTTTTAGATGAAAAGCTAAGGTCTAAAGAGGGTTTGAAGGTTCTGGAATTTGTATGGGAAAATGCACTAGAGGAGAGAGAGTGAGAGGTTTCTTAATCTCTAATTTTGAGAATTTTTTTTAATCCTCTCTAAGGGGGGTGCCTCTCTATTTATAGGAAAATGAGAGGTTAGGAGGGTGTTTAGAGGCTAAACTAGGTTAGGAATTAAGTAATCTAGCCATCTAAGGCTTTCTAGAGTTTTTGGAGCCTTGAAATATGTGAAAAGATGCTCCAATGGTGGAGGATAGGTTAGAGGTTTAAACCACTTAAGGGGTTACAAATAGTTAGGGAATGGGTGCAACAGAATAAGTAAAATACACCCCAAGGATCAAGATGGTCAACAAGTCAAACCCTAATCTTGAATTTCGAGGCAAAAAGTCATGGTTACTATTCCTAAGCCTGGCTCAACTAATAGATGCGCCAAGCAAAGGTACAGTAAAACAATGGCAAATAGGGATTTGGGAAGTAGTTGCCCGAGGTGGGACCCACCTATAGGCTAGCGCAAGCCATTTCTGGGGAGAAATGGCTTGGCGCATCTAATAGATGTGCCAAAACCCTGGGGGGATCCTCCTCAAAACCCTAAAATGCCCTTAACCTTCATAATGTGATATCTTCTCGCGTACAGCTCCGATTGTGGTGATTCTTGGCTTGTTGGAAAGCTAAGGACTTCTACTTTTCAATGGTATGAGATTTGATCACAGTAAAAGGTAATAGCTAGTCTTAGTATATAAATCTTCATCTATTACTCCGGAAAGCTAGGTTTTGGTTCATAATGGTTTCTAAGGGTTGAGATGGGTTTCTAAGGCTTCAAGAAGGTTCCTAGGGGATCTAAGGTGATTCCTAAGGGTTTGGGATGGCTCCTAGGGTTTCGAAAAGGTTCCTAAGAGTTCCATAAATGCCATCAAAAGCTCGAGAGTGCGCTTCTCTAGAAATGTGTTTCGATCGGGCCTTGGGCCAAATTTGGGTGTTTATAGATGCCCAACTAAAAATGAGGCAGCCAATGTCGCTACTCAGATGCCCAACTAAAAATGAGGCAACCTACATCGTAAAGGAAATCCATGAGAGAATATATGGAGCTCACATCAATGGGCACATTCTCACTAAAAAGGTCCTACAATAAGGGTATTTTTGGACCACCAAGGAAACTGACTATTGCAAGCACGTTGAGAAGTGCTACAAATGCCAAGAACACTCCACCCAAAGAGATGCTCCCGCCATAGATCTGTACAACATGACCACTCCATGGCCATTCGCCACATGAGGCCTCAATGTCGTCTAAAATGTCAATCCAAAAGCATCTAATGAATATCAGTTCGTCCTCGTCATCATCGAGTACTTCACCAAATGGGTAGAGGAAGAATCTTAAGCAAGCATCACGGCCAGTCATGTTGAGGAGTTTATCAAGAACAACATTTTTTGCCTATTCAGCATGCCCAAGGACACCATCATGGACAATGGCACCAACTTTACAACAAGCGCATTAAAGCCTTATCTGAGTAATACAAAATCAAACATCACCGCTCGTCACCATATCAGCCACAAATCAACGGAGCAGTCGAAGCCGTCAAAAAGGCAGTTGTCCACATCCTTGAGAAGATGGTCGTCACTTACTGAGATTCGAGTGAAAAGTTACCACTTGCACTGTGGGCCTACCAAACATCTATTGGTACCACTACAGGGGCAACACCATTTTCCCTTGTGTATGGAATCGAGGCTGTGCTACCAGTTGAGGCCGAGATACCCTTACTCTGTATCCTAATGGAATCCAAACTCCCAGAAGTCGAAAGAGAGAGGTCTCATTTCGAATAGTTGAACCTAATTGACGAGAAGAGGCTTCAAGCTTTGTTTCACACCCAGGCCTATTAGAGGAGGATCACACGTGTGTACAACGAGCGTGTTCACATTCGAGATTTAAGGGTAGGTGACACGATACTCAAGAAAATCTTCCCGTCTCTCCATGCTGATCCGAGAGGAAAATTCAAGCCCAACTGGGAAGGACCTTATGTCATCCGAGAAGTACTCCCTAAATACGCGCTCTGCCTCACTGCCATGGACGGAGAACACTTTCTCGAGCCCATCAATGCTGGATAAGTACGATAATTCTACTCGTAGTCTCCTGCGGCAAGGTAAGTATTGATAAAAATGGATATGTGACTGCTTAAGGATCCCTTAATAGAGGCCATCATTTCAGAGCCAAGTAGCCAAAAAGTGTCCCTAAATGCTTATACCCTTTGCTACCAAATTTAAGCCTCTAGCCTTTCTTTCGTACCCCCTCATCGGAAAAGAAAAAATGTGTATATACCAAGAAAAAAAATCAGAAAAGAGAGAAACTCCCAAAGCAAGAAGCAAAAGAGTTACCATCAAAATATAAAAAAATCAGACAAATAAAATCCCAAAAAGAGGATGTCTTAAAAAGATAAAAAGAATAAAAAATAAAAAAGAAAAGAGATAGAAAAATCATGAGACATGTACAGTAAAAATCCCCCAAGGAAGAAGTGTATTACGGTAGCTGGAACCCAATCAAGAAAAACCTTTAAACCCAAGAATTCCTTCAAAATTCCTAACCTATCCCTTCTAACCCATGACCACGATACATCATTGAAGAAAGTCATCTTTAAGGTCTATAAGCAATCACAATATCCATTAAGTCAGCACAGACCAAGTTGAGAGACAACAAGGAACTCCTTCCAACCGGCTATGACTAAATCAAAGTCCATGTCGTGGTCTATGAAAAAAAAAAGAGAAAATAAAATAAAAATATACAAGCTCAAAGTAAAATAAACATGGTGAAAACTCGGAAGGGCGTCACGGGTAAAAAGGGCAAGCTTGTGCGGACCAGGTGAAAACCTGAAAAGGCACCTGGAGTAAAAATGTATACTCATGGATGTGGTGAAAACCTGAAAGGATGCGGTGAAAACCTGAAAGGATGCTATGGGTAAAAAAGAGGGCGACAATGGACAAGGCGAAAATCCATCTTGGGCGTTGTGAGTAAAAATATTCCTAAAAGAAAAAAAGAAGGGGGGAGAGAAAAAGAAAATCAATTACTCCTTTGATTATATTTCTGGGTTTTCTGGTTGTCTCTGGGCTACTCATGTTTGCTCAAATCAGGTCCTTATCAGGTTGATCTTTAGACCACATCGTCAAACGCATGACCCGAGATAAAGATAAAAGATTTATTCAATCCAAAGGGATGGACGTTTCGACTTTGGTAAAAATTTTGAACTTCACTCAGGTTCTATCGCATGAACGGGTTTGACTATGTTGAAAATGGGACCAGTTACTTCATCTCATTGTTAAGGCATCAAACAAAAAAGAGAAGAACAGAAAAGAAAAAAAAATCCAAAAATATATACTCCTTTTTATATCCATATTTGCAGCATCGTACTTTCATCTCAAAGAAGAGAGAGAAAATGAAAAAACTAAAAAAATCTAAAAATATAAGTTTTGAAGAAAGAAAAATAAAAAAATATAGGTAAAAGTTTGCTTCTTCTGTTAATTAAGATGCATATTTGTTATCTGTATAAACAGAAAAGGGACTAAAGTTTTCTTGAGAGTGTGTAGGATCATCAAAAGGCCCAAAGTCTCGAATCAAGCAACCTCTCGAGTTACCAAAACATTTCATGTCAACAACGGCTATGAACGGATTGGATGAAGCACTCACGTTCAGTCCATTAAAAAAAAATTGTGTTTCATTCTACTTTTTTTCACACTATACGCACATGCGTGCTTCAATGCGGTAAAATATCAATATTTTTTTGGCAATATAATTATGCTAAATTAATGTCCTAAATCTAAGCTTTGCCTTAGATCTTTGGATCCTACTTCAAAGTAGGAGCAACAGTGTCAATCTCGGTCAAATAGTCAATGTTTCAATCGGATTGATTCCATCGCTAAATGAGATTATATATCGAACAAATATGTTCAAACATGGATGCAAAAGGGATCTTTTCCCATATTTATTCTCGATCGCAGGCTTAAAATCCTGCATGGTATCCCTATAAAGTGTATGCCATGCATCTGGGTATCCGTTAGATGGTCGTTGTTCTTGTAAATGGTACCCGGCCGGGACCTGGTCAGGACATCCATCACCTTTCTTTTATTGCCCCTAATGGGTTCATGTTTATGTATAGTTGATCTTTTTTATAAGATCACCATTGAAAGTTACACACATTCCCAAAAATCGTTGCGACGTCAATATTCGTTTTGCTCGAGAGTCATGCTTAATTAACTTCGGGATCGATGGGCACTCCTAAAAATCTCGAACCCTACCTGGCATAGGGGAACCTATGCAGATCAAAATGGGGCAATCAATGCCTCATGAGAATGGGCACAATCATTGGGTATTTACATCATTGCTTTACGCCAATCTTTAAGTATGGGTCGATCACCCTCCCGCTCGTGGGGCTGTCTTATTCAAAATAAAACTCAAACATCATGCTTCACCAATCATTTTGAGGAACAGACGTTTTCCCAACACACTGGGCTTCCGCTACACTCCATTCAAGGAATAGACATTTTCCCAACATATTGGGTACTCTCCTTTCGAGGAAGGAACATTTTCCCAACATACTAGGCTTCTGCAATTCTCCATTTAAGGAATTGACATTTTTCTAGTTGTTTGCGCTATCTCTACTTACTATGTTTTTTTTCTTTCTTTCATTTTGATGTTTGAGATTCATTCTGAACATAGCAAATCTAAGAGCATTTGCCTTGGGCCTCTTCGGATGTATCTTTCCTTGGCATACAATCATTAGTTATCAGATACCAAAGAGGGGCATTTATAGACACCAAAATTTGGCCCAAGGCACAAATGATACGTACATTGAGAAAGGCGTACTCTCGAGCTTCTAAAAGTACCGCTCCAACCCTTAAACTTAACCCAAACCCTTAGAGCCCTTCCCAGACCCTTAAGAATCAACTCAAACCCTTAGAAAGCTCAATCGGACCCATAGAACCTGATTTGAATCAATCCAAAATAGCAGAAGAAAAGAGGAGTGCCAAAGTTTTCATAGATATCTACAAGAGATTAGGCCTATAACATTGGAATGTAGAGGTTCCCAGCTTACCAACAAGGAAAGAATCGCCTGATTTTGAGTTGTACATCAAAAGTTATGGCGAAATGAAGAATTAATAAAAATGCAATAATTCAGTACAATCGTAAATACAATTTGAACCAATCCCAAAACAGCGGATGAAAAGAGGAGTGCCAAAGTTTACATACATATTTTCAGGAACTGAGGCCTATACCATTCAAAATTAGAGGTTCCCAGCTTTCCAACAAGCCAAGTATTACCTGATTTTGAGTTGCACATCAAAAGTTATGGTAAAATGAAGAACATGTAGAAATGCAAGAATTCAGTACAATCGTAAATACGATTTGAACCAATCCCAAAATAGAAGATGAAAAGAAGAGTGCCAAAGTTTGCATAGATATCTTTAGGAATAAGGCCAATGCCATTGGAAAGTAGAGGTTCTCATCTTCCCAATGAGCTAAGAATCGCCTGATTCCGAGTTGTACATCAAAAGTTATGGCAAAATAAAAAATAAGTAGAAATGCAAGAATTCACGAACGATCATAAATATGATTGCAAACAGGATTCAGAATGCACGAACTATCATAAATATGATTGTAAACAGGATTCAGAATGCAAAATTGTATTCAGAATGTAATCGTAAATAGAGTTCAGAATGCACGTACGATCGTAAGTAGGGTTCAGAATGCCATATCGTGTTCAGAATGCAATCGTAAACAAGATTCAAGATTCAATCGTGGCTATCATTATCATTCATCATTCAAAACACTTTTCACCTTTTCCAAGCCCTAGAAAAGTTAGAAAACCTTAGATAGCCCATTACATAATTTCTAACCCAATTAGTAAGTTAATCACTCACTAATCACCCCCAACTCTATAAATAGAGGTCCCCCACCCTTAAAAAAAAAAAAAAAAGATTTCTAACCTAAAACGAAGAAAAATTTCTAACCTAGAAAATTTTCTAAAAACCAGAGACCAAAAAAGACATCTCAGAAAAAAAGAAAACTGACCTAGAGCTGAGGGAAATTTCTAAAAGCTCAAACCTTCTAGGTTTTGAAACCTAGGTTGATCCTATACCTCCATACTTTCATCAATACCATTCCCAAGCTTTAACTAGTTAGGAAATCTTTGCCCATCCTCTATACCACCCCTCTTCAAAGCCTTAGAAGTTAAGACCTGGTCCTTAACCCATTTGCTATCGGATGCTCATCATATTACATCCACGCGAAGCTCCGGTGGCGGTGCTACAAGGGCCCGAGAGCTCCAGCTCTCCCCTCTATTCTTCTACCTTCTTTTTATTTTTGCTTTTCCTCTAACCTAGAATTTGAGCCGTTACGCCGCCAAAACTTCGGTGATTGCGGGGGACTCAAATAGGGTCGGAGTGCCTTCGGAAAAGAGGAAGTGTTGTTAGTTTTTATTTATTTTAAACTTAGCCATAGTAGAGGCCACTTACAAGTGGGCTAATCAGGTGCCTAACACCTTCCCGATTAGTAACCGAAGTCCCTACCTAGAGGCTTTGGCGCAGACCGAATTTGGAGTCATATTTCACACTTCGGTACTTATAATATTGATTTTGGGTATCCCAGGACACCAAAAGTTTTGGGTGGCGACTCCATTTTTTTTAGTGAGCGCACCGTCGCGACGGGCCCGCAAGGTCCATGGTTGGATAGGAGGGCCGAGATTTGTTCTATCATTCCATAAGTGCAATAATGAGTGGCCCTAAGTTTGAAGGGCTCTAGAGCATGGTGATGAGCATAGAATTATCAAATATTTTACCCTCATATCTGCATCTTTGAATTTATTTTTATTGTCTTTTTACCCAACATAGATTTATCTTTTTATCTTTGCAAATAAAGATGAATTGTTGCAGATGTGCTAGTAAATAGAGGAATTTTGGGCTAAAGTGTATGACAGAGCACAAAAGAAAATATAAGAATGGAGGAGGGTGTGTGAAAATATTTTTGAGATGCAAATAAACATCCATATTTGAAACTAATACCACTTTTTCTCTCTCATCTTTTCATCTCTCTCCTCATTAAATGACCTAGCATCCATCATCTCATCCCATCACACCAAGCATTTAATGGTCATACTTTTACTCTTTCATCATTTCACCATTAAATTTTTTTCTATATTTTTATCTTTTCATCATTAGTTTATACTTTGTTTTTACTTGCCTTCTTTCACAAGGCATGGGCTTCATTGACTTTTAAGATTTTGGAAGATATTTTCGATAAGGTCAAGATCACATTTCTCATGATGGTAACTCTTCAAAAAGATATGGAAGAAAATTTAGTTTAACCCAAAGACTCAAGCAACGAAGAAATGATTATTCTAAAGAGAGCATTGGTGCTATAAATTGAGCCTTCATCTTGAAGCTAAGGGAGGGGGAGAGAGTGGTCTTTAAGTTCATTTGATTGGAGAAGGCTAGGAGGAAGTTTTAGGATTTTCTTTCAAGTGTTATTTTAGTTTTAGTTTTATATGTAATATATTTTGAAGAAGAAGGAAGGATCTAAGAGCTACAATTTCTGAATGTATTATTGCTTCTCTTTTTACTTTACTTTGATTATGTATTTCATTAGAGGCTAGCTTAATAGTACTAGGGTTTTGATGAAGCCTCTTTGATGTAATATTTTCTCGTATACATGAACCCTTAAGCTTTTGTTGGATTTATGTTTAGAAATTTAAATGAAAATTATTTTTTCCCATCTTTGATTGATAAAAATGCTTATTAGATATGAGTTCAATCATGTTTTTCTCATGATTTAAGATAAATTTTGTTAATCATTTGCTTGGTGAAAATTTTTTGATATTAAAATCGGATATCTATTGTGATTCAACATCATTGAATACATTAGATGATTTGGTTTCAATTTTTAGAAGGATGGAAAAATAAATATTTTTGCATGATAAAATAGAGCTTTGATGATGGTATTTTCCATAATAGCGTGATTGACTTCTAGACTATTATGTGATTACTTTTCCAACAAATTTCTAAGGTTCATGTTGCCAAAATAATATATTAAGGAGTGTGGATTCTAAACCCTAGTACACATCTCATTCGTGTTTCTACTCTATCTATATTCTTAGTTATATCACATTATCTAATAGGTAGTATTTAGTTTAGTTTAATATTTGTCTTTGCATATCTTAGTTTT
Source organism: Chloranthus sessilifolius (assembly GCA_021018995.1). Classification (NCBI taxonomy): domain Eukaryota; kingdom Viridiplantae; phylum Streptophyta; class Magnoliopsida; order Chloranthales; family Chloranthaceae; genus Chloranthus; species Chloranthus sessilifolius. Next base: position 28,196,420 of record CM037597.1, on the reverse strand, counting down.
ACTTATAATAGTTTGTCTTGTTTTTAATCTCTCATTTGATTTTATACAAATCCTCTTAATTTAGTATAAGTCAAATTTCATTTCTTGATTAGATTAGGATTAGATTAAATAACCTTACTCTTAGTTTTCCTCTCTCTATAAAGTTCCTGTGGGTTCGACCTCGTTCTTGTAGAAGCTACACTACATCCGATTCGTGCACTTGCGAGTAAAACAAATTGGAAATAATTTGAAAACAACAAGTTTTTGGCACCGTTGCCGGGGATTTTATTTGGAAAGAAAAAGTAGGGTTGATTTATTTTTATCCTTCTACCAATTTTATTTATGAAAAAAACAGAGAAGAAAAGAGAGTCAGTCAAGGTTTTAAGGTAGTGGTGCATGAGCACGTGGGGACGTGATCAAGCACATCGATTAGTTCATGTTGACTCTTATTCAACCGCTAATCTTTGGGTTGATCTTCTGATTGAGCAAAATTCTCGTTTCACCATTGCAGAGGGTGTCGAAGATCCAAAAACCCTTAGGGAGTTGCTTTCACCCATAATCCAATTGTTGCCAATCTTTCATGGTCTTGAAAGAGAAGATCCTTACATGCATGTGAAGGATTTTCTTGAAATATGTGCAACCTTCAGATTTTAAAATTTTTTAGATGAGTTAGTACGTTTGCACCTTTGCCCTTTCTCTATAAAGGACAAAGCCAAAGCTTGGTTAAATTCATTCTCATATGGTTCTATTACATCATGGGATCAGTTGGTATCAAAGATACTTTCTTAATTTTTTTCGATGACAAAAACAAACTCATTGAGAAGAGAAATTTCAGATTTTAGCTAAGAAGAAAATGAAAATTTTAATGAAAGTTGGGAAAGGTTTAACGATTTACTTTTGAAATGCCCTCACCACAGTTTTAAGATGTGGAGACTTGTTCAATATTTTTACAATGGGTTAACCCAAACCCATCGTAATATGATCAAATCCATGAATAGTGGTAGATTTTAAAGTTTAACTGATGAAGAGGCAGATAAGTTTTTAGAGGGATTGTCTGACAGTTTCCAATAGTGGGATTTTTCTAGTCGTCATGATAGATCTCCCCAATTGTCTAAAATGGGAGGGTTATATGCCGCCCCTGACCTCAGGGAAAGGATAGATAATTTAACACGTAAAGTTGAGACCTTAGCTTTAAGCAAAGCGATAAATATTGTCAATCCTGTGCAAAATAAAGTTTGTTCTATTTGGGCTAGCCCCATGCATATAGCACAGTCATGTCCGTCTAACTTTTCATAGTGTAATACTGAGCAAGCACATGCAATGAACAACTTTGGGAAACCGATTGGTAGTTCAATTTCTGAGACCTATAATCCTAATTGGAAGAATCATCCAAATTTCTCATGGAGACAACCCCAACCGCCCATGAATGTAGGAGGGCAACAAATTCCACATTCAAATCAATTTCGCCCTCCTACACAATCATATCCTCCTGGATTTCATCAACACCCTCAATTTATGGCACCACGTCCACAGTCACCATCTTCATCATCTTTAGAGGACACATTGAAAGCATTCATGTAGTCCACAACCCAAGCCATTTCCAAGCTAGAAAATCAGATTGGCTAGTTGGCAACTCAAGTGGGTGAGAGGGAAAAAGGAAATTTTCCAAGCCAACCCATCCCAAATCCGAAAGGGCAGTATGCATCAAATAATCCGTCCAATTCTACCCATGAGCAAGAGCATGTGCAGTCAATTACTATCCATAGGTCTGGGCGAGAAATTGATAACCATGTTAAGTTGCCTGAAGTTGAAGAAAAAGAAAAGGAAATTGAAGAAGAAATTGAGATATCTGAAGATGAAGGGAATAAAAATCTTCATGAGGCGAAGAGGGAAACCATGGGTCCTATGATTGAAGAAAAATCAGTAGTTCAAAACTTTATTCCCAAGGCCTCATTTCCTCAAAGATTAATTGTGGCTAAGAAGAATAATGTAATAGCCCGAAAAAAATCACGCTAAACTATGACCTCGGGATCCGTGCCCGATTGCTCACAAGTTTGACCAATCAGGAGATCATGAGTTAGCATAGAATGTGATGAACGGACGAGATGTGATAGTTTGAGTGATTATGTGGTGTGTGATGTAAATGAGAAGTCGCATATACCTACCGCGGTATATGTGCTCAACACACAAGTGAGAAAAGGGATAAAAGGGTTTAATAACCCTAGAGGTGTATTTTGGTTGTTGAAGGAGAGTAAAGAAGAGAGAGAGAGAGAGAAAAGTAAGAGAGGAGTTATTGCAACTAATTGGAGGGGGGATTCAAGAGATAAAAGCCGGATTCAACGCGATTTGGATCTGTTAGAGCCAAAGCTGGAAACCCTAGCCTTCCAACTATTTGATTGAAATCAACTTGAGATCCATTCAAGGTAAAATTTTTGTAAATAAAATGTATAGATTATAGGGGTTAAGTTATGGTTGAATGTGGGTTAAATCATAGGATAATGGCTTAGAAAAATAGAGGAAAAAGTATGGAAGAAGATTGGGAAGAACAGCTCGAAAGGGGCTAAATCTGACAATTTCGATTAATCGAAATTGGGTTTCGATTAATCGAAATTGGCCAGGAAGTTGAAAAGTCAGAAGACCCGATTTCGATTAATCGAATTGGAGTTCGATTAATCGACTTTGGATTTCGATTAATCGATTTGGGGATCAATTAATCGACTGAGAACCTCCAGTGGACCCCAGGGGTTGGAGGAAATGACTTGAGGAAAAATCGACTAATCGAAATGGGATTTCGATTAATCGATTTTAGTTTTCGATTAATCGATTTGGGATCGATTAATCAACTTGTGAAACTTCATTGTTGACCGAGGGTCGACTTTTCGAAAAGAAGAATTTCGATTAATCGAAATTGGATTCGATTAATCGAATGAAAACTTCATTATTGTTGAGGGTCGACTTTGCGAAGAAGAATTTCGATTAATCGAAATTGGATTCGATTAATCGAATGAAAACTCGACTGTTCGAACTGAGGATCGACTTTGCGAAAAGGAGAATTTCGATTAATCGAAATTGGATTCGATTAATCGAATGAAAGCTATTATTGAGGCGAGGATCGACCTTGCGAAACAGAGAATTTCGATTAATCGAAATTACTTCGATTAATCGATATTGACCTTCGATTAATCGATTTTGGAAATCGATTAATCGAATCAGGTTCGATTAATCGATTTTGGAATTCGATTAATCGACTGAGATAAATTATGTTGACTTTTGGGTTTGACTTTAAGATTTTTGGAGGGTCTTATACCTTCTTTATAGCATCCTTTGTGATGTGTTTCACCTGTTATGTGGTACCATAGGTGGTACGTGTGGACTAGTGCACAAGGAGCCACGTGGGACCTTGATGCATTGATCAAATGAAGACTTGAGGTAGGGAACACCTTGAACATGTACTTTATTTTACAAGAGCATGTATGTAGTGATATAGAATTCAATTCAAATGTTTATTTCTTAAGAATTTATGAAAAGTGTGTGTGTGACATCCATAAGAGTAATCATAATGAGCCATCCCCAGGGGATGAAGAAGTAAAGAGATAAGAGCATCAGGTGTGATGCAAGTAAATGGATACATCCCAGGGATGTATCCAAGGATTGAATCATGTTTGATAGGGCCTAACTGATATAAGATAGCACATTTACACGGTGAATAACTATATGTAAGGCACCGATATTTTTGTTATTTGAGGTTTGATAGGGTACCCCACCGACGTGGCGGGATATCCACGACTGACACGGCAGGATATCCGTGACCGATACGGCGGCGAAACCGTAGGCCAGTGCGGAGGCTTATCCGTACATAGTAAGCACACCCCAGGGGTGTTGATTGAGACAAGTGAAACCCCGCCACCAATCCCCAGAGGAAAGGGGCTTGGGTACTATTGGTATTCCCAGGGAATACGGTTAAAACTGTCTATATAGATGACGATGATGGGTATCTCATCGGGGCTCGATGCTATATTGCTCGGGGATTACTTAAGTTGAAAGTTTAAGTTTTGCTTTAGGCCTTTTCAGCATCATTCATGAGTAAATGAAAAACATATGTAATCAACAGTAAAACGAAATGCTTTTTAACTGTTTCATCAATAACTGCATAGACACATCATGCATGGCATATCATGGAATATATGTGAGTTATAATTTATATGTTCAACTGTGTTTGTTCCCTATTGAGCTAGGATGTAGCTCACCCTATAGACTATACGTCGCAGGTCCACTACTAGCATTGCTTGGCTGAGGACGCCGATCCCTGAGTCGGACCTTCTTGGCGGTGACGAGTTGGAGCCACCTCCTGAGGACTTCTTCTAGAGGACTCCATTGTGCCGCTTTGAGGGATTTTAGAGAGAGTTTTGTACGGCTTGGTATGTCAAGCCTTAATTCTGTTTAAACCATGTATATATATGGAGTTGGGATTATTCTTTTGGGACGAACCATCCGTGATGATTTCTATCATCGATGGTTTGGATCGGTTCTCCATTCATGCAGAGGCATGAGGGTAGAACTGTCTTTTGGGAAGTTAATTAATATAGATTTAAATTCCGTAAATTTGTTTATTATACTTTTCGATGCTTGATATACCAGTGTTCCGTGCTTAGCTAAAGGGCATGGTCAAGATGATCGTGCTGATGGCACGGGTTTCGGGGTGCCGAAATCCGGGCTGTCACAAATAACCAACTAGGTGATATTCTTGAGGTGTTTAAGCAAGTTCGCATAAACATCCCATTCCTAGAAGCTATCCAGTAGGTCGCTTCTTACGCTAAATTTTTGAAGGACTTGGTCACAATCAAGAGAAAGACCAATGTTCCAAAGAAGACATTTTTGGCAGAGCACGCCAGCTCAATCATTCAATGAAAAATTCCTGTCAAGTACAAGGACCCTGGGTGTCCTACCATTTCATGTGTCATAGGGGATCATCAGATACAGCGGACGTTGCTAGATTTAGGAGCAAGTGTGAATTTATTGCCATATTCAGTTTACATCCAACTTGGATTAGGTGAGTTGAAACAAACCCCTCTAACTCTTCAGTTAGCTGATAGGTCAGTGAAAATTCAAAGGGGTGTGGTGGAAGATGTTTTGATCAAAGTAGATATATTTTATTTTCTTGTGGACTTTGTAGTCCTAGACACCGAACCTGTTCAGAGTACGAGTGGTCAGATTCCTGTCATTTTAGGTCAGCCATTCTTGGCAACCTCAAATGCATTGATTAATTGTAGGAATGGAATTATGAAATTTTCTTTTGGGAACATGACGGTGGAGCTTAATGTCTTTAACATCAGCAGACAACCACCTAAGGGTGAGGAGATTAGTGACATTTGTTTAATTGATAGTTTGGTTCAGGAGACACTTTCTCGATATAATTTTGAGGATCCTCTGGAGGCTTGTTTGACCCATTTTGGTTGTGAGTTTGACATCGAGAAGTCTATAGAAGAGGTAAATTCATTGCTTGATTCTACTCTTATGAGTTGTGATAATTGGCAACCAAAGATGGTTCCTCTAGAACTGTCCACTTCATCTCCTGTTCCATTTGAAGTTTAGCCGCCTAAGTTAGAGTTGAAGCCGTTACCTGATGGTAGCCGGAACTCAAATCGATCTTCATAAAGAATTTCGCACCTTGCAATTGGTCAAATAGGTCGCCGATCCTTGGTAAAGGGTACTTGTTCTTGATCGTAAGCTTGTATAACTGACGGTAGTCGATGCAAAGTCTCATCGACCCGTCCTTCTTCTTAACAAACAAAACTGGTGCTCCCCAAGGGGATACACTTGGTCTTATGAAGCCCTTATCCAATAAATCTTATAATTGCTCCTTTAATTCTTTCAGTTCAGCCAAAACCATGTGATAAGGAGCTTTGGAGATAGGTTCCGTGCTTGGAGCTAAATCTATTGCAAATTTAATCTCCCGATTAGGTGGCAATCCGGGTAGCTCGTAAGGAAATACACCCTCGAACTCATAGGTAATTGGAATATCGGTGATAACATTCTTTGTTTCCTTTTACTCTTGAAGGAATGCTAAATACCCTTCGCACTTATTCTTCATCATTCGCTTAGCTCATACCACGAATATGATCGGCACTATCTTTCCCTTCTCACCAATAAACCAAAAGGACTTTTGTCTTGGTGTACGAAAAGTAACTACTTTCCATAGGCAATCAACGCTTGTGTGATAAGCGGATAGCCAATTCATGCCAAGGAGTACATCAAGTCCTTGCATGTTTAACAAAATGAGGTCCGCTATAGTCTCTTGATCCTCCAATTGAAAAATGACTGATCAGCAACAGGTTTCTGCGGTTATTGCATTCCTCGTATGAATGGACACGTTCAAAATAAAATCTAACTCCTCGGGTACTATTTTCAATTTCCCCGCAAATTTCGGAGTTATATACGAGTGGGTAGACCTTGGGTCTATTAGAACTCGTGTAACACAACGATCGCCATCGTTTTCTCGATAGCATTGTAGTGTACCTATATGTTTTAATACATATACTAACGTTTAGACATGCATGTCATTTCTACACAATTATCCAGATGCACCTAAATCTTTTCTATCAATGCACTTTCTTCATTTAGAAAATAAGCAATTGAATTTAAGCATAAAAACAAAATTATACCTTGAGTTATGTCATTACTTGCACGGGTGTCCTCAGCTATTACTATAAAAGCACGGCCTTGGACGACAGGTCTCGTAGGTTGTGTAGGTCTCTGCGCCGTAGCAGTAGAAATAATGCCCTCCTTTCGCATCTCGGGGTAGTCTCGTATCCTGTGGCCTAATTTACCATATTTAAAACATCCTCCCGTGTCCCGTCTACAGTCCAACGTTTTATGCGATTTGCCACAACGGGCGTATTTCACTTGCGGACTTGAAGATGTCGCTCTTGAAGATCCCTAGGTGACTAATGCCCCAGACGTCGGAGTCTGAGCAGGGCCCTCTCTGTGGAACGGTCTCGTAGGAGTAAATGTATTAAACCTCTAATAACTTGTATAGGCTGGTCTTGAAACTGGAGTAGGTGCTGAGAACCTCGGCTTTTTGTTCCCCGAGTCATAGTCACTCACTCCCCCCGGATTTACCTTGTTCTTCTAATCACGCCTCTTACTTATATCCCTCTCTGCCACAATGGCCTTCCCCATCACGCTAGCATATGTTTCAAGCTCAAATATAGATACCCTTTCCTGAATATTTGGTCTCAAGCCTTCTTCGAATCTAAGAGTCTTCATTCCTCTGTGGCTACCAATTCTGGAGCAAACCTTGATAACCGCACAATGTCATTGTCGTACTCCCTTATGGTCATGCTCCCTTGCACAAGATTAGTAAAATCCTTCTTCAACTGATTTCTAACTTGTTTACAGAAATACTCCCTGTTAAATTCCCTTACAAACTCCGCCCATGTCCATTGGTCCTATCAACCTTCCACTCCTCTCTTTCTTAACACCGACTTCCACCAAGCATCAGCGTCGCCTCCAAGTTGGAAGGAGGCCCAACCAACTTTCTCATTTTTAGGGCTCTGGAGTCTCTCTAATAACTTTTTCATTTGTTTCAACCATTTCTCTGCTTCAAGCGGATCAGTCTGTCCTATAAATACTGGAGGTCTCAATCTCTTGAAGTTTATAAAGGATGATGGCAACAATGAGGTGGTCTTTGGTGGTGGGGTGGTGCTTTGGTAATGGTGTAGCGTTATTGGTGGCTAACAATGTATGCTCGCTTTCACCAAAGAAGCGATCTGCTAGGTCTGCTGAGTCATAGCAATAGCTATGGCCTCCATAGCCCTAGCCATCTTGTCAGTAGACTCATCACGATGACCCCTCTCCGCCTCAGGAGGTGGTCTCTACTCGCCTCCGAAACCCGAAGGAATGTCATCAATACTCCTCACACTCCTCTGACGACTCCTCTAGGCTGACCTCTACTTTTCTGGTCCATCAGAATCTGTTACAATGAAACAAATGTCTCATTAACAGACAGTCCCTAGCATCCAACAAAATCTCAAATCTCTAAATGGTCTAAGACTTGTCAGACGTCTCTAAAGTCGTCGCTTTGATACCAACTGTGACAGCCTTGATATCGGTACCCCGAAACTCATGCCGTTAGTGGGCAGGCGCTAAGGCCAAACCCCGAACGCATTACACAGCATCACATTGCACAGCCGAAACAAAGTAGAACCATACTAACTAACCATCATAACAACATAATGAAACTAGTACTATCCCACAAAAGCTTAAAATGACGGTTCTAATTTCATATGAATACCTATGGAAAGAGAACCGATGAGAACCACCGGTAAGGACCATTCCTTACCGAAATATGATTTACCAAAAAGAATTAAGTTACAATTATCATCAAAGTTAAGTATTCTTTACATCATCTCAAAATACTCCTCTCTCAACCTAAGGCCAGCTATGTTTGACATTGCAAAAAGAAAACAACACTTAGGGGGAAGTTCTTCTAGATCCTCACCAGGTGATAACTCAAGATCCTCCCTCTCCAAGATCTCTATTCCAATGCCTTCACCTGAACTTGTGACATTTAGTCGAGGAATGAGCTTCATCCAAGCTCAGTAGGGAAAACTCATAGCATGCATATATAACATCAACATATATCTTATGGCATAATGAAACAAAATGTGTCAGAACATATGTACAGTATGATTATCATGACATGAAAGGCACATAGCATACTTGTTTGAAATTCATAATACATGCTCTCATTTTATTTCAACATATGAAAAGAAAACTTAAAGTGCTTTACTTAATGTATTAGAATGAGGAACTATAGCCTCAAGCCGCCGATGGAATACCTATCATCGTGGCTTATATGAACCATTTTTCACATATATCCAAGGTCCCAAAAAGGTGGACACTTGGCCGAACATAATTATCATTATATGGTAGGAGTCACAAAACACAGCACAAAGGTGTACGGATTGGCCGTCGTAGCGGACGGGTATTCACATGAAACTTTAAATCGATGTGCATACATATAGCTTATCGCCGTGTAAAGTGATAATTATAGCTTATATCAAAGGTTGGAAATGAACGAAATGTGAAGATCACGCACACATACATAAATCGAAATGAATCTCGAAAGATTCCATAATACTTGCACAATTCGGAAACATAATGATACACATGCCTTATCAAATTGAAGTAAACGAAATTCACAAGATTGAATCCAAATTTGCATCATAACATAACACTCATGCTAATATTGTAAATGCACATGATATCAAGTGTTCCCTACCTCAAAATCTTAACCCGCACGCGCTCAATCCGCCATTTGGGCTTGTCCTTCGTCACACAATGCCAGGTCACCTAAACATATAAAATTCATGGTTCACACATTAAAACTATGCTAAACATACTCTGACAACTTCCCTCAAATCTCACACTCAAAACCTAACAAAATCTCAAATCTGGAAATTTCAATCGATCAAATCCCTATTTCGATTGCTCGAAACTCGTTTTTTCGATCGGTCGAACTCCTCAAAGCATATATCACCTCTCAGTTCGATCGAACGATTCTGCCTTTTTGATTGAACGAACACAAATTTGATCAATCAAAAATAATTTCGATCGGTTGAATCCTCACAGAAACCAAATGACTACAACACAGTTCGATCGAACGAATCCTAATTCAATCGATCGAAAGCATATAATTCGATCGATCGAAACTATTTCGATCGATAGAATTCCTCAAGAGCTAAATGACAATTAACACAATTTGATCGAACAAATTATAATTCGATCGATCGAAAATATTTCGATCGGTCGAATCCCTCATAAACTAAATAATAATCTGCACAGTTTGATCGAACGAATTTTAATTCGATCGATCAAATTTCTAATTCGATCGATCGAGGATATTTCGATTGGTCGAATCCTCACAACAGACTTTTCAAAAATCTCTGTTCTATATATTTCGATCGATCGAGTGTGGGATTTGATCGATCGAAACACACTTCGTTCAATCAAAATTTATTTCGATCGAACGAATTTCCTCAAACTTTGAATTCTTCCTTCTCAAGTCCATTTCGATCGATTGAACAAAATTTTGATCGGTCAAAATGAACAGATTTCTTCTGTTCTTGTGTTTTTTGCATCCTTTCTCTTTTCTTTCTCAAATCAAACCATTTTCTTATAATTCTTTGATTCCAAATTAAATAAAAACCATAACTAATGCAGATTTTAAAATCTATCCCTAATTTCGTACCTTGATCCAGTCTGAATCCTCGATCCTTGCTTCTAGATCGGATTAGGGTTTTACCAAGCGAACAATGGCTGTTCGTTGCTCCAAACCCCTCGCAGCAAGCCTCGAGATCGGATCGATCACGCATGCAATTCACATTCAATACTTGTTTCACTCTCTCTCCTCTTAACTCCTAATCATAAGCAGTAAAAGGTATTGAATGCAAGTGATTAAAGGGTATTTATTTTCCCTTTTTAACAAGCCATAGGTTTAGGTGTAATACAGCTACACCAAGGTTGGTGTACGTGTGTTCACTAACTCATTACCTAGCCTACCTACATGAAATCCGATCCGTCGGATTTGATCTATAGACATAAAATAATCCATCGGCACGGTCCTCGACGTACGGATCATTATGCACGCATACCGAGGCATACAGTTCATAGGCCAGAACTCAGAGACGTTACATCTCATCTTATCACACTAAGCATTTAATAGTCATACTTTCTCTCACTCTTTCATCATTTCATCATTAAATGTTTTTCTACATTTTTATCTTTCCTTGTTTAGTTTATATTTTCTTTTTACTTGCCTTCTTTCAAAAGGCATGGGCTTCATTGACTTTTAGGATTTTGGACATTATTTTAGATAAGGTCAAGGTCACATTTCTCATGATGGTGACTCTTCAAAAAAATATGGAAGAAAATCTGGTTTAACCCAAAGATTCAAGCAATGAAGAAATGATTATTCTAAAGAGAGCCTTGGTGCTATAAATAGAGCCTTCACTTGGAGCTAAGGGAGGGGGAGAGAGTGGTCTTAAATTTCATTTGATTGGAGAAGGCTAGGAGGAAGTTTTAGGATTTTCTTTCAAGTGTTGTTTTAGTTTTAGTTTTATATGTAATATGTTTTGAAGAAGAAGGAAGGATCTAAGAGCTACAATTTCTGTAATGTATTATTGCTTCTTTTTACTTTACTTTGATTATGTATTTCATTAGAGGCTATCATAATAGTGTTAGGGTTTTGATAAAGCCTCTTTGATGTAATATTTTCTCATATATATGAACCCTTAAGCTTTTTTTGGATATATGTTTAGAAATTTGAATGAAAATTATTTTTGCGTATCTTTGATTGATAAAAATGCTTCTTAGATATGAGTTCAATCATGTTTTTCTCTTTTTTTTTTCTTTTTTTTTGTTGAATCTTTATTTTTTTTTTGCAATTATGTTTTTCTCATGATTTAAGATAAATTTTATTAATCATTTGCTTGGTTGGAAATTGTCTATATTAAAATCAGATATCTATTATAATTCAACATCGTTGACTACATTAGATGATTTGATTTCAATTTTTAGAAGCATGGAAAAACATATATTTTTGCATGATAAAATAGAGCTTTGATGATGATATTTTCCATAATAGCGTGATTGATTTCTAGACTATTATGTGATTACTTTTCCAACAAATTTCTAAGGTTCATGTTGCTAAAATATTATATTAAGGAGTGTGGATTCTAAATCGTAGTACACATCTCATTCGTGTTTCTACTTTGCCTATATTCTTAGTTAGATCACATTATCTAATAGGTAGTATTTAGTGTAGTTTAATATTTGTCTTTGCATATCTTAGTTTTACTTGTAATAGTTTGTCTTGTTTTTAATCTCTCATTTGATTTTATACAGATCATCTTAGTTTAGTATAAGTCAAATTTCATTTCTTGATTAGATTAGGATTAGATTAAATAACCTTACTCTTAGTTTTCCTCTCTCTATAAAGTCCTTGTGGGTTTGACCTCGTTCTTGCACAAGCTACACTACATCTGATTTGTGCCCTTGCGAGTAAAATAAATTGGAAACAATTTGAAGACAACAACAACACATGGATCAAAATCTCGTCCGAAATCCCAATTTATCGCCGGTAAGATGTCAAATTCAGTCTACTCCACCTATTGAAACTTTGACCCCAACTGGCTTAAAGTCTTCAAAGTGACTGAAAATTTGTCAAAATTTTGATCGAAGTAAATGTTGATCTCGATTTACCGAAACCGAGATTTTGGTCCTTGCTCTAGAGTAGTCTATGTCCAAGTCGATTCGAATCTATGATCTTAAATGGGCCCAACATCCAAACACTAGGGATTGTGAAAGTCAACTTGATCTAAAGGGCCTGATTTACATTTTACATGTATTAATACTGAATCTTAATTTCAAATATTATATATATTTAGTATTATTAGGCCTTGTTTGGCCACACGAGATTTGTTGAAAAACTCGTTAAGAAATGCTTTTTTTTTTTTACGAATTTTGGGCATTTTCCGCCGTTTGGGAACACTGTGGATCCCACTTGCTTGGGAAAAAAAGTGGAAATAGTGAAGATAAAATTTTCAAGAAAAAATTTCTAGAAACGTTTTTAAGCCCACATAGTGGGAAAAAACAATTGGCCTCCTTCCGTACACGAATTAAAATTTTGGCTTTTGGAGTTTGAGGTTTTCACCATTAAAACGTTGATTCTCTTGAATTAGATGACGGGATTGTTGGTAGGAGTTTAAACGGGGTGTCTACAGGGATCTTCGTCCATCCTTCAGTACAATAAATCTTGAGAAGATGGCCTACCTATCAAACGGCCATGATCAAATGATCATATGTGAAAACGAAATTGGCACCAAACATGATCTTTATCATATGACTCAATGCACTCCAAAGCCATTATTTGATTCAACAGTTGATTTTATTGAGTCATATGAGAGAGATTGAGTTTGCACCACTCTTTTCCGTCGTAAATCTTTAGATTATAGCCTTTATATCAAAAGGCTTAGATGTATCCTCACCTCATAATCGTGTCATTATTCACACATCGTAGCATCGCCCCTTCTCCTCAGACAACAAAGTTTGGTTTTTATCCCAGTCTTCCACGTGATGCATCTTGAGATCATGTGTAACACCTCGTACCTCGACCTGACCTGCAATGCACCCGACGAAATATGATGGAGCAATGCAGCTTTTAACGCGGGGTCTTTTGAACTGGACCCATTGGGGTAATTAGACTCCCTGTATGAAGCCCATTAGTTAGAGCCAAAGTGAGGCCCAATAACTAGAAGCCCAATCTTAGGCCCAACATGGTGGGGACCCGAATCACAAGACCCATTTAATCCTAACCCTATGGCTGGTACCCTTTAGTGAAGACCACATGCTAAAACCTGACCTGGGCCATTAGGAACCAAACCCATGACTTAAAGGGGTCCCAGATCTAAGACCCTTAGGATAGGTTATACACCAACATAAGCGTGTGGCAACCTCACTTGGGAACTCATCCCAGTTTAAATTGCATTCATGCATGCATAATCCCTGCATGGAGTTGGTGTGTCGGCTGAAAGAAAATGCAGGGCAGAACTTCCTCTACTCCTCATCATCTCCAGCTTGAGGAAGACCAGCCACCGTTTGATCTAACCACCTCCGTCTTGCTCGACCCGACTTGCAACGGAGAGATTCTCTTCCGCAACAGAAAACCTTTAAGCCGTGAACTATTTCGGACAAAGATCGATGCGATCGAGTGCATTCTCATGAGTGAAAGCGCGTGAGAAAGATCGGAAGCCTCGCGTGCAGAAATCTCATTAAGGTAACCATGTGATCTCTGTTTTGTAAGCTTGTTTCCCAAGTCTTAGAGTCGAGAGTTAGGAATTGGACATGCAAGGGTCGTTGTGACCGAATTCGCGAAGACTGATGCCTCGACATTCACGCATGCATCAGTGCATTAATGTTCGGGGACTCAATGTATGAAAAATAGACCCGAATGAATGCGTTCTGGCATTGCCTGCTTCGAAGCCTCAAAAAATTGGGCATAGATATGATTTAGATTCGTTTAAGCCGACTTCCGAAGCTTTGAACCAAGTGATTCGTGTAGTCCGAATATGGCTAAAAGCTTAGTGTTAGCAAGTCATCATGTTAAGTGAATAGACTGAATCTTGTGGATGGAATCGATACATCAAATCAAGGAATGTTTAGCTCAGGAAGCAAACAGATAACTAGTGAGTCTGTCAGGCTCGCCGCAGAGAGAAAACACCTGAAGGCCTCATCGCGGCGAGATTTCAAGGCTTTTCCCTCTCGGGAAAAACTCGCCATGGCAAGATACTTGCTTCATGTGGCACCTCAAGGACTGGCCGTGGTGACCCTGCACCTCGCCGTGGTGAGATGCCCTGTCCTGCTGGGCTTTGAGGTTTGTGTCCTTTTGTGTCTTACTTAACCGTGCCTCATGGCTAGTATGTTTAGTAACACATAGAGTGTATGCCATACGTGTTCTAGGCTATATACGAAAAGCATTTGGAAAGGAATTTTAGCTTGATTGGCACACATGGATGCAAACTATCTACACTTAAGGTAGGGAAGAACATCGTGCCTGACTACTTGTTTCTCTCAAATTCTCATTATTGATGCGCATAGCCTATACTGAATATTTTATAAAATTGATATGAGACAGCACTTGACATGTTTGAAAGTATTAAGACATGAATTTTTGTACATGATTTTTTTTGCATATTTTGATATAATGCATCTTGCTTATGTACTATATACATGACTCTATAAATTTCCAGTTTTGATAACCTGATGCACCTCGTTGCCTTCTGTTTAACATGCACGCTTGAACTTGTAATTCTGTCACGTCTTAGTTCAAGTGAACTTGTTAACGTAACTCAGGGGCTCGATAGTTCCAGTTCAAGTGACCCTCTTAACTTAGCTCAGGGGCTTAACATTTCGTGTCAAGTGACCTTGTTAACGTAGCTCAAGGGCTTGACTTATGGGTATCAAGTGACCCTGTTAATGTAGCTCAGGGACTTGACTTGTCTTGTGTTGAGTGACCCTGTTAACGTAGCACAGGGGCTTAACAGTTTGATGTGTAACTTGTTTAAATCTCCTTGCCATTTGATCTAGTAATATACTTGTGAATTGTTTATCGTCTTCCTACACGTTTTGTTGGTCCTATACGCATTATGTTGAGGAAAAGTCGTTGCCGCATACCTGAAAACCTGTTCATGATTTGTACTAAAGAAATTATGATTTGCTTTTACTTATTTACTCATGTTTTTACTTATCTAAGCATCAAGATTCATGAATGAGAAGGATAAATGGTAGCTTTGCATATGGTATTCCCTATTGAGCTTGGATGAAGCTCAACCCTCGACTATACGTCACAGCTGCAGGGTTAGACTTGAAGCGTGACCCGGAGTGAGAGGAGGACCCGGATTACAATCTGGACGAGGAAGAGGAATTGCCTGAAAGCTATTTTCCTTAGCGTCCTGCATGGCTCGGGTATTTTGCGGTTTTTGGGGCAAACAGTATATGAACGAGTGCTGTAATTAAATACAAGTATATTTTGATCCACTGTTTAGATGGAGGTCGGCTGCCATCGGTGGAAGATATTTCTTTTTGAGCCTTTGTGAATATGATAGTTAGATCAGTAGTAATGTTGCTTTTATTGTGATGCAGCTCTATACTTTGTTTTCGTTGTGCTTACTTTGGACTCGTTTGTGAGCTTACCATCATGCGATGGCTTAATCATTGCTATTTGTCGTATGAGAGGAAAGATCGAGTTGTTGGACTGTGATGCGTACAATAGATATCATAGCATCACTGTAACTCGGATCATGTATGCAATCCGACGGCACGGGTTTTGTGGTAAGGAAAACCCGGGCTGTCACATCATGGGTATATCATCAGACAATTTTTTTATTTCATGTGGCACACATTCCAAAAGATGACCCATGATTTGTATTTGAGCTTGGTGCATGTCTTGTGCATTTAGAGTTATTGTTTGGGATGTGTACCATGTAGAATAAAAAACCAACTGTATGACGGTATGCACATGATCTCAAGACCCATCTTCTAAAAATTGAGACAAAAAACAATTGTGTAATTCTAAACGCACCCATGCCTTCTCTGAAAGCGTGTACATTGGAACCTCTTTAAAATCATTGCTTGCGTCCGATCAGATGATGGAGATCATGTTTTACCTAGATCATCCACACAAAGGATCTTCAGAACACGTCGCACCTATCAGATGGTAAGTTTTTGTTTCCACATGTCACAAATCCCCAAAGTATAGCCCTAAAATCAAGTTTGAGCATGATGTGTGCAATTGCACACAAAGGGCATTTTTTGGGGATCGGTGACATGTTGAATCAAAATATGACTATATGATAGGTGAGACATGATCTCAATATTCATTTTGTGGAAGATCAGGTGGAAACATGATCTTAATTATCAGATCTGAAGCAATCAATGGTTTTTAAGGAGTTGCACATGTGGGCAATTTCAAAGGACTTGTGAGCGTGAAAGAGCTACCAAAAATAATTTCCATCGTCTACTTCAAACCGATTACCACCTTTTGGCTCGAGGAGATGGGGTGAGGTTACAAGTTACATGGTGTGAATAATGGTACCTTCCGAAAATAAATTGACACAAGGTAGCCAAATAGTTGAAAACAATAAAATCTCAACCATTGTTCAATTAAAAAAATAAAACTTCCCATGAGTTTTTTTATTTATAAACCAATGTAAAGTCAAAAAAAAAACTTTTCCATGAGTTTTGTCAAACAAAGCCTGAAAGTAGCCTTATTTCAGCCCCTAAAGTTTAATATATTGACAACTCTGCCACATGTGTCTAGTGTTGCATGTTAACACCAAATGTTTTTTAAAGGTTTTAGTTCAACCTATATTTTGTATGGTTTATATATAGTAAAAAACCAAAATATAACTATTTAATATTCGCATCCCCCGTTCCTTGTAGAACATAAAAATTATGGAAGGTCATCTTAAGATTAAGTTCTTACCAAAGGAAACTCCCATGGTTTAAAATTCCAGCCGAAATGTTTCTGTTCAGGCAAGGACCGGTACCGGAAAATACTAAATACCCCTACCCCCATATTTTTAACAAAAATGCTACCCGATTTTTTAAAACTCCGGATTTCCGGCCAGAATTTTGGTCAATGTTCCGTCAGAAATTCAAAATTCCGTCGGAAATTTCGAATTTCCCATGTTGGGATCCGATAGGAACATTGTCACAATCTGAATTTTTGAACCATGGTAACTCATAAGAATTGCTTCAAGAACGTTTAAATAACACAAAAGATCACAACCATTTAGTGATGCGGATTTGAAGCCTACATGCTGAGATCATGGCTAGATAAAGAGGAGACATCGAAAGAGAAAGTGGACCCACGAATAGTTTTTAAAAAAGCCCATTAAAGACTCGTGTGCACGTTATTTTAGGAATTTATTTTCTCTAGATTTAGTTTTATTATTATTATTATGATTCTTTTAATAAATGATTTATTTTAGGATTAGTTTCCTTATTTGAATCATTTAAGGGTCAGACACATATATGCGATATATGACTGTTAATTTCTTCACTTTCAACGCAACTATCAGAAAAATAATCTTAACACTATCAATATATATCAGAATTGCGTAATTCCTATTTCGCTGGAAAGCTACTTCAATAAGCTTTCAAATAAGATTAATTTCATGTCAATCGGACATCGTTTGACCCTTAAAAATGGTCATGTAATAAAAAAAAGGATTATTAATGAAATTAATTATGACCGTTAGATTAGAAAGTTTTAATGGTTGATTAAGAGTTTTATTTTTAGTAGTATTCTTACGTTTCTTTTCTTTATAAATACACATTATACTCTCTTATTGAATAGTGAATGGTTAATGAAAATTTATTTTGCAAAGTTGAGAACTTTGAATAAAGTTTTCTTCGATGGTGCAATTCTCTTAAAACTTAGAAGAGCGATTATTCTTTCCGTGTGTGGTTTAGTGTGAGGCTAAGTATCTTCCTTGGAGCGATCCCTTGGATATTTTATCATTTTTCTATTTTATCTTTTGATTATTGTGAGGTAATTTATATAGTTTGTTTCTTCTATTGACAGCCCATAAATTCAAAATATATTTTCCTTATTATATTGTTGCAGAGATTTTATTCCTAAATTCCTAATCCTTATTTGTTGATTCCCTTTGAATGATTTAAAATCATCAGGCCTTAAATTATTTAAATCCTAGCAAAGAGTCAAGAGACAACATCCAAATTGTCGCTTGGTCCGCTAAACTAGATCGAAACTAGAGTCTATCTTAGACCTATTTTCTAGACCGAGAAATTCATATGCTAACGGACACTAAATTGAATAAATTAAATTGTCCTAATGAAGTTATTAAATATTTATTGTGTTTGGGGATTAATTTCGATATCTACGATGCTCAATTAAATCTCAAATTGATTCCAAAATTGCATAACCAAGGTTTTAGCATTTTTATCTATATCATTTAGGTTATAGACGTATAAGCTGGAATGAGGAAATATAAATTTATGAAAACCATTTTGTTGTTTAATGATATAAAACAAGTGGCAGAGCACTTTTTGGAAGGCCCAGACTAGAGGAAAATATGTCAAAAGGATAGCGCTATCTATAAACTTCTAAGTAAAGGCAACTTGTCCAAGGGCCCATTGAGGTTTCTCCGAGGCCAAAAACACTGCCTTTGGGGGTTTATCGAGGTCATTTGAATATTTAGCATTTTATTTGTATTCTTCAAGTCAAATTTGCTTGTAAGGTCTTAATTTTGTAGTTAAGGTTAGATTAAGAGTTTTGTGAGATTAATTAACTTTTACTATTTTTAATAAATTTAGTGTTTTTTTATTGTTAATAAGTTCGATTTAGTAAGAATTTGGGTCGAATTAGAAGACGGCCTGAGGATTTTGTTAGAAGAGGCCAAGTTATTGTCAACATAGAAAATTAGTTAGTAATAGTTAACCAGCATGAGCACTAGGTAATAACTTGGTTCTCGACTCACTTTTCGAGATGTGTGCCATTTGAAGTTAATATGTGTACCATTTCATAGGTGTGTCATGATCTAAAGATCTTCGATGATAAAGATTGGGGCGAAAATTAATCTCCATTGTTCAATTTAAAGTCGTGTCAAACGCCATCTAAATAATGGCAACCATGTAAATCCAACATATCGTTTGTAGATTGCATTTGACTGCATTGATGAAGACCATTTTCATTTCAATTTTTTATGAAACAGATCTTTAAATCATGGTGTCAAATCAAACGGAACACGTGCATGATGATTCCACATGACCGACATCCCAAAAAGTGACATGAGTTCCAATAGCAGAGACTCTTAAGTCAAATACCTAATATATACTAACTCAATCATGGATCAAAATATTGTCCGATACCGATACGTATCGGACAATACGTATCGGTTTTGGACTTCAACAATACAATAAATTGGGTTTTTATTGCCCCCCTTAAAAAACAGTCAAATTATCGTTTAATGTATCGTCCGATAACTTCAAACTACACTACAAAAAATGTGTTTATTGGAGACGGCTTTTAGCCGTCTCCAAAGGTGTCTAAGCCATTTCCAATAGTATTGGAGACAACTTTCATGTAGTCTCAAATAGTCCCGCCTCCATTGTCTTTGGAGACCAAATAGGAGCCGTCTCTAATAGTCAAGGTTAGTGGAGACAGTCATAAGCAATTTCCCAAGATATGTTGGAGACACCTTAAAGCCATCTCTAATAAGTCATCTCTTGTTATTGGAGACGACTTTTAGCCGTCTCCAATAAGCGATCTGACGTTATTAGAGACAGCTTAAAGCCCGGGAATGAACACAGAACGCCAGTCATTCTGTGCCTGATATGAAGTGGTTCGTGCCAAGATGAATCCCATGACCTGTCAGATCCGGTTGGCTTCTCAGGTTGGCTGCACCATGGTTGCGTCCAGTATTCCGTGATCTAGAGCTGGTATTCTAGGTCCCCTCTCTATCATTGTGATCATTCCGGGTGTGATTATAATTACCTCTGTGGTTCCTCGTGTTTGAAGATTGCCGGTTTTTGAAAGCTGCCTTTTGAAAAATTCACAAGAAATCAGCCCAGTACTTAGGCAAAAAATATTGAGACAATAAACTGATTGGTAAAGGGACAATAATTCTAGAGACAATCCAAAGATCATTGATTATAGGCTATAAAATTAGTCAACTGTTTTTTAAGGCATTAAAGTATACAGATCCGATAGTTTAAAATGCAGATTTTCTTCTAATGCTTTAGTTTCTAGGGATTTCTACAAAAACATGCCCAAAAACCTAACTTATTACCAACAAATCCTGTTTTCAAAATATATAACAAAAAACACCTATATGGATCGAATAACAGACTGATTGGTCTCTTATTCAACCCGTATATGACCGGTGTAGGCATCATTTGCTACATATTTTGAAAACAGGCTTTTTGGTAAGGAGTTTGGTTTCAGGGCATGTTTTGGTAGAAATCCTTTTTTTATATGACATGCAAGAGCTGACAAAACAATTTGGGTTATATCTTTCATTTTCTCAAGCAATTTTGTAGATGAGAGTTTACTAAGATGGCACACCCATTTGCCTCAGAACTTCAAAAGACTCACTAGAAGTTAATCCAGAATACTATTTTTACACCAGTATTTATTGTTGATGTTCTAGTATGTTTACAAAGGGAAGTTTACCTATAAGTGGGAGGTACTCTATCACTACAATTAACCACAGCCAGCGAGGAACTCCCAAAGGTGTAAAAATGTAGTTGGATGTAAAACAGATGCCTACTCACCATAGGTATCAGTGAAAATAGAACTTACAAGGATACTGAGGATAAAATAAGTTACTTGTGCAGCCTTGAAATCCATGAAAGTCAAATTTTCACGGGATTCTGCAACTAAGAGGTGTGTACTCCAATCTTAAAATGGACTAAGACCCCAATGCACCATTATTGCATTTGTAAATTACATTGAGGGGGTACTGGCAGAACTAATATACCTGCAGAAGGCACAAGCACTGATGAGTGTGGATTTCATAAATGAAATGAAGTATCTGTTCTGTCATAGTCATAGTTGTGGAAAAACCCCAAATGCTATATATATATAGATAGATAGATAGATAGATAGATAGATAAAGAGAGAGAGAGAGAGAGAGAGAGAGAGTTTTCTATAGGTCCCAACTTGCATAAGCTTAGAGCTGAATTGATTTTTTTTTTCGTAGTTGTATATATACTTAATCTGAATTTCTGACTGCAGTTAAAGATGTACCACTATAGTCGGTGCCCATAGAATCCAGAAAATTGTTATGGAAAAGTGAAGGCATGCTTGCGCCCATGATAACAACCATATCCTTTTATCTGTCAAGCATAAAAAATTGAGAAGTAATCTAACAATAAGGCATGAGTAACAGAAAATATTTAGAAACACATGCGCACACATCTCCAATGCAGAATTGTAGGCAAGATAGGAATTGTTTATCTCCACACTCCAGTTTTAGGGTAGTGAAGTGTCTAATTTATTTGCATTTCTTTCTTCTCATTATTAGTGTATCCTTCTCTGTGGTGGGCATACTTCATCCTTGTCATACCAAATATCCATGTGTACGTTCTCAACTTAATAAAGATTGTGTATGGTTCATCTTTGTAAAACTGAATTTGAATTTCTACAATCATGAAACAAGATACTACTAATACAAGTACATGTTCCTCCTTAAGGTGATGGCATCCATGTTCAATATAAAAGTATATACTAGTGCATCAGGATAATCTGGAAATATATAGTCAAGCTACAAAGATCTAACAATAATCATATATACCTGCTAGATCATGTCAAAAACCAAGTGAGAGATCCTTTTCTATCAAAAGAAAAGGTAAAAAAATATAGCTGCAGACTAATCATATTATAAAACATAATTACCATTGTTTGTTTGCCAACTATGAAGATCAAATTTTGAACATGAATGAGTTCAAAAGTTAGCAAGCCAAAGAATGAACATATGTAATACATGGAAATATGAAGTTTTATAAAACATACCACATTCAACAAGCGAGGAACACGCACTAAGGCAATAGGACCATTCCCAGTATCGTTGTTATATGTTGAATTATTCCAAATGCTCACATTAAAATGAGTCTCATCTGAGTTTAAGAAATCATAAGCTGCAAGAAAAAGGGAAAACAAATAGTTTGTTTTTTCTGATTGGACCATGTGAAAGAGCATTCAGGTATTGTATAAAGAAAAATAAATAAAACATATTAACCTGCAATAATTTCATTAATCTTGTCCTCTTGATTCCCTTGCCGATAACCCTTAAACAGCTCATCATTTACCACTGAAGGACCATCACGCCATAAAATCAAACCTTGTACACATTGTACCTCTGAATCCAAGTTATTAAAATATATATATATATATATATATATATATATATATATATATATATATCAGAATAAATACCAACAGGAGAATTAGTTGCACAGTTGACCTAAAAAGAAATCGAAGTACTGGTATGAAAATGATACAAGTTATTACACAACCACATTGACACATATCCCTAAAGGATGAATGGCAGTACCCACTTGCCAGAAATCCCACAAAGATTGAAGTTTCTTGTTGGAAAAATTGGAGTTTACACATACAAAGAAGAACACATGCTTGATCATGTATAAGACTCCATACACACTTATTAATTACTTTGTGTGTTTTTGAATAGGTAAACTGGTAAAAAGGAAGCACCCATGCACCATGAGTAATTTTTGCACCTTACTGCAATCTTGACAAATTCATTAACCAGGAAGCCTGAACAGACAGTGGTTCATAACTTCAGATAAGATATATAGAATATGTGCTTCAAAGTAAACAAAACGCATTATAGCAGATATCCAAAATATAAATAATACCAGAATTAAAGACAAAAACATGGAGAAATTATGATTATATATTTTACTACTTGAGTTCAATGTGTCTTATACACGTCCATGCCCCATAGAAATCGGATAGAATGAGTATCCTCATTCTACAAGTAAGAAGATTAATACCTTGCTGAAGTGTAATGTCAGCTATCCGGATCGGAACTAAAAATGTAAAATTTAGCGTGCATCGAGGTTGAACAATATATAGCGGTCTATCATATAGGAAAGCTGGTTCAATAAAATTGATGTATTCCATCTGTGTCTGATCCCTGAAAGATATTCAAATAACCATATTTGTCGAAAACTTAAAAATTCTTAAGGCATCTCTAGAATAAATTAAGCACTAAACAGACGCTTATTATCTATCACTCACGGGGATGAGATTAGATAAAGTATTCAAGTAATCTGAAAATTTTGAAGAGAGAGAGCTAGCGAGTAAATTTCCTGCTAAGCCTGTGAAGATTTTTAATATTAGAATTTAAACCTATAGAATACATGTTAGAAATCTTATATGCTACAATCATATCATAAGAAACTTAATTTAAGAAAAAAAAATTTTGAAAGAATCTAAAACTTGGAACTAGAACATTAAGACAAATTATGGAAAAAAAGACTGATCATAAACTGATCCAGCTGATATGTTTCGAAATACAAACGAGAGAGTTCCATACTTTTTGCAAGAGATCGATTAGCCCCAGTAAAAAGTATAGTGGCAGGGCAGGATTGTGTATTTTTACATGCTTCATCTGGTAAATCTGTAAATGGAGTTAAATCAATTCTTACGACACGGTATTCAGTGCACGGAACTTGCAAGACTGCTGGCCATTTTGGGGGGTTAGGTATTGTACAAGTGGCCACCTGATCCAAAGTAGAATATTCGATCCCACACACATTCTCACATGAGCCATCTCCATTCGTGTCAATACAGGTGCAGCCGCATCTGTTCTCGGCCCTATCCAATTCCTTGTTGACCAAGGTTTGGATGACAACTAGCAGCAAACAGAGTAAAAACGGAAATGCAACAAGTCCAATATTTGTCTTTAGATTACGTTTCTTCAATGTAACATACAAAGTTTTTATTTAATAGATTGGTAAGATTTAATAATTTATTGAGCTAGTAGCCCAAACTCAGGTAAATTGAGCACATCTACAAAATAGCAGCTACTGTCATGTTTCTTGATGACCATATTAACATCTACTCAACCAATGTATCTAAATTATATGAATAAGTATCCAAACTCTCGATGAGGAGACTTGTGCGACATATTTTTATTTGATGTACTATAAAAACAAATAAATAATGTTAGTGCTCATTATGGAGGCTCCTGAGAAAACTGCAATTATTCTAAACATCTAAAGGAAAGTTACTCTGTGGAACGCGTACTTCACATACTGCTTGCATTGCTCCTTTAGTTGCTCTTCATCCCAAGAATCAGGCAGACCCTCAATGTCCTTTTCAGATCTCTTACAACTCGCCATTTTCTGATATAGCTGTTGTGTGGTACTCCCTGCATGACACTTGGACAATCTTCACAAGCTCAGAGGCTTCATCAAGGAACTTTGCATAAGCATTTAAAACGCGAGCCCCCTGTAGTCCTTTACATGTAAAACCTCGGCCAAGTTGACCACACTCATTGTAGCATGTTGTTTATCAGAACAGTGATACAAATTTAGTTAATATGAAACCAAAGTATTAATTCTGGGGAGCATTCTTATTCATCAAAAGAGAAAATATATTTGGGGAGGGGAGCAAGATGCAAGAGTACAATATAGTAGCCTATGAACTAAATAGTATTATAGCAAGATGCAATCGAAGTACATGAGAAACTACTGATCTGAAATAAGGATACAAAATTTACAATTTGAATGCCAAAAAAAATAGGCACAAGTATCTTTAAACGTTACCCCATGCTTGTAGTAGGTCATCCTCTGATAGAGCCACTACATGAACTGATCCGCAAGAAACATGGCGGATAATCTGTAATGCGAGGAATGCAGTACTATGCTTAGTTTAGGCAACAGCAGAAAAAGTGTTATCAGCATTTAAAACTATAGCATACTAAATATATATTTTACAAAGATCATGACCAAAAAAACTCATGAACTAGTTAAATGTAAAGTAGGTTATATTACAAATATCATAAGAGCAGATAGTACCTTAGTGAGACTGAGACTGTCTAAAAAATTTAATTTAAAAGTGTGTGTACTATGGCATCTTTTTTTAGCTCTACAAATCCAATGAAGCTATATGCTTTTCTATAAAATCTGTGCTACAAGCCTACAACAGCTATTACTAGCTCACTCTAAGCCAAAATTGCAACTCATACAGGCATACATAATTCCTGAAGTTCTATTAATGAGGTACCGAGAGAGAGAGAGATAGAGAGAGAGAGAGAGCTCTTTTTAAAGCAAGGGATTCCTTAACACTGAAAATATAAATGATCTTTGATACATGTGAATTGTGTCATGGTAAATATTGCGAAGGTTATCCTAGTAATTTGTGGGATGCATTCTCATAAATATTCCAAATAATGAAGAAAAATAAAAAATATTGACATTGTGTTTGAAATTTTCATGAGGCACATTGTCCAAAAATATGATCATTAGAAAGTAGTGTGCAAGAAACTCTCCTTTTTGATAGTGATATCTGAGCATTGTACATAGGTATCATGAGAGTCATGCTTACAGGACCAGCTTCCTTAGTGATATTTCCCAGTATCAATCATGCAATCCAACTTGACCTCATCTAATCTTTAAAGTTTAAAACATCAATCTTGCAATCCAAGTTTAACAATCATAGGAGTGTGGCTCTAGAACTTACCAGTGGGGCAAACAAATGTAAAATGCAGTGGATAGAAGAACAGAATCACGCATTTCTTTTCGATAAAATCCGAGAGCTTGACCTGTGAGGAGAAGCTATTGAATATCATTATCATCACATATAAAGAGTTCCAACCAAGTGCCAATCTTATTTACTATAAATAAATTAGAGTTATAGAGAATGGCCATTCATATTCATCTTAGTAATACTAACTAATAAAGCTACATTTATTAGTTATTACAGAGAATGTACAATCCTGGTTTTACGTTTTGACATCAATTTTGTTGTACACCACTTTCATAGTTTCTTCTTGAGTTTGAGAGCAAGCACCACTTCCAGCTTTAGGATTTACAAATAAAATGGGGATTCATTACTCTTTAGAATAATATGTAGCAAGAACCTAGATTTTTCTGAGCTGCAATCAGATGGTGCTCACTTATATAAGTTGCACACCGATACAGACTTTATATCACTCCAGTACTATGGTTTTCTATTATTTTGCAATTGTTATAAAACCATGTTGGAATTACAAATTATAATGATGAAAAATTCTTATACATAAAGCATTTTATTTTGGTAGCAGAAACTTAACAAATTCATCTATCCTCCCATAAAAACCTCCCATGAAAATTCTTATACATAAACCACCTACTTGTAGAATCATATTTAGTGTGTCAAAACACAAGAAAACTTCCCTTATTTTACAATATTCTAGTTCAGACTTTTCTGCATCTAAACTCAGTATGATTAGCGATAAGAATCGCATGATCAGTTCCCAGATCTTAGGCTTGAATCGTAACAATACTAATTCTAATTTATAAAACAAGCTGCATATGTTAATACGCCTGCGGCAGAATATAACGCTAATAATACCAGCAAGTTCAGCAATCACATGAGACGTTTAATACAGAAATAAACCTCCAAATCAGCAGATTAAAATCAATCTGATAGGATTGAAGGTTCTTGAAGTCATTGAGGGTTAAAATCCTTGAGTTCTGTGACTCAAACATCACGCAGCAAGGCATAGTGAAGACTCTCGCAGCCTTATTCTTAAAAGAAAAACTGAAAGAAAATATATTTCTTATTCCCAAATCCTTATTCATAGAGGTTTCTCCAATTTTTTTTGGCACAGAGAAATTATAGGCAGTTGAAATTTACAATACCCAAAATGCTAAAATAAAGAGAAAACTTACTGTTGGAATACTTCCTGATGAATGGCTAGAAATTATAGGCAGTTGAAATTTACAATACCCAAAAGGCTAAAACAGAGAGAAATTTATCCATTGATATAATTTGGTCTTTGGCCATTTAGGTAATATATATATATATATATATATATATATATATATATATATATATATATATATATATATATACACATATATATATTGGCTTACCTGAAGAACAAGGTGAGGCGTGCAAGGGCCTTGGAGTGTAATCGGTTTGATGAGAAACTTGAATTCTGATGGGATCTCTATGGTGGCCCAAGGCACCTTACAAGCAGATTTCCATGCTGATATAAATGCCTGTTAATATTACATACAAATAAGAACAAATTCAGTTCATTACAAAGAAAAAAATCACTGATAAATAGATTTAGTTTGGGGCAATACCTTTTTTATGGCAGTAAGCCTCGTTGTTTTTTTTTGAATCATTTATAAATAAATTAAAAGAAAATGAAAAAGAAAGAAAAAATATTTCTTCGGTCTAACACCTGGAAGTCCATGATCAAAAGAAGTTCGACCATACTGTGAATGCCTGACATTTGATGTTTAGGTTGGACAAGGAGATTCAGGAGTATCTTAGATACTTCTTTTTGGTTTATCATATGGGAAATTTACCAGATCGACCCTGTCAGATGTACCTTTTACGTCAGAGGCCCTATAGTTTCACCTTTTCCCAAATCGACCAGCTCAAAGCCGAGTCAACCCTAAGGAGAATAAAAAGTCCATATTACCCCCTTCTCTGACTTTCTTTAACCCATGAATACATCCCCTTTTTCCTCATTTTAATTTGTGCTAGAGTTACTAAGAAGTTAGAGGTGGTGAAGGTGACGACGTCTTCTGCCTCAGATCTGCTGCCTGGAAGAAAAAAACAGAGGTTTGGGAGAAGAAGCTCCTGGATTTTGCCATTGGGAGTTGAAGAACCTGCAGTTTCCCATTTCGATGCGAGGTATGTTCAGATCCAGTCTAAACCATATCAAAAGTTATTTTGAAAATTTGATTTTACTGGGTAAATATATGCAAAGAATCGATATCGATTGCATAAAATCGTCATCGACTGTTAACACAATCGATATCGATTATAAATAGAATCGATTTAAAAAAATTGATAATGATTGAGTATCCAATTAGTATCGACTGCATAAGTAATCGATATCGATTGAGTATCCAATCGATATCAATTGTAAAGACAATCGATAACGATTGAATACTCAATCGGTAACGATTGTTTATGAAGTCGATACCGATTGGATACGCAATCGATATCGATTGTGTATCAATTGTTTTACTACCAATTTGTCATTCCTTTTGTTCATCCGTCTTATGACTCCTTCTTTCTCCTTCTTAAACAGGCGATGTCTGGTGTGGAAATTCTTCTTCTCTGTCACTTTGATGGCCATATTGTAAACGATGATGGTTGTATCAAGGTGGCTGCTGGAGGGTTATTACAATTTCGACGGGTATATCTTATGAACGGTTCAGAAGGCAAATTTCTGCTGTCAGTTTTGTGAGAGCAGATGAAACAATTTCCATAAAGTTCTCAATGAAGATAGTGAATACCCCTGTGCTTGCCGACGTTTTGGATTCAGATGATTTGGCCACCCTATTTTCGTTTTATAAATCCGAGTCAGACATTATAAAGGTATTCATCATTAAAGAACCATCCTCTTTCCGATTCGAACCTGAACAAGTACCTCTAGGTGGGACTGATTTTGTAAGTAACCATTCCTTCCAGTCATGTAAGTTGAGGAGGAAGGACTTACATATGATACTATTCAGTTAGGCGATGACGGCGATTTTGAGGCAAACATATCTACTATGAAGGCAACTATTGATCTAAACCATGCCCCAGTTGAATCATATGATGACCCACTACAAAATATGCATGGGGCACATTGTAGTCAAGAGTTAGACTACACGTCTCTAAGAGTGGGGGATGAAGACAATTTTCATCATATCTTTCCCGGTGGATTCACAACTTGGCTGACTCACGAATTATATTCTAAATGTCATCGTTGAGGATTAACGAAGGAGCTTAACCCTATTTCCATACATATATCACCCCTTCGATGAAGGGCCTAGTCAACCATGTCAGAATCCGTTCGGTGAAGGGCCTAGCCAACCATGTCATGACCCGTTTCGTGAAGGGCCTAGTCAACCACATCAGAACCCCTTCGGTGAAGAAGGATCTAGTGAACCACCTCAAAACACTGCTAATGAAGAGAATATCGAAAATTATGATGACGAACCATATGGGTTTATAAAAAAGGATCTGAAATATTTTATGAGAGGCATTGATAATCCCTTAGTAGATGAAACTTACGAAGTGTCAGAGACATCGGACGAGTCTTCCGATCAAGAGATGGAAACCAAATATTGGAATTGGACGTTTGAAGTTAGAGAGATCTTCAGAGAAAAACAAACATTTCAAATAGCATTGAAAGAGCACGCGGTGGAGAAAAACTTTCAAATTCGGCCTTTAAAAACCGCTAATTACTGAGTGACATCCGCAGGCTATGAACTCGATTGTTCATGACGAATACATGCGTCTAAATTAACTGGGTTTGACACTTTTCAAATCATGATGTTCAATAGTACTCACACATGCGGAGCCGCTAAGATCGGACCGTACGGTCACCGTAATGTAACAATCTCTTTCATAACCAACTATATATGGGATAAACTTATGGAAGGATTCGACTACACCCCGGCGTCGATAATATTTGATATTGTAAAAGCTTATAATGTGTAAATCTTATATGCTAAGGCTTAGAGGGGGAAAGAACTTGCCCTTAATGATATTAGAGGCAGTTGGGAAGGATAATTTGTGAATCTACCAGCCTACGTGAAGGAGATGGAGAGGGTATATCCTAATATACAAGCATCCTTTCAACTAACGCCTGACGGTAAATTTTAAAGATTTTTTTGGAGTTTCAGCCCGTGCATCGGAAGCTACCGCAATACACTTCGTCACACACTGCTTATAGATGGTACACACCTACGGGAACATTTTGAAGGGATCCTACTTGTCGTCTTGGGGCAAGACGGTAATGGCCATATATTACCGTTAGCATTTACCGTCGTTGAATTAGAAGAAGAGGATACGTGGATGTGGTTTCTTGAACGGGTAGGTGCATTCGTGATCGGTGAGTTTACCGAATATTTCATTTTTATCACAGATAAGTCGAAGGGTTTAATTAAGGCGGTCAAACATATCTTTTCTAACGCACACCACAACTATTGTATGCGACATATGACACAAAATTTACAACACATGTATCCCAGGAACAATGTAAAGGGTTTATGGTGGTGCGCCGCACGTGCATATTCAGTAGAGAAATTTGATTATTTTATTAATAAAATAAAGAAAGATCATGCTGATCATAGGGTCGTAGAGTATATTTTGAAAATAGATCCAAAGTATTGGGCACGCGCATATATGAAAGGAAGGCAATATGATTCCCTGACTAAGAATAATGCCGAAAGCTTAAACAGCGTACTAAAGATAGCTCAAGAGAGACCAATTATCGACCTAATCAGAACTATTAGAGAGAAAGTCACCGATTATTTTCAAAAGTGCCGACAGATATCTGAGAAATGGACCACCCTCCTCTGCCCAAAAATAGACGAGCACATGAAAAAGGTGCTACAATGGGCCGGTAGAAAGAGAGCTCAACCATATGGGTGTGATCAATTCTAAAAATTTCATTTATCACGTCGACTTGGAATACAAGACATGTACTTGTCGTCGTTGGTACATTCATGGCTTGCCTTGCTCTCATGCCATGGCAGCCATCAATCGGAGAAGTTACGATTACCATAACTTTTATGAGAAGTAGTTTTTCACTGTCTGCTTTAGACAAACATACGACGAACAATGGCTTCCCACCCTTGATAAAAGCCAATGGACATTCCAAGCTGAGCAACTGCCTGAAAATATGAAAGTGAGACCACCCTATAATTATCGAAGGCAAGCCGGCCGTCCGAGAAAGAGAAGGATAAGGTCTATGGGTGAGGATAGGGCCCTACAGTATGGCAAGTGCAGTGAGTATGATCACAATCGTAGGAGTTGTACGGCAATTGGGCCGATGGGTTGATACAGTACAAGAAGTCGGCTATATATTCAACTACACGCCACAGTCCACTAGCTATAAATTAAAAATGTAAAGTAGTATATTTTAATAAAACTTTTAAGCATTTTCTCAGCGTTTTGTCAGCACAGACAGTCGATATCGACTGTAAATACGATCGATATCGACTGTGAATACAGTCGATGTCGATTTTATAAGAGGTCGATATCGAGCACCTTTACAATCGATAACAATTACTTATGAAATCAATAACGATTACTTATCAAATTGAACTCAATTTCTTATCTAATCGATAATGATTGCTTATGAAATCGAACACGATTGTATTCACAGTCGATAACAATTGCATATGAAATAGAACACGATTGCATATTGATTCGATATCGACTTCTTATACAATCGATATCGATTGTATTCGCAGTCGATATCGACTGCTTGAGTACTCTTTACTTAACTCTCTATATTTAGTCGATGACTGTCAATAGGGCCTGTGACACGCTCACCCTCGACTATATGTCACAGGTGCTGAGACTGACCTAGGATCTGAGGATTTGGAGGACTCTGATTATATTCCTGAGGAGGAATTGGATACACCTGCTGAGGAGTTTTTCCCTTGATTCTAGATCCCTTCTTTTTGGTACTTTTGGTTAGAATATTATTTGAATATTGGGCCCTAGGCCATTGTTTTGTTCTTTTGATATCACTCGAGGAACCATTATTGTGAACCACTATTTTAGGTGTTGGATTAGCCATCACCGGTGGTTCTTCTTGATTCCTCATAGTGATATATTTTTTTTGTTAAAAGCTTTTATTTTTGGATTATTATATGCTTTGCCTCTATCTTTTGATCATTGTTATGTTGCCGGCTTCTGTTTGATACGGCTTATTAAGAAATCAATAAGTTGATGAACCGGCCTTTCCTATACCTTAGGGATTGGAAAGTCGGGTTGTCAAAGTTGGTATCAGAGTAAGGCTCTAAGTTCTGAGTCTTAGGACTAATGGTTGGATTGTTTTAACAATCAATACTGATCAATTGTTATTATTTTTCAACAATGACAGATCAGCATGCCTCTGCGGTTTAGAGGCAGAGGCCGAGGTAGAGAAGGACCTCGTATGGCTCGCATAGAGGAGATTGATGAGGGTGCAGGCACCTCACATGGCAGAGAGAGATTCGTATCAGCCCTAATATAGATCCTTTGGGAGCTGCTAGGCCTGAAGGGGGAAATGTTGACCAGGTGTTGGCTGCCTTGGCCAACAACATGGCTCAACAGACTACAGCCATAGACCGACAGACTGAGATGCTGGCAGCCAGACATTAGCCAGGAGGATTCGCCGAGTTCAGGAGGATGAGACCTCCTACATTCTCAGGGTAGACGGATCCGATGGAGGCTAAGGCATGGCTTGATGAGATCGAGAAGATTTTTGAGGTGTTGCAGTGTAAAGATGTTGAGAAAGTACGCTGGGCATCCTTCAAACTTTTGGGCGAGGCCAGCCCATGGTGGAAGTCTGTTTCCAGGATGAGAGAGCAGGACTACCCTAATACTCCATGGACTTGGGCAGAGTTCATGGAAACGTTCAACGATCAGTATTTCCTGAAGATCGTATGCAACCAGTGGGAAGTCTAATTTATTGAGCTGAAGCAGAATGAGATGTCGGTGCGCGAGTATGGCGCAGAGTTTGATAGACTTTCCCGATTTGCACCCTTACAAGTGGCCACTAAGCTGATGAGGGCTCAAAATTTTCAGAGAGGTTTGAGGCCGAATATTCAGGAGAGGGTGTCGATGTGGGAGATGGAGACGTATGCGGGCGTCATGGCAAAGGCTCTCATTGGAGAGGAAGACATTCAAAAATAGTACTTGAGGCCAGAGCAGGGAAATAAAAATCGGTTTGGCTAGGGACAGATGAGTGCTTTAGAGTAGGTGAACAAAAAGCCGAGGTTCTCTAAACCTCCTCCCTATCCTAGTCAGCCTTCTTATTCCAAGCCGGCTGTTGCTTCAGGACCAGTGTCGTCTTCCTATCAGAGACCGCAAAGTTCGTCACCAAGGCGACCTTTCAGAGCTGGGAGCACTACTGCAAGTGGAGCTTCTGTGGCTCAGGGTGGGTTCAGCGCGGGGATCAGCTGTTACTCCTGTTTCTACCCCAGTGTATACAAGATGTGGGAAATCACATAAGATAGAGGATTGCCGACGGAACACTGGAGGATGCTTCAGGTGTGGACAGATTGGTCACATGATCAAGGATTGTCCTACCGTTGAGAAAGGACGGACTACGACAGTCTCTACGCAGAAGTCGATGCGACCTACAGTTCAAGGTCGAGCTTATGCGGTGACTGCACAGGATGCCCAAACGTCGAATGACGTATTCCAAGGTATCATTAAAGTTGAGATGTCAATTCTGCATTGATTCTATTATTTAATGTTTAAATTCATTCTAGTAAATTTTAAACCACATTGGAATCATTGCATATAATTAACAAACTTTTTAAATAAAGGTACCCTTATGATGAGTCGTCGAGGCGAATTAAGTAAAATTAAAGCACGAGTACTGATAGACCCCAAGTCTACACACTCGTTTATTACTCCTCCTTTCTCAGAGAAGTTGGGTATCACTCCCGAACCCCTTGCCTTCATTTTGGATGTAAAGATCCCTACGGGAAGTTCGGTATGTACTGATACAGCATGTTAGTCAGTCATCGTGATGATTGATGAGCACGAGACAGTGACCGACATGATTACGTTGAGCATGGAAGGGTTCGACGTCATTCTCGGAATGGATTGGTTGGCAGCTTATCACGCGAGCGTGAACTGTCTACGGAAGATAGTGACCTTTCGACCACCAAAGCGAAAATCCTTCTGATTCTGTTGAGTCAAATCAAAGGTTGCGCCGTTGATTTCAGCCATTAAGGCCGAGCTCATGATGAAGAATGGTTACAGCTCTACAAAGAAGAAGAATGACTTGGCTCTTATCACGGTGGTCTGCGAGTATCCTAATGTCTTTCCAAAGGACTTACCTGGATTACCACCTAATCGAGAGATTGAATTCGCGATTGAGCTAGCGTCGAGTACAAAACCGTTATCTAAAGCTCCATATCGGATGGTGACTGCTGAGTTGAAAGAACTCAAGGAACAGCTTCAGGAGCTGCTAGACAAAGGCTTTATTCGATCGAGTGTTTCTCCTTGGGGTGCACCGGTTCTTTTTGTGAAAAAGAAGGATGGATCGATGCGTCTGCGTATCGATTATAGGCAGCTCAACAAGATGATGATTAAGAATCGTTATCATCTTTCGCAGATAGACAACTTGTTTGATCAATTGCAAGGTGCAAAGTTCTTCTCGAAGATTGATCTGAGGTCAGGCTATCACCAGCTCAAGATCAAGGAGGAAGATATATCCAAGACTGCATTTCGGATGCGTTATGACCACTATGAGTTTTTAGTGATGCCATTTGGATTGACGAATGCGCCTGCATCTTTCATGGATCTGATGAACAGAGTGTTCAAACCACATCTTGATAAATCTGTGGTGGTTTTCGTAGATGACATCCTCATCTATTTGAAAACCAGAGAGGAGCATGTGCAGCATCTGAAAATGGCTCTTCAAACACTCAGGGACCATCAATTGTATGCCAAACTCAGTAAGTGTGAGTTTTGGCTTGATTAGGTCAGTTTCTTGGGCCACGTCATCTCTGAAGTGGGTATCTCAGTGGATCCTACAAAGATAAATTCTATGGTGACCTGAGAACAGCCTACGACAGTTACAGAGGTCCGAAGTTTCCTTGGGTTGGCAGGGTACTATCGGAGATTTGTCGAGGGTTTCTCAAAGATATCGGGTCCACTTACGCAGCTCATGAGAAAGAATGCGAAGTTCGATTGGGAGAGCGGTCAGAGCCGAGCTTTCGGGGTGAGCGTCGATTGACTACGGACACCGACTTGCTATACTTGAAGCGGTGGAGGCTTCACGATGTCGGATGCTTCTTATGGCGGATTAGGTTGTGTGCTTAATCAACACGAGCGGGTCATTGCGTATGGTTCTAGGCAACTAAAGGACCATGAAAGAAACTATCCGATGCATGACTTAGAGTTAGCAGCAGTTATATTCGCCTTGAAGATCTGGAGACATTACTTCTACTGTGAGATATTCGATATATTCACCGATCACAAGAGTCTCAAGTACCTATTCACTCAAAAGGACTTGAATATGAGGCAGCGACGATGGATGGAGTTCTTGAAGGATTACGATTGCTCGATTCAGTACCATTCGGGCAAGGCGAACATCGTTGCTGATGCTCTTACTAGGAGGTCTTCAGCACAGTTGTCACATCTTATTAGCCGGATTCAGAGATGGAAACTTTTGGAGGATATGGCTTTGGGCAGCTCACGGTTCGATGTCAAAGGCTCGGGAGCATTGATGGCCAAACTTGTATTGCGCCCTACGCTCTTCGAGAATATCAGGAAGCTTCAGATGACCGATGATGAGCTGATGGCAATCAGACGAGATGTCGAGAATGGCAGCAAGAAGAATTTCTCCATACGAGCATATGGGACCTTGTTGTTTAACGACCATGTATGTGTACCGTCAAGTACAGAGCTTCGGGACACCATTCTGGAAGAGGCTCACAAATCCATGTATGCCATACATCCTGGTAGCACCAAGATGTATCAAGACTTGATGAAGAGTTTCTGGTGGCGAGGTTTGAAATGCGACGTCGCTGAGAACGTATCACGGTGCTTGGTTTGTCAACAGGTTAAGGTTGATCATCAGAATCCTGCAGGCCTATTGCAACCTTTAGCTGTGCCTGAGTGGAAATGGGAAACTATTTCAATGGATTTCATTCTCGGGTTGCCGAAAACACTGAGGAAGAACAATGCCATTTGGGTCATTGTCGATCGGCTAACCAAGTCTGCTCATTTCTTGCCATACAATACCACGTATATAGCCAATAGACTTGCAGAGTTATACCTAAAGGAGATTGTTCGATTACATGGGATATCGGCTAGTATTGAGTCAGACAGAGACCCGTTGTTTACTTCACACTTTTGGCAGTGAATTCAGGAAGGAATGGGTTCTCGTCTTAACTTTAGTTCGGTGTTTCACCCATAGACAGATGGCCAGACTGAGCGAGTGAACCAGAACATAGAGGACATGCTGAGAGCTTGCATGTTAGATTTTCATAGGTCATGGGACCAACACTTACCTCTGATTGAGTTCGCCTACAACAATAGCTTTCAGGCTAGCATCGGTATGGCTCCGTTCGAGGCTTTATATGGACGACGGTGCAGATCACCATTGAACTGGGAAGAAGTGGGTGAGAAGCTCATTATTAGCCCTGAGATAGTCGAGCGGATGACCGAGACGGTTCGGGTGATTCGCGAGCGACTAGGAGTAGCTCAGAGTCGTCAAAAGAGCTACGCCGATCTCAAACGGAGACACGTGGATTTGAAGGTAGCTTTCGCTATGTTCATGTGTATTTCTTCACTTCATACATGTTCCACGTGAAAATTGGCGCTAATACTTGATTTTTTTCAGGTCGGCGAGAATGTTTTCGTTCGGATTTCGCCTACGAAGGGCGTTATGCGATTCGAGAAACGAGGGAAACTGAGTCCTCGATACGTTGGGCCTTTTGAGATATTAGGCCGAGTCGGAGAGGTTGCATACCGCGTGGCTATCACCACAATTGTCAAGCATGCACAACGTCTTCCATGTGTCGATGCTGCGTCGATACATAAGTGACCCGACTCACGTACTTGATTACCAACCCATCAAGCTTCAGGATGGTTTGACGGTGATTGAGGACCCGGTTCAAATTTTGGACTGCAAGGAGCAGATCCTACGCACTAAGAGGATTCCTTTGGTTCTAGTTCGATGGCGGAATCATACACTGGAGGAAGCCACCTGGGAGCAAGAGACTGAGCTCCGAGACCAGTTTCCGAGCCTGTTCGATTAATTTTGAGAAATTTTGTGTTGACTGTATAATACTTTGCATTTTTTTTTTTGTGTACTTATTTATGAAGGTCTATAATTTTTGCGAGTAATTTTGCTGACCCTTTGGGGTATCTATGAATTTTGTGACAGTTTAACCATACCTACCTTATGGAAAACCAACGAGTTTTAGGCCTTCGACCAAAAATCGGGGATGTTACTTCCTAATGGTCTTTGACATAAATAGAGCTTTTTATTAAATAATTTATTTACTTGTTTTTCTAAGTTAAATTCGGCTCTATTTAATGCCAGAAATGTCGCATTCCATAATTGAATTGAATTGGGCTCTAAGGAAGTCATTTTGGACCCAAGGAATGGGCCTCTTTTTTAAAATTTTTGAATTTTTAAAGGACAACAGACCTCAAGAAATTCGAGTGTCGAAAATGGAAATTGAGGTTCGAATTTCCTTGAATAGTAACCAAGTAGTTTAAGCCAAAAATTCAGGCCTGACAAAATTCTGAAGAAATCGAGGGTCGATTTGAAATTCGACCCACGAATTTAAAATCGAGGGTCGAATTTCTCGATTAAGTGGGGGTTCTGTTTTATTTTTGGCATTTCGTGTTTGCACATCTGAGGGTTTTCGGCTTAGGGTTTTCGAGGGTTTTGGCGATTTTGGAGTTTTCTTGCACTATTTTGGCCAAAATCAAGGGGGATTCTTCAGCATTTTACAAGGGCCTTGGATTTCAATCATTGGAAACCCGATTTGGGGCTCTTCTCAAGGTAAACCTCGTTAAAATTTTCCTTGTGAAACCTTATTTTTCTTGCTTTCTATTAGGATTTAGTTTGCTTCAATGGGGCCTAAGAAAGCTACCCCTATTCGAAACCCTACCTCAAAGAGGCCGGCTTCAAAAGCTGGTTCCTCAAGCCGCCAAGCCCACACAGCCCCACAGGCCGAACAGCCTACTCAGTCGGCTCCACCACCCCATCAGCCAACTCCACCTGTGTCCCCTCCAATCCCGGAACAACCCACAGAATTTTGGGGTATTAAGGGCTTCGCCTCTGAGTACGTGTTTCACCCCGAGTTGTTTGATCAACAAACAACCACTTAGTGGGCGGCGGAATACCTAGAAAAAGCCCAAATGGCTTCGCTTTGCACCGCATTTAGCGACCATTTTTACCCTCGTTTGGTGCGCCTATTTTATCAACATATGCGCCGCGAGGATGGTAAAAAGATATATACTTCCATTAATGGGAGAGATTACACATTCGACCTAGAGGACATTGCTGTGGAAATGCGTTGCCCGCTGGCACATTCTAAGAAAATGGGATTGGGTCCTCCTTTCCCTAAACCTGTCCTCTTTCACGATGTTATTACCCAAATGACGCAGGGTCGTCATGGGTCGGGTAAGTCTATTGTCCGAACACACATGCCCGACTCTATGTGGCTTTTGGACAAAATCTTTATGACAACCCTCTACCCATTTGGCCACAAGTCAGAGCGTGTCGGTCCCCTCCAACAGATTTTGTTTGCCGCTTACAAGGAGCGTTGGTTTAGTGTTCCTGAAATCATTTTGAAGGGCATTATTAAAGCCCGGGAGAAAATGGGGAAACAGGTAAAGAAACCAAAGAAGGGCATTCCATATGCTCGTTTAATATCAGTCATGATTGAGATTTATAGAGCGGGCCCCGTGTATGATATCCCCCCTACAGAACCGAAATCTACTGACGGTCTTAAAATGTATAACCTCGTCAATTGGGGTCAGACCTATGGTAGACTTGTTAAGACCCCCAAGAACCCAGTAGCTCCTGATGAGGGAGAGGCAGATGAGGACCCGACACATATTGCTCCTGACACAGCTGCTCCTGCACCCACTCAGCCCCCACAGAGCGACATACTTACACTATCACAGTTTACACGCCAGATGACTGCGGTGAGCCAGCAGATCCAGGAGCTCACACGGCATACCAGCTCCATGCGTCAAGAGTTGGATATTCATGGCGAGGCTCTTACCTACTTGATGCAGCACGCGTTCCCCACCGACTATGCTACGTATATGGCCGACATTCGCTCCTCCGTTCATCGCCCTTCGACATCGGGCACCGGTTCCAGTATGCCTACTCAGGCCGGAGCGGCTGGTTCGGGTGACGACGCGGATGATGGGGACGATGACCAGGATCAGGCTAGTCCAGCTGCTGCGGGGGAGTTTTAGAGTTGCTTTGGGGGGATGTGATTTACTTTTTACTTTGGGGCATGTATTTATTATTTCATGCATGGATTATTTAGGACCTGGTGGTCCTACTGTTTGCTATCTTTTATATTTCTTGTTTTGGGAGTTTGATCGGATACTTGGTTTTGTTTCGTCTTATATGTATTTGTTCTCGACCTTATTCCATCTACTTTATCTGTGGACATGTATTCTTCTGCTTTATTGTTGCCTTTTGGCTTTTATTATGTGGACTTGCACTCTCATGCCAACATGAGATCTTGTTTTGCACTCTCTATGTGGGTTTTACATTTTGTTCCACATTCACTATGATGAGATGTCTTTTGCTATCTATGTGGTTTTGTCTTTCATTTTCTATTGCTAGGGTGGGATTCTGTTATCTTTATTGTTTTCATGTGTCACTGTGCGGCGGTCTCCCGGCACGTGACACTTGGGGTGTAGGCATCTATGTACGGATGCAATCTTCTTTGGTCCTTCGGGTGCCACATGCAGTACATCCAAGTTACTATGGATCCCATCCCTTGACATGTGGGCCCTGCGAGATCAGCCCACGGTGGCCCATGTTTTTCTTTTCATTTCGTTGTATGGTGTGTGTTGCCTTACATTTTCGAGGACGAAAATTCCTAAGGATGGATGAATGTAATATCCCTGATATTTTTAGCCTATTTTTCGTTTACCTCGGTAAGCGTGTCTAGAAATTATTGAGGGTTTTTTCTGGATTTTTGGTAAGCTAAGGCTATGATAAGACTAATGAAAAAAGGATTTTGTCGGAAGATATGTGCAAGTCATGTAATAGATGACGTACACAATAAAGTTGGTGTTTGTGTTTAGCACCGAATATTTTTACAATTTAAGTAGATAAGTGACAAATATAAAAATCTAGATATTTGTTTATTTGGGTTTTAGGTTATAAGAGAGATTAAAAGAGAAGTGTAACTTCTCTCTCTCGTTAGAAATTATAAGCCTCTAAAGCCTTGCCTCATCTTAAATCCTAGATCTTGAGAGCTTGAGAGTTCCTCTCCCCATCTTCACCATTGATTAGAATTATAATTGAATTTTGATCGGTTTGAACCATTGAAAGAGAAGAGAGATGTGGAGAGAGATAAGTTTTGTGTGATCTTGTTGGTTACTGAGGCAGTGGCCACCTAATTATAATGATGGACTGATTTGAAGTTCTAAACCAATAAGCGTTGGAGATTGGTTCCGGTGCGTGATTTGGTGCAACGGAAGCAACGGTTTAAACTACAAGAGGTAGGCCTTTAAACCTCCTTGTGTCATTTAAATTTATGTTATGTTTAGAGTAGAATGTGGTGTGGTTAAATAAGAGAAGAAGGCTATGGTTGAATAAGAAAGAAAGAATCCGAGGATGAAAAAAAAAATTGACAGCCACAGACCTGAACAAATTCGAGGGTCGAATTTGGAATTCGACTATCAATTTGAAATTCGAAGGTCGAAAAGTAAATTTTCAAGCCTGATGTAGTTTTCAAAATTCGAGGGTTGATTTCCAATTCGAGGGTCAAATTTGGAATTCAACCATCGAATTGAAAATGGAGGGTCGATTTTCTGATTTTTATGCCTGATGAGATTTTTGGAATTCGAGGGTCGAAATTAAATTCGGCCATCGAATTTCAAATTCGACCATCGAATTTCAAATTCGACCCACAAATTTGAATTCGAGGGTCGAATTCTACCCTGTTTCAGACCTTTGAAATTTTTGTCGGATTTTTTCTCGGCAAGCTTTTGGGTATGACTTTTGGTCCTATATTAACACTGAGAGTGTTAATCTTTGTAGGTTTTGAATATTGGGAGTCCTTTGTGAGGACTGCTTATGCTTGTTTTGAATCTTCTTTGTTGAGGTAGGGGAACCCTACACTTCATTTGCATTCTGTTATAAGTATAAACTGTTTTTGACTATTTCAATAAGAAGCATAAATTTTGGAATATTGTTGCACACAGCATGGATAAAAATCTGAACATATGACACAAATCCGAAATTTAGAAACATTGTTATGACTAAGAACTTTGTAATTCGAACCTCAGAACCTCAATTAATTTTTGAATCAGAACTCCGAAAAATCAGTAATATGTTATGAATAATAAGCTTTGATATAAGTTAGTATTTGCATTCGATTTGAGGTACATACGAACGATGCCCTAGATTCTACAAACCGTATTGACGGTATTTGCTTTGGCGCAAGTTTCCCTCAGTGTAGGGGCTTGTTGCACTTTAGAAAATGGGTTCATGAATGACGATGGTCAGTAGGGTTTCCCATCGGTCACGTAGTCCGCTCTCATGCTATAGGAAATTTGGGAGATAAAATTAAGTTATAAATTTAAGACAAGAAGCATGCTAATTCAGAAGATCTTGAACACATTAGATGAATATTCTAGTTTTGACTCATGATTAGAACTGGAGATTTAGTTTGCAAAGCATTATTTGAAAATCATATTTGATCCGATTTCTGTCTTTGAAAACCTTTACTTATAATGAAATGCAAATAGATATGTTTCCTCTATTGGGCTTTGTTGTTAGCTCACCCTCGACTATACGTCACAGGTGCTGAGACTGACCTAGGATCTGAGGATTTGGAGGACTCCGATTATATTCCTGAGGAGGAATTGGATACACCTGCTGAGGAGTTTCTCCCTTGATTCTAGATCCCTTCTTTTTGGTATTTTTGGTTAGAATATTATTTGAATATTGGGCCCTAGGCCGTTGTTTTGTTCTTTTGATATCACTCGAGGAACCATTATTGTGAACCACTATTTTAGGTGTTGGATTGGCCATCACCGGTGGTTCTTCTTGGTTCCTCATAGTGATATATTTTTGTTGTTAAAAGCTTTTATTTTTGAATTATTATATGCTTTGCCTCTATCTTTAGATCATTGTTATGTTGCCGGCTTCTGTTTGATACGGCTTATTTAGAAATCAATAAGTTGATGAATCAGCCTTTCCTATACCTTAGGGATTGGAAAAGTCGGGTCGTCACAGCTCCAATTATCTGAAAGATTACAAATTTCAGTAATCAACTATTCACATAATCATTATCGATTCTATACAGAGTCGGTATTGACTGTTAAGATGATCATTAACGATTGCCTTGATAGTCGGTATCGACTGTTAAGACGATCGTTAACGATTGCCTAGATAGTCGGTATCGACTGTTAAGACGATCGTTAATAATTGCCTTGATAGTCGGTATCGACTGTTAAGACGATCGTTAATGATTGTTTGTATAGTCGTTATCGATTGTTAAGACGATCGATCACGATTGTTTATACAGTCGTTATCGATTATTTAAACAATCGTGATCCACTATCTGGGCAATCGTTCTATTTTTTTAATTAGTCGTTACTATTAGAAAACATTAAAAGAAAATAACATCTTTGGAAAAAATTAAGAATTAAATATGAGAGATTTGGTTACTTACAAGATTGTCTAAGTGTCCCTTGCCTTTCAAACATTTGAAAGTATGCATCCGGAGTGTCTAATCACCCACGGAGCTTACGTAGGTGCTGTAAAAAATATAATGGCCAAAGTTTTAATTCAAAATGAAATTTACTTCTAACTAACAACTAACTATCATCAGAAAAATGGATAAATTACGAATATATGTAACTTACTCAGCATCCTTTTCGGGAGCTGTCCAGATGGCATTCATGAACCTCTGCTCATCTGTCATCTCAACCGAGGAGGGGGCATCGTCTCGGTTGGAGGTTTTTTTATCAACTGCTTTTTTCCGGTCCTAGGCTTCACGACAACATGTTTTGCTTTAATCCTAAGCCTTAGGCGAGTATCGAATGGTTGCTCGGATTGCTCATCACCAGTCGGACCACCCTTATCATCATGATCGTGGGATTGGTTATCAGCTGCTACCAACTCTTCTTACGCGGGAGGAGCTGGTGCCACATCTGCTGATCCCCGGTCGGCTGGACCAGCAGGTTCTGGTCCCATATTGGTACTGAGAGACACTTCCGATAACAACTTCGAAATAGCACCATCCTGAACATCGAAAGACATAAAATTGATAAATAAGAAGAGTTGAGAGAATAGAATGACCTCTAAAAATAATTTAAATTGATTCTGAAACTGATCTAAACCGATCGTATTTACAGTCGCAACCGATTGCATTTAAAATCGATATCGATCATAATTACAATCGTTATCGATCGTATTTATAATCGTTATCGATGGTAAATACGATCGAAAATGATTGAATTTACCATCGATAACGATTGTAAATACGATCGGTATCGATTGTAAATACAATCGTTAGTGATTCAATAAACAATCGAGTTAATC
The DNA here is from genome assembly GCA_021018995.1 of Chloranthus sessilifolius. Lineage (NCBI taxonomy): Eukaryota > Viridiplantae > Streptophyta > Magnoliopsida > Chloranthales > Chloranthaceae > Chloranthus > Chloranthus sessilifolius. The sequence continues at coordinate 28,152,885 of CM037597.1, read as the reverse complement.
TAAAGCAGATTACACTGCCACTCATACCTTGGGTGTCACCTCCAAGATCTTTTGAAGGAGTTCTAAAAATTTTCCTTGCTCTTTCCAAGATCATCATGTTGAAGTGATCCGTCATTTGCAATTGAACATCCGTTGAAGTTAGCCGGTCATCAAAGGAGGTGCATTGTGTTCGGAGGAGCCTATTCTCCTCCACCAACTGCTTATTCCCTTCCACCAATTGGTTAACTAACTCTTCCAAATGGCTCGCTTTTTTGTTGAGTTTCAAGTTATCTAACTCCAAGCCATCAATCCTCTTCAACAACTCTTGATTAGAGGAGGTTGGTGTACTGCTGCTTGTCTTTGCGGCGACCCTTTTAGGCCAGTCTAATCGGACTTGGACCTCATTTGAGTTTCAAGTTATCTAACTCCAAACCATAAAGCCTTCGTCAGACATTGTTTTGTCCTCAAACTCTTTCTCTTCAACTTCTTTGATCGGAATATAATTTCTTTTCTTCTTAGGCCGCAGATCAACTTTCATAACTTTCTTGGCCTCCTCAACCTCTTTCCTCTTCCTCCCAATTTTCCCTCGAACAGCCTTTAGACCCTGCTGATAATCCCTTACGAGGGGTATCTCCAACTTGAAGGTAACGGGTTCGAGGGGAGCGTAAATCTGTTACGAAAAAGGACAGGTTGTAAAATAACAAAGAAAAATTACAGAGAAAATTGAACAATCACTGTAATATAACGACTGCTTAACGAGTGGATACCGATTTCATCTACAGTCGATAACGATTGTGTAGGAAGTCGATACCGATTGCTTAGTCAATCGATCCGATTGCGTAGTCAGTCGATACTGACTACGTAGGCAGTCGATATTGATTGATTTGGTAATCGGAATCCTCCACTTTACTCTTTAAAGTCCTTACAAATTTACCTTTATAAATTTGAATTATTTAAAACGACATCATACCTTGCTATCCACCATCTTGGCAAGATTGTAGCCTTTAGTCCTCGTTTGGGGCTTCTCCACCCACTTCAACAATCGGGGGAAAGGGTTTATCATTGATGTTCTTTGAGGTGAGATGTCAGGCAACATCTCATAGGCCCACCACTGAAGTACACACATACATCCATAAATATTATACGACTTAAGGGCTTTATCGTTGTCGGCAGTCTTTCTATTTGCCACGCCCTTCTCTATATACTCTAGCAAGTTTTTGAACATATAGAGACCCCACGGGGTTTTTTTGAAGTTCTTCACATCATTGATGAGTTCAATGTGGTCTTCCGATAATTGATGATGGGACCCGAGAAAAAGGAATGTGCATAGAACAAAAAGAAGAGCCAACTTGACGAAGTCGTCATCACTTTGCGCTAGCCTCAATCCATTTTCAATATGAGACCGAATAATTTTCTTGGCCGGTAGTCCCAAAAATATTTGTATCGAATGATTTCCTCTTCAGGTGCTTTAATGGAAGGGGTATACTGTTGGGGTTCAACCACCACAAGGCCCAGTATTAAGGCAACGTCCATCTTTCGAAGATAGACATCTCTCCTCCCAATTCAGAAGTGGTTCTTCTCAACCCAAAAACTTAACATGGCATCTACAACATCTCCAGCAAAACTAACACCCTTTGGCATTTGAAATATTCCCCGAAAATTGATGCACTTAGCAACTCCTTCAGCTGCGGGCTAGCGTCATCGTAGATCTTCGAAATGCCAGTAGGAGAACATTTGCCAACAGCCCGTTGTACAACCATTTTGGCGGCTTTTGTATATGAACTATAATAAAATTGAAAGAGATTATTTATAATCAGGCTACATAAAGAATTATCGATTCCCTAGACAATCGAATCGACTGTTAATGCGATCGCTATCGATTGTTTACACAATCGTCATCAATTGTATATACGATCGATATCGACTATTTATACAATCATCATCGACTATTTACACAATAGTCATTGATTGTCATCGATTGTATGAACAATCGTTGTCGATCGCATTAATAATCGATATCGACCGTATATACAATCGATAATAGGGAATGATTTTGCTAAAAACGAATTAAACCTATATTTAAAGCGCTTTGATGGTGGAATACAAAGCATTGTATTAAATTTTCTCATCCTTCTGATCTTTCTTGCCATAATGGTTGAACAGAAGGTTAGATCATATTTATTATAGGTGAAGGCTTCGAAGAATTCATATGATGGGTCCTATTTTGACAGCTTGTTAAAATGAACAGAGTCCTATACTAACACCCATTGGTTAAATGTTAAATGAATTGTAATATATCGATATCGATTGTATATATAGTCGATATCGATTGTATATATAGTCGATATCGATTATAAATTGATTGTGTTTATAATCGATATCGACTATATATACAATCGATATCGATTGTATTTATAAGAACATTAAAAATTATGACAAAATGGACACCGACGAAAGAAGAAGAAAAAACTCAACAGCAATTAATGATAATTTTATTAGCTACTTATAGGTTTGGTAGCTTGAAGATTGAAGAACGGAATGCTAGCGACTTGCGACCGCCTCTCCACCAACTTCGAACGAAAAAGTAAAAAGTAAAAAGGTAAACAGTGAAGGGTTTGGTGAAGGCGGCTATTTATTACATTGGGAATAAATCTGGTATTTCCTAAAGGCGGAAGATGGCTCGGTGTGCAACAGATTGGATTGGGTAAAGGTGAAACTATAGGGCCTCTGACGTAAAAGGTACATCTGACAGGGTCGATCAGGTAAATTTCCCTTTTCATATATATATGCGTACCCCCGAGTGATGGGATTTCAGGCAAGGGAGATGGTGATGATATCTAAGTCTTCTATTGTAATGCTCATGAGGGGACAAGGGGGCTTTAAGTCTTTTATTGCAATGCCCTTGAGGTGGACAAGGGGCTTTTAGTTAGCTATGCTCCTCTTATGAATTGTTTCTTTTAGTTAGCTATGTCCCTCTTATGAATTATTTCAAGTAGTGGATGGATAATATTGATGGGTATGGTGTCTGTCATCCCACTTGATTCTAGTTCCATCCAAATGGCTAGCTGAAAGCTACATCAGTTATCCCATTCAAGTCATTGACTAAAAGCTGAAACAGTTATATTTGGTCTCTCTTATGTATTCTTGGAAATTGGATTAGAGGTGGCAATAGGCCCAACTTGGGCTTACTTTTTTGTGATTTTTCAGTAGGCCTAGTCCGAGTTGGGCCTTCTATAAGAGGTTTTCCTTGCCCAAACCCCGCATGTTGCCACCTCTATCTTGGAACCAAGTAATAAGTCATAAACGATCAACCTTTGACAGATAGGTTTTGTTTGGCATAGCTCCTTGCTTTGGCAGGTTCCCTTTCTTTTTGCTAAATCCCTGCCACTTGCTTTAGTAGGTTCCCCTTCTCCTTCGTAACTCCTGCAGACCAGGATTTACCTGTTCCAACAGTTCTCCTTTGCTCATTCCTTGCCAGAGCAGATTTTACTTGCTCCAGAGGGTAGGTAAATCTTGTTTTGCAGGGAGTTAGCAAGGAGATGAGGGGGCTGCTAAAGCAAGTATATCCTGATCTGGCTGAGAGGTGGCAAAGAGCTATGCCAAACGCAATCATAGTATCCTTTACTTAAATCACAATCTAATGAAACCATAAATATCTTGGTCATGTGTGAGTGACAGGCTTGTATTGCGATAAGCAAAATATATGATGAAATCAGTTCTGTTCTTGGAGGCCTTCACGTAGCATTGAGAATTGATATGAAGAAAGGCATTTTGTAGGTAGTACAAAGAGTTAGTCTACAATGGGTGTCCATCCATCATCATGAGCCGTAAAATAGTCCACACATCTTGTGTGATTGCGTGACGTGTACGCACTTTCATGAATTGGAAGTCCGTGTACGTCACCCATTGTAGACTGGACTAACTCTGGCACAAAAGCTAAATGAGTTCAAAGGTGAAAATAGAACATTTGGATAATTAAAAACCAAATTAAAATAATGTAGGTTGTGTTTGTTCATCCTATAGCCTTCAAATAATGTAGTATGCCCCCTTGGTATTCATTCTTGCTGGGAACAGCTAACTCTGCAACGTTTAAAATTCTGTCGAGCGGTGGAGCTCTATTTGCTACTCTAGTATGTGTAGATACATGAGATGACTGCAGAAACAAATAAACAAACTTTACACTAGCACATGTTCTTTGTTTTTAATTTGGTTTTTAATTGTATTGCAGGTAGATAGAGTTAGGATCTATCCACACAAGAAAGGATACTTCTTCTAACCAATAGACATTGGAAGATGATGCCTATATAGGATTTATTTTATTTATTTATTTTTTGTTTTAAATAATCCTATATAGAACTTTACGCTAGCACATATTCTTAACTCCAATGTAAAACCTTCATGTATGTGGAATAATGTGGCTGATTCATATTAAAAAAAAAACTCGAGGTCATTCCAACTCCATAGTACTGATGATTCGATCCTTGGCATGTCCCATCAATGTTCATTTTCAGCTAATTGCAATGAAACTATTCAAACAAAGCATCCACATATGATGCTCTGATTTTTGCATTTACAAATGCCTAAAAATGAAAAAAAAATGTAAATAAAAACCAAAACAGATCAGTAAATTTTTACGTGAAAAATTCAGATCACTGAGTATTTTGCATTTAAAAATAATAATCATAAGATATTTATAGAAATAAGAACCAAAACAGATCATAAGATATTTATACAAATAATCCTATAATTCCAAACAAATTGCAAACAAATTTTACAAATTTAAAATCTACTTGATTTGAATCAAAATAAAAAACGTTCACTCGCGAATCAAAATTTGAAATCGACTTGGAATCTGAAACGAAATCATAATCAAAATGCAGTTTGAATGGAAATCGAAATTGAACCACACCTTAGATCTGAACTTTGTCTGACTCAGATTTAAGCAATTAGAGTTCGCTTTTTTGGATTCGATTCAAACTGCTAAGGCACCAAAATCAAGATCATTCGAGCATCATATTCGCCTAGATTCACTTACATCCGATTCAAGCAATTAAAACATGCCAGCTTTTCGATTTCTTCCAACATATTTGAAATGAAGTTGAGCCGAGATGGTGAATCTGCTTGCAGATTTAAGAGAGCAGGAGATTGGAGAAAGAGATTAGACAGAAAAATTGGGAGATCGATTAGGGATTCACGATTTCAAAGGCGGGAGAGAACGAAGGAGAAATGGTTTCGCTTGGGTTTTCCTCTCAGAGATCAGAGCGAACGAGACTGAGTTTCACCTTGCGATGATTTGCAGAAGTGAAGTATATTTGCTAGCGTTGCCTATTTATAATGCCAAACTAGTTAGGTTATTTGTAGCCGCAAAAAATATAACTATTTATATTTCACTATACAAGACCAAACTAGATCTTTTAAAGACAACTCTACGGCTTGTCTCTATTGATGTTATTGAGACTTTTTGAGACGGTTTTTGACGTAGTCTATAAAGGTTCCACCTGCCTATACATGAAGTGAACCTTATCGAGATTGACTCTATATGTTATTTTATCTAGAGAGACGGCTATAGCTGCCTCTAATAAAAGGATTCGAGACGGCTTTTGAAACGGTCGTCTCTAATAAATGGTTATTAGGGACAGCTTCGAAAAGCCGTCTCCAATAACGGTCTCCAAAAGTCCTTTTTTTTTGTAGTGTTATCGGAAGTATCGTTCGAAACTGATATGTATCGTCCGGAACGTATCGGTTTTGTTTGTTTTTTTTTTTTTTTTGTTGGAAAAATCGGAAAGTATCGTCCGGTACGTATCGGTTTGGGGCTGGACGATACGTAGCGAAAATCCGAGATTTTGAGCCATGAACTCAATAGTAAAAGGGACATACAGTAGGTGAAACGGGGGGCAACATGCTTTAAATAAGTAGCCGCTCTTTGACTCTTGGGAGCTATCCCAAACTAAGCTTAAATTTATTCTTTTATAGAAAATTCGCCTCTAACTTTCCTTATAGATTCAAGGATTTTATTCTAAGAAAGAGGAAAGCGATCTTCTCATTCTTCCATGCATCAATTAGATACACTACATCCTTCTAATATCACATAAGTAGGAAGTAAAAAATAAAAAATAAAAAATAAAATAAGTAAAGGACTAACGTAAAACTTTCACCTCCTATATTTAGCCATACGGGGTCACATGACAGACATTTTGTTGTCAATTTAAGTTGTCCAAGTGGCTGAGCATCTTATGACCTTTGTGCAACCCTAAAAATTGGTTGGAAAATTTATAAATTGATTCCAAGCATTTCAATACATTAAATATAGAACACCGCAACAGGAGTCAAAAAGTGACAAGGAACTAACGTTACAGTCTCCTCTGGTGCTCAATGGCCAGTGCGTGGGTCAATAGCCGGCACCACTTGAACACGTGTCCAAATTATAAACACTTCCAAAATTACAAATAGGGTTCCACTAATACGAATTCTTTATCACCATTAACTACCACAAAATGGATACCACCAAATCCCAAATTCACACGCCCCATACTTCTTAAAGGAAAATGTGCATCCACTGCATACTTCCATTATCTCTAAGTCATACCCACACAACTATAAATAGGTGGCCGGGCCGAGTCTTCTTCCTTCATCACAACCACTACTAGAAGATACCTAACTCTCCAAACATTCAATACTTCGCAAATCTTAAGTCCTTATATTTGTTCTTGATTCAAGATCACTTTAGAAATATGGCTTGCTTTAAGGCCCTTGTTCTTGTTTTGCTTGTAGCTTCCTTTGTTCTTGTAGTTGAAAGCCGAGTGGCGCGAAAAGACTTGGGCTTAGACTTGGGTGGTGTGGGAGTTGGCTTGGGCGCAGGTGTAGGCATTGGCTTAGGTGGCAGTGGCTCTGGCTCAGGCTCTGGTTCGGGTTCAGCTTCCGGTTCTGGGTCAGGTTCCTATGCTGGTTCTGGTGCTGGCTCAGGCTCAGGTTCAGGCTCTGGGTCTGGTGCAGGTTCCTACGCTGGTTCTGGTGCTGGCTCAGGGTCTGGGTCAGGCCGTGGGCAGGGTTCTGGGTCTGGGTCTGGTTCTGGACGCGGTCGGGGTTATGGTGAAGGTTCTGGCTATGGTGAAGGTTCTGGGTCAGGAAGGGGTTCTGGGTCTGGTTCGGGCTATGGTGAAGGTTCTGGCTATGGCGAAGGGAACGGGAAGTGATGAGGATAAATTAGTGAGAAGAGGCTTAGCACCAATGTAGTTTTATAAATAAAGAGACGGTGCTATTTGAATTCCATGTAGTTGTTACAATAGAATTACTTATATGTAATTTAGGATTTTATACTAATAAAAGAGTGTTGATTATCTAATTTTTCAACTTCTTAATTGCTATATATATATATATATATCTATATGACTCAGACTAAGGACCATGCCTCTATTGGCGTACTAGATTAATAATATATTCTAGCGGATAGTGGCCATTGCTTCCTGTGATGGTAGAAGGCTTGGGCTATTGAGCCAAACGCAACTAATTATGAACACACAAATAACTGAAAGCGAACACGCAAATACCTGAAAGCTTACTTTTGATTATTCGAACACAAAAAATAATATCAGCACATATACCCAGATTGCTGGTTCAATATTCATTGGGTGGTCTTAGTGCTCCAACGGGGATGACACTAGTAAATTACTCCCAAGGTTTTTTTGTTTTAACAAAAAATATGGGTACCTTTGAAAGCGCACACATCCGAGACACTTTTAAAATCATTAATTGCTTTAGATAAGATGATAGCAATTGTGTTTCATGACCAAATTTTCACTCTAGTTCAGGTCTATTATGATCTCACCCAAGAACAGCCGTAGACGAATCATACATACACATTCTCTTTAAAGAAATCTAAAATAAAGATGATGAGATCATGAGGCTATAAAGAGTGTTTATTGGAGGTATAAAGTCTAAAAAAAACTTCAGAAAAAAATAAGAGTGGATCAAGAAAGCGTGAGCTATTAAAGCTCTAATATCATATAGAGAAATTAATAATAATAATAAAATATAAGGAGATGGAGAGTGAAGAAGATAGAACACAAGAAATTACATTATGGAAATCTTAACTTTATTTCATTAATCATAATCTTAAACTTTGATTACGCATAACCTCTCTAAATATCTAAACGACCCTAAAAGTAAAAAGGGTTCATTATTCCATGTGGAAAGGCCGTATCACAACATAGGAAGATGTTTTGATGGTTCAATGAACAATATATATTCCAGCAAGGACCATAGGGTTACTACAAAAAATAAAGATGATGAGATCATGAGGCTATAAAGAGTGTTTATTGGAGGTATAAAGTCTAAAAAAAACTTCAGAAAAAAATAAGAGTGGATCAAGAAAGCGTGAGCTATTAAAGCTCTAATATCATATAGAGAAATTAATAATAATAATAAAATATAAGGAGATGGAGAGTGAAGAAGATAGAACACAAGAAATTACATTATGGAAATCTTAACTTTATTTCATTAATCATAATCTTAAACTTTGATTACGCATAACCTCTCTAAATATCTAAACGACCCTAAAAGTAAAAAGGGTTCATTATTCCATGTGGAAAGGCCGTATCACAACATAGGAAGATGTTTTGATGGTTCAATGAACAATATATATTCCAGCAAGGACCATAGGGTTACTACAAAAAATAAGACTATTAGCGGCAGCCAAAACTGCCCCTATTAACCAAAAAACTGCCGCTAATACTTTCGTCACTAATAGTCTTAATAGTTTTTCATAGTTTTTTTGTTAATAGTAGCAGTTTTTGCCCGCACTATAAAAAAACAGATTATTAGCAGCAGTTTTTTGGAGCAAAAAACTACTGTTTTAACAAAAAACTATTAAAGACACTACAAAAAAACATATTATTAGCGGCAGTAAAAAACAAATTATTAGCGGCAATTTTTTGGAGCAAAAAATTACTGCTATTAACAAAACACTATTAAAAACACTACAAAAAAATAAATTATTGGAGTCAATTTTTTGGAGCAAAAAACTATTAAAGACTATAAGCGGCAATTTTTTGAAAATAGTGGCAGTTTTTGGCTGCCGCTAATAATCTTGTTTTTTGTAGTGAGACTATTAGCGGCAATTTTTTGTTAATAGCGGCAACTTTTGGCTGCCACTAATAGTCTTATTTTTTGTAGTGTCACCATTAATAGTCTTATTTTTTGTAGTAAGTGGTGAACTAGATATTTCAAAACAAGATGTTTTGATGGCTGAATGAAGTAGGGACTGTTGGATGGTGAACCAAGTCAAATCAAAATGTTAAGATGGTTTAATATAAACAAACAGCTTAAAAAATGGCAATGATTGCTTATCTTGCGTATAATTCTAATTATATGTTGGTTAGTGTGCATATAATTGGTGTTGACCTTGGGCTTTATGCCTTCTTGCTCTTCTAACCTGATTATATTTATGAAATTATGTGCATAATTTATTTATACTCATGGTTTACCGTCCATAATTTGCCTGATGGATTCAAAAACCTTTCTCGAAGCTGATTATTTAGCCATGCAAAGGAATTATACGCCATAAGTCGTGTGTATAATTTTGATTATGTGACGGTGGGCCTTTAATCCTACAATTTTTTTTTTTTTTATGGAACATTTAATCCTACAATTAATCATGCATGTAACCGACTGTGACTTTAAACCTTTATTTTTTTACTTTTTTTTTATTTTTTGATTTTTTTTATATTATAAAAAAACTTAACATGTTCTTCGAAAATCTTGATAAAAACACATGCAAGTACCACAGGCATTGCTATCTGAAAAACCAAACCTCCATAAGAAAGTCAAAATGATTAATTTTTCTAAAAAAATTAAACAATTGTTGATTAGGCATCAAGGCCATATGTACAAGCACAACACCCGGTATCACTATGGCAAGTGACTCATGACCACCAAAGAAAAGAGGAAGACAACAACAAATCTGTAAATGTTTTTGTAGTGAGTGACCACCGACAGATTTGTAAACCTCTCGATGGGATGCCTAGTGACAATTTATAAATATCTAAAGGTTACACAGATAAATTTTTAAAATAAAAATAAAAATAATAATAATAATGAGTTCGAAGAAAGAATCTCTGATTGCAAATATAAAAGAACCGCTACAAAAAATAAGACTATTAGCGGCGGCCAAAAACTGCCGCTATTAATAAAAAAACTATTAAAGGCTATTAACACTATTAACGGCGAGGATATTAACAGCAATTTTTTTGTTAATAACGGTTGTTTTGGCTGCTACTACTGATCTTATTTTTTGTAGTGAAAAACTTAAAGAAGTGGGGGAGTGAGACCTATCAACACAATCTGCTTTTGACTTGTCAATTATTAACCAATCTGTAATTCATAGATAAAAGCCACTCACCGTCTAGCATGTTGCCCTCACTCTTCTCTAATCTTCATTGCTCACGACAAACTATAAAGAAAAGAGCTAAGTCAATCTTATAAGATTCAATGCTATAATTTGCCGGCATGGCATCCATACGGGCACTCACTAAAAAAACCAATATGACACATCTAAGTAGTTGGTGTTTTGGACATTCATTAAAATGGTAGTATCACATGTTGATTCGTATCATAGTTGACTCATCCATAATACTAAGTATAGTGATGATGCCGATTGGTCCAATTAGAAAAGAATAAAGGCTGTTAAATGTACAAAATTTTAAATAGAGAAGAAGCAAGAGGAAGGAGATGGAGAAAGAGATTATATCATGGGAGACTTCATTGTTTTGTAGAAATCTTGTTATTCCTTTACTAACCTTTGAGTCTATAAATAGACTTTTACAGATATGTTGTTTATCACGTTTACATAAATGATAAAAATAATTACGCGCGATACGGTTTCACGTGATAATGATAAATGTAATCTTAAAATCCTAATCTTGACCGTATCCATGTTATCTTACCAATTCTATCATTAGGTGGCTACCAACAACTTGTATAATTTGTCGGTAGCTACCACCGAAAACTATCCTAAATTTCTAATATTACAAAGATAAGCTTATAAACATGTAGGGCAGGATTCTCCTAGCCGTCATTTACGCACCAAAATGGTGCTTTATCATTTATTAATGAGGCATCACACAGCCATATGTGCCAACACTCGCTATCACTACTACAACTGACTCGTGATCATCAAAGAAAAGAAGAAGACAATAACAAATATGTAATTGTTTTTGTCACTGATTGACCAACGACAGATTTGTAAACCTTTCAATGCGATGCCTAGTGGCAACTTATAAATTTCTAGAGGTTACAAAGATAAGTTTATAAAAATTAAATTAAAATAATAATAATAATAATAATAAGTGTGAAGAAAGAATCTCTGATTGCAAATAGAAAAGGAAAACCTCAAGAACTGTGGGAGTGAGACTTATATGTTTGGGTTCGAGAGACCGAACTATATCGCGATGAATATGGCAAAAGAAGGAGAAATAAAAGCAATCACATACAATAAAAAAGAATTTATGTGGTTCACTTTATTTTGTGCTACGTCAACAAAGTATGCATTATATTTCGGAACGTTTATATCGCACACAGTCTCTTCTCTCTAGTGCATCCTCAAACAAGATCTCGCACAATCTTCAATAGCTAACATGCTGAATAAATAAGGATTTAATCCTTAGATACAAAGAAGAGATCTGCTAGAATATGGTAACATTCCAATACAAGAACGACTTTAATCAGATGCTCTGATTCCCAAACAATTTTTCAATGCTATTGTTTCCCAAAGTATTCTCTAGTTTTCCACTCTCTTGAAAAAGAACCCTAGAAATAATATCCTATTTAGAGGTTTCAACTTTCATAAGGAAACTTTGAGCAAAATCCCGTCTAAGTTCCCAAAGCGTACAAATCCTCGAAAGTTGTTCGTCTAGAATCGATTGATCGATTTCTAAAATTGATTGATTGATTTCCAAATTCAATCGATCGATTTTGACTCAAGAATTTGTGTAATAAATTATATAACAACTCGGCCGATCGAGCCCCATAATCGATCGATCGATTCTGAACCGAGAACAATCTTCAAAGTGTCTATTTTCACAAGTTGAGATTAAACCTACTCAACACTATCAACACAAGCTCCCTTTGGCTTGTCAATTCTCAACCAATCGATAAATCATTACAAAAATTAAGACTATTAGCAGCGCCAAAAATTGTCGCTATTAACAAAAAAAATTATTATTTTAATAGCGACAGGACTAGTAACGGCAGTTTTTTTGTTAATAATGGCAATTTTTTGTTTGGCTAATAGTCTTATTTTTTATAGTTTAACCATTGATAAAAGTCACTCACCATATAGTGTGTTGTCCTCACTAGTCTCTAATGTCCATTGCACATAGAAACTTCAAAAAATAAATAAAGTTAGTCAATCTTAGAATGTTCAATGCTTTAATTTGCCCACTTGGTATCCACACAGGCCTGTGCTATAAAACCAATAAGACACGTCTAAGTAGTTGGCATCCTGGTCATTCATTAAATATCAATATCACATTGATTTATATCACATGTTGATTCATTCATAATAGTAATGATGGTGACGATGCCAACTCGTCCAATTAGAAAAGAAATCGAGAAGAAGAAAGAGGAAGGAGATGGTGAGAGATGATATCACTCGAGACTATATTGTAGAAATTTTGTTATTCGTCTGCTAACGGTTGAGCATATAAATAGACGTTTACAGATATGTGGTTTTACCACCTTCACACAAATCATAAAAATAATTACAGATTCTCTTCGATCCTAATATTAACCATATCCACGTAATCTTACAAATTCTTTGAAAATAATTACAAATTCTCTTAGATCCTAATATTAACCATATCCACGTAATCTTACAGATTCTCTGTAAACCTCTCGATGGGTGGCTACAAACAACCTGAATAGCTTACCGTCTAAAAGTATCCTAAATTTCTAAGGTTACAAAGATAAGCTTCTAAAGAAATAATAACTTAATGGGATGCTCTATTCGCGCTCATGTGTTCTTTGAAAGTCCCGACGTCTCAGACACGTTGAAAATCGTTGTAGCTTCGGCTCAGACGATCGAGATCGTGTTTCACCTTGATATTCCACAAAATGGATTTTGGGATCATGGTGCACCTATTAGACGGTCAGGTTTTGATACCATGTGTTACAGATCTCCAAAAAAGAGATCTTCAATCATTTGGAATACATCATGCTCAAATGTGATTTTAAGTCTATTTTTTGGGGATTTGTATTGACATAGACAATAAAAAACTAACCGTTTGATAAGTGATCCATGATCTCAAGATTCATTGTATGAAAGATCGGAGTAAATGACGATCTCCTCACCTGATCCGAAGAAATCAATAACTTTCAAGGGATTTGAGAGGTAGGCGCTTTCCGAGAATTTGTAAGGGCGTATAGAGCTACCCTACTTTAATAAGACAAAATATTAATGATTGCAAGCAAGAATCTCTCATTGCAAATATGGGTACCCAATTAAAAAACAAGAAAAACTTCGTTGACTCATTAATTCTCAACCGAACTATAAATCCTCGATACCAACCACTTCTCATCGCTTATTTTCGTCACTCTTCTCTGACCTCGATTGCTCACCACGAACTTAAAAAATGGACTAAATTAGGTAATCGCATAATGCTTAATTTGCCCACATGCCATGCACTAAGGCACTTACTATAAAAGCAACACGACACGTGGTATCCTTGCTTTAAAGTGTTGGTCTTCAATGAGTGTTCACCCATAGTGGGCGGATGCAGCATTCCACATATGTCTGTATAATTTGCACGGATTTTCAATGCACGGAAGTGTAGACACATCACTTAGTCAATAAATGTGTAGAGTACTTTAATGCACATAATGAGTGGACATCTTTTATAGACTAATTGTTCATTAAAATATGCAGATTGGTAATAATGGTGGTAATACTTATCGGTCCAAGCAGAACAGAATTAAGGTTGCCAAGTGGTCGGGTAAACATGTTACCTGACCCATTCAACTCAATTTTTTGATACAATCTTGACATGTCAGGTCTGGTCAAGCATGAGACGTCCAATTCGTCCCTTTGGTCGATCCGACCAACCCGATATTAAAATATATAAAAATGATTGAAATTAGGCTCTTTTTATTTAGTAAAGTTGGGTTTTTTAGCTGGGCATTAAATGGATAATAAAAATAAGGTGTTCCAACGATACTTGCTGTTAAAGTAGTTTTTAGTAGCAGTAGTTTTTGGTAGCGACATAACTAATAACAGTAATTTTTTGTTAAAATAACTGTAGCTAATAATCATATTTTTTATAGTGGGGTTGGGTCAGGCATATATCCATGACCTAGATATATGCTTATTGGGTATAATTGAGTAAAGCATGTGCCATTTTCTTGTTGGGCGTCCAAAATTTAAGCCCAATATATCCGACCCATTAATAGCCCTAAAGTTTATTTTAGATAGAGAAACCCATACACCACCACTGTGGGTTTACAACTCTAATATTATACTTACAAGCCTCACAACTAATAATAACACGGTGGTTGGTGCTTAATCAAAAAACTCTTTCCTAGGAGAGGGACAGCACACTAGTATGCCATGATGAGTGAGGTGTGTGAATTCAATGTAATATCTATTTAGATGTTATTCACTAATGTCTCATCCTACTGTGGCCCTAACTCACGTAACTTCAGCGACCCATTAAATAATTTAATTTTTCATTCACAATCTTGATCTCTTGCTCTGACATAAAGGTAAGTATGATCTAGTGTACAGTTTGAATATTGACCCTTGACGTATATTTAGTTCCTGATATTATATGGATTTGCTTGTTATTTAGGCCGTATTTGGCATTGCTCTTTGTCAGTTTCTTATGAGAGTCGAATGTAATTGCTTTAAGAGTCCTCATTCTCCTTTCTAGCTAACTCCCTGTAAATCAGAATTTACCTACTCTAGTAGCTACCTCCTTATTAGAAAAAATAAAATATGCTCTAACGAGGAGTGAGCAGAGATCAGGGGAAAATTACTCGAACAGATAAATCTTTCTCTACACGGAGTTAATTAGTAGGGAGGCGGGGAGCCTGCTAAAACAGGTACAGAGATTTTGCAAAGAGAAAGAGAATAACATGGAGCTAACAGAGAGCTATGCCAAACATGACTTTAGTGACTAGACGCCTTTCTCTTGAAGCCAACTAATATCTAAGGCACTTAGCGAAAAGAGGATTCATGCAGTAAAAGTTTGGCACTATTATACTATTTCAAAAACTTTTATATAATCAAGACTGCATGGATTTTTTGAGTTCAAAATTTTGAGTATTCACGGATTTCAAACTAGTATTTACGGATTTCAAAGACACCGAAATAGGACGCATCCTAATTATGCAAAACTTTTTCGTTTGAGTATATTACTGTAAAACTTTATAGTCCTAATTCTGTTTTAATAATTATGTCTAATATCTATTGCCATATCATGGCAACCTATCTTATAGTGTAACCAATTTTCCATTCTTCAAATCATACAAATAAAAGATTGAATTTCATTTCATTAAAGAGAAGGCTGAAATGGTGGTCTTATAGTTTTATATAGTCTTACCAACCATTGAGTTGTGATGTATTTACAAAAGCCCTACCATCTACCAAAATTAAAATTTGAACGCCCTTTCCAATTCTGCTTCGATTGAAGAAAGATGTTAGAATGTATTACTGTAAATATTATAAATATTATAATTTATCATCAAAGGGACCATATTGTGTTATGCTTTCAAACGTTTATGTAGGGTAGCCCTACTAGCTCCTACCGGATTACTAAGGAGCCTATGCTGAAAGCCACACCTATTACTTTGAGTTAGACAATTATTACTTTGAGTTAGGCGATGGAGATTATTTTTCATTCCAATCTTTCACACAATGAATCTTGAGATCATGGGCGTACTGTCACGGGGTAATTTTTTTTTTACGCTCGTGTGGTGCCTCGCTGCCGCTACAGTGAGGCTAGCCTAACTCAGATACTAAAACACTGGCTATCACACTCGTACAATATCTCACTGCTGCGCACAGGGAGACCAACGTATCCAACTATCACTCTGATATCACCCGCCTAGAGGACGAGAACTCCCGCGTCATGGTTGCCTTCACCCGAGGCAAACCATCTCAATGCATCGTGTCTAACAGCGACACGCATGCCAGCACCTCAGTGCCACTTGGCCTGCCTAGCTTCACCCTGTGCAGTGCACTAGTTCCTTGCTTCTGACAGTGGCATGCATCACTTCATGCCATTCCAGCCAAATCATCGTGTGTGGCCCACGCAACCAGCACACTTGGAGTAGCATACAGCTCTTCATGCTATCCAAAATAAGCATCTTGTGTGGCCCACGCGACCATCACACATCCGCATCAGGCCCTTAGCTAGTGCGTACCACTACGTCCCACTTAGCTCTTGAGTGCTCTCGTGAGGTCACCAACTCATGTGCACCAAAATGTCGGCATGGGGCCACATGGTAACCTCACCCCGGGTGGCACATGGCATCGTCATAGCGCCGCATCACTGTAGCGATGTTCTAGGCCCACCCCTAACCTAGAAAGCTTATACGCTCGTCCCACCATGGCACACGACCTCCTACCCATGGCACACACCTGTAAAGGTGATGTCTTGCCATTAATTATGGCACACAAACTCTATCCGTGGCACACATTACCATCCTCCAAGCCCACACGTCTTGTGAGGTCACGCATCAGTGTCACTTATGATTGTGTCGCGTTCGTGTCGCGTCCACGTAGCGTCCGCATCGTGATCACGTCACGAGGCCCTCATGCCCACATAGCACTGTGTCGTGACCATGTCGCAAGGCCTTGATGGCCTCATGTCGCGTGCCCTCGTGGCACCACATGGCATACCCTCATGGCACCACCTCATGCCTGAGTCGTGACTGTGTCTCGTGCCCACTCGGCACTATGTCGGGTCCATCATTGCACCCGAATTCCGCATGCCCTCTTGGCATCGTATCATGTGCCCTCTTAGCACTGTATCACTTGCCGTACAAGCTAGATGTCGCGTGCCGTCATAGCACCACCTCACGTGCCTTGTAGCACCCGGACGTCGCATGTCCTCTTGGCACCACGTCGTGTGCCCCTACACAGAGCACCGCACTACGTGTCTTATGGCACCAGGATGTTACATGTCCTCTTGGCACCACGTCGCGTGCCCCTATGCGGAGCTCCGCATTCCAAGCCCTTCACGCGTCTAGTCACCATACTAAATCGTAGCTTAGTTCGGGTCACAGTCGCATCACGCATAAGGGACACATGCACGTGTCGCAGGGCCATGTGCCTTTGCGCACACGCGCTACACAACTAGCTACTAGGTCCGCTTGCCTACCTGCTAGCCATACGCCTAGTTCAGAGGCGATCATGCCTTCTTACTAGAACCAAGACCTGCATCAGTTCCTCGACTTCCGTCTTCACCCCATGCAAGGTTCACAAAAGTACCTCACCCCGAGGTTTAATACCTCATCGCTAGCTCATCTTGGTTTCATCCGTGCCTACGGATAAGGACCCCTCTGGTCCTTCGCGTGGCTCCGCACCAACACAATCCATCACTATACCGCTTCACGTGGCTCTGCACCCACGCAGTCTATCACTATGCATGCACTAAGCATTAGTGATCGTACTTCGCTCTAGTACCTCGACACTGAGTGTCTTCACCCAAGAGTTCGCCTAACACGCTTTGCCTATGGCTTAGCCTAGCTATAAGGCCCTCTCACCTTGCCTGCTAGTGGATCGATGTGCATCGTTATGCACCAGGGTCGTGACCACGTCACAGTACGCCATCAGACTAGCAATTTTTTATTCCATGTTGAACACATCCCAAAAAGTAACCTGAAAATCATGTTTGATCATGATGTGTGCCACGTGATTTTCATTCAGGTCACTTTTTGGGGTGCTTGCAAAGTGAAATTTAAAAGTTACCATTTGATGGTACGCCCATGGTCTTAAGATTCATCATATGAAAGATCCGTTCTGAGGAAGATTTGGAAAAGAAAAAGATATTCATCATTTGATTCAAAGCAGTCAATGAATTTCATCGTAAGTGCCCTCCATAATTTGGTAGGTGCTAGAGCTGTCCTTATATATATATATATATATATATATATATATATATATATATATATATATATATATATATATATCTCATCAGTCCGATGAGTTGGGCATCGGTCCATTACTTTCTTTATCTTTTTTCACCAAAGATCTTTAGATCATGGATTCAAAACAGACTGCTTAGATGTTATTTTCACAAGACACGAGTCCAAAAATAATAAGGTTGTGTTTAGCATATCTCTCAGCTAGCTCCTTGTCACAGAAGGGTTTACCTACTTTTGCCAATTCCATTTCATATTGGTAAATCTGCTACCTGCAGAGCAGGATTTTACTTGTTCCAATAGTTCTCCCATGCTCTCTTCTTACTCCTTGCCCGATCAGATTTTATATGCTCTAATAGGGAGTAGTAGAGAGCAGGGTGGTAACTGCTAAAGCTAGCAAAATCCTAATTTGTCTAGAGTTAACAAGGAGAAGTAGCCCCTGCTAAAGTAAATTATATATATGGAAAGGGAAAAACACGCCCTGGTGAAGAGATATCTCTACGCCCCTCAATCGGGAGCGGACACGTGGAAAGTGCAATTGCACTAACTCAGGTCAGCCACAACTTCTGACATTGGTAGGTAAAGTAGGTAGCGCATGTGGCTATACAGCCAATAACTGACGAAGAGGGGAATGTCTTGTCATGAAGAAGGCGGTAAAAGAATTCAAAAAACGCTAAAGATTCCTTCTCTGTCTCTCTCTTGTTTTATTTCTTTTCTCTCGCTTGCACTTCTCTGCGAAACTCTCTGTGGAAAAGCTGGGTACTGTCCAAATTTCTCTCTCTGGAGCTCTGACTGGATAAAAGCGCTCTCTGTGGAAATCCTAATCCCTGAGACAACTTTCTCTTTCTCTCTGGAGCTCTGACTGGATAGAAGCGCAGAAGAGTGACATTTGAGGTAAGTTTAGCACTTCGCAGCTCGTTTTTTATATTATTTATAGATTACATATCATAAAACTATAGGCATTCAAATATATATGTTATAATCGAAGCAGATGCTTTTTCTGCAAATAGTTAGTGCTGGTCATAGATGCATCGTCGCTTCAGCACCCGAGCAATGACTCTTAGTATGGTCTGCTCCATCGCTTTGTATGTGAAGCAGTATCCTTATCTGCTCGTAATTGATGGATCTCTTCACTTATTTCCAGGGTGGAGATATCAAAATTATAAGTATTCAAAAATATATAAATTCTAATCGATGTAGAAGCAGACGCTTCTTATGTGAAGCAATACGAAGCGACAGCGTGACGGGTTAGAAGTGTTGAATAAGGTTTAACCCCAACCACATGTGTCAATCAATTGAGTATGAGAAAATCAATCGATTGAGTTTGAGAAATCAATCGATTGATTATGGGTAGATCCAGATCCGCAGGTTTGAATTTTGACTCTTTTTTGGAAGTGTTTTGAATACTTGCAAAGTTTAGAAGATTTGTGCGTTATATTTCCAAAAGAGTTTGGAGCCTATTTGTAGAAAGTTTCTCTAGGGGTTCCAGGAATGGTTTGAGAAAGTTTACTAGAGATAAACTTGTGAGAATACTTGGTGAGGAAAAGTATTGAAGAAAAGCTTGGGGATTCAAGATCCGATCGAAGCCTTTCTTGTGTCGGAATCATCATTACATTTCGGCATATCTCTTCTCTGTTATTTGAAGGACTGCGTCCTTATCTTTTCAACGTGTTGGCTGTGTAAGATCGTGTTTGATCTTCATTGAGAGTGCACTAGAGAGAAGAGAGTGTGTGCATTGTAAATATTCAAAATAACGCATATACTCTCGTGGACGTAGCCCTCGATTGGGTGAACCACGTAAATCTTTGTGTTGCTCGTGTGATTATTTTTTGCTTGCATCGCTATAAGGAGTTCGATAGAGTGGGTAGAATTCCAAACAATAAGTATCATCGCCTCTAACTTGAAGCGATAACACTCTACATGGCCATGTCCTTGCTTCGTTGTGAATCATTTTCCTTACTAGCTCGATGTTGATTTATATTTCGTCTAATGCGGAGGCTGTAATGGACTCGATTGGAGGATTCAATGTAAGTGGTATTGATTTAAATCTCACCCCTAAGACCGCTTCTTTAGAAGGAGTTTCACTTGGTTGTGATAGAGATATCAAAATTTTAGATTCTTATTGAGGGTTTGCGAATACCAAGAGGAATGAAAGCCATGTATCGGCTTGAAATTCCAATCTGAAGACGAGGCATATAACTTCTATAATTTATACGCGAAGAAAGTTGGTTTCAATAATAGGAAAAGTAATACTTACAAATTCGTAAAGGGGGAGATTATAAAGAGAAAATATGTATGTTCGTTCGAAGGGTTCAAGTAGCCTGACAAGCGCAAATTATACGTTGATATGAAGTGTTCAAGAGATAACATATGCATATGTGAGGCAAGGTTGAAAATTAGGATCGATGACCATAAGTTGTGGGAGGTAATGAAATTTAGAGAGTCGCATAATTATCAGTTGTATACACCTACGAAGGTGAAGGAACTAAAATCAAATAATAATATGAGTAGGACAAGTAAATCATTGATAAGAGCATTTGATGGCATAATTCCTCCTTCCAAGATTTCTACTATTTTGTAGAGGCTGACATGATGGTAAGCCCTCAACAAATTCAGGATTACCTAAAGAAGATAAGAAAGGAGAGTAGCATCCATCCGATGTGCATGACCGTCATCAAGACCTTCATTGATAAGTAGAATAAAGAAGATGGTTTCTTCATTGAAGTCGAATTAGACGAAGAATATCGTATGCATAGTATAATTTCGACTAATCACAGGTCATGAATGGCGTATCAACATTTTGGTGATGTGGTGATATTTGACACTACTTATAAAATAAATAAATTACTGCTACCTTTCGCCCATTCACAGGGGTCAACCATTATTGGCAGACGACGCTTTTTGGATGTGCGTTGCTCGCGGATGAGACGGAGGAAATATTCATTTAGTTGTTCAATACATGACTGAAGTGTATGGGTGATAAAAAACTTAATGCAATCATCACCGATTAGATCAAGGCCATCTCTAAAGTTCTTTTAGGACCACACATTACCTTTGGATATGGCACATAGGGAGGAATGAATTGAACCATCTCTATCAGCTGAAGTTAAGGTTTGAGAATTTTGGGAGAAAGTATAATCAGTGCAAGTTCAGTTAAACGGTTGATGATTTCGAAAGGAGATGGATAGAACTAGTCGAGGAGTTTCAATTACAAGACAACACTTGGTTCAAACAAATGTACGCTCTTAGAAGAAAATGGATTTCATGCTACTTGAGCAATACCTTTTGGGCCGACATGACCACTATGCAATGCAGAGAAAGTATAAATTCTTTCTTCGATACGTATCTCAATGTCTAGACGAGTTTGACAGAATTTTTCAAGCAATACGATCTTGTTGTCCAATTTCACCGCGATAAAGAAAATAGGGAGGATCTCATCTCAATTTCTACGGCACCGGAGCTCTTGTTTAGAAATTCAATCGAGAGGCATACCGTTGTTGTGTATACAAGAACCATGTTCGATAGATTCCACTCTGAGTTCCAAAAGTTTACCTCTTTTAAGTTCAAAAAGGTAGTCGAAGAGGAAGTTAGGGTGATTATTGTATACCAAGTGCGTAGAAGTGGTGGAGATGACACGGAGGATAGTGGTCGATCATTCAAAGTTCATTTTGAATGTGGAGATGCCAGGACCATTTGTGAGTGCAAGCACTTCCGACAAAGGGTTTGTTGTTTTCTCACATCTTCCATGTTTACATTAAGGAAGAGATAGACCAAATTCATTCTAAGTATATTCTACCTCGATGAATGAAAGATGCTAGATACAGTACTATATATTTCGGGGTCACTGAGAATGGGAATTCCAATTCTGTATCTACTATGAAAATATGGAAGGTAAGAGAAGTTGGACTGAAATTAATTCAGATGGGGAAAGAATCGAATAGCTTGGAGGATTACACGTTGGAAGGGATGATGAAACTATTGAAGCCGTAGAGGCCATTAGAACAGAAGAGGATAGTGAAAGATAGACTAGCATCGCGGCCTCTCTCGGGGGCTCTCCCTAGGCCAGCAAAAAAATTTCATTGCAAGAGCATGCCAATATTACAGTGTGAGATCCAATACGATGTGACCCCAAAGGTAGGCCAAGCAACAATGATAGAATAACGTCTGTAATAGAGATTTGTTTTGAACAATCAAAAAAGAAGAGACGACATTGTAAGGGCTGTAGTGAGTTGGGTCAAAAAATCATAACTTACTCGCTAAAGGAGGTCAGGATGATGGCTGCTAACATTGGACAGAGCCAAACAGAGAAGGGGACGATGGTAAGTGCAGTATCACAGAGTCAATGTGAATCAATTTTATGAGCAAGCGCTTTTAAATATGACACGTCAGTGCTTCTTATGGGAAGCGTGGGCTCCTCTTACATCGAGCGTCGTCATGTCATTTTAGAAGCGTGGACGCCTCTTACATGCAATGACGAAGCGTCGTATTGGAGTTGGCACTTCATCCAATGTGTTGAAGCCATATTTTGAATCATGTGGATTGACTATGGTAATTTTTTCATGCATTGAATTTATATTTTTTAAACGTATCCATTCTCGAATTTAAGGGCTGATTCAGTTTCTCATGCGCATCTATCAGAATTATCTTTTATTCAGATCAAATTATTGAAGCGCTAGAGGTCATGGCGCTTTATGTTCAAAGCGGTGGCGCTTCTATTTCTGTGCCTATCATACCAGAGCTGTATTTTGAAATTGTAGTTTTACTATGGTAATCCTTTCATGTGTTGAATTTGTATTTTTTTTACGTGCATACTCTATTTGAAGGGTTGATTCACTTAACTCATGAGCATCTGTCATAGTTATATGTCATTCAGAAGTCAGAATAAATTACTGAAGAGATAACACTTCCTACCAGAGGTGATGACGCGTCATATTGGAAGTGACGACGCTTCACGTTAAAAGCGTGGGCACTTTACGTTAGAAGCGTGGGCGCTTCATTATGGAAGTGTCAACACCTCGTTCACGGTGCACATACACTTAATGGATCCTGTGCGCTCTTGGCAATGCTATTTATCAAATAACAAGAATTCATTTATCAAGTATAAAAATTTCTTTACATCTTCTTTCTTTACATTGTTACAGTTATATATGATTCAAAAGTCAGAAAAAATTTCTGAAGCGATAACACTTCATATAAGAGGCAACAACGCTTCGTATTGGAAGTGATGACGCTTCCCGTTAGAAGTGTGGGTGCTTCGTTATGAAAGCGTCGACACCTCGTTCACGAAACATATACGCTTTACACATTTGTCATTACCTTGCTCTATCTCATTTTGCTATCGGAAGCTCACCAAAGCTAACATCGACACAGAGATCCAACAATGGTGCTACAAGGGCTTGAGAGCTCCGGCTCTCCTCTCTATTCCTCTACCTTCTTTTACTTTTCCTCTATCCTAGAATTTGAGCAATTACGTCGCCGAAATTTCGGTGATTGCAAGGGGCTCAAATAGGATCGGAGTGCTTTTGGACAGGAGGAAGTACCGTTAATTTTTTATTTTTTTTCTTACATTTGGCCATAGTACAGACCGCTTACGAGTGGGTCAATCGGGTGCCTAAAACCTTCTCGATTGATAACCGAAGTCCTTACCCAAGAGGCTTTGACTTTGAACGGTGATCCAGAGTCAAATCTAGCACTTCGGTGCACATGATATTGATTTTGGGTATCTTGGGACACCAAAAGCTCTGGGTGGCGACTCATTTTTTAGAGCGTATCATCTCAACGAATCGATGAGATCCATGATTGCACAGATGGCGAACCCGCTGGGGATAATTTTTAGAACTTTTACTTGAAGTTGGCCCATTGCATGTATTTTTTTTCTTATTGCTCACTTTTTTCTCTATTTGTGTTTTTTCTACTTACCCCTATGATTCCCCATTTTTTATTTACTCCTAAGATTCTCATCATTTACTGCCTAAGCCATTTGGCGGGCCTACTTGAGTCATTTACCACCTTAGCCGTTTGGCGAGTTACTTGATAAATTAGGCTTAATTTCCTCCATTTATCACATTAGCCATTTGACAAGTTACTTGATAATTTAGTTTAAATTTTCGTCATTTACTTTCCTTACATTTTCGTAATTTTCTTATTACTTGTGACATATTTCACCCTTGGACTTAGGCTCGTAGTGGCGGCACGGGACTCCCATAGCCCAGTTTCGTGAACAGTGGCAAAAGCCCCACATGTAGACGTAAGCATAACTTTCCTTAAAATTGAATGTTAAAATGAACTAAGAGGGACATAATAATTTGCTTTTCACGGGTAGATTTTTCAAAAGAGGGGGAAAAATAAGCTATGATACTTCCGACCTAGTTCCAAGTAGAGCGGCAACCCTAGTGACGATGATCTTGAAAAGAATCACCCCATCCAGTATCTGAGAAGGCGCTCGCGCCGGAGGTATATCGGGTGGATGACCAAACTTGTTACTTAGCCTAAAACCTTAGAAAGAGCATTAGAAGCATCGAAATGACCTTGTATCCCTTTAGGTATGGTGAGGAGGGACCTGATAAAGTGAAGAGAAAAGTCCCGGGAGGCATTGCCTCAAAATCCATAGTTTTAGCCCAACTCAGATCTGCAATGTAGAAAGCATAAGTTTATTAAGCTGCATATACATCATTTGTATGCATAGATAAAATTTCAAAAAATTTGCTCAAGCGTACATCCGTTTTACGCACAGCTTAAATTTCCAAGAAATTTGCTCATGCATACATCATTTGTATGCATAGCTTAAATTTCCAAGAAATTTGCTCATACGTACATCCGTTGTACGCACATCTTCAATATTGTTTTCCAGATCTGGGTACCTTTGTCCTAGTTCCCCAAAACCCTGTGTACATGGGTATTTACAATCCCCCAATAGTTCCTACACTCTAGAATCCCAAAACACCCTCGCTGGTCAAGAGAGGTCACTCTCTTATTGACTCTTTCGAGGGATCGAGGTGTCACATGGAAATTCATGCCTTTAAGGATCAAGAGATATTTTCCTTGATTCCTAAAAAGGGCATCCGGGTCCCGCCGGAGGAAGCATTGTGGGTATGAACACCATTTGAGAAGGGAGTTCCGAAGGCCCCGAAAGGACATCGTATAGGAAAGATCTGAAATTTTCTTGTTGTGTATCCTTCAAATTTAAAGAAAAGGGAGATCATCAAAATCAAAAGAAAACTTTTAAAAATAAAAAATAAAAAAAATACATATATAAATAAATATATATATATATATATAAGGGAGATCATCAAAATCAAAAGGTCTTTAAGCCTTACCCGCAAAACCCATATCCAACCCGATATCAAGCCATGGTTTGGCCGGTGGTAACATTCGTTGCCGATACCGAAATTTCCCCATCATATTCCCAATTGGAAGAAATTCCCATCTCCATCCCACTCACAAAACCGCCATTTACCATCACCGGTCTGTTCGGTGAACCCAACTTTCCATTCGCATCAGCCTCAACCCAACATACACATGTTTCCCCCACATCAACCAAATCATGCCCAATTTTCCCCATACATCAGTCCAAGTTGTGCCCAATATCCCCCCACATCAAACCTAAGCATCCCCAATTTTCTCACATCAACCCAAGTCGTACCCAATTTTCCATCCAATTCAAACCAAGCACCACCACCACCGCATACATTTCCCCCATCTAGGTAACATTCCGCATCCCATCCCATGACCGATCCTATGATCAGGATGGAGGAGATGGTGAGAGCATATACAATATGGAAGGCCTCCCAAAACCTTCCAAATTCATCCCAAGCACCATCAAATCCACAACAAAACTCCCAAAATCTCCATACCCCATTCTCCCAAATTACTAATCCCAACCTCCCTTAATCCATACTACCCAAGGCTCACCCCACCAATCATCGCGTCAACCAAGTGGGCCTCAAAGACCAAATTCCCAACCCCAAGCTAATTTAGGCCCAAACCCAAGGGTCACATTTCCCAACCCCCCACAATTCCTCCAATTTCTCATGTTTACTCATGCCCAACAAACCTATCCCGTTCCCACCCAAGTAATAAATCCATTTTACTCAAATCACCAACTTGACATGAGTCACATTAATCCACAAGCATCACACACCCAACCCAACATGGGAATCTATCCCAAACATCCAACTATCCCCAATTTATACATCCTCTCACCCATCAACCAAATCCCCAAAGTTTCCTCCAAATGCAATGGCCCCATCCAGCACCCACTCAACCCCTTCAAACTCCACCATTCCCACACCCTCTCATTCCACAAACCCGTCATCAAAATCCTCACCAGTCACAATGGACTCATCAAGTACCCGCCCAGCCCACTCTGAATCCACCAAATAATCTCACCCCTCCACCACCATTTGTTGATTAGGATCATCAGTAAGAGGAAGAAGAGGTCTAAAATAGTGGGGCTTACATAGGGGCATTCCCCAGCTTCAACCCCCCACACCCTACCTTTACCAACCAACAAGCAACCGAAAATAATTTGGGGCAGCCTATCGGGAGGAGCAGCCCCAACATTACCGTCCTGAGAATCAGAGTTGTTGAAAGAACATATGGATAAAATACAGAAGTAGCTGATGAAGCTGGGTGGGACCGAGATTCATGCCACTGATTTTTCAGACCTGTGTTGGTTTGCTGAGGTGCCTTTGTCACCTAAATTTAAAGTGCCCAAATTTGATAAATATAGCGGCACTAGCAATCCCATTGCCCACCTTAAGTCATATTGTGGGGATATATGCCAATTTAGCAGAGATGAACGACTTCTCATCAAAGTATTCCAGAAAAGTCTCACCGGTCAAGCCTTGAGGTGGTTTACTTCTATTGAACCATCTATAATAAAAACATGGAGAGACCTCACCCACCTATTCCAAGAACAATATGTTTATAATATAGACATCAAACCGCACAAATAAGATCTAACACAGTTGAAACAAAAATCTGATGAGACTTTCAACGAATATCTCGGAAGGTGGATGGCCCTAGTAACCCAATTGAGGAACCAAATACAAGATGAGGAGCATATAGAAATGATCTCAAAAGCCGCACTACTGATTATATCAAATTTTTTGGTGTACTAGCAGCAGGCTAGCTTGCTGACCTTGTTAGAAATGCCAACCACTGTGAAGATGCGGTGAGAGAGGGTCGATTAAATAAAACTATAGCCAGTGGGGTCCGTAAATTTACTGAGCAACGGAATGAGAAGAGAACCGGGGCAGAAGTTCAAGCAATAATGACTTCACAACCCACCGCAAGCATGACACCATTCCAATTTGGGGCAGCACAACAAGCCCAAGCACAGGCAGGCCCAACACAGAGACCCGACAATGGTTCATGGGAACAGATGATCCCCGAATAGAAAAGGGTCCAATATAACCAATTATTCACGCCCCTGGGACAATCCCTAAATGCCCTCTTGCCTTTGCTGATAGAGAAGGGTTTGGTTACTCCCCTTCAACCTCGACATCCACTGAATCCAATCCCAAGGAATTATGATCCCAGCACATACTGTAATTTCCATCAAGAGCCAGGACATCCAACAGATTGAGGCTTTTCTCTAAAGCATGTGATACAGATTCTAATTGAGATGGGGAAGATCATACCACCAGCACCTCTCTAAGTAAATCCTCACACCAACATTCTCCAAGCACCATTACCGCCACACCCGCAAGGAGGAATGGGCCCGCGGGCCACCATTAACATGCTGATCAGTTTTAAATTGTACCCTTGCAAGTGCACAAGATCTATTGAAGCACGGTGAAATTAAGGGTGTTGAACCCACAGGGAAGGACGGAATTTAATTAATTTTAAAAGTTTTAAATGAACCTAGGGAAGTACCAAAGGTGAAATGATTGCTATGATGAAGATTAACAACTATACAAACACAAGAAAAAAATCTAAACAAAACTTATGCAAGGAAAACAGTGAATAACCAAACAACGATGAAAAGATGATCAAGGAGTCCACTAACCCTCGATTTGTAATTTTTCTATCAACAATCAATCACACATTTTAATGTCAAATTATTTGCCCTTATTTAACTACAAGAAAAAAGATTCGATAAAAATGTGAGTATGATAATCGACATAGACTATTCTAACACTATAGTGCATTCTATCATGACATGAACTATGCGAAAGGTATAAAGAATCATAAGAATATAACCACAACAGAAAAATTAATCGTATGACATCCTATATTGATCTACAAGATCAATCGAGGTAGAATAACTCATTTATTGTCGCTAATCACATGGTCAACGACTATAAATGATTATTCAATGATAACACAATATGCTCAAACTAAAAGCCGTACGATTCAATAATTATGACAAGAAATATAAATATTAAGTAAAATGAACTGAAAAGAATGTGATTATTGATTCGGCATACCCTATCCTAACACTATGATGCATCTAATCACGGCATGAATCATGCCAAAGGAATAACGTCTCACAAACATACAACCACGACAATGATAATCAATCATACGGTATCCTATATTGGTCTACAAGATCGATCTTGGTGGAATAACCCTTCTATTGTCATCGATAACCAAGATCGACGGCTATAAATGAGTATTCGAAGATGTATCAATAAGCACAAACTATTAGCCATGTGACTCAATATTTGTATAAAGACATGATTGAATTGAAATAATTAACTACTTATCTAGGACTCGCTTCCTCCTTGAATGAGCAATTTTAGCCGCTTATCTCTAATCCACACACAAGGCACAGATTCGAAACCATCATAAAAATACTCTTTGATTATCAAATGATCGGATCTTTTAGGAAAAGATTCGAAATCTTACAAAGTTTTGGTTCCTAATTACAAACTACTTCTCAAAGCTAAAACTAAAGACACTGAAAAACTAAGGAGAAAATGCTAATGAAAAACTAATGAAAATTGGCCAAAAAGAGGCCCCCAAAAGGGACCAAGAGGCTCCCTAAAATCCTAAACATTGTTTTATTTATATAGGGATTGGACTAAAAACCTTTCATAAACAGGTCAATCGATTGAATTTCAAGATTCAATCGATTGAATTCAAAATCTGAATTTTGGCGAAATTATTTAAATTTGAAATAAATCGATTGATTTTAAGAAATAAATCAATTTGAATTTAAATTCGAATTTGAGAGGGAAATAGTTGTCATCCAACTTAATCGATTGATTTATGAAATTTAATCGATTGATTTTAAATTCAGATTTTAGGCAGCAGAACAGTTGTCATCACCTCAATCGATTGATTTTCAGAATTCAATCGATTGAGTTAGACCTGTGACATTTTTAATTCTCTTAGCAATGGCTGAATCAATCGATTCTTCCACAAATTTTGGTATTTTCATTGGCTTCATGGTTTAATGTTCTCATATTGTCCTTAATTATACTCTTTTATGCTTCTGCAAGATCCAACGGATGAAAATACCTGAAACCACTAAAACTGTACAATAGCTGTCAGATAGCCTTCATCAGATAGCAAAATATTGGTATTAGAGTGTGAATTATAGTCATATTTTGACATAGATCACACCCTTAAACCTATACTTTGCTAGTCCTCGAGCAAAGAGAATGATAAATATATCGAAAAAATAAACTAACAATCTAAAGAAAATAATAAATGCCACTTGTAGGGAGCACGATTGCATTTAGCATATGCAATAAGCCTTTAAACTCCTAGGTGATCCCTAGTGGAGGAGTTGTGTTTCCTCAGTGTTTACAGTGAAGACGCCCACAAACTTCTCAAATAATTTCAAAATCAGTTTATATAATAAATACCTTTAAAATAAAAAATCAGTAATCATTTTAACATGCAAATGTTCATTTTCAAATATCGACGCTATGATAATTCCACTGTTGCTGATTCCAATTAACCCAATGCTCTGATTCTTAGACCAATTTTTTATTCATGCCTAGAGTGTCGTGTGTGCATGTGTCAATGCTTAAATCGTTCCATCATTGGATTAATCTAAATCGGGAATTATTGGATCCCTAGTCTCAAATCAATCCTCACCTTAGGTATACACTCAAAACAGAATCGCTCCGATGAATAATTTACTTTTTCACCCACATATGAGATGGAGTTATAATACGAATTAAAAAAAATCTCACATGATATAAGAAAGACGGTGCATCAAATAATTTTAAAAATAATCTCATAAGGAATGATGTTCATATCCTAAGCATTTTATACCAAGTACCATAGTCATTGCATTTTCACTCTCCACAAGGTATTTACCAATCGAGATTTGATCATGAAGGTCTTTTCTAAGGTTGTAATGGGGCTCAGGTGAAGATTAGAGAAGAAAGGGAAATTGGATTCAATTTTTCTAAGAAACTAGAAAAAGATAACATTTGATTTTTTTTTTCATTTTTTACTCTTTCTTTTTCAAAATTTTCCTAATTTATTCTTTTTGCCTTTTCTCAATTCTCTTCTTCTTTTCATTCCTTCTTTTTCTCTTTTAGGTATCACCTCATATTTTTTATTTATTTCTCATTTTTCTACCTCTTGCATACATATATTTTTCTTTTCTTTTTTCTTTTTCTCTCTCCTTTTTCAAGTATATTTCTGCTATATGCTCTGCAAGCATTATTACCATGCCTTTCTACTTCCTCTCTGGCTCTCATCCCTCTATCCCAATTTCTCAAAGATTGAAGGGTAAGGTTTTGCATTTTTTAAATTGGTGTGGGGTATGAATAATATAGCTTAACGAAAAATATTTAGGGAAATTTTTTTTAACAAGGCTCAAAGGAGGTAAAAAAAGGTAAATCAATATAACGTGGGGCATTTTAGGCACAAAGAAGCCAAAGATGGCCTTTGATCATTTCCTTTAAAGATGGTAATGATGCTTCTTTATTTTGAGTTCAAACACAATGGGTTCTAATGCAATGATATAAAACATGCAAAATAAACAAACCAAGATAAAATATATAAGATTTCAATAATTAAGCACGAATTTTAAAGATATTCTGAATTTATTTAACACTCATAAAGAACGAGAAAAAAGTTCTAAAGCTCTCCGGATTTAGTCTTTCTTAGGATCCTAGAATTCCAGATTTTAACTAATCTTTTGATTTCTGGACCTAAGCATGGTGAAAGTGCAAATTTTTTTTTCTAAGCTTAAAATTCAAACAAATCTTTAAATGTTCACAATGGAGTTACTTATCCTAAACAACAATAGTTTTACCATGATATGAATATTTAAAAATTAAAATTTTCATGCATCAATGACTAAAGTTTGAAAACTATGCTAAAAATAAACAGTGATGATTTCTTTTTTTTTTATTTTTTTATTTTTTTAACATGGTGTTGAGAGTGTATATAAAATGTGGTTAAATGTATAATGCAAAATTTTTTTAAAGATTATGAACCACGCATATGACCACACCACTCCCAAACGTAAGTGGTATTGTGTCCTCATTGCATAAAGCCATACACATTAAAACAACAATAGGACAGAGCTAAGTTACCTCCCCCTTTTTTTTTTCTTTTTTTTAAACCATCAAAATCATACTAATTAAATCTAATAAAAAGAAAATAAAATTTCTAAATCAATAATGTACAAGGGGCTTAGGTTGCCTCCCAAGAAGTGCTAAGTTTTTGTTTTGTGCTCTTCAGTCGGACCACCCTCAAGCTTCGATAGGAACGAGAAAGGGGCATTCATCTGGCATGTTTTGGTTGCCCTTTTTATGATTTAGGGGCTTGAGGCTTTTGGTTGGTGGACTCTCATCCACCCAATAAACCATGACATATTTGGATTCAGTATGTGTTGGCAATTGGAAAGCATCGAATAAGTCATTATTTAAAACTAATCGACTTGAGGGTCTGTCGAAGCATTGTAAAATTGGATCGCTGGGCACATAAGGTGACTCATATGTAATGCTCGACTCCTCAGTCGATGCAAAATAAGGACTTGTGTCCTCCTCATGCAAATGATATTGAGGTATTAAAGGGGTATCATAAATTGGTTGGCTATCTTCCTTTATCTCAATCTTATGTGGGCCAACAACATCTTCCTTGTAATCTACCTCATGCTCACCCCAAAAGGTCATGGTCTCAACTTTAGGCTCAGGGGCGGGGTAGATTCTCCTCTCAACTCCTGGTCTTGCGGGATGCTAATAGGTTGATTAGGTAAGGAATCTTCTTCCCTAGTGGTGGCAGCAACCAACTGCTCCATTTGGGATTGGAGTTTTTCTAACATAATTAACATTTGATCTTTAAAATCAGAACACATAGTAAACATCTAATCTTCAAAACCAGAACTACATGGGGATTGTGAATATTGTGGGTCAAAATGAGGTTGGTTTGAAAAATTTTACATATAAGGCTGATTTAATTCACAACCCTGATTTGGTTCCCACCAATTAGGACCATTCTCCTCATATTCATCCCAATTTTTGTATTGAGTCTCATAGTTAAACCCATAAAAAGATGGAGGCATCGAAGTTATGGGAAATTCCATAACGCATGATCATAAACTAAGAAATGAAAATATAACTACAAAAAGCTAACTAAATCTAGAAACAAAGGTGCGTACCTTGGCCTCTCGCGGGTGTCCCCTTCGAAGCCTTGGTAGATTCGGACCTCGACCTTGTAAAAACCCTAAATTTCAAACCCGCACATATTGAGTAAGTGCACATGCCTGAGACGACACATTGTGTGCGTGTGCAGCCTAGAGGCAAAATTTTAGAACAAAATGAAAGCGTATTAATGATTAACACTAGTTGAACTATTTGGGCCGACTATTTGGGCCAACTATGTTGGGTTGACTAATTGGGCCGACAATATTGGGGCTTAGTAGGACCTTTCGACATATGAGTAACACTTGGTTTAAGTGTACAAACTTTGCACCGAAGCCAAAATACTATTGGATAAGAATTAGAACACCCAAGTGGTGTGTATGTTCTTCACACCGAGCAATTTAAGAGGATAAGATCAAACACACATTAATGTGTTTGTACTTCACACGGAATCAAGCCAAAGGGATGAGTGGGGGTAGGCGTTTCACGCAAGCCTCATTCGGCTTTGGTTGGATTTGCAAGAGAGTTGAGAGAGAAAGAGAAAGAGAGAAAGAAAGGAAGAAGGGTTTGAAGAGGAAGGATCATCTTGAATCCCTATGTTTCTAATCACTAGATCATAGTGGGACTGGTGCTATGTGTGTGTGAAGGATCACCATACGATCATGTTGCCAATGTGGTGATTGTTGTGCTTGGAGAGATCAAAGAGGGGTTTTGAAACCCATTTGCTTGCAAGGATGAAAGACGATCCGATCTTCGAGTGAATCACTGGATTAAAGGTGAGAAATTGATACTCAAAGTATGTAAATTTTGTTAGTAACATGTTTATAAGATCTGTAAGAAGTGTAAAAAAAATTAGAGAATAATAGTGAGAAGATCGAGTTGAGAAAAAACTCAGATCTGAAGAACTCTGGTTCTCGCGTGCCTGAGCTTCGATGCTCACTCATGCGAGAGGCCTTTAGAAGACATAAGTGCCTTTAAGACTCTGAGACTTGCTTGCACGGGGACTTAAGTGAACAAAAGGCTCGCTCGCACGAGACCTCGTGTGACTGGCTCTAGTGCACTAAGATCCAGTCGATTGCCTAGGATTCATACCGGGCATAAGGGCTCGCTCGCGCGAGAAATAAAGTCAAGTTTATTTGGACTCTTTTTGTGTGAATTCTTTGGAAATATGTATCTTAGGTTTTCTTAAGCATTTTCTAAGAGTTATTTGGACACTTTGAATGTAGGATTAAAGTGTTGAGCTTATGTGGGAGTTCGCACGAGGATGACATGTGGAATATGCTAAGCATGACTTGAGGTAGGGGAATATTCTATATCCTTTATATTGATACGAATGCATAGAAATTGTGATGTGATAAGTAAGGCTGTGATTTTAGTTTTGTTTGAGCTTTTTACATGGATTTAAGGCATGTGATTTAAAATGTGAAAAATGATACGCACGTGTGTGTGTGAACATGATAAGTATTGTCAACATGATAAGTGTGCGTGATAAATATGTGTAAACTTGACAAGTAACTCATCAATCATTGTGCTCCGGTACGGCAGGATATCCATTTAATTTTTCTTACTGGCCAATGGTAAGAGGTGAATGTGTTAAGTGTGAACGTGAATGTGATAATCAAGTATATGAAATTCTAAATCTAATTATAAATTAAATCACTTTACACGGTGTGAAACTATAAGTTAAATTCTGCACATATGTTTAGGGTTTAGTATAATGAATCCATTATGCTCCGGTTCGGCGGGATATCTGTTCATTATGCTCCGATACAACGGAATATCCATTCTTTGTGATCTGGAATGGAGGGATATCCGATCAATTAATACTGGCCAACGGTAGTTGCATGATAAGGTTCATTGAATGACGATGGTTAGGATTTCCATCGGTATAATAGTAACATGGCTCCCAATGCTATATTTGCTTGGGGCGGTAATTTAAGTTATTGCTTTAAGTATGATAAGATGTGAAGAAAGAATGTGAAACAAAATATGAAATTGCAAATAAGAATTTAGAGAATCAAATGACGTATGTGAAAGTGTTTTATATTCTGTTTTGAGTAAGTTCATGTTTCTTTTCAAAAGATGATTTATGTGAAATGTGTTAAGTCGTCGAACTTAGTCATGGAATCTATGTTTTTGTGATAATATAAATGCTTTTGATATGTCCCTATTGATCTTGGATGTTAGCTCACCGCGACTATACATTACAGGCATAGGTGTTGATCTGGATCGGGAGTAGGAGAAAAGTATAGGATCTCTCGTTTGGGGAATTCTACCCTAGGCGAGGACTTAGATTGGGCATGTTTTGGGTTTGAATGATGGATTTTATAGACATTTGGATATTTGGACTTGGTATGTCCTAAGACTAAATTCGATGTTAAAAGGATTAAATTGTAAATATATTTGTAGGCCACTGTTTGGGTGATGGTCGGCCATCACCGGTGGTTTTTCTTTTGGGCCCTTTTTGTTAGATGTCATGTATAAAGTAGAAGGATTTAGTTCTACCTTCTGATATCTAAATTTTCATTTCTGCATATGTATAATATCTGCTTTAATTTCTACGTCTATACGTGGAGGTACCAAGTAAAATTCTGTATTCGAATTATGAAGTGTGATCCGACGGTCTGGTTTTCCTATTGGATTTGGCTTAAAGAAGAAAAATAAATATTATAGAGAATTTTGTGGAAAAGAAAAAATTGGGCTGTCACAATTGGTATTAGAGCTTAGGCATTAGGTCTTGTTGGGACTCAAGACTATGACGGTAGATTCTATCAGGGCATAGGAGACCAAACTATGGCTCTGTCCTAGTTGGTAAAATCTCAAGCTTTAGGTCTACTAGGGATTCAAAGTTGTGGCATTAGGTTTTGTTTAGCACATAGGTTATGGATCCTCACGATCACTTGTGGTAGAGATACTTGCTAATTGTGATAGAAGTATGGTGATAAGATACGAGTTATGTTTTAGATTTTGTCAGAATATAGGGCCATGATGGTCATGATCACTGTTAATTGAAACCTTTGTTTCATTTTAACAGATCAATATGGCACCTCACAAAAGGACAAAGGTCGTACGCACCAAAAAAAGTCACCAAACTAGGTAGTTGCTGGAGACAATGGTCAACACAATGTCTCAGCAGACCGCATTGCTCACGAAAATATTACGGGGCACGACTCACACCTCTCCATCAGTATCGGTTAAGTCATGCTTAAGGTGTGAGAAACAGCACAGGACGCAAGACTGTAGACGAGCCACTAATGTGTGTTTCAAGTGTGGGGAAAAGGGACATCAGATAAGAGGCTGTCCCATGTTGAAGCGATGGGCAGCATCATCAGCAACAACGCTAGAGCCCTCTCGGTCCACAGTTCGAAATCGTACCCCTACCGTCTCCTCATCTGCACCTATTTCTACATCTACGCAGTGCGGCAAATGTCATAAAATGGAGAAATGTTGGTTAGAATTGGGCACATATTTTTAATGCGGTAAGAAAGGACACCGAATAAAGAATTACCCATTTATGCATCCAGGGCAGATAGCATCGACGTCTAACCCGGATCGGTCCTACCTACAATTCAGGGTCGTACTGGTGAAGCATCGTCATGAGATGCCCAGGTGGCGAATGAGGCCATTGAAGGTTTCAATTCATGATCGATTGTCAAGATTTTACTTTAATTTTCTGCATCGAAAGAGTGTTCTTTGGAATTGTCATCTAGAATTATCTCTTGTTTGAATGATTAGATACATTGTGCTCGATTGTCTTTCTTTTATCATTCGAATGGTACTTGGGTGTGAACAGAATGATTGAGGGTATCATTGTGGAATTTTATGATCATTATTGCAGGTTTATAATAGACTCAGTTAGTGATAACTGCAAACCTTTATTGAAGTACATGATGGTTATCGTTAATACTTGTTATGGTATGATTGTGATTGATGATTGATGGTTCAAATTTTGTCGATAACAATCGAAAAATGGTCAAATTTTTTATATGTGGATGAGTTTCGATGAAAATTCTAATGATTGTGCAGTAGTATTAAATGTGCTAATTAATAGTTATTGGCATTCTTGAATTATTACGGATACGTATTATTAGCTTTGTGGATGCATTTCAGTAGTGGTATCAAGTTTGCCGGGGGTAAGGATTAGTTGGGCAATGTGAAATTTTATTAATTAATAGATTATAATTGTTCCAGATCATGGTTAGATATTTTTGGGATAGAACTAGCATCAATTGGGTGAATCAAACTTTTCGCTGATTGATAGTGTAAGTTTCATAAGTGGTCGACTGTGTTAGATAAGTATTATCCAAAATCTGGAGGTGTCTATTGGCAAATTCAACCTTGGTTATGGAAATGATGCAATCATTAAGGGATAATTGGATGATTTGCTGCGCTCATAGTAAACTTGTAAGTATTTGATGGTTTGGTGGGTCTATTTGTCACTGAAAAATGCCATTTTTTACCTCTTAACCTAGCCTTTACTACACCTTGGAGCCATCTAATAATCACCTTTTGAGTATGTTTTGTATTTAAGAATAAAGCTGCAGCTTAGTGCAACAGTCTGCACTTTGGAGGCCAAAGAAGAGAGAATTCAAAGCCTAAGTTTGGAGCTGAGTGAAGAATAAAGGAGACACCATGATGGTACACACCATGGTGACAATATTGGTTGCCTAGGTGGACCCAAGCAGAGGAGACTGCTGCAGCAGGCTCTGCACAGCTGCAGACAAGCACAGAGGTTCCCTCATGTAGTTCATTTTTCTCATAAAACCCTCTCGCGCAGATGTCGCGAAGCTTATGCCTGCAGCATTTAAATAGCTCGCGCAGATCTCACATAGTTCACTGAGGGAAAGGTTTCAAATCTGCACCACACGCAGTTCTCGTGCAAATCGGCTTAAGAAAGTTTACTTCAAGCAGTTCTCACACACTTCAAAAGATGAAAACAGCCACGTGAGAAGGGCATGTCATCCTGGCGATCATCCGTGTGAAGCTCAAAACCCATCCTCGCAAGATCCTCGCGAGCGCAATTCAGCCTAGTGAGATCCTCGCGACATGGGCCACCTAGAGTGCACCTACGCGAGCTGTACTATTCATAGGAAGTTAAACTTTGCGAGCCCTTCTTTAGTAGCAACTCCAGCCACGCAAAAGTCATGCGAGAGGTAAAACTGGCAAATTCAGCCTCGCGAGGCACGGGTTCCCTACTTCTCAGTCCATATACAGGGACTTTCTGGAGATTTCACAGCAATTAGGGCACACATCTCAAGATGCCAAACTATTTTTCACATCCCAAAGCATCCAAGGGCCACAGATGGGTCACGAAATCAACTCCAAACCTCCTCATTTCTGATTGGCTATTACACATAGCTGCTACAAGAATTGTATAAATAGAGGTACATTCTATTTTGTAAATCATCCGAGAATAGCTGGATCATAGCTTATGTTTAGAATTAGGGTAAGGATATAGTCTCCCTTCTTCTTGTTTTATCCTTTTCCTCTTGCCTTAGCACAGTAGCAATGCTGGGCTAAGTTCTTTCTAGAAGTTGAGTTTATTTATGCATTGTACTTGGTTTTATAATATAGAGTGCAATGTTTTGGGATTCTCTGGAAAGGCTGCTGCCTTGAGGGCAACCATTGTAAGTTCTTTTTATTCAATAGAATGCCATTTTTAATGTTTAGTTTATCTGTATTTTTCTGTGCTTTTCACATAAATTTATATAGGTTTAATGCTCCCATGGCTGATTGAGCTTGTAGCCCTGCAACCATAGTGACAATAGTAATATTCATGTTCTATCTCCTTCATCTGTGATTAGGATAACCTCTGGGATAGCCTGTGGCCACTCAAGTGGACAGGGTATAGCCCTAGGGCTAGTCCAGATCACAGGGCTGAGATGGATTCTTGTTCTTTGCACTTGAGCTTGTAGCCAAGTGAGAGATTGTTGCAGAGCCAAACTCTCCCCTCTTTTGCGTCATCTTTATTAGTGTTTAGCTCTGAGTTTTTGTAGAGATTGTAGGCTTGTGAGTTGGGTCATTGCAGGCCTGTTGTAGCAATGGCTAGCTGAGTCTAAGTCCTCATTCAGCCTAGGATTTCTTGTGGTTTCCAGTTGAGTTTCCAGGACTGTTTACTCCTATGAATGCATGAGTTTCTAGCATTGCAAACATAGTGTCTGCAATGGTGTTCATTTTCTGATTTAATCCATTGATTGGATGAAATCCCTGGGATATGCTGTGACCATTGTAGTGGAGAGCATATATACCTATGATCAGTCCTTTCCTCTGGGTTAGGTTAGATTCTTCTACCTAACAAATGTGCTTGTAGCCATCTGGAGGATTGCTGCATATCCTGTTCTAACACTAAGATACATTGCTGATTTAACATTAGTCGTCTATTCCCCATATTTTTATCTTTATTTTACCAATCCATCTGCATCCTTCTTTCTCCCTTTCTTTATTTTTATTTTTTATTTTAAAAAGTAGTGTTGATAGTGACACCCCAAACTCGCTTTCTTTAAGATTGCTAAATTTGTAGCCAGAGCTGGAGGTCTACTATACAACCTTTAAGGTTTTAGATCAGATTTCCCTATGGGACAACCCTTTCTTATCAAAACTTGCTACAATAGGCCCTGGATCTTGCAGGACTGAGTGTTTTTAGATTGCTGTTTTCATCTATTTTACTCCACCTTTTGACTTATTTTCGACATCATATCTTTTCCACACATTTTCTTATAAAATAATCAGCAACTCTAAGAATAATTCAACAAGTTTTTAGCACCCCTGCCAGGGATCTTTAATCTAATTAGTAGACCTGAGTTTTTATTATTTGTGTTTATAAACTCATTTGTTACAGTATTTGTGTTTGAATAAAAGTGCTGTTGAATTTATTTTACATTCTTGCAGATCTGAAACAGCAGTAAAAGTGGAGTTTGAAGATGCAGCTGCAGCTTGTTTGCCTTAGTTTGCAACCCCCTTCTCTCTTGCTTTTTATTTCATTTCTGTCAATGCCTTAAATTCAGCAGTAGAATTTAGCAGTAATTTTCTTTAAATTTTTTTAGTGTGCTGTAGTGCCTTTCCTTACTTGTTTTTGTGTGTATGCTTGGTAGAAGGTCTCTTAGACCTCCAACAGAAGCTTTAAATCCTGAGGTAGAGAGGGTCCTCAGACTTTGGAACACCACACAAGCCCCTATTGTTAATATTGAGCCAGCTGTGATGGGTGAGCAACAAAGAACACAGAAGGAATATAATGCACTAGGAGTTTATTCATCCTCCTTCTGCATTCAATTTCCTATAGTAGAAGGCAATTAGGAAATCAAATCATCAACCATCCAAATGCTGCCATCATTCCATGGGCAAAGTAAAGAAGCACCACATTTAATATTGCTAGGTTGGGAGAGGAAGCCACCAAACTGAGGCTTTTTCCTTTTTCCCTAAAGGATAAAGCCAGAACTTTGCTCTCCATGCTCCCAGCAGGCAACATACAATCTTGGAATGATCTCCAACGCCAGTTTTTGGCTCAATTTTTTCCTATGTCTAAAACTAGCCAATTGAGGAAGAGCATACTTTCTTTTGCTCAATTCTCAACTGAAGATTTCCATGGAGCATGGGAAAGGTTTAAAGAGCTATTGAAGCAATGTTGACACCATCAAATTCCTCAGTGGCAGCTTGTCCAGAGCTTCTACCAAGGAATTGATCCCAAGAGTAGGGATATGGTGGATGGCTCATGTAGGGGCACTTACTTTCACAAGACAGCTGATAAGGCTTGAGAACTTTTTGATGTCATCAGTGAGAATTTCATACAGCAAGAGTCTCTGTCCCGAAATGACATTGAGATTCCAACTAAAATGGTAAAAGAATCCACCTCTAGAGGAATGATGTATGAGATCAGTGTGCTCAATGACTTGGAAAGGAAGGTGGATAGTCTGAGCTTGAAATTTGACAAGTTAATGGGTGTGATGCAACCTAGACTAGCGGCACAAGTGGAGGAGGCATGCTTCATATGCCAGTCCCCCATACACTCACTTGAAGAATGCCCATCAGCATGTCAATTCTCTGAATTGGTCATGGACCATGCTAATGCTACCTAATCAAATGGGCAGCAGCCTACTGGGTACCAATGGAGAAACCACCCCAATTTGAGGTGGAGGCAAGATAAATATCAGCAATCCCAGCAACAGCAATCTACATTGCAATACAGATCACAGCCATAGTATCACCAGGGATATGCAC
Organism: Chloranthus sessilifolius; assembly: GCA_021018995.1. Taxonomy (NCBI): domain Eukaryota; kingdom Viridiplantae; phylum Streptophyta; class Magnoliopsida; order Chloranthales; family Chloranthaceae; genus Chloranthus; species Chloranthus sessilifolius. The sequence goes on along the minus strand of CM037597.1, from coordinate 28,111,996 downwards.
CTAGACAGCCTTTCCAGTAGTCAGCCCCACAGCCACATCAATTGGCTTTGCCCCCACCACAGCCTAGAGCCCCATCTTTTGAAAAATAGGTTTTGTCATCATTGCAAAACCTGGGCTCTTTGTCTCAAATTGTGAACTCTCACAGTCAAAGCATAAAGAACATCAAAGACAAACTTGGTCAAATCTTTAATACTTTGATTAAAAGAGAGGAGGGCAGGCTTCCTAGCCTAACCATGAATAATCCAAAGGGTCATTACTTGATTGGTGAAGGGTCCTCAACCCATGAAGAAGCCAAAGCAGTCACAACCCTCTGGTATGGTAGGACAGTGGATAACCAGGTAGGTAGAGAGAACAATGAGAAAAATGAAAGTGCAAAAAAGAAGGACTCGTCCCCTGCTGTTGTACAGTAGGAGTATAATAATGGGGCTACTGATGAGCCCCAGCAAACAGAAAAAATAAAAAATTGATGATGAGATGGCTAGACATGCAGTTGAGGTACCAACAGTACCACAACTGTCATTTCCTCATTCTCTAACAGGCCCCTTTCCTTTTGACAAGGGAAATGCTAGAATGGATGAAATGTTGGAGACCTTCAAGCAAGTTAAGATTAATTTATCTCTGCTTAATACTATCAAACAGGTCCCAGCCTATGCTAAGTTCCTCAAAGACCTGTGTACACAAATGAGGAAGGCAAGGATCCATTTATCCAAGAAGGTCGTTACTGCAGAAACAGTTGAATCAATGCTATCAATAGCCACACCTGCAAAACTCCAAGACCCAAGGGTTCGTACCATCCCCTATATTATTGGGGAACACACCATAGACAGAGCTCTCTTAGACTTGGGAGCCAATGTTAACCTGCTGTCATATTCAGTATATGAATAGCTAGGTTTGGGGGAGCTGAAACCAACTCCTGTTGTGCTCCAACTGGCTGATAGGTATGAGAAAAGACCTATGGGAATTATTGAAGATGCATTGGTGAGGGTGAATAAGTTTTTCTAGCCTGCTGATTTTTTGGTCTTGGACATGGAGCCTTCAAAGAGTAGCACCCCAATTCCTGTAATCTTGCGCAGACCATTCTTGGCCACTGCCAATGCCTGCATTCAATGCAGGTCTGGGGTGATGGAGGTTATATTTAGGAACATGAAGGTAAAATTAAATGTGTACAATGCTGCTAAGCAATCTCAGTTGGACAATGAGGACTACTTTGCAGTGAATGTACTAGAGGACCTGGTAGAGGATAATTTATCCAATCTGCTGGATTGGGATAAAATTTGTGAGGAATTTGAGAATGTGTGGACTGAGGTTCATGAGGAGGGGGCCCCAAATTGCATTATTGTTAGACTTCTATGGGCCTAGTGCAGCTCCATTTGAAGACCCACATTGCTGCCCCTACCTCAACCCTCCAAGGCACCTTTGTTGCCTTCAATAGAATGTCAACCTGATCTAAAGCTTAAACAGCTACCAGAGACATTAAAAGATGCCTCCTTAGGGCAAGAGAAAAATATGCCAGTCATTATCTTAGCCTCTCTCTCTATAGAGCAGGAAGATGAGTTGCTTGAAGTCCTTAGGAAATATAAGAAAGCAATTGGCTGGACCATTACAGATTTGGGGGGGATTGACCCATCTATGTGTATGCACAAGATACATTTGAAAGAGGGTTCCAAGCCCTCAAGGGAAATGCAGAGGAAGTTGAACCCTCAAATGCAGGAGGTGGTCCTAAAAGAGAGTGTAAAAATGTTGGATGCAGGGGCCATATACACCATTTCAGACTCTGAGTGGGGCTCACCTATCCAGGTGCTCCCCAAAAAGTCTGGCATCACAGTTGTTACTATTGAGTCTGGAGAGTCAGTACCAACTAGGGAGACCACTGGTTGGAGAGTGTGCATTGACTATCAAAAATTGAACTCCAAGACAAGAAAGGACCATTTCCCCCTACACTTCATTGACCAGATTTTGGATAGCCTGGCTGTAAGAGCATTCTATTACTTCCTGGATGGATACTCTGGTTACAATCAGATACCAGTTTACCCACAGTATTAGGAAAAGACCACATTCACATGTCCATTTAGCACTTTTGCCTATAGAAGAGTGCCTTTTGGACTGTGCAATGCTCCAGCCACCTTTCAAAGATGCATGTATGCAATTTTTTCATACATGATTGACAAGTTTTTGGAAATTTTTATGAATAATTTCTCAATTTTGGGGGACAGTTTTAGTCAATGTTTGCATGACCTCAGCCTGGTTCTTCAAAGATGTGAAGAGACCAACCTGGTCTTGAGCTGGGAGAAAAGCCATTTCATGGTCAACCAAGGCATTGTGCTTGGCCATGTGGTCTCCCCTATAGGCATTGAGGTTGATAGAGCAAAGGTTGACTTAATCTCACACTTGCCCCCACCAAAAATAGTCAAACAAATTAGGTCTTTCTTAGGACATGCAGGATTTTACAGAAGGATCATCAAAGACTTCAGAAAAATTTTCAAACCTCTGTGCCACCTGCTATGTCAGGATGTGCCATTTAATTTTGATGCTGAATTTCTTGATGCTTTTGAGGTGTTGAAGAGATGTTTAACCACTGCCCCTGTGATCCAAGGCCCTGACTACTCCTTACCTTTTGAATTAATGTGTGATGCATTAGACCTGACAGTGGGTGTTGTTTTGAGTTAGAGGAAAGATAAACTGCCTACTGTGGTTTATTATGCCAGCAAATCACTAACAGAAGCTCAACTAAATTATACAACAACTGAGAAGGAGCTTTTGACAGTAGTGTTTGCTGTGGACAATTTTAGATCCTATCTACTTGGTTCCAAAATTGTAGTCTTCACTGACCACTCTGCCCTCAAGTAGTTGTTGGCTAAGAAAGATGCAAAGCCAAGGTTGATTAGATGGATCTTCCTACTGTAGGAGTTTGATCTTGCAATCAAAGATAAAAAAGGAGTAGAAAATGTGGTGGCTGATCACCTGTCCAGGATTTTAGTTGAAGAATGTGCTGCTACACCTGTGAGAGATTCTTTCCCTGATGAGCAATTATTTGCCATCCAGCCAGTTGTCCCCTGGTTTGCCAACATAGTTAACTACCTTGTTGGAGGTAGGATCCCTTCCCATTGGTCCAAAATGGATAAGGACTTGTTCTTCTCACAAGTCAAATATTTTTTCTGGGAGGATCCATGCTTGTTCAAGTACTGTGTAGACCAGGTCATTAGGAAGTGAGTCCCTGATAGTGACATCCACAATATTCTTAGCATGTGTCATGGAAATGCTAGTCGGGGTCACTTCACTTTAGTAGGAAAAAGATAGTAGCAAAGGTGTTGTAGTGTGGGTTTTATTGGCCTTCCTTGTTCAAGGATGCCCATGCACACTGCCAAGCCTATTTAAGATGTCAGAGGATAGGTCGCATTTCAAAGAGAAATTCAATGCCACTACAACCCATCCTTGTTATAGAGCTATTTGATTTATGGGAAATTGATTTCATGGGCCCTTTTCCTCCTTCAATGGGATACAATTTTATCCTTGTGGATGTGGATTATATTTCCAAATGAGTGGAAGCAGCTACCAGAAGGACAAATGGTCACAAGGTTATCCTAAAATTTATCAAAGAAAATATTTTCTTCATATTTTGCACCCTTAGAGCTATCATCAGTGATGGGGGCAACCACTTATGTAATAGGCATTTTGATAGCTTGCTCAAGAAATATGCTATGACTCATAGGATTGCTACTCCATATCACCCACAGACTAGTAGGTAAGTGGAGATTTCCAATAGGAAAATTAAGCATATCCTGGAGAAGACAGTTAGGACTGATAGGAAGGATTGGGCTTTGAAGCTTAATGATGCATTGTGGGCCATTAAGTGCTTGAATTTGGATCTAATTGCTAGTTGTGGAAACAGGAGACTATAGTTGTCTAAGCTGGAGGAGCTAAGGTTGGATGCTTATTCCAATGCAAGGATTTATAAAGAAAAAGCCAAAGCATTCTTTGACAAGAACCTTCTCAGGAAATTTTTTCCTGATGGAGTTAAGGTATGGCTTTTTAACTCCAAGCTTAAGTTCTTTCCTGGTAAGCTGAGAACCAGATGGGAAGGGTCTTTCACTGTCATCCATGCATACCCATTTGGGGTTGTGGATATTATGGACCCCACCTTTGGGAGGATTATGAAAGTGAATGGTCAGAGACTCAAGTTGTGTGTAGAAAATTCTATCGAGACCTCTGCAACCATGTACCTTCTAGAACCTCCCAATGATCAGTGATCCCTAGCTTTGTATACTATGTAACTTAACTATTTTTATTTAATGTTGAAATGCTGCCATTTAGTGTTTTTATATGTTTTTTGTGTGCTGTTGAGTTTTATGTGAGCATTTTAGTGCCTAGTGAATCTGTATCTAAGTATATGAGTCTTCATTTACTGAGAGTTGTGTGATCTACATGTATAAATTGAGTGTTAGGTGAATTGTGCAACTTGGTTTCTATGATTCATTATGAGCTTGCTTGTGAGAATGAGTGATCTGTGTAGTGAGTAATCTGTGTGAATAAAGCATGAAAAAGTGTGCATGAGTCATGAATCATGAAGGGAGCATGTTTCGAAATTGATGTGGAGAAATAGAGCTGTGATAGAAATGGCCTTAACAGGCTCTGCTGTGTAATAAATGAGCTTCACGAGAAATTTGCGAGTAGAATGGCCTGAAGCAGAGCCTAGTGAGAGCCTCGCGAGGCCCTCATTTTCACCAAAATAGCCAGTTGCATAGTTCAATTTGAACTGTGCGACTCTCGTTCCACGTCTATGTGAGCTCACGAGGATCAATGCCATTTGTTTTATCTTTGTGAGATCCTTGCAAGAGCCTCGCGAAGCTCGAGCTTTAGCTTCTTAAATCCTCGCGACAACACTCTCCTTCACTTGCTTCCTCCGCACAAGCTCTCAACCCTAACTCACAGCCGAGCATTCCAACTCTCTTCTTCACTACCCATTTTGCTCCAACACGTGCACCCTACTCTGGTTACATTACTAATCTTCACTGCCTGATCAGTTTACACCTGTCAAGGGTGGATTTGATCAACTGAGCATCTGTGACTTCAAAACCCTAGCGGTTTGGGGTAAGTTTTTCAATTTTCTCTAGCTGTGTATTGGTCTATTGTGTCTTGATAATAGTTTAGTTTTTGAAGGAAATTTTGCCAAGAGATCTCAGTAGATCTGTAGGCAACCTAGGGTTCACAATTTGAGTGGAAGAAATGTAGGTTTTGAACAAATGGCCTCCAACTCCCCATTTTTTGATAAACTATATGCACTGTTGAACCCTCCACAAACAGACCCTCCCGCTCCCACCAAAAAATCTGTGAGGATTGCTACATCCTCTACTGTGGAGGCCACTAATGCCCTAGAGCACCTAATGGAGAAACCCAAATAGAGGGCTACACCTAAAAAGAGGGCCAAGACTGTCACAAAGAGTCCTAAAAAGTTAAAGAAGTAGAAGAAGTGGGAAGAGGTTGTCCCAAAGATTGACCCCTTAACCACTCCCAGTGATTTTTTGGCTGCCATCAAATTGGAGCCTAAGACTGCCTTTGACAAGACATTTTTTGAGAAGGAACCCTTGGCTGCTGTAGCCATTGACTACTTGACTAAAGCCTCGCAACCTCTAAAGGAACTGGTGTACCCTAGGCTCGTTCAATTATTTTACCAGAATATCAGGGTAAAGAAGTTTAATGAGGGACACCCTATGCTGCTGGTCCTAGTGGATGACTTTGAAATGCTTGTGGGCATAGATGAGATAGCCCAAGCTCTAGGTATTCCAGCTGCCTACAACCCAGACTGCACCTTGGGGGCTCCACTAACTGCCTCCATCATAGAAATTGCAAAAAAATTGACCAAGGGAAAAAAGGCATCAAGAGACTCAATCAGGAGGAGAGATTTTGAGCCCAGCTTGTTGTTTATGGACCATGTTCTTAGAAAGAACATCTTTATGACTGGGCACCAGCAGGAGAGAAGGGCACCAATTGCTAATGCCATGTACTCCTTCTCTCTGGGGCACTACTTCAATGCAACCCAACTAATTTTTGAGGGGATGATGGATATCCACCTTAAGGTGCAAAAAAATTAGAAGCCCAATGGACTCCCTTAGAGCAGGCTGATCACAACCCTGTTAATACATGGTGGATACCACTAGAAGATGGGGGAACCAACTAAAAAATTACCCCAAGTTGAATTTGGAAAAAGGTTGTGGACAATCAGTATGTCCCTGATAGAAAAGAAGAAGAGGCAGAAGGGAGTTGAGAGGGTAGCAGCAGACTCAGTACCTGAGTCACCCACCACATCAGTAGCTACATCAGCAACCACCAGCTCAGATCCACCTACCATCCCTACCACCATGCCATTCACAACACCTTCGACAATCCTCATCCCTATTCTAGTTACAGCTCTTGCTCAACCCACCTTTCCTTTTAACCTACCCACCTCACCAATCCAAAGAAAATACAAAAAGAAAACTCATAAATCAACCAAAGCACCCATTGAACCTACCATACCCATTACCATACCAAAACCTATACCGTGCCCTGACCCCATTCCATTAAACCAACCCATACCAAACCTTGAACCAACTCACATACCTAGCCAAATTCCAGACCCACCTTCCCCTTTCACAATGGATGACAGTGAGCCCATGACCACTGACATTGAACAAACCACCACTGAACCACCCAACACCTGGGAAACCACTGACCCATTTGATCCCATTACCACCCATGTTCATTCCATTCCTTTTTCCCCCACCTATGACCAAGACCCATTCACATCTGAGGGGTTCTCAGCAATGATGGACTCCATTATGGAGGACATCAGGCATGAGTATACACCCCTCCCTGACTCCCCACAGCCTACCCATTTTAACTATGCCCCAACTTCTCCTTTCCAACCAATCTTAACAACCACACCTACAATCCCAACCATTCCAGATTCCCTAGCCTAGATACTTTCCCTTCTTTCATCATTACAAATCCAAATCCTGGCCAATACCCAAAACTAGACCACCATGCAAACCTACCTCCAATCCATTCAAATCACTCTTCAAACTTTAAACCAACCACAACCACCTACATCTATAACCTACCTGTACCCATCCCACCACATTCACCCCAGCCCTCACCTCTACTGACAACAGCCCCTGTTACCACCTACCTATACCTCCACATAGACAGATTTTGAGAAGCTGATCCTTGTCCCACCTACCTATACCTCCACATAGACAGATTTTGAGGAGGAGGTGCCACTTATTCTCCCTACCTTTATATTTCCCTCTACCCACACTGACTTTGATGAAGAGCAGCTACCCACTTCACCTACATTCACCTTAACCATTACCTCACCCTACACCCCACCCGAGGCACTTGAGGAGGAGCTGCCACTTGACCTTACCTCTAACCCACCATCACCTCCACCCATAAGCTTTGAGCTGGACATCATCCCTCACCAAATGGATGACCCTAACAACTGGGCCATAGTCCCTTATGGCTCCATTCCCATTCCCTAGTTCTACACCCTCACCAAAGCCATGGATGTTGACCCCTATGTCAGGAGAGATGTTGAGCTACTGTTGGAGTCTGTCACACCCATGGTGAAACTACCATATGAAGGTCAGATTTCCCATATCAAGAAAGATAATGATAAGGAGCTAAAGAGGCATTGGCAGATGGTATTGAATTCCCTGGACCTGTACAAAGTGTATAAGGTTAAGTCCATCCAGTTGGAAAAGTTGGTGACCACACTCTACTCTACATTCTTAGTCTTGAACTCTGATGTGCCTAAGGGCATAACATTCAAGGAGCTCTCCAGCACTAAACCCAAGAAGCCAGTTGCTAAAAGGACCAAGGCTGAGGCTGACCAAACCACCACTATGAAGAAAGAGAAGGGAAAATATGAGAAAAAATATGAATGGACTCCACCCTTTATATGAAGTTCAGACTCAGATTCTGATTAGGCTGTAGTATAATTTGTTGTAAATAAAGTTCTTTGTGTATTTTTTACTTTAGAATTAGTTTTATATTTTCTGCATGTTGTTTCAACTGTTAACATTATAATGTAATATTCCTTTTTGTTAGTGAAAATTTTCTTTTGCGTGCTATGTGCACTGTGTTCCTTTTCTTTTTATTTTTATTTTCTTTCCTTGCAGGCTTTTCTTTCTAGTTTATTTTGCTACACTGTTATTGTTTCTTCTGTATACCACTGCTGCCCCTATACATGTATGCTGAAATAGTGAGGACACTATTTAACTTAGGTTTGGGGGTATGACAAGGTAGGTAGGCTAGGAAAATAGTTAATTTTAGTACAACAGTGATGGTTAAATTGAGATGAATAAAACCAATTCTTACCTAATCATGTAGAGAGAAGAAATTAAAAAATTTTGCAGACATTTAAAACTAAAAATCTTTGAAAAACTAGCACTATCGTGAACCTAACATCTGGAAAACTTTTTCAGTTGGTACTTAGTGAACAAAAGAGGAGAGAAAAAGGTACAGATACACCCCATGGGTTAATTTTAGGACCAAACCCAGTGAGACTTGGGCCTAGCAAAGTTCTTTTGAAGAGTGTCTTTGGCATTTTTTCTGCTCTAAGGAATGATTTACTCAACATTTGGTCACTAGAAGTTAGACACCTCCAAATTGAAACTGATTGACAACACTCATGACACTAAGGAGATGATCTAAGGCCTTCATTTGGACAGTTTGAGCCTAAAATTCCTACCCATTCAACTGCCCCTTTGCATACACTCTTCGAGCCTTAAATCCATTTTTCTTCAACAAACACTAGAGTACTTGAACCTAAATCCCATGACCTGATTCAACCTTACCCTCACTCTGAGATTTCAGAAGGTAAAGGAGAAGATGTTGAAAATAGGTAGGCTGGGTTCAACATTTGGTGAAAGGAGAAGAGAACCAGTTTAAAAATGGCAGTGTATCAATGGTATATGTGTGGCAATTCATCATAAAAATCATAAAAATATATAAAAAAAAAAAAGAGAAAAAGAAAAAGAGAAGTCAAAGAAGTACCTCATCTTAAAATTAAAAAGAAGAGAAGAAGTTGGCCACTTTGATTCTGAAAAACACAAATGAAGATGAAGTTGTGTTGAAAGGAAGAAGGTGAAGTCATGAACCACCTCCTCCCCTTGCTGATTTCTCAATTTTGAATCCCTCATACCCCTTTTATTCTTGATAAAGCTCAACCATAAGCCATATTACAACCCACCAAAAAGACCTTGTTGATCCAAAGTGAAGTGAGCTGTCATGTGGAGAGGAGGAGATGTTTAATCTATGGTGAAAATACTTGGAGATGTCAGGAACTTAGATGCAATGCCTATGCTCATACTTGCAAACCCATTTTGGGTCTGTGACTGATCTTGAGCTAAGGAGAATGTGAACATCCTTGGAACCTCATTGTTAAGAGATAGCCTTGGTGAGGATTGGGTCTGAAATTTAACTTCATTGGGGTGCCTTCTAAACCTGATTTTTGAATTAAAGGTAAGCTTAGTACTGGTTTATGCACATTGTATTCCTGATGTAAACTGATTGGTGGTGATGCAAATACATGTTGATTTTTAGTTTTAATTAGCTGCATTACTATTGTAATTCCCTTTGATTTTTAAAGAATAGGTGTGGAATGAAGCTTTATTCATTAGTTCTATTTTGTCAAAGACTGCACTCTACTTAATTGTTTAAATGGTGAAGTTTGTGGGTACCTTCACTGAAAACCCTCAGGAGACTTCACTCCTCCACTTGGGATCACCTAGGGGTTTAAAAGGCTTGATGCATATACTAAATGCATCTATGATCCCTATGAAAGTGGCATTTACAGTTTTGAATAACTGTTTTAATTTTCCCTTTGCTCAAGGACTAGCAAAGATTAAGTTTGGAGGTGTGTTAGTCACTGAAAAATGCAATTTTTCACCTTCTAACCTAGCCTTTACTACACCTTGGAGCCATCTAATAATCACCTTTTGAGTATGTTTTATAGTTAAGAATAAAGCTGCAGCTTAGTGCAACAGTATACACTTTGGAGGCCAAAGAAGAGAGACTTCAAAGCCTAAGTTTAGAGCTGAGTGAAGAACAAAGGAGACACCATGGTGACCATATTGGCTGCCTAAGTGGGCCCTGGAAGTCCAACAGATGAAAGGAAGGTGGACCCAAGCAGAGGAGACTGCTGTAGCAGGCTTTTCACAGTAGCAAACAATCATAGAGGTGCCCTCGCATAGTTCATTTTGCTATAAAACCCTCTCACATAGATGTCGCGAAGCTTAAGCTTGCAGCATTTAAATAGCTTGACAGATCTCGCATAGTTCACTGAGGGAAAGGTTTCAAATATGCATCACGTGCAGTTCTCACACAGATAAGCTTTAGAAGGTTTACTTCACACAGTTCTCACGCAGACCTAGCGCACTTTAAAAGACGGAACCAGCCACACGAGAAGCGCATGCCAACATGGTAATCATCTGCACGAAGCTCAAAATCCATCCTCGTAAGATCCTCGTGAGCCGCAATTCAGCCTTGCGAGATCCTCGCGACATGGGCCACCTGGAGCTCATCTGCGTGAGCTGTACTATTCACAACAAGTTGAACTTCGTGAGCCCTTCTTCAGTATCAACTCCAGCCACGCGAAAGCCACGCAAGAGGTAAAACAGGCAAATTCAGTCTCACGAGGCACGAGCTCCCTACTTCTTAGTCCATACATAGGGACTTTTTAGGAATTTCATAGCAATTAGGGCACACATCCCGAGATGCCAGACTATTTTCCACATCCCAAAGCATCCAAGGGCCACGAAATCAACTCCAAACCTCCTCATTTCTGATTGGCTATTGCACATAGCTGCTGCAAGAATTGTATAAATAGAGCTACATTCTGTTTTGTAAATTATCCGAGAATAGCTGGATCATAGCTTATGTTTAGAATTAGGGTTAGGGCTTAGTCTCCCTTCTTCTTTTCTTATCCTTTTCCTCTTGCCTTAGCACAACAGTAATGCTGGGTTAAGTTCTTTGTAGAAGCTGAGTTTATTTCTGTATTGTACTTAGTTTTGTAATATAGAGTGAGGTGTTTTGGGATTCTCTACAAAGGTTGCTGCCTTGAGGGCAACCATTGTAAGTTCTTTTTATTCAATGGTATGCCATTTTTAATGTCTATTTTATCTGTATTTTTTTATGCTTTTCACATAGATTTATATAGATTTAATGCTCCCATGGCTACTTGAGCTTGTAGCCCTGCAACCATATTGACAACAGTAATATTCAAGTTCTATCTCCTTCATCTGTTATTAGGATAACCTCTGAGATAGCCTGTGACCATTCAAGTGGACAGGGTATAGCCCTAGGGCTAGTCCAGATCACAAGGCTAAGATGGATTCTTCTTCACTGCACTAGAGCTTGTAGCCAAGTGAGAGATTGTTGTAGAGCCAAACTCGCCACTATTTTGCATCATCATTATCAGTGATTAGCTCTGAGTTTTTATAGAGATTGCAAACTTGTGAGTTGGGTCATTGCAGGCCTTTTGTAGCAATGGCCAACTGAGTCTAAGTCCTCATTCAGCCTGAGATTTCTTGTGATTTCCACTTGAGTTTCCAGGACTGTTTGCTCCTATGAATGCATGAGCTTGTTGCCTTGCAAACATAGTGTCTGTAATAGTGTTCATGTTCTGATCTAATCCATTGATTGGATGAAATCCCTGGGATATGCTGTGACCATTATAGTGGACATCATATAACCCTATGATCAGTCCTTTCCTCTGGGTTAGGTTGGATTCTTCTACCTAGCAGCTGTGCTTGTAGCCATCTGGAGGATTGCTGCAGATCCTGTTCTAACACTGAGATACATTGCTTATTTAACCTTAGCGGTCTATTCCCCATATTTTTATCTTTATTTTCCACTCCATCTACATCCTTCTTTTCCCCTTCTTTAGTTTTATTTTCTATTTTTAAAAGTAGTGTAGATAATGACACCTCAAACTCTCTTTCTTTAGGATTGCCAGATCTGTAGCCAGATCCGGAGGTCTACTACACAACCCTTGTGGTTCTAGATCAGATTTCCCTATGGGACAACCCTTTCTTATCAAAACTTGCTACAATAGGCCCTAGATCTTATAGGACTGTGTGTTTTTAGATTATTGTTTTCATCTATTTTACTCTACCTTTTGACTTATTTTTGACACCATATCTTTGCCACACATTTTCTTATAAAAATATCAGCAACTCTTAGAAATAATTCAATAGCGTCCTTATTATAATTTACAATTTCTGGATTAATAGTTCTATTCTTGAGGTCAATATATCTTTCTTTATCTATATAGCCTTACCAATTATTTAGAGAGATACTTCGTTGACTTGTGAAGGTGGTGTTTCGTCATTTTCATGCGAGAGGGGAGTGATCTATCCCTTCGACTCTTGAGTGAGCAACGATTTATAATAGATGGACATCCTTAGTGTAAAGCTCAGCAGTTAGATTTTTTCCAGTGTGGGGTCGATCTTCAAACAATGTGTTGTGGCAAATCTCCATTCAACTCTGAGACTGACCGTGGGTATGATTCCAATTCGTTGTAGCGTTCGCTGTGTGTAATTTGATTTTCATAAATGATTACTATATTGAATAACCAAATGCCACATCTTGGATTTTCGAGGATGAAAATTCCTTTAAGGAGGGGAGATTGTGATAACCTTGGTTTAGAGGACGTTGATTCTTGATGAGGATAACCAGATGAGTGGTGCCAAGAGACTTTAGGTTGATTTTGAGATAATTAAAAAATTGTATGTTTCAAATTTTGGAAAATTATAACTTGTGGAAAATGGTAACTTTTGGGATAATCGTCAATGTTGGTTGTATATGGTTTTGAATTAACACATAAATATGGGGATGGTTAAAATTTGACTATGTTTCGTACATGGATACGTCGATTGTGAAATTTTTTTTTTGTGTAGATAAAGACCCTAGAGTCAAATTGACCAATTGTTGAGTTGAAGATGAAATTCAATAGTTTTCCATTATTTTTATGGATAGGTAGTGGAGTACCTTGTACTCATTTAGGTAACTTTTGAATGTGTGGGTTTTTTATGTGAAGAGGTATGGATTTTTATTCAGGTACCATTGTGGGTTCTATCTAATTAATTATTACATTTGATATGAAATCCAATTGTATTTCAATTGTTTTATGGGTGTGTGATATGGAACACTTTTGTAGACACCCAAATTTGGCCCAAGGTCTGATCGGGACACACTTTGAGAGAGGCGCTTCTCCGAGCTTTTGATGGCATGTATGAAACCCCTAGGAACCCTTTCAAAACCTTAAGAACCCTTCTAAACCCTGAGAAATCACCTTAGATTTCTTAGGAACCTTCTCAAATCCTTATAAACTAATCCCGACCCTTAGAACCTATTCCGGACCTAAACCTAGCTTCCCTGAGCAATGGATGAAGAGGGGTGCACCGAGACTAACTGTGACCTTCTATTATAATCGAATCTCATACCATTGAAAATTGGAAGTCCTCAGCTTTCCAACGGGCCAAGAATCACCCCAATCAGAGTTGTGTACGAAAAGATATCACATCCCTGACCTGAGGGACATAACTATAATTTCATGAAAACCCCCTTAGGGATTTGGCGCAATCATTTCTCTCCAAAAATGGCTTGGCGCAACTAATAATTGCCCCAGTTATAGGTGAGCTTGGTGCAACTATTAGTTGCGCCTAGCCATCTCTCCCTAGAAATGGCCTAGCGCAACTAATAGTTACGCCAGCATTAAGGTGGGTCCCCCCGAGCAACCAACTTCTCAAGCACTGTTTTACTGTGCATATGTCTGGTGCAACTAATAGTTGCGCCAGGCATATGAACAGTAACTGTGTATTTTTGCCTCGAATTTCAAGATTGGGGTTTGACTTATTGACCAACTTGACCTTTGGGGTGTGTTTTACTAGTTTTGTTGTACCCATTTATTATCTATGTGCAACCCCTTAAGTGGTTTAAAGCTTCACCCAATCATCCACCATTGGAGCACCTCTTCACATGTTTCAAGGCTACAAAAATCTTAGGAAACCTTAGATGCTACATTACCTAATTCCTAATCTTGCTTAGCTTCTAAGTACCCTCCTAACCTACCCTTTTCCTATAAATAGAACCCCCTCCCATTAGGTTAGGGTTTGAGAAAATTTGCCTAAGAGAGAAAGAACTTAAGTGAGAAGTTTTTTCTTCCTTTGGTGCACCATTCCCATATAAAATCCAAAATTCCAAAACCTTCTTTGAGCCATATTTTTGTGACAGCCCAATTTTTCCCCTTCTCGTAAATGGGAAAGGTAGCGCCGTCGGATCACCTAACATGATCCTGTCATACAAGGGCATCGTGTACAAAGTGTTACGTATGCGGAAGCGAATTGAATTAACTCTAATACGTAGAAATATGGCAATAACTGATATTCATTCATTTATCTAAAACAGTAAACTGAACAGGAATATAAACAGAAACTTATACATGAAGTAGTAAACTATCTTAAATCACACTGATGTATATATATGTTTAATATTTAAAAACAAATCTCTCTCTCAAACCTCTCAAGGAAAGAAGTCCTCAGCAGAACCTTCCTCCTCGTCCTCCTCCTTAGACTGGTAGGTAGGATTAGCTTCGTGCTCCACAAGCAATATTTGCAACTAAGACATGAAGTCATAAGATGAGCTATCATCAAAGCTCAGCAGGAAAATTTAAAGTGCTAAGTTATATGTTAGATTTTCAATTCACTTCTAAATGCATAATTTACAAAACTAAATACATTTTATCTCACCTTGTATCTATTCTAGCAACATTTAGCATTTATTCCAGGAGCATATAGTATAACAAGTAATAAATCATGTAAATATTATATCATGCTAACAGATTCATGCTGAACAAATACGAGGAATCATACGGACAAGGAATCATGCTGGACAATTACAAAAATTATATTAAAACAACACATATTTAAAAAACAAGAAAATCAAGCTCCCGAGTTAGCGGGATCACTTGTCAAGCTCCCGAGTTAACGGGATCACATGGACGAGATGTCAAGCTCCCGAGTTAGCGGGATCACTTGATTCAAAATGAAACAAAGACGTGTACATGACATCAAGGATAACAGGACATGGGCAATGCATGGTATCATGTATGCGAGCACATAATGAATAGATATCATATAACAAAACTGACTTGAATAACTGAACTCACATGATCATATATGACTGCAACTATCATAATCATACAAAGCATGCATCAAGTGTGAAGCTCTTTAAATTGATCTAACACCATCAATCATAGTCATACATTGAAAACTAGCATGTGCATACATTATACCATCAGTCATAGTCATACATTGAAAACTAGCATGTGCATACATTATACTTCGTCTAAACTCATCTAGTATCATCATAGATACACATTCATCTGCTGATCTATATCAAGTCATCTAAATTGGTTTGATAATATTCCTAACATAATAACATATGTCAAGCTGATTTTATGAAAATGATATGCTCATCATATATCATCATTAAAACTGAATTAGCATACGCTCATACATCAAGCTGATCTGATGTTCATAAGCATGTATCACAGCAGACACATATATTACTAGCATCCTTACAACAGAGCATTAGACGTATAGCCTCACATGTATATCAATATGTCAAATTTAATATTTTCTTAAACGAAAATAAGTATATATATATCATGTACTATCCAAGATGCGAAGAAGAAACTAACTATAGTATATCCATGCAAAATCAGACGTCGAATCTGGATCTATCATGATCATAATTTAAAACCGACTTGAGTAGTCATGCCAAACATACTTTAAAAATTGATATCTATTATCCTTAACGATTCATCAAGATTGAACTGGCAATGTCATCTGTAACCACTTATTAACTAATATTATAGTAAACTATATCATATGACTAAAACTGACATAAACTCATAGTACACTATATAAAACTGGCATGGGTATAAAGTTATATAAGCATTCATGATCATATATGGGCATCCTCAATAACTTGCTATCAGACGAGAATGAGAAAATAACATATAGATTAGTAAGGTAAACTCTCTACCTTATACCAGCCTTATGTGTAACTGCTACCTGTGCACGCATGTCTTCAAGCAAACTCGTCATGTGCACCAAATACCTAGCATTTATGGTCATAATTTTAGTATTTTTAATGGTTTATTGGGTAAACATAGACCCCAATTATGGACCATTTATGGTCCCAAGTCTCATGGTCAAACTCATCAAGTCATCCTAGAACAAACCCCTGACAGAGGTGTTACCAAGTGCTTCAGATGCAGGGTTGCCGCGGCAAGTAACATAGGTTGCCATGGCAAGATTTGCAGCTGAGCATATTGTCGCAATTTGTCACCAATTTTTTACCCTTTACATGTCAGATTTTGAACTTAGTTACTTCATAAACGTTGTAGGGCTCGTTGTCCCCTTTCCAACGTATTAAGAATCATGCCAATCAGAGTTTGAGATCAAACGTTATGATGAACATACCATACAGTGGTCTGAGCATAATGTTGCTGCGGCAAGCCTGAGTACCTTGCCACAGCAAGACTGTCAGGCTGGGCTTGCCGGGGTATTTTTTGCTCCACTTTGGCTTCTTTTACTCAGGCCTTTAGTTGGGTCTTTTGTATGATTATAAAGATCATATTTTCTTATATATATTGCACAAAAAATTGGATTTTCTTATTCATTTTTGTGCGAACATTTCGTTGTCTTTTTATTAACAATACCCGATCATCTATATTAAGGTGTGAATCAGGGTACCTTTTGGTGATCATGAGGACTCGATGGTGCAGTGCCGAACGTGTATCGATGTTGCACTTGCCGAATTTGTGAATTACAAAGGCCTTCCTGGCCTCGACTCAATGGACTCACGAGTTTCAGATCGACGGTATGAAAATAATGGATAGAAAACTAATTTTAACACCTATCAGAGGTGTACCTTAATGGTTGTGGCTTAATGGCATATGCAGTGTTTCATGTTCAGGGAGATGAAGCCGGCTCTCATATATTTTATCTCCTTTGCGTGCATGAAGGAAGTCAATGACTCACGATGTCGTGTAGTCAAGTTGAAACACAAGCAGCTTATAAGCTTGCAAGGTTCCTGTTCCTTGTTAAGCTAGTACAGGGTGGGTGAGTGTATCCCCCAACAAACAAACAAGGTTTGTTTGGTATCTAACCTTGTAATCTTATACATTCCCTGCTATACACATAGAGTTTCTAACTTATTTGAGCTGAGTTCCCATGTAATGCCTATCTAGGCTCTTAAGTGTGTAGACGGAAAAGACACCATAGGCTTAATTTGTATATAGAACACATGCATATGGTTTATATGTTAGGTAGTTAGTGTAAATCTGTTGATACTTACCTTAAAGTAGAGGGGGATAGCTTAAGAGCCATATAATTTAGCTAGGTATTATATATAAAGTTGTGTGTATATATATATGTAGACACCCAAATTCGGCCCAAGGCTCGGTCAGTTTGTACTCCGAGAGAGATGTACCCCTGTGCTTCCGATGGCACCCCTGAACCCTTAGGAATCCACCCAGACCTTTAAGAATCACCCTGAATCCTTTAGAACCATTCCCCAACCCTTAGAGATCACCCCTAAACCCTAGATTCCCTTCCCATACCTAGCTTGAACCTTTTTGAGCAGTTGATGGGAGAGGAGCTACAAATTTTTATGCAGATCACCATCATGGATGACCCACATGCCATTGGAAAGAGGACTTCTCCAGCTTTCCAACAAGCCAAACATCACCCAATTTTGAGCTACGGTTCAAAAGTTATGGCCGATTGAAGTTTCACATAAAATCATAAAACTTTTACTCAGGCGTGTATATTACATACGCCCAGCCAATTTGGCCCCAGATTAGTTAGGCATGTATATTATATACGCCTGCCTTTTTTGGGGGAAATTTGGTCGGGCGTATATAATATATACGCCCAGTATAGGGGGCACCCACCAAGGGCTTCATCTTCCCAAGGCTCCCCTGTTTTTGGTGAAATTCACTGTTCCTAAGCTGGGCGTATATAATATATAAGCCCAGCTTATCTACAATAACTGTCATCAGTTGCTCGAATTTCCTTCATCTAGTTTGACCCTTTGACCATCCTCTTAGTTAAGGTGGGTGTCTTGAGGTTGGTTGCACCCCCTTTGAGCTTATTGGCAACCCTTAAGTCACCCATGGTCTCACCCCATCATCCGCCATTAAAATCAGTTTCCCAAAACCCTAGGACCTTGAAAACCTAGAAAACCTTAGATGGGGGATTACCTAATTGCTAAACCAATTAGCTCTTAAGTAAGCCCCTAACCCATCCCTACTCTATAAATAGAGAGGCCCCCCTCTTCCCAAGAGGTTGGAAATTTGGTTGAAAGATTAGAGAGTGCTTAAGAGAAAATCCTAGTGAGAGAAAATGCCAATATTTTTCCAGAATTCCAGCATGCATATTTCATCTATTTCAGTCCATTTCCACCATTAGATCACTCCTTTTAGCTAAAACCTAGCCTTTAGCCTCACCCTACACTTCCTATTTTACTGAATCCTAGTGTTAGAATCCATTTCCATACCGTTTAAGCCATTGGAAGCACGCCAAAGCGAAGATCTTTCACGGTGCAACAAGGGCCCGTGAGCTCCGGGTCACCCCTCTCTTCCTCTACCTTCTTGGTGTCTCCTTCGTCCAAGGATTCAAGCCATTTTGCCACCGAAATTTCGGTTTGGCTCAAAGCTTGATAGGACGGTATTGTCTTCGGGCAAGGGGAAACTCCGCCCTTTTATTTTCATTTTTGGCCATAGATAGAGACCGCTTCATGCTGGTTGATCGGGTGCCTAAACCCTTCCTGATCGATAACCGAAGCCCCTACCCTAGAGCCTTTGGCAAAGACCGGTAAATCAGAGTCTTATTTAGTACTTCAGTGCTCAAAATATCGATTTGAAGGTTTCCTGGGTCACCAAAAGCTCCGGGTGGTAACTCTACATTTCATCAAAGGCGAGCGCATTGCCGCGATGGGTTCGAGAGGATCCATGGTCGCACAGATGGCGACTCTGTTGGGGGTATCACCCTAGCGCTTCCCCTCTTGTTGGCCTTGCTTTTTTTGTTACTAACCATTGCTGTTTTCTTCATATTTTCTGCTGTTTTTTTTATATTTTTGTTTTTTTACTAACGTACTCACCCCTACGATTCAGTCCTTTAAGTGCCTTAGCCGATTGGCGGGCCTACGTGCGCCTTTAAATTTCTATTTTTCCGATTCTTGTCATTTAAGCCGCCTTAGCCGATTTGGCGGGCCTATTTGCGCACTTTATTTCGGTCATCATATCTCACCTTTGAACGCTGGCCCGTTGAGGCGGCACGGGCTTGTCATCCCCGACCCATTTTTTTGGACTTAATTTTACTCCCCTTTAAAAATCTGTAATTAAAAGTGAACCAACAGTGTGGGGACATAATTGAATTTATTTTTGCATTTTTGAGTAGTTTTCGAGGGGTTTAGGCGCATATATACTTTACCCAGTTCCCAGTAAGGCAGCAGCCCTAGTGGTGATGATCCTGAAAAGAACCACCCCTTCCAGTACCTGAGAAGGCGCTTGCGCCGGAGGTATATCGGTTGGGTTGCTAATTCCGATCAAGCAGTAAAACCCGCATTGCAGTGAGCGTAGACAACCCAAAATTCAGCCGTGTATCCCTAGGAAACGGAAAGGAGGGACCCGATAACATACACAGTAGTCCCTGGGAGCATTTCTCCCAAGAAACCTTCAAAGCTCATTCCTTTGTCATCAAACTGATCGACAGAATTATTTTGCCAGGCGTATATACTATATACGCCCAGCAAAAAATCTCCAGATTTACTCAAGCGTATATAATATATACGCCCGGCCAAATCCCCCAGATTTAAGCCAGGCGTATATGATATATACGCCCGGCCAAATCTGCCCTTTTTTTGGTCAGGCGTGCATAATATATACGCCCAGTGTATATTGGGTCACAGTAACCTGATCTAAGGCCCAATCCACCACCCCAACTCCCCGATTAGCGGTATTAGTGCCCGCAGTAGCCTCCCGCATTCTATAACACCCAACATGCCCCCGCCCAGTCAAAGGAAGGCGACTTCTTATTGATTTGCGTGAATTCCTTCGCCTTCAATAGAACGAAAGGGTTCCCTTTCGCTTCTTCCAAAGTACGTCGGATCCCGCCGTGGGACCTACTAAAGGTACATATATAACCCGAAACGGGAGTTGACCCTGGGCACCAGGTCATCATTTTAGGTAGAGGGGAGTTAATTTCCATTTAAAAAAAAAAAGAGAAAAAAGAGAAAAAGAAAAATCCTCATCTTAAAAAAAAATCCACCTTCAAAAGAAACAAAAAACAAAAAACCACAAAAAAAATCATCTCCAAAAACCAAAAAAAATCATCATCATCATTTTCCAAAAAACCAAAGAAAAAATACAAAGAAAAATAATCAAAAAATATATCTTAGTGTGACCGTCACTACGGCAACCTCAAACCCAGCCCGTAGAAGGAGAATCAGAAAGGTATTCGGCCCTTATCCGAGACATCGATACAACACTCGTCAGCAGATCATGTCAAGAGCCGATACATCCCCACCGTCATCCCCATCCCATTCCCATGTAGGAGAAGACCCGATCTCTGACACCTTCGCCCAAACCCAGTTCGATATCACGGGTCCCTTTGGGGCACCCGTGTTCACATCCACCCCATCCCCCTCCCTCACATTCTCCCAACATACCCCCTTTTCATCCCCTACTGAAACCCCTCATTTCCCAACCAACCCATACATCCCCATCTCCCATCCATACACCCTTACCGCACCCCCATACTCCCAAAGACCCCATAGAGAGCCCCATCCCCCGCCTACTGCCCACGTTCCATCCATCTCATCATCCAGGCCCCCTACATCCCACATCCCATCCACCTCATTTTACATGCCATTCCCACCACATGGCCCATCTACATCCCAACATACCCCCCCATTTACCCAGGTCATACCCAACTTTTCCCAGGATATGACCAATAACCCACCATCTTCCATAGCCATACATCCATACCCCCCAAGCACAACCACCCATACCCCCATACCGGGTCATGCCCAATCTCCCAACCCCCTCCATCCTTAAGTGAGCCATCACCCCCCAATCTCACACCTGAATCCATGCCCTCAATGGAGGACATGAGAGCGATATATGCCCTGTGGGTTGCTTCTCGAAACCCTACATCTCAAACCCCGCATCCAAATCTCCAAAACCTCCATACCCCATTCCCCCCTAACCATGCCCAACCACCCATCGTCCATACCTCCCAAAATCCCCCACCTCAATTCCAGGCCTAAACCGACACAAATCCATGGGCCCCAGCCCAAACACCTCTAGAACCATGGGCCCAAGCCCAAGCCCATCAGACCCAGGCCCATGCCCAAAACCCCCAAGACCCATGGGCCCAAGCCCATCAGACCCAGGCCCAAAATCCTCAAGGCCCATGGACCCAAGCCCATCGGGCTCAGGTCCAGGCCCAAAATCCTCAAAGCCCAGGGCCCATGGACCCAAACCCAACCCCCTCATGACCCATTAGCCCAAACCCAACAAGGCCCATTGGCCCAAAGTCATACTAACCCCCACACCCAAGCCCAAGGCCCATCAATCCAAGCCTTCCAAAACCATCAAACCCAAGGTCCATCCACCCACGCTCATCAAGGCCCATTCACTAACCCCATACCCCCCCACCAGTACCCTTCATTCACCTATACCCCTTACGCCCCCATCCCGCCTCCAACAGGAAATCCAATCCATCCCATTCCTCAAACCCACAACATCCCGCCACCTCAACCACACCCCCCTCACCCTCAGAATGTGCACCCAGCTCAGCACATCATTTACCCACAAATCACTCATCCATTTATCCCTTCTCATCCCCTACAAACTATATGGCCCCACCAGGTCATCCAACCCCTCACCCCCCAAGTCCAAATAGCAGAACTCGCCCCTCACTAATACCATGACCAACAGTACGAGGAGGATGAGATCCACAACAGTGGAGGAGTTGCCAACTTCAACCCTCCCGGGCCCACCATCATCACACCTAGGGTCGAACAAAATCAGGGGAAGCCCCTCACATTCTGACCTCAAAAGAACCAGAACAGTTGAAAGAACAAATAGACAGAATACAGAAGCAGCTGATGAAGATGGGAGGAGTAGAGCTGCATTCAACAGACTTTTCAGACTTATGTCTATTCTCTGACGTCCCCCTGCCACAGAAATTCAAGATGCCATTATTCGATAAGTATAATGGCACTGGCAATCCCATGGCCCACTTAAAATCTTACTGTGGGGATATGTGCCAGTATGGTAGAGATGAACTACTCCTCATCAAAGTGTTCCAAAAGAGTCTAACGGGCCCAGCTCTAAGATGGTTCACATCCTTGGAAACGTCCATGATAAGAAATTGGAAAGATCTGACACGCTTATTCCAAGAACAATATGTCTATAACATGGACATAGAGCCAAGGAAGTCAGATTTGGCCCGTCTAAAGCAAAGACATGATGAAACATTCAGTACTTACTTGGGAAGGTGGAGGGCATTGGCCGCTCAGGTAACTCATCGGATTCCCGATGATGAGCAGATTGAATTAATAACCAAGGGAGCCCTCCCAGTCATCGCAGATTTTTTAGTATATCAGCAACAGTCTAGTTTTGCTGATCTGGTCCGAAATGCCTATTGTTGTGAAGACGCCATTAGAGAGGGCAGGTTAGGAAGGAATATGGCCACCGGGGCCACCGGGTTCAAAAGTCAACCAAGAATTGAAGGACAGAGGTAGAACATTGTTTACCCCTGTGCTAATACCAATGCCCCCCGTCTGACTCAAGTTACACAACCACCCCCGGCCCGTTTCGAGCAAGCACCAAGGCCAAGCAACGGACCAGGAGCCCCATTTACCCAGGAGCAGATGAAAGCACGATTTGAACGAGTGTTCACACCGTTGGGGCAATCCTTGAGTGTCTTATTGTCGGTATTGCTACAGAAAGGCCTGGTCAATTTACTCCAACCTCGCCCGCCACCCCATCCCATACCGAGGAACTATGATCCGAATTTGCATTACAATTTCCACCAGGGACCGGGTCACCCTACGGACCGGTGCTTCCCGTTAAAGCACGCGGTCCAAGATCTGATAGAGGTGGGAAAAATCATTCCCCCGCCACTTCCTCAAGGGCAGAACCAAAATATCCATCAAGCCCCTCTGTCACCGCACCCAGGAGGTCCCAGGCCTAACATTCATTGGATAGAGGAGGAAGAAGAAGAGTTTGACCCTTCAAATTATATCAGTAATCAGGAGGAGTTTTCACTCCCCAGGTCGAACGGAGATGAACTATTTGTTGGGGTGATCGAGCCGTTGTATCTGGCTGATTATTTCCCCGCACCGGCATACCAAGAGGAGCCCTTAGATTTAGAGCAGTATTTTTCCACTCCTGCTCCCGCCTATCAAATCCAAACGGGCACAGCCCCGCCGCAATCATACACATATCCACCCCACGCCCAATTTACCCCATACACCCCTCCGTCACACCTAAATCACCCCATACCATACACAACTCTGTCATCCCCGTATTATCCTACCCCATACACACCCTCAAATCTCTCCACCCAATACACTGCTCCGCCATCCCCAAGTTACCCCATTCCATACACACCTTCAAATCCCACCACCCCCAAATCACCCCGCTCCATGCACAACTCCATCATCCCCAATCTATCCCATTTCATCCACAAACCCATCATCATCACACCATGCCACCCCCTATACAAACCCTTCATATCCCCCTATTCCACCCACTACCCTGCCAAGTCCCAATCATCCCGCTCCATGCACAACTCCATCACCCCTAATTTACCCTACATCATCCACGAACCCGTCATCATCCCACCATGCCACCCCATATACAAACCCTTAATATCCCTATCACCCCGCTCCTCAGATGTCTCCCCATCCCTCCATCCCAGTCACACTCCTGCCATCCCTTCGTTATTTTGGCCCCAATCCAACTCCACCGCCACCCAAGCAAGCAACCCCTCACCCAATCCCCTTATCACCTGCTCCCAATCACCACTGGTCTTACCAAGCCCAGGCAATACCTGTACAAGCCCCCCTTGCACCCATAAATTCAACCCCGCCAATTCCCACCACTACCATTCTGCCCCCTATTGGAGTCAACCTGGTGGGACCTGAGAAACTGGAGTGTCCAACCCAATCCTCCCCAGAATTACCATGCACTCCTTTCCTTATCCCGAAACCTGCCTATGACCCGCATCAGGTGCCATTAAGCTATGAACAGATAGACATGAATGTCGAGTGCAACCAAGAGGAGGCTGTTGAATTTGTTACTCGGTTAGGCTGAATTTCTACACAGCCGGAAGCATCAGGGGCCATTAGAGGAGAAGAGAAGAAGAAAGAATAGGCCGCGGGGAATCCCTTTGAAAAAATCGCCAGAGAGCACATACTAGAGACGCAGCTCAGGAGAACACTTGCACATATTACTGTGTGGGATTTGTTAATCATGTCCCTGCTCCACCTCCAAGCCCTAATGGGAGCACTCAAGGAGGCACATGTCTCCACCCACGTAACTCCAGATGAAGTAGGAGAAATAATAGGGCAAGTGTTGGCCCCAAATGCCATCTCAATCACTGATGCAGACCTACCAATCGAGGGGAATGACCTCTCTAAGCCCTTGAATATAACAGTGGAAGTAGGAAACTTGGTGGTGCCGTTGGTCCTAATAGACAACGGGTCGGCAGTGAACGTATGCCCTCTAAGGACGGCAATCAAAATTAGGGTGAACCCCGACACCTTCCGGCCATCCATATCAAGCGCCAGGGGATTCGACAACACCAGAAGAGAAATCGTAGGAGAAGTAGACCTTGACCTGATCCTAGGGCCGTAAACCTTCACCACCCCCTTTCAAGTGATGGACATCAAGTCTACTTTCAATGTGCTACTGGGCCGGCCATGGATACATAAGCTCGGAGCAATACCATCTACCCTGCACCAAAAGCTTCGATTAATCTCAGAAGGAAAAATTGTCACCATCTTGGGCGAGAGCAGAGAAGACAGGGAAAGAAGCACTTTGCACATTGAGAATCTAAAAGTGCTGAACATACTGCACACAGCAGAGGACGCTGATCTTCACCGATTCGAGTATGACTTCTCAGCCGTCACCCTCGGACCAACTGAAAATACCCTGAATAAAACTAGAGGACGAATGGACGCAGCTGTGTTCATGCTCCACAGATGGGGCCATCAAAAAGGGAAAGGGCTGGGCCCACGCCTCCAAGGAAGAAGAGACCCCGTCAAGGCCAAGGGGCAACAAACTAAATTTGGCTTAGGCTACAGGCCCAGAGAAGAAGAAGTCAGAGAGGCCAAGGAAAAGATGAGAGTCGCAGCAGTCGCCAAGGCCAGAGGAATCATCTTGGAAGAAGAACCTCACGCTCGCCCCCACATCCGTGAAACCTTTGTGAGTGCCGGGGTAGTAAAAATTGATCTAAATGGGGAGACGAGGGTTACCCCACATAAGCCTGCTTCCATCCACCCCACCAATCCCTACATCATCCCCCCAGACTTCGAGATGGACTTAGCCACCCTTTCCTTATTTGAGGAAGAAGTTCCCCGGTCCACCCATCACTCCAGCACCAGCCACTCTCCTAACCATAGAGGACAGGGTCCCAGAGTATCCCTCTGTAAATATGTTGAGGGAGGAATTGCAAGAGCCTACCGATGCCGCTCCCAATCAAAGAGGTAAAGGCCAAGCCTCACAGGTGAGTAACTCGGCATCCATGCCCCAACTCCTGAGAACCGCTAAATACTGTGAAAACGACACTGACTCTAAAAAAAAAACAACCTGTAAAAAGTAAGGTTAGCCTCTGGACCACAATACCTTGTATATATAGAGATCCACCTCGCCAGGGGCTGACCTCCGAAAAAATGCAAAAGACCATAAAAATAGAAAAAATACCAATTCCAAAAATATTGTCCTTTAAAATTCCCAATGAAATTAAAATTGATGTCGTGATACTCGTCCTACATGAAGCCGACCCCTTTCCTGTAGAAATACAAGAAGAGGTAGGAGTCACGAGTCTGGACGAGGAAGGTCAAACCGATGAGCTCCCCAATGAGCTCCTCAAACAATTTGCCAATTTTAAGCATGGCCCGACCCCGATCATTGAAGAGACGGAGGATGTCAATTTGGGCACCAAAGAGGCCCCCAGAATCACCAAAATCGGAACATCGCTGTCCCCTACGGAGAGGAAAGGTATGATAGACTTCCTTCGGTCATACCAAGACGTCTTCGCATGGTCATATGAAGACATGCCTGGTTTGGATACTGATCTGGTTGAGCATGAGTTGCCACTCTACCCCGATGTTAAGCAGGTTAAACAAAAGCTGAGACGCCTCCGACCCGAATGGATGTTGAAGGTGAAGGACGAGGTCATTAAGCAGTATGACGCAGGTTTCCTCATGGTATTCAAGTACCCACAGTGGTTGGCCAATATCGTCCCCGTACCGAAGAAGGATAGGAAGGTTCGAATGTGTATCGATTTTCGCAATCTCAACAAGGCGAGCCCTAAGGACGACTTTCCAATACCCCACATTGATATCTTGGTTGATAACACTGCAAAGCATGGAATGCTCTCATTTATGGATGGATTCTCAGGATACAATCAGATAAAAATGGTAGAGGTTGATTGCGAGAAGACAGCGTTCATTACCCCCTGGGGAACCTTCTACTACCAACTAATGCCATTCGGGCTGAAGAATGCTAGGGAAACCTATCAAAGAGCAATGACGGCCCTGTTCCATGACATGATGCACCGAGAGATCGAAGTGTATGTCGATGACATGATTGCCAAATCACTAGAAAGGGAGGACCACTTGATGAATCTTCAGAAGCTATTCGAGAGGTTGAGAAAGTACAGGTTACAGTTGAACCCCCAAAAGTGCGCCTTCGACGCTATGTCAGGAAAGTTGCTAGGTTTTATTGTCAGCAGGAGAGGGATCAAGATCGATCTGACCAAGATCAAGGCCATCACTGAAATGTTGCCACCGTCTATAGAGAAAGAGGTCAGAGGATTTTTAGGCAGAATCCAGTACATCAGCCGGTTCTTTGCACAGTTAACTCTGATCTGTGCGCCGATCTTCAAGCTATTGAGAAAGAACTCACCAGTTGAGTGGAATGATGACTGCCAGGCTGCTTTCTACAAGATCAAAAGTTACCTCCTAAAACCTTCGATATTCGTACCACGTGTACCTAGTAGACCCCTGCTAATGTACCTGTCCACGACAGAGTTTTCCATGGGCTGTGTGTTAGGGCAGCACGATGAGACATGAAGAAGAGAGCAGGCCATCTACTACCTGAGCAAGAAATTCACTGATTACGAGACGCACTATTCTCATTTAGAGAAAGCATGCTTGGCGCTCGTTTGGGCTACTCAAAGACTTCGACACTACCTGTATTCCCAATCCGTCCTAATTTTAGCACGGATGGATCCATTAAAGTACCTATTCGAGAAACCTGCACTCATTGGCCGAACTGCACGATGGTAATTACTCCTATCCGAATTTGACATTACTTATGTCACCCAGAAGTCAATCAAGGGGCAGGCACTCGCTGATCATCTTGCTGAGAACCCTCTGCTGGACTATGAGCCTCTCAGGACCGAATTCCCCGATGAGGACATTCTGTTCATGACTAACAAGGATACAGAGGAAACAAAGGAGTCCTTGGTAATGCACTTTGATGGAGCATCACATGTTGAGGGCCAAGGAGTTGGCGTCATTCTTATCTCGCCCAGAGGATCACATATACCCATCTCAATCAAATTGAACTTCTCATGCACCAACAATATGGCTGAGTATGAGGCCTGTACAGCTGGTTTACAGGCGGCTCTTGATCTAAATATAACTCACCTTAGGGTCTTTGAAGATTCAAAGTTAATTATATGCCAGACCAACGGAGATTGGAAGACCAAGGATGAGAAACTGATCCCATACCATGAACATCTTGAGGATCTAATAACCTGCTTTGAGGAGGTCACCTTCTCCTATGTGCCACGGGTAAGAAATCAGTTTGCTGATGCCTTGGCCACCCTGGCCTCTATGGTTGAGATTCCATACGGAGTTGTGATGAAGCCGATCATGATAAAGCAGAGGGACGAACCGGCTTTCTGCCACCTAATCGAGGGACCTATAGAGTTAGATGATGAACCACCCTGGTTCTCCGACATCAAGAATTTCCTTGAAACCCGAACTATCCCAGAAGGAACATCGAAGGTAGACAGACGCACCATCCAGCGATTGGCAACGAACTACGTCGTCTATGGCGATCTCCTGTATAGACGGTCTCACGATAATGTTCTGCTCCGATGCCTAACCGAGAGAGAGGCAATTGAGATCATGAAGGAGATCCATGAAGGAGTCTGCGGGGAACACGTTAGTGGACACATGCTTGCTAAGAAAATTCTAAGGCAAGGATACTTTTGGACCACATTGGAGACCGATTGCTGCAAACACGTGCAGAAGTGCTACAAATGCCAAGAGCACTCCAGTCTAATACATGCTCCGACCATTGACTTGCACAGCATGGCCACTCCTTGGCCGTTCGCCACCTGGGGCCTCGACGTCATCGGCAAAATCAATCCTAAGGCTTCCAACGGGCATCAGTTCATCCTCGTCGCGGTAGAGTATTTTACGAAGTGGGTAGAGGCAGCCTCCTACATGAGCATTAAGGCTAGTCATGTTGAGAAGTTCATCAAGAACAACATCATTTGCAGATTCGGCGTACCCAAAGATATCATCACTGATAATGGCACTAATTTCGCTAATAGGCGCATTCGGGCCTTGTGTGAGCAGTTCCAGATCAAGCATCATCGATCATCCCCATAGCATTTAATGGAAGCAGCCAACAAAACTCTAATCCGTATCCCAGAGAAGATGGTAGTTACTTACAGAGATTGGAGTGAGCAGTTACCCTTCGCACTTTGGGCCTATATAACATCTATCTGTACCGCAACAAGGGCAACACCATTCTCCCTTGTGTATGGGACCGAGGCCGTGCTACCCGTTGAGGTCGAAGTACCGTCACTCCGTATCCTTTTGGAATCTCATCTACCTGAACCTGAGAGGGAAAGAACCCGTTTTGAGCAGTTGGATTTAATTGACGAGAAAAGACTCCTACCCTTGTGCCACACCCAGATCTATCAGAGGAGAATTGCACGTGCTTACAATAAGCGCGTCCGCGGCCGAGATCTGAAGGTAGGAGACACTGTACTGAAGAAAATTTCCCGTCTCTCCACGCCGATCCAAGAGGAAAGTTTAGGCCAAATTGGGAAGGACCCTACGTCGTCCGAGAGGTTTTGCCAGGATACGCCGTTCCCCTCGCCACCATGGACGGAGACCACTTTCCTGAGCCCATCAACGCTGGATACCTTCGTAAGTTCTACTCATAGGTCTTGAGACAAGGTGAGTTTTGATAAAAGTAGATGCGTGGTCGATTAAGGACCCCATAGAAGAGGCCATCATTTCAAAGACAAGTAGCCCAAAAGAAATATTCCCTGAAAACTTTCACCCTTTACTACACACGTCGGGCCAATAACCATTTCATTCATATACCCCTCCCAAAATTCCAGAAAAAGAGAAAAGAGAAGAGAGGAAAAATCCAAACCAAAAAAAAAAGAAAAAAGAGAGAGAAGAAGAAGAAAGTAAAATCCTAAAAAAAAAAAGAGGGGGACCAGGACTAAAAAAAAAAGAGAAGTGATTGGGGCATGTACCATAAAAAAAAAAAAAAGGCCTTTGGAAAGAAAGAGGAGCCACCAAATTCACTCAAAGCTTAGATCCAAATTCCCAGAAAAACCCAACCTGTTTGAACCCCGACAACATTACAACCCGGAAGAAAGCCCTCTTTAAGGTCCACAAGCGGTCATAACATCTACTGCATCAGAACAAGCTGAGTTAACAAACCACACAGAACTTCATTCAACCGGCTATGACGGAATCGACGCCCATGTCGTGGCCTTCTGGTTCAAAAAAAAAAAAAGAAAAAAAAAAAAAAAAGGAGAGAAAAAAAAGAAAAAAATAATAATTTGAGTTCAAAGCAAGATGGATGTGGTGAAAACCTGCAAGGGCACCACGGGTAAACACAGCGAACTCACGCAGACCAGGTGAAAACCTGAAAGGGCACCTGGGGTAAGAAAGCGAACCCATGGACGTAGTGAAAACCCGAAAGGGCGCGACGGGTAAAAGCAGGGATGACGGGCATAGCAAAAACCCGTCTTGGGCGCTATGAGCAAAAATGTCAAGGAAAGAGAGATTAGGAGAAGACCTGTTCTGGCCCGCCCATTTCAGTTTGAACCCCTTGAACCCCTTTCTCCCCTTTGATGGGCCACTCATGTGAAAATTGGATCAAATCCCGATCAAGTATGTCCTCCCTACCGCGGTGTCTGACGCATGACCAAGGGGAAAGACAGAAGACTAGACCAATCCCAGGGAAGCCGACCTTCCCATGTTTAAAGGAAAAACTTGTATCTCATGAGAAGGGTTCGACCATGCTCAAAAAAAAAAAAAAAAAAGACCCACTGGTTTGGCCTTGTAATTACCGACGTCACAAAAAGATCCAAAAGGAGAAAATTTCAAAAAAGATAATAGATTTCCATTTCCCATAAAAAGCCCCACACTGTGGAAGGGAAAATTTCAAAAAAGATAATAGATTTCCCTTTCTCATAAAAAACCCCACACTGTGGAGGAGAAAATTTAAAAAAAGATAATAAATTTCTCTTTCCCATAAAAAGCCCCACACTGTGGAGGAGAAAATTTCAAAAAAGATAATAGATTTCCCTTTCCCATAAAAAGCCCCACACTATGGAGGAGAAAATTTCAAAAAAGATAATAGATTTTCCTTTCCTATAAAAAGCCCCACATTGTGGAGGAGAAAATCTCCATAAAAAGCCTTACATTGCGAAACGTATGAAGGAAAAAGTCGAAAAACAAAAAAAATATATATGTGTATAGATTTCATTCCATTTCTTACAGTATTACGTGCGGAGTGTCACGTCCCAAAATGATAACGACATGACACACTTTCTATTTTACTACTTTCTTTACAGATAAAAAAGAAAAAAAAAAAAAAAAAAAACCCAAAAATATATATATCTGTATATATATAACAAAAAAAAAAGAGAAAATAACCCAAAAAGAGATCTCTATTATGGGGCATTCCTCCCCTTCGTGTATAGGATCCATGATGTGTGCAGAGACAGGTCAAGGGCAGGGAGCACGCTTCAAAGCACTAATCTCTGCAAGCAGAGAGTCCTCGCGAGCATTTCGATCAGACATCCACCTACTATGAAGATCATCAAAATCCGATCCAACTCAAGAATCTCACTCTCGGTTGTGGCAGCTCTCGCTTCTGCAATCTCAGCCCTGACCCTTTCTTTCCCCAAAGCCTCGGTCAAATCCAGCCTCTCTACAGAAAGAGACTCGATCCTGGTCCGAAGCATCGCTTCCTTACATGGCCAAGGCCCCGTCTCTATCACATCTATCGAAACTGGGCTAGGGGTAGGTAATTCCTCAGATACCAGCCAAACCTCATAATCAGGAGAGACGACGCCCCCCTGAACTAAACTGCACATGTGCGCTGATTGGCGGGTCTCCCAGAGGGTGGCTATGCGGTCAAGATCACTGAGAGAATCCCGAGAAAATATCAGAGAGCACAAAGGTGGCCTCACAGAGCATGGCACATGTTGAATATACCCGAACTGACGAAGCACCCAAGATGGGAAATAATATGTGCTACCGGTCAACCCCAATAGGGTGATACCCTCACAATCTCGAGAGCGGACAATTAGAAAGGTACCGTCCAATCAGGGAAGCTGCCAGATCAGCTCCGCATCTGATAGCCACGTACTCAGCTCCTTGGCACTCCCATGAGGCAATCTCGAGCACCGGATCAGAAAGCCCCGAGCCACATCCCCTCTTATCAAGCACAATCTCGGCACAGGCCCCATGATAGCCAAATGCTCTCCTAGCCAAATCTGAACAAGGAGCGGGCTCCCGCTGAGAATCCCAACCCGGCCCGAGGCCAAGGCATCCAGGACTTGATACATTCAGCCAAGACTAGGTGCACCAATGAGCGGCCTCCCTCCAACTCAGTCAAGACATCGCATAGCCCAAGGGAAAAGGTCTTGCCCCCAGTAAAGAAGAGAACTTCTGACAGCAAATAAAGGGCAAAGGCCTTTACATTGAAGGGATCTCGAATAGGCAACTTTCGGAGACTCGAGTTGCCGAAAAGTTCTCTCAGTAATTTCACCGAACACCTAGTGGGCCCTCTGGCGAAACATTTCTCATACACACCCTTTTTTAAACCGAGAACCGCGTGGACCGCCTTTGCATACCCCGGTTTGGGCACCACTTTAGCAAGGCCTCGATGCATCTTCAAGCCAGTAATAGAGGCCAGCTCTTCCAAGGTTGGGGTCAGCTCCCTAGACCCAAATCTAAAGACATGGGCCCTATGGTCCCACGACGCCAAAGCTGCCTGCAGTAGGTTGGGCAACAGAGGAATAGCAAGGAGAGAGGAAAGGTGGGACAACCCGAGGCAATTCAGAACAGCAAGCTCGCTCTCAGCCAAGCTATCATGCCATTTTTGCAAAAAACTAGGCCCCGGGTCCAAACTGGGGAAGTATACCAGCCCCCGCATAAGAGCTTGGGCCCGTTTTCGAAGGCGGGTCCATGGACGTATAAAGATGTTCTTTATAAATCAGTTAATGTATGGCGATGGACCCACTGGAAAAAAGAAAGGGAAGGAAAAAATAAAAGGAGGGGCAAAAAGGCCAAACCCAGATGGAGGAGGAGACAAGGGGGGACTAGGCTCGGGTTATAAAGAGCCCGCTGAGCCCAAATTATAGCAGGCGTATATATTATATACGCTAAGGCAAAAGTTTAAAACATTTTACCAGGCGTATATAATATATAGGCCCGGCCATTCTTCACTATGGATTTGCCAGGAGTATATATTATATACGCCTGGCCATTATTGCTGAACATTTGCCAAGCGTATATAATATATACGCCCAGTTTAAGGCTCCCTCTCACAGTGGTCCATTTTTGTTCCCCAAGGAGGAACTTATATTTTCTTTGGCCCACTTTTTCATATCGGG
Source organism: Chloranthus sessilifolius (assembly GCA_021018995.1). Lineage (NCBI taxonomy): Eukaryota > Viridiplantae > Streptophyta > Magnoliopsida > Chloranthales > Chloranthaceae > Chloranthus > Chloranthus sessilifolius. Next base: position 28,078,754 of record CM037597.1, on the reverse strand, counting down.
GCAGCCCACAGGCAGGCATGCTCACACGACCATGGGGGGGAGGGGCCCTCGGATGACGCACTATCCATATGTGATATACGGAGAATCACCTGCCGGATCACCCCAATCATTGGATGGGTGCCAGCTCGTTTCAGACCAAAGAAAATAAAATCACCAAAGCAAAGAGATGAAACATTCATATAAAGCATAAAAATTATAAACCATCCAAAAAATGTGTGTTGTTTAAAAGTTATTACATATCCCCCAAATAAACCAAAAGTCTAAATTATTGTTTTGTGTGTCAAATTTTCAGAAAAATGAACTAGTCCTGGGCAGCCCCCTTTGACTTCTTCCGGCGTCGGCTCGCGCTTTGAAAAGTACGAGTCTCCCCCACCCGAGTCCAAGCCTGAGAAATACGGCTCAGCAGGGAATGCGACTCCTTTTCACGAGCACGCTGTTGGAACACACCAAAATCCATCAGGTAGAGAAACAGGCGGAAAGTAAATAAGAAAATGACTAGGTTGGGTCAATATTCACTCACCACCTCGGTCTCCCTAAGCCCAACAAGGTTACGATAATATTCGGCTTGACTCACTGCCGACTCATAATCCTGGCCAGTAAGAAAAGGAGGTGTTAGTCACACAGGCCATCAGCATAATTCAGAGGGAAAGAGAACAAAGCAACAAGAAAGAGATTACCCCAGGGATTAGCTCAGGAGGTGGGACCTGGATAGCTTCAGCTGAGATACGTGCCTTCTCGGCCACGTCGACACACACACGCGACAAGAAAGCATCGTCCAAACACTTGAAAGTCCCCTAGACCTCGACGGGCGAACTACCAGAAGCACCAGCACCAGAAGGGTCGGAGGGTCCAACACCTGAGGCCGCACCAGAAGCACCAGCCCTGGAAGGATCGGAGGGTCCAACACCTGTAGCATCATAAGGAGCAGCCGCCTCATCCCCCTCATTTGAGTCACCGCCCTGCTCAAACTGTAGAGAGAAACATTTTATCATTTAAATTGGTAGGTCAATCAAAGTAATCACAAGGAGGCTGCTAAATAAAAAGAGAAAAGGGCATTACCTGAGATCGCGGCCCACCAAAAGCTAAAAAGTTAGCACCAGGCATGAAGCGGGGCAGCAGGAAATGATAGGGCAGGGAATCGTACCACGTCTGATGCCCCCCAGGTAAAAGAAGGTCATCAATAGGAACCCCATGCTGAAGAAAGTGAGCAGTAAGCTCGTCAATGGAGCCTTCCGGAGCCAACACATCGACGGGAGGAGCTTGGGGCATGGCAAAGAGAGGGCGATACTGATGAACCACTCTCTCCCCTAAATAGTAGGCCCTAGTCCAGGACCCATAGAGGAAGATGATGCGACGGTCCAGCAAAAAGCGAGAAGGACCCACTGAAGCCAAGTTCCAAAAGGGAGATCCTATGTAGGGGTGAGAATAATCTGCAAAAGAAGAGAAAACAGAGGAAGGATACACACATTTGGCCAGAATCCATAGCACACAAGAGCTGTCAAATTTATAAAAAGGGAATTATTTTACCTGCTCTGGGATCAACAGGTCAAACTGAGAGCGCAGCCCTAACTCCAAATGCTTCATACCTACGTCCCGATTGTGGCTCATGTGCCAGTTACTCATGAGGGGGAACGTAGCAACTTCAGACTGAAGTAGAGGGTGACCCGGTTGGAAATGAAGATACCCCCAAATCTGAGAAAGCAAGTAGATAAAGACAGGTATGCCATAAAAGAAAATTGGACAAGCTAAAACCAAAGGATAAAATACCTCAATTGCAGGCCAGAAACCCACAATGGAGCTAGACTCCCCAAGAACGGCTCGCTTTCGGCTGGACATGAGTACCGCATAGCCAATGCCGCCCCAATCGAATTGATGCACAGTTTCCCAGTTCACCATCAGGCTGAGCATGGACAACGAGACTCGCCCTCCGCTGGTGTTGGAGAGGAGAGTCTTGCCCAGGAGGAACAACAGAGCAATGCGGGCCAGCATATGTGCGCGTGCGGGCTCGAGATAAATGGCCATGTCAGGCTGGCCCTGGTCCACTAACTCGCGAGGCTCAAACTGATCAACCAGCCAGGACAGCTTGACCTCAGAACCTCGAATATTCTCGGAGGTCGGGTAGGCCCCTGTCAGTCGAATCACCTCCTCCTTACTCGGTGTACGAGTAGGTACCACGGGCACCCCTCCAATACAGACCCTAGTGATCATAGACCAGTCCGTAGGTGTAAAGGCCATCTCTGCCACGACCATGTGAAATGTCATGGTCTCGGGGCAAAAATGCTCTATCAGAGCCTTCAAATAGGCCGTATCGGCCCTCACGGCGGGGCACGAAATGAAATCCCCGAAACCGGCATCTGTGAGCAGGTCCTTCACCACTGGGGGAAGGTAAAGCACGAGACACTGGAGGTCAAATAAACCGCCTCGGAATATAATGTGCGGCAGGGGCTGCAAACAGAAGGCATCAGTCAGATAGGGGCAAGGTGGTATAAAGAAGACATCAAAGGAAAACAAAAGCGGAAAAGGGGGGGGCCTCATCTGTTTATCTAACCGACAATCCCAAAGTTGGACATGTGGGTGTGCTGGCAGTAGAGGAGGCCAGTATGGGCAGCCTCGCCTTGCATTTCATACCAAGGCTGGGAGGAGCGCTGAGACACGATGAACTGTTCCCCATGGGGACCGTAGGCCATCTCCGGCCCTTCTTGCTGATCATGCCCTTCATCCCTGGACATCCTGAAAATATGAGACGCATCGGTATATGAGAAGGGTGCCAACAAAAAAAAAAAAAAAAAAAAAAATACGCACTAATCCAAAGACAAAAAAAATCTCATAAAAAAAAGAAAAAAAAAAACCATGTGTGTATGTGTACTAATCCATCAAAAAAAATAAAAATAATAATAAATAATAATAATAATAATATAAATAATAATAATACAAATATATACGTGTGTGTGTGCTAACCCATCGAAAAAAATGTGTGTGTGTGTACTAATCCAAAAAATGCGTGTGTACTAACCCATGTGTGTGTGTGTACTAATTCATCAAAAAAAAAAAAGGTAATAAATATATACGAGCATGCTAACCCGTCAAAAAAAAGAAAAAAAAATGTGTGTGTGTGTACTAATCCAAAAAAAATGTGTGTGTACTAATTCATAAAAAAAAATGTGTGTGTACTAACCCTTTAACAAAAAAATGTGTGTATAAATGTACTAACCCATCAACAAGCAAAAAAAAAAAATGTATGTGTGTATACTAATCCATCAAACCAAAAAAAAAAAAAAATATATATATATATATATATATATATATATATATACGTATACTAATATGTATGCGCTAATCCCAAAAAAAGAGGGGCACCAATCCATCAAATAAAATGCACTAATCCATCGAAAACAACAAGGAAAAAAAAAAAAACAAAATGAATGAATGATGGATGGAAAATAGGCCTAAGGAATCAAACATTTCAAAAAAAAAAAGGGGAAACCAATAAAAACAAAAAAAAAGAGAGAAAAAGGAATATAGGCATCACAGAGCATTTCACCATAAAGAAGAAAAAAAAAGAGGCATCCAGCAACAATATCATCAAAAATTCAAAAGAAAAATAAAGGAAGGATAATGATTACCTTCAAAGGGAGAGAAAAACAAATATTGGCGGAGGATAAGCATCTTTCGATCCACACCAGCGAACGCCGGTAATAAAACTCAAGCCAAATCAAATGCAAAAACCCTAGGGGGCTGTCCCGAACTCAAGAAGGAAGGAGGGAGGAAGATAGATTTTGAAAAGGAGGGCCCCTTTTGTGCTCGGGCTCGGCGCTTTATGCGCAATTTTTTAGGCAGTGTATATATATATATCGCTGACCATTTCATAAATTTTGGTCGGTATATATATATATCTTGACCAATGGCGATTTCTTTAACTTCTGACCATTTTCTATTTCAAGGCTCGACGGACCCCCTTGTATGCTATGGACCCCGGTCCGAACCCCCCTTAGAGGCCCACGTGTCATCGGGCACGGATGCACGCATCCCCAAATGACCCTTCGAGTTACCTTCGATTGGGCCAAAGGGACTGTGCTACAATAAACGGATCTAGGTCCGTAGGCGCCCACCTATTGCACCCACAAAACCAAACAAAAAAGAAAAGAAAAAAAGAAGAAAAAATGCTGAAAGTGACACTAGTTCTCAAAAGAGCGCTGCAATGACCATTTGCACAACTTCGAGAACCGTGTTAAATCAATTCGGAATGATCGGGTCCACCCGAAAGTTCTCAAACCCCGTCTTACACAGGGACACCCCAGCTTGATCCGGCAGGCAAATAAACTTATCCATCACCGGTCACTCCTAGGAACACACACCTAGCCCCAGATCTCCCCCAGCAGAAGTCGAGGCCTGATCCGACAGGAAAACCAAGAACCCATCACCGGAATACACACGTCCCTAAGGTATATCAACATGGCAAGTTGATTCGCCCAAGGATGCGTGCAGAAATAAAGGCAGTTTGAGCATGCCCAGAGTCTCAATCTGACATGAAAAAAAGAAAAAAAGAGTGAAGAGAAAAAAAGAACAGAAAAAAGGAGAAGAAATAACAACCTGTTGCTGCTTAGTAAAAATCCTGAGTAGGTTGACCCCACCTTCCAAGCATTCGCCCTGGTCATCCCCCTTTGGATCTATGTTGACCAAGAGTGCCCCCGACTTCAGACCATTCAAAAAGTTTATTGTCAGTTGAAACTGACCCGTCAAAAATGAAATTACAACCAACCAAACTATGTGCAAACATACAGACCGAAGGGCTCATTCCCTTTTATTTCCTTTTACACTGGCTTAAAACCTGTATAGGCACGGTGTCCCTGTTGAATGTACGCACTTATGTCTGGGTATCCGCAGGATGGTTGTTTGTCCTTGTAAATTGTACCTTAGGGTCGAGGCTTCCGTTCGCGCCTATTTATTTCTTGCTTATCACCCCGATGGTGTGTCACATAGTTAGTAAGATGTGATTTCATTAGGGATGGAGGCTAGAATTGGCCATCTCTTTCAAGGGATGATTGGTTCTAGCCCAATCTTTTTAGCTTTGTCTCAAGTTAAGGCACTCCGATTCATGTGAATTAGGAGCACCTCACCACTGGAACGTGCACATCCCCCAAGGTGTACCTATCCCCGGCGTGGTGCACGCACTCTTAAAAGCGTATTGGCTGGCATTTGATCCACTTAAAGAGTTGTGCAAGAATAAAATTGTCAGAGGTCCTTGAGCTTTGCTTAGAGGCCCCGAAACAAAAGAAAAACAAAAACCCTAAAAGTTTTACTCAGAAAATGGGCATGCATTCTCAAGAAGTGTTGCGACATCAATATTCGCTTCACTCGGGTAAATCATGCTAAAGCAACCTCGAGGTTGATGGGTTCGCCCAGAAACTCCGAGCCTTACCTAGGTAAGGGCACCCGTGGCCAATCCAATGGAGCTGTCAAGATCCCATTGGATTGGACACAGTTTGTAGGCCTTCGCTTTGTGTGCTTCGCATCGCTTTCAAAGCATAGATTGATCACCCCGTTTTGTGGAGCTGTCTGGTTCAGATTAATACTCAACATCACCAATCTATAATTTCCCTCAGGAAGTGGACGATATCCCGGCTAGCGGGCTTACACTTTTTGTGATCATCGCAGTTATGCCCAGTAATGTCGCAATGCGCTTGGGAACTGTTAGCTTTGAGGTACGGACGATATCCTGAAATGAGAGGGCTTACGTACACTCACCATCACCATGAATGTTAGAGATTTGAGTTGAACCAGGCGGACCCATCAAACATGCCTTGGACCTCTTCGGATGTCTCTTATCTTTGGCATTCGATCATTAGTGATCGAATACCAAAGAGGGGCATCTAGAACACCAAATTGACCCAAGGCCCGATCAATCTGCGAGAGATGTACCCTATGCTTCCATGGCACCCCTAAACCCTACCCAAACCTTTAGGAATTGCCCTGAACCCTTTAGAACCATTCCCCAACCCTTAGAGATCACCCCTAAACCCTAGATTCCCTTCCCATACCTAACTTGAACCTTTCTGAGCAGTTGATGGGAGAGGAGCTACACATTTTTATACAGACCACCATAATAGATGAGCCATATACCATTGGAAAGAGGACTTCTCCAGCTTTCCAACAAGCCAAAAATCACCCAATTTAGAGCTACGGTTCAAAAGTTATGCCCGATTGAAGTTTCACATAAAATCATAAAACTTTTACTCAGGCGTGTATATTACATACGCCCAGCCAATTTGGCCCCAGAATAGTCTGGCGTGTATATTATATACGCCTGCCTTTTTTGGGGGAAATTTGGTTGGGCGTATATAATATATACGCCCAGTATAGGGGGGACCCACCACGGGCTTCATCTTCCCAAGGCTCCCCTGTTTTTGGTGAATTTCACTGTTCCTAAGCTGGGCGTATATAATATATACACCCAGCTTAGCTACAGTATCACTCATCAGTTGCTCGAATTTCCTTCATCTAGTTTGACCCTTTGACCATCCTCTTAGTTAAGGTGGGTGTCTTGAGGTTGGTTGCACCCCCTTTGAGCTTATTGGCAACCCTTAAGTCACCCATGGTCTCACCCCATCATCCGCCATTAAAATCAGTTTTCCAAAACCCTAGGACCTTGAAAACCTAGAAAACCTTAGATGGGGGATTACCTAATTGCTAAACCAATTAGCTCTTAAGTAAGCCCCTAACCCATCCCTTCTCTATAAATAGAGAGGCCCCCCTCTTCCCAAGAGGTTGGAAATTTGGTTGAAAGATTAGAGAGTGCTTAAGAGAAAACCCTAGTGAGAGAAAATGTCAATATTTTTCCAAAATTCCAGCATGCATATTTATCTATTTCAGTCCATTTCTACCATTAGATCACTCCCTTTAGCTAAAGCCTAGCCTTAAGCCTCACCCTACACTTCCTATTTTACCGAATCCTAGTGTTAGAATCTATTTCCATACCGTTTAAGCCATCGGAAGCACGCCAAAGCGAAGATCTTCCACGGTGCAACAAGGGTCCGTGAGCTCCGGCTCACCCCTCTCTTCCTCTACCTTCTTGGTGTCTCCTCCGTCCAAGGATTCAAGCCGTTACGCCGCCGAAATTTCGGTTTGGCTCAAAGCTTGATTGGACCGTATTGCCTTCGGGCAAGGGGAAACTTCGCCCTTTTATTTTCAATTTTGGCCATAGATAGAGACAGCTACATGCAGGTTGATCGAGTGCCTAAACCCTTCCCGATCGATAGCCAAAGCCCCTACCCTAGAGCCTTTGGCAAAGACCGGTAAATCAGAGTCATATTTAGCACTTCGGTGCTCAAAATATCTATTTGAAGGTTTCCCGGGTCACCAAAAGCTCCGGGTGGTGACTCTACATTTCATCAAAGGCGAGCGCATCGCCGCGACGGGTTTGAGAGGATCCATGGTCGCACAATAGATCAACTTTATATTAGTTAATTTATTTGTAGGCTTGCTTCAGTTGCCGAGGCAACCTTTTAGGCTTGCCTCAAGTGGCCGAGGCAACTAGTTTACTTGCCTCAGGTGGCCAAGGCAAGGTGCTTTCCTCCTCGAGTGACCGGGGCAACCTATTTCGCTTGCCTTTATTGCCGAGGTGAGGCCATCAGGCCTTTATTGGTATTTTACTCCATACACACCTGGGTTTTGGGTCAAAGGATTGACACCTTTCAGTGCCTACCAGTCCTATGCATTATTTAAAATTGTGTTACGTAAATTTTCATCTTTAGGAGGGCTTCGAATATATTAATTTCTACCTAATCCGTTGTTTCAATTATTAATATTGGCTCACTATGGTTCCATTATTTAATAGTCATCATTAACATTCTAAACCAGTTCTTTGTGTCATGTTTTTTGCACAAGCCTGACCCTACTCGAGTCTGTACCCATTATTGTCAGGATCAGAATGTGGCAGTTGTTACACTCTCCCCTACTTAAGGGATTTTCGTTCTCGAAAATAAAATAAGATGGGAAAAGTGAGATCCGATTCGGTTAGATGCTGAAGGCATATCCCATTATAAGATAGGGTAAACATAACTAGGTAATAAAGTATAATAAAATAAACATATAACAAATTTATAACAATATAAAGTAAACTGAATCATGTATAGTCTCATGTGCCAATATATAGTGCATCACAATATTGACCTAGATGCACCTTTCTCATAACGACTTATAACTACATAGTTCACATGCCTTAGATAATATCGTTGCTGGTTTGGGCATCTTATGCCATCTTTGATGTCATTTCCACCATCTCTGGGCAATCCTTAATCAGATGTCCCATCATACCACAACGAAAACATGCCCTAGACGCTCTATGGCATTCATCCATCTTATGTGCCTTCCCACATTTTCCACAAAATGCTAACGGAATAGATGAAGAGGCGCGTGAAGTTTGTGGAACTTCGAACGCTCCTATTCTAGTAGGGTACAAGTGACGGAATGACCCCGAAGGTGTAGATATAGTCGGCTTCGGATAAACACCATGAGCAGGTTGCTGAAATTCGGGTGTCGTCTTTTTCGTTTTCGCCGTAGGGTAATCTTTTATCAGATGCCCTAGTCTGCCACATCTGAAACACTCACCTGTGGCCCACCTACATTTCCCCGTCTTGTGCTGTATTCTGGACCGTGAGCATGACCCACTGAGTGCGGGCGAAGAAGTGCATGCAGTGGGATGCACTAGAGTCATAAATAACTCAGTCTGTTGGGCCATGGTTCTGACCATTGTCTCCAGTAGTTGCCGAGTTTGTTTACGATCATCCCTCCCAGCATGCGCGGTCCTAGCTCTTTTGCGAGGTGCCATAGTGATCTATCAAAATAAAACAAATGTTCCAATTAACAGTGATCGTGATCATTATGAGCCCACGACTTGTCAAAAGTTACATCCTAACTCGGATCCCATCGGCATACTTCGATCACTATTGACCGAGTCCTTCAATCAAACGTGGTCATAAAGATCCACAACTATGTTCTAACCAGAACCTACAGCCTAGCCTTGAGTCCCTAAAAGACCTAAAGCCTAGGCTCTAACACTGAACAAACATCAAAAGTTTTGCCATATATCCGTGCCAGAGTTAAATCTCCAAAGACTTAACGCTGGGCTCTGATACCACCTGTGACAGCCCGACTTTTCTGCTTCTCGTAAATGGGAAAGGTAGCGTCGTTGGATCATCTAATATGATCCTATCATACAAGGGCATCGTGTACAAAGTGTTACGTATGCGAAAGCGAATTGAATTAACTCTGATATGTAGAAATATGGAAAAAACATATATTCATTCATTTATCTAAAGCAGTAAACTGAACAGGAATATAAATAGAAACTTATACATGAAGTAGTAAACTATCTTGAATCACACTGCTGTTTATACATGTTTAATATTTAAAAATAAATCTCTCTCTCTCAAACCTCTCAAGGAAAGAAGTCCTCAGCAGAACCTTCCTCCTCGTCCTCCTCCTCAGACTGGTCGGTAGGATCAACTTTGTGCTCAGGGTCACGAGCAATATCTACAACTAAGACATGAAGTCGTAGGATGAACTATCATCAAAGCTCAGCAGGGAAATTTAAAGTGCTAAGTTATATGTTAGATTTCCAATTCACTTGTAAATGCATAATTTAAAAAATTAAATACATTATATCTCACCTTTTATCTATTCTAGCAACATTTAGCATTTATTCTAGCAGCATATAGTATAACAAGTAATAAATCATGTAAATATTATATCATACTGACAAATTCATGCTGAAAAAATACGAGGAATCATACTGACAAGGAATCATGCTAAACAATTACAGAAATCATACTGAAATAAGACATATTTAAGAAACAAGAAAATCAAGCTCCGAGTTAGCGGGATCACTTGGACCGAGAAAATCAAGCTCCCGAGTTAGAGAGATCACTTGGACGAGATATCAAGCTCTCGAGTTAGTGGGATCACTTGGACGAGATATCAAGCTCTTGAGTTAGCGGGATCACTTGGAAGAGATATCAAGCTCCCGAGTTAGTGGGATCACTTGGACGATATATCAAGCTCCCGAGTTAGCAGGATCACTTGATTCAAGATGAAACAAAGACGTGTACATGACATTAAGGATAACAGGACATGAGCAATGCATGGTATAATGTATGGGAGAACATAATGAACATATATCATATAGCGAAACTGATTTGAATAATTGAACTCACATGATCATATATGACCGCAATTATCATAATCATGCAAAGCATACATCAAGTGTAAAGCTCTCTAAATTCATCTAACACCATCAGTCATAGTCATACATTGAAAACTAGCATGTGCATACATTATACTTCGTCTAAACTCATCTAGTGTCATCATACATACACATTCATCTACTGATCTATATCAAGTCATCTAAATTGGTTTGACAATATTCCTAACATAATAACATATGTCAAGCTGATTTTATGAAACTGATATGCTCATAATCATATATCATCTTTAAAATTGAATTAGCATACGCTCATACATCAAGCTGATATGATGTTCATAAGCATGTATCACAGCAGACACATATATTACTAGCATCCTTAGAACAGAACATTATACGCATAGCGTCACATGTATATCAATATGTCAAATTTAATATTTTCTTAAATGAAAATAAGTATATATATATATCATGTACTATCCAAGATGCGAAGAAGAAACTAACTATAGCATATCCATACAAAATCAGACGTCGAATCTGGATCAATCATGATCATAACTCAAAACCGACTTGAGTCATGCAAAACATACTTTAAAAATTGATATCTATTATCCTTAACAATTCATCAAGATAGAACTGGCAATGTCATCTGTAACCACTTATTAACTAATATTATAGTAAACTATATCATATGACTAAAACTGACATAAACTCATAGTACACTATATAAAACTGGCATGGGTATAAAGTTATATAAGCATTCATGATCATATATGGGCATCCTCAATAACTTGCTATCAGACGAGAATAAGAAAATAACATATAGATTAGTAAGGTAAACTCTCTACCTTATACCAGCCTTATGTGTAACTGCTACCCGTGCACGCATGTCTTCAAGCAAACTCGTCATGTGCACCAAATACCTAGCATTTATGATCATAATTTTAGTATTTTTAATGGTTTATTGGGTAAACATAGACCCCAATTATGGACCATTTATGGTCCCAAGTCTCATGGTCAAACTCATCAAGTCATCCTAGAACAAACCCCTGACAGAGGTGTTACCAAGTGCGTCAGATGCAGGGTTGCCGCGGCAAGTAACATAGGTTGCCATGGCAAGATTTGCAGCTGAGCATATTGCCGCAACTTGTCACCAATTGTTTACCCTTTACATGTCAGATTTTGAACTTAGTTACTTCATAAACGTTGTAGGGCTCGTTGTCCCCTTTCCAACGTATTAAGAATCGTGCTAATCGGAGTTCGGGATCAAATGTTATGAGGAAAATACCACACAGTAGTCTGAGCATAATGTTGTCACGGGAAGCCTGAGTACCTTTTGAGCTTGCCAGGGTGTTTTCTGCTCCACTTTGGCTTCTTTTACTCAGGCCTTTAGTAAGGTCTTTTGTATGATTATAAAGATCATATTTTCTTATATAGATTACACAAAAAATTGGATTTTCTTATTCATTTTTATGCGGACATTTCGGTATCTTTTTATTAACAATACCCGATCATCTATATTAAGGTGTGAATCAGTGTACCTTTCGGTGATCATGAGGTCTCGACGGTGCGATGCCGAACGTGCATCAACGTTGCATTTCCGAATTTGTGAATTACAAAGGCGTTCCTGGCCTCGACTCAATGGACTCACGAGTTTCAAATCGACGATGTGAAAATAATGGATAGAAAACTAATTTTAACACCTATCAGATGTGTACCTTGATGGCTGTGGCTTAATGGCATATGCAGTGTTTCATGTTCAGGGAGATGAAGTTGGGTCTCATATATTTTATCTCCTTTGCGTGCATGAAGGAAGTCAATGACTCACGATGTCATGTAGTCGTTGAAACACAAGCAACTTATAAGCTTGCAAGGTTTCTCTTCCTTGTTAAGCTAGTACAGGGTGGGTGAGTGTATCCCACAAAAAACAAATAAGGTTTTTTTGGTATCTAACCCTGTTATATTATACATTCCCTGCTATACACATAGAGTTTCTAACTTATTTAAGCTGAGTTCCCATGTAATGCCTATCTAGGCTCTTAAGTGTATAGACGAAAAAGGCACCATAGGCTTAATTTGTATATAGAAAACATGCATATGGTTTATATGTTAGGTAGTTAGTGTAAATCTGTTTACACTTACCTTAAAGTAGAGGGGGATAGCTTAGGAGCCATATATTTTAGCTAGGTATTATATATAAAGTTGTGTGTATATATATAAGCTTTATATTAGTTAACTTATTTGTAGGCTTGCCTCAGTTGCCGAGGCAACCTTTTAGGCTTGCGTCAGGTGGCCGAGGCAACTAGTTTACTTGCCTCAGGTGGCCGAGGCAAGGTGCTTGCCTCGAGTGACCGGGGCAACCTATTTCACTTGCCTCTATTGCCGAGGTGAGGCCATCAAGCCTTTGTTGGTATTTTACTCCATGCACACCTGGGCTTTGGGTCAAAGGATTGACACCTTTCACTGCCTACCAGTCCCATGCATTATTTAAAATTGTGTTACGCAATTTTTCATCTTTAGGAGGGCTTCGAATATTTTAATTTCTACCTAATCCGTTGTTTCAATTATTAATATTGGCCCACTAAGGTTCCATTATTTAACAGTTATCATTAACATTCTAAACCAGTTCTTTATGTCATGTTCTTTGTGACCCTACTCGAGTCTGTACCCAATATTGTCAGGATAAGAATGTGGCAGCTGTTATAGTTTTCTACCTTAGATCCCCTAGTTTAGGTGTGTGCTACCCATCTGCCTTTTCCCTCTACCTCTTAACTATTAAGCCTTAGGAGTTAGAACCCCATTCCATATCATGCAACCCTTCAAAAGCTCACCGAAGCAAGTCAATGCAAGGCTCCACAATGGTGCAACAAGGGCTCGAGAGTTCCGGCTCTCTCCTCTATTCCTCTAACTTCTCGGTTTCTCCTCTATCCCCCATTTGTACCGTTACACTGCCAAATTTTTGGTGGGAATGGAGGGGCACAAATAGGATATTTAGACTCATTTGGGCAAGAGGAAGCCTTTTTCATTTCATTTATATTGTTATTATTTTGGCCATTAGTAGAGACTGCATTAAGCGGGTTGATTTGGTGCCTAACACCTTCCCAATCAAAAACTGAAGCCCCTACCCAAGAACCTTTGGTGTGGACCGGATTCAGAGTCATATTTGTGACACTTTGGTGCTTATAAAAATAATCTAGGTTTCCCGAGACACCAAAAGCTTCAGGTGGAGACTCTATATTTTTTTTAGCGAGCGCATCGCCGTGACGGAATCGTCAAAAATCCCATGGTTGCACAACTTTGTCATTGGGATGTGTGGACACCCAAATTTGGCCCAAGGCCAGATCGAAACACCTTTCAAGAGAGGTGTAATTATGAGCTTTTGATGGCATGTATGGAACCCTTAGGAATCACCCTAAACCCTTAGGAATCATCCTAGATCTCTTAGGGACCTACTCCAAATCTTTAGAAACCAATCCCGAACTCTTAGGAATTAACCATACCCTTTCCAGACCTATTAGAACCCTTCCTGGGCACGATTTGAACCTCCCTGAATAGCGGTTAGAAAGAGGAGTGCTAAAGTTTTTGTGGATAGTTTTCCAACCTAAGGTATATACCATTGGAAAGTAGAGCTTCCCATCTTTTCAACGAACTAAGAATCGCCTAATTTGGAGTTGTACAACAAAAGATATGACAGAATGAAGATCGTAAATTTATACGAGATATTGCAAAACCGGACCCATAGAGCCAATTTCGAACTAACCAAAATAGCTGATGAAAAGAGGAGTTCCATGGTTAGCATATATAGTTGCACATCCTAAGGCCTATACCATTGGAAAGTAGACTTTCCCAGCTTTCCAACGAGCCAAGAATCGCCTAATTTTGAGTTGTATATAAAAAGTTATGGCAATTTGAAAAATACGGATTTGTGTAGGAAATTGCAAACCGGGCCGGGCCCCGCGGGTCTTCAACTTCCAACAGTTTAGACCTGGTTTTCCTTCAAAAAATGGCCAAAATTGATATTGGGGGTTTGACTTGTGGACCATCCCAAAGTCTAGGGTATGTTTCTTTAGGACCCTAGTGACCCTATTAGCTTAAGTTATCACCCTTTTGCCATTCAAGTCACCACCCTATCATCTACCATTAAACCCAAATCCCTCTTCTCCAAGCTCTAGAAAACCACAAAAACCCTAGATTGCCCATTACCTAATTGCTAATCTAATTAGGACTTTAACCCCTCACTAATCCTCCCTTTCTCTATAAATAGAGAGCCACCCCTCTTGCTTAGGGGTTGAGAGTTTTTACCTAAGAGAGAAAGAGCTTAAGTGAGAAGACTTTCTCCCTTTGCTGCACCATCCCCATATAAATTTCAGAATTGAAAAAGCCTCTTTAGACCTTAGTATTTCACTAAAAACCTCTAGGTTAGGTGTGTGTTACCCCCTAGCTTTCCTTCTCTACCTCTTAGTTTCAAGTCTTAGGGGTTAGAACCCCATTCCATAGCATACAAGCCTTCAAAAAGCTCACCGAAGCAAGCTAATGCAAGGCTCCCCAACGTTGCTACAAGGGCCCGAGAGCTCCGGCTCTCCCCTCTATTCCTCTACCTTATTTGCTTTTCCTCTATCCTAGAATTGAGCCGTTACGCTGCCCAAATTTTGGCAAGCGGGAAGAGCTCAATAGGATCGGTGTGCCTTCGGGCAAGGGGAAGTGCTGCTCATTTTACTTTCTTTTATATATATATATATAATTATATATATATATACTATATAAACCAGCCCCACCTAGACCTGGCCTTAAGTAGAGACCGCATTTAGCGGGTTGATCGGGTGCCTAACACCGTCCCGATCGATAACCGAAGCCCCTACCCAAGAGCCTTTGGTGTGGACCGGATTCAGAGTCATATTTTAGCACTTCGGTGCTCATAAAAATGAACTAGGTATCCCGGGACACCGAAAGCTCCGGGTGGCGACTATATTTTTTATAGTTAGAGAGCGCATCGTTGCGACGGAATCATCACGATTCCCACGGTTGCACAGATGGCGACTATGCTAGGGAGTAGCTAGTAGAGCTTCCCTTTGAACTAGGCCTTTTTTTGTATTTTTCTAACATTTTATTGCTATTGTTTTTTTTATTTTTACTATTTTTTTGTCACTCACCCCTCCGATTACGTCATTTTACTCACCCCTATGATTCTGCTTTAAATTTCAGCAATCTTTGCCTAGTCACTTGACTGGCACCTTTTTTTACTCACCCCTACGATTCTGCTTTAAATTTCAGCAATCTTTGCCTAGTCCTTTGACTGGCACCTTTTTTAATCACCCCTACGATTCCGTTTTAAATTTCAGCAATTTTTGCCTAGTCGCTTGAATGACACCTTTATTTTACTCACCCCTACGTTTCTACTTTAAATTTCAGCAACTTTTTGCCTAGTCACTTGACTGACACCTTTTAAATTTCAACACTTTATATTTCCCGCCTAGTTGCTTGACTGGCCCCGTCTTTTTTATTATTCATATCCTAACAGTGGACGTCGGCCCATAGTGGCGGCACGGGATCATCACCCCTGGTCTTTGAACTAAAGAAAACTTCCAAAAAAAAAAAAGAAAAAAGCTTTGAAAAAATTAAAATTGAACCAAGTTGGGGAGCTTAATTAATTTCTTTTTTTTACGGGGTAGATTTTCAAAGGGTTGGGTTTAGGGACACATACAGACACCCGGGTCTTAGTATGGCGGCAGCCCTAGTGGTGATGATCCAGAAAAGTCCCAGCCCACCTAGTATCTGAGAAGGCGCTCGCGCTGGTGGTATATCGGGTGGGTTTCCATTCCAAAAAGCTTAAAACCCTTGGGGAGCGCGCTAGCGAGTTATATCGGAATCAAACCCCTTAGGTGCGGTGAGGAGAGAATCGATCATAAAAAAAAAACAGCTCAGTTCCCGGAAGCCTAGCTTCCACAAAAACCAAAAAAAAAAAAAAAGAGACTCATTTTGGGCTTGCTGTGCACACTATCAAACCAAGCTAAAAGAACAGTTTTGCCAGGCATATATATTAAATACGCCCAGCCAAATCTGCTTAGTTTTGGTCAGGCGTATATAATACATACGTCCAGTATAAACTGGGTTTAAGCAGCCCGAATCTTTGGCCTTCTTCACCTCCCAACTTTCCCGATTAGTGTGCTTAGTGCCTTGTTTAGGCCCCGCCATCTCCGACACCCAATACGCCCCCGCCGGTCAAGAGAAGGCAACTTCTTTTTGGCTCATTTCGGGGATCGGGTCGTTTACCTTGATTTTCGTGCCTTCAATAGATCGAAGGTTCTCCTTCGATTCTTCCGAAGTGCATCGGAACTGTCGCCGCGGGTCTTGAATTAAGGTACGAGAGTCACCCGAAAAGGAAATTTCAAGGCCTCGGTACCTTTATTTTTCAAAAAAGTTTTCATAAAATTTTAAAAAATATATAATCAAAACCCAAAAAATATTTAGTTTGTGGTGTCGGCACAACGACATCATCTTGCCCTCTGTCGTCCCTTAGGGGAAGAAGGAGGAGGATTTTTGGGCCTTATCCAAGGCACCCTTACCCGACCCGCTCCCGAAGAATGTCGTGGGTAGTGGACCCGGTTTACGCCGATCCCGATTCATCGCCGTCACATTCTCCAACCCACTCTCATTCGGGAGAAGTCTTTTCCACCATCCCCCTCACCCAACCCCCTTTTACCGTTACAGGCCCATTCGGCGCCCCCATATTCCCAACCACTACCCTCCAAAATATCCAAAGTCCAACCCCCCATTCCCCATCTTTTGCCCAAACCATGCCCATGCAAAACCCTAACCCATTTTTCCAATCCACATCTATGCCCCAATTCCCATCATCCCCCTATAGACCCGATCCGCCCACATTCACATACACCACTTCCACCCTATCCAACCCCCCGCAAAATCCTCCATCCATCCGGGTTATGCCCATTTTTACTAGGGCCATGCCCAATTTTCCTCATTCATCCTCATCATGCCTCCCATCATCCCAAAACATACCCAATACATCCCCTCATCCACCCCATACACCCCCACCTACCGTGGCCATACCTAATTATACCGGGGCCATGCCTAATTTTTCCACCACCTCTACCCCATCCATACCCAATCATCCATTAAATCTACCATCCACATCCAACCCTCCTTCCATGGCCATGATGGAGGAGATGTTCCAAGCATCCTCCTCATGGAGGGCTTCCCAAAATATCTCTCCTCCACACCCCACATCCATGAATCCATCTCATACCTTAGCAAACCTCCATGCTTCACTCCCCCATGACCCCCATCAACCTCCCATAATCCACACCATCCAAACCCCCATCACCCACATACCCCAAGGCCCATTGGCCCAAACCCCTTTTTCCCACACATTTCAGGGCCCCATGGCCCAATACCCCACCATCCATGACCTCCAAGGCCCCATGGCCCAATACCCCACTACCCATAATCCCCAAGGCCCATTGTCCCAAAACCCCATTACCCATATCCCCCAGGGCCCATTGGGCCAAACCCATCAAATCCAAACCCATCAGGGGCCCATGGCCCAAATCCACCAATGGCCCATGGCCCCGACCCAAGAAGGCCTGTCGGGCCAGACCCACTAAGGGCCCATGGCCCAGACCCAATAAGGGCCCATGACCCAGATCCACCAAGGCCCATCGGGCCAGACCCACCAAGGCCCATTGGGCTATACCCACCAAGGGACCATGGCCCAAGCCCATCAAGGCCCATTGGGCCAAACTCACCAAGTGCCCATGGCCCAAACCTACCCAGGCCCATTAGCCCAAACCTATCCAGGGCCCACGGCCCAAACCTACCAGGGGCCCATGGCCCAAACCCATCAATGGCCTATGGCCCAAAATGATCAAGGGTTCATGGCCCAAACCCAACCCCACACTCATACCTTCCACAATACCCCCAACACCTAACCCAACCTTCACAGCCGGGTCAAACCCATGCCATCCCCCAAACCCAATTCCCCCATGGCCCCGCACCCCAAGGCCATCCCCAAGCCTTTCCACACCCCCAATGGGCTCATCCAACCCCTACTCATGTCATTCCCATCCAACCCATGCAGCAACAAGTTGAGAATCCCGTCTTCACTGCACTTTATGCCGATCAGCAGTATGAAGAGGACGAGATTAGGAACAGCGGGGCCTATGCTGGGGCATTGACCAGCCTCAACCCTCCACCAGTAATTGCCCACCCCCTGGTAGCCCAAAGTGAAGTCCAACCAACTGTCGAGAAAGTAGCTCCCGTGTCCAAAGAATCAGAGCAGCTGAAAGAACAGTTAAATAAAATACAAAAATAGCTGATGAAAATGGGTGGTGCTGAAATCCACGCCACGGACTTCACAGACCTATGCCTATTCGCTGAGGTCCCCTAGCCCCCCAAATTTAAAATGCCAGTATTCGACAAGTACAATGGCACAGGTAACCCGATCGCGCACCTCAAGTCCCATTGTGGGGACATGTGCTAATACGGGGGGGGACGAAAGACTGCTAATAAAAGTCTTTCAGAAAAGTTTGACCTGACCGGCCCTGAGGTAGTTCACGTCTCTTAAACCATCCATGATGAAGACATGGAAAGATTTAGCGCATTTGTTCCAAGAGCACTATGTCTATAATACTGATATTGAACCGCGCAAGTCTGATTTGGCCCGATTGAAGCATAATCCAAACGAGACCTTCAGTGACTACTTAGGGCGATGGAGAGCACTGGCAGCTCAAGTCAGAAATAGAATACCGGATGATGAGCAGATAGAGATAATTTCAAAGAACACGCTGCCAGTGATCTCTGATTTTCTTGTATACCAACAGCAGTCTAGTTTTGCAGATTTGGTGAAGAATGCCAACCGTTGTGAGGATGCCATCAGGGAAGGGTGGTTGAGTAAGAATGCTTCTGGGGCCCCTAGCGGGGTTAGGAGATTTACTGAGCAGGAGAACGATAAGAGGATAGGGGCAGAGGTGCAAAATGTTGCGAACACTCGGCCCAATAATAACAATGTAGCCCTGTTCCAATTCCAAGCAGCGTAACTAGCTCCCGTCAGGACAGGGCTAGTACAAAGAGCAGGGAATGGGCAGGGAATGCAAATGACCCCGGAGAGGAGAGTCCATTATGATCGAGTCTTTATGCCTTTAGGGAAATCCCTGAGTGTACTTTTGCCATTATTAATTGAAAAGGGTTTAATAAATGTTCTCCAACCATGACCTCCTCCCAATCCGATTCCATATAATTTTGACCCTAATACTCATTGCAATTTTCATCAGGGTCCGGGTCACCCGATTGATCGCTTCTTCCCATTAAAGCACGCGGTCCAGGACTTAATCGATGCTAGAAAGATCATTCCCCTTGCACCAACCCAAGTAAACCAGCATGCGAATATCCATCAGGTGCCTTTACCACCACACCCTACCAGGATAGCAGGTCCCAGACCCACCATAGGGATGGTAGAGGAATTTGAAGAAGAATTGGAGTTTGATCCGTCAGACTTCATTTGTAATCCAGAAATGTTTGTGGCACCAAAGGCAGAGAAATCTAGGAGAAGGAACTGTTGGGGTGATTGAACCTCTGAATCTGGCAGATTATTTTCCTACCCCTACACCAACAGTTAAACCCCTAGATCTTAGGGCCTATTTCCCACCATCCACTCTCATTAACTACGTACAAATTAATGTGTATCAACCATATTCCACCACCCCCATCCATTACCCAATAAACCAACAAACCCCTAATCCCCCACCACCAATAAATTACCAATGGCCTGCTCCCACCCCATTATCGTCAGCTCAATCACATGCAAACACTACCACCCCTATCAATTCCCTCATGGCCCATCAAACCCCCAACCCTCTGCCTGCACTCATCAATTATCAATGGCCTACACGCACACCATTACCCCCAGTGCAACCACCATTAAACCTCACCACCCCTACCTGGCCAAATTTTGCTACCCCCCCATCCATCATGGAGGAAAGCCATGTCTTACCTACCCTCCCAGAGCCATCAGTACATGCACTCCAAACACTGATAGCCATACCATTCCAGCTCTCAGGACCAACCTATGATCCACATCAGGTCCCACTGAGCTACGAGCAAACCAATGCTAACGCCGGCAGCAGCAGCAGAGAGGGAGCTGTGGGCTTTGTTACCAGGTCAGGGAAGATCTCGAGACAGCAGCAGCAGTAGCACAAGCCCAACCCGCGGGGAAGAAAGAGAGCGCTGTGAATCCATTTGAGAAGATGAGTCGAGAACATATATTGGAGACTCAAATTGAAAAGAATCTTGACCATATTCTACATCCCCACTCCATTTCTAAGCATTAATGGGGGCATTGAAAAATGCTCATGTATCACTTCAAGTCAGCCCGAATGAAGTTGGGCAGATAATTGGTCAAGTGATGGCTCCCAATACCATATCTTTTTCGGATGCAGACCTGCCAGAGGAGGGAAATAGTCATTCTAAACCTCTCAACATCACTGTAGAATCCGGGAACATAATAATTCCCTTGGTTTTAATTGACAACGGATCTGCATTGAACGTCTGCCCATTGAGAACTGCCACCAAAATTTGGGTGGACCCCTGCATGTTGAGGACAACAAGGACGAGTGCTCGAGGTTTTGATAACACAAGGCGGGAGATCATGGGAGAAGTTGACCTTGAGCTCGTAATCGGGCCCATGACTTTTCCATACCATTCCAAGTGATGGATATCAAATCCTCTTTTAATCTACTGATAGGACGCCCATGGTTGCATGAGGTTGGGGCGATACCTTCTACCCTCCATTAAAAATTGAAATTCATATCAGGACAAAAGGTGATCATCATCATTGGTGAAGGGCACGATGAGAAAGACAAGGCCACCCACAACATTAAAAATCTTAAGGTAGTGGATGTGCCACATACTGAGGAAGACACCGACCTGCACAGTTTTGAATATGAGGTGTCGGTTGTAGACCCAGAACCCCCTAGAAACATCACTTCAACAACCAACGGCGGAATGGAAGTAGCGGTGGCGATGCTCCAAAAGTGGGGCTATCAGAAAGGAATGGGTCTGGGACCCAAATTACAAGGCAGAAGAGAGCCAGTTGTGGCTAAGGGACAAAATGTAAGATTCGGGCTAGGATATAAGCCCACAGAGCAAGAGGTCCGAGAGGCCAAAGAAAAAGCCAGGGTCGCCGCGGCAGCAAGAGCTCGAGGAACCAACATAGAAGAGAAATCTCGCTCTAGGCCACACATCAGGGATTCCTTTGTCAGCGCAGGGGTCATAAAGATCGATCGAAATGGGGCAACCCATTTGACCCCACACAAACCCAAAGCCCCAGTCCATCCCACCAATCCCAAGATCTCCCTTCCCAGCTTGGAGATAGATTTGGCTGCATTGTCCCTTTTCGAAGAACGACGGTCAGTACCTGAACAAACCCCCCCTGTGGTAAATCACCACAAAACCGAGTTATCATTTGAAGACATGATCTCAGACGGAATGGGGATCAACATGATGGAGGCTGACTCCAATGAGCCATATCAACTAGCACCCTCCATCCCAACAGGTATAGAAGCGGCCCCTCAGGTACGCAACTGGGCATCTTTGCCCCAAACTCTGGAAGTAGGAAGTGGCCTAAAGTTTGGCACCTGTTTCCCAAAAAAAAACAACCTATAAAAAGTGAGATAAGCCTTTGGCAGGCAATACCTTGTATATACACAAACCTGCCTGGCCAAGGGTCCGTCTCCGAAGAAAAAGAAAATCTCAAAAACATAGAAGAAAACAAAAATCTCAAAAACATGGAAAAAACACAAAATCCCAAAAATATTGAAAAAATCCAAAGTCCAAAAATATTGTCATTTAAAATTCCAAAAAATGTCCCACAAAAGGATGCCTTAATCAAAATACCCGTCCCACGTGAAATCAACCCCTTCCCTATAGAAATACAAGAAGAGGTAGGGATCACGAGTCTGGACGAGGATGTCCCCCTCGAGGAGCTCCCCAATGAGCTCCTTGACCGATTTGCCGACTTTGAGCATGGCCCTACCCCCATTGTCGAAGAGACCGAAGATGTCAATCTAGGAACTGAGGAGGTTCCCAGGATAACCAAAATCAGAACGTCACTGTCTCCTGAGGAAAGAAAAAGCATGATCGACTTCCTTCGGTCATACCAAGATGTTTTTGCCTGGTCGTACGAGGACATGCCTGGTCTAGATATTGAATTGGTCGAGCATGAGTTATCCCTCTACCCGGATATGAAGCCAGTCAAGCAGAAGCTGAGACGTCTCCGACCCGAATGGATGCTGAAAGTCAAAGATGAGGTCACCAAGCAATACGATGCGGGGTTTCTCATGGTATCCAAATACCCGCAATGGCTAGCCAATATCGTACCTGTGCCGAAGAAGGATGGAAAGGTCCGCATGTGTATCGATTTTTGCAATTTGAACAGAGCACGCCCGAAGGACGATTTCCCACTGCCACACATCGACATCTTGGTTGATAACATAGCTAAGCACGAGATGCTTTCGTTTATGGATGGATTCTCAAGATACAATCAGATCAAAATGGCAGAGGTTGACCACGAGAAGACAACGTTCATTATCCCCTGGGGAACCTTTTGTTATCGAGTCATGCCATTCGGGCTGAAGAATGCCGGTTACAGCGTGCGATAATGACATGATGCACCGAGAGGTTGAAGTATATGTCGACGACATGATAGCCAAGTCACCAGAGCGAAGCGACCATCTGGTAAACCTTCAGAAGCTATTTAAAAGGCTGAGGAAATGTTGACTACGTCTAAATCCACAGAAGTGCGCATTTGGTGCTATGTCAGGGAAACTGCTAGGGTTCATCGTAAGCAGAAGGGGGATCAAGGTCAACCCAATCAAAGTTAAATTCATCACTGAAATGCCACCGCCATCCACCGAGAAAGAGGTTAGAGGGTTTCTGGGCAGAATACAGTATATCAGTCGGTTCATTGCACAGCTAACTCCAATCACTTGCGTTTACTAAGGAAGAATTCACCCGTTGAATGGAGCGACGATTGTCGGCGCGTTGAAAAAATCAAAGCTACCTCCTTAATCCACATGTTTTGGTACCACACGAGCCAGGAGACCACTCTTGATGTATCTCTCCACAATGACGAAGTTTTAGATGGGATGTGTCTTGAAATGACATGATGATGAAATGGGAAGAAGAAGCGAGGCCATTTACTATCTGAGCAAGTTTCTTTGATTACGAAGGCCTTCTCTCATATGGAGAAAGCATGCCTAGCTCTTGTATGGGCTACTCAAAGGCTCCACCACTACTTGCTATCTGACCAGCAGTTACGCTCTTGGCACTGAATGGACCCGTTGAAATACCTATTTGAAAAAGCTAGCTCTCACTTCAGGATGAACCGCAGTGGCAACTTTTCCGAGTTTGACATCACGTACGTCACTCAAAAATTGATCAAGGGGCAGGCGCTTGCTGATCATCTTGCTGATAATCCTTTACCTAACTATGAGCCGTTAAGAACCGAATTCCCAGATGAAGATATCTTGTTCATGACGGAAGACGATACAGAAGAAGCAGAAGAATCATGGGTAATGCACTTTGACGGGGCAGCAAATGTCGAGGACCAAGGAGTTATCGCCATCCTGATTTCACCAAAAGGATCCCATGTATCGATCTCTATCAAGCTCAACTTCCCTTGTACTAACAATATGGTTGAGTATAAAGCTTGCGCCGCTGGTCTGTAGGCAGCTCTCGATCTAAGTGTAACTCACCTTCGAGTATTTGGCGATTCATAGTTAATCATATGCCAGACGAATGGTGACTGGAAGATGAAAGATGAGAAACTGATCCTCTATCATGAACACCTCGAGGATCTGATAGCTTGCTTCCAAGATGCGACTTTCTCATACGTCCCCTAGATAAGGAATCGCTTTGCCGACGCATTAGCAACTTTGGCGCAATGATTGAAATCCCCTATGGTGTTGAGATGAAGCCTATCAAGATCGAGCAGAGGAATGAGCTGGCCTTCTGCCTCCAGATTGAGGAACCTACAAAGCCTGATGATGAGCCACCTTGGTTCTCTGATATCAAGAATTTCCTTGAGACCCTGACTTTCCCAGAGGGTACATCTAAGACAGATCGACGAACCGTTCAACATCTAGCGGCAGGTTACATCATTTGCGGGGAATGCCTCTACAAGCAATCATACAATAATATCTTACTCAGGTGCCTTACTGAAAGTGAAGCGATCGACATTATGAAAGAAATCCATGAGGGAGTATGCGGAGCCCACGTCAGCGGTCACATGCTCGCTAAGAAAATCCTACGGCAGGGATACTTTTGGACCACCATGGAATCGGATTGTTGCAAGCATGTTCAAAAATGCTACAAGTGTCAAGAACACTCCAGTCTGATACACGCTCCTGTCATTGATCTTCACTGCATGACCACTCCTTAGCCATTTGCTACCTGAGGCCTTAATGTTGTCAGAATGATTAATCCAAAAGCATCAAACGGACATCAATTCATCCTCGTCGCCATTGAATAATTCACCAAGTGGGTAGAAGCGGCATCATATGCCAACATCACGGCCAGTCACGTTGAGAAGTTTCTCAAGAATAATATTGTGTACCGATTTGGAGTACCTAAAGATATCATCATGGACAATGGCACAAACTTTGTGAATAAGCGCATCCTAGACTTCTATGATCAATACAAGATCAAGCACCATCGCTCATCCCCTTATCGGCCTCAAACTAATGGAGCCATGGAAGCCGCGAACAAGACAGTCGTCCGCATCCTTGAGAAAATGGTCGTCACTTATCGAGATTGGAGCAAAATGCTGCCATTTGCTTTGTGGGCCTACCGAATGTCGATCCGTACTGCTATAGGGGCAACACCATTCTCCCTTGTGTATGGAACCGAGGCCGTCCTTCCGGTGGAGGTTGAAGTACCCTCACTCTGAATCCTTATGGAATCGAGCAAGGTAAGAGAAAGATCACGCTTTGATCAGCTGAACTTACTGGATGAGAAAAGACTCCTAGCCTTGTGTCACACTCAAGTTTACCAAGGGCGAATCGCACACGCTTACAATAAACGTGTCTGCGGTCGAGATCTAAAGGTAGGAGACACTGTGTTGAAGAAGATCTTTCCATCCCTCCATGCCGATCCGAGGGGAAAATTCAAGCCAAACTGGGAAGGACCTTACGTCATCCGAGAAGTTCTGCCGGGATACGCCATCCGCCTCGCCACCATGGACGGAGATCATCTTCCTGAGCCCATCAATGCTGGATATGTCTGACGGTTCTACTCTTAGTCAATCGCGATAAGGTAAGTATTGGTGAAACAAATACGTGATTGCTTAAGAACTACCCAAAAGAGGCCATCATTCCAAATACAGTAGCCAAAAAGCATCCCTAAAAATGATGATATCCTTTGCTACCCCATTTGAGCCTAGGCCTTTCTTTCAATAAACCCATTCCCCCCCAAAAAAAAATATATATATATACGTGTACATATACCAAAAAAAAGGAGAGAAAAGATGCATGTGTATAAAGTTACTACAAAAATCCAAAGAAATCGAAAAAGCAAAACCTCAAAAAGAGATTGCTTGAAATGAAGCAAAAAGAATAAAAAAAATGTAGAAGAATCACGGGACATGTACAGTAAAACTCCCAAGGAAGAAAGTATGTCGAGAAAACTGAAGCCGTATCAAGGAAATCCTTGTAACCCAGCATACCTTCAAATCCTAACCTAACCCATGGCCAAGCTACACCCTGAAGGAAGCCCTCTTTGTAGGTTCGCAAACAGTCATAATATCTGTTAAGTCAACATGAGCCGAGTCGTGAGACGACACCAGAACCCCATCCAGTCGGCTATGACGGAATCAAGGTCTATGTTGTGGCTATTAAAAAAAGAAAAGAAAAAAATAAAAATAAAAAAAATATATAATAAAATAAAAATACAAGCTCAAAGCAAGATGGACGTGGTGAAAACCCGAAAGGGCGCTACGAGTAAAAATAGCGAGTTTGTACGGACCAAGTGAAAACCCGAAAGGACGCTTGGGGTAAGAGAGCTAAACCCATGGACGTGGTGAAAACCCCAAAGGGCACCACGGGTTAAAAAAGGGGGAAATAATAAAAATAAAAATAAAAAGAAGAGAGAAAATTGAAAAAGAAAGGTTTGGACTGATTGAGAATATTGATGAGGAACCCTTTTGTTACTCTTCCTATACCCTCTTGTCCGACTGGGCCGCTCATGCTAGTTCGAATCGGGTCCCGACCATAATTGTCTTTGTGAAACCCAGACCGTCAATTGTATGACCCGAGGCAAGGAGAAAGGTTTAACTCAATCCAAAGGGATCAACATTCTGGCCTTGGTAAAATCTGGAAACTCACTCAGGTCCGACTGCATGAAAGAGTTCGACTATGCTCAAAATGGGACCCGTTACTCCGTCTCACTATCAAGGCATAAAAAAAAAAAGAGAAAAAAAGAGCCAAAAATAAAATAAAAAAATCAAGAAAAATCCAAACACCAAAAACTGTGTATATATTTCTACTCATTTTCATGTATATATTTTCGGCATCATATTTCAATCTCAAAAATGAAGAAAAATAACAAAAAATCTCCAAAAACAAAAATCCAAAAAAAATATATCTTGAAAATGAAAAAGTATAGGTAGAAATCTACTTTTTTTTTTTATTGTTTAGGATGCATTTTCTTAATATGTATAAACAAAAAAGGGATTGACGTTTTCTCGAGAATGTGCAGGAACATCACACGGTCCAAAGCCTTGAAGCAGGCAACTTCTCAGCGATGGACAAATTAGATAAAGCATCGCACCACTGACGTCAGGTCTAACAAAAAAATGATGAAAATCATTTTGAAAAGAAAAAGAAATCTATGTTTTCATGCGACGCACATGCGTGTTTCGATGCGGTAAAATGTCAATATTTTATCGACAACGCAGATGTGCAAAATTAATGTCCTAGGTCAAAGGTTTGATCCATGGATCCTACTTCAAAGTAGGAGCAACGGTGTAAGTCTCGATCAAACAGTCAGTGTTTCGGTTGGGTCAACTCTACTGCTAAATATTTTGAGCGATGAGCGCTCTGTTTTGGATTCGTGTGAACTTGAGTTGTCTTAAGCTTCAGATTCTTCGTTGAAAAAGGTCAATCGTTGGTTGAGACCAACCTGTTGAGAATGAGATTATGTGTCAATCAAACTATGTGCAACCATGCATTTAGAAGGGTTCATTTCCCTTTTTATTTTTTGTAGGCTTAAAACCTGTATGGGCAGCGGTATCCCTATAAAGTGTACGTTATGCGTCTGGGTATCCGTATGATGGTCGTTTGTCCCCGTAAATTGTACCCGGGTGGGTCCGGGTCTGGGCTTCCATCGCCTTTGTTGTTGCTTATTGCCCCTGATGGGTGCATGATTATGCATAATTAATTGATGATTATGATCATTGTCAACAGAGGCCAGGATTGGATGTCCCCTTTTGGGAGGTGCCCAATGTTTGGCTGGATCTGTTCAAGGAAGTCGAAACTGGATACTCTGGGTCATGTGGATTTGGGGCATGCCTTAAAAAATGGCACCTACTCCCAAAAAGCGTTGTGACATCTATTCACTTCCAATAGTTTGAACCTGGTTTTCCTTCAAAAAATGGCCAAAATTGACATTGAGGGTTTGACTTGTGGGCCATCCCAAAGTCTAGGGTGTGTTTCTTTAGGACCCTAGTGACCCTATTAGCTTAAGTTATCACCCTTTTGCCATTCAAGTCACCACCCTATCATCTACCATTAAACCCAAATCCCTCTTCTCCAAGCTCTAGAAAACCACAAAATCCTTAGATTGCCCATTACCTAATTGCTAATCTAATTAGGACTTTAACTCCTCACTAATCCTCCCTTTCTCTATAAATAGAGAGCCACCCTCTTGCTTAAGGGTTGAGAGTTTTTACCTAAGAGAGAAAGAGCTTAAGTGAGTAGAGTTTTTACCTAAGAGAGAAAGAGCTTAGGTGTGTGTTACCCCCTAGCTTTCCTTCTCTACCTCTTAGTTTCAAGTCTTAGGGGTTAGAACCCCATTCCATACCATACAAGCCTTCAAAAAGCTCACCGAAGTAAGCCAATGCAAGGATCCCCAACGGTGCTACAAGGGCTCGAGAGCTCCTGCTCTCCCCTCTATTCCTCTACCTTCTTTGCTTTTCCTCTATCCTAGAATTGAGCCGTTACGCTGCCCAAATTTTGGCAAGCGGGAAGGGCTCAATAGGATCGGTGTGCCTTCGGGCAAGGGGAAGTGCCGCTCATTTTACTTTCTTTTATATATACATATATATATACTATATAAACCAGCCCCACATAGACCTGGCCTTAAGTAGAGACCACATTTAGCGGGTTGATCGGGTGCCTAACACCTTCCCGATCGATAACCGAAGCCCCTACCCAAGAGCCTTTGGTGTGGACCGGATTCAGAGTCATATTTTAGCACTTCAGTGCTCATAAAAATGAACAAGGTATCCCGGGACACCGAAAGCTCCGGGTGGCGACTATATTTTTTATAGTTAGAGAGCGCATCGTTGCGACGGGATCGTCACGATTCCCACGATTGCATAGGATGCCTTGTACACCTTTTCGGTAGATTTTGAATGGATTTTAGGACAGGTTGTGAATGTGTAGAGGTAGAGTTACACTTTTTGTGCAGGTGGTTGTGTCGACTATGGGAGAGTACTTATAAATTGTGGATAGATAATGGATATGTATTTGTGCATAGAAGGTATGAACAATTGAGCTTTCTACTAAGAGTACCTTTGGGTCAATTTTCTAGGATGAAAATTATTTAAGGAGGGAAGAATCTAACAACCCTAAATTTCAAATCCGCACGTACTGACTAAGTGCATGAGCCTTAGATGATATATTGTGCGTGTGTGCAGCCTAGAGGAAAAATTTTGGAACAAAATGGAAGCTTATTAATGATTAACACTAGATGGACTATTTGGGCCAACTATGTTAGGTTGACTAATTGGGCCGACAATATTGGGACTTAGTAGGACCTTTCGACATATGAGTAACACTTTGTTTAAGTGTACAAACTTTGCATCGAAGCCAAAACACTATTGGATAAGAATTAGAACACCCGAGTGGTGTGTATGTGCTTCACACCGAGCAATTTAAGAGGATAAGATCAAACACTCATTAATGTGTTTGTGCTTCACACAGAATCAAACCAAAGGGATAAGTGGGGGTAGGCGTTTCACGCAAGCCTCATTCGGCTTTGGTTGAATTTGCAAGAGAGTTGAGAGAGAAAGAAAAAGAGAGAAAGAAAGGAAGAAGGGTTTGAAGAGGAAGGATCTTCTTGAATCCCTATGTTTCTAATCACTAGATCATAGTGGGACTTGTGTTGTGTGTGTGAAGGATCACCATATGATCATGTCGCCATCATGGTGATTGTGGTGCTTGGAGATATCAAAGAGGGGTTTTGAAACCCATTTGCTTGCAAGGATGAAAGACTATCCAATCTCCTAGTGAATCACTGAATTAAAGGTGATAAATCGATACTCAAAGTATGTAAATTTTGTTAGTAACATGTTTTATAAGATGTGTAAGAAGTGCGGGAGAAATTAGAGAACAAAAGTGAGAGGATTGAGTTGAGAAAAAAACTCAGATCTAAAGAACTCTGCGAGCGCCCGAGCTTCGATGCTCGCTCGCGTGAGAGGCCTTTAGAAGACATATATGCCTTTAAGACTTTGAGATTCACTCGCGTGAGGACTTAAGTGAACAAAAGGCTCGCTCACGCAAGCCCTCGCGTGACTGGCTCCAATGCACTAAATTCCAGTCGGTCACCCGGGATTTAGACCTCGCGTAAGGGCTTGCCCGGCCGACGTCCAAGGCTCGCTCGCGTGAGAAATAAAGTCAACTTAATTTGGACTCTTTTTATGTGAATTCTTTGGAAATATATATCTTAAGTTTTCTTAAACATTTCCTAAGAGGTATTTAGATACTTTGAATATAGGATTAAAGTGTTGAGCTTATGTGGGAGTTCGCAAGAGGATGACATGTGGAATATGTTAAGCATGACTTGAGGTAGGGGAATATTCTATATCATTTATATTGATATGAATGCATAGAAATTGTGATGTAATAAGTAAGGATGTGATTTTAGTTTGAGCTTTGTACACTGACTTCAAGCATGTGATCTAAAATATGAAAAATTATAAGCATGTGTGTGTGTGAATATGATAAGTGTGCGCGATAAATATGTGTAAATTTAACAAATAACTCATCAATCATTGTGCTTTGGTACGGCGGGATATCAATTCAATCTTTCCTACCAGTCAATGGTAAAACGTGAATGTGTTAAGCATGAATGGGAATGTGTTCAGCGTGAATGTGAATGTGATAATTAAGTAAATGAAATCCTAAATCTAATTATAAATTAAATCACTTTACATGGTGTGAAACTATAAGTTAGAATCTGCACATATATTTAAAGTTTAGTCTAACGAATTCATTGTACTCCGGTACGGCGGGATATCTATTCATTATACTCCGGTATGGTGGGATATCCATTCATTGTGCTCCAGTATGGCGGGATATCGATTCAATTAATACCGGCCAATGGTAATTTCATGATAAGATTCATTGAACGACGATGGTTAGGATTCCCATCAGTATAATAGTAACGTGGTTCCCAATGCTATATTTTCTTGGGGCAGTAATTTAATTTATTGCTTTAAGTATGATAAGATATGAAGAAACAATGTGAAACAAAATCTGAAGTTGCAAATAAGAATTTAGAAAATCAAATGACGTTTGTGAAAGTGTGTTAAATTCTTTTTTGAGTAAGTTCATGTTTCTTTTCAAAAGATGATTTATGTGAAATGTGTTAAGTCGTGAAACTTAGTCATGGAATCTATGTTTTTGTGAAAATATAAATTCTTTTCATATGTCCCTATCGATCTTTGATGTTAGTTCACCCCGACTATATGTCATAGGCACAAGTGTTGATCTGGATCGGGAGCAGGAGAAAGGTATAGGATCTCCCGTTAGGGGAATTCTACCCTAGTTGAGGACTTGGATTGGGCGTATTTTGGGTTTGTATGGTGGATTTTATGGACTTTTGGATATTTGGACTTGGTATGTCCTATGACTAAATTCGATGGTAAAAAGATTAAATTATAAGTATGTTTGTAGGCCACTGTTTGGGTGATGGTCTACCATCAACAGTGGTTTTTCTATTGGGCCCTTTTTGTTAGATGTCTTGTATAAAGTTGAAGGATTAATTCTACCTTGTGATATCTAAATTTCCATTTCTGCATATGTATGATATCTACTTTAATTTCCGCTTCTATATGTGAAGGTACCAAGTAAAATTCTGTATTCGAATTTTGAAGTGTGATCCGACTGTCCGATTTTCCTATTGGATTTGGTTTAAAGAAGAAAAATAAATATTATAGAGGATTTTGTGGAAACGGGAAAATCGGGTTGTCACAGTTGGTATCAGAGCTTAGGCGTTAGGTGTTGTTGGGACCCAAGACTATGACGGTAGATTCTATCAGGGCATAGGAGATCGAACTATGGCTCTGTCCTAGTTGGTAAAATCTTAGGCTTTAGCTCTACTAGTGATTCAAAGTTGTGGCATTAGGTTCTGTTTAGCACATAGGTTGTGGATCCTCACGATCACTTGTCGTAGAGATACTTGCTGATCGTGATAGAAGTACGATGATAGGATATGAGTTATGTTTTAGATTTTGTCAGAATATAGAACCATGATGATCACGATCACTGTTAATTGAAGCCTTTGTTTCATTTTGACAGATCAATACGACACCTCACAAAAGGTCAAAGGTCGTACACACCAGAGAAAATGAGCAAACTAGGCAGTTGCTGGAGAAAATGGTCAAGACAATGGCTCTGCAAACCGCATTGCTCACGGCAATATTATGGGACACGGCTCACACCTCTCCATCCATATCGGTTGAGTCATGCCCAAGGTGTGGGAAATGGCACATGACGCAAGACCGTAGATGGGCCACTAGTGTGTGTTTCAAGTGTGGGGAGAAGGGACATCGGATAAGAGATTGTCCCATGTTGAAGCGAGGGGCGACATCATCGGCAACAACATTGGATCCCTCTCGGTCCATAGTTCGGTATCTTACCCCTGTCGTCTCCTCATCTGCACCTATTGCTACATCCGCGCGGTGCGGCAAATGTCATAAAATGGAGAAATGTTGATTAGCATTGCGCACATGTTTTAAATGTGGTAAGAAAGGACATCAAATAAAGAATTGCCCAGATATGCATCCAGGGCAGATAACATCGACGTCTACACCCGAATCGGTCCTACCTACAATTCAGGGTTGTAGCGGTGAAGCATCGCCACGAGATGCCCAAGTGGCGAATGAGGCCATTCAAGGTCTCAATTCATGATCGATTGTCAAGATTTTACTTCGGTTTTTCGCATTGATAGAGTGTTTTTTGGAATTGCCATCTAGAATTATTTCTTATTTGAATGATCAGATACATTGTGCTCGATTGTCTTTCTTTTATCATTCGAATGGTACTTGGATATTATTAGAATGATTGAGGGCACCATTGTGGAATTTTATGAACATTATTGCTGGTTTATAATAGACTCAGTTAGTGATAACTGCAAATCTTTATGGAAGTACGTGATGGTTAATGCTAATACTTGTAATGGTATGATTGCGGTTGATGATTGATGGTTCAAATTTTGACGATAATAATCGACAAATGGTCAAAATTTTGATATGTGGATGAGTTTTGGTGAAAATTCTAATGACTATGCAGTAGTATTAAATGTGCTAATTAATAGTTATCAGCATTCTCGAATTATTACGGATGCGGATTATTAGCTTTGTGGATGCAATTTTATCATGGGTTCAGTAGTGGTATCAAGTTTGTCAGGGGTAAGGATTAGCTGGGGAATGTGAAATTTTATTAATTGATAGATTAGAATTATTCCAGATCATGGTTAGATATTTTTGGGATAGAACTAGCATCAATTGGGTGAATCAAACTTTTCTTTGATTGATAGTGTAAGTTTCATAAGTGGTCGACTGGGCTTAGATAAGTATTATCCAAAATCTGGAGATGTCTATGGCTAAATTCAACCTTGGTTATGGAAATGATGCAATCATTAAGGGATAATTGGATGATCTACTATGTTCGTAGTAAACTTGTAAGTGTTTGATGGTTTGGTGGGTCCTGATTATGATTTACAGTTTCTAGATTAATGGTCCTAATCTCGAGGTCAATATATCATTCTTTATGGTTATGTCCTTTCCATTTATTTAGGGAGATACTTTGTTGACTTGTGAAGGTGGTGTTCTGTCATTTTCATGTGAGAGGGGAGTGATCTATCCCTTCAACTCCTTAGTGAGCACCGGTTAGTAACAGATCGACATCCTTAGTGTAAAGGTCAGTAGTTAGATTTTTTCCAGTGTGGGGTCGATCTTCAGACAATGTGTTTTGGCAAATCTCCATTCAACTCTGACACTTTGACCGTGGGTATGATTCCAATTCGGTGCAGCATTCGGTAGGTGTAATTTGAGTTTCACAAATGATTACTATTTTGAATAACTAAACGTCGCATCGTGGATTTTCGAGGATGAAAATTCCTTTAAGGAGGGGAGATTGTGATAACCCTATTTAGAGGATGTTGATTCCTGAAGAGTATAACCAAATGAGTGGAGCCAAGAGACTTTAGGTTGATTTTGAGATAATTGAAAATTTGTATGTTTCAAATATTTGAAAATTATAACTTGGGGAAAATGGTAACTTTTGGGATAATCGTCAATGTTGGCTGTATATGGTTTTGAATTAACACATAAATATGGGGATGGTTAAAATTTTACTATGTTTCGTACGTGGCAAAGTCGATTGTGAAATTTTTGTTTTGTGAAGATAAGGACCCTAGAGTCAAATTGACCAATTGTTGAGTTGGAGATGAAATCCAATAGTTTTCCATTGTTTTTATGGATAGGTAGTAGAGTACCTTGTACTCATTTAGGTAACTTTTGGATGTGTGAATTTTCGATGTGAAAAGGTATGGATTTTTATTCAGGTACCATTGTGGGCTCCATCAAATTAATTATTGCATTGGATATGAAATCCAATTATATTTCAATTGTTTTATGGGTGTGTGATATGGAACACTTTGTACATGGGATGCCTTGTACACCTTTTCGGTAGATTTTGAATGGATTTGAGGGCAGGTTGTGAATGTGTGGAGGTAGAGTTAGGTGGTTGTGTGGACTATGGAGGAGAGTACGTATAAATTGTGCCTGTGTAGGTGTGGCTATTTCCACAGATAATGGATATGTATGTGTGCATAAAAGGTATGAACAATTTAGTTTTTTACTCAGAGTACCTTTAGGCCAATTTTCAAGGACGAAAATTATTTAAGGAGGGAAGAATGTAGCAACCCTAAATTTCGAACCCACACGTACGGACTAAGTGCACGTGCGTGAGACGACACATTGTGTGCGTGTGCAACCTAGAGGCAAAATTTTGGAACAAAATGAAAGCTTATTAATGATTAACACTAGATGGACTATTTGGGCCAACTATTTGGGCCAACTATGTTGGGTTGACTAATTGGGCTGACAATATTGGGGCTTAGTAGGACCTTTCGACATATGAGTAATACTTGGTTTAAGTGCACAAGCTTTGCACCAAAGCCAAAACACTAATGGATAAGAATTAGAACACTCAAATGGTGTGTCTGTGCTTCACACCGAGCAATTTAAGAGGATAAGATCAAACACACATTAATGTGTTTGTGTTTCACATGGAATCAAACCAAAGGGATAAGTGGGGGTAGGCATTTCACGCAAGCCTCATTCGGCTTTGGTTGGAATTGCACGAGATTTCAGAGAGAAAGAGAAAGAGAGAAAGAAAGGAAGAAGGGTTTGAAGAGGAAGGATCTTCTTGAATCCCTATGTTTCTAATCACTAGATCATAGTGGGACTTGTGCTATGTGTGTGTGAAGGATCAACATACGATCATGTCGCCATCATGGTGATTGTGTTACTTGGAGAGATCAAAGAGGGGTTTTGAAACCTATTTGCATGCAAGGACGAAAGACAATCCGATCTTCGAGTGAATTGTTGGATTAAAGGTGAGAAATCTATACTCAAAGTATTTAAATTTTGTTAGTAACTTGTTTTATAAGATGTGTAAGAAGTGTGGGAGAAATTAGAGGACCCAAGTGAGAGGATCGAGTTGAGAAAAAGACTCAGATGTGAAGAACTCTGGTTCTCGCATGCCCGAGCTTCAATGCTCACTTGCGTGAGAGGCCTTTAGAAGACATAAGTGCCTTTAAAACTCTGAGACTCGCTCGCGTGAGGACTTAAGTGGATAAAAGGCTTTCTCGCGCGAGCCCTCGCGTGACTGGCTCTAGTGCACTAAAATCCATTCGGTCGCCTAGGATTCAAACCTCGCGTAAGGTCTAGCGCACCCGATCTCCAAGGCTCGCTCGCGCGAGAAACAAAGTAAAGTTTATTTAGACTCTTTTTGTGTGAATTTTTTAGAAATATATCTTAGGTTTTCTTAAGCATTTCCTAAGAGGTATTTAGACACTTTTGTAAACACCCAAATTTGGCCCAAGGCCTAATCAGAATATATTTCGAGAGAGGTACCCTTCCGAGCTTTTGATGGCATGTATGGAACCTTTAGGAATCACCCTAGATCCTATAGGAACCTGCCCTGAACCTTTAGAAATCAATCCTAACCCTTAGAACCCGTTCTGAACCTAAACCTAACTTTTCGAGCCTTGGACAAGGAGTGATACACTGGAACTATCTATGGCCTTCTACTATAATCGAATCTTATACCATTGAAAAATAGAAGTCGTCAGCTTTCCAATGGTCTAAGAATCGCCCCAATCAGAGTTATACATCAAAAGATATGGCGGTTCGAACCCGGAGGGCAAAGGAGTAATTTCAAGTGGGTCCCCCTTTAGATTTGTCACAACTAATAGTTGCGCCAATTATACTTTTGCCTGTTGCAACTAATAGTTATTCCTGTATTAAAGTGGACCCCACCCTCATGAGGCAACTTTTAAAGCCCTATTCAGCACTGTTTTACTGTACATTTGCCTGATGCAACTATTAGTTGCGCCAGGCATATGAATAGTAACCCTATCTTTTTACCCCAAAATTCGTGATTGGGGTTTGACTTGTTGACCACCTTGACCTTTGGGGTGTATTTTGATAGTTCTATTGCACCCTTCTACACCTTATTTGCAACCCATTAAGTGGCCTAAAGGCTCACCCTATCATCCACCATTGGAGGACCTTCTCTTACATTTCAAGGCTCCAAAAACCTTAGGAAACCTTAGATGTTAGATTACCTAATTCCTAATCTTGATTAGCATCTAAACACCCTCCTAACGCACCCATTTCCTATAAATAGAGACCCCCACCCCTTGGTTTAGGGGTTGAGAATTTTAGCCTAAGAGAGAGAGCATAAAGTGAGAAGATCTTTCTCCCTTTGGTGCACACTTCCCATATAAATTCTAGATTTCAAAAAGCTCCCTTAGACCTTAGCATTTTACTAAAAGCCTTTAGGTTAGGTGTGTACAATCCTTTAACCTTCCCTCTCTACCTCTTAGCTTCAAGCCTTAGGAGTTAGAACCCCATTTTTCACCATTCAAGCCTTCAAAAGTTCATCAAAGCGTGCCAACGCAAGGCTCTCCTACGGTGTTACAAGGGCCCGAGGGCTCCGGCTCTCCCCTTTCTTCTCTTATCTCTTCTTTAGCTCTTCCCATCCTCCCGTTTATACCGTTATGCTGCCAAATTTTCGGTAGGAACGGAAGAGCACAAATAGGATTTAAGGTCCATTTGGGCAAGAGGAAGCTATTTTCTTTTCTTTTACTTTATTTTTATGTTGGCCATTAATAGAGACTGCGTTAAGCGGGTTGATCAGGTGCCTAACACCTTCCCGATCGATAACTGAAGCCCCTACCCAAGAGCCTTTGGTGTGGATCAGATTCAGAGTCATATTTTTAGCACTTCGACGCTCATAAAAATGAACTAGATTTTCCAGGACACCAAAAGCTCTAGGTGGCGACTTTATATCTTCGTTAAAGAGCGCATCGTCGCGACGGGATCATAAAAATCTCACGGTTGCACAACTTTGAATGAAGGATTAAAGTGTTGAGCTTATATGGGAGTTCGCAAGAGGATGTTATGTGGAATATGTTATGCGTGACTTGAGGTAGGGGAATATTCTATATCATTTAAATTGATACAAATGCATAGAAATTGTGATGTGATAAGTAGGGATGTGATTTTAGTTTTGTTTGAGCTTTGTACACGGATTTAAAGCATGTAATTTAAAATGTGAAAAATGATAAGCACGTGTGTGTGCGAATATGATAAGTGTTGTGAACATGATAAGTATGCGCGATAAATATGTGTAAATTTGACAAGTAACTCATCAATCATTGGGCTCCGGTACGGCGGGATATCCGTTCAATTTTTCATACCGGCCAACGGTGAAACATGAATGTGTTAAGTGTGAACGTGAATGCAATTATCAAGTATATGAAATCCTAAATCTAATTATAAATTAAATCACTTTACACGGTGTGAAACTATAAGTTAGAATCTGCACATATATTTAAGGTTTAGTATAACGAATCCATTGTGCTCCGGTATGGAGGGATATTCGTTTATTGTGCTTCAGTACGGCAAAATATCCATTCATTGTGCTCCGGTACGGGAGGATAGCCGTTCAATTAATACTGGCCGACGGTAATTTCATGATAAGGTTCAATGAGTGACGATGGTTAGGATTCTCATCGGTATAATAGTAACGTGGCTCCCAATGCTATATTTGCTTGGGGCGATAATTTAAGTTATTGCTTTAATTATGATAAGATGTGAAGAAAGAATGTGAAACAAAATCTGATGTTGCAAATAAGAATTTAGAAAATCAAATGACGTTTGTGAAAGTGTGTTAAATTCTATTTTGAGTAGGTTCATGTTTCTTTTCAAAAGATGATTTATGTGAATTGTGTTAAGCCGTGAAACTTAGTCATGGAATCAGTGTTTTTGTGATAATATAAATGCTTTTGATATGCCCCTATTGAGCTTGGATGTTATCTCACCCCGACTATACGTCACAAGCACAGGTGCTGATCTGGATCGGGAGCAAGAGAAAGGTATAGGATCTCCCGTTTTGGGAAGTCTACCCTAGGTGAGGACTTGGATTGGGCATGTTTTGGGTTTGTATGGTGGATTTTATGGACTTTAGGATATTTGGAATTGCTATGTCATATGACTAAATTCGATGTTAAAAGGATTAAATTGTAAGTATGTTTGTAGGCCATTATTTGGGTAATTGTCAGCCATCACCGGTGGTTTTTCTTTTAAGCCCTTTTTGTTAGATGTCATGTATAAAGTAGAAGGATTTAGTTCTGCCTTATGATATCTAAATTTCTGTTTTCGCATATGTATAATATCTGCTTTAATTTCTGTATCTATATGTGGAGGTACCAGGTAAAATTCTGTATTTGGATTATGAAGTATGATTCGACGATCCGATTTTCCTATTGGATTTGGTTTAAAGAAGGAAAATAAATATTGTAGAGGATTTAGTAGAAATGGAACAATCGGGCTATCATAGATCTCCAAATCTGGCAACAAGCAAACTATAATTAGAAAATTACTAATAAAAAATAATTAAAAGGCAATAAACTATAAAAGAAAACCTACCAGTCCTACAAATCCTAAAAATCCATAATTTTAAAATTTCAAAATCAAAATCAAAATTCAAAATTCAAATTTTAAAATTTTAAATTAAAATTGAAAATTGAAAATTCAAATTCCAAATTTAATTCAAAATTCAAAATTCGAATTTCAAATTCAAATTCAAATTTCCAAATTTCAAATTTTAAATTTTAAAATTTAAATTTCAAAATTTTCAAAATTTAAAATATAAAACGAAATCCTCCAAATCCTAAAAAAAAACTTACATATGAAAAGAAAGGAAAGAAAAGGAAATCCTACCAATCCTAAAAGAAATTCAACAAATCCTTCACGAGAAGAGAAAGCAAAGAAAAGAAAATCCTTGAAATCCTACAAAAGAAAAGAAGGAAAGAAAATAAAATCCTTCCACTCCTACAAATCCTACAAATCCAAAAAAAAAATAAAAAATTTAAAATCAAAATTCAAATTTCAATTTCAAAATTCAAATTGAAATTTCAAAGTTCAAAATCAAAATCAAAATCAAAATTTCAAATCGAAAATTTAAATTCAAATTCAAAATTTCAAAATTCGAATTCAAAATTCAAAAATTTTAAATTCGAAAATTCAAAATTCAACAAAAAAAAAAAAAAAAACCTCGAGATCCTGAAAATCCTAAAACAAACAAAAGGCCTAAAAGAAATCCTACAAATCCAAAATTTCAAAATCCTAAAAATTCAAAATTCCAAATCAAATGTTGCAAATCAAAATCAAGATTTGAAATTCAAAATTCAAATTCAAGTCAAGTTTCAAAATTCAAAATGAAAATTTAAATTCAAATTTAAAATCAAAATTCAAAATTCAAATTCAAATTTCAAGTTTTGAAATTCAAATTTTAAATTTCAAAATCTAAAAAAATCCTACAAATCTTTAAAAAATCCTAAAGATTCTTTATTTTTTTTCATATAAAAATAAACTAGACTGTTGAAAAGTTCAGAATCAATCGATTGCTTTAAATAAATCAATCGGCTGATTTGCCACAGTGAACAGAATAATACCCTGTCTTTGCGTGTCAGTCGATCGATTGATTTTCACAAATCGATCGATTGATTGACAAAATGGTGAACAATTCCATAGTCCTAGCAGGATAATGTTTAAAAAAAAGCAAAAAAAACAAACCTAAACACTCCAAAAACCAATAAAATTTCGTTGCGTCCTCAACAGCGGTGCCAAAAACATGATCGATTTTAAAAGTGTAAAATGAACCTAAGAAAGTATAAAAGGCGAGATATTTGTTGTGATAAAGACTAACAACTACACAAACACAAATAAAAAAAATCTAAACAAAGCTAATGCAAGAAAAACAGTGAATAACTAAATAACGATGAAAAGATGATCAAGGGGTCCGCTAACCCTAGATTTGTAATTTTTCTACCAACAATCAATCGCACATTTCAATGTCAAATTATTTACTCTCATTTAACTACAAGAAAAATTATTCAATAAAAATGTGACTATGATAATCGGCATACACTATTCTAACACTATGGCGCATTTAATCACGTCCTGAACCATGTGAAAGGCATAACACATGACAAGCACATACCATAACAAAAAAATCAATCGTACGATATCTTATATCGATCTAGGTGGAATAACTCGTTTATTGTCGCCAATCACACGGTCAATGACTATAAATGAGTATTCGAGGATAACACAATATGCTTATACTGAAAGTCATACGATTCAATAATTATGACAAGGAATATAAATATTAACCCTCATTTTACTGTAAGTAAAATGAATCGAAAAGAATGTGATTATTGATCTACAGTAAAATGAATCGAAAAGAATGTGATTATTGATCTGGCATACCCTATCCTAGCACTATGACGCATCCAATCACGACATGAATCATGCCAAAGGCATAATGTATTATAAACATACCACCATGACAATGATAATTAATCATACGGCATCCTATATCGGTCTACAAGATCGATCTAGGTGGAATAGCCCTTCTATTGTTGTCGATAACCAAGATCGACGGCTATAAATGAGTATTCAAAGATGTATCAATAAGCACAAAATATTAACCATATGATTCTATATTTTTATAAAGACATGATTGAATTAAAATAAATTAACTACTTATCTAGGGCTCGCTTTCTCCTTGAATGAGCGATTTTAGCCGCTCATCTCCGATCCACAGGCAAGGCACATATCCGAAACCATCATAAAAATGCTCTTTGATTATCAAATGCTCAGATCTTTTAGGAAAAGATCTGAAACCTTACAAAGCTTTGGTTCTTAATTACAAACTACTTCTCAAAGCTAAAACTAAAGAAATTAAAAAATTAAGGAGAAAACCCTAAAGAAAAATTAATGAAAATTGGCCAAAAAGAGGCCCCCAAAAGAGGACCAGGAGGTTCCCTAAAACCCTAAGCACTGTTTTATTTATATAGGGCTCGGACTAAAAACCTTCCATAAACAAGTCAATCAATTGAATTCCAAGATTCAATCTATTGAATTCAAAATCTGAATTTTGGCGAAATCATTTAAATTTGAAATAAATTGATTGATTTTAAGAAATCAATCAATTAGAATTTAAATTAGAATTTGTGAGGGAAATAGCTGTCATCAAACTCAATCGATTAACTTTAAATTTTGATTTTGGGCGGCAGAACAGTTGTCATAACCTCAATCGATTGATTTTCAAAATTCAATCGATTGAGTTAGACTTGTGACATTTTTAACTCTCTTAGCAATGGCTAGATCAATCGATTCTTTCATAGATTTCATTGTTTCCTTTGGTTTCATGGTTCAATGCCCCCATGTTGTCCTTAATTATGCTCTTTTATGCTTCTACAAGATCCATTAGATGAAGATACCTAAAACCACTAAAACTACACAACAGTCGTCAGATAGCCTTCATCGGATAGCCAAATATTGGTATTAGGGTGCGAAATATGGTCATATTTCGGCACAGATCACATGCTAGAGGAAAATATGGAAGAGTTCGACCCTCAGAATACATTAGCATAGGAGGAAGCTTAGAGTTACGAAGGCAGTGGAATCAAAGGAATGAAATCATTGGGGTGGTCGAGCCTCTGAATTTAGCCGACTATTTCTCCAATCCCGCTCCCCAAGCGGCACCTCTAGATCTGGGGCTATAATTTCTAACACCAACTCCTATTAACCATATTCAGCCCAATTTTACCTCACAAGCGCTACACCAGCCATTTCCAGCACCAACCCCCATCAATTACATGGTCCCCAATTTTACCCCACCTCTAGCACCAGTCAACTACAGCTAGCCCAGTGTCACAACACTACCACCAGTCTACCCATCTCCAACACTAGTCAACCATATTTGGTCCAATTTTGTCATGCCATCAATCCAGTCATCTCCAATACATCCATCCACTCCATTTCACATCCCCGGACCAACCTATGATCCCCATCAAGTCCCACTCAATTACCGCCAGATAGATGCCAATGCTGGCGATAACAATAATGAAGGGACCATTGAATTCATCACACGATCGGACAAAATTTCTAAATAGTCAGAGGTACCGGCACCAATCCAAACCGTGGAAAGAAGGGAACCCGTGACGGTACACCCCATGGAAAGAATGAGTCGGGAATATACATTAGAAACACAATTGAGAAGAACTCTGACCCACATCAGCATCTGGGACATACTAATGACGTCTCTACCACACTTCAAACCTTTAATGGCGGCCCTGAAAGATGCTCATGTCTTCGATAAAGTGTCCCTAGATGAGGTGGGAAAAATGATTGGGCAAGTGTTGGCTCCCAATGTCATCTCGTTTTCAGACATCGATCTTCCAAATGAAGGGGCCAACCATTCCATATCCCTCAACATCATGGCGAAAATAGGAAATTTATGGATACGATTGGTACTGGAAGACAACGGGTCAATATTAAATGTATGCCCTCTAAGGACTACAACCAAGATTAGGGTCGATCCATCCATCTTTTGGCCAGCAAAGATAGGAGCCCGAGGGTTCGATAACACTAGGCAGGAAGTAATCGGAGAAGTTGACCTTGAGCTCACCATTGGGCCAATGACCTTTTCCATTCCCTTTCAGGTCATGGATATCAAGTCAACCTTTAATTTGTTGTTGGGGTGCCCGTGGCTACACGAAATTGGGGCGGTGCCCTCCACCCTCCACTAGAACATCAAGTTCATATCAGAGTAGAAGGTCATAGCCATCCTGGGTGAGGGTTGGGAAGAAAAAGAAAGAACTGCACACAACATAGAAACCTTAAAATGCTAGACTTGCCACACACAACTGAGAACATAGAGCTTCATAGTTTCCAGTATGATACAATAGTTGTGGCTCCGAAATCCTTCGGGAGGAATGATCGCAACAGTGGCCATGCTCCAAATATGGGACTATAAAAAAGGCAAAGGATTGGGACCTCGCTTGCAAGGCAAGAGGGACCAGGTCAGAGCAAGAGGAGGGCAGCAATAAGAGGTTAAGCCCACAGAATAAGAGGTTCGAGAGGCCAAGGAAAAGGCCCACACAACAGCTGCAGCTAAAGCCAGGGGAATAAACCTGGAAGAAGATGAACCCCGCCAGCAACCACACATCCAAAGTATCTTTATGAGCACAGGGGTTATCAAGATCGACCAAAATGGGGCAACCTAACTAACCCCACACAAAAAAGCCCCTGTCCATAAGACCAATCCTCAAATCATTCCCCTCGAAATTGAAATAGATCTCGCTTCCTTATCACTCTTTGAGGAGGAGGTATCCCGGCCAGTACAAACGCCTGTGTTAACCCACCCCAAGCCAGTGCTAACATTTGAGGACCAAGTTTCAGATGAACCTATTATAAGCATGCTGAAAGCCAACCCCGGAAGGCCATCTCACACCACATCCTCCACAGACCATGCTAAGGGTGCAACACCGCAGGTGAGGAATTGGACCTCAACGCCCATAACTCTGAAAGCATCTGGTGGCCTAAAATTTGGCAACGACTTTCAAAAAATATAACCTATAAAAAGTGAGATTAGCCCTTGGCAAGCAATGCCATACATGTATCCCGCATTGCCAAGAGCTGAACTCCGAAGAAAAGAAAAATCCCAAAAAAATAGATAAAATATAAAATTCAAAAAGATGGTGTTTTAAGATTCCTGAGAAAAAGAAAAGTGATGCCTTAAAAGAAAAACCTATCTGGCATGAAACCGACCTCCTTCCTATAGAGATACAAGAAGAGGTAAGAGCCACAGATCTAGATGAGGA
The DNA here is from genome assembly GCA_021018995.1 of Chloranthus sessilifolius. Taxonomy (NCBI): domain Eukaryota; kingdom Viridiplantae; phylum Streptophyta; class Magnoliopsida; order Chloranthales; family Chloranthaceae; genus Chloranthus; species Chloranthus sessilifolius. The sequence goes on along the minus strand of CM037597.1, from coordinate 28,034,575 downwards.
GGTCCTAATTGCGGAGCTTCCCAATGAGCTCCTCGACCAATATGCCGATTTTGAGAATGGCCCTACCCTAATCGTTGAAGAGACCGAAGAAGTCAATTTAGGGACTAAAGAGGATCCTAAAATCACCAAGATTGGAACGTCGTTGTCTCCCGAGGAATGAAAAGACATGATTGATTTCCTTCGATCATACCAATACATCTTCGCTTGGTCATATGAAGATATACCCGGTTTGGAAACCGATTTGGTCGAGCATGAGCTGCCATATCCCGATGTCAAGTCCGCCAAGATGATGTTGATGCGCCTCCAGCCTGAATGGATGTTAATAAAGATGAAGTCGTCAAGCAGTACAATGCGGGTTTCCTCCTGGTTTCCAAATACCCGCAGTGGTTGGCCAACATTGTATCAGTACCGAAGAAAGATGGAAAGGTTCGCATGTGCATTGACTTAAGAAATCTCAACAAGGCGAGCCTGAAAGATGACTTTCCTTTACCACACATTGACATCTTGGTCGATAATACTGCCAGGAATAGGATGCTCTTATTCATGGACGGGTTTTCCAGCTACAATTAGATAAAAATGGCAGAGGCAGATCAAGAAAAGACATTGTTCATCACTCCATAGGGAACTTTCTGCTATCGAGTCATGCCGTTTGGATTGAAAAATGCTAGGGCAACATATCAAAGGGTGCTGGTAGCACTATTTCATAATATGATGCACCGAAAAATTGAGGTGTACGTTGATGACATGATCACCAAGTCACAAGAGAGAGGTGATCATGTGGTGAACCCCCAAAAGTTGTTTGAAAGACTAAAAAAGTACAGGTTACGTCTGAACCCCCAGAAATACACATTTTGTGCCATATCAGGAAATTTGTTGGGCTTCATCGCAGCAGAAGTGGTATCGAAGTTGACCCAATCAAGGTGAAAGCCATCATAAAAATGCCTCCACCATCTACCAAGAAAGAAGTCAGAGGCTTCTTGGGTAGGATACAACACATCAGTCGGTTCATTGCATAGTTAACTCCTACCTGTACGCCGATGTTCAAGCTGCTAAGGAAAGATTCGCCCATCGAATGGAATGATGTGTGATAGCCTGGATCTTCCCAACATGATCTTCTGAGCGATATTTTTTTTTTTACTAAATGGGAAAACCCGGACAGATATGGCACACCATGATGTGTGACAGCCTAGATCACTTTCCATTACAGATATGGTACACCATAAAAACAAACGAACTAAAATTTTCAGGCAGCGAAAATGACAGAACAATATCTCAAACTAAATATATGTAGCAAAATAAAAGAACCACTGGTGACAGCCGACTGTCACCTAAACAGTGGCGAACACAACACGTATCAAAAATCTTCTTTACAAACTTATTACATATACCAATTCTCAAGTTTAACGATACCCAAATTAATACCAAGGCCTCCGGTTAAAACTTCTCGGAGGGGAGGTCTGCGGCACAGTAGGATCCGCCAAAAACTCCAGGTCCTGCTCGATACTTGTACCTGTGACCTATAGTCGAGGGATGAGCTAACAGTCTAAGCTCAGTAGGGAAAAGCAATACTAATAAACATCTTTTTAGACAAGAACACAGAGTTGATTGATTAAAATCCAATCGGCGAACTCAAACTTCAATTTCATTTTTTAGGTCAAGACAAAACCATTTTGAGAAAAACATCATCATGTGCTTCAAAATCAAAGTGTGCAGTGGAGTTCTCAGTTTCTAATTCACTTGTACAGATTCGGTCAGTATTCATTCTATTTCAATTTCATTTAGTATCTTTTGTATACAGTATTACCCGACGTGTCGGTCCAGTATCGATTTCCATTGTCGAATGCAGTGTCAGTCATTACAGTGATGCAGTACATGACGCACGATTTAACCCGCCGAGCTGGTCCAATATGCAGTATGCAGTGTAGTGTTTACGGTTTAACCCACCATACCGGTCCAGTATGCAGTGTGCATGGTTTAACTCGTCGTACCGGTCTAGTATGCAGTACATGATGCACGGTTTAACCCGCCGAGCCGGTCTAGTATGTAGTGTGCTCAGTATATGCAGTATGTTCAGTGTCCAGTACTCAGATGATTCATGTTTCAGTTCAGGTTCACATATTTATTCATGGTTTGAAAGTTTCATACTTATTCACATACTTATTCACAATTTGAGATTCCATATCAACATTTCAGATTCTGAGTTCACTTTCAGATTTCGAATACACTTTAGATTTCAAATTCAAATTCAGAGTTTTCAGCTCAATCGTCATGTCCTAATATCATATTCCAATTCATATTCATTATGCAAATTTACACTCTTAGATTCTTCCTGAAAATCATATTAAAAAACACGGTTCACTTCTGTTTTCAGATCTATTATTGATTGTAAAAATAAGGTTTCCTATATGGAAGTCAAATTACAAAATCACGTTTCAAATATGGAATTCAAATTCAAAATCACGATTCATATACAGAATTCAAATCACAAAATCATGTTTCCTATACGGTATTTAAATCATGGAATTCAAATCACAAAATCATGTTTCCTATACGGTATTTAAATCATGGAATTCAAATCAAGGCATGTTTCAAAATCATATGCTAAACTAACAGTTCAAATCATCAAGGCAAAATCACGGTTTCACGGACTTCAAAATATTTAGGTTCAAAACATAATCAATTCAAACTCAAATCGAAGATTTCAGGCATTTCAAAGCTATCACATTTTTAAGTATAAACCAGAATCAAGTCCATGAATCAGCATCAAGATGAACTTGTGTGTTGAAATTCCCTACCTCAAAGTCAAAAATTCGTGAATAACATGGCATGAATCGGATCAAATTCCTTCTCAAAGACTCCTCATATTCACCCTAAATCACAAGTTGCAATACCCTATATGTTAACAAATCATACTGGCCACACACACGGCCCCGAATAGCGTGAAAGAGCTCAAAAACTAAGGTCCACAAACTAGGGTGCCTCACTGCGACGAGCCACAGGGTCACCACGACGAAGTGTACAGGTGCCACATGACAAACAGTGTCTCGCCATGGAAAGAATGAATAGTGTGATTTTTTCCTTGAATTCCATGTAGCACTTGTCGCAGTGAGGGCTTTTTTCAAAACACATCTCGCCGCGGTGAGACACGAAATCGCCTTCGCGAGCCTGACAAGACTCACCTGCTTTTAGTTCATCCCTCTTCGTTCGAAATCCTAAATCATTAAGACTAATAGCTATTTTCAATAGAATTTAACCAAATTACAGTGATAAGGAGCACAATTAAGGCTTCCTATCAAAATTTCATGCACATGTAAGGTACAATAAGATCGGGATAAAGGGATTTCGGTCACAAGACCTCTCACGTTTCCGATCTTTGGGGATTTATTTGCATGTGGTCCAGATATGAGCAAATCGACCCTAATTATAGAAAATTCGAGATTAATAGGGCAGCGTAAACACTCACCTCTGCGGATTTTTCGTATGCAGGGGTTCCAGTCTTCGGTGATGAGGTGTCTCGTGATTTATGAGTTCTATCGTCTGGATTCTCGATCGTAGGCACTTCGAGATTTGAAAGATCGCTGTGATGACTTGGGTCGTGGTGATTGTTCGAGATCGATGACTAGTCGGGGTAGTGATCCCACGAATGGAGAGTTCGTATGGCTTGTAGTGCTCTTCAAAAATGGAAAACCGATAGGGGAGGTTGTAAGGGGCTTTCTCACACAACCCTCAACCGAAATGCATGTATTCCATGTGTGAGAATTTGGGTTTTATAACATGGGGGTGTTTGATCTAGTGTGGAGTGGTTACACACAGCTCGGTGCACGAGACTATCTTAAGCTTCAACTTATGGGTCTAATTCTTTTGGCTTGATTAACTAACGGTTCTCGATTGTTGGGCTGTTATCTACACCAACCCATATCAGGGTGCTATACGTGGGTCTTGATAGTGTGAACTGTCAATACACCACTTTCAGTGTACTAGCCTAACTAGTCAGGGGAATAAAAATAGAAAGACCAACTAAGGTCAGATGTCACTGGGGTGTTCAGATACCTAGACCTCTTGGTTACACATTGAGGCATTGACTAGTGGGATGACTAAAATGTCCATCATAAATTATGACATTCTAAAAATTAAGGCGTATGCCCTGCTAGGCTCGCGCACATAGTCGGTGTGTTAGTGTTAGGTTGTTTATGCCGTATGTCTGTACAAATAAACCAACATTGCTTTGGGTCATTGAGATTGAACTTGGCCCAATTTCGGGGTTCGAGTTTTCAAAGATCAATTTGCGTCAGGAATTAATTTCAGATTTGCATTTGGGTGTACTCGCTCAATTGAGATAAGTGGATCAAAGGCCACATTACATATGTGAGAAGTTTGGCCAAGGTCAAATCGGTCAAAGCAAGTCGCATCATCATCAAAAGTCAACTATTCAACGTTAACAAAAATTTGGGGTGTTAGATCCTTCCCACCTTAGTGAATTTTCGTCCTAAAAAATTGACGTGCCTTATTCGAAGATGTATGGACACTTGGTCGTTTCCAAACGAGAGTAGTCACATTCTCGTCACGAGTTAGTGACTCAACGTCCTTGGAAGATCAAGGTCATTACATTCTCCCCTCCTTTAAAAAAAATTCACCCTCAAAAATTCATCATGGGACCTATGAGGGGTTTGATGCTGGAGATGTTCGACATCAAGGTCAATATGTCAAACGGACGGGCAGAGTCAGATTGGTGCATTCGTGGTTCGACAGATAAGAAATTGGATTATCCTCCTACAAGGAACCACAGTGATCTTATCTCTTCTATGTGTCCTATCATTTGATAAGAGGTCGATAAAATGTGTCTATGCCCACCAATCTCTGAAAGTTTATGTCGCGGGTTGTCACTACCCTGCTCTAGCTGTAGGGTCGCTAGATTTGTATGCCGACGAATTAATGGAGAGTGTACACAACTCATGAAATGTCAAATAGAAACAAATTTCACATATGATCATCAATTGGAGGCTGCAAAATTTGACAAAGCAAAGAGGAAAATTTAACACTACCACTGCGTGGAGGCGCTTCTACCCAGAAAATTGAGAGGGCCTCAGAGTATTGGCCGCAGTTGGTGTCCACTCCCTTGGTTCGAGACAATCTCTCACGCGGTGTCCTTGTGCGCCACATCTGAGACATGCACCCATGGCCTATCTACACACTTTCATCTTAGGGTGTTTCCCACATCTTCAACATAGTTCATCCGGTGCGGATGAAGAGGTGCGAGCAATTTGTTGCACCCTTGCTGCTCCGGTAGTAGCAAAACATGAAAGGCAAAAAGGCGTAGGAGGTGCAACTGAAGGTGGCTGTGAATATGTAGTCTGAGCCGGTTGACTAGGTGCTAACATTAGGAACCCTGATCTCTAGCTTGCAGGCTCATGGACATATGACTGCACTTGACTTGTCCTATTCTGACTTTATTCTCGCTTCTCTTGTTCATATTTTCGATGTCCCTTTCGGCGATGAGTGTCAATCTCATGACTTGCACATAAGTTGTCGCCTCAAACAGGGAAATCCGTTCCTTGATCATCAGCCTTAGTCCATACTCAAACTTTTGGGCTTTCATAAGTTTAGTGGCCACAAGAAATGGTGCAAACCAAGAGAGTCTAGTGAATTTTGACTTATACTCTCGCACTGTCATTTGGCCTTGCGTCAACATTGCGAATTGGATCTCCATCCGACATCGCTCTGGAGCGGGAAAGTACTTCTCATTGAAGACTTCAGTAAACTCCGCCCATGTCCATGGTGTCTCTGGTGCTCGGGTTCTCTTGACAAACTTCCACCATGGATCTGCCTCTCCTTCGAGTTGGAAAGTGGCCCAACTCACTTTCTCTTCTTTAGTGCATGGGATTCTCCGAAGAATCTTCTCCATTTGGTTTAACCATCGCTTTGCTTCCATCGGATCAGTTTGTCCATAGAAGCTAGGAGGTCACATCTGTCTAAACTCCTGGAATCCTGAGGGTTGGCATCTCTCTGCTAGCAATGTAGCTTGTTGGTTGACCATAGTCTCTATCAATTGCTCGAGACGATGGCTATTGCTTCCTTCTCCCAAAGGAATGTCGCTGCATGATCAGCTCATGGTCGACCTCATGGAGGCATACTGATCTATCACGATAAACAAAAATTTCAATGCGAAGTGCTCGTGAAGATCAAAAGCATGACCAATTCAGGTTCCTATGTCCTAACCACATATGCCTAAACAGAGACATAACTTAGAATCCCTAGAAGACCTAGATGATAGGGATCGTAGATCCCTCCTACTTTCAGAGTGAATGTAGTGCCATCGCGTTTAAGTCCCAAAGAAGACCTAACGCCTAGGCTTTGATACCACTTGTGACAGCCCGAACTTTTCCACGACAATTTTCTGAACGATATTTATTTATTTATTTATTTTACTAAATGGGAAAACTTGAACCGGCGGATCGTAGATCACCTTCCATTACAGATATGGCACACCATAAAAACAAACGAACTGAAATTTTTAGGTAGCAAAAATGGCAAAACAAAATATAAAACTATATACATGTAACAAAATAAAAGAACCACTGGTGATAGCTGACGGTCACCTATACAGTGGTGAACACAACACGCATCTAAAATCTGCTTTACAAACTTATTACATGTACCAATTCTCAAGTTTAACAATACCCAAATTAATACCTAAGCCTCCGGCTAAAATTTCTTGGACGGGAGGTTTGTGGCACGGTAGGATCCGCCAAAAACTCCAGGTTCTGCTCAAGGCTTGTACCTGTGATGTATAGTCGAGGGATGAGCTAACAGTCTATGATCAGTAGGGAAAGCAATACCAATATACATATTTTCAGTCAAGAACACCGAGTTGATTGATTAAAATCCAATCGACGAAATCAAACTTCAATTTCATTTTTCAGGTCTAGACAAAATCCATTTCGAGAAAAACATCATCATGTGCTTCAAAGTCAAAGTGTTCAGCGGAGTTCTGAGTTTCTAATTAACTTGTACAAATTCAGTCAGTATTCATTCTATTTCAATTTCATTCAACATCTTTTGTATACAGTATTACCAGATGAGTCCGTCCAATATCGATTTCCAGTGTTGAATGCAATGTCAGTCAGTACAGCGATGAAGTACATGATACAGGGTTTAACCCATCGAGCCGATCCAGTATGCAGTGCAGTGTGTATAGTTTAACCCGCCGTATCGGTCTGATATGTAGTGTGTATGGTTTAACCAGCCGTACCAGTCTAGTATGTAGTACATGATGCGGTTTTACCTGTCGAGCCGGTCCAGTATGTAGTTTGCTCAGTGTCCAGTATGCTCAGTATATGCAGTATGCTTAGTGTCCAATATCCAGTGTCCAGTACTCAAATGATTCATGTTTCAGTTCAAGTTCACATATTTATTCATGGTTCGAAAGTTTCATACTTATTCACATACTTATTCATAGACTTATTAACAGTTCGAGGTTCCATATCAAAATTTCAGATTCTGAGTTCACTTTCAGATTTCAAATACACTTTGGATTTCAAATTCAAATTCAGAGTTTTCAGCTCAATCATCATGTTCAAATATTATATTCCGATTCAGATTCATTATGTAGATTTACACTCTTAGATTCTTCTTGAAAATCAAATTCAAAAACAAAGTTCACTTATGGATTCAGATTCATTATGTAGATTTACACTCTCAGATTCATTGTCAAAATCACGTTTCCTATACGGAAGCCAAATCACAAAATCATTTTCATATATGGAATTCAAATTGCAAAATCACATTTCATATATGGAATTCAAACCACAAAATTGCGCTTCCAATACAGAATTTAAATCACAAAATTCAAATCAAGGCATGTTTCAAAATCATATACTAAACTAACAGTTCAAATCACAACGGCAAAATCACGGTGTCACGGACTTCAAAATATTTAGGTTGAAAATATAATCAATTCAAATGCAAATAGAAGATTTCAGGCATTTCAAAGCTATCACATATTTAAGTATAAAATATAATCAAGTCCATGAATCAGCATCAAGAGGAACTTGTGTTTTAAATTTCCCTACCTCAAAGTCGGAAATTCACGACTAACATTGCACGAATCAGAGCGAATTCCTTCCCAAAGACTCCTCGTATTCACCCTAAATCACAAGTTGCACATACCCTATATGTTAGCAAATCATACTTCCCATACACATGGCCCCGAATAACGTGAAAGAGCTCAAAAACTAAGGTCCACAGAATAGGGTACCTCGCTACTGTGAGCTATAGGATCGCCGCGGCGAGGTGTATAGGTCCCACATGATAAATAGTATCTCGCCGCGGCGAGAATGAATAGTGTGATTTTTATCTTGAATTCCAGTGCTTGAATACATTTTGACGAGACGACTCAAGTCGCCGTATGCAGAATGAACAGTGTGATTTTGTCTTCAATTCCATAATGCTTCAACACATCTCACGCATGAGACTCAAAATCGCATGAGCCGAGCCTGACAAGACTCGCCTATTTTTGGTTCATCCCTCTTCGTTCGAAATCCCAAATCATTAAGACTAATAGCTATTTTCAACAAAATTTAACCTAAGTATAGTGATATGGAGCATAATCAAGGATTCCTATCAAAATTTTGCGCGCATGCAAGCTCTGATAAGATCGTGATTACAGGATTGCGGTCACAAGACCTCTCACATTTTCGATCTTTGAGGGTTTCTTTGCATGCGGTCTAGATTTGAGCAAATTGACCATAATTCTAGAGAATTCGAGATTAATAGGGCAGTGTAAACACTCACCTCTGTGGATTTTTCGTATGCAGGGGTTCCGATGTTCGGTGATGAGGTGTCTCATGATTTACGAGTTCTATTGTCCGGATTCTTGATCATAGGTGCTTCAAGATTTGAAAGATCACTGTGATGACTTGGGTCATGGTGATTCTCCGAGATCGATGACTAGTCGGGGTAGCGATATCAAGAATGGAGAATTCGTCTTGTAGAGCTCTTCAAAAATGGAAAACCAATAGGGGAGGTTGTAAGGGGCTTTCTCATAGAACCATCAACTGAAATGCATGTATTCCATGCATGAGAATTTGGGTTTTACAACATGGGGGTGTCTGATCTAGTGTGGAGTGGTTACACACAGCACAGTGTACGGGGCTGTCTTAAGCTTCAACTAATGGGTCTAATTCTTCGGGCTTGATTAACTAACGGTTCCTGATTCTTGGGCTGTTATCTACATCAACCCATATTAGGGTGCTATACGGGGTCTTGATGCCGTGAACTGTCAATACACCACTTTCAGTGTACTGGCCTAACTAGCCAAGGGAATAAAAATAGAAAGACCAACTAAGGTCAGATCTCATTGACGTGTTCAGATACCTAGACCTCTTGGTTACACACCAAGGCATTGACTAGTGGGATGAATAAAATGTCCATCATAAATTATAACATTCTAAAAATTAAGGCACATGCCCTGCTAGGCTGTCACACATAGTTGGTGTATTAGTGTTAGGTTGTTTATGTCGTATGCCTACAAATAAACCAACATTGGTTTGGGTCATTGAGATTGAACTTTGCTCGATCTCGGGGTTCGAGTTTTCAAAGATCAATTCACATCAGGAATTAGTTCCAGATTTGCATTTGGGTGTACTCGTTCAATTTAGATTAGTGGGTCAAAGGCCACATTACTTATGTGAGAAGTTTGACCAAGGTCAACCTATGCCAACAGGACTTTTCCCTTTATCATATTTAGGAAAGGTAGCGTCGTCAGATCACCTAACATGATCCTGTCATACAAGTGCATCGTGTACAAAGTTTTACAATTGCGAAAGCGTAATATTAACTCTGACAAAGAGAACATATGATACATACCTGATATTCCTTTACTGTCTAAAACAGGAAAATAAACAACAAAATATAAACAAAAGCTATGTATAGCTTTCCACCGATAACGGCTATCCGTCATCTAAACAGTGGAGAGAAGACCTATACAAGAAGTACCGAATATCTCAAATATACTACTGCTGTTATTCATGTTTCAAAATAAAACTCTCTTTCTCTCAAACCTATTTAGGAAAAAAAGTCTTCAGCAGAATCTTCCTCCTTGTCCTCCTCCTCCTTCTCTTCAGGTTGGTAGGTAGGATCAGCCTCGTTCTCAGGGGTCTTGAGCAATATCTGCAGCTAAGACATGAAGTCGTAGGATGAGCTATTATCGAAGCTTAGCAGAGAAATTTAAAGTGCTACTTTATATGTTAAATTTCCAATTCACTTCTAGATGCATAAATTATAAAACTAAACATATTATATCTTACCTTGGATCTAATCTAGTAAAATTTAGTATAAACAAGCAATAAATCATGCGAATCATTAATCATGTTGACAGATTTATGTTGAACAAATGTAAGGAATCATGTTTCATGTGAAACAAATACAAGGAATCATGCTGACAAGGAATCCGGTTGAAATAAGGCATCAAACTGAATAAAGAATCAAACTTTCGAGATCAAATGTCTACCCCCTGAGCTATGTTAACAAGGTCACTAGCACCGAGAAATCAAGCCCTTGAGCTATGTTATCAAGGTCACGTGATAAAAGACGAGTCAAGCCCCTAATCTAAGTTAGCAAGGTCACTTGGTACAAGACCATCAAACTCCCGAGTTAGCGGGATCACTTGTTTTCAAGACTTACACAGTCAAACTCCCGAGTTAGCTGGATAACTTGGCTCAAAACGAAGCAAAGACGTGTACATGACATCAAGGATAATAGGACATGAACATGAATAATGCATGGTATCATGTATGCACGACCATCATAAACAGATATCATAGAATCATATAGCAAAACTGATTTGAATAACTGAACTTATATGCTCATACATAACTGAAACTAACATCATTATTCATCAAAACTAACTAATCATAATCATGCAAAAGAATACATCGAGTCTGAAACTATTATCATCATTATACATTACTATAAACTGTCTTGCACTAGCAATCATAGTTTGTGCAACCGTGCGAATCGAGACGATCCCGTCGCGACGATTCGCTCTCTAACAAAAATATAGAGTCGCCACCTGGAGCTTTCGGTGTCTCGGGAAACCTAGTTCATTTTTATCAGTACCGAAGTGCTAAAAATATGACTCTGAATCTGATCCACACCAAAGGCTCTTGGGTAGAGGCTTCGGTTATTGATCGGGAAGGTGTTAGGCACCCGATCAACCCGCTTAACGCGGTCTCTACTAATAGCCAAAAATAAAATGAAGTAAAAAAAAGAAAATAGCTTCCTCTTGCCCAAAAGGGCTTAGAATCCTATTTCTGCCCCTCTGTTCCTACCGAGAAGTCGGCGGCGTAATGGTACAAATGGGAGGATGGAGGGAGCTAGAAAGAGATAGGAGAAGAAAGGGGAGAGTCAGAGCCCTCGGACCCTTGTAGCACTTTAGAGGAGCCTTGCTTGGCTTGGTTTTGATGACCTTTTGAAGGCCTTGTATGGTGGAAAGTGGGGTTCTAACTCTTAAGGTTTAAAGCTAAGAGATAGGGAAGGGGGGCTAGGGGATCACACACACCTAACCTAAGGGTTTTCTATGAAATGCTAAGGTCTAAAGGAGTTTTGTGAATTCTGGAATTTGTATGGGGGGTGTGCACCAAAGGGACAAAGATCTTCTCACTTTAAGCTCTTTCTCTCTTAGGTAGAAATTCTCAACCCTTAAACGAAGGGGAGGGGGGCTCTATTTATAGGAAAATGATAGGATAGGAGGCTACTTAGATGCTAATTAGGGTTAGCAATTAGGTAATCTCTAATCTAAGTTTTCCTAGGATTTTGAGAGCTTGGATATGTGGGGGAATGGTTTTAATGGTGGATGATAGGTTAGTGTTTCAAATCACATAAGGGTTGCAAATAGGCATTAAAAGGGTACAACATAGTTATCAAATCACACCCCAAGGACTGAGGTGGTCAACAAGTCAAACCTCAATTATGATTTTCGAGGTAAAATCTAATAGTTACTGTTCATATGTCTGGCGCAACTAATAGTTGCGCCAGGCAAATATACAATAAAACAGTAATGAACAGTAGCCTGGAAGTTCGCTTCGCGAGGGGTGGGGGGACCCATTTATACCTGGCACAACTATTAGTTGTGCAAGGCCATTTCTGGGGGAAAAAGGCCTGGCCCAACTACTAGTTACGTCAGGCAAATTCAGGGGGAAAATGGCTTGGCGCAACTATTAGTTGTGCCAAGTAAAAAACTCAAAATTCTGCCCGATTTCTGAATCGCCGTAACTTTTGATATACAACTCCGATTAAGGGGATTCTTGGCTCGTTGGAAAGCTGGAAGTCTTCTTTCCAATGGTATATGATTTAATATTAGTAGAAGACCTCAGCGAGTCCTAGTGCACCACTATTTATCCATTGGTCGGGAAGGTTAGGTTTAGGGTTTGGAATGGGTTCTAAAGATCGGGACTGGTTTCTAAAGGTTCGGGATAGGTTCCTAAGGGTTTGGGGTGATCCCTAAGGGTTCCATACATGCCATCAAAAGTTTGAAAATGTGCCTCTCTTGAAATCTATTTCGATCGGGCCTCGGGCTAAATTTGGGTGTCTACAGATGCCCCTCTTTGGTATCCGATCACTAGTGATCGTATACTAAAGAAAAGAGAAATTCGAAGAGGCCCAAGGCATTACTGATGGGTTCGCTGTATTCAGAACGAACTTTAAACATCAGGTGAGTAACACGGTGAGAAAACGAAAGCCCTAGGGTGCTAGGCTAATCATTTATTTCTCGAGGTAATCGGTTCCCAAGCGCTTAGCGACATTACTGGGCATAACCGAGGTGGAATAAGTTGCGAAAGCCCAATAGCTGGGAAAAATGTTTGCCTCTTGAGTTGTGAAAGCTTGTTAGTCGGGAAAAATGACTACTTCTCGAGATTATTTGAAGGTGATTGATGTTCGAGATTTATTCTGAATACAACATTTTCGTAAGTAAGGGGGGTGATTGTCCCACATTCAAAGATAGGTGCGAAGTAAACATACGCAAGGCTCCACAGTTTGCGTCCAATCTTACAAGGCATTTGACGACCTCACTAGATTATTCGCAGGTGCCCTTGCTGAAAGCAGGGTTTGAGATCTTTCGGCGAACCCATCGATCCCAAAGTTTATTTAGCATGACCACCCGAGCGAAGTGAATAGATGTCACAATGCTTTTTGGGAGTACGTACCATTTTTCTGAAAGCATGCCTCAGCTCAGCATGACCTAGAGTATCCAGTTTCGACTTCCTTGAACAGATCCAACCAAACATTAGGCACCTCCTAAAAGGGGGCATCTAATCCTGGTCTATGTTGAAAATGATCATAATCATCAATTAACTACGCATAATCATGCACCCATCGGGGGCAATAAGCAACAACAAAGGCGATGGAAGCCCCGACCCGGACTCGCCCGAGTACAATTTACGGGGACAAACGACCATCATATGGATGCCCAGACGCATGGCGTACACTTTATAGGGATACCGCTACCCATACAGGTTTTAAGCCTGCAGAAAATAAAAGGGAAATGAACCCTTTTGAATCATGGTTGCACATAGTTTGATTGATATGTAATCTCATTCTCGACAGGTTGGTCTCAACCAACGATTGACCTTTTCCAATGGGGAATCTGAATCTTAAGACAGTCACGTTCATATGAATCCAGAGACAGAGTGCTTGGCTCAAAAGATTTAGCAGTGGAATCAATTTGATCCAAGCATTGACTGTTTATCCGAAGTTGACACTATCGCTCCTACTTTGAAGTAGGATCCATGGATCCAAGGTGAACCTTTGGCCTAAGACATTAATTTCGCAAAACTGCGTTGTCGATAAAATATTGCCATTTTACCGCATCGAAAATACGCGAGTGCGTAGCTTTGTGGGGAAACACAAATTTATTCTTCTTCTCTCTCTTTTTTTTTTTTTTTCAAAGATTGCTTTTTCCAATTTTTTTTTTAAAAACAATTATTATTTGGACCTCGAACCCCGGGAGGCGCACGACCGGACAACGCATACCAAGAGTCCGTGCCTCCACAATAGTTTGCGACGAAACTGAAGCCAACGTACTCACGCTCATGTGACATAGAAAAGACCGGGTCAAAATTGGGTGTCCACCGAAGGATACTCAATCTTGGCCTCCGTCATCAAGGAAGTTACAGATGAACAACTATGCATAAACATGCACCCATTAGGGGCGATAAGCAGCAAAGGTGATGGAAGCCCCGAACCGGACCTGCCTGAGTACAATTTATGGGAATAAACAATCATCATACGGATACCCAAACGCATGACGTACACTTTACAAGGATACCGCTGCCAATACAGGTTTTAAGTCTGCAGAAAACTAAAGGAAATGAGCCCTTTTGCATGCATGTTTGTATATAGTTGTCTGACGTAGTTTCATATCTGATAGGTTGGAATCAATCCAACAATGGATCTTTTCGAGGACGGAGTTATCCAGACCTCAAACCCCGTAGGGCGCTCTCCTGGACAGTGTAGACCAAGAGTCTACACCTCCGAAAATATCATGTGACGAACTTGAAGTACAAGGCACTCAAGTTCACCTGAAATTAAAATATGGAGCGATCAGGGCGAAGATATAGTGGTGGAATCAGTCTGATCCAAGTATTGACTATTTGATCGAAATTGACACTGTCGCTCCTACTTTGAAATAGGATCCATGGATCCAAGGCAAACCTTAGACCTAGGACATTAATTTTACACAACTGCGTTGGCGGTAAAATATTAATATTTTACCGCATTGAGAATACGCGAGTGTGTAGCTGTGCGTAAAAGTTCACAGATTTCTTTTTTTCTTTTTCAAAATGATTTTCATTTTCCCCTTTTTTAATAAACCTAACGTCGGTGGCGGGATGCATCATTTGATTTGTCCATCGCTAAGAAGTTGCTTGCTTCGAGGGTTTGGACCGTTTGATGTTCCTGCACATCCTTGAGAAAATGTCAGTCCCTTTTTTGTTTATATAGGTAACAATAAGCATCCTAATTAACAGAAGGAGAAATAAACTTTTATCTATATATATATATTTTTTTTCATTTTCAAGATTTATATATATATATTTTTTGTACACACACACATTTTTTTTCTGTATTTGGATTTTTCTTGATTTTTTTTATTTTTGGCTTTTCTTCTTTTTGTTTTTTGTTTTTGATGCCTTGACAGTGAGACAGAGTAATGGGTCCCACTTTGAGCATAGTCGAACTCTTTCATGCAGTCAGACCTGAGTGAGTTTTCGAATTTTACCAAGGCCGAAACATTGATCCCTTTAGATTGAGTCAAACCTTTCTCCTTACCTCGGGTCATACGTTTGACGGTGCGGTTTCACAAACACAATTCTGGTCAGGACCCGATTCAAACTAGCATGAGCGGCCCAGTCGGACAATGAGCAACAGGGAGAGTGACAAAAGAGTTCCTCAAACATCAATCAATCATTTCAAACCTTTCTTCTTTTGTTTTTTTTTTCTTTTTTTATTTCTCCTTTTTTTACCTGTGGGGCCCTTTCGGGTTTTCACCACGTCCATGGGTTTAGCTCTCTTACCCCAAGCGCCCTTTCGGGTTTTCACCACGTCCATGGGTTTAGCTCTCTTACCCCAAACGCCCTTTCGGGTTTTCACCTGGTCCGCACAAGCTCGCTATTTTAACCCATAATGCCCTTTCGAGTTTTCACCATGTCTATCTTGCTTTGAGCTTGTATTTTTATTTTTTTATTTTATTTTATTATTTATTTATTTTATTTTATTTTATTTTCAAAAAAAAGCCACGATAGAGACGTCGATTCTGTCATAGCCGGCTAGATGGGGTTTAGGTGTCGTCTCACAACTCGGCTTGTGTTGACTTTAACTGATGCTATGACTGCTTGTGAACCTAAAAAGAGGGCTCCCTCAGGGTGTAGCTTGGCCATGGGTTAGGTTAGGATTTGAAGGTATGCTGGGCTAAAAGGGTTTCTTTGATACGGCTTCAATTTTCTCAACATACTTTCTTCTTTGAGGGTTTTGCTGTACATGCCCCGTGATTCTTCTATACACATTTTTGTTACTCTTTTTGCTCCATTTCAGGCAATCTCTTTTTGAGGTTTTACTTTTTTGATTTTTTTTTTTTTTGTTATTTTTTGGATTTGATAGTAACTTTACACACATGCATCTTTTCTCTCTTTTTTTTTTTTTGGTATATGTACATGTATTTTTTCTCTTTTTTGGGAAGGGATTTATTGAAAGAAAGGCTCAGGCTCAAATGGGGTAGCAAAGGATTACATCATTCTTAGGGATGCTTTTTGGGCTACTGTGCTCGGAATGATGGCCACTTTTGGGTGGTTCTTAAGTAGTCACGTATTTGTTTCACCAATACTTACCTTATCGCAATAGACTATGAGTAGAATCGTCGGATGTATCCAACATTGATGGGCTCAGGAAAATGATCTCCGTCCATGGTGGTGAGGCGGATGGGGTATCCCGGCGGTACTTCTCGGATGACGTAATGTCCTTCCCAGTTTTGCTTGAACTTTCCTCTTGGATTAGCGTGGAGGGATGGGAAGATCTTCTTTAGCACAGTGTCTCCTACCTTCAAATCTCGACTGCGGACACGTTTATTGTAAGCACGTGCGATTTGCCCCTGGTACACTTGGGTATGGCATAAGGCTAGGAGTCTTTTCTCATCTAGTAAGTTCAGCTGATCAAAGCGTGATCTCTCTCTTTCTGCTTCGGGTAAACCTAATTCTATGAGGATTCGGAGTGAGGGTACTTCAACCTCTACCGGGAGGACGGCCTCAGTTCCATACACAAGGGAGAATGGTGTTGCCCCTGTAGCGGTACAGATCGACGTTCGGTAGGCCCACAAAGCAAATGGCAGCATTTCGCTCTAATCTTGATAAGTGACAACCATATTCTCAAGGATGCGAACGACTATCTTGTTCGCGGCTTCCACGACTCCATTAGTTTGAGGCCGATAAGGGAATGAGCGATGGTGCTTGATCTTGTATTACTCGAAGAAGTCTCGGATGCACTTATTCGCAAAGTTTATGCCGTTGTTCATGATGATATCTTTGGGTACTGCAAATCAGCACATAATATTATTCTTGAGAAACTTCTCGACGTGACTGGCCGTGATGTTGGCGTATGATGCTGCCTCCACCCATTTGGTGAAGTATTCAATGGCGACAAGGATGAACTGATGTCCGTTTGATGCCTTTGGATTAATCATTCTGACAACGTCAAGGACCTAGGTAGGAAATGGCCAAGGAGTGGTCATGCAATGAAGATCAATGGCAGGAGCGTGGATCAGACTGGAGTGTTCTTGACACTTGTAGCATTTTTGAACATGTTTGCAACAATCCGATTCCATGGTGGTCCAAAAGTATCCCTGCCATAGGATTTTCTTAGCGAGCATGTGACCGCTGACGTGGGCTCTGCATACTCCCTCATGAATTTCTTTCATAATATTGACCGCTTCACTTCCAGTGAGGCACCTAAGTAAGATCTTATTGTATGATTGCTTGTATAGGCATGCCTAGCAAATGACGTAACCTGCTGCTAAACGTTGAATGGTTCGTCGGTCTGTCTTGGATGTACCCTCTGGGAAAGTTAAGGTCTCGAGGAAATTCTTGATATCTGAGAACCATGGTGGCTCATCATTAGGCTTTATAGGTTCCTCAATCTGGAGGTAGAAGGCCGGCTCATTCACCTGCTCAATCATGATCGGCTTCATCTCAACACCATAGGGGATTTCAATCATTGACGCCAAAGTTGCTAATGCGTCGGCAAAGCAATTCCTTATTCGGGGGACGTATGAGAAAGTCACATCTTGAAAGCAAGCTATCAGATCCTCGAGGTGTTCATGATAGGGGATCAGTTTCTCTTCTTTCATCTTCTAGTCACCATTCATTTGGCATATGATTAACTGTGAATCGCCAAATACTCGAAGGTGAGTTACATTCAGATCGAGAGCCACCTGTAGACCAGCGGCGCAAGCTTCGCACTCAGCCATTTTGTTAGTGCAAGGGAAGTTGAGCTTGATAGAGACCGGTACATGGGATCCTTTCGGTGAAATTAGGATGGCGCCACTCCTTGGCCCTCGACATTTGCTGCCCCGTCAAAGTGCATTACCCATGATTCTTCTGCTTCTTCTATATCGTCTCCTGTCATGAACAGGATGTCCTCATCGGGGAACTCAGTTCTCAAAGGCTCATAATCAGGTAAAGGATTGTCGGCAAGATGATCACGAAGCGCCTGCCCCTTGATCGACTTCTGAGTGACGTATGTGATGTCGAAATCAGATAATAAAAGTTTCCATCGTGCGGTTCGTCCAGTGAGAGCTGGCTTTTCAAATAGGTATTTCAATGGGTCCATTCAGTCCAAGAGCAGAATCGCCTGAGATAGCAAGTAGTGGCGGAGCCTTTGAGTAGCCCATACAAGAGCCAGGCATGCTTTCTCCAGATGAGAGTAGCGCGCTTCATAATCAGTAAACTTCTTGCTCAGATAGTAAATGGCCTGCTCTCTTCTTCCCGTTTCATGGTGCTGCCCCAAGACACATCCCATTGAAACTTCCGTCATGGAGAGATACATCAAGAGTTGTCTCCCTGGCTCAGGTGGTACCAAAACAGGTGGATTAAGGAGGTAGCTTTTAATTTTTTCAAACGCTACCTGACAATTTTCGTTCCATTCAATGGGCGAATTCTTCCTTAGTAACTTGAAGATCGGCGTGCAGATTGGAGTTAGCTGTGTAATGAATCAACTGATATACTGTATTCTGCCCAGAAATCCTCTAACCACTTTCTCGATGGACGGCGGTGGCATTTCAGTGATGCCTTTGACTCTGATTAAGTCGACCTCAATCCCCCTCTTGCTGACGATGAACCGTAGAAGTTTTCCTGACATAGCACCAAATGTGCACTTCTGTGGATTCAGACGTAGTCGATACTTCCTCAGCCTTTTAAACAGCTTTTTAAGGTTTACCAGACGGTTGCTTTGCTCCTACAATTTGGCTATCATGTCGTCGACATATACCTCAATTTTTCAGTGCATCATGTCATGAAATAGTGCAGTCATAGCTCTCTGGTACGTTGCACAGGCATTCTTCAGCCAAAATGGCATGACTCGATAGCGAAAGGTTCCCCAAGGGGTAATGAACACTATCTTCTCGCGATCAACCTCTACCATCTTGATCTGATTGTATCCTGAGAATCCATCCATGAAAGAAAGCAACCCGTGCTTAGCTGTGTTATCGACCAAGATGTCAATGTGTGGTAACGAAAAATCGTCCTTTGGGCTCGCTTTGTTCAAATTGCATAAATCAATACACATGCGAACCTTTTCATCCTTCTTCGGTACAGGCACGATATTGGATAACCACTATGGGTATTTGGATACCATGAGAAACCCCACATCATACTGCTTGATGACCTCATCTTTGACTTTCAACATCCACTCGGGTCGAAGACGTCTCAACTTCTGCTTGACTGGCTTCATATCTGGGTAGAGGGGCAACTCATGCTCGACCAAATCAATATCTAGAATAGGCATGTCCTCGTACGATCGGGTAAAAATGTCTTGGTATGACCAAAGGAAGTCGATCATGCTTTTCTTTCCTCAAGAGACAGTGACGTTCCGATTTTGGTTATCCTGGGAACCTCCTTAGTTCCTAGATTGACGTCTTCGGTCTCTTTGACAATGGGGGTAGGGCCATACTCAAAGTCGGCAAATCAGTCAAGGAGCTCATTGGGGAGCTCCTCGAAGGGGACATCCTCGTCCAGACTCGTGATCCCTACCTCTTCTTGTATTTCTATAGGGAAGGGGTCGATTTCACGTGGGACGGGCATTTTGATTAAGGCATCCTTTTGTGGGACATTTTTTGAAATTTTAAATGAAAATATTTTTAGACTTTGAATTTTTTCAATATTTTTGGGATTTTATATTTTTTTCATGTTTTTGAGATTTTCTATTTTTTTCATGTTTTTGAGATTTTTGTTTTCTTCGGAGAAGGACCATTGGCAAGGCGGGTTGCTATATACACAAGGTATTATTTGCCAAGGGCTTCTCTCACTTTTTATAGGTTATTTTTTTTAGGAAAATGGGTGCCAAATGTTAGGCCACTCTCCGCTTCCAAGGTTTGGGGCAAAGATGCCCAGTTGCGTACTTGAGGGGCCGCTTCTTTACCTATTGGGATGGAAGGTGCTGACTGATATGACTCATTGGAGTCAGCCTCCATAATATTGATTCCCATTTCGTCTGAGATCATGTCCTCAAATGATAACTCGATTTTGTGGTGATTCACCACAGGGGGGTTTGTTAAGGTACCGACCGTCGTTCCTTGAAAAGAGACAACGCGTCCAAATCTATCTCCAAGCTGGGAAGGGAGATCTGGGGATTGGTGGGATGGATTGGGGTTGTGGGTTTGTGTGGGGTCAAATGGGTTACCCCATTTTGATCGATCTTTACGACCCCTGCGCTGACAAAGGAATCCCTGATGTGCGGCGTAGGGCGAGGTTTCTCTTCTATGTTGATTCCTTGAGCTCTTGCAGCCGCGGTGACCCTGGCTTTCTCTTTGGCCTCTCGGACCTCTTCTTCTGTGGGCTTGTATCCTAACTCGAATCGAACCTTCTGCACCTTGGCGACAACTAGCTCTTTTCTTCCTTGTAATCTGGGTCCCAGACCCCTTCCTTTTTTATAGCCCCACTTTTGGAGCATTGCCACTGCCGCTACCATACCACCTTCTGTTTTAGGCATGATGCCCTCAATGGGTTATGGGAGTATCGCTGATACCTCATATTCAAAACTGTGAAGGTCGACATCCTCAGCGGTGTGCGATATATCAAACATATTGGGTCTTTCGATGCTATTGGTGGCCTTTTCTCTCACTGTGCCCCTCCCCGATAATTGTAACGATCTTGTGCCCAGACACAAACTTGAGCTTCTGGTGTAATGTGGAAGGTATGGCTCCAACTTCATGTAGCCACGGGCGCCCTAACAGCAGATTAAACAAGGATTTGATGTCTATTACCTGAAATAGTATGGAGAAAGTCATTGGCCCAATTAACAGCTCAAGATCAACTTCTCCCTTTATCTCTCTTCGTGTGTTATCAAAACCTCGGGCACTGGTTCTTGTGGGTCTTAGCATGCACGGATCTACCCCAATCTTGGTGGCGGTTCTTAATGGGCATATATTTAATGCATACCCGTTATCGATTAGAACTAAGGGGATAATCATATTTTCGGACTCAACGGCTATATTCAAAGATTTTGAGTGACTACCTCTTTCCTCAGGTAAATCGGCATCAGAAAATGAAATGGCATTTGGAGCCATCACTTGACCAATTATCTGTCTGACTTCAGCCGTGCTAACTTGAAGTGATACATGAGCATTTTTTAATGCCCCCATTAATGCTTGGAAATGGAGTGGGGACGTCATCGATAAATCCCGTATATGTTCCGGCATTCTTTTTAGCTGAGTCTCCAGTATATGTTCTCAACTCATCTTCTCAAACGGATTCACAGTGCTCTCTTTCTTCCCCACGAGTTGGGCTTGTGCTGCTACTGCTATTGCTGTTGCTGCCGTTGCCACTGTCTCAGGTTGTCTCGAGATCTTCCCCGACCTGGTAACAAAGTCCACGACTCCCTCTCTACTGCTGCTGTCGGCGTTAGCATTGGTTTGCTCGTAGCTCAGCGGGACCTGATGTGGATCATAGGTTGGTCCTAAGAGCTGGAATGGTATGACTATCAGTGTTTGGAGTGCATGTACTGATGGCTCTGGGAGGGTAGGTAAGACATGGCTTTCCTTTGTGATGGATGGGTGGGTGGCAAAATTTAGCCAGGTAGGGGTGGTGAGGTTTAATGGTAGTTGCACTGGGGGTAATGGTGTGGGTGTAGGCCATTGATAATTGATGGGTACAGGCAGAGGGTTAGGGGTTTGATGGGTCATGAGGGAATTGATAGGGGTGGTAGAGTTTGCATGTGATTGAACTGACGATAATGGGGTGGGAGCAGGCCATTGGTAATTTATTGGTGGTGGGGGATTGGGGGTTTGTTGGTTTATTGGGTAATGGATGGGGGTGGTGGAATATGGTTGATATGCATTCAATTGTATGTAGTTCATGGGGGAAGATGGTGGAAAATAGGCCTTAAGATCTAGGGGTTCAACTGTTTGTGTAGGGGTAGGAAAATAATTCTTGCCAGATTCAGGGGTTCAATCACCCCAACAGTTCCTTCTCCTAGATTTCTTTGCCTTGATGCCACAAACATTTCGGGATTACAAATGAAGTCTGATAGATCAAACTCCAATTCTTCTTCAAATTCCTCTACCATCCCTATGGTGGGTCTGGGACCTGTTATTCCTGTAGGGTGTGGTGGTAAAGGCACCTGATGGATATTCGCATGTTGGTTTGCTTGGGTCGGTGCAGGGGGAATGATCATTCCAGCATCGATTAAGTCCTGGATCGCGTGCTTCAATGGGAAGTAGCGATCAGTCGGGTGACCCGGACCCTGATGAAAATTGCAATGAGTATTAGGGTCAAAATTATATGGAATCAGATTGGGAGGAGGTTGTGGTTGGAGAACAGTTATTAAACCCATTTCAATTAATAATGGAAAAAGTACACTCAGGAATTGCCCTAAGGGCGTAAAGACTAGATCATAATGGGCTCTCCTCTCCGGGGTCATTTGCATTCCCTGCTCATTCCCTGCTCTTTATACTAGCCCTGTCCTGATGGGAGCTAGTTACGCTACTTGGAATTGAAGCGTGGCTACATTTGTTATTGTTGGGCCGAGTGCTTGCAACATTTTGCACCTCTGCCCCTGTCCTCCTGTCATTCTTCAGCTCAGTAAACCTCCTAACCCGCTAGGGCCCCCTGAAGCATTCTTACTCAACCGCCCTTCCCTGATGGCATCCTCACAGTGGTTGGCATTCCTCACAAAATCAGCAAAATTGAACTGCTGTTGATATACAAGAAAATCAGAAATCACTGGCCAAGTGTTCTTTGAAATCATCTCTATTTGCTCATCGTCCGGTATTCTATTTCTGACTTGAGCTACCAGTGCTCTCCAATGCCCCAAATAGTCGCCAAAGGTCTCGTTGGAATTCTGTTTCAAACGGGCCAAATCAGACTTGCGCGGTTCAATATCAGTATTATAGACATACTGTTCCTGGAACAAATGCGTCAAATCCTTCCATGTCTTCATCATAGATGGTTCAAGAGATGTGAACCACCTTAGGGCTGGTCCGATCAAACTTTTTTGAAAGACTTTTATTAGTAGTCTCTCATCCCCCCTGTACCGGCACATGTCCCCACAATAGGACTTGAGGTGTGCAATCGGGTTGCCTGTGCCATTGTACTTGTCGAATATTGGCATTTTAAATTTGGGGGGCAGGGGGACCTCAGCGAACAAACATAAGTTTGTGAAGTCCATGGCGTGGATTTTAGCACCACCCATTTTGATCAGCTACTTTTGTATTTTGTCTAACTGTTCTTTCAGCTGTTCCGACTCTTTTGATACAAGGGTCGCTTTTTCGGCTGTCAGTTGAACTTCACTCTGGGCCACTAGGGGGTGGGCAATTATGGGAGGAGGGTTGAGGCTGGTCAAAGCGCCAGCATAGGCCTCGCTATTCCTAATCTTGTTCTCTTCATACTGCTGGTCGGCATAGTGTGTAGCAAGGGCGGGATACTCCTGTTGTTGTTGCATGGGTTGGACGGGAATGACATGAGTGGGGGTTGGGTGAGCCCATTGGGGGTGAGGAAAGATTTATTGGGTGATGGGAATTTGGTTTTGAGGTGGGGCCTGATAGGGCCATTGGGTATTGGGGGAAGGTTTGGGGGTGGCCTTGGGGTGTGGGGCCATTGGAGAATTGGGTTTGAGGTATGGCATGGGTTTGACTCGGCTGTGAAGGTTGGGTTAAATGTTGGGGGTATTGTGGAAGGTATGAGTGTGGGGTTTGGGTTTGGGCCATGAACCCTTGGCCATTTTGGGCCACAGGCCATTGATAGGTTTGGGCCATGGACCTTTGGTCGGTGTGGGCCAGTGGGCCTGGGTAGGTATGGGCCAAGGGCCCTTGAAGGGTTTGGGCCATGCGCCTTGATGGGTCTGGGCCATGGGCCCTTGATGGATCTAGCCCAATGGGCCTTGATGGGTTTGGGCCATGGGTCCTTGGTGGGTCTGGCCTAATGGGCCTTGATGGGTCTGGGCGAGTGGGCCTTGGTGGGCATGGGCCATGGGCCTTTGGTGGGTTTGGGACATGGGCCCTTGATGGGTCTGGCCCAATGGGCCTTGATGGGTCTGGGCCATGGGCCCTGGTGGGGCCTGGCCCAATGGGCCTTGGTGGGTCTTGGCCATGGGCCCTGTGTAGGTCTGACTAAGTGGGCCTTGATGGGTCTGGGTCATGGGCCCTTGGTGGGTCTGGGCCATAGGCCCTGGGTAGGTCTAGGTGGTGGGGTATTGGGCCATGGGCCCCTAGGATATGTGAGAAAAGGGGGTTTGGGCCAATGGGCCTTGGGGTAAGTGGGTAATGGGAGTTTGGGTGGTGTGGATTATGGGGAGTTGGGCATAGAGATTGGCTAAGGTGTGAGACGGGTTTAGGGATATGGGGTGTGAAGGAGGAGGGGGGGTGTTTTGAGAAGTCTTCCACATGGAATAGACTTGGAACATCTCCTCCATCATGGTCGTGGAGGGAGGGTTGGATGGAGATGGGGGATTTAAGGGATGATGGGGTATAGATGAGATGGAGGTGGCGGGAAAATTGGGCATGGCCCCGGTATAATCGGGCATGACTATGGTAGGTGGGGGGGTATGGGGTGGATGAGGGGATGTATTGGGTACATTTTGGGATGATGGGGGGCATGATGAGGAGGGATGAGGAAAGTTGGGCACGACCCCGGAAAAAATTGGCATGACCCGGATGGATGGGGGATTTTGCGGAGGGGCGGATAGGGCGGAAGTGGTGTATGTGAATGTGGGTGGATCGGGTCTATAGGGGGATGATGGGAATTATGGCATGGATGTGGATTGGAAAAATGGGTTTGGGTTTGACATGGGCATGATTTGGGCAAAAGATGGAGAATGGGGGGGTAGGACTTTGGATATTTTTGGGGGTATCGGTTGGGAAAATGGGGGCGCCAAATGAGCCGGTAACGGTAAAGGGGAGTTGGATGGTGGAAAAAACTTCTCTCGAATGGGAGTGGGTTGGAGAATGTGGCGGGGATGAGTTGGGATCGGCGTAAGCCAGGTCCACTGCCCACGACATTCTTCGGGACAGGGTCGGGTAAGGGTGCCTTGGATAAGGCCCAAAAATCCTCCTCCTTCTTCCCCTACGGGACGGCGGAGGGAAAGATGATTCCGTTGTGCCGACACCACAAACTATATATATTTTTTGGGTTTTGATTATATATATTTTTTTGAATTTTTTGAAAAAGTTTTAAAAAACAAAGGTTTCGAGGCCTTGGAATTCCATTCTCGGGTGGCTCTCATACCTTAATTTAAGACCCACAGCGACGATTCCGATTCACTTCGGAAGAATCGAAGGAGAACCTTTGATTTATTAAAGGCACAGAAATCGAGGCAAATAACTCGATCCTCCGGAATGAGCCAAAAATAAGTTGCCCTCTTTTGACCGGTGGGGGCGTATTGGGTGTCAGAGATGGCGGGGTCTAAACAAGGCACTAAGCACACTGATTGGGGGACTCGGGAGTTTAAGAAGGCCACAGATTCAAGTTGGTGGGCTGATAAACAGGCCTGGCATAACTAATACATGCGCCCAGGTTGCAGGTGACCGATTTTATATTGGCGCAACTATTAGTTGCGCCAAGGTAAAACTTTGGATTTTAAAGTTGGCACAACTATTAGTTGCGCCAGTTATAAATGAATTTTTTTATATTGGCACAACTAATACTTGCGTTAGGTAAAAACTGATCCTCCAGAATTGATAATAGTAGCCACTAATGCCCGAAATGAGTCACTTTCTTTGGTTTTTTGTGGAAGCTAGGCTTTGGGGAACTGAGCAGTTTTTTGATGATCGATTCTCTCTTCACCACACCTAAAGGGTTTGAGTCTGGTATAACTCGCTAGCGCGCTCCCCAAAGATTTTAAGCTTTTGGAATGGGAACCCACCCGATATACCTCCGGCGTAAGCGCCTTCTCAGATACTAGGTGGGCTGGGACTTTTATGGATCATCACAACTAGGGGCTTCCGCCATACTAAGACCCGGGTGTTTGTATGTTTGCCTAATCCCAACTGCTTTTTAAAATCTACCCCGTAAAAACAAATTAATTAAGCTCCCTAAATTTATTCAATTTTAATTTTTTCAAAGCTTTATTTTTTTTTTCAAACTTTTCTTTAGTTCAAAGACCGGGGGTGATTATCCCGTGCCGCCACTACGGGTTGGCGTCTACTGTTGGGAAATGAGTGCGCAAGTAGGCCCGCCAATCGGCTAAGGCACTTTAAATGACAGAAAATTAAATGAATTAAAAGACAATGCTCAAGTATGTCTGCCAATCGGCTAAGGCACTAAAGTGACGGAAAAGTAAGGAAAATAAAGGACAAATGCGCAAGTAGGCCCGCCAATCGGCTAAGGCTCATAAATGACATAAAAGTAGGGGTAAGTAAAGTGACTTAATCGGAGGGGTGAGTGAAAAAAACAACAAAAATAAAATAAAAAATAGCAATAAAATGCTAGAAAAATAAAAAAAAGGCATAGTTCAAAGGGAAGCTCTTCTAGCTATTCCCCAGCAGAGTCGCCATCTGTGCAACCGTGGGAATCGAGACGATCCCGTTGCGACGATGCGCTCTGTAACAAAAATATAGAGTTGCCACCCGGAGCTTTCGGTGTCCCGGGAAACCCAGTTCATTTTTATGAGCACCGAAGTGCTAAAAATATGACTCTAAATCCAGTCCACACGAAGGGCTCTTGGGTAAGGGCTTCGATTATCGATGGGGAAGGTGTTAGGCACCCGATCAATCCTCTTAGCGCGGTCTCTACTAATGGCCAAAAATAAAATGAAGTAAAAAAAAAGGAAAATAGCTTCCTCTTACCTAAAAGGGCTTAGAATCCTATTTGTGCCCCTCCGTTCCGACCGAGAAGTCGGTGGCGTAATGGCACAAATGGGAGGATGGAGGGAGCTAGAAAGAGATAGGAGAAGAAAGGAGAGAATCGGAGCCCTCGGGCCCTTGTAGCACCGTAGAGGAGCCTTGCTTGACTTGCTTTTGATGAGCTTTTGAAGGCCTTGTATGGTGGAAAGTGGGGTTCTAACTCTTAAAGCTTGAAGCTAAGAGGTAGGGAAGGGAGGCTAGGGGATCACACACACCTAACCTAAGGGTTTTCTATGAAATGCTAAGGTCTAAAGGAGTTTTGTGAATTCTGGAATTTGTATGGGGGATGTGCACCAAAGGGAGAAAGATCTTCTCACTTTAAGCTCTTTCTCTCTTAGATAAAAATTCTCAACCCTTAAACCAAGGGGAGGGGGGCTCTATTTATAGGAAAATGATAGGTTAGGAGGCTACTTAGATGCTAATTAGGGTTAGCAATTAGGTAATCTCTAATCTAAGGTTTCCTTGGATTTTGAGAGCTAGGAGATGTGGGGGAATGGTTTTAATGGTGGATGATAGCTTAGTGTTTCAAATCACTGAAGGGTTGTAAATAGGCATTGAAAGGGTGCAACAAAGTTATCAAAACACACCCTAAGGATTGAGGTGGTTAACAAGTTAAACCCCAATCATGATTTTCGTAAAATCCAAAGAATTATCTTCATATGCTCGAACTATTAGTTGCGCAGCAAATGTAGAGTAAAACAAAGAATGAACAAGAGCGGAAGTTAAGCTCATGAGGGGTGGGGGGACCCATTTATACCTGGCGTAACTATTAGTTCCGCCAGGCCATTTCTGGAGGAAAAAAGCCTGGCATAACTATTAGTTGCACTAGGCAAATTCAGGGGAAAAATGGCTTGGCGCAACTATTAGTTGCGCCAAGCAAAAAACTCAAAATTCTGCCCGATTTCCGAATCGCCGTAACTTTTAATATACAACTTCGATTGAGGTGATGCTTAGCTCGTTAGAAATCTGGAGAAGTTCTCTTTCTAATGGTATATGATTTGATATTAGTAGAAGACCTTAGCTAGTCCTGGTGCAACATTCTTTATCCAATTCCTGGGAAGGTTAGGTTTAGGATTTAGAATGAGTTCAAAGGGTCGGGACTGGTTTCTAAAGGTTTGAGATAGGTTCCTAAGGGATCTAGGGTGATTCCTAAGGGTTCCATAATGCCATCAAAAGCTCGAAAATGCACCTCTCTCGAAATGTGTTTCGTTCGGGCCCTGGGCCAAATTTGGGTGCCTACATAGTTATATACCAAGACTGAGCTAGCATTCTTATACTTAACTATTCATCAAAACTGTCAAAACTGAGCTAGCATGTTCATACATTATTATATGTTGTATCATAAACCTTCATCTAAACTGCTCTGGCATCATCATGCATAATCATGTAGCTACTAATCTAGCATCATCCTTACATCTAAATTGGTCTGGCATATTCATAGAATAATCTCATATTTCGAGCTGATTTTATCAAAATCATTCATCAAATCAACTGAACTAGTATATTCACCCCTAAACTAAACTAGTGGCACAACAACTAACCATATATCAAACTGAACTAACATAATCACAACCGAATCATATACTGAACTGAATCTCATACTGAACTACTGAACCTCATAACATAGCTTTACAAGTAGACATAACCCATACATCGAAATTAACATGGTCTTGAATGGAAACAAGTACATATAATAACTTGCTATCCAAGATGAAAAGGAGAAACAACATATAACTACCAAGGTAAAACTCCCTACTTTAATTCTAGCTTATGCTTTACGTTAATGCACAAACGCATCCCGGCTAACTCATTGTTACGAGCTCTTCATGTGCGCCAAGCACCTAATTATTTAAGTTTATATTTTTTTTTTAGTATTTGTAATGGTTTACTGGGTCACCACAGACCTTACATAAGTGCTCTATATGATCACTAGTCCTAAAAATTAATATACCATACATATACATAGACCAAAGGTACCTCAGGATACACACAAGCCTGACACAGGCTTGCCTCAACTGTCACTAAATTTTGACCCATTAAAAGTTAGACTCATGAATTTGTTAATTCATAAAAGTTATAGGGCCCGTTGTCCCCTATCCAATGCATCAATAATCGTGCCAATCGAAGTTCGGGGTCAAAAGTTATGACTGCAATACTGAATAGTGGTCAGAGCATAGGGTTGCCGCGGCAAGGACATGCATGTCGAGGCAAGTCCTTCAGCTTGCACCTTGTCGCGGCAAGCATGCGGGGTTACCGTGGTAAGCCTGAGACACAAGCTTGCTGCATGCCTTCTTCCTCTTCTCAGACTTTTGGGCTTTTTTAGTATGCTAAGACCTTTTACACTCTATAAATACAATATATTTTGGTGTATATATTACATATAGAACCCCTTTTATTTACTAATCACGTATGAAAGTTTCGGAGTGCACTCTTCAGAAATTTTGACTCCAAAAGCCTTCACACATGACTTGATTTATGATCTGTCAATTTGATGTCATGGGAATGACATCAATGATTTAAAATCTATTTAAAACAACTAATGAAATGAACCTAGCCTAGTACTTGGTTCGTTTACGGCATACCTTTTCGGTGGATTTGTGGTTACGATGACGCCGAATGGGTGTTGTGGTCGAGTTCGCCGATCTCGTGAAATATGTGTCGAAGCTAGGGTCGTGAGGATTCGCCGAGACCAAAGGTTCGCCTGTCGAAGTTGTTGCGACCACTTTGTAGGATCACCTTGTGATCCAAGGATTTGAACCTAAGGGTTAAATTTTTAGAATTCAAAGGCATTGAGATCTAGAAGAAAGATGTGGTTGTAAAAGATAGAAAAGGGTTTTTTTCTTTTGGTTTTATGTTATTTTATTTAATTGCAGGTCTGGCATGTCTGGTTAGGATGGAATTTCTTCATGGCTTGAAACGAGAAGAAGAAAGTGGCGGGAGAGCTCTTGTAGGCTTTTGCACGATTGCATGCATGAAGCATAAGTGTGACTCACACCAACGTGGAGTCGTAAGGTGAAAGATAGCTGTTGTAAGCCTTATAAGGCTGGGATCCCATGCATTAGCTTACACACCATGGCATGGTGTACTATCAAATAAGCCAAAATGGGCTTTTTGCTTAAGTACAACACTAATACAATTCCAAGTGTATTAGTCATTGGATTGTGTGATTGCTACGAATTAAAACAGCTTACAATCTGTTTGGGGCTAGAATTTTATGTAAAGCCTGTATTGGCTTTTAAGTGTCTATGCCTATAAGTTAAAAGAGGCTTTAGATTGCATATAAAGCGAATACACGAGTTGAGTGTATAAGCCCACTTAGTAATTGATTAAATAAGTGAATATGGTTGCCTCAAGTGCTGAGGCAACATACTTTGCTTGCCTCAGGTGGCCGAGGCAACCACACGTGGTTGCCTCAAGTGCCGAGGCAACCTTTTTGTTTATCGGGTTTTGGGTCAAAATGGTTGACACCCTTATGTGTCACACATGCCGATGCATCATTACCAAATTGTGTGTTGAGCTATTTAATTATTTCAAAAAAAAATTCCAATTATTTGTGTGACACATATAGTGTAACTTAACGGGTGAAGCACAGCTTTGTCAACTGTTACATTCTCCCCTACTTAAGGGATTTTCATCCTCAAAAATAAAAGAAGACGGGGGAAAGAGATCAGGTCATGATGTATACACTATTGTCATGCTATTAGAGTTCATATAATTTATATGAGTAATTGAAGGCATACGACATTACAAGGCGAAAGTCAATAGGATATCAATCTACTGTTACTTATGTTACAATATAAAGCACACATATATAGGTAGATAGATATTACTATAGAGTAAGCAAAAAACAAAAATAATCAGGGGAATGTGTTGAACTAATTCACTAGTTAGTGTTCAAGCCCAATTTGTGGATATAGTGTTACTGTTTTTAAATTAAACAATGGTATGTATATACATTAGAAATGCATTAGCTAGGCATATATGGTAGAGGACAATTTGTTTTCCCTCAACTTCTGTACATATATATATAAATGTATACCACAAATTTGTTATATCATATGAAATAATTGATTCTACTAATAAAATTAACGGCTTACCTCAGGTAAGTAACTGGGGATACTAAGCGCGAATATCAACTTTGGTCCCAAGTAGTCTCATGAGAACCGTGAGTCTTCCATTGGATCAATACAAGTGGAATACATTTTATTCTCAAGATTTGGTCTCTGCGATCCAAAATCTGAGCTGGCTCTGCAGTTACTGTTAAATCCTCCTGAATATCCAGTGGCTGATAATCCAACACATGGGTTGGATCTTAGATATGCTTTCTCAACATAGACATGTGGAATACATCGTGCATGCTGGCTAAGTGTGGAGGTAAAGCAACTCGATATGCCACCTCACCAACTCTGCCCAAAACTTGAACTAGTCCGACGTAGCGAGGACTTAACTTGCCTCGTTTCCTAAATCACATCACGCCCTTTGTCAGAGATATTTTAATAAATACGTGATTGTCAATCTATCATACAGATGTTAGAAATATAATATACATAATTTAATTCATATATCTATTATACGTATAGGTGTGTGTCACTACCTGAAAATCAATATTAGTTCTTTTGAGATTGCATAACTCTTTGCCTACTCTGAGCATTCTTAAGTCTTTCACGAATGATGTGTACAACCGCATTGGTACTTTCTATCAAGTCAGAGCCAAAAATAAGACGCTCTCCAGCTTCTTCTTAGTTAATAAGAGATTTACATCGGTGTCCATACAGTGCTTCAAATGGTGCCATGCCGATGCTCGACTAAAATCTATTATTGTATGCGAATTTGATCAGGGGTAAGTGCTTATCCCATGATCCTTGGAAATCCAGCATACAGACCCTTAACATGTCTTTGATTACTTGATTTACCCTTTCTGTCTGACCGTCGGTCTGGGGATGAAATACAGAACTGAATTCCAACTTGGAACCCATTCCTTCTTGAAAACACTGTCAGAATCGAGAGGTATATAACGGATCACGATCTGACACGATACTTACTGGTATCCCGTGTAGTCTGACTATCTCTCTCAGATAGACGTCTGCCAATTTCCACTCTGGGATGGGCAGTGGCTATCACAACCCAGCAGGGCGCTTGAGTTAGAAAACCCCTTACTTGTTGGCAGGTCAAACATTTCGCAACATGTTCTGCCACTTCTCGTTTCAATCCATCCCACCAAAATGTCTTCTTCAAATCCTGATATATTTTCGTGCTACTAGGATGAATGACATAAGCTGACTTGTGAGCCTCTTTAAGAATTTCATGACGCAAGGCACTATTAGAATACACATACTCGGCCTCAAAATAATAAGGAGCCATCGCCCTTAATCAAAAAATCTGGCTATAGCTCACTGAGTACTCCTTGTTTGATGGCGATAAGCTCTGCATCATGCATCTAGAGTTCTCTGATCTTATCGAAGAGTGTGGATCGTATTATAACAATCACAAATAAACCTCCAGTTGGTGTTGCCCTAATAGTGGCACTAGATGACACTATGTCATTGAGCAATTTTCATCTTTGTAATCGTGTCACAAGATGGGATAGTTGAGCAGATGACTTTCGACTTATCGCATCAGCAACTACATTGGCCTTACCGGGATGGTACTGAATATAATAGTCACAGTCCTTCAAGAACTCCATCCATCTTCTCTGCCTCATATTCAACTCTTGTTGCATAAGGAGATATTTTAGACTTTTGTGATCAGTGAAAATCTTGAAGGTTTCATCATAAAGGTAGTGCCTCCAGATTTTCAATGCAAAGATGACCGCTGCTAGTTCCAGGTCATGAGTGGGAAAGTTCTTCTCGTGATCTTTTAACTGTCGGGAACCATATGCAATCACGCGTTCCCTCTGATTCAATCCACAACCTAACCCACTATACGAGGCATCGCTGAATACAATAAAGCCTCCGCTGCCTGATGGTATTACGAGGACTAGTGCTGAAGTGAGTCTTCATTTCAACTCCTGAAAACTCTGCTCACATGCCTCATTCCATTCGAATTTAACATTCTTATGAGTGAGTTGTATGAGTGGTCCAGCAAGCTTTGAAAACCCTTCAACAAATCATTTGTAATATCCTGCAAGTCCTAAAAAGCTTTTGATCTCGGTTACTGTTTGTGGTTGTTTCCATTATACTGCAGCCTCTATCTTCACAGGATCAACTGTAATACCTGTTGGTGCACGCTTTTTTTGGGTTCCTTTCGGTCCCCGCAACTAGTGGCCCAATTCTGTCCTAAGCGGACTCTGACAATGGCGACGATGGAGTAATAAATTAGAAAATATTAAATGCTGAAATTAAAGAGACAAACTCGAAATGAAAAATACCTGAGAAGATGCAATCGCCAACTACAGATATTTATCGACGCTGCAACACGTCAGTGATCATGCTTTAAAGGGAAGTGGGGGCTTGCAGGTTAAACTCCTTTACTGAATCATCCGCCAGCGAACGTCAGCAGCTGTGGGTTGCCTTTAGTGTAACTGGTTTGATTTTTCTATTCCTACTGGGATTTTATTTAATTTGGTCTCCTAATCCTACTAGGAGTCTGATTGATTTAGTTTCCTAATCCTACTGGGAGTCAAATTGATTTAGTTTCCTAATCCTACTGGGAGTCTGATTAAGAAAGGGTTTCCTAATTCTACTAGGAGTCTAATTTAATTAAGTCTCATAATCCACTAGGAGTCCAATTAATTTAAACGTTTAATCTTATTAGAGCTCTAATTAATTTAGTTTCCTAGGCCTATTAGAAGTCTAATTAATATTAGTTCCCTAATTGTACTAGGAATACAACCGTTCTTAATTATGTTATGACTTATTAGAATTGTACTGATTTGAATAAAACTCTAACTAAATTAAATATACCAATTCTATGGAAATTCTGATTTTAAATAAGCATGCTAGTTGTATTAAAATAAAATTAAACGAAATAAATAGACAGAAAAAGGGGAGTGTGGCCCGTTATGTTAAGGAGGATTGGCCTTATTCCCGAGTAACCTCCGTCAGCTCCCTTAGGCAAATCGGATGGCTGAAAATTGAAAAGACTGAATTTGAATTATAAAGTAGTATTTTTTTTATAGATTGAGAGTTTGATGATTGGTATTTAAGGGCTAAGATTTTAGGGCTAAAAGAAAAAAAGAATTAAGAACCGTAACTATAAAGCAAATTTTAGAATTTAGAATTATGAGAAATTAAGACTAGAGCTAAAATCTAAAGACCACAATCGGGGTCGAAATTAGGAGAATTTGGACCATGAGATTAATGACCTATTCTAGAACCTAAGGACTAGAATTAGAAAATTAGAAATTTAAATTAAGACCTAAGATCTAGAATTTAAGAACTAGAGGGCTAGAACCTAAATCTAGAACTAGAATAAAAAAAGGAGAACTGGTTCTAGAACCTAAGAATTAGAACCAGAAAATTAAGAACTAAGGAATTACCTATAGAAATCGTCTAAATTGTGCAGAGGGAAATTGCATAGAGGGAAATTGTATAAGGAAAAATTGTATAGAGGAAAATTGTATAGAGAAAATTGTATAGAGGAAATTATATAGAGGAAATTACGTAGAGGAGATTATGTAGAGAAAAATTGGATAGGAGGTAAAGGTCTTATTTTATAGGCTTTTACCATAAATCTTATTTTATAAAATAATATAATAAAGATACTAATCCTAATTAAACTAGGAGTTTTGAAAAATGTCATTTTTTGCACAGCGGTCGAAAATAGACCATAACTTCTTCGATATATGTCAAAATTGTGTATTTTTTGGCTCGTTAGAAAGCTACTTCGATAAGCTTTCCAACGTGAACAATATTGCCTCGATCTGACTCTGTTTGATACCTCAAAATAAGCTGAAGTGTTTAGGAGGATGCGTCATCCTAATTTTTTGGGTCAGATTGATCTGATTGGGGCAGAGGGTTGGTTGAACGAGATGGAGAAAATATTCAATTTGCTACAATGCATTGAAGTTGAGAAGGTGCGCTGGGTGACCTTCAAGTTGGATAGGGAGGCTGACCCTGGTGGAAGTCAGTATCCAAGATTCGAGAGCAGGAAAACCCTAGTACACCATGGACCTAGGTAGAATTCGTAGAGACATTTAATGATAAATATTTTCCCACTATCATACGGCACCAGTGAGAGGTCTAGTTTAGAGAGCTGGAACAGAATAAGATGACAATGTGAGAACATGGGGCTGAGTTCGATAGACTATCGAGATTCGCACCTCACGTGGCTACCGAGTCTATGAGGGCCAGAAAGTTCCAGATGGCCTTAAGGCCAAATATTCTGGAGAGGACCTCGGCTTTCAAACTGGAGACATATGTAGGGTTGAGGAGGACATCGTGAGGATGTTCAAGAGGAGAGATGAGCAGAGAGCTGGAGAGGGTCAGACAAGTGTCTTTGAACAAACAAATAAGAGACCCAAGTTTACGAGGTCGCCTAGATATCCTACGTAATCGCCGTACTCGAGACCTGTAGCTTCTTCTTGGTCAGTATAATATCAAAGACCATCGGTGTCTTCACCTGTGCGATCTTTCTGACCATCAGGTTCTACTGCTAGTGGGACCTCAGTGGCACAAGGATCATCATGGACTTCATCTTCTCTGTGGTCCCTTTGTGTACAAGGTGTGAGAAACCGCACAAGATTGAGAACTACAGGAGGAACACTTGAGCATGCTTTCGGTGTGGAAAGATTGAACATATGGTTATGGATTGTCCTGAGGAGGACAAGGGATGAACCACATCTACTTCTACATAGAAATTTTCTCGACCTACAGTTCAAGGTCGAGCTTATGTCGTGACTGCACTAAATGCCCAATGACGTGATTCAAGGTATCATTAAAATACAAATATTAATTTCATTTTAGTTTCTGTTGATTTATATTGTGAATTATTTTAGTAATACATTTATGAAAACCACATTCAATACGCATAATTAACTAAGTCTCTTGTATCAATTAAAGGTACCCTTGTTATGCGTCGTGATGACGATGTATGTAAGACTGAAGCATGAGTATTGATAGACCCCAGGTCTGCTCACTCATTTATCACTCTCTATTCGTTGAGAAATTGGGTATCATCCCCAAGTCCCTTGATTTCATATTGGCAGTATCAGTTCCTATGGGAAGCTCGGTAAGCATAGACACAGTGTGTCAATCAGTAATCGTGATGATTGAAGACCAGGAGATGATAGCCAATCTGATTATACTATGGAAGGGTTCGACGTGATCGTAGGAATGGATTGGCTATTCGCTTATCATGCGAGCGTAGATTGCCTTGAAAAGTAGTAACTTTCTACCCTCCAAAAAGAAAATCCTTTCGATTTTGTGAAGTCAAATGTAGCGTTGCACCATTCATTTCAGCTATCCGAGCAGAGTGTATGATGAGGAGCGGTTGTTGTGGTTATCTTACTTATTTATAAGATCTTAAGGAGGAGAAGAAGCACATTGCTGACATTACGGTTGCTTGCGAATATTTAGATGTCTTTCCTGAGGACTTGCCTGGATTGCCACCTGATCGGGAGATCGAGTTCGCGATCGAGTTAGCGCCAGGTACCGAACCATTGTCAAAGGCTCCATACCGAATGGTGCCTACTGAGTTGAAAGAACTGAAAGATTAGCTTCAGGAGTTGTTAGATAAAGGCTTCATTAGACTAAGTATGTCTCCGTAGGGAGCACCGATATTATTTGTGAAAAAGATGGATGGGTCGATGCGGCTTTTCATCGATTACCGCTAGCTAAACAAGTTAACAATTAAGAATCGTTACCCATTCCCGCGGATAGATGACCTCTTTGATCAACTGTAGGGTGCAAGATTCTTTTCAAAGATCGATTTGAGGTCAGGCTACCATCAGCTAAAGATTAAGGTGGAAGACATTTTCAAGACTGCGTTTTGCACGAGGTATGGTCACTATGATTTCCTAGTTATGCCTTTTAGGCTAACGAATGCACCAACATCGTTCATGGACTTGATGAACTGGGTATTCAAACCACACCTCGATAAATTAGTGGTTGTTTTTGTAAATGATATTCTCATCTATTCGAGAACATGAGAGGAGCATGAGCAACATTTATAAGTGGCTCTTCAAACACTCAGAGATCATCAACTATATGCCAAACTCAGAAAATGTGAGTTTTGGCTTGATCAAGTCAATTTCTTGGGCCACATTTTCTCTGAGACCGGCTTCACAATTGATCCAGCAAAGATTGAGTCAGTGGTGAACTGGGAACAACTGAAGATAGTTACAGACGTCCGTAGTTTCCTTGGTTTGGCGGGATACTATAGGAGATTTGTTGAGGGCTTCTCTAAGATATCAGGTCCTCTTACATAGCTTACGAAAAATAATGCTAAGTTTGATTGGACGGAGCTGTGTGAGTAGAGTTTTTAGGAGCTCAAGAAATGATTGACTACTATGCTAGTACTTGTCAAACCTTCAGGCAGTGGGAGTTTCGCAGTGTATAGTGATGCTTCATACGGAGGATTGGGTTGCGTGCTTAATCAAAACGAGGGAGTCATTGCTTACAGTTCTAGGCAGCTAAAGGACCATGAAAAGAACTATCCGATGCATGACCTTGAGTTCGCAACAGTCATCTTCGCTTTGAAGATCTTGAGACATTACCTCTACAGTGAAACGTTTGATATATTCACCGATCAGAAAAGCCTTAAGTACCTGTTCACCCAAAAGGACTTAAATATGAGGCAGCGACGATGGATGGAGTTCTTGAAGGACTATGACTGCTTTATCCAGTATCACCCAGGAAAGGTGAACGTCGTTGCAGATGCACTGAGTCGAAGGTCTTCTTCTCAGTTGTCACACCTCATTACTAGAGTGCATAGATGGAAGTTACTTGAAGATATGGTGTTATGCAACACGAGGTTTGATGTTAAAGGTTTGAGAGCTTTGATGACTACTCTTGTGATTCGTCTTATGCTCTTTGAGAATATTTGGAAGCTTCAAAGGATGGATGAAGAGCTTATGGCTATCAGACAAGAGATGATTAGTGGAAGCAAGATAGATTTCTCCATTAGAGAAAATGAGACATTATTGTTTCGAGACCAGGTATGCATACCAAGCAATATTGACCTTTGTGACACAATTTTAGAAGAGGCTCACAAATCTATGTGTGCCATTCATCCTGGCAGTACTAAGATGTACCAGGATTTGAAGAAGAGCTTCTGGTGGAGTGGTATGAAGAGAGATGTAGCTGAGTATGTCTCACGGTGTTTGGTATGTCAGCAGGTCAAGGTTGATCACCGGAACCCATCTGGGTTATTTCAATCATTACCTGTACCGGAGTGGAAATGGGAAGCCATTTCTATGGACTTCATTCTGGGCTTGCCAAGAACTCTAAGGAAGAACAATGTCATTTGGGTCATTGTTGATCGGCTGACTAAATCCACTCATTTCTTGCCTTACAATACAACATATTCCACCAGTAAACTCACAGGGTTGTACCTCAAGGAGATAGTCAGACTGCATGGTATACCGGTTAGTATTGTGTCTGACAGAGATGCATTGTACATGTCTCAGTTCTAGCAGCGAATTCAAGAAGGGATGGGGTTTAGGCTTGACTTCAGCTCGACATTTCACCCTCAAACTGATGGGCAAACTGAGTGGGTGAACCAGATCATATAGGGCATGCTACGAGCTTGCATGTTGGATTTTCAAGGGTCATGGGATCAACATTGTGACAGCCTAGATTTCTGCACCCAGAAACCCATGCCATCAGGATCATCGTTATCAACAATCTCCAGAATAAAACACATAGGTGTCTGCTCCTATAGCAGAACTCAGAGCAGACACTATCTAAAGACGCAGATAGAGTCATCATATATGGCACTAATAAAAAGAAAATAATCTATAGACAAGAAACTATATATACATTCTCAAAAGGAACCAAGAAGAACCACTGGTGATGGACATCCATCACCTAAAAATAATGGCTCCCAATAGTGGTTCCTACAAAATGTATACAAATATAAAATAAAAATAACTATAGAGTTTAATACAAAACAGAGTGGCCACCAGACCAGATAATCCAAAAGTATTATATACAGAACTCCCAAAAAGAAATAAGACTAAGTACCCAAGCTGTGGGTAAAACTCGTCAGCCGGGATATCAGTATCCTCCTCCTCATCAGCCTCAGCCTCAGGCTGATAGTCAGGATCACTCTCAGTGCCTACGCCCTAAGCCTCGGAACCGGTGACATATAGTCGGGAGTGAGTTACATCTAAGCTCAATAGAAGAAACTCAATTAAATTGTATCTAATCTATAAAACATGGTTGTCAGAACATATCTCAGAACAGATAATCAGAGTGAAACAGATATTTGAAAGACTAGACATGTGCAGATGTTGATGTTTTGAAACGATAGATGGCAGTTACTGAATAACAGGAATCAGATTTATGCTCAAGGTTTCGGATGAAGTGTATACTTTATATTAAATGACTTAAATCTAAGTAACTCCAGTGAATATAACACGTAGTAGCCAGATGTTTGTTGATGGGTAACCCTAACCATCGTCGTTCAATGAATAATTACAGGAATGCAACAAGCCTCGGCGTAATGAGAGCAACTTATGCCAGGCAGATCACATAACAGATACACGAATATCCTATCATGCCGGTCACGGGTATACCGTCGTGTCGAAGGGATTTGTCACATGAACTTTAAATCACATGCATACATATAATATCGGGAATCAGATGTTAGATAGCAGGAGTCAAGTGTTAGAATTTAAAATGACATAATATTTTATTTATATGTAATGAATGCTTTAAGACAGGGATCAGAACAAGTGTCAGAATACAGATATTATGAGTCCATGAGATCAGAATCAAATGCAAGTAAGTTAAATTTCCCCTACCTCAAACTACATCTTTCTAAGCAAATCCAAAGCCTTTTTAAGAGCCTCACGATTTCCTCCTAGACCATATATATTACACTGAGTGTCAGAGGTGTCAATCAGTCACTGGTATGACGCGCCACAATGCCTCTTACAGAAAACCAGAGCAGACAGGAAACAAGTGAAATCGATCGATTGAATTCCTAATTTGATCATTCAAATTTCACAATCCTCAGCAGGCACATACACACAGGGCACTTCAAACATTCGAATTCCCCAATTCGATCGTTCGATTCCTTCAGAAGTCAAATTCCAAAAATTCAGACCTCTTGTTTGTATAACTATTTATACAATCCGATCGATTGAATTCCAATTTTGATCGATCAATTTGTAGTTCGAACAATCGAATCTCCAATTCGATCGTTCGAATTCATCGGGCTCTAACTTCTAAAAAAATATACTTCTATTCTATAAGTTTCATATATAATTTGATCGATCGAATGCCCAATTCGATCGTTCGAATCAAAATTTGAACGTTTAATTTCTCAATTCGAACCGTTCGAACTTTCAGAACTCAAAAACCATTGGGCTTTGTCAGATTCGATCGATCGATTTCCAGAATCCATTGTTCGAATTTGACAGTTTCAGTTGGGTTTCAGGTTCGTTATTCTTAACCCATTTCCATCCTCACACTCATACATATAAGGACATTTAAGACTACGTAAAGAAAATGTTAACTCACCTCTTTGCATATGATTCCCCGGTTCACGGTGCTTGTAGCTCAAAGTGGGTTTCAGAGCCGAATCCGGAGATCTGTCACAGTTAGCGTCCTGCAGAGCCAGACATGCAGTTACACATTCGCACAAGGAGGTGGTTACATGCCCACAAGACACATACGCTACACCGACTTCGATCGACACATACTCTTCTCACCCTAGGCTAAATGGTTTGAAAAATGGAAGGTTTCTCAAGGAGAGTTCTCTGAAACTTAGGTCGAGTATCGTAATATGCTCGATGAACCTAACG
Source organism: Chloranthus sessilifolius (assembly GCA_021018995.1). Classification (NCBI taxonomy): domain Eukaryota; kingdom Viridiplantae; phylum Streptophyta; class Magnoliopsida; order Chloranthales; family Chloranthaceae; genus Chloranthus; species Chloranthus sessilifolius. Next base: position 27,993,572 of record CM037597.1, on the reverse strand, counting down.
CAATCACAGGCATAAAACAGAGTAACAGAAAGTAAGGAGAAGGAAGTAGAGAAGAAACTCTAACCCTCTCCCTCTTCTTATAACCTAAATATAAAAATATCTCTGATATTTCCATTTCTAAGGTTTTCGTTCCAGTGTTGAGCACATACACCATGATCAAGTGCGTAGTATTCTACCAAGGATCTAATCAGGTCTCAGATTCGCGTCATGTGTGACACATGACTTCTCACATGCACCGATCTCGATAATTAATATTATTATTATTATAAATTTTAAATTTGTCTCGCTTTCCGTGTCGGCACGCACACCAAGGCAGTCAAATTTTGATTTTAGAAATTCAGGGTCATTACAAACATTTACCTCTGATTGAGTTCGCCTATAATAATAGCTACCGGGCTAGTATCGGTATGGCTTCCTACGAGGCCTTGTATGGTCGACGGTGCAGGTCTTCGCTTAACTAGGAAGAAGTGGGTGAGAAGCTCATTCTGGGCCTAGGGATCGTGGAAAGTACAACCGAAACAATTTGGTTGATCTACGAGAGGCTACACATGGCTCAAAGTCGCCAAAAGAGCTACATCAATCTCAAAAGGAGACACGTTGATTTTCAGGTGAGCTTAATTGCATTAATCACCTTTTCACTCCTATAATGTATGAAATAGTAGCTAATGCTTGCATTATAGGTTGGCAACAATGTCTTTGTCCAAATTTTGCCTACGAAAGCCGTGAAGCATTTCAGCAAAGGAGGAAAGCTGAGTCCTAGGTATGTTGGGCCTTTTGAGATATTAGGCGGAGTCGGAGAAATTGCCTACAGAGTAGCATTACTGCCGCAACTATCTAGCATGCACAATGTGTTTCACATGTCTATGTTGCGGAGGTATATAAAAGACCCGACTCATGTGTCAGACTACCAACCCATCGAGATTCAGGATGGTCTGACAATGGTCGAGGAACCAGTGCAAATATTGGACTGCAAGGAGCAGATTTTACGGACCAAGAGAATTCCCTTAGTGCTTGTGAAATGGCAGAACCATTCATCGGAGGAAGCCACTTGGGAGTGCGAAGCAGAGATCCGAGAACAATTTCCACACTTATTTGAGTGAAATTAGAAATTTTGTAAATATTGCTTGTTTAAGGAATGTAATGACATTTTATTTTGGATTGCAATGAATATGACTTGCATTATGTACAAATTTCTGAGCTTGACCCTGTTTCTGCGTTATAACTTGTTTTATATAATTTGTTCCATTTTGGAGAACAAATATGCAACTGAACGGACCAAGCATCGCTTGGGTCGTCACCTCGAAATAGGAAATTGAAGGACTGAAAAGCTGAGTATATGAAGTGTTTATGGCATAAATATGTACCACATTAAGGGTACGAATATGAAACAAGTTTGGGGCCCTAAAATCCTCAAAACTCATATGGAAAGAAAAAAATTCAAAACTGAACTTTTACTGTAAGAATCGAACGTTCGAAATAAAAATCGAACGTTCGAAAATAAAATCTAACATTCAAAATTGGCGGATTTCTCAGCATTTAAAGTGAAAACCGAACGTTTGAATTTAAAATGGAACGTTCAAATTGTAAATCGAATTCGAAAATAAAATCAAACGTTCGAATTTATCGATTTAAGTTTAAGTTGGGGGTTTTATTTCCTCATTCGCATGCCTCTTTTGAGCTAAGCTTAGAATTCTTTTCCCCTTTTTGTGACCAATCAAGGTACTACGACCCATATTTGCAAGGGGCTTCGATTTTCACTCGCAGGAATTTGATTTACTCTCTCCAAAAGTTAAACCCTACCTTATTCTTGAAATTTTTCTTTCCATCTTTGAGTTTTCTTTGATTTTTAGTATAAACTATGAGACCTAAGAAGCAATCTGCTTCCAAGATCCCTACATCAAAACGACCTACATCGAAGGCCAGTTCTTCTAGTCAACCACCCCCACCACCACAACCGACACCACCTCCTCCACCTCCTCGTGAACAACCCAATGAATGATGGAGTGAAAAGGATTTTGATGATGAGTGGACCTTTCACCCCGAGCTTTTTGACCAACAAGCAACCACTAAATGGGCTCGGGATTATTTAGAAAGGGCTCAATTGGGGACCCTACTACAACCATTCCACACCCATTCTTATCCCCGGCTGGTATGGCTATTTTACCAACACATGCGACGGGGTTATGGGATTATGCATTTGATCTCGATCATATCGCTAAGGCGATGGCGTGTCCTACCAAGTATTCCCCAAACAAGGGTTTTTCGGCACCAACTCCCAAACCCATAACATATCAGGATGTCATGGCTAAAATGACACACGGACTACATGGGTTCAGGAATTCGGTAACCCAGACCCAGCTGCCGGATACCTTGTGGATGCTTGATGTGATTTTCAAGTGTAGCCTTTACCCGTTCGAGCACAAATCGGAAAGGCGGGGCATCATTCAACAAGGCCTACTTTTCACTTTCCAAGAGAAATGGCTTAGTGCCCCGGAGGTGGTATTTAAGGGCATCATAGCGGCTCATGAGAAAATGGGTAAAAAGAGGAAGGCCTCGACCAAAGAAATTTCATATGCCCGGCTAATCTCTCTCATGATTGAGGATTAAGATGGCGGGGCTGAATATGAATTTCCAAGTGATGAACTCAAGTCCACTACCGGTGTTAAGACATATAAATTGAAGGACTGGGGTACGAGCTATAAAAAGTTATTGAAAGCTCCCCAAGAAGAAGTTGCTCAGGATGCCGTTGATCAAGAAGTAACTGATCAAGGATCTACTGAACAAGCCGAGCCTGTAGACCAGCCACAGTAGCCATCGCCTGTTCAGATACGACCAACCTTGGGTGTAGGCATCGGCTTAGGTGGTAGTGGCTCGGTTGAGCTCCGCTCCGGCTCGGGTCAGTTCCTATCTGGTTCCGTGGCCTTGGCTCAGCTCAGTTCGAGTTCGGGTCCGTGCAGGTTCCTATGCTGGTTCTAGTGTTGGCTCAGGCTCTGGGTCAGGCAGCACTACAAAAATAAGGACTTTTGGAGACGGTTATTAGAGATGGCTTTTCGAAGCCATCTCCAATAAACATATATTAGAGACCGCCTTTTCAAAAGTCGTCTCGAATCCTTTTATTAGAGACAACTATAGCCGTCTCCCTAAATAAAATAATGCATTACGTATTGTTGACCTCATCTATAGGCAGTGAAAACTTTAGAGACAACCTTAAAAGTCATCTCAAAAAGTCTCATTAAAACAAATAGAGACGACTTCAACCGTCTCCAAGAGATCTAATTGGGTGTAGAGTGGCTGCAAATAACTTAACTCAACTTGGCCCTATGAATCCATCTCCAAGAGATCAAATTGGGTGTAGTGTGGCTGCAAATAACCTAACTCAGCTTGCCCTATATATAGGCAACGTTGTAAAATCTACTTTACCTCGGCAACTCGTCGCGAGCTGAAATCTCCCGTTTCTCCTTTGTTCTCTCCTGTCATTGAAATTGTGGAACCCTAATCAATCTCCCAATTTTCTCTCTAATCACTTTCTCCAATCTCCCACTCTCTTAAAAACTTAGCAAAGCTAGGGTCTTAGTCGGAATCAAGGGTTTCCAGAGATCTCTATCGAGCTATCAATCACTCTTCCTAACCCCAATTTCGTTTGAAACCAGTTATATTCGTAGATTGGTCGCAGATTCACCAACAACTACCCATTTTCATAATTTCAATCGACTCCCTATATATTTTACATTTCTGAAGCGGGTTACGAATCAAATCTCGCGATTGGTTTGCTGAAGATTTGTGAAATTTTAGGTTTTAGATTTGAAGATTGAACTTGGATTTGGTTTTGGTTTTGGATTTGATGATTTGAAGATTGAGCTTTTAGGTTTTGGATCTGAAGTGGTTGAACTTTGTAGAGATCTATCTGGATTTGAAGATCTGTTAGTTTTGAGGAATTTTAAATTCAATCTATCTGGATTCATTAGATTTTTTGATATTTCATCGAATCGAGGTTTCTTGATCAGGATTTGAATTAGGATGCGAGAGAATCTGCAGAGAGAATCTGCAGAGCTAGGGGTTTGAGCATCTAAAAAGTTCTCTAGTTTTGGTTAATTAGGTTTTTGATATGCTTGTACTGGTGGAGGAGCCTCATGTATGTGTTGTGGAACATAGATTAAAATATTAGCTGCTGCCATAATCCAAAGCTTGGTTGGAAGGCTACAATTGTCTCATGGAGTTGTGGAGAGTGTTTTCTATCTTGTGAAACAAATCCTTAGTCAGTGAACTGTTCATTTCTTCAATCGACTAGTTTATCCTATGCAACTTCTATGGATTTGTGAAGGTCCATTTGTTAGCACTTACAAGAGTTTGTAATTTGTAGTTGGGTAATTTTCTTCTGTTCTTCGTTCTCATTGAGCTAATTTTTGTTATTGGGATTTCTTGTTTGTTGTTTGTCATCGAACTGAATTTTTTGTCCGTTGTATGATGATGCTTCTAATGATTTAAGCGTCTATTAGGATTCCCTTTATTTTCCTTTTTATAATGATGCCTAAATGCTCTTCTAAGACAGTTTACTCTTACCAGGCATAGGTGGACTAGTAGATATGAAGCTCATCTCTGGGACAATAGTTGCAAGAAGGAAGGCCAGACCAGAAAAGGAAAGCAAGGTTAGTAAAAAAAAAAAAACAAAGAACCCTATCTTTACTATTTATCTGAAAATACTCTTCTTCATGGCTCTGCATCTATTTTTTAACTTACTTTTGGTTGTTTTGCTTACTATTATCTTGTCTTGTCAATGCGTGTTCTTACTTGTGGGTGGATAATTACCCAATCGAATCTATTTAATTTATCTGGGTAATCATTTTTAACTGAATCATGTTTTTGAAATTTCCTCTAGCCGCCACCGTATTCAAAATTATGTTTGTTTTCTTCTTAGCATTGCCACTCTTTTATGATCTTAGGAGGTTATCGTATGGAAGAGAAAGCTTCAACAGCTTACGATTTAGCGACACTCAAGTATTAGGGACCCACGACTCATATCAACTTCCTAGTAAAAGTGCATTGAGTGTTTCTAATCCCAAAATATAGATGAGACTTAACACCAAATTAGAAGTTCCATTTATTGAGTCACTTACATAATCTGAATGGTCTGCTATATGCTTTACAATACATAGTACTTCATATAAGAATATGGGATTCTTTGAGATCTGTGGAGTTAATATTTATCCATGGTAGCAAGGATTGTACTTGCGAATGCCATTTTTTTTTGTATAAACCATTGCTAAGGTATTATTTTGGGCTTGATGATTTTTTTTTATGTATACAAAATCAGATTAAACACTTTTAGGATGGTTTAAATGAAGCCTTGATATCATCCCTTTCTCGAGATCGAGATAATTCTGTAGTGTTATCTTTGCAGTTCATATAGGTTCTGGGCTTTTGTTCTTTTTATTTTTAATCGTTTGGCAAGCAATTTTCATTGACAGTGGTTTCAAAAACTGTCGGGGAAGTTTTTGTCCGTCGGTGAAAGGCCCTTGATTTGTAGTGCATGCTTTTATGGAGTGTAATGGATATTGTCAAACTAGCATAGTAAAAAGGACCTCTCATATATGGAGTGTACCATTACGGCGGTCAATGGATTGTTTGGCAGGTTACCCAACCCACCTGACACGGTATTTTCACCGGGTTGGGCACATGAACTTGATCATCCGGTCTGGTTTGCTTGGGGATGAAGCATCCATCCCTATCCTATATTCTATAGTTAAATATAAAGGTTTACAAGATTTTGAACTAGAATTCGACTGGTTTTCGAGCACATATCATTGACGCTGGCTTAGGTTGAGTGGCCATGGGATCGGGCATACCTATATTTTTTGCCTGAACCATTGAAAGCCCTACGGATCCCTAGCAGCTTTGATATATTATCCAACCGGCACTTGAGATTGTTCCTACAATGAATTGTTTAGTGGGTTAACTATATAGTTCCATGATGTATAATGTTGGTATGGTCTTGGAATACACATTTTTTACTTTTTCTCAAAGCCTAAGGAGATTAGTGAATCCTTAGAGCATGGTTGTAACATACGATCACATAGCACATGACACATGATCTTGGATCCTAACGCACGGTTCATGTTGTGAGTTCCAACCGAAGTCCCATTTCTCTCCTCCTCTCTCTCTCTGTTTATATATATATAATCCATTCGATTGTCCAGCGGTGATCATGCACTTAAATGTCAAATCACATATCATGTGGCATGTGGTGATGAGTTACGGTCGGGTTGGGTTCTCCAGTCAGGCATTGGGTCGGGTCGGCAGTAGTGCACTATTGGGTCGGGTCGAGCATTTGCGATTTTCTTATTGGGCAGCCAAAATTTTTACCTGACCCGTTGACATCCCTACTTTGAAGGCTACTACGTTTCAACAGCTGACATTTACAGATCTCAGTGCCCGGAAAGCTATACATGTCGGCTTTCAGCAGTAAGATATCGACTTGAATGGATCTAGATCTATTGAAGTTGTTGATAACCCGTTAACCCATTCTGAGAACACCCCGTATTGGATCTCGCTCACTAGAAACCAATATCAATATGTATCTTTGAGGTCTAATACTGAGTCATATTGGACAATATGTCTTTATATCGTCCAATAATTTAAACAAACCTTCTTGTTACTGACTAACTTAATATATGCTGGTGCAGGAGAAGATTTTAGAAGAATTGAGTTTGGAAATGGACACTACTTCAAATAGGCTCAATTTTGTGCAGGTTAATTTTCCTTGGCACGAGGCATACTACTCCCCAAATTGGAAGGAATGACAAATGACAATTATTTTCCTATTAAATTTTTTTGCTGGATTTAAATAAAACGATCCACTCTTCAGGTAATGTCGAAATGCCAAATTCTCTTTCAACGTCCGAAGAATCCAATTTTAAGGTTCTTTATAAACCTTGTACTTCATGAAGACTAAATAGTTTAGTTTATTTGGCCAAAACACTCAATACATATGTAATCATAAGATATTAATTTTTGAACCATATTTCCTCTCCCATAAGCAGAAATATTTATTTATTGTTATTAGGCATAATCTTTTTGTTGATTTGAAGCAGTTTTGAAATTGGCAGTAATGAAGTGTTTTGGCCACCTAGAAGAAACTTAAAAATATTATTATCAGGCCCAATAAGTACATGACACATACTTCATCTTTTCCATACAGAAGTTATTTTAAAGTTTAAGCTTTAAGCATTTCGATGTGCGCACTCTAATATTAAATGATCTTACACCATTAAAGGTATATGATGGGAGCAATACAAGGTGTCAAAGTGATAGAGCTCATCATTGTGCAATACAAGGTGTCAAAGTGAGCTGACTTGATACTTTCAGCTGAGATTCAGCTCATAAGGCTCAAGATTCTCTTCTACTTCCCTTGCTTACATTTCTCAGTTCTATTACATTGCTAATTGTTCATTTTCAAATGATAGATTTTGAAATATATCTATTGGGATTGTTTATTTTCAAATGACAAATTTTGTGTCGTATATGGACTAGGTGATAATTGGTCTGATGGACCCAGATTGCATTGTATTTTGTTTATTCTTATAATTAACTGATTTTCTGGCAGGCACAAGACAAGGCTACATATTGGGCAATTTGAGTAAGTTATCCAATATGGAAGAAGCTTCACATTGTTTGCCTTTTGCCCCATTTGTTATTCAATGAGTAGTTTTACAAAGTTTATTCCACATTAAATAGCTACCATGAATTGCATGAGCATTGAGACATGATCTCCTTTGTGTTAAGTGATGGAATAATCAGTCTTTTTTTAATTTATTTATTTATATCTAAATTAGCAAACTGTATCATTTGTGTGGTTACACTACAAAAATATCATCCTACGCCAACGGCTCATAAAGGAAACCGTCGGAGTAGGATCTAAGTACAAAACCCGGCCTGGCCCGACCCCTTTATCTAGTTCCATCAATTATTTTATTTTTTTACTTTAACGACGGTCGCCCTTTTAACTCTCGAACAGCCCATCAAAACAAAAAAAAAAAGAGAAACTCTCGAATAGGGAGCTCGACCAACGCGCAACGCCCGACGATTCAACCATTGAGCACACTTCAAATCATTAGGTTTGAATTTTCCCAAATAGTATTTTATTTGATCAATTTTTTTCTAGGTATTATCGAAGGAATTGGATAATACCTTTGCTTGGCAATCCAATTGAACGAAAGCAATCCAATCGAAGGAAAAAAAACATTATTTTTTCAGCTTTCAGTCGTCCACACAAACATGACAGCATAATCAATGGCGGCAGCGGCAGTTGCAAGGAAAAGGTTAGTCTCCAAAACCCTAACCCTAATTTTTGTTTTAGGGCTTTTATTTTTCTGCTTGTCCATTAGATCTAGGGTTTCTAATCTCGATATTGACCTCGATCTCAACCTCCGATGCATCCTTCGTCTTTGTTTGGTAAGAATCGAGATTATTTAGGTTACTCAATCGAGTTATACTAAATTGAAATTTTTTATCTGTAAGGGTTTTGTAATAGGGTATGTTAAATTGATCTATCCTTACAAACAAAATAAAGTTTAGGCTTTACATATCTCTATGCTCTATAGTTGGCAAAATTTGATTTTTCTCAATACCTTACCCTTTTGTTAGGGCTTGTCGGATGTAGAGCCCACCGTAATTGAGTCTTCAAATGGCTTCTTTATATATATATATATATATATATATATATATATATATATATATATATATATATAATATTACCTTATAAAAGAGGCCTTCAAGTATAGGATCATATATTTTTTAGGTGTTAATCAATATAAATGAACAAAAATAAGAGCAGTAGCCATGTTATCTGATGGGAATCCTGAGACCATCCATCACTAAATAAAACTCTTTAAGGACCGAGCAATTGAGCCTAACTAGGTCAATTACTTTTTGGAACATGGAGAAAGCATTCCAACTTTAAAATCCCAAAAACCACAAGTTCGAAAAGCATGCCAAATAAGAACTTTTGATAATATAGTTCGTTTAGCAATATACATCCAAAAATAAAAGCTTGGACTCGAGAGCAATTTCCACCTTTTTTTGTCCCAAAAGTCATCAACCATCCTCTCAACTCTCATTTGATTGAAATAATAGGGAACACATGGATCAAACACAAAAATAAATATAGATGTTTGTATTTTACATGGAAAACAAATACTCTCCTTATTCCATCAATTAGGGCTGTCAAAGGATCGGGTCGACCCGATTCCCGATATGACCCAACCCAATGTTTTTCAGGGTTTGAAGTCTGAATATTTTTCAGATTTTTTTAACATAAGGTATGGTAGTTAATTTTATTATTTTCCCTTACTCTGCATGACTGAAGATCAAATCTAGGCATCTCTCTCTTCCTCTCTCGCTAGCCTTTGCTAAATCTCTCATGAAAAAAATCCTAGCCAAAGTTCTCCTAAAAGTTCTCATGGCCCCACAGACTCTTCAAGATAGGTTCGTCTTTTCGAGTGTCTGCACTTCAATGAAATTGATTAGTCTTGGAAGTGTATTATCTTAGTCAAATTGTTATATTTGTGACTGAAGGTGTTGAAGAATGTGCATTAGAAGCTTAGAATGTAGTAAATAAGGTTACTTTCACTATGGAAGGAATAGTCTCTCAATTGAGCAATTTTGTGATTTGTATTTGAACAATTTTTTAAAATTTTAACAATTTTTTCCTTTTCCAGCTGGATCTTGTAATAGATTTAGAGGCCGCTACTAAACCCCCACCAAAAGCTGAAAATCCACCCACTAAGTATAGCTAAAAACGAATGACTGCTATGAATTGTATGATAGAGATCAATTGTCATTCCAATGTTCCATAAAAATGATTTTGGGGCCATAAAAATATCATTAGACAGTTTAGGCGGTTAGTTTGTGATTTTACATATCACACATCCTAAAAAGTGGTCAGTGAAGTATGAACATTATGTGTGCCAAATGTCCACGTTTTGGGATGTATGTCATATCGAATTAAAAATTAACTGTCTAATGATTTTACAAATACCTCAAGATCAGTTGGGTGATAGATTGGAACAAAAAATGATCTACATCATGCGATTCATGACAGTTAACCATTCTCGGTTGTACTTAATGGGGGATATTCAACATTTGTTGGGGGTTAGTAGCAACTCCTTTGTTTACTACCCAAGTTTCTTTCTTTTTTCTATTCTCAGGTTTTATTACCGTGTTATGACCGTTCTATGATTGGCTCTCCTTTTGTTAAATTTCTTTTGAGATAGGAGAGAGAAATTGATCTTATGGAAACCCAAAGGTTAGAAGCAATGTTAGAATCTGAGCTCTTTATCAATTTTCAATTTATGTTTTCTACTCAGTTACTAAGGAAAGGAAGCACTACAAAAAATAAGACTATTAGCGACAGTTTTTTTTAATAAAAATGTAATATCCCTGATATTTTTGGCATATTTTCGTTTACCTCGGTAAGCGTGCCCAGAAAATACTGTAGAATATTTTTGGACTTTTGGTAAGCTAAGGCTATGGTAAGACTAATAGCCAAAGGATCTGGTCTCGAGAGGTGTGCAAGTCATGAAATCGATGACTTATACTATTGGGTTGGTGTTGGTGGTTAACACTAGATATGTTCTCAACTTAAATGGATAAGTTGTAAAATATAAATATCTAGATTTTTAGTAGGTTTTGTTTTAATATTATAAAGAGAGAGAGATTTGAGAGAATTTACAATTCTCTTTCGGTTGAAAACAAATTGCAAACCTTTTTGGACTGCTTGTGATCTTTAGATCTTGAGATAGAGAGAGCTCCTCTTCCCATCTCAACCATCGGTTTATGTGATATTTGGAATTGGATCAATTTGAGATATTGGAAGAGAAGGTTAGAGGAGAGGACATCACTATGTTGATAGGATCTGTGCAATGGAAGAAGGATTGTAATGGGCTGACTTGAAGCTTTTAAAACCTTCAATCATAGAAGCTTGTTCCGGTGTGTGAATCGGTACAAGGGATCAACAGAGTTAGCTACAAGAGGTATGCCTTGAAACCTCCTTATGCAAATTTGTTTGATTTTTTTATTAAGAAAGTAAGTTTTGAATTCAATAGAAATGATGGAATGGCTGTGTAGAAAATATGAAAAAGAATCCGAGCATGTTAAAATTTACACCCACAGTACCTGAGAAATTCGACTGTCGAATTAGAAATCGACAGTCGAAAATGGGATTTTAAGCTTTGAAACAGAGTTCTGGAATTCGATGGTCAAATTTCAAATCGACCATCGAATTTCAAATTCGACCATAGAATTTGAAATCGATGGTTGAATTCTGTCCAGTTTCTGGCTTTTTAATTTTTGATTGGATTTTTGTTTTATGAGCCTTTGGATTAATTTTTGGGTTGTATATTAACACTTAGGGTGTTAATATATGTAGGTTTTGGTCAATTGGGAATCCTTGGAGAGGATTGCTTATGCATGCCTTTGAATTGTCTTGGTTAAGGTAGGGGAATCCAAACTATTATTTGCATAAATTATAAGCATAAATCATGTTATTTTTAGAAGCATGAAATATAGAAATTTCATTACACACAGTGAAATTAAAACTTTGAACATATGATACAATCCGAAAAATTTGTAAACCTTGTCATAAATAAGAATCATTGGAAATCAGAACCTCAGCTAAATTTGAATCAGAACCTTAGCTAAATTTGAATCAGAACCTCAGTTAAATTTTGAATCAGAACTTCGAATCAGAACTTTGAAAAATCAGTATATGATATGAATAATAAGCTTGGATATGTGTTAGCATTTGCATTTGATTTTGGGTTCATAAGTACGATGCCCTAGATTCCACCAACCGTGTTGACGGTAAAACTTTGGCGCAAGTTTCCCTCATAGCGTAGGGGCTTGTTGCATTTTCGAAATGGGTTCATGAACGACGATGGTCAGTAGGGTCTTCCCATCGGTCACGTAGTCTGCTCTCATGCTATAGAAAATTTGGGAGATAAAATTAAGTTATAAATTTAAGAAGCATGCTAAATCAGAACATTTTGAACACTTTAGATTTTATGATCAGTTTTTGACTCAGGATTAGAACTGGAGATTTAATTTGAAAAGCATCATTGAAAAACCATATTTGATCCGATTCCGTCTTTTGAAAACTTTTACTTATAAGAAATACAAATAGATCTGTCTTCCCTTATTGAGCTTGGCTGTTAGCTCACCCTCGACTATACGTCACAGGTGCTAAGACTGACCTTGGGTCAGAGGATCTGGAGGACTCCGATTATATTCCCGAGGAGGATTTGGATATACCAGCTGAGGAGTTCTTCCCGTGATCCTAGATTTTCTATTTTTTGGTATTGTCTGGATATTATTTTAGATGATGAGCCTTAGGCTATTATTTTGATCTTTTGATATCACTCGAGGAACCATTATTGTGAACCTCTATTTTAGGTGATCGGATTGGCCATCACCGGTGGTTCCTTTTGGTTCCTCACAGTGATATATCTAATTTTGTTATGTGAAGCTTTTGTTGGATTAACAATGTTGCCTCTATCTTTAGACCTTTGTTTATGTTGCCGGCTTCTGTTTGTTACGGCTTATTGAGAAATCAATAAGTTGATGAACCGACCTTTCCTATACCTTAGGGATTGGAAAAGTCGAATTAATACTGGTATCGTCGAGCAAGGCTCTAGGTTCATAGTCTTAGGACTAGGGGTTAGATTATTTCTAACAAATTATTGATCAATTGTTATTGTTTGTTTAACAATGACAGATCGATGCCTCCACTTTTAGGCAGAGGCCGAGGTATAGAGGGACCTCGTGCGGCTCGCATTGAGGAGATTGATGAGGCGTAGGCACCTCATATGGCGAGGCGAGTTACCCGGCCCTAATGCGAGCCTTTGGGAGCTGCTAGGCAAGACCGAGGAATGTGGGCCGAGGTGTTGGCAGCCTTGGCTACTAATATGGCCCGCCAGTGCAGGCATTGACCATGATCGAGATGTCAGCAGACATCACCAGAGGATTCGCAGAGTTTATGCGGATGAGACCTCCTACATTCTCAGGGCAGACGGATCCTATGGAAGCCGAGGCATGGCTGGATGAGATAGAAGATATTTGAAGTGTTGCGATGTATCGATGTCGAGAAAGTACGGGGCATCTTTCAAACTTTTGGGTGAGGCCGTGGTGGAAGTCTGCTTCAGATGAGAGAGCAGGACTACCCCAATACTCCATGGACTTGGGCAGAGTTTGTGGAGACGTTCAACGATCAGTACTTCCCGAGGATCGTACGTAATCAGTGGGAGGTCCAATTTATTGAATTGAAACAGAATGAGATGTCGGTGCGCGAGTATGGCGCAGAATTTGATAGACTTTCTCGATTTGCACCCCTACATGTGGCCACTGAGCTGATGAGAGCTCAGAAATTTCAGAGAGGTTTGAGGCCGAACATTCAGGAGAGGGTGTCGATGTGGGAAATGGAGACGTATGCTGGCGTGATGTCCAAGGCCCTCATTGCAGAGGAAGATATTCAAAAACAGTACTTGAGGCGAGAGCAGGGTAATAAAAATAGGTTTGGCCAGGGACAGCAGAGTGCTTCAGAGCAGGTGAACAAAAAGCCGAGGTTCTCTAAACCTCCTCCCTACCCTAGTCAGCCATCATATTCTAGACCGGCTGTTGCTTCAGGACCAGTGACGTCTTCCTATCAGAGACCTCAGAGTACGTCACCAGGACGACCTTTCAGAGCCGGGAGCACTACTGCGAGTGGAGCTTCTGTGGCTCAGGGCTCGACGAGAGGATCAGCTGTTACTCCTGTTTCTACCCCAGTGTGTGCAAGATGTGGGAAACCACATAGGACAGAGGATTGCAGACGGAACACTGGAGGATGCTTCAGGTGTGGACAGGTTGGTCACATGATCAAGGATTGTCCTACTATTGAGAAAGGACGGACTACGACGGTCTCTACGCAGAAGTCGACACGACCTACAGTTCAAGGTCGGGCTTATGCGGTGACTGCACAGGATGCCCAAACGTCGAATGACGTCATTCAAGGTATCATTAAAGTTGAGATGTCAATTATGCATTGATTCAATTATTATTGTTTAAATCTACATACAAGTCAATTATGTTAAAACACACAGGAATAATTGCATATAATTAACGAACTTTTTAACTAAAGGTACACTTATGATGAGTAGTCGAGACGACGTGGATAAAATTGAGGCACGAGTACTTATAGACCCTGGGTCTACACACTCGTTTATTACTCCTTCCTTCTCAGAGAAGTTGGGTATTACTCCCGAACCCCTCTCTTTCATTCTAGATGTCAAGATTCCTACGGGAGTTCGGTATGCACTGATACAGCGTGTCAGTCAGTCATCGTGATGATTGATGAGCACGAGACATTGACCGACATGATTACGTTGAGCATGGAAGGGTTCGACGTCATTCTCAGAATGGATTGGTTGGCAGCTTATCACGCGAGCGTGGACTGTCTTCGGAAGATAGTGACCTTCCGACCGCCAAAGCGAAAATCCTTCCGATTCTGTGGAGTCAAATCCAAGGTTGCGCCGTTGGTTTCAGCCATTAAAGCTGAGCGTATGATGAAGAATGGTTGCAGTGGGTATTTGGCCTATTTGCAAGATTCGACCGAGAAGAAGAACGACTTGGCTCTTATCAAGGTGGTCTGCGATTATCCTGATGTCTTTCCAGAGGACTTACATGGATTACCACCTGACCGAGAGATTGAGTTCGCGATTGAGCTAGCGCCGGGTACAGAACCGTTATCTAAAGCTCCATATCGGATGGCGCCTGCTGAGTTGAAAGAGCTCAAGGAACAGCTTCAGGAGCTGTTAGACAAAGGCTTTATACGACCGAGTGTCTCTCCTTGGGGTGCACCGGTTCTATTTGTGAAAAAGAAGGATGGATCGATGCGTCTGTGTATCGATTATGGGCAGCTCAACAAGATGACGATTAAGAATCGTTATCCTCTTCCGCGGATAGACGACTTGTTTGATCAACTGCAGGGTGCAAGGTTCTTTTCGAAGATTGATTTGAGGTCAGGCTATCACCAACTCAAGATCAAGGTGAAAGATATATCCAAAACTGCGTTTCGGACGTGTTATGGCCACTATGAGTTTCTAGTGATGCCATTTGGATTGACGAATGCGCCTGCATCTTTCATGGACCTGATGAACAGGGTGTTCAAACCACATCTTGATAAATCTGTGGTAGATTTCGTAGATGACATCCTCATTTATTCGAAAACCAGAGAGGAGCATGTGCAGCATCTGAAGATGGCTCTTCAAACACTCAGGGACCATCAGTTGTATGCCAAACTCAGTAAGTGTGAGTTCTGGCTTGAGCAGGTCAGTTTCTTAGGCCACGTAGTCTCTAAAGTGGGTATCTCAGTGGATCCTACAAAGATAGATTCTGTGGTGACATGGGAACAACCTACGACAGTTACAGAAGTCCCAAGTTTCCTTGGTTTGGCAGGGTACTATCGGCAATTTGTCGAGGGTTTCTCGAAGATATCAGGTCCACTTACACAGCTCACAAGAAAGAATGCTAAGTTCGACTGGACAGAACAGTGTGAGCAGAGCTTTCAGGAGCTAAAGCGCCGCTTGACTACAACACCAGTGCTTGCTATACCTTCTGGCAGTGGAGGTTTTGTAGTATATAGTGATGCTTCCTATGGTGGATTAGGCTGTGTGCTTAATCAACACGAGCGGGTCATTGCGTATGGTTCTAGGCAGTTGAAGGACCATGAAAGAAATTATCCGACGCATGATCTCGAGTTAGCAGCAGTTATATTCGCTCTCAAGATCTGGCGACATTACCTCTACGGTGAGATATTTGATATATTCACCGATCATAAGAGTCTCAAGTACCTGTTCACTCAGAAGGACTTGAACATGAGGCAGCGACGATGGATGGAGTTTTTGAAAGATTATGATTGCTCGATTCAGTACCATCCAGGAAAGGCAAATGTCGTTGCTGATGCTCTTAGTAGAAGGTCTTCAGCTCAGTTATCACATCTTGTGAGCCGGATTTAGCGATGGAAGCTATTGGAAGATATGGCTTTGGGCAGCTCACGGTTTGATGTAAAAGGCTCGGGAGCATTGATGGCTACTCTTGTACTACGCCCTATGCTCTTCGAGAACATTCAGAAGCTTCAGATGACCGATGATGAGCTAATGGCAATCAGACGAGATGTCGAGAATGGCAGCAAGAAGGATTTCTCCATTCGAGCAGATGGGACCTTGCTATTTCACGATCGGGTATGCGTACCGTCGAGTACCGAGCTTCGGGACACCATTCTGGAAGAGGCTCACAAATCCATGTATGCCATACATCCTGGTAGCACCAAGATGTATCAGGACTTGATGAAGAGTTTCTGGTGGCGAGGTTTGAAACGCGACGTCGCTGAGTACGTATCGCGGTGCTAGGTTTGTCAACAGGTTAAGGTTGATCATCAAAATCCTGCAGGCCTATTGCAGCCTTTACTTGTGCCTGAGTGGAAATGGGAAGCCATTTCGATGGATTTTATACTCGGATTGTCGAAGACACTGAGAAAGAACAATGCCATCTAGGTCATTGTAGATCGACTAACCAAGTCTGCTCATTTCTTGCCATATAATACCACCTATACAGCCAGTAGACTTGCAGAGTTATACCTGAAGGAGATTGTTAGACTGCATGGGATACCGGCTAGTATTGTGTCCGATCGAGACCCGTTGTTTACTTCACATTTTTGGCAGGAATTTCAGGAGGGCATGGGTTCTCGTCTTGATTTTAGCTCAGCATTTCACCCACAGACGGATGGCCAGACCGAGCGCGTGAACCAAATCATTGAGGACATGTTGAGAGCATGTATGTTGGATTTTCACGGGTCATGGGACCAACACTTGCCTCTGATAGAGTTCGCCTACAATAATAGCTTTCAGGCTAGCATTGGTATGGCTCCGTTCGAGGCTTTATATGGAGTGTCGATCACCGCTTGAATTGGGAAGAAGTGGGTGAGAAGCTCATTATTGGACTGAGATAGTTGAGCGCACCAATGAGACGTTCGGTTGATACGAGCCAGTACGAGTAGCTCGTAGTCGTCCGGAGACACGTGGATTTTCAGGTAGTTTTGATATGTCAATGTGTATTTCTTCATTTGGTATTCATTCCATGTGAAATATGCACTAATGCTCGATTTTTCAGGTCGGTGAGAATGTCTTTGTTCGAATTTTGCCTACCAAGGGCGTTATGCGGTTCGGAAAACGAGGGAAACTTAGTCCTCGGTACGTTGGGCCTTTCGAGATATTAGGCCGAGTCGGAGAGGTTGCATATCGTGTGGCGTTACCGCCGCAATTATCTAGCATGCACAACGTCTTTCATGTGTCGATGCTGCGTCGATACATCCGTGACCCGACTCACGTACTTGATTACCAACCCATCGAGCTTCAGGATGGTTTGAAGGTGGTCGAAGACCCTATTCGCATTTTGGATCGCAAGGAGCAGATCCTACGCACTAAAAGCATTCCTTTGGTCCTCGTGCAATGGCGGAATCATACACCGGAGGAAGCCACTTGGGAGCGTGAAGCTGAGCTCCGAGACCAATTTCTGAACCTTTTTGATTGAATTTTGAGACAGTAACTGTTTAATGTATAATTACTTGAATTTTTATGTAATTACTGATTTTGTACAGATGATTGGCGATAAAATTTTGTCGGCCCAATATGGTGCATGTTTGGAAGCCTCTACATCATGGAAAATTCAATCCTATTGGGCCTACCCTTGATATCTTACACAATACTGGCCATGTGACATAAAATTGGCCTATCGTTAGCTACTTCTTTAAATTACCACGTAAATTTGGCCTTGATACAGATATCATGGCCCTATCTATATATATATTATTTTGTAAATGTTTACCAGTTTTGTTTTTGTGTTACGTTGTGGAGTTCTTAAGCATTTTACGAGCCCGACCAAACCCGGACTTTTTATTTTCCGAATGGTTATGAGAACTAAATTGGCCAAAAGCTTACTTGGCCTATTCTTAAATTTTTCTACGCCAAATTCCGGCTGTGGTAATGCCATCATAGCCCAATAAGGTGATGGGCATGAAATGGAATCAAAGAAGGTGCCATTAGACCCAAGGGCATGCTTGGAATTTTAAAAATTTTGAAAAATTTTCATCATAGCAGTATAAAAAAAAATTCGACTGTCGAAATGCAAATTCGACCATCGAATTTTCTATAAGATTTCAAGTCAGTTTTCGACCAAAAACAGAACCTGAGATGTTCTGAGAAAATCGACCATCGATTTTCAAAATCGACCATCGAATTTTAAATCGACCATCGAATTTATCGATTTAAGTTTTGGGGTTTAAAATTTTTGCCATTCGGTTTTCTGTTTTGAGGGTTTTGAGCTTAGGGTTTTCGGGCGATTTGGGGTTTTAGAGCTTCCTCTTCAATTTTATGCCGCATTCCAAAGGGGATTCACTACATTTCACAAGGAGAGCATATTTACATCCTTGCAAAACCGATTTGGGGCATTTTCACAAGGTAAACCTTGCTCTATTCTCTGTGCATCCCTATTTTCTTGTATTTTCGTGGGTTTTCTCTTACATTTGTTTGAATGGGCCCTAAGAAGCAAACACCCATTAGAAATCCCACCTCAAAGCGACCGGCTTCTAAAGCTGCGTCTACAAGCCGCACAAAACAGCACACAGCATCACAGTCGGCTCCACCACCCACTGTCTCCCCCTTGCCTGAGCAACCCAATGATTTTTGGAGCATTAAAGGCTTCACGACCGAATATTTGTTTCACCCCGAGTTATTTGACCAGCAAACGACCACACAATGGGCGGGTGAATACCTTGAAAAGGCCAAATTGACCTCTCTGTGCACGTCCTTTAGCGACCATTTCTATCCCCGACTCGTGCGTCTATTTTATCAGCACATGAGCCGCGAAGACGGGAAAAGAATCTATACAGAGATTGATGGCCGCGATTATACCTTTGATTTAGAGGACATGGCTGTGGCATTGAGATGCCCTTTAAATCACTCACAAACGATGGGATTAGGTCCTCCTTTTCCCAAACCAGTCCGTTTCGAAGATGTAATCACGCAGATGACGCAAGGCCGTCATGGGTCCGGTAAATCCATCGTCACGGTCCATATGCCGGAGACCATGTGGATCTTGGATAAAATTTTTAAGACCACCCTTTACCCTTTTGGTCATCAATCTGAGCGCACCGGACCCCTTCAACAAATTCTTTTTGCGGCCTATAAGGAGCGATGGTTTAGTGCTCCTGAAATCCTTTTTAAAGGGATTATCAAAGCCCGAGAGAAAATGGGCAAACATGTGAAGAAACCATTGAAGACAATGCCCTATGCTCGCATAATTTCAGTGATGATTGAGAACTACCGAGCGGGCCCTGCTTATGATATCCCTCCTACTGAACCCAAATCCACAGCGGGTTCAAAAATGTATAATTTGGTCAATTGGGGTCAAACCTACAGTAGAACTCCAAAGGATGCGAGGCACTGATACGCTTAGTGATGATGAGGACCCTACTCATTCTATCCTCGACACTACTACTGCACCTCCTCATTTACAGAGTGGACGTTCTTACACTCTCAGTTCACCCGACAGATGACCGCCATGAGCCATCGATTCAAGAGCTCACCCACCACACCTCTGTCGTCGAGTTGGATGTCCATGGCGGCGCCTCTCTTATCTCGATCGTACGCGTTTCCAAAGGATTACACGATATGGCGATATTAGTGCTTGATCTATCGCCCTTCGACATCGGCTTGGTCCTAGCATGCCTTCTGACGGGGAGGATCTGGTGATGATGATCTTCATGGCGATGGTACTTCGGATCGGGCGGGCCCATCTTCTGCTGGGGATTGTTAGTATACTTGGGGGAGGGGGTACTGATTTATTTTCTGGTGGTTATGGTCTGTATTTATTTTACAGCTTGGATTATTTAGGACCTGGTGGTCCTTCTTTTGTTATCATTTATATTTTCTGTCTTTTGCTTTGCTCTGGATACTTTGCTTATCTTGGTTTGTATATAGTTCAGTTCGAGCCTTGTTTTCATTTTTGATATGCGTGATTGGATCTCTATGTGCATTGCTTTTGTGGGTATTTTGGTATCTGCTTCAGTTAGATGCTTGTGTGGGTTTGCTCTATGTCACTTTTTGTACTTCCTGTTTCTTTGATAGCTTTTCATTCTATTTATAGCTTTCATGCGTCACTGTGTATCGGTTTCCCGGCACATGACACTTGGGGTGTGGGCATCCATGTACGGATGCAATCCACTATGGCTTTTTCATGCCACATGCAGTACATCCATGTTACTACGGATCCCATCCCTTGGCTTGCGTGCCCTGTGGGATCGAACCACGGTGTCCCATGTTTTCTATTCTTTTATTGTCTGGTGTGTGTTATGTTCAAATTTTCGCGGACGAAAATTCCTAAGGAGGGGTGAATGTAATATCCCTGATATTTTTGGCATATTTTCGTTTACCTCGGTAAGCGTGCCTGGAAAATACTGTAGAATATTTTTAGACTTTTGGTAAGCTAAGGCTATGGTAAGACTAATAGCCAAAGGATCTGGTCTCGAGAGGTGTGCAAGTCATGAAATCGATGACTTATACTATTGGGTTGGTGTTGGTGGTTAACACTAGATATGTTCTCAACTTAAGTGGATAAGTTGTAAAATATAAATATCTAGATTTTTAGTAGGTTTTGTTTTAATATTATAAAGAGAGAGATTTGAGAGAATTTACAATTCTCTTTCGGTTGAAAACAAATTGCAAACCTTTTTGGACTGCTTGTGATCTTTAGATGTTGAGATAGAGAGAGCTCCTCTTCCCATCTCAACCATCGGTTTATGTGATATTTGGAATTGGATCAATTTGAGATATTGGAAGAGAAGGTTAGAGGAGAGGACATCACTATGTTGATAGGATCTGTGCAATGGAAGAAGGGTTGTAATGGGCTGACTTGAAGCTTTTAAAACCTTCAATCATAGAAGCTTGTTCCGGTGTGTGAATCGGTACAAGGGATCAACAGAGTTAGCTACAAGAGGTATGCCTTGAAACCTCCTTATGCAAATTTGTTTGATTTTTTTATTAAGAAAGTAAGTTTTGAATTCAATAGAAATGATGGAATGGCTGTGTAGAAAATATGAAAAGAATCAAGCATGTTAAAATTTACGACCCACGATGAGAAATTCATTGTCGATTTCAAAATCAGTCGAAATTAAATCATTGTCGAATTGAAATCGACGATCGAAAATGAATTTAAGCTTTGAAGCGAGTTACGAAATTCGATGGTCGAATTTCAAATCGACCATCAATTTCAAATTCGACCATCAATTTGAAATCGATGGTGAATCGATTCGGCTTTTAATTTTTGATTAGTTTTTGTTTTGAGCCTTTGGATTAATTTTGGGTTATATTAACACTTAGGGTGTTAATATATGTAGGTTTTGGTCAATTGGGAATCCTTGGAGAGGATTGCTTATGCATGCCTTTGAATTGTCTTGGTTAAGGTAGGGGAATCCAAACTATTATTTGCATAAATTATAAGCATAAATCATGTTATTTTTAGAAGCATGAAATATAGAAATTTCATTACACACAGTGAAATTAAAACTTTGAACATGATACAATCCGAAAAATTTGTAAACCTTGTCATAAATAAGAATCATTGGAAATTAGAACCTCAGCTAAATTTGAATCAGAACCTCAGCTAAATTTGAATCAGAACCTCAGTTAAATTTTGAATCAGAACTTCGAATCAGAACTTTGAAAAATCAGTATATGATATGAATAATAAGCTTGGATATGTGTTAGCATTTGCATTTGATTTTGGGTTCATAAGTACGATGCCCTAGATTTCACCAACCGTGTTGACGGTAAAACTTTGGCGCAAGTTTCCCTCATAGCGTAGGGGCTTGTTGCATTTTCGAAATGGGTTCATGAACGACGATGGTCAGTAGGGTCTTCCCATCGGTCACGTAGTCTGCTCTCATGCTATAGGAAATTTGGGAGATAAAATTAAGTTATAAATTTAAGACAAGAAGCATGCTAAATCAGAACATTTTGAACACTTTAGATTTTATGATCAGTTTTTGACTGTGATTAGAACTGGAGATTTAATTTGAAAAGCATCATTGAAAAACCATATTTGATCCGATTCCGTCTTTTGAAAACTTTTACTTATAAGAAATGCAAATAGATCTGTCTTCCCTTATTGAGCTTGGCTGTTAGCTCACCCTCGACTATACGTCACAGGTGCTGAGACTGACCTTGGGTCAGAGGATCCGGAGGACTCCGATTATATTCCCGAGGAGGATTTGGATATACCAGCTGAGGAGTTCTTCCCGTGATCCTAGATTTTCTATTTTTTGATATTGTCTGGATATTATTTTAGATGATGAGCCTTAGGCTATTATTTTGATCTTTTGATATCACTCGAGGAACCATTATTGTGAACCTCTATTTTAGGTGATCGGATTGGCCATCACCGGTGGTTCCTTTTGGTTCCTCACAGTGATATATCTAATTTTGTTATGTGAAGCTTTTGTTGGATTAACAATGTTGCCTCTGTCTTTAGACCTTTGTTTATGTTGCCGGCTTCTGTTTGTTACGGCTTATTGAGAAATCAATAAGTTGATGAACCGGCCTTTCCTATACCTTAGGGATTGGAAAAGTCGGGTCGTCACAAAAAAACTGTCGCTACAAAAAATTGCCGTTACAAAAATAATAGTGACAGTTTTTTGTAGCGACAGGACTAATAGTGGTAGTTTTTTATTAAAAAAAACTGCCGCTAATAGTCTTATTTTTTGTGGTGAAGGTTGATGAATTTATTTAATTTTTTATATTTTTTTCAGATATAGGGATGTACAAGAAGAAATTACGAGGATGTTTACCTCACCTTTACGAGTAAGTAACTTTCTTTAGTATTTTTGCTTATTTTTCAGTCTTGGGTATCCTCTCTTTTTTGGAATATGTGATTTCTTTTTATGGGTTCCTTCTTTTGATTTATTATAAGTATATTTTCTTTTGTCTGTTCTGATAATCCTGATTGCATTTAATACAAAAGTTTCCATTTATGTGCAACATGTGATGTATTAGGAATTATGGTGTATCAGTATCGGTATCAGGTATTGGTCCATCTTGGATCGATACGTATCAGCCAATACAGATACGGTATCGCCCATACCGAATCTGTCTTTTGTTTTTTGAAAATTTCAATGTATCACCCAGTACGACCGATACATTGGCTGGGCGAGTCCCAGCCAATGTATCATACCGGAGCTGGCCAGTACGGGTACATATCGGCAGGTATGTACCAGTATCGGCCAAGATTTTGACCCATGTTTATTATAACAATTTGTAAGTTGAGCTATGACGAAGAATGAGTGGATTAACAAGGTAAGGATGGAATTAGGATCGGGTATGTAAGAGGAAATTTAGGATAGCAATGGTCAACAAACAAATGTTAATAGTTGTTTCACCATAAATTTGTGGGTTTGTACATATAGAAGGCTGTATAAGAAGCCTATTCTATACATTTCCAAAAGTTAAATGGGGGCTACAACCCCAACATTGTTATATGTGGCTCTGCCCCTTGGGGTGGCTTCTATAGAGGAAAGATTTATGGAAGGCCATTTGAGATGGTTTGGACATGTCCATTAGAAGCCAGAAACTTCCCTAGTAGGAAGGGTTGACACAATTCAAGCACACTAAGCCAAGAGGGAAGCAATAAGAAGGAATATGAAGGATTGTGGAGTGACAATAAGTTTAATCTCGGATATAAATGGATGGATGCATAAGACTCACAAAGCCAACCCCACAAGATACGATAAAATCTATGATGATTATAATGTCATATTGTCAAAATCTTTTTATCTTTAATTAGTTTGTCCAGGATAATATAGTAATGATGTCCACGTCGACTGTTACAAGCCGGTTTTGTGAGGTTGGGTTAGGCTGGTTGGATTTCTTATAAGAATCTGCCTCCTCAAGATGAGCAAGCATCTGCTACTGATTGATTCCTTGGCTAGACTGCTCTTTCTAATTGCTACTATACTTAACAGTCTTAGGGCACATCTAGGAAGTCCACTAAAATTTGTATGGTTCTTCATGCAACAGAGGCACTGGTCGATACACAAACAAGAGATTTCTACAGATTAAGATAAACTTTGGATTGGGTAATGGGATCAAAGGCATATCTAGATGAAAATAAACATGTCATATGGTAAGGCTTATGGGCTTCTACAAATGTAATATTTTCTCCCTATAAGTGTTATTTCTTGGTTTTGTTTTGTTTTATACTTCAAGCTTTGCTTTATTATTGGTCGGCCGATGGTTGCATTTTTGATCGCATGTTCTGAAAGGGCGTGGGGTTGATGATGTTGCTGTCAATAATATTGACCTGACTCAACTAGCAAACAGGTATCAACTACCCTTTTAAGTCTTGATTTCTTTCATCAACTATTAGTAGACCACTAAAACCTTTCATTTTCATTAGGATAGTTGAAATGGCATACAATATCTGGATTAATTGACGAAGTAGAAATTTTATACAGCAATATTTACCACTTGCCCTTCATGTTCTGTGTATTCATTGTAGCAAACCTTTTATGTGGAAAATATAATCACTACATTTATGAGGATAGCTCATATATTGGTCTTTTCTATATATTGGGATTTCAATGGGCTAAGATACTATTTGTTTTCCAAAATTCCATCATAAAATGCCCTTCATGCTTCTACTTTTAGTAGACCAATTTTTAAAATGTATTATTGCAAAATATAACATTTTGATTGAATGGTTTCTGTGAAGAAATCACATTTCTACTTAAAGTCTACATACCGCTTTCTTCCTTATATTCTTTTGATAAAGTGGTTTCTTTTGTATTGTGTAACTGAATACCTAAACAAGTGTTAGTCCTAAAATCAAGAGAGACTTGTGTAGTTCCTCACACCATGGCATCTCGAAAATTAAGCTAAAAAATGGTCCTTCACTAGTTGTCCTTTGTATGCTTTGGATTGTATCGTGGGGATCCATCATATGACCTCCCGTGAGTGAATTTTGGATTGTATTACTAATAACAATTTCTTCGTTATTAGTAAATAGCTAATTTTCATACTTTCGTATCAGCTGGAAAAGGAGAATCTAACCTTATTTTTAATGAATTTATTGTTGTTATGAGTCAACCTAGAAGTCAGCCTATGCATCGATTGATTTTTCTCTGATATTTAGCAAGATTAAATTCAAGTTCGATTTTCCAATTATTTTTTGTTTTTGTTTTGCTTGTTTGCCTTTTCAATTGAGTTTATTGTTTTTGTTTTGGTTGTTTTGCTTTGGATGCTGCTTTCACAAGCAAAAACTGGCTCAGAAATCATTGCTTATGTTTCTGCGTCGCTTGTTTATATTTAAATTTGGTAACTTCCTGAATGCTTCGACTTGGTGTGTTTTCTCTCTCTAAATCTTCACCTTCCATCAGGAATCAAACGACCCAGATCTGCTTTAATAAGTCTAGGATTGAAAAGGGATCTTTTCTTGATAAAGATGTGAGGAAGAGGCCTGAACCCACATTCAGATGATAAAATCAAACTAGCCATTACATCAAACAGAATTTAATTTTTTTTTTCAATATTAAAAACATAGAAAAATAGAATTCAGAGTCGATGATAATGTTAAAGCTCCTGCAACACGGAATGCATTAGATGGAAGAAGTATTCCCAGGTATGCAGTTGACCATAATTTATGAAACTTCTAAGTGTCGATGATTTTGATACTATGTTATTTGAGATGCTATAATTCAAAATTTCAGATCGAGCAGCCATTGATGACAAATCAAGCTGCTTCAGATTTCCAAGGGGTAATGGAGTTGGTGCAATTCTGCCTCCCAATGACAAAGGTACCCCTCTTGAGGTCATTACACTACAAAAATAAGGTGTTTTAGCGGCACTTGCTGTTAAGGCAATTTTTTGTAGCGGCAGGACTAATAGCGGCAGTTTTTGATAGCGACAAGACTAATAGCGGCAGTTTTTTGTTGAAAAAACTGCCGCTAATAGTCTTCTTTTTTGTAGTGTTATCTCAATCTCTCTAACAAATTCTTTCGAAAAATATTGCAATAATGACAAAATAAAACAACTAATTTGTCAAATGGTTTGTTGTTTTAATAGATTGGAAAGGGAAGATTTCTGATGGAAGGCAATAGAGTTGCTATTCTCGGATTTGGGTACCTAGACATGTATCGAAGCTGCAAACAATCTTAAATCCGACGGCATCGATGAGATCCTAATTACGGTGGAGGAAAGTTCAATTGGGGAATTTGGGTCTCATGTATCTCATTTCTTAGCATTGGATGATCTTTTAGATATATTGTATATATTATGTGTTTTAGATATATGCTTTATAGTTTTCACATTGTAATTCTTAAGAGTGCTCTCTTTTGTGACAGAAGACTTTATAAATCCCTTGAAACTTGAAAGTGCTTTGCCTTTTAAGTGGTAGTGGTTATGGCGATGGTTAAAATCTTAGTTTTCTGATATGTATGCTTGATACCAATGCCAAGAGTATATGCGTCGGGCGGAACAAACTTGCACAAAAAAAAAAAAGCAATAAAAAAATTGCCTTAAAAAAAGTATTTAAAAAACGCATTAAAAAAAATTGCATTAAAGCAATTGCATTAAAAATATAGTATTTAAAAAAAAATTTGCATAAAAATTGTTGACGTAAATTTAAAAAAAAAATAATAATATATATATATATTTTTTTAATTTATAAAAAAATCATTGCCAAAAAATTTTCATAAAAAAATCACTGCCAAATATATATTTTTTAAAAATATATTTTAAAAAAATAAAATGTTGGAGACGGCTTTTAGCCGTCTCCAATAACAAGAGTTCAGAGACGTCTCTAACATATCTTTGGAGACGGTCATAAGCCGTCTCCAATAACCTTGACTATTAGGGACCGCCCCCATTTGATCTCCAAAAACAATGGAGACGGGACTATTTGAGACTACATGGAAGCCGTCTCCAATACTATTGGAGACGGCTTAGACACCTTTGGAGACGGCCGAAAGCCGTCTCCAATAAACACATTTTTTGTAGTGGCAAGGGTTCTGGATCTGGGTCTGGTTCTGGACGCGGGCAGGGTTATGGTTATGGTGAAGGTTCTGGGTCAGGAAGGGGTTCTGGGTCTTGTTCGGGCTATGGTGAAGGTTCTGGCTATGGCGAAGGGAACGGGAAGTGATGAGGATAAATTAGTGAGAAGAGACTTAGTACCAACGTAGTTTTACAAATAAAGAGATGGTGCTATTTGAATTCCATGTAGTTGTCAGTTGTCACAATAGAATTACTTACGTAATTTAGGATTTTATACTAATAACAGAGTGTTGGTTATCTAATTTCTCAACTTCTTAATTGCATATATATGACTCAGATTGAGGCCCATGCCTCAATTGGCGTACTAGATTAACAATATAGTTTTTATATTCTAGTGGATGGTGGTGTCATTGTTTCGTGTGACGGTAGAAGGCTCAGGCTGTGAAGCATGACAACACAGGTTCAAGTACATTGCTAGAGCAGCCATTACTTGCACACAGAAGTTGGCTGTTGCACACAATATAAGCCATCTGATCTCTATCCAATCAAGTGATAGAGTGTGCCAATCTTTGGCCTCAAAGAGCTTTCTACCGTGGTCTTCGCATCAAACGGCTTAAATCATGTTTCATGAGGCAAAAAGTTCCATAAATAACAGTCTTTTTTTTTAACAAAGTGTCATGGTACAAATCTTGTGTGCAAGTTTTAAGTCCCTTTTTATAATCCTCATACTTTCAAATTTTCCTCGATCACCGAATAATTGCCGAATCCGAACTTGGTTACAATGATCACGACAACATGGAGGGCCGTTGGGTTTAAGCCTCAACCAAATTGCAACAAATTTCGAAGCAATGTTATGTCACAGATCTCTGGATTAAAGGTCAAGCGATTGTATTTTGGCGTTCCTCGATCCTGATCGTCTAAATGGATGGTCGTGCCATGGAACCATTGGATCACCATAGGTCAAGTCTTGTAGAGCAGCATCGATAAATAGCAGAGAATTGAACGGAGATCCCATGACTCCTCTCCTCTTTTTAGAGTAAAATCAGATCCAATGAAGATTGATGGTGACGATGG
Organism: Chloranthus sessilifolius; assembly: GCA_021018995.1. Lineage (NCBI taxonomy): Eukaryota > Viridiplantae > Streptophyta > Magnoliopsida > Chloranthales > Chloranthaceae > Chloranthus > Chloranthus sessilifolius. Next base: position 27,965,376 of record CM037597.1, on the reverse strand, counting down.
GCATAGATCACATATCTGATAGATGGAGTAGTAGTGGTGACGATAATCGAAGATGGATAAACAATAGCGATGAATTAAATATTAACTTAGCTTTGACTTAGCTTTGATTCAAGTGTTGGCCTACTAAAATCCACTGTCCATTGATCGCCTACCATCACTTTATCAAAGAGTCACCGTAAGGCTAGTGATCGCCTTGAGCAAAGGTTTTCTCTTCATCATCTTGATCCATGATTTTCCACCGTTGGATCCTTATGTACTATTGTGTTATGTACTAATCATATTTGTCCATCAACTCCATTATCTAGACCCTTCAAATTTGTCCATCAACTCCACTATATAGACCTTTCAAATTTTCTCATTAATGCTAAAAGAAAAACGATACTCATGAATCATGTAAAGAACAATGATCAAAATTAAAACCATGACCTTAGATAGCATGAGTGCCAGAGTCATCCTCGTACGAGTCCTCCTTAAGGTATTATCTCTTCGTAACCCGTTATTAATCCGCTTGATCTACCAATTGCCTTACATAAAGTCCACACTATCGTCAATGATTCTTTTTCACCCTATTTTTAAGTTTGTTTCTTATCAAATAGTGTCTCATCATAAGTCTATCGCATATCCATCTCTTTTTTCACCATCCCATGATCCATCCGTCTGTCTCTAAACGAAATCCCAACATTTCGTTCCATCCTTCAAGCTCTAAACAAAATCTGAGCCATTCGTCACCTCCTGTCTATAAAGTTCATCTATCGTGTCTCGCGCATCTTGGAGTCTATCAGAGCCGGTGACCCACTAAATCAGGTCTAGCATGATCTCTCCTAAGAGCAACTGAAGACAATTCATACGTACACTATCTCTTTAAAGAAATCTTAAACAAAAATGATGAGATCATGAGGCTATGAAGAGTGTTTATTGGAGGTATACAGTCTAAAAATTATTTTAGTAAAAAGTGTAGTGGATCAAAAAGGCATGAGCTATTAAAGCTCTAATATCATATAGAAATTAATAAAAAATATATATATAAGGAGAAGGAGAGAGGAGAAGATGGAACAGGAGAAACTACATGATGGAAATCTTAACTTTATTTCATCAATCCTAACTTAAACTTTGATTAGGCATATGCGTACCTCTCTAAATATCCAAACAACCCTAAAAGTAAATTGGGTTCATTATTCCATGTGGAAAGGTTGACTCGCAACATAGGAAGATGTTTTAATAGTTCAATACGTGAAAAAGCTAAAAAAATCACTGCCTTAAACAGTGATTTTTTCAAGAAATCTGTCTTTGACAATTGTTTTTTTCAAAAAAATGACTGCCCTAAATAGTGGTAAAAAAAAGCAGTATTTTTTTTTACAACTATACAAGATAGTGGCTTATAAACCTCAATAACGAGTACTCTTAACAGTCATAAAAAATTACGTCGACGATTTTTTATGCAATTTTTTTAAAAATAATATTATTTTATGCTTTTTTTAATGTAATTTTTTAATGTTTTTTTTTTTAATATAATTTTTTTAATGCTTTAAAAAAATTATATAAAGAAAAAAATCCATTAATCTCATATTTCAACACATCCATTCAACTCAAATGCATATAATTCAATGCCATTAATAAAAAAATAGAAGCCCAATTATTTTATTCAAACAAAAGGTTTCCTCTCAACCTATGATCCAACCTTTCAAATATGCCAAATATTTTAAACTCTACATGTCCAATCCTTTAATTCAAACAAAAGAAGAAAAGAAAGAGATTTAACAATCTGAGAACCCCATGACCCATTTTCAAAATAAAAGAAAAAAATAAATAAATTTGTTTCGCCTCTCCTGTCAAGTGTCCCTGACCCCTAGTGATCCGTTTGAGATGAGCTTGAAATCGATAGCCTGAAATCAAAAGGAGAACATCATTAAAGTCTAGGCCATGGTGCATTAACTCATGCAATTCATTTTTCTAAAATCTGAAAAATATAAGTGACAAATTGAGCTAGTAAGAACCTACCCTGCTGCTAGATATGAACTCCAATATCTCCGAGCACTACGTTGCTAGATGCATATGTCGTATTTGACTTTTGTAGCAATTTTTGTATGCAGAGAAATGAGAAAACTGGTAGAAAAATAAGAAAAACTCTATACCATGCTTCTCAAATTACCTTAAGCTACTTAATACATGAAATCCATATATATGCATAACACTTGGAGTTGTTAGACAGAAACAAAATTAAGAATAGCTGCTGATAGGAAAATAAATAATTTAAACAATGAATCTTCAATTTAAACAATTTAAACAATTTAAACATGCTCTCAGATCGATTCTACGGTTTGGAGTCGACTAGGCACTTCAAGTTCAACAATGTTGGGTCCAACTAACTTGAGTTTAGGTTGACTCATTCCAATCACACCCCTAAAGCCAATGCATCTGCGGCCTTGGAAATAGGAGAATCATGACTTTCATGGGTTTTACTTATAGGATGTCATGCATTCAAGATTCACCTATTTCATAGGGCTACATATTTGGTTGAACTCGCAATCCGATGCAAACAAAATGAAAAGGCACTGTTTGAGAAAATTAAGGCCTTGTTTGACCACCTTTTTCCAAAATGTACTTTTCAAGTGTTGTAAAAAAGTGTCACATGCTGCTTCTCAAATGTAGCTTATGTCTATTATATGCTGAAAATGGTGTTACGTGAGAAGCAACATTCTCAACACAATGTCTTTGGGTGAAATGTGCTTTTTATCTAACCTTTATTTTTTCTCTAGAAATGAGATTTTTGGAAATTGCAAAATGGGGACTAATAAATTACTATTAACAATATTTAGTATTACCGAAAAACAAAGAGACAAATCGAAAGTAATATAAATATCAGTAAAATATTTTTGTAAATATTTATCTTTGCTATATAAGCAAGAATGCATTAAATTACATAAAAAGGAAAACAATCGGTCTACCTTTAAAAAGCTTTGGCATAGCCATCACCCATAAAGATAGATCAAAATGCAGCAAAGACATCATCTAATAACGAATTACAACAATAGGAAGACCAAGTTTATCATCATGAAAGCACAACCCAACTCCTAAATTCCTCTACTTTTTGTAGAGTTAGTAATAAGTTGTCCCATTAGCAAACCTAGCCAGAGCGTCTGCAATTCATTGGACTCGCGAAATACATGCTTAAATGTACAAGATAAAGGGCTACGAAAGGACCAAAATTCTAAATATTATGACAAATATAACAAACATTAATTAAAAAAGAAAGCTGATTAAAAATACCTGCCCAAGCTCCTCATTCAAATTAGACGTTCGTGCCAATGTAGGGGTGTTGCTTTCACTATGATACATACGAATATCCTTATTGATAAACTGAGTGGACAGAATAAATTTGATCATCTGAGAGGTTATAAGAAAAATTATCATCCAATACAGGTTGTATGTACCACCATGTCAACAAGGAAACATTCCTCAAATCAAATCATAACAAATGAGTGACTTATGATACACACCTCGATTGAAACATAAAGAGAAATAGGAATAGTTGTTGAATACAAAGTAATTAGGGTAAATATCGTCAGAATAGCGATATGTAAAATGCAAGGAAAGAATGTGTTACACAAGGAGCATCTGCTAATGAATATATATAATTTTAGAGTACACACTTCTTGAAAGAGAAATGGGTACCACAAATCTGTTATCGGAGTTAAACTTATCTTCCACACTTTCACCCAGACCTAAGTAGTAATATTTGCGGTTGATGAACCCACCACTGCATCATTTCCAAATATAAACAGGAAAAAAAATAATATTAGTTCCCCGACCTTAATGAGAACTTCGCAAAGTCCAAGTGGAAAGGACAAATCATGGACCCAAGAAAATACAGATCAAAGGCATTGTTCACATAAAAGATGAGTACTTTGTATAGAAAATGTAACTCAAAAACCAATAGATCTTTCAGACTTTTCCCGAGAATAAAGAATTTAAATTCAATAGAAATCTAAAAGAATTGCTACACCTTAATATAAATATTTATCGCTCAACTAAGATTGAAGAAAACAGACTTTCCAATATAACATTTTATAAAAGAGAAGTAACTGTGTAATAGTTAGACCTGCGAATGGCTCTAATAAGATACATAAGGAAGAGACATCCAAAAAGAGCAAGGATAAGTTTGTCAAGTTTCCTCTCCAAGATACTTCTTTTAGAAGGGACATTCAAGTAATCAGGAAAAATACATACAAGTAATGGCAGAATAAGAGAAATAAATAAATATTAAAAAGCTGATCACCTATTTAAAATTTGTACTATAGAAATAAATAAGGAACCTGTCAGTAACAAAAGGAAAACTAAACACCCAATTCAATAGTTACTAGTTACTAAATAAAGAGCCAGATGAACAAAAATAACAAAAATCAAAACCCACATTCAAAAAACTGCATAGAATAGAGAATAGATCAATCTAAAAATACCCATTAAATGAAATTAAACATAAAGGAACAAAAGCCATTAAAAACAATTAAGACTCATTTCACCAAATCTTCCGATTAATGGTCTACTTACGCCAAATCAATGGCCTAAATACCCTAGACACCAAACCAATCGCCTAGATGGAAACCCAAAACACCAAATCCACCTATCAACAGTCATATACCAAACCTATAGTACTGGGTTGATACAGAATCTTCATACCCCAAACAATAAATTCCCTGATTTAAGGATTTTAATCCAAATCTCATAACTTGCAAATCCCAATTCAATCAATTTATTTTGATTAACATCTATAAAAAAATAAAACAAAAGTTGATGATGCAGAGTTTCTTTGCTTACTGGTCTGCAATGAAGGAGAACATAGAGTTCATTATGAAGGCTGGAAACGCAGAGCTTACGAAGTGAACCACAACTTCTTTTTATGAGCATTTGAAGCATCCGATCAAGATGTTCTAGCTCGCATCGACTGCTCCATTCTTCAATGTCGATCTCTTGCCAGCAATAAGACCCTGAAACCGCCTTACCACAAGATTTACATACCCATGGTATAACTATTAAGATCTCTTGAAGAGATAGACCGCGGAATATTAACCCAAGGGCACTCCCCTACAGTATCCATTTTATGGGCTTTTGGAAAAAAAATATAAAATAAAAAATAAAAAATCAATATTCGTCTTGCAATCTCTAAGGTATAGGAAAGGCCGGTTCATCAACTTATTGATTTCTCAATAAGCCGTATCAAACAGAAGCCGGCAACATAACAATGATCTAAAGAAAGAGGCAAAACATAGAATAATCCAAAAACAAAAGCTTTTAACAATAAAAATATATCACTATGAGGAACCAAGAAGAATCACCGGTGATGGCCAATCCAACACCTAAAATAGTGGCTCACAATAATGGTTCCTCGAGTGATATCAAAAGAATAAAACAATGGCCTAGGGCCCAATATTCAAATAATATTCTAACAAAAGTACCAAAAGAAGGTATTAATAATCAAGGGAAAAACTCCTCAGCAGGTATATCCAATTCCTCCTCAGGAATGTAGTCGGAGTCCTCCAGATCCTCTGACCTTAGGTCAGTCTCAGCACCTGTGATGTATAGTCGAAGGTGAGCTAACAACAAAGCCCAATAGAGGAAACATATCTATTTGCATTTCATTATAAGTAAAGGTTTTCAAAAGACAGAAATCAGATCAAATATAGTCTTCAAATGATGCTTTGCAAACTAAATCTCCAGTTCTAATCATAAGTCAAAACTAGAATATTCATCTCATGTGTTCAAACAATGTTCCAAAAATTTATGCTTCTTATTGAAACAGTAAAAAACAGTTTCTACTTATAATAGAATGCAAATGAAGTATAGGGTTCCCCTACCTCAACAAGGAAGGTTCAAAATAAGCATAAGCAGTCTTCACAAAGGACTCCCAATATTCAAAACCTACAAAGATTAACACTCTCAGTATTAATATAAGACCAAAAGTCAAACCCAAAAACTTGTCGAGAAAAATCTGACAAAAATTTCAAATGTATGAAACAGGGCAGAATTCGACCCTCGAATTCAAATTCGTGGGTCGAATTTGGAATTCGATGGTCGAATTCAAATTCGACCCTCGAATTCCAAAAATCTCATCAGGCTTGAAAATTTGAAAATCGACCCTCGAATTTTGAAAACTACATCAGGCTTGAAAGTTTACTTTTCGACCTTCGAATTTCAAATCGATAGTCGAATTCCAAATTCAACCCTCGAATTGGAATTCGACCATCAAATTTGTTCAGGTCTGTGACTGTCAAAATTTTCATCCCCGGATTCTTTCTTTCTTATTCAACCACAACCTTATTATCTTAATTAAACATACCACACTCTACTCTAAATAAAACATAAATTTAAATGACACAAGGAGGTTTAAAGGCCTACCTCTTGTAGTTTAAACCTTTGCTTCCGTTGCACCAAATCACACACCGGAACCAATCTCCAAAGCTTATCGGTTTAGAACTTTAAATCAGTCCATCATTATAATGAGGTTACCACTTAAACCTCTCTTTAGTGCATAGGTCAGATCCCCATTGGTTAATATCCACTCCCCTATCCTTCTCTTCTAATAGCACAAACCGATCAGAATTTCAATACGGAGCTTTTCAATTGTAGGGATGGTGTGACAGCCCGAATTTTGGCACCCCAAAACCCGTGCCATCAGTACGATCCTCCAGACCATGCCCCACAACTATGCACGGAGCATTGGTATAACAAGCGAAGATAATTAAATGAAGCAAATAATTGTATAAAGCAGAAAAGTAACATGCCCATTTGGCATAACAAAAGACAGTTCTACTTTTATGCCACTGCATGAATAGAGAACCGATCTGAACCATCGGTGATAAACTGATCACCCCAGATGGTTCGCCCAAAAGAATAATCCATCTAATTACATTGTTTGACAAAATAAGGGCTTGACATACCAAGCCGTACAATTAGCTCTCAAAACTACTCTCTGTCAAAGTACACAGCAGAGTCTCCTAGAAGAAGTCTTCGGGAGGAGGCTCCAACTCGTCTCTAGGCACGTAATCCGAATCACCCGGATCAACGTCTCTCGAAGCCTCAGCTGCTGCTAGCAAAAGACCTGCGACATATAGTCTAAAGGGTGAGCTACATCCTAGCTCAATAGGGAACAACACAATGAACATATAAATCAAAACTCACATATATTACATGATATTCTAAGCATGATGTGTCTATACATTAGCTAGAAAATAGTTCAAAAGATGGTAATTGCATTCAAGATTTACTGGTAATTGTATGCCTTACTTTACTGTTGATTTATCATGAATGACACTGAACAGGCCTAAAGCAAAACTTAAATCTTCAACTTAAGTAATCCCCGAGCAATATAGCATCGAGCCTCGATGAGATACTTTTCATCGTCGTCTAAATAGACAGTTGTTATAAAGTATTCCCTGGGAATACGACCCAAGCCCCTTTTCACTAGGCGCGGGGTTAAAAACTCATCTCAACATCCCTGGGATGTGCTTACTGTTACGGATAAACCTCCGCACTGGTGTACGGATTGGCCGCCGTACCGGTCACAGATATCCTGCTGCGTCAGTCGTGGGTATCCCGCCACGTCGGTGGGGTATCCTATCAAACCTAAAATAACAAAAATAACATGTGCTTTACATATAGTTGTTCACCGTGTAAGTGTGCTATCTTATATTAGTTAGGCCTCAACAGTAATTATTCAATCATATATATACATCCCTGGGATGAATACATACTCGCATCCACTGATGCCTTCATTACTTTCTCATCCCCTGGGAATGTCTCATTCTTATTAGATTGCTTGATCTTAATCACTTGCATCACACCGATGCCTTTTTCACATTCTTGGTGTTACACACACACCCATTTTCACAAAGCTTTTCGTAGTTAAAACAACTTCATATCTGATAATTATATTACTATATACATGCTCTTGCAATTAAAGTACATGTTCAAGGTGTTCCCTACCTCAACTCTCTGAAGGTCCAAGCATTAAGGTCCCACGCGGCTCCTTGTGCTCGCTTTCACACGTACCACCTATGGTACATTATAACACATGCAATACATCATTAAAGATGTAATGAAGAAGGTCCTGGACCCTCCATGAATCTCAAAGAAAACTTAGAAAGTCAAGCAAAACTGTCAAAGTTGATTAATCGATTCCCAAAATCGATTAATCGAAACCCAAATCGATTAATCGATTCTCAAAATCGATTAATCGAAGTTTCAAACATAATGAAGTCGATTCTCAAATCGAGTGGTCAAAAGTCTGAAATCGATTAGTTGATCCCAAATCGATTAATCGAATCCAAAATCGATTAATCGATTTCCTAACTCGATTAGTCGATTTCCCCTAGGTCTTGTTTTCCAGCTACTGGAAGTACCCAGTCGATTAGTCGATTTCCAAATTGATTAATCGAACATCCAAATCGATTAATCGAAATCTAATTTGATTAATTGAAATCGGGCACTCATGACTTTTCAACTTCTGGGCCAAAATCGATTAATCGAATCCCAATTTCAATTAATCGATTTGGCCAAATTCAGCCCCCTTTCGGGCTGTTCTTTCAAAACTCATTTATTTTCTTTCTAAGCCTTTAATCTACTCTTTTTAACCCTACTTGACTGAATTAAATTTGTTTATAATACATGCATTCTGTAATATCCCTGATATTTTAAACCTATTTTTGTTTACCTCGATAAGCGTGCCCAAAAATAATTATGATATTTTATGAGCTTTTTAGTTAGTTTTGGTTATGATGAGGGACATGACCAAAGGATTTAGTTATGAGGTGTGTACAAGTCAAGAAATCAACGACGTACACAATAACGTTGGTATTTGTGTTTAACACCGGATAATGTCTAAACTTAAGTAGATAAGTAGTAATTGTAATATCTAGATTTTTAGTAGGTTTTGTTTATATTATAAAGAGAGAGAGATTTGAGAGAATTTACACTTCTCTCTTTCGGTTGAAAACAAATTGCAAAACTTTTGGGCTGCTTGTGATCTTTAGATCTTGAGATTGTGAGAGCTCCTCTTCCCATCTCAACCATTGGTTTATGTGGTATTTGAAATTGGATCAGTTTGAGATATTGGAAGAAAAGGTTAGAGGAGAGGATATCACTGATTGATAGGATCTGTGCAATGGAAGAAGGGTTATATGAGCTGACTTGAAACTTAAAACCTTCAATCATGGAAGCTTGTTCCGGTGCGTGAATCGGTACAAGGGGATCAACAGATTAAGCTACAAGAGGTATGCCTTGCAACCTCCTTATATAAATTTATTTGGGTTTTGTCAAGAAATTAAGATTTGGATTCAATAGAAAGGATTAAATGGCTGTGTAGAAAATGATGAAAAGAATCCGGGCATGTAGAATGAGCGACCACGAGCACAGGAAATTAAAGCTCGATTTTAAAATCGATCGTCGAATTGAAATCATCATTGTCGAATTGGAAATCGACAGTCGAAAATGAGATTTTTAGTTTGAAACAGAGTTCTGAAATTCGACCATCGAATTTGAAATCGATGGTCGAATTCTGTCCAGCTTCTGGCTTTTAAAATTTTGATTGGATTTTTGTTTTGTGAGCCTTTGGGTTAATTTTTGGGTTGTATATTAACACTAAGGGTGTTAATATATGTAGGTTTTGGTCAATTGGGAGTCCTTGGAGAGGACTGCTTGTTCTTGCTTTTGAATTTGCTTGGTTAAGGTAGGGGAATCCAAACTATTATTTGCATAAATTATAAGCATAAACTGTCATAAATCATGTTATTTTTAGAAGCATGAAATATAGAAAATTCATTACACACAGTGAAATTAAAACTTTGAACATATGATACAATCCGAAAATTTGTAAACCTTGTCATAAATAAGAATCATTGGAAATCAGAACCTCAGCTAAATTTGAATCAGAACCTCAGTTAACTTTTGAATCAGAACTTTGAAAAATCAGTATATGATATGAATAATAAGCTTGGATATGTGTTAGCATTTGCATTTGATTTTGGGTTCATAATCGATGCCCTAGATTCCTCCAACGGTGTTGACGGTAAAACTTTGGCGCAAGTTTCCCTCATAGCGTAGGGGCTTGTTGCATTTTCGAAATGGGTTCATGAACGACGATGGTCAGTAGGGTCTTCCCATCGGTCACGTAGTCTGCTCTCATGCTATAGGAAATTTGGGAGATAAAATTAAGTTATAAATTTAAGACAAGAAGCATGCTAAATCAGAACATTTTGAACACTTTAGATTTTATGATCAGTTTTGACTCAGGATTAGAACTGGAGATTTAATTTGAAAAGCATCATTGAAAAACCATATTTGATCCGATTCCGTCTTTTGAAAACCTTTACTTATAAGAAATGCAAATAGATCTGTCTTCCCCTATTGAGCTTGGCTGTTAGCTCACCCTCGACTATACGTCACAGGTGCGGAGACTGACCTTGGGTCAGAGGATCCGGAGGACTCCGATTATATTCCCGAGGAGGATTTGGATATACCAGCTGAGGAGTTCTTCCCGTGATCTTAGATTTTCTATTTTTGGTATTTTGTCTGGATATTATTTTGGATTGATGAGCCTTAGGCTATTATTTTTTATCTTTTGATATCACTCGAGGAACCATTATTGTGAACCTCTATTTTAGGTGATCGGATTGGCCATCACCGGTGGTTCCTTTTGGTTCCTCATAGTGATATATCTAATTTTGTTATATGAAACTTTTGTTTTTGGATTAACAATGTTGCCTCTGTCTTTATACCTTTGTTTATGTTGCCGGCTTCTGTTTGTTATGGCTTATTGAGAAATCAATAAGTTGATGAACCGGCCTTTCCTATACCTTAGGGATTGGAAAAGTCGGGTCGTCACAGTTGGTATCAAAGCAAGGCTCTAGGTTCATAGTCTTAGGACTAGGGGTTAGATTATTTCTAACAAATTATTACTGATCAATTGTTATTGTTTGTTTAACAATGATGAGATCGATGCCTCCTCCACGGTTTAGAGGCGTAGGCCGAGGTATAGAGGGACCTAAATACATTTCGCATTGAGGAGATTGATGAGGGCGTAGGCACCTCATATGGCAGAGGGCGAGTTGCTTCTGGCCCTAATGCAGAGCCTTTGGGAGCTGCTAGGCAAGACCGAGGGAATGTGGACGAGGTGTTGGCAGCCTTGGCTACTAATATGGCCCAGCAGACTGCAGCCATTGACCGACAGACCGAGATGCTGGCAGCTAGACATCAGCCAGGAGGATTCGCAGAGTTTAGGCGGATGAGACCTCCTACATTCTCAGGGCAGACGGATCCTATGGAAGCCGAGGCATGGCTGGATGAGATAGAGAAAATATTTGAAGTGTTGCAGTGTACCGATGTCGAGAAAGTACGCTAGGCATCTTTCAAACTTTTGGGTGAGGCTAGCCCGTGGTGGAAGTCTGTTTCCAGGATGAGAGAGCAGGACTACCCCAATACTCCATGGACTTGGGCAGAGTTTGTGGAGACGTTCAACGATCAGTACTTTCCGAAGATCGTACGTAATCAATGGGAAGTCGAATTTATTGAATTGAAACAGAATGAGATGTCGGTGCGTGAGTATGGCACATAATTTGATAGACTTTCCCGATTTGCACCCCTACATGTGGCCACTGAGCTGATGAGAGCTCAGAAATTTCAGAGAGGTTTGAGGCCGAACATTCAGGAGAGGGTGTCGATGTGGGAAATGGAGACGTATGCTGGCGTGATGTCCAAGGCCCTCAATGCAGAGGAAGATATTCAAAAACAGTACTTGAGGCGAGAGCAGGGTAATAAAAATAGGTTTGGTCAGGGACAGCAGAGTGCTTCAGAGCAGGTGAACAAAAAGCCGAGGTTCTTTAAACCTCCTCCCTACCCTAGTCAGCCATCATATTCTTGACCATGTTGCTTGAGGACGATGGCGTCTTCCTATCGGAGACCTCAGTCGTCACCAGGGGCGACCTTTAGAGCCGGAGCACTCATCGAGTGGAGCTTACGTGGCTCGAGGGCTCGGCGAGAGGATCATCATTTGTTACTCTGTTTCTACCCAGTGTGTGCAAGATGTAGGAAACCACATAGGGCGGAAGGATTGCGACGGAACCGGAGGATGCTTGAGTGTGGGACAGGTTGGTCACATGATCAAGGATTGTCCTACTATTGAGAAAGGACGAACTCTGACGGTCTCTCTGCAAGTCTACACGACCTACAGTTCAAGGTCGGGCTTATGCGGTGACTGCACAGGATGCCCAAACGTCGAATGATGTCATTCAAGGTATCATTAAAGTTGAGACGTCAATTATGCATTGATTCAATTATTATTGTTTAAATCTAAATACAAGTCAATTATGTTAAAACACATAGGAATCATTGCATATATAATTAACAAACTTTTTAACTAAAGGTACACTTATGATGAGTAGTCGAGACGACGTGGATAAAATTGAAGCACGAGTACTTATAGACCCTGGGTCTACACACTCGTTTATTACTCCTGCCTTCTCAGAGAAGTTGGGTATTACTCCCGAACCCCTTGCTTTCATTCTAGATGTCAAGATTCCTACGGGGAGTTCGGTGTGCCTTGTCTGACATGTCGATCGGTCATCGTGATGATTGATGAGCACGAGACATTGACCGACATGATTACGTTGAGCATGGAAGGGTTCGACGTCATTCTCGGAATGGATTGGTTGGCAGCTTATCACGCGAGCGTGGACTGTCTTCGGAAGATAGTGACCTTCCGGCCAAAACGAAAATCCTTCGATTACGTGGAGTCAAATCCAAGGTTCTTGTTGGTTTCAGCCATTAAAGTGGCGTATGATGAAGAATGGTTGTAGTGGGTATCTCGGCCTATTTGCGAGATTCTATCGAGAAGAAGACTTGGCTCTTATCAAGGTGGTGCGATTATCTGATGTCTTTCGGAGGACTTACGGATTACCACGGGAGAGATTGAGTTCGCGATTGAGCTAGCGCCGGGTACAGAACCGTTATCTAAAGCTCCATATCGGATGGCGCCTGCTGAGTTGAAAGAGCTCAAGGAACAGCTTCAGGAGCTGTTAGACAAAGGCTTTATACGACCGAGTGTCTCTCCTTGGGGTGCACCGGTTCTATTTGTGAAAAAGAAGGATGGATCGATGCGTCTGTGTATCGATTATAGGCAGCTTAACAAGATGACGATTAAGAATCGTTATCCTCTTCCGCGGATAGACGACTTGTTTGATCAATTGCAGGGTGCAAGGTTCTTTTCGAAGATTGATCTGAGGTCAGGCTATCACCAGCTCAAGATCAAGGCGGAAGATATATCCAAGACTGCATTTCGGACGCGTTATGGCCACTATGAGTTTCTAGTGATGCCATTTGGATTGACAAATGCGCCTGCATCTTTCATGGACCTGATGAACAGGGTGTTCAAACCACATCTTGATAAATCTGTGGTAGTTTTCGTAGATGACATCCTCATCTATTCGAAAACTAGATAGGAGCATGTGCAGCATTTGAAGATGGCTCTTCAAACACTCAGGGACCATCAGTTGTATGCCAAACTCAGTAAGTGTGAGTTTTGGCTTGAACAGGTCAGTTTCTTGGGCCACGTAGTCTCTGAAGCAGGTATCTCAGTGGATCCTACAAAGATAGATTCTGTGGTGACATGGGAACAACCTCGGCGATTCTGAGGTCCGAAGTTTCCTTGGTTTGGCAGGGTACTATCGGCGATTTGTCGAGGGTTTTTCGAAGATATCAGGTCCACTTACACAGCTCACAAGAAAGAATGCTAAGTTTGACTGGACAGAACAGTGTGAGCAGAGTTTTCAGGAGCTAAAGCGTCGCTTGACTACAACACCAGTGCTTGCTATACCTTCCGGCAGTGGAGGTTTCGCAGTATATAGTGATGCTTCTTATGGCGGATTAGGCTGTGTGCTTAATCAACACGAGCGGGTCATTGCGTATGGTTCTAGGCAGTCGAAGGACCATGAAAGAAACTATCCGACACATAATTTAGAGCTAGCAGCAGTTATATTCGCCTTGAAGATCTGGCGACATTACCTCTATGGTGAAATCTTTGATATATTCACTGATCACAAGAGTCTCAAGTACCTCTTCACTCAAAGGACTTGAATATGCGGTAGCGACGATGGATGGAGTTCTTGAAGGACTACGATTGCTCGATTCAGTACCATCCGGGAAAGGCAAATGTCGTTGCTGATGCTCTTAGTAGGAGGTCTTGACCGATTGTCACATCTTGTTAGCGGATTTAGAGATGGAAGCTTTTGGAGGATATGGCTTTGGGCAGCTCAAGGTTCGATGTAAAGGCTCGGAGCATTGATGGCTACGCTTGTATTACGTCTCGCTCTTGAGAACATTGGAATCTTCGGATGACCGATGATGAGCGATGACAATCGGGCGAGATGTCGAGAATGGCGATGAAGGATTTCTCCATTAGAGCGGATGGGACCTTGCTATTTCACGACCGGGTATGCGTCTCGAGTACGAAACTTGAGGACACCATTACGGAAGAGGCTCACAAATCCATGTATGCCATACATCTGGTAGCACCAAGATGTATCGGGACTTGATGAAGAGTTTACGGTGGCGAGGTTTAAAGCGGCGTCGGCGATGCGTATCAGCGGTGCTTGGTTTGTCAGCAGTTAAGGTTGATCATCAAAATCCTGCGAGGCCTATTATGCCTTTACGTACGAGTGGAAATGGGAAGCCATTGATGGATTTCATACTCGGGTTGCGAAGACAGCGAGGAAAGAACAATGCCATCTGGGTCATTGTAGATCGACTAACCAAGTCCGCTCATTTCTTGCCATATAATATCACCTATCTGACCCGAGACTTGCAGAGTTATACCTGAAGGAGATTGTTAGACTGCATGGGATACCGGCTAGTATTGTGTCCGATCGAGACCCGTTGTTTACTTCACATTTTTGGCAGAGATTTCAGGAGGGCATGGGTTCTCGTCTTGATTTTAGCTCAGCATTTCACCCACAGACGGATGGCCAGACCGAGCGCGTGAATCAGGTCATTGAGGACATGTTGAGAGCATGTATGTTAGATTTTCACGGGTCATGGGACCAACACTTGCCTCTGATAGAGTTCGCCTACAATAATAGCTTTCAGCCTAGCATTGGTATGGCTCCGTTCGAGGCTTTATATGGACGGCGGTGTCGATCACCGTTGAATTGGGAAGAAGTGGGTGAGAAGCTCATTATTGGACCTGAGATAGTTGAGCGCACTACCGAGACGGTTCTGTTGATACGCGAGTGACTACGAGTAGCTCAGAGTCGTCAGAAGAGCTACGCCGATCTCAAACGGAGACACGTGGATTTTCAGGTCGGCGAGAATGTCTTTGTTCGAATTTCGCCTACCAAGGGCGTTATGCGGTCCGGAAGACGAGGGAAACTAAGTCCTCGATACGTTGGGCCTTTCGAGATATTAGGCCGAGTCGGTGAGGTTGCATATCGTGTGGCGTTACCGCCGCAATTATCTAGCATGCACAACGTTTTTCACGTGTCGATGCTGCGTCGATACATCCGTGACCCGACTCACGTACTTGATTACCAACCCATCGAGCTTCAGGATGGTTTGAAGGTGGTCGAAGACCCGATTCGCATTTTGGATCGCAAGGAGCAGATCCTACGCACTAAAAGCATTCCTTTGGTTCTCGTGCAATGGCGGAATCATACACCGGAGGAAGCCACTTGGGAGCGTGAAGCTGAGCTCCGAGACCAATTTCCGAACCTTTTTGATTGAATTTTGGGACATTAAGTGTTTAATGTATAATTTCTTGAATTTTCATGTAATTATTAATTTTATACAGATGTTTTGGCGAGGAAATTTTGTCGGTCCAATATATAGATTACTTGGTGCATGTTTGGAAGACTACCTTATGGAAACTTCGATAAGTTTGGGCCTAAACCTAGTATGTTCCACACTATTGGCCATGTAATATAAAATTGGCCCTATATACATAAATATTATTTTGTAAATGTTTAACAGTTTTTGTTTTTTTTTTTGTGTTATGTGTAGAAATCCTAAAACTTTTACGAGCCCGACCTAACTCGGACTTATTATTTTTCGAATGGTTATGTGAAATAAATTGGCCAAAAGCTTACTTGACCTATTCTTAAATAGTCTATGCCAATTCCGGCTGTGATAGTATACTCATAGTCCGATCAAGTGATGGGCATGAAATGGAATCAAAGAAGGTGCAATTAGACCCAAGGGCATGCTAGGAATTCCAAAATCTTTGAAATTTTTTAAAAATAACAGTATAAGAAAATTCGACTGTCGAAATGCAAATTCGACCATCGAATTTTCTATAAGTTTCAAACCAGTTTTCGGCCAAAAACAGAACCTGAGAAGTTCTGAGAAAATTGACCATCGATTTTAAAATCGACCATTGATTTTCAAAATCGACCATCGAATTTGAAATCGATGGTCGAATTTATCGATTTAAGTTTGGGGGTTTAAAATTTTTGGCATTTCGGTTTTCTGTTTTGGGGGTTTTGAGCTTAGGGTTTTGAGGGGTTTCGGACGATTTGGGGATTTTAGAGCTTCCTCTTCAATTTTATGCCGCATTCCAAAGGGGATTCACTACATTTCACAAGGGGAGCATATTTACATCCTTGCAAAACCGATTTGGGGCATTTTCACAAGGTAACCCTTGCTCTATTCTCTGTGCATCCCTATTTGCTTGTATTTTGTGGGTTTTCTCTTACATTTGTTTGAATGGGCCCTAAGAAGCAAACACCCATTAGAAATCCCACCTCAAAGCGACTTAAAGTACCGCACAAAAACAGCCCACAAAGACCACAATACCGCTCCACCACCCACTGTCTCCCCCTTGCCTGAGCAACCCAACGATTTTTAGAGCATTAAAGGCTTCACGACAGAATATTTATTTCACCCGGAGTTGTTTGACCAGCAAACGACCACACAATGGGCGGGTGAATACCTTGAAAAGGCCAAATTGACCTCCCTGTGCACATCCTTTAGCGACCATTTCTATCCCCGACTGCAAGGCCTATTTTATCAGCACA
Source organism: Chloranthus sessilifolius (assembly GCA_021018995.1). Taxonomy (NCBI): domain Eukaryota; kingdom Viridiplantae; phylum Streptophyta; class Magnoliopsida; order Chloranthales; family Chloranthaceae; genus Chloranthus; species Chloranthus sessilifolius. Next base: position 27,948,325 of record CM037597.1, on the reverse strand, counting down.
TGAGCCGCGAAGACGGGAAAAGAATCTATACAGAGATTGATGGCCGCGATTATACCTTTGATCTAGAGGACATGGCTGTGGCATTGAGATGCCCTTTAAATCACTCACAAACGATGGGATTAGGTCCTCCTTTTCCCAAACCAGTCCGTTTCGAAGATGTAATCACGCAGATGACGCAAGGCCGTCATGGGTCCGGTAAATCCATCGTCACGGTCCATATGCCGGAGACCATGTGGATCTTGGATAAAATTTTTAAGACCACCCTTTACCCTTTTGGTCATCAATCTGAGCGCACCGGACCCCTTCAACAAATTCTTTTTGCGGCCTATAAGGAGCGATGGTTTAGTGCTCCTGAAATCTTTTTAAAGGGATTATCAAAGCCCGAGAGAAAATGGGCAAACATGTGAAGAAACCATTGAAGACAATGCCCTATGCTCGCATAATTTCAAAGGATGATAGAACTGCCGAGCGGGCCCTGCTTATGATATCCCTCCTACTGAACCCAAATCCACAGCGGGTTTAAAAATGTATAATTTGGTCAATTGGGGTCAAGCCTACAGTAAGCTGGTAAAGACTCCAAAGGATGCAGAGGCACCTGATGCTAGTGATGATGATGAGGACCCTACTCATTCTATCCCTGACACTACTACCGCTGCACCTCCTCATTTACAGTGGCGTTCTTACACTCTCGAGTTCACCCGACAGATGACCGCCATGAGCCATCGATTCAAGAGCTCACCCACCACAGGCTCTGTCGTCGGGAGTTGGATGTCCATGGCGGCGCCTCTCTTACTTGATCGTGTAGCGTTTCAGAGGATTACACGACGTATATGGCTGATATCCGTGCTTCAGTATATCGCCCTTCGACATCGGGCGCTGGTACTAGCATGCCTTCTACGGCCAGGGGGGATACGGGTGATTATGATGCTGCTGCGGGTGATGGTACTTCGGATCGGGCGGGTCCATCTTCTGCCGGGGATTGTTAGTATACTTGGGGGAGGGTGTACTGCTTTCTTTTATGTTGTTATGGGTCTGTATTTATTTACAGCTTGGATTATTTAGGACCTGGTGGTCCTTCTTTTGTTATCTTTTATCTTTTACATGCATTGCTTTTGCTGGATATTTTGCCTATCTTTGTTTGTATATAGTTCGGTTAGATACTTGTTTCATCTTTTGATATGCATGTTGAATCTCTATGCATTGCTTTTGTTGGTACTTTGTATCTGCTTGGTTAGATGCTTGTGTGGGTTTGCTCTATGTCATTTTTGTACTTCCTGTTTCTTTGATAGCTTTTCATTCTCTTTATGGCTTTCATGCGTCACTGTACATCGGTCTCCCGACACGTGACCCTTGGGGTGTGGGTATCCATGTACGGATGCAATCCACTATGGTCTTTTAATGCCACATGCAGTACATCCATGTTACTACGGATCCCATCCCTTGGCTTATGCGTGTCTCTGTGGGATCGACACACGGTGTTCCATGTTTTCTCTTCTTTTATTGTCTGGTGTGTGTTATGTTCAATTTTCGCTGACGAAAATTCCTAAGGAGGGGTGAATGTAATATCCCCGATATTTTAAACCTATTTTTGTTTACCTCGATAAGCGTGCCCAAAAATAATTATTATATTTTATGAGCTTTTTAGTTAGTTTTGGTTATGATGAGGGACATGACCAAAGGATTTAGTTATGAGGTGTGTACAAGTCAAGAAATCAACGACGTACACAATAACGTTGGTATTTGTGTTTAACACCGGATAATGTCTAAACTTAAGTAGATAAGTAGTAATTGTAATATCTAGATTTTTAGTAGGTTTTTTTTATATTATAAAGAGAGAGAGATTTGAGAGAATTTACACTTCTCTCTTTCGGTTGAAAACAAATTGCAAAACTTTTGGGCTGCTTGTGATCTTTAGATCTTGAGATTGTGAGAGCTCCTCTTCCCATCTCAACCATTGGTTTATGTGGTATTTGAAATTGGATCAGTTTGAGATATTGGAAGAAAAGGTTAGAGGAGAGGATATCACTGATTGATAGGATCTATGCAATGGAAGAAGGGTTATATGAGCTGACTTGAAACTTAAAACCTTCAATCATGGAAGCTTGTTCCGGTGCGTGAATCGGTACAAGGGGATCAACAGATTAAGCTACAAGAGGTATGCCTTGCAACCTCCTTATATAAATTTATTTGGGTTTTGTTAAGAAATTAAGATTTGGATTCAATAGAAAGGATTAAATGGCTGTGTAGAAAATGATGAAAAGAATCCGGGCATGTAGAATGAACAGCCACAGAGCCTGGGAAATTCGACTGTCGATTTTAAAATCGACTGTCGAAATTGGAAATCGACTGTCGAATTGGAAATCGACAGTCGAAAATGAGATTTTTAGTTTGAAACAGAGTTCTGAAATTCGATGGTCGAATTTAAAATCGACCATCGAATTTCAAATTCGACCTTCGAATTTGAAATCGATGGTTAATATCGACCGGCTTTTAAAATTTTGATTGGATTTTTGTTTTGTGAGCCTTTGGGTTAATTTTTGGGTTGTATATTAACACTAAGGGTGTTAATATATGTAGGTTTTGGTCAATTGGGAGTCCTTGGAGAGGACTGCTTGTTCATGCTTTTGAATTTGCTTGGTTAAGGTAGGGGAATCCAAACTATTATTTGCATAAATTATAAGCATAAACTGTCATAAATCATGTTATTTTTAGAAGCATGAAATATAGAAAATTCATTACACACAGTGAAATTAAAACTTTGAACATATGATACAATCCGAAAATTTGTAAACCTTGTCATAAATAAGAATCATTGGAAATCAGAACCTCAGCTAAATTTGAATCAGAACCTCAGTTAACTTTTGAATCAGAACCTCAGTTAACTTTTGAATCAGAACTTTGAAAAATCAGTATATGATATGAATAATAAGCTTGGATATGTGTTAGCATTTGCATTTGATTTTGGGTTCATAAGTACGATGCCCTAGATTCCACCAACCGTGTTGACGGTAAAACTTTGGCGCAAGTTTCCCTCATAGCGTAGGGGCTTGTTGCATTTTCGAAATGGGTTCATGACGGCGATGGTCGATGAGGGTCTTCCCATCGGTCACGTAGTCTGCTCTCATGCTATAGGAAATTTGGGAGATAAAATTAAGTTATAAATTTAAGACAAGAAGCATGCTAAATCAGAACATTTTGAATACTTTAGATTTTATGATCAGTTTTGACTCAGGATTAGAACTGGAGATTTAATTTGAAAAGCATCATTGAAAAACCATATTTGATCCGATTAGTTTTTGAAAACCTTTACTTATAAGAAATGCAAATAGATCATCTTCCCCTATTGAGCTTGGCTGTTAGCTCACCCTCGACTATACGTCACAGGTGCGGAGACTGACCTTGGGTCAGAGGATCCGGAGGACTCCGATTATATTCCCGAGGAGGATTTGGATATACCAGCTGAGGAGTTCTTCCCGTGATCTTAGATTTTCTATTTTTGGTATTTTGTCTGGATATTATTTTGGATTGATGAGCCTTAGGCTATTATTTTTAATCTTTTGATATCACTCGAGGAACCATTATTGTGAACCTCTATTTTAGGTGATCGGATTGGCCATCACCGGTGGTTCCTTTTGGTTCCTCATAGTGATATATCTAATTTTGTTATATGAAACTTTTGTTTTTGGATTAACAATGTTGCCTCTGTCTTTAGACCTTTGTTTATGTTGCCGACTTCTGTTTGTTACGGCTTATTGAGAAATCAATAAGTTGATGAACCGGCCTTTCCTATACCTTAGGGATTGGAAAAGCCAGGTCGTCACACATTCACTTTAATTAAAACTCACCTCAATCAATTCTCAAATTGATCAAGATCTAGGTTGGAATGGCTAGGGTTCCAGCTTTTGCTTCAACGGCTCCAAACGCGTTGAATCCGGCAATCATGCTCCATCTTCCCTCAATCCAACCACAATAACTCCTTGACAATTAAGCTCTTCCTCTTTCTCTCTCTCTTCTTAACTCTCTCTTCAACAACCAAAATAAAAGGATTCTAGGGTTATTAAACCCTTATATCCTCTCTTTTGGTTTCGGTGTTAAGCGCATACACCAGAGATAGGTGTATGTAGCTCAAAACCAATACTATTCAACACTCCTAGTCACAATTTGCATCACATCAGTTCATCACTTCATGAACTCAATGTTTGACCATCACTTGGTCAAACCTACGATCAATCGGGTACGGATCCCGAGGTCAAAGTCAAACGATCAATTTTTCGAGATATTACAGATGGGGAGGGAATTTTCAAGTCTCACAAGATCTAAGATTTAATATCAAGTGGAGAGGCAAAAGTTCCTATATTCTAATCCAACCGAGAGAGAGAGAAGTGTAATCTCTCTTCCAAATCTCTCTCTTATAATACAAAACAAAACAAAACAAAAATCTAGATTTTTTATATTTACCACTTATCCACTTAAATTGCAAAAGTGTCCCATGCTGAACACATACACCTACCCTATCGTGTAAGTCATCGATTACATGACTTGCACACCTCTCAAGACAAAGTCCTTTGACCATTAGTCTTATCATAGCCTTAGCTTACCAAAAATCAAGAAAAACCCCTCAATAATTTCTTGACACGCTTACCGAGGTAAATGAAAAATAGGCCAAAAATATTAGGGATATTACAAGGCCCCAGCCAAATAAGATGGAAAAATATGTAAATAAATGAAGAAAGCTGAATAGAGAGAGAGAGAGGTTTGAGGACAAACTAGCCAAGAAGATGAAATAAATCAATAAACCAAGAGATAAGTAAACACATTTATTAAATTTCAAAATGGAAAAAAGATAGAGAAATTTAATTGAGCAATTTTGATTGTTAACTGATGCACTTCACAAATGATGCTAATTTTCATAATTGCAAAGGCAATTTCCACAAATTTTTTGAGCTGTAATGAGGACTATAGATCATGTAAAACTGTGGTGAACCCAATTTTTAGCCTCCTTTTTTCCAAAGGTTAACCCATATATATATATATATAAGAAAGTAGACCTTCGACTTTAAGCCTGCTCTATGAACAAGCAACTTTAGGCCTGCTCTATATAAACAGGCAGCTTTAGGCCTACTCTATGAACTTTGGGTTAATGTCGATTTCTGCTACTTTAGAACTTACACGAACTCTTCTATAATCTTCAAATTGAGCTGATTTTCATATAAATTCAGCATGCACGATTGGTAAATGCACTGAGCAAACCAACTTTTTCCTCACTGTGTTAGATTCAGGTATTTATAGTGTGCAACCGTGGGATCCGTGACGGTCCCGTCACGACGATGCGCTCTCTAACGATAAAAAATATAGAGTCGCCACCCGGAGCTTTCGGTGTCCCGGGATACCTAGTTCATTTTTATGAGCACCGAAGTGCTAAAAATATGACTCTGAATCCGGTCCACACCAAAGGCTCTTGGGTAGGGGCTTCGGTTATCGATCGGGAAGGTGTTAGGCACCCGATCAACCTGCTTAACGCGGTCTCTACTAATGGCCAAAAATAAAATAGAATAAAAGAAAAGGAAATGGTTATCTCTTGCCCAAATGGGCCTCCAATGCTATTTGTGCCCCTCCGTTCCTACCGAAAATTCGGCAGCGTAACGGCACAAATGAGAGGATAGGGAGCGCCAAAAGGAAATAGGAGAAGAAAGGGGAGAGCCGGAGCCCTCGGGCCCTTGTAGCACCGTAGAGGAGCCTTGCGTGGCTTGCTTTTAATGAACTTTTGAAGGCTTGAATGGTAGATAAATGGGTTCTAACCACTAAGGCTTGAAGCTAAGGGAAGGAGAAGGGAGGCTAGGGGATCACACACACCTAGGCTATGGGTTTTTGATGTAAGAACAAGCTTGGAAGGGGTTTTTGAATTCTAGAATTTTAGGTGAAAATAGTGCACCAAAGGGAGGAAGAACTTCTCACTTTTAAGCTCTTTCTCTCTTAAGCAAAATTCTCAACCCTTAAACCAAGGGGAGGGGGGCTCTATTTATAGGAAAAGGGTGGATTAGGAGATCACTTAGATGCTAATTGGAGTTAGCAATTAGGTAATCTCAAATCTAAGGCTTCCTAAGATTTTAAGAGCTTGAAAAGGTGTGAAGGTGGTTCTAATGGTGGATGATGGGGTGAGGCCTTAAGCCACTTAAAGGGTTGCAAATAGGCATGGAAAGGGTGCAACAGAACTATCAAAACACACCCCAAAGGTTGAGGTGGTCAACAAGTCAAACCCCCAGCATGAATTTCGAGGCAAAACTAAACAGTTACTGTTCATATGCTTGGCCAGGCAAATGTACAGTAAAACAGTGCTGCACAATTCCCTGGAAGTTGGCCTCGCGAGGGGTTGGGGGACCCATTTATGCCTAGCACAACTATTAGTTACACCAGGCCATTTCTGGGGGAAAAATACCTGGCGCAACTATTAGTTGCGCCAGGCAAATCCAGGGGGAAAATGGCCTGGCGCAACTATTAGTTGCGCCAGGCAAAAATCCCGAAATTCTACCCAATTTTCAAATGGCCATAACTTTTGATGTACATCTCTGATTAGGGTGATTCTTGGCTCGTTAGAAAGCTAGAGAAGTCCTCTTTCTAATGGTATATAATGTGATATTAGTAAAAGACCTCAGATAGTCTTAGTGCACCACTCTTCATACATTGTCAGGGAAGGTTAGGTTTAGGGTTCGGGATGGGTTCTAAGAGTTGGGATTGGTTTCTAAAGGTTTGGGATAGGTTCCTAAGGGATATAGGGTGATTCCTAAGGGTTTGGGGTGATCCCTAAGGGTTCCATTCATACCATCAAAAGCTTAGAATTGCACCTCTCTTAAAAGGTGTTTCGATCGGGCCTTGGGCCAAATTTGGGTGTCTACAGATGCCCCTCTGGTATCCGATCGCTGGTGATCGTATGCCAAAAGAAAAGAGACATCTGAAGAGGCCCAAGGTAATACTGACGGGTCCACTGTATTCAGAATGAACTTCAAACATCAAGTGAGTAACACGGTAAGAAAACGAAAGGCCTGGAGTGCCCGGCTAATCATTCGTTTCTCGAGGTCATCGGTTCCCAAGTGCTTAGCGACATTACTGGGCATAACCGAGGTGGAATGAGTTGCGAAAGCCCAATAGCTAAGAAAAACGTTCGCTTCTCGAGTTGCGAAAGCCCGTTAGTCGGGAAAAATGTCCGCTTCTCGAGATGATTTGAAGGTGATTGATGTTCGAGATTTATTCTAAATGCAACAGCTTCGTAAGTAAGAGGGGTGATCGACCCACATTTAAAGATAGGTGCGAAGTAAACATACGCAAGGCTCCACAGTTTGCGTCCAATCCTACAAGGCATTTGATGACCTCTTTGGATTATTCGCAGGTGCCCCTGCGAAAAGCAGGGTTCGAGATCTTTGGGCGAACCCATTGATCCTGAAGTTTATTTAGCATGACCACCTGAGCAAAGTGAATAGATGTCATAAAGCTTTTTAGGAGTGCGTGCCATTTTTTAAAACGTGCCCCAGATCCACATGACCCAGAGTATCCAGTTTTGACTTCCTTAAATAGATCCAGCCAAACATTGGGCACCTCCCAAAAGGGGGCATCCAATCCTAGCCTCTGTTGACAATGATCATAATCATCAATTAACTATGCATAATCATGCACCCATCAGGGGCAATAAGCAACAACAAAGGCAACGAAAGCCCTGACCCCGACCCGCCCGGGTACAATTTACGGGGACAAACGACCATCATACGGATACCCAGACGCATGGCGTACACTTTATAGGGATACCGCTGCCCATACAGGTTTTAAGCCTGCAGAAAATAAAAGGGAAATGAACCCTTCTGAATGCATGGTTACACATAGTTTGATTAACACATAATCTCATTCTCAACAGGTTGGTCTCAATCAACGATTGACCTTTTTCAACGGAGAATCCAAAGCATAAGACAACTCAAGCTCACACGAATCCAAAACAGAGTGCTCATCGCTCAAAAGATTTAGCAGTAGAGTTGACCCAATCGAAACATTGACTGTTTGACCGGGACTGACACCGTTGCTCCTACTTTGAAGTAGGATCCATGGATCCAAGGCGAACCTATGACCTAGGACATAAATTTTGCACATCTGTGTTATCGATAAAATATTGATATTTTACCGCATTGAAACACGCATGTGCGTCTCTATGCGTAGCATGAAAACATAGATTTCTTTTTCTTTTCAAAATTATTTTCATTTTTTGTTAAACCTGACGTCGATGGTGAGATGCTTTATCTGATTTGTCCATCGCTGAGAAGTTGCCTGCTTCGAAGCTTTGGACCGTGTGATGTTCTTGCACATTCTCGAGAAAACGTCAGTCCCTTTTTTGTTTATACATATAAAGAAAATGCATCCTAAATAATAAAAGAAAAAGTAGATTTCTTCCTACATTTTTCATTTTCAAGATATTTTTTTGGATTTTAGTTTTTTGGAGATTTTTAGTTATTTTTCTTCATTTTTGAGATTGAAATATGATGCTGAAAATATGTACATGAAAATGAGTAGAAATATATACACAGTTTTTGGTGTTTGGATTTTTCTTGATTTTTCTGTTTTTGACTTTTTTTTTTTTTTTGATGCCTTAATCATTGGGTGAGATTTTGAGAAACCTTGGGTTCATCTTTGAGCATTGTCGACCTCTTTCATGTAGTCGAACCTGAGTGAGTTTCCAGATTTTAGAACGTTGATCCCTTTGGATTGAGTTAAACCTTTCTCCTTGCCTCGGGTCATATGTTTGACGGTGCGGGTTTCACAAAGACAATTATGGTTGGGACCCGATTTGAACTAGCATGAGCAGCCCAGTCAGACAAGAGGGTACAGGAAGAGTAAAAAAAGGTTCCTCAAACATCAATCTTCTCAATCAGTCCAAACCTTTCTTCTCTTAATTTTTTTTCTCTTCTTTTTTTCTTTTTTTTTTTTATCTCCCTCTTTTTACCCATGACGCCCTTTCGGGTTTTCACCACGTCCATGGGTTCAGCTCTCTTACCCCAAGCGCCCTTTCGGGTTTTCACCTGGTCCGCACAAGCCCGCTGTTTTTACCCGTAATGCCCTTTCGGGTTTTCACCATGTCCATCTTGCTTTCAGCTTGTATTTTTATTTTATTTTATTTATTTTTATTTTCTTTTCTTTTTTTCAACAGCCACGACATAGACCTTGATTCCGTCGTAGCCGGCTGGATGGGGTTCTGGTGTCGTCTCACGACTCGGCTCATGTTGACTTAACAGATATTGTGACTGCTTGCGAACCTACAAAGAGGGCTTCCTTCAGGGTGTAGCTTGGCCATGGGTTAGGTTAGGATTTGAAGGTATGCGGGGTTAAAAGGATTTTCTTAATACGGCTTCAGTTTTCTCGACATACTTTCTTCCTTGAGGGTTTTACTGTACATGCCCCATGATTCTTCTAGATTTTTTTATTCTTTTTGCTTCATTTCAGGTAATCTCTTTTTGAGTTTTTGCTTTTTTCGATTTTTTAGATTTTGAAAGTAACTTTATACACATGCATCTTTTCTCTCACTTTTCTTTTTTTTTGTATATGTACACGTATATATATATATTCTTTTTTGGGAACGGGTTTATTGAAAGAAAGACCCAGGCTCAAATGGGGAAGCAAAGGATATTATCATTTTTTTTTTTTTTTTTTAGGGATGCTTTTTGGCTACTGTATTTGGAATGATGGCCTCTTTTGGGTGGTTCTTAAGCAGTTACGTATCTGTTTCATCAATACTTACCTTATTGCGATAGACTAAGAGTAGAACCGTCGGACGTATCCAACGTTGATGGGCTCAGGAAAATGATCTCCGTCCATGGTGGCGAGGCGGATGGCGTATCCCGGCAACACTTCTCGAATGACGTAAGGTCCTTCCCAGTTTGGCTTGAATTTTCCCCTTGGATCGGCGCGGAGGGATGGGAAGATCTTCTTTAGCACAGTGTCTCCTACCTTTAGATCTCGACCGTGGACACGTTTATTGTAAGCGCGTGCGATTCGCCCTTGGTAGACTTGAGTGTGGCATAAGGCTAGGAGTCTCTTTTCGTCCAGTAAGTTTAGCTGATCAAAGCGTGATCTCTCTCTTTCTGCTTCGGGTAAGCCTGATTCCATAAGGATTCAGAGTGAGGATACTTCAACCTCCACCGGGAGGACGGCCTCGGTTCCACACACAAGGGAGAATGGTGTTGCCCCTGTAGCGGTACGGATCGACGTTCGATAGGCCCATAAAGCAAATGGCAGCATTTCGCTCCAATCTCGGTAAGTGACGACCATTTTTTCAAGGATACGGACAATTGTCTTGTTCGCAGCTTCCACGGCTCCGTTAGTTTGAGGCTGATAAGGGGATGAGTGATGGTGCTTGATCTTGTATTGCTCACAGAAGTCTCGGATGCGCTTATTCATAAAGTTTGTGCCGTTATCTGTGATGATATCTTTGGGTACTCAAAATCGGCATACAATATTATTCTTGAGAAACTTCTCGACGTGCTGGCCGTGATGTTGGCATATGATGCCGCTTCTACCCACTTGGTGAAGTATTCAATGGCGACGAGGATGAAACGATGTCCGTTTGATGCTTTTGGATTAATCATTCTGACAACGTCAAGGCCCCAGGTAACAAATGGCCAAGGAGTGGTCATGCAGTGAAGATCAATGGAAGGGGAATGTATCACACTGGAGTGTTCTTGACACTTGTAGCATTTTTGAACATGCTTGCAACAATCCGATTCCATGGTGGTCCAAAAGTATCCCTGTCGTAGGATTTTCTTAGGGAGCATGTGACCGCTAACGTGGGCTCCGCATGCTCCTTCATGGATTTCTTTCATAATACTGACCGCTTCACTTTCTGTAAGGCATCTAAGCAAAACATTGTTGTATGATCGCTTATAGAGGCATTCCCCGCAAATGACGTAACCTGTCGCTAAACGTTGAATGGTTCTTCGGTCAGTCTTGGATGTACCCTTTGGGAAAGTTAGGGTCTCGAGGAAATTCTTGATATCTGAGAACCAAGCTGGCTCATCATCAGGCTTTGTAGGTTCCTCAATCTAAAGGCAGAAGGCCAGCTCATTCCTCTACTCGATCATTATCGGCTTCATCTCAACACCTTAGGGGATTTCAATCATTGACGCCAAGGTTGCTAATGTGTTAGCAAAGCGATTCCTTATCCAGGGGACATATGAGAAAGTCACATCTTGGAAGCAAGCTATCAGGTCCTCGAGGTGTTCATGAGGGGATCAGCTTCTCGTCTTTCGTCTTCCAGTCACCATTCGCCTGGCATATGATTAACTGTGAATCGCCAAATACTCGAAGGTGAGTTACATTCAAATCGAGAGCCGCCTACAGACCAGTGGTGCAAGCTTCATACTCAGCCATATTGTTAGTACAAGGAAAGTTGAGCTTGATAGAGATCGGTACATGGGATCCTTTTGGTGAAACCAGGATGGCGCCAACTCCTTGGCCCTCGACATTTGCTGCCCCGTCATAGTGCATTACCCATGATTCTTCTGCTTCTTCTATATCATCCTCCGTCATGAACAAGATATCTTCATCTGGGAACTCGGTCCTTAGTGGCTCATAGTCTGGTAAAGGATTGTCAGCAAGATGATCAGCAAGCACTTGCCCCTTGATCGATTTTTGAGTGACGTACGTGATGTCGAATTCAGATAATAAAAGTTGCCATCGTGCGGTTCGTCCAGTGAGAGCTGGCTTTTCAAACAGGTATTTCAACGGGTCCATTCAGGCAAAGAGCAGAATGGCCTGGGATAGTAGGTAGTGGCGGAGCCTTTGAGTAGCCCATATAAGAGCCAGGCATGCTTTCTCTAGATGAGAGTAGCGCGTCTCGTAATCAATAAACTTCTTGCTCAGATAGTAAATGGCCTGCTCTCTTCTTCCTATTTCATCATGCTGCCCCAAGACACATCCCATCGAAACTTCAGTCGTGGAGAGATACATCAAGAGTGGTCTCCTTGGCTCAGGTGGTACCAAAACAGGTGGATTAAGGAGGTAGCTTTTGATTTTTCAACGCTCGACAATCGTCGCTTCCATTCAACCAAATTCTTCCTTAGTAACTTGAAGATCGGCATATTGGAGTTAATGCAATGAACCGATCGATATATCAGATTCGCCTTGAAACCCTCTAACCTCTTTCTCGATAGACGGCGGTGGCATTTCAGTGATGGCTTTAACTTTGATTGGGTCGACCTCGATCCCCCTTCTGCTTACGATGAACCCTAGCAATTTTCCTGACATAGCACCAAATGCACACTTCTGTGGGTTTAGACGTAGTCGATATTTCCTTAGCCTATCAAACAGCTTCTGGAGGTTTACCAGATGGTCTCTTCGCTTCGGTGATTTGGCTATCATGTTGTTGACATATACTTCAATCTCTCGATGCATCATGTCATGAAATAGTGTAGTCATAGCTCTATGGTACGTTGCACCGGCATTCTTTAGCCCGAATGGCATGACTCGATAGCAAAAGGTTCCCCAGGGGGTAATGAACGCTGTCTTCTCGCAATCAACCTCTGCCATCTTTATCTGATTATATCTTGAAAATCCATCCATGAAAGAGAGCATCCCGTGCTTAGCTGTGTTATCAACCAAGATGTCAATGTGTGGTAGTGGGAAATCATCCTTTGGGCTCGCCCTGTTCAAGTTGCGGAAATCGATACACATGCGAACCTTTCCATCCTTCTTCGGCACAGGTACGATATTGGCTAGCCATTGCGGGTATTTGGATACCATGAGAAACCCTCACACATATCGCTTGATGACCTCGTCTTTGACTTTCAAAGATCCATTCGGTCAAGACGCCTCACCGCTGATGGCTTCACATCGGGGTAGAGAGGCAACTCATGCTCGACCAAATCGGTATCTAAACCAGGCATGCCCTCATACGACCAGGCAAAAACATCTTGGTATGATCAAAGGAAGTCGATCATGCTTTTTCTTTCCTCAGGAGATAGTGACGTTCTGATTTTGGTTATTCTGGGAACTTCCTCAGTTCCTAGGTTGACATCCTCGGTCTCTTCGACAATGGGGGTAGGGCCATGCTCAAAGTCGGCAAATCGGTCAAGGAGCTCATTGGGGAGCTCCTCCAAAGTGATATCCTCATCCAGACTCGTAACGCCTACCTCTTCTTGTATTTTTACCGGGAAGGGGTCGATTTCACGTGGGACATGTATTTTGATTAAGACATCCTTTTGTGGGGCATTTTCTGGAATTTTAAATGACAATATTTTTAGACTTTGGATTTTTTCAATGTTTTTGGGATTTTGTGTTTTTTCCATGTTTTTGAGTTTTTGTATTTTTTTCATGTTTTTGAGATTTTTGCTTTCTTCGGAGAAGGGCCCTTGGCAAGGCGGGTTGCTATATACACAGGGTATTGCTTGCCAAGGGCTTATCTCACTTTTTATAGGTTGTTTTTTTTTGGAAAACAGGCGCCAAACTTTAGGCCACTTCTTGCTTCCAGGGTTTGGGGCAAAGATGCCCAGTTGCGTACCTGAGGGGCCGCTTCTTTACTTGTTGGGATGGAGGGTGCTGACTGGTATGGCTCATTGGAGTCAGCCTCCATCATGTTAATCCCTATTTCATCTAAGATGATATCCTCAAATGTTAACACGACTTTGTGGTGATTCACCACAGGGGGAGCTTGTTCAGGTACCGACCGTCGTTCCTCGAAAAGGGACAATGCGGCCAAATCTATCTCCAAGCTGGGAAGGGAGATCTGTGGATTGGTGGGATGAACTGGGGCTTTGGGTTTATGTGGGGTCAAATGGGTTGCCCCATTTTGATCGATCTTTACGACCCCTGCGCTGACAAAGGAATCCCTGATGTGTGGCCTAGGGTGAGGTTTCTCTTCTATGTTGATTCCTCGAGCTCGTGCAGCCGTGGCGACCCTGGCTTTCTCTTTGGCCTCTCGGACCTCTTCTTTTGTGGGCTTGTATCCCAGCCTGAATCTTACTTTTTGTCCCTTGGCCACAACTGGCTCTCTTCTACCTTGTAATTTGGGTCTCAGACCCCTTCCTTTCTGATAGCCCCACTTTTGGAGCATCGCCACGGCCGCTACCATACCACCTCTCGTTTTAGACATGATGCCCTCCATGGGCTCTGGGAGTATTGCCGACACCTCGTATTCGAAACTGTGGAGGTTGACGTCCTCAGCGGTGTGTGGTACATCCAGCATATTAGGTTTTTCAACACTATTGGTGGCTTTTTCTTTCTCACCACGCCCCTCCCCAATGATTGTAACAATTTTATGCCCAGACACGAATTTGAGCTTTTGGTGCAAAGTGGACGGTATGGCTCCAACCTCGTGCAGCCACGGGCGCCACAATAATAAGTTGAACGAAGATTTAATATCCATGACTTGAAACAAGATGGAAAAGGTCGTTGGCCCTATCAATAACTCAAGATAAACTTCTCCCATTATTTCTCTTCTGGTATTATCAAATCCTCTAGCGCTGGTTCTGGTGGGCCTTAACATGCACGGGTCAACCCCAATCTTTGTGGCGGTTCTTAAGGGGCATATATTCAATGCAGACCCGTTGTCAATTAGTACTAAGGGAATGACCATATTTCCGGATTCAACAGTTATATTCAAAGACTTAGAATGGCTACACCCTTCTTCTGGCAAATCAGCATCAGAAAATGAAATGGCATTCGGAGCCATCATTTGCCCAATTATCTGCCCAACTTCATCTGGGCTAACCTGGAGTGATACATGTGCATTCTTCAATGCCCCCATTAATGCTTGGAAATGGAGTGGGGACGTCATCAGCAGATCCCATACAGTGATATGGGCCGGCATCCTTCTCAGCTGAGTCTCCAGTATATGTTCTCGACTCATCTTCTCGAAGGGGTTCACCGCGCTCTCTTTCTTTCCTTCGGGTTGGGCCTGTCTTCTTTGGTGCTTTGCTGATATCCTCCTGCACCTAGTAACAAAATCTATCGCCTTCTTTGCTACTCTGCATTGACATCTCTGCTTGTTCAGCTCGGGACTGATGAGGATCATAGGTTGGTCCCAGAGTCGAAAAAGGTATGATGTGCTTGAGGCACTTGTACTATTGGCTCGGGAGGTGGGGGGCCTTGATTCACCTCGGTGGCGGGTGGCTGGCTGGAGAGATTGGGCCAAATGGGGGTTGTGAGGCTTGAGTGTGGTGGTACTGGAGGGAAGGAGGTAAAGGTAGGCCATTGATAGCTGGTGGGTGCTGGTGGGACATGAGGGGTCTGATGTGCTGTCAGGTAGTTGACCGGGGTGATGGGGCTTGCTGGCGGCTGCATTGGGGATGATGGGATGGGCATAGGCCATTGATAACTGATGGGTGTGGGTATTGGATTGGGGGCTTGGTGGTTTATGGGGTAGTTGATGGGGGTTGTGGTATATGGCGGTAGCTGGAATGGGGTGAGCGCCGGCCATTGGTAGTTGGTGGGTGCGGGTATAGGAGTGGGGGCCTGGTGGCTTATTGGGTGATTTGTGGTATATGGTTGGTATGCATTTATATTCACATAATTAATAGGTGTGGTGGCTGGAAAATATGCCTTGAGATCTAAAGGTTCCAATTGCGGAGTCGGGTTGGGAAAATAATCTGACAAATTCAAGGGTTCAACAACCCTGATATTCCTTTCCTCAATATTTTTTAACAGTGGTGCTACATAACTCTCCCGATCACTGATATAATCGGATGGGTCAAACTCAAATTCTTCCTCATCCTCTATCATTCTGATGGTGGGTCTGGGACCTGCTCCTCCGATGGGATGTGGGGGTAGTGGCACCTGATGGATATTAGCGTGCTGAGGAGGCGCAGGGGGAATGATTTTCCCAGCATCGATCAAATCTTGGATCACGTGCTTCAATGGGAAGTAGCGATCAGTAGGATGGCCTGGACCCTGATGAAAATTGCAGTGGGTATTTGGGTCATAGTTCTTTGGGATTGGGTGAGGGGGAGGTTGTGGTTGGCGGATAGCCACTAATCCCTTTTCTACTAACAGGGGTAAAAGTACACTCAAAGATTGCCCTAGAGGTGTGAAGACTCGGTCGTAGAGGGCTCTCCTCTGTTTCGGAGTCATCTGCATTCCTTGCCCATTCCCCATTCTCTGCATCTGCACATGCCTAATTGGTGCTAGCAGGGCCGTCTGAAACTGAAACGGAGCAGTATTATTATTGGGCCTGGTGTTGGCTATGTTCTGGACATCGCCCCCTGTTCTCTTCTCGTTCCTCTGCTCAGAAAATCTTCTAACCCCACTTGGCCCGCTTGGTATGTTTTTATTTAGACGCCCCCCCTGATGGCATCCTCGCATCGGTTAGCATTCCTCACCAAGTCGGCGAAACTAGACTGCTGTTGGTATACGAGAAAATCAGAGATCACTGGCAAAGTGCTCTTCGAAATCATCTCTATCTGTTCTTCATCAGGTATTCTGTTCCTGATCTGAGCTGCCAGCGCTCTCCATCGGCCCAAGTAGTCGCTGAAGGTCTCATTCTGGTTCTGCTTTAAACGGGCCAAGTCGGAGTTGCGCGGCTCAATGTCAGTATTATAGACATACTGCTCTTGGAACAAATGCGCTAAATCTTTCCATGTCTTCATCATGGATGGTTCAAGGGACGTGAACCACCTTAGGGCCGGTCCGGTCAAGCTTTTCTGAAAGACTTTTATTAGTAGCCTTTCATCCCCCCCGTACTGGCACATGTCCCCACAATAGGACTTGAGGTGTGTGATTAGGTTACCTGTGCCATTGTATTTATCGAATACTGGCATTTTAAATTTGGGAGGCAAGGGGACCTCAGCGAACAAGCATAGGTCTGTGAAGTCCGTGGCATGGATTTCAGCACCACCCATTTTCATCAGTTGTTTTTGTATTTTGTCTAACTGTTCTTTCAGCTGCTCTGACTCTTTTAATACCGGGGTTGCTTTCTCGGCTGTCAGTCGGACTTCATTCCGGGCCACTAGGGGATGGGCAATTATGGGAGGGGGGTGGAGGCTGGTCAAAGCCCTAGCATAGGCCTCGCTGTTCCTAATCTTGTCCTCTTCATACTGCTGATCGGTGTAATGTGTAGTGAAGATGAGATTCTCAACTTGTTGCTGCATGGGTTGGATGGGAATGACATGAGTAGGGATTGGGTGAGCCCATTGGGGGTGTGGAAAGGCTTGTTGGGTGATGGGAATTTGGTTTTGAAGTGGGGTCGGATAGGGCCATTGGGTGTGAGGGAAGGTTTGGGGATGGCCTTAGGGTGTGGGGCCATGGGGGAATTGGGTTTGGGGGACGACTTGGGTTTGACCCGGCTGTGAAGGTTGGGTTAGGTGTTGTGGGTATTGTGGAAGGTATAAGTGTGGGGTTTGGGTTTAAGCCACTAACCCTTGATCATTTTGGGTCATAGGCCATTGATGGGTTTGGGCCATGGGCCCCTGGTAGGTTTGGGCCAATGGGCCTGGGTAGGTTTGGGCCATGGGTCCTTGGTGGGTCTGGCCCGATGGGCCTTATTGGGTCTGGGTCGTGGGCCCTTTTGGGTCTGGCCCAATGGGCCTTGGTGGGTGTGGATCGTGGGCCCTTGCTGGGTCTGGCCCAATGGGCCTTGGTGGATCTAGGCTGTTGGCCCTTACTGGGTCTGGCCCAATGGGCCTTGGTGGGTCTGAGCCATGAGCCCTTGTTGGGTTTGGCCCAATGGGCCATGGACCCTTGTAGGTCTGGCCCAATGGGCCTTGCTGGGTTTGGGCCATGGGCTGTTGGTGGATTTGGGCCATGGGCCCATGATGGGTTTGGCCCAATGGGCCTTGGGGAGCATGGGTGATGGGGTGTTCGGCCATTAGGCCCTGGGACATGTGGGAAGGGGGGGCTTGGGCCAATGGGCCTTGGGATATGTGGGAGTTTGGAGGTTGGACCATTTGGCCTTGGGGTGTATGGAAAAAGGGAGTTTGGGCCATGGGGCATGTGGGAAAAGGGGGTTTGGATGGTGTGGATTATGGGGGGTTGATGGGGGTCATGGGGGAGTGAGGCATGGAGATTGGCTAAGGTATGGGATGGGTTCATGGATGTGGGATGTGGAGGAGAGGTATTTTGGGAAGCCTTCCATGTGGAGTAGGCTTGGAACATCTCCTCCATCATGGCCATGGAGGAAGGATCGGAAGTGGATGGTGGATTTAATGGATGGTTAGGTATGGATGGGGTGGATGTGAGGGGAAAATTAGGCATGGCCCCGGTAGGTGATGGGATATGGGAGGGGTTAAAGGAATGGGGTGGAGCATTGGTGAAGGGGGATGGGTTGGAGATGTTTAAAGATGATGGAGGGTAAAGGGTGGGTGCTTGGGAAAAATTGGGCATGGCCTCGACTAAAACGGGGATGACTGTGTAGATGGGGATTTGTGGGGATTGGTTAGGCGGAGGTGACATAGGTGAATGAGGCGGATCGGGTCTATAGGGGATGATGGGAATTGGGGGATGGATGTGGATTGGGAGAATGGGTTAGGGTTTTGCATGATTTGAGCAAAAGATGAAGAATGAGGGGTTGGATGTTGGATATTTTGGGGGGTAGTGGTTGGGAATATGGGGGTGCCAAATGGGTCGGTGACGGTAAAGGGAGGTTGGGTGAGGGGGATGGTGGAAAAGACTTCTTCCGAATGGGAGTGGGTTCGAGAGTGTGGTGGGGATGAGTCGGGACCGGCGTAAGCCGGGTCCACTACCCACGACATTCTACGGGAGCGGGTTGGGTAAGGATGCCTTGGATAAGGCCCAAAAATCCTCTTCCTTCTTCCCCTACGGGACGATGGAGGATAAGATGATGCCGTTGTGCCGGCACCACAAACTATATTTTTTTGGGTTTTTGATTATATATATTTTTTTGATTTGAATTTTTCGAAAATGTTTATGAAAAGCAAAGGTTTCGAGGCCTTGAAATTCCCTTTTTGGGTGGCCCTCGTACCTTGATTCAAGACCCACAGCGACGATCCCGATGCACTTCGGAAGAATCGAAGGAGAACCTTCGATCTATTGAAGGCATGAAAAACGAGGCAAACAACCCGATCCCCAGGAATGAGCCAAAAAGAAGTTGCCCTCTTTTGACCGGCGGGGGCGTATTGTGTGTTGAAGATGGCGGGGCCTAAACCAAGCACTAAGTGCACTGATCGAGGAACTCGGGAGGTGGAAAGGCCACAGATTCGGGCTGGGGGCTGTCAGGCAGACCTGGCGCAACTATTACCCACGCCAAGGTGGCAGGGCAGGTTTTTTACATTGGCGCAACTAATAGTTGCGCCAAGGTAAAAAAGGGGAGTTTAAAGCTGGCGCAACTATTAGTTGCGCCAGTTATAAATTCCATAATTTTGTGCTGGCGCAACTAATACATGCGCCAGCCATAAATCTGATGCTCCAGAGTGTTTGACAGCAGCCACAAACACCCGAAATGAGTCTCTTTTTTGGCTTTTGGGGAAGCTAGGCTTTCGGGAACTGAGCTATTTTTTAGTGATCGATTCTCTCCTCACCGCACCTAAAGGATTGAGTCCGGTATAACTCGCTAGCGCGCTCCCCAAGGGGTTTTAAGCTTTGTAGGAATGGGAACCCACCAGATATACCTCCGGCGCAAGCGCCTTCTCAGATACTAGGTGGGCTGGGACTTTTCTGGATCATCACCAGTAGGGGCTACCGCCATACTAAGACCCGGGTGTTTGTATGTGTGCCTAAACCAACCCTTTTGAAAAATCTACCCCACAAAACAAATTAATTAAGCTCCCTAACTCGGTTCAATTTTAATTTTTCAAAACTTTTCTCTTTTTTTGGAAGTTTTCTTTAGTTCAAAGATCGGGGGTGATTATCCCGTGCCGCCACTACGGGCCAGCGTCCACTGTTAGGATATGAATAATAAAAAAACGGGGCCAGTCAAGCGACTAGGCGGGAAATATAAAGTGCTGAAATTTAAAAAGTGCCAGTCAAGTAACTAGGCAAAAAGTTGCTGAAACTTAAAGCGGAAACGTAGGGGTGAGTGAAAAAGGTGCCAGTCAAATGACTAGGCAAAAATTACTGAAATTTGAAGCGGAATTGTAGGGGTGAGTAAAAAAAGGTGCCAGTCAAGTGACTAGGCAAAAATTGCAGAAATTTAAAGCGGAATTGTAGGGGTGAGTAAAATGACGTAATCGGAGGGGTGAGTGACAAAAAAAATAGCAAAAATAATAAAAAAACAGCAATAAAATGTTAGAAAAATAAAAAAATGAAAAAAACCTAGTTCAAGGGGAAGCTCTACCAAAACATCCCCAGCAGAGTCGCCATCTGTGCAACCGTGGGATCCGTGATGGTCCCGTCGCGACGATGCGCTCTCTAACGATAAAAAATATAGAGTCGCCACCTGGAGCTTTCGGTGTCCCGGGATACCTAGTTCATTTTTATGAGCACCGAAGTGCTAAAAATATGACTCTGAATCCGGTCCACAGCAAAGGCTCTTGGGTAGGGGCTTCGGTTATCGATCGGGAAGGTGTTAGGCACCCGATCAACCCGCTTAACGCGGTCTCTACTAATGGCCAAAAATAAAATAGAATAAAAGAAAAGGAAATGGTTATCTCTTGCCCAAATGGGCCTCTAATGCTATTTGTGCCCCTCCGTTCCTACCGAAAATTCAGCGGCGTAACGGAACAAATGAGAGGATAGGGAGCGCCAAAAGGAAATAGGAGAAGAAAGGGGAGAGCCGGAGCCCTCGGGCCCTTGTAGCACCGTACAGGAGCCTTGCTTAGCTTACTTTTGATGAGCTTTTGAAGGCTTGAATGGTAGATAAATGGGTTCTAACCACTAAGGCTTGAAGCTAAGGGAAGGAGAAGGGAGGCTAGGGGATCAGACACACCTAGGCTATGGGTTTTTGATGTAAGAACAAGCTTGGAAGGGGTTTTTGAATTCTAGAATTTTAGGTGAAAATAGTGCACCAAAGGGAGGAAGAACTTCTCACTTTTAAGCTCTTTCTCTCTTAAGCAAAATTCTCAACCCTTAAACCAAGGGGAGGGGGGCTCTATTTATAGGAAAAGGGTGAATTAGGAGATCACTTAGATGCTACTTGGATGTAGCAATTAGGTAATCTTAAATCTAAGGTTTCCTACAATTTTGAGAGCTTGAAAAGGTGTGAAGGTGGTTCTAATGGTGGATGATGGGGTGAGGCCTTAAGCCACTTAAAGGGTTGCAAATAGGCATGGAATGGGTGCAACAGAACTATCAAAACACACCCCAAAGGTTGAGGTGGTCAACAAGTCAAACCCCCAGCATGAATTTCGAGGCAAAACTGAACAGTTACTGTTCATATGCCTCGCGCAACTAATAATTGCGCCAGGCAAATGTATAGTAAAACAGTGCTGCACAGTTCCCTGGAAGTTGGCCTCGCGAGGGGTTGGGGGACCCATTTATGCCTGGCGCAACTATTAGTTGCACCAGGCCATTTATGGGGGAAAAATACCTGGCGCAACTATTAGTTGCGCCAGGCAAATCCAGGGGGAAAATGGCCTGGCGTAACTATTAGTTGAGCCAAGCAAAAATCTTGAAATTCTGCCCAATTTTCAAATGGCCATAACTTTTGATGTATAACTCAGATTGGGGTGATTCTTGGCTCATTAGAAAGATGGAGAAGTCCTCTTTCCAATGGTATATGATTTGATATCAATAAAAGACTTCAGCTAGTCCTGGTCCACCACTCATCGTCTATTGCCTGGGAAGGTTAGGTTTAGGGTTCGGGATGAGTTCTAAGGGTTGGGATTGGTTTCTAAAGGTTTGGGATAGGTTCCTAAGGGATATAGGGTGATTCCTAAGGGTTTAGGGTGATCCCTAAGGGTTCCATTCATACCATCAAAAGGTCAGAA
The DNA here is from genome assembly GCA_021018995.1 of Chloranthus sessilifolius. NCBI lineage: Eukaryota > Viridiplantae > Streptophyta > Magnoliopsida > Chloranthales > Chloranthaceae > Chloranthus > Chloranthus sessilifolius. The sequence goes on along the minus strand of CM037597.1, from coordinate 27,926,483 downwards.
TTGCACCTCTCTTAAAAGGTGTTTTGATTGGGCCTTGGGCCAAATTTGGGTGTCTACATATAGCATATAGATAGAAATATTTCCCTTAGAAAACATGTTGGAGTTGCTTTTGCTGTTTGTACCTTTTTATTTTTATTTTTTCCTTTCGTAGGATTGATGGTGAATTGTTCTGAATGCTTGTATTGTACATGGATGGAAGATAACTTATTTATGTTGATTTCGCAAGTCTTTAACCTAACCTACTGATCATTTTACACATTGAATATTTTTTTGGTAGTCAATTTTCCTTAATATTTTTCTGGTTTTTTGTTTTTAGCATAATTTCTAATTGGGTATCTGTATTCTTTACGGAGCGCCCAATTAGTGAAAGGTCAAAAGTTTACTTTCACTGATTTGGGTTCTTTGGGCATTGAATACTAGCAGTCCTAATCCACCCTCTTTCTTTGGCTTACAAACTTCCTTTCAAGGTATCAATATCATACATACTTGCCTTTCCATGCATGAGCCCCTACATAAGAATCTGAGAAGAGTCAATTCAATATCTTTTAGCACACAAACGGGGATCACAAATACCCTGACAAGTATAATTGAAAAGAGTTCAGCACCGTGTGAATCAACTCTCATCTTCCAGAAAAGGAAAGCTAATTACTTCTCCATGAATCGATTCTTTGTCAGTTAGCAATAAGTGATAGATAATGCCTATAGCTCAATCTCCCTTAAATAAGTGAAGCCTCATATAAATTGCAGGTAGAGCAGCGATTGGGAACTTGAGGACCTCCTTTATTGCATGCTTGTTTCTATTTGGACCTCTTTTATTTCATGCTTATTTATTTTGTCTACACTTAAAAATAACATGCTTTTCCAAAATTAGTGTTTAGTTCAGTGTAGATTATGGGTTGGGGGATAAGGGGTCACCTTGTTGGATTCCCCTACCCCTTGAGAAGAAATCATGCTCCGTCTCGTGGACTAAAATTGGAAACCTCGGTGTGCGCAAGAAGCAGCCTATCCACTCCACCCATTTTGCAGTAAATTCCATTACTGTTAGGGGTGATTGGATTGTGTTCTAGCTGATTGAGTCATATGACTTTTTAATGTCAATTTTTAGGTATGTAAGACCTCTCTCAACCGCTTTATGGAATAATTATGTCCATGCATGAATGATGAAGAGTGGCCGATAGTAAAACTTGTCAAACGATTCAGTAAACTGCAGGTTTCATTTGTTATTAACGAAAGTCCTATCCAACTTCGATGCAATCCTAATTTTCCCCAACCGATTTGACCAAAAGAAGTTGGCCCCATTTGATCTGAGATCCGAGCCAGCACCCCAATAAACTCCTTAAGGAGGCTAGCGGGGAGGTCTGTTTCCACGAATTTTCCCCATTTCATATCTTATCGTGTTAAAATCACTAGAAACCAACAAAGGTCTCCATAAGTGAATCAGTAAACTGAGCCAGCTCTTCCCATAATAATCTTATCTATTATAGAATTACTTGCATACACTATTGTCACAAAGGATAGTTTGTTGTCAGCTTTTCTCAACCTCAGTGTATGTACTACCTTGGAATGTTGACACAGAAAATTCCAGGATTTCCCATTATATCCAAATCCTCCTAATGTACTGAAATCAGAATTTGAATAACAGCTCCAACCCTTTTTATCCTCCAACTTATTTATCTGCTCCTATAAGAGCTAACCCAAGCACAACCTGACGCAGGACAAACGCTAAAATCCTAATATGCGAATTTGGGATTAACTTCTAGAATGAATTGAATAGCGGAAATATTCAAAATCAAGCAACACATAAAATTAATTCAATGAAATTAATAAAACAATTAGATTAATCCATTTTAGCGTCGCATGCATAAAATTTCCCGATCTAGAAAAACAGCTTCGATGAAGGAACTTGAAAATCGTTCTAGTTTAGGGCATCAATCGATAATTGCAATATCAGATTTGATTCCTCGCGGATTTTGAAGGAGATGAAACTTGAATAACTAGTTCAAAAGGGGGAGGAAGGAATTAATGATATCATCGAATACAATTCTTTTGGGATTTTCGTTCTTTTATCAACGGAAAGAAAGCAAAATAATACCCGACAACTAGAGAAAAGACAAACTAAAAAGATAGATTCCAAGGCTTCACACTAAGGATTTTTCGAATCTTCACACCACGGCTGTACGTCGGCTTCACACCAAGTCGCACGAGAAACGATTGCTTACTCCTCAAGGTTTTGAAGGATTCACTCCCTCGATCGAAAACTTTTCACAAGCTCTCTAGGGTTTGCACAAAAGCAACTCTCTTTCATTCAATAATCAAAAACTAACTACAATATTCTTCTTAATGACCTTATATAGGAGGTCTTACAATAAAATAAAATCCTAAAACAAATACTAAATAAAAGACAATTAAGCCCCTAAAACTTAAGTTCGAAATAGAAAAATTAAAAAAATTAAACTAACTCGGCGCGATTTTGATCGGTCAAAATTGAAATTCGATCAATCGAAATTGAAATTCGATCGATCGAAAGTGAAAATCGATCGATCGAAATTCATATATATGAAATATCTTCGTCAACATTCGATCGATCGAAATAAGACTTTGATCGATCGAAATTTAAATTCAATCAATCGAATTTGCCCTTGGCTCTTCCATTCTCCAGAATTTACATCTTTACGCCTAGTTCTAATTTTCGCTCTGCTTCTTCTTGGTTGAAAATTTTGTTGCGGCTAGAATCTACGACTCTTGATCTTGGCGTCCTGCATCACAACCTTAGTGTCCCACAAAACTAGCACCTAGGTTGTTGTCTACAATGGCCATTGCCCACACAACAATACATGAGTGAGATGCCTAAATTTTTATGACTTACCCACAAACCATTCAATAATGGTTCATAGAGTGGCTTTAAGTCAAACCTGCTCATTGATGGCTTAAACTACTCTAATCTCCATTAGACGCAATTGTTATTGGTAATATAAACATAAATCTAGGATAGAGGAGATAAAAATACTCAATGTATTAAAATACTAAATGTAGAACCAAGCACTAGGCACAGTCTCTGCTTACTAATAAATTTTATTATGCTCAATTTTGTGGAAGATCTAATTAGGGATTTTGAGAAGCCCAAAAAGGCTTATGAATCATGTAGGCAATTGAGGGCAGCATAAAGCAGCAATTGAAAACAAAAGTCCAACTCCTATTAAAATTTAGATCTTGTAAGATGAGAAGAGCCTGGTTCCAACATGTACAGAAATGACGATGGCAAAAAAGAATAGAGCCGTAATTAAGCATCCAATGCCAATCACATGCATCTCAACTTTTATGGCTGTCCCTTTTAAGAAATTGATTAGAGATCTCAATAAACGCATATACTGTCATTCCGAGAACGATCTTTCTCTAATATGGCTTTAATCAAGTCTATTATTGTCCTCTGCTTCTATAGATTCTCTCCATCTAATTCAACAAGTCATGGTTGGAATCAATTTCATCACAATTTTAATCCAAACTACCACTAATTTCCATAAAATTCCATCCTCCAAGCAGTATACCAAAACTTGTCATTCATCCAAAAAACTTAATAAAATTGTGTGCTCAACTAAACCATATATGGAATCTAAACCCTAAATTTGCAATACTAACAAAAAGGAATTTAAAAAAAATAAATAAACAAGTAAATTTCATCAGCAATTGAACAAGATCGATCATAGTACCTTGAGATAAGAGTACTTTAAGCTTCCGTAGATGATACCAAAGGTGAACGCCAATTCGCGAGCTACCTGAAAGCGAGAAAATTAGTTCTCTCTTTTGATCTGAAATTCGATTAGGTAATACACACAAAATCAAAATGGCAAAAAAAAAAAATAATTAATTGTAGATCAAAAGAGAGAACTTACGATCGCAACCATGCTCTTGCTGGATTTGGAGACACCATGGAAGCTTTCATCTAACAGAAATGAAAATTGCAAAACCCTAGAAATCCTAGACTAATGCGTGGATCGCAATGATCTCTGATGCGTGAAGAGTAGCTAGGGTTTTGTAGAGAGATCTGAGCCGGGGTGATTGCAAAGATTTGAAGAAGGAGAAGAAGAAGAAGGAGAGAGTAGTGCGAGCTAGGGTTTCCGACTCTATCGTAGAATGAAATGGTTCAAAGCGGAGGTTGTATTTATAGCATGCAAAATCTCCATTTTACCCCTTTAAGACAACTGCCTCAAGCTCTTGTTTCTTATTAAACTACTGATTTAACTTTAAAAAAAATGATTTTAGGCAGTGGTATATTGCACCACTATTTTAAGCTGTGGCTTATTTTGTGCTGCTACAGTGGTTTTTTATCCATTTTGACGTAGTGATGAGCAATATATATTCCAGCCTAAGGATCATAGAGTGGTGATCTATATAATCCAAAATAAGATGTTTTGATGGCTGAATGAAGTAGGGATAGTTGGATGGTCAACCAAGTCAAATCAAAATGTTGAGATGGTTTAATATAAACAAACGACTTAAAAAAAACAATGATTGCTTACCTTGCGTATAATTTCTAATTATATGCTGGTTAGTGTGCTAGTGTGCGTATACTTTGCATTTGCGTTGCCCTTGGGCTCTGTGCCTTTTTGGCTCTTCCAACTTGATTATATTCATGAAATCATGCATAAAATTCATTTTTACGCATGGTTTATTGAGTATAATTTGCCCTATCAATTCAAGAACCTTTCTCGAAGCTGATTATTTAGTTACACAAAGGAATTATATGCCATAAGTCGTGTGTATATTTTTGATTATGTGACGGTGGGCCTTTAATCCTACAATTAATCATTCATGTAACCGATTGTGACTTTAAACCTTTATTTTTTGAAATTTTGAATTTTTTTTATCTTACAAAAAGCTTAACTTGTTCCTTGGAAATCTTGCTAAAATCACATGCAAGCACTACAAAATATACGTTTATTGGAGACGGCTTTTAGCCGTCTCCAAAGATGTTTAAGCTGTCTCCAATACTATTAGAGGCAGCTTCCATGTAGTCTCCGGTAGCCCCGTGTCCAATGTCTTTAGAGACCAAACATTAGAGACGGCCTTTGGCCGTCCCTAATATTTGAGCTTATTGGAAACCATCATAAGCCATCTCAATGTATATTGGAAGCCGTCTCCAATAAGTTTCCTATATTATTGGAGACAGCTTTAAGCCGTCTCCAATGAATTGAATTTTCCATTGGAGACGGCCGAAAGCCGTCTCGAATGAAAAAAATTATTTTTTCTAATGCTGTTTTTTTTTTCCCAGACAAGGTATTGCCCATCAGTACACATCCACAACCTATAAATAATGCACCAAGGGTGTAAATCAGAGCAGATTTTTTAGCCCAAATTTGCAATTTTGTTGTTGTTGTAGCTGTTGTCATTTAAAATCATGCACATTCTAGGACATCACTGCACTTAATTTGGTAACTACCTTTATAATCTAAAAAGTAAAATTACACCATCTACTTGTATACACACTCCTTGTTTCTCTTCTAAAGTCAAACGATCCCATAATTAATAAATCTTGAGTCTTCCATGCATTGGGTCGTTCGATTCCTCTTCACCTTTTTTATTGGCTAACTACACTTCAAATCGAAGCCGAAGACCGAGGATGAGATCTCAAATTAAGTGGCAGATGCGAATCCTTGACAGGTCTGTTTAGTGATCATCTTGGAGACGGAGGAGACAAAGTCGAAGCCCTTCCAACGATCCTTATGACCATCATCGCCTCATCTACAATCTCCGCAACTTAAAACCACCAATAGATAAAAACCAATCAGATAATAAGAAAATATTATTTTCAAAGGCATCTCCCTATCTATTTCAATAAAATTTTAATGTAAGAGTGATATAGAGTTATTAGTAGGTGTAATAGGAAATGGTTTTGCTTGAACAGAGGAGAAGATGGTAAAGAGAGAAAGGAGGAGACTTGCCGCTGCAGGTGCTGCTGATGTTGCTGAAGGTGATGTTGTTGCTAATGTTTCTACAACATCAAGGCCGGCTGCTGTTGCATTTGATGCTCAGCTGTTTCTATTGCTAATGCCGCTACCTGGTATAAGAGTTTGTGGGAAAATAGAGAGATTGGTGTTGGAGAACTTGGCTCTGCTCGTGGCCAATTGTGTTCGAGCAGAGAGTTGCTGCTGCAAGTGCTACTGCTGTTGCTTAAGGTGATGTTGTTGCAGCTGGTGCTGCTGATGTTTCTAAAGTATCAAGGTCGGCTGCTATTGCATTTGATGCTCAATTGTAATAAATATAACAGAGGTTGGATCTGCACACAAGTCACCAATCTTCACCATCCAGAAATTTTGACATGGAAAAAAGATCAAATGAATGAGATAAACAAGTTTATAGCAAATAAAAAATAGAAATTTTGTGTGAAGGTTGCTCAGAAGTTGGAATTCTCAGAACCTTATTGCCAAACAAAGCAACTAAACTTACCTCTAATTCTGAAATCTGGATCTTCTAAATCTGACAAAGCAAGCCCACTACTAATTCTTATGGGCATTGATAAATGCAATGTCTTTGAGAGATCTCCTTGAAATTTCCCACCCTTCATTCAAGAGTTTCTCACTCCATTGGTATGGGAAATGGCCTTGATAGCACAATTGAAATTGAACTCTTCTGCTTCATCATTTTCCGCTTGTCTTCTTTTACCTCGGTCTTACCCTCTGAATGCCGTGAAGGAATTTCCAACAACTTGGCCTTAGCCTCTCTAAAGGGGGCCTCTGATTTCATAGACATCAACTGCTGCAAGAACAAATGAAGTTGATGAGATAGCCCAAGAAAGCACAAAACTGATGAGATTGCCCAAGAAGAAAAGGACTTCCTTCACTACAATATGAACAATATAATTACCAATAGTATGGAGTTGTCCAATAACGTCCAAAATTTTAAAGACGTTCTGTGGGGTATCTTTGCAGAAAAGAGGAAGCTCGTGAATTGCTTGAATTCTTAAACCAAATAAGAATGATAATCTACAGATCAATGTCCTTACGGACAATGAAATTTCTAATATTGAAGATATTCAAAATAACATCAATCTCTCCAAGATGATCTGGAGTTGAATAAAATTAAATATACCTCCAATTCCAAATATAGATGAGAGTTACATTCTAGGCATTATTATCCTAGACCTACACCCCAAGATCTTCTTTATGAAGAAGATTACATGCAAATGCAAGATTCCTTTGATAGTAAATTTATTTTTGAATGGAACATCGATGGAAAATCATAATACTCCATCTTTGAAATGATACATAAAATATTTATGTATAGTACAATTTGCAAACAAAGTCATAATTCTGACAAACAAATTACTAGTTTCATTATAGTAGGTTTTTCTGGTATGTTGAAGGGATGGTGGGATAATCTTCTCACTGCTGTTCAATGTAATCATATACTTAATGCAATCAAACAAGTCAAAAATAAAATAATTAATCAAATTGAACAATATGAAGATGTTGTCTATACTTAAACCCAAAGTATTATTCTTCATTTTGTTGGTTCATGGAACCACCAATATAAATGAAGCAGTGAGCTTCTTCAAAATCTTCGTTGCCCCTCTTTAACCCATTTCAGATGCTATAAAGATGTTTTTATGACAAAAGTCATGCAACGCAACAATGCCAACAATAAATATTGGAAGGCTAAATTCATTGATGGACTTCTCAGCTTATTTGCTGAGAAAGTAAAGAATAGGCTCCGTGAGAAAAGTGATCACCAGGTCATAGACTACAATCAATTTACTTATGGCCAACTCATGAGTATTATTATTCGTGAAGGCTTGAGTTTGTATAATGATTTAAAATTATAAAACCAATTAAAACAATATCGACTCAGTGGCCGAAAAGAATTAGGTGAATTTTATGATCAATTTTCCTATGAAACTAAAATCCAATATCCTTCCAGAGGAAAATGAAAAGTCTTTAATGATTTTCCTAAACAATCTAAAAGAAGACAGTCATTTTTCTAATAGGAACGATAAACCTTATTTTTCTCACAAAACTTGAGAAAAACAACAAAAAAAATTTAAAGATGACATTAAATGTTACAAATGTCATAGATTTGGTCATTACGCAAATAAGTGTAAAACTAAAGAAAAGTTAGCTAATCTTCAAATGGATGAAGGATTAAGGTTAACTATCTCAAAGATAATATTTAGTTCTTCCAATGAAGAAAATACTAAATCTGATTCTGATGAGGTTAATAGTATTCGATCGTCTTCTTCTTCAGATGAAGAAAATTAGATCGATTGCAATTGCAACAATATTAATATATCAAATGATACATGGCAAACATTTGCTGTCATGAATAATCTGAGTATCAATATACTTAGTGAATATCAACAATCATTATTGGACTTTGTTGATAAAACTAAAGGTCCAATAATAAAATTTAGATTAATTGAAGCCTGTAGTACTATGGCTAAAAAAGAAAAAAAAAAAAATTATAGAAAATTCCTATTCGATTAAAGAATTATTTAATCAATTAGAGAATCAGGGTCTAACTAAACTTATCACAATTAATAATCTTAAACATGAAATTAATTCATTAAAAACTGAATTAATCACATTTAACCATCAAACTTCAAATGAAGTTAGCACCATCAATACTAGGTTGAATCTTCTTGAAAATAAAGAAGCCTCTTCTAGTAATTTTTTTATTTATGATATTTCAATACCATGTGATAATTACTTGAATAGTTTGCATCAAGGAACTCCATAAAAATGGTATATCAAAGTCAACCTAGTCGTAAACCAAGAATTCACTATCAAAGATGCAAATGCCCTTGTTGATAGTGGCATTGATATGAATTGCATTCAGGAACAAATTATCCCTACCGAATACTTTCACAAAACCACTTAAAGTCTTACCAATGCCAGTGGTTACAAAATGTTGATTAATTATAAATTGAATTATGTTTCAATTTATAATAATGGTATTTGTATACCAGCCAATTTCATTTTTGGTAAGAATTTAACCCAATTGGTTATTCTTGGCACACCATTTATTACTTCCATCTTACCTTTAATAAAGGTAGATTGTACTGGCATTCATACTCAGTATAATGGACAAGATCATGTCTTTGAATTTCTTATTGTGTAATCATGGGATTTTCGAGATCCTGTCGCGACGATGCGCACTTGCAAAAAAATGTAGAGTCGCCACCTGGAGCTTTCGGTGTCTCGGAAAACCTAATTCAATTTTATAAGCACCGAAGTGCCAAAAAATTTGATTCACCAGTCTAAGCCAAAGGCTCTTGGGTAGGGGCTTTGGTTATCGATTGGGAAGGTGTTAGGAACCCGATCAACCCGATCTAAAGCGGGTCTCTACTTATGGCCAAAGATAAAAGGAAAGTAAAAATAAAAAGAGCACTTCCTCTTGCCTGAAGGCACTATGATCCTATTTATGCCCCTTCGTAATTATCAGGATTCTGGTGACACAATGGCATAAATTTAAGGATAGAGCAAAAGCTAAGAAGTTAGAGGAGTAGAGGGGAGAGCCGGAGCTCTCGGGCCCTTGTAGCACCACTGTGGTCCTTCGCGTGAGGGCGCCTGATGGCTTGGATGGTTGAATGAAGGGTTCTAAAGCTTGGTGGCTAAGGGGTAGAGGAAGAAGGATGGGGGTAGTGTTCTCCTAAACTCAAGGGTTTTTGAAGAAGGATTAGGTTTCTAAGATGATTTAGAATTCTGGAATTTGTATTGATATTTAGTGCACACAAGGGAAGGATAGATCCTTTACTCTTTTCTCTTTCTTGAAAAATTTTCAAGCCTTTAATCTAAGGGGGGTGCCCCTCTATTTATAGAAAGAGGGTAGGTTAGGAGGGTGCTTAATTGCTAATTAGGGTTAGCAATTAGGTAATCTTCTAATGTAAGGTTTCCTAGGATTTTGAAAGCTTGAAAATGTGGGCAATGGGCTTCAATGGTGGATGATAGGGTGAGATTTCAAATGACTAAAGGATTGCAAATAGGGTAATCAGGGGTAAAACAGTCCTAATGAAACCCATCCTAAATATTGAGATGGTCAATAAGTCAAACCCTAAATGTAGATTTTAAGGAAAAAAATAACAATTACTGTAGCTAAGCCTAGCGCATATATTACATGCGCCAAACATAACTATAGTGTCTGAAAGTTCAGAGCCCGTGCTGGGGTCCACCTATACTTGGCGCGTGTATTAGATGTGCCAAGCCATTTTTGGGAAAAAAATGGCTTGGCGCATATAATACATGCGCCATACATACCCTAGCCAAGGGTGGTTCCTGGGCATTGCTTGGATCGCCGTAACTTTTGACGTATAATTCGAATTAAGGTGATTCTTGGCTTGTTAGAAAGCTGAGAACCTCTACCTTTCAATCGTATAGGATTTAATCTCAGTAGATATCCCTTCCAGCCTTGGTTCATCTCTCTCTAACCATTGCCCGGGAGGGTTAACTATGGGTCTAGAGAGGTCGGGGGTAATTCCTAAGGGTATGGGCAAGTTCCTAAGGATTTGGAAAGATTCCTAAGGGTTTTAGGCAAGTTCCTAGGGGTTCGAGATAATTCTTAGGGGTATGGGAAGGTTCCTAAGAGTATGGGAGAAGCTATCGAAAGCTCGAGGGTGCGCCTCTCTCGAAGTATGTTTCGATCGGGTGTTGGGCCAAATTTGGGTGTCTACAGATGCTCCTCTTTGGTATCCAATCACAAATGATCGAATACCAAAGACAAGAGACATCCGAAGAGGCCCAAGGCAAAACTAATGGGACCGTCTTATTCAAAATGAACCTCAAACATCTGGTGGCTAACATGGTGAGTAAACGGAAACCCTGTATGTCTGGAAAAATGTCTATTTCTCAAGGTTATCGGTCCCCAAGCGCTTAGCGACATTCTGGGCATAATCGAGGTGGAGCGAGTTGCGAAAGCCTAATATGCTGGGAAAAATATCCGCTTCTCGAGATGATCGAAGATGTTCAATGTTTAAGTTTCATTCTAAATAAAACAACTTCGTAAGTGAGAGGGTGATCGACCCATACTCAAAAATAGGTGCGAAGCAGATATGCGAAGGTCCACAGTTTGTGTCCAATCATGTGAGGCATTGATTGCCCCATTTGACTGGCCACGAGTGCCCCTGCATGTAGCAGGGTTCGAGGTCTTTGGGGTGAATCCATCGATTTTGAAGTTGATTTAGCATGACTACCTGAGGTTTTTGGGAGTACATGCCGCATTTTTTGTAAGATCTATGTAGAATTTTTTGTTATTTTACGTGGGGTTTTATGTGGAACTTTTTGTTATTTTATGTGGGTTTTTTTGTATTATTTTGTGTGAGTTTTTTTGTGATTTCATGTGGATTTTTTTATTATTTTATGTGGATTTTTGTGTGGGATTTCTTTGTTATTTTATGTGAATTTTTATGTGAAAATTTTTTATTATTTTATGTGGAATTTTTTAGACTTTTTTACTGTTATTTCATGTGTGTTCAGGATGCTTATTGATCCCGAGCCACTTATTCTAGCACAGCCTCTTGGGCAGATCAAATAGAGATCGACGTGCCATTTTGGGGTGTGTGCACCTCCTCAGGCTCGAGAAAGATCAGGCTCGGTGTGTGCAACACACAATCCAAGCCAAAATGGGCTTGGAATAGCCTGGCGCATGTATTATATACGCCAGGCCAAATCTGGCCATAAATAGCTTGGCGCGTGTAATACACGCGCCAGGCCAAAATGGGGCCAAATTATGTTTGGCGTGTGTATTACATGCGCCAAGCCAAAACTGGGGGCTTTTAAAATGCCCGAGCCCGAGGCAAAAGGGTTTTTTTTTTCAAATCTCCTTCCTCCCCCCTTCTCTAAACTGAAATGGAAGTCTCTCCTAGGGTTCTCTTGGATCGATTTGAATCGCGCTTCATTGCCGGTGCTTGCTCGTGCCGATTAAACACCCGGTCTACCCAGGATCAAGGACTCATTTTCTTGAAGGTAATCGGTGTCTAACCTTATTTTCTTTTGATTTTTCTTGAATGATTTGCAATGTGGTTAAGATTTTTGATTTTTTGAATGATGAATGAGTGATTCCTCTTGCAAGCATGATTATTCATCTCTTCTTTGATCTATTCCATGTGCATTGGCCCCGATTTTGAGCAAAAATATGATTTTTTAGTGATGCCCTACTCTTTTTTTCCATTTGTTGATGTTATTAGGGGCCTCTCCCCCTCTTTTTTGTACAGATCTAGACGGCTCTCTTCTTTTTGTATGCAATGCAAGATGATTTATTATGGTTTGTTTGGCTATTGCATTTTTATTGTGTAAGCTTTTGTTATTTTTTTATGTTTGTTTGGAAAAGAAAGACTCTCTTCTTTTTTTTTTGTATATTTATACATGTTTTTTTTCTTTTTTTTTTTTCTTCTTCTTTTTTCAATTTTTTTGGATTGCATAAATGCACACACGTGTATATATATATTTTTTTTCTCTTTTTTTTTTTCCTTTTTAATTTTTTTGGTTGCATAAATACACACACATATATATATACTATTATTTTATATTTTTTTTTGTGATTCTTTTTTTGTTTTTTTTTTGTTACACAAATGCGCACACATATGTATATTTGTTTGTTTTCTTTTTAGATATTTTTGGTTACACAAATGCGTACACTTGCGTATATTTTTTTGTTCTCTTTTTTGGACTTTTTGGTTACACAAATGCGCACACATGTGTATATATTTTGTTTTTTCTTTGGATTTTTTGGTTGCATAAATGCACATACATGTACATATTTTTTTGTTTTTTTTTTTCTTCTTTCTTTTTCTTCGAAAATGTGGGTGATTCAATGATGATTTTTTGAAAATGATGGGTGGTTTTTTTTGTTTTTTTGTTCTCTCTTTTTCTTTGAAAATGTGGGTGATTTGGTGATGATTTTTTTCGAAAATGATGATGATGATTTTTTTGAAAATGATGGGTGGTTTTTTTGTTTTTTTATTTTCTTTTTCTTTGAAAATGTGGGTGATTTGATGATGATTTTTTTCGAAAATGATGATGATGATGATTAGGAAAGAAAAGGGTCCTACTTACCTCCCTATTAGCTTGTTTAGGAAATGATTTCTTGCTATTGATATATCTTGATTCTATTGCTTGTATCCATCTCAAAATGTCGAGTGAGAAGGAGCACGTACAGGAGGAGGGGCAAGAACAAGAGGAGGGGCCGGAAGTGGTCTATGGTTCCCGAGGGGAACAATTTTTTGTAGTGCAACACTCCTCCCATACCTTGTACAAATGCAGGGCAAGGCTGCCCGTACTGGTCTCTTTCATCAACAGTACATTCATGTCTCCTACTTTGGTATCACCGGCAAGATAACGAAATAGGCTTTGTCGTTTTATGTGAGCTTGTTATATCTACGACATCCGACACCTTTATTTTAATGCAGGACTTACCCTCTTTCATGTTCCCAGGAGGTTGGTTGGACCTTCAGCGCTTCTATCTCTACCTCCCTCTGGTCGTGAAGTTCCTTCTTACCCAGGCCGGTTTCGGGGACTTCCTCTCGTGCCCTGCTATGCGGGGCCTATGTAACCTATCTGAAGGCCTTGATTGAGTGCTTCCTTCTCGAGACTATGACATTTCATATGGTTATGGTGGAGATGACTCTTACCCCTATCGATTGGTCCATGATTACGGGGATTCGAATGGGGGGTAGACCGGTGGCTAACCTTCCCGTGCCCAGTCGGGATGAGATGATTCAACTAATCGGGGATTATCCCACCTGCACCAATCTACATGACCCTTAGGTTAAAATGTCATGGCTATCTGATTTGTTTTGTGAGAATGAACTGGTGGATCTGGGGCAGCCAGATGCGGACATCTTCATTAAGCCCGAGCGTGCAGTGATGTTGGCTCGCATTTCGCTCCTCTTCCTGCTGGCAAGACCCTCTTCTCAAATGTCAGCAGTGGTCGAGTCTCATTGTCCCTGCTTAGTCTTTTGGGAAACTGGGATGACGTGCACAGATACAACTGGGGTGGGGCTGGATATGCCTTCTAATGTCTAGCCTGGCCTGAGTCTCATTGGGGAACTCAGTTTCTGCTGTTGGCTTCTGGCCGACGATTGAGGTAACCACTGACTCCTTTACTTTCCTTGGTTTATTTGCTAGTCATCCATCCTATTTCTGACACGCCCTTTCTGTATATGACACATCCTTTCTGTATACTATTCTTTTTAGATTTGGGTTTATCTGCACTTCTAGCCTAGCCGCCCCCTCCTACATTCTGACATATACACATATCCACTCATGAGCAACCGGAACACACACCGCCGCAGGGATGTTGGTATGAAGCACTTAGAGATGGGTCAGTGGTCCCAGTTCGATCTGCAAATTCCAAAGCAGGTATGGCTATTTCTCTCATTTCTTTCTTAGCATTTCCTTTTTATGCTACCTGCTTGGCTGATGGGATACTTTCGGTTTGGGTAGGTTATCTATGATCCCTACATTGGTTCTACTTTTTGGGATCGAGCTGCTGTGGGTTCGTCTCGCTTCTTTGTTGATCTTCGCGTCATCTTCTTCTACGTGGCCTGGGCCAGGGCATATTACCTGGGAGAGAGAGTGGTTCATCAGTATCGAGACCACTTTGCCGTGCCATAGGCTCCTCCTACGGATGTCATGTCTCCTGGGGGTACTATTGAGGAGCTCTCTGCCTAGTTTCTTCATCATGGGGTCCCCGTCAATGATCTCCTCATGCCCAGGGGGTACCAGCTATGGTATGAGTCCTTACCCTACCAGTCCATTCTTCCGCGCTTTGTACCTGGTGCCAATTTCCTAGCCTTTGGCGGTCCGTAATCTCAGGTGGTTCTCCTTTTCTTTAGGCAAATTTTTAGTGGTTCTAGTTTAATTTTTTTTTTCTATTGACTGAAACTCTGCTCCTTTTCACAGTTCGAGCAGGGAGGTGACTCTGATGATGATGATGAGGTGGCGGTGGGTACTGCTGAGGCTACAGGAGCTAGTCCCTCAGGCACTTCTAGTACAGTGCCTCTAGTAGTTCGATTGTGGAGATCCAGGGGACTTTTAGACGCCTTGATGATGCCTTCCTTTTGGGTTTATGTAAAGCTGTAGAGGAGTGAGACCGCATATCTGCTGACATGATCCGGATCCCCCCTCCTGAATTAGTTCCTGGGGTAATCAAGTTTTTTTCTTTCTACATGCTTGTTTTTTAGGAAAATGCATGTGCTTACTCTTGTGGCTCCTGTAACTGATGTCTCTCTCCTTTTTGTGTAGGACTATGAGTCGGTGGTGAATTAGGTAGAGTATTATCGTAATATAGTTAGTCTTCGAGATGTGGAAGTGGTGAGTATCATACTGACTGGTTCTGATCATTGCCTTGCTATTTTTTTTTCTTTCAACCGATCTTAACTAATGGCCTTGAATATGACTTGCAGCGTGCTAGTGAAAAGGAGTTGTGCTCCCTGCTTAGCCGACTTTCTTAGGTGTGGGCCCGAGTGGGAGATGTCAGGACATGTAAGAGCTCTTCGCGCAGGCGCAAGAAGTCCAAGGGAGCCAATAAGGATTAGGCTCTGTTTTTTGGATTTTCAAACTTTGAGACTTTTTGGGACACATTTTATTTTTGGATCTTGGAAATATGTGACGGATGATGTGACATTGTTATTATTTTCGGATGGTTTTTAAAGCTTTTCCAGATGAATGTTAGTGCCCTTTGCATATTCTATCTCCCTTTTGCTTGCTATAGTGTGTCAGATTGCTTGCAAGATGGGCTTGATTTTTTTTTTTCAAAAAGAATGGCCTCTGGGGCCACATACTTTGTTAACACTTGGCCCCCATTTCCATGCTGGTGTGGATCTTTCCTGCACGAAGATTTATATAAGTTATATGTGACCAAAAAAGTTCGCCTCAGTATGTGATTTAATGTGCTCTTTTAGGTAAAAGGTAGTAAACACAGGCAAACTGTCCAGGGGATCAGCATAAACTCCCTCCCCAACCCTCATTTTTTCTTGTGGGGGGGCAAATGTTATGGCGCATGTATTACATGCGCCAGGCAGATGCTGGGAAACAAAAGGCTTGGCGCATGTAATTCATGCGCCAAGCCAAACCTGGGGGAAGTGGGGCCTTTTAAGCCTAAGAATGCACTTTTTACTCCTTTTGATTTTGGCTTGGTACTTTTTGTTGATGATTTTCTCCTTGCTTTCGGAAGGGTGGGTCTATCATCTTACATTGAATTTGTATCTTTGGAACATATTTAAACGTCAATGGACCCGCCTTTCGGCCCCGCCTCTCATGGAGGATCCGGGACCACGATACTTCCCTCTTTGAGCGTGGGGCCCAATTTTCTAAGGACGTGGCTTGAGAGCATGAATGAGAGCGAGCTTGCGGGTTTGGATCGGCTCGGCTTGGCCCATCTCTCGTCCTTCCTTGAAGTTCCTTCACTTTGGGATTTCATTTATGCCGTGGCTTCATTTTAGGGAGTTCACCCATGTCTTTCGTTTTGGGAATCGTGAGTTGACTCCTACTCTTGAGGAGCTCTCCAATCTATCGGGTTTGAAGCTGCATAGAGACCTAGTTAGGGTGCTGTCAAAATCGGGTTATGCCAGAGCCACCCAGATCACCTTGGGCTTGAAGAAAAATGATTATAAGAAAAGTCTCATTGGGGGACCCACCAGGTGTTGCTAAGAGAACTTTTCGGGGAGGAAAGCCTGTGAAAATTGCCAATAAAAAATCTTCATAATGTGAAAGCCTTTGTCCGTTGCCTTATCTCCAGGGTTCTTTTCTATACTAGGAGAGAGAGCTTCTCGCTTCCACTTTGTGACGTCTTGGCGAAAATAGAGAGAGGTCTCTCTGTGAAGCATATAGTGTTGGCGGAGCTTTATCGTTGCCTTGATGCCTTCACCTTGGGAAGGGTGGAGGGCCTCCGAGGATGTCCCATCTTGCTCCAAATTTGGCTTGGGGAGCATCTTGCCATCTTAGGACCTGTGCCCGCTTTTATGTTGCTCGTGGTGAGGTGACCCGCTATTTTATGAGCGAATGCCATATGCTTCAACTGGGAGACATGCAGGGTTTGAAGCTTTGGCTGGTCGAATCTGAGTTGGTGTAGAAGCTTCCATGGCTAGACAGTACCTTCCTAGTGGTTCGCTCCAGAGATTATGAGGGCATCACATTCCTCGATTTGACTGGCAGCACTTACTATATCTCATTTTGGGTGCTGTGCAAGTTCGGTTGCCCTCAGCAGGTGCCTTGTGTGACAAAGCTGCCCGTGTGTGACTTAATTTTCTCTTGGGAGTCCTCTAGGGACATGGATAGGATAGCTTCTCTCTGAGAGACGCATCAGTGGACGCTCATGTGCGATTTAGAGCAAGGAAATTTGGTTCTGTCCGTCCCAGAGTATGAGACTTGGCTACTATCTAAGAAGCCTACTGTTGGTCACTTGGATCAGGCAGAGAGTAGTGATACGGCGAGGCCTTGGGCTCGGAAAGAGTCGATGCTTCAGAGCCGTATTAAGCTACTGATGGACGAGAAGTGAATCCTGCATGATAATTTAGAGAAGCAGACGGTTAGAGCAAGGGTGGCAGAGGCCAGGGTTGATGCAGCTAAGTGTGAGGTCCTTTGTCTGGAAGGATCCATGAGTGACGCTCTTGGTGCCACTGATGCTTCCCGAAAATGATACAGGAGTCTTCACGGCCGCTGGATGACAGAGCGGGATGTACAGGAGGACGGTTTGCGTGTAGATCCATGCCCTAAAGCATGAGTTGGTCATTGCCCTCCTGCACATACTTTTTGCATAGATCAAAATCATAGAAAGGGGCATAAGAAACCACTCATTAGATACATCTTTTTGGTATACATATTTTCTTTATGTTTTTATTATTTTTTACACTTTTGTAAAGAAAGAAAGAAGCTAGACATCTCACATATTATTTTTTTGGGATGTGGTGTCAGCTGTATATAGGTTTCTATATGAGAAAGGAGAATCTATTATCTTACAAAGCAGTGTTATTTCTCCTCTTTTTTTTTTTTGATTGGTGGACCTCTTTTGAGATGGAAAGTGCAAAGTATGGGCACAGAAAAGAAAGTCTCTTATATTTTCCAAACGGGGGCTCCTTGCCCTGTGGTAGTGCACACAGTGTGGGTGTGAAAATGGGAAAGGAAAATCTGTTATCTTTGACAAAAATGGTCTTGACGGTGCGGCCCGTGAGGTCGTTCTTGGTCGGGACCTGATTTGAGCTAACATGAGCGGTCCCGTCGAGAATCGGATAATCAGGGAGGAGAACCGAGGGGATCTCAATTATTTTTTCTTTTTTATTTTCTCTTTTTCAACTTTCTTACTCACAACGCCCAAGGTGGGTTTCCGTCGTTCTTGTTGTTTCCCTCTTTTTACCCGTAGCGCCCTCTCCGGGTTTCACACGTCCATGGGTTTGCATTTTTACCCCAGACGCCTTTTCAGGTTTTCACTTGGCCCGCACAAACTCTTTATTTTTACCCATGGCGCCCTTTCAAGTTTTCACCATGTCCTCTTTGCTTTGAGCTTGTATATTTTTATTTTATTTTTCTTATTTTCTTTTATCTTATCAAAGGCCATGACATGGACGTCGATTCCATCATAGTCGGCTAAGTGAAATTCTTTGTTGTCTCTCAGCTT
Organism: Chloranthus sessilifolius; assembly: GCA_021018995.1. Taxonomy (NCBI): domain Eukaryota; kingdom Viridiplantae; phylum Streptophyta; class Magnoliopsida; order Chloranthales; family Chloranthaceae; genus Chloranthus; species Chloranthus sessilifolius. Next base: position 27,907,883 of record CM037597.1, on the reverse strand, counting down.
GGCTCGTGCTAACTCGACGGATACTATGACTGCTCGTAGAGCTTAAAGAGGGCTTTTTCTTGGAATGTATCATGGCCATGGGATAGGTTAGGAATTTTGGAGGTATTTTAGGTTTTCAAAAAGGTTTCCTTGATTGGGTTCTAATTTCCATAACACACTTCTTCCATGGGGGTTTTAACTGTACATGCCCCACTTTTTCTTTTCTATTTTTTATTCTTTTATCTTCTTTATTCCAGACATCCTCTTTTTGGGATTTTACTTTTTTGATGATGATTTTTTTTGGATTTTGATGGTAACTCCTTTTTGTTTTTTTTTGTTTGGTATATACACACATATTTTTTTATTTGTTATTTTTGGGAAGGATTGATGAAAGAAAGGCTAACGGCTCAACTGGTGCAACAAGGGGTATGAGTATTTAGGGACTCTTTTTGGCTACTGGGCTTTGAAAAGATAGCCTCTTTTTAAAGTATCCTTAAGCAGTCACGTATCCATTTTCATCAACACTTACCTTTCCGTGGAGACTTAGGAATAGAATCGTCGGACGTATCTAGCGTTGATGGGCTCAGGAAAGTGATCTCCGTCCATGGTGATGAGGCGGATAGCGTATCCATGGAGCACCTCTCGGATGACGTAAGGTCCTTCCCAGTTGGGTTTGAATTTCTCTCTCAGATCGGTGTGGAGGAATGGGAAGATTTTCTTGAGTACGGTGTCTCCTACTTTCAGATCTAGACCGCGAACACGTTTGTTGTAAGCGTGTGTGATTCGCCCCTCGTACACTTGGGTATGACACAGGGCAAGGAGCCTTTTCTCATCTAGCAGGTTCAACTGCTCAAAGCAGGATCTCTCTCTTTCTGCCTCGGGTAGTCCTGACTCAAGGAGTATACGGAGCAAGGGCACTTCAACCTCTATCGACAGGATGACCTCAGTTCCATATACAAGGGAGAATGGTGTTACCCCTGTAGCGGTACAGATTGATGTTCTGTAGGCCGAAAAAGTGAATGGTAACATTTCACTCCAATCTCGATAAGTGATAACCATCTTCTCAAGGATGTGGACGATCGTCTTGTTATCAGCTTCCACGGTCCCATTGGTTTGTGGCCGATATGGTGACGAGTGATGATATTTGATCTTATACTACTCACAGAAGGCCCTGATGCGCTTGTTCGCAAAGTTCGTGCCATTGTCCGTGATAATATCCTTGGGTATGCCAAATTGGCAAACAATATTGTTTTTGATGAATTTTTCAATATGTTGGGTCATGATGTTGTGTAGGATACTGCCTCTACCCATTTGGTGAAGTATTCAATGGCAACCAGGATGATTTGATATCTGTTTAATGCTTTCGAGTTGACTTTCCCGACGACATCGAGGCCCGTAGTGACAAATGGCCATCGAGTGGTCATGCTATGTAGATCTATAGTCGGAGCGTGGATCAGACTGGAGTGTTTTTGGCATTTGTAACACTTTCGCACGTGCTTGTAATATCGGATTCCATAGTGGTCTAGAAGTATCCTTGCCGTAGGATCTTTTTGGAAAGCCTGTGCCCATTGATGTGTGCCCCACATACTCCCTCATGAATCTCTTTCATGATTTTTGCTTCCTTGCTTTCAGTTAGGCATCGAAGTATCATATTGTTATATGCCCGCTTGTAGAGACACTCATCACAAATTATGTATTTTGCTGCTAACGTTGAATGGTCCATCTGTCCTCTTTGGATGTCCCCTTAGGGAATGCCTGAGTTTCGAAGAAATTTTTGATATCTGAGAACCATGGTGGCTCATCATCTAACCTTGGGGGTTCTTCAATCTGGAGGTAAAACGCTGACTCGTTCCTCTGTTCAATCATGATTGGCTTCATGTCGACACCATACGAGATTTCTACCATCGATGCCAAAGTTGCTAACGCATCCGCGAAGCGATTCCTTATTGTGCAACCGTGAGATTTTTTACGATCCCATCACGACGATGTGCTCGCTAACAAAAATATAGATTCGCCACCTGGAGCTTTTGGTGTCATGGGAAACCTATATCATTTTTATAACCACTGAAGTGCCAAAAATATGACTCCGAATCCATTCCATACTAAAGGTTCTTGGGTAGGGGCTTCGGTTATCGATTGGGAAGGTGTTAGGCACCCAATCAACCCACTTAATGCGGTCTCTACTAATGGTAAAAACAAAATTAATATAAAAGAAAAGAAAAAGGCTTCCTCTTGCCCAATGGGGCTTAAAATTTTATTTGTGCCCCTCCGTTCCTACAAAAAATTCGGTCGCATAACAGCACAAATGGGAGGATGGAGGAATGACCAAGAAGGTAGAGGAATAGAGGGGAGAGCTAGAGCTCTCGGGCCCTTGTTGCATCATTGAAAAGCCTTGCGTAGGCTTGCTTTAATGAGCTTTTGAAGGCTTATATGGTGGAAAAAGGGGTTCTAACCTCTAAGGCTTGCTAGCTAAGAGGTAGAGAGGGAAGGCAAATGGATAGCACACACCCAACCAAAAAGTAAAGTTTCAAAGGAGGTTTATCAATTCTGGAATTTGTATGAGCAATGGTTCACCAAAGGGAAAAAGATCTTCTCACTTTAAGCTCTTTCTCACTTAGGTAATTTTCTCAACCTCTAATCCAAGGGGAAGGGGGATCTATTTATAGGAGAAAGGTGGGTTAGGAGGCTACTTAGAGGCTAAGTAAGATTAGGAATTAGGTAATCTAGCATCTAAGGTTTCCTAAGGTTTTTGGAGCCTTGAAATATGTGAAGAGATGCTCCAATAGTGGATGATAGGGTGAGGCTTTAAACCACTTTAGGGGTTACATATAGATAGTAAATAGGTGCAACAGAACTAACAAAACACCCCCCAAAGATCAAGGTGGTCAACAAGTCAACAATCATGAATTTTGAGGCAAAAACCAGAGGTCACTATTCATAAGCCTGGCGCAACTATTATCATATGCATAGTAAAACAGTGCATGCACAGTGCTGGGAAGTTGGCTCCCCGAGGTGGGATCCATACTTTGAATTGGCGCAACTATAAGTTGTGTCAAATCCCTAAGTGGACTTTCCCAAACTTATAGTTTTGCCCCTTGAGTTCGGACCACCATATCTTTACATACACAACCCCAATTGGGGTGATTGTTGGCCCGTAGGAAGGCTGACGACTTCTACTTTTCAATGGTATGAGATTCGATCACAGTAGAAGGCTGTAGCTAGTCCTGGTGCACCACCTTAATCCATTGCTCAAGAAAGCTAGGTTTAGGTCTGGGATGGGTTCTAAGGGTTGGGATTGGTTTCTAAGGGTTTGGGAAGGTTCCTGAGGGATCTAGGGTGATTCTTAAGGGTTTGAAAGGGTTCCTAAAGGTTTAGGAAGGTTCCTAAGGGATCCATTCATGCCATCAAAAGCTCGGAAGTGCGCCTCTCTCAAAATGTGTTTCGATTTGGCCTTAGGCCAAATTTGGGTGCCTACAGATGCCCCTCTTTAGTATCTGATCACTAATGATCAAATGTCAAATAAAAGAGACATCCAAAGAGGCCCTAGGCTTTACTGATGGGTCTACTGCATTCAGAATGAACTTCAAACATCAGATGAGTAACATGGTGAGAAAACAAAAGCCCTGGATGTCAGGTTAAACATTCGTTTCTCAAGGTAATCGGTCCCCAAGCGCTTAGCAACATTACTGGGCATAACTGTGGTGGAACGAGTTGCCAAAGCCTTGTATGCCAGGCCAAACATTTGCTTCTTGAGATGATTTGAAGGTATTTGATGTTTAAGATTCATTCTGAATATAATAGCTTTACAAGTAAGAGGGGTGATCGACCCACTTTCAAAGATAGGTGCGAAGTAAACATACGCAACGCTCCACAGTTTGCGTCCAATCCTACGAGGTATTTGATTACCTCACCTGACTGTTCATGGATGCCCCTGCCTGAGGCAAGGTTAGGAATCTTTGGGCGTACCCATCGATCTTGAAGTTTATTTAGCATGACTACCCGAGCAGAGTGAATAGAGGTTGCAATGCTTTTTGAGAGCACGTGCCATTTTCGAAGACGTGCCCCAGATTGACATGACCTACAGCATCCAGCTTTAACTACCTTGATCAGGTCCAACAATACATTGGGTATCTCCCAAAAGGGACATCCAATCCTGGTCTCTGCCAATAATGATTATAAACATCATTTAACTATACATAATCATGCACCCATTAGGGGCGATAAGCAATAAAGGTGATGGAAGCCCCGACCCGGACCTGCCCGGGTATAATTTACGGGAATAAATGACCATCATACGTATACCCAGATGCATGGCGTACACTTTACAGGGATATCACTGCCAATACAGGTTTTAATCTTGCAAAAAATAAAGGGGAAATGAATCCTTCTAGATGCGTGGTTGCACATAGTTTGATTGATGCGTAATCTCATCCTTAATAGGTCGGTCTCAACCAACGATTGACCTTTTTCAGTAAAGTTATATGGACCTCAATCCCCATAGGGCACGCGCCCAGATCATTGTTAAGTGGTGGAAAATGCCAGTTTTCGCCCCTTAACCTGACCTTTGATGGACCTGTGAGCACATTAATAAACCTCTGTTGAGCTTGTTTTGTAGATAGCAATAAAAGATAGGAGAAATGCAGAAAACCACTCAAGAATGCCACACAAAGAAGTCCATCTCTCAGCAGAGTGCAGACCCAGCAATGACACACAAGAGGGCTGCACACCATTGGGCCCTTGGAGCGCGTGGCTGTAGCAGGGTAAGGTGAAGGAAGTGAAAACAGGCTGAAAACATCCTATCGAGAGGTCGTTTGAAGACTTCGATAGGAGCTTAAAGCAAAGAAAGGAGAAATTTGTGCAGTTGGAAAGGTTTCGATAGGATCTGAAGGCAAAAGAAGAATGGATTCGTGTGGATTGAGGAGTTCGATAGGATCCAAGAACCTATCGAGCAGCTGAAAGAAAGGAGGAAATATCCTATCGAAAGCCTGCATAAGTTGTAAGAGGAACCTATCGAATGGTTTCCTAAACCTAACGAGATGGAAATGCGGGAGCGAAACCTATCAAAATGGCCCTCCAACCTATCGAAAAGCTTCCCTAACCTGTCGAATGCTCCAAGCAGAGGGCGAGAATGCTGAAGCTTTAATAGAAGGCTCATCCTATTGGAACCTATCGAAGAGATCTGAGAACCTAGCGAAAGGACCAAAAAGCTCCATTTGAACCTATCAAAAGCTTCCTCAACCTATTGAAATCGTGTGAAGAATTTCTCAGAAAATTTGTCAGCTAAGCTTTCGACAGGACGCATGAACCTATCAAAACCATCCAATGAATCCTATCGAAATTGTATTTCACCCCTTATATACCTGTCAATAAGTCATTTGTGCCTCACTCCCTATCCTCTGCAAAACCCTAGCTCTCTTCCTCGCTTTTTCGCCCGCCTCCTCCACTAAATCCCCGCAGAACCTTAAACTATTTAGTCTGCCATTTCGCACGTGCATTGAGCGTGCACTGAGGAGCATTGTGCATCTGATTTTGGAGAAATTGGAGCTATGTATTGCGACATCTGTTAAACCCTAAAAATTTTGGCGTAAGTTGCCATCCCACCGCCAATCTATTGTTGTTCTAATTGTTAACCTCTGAATTCCCTTACAAGTTGGTGAGTGAACAATCCCTGAGAGTAAATGGCTGAGCTTGAGGAAACCCTAGCAAACCTACTCTGGAGACCAGCTGCTTCTACCCCCAAATCTTCCAAGAAATTGAAGCCAGTTTCCAAACAACCTGTTAAGAGGAAGCTCTCTGAAGAGGCACCCAGGAAGGCCCCTAAAGCCAAGAAAGCCAAAGCGGTAGAAATTCAGGAGCCTGTGGTGGAAGCACCCTTGGAGAGAGCTGCTCCTACAGTGGAGCTTCCAGCTAGGTTAACTACCCCCAATGAGTTTGTAGAGAATCTGAGTCTTGTCCTTGAGATAGATTTTGATCTGGCATATTTTGCCAACATTGGGGAGTGCCAGGGGACACTGGAATATTTGAAGAAAGAAAGTTTATTGCCCTTGCTTTCACCCTTGAAGGAAAATGTTTACCCTAGGTTGGTGAAATTATGGTACTAGAACCTGACAAAGAAGGTGGTGCCTGGGACTAAGGATGTATTAGAAATCTTGATTGATGACTGGCAACTGATTGTCAATTGCAGAGACATTGGGATGGTTTTGGGAGTCCCATATCAATTTGACTCCACCAGAGCTGAGGGAGAATCTATAGGGGCTACATTTAGGGAAATGGCTAAACAGCTTACTAACGGAATAGTGGGCTTTGGTGAATCCCTAATGAGAAGAGACCTTCATCCCACCCTAAGACTCATTGACACCATCTTGAGGGAAAATGTCTGTCACTGGCCATTTGCAAGAGAGAAAGGCCCCATTAGTGGATGCCCTATATTACTGTTCAAAGGGACAATTTGTGAATGCACCTAAGCTGATTTTTGAAACAATGGTAGACATCAATGAAAAGGTGCTGAAGAGACAACCTTTTGCTAAGGGAGGAGGTCTGCCTTTCCGCAGACTCATCATATGTCTACTCAAGACTGGAAAGTATGTGATCAAGAGAAATGAGCCAATGGAGAAGCTGGCCATCAAAGTGTATGGAAAGCGGGAATGGTCCACCAGCCTCACTTTGATTAAGAAGAGTAAGCCAGTTGGAATGGAGGAGGCTGAGATGGCACCCACTACCGTTGCAGCAGATATTCCGGCCGAGATACCCTCATCCATCCCTCCACCTACCATACCTGCCCCATTACCCACACCTCCACCCACGTTGCTTTTTCCTTTTGTATCAGTCCCTCTTCCAACAGACCCCTTTCCACCCACCTCTGAACCAGTTGTACCTTCACCCACCACTCAGGTTTTCCAACCTAAAGTCCTTGAACCTCCCACATTCCCTGAGCCTACCCCTACCATTTCTTCTCCACCCATTACCCAACCCATTTATGATTTCCCCCCTCCACAGCCCCCTCTGCATACACAGGGTGTGGACCCATTCACCACTACTAGGTTCACTGCCCTCATGACTTCAATTGTGGAGGATGTTGCTCATGAGTATACTCCACTTCCTAACTCCCCACGTCCCACTCCTCCCCAGTTTAACCATGCACCCTACTCTCCTTTCCATCCCATTCCGACACTTGTCCCGTCTACCCCCACTAGGCCTGACACGTTCACACAAATTCTCTCACTCCTACAGTCCATTCAATCTCAATTGACAATAAGCACTGACAACCAAACCCTCATGAGCGCCTGCCTCAAATCAATTCAATCCACCCTTACACCATCCTCTCCAGCACCTCAACCCCCTCCCACCTCCCCTCTTTCACCTATTCACGTACCCATATATTTATCTACCCCTCCTTCACCCATAGCTTCCCCACCCCGAGCTGCTTCCCACTCTGAGGAGGTAGCTGTCCTATCTCTCCCAACACCTTCACCTGTTCTCCCGTCATCACCACCTATAATTGCTTCGACAGTGGCTGAATCACCCATCACCTACTCCCCCCCTCTCTCTCCACCTCTTTTCAAAGATGCCTCCACCCAAACTGATCCGTGGGAGGATCTGGTTCTCTCCACCCCCTCCTCTTCATCCTCTACACCCCTGTCCTTGCCTATTGTCCTTAGACAAAACATGTACATTCCTCCGTACCTCACCCTGCTGTATTCCATGAGGGACAACCCTTACATCCAAAGGGATGCCCTGAGAGGTATGGCTGCACTCCGAGCTTCCCTTGAAGCCCCTTATGAGGAGAGGATTGCTAACATAGAATTGGAGCACATAATCAAGCTCCAAGATATCTCTCATGGGTGGTCCGAAATCCTGACTCGTTATGAGTCCGCAAAACAGTTGGTAGCTGATAAAAGTCTAATTGCCAAATATGAGAAGAAGAATTCTGAGCTTCTCAAGAAGAAATTAGCCAATGCTAAGAAGATACTCAAGGCCACCAAGGAACTCTCTGATGCTAACCTACTTTATGCCGCAAAACAAATTGACATATTGGAAAAAAGGTTGCTTCCTTTACCAAATTCTTCACCTACCCTCTAGCTATCAGCCTCTGTCCTCCTGAGCCTCCCTCCACTCAACCCTGTCCCCCTTCTACAACTCAACCTCCTCCTACCCCACATGTGGATGTGCACCTTCCTCTAGCCCAGGACCCTCCCCCTACTCAACCTGCCCCTCTAAAACCTAAATGGGCCCCTTCCAAGAAGAAAGTTACTGTCAAAAGATTTGCTCCCTCTGCTGCTTCTGTCAAGAAAGGAAAGAATCCTACTGTCCAGTCTCAAGAGGCTCATTCCACCAAGCCCCCAACCCAACCTGACGCCTCTTTCACCTTACTCTCTAGGGAGGAAAGCGTGAAGGTTTTACTCTTGGCCCGACAAATTTCAAATTTCACCACTCAAACTCAGTAGCCATCAAGAATGGAACATTGGTATATTAAGCACAGAATTGAAATAGTAAATGAAACTGCGAAATTTAAATCTATATAAAAACATTTCTCAAAAGACGGTTCTACCTTCATGCCTCTGCATGAATGGAGAACCGATCCGAACCATCGATGATAGCAGATCATCACGGATGGTTCGCCCCAAAAGAATAATCCCAATTTATACATGTACATTTTTTTGCCAAAACAAGGCTTGACATACCAAGCCGTACAAATCTCTATCCAAAAGCCCTCAAAGCGGCACAACGGAGTCCTCTAGAAGAAGTCCTCAGGAGGTGGCTCCAACTCTTCTCCGGCCGCAAGGTCCGACTCACCGGAGTCAGCGTCTCTTGAAGCCTCGACGGCTGCGAGTAGTGGACCTGCGACGTATAGTCTATAGGGTGAGCTACATCCTAGCTCAATAGGGAACAAAACACAGTTGAACATATAAATTATTACTCACATATATTCCATGATATGCCATGCATGATGTGTCTATGCAGTTACTGATGAAAACAGTTAAAAAGCATTTCATTTTACTGGTAGTTTACTTATGTCTTTATTTATTCATGAATGATGCTGAAAAAGGCCTAAAGCAAAACTTAAACTTTAAACTTAAGTAATCCCCGAGCAATATAGCATCGAGCCCCGATGAGATACCCATCATCGTCATCTATATAGACACTTTTAACGTATTCCCTGGGAACACAATTAGCACCCAAGCCCCTTTCCCCTGGGGATTGGTGGCGGGGTTTCACTAGTCTCAATCAACACCCCTGGGGTGTGCTTACTGTGTACGGATAAGCCTCTGCACGGGCCTACGGTTTCGCCACCGTATCGGTCACGGATATCCTGTCGTGTCAGTCGTGGATATCCCGCCACGTCGGTGGGGTACCCTATCAAACCTCAAATAACAAAAATATCGGTGCCTTACATATAGTTATTCACCGTGTAAATGTGCTATCTTATATCAGTTAGGCCCTATCAAACATAATCCAATCTAGGATATATCCCTGGGATGTATCCATTCATTTGCATAACACCTGATGCTCTTATCTCTTTACTTCTTCATCCCCTGGGGATGGCTCATTATGATTACTTTTTTTGGTGTCACACACACACACACACTTCTTCACAAACTCTTTATAAAACATTTGAATTTAAATCTATATCACTACATACATGCTCTTGTAAAATAAGGTACATGTTCAAGGAGTTCCCTACCTCAAGTCTTCGTTTGATCAACGCATCAAGGTCCCACGTGGCTCCTTGTGCACTTGCTCACACGTACCACCTATGGTACCACATAACATGTGAAACACATCACTAAGGATGCAATAAAGGAGGTCCAAGACCCCCCAAGAATCTCAAGGTCAAACTCAGAAATCAACATAAACTGGCCCAGTCGATTAATCGATTTACAAAATCGATTAATCGAAAGTCAATATCGATTAATCGATTCTCAACTCGATTAATCGAGATTCCCATTCGATTAATCGAAACCCAATTCAATTAATCAAAATTCTCTGCTCTCTCAAGTCGATTCTCAATTCGAGTAATCGAGTTTCCAAAATCGATTAATCGATCCCAAATCGATTAATCGAATTTTCATTTCGATTAGTCGATTTCATCAAACCCATTTCTTTTCTTCATTGGAGTCCACTGTAGGCACCCAGTCGATTAATCGATTTTCAATTCGATTAATCGAAAACCAAAGTCGATTAATCGAAACCCAATTCGATTAATCGAAATCGAGGTCCTTTGACTTTTCAACTTTCTGGCCAATTTTGATTAATCGAAACCCAATTTTGATTAATCGAAATTGCCAGATTTAGCCCCCTTCTGGCTGCTCTTCTCACTCTTTTTCCTTACTTCTTCCTCCATTTTTCTAAGCTTTCTACCCTACATTTACACCATTTTAACTGCGATTAACCTCTCATATCTTATGCATTTAATTCACAAGAAATTTACCTCAATCAAATCATAATTTGATTAGATCTAGTGGTTGGAAAGGCTAGGGTTCCAGCTTTGGCTCTAACGGATCCAAACCGTGTCAAATCCGGCCTTTATCGCTTGAATCCCCCTTCCAATCAGTTGCAATAACTCCTCTCTTTACTTTTCTCTCTCTCTCTCTCTTCTTTACTCTCCTTCAACAACCAAAATATAGATTTTAGGGTTATTAAACCCTTTTATCTATTTCCTCACTTGTGTGTTGAGCACATACACCGTGATAGGTGTATGCGACTTCACATTCACATCACACACCACGCAGTCAGTCAAACTATCACATCTCATCCATTCATCACACTCTATGCTAACCATTGAACTCCTAATTGGTCAAACCTGTGACCAGTCGGGCACGGATCCTGAGGTCACTGTTTAACGTGATTTTTTGGGATATTACACTCGGATTGGACCCCTCTGCCCTTTTTCCTTCTGATTTAGATTTAGATTCCATTGCTGCTGTTGATCCTAAAGGAAAAAAACTTGCTGCCCAGTCTGAGGAGGCAGCAAAGAACCCGCAACAGAAAGCAAAATCTAAAGGAAAGGCTCCTTTATCTAAGGATTAGCTGAAAAACCTGGCTGACCTCTATGGTTGGCCAGATGATGCCTGTAAATAGATGTGGCAGTTTGTTGCTTTAGTTTCTTTCTAACTTATCTCATGTATATATTTGCCATATTAATACAATTTTGTATTCATGTATTTTTGTTTTTTTACAGTGTCTATATTTTCTTCCCATTCCTCTCTCTTGATCTCATTTTGTCAAACAGTGAGGACACTGTTTCATTTAGGTTTGGGGGTATGGCAAGTATGCCAATGAAATGAGTTAATGATAGTGTAGCTAGGCTAAAAAGGAGTGTTTGGAATTAATCAGAGTATATTCTCACTTAAAATTTTTTTTGAAAAGAGGAAATAAAAAAAAATTAAAATTATAAAAAAATAAAAAAAAAGCTGTTTGAAACTGAAATAAGCTGTAGTCCAATAGACTTCATGAGGCAAAGGTCAATAATTTTCAAAAAATAAATTTGATGTTTAATAAACCTGAAATGAGAGAAAACTGTAAGGATACACCCCAGAAAATTTGATGAAGACCATACCCAGTGAGATTTGGGCCTAAATTTTTTTTTCTTTGAAGAGTGTCTTGGTAATTTTTCTGCTCTAAGGACTGATTGGATCTAGATTATGCCCACTAGAAGTTAGGCAAATCCAAGTTGAAATAGCTCGACAACACTCATGACATGGAGGACATGAAGTAAGGCCATCCCTTGGACAGTTTGAGCTTAAAGATCCAACCCCTTGAACTATCCTTCATACACCCACTTTTAGCCTTAAAAATTCTAGTTTTTCTTTGATAAAAACTAGAAAAGCTGAACCCAAAACCTTTTGACCTATTTCAGCTCACCCTCAATCTGAGGAATCAGGAGATAGAAGGAGAAGTAAGGTTATAGGAGAAAGGTTCGATGATTGGTTGAAAGAGAAGAAAGCACAGTTGGTGGTATTGTGGCATTCCAATTCAAAAAAAAACAAAAAAATAAAAAAGAGAATGAGAAAGAGAAGTCACTTCATTGAAAGATTGAAATGAGGATTAGAGACTGACCACTTCAAATATGAAAGTTCAACAAGTAGATGGAATTGTGCTGAAATGATTTATTGATTTCTCAATTTGAATCCCTTTTTTATCCTTTCATTCTTTTACAAACTTCATCCCTAAGCCACATTACAACCCAATAAAAAGACCTTACTGATCTAAAATGAATTGAGCTGTCATGTGGAGATAAAGAGTTGTTTAATCTATGGTGTAAAGAGCTAGAAAAATTTTAGGAATTAGACCAATGCCTGTGCTCATGCTTACAGTTCTATTTGAGGGCTGTAACTGCTCTTGAGCTGTGTGAAATTCAACACCCTTCATTTTGTTGTTGTGAGTGAACAGCCCTGGTGAGACTTGGGTCTGAAATCCAATTTGATGAGGATACTATCAAAACAGAATTCTCAAGTGAAAGGTGAGCCATGCATTAATTTTTAGGAGAAATGCCTTGACATGAGCTGAGTGGTGGTGAAGGATCACAGCAGACTTTCACAACTACTGATTTTTTTTTTTCTGCTGAAATTCCTCTAATGAATTGAAAAGACATAGTGTAAATTTATTCTATTTACTGAAACTCTGTTTTAGCAGGATGCACAACTATTAACTCACTTCATGGGAGAAGTTTGTGGGTACCTTCACTGAAAACCCTCAGGAGACTTCACTCCTCCACTAGGGATCACCTAGGGGTTTAAAAGGCTTGATGCATATGCTAAATGCATCCGTGATCCCTACGAAAGTGGCAATTTTATTCTTCTTTGATTTTCCTTTGCTCAAGGACTAGCAAAGCTTAGGTTTGGGGGTTTGTTAAGTAGTGGAAAATGCCAATTTTCACCCCTTAACCTAACCTTTGATGGACCTATGAGCACATTAATAAACCTTTATTGAGCCTGTTTTGTAGATAGCAATAAAAGATAGGAAAAATGCAGAAAACTACTCAAGAATGCCATACAAAAAAGTCATTCTCTCAGCACAGTGTAGACCCAGCAATGGCACAAAAGAGGGCTTCACACCATTGGGCCCTTGGAGTGCGTGGCTACAGCAGGGTAAGGCGAAGGAAGTGAAAACAGGCTGAACGCATCCTATCGAGAGGTCATTTGAAGACTTTGATAGGAGCTGAAAGCAAAGAAAGGAGGAATTCGTTTAGTTAGAAAGGTTTCGATAGAATCTAAAGGCAGAAGAAGAATGGATTCGTGTGGATTGAGGAGTTCGATAGGATCCAAGAACCTATCGAGCAGCTGAAAGAAAGGAGGAACCATCCTATCGAAAGAATGCCTAAGGTGTAAGAGGAACCTATTGAATGGTTTCTTGAACCTATAGAATAGTTTCCTAAACCTAACGAGATAGAGACGCGGGAGTGAAACCTATCAAAATGGTCCTCCAACCTATCGAAAAGCTTCTCTAACTTGGCGAATGCTCCAGGCAGAGGGCGAGAATGCTGATGCTTTAAGAGAAGGCTCATCCTATCAAAACCTATCGAAGAGATCTGAGAACCTAACGAAAGGACCAAAAAGCTCCATTTGAACCTGTCGAAAGCTTCCTCAACTTATCGAAATCGTGTGAAGAACTTCTCAGAAAATCGACGATTCACACGCTACAACTTGGTGACCTGCTGCATGCAAACCGAGGCACATTGGTGACCGACACGATGATCCAAAAGATCCCCTAGGAAACCCTAGCCAACCCATGTGCTCTAACAGAACTCTAACAAACTCTGAAGACCTTCTAGAAGGAAAAATTGGTAGGAAAAATAAGAGATAAAGCTATATATGGAGATCCCCAATTGCAATTAGGGGGAGATCGAGATTTGGATCAATTTATGGGGATCAGAGCTAGTAGCGAAATTCCATATTCCCTCTTTTAGCTCAACCATAGTTGGCTAATTCCCTAGGAGCAGCGAGGAGAGAGGTTAGATCTGTAATTGGGTAAGGTTGAAAGTGTTATTGTGGGTTCATTGCTGCATAGGCTACAGATTTGATAGCATCTCATTGTAGAGTGAGTTAAATTGCAATGTAAATGCCGTTTTTAGTGATTTAATTAGATTTATAGTTCCTCTGGTTTCATTTGGTGCTCGATTAGATTTGTGTGGAGGAGTCTGTTGATCAACTCACCCACTTAACTGGTAGACCTCTTGGATACCATCTGATCTCTCTAGATCTGATATCCCTGTAATTTCTTACGTCTGTGACCTGGAAATTATAACATCTATAGTGGTTTTAATGCTCTGGTTGAAACCTTTGGTTTGGAAGAATTCCCTAGGATGATCTGTGACCATTAAAGTGGACAGGTCAAAGCCTTAAGACCAGTCCAATCTCTTGTTTCAATTGGATTCTTCCACTATAAGCCTTTGGATCGGATGAAGTCTATAAGATAGTCTGTGTCCATTGAAGTGGACAGACCACAGCCTTAAGATCAGTTAAATCCTTTGGTTTAGAGTGGAATCTTCTACCCTGCAGCTGTGCTTGTAGTCAGCTGAGGGATTTGTGTGCTTTGAACCCTTATAACATGATCAGCTCAACCTGATCGCAGTGAGACCAATCTCCAAGCCATTCTTCTCAATTTTCTATTTTTAAACCCTTCCATTTGCAAGATCCAGATCTCTGGATTCGATCTCAGTAGTTAACATCTCAAGAAGTTTAGTTTAATTCAAGTGACAACCCTGTTTAACCTCTCCCTTTTTTTCTTAGCTTCCTTAGTGTTAATTAGGGTGTCAGATCTCTCACAAATCTGGAAATTTACCATATTTTAAACTCATCTCCTTGTGGACATTCCCTTATTAAAACTTGCTACAAGGGACCCTCTATCTAGTAGGCCTAGGATATTTTAGATGTGCTGAATCCATCCTCTGTTTTACTCTGATTTTATTTTGCTTTTGTCATTACACAATAATCAGCACACTGAACTTCCCCAACAATCATGCAGACCAAGAGTCCATACCTTCGAAAAGTTCATGAAAAAATTAAAGCCTAGACTCTCACGTTCATATGAGTTAAAGATAGAACTCTTAGCTCAACAATTTAGCAGTGGAATCGTCCTGAATGAAATATTGACTGTCTGATCATGATTGATACCGTTGCTCCAACTTTGAAGCAGGATCCATGGATCCAAGGCGAACCTTAAATCTAGGACATTAGTTTTGCACTGCTGCGTTGCCGATAAAACATTGACATTTTACCGCATTGAAAATACGCAAGTGTGTAGCTGTGCATCGCTCTGTGGGGAAACAAAAATAGGTTATCATTTTTTATGTTTTATATATTTTTTTATGATTTTTCTATCATTTTATGTGAATTTTTTGAATTTTGAAATTGTTCTTTTATGCAATTTTTTGTTGGCATTTTTGAGTTATCATTTTGTGTGTTTGTTTGGATTTTTTTGAACTATTATTTTATGTGAATTATTCTATCATTTTTGGCTTTTTATGTGGGATTTTTCCATCATTTTTTGAACTTCTTCACGCTTTTCCGTGTGGGACCGGGATGCCTATTGATCTCGGTCCGCCTTTAGCCTAGCACAGCTTTTCGGGCAAGTCGAATGAAGATTGGAATGCCATTTGGGAGCATGTGCATCGGCCGAGAGAACAAAACAACGAGAGGGGGGCCCCGTTCACGGCCTAAAACCCAACCTGTTAATGGCTAGCACAACTATTAGTTGCGCCATGCCAAAAGGGGCTCCAAAATTGCCTGGCGCAACTAATTGTTGCGCCAAACCTGGCTAGGGGATCAATTTAAACTGCCCGAGTTCGGGCAATCAGGGCAATTTTTTGAAAATTTTCTCCCCTCCCTCTCTTCAAAACCGAAAACCGGCCCTTTACATTGTATCTACGCGTGCCCATTGCCGTTCGCCGTCTTACGTTAAATCAAAGACCCCATCTCACAAGGTAACCATCAAAAACCCATCTTTCTTGATTTTTCTTGCTTTCCTTGCGAATATGATCATGATCTTGCATGTTTGTTTTTATGATAGATGATTTGTTTCTCTTGCACGCATGCTTATTGATGATGAGTTTGATTGCATGAATTATGCCCTATATTTTTTTATGGTTTTATGGATAAATCTATATGTTTTTTGTTGTTTTTTTTTGTTTTGTTTTTTTCTTTGTTTTGTTTTTTTGCAAATAAAGTAAAGGGTTTTTTTTTGGTTTTTTCTTTTTTCTTTTATTTTTGCAAATGAAGTAAAGGGATTTTTTTTTTTGATTAAAGGGATTTTTTTTGGTTTTTTATTTTTACAAATAAAGTAAAGGGTTTTTTTTTGGTTTTTTCTTTTTTCTTTAATTTTTGCAAATGAAGTAAAGGGATTTTTTTTTTTGGTTAAAGGGATTTTTTTTGGTTTTTTATTTTTACAAATAAAGTAAAGGGATTTTTTTGGGTTTTTTGTTTTTATTTTTACAAATAAAGTAAAGGGATTTTGGGTTTTTTGCTTTTTTTATTTTTACAAATAAAGTAAAGGGATTTTTTTGGTTTTTTGTTTTTATTTTTGTGTGTGTACCTTGGTTTTTGAAAATAATAAAAAAGGGGTGAGCACTACTTACTTTCCTTTGTAGAGTAGCATAAAATGGTTCTTTATCACTGATCTGCTCTGATGTGATTGCTTTCTGTTGCCCCTGAATGTCGGGTGATGATGAGTATGTTCCCGAGGAGGGCCATGAGGAGGGGCCTGAGATAGTCTACGATCCGTGGGGAGAGCAGTTCCTTTGGGTAGAGCAGAAAGCGGGCCCCTGGCTTGACATACAGGGCGAGGCTGCCCGAGTCGGCCTCCTTCATCAGCAATATATTCACATTTCGAACTTTGGTATAGCAGGCAGGGTAAGAGGCAGATTCAATTTCTCTCTTTTATGTAGCTTTGATTTATTTCTATGATCTGATGCATTTTCCTTTGGATGCAAGACCTTTCCCTTATCGTATTCCGCGGGGGATGGCTAGATTTTCATGATTTCTACCTCTATGTCCCCCCCGTGGTGAAGTTCCTACTGGCGCAGGTGGGATTTGGGGAGTTTCTGTCTTGCCCCTCCATGAGGGCCGATGCCACGTATCTGAAAACACTGATTGAGCGATTCCGCCCTGAGACGATGACCTTCCATATGTTGTATGCTGAGATGACCTTGACGCCCGTTAATTGGGCAATGATTACTGGCATCCGGGTGGGAGGCATACCGATAGCTAGTCTCGCAGTGCCGAGCAAGGAGGAGATTATCCGGATAATAGGGGCGTATCCCCCTCATGGGCAGATACATGGTACCGAGGTCAAGATGACCTGGTTATCCACACTCTATACGACTGTTGAGTTGGTGGATCTGGGGCTGCCAGATAGGGTGCTTTATATTATGCCCGAGCAGGCGATCATCTTGGCCCCAATCACTCTCTTGCTCCTGTTGGGTAAGACCCTTTTTACCAATGCGAGCGGCGATCGAGTCAGCCTAGCATTGCTGAGCGTTATGGACAATTGGGGTGACCTCTATAGGTACGATTGGGGCGGGGCTAGATACGCATGGTTGATGTATGGCGTAGCTCGGGCAGCCATCGGGGAAGCTAAATCCGTCGTTGGCTTTTGGGCAGCATTGGAGGTAACCCTGAACCTTTTGCTTTTATCAGTTTCACTTGGATGATCTCTATATGCTACTGACTTGCTCCCTTGTGCACTGCTTTTCTCAGGTATGGGGGTACCATCATTTTCATCATGGGGGCCCGCTCCTCCACTCGGATGCATTCACCTACCCTCTTCTGAGCAACTGGAACCATGCCTGGCGTCGTGATGTGGGCCTGAAGCACTTAGAGATGGGCTTGAGGTCCCAACTCGACCTGATGGTCCCTGAGTAGGTAAGACCCCTTTCAACTCCGTTTATTTCAACTCGGAAATTCTCCTCGATTTGTTATGCTGCCTGTCTGATTGATTGGCCACCTCTTGACGTGGATAGATCCTCCATGATCCGTACCTCAACTCCATCTTCTGGGATCGGGCAGTCGTAGGTCCATCGCGCCTCCTCAGCAACTGCCGCATTGTTTTCTTTTATGGGGCATGGGCGAGGGTTTACTATTTGGGGGAGTGGGTGGTGCACCAGTATCAGGGTTATCACGCCATACCCATGGAACCCCCCCTCTGTCGATGTCATGGGTCCCGTTGGTAGCGTCAAGGAGCTCACAGTGGCCGTCCTCAATAATGGGCTTCCCATCAAAGCCCTTCTTGTGCCTGGAGATTATCATATATGGTATGAGTGCCTGCCGTATCGGTTCATCTTGCCGCGCTTCTTCCCTGGCGCTAACTTCCTTGCAATTGGCGGCCCACGTGGGTAGGTAACTCTTCTTTCTCTCTTCTCTTTTTTAGCTTAGTCTCCTTCAGCCTTTGTTTGTTGTTGTTTTTTTCTCTAAGCATATTTTTGTTAACAGTTTGCTCAAGGGGATGACTCGGATAATGAAGGCGGGGCAGCGGTAGGTACCGCTGATTCCTCAGGGGTAGGTCCTTCAGGTGAGGGCCCCTCTGGTGTGGGTCCCTCGGGCGAGGGTTCTTCTGGCATTGGTCAGTCGGGTACCTCTAATGTTGGTGCCAGGGTGGTGATCCGACCATGGTCTATGGGACCTTTTGATGCCTTGATGATAGCTTTCTCTCGGATCACTGTGCTGATGTGGACAGGCAGGCGCGTATCTATGCTGAAGTGGCTCGGGTCCCTCTTGAGGTGATCCCAAGGGTAAGCCTTCTGACGACCCATCTCTTTTTGCATATGTTTTGCGATTTCCCTTGTAGCTGACATACCCCTCCGAATGTAGAACTTTGATTCGGCTATGGAGTATGCGGCATATCAGCATAACATTGCGGAGCTTCGGGATGTGGAGGTAGGGAGTATTCTGCTGCTCTGCCTTTCCTATTTCTTGTTTTTGTCCCTTAATCGGTCCTGATCTCTGATTTTGGTTATGACTTGCAGCGTGCACGTGCCAAGGAGTCGCGATCTTTGCTTAGCAGGATTTCTCAGGCCTGGTCACGGGTGGGAGATATGCAGACCTACCACGGCTCCTCATGTCAGCGGAAGAAGTCAAAGGGCGCGGAAAAGGATTAGGCCCTAGTTTCTTCATTCAATCATTTTGGCACTTTTGAAACAACTTTATTGGGATATTTCATTTGTAACAGATATTTATGGCACTTTTCTGATGGTGTTTTGCTTAGATATGCTCAGTGTTTCTCTTTGATTTGCAATGTTATCTCTCTCTTGCATATATCCACCTGCTCGCAAGAAGATCCTTGATGATCGCTCGTAAAAAGCGGTCCTCGATGCCGCATGTCTTGGTGGGAGTTTCTCCTGCACCAAAAGTGAAATTATTTCAATGTTAGGTGCCTTGTTAATTTCTTAGGCACAACTATTTTCATAAAGCATGTGAATCAGGTCAGCAGGCTAAGAAACCAGCAACTGCTCCCCAAAATCCCAAAAGTTTGAAAAAGGAAGGCATGGAGGTGGGATTTTTTGCTGGCACAGCTATTAGTTGCGCCACACAATAATTTGGGACAGATGCAGTGGCGCAACTAATAGTTATGCCAGTTTTGGGTTGGGGAGTTGTGGGTCCTTATATACTTGGGACAGTCCAAAATCCTTCTCTTTTCTGTTTGACTTGGTCATTTTGACTGATTCTTTTTGTTCTTATTTTCCTAAGAGGGGGTCCATCATCATACATTGATTTCTATATCCTTGAAAGATCTTTTTATGCCTATGGACCCGCTTCCCAACCCTCCCTTACACGGAGGGCCCGAAACTAATTTATGCATTTCTTTGGGCTTGGGGCCCAATTTTCTTAAAAGTTGGCTTGGGAGTTTAAATGAGAGCGAGCTTGTTGAGCTTGAGCGGCTCGTCCTATCGCGCCTTCCCTTCTTCCTCGATGTTCTTCCACGGTGGGACCTTCTTCATGCTACCACTTCATTTTGGGATGCAGGTGTCCATTTATTCCATTTTGGGAAGCGGGAGCTAACTCCAACCCTTAAGGAGCTATCCAATTAGTCCGGCCTGAAGTTTCATAGAAGCCTTGCAAGAGTCACACCGAGGTCGGGGTACTCCAAATCCGTTCATCTCACCCTTGGCTTGAAGAAACTTCAGCATGAGAAAAGTCTCGTTGGGGGGCCCACAAGGTGCTCGCTCAAATTCCTCAAAGAACTTTTTGGTGATGAAAGTCTTCGAAAATTGCCGGTTAGGAACATTTTCAACGTAAAAGCCTTTTCTCTCGGACTCATCTCAGAAGCCCTTTTCTTCATTGGGGGAGAGAGCTTCTCCCTGGCTCTTTGCGATGGCTTGACTGAGTTGGTGGAGGCCCGGTCTGGTTAGGCAAGCATCTTGCTATCTTGGGGCCCGTGCCCCGCTTTTATATTGCCCAAGGTGAGGCGGCTCGGAGCTTTTTGGGTAGGTGTCACTTACTTTCGCAGGGCGATTTGTCAGCTTTGAACCTTTGGTTGGCTAACTCCGAGCTGATATGGAGGCTTCCTTGGTTGGACCAGACCCTTCCAATAGTTCATTCCAGAGACCATGAGGGCATCACCCTCTTAAGATTGACTGGCAGCACCTTCTACTTCCCATTCCGGGTGTTGCGTCAGTTTGACTATTCTCATCAGGTGCCTTGCAAGGCAAAACCTGCTCTATGTGACTTAATCTTTTCTAGGGGGACCTTTGGGGACGTAGACCAGATTGCTGCTCTTTGGGAGACGCATCAGTCGATGCTAATGTGTGACATGGAGTAGGGAGATTCGGTTCAGTCTTCTCCTGATTATGAGGCCTGGTTATTGACTGAGCAGACTGAGCAGACTGTTGCTGATCATTTGGATCAGCCGGAGAGTGTAGATATGGGAGGCCCCTGGCCTAAGAAGGAGACAACACTTCGAGCCTGTATTGAGTTGTTGACTGATGAGAAGAGGGTCCTCAATGAGCTCTTAGCGCAAGATAAGGTTAGAGCGGAGATAGAAGAGAGTGAGGTCCTTCGTCTGAAGGGATCTTTGAGTGTTTCCCTTGGAGCCGCTGATGCTTCTCGGAAGAGGTATAAGAGCCTGCATGGTCGTTGGCTATGATTAGTGCCTTGAAGTGTGAGCTGGGCCGTTGAGTCCCTCCTGCACATATAACTTTTTACACAGATCAGATACATAGAAAAGGGGCGTAAGAAACCTTTTTATAGATATACACATTATTTTGGTATACATATTTTCTTTATGTTTTTATTCTGGTTTTTATAAAAAAGAAGAAAAGAAAGAAAGCTAGACATCACACCGGCTATTTTTTGGGATGTGGTATAAGCGGTGCATAAAAAAAGGAAGCTATTATATACAGACTCTTTCTTCTTTTTTTGTTCTTTTTGTTTTATGTGTCTCTTTTTTGGGTGTGGTGCCTTAATCACTGGGTGAGATCTCGGGTCCTCTTTTGAGTATGGTCGAACCCCCCTTTTTTTTAATGGTTGGGTCTGAGAGAGTTTCAACAGCTTTACCAACACTGGAATGTCAATCTCCTTGGACTGAGTGAAACCTTTCTCCTTACCTTGACTCATACGTTTGACGAAGTAGTTCCACAAAGGAAATTCTGGTCGGGGTCCGATTTGAACTAACATCAGCGGCCCAGTTGGACAAAGGGAGTAACAGGAGAGAGAGAACCAAGGTTTCAAATATTTCTTCATTCCTTTCCTCAAATAATTTTTCTTTTTAATTGCTTTTTACTCACAACGCCCAAGGTGGGTTCTTCGTGCCCGTTTTTGCCCTATTTTTACCCGTGGCACCCTTTTGGGTTTTCACCACATCCATGGGTTTAGCTCTCTTACCCTAAGCGCCCTTTCAAATTTTCACCTGGTCCGCACAAACTTGCTATTTTTACCCGTAGTTCCCTTTCAAGTTTTCACCATGTCCATCTTGCTTTGAGCTTGTATTTTTTATTTTCTTTTTCTTTTTATTTTTCTTTCATTCTTTAGAAGCCATGACGTAGACGTCGATTCTGCCATAGCTAGCTAGATGCGGTTCTGGTATCGTCTCACAACTCGGCTTGTGCTGACTTAATAGATATTATGACTACTTGTGAACCTGAAAAGAGGGCTTTCTTCAGGGCGTAGCTTGGCCATGGGTTAGGTTAGGATTTGAAGGTATGCTGGGCGAAAAAGATTTTCTTGATACGGCTTCAGTTTTTCATAATATACTTTCTTCCTTGGCGGATTTTACCGTACACGCCCCATGATTCTTCTATTTTTTCTTTTTTTTCCTTTATCCTTATTCCAGGTAATCTCTTTTTAAAGTTTTGCTTTTTCTATTTTTTTGATTTTTTTATAGTAATTCTACTTCCTCTCTTTTTTGTATATGTACTCACTTTTTCTATTTCGGGGAAGGAGTTTATTGAAAGAATGGCCCAAGCTCAAATGGGTAGCAAAAGATATCATCATTTTAGGGATGCTTTTTGGCCACTGTGCTTGAAATGATGGCCTCTTTTGGGTGATTCTTAAGCAGTCACGCATCTGTTTCACCAATACTTACCTTATCACAATAGATTAAGAGTAGAACCGTTGGACGTATCCAGCATTGATGGGCTCAGGAAGATGATCTCCGTCCATGGTGGTAAGGCGGATGGCATATCCGGGTAGCACCTCTCGAATGACATAAGGTCCTTCCCAGTTCGGCTTGAACTTTCCTCTCGGATCGGTGTGGAGGGATGGGAAGATCTTCTTCAACACAGTGTCTCCTATCTTTAGATCTCGACCGCGGACATGTTTACTATAAGCACATGCGATGCACCCCTATTAAACTTGAGTATGACACAAGGCTAGGAGTCTCTTCTCGTCCAATAAGTTCAATTGTTCGAAGCAGGATCTCTCTCTTTGCTTCGGGTAAGCCTGATTCCATGAGAATTCAGAGCGAGGGTACTTCAACCTCTACCGGTAAGACGACCTCTGTTCCATACACAAGGGAGAATGGTGTTGCCCCTGTAGCGGTATGGATCAATATTCTGTAAGCCCATAAAGTAAATGGCAGCATTTTGCTTCAATCTCGGTAATTGACGACCATCTTCTCTTGGATGCAGACGACCGTCTTGTTAGCAGCTTCTACGGCTCCATTAGTTTGAGGTCGATAGGGGGATGAGCGATGGTGCTTGATCTTGTATTGCTCGCAGAAGGCTCGGATGTGCTTATTTCCAATGTTCGTGTCGTTGTCCATGATAATATCCTTGGGTACTCTAAATCGACACACAATATTATTTTTGAGAAACTTCTCGACGTGACTGGCCGTGATGTTGGCATATGACGCTGCTTCTACCCACTTGGTGAAGTATTCAATGGTGATGAGGATGAAACGATGTCCATTTGATGCTTTTGGATTAATCATTCTGACGACGTCAAGGCCCCAGGTAGCAAATGGAAGGAGTGGTAATGCAGTGAAGATCGATGGCAAGAGCGTGTATCAGACTGAAGTGTTCCTGACACTTGTAACATTTCTGAATATGTTTGTAGCAATCTGATTCCATAGTGGTTCAAAAGTATCCCTACTGTAGAATTTTCTTAGTAGGCATGGGATCGCTGACGTGGGCTCCGCATATTCCCTCGTGGATCTCCTTCATGATATTGATCGCTTCACCTTCTGTAAGGCACCTAAGTAAGATGTTATTGTAAGATCGCTTGTAAAGGCATTCCCCACAAATGACATAGCCTACTACTAGACGTTGAATTGTTCGTCGGTCTGTCTTGGACGTACCCTCAGGGAAAGTTAGTGTCTCGAGGAAGTTCTTGATATCTGGGAACCAAGGTGGCTCATCATCAGGCTTTGTAGGTTCCTCAATTTGGAGGTAAAAGGCCGGCTCATTTCTTTGCTCGATTATGATCGACTTCATCTCAGCACCATACGGGATTTCTATCATTGATGTCAGAGTGGCTAATGCTTCGGCAAAGCGATTCCTTATCCATGGGACATAGGAGAAAGTGACATCCTCGAAGTAACCTATCAGATCCTCAAGGTGCTTATGGTAGGGGATCAGTTTCTCATCTATCATCTTCCAATCTCCGTTCGTCTGACATATGATTAGCTACGAATCTCCAAACACTCAAAGGAGAGTTATATTTAGATCAAGAGCCGCCCGCAGACCAGCGGCACAAGCTTCGTACTCTGCCATGTTGTTAGTGTAAGGGAAGTTGAGCTTGATAGAAACGGGTACGTGGGATCCTTTTGGCAAAATCAGAATGGCACCAACTCCTTGACCCTCGGCATTAGCTGCCCCGTCAAAGTGCATTACCCATGATTCCTCTTCTTCTTCAGTATCGTCTTTCGTCATGAAAAGGATGTCCTCATCAGGGAATTAAGTTCTTAAAGGCTCATAATCTGGTGAAGCATTGTCGACAAGATGATCGGTGAGTGCCTGCCCCTTTGATTGACTTCTAAGTGACGTACATGATGTCAAACTCAGACAATAAAAGCTGCCATCGTGCGGTTTGTCCAGTAAGAGCCAGTTTCTTGAAAAGGTACTTTAACGGGTCCATACAGGCCAGGAGTAAAATGGCTTGGGATAGCAAGTAATGGCGGAGCCTCTGGATAGCCCATACAAGAGCTAGACATGCTTTCTCTAGATGGGAATAACGTGTCTCATAATCAATAAACCTCTTGCTCAAATAGTAAATGACTTGCTCTCTTCTTCCCGTCTTGTCATGCTACCATAAGGCACATCCCATTGAGACTTCCGTCGTGGAGAGATACATCAAGAGTGGTCTCCTCGGCTTGGGTGGTACCATCACTGGTGGGTTAAGGAGGTAGCTTTTGATTTTATCGAACGCTGCCTGACAATCATCGTTCCATTCAACGGGTGAGTTCTTCCTTAGTAGCTTGAAGATCGGTGTGCAGATAGGCGTTAGCTGTGTAATGAACTGACTGATATATTATATTATGCCCAAGAACACTCTAACTTCTTTCTTAGTAGATGGCGGTGGCATTTTTGTGATAGCTTTGACTTTGACTGGGTCGACCTCGATCCCTCTCCTGCTGACGATGAATCCCAACAGTTTCCCTGACATGGCGCCAAATGCGCACTTCTGTGGATTTAGTCGTAACCTGTACTTTCTCAGTCTTTCAAACAACTTCTGAAGGTTTACCAGATGGTTGCTTCACTCCGGTGACTTGGCGATCATGTCATCGACGTACACCTCAATTTCTTAGTGCATCATGTCATGGAATAACGCAGTCATTGCTCTCTGATATGTAGCGCGGACATTCTTCAACCCAATTGGCATGACCCGATAGTAGAAGGTGCCCCAAGGAGTGATGAATGCTGTCTTTTCTTGATCCGCCTTTGCCATTTTGATTTGATTATATTCGAAGAATCCATCCACGAATGAAAGCATCCCGTGATTAGCAATGTTATTGACCTAGATGTCGATGTGCGGCAATGGGAAATCGTCTTTCGGGCTTGCCTTGTTCAAGTTTCTAAAATCAATGCACATGCAGACCTTTCCATCTTTCTTTGGCACAGGCATAATATTGGCTAGCCACTGCGGGTATTTGGATACCATGAGGAACCCTGCGTCATATTCCTTGATGACCTCGTCTTTGACTTTCAGCATCCACTTGGGTTAGAGACGCCTCTGCTTCTGCTTAACTGACTTCACATCAGGGTAGAGAGGCAACTGATGCTCGACCAAATCGGTGTCCTGACCGGGCATCTCCTCGTATGACCAGGCAAAAATATCTTGGTATGATCGAAGGAAATTGATCATGCTTTTTCTTTCTTTAGGAGACAGCGACGTTTCGATTTTGGTAATTCGGGGAATCTCCTTAGTCCCTAGATTAACGTCCTCAGTTTCCTCGATAATGGGGGTAGGGCCATGCTCTAATTCAGCAAACCGGTTGAGGAGCTCATTGAGGAGCTCATTGGGGAGCTCCTCCAAGGGATATCCTCATCCAGACTCGTAATACCTCTTCTTGTATTTCTATAGGAAAGGGGTCGATTTTATGTGGGACGGGTATTTCGATTAAGGCCTCTTTTTGTGGGATTTTATTTGAAATTTTAAATGACAATATTTTTGGACTATGTATTTTTTCAATGTTTTTGTGGTTTTATATTTTTTTAATATTTATGAGGTTTTGTATTTCTTTGGAGACGGACCCTTGGCAGCGCGAGTCTGTGTATATACAAGGTATTGCCTACTATTGGCTTATCTTCTTTTTATATGTTATTTTTTTTTAGGAAATGAGTGCCAAATATTAGGGCACTCCCCGCTTACAGGGTTTGGGGCAAAGATGCCTAGTTGCGTACCTGAGGGGTCGCTCCTTTACCTGATTTGATGGAGGGGGCTGACTGATATGGTTCATTGGAGTCAGCTTCCATCATGTTGATCCCCATTTCGTCTGAGATGATGTCCTTAAACATTAAAATAGTTTTGTGGTGATTCACCACAGGGAGAGTTTGTTCAGGTATGGGTCATTGTTCCTCAAAAAGGGATAACGCGGCCAACTCTATCTCCAGGCTAGGAAGGGTAATGTAGGGATTGGTGGGGTGAACTCGTGTTGTAGGCTTGTGTAGGGTTAATCGAGTTTCCCCAGTCCAGTCAATTTTCACAACCCCGACGCTTATGAATGAATTTCTGATGTGAGGCCTGGGACAGGGTTTCTCCTCTTCTAAGTGTATCCCCCTGGCTCTTGCGGCCGCCGTCACACGGACTTTCTCCTTAGCCTCTCTTACTTCTTCTGTGGGCATGTAACCAAACCTAAATCTGACCTTCTAACCCCCCTTGGCTGTGATGGGTTCCTTTCTGCCTTGGAGTCTGGGCCCAAGTCCCCTTCCTTTTTTATAGCCCCATTTTTGGAGTCTGGCTACTGCTGCTATCATTCCGCCCCCAGTTCTTGGCATGATGCCCTCAATGAGCTCTAGAAGTATTGTCGATATCTCGTATTCAAAACTATGGAGGTCGACGTCCTCCGCAGTGTGTGGTATGTCCAGCACATCAGGGTTTTCAATGCTATTGGTGGCCTTCTCTTTCACACTGTGCCCTTCCCCAATGATTGTGATGATCTTGTGCCCAGATGCAAATTTGAGTTTTTGGTGCAACATGGAGGGTATGGCTCCAACCTCATGTAGCCACGGGCGCCCCAGTAACAGATTAAATGAGGATTTGATATCCATCACTTGAAACAATATGGAGAACGTTGTTGGCCCAATTAATAGCTCAAGATTAACTTCTCCCATTATCTCTCTTCTGGTATTGTCAAAACCTCGAGTGCTGGTTCTTATGGGTCTCAACATGCATGGGTCTACCCCGATCTTTGTGGCAATTCTTAACGGGCATATATTAAATGCAGACCCATTATCAATTAGAACCAAGGGGATTACCATGTTTTCAGACTCAACTGTTATATTTAAAGACTTCGAGTGGCTCCCTCCTTCCTCTAGTAAGTCAGTGTCAGAAAATGAAATGGTATTTGGAGCCAGCACTTGACCAATTATCTGCCCGACTTCATCTGGGCTAACTTGAAGTGAGACATGCACATTTTTTGACGCTCCCATTAAAGCTTGGAAATGGAGCGGGGATGTCATCAACAGATCTCATACAGTTATATGGGCAGACATTCTTCTTAGCTGAGTCTCTAGTATATGCTCTCAACTCATTTTCTCGAATGGGTTCACCCTGCTATCTTTCTTCCCCTTTGGTTGGGCTTGTGATGCTGCTGGTGCTTCTGGCTGCTTGGATATCTTTCCAGATCATGTGACAAAGTCCACTGCCCCTTCTTTGTGGCTGCCAGCATTGACATCTGTTTATTCATAACTCAGTTGAACCTGATGAGGATCATAGGTCGGCCCCGAGATTTGAAATGGTATAGCTGCCAATATTGGAGGCACTTGTACTGCGGGCTCAGGAGGTGTGGGCAACACTCGATTTACCTCGGTAATAGTTGGTTGAGTGGCAAAATTGGGCCAAATGGGGGTGATGAAGCTTGAGGGTGGTGGTACTGAGAGAAAAGGAGTAAAAGTAGGCCATTGGTAGCTGATAGGTGTTGGCAGGGGATCGGGGGTTTGATGGGCGATTAGGTAATTGACGAGAGTGGTGAAGTTTGCAGGTGGTTGAACCGGGGATAATGGGGTGGGCGCAAGCCATTGCCATTGGTAGTTTCTAGGCGATGGAGGATTGGGGGACCTGCTGGCTTATTGGGTAATTGATGGGGGTGGTGGAATATGGTTGATACGCATTTATTTGTATGTAGTGAATGGGGGTGGGTGGCAGAAAATAGGCCCTAAGATCTAGAGGTTCGGTCTGCGGTGCAGGGGTGGGGAAGTAATTTGTTAGGTTTAGGGGTTCAATCACCCAAATAGTTCATTCTCTTAGATTTCTCTGCCTTGGTGCCACGAATATTTCTTGATTACAAATGAAGTCTGACGGATCAAACTCCAATTCTTCTTCAAATTCCTCTACCATCCCTATGGTGGGTCTGGGACCTGCTATTTCGGTAGGGTGTGGTGGCAAAGGTACCTAATGGATACTCGCATGCTGGTTTACTAGGGTGGGTGTAGGGGGAATGATCTTCCCTGCATTGATTAAATCCTGGATCACGTGCTTCAATGGGAAGTAGTAATCAGTTGGGTGACCCGGACCTTGATGGAAATTGCAATGTGTATTGGGGTCAAAATTATATGGGATTGGATTGGGAGGAGGTCGTGGTTAGAGCGCAGTTACTAATCCCTTTTCAATTAATAAAGGTAAAAGTACACTCAAAGATTGCTCCAAGGGCGTAAACACTCGATCATAATGGGCCCTCCTTTCTTGGGTCATTTGCATCCCCTACCCATTCCCTGCTCTCTGTATCGGTCCGGTCCTGACGGGAGCTGGTTGTGCTGCTTTAAATTGAAAGGGGATTACATTGTTATTGGGCTGGGTATTTGTTACATTCTGCACCTCTGCCCTTGTCCTCTTATCGTTCTTCTATTCAGTAAACCTTCTAACCCCGCTCGGTCCCCCAGATGTATTCTTGTTCAACCGCCCTTCTCTGATGGCGTCCTCACAGCGGTTGACATTCCTTACCAAGTCAGCAAAACTGGACTGCTACTGGTATACAAGAAAATCTGAGATCACTGGCAGGGTATTCTTTGAGATCATTTCTATTTGGTCGTCATCAGGTATCCTATTTCTGGCTTTAGCTACCAGTGCTCTCTAATGCCCTAAGTAATCACTGAAGGTTTCATTGGAGTTTTGCTTTAACCGGGCTAGATTTGCCTTGCGGGGCTCTATGTCTATATTGTAGACATATTGCTCTTGGAATAGGTGGGTCAGATCTTTCCACGTCTTCATCATGGATGGTTCCAAAGACGTGAACCACCTCAGGGCTGGACCTGCCAGGCCCTTCTGAAAGACTTTTATTAGCAATCTCTCTTCCCCCTCGTATTGGCACATGTCCCCACAATAGGACTTGAGGTGTGCGATTGGGTTGCCTGCGCCATTGTACTTGTCGAACACCTGACATTTTGAATTTTGAGGGTAAGGGGACCTCAGCAAATAGGCATAAATCCGTGAAGTCTGTAGCATGGATTTCAGCACCACCCATCTTTTGAAATTGCTTCTGGATTTTATCCAACTGTTCTTTTAGCTATTCTGACTCCTTGGACATGGGGGCCATCTTTTCAATTATTAGCCTGGACTTACTTTGGGCTACTAGGGGTTTTTGTATTGACCTGGAAATTGTAACTAATAATTTGGTAGTGAATCATCCAAATAACTTTTGATGTTGAATGTGGGTAACCTTTGATGAGGGAGAGCTCTTTGAAGGTTTCTGAGAACTACTTATGCAGATTTGGGTTTATAAATCCATGGACTTTGAGCTTGCAGAAATCCATAGAATTTCTTTGTTTTCTGCTTTTTGCTACATGGGGTTGCTGCAGGAATCCAAAAGAAAATGGAGAAGACAAGTAGCTTTAATAAAAAAATAAAATAGATTGGTTTAATAAACTTCACACCGCTATATTTGATTCTCTGAGAGCTTGGAAAATGAAAAAATGTGGGTACTGTTACTTGAAAGTCCTAGATAATAGATAATTTCAATTTCAAGATGTCTTGTACATGCTGTATTCCGTTTATTTTTGGTTGCAAAGTTAGGTATTTTTTGTCAGTCAAGAATCAGTTTATTTGATGTTTTAGTTTTGGATAACCTTTGACCTTAACAATTTCTGATTAGCACTATCTACTTTTTCCAACTTCAAGTACGCAAATACTCCGATAACTTTGTTTTCTATCTATAATTTTTTGTAGTATGCTCTCATTTGGCTGATAGCTCATTTTATTAGGACCTTATTGTTGCTTTACTTGCATGTACGTACAAGTGAATAAACTCTATCCTCTCCCCCCACCCAATACACACACACACGACATGAAGTATTACAATCACCAAAACAGGAATTTGTATTTCTTGAAATGTAATAATTTTCTCACACTAATTCCTTATGACTATGAGATTCTTCGCACCTAAATGTTGTTTAGAAAAAAGTTCCTAGTCTGATACTGTGATTATATTGGTGACTCTGATTCTAACCAGTCAATTATGACTAAATATCATGCAGCGCCAACTTCTTAACTTTGTTGAGTAGGGCCTTGTGGAAGACGTTATACCAATCCTTCAAGTTGCCTTTTATTGCCAACTTAGTCAATTAATCTCCAACTGTGTTCAAAGACTAGTGCGGTCAGATCTTGACAGCATATCTCTAGAGAAGGAGCTCCCAATCTCAGCCGCTGATGAGATCAAATCACTCCATCTTACATCTCGGTCGGATGAGCCTGGAATACCATCCATTGATCTCCTCCTTGAAAAAAGAATTAGGAGAATCCACAAGGCACTAGATTCAGATGATGTTCAACTTGTAAAACTGCTGCTGTCTGAATCTAAGATTACCTTGGATGAGGCCAATGCTCTTCACTATGCTGCTTCATATTGTGACCCTAAGATTGTGGCTGAGGTTTTGGAAATGAGATTGGATAATATTAATCTAAAGAATGCAAGAGGATATATAGTTCTCCATGTGGCTGCTATGTATAGGGAGCCATCAGTAATTGTGGCTCTGCTGACAAAGGGTGAAAATGCGTCAGAGGCGACTTCTGATGGTCAAAATGCTGTTATGATATGTAGGAGGATGACAAGGGCAAAGGATAACTGGAGGTTTGTTTCTGCATATTGTACGTATACATGTAAGATCTAACGGTACTAGTTACTTGGACATGCTCAAGGCGCAACGATAAGATAGAGGTATAATAGATTTATTTTTGCATTGCTTTTTTCATTCAAATCAGTTATTTTCTTAAGTTATAGGTGGAAATGACAGAGCTATAGCTGTAAAATAATTAAAAAATGTAGCTGGAAATGATGTACTCAAATGAATAAAAAAAATGTAGCTGGAAATGATGTACTCAAATGTAGCTGGAAATGAATTATGGCTGACATAGTATGCTCTATTTTTCATTTGCATGCCCTGCTAAAACTCTCAGTTTTATTATTGGAATTTCTGAACCTTGAGAGTTTTGACATGTTTGTGGTACTGGTTACAGATGCATGGAAATTCGCTCCAGAGGAAGCTTGCAATAGAAATATAATGGCTTTGGTGATATTCTACTATGCAGGTTTTTGGGCTATGACATTGTTGGCGTTTGGTTGATCTAGGCACAATCGGATGATTGCAGCCATTCAAATTAATCATTTTCATGGATCCTTATAAATGTCATCCTTATCTGATATAGACGGATCCTTATAAATGTCATCCTTATCTGATATAGACTATGTAAGAGGCGTTGAATATGTTTGATTCCATAAACTGAATCTGCATCCCTACTCATATTGTAGGGACCATCAATAGAATTCATGATTCTTATTTTTTCTAATAAAATTTTAAAAAAGGATTTAAATGACATGGTCACTATGGTTGAAATAAATGCCTATTTTCATCCATTCTCTAGTAAATTGTAAGTTGTAAAAACCAGAGTAGATGGGTCAAATTGAAACTGAGGTTCCATGCTCACCTCAAACTGGTTTTAGCTGATCACTTCTTTAAAATCAAATAGGTTGAGAAGGAGAACTTATAGAATAATAAAGGGGATGGATTTCATTTAAGTTTTCCGAACTTTTTCTTTTGTTTGAGATGTGAAAGATGACGATTTCAGCAAAAATAAATTAAAGCCATCTAATCATGAGACATGTTCTTGTTACCGCAGGCAGAGACTCCTATAAACGTCTACGAGGAAGCCAAGGATCGATTCCGACCATGGTACTTGCCTTCACATAATTTCACACTCATGGCCTTTTGGAGCAAATTCCTAGTACTCATCATAGAACAAATAATAAATGGTTCATCTTCGAGCGTGTTTGACATCCACCTAGACCAAATTGACGACAAGTGGACATCGAAACTCGTCGGGATCAACTACGCCATCATATCTGCCAGCAGTGGCAGTGTTGATGGAACTAAGCAAAAAAGGCTGAACTGAGCTACAAATGTCAAAAATTTTGGGTTGTTTTCTTATTTTAAGAGTATCAGAAAGCCTCAAATATTCTGAGAAGTAGTTGTCCTGAAATCCAAAGAGATGAATCATGTATGCTTAAATGGGCCCTTCACATGAGGTGTCCAATATGACTTTTGGTTTGGTTTCTTGTGCATCAAATTTAAGGTTCTCATTTAAAAATGCATATCATCCACAAATCCCTACAGTCCATGGATTTTAAAGAAAAATTCCAACTTCCTAGTCTAATAGTTTGACAAAAAGTGCTTCTCATCCAAATTTTTCCACCAAATCAAGATTAAGGTGAACTTAATTTTATGAGTTATCCTTTATGAAAGACTGAAAGATTGACTAGATTAGGTAAGTCAATCTAAGTTCATTGCAGTCTTAAATTAGTCAGTTTTAGATTCACTTTTATATCTAAATGATAATAACATGGGGAAAAAAGATTATGATCTACCCATGCCCCTAAGATGCCACGGATTTGTCCTGTGAGAGCTGATTTCAAAATTTGGTGTGGTGGTTTGCAGGGTGTGGCGATAAACTTTGTACGCAATGACGACATCAGGATTCTAAGAGACATAGAGCAGTTCTACAGCACACAAATTGTCGAAATGCCGATGAATGTTGCGGATCTGATATACAATCTGATCTCAGAAACAGGCATTCCTCCTCTTGTTCAAATTCTAGAAGCAGGATCTGCAAAAGCCAAGGAAGATTCCACAATTATACTTGGAATTCTTTGTACTCACAGCGAAGATATATGGGCATGTGTCGAGATATGCAAAAGCCAAGGAAGATTCCACAATTATAGTTGGAAATCTCTGTACTCACAGCGAACATATACGGCATGTGTCGAAAATGCCGATGATGTTCCTGCTTTATTATGGTTGCTGAAAAATGGAATCCAAAATGGGAAAGAGTTGCAGCGAAGACATTGAACCATCAGCCAACTCACTTCTTTGCTTTCTGCCGTCCCTTTGAGTGATATATTTTTCTTTTTGTACTGTTGTAAAAAGACAGTACCAATGTTCGAATTATAGTCGGCATATTTTTCTTTTTGTACTATTGTAATTCTTACTTTTGATTCTATTAAGTCTCATATTTTCCCAATAAGTTTTCCAATAAGTTTTCCTATTTTACTTTTATCAAAACCTTTATATCCGCAAAGCTTCTAATAGGCATCTCCCTATTTGTAATGCCGGTATAAACATGGTAGCGGCAATTTTTTAGTGGTTGCCACTATTATTGGCAACTTAGCAGCAGTAGTTGTAAAAACTGCCGCTAATATCCTCATCGGCAGTTGTAAAAACTGCCGCTAAAACAATGTAGCGACAGCACTAGTAGCGGCAGTTTTTACAACTGCCGGTAAGGGTATTAGCGGCAGTTTTTTTGTTAATAGCGGCAGTTTTTGGCTGCCGCTAATAATTTTATTTTTTGTAGTGCGAGCAACTTGGATAAGTCACAAAGTCACGCGGGCGACCATTTAAGTGGCCGGGCAAGTTGCCTTATCATGCGAGAGCTTAGGTTCTTAGCGAAACTCGCCCGAGCGACTTTCGCAAGCCAAAACTTTCGGGCGGACAGCGCCCGGGCGACTTTAAGCGATTTTTGAAACTTTAAAGTGAAGCCGCCTGGCGACTTTAATGACTTGCCCTGGTGACTTTAGGTGTCTTTTTAAAAGGGAACGACTTTAAGGTCTTTTGAATGTACAACTTCAAGTGCCACTTGAGGGAGGCAACCTTGTGTGCCACTTAGAATTGGTAAGGGCAATCAAAGGACCTCCTCTTTCATCAAATCTAGTGAGATCAAGACTGGATTCTTTAGTAAATGACCCAGTTGGGTTTAATGACCTGATTAGGCATATGAACTTATGAGTCTATTATGAATAAGGTGAATCGTGGAGTTCTCAGACAAGTGTACTCACGGACATTATCAGTGATTTAGGTAGGGAATAACCTGATGCAAGATTCCTTATTTTTCTTCGAATTCTTGCTATTGACGCGCATGGTACATATGTTTAAATTTCCAAGATTAATGTATAAAAACCTAGTAATGTTTCTGTGAAATTTTAAAATGTGAATCGTGCATGTTTAGTTTTAATGTTTTATTAAATGGCATCTTGTGGGATAAATTATTCATTTGGTTTCATAGTATGAGGCTTTTATACTTCGAGTTGCTTTACTGTTATCCACTTTGCTTACATTTTCGGCTCTAGTAAATTGTTGTGTCTCTGATCAAGCGACCCTATTAACGTAGCTCAGGGGCTTGATGGTCTCAGTGCAAATGACCTTGTTAACTTAGCTTAAGGGCTTGACGTTTCATTTCAAGCGACCTTGTTAACGAAGCTTAAGAGCTTGAACTCTTGTCCAAAGTGACCTTGTTAACGTAGCTCAAGGGCTTGGATTCTTGGCCCAAGTGACCCTGTTAACATAGCTCAGGGGCTTGGTATTTGACACGTTTTCTTTGGTAAGAATTCTTTTTATGTGTGTTGAAAACTTGCCGATCTACATGCCTCCAAGCACGTATATTTCCTGTCTATCTGACATGCATTATTTTGAGCACGCTTACTTGCATTACCTGAAAAGATATGATTTGATAATATAGTCAAGGCCATGATTTATGTTTATTTATTTTATTCAATTAAAGGATTGCTTTTATATTTAATTGCATCAAGAATTCATGAATTTGAATATGTTAAATGAGTGGTTTCGCAAAATTTTATTCCCTATTGAGTTTGGATAAAGCTCATTCCTCGATTATATTGCACAGCTGCAAGAGTAGAGGTGGAGCATGTCTCCGATGAAAAGGAGGTTTTGGACTATAATCCTGGAGAAGAGGAGGATCAACCCGAAAGGCATTTCCCGTAGCTGTAGAGACATTTTGAGCTGGTATATGGACAGGACATTTTGGGTTATTTTGGGCTATTTTGGGTTTCATTTGGGTTTTTGATAAATTCTACAAGTAATATGTAACCGAATATTCTGCACTATGTGATCCACTATTTAGATGAAGGTCGGCCTTCATCGGTGGATGGAGAACTCTTGATGTATAGTTATTTTTGGATGGACTTATTTTATGGGTTGAGTGATTATTGCAGTTACTTGATAGGTCTATCTGCTTCCAATGTGCACTTTGATTCCGTTTCATATGCTTGCCTTAAAGAGACGGCTCGATCCTTCCGATGCATTAAAGTTGAAAGATCGAGTTGTTGTGAAGTGACGGTCGTATTTCGATATCATAATAGCACTGTAATTCAGATCATGCTCGATCTGACAGTGTGGATTTTAGGGTAAGGAAATCCGGGCTGTCACATCATGTCAAAAAATTTTAGGATTAAAATTCGACTGATGGATTGATCAAGAATAATGGACTTATAATGATATTGATTGATTGGTAGAGAAATTGTTTGATTGATTGATGGAACTGACTGATAGATATGAATTAGTAATAGATATTGAATATTGAATAAATATGAATACATTGAAAAATGATTGGCGAACTTTAAAAGATAAAGTCATGTGAAACTATGACTCGAAATGATTATTGAACCCTTAGTGGTATGTGTAAGATAAGCTCACCTGAATATTAAACTTGAATATGAGATGCATTGAATGAAATTGAATTGGAAAAGGGTAATTAAATTCCCGAATATTGAAAAATGATTTCTTGAATATGAAGCTTCGAATATTGGGATTATTGAATATTAAATATTGAATATTGAACATCAAATATTGGATATCCAATATTGAGTATTGACTTAGATGCGAAATATGATATACTAAACTTGAGTACTGAATAACAACCATTAAATACTGAAGATCTTATTGAATATTGAACATTGAACATGAAAGTTATTGAAAAAGGAACTTTGAGAATTGATTATTGAATATGAATATTGAACATTGAATATTGATTAATTGATAACGAATACTAAAACTTTGAAAGTGAAAAGATAATACTGTATCGAATGTTGAACCTTGCATAGCTGACCGTTGTTCTTGCGAACAAGCTCGTATGAACACCTTATATTCAGACGAGTTCTTAAAATATCAACTGAGGATTGAGTCTAGTTAGACCAGACCAATAGGGTCATTGATCATTCCCTTAATAGACGATCTAGCGAAGTGTACCAGCCTCTGTTTGCCCAATATTGACAATTAAATATTGATTTTTGGACAATGGTTGGTATTTGGTATTGCACCAAATTAATTAAAAGATATTAATTAAATTGTTAACTCATTTAATAATAAATAAAATAAAAAATAAATAAAATCTAATAAACCTTTAAATTGACACTTAAATAAGTTCATAAAATTTTAGTGTACATTGTAAATCTTTTGAGCTTGGTAATACTTTATTTGTGCTAAGTTGCTACTTGTAGAATATCATTTTCATGTTATAACTGCAATTCTTACATCATAAAGTGTCGTTCTCATCATTGTACTGTGAATGTTTACTTTATTGCTAGATAGTACTTGTATTGTAGTTAGAATTTTCTGTTTAGAGTTAGTTTAATCTTATTTATTCCATTGATGTCACATTATACTACTTATAACATATCATTTCCATGTTATGACTACAATTCTTACATTATAAGGTGTTGTTCTCATCATTGTAGTGTGAATGTTTACTTTCTTACTAGATAGTTATTGTATTGTACTTAGAAATTTCTGTTTAGAGTTAGTTTAATCTTATTTGCTCTATTGATGTCACATTATGCTGGAAACTTATTTACTCTATTGATGTCACATATAGAATTCTCTTACATTAACTGTTTTGGAAACCATAACTTAATTGATTAAGACTTTATTAACCTTCACTGGTTACGGTCATTTTATGACTCAAAAATTTCAGAGGCCAGCCAGTAAACACCCCAGTCAGAGCTAGAGGAGCTGGACGAGGAGAGATTCAGGAGCTACCACTGAGCTGATAGTTTGAGCTCGCTTTGCTTATAGAGCTACCAGCACTTGCACACATGTGATCGGTTCACATTTGATTTTGACAGGATCTTTCTCGTTCCTTTTGTTTTTATTTAGTCCAGTACTTTTAAAAAATTACTGATGTATCTTTGTATTTAGACTTTTTTTAAATATTGACTCTTAAAATTTGAACTCTTTGGAACTACATTTCTAATTATCTTACTTATGATTTTGCAATAAGTAGGATTATTTTTACATTAAAAGCTCGACAAAATCGAATTTGGCCGATCAGGTTAACGAAAATGGAAAAAGAATTTAAAACGCTTTTGCAAATTATTGAGAAAAGAAATGAAAACACTTCCTCAATTATTGTAAAGAAAAGAAAGTTTTCTGCAAAACATTTCCCATAATATTTTAGAATAA
The DNA here is from genome assembly GCA_021018995.1 of Chloranthus sessilifolius. NCBI lineage: Eukaryota > Viridiplantae > Streptophyta > Magnoliopsida > Chloranthales > Chloranthaceae > Chloranthus > Chloranthus sessilifolius. The sequence goes on along the minus strand of CM037597.1, from coordinate 27,870,082 downwards.
AAAAAAATGAAAAAGAAATATATATAGTGAAAAGTGGCTAATCGAACCATTGATTTAATCGAGTTTTGGGAAAATGAGATATGAAATTAAAGTTTAATTGATCGATCGACGCGGCGTGTCACACTAGCCCAACCCGTGGAATCTGTACCACGCGAGGCCAGGGACTGGGGGCATGACACAAGAATATAAATTAGATTTTATGGCTTAATTAGTTTTAAATAAAACAAGAATATAAATTAGATTTTAGGGCTTAATTAGTTTTAAATAAAACAAGAATATAGATTCACAGTTTTAATTGAATGGTAAATTACAAACTATGTTGATATATCATATTTACAAGATTTTTTGATTTAATTAGTTTTAAACCCGTCAATGCATGATAATGCACGATTGGATTTAGGAAGAATAGAGGGGATTAATGGATACCCACTTGTTAAAGCGTGAACAGTTGGTCTTGCGATAGTTCAGTTTGAAGAGATCGATGCCCAAAGTGCCGATTCGTGTAAGTCGTCTCCTCATTCTTCTTCCTTCGATCTTATTAGTGGTTGAGAAGGATATTTGAGGGAAGAGGTTAGAGAGTTTTGGGAGAGAGGAGTTAAGATTGAGAAAACTCTTGTATAATTTTGGTTGTACAAAGTAGAGAGTTCTGAAGATTATATTTATAATGGTAGTAAAGTTTTAGGTTAACTCTAATTAAGACTTTTTGTAAAATATTCAACAAAGTAGGATTTTTCATACAAGAATGCATTCATCACTAAAAAAGTAAGGTGTTTCAGTGGCACTTGCTGTTAAGGAAATTTTTGGTAGCGGTAGGACTAATAGCGACAGTTTTTTGTTAGAAAAACTGCCGCTAGTAGTTTTATTTTTTGTAGTGCATGCGTGAGTGAATAAGTTTTCAATTGGTTCCTATCCAATAATTTGTGTAGGCACCAAAGCAAATGTTGTTTCTCTCTCCGAAATTACAGTTATACTCCTGAACCTGTTTCATCTCTTAAAACGAGAGTAATTTTTTATATTCTTCTTAGAATTTGATAAATTATATTCATTGGATTCACTACGTCCAAATGATGAAAAAATTACTTTTGCAATATAAAAAAGAACCACTATTTGGGCAGTGGCATAATAATCCACTGCTAAAATCAATTATTTATTATGTTAAACAGTGATTTAATTCCTTAACTCTCATATCACGTGCAAACCTATCGGGGACCCTAATTCTCTCTATATGTTGCAACTCTTTTCTCTCTTTATCTTGCTAACAAAATAGCCGTTCGTCTCCCCCTTTCTCTCGCTCCATCTCCCTCTTCCAAACTCTAGCTAGAAATTTAAATTGTAGAATCTCAAAGGAGATCTGTGTTGAAGGTTGGAGACGACGCCATTGAAGCGGAGATCTGTGTTGAAGGTTGGAGACGACGCCATTAAAGCAGAGATCGGCATTAAAGGTTTTCTTTTGATCGAGATTGAGTTTGCGAGCCGTTGTTTCACCATTTGGTGGATGGAAATCAATTTTTGGAGCCCTCGCTCTATGATTGCCTCTCGCCGTTCACCAATTCCAATCACCAAACCCTAACCTCTTCTCTCGGCTCTCCCCTCGTGACATCTTTGATCGCCTCTCGTCGTTCCGCTCTGGTAAGCGATTATTCAAACACCATTGAGTTTATATGCGTTTTCGGCCAAATCTATCCTCCATTTTATCACATGTATTTGTAGATAGGATTCCTTAAAAAAGTAACCGAAATCCTTATTTTAAGAAATTAAAATCAATTTATCAGAATCGCACAATACACATTCTAAATCTTACGGTTCATGTCAAATTTGCAGCCTATGTGATTAAATCTTTAATTTGGATTGTAACTCGCATAGGATTATACGATCCTACGATTTGGATTGTACGAATTTTAAATTTGTTTCTCCTGCAGACTGAATTTTAATGTGTTTTGAGAGAGTGAGAGAGAGTGAGATTTTTATTTGTAGGGAATAATACGACATTCTATACTTATGAATTCATCACTATCAAATGTCTTTTATATATATGCCTCTGTAATATTGTCCTCAAATAGAGAGACAAAGATTTTTTTTTTTTGCGAGAGATGAGACAGAGATTTTTATTTGTAGGGAATACAAACAACATTCTATACTAATGAATTCATCACCATCAAATGTCTTTCTATATGCTCCTCTAATACCATCCTCCACTTTAAAGTGGAATATAACTTAAATTTTTAAGCAACGGTTTAATTGTCTGATTTATTAAGCAACGATTAAATTGTCTTTGGACAATGATTTATTATGAACATAACAGATGCTTTATTTACTTACAAACATGATTTTGAATATCGGCCATATCTCATATTTATCGGGTTGGACCCATTTGATATGATATACACCTCCGATTCGAGTTGGGGTCAAATATTAGCACATATCAATTCATATCAGCCGATATGAACCGGACAAAATGCCAAAAATGTGCTTTTGGCAAAAAAATAAATTATTTTATATTTCTTTGTAACATTTAAAAAGTAGAAAAAGGCACTTTTATATCACTCAGATTGGCCAATAATTATTCGAGATATCCGAAATGTATTTGCCTGGGACCTAGTCAGTGTGCTGATATATGGGTCTTTAAATCTCTGCTTACAAATGTGACTTTTTGACAAGCACACAGGCAAGAGGCTGAGTTGGGGAGTTCATTCGATATTTAGTCTTTTCTCATCATCGTAATCTTCAGAGAGCTTAATGATTTCAGTTCTATAATCTTCAGAGAGCTTAATGATTTCAGCTCTATATGGCAGGGTATATTTTTCTGTTTGAGACGATCAGAAAATCAAAATTTGGGCTGTCAGGAATGGAGGTATGTAATATATATAAATAGCAGATGCATATTCAATGAATTATATGGATAAGGGTGAGTTTCTATTGAGTTTGTAAAGGAGACGATACACGATCAGATATCCCGGAATGTTTCCGAGGCACTCTCACTTCTGTAATTGCTATTTAGGCTTTGTCTATCGATTTCTTTGATTTCTCCATTGAGACTGATTTCTATGTTTTTGAATTAAGGATTTTGATTTTCGTTCTCCTTCTGACCGATATTGATTTTGAATTAAAGATTTTGATTTTAATTTATTGTTTACAAAAGTTACTATTGGGAGATCTCAATAGCTCACTTTTGAAGACAATCGTCTAGACTAGATATCTGCACGATTAACTCTAGGCTAAGGGTGTTTTTGTTTGATCTTTATGGAGAAAAAATTATACACCTTCTGCACCTCTTTGGGCGTTTGTTTGGATCTATCATTTTTGTAGATTTGCTAATTTCATCTCCCCATATAGCACAAAACATAGAAAGATAAATAGAAAAGAAGGAAAAAATTGCAATATAAAAAATGAAAAACAAGGGTATTTTTTTTCAATGAGTACAACATATCATCCCTCATGCTAATGTGCATGACAATGAAATAAGGAGATATTATAAACAAAATTAAACATGTGTGTATTGGATATTTATTGAACAGGAGATGCAATCATGGCATCAAAACTTGACACTTTGGATGGGTACTGTATTTGTTATACATTAATTTTTCTCATAATTTATTTGCTTTATCCTTCTAGGATGCCACAAGCACTTTGGAAAAAGCTAGACTTAATTGGGTGAATCTGTGCATCATCTAGGCTATGCATTTTATTGAATCTGATCACTGGTTTTTTTGTTTCACTGTGACTGAATTGGTAGTCAAGTTCTTCATGTCTACTGGCTGGTTGTAACTCGGTTTTTTATCCTATTATTAGTGTATGTGAATATTGGTGTGTGACCTTTAATTTTTCCATGATTGTTGCCACTTTATTTTGTTGTTGATTGTGGGCTAGTTTGGCCTCTTGTGGAGTGTTTGGGCTTGTTTTGTTGTTTTTTTTCTAGGTTCTGGTTGGTTCTTAGCCTCTTCAGATCCCTGCTCTTGTAATTTTATCATCTTAATAAAATTACTTGTTACAGATAAGAAAAAAGATCCCAAGAGGTATTTTAGTGGAGTATCCTCACCCTATTCAAGGGTCCACATGGAGCTCCATGTGGCACCCAACCATGTTTTGGGTGCCACGTGGAACAAGGTATCATTGTTTAGATCATTTGAGAAAAAAAAAATTCAAAACATCTCCACCGCGTATTTTTTGGGGCTTAATTCTGGATTGTTGACTCACAAAAATATTGATTAAAGTAGCTTATAACTTAAAAAGTTATATAGGACTGAAAACTGCAAAAAATTTAAGTTATAAAGGCATATAGTTCATTATGTTAGGGTTAAGTTTATATATGTAAGTATATAAGTTTACCTATTTAAACTAAGGAATGCCTACGCACAAACTTTGAAAAGTGCACCTAGGCAAGAAAGGCGCACACCTGATTGCATTTGCTCCTAAAAGCCTTGGTGCGGGCACAACAAGTGCATGTTGGGTCTATACAACTAAGTATATTTTTTGTCAAGGCTTTATAGCTAATCAATTATATACTCTTAATTATAAAATCCTGTCTTCAGGAGTGATAAAGCTGTGCAACTGGTCAATAATTATAGTAGTGCTCACTTGCTTTATAATAATTGATCATTCAATAGCTTGGACTGTTTGGATGTTTGCTACCTTGATAAGAATTACTACATTAAATTAAAGGGTGGCTAAAGCTAGGGAAAATATTGGATGCCACATAATTTCATTTTCTATTATTTGACATCCTTATGCCATAGCATAATAGTATTTTTTTCAATGCATCTCACCCTAGTGTCTAGAATCTCCTTCTCAGCTTTGGAATCTCACTCTTGAACCAGCTTCTAACTATGAAATAGCTTAATTTCAATCTTTTGATGACGCTCCTGCTCCCAACCTACTACATGCTTCTTGGTGCTTCTAGCTAAGCTCCCATGTTAACTTGAAGTGATGGCTGGATTTGGAAGTTCTTCATTACTCTTAGTTTTCAAGTATTGTGAGTTTTCACTAGCTATCTAAAAGTTCCTTTTATAACTTCAACTTTTGATACATGACAGGTAATGATATGGTGTGAAAAAATGGTTGGCAAATACATATAAAAATGAAAGCATGATCAGTATATTGTAGGAAGGGAAAACTAATGAGGTGAAGATTAGAGAACTGCACATAAACTGTTTGTTGAAAGGACAAAGAGGGATCTGATAGAAAATTGTTGAAGTGTTGCCATCCATAAACGATTTTGTCTGAATCTGTAGTGTTTTGTGAGTTGCTGTATTTTTTTTTGTAGTGGCTGCTGCACTTTTTTATACATATTTGTTGAATTTCTGCTATTGCAGCTGCACATTTTATACATGTTTGTGGAATTTCTGCTGTTGATGCCTTAATGATATCATCACCATCATCACAGACTTATCCCATCTATTTGGGAAGGCTAGTAAATGAGATCATGATAATAATCTTATTAATGTTGTTATAAGTTAGCTACAATTTTCAATTATCTTATTAATGCATTTTATATCCTTCATGTGGCACTTGATCGTGTGATCTAGTGCCACGTGTAAGGAAACTAATGTGAAACCACGTAAGTTACATGGTCCTTAGGTCCAGGCTACCTTTGCTCTTTGGAGCCTATCTTTTACTGTTTCTCGGGAACATGCTTAAATACTAAATAACAAAAATAATAAAAAAAAGAGGCATTTTTTAATTTTTTATTTGGCTGCAAAAAAGCTAAGTTATGAGATAAATTGAAGTCAAAACAAACTGTCACTATGGTTAGGTCCATATATTAGTGGAAACTGGAATTTATAGCATCAGAAAATTTTCAAAACTAGAAATTTCATTTAACTGTAATTCTTTTAATAAGTAGTTAGAGGATTTAAAAAAAATAAAATTCCTTTGCCTCTTTTTTTCATTTAGGGGGAGTTTTTCATGTAGGAGGCAGAGATGGGTTGGATTGAGGGTGTTTATATGGGTGAAAAATTTAAAGAAGTGAAAGGCATGTTCCTTGTAGAGAAGAACAAAAGGGAGTCAAAAAGTAGAGTTCTTCAACTTGTACAAAAGAGCGGCAAAAAGTGGAGTTCTTCAGCTTGTACAAAAGAGAGGCAAAAAGTAGAGTTTTTTAGCTTGTACGTTGAATTTTGAGTTTTTTTTCCATGAGAATGAAAGAAAATGGTTGGCCACATGTTTGAGTGATGTGAAACGAATAAGGATGATCCAAAACTAAGACCTAAGGGTCCCACTTATTTTACATGAAGGAATAATACTTTGTACATGATGCAACCTTGAGGTCATGGGTTTGATCCCGATTTTCCTTTAAAAAAAAAGCATAGGACCTTTTTTTTCTGTAATGGAGGTTAAGAGTTGAAGGCTTATTGGTTCAGTAAACCTGACCTTTTTCCTTATTTGTTATAGCTAAACAGAAAATGATAGTTCTAGGAATATAACTTCTGATAAAGCGAGAAGTAATATGAGACTTAAAGTGCAGGTCTGTTAATTGAAGATATTGCCTAGCTTCTTTTGTTCTTCACAAGTACGTTACATGCATTCATTGATCAAGTTCACTATGTTAAATGGCCACTCAGCCTACATAAGCTTCTATTGTCGAGTTTCATGTGTTAAGTAGCATTGAAGTTCAATCAAGAATATATATGTCCACTGACTTTGGCTCATGCTTGAAAAGTCTGAAGTGAATACCACCTCCACATCTTTGTTCACATTAGGATCAGTTCAAGTCCCGAACAAATTATCATCCTATAGAAAGGCAGATATCATTTTGGAACTATCACCTTGGATCATCAAATTTTCTATTTATAGAAGGAAAGGACAATAACTTGTTTACTAATATGAAAGCCCCTCTTTAAGAGTTGTATTACTATTATTATTGAAAATGTCTTGAGGTTAAAAAAGAATTCTTACATTCAAAAATGCCTCAAGAATGTGTTTTCATTGTTTAACATCAACCTACTGAATTGTAATCTTGACTTCCTACATCATGCATGCTACTCAAATAAAACCGTCTGGGTTCAAAGTTTAATTAAGTTCCATGTGCATAGTTGATTTGTTTGAAAACTTTTGCAAGATGCTTGTAGACGATGAGTACAAGAAGAATTAAGTTGCCTCCCTTTATAAGTTAAGTAGAATGATGCATTACTGGCGTATAAATAAAGGTTGTCATCATAAGTTAGCTTTAATTTTCCTGTTTCATTCATAAGCTACAGTGCTTGGGTTGATCAAAATTGAAATGACATTATCATAGGACTATTCTCTTCATGTTTGAAACCACTGTAGTTTCCACCTAATAAAATCCTCAAGATTGCTTCCTCCCTAATAAGCATGGACATTTCCACCTTGCGCGTAGAGTTTAAATTGAATTTTGACTCTAATATATCATATATACTTTTGTCTAAAATTGAACTTTTGGATTTACACTAAGTTCTATTGTGCTTCAGGTCCTACCTTTTATCTCTGTTTCATTGTTTGCCATGCGGGCCTCTGTTCATAAGCATTGGCATCTGTACACCTGTTGAATGATGTGGAGTAGCTCTAAATTGCTAGATAATAGCAGTCTTTATGATTTAAGAGTCAAAAAATCAATGGGAAACCTTGGACGCAGGTTGACAATTTCTTTTATAATCTACCGTCATCGGTAGGACCATTTTACTGATGTTGAACAGTTGAACTGCTTCCCATTTTATAATTTTGTATCTTCTTTATTTTATTTTGACTGCATCGTGCTGTGTGTTGCAGTGGGTTTATAAGAAAGCCGAATGAGACTATGAGGCTTATTATAACAACTATTTTTTGGAGTTGTATTTGGCTTCTTAATAGGCATTTCCTTCCCTACAGTTTATCTAACAAAGTTATATCTTTCTTTTATACCATTATATGTGTAGTTTGATTCCTTATAAATCTTATATTGATTAATGCTATTATCTGAAGATATATTTATCTCTTATGGTTAAAAATTTGGCAGATCAATTTCCCCTCGAGCCTTTTCTCGCCCTTTGATCTTATATACATCGAAGACAGAAACTCAGGTCTCAAAACTCAAGCATTATTGAACTATGCTGGGACTCCTGCAAATGGGAGTAGCTTAATCGAATCTTGTAATTTAAGTGATACATCAAAGATATTGCTCTGTTGTCAGTCTTATAGTTGTAATGAAATGCAAAAATCTGAGGTTATGGTCGTTCATTTGCACAAATTTTCCTTAATTTTGCACCTTTTATTCATCTTAGTATCAGATAGATATCTTGTGCGTTGCAGCAGTTCTTATGTGACACCCCGTGTTTGTGCACAAATTAAGTTCGAGCCACGTGCCATTTGGACCTCGAACAGAAAGAGCCCACATGGCCACTTGCCACCTAGAATCCTTAGTAAGCATAAGCCACACGCCACTTAGACCCAACAGTGAGCCCCCAGGTAGTTTTGCTATGGTTGAAACCAAGCCCATATGTGGACGGTGCAAGTTAAACCATCCTTTTGGTTATAAACCAAAGGATGGCTGATATACTTTAGCATTGTGTTAGAGCCACACATTGAATCCCAAGCCCTTATATATGTCCCTTCACGTAAGCATACAAAATCATTTGTATTGCTGATAAGTCGGCTATCGACGGAGAAACCGAGGGAGGGAAGGAGAGAAATCATCAGGTGCTCTTGGATTTGGGGGTGTCCGTTAGAGCTCTTCTTGAAGAAAACCCAGCCCTGTTTTGCCTTGTGTCCTCTCTACTTCAAAGAGAAGACTCTCCTTCTTCTTGGCGGAACCATAAGCCTCACGACCGTTCAACCAAGGCGAGAGCATCGACCAGATCGTCGAATCAGCACCGCGACAGAGTGAATTCGACGTTGGCACTGTGCGTGCGGTCGCGTGCGAAGGAACTAACTAAAGGTAAACCCACACCGTGCATGCGTTATATTTTAGTAGATGGTTGCGGTTATTAAAGGAATATTGATGATGCCGCATGCACGGTTTTCATCCATCGAACGCGTGAAAGTCGCTAGAGCCAACAGTGTTGGGTTCGATAGATGGAACCTCTGCATGTGACTAACATTGAGAAAAAAGGGTGTTTTAAATGTAGCGAATCATGGGAGTGATATGTCGATTAAAGCGTACTAAAAGAGTATATTAGGAAAGAAATCTCGTCAAGGCGAGATAGTAAATGTATGTTGTGTATGGTGTGTTGTTTGGACCACTTGAGAAGCCATAGGAGATATCTCGAGCAAAGGCACCAAGACGATAGAGTTACAAATTTCTGGGTTTACGCTCGAGCATACTAAGGACTGCTCGAGCGTAAATGTCATATGGAGCCTACGCTTGAGCGTGATTCGTAGGCTATTTTGGCTTGGGATAAACACACTCGAGCGTGTAGTGAAGAAGTGAACTGGGTTTACGCTCGAGCGTCTGAGTCCGCTCGAGCGTTAAGTCATTTGGAGCCCCTACGCTCGAGCGTGATTTGTAGGCTATTTTGGCTCGGGTCAAACACGCTCGAGCGTGTAGTGAAGAAGTGGACTGGGTTTACGCTCGAGCGTACTGAGTCTGCTCGAGTGTGAAGTCATCTAGAGCCTACGCCGAAGAGTGATTCATAGGCTATTTTGGCTTGGGTCAAACACACTCGAGCGTGTAGTGAAGAAGTGAACTGGGTTTACGCTCAAGCGTACTGAGTCTGCTCGAGCGTGAAGTCATCTGGAGCCTACGCCCGAGCGTGATTTGTAGGCTATTTTGGCTCGAATCAAACACGCTCAAGCGTGTAGTGAAGAAGTGAACTGGGTTTATGCTTGAGCGTATTGAGTCCGCTCGAGCGTGAAGTCATCTGAAGCCTACGCTCGAGCGTATTTTCTGGGCCAAAACTTTTGGGTTCAGTCTGCTCGATCGTAAAGTGAAGATTTACACTGAGTCTACGCTCGAGCGTAAGTCTAACGCTCAAGCGTAAAACCATCTGAAGCCTACGATCGAGTGTGAATTTCGGGCTTATTCCGCTAGGGTGAAACAAGCTCGAGCGTACACTGCAAGGTGCCAATGGAATCTGCTTGAGCGTAAGATACCCACGCTCGAGCGTGATGGCTTGTTTTGGGTTTTGTTAACTACTATGCTAGAAACTTGGCATGCACACTCCGTGTTATATACATAGAGATATATAGAGATTACCTATGGCTAAGAGATGCATCTGGACTCGTGAATTAGGTGATGAAACACTAATAAGAGCATTTAGAAAAGTGTGCAGGGAACCACCAAGAGTGCGTGACATGACATAAGGTAGGGAAATTGCCTTGCCACCTATATGATTCTCGAGTTCAAGTTTATGGTGCAATTATTTCATAAATAGTATTCTTAGCAAATGATTTAATTTCAGTAAACTGTTTAATTGCTTATATGTACATGCCTATGAATTTCTCGCTTATAAGATTTAAATTTAGCATACATATTTTACACGACACTTGACACTGCATTTTGACCTCGTGATATCCACCTTGACTTCGTACTGTCCGTACCTTTGATTTGTGTTAACATACCTTCGATGTGTATTCGTGTGTTATGTGCCCACATGTGCAATGAGGAGTGGAGTCTCTATGAGAGGGGTGGAGTCCCCGGGGTCACGGCGTTGTGTTCCTAATACGGTCTGCTTAGTTCTCTAATACGAGATGCATTGCCAAGTGAAGTGCTCTGAGTGCGTTAGTAGTAAGGGGAGTGAAGTCTCCATGAGAGGGGTGGAGTCCCCGGGGTCACGGTCCTGTGCGCCTAATACGGACTGCTCAGTTCCCTAATATGGGATACTTACACTAACACCATGTGATGTGATACGCCATGTGTTTCTGATGTGTAATTCGTTCAAATTCTGATTTCCATTCAATATATGTGCTCGTGCCTTGTTTTCTGTCAAATAGCTCACCATGAACATGCATCTAATTTTATCTTTCAGCTCCATCCTAATATAAAGCATCTAATTGCATGATTTGATTTTTGAGATATGGCATTTGCAAAAATTTGCTCGTATTTGATATGATATGGACAAGCATGAGCCCTTTTAACCCGTATTTTATTTATGCATCAAGAAACTTGAATTATTTCTGATAAGAATGTATTTAGCAATATGTTTTTCTCTATTGAGCATGGATGAAGCTGACACCCGATTATACGTCATAGCTGCAGGTGTTGAAGGTGAACGGGATCCGGAGCAAGAAGCGGACCCGGATTATAACCCTGCTGAAGAAGAGAAAGAGGAGCTTCCGGAGAAGCATTTTCCCTAGAGTTAGGGAATTTTATTTTGAGATTTTTGTTTGAAACTTTTTGAGAAAAGAGAGAGAGAAACGGTAAAGATATTTGTTTTGTAATTAAATACGCATATTTTGGGTCCATTGTTTAGGTGAAGGTCGACCTTCATCGGTGGACTGTAAATATTTTACGTTTCTTTTTGGCATGGTGTAGTCCTTATCAGGGGACTACAGATAGTTTAGACTAATCATACATGGCCAGTTAGAATTACTGCTGATTGCCTCTTATTATGTTATAGCTTTGCACCCACATTCTGTTGTGCTTACTTTGATTTCTTCGCTTTCGCTATTAGACTTACCGATTTAGTGAGGAAGTGTCGTGAGTTTTGGGATACCATAACAGCACTATAGCTTGGTTCTCGTATGTATGATCCGACGACACGGGTTTTTATGGTAAGGAAAACCCAGGCTGTCACAGGTGCTATCAAAGCCCAAGCTTTAGGTCCTTTGGGGACCCAAAGACAAGACCGAATGCCTATGAGGCTAAAGTCTTGCTTGCAGGACTATGTTCTAATAGGAGCAATAACATTAGAGTCCAATAGGAATTTAGCAATGGGTTTTTCCCTATTGAGCTTGGATGAAGCTCACACCCGACTATATGTCACAGCAGCAGCTGTTGAAGGTTAACAGGATCCGGATCAAGAAGCGGACCCGGATTATAACCGTGCTGAAGAAGAGAAAGAGGAGCTTTCGGAGCAGCATTTTCCCTAGAGTTAGGGAATTTTATTTTGGGATTTTTGTTTGAAACTTTTTGAGAAAAGAGAGAGAAACGGTAAAGATATTTGTTATTAAATTCGTATATTTTAAGTCCATTGTTTAGATGAAGGTCGGCCTTCATTGGTGGACAGTAAATATTTTACGTTTCTTTTTGCCATGGTGTAGTCCTGATCAGGGAACTACAAATAGTTTAGATTAATTATACATGGCCAGTTAGAATTACTGCTGATTGTCTCCTATTATGTTATAGCTTTGCACCCACATTCCGTTGTGCTTACTTTGATTTCTTCGCTTCCGCGATTAGACTTACCAATTTAGTGAGGACGTGACGTGAGTTTTGGGATACCATAACGTCACTGTAGCTCGGATCTCATATGTATGATCCGACGGCGAGGGTTTTTATGGTAAGGAAAACCCGGGCTGTCACAGGTGGTATCAAATCCCAAGCTTTAGGTCCTTTGGGGACCCAAAGACAAGACCGAATGCCTATGAGGCTAAAGTCTTGCTTGCAGAACTATGATCTAATAGGATTAATAGCATTAGAGTCCAATAGGACTTTAGGATTAGTCTCCTAGAGTTGGATACTATGAACCTGACGTCTCGTTCATGTGACCATCACAGGTCAACATGCCTCCACGAAGAGGAAGACCAGGATTAGCCAATGTCGGAGGTGAGAACAGTGAGCAAGGCTTCGTCACAGAGTCGGACAGCAATCCACTTGGTAACAACAATGCTTCTTGAGTGGATAACAATCTCGGGAATGTTCCCGAAGCCGAGAGGAATGCTGGCACCAACTAGTAGTTGCTAGAGAATGTTGCAAACGCAGTGACACTGCTTACGGAAAGGCGCCATCCATCTGGATTTTCTGAGTTTCGGAGGTTAAGACCTCTGAGCTTTTATGGGCAAGCTGACCCAATGGAGGCTGAGAAATGGATGAACCAGGTGGAGAAAGTATTGTAGCGAGTTCTTTGTACGGAAGAAGAAAAGGTCAGTTGGGCTTCGTTCCAACTAGAAGGGGAAGCAGACCCATGGTGGAAGTCCGTAGAAAGAACAAGGGCACTGGAAACGCCCACTACGTCAAAATGAGTAAAAAACCACTATACCAGCATAAAATAAATCACTGCTTAAAATAGTGGTATAATATGCTAATACCTAAAACAATGGTTTTTTAACTTACACCAGTGGTTTTTTAAATCATGCTCTCATCACGTGCAATTATCACGTGCAAATCCATCGGGTGACGCCCCCCCCTCTCTCTCTCTTCTCTCTTTATCACTAACACAGAACGCCTCTTTCTCATTCATTCGTTCATTTTTCTCTCTGAAACCGTTGCCTCTCTCCTGTCTTCCTCTCTCTCGTCTTCCTCTCTCCACCCTAGCCTCTCTCTCGTCTTCCTCTCTCCGGAACTGGGATTTGTAATTGTTAGGGATTTTTTGGGAGCTTCTATTGATTAAAACACTAAAAAATTTGTCAAATTAGGGTTGGTTTTGCTAAGAGAAGTTGTCGTTTCGAATGTGTTGCTAGGTTTTCAATTTCAATCGGTCATGGTTTAGTGTGGAGTGTTTGTTGTTCGATTGATTAGATTGTGAGCCCCTTTTCTACGAGACCGAGTCGGTTAAGTTTCAGATTGGACTTGATCGGTGCCATTAGATGTTGAATCGATGTTAATAGAAGTGTTTGAGATAGGGCTTGGGATCTGGATGTAAGCAATGTATCGTTCCTCGTATGCTGCAAGTGGTCTTAGATCTGAATCGTCCACGGGTTTGCTTTAGATTAATCAATTTTAAAGCAAGTTAGGGTTTGTAATTTTCTTATTTTCTACTTCAGACCAATCTGCTTTATTAATTCTTAAGATCAAATTAATATATCTTCTTTGTTTTTCTTGATTTTGTCTATGATTCAATCGTTGGAGGATCAAATCTACAAAAGCTAGGTTTTGTAATTTCCTTGTTTCTTGCTTCAGTTCGATGAATTTTGTAAGTTCCTGAGCTCAAATTTGGGGGTTGCTTGGTTTGGCTAAAGAATCTCACAAAGGAAATCATGGCTATGGTTCAGATCGAGCTCTTTTTGTCTTTACACAATTCAAGGAAAAAACTGTAATCTCTCTCTTCTTATTTTTAAAATAGATCTCGTTCAATTTTTACCTATTTATTTACTTTTTTCAAGCCCTGATCTTATGTTTATCTGTTTATCTGTTGCTCTGACCTTATGTTTATCTGTTGCTCTTGAAAGCAGGCAGAGAGTATGACAACAATTGTAGTTTGTGTTGAGGTCTAATAAACGTCACTGGAGAAGACAGTGAGGTTGGTGGAGAGGCCGGACGAGAGATGTCTAATCTGATGCTGGTTGGTGAGTGATTCCATTTCCACAATCTATTGTATATATGTTGTATTGTGTACATAAATCTACTAAATGGCTTATTTGATTTCCGGCCTTGTACTCCACCCGCGAATACAAATAGGATGTTGGACTTTGATTCTTAGTTCTAGATTTTGTGTGATGTGGCTCCTTGTTGGGGAGATTGTTATCTTTCCATTGTATCTTTTGCAAGAGAGCTTATTTGTTGTTGTTCTGCTCTGTTGTTTTTATTTTTTTTCATTTGTTGTTTTAAAAACATATGGCAAGGATTTTGGAGATTTGCTCATGTCTGGCCTTTGTCGAATATTTAGTCGTTTATCTTGTCTGCTTAAATTTTTTGTTAAAAGATTATGAGAATGAATGTTAGTTTTATGAACTAGAAAGTTTGTATAAACTTAGCTTCTACCAATTGGTTTACATGCACATTAGTCTTGATCTTTCAAATAGATGGTTTAAACCTTTTGGATAAGATAACGTGAAAAGTTGAAATGAAGTGAATCTTTTTAACAATTAGACAGATGGACTTTTAGAGTAACGGATCACAGATTTGTATAAATGATCTACTCGTTGAGGTCGAATCTCGTTGGAGGAGGAAAATATGATTAAATGATGCCATCAGTGTCGATCTCGGTCCGTGGTGAGTCTGGTGACTGATGAGTTGCTAATATTGAAGTTTTGCAGAATTTCTTTTTTTTTTCCTTTTTTTTCCTTTTAATTTAGGGATTGACTCTCCTCACAATCCTGCTAACAAAATAGCTGTCTCCCCCTCTCTCTCACTCCATCTCCCTCTTCGAAACCCTAGCCTCCATCTCCCTCTTCCAAACCCTAGCTAGAGATTTAAATTGTAGAATCTCAAAGGAGATCCCTGTTAAAGGTTGGAGATTAACCCATTGAAGCGGAGATCTGTGTTGAAGGTTGGAGACGACGCCATTGAAGCAGAGATCGGTATTGAAGGTTTTCCTTTGATCAAGATCGAATTTGTGAGTGGTTGTTTCACCATTTGGCAGATGGAAATTGAGTTTTGGAGCCCTGGCTCTGTGATCGCCTCTCACCGTTCCCCAATGCCAATCACCAAACCCTAACCTCTTCTCGTGTCTCCCCCCTCGTGACATCTGTGATCGCCTCTCACCGTTCTACTCTGGTAAGCGATTGTTCAAACAGATCTGGATCATCTCAAAGCATCACCTTTCGTATACGTTGTTTTACTAATATCTGTTGTTCTTCTTTCTATAAATATCTTATTATTATTGTTTTTAAATTCAAAAAACTCACTGATTTGAATTTTTTATGTAAAAATTTACTTATCTGTTTTGGTTTTTATATACATTTTTTTTTTAATTTTTAGTCATTTGTAACCCCAAAAATCAGAGCATCATATGTGGATGCTTTGTTTGAATAGCTTCTTATCATTTTACAAAATCTTAATTGATAAGAATTAGCTAGTGAAAAATTATTGTAAGGGTGGAAATAAGGCATAGGATTTAAAGACAACTTCTTATTTGATAAGAATTAACTAGCTTCTTATTTTAATATTCTCCTTTTCCCCCATTTTTGCCGATTTTTTCCCAACTTATATATTTTTTAATTTTTAGATTGAAGTGCCACTTGTGTTGATCATGGCCATGAAAGTTTCTGATTGGATAATTCATACTACCTCATAATCATCACTGAGAAATACTGCTTTCACTGTTCTTAAGGCTTGATGATTCTTTTGCCCAACAACCTTAAAATCAGTGGAAAGACTAATTTTCATGAGATTCTACAGCAGAAAGGTGTTTAGTCATTTTTCAAAAAGGAATAAGACTATGATGCCTCTTTTGTAAGTGATCAGGGATTATAATACACCTAAAAATTACTGATGCATCACTGTTGTTAGTTAACTTGGCTATGTCAATTGATGCCTCGATGTGAAGTTATTTGGTCACCAAACTCCAATTTTCAACTAATCATTTAATAAGAATTAGGGCACTTAGGACAGTTGGGTGAATCTGTGCATCATCTAGGCTATCCATTCTATTGAATCTGATCACTAGTTTTTTTGTTTCACTGTGACTGAATTGGTAGTCAAGTTCTTCATGTCTACTGGCTAGTTGTAAGTCGGTTTTTTATCCTATTATTAGTGTATGTGAATAGTGGTGTGTGACCTTTAATTTTTCCATGATTGCTGCCACTTTATTTTGTTGTTGATTGTGGGCTGCCATCAACTATTTTTGTTGTTGATTGTCGGCTAGTGGGCTAGTTTGGTTATCACTTAAAAGTTATATAGTACTGAAAACTGTAAAAAATTTAAGTTATAAAGGCATATAGTTCATTACGTTACGGTTATAACTAAGTTTATAAATGTAAGTATATAAGTTTACCTATTTAAACTAAGGAATACCTACACACAAACTTTGAAAAGTGCACCTAGGCAAGAAAGGCGCACGCCTGATTGCATCTGCGCCTAAAAGCCTTGGTGCAGGCACAACAAGTGCATGTTGGGTCTATGCTCGCTATTGACTACACAACTCAGTATATTTTTCATCAAGGCTTTATAGCTAATCAATTATATACTATTCATTATAAAATCCTGTCTTCAGCAGTGATAAAGCTGTGCAATTGGTCAATAATTATAATAGTGCTCACTTGCTTTATAATAATTGATCATTCAATAGCTTGGACTGTTTGGATGTTTGCTATCTTGATCAGAATTACTACATTAAGTTAAAGGGTGGCTAAAGCTAGGGAAAATATTGGATGCCACATAATTTCATTTTCTATTATTTGACATCCTTATGCCATAGCATAATAGTATTGTTTCAATGCTTCTCAACCTAGTATCTAGAATCTCCTTCTCAGCTTTGGAATCTCACTCCTGAACCAGCTCCTAATAATGAAATAGCTTAATTTCAACCTTTTGATGACGCTCCTGCTCCCAACCTACTACACGCTTCTTGGAGCTTCTAGCTAAGCTCCCATGTTAACCTAAAGTGATGACTGGATTTGGAAGTTCTTAATTACTCTTAGTTTTCAAGTATTATGAGTTTTCACTAGCTATCAAAAAGTTCCTTTTATAACTTCAAATTTTGATACATGACAGGTATTAATATGGGGTGAAAAAATGGTTGGCAAATACACATAAAAATGAATGCATGATCGGTATATTGTAGGAAGGGAAAACTAATGAGGTGAAGATTAGAGAACTGCACATCAACTGTTTGTTGAAAGGACAAAGAGGGATCTGACTGAAAATTGTTGAAGTGTTGCCATCCATAAATGATTTTGTCTGAATCTGTAGTGTTTTGTGAGTTGTTGTATTTTTTTGTAGTGGCTGCTGCACTTTTATATATATATTTGTGGAATTTCTGCTGTTGCTGCTGCACTTTTTATACATGTTTGTGGAATTCTGCTGTTGATGCCTTAATTTTTACTGTCTTTTTTATTCAATGCATGCTAGATCATTACATTCAGCATCTTTTGCTACCGTAGTCATTGAAGATATTTCATGTTCTCAACCTGCAGAAGTACACAACTTAGGTAAAAATGCTTCAACGATGTGACTTTCATATCTTATTTATATTCTTATACTTCTTTAGTAAGAGGTTTAATTCTTTGATATAAAAACGCCCCTGCAGTTCTCATTCTCTAGTGACATTAAATCCTTGTTTCCATCAACGACTTTACTTTATTGGTGTTAGTGAGTCAATCCATCAAATAATTGCACGACAACTGCTCGATGAAATAGCTAAATGAGCTCCAACTCGGTTAATTCATCAAATAAAAGATACCTTATTATCTCCATTTTTCTCTTCTATAAGGCAATGTTATTTAAATATTTTTGTAGTGATATTTCCGATATTTTTGGAGCTGTTGTTAGTGACATTTAATTGATTTTCCTATTTGGGATGTGGATCTTCAGACTCACGATTTTCAAGGCATTTCTCCTTACTCAGCTGTCTGAATAGATGTTGTAACTATTCAAATTATTCAAAACACCATATAGGCCAATACGGATTGGCCTTGGACCTGGCCGATATGCCGATATATTGGTCTTTAAATCCCTGGCAGAAACACAATAGAATTCCAGTAGACCTCCTGAACTGTTTGTTACCCAATACAATATGTAAAAGCACCAGCAAAACACAAAGTTCCAAAACTCATTATGATTAACAATACAAAATAATAAATAATAAATAAAAATACCCACTTCATGAAATGAGGAAATATATGGAAGGAAATAGGTATGGGGTTGTCAATGGACCCGTGGGTCAGGCCAAAATTTTGGTTGTCCAAAGGGTCAAAGGGCATATATCAGACCTGACCCACTAAACTGAGCCAAACCAGGTCAAAATCCCCTAAACCACGTTAACCCTTCAGTTTTAGGGCTGTTAACGAGCCAGGTTGGCCTGACGAGTCAAGGGTATATGATCGATCGAACCTGACCCATCCTGGTTCAATCTCCCCTAAACTATCCTAATAACTTAACATTTAGGGCTGTCAATGGGTCAGATCAAGTCGGGTCAAAATTTCGGTGACCAGTTAGGTCAATATATGATAAACTCCCCCCCCCTCCTCTGCCTTTTTTTTTCCTGATATGTAAGCTCGAGGATTATTTGGACCTTTCCCTTTCATTAAAATCAAAAGAAGCAGAAAAATAGTAGTACATGACTAATTACTCAAACTAATATAGGGAAAGCTTCGGCATCTTAGTCTTTCAAGACTGATTTTATGGAAATTAAGGAATTTAAGTCATTATTGGAAGAATTAGAGTAAGTTACTATTATTTTGGTACTAGGGTACATAAATTTGGCATTGAATTTTGTTTAGCTACCAAATCATTGTGGTATTGTAAGGTTATGAAGCACTGTTTAGCTACCAAATCCCATCAAAAGCTGATTTCCACAAATTTGAATGCCAAAAAATGGTTTCAACAGTTTAGAGGTTGCAATATTGTAATCCTTCCATTTGTCTACGGGCCCAATCCCAATCCTAATATATATCGTTAACTAACTCCGACATGATAATTTAATGTACCTGGGTCGATGCCATCTGTGTTTGGGGAATTAAGGGGTGCCAAGATCGTCACATCTTTTGATCACCACATTGCTGGAAGCACGACATGGTAAAAATAATCAGGTGAAATAGAGGGCATTATCTTTAAAATACATAAAAAAATTTGTACATGTCGTAACATTTATACTTTATTTTAGCTTGGATGTAAATATTTCATAGCAAATATATTACTTAAATTATTTCCCAATCTTTTATTTCCATCTTAAAATAAAATAAACTGCTTTGTTTTTTAAGAAGGGTGAAGAGAGGCAAGTCCTTGCTCAACCATTGTGTTATAGGGGGTTGTCTGCTGATGAGAGAAGTTTGGTGGATGTCTGGAATGATCTTTCAAATGACTAGATTTTTTCTTGCTCTCTTAGGTTTCTTGATGTCAATGGTGTCATCTGTTGTGGCTTCCACAACACTAAAGCTCGAGAGCCATTTGGCCCAGTTATCTTCGTTGGGGTCATGAATAGTAATCGCATCACCACATTCCCCGAGTCGAGTCCTCTCGCCATGAGATCCACGTATCTCTGTCTACATCTTTTGTTGGTACCTTGGGCCCCAAATAGTCCTATCCATTCGCCATATCTTCTTTCTGGCTGATGGATTTTCTCCCCATTCATTTCTCCTTCCAAACATAGCATTTCTGAAGGTCTTGCCACAGTCCCTGCCATTGCATTCCACCTGATTCCGGTTTCCACACCAAATACACCTCCAGTCTCCCTCCCTCAGCTGGAAGTTGGTTTCCTTGTCGGACTGGCCTATCTTTTCTTCCAATCACTGATTTCTCTCTCCAGGTTATCATTAAACTTTCTCGCACACTATCTTCAATTTAGGAGGCCTTGCCAATTCTTTCACACCCTTTCTTTGTGATTGTACAATTTCACCTTTTTTATTGCACATGAAAATTATGTCATCTGTACAATTAGGAAAGTTATGTAGTTTTGACAAGCAATGCATATAATACACCAATAACTAGTAGTAGTTTTGTGTTGTTTCATTTACCCAAATTTTAAATTATATTTTCATTAATTTCTAACTTTTTAGCATTGAACACCATGCATCCCACGGGCTGTTAAAATTGTAGGGACTAATGAATGCATTCAACATGTATAATATTTATGAGACTACTATTTTTTTCTCTCTTTTATATGATGATTGGTTCAACCTTTTCTTTTACTCATGTGCTTTGCATAAGGTTTTTATAATATGCCAATGTGTGCCATTAAAATGTAAATCAAACTCAAATCACTCAACATCTGAGGAGGAGCATCAAATGAAAACTCAGAATCTTCCAAATGATCATGTAACAACACTGTTATAGGTCAAAATTTAAATAATTAAAAAAAAAAAAAAAGATAACACCAAAGAATTATTTTTATATGTTCCAACTTGAGCGAGGAGGAAAATGCATGTAACTTGTAAGACTGGGATTACACAAGGTCCCATATACCTATGCTCAATTCATCACACCTTACATAAATACCAGAGCAACCTTGCGACACATTTTCTATATTAATCCCTAAACTAAACTAGCATGTATTAAGAGAAAAAAATAGTATCATGAATGTATAATCCACTAGCTTCTTCATCTTAGGTCTTGAAATACAAGGAATTACGAAAAAGGTTACACAATAATTAAAATCCCTGTGTAAGTCTATTAATTGACAATAATCAACTGATAAGTTCTGAACATGAAAAAAGAAGACAGACAAGGATGGATTAGCTTGACCCATTCAACTACTATTGATATCGCGTAGGACCATCAGCTAGATTTACTTCTTCTATGGGTGAGGTATCAAACTAAGATGAAAATAAATTCGACCTAACAATCATGTTAGAAATAGCCCTAAAATAAAGGACCCAAAAAGAATCAGATGAAGAGAGAGAGAGATTATGAAATGCTGAGGTAGAAGTATCTCGACACATGGCTTGATATGCGAACCTCTGGTGGTAGAGGTATCCCAAGTCGACTGGCCTATTGTTGAAGTTCAAATAATTGATCATTGAGAATTTGATCAATCTCATTATAGGTGGGCACAAATTTTTCACAAGTCGTACTGCCATCGTCAATCTTCTATTCTACATAAGAATTATGAGTATTTGATGGAGAGAGACAGAGTCAATCACCAAGATCCCAACAGTTTTCAAGGGTGAAATTTGATTTACAACAATAAAAATCCCTCGGTGTATCACTAAAAGTTTCATCATTTGCGATGCTGACAATGACCTCACCTTGTTCACCTCAATCACAGCTCTTTTAGCAAAGAGCAAATCTCTAAGATCCAACTACAATGGGCTGCAGCACAAATTTTTGCTCTCTTGTTCCAAGAAAGCATACATATATGCTAATTCACGGTGGAATAGAAACCTGTCCATGGATAAACACTAATGAATTATCATTTATATTTAATCCAACCAACAGTTTGAAGATCCTTCTTTCGTCAAGTTGCTTGTGATGCTTTGTAGAGACTTCAACACAATGAAGGTATGCTGACTAAACTTTCCCTTGTTCTCTAAGAAGATGAGCAGTATTGCCCAAGAGATTTCTCTCGCTGACAATGGTGAGAAGATCCTTGATGGATCTAACAAACATGAGCTATATTGTTTCCCTTGGAATACAACTCATGAACTCTATCCAATACTGATTTCATCATAAGGACAAAAACAAATTCCAAACTAATTGCAATTTCATGGAGTCGATTAGACATGACATAACTAAAAAGTCATTCCCATCCCTACTCTTGATGGCCCTTAGTGATATTCCTAGTAGTGGAATGGTTCAAGCTAGCAACACAGTACAAGACCTAATCCATGGAGTGGAATGGTTCAAGCTAACTAATTTGCGGTTCCATGGAGTTGATCAGACATGACATAACTAAATTGCCATTCGCATCAGCTAGCAATATTAAATTCAGGATCAATCATGTAAGTACCAAAAATACCTGAATAAAGGTTGTCTCCTTGATTGTAGAAGGCCCCTCCTCAAGCATTTCATGTAAATGCTTCAATACACTTAGCATCTCCTCAATGTTATGCTCACCAAAGTACAAACGGCTAGCTTCTTCTAATGCCTCATGCCACATCTCGTGCCAGAGAATGGCAACCCTAATCAATTCCTTTGACACTAGTTGTGTCTGTACATTTAACAACTCATAGTAGGATCATAAATGCTAGCATGCATCAACTTAGAAAATACCCAAATTTAATTTAATTTTTACCTGGTCCACGAGTACAACACTATGCTGACGAACTTTGCAGGATTCACTTATTGATTTGAAAAAAACTAAAAGAGGGTACATAAGAGCCTGAGCAGAAAAAAGGAGCACATATTCAAGCAAGCAAGGCACACCATCTAGAACAGGAAAATATCAAAATGTCCATGAAATTATATATATATATATATATATAAATTATGACATTTTCAGGCACAAATAACAGCTTGTAGATGGAGGAATTGTTAATAGTTTAAGGTCTCCTTGGAAGATGTGTAAACCTGTCGAATTGTACATCTGGAGCTTTTAACTTGTTGAGAACCTGTCGAGAGGTACTCTGAACCTCTTGAGATGCAAATTTTAAAGCTCCAACCTATCGACTGAGATTGTTGAAGCTTCGAAGACTTGATGCGCAACTCCAGCTGATATCTGTCAGTGTTGGAGGGCATTTTAGGAACTCAAACAGCAAAAAAGAGAACTGACCTAACTGCCTCACGTTCGCTCCATTGGTTCTAACAAGCTTTTGGAAAATTCTTGGAGGAAATGCAGCCACCTCATCAGGTCTGGTAACAGAATTGATTCCTCTCTTCTCTGATTGGCCAAAACAGATATGAGGCATTTGGGGACGTATATAAATAGAGGGGACTACAACAGATTGAGGCATCGTGAGTTTGAGTAATTTTGAATTATTTTCCCGCCTAGTTCTAGTCTTCTTCTATCTCCTCTATTCTCTCTTTAGTCGACCATGGTTGGCTATATTCTTTTAGCAGCTAGAGTTAAGTTAGATCTATAAATTGAGTGGTGAGATAGCATTGTGTGAAGATTGGAGAATGCAGAGACTACAGATCCGAGAGTAATTTGTTGTAAGTTGTTGTTAGATCAATGCATTACTAGTTTTAAAGATCATTTAATCTATAGATCTCTTGATTTCCATCAGATTTTCATAGATTTTATAATCCTATGGAAGCCTGAGCTTGTAGCCTTGCATCAATAGCATCTGTAGTGGTTTTCTAGTTTCAATTTTTTTCCCCATGACTAGATTATAGCCATGGGATACTCTATGACCATTTGAGTGGACAAAGTATGACCCTAAGACTAGTCCATATCTCACGGCAGATCTGGATTATTCAACCTTGCATTTGGGCTTGTAGCCAAATGAAGGATGGTTGTATATCCATCCTCTACTCTGCCGTTTTACGAATCAATTTCACAGTGAAACTGTCCCCAAGTTGTTAATTCTCCACAATTGATTTTTATTTTTACCAAAACTTTTGCTCTCTTCTTCAAATCGTTCTTCTTCTTATTCCTGGTTTAGTTTTTAAATCTGTTTGTAATTAGATTTAATTTCCTGCTATTTTAGTTTAAGGTGACAACCAAACTCTATCTCTTTTTCCTGTTTTTCCTTAATTTTAGGTTAGAATAGGAATAGGTTGCCAGATCTGTAGCAGATCTGGGGATTTCCTAAAATTTAGATCACATTTCTCTGTGGACTAACTCTTACTTACTTTAAAACTTGCTACAACAGTCTTGATCTTGTAGGATGTGTCTAAATTGCTGAAGTTTTTATGCTGATTCAATTCATTGCATCTATCATATTTTTGCTGCCATATTTTTTTGCCATCACATTCTTTTCATAAAAATATTAGCACAATATTTTAGCATAACAAGTTTTTGGCATCGCTGTTGGGGATCTGTAGATCTAAATTTGGTAAATCTGTGTTTTAGTTAGAATTTTTGTAGTTGTAGTATTTGAATTAATGCTGCTATAGTTTTATAGTCTTTTGAATTTGATTTCAGATCTGAAGCTGTAGCCAGGAGAGAAGTTCATAGCCTACAGCTGGAGCACATCGTGCTTGAGTTTGCATTTCCAATTCCTTTTATTACAGTTTCATTTATGTCATTTTATCATTTTTGACTTTAGCAGTATTTTGTGTGTTTGTGGTGTTTGTCTGCTGTAAATTATTGCTTCTATCCTTTGTAGTGTGTGTTGTATGTTTGGTAGAAGAGCTCTTAACCCTGAGATTTTACCTTTAAATCTTGAAGTTGAGAAGATCCTTAGAGCCAGAAAATTAACACACTTCCCTACTACTGACCATTTTGAGACTGCTAAAATGGGTGAGCAACCAAGACCTTTAAGGGAATACTACGGACCAGGGGCTTATTCACCCCCCTTCTGCATTCAATTCCCTGCAGCCCAAGGAAATTTTGAGATTAAGGCTCAGACCATTCAAATGCTGCCTTCATTTCATGGACTGAGCAAGGAAGACCCATACAAACACATAGATGAGTATTTGTCCCTATGCACTACCTTCACTATTGCTGGGTTGGGAGATGAAGCCACCAAAATGAGGCTTTTCCCTTTTTCATTAAGGACAAAGCCAGGAATTGGCTTAACATACTCCCACCAAAAAGCATCACATCATGGAATGATCTCCAGTGTCAGTTTTTGACTAAATTTTTCCTTATGAGCAGAACCAACCAGTTGAGGAAGAGCATAATTTTCTTTGCTTAATTCTCAACTGAAAATTTCCATGAAGCATGGGAAAGGTATAAAGAGCTGCTGAGACAATGTCCTCACCACCAAATACCTAGATGGCAGCTTGTCCAAAGCTTCTATCAGGATATTAATCCTAAGAGTAGGGATATGGTGGATGCTTTATGTGGGGGGACTTACCTCAGCAAGATAACTGAAGAAGCTTAGGAACTTTTTGATCAGTGAGAATTCCATGCAGCAGGAGACTCTGTCCAGAAATGACATTGAGACTCCTACTAAAATGGTAAAAGATTTCACACCAAGGGGAAAGATGTATGAAGTGAATGTGAACAATGACTTGGAAAGAAAGGTGGATAGCCTGACTCAGAAATTTGATAAATTAATGGGTGTGATGTAGCCTAGAATGGCTACACAAGTGGAAGAGGCATGCCTGATATGTCAGTCATCCACACACTCACTTGAGGACTGTCCATTTGCTGGTTAATACCCTGATTTAGTCATGGAGCATGCCAATGTTGCTCAGTCTTTTGGGCAGCAGAAGCCTACTGGGTATCCATGGAGAAACCACCCCAACCTGAGGTGGAGGTAAGATACTTTTCAAGACCACCAGCAACAGGGAATGACTTACAGACCTGATCAGCCATACCAGCAGAATTATTTTCCAAAGCCTCAGTACCAACAACCTATGGCTCAACCAATGGCTCAGCCAAGTCGCCAAAGTGCACCACCACCCCAAGCTAGAGCACCCACCTTTGAGATGCAGGTCTTGACCTCATTACAAAACCTTATCACCTTGTCACAAACTGCGAACTCTCATAGCCATAATATAAAGAAAATTGAGGACCACCTTGGTCAGCTATCTAATACTTTGACTAAGAGAGAAGAGGGCAGATTGCCGAGTTAGCCAATGAATAATCCTAAAGGTCAATATATGATGGGTGAGTCTGCTTCAATTCATGAAGAAGCTAAAGCCATCACTACTTTGAATAGTTGTAGGCTGGTGGATAACCATGTTGATGTTGAGAAGATAAAAAGTGCAGGGGAGAAAATTCCAATCTAGGATAGTATGTAGCAGGAGCAACATATAAAAAAAAAGGGGGCTGCTGTTGAGTCCAAATAAAAAAATAAAAATAAAAACAAAGGAAAAAAATGATGAAAAGGCTAAGGCTGCAGATGAGATCCCATCAATACCTCATCTGCCATTCCCTCATGCTCTTCAAGCACCTTCTCCTTTTGACAAGGGGAATTATAAGGTGGAGGAAATGATGGAGACCTTCAAGCAAGTTAAGATTAATTTACCTCTACTTGATGCCATTAAACAGGTCCCAGCCTATGCAAAATTTTTGAGGAACTTGTGCACACACAAAAGACAATGTAGGATTCTTCTATCCATGAAAGTCTTTTCTGCTGAAAAGGTGAAACATATTATGTCAATTGCTACACCAACTAACGTCCAGGACCCTGACATCCTCACAATCCCTTGCATCATTGGAGACCACACCATAGAGAAAGTTCTCCTAGATTTGGGTGGCAGTGTTAGCGTACTTCCATATTCTGTGTATGTGAAGTTAGATATAGGGGACTTAAAGCCCACACATATTGTCTTACAATTGACAGACTGATCTGAGAGGATACCTATGGGTATCATTGAGGATGTGCTGGTTGGGGTTGAAATTTTTTTCTATCCAGCCGACTTTTTAGTTTTAGATATGAAACTTACTAAGTGTACCACCCCTATTCCTGTGATACTGGGCAGACCATTTTTGTCCATTGCCAATGCCTGCATTCAGTGTAGATCTGGGGTAATGGAGGTGATCTTTAGAAATATGAAGGTGAATATCAATGTATACAATGCTGCAACTCAACCACACTTTGGGAGTGAGGATTGTTTCATGGTTGATGTGATTGATGAGCTTGTTGAGGATTCTTTGCCCAAATTGTTGAATTTGGATGATATGTTTAATAAATTTGAGGAGATTTGGACTGAAACTGTTGAAAGGGAGGCTCTATTCATGTGACTGAACAGGTGAACACTTTAGACTCTTCAGTGGGGAAAATATAGAACTCTCGGTGGAAACCTGCTGTGCTACCTCTTCCTGTATCTTCTAAGGAACCTTTGCTGCCTTACTTATCAGCCCACCTGATTTGGAGCTGAAACAGCTCCCAAGCACTCTCAAATATGAATTCTTGGGGTAAGATAAAAATTGCCTGTGATTATTTCTTCTACCCTCACTGAGGAGTAAGAAGAAAAACTGTTTTGTGTGCTCAAGATGCCTAAGAAGGCAATCGGTTGAACCATTGCTGATCTAGGGGGAATTAACCCAGCTGTGTGTATGCACAAGATTCATCTAGAAGAGGGTCCCAAACCCTCTAGGGAGATGTAGAGGGAGTTAAATCCTCATATGCAGGAGGTGGTGATGAAAGATGTGGTCAAACTACTTGATGATGGCGTAATTTACCTAATTTCAGATTCTGAATGGATGTCACCTACACAGGTGGTATCTAAGAAGTCTGGCATCACTGTAGTACCCAATGAGTCTGGAAAATTAATGCCAACTAGAGAGATCACTGGTTGGAGGGTCTACATTGACTATAGAAATTTGAACTCTAAGACTTGGAAGGGCCACTTTCCACCGCCCTTCATTGACCAGATCTTGGATATGCTATCAGGAAAAGCTTACTATTATTTTCTTGATGGATACTTTGGTTACAACCAGATCCCTGTGTATCCCCAAGATCAGGAGAAGACCACTTTTACTTGTCCATTTGGCACCTTTGCTTATTGAAGGATGTCATGTAGACTGTACAATGCTCATTCTGCTTTTCAGAGATGCATGTATGTAATTTTTTTTGACATGCTAGACAAGTTTATGGAAACTTTTATGCATGATTTTTCTGTGTATGGTGATGATTTTGATCAATGTTTTCATCATCTCTCCATTGTGCTTCATAGATGTGAGGAAACCACCCTAGTGTTGAGCTGAGAAGAGAGCAATTTCATGGTTACCCAAGGAATTGTTCTTGGGCATGTGGTTTCTCAAAAGGGAATTGAGGTGGACAAGGAAAAAATTGATCTGATTTCACAGTTGCCTCCTCAAAAAACTGTCAAACAAGTCGGGTCTTTCCTTGGTCATGTGGGTTTTTATAGGAGATTCATCAAGGACTTCAATAAAATTTCCAAGCTATTGTGTCACCTGCTATGTCAGGAGGTACCATTTGTGTTCACTGCTGAATGCTTGACTGCTCTTAAGGTGTTAAAAAAATGTTTGACCTCTGCACCTGTGATACAAGCCCCTAATTACTCTCTCCCCTTTGAGCTCATGTGTGATACTTCAGATCTTACAATTGATGCAGTTTTGGGGCAGAGAAAGAATAAACTACCTAGTGTAGTTTCCTATGCACGCAAGACACTGACAGATGCTCAGCTAAAATACGCCACCATTGAGAAAGAGCTGTTGCCAGTTCCCTTTGCTTTGGAAAAACTTAGATCTTATGTCCTAGGATCTAAAATTGTAGTGTTCACTGATCACTTAGCCCTAATGTATCTGTTGTCTAAAAAAGAGGCAAAGCCTAGATTGATCAGATGGATCCTCCTGCTGCAGGAGTTTGATCTTGAGATTAAGACAAAAAGGGTGTGGAGAATATGGTTGCAGACCACTTGTCTAGGATTTTAATTACTGACAGTGCTGACATGCCTGTGAATGATTCTTTCCCTGATGAGCAACTTTTTGCCATCAATATGAGTGTGCCTTGGTTTGCTAATATTGTGAATTATCTGACTGTTGGTAGGATTCCCCCACATTGGTCCAAGATGGACAAAGACCTATTTTTCTCTCAGGTCAAATATTTTCTGTGGGAGGATCCTTACCTTTACAAGTGTTGTGCAGATCAGGTGGTGAGGAGATGTGTTCTTGAAAGTGAATTCCATAGCATTCTTACAAAGTGTCATGAACAGGCCTGTGGAGGTCACTTTAGTGGAAAGAAGACTGCTGTAAAAGTGCTGCACTGTGGATTTTACTGGCCCCCTTTATTTAAGGAAGCTTTTGAACACTACAAAACTTGTTTAAAATGTCAAAGGATGGGTGGCCTGTCAAGAAGAAATTTTATGCCTCTACAACCCATCCTTGTTGTGGAGCTATTTGACATTTGAGGGATTGATTTCATGGGTCCTTTTCCTCCTTCCATGGGCTTAAATTTCATTCTTGTGGCTATAGATTATGTGTCTAAATGGGTAGAAGCTACTACCACAAGGACCAATGACCACAAAGTTGTCCTCAAGTTTGTCAAAGAGAACATTTTCTCCAGATTTGGCACCCCTAGAGCCATTATTAGTGATGGGGGAAGTCATTTCTGTAATAGACACTTCGAGAGCCTGCTCAAGAAGTATGCTGTTACCCATAGGATTTCTACTCCCTACCACCTACAGACCAGTGGAAAAGTAGAGATTTCTAGTAGGGAAATTAAGCATATCCTGGAGAAAATAGTTAGGACAGATAGGAAGAATTGGGCAGTGAAATTAAATGATGCTTTGTGGGCTTAGAGGACAACTTATAAGACTCCAATTGGAAAGTCCCCATTCAGACTAGTCTATGGCATAACATATCATCTACCAGTAGAGTTGGAGCATAAGGCCTTTTAGGCCATTAAATGTTTGAACATGGACCTAACTTCTACTGGTGCTAACAGGAAATTGCAGTGTCTGAGATAGAGGAACTAAGGTTGGATGTTGACTCAAACTCAAGGATTTACAAGGAAAAAACCAAGGCTTTCTATGACAAAAACCTTCTTAGGAAGGAATTTGTTGAAGGTAATAAGGTATGACTTTTTAACTCCAACCTTAAGTTTTTTCCAGGAAAATTGAAATCCAGATGGGATGGACCTTATATTGTGCTGCATGTATCCCCATCTGGAGCTATTGAGATCATGGACCCCACTGATAGAAGGATTATGAAAGTGAATGATCAGAAGCTAAAAATTTGTGTAGATAATACAATGGGGCCTGTTGAAACCATTGACCTTCAAGAACCCCCCACTGCTGAGTGATTTTCAACCTTGTAAACTTTGTGACGTATCTGTCATTTACTTTGCAAATTTTAGTTTTTATTTAGCTTTTCAATAAGTATAATGTCAGTGAAGTAGTGTGTTCTTTGACGATTGTATTTGCTCAGAAATGTGTTCGATTTAACTGGTGTTGAGTGGTGATCATGGCTTGTGTTGATTACGAACAATGCACATTAAAGAAGTGAATAGAATATATATGCAATGCTGAGACCCCTTGAGACGTTTAATTTACTGTTTGAGAGGTTCTGATGGTGTATTGAGTATATTCGAGAGGTTCTGGGAACCTGTCGAGAGTTTCTACCACTAAAAGGCAGCCTCTCGAATCCTATTTTCTGAAGAACCTGTACTTATCGAGAGGTTAAAGAACCTCTCGAACCCTTCCTTTCAGATTTATCTGTGTCTCGAGAGGTTGAAGTGAACTACTCGCGAAATTCTCGACAAGTATATTTTTGGAGCATTCTACCTATCGAAGTTGTGTTTCTATGTTTTAAAACCTTTCGACAAGTTCATTTTGGCCATCTGCTCCTTCTGCTCGAAAATTTTCTCTTAGTCCTTATGTGCACTACTTTGTTCCTTTCTTATCCGGCTCACCGGATGCACTTCCATCCACATTGTATTTCTGTTGATTGAATCAACTTTGTCAAGGCATCATTTTACACAAAGTCTTTGTGGATTTGGTGTTCTGTGCTTCATTAGTGGAGAAACCATAGGTTTTGGATAAGTTCTTCACAATCTCTGTTCTTATGAATTCTCAGTACTGTGGTTCATTATTTTTGTGGAAGTTTATTTGGTGTGGGAAATTTGTTGGAAGTGAAGTAGAGTTGTGCTATGATTTTTTTTTAGAGGTTCTATGTGAAATTAGTTAGGGTTCTGTGTTTTTAATGGCTGACCCCAACCAATTTGAGGACTCCTTGACCAACTTACTCCAATCTTCTCCAAAATCCACTAGAAAATCTAGTAGAATAGCTTCCTCCCAGTCTCAAGTGGATCCACCTGCAAAAAGGTAGTTGAGTATGGCCAAGCCCAAGAAATCTCAGAGATCTAAAAAGGCTAAGACTAGTGCAAAAATTAATGAGGAGGTACCTGTGCTACCTAAGCCTATACCCGAATTTAACCCCCCTCACTACCCCATATGAGTTTGTAAATGCATTGAGTCTGATTCCTGAGACAACTTTTGATATACCTTACTTTACTAAGGTAGAGGGGGCAGTGGCACCATAGCCTATCTGGAAAAGGCTTCTTTAACACCTCTTTTGACCCCATTAAAAGAGAAAGTGTATCCTAGATTGGTAAAACTTTGGTATCAGAATATAAAATTGAGAAAGACTCCTAGGGAAACTGAACCTGCGTTTGTAATCTTGATTGATGACTAGGAGATTGTGGTGGATTACAGTGACATTGGACTGGTGTTGGAGATTCCATTTCAGTAAGACGCTTCTTGTGGTCTAGATGCCCCTGACAGTGTTTCATTTAGGGACATGGCCCACCACTTGACTTAAGGGATGGCGGGATCTGTAGAGTCCCTGATGAGGAGAAATTTGGATCCCATCTTATTTTTCATAGATACAATTCTGAGGAAAAATGATTTCGTATCTGAGCATCAACAAGAGAGAAGACACCCCATTGTGGATGCCCTCTATTCTTTTACCAAGGGGCAGTTTTCAATGCCCCTGAGATGAGTTTCAGGGGGATGGTTGATATTAATGGAAAGATCAAGAGGTAACTTGTGTTGGGTTTGCCCTACGACAGACTCATTACTACTTTGATGAAGAAAGGGAAGTATGTTTCGAAAGAGGGAGAGCTTACTGTGTACTTGCCTCCTATGGAATTTGGGAAGAAGTCATGGTCAACCAGCATGACCATGATGGGGAAGAAGAAGTAGTCTGAGGGTCCTTCAGAAGAAGCTATTGTAGTCACCACAGTAGTTGCTGACATTGCTACTACTGCTGACAGTTCAGCATCTGTGCCCATTACCTCTTCAACTGCAGCAGAAGAATTCTTAGTAGGCCCCAAAGTGGTCACCACCTCTACTGCCAGTTTGGTACTAGCCACCATCACCTCACCTATTCTTTCATCTTCCATGCCTACCAGTTCCACTTCCATACCTTGCACAATCACCACATCCACACCTATGTCATCTCCTCCAATCACTGACCCACTAACCCTACCCACTCTAACCATTAAGAGCACATACCAGAGAAAACCCCAACAACCTAAACCAACACCCAGTACATCTAGCCCATCCATTCCAAGCCCAGAACCTACAATACCTGACCCACCTTCACCATTCACCAATATAGCCCTTGATACTGAGCCAGTTCCTTCTCCTACCCACTCCCTTTCACCTATCCATACCGAGGCCCTGGAGCAATTTACTACTGAAGGGTACTCTACCATGATTGACTCCATTATGGAGGATATTGGGCATGAGTACACCCCACTTCCTGATTCTCCACAGCCTGACCTTTTCCACCATGCCCCTACCTAACCTTTTCAGCCAATTCCACCTACTCAACCTCTTACCCAATCCTTACCTAACTCATTTGCTCAAATCCTTTCCCTCCTCACTTCTATCCAGTGCCAACTACATACAAACATTGAGAACCATTCTATCATGCAAACCTGCCTCCATTCTATCCTGTCCACCTTACTAACTTCCACCTCAACCACCCAACCTCCTATCCCTACACCTGTAGCTGAACTTATACTTTCTCCCCAGCCTGCTATTTCTATGATAACAGCAACTGCTGCTACACAAACTGACCTTGAGTATGAGGAGCTGGTTCTCAGCCGACCTACCTTTACCTCTTCCTCCACCATGACTGATTTTGAGGAAGAGGTCCTACCTTTACCCATGATACCCTTGCCCTTTTCCTCCACATTCACCCAAACTGAGCCCCCTAAGGAGGATCTGCCCCGATTACCATTCACCTATGAGGAGGAGTTGGCACCTATCCTTTCACCCCCATCATCTCCAACCATCTACCTTAACCTGACTACAACTTGCCCTCCCATAGAGGACCTTGCTAGGAAGGCCATTGTCCTTGCTTCTTTCATACCCATTCCCCCATTATACACCCTCACTAAAGCCATGGCTGCTAATCCTTATGTCAGGAGAGATGTTCAGTTAGTGGTGGAGAAGGTCATTGTTTTAGTGTCGTAGTCATATGAAGGTCAAATTGCCCAGATCAAGGAAGATAATGAGAAGGAGCTGAAGAGGCATTGGCAGATGGTGCTGAATTCTTTGAACCTGTACAAAGTGTATAAGGAGATGTCCATCCACTTGGAATGGCTTGTTAACACACTCACCTCTGCATATTCTGTCATGAACCCAATCCTCAAGGGTGTTTCCTTCAGGGTGCCCTCCAGCACCAAGCGAAAGAAGCCAGTTGTTACAAGATCCAAGGCTTGGGTTATACAAGCTACCTCTGTTAAGAAAGAGAAGGGCAAATATGAATGGACACCCCCCCCCCCTTTGAATTAATTTCAGACTTAGATTCTGATTAGGCTATAGTGCAGTTTGTTTTTTGTAAATAAATTTCGTTTTGTATTTTCTATTTTAGAACTAGTTTTATATTTTCACCCTCTTGTCTAATCTGTACATTGTCTTATGTAATGTTGATATTGTTAATCAAACTAGTCTTTTGTGTGTTAATAGCATTGTGTGTCTTTCTCTGTTTTTACATTCATGCTCTTTCTTTTTCTATTATCCCTTGTTGCTCTTATCCATTTTTGTTGAAACAGTGAGGACACTGTTTATATTAGGTTTGGGGGTATGGCAAGGTAGACATGAGATGGTTAAGCTAAGTGCAATAGTGTTAGTAAGATTACAACAAATAAAGCAACATTTCACCTAAGCAATTTTGAAAAAGGAAAAATTAAAACTGTATAGTAGACTGTTTAATGCTGGGATCCTTTAAAAATTCAGCACTTCCATGAAGGAGATCATTAAGAAATATGTGTCATAATCAGTATATAGTGAACCAGTAAAGAGAGAAAGAGGTAAGAACATGCCCTATGAGTTCAAATGAGGACCATACCCAGTGAGATTTGGGCGCATACTATTTTTTGTTGGCAATCTTTGTGCTCTAAGAACTGGCTGATTCAAATCTTTTCACTAGAAGTTAGGCATCTCTAAATTAAAACTATTTAGCAAAACTCATGACACTAAGGACATAATGTAAGGCTATCCTTTGGACAGTTTGAGCTTAAAAGTCCCTACCTATTCCACTGACCTATGCATACACTGTTTGAGTCTTAAAAGTCTTATTTCTTTGACATACACCAGAGTGAATGAACCTACACCTTATTGACCTGATTTAGACTTACCCTCACTTTGAGAATTCAGAAGGTGGAGAAGAAGGTGTTGAAGATAGTGGAGAAGAGTTCAGCAGTTGGTGAAAGAAGAAGAAAAGCAAAGCTGTAAACAGTAGTGTATCAGTTGTAGATGTGTGGCAAGTTAAAAAAGTCAAAAAGTAAAAAAAATAAAAAAAGAGAACAAAAGAAAGAGAAGTCACTTCATTTGAAAATTGAAAAGAAGATAAGAAGTTGATCACTTTGAATCTGAAAAATATCAAGGAAGATGAAGATGTGTTGAAATGAAAGTTGTGAAGTCATGAATCACCTCCTTACCTTTCTGATTTCTCGAAAATTTTGAATCATTTTTACTCTTTCATTCTTTATAAACCTCACCCACAAGCCACAGTACAACCCATTGAAAAAGACCTTGCTGATTAAAAGTGAAATGAGCTATCATGTGGAGGTGAGGAGATGTTTGATCTATAGTGAAAGTACATAAGGATGCCAAGGAATTAGCGCAAATGCCTATGCTCATGCTTGCAGGCCTATTTGAGGTCTGTAACTGCTCTTAAGCTGGAATGAAATTAAGCACCTTCAAATTCATTTGTGAGAGTATGCCTTTGAGGGAATTGGGTCTTAGATTGAATTTATTGGGGGCATTATTTGAACCTGATTCTTAAATTAAAGGTGAACTTTATACTGATTTGTACACACTACACCCTTGATGTCTTCAGATTAGTTGTGATGAGTATGCATAAAGATTTAGGTATTAAATGGTTTACGTTTACTATTTTAAGACTTCCCTAATTTGAAAATGCAAGTTGTGGAATAAAGCTTAGTTTGTTGAAACCTGCCTGGTCAATATTTGTACTTGTTTTAACTGTCTTCATAAGGAAGTTTGTGGGTACTTTCACTGAAAACCCTCAAGAGACTTCACTTCTCCACTAGGGATCACCTAGGGGTTTAAAAGGCTTCATGGATATGCTAAATGCATTTGTGCTCCCTACAAAAGTGGCATTTACTGCTTTGAATAATTATTTTTAATTGTTGCTTTGCTTGAGGACTAGCAAAGAGTAGGTTTGGGGATGTGTTAATCAATAAAAAATACTATTTTTCACCTCCTAACCTGACCTTTGATAGACCTTTGAGCTGATTAATAATGTATTTTGAGTGTTGTTTTGTAGTTAGCAATAATGTGCAGTAATGTGCAGAAAAACTATACAGCCAAGGTCAAAAGGAGAGAGATATGAGTCAACCATTGACTGAGGAAGACACCCATGCATGACAAAGAGTTATAGTAGACTGACATAAGCAGCAGAGGTTCAGAAAAGAAGGGTTTGAGCAGTTGAAATGCACTTGTCGAGAGGAACTGATGCGAATTCAAGCAGTTGGTAGCTGTAAAGTGAAACTATCGAGTAGTGACCTGGAGCTGTCGAGCAGTTACAACATAAAGAAGCAACCTGTCGAGTGGTTCAATCTGAAGAAGAGGAACTTGTCCACTTGTACACTTGAACTGCTCGAGTTAAAAAATTTTGAAGCAAGGATCTTGTCGAGAAGATGAGTGAACCTGTCGAATTGTAAGTTTGGAGCTTTTAACTTGTCAAGAACCTGTCGAGAGGTACTCTGAACCTCTCGAGATGCAAATTTTGAAGCTCCAACCTGTCGACTGAGAATGTTGAAGCTCCAAAGAATTGATGCATGAGCCAAGCTGATATCTGTCAACTTTGTAGGGCATTTTTGGAACTCAAACAGCACAAAGGAGAATTGACCTAACTGCCTCACGTGTGCTCAACTAGTTCTAACAAGATTTTGGAAAGTTCTTGGAGGAAATGCTGCCACACCTCATCAAGTCTGATAACAAAATTGATTCCTCTCTTCTCTGATTGGCCAAAGCAAATCATAGGCATATGGGGATGTATATAAATAGAGGGGACTACAACAGATGGAGGCATCGAGAGTTTGAGCAATTTTGAATTGTTTTCCCGCCTAGTTCTAGTCTTCTTCTTTCTCCTCTATTCTCTCTTTAGTTGACCATGGTTGGCTAAATTCTTTTAGCAGCTAGGGTTAAGTTTGATTTGTAAATTGAGTGGGGAGATAGCATTGTGTGAGGATTGGAGAATACAGAGATTGCAGATCTGAGAGTAATTTGTTATAAGCTGTTGTAAGATCGATGAATTACTAATTTTAAAGATCATCTAATCTATAGATCTCTTGATTTCCATCAGATTTCCATAGATTTTATGCTCTTATGGATGCCTGACCTTGTAGCCTTGCATCCATAGCATCTGTAGTGATTTTCTTGTTTCAATTCTTTCCCCCATGACTGGATTATATCCATGGGATACTCTGTGACCATTTGAGTGGACAAAGTATAACCTTAAGATTAGTCCATATCTCGGGGCAGATCTGGATTATTCTACCTTGCATTTGAGCTTATAGCCAAATGAAGGATGGCTACAGATCCGTCCTCTGCTCTGTTGTTTTACGAATTTATTTCACAGTGAAACTGACCCCAAGCTGTTAATTCTCCACATTTGATTTTTATTTTTACCAAAACTTTTGCTCTCTTCTTCAAATCTTTCTTCTTCTTATTCCTGGTTTAGTTTTTAAATCTGTTTTTAGTTAGATTTAATTATTAGCTATTTTAGTTTAAGGTGACAACCAAACTCTACCTCTTTGTCCTGTTTTTCCTTAAGTTAGAATAGGAATATGTTGCTAGATCTGTAGCAAATCTGGGGGTTTCCTAAAATTTTGATCACATTTCTCAATGAACTAACTCTTACTTACTTTAAAACTTGCTACAATAGTCCTGATCTTGCAGGATGTGTTTAAATTGCTGATGTTTTTGTGCTGATTTAATTCATTCCATCTGTCATATTTTTGCAGCCATATTTTTTGGCTATCACATTCTTTTCATAAAAAAATTACCACAACATTTTTGCACAGCAAGTTTTTGGTGCCGCTGCTAGGGATCTGTAGATCTAAATTTGGTAAATCTGTGTTATAGTTAGAATTTTTGTAGTTGTAGTATTTGAATTAATGCTATTGTAGTTTTGTAGTATGTTGAATTTGATTTCAGATCTGAAGCTAAAGCCAGGAGAGAAGTTCATAACCTGCAGCTGGAGCACATCTTGCTTGAGTTTGCATTTCCTATTCCTTTTAATATAGTTTCATTTCGGTCATTTTGTCATTTTAGACTTCAATAGTATTTTCTGTGTCTATGGTGTTTGTCTACTGTAAATTATTGCTTCTGTCCTTTGCAGTGTATGTTGTATGTTTGGTAGAAGAACTCTTAACCCTGAGATTTTACCTTTAAATCTCGAAGTTGAGAGGATCCTTGGAGCCAGAAAATCATCCCTACTACTGATCATTTTGAGACTGCTAAAATGGGTGAGCAACCAAGACCTTTAAGGGAATACTACGCACCAGGGTCATATTCATCCTCCTGTTGCATTCAATTCCCTGCAGCACTAGGGAATTTTGAGATTAAGGCTCAGACCATTCAAATGCTGCCTTTATTTCATTAACTGAGCAAGGAAGACCCATACAAACAGATAGATGAGTTTTTGTCCCTATGCACTACCTTCATTATTGCTGGGTTGGGAGATGAAGCCACCAAAATGGGGCTTTTCCCTTTTTCATTAAAGGAGAAGGCCAGGAATTGGCTTAACATGCTCCCACCAAACAGCATCACATCATGGAATGATCTCAAGTGCCAGTTTTTGGCTAAATTTTTCCCTATGAGCAGATCCAAACTGTTGAGGAAGGGCATAATTTCTTTTGCTCAATTATCAACTAAAAATT
This sequence comes from Chloranthus sessilifolius, assembly GCA_021018995.1. Taxonomy (NCBI): domain Eukaryota; kingdom Viridiplantae; phylum Streptophyta; class Magnoliopsida; order Chloranthales; family Chloranthaceae; genus Chloranthus; species Chloranthus sessilifolius. The sequence goes on along the minus strand of CM037597.1, from coordinate 27,831,856 downwards.
TCTATGAAGCATGGGAAAGGTTTAAAGAGCTGCCGAGAATATGTCCTCACCACCAAATACCTAGATGGCAGCTTGTCCAAAGTTTCTATCAGGGTATTGATCCTAAGAGTAAGGATGTGGTGGATGCTTCATGTGGGGGGACTTACCTCAGCAAGACAGTTAAAGAAGCTTGGGAACTTTTTGATATCGTTAGTGAGAATTCCATGCAGCAGGAGACTCTGTCCAGAAATGACATTGAGACTCCTGCTAAAATAGCAAAAGATTTCACTTCAAGGGGAAATATGTATAAAATGAATCTGTATAATGACTTAGAAAGAAAGCTGGACAGCCTGACTAAGAAATTTGATGAATTAATGGGTGTGATGCAGCCGAGAATGGCTGCGCAGGTGGAAGAGGCATGTCTGATATTCCAATCATCCACACACTCACTTGAGGACTGTCCATCAATTGGTCAATACCCTGATTTGGTCATGGAGCATGCCAATGCTACTCAGTCTTTTGGGCTGCAATAACCTACTAGGTATCCATGGAGAAACCACCCCAATCTGAGGTGGAGGCAAGATAATTTTCAATCCCACCAGCAACAGGAAATGGATTACAGACCTGCTCAGCCATACCAGCAGAATTATTTTCTAAAGCCTCAGTACCAACAGCCTATGGATCAACCAATGGCTCAGCCAAGTCATCAAAGTGCACCACCACCCCAAGCTAGAGCACCCTCATTTGAGGAGCAAGTTTTGACCTCATTACAAAACCTCAGCTCCTGTCACAAACTGTGAAATCTCATAACTAGAGTATAAATAAAATTGAGGACCACCTTGGTCAGCTTTCTAATACTTTGACTAAAAGAGAAGAGGGCAGATTGCCGAGCTAACCAATGAATAATCCTAAACGTTAGTATATGATGGGTGGGTCTTCTTCAATTCATGAAGAAGCTAAAGCCATCACTACTTTGAGAAGTGGTAGGCTAGTGGATAACCATGTTAATGTTGAGAAGATAAAAAGTGTAGGGGAGGAAATTTCAGTCTAGGATAGTATGCAGCAGGAGCAGTATATAAAAAATAAAGGGGCTATTGTTGAGTCCCAAAAAAAAATTAAAAAAAAAATAAAGGAAAAAATGATGAAAAGGCTAAGGTTGCAGATGAGAGATCCCATCAACACCTCATTTGTCATTCCCTCATGCTCTTCAAGCACCTTCTTCTTTTGACAAGGGGAATGCTAAGGTGGAGGAAATAATGGTGACCTTCAAGAAAGTTAAGATAAATTTACCTCTGCTTGATGCCATTAAATAGGTCCCAGTCTATGCAAAATTTTTGAAGGACTTATGCACACACAAAAGATAGTGTAGGATTCATCTATCCAAAAAAGTCTTTTCTGCTGAAAAGGTGAAATAGATTTGGTCAATTGCTACTCCAACTAAACTCCAGGACCTTAGAGTCCCCACAATCCCTTGCATCATTAGAGACCACACCATAGAGAAAGCTTTCCTAGATCTGAGGGCCAGTGTTAACCTACTTATATATTCTGTGTATGTGAAGTTAGGTTTGGGGGAGTTAAAGCCCCCACATATTGTCTTACAACTGACAGACAGATCTGAGAGGAGACCTGTGGGTATCATTGAGGATGTGCTGGTTGGGGTTGACAAATTTTTCTATCCAGCAGACTTTTTAGTTTTGGATATGGAACCTACTAAGTGCACCACCCCTATTCCTGTGATATTGGGCAGACCATTTTTGTCCACTGCCAATGCCTGCATTCAATGCAGATATAGGGTAAAGGAGGTGACCTTTGGAAATATGAAGGTGAATCTCAATGTATACAATGCTGGACAAAGATGGACAAAGACTTATTTTTCTCTCAGGTCAAATATTTTATGTGGGAGGATCCTTACCTTTACAAGTATTGTGCAGATCAGATGGTGAGGAGATGTGTTCCTGAAAGTGAATTCCACAATATTCTTACAATGCATTATGAACAGGCCTGTGGAGGTCACTTTAGTGGAAAGAAGACTGTTGCAAAAGTGCTGCACTGTGGATTTTACTGGCCCTCTTTATTTAAGCATGCTTTTGAACACTGCAGAACTTATTTTAAATGTCAATGGATGGGTGGCCTGTAAAGAAGAAATTTCATGTCTCTGCAACCCATCCTTGTTGTGGAGCTATTTGACATTTGGGGGATTGATTTCATGGGTCCTTTTACTCCTTCCATGGGCTTTAATTTTACTCTTGTGGCTATAGATTATGTGTCTAAATGGGCAGAAGCTACTACCACAAGGACCAATGACCACAAAGTTGTCCGCAAGTTTGTCAAAGAGAACATTTTCTTCAAATTTGGCACCCCTAGAGCCAATGCCAATGATGGGAGGAAGTCATTTCTATAACAGACACTTTGAGAGCCTGCTCAAGAAGGATGTTGTTACCCATAGGATTGCTACTCCCTACCACCCACAAACCAGTGGGCAAGTAGAGATTTCTAGTAGGGAACTTAAGCATATCCTGTAGAAAATAGTTAGGACTAATAGGTAGGATTGGGCAGTGAAATGAAATGATGCTTTGTGGGCTTATAGGACAGCCTATAAGACTCCAATTGGAATGTCCCCATTCAGACTAGTCTATGGCATAACTTGTCATCTGCCAGTAGAGTTGAAGCATAAGGCCTTTTGGGCCATTAAATATTTGAACATGGACCTAACTTCTGCTGGTGCTAATAGGAAATTATAGTTTCTGAGCTAGAGGAACTAGGGTTGGTTGCTTACTCAAACTCAAGGATTTACAAGGAAAAATCCAAGGCTTTCTATGACAAAAACCTTCTTAGGAAGGAATTTGTTGACGGTAATAAGGTATGGCTTTTTAACTCCAAACTTATGTTACATTGTGCTGTATGTATCCCCACCTGGAGTTGTTGAGATCATGGACCCCACTGATGGAAGGATTATGAACGTGAACGGTCAGAGGCTAAAAATTTGTGTAGATAATATAGTGGGGCCTGCTGAAACCCATGACCTTTAAGAACTCCCCACAGCTGAGTGATTTTCAACCTTGTAAACTCTGTAACATATCTGTCATTTATTGTGTTTATTGATTACTTTGCAAATTTTAGTTTTTGTTTAGTTTTTCAATAAGTATAATGTCTATGAAGTGGTATGTTCTTTGATGATTGTATTTGCTTAGAAATGTGTTTGATTTGACTGGTGCTGAGTGGTGATCATGGCTTGTTTTGATTATGAAAAATGCACATTGAAGAAGTGAACATATATGCAATGCTGAGAGCCCTCAAGAGGTTTAATTTACTGTTCGAGAGGTTCTGATGGTGTATTGAGTATATTCAAGAGGTTCCGGCAACCTGTCGAGAGGTTCCGCCACTGAAAGGCAACCTCTCGAATCCTATTTTCTAAAGAACTAGTACTTATCAAGAGGTTAAAAGAATCTCTCGAACCCTTCATTCTGGAGTTATCTGTGCCTCGAGAGGTTGAAGTGAACTACTCGTGAACTTCTCATGAAGTTCATTTCTGGAGCATTCAACCTGTCGAAGTCGTGTTTCTAAGTTTAAAAACCTTTTAACAAGTTTATTTTGGCCATCTGCTCCTTCTGCTCGAAACCTTTCTCTCAGTCCACGTGTGCACTGCTTTGTTCCTTTCTTATCCCGCTCACTGGTTATACTTCCATCCACATTGTACTTTTGCCGATTGCATCAACTCTGTCAAGGCATCATTTTTCACAAAGTCTTCGCGGATTTGGTATTTTGTGCTTCATTTGTGGAGAAACCCTAGGTTTTGGGTATGCTCTTCGCAATCTCAGTTCTTGTGAATTCTCAGTACTGTGGTTCTTTATTTTTGGGGAAGTTTATTTGGTGTGGGAAATTTGCTGGAAGTGAAGTAGAGTTGTGTTGTGATTTTTTTTTAGAGGTTCTGTGTGAAATTAGTTAGGGTTTTGTGTTTTTAATGGCCGACCCCAACCAATTTGAAGACTCCTTGACCAACTTACTCCAATCTTCTCCAAAATCCACTAGAAAATCTAGTAGAATAGCTTCCTCCCAGTCTCAAGATCCACCTGCAAAAAGGAAGTTGAGTATGGCCAAGCCCAAGAAAGCTCAGAGATCTAAAAAGGCTAAGACCAGTGTGAAAATTAATGAAGAGGTACTTGTGCTACCTGAGCCTGTACTTGAATTAAACCCGCTCACTACCCTGAATGAGTTTGTAGATGCATTGAGTCTAATTCCTAAGACAACTTTTGATATACCTTACTTTACTAAGGTAGAGGGGGGCAGTGGCACCATATCCTATCTGGAAAAGGCTTCTTTGACACCTCTTTTAACCCCATTAAAAGAGAAAGTGTACCCCAGATTGGTAAAAATTTGGTATCTATGGCACAACTGCATTGCTGATAAAACATTGACGTTTTGCCGCATTATGCATGTGCGTACCCTCCGTGGGGAAACATAAATAGGTTATTATTTGCTTTATTTTTGTGATTTTTCTGTCATTTTCTGTGATTCTTTTTTGGACTTTTCAAAGTTATCATTTTATGTGAATTTTTAAATTTATTACTTTATGGATTTTTTTGGGTTTTGTTTTTTTTTTCAAGGTTATTATCTTTTGGTTTTTTTAGAGTTATTATTTTATGTGAATTACTCTAACATTTTATGTGAGTCATTATTATTATTTTCTTTTTTTGGCTTTTCTGTGGGATTTCTTTTTGTTGTTATTTTTGAACTTTTTATGTTTTTCTATGTAGGATCGGGACGCCTATTGCTCTTGGTCCACTTTATTGTTAGCACGGCTTCCCGGATAGGTCGAATGAGGGTTGACATACAACTTGGGAGCGCGTGCATCTATTAGGAGTAAGCAAAATGAAGAGAGGGAGGGACCGGGTTACACATCTGACCCGTACCAGGCCCAAAACCGAACCTATGTGGTTGGCACAACTATTAGTTGCGCTAGGCCAACATGGGCCTTAAAATTGTCATTAGTTGCGCCAAGCCAAAAGAGGGCTCAAAATTGCCTGGTGCAACTATTAGTTGCGCCAGGCTTGGCTGGGGAGTAATTTAAACAGCTCGGGTTTGGGCTGTAGGGTATTTTTTTTTTTAAATTTTCCCCCCCTCCTCCTTAAAACCGAAAAATGACCTCCTTAGGGTTCCTTTATGTTGCCTCTACGCGTGCCTCATTGCCATTGCTTGCTTGCGTCGGTCGATTGCCGGCCTGCGCTAGATCAAAGACCCCATCCTCTTCACAAGGTAACCATTAAAACCTCATTTTTCTTGATTTTCCTTGTTTTTCTTGCAAATATGATCTTGATCTTACATTCTTTGATGAGTAATGGTTAACTTTCATGGTATGTATGTTTATTGATGGTGTGTGGATGGTTTCTTATGAATGATGCCCTATTTTTGTTGTTTTATGGGTTTTGCATAATATATACGTATATTATATATTTTTTTGTTGTTTTTATTTGTGCATATTGAAAGGGATTTTTTGTTTTTATTTTTGCAAATAAAGTAAAGGATTTTTTTGGTTTTTATTTTCATAAATAAAGTAAAGGATTTTTTTGGGTTTTGGTTTTTATAAAGTAAAGGGATTTTTTTTTTTGTTTTTTTTTATTTTCGTAAATAAAGTGAATGGAATTTTTTGTTTTTTGTTTTTATTTTTGCAAATAAAGTAAAGGAACTTTTTTGCTTTTGGTTTTTATAAAGTAAAGGGATTTTTTTGTTTTTGGTTTTTATAAAGTAAAGGAATTTTTTTTTGTTTTTGGTTTTTTTTTTGTGCAAATAATGTAAAGGATTTTTTTTTGTGTACATAGACTAAATTGTTTTTTTTTTAAAAGAAGAGCTCTTCTCTTTTTTGGTTTGTTTTTTTGGCTTTTAGGAACACAAAGAAAATGATTGTTTGCTCCCCTCTTTTTTTTTGAACATAAGGAAAAGAGAGATTTTTTTTGGCTTTGTTAGAAGCATGAAGATGATGACTTTTTTTTGGTTTTCTAAACATAAAGGAATAATTTTTTGTTTTTCTTAATGTAAAAGAAGGGCTTTTTACCTTACTTTAGAAACATAAAGGAACGATTTTATTTGATTCTAACTTGCTCTATTTCCAAAGATAGGAATGGGAAATTTTTTGTTTTTTTTTTTGAAGAAGAGATTTTTTTGCATTTTCAATCTAAAAAGGGATTTTTTTTGTTTGTGCATGTGTATCTTTTATTTCTAAAAATAAGTAGGAAAAGGGTGAACATACTTACCTTCCTTTGTAGCATAGTATATCATGAATCTTTATCATTGATCTGATCTGATGTGATTGCTTTTTGTTGCCCCAGAAATGTCGGGTGATGATGAGCATCTTCCTGTGGAGGGCCACGAGGAGGGGCCCAAGGTAGTATATGGTCCACGAGGGGGAGCAGTTCCTTTGGGTAGAGCGAAAAGCGGGCCCATGGCTCGAAATGCAGGGCGAGGCCGCCCAAGTTAGCCTCCTACATCAACAGCATACTCATATTTCAAATTTTGGCATAGCGGGCCAGGTAAAAGATGGTTTAGATTTCTTTCTTTTGTGCAGCTTTTCTTTCTTTCCATAATCTGATGCACTTTTCTCTTCTTATGTAGGACTTGCCCTCTATTGTGTTCAGCAGGGGGTGGCTTGATTTCCAAGACTTCTACCTCTATGTCCTCCCCATAGTGAAGTTTCTGACCTGCCCTGCTATGAGGGCTGATGCTGCCTACCTGAAGGCCTTGATCGAACGGTTTCACCCTAAGACGATGACCTTCCATATGTCGTACGCTGAGATGACCCTGATGCCTGTTGATTGGGCAATGATTACGGGTATTAGGATGGGAGGGATACTGATAGCCAGCCTCTCGGTGCTGAGTATGGAGGACGTCATCCGACTGATACGGGCCTATTCCCCTTGCGGGCGGACACATGGTACCAAGGGCAAGATGACCTGGCTTACCGCGCTTTACACGACCGATGAGTTGGTGGATCTGGGGCAGCCAGATAGGGTGCTTTATATTACACCCGAGCGGGCGATCATCTTGGTTCGCATTACTCTTCTGATCCTGCTGGGTAAGACCCTTTTTACCAATGCGAGCGGTGGTCGAGTCAGCCTAGTGTTGCTGAGCGTCATGGATAATTGGGGTGACGTCCATAGGTATGACTGGGGCAGGGCTGGGTACGCATGGCTGATGTTTAACTTTGCTCAGGTCACGACCGGGGATTCCAAATCTGTTGTTGGTTTTTGGGCCACCTTGGAGGTAATCCCTCATTTTTTCGCCTTCGCCATTTTCCTTGAATGATCTTTATATGTTATTGACCTATTCTTGTGTACTGCTCTTTTTAGGTATGGGGATATCATCATTTTCACCCTGGGCGCCTGCTTCTTCACTTGAAGGAACTTACTTACCCTCTTCTTAGCAACTGGAACCAAGCCTGGCGCCGTGATGTGGGCATGAAGCACCTGGAGATGGGTTTAAGGTCCCAACTTGACCTGATGGTTTCTGAGCAGGTAAAGCCCCTCTTAACAACTTGGTTTACCCATGCTTGGAAATCCTTCTTGATTAGTATACTGTCTGTTTAATTGACTGACCACTTTTGGACTTGGACAGATCCTCCATGACCCGTATCTCGCGCCCCCCTTCTGGAATCTGGCAGCCGTAGGCCCCTCTCGTCTATTTAACACCACCGTGTCATTTTCTTTTATGAGGCGTGGGCCAAGGCTTACTATTTGGGAGAGCGGATGGTGCACAAGTACCAAGGCTACTATGCCATTCTCATGGACCCTCCTGCAGATGTTTGGAATCCTGTTGGTAGCGTTGAGGAACTCACGACGGCCCTTCTCAACAATGGGTTCCCTATCCATGCTCTTCATGTGCCCGGAGACTATCATACTTGGTACGAGTGCCTGCCATATCGATTTATCCTGCCACGATTTGTACCTAGTGTCAATTTCCTTGCATTTGGTGGCCCGCATGGGCAGATAATTACCTTTTCCTCTTTAGATTAGTCTCTTTTTATTTCATCTCGGCCTCTGTTCTTTCTGAACTGATCTTATTTTGTTTACAATTTGCTCTAGGGGACGGCTCTGATGATGAAGGCGGGACGGCGGCGGGTATAACTGATACTTTAGGGGTAGGTCCTTCTGACGTTGGCCCTTCTAGTGCGGGTCCTTCAGGTGAGGGTTCTTCCGGCGTTGGTCCGTCGGGTATTTCTTAGGTTGGTGCCCTTGGGGGTGATCCGACCGTGGTCTAAGGGAAATTTCGATGCCTTGATGACAGTTTCCTCTCGGGTCTGTGTGCCGTCGTGGATAGGCACGCACGTCTCTCCACTGAAGCGGCCCGTGTCCCTCCTCCTGTGGTGATCCCCGGGGTAAGTCTCCTGACGATCCATCTCTTTCTTGTTCTGACCTCCTTTTGCACATGTTTTTATGATTGTCCTGATAGTTGACATTGTATCTTTCTAAATGTAGAACTTTCACTCGGCCATGGAATATGTGGCGTATCATCGTAACCTCATGGAGCTTTGGGATGTGGAGACGGTGAGTATTCTGCTGCTCTACGTTTTGTATGGGTTCCGTCATCATTTTTTGATTAGTCCTGATTTCTTATTTTGGCTATGACTTGCAGCGTGCACGCACCAAGGAATTGTGATCTTTGCTTAGTTGGATTTCTCAAGCCTGGCCTGGGTGGGGGATATGCGGACTTACCAAGGCTCCGCTCGTCGTCGAAAGAAATCAAAGGGCGCGGATAAGGAATAGGCCTTAGTTTCTCCTTTTTAAACATTAGTACTTTGGGATTGATGATTTGAATTTTTAGACAGTGTGGGATGGATGATGTGGTGCTTTGTGGATGATTTTTGGATGCTTTTGTCTTGATTGCATGCCATGGTTCCCCTATACCATATCTATTTTTCTGCAAGGTGTGTTTGCCAAGTGCTCTCTGAAAGTGACCTTTTGGGTCACATGTTTTGATGTAGGATCCCTTCTGCACATAAAAAAAATAAAGTAGTTTCCAAACTGTTAGTGGTTTCTACAGATTGGTGAATGTTTGTTCATGATTACCAATAGTTTTGACCGATTTTTAAAGGGATGGAAAAAGACCGAAATTCCCCCCAATCAGGCCCCAAAATGGCTTAGAAGGAGGGAGCATTAGTCTGGTGCAACTATTAGTTGTGCCAGGCTAAACCCATGGGAAATTGTACTAGGGCAACTATTAGTTGCGCCAGACTAAAGTTTGGGAAAATTGGACTGGTGCAACTATTAGTTGCGCTAGACTAAAGTTTGGGACAATATGCACTGGCACAACTAATAGCTACACCAGCCTTAGCCTTGGGAACAGTGGGTCCTCATATACTCGAGTCAGTCCAAAAACACTTTCTTTTCTATTTGACTTGCCCCTCTTGGCTGATTCTTTTTGTTCTTGCTTGTCAAAGGCGGGTCCATCATCATACATCGATTTTTATCCTCATGAAAGATCTTTGGACGTTTATGGACCCGCTTTCCAACCCTCCCTTACGCGGAGGGCCCGGAACCAATTTACCCATCTCCTTGGGCATGGGCCCCAAATTTCTAACGAGTTGGGTTGGGAGCTTGAATGAGAGTGAGCTTGTTGACTTGGAGCACCTTGGGCTATCTCACCTTCCTTCCTTTCTTGAGGTTCCCCCACAGTGGGACCTTCTTCATGCCGCCACATCCTTTTGGAATCCGAATGGCCATGTGTTCTGATTTGGGAATTGGGAGATAACTCATACTCTTGAGGAATTGTCCAACTTGTCTGGTTTGAGGCTTCACAGGGGCCTTGCCAAGATTGTGCTGAAGCCGGGCTATGCCAAAACCGTTCACCTTACCTTGGGCTTGAAGAAAAATGAATATATGAAAAGTCTCATTGGGGGGCCCACTAGGTGTTCGATGAAATTCTTGAAAGAACTTTTTGGTGACGAAAGTCTCCGAAAATTGCCGACTCGGAATATCTTCAACGTGAAAGCATTCTCTCTTGGCCTTATCTTAAAAATCCATTTCTTTACTAGTGGAGAGAGTTTCTCCTTGGCAATTTGCGATATTTTGACCGAGTTGGAGGTAGGCCGATCTATGTTGCATTTGGTGCTCGCCGAACTTTTTCAGTGCCTTGATGCGTTTTTCCCCTAGGAAGACCAAGAATCTTGGAGGTTGCCCACTTTTACTTCAGGTTTGGCTGGGAGAGCATCTTGCCATTTTGGGACCAGTGCCCCTCTTTCATCTTGCTCAGGGAGAGGTGGTCCAATGCTTTTTGGGTAGGTGCCATATGATTCCCCAGGTAGATTTGTCAGAATTGAAGCTTTAGCTGACTAGCGTGGATCTTATATGGAGACTTCCTTGGCTAGAGCTAACTTTTCCTGTGATTCATTCCAGAGACCATGAGGGCATCACCCTTCTGGGGTTGACCGGCAGCACCTTCTACTTCCCATTTTGGGTGTTGCGTCAGTTCAGCTGCACTTAGTAGGTGCCTTACGAGGGAAAACCCCCTCTGTGTGACTTGATCTTTTCTAGAGGGTCCTCTCGGGACATGGATCGGATCGCCGCTCTTTGGGAGAGACGTCAGTCGATGTTGATGTGCGATATGGAGCAGGGAAATTTGGTTCAGTCTTCTCCTGAGTATCAGGCCTGGCTACTGACTGAGCAGCCAGTTGTTGATCGTCTGGATTTTGCGGAGAGTATTGACATCGGAGGCCCCTGGCCAAAGAAAGAGACAGTACTCCGAGCCCTTGGAGCCACTGATACTTCTCGAAAGAAGGATACGAGCTTGCATGGTCGTTGGTTGACTGAGCGGAATGCCCAGGAAGATGATTTTCGTGCTGAGATTAGTGCCTTGAAGCACGAGCTGGGCCGCTGATTCCTTCCTGCACACATAACGTTTTGCACAGATTAGATACACAGAAAAGCGATGTAAGAAACCCCTTTTAGAGATACACACTTTTTGGTATACATATTTTCTTTATGTTTATTTTTTTTGTTTGTTTGTTTTTTTTTTTGTTAAAAGAAAGAAAGAAAGAAAGAAAGCTGGACATCACAACGACTATTTTTTGGGATGTGGTGTAAGCGGTGCATTCTGTAAATGGAAAAGGAAAATCTATTATATTTACAAAGACTCCTCTTCTTCTTTTTTATTTGTTTTTATTTGTTTTTTTTTTCTTCTTTTTTTGATTAATGGGTCCCTTTAACAAAGAGGGCTTTCCGCCTTGCTCTTTATTCTCTTTTTGTTTGGTTTGATGCCTCAATCACAGGGTGAGAACTCGGGTCCCCTTTTTGGGCATGATTGAACCCCCTTTAAGTAGTCGGATCTTGGGTGAGTTTCAACAGCTTTACTAAGATTGGAACGTCAATCCCTTCGGATTTAGTCAAACCTTTCTCCTTACCTTGAGTCATACGTTTTCCAAAGCAATTTTGGTCAACATGAGCGGCCCAACCAGAAAAATGGGCAATAGGGAGGGTAACAAAAAGGGCTCCACAAACATTAGTCAATCATTTCAAACCTTTCTTCCTTTCTCTTTTTTTTCTTCTTTTTTATTTATCTCCTTTTTTACCCGTGGCGCCCTTTCAGGTTTTCACCACGTCCATGGGTTTAGCTCTCTTACCCTAATCGCCCTTTCGAGTATTCACCTGGTCCGCACAAACTCACTGTTTTTACCCGTAGCACCCTTTCGGGTTTTCACCACGTCTATCTTACTTTGAGCTTGTATTTTTTTTTTTCTTTATTTATTTATTTATTATTATTATTTTTTCAACAGCCATGACATAGACGTCGATTCCATCGTAGCCGGCTGAATGGGGTCCTGGTGTCGTCTCACAACTCGGCTTGTGCTGACTTTAACATATATTATGACTGCTTGTGAACCTAAAAAGAGGGCTTCCTTCAGGGTGTAGCTTGGCCATGGGTTAGGTTAGGAATTGAAGGTATGCTAGGCTAAAAGGGTTTCCTTGATACGGCTTCAGTTTTCTTAACATACTTTCTTCCTTGGGAATTTTTACTGTACATGTCTCATGATTCTTCTACAATTTTTTTGTTCTTTTTGCTCCATTTCAGGCAATCTCTTTTTGAGGTTTTGCTTTTTTTATTTTTTTTTATTTTGATAGTAACTTTACTTCCCTTTTTTTTGTATATGTACACACATTTTTTTTGGGAAAGGGGGTTATTGAAAGAAAGGCCCAGGCTCAAATGGGGTAGCAAAGGATATCATTATTTTTAGGGATACTTTTTTGCTACTGTGTTTGGAATGATGGCCTCTTTTGAGTGGTTCTTAAGCAATCACATATCTGTTTCACCAATACTTACCTTATCGCGATAGACTAAAAGTAGAACCGTCGGACATATCTAGCGTTGATGGGCTCAAGAAGATGATCTCCGTCCATGGTGGTGAGGCGGATGGCGTATCCCAGTAGCACTTCTCGAACGACGTAAGGTCCTTCCCAGTTTGGCTTGAACTTCCCTCTTGGATCGGCGTGGAGGGATGGGAAGATTTTCTTCAACACAGTGTCTCCTACCTTTAGATCTTGACTGCGGACACGTTTATTATAAGCGTGTGCGATTCGCCCCTGGTAGACTTAAGTGTGACACAAGGCTTGGAGTCTCTTCTCGTCTAGTAGATTCAACTGTTTCGAAGCGGGATCTCTCTCTTTCTGCTTCAGATAAGCCTGATTCCATAAGGACTTGGAGCGAGGGTACTTCAACCTCAACTGGTAGGATGACCTTGGTTCCATACACAAGGGAGAACGGTGTTGCCCCTATAGCGGTACAGAACAATGTTCTGTAGGCCCACAAAGCAAACGATAGCATTTTGCTCCAATCTCGGTAAGTGACAACCATCTTCTCAAGGATACAGATGACCGTCTTGTTCGTAGCTTCTACGGCTCCATTAGTTTGAGGCCGATAAGGTGACAAGCGATGGTTCTTGATTTTATATTGCTCACAGAAGGCTCGGATGCGCTTATTTGCAAAGTTGGTGTCATTGTCTGTGATGATATCTTTGGGTACTCAAAATTGACACACAATATTACTCTTGAGGAACTTCTCAATGTGACTGGCCGTGATGTTGGCATATGACGCCACTTCTACCCATTTAGTGAAGTATTCAATGGCGACGAGGATGAACCGATATCCATTTGATGCTTTTGGATTAATCATTTCGACAACGTCAAGTCCCCAAGTAGCAAATGGCCAAGGAGTGGCCATGCAGTGTAGATCGATGGTAGGAGCATGAATCAGACTGGAGTGATCCTGACACTTGTAGCATTTCTGGACATCTTTGCAGCAATCTAATTCCATAGTGGTCCAAAAGTATCTCTGCCTCAGAATTTTCTTAACAGGCATGTGACCGCTAACGTGAGCTCCGCATACTCCCTCATTGATGTCCTTCATTATGTTGATTGCTTTACTTTCTGTAAGACACCTGAGTAAGATGTTATTATAGAACCGCTTGTAAAGGCACTCCTCGCAAACAACATAGCCTGTCGCTAGACATTGAATGGTTCGTCGATCTGTCTTGGATGTATCCTCAGGAAAAATTAGTGTCTAGAGGAAATTCTTGATATCTGAGAACCAAGGTGGCTCATCATCAGGCTTTATAGGTTCTTCAATCTGGAGGCAGAAGGTCGGCTCATTCCTTTGCTTGATCATGATTGGCTTCATCTCAACACCATATGGGATTTCTATCATTGACGTCAGCGTTGCTAGTGTATCGGCAAAGCGATTCCTTATCCATGGGACATAGGAGAAAGTGACATCCTCGAAGCAAGCTATCAGATCCTCAAGGTGCTCAGGGGATCGGTTTCTCATCTTTCGTCTTCCAATCACCATTCGTCTGGCTTATGATTAACTGTGAATCGCCAAAAACTCGAAGGTGAGTTACATTCAGATTGAGAGCCGCTTGCAGACTAGCGACACAAGATTCATACTCAGCCATGTTGTTAGTGTAAGGGAAGTTGAGCTTGATAGAGACGGGTACGTGGGATCCTTTTGGTGAGATCAGAATGGCGCCAACTCCCTGACCTTCTGCATTAGCTTCCTCGTCAAAGTGCATTACCTAAGACACTTCTGCTTCTTCTGTATTGTCTTCTATCATGAAAAGGATGTCCTCATGGGGGAACTCAGTTCTCAAAGGCTCATAATCTGGCAAAGGATTCTCGGCAAGATGATCAACGAGTACCTGCCCTTTAATCAACTTCTGAGTGACTTACGTGATGTCAAACTCAGATAATAAGAGCTACTAGCGTGCAATCCACCCAGTGAGGGCCGGCTTCTCGAAAAGGTACTTCAATGGGTCCATTCGGGCTAAAAGTAGAGCGACTTGAGATAGCAAGTAATGGCGGAGCCTCTGAGTAGCCCACACAAGAGCTAGGCATGCTTTCTCCAGTTAAGAATAGCGCGTCTCATAATCAGTAAACTTTTTGCTCAGATAGTAGACGGCCTGCTCCCTTCTCCCTATTTTGTCATGCTGCCCTAAGACACATCCCATCAAAACTTTCATCGTGGAGAGATACATCAAGAGTGGTCTCCCTGGCTTGGGTGGTACCAACATGAGTGGGTTAAAAAGATAGCTTTTGATTTTGTCGAACACTGCCTGACAATCATCATTCCATTCAATGGGCGAGTTCTTCTGAAGTAGCTTGAAGATCAGCGCGCAAATTGGGGTTAGCTGTGCAATGAACTGACTGATATATTGTATTCTACCCAAGAACCCTCTAACTTCCTTCTCAGTAGACGGTGGTGGCATTTCAGTGATAGCTTTAACTTTGACTAGGTCGACCTCGATCCCTCTCCTGCTGACGATGAATCCCAACCGTTTCCCGAACATTGCGCCAAAAGTGCACTTTTGTGGATTCAGACATAACTTGTACTTTCTCAGCCTCTCAAATAGCTTCTAGAGGTTTGCCAAGTGATTGCCTCACTCCGGTGACTTGGCTATCATATCATTGACATATACTTCAATTTCTCGGTGCATCATGTCATGAAACAGTGCGATCATAGCTCTCTGGTATGTTGCACCGGGGTTCTTCAGTCCAAATGACTTGACTCAGTCGCAAAAGGTGCCTTAAGGTGTGATAAACGCAGTCTTCTCTTGATCTGCCTTTGCCATCTTTATCTGATTGTATCCAGAGAATCTGTCCATAAAAGAAAGCATCCCGTGCTTGGCAGTATTATCGACGAAGATGTCGATGTGCTGCAATAGAAAATCGTCCTTCGGGCTTGCCCTGTTCAAATTTCTAAAATCAATGCACATGCGGACCTTTCCATCTTTCTTCGACACAGGCACGATATTGGCTAGCCACTGCGGGTATTTAGATACCATGAGAAACCTCGTGTCATAATGTTTGATGACCTCATCCTTGACTTTCAACATCCACTCGGGTCGGAGATGTCTCAGCTTTTGCTTAACTGGCTTTATATCAGGGTAGAGAGGCAACTCATGCTCAACTAAATCGATGTCCAGACCAGGCATGTCCTCCTACGACCAGGCAAAAATGTCTTGGTATGACCGAAGGAAGCCGATCATGCTTTTCCTTTCTTCGAGAGACAACGACGTTCTAATCTTGGTAATTCGAGGAATCTCCTCAGTCCCTAGATTAACGTCTTCGGTCTCTTCGACAATGGGGATAGGGCCATGCTCAAATTCGACAAACCGGTCAAGGAGCTCATTAGGGAGTTCCTCCAAAGGACTATCCTCGTCTAGACTCATAATTCCTACCTCTTCTTATATTTCTACAGGAAATGGGTCGATTTTACGTGGGATGGGTATTTCGATTAAGGCATCCTCATCTAGACTCATAACTCTTGCCAAGGGCTTATCTCACTTTTTATAGGTTTTTTTTTTTTAGGAAATAGGTGCTAAACTTTAGGCCACTCCTTGCTTCCAGAGTTTGGGGCAAAGATGCCCAGTTGCGTACCTGAGGGACTGCTCCTTTACCTGATTGGATGGAGGGTGCTGACTGATATGGCTTATTGGAGTCAGCCTCTATCATGTTGATCCCCATTTTGTCTGAGATGATATCCTCAAATGTTAACACAGTTTTGTGGTGATTCACCACAGGGGGAGTTTGTTTAGGTACTGGCCATCGTTCGTCGAAGAGGGATACGCGGCCAAGTCTATCTCTAAGGTAGGAAGGGTAATGTGGGGATTGGTGGGATGGACAGGGACAATGGGTTTGTGTGGGGTCAAATGGGTTACTCCATTTTGATCGATTTTCACAACCCCAGTGCTGACAAAGGATTCCCTGATGTGCGGCCTAGGGTGAGGTTTCTCTTCAATGTTGATTCCTTGAGCTCTCGCAGCTACAGTGATCCTAAATTTCTCTTTAGCCTCTCGGACCTCTTCCTCCGCGGGCTTGTAACCTAACCCGAATTGGACATTCTGCCCCTTGGCAATGACTGACTCTTTCCTTCCTTATAATCTGGGCCCCATACCCCTTCCTTTCTGATAGCCTTATTTTTGGAGCATAGCTACCACTGCTACCATTCTGCCTCCAATTTTAGGAATGATCCCCTCAATGGGCTCCGGGAGTATTGCCGACACCTCATATTCAAAACTGTGGAGCCCGACATCCACAGTGGTGTGCAATACATCTAGTATATTGGGTTTCTCAATGCTATTGGAGGCCTTTTCTTTCTCACTGTGCCCCTCTCCGATGATTGTAATAATCTTATGCCCATATGCAAATTTGAGTTTTTGGTGTAACGTGGAAGTTATGGCTCCGACTTCGTGTAGCCACGGGCACCCCAACAACAGATTAAATGAGGATTTAATGTCCATTACATGGAATAAAATGGAAAAGGTCATTGGCCCGATTAACAGCTCATGATTAACTTCTCCCATTATTTCTCTCTTGGTATTGTCAAAACCTCTAGCGCTAGTTCTCGTGGGCCTCAACATGCATGGATCGACCCCGATCTTGGTGGCGGTTCTTAATGGGCATATATTCAATGCAGACCCATTATCAATTAGAACCAAGGGGATTACATGTTTCCAGACTCGACTGTTATATTCAAAGACTTCGAGTGGCTACCTCCTTCCTCTGGTAAGTCAGCGTCTGAGAATGAAATGGCATTCAGAGCCATCACTTGATCAATTATCTGCCTGACCTCATCTGGGCTAGCTTGGAGTGACACATGCGTATTTTTTAATGCCCCCATTAATGCTTAGAAATGGAGTGAGGACGTCATCAACAGATCCCATACGGTTATATGGGCGGACATTCTTTTCAGCTGAGTCTCTAGTATATGCTCTCAACTCATTTTCTCGAATGGGTTCATTGTGCTATCTTTCTTCCCCTTTGGCTGGGCTTGTACTACCATCGGTGCTTCTGGCTGCTTAGAGATCTTTCCTAACTTGGTAACAAAGTCCACGACTCCTTCTCTGCTGCTGCTGCAGGTGTTAGCATTGGTTTGCTCATAGCTCAGCGGGACTTGATGTTGATCATAGGTTGGTCCTGAGAGCTAGTATGGCATGGCTGTCGGTACTTGAGGTGCATATACAAATGTCTCAGGAGGTGTGAGCAACACTTGGTTTACCTCGATGGTAGTGGATTGGGCGGCTAGATTGGGCCAACTGGGGGTGGTGAAGCTTGAAGGTGTTGGTAATTGGTAGCTGATGGGCGGTGGAGGATTGGGGGTTTGATGGGACATTAGGTGATTGACGGGGGTGGTGGAGTTTGCAGGTGGTTGAACTGGGGGTAATGGGGTGGGCGCAAGCCATTGGTAGTTTATTGGCAGTAGAGGATTGGGGGCCTGTTGGTTCATTGGTAATTGATGGGGGTGGTGGTGTATGGTTGATAAGCATTTATATGAACATAATTGACGGGTGTGGCTGATGGGGTTCAATTTGTGGAGTCGGGTTGGGGAAATAATCTGACAAATTCAGGGGTTCAATCACCCTGATATTCCTTTCTTAAACATTTCTCGGCAATGGTGCTACATAGCTCTCTCGCTCACTGATGTAATCGGACGGGTCAAACTCAAATTCCTCCTCATATTCTTCTACCATTCTGATGGTGGGTCTTGGACCTGCTCCTCCGATAGGATGTGGTGGCAAAGGCACCTGGTGGATATTCGCATACTAGTTTGATTGGGTGGGTGTAGGGGGAATGATCTTCCCAACATCGATTAAATCTTGGATCGCGTGCTTCAATGGGAAGCAACGATCAGTCGGGTAACCCGAACCCTGATGAAAATTACAATGGGTATTTGGGTCATAGTTTTTTGGGATCGAGTGAGGAGGAGGTTGCGATTGACAGATAGTAACTAATCTCTTTTCTATTAATAAAGATAAAAGTAGACTTAATGATTGTCCCATGGGTGTAAACATTCGATCGTAGCGGGCTCTCCTCTGTACCGGAGTCATTTGCATTCCTTGCCCATTCCTTGCTCTCTGCACTACTCAGTTCTGACTAGTGCTAGCGGGGCTGCCTGAAATTGAAACGGGGTTATATTATTATTGAGCCTGGAATTGGCATTGTTCTGGACATCGGTCCCTGTTCTCTTCTCATTCATTTATTCTGAAAACCTCCTAACCCCAGTGGCTCCACTTAGTATATTTTTGTTCAGGCGCCCCTCCCTGATAGCATCTTCATAGCGATTGGCTTTCCATACTAGATCAACAAAACTAGACTGCTGCTGATACACCAGAAAGTTAGAGATCTTTAATAGAGTATTCTTGGAAATCATCTCTATCTGCTCATCATCAGGTATTCTGTTTCTGACCTGAGCTGCTAGTGCTCTCCACCACCCTAGATAATTGCTGAAGGTTTCGTTCGGGTTCTGCTTTAAACGGGCTAAGTCTAACTTACGCGGCTTAATGTCTATGCTGTAAATATATTGCTCTTGAAATAAGTGGGCCAGATCTTTCCACGCCTTCTTCATGTAGGGTTCCAAGGATGTGAACCATCTCAGGGCCGAACCTGTCAGACTCTTCTGAAAGACTTTTATTAGCAGTCTCTCATCACCTCCATATTGGCACATGTCCCCACAATAGGACTTGAGGTGTGTAATTGTGTTGCTCGTGCCGTTGTACTTGTCAAACGCTGGCATTTTGAATTTTGGGGGTAGGGGGACTTCAGCAAATAGGTATAAATATGTGAAATCAGTCGCGTGGATTTCAGCACCACCCATTTTCATCAACTGCTTTTGTATTTTGACCAACTATTCTTTCAGCTATTCTGACTCTTTTCATACAGGGGCTGCTTTCTCGGCCATTGGTTGGACTTCACTTTGGGCCACCAAGGGGTGGGCAGTTATGGGAGGAGGGTTAAGGCTGGTCAATGCCCCAGCATAGGCTCCACTATTCCTAATCTTGTCCTGTTCATACTGCTGGTCGGTATAGTGTGCAGTGAGGGCGGGATTCTCTTGTTGGTGTTGCATGGGTTGGATTGGAATGACATGAGCAAGGATTGGGTGAGCCCATTGGGGGTGAGGGAAAGTTTATTGGACGATGGGATGAGTGGAAGTTTGGTTTTGGGGTGGGGCCTGATGGGGCCATTGGGCATGGGGAGTGGTTTGGAGATGGTCTTGGGGTACGGGGCCATGGGAAAATTGGGTTTGGAGTATGGCAAGGGTTTGACCTAGGTGTGAAGGTTGGGGGAAATGTTGGGGGTATTGAGGGAGGTATGAGTGTGGGATTTGGGCTTGGGCCATGAAACCTTGGTGGGTCCTGGGCCCAGGGCCCTGGGCGGGTCCGGGCCAGTGAGCCTTGGTGGGTTTGGGCCATGGGCCATGGGTGGGTCTGGGCCATGAGCCCTAGGTAGGTTTAGCCTAGTGGGATTTGATGGGTTTGGGCCATGGGCCCTTGGTAGGTCTGGCCCAGTGGGCCTTGATGGGTTTGGGCCATGGGCCCTTGGTAGGTCTGGCCCAGTGGGCTTTGAGGGGTATTGGCAATGGGCCTTTGGTGGGTATGGGATATGGGTCCTTGGAGGGTGTGGGCTTGGGCCAAATGGGTTTGGGCCATGGGCCCTTAGGTATGGGTTTGGGCAATGGACCCTTGATGATTTTGGGCCATGGGCCCTTGAGTATGGGTGATGGGGTGTTGGGCCATTGGGCCTTGGAAATCATGGGTGGTGGGGTTTTGGGCCAATGGGCCTTGGTGAATGGTGGGGTTTTGGGCCAATGGGCCGTGGGGCATGTGGGAGATGGGGGTTTGGGCCATTGGGGGTTGGGGCATATGGGAGATGGGGGTTTGGGCCATTGGGCCTTGGGGCATATGGGAGATGGGGGTTTTGATGGTATGGATTATGGGGGGTTGATGGGGGTCATGGGGGAGTGAGGCATGGAGATTAGCTAGGGTGTGAGATGGGTTTATGGACATGAGGTGTGGAGGAGAGGAGGCATTTTGGGAAGCCTTCCGCATGGAGTAGGCTTGGAACATCTCCTCCATCATGGTCATGGAAGGAGGGTCGGATGTGGATGGTGGATAAAATGGTAAATTATGTGATAAAATGGTAAATTATGTGACTGATCAGTCTTCCAAAAAGAAAATTTCTAGAAACAGAGGATCTAGAATCTCTTATCTAAGGTCTTTAGGATTTCTTAAGGGAAGAATCTCTATTCTTAAGAACTCTAAATGAGATTATGATTTAGGGTTTCCCTATAATACCTTTTTAACTTATTAGGAAAACATCCGACGTTATGCGAACACACGAAAAAAGGATGTATAGACATTTATTTCAATGTCTAAAATAAAGGTTTAAAACCTACATACTAAGGTTCGATCCTCTGACCTCTTGTCTCTAACTCGACCCTTTAACTAGTAGGCTATACAAATAACTTGTGTCAATTAATGACAGAAATAAATATAAGAGTTTGAAAAACTAGAACATAAATTTTTAAGTAAAACATTTAGAAATTCAAAGCATGCTGTGTATATGTTATTAGGCACATACAAATAATTTAGGTGTATCAAAGACATGAAATTTGAATCACTATAATCTTTCCTACTTATAAAAATTTTACCCTCAAAATTGAGTCATACCTTTACTCGAAGAGGTAGGGATAGTCCTTCCTGATAGTATCCTCGCGTTCACATGTGGCTTCTTCACGAGAGTGATATTTCCAAATAGCAAGGGCCAAAGGTATAAGTTTATTTCTCAGGGTCTGCTCCTTCCAATCAACATTGTGAACAGGCTTCTCTACAATGGACATATCTTTATAAACCTCCAAGGGTTCCCAGTCGATCATGTGAGCAGGGTCTATCACATATTTCTTTAGCATGGATATGTGAAAAATATTAGGCACCTTGATAAACTTTGGTGGTAGCCTGACTCAATATGTTGTTTCTCCGATTCTCTTCAAGACTTCAAATAGTCCCATGAATCTCGGACTAAGCTTTTCTTTCAGCCTGAATCTCATTACTCCCTTCATAGGGGAGATTTTCAAGAAGACTTTATTCCCTTTGATAAATTCCCAATTCCTAATTTTCAAATCACCGTAACTCTTCTGCCTACTCTGCGTGGTCCGCATTCTTTCTAGGATAAACTGAACTTTCTTAGATGTATCTTTAACAATCTAAGGTCCTAGCAAACTTCTCACACCAACCTCATCCCAACACAAAGGAGTTCTGCAACTTCTCCCATATAAGGTTTCATACGGAGCCGTCAGTATAGTAGACTAGTAATTGTTGTTATAGGCAAACTCCGTAAGTAATAGATGTTCGTCCGCATTGCCTCTAAAGTCCAGTACACAAGCACGTAGCATGTCTTCCAACACTTAATTCAGTCTTTCTGTCTACTCATCCGTTTGAGGATGAAAGGTGGAGCTAAATTTTAACTTAGACTCCATCCCATCTTGAAATTTCGGCTAAAATCTCGAGGTGAAATATGGGTCTCTATATTATATAATATCAGTAGGTACTCCATGTAATCTGACAATCTCTCGAATGTAAATATCTACCAACTGTGACGCTTAATAAGTCATGTAATATGGAATAAAATGAGTTGAATTAGTCAAGCTATCAACCACAACCCAAATAGCATCATTCCTCTTCAAAGTCCTTGGCAAACCGGTAATGAAATCCATACCGATACTTTCCCATTTCCATCCTAGAATCGATAGCGGTTGAAGTAAACCAGGTGCTTTTTGGTGTTCGACTTTAACTTGATGGCATGTGAGACAACTTGCCATGTAGTCAGCGATCTCTCTCAACATGTTATTTCACCAATAATTTTTCTTCAACCCTTTATACATCTTGTTGTTTGTAGGGTGAATAGAGAATTTAGACTATGTGCCTCGTCCAAGATCTCTCCTTTCAATTCTAAATTATCGGGTCCACAGTAGCGTCTCAGGAATAAAACCATCCCATCATCTCTAAAAGTTATCTCTGACTTCCCATTATCCTTCAGTTTCAAAAGGTTGGGATCATTAAGCTGTAGTTTCCTAATTCGATCAAGTAATGAGGAGGTGATAATAATATTTGAAAGTAATGCCCTTGGTCGAATCACTTGCTCTGGAATAATTCCGTTGAGGGCATCAACAACTACATTAGCATTTCTCGGGTGATATTTGATCTCGTAATCGTAATCGATCAGGAATTCCAACCATCTTCTCTGTCTCATGTTCAAGTCTTTCTGAGTAAAAAAGTATTTCCAATTTTGGTGATCTGTGGAGATGATGAATTTATCCCCATAGAGGTAGTCCTCAGATATTCAACATAAATATGATAGCAGCTAGTTCTAGATCATGTGCAGGGTAATTCTTTTTATGATCCTTTAGCTGCCTAGATTTATAAGCCACAACTCTCATTCTGCATAAGGACACCACCTAATCCTTTAAACGAAACAACAATATTAACGATAAAGCCACCATTGCCAGTAGCTAACACTAGAATAGATGCAGTAGTTAACCTTTTCTTCAATTCGAGAAAGCAATTCTCACACTCTTCGGTCCAACCGAATTTTGCATTCTTCTTGGTAAGCCCAGTAAGAGGTCTTGAGATATTTCAGAACCCTCCATGAACCTTCTATAGTAACTTGCTAAGCTCAGGAAACTCCGTACTTCAGTATCACTCTTGAGACTCACCCAATTTATGATGACTTTGATTTTAGCATGATCAATAGTAATCCTTGTCTCAAAAATCCTATTGCCCAGGAATGCCACTTCACGCATCAAAAATTTGCATTTAATTGTCTTAGCGTACAATTGGTGGTCCAAGAGGGCTTGCAAGGCTGTCCTCAAGTGCTCGATGTGTTCTTCTTCTGACCTGAAATAAATTAGAATGTCATCGACAAAGATCACCACAAATAGATCCAAATAGGGCTTGAAAATACGATTCATCAAGTCCATGAAAATTGCAGGGGCATTAGTCAATCCGAAGGGCATTACTAAAAATTCATACTGCCCATACCTCATACTGAATGTCGTCTTAGCCACATCAGACTCTCTCACCCTTAACTAGTAATATTTAGATCTCAGATCGATCTTAGAGAAGTATCGTGTACCTTGCAGTTGATCAAATAAAACATCGATCCATGGCAATGGATACTTATTTTTAACCGTTGCCTGGTTCAATTGTCGATAGTCTATGTACAGTCTTTGAGTACCGTCTTTCTTCTTCACAAATAAAACAGGAGCATCCCATGGTGACTGACTCCTAATAAAGTCCTTATCTTAAAGTTCATGTAACTGTTTCTTTAATTTTGACAGTTCTACAGGTGCCATCTTGTAAGGAGTCTTGGCTATCGGCGTCGTACCAGGTACTATCTTAGTCTAAAATTCGACTTCCCTACTCGATGGTAAGCCCAACACTTCATTGGGAAAAACTCTGGTGAATTCATTCACAAAGGTACCGAAGATATGTCTCCCCGCTTTTCCTCGACTTCCATTATGACAAAGAGCTTAGGAATGACACCTTTCCGTGCTCCCTTGAATTTAAACGCCGACCCCTCCAAAAGGGTAAAAATAACAATCTAAGGTCACATGAGGTTCAGCGAGCAATTCATCCCCAAAATGACATTAAAGTCTTCGAATTCCAGTTCAATCAGGTCGACAACCAATGCATAGGTCCCAACCTGGATAGAAAATGAGAGTAGAATTTGTCAGCTAGGACGCTCTTCCCTAGGGGATTGGCTACGGTCAATGGAATGTTCATCGGAGATGAGCACTTCTCAAGGCGCTTAGAGTTCAAAAAGATGAATAAATGGGTAGCACCCGAATCGAAAAGTACGTGAACAAAAAGCCAAATGATTGACATCAAACCTGAGCATACAAGACGCACGACAATTTAAAGTATCTAGCATAATAATCATCATTCAATTTAAATGCTAATGTCTATAAGGTAACATTAATTCTCAACTGATTCATCATTGTTTTTAATGCAAACGTTACTGAAAAATTGATCATTTTGCATAAATTAATATGCATGACATCACTACATATATAGGTATGAAACAAATTATTCATGAATTTTAATAAACAAACATATCTTGGATAGGGCTGTCAACGGGCCGGGTCGGGACGGGTTCGGGCCGGGCTTTTATTAGGCCCGATTATTTTTTCATTTGAGATTGAAGCCCGAACCCGGCCCGAGTAGTAACCCGGGCCGGGCTAGGCCCGAAAAACTTCTAAAATATAAAGCTCGAACCTGACCCGACAAAACCCGACCCGATTACTATTAAACCAAAATTGGCCCGATTTGTATTTCAAGGCCCTCCAATGAAGAAAAAACCTGCAGAAAATGCAGATCTAAGCTATATAAACTCTTTAAAATTTACCAAAAATCCTATACATCATTATATAAAAGTGAAAAAAAAAAATTCTCTAAATCTTTTCCTCTTTATAAAACAAATTTATTCAAAAACTCATGCGGTAGCATAGATTTTGGGTTAGCTTATTTGGGTCAAGATACAAAGAGATGAGAACCAAGGTTGATGCTTGTTGTTGATCGAACGATCTATGAAGGTGTGAGGTGTTGAGGCGCACGAGAGAGAGAGAGAGAGAGAGAGTGTACATAGATCTATGGAGGTGTGAGAGAGAGAGATGGAGGTGTGAGGTGAGAGAGAGATCTATGGAGGTGTGTGAACAGATCTATGGAGGTGTGAGAGAGAGAGAGAGATGGAGATGTGAGGTGAGAGAGAGATTATGGAGGTGTGAGGTGTTGTACAAAGATCGTCTCTACTCTCTAAGCTAAGCTAAAATTTTCTTGAATACAAACCCTAAAAGAAGAGGGGTTTATATAGGATAGGGTTTTGATGGGTTTAAAGACTAAAGTACCCAAATACCCTTTAATAAGAGTAATTTTTCTTTTCTAACCCTAAGCATAACGGCCCGTTTATTTGTCACTCTCAAGCATGAACCTGAACCCGCTCTTTATTCGGGCTTAGCCCGGCTCGACCCATTTAGCATTTAGCTTAAATAAATAAGCTCGAAGCCGACCCATACAGGCCGGGCCCGGGCTGAAGACCGACCCGTTGACAGCCCTAATCCTGGATGACATCGTTTGAAGCTCTTGCATCAATGCCAGATAGGGTATACACTTGACCATTAGCCGTAATCATCGTCTGGGGCGTAGTCCTCAATCCAGATGATTTCCTAGGCATTCTACACTCGGTTGCTTTATGCCCTTGCTGCCCATAGTTGAAACAAGTACTCTATTCTCTCTGGTAGGAGCCATGATGATGCTTGCCACAAGTGGTGCAAATCGGTATAGTCTTTGCAGTCGACACCATTGATGAGACACTCTTGCTTTGCTAAGAGAATGTCAGTCTTGAGTAAGGCGTGGTCCTACTCTCCAATATCATGCTTGATTTCGAAAATGCTTAATCTCTATGGCCAGATAGAAAGTTTTTAGCCGAGCTTTGACCGACATTACCAATCGTAGGAGTAATCTTCATTTCTCTCTCTATGGTGTAACACCTATCAATCAGATCCTCATATGAATCGCTTCGATGTCTAACCACCAACTTCCTGATCTAGGGCCTCAAACCCCTCTCAAACCTCCTGAGTCGAAATTTCTCATTAGAAGTCAGGGTCGGTGCGAACTGACTCAGTTCTGTAAAGAGTTTGGCGTAAGCGTCTACAGCCATCTCTCCCTGCAGAAGGTTCAAGAGTTCATCTATCCTCGCTTCCTAGATACTTTGAGGGTAGTACTTATTGTAAAACACCTTCACAAATTTGCCCCAATCCCAAACATATTCGCGCTCTTCGACCTGAGTTGCCTCTTTCAATTGTCTCCACCAATTCTCGACATCCCCTTCCAGTTTGTAGGTTGCCAACCTCACCTTCGTTGTCTCATTACATTCCATCAAATCAAAGATCTTTTCCATCTGCTACACCCATTTTATAGCCTTAGCACTATCCCCTATTCCATTGAAGTGACACAGTCACTTCTTACTGAATTCGGATAATTCTGACCTAGGAGTACGTGTAGGATGGGAATTTAGAGCTCTGGTTGCATTGATTGTATTCACAATAGCCTCAGTCAATGCATCAATGTGCTTGTTCGTCATCTGCAATCGATCAATAACTCACATTAAGCTCTAGTTCCACATATTCCCAACGTAAGTATCAACCTTAGGCTTTGATACCAATTGTAGCGCCCCGAGTTCTCAAAATCTGAGATTATAAGATCTTAGGCCTCATCATTACATACCAGGAACCAAAGATTAAATAAAAACTAACCAAGAGTACACTAAAGCAGCAGAACATAAGAGAATGTAAAAGATAAATTTAAACATTCATGGTAAACTTCTTATTCCAAACCATTCAATCTCATAATTATCAAGTCCTGAAACAGCCTTCCTTCTAAAATAAAGAAAAAGAACTTATAATTAACTAATCCTTCATAAAAAATGCCTAACGAAAATGTTTATAAATTGAAATAAATAATTAAGCTTCAAAGTTCTCTTCATTATTCAACATCGGTTCTTGAGCACCACGAGTAGTCTCATCATCGTACACCCTTACATTATTGTCAACTGCACTTGTCTCATCTGGCCACCCACATAAAAGGAGTGTAAGTTAAACTTGTATGGACCAAATGTAGACACCCAAATTTGGCCCAAGGCCCGATTGAAACATACTTCGAGAAGGGCGTACCCCTAAGCTTCCGATAGCATCTTCGTTACCCTTAGGAACCTTCCCAAACATTTAGAAACTTATCTAAACTCTTAGGAATTAACCCCAACCTATAAAACCTCTTCAAACCTGTTATTGACCCTCCCGGGCAGTGGTTGGAAAGATGTATGCCAAAGCTTGTGGAGACCCCTGCTAAAACTAAATCATATACCATTGAAAGGTAGAGGTTTCCAGCTTTCCAACAAGCTAAGAATCACCTCGATCCGAGTCCTACATTGAAAGTTATGGCAATCCAAAGTTTTAGGCCTAAAAAATGCATTTGAGTGAACCTCTTGAGGCTTTGGATATGCTTAGCATGTATAATACACACGCTAAGCCATTTCTGAGAGAAATGTTGCCTAGTGTGTATATTATACATGCTAGGCCATTTTTTCATAGATATGGCTTAGCGTGTATAATACACACGCTAGGCTTAGCTACAGTATTTTTTAGATTTTTGCCTGAAAATGACTTTTAGGGTTTGACTTGTTGACCATCCCAATATTTAGGGTGGGTTTCATTAAGACTGTTGAACCCTCATTTACCCTATTTGCAACCCTCTAGTCATTTGAGCCCCCACCCTATCATCTACCATAGAAACCCATGCCCACATATCTAAGCTCCCAAAACCATATGAAACCTTAGATTGGGGATTACCTAATTGCTAATCCCATTAGCTCTTAAGTGTCCCCTTAACCCCCCTTTTCTCTATAAATAGAGAGGCACCCCCCTTGTAAATGGCTTGAAAAAAATTTCCAAGAGAGAGAAAGATTAGAGAGTTCCTTTCTCCCTTTGGTGCACCAAACCCATACAAATTCCAGATTTGAAAACCTCCTTAAGCCCCATCTCCCATCATAAATCCCTTAGCCTAGGTGAGAACTACCCTCTAGCTCTCTTCCTTCATTTCTTACCTACCAAGCCTTAGAGATTAGAACCCTTCTTTCAACCTCTATAGCTATTGGAACCTCGTCAAGTGCACCCACGCGAAGGTCCACAACTATGCTACAAGGGCCTGAGAGCTCTGGCTCTCCCTTCTATTCCTCTAACCTCTTCACGTTTCCTCTATCCTTGAATTTGTGCCGTTACGCTGCCGAAATTTCGGTGATTGCGGGGGGCAGAAATAGGATCAGAGTGCCTTCGGGCAAGAGAAAGTGCTATTTTATTTTTATTTTTATTTTTTCCTTTTGGCAAAAGTAGAGATCGCTTACGAGCTGATTGATCGGGTGCCTAACACCTTCTCGATCGATAATCAAAGCCCCTACCCAAGAGCCTTTGGCATGAATCGGTAAATCAGAGTCATATTTGACACTTCGGTGTATTTAATATTGATTTAGGCTTCCCGGGACACTAAAAGCTCTAGGTGGTGACTCTATATTTTTCACACGAGCGCGTCATCGCGACGGGTTTGATCAAAATCCATGGTTGCATAGATGGCGACTCTACTGGGGACTAGCTTGTAGAGCTTCCCCTTGAAATTTGGTCTCCTTTTGTTTTATATTTATTTTTGTGCCTACTAATCTTTTTGTCCTTACTTTCATTTCATTTCCTGTCATTTACATGTCTTAAGCTGATTGGCGGGCTTACTTACGCATTGTACACACCTTAGCCATTTGGCGGGCTTATGTGAGCTTTTATTTTCTCGCACTCATATTCCATTAGTGGACGCCGGCTCGTAAAGGCAGCACGGGATCGTCACAACCCATTTTTGAACATAAGCAACTCCCCTTTTAAAATTTGAAATTAAAATTGGACCTTAAAAGTGAATTAAGGGATTTAAATCATTTTGCGGGGGTAGCTTTTAAAGGGTTGGGAATTTAGGCAGCTATATAAATATCCCGATTCTTAGTACGATGACAACCGCTAGTGGTGATGATCCAGAAAAGTACCACCCCATCCAGTATCTGAGAAGGCGCTTGCACCGGAGGTATATAGGGTGGGTGACCGATTCGGTTACGAAGCTTAAAACCCTTGGGGAGTGCTTTTAGTTGCCCCGAATCAACCTTGTATCCCTAGGCTCGGAAAGGAGGGACCCATTACAACATAAAAATCAATCCCCGAAAGCACTGCTTCCCAAAAACCAGAAAATCAGACCATTTTCGGGCATGCTTCTCTGCTGTCAAAATATATTATATACATTGTTTAGCCTGGCATGTATAATATACACGCTAAGGCAAAACCTCTAGATTTTGGCATAGCGTATATACTACACACACTATGCCCATTCTGGGCCTAGTAGCCCAAATCAGGCACCATCTATCACTGCCCCGAATCCCCCGCTTAGCAGTTTATTGTCTCCGATAAATCCCACACCTGTCGACACCCAATACCCCCTCGCCAGTCAAAAGAGGTCACCATTTTATTGACTTCCTTCGAGGGATTGGGGCGTCGCGTGGATTCCCGTTCCTTCACATAGATCAAGGGTTTTCCCTTTTGATTCTTTCGAAGTGTGTCGGGGTCCTGCCATGGGAAATATTTGGGGCGTAAACATCGCCAGAAATGGGAATTCAAGGTCTTGGAACCCATCAAAAAGGTCCATTTACTTTCTCAAAAAAAAAAAAAAAACAACATACAGCTTGTGATGCCGGCATGACGGCATCGCCTTACCCTCCGTCATCCTGAAGAGGGAGGAGAAGAAAATTTTACGGACCCCATCCAAGGCATCCGTACCCTACCCGCTGCCAAGCCATGTTGTGGGTGGTTGATCCGGCTTATGTCGATCCTGATTCATCCCTGCCACACTCCCTAATCCATTCTCATTCAGAGGAAATATTCACCCCCATTCCGCTCACCCAACCACCATTTACTGTCATCGGGCCCTTCGATGCATCCATGTTTCCTTCCGCACCCACCCAAAATTTTCCCATTCTTTCGTCCACCCAGAGTCCGTCCACAACCACCTCACATACACCCCATTTTTCACCCCATTTCCCCTAAAATCCCACAATTCTAATTTTTCCCCCTCCACCATCACTCAAAATCCACCCCATTTTTCTACCACAACCACCCAGAATTTATCCCATTCCCCGTCCACATCTAATTTCCCCATATTTCCCCTTAATTCTACACCCCATCTACCCTGGTCATGAGCAGTTTTCCTCACCAATCAACCATGCCCAACTTTTCTCTCCTATCTACCTTGGTCATGCCCAATTTTCCCCACATCCTCCCCCATCGGGT
Organism: Chloranthus sessilifolius; assembly: GCA_021018995.1. NCBI lineage: Eukaryota > Viridiplantae > Streptophyta > Magnoliopsida > Chloranthales > Chloranthaceae > Chloranthus > Chloranthus sessilifolius. The sequence continues at coordinate 27,801,646 of CM037597.1, read as the reverse complement.
GCATCCTTTACACCTACCCCCTCTCCCAATCCAATGGCCATAATAGATGAGATGGTTAGGGCTTATACCAACTAGAAGGATTCTCAAAACAGCCTCTCCCATCCAACCCACACACCTCCAAACTCATCCATGCCCTCCAAAGTCTCCATGCCTCCTTTCCCCAAGACTCCAACCAACCCCCCATCATTCATACCATCCAAGGCCCCCATCAACCATGGAGGCATTGGAATGGGCCTCATGACCCAATGGCCCAAGCCCCTCAAGGCCCCATACCCCAAGCCCCTCAAGGCCTTATACCCCAAACCCACCAAAGGCCAATGGCCCAAGCCTACCAAGGCCCAATGTCCCAAACCCACCAAGGCCCAATGGCCCAAACCCACCAATGTCCGATGGCCCAATCCCACCAAAGCCCAATAACCCAAATCAAAGCCCACCAGCGGGGCGTAACCAGGGCATTCACCAGCTTCAACTCTCCACCACCCATAGTCAACCCACCGGCAACCCAGAGTGAATGGAGGCCGCTTGTTGAGAAGACAACCCCAATCGTCCAAAGAATTAGAGATGTTGAAAGAACAAATGGACAAGATCCAAAAGCAGCTGATGAAGATGGGTAGAACTGAAATCCATGCCATAAACTTTTCTGACCTATGCCTGTTTCCAGAGGTCCCCTTACCCCCAAAATTCAAAGTGTCATTCTTCGACAAATACAACGGCACAAAAAATCCCATTGCACACCTCAAATCCTATTGTGGAGACATGTGCCAATACAAAGAGGATGAGCGTTTGCTCATAAAAGTCTTTTAACAGAGCCTCATGGGTACCGCTTTGAGGTGGTTCACTTCTTTAAAACCTTCCATGATCAAAACGTGGAAGGATATTGCCCACCTGGTCCAGGAGCAATATATCTATAACATGTACATTGAACCCCGCAAGTCAGATTTAGCTCACTTGAAATAGAAGCTCGATGAGACGTTTAGTGACTACCTTGGGCGGTGGAGAGCATTGGCAGCACAGGCCAGGAACAGAATACCCTGATGATGAGCAGATCAAGATGATCTCAAAAAGTACCCTCCTGGTCATCTTGAATTTCCTAGTATACCAACAACAGTCCAACATTGTTGAATTGGTAAGAAATGCCAACAGTTGCGAAGATGCGATCAGAGAAGGGCATTTGAGAAAAAATGTGTCCAGTGGGGCTAGTGGGGTTCGAAGGTTCACTGAACAGAGGAATGACAAAAGAACTGGGGCAGATGTGCAAACTGTTATAAATATACGACCCAATACCAGCATAACCCCATTCCAATTTAAAGTCGCATAGCGAACTCCAGCCAGAAGGGAGCCGATACAAAGGACCGGAAAAGGGCAAGGGGTGCTGATGACCCCAGAATAGAGAAGGGCTTGTTTTGATCGGGTTTTCACCCCTTTAGGATAGTCTTTGAACATCTTATTACCCCTGCTAATTGAGAAGGGTTTGGTCACTGCACTCAAGCCACGACCTCCGCCATATCTTATTCCAAGGAATTATGATCCAAATACTCATTGCAATTTCCATCAAGGACCAGGCCACCCAATCAATCACTACTTCCCTTTAAAGCATGCGATATAGGACTTGATAAAGGCAAGTAAGATCATCCCTCCAACACTTCCCCAGGCCAACCAACATGCCAACATACATCAATTGCCGTTACCACCACATCCACCTGGTGGAGCAGGCTCAAGGCCGACTGTCAGCATGATAGAGGAGGAGGACGAGGAGTTTGACCCGTCAGATTACATCCGCACCCAAGAAGATTTTTTAACACCAAAGCAGAGAGATCGGGAGGATAGAGGCATTGGAGTGACTAAGCCCCTGAATTGGGCTGATTACTTTCCTATTCCTGCACCATCAACAGAACCCTTAGATCTAAGGGTATATTTTCCATCACCAGCTCTAGTCAACTACATTCAAATCAATTCCTATAAACCATACACAGCAGCTCCCGCCAATTACCCCAGGGCCGATTTTGCCCCCCATCCCCTACCAACACTAGTTAATTACCAATGGCCTCACCCAATCACACCATCCCCGATACAGCCACTTACAATCCCCACTAACTCCACATGGCCCATTTTTTCTACTCCCCCGGCCTACCCAACTGAGGTTAACCAAGTATTATCCACTCATCCCAATCCACCAACCCAAATATCTCGGCGACCTGCAGACTCTCCTTTCCAAATCCTGGGGCTAACCTATGACCCCCATCAGGTCCCGCTCAACTATGAACAGACAGATATCAATGTCGGTAACAGCATAGTGGGGGCAGTGGATTTCATCACTAGGTCAGGAAAATCTCCAAGCAATCGAAAACACCAGCACCAGTCCGACCGGAAGAAAAGAAGGAAACTACTGCGATAAACTTGTTTAAGAAAATGAGCTGAGAGCACATATTAGAAACTCAGCTGAACAGAATGATGACCCATATCACAGTATGGGATCTGTTAATGACCTCCCCTCTCCATTTTCAAGCTTTGATGGGGGCGTTAAAAAATGTACATCTATCGATCCAAGTAATCCCTGATGAAGTGGGACAGATAATTGGGTAGGTGTTGGCTCCCAATGTCATCTTTTTTCAGATACCGACTTGGCAGAGGAAAGAAATAATCATTCCAAACCCCTCAACATCACTGTAGAAGACTGAAATTTGGTGATCCCATTGGTATTAATAGACAATGGATCAGCTTTGAATGTATGCCCTCTAAGAACTGCAACCAAGATAGGGGTGGATCCCTTCACTTTTAGGCCAGCGAGAACAAGCGCCAGAGGATTTGATAACATAAGAAGAGAATTAATTGGGAAGTCGATCTTGAGCTCATGATTGGGCGAATGACCTTTTCCATACCATTCCAAGAAATGGACATCAAATTCACATTCAACCTGCTTTTAGGGCGCCCATGGTTACACGAGGTCAGGGCAATACCTTCAACTTTGCACCAAAAGCTTAGGTTCATATCTGAACAGAAAATCGTCACCATTATGGGTGAGGGATAGGATGTGAGAGAGAAAGCTACCCACAACATTGAGTAACCCAAAGTGTTGGATGTGTCGCACACGATCGAAGACATAGACCTCCATAGCTTCTAGTATGATGTATCGACGGTAATCCCTGAGCCCCTCGAGAGGATCGCTATAAAGACCGATGGAGAAATGGTCGCAACCATAGCTATGCATTAAAAATGGGGCTATCAGAAAGGAAAGGGACTGAGACCCTTATTGCAAGGTAGAAAGGAGTCAGTCAGGGCCAAGGTCGGACAATAAGTCTGATTTGGGTTAGGCTACAGGGCCACCGAGGAAGAAGTTCAAGAAGTTAAGGAAAAGGCTCGAACCATTGCTACAGCAAAAGCCAAGGGAATAAGCTTAGAGAACGAACCCCGTCCTAGGCCTCACCTCCGAAATACCTTTGTGAGTGCGGGGATTGTAAAGAATGACAAGAATGGGGGAACATAGCTAACCCCATACAAACCGACAACCCCTGTTCACCCAACCAATCACCAAATCATCCCCCCCCAACCTGGAAATAGACCTAGCCTCCCTGCCCCTTTTTGAGGAGTTTTCCATGCCTATACAGTCCCCCTTGTGGTAAACCACCACAAAACCATGTTGACGCTTGAGGACAGGGTCCCGAACGAGCCAAGGATAAACATGATGGAGGGTGACTCCCCCAAGCCATATCAATCAACCTCCTCCACCCGAGTAGGTAAAGGGACAGTACCACAGGTAAGGAATTGGGCATCAATTCCCCTAACTCTAGAAGCATTGAGTGGCCTGAAATTCGGCACCCACTTCCTAAAAAAAAATAACCTATAAAAAGTGAGGTGAGCCCTTGGCAGGCAATACCATGTGTATATAGGGACCTGCCTTGCCAAGGGCCCATTTCTGAAGAAAAAAAAAAATCTAAAAAAATAAAAGAAATACAAAATAATCCAAAAAAAATATCTTTCAAAATTCCTGAGAAAATCAAAGAAAAAGGTGCCTTAATAGAAAAACTCGTCCCACGTGAAATCGACCCCTTTCCTATAGAAATACAGGAAGAGGTAGGGGCCATGAGTCTAGAAGAGGAAATCCCAACCGAGGAGCTCTCCAATGAGCTCCTAGATCTGTTTGCCAATTTTGAGCATGGCCCTACGCCGATTGTGAAAGAAACAGAGGAGGTCAATCTAGGGACTGAGGAGATTCCTAGAATCACCAAGATCAGAATGTTGCTATCTCCCGAGGAAAGAATGAGCATGATTGATTTCCTTCGGTCATATTAAGACGTCTTCGCATGATCATACGAGGACATGCCTGGGTTGGATACCGATTTGGTCAAGCATGAATTGCTGCTCTACCCAGATGTTAAGCCGGTCAAGCAGAAGTTGAGACGCCTCAGGCCAGAGTGGATGTTTAAAGTAAAGGATGAAGTCATCAAGTAGTACGATGCAGGATTTTTCATGGTCTCTAAATACCCGCAGTGGCTAGCCAACATCGTCCCAGTACCGAAGAAGGATGGAAAGGTTCACATGTGCATTGATTTCATAAATCTCAACAAGGCGAGCCCAAAGGATGACTTTCCGTTGCCACATATCGACATCTTGGTCGATAACACTGCCAGGCATGGGATGCTCTCATTTATGGACAGATTCTCTGGGTATAATCAGATCAAGATGGCAGAAGCAGACCATAAGAAGACAACATTCTTTACTCCATAGGGAACTTTCTGTTACCGAGTCATGCGTTCGGGTTAAAGAATGTCGTGGAAACATATCAGAGAGCGATGACAGCACTCTTCCATTACTTGATGCACCGAGAAATTGAGGTTTACGTTGACGACATGATCACTAAGTCTCTAGAAACAGAGGATCATCTAATAAACCTCCAAAAGTTGTTTAAGAGGTTGATGAAATACAGGTTGTGCCTGAATCCCCAAAAATGCGCAATCGGTGCCATGTCAGGAAAATTTATGGGCTTCATCATCAGCAGAAGAGGCATCGAGGTTGACCCGATCAAGGTAAAAGCTATCGTTGAAATGCCACCACCATCTACCGAGAAAGAGGTCAGAGGCTTCTTGGGAAGGATACAGTACATCAGTCGGTTCATTGCACAACTAACTCCTATTTGCACACCGATCTTCAAGTTATTAAGGAAAGATTTGCCAGTCAAATGGAATGATGACTGTTAGGCACCATTTAATAAAATTAAAGGTTACCTCCTCAACCCACCAGTGTTGGTATCAACTGAACCAGGGAGACCACTCTTAATGTATCTCTCCATAATGGAAGTTTCGATAAGATGTGTCCTAGGGCAACATGATGAAACGGGAAGAAGAGAGCAAGCCATCTATTATCTGAGCAAAAAATACACTGATTATGAGACACATTATTCTTATCTGGAGAAAGTATGCCTGGCTCTCAAATGGGCTACACAGAGGCTTTTCCACTACTTGCTATCTCAGGTTATTGTACTTTTAGCACGAATGGATTCGTTGAAGTACTTATTCAAAAAGTCAGCCCTCACTGGCCAAACTGCACACTGGCAACTCCTATCAGAACTACATCATCTGTGGTGAGTGCCTCTACAAACGATCCTATAACAACATCTTACTCTGATGCCTAACTGAGGACGAGGCTGCCAACATCATGAAGGAGATCCACGAGGGCCCACGTCAATGGACACATGCTCACCAAAAAGATCTTACGGCAAGGATATTTTTGAATTACCATGGAAGCTAACTGTTGCAAGCATGTTTAGAAGTGCTACAAATGCCAAGAACACTCTAGTCTAATACATGCTTTGGTCATTGATCTACACAGCATGACCACTCGTTGACCATTTTCTACATGGGGCCTCGACGTCGTCAGGAAGGTCAACCCAAAATCATCTAATGGGCATCAGTTCATCCTCATCGCCATTGAATACTTCACCAAATGGGTAGAGGCAACATCATATACGAACATCACGACCATTCACATAGAAATTTTTATCAAGAATAATATTGTGTGTCGATTCGGTGTACCCAAGGACATCATTTTAGACAACGGTACCAACTTCGTGAACTAGCGTATAAGAGCCTTCTGTGAGCAGTATAAAATAAAACATCAACGCTCGTCGCCATATCGACCACAAACCAATGGGGCAGTAGAAGCTGCTAACAAGACAGTCATTTGTATCCTTGAGAAGATGGCCATCACGTACCGCAACTAGAGCAAATGTTACCATTTGCACTATGGGCTTATCAAACGTCGATCCATACCGCTACAAGGGCAACACCATTTCCCCTTATGTATGGAACCTAGGTAGTGCTGCCAGTTGAGGTTGATGTACCTTCACTTCACATTCTCATCGAATCTAATCTACTGGAAGCAGAAAGAGAGAGGTCCCATTTTGAGCAACTGAACCTGCTCGATAAGAAAAGACTCCTAGTCTTGTGTCACACCCAGGCCTATCAGAGAACGATTGCACGTGCTTACAACAGACGTGTTCATGTTCAAGATTTGAAAGTGGGTGATACTGTACTTAAGAAAATCTTTCCTTCTCTTCACGCTGATTCAAGAGGAAAATTCAAGCCCAACTGGGAGGGACCTTACGTCATCTGAGAAGTGCTCCTAGGGTACGCGCTCTGCCTCACCCCCATGGACGGAGATCACTTTCCTGATCCCATCAACACTGGATATGTTCGACGTTTCTATTCCTAAGTCTCCTACGGCAAGGTAAGTATTGATAAGATGGATACGTGACTGGTTAAGGACCACATAAAAGAGGTCATCATTTTAAATCCAAGTAGCCAAAAAAGTGTCCCTGAATACTTATACCCTTGCTACACCCGTTGAGCCATTGCCTTTCTTTTGTTAAACCCCATAAAAGAAGACAGAAAAAGTGTATATACCAAACAAAAAAGGAGAAAGAGTTACCATTAAATCCAAAAAAAATCAGAAAAGCAAAATCCCAAAAAGAGGATGTCTGAAAAAAAAAAAAGCAAAAAGAACAAAAAAAATATAAAAGAAAATGTGGGGCATGTATAGTCAAAATTTCTCTAGGAAGAAGTGTATTACGGCAACTGGAACCCTAACGAGGAAACCTTCTTAACCCGAGAATAACTTCAAAATTCCTAACCTATCCGATGGCCAAGATACATCTCGAGAAAAAGCCCTCTTTAAGGTCTACGAGCAGTCACAGTATCCATTGAGTTAGCACCAGCGAAGCTGAGAGACAACAAAAGAACTCCATCCACCTGACTATGACGGAGTCGACGTCCATGTCATAGCCTTTGAGAAAATAAAGAAGAAAAGAAAAAGAGAAAATACAAGCTCAAAGCAAAAAGGATGTGGTGAAAACCCGAAAGGGTGCCACGGGTAAAAACAGCGAGCTTGTGCAGACCAGGTGAAAACCTGAAAAGGCACTGGGGGTAAAAATGCATACACATGGACATAGCGAAAACCTGAAAGGGTGCTACGGGTAAAAAAAAAGAGGGAGGCAACGGGCATGGCGAAAACCTGCTTTGGGCACTGTGAGTAAAAAAGGGTTGAAAAAGAAAAAAAGAAAGGCATCGGTTACTCCCTGGGTTACAATTCTGATTTATCTAGTTGCCAACTGGGCCACTCATGTTAGCTCAAATTGGGTCTTGATCAGGTATACCTTTAGACCGCGCCGTGAAACGTATGACCCAGGGTAAGGATAAAAGGTCAATTCAATCTAAAGGGATAGGCATTCCGACCTTGGTAAAAATTGTTGAACTTTACTTCGGGCCGACCATGTAAACGGGTTCAGCTATGCTTAGAATGGTACTCACCGTTGAGGCATCAACAAACAAAGGATGACCGAAAGGGCCACATTTGCAAAAGATAATAAATTTTCCTTTCCCATTTTTTGGTTGGCACTGTGCACACCCCTTACTCCGGAATGGTTGGTTCAATGATCGGAAAGACCACATTTACAAAAGATAATAAATTTTCCTTTCCCATTTTCAGGCCGACACTGTGTGCACCACATTCCGAAAGGATGATCGACATAATACCCAGTTTCCCCCTTTACAAAATTAGAGAAAGATAGAATTTATGTAAGATAATAAATTTTCCTTTTCCATGTACATGTCTGTACTATACTTGCACCACATCTCAAAAAATAATCGGTGTGATGTCTAGCATCCCTTTCTTTTTTACAAAAGTTGAAAAACACATAAAAAACATAGAGAAAATATCTATACCGAAAAGATGTATTTGAACAAGGGTTTCTTATGCCCCCTTCTATGGTTTTGATCTATGCAAAAAGAAGTGTGCAGGATGGAATCAACGACCCAACTCTCGCTTTAGGGCACGGATCTCTGCACGAAAAGCATCCTCCCGAACATCCCGCTCTGTCATCCAGCGGCTGTCCAGGCTTTTATATCATTTCTGGGAGACATTAGTAGCACCAAGAGCATCACTCAAGGCACCTTCCAACCGAAGAACCTCACACTTAGCTACGCTGGCTCTTGCTTCCGCCACCTCTGCTCTAACCATTTGTTTCTCTAATTACTCGTGCAGGACTCGCTTCTCATCTATCAGCAACTCAGTACGGGTTCGAAGCATCAACTCCTTCTTTGGCCAAGGTCCCCCTGGATCACTACTCTCTGCTTGGTCCAAGCGACAAGCAGGAGGCCTCTTATATAGCAGCCAAGCCTCATACTCTGGAGAAGACAAAATTAGGTTCCCTTGCTCCAAGCCACACATATGCGTCGACTGACGCGTCTCCCAGAGGGCAACTATCCTATCCAAGTCCCTAGAGGACCCCCGAGAAAAGATCAGTCCACACAAGGGAGGTTCCTCCAAGCAAGGCACGTGCTGAGTACAACCAAACTAGCGCAGTACCTGAGAGGGAAAGTAGTGGGTGCTACCAGCCATGCCAAGAAGGGTGATGCCCTCGTGATCTCTAGATCGAACTACTGGGAAGGTCTTGTTCAACCATGGAAGCCTCCACACCAACTCTACCTCAGCCAGCCAAAGTTTCAGCTCACGCACATTCCCTCAGGGCAATTTATGACACCAGCCCAAAAAACAGCGAGCCACCTCTCCACGAACCACATAAAAATAGGACACGGGCTCCAAAACAGAGAGATGCTCCCCAAGCCAAACCTAGAGCAGAACAGGGCATCCCCAGAGGGACTTAACATTACCCAAAATAAAGGTGTCGAGGCAATGGTAAAGCTCTGCCAATACCATATGCATCACAGAGCGACCCGCCTTCATTTCCGCCAGCATATCGCAAAGGGCAAGAGAAAAGCTCTTCCCCCCAGTATAGAAGAGGACCTCAGAAAGAAGGCAGAGAGTGAAAGCCTTTACATTATAGATGTTTCTAACTAGTAGTTTTCATAGGCTTTCATCACCAAAAAGCTCTCTCAGGAATTTCATCGAACACCTGGTGGGCCCACCAATAAGACTCTTCTCATAATCAGTTTTCTTCAAACCCAAGGTTGTGTGGACAACTTTAGCATAACCAGGTTTTGACATTATTTTAGCAAGACCTCTATGCAACTTCATGCCCGATAGGTTGGAGAGTTCTTTTAGGGTGGGAGTTAGTTCACGATTCCCAAAATAGAAGACGTGGGTATCAACGTCCCAATGAGCAGCCACCGTAAAGAGCAAATCCCAAAGCAAAGGAACATCTAAGAAAGATGGGAGACGGGCCAGCCCGAGTTGATCCAAACCCGCCAACTCACTTTCATTCAGACTATCGAGCCATTTCGTCAAAAACCTGGGCCCCACGCCAAAAGAGGGAAGTATGAAGGCACCGAACCCCCCCCCCCAAGAGAGGCGAGGACGGAAAGCGAGTCCATGGTCATACAAAGATGTTTTGAGAAGTTACAATTTGATGTAGGACGATGGACCCACCCTTGGGAAAGATAAAAGTACAAATGGCAGTAGAAAACCAAAAACCCAACTAAAAATAGAAAGAAAATGGGGCATTCTTGGGTCTTAATGACCCCACACTGCCCAAAAGGATGCTTAGCGTGAGTAATACACACACTAGTTCAAAATCTACCAGATTTTGCCTAGCGTGTATATTATACACGCAGCCATATTTCCCCCTAGAAAATGCCTAGCGTGTATAATATACACGCTAGACCATTTCTGGAGAAATTTTGCCTAGCGTGTGTATATTACACACGCTAGGCCAAAACCCCAAATAAAAAAGGAGAGAGGGGATTTGGGAGTTTTTATCTTGGTCAGTTCTTTTACCAGCCCACATACGCTCTATTTTTTTCTCAACAAGGCACCCCAGGTGATAAAAAGGAATACCAAAATTTGCCATCTAACCTATCTGCATGGTTTTTCTTTTAGGTACCTCCCATATAAACACACAGAGTTTGGATATGGTTAAATACACAACCTAAGGACTAATTTCCCAATTTGGGGTCCATCCCTGCAAATAAACAAGCACATCACATTGAGAGGGAGGAGACAGAACAAGCAAAAAGGGAAAGCAACAACATTCATTCCAAACAAAAATAATACCATCCAAAATATGTTCAAACATCCACTACATTAAATTCTCCAAAATAAAAGATAATGTTCGAAAGTCTCAAGAGTCTATAAGAGCAGAAATAAGAAAAGCTAATCGGTGCCTTTGGTCTTCTTCTTCCGCCTTCGCGAGGTAGTCTGATAGGTCGGCACATCCCCCACCCGGGACCATGCCTGAGAAAGTCGGCTAAGCAGCGAGTGCGAATCCTTTTCACCTGCATGATGCAAGTCATACCAAAGATCATCAATTAAGGTCAGTCAAAAGATAAGGATGGCAAGGCAATAATCAGAGCCACTCGGTGTAACACTTAACACTTCCACATCCTGAAGGCCAACAATATGGCGATAGTTGTGACAGCCTGAATTTTGACACCCTGAAACCCATGCCATCGGCACGACCCTCGATTTCGTGCCCCATATGCCTACACGGAACATTTGGTATATCCAAGCAACTGTAAAGCAAATCAAGTACGTAAGAACTAATATTGAACTAAATCTCCAGTTCTATAAGGTAAAGTTAAAATATGAAGCTCAAAAGACAGTTTTGATCTCATGCCACTGCATGAGCAAAAGAATCAGTCCGAACCATCGGTGACAAAACAACTGTCACCCCAGATGGTTCGCCAAAAGAATGTCTCACTAAAAATTACATCGTCTTATATAAAAGGCTGGACATATCGAACCGTATAATTTCCCTCATAAAAATCTATCAAAGTACGCAGAGGATCCTCTAGAAGAAATCCTCAGGAGGGGGCTCTGACTCCTCCCCAGGCACGTAATCTGAATCCTTCGGATCAACGTCTCCCGAAGCAGCAGCAGCAGCTAACATTGAACTTGTGACGTATAGTTGAAGGAGTGAGCTACATCATAGCTCAATAGGGAATCAACTGAATGAACATATAAGTCTATCTTACTCACATATATTCCATGACATTAGAAACATGATTTATATATAAAAGAAAGCTGGAAAAATAGTTTAAATTACTGAAAGCATGAACTTAATGCATCTATTACTCTACATGTTTTAACTTGTTTTCAATTTTGTTCTCATAAGCCAGAAGATCTGTGTAGAAACTTAAATCAAATAACTTAAATAATCCTCGAGCAATATAGCATCGAGCCCCGATGGAATACCCACCATCGTCGTCCAATTGAACTATATTTCAATGTAACATAACCCACGCCCCTTTCTCCTAGGCGACGAGGCACATAACTCATATACATCCCTGGGATGTTCTGCTGGTGTACAGATTGGCCGTCATATTGGTCACGGATATTCTGCCGAGTAAGTCACGGGTATACCGTCATGTCGGTGTGGTATTCTATGAACCTCAAATCAATTGTGCAAAATACATATAGTTTATCACCATATAATTATGCTAATTATAATTCAAAATTATTCAAGGCTCGTTCACATAGTTTCTCATTTAACTATACATCCCTGGGATGTCACATACTCATATACATCACCTAGATGCTCACATCTCATATACATCCCTGGGATGTCATACACTTACAAGCTTACTGGTTTCTTACATAGTGTACATACACGCACACACACCACTTTAATTCACATGCTTTAGTTCAATTTTGATTAACAAGCAATTAACTATGCTCTTAACACACACATATACATATCACATCACTACATACATGATTTCGTAATCAAGGGTACATGTTCAGAGTACTCCCTACCTCACGTGCTTCAACCCAAAGCATCAAGGTCCAAGGTAGCTCTCCATGCTCAAATTTCAAGTGCTCAACTTAAAGTACATCATGTCATACACAAAGCATCAAGAACGATGCAAGAAAGAAGGGTACAAGGCCCCCCCAGAACTCCACGGTCAAAACAGAACCCACACTAAACTGTCAAAATTGATTAATCGAATTCCCAAATTCGATTAATCGATCTCAAATCTATTAATCGAAATTCCAAAATTCATTAATCGATCCCAAAATTGATTAATCGATTTTCCAAAACTCAGACTTTTCCAGCCACTGGAAGTACCCAGACAATTAATCGATTTTAAATCGATTAATCGAAAACCAAAAATCGATTAATCGAATTAATTTTGATTAATTAGTTTCGTTTTGCAGTCTTCAAATTTGTTTTCTGACAAAAATCGATTAATCGATTGTCAAATCAATTAATCGATTTTGTCATAAAATAGCCCTCTTCGGGTTGTTCATCAAGCTGTCTTTTCTCTCCTCGTTTCCTCTCTTTATTTCCTTAACTCATCATTTATTCACTAAATCAAAGCTCAACGTCATACACATCACAATTTAATAAAGCCTTACCTCGAATACTACTCATGATTGATTCAATGGCTTGGATCAAAAGCTAGGGTTCTTAGCTTTGACTCCAACGAATTCACACTTGTTGTCTTCGAGATTAACAGCCCACGTATGGCTTTAAATCCGCAATTCCACACCATGTCCTTAGCATTTACTTCCCCTTTCTCTCTAATATCTCTCTCTCTCTCTTCATAAATCTCCAACCAACTACCAAAAACTCAAGAGAAATAACTTCTCTTAAGTTATTAGACTTTTTAACCCAACTCATGCTTTGGTGTAAAACACATACACCCATAACAGGTGTATATGACCTTATCAAAGATCCACACCACCCACCTATGTGTACTTTTCACCTCAAGCCTAGTCTAGCCTAAGTTATTAAGTTGACTTTCTCTTGGTCAAACTTATGACCAGTCGAGCACGTATCCCAAGGACATTATTCTAAGCCCAAATTCTCGAGGATGTTATATTCTCCCCACCTTGGGAATTTTCGTCCTCGAAAATGCACCCAAGGGCTTCCCCTTCATGGAAGACCCACACACATTTATCCACGACGATGTATATAACTACAATCACTAGACATCCTGCAAAAAACCTCAACGACATTTGCATACATTTAACAGTAAAAAGAATTGCTGATAAACAAGGATTTGAATTTCATTGGCTCATAAGGAAACAATGGCAACCATGCCATAACATTTAATACATCAGATACATTCACCTATTCTTGTACATTCAAAGTTCATCTTCACATTTCCCCAAAAAGATACATTTCCAGTTCTCCAACCGTTTACATTTTCCAAAATGTTCCCAAAATGCACAAAATAATCACAACCCAAAAAAACAAACATCAAACTCTAACAATCAGGTAGTCCCATCCCCCGACTGATCCTCCCCGTCGCGCTCACATGTACCAGAACCTGATGCGTTAGGAGTCCATGTCAATGCTGCCACTATTCGCTGATGGTAATCGTTGGGATACATATATTGCATGGTATGGTATAGCAGTGTCTCATGAAAATCAAGGCAGTGGCTCATCAGGGTGTTGCTCTCCTTTGTACACCTATGGTGCGCCAGCATCTGGCGGTTGTTCTCCGCCATGAGGGTGAGAATGTCATCTATAGTAGCAGGTGGTAGGGCCTAAGATGCCCATATCCTGTGAGACCACATAGGAGTAGCAGGAGCAGACTACGTAGGAGCAAGAGGTGGTGCAAGACGCTGCTCTACAGGCTGTACAGGGTCAGGAGGCTGCTCCCCCGCTGCTGGGTGGTCCTACTGTGGTGGGGCATCATCAGCTTGGGCAAGTGTTGGTCCCTCTGGTGGTAGCACTTTCTTCAAAAGATTGTAGCTTCGGCTCCACGAAGCGATGGAATAAGCTTTAACATGATTTGTAGCCCTCGGCTCAGTTGGAGGAATAACATACTCGACGGCAGCAGAGTAGCACTCAAGCATGCTAGAAATAATACAAGAATAAGGCATACACTCCTTCGGTCTCAAGGGTCCCTTCATCATCTTACCCTTGATATCGATCATGCCCTCCAATACCAGTTTAGTAGCGTCGAACCAACGGCCTCTGTATGCTGCGTACAATGCCTGTTGCACCCCCACTACCCTTTCAGTGTCATGGCGCGTAGGGTAGAGGTTGCACTTAATTATGGTGTCGAGCATCCACATATGAGAGGGTAAGTCAACCCTCTGAATGGATTTTTCAGACCCTTTGTTTCCCTTGGTCATCTTGGTTCTAATTTTTTCAAAATTTATGGGCTGTTCAAATGGGGGTAAAAGGGTCTCGAGCACGTATATAAAAAAACATTCCAATTATTCATGAATGTGGCGTAGGCTAGAAAGATACTTACGACCATCGATTTCAGTCGTAATGGTGCCAGATTCCCTACCCTGTTTCAAATGATGGGAAAATAACCTAACTAGCCTAGGGATAATCATGCAAGGGCCTCAAGAGATTACCAAGGCCCGCATCCATGAGGTATTTTTAGGCCCATTTTACCTCACCCTCAACATCAGAATCCACAAACAGAGCCTCATCGATAATATATTCATTCTTAAAGTCCTTTGCAGCCCACCACTCATTCAGGTGCGATAAATTTTCGAGTTGAGGTGGTGGTGGTGACGATTCGCGTGATGACGCGTCCGTCGAATAAGAGGACGAAGAGAAAAGTGAAGGTGAAGGTAAAATGGGCATTTTAGAAGCCGCTTGCTTCTAAAATGGACATTTACGGGCATTTTAGAAGCTGCTTGCTTCGAAGCTAGCCGAGTTTTAGGCGGCATTCTAGGGTTTAAAAGCGAAAATTTGAAACCTAGGGCTGGGATTTACTCAAAATGTAAGGAAATTACAAAAATTAGGGCTTACCGTTCGTATTCGATCCCAGGGTTAGGGCTTGTGATTCGATTTCGATCCCGAAGCCCCCAAATCCTCGCCGGTGGCGCTAGCCAAAGGAAGAAGAAAAGGCGCCCAAAAGAAAAAATTAGTTTGAAATTCAAATGGGGAGAAAATTTCCCAAAACTGTTACTTATAGGCAGAAATCGATTAATCGATTTCAACATCGATTAATCGGCTTTTACTACTCAAACTCAGCTGCCTGAAATCGATTAATCGCTTTCAAAAATTGATTAGTCGATTCTGAAAATTGATTAATCAGTTTTTAAGCCGATTTGTCGAATTTGACTTATATTCTTCCCATGTCCCGCAGCTCACTGATGTGAGCCAGTTGTTCAATCAAACCATTTTTTATTAATCAAAAATCAAAATCGATTTGTAAATCAAATAATCAGTTTTTACATAGCTCCTAAAATTTTGATTCCTGATCCTTCTTCATTAGTTTCTTTTATTTGTCAGGTTCCCTGTGGCTTTTAAGTTAGCCACTTACTAACTTTTCTTTTGCTTCTTGCTACATATTATCCCTTCGTTTCATGATGTAAATATCATCATGTTAAACATTTTTGATTTCACAAAAGGTTCATTTATAACCAACATTTTTCTTTTCATTTTCTCAATAAAGTTGACATAGACATGTGAACTTTCGCTTACATACACATGTTAAATTTTTACAAAAATAAATGCAACAATACAAGCGTGCTCTCAGTTCTCCTCAAACAAGTTCAGATACTGTTCCCTCACATGCGTCTCGCGTTCCCAAGTAGCTTATTCGGCCAGATGATTCTTCCACCTGACAAGCATTAAAGGAATCACCTTCGTGCGTAAAACTTGTTCTTTTCTATCCAATATTTGGGCCGCTTCTTCTATCATGGTCATGTCTTCGTGCATTTCCATCGGCTAACCTCCCAAGATATGTGCAGGGTCATTTACATACTTTTGGAGCATGGATACATGAAACACGTTATGTACCCGATCAAACAATGGAGGTAATCCAATGCGATAAGCGACTTCGCCGACTCGACCCAAAACCTCAAAGGGTCCAAGGTAATGGGGGACTCAGCTTTCCCCTCTTCCCAAATCTCATGACGCCTTTCATGGGCAATACCTTTACGAACACATGCTCGCCAATGGCATAGTCCATGCTTGTTCTTTTGATATCGGCATAGCTCTTCTGTCTGCTCTAAGCCAATTTAAGTCTCTCTTATTATACGAACAATAATGGCATTATCTTCAAGTAACTCCGGTCCTAACACAAACTTTCATCGATCTCTTCCCAATTGATAAGAGATCTATATCGGTATCCATAGAGAGCTTCATAAGGTTCCATTCCAATGCTCACCTGAAAGCTATTATTGTATGCAAATTTGATCAACGGTAGATGTTGATCCCATGATCGCTGTAATTCAAGCATATATGCTCTTAGCATGTCCTCTATCACCTGATTCACCCGCTCTGTTTGCCCATTTGTCGACGGATGGAACACCGAACAAAAGTCCAATCGCATACACATGCCTTCTTGAAATTTCTTCCAAAATTTTGAAGTATACAACGGGTCACGATCAGGGACGATGCTGTTGGGAATCCCGTGCAAACGTACAATCTCCCTCATATACAACTCCGCGAGTCTTCCTATTGTATACATCGTGTTGTAGGGTAAGAAGTGAGTTGACTTGGTCAGTCGATCAACGACTACTCAAATAGCATTGTATCTCTTTGTTGTACATGGTAACCCTATAATAAAATCCATGGAGATTGATTCCCAATTCCACTCTGGTATAGGTAGAGGTTGCAACAATTCAGCAGGGTGTCTGTGGTCCACTTTCACCTGTTGACATGTCAAACACCTTGACAAGTACTTGGCTACATCTTGTTTCAGGCCTCTCCACCAGTAACTCTTCCTCAAGTCTTGATACATTTTGGTGCTACGGGGGTAGATCGCATATCTCGATTTTTAAGCCTCATCTAAAATAGTTTGCCATAGATCGACATCAATTGGAATACAAAGGCGTCCCCTGAATAGTAAGGAACCATCCTCTTTCATCAAAAATTTTGGTTTGGTACCCTCAATCTCATCTTGTCAAATTTTGGTTAACTCCGAGTCTCTCATCTGTAGCTCGTGAATATGCTCAAAGATCGTCGGTCTCACTATGATGTTGGCCAAGAATGCCTCTGAGGCTTGCACCTCGATGTTTGTGTCATATAAAGAAAGATCTTTAAACAGCTTCCATCTATGCATCCCCATGATAAGATTGGCTAACTGAGCAAAGCTCTTATGACTCAAGGCATCTGCTACAACATTAGCCTTGTCGAGATGGTATTGTATGGAGCAATCATAGTCTTTGAGAGACTTCATCCATCTGCGCTACCTCATATTTAATTCTTTCTGTGTAAATAAGTATCTAAGGCTCTTATAGTCGGTGAAGATCTCAAACGTCTCACCATACAAATAATGTATCCAAATTTTCATTATAAATATGACCGCTGCTAATTCCAAGTCATGTGTTGGGTAGTTCTTCTCGTGATCTTTCACCTGCCTCGACCCATAAGCAATCACTCTCTTGTTCTGGTTGAGCACGCAGCCTAAACCACTATGTGAAGCATCACTATATACCGCAGACCCTCTACTGCCTGAAGAAATCGCTAGTACTAGAGCTGAAGTGAGTCTCTTCTTGATTTCTTGAAAGCTCTTTTCACACGCTTCATTCCACTCAAATCTCGCATCTTTTCTTGTGAGTCTCGTAAGCGGTCCGATATTTTCAAAAATCCCTCTACAAAACGCCGATAGTATCCAGCTAGACCAAGGAAAATATAGATATCTGTCACCGTCTTTAGTTTATCCCATTGTACCACTGCTTCGATCTTCGCCGGATCTATTGTGACACCCTTTTTTGAGACGATATGTCTCAAAAAGCTAAATTTCTCTAACCAAAACTCGCACTTATTGAGCTTGGCATACAATTGGTGTTCACATAGAGTCTGTAAAATGATTCTCAAATATTCTTTATGCTCCTACTTCGATCTTGAATATATCATAATGTTGTCGACGAATACCACGACGCAAGTGTCCAGGTGTGGTTTAAGCACCCGATTCATCAAGTCCATAAATAATGTCGATGAATTCGTCAAACCAAACGGCATCACTAAAAACTCGTTGTGTCCATAACGTGTCCTGAATGTTGTCTTCTGATGTCCTCTGCCTTGACTCTCAGCTGATGGTATCCAGATCTTAGATCTATCTTGGAAAAATATCTCGCTCCTTGCAGCTGGTCAAATAAATCATCAATCCTAGGCAATAGATATCGATTCTTGATGGTTAGTTTGTTTGACAGACGATAGTCGATGCATTGTCTCATCGACTCATCTTTCTTCTTAACAAATAAGACTGGTGCTCCCCAAGGAGACACGCTCGGCCTTACAAACCCCTTATCCAAGAGCTCTTCTAACTGCTCTTTCAATTCTTTTAACTCAGCAAGAGTCATTCGGTACGGTGCTTTGGAAACAGGCTCCGTTCCCGGTAATAAGTCGATAGCGAATTCCACCTCTATCAAGAGGTAACCCTGGTAATTCCTCCGGAAAGGCATCCTCAAACTCACGCGCAACCGCAATTTCTAAAATGATGTTATTTCCTTCCTTGTCTTCCTTTAAGAATGCCAAGTAACCACTACACCCCTTTCTGATCAAGTGCTCAGTTATAACGGCGGACACAAGTGGCAGAAACTTCGTTCTCGCCCCTACAAATCAGAATGATCTCCTTGTATTCAATCTAAAGATAACCACTTTGTTCTTACAATCGACCGTTGCATAATGAGTTGACAATCAATCCATGCCAAGGATCACATCGAATCCTTACATATCCAATAGAACTAAATTTTCTGCTAGTTCAAAGACGTCCCCATCTCTAATGGTTACTATCACCGACTTACAAACCAAGTCCGTATCGACCGATTCCCCAATCAGGATAGATATAGCCAAGATAAAATCTAACATCTCTGAGTTGACCTTTATTTTCTTTGCAAATCGAGGAGTAGTAAATGAATGGGTACACCCCGGGTCTATCAACACTCTAGCTTCATAGGCTACGTCGCTTCCCTTTCCGTATAATTGTAAGGTACTTATATCATACATATATATATATATATAACATACTTATACATCAAAATTTATACGCAGGAATGATTGTACTCTACTTCTTACATGGATGCACCTTCTCTATCTAAAATCCTTAAGTAATTGAAATTCTTAATTTTAAAAGAATATCTCACCTTGGATAATGTCATTGACATTCTGTTCTTTTTGGGCAGTAACCGCATAGGCTCTTCCTTGCACTTCCCCTTTCTCTCTAATCTCTCTCTCTTCATAAATCTCAAACCAACTACCAAAAACCCAAGAGAAATAACTTCTCTTAAGTTATTAGACTTTTTAACCCAACTCATGCTTCGGTGTAAAACACATACACCCATAATAGGTGTATATGACCTTATCAAAAATCTACACCACCCACCTAGTTATACTTTTCACCTCAAGCCTAGTCTAGCCTGTGCAACCGTGGGATTTTTGATGATCCCGTCGTGGCGATGCGCTCGCTTGCAAAAATATAGAGTTGCTACCCAGAACTTTTGGTGTCCCGGGATACCTATATCATTTTTATAAGCACCAAAGTGCCACAAATATGACTTTGAATTCGGTCCACACCAAAGGCTCTTGGGTAGGGGCTTCGGTTATGGATCGGGAAGGTGTTTGGCACCCGATCAACCCGCTTATCGGGGTCTCTACTAATGGCCAAAAGAAAAATAAAAAGGAAAAGAAAATAATTTCCTCTTGCGCAAATGGGCCTTAAATCCTATTTGTGCCCCTCCATTCTTACCGAAAATTCGGCGGCGTAACGACACAAATAGGAGGATGGGAAATGCTAAAAAGAGATAGGAGAAGGAAGGGGAGAGACGGAGCCCTCGAGCCCTTGTAGCATCGTAGGAGAGCCTTGCATGGCTTGCTTTGATGAGCTTTTGAAGGCCTTGTATGGTATGGAATGGGATTCTAACTCCTAAGGCTTAAAGTTAAGAGGTAGAGTGAGGGGTCCAGGGGGTAGCACACACCTAGGCTAAGGGTTTTGGATATAAGAATAAACTTGAAATGAGGTTGGAAGATTCTGTAATTTATGTGAAAATGGAGCACAAAAGGAAGAACTTCTCACTTTGAGCTCTTTATCTCTTAAGCAAATTTTTCAACCCTTAAAACCAAGGGGGGGGCTCTATTTATAGGAAATAGGTGGATTAGGAGACCATTTAGATGCTAATTGGGGTTAGTAATTAGGTAATCTTACATCTAAGGATTCCTAGGGTTTTTGGAGCCTTGAAAGGTGTGAAAAGGTCTTCCAATGGTAGATGGTAGGGAGGGGCCTTAAGTCACCTATCAGGTTGCAAATAGGGTGCAAAAGGGTGCAACAGATCTATTAAAACACACCCTAAAGACCCAGGTGGTAAATAAGTCAAACCCCAGACATGAAATTCAGGGTAAAATCAGAGGTTACTGTTCATATGCCTGGCGCAACTATTAGTTGTGCCTGGCAAATGTACAGTAAAATAGTGGTGAACAGTAGCCTGGAAGTTGGCTTCGCGAGGGTGGGGTCCACTTCAATGTTGGCGCAACTGTTAGTTGCGCCAGGCTTAAGTCCTGGGAAAGTGCCTTGGCGCAACTAATAATTGCGCCAGGCAAAAATATAACTGGCATAACTATTAGTTGTGCCAAGCCATTTCTAGGGAGAAATGGCCTGGAGCAACTATTAGTTGCGCCAAATCCCTAGGGCGATTCTTGGCTTGTTGGAAAGCTGATGACTTCTACTTTTCAATGGTATAAGATTCGATCATAGTAGAAGGCCATAGCTGGTCCTGGTACCCCACTCCTCTTCCAAGGCTCAGAAGGGTTAGGTCTAGGCTCGAAACGGGTTTTACAAGATTTGTTTCTAAGGGTTTGGGAAAGATCTTAAGAGATCTAGGATGATTCCTAAGAGTTTGGAAGGGTTCCTAAGGGTTATAGGGTGGTTCATAAGGGTTCCATACATGCCATCAATAGCTCGAAAGTGTGCCTCTCTCGAAATGTGTTTCGATCTGGCCTTGGGCCAAATTTGAATGTCCACAGATGCCCCTCTTTGGTATCCGATTACTAATGATCAAATGCCAAAGAAAAGAGACATCCAAAGAGGCCCAAGGTATTACTGACGGGTCCGCTGCATTTAGAACGAACTTCAAACCTTAGATGAGTAACATGGTGGGAAAACGAAACCCCTGGATGTCAGGCTAAACATTCATTTCTCAAGGTAATCGGTCCCCAAGCGCTTAGCGACATTACTGGGCATAATCAAGGTGGAACAAGTTGCGAAAGCCCTATACGTCAGGCCAAACAATCACTTCTCGAGATTATTTTGAAGGTATTTGATATTTAAGATTCATTCTAAATGCAACAACTTCGTAAGTAAGAGGGGTGATCGACCCACATTCAAAGATAGGCGCGAAGTAAACATATGCAAGGCTCCACAGTTTGCGTCCAATCCTACGAAGCATTTGATTGCCCCATCTGACTATTGGCGGGTGCCCCTGCTGAAAGCAAGGTTCGAGGTCTTTAGGCGAACCCATCAATCTCAAAATTTATTTAGCATAACTGCCCAAGCAAAGTGAATAGATGTCACAACGCTTTTTGGAGAGGGCGTGCCATTTTTGAAAGCATGTCCTAGATCAACATGACCTAGAGTATCCAGCTTCAACTACCTTGAACAGATCCAACCAAATATTAGGGTGTCTCCCTAAAGGGACATCCAATCCCGATCTCTGTCAACAATGATCATAAACATCATTTAACTATGCATGTTGATCTAGGCACCCGATCAACCCGCTTATCGCGGTCTCTACTAATGGCCAAAACTAAAATAAAGTAAAAGAAAAGAAAATGATTTTCTCTTACCCAAATGGGCCTTAAATCCTATTTGTGCCCCTCCGTTCCTACTAAAAATTCGGCGGCGTAACAACACAAATGGGAGGATGGGAAATGCTAAAAAGAGATAGGAGAAGAAAGGGGACAGCCGGACCCCTCGGGCCCTTGTAGCACTATAGGAGAGCCTTGCGTGGCTTGCTTTGATGAGTTTTTGAAGGCCTTTTATGGTATGGAATGGGATTCTAACTCTTAAGGCTTAAAGCTAAGAGGTAGAGTGAGGGGTCTAGGGGGTAGCACACACTTAGGCTAAGGATTTTGGATGCAAGAATAAGCTTGAAATGAGGTTGGGAGATTCTGTAATTTATGTGAAAATGGGGCACAAAAGGGAGGAAGAACTTCTCACTTTGAGCTCTTTCTCTCTTAAGTAAATTTCTCAACCCTTACAACCGAAGGAGGGGGGGCTCTATTTATAGGAAATGGGTGGATTAGGAGACCATTTAGATGCTAATTGGGGTTAGTAATTAGGTAATCTTACATCTAAGGATTCATAGGGTTTTTGGAGCCTTAAAAGGTGTGAAAAGGCCCTCCAATGGTTGATGATAGGGAGGGGCCTTAAGTCACCTAATGGATTGCAAATAGGGTACAAAAGGGTGTAACAGATCTATCAAAACACACCCCAAAGACCCAGGTGGTCAACAAGTCAAACCCCAGACACAAAATTAAGGGCAAAACCAAAGGTTACTATTTATATGCCTAGCGCAACTATTAGTTGCGTCAGGTAAGTATACAGTAAAACAGTGTTGAGCAGTAGCCTGAAAGTTAGCTTCGTGAGGGTGGGGTCCACTTCAATGCTGGTGTAACTATTAGTTGCGCCAGGCTAAAATATAACTGGCGCAACTATTAGTTGCGCTAAATCCCTAGGGGGTTTAATTGAAATTACTCTTTTGCCCTTCGAATTCGAACCACCATATCTTTTGATGTATAACTCCGATTGGAGCGATTCTTGGCTTGTTGGAAAGCTGTTGACTTCTAGTTTTTAATGGTATAAGATTTGATCATAGTAGAAGGCTATAGATGGTCCTGGTGCACCACTCCTCTTTGAAGGCACAAAAGGGTTGGGTCTAGGCTCGAAATGGGTTTTAAGGGTTAGGATTGGTTTATAAGGGTTTGGGAAAGTTCTTAAGGGATCTTGGATGATTGTTAAGGGTTTGGAAGGGTTCCTAAGGGTTCTAGGGTGGTTCCTAAGGGTTCCATATATGCCATCAACAGTTCGATAGGGCGCCTCTCTCGAAATGTATTTCGATCAGGCCTTGGGCCAAATTTGGGTGTCTACATAGCCTAAGTTATTAAGTTGACTTTCTCTTGGTTAAACTTATGACCAGTTGAGCACGTATCTTGAGGACACTATTCTAAGCCCAAATTCTTCGGGATGTTATAATTACTCATAATCCTACAACGAAAGAGAAAGAGTGATCAACTGCATAAGCCTAATACAAGAGTAAGCATATCTCTGAGGAAGCATATAGAAGAGAAAACGTACCCTAGGAACCAATTCAGGAGGAGGGACCTGGATCGCTTTAGCATATAGGCGGGCCCACTCAGCTACATCCACACACAAACTCGAGAGGAAGGCATCGTCTAGGCATGTAAAGGTCCCCTGGGTCTCTACAGTTGAACTACTAGAAGCCCCCATGCCAGAAGGGCCAGAAGGCTTGACACCTGAAGCCTCGTCAGGACCTACTGCTACATTGTCCTCATCAAAATCATCTCCCTAATAAAATTGTAGAACGAGGCAGAGGTCTGATCAGTCAAATAAAAATCAAACCCAAACCATCAGGAACTCGCAAAAAAGAAGAAAGGGACTACTTGAGATAGCGGGTCACCAAAGGCCAAAAAGTTGGCACCTGACACGAAGCACAGGAGGATGCACTAGTAAGGAAGAGACTCGTACCACATCTGATACCCTCCATGCACGAAGAGATCATCAACAGGAACCCCATGATGAAGAAGTCCATCTGCGAGTTCCTTGATCGTACTTTTTGGGGTCATGATATCCTCGGAAGGACCCCGTGACGCGATAAAATAATCTCGGTATTGATGCACCACTGTCTCCCCCAAATAGTATGCTCTTACCCAAGCGCCATAGAAGAAGAGAATCGGACGGTCCACAAACAGTCGAGATTGGCCCACGACAGCTTGATCCCAAAAGGGAGAATCGACGTAGGGATCAAAGGTGACCTGCTCAGATAAAGAAATTCCTATTAGTCAAACAAACGTCACCGAAAAAATCTCTCGGAGAAAAAGAAAAGGGAAGTATCCATACCTACTCCGGGATCATCAAATCAAATTGGGACCTAAGGCCCAACTCCAAATGCTTCATTCCCAGGTCTCTATGATGGCTCTTATGCCAACTGCTCATGAGGGGATAGGTGAACTCATCTAAGAAAAGGAGGGGGAGACCCAACCGAAAATGCAAGTATCCCCAGATCTGAAAGAAGGAGCAGACATGAAAGGCATAGGCAAAAAATAAATAATCCACTAAGAGGAATAAACGAGTCAGGGGTTACCTCTATCACGGGCCAAAAACTGAGAACGAAACCTAAATCCCCAACCGAGGCTCGAGCCCACCATCGGTCACGGCATGATACCCAGACCACCCAATTCCCCATAAGACTAAGCAGGGACCACGAGACCCAGCCGCCACTGGTATTGGTAAAAAGAGTTTTACCCATAAGAAAGAGGAGCGAGATACGGGCCAACATCAATGCATGCTCAGGCTCAATGATAACATCCAGGTTTGGCTGGTTTGGATCCACCAGTTCATTTTCATCAAACAGGTCAGCCAACCAGGATAGCTTGACCTTAGAGCCAGACATATCCCGGGAGGAGGGGCACTCCCCGATCAACTGAATCACCTCGGCCCGATCACGTACGCCAAGGCCAACCACCGATGTTCCCCCTATCCTGATCCATATGATAATCGACCAATCCATTGGGGTGATAGTCATCTTGGCCACTAACATATGGAATGTCATGGCCTCAAACCGAAATCGTTCCACCAGGGCCTTCACGTAAGTTGCATCGCCTCTCATAGCAGGGCATGAAAGAAAGTCCCCGAAGTTGACCTGAACCAAGAGGAACTTCTTGACCTGAGGGAGGAAGCCATAGAGCCGCTGAAGATCGAACCAACCTCGATGAAATATGATCATGGGAAAAGGCTATAGCAGAAGTAAAAAATGGTGTTAAAACTTGGAACAAATCAAACTTGCACAAAGGGAAGCCACAAAACACTATTTTTTACCTTTCTGATAATCCCAAAGTTAGAAGTATGGGTGTACTATTGATGAAGTAACCCGTTGCGGGCTGCCTCGCCCTGCATCTCATACCAGATCCAGGAAGATAGCTGCACCGAAATAAGTTTGTGACAGCCCAAATTTTGGCACCCCAAAATCCGTGCCATCAGCACGACCCTCAAGGCCGTGCCCATGAAACCTTTATGATACATTGGTATATACAAGCTAAAAATGAAATTTGAGTGCACGCGTCTACTCTAAACGAGTTCTCATATATAAAATAATCATGGTCTCTAAAGGCAGTCCTTGTCCCATGCCAATTCATGGGCATAAGAACTTACCCAAACCATTCATGATAATTGTTCATCCCAAATGTTTTATCAAATGCATACGATATTCAATTACATTCAATAAAGAGGCTTGATATACCAAGCCGTGTCTAAATACTCTCAACTCACTCTCAAAGTACGCAATGGGTCTCCTAGAAGAATTCCTCAGAAGGAGGCTCTGACTCCTCAGTGGGTACGTAGTCTGAATCCCCTGGATCAAAGTTTCTAGAAGTCCTTGCTGCCGCTAGTCTTGAACCTGTGACGTATAATCTACGGGGTGAGCTACATCCTAGCTCAATAGGGAAACAAAGTGAACATATAGATTAAATCTTACATATATGTTAGCAGTTTTGAAAGCACAATTTAGTAGATATCACTTTTAAACAGAATAATTGATATAACTGGAATAACTAAAATGGATACAGCTGATTTCCTTTCCTGGTGTTGTTTGTTCTCATCTTATTGGTTTAGTTATAAATTCAGCCTAATCACTTAAACCTTTAATTTAAATAATTCCCGAGTAATATGGCATCGAGCCTCGATGGAATACCCACCATCATCGTCTACTAGACAATTGTTATATTTATTGCCTAGGAATACTGCCCAGACCCCTTTCTCATAGGTGGCGGGGTCTATTATTAAATCTACATCCCTGAGATGTGCTATTAGTATACGGATTGGCTGCCGTACCGGTCATAGATATCCTGCCGCGTCAGTCGTAGGTATCCCGCCACGTCGGTGGGGTATTCTAATCAAACCTCAAATAATAAAAATATCGATGTGCTTTACATATAGTTATTCACCGTGACTTGTGCTAATTTTTTAGTACATTAGGCCTTATTATTATGCTTTAGTTTCACAGTTTGTTTTCATCTGTATCCCTGGGATACTACTGATTTAATATATCATTTAGATGCCCACATTACAATATTACGTCCCCTGGGGACTTCATGATTTCACCTTGAAGCTTACACACTAACCCCTTTTTGAAAGATCATACAATACTCAAGTTTTTAATTTAAATACACTGCATATATGAGTTGACGAAATAAAGTGCATGTTTCAAGAATATTCCCTACCTCAACGAAATTTCAATACACACTTTCTTGTAGAGGTATACACTTCACGATCCTACGTCAAACCTACATTTCATGTATTTAGAATATGCTTAGAAAGGTTACTAGAATCATTGGAGCGCATAGCCTCCATATTTCTGCACCAATAATTTCAAGAACTGAGTGGTGTCTCGCGCGAGCGAGCACAAATCCTTCCTCGAGCGGTCACTTGACCTCGCTCGAGCGGTTAAAACGAGCCGCCTAAAGCTTTACTGGAGACCTCGCTCGAGCGAGCTTCCCCTTTATTTTGGGAACCGCTTGAACGAGCCCAGAGCTATATTTTTATAATTTGTCCTCGCTCGAGCAAGCCCTTTAGACCGCTCGAGCAGGAGCGATGATTTTTACTCCTCAATCTGTTCGAGAACACTATTTCTCCCTTCATTCAAACCTTAATATCATTAAAAAATCATTCAACCAACATTCTATCCATTATTTAAAACACGCCTAAGCATTTATCATGCATTTAACATACCTCCAACGATAGGTCTCACGCAAGTTCGATCCACGATTTAAAACTCTACTAGACGAAAAGATCTCCAAGGTTCCTCATCCAACCTTTTCTCCAGATCTTCCACTGATTTAAGTCCCAACCAAACCCCAGCCCTTCTTTACTAGGCTCTTCTTTTCTTTCTCTCTATTTCTCCTTCTCTCTATTTAGGCTAGAATTAAGTTACGTATGGGGCTCTTCTCTCCTCTCTCTTTCACTTATATACATATACTTTAGGGAATACTAGTGTGTTTCCCACATACACATGTAGTGTATACATATTAGTTTTGGTTCCCTTGTGAATCACACATACATGTGTATGGTGCATAATGTGCACGGTTCCCAAAAATCTGGGGGTTGTGACAATTACCCCAACTTATAAGATTTTCATCCTCGAAAATTGACGATACTCGTGTAACTAGGTACTACTACTACCAGGCCATGAATAGGCTAGCTTCATACATATAGTCGAGAATGATGATGATATCAAGAATAATGATGATACAAATTTTTATACTATCAGGTATTTTCATGAGCATGACACTAATTGTTATAACAACGCTAAAGAGCTATACAATCATTACGTTAACCATCCACAAAAACTATGACATTCATGTCACGATAGTTTGTAAATAAACTGTCCAAAAACCACCTCACCACGAAATGTCTTAATAAAATATTACATTTTCATTTTCCAAAAGAAAAATATATGACTACCTAGTCATCATCCTCCTCATACTCGTCGTCGTCATCGCCGGAGCCCTCATCATCCTCGTAGTCCTCGTCATCCTCATCCTCATCAACCACCCTGGAGGTAGTGGTACCCGCTGTAGCACTCCTCATAGCAGGGCTCGAGCTAGATGCTCTAAAAATAGCATCTCTCATAGCACCGACGCGCTGCATGTATGACTGCGGGTAAGCCTGGCCCATGAGATCTATGAGTAGTGCCTCCTAAAACCTCTGGTGCAATCTGATCTCCCGCCCCTGCTGAAGAATCTCCCTCATCATGGCAGTGTCGGTAGTGGGTATGGGTTGTGAAAATGAGGTAGAGGGAGTGGTAGGTCTTGCCGGCGTTTGATGCGTTGCTTGCCGGGAGACTTGACGGTCTCTTTTCTTGTTGACGCTAGTTTGAAGGCTCTTCAGGTTTCGGCTCCAGTCTTGGGCCAAATAGGGGACGACGTCATCGGTGAGGAATAACTCATCGGTCCGGATCTTAAATCCTCCCTTTCCATTCCGTGAGTCGAGGAGTCGGGAAATCAACCGAGCATAAGGTAGTCGGTTGATGGATGGAGGAACAACACCTCTTACATTCCGTTTATAGGCATGCGCCATGCCTTTTATGATAACCATAGGTGAGTTAATCCACCTACTATGGAATGCGGTGTGTAAAGCCCGCAGAAATGCATCACGACGTTCTTGGTCAAGGCCGGTTGGGTGTAGATTCTTCTTAAAAATAACGTCTAGAAGCCACATACGTGGCGGTAGCTGTGATAGGGTAATAGATTGACCCGAAGCGGACGTGCCGCCGGTGGTGTCGGAAATAATTGTTGGGAATTCCACATTCCAAGAAAAAGGTGGTAGGATGAGTGGGCTAGGGGTATAGTTGTGGGGACATTTCATAACCGATGAAATTTCGGCACAGTTAAAGATTAATTCATTTCCGTCGATCGTGACGAGGATAGCATTCTCATTCATGTTCATATTTAGGGTTTGGTAAAATAGTTTCACAAGTCTCGAGTAATACCGATCTCCGAACGGTGTAAGTAAAGTTCTAAGGTTGTTGTTGGTGAGGAAGTCCGATGTCTTGGGTGGACAATGGATCCCCAAAACAAGAGGGATGTATCTCCCATTTGTTTAGTGCGATTGGGGCAGGGGATGGGTTTGATGGTGGTTGTCAAGCTTGCGGCGCTTTGTTGCACGCCGACGGCGATCGAATCACCATCCGCTTCTTAGGTTGTGGATTAAAGCTTAAAGCCATTAGGTGTCTAAAGAGCTTTTCAAAATAAGGAAAAATTTCGGAAAGGGGTAGATTTTACCTAAAAGAAAGTTTTTAATGGATCGGATCGTCTAAATCCGGCTCGAATCGGACGGCAAAAGATTGAAGATGACAAGCCCTAAACCCTCGCTCGACTCCAATCTCCTCGCTTGAAGATGAAATGGGTGTTTTGTCTTCCGTCAGCTATATATAGTCCCCCCTCACTCGAGCGGTCGTTAGTTATCGCTCGAGTGAGCCCAGAACACTATCTGATATATTTTATGGCCTCGCTCGAGCGGTCACTACCCCTCGCTCGAGCGATGCCAGAAACTTTCGATTTATTTCATGTGACTCGCATGAGCGAGTATAATTCATCGCTCGAGCGAGCCAAACAACGTTGTTCTCGTTCTCACAAGTTCACATCTTCACTAGTCTCTCCTAGCATTTAGAACACCACTCACGCATGACTATGTATACTATTCATTAAAAATTTAGTTCTCATGAACAATTTGTTCAAGCAAAATAATTTATTATGCTCGAATTGTAATTGCACTCATTTGGTTCGTTTTAAGTATAAATTGATAGTCTAAAAAATTTTTTACACTCCATCATAATAATAAAGAAAACTAGCTAGTGTTCTTGAATAAATTGGGGTATTGTTCTTTGACGTCAGCCTCTCGTTCCCACGTTGCTTCTTCGACTGGATGGTTCTTCCATCGGACAAGCACTAAGGGAATAACCTTTGTTCGCAACACTTGTTCCTTTCGATCTACAATTTCCACCGGCTCTTCAATCATGGTTATATCTTCATGCATTTCGAATGATTGGCCGCTCAGCACGTGATCAGGGTCATTGAGATACTTCCTGAGCATAGACACGGGGAATACATTGTGTACCTGATCAAACAATGGTGGCAATCCAACGCAGTAGGCTACTTCCCCTACTTGACCCAAAACTTCAAACGGTCCAAGGTAGCGAGGACTTAGCTTTCCTCTCTTTTCGAACCTCGTCACGCCCTTCATAGGCGACACTTTCACAAAAACATGTTCTCCCACCTTAAAGTCCACGCTCGTCCGCTTGATGTCATCGTAGCTTTTCTGTCTGCTTTGAGCCGCCTTTAGTCTTTCCCTGATCATGCGGACAATAGCCGCGTTATCTTCAGGTAGCTCGGGTCTCAAAACAAATTTCTCGCCAATTTCCTCCCTATTGATTGGCGATTTGCATCGTCTTCCATACAAGGCTTCATACGGTGCCATCCCGATGCTCGTCTGAAAAATATTGTTATATGCGAACTCAATCAATGGTAGATGTTGATCCCACGATCCTTGTAATTCCAACATACATGCCCTAAGCATGTCTTCAATGATTTGATTGACTCTCTCAGTCTGTCCGTCGGTTTGTGGGTGGAACGCTGTACTAAAATCTAGTCTCGTTCCCATTCCTTCTTGAAATTTCTTCCAAAACTTTGATGTATATATGGGTCCCGGTCTGAAACAATGCTACTCGGAATCCCATGTAAACGGACAATCTCTTTCATATAGAGCTCTGCCAGTCTTCCCGCTGTGTACATCGTGTTGTAAGGCAAGAAGTGCGTTGACTTAGTCAATCGATCGACTACTACCCAAATGGCATTATACTTCTTTGCAGTTCGCGGTAGACCGATTATGAAATCCATGGAGATAGATTCCCACTTCCATTCCGGTATGGGTAGAGGCTGTAATAGGCCTGCGGGGTGTCTATGATCGACCTTCACTTGTTGGCACGTCAAACACCGTGACACGTACTCTGCTACATCTTATTTCAAGCCTCTCCACCAGTAATTCTTCTTCAAATCTTGATACATCTTTGTGCTTCCCGGGTGGATAGCATAGCTTGACTTGTGAGATTCATCAAGAATTATTCGTCACAGATCGGCATTGTCTGGAATGCAAAGTCGGCCCTTGAACACTAAGGAACCATCCTCCTTGATCGAAAACTCAGATGTAATACCTTCAGTTACATCTTGACGCATCATGGTTAGAATTGGGTCTTTCATCTGTAGTTCTCGTATGTGTTCGAATATCATCGGTTTCACTGATATGTTGGCTAAGAAGGCTCTGTGGCTTGTGGCTGTATGTCTGCACCACATAGTGCTAGATCCTCCAACAGTTTCCATCGATGTATACCCAAAATTAGACTAGCCAACTGAGCTGAACTCTTCCGACTCAAGGCATCGGCCACTATGTTAGCTTTGCCTGGATGGTACTGTATGGAACAGTCATAGTCTTTGAGGAATTCCATCCATCTGCGCTGCCTCATATTTAGTTCCTTCTGTGTAAACAGATATCTAAGGCTCTTATGGTCAGTGAAAATTTCAAACGTTTCTCCGTATAAATAATGTCGCCATATCTTCAATGCGAATATGACCGCTGCTAGTTCCAGATCATGTGTTGGGTAGTTCTTTTCGTGCTCCTTCAACTGTCTTGACCCGTAAGCTATTACCTTTTAATATTGATTTGGTACACAACCCAACCCGTTATACGAAGCATCACTGTAGACCGCGAATCCTCCACTGCCTGATGGAATGCCTAACACTGGAGCTGAGGTGAGTCACTTCTTGAGTTCTTGAAAACTCTTCTCACACGCCTCACTCCACTCAAATCTTGAATCCTTTCTTGTAAGCCTCGTAAGAGGTCCTGATATTTTTGAAAACCCCTCGATGAAACGTCGATAATAACATGCCAGTTCGAGGAAACTTCGGACGTCTGTCACAATCTTTGGTTGCTCCCAGTTCACTACTGCCTCGATCTTAGCGGGATCTACTGTGACACCATGCTTTGAGACGACATGTCCCAAAAAGCTAACCTCTTCTAGTCAGAACTCATATTTGCTGAGTTTGGCGTACAATTGGTGTTCACGCAAGGTTTATAGAGCGACTCGTAAGTGTTCTTCATGCTCCGTTTTCGATTTTGAGTAAATACGGATGTCATCAACAAACACGACAATGCAGAAGTCTAGGTGTAATATCCCAAAAATTTTGCATTAAACAGTGACCTCGGGATCTGTGCCCGACTGGTCATAGGTTTGACAATGTAAGAGTTCACAAGTTGATGTAGGATAAGATGAACGGATGAAATGTGAGAATTTAAGTGAATGTGTGGAATGTGACGAAATCTGGAGTCACATACACCTACTTCTGGTGTATGTGCTCAACAGACGGGTTGGAGGGGAGATAAAAGGGTTTAATAGCCCTAGTTCTCTTTTGTCTGGTTGTTGAGAGAGAGTAAAGAAGAGAGAGAGAGAGAAGGAGAACATAGTTAATGCAAGTAGTTATTGTGGGTGATTGGAAGGGGGATTCAAGGATTTAAAAGGCCGATTCGATACGAAGGATCCGTTCAAGCCAAGCTGGAACCCTAGCCTTTCCAACCCCCTTGACCTAATCAATTTGAGATTGATTGAAGGTAAAATTTTGTAAATTAAATGCATAGGTTATAGAGGTTTAAATTCAGTCAAGAATGTTTAAAATGATAGATTAAGTACTTAGAAAAATGAAGGAAAAAGAGTAGGAAAAAGATTTGGAAGAACAGCCCAAAAGGGGGGCTGAATCTAGCCAAATCGATTAATCAAAATTAGGTTTCGATTAATCGATTTTTGCCAAGAAGTTGAAAAGTCAAAGAGCCCAAATTCGATTAATCGAACTGAGTTTCGATTAATCAACTTTGGATTTCGATTAATCGATTTTGGTGTCGATTAATCGACTGCGAACCTCAAGTGGATGGAAGAAAGTGGTTTGGGGAAATCGACTAATCGAATTGGGAATTCGATTAATCAATTTCAGATTTCGATTAATCGATTTGGGATCGATTAATCAATTTTGGGAATTCAATTACTCGAATTGAGAATCGAACTGAAAGAGTGGAGAATTTCGATTAATCGATTTGGAATCGATTAATCGATTAGGAATCTCGATTAATCAATTTTGAGAATTGATTAATCGATTTGGAATCTCGATTAATCAATTTTGGGAATCGATTAATCGAATTGGATTCGATTAATCGACTTTGGAGTTCGATTAATCGATTGACTTAAATTTTGTTGACTTTTTAGTTTGACTTCAAGATTCTCGAAGGGTCTTGAACCTTCCTTGTTGCATCTTTAATGATGTGTTGCATGTGTTATGTTGTACCATAGGTGGTACGAATGATCATGGGCACAAGGAGCCACGTGGGACCTTGATGCGTGATTTATCAGAGATTTGAGGTAGGGAACACCTTGAACATGTACTTTAATTTACAAGAGCATGTATGTAGTGACATAGAATCAAATTGAAAACTGTTTTATTGCTTTAAGTTTTGTGAAAAGTGTGTGTGAGTGACATCAATAAGAGCATCTAATAATGAGCCATCCCCAGGGGATAAGGAAGTGAAGTAATAAGAGCATCAGGTGTGATGCAATTGAATAGATATATCCTAGGGATGTATCTAAGATTGAATAATGTCTGATAGGGCCTAACTGATATAAGATACCACACTTACACGATGAATAACTATATGTAAAGCACCTGATATTTTAGTTATTTGAGGTTTGATAGGATACCCCACCGACGTGGCGGGATACCCACGACTGACGCGACAGGATATCCGTGACCGATACGGCGGCGAAACAGTAAGCCAGTGCGGAGGCTTATCCGTACACAGTAAGCACACCCCAGGGGTGTTGAATTGAGATAAGTTGAAACCCTGCCACCGATCCCCAGGGGAAAGGGGCTTGGGTACTATTTGTATTCCCAGGGAATACGTTTAAAAACTGTCTATATAGATGACGATGAAGGGTATCTCATCGGGGCTCGATGCTATATTGCTCGGGGATTACTTAAGTTGAAAGGTTAAGTTTTGCTTTAGGCCTATTCAGTGTCATTCATGATTAATTAAAAGACATGTGTAAACTACCAGTAAAATGTGATCATAAATTGCTAGCTTTTCAACTGTTTTTCGCAATATCTGCATAGTTACATCATGCTTAGAATATTATGGAATATATGTGAGGTTTTAATCTATATGTTCATTGTGTTTGTTCCCTATTGAGCTAGGATGTAGCTCACCCCTTTAG
Organism: Chloranthus sessilifolius; assembly: GCA_021018995.1. NCBI lineage: Eukaryota > Viridiplantae > Streptophyta > Magnoliopsida > Chloranthales > Chloranthaceae > Chloranthus > Chloranthus sessilifolius. Next base: position 27,767,236 of record CM037597.1, on the reverse strand, counting down.
ACTATATGTCGCAGGTCCACTATTAGTAGCTGCTGAGGCTTCAGGGGACGTTGGCCCTGGTGTGTCGGACCTTGCGCCTGGTGACGAGTTGGAGCCACCTCCTGAGGACTTCTTCTAGAGGACTCCGTTGTGCATCTTTGAGAGTTTTTGTGAGCTTATTTGGTACGGTTTGGTATGTCAAGAATTGTTTCTATTAAACAATGAAATTAAATGTTGGGATTATTCTTTTGGGCGAACCATTCTGGATGATCAGCTATCATCGATGGTTCGGATCGGTCCTCCATTCATGCAGAGGCATGAAGGTAGAATGTCTTTTGAGTAATATTTAAATGGTGATTTATTTCCGCAGTTTTATTTATTGTTCATTTCATTAGTGTTGCTTGATATACCAATGTACCGTGCTTAGTTAAGGGGCACGGTCAAGATGATCGTGCTGATAGCACGGGTTTCGAGGTGCTGAAAATCGGGCTGTCACACTAAGTGTGGTTTAAACACCCGATTCATTAAGTCCATAAACGACACTGGTGCATTCGTCAATCCGAATGGCATTACTAAAAATTCATAGTGTCCATACCGTGTTCTAAATGCTATTTTCTGAATGTCCTCCGCCTTTACTCTTAACTGATGGTATCCATATCTCAGATCGATCTTGGAAAAATATTTCGTTCCTTGCAACTGATGGAACAAGTCATCTATTCTTGGCAACGGATATCGATTCTTCACAGTGAGTTTGTTCAACTGACGGTAGTCAATGCACAACCGCATCGACCCATCTTTCTTTTTCACAAATAGAACTGGTGCTCCCCATGGAGACACGCTTGGTCTTATGAATCCTTTATCCATGAGCTCTTGCAACTGTTCTTTCAATTCTTTCAACTCTGCAGGAGCCATCCTATAAGGTGCCTTTGAAACAGGCTCCGTTCCTGGTGCTAGGTCGATAGCGAATTCCACTTCTCTTTCTGGGGGTAATCCTGGCAATTCTTTTGGAAATATGTCTGCGAATTCTCGCACTATTGCTATCTCGGAGATAATATTCTTTTCTTCTTTATCTTCTTTCAGAAACTCAAAATAACCGCTACACCCCTTTCTGATTAAACGCTCTGCTCTAACTGCAGAGATGAGTGGCACCGGTGTCAATCTCTCTCCTCGAAATCAAAACGATCTCCTCGTGTTAGGTCGGAAAATAACAACCTTGTCCTTGCAATCCACTGTTGCGCAATGATGGGACAGCCAATCCATGCCAAGGATCACATCGAATCCTTGCATGTCCAATAATATTAATTGTGCGTCTAGTTCATAGACAACGTGATCCCGAACGCTTACAACAACCGATTTGCAGACTAACTCTATGTCCACTAATTCTCCTGTTGGATAGACACTGATAACACAAAGTCCAGTGTCTTCGGAACAATCCTCATCTTCTTTGCAAATCTAGGGGTGATGAAGGAGTGGGTAGACCCTGGGTCTATCACTACTCGTGCGTCATGTGCTACATAGCACCCTTTTCATAGATTTGTAACGTACCTATAACACATACATATACGTACATAGAATATAATTTATTTAGAAATTTCTAACGCATAAACACGATTCTCTACACAGTCCTAATGAATGCACATTCTCTATCTAAAATGGAATAAAAACTTAAATTCTTTATTTAAAAGAAATCTCACCTTGGAGATGTCGTGTACACTCCCTGCTTCCTGGGTGGTAACTGTGTAAGCTCACCCTTGAACAACTGGCTTTCGTGATTGAATAGGTCGTGGCGTGGAAGCTGGGGCCGTCTTTTCCTTAATTGTCTCAGGGCAATCTCTAATCACGTGACCTATCTTGCCACATTTAAAATAGCCACGCATTCCTTGCCTACAATCTGCCATTTTGTGGGACTTGCCAAACTTGGCACAAGTCTCCCTTGGTGTTGAAGTAGCAGCTCTCGAAAAACCTTGTGTAGCTGTAGCCCCACTGGAAATAGCAGGACCCTCATACCTCATCGGTCTCCCTGATGTCAGCAACGGAAAACTTTGATGAGTAGTTTGTTGTGCGGCTCTGCCATACCCTGCCTGGAACGGTTGTCTCTGATTCGGTGCTACAAACCTTGGTTTCTTATGTACTGATTCATAACTCCCCATCCTGCTTGGATCTATGCTTCCTCTTCCCTGTTGTTCCCTCTGACGGTATCGATTATTGTTTTCTTCTTCGACTACTAATGCCTTACTCGTTACCTCTCCGTAGGTCTTCAGCTGGAAGGGCGCAACCCATCCTCGGATGTCCGACCTTAAACCCTGTTGGAACCTTTTCGCTTTCATCACATCCGAAATTACGTAGTCTGGAGCGAAGCGAGCCAGTCTCATAAATTCTACTCCGTACTCTCTCATGGTCATCCTTCCTTGCATTAGTTGCAAGAATTGAGTCTCCATTTGATTTCTCACAACCTCCGAAAAATACTGCTTATTGAACTCTTCCACAAATTCATCCCAAGTCCAGGGCATATCTGGAGTTTCTTGTGCTCTAGTTCGCGACACAGATTTAGACCAAGGTCCAGCTTCTCCATCTAGCATATATGCTGCCCAACAGACGCTCTCGTCCTCTATGCATGTCAGTACTCTAAACACCTTCTCCATTTCTCCCAGCCAATTTTTGACTGCCATGGTGTCTGCCTGCCCTGAAAAGTTAGGAGGTCTCATCCTCCTGAATTCGGTAAATGCTGAAGCCACTGGTGGTGTAGGTCCTACTGGAGGTGTGGGTGTCCTATGGAGTTCTGGGGCTGCATGAGTTGTCAAGGATGCTGCTTGTTGTGCCATGGCAGTTGCCATTGTCTCCATTGTGTGCATCATCCTCTGACGCTCCTCACTTTCTTCATTTCTCTCCCTCACTCTATCTTGTTCTCTCTAATTTCGATCCTGACGATCTTGATCCTGATCTTCTGCTTGATTTTAGTTTTCTCCTTGCCCACTGCCCTCAGGAATCTCCCTGTTTCCTAATGGTACCCTGTTTGTAGGCGAGACGAAACCATCTCTACTGCGTAAATTCCTATCATGACCACCCCTGGGTCTGCCTCTACCTCTAGGAAACATAACGGTCTGCATGAGAAACCACGGTTTCGTTAGCAAAAGTCCCTATATTCTGGCGATTGCCAAAACTAAAAAGAAAGGCTTTAATACCAACTGTGACAGCCCAAATTTCAGTGCCCCAAAATCCGTGCGATCAGCACGACCCTCAAGGCCGTGCCCATGAAACCTTTACGATACATTGGTATATACAAGCCAAAAATGAAATTTGGGCGCACGCATCTACTCTAAACGAGTTCTCATACATAAAATAATCATGGTCTCTAAAGGCAGTCCTTGTCCCATGCCAATTCATGGGCATAAGAACTTACCCAAACCAATCGTGATAGTTGTTCATCCCAAATGTTTTATCAAAAGCATACGATATTCAATTACATTCAATAAAGAGGCTTGATATACCAAGCCATGTCTAAATACTCTCAACTCACTCTCAAAGTACGCAATGGATCTCCTAGAAGAATTCTTCAGGAGGAGGCTCTGACTCCTCAGTGGGTACGTAGTCTGAATCCCCTGGATCAAAGTCTCCAGAAGTCCTGGAACCTGCGACGTATAGTCTAAGGGGTGAGCTACATCTTAGCTCAATAGGAAAATAAAGTGAACATATAGATTAAATCTTACATATATGTTAGCAGTTTTGAAAGCACAATTTACTAGATATCACTTTTAAACAGAACAATTGATATAACTGGAATAACTAAAATGGATATAGCTGATTTCCTTTCCTGGTGTTGTTTGTTCTCATCTTATTGGTTTAGTTATGAATTTGGCCTAATCACTTAAACCTTTAATTTAAATAATCCCCGAGCAATATAGCATCGAGCCCCGATGGAATACCCACCATCGTCGTCTACTAGACAATTGTTATATGTATTCCCTAGGAATACTGTCCAGGCCCCTTTCTCATAGGTGGCGAGGTCTATTATCAAATCTACATCCCTGGGATGTGCTATTAGTATACTGATTGGCCGCCGTACAGGTCACGGATATTCTGTCGCGTCAGTCGTAGGTATCCCGCCACGTCGGTGGGGTATTCTAATCAAACCTCAAATAATAAAAATATCGATGTGCTTTACATATAGTTATTCACCGTGACTTGTGCTAATTTTTTAGTACATTAGGCCTTATCATTAGGCTTTAGTTTCACAGTTTGTTTTCATCTGTATCCCTGGGATACTACTGATTTAATACATCATTTAGATGCCCACATTACAATATTACGTCCCCTTGGGACTTCATGATTTCACCTTGAAGCTTACGCACACACCCCTTTTTAAAAGATCATACAATACTCAACTTTTTAATTTAAATATACTGCACATATGAGTTGACGAAATAAAGTACATGTTTCAAGAATATTCCCTACCTCAACAAAATTTAATTACACACTTTCTCGTAGAGGTATACACTTCACGATCTTACGTCAAACCTACATTTCATGTATTTAGAATATGCTTAGAAAGGTTACTAGAATCATTGGAGCGCATAGCCTCCATGTTTCTGCACCAATAATTTCAAGAACTGAGTGGTGCCTCGCGCGAGCGAGCACAAATCCTCACTCGAGCGGTCACTTGACCTCGCTCGAGTGGTTAAAACGAGCTGCCTGAAGCTTTACTGGAGACCTCGCTCGGGCGAGCTTCCCCTTTATTTTGGGAACCGCTCGAGCGAGCCCAGAGCTATATTTTTATAATTTGTCCTCGCTCGAGCGAGCCCTTTAGACCGCTCGAGCGAGGAGCGATGATTTTTACTCCTCGATCTGTTCGAGAACACTATTTCTCCCTTCATTCAAACCTTAATATCATTAAAAAATCATTCAACCAACATTCTATCCATTATTTAAAACACGCTTAAGCATTTATCATGCATTTAACATACCTCCAACGATAGGTCTCGCGCAAGTTCGATCCACGATTTAAAACTCTACTAGACGAAAAGATCTCCAAGGTTCCTCATCCAACCTTTTCTCCAGATCTTCCACTGATTTAAGTCCCAACCAAACCCTAGCCCTTCTTTACTAGGCTCTTCTTTTCTTTCTCTCTATTTCTCCTTCTCTCTATTTAGGCTAGAATTAAGTTACGTATGGGGCTCTTCTCTCCTCTCTCTTTCACTTATATACATATACGTTAGGGAATACTACTGTGTTGCCCACATACACATGTAGTGTATACATGTTAGTTTTGGTTCCCTTGTGAATCACACATACATGTGTATGGTGCATAATGTGCACGGTTCCCAAAAATCTGGGGGTTGTGATAAAGTTGCTCACCCCGGTGACCATAAATCACTTCAGAAACACCCTCCAGGCCCTGATCCTCTTCACTTGACATCCTGAGAAGTGATCAAGCAACGAATGTTAGGAGAATATCAACCAATGGCAATCAAGTACTGCAGGCTCAAGGGAGGTAAGTATGCTCTAGTCATTCATTTCTTCTTCTCATAGCCCCTCCCCAGTTTGCTATCTTGTCACAAAAAGAGAGACAACCAAGGAAAAAAAAAAAAAAACAACAAAAGCAAAAAAGAAGAAAAAGAGGAAGAAGAAAAAGAAGAAAAACCAAAAATGCTTTGCAAATCAAAACAACAAAAAATCCCTCACCGGCCGCCAAGGGATGACCTCAAAACAACCCATGTGCTTCAAAAAAAAAAACTCTCTCTTGTCCTCTAAAAACTTGTAGTAAAAAACCCCCACAAATGCACATGTATTATGGGTGGGGATGCATTCCAAAAAGTAATCAATCCAAAATTGGACCATTTTCCCCCATGCATTTCAAGAATCAAAATCACATTCATGTGGAGGGAAATAAAAATTATCGAACAAAGAAAACCATCCATTGTAAAAAATAAATCAAAAATGCACTTTGTTTCAAACAAAAATTCATGCAGAAGGAGGCAATCTTCACAAAATGAATCATACATGCAAAGAAAATCATCTAGATCCGAGAACCCTAACCACATGGAAAAAAAGGAAATAAAGAAGAGATAAATCAAAGAAAAAAGGGGCGAAAAGATTAGGGCACCTTTCAAACACAGTTTCCCTTAAAAAACCCAATACCTACTAAGTTAAAATAGACGAAATAAGACTACCCAAAGCCGTCTTATTTTAAAAATAAGACGGCCTAAAACCATCCTCGTGTCCATTCTTTTTTTGGGCTTTTTAAATATATAAGACAGTCGGTCCTAAACCCTCTTATATTTCATAAATAAGATGGTAGGAAAAGACTGTTTTTATCAGTCCTAATATAAGACGGTTTGAAGTCGTCTCATACTAACCACTGAAGACGGTCACCGACCTTTTAATAAGACAGCTCAGGACAGTCCCTAATAAACCGTCCTTTATTTGGAGATGGTCACGAGCTGTCTTATTTATTATATCATATAGTCCTTTATGAACTGTCCTATTTGAATGACGACTCAAATAGGACGGTCTTAGACAGTCGTTTTTTTAAAATCGTAATAAAAAAATTATTATAATTTTGGGATTTCGAGATCTTCCCAATGACCCTGTCTTTTCACGGTCTTCACCTTTGCAAGCTGAGATATGTTCCTATGAGGGAAATAAACTAGGATACCATTATTCACACCCCATGAGACTGCTTTCGCACCCGAGTAAAGAAAAAAAAACAAAAATAAAGTGGGGGTGTGTGCTTTAAAAGAGTCCTCTTTAAGTGCATGTAGGAACCTCAATTGAATTTATGGCTCCCTTAATTAAATTTATAACCTGTACGCAAGTTAATCTCACTCGATGAAAATACACTGTTTCACCCCTAAGTCATTGCAAATAACCTAATACCATATCTCTCATACATATATCTTGCCTAAGTAGTCATTACTTGCATAAGAAACATGAAATCACAGGAATCTAAAATGAATAGTATGACTAAGATGTCCACTACTTACTTTCACTTGGTTAGACTCATGCTTTGAATCATTCGTTCTTGGGTTGGAACCTTGAATCATCACCAATCAGCAATGCCATTTCAGTATCATCAACAAAACTCAGTGAAAGCTAACCTTAGATAGTTTTTGAGGAAATTCAAGCCGTACCTTGTGACCATTGGAAAATGAGTGAGCAAGGCCAAAATCTGCAAACTTTAAATTCCCCTCATTATCAATTAGAAGATTAGATCCTGCACAGATGGACACAGAATAGATATCAAGTTGGCTTCAAAACAAAATAATTTGATGCAGTAAGAAATGTAACTTGATATTTGATGTTAAACCTTTGATGTCACAATGAAGTACTTGGTTAACATGACAGTAATGCAGCCCTGTCAATAGCTGCCTCATATAGCACTGATAAGGCAAAATAAAAAAACAAATGTTTCAAGAATCAAATCAAAGTGTATTGATCGGATGAACTGAAATTGCTTTAAGCCATATGGAGTTGGTGATACCTTGATCTGGGGAACTGTAAAGTGCATCCCAGGACAGTCTGATAGACCAGTCAAATCATGGTCCTTGTATTAAAAAACCATGTAGATACTACTTTTATACTTGTTACCATATGAATTTCCCAAGAAAATATATGGGACCATTTCTCAGACCAGTCAAATCATGGTCCATGTATTCAAAAAAAATGTAGATACTACCTTTATACTTGCTACCATCTAAATTTCCCAAGAAAATATAACATGAGACCATTTATCAGACCAGTCAAATCATGGTCCATGTATTCAGAAACAATGTAGATACTACCTTTATACTTGCTACCATTTGAATTTCCCAAGAAAATATAAGTATCATGAGACCATTCCTACCAAGAATAAATGTATATTAAGCAGCAATGTCAGAGAAATTTAAAAAGTAATATTTACCCATGTGAGGCCGTTAAAACATAAGGTAGTCTTAGAAGATAATCATACACTATATACTATGTATGATGAGGAGAAATGCACAAATTGTATTGACACCTTAGTCAGATTCATAGTGTTATGAGGCGCCCTTTATTCATCGAACCTTATTAAAAGATGAAAAAAGAATAAGATTAGAATTGGAACTGTAGACACCCAAATTTGGCCCAAGGCCCGATCGAAACACCTTTCGAGAGAGGTGTAATTCTGAGCTTTTGGTGGCATGTATGGAACCCTTAGGAATCACCCTAAACCCTTAGGAATCACCCTAGATCTCTTAGGAACCTACCCCAAATCTTTAGAAACTAATCTCGAACCCTTAGGAATTAACCATACCCTTCCCAGACCTATTAGAACCCTTCCCGGACACGATTCGAACCCCCCTGAATAGTGGTTAGAAAGAGGAGTGCTAAAGTTTTTGTAGATAGTTTCCCAACCTAAGGTATATATCATTGGAAATTAGAGCTTCCCATCTTTTCAACGAACTAAGAATCGCCTAATTTGGAGTTGTACATCAAAAGATATGGCAGAATAAAGATCGTAAATTTATACGAGATATTGCAAAATCGGACCCATAGAGCCAATTTCGAACTAACCGAAATAGCTGATGAAAAGAGGCGTGCCAAGGTTAGCATATATAGTTGCCCAACCTAAGGCCTAGACCATTGGAAAGTAGACTTTCCCCGCTTTCTAATGAGTCAAGAATCGCCTAATTTGGAGTTGTACATAAAACGTTATGGTAATTTGAAAAATACAGATTTGTGCAAGAAATTACAAACCGGGCCGGGCCCCTGGGGGTCTTCAACTTCCAACAGTTTGGACCTGATTTTCCTTCAAAAAATGGCCAAAATTGATATTGGGGGTTTGACTTGTGAACCAGCCCAAAGTCTAGGGTGTGTTTCTTTAGGACCCTAGTGACCCTATTAGCTTAAGTTATCGCCCTTTTGCCATTCACGTCACCACCCTATCATCTACCATTAAACCCAAATCCCTCTTCTGCAAGCTCTAGAAAACCATAAAAACCTTAGATTTCCCATTACCTAATTCCTAATCTAATTAGGACTTTAACCCTCACTAATCTTCCCTTTCTCTATAAATAGAGAGCCACCCCTCATGCTTAAAGGTTGAGAGTTTTTACCTAAGAGAGAAAGAACTTAAGTGAGAAGATCTTTCTCCCTTTGGTGCACCATCCCCATACAAATTCCAGAATTGAAAAAGCCCCTTTAGACCTTAGTATTTCACTAAAAACCTCTAGGTTAGGTGTGTGTTACCCCCTAGCCTTCCTTTTCTACCTCTTAGTTTCAAGCCTTAGGAGTTAGAACCCCATTCCATACCATACAAGCCTTCAAAAAGCTCACCGAAGCAAGCCAATGCAAGGCTCCCCAACGGTGCTACAAGGGCCCGAGAGCTCCGGCTCTCCCCTCTATTCCTCTACCTTCTTTGCTTTTCCTCTATCCTAGAATTGAGCCTTTACGATGCCCAAATTTCGGCAAGCGGGAAGGGCTCAATAGGATCGGTGTGCCTTCGGGCAAGGGGAAGTGCCGCTCATTTTACTTTCTTTTATATATATATATATATACTATATAAACCAGCCCCACATAGACCTAGCCTTAAGTAGAGACCGCATTTAGCGGGTTGATCGGGTACCTAACGCCTTCCCGATCGATAACCGAAGCCCCTACCCATGAGCCTTTGGTGTGGACCGGATTCAGAGTCATATTTTTAGCACTTCGGTGCTCATAAAAATGAACTAGGTATCCCGGGACATTGAAAGCTTCGGGTGGAGACTCTATATTTTTTTATTAGAGAGCGCATCGTCGCGACGGGATCATCTCGATTCCCACGGTTGCACAGATGGCGACTCTGCTGGGGAGTAGCTAGTAGAGCTTCCCCTTGAACTAGGCCTTTTTCATTTTTTTATTTTTTCTAACATTTTATTGCTGTTTTTTTTTTTTTTTTGCCAATCACCCCTCTGATTACGTCATTTTACTCACCCCTACGATTCCACTTTAAATTTCAGCAATCTTTGCCTAATCACTTGACTGGCACCTTTTTTACTCACCCCTACGATTCCGCTTTAAATTTCAGTAATTTTTGCCTAGTCATTTGGCTGGCACCTTTTTTACTTACCCCTATGATTCCGCTTTAAATTTCAGCAATTTTTGCCTAGTCGCTTAACTGGCACCTTTCTTTTACTCACCCCTACGTTTTCACTTTAAATTTCAGCAACTTTTTGCCTAGTCACTTGACTGGCATCTTTTAAATTTCAGCACTTTATATTTCCCGCCTAGTCGCTTGACTGGCACCGTCTTTTTTTATTATTCATATCCTAACAGTAGACGCCGGCCCGTAGTGGCGGCACGGGATAATCACCCCCAATCTTTGAACTAAAGAAAACTTCCAAAAAAAGAGAAAAATTTTGAAAAAATTAAAATTGAACCAAGTTAGGGAGCTTAATTAATTTGTTTTACGGAATAGATTTTTCAAAAGGGTTGGTTTAAGCACACATACAAACACTCGGGTCTTAGTATGGCGGTAGCCCTAGTGGTGATGATCCAGAAAAGTCCCAACCCACCTAGTATCTGAGAAGGCGCTCGCGCCGGAGGTATATCGGGTGGGTTCCCATTCCTAGAAAGCTTAAAACCCTTGGGGAGCGCGCTAGCGAGTTATACCGGACTCACACCCCTTAGGTTCGGTGAGGAGAGAACGGTTCACTAAAAAATCAGTCAATTCCCGAAAGCCCAGCTTTCACAAAAAAATTAGTTTAGAGACCAAGTCCAACAAGTTCTTTCGTGTAGTTTTGAAAAAGCATTCGATCTGGCCTTTTTCACCTCCCGAGTTCTCCGATTAGTGTGCTTAGTGCCTTGTTCGGGTCCCGCCATCTCCGACACCCAATACGCCCCCGCCGGTCAAAAGAAGGCAACTTCCTTTCGGCTCATCTCGGGGGATCGGGTTGTTTGCCTCGATTTTCATACCTTCAATAGATCGAAGGTTCTCCTTCGATTCTTTCGAAGTGCATCGGAAACGTCGCCGCGGGTCTTGAATTAAGGTACGAGGGCCACCCGAAAAAGGAGTTCCAAGGCCTCGGAACCTTTGTTTTCTAAAAAATTTCTTTCAAAATATTAAAAAAATAATATATATATATATCAAAAACCAAAAAATATATAGTTTGTGGTGCCGGCACAACGGCACCATGTTGCCCTCCGTCATCCCGTAGGGGAAGAAGGAGGAAGATTTTTGGGCCTCATCCAAGGCACCCTTACCCAACCCGTTCCCATAGAATGTCATGGGTGGTGGACCCGGCTTACGCCGATCCCGACTCATCCCCGCCCCATTCTCCAACCCACTCTCATTCGGGAGAAGTTTTCTCTACCATCCCCCTCACCCAACCCCCCTTTACCGTCATCGGCCCATTCGGCGCCCCCATATTTCCAACCACTACCCCCCAAAATATCCATAATCCAACCCCCCATTCCCCATCTCTTGCCCAAACCATGCCTATTCTCCCTCCCATATCCATGCCCAATCCAACACATTTCCCATCCACATCCATACAAAACCCAAACCCGTTTTCCCAATCCACATCCATGCCCCAATTCCCATCATCCCCCTATAGACCCGATCCACCCACATTGACATACACCACTTCCGCCCTATCCAACCCCCCACAAATCCCCCCATCTACTCGGGTCATGCCCGTTTTTACCGGGGTCATGCCCAGTTTTTCCCACACACCCACACTTTACCCTTCATCATCTTTAAACATCCCCAACCCATCCCCCATTTCCAATGCCCCACCCCATTCCTTTAACCCATCACCTACCATGGCCATGCCCAAATTTTCCTCCACATCCACCCCATCTATACCCAATCATCCCTTAAACCCACCATCCACATCCGATCCTCCTTCCATGACTATGATGGAGGAGATGTTCCAAGCCTACTCCTTATGGAAGGCTTCCCAAAACACCTCCCATCATTTATACCCAACATCCATGGACCCATCCCAAAACACCTCCCATCATTTATACCCCACATCCATGGACCCATCCCATACCTTAGCCAACCTCCATGCTTCACTCCCCCATGACCCCCATCAACCTCCCATAATCCACACCATCCAAACCCCCATCACCCACATGTCCCAGGGCCCCAAGGCCCAATACCCCACGGCCCGGACCCTCAAATGGCCCACGACCCAGACCCATCAAGGGCCCATGGCCCAGACCCTGAGCCAGTGGCCCAAACCTACCAGCCCATCATTAAACCCACCAAGGGTCCATGGCCCAAACCCATCCATTATGGAAAATGAGCGTTCATGGCCCAAACCCAAACCCCATACCCATGCCCTCCACAATACCCCCAAAATTTCACCCACCCCCAACCTTCACAATCGGGTCAAACCCATGCCATACCTCAGATCCAATTTCCCATGGCCCCACACCCCAAGGCCACCTCCAAACCTTCCCTCATGTCCAATGGCCCCATCAGGCCCCACCCCCAACCTTCACAATCAGGTCAAACCCATGCCATACCTCAGACCCAATTTTCCCATGGCTCCACACCCCAAGGCCACTTCCAAACCTTCCCCCATGACCAATGGCCCAATCAGGCCCCACCCCTAAACCAAACCACCACTCATCCCATCACCCCATAACACTTCCCTTACATTCAAGGGGCTCACCCAACTCACATCCAATCCAATCCCATCCAGTCTATGCAACAACAGTATGAGAACCCCGTCCTCACTGCACCTTATATAGATCAACAGTATGAGGAGGACGAGATCAGGAATAGTGCTGCCTATGTCGGGGCAGTGACCACTATTAATCCTCCACCGATAGCAATCCCACTCCCAATAGCACAGAGCGAGTCCCAGCCGACTGTTGAGAAAATGGCCCCCATGTCCAAAGAATCGGAACAGTTAAGGGAGCAACTAGACAAGATCCAGAAACAATTGTTAAAGATGGGTGGTGCTGAAATTCACGCCACGGATTTCACGAATTTATGTCTGTTTGCCGAGGTCCCCCTGCCCCCCAAATTTAAAATACCAGTATTCGATAAGTACAATGGCACAGGCAACCCGATTGCACACCTCAAGTCCTATTGTGGGGACATGTGCCAGTATGGTGGGGACGAGAGACTGCTAATAAAAGTCTTTCAGAAAAGTTTGACCGGACTGGCCCTGAGGTGGTTCACATCTCTTGAACCATCCATGATAAAGACATGGAAAGATTTGACGCATTTTTTCCAGGAACAGTATGTCTATAATACTAATATTGAACCGCACAAGTCTGACTTGGCCCGTTTGAAACAGAATCCCAAAGAGACCTTTGGCGACTATTTGGGGCGTTGGAGAGCACTAGCAGCTCAAGTTAGAAATAGAATACCGGATGATGAGCAGATAGAGATGATTTCAAAGAACACTCTGCCAGTGATTTCTGATTTTCTTGTATATCAACGGCAGTCCAGTTTTGCTGATTTGGTGAGGAATGCCAACCGCTATGAGGATGCCATCAGGGAAGGGCGGTTGAGTAAGAACGCTTCAAGGGGCCCTAGCGGGGTTAGGAGGTTTACTAAGCAGAAGAACGACAGGAGGACTGGGGCAGAGGTGCAAAATGTTGCGAACACTCGACCCAATAATAACAATATAGCCCCGTTCCAATTCCAAGCAACAAGAACTAGCTCCGTCAGAGGGGCTACAAGACAAAGAAGCGAGTGGAATGGGCAGGGAATGCAAATGACCCTGGAGAGGAGAGTCCTTTATGATCGAGTCTTTACACCTTTAGGGCAATCCCTGAGTGTACTTTTACCATTATTAATTGAAAAGGGTTTAATAACTGTTCTCCAACCACGACCTCCTCCCAATCCGATTCCATATAATTTTGACCCTAATACTCATTGCAATTTTCATCAGGGTCCGAGTCACCCGACTGATTGCTGCTTCCCATTAAAGCACGCGGTTCAGGACTTAATCGATGCTGGAAAGATCATTCCCCCTGCACCCACCCAAGCAAACCAGCATGCGAATATCCATCAGGTGCCTTTACCACCACACCCTACCAGAATAGCAGGTCCCAGACCCACCATAGGGATGGTAGAGGAATTTGAAGAAGAATTGGAGTTTGATCCGTCAGACTTCATTTGTAATCTAGAAATGTTTGTGGCACCAAGGCAGAAAAATTTAGGAGAAGGAACTGTTGGGGTGATTGAACCCCTGAATCTGGCAGATTATTTTCCTACCCCTACACCAGCAGTTGAACCCCTAGATCTTAGGGCCTATTTTCCACCATCCACTCCCATTAACTACGTATAAATGAATGCGTATCAACCATATTCCACCACCCCCATCCATTTCCTAATAAGCCAACAGACCCCCAATCCCCCACCACCAATAAATTACCAATGCCCTGCTCCCACCCCATTATCGTCAGCTCAATCACATGCAAACTCTACCACCCCTGTCAATTCCCTCATGGCCCATCAAACCCCCAACCCTCTGCCTGCACTCATCAATTATCAATGGCCTGCACACACACCATTACCCCCGGTGCAACCACCATTAAACCTCACCACCCCTACCTGGCCAAATTTTGCTACCCCCCCATCCATCACGGAGGAAAGCCATGTCTTACCTACCCTCCCAGAGCCATCAGTACATGCACTCCAGACACCGATAGCCATACCATTCCAGCTCTCAGGACCAACCTATGATCCACATCAGGTCCCGCTGAGCTACGAGCAAACCAATGCTAACGCCGGCAGCAGCAGCAGAGAGGGAGCCGTGGACTTTGTTACCAGGTCGGGGAAGATCTCGAGACAGCCTGAGACAGCAGCAGCAGCAGCAACAGCAACAGCAGCAGCAGCACAAGCCCAACCCGCGGGGAAGAAAGAGAGCACTGTGAATCCCTTTGAGAAGATGAGTCGAGAACATATACTGGAGACTCAGCTGAAAAGAATGCCGGCCCATATTACTGTATGGGATTTATTGATGACATCCCCACTCCATTTCCAAGCATTAATGGGGGCGTTGAAAAATGCTCATGTATCACTTCAAGTCAGCCCGGATGAAGTTGGGCAGATAATTGGTCAAGTGATGGCTCCCAATGCCATATCTTTTTCGGATGCGGACCTGCCAGAGGAGGGAAATAGTCATTCTAAACCTCTCAACATCACTGTAGAATCCGGGAACATGATAATTCCCTTGGTTTTAATTGACAACGGATCTGCATTGAACGTGTGCCCATTGAGAACTGCCACCAAAATTGGGGTGGACCCCTGCATGTTGAGGCCAACAAGGACGAGTGCTCGAGGTTTTGATAACACAAGGCGGGAGATCATGGGAGAAGTTGACCTTGAGCTCGTAATCGGGCCCATGACCTTTTCCATACCATTCCAAGTGATGGATATCAAATCCTCTTTTAATCTACTGATAGGACACCCATGGTTGCATGAGGTTGGGGCGATACCTTCTACCCTCCATCAAAAATTGAAATTCATATCAGGACAGAAGGTGATCATCATCATTGGTGAAGGGCACGATGAGAAAGACAAGGCCACCCACAACATTGAAAATTCTAAGGTAGTGGATGTGCCACATACTGAGGAAGACACCGACCTGCACAGTTTTGAATATGAGGTGTCGGCTGTAGACCCAGAACCCCCTAGAAACATCACTTCAGCAACCAACGACGGAATGGAAGTAGCTGTGGCAATGTTCCAAAAGTGGGGCTATCAGAAAGGAAGGGGTCTGGGACCCAAATTACAAGACAGAAGAGAGCCAGTTGTGGCTAAGGGATACAAAGTAAGATTCGGGCTAGGATATAAGCCCACAGAGCAAGAGGTTCGAGAGGCCAAAGAAAAAGCCAGGGTCGCCGCAGCAGGAAGAGCTCGAGGAACCAACATAGAAGAGAAACCTCGCTCTAGGCCACACATCAGGGATTCCTTTATCAGCGCAGGGGTCATAAAGATCGATCGAAATGGGGCAACTCATTTGACCCTACACAAACCCAAAGCCCCAGTCCATCCCACCAATCCTCAGATCTCCCTTCCCAGCTTGGAGATAGATTTTACCGCGTTGTCCCTTTTCGAAGAACGATGGTCGGTACCTGAACAAACCCCCCCTGTGGTAAATCACCACAAAATCGAGTTATCATTTGAAGACGTGATCTCAGACGAAATGGGGATAAACATGATGGAGGCTGACTCCAATGAGCCATATCAACCAGCATCCTCCATCCCAACAGGTAAAGAAGCGGCCCCTCAGGTACGCAATTGGGCATCTTTGCCCCAAACCCTGGAAGCAGGAAGTGGCCTAAAGTTTGGTGCCTGTTTTCCAAAAAAAAAAAACCTATAAAAAGTGCCCTTGGCAGGCAATACCTTATATATACACAAACCCGCCTGGCCAAGGGTCCGTCTCCGAAGAAAATGAAAATCTCAAAAACATGAAAGAAAACAAAAATCTCAAAAACATGGAAGAAAACAAAAATCCCAAAAACATTAAAAAAATCTAAAGTCTAAAAATATTGTCATTTAAAGTTCCAGAAAATGTCCCACAAAAGGATGCCTTAATCAAAATACCCATCCCACGTGAAATCAACCCCTTCCCTATAGAAATACAAGAAGAGATAGGGATCAAGAGTTTGGACGAGGATGTCCCCCTCGAGGAGCTCCCCAATGAGCTCCTTGACCGATTTGCAGACTTTGACCATGGCCCTACCCCCATTGTCGAAGAGACCGAAGACGTCAATCTAGGAACTGAGGAGGTTCCTAGGATAACCAAAATTGGAACGTCACTATCTCCTGAGGAAAGAAAGAGCATGATAGACTTCCTTCGGTCATACCAAGACATTTTTGCCTGGTCGTATGAGGACATGCCTGGTCTGGATACCGATTTGATCGAGCATGAGTTGCCTCTCTACCCTGATATGAAGCCAGTCAAGCAGAAGCTGAGACGTCTTCGACCCGAATGGATGCTGAAAGTCAAAGACGAGGTCATCAAGCAGTATGACGCGGGGTTTCTCATGGTATCCAAGTACCCGCAGTGGCTAGCTAATATCGTACCTGTACTGAAGAAGGATGGAAAGGTCCGAATGTGTATCGATTTCTACAATTTAAATAGAGCAAGCCCAAAGGACGATTTCCCACTGCCACACATCGACATCTTGGTTGATAACACAGCTAAACATGGAATGCTTTCTTTTATGGATGGATTCTGAGGATACAATCAAATCAAAATGGTGGAGGATGATCGTGAGAAGACAGCGTTCATTACCCCCTTGGGAACCTTTTGCTATCGAGTCATGCCATTCGGGCTGAAGAATGCTGGTGCAACGTACCAGAGAGCTATGACTACACTATTTCATGACATGATGCACAGAGAGATTGAAGTGTATGTCGACGACATGATAGCTAAATCACCAGAACGAAGCGACCATCTGGTAAACCTTCAGAAGCTATTTGAAAGGCTGAGGAAATATCGACTACGTCTAAATCCATAGAAGTGTGCATTTGGTGCTATGTCAGGGAAACTACTAGGGTTCATCGTAAGCAGAAGGGGGATCGAGGTCGACCCAATCAAAGTTAAAGCCATCACTGAAATGCCACTGCCGTCTCCCGAGAACGAGGTTAGAGGGTTTCTGGGCAAAATACAGTATATCAGTCGATTCATTGCACAGCTAACTCCAATCTGCACGCCGATCTTCAAGTTACTAAGAATTTGCCCGTTGAATGGAACGACGATTGTCAGGCAGCGTTCAAAAAAATCAAAAGCTACCTCCTTAATCCACCTGTTTTGGTACCACCTGAACCAGGGAGACCACTCTTGATGCATCTCTCCACGACTAAATTTTCGATGAGATGTGTCTTGGGGCAGCACGATGAAACAGGAAGAAGAGAGCAGGCAATTTACTATTTGAGCAAGAAGTTTACTGATTACGAGACACGCTATTTTCATCTGGAGAAAGCATGCCTGGCTCTTGTATGGGCTACTCAAAGGCTCCGCCACTACTTACTATCCCAGGCCGTTCTGCTCTTGGCCCGAATGGACCAGTTGAAATACCTGTTTGAAAAGCCAGCTCTCACTGGACGAACCGCACGATGGCAACTTTTATTATCAGAATTCGACATCACATACGTCACTCAGAAATTGATCAAGGGGCAGGCGCTTGCTGATCATCTTGCTAATAATCCTTTACCTAACTATGAGCCGTCAAGATCCGAATTCCCAGATGAAGATATCTTGTTCATGACGGAAGACAATACAAAAGAACCAGAAGAATCATGGGTAATGCACTTTGACGGGGCAGCAAATGTTGAGGGCCAAGGAGTTGGCACCATCCTGATTTCACCAAAAGGATCCCATGTACCGGTCTCTATCAAGCTCAACTTCCCTTGCACTAACAATACGGCTGAGTATGAAGCTTGCGCCGCTGGTCTACAGGCAGCTCTCGATCTGACTGTAACTCACCTTCGAGTATTTGGCGATTCACAGTTCATCATATGTCAGACGAATGGCGATTGGAAGACGAAAGATGAGAAACTGATCCCCTATCATGAACACCTCGAGGATCTGATAGCTTGCTTCCAAGATGTGACTTTCTCATACGTCTCCCGGATAAGGAATCGCTTTGCCGACGCATTAGCAACTTTGGCGTCAATGATTGAAATCCCCTATGGTGTTGAGATGAAGCCGATCGTGATCGAGCAGAGGAATGAGCCGGCCTTCTGCCTCCAGATTGAGGAACCTACAAAGCCTGATGATGAGCCACCTTGGTTCTCAGATATCAAGAATTTCCTCGAGACCCTAACTTTCCCAGAGGGTACATCCAGGGCAGACCGATGGACCATTCAACGTTTAGCGGCAGGTTACGTCATTTGCGGGGAATGCCTCTACAAGCGATCATACAATAACATCTTACTTAGGTGTCTTACTGAAAGTGAAGCGGTTGACATTATGAGAGAAATCCATGAGGGAGTATGCGGAGCCCACATTAGCGGTCACATGCTCGCTAGGAAAATCCTACGGCAGGGATACTTTTGGACCACCATGGAATCGGATTGTCGCAAGCATGTTCAAAAATGCTACAAGTGTCAAGAACACTCCAGTTTGAAACACGCTCCTGCCATTGATCTTCATTGCATGACCACTCCTTGGCCATTTGCTACCTGGGGCCTTGACGTTGTCAAAATGATTAATCTAAAAGCATCAAACGGACATTGGTTCATCCTCGTCGCCATTGAATACTTCACCAAGTGGGTAGAAGCGGCGTCATATGCCAACATCACGGCCAGCCACGTTGAGAAGTTTCTCAAGAATAATATTGTGTGTCGATTTGGAGTACCTAAAGATATCATCACAGACAACGACACAAACTTTGCGAATAAGCGCATCCGAGACTTCTGCGAGCAATACAAGATCAAGCACCATCGCTCATCCCCTTATCGGCCTCAAACTAATGGAGCCGTGGAAGCCGCGAACAAGACAGTCGTCTGCATCCTTCAGAAAATGGTCGTCACTTATCGAGAGTGGAGCGAAATGCTACCATTTGCTTTGTGGGCCTACCGAACGTCGATCCGTATCGCTACAGGGGCAACACCATTCTCCCTTGTGTATGGAACCGAGGCCGTCCTCCCAGTAGAGGTTGAAGTACCCTCACTCCGAATCCTTATGGAATCAAGCTTACCCGAAGCAGAAAGAGAAAGATCACGCTTTGGTCAGCTAAACTTACTGGATGAGAAAAGACTCCTAGCCTTATGTCACACTCAAGTTTACCAGGGATGAATCGCACGCGTTTACAATAAACGCGTCCGCGATCGAGATCTGAAGGTAGGAGACATTGTGCTCAAGAAGATCTTCCCATCCCTCCATGCCGATCTAAGGGGAAAATCCAAGCCAAACTGGGAAGGACCTTACGTCATCCGAGAAGTGCTGCTAGGATACGCCATCCGCCTCGCCACCATGGACGGGGATCATCTTCCTGAGCCCATCAACGCTGGATACGTCCGACGGTTCTACTCTTAGTCCATCACGACAAGGTAAGTGTTGGTGAAACAGATACATGACTGCTTAAGAACTACCTGAAAGAGGCCATCATTCCAAGCATAGTAGGCCAAAATCATCCCTAAAAATGATGATATCCTTTGCTACCCCATTTGAGCCTGGGCCTTCCTTTCAATAAACCCATTCCCCCAAAAAAAATATATACGTGTACATATACCAAAAAAAAAAAAGAGAGAGAAAAGATGAAGTAGAGTTACTATCAAAATTCAAAAATATCGAAAAAGTAAAACCTCAAAAAGAGATTGCCTGAAATAAAGCAAAAAGAACAAAAAAAATGTAAAGAATCACAGGGCATGTACAGTAAAACCCCCTAGGAAGAAAGTATGTCAAGAAAACTGAAGCCGTATCAAGGAAATCCTTTTAACCCAGCATACCTTCAAATCCTAACCTAACCCATGGCCAAGCTATACCCTGAAGGAAGCCCTCTTTGTAGGCTCGCAAGCAATCATAATATCTGTTAAGTCAATATGAGCCAAGTCGTGAGACGACACAAGAACCCCATCCAGCCGGCTATGACGGAATCGACGTCTATGTCGTGGCTCTTGAAAAAATATATATAATAATAAAAATACAAGCTCAAAGCAAGATGGACGTGGTGAAAACCTGAAAGGGTGCTACGGGTAAAAACAGCGAGTTTGTGCGGACCAAGTGAAAACCCAAAAGGGCGCTTGGGGTAAGAGAGCTAAACCCATGGACGTGGTGAAAACCCGAAAGGGCGCCACGGGTAAAAAAAGGGGGAGAAAAAAAAAAGAAGAGAGAAAATTGAAAAATAAAGGTTTGGACTGATTGAGAATATTAATGTTTGAGGAACCCTTTTGTTACTCTTCCTATACCCTCTTGTCCGACTGGGCCGCTCATGCTAGTTCGAATCGGGTCCCGACCATAATTGTCTTTGTGAAACCCACACCGTCAATTGTATGACCCGAGGCAAGGAGAAAGGTTTAACTCAATCCAAAGGGATCAACATTCTGGCCTTAGTAAAATCTAGAAACTCACTCAGGTCTGATTGCATGAAAGAGTTCGACTATGCTCAAAATGGGACCCGTTACTCCGTCTCACTATCAAGGCATCAAAAAAAAAAAAAAGAAGAAAAAAAAAAAGAAAAGAGCCAAAAACAAAAAAAATCAAGAAAAATCCAAACACCAAAAACTGTGTATATATTTCTACTCATTTTCATATACATATTTTCAGCATCATATTTCAATTTCAAAAATGAAGAAAAATAACAAAAAAATCTCCAAAAACAAAAATCCAAAAAAAATATCTTGAAAATAAAAAAGTATAGGTAGAAATCTACTTTTTCTTTTATTATTTAGGATGCATTTTCTTTATATGTATAAACATAAAAGGGACTGACGTTTTCTCGAGAATGTGCAGGAATATCACACGGTCCAAAGCCTCGAAGCAGGCAACTTCTCAGCGATGGACAAATCAGATAAAGCATCTCACCACCGACGTCAGGTCTAACAAAAAATGATGAAAATCATTTTGAAAAGAAAAAGAAATCTATGTTTTCATGCGACACACATGCGTGTTTCGATGCGATAAAATGTCAATATTTTATCAACAACGCAGATGTGCAAAATTAATGTCCTAGGTCAAAGGTTCGCCTTGGATCCATGGATCCTCCTTCAAAGTAGGAGCAACGGTGTAAGTCCCGGTCAAACAGTCAATGTTTCGGTTGGGCCAACTCCACTGCTAAATCTTTTGAGTGATGAGCGCTCTGTTTTGGATTTGCATGAACTTGAGTTGTCTTAAGCTTCAGATTCTCCGTTGAAAAAGGTCAATCGTTGGTTGAGACCAACCTGTTGAGAATGAGATTATGTGTCAATCAAACTATGTGTAACCATGCATTCAGAAGGGTTCTTTTCCCTTTTTATTTTCTGCAGGCTTAAAACCTGTATGGGCAGCGGTATCCCTATAAAGTGTACGCCATGCGTCTGGGTATCCGTATGATGGTCGTTTGTCCCCGTAAATTATACCCGGGTGGGTCCGGGTCAGGGCTTCTATCGCCTTCGTTGTTACTTATTGCCCTTGATGGGTGCATGATTATGATCATTATCAACAGAGGCCAGCATTGGATGCCCCCTTATTGGGAGGTGCCTAATGTTTGGCTGGATTTATTCAAGGAAGTCGAAACTAGATACTCTGGGTCATGTGGATCTGGGGCCCATTTTGAAAAATGGCACGCACTCCTAAAAAAATGTTGTGACATCTATTCACTTCACTTAGGTAGTCATGCTAAATAAACTTTGGGATCGATGGGTTCGCCCAAAGATCTCGAACCCTTTCTGCAGGGGCACTCGCGAATAATCCAATGAGGTCATCAAATGCCTTGTAGGATTGGTCGCAAACTGTGGAGCCTTGCGTATGTTTGCTTCATGCCTATCTTTGAACGTGGGTCGATCACCCCTCTTACTCACGAGGCTGTTGCATTCATAATGAATTTTTAACATCAATCACCTTCAAATCATCTCGAGAAGCGGACGCTTTTCCCGACTAACGGGCTTTCGCAACTCGAGAGGCGAACATTTTTTCCAGCTATTGGGCTTTTGTAACTCATTCCACCTTGGTTATGCCTAGTAATGTCGCTAAGCACTTGGGAATCGATTACCTCGAGAAACGAATGATTAGCCTGACACCCCAGGGCTTTCATTTTCTCACCGTGTTACTCACCTGATGTTTGAAGTTCGTTCTGAATGCAGCAGACCTGTCAGTAATTCCTTGGGCCTCTTCAGATGTCTCTTTTCTTTGGCATACGATCATTAGTGATCAAATACCAAAGAGGGGCATCTGTAGACACCCAAATTTGGCCCAAGGCCCGATCGAAACACCTTTCGAGAGAGGTGTAATTCTGAGCTTTTGATGGCATGTATGGAACCCTTAGGAATCACCCTAAACCCTTAGGAATCACCCTAGATCTCTTAGGAACCTACCCCAAATCTTTAGAAACCAATCCCGAACCCTTAGGAATTAACCATACCCTTCCCAGACCTATTAGAACCCTTCCCGGACACGGTTCGAACCCCCCTGAACAGTGGTTAGAAAGAGGAGTGTTAAAATTTTTGTGGATAGTTACCCAACGAAAGGTATATACCATTGGAAAGTAGAGCTTCCCATCTTTTCAACGAACTAAGAATCACCTAATTTGAAGTTGTACATCAAAAGATATGGCAGAATGAAGATCGTAAATTTGTACGAGATATTACAAAACCGAACCCATAGAGCCAATTTCAAACTAACCGAAACAGCTGATGAAAAGAGAGTGCCAAGGTTAGCATATATAGTTTCCCAACCTAATGCCTACACCGTTGGAAATTAGACTTTCCCAACTTTCTAACGAGTCAAGAATCGCCTAATTTGGAGTTGTACATAAAAAGTTATGGCAATTTGAAAAATGCGGATTTGTGCAGGAAATTACAAACAGGGCCGGGCCCCTGCGGGTCTTCAACTTTCAACAGTTTGGACCTGGTTTTTCTTCAAAAAATGGCCAAAATTGACATTGGGGGTTTGACTTGTGGACCATCCCAAAGTCTAGGGCGTGTTTCTTTAGGACTCTAGTGACCCTATTAGCTTAAGTTATCACCCTTTTGCCATTCAAGTCACCACCCTATCATCTACCATTAAACCCAAATCCCTCTTCTCCAAGCTCTAGAAAATCACAAAAACCATAGATTGCCCATTACCTAATTGGTAATCTAATTAGGACTTTAACCCTCACTAATTCTCCCTTTTTCTATAAATAGAGAGCCACCCCTCTTGCTTAAAGGTTGAGAGTTTTTACCTAAGAGAGAAAGAGCTTAAGTGAGAAGATCTTTCTCCCTTTGGTGCAGCATCCCCATACAAATTCCAGAATTGAAAATTCCCCTTTAGACCTTAGTATTTTACTAAAAACCTCTAGGTTAGGTGTGTGTTACCCCCTAGCCTTCCTTTTCTACCTCTTAGTTTCAAGCCTTAGGAGTTAGAACCCCATTCCATACCATACAAGCCTTAAAAAAGCTCACCGAAGCAAGCCAACGCAAGGCTTTCCAACGGTGCTACAAGGGCCCGAGAGCTCCGGCTCTCCCCTCTATTCCTCTACCTTCTTTGCTTTTCCTCTATCCTAGAATTGAGCCGTTACGCTGCCCAAATTTCAGCAAGCGGGAAGGGATCAATAGGATCGGTGTGCCTTCGGGCAACGGGAAGTGCCGCTCATTTTACTTTCTTTTATATATATATATATATACTATATAAACCATCCCCACATAGACCTGGCCTTAAGTAGACACCACATTTAGCGGATTGATCGGGTGCCTAACACCTTCCCGATCGATAACCGAAGCCCCTACCCAAGAGCCTTTGGTGTGCACCGGATTCAGAGTCATATTTTTAGCACTTCGGTGCTCATAAAAATGAACTAGGTATCCCGGGACACCGAAAGCTCCGGGTGGCGACTCGATATTTTTTATTAAAGAGCGCATCGTTGCGACGGGATCATCTCGATTCCCACGGTTGCACAGGAACCCTTGTCTCCATAGTCCAGACAAATTACAAAGAGTAGCATTCTACCTCTGTCATGTTCATAAATGGTGATATCCCTTTCCCCTCCTTTTTTCGGGCATGGGACCGGCATTGCAAACAACATTACATTGGCGGAGTTAAAAAGGGCTTAATTAATAGAAACATAACCTACCATTATCTTAATTTATAGCAAAATCACAAATAAAATTTCAAGAAAATGATAAGATATGTCTCAATAGGTCTAACAAAAGTAACATAAAGTCCAGAAGATGCTACAGGCATGTCCAGTAGATAGAATCTAATAAAATTGGGTCTTACGGGTGGGCCACTGAATTATGCTTCCCACTGCATTTCCTAAGGTCCCTTCTTCTAGCAATTGCACATCAGGAAAGAAAACAGTATCTACAACGATGTCATGTAAACCCTCCTCAACATGTGTCGCTGATAGTCTTCCTTCGGCGGCGATATCTTGCCTCCATATCAATTTACAACGGCCACCTTATTGTGTTGAAGATGCGCCCATTGGGGGATCCTGTAAACAATATTATTAAAATATTACATTAAAGTTCATTGGATAATATAAATAAATATTAAATTAATACCTGCCAAGATGAACCGATGCTTTGGGGGGTGGAAGGTGTTCGAATATTGGAATGAGGGGCTTGTGAATTCCTCATCCACTCCTGCAAGTGAAGTACTGTCTCTAATAACTTACTATATTGCAACTACAAGGTCTCCTGGGTTGACTGTTGCTTTTGTATCGTGCTCATATAAGGTCTCGTGTACTTAACCCGAGTCTTGGAGGCACCAAAACCCATTCCCTTCACCTGGCCTCTTGAATCAGGACCAAGTATCTATAAATAAAATTATTAATATATATAGAACAATTTTCAGTAAAATAATTTAGAGATTCAATGAAGGTAAAAACGACTCACAGTGGCAACAGTGTCATGGTCAAAATCTTTCTCAGCAAATTCAGGATTTTAAGCATGTTAAGGCCTTTACTGCAATCTATAAGATAAATGTAAAATAGTGAAGATATATTTAGAGATTAAACCAAATGATATTGTTCTTACCACATGCGGGTCGAAAGCGGTGCCATCTTTTCCCGAATGGGAAGTCAGCCACAAAGTTATCCTATCAGGACTCTTCCCAATTTTCTCCTTCTGCTCATAAAGGATCAACAACATAGATAAGGGTTTGTTTAGTAAATAGTGAAATATTATTATTATAAACAATAATTCGCATACCAATTCTTCGACAACTCTGGCCTGCCCCTTTCTGTCGGAGCGGTGAAAACTTTTCATCCTTTTCCAACTCTGACTACCCGATAAAAACTTTGATTGGTATTCGAGTGAGAAAAAGTAAGTGATAAGCCAGCTCCAGTCTTCCTCCCTAACACTCGGTGGCGTATTAGCTTTTCTCTCTGTGTCATTACTATATTTTTTTATAATAGTTGGTGTATAGTGTGCTCTTCATTTTTTTCCATAGGTCCACCTTAGACATGAACCATTATTTCCTCTCTTACAGAGTAATATATTCAAGCTGGGAATAAAATCATTTAGTTAGTAGTAGTTGAATATTTACTTTTATTGAAAAATTAACGAGACATAAGTAATTCAAATATACTCACAGCGACAACATTCCAAACTTTGTCTTTAACCTCCAAGGGAACTTCCTTCCACTTTTTTATAGTTGGAGAAGCGTACATCGTCATATTACGGCCAATGCATGAGGCCATTTACGCTGCATGGGGCCCCGTGGGGCCAGAACTATTGAAACTTACCTCAATAGGGGCCATATATCACTGTCATATATAATTTCACCAAAAAATATAGTCATATGAATCCAAAATGTAAAATATTAATAAATATAATAATCAAGCAATCAATATATAGATAACCACTTTAAATTGTAATTTGGAGATATTTAATCATTGCACGCTGATCAAGCAATCAATAACAAGTTCAATGATGTATATGTCACTCAAAGTTATAATGATAAATAGGGAACAAAGTCAACAATGAAGATGAACAATACTATTTTATATTTAAAAATTTAATCTTTACATATTGATCAAACATTCATCCTTGCACATCTTCTATGTTATCGTCTTCTATGGGTGAGAGAATTTCATTCATTTTTATTTCGAAGACTAATGGGTCCTCATAGGCATTTGCATCCCTGCTCATTCTTTTTGGAGCATCCAAGACAATATACGATTTCTCCTCCTTGGGCTTCGTATGATCTTTGTAGTAGAATACTTGTGTTGCCTGAGAAGCAAGGATAAATGGTTCATCTTCTTCTTTTGTCTTTCTCTGTAATATATCTAAATCAACAAACCGCAAATTTGTATTTGGGCCAACTTTACATCCATTGACACTATCATCGACATGTACCCTATCACAATAAAATATTGTTTCTTTGAAGTCATAGTAATCCAACTCAAAAAAAATTTGGATGACACCATAGTACATGGCATCCTCAACTACAGGGTTCGTGTCCCTAGGGCTTGACACACGTGTAGTTAAAGCCTTCAAGGAGACCCTGCTATTTTGTGTTGTCATATTCTTTTCTGACTTAGCTGTATCAAATTCATACCCATTTACAAAATATGCATTATATGAAATTGTTGTAAACTTTGGGCCATCAACAAGTCTTTTCAAGGTAGAATTTTCTATGGTTTACAATTGTTGCTTAAGCCACGGAATATATTTCGTGGTTGTCATATTCTTTTCTGACTTAGCTGTATCAAATTCATACCCATTTACAAAATATGCATTATATGAAATTGTTGTAAACTTTGGGCCATCAACAAGTCTTTTCAAGGTAGAATTTTCTATGGTTTACAATTGTTGCTTAAGCCACGGAATATATTTCATAACCATGTCTCTATGCAGATTACTTCTACCCTGAATAGTAGGTATGTGGCTTTGTCGGTATGACTGGTACTTCCTGCACGTGAAAAAAATCATGATTGTGAATGTAACCTAACCTAACTCACAAACTAATTGTATAAATAATTGAAATCTTACTTTTCCCACACGGCATTGCCTACAAACTGGCTCAATACTCATTTCCTTGCTTGTTGGTACTTTATATTATCAAGGAAATATTGTTTTCCTTTTTTATCTATAGGATAGCCGCATTCACTTTGATAATCTAAATGCCCTCGCTTATGACTTCCATTTCTACCGTTTGGGATGAAATTCATTGAGTACATCATTGCTTCATCCATTAGGTAGCACTTTGTAATACATCTCTCTGGATACGTTTGATTCACTATGTAACATTTATACGTTTTCATCATCCTTATATATTTGTTATTAATTAAAATAAATATCAAAGAAGTCAAACTAAAAATAAACATAGGTCTAAATGTTTTATTTACCTTTCAAATGGATACATCCATCTATATCTAACAGGTCCACAAATTTGAGCCTCCTCCACGAAGTGCATAACAAGATGTAGCATAGATACAAAAAAAGGTGGGAAGTAGATCTCAAATACACATAGTATTTTGACTATGTTTTCTTTCATCTTCAATAGTTCTGCGCAATTTATGACCTTGGAACATAACACATTGAAGAATATTGACAAATTTTGAATAGTGGCACGCAATGCCTTTTGATCTGGCTTTTTAAAAGCATGCATCAGTAAAAAGGATAGGAGTTGTTACATGAGGATGTGATAATCGTGCGACTTGAGATTTGTTAGTTCTCCATCCTTTAAATTCACATTATGTTTCCAATTTCCGCTATCCCGATAGAGACCTTTAAATGATATAAAGTGTGACAAACTATTTTTTTCTCTATTAGGGAAAGAGTGTACAAAGTTTGAGGACAGGTGATCTTGTTGTTCCTAACTTCAGGCCATATTTTTTTCCAACGACTAGTGAATCCCATGTACTATAAGTCTTGACGAGCTGTAAGTCCGTCCTTAGTCTTACCCTTTACATTCATAATTATTGCAAAGAGAGTTTCTGCCATATTTTTTTCGATGTGCATCACATCCAGGTTGTGACGAATAGGTGATTTCTATATACACAAAGGACATTTCAGTAGGCAAGATTCATGCATATGAAAAATAAAGTATACAATATAAGTCAAAAAATGATAACAAACTTCCCAATATGGCAAGTCAAAAAAGCAGACCTCTTTGACCATGGGGTATCATCATTTTGACACCTCTCTCTTCTGGCTTGTTGGATCCTTTCCAAACTTTGTCTCATAGTTTGCAATTTACATAGTAGTCTAGAACCACTCAAGTGCCGAGGAGACAAGTGAAGTTCCTCCTTGCCATTAAATTGTGATTTTTTCTGCCTACTGGGGTCTGACATCTTTAAAAATTTTCTATGCCCTATGTAAGTAAACTTCTTTTCATGTGTCAATGACACTGAGTCTGTCCCTTCACAACAAACATGACAACCATATCTTCCAGCAGTCCTACTATAAATCAGCCTGAATTTTCGCAACCTAAAATTTTGAGACATTTTTTTTTCCTTAACTTTACACTAAAACAAAATGAGAAAACCCGGACTGTCAGATCATAGATCTTAATCTGATACAAAATACTTGGCACATCCATATGCAGATGGAGATCAAAGCAAAGTTATATATGTATCATGAATAAAAACTCCAGTTCTAATACCTAATATATATAGAACAAACAAACACTAGTGATGACCAACCATTACCAACAATAGTGTACTATGCATGTATAATGACACGAACATACTAGGCTCGAACTTACCAAAGTTCACGATGCACTAAATCTACGATCCCGAAATAGAGTACAAATCTTTATGCGAAAGCTCCTTTTCTTCAAGTATGCAGTTTGGGCCCTCCTTAAATCTACACCTGTGATGTATAGTCGGGGTGAGCTAACATCTAATCTCAGTGGAAAAAATTAATACCAATATACATTTCATCACATACATAGATTCAAAGACAAGATCAAAACATTTTCTTATCAAAACTAAAACTGATTTCAAAGGCATTTCTTATCAAAACTGAAACTGAGTTCAAAGGCATTTTCTTAATAAAATCGAAACTGATTTCAAAGGCAAACTGATTTATCTTATCAAAGCCGAAACTGATTTCAAAGACATGTTCTTAACAAAATCAAAACTGATCTCTTATAAAAAGCATATTTCTTATCTTTGATTTACTGAGTTCGAATCACATTCTCTCACACCTCATATGTTTCTTACGTTGCTTATGCATTTACACATTCACTTACATGTTTTACATATTCTTACGTGACTTACTCACATGCCTTACACTCTTTTACTTGGCTTACTTACATGTCTTATACATTCTTTATTTACTTACATACATGTCTTACACCTTCTTACTTAGCTTACTTACAAGTTTTATACAATCCTTATTTAGCTTACTTACAAGTCTTACACGTTCTTACTTGGCTTACTTACATGTCTTACACAATCCTCACTTAGCTCACTTACAAGTCTTATACATTCTTACTTAACTTACTTATATGTTTCACACTTTCTTACTTAGCTTACACAGTTCGATTCACGGATATCCCGCCATGCCGGTTCGATTCACGGAGACTGCCGTGCCAATTCGATTCATACTCACTTGCATAGCTTACACATTATCACATAGTTTACACAGTTTGATTCACGGATATCTCGCCGTGCCGGTTTGATTCATAGGTTTAACCACCATGCTATTTCGATTCACGGTTAGCCGCCGTGCCGGTTCGATTCACGGATATCTCGCCGTGCCCGTTCAATTCATGGGTTTAATCGCCATGCTGGTTCGATTCACGGTTAGCAGTTGTGCCGGTTCAACTCATGGGTTTAACCGCCATGCCAGTTCGATTCACGGTTAGCCGCCGTGCCGGTTCGATTCCGCCCTAGCGGCCCACAAGGTACCATATAATCCGCCCATAGCGGTCCACAGTATTCTTGCAATCCGCCCATAGCGGTCCACATTGTACTTCTAATCCGCCCATAGCGGTTCACATTTTACTTATAATCCGCCTATAGCAGTCCACAGTATATTTGCAATCCGCCCAATAGCGGTCCACTTAAATTATTTAACTTATAGTTCGATTAGGATTCAAATTTATGTACACATTCGATTTGGATTCAATTTAAAGTTTACATTTGCTTCAAATTTAACTTCAGGTCTCGATTCAAAACCTGTAAAACTCACACACACGATGTTCAAAAATGAAATTCTTTACCTGATCTACGAAGGCTAAAATATGATGTTGAAAACAAAAATCATTACTTGATTCGACATTTCAATAAATGCCCAAAACAAACCAATGTGTCAAAGATTCGATAATTAAAGCTTTTGAGTATTGCAAACATAGAAAATATTCAATCACATAATAACTTTCAGAAATCTAGGTTTCCATTGCAAATAATTCAAATACTAATTCATGTTCAAATAAAAACGTATCACATTTCATTCGATCATATCAAGCATCTATGAATTTAAATAAAAAATGCAATTGCGTATAGAATTTTCCCCACTTTAGCCTTGAAGTTGCTCGAAGCCAAGCTAAGCCCTATCGATGGATTCCCACTCTCAATCTATATCACAAGCATATGATAATGTATCAAAGATTAACACGAATCACTAATAACTTAGACATATTTAAGTATTTTCTCAAAACTGAGGTTGGAACAGGGCAATTTTATACTAACTTAGAAATTGACGTAACTTCCTCATAATTTTGATTTTTAAAACTTTAGATTCACAAAATGGTTAAAATATAAACATTATAGGCCATGTTGTCCTCTTTCTAATGCCTCAAAAATCACATCAATCAGAGTTCGGAGTAAAACGTTATTGCCAAAATATCGAAGTTGTGTCAACACTTTAGTCAAAACGTGTTAACTCAGAACTTGACCCAACTTACAACAAGCTTTCGACCTTTAAAAATTTGGATTCAAGAGTTGGTCAAAACATAAAAGTTGTAGGTCTCGATGTCTTTTATCCAATTCAATAAGAATCATATAATTTTGAGTTCAGGATAGAAAGTTACGGTTAAAATACCGATGTAGTATCGGCAAGCTCTGTCAAGTTCGATCGATCGAATTTTATTTTGATTGATCGAATTTCAGTTCGATTGATCGAATTTCAATTCGATTGATCGAAATTTCAGAAAAATCACATTTCATCATCTCTTGTCAATTTCGATCGATCGAAAATTGACAGATTTCACCATTCTTGATGGTTTATGTTTCAAAACTCATTTTCTTTCAAATCGTAACTCATTTCTTCCCATTCTTCACCCATAAACATAATTCAAATTAATTCTAAGCAATTTAAATTAAATCTTACCTTTTAATTCATGCGAGCAATGCCTATTGTATTCAAAATCAATGGATTTGGTGCGAAACCCTCATTTCTTCTCGATGGTTTGAAACTCTCCTTTCCTTCCAATCGTATGGGCATGAATTGAATCCTCTCAATGCACACAATAAATCAAAGCTTTCTTGAGCAAGGAAGAAGGATCCTTGATGAAGATCAATGGAGGTTAGGTTTTTTAAAATAAAAAAGAGGGTTTGGAACGATGATTTCTCTCACGCTCACAATCACAAGAGAGATCGAAAACTACGATGCTCCATGCGATGAAAACGAAGCGGCTTGCGGAGGGATCTCCCGGTTGGGTCTCACGAGAGGGTTGAGAAGAATCTCTCTTTCTCTTCTTTCTTTTCTCTCAACTTTGCAAGGCAAATGAAAACCCACGGGTGGGGTTTCTCTTTATCCTATGGGTTGGGTTTGGTGTTAGACACACACACTGTGAGTCGGTGCATGGGTTTTCTATCAAGGCCAAAAATGGTCAAATCTTCACTTGTCACTAAATCTTTTATCGACAATGGACTCACGGATTAACGTGTAACAATTTTGATTCGGTACCTACACTGTTCACACCACATGCATTTCTCTAATTTATTTATTTCAAACACTTATCCACTTAAAAGAGCATTGGTTCCGGTGTGACTCTAGTACACACAATTTGGGTATTTGCAACTTCCTCAAAGGTTCTAGTTGAGGCCCAAAGTCGGCTCAAATAGTTGGTCCAATCAATCAGCTCAATGTAATCGGCCCAATTAGTCAAATAAGTTGTTTAACCATTACTAAAATTTCATTCTCTCTCTAGAACCAAAATCATAAGAGAAATAAATTCTCTTTCCTTTATTTTCATTTATAACCAACCGAAACTTAAGTGTTAAGCCAATACGTCGTAGCTATATGTGTACAATTCATCCAAAGGTCCACACGCAAATCTAAACTAATCTTTTTCATTTAAGACTTAACCCAACAAACTTAATTATTTTCACCAGTCGGGCATGCACATTGAGGCATACTGTTTAAGGATTGAAATTTTCAGGATGTTATACCTGCATCCCGATAAATGAGCATATGCTGGAAAATCATGGATCGCCCATAATAGAATAAATCTTATAGTGAACTTATTCTGAGTATAAGAGTTGTACACAACTGTTCCTATCGACTACAAAACATTCAACTCTTCAATAAGTGGTTGCAAGTAGATGTCAATGTCATGCTCAAGACCATTTTTACCAGGAATCAATAGTGATAACATCGTAAAATCTTTTCGCATGCATAAAGAGGGTGGAAGATTATATGGAGCAATCATGGTAGGCTAACAATTGTAGGAGTTATTCTTATTACCGAAAGGATTGAATCCATCTATTGCAAGTCCCAAATGAATATTACATTCCTCGGCAGCAATGTCACTCCATATACTATCTACTTGTTTCCAACATGACGAATCCACAGGATGGCGCATGATTGCTTCATTGGGTACTGATCCTGCTTTTGCATGCCAAGTCATATCCTTTGCAATCCATGATACATTGTACATTCTTCGCAACCTAGGAGTTAATGAAAAATATCTTAGTTTTTTTTTTTATACTCGTTTACTATTCACTTTTATGTCAATCACCGGCTTCCACCTGCTTTCACCACACATAGGACATTCATTTCATTTCGCGTGCTCTCTCTAATAAAATATACAATCATTCCGACATGCATGAATTATCTCACACTTCATACACAAGGACTTGATCATTTTCTTAGTAATATATGTTGTCTCTGGCAAAGTATTCTCTTTGGGCAAAATCTTTTTAATCAACTTTAACAATCAGTGAATCTATTATCTGACCATCGATGTCTCGCCTTCATGCTCAGCAACTTAACAATCACTAATAATTTAGTTTTCTCGCTTTCACATGAGGGAAATAAGGGTTGTACTGCATCATCCATCAACTTTTAAAAATTAATATTCTCAGGTAAATCATCTTCAACATCTCCAAGCACTTCATCCATGAATGTATGCTCACTGACCCCAACATCTTGATTTTTGGGTAGATAACCAAATGTGTTGTTCACCATATTGGTAATTCTTGGGACTTGATTGTTAGTGTAGTTATTGATGGGTCTACCAACCCCTTCAGCTATATGCCTTTGGGGAAAGCTCTCTCCATGATGGACCCATGTCGTGTACTGCTGCCATATCCCATCACATATTAAATGTTCTTTAATAACAGCAAGTGTTTTTATTCCTTTCGCAATATTACAATAGTTCTTACAAGGACAACAATACCAATCTCCAGTCCCTAATTATCATTATTGGCTTTTATAAACTTAATGAATGAGTTAACACCTTCTATGTATTTAGGTGTATGCCTTCCAACGCTCATCCACTCCTTGCTCGGAGGTATGGGTATCGAAGACATCTTCTACAATAAATAAGCCCATCGTTAGAGAGAATATGATAAACTATGTTTTTATCGTATGATAAATTATGTTTTCATATCAAATTCAAGATATTGCCCTATTGGAATTTCACAAAGAGTGATGTTTTTTTAAAGAAACCAAGAAAAAACAAAGAACTTGCACAAGAAGTTTGTACCGTGGCACATGGGTTAAAAAGATAGACTTGGTATTTTGGGACCCATGCCATGTGGAATGCCATCTAAGCCATCTGATTTGAAGGCAATTATAAAGACCCGTATTTTGAACCCGAGTTAGACTGACCCCGTGTGTGTATTTGGCTCGGCAACCGACGTCACCATTTATTTTGGATTTTTATCAAGATGTGATTGTGCGGACAGATTTTGATTTAGAGCCCATTTGGACCCTGGTGCGAAAGTTGTGCACCGACCTCGGTGTGGCCGCTCAACACCGGACTTGAGTTTTAAAATTAGAAGTGTATAATACATAAGAGGTGTGTGTGTGCTTAACTTTGTGAGCAATCCTATTATAAGAAGGAATTGCATTCCCGTATTATACTAGGTTTTGTTAAGAGAGGAAGAGATGTGAGTGCCGTAAAGAACCGTAGTCGTTTGATAGTTATCCAACCGTGTGAAACTCCGTCTTCTCTCTTCTTCAATCATCGTAGGAGATCGGTTTAGAAAACCTCCTTCTCTAGAACCCACTTTGTTAAAAACACTTGAACCTTAGAAAGAACTTGAATCAACCTCGAATTCGTAGTTGGCTATTGGGAGAGGTTGAGATCATTGGGGACGTGTTGGAGTTGTCTCTGTGAACTCGTGGAATCGATCGCGGCGCGAATCGTCGAGGAAACCCGTCGGTTTCGTTTCGAAGCTCCATTCGCGTGACACATTTTTAATCTAGGAATCCTTAGATTAAAAGTATATTTTAATTCAACTTTTTGATTAAAATCATTAGATTAGCCATGGGTTTTGCTTTGGGATGTATGGGTTTCGATTCGGGTGAAAACGAGCGAAATCGCATCACTGTAGCTCGCTCGAGGGAGCTATTATCATCGTTCGAGCAAGGATACACTAAAATACTCAAAAGGTGTTCCCTGCCCTCGCTCGAGCGAGCTTTTGTCATCGCTCGAGCGAGAAAGTTCTGAAGGTTCTCGCTCGAGCGAGGTATCACTGAACTCCGATATTATCTTAGTATTTTAGTCATAAATTTTTATCCTGTACTCCGATTGAGACGATTATTTTTGAGTTGGAAAGCTAACGGAAAAATCTACAACTTTTATGTTGTCACCAACTCGTGAATCAATCGTCTTGATGGTCAAAGATATATGAGAATGTTACATCAAATTCTAGGATTGACGCAACTTGCCTGTTTTGACTTGTTTTTGAGGAAACACTTAAATAGGTCTATATTATTAGTAATTAGAGTTAATATCAATGCATGAACATATATTGTGATGTAGATTACGGGAGAGAGGCCATCAATAGGACCTTACTTAACTTCGCATAACTCTGAGTTTTGGTAGGAGAATCTCATCTTTACAGTATTCTATTTTAATTCTCATGGATATTTTGAATTAAAATCTTTAAACTTGCATATGCCATTGAAATCACATCTGTAAACTGAAATTGATATGAATGACTGAAAATCTACATGTACCTGAATCCTGAAACCTGAATCTGCTTAAGCTCTGAAAATCTAAAATCAAGAACCTGAACTATGTATAAGAGACTTGCATCTGATTTATATTAGTATCTGCATTTGTTTTATGATTGATCTGAACGACCCCTCAAAAATTCTTGAACAACTTCCTGGCACTAGTTTTCCTCATTACGCAGGGGCTTGTTGCATCCTGAAAAAGGGTTCATGAACGACGATGGTAGGTAGGGGTTCCCATCGGCTATATTCCTGCTCTCGAGATATAGTTTACTCGGGAGGTATTTTAAGTTGAGGATTAAGTCATGAATTATTGAACTTTGCATATAGAAGTTAGAGAAACTAAGACACTGAAACACTGCATCTATTCTTGAAACTGTTTTCACACATTTAGAAATAAATCTTACATATGATTTCCGCACCTAAATTCAGTTTATTATCTGCTTATATGTTTGACAAGCTATATTTCGGTATTGGTTTTGAAACTATGTTAGTTAAAGTAAAATGTCGTAGATGTCTTTCTTCTACTGAGCTTTGTTGGTTAGCTCACTCCGACTATACGTCACAGTTCGTGTAATCGACGTGGCTATTCGTATGTGGAGATCGATCCCACTACGCTCGAGGAAGAGCTTGAGGTTCCTCCTGAGGAGTTTTTCCCAGTATAGAACTTACTGGTTTTCTTATTGGTGGTGAGAGT
The DNA here is from genome assembly GCA_021018995.1 of Chloranthus sessilifolius. Lineage (NCBI taxonomy): Eukaryota > Viridiplantae > Streptophyta > Magnoliopsida > Chloranthales > Chloranthaceae > Chloranthus > Chloranthus sessilifolius. Next base: position 27,730,661 of record CM037597.1, on the reverse strand, counting down.
TAGACTTGAATTTGTGGGCCCATTTTAGTTGGATATCATAGTTTTTTACTCGATGTTGATTTCTGTTATGAGCCATGTTGCGATGATGGTTGGCCATCATCGGTGGTTCTTTACTTTTAATTACTTCCGCATTTATTTTAGCTATGGATATTTATTGCGCTTTACTCTGATATGTGCCCTGTTTGTCCGGCTTATCGTTTATTCGATAGGTTGGCGAACCGGCCTTTCCTATACCTGAGGGATTGGAAAAGTCGGGTCGTTATAGTTGGTATCAGAGATATGGTTTTTAGATTCTCTAAGGACCCATGAGAACCCAACCGTGACCCGGTACAGTTCACATCAGAGTCATGTCATTAGGTCCAGAATCACTAGTACTGTGTGTGATTGTCTTTACAATCAATGTTGACTGATGTTGTGGTGTTCACAAATGATCGATGTATATGGCCCCAAGATTTAGAGGCAGAGGCAGAGGTAGGACGGTGCCTTTAGAGGACATTCCTGAAGGTGTCGGTACATCGAGGGGAGTTGCCTTAGCAACCGGTTCTAATGCAGTCCCTATAGGAGCCGGAGTTGATAGAGGTCAGGGTGAAAGAATGGAACAAGTGTTGGAAAATTTGGCCACCAACATTGCTTAGCAGACCGCATCTATGGCTCAGCAGACTGCTGCAATCGCCCAACAAGCAGAGCTGATTTCTGCTGGACAACAACAACAATCATCAGGATTTATCAATTCGTGGAGGATGAGACCTCAAATTTTTTGGACGGTGACGACCGATGGAAGTGAAGGTTGGTTGGATGAGATGGAAAGATCTTCGAGGTGCTTGATTGCACGATGTTGAGAAGGTTAGATGGGCAACCTTCAAACCCGGACGATTTGGACCATGGTGGAAGTCCGTGGCTAGACACAGGGAGCAGGAGTTTCCCAATACTCCTTGGACATGGGCTGAGTTTGTCGAGGCGTTCAACGATCAGTACTTTCCCAAGATTGTTAGGCATCAGATGGAAGTTCAGTTCATCGAGCTGAAGCAGGGGACAATGTCAGTGCGTGAGTATGGAGATGAGTTCATGCGACTTTCGAGGTTTGCACCTCAACATGTGGCCACCGATATGATGAAGGCCAGAAAATTTCAGCTGGTTCTTAGGCCGAGTATACAGGAGAGCGTGGCTATGTGGGAAATGGAAACATATGGAGGAGTACTGTCAAAGGCCCTCATAGCAGAGGAAGAAATTCAAAAGCGGTTCTTGAGAAGCAGTCAGCCGAACAAGGACAGGGTTGTACAAGGGCAGTCAGGTACTTATGAGAATAAGAGGGCCAAGTTTACAAAGTCGCCAGTGAACCTTATTCAACCTGCATTTTCTAGACCAACATTTTCTTCTGGACCAACCCCTTATCAGAGATTGGCAGCATCATCACCTGTGCAATTCGTACGACCAACGGGTTCTACGACTAGTGGAGCTTCAGTGGCACAGGGATCCTCTCGTGCACCATCTTTTGTTTCGGTCACTATGTGCCTAAGGTGTGGGAAACCACACAAGACCGAGGATTGCAAGAGGAACACTGGAGCGTGTTTTCGGTGTGGCGCAATCGGACACATGGTTAAGGATTGTCCTCAGGAGGACAAGGGAAGAACAAGTTTGGCTTCTACTCAGAAATCAACCCGACCTACTGTTCAAGGTCGACCTTATGCCGTGACGGCTCAGGAAGCCGGAACATCGAACGACGTGATCCAAGGTATTATTAAATTTTGAGATGTCTTCTTATTCTATTTGTTTATATATAATTGCTTGGTATGTAATAAAATTTGTTAATAAGTTATGGATGAACACACATGCTTAGAAACTTTTAATTGAAACGCTTGTCTAAACTAAGGTACCCTTTTTATGCGTCGGGGGAGCGACGTAAGCAAAACTGAAGCACGAGTGTTGATAGACCCCGGGTTTACACATTCTTTTGTTACTCCATTGCTCGCTGAGAAGTTGGGAATCATTCCCAAGGCCCTTGATTTCATCTTGGCAGTGTCAGTTCCTACTGGTAACTCAGTGAGCACCGATACCATGTGTCAATCAGTGATTGTGATGATCGAAGACCACGAGACAGTGGCTAATTTGATCATTTTGAGCATGGAAGGGTTCGACGTGATACTAGGGATGGATTGGTTATCTACTTACCATGCGAGCGTGGATTGTCTTCGGAAGATTGTAACATTCCGCCCGTCGAAGAGAAAATCCTTTTGATTTTGCGGAGTCAAATCTTGTATGATACTGTTTATCTCTGCCATTCGAGCAGACCGTATGATGAGGAATGGGTGTTGTGGTTATCTGGCCTACTTGCAAGATCATAAGGAGCAGAAGAAAAATATTATAGATATTACGATTGCTTGCGAGTATTCAGATGTTTTTCCTGAAGATCTACCTGGATTACCACCTGACAGGGAGATTGAGTTTGCGATTGAGTTAGCGTCGGGTACTGAACCAGTATTAAAAGCTCTGTATCGAATGGCGCCTACAGAATTGAAAGAGTTGAAGGAGCAGCTTCAGGAACTGCTAGATAAGGGCTTTATCAGACCAAGTGTGTCACCCTGGGGAGCACCGGTTCTATTTGTAAAGAAGAAAGACAGTTCAATGCGGCTTTGCATCGATTACCGCCAGCTAAATAAGTTGACAATTAAGAACTGTTATCCACTTCCAAAAATTGATGATCTGTTCGATCAGTTACAAGGAGCAAGGTTCTTCTCGAAGATCGACTTGAGGTCAGGCTACCATCAGTTGAAAGTTAAGTCTGAAGACATTGGAAGATGCGTGCTCGTAACCCGATATGGGCACTACGAGTTCTTGGTCATGCCATTTGGGTTGACAAATGCACCCGCGTCATTTATGGACTTGATGAACCGGATATTCAAATCACATTTGGACAAGTCTGTAGTGGTTTTTGTAGATGACATCCTCATCTATTCAGAGACGTGAGAAGAACATGAGCAACATCTACAAGTGGCTCTACAAATCCTTAGAGACCATCAGTTATATGCAAAACTTAGTAAGTGTGAGTTTTGGCTCGAGCAGGTCAGTTTCCTAGGCCATGTTATCTCTGAGACCGGTATTACGGTTGACCCAGCAAAGATTGAGTCAGTGATGAATTGGGAACAGCTAAAGACCGTTATGGAGGTTCGTAGTTTCCTCGGTTTGGCAGGATACTACAGAAGGTTTATGGAGGGCTTCTCGAAGATATCAGGTCCTCTTACACAACTTACGAAGAAGAATACTAAATTTGATTGAATGAGCGGTGTGAGCAAAGTTTTCAGAACTCAAGAACGATTGACTCTGCCGATTTGCTATACCATCGGCAGGAGGCTTTGCGATACAAAGGATCGCATCATATGGGGGTTTAGGTTGTGTGCTTAACCAGAATGAGAGAGTCATTGCTTATGGGTCTAGACAGCTAAAAGACCATGTGAAGAATTACCCGACGCATGATCTTGAGTTGGCAGCAGTGATTTTTTCTTTGAAGATCTAGAGGCATTACATTTATGGGGAGACCTTCGATATATTTACCGATCATAAGAGCCTTAAGTATCTCTTCTCACAGAAGGAGTTGAATATGAGACAGCGTCGATGGATGGAGTTCTTGAAAGATTATGATTGTACCATCCAGTACCACCCCGGGAAAGCAAACGTAGTGGCAGATGCGTTAAGTCGGAAGTTCTCTGCTCAGTTATCACATCTCACCGCAAGGGTGCGACGATAGCATCTATTGGAAGATATGGCTCTAAGTAGCATGAGATTTGACGTAAAAGGTTCAGGTGTGTTAATGGCTACGCTGGTGATTCGTTCCACCCTCTATGAGAACATTCGCAGACTTCAGATGACGGATGATGAACTTATGGCTATCAGACGGGATGTGATTGGGGAAGCAAAATAGATTTTTCTATCAAAGATGATGGCACTTTGTTGTTTAGAAACCGGGTATGCGTACCAACTAGTACTGAGCTTCGAGAAACTATTTTGGAAGAGGCTCATAAGTCTATGTACGCTATTCACCCTGGCAGTACCAAGATGTACCAGGACTTAAAGAAAAGCTTCTGGTGGAGAGGTTTAAAGAAAGATGACCCTGTGTATGTCTCGAGATGTCTTGTGTGTCAGCAAGTAAAGGTGGATCATCGAAATCTGGCAAGACTGTTGCAACCACTACCGATACCTGAGTGGAAATGGGAGGCCATTTCTATGGACTTTATTTTGGGATTGCCAAGAACATTAAGAAAACACAATGCCAACTGGATCGATTGACTAAGTCTGCACACTTCCTTCCTTATAATACGTCGTATACCGCCAACAAGCTCGTAGAATTATACATCAAGGAGATAGTTAGGCTACATGGTATACCGGTCAGTATCATATCCGATAGAGACCCGATGTACACATCTCAGTTTTGGCAACGATTTCAAAAAGGAATGGGCTCCAGGATCGATTACCGTATAGCATTCCATCCTCAGACCGATGGGTAGACTGAGAGGGTGAATCAGATTATAGAAGATATGTTACGTGCTTGCATGCTGGATTTTCAGGGGTCATGGGACCAACATTTACCGCTGATCGAGTTCGCCTACAATAACAGTTACCAGGCTAGCATCGGCATGGCACCCTACGAAGCTTTGTATGGACGACGGTGCAAGTCTCCGCTTAATTGGGAAGAAGTGGGTGAGAAACTCATTTTAGGTCCCGAGATCGTGGAGAATACAACCGAGACGGTTCGATTAATCCATGAGAGACTGCGCATTGCTCAAAGTCGTCAGAAGAGCTACGCTGATCTGAAAAGGAACCATGTTGAGTTTAAGGTGGGAGATAGCGTATTTGTCAAAATCTCTCCTACAAAAGGCGTGATGCGTTTTGGGAAGCATGGGAAGCTGAGTCCGCGCTTCGAGGTATTGTGCCGAGTCGGCGAGATTGCCTATCGAGTAGCCTTGCCATCGCAGCTATCGGAAATGCACAACGTGTTTCATGTGTCCATGTTACGAAGATATGTTAAGGACTCGATTCACGTATTGGACTACCAGCCCATTGAGCTCCAAGAAGACCTATCCTTGGTTGAGGAACCGATATGAATCTTGGATCGTAAAGAATAAATCTTACAGACAAAGAGCATTCCCTTAGTACTCGTGAAGTGGCGGAACCATTCTTCAGAGGAAGCCACATGGGAGCGTGAAGAGGAGATTCACGAGCAATTTCCACAACTTTTTGAGTGAAGGTATGTTGTAAACTATAGTTATGTAAGAAAACCATACGTACCTTTAAATTCTTGAATTTGCTTCTCTAAAAAAAAAAAACGGAGAATTTCTTCAAAATCTTCAATGTTAAATTGGTTCATAACAACGATGCTTTACATATATATCTATAACGATCACACAATAAAATCTTAAATGTCATATTTATTCATTCTCGATTAGAACCGTGTGTCTGTTGGAACCCGTGTCATCAGTTAGAATATGTTACCAGGCATGTGATCATGCTTCTGAATAAGTATTCGATTCTGACATCTAAAATTTCTGTTCAAATAATTACCAAAAGGGTGAGGTAGGTGTGTGTGCTAGGTTTGTATCATGGTGAAGTATGTTTCCAGGCATGTGACACTTGGGAAGGTATGCATCCATGTACGGATGCAATCCTCTATGGCAGTATGGGATGTCACACGCAGTACATCCAGGTTACTACGGATCCCGACCCTTGAAAGCGTGCTTAGTGAAGCCTACCGCATCGCGACCAAAGTTCTTTTAGACTTTAGACTGTTTCGATTTTGCTTTATGCTGGTGTTAGGATAAGGACTTACCACAGTTCGGTTTAGCTATCCGTACATTTTCGAGGATGAAAATTCCTAAGGAGGGTAGAATCTAAAGACCCGTATTTTGAACCCGAGTTAGACTGACCCCGTGTGTGTATTTAGCTCGGCAACCGACGTCACCATTTGTTTTGGATTTTTATCTAGATGTGATTGTGCGGACAGATTTTGATTTAGAGCCTATTTGGACACTCGTGCGAAAGTTGTGTACCGACCTCGGTGTGGCCGCTCAACACCGGACTTGAGTTTTAAAATTAGAAGTGTATAATACATAAGAGGTGTGTGTGTGCTTAACTTTGTGAGCAATCCTATTATAAGAAGGAATTGAATTCCCGTATTATACTAGGTTTTGTTAAGAGAGGAAGAGACGTGAGTGCCGTGAAGAACCGTAGTCGTTTGATAGTTATCCAACCGTGTGAAACTTCGTCTTCTCTCTTCTTCAATCATCTTAGGATATCGGTTTAGAAAACCTCCTTCTCTAGAACCCACTTTGTTGAAAACACTTGAACCTTAGAAAGAACTTGAATCAACCTTGGATTCGTAGTTGGCTATTGGGAGAGGTTGAGATCATTGGGGACGTGTTGGAGTTGTCTCTGTGAACTCGTGGGATCGATCGCGGCACAAATCGTCGAGGAAACCCGTCGGTTTTGTTTCGAAGCTCCATTCGCGTGACTCATTTTTAATCTAGGAATCCTTAGATTAAAGGTACGTTTTAATTAAACTTTTTGATTAAAATCATTAGATTAGCCATGGGTTTTGCTTTGGGATGTATGGGTTTCGATTCGGGTAAAAACGAGCAACATCGCGTCGCTGTAGCTCGCTCGAGCGAGCTATTATCATCGCTCGAGCGAGGATACACTAAAATACTCAAAAGGCATTCTTTGCCCTCGGTCGAGCGAGCTTTTGTCATCGCTCGAGTGAGAAAGTTCTGAAGGATCTCGCTCGAGCGAGCTATTATCATCGCTCGAGCGAGGTATCACCGAACTCCGATATTGTCTTAGTATTTTAGTCATAACCTTTTATCGCGAACTCCGATTTAGACGATTCCTTTTGCGTTAGAAAGCTAACGGACAAATTTACAACTTTCATGTTTTGACCAAATCATGAATCAATCGTCTTGATGGTCAAAAATATATGAGAATATTACATCAAATTCTAGGATTGGCGCAACTTGCCTGTTTTGACTTGTTTTTGAGGAAACACTTAAATAGGTCTATATTATTAGTAATTAGAGTTAATCTTAATACATAAACGTATATTGTGATGTAGATTGAGGGCGAGAGGCCATCAATAGGACCTTACTTAACTTCGCATAACTCTGAGTTTTGGTAGGAGAATCTCATCTTTACAGTATTCTATTTTAATTCGCATGGATATTTTGAATTAAAATCTTTGAACTTGCATATGCCATTGAAATCACATCTATAAACTGAAATTGATATGAATGACTGAAAATCTATATCTACCTAAATCCTGAAACTTGAATCTGCTTAAACTCTGAAAATCTGAAATCAAGAACCTGAACTATGTATAAGAGACTTGCATCTGATTTATATTAGTATCTGCATTTGTTTTATGATTGATCTGAACGACCCCTCAAAAATTCCTGAATAACTTCCTGGCATAAGTTTCCCTCATTACGCAGGGGTTTGTTGCATCCTAAAAAAGGGTTCATGAACGACGATGGTAGGTAGGAGTTCCCATCGACTATATTCCTGCTCTCGAGATATAGTTTACTCGGGAGGTATTTTAAGTTGAGGATTAAGTCATGAATTACTGAACTTTACATATAAAAGTTAGAGAAACTAAGATACTGAAACACTGCATCTGTTCTTGAAACTGTTTTCACACATTTAGAAATAAATCTTACATATGATTTCCGCACCTAAATTTAGTTTATTATCTACTTATATGTTTAACAAGCTATATTCCGGTATTGGTTTTGAAACTATGTTAGTTAAAGTAAAATGCCGTAGATGTCTTTCTTCTACTGAGCTTTGTTGGTTAGCTCACTCCGACTATACGTCACAGGTTCAGGTACTGACGTGGCTATTCAGGGCTGTGAGACTGATCCTGACTACGTGCCTGAGGAAGAGCTTGAGGTTCCTCCTGAGAAGTTTTTCCCAGTATAGAACTTACTGATTTTCTTATTGGTGGTGAGAGTTAGACTTGAATTTGTGGGCCCATTTTAGTTGGATATCATAGTTTTTTACTCGACATTGATTTCTGTTATGAGCCATGTTGCGATGATGGTCGGCCATCATCGGTGGTTCTTTACTTTTAATTGCTTCCGCATTTATTTTAGCTATGAATATTTATTGTGCTTTACTCTGATATATGTCATGTTTGTCCAGTTTATCGTTTATTCGATAGGTTGGCGAGCCGGCCTTTCCTATACCTGAGGGATTGAAAAAGTCCGATCGTTACAGCAATGATGTAAAGATTTGTACATCATAGCCTTCAAATCCAACTGCTTAGATGGTGTTCCACGTAGTACAAGGTTCAAAAAATACCAAGTCTTTCTTTTAACTCATGTGCCACGATACAATTTGCGTGTGCAAGTCGTAGCTCCCTTATTAATTTCTTCAAGTCTCTCAGACCACTAATATCAATAGTTTGATATAATCAAGCATCTTAGTTATATCTCAAACAAGTGTTGTTGTGAATTTGAAAGAAAATTCTAGAGAACTAATTTTCTATCCATAAAAAATATTATTATTTTCAGAAATAGCAAAGAATTAGCTCGTCAAGCAAAAAAGAACAAAATTTAGGGTCAAGGACATCTTATTGGTTTATTCATCATCCAAATCTGATATAGTTGGAGTATATTTCCATATTGTGATATATGGGGCCTAGTTGCTAGTTAAAATGTTTCCATGGATTGTTGATATTTTGGTTAAGTTGTTGCTGCTGTACTGATGTTTATCATCCTCTGTTCTCAATTTAACACAGGTCAGACTGGTGGTATTGCAGCTTCTGATTTTAGTGACAGGTTAAAGGGTAAACTAAGGGATCAGAAGGTTATGTATTGTTATGATTTCAACTAGTTGTATGCATATTCAGCAAGTTCAATAGCGATTAGTAATACTTATTTGTTTATTTATCCAGACACTTCGTAGGCCTGCTCAAAATTGTGAAGCTGCACAAAAAAGACGATTAAAGAAAAAAGTGACTTTTGTTATTGTTTGATTATTTTTTCTTTTACTGCCTATTTTAACTATTATGAATTTATGATGCATTGCCTTAAATTGTAATAGCATTGATATTGTTAATGACTGCAATTATTGAAAGTTTGAAACTACTTAACATTAGGCCAACTTCATTTATGATAAGCTACACACTTGCATGTTATGAATTTCATAACCTCCTATGCTCATCTCCCTATTGGAACTTCACTATTTTTACTCGGGGATTATTTTTATACACTCATTATACGGCATTATATATATATATATATATTAGTAATAGTTAATTGTATATTGAAAGAGCCAATTCTTCTTTATGTGAAATTTTCTTGGACTGTACTTTATATGACCATTGACATCGGTGTGTATCAATATAGAAATCACAGAGTCTAGGGCTCGGATTGGTCTATATAATATTTCATCCAATGAAAAGCCTACAAATAGTTGAATTGATTATACACATCAGTCCATGTCTAAGAAGGTAAAATGAATTGCCGATTTGCTTGAATTAATCCCCAACCACATAGAAAATAAATGAGTAAAAAAAAAATCCTTTTTAATGTTTAACAAGATCTAAAGCATAAGTTTTGATATAAAAAAAAGAGTACACCATGTGACTTAAAAGGATGATCAATAGGGTATTATCTATTAAACAAAGTCAATCTGTCTTACAGATACAAAGTAGAGTACGATACTTGTGAGACGGTAGCTACAAATCAAGCTTTAATGATGTCATTCTAGCGTCATGCCCAGAGAGAGTGTTGAAATCTATTTGGATCATGGTTTAAAATATCGGTCATATCCGATACATACGTATCGGGTTAGGGCTGATGCCAAATAATATGAAGTCCTTTTTTTTTAGAGGAAATATAATATGAAGTCCTAATTCGATATGATTATAGTTCTCGACCCGTAACCAATTGATATTATACTATTTCATCTTATAATGAGCCCATTATATTAAATTATATCGATTCCTACAATGAGCCCATCTAATATGAATTCCAACATAATATCAAAAATAGCCCTTTGAAAACTCTTTCCATTTGTTGGTACGGATAGACCGCCTAAGTACGTTGTCAAAATATCTATAACTTCAGACATAGAGCTAGGTAGAGTTATTGGTACCCTGTTGATAAATATCTGAAAAGTGGTTGGGTGGAGGCGGGCTCCAACCTAAAAGCAAAAGGCTCACATTTAAGCTATATATATATATATATATATATATATATATATATATTTCAAAATAAAATAGGGTACTTTAGTTTCGACCCAATATGTTTAAGGGTAAGACCCGACCGATATGCCTGCCTTCTATCGCTTTCTGGTTTCCTTTCTCACTAAGTCTTCTCCTTATCCTTCTCTCTATTTCCCGTTGCTTTATAAAAAAATTCCTATAATTAAAGTGGTACTTTAATTAAATACATGTTCAAGCAATCTCAATTCACACTTCCTATGAAGTCGTGAACATACTAAAGCAAACAGTCGATACCCATTTTATGGTTAAAACCCACAACAAATAAATAACAGTAAGTGTAGACCGCAAAATATTATCACCCACAGTTCCCCACACACATATCAATGCTCAATAATCATAAGGCTTAATAATAGTACGTACCTAGACAGATGTGTGTTCAGAAGTAGTAAGTGTCAAGGCAAGGGTCAAGAGAATTATAAATCTTCTAAGGCAAAGCTCTAGGTGATGATGATGAAGGTGATGATGATGATGATGATGATGATGATCATCATCATCATATATATTAGTACAATAAGTTCAGATATGCAACATTATCAGATTACATAGTTTTATACTCATCAATGGTATATCTTAGAGCTCAGATGCAAAAAACAGTGAACCTCAATATTGCAAAATATTAACTACACATAATAGAAATCTGATCTGTGCGGTCTATACAGTGATTCAAGTTGTAAAAAACTGCATGTACATAAATATATTAAAGAAGCTCAGGTTATCACTAATTAAATAATAGCCAATCATTTGTACCTTATAGTCTATCAGGTTATAGCTACATAAATTATAATAGATCAGGTTTATACAGTAAATCAGCTTCACAACATATCTGTAGCTCCATATATAGATGCAGAAACTCAAGTTAAATCATAATGCAACAGTGTCTACAGAAGTTTGAAATTCAAGTGTACAGATTTAGACACTAATTCAGCTTTAAATCTATACAAAGATATCAATATTAGATTGCAGTGTTCTGATCTGCCACTCTATTTAATTCATTATATTATGGATAATTTTTCTTTTGTATGAATAAAAGGTTATCCACTACGTGAAAACAAGGAAAAAACAACATTAATAGGCTTTAAAGAACCATTGCCAAAAAGACTTGTAAATAAATCCACTATCTACAACAATTGTTTATTGTGTTGTAGTTACTTTCGCGGGGTCTTTTGCATCGAATTTTGAAAGCTCCTATGAGAAATTTGTGGCTTCACGCTCCATGACAAATAAAGGAAATGTTACTTTTATTTGCACTTATTAAATATGAGGCACCTAAGCCAAAAACATATCGACTGTTTTGAATCAAATGATGGAGATCTTGTTTTGCCCCAATCTTTCACAAAATTAATCCTGACATTTGCACTTACCATCAGATGGTGCATTTTAAATTTCATATGGCACAAGTTACATGAAAATCGTGTTTGAGACTAATATCATGCATGTGACTTTCATTCAATTTTTTTGGATGCGTTCAACATGGAAATAAAAAATTTACCGTCAAATGATATACTCATTATGTCAAGATCTAGTGAGTGGAAGATGGACGTAAAAAATGATCTCTAACGTTCGATTCAAACCAATCAATGTGTTTGGGCGAAGCTGCCCTCAAACACTATGGTTGTAATGCCCTCAAAGACTCTGGCTGCAAATAAAAAAGTGTGACGACACTAAAATTCTGAGAACATCGGACTGCTTTGGTATCCATGCCTGGCATGGAAATCGAGATGATTTTAAAACTTAATAATAGGATTATTAATAGCAATACTACTAATCCGTAAACACATGAAATCATAAGTCACGTGTGGCATGAATCTGAGATCTTATTGTACCTTTGGTAGAATATATTACGCATGAGTGCGGTGTGTGCAGTCAACACCTGAGCGAAAGACTTGGGAAATAGAAATATCCTGGGTATTCCAGGGTTAGCTTATAAGAGAAGGAAGAGAGAGTGGGAATGCATTCTCTCTACTCTCCTCCTTGCTTCCCTTTCTTTTTTTTTTTGACCTATAGCTAAGAGATTTAGATCTGGGATCCTTCGGATTGAGAAACCATAGGGTACGAACCTCTGTTTTAGAATGTCAAGGGATCGACGTGTGTGCATCGAATCTGTTTGGTAAAGGTGAGATACGGCTGTGTGTTGATGTAATGATACACCACGGGTTCATCGGAGAACTCTATGCGGCAAACTCTTCGATTTGGATCCAAAACTTGCGTCGGATCGCAAATGCCGTGAATGAAGGAGCAGCCATCAAAGAGGTGATTCACTATGCTTTTATAGGATCTTTGATGTCATAAATATGTTTTTGTGAGGGTGTGATTGATTCTTAAAGAATCATAATGAGTTAGGGTTGAAATGCGTTTAAAATCAATGAACTCCATTAATGACAGTTATTGTCAGTTCCTATCGATCAAATTAGATATTTGATCGATCAAATTATAATCCGATCGATCAAACTTTATAAACCCTTATATAACAGCAAGGTGATTTTTTTAGAAGTTCAGACCCGATATGATTGATCAATCAAATTGGTGATTTGATCGATCAAATTTGGAATTGATCGATCAAAATATGAAGTGATCGATCAAGTGTGAGTTGATCGATCAATTCCAAATTTGATCGATCGAACAGTAAGATTGATCGATCAAATATAGGATTTGATCGATCGAATTTTATAAATAATGTATAAAATAGGAGGCATGTTTTTCTAAATTTTTTTACTTGGATTATCCAATCGATCAAACATGGGGATTGATCGATCAAATTGAGGATTCGATCGATCAAATGAGAAGATTGATTGATCAATTTTTCTCTGTTTTTATATATATGAAATGTGGCTTCTGATTGATCAAACCTAGTAATTGATCGATCAAACCACAAATCAGATCGATCACATAGGGAGTTGATCAATCAGATTTTCTCTTTTCTGTTAGAATAGGAGTAAGGCATACGATTGATCAGATGATGAGTTGATTGATCATATGTGAATCCGATAGATCAAATGAGGAGATTGATCGATCAAATTCCCTTGGTTTACCTGTTTTGGTTTTCTGGGAAAAACTCTACTGGGCAGTGTACCAAATTGTATCCTAACACTTCTGACACGTAGTATCCTATATGTATGGTCTAGGTCAAGACCGGGACATCTTAAAAAGCTTTGGATTTGCTTAGAAAGATTTGTTCTGAGGTAGGAGAAATTCAACTTAACTTGTATCCGATTTTGACTGCATGATTTTTTGAGCATCTGTATCTTTCTTCTATTAAAAGGCTTTGTTATCAGATTTTGCCGTCTGTTCTGTTATCTGATTCTGAGGCCTTTATGTGTACTGATTTAAGGTTCATGTGATGAATCCCCCTGACGTGGGAAGATACCCACGGCCGGCACGGCGGGATATCCATGTATCTGATTTGTAAATCTCGATACAAGTTGCTCTCTCTTGTAGAGGCTTGATGCAATCATCTACAATTATTCTTTGAATGACGATGGTTAGGGTTACCCATCGGCACACAGCTGGCTACCACGTGCTATATTCACAGGAGTTATTTAAGTATAAAATTTAAGTAATTTAATAATGTATACATGCATCAGACAACTCTGAAAGTAAAGTCTGTTCTGACGATTCTGTATCTATTCTGTCCATTAAAAGTTCTGCATTTTGATTCTTTCGCATATATGATTATCTGTCTGCATTTTTTATCTGATTCATCTGTCTGCATCTATTCAGTTCAGTCTGCATTATCTGATTTAATCACCTGTTCTGAGTTATATTCTGTAAACCATGTTTTATAATTTAGATGCAAATTTTTTGAGTTTCTTCTATTGAGCTTAGATGGTAGCTCACCCTGTTTCTATATAATAGGTTTTGAGGCTAGAGCTCCCGACACTGAGAGCGACCCTGATTATCAGCCAGAGGCAGAGGTTGAGGTTGAGGAGGGTACTGATACCCCTACTGACGAGTTCTATCAGTAGATAGGGTATTAGTTATGTATTTTGGTTTTTGTATATGTATTTTGGATTATCTGTGTGCCTGGAGGCCAACTTTCTGGATATTATACTATAGATGTCTTACCTGTAGTCATATATATTCTATAGAAATCATTATTGGGAACCATTGTTTTGAGTGATGGATGTCCATCACCAGTGGTTCTTCTTGGTTCCTTTTTGAAGATGTATATTTTTTTATTAATATAAATATGCATTCTTTTGTATTTTTCTTTCGTTTTAGAGTCTTATATGATGACTCAATCTGCCAATTTTCTTATTGTCTTTACTTTGATTTTCACCAGACAAGCAAACACTCTTTGATTTATTCTGGGAATCATCTAAAGTATGATCCAAATGGCACGGGTTTCTAGGTGCAAAAACCCGAGCTATCATAGTTAGTATTAGAACCATGGCTTTAGGTTGAACCACGAGTTTAGGTTAGATTGTTTTTACAATCTATGTACTGATCAATGTTATTATTTTCACAATGACAGACCAGTATTATGGGCCCAAGGTTCAGAGGCGGACGTGGTAGAGGAAGAGGGATGGAGAGAGGTTCCGATGTGAGAGATGCCTGATATTACTGGTACATCTAGGGGATAAGGGTTCCTAATAGGTAAAAATGTGATCCCAGTAGGACCAAGAGGAGGACGAAGAAGTGACGATAGTAGAATGGAGCAGGTGTTGGAAGCTTTGGCTACCAACATAGCTCAACAGACTGCGTCTATGAATCAACAAGCAGCGAGACCACCTCACCAACCTGGAGGCTTTGCTGAGTTTAGGAGAATGAGACCTCCTAATTTCTCAGGTCAGATAGACCCGATTGAGGCTGAGGGATGGATAGAGGAAATGGAGAAGAATTTTGAGGTGCTTCAATGCACTGATGTCGAGAGGGTGCGTTGGGAAACCTTCAAGCTGGATGGGGAAGCGAGGCCTTGGTGGAAATCAGTATCAAGACACCGTGAGCAAGAGCTTCCCAATGTCTCTTGGACATGGGCTGAATTCGTTGAAACCTTCAACGAGAAGTACTTTCCCAAGATAGTGAGGCATCAGTGGGAGGTGAAGTTTATCAAGTTGGAACAAGGGGCTATGACTGTGCGTGAATATGATGCGAAATTTGATAGATTGTCAAGGTTTGCTCCGCAACACGTGGCCATCGAGTTGATGCGAGCTCAGAAGTTTCAGCTTGGATTAAGGCCAAACATATAGAAAGAAGTGGCCCTATGGGAGTTAGAGATGTATGGAACGATTATGTCTAAGGCTCTCATTTCTGAAGAAGAGAACCAAAAGCAGTTTGCTCAGAGAGACAGGTAGAGCAAAGAGAGGTCGTTTCAGGGACAATCTCAGGACCCTGAATAGAACAAGAGGGCTAGGTTCTCCAGACCTCCTAGATACCCTACTCACTATCGACCAGCTGTATCTTCAGGCCTGAGTTCATATCAGAGGCCGGCAATACCTGTATCTTCCATACCCTAGATCGTCTGGTTCTTATGTTAGTGGAGCTTCTATCTCACAAGGATTTTCACAGGTCTCTTCTTTTACATCGGCTCCATCATGTGCAAAGTGTGGGAAACCACACAAGATAGAGGACTATAGGAGAGATACAGGAGCTTGCTTCAGGTGTGGCAAGATGGGCCACATGGTTAGGAATTGCCTTATGGAGAGCAAAGAAGGCAAGGAGCGAGCTGGATCGGTATCTACTCTGAGATCATCTCGACCTATTGTTCAAGGTCGAGCATATGCCGTCACCGCAACGGATGCCCTGACCTCAAATGTTGTCATTCAAGGTATCTTTACACTTTGAGAGTTAAATTAATTGGTTGTTATTCATATTTTATAGGGTGTTTTGACAAATTATGCATATGGATATTCAGAATTGTCATACATTTAACTCTATATGTTTATTATAACAAAAAAAGGTACACTTGTCATGCGTCGTATGGGCGACGACAGTCAGGCAGATGCCCATGTAGTGATAGACCCCATATCTAGTCATTCATTTATCACTCTATCATTCTCTGAGAAGTTAGGCGTCGTACCCAAGATACTTGATTTTTTCTTGGCAGTATCGGTCCCTACTGGAAGCTCGGTCAGTACAGATACAGTGTGCCAATTGGTTATCATAATGATTGAGGATCACGAGACGATGACGGATATGATGATGTTGGATATGGAAGGATTTTACGTGATCCTTGGAATGGATTGGCTGTCAGCATACCATGCGAGCGTGGACTATCTTCGAAAGATTGTAACCTTCTGACCCCTAAAGAGAAAGTCCTTTCGCTTCTGTGGAATTAAATCTAAGGTCACACCGTTCATTTTAGCTATTCGATTGGAGCACATGATGAAGAATGGATGTTGTAGATATCTTGCTTACTTGTAAGATCATGAGGAGAAGAGGGACATCTCGCTCATCACTATTGCATGTGAATATCCAAATGTCTTTCCTAAAGAATTGCCCGAACTGCCACCTGATCGCGAGATCAAGTTTGTCAGAGGCACCGTACAGAATGGTGCCTGTGAAGTAAAAGGAAATGAAGGAGCAGCTTCAAGAACTATTGGACAAGGGCTTCATTAGGCCAAGTGTATCTCCTTGGGGAGCACCGATACTTTTTATGAAAAAGAAGGATGGTTCGATGCGGTTGTGTATCTATTACCGTCAGTTGAACCAAATGACGATCAAGAATTGTTACCCACTACCATAGATTGACGACCTCTTTGATTAGTTACAAGGTGCAAGATTCTTTTCAAAGATTAATCTAAGGTCGGGTTACCACCAATTGAAGATTAAGGTGGACGACGTTTCTAAAACTGCATTCCACACGAGGTATGGTCATTACGAGTTCTTGGTTATGCCCTTCAGGCTAACAAACGCACCGACATCATTCATGGACTTGACGAACCGAGTATTCAAGCCACACCTCGATAAATCAGTAGTGGTGTTTATTGATGATATCCTCATTTACTCAAAGACAAGGGAAGAGCACGTTCAACATTTGCGAGTTGCTCTGCAAACACTTAGGGACAACCAACTATACGCCAAGCTTAGAAAGTGCGAGTTTTGGCTTGGTCGGGTCAGTTTCTTGGGCCACATTGTTTCTGAGGATGGTATCACAGTCGATCCTGTAAAGATCAAATCTATAGTAAATTGGAAGCAACCGAAGATGGTAATGGAAGTTCGTAGTTTCCTGGGCTTGGCGGGATACTATAGACGGTTTGTGAAAGGGTTCTCTAAATTCTCAGGTTCGCTTACTCAGCTTACAAAGAAGAACACTAAGTTTGATTAGACAGAACAGTGTGAGAAGAGTTTTCAAGAACTCAAGACGCATCTGACTACAGCACCAGTGCTAGCTATACCTTCTTATGGAGGAGGTTTTGCTATATATAGTGATGCGTCTTATAGTGTTTGGGTTGTATTCTCAACCAACACAAGAAAGTCATCGCGTATGGGTCTAGGCAACTTAAGGACTATGAGAAGAACTATCCCACTCACGATCTGGAGATAGTAGCGATAATTTTTGCTTTAAAGATCTGGAGGCACTACTTGTACGGTGAGACGTTTGATATCTTCACCAACCATAAGAGCCTTAAGTATCTATTCACCCAAAAGGACTTGAACATGCAACAATGACGATGGATGGAGTTCTTGAAAGATTACGACTGTTCCATCCAGTATCGCCCTGGGAAGGCCAACGTAGTGGTGGATGCTTTGAGTCGAAAGTCTTTAGTTCAATTAGCGCATCTCATTACGAGAGTGCATCGTTGGCGCTTGCTTTAGGACTTGGCCTTGTGCGATGGTAGGTTCGATGTGAAAGGTTCAGGGGCCTTGATGGCCACCCTTGTTATCAGGCCAGCAATATTTGAGAATATTGACAAACTTCAGATGGTCGATGATAAACTTATGACCTTTAGACTGGGAGTGATTAGTGGGACCAGAGCAGATTCTCCATCAGGGAGGATAGTACTTTGTTATTTCGGGATAGAGTGTGCATACCTACCAATATTGAGCTCCGAGACACCATTTTAGAGGAGGCTCATAAATAAATATACGCTATACATCCTGGGAGTACCAAGATGTATCTGGACTTGAAGAAAAGCTTTTGGCGGAGAGGTTTAAAGAAGGACGTCACTAAGTACGTGTCCAGATGCTTGGTCGGCCAGCAAGTAAAGGTAGATCATCGAAATCCAGTGGGATTGTTGCAACCATTGCCGATACCTGAATGGAAATGGGAAGCCATTTCTATGGATTTTATATTGGGGTTGCCGAAAATGTTGAGGAAACACAATGCCATCTAGGTCATTGTGGATAGACTGACCAAGTCTACACATTTTCTGGCGTATCGCACGACATATACCGCCAGTAAGATTGCGGAGGTGTATCTTAAAGAGATAGTTAGGCTTCATGGTATACCGGCCAGTATTGTGTGTGATCGAGATCCGCTATATACATCACAGTTCTGGTAAAGATTTTAAGAAGGCATGGGGTCTAGACTTGACTTTAGCTCAACATTTCATCCTCAGACTGATGGGTAGACTAAAAGAGTGAACCAGATCATAGAGGATATGTTGCGTGCGTGCATGTTAGACTTTCATGGGTCATGGAATCAACATTTGCCCCCTACGAAGCTTTATACGGACGACGATACAGATCTCTGTTGAATTGGGAGAAAGTCGATGAGAAACTTATTTTGGGACCTGATATCGTGGACAGTGCCACCGAGACAGTTTGGTTGATCCGTGAGAGATTAAGAGTCGCTCAAAGTCGCCAAAAAAGTTATGCCGATCTCCATCGAACGCAAGTCGAGTTTCAGGTATACTTGATTGTGTTCAAATACTTTGGGTTTCCTGGTCTGCTTAATTAGTATAGAATTTAACACATGTTTTTAGGTCAGAGACAAGGTCTTTGTCAAGATCTCGCCGACCAAGGGTGTGATGCGTTTCGGGAAATGTGGGAAGTTGAGTCCACGTTATGTGGGACCTTTTGAAGTACTTGGATGGGTTGCAAAAGTCGCATATCGGATTGCGTTGCCACCACAGCTGGCAAGCATGCATAATGTGTTTCACATTTCTATGTTAAAGAGATACGTGAAAGACCCAATACGCGTCTTGGATTTTCAACCGATTTTACTTCAAGAGGATTTGACCCTGGTAGAGGAACCTTTGCAGATTTTAGGCCGTAAGGAGCAAGTGTTATGGACTAAGATGATTCCACTTGTGCTAGTCAGGTGGCAGAATCACTCTTCTGCGGAGGCTACTTGGGAGCGTGAAGCCGAAATTTGCGAGCTATACCCACATCTGTTTGACTGATGTGTGAGGTAATTTTGATGCTTGGATTTAATTTTATAGTGTACTACTGTACCTTGGTTAAATCATTGAGCATGCTTTTGGGCTATACACATTGCTTAACATGTTAGTAAAGCATTGGAATGTAACCGTGGGGCATTGACGATGCCTACAGGTCTGTTAAACTTATATTGTGGGAGGATAATCTCAACTGTCAAGTTTGATTGATCAAATTAGGGATTTGAACGATCAAATGTTGGTCCGATCGATCAAATTGACACAGTGATCGATCAACATGTGTTCTATTTTTGGACCTATTCGATTGATCAAAGTGAGTGTTTGATCGATCAAATATGAATTAGATCAATCAATTGTGAAAAAATTCATCGATCAACTGATTTTGAACTATATACTAATTATGACTTACCCGATCGATTAATTTGACAATTTGATCGATCAATTTCAGAGTTCGATCGATCAACCTAAAGCATTGATTGATCAACCTATCGGGTTAGGGCATTTTAATTCTTGAAATCTGATCGATCAATTTAGCATTGATTGATTGAATCTATTTAAGTGGCGTTGGGTTTTAAAATACCCATTTTTGAATGATCAAGAAAACTCATTGAGCGAGAGCACTTTTCTCCCTTTGCATTCAAACTTGTTTTCTGGCTACTCCTAACTGCTGGAGCTCCGCGTTATTGATTCTTTGGATTGCTTTTTGAGTCCTTTACATGGTAAACCCTAAATTTATCCCTGTCATTTAGCGTTTTTGCTTCTTTTTGTTGTTTAGGCCATGGGACCGTGCACGAAGAACGCTTCACGCAAATTTCCCACATCGCGGCCTCGAGTGTCCATGCCACACATTGAACCAGTCGTACAACCTATTGTACCACCTGTGGCACCACCTGTACCACCCATTCAACCACCCCAACCGCCACTCATCGAGCAGGAACTTCCAAAGGATTGGTGGACTGTCAAGACATTCTTGCCCGAGTATGAGTTTACCCCGACTCTATTCGAGGATCACCCCTAGATGACGTGGGCGATCGATTATATTGGTAAACTAGGGTTCAAGCCCTTGCACAAACCCTTTGATGACTACTATTGCCCGAGAATAGTACGTCTATTTTACCAACACCTTCGACGGGGAGGTAGCCGCCATCAAATGGTTACTACGATCGATGGTTTGGAATATAGATTAAACCAATTCCTCGTCTCTGCTGCGATGCAATGCTCATCCGGGTACGTTGGGAGGTGTGGGTTAGCGGCGCCCTATATCAAGGATGTAGCTTTTGAGGACATTGTCGCAAAGATGGCGCATGGGCTACATGGATCAGGCCATTCTATCAAGAGGGCCCAACTTTCCGACAACTTGTGAATGCTTGACACCTATGTCAAGTGTGCCATTTACCCTTTTTTACATCTGTCAGAGTGTACGGGCATCGCACAATAGTTTTTATTTTCCGCCTTCGAGAACCGTTGGTTCTCTGTCGTCGACATCGCCATTGATGGCATGCTCGATGCCTTCGATCAGATGACAGGGAAGGCGAGGCTGAAGGGGGAGATGCCCTATGCATGATTGATCACACGCATGGTGGAGCAGTATAACTCCGTGCGTGAGGCCTATAGCATGGCCCCTGGCGAGCCAAGGAGAAACGACAATGTCAAAGTCTTTTTACTCAGAGACTGGGCCAAAAGCTATAATCTTTTGGTCAAGAGGTTCCCGGATGAGGAGGAGGTCCCACTAGCTGAGGCCGGAGTTGACGCTACAGAGAGAGCTCCTAATGTGGGAGAGGCACAGCCTGACCGTCCACCTCAGCCTGAGGTGTCTACAGGACTGGCACCTATTCCTCCAAGCCGGCCTACATGTTCTAGCACCACGTGCTATTTTGAGCCTTCAACCATTACCCTCGAAGCGGTGCTCACCATGATGAACAAAAACAACAAGCAAGTGCACGAGAGTGTTGGTGCGTGCTTTTTCTAGGTTCCTTTTGGTCCCCGGAAAGAGTGGCCCAATTCTGTCCTAAGCGAACTCTGTCAATGGTGACGATGGAGTAATAAATTAGCAAATATTAAATGCTGAAATTAAAGAGGCAAATTTTAAATGAAGAATACTCACCAGCTGCAGATATATATCGACGCTGTAACACGTCACTGATCACGCTTTAAGGGGAGCGGGGGCTTGTAGGTTGAACTCCTTTACTAAATCGTCCGCCGGCGAATGTCAGCAGTTGCGGGTTGCCTTTAGCGTAACTGGTTTGGTTTTCCTATTCCTGCTGGGATTTTATTTAACTTGGTCTCCTAATCCTACTGGGAGTCTGATTAAGAAAGGGTCTCCTAATTCTACTAGGAGTCAAATTAAAAAAAGGTCTTCTGATTCTACTAGGAGTCTAATTAAATTAACTATCTTAATCATATTAGAAATCAAATTAATTAAGTCTCCTAATCTTATTAAAAGTTTAATTAATTTAAATGTCTTAATCTTATTAGAAATCTAATTAATTAAGTCTCCTAATCTTACTAGGAGTCTAATTAATTTAAATATCTTAATTTTAATTAGAAATTAAGTTAATTAAGAAAAAGAGGTTTGGGCCCGCTATGCTAAGGAGGATTGGACTCGTTCTTGAGTACCCTCCATAAGCTCCCTTGGGCAAATCAGGTAGCTGAGATTGAAGATAAATTAGATTTTGGATTGTAAACTAGTATTTTAGGCTTTTCAGAGTCGATTTTAGAGTGATAATTATGAATCAAATTATGAACTAGAATTATAGAAACTAAAATTAATATTTAGGATTTTTGGAGGAATTAAAATAGGGAATTAAAACCATAATTTAAAATTTTAGGACTGAATTCAAGTGCGAAATTAAAAAATCAGACCGTATAATTAAGGACTGGTTCTAGAGTCTAAGACCTAGAACTAGAAATTAATGATAGGACTGGAGATTAAGATTTTAGAATGAAATTAAAGCCTAGGATCGGTGCGTCAGACCGTTGGATTAAGGACTGGCTGTAGAAATAGAGGACTAGAACCATACATAGAGAATTACGGTCCGAAAAGGGTGCTATGGTCTAAGATTGAAAATTAAAAATAATAGAATTCCTAAATCTAGAGACTAGAAGTTACGGTCGTAGGGTCGGGGCTGCGAAGAGAAATCTCGAAGATTTGAAGCTTGAATCTTGAAATCATGATTAGGATGCTCTATGGGTTTGTCCTCAGAGTTCTCTGGTTTCGAAATCCCAAAAAAATCCGTTCTCTCTGGTGTTGTGTGTGTCGAATTAAAAAAATATCTTTTATAGGTTTTTCTTCAATTAAATGCCCTGTTTCAGGTGCTTAATCGAATTACGTGCCCATTTCTCGATGCTTAATCGCTTTGAGTCGGTCACCAACTCAGTGAGGGACCGGCTGACTTGCTCAATGAGTTTCTTAATTCTAAGAGTGTTAGGACTAATTACGCGCCTAGTTTTGGGTGCTTAATCCAGTTAAGCACCTCAGACCTGGTCCTTAAATACGGATTAATTATACTCCCGATTTGGGGTGCTTAATCCAATTAAGCACCTCATACCTGGTGCTCAATTACCGATTTTGGCAGTCAAGGACTGTGAGGCTTGGTCGGGAATAGGCCAATTGCGTGCCAGCGGTGTGGCACTCAATCCGATCACGCGTCTCTTATGAAGTGCGTGATCGAGTCTCGGGGTAGTCTAGGGAAGGAAGTTTGGTCTGAAAGGGGGACTGATTGCGCGTTTGTGGTCTAGTGTGCAATTGAATTATGCACGAGATTTTTGGCACTTAATTCGGGGTTGTCCAGGTCTGGTCTCTAGTCTAAAATGCAAGACTATTGTTTCAGTCTACATTTCGACTATATACTATTATTTCAGTATATAGTCTCCCTAGTTCGGATCTAAGCCACAAAGCTATTATTTCAGCCTGTGTTTAGCCATATACTATTGTTTCAGTGTATGGTTCCAATATCAGGGTTATGAGGTCAAAGGTTGACCAAACAAAATTGTATATTTCGAAATTTTGAAAGGCAAAATGGGGGTGTCTATAGATGCCCCTCTTTTGCGCGCTCTTACGATGTAAGAACGCATCGAAGAAGTAGACATCCCTCATTCGAGGTGTCTCCTCGTTTCTCTTGGAAAATCACAAATGTAAATTGGTGATGCTGACATGGCATGCTTGGCTTTCTTATCTATCAACGCAAGCTAAAATGGAGCATTTGAAAGGAAAATGGTAGCTGTCGAAGGGCACATTTCAGGTCTGTGGGTGCATGATGCATCGCGTTGCATGGCGTGAGCTAATAGAAGGATTTTATGCAATTGAGGTACCAGGGCATCAATCAAATATCCAAAATAAGGTTCAGGGACCGATAATAATAAAATGAAGTATCATGTAATATCAAAAGCTTTTGCAAGTCATGTCAGACTGGGTAAGTCATTGCTCACACCAATGCGAGTCAGGCGTTCTTTTTCTAATTGGCGTTTGTAAGTTCTTAGATTAAATATACTCAATGTTTGGTTTCCTAGAGGAATGGCCAGTTTCGGTGAGATTAGTTAGGGGCCTTGTGAGGTGTGCTTAATTGAATTCTACGTAGTGGCACGTACACTTGATTCATCTGGAGTCAGCCTCTAAGTTGGGAATTCTAATCCAAATGCATCTGAACAAATGATTTTGCACAGTGGCGTGTGTGCTTGATCCAATTTTGCGCAGTGGGGTATGCGCTTGATTGCGAGTTCAGGGGGTCTTAGGAGTTGAAGGTCGGGTTTTATTGTGTAATTTATTGTGCGCAGGTAATGGGGCGTTTAATCATTTTTTTTTTTTTTTGGTATTTAAAGAAAGGTGATTTTGGTCTATTTATCTTGTTGCTTTGTTCTTCTTTTCTTCTCTCACTTTTTTATTTGCAAGGGGATTTTAAAGATTCGGGAAATTTGAAATTTTGAAATTTTAAGGATTTTAACTTAAGATCAATTTGGTGGTAAAACGGTGAAAAATGTGGCTTCCGAGATGTCCTGAGTAGATCAACCGGTACAAAATTTGTGGACCTGACTGTTATTGTGGTTGTCAAGATGACACTTGACATGCCGGATACTCCGTCTAACCTTCTTGGTGAGTACTAATGATTGTTTCTTATGGGTGGACTATAGTGATTCGCGAGTCGAGAGAGACGAGTTTTGAAAATATTTGACTTAATCATAGTTAACTATATATATTTACGAGGAATATCGAGTAAAAATAAAACAGGCGGGTAGTACTTACCTGAATGGCATGCAGCTTGTATGGTCCGCGACGGGATTGGTGGGTTGTTGGGGGCGGTACCGCAATGGAACTTTGGAGATTTCTTCTCTCCCTTTTGTTTGTGTCCGCTGTAGGAGGGGTTGGCGGTTGCAATGTGATGTCTTGGATAGGTAATGTCATGATGGGACTTTGAGATTCTCCCTTTCTTTAGCTGCATGTTGGGTGAGTCCTGATGGGATGTGAGGATCAATTTGGGAGAGAGAGAGCTCTTTGCCTTAGCGATGGGACATGATCGAGCTTCCCCTCTTTTCATGTGGCGTGATAGGTGTTGTTTGATCTTTTCGATTAGTGATGTTTACGATGGGTTGTTGGCTGAACGCAAGTAGCGATGGGACACTGGAGGGATATTTGTGCAATAGGACATTGGTGTCTTTCTTTGGCAGATCTTGGGTTATAATAGAAATCACGTTGTGGTTGCGCCGTGATTGTCTTAGTCTTTGGGCGGTTGGCTTTTGGATTTTCGCGATGGGTCATGAGGGTATGGTTAATTTATTATGATGGGACTGGATATCGAGGTGATATTGCATGTGTACACGTTATTGCAATGGGAATGGGGCTGTCAATGCTTCCTTCTCATGTAAGGGTATGCTATAGGACGGGTGAGTAAGTCTTTTTTTTTGGAACAGCTTGTGAGGCTACGCGATAGGACAAAATAATCTTGACCGCGATGGGACAACAAGTATGAGGGTATAGATTTCGTCTAAAGTTAGGAATTGTGCACCTATTTTAGGTCGCTTAATATGATTGCCCGCCTATTTTCAGGCGTGCGATCTCAAGCTTGAGGGGCTGTTTATGCGTGTGGGAGTGTGTGTGCGATTGTATTATGCGTTATAATATAAGTGCATGATCGAAGCATCACCAGGTCAGTGTACGGGTGACTGTTCAGGTCGCGCTATAGCAGTGTGTCGTTTGATCAATTTGCGTGGTTCATGGAGTGCACACGATCGGAGCATCGCGCAGTTGGCACGGGCGATGACTTATTTGCGCGTTTGGGTGGTAGCGCGTGATTTGGATTGTGCGCAAGCATGCCTAGCGCGTGATCAAATTAAACGCCTGTGCTCTGGTACGTGATTAAGGCCGTATTATATATAAGTGAGAGAGCTTTCATTTATTTTTCATTCTCTGGTTTAATCTCGAGTTTTGACCTTTTTTGGATATCTTGTGTTCTGAAATTCGTGTTTTAATGATATTAGGCGATCTAATCATCCGATTGGTATGTCGTTTCTTCCTATGTTCGTTATTTTGCATTGTCTCCGTCCTGAGGTGATGCTCGTGGGCGGCGTTGTTCTATAAATGGGCAGTATTGGGAATGAAAGTGCTTGTCTTCACATCGATCCTTTTTAGGAAGCAGTGAAGGCAGCATTGAGGAGGCGGCGGTGGAGGAGGTGAAGATAGCAAAAGAGAAGGAGTCAAAAGTGGAGGATGTGTTCCCCAACCAATCCTCCATCTCTTCTTTCGGTGGCTTGATTGGATGCTCTGCTCCTTGCTTTGTGTCTATTTCGGGTCCCTAGTCTTTGTTTTGGGTTGTAGGTTAAAATTTTAGGTTTTCGTTTTGGGTTGTATGTTCAGGAGGTATGCCTCCGGTGATATTGTATAAAAAAAAGTTTATTAAATGAAGGGTTATTTTATTTATAATGTTTGCTTTATTCCTTTAATTTTGTGATTGGTTAACTTTTATTGTCATGATGAGAGAATGAGCCCTGTGTTTAGGATTAAGGTTTGTTTGTTTTGTTCTTATCTTTGGATTTAGGATGATACTTGTTAGATAGGTGTAAATTTGGATTTAATTTTTTAAATATTCTAGATGAGTGTTAGATGTTTTAATCCTATTGGTTCATCTATTTTTGAGTCGATGGTGTGTCTTAGGGGGTTAAGTGTGTATGAGCAATGGCTCATCTATGTTTGCCATAGATTTAATTAGATGGAGGATATTTGGGAGGGTGACACTTGTTATTTTGTGATTTAGGAGGTGTATGTTATCAATAGAGGCTAAGGGGCTTGGTTTTATTTTGAATTTTATTTTTAAATTTAGGATTTAAAAGTTTGGGGCATTTTTAGTTTCTAATATTTTTTCTTCCTTTTTATTTTGCATCCTGGGTATTAAACCCTAAGGGGTTTGTAACGATATTATATTTTTTTTCTTTATTGCTGAGAATGAGTGATATTTTTATCTTATTGTGTTTGTTTCATTTATGTTTATTTATGTTTGTCGTTGTATGTTACGTTAGAGGGAGAATGGGGTAGTATTAGAGTATGGTATTTATTTTTTTTCAAGTGTATCTCTGTTGTTTTGTTTCAAGTGTTCGTATTGGAGTCCCACGGCAAAAAAGTACGAACTAAATTTATTTTTTTTTAAATGCCCCAGTTTGGAGTATTCAAAGTAGGGAAGCAGGATCTAGATTGAAATAAATTTAAAAAATAAAAAATAAAAATGCCCCAGTTTAGGGTATTGGTCTTGTGACCTGAGTATCGTTACCATGGTGCTAGCGCTCTTAAAAAAAATGCCCCAGTGTCAACTGATGGTGGGATTTCATCAGCTCTCAGATATCCTGGAGTGTGTTAGTAATGATCCCATGTCAGAAAATAGTTTAATTATTTCGGCCACATGTCAGGCTTGATTGTGTAAGTGCTGAACGATCATTATGTATCGTAGCTTTCAACAAGATTGAGGTGTATAATAGATAATGAGTGATTGCATCATTTATCATTCGAAAATTTTTAGTTTTATTTTGAAAGAGATTTTGAAAATCATTTGACTCATTGTATGAAAAGAAAATAAAGGCTGAAGAGGAGGTAAGGTTTATTGATCTGAGGGTAGCTTCTTATTCAACTAAATTTTGAAATAGTAGTTAACTACTTTCTTCGAGGGTGGATAATGCGGTGCCATAATTGAGCTCTCCGTCATGGTCCAGCACCATCAAATCATCAGATTCTATGGTTAGCAGAAGTTTTGTCCTCCTCCCGCCACCGTACGACGACACCTAGTAGTGTGAAGATTTCAAGGATGCCCTCGCGGCTTGCTTATGCTCTCCTAATAAAAATACTAGGAATGCTCTCACAATTTTCTTATGCTTCCCTAAATTCATTGACTGTTCATTGGTCGTATTGCTCTCGCTCGGTTGTGTTTCTTTTCTGTATAAATTTTTTTAAACAACCTGCTAACTCGAGAATTGTGAGGTTTGATGGAACCTTATATTTTTATTTTTTTTGCTCTAACATCGACTCCAATGGCTGGAAGGGTGTATGAGAATCCAGAGTTTTCTATATTTCAAAAAGAGAGTTTCATGATCGACTGGTCCTTTTGATCAATTCGCCCGAGTAGGAGGGTAGTCAATGAGTCAGATAATACCCAAAATGGTTTTAAAAATAATGACCTACGACTGGTGAATGCCTTGTGATGACTGCGACGATGATAGGTATATAAGTATGTTTGTTTAGGCTATGAAGCATGATGGTCATTGAGTTATAATTCCAAGCAAAAATTCCTTCCCCTGTGGTTGTTTCCAGGGCATGTTGCAGAGATAATATAAGGACTTCCCTTGTATAGACACTTTTCTTAGCAGTGGCTCCACGATTTCGAGTTCTCAGTCGAGTATGAGTCCGAAGGGTTTGGGGCATAGAAGAGTATTTTTGTTTTTGAGTATTTACATTTTGGGCATTTATATTTTTAATTTTTTTTGTACTTTTCCATATTCTTGTTTTTTTTCGTATTATTTGTTTGTTATTACAATTGTGTTACGATACAACATCAGTTCCTTAGGCAGGGGACTAACTCAGGGAGTCGCTTGGTGGGACATGTTGGATGGTCGAAGTGACCGTTCGATTAAATACTGTTGTTTCGGGGTCCTCGATCCCTTTTGATCTGATCGATGAGGGATGAGAGTGAGGTTATGTTTAGGTTTGTGTTTTGGATGGTATAAGGTTTATTAAAATAAGTGTGGTGTCGTTTGATTTCTTCCTTTGATAGGCCTTTTGTGTCCAGGGTGTCCTTATCGGGAGGGACCTTCTTCTGTTTTTCGACGGAGTGAGGCATCTCATAGAGATAAAGCATAGAGCTGTTAAAGAGTTCTTCGAGGTCATTTGAGGGTGGTTGGAAAGCTGTTTGTGAGCGAAGTTGGAGTGGAAACCGTTGGGAGGGACGGTAGTGTTGTAAAGGTAGTGATAAGATAAGACAGAGGTAGAGTAGGAAGAGGAGACGCAAGGGCATAGTCCAAGGTTGACCTTTCCTACATGTGGGGCAGTCCAGTTTTGTTTAATTATGCTTGTTTGGTTTGATTCGTACTTTGGGTTTATCGTGAGGTTATTTTAAAGTTTTATTTATAATTTTTCGAGGAGGTTGAGTATCAGAAGTTTGACGTTGTAGTTTTGTTGCCGATTGGAGTTCGGTGAAAGTTCTGGTTGTGAGGTTCACGGAGATTCGGATTTGATGATCATATGCGATTTTAGTTGTGACATTGATCTTGTGTTTTGATGGAATTTGAGGTATGCTGATTTGGGTGGTGAATGGTGTCGTAAGATTTGAGTTTGGTTTGATTTTGAAAGTGGGAGCGATGATCAACTCCTTGATAGGTTTTGTGGTAGGCTCAAAGGTGAGTGGAGTTGGTGTTGTAGGAATAGGTTCGATTTTAGTACCGAGTTCATGTTCGATAACAGGGTTGAGTTCAATGATGGGTTCAAGTTTGATGATGGGCTTAGATTTGTGGATAGTTTGAGGTTTGATGACAAGTTCGTGTTGGTTGATTGGCATAGGTTCGACGGTAGGTTCAGGATTGACAATGGGTTCAAATTTGATGGCGGGTTCGTCTTTGATGGAGGGTTTGATCTTGTGGATGGGTGTAGGATCGATGATAGGTTTGATGATTGGTTTAAGTTCAATGATCGGTTTGGTTTCGTGTCCGATGACAGGTTCAAGTTCGATCATGGATTTAGGTTCAGTGATAGATTCATGTTCAGGGATAGGTTTAGGTTTTATAATAGGTTTAGATTCGATAATAGGTTTAAATTTTATAATAGGTTTAGTTTTTATAATAGGTTTAGTTTTGATGATAAGTTTAGGTTTTATAATAGGTTTGAGTTCGGGGTTCAGTTTAGTGGTTGGTGAGGTGATAGTGAGTTTAGGTTTCATAGTGGGCGTAGAAGTTAATTCGAGAGTCGATACTGAGGTTAGTGGGGTGATGTGTTTGTTGTTGAGTTCAAGTTTCAAAGCAGCTGTAGGGATTGTTTCAGGGACTGGTTTTGAGATTGGTGGGACAATGTGTTCGACAATATGTTTGATTTTGGGGGTTTGTTTCATAGTTGTTTTGGAAGCGAGAAGGCTAGTGGTTTCGTGGGCAGACTTGATTACTGGTTTGGGTTCGGAGTTTAGTTTTGCGATTGGTTTAAGTATGAATGGCGTCGTATAATACCGATTTATTGGTTCGAAAATTACTTCTAGAATCGGCATGTGAGCCTGTTCGGGGGTAGTTTGCATCATTGGTTTAGGCATCTGCTCAAGAGGTTTGGGGATTGATTCTTTTGTTGGTAGGTTATTGGATTCAAGGGTAGGTTGAGTTGGTTGTAAGTGAATAGTATGGTTGTACTCTGAGGGAGGTTCAATTCTTCTGATCAGGCTAGCTGGGTGGAATGGGGCGGGGGTGAATGAGTGTACAGTCTTGTATGCGAGTTGAGTTTGATCAAACAATGGATTGTAATTGGTGATGTTAGTTTGCGTGTCGTTGGGGCACTGGTTTTGGTCATAGTACGGGTTCATGTATTGGTTGGTGTATAGTGGTTGGTCTTGGTCAAGGTATAGAGATTGGTTATAGTCAGGGTGCAGGTTTATGTGGAGGGCTTGAGCTTGGTCATATATGTGGTATGGTTGAGAGTTAGTTTGGTTTTGTTCTTTGTTCGCATGGATTTGTTCGGAGTCTATGGCTTCGTTTAGGGTGTTTATTTCAGGGTTGTTGGAGGAGGGTCTGTTGGATGTTAAGATAGGAAGACTGATGTCTCCATTCTTTAGTCGACGTTCTATTCGTGAGGCGCGTTGATAAAGGCTAGTGAGGTCGTGATAGTCACTTAGGATGAGAACGCTCCGAATAGGCTCTCAGGTATTGCTAATCATGATTTCTATCGCATCGCTCTCTTTTATTTGATTCCTTGTTCGAGCGGCAAGTCTTCTCCAGTGGTTTGCTAATGTCGAGAAGTCTTCACCATCCTCTTGTCTTGAGTGTATCAAGTCAGCGAGACTAATTTCTTCATGAGTCAGGTGCTGGTGTTGGTATTGATCTAGGAATCTATTGGCTAAGTCTTCGAATGCCTCGATTTCGGCCAAAGGTAAGGTCGCGAAGCAGTCAAGGGCTTCTCCTTCTAGTGATCTCTGAAAGTAATGGATCAGGAGGCCATGATTGGTGCAGATTGGTCGACAGTCATTGCAGAATCGAGCTAAGTGGTGCTTTGGGTTTCTCGTACCGTTATATTTGTTGAATTTTGGTGGTTTAAAACCAGCGGGTACAGTGAAGTTGATGTCTCGGCAAAATTTGTTGAATCCAAAAGTGTGACTAGAGCGTTCTTTGTTAACCATGTAGTCATCTAGAAATTGGTGGAGGTCATTTATGTTTACGCCGGTGTCTTTTCTAGGTGCCTTCGGAGAGGGTTGTCCTCGGCAGTTGTTGTTGTAAAAGGTGTGAGAGGTATATGTATTATGTGTCGGGAGAGTCAGAGCATGTGGAGGAATCGGCATCCTTTCCTCTTGTTTGTTCCTCAGAGTACGCTGTTTTTGGGACTTGAGCCATGCGTTGACTTCTTTTCCTCCTTTTGTGAGTGCACTAGGAGTCTGGTCCATAACTTGACTATCGGGATAGCTTCTCTCAGTACCACTTTCTTCAATGTTATTACTATGATTTGTATTTCGTGGAGCGAAGGGATATTTTTCACTCTCATTAACCATGTTTACCTGAGCACGACACCGGACTGTCCATGGAGATGGCCTAATGTTATACTCGGGGTCGCTATGGGAGCCCCATACGGGTGGGTCGTTATCATTAAAGTTCAATTTTTTGATGCGGGCCATTTTAAAATAATTTTTATTTATTTATTTATTATTATTATTATTTTTTTTAAAGTTTATCAACATGCAAGTGCGTGTACAAAAGTGATAAAGCGAAACAAAATAAAAATAAAAATAAAAAGCGAAAAATATAAAACCAAATTAAATAAAGCAAGGAAAATAGAAAACCAAATTAATTAAATCGCCAGTCTATTGGTGCGGGCTTTTTCTGGGTTCCTTTCGGTCCCCGAAAAGAGTGGCCCAATTATGTCCTAAGTGGACTTTGGCAATGGCGATGATAGAGTAATAAATTAGGAAATATTAAATGTCAAAATTAAAGAGGCAAATTCTAAATGAAGAATACCTGACAAAATGAGATCCCCAGCTACAAATATTTATCGATACTGTAACACGTCACTGATCACGCTTTAAGGGAAACGGGGACTTGTAGGTTGAACTCCTTTACTGAATCGTCCGCCGGCGAATGTCTGTAGCTGTGAGTTGCCTTTAGTGTAACTGGTTTGGTTTTCCTATTCCTGCTGGAATTTTATTTAACTTAGTCTTCTAATCCTATTGGGAGTCTGATTAAGAAAGGGTCTCCTAATTCTACTAGGAGTCTAATTTAAAAAAGGTCTTCCGATTCTACTAGGGGTCTAATAAATTTAAATATCTTAATCATATTAGAAATCTAATTAATTAAGTCTCCCATCTTATTAAAAGTCTAATTAATTTAAATGTCTTAATCCTATTAGAATCTAATTAATTAAGTCTCCTAATCCTACTAGGAGTCTAATTAATTTAAATATCCTAATTTTAATTAGAAATTGAATTAATTTAAAAAAAGGGGTTTGGGCCTGCTATGCTAAGGAGGATTGGCCTCGTTTCCGAGTACCCTCCATGAGCTGCCTTGGGCAAATCGGGTGGCTGAGATTGAAGATAAATTAGATTTTACACTGTAAAATAGTATTTTAGGCTTTTCAGAGTCGATTTCGGAGTGATAATTATGAATCAAATTATGAACTAAAATTATAGAAACTAAAATTAATATTTAGAATTTTTGGAGGTATTAAAATAGGGAATTAAAACCATAATTTAAAATTTTAGGAATTGCGAAATCGAAAAATCGCATCAGATGATTAAGGACTGGTTCTAGAGTCTAAGACCTAAAACCAGAGATTAATGATAGGACTGGAGATTAAGATTTTAGAATGAAATTATAGCCTAGGATTGGTGTGTCGGACCGTCGGATTAAGGACTGGCTCTAGAAACAGAGGACTAGAACCAGATATAGAGAATTATGGTCCGAAAAGGGTGCTACGGTCTAAGATTGAAAATTAAAACTAATAGAATTCCTAAATCTAGAGACTAGAAGTTACGATCATGAATTAAAAAAATAAAATCCTTACCTAGGGTCGGGGCTACGGAGAGAAATCTCGAAGATTCGAAGCTTGAATCTCGAAATCATGACTAGGTTGCTCTATGGGTTTGTCCTCAGAGTTCTGTGGTTTTGAAATCTCAAAAAATTCTGTTCTCTCTCGTGTTGTGAGTGTGTCAAATTAAAAAAATATCTTTTATAGGTTTTTCTTCAATTAAACGCCTTGTTTCTGGTACTTAATCGAATTACGCGCTCGTTTCTCGGTGCTTGATTTCTTTGAGTCGGTCACCGACTCAGTGAGCGACCTGCTGACTTGCTCAGTGAGGTTCCTAGTTCTAAGAGCGTTAGGACTAATTACGCGGCCAGTTTTGGGTGCTTAATCCAATTAAGCACCTCAGGCCTAGTGTTTAATTACCGATTTTGGCGGTCAAGGACTATGAGGCTAGGTCGGACGTAGACCAATTGCCCGCCGGTGGTGTGGTACTCAATCCGATCGCGCGTCTCATATGAAGCACATGATCGAGTCTCGAGATGGTATCGGGATGGAAGTTTGGTCTGAAAGGGGGACTGATTGCGCATTTGTGGTTTAGCGTGCAATCGAATTACGCGCGAGGTTTCTGGCGCTTAATTCGGGGTTGTCTGGGTCTGGTCTCTAGTCTAAAAGGCAAGACTATTGTTTCAATCTGAATTTCGACGATATATTATTGTTTCAGTATAGAGTCTCCCTACGTTGGGATCGGAGCCACTGAGCTATTGTTTCAGCCTATGTTCAGCCATGTACTATTGTTTTAGTGCATAGTTCCCATATCAGGGTTATGAGGTCAAAGGTTGATCGAACAAAATTGCATATTCCGAGAGGGCAAAATGAGGGTGTCTACAAAGAGGCTGGATGATATGCTGGAGTTCCATCGTCAGGTGCATCGACGATTGGACTATCACGAGGGGATGCTTGCGCTACTGATGCAACACTCGTATGTGACCACTACTACCCCCATGCTAGCTCATGCCCGCCTGCATGTTGTGGACCCGCGCGACTATCACTCAAAGCCATCTGGACCGAGCCAACCAGACGTACCTACGGAGCTAGGTTCATCATCCGCTCCACCGGCAGGTAATCACTATACCTTTTATGTTAATTTTTATTATCTCTGTATATATAAAATTCTGTTTTCCATATAAAATTTCTGTTATGCATGCATGACTATTTTCCTACATGATTCTGTTTTGCCTGCTCATACCTGTTCTGTTTACTATCTACTTTGCATGTTCTGCTTTCTGTACATCTCGTATATATTTGCATCTGCCCTGTACTCTATCCTTGTCTTTTACCTGATTATATGATTTGTATATTCTGTATGTTGGTTGTTTGAGTCACCGTGGAGTGTTCTTCCGAGCACGTGGCGTTTGGGACTGATGTATCCAAGTACGGATGCAATCCACTATAGCATTTTCGAATGTTACACATAGTACATCCAGGATACTACGGATCCCGCCCTCCATAAGCGTGCTTAGTGGAGTCTATTACATTGTGACCCACTCGTACAGATTAGGACTGCTGTTTCTGCTTTGTTCTGCAAGTTAGGATTAGGATATCCCGTAAACCTGTCTAAAACTTTGACATTTTCGAGGACAAAAATTCCTAAGAGGGGGAGAATGTGACGACCCTAAAATTTTGAGAACATCTTACTGCTTTGGTACCGGTGCCTAGCATAAAAATCGAGACGATTTTAGAACTTAATAATAGGATTATTAATAGCAATACTATTAATCCGTAGTCATGTGTGAAACGAATCTGAGATATGATTGTACCTTTGGTAGAATATATTACGCATGAGTGCAGTGTGTGCGCTCAAAACCTGAGCAAAAGACTTGGGAAATAGAAATATCCTGGGTATTCTAGGGTTAGCTTATAAGAGAAGGAAGAGAGAGTGGGAATGCATTCTCTTTACTCTCCTCTTTGCTTCCAGTTTTTTTTTTTTTGACCTGTAGCTAAGAGATTTAGATCTGGGATCCTTCGGATTGAAAAACCCTAGGGTACGAACCTCTATTTTAGAATGTCAAGGAATCAACGTGTGTGTGTCGAATCTGTTTGGTAAAGGTGAGATACGGCTGTGTGTTGACGTAGTGATACACCGCAGGTTCATCGAAGAACTCGAAGTGGCAAACCCTCCGATTTGGATATGAAACCCGCGTCGAATCGCAAATGTCGTGAATGAAGGAGCAGCCATCAAAGAGGTGATTCACTATGCTTTTATAGGATCTTTGATGTTATAAATATGCTTTTGTGTGGGTGTGATCAATTCGTAAAGAATCATAATGAGTTAGGTTGAAATGGGTGTAAAATCAACGAACTCCATTAATGACAGTTACTGTCAATTCCGATTGATCAAATTAGATATTTGATCAATCAAATTATAATCTAATCGATCAAATCTTGGATTTGATCGATAAAACTTTAACCCTTATATAACAGAAGGGTATTTTTTTAGAAGTTCAGACCCGATATTATTGATCAATCAAATTGGTGATTTGATGGATCAAATCTGGAACTGATCGATCAAAATATGAAATGATCGATCAAGTGTGAGCTGATCAATCAATTGAGAATTGATCGATCGAACAGTAAGATTGATCGATCAAATATGGGATTTGATCGATCGAATTTTATAAATAATGTATAGAACAGGAGGCCAGTTTTTCTGAATTTTTTGACTTGGATTATTCGATTGATCGAACATGGAGATTGATCGATCAAATGAGAAGATTGATCGATCGAATTTTCTCTATTTCCGTATATATGAAATGTGGCTTCTAATTGATCAAAATAGGTAATTGATCGATCAAACCACAAATCCCATTGATCAAGCAGGGAGTTGATCGATCAAATTTTCTCTATTCTATTTGAATAGGAGTTAGGCATCTGATCGATCAGATGATGAGTTGATCAATCAGATGTGATTCCGATCAATCAAATGAGGAGATTGATCGATCGAATTCCCCTGGTTTGCCTATTTTGGTTTTCTAGGAAAAACACTGCTCGGCAGTGTACCAAATTGTATCTTGACACTTCTGACATGTAGTATACTATACGTATGGTCTAGGTCAAGACCAGGACATCTTAAAAAGCTTTGGATTTGCTCAGATAGATCTATTCTGCGGTAGGGAAAATTCAACTTAACTTGTATCCGATTTTGACTGCATGGTTTTCTGAGCATCTGTATCTGACTTCTTCTGTTAAAAGGCTTTATTATCTGATTTTGTCATCTGTTCTGCTATCTGATTCTGAGGTCTTTATATGTATTGATTTAAGGTTCATGTGACGAATCCCCCTGATGTGGCAGGATACCTACGACCGGCACGACGGGATATCCGTGTATCTGATTTGTAAACCTCGGCACAAGTTGTTCTCCCTTGTAGAGGCTTGATGCAATCATCTGCAATTGTTCATTGAACGACGATAGTCGGGGTTACCCATTGGCACACATCTGACTACCACGTGCTATATTGACGGGAGTTATTTAAGTATAAAATTTAAGTAATTTAATATGGTATGCATGCATCGACAACTCTGAAAGTACAGTCTATTATGATGATTCTGTATCTGTTCTGTCCATTAAAAGTTAAATTACTACATGTAACAACTGATGGGAAATTGAATCAGTGATCAACTACTTAAGTGTGGCTGAGTCTTCATGGATGAATTTTTGGAAGAGGTGTTACCTTATGCCTAGAACTTAGCAACAAATCAAGATTTCTCCACCGATTGATTGTGCAATTTTATCGAAATGATTTCATCAATTAATCAATGCCACAAAAGTTAGGACCACTGAT
The DNA here is from genome assembly GCA_021018995.1 of Chloranthus sessilifolius. Lineage (NCBI taxonomy): Eukaryota > Viridiplantae > Streptophyta > Magnoliopsida > Chloranthales > Chloranthaceae > Chloranthus > Chloranthus sessilifolius. Next base: position 27,693,605 of record CM037597.1, on the reverse strand, counting down.
AGATATTTATACATGCAAAGAAAACAAAACAGCTTTTATTATATAATTTTATTAATGAGACCCTGCGTGAATCTGGAATATGTTTTTGAACCCTAGGTTATCCAATTTAATGCTCATGTATGGAATGAGTGCTTGAAGGTACAATAATGTTGTGTTGATTTTCTTCTCTTTGCAACTATCTTCCTCTTTTATCTCATTAAGGTGGTATCAGAGCAAGTTGATCCTCACTGATAGATTCTAAGGCAGCGTATGGCATTGCTCTTTGGTAGCCCCTGCCGTAGCAGAGCTCACTTACTTTGGCAGATTTCCATCCTCTTTGTAAACATCCCAGTACCTACTTTAGCAGGTACCCCTTCTCCTTAATAACTCCTTGCATAGCAAGATTTTATGCATGATTTACCTTTTTAGCAGTTCTACCCTCCTCTCTACTCACTCCTTGTCAGAGCTGATTCTATTTGCTCTAATAGGGAGCTAGTAGAGAGGAGGGTAGAACTGCTAGTGCAGGTAAATCATACATAAAATCTTACTATGCAAGGAGTTATCAAGGAGAAAGGGTACCTGCTAAAGCAGGTACTGGGATGTTAACAAACAGGATGGTAACCTGCTAAAGCAGGTGAGCTCTGCTATGGCAGGGGCTACCAAAGAGCAATGCCATACACAGCCTAAAGCACCTCAATTTATGTGAATTAGAAATGTCATGTCGTAGAATTCATGGTCGAGGAGGAAGAGAGAACTATAGTTAGCAAGAAGCCATTCAACACATTTAAACACAACTTGATCAACTAACACGACTTTGGTTGTGCTGAAAAGCAACTGCGTGTCACAGATCTTGCAGCCTTTGCAGGAGAATCCCAGCTTATTTCTTTCTCTTCTCTTAGCTTATTATTTTATAACAGTTATGATGCCAGTGACGCCACATTAATCCATGTCTTCAAGGTGTTGATTGTATACTTCAATGTGTTGGTTCTTGTTATTTACATTACTTTTTCATTTGCTGTAAATTTTACTTTATCTTCTCTCCTATGCGTAAAACAAGTGCACACGCAAATATCCTGAAGATATCCCTTTAAAATTCTATTTGCATTATTATTTGTTTTCTCGTCATTTAATTGTTGTTTTCTGTTCAAAAGCAATAGAACCTAGATAACGCTCAATAGAGGAATCAAAGGGAACCAGTCAGATGAAAGCCTCAAGAAAACTAACCTTCAGTGCTTTTACATGTGAAATCAGGCAGGCTTGACCCACCCCAATTGCATAGAACAATAGCTGTAAGTGGATGCATCACGTTGAGCAGAAACTACAAAGTGACCATGTATCTACTTGAACATTAAAAGGATATGGAATATGGAAAACTCATCATCACGAACAACTTGTCCCATCTATTTTGGTCCGACTTTGCAAGTTCTAGTTCTCCTTTATAACAGAGAGGTCATTGTAAAATCTAGAACAAAATAAACAGGGACCTACGTCTTAAGGGAATGAATATTAAAAGCTCCGAATTGCAAAAAAAATAAAGAGGCTAACCTTGTGTATGTTTAGCAGTGAGTAACTAATCAGAAAGAAAGGACAAGTTGCAAATAGATTTGTAACTTAAAATATCCCTAGTAACTGCTACTAAACGATGCATTTCATTTGTAAGGAACATAAGAAATGGAATATATATATTCAGATAAATTTTGCAGGCTACGCCACACAATAAAAATTATAACTATAAACCAAGGAAAACTATGCATTTTCGACATGTCTTATATTTATTTCTTAAATAATTGGAAACAAGTGTGCAACTTCAACCCTTTGTAGAAGAGGCATCCGCGCAAGTGCTCCAAAAGAGAAGATATACTTCAAGCACAATTCTCCACTAGCTTTGGCCGCAAAAGTATGGTAAAAATAATCTTCCATCGGGACACACAGTTCCTCAGTTAGAAAGCTATTAACTTTAGGCTGTAAAATATATAAATAGCATATCTAAATTCTAAAACTACCTGTCAGCAATTTGGACTCCTCTTCTGTCAGTATGCTGCCGTATGAACGTGCACCAAATCTAGCACTTGTATGTTTGCGGACAAGATCTGGGCCCCAAGGACGTAAATCCCTGCACGATAGACATAACAAAGCTAATATTACGAAGGACCTACAGCGTAACAACCTGGATTTCCTAATCGCGAAATCCGGACCGTCGGATGGACGCTAAGGCCGATCCCTGAATGGAACACTTGGCACATCCACACAAAAATCGGAAACAAAGCAGGAAATCTAGCTAAATACATAGATCATCATAGGACAAAAGGAAATCTCCAATTCTATATCTCAAAAAGACAAAATAATGATACTAATCTATGTAAAATCTCATGGCAAAAGAACTGAGAAGAACCACTAGTAATGGCCGATCATCACCGAAATATGGTTCACAAAAGAATATTACAATTATGATCCAACTATTTATGTTCTTTACATCACCAAAAAGCTATACCATAACCCATCAATCCAAAGCCGGACCTACCCGTGCTTTGTGCAAATTAAACAATCCTCAGAATGAGGCCCAAGATCCTCCTTCCCTAGAGAGAAATTAGGATCCTCCTCTACGGGATCCTCTACATCAACCTCAGCACCTGTATCTGTGGCGTATAGTCGAGGAATGAGCGAACAACATTAGCTTAGTAAGGAAATACCAATAGCATGCATATTCTTAATATCATATATATATCTTATGACATAACAAAATATGATTCTTCTCATAAAGATGCAAAATTTCAATGATAGTTGAATAAAACAAAAAACATTCCTCTTAATTCGAAAAACTTATCACATGCTCTTCTACTGATTCATAAAATACATAACACAAAAAGGAAACTTAAAGTGCTTTACTTAAATAGTCTCTCGAGCATTTATAGCATCGAGCCCCCAATGGAATACCCACCATCATCGTTCAAATGAACCATTTTCACATGGTGCCAAGGTCCCAAAAATGATGGACACTTGTGCCGAACATAAATACCGTTGGCGTGTAGAATTTGCAAGATCACACCAGATCGCAAAGGTTGTACAGATATCCCGCCGTACCAGTCACGGCTATCCCACTATGTCGGTTGTGGATATATCGTCACGTCTGCCGAGTATTCACATATTTAACCTTAAATCATAGTTCATATATATAGTTTATCGTCATGTAGTGTGATAATTATATCTAAATTGAAGGTTTAAACACGTTTTTTCACACACATTTATTGGAATGAATCTTGAAAGATTCTCTCATCATGAACATAATTTCTAAAACACACACACATGCTTAAACATTCATATTTTTAAAAGCTTATAAAAACTCAATGGTGATTGATAACAAGTCACATCATATCATAATTCACATGTTAGTCGTATCAAATGGACATGGTATAGAGATTTTCCTACCTCACACAAAGTCACCCTTAAACTTCTTAGCTCACGCTAGCACATCTGGCCCCAAGGCTCAAGCTCACCCTAATATACATGAAGTTATAATAAATGTCAAAATTGACGTAAAATAGGAAGATGCAATGCCTCCCAAAAGTTCCCACTTCAAATAAAACAAATTCTGAAACAACCAAAATCGATCGGTCGAACTCAAAATCAATCGGTCAGTTTTCCAAATCGACCGGTCGAATTCCTTTTGTTAGGTCGGTTTTCCTTAAGAAAACCAAACCCTATTCTTTCACACAAAAACCGATCAGTCGATTTCTCAAATCAACCAGTCGGTTTCCAAAATTGACCGGTCGATCTAAAATCGACTGGTCAAATTCTTAATAACTCAATTTTCATATTCCTTGTTTTGTGGGAATCGATCGGTTGGTTTCATTTCGATCGATCGGTTTTCAAATTCAACCGATCGGTTTCATTTCGTTCGATCGGTTGGTTTCATTTCGATCGATCGGTTTTCAAATTCAACCGGTCGGTTTCATTTCGTTCGATCGGTTTTCAAAGTCGACCGGTCAGTTTTCATTTGATTGATTGGTTTCGTTCAGAAACCCACAACTCTTCAATCTTGACAAAATCGATCAGTTGATTTGAAAATCGACCAGTCGGTTTTGTCAGTTTTCTCTCAGCTCTGATTTTACTTTTCCAATATATTTTTCCCTCAATTCTTATCCTTTCCTCTTCGATTTTTCCACTCATTGACATAACTAATTTACTCATTTATTTCTTACAAAAATTATGTAAAATCTTAGCTTTTAATTGATCGATTCCTCGATCCCGATTCTCACGCACATCTAGGGCTTCATAGCATGAAGCTTTGAATTCCACGCAATCCAATCTCGCAATTAATACACCCTATTGCTTTCTCCTCATGCGTACACTCTCACTATACCGTATTGATTGCTCTTCCCTCTCCTCTCTCTCTTAATAACTCTCTCTCAACAACTCACTTCACAAGAGAAATAAATTCTCTTTTAGTTTAATTCCCTTATATCTAGTTTTAGGTTTAGGTGTTAAGCATGTACACCACAACTAGGTGTTTCTACCACTACGTGAAAAAGCCCAAAAAACCACTGCCTTAAATAGTGGTTTTTTCAAAAAACTACTGTCTTTGACAGTGGTTTTTTTTCAAAAAACCACTGCCCTAAACAATTGTAAAAAAAGGAGTGGTTTTTTTTTACCACTATACAAGACAGTGGTTTATGAAGTTCATAAACCACTGTCTTGTATAGTGGTAAAATAAAACCACTCCTTTTTTACAAATTTAAAGCGTTTTTTATACAAAATTTTTAAAAATAAATTAAATACAATTTTTATACAAATTTTTTAAAATAATATTTTTTATGCTTTTTTAATGCAATATTTTTTATGCTTTTGTAATATTTTTTTAATGTAATTTTAATGCTTTAAAAAAATTATATAAAGAAAAAAAAGCTATTAATCTCATATTCAAGCACATCCATAAATAAAATAGATGCCAAATTCTTTTAATGAGAGGTGCCTTGCACCCTACACCCTATACACATTTAAAGGAATAAAATGAGATTTATATACATATAAATTTAAAGGAATAAAATGAGTTTTTAATCTTGAGAGGTGCCTTGCACCCTACAAACACCCACGGCGCACGATGCTTACGACGTGCTTGCTTGACATCACATCCGATGATCAAGAACTCATCGTCATCACTTAAAATGGAATGCTGAAATTCAGGCTCAGCAATGAGAGGCGAGATGGAGCCTCGAGGATACTTCATGTCCCAGTCGCCCAGAGCACGGGTGACGGAAAGGACACCTTGAGGTACCCATCATCAACATATCCACCATTGAGGATACTTCATGTCCCAGTCGCCAAAGCAAGATCGACCTGAAGGAACGCCTTCCGAACATAGTTTTGTACTTCTACTAAGAAAGCATTGTCCACTTGGCATGCTTGTGGGAAACCGACATCTTCAAAGAAAAATCTAAGCACGTTCTTTCTTATATATGCAACGCTCGGCCTCCATGACCATCAAACACCTGTACCAAGTATTATAATTTGTTGGTAACAGAACAACTAGGTGAAAAATCAAATGGCTCTATGTCAGGGAGGAGTTCAATTTACCCCATAAAATGACTGTTTATACATTAAACTCGATGAGCGGCGACAATAAGCCACTCGGCGAGATGCTTAGTGACTCCAAACTCCTCCAACTTTGTCATGTAGCAAGGCCATTAAACCTATCAAATTGTATAAATTGCAGCTGGAAAATAACCTGTCGAGATGTTCATGCTGAAGCAAACAACTCCATGAATAGTTGAATTGATCCTGTCGAGCTATGCATTGCTGAACCTCCCAACCTGTCGAGTGGTTCTATGAAGCTCTCGAATGGATTGCTGAAGCTGCTTTTTTGAACCTGCAATTGAACCTCTCGAGAACTTCACATCAGCAACTTCCCAAGATCTTTCAACACTTGAGCAACCTCTCGACTTGCTTCAGCCATCTGCTTGAGCAAATTAATGTTCAGCTACCAACCTATCCAACTTCCTTTAGAAATGCTCGAGCTCCAATCCTCAACCTCTCGAGTTGGTATAGAAGTTCAGCTGTGCACCTTTAATCTTCAGCAGCCACTTGAATTTCCTCTTTCAAACTCTTGAGGCTCAGGCTCCATCATGCTTTATCTGTTGCCAACTTTCATCAGAGGATCTAAAGGGCTATTTTTAGGAACTCCTGCAGCAGCCAACGAATTGTGAGTTTATTCTGGGAATTCCAATAGCTACCAATGGAGCTAAAGGGCAGCTTTGGAGTTTAAATAACCTGTCCCATGTGCGAGTTAATTCCCAATCGAATGAGAGCATTCACTTGCCGCAATCAAGCCACTTGAAATTGGCATAAACTATAATGATTCTATTTTCTTCTGATTGGCCAGGGCATAGAGCATGTGGATTGGCATAAACTTAATAGTTTCTTCTCCTCTCTAATTGGTCAAAATGCAAGGCACATGAATTGAGGCAAATGTATAAACAGCAGCCCTAGGCTGTGATTCGATAGTAAGGAAGCAAGGAATAATGAGTTTTTGAATGAATAACTAATCACATGCAAAACACATTGGTATATAATCACTACACCTGCAATTATGACGACGAGCGCAATGTCATCATCCATCGAATGCTCGCCTCTTCCATCTACAACTTGCTCGTGAACTGCTTTCATTTCTAATCTGTAAAAGAAAAAATAAATTAAGGGCATGGTAATCAAGAATTAGAGTAGGAGGAGGAAGAGGAGGTATTTAAGCGGATGGTAATCAAGAATTAGAGGAGGAGGTATTTAACCGGATGGTAATAAAAAATTAGAGTAGGGGGAGGTATTTATAATAATAATAGTAATAACTGTTTTAATGCATATAAGGGCGTAATCGAACCCACTTCATTTTTTTTTGTTTTTTGTACAAATTGATTACTGTCATACCGATACCACTCTTAGGATTGCATCTAATCCTCCAGTTAAGTGCCTCCTGAGTCATTAGATCAACTGATTCAAACCAGTTAAGTGCCTCATGAGTCATGAGATCAACTGATTCAAACGTAACGTGACTGCTTAATTTAGACCTTTGACTGCTTTGAATTGGTTGGTGCCATGGTGGATCATTCAAGTTAGCTTCTCTCCTCATTTTCCTCATTTACCTGAAATAAACTAACAAGATTTGCATGAGGAAAAAAAAACAATAAATGGCTGTTCTACAAATCATCTCATGTCTGAAAATAAAAGATGGTTGTCATCTAAACTATCTTATGTCTGAAAAACTTTATCTCAGGTACACCATTAATGGAGGTCGTCACTTTTAATTTGAAAATCTTAGGGTCTCTTATTGTTTCATCTTTTAATCGAAGGCATAGATTGCGACAGGGATGGTTTATGACCGGAGATAGTTTCATTTTCGAGCAGCCATTAAACTTTACTAAAATATTGCAGATTTTATATCGGCGTTCCCATAGAGCACTCTGCTTGCTTCTCTTCCACACCGACTTTGAACACCTTCCAAAACTTCGGTTGAATTATTTTGAATGAGTGTTCAATCATGTGATAATATGCGTTTGTAGTCGAACTATCCTTCTACATATCACCAATCTTTTCCACGGCTAGGGAAAAAATGTAGAAACAACAGAGAATGGGAAACAAAACACCAAAATGATCAAGTGCAACGCAATAAACATTGGTAATCGAAATTAGAAGTTGGTTTAGCATGTACATTTCACTATGCAAATTTTACCCTCATGGGATTGGATGAATGATCTATGTAGTACATAAATCGCCAATCTAAACAAACAATCCTCACCATCCATTTAACTTAAACTAATTATTTATACTTAATTGGCTATCAAAAGAGGTTGGGTCGCCATGGGATCTTTATCCGATGGGCGGAGGAGAGTACCACGATAGATACAAGGGTGTCAGTCACCAAAGAATCATTTCTCAAAGAGAGACAAGGAGTGAGACATATCTCAAAAACTCCTCTCACCACGAAAATTTAGCAATGACCAAGCTTACTGACAATAAAAGAACCCCGAACACTGGGCACCCTAAATCTGAACCAGTCACCACCAAAAGTGACCCCATCAAACTCAAAAATAAGAAGACAAAAGCAACTACAATACCCACATGGAATCGGAGCTCATACACCCTTGGATACACCTCACCATCTCAATCACAAGTGCGCGGTTCCTAACCCGACAAGCATGTTGAACATGGGCCCATGAAGCACCACCGCCATAGCCATAGCAGCTGCCCACCTTGGCAAGCGCCACGTCAACAACAAGGTCCCCTCGAAGTTCCCCATGCAAGTCTGATCGGCCCCGAATCGAAGGCAAATTGAGTATTGTCCCCACATGCCAAAGCAGTTTAAAAGCTCTCCTGCTCTTGTTGATATCCAAAACACGCTCATCACAAAAGCTATAAGAATAGACACAAGTTGTTCGATTTGGTGGGTCCTTTTGAGCAGATAGTAAAAGCAAAATTTTATTTCCTCGTGACACAGCTAATTTGCTTTTACTTCCTCGTGAGCAACCTTATGAGAAATGGAATTTGAATTGGGAGCGAAATAGAGTGAATTAGCAGAGTAGGATCTGATTACGAGGCAACCAAATTTTGTTGAATTTACATTGCCAAAGCTTGTTTTAGCATTTAGTGTAGCTTTGGAAAAAACGGTGTACTATTTGATGAGGAAATAGCTTCAAATTTTGAATGGGGAACAAAATCAGTTTTGGCAAGATGGATGGTGTGGTGGAGGCATTTGGAAAAATGGTATGAAACAATATTAGCCAAAGTTTGGGAAAAGAGAGGTCAATCTTGCAGAATATTCAGTTGAGAAGAAATAAAATGAGGGAATTTTGGAGTTCAAGTACTATTGGACAAGTGAGCAATCAAGATGCTCGGTTATGGAACTTAGAAAACAGGGGCTTCAGTCAAATCTTTCCCTATTTCATAGGAAGACCGCTATTTAACAAAATTGACCTCAAAATGGAAATCACGACCTGTCTTTACATGAGAAGTATCGACCATATCGATTGATCTAACGTATCCATATCGGCCCAAAGATTGGCGTTCGAGTTGATTTCTTGCCATTACATAATCTACATCACAAATTGAAAATCATAAAAAGCAATACCAAACATGATTACGACATGTAGCGAGAATCATAAAAATTGGAAAATGAAAAATTTGGCATATTGCCAAATCACCAATTAGTAGACAAAAGTTCAGAGACCGCCTATTTGAAGATTTTTTTTCTGAAATTTTGATTTCCTCGAATTTTATGGCGGTGGATATAAGTTATCGCAGATTTGGGACTCATTTCTATCGGTTTTGGGGTTACCAAAGAACCTAGGCGAGTCTTTCTCTATGGTCCATCTGGTGAATGATAACCTAAGGATCCCTTTTGTGATAACAAGGGCATTCTTTGGAGGTCTTTGTCATTGGCGATTCTAGGAAATGTGGAAGGAAATGTGGGACTCATTTCTCTCGATTTTGAGGTTACTGACAACCTAGGCGAGTCTTGCTCAATGGTCTGTCTGGTGAATGATAACCTAAGGATCCCTTTTGTGATAACAAGGGCATTCTTTGAGGCTGTCATTGGCGATTCTAGGAAATGTGGAAGGAAATGTGGGACTCATTTCTATCGGTTTTAGGGGTTACCGACAACCTAAGGCGAGTCTTGCTCGATGGTCTGGTGAATGATAACAAGGATCCCTTTTAACAAGGGCATTCTTTGGTGAGCCTTGTCATTGGCGATTCTAGGAAATGTGGAAGGAAAGAAATAGAGGGACCTTCAACCAAATATATTAAACACACAAGTTCAAGGTTGCGGATTTGGTTAGTTGGTTCTTGGCGTCGATTCAATGTTTGGCGAGTCATCAGCTGAAATCTTAAGGAGCAGGAGCAGCTGAGAGCCCTATGGAGCTATGGTTTAGCTCGACATGTGCTCTAAAGGGCGTGGTGTACTTTCATTACTTTTTGGTTTTTCTTAGATTATGTTTTTTTTTTTTCTTGACAAAGCATCTCATTCACCTGCTTTGATCGGTCAGTAGTTATTCTTAATGAAATTATAGCATTAATTTGATAAAAAAATTCAAAGGTTATTCTTGAGACGTGAGGGATATCTATTCTGTCCTTCCTCCTGTAATAATTGAGTGATGCACGCTTTTCTATAGTTCCTTCCTCCGATAAGGAGAACCGTATATGTTGCTTGTTAATCTTTTATAGTTTTATGCATATATATGATCATAACACAATCCTCAAATGGGAATATATGGTTTCCTCGCAATGAATGAAGCTCGCTCAAAGCATTTGCTTATCAAATTGATTGAATCATGTTGAATTTGGTGTCCCTACGGTCCTAGGCGAACTTGTACCAATAATACACATCATACTCGATTATTCTCATGAGATGTGGCTTGAAAACAAAGCAATAGAGGGACCATTGTAGGCCTTTTAGTTTGCATCTTTTACATTCTTTGTATGGTAGTAGTTTTGGCGACCACTACAAAGCGGCATTTTGTTTATGCCTTATTCATTCCATCATCATTGTCGCTTTGCCCCATAATCTATGTGGGTTCGGGATAAAGCGAGTCATTTTCTACACCGATTTCTGCTCGAGGCAAAATCTCTGCTATCCTTGGCGCATTTCCCACTTCTCTCCAAGCTTTCATTGGTCTCCTCTCTTTCTACATTTCTACTTGTGCTTGTATCGTTTCAATTCTTTGTATGGAGGCCATTTCAGGTCTCCGATGGACATATGCTCAAACTAGCTACAATAACATTGTTTAATTTTTTTTCTTTTTATTGGGACCACTGCTAAACTTCTTATTCACAACATTCCTAATTCTCTCATTTCTTATTACTCCAAGCATCCATAATTCCATATTGATAAGCAAACCCATTATTGAGCTACACAGACTCAAACTATTTTCTTGTGATTTGTACATGGTGAACCAAAATACAAATCGAAACTAAAGGTGGAAAGTGGCAAGGTAGGCTAGCTTTTGGGAAGCAAGATAATATCCCTTCCAGGATGGTGAAGGAGTTGAGATACTTGCACTTGATATAGAGCGGTGTCACACTTTTTGGTTAGGTAAGGGATTGCAAGCGCTTTACACTTGAACATAATAACAATGTTTGTATTACGTCTTTCGGTTAAAACTTTGACACCAATTTGCCCATTGTAACAAAATATATCTGCTGAAAATTTGTATGTCGTGCCCCATCGCATACTACATGATGGTGCATACGAGCACGAATGTATAGTTCAGAACTATCGCAACTATATGATATTACTTGTGGATGGAGTGATGAGCCCTTCTCTTTTTTTCATGGCTTTAATGACACTTAGGGTGCATGCAGCATGCTAAATTATAGAACTGACCTGTTTATTCCTTCTTTGTTATTGTAGTTCTTATATTTAGCCCAGTTTTCCCATTTTTCTAGATTGAACAAATGTAATGGTTCAGTTAAACTCTCTTTCTAGACCATGTTTCATGGACATGGATCCAATCGGACTCTGAGTGAGTCTGATGCATGTCATTTAATCTGACTTGGCATGCCAAATAGAGTGAATTAGCAGTAGTAGGATCTGATTACAGAGGCAACCAAATTTTGTTGAATTTCTGTTGCCAAAGCTTGTTTTTAGCATTTAGTGTAGCTTGTTTTTAACTAAATATTTTGACAAATTTATTCTTTAACGTATATTACCAATACACTACTTTGATAGGTCATATTACCGACACATGGGGTTTTTGTGTATCAAGATAAACTACATATCAGTTTGTATTGCCTGACACAAAACTTATGTGCATATGATTTGCACCATCCAATAAAAAACTTATGTAGTTTAAAATAAATATGGTGATAGAAACCATTAAATTTTGTACTAGAGTTGAACATAGAGGACTAAAAACCCCTAACATAGCCAATCCACTGCTCTTGCTCTCATGTAGAGAAGAACAGATATCAAAAAACAATTCAAATTCGAAATGTGTGCATAGCTTTCATGTTCAATGGCATGGATTTTACAAAGAAACATGGATTCAAGAGCAAAAATATCAGAAACATTCTAAATTATACTGATGGATTTCCATTACCAGTAACCATCCATTCACACGATAAATATATCTCAAGGTATCTGTACTTTCTATCAGCCAAATCACATATAGTTTACCAATTTTCATATTCTACCACAAACGCTCAATGGGCTATTACCAACTTCAATAGTATTACATCTATTGAAGTCAATCTCTCACTACCAAAACCTGACGTGAACAGATTTTCAGGAAATCATGCTTCATTTCATAGCATATATGTTTCACCCAGCATTACATGCATAAATCCATCAAATCATAACTAGCGGTGCTCACCTTTGCAGTCAAGTTTGACACAGCCAACTGGAACTTTTCTCTTGTTTTTGAACCTGCGACATTTCCGGCCCTTGCCACCTTGCTGAATGCACCATTCAGCCAGGATGCACCAGCAGACACATACCTATCCAAAGTCAGAAGAATAAAAATAGGCAATTAACCACAAAGCAAATATTTGAAAGTATTTGAAGCAAGCACTAGGGTGGAAGCAAAATTTATCTGCAAGGTAAGAAAGCAGAAGTGTAAATGATACCTCAGAAAGCAGAATTATTGGTTGCATAATGTGATGCCAACAATCTAAGCATAAGTTTTTACAATGTGGTGGATCTTTCCTTTTGACACATCACATCAACGTGGAGTGCTTTTTGGATAGTAACGCTTAAGCATATCAATATCCATAACAAGGATTAAAATTAGACATTTAGGGAAAAAGACTTTAAAATGTAAACTATTTCATTGGAGTACTTTAAAATGTAAATTCACTTATTAACAGTTCACTACTCTAAGTAGTCCAAACAAGTTCATCAACAAACGAAAATTTTACCTCTAAACAAATTTACCCCTAAACAAGATCAAATAAAATCTACAAGTCCCTTGGGCCAAGTAATAATATCACCAATTGTAACATCGCCAAATGTTCCTTCGCTCGCATATAATTTCAGATTGATCTCGAAAATATTATCAATTATGATGGCATATGAATCTCTTGACGTTGTCGCCTCTCTATGCATTCGCCCTAGTGCAATGGCTTTATTCTTTAAGTTTTTCAATAGACAACGCATGGATGGTTGGTTCACAAGTATCTCGGGCTGAATCGATGACGGTCGAGTTCCCTACAAAATTATAGCCTTTAAACTGTAGAGTTTAAGAGAGACTAAGACAACAATGCATAAGTGCTTTCAATAAGATATGACAATGACAACTCCAATGATTATCATTTCATAACATTGAATTTATACCTGATAAGAATCGAATTGGTCAACCGATGTGGATATAGATGTCCCTTTAGAAGGAGCTAGAGGTGATAGTAAATTCACTTTTTCCTCAAGGATCTTACGTGCTCTACGCTCCTCATCAAGCTCATGTCTAAGCATATCAACCTGTGATTGAATGCTCACGTGCTATCTTTTCCGGTGAGCAATCTCCCTAGCACGGGACGCTTGAATGGAGGTCTTAGATACACCCGTACCCATACCCCGTATGTTGCCCCTTCCATCGCCCACAAACCGTAGCAACAGGGTCATTATCTAAATCTTTTTCTCCGAGGAATGGATCAGATAAGGCAAGCCTCCTAATTTCATCCTGAATAAAATAAATAATTATTAAATATAGTGATACTAAAGATCAATATTAATTATTTATCAATGACAAATGAATAATTAAAATAATCTTACTATTTGCGTGCCCAAGGACGTTCCATCCTTCTTAGTATGAGAGGCTAAAAATATTTGTGTCCTCGTCACTGTACCAGTCGAACTCTGCTTTTTCTGTACAATAAGGTCATAAGCAATTGTGAATATTCTAATAAATTTATTTATAAAATTTATGTGGTAGATTTTACCATCTCTTCTGCCATCTTAGCTGATCCTCGTCTACCAGTGGTGTGTGGGTTCATCATCATTTTCCTACAAGTCTTCCCCTTTTCTCGGCGTGCTTTATCTTCCACTGTCGAGCACATTTTAATAAACGCTTTCCAATCATCTCCCTTCAACTCTAGTACAAAATAACGTTCTATCCATCTGTTTATATATAAAGAAAGGAAATAACGTTCTATCCATCTGTTTGGCTCCTCTCTCCAAGGAGTCGGCGTAACGCATTCAGAATCACCAACAGTTTTGGAATCTTTGTCTGGTGTCATAGGAAAGAATGACTGACAAACACGCAAGTGCTGAAGTGTAGCAAATGACTGGGATTTGGAATCACCTACTTAGCAGCCTGATGAATTATTTTTTTTTAAGTGCTTAGGGGACAAGTCTGAAAATTCTACAATAACAGCAGTCCACTGTGGACCTAACTTTTCTAACGCCTAGAGCTTAAGACCCGAGTAGGGCTGAGCATGAAACTAAATATTATGATCAAATGAATTTATCCTAGATCAATGAGACCATCTCACGGAAGTTTGAGTCAACCTTTGACCCTAAAGAGCCAAAAAAAAATGCCTAAACTGGTAAAATGGCCAAGTGAATTGAGCTTAGTAAGGACTTGCTTCCTATAAAACTATGATATGGCCTTATATATATATATATATGAATACAAAATCCTACATATGTATACTGAGTGAAATTCTGCAAATGGTAACGCCTTATTCCCTAAAAGTGAAAGGGAGAAAATCAATGCACGGATTGTATAACACCATCATGCAAAAGCATTATATCTACAATGACCAGGAAAACTATTCCTTTAGTAGAATAGAGAACCCATTTCAATGTTTTATTTTAATCTATGATACCCAGAGCTTTGATAATGAGAAACTTATTTGTTTGAGACTCACGTAAGATGTTTCATTGTCTAGGCAATATAAGAAACTCAAAAGGCACCAAATTAAGGATATTCAGGAATTCAAGGTCATAAAACTTTGCTAATATATATAACCCCAAATCCTTTTACACTTCACGTAGATAAAACTGTAAAAATACAGAATAAGCCACAGATGTCTTACGCAACAAGTCTGCAAACTGATACTATGGATAATGAGTGTACACACAATCACAGAGAAAACAGAGTCTAAAAGAGAACATATCTTACATCTGAGTTCCTCAACAAGTTGCTGTCAAGAATCTTAAGAAAATAGCTTAATGGTTGAGCATCAAAGCCTTGGCGAATATAACTTGTGTGGTCAATCTCCTGAAAAAAGCAGAAATTACTAAATTTACTAGAAACAATGCTATTAGAGGAAATGAAAGGTATATACCTTTTCATAATCAAATCCAAAATCATAATCTCAAAATCATAATCAAATCCAAAATCATAACACAATGAAATCATACAGAAACCATGCCTTTTCACAGCTGAACCATACTCATAGATTAAATATATCTACTTAGAACAACTTTTTATATGCTTGAAAAAAGCTAGCAAAACATGCCTTTTTCCCAGCTGAACCTTCAAAGATTCCAGATCAATTGGGTTCAACAAAATGCAAAATTAGGAACTAAGACTTGTGGTATTTGCAGATTTATGTCAAAAATTCAACTATGGGAGAAGGAATTTTGTGGTATTTGCAGATTTATGAAGGTAGTGTGTACACAAAGGAATTTTGTGGATCAGAATCATAGGATAACCCATACTAGTTATGCTAATACTAGTATATTTGAAGAATTGGATATTGCCATGATCGCCCACTCATATGTCACTTGTTGATCAATCCAAGCAATCCACCGGCAGACTCCTCATTGACATCTGTTTCAATAAAAAATCTTGGCCATCAAAAGAGCATAACTATCCATGACACTTTACAATTGACTGAAAAAAATGAGCACAACCCCTCCAAATTAGAGTGCATAGAGAGGTGGTTCTAATTGTCCCATCATGTACTTTTTGGGCCCAGGTAGCTCCCAATAAGATTGACCTTTTTGATGACTTGGATTGCTGAACACTTGTGCCATGTGGCCTACAAGTGGGACATTCATGGTCCAAGCAGTAAAATGGGTGGGCTGATTCCATCAATCCCTATTTTAAATGTTGCTAGGTTCAGTTAACTCATTTAAGAATCTCATTACCAATTTATGGAATGTGTTCGGTATGTGAATATATTATGTAAAACTTGGATAATTATATTTATATTAGCTTATGTGGTAAAAGTTTTAGAGAAGTCTCAAGCTCTGAAATTAATGAAGATACTAAAGAGGAGCCTTTAGGCATATACCAGCCGATATGTATAGAATATGGGGGTATTTAAAACCATGGTCCCAGCTAACGAATTACACCTAAAACCAGATAGAGAACCATCTAATCGGTGAACTTTATCATCGGCTGCTTAAAATAAGAATAATAGCAGGATTAACCTGGAGGGGTAGCTGTTTATAGATAGGGTACCTCTGTTCACGTCAGAACCCTTGAAAAACCCATTGATTGCTTCAAATCAAACTATAGAGGTCATTTTTTAACCCAATCTTCGACACAAAATATCTTGAGACCAATGATCTTACCATCAGACAGTCATTGTTTAATTCCACATGTCACCGATCACAAAAACATGCTCTAAAATCATATTTGAGCGTGATGTGTGATACAATTTATAAATAAATAATAAACAACTTAGCATGATAATTCTAATCTCTCTGAATTTTAATAAAAAAAAAAGTAAAAATATGGAAGGTCTATTAGAAAACCTAGATTTGAATAAAAAAACAGTAAAAATAAAATAAAAAATTTACCACTGCGAAGAACGAATTTGAATCCAAAATTCCTAGAAAAGAGAAGAAGAGGGAGTGTTAGGGTCTTTGGAGAGTGCGATAAATGAAGCACTTAAGATTATAGCTTAAGAGAAGGAGATCGGGATTTGACCTTCGATTGATGAAGAACCCTAGCTCATACATGAAACACGATCGAGATCTGGCCTTCAATTCAGTTTGGTTACCTTCGATCCAATCAAAACCGTAGATAATTGGTAACAATCCGATGAAATGAAAAAAAAAACTTTGTAATAATCCATTCAAACCCTCTCGGCGATCTGACCAGATTTAGAGAAGAAGCCGGCTAACTTTGGACCAAATTGATAGAAGAAGTACTAATCAGATTGAAGAAGAAATGTAGCCAGATTTGAGCACCGATCAAAACCTCCTTAGAGAAGAAAGCATCGAGCAGAGGAGCGGAGAAGAAAGCGTCGATGGAAAATGGATTGATTTGCTGAAGAAGACCATAAAGCGTCGATTGAAAATGTATTGATTTGCTGAAGAACACCACAAACCTAGGGTTCGTCGAGAGAGAGGAAGAGGGGAGAGAGGAAGAGAGAGGCTAGGTTTCAAAAATAGGTTTTGACGGTTTTGTTAGAGATATAAAATGAGAGGAGCTTTGAAATTAGGCGCCCCCGATAGAGTGCACGTGACGACAGCACAAGACATTGTTTTAACTTGTAAAACCACTGTTTTATAAGTTATACCACAGTTTTAAGTTTGTAAAATCACTGTTTTATAAGTTATACCATTGTTTTAAGCAGTGAAATATTACGCCACTATTTTAAGCAGTGGTTTATTTTATGCTGCTACAGTAGTTTTTCCCTCGTTTTGACGTAGTGTACACTCATTCAAAGGTCCACACAACTCTCCATTATTCTTGATTCACTTAACATATATTCTAATCCCAACTTATCAATTGTCTCTTCACAAGCTCGGGCACTCACATCGAGACGTATTGCTCAAAGGTCAAAATTTTTCAGGACGTTATATTCTCCCCACCTTATGAATTTTTGTCCTCGAAAATATACCTATAGGTTTTCACTTCTAATTCATGTCTGAAAGAATAATTGTTACACATCTCTAGTCAGGTTGAACATATCTTAATACGGGCGTAAAAAACATCTCATACTAAACATATCTCACACTTACACATCTCATATGTAACACATCCACCGACATATCAAACCACACACATTGATCACATCTACACCCCGCATAAAAATTTGATCATAATAGTAAACAAGGTGATTAAAATGTCATTCATTCACAAAATGAAAGATGTATGTATGAAGTGTCTAATCATGAAATTCCTACAACATCCACATCAAAATAACGAAGCAAAGGTGGCAATCATGCCACAATAGTTTCAAACAGTTACAAACCGTACACTTTATTAATTTCAAAAAATTTCAAAAAGAAAAGTATTCCTGCATATCCCAAAATATATATCCATCCACCATAATCCCTGCTCATGCTGCCGCATCACCTGGCTGCTCATTAGTAGGTCCTGCCTCCGCCTCCCTCGCTGTCTCATCTCCAATGGCCTCACCAGACGTAGACGCTCCAGTGGTAAAGTACCATGGGTCTGGTACCGAAGTGATGAGTACTGAAAAATGAGGATATTTCACCCCTAAATATCTATATTTAGCTATCCGATGAAGGCTATCTGATGAGATTGATTAGATTTGAAGTGTTTCAGGTAAATACAAGCCAAGTATAGAAAACAGTACAAGAATTCTGAATATAATGCCAAAACACTGCAACTTCGGGTAATCAAGAACTTGGTGCGACTTGCGGCTAAATTTGGACCTTCAAGACGGCCGAATTACAAAATTGTCCAAACATGAAAGTTGTAGATCTTTTCGTTAGCTTTCCAACGGCGCAAGAATCATCTCAATCTGAGTTCCGGACAGAACGTTATGACCGTAATACTGAAGCAGTGTTTGAACCACAAGAAGTGCTGATTTTCACAGATTTCTGGGGGTCGATGCATCGACCCTACAGGTTGATTAATCGAGCCAGAAATTGAGTCTGACACGATTCTGACACTGAAAGTCTGATTTTTTGGAAACTTGGTCGGCTCGATGCATCGACAGCTATGGGTCGATTAATCGATCCTAAAAAGTCGGTTTAGGATACCTTTGCGCGACGGGTTCTATTTAAAGACTCAAACACTTCGTGAAAAAGGGGATTATGATTAGAGATCTTTTTCAGCATTAGAATTACGTAGGAATTAAATTTAGGAGAGAGTTTTAGTTTTTAGTGTTCTTAGTTTTAGCCATTGTTTTTCATAATTAGACATAGAAATAGAGAAGTTTTATTATTCTTTTTGAGAGCTTTGTTCTTTAATTTTTCAAGTACTCATTCCTAAATTTTATTCAAAGTTTATTCCTGCATTAATTTTCTGAAGATCATACGTGTGGATCAACGTAATTTATTTTGAAGTTTGAGGTAATTTTAATTAATGTTATTTTCCTGTCTTTATTTATTTATGTCATTTACTTACAATATGTGTGGCTAAATTTATCGGGATGGGGATCTAATGATTCCCATCCGAGGGATGTACTTTTAATAATATAAATTGAGGATTAAAATATGAGATTTTATTTTTATGGTTGTTGTGCTATCATGAATGGATGAAATTCCCGCCACTAACCGGGATCACGTGTGCCGAGTCATGCCCGGGATCTCAGATCTGTGACGGTAATTTTACCCTATCATTGTTATGGTCTTTGTGTTTTCGTTGTGTGGATTTAATTACGATTATGTTCTGGGATCGAGTGTGCCGAGCCATGCCCTGGATCTTGGTTCTGTAATGGTAATTTTATCTTAAATATCCCTAATCTGAATAAAGTGTGCCGAGCCATGCCCTTGATTTCAGATTTATAAGTGGTATTCTTGTTGGAATTTTCACCCACTTTGGGGATGGTTTTTATTTGAACCTGAGATCATGTGTGTCTAGCCGTACCCTTGATCCCAGATCTAGATATATGAAAATCATCTAAGTCCTGATTGCAGGGATGCAACGTGGAACCTATTAGGGTGTTGACCATTGATCTTCCATAAAAGATGTTTGTTACCAATGAAATATCTCATAAGTTAATCCTTAGATTTATATTATAGGAAGAACGGACCAAAGATGGGAGGATTTAGTATCTTCATTTTTATCATCATCATCTTCACTTTTATTTGTGAATCATCAATTGAATTTTAGTTTGTAGTCATTGATTACCATCAACCGCTTAAATCATAAAATTGGTAGAATACTGTTAGATCTGAATAGGTTTCTAGAATTGCTTGTCTCTTTTAGGTATTTCAACATTAATCCTCGTGGGAACGATCTCGTACTCCGCACCCACTATATACAAACCGATTCGTGCACTTGCGAGTAAAACATACATTAAAATATCACATCAAGTTTTTGGCGCCGTTGCCGGGGATTAAATTTAGAAAATCTGAATTTTTGGTAGATAGTAAATTTTAGGAATTTTCGAGGATTAAAATAGTATTTCTGCTTAATTAAAAAAAAAAAAAAAAAAAAAAAAAAAAAAAATTCCGGAAATTTCAAATTTAAAAATTTTAATTTAAAAAGAAAAAAAAAAAAAAAAAAAAATTTAAATTTTATTTTTCTTTTGAGGTTTTTCTGCCGGAAACCTCCGCTCTGTGCATCCTTTGTATGCACACTAGGTCTTCTAAAGAGAGAAATTTAGAACCGTTAAATTCTGAGATCGAACGTGCCTGCCGATCAAATCGTAAGGACGCTAGATCAAGGCAGAAATTTTTAAGTGAATCATCCACTAAAGTCAATATGACTGACAACATGAATGGGCAACTCGAACAAGAGAAAGAACCAACATTGAGAGAACTGTTCTCTCCGATAACTACAAATACCCCATCATGCATTGTATACCCCGCCACACCTGGTGGCCGGTTTGAAATTCGGACAAATGTCATCCAAATCCTTCCAATCTTTCATGGCATGGAGCGAGAAGATCCATACCAGCATGTTAAAGACTTCGTTGAAGTCTGCTCATCTGTTTACCAAAATTTCAGCGAAGAATCTGTTAGACTGCGCTTATTTCCTTTCTCTATAAAGGATAAAGCTAAAGCATGGTTAAATTCTCTACCATCGGGATCCATAACCACCTGGGATCAGATGGTCAAAAAGTTTCTATCAAAGTTCTTCCCTATGGCGAAGAGAATGCGTTTTTAGACGTGAAATCACGGATTTCACGCAAGAGGAAGATGAGAGATTATATGAAGCTTGGGATAGATTCATGGATCTCTTACTCAAATGTCCGCACCATGGATACTCAAAGTGGAGACTAGTCCAGTGTTTCTACAATGGATTAAATCAACCAAATAGACATCTGGTGGAGTCAATGAATGGCGGAGGATTCCTGAGCCTTAAAGAAACCGAATCTTATGCTTTCTTAGAAAAGTTAGCTGAGGATTCTCAGCACTGGGATTTCACAAAGACTCGGGAACAATCAGTCAAAGCCCGGGATCAAGCCGGGAGTTCAACCAAGAAAGGAGGACTGTACGTAGTAAAGGATTCCCCAGATCTGATTGCTAAAATTGATTTCCTCACTCAACAAGTGGAGGAATTGAAAGTAAAGAAGAATGTGCATATGGTCAATACACAACCTGAGCCATGTTCAATTTGTGCAAGTCCAATGCATATGGCAGATGATTGTCCTTCAATGCAGAACTATCATGAAGACACATCTGAACAGTTAAATGCTGTGAATAATTATGGGCGGAATCAAGGAAACGTTTTCAATGAGAATAACCCAAATAGCTGGAGATACCACCCTAATTTCTCATGGAAACAAGATAATCAAAGAATGCAGCCCAGGAAACAGGGGATGAACTTTTATCCCCAACAAAATTTCAATCAAGGACCGCAGCAGAACTACGGTCAAGGGCAATTTCAGCAGCAAGGGTTCAATAACCCGAATCAATTTCAATACAATCAAAATCAGGTTGGGCAGCCACGGCAAATGAACCAGAATTTTCAGTTTACACAACCAATGGGAGGTTATCAAAACCAACCACAACAAAATATTGTGCCGACATTTCCACCACCTGGATTTAACAACCCACAGGGAAATCCTGCCCAACGTCCTCATACACAAACTCCTTCTACTGAGGATCTGATGAAACTCATTCATTCTCACACATCCTCAATCTCGAAAATAGAGACCCAAATTGGGCAATTGGCATCCTTTCTCTGTGAAAGAGAAAAAGGTTGCTTTCAAGCCAACTGCTAACCCAAGGGGCCAAATGGTTGTTGAACAAACATCAACTTCAACACAAGAGGATAATCAACCACAAATTCGGGCAATCACAACGGCGTTGAGATCCGGAAAGGTGTCGATAACAAAGTAGTGTGCGAGGAGGAGGAAGAGTCTGATGGAGAGAAGAAATCTGAAGAGAGAGAAGAAATTGATGACAAAGTACAAGCAACAGAAATATTAGATGACAAGAATGAACAGAAGAAAAGTCTTGTTCCGAAAGCACCGTACCCGCAAAGATTGATGGCACCACTGAGAAATCGCGATGTGGAAGGAATAAATGAGATTTTCAAGCAATTAAAAATTAATATTCCCTTTCTGGATGCCATCCGTCAAGTACCTGCTTATGCTAAATTTTTGAAGGAATTGGTCACAATCAAAAGAAAGACCAATATTCCGAAAAAGGCTTTCTTAGCCGAGCTGGTTAGTTCAGTGTTGCAAGCAAAGCTCCCAATCAAATACAAGGACCCAGGTTGTCCTACAATCTCGATCATCATCGGCGATAACCGTATTGATCAAGCCCTTTTGGATTTAGGAGCAAGTGTCAACTTGTTGCCTTATTCTGTGTATAAGGAGCTCGAATTGGGAGAACTTAAGACCACTGCAATGACCCTTCAGTTAGCTGATCGGTCCGTAAAGATCCCTCGAGGAATTGTAGAAGATGTCCTCATCAAGGTGGATTCTTTCTACTTTCCTGTAGATTTTATTGTTCTAGACACTGAACCGGCATCAAATTTGAAGAATAATATTCCAGTGATTCTAGGAAGACCATTCCTAGCAACCTCCAATGCGCTGATCAATTGTCGAAATGGGATCATGAATCTGTCATTTGGGAATATGACAGTGGAACTCAATATTTTTAATATTGCCAAGCAGCCCATGGAGGATGACGAACATGCACAAGCATGCATACTCGATGAAATTGTAGAGGAAATATTTAATGCATCTGAATCTGACAATCCTCTAGCAGCTTGTCTTGCGCATTTTGGAGAAAATTTCGATGTGGATCAACTAATCCAAGAAGTAAATCACACGTTGGATTCCACACCACGTCTGGGTGAAGAACAGGAAATAGAGTGTGGAACTCAAATTGAATTAATCGAGGAAAAGCCGAAAGAGGAGGAGAAAGTGTCCTTAGAACTTAAACCTCTTCCGGAAAATCTCAAGTATGCCTACCTGGGGGAGAATGAAACTCAACCTGTTATCATATCATCAACACTGGATGCGAATCAGCAAGGCCAACTCATGAATGTACTCAAAGAGCACAAAAGTGCCCTCGGTTGGTCGATAAAAGATATCAAAGGCATTAGTCCGACGGTGTGTATGCACCGAATCCATTTGGAAGACAATGCTAAGCCTTCTAGGGAACCACAGAGGAGACTGAACCCTATAATGCAAGATGTGGTCCGAAATGAGGTAATCAAACTTTTAGATGCTGGAATCATATACCCCATCTCGGACAGTAAATGGGTCAGCCCCACACAAGTGGTCCCTAAGAAATCGGGAATCACAGTGGTTAAGAATGAAGAAAACATACTGGTCCCTACAAAAATTCAAACAGGGTGGAGAGTGTGCATCGATTATCGGAAGCTAAATTTGATGACGAGGAAAGATCACTTTCCACTTCCGTTTATCGATCAGATGTTAGAAAGATTGGCCGGGCATGAGTACTATTGCTTTCTCGATAGCTATTCCGGGTATAACCAAATAGTCATTGCACCAGAGGATCAGGAGAAGACCACTTTCACATGTCCTTTTGGTACTTTCTCCTACCGACGAATGTCGTTTGGGCTTTGTAATGCACCAGCTACATTCCAAAGATGTATCTTTGAGTATTTTGGATATGGTCGGCGATTCTTGGAAGTCTTCATGGGCGACTTCTCGATACATGGAAACAGTTTCTTGTTGTTTGAATCATTTGTCGCTAGTGCTTGCACGATGCCAGGAGAAGAATCTTGTTCTTAACTGGGAGAAATGTCACTTCATGGTTAAAGATGGCATTGTTTTGGGACACATCATATCGTCCCAAGGTATCAAGGTCGATAAGGGTAAAGTTGATTTAATTGCCGACCTACCACCACCGAGGACAGTGAAGGAAATCAGATCTTTTCTTGGCCACGCCGGTTTTTACAGGCGTTTTATTAAAAATTTCAGTAAAATAGCACGGCCGCTCTGCAGCTTACTTTCCAAAGATGTCCCATTCATCTTTGATGATAAATGTTTGCGGGCCTTTGAAGCCATTAAGGCCGAATTGATAAAGGCTCCGATAATTCAATCTCCAAATTGGGCGTTCCCGTTCGAAATTATGTGCGACGCCTCCGATTATGCAATTGGAGCTATTTTGGGGCAACGAATAGAAAAATTACCGCATGTGATCTACTATGCGAGTCGCACTCTCAACGATGCCCAGTTGAACTACTCGACCACTGAAAAGGAACTTTTGGCGGTAGTTTTCGCGTTGGATAAATTTCGATCCTATTTATTAGGATCTAAAGTTGTGGTATTCATGATCACGCGCTGCGTTATCTGTTCGCTAAGAAAGAGGCTAAGGCACGTTTAATTAGGTGGATCTTGTTGTTGCAAGAGTTCGATTTGGAGATCAAGGACAAGAAAGGTTCAGAAAATGTGGTGGCCGATCACTTGTCCCGAATAATTATTGAGAAACCTGACGAGCCTGTTCCGATCTTGGAACACTTCCCGGATGAACAGTTGTTCAGGATTGATTGCCCACCTTGGTATGCGGATCTTGTCAATTTCCTAGTCACCGAGAAATTACCTCACCATTGGTCGAGGAATGAGAAATCTATTTTCTTAGCTCGGGTGAAACACTATTTTTTCGACGATCCGTACTTATTCAAATACTGTCCTGATCAAATCATACGAAGATGTATTCCTGAATCTGAGCAACCACGAATCATCTCGTTCTGTCATGAGTTAGCCTGTGGAGGTCATTTTAGTTCCAAAAAGACTGCAGCTAAGATCTTTCAAAGTGGTCTTACAGTCGGCGATATTTAAGGATTGCCATCAACATTGCAAATCACAAACTGTCAAATGCTAGGCCGAATCTCAAAGCGCAACATGATGCCGCTCAATCCAATTTTAGAAGTTGAGTTATTTGATGTTTGGGGGATCGATTTTATGGGTCCTTTCCCGAATTCGTTTGGAAATACGTTCATTCTTGTCGGCGTTGACTATGTTTCGAAATGGGTAGAGGCCGTGGCTTGTAAATCTAATGATCACAGAGTAGTGATCAAATTTCTCAAGGATCAAGTGTTTTCACGTTTTGGCATTCCAAAGGCGATAATCAGTGATGGTGGAAAGCACTTTTGCAATAAAGTGTTCACCCAATTAATGAAGAAATATGGGGTCACACACAAAGTTGCTACACCTTACCATCCTCAGACAAGTGGCCAAGTTGAAGTCTCTAATCGGGAACTTAAGCGGATTTTAGAAAAGACTATCAATCCGAACCGTAAAGACTGGTCGTTAAAGCTGAATGACACTCTATGGGCGTATAGAACTGCATTTAAAACTCCGATTGGCATGTCGCCGTATCGGTTGGTCTTTGGTAAAGGATGTCACCTCCCGGTTGAATTAGAACATCGAGCATTTTGGGCCGTTAAGTCATTGAATTTCGATTTCCTGAAATCTGGTACCCAAAGGGGTCTCCAAATAAATGAATTAGAGGAAATCCGTGCTGATGCATATGACTGTGCTAAATCGTATAAGGGCCGTATGAAACGGGTCCATGATCAATCTATCCTGCGGAAATCGTTCGTTGTTGGTCAACTAGTACTACTATACAATTCCCGACTTCATCTATTTCCAGGGAAATTAAAAACCCGTTGGAGTGGTCCTTTCAAAATCTCTCGAATACTCCCCAATGGGGCAGTAGATATTATCAACCCGAAACACGGGAATGTTTTTCGGGTTAACGGTCAGCGATTGAAACCGTTCCTTGAGAATGTGGTTGCATTCTCTGACACTCTTTCTTTGAGTGAGCCACTGGCTCACCCTGACTGAGCGATTTGCAAAGGTCGAGCTATCGACTTTAAATTAGCGCTCATTGGGAGGCAACCCAATTGTGTATTTTCCGTTTCGTTTTGTTTTGTTTTGTTTTAGGATTTATTAGTTTTTTTTTCTTTTTGTTTTGTTTTGTTTAGTTTAGGTTGTTTTTCTTTCCCTCAATAGTGTAACCATATTCCCTTCAATATATTTTTTATGTTCCGATTTGATGCACATATTCTCTGCACCTGATCTTTGTGTTGAGGTACTTTTTTCAAACAGGTTTGGGGGTGTGCTACTTCTTTCAGTCAATGAGGACATTGTCATCTTTAGGTTTGGGGGTATGGTTAATTATTTTACGTCATTTATTTGTGTTATTTGAAAAAAAAAAAAAAAAAAAAAAAATTTTAAATTTTGAAGTCATCATGCACATTATTTTACGATTGTTTTCAAACTTTAGTTGATGATGCATGTGAATTTAATTTTGAGAATAATAGTGTCATATTTTGATTACTTGTATCTAAGATGATGAAGCTTAATGTGATATGTTGTGGATAATTTTGATATTCATGCTTAGACTTTTTACACTGATACCAAGCTAAGACTTAGAAATCGATGAACTGTTTTGAATGTTGAATCTTAGGTTCTTAGTGGAGACTAAACCCAGTGAGCTTTAGAGCTAATTTCCCGTCATTGATGAGTGAATATATAAACTCGGAGTTTTCTTTGAATACGACTTATTTTGCATAATCTCATACACTTCATTTTGACTTGTGACTTTGCATGAAATCAAATTTATATCATTATGTTAGAATGTACTGTATATTTACTCAAGACAAATAGGCAAAGTTACTATCTTTTAAGGATATGATTGAAGGCCATCTTTGGCTCGTTTGTGCTTAAAATGCCCCACCTCAAATAAATTTATCTTTCTAGTACCCCTTTGAGCCTATTGAAAAATTTACCTTTATACATTCTTTGATAAGCCACGTTAACCTTTAACCCTTCACCATTTACGAAAATTGACTTTACCCTTCTTATTTACGAAATTAGGAACGAGGGATGAGAGTGAACGAAAAGAGAGTAAGTGGAGAGATATTGAGTTGTGGTGTTTACTGAGAGTGTATGGCAAAAATAAAAAGAAAAATGGGAGAAAAAGAAAAAGAAAAGTGTGAAAAATAATGAAAAATATGAGGTTCTTTAAAAGAAAAAGAAGAGAAATAGGAAAAAATCAAAAAGGTGTTTCTTTTCCAATTTCTCAGAAACTTTGAATCACAACTTCCAATTCTTTCTTACCCTTTCCTGAGCCCCATTACAACCCTAAAAAGACCTTCATGATCTGATCTTGCATTAGTAACTGCCTTGTGGAGAGTAAATATGTGATACTTATGACCGTTGATATGACATACTTAGGATATACAAGTATCTTCTTATGAGATTTATTTTTGTTCATTGATTGCATCGTGTTTTATTTATCATGTGAGACCTTTTTATTTGCTTTGTATTAATCTCTCACATATGTGCGAAAACTTATCCACTATCGGTGTCTTTATATTTTGAGAGTATACCTAAAGTGAGGATTGAGTCAAAACAACAGATCCAACGGTTTTCCGTTTGAATTAGTTCTGAGATGAATGAATTTTGGTTTGGTTATGCACACACTTCACGTTTAGGCATGAATGGATGAGCTATCTAACGATTTGAGCATTAGACTAATTTGAATGGATATTAGTATGATTAGTATAACATTGTTATTTAAAATTGAGAATTCGCATGTTGAATTGATTAATGATTTTTGTTTTTCAATGGTATATATGTTATCAAAATCATATTTTGAAAACTCAATTTTATCGATGATTTCAAAAATATATTGAAGTTTGTGGGTAACTTCACTGTAAACCCTCAGGAGACACAACTCCTCCACTAGGATCACCTAGGGGTTTAAAGGCTTGTTGCACATGCTAAGTGCAATCGTGTTCCCTACGAAAGTGGCATTTATTTTCTTTAGTTTGCTTTGCTCGAGGACTAGCAAAGTGTAGGTTTGGGGGTATGATGAGTACTGAAAAATGAGGATATTTCACCCCTAAATATCTATATTTAGCTATCCGATGAAGGCTATCTGATGAGATTGATTAGATTTGAAGTGTTTCAGGTAAATACAAGCCGAGTATAGAAAACAGTACAAGAATTTTGAATATAATGCCAAAACACTGCAACTTCGGGTAATCAAGAACTTGGTGCGACTTGCGGCTAAATTTGGACCTTCAAGACGGCCGAATTACAAAATTGTCAAAACATGAAAGTTGTAGCTCTTTTCGTCATCTTTCCAACGGCGTAAGAATCGTCTCAATCCGAGTTCAGGACAGAAAGTTATGACCGTAATACTGAAGCGGTGTCTGAACCACAAGAAGTGCTGATTTTCACGGATTTCTGGGGGTCGATGCATCGACCCTACAGGTCGATTAATCGAGCCAGAAATTGAGTCTGACACGATTCTGACACTGAAAGTCTGATTTTTTGGAAACTTGGTCGGCTCGATGCATCGACAGCTATGGGTCGATTAATCGATCCTAAAAAGTCGGTTTAGGATACCTTTGCGCGACGGGTTCTATTTAAAGACTCAAACACTTCGTGAAAAAGGGGATTATGATTAGAGATCTTTTTCAGCATTAGAATTACGTAGGAATTAAATTTAGGAGAGAGTTTTAGTTTTTAGTGTTCTTAGTTTTAGCCATTGTTTTTCATAATTAGACATAGAAATAGAGAAGTTTTATTATTCTTTTTGAGAGCTTTGTTCTTTAATTTTTCAAGTACTCATTCCTAAATTTTATTCAAAGTTTATTCCTGCATTAATTTTCTGAAGATCATACGTGTGGATCAACGTAATTTATTTTGAAGTTTGAGGTAATTTTAATTAATGTTATTTTCTTGTCTTTATTTATTTATGTCATTTACTTACAATATGTGTGGCTAAATTTATAGGGATGGGGATCTAATGATTCCCATCCGAGGGATGTACTTTTAATAATATAAATTGAGGATTAAAATATGAGATTTTATTTTTATGGTTGTTGTGCTATCATGAATGGATGAAATTCCCGCCACTAACCGGGATCGCGTGTGCCGAGTCATGCCCGGGATCTCAGATCTGTGACGGTAATTTTACCCTATCATTGTTATGGTCTTTGTGTTTTCGTTGTGTGGATTTAATTACGATTATGTTCTGGGATCGAGTGTGCCGAGCCATGCCCTGGATCTTGGTTCTGTAATGGTAATTTTATCTTAAATATCCCTAATCTGAATAAAGTGTGCCGAGCCATGCCCTTGATTTCAGATTTGTAAGTGGTATTCTTGTTGGAATTTTCACCCACTTTGGGGATGGTTTTTATTTGAACCTGAGATCATGTGTGTCTAGCCGTACCCTTGATCCCAGATCTAGATATATGAAAATCATCTAAGTCCTGATTGCAGGGATGCAACGTGGAACCTATTAGGGTGTTGACCATTGATCTTCCATAAAAGATGTTTGTTACCAATGAAATATCTCATAAGTTAATCCTTAGATTTATATTATAGGAAGAACGGACCAAAGATGGGAGGATTTAGTATCTTCATCTTTATCATCATCATCTTCACTTTTATTTGTGAATCATCAATTGAATTTTAGTTTGTAGTCATTGATTACCATCAACCGCTTAAATCATAAAATTGGTAGAATACTGTTAGATCTGAATAGGTTTCTAGAATTGCTTGTCTCTTTTAGGTATTTCAACATTAATCCTCGTGGGAACGATCTCGTACTCCGCACCCACTATATACAAACCGATTCGTGCACTTGCGAGTAAAACATACATTAAAATGTCACACCACGAAGCACTAGCTTCTGCAAGCTGATTCATGTAATCAATGGGGGAAGCATGATGCATCAAGCGTGTAAACATGTCCTCGTGATAATCCATCCAGTGATGCAACAAACCGTTACTCTCTTCCAATCAAACCATGTGAGTGAGGACATCGTCAAATGTAGCAAGTGCATGCTGCGTAGGAGGTACATGATATTGTTCTTGTTGCTGAGCTGGTGGTGCATGAATAGGTGGAATGGGCTGTTCTTGTTCTGGTTTATGTTCTTGTTGTCCTTGTTCTTGTGGGGCTTCGGGTACGAGTGGTGGTACTTGCTCACCTGGAGGAAGAACCTTTTTCAATTTGTTATAGGTTCGATTCCAATCCGAGAAAGTGTACAATTCCATGTGGTCATTTGCTCTCGGTTCCTCCTCAGAAATTTGATACGCTTCCTCATCCGAGTAGTCCCCAATCATACTTGATAACAGGCGAGCATATGGAATGTGATCTTTTGGTTTTGTTCCGCCCTTCATCAATTTCCCTTGTATGTTCTTTATCCCCTCAAAAACCATCTAAGTCACACTAAACCATCGACCCCTAAATGCCGAATACAAGGCTCGTTGTACTTCCCTTACCCTCTCAGTGTTGTGGCACAGTGGGTAAAGGTTGCACTTGATAATTGTATCCAACATCCACAAATGAGGAGGCAAATCGATCCTCCTTATCGCCGTACTGGACCCATGTAATCCCTAGGTCATCTGCCGTCTAATCTCCAAGTAGTCCACGGGTTTTGAAAATGGGGGTAATAACTCGATTCCCCAACCATACGAATCATAGCATTCTAGGGCTTTAGAAGCATGGTTCAGAGTGAACCGATACTCACGACCGTCAATCTTGGTCTTAATCAAACTCAAATTTTTAATGTCACTCATGTTCTGGTAAAATAGCCTCACTAGACGAGGGTAATAATACTCATGCAATGGTTTAAAGGTATTCCCTAAACCAGCCTTGATGATATAATCCTTAGCTCACACTGTATTGCCCTTGACATCTTGTTCTTGAAACATGGCCTCGTCAATGATATATTCATCCTCGAATTCCTTACTAGCCCACCACTCATTGGGTTGTTCTAAATGTGGTGGTGAAGAATGGTGTGAGGATGATGAAGATGGTGTTGGTGACTGCGGTGGAGATGGGGATTCTGGTGGTGTTGGTGTCGGAGGTAGTCTTGACGCACTAGGATGTCGAAAAGGTAGTTTCGAAGCTGGAGCTTTTGAAGTTTGTCGCGTTTTGGGTGGCATTCTTAGGGTTTTTCAAGATAATCCCAAAATATGGTTCAAATCAAAGTGCAAATCCAATCACTCAAAAGCTTAGGAACTAGGTTTACCTCTTGTGGCGCGATTTGAATCTGATTCCGCACGAATCCGAACTCAAATGTTTAAAATTCTTCCCCAACGAGCTCCAAGAGGGAAGACAAAAGGAAGCCCTAACAAATAAGAGAGATACCTGAAATTTCGAATCCACAAAAATGCCCTTATATATATATGTGCAAAAATTGACCGGTCGAACTCAAAATCGACCAGTCAGTTTGACACTTAAAAGCCCTAGGTAGCGAATTCGATCGGTCGATTTGATATCGACCGGTCGAATTGATATCGACCGGTCGAATTCCATTAATCTTCAATGCACATAAGAAAATCGACTGGTCGATCCTAAAATCGACCGGTTGGTTTTCAAAATCGATCGATCGAACTCACTTTGACCGGTCGGTTTTCAAAATCAATCGGTCAATCTCCATTCGACCGGTCGGTTTTGATAAGCTGTCCCTTTATTGCAAAATTATTCTCTGTTTTGTGAAAATCGACCGGTCGATTTTCACAGATTGACTCCAGAACTGTCTTTTCTATCTCTTTATTCAATTTGCCACTTCATGCTTTAATAGTATTTGATTCTTCACCAATTTGTTACTTTACCTCCAGATATTTAATACTCAAAAGTCTTTTTTTTTTATAACTCACACATTAGTTCATATATGAACTTTTAAAATCAAATTCGAAATACAAGTACAATTTCTGCTTAATTCTCCTCAAACAAGTGGGGGTATTGCTCCTTGATTTTCGCCTCACGCTCCCAAGTAGCCTCTGCGGCTGGATGATTTCTCCGCTTGACAAACACTAACGGAATGCTCTTTGTACGCAAAATTTTCTCCTTTCGATCAAGTATTTGCACTGGCTCTTCCTTGACGATTAGATCTTCTTGAATTTCAATTAGTTGGTACTCTAGCACATGCGTTGGGTCCTTGACGTACCGTCATAATATTGAGATGTGAAAGACATCATGCATTCTATCAAGTTGCAGGGGTAAAGGAACCCCATATGCCAGCCGACTCTCCCTAATACTTCAAAAGGTCCAATGTAGCGGGACTTAGCTTCCCACACTTTCTGAAGCGCATTAGACCTTTCATCGGTGAAATCTTCATGAATACGTGGTCTCCAACTTGGAAATCTATGTTGGCCCTCTTCATGCCGGCATAACTCTTCTACCGACTCTGAGTTATCTTAATCCTTTCCCGAATCATATGAACGGCTTTCACATTTTTCTCTACCACTTTCGGACCCAATATAAACTTTTCGCCGGTTTCTTCCCAATTGATTAGAGATCGACATCTCCGTCCATACAACGCTTCATATGGAGCCATCCCAATGTTCTGCTAAAAACTATTTTTGTATGCAAACTCAATTAACGGTAAATGCTAATCCCATCATCCTTGAAAGTTGATCATATAGGCTCTAAGCATATCTTCAATGATTTGATTAATTCTCTCAGTTTGACCATCGATTTGTGGATGGAACGCCGAGCTAAAATCCAAACTCGTGCCCATGCCTTCTTGGAATCTCTGCCAAAATATTGAAGTACATAATGGGTCACGATCAGAAACAATGCTCATCGGAATACCATGTAATCGAACGATCTCTTTCATATACAATTCTGCTAATTTGCTCGCCGTATATGTTGTGTTGTAGGGCAGGAAATATGCTGATTTTGTTAGGCGATCTACTACCACCCAAATAACATTATAACGCTTTACCGTCCTTGGTAATCCTACAATGAAATCCATGGAGATCGACTCCCATTTTCACTCTGGTATTGGTAGAGGTTGCAATAAACCTGCTGGATGTCTATGATCTACCTTTACTTGCTGACACACTAACCATTTAGACACGTATTCGGAAATATCTTTCTTCACTCCTCTCCACCAATAGTTCTTTCTCAAATCTTGGTACATCTTGGTACCACCAGGAAGAATAGCATACTTGTACTTATGAGCCTTGTCTAATATAGTTTGCCACAGATCGGCATTAATCGGTATGCATAGATGTCCTCTGAATAGTAACGATTCATCTTCCTTAGTAGAAAAGTCTACTCTAGTACCGTCTGCTACACCCTACCTGATCTTTAAGAGCTCTACATCTTTCATCTGAAGTTCGTAAATGCGGTCTTGTTGGTGTAATTGTGATGTTACCCAACAAGGCACCTGAAACTTTGACCTCAATATTCTTATCATACAAAGAAAGGTCTTCCAACAATTTCCATTGACGGAGTACCATAACAAGACTAATCAACTGTACCTAATTCTTCTAACTCAATGCATCTGCCACGATGCTTGCTTTACCTGGGTGATATTGAATAGAGTAATCGTAGTCCTTGAGAAATTCAATCCATCTCCATTGCCTCATATTCAATTCCTTCTACATAAACAAGTACTTGAGGCTTTTGTAGTCCGTGAAGATCTCGAAGGTCTCACCATACAGATAATGTCTCCAGATCTTAAGCGCAAAGATCACCGCGGCTAACTTAAGATCACGCGTCGAATAGTTTTTTCCATGATCCTTAAGTTGTCTCAACCCGAAAGCAAAGACCTTTCTATTTTGATTAAGTACACAGCCTAAGCCACTATATGAAGCATCACTATAACTAGCGAATCCTTCACTACCTGATGGAATAGACAACACTAGAGAGAAAGTAAGTCATTTATTAAGTTCTTGAAAGCTCTCTTCACATTCACTTGTCCACTCAAACTTAACATCTTTTTTTGTAAGTCGCGTGAGTGGTCCGAAAATTTTGGAAAATCCTTCTACAAATCTTCTGTAGTACCTAGCCAGACCAAGGAAACTGTGAGTCTCAATCACAGTCTTTGGTTGTTCTCAGTCTACTACGGCATCAATCTTTACTAGATCAACTGTCACGCCTGCTTTTGAGACTACGTGGCCTAAAAAGCTCACTCGCTCTAACAAAAACTCACACTTGCTGAGTTTGGCGTATAACTGATGCTCACGTAGCGTCTGTAGTGCAATGAGTAACTGTTGCTCATGTTCTCCTCTGGACTGAGTAAATAAGGATATCGTCCATGAACACAACTACGCATGTATCAAGATGTGGTTTAAACACCCTGTTCATAAGATCCATCAATGAAGCTGGTGCATTCGTCAAGCCGAAAGACATCACCAGAAACTCGTAATGCCTATATATGGTTCTAAATGCAATCTTTTGAACATCTTCGGCCTTCACTTTCAACTGATGATACCCCGATCTCCAGTCACTCTTTGTAAAAAACTTTGCCCCTTGCAACTGATGAAAGAGGTCATCGATCCCAGGCAAAGGATATTCGTTCTTTATCGTCAGTTTATTCAATTGACGATAGTCAATGTAGAGTCTCAACGACCCGTCCTTCTTCTTGACGAACAAGACCGGTGCTCCCCAAGAAGACAAATTAGGTCATATGAAGCCCTTATCCAACAATTCTTATCGATGTTCCTTCAACTCTTTCAACTGGACAGGAGCCATTCGGTATGGCGCTTTAGATACTGACTCTATGCCTAGTCCCAAGTCGATTGCAAATTCAATCTCTCAATCTGGTGGTAATCTTGGTAAGTCATCGGGAAACACGTCTGAAAACTCGCAAGCAATCAAAATATCAGTGATAACATTCTTCGCTTCCCATTACTCTTGTAAAAATGCTAGGTATCCACCGCATCCATTCCTCATCATCTGCTCAGCTCGTACCGCGGAGATGATTGGTATATTCTTACCCTTATCACCAACAAATCGGAAAGACTTTTACTTCGGTGAATGAAATGTGACGACTTTTCGTAGGCAGTCAATGCTTGCATGATCATTGGATAGCCAATTCATACCAAGGAGTACATTGAATCCTTGCATCTTCAACAAAATGAGATCCGTCATTGTCTCGCGATCTTCAACTCGTACTATAACAGATCAACAACACGTGGTTGTAGTCACTGAACTTCCCGTAGGAACTGACACATCCAAAATAAACTCTAACACTTCGGGAACGACCTTCAATCTTCCCGTGAACTCCGAAGTCACAAACGAGTGGGTGGACCTTAGGTCTAGCAGAACTCGTGCATCACAACGATCACCATCATTTTCTTTATGTAGTTGTAAGGTACCTATGTTAATACATATACTAGATAATTAGGCATGCATTGCAAGGTTAAACACTCATAAAAATAGTGACCTAGTAGATCATTCTTATCCCTTCATCATCTAAAATACAATTAAACTAAATTAAATATAAATGAACGATCATACCTTGGATCACGTAATTACTTGCCCGAACATCTTCAGTGGTCACTACAAAAGCACGGCCCTGTATAGTATGTCTCATAGGTCGCATAGGCCTTTGCGCGGTAGCATATGAAACCGTGCCTTCTTTCCTCAGTTTCGAGCAATCTCTGATCATATGGCCCATCTTTTCACATTTAAAACATCCCCTTACGCCACATCTACAATCAAACATTTTATGAGACTTACCACAACGGGCACACGTGACTTAGGGACTTGACGGCACTGCTCTCGAGAAACCCGGAGTACCAGATGCTCCTGACGTCTGTGTCTAAGTAGGGCCCTCGATATGAAAAGGTCTCACATAACAGATACTGGTGGCCTGGGATAATTTATGTAGGCAGGTTGTCTTAAAACTGGAGCTGGTGCTGTGAATCTCAGCTTTTTGTTCCCCGAGTCATAGTCACTTGCTCTCCCTTGACCTGCCTTATTCTTGTTCAGTTGATCCCGCCTTTTATACATAATATTTATGTCTCTTTCCTCCACAATTTCCTTCCCTATCACTTCTGCATAGGTCTCAAGCTCCAACACCGAAATCCTATCTAGCACATTTTGCCTTAGGCCTTCTTCAAACTTACTGGCCTTCATCAATTATGTGGCCACTAGTTTCGGTGCGAACCTCGATAACCTTGTAAACTCAGTACCATACTCCCGTACGATCATATTTTCTTGCTCTAAATTAGCAAAGTCTTTCTTCATCTGACTCCTCACTTGCTTGGAGAAATATTTTTTATTGAACACCTCAACAAATTGTGCCCAAGCCCATAGATCGTGAGGATTTTCAACCTCTCTTTTCCTTAGTGTCGATTTCCACCACGGATCAGCATCACCCTCAAGATGGAAGGAAGCCTAGCCAACCTTCTTGTCCTCAGTACTCTGAAGTCTCTGTAGAAGCTTTTCAATTTGATTTAACCATTTCTCAGCCTCAAGCAGATCCGCCTACCCATAGAAACTAGGAGGTCTCAATCTCCCAAAGTCAACAAATGATGAGGGCAATAATGCTGGAGGTGGTGGTGGCTACTAATAGTTCACATTAGTTGCAGCCAACAATGTTGTCTGTTCAGCTAATAGTGTAGTCGACTGTGTCTGTTAGGCCATGATGACAGCCACAACTTCCATGGTTTGTGTTATACTAACAGCTGCCTCATCCCTCAGATCTCTCTCATCAGGAGGGTTTCTCTGCTCTCCACTAGAACCCACAGGGATCTCATCCCCACTCGTCAAATTTCTATCGCGACTGGCTCTAGGTCGTCCTCTACCACTCGAGTACATCTTAATCTATTACAATGAAACAATAGTTCCATTAACATAAGGTCCCTATACTTCCAATAAAATCTTGAGCATCTAGTCTAATCTAAGGCTTGTCAAAAAATTTCTAAAGCCTATGCTTTGATACCAACTGTGGCAGGTCAGATTTCCTAATCGTGAAACTCGGACTGTCGGATCGACCCTAAGGCCGATCCCCGAACGAAACACTTGGCACATCCACACACAGAGCAGAAATAAAGTAGGAAATTTAGCTAAATAGATAGATCATCATAGGCAAATAGAAAATCTCCAATTTTATATCTCAAAAAGATAAAATAACGATTCTAATCCCATGTAAAAGCTCATGGGCAGAAGAACAGAGAAGAACCACCAGTGATGGTCGACCATCACCGAAACATGGTTCACAAAAGAATATTACAATTATGATCCAACCATTTATGTTCTTCACATCACCAAAAAGCTATGCCATAACCCATCAATTCAATGCCAGACCTACTCGTGCTTTGTGCAAATAAAGCAATCCTCAAGATGAGGCCCAAGGTCCTCCTCCCCTGGAGAGAAATTAGGATTCTCCTCTACGGGATCCTCTATGTCAGCCTCAGCACTTGTACCTGTGACGTATAGTCGAGAAATGACCTAACAACATAAGCTCAGCAAGGAAATACCAATAGCATGCATATTCTTAACATCACACATATATCTTATGACATAACGAAACATGATTCTTCTTATAAAGATGCACAATTTTAATGAGAGTTTAATGAAACAAAAGCCATTCCTCTTAATTCGGAAAACTTATCACATGCTCTTCTACTGATTCATAAAATACATAACATAAGAAGGAAACTTAAAGTGCTTCACTTAAATAGTCCCTCAAGCATGTATAGCATCGAGCCCCCAACAGAATACCCACCATCGTCGTTCAAATGAACCATTTTCACATGATGCCCAAGGTCCCAAAAATGATGGACACTTGTGCCGAACATAAATACTGTTGGCCGGTAGAATTTACAAGATCACACCATATTGCAAAGGTTGTACGGATATCCCGTTGTACCGGTCACGGATATCTCGCCGTGTCGGTCGCGGATATACCGCCGCGTCGGCCGAGTATTCACATATTCAACCTTAAATCATAGTACATATATATAGCTTATCGTCGTGTAGTGTGATAATTATATCTAAATTGAAGGTTTTAACACATTCTTTCACACACATTTATCGGAATGAATCTTCAAAGATTCTCACATCACGAACACAATTTATAAAACACACACATGCTTACACATTCATATTTTCAAAAGCTTATGAAAACTCAATGGTGATTGATAACAAGCCACATCTGTTGTATTGCTTACCTTGCATTTATTAAAGGGTTAAAAACAGCAAACTAAAGGTAAGATCACCGAGAAATGGGATCATGGTAAGCAATTAGGCTTGCAAGTACCAGGGCTATTGCAACAAGCTTTAAGGGGTAAGTATGGGTAGGTCCACAGGAAAATGTGCTCTAAAATGTAGTAAATCTCCAGATCTATAAAAGATCTGGCACTCTAGCCTATCCTAGTTTAAAACAAAGCAAGAAAGGAAAGAGGAGAGGGTTTTGAGGGTCGTCACTTTACTATAACTATAAAAAATTAAAGATAAAAGCAAATGATCCAGAACTGATTAAAATACAAATTTAAGGAAATGGAGAAAGAGATTAAAATCAAAAGAAAGAGAGTAGCAGCTAAGGATTTTGGTCTTTTACTGAAAATTAATTGGTTCATAGGCAGTGTAGGGAACTGATTTGTAACAATCCTTCATCTGGCTACAAGCTCAGATGCAAGGTATAAGAATCTAACCTAGACCAAAGAATTGGAGTGATCCTAAGGCTATGATATATCCACTTTAATGGTCATAGATCATCCTAGAGATTCCTCTAATTCAAGGGTCTTAATTGGAACAACTAAACCATTACAGATGCTATTGATGCAAGGCTACAAGCTTAGGCATCCACAGGGATATTAGATCTAGGGAAATCAAATGGCAATCAAGAGATTTATGGATCCAAATTAACTTTACATTCAACAATTATTGAATCAATATAACTTATAGTCCAATTGTTCTCAGATCTGTAATCTGTCCAATTGTTCTCAGATCTGCAATCTGTGCAATATCTAATCCTCCTACAAAGCTTTGAACCTCTCAATTTCCAGCTCTCAACCTCACCCTAGCTACTAAAAGGGTTTAGCCAACCATGGTTGGTCTAAAGAGTGAATGGGGAAGAAGGAAGAGGGACTTTGAATTTTGGTCTGAGCTCTCTCAATTTTTGGATGGTTCTTCTGTAAACTCCTCAGGCTTTTATAGTCTTCCCCTCTGTCCTCAGATCTGTTTCAGCCAATCAGAGCTCAAGGGAATAATTTTGTTATTCGGAGCTATTGATGTGGCTGATTTTACTTCTAGAAACTCTCCACTAATTGGTCCAAACAGGATAGGTACATGTGAATTGGTTAGAGAGTTCCCATTCGTATTCCAAAAATACCCCCATGGGCTATTGAATTGCCTTAGAATGTGTGCACAGAGCACTGAAGTGAGCAATTGCTGTGGATGGAACTGAGAAGTTCCCAACTCGTGTGTCGAGAGGTTCAGGGAAGCTTTCGAAAGGTTCTCAGCCCAATTGGTGCTCCATTCGTCAAGTTAAGAGTAGCCTTCGATAGGATCTGTTGACTGCTCAACAGGTTGGATGCACTTCTCGACAGGATCCATTGATCTGTTCGACAGGATGAAGTCAAAACCTTGCTGTTGTCCTAACTCCATTCGTCCTCTCGATAGGTTATAAATCAACCTGTCGATCTCTTATACCGCTCCAGGTATCTTCTCGACAGGTTGCAGGCAGCTTCAGCCATCCTGTCGACATGTTGATGGAACCTCGCAAGATCTGATACGGCTTCAG
Source organism: Chloranthus sessilifolius (assembly GCA_021018995.1). Lineage (NCBI taxonomy): Eukaryota > Viridiplantae > Streptophyta > Magnoliopsida > Chloranthales > Chloranthaceae > Chloranthus > Chloranthus sessilifolius. Next base: position 27,653,887 of record CM037597.1, on the reverse strand, counting down.
GTAAGTCTTCGACAGGATGCTTCTAACTGCTCTATAGGTTCAGGGGAACCTCTCGGCAGGATGAATTGCACCAATCTGCACCTCGCAAGAAACACTGCCTCAGGCGACCTCTGTACAAGATGATTTGCACCAATCGATAGGTTATGTCAACCTCTCAAAATCTCTATTTCTTCACATTAGAACCTCTCGACAGGTTGAAACACAACTTCTGAACCTCTCGATAGGTTACCTTTTTCAGCTTTAACTCCTCGACAGGTTCATGTATACCTTCAGATCCTCTCGATAGGTTGATGAAACCTCTCAACCGATACATATCTAAGCATGCAAACCTGTTCACAGGTTGAATTAACCTCTCAATAAGTTCTATCCTTTGCTTCCACAACTGGCACACAGTTTTTGGGTGTTGTTCTTCATTCACTGCAGCTGCTCTTGCTCCCATGTGTGCCCATGTGGACACATGTCACTGCCATAGGGTTCTGAGGCTATGTGACTGCTTGATGGCTGGCCTTTTGGGCTGCATGAGTACATGTTGAGCAGCACGTCTCTTCTTTGGCATTTTTAGATGGATGTTTGTACTATGACTATCTTTTATTGCTTAACTACAAAACATACTCAAAACACATTATTAGTCAACTCAAAGGTCCATCAAAGGTCAGGTTAGGAGGTGAAAAAATGATATTTTTCGCTGCTCAACACACCCCCAAACCTAAGCTTTGCTAGTCCCTGAGCAAAGGAAAAATTAAAAACAAGTATTGAAAATAGAAAATGCCACTTTTGTAGGGAGCACAGATGCATTTAGCACATGCATCAAGCCTTTTAAACCCCTAGGTGATCCCTAGTGGAGGAGTGGAGTCTCCTGAGGGTTTTTAGTGAAGGTACCCACAAACTTCCCCAATGAATCAATTAATATCAATGCAACATGTCAAAACTGAATTTAAGCAAAAATAAAATTCATTCCACACCTTACTCATTCAATTTTTTTTAGGGGATTCTCAGCAGTAAATCAGCTATTTAATACTGAAATTCTGCTGTAATTCCTTCACAATCAATAAACTCATGTCAAGGTATTATGTGTGAAAATTAGCGCAGAGCTTACCATCAATTTGAAAATTTTGTTTTGATAATGCCCCAAACAAATCCAATTTCAGACCCTAGTCTCACCACGGTTGTCACTCACAAAAAGCATGAAGGGTGCATCATTTAACATAGCTCAAGAGCAGTTACAGCCCTCAAATAGGGCTGCAAGCATGAGCATAGGCAATGCTCAAATTCCTGAAATCTTCTAGCTCTTTTCACCATAGATTACACAAATCCTTATCTCCACATGACAACTCAATCAATTTTCAGATCAGTAGGGTCTTTTTATTGGGTTGTAATGTGGCTTATGGGTGAGGTTTATAAAGAATAAAAGGGTATAGAGGGATTCAAAATTGAGAAATCATTAAGGTAAGGAGGTGGTGCACACACCTTCTTCATCTCAGCACATCTTCATCTTCTTTGCAATTTCATATTTGAAGTGGCTATCTTCTCATCTTCTTCTAATTTTCCAATGAATTGACTTCTCTTTTTGTTATGTTTTTCTATTTTCTCTTTCTTTTTGTATGCTTTTTCTTTTTGTAAATTTCTCATATATATTTTTTTTATGGGCTGGAATGCCACAGCTATATATCCACTACCATCACATGTGGTTTCTTCTCTTTCAACCAAAATATCAAACCAACTCTACTTTCTTTTCACCTTTACCTTCTAAAATCTAAGGATAAGAGTCAGACTGCATCAGGTCACTGAGTTTTGGGCTCAAATTTTCTTATTTTTATCAAAGAAAACTTGAATTTTCAAGGCTCAAATGATGTGTATCAAAGTTAATTCAAGGGGTAGGGATCTTTTTAAGCTCAAACTATCCAAAGGATGGCCTTACTTCATTTCTTCAATGTCATGAAAGTTGTCAAGCTATTTTAACTTGGATTTGCGTAACTTCTAGTGAGCAAGACTAGATTCAATCAGTCCTTAGAGTAGAAAAATTGCCAAAACACTCTTCAAAGAATAATTTTTCAGGCCCAAATTTCACTGGGTATGGTCTTCCATCAAATTCCTAGGGTATATCCTCACAATTTTCTCTCTTTTCAGGGTCACTTAAGCACCAATTTTGTAAAAAAATTCTTGACATTTGCTTCATGACAATGTTAAAGCTACAACAAATTTTAGTTTAAAATGTTTTTAATTTCCTCTTTTTTCAAAAATCGGGTGGGAAATTACTTTACTTTTAAAAATTTTATCCAACCCTGCTGCACTAGCATTAAGTATTCCATTGGCACCCCCTACCATACCCCCACACCTAGGAGGAGCAGTGTCCTCACTGCTTTGGAAGTATAACAAAAGGAAACAGCAAGGAAAAGTAAAATGAAACTACACACATGAGGAACAAAGATATGTACAATATGCAAAGAAAAGGAACATTTCATGATAATGAACTGTATACAAAAGGAGTACAGAGATATAAAATGTAAAAGTAAAACTATATACAAACAAACTTCCTAACACACAGTACTACAGAATCGACACACACCAAAAACTCTATACCTAATCAGAGTTAAAGCTAGATATGGTCATTGGCTCCCATCCTTGTTGTACAACAAGTTTGTCACACTCTTCCTTGAGCTTCTCCTTCCTCTTCAGTTTCTCAGTGTTGGCAGCACCTTCCTTAGTTCTTTTGGCAGATGGTTTCTGAGGCTTGGTGCTGCCCTGGGCCATGGTGGGCTCCTTGATGGAAAGGCTTTTCGATTCGAAAGGACCCAAGGGTGAATATAGGGAGAGGGTCTCAACTAACCTACCCAGGGTTAATGGCAGCTCCTCTTCCACAGCAATAGACTCAGGTGGGGTGGTGGGGTAGGTAAAAGGTAAAAAGGGTAAGTCAACCTCCAAGGGGTCAGTTGGGGTTGCAGCAGGGATGAGCAGAGCTTCTTCCTCAAAATCAGTTTGAGTTGAGGAGTCCCTGGTAGAAGGGTCAGGGATTGGTTTTGCTACCTCAGCAGTGGAAACCACTACTAGAGGGGACAACTGAGGGGATCGAGGTGGAGTGGGTACTGGAGTAGGTGTAGAAGTAGGAGTTACAAGAGGTTGACTGGTAGAGGTGAATGGGATTAGAGTGGAATGAATGGCCTGTAGGCAGGTGGCCATAGCAGACTGCTTTGCTGTGTTGGTTTGGAGCTGGGCTAGTATGGATTGAGAAGGGAAAGAATCTGGGCAGAGGCCTCTGGTAGGATTTGGGTTTGGGTAATAGGTGGAATGGGTATAATGGGTTGGAAAGGAGATGTGGGGGCATGCTGAAAAGGTGGGGTGAGAGTATGCTGGAATTTGGTAGGCTGTGGAGAGCCAGGTAAAGGGGAGTACTCATGCCTAATGTCCTCCACAATGGAGTCAATCAGGGAGGAGTACCCCTCAGTGGTAAAATTCTCTAAATCATGGGTGTGTGGATATGATGGGGAGTGAAGGTAAGGTGACAATGGGGTCTGTGGTAGGAGGAGCTGACAACGGTGTGATTGTGGTGATGGTGGAAGGGATAGCTGAGCTGTTGGGAGGTATGGGGACTAAGATGGATGGTATATAAGGTGAGGGAATGGGAATCCTAGCAGCATCAGAGCTGATAATAGGCAAAGGCACAACAGTGGAGGGAAGGAGTAGGGATGCAGGGGTTACAGGTGCAGGCATTGAGCTAGGACCTTTAGAGGTGGGCAGAGATTCTAAGCTAACATATGTAGAGGTCCTAGCTGCAGCTGCTGAGCTTGCTGATGGGGCTATAGGGATCACAGGTGCGGCTACTGAGCTGGTCACCTGAGGGGCTTCTTTGTCGGGACTCTCAACTAATTTCTTCTTGCTTTTCCCAATCAGGGTTAGTAGACCAGGCCCTACTCCCAAACACCTTAGGGCTCACTTTCTCCACTGGCTCATCATTTTGTATCATAAATTTCCCTTTTCTTAGCAAAGCAGTGATGAGTCTATTGTAGGGTAACCCTGGCAAGGCCTATCCTCTTTTGATCTTTTCATTCACATCTACCATGGCCTCAAATATCAGCTGGGAGGCATTCATGAACTGGCCCTTGGAGAAAAAGTAAAGGGCATTCACTATAGGGGTCCTCCTCTCCTGCTGATGTCTAACATAAATGTTTTTCCTCAGAATTGAATCTATGAAAAGTAGGCTAGGGTGTAGATCTCTCCTCATCAATAATTCCCCAAAGCCCACAATGCCTTGAGTCAGATGTCTTGCCATTGCTCTAAAGGACACATTTTCAGGTGCTATTAAACCATAAACTAGATCATAAACTGATGAGACCCCTGATGCCAACCCAATGTCACTATAATCCACAACCAATTCCCAATTATCAATCAAAATTACAAGGGTAGGCTCAGTTGACCCTGGCTTCATCTTCTTCCTCATATTCTGATACCATAACTTGACCAGTCTAGGGTAGGATTTTTCTTGTAATGGGGTCAACAAAGTTGTCAGGGATGCCTTCACCAAGTAGTCTAAGGTCTGCTTGCACTCCTTTACCTTAGAAAAATAAGGGAGATCAAAAATTGTCTCAGGAATCAGACCTAAGACATCCACAAACTCATTGGGGGTTGTCAGGTTTTAAGGGATTTTATGGATTTCAGTACAACCTTAAGTTGGGGTTCAGGCACAGGAACATCCTCAACAATTTCCTCAGCAATTTTGGCCTTCTTAGCTTTCTTGGCTTTCTTAGGTTTTTCCATGATGAGCTTCCTCTTAGCAGGTGAGTCCTCTTTGGGTTGTGTGGCTAGCCTACTGGATTTTGGGCAGATTTGGAAGGGGCTTTGAAAAGATCAGCTGGGGTATCCTCACGGTCAGCCATTGGTCACTCAATCTCCAAAAATTAACTCTCACAACCCACAGTAATCTTCTTTCTCAATAAAATCAACCACACACACAGAACTACGGAAGTATAAAGCTTGAAAATCACAGAGTAGAGGTTGAAGAAGCACTTACCCACAGATTCAAATCTTGCAGTACACGACACCAAATTGATAGAGACCAGGTGCAAAATGTCGCCTTTGTAAAATTAAAGCAATTGGAGCAATGACAGGGTGATTGCAGTTGGAACCAGTGAGGAGGAGAAAGAAGACAGTGGGAAATTGGGCAAAGGAGGAATGGAGCTCTGAGCAGAAGATGTCGACTGGATAAAATGACCTCTTGACAGGTTTAAAATTAGTAAAAATCTCTTTCAATAGATTGGAGAGGATATTTCGACAGGTTGAAGCAACCTGTCGAACATTTAAAAGCTTTAGAGTTTACAGGTCTGTCAGGATGAAGGTGTCGAGAGGTTGTTTCAACCTCTCGACAGGTACATGGGCTTCAGATTTTACAAGTCGAGAGGTTCAAACATCCTCTTGACAGGTTTTAAATTATAAGCAATTGACCTCTCGACAGGTATCAGAACTTGTTGAAACCATAGCCTACAGGTTCAGTACCTATCGACTCTCTCTCTCAACATCTCGGCAGGTTCATAGATCCTATTGAAATTCACATTTACACCTTCAGTACCTGTCGAACATCAACTCAACCCTCTCAACAGGTATCAGAACCTGTCGAAAAACAAACTAGGAACCCTCAGTACCTATTGAAATGTTCTCTACACCTCTTGACAGGTTGTTGTTCAGTTCAAAAGTATTTCTCATCAGTTCACAGTCCATTCTCCACACAGATTTGTCAATCTTATTCTACTCCCATTCATTTCTCATGCCTTAGAATTGATGACTCATGATTCTAAATGAAAAAAACTAAACAAAATCGGTAACATATATACAAAGCCAAACAATTTTGAAAATAGCAAAAACTAACAATTATGATACATAATATACAATGTTGAAAATCAGTCACACTTTGGAGGTTCTTGAAGGTGAATGGTCACCACAAGCTCAACTTTATTTTTAACAAATATTTTGAGCCTTTGACCATTGACTTTCATGATCATACCATCCTTTAGATTCATGATTTCAATAGCTCCAGATGGGGATACATGTATTACAATGGTCCCTCCCATCTAGATCTCAACTTGCCTGGGAAAAATTTCAATTTGGAATTGAATAGCCATACCTTGTTGCCAATAGTAAACTCCTTTCTCATCAAATGCTTGTCATAAAAAGCTTTGGATTTTTCTTTATAGATCCTTACAATGGAGTTGGCTTCTAATCTCAGCTTTGACAGCTGCAGCCTCCTGTGCATTCCAGTAAAAGTTAGATCAACATTCAATGATTTAATAGCCCAGTAGGCTTTCTATTCTAACTCTACTGGTAAATGGCATGCTTTGCCATATACCAACCTAAAGGGAGACATCCCTATTGGGGTCTTATAGGCAGTTCTATAAGCCCAAAGAGCATAAGTTAACTTTAGGTACCAATCCTTCCTATCTCCTCTCACAATTTTCTCTAAAATGTGTTTGATCTCTCTATTAGAAATTTTCACCTGCCCATTGGTCTGTGGGTGGTATGGGGTGGCAACTTTGTATGTCATAGAGTACTTTGTAAGTAAGTTATCAAACTATCTATTGCAGAAATTACTTTTCCCATCACTAATGATAGCTCTGTGGGTGCCAAACCTAGAGAAAATGTTATCCTTCAAGAAATTGAGGACAACTCTGTGATCGTGGCTATGGTGTCAACCCATTTGGACACATAGTCTACAGTCGCAAGAATAAAATTGTATCTATAAGGAGGGAAATGACCCATGAAATCAATCCCCCAAATGTAAAATAGTTCAACAACCAGTATAGGTTGTAAAGGCATGGAATTTCTTTTGGAGATACTTTCAATTTTCTGACATCTTTCACAAGCTTTGCAATGCTGCCATGCATCTTTGAAGAGAGTGGGCCAATCAAACCCACTTTGAGGTACCTTTGCAGCAGTCTTGTTTCCACTGAAATGGCCTTCACAGGCCTATTCATGACACATAGTTAGTATGTTGTGAAATTCATTCTCAAGGACACACCTCCTGAAAACGTGGTCTGCATAATGCTTGAAAAGGTATGGATCCTCCCTTGTAATGTATGATTTGGGAAAAGAACAACTCCCTATCTATTTTCTTCCAATGTGGGGGAATCCTACCCACTGCCAAGTAATTTACTATGTTTGCAAACCAAGGTGATGTCATGCTGTCAGTAAACAGTTGTTCATCAGGAAATGAGTCATTGATGGGCAGCCTATCAAACTCAGCAGCTAGGATCCTGGATAGGTGGTCTGCATCCACATTTTCAACCCTTTTTTTGTCTTTAATCTCAAGATCGAACTCCTATAATAGGAGGATCCATCTGATTAATCTTGGCTTGGCATCCTTTTTCGACAAAAGGTACTTAAGGGCTAAGTGGTCTGTGAACACCACAAGCCTAGATCCTAACACATAAGACCTGAATTTCTCCAAAGCATAGAAAATGGCCAACAATTCCTTCTCAGTTGTGGTGTAATTTAACTGAGTATCAATCATAATTTTGCTTGCATAAGCAATCACACAAGGTAACTAATTCTTCCTTTGCCCAAAACTGCACCAATAGCAAAATCTGATGCATCACATATCAGCTCAAATGAAAAAGAGTAATCAGGTGCTTGAAGGACAGGTGCAGAGGTTAAATAGCCTTTCAAAAATTCAAAAGCAGTGAGGCATTCATCATTAAATTCAAAAGGAACCTCTTGGCACGACAGGTGAAAAAGAGGTTTTGAGATTTTGCTAAAATCTTTTATGAATCTCCTATAAAAACCAGCATGCCCCAAGAAAGATTTGGCTTGTTTGACAGTTTTAAGTGGGGGAAAATGTGCAATCAAATTAATTTGAGTCTGATCTACCTATATGCCTCTGTGGGAAACAACATGGCCAAGGACAATGCCTTGATTGACCATAAAATGACTCTTTTCCCAACTCAAAACCAAGTTGGTTTTCTCACATCTCTGCAGCACTAGGCTGAGATGATGTAGACATTGGCTAAAACTGTCTCCAAAGATAGAGAAATCATCCATGAATATCTTTAAAAACTGATCAATTATGTCAGAGAAGATGGCATACATACACCTTTGAAAAGTTGTAGGGGCAGTGCACAATCCAAATGACATCCTTCTAGAAGCAAAGGTGTCAAATGGACATGTGAAAGTTATCTTTTCTTGGTCTTGTGGATACACAGGGATTTGGTTATACTCAAAATATCCATCAAGAAAGCAATAAAAAGCTTTGTCTGCCAACTTGTCTAAAATCTAGTCTATTAAGGGCAAAGGAAAGTGGTCTTTTCTGGTTTTTAAATTAAGCATTCGATAATCAATGTACACCCTCCAACCAGTCATTTTTCTAGTTGGAATTAGCTCACCAGAATCAGATTTAACTACAGTGATTCTAGATTTCTTCGGTACCACCTGAGTAGGTGCCACCCATTCAGAATCTGAAATGGGATAGATGACTCCTGCATCTAACAATTTCACTACCTCCTTCATCACTACCTCTTGCATGTGGGGGTTTAACTTTCTCTGCATCTCTCTAGAGGGTTTGAAACCCTCTTCCAAGTGGATCTTATGCATACAAACAGCAGGGCTGATGCCTCCAAGATTAGTAATAGTCCAACCTATTACTCTTTTATGCTTTTTCAACACGCACAACAACTCTTCTTCCTGCTCATCAGTGAGGGAAGAAGAAATTATCATAGACAACTTTTGATTTAATCCCAAAAATGTATATTTTGTAGACTTGGATAGTTGTTTCAATTTCACATAGGTGGACTTATGAGTGAAGGCAACAAAGGTGCCTTTGAAGGTGGTGGAAGAGGCAACACAACTGGTTTCCAAGGAGGATACCTTGTTGCTGGCCCCATGTGTAGGGGCCTTTTCTTCCATAATTTCACCCCACACATTTTCAAAAACATCACACAAATCATCACAATGTAGCAGCTTGAGCAAAGTCACTTCCATAAGCTCATCCAACACATCAATCAAAAAGTAATCCTCACTATCCAAGTGAGGCTAACTTGCTGCATTGTAAATATTTAATTTTACTTTTATATTGTCAAAAGATACCTCCATTACACTTGATTTACATTATATACAAGCATTGGCAGTGGCCAAGAAAGGTCTGCCCAAAATTACAGGAATGGAGGTAGTGCACTTGCTTGGTTTCATGTCAAGAATCAAAAAATCTGCTGAATAAAAGAATTTGTCAACTCCAACTAACACATCTTCTATCATTCCCATAGGCCTTCTTTCAAATATGTCAGCCAGCTATAACACCACATGTGTGGGCTTCAATTCTCCCAAACCTAACTTCTCATAAACTGAATATGGAAGTAGGTTCACTGGCTCCTAGATCTAATAAGGATTTTTGAATGGTGTGATCCCCAATGATGCAAGGGATTGGGGGAACTCAAGGGTCTTAGAGCTTTATTGGGGTTGTAATGGACAGCACTTGGTTCACTTTCTCAGTACAAAAGAGCTTCTTGGATAGGTGTATCCTAGATTATCTTTTGTGTGTGTACAAATCTTTCAAAAATTTTACATAGGCTAGCACTTACTTGATTGCATCAAGTAAAGGCAAGTTGATCTTCACTTGTTTAAATATTTCCATCATTTCCTCAACTTTAGCATTCCCCTTGTCAAAAGGAGAAGGTGTTTGAAGTGCATTGAGAAATGGCAAATGAGGGATGGATCTCCCATTTGCTACCTTAGCAATCTCATCAGTTTTTTCTTTGTTTTTATTTTCATTTTTCTATTGGGGCTCATCAACACCCCCTTATTTTACATATGCTACTCCTGTTGCATATCATCATGGGTTGTTCTTTTATTTCCTGCACTTTTCTCATCAAGCTCAACACCAACTTTGTTATCAACCAGCTTTCCACTTCTCAAAGTGGTGACAGATTTGGCTTCTTTATGTGGAGAAGTCTCACCCACCATATACTGCCCTTTTCGGTTGTTCATAGGCTAACTAGGCAGTCTTCCCTCCTCTCTCCTAGTCAAAATATTAGATAGCTGACCAATAGTATCCTCTATCTTCTTAATACTTTGACTATGAGAGTTAACAGTTTGAGACAAAGAGCCCAAATTCTGCAATGAAGCCAAAACTTGCTCTTCAAATGTGAGGGATCTAGAGGATGTTGGGGCTAGTGCACTTTGATGCAAAGGTTGTGCCATTGGCTGGGCCCTAGGCTACTGGTATTGGGGCCTTGGGAAGTAATTCTGCTGGTAGGACTGGACATTTCTATAGAGCATGGACTGCCGTGGTTATTGCTGCTACTGGTTTGAAAAATTATCTTGCCTTCACCTCAAGTTGGAGTGGTTTCTCCAATGATAACCAGCAGTTGGCTATTGTCCAAAGGAATGAGCAGCATTCACATGTTCCATAACAAGGTCTGAAAATTAGGCAACAGAAGGACATTCTTCAAGGGAGTGAGTGGGGGACTGGCATATCACACATGCCTCCTTCACTTTGGCAGCCATTGGTGACTACATTGATCCCATGAGCTTATCAAAATTTTGAGTCAGGCTATCCACCTTCCTTTCCAAATCATTGTACCCACTGACCTCATACATTTTCCCTCTTATAGTATTCTCTCTCACTAATCTAACAGGAGTCTCAATGTCCCTTGACAAAGTCTCCCTTTGCATGGAGTTTTCACTAATGATATCAAACAACTCCCAAGCCTCATCAGCTGTCATGTGGAGGTAGGTACCACCACATGAGACATCAACCATGTCCCTGCTCTTGGGATCAATTCCTTGATAGAAACTTTGAACAAGTTGTCATTCAGGAATTTGGTGATGGGGACATTATTTCAAGAGCTCCTTAAATCTCTCCCATGCTTGATGAAAGTCTTCAGTTGAGGACTGAGCATAGGAGATTATGCTTTTCCTCAACTGACTTGTCTTGGACATGGAGAAAAACTTGGTCAGATATTGACATTGAAGGTCATTCTAAGATTGAATATTATTGGTTGGGAGCATAGACAACCAAGTTCTAGCTCTATCCTTTATTTAAAAAGGAAAGAGCCTCAACCTGGTTGCTTTCTCCCCCAAACCTGCAATGTTGAAAGTAGTGCACAGTCCTAGAAATTCATCAATGTGCTTGTATGGGTCTTCCTTACTCAGGCCATGATATGAGGGCAGCATTTGTATGATGGAAGATTTAATCTCATAGTTCCATTGGACAACAGAGATTTGAATACTGAAGGGGGAGTTGTACACCCCTAGTGCATTGAATTCTTTCAATGTCCTAGGTTGCTCACCCATTGCAAAACTATCACAATTAACTATAGGTGTGTGTATGGACTTCTTTGGTCTGAGAAGTCTCTCAACTTCAAGATCTAAAGGAACAATCTCAGGATTGAGGGATCTTCTACCAAGCATACACACAGCAGAAACAAAGTTCAACACAAAAAATTACAGCACAGATTTCAGCAAAACAATTTTAAAAACACACAACTACTGTTGCAGATCTAAAAATTTATAGATCTAAAAATGTAAAAGAGTTAGGAAATGTAAAATCTAGCACAACTTTCTCCTCCTAATTAGCACAGTGCTCCTCCCAGAACCATAAACCCAGATCTGCAACACAAAATTAAACTATAAAAAACTACAGTAGCAATTAGTCAAACACAAAACAGGCAATTATAAATCTAAATCTAAAATAATAAAAACTTAGATATGCCAATTTAAAAACACAGATCCCCGGCAGTGGCGCCAAAAACTTATTGTATTGCTTACCTTGCAATTATTAAAGGGTTAAAAACAACAAACTAAAGGTAAAATCATAGAGAAATGGGATCAATGTAAGCAATCAGGCCTGCAAAAAATAGGGCTGTTGCAGCAAGCTTTAAGGGGTAAGTAAGGGTAGGCCCAAAGGGAAATGTGCTCTAAAATATAGTAAATATCCAGATCTATAACAGATCTGGCACTCTAGCCTATCCTAGTTTAAAACAAAGCAAGAAATGAAAGAGGAGAGATTTTTTAGGGTTGTTACTTTACTAAACTATAGAAAATTAAAGAGAAAAGCAAATGATCCAGAACTGATTAAAACACAAATTTAAGGAAATAGAGAAAGGGATTAAAATCAAAAGAAGGAGAGTAGCACCTAGGGATTTTAGTCTTTTACTAAAAATTAATTAGTTCATAGGCAGTACAGGGAACTGATTTGTAACAATCCTTCATCTGGCTACAAGCTTAGATACAAGGTATAGGAATCCAACCTAGACCAGAGAATTGGAGTGACCCTAAGGCTATGATCTGTCCACTTTAATGGTCACAGATCATCCTAGAGATTCCTCTAATTCAAGGGTCTTAATTGGAATAACTAAACCATTATAGATGTTGTGGATGCAAGGCTACAAGCTCCGACATCCACAGGGATATTAGATCTAGGAAAATCAAATGGCAATCAAGAGATTTATGGATCCAAATTAACTTTACATTCAATAATTATTTAACCAATACAACTTACAGTCCAATTGTTCTCAGATCTGTAATCTGTACAACATTTAATCTCCTACAAAGCTTTGAACCTCTTAATTTACAGCTCTCAACCTCACCCTAGCTACTAAAAGCGTTTAGCCAACCATGGTTGGTCTAAAGAGTGAATGGGGAAGAAGGAAGAGGGATTTTGAATTTTAGTCTGAGCTCTCTCAATTTCTGGATGGTTCTTATGCAAACTCCTTAGGCTTTTATAGTCTTCCCCTCTGTCCTTAGATCTATTTTAGCCAATCAGAGGTTAAGGGAATAATTCTGTTATTCTGAGCTGCTGATGTGGCTGATTTTGCTTCTAGAAACTCTCCACTAATTGGTCCAAACTGGACAGGTACATGTGAAGTGCTTAAAGAATTCCCATTCATGCTCATTTATATTTTAAAAATACTCCCAAGGGTTGTTGAAGTGCCTTGGAATGTGTGCATAGAGAACTGAAGTGAGCAACTACTGTGGATGGAACTGAGAAGTTCCCAATTCGTGTGTCGAGAGGTTTAGGGAACCTTTCGACAGGTTCTAAGTCCAATTGGGGCTCCATTCGATAAATTAAGAGAACCCTTCGATAGGATCTGTTGACTGCTCGATAGGTTGGATGCACTTCTCGACAAGATTTGTTGATCTGTTCGATAGGATGAAGTCAAAACCAAGCTACTATCCTAACTCCATTCGTCCTCTCGACTGGTTATAAATCAACTTGTCAATCTCTTATACAGCTGCAGGTATCTTCTCGACAGGTTACAAGCAGCTTCAGCCATCCTGTCGACATGTTGATGGAACCTCGTGAGATCGAATACTACTTCAGGTAAGTCTTCGACAAGATGCTTCTAACTGCTCGATAGGTTCAGGGAAACCTCTCGACAGGATGAATTGCACCAATTTGCACCTCTGGAGAAACACTACCTCAGGAAACCTCTCGACAGGATGATTTGCATTAATCAATAGGTTCTGTCAACCTCTCGAAATCTCTATTTCTTCACATTAGAACCTCTCGACAGGTTTAAACACAGCTTCAAAACCTCTCGACAGGTTACCTTCTTTAGCTTTAACTCCTCGACAGGTTCGTGTATACCTTCAAATACGCTCGATAGGTTGATGAAACCTCTCGACAGCTTCATATCTAAGCATGCAAACCTGTCGACAGGTTGAATTAACCTCTCGATAAGTTCTATCCTTTGCTTCCACAGCTGGCACACAGTTCTGGGGTGCTGTTCTTCATTTGTCCAGCACTCAGCACCTTTTGAGGGGTTCAACCTTCATTCACTGCAGCTGCTCTTGCTCCCATGTGTGCCCATGTGGACACATGCCACTGCCATAGGGTTCTGAGGCTCTGTGACTGCTTGATGGTTGGCCTTTTGGGTTGCATGAGTACATGTTGAGCAGCAACTCTCTTCATTGGCATTTTTCGATGGATGTCTGCACTATGACTGCATGTTATTGCTTAACTATAAAACATACTCAAAACACATTATTAGTCAACTCAAAGGTCCATCAAAGGTCATGTTAGGAGGTGAAAAATAGTATTTTTCATTACGCAACAACATCATATCATAATTTACATGCTAGTCATATCAAATGCACATGGTATAGAGATTTCCCTACCTCACATGAAGTCACCCTTAAACTTCTTAGCTCACGCTAGCACATCTAGCCCCAAGGCTCAAGCTCACCCTAATATACATGAAGTTATAATAAACGTCAAAATTGGCATAAAACAAGAAGATGCAATGCCTCCCAAAAGTTCCCACTTTAAACAAAACAAATTCTAAAATAGCCAAAATCGGCCAGTCGAACTCAAAATCGACCGGTCGGTTTTCCAAATTGACCAGTTCCCACTTTAAACAAAACAAATTCTAAAATAGCCAAAATCGGCCAGTCGAACTCAAAATCGACCGGTCGGTTTTCCAAATTGACCGGTCGAATTCCTTTCGACCGGCGGTTTTCCTTAAGAAAACTAGACCCTGTTCTTTCACACAAAAACCGATTAGTCGATTTCTCAAATCGACCAGTCGATTTCCAAAATCGACTGGTCAAACTAAAATCGACTGGTCAATCTAAAATCAACTAGTCGAATTCTTCATAACTCAATTTTCATATTCCCTATTTTATGGGAATCGACCGGTCGATTTCATTTTGATCGATCGGTTTTCAAAGTCGACCTGTCGGATTTCATTCGATCTGTCAATTTCGTTCAGAAACCCACAGCTCTTCAATCTGGACAAAGTCGATCAGTTGATTTGAAAATCGACCAGTCGGTTTTGTCAGTTTTCTCTCAGCTCTAATTTAACTTTACCAATATATTTTTCCCTCAATTCTTATCCTTTCCTCTTCGATTTTCCCACTCATCTACAAAACTAATTTATTGCTTACAAAAATTATGTAAAATCTTACATTTTAATCGATCGATTCCTTGATCCCGATTCTCACGCACAGCTAGGGCTTCGTAGCTTGAAGCTTTGAATTCCACGCGATCCAATCTAGCAATGAATACACCCTATTGCTTTGTTCTCATGCGTACACTCACTATACCATATTGATTGATCTTCCCTCTCCCCTCTCTCTTAATAACTCTCTCTCAACAACTCACTTCACAAGAGAAATAAATTCTTTTTTAGTTTAATTCCCTTTTATCTAGTTTTAGGTTTAGGTGTTAAGCATGTACACCACAACTTGGTGTATCTACACTCATTCAAAGGTCCACACAACTCTCCATTATTCTTGATTCACTTAACACATATTCTAATCCCAACTTATCAATTGTCTCTTTACAAGGTCGGGCACGCGACCCGACGGGCACGCACACTGAGGTATACTGTTCAAAGGTAAAAAAATTTCAGGACGTTACATAGAGTGGTTGCCCTAGTATATGCTAATGCATCTATTACTAATTGCTCTCTCACAAAGTATAAGAGGCTTCTTAGAAAAGGTTACTAAAAATTGGAGAGGGATTTTCCTACGATTGTTAGGTGATGTTAATGGGCCTTGGTGCATCAGTTGGGTAGCTCAACATGCACATATAGGCAGATTTCTAGTAATTTTTTTTTTTATTTGAGGTAAGTACTCAAACTTCAATTCATCATGACCTTTTTTCTGATAATGTGTGGGCACTGTATTAGGTTGGGCCAGGTTGGATCAAATTTCGGTCCATTTTAGGTTGCGCACAAGTAGGTTTAATGGATTCAGGCCTCCTGAGAATATTTGTGAGTCCACAAGAGTTGTAAAACATAAAGTGTGGTTTTAAGTCCGGACTTAATCAGGTCTTATTAAGCCATTTGGGCCACGTATGGCTGAATTGTTAGGTTTAATCTAGTTATAAGTATGTTGTTTGTTTATTTAGTGGACCAGTTTGGGTCTGATTCGGTTTCATTGACAGTAAAGGATCAGTCGGGTCCCATTCTCATCAAATTCAGCTCCATAATTAGAATCAATGCAACTTTATTGTCCGGGCCAGATTCTGCTTTATTTGAAGCTAATAGGTTTGGTGAGGCCCAGTTTGGGTTGCTAGTTAAAAATTACATGGGTCGATAAGGTCAATCTCAAATGCCATGGATAAGGGGATATTAATGGGTCAGTCGAATCCAATTTAAATTTAATTAGAAATTAATGGGTCACTTAGGACCCAGTTCTGTTTTATTCATTCCTATGGGTCAGGTTGGGCCCCATTTAGTTGTTAACTAAATGTCTTAGTATGGTCCAATTTAGCTTTTAATTGGATTCAAGGGGCTGGTTAAGACCCAGCTTGGGATTAAGCGAGTTTAAATGGTTGTCTAGATTCATTTTAGATGGATCAGATGACTCAAATCAAAGTTGGAACCTGAGTAAACTCTCTAGTTAAGTAGTTATGTTTTGGAGCCCATATAATCCAACGTGATTTGATCAGTCTAGAGATGATTAGTTTAAACTCGTTGAGTCGAGGAGTTTCCCAATTCAATTATTTATTCAATTTTTGATATGTAAGACATTAGGTTTCCGGGAAAATTTTCCCAGTGGGGAATGTTGGCAAGAGAAGTTCCTTTTTGGGATATTTTGGCTCAATTAAAGAATTTTATATATTTTATCTTTCAATTTGATTGACCGAAAATGTTTTGCATCCAAATCATTTGAGATTAATTAATTTGACTGCAACCTATTTAAGGTGCATTGTTGTGCAAGGGCATTGATGACTTAGAGACCCCTTTTAACTATAATTAGTCCTTGAAGGTATTTTTTTGAAATACAAATGTATGACTCTTTTTGTAGGCTGTAGGCTGTTTAGTCGCAACCAATGAATAAATCTCTTTTTTTTATTTTTAGCAAAAAATTGATGGCGCAATCTGGATCTGAAACAAGTAGGTTTGAGTCTCCACCAAATGGGTCTGAACAAAACGACAGTCAAGAAAATCGGTCTGAACAAAGCGATATTCAAGGGACTAGTTAGTTTTCTTTTTTTTATTTATAATAATTGTTATGAATAGATTGCTAACAAGTTATTATTCATTTAGGTGACCCTAAAAAATCACTATATTTCAATGAATATGGGCAACTTGTTAGAGAAGGTTCAGCAGAATTCACCACGTTTGTAGGCCGAATGACGAGGGCACATTGTCCACCTACATACAGTACTTGGCGTGACGTACCAATTGCTGTGAAAGAGCAAATATGGAGTAAAGTCTTTTTGAGTGGCAGTAAATCATTTAAAATCTAATTTAATTGTTCCACTAATAATTTTTTTTCATCTTTTTTTTATTATCACAGGCTAACTATGATATTTCAATAAGTCACAAAAGCATGGTCTTATTGAAAGCTAATACTTCTTGGAAACAGTGGAAACATGATCTGCACATACACTACGATAAACATCATACAAATGTGAAACGAAAAAATGATATACCAAATCATGTGAAGAAAGAAGACTAGGAAAATTTTATTGATATGTGTTGGACGAAACAAGAGCAAGCACATTGAGAAAAAGGAAAGTCTTCCAGGGAAAAGATGAAAAACCCACACACCACTGGTAGACAAGGAGCAGGTAACATGGCAGAAGAATTGGTAACATATATCCAATATTCTATTTTTATATAATTATTTGAAATATTAATATTTGCATGAAATTTTTATTGTACATGCAGAAAAAGCAGAGTTCGGATGGTAGAGTCACTAGGACACAAACAATATAGCCTCCCCATACCAAGAAAGATGGGACTTGTCCTTTTCCTGCTATGAGCAATCAACTAATAAGACTATTATTTTAGTTCATTTTACATCAGAATTTTAGTATTGAAATGTTTAATTAATATTTATTCTTTGCAGGATGATATTAGAAGAATCATTATGAACGATCCTTTTCTAAGGGATAGCGATTTAGATAATGACTCTGTTGCTAAAGTAAATTATGCTCACCTCCCCTTTTTGTTTCTTCTTTTCCTTGTAAGGAATTTGTAGTTCAAAAATATTTTGTTGCTTAGCACTACGTGAAAATCGATAAAAAGCAATGGCCCAAAACTATTGTAAATATCATAAATAATGGTTTTGAGTCGTTGTAAGAGCCGTTGTTTATAGAGCAGTGATTTTCATAAACAATAACCCAAAATCGTTGTTTATTTATTAGATAAACTATGGTCCATGTCCATTGCAAAAAAACAACGGTGTTGAGTCATTGTTTTAACAAAAAAAAGGTTATTTCTCTACCGAAACCACGATCTAAATCAGTGGTATATGTAAGCGACACTGACAAACCATTGTTAATTTCCTCCAAAATACAACGATTAAGGACCGTTGTTTGTGGTTGTTGTAAAATAACAACGATGTTGAGCCGTTGTTCCTAACGAGAAAATGGTTGCTATTTTTATTCCAAAACCACGGCCTAAATCAGTGGTATATAAAAACAATTGTTATGGATCAATGTATTTTCTTTTGTTTTTTTTTTTTAAATGCATAACTTCCATTTTTTTACTATAATTAGAGTCATTTTACCTGTTATAAATACTGTATCAACCACATCACTCTATAAGGAAAAAACTCATAATCCATTCAACTAAATGAAAAAATAATAAGCCAAAAATAAAATTATTCTATATCTTATTAATATATTCAACACCATCTCATTCAAATATTCAAAGATATTATATTAATATATTCTACAACATCCTATAAACACATTCAACAACGCCCTATTTGAGTATGACTCGAGTTGCCAATAAACCCAATGACATAGAATTTTAATGTCTCATTGCTTGACACTTTTGATTGAGAACCTTTCAACTCATTGTCGAGATGATTTTTCTTTTATGATTTGTCCGCTCACTTCTATCTCCTCTTGTGTGTTTTCAGCTTGCGCCTAGCTCCCATACCACGCGTTTTCCTATCATAAAAACAAACTCAGTCACATCAACAAATTTCATAATAAAATAATACTCAAATCTTGCATGTGTATTCAAGCAAAAAAATGGAAAGTATAAGAGCAACTTGCATAAAATTTTTTATATAATTACATTAGGAGCTTAAAATTGGAAAATGAATATGTAAAGTATATAGTAATAATCCAATCAAATGAAAAAGAAAATAACTAAAAATTAGATTCAGATCCTATAACTCTGCAAACTGCAAATTACTAGACATAGAAGCACTAATACTTCTAAGAAGTGAGGATAACTAGCTAAGTACCTTATTGCAACCTGGTACGAGATCTTATAGTAGTTTCATCCATTCACTGATCTTTTTTCTTCTGATCTAGAAGATAATTAAAGACTCGGGTTCAATGTCTAAAATAGTCTCGAATTTCATAAACCGTGTAGGTTTGGGGTGAACATGGGTATATGTAGTTCAAATGTGTGTATATGGGTTCACAAGGGAACCCATGCACATCTACACAACTTAGAGTGTGTATGTGACTAACACATTAGGTGTGAGAGGTTTATTAAACACCTAAGTATGGTGTGTGTGAGTAATAAGCTAACAAGCTCATGTGTTGAGATACAAAGGGGTCTCCCACATGGGTCTCTTTTATTTGCTTGTGGAGTTCTTTGAGAGAGAGAGAAAGAATAGAGAAAGGGAAAGGTTTGTAGAGAAAGAAATATAGATTGATGGATCTAGGTGAGTAGATCTAATAGTGGGTAAATGAAGTGGTGTGATGGTGCGTAGAGATTCGAACTACATGACTCGGATGATCTCGTGCGGATCCTTGAGCTTAATGGGAAGCCGTGAAGTGGATCTAGGTTGTTGAGACCTTCCTTGATTTCTTCAAGAAAGAAAACCCAACCCAAGGAGCATTCAAGGCATTAAAGGTAAGGATTTAATGCTATTAATATTGTAAAAATATCATTTAATGTTCCTTAAAAAATAGGGTTTAAAATAATTAAGATTGGGTGAGGATCGAGTTTGGGGGAAAACTCAGAGCTCGAATGTCTCTGCTCCTCGCGTGCATGAGCTAAAAGGCTCGCTCGCGCGAGCCTCAGAGACATGCCTTAAATAGCCTCGTGAGAGATTAAGAAGAGTTGTGAGAATGCCATGTCTCGCTTGCGCGATTACTTGAAGGCAAAAAGGTCTCGCTCAAGCGAGTCCTTGCGCGACACCCATCAAACAACTAAATGTCAGTTCGATCGCGCGAGGTTTTGACCAATTTTTCTCGCGTGCCTGAGCCTTGGGGCTAGCTCGTGCGAGGAACAGGGTACTTCACCTTGTTCGTTTCTTCTGAATTCTTTAGTAGTTTATGTCCTTTTTTTTTCTAGGCATTCTTAGAGGTTGTTGGAATACTTTTGATTATAGGAGCGATATGGGGAGAGATATGAGCACGTGCTTGACGCGATTTTGTTGAATCTGCATGTGACTCCGTTTGAGGTAGGGAAACTCAATGGCATGTGTATTTTACTTTTAACTAGCATGTGCGTAATGATATGATAAGGATATACATGTTACTTTAGTAAGTGATTGGTATTTGCATAAGTTCATTCATAGCTTTTGATTACATTATTTTCATAAGTATAATCACTAAGAAAGAGAATCTTGCATGCGTGAGTGTGAAAATGCTGGATAAGTTATATGTGTGACATCTGGGAGATGTAAGGCATATTGTGTGTGGTGGCAAGGAAATGTGAAGTAGTGTGTGAGAACCAAATGTGAAACTTGAACTAATTATACTTACCACAAATCACGGTGATAAACTATATGTAACATGAACATTGGATTTAAAGTTTAAATTGTGAATACCCAACAGACACGACGAGATATCCGTGACCGGTACGGCAGAATGTCCGTACAAATTGTTTACCGGTTCGGCGGGATACACTACGTCAAAATGAGGAAAAAACTACTATAGCAGCATAAAATAAACCACTGCTTAATATAGTGGTGCAACATACCACTGTTTAAAATAATGGTTTCTAAAGTTAAATCAGTCGTCACGTGTGTGTGATGCCATCATCACGTGCAAAACCATCGGGCCTCCCTTGAAAACGATCGGGCCTCCCTATTTTATTTTTATCTCCTAACAAAACACCTCTCTCTCTCAGCTCTATCATTTTCTCTCTGAAACCCACCCTTCCTCTCCTCTTCCTCTCCCTCGACGATCTCTCTGGTCCTCTCACGAGCACGATCGATGCCAAATTGGGACTAGTTCTTCTAGATCTCTCACAATCGATTCTCTGGCGAAGTTTCGATAGGGATCACAGATCTGAACAGCTTGCAGGGGATATTTCTGTCTCACAATCAGCTCACCGGAGAAATCCCTGCGACGATCGGTAACCTAACCAACCTCCAAGAGATCGATCCATCGTACAATTCGATCTCTGGTTCGATCCCTCTCCTCATTGATCCGTGGAGGGTTCTTCGGTTTCAAAGGTAAGGTCTATGAAACCCTAATTATTTGATGTTGAATCGGTGATTTATAGCTCTAAAATCCTTTAGATTTGTTCATTTCTGATTTTGTTCTATTTTTTTTTTTTAATATAGAACTCGATTTTTTTTGTTTAAATTAGAATCGCTTTTTCAATTTTTTGGACGAATATTTGTTTTGTTTAAATTAGAATCGCTTTTTTTTTTAAATATAGAACTCGATTTGTTTTGTTTAAATTAGCTAATCTATTGAACTTTTGGACGAATATTATCCTGATCCTAACAAATGTAAGAGACAAGATGAGCATATATGCTCTCTCACAAAATTCTCCAAACTAATTAAAAAATTGGAAAAAAATTTCGAATACGTGGCCGATTGACCTTTAAGCGGTATATTAGCTTGATTTGTCTCTCCACAATTTTCAATTTTTTAGTAACATCTTCTTTAGCATTCTAGAGTTTTATGTCCTATAAAATCAGGGTTACGTTCGAGTAAAATTCTTTCTACAATTACCTTTGTTAGTTGGAGTCCTAAAAGTTTGAAGTCTAGTAAAGTACAATTAGAGAGTTACTAGAGTTAGACTAGGAGTATCTTTTCTTATAAATATGTAACTCGATTTACTGAAATAGTAAATTGGTGTGAAGATTTTTATGGAAATTTCTTTTGAGAAAACTTGGGAGACCTGAGAGTTTTAACTCCTCGCCTTGATGGTTGAGTCATGAAGTCGAGATTTCCACGAATCTCGTGGAGATTTTTAAGTCTCGTGTCGAATTTAGAGGGTTCGATCTTCTTAATTGCCGGAATTTCACTGTGAAGATGGATCTATTTGTTGATTGGAGTGTTGTTTTTTAGCTGCATTCGTCCCAATCCGGGTTTATATTGGTGTCTTCGTATCGTCTTATCTATTACTTATGAAATTGTATATACTTCTACAACTCTGATCAGATTGTGTTCTGTCTCTATTGTCCTTCTAATACAAGTGGTGTTAAAATTAAATGAATGCAATTGCTCCCCTACAAAAGGCGTGTGAATTTATTTAATCAACAACGATCAGAGGGCAGAATATTCTCACGCCATATTGTTTTATGTTTGATCTTCTTTTATATTCTATTTATCTCTCGCTATCTATCTCCTAGTATGAGGAGTGTTATTATTCAAATTTTATTTTAAAGCAGTTATATATCAAACAATAGCGGTAATATAGAATAAGTGAAGATTATTCGCTAAGAAACTTGGAGCAGAATCAACAAGTAATATCATCTTTGTCTTGTTGTGTTTTAACACATATTTGAGAGTTGATGGCAGGACTCTACCAACGCTAATTCATTTGCCTAGCCATATTAATTTCTGCACCATTAATATTTATCTATTTGAGTCTTGTTTGTGGTTCACATTATATAATAGTGTCCAAATACTAAAATTTATGACATTAGGACACTAAATGTTTGAATTGCCTTATCCAACTCCCCCTTGGGATTGAAAGTCTTCTTTGCTTCATGGTTGCACTTTGTTTGTAATTTTATTTTATCAATAAACTCTCTCTTTGACAAACAAATTTTCTGAGAGAAATCAACCCATTACAAAGAGACCAAGTGAAATGGCACAAACACACAAGGTGCATGACTTCAATGAAGGCTAAACATGAGTAGCAACATCTCTGTCTCAATTTATTTTATCAGTAATATGAAAGAATGAATTATGGTAGTAAACCTATTTATTCCTCCTCACCTAAAGAAGAAATCTCAAATCTTCCATTGATAAAAAAGAGAGCATTTCATTGAGAAACTCTAAGCAACAAAAAAGACATTTTATTTTACTTAGATATTTATGTCATATATATTCTTCTACTCCAGCTATTTCTTCTGTAGCATCCCTACAATGTTTCTTAACTTTTAAGTTTTTACGATTTCTGCATAAAAACATTTTATTCTAGTTGTGCTCTCTCATAGGGACTCTACTACTAGAAGCATTGCTTTTATAGCATCTCTAGAATGGTTGGTTCACTACGTCAAAATGGGGAAAAAACTACTGCAAGAGCATGAAATAAACCACTCCTTAAAATAGTGGTGCAATGTACCACTACTTAAAACAGTTTTTTCTAAAATTAAATTAGTGGTTTAATAGATGATTCGCCTATCACGTGCTATCATCACGTGCGAATCGTCGGGCCCAACCCCCTCGCCCCGCCCTCCCCGGTCTTTTAACTCTTTATCACTAAAACGACTTTCTCTTAACCAGTCTCTCTTTGAATCTCATCGAAACCCTAGCCTCTCTCTCTTTGAATCTCGCTCTCGATCTCGACGAACCCTAACCACTCTCTCTCGATCCACAAACCCTAACCTCTCTCTCTCTCTCTCGATCGACGAACCCTAACCGCTCTCTCTCTATCCACAAACCCTAGCCTCTCTCTCTCTCGATCTCGACAAACCCTAACCTCCCTCTCTTTGGATTTGTTGGACTTGGAAGCTCTTAAATTTGTAGATAATTAGATTGCTCTATATTAGTTGGATATGTTGGATTTGTTGGATATGGTAGCATGAATGTGTAGATAATTAGATTGCTCTATATTAGTTAGAATTATGGTAGCATGAATGTGTAGATAATTAGATTGCAATAGAGTTGTGCATTTTTTGTTGAACAAATTGTCACTTTTAGTTTTTAATGGCTAATATTGTTGATACTTGTCTTTTCCCTCAATTCTCCTACTTGAGTTTTGTTTTTTTTTTTTTTTTGTAGAAGATGCCTCCAGCAATCCCAAACAAAAAATGGATGACAATAGTAGAACGTCTGTCTTCTGAATATCTCGATGGCGTTGCATCATTTATTTTGTTTGCAAAACAAAATGTTGAGGATGTTAATTGGTGTTGTTGTCCGTGTGTTAAATGTCGAAATTTTCAAAAGCATAACCTTGAAACCATTATGGAGCATTTAATTTGTGATGGCATGGATAGTTCGTACACGACATGGACATATCATGGGGAGTCGTCTTCTACAAATTGTGTTGATGTTGGGGTTTCTAGTAGTTCAACTAGTAACCAAAATAATGATATGTTTCCAAGAATGGAAGAAATGTTGAACAACACATTTGGACATGTTCATCTTGAAGACTTACCTGAGGATGAAGATGATGATCAGGATGAAGGTGATGATCAGGATCCACATGATTTACCTGAGGATATGGATATGGAGTAATTTGAAGAAACATGCATTAGAACCACTATATCCGTCATGTAAGGGTGAGCATACGAAATTGTCAACTACAGTTGAGTTGTTGAGTATGAAGGCTAGACATCAGTGGTCTAATAAAAGTTTCACGGAGTTGTTAAAAATGCTAAAAGAAATTTTGCCCGTGTCAAATACTTTACCTGATAGCACCTACGATGCAAAGAAGTTAGTTAAGTCTTTGCGCATGAAACATGAGATTATTCATGCTTGTCGCAATGATTGTATATTATATTGAGAGATCATGATAAAATGAGTGTCCTACATGTGGTGAGAGCAGATGGAGACCTGTGGAAGCTTCAAAGCCAAATTTTAAACAATTACCATGGAAGAAGTTAAGATACTTTCCACTAACCCAAAGACTTCAAAGATTATATAGTGTACCATGGATTGCAGAGACGATGATATGGCATGCAAATGCAATTGAAAATGAAAGTTACATGGGTCATCCAGTGGATTCTTCAAGTTGGAAATCAATCAATGTTCGTTGGAGTGACTTTTCTCTTGAGACACGTAATGTTCGTTTAGGACTTACAGCATTTGATTTAATCCTTTCGGAAACAAGAGTAATTCTTATAGTTGCTGGCCTGTTATGATTGTTCCATTTAATCTTCCTCCATCTATGTGTATGCGAAAAGAGTTTACAATGTTAACTCTATTAATTCCAGGCCCAAAAGGTCCAGGGCACAACATTGATGTCTACTTACAGCCACTGATTGCAGAGTTAAATGAATTATGGTCCGCTGGTGCTACAACATATGACTCTTATAAAAAATCTATGTTCAACATGAAAGCAATTCTATTATGGGCTATACATGATTTTCCAGCATATGGCCATCTTTCGGGATGTAGGACAGCGGGAAAGTATGGTTGTCCTGTTTGTAGTGAAGAGGTTGATTCGGCATGGTTATCACATGGAAAGAAATATGCGTACATGGGCTATAGAAAATTTCTTACTGATATGAGTCATCCTTTCAGAACTCAAAAGTCACAGTTTAATGGGAAGGAAGAACATAGAAAGCATCCCCGCCGGTTGAGTGGTTCTGAAGTACTATGCAAAATGAGATGTATCAAAACAGAATTTGGAAAGGTAGCAAGCAAGAAGAGGAAGAGATCCGAGACTGAGCATGAAAAGAGCAGTGCGTGGTCAAAGAGATCAATCCTATATGATTTACCATATTGGAAGGTGGATAATTAATATATTTTATTTTTCTAATATGAAATTTATACTTCACTTCACTCAAATATTAATACATGTCCTTTATGTTTGTAGGATATTCTTATTCGTCATAATTTGGATGTAATGCATGTGGAAAAAAATGTCACAGAGAACCTAATTGCAACAATTATGGACACAAAGGGTAAAACCAAAGATGGTGTTGAAGCACGTTATGATCTCAAAGATATGAATATAAGGAAAAATTTGTGGCCCGTGGAAGTAAATGATAAGTTGTATTGTCCTAAAGCTCCATTTTGCTTGTCACGAGAAGAAAAAGAAATAATTTATAAAACCTTGCATAATTTGAAGGTTCCTATTGGATACAGTGGAAATTAGAAGGGCAAGGTATGTTTGAAGGAATTCCAACTCAAAGGCTTGAAGTCACATGATTATCATATCCTCATGCAACAGTTACTACCAGTCTTGCTGATGCATGCATTCAAGAAAGAGAAACCATTGAGAGCTGCTATTCGACAATTGTCAATATTTTTTAATGTCCTATGTTCTAAGGTTATCTCTCGTGTTGACCTTTTGAACATGAAAAGGCATATAGTCGAAACACTATGTGTATTTGAAAAGTACTTCCCGCCGTCATTTTTTGTTTCTATGATACACCTTGTTGTTCACTTAGCAGAGGAAGCGCTTGTTTGCGGACCTGTCCGATATCGATGGATGTATCCTTTCGAGAGGTAAATTATTGCAGTAAAATTAATAACTTCTTTTAGTTAATAACGTTAACATTGATATCTAATTGAAAAAAATGTGCAGGATGATGAAGACATATAAGCATTATGTGAAAAATCAGACATATCCAGAGGGGTGTATTATGGAGCAATATCTCATGGAAGAATGTATGAGGTATTGTATGGAATATATGCCAAATTCTAGCAGAGGAAGCCATAAGAAAGGAGAAAATGCGTTCGTGGAACAAGATGTTACTTTTGGGTACCCTATCGATGGAAGTGGAAAAACTTATCTTCTTCAACACGTGCAGTATGAACAAATACGTAGATGGGTTCTAAAGCATTATCCAGAAAATATTGAGTGGGAGAAGTAAGTAATTTATTTTATATTTTTAAATTATATATTTTATTTTTAAAATGATATAATATAATTAAGAGTTAATATTTACAGGAAGTATCAGGCTTATCTTCAAGATCACAAGTCAAGCAATAAGCATCAGAGGGACAACTACATTCCTTGGTTAAGAAAAGAATTAGAAAATGAAGAAAATTCTATCATGAAGAGCCTTCGATGGTCCGGACTTCAATGCCATATCATATAATGCTTACATGATCAATGGTTATCGAGTTTTGTACGCTGTCTGAAATGAATAAAGCACACAAAATGATGGTATCATGAAACTTTAATTAACTAGCTTGGTCAAGTGCGAAAGATAAGAACCATGTGGAAGAAGAAGTTACTTATTATGGTATTATCAAACAAATACTTGAGTTAGATTATGGTTACTTTAAAAACAGGTCTTCTCTCGTGGCTCGTATAGAAGATAAAAAAAATGGTTGTGTGGTTGACCCAGAAACTGGGTTAGTGTTTGTTAATCTTAGGAGATTTATGAGGATTTCACATGAAGATGATGAGCCGTTTATTCTTGCCTCTCAAGCCACTCAAGTCTTCTATTGTAAAGATCAAACTAGGGATGATTGGTATGTCGTATTGGATGCTCCAAAGAGATTGACTCGGTATGTAGATGCCTATGAAGATCCCTTAGCACTTGAAGGAAGACCGGCGGATGCTTTAGCATTGGCATTAGCAACTGATGTTGTGGATGAGGACGAGGACGAAAATTAATCTAGTTCTTTCATATTGTTCACTTGAACCTTATTTCTTCTATCCAATAATTTTAACAAAAGAATTACTTATATTTCTTGTTGTTGATTTTCCTATTTTAATGTTGTTATAAGTTAGCTACAATTTTCAATTATCTTATTAATGCATTTTATATCCTTAAATGATAGTTTGATCAACAACTAGAGTTTGCCAATGTTTTCAGCAAAAGATAATGGCACAGTTTGGGTCAGAACCGAGTGGATCTGAATCAGTTGGAACTCAAGAGAGTGGTTAGTTTATTATTTTCTTTTGTTTGGTAAATGTTATTTACAAATTATTAACAATATTTTATTTATCCAGGTACGCGTTTGAAAATTCAGATGAATGAACATGGGCAGCCTATTGGAGATGCTTCAACGCAATTTGCCACATTTGTTGGTCGGATGACGAGGACTCATTGTCCACCTGCATATGAGTCTTGGAAAATTGTACCTGTTTCTATAAAAGAGAAAATATGGCGCTTTGTCTCAGTGAGTGTATGTTGTTCATGCAATTTTCATTTAGTTATTCTACAAATAATTTTGATATCGTTTTATTTTCACTATAGGATAAATATAATGTTCCAATTAGTCAAAAAAAGATGGTCTTAACGAAAGCGAATTTAACTTGGAAGCAATGGAAACATGACCTTCGCACCGTTTATGATAAATATGAAACGGACGTAGAGCGGATGAAGTATCGACCAAAGAATGTGAAGGGAGATGATTGGAGAGCATTTATTAAAATGTGCTCGACAGAGGAAGATAAAGTACGCCGAGAAAAGGGGAAGACTTGTAGGAAAATAATGATGAACCCACACACCACTAGTAGACGAGGATCAGCTAAGATGGCAGAAGAGATGGTAAAATCTATCACATAAATTTTTTAAATAAATTTGTTAGAATATTCACAATTGCTTATGACCTTATTGTACAGAAAAAGCAGAGTTCGACTGGTACAGTGACGAGAACACAAATATTTTTAGCCTCTCATACTAAGAAGGATGGGACGTCCTTGGGCACACAAATTGTAAGATTATTTTAATTATTCATTTGCCATTGATAAATAATTAATATTGATCTTTAGGATCACTATATTTAACCATTATTTATTTTATTCAGGATGAAATTAGGAGGCTTGCCTTATCTGATCCATTCTTCGGAGAAAAAGATTTAGATAATGACCCTGTTGCTATGGTTTGTGGGCGTGATGGAAGGGGCAACATACGGGGTATGGGTACGGGTGTATCTAAGACCTCCATTCAAGCGTCCGCTCAGGCTAGGGAGATTGCTCACCAGGAAAAGATAGCACGTGAGAGCATTCAATCACAGGTTGATATGCTTAGACATGAGCTTGATGAGGAGCGTAGAGCACGCAAGATCCTTGAGGAAAAAGTGAATTTACTATCACCTCTAGCTCCTTCTAAAGGGACATCTATATCGACATCGGTTGACCAATTCGATTCTTATCAGGTATAAATTCAATGTTATGAAATAATAATCATTAGAGTTGTCATTGTCATATCTTATTTAAAGCACTTTTGCATTGTTGTTTTAGTCTCTCTTAAACTCTACAGTTTAAAGGCTATAATTTTTTTAAGAAACTCGACCGTCATCGGTTCAGCCTGAGATACTTGTGAACCAACCATCCATGCGCTGCCTATTGAAAAACTTAAAGAATAAAGCCATTGGACTAGATCGAATGCATAGAGAGGCGACAACGTCAAGAGTTTCATACGCCATCATAATTGATAATATTTTCGAGGTCAATACAGAATTATATGCGAGCGAAGGAACATTTGGCGATGTTACAATTGGTGATATTATTACTTGGCCCAAGGGACTTGTAGATTTTATTTGATCTTGTTTAGGGGTAAATTTGATTCTATTTTACTAAGTGATTTTATTTTCATAAATATGTTTATATTTCCATCTAGCCTACTCACATTTTCAATTATAAAATAAAGCAAAAGTTGAAGTTCTCACTTTTCTTGTTGTAGCCCAAGACCCAAAAGGCAAAGGAAGAACAATAAAGATCAAATGAAGAACTGCGATCAAATGAGATGATTTAAGAACATCTGCGAATGGTCGGCTTTTAACATCCCATAGCTTTTCAGAGGATTTTTTTTTGTATTTGGAGAAAATTGAGATGATTCATCTCCTACTGAAAAAAAAAGCAATACATGAAATGAACTAGTCATCAATATTTTTTTTTAAATATCTTATTCATCTCCTACTTTAGGGCTGAAAAATTGGCCGCTGAAAAGGTATGCATGGCTTTATTCCCTGATCCAATATTGACTTTTCTTGTATTGAGTCGGAGGTAATTCTATCTATTTGAACACTATTCTGCCAATAGGTAGTAGTACCACCAATCACTTGAAATGAACTAGCACCTTTTATCGCTGGGAAGACCTCCAATCACAACCCCCTTAAAACAGGGCTGCATTCTGCCAATAGGTAGTAGTACCACCAGCATAACCTTTAATTACTCGGAGTGTGTTAAGGAATTTACTGTTTCCCTAACTTAGTGACTATGTTAGGGAATTTACTGCACCCTGACTTAGTGACTATGAGTGTGTTAAGGAATTTACTGTTTCCCTAACTTAGCTGATGTGTGTTGTTGCAGCATCTAATGCTGATGAATTAGATGAAAAATCGAAGAAGCAGTTGTCCAACAAAAGGACGTTTCAAAGTGACATCGAAAAATGTTGAGTCGAGAAAAGGTGAAGTGGCTATCATTGATCTGGTATGATATTCCATTTCCAACTTATTTAAAACAAATTATTACAAATTATTATCCATAGTCGTAGGTTTCATAAATGGTAGATTAACATCCATCAGCGATCTGCAAGAACTTTAAGTGATTTGTGTTGAATGATTTATTAACTAACCCTTGATTATGCAGAGGAGGAGATTCCATGGACACGATCTAAGATGAATGTAAGTCAATGAAAATTCAATTCATCATTGATGAAACCTTGATATTTTTTTTGGGTGTAGATATTTCGTTTAAACACATTGAGGGAAGGTGTGGCAAGTCCTACGGTTAGAGAATGGGTGTTGGGAGATTCTTTACATATTGGGGATAGCTCACCCATTTCTTAATATTATTTTCTTCTTTTTTGTAGTTTTTGATTTCCTTTAATAAATTCTTGACTTGGAGAAAAGTGCTTTGTGAAAGCCTGTTCTTGCTTTTTATTGTATTTATATATATATTTTTCCATAAATAGGTGATGCCTGTATAGATATAGGTCTGCGGTAGCTACTTGTTGACGGACTTGTGTATGCCACATTCATGATTCACAGATCCTTAATGCAACCCACATGCTAGCACTTCTTGATTGATGGCTTAGTGAGTTGTGAGATGATTTTACATTTCGTGGGGAATCATTATCCATTGTGACCTTTTTAACTCTGGGCCCTACTCTCCCATCATCATTTAAACAACAAGGTCATAGATCTCATGACCTTGCACCACATGAACGATCTTTTGATGCAATTTTTGCATCCGTCAAGGTGGGATACTGTGATGGTGACGATTAACATAATTCTAATAACTAACCGATCAACTTTGGAATCATTTTTGAGACATTAATTGCTTGTATAAATGGATCATATTTAGGTAGCATCTATATG
Organism: Chloranthus sessilifolius; assembly: GCA_021018995.1. Taxonomy (NCBI): domain Eukaryota; kingdom Viridiplantae; phylum Streptophyta; class Magnoliopsida; order Chloranthales; family Chloranthaceae; genus Chloranthus; species Chloranthus sessilifolius. Next base: position 27,622,680 of record CM037597.1, on the reverse strand, counting down.
TTTGAATTTTTCGGGCTAGATAAGATGGGGGCTCTAGAAGTGACTAAAGTTGTTCATAGGCACCGGATGGCGTCTTATCACTTGCATGTGGTTGCATCTTGGAGTTATCCATTTACTTGCCAATATGTTGAGTCTTCTATTTATTGGAATTCGGCTTGAGCAAGAATTTGGTTTTGGTATGTACAATTAATTTTCAGCTTTATTTATGTTCTCAATGTTATGATGTATCACTTTATTAGGATGAAATATAGTGGTTTGTTACTCTAGACTTTAGAGTGATGCATATTATAGACATTAACTTTTTGTAAATATGCACATACAATTTCGGTTTGTGCGGCTTTGCTGTGCACTTGCAACTACCTAGTGTATGTGTTTGTGTATGTTGACAAAATGTGAATGTGTTGTGTGGCGCACCGAGAGTGTGCCATCCATACTAATGAACTCAATATTTAAATAAGTTTTGAGAAAATTGAGAGGGAGTTTCTCGAGGAAGTGAGGGGACTCGAAAAGATTTCACCTTCTCAAGCGAGGTGTAGTTGAATTTCCTAAGGAGGATGGGGTTTGGGGATTGAAGCCCAATATGGATTTTCAACTTCATCAAAGTCACATATCCATGAATTTCCCTAATATGGTACTTTCTAGATCTGCAAGATATGTATCGCACATGTCCGTCATATAAGCCGTAATACAAACTTAGAACACATGTCGCTTCGGTTTGCCTAGTTTCTCAAGTTGCATTGTTTAATCAATAAAATGTCTTGGCAATAGTGGTTTGAATTCCTTCTAACGAATATTTCTGAGCGCTTACTTCCTTATTGGTTATTATCCATGAATTGGTTTGCTATATCTTATCTCTGGATTTGGTGGGAGTTCTGTCGACTCTTTTATCCAATCAAGTATATCTATTGGTGCTTCGGTGCACTCTTTGGATTGCTTGGGGCATGCTTTGAACTTCTCACAAATTGGACAATTTATGGAAATAAGGTATTCCTATAAATTATGCATTTAATTAATGGAAGTAGGGTATAAATGTTGTACCTTGTTGTTTTGTAACAATCTTTGTTTTATATATTAATGATTTGAAATCTCGATGTTTCGGTTTGCATTCTTGACTCTTGTGCTCATCATTGCAATAAATTTGGCGTGGGCATCCTCCGCATGTGGACAACTTTGCTCATATTGGAGGGTTTGCTTGAGGTTTCTTCTTGGATTCGTGTTTCGATTCAACCTCGGTTTGGATGGATTAGTAGAAGGAATCTTCTTCTTGGATATAATCTGATGTAGTTAAACGAAACATACGGGGTTTGCTTGAGGTTTTTAGTACTAATACCACCGATACTGTGTTGGGCGGTATCGTCGATGTCGAATAGTTTTGATACCATGAGCGTTCGCACTTTTTAATGGTTTAATTATTTTCTCCTAACTTGGGCATAATCTTGTTGTAAATTTATTCTAAGGAGGGCACAAACTATCGAATTTTCACCAATTCCTCTGAAACTATTCGGTAGAATCATTTTATACTTTCATGCGTAAGGAACATGTCTTCTACATTACCGTGGATGGATATGGGTTTTACCGGTATCTTCTAGAGTTGTGCCTTTTGCTTGATGGCTGACCTTAATAAGGTGTTGACCAAAAGATAGAAAATTGAAGTGCATATAGTGAGGTGAAAGATATTCTTTGCACGTTCATATAGATCCTATCTCATCCGTGGGGAGTTGAATGTTGAGCGGACACCCTTGCTAAAGATGGAGCTTTATGGACTCATTTTATTTTGATCCCATGGTAATGTAGCTTTGATCCTATGTAACTTTTTCCGGGATTGCGCACCATTCCAATTCTTCTTCATTGCGATTCATTTGGGTTTTAATATATAGATGTTTTATCCGCTTTTTTAAATGTTTCTTTGCTTTGTTCATGTAAGTTGGTATAACTATCTTTGGAGGTTTGGGTTGATTGAGTGACTATTATTTGAGATTTACATGGATTACGGTTCGGTGCATGTCCATGACGAGAAATTGACATCTTTGATTATTGACTATCTTGAAAAATCTCATGTCATCAAGAGATGCATAAGGCTAAGATTTTCAAATAACTTTGACTTTTCTATCAACCAAAAACCTTAAACATACCGCAATAGTGGATCCAAAAAGACCATTCTTAATTCTACGTACTTTCGGGTACTATGAATTTAACAAAGGGGTCAATTGAAATTCAATCAGATTAGATGTTACGCAAGCGGTATCACCAATGGCTTTGAATAATGAAAAGGCATAAGATAAAGATATTACACTAATCCCATTGATTCATTTGGCTCTCATCAAGATTACTTTTTGTCACCTTTGCTATTTATTTCTTTTCAAAGATGCTAATTGAGATAATATTGTACAAGTTATTTGTAGATATATCCAAGTTGGTAATGTAGAATGGACAAAATTTCATATAATTACTATGCATTTTAAAATGTTTACGACACTTGGGCAAGGCATGGTCAGCGATGGTTACCGAGATGTTGTCAACGTTGATATTTCTTGATGGTGATTGAAGCTATGCAAAAGAAATACCGGAGTATGCAGAGCTCAAATGTATCCTATTTATCGTTGGCTTGAATAATATAGTGCTATAGAGCTGGTTTACGAATCAATCCATTCGAATCAAGCTTGAGGACAGCCGCTTTGTTGGACATGTGTTACTATTCGCATAACACGATCTAAAGATGCGGTGTCAAAGATTACATAGAAAACCATCTCTAGCATGTGATTTGAAGCGATCAAGTGAATGAGTGACTAAAAATGATTTGAGATTTACATGGCGGTCATTCATTTTAAAGGCGTTCATTGTTTTGAATCACGTGATGGAGATGTTTTCGATGCAATCCTTGAGCAACTAGATTTTATTGTTGTGTTCTTCACATCACTTGCACACTTTACGAAAATAGTGCCAAGTGTCCAAAATTAGTGTCTGTTCTTAAACTTGAAACAGTTCATCACATACCAACTTAGTTTCTCGGTTTTTCGATATATTCGCCTAAGAAATGGTGGAAGTGTTGATGAGTTTTGTGTCATAAACTCTTAATGAGAATTCTGATCCCTATTTTGTTTTCCTAAACTTTTGACAGTTTTTAATATGGATGTCCGAGATATGGATGGTTTTGAATCTGGTTCCTTCGATGTCATCATCGATAAAGGTATTACTCTATAGGTCTCAACTGGCTCTGTTCTATCTTGTACTAACCACTCCAAATTAATTATTTGGTACTCTATCTATATTCTTTGGGAAGAGTTGAGATTTGTGTAATCAATTCTTTGAATGTTTGTTTCTCGACACTTGTGTATTGGAACCCTAGACTCTCTCATGGTGAGTGTTGTATACTCTAGTTTAGATACCTCGTATCTTTGCGAAAGTGAGTTACTTATAGCCGTTCTTGAGTGCACGTAGTGTGGGCATGATGCACAAAATGCAACAAAGATGCTTACGAGAGGTTGGGAGGTATCGGGCGCCAAATATTTTCTTTTCAATATTTTTCCACTTTTGATTCATTTATAATATATTGATGCAGTTTATTCAAATTCTCAGGGTCCTCTAGAATCGAGGAGTCTATATTCTCGTACGCTTACCTTCTTTAGTACTTAAACTTTTCAAGTGAATTATCTCTGAAGCCTCTTCTTGATTCATTGATGCAGATTACATATGGAGCTCCAATTTATCGAGTATCTTTCTTGAGAGAGTCATGCTTGTGGAAAATGAAACTTCATTTAATAGGTCTCCTCCTCTCTTTATTTTGTTGAAAGCATAGTGAAAGAGTCGAGAATTTGGGAATAGATTTGCATATATATGTATATATATATTTCAAAAATTAAATGAGACTTTTGTCGCTATGACTGGAAGTGCAAGTTGATTGAAATTTAACTATGCTAGTTAATTCGAACTCCTAAATCACTTTTTTAGCTTTGTTAGATGTGATGACCTTGCTATCCTTGCTTGAAACTACTTGATATCTAACTTGAACATACATATGACTTAACACCCTCATCTTTCTCACAACTAATATCTGAAAACAATAATAGATGTGTAGCACACTAGCACTTTTACCTAAACTCAACCTTTTAACTTAAATAATTTAAAATTGTTTTCCATAACCCACTCGATACACATTCCCATCCCATGATCTTGGGTCCGGTGGATAGAAAAGTTGATAGATTTTAATGTTGTTTCCATTAAAATCTGCAATGGAAAGTCTGACTTGAGTTTTTCTCAAGATACTAATTTTCTGTGGGAATGCCAGATCAAAATACATTGGATGTGCGAAGCTAGAACCGGCGTGGTTTGCCATTTGGAATTCACTTAAACCACTACTTTTTGGTCATAAATGCGTTCTTACTTTCTTTGTGTATATATTTTCAAATTTTCAACAGCTAATATATATGTTTGGCCACTTGGAGTTCATCTAGCCTGCCATCTTTAGTAACAAATGCAATCTTAGAAGTTTATACAAACTCCAAACAACTATTCTTCTGGTTCCAAAACCCAAACTCTCGTCAGTTGGAACTTGCTTGTGATCCCTCATTCCTTAGTAATAATAATAATAATTAGCAATATCTGTTCCTTCTGTTCTCTACCTCCATAATATTTTCAATTATATTTAACATTTTTCCAATCGAAAGAGGATGAAATAAAAGACTAAATACTTTACGTAGTGTGGTTCTTATTTTTTATCTGCTTACTTGTTGGCATGTTGTGCAGAAAGCCTGCTGTTGAAAGAACTTTAGCACATAAAAACCGGAGATAACGGGTCCCATTCCATTAGACGGAGATGGTGGCATCCAGCTCTCCATCGATTAGCGAAAACCCGGCGTCCATTTCATCTATGTATGCATCAAGGTGTGTATCATCTTACTTTCCTTTTCGCTACTTGGTGTGACAAATTCAAGTCTCTGTAAAGAACTAAGCTAGTATTAGACACACTCAACCCAACCACCACTTTGCCCGATTCAACCTCCTTTTGTCCAAGTGGTCAAAGCCCTTCACCTTGAGGCTGCACGTCATTTATGAGCATACAAATCGGTGAAAGTTCACTTTTGACCAACCTTCCTTCCAGCGATTTGGCGCTCAAAATTTGATGTATTTACCAAGGTTGATGGTAAAAATTTCAGCATTTACCAAGGTTGGTGGTTTGAGATTGACTGAGTGTCATTTTTGGACGTTCACGTCAAGTACCTTTACGAGTGGAAAAAACAGCGAAAACCAATGAAACTAACAAAAAACCAACTAAATCGAATCGAAACAAATCCAACAGAAATCGAAACCGATTTTGGATCTACGGTTTTGGGTGTCGAAAACCAAAATCGGTTGAGTAGGAGAGAAAAGCGACCCTAAAACCGAAAAACCGAAAAAATATAAAATCTCTTCTGAAAATGAAAAAATTCAGAAAAAATTGAAGTATTCAATAGCCAGCGGAACTTGTTTCGGGATATTTTGACTTTTCTTGAGGTATTTCTTTACTCACAATAAAAAAGATATAATCCTGATTATGCGACTGGTGTGGTATAGTAATGTTAAATCACGTGTGCAGGCTGGTGAAGTTCCTGAAACATCAACAAAGGTTCAACATGGTGGCGATCTGCTAAAATCATCAACATGGAGCGAATTGATACAGGTATTTGATTAGTATTGTCAAAATATGACTATTTCTGCAGTACTCAAAATTTTAACTGAAATTTTGGATCTCATACAAAAAATACGAAATTTTAGATTTCGATTTTGATTTCGGTGGGGACCGAAATCGAAATTTTGAACCAAAATTTTGGTAGTTTCGGCCAAAGTTTTGAACCTTGGGGTAAAATATTATTTTCCCACTTCCCAATTTCATAAAGACATAACACAGACTGGACAGGAGATGGATGGTGACAAATATTTCAGACACCTTAACCCATATAATTTAAAACATATGTATTGATTTTAATTGTCCTAATGATATCTTGAATGATGAAATTTTAATCGATTTTTTGGGAGTCTAAACCAAAACTGCCTGATTGGTTGATTAAGTAACATTTGTCTAATCATCTTTGAGCAATTCTACGAAAAACAAGATCTAATTAGTGGCAGGTTAGAACCATCTTACCACTTGCTCCTACATCTAATGGCTTGCACTTGATAAGCCATGTGGAAACACGACATCCGTGCCACCTACATCTAATGGCTTGCACTTGATAAGCCATGTGGAAACATCAATAATGACCAAACTTCTCAATTTAATTGCTTAATATCATAAATATTTAATTACGTTCTCCTTTGATTTCAGGCAAAACTTTTCGATTTGAAGCCCACCTCAAACGGATCACTAGGGGACGGAGATATTTGGCAGGAGAGGCGAAGCATATATATATTTTTTTAATTATGAAACTAGGTCATGGGGTCCTTAGATTGTTAACTCTTTTTTTTTTTTGGAATAAAAGGATTGAGCATGTAAAGTTTAAAATATTTGATTGATTTGAAAGGTTGGATCATAGGTTGAAATGTAATATTTTGTTTGAATAAAAGAATTTGGCATCTATTTTATTTATGGATGTGCTTGAATATGAGATTAATAGCTTTTTTTCTTTATATAATTTTTTTTAAAGCATTAAAAATTATATTAAAAAAAAGTATTACAAAAAGTATAAAAAATATTGCATTAAAAAAAAGCATAAAAAAAATATTATTTTAAAAAAATTTGCATAAAAAATTGTCGACGTAATTTTTTTTTTTTTAAAAATTTGTATAAAAAAGCCACTGCCCTAAACAGTTGTAAAAAAAGGAGTGGTTTTATTTTACCACTATACAAGACAGTGGTTTATGAACTTCATAAACCACTGTCTTGTATAGTGGTAAAAAAAAACCACTCCTTTTTTTACAATTGTTTAGGACAGTGGTTTTTTGAAAAAAAACCACTGTCAAAGACAGTAGTTTTTTGAAAAAACCACTGTTTAAGGCAGTGGTTTTTTGGGCTTTTTCACGTAGTGATATCCGTTCTTTGATTTCCAATAGTGGAAATACTTCATTCGACATAAGTCACCTCTTGGAAAGGGACTTGGGCATTGTGAAATGGTTCATATGAATGACGATGGTGGGTACTTCTATCGGGGGGCTCGATGGTATATTGCTCGAGAAATTATTTAAGTTTTAAAGATAAGCTTTCATGGGAGAAGAGGATAGGATAAGTAAAAGATAAGATGTGAAATGTGACATGTGCATGCAGTTCATACTTTCGATAATTTACATGTTTTAATCAGTTTTCAGCTTATGAGTTCATGCTTCGCCTATGTCATGAAATATATGTGCGATGTCAGAAAATATGCATGCTATTTGTTTTCCTTATTGAGCTATGATATAGCTCACCCTTCGACTATATGTCACAGTTTTAGGGATAGCTAAGGACATCGAGGACAAGGATTTAGAGGACACAGACTACGTGCCTTTAATTTGGAGGAGTCAGAGCCCCCTCCTGAGGATTTCTTTTAGTAGACATGCGTTGTGGCACTTTGATTATTTTGTGAGAATCATTGTAAGGCTTGATACGTCCGGCCACTCATATTTTGTAAGAAGTCAAATTACCTAGAGATAGGCTATTCTTTTTGTGAACCATCCCATGGTGACTTTTGTTGTGTCACCGATGGTTCGGTTCAGTTCTTTATTTCATGTGATGGGCATGAGGATTGAACCGTCTTTGATAGTTAGAATTACCTTATATGGAAATGGAAGTTTAAATTGCGTTATTCAGATTCATTTGATTAGTTAGACGTGCTTTTTTTCCGCTAGGTGTAGATGAACCAAGTGTTCTATGTGAAGTTAGGATACAACCTAAAGGGTTGTATCGACAGCGCGGGTTTCGGGATACCGAAATCCGGGCTGTCACAATGTCAATGTTTTAATCAAAGAATAAAATCAATATCAGAGTAATTAGAGAAATTAATTTGGTCTTTTACCCTTTCAACGAGACTATGACTATTTGTGGCTTGGCCTCTTCTTGAAATCCTGTTTTGGTTGCTTCAGCGGCTTTACATTATCCTTATTTTATTTCTGGTTTGGATTTTTGATAGAAATGACAATTTCAGTAGCTTCTGTACATCCGCATTTCTTTGCATTTGAATACCCCTCTTCGGCCTACAAATTTTTGTTAAGTTACCACATTAGACCATAAATGCTCTACTCAGGACCAATGTTTTCAAATTTTAGAATGAATTAAACGGAACAATGAAAACGAATACATAGACCCAATAGAGCAATTTTATAAATCGAACCGTAAACTAAAATCTTGGTTAATTTAGGAACTTAGGCATTGGGTGGGGGGCTAATCCCATGAGGAGAATCTAGTATTTGTGAATGTGGAGAGATCTCATTTAAGCTACAAATGCATTAAAAAATAAAAAGAATTTGACCCTTGATGCAAATAATGTGCTATGCAAATGCAAATAGAGGAGCATATCGAAGCACACATTAGAGAAAAATGATCTACAGAGCTCCGGCGCCATAGTTCTTCTCCAAATGGGTTTTGATCAAGATATCAAATATTGGCCAATACCGATACGTATCAGTTTTTCGGTAAATCAATACGTATCGGTAAATCAATACGTAAACAATGGGCCAGTTCAACTTCACTGGTGTATGTACCAAAAGGTGAGAAAAAGAGACTTGACTTTATATGATTTGACCATTTCTTAGATTTTATCCGTAAACCAAATAACACACCAAAGAAAAGTATGGTTGAATTATGGCACTTCATTTTAAAATTAAACTAGTCACCAAAAACAACCATGGCATCCGAACTGACAGTATTTGGAACTTCAATCCAAAATTACCATGTTGATGCTTGAAAGTGTAACTACAATTGAAATCTATGAACCATGAAGCATTGTATGGCCATAAAGCATTTACACCACCTACCATCGGATCCAAGAAGAAAAGAACAGAGCCAAAATAGAACAATCTGGTAACTATAGCAACTAAAAGAGCTGCATTGTCTTCCATTTGTCAGAACTGAGCTTGATGAAAATCTTCCAAATCCCAAAAATTCAAGAACCCAACAAATATTGTCCTTTACCTTTTACACATTTAAACACAAGGTTCCTTTTCTGTTGGTAACAATAAAAGCTACCTTTTGTACCATACTAAACTATCAATGAAAATTATATCTCTCTCTCTCTATATATATAGGCTTTAAAACTTGTATTGGAGAACCAAATATATAATCAATCAGCCAATACAGGGTTTAAAAGGTGTATACATTATTGAAATCTTGACGACTATATAACTGACAACATACCCAATAATATTTTCAACATACCCAATAACTAAATCATCTAGAACAAGCTCCAAAAAATTACCCACATGCTTGGAATAAAAAAAGTTAGATAACTGTAAATAAAAGGAAAAAAACCCAGAAGAAGGAAATTCATATTCTGTTCATAAACAAAGAATGGTGGCAGATATTCATTCATAAAAGTAAATAAGCCCAGTTATATCATTAATGTATAAACCTCAAAGTAGTTGAATTTGTATGTGCACGGGCCATGCATCAGCTATGTTGTAAAGGTCATCAAATTCTTTACAAATTATACCCCTAGTTCATCAATTGAGATATCCAGGTGGCAGGCTACATGTAGATGGGACTCAGCCCAAAATACCTGCTTGTCAGGCTTCTGACCATTTGATCATAGCACTATTTGTCCATCAATGCTGACCATTTCCCATATACTGTTTAACCATCCATTTGAAAGCTCTCGTAGACTCTTGATCAAATGCTAAAAATTTGGTCAAAGACAGAATTTTTGGGCTGATTCAAATTTAAACTATCACAATGTACCTCGTTGACAGGTTAATACCAGCAACTATCACAGACATAGAGTTTAAGTTTTGGGCCTCAGTATGGGCCTCTATTGGGCATGTTATGTTGAAAGGATGAGATTTGCTTCTTTTGGGTCTTATATTGGCTTAATGAGCCATCCATGGAGCCCATTAGGACGGGATTTTTACCTCACTTAAGTGATTAATTTAAAGTCTTCTATTCCAGTAGGACTCTGTTTGCCGTACTAAGGACTACCAAAATCACACGCTTTGGAGTTAGTAGGGATAACTTACAGGGAGTCGACTGCTCCAATAAACATTATTATTCTAATATTATTTTATGATAAAACCTAAGTTCTTTGGAGGACTTGAAGGGACATACTTTGCATTCCTCAAACTATAGTTGTTGCTCTCTTCTTTTTCATGAATTTGATGGTAAAGGTGAAATCCCATCAATGTGCTACCAAAGCCAGGTGGCCACTTCCCGACCAATACAAAGTGCCTCTTTTAATGAACTAGAGATGCCACTTCAAGAAACCTGTTGGATTACACCAACTAGGATTGAAAGAAGATGGCACTCTAAAGAGAAGAAAGTTGTTCTCTTGTGTAGAAAAGCATCAAAAATGAAGACTAAAGTGATATACTACTTAGAACCTTTCAAATTTCATTCATATGACTTGTAAAATGAAAATACATGAGTGATAAAAATAGCCCATAATACAAAATCGGGAATAAATAAGAATAGACTTCCAAAGCAACTACCTAGCATAGAAAAAGATAGAAAATTATATTCTCAAAGTATATTCCATATTCTCAAGACACTACATTAAATACACAAATTTCCTATGACAAAAAAAAAGTTCCAAGATTGACCAATATAATTGCAAATGGGCCAATGATCCAAAAGCCAAAATGGGTCGGTCTAGCTTATAATTCTAATAGCCCCCCTTGAGCTAGACCGATCGAACGCCGAGCTTTTCTTTGATCTTGATAAACGTTTATTTCTTCAATGCTTTTGTAAAAATATCCGCTATTTGATCTTGCGATTTGCAAGGTTTCACATCAATTTCATCATCATTGATCAAGTCACGGATGAAATAATACTTAATTCGAATATGTTTACTTTTGTAGTGAAAAACGGGGTACTTAGTTCGTGCAATAGCTGAACGATTATCACAAAACAAAGTTGTAGCTTCAATTGATGGATGCTTAAATTCCTCTAAAACCCATCTTAACTAAATTGCTTGACAACCGGCCAATGCTAATGAAATGTACTCCGCTTCGGTTATAGAGAGAGCAACAACTTGTTGTTTCTTTGAAGTCCATGAAATTGAACCCAAACCAATTTAAAATTATAACCGGAAGTGCTTTTGCGATCATCTACACTTCCACCCCAATCACTATCACAATATCCAACCAAACATGAATTTTGAACCCTTTAGTAATGTATACCATCATTAATGGTACCACATACATATCGCAAAATTCTCTTTCCGGCATTCCAATGACTTCTTCTAGGTGATTCCATAAAACGGCTAATCATGCTAACCGCAAACATAATATCCGGTCTTATAGCGGTCAAGTACATGAAGCTACCAACAAGACTCTTATAAAGAGTTTCATGAACTCTTTTTTCATTATCATTTTTGCTAGGTTTCAAACCAACTTCCATTGGAGTGCAAATAGGATTTGCATCTTCCATTCTAAACTTTTTCAATAAAGCTTTTGCATACTTTTTTTGAGATATAAAAATCTCATCTTCATTTTGCTTTACTTCAATGCCAAGAAAGAGATATAGGAGACCCATGTCGGTCATCTCAAACTCAAGCATCATGAATTTTTTAAATTCATCACATATGCTTGAATTATTGCCGGTAAAGATTAAATCATCAACATATAAACAAACAACTAAGAACTCACCTTGAGTGTTTTCTTTGATGTAGAGAGAGGGTTCAAAAGGATACCTTTTGAATCCATTCTTCATGAAGTACCCATCAATAAGGCTATACCATGCCCTTGGTGCTTGCTTTAAACCGTAAAGTGCTTTCTTTAATCTACGAACTTTGTGCTCTTTACCCTTTTCAACATACCCGGGAAGTTGATCAACATAAACTTCTCCTTCAAGAATGCCATTTAAGAATGTTGATTTGACATTCATTTGATAAACCTTTCAATTTCTTTGAGCTGCCAATGCTAAGACCAATCTAATAGTCTCAAGCCGAGCAACGGGAGCAAAAACTTCATTGAAGTCTATGCCATATCTTTGCTTGTAGCCTTTCACCACTAATCGAGCTTTGTGCCTTTCAACTTTACCTTTTGCATTTAACTTGGTTTTATATATCCATTTCACACCAATGGATTTGTGCCCATTTTGAAGTTCCGTTAACTCTCAAGTCTCATTTCTTTTGATGGAGTCAATTTCTTGATTCATTGCATAATTTCACTTTTCTTCTTGAGATGCTTCTTCAAAAGAAATTGGATCAGCATCGGCATATAGTGAAAAGTTAATTTCATCTTCATCAAAAAGTCTTCTTGATGCTTCATAAATTTTATTGATGCTTTTGGTCTTCTTTGGAGGAGAATTAGAACTTGATGATGATGATGATGATGATGAAGATGGTGAAGATGAAGATGGAGAGGAAGTTCTATCATCTTCATGCTCACAATTTTGAGCATCTTTTAATTCTTCTTCATTGACACAAATAGACTTTTGTGTCTTTTCTTGGAAATCCCAATCCCAAGCTTCTTCTTCATTAAATTTTACATCTCTACTTATGATAGTTTTCTTGGTGATGGGATTAAACAATTTGTATGCCTTTGAAGTTTCACTATAACCAATAAGAATATATTTTTCAGATTTATCATCCAATTTTTTTCTTCTTTCATCCGCCACATGAGAATATACAATACTACCAAATATCCTTAAATGCGCAACATATAGTTTACGTCCATTCCATGCTTCTTCAGGTGTCATGCCTTCAACACTTTTGGATAAGGCACGATTCAAAAGATAGTTGGCACATGAAACAACTTCGGTCCAAAATATATTTGGCATCCCTTTGGCTTTTAACATACTTCTAGCCAATTCCATAAGTGTTCTATTTTTTCTTTCGGTAATACCATTTTGTTGAGGTGTGTATTGAGTGGTTAATTGATGCCGAATGCCATTATCTTTTAAGAAATTCTTAAAATCATGAGAAACATATTACCACCTTGATCGGTACGCAAAGTTTTTAACATAAAACCACTTTGCTTTTCAACCAACGCCTTGAATGTTTTGAAGTGGCCAAATACCTCTGATTTTTATTGAGAAAATAAACTCAAGATTTACGACTATAATCGTCAATAAAAGTGAGGAAATAACAATTACCGCCAATAGAAGTGGTGTGCATAGGCCCGCATAAGTCCGAATGAACAAGCTCAAGAGGATTTTATGCCCTCCAAGCTTTCCCAACCAAAAAAAAATTTCTTTGATGCTTTCCGAGTGCGCATCCTTCACAAACTTAATCTTTGAGATCTATATTCGTCATACCTCTCACCATGTGATTTTTACACATGAGAGTCAACGAGCTAAAACTCAAGTGGCCATACCGAAGATGTCATAGCCGTGATTTGTCTTGGATGATAGAATTGAAGAAATGAAGAACTTCATTTTGAAATTTAAGTGGAAACATCTTGTTTGGAGTCATCTTTATTTTGGCAATGAGAGCATTGCTCATATCCTTGATTTCACATACATCTCCTTTGAAATGAACATTGTGTCATTTCAAAAGGAGTTGTCCAACACTTAGAAGATTGTGCTTGAGGCCGGGTACATAGAAAACATTTGAGATGCCTTTCTTGTTTATCATCGCCGGTCCTTACTTCACTTTGAATAGATTCATTCAAAGTGACAAATACACCTTTGTTGCCCGTCATGTGATTACTACAACTACTATCGAGATATCAATCTTCATTGAATGCAACTTCTTGAACATTGCAAACAAGAAAGAGAGTATCATCTTCCTTACTTTGATTGTTCTCTTGAACAAAATTTGATTCCTTTTTTTCTTCTTCCGCCAATCTTTTTCTATAAAATTTTATGGTGTGACCATATTTTTGACAATGATAACATTAAACATTAGAAAGAGAAGATCGACCTCTTCCTCTTTCCCTTCCTCTTGATGACGAAGATGACTCATCTTCATCTCTTTCTTTTGTTTGATATCTTCCTCCATTATGCCTTCCTCGTTCGCCATTAGAATGCCTTCCTCTTCCACCTCTAGAACTTTCTTTAAAAGAAATTTGAGTTTGAAAAGCTTGCTCTAGAAGAGAAAAATCAAATTGCTTCATACGAAGTTCATGGGATTGAAGCGATCCCAACAAACTTTCCAAAGATAAAGTAGATAAATCCTTAGATTCTTCAATTGCAACAACAATATATTCAAACTTATGAGTCAAACTTCTAAGAATTTTTTTTACAATTCTTTGATCTTGAAGATTTTTACCAATTAATTGATTAACGAGAGAAATTACTCGATTGAAAAAATCTTCAACCACTTCCAAATCCTTCATTTTTATAGAATCAAACTCACTTCGAAGTGCTTGGAGCCGCACCAATTTGACTTTATCTTCGCCTTTGTATGAAATATTAAGAGTATCCCATGCTTGCTATGCCGATGACACTGATGAAATTCTTTCAAAAATAACTTCATCCACAGCTTGATAGATGAAAAACAAAGCCTTCCTGTCTTTCTTACGATTTTCTTTCAACTCATTGAGTTGAGCTTCTGTGAGAGCCGCTTGATCCTCCGATTCTACATATCCGGTCTCAACAATATCCCATAAATCTTGAGACCCATATAAAACCTTCATTTGAATACTCCATTGATTGTAGTTCTTACCGGTAAAATGATGAAATCGAGGTTGCAACATATGGGAAGCCATGAATCTCAAGCTCTGATACCACTTTGTTGGATTACACTAACTAGGATTGGAAGAAGATGGTACTCTAAAGAAAATAAAGTTGTTCGCTTGTGTAGAAAAACACCAAAAATGAAGACTAAAGTGATAGACTACTTAGAACCTTTCAAATTTCATTCATATGACTTGTAAAATGAAAATAAATGAGTGATAAAAATAGCCCACAATACAAAATCGGGAATAAATAAACATACACTTCCAAAGCAACTACCTAGCCTAGAAAAAGATAGAAAATTATATTCTCAAAGTATATTCCATATTCTCAAGACACTACATTAAATACACTAATTTCCTATGACAAAAAAAGAGTTCCAAGATTGACCAATATAATTGCAAATGGACCAATGACCTAAAAGACAAAATGGGCCAAAATGGGTCAGTCTAGCTTATAATTCTTATAAAACCCAGCACTACGTGAAAATGTGAAAAAAATTACATTAGTGGGGAGGGATAAACGACGGACATAATCAGTCGGTAAAATCTTGATGATCTAGGTCCGTCGTTTAAATTAAAAGAACAATGATAAATAAATCGACTGCCTAAAGCAATAGTTTTTATATATATCTACTTAAAAGATAATTTTTTCTTTTGATAATATGTAAAAGATAATTAAATTATATACTGAAGTAGTTTTTCAGGTTGTAAATTACAAGAGTACCTTTAAATTAGAGTTGTCCGCAACTGAGGCTGAAAAAAGGGTGCTTTTTTAGGGAATAAATCGATTGCATATACATGGCTGGGCTTATAAGATAGCTAGTGGAGGCTTGGTAATATATATATATATATATATATAAAGTTTAAGAGAAATATATAAAAAAAAACTAAATTTACAATTAACTTAAAAAAAAAAAAGATTACGCATATATGTATAAAATAATTTTAAAAGAGAAGAATATCCCACAATCTAGAGTTTGCCACTATGATCGGCTCGGGTGACCCCTTGGCAGTCTGGCTAGGGTCGGGCCATGACTCGACCCATTAACAACCCTACTTTAAATTCACCCATGAAATTTGAGTTCACCCACTTACATGCTTTGAATCTAACGATGGAGATCATTTTTCGTCATAATTTTTTTCGCAACAGATTTTTAGATCATGAGCGCATATCAGATGGTTCGATTTTTTTATTTCACACAACACACATCCCAAAAAATTGACCTTAAAATCATGTTTAGGCATAATAAGTGTCAGTTCGTGGTTTTTCACCTTTTCTGGGATACGTGCCCCATGATGTCAAACACTGACGGTCGGATGACATGCTCATGATATCAAGATCCATCTTAAAAAAGATTGGGACGATAAATAATCTACATCATCTAATTAAATGCAGTCAATGCATTTCATCATGAGTGCTCACAAAGATTCGATGCATGGATTGTACTCATTAAAAAATGGGTATCTTTAATAGAACCTAACATCATTGATTGCTTTAAATCAAAGGATGGAGATCGTGTTTCGCTCCAATTTTTCACATAAGAAATCTTGATGCTATGAACGTACTATCATACATCACTTTTCGATTCCACATGTCACATATCTCAAAAAGTGGCCTTAAAATCACATGCCACACATCATGCGCAAAAGTGACTTTAGGACCATGCTTTCGGGATCTGTGCCATTTGGAATCGAAAACCGACCGTCAGATGGTATGTTCATTGATTGGAGATCCCTTGTGTGGAAGATTGGAGCGAAGACGATCTCCATCTTCTGATTTAAAGCGATTGTTGATTATGACGTAGGTTCCCAACAAGAGTTTATAGGTGCCATTAAAAGTACCCAATTAAACCTAGGAGTAACTTTAAATCCACCCACCAAATCTTTGAGTTCACCAATACTGAAACACATTGACTTGGTAGAATCAGATGGTGGAGATTGTTTATCCTCTCAATCTTTCACACGATGGATCTTGATATCATCGGCCTACCATCAGACGGTTAGTCTTTTATTTATCGTGGCACACATCTCAGAAAAATGACCTTAACATCACGTGTATGCTCAAAATTGATTTTAGCATCACTTTTTTGGGTGTGTACCACATGAAATAAAAAACCAACTGGCTGATAGTACGTTCATGTTCTCAAGATTCATCGTGTGAAAGATTGGGACGATAAAAAATCTCATTTGTTCGATTCAATATAATCAAAGTGTTTCAACGTGGGTGAACACAAAGATTTGATTCAAATATAATCAAAGTATTTCAGCGTGGGTGAACACAAAGATTTGGTGGGTGGATCTAAAGGTACTCCCTAAAACTAACTTTAAATTAACCTAAATTAACCTAACCCACAATCCCCTCTTTCTAATCTTCTTCCTTTCTCCTAGTCCTCTCACCTGTCTATCTCCTCTAGCGCCGACTCCCGACCACTCGACCATCAGATGCCGGACACTCGCTGGCCGACTCCGGTATCTCTCCTACACTCAATAAGGTATGGAATGATTGTTTGATTATATTTTTTATTCATTATTTTATTCCCACCTCTGCTTCAAATGCATCTTCGGCCATCTGATTTCTGTCTACGATTTCTCGATCACCATTTGTCGATCCTACAGAAAGCTTTTTCTACATGACTTCTCTACTAAAAGAATAACTTTGTAGACTTTCTTAGGCTCTGATTCTGATCATATTGTTTTCTTAATTTCCTATTGTCTGAAATCCAATTTGTGAAATGTCAAGGTCCATGTAGTTTTGTCCATTATTCAGGCTGCAATGTCAAAATCAGAACCCTTATGTATCGTTTTGATTCCCTTTGCAAGAATATCTACATGAATTCTGTGGAACACTGTTGTAGTAGATGGTCTAGATTGATAACAATGGACTCTATCACCATTTACAAAATTTAAGTGTACAGCGAGGTTGGGCACAAATAACTTAGGCTTAAATCGAAGTCTCTAGAGGTATTGACCATTGACTACAACAGCACACAATGCTTGGGATCCCAGGTCAGGTTCTGAGATTTTAATAAAATGAATGGTTGTGTTTAGACTTGTAGACCCAACCATGGTGAAACTTAGAACTAGCACTTGACATTTAGCTAGCCAAGGGAAATATAATTAAGAGCATTTGGTGCTAGTAGGGAAGGATAAAGCTAGGTGGGTGGTGTGGGGGGGAATATTGATTGTTTGGGTAAAGATGTCAAGCATTCAAGTGTAATGATTCATTTAAATTCAAGGGTGAGAGATTGATTGGGAAACTTCTACATCAAATCAAGAGTCTAGATGTGAAGTGGGGTTGGAGCGTAGGGGTTGAGCTACATCTGTTTGATAAAATGCTTAAAAGAAATTTGGTTTTGCTCTGATTTATTTCCTTTGTATTTGCAATGTTATACACTTTAGGGAAATTATTATGGTATGTGAGTTGAGTTCTAGATTGTAAAGGGTATGAGCACCTTCTAGCCATTGAACCCTGGATAAATAGGGTTTCCCGATTTTTTTTAAACAATGAAAAATCTGTGAAAATCATATTTTCGTGGGACTCATCAAGATAAAGGGTGGCACGAGTATCATAAGGTTGTGAAATAAATATTAAGCTGGACACTCGAGAGAGAAGTTAAAAGGAAAGGCAATATGTCGCTACTGTCCATCGACAAATGCTTATTTTGAAAATCTTTTTAAAATATGATTTTTTTATTTTTATTTTATTTATTTATTTATTATTATTATTTTGCCTTTTCAACGGAAATTAGCGCCTCCTTGAAAATTTCCTTATTTTTAATTGTCATTTTTTGACATGTTGGAATTGCTGATTTTTAATGGGTTATACCCACTTTAGATTTTTAAGCTAAAGCTTCTGTGCATGACATTTGAGCAACCAAGCTTTAGATATCTTCTGCACTGTTATAGTCCATGGTGGTATGATTTTACTTTCATTTCCTTGTTTTGTTCCTTTCTCTTTTCATGATGAAATGCGTTATTTTTACCTTTCTTATTCGAGGGTAGGTTTAGTGTTTTACTTTTGCAATTTGCTACGCAGATTGACAACTTGTTTAAGATGAAGTTATAGAAGAAAAAGGGGAGCGAACACAAATGGTACACCTCATCCACACATTTTGAATAAACTGACTAATAGATAATACATCTATAGAGGTTTGTAAATTCTATTCAACAAGGTAGTTAAAAGCCCCCCAAGCATGCATAGGTGATGACCTTTCAGTGTTTAGGCTCTCATCTAGTGACTAACTCCTAAAATTCCTTAATATATAAAAAATGTATATATTTCTAAAGTTATCTTTCAAACTGAGCACCTGTCAAATTGATTACTTAATTCATCCCATGCCGTGCTTCAACTCTCCATCAAATAATCCCATGTTAGATATGATAGGCTGGAAATCTTTAAGGTTTCATACTGCGCCCACTAAAATGTTAGTTGTGTTTATCCCCTCATGGTTTTGGCCTATGCATTGTTTCTCATAGCTTACCCTATTTTTTTTAAAAAATAATTTAAAAATGGGTGCACAAGCTCCATAGGTAAGCATGAATGTGGAAAGTCTAGTTGATTCTTATCTCAACAAATCTTGTCCATATCTGTACTTCTTCAGTTGTCCGAAATAATCATACATTCATACTTCTTCTATGTTGCTTTGTACACCAATATATGTCTATTTCTTCTTTTCATATTTCTAACTCTTTTCCAAGGAGAGGCAAACTCAACTGCAGTATGATGCTGAATCCAAAGTTCAAACACAACCTATACTGTATGATTGTTCTCTTTGTACATCTTTATGGTTTGGGTCTTAATTTGTCTGCTAATTGTAAATTTCTATATGGTTTTAGGGTGAATGGAGGGTTCCATGGATTCTTGAATGTTTTATTATGATGATTCATAAAGATGTTTATTAATATATTTTTAAAAAGAAAAATATCATGTTGGGTGATGAGGCAATTCATCTACTTTATGCTTCTTCTCCAATCTGGTACTACAACAATCTCATTGTCCAATTTCAACCTCTAAGTTCTTCCTTCATCTCTGCTTCTTGTGATTTATTGATGCTTTTAATAACCCTTCGAATGATGATCAATGAAGCTAGTTTTTTATTCTCATAATTTTTTTTTATGTTGGCCCATTTTTAAGGTGGTTGGGTTTTCACTATCAATCATATATCTGGTGTTATTACATAGTCTATATGTTCTACCTGTAGTCACACTTTGTATTGAATCAATTGCTAATCTTTACTGTGATTAGATGTTGTGCAGGGCGTCACCTACCAGATAAGGCTATTGATTCAGCTAGCCAAATGTGAGAGTTCAGCTTCATAGCCAGCCAGAAGAGATTAATAGCTTGGGAAGGAAGAAGATACAGTTAGAAGCTTTTTTTATTTTTTTTATTTTGTGTTTTTATAAACTATGTGAGAATTGTAAGTTGTAAGAACGATAAATGTTTCATCTATTTATCTAAAATACATAATTTGTTACGGAGAATTTGTGAATTGGGATTATTATTAGTTTAATTTTATTTTTTTCAAATGAAAATTTCAATGAGCAATGTATATAATCGTTGTACGTGAAATTTAATTATTATTTTTTCTTAAAATAAAATATTAAAACAACTGCTCAAAACCGTCTTTTTTTCCCTACTTTCGGAAGCTGTTGTTTTTTGAATGCGGAAACAACTATCATAATACGTTATTTAAAAATAAAGATGCCATATTTTTTTTTGTAAAAAGACATTTAATACGACTGCTAAAAACAATCGTTATTGGTCGATAGCTAATGACTATCGTTGTTTGATAAAATAAACGACAGCTACAATCCGTCATTAACAAATACTACAACCTTTTTTACGACAGCCCACTCGACGGTTAAAAGCTGTCGTTATTTTTAAAAACGACAGTCATCAACTGTTGTTTTTTCTGCATTTTCACGTTGGTAGAGAAAGAAGAGGATACAGTACTTGGCATGATGCCTTTAACCAACTTGAAGGACAAATCAATCAACTAACTCAACAAATCAAGATGCACAAAGCTTTCCCACAACCCAACACAGAAACTCTAATGATTGCAAGTTGTTGGTTGAGCTTGTAGCACAATGTAAAGTTTACAATATTGCAACCTCAAGGTCGCAGGTTTCAGCCCAACTTACCCTCCCAAAAAAATAAAAGGATTGCAAGTTGGAGCAAAAGCTGATCAACCTAGCATGGGTTAAGAATTCTCAGAGGGGTAGATAAAACCGATTAGTCTTATCGAACTAGAAATGAATGGGAAGATCTAGGAATTCATGTTGATATTTCAAATTTTCATGGAGGACTACAAGCTGGCAATTTCCTTGATTGGAATGAGTATAGATATAATTTATTTGATTAAAAATAGATGTCGGAGGACTAAAAGGTTAAATTTGTCTCTCAGCATATCAGTAGCTTAATAGTACAAATTCTTGTTTTGGAGTGAAAAGCTGATCAACCTTGCATGGGAAATGAATTCTCAAAGGGGTGTGATGAAACCGAAGAGTCTTAACAAGATTGGAGATTTGAAGTAAAGCCAATATAACTAGCCCTCCTAAAAAGATTTAAAGTAAAGCCATTGTTCAGCCAATTCTGAATCTGGGAAAGCAAAATCTCACCATCCTTTTTAAACCCAAAAGAAAAAAAGATTCTTTGTGATGTTTTTATGCTAATTCGAACAGATCCTAATATAAGATCTATGATAACTTCAATTCTTGCTGATGAGAGTAGAAGCAACTATCAAGAAGCCAAAAATTTCAGCTCATTGCTTTAAAAGAGTAGAAGCAGAAAATCGACATCTAAATTGGCTGACTGATTACATGAAAACAGTAGAAGCAGAAGTAGAAGATCGATCATCCACATCCCTAGAATATTAGGTTGAAGCAAATCGATTACGAAAATAAAAGTCCTTTGACTACATATGATTAGTTAAAAAAAAAGCTCTTAAAACCTACATTTAAACAAAATTCCGTGATCGGATATAATTAAGTTTATTTATTTTTTCTAGGTTCTTGGAGTCGAAATTAGGTTAAGACTCCAGTTAGAAGTTTCAGTGAGTTGCTAATTAAGATTTCGGGAGCTACAGGAGACTTTTTTTTTTCTGAACTAGTATCACAAACACATAGTTTTATTTTTACTGAGACTTGGTTCTCCTTATTGCTGTTTGAGACTTTTGAGTTTGAGTTGTTGCTGCTATTATCTACAATTTCTGAAAGCTGATATTTATTTATTGGTGAAACTGCTGTACATCTATTTCGAGACTTTTCAGTCTCCTATGTCGTTGCTGTTTAGCTGATTTATGTACCTATTATTTCTAGTAAAACTACGAGATCTATTGAAGGGAATTGTCCATAATAGCTTCCGTTTTTTAACTGTGCCTTTACACAGCAATCTAGAGACCCAGATTTTTATCTACCCTACTTTTGTTTCCTAGCCTAGTGTTCTTATCTTTCTCTACATTTATTTTCTATCTATCACTGTTTGTGAGTTGCGTCTACATTATTTGGTATCAGAGCAGGATTATATCTTAGGCTGTGGTTGATATGCCGCCATGGAGGAATCTAATGTTGAACCAACGAGTCGATTGAGTGAAAAATTTTATAGTGCAAGTGTTGAAGACTGAATGACAAATCAACTGGCCATTTACACCAAACTATAACCATAACTAGGGATCCAGATCCGTTTTAGCGGACCAAACCGGATCTTATGAAGCAAGGGGGACAAGAAATATATGTCGGCCCTCTGGTACACAATTCTTTCCATCTAATTAGTTACTTTGAGGTGACACCTAGAAAAAGGCAAAGACATAAAGCTTTGCCCTTTTTCAACACCCACATTATAGTAACTTAGTATCTGTTGTCTTTTATCAAGGGGATCAATGGAACCGCTAAGATTAAAGATGGTTATAATCCAGCAACGTGGATGCTGGAGGTGACTACTGAGACACAAGAAGATGGTCTTGGGATTAACTTTGTTGAACTATACCGTAATTCAGAATTCTATTGGACCATGCATTAGTTATTTATTAAGCCTTTCAATGGTTAATGATCTCAGCATGTTTGTTCTCTTCAGAGGAATGCAACTATCACAAGGACACTTTTCTTTTTGAAGGTCAAAATGTGTATTGAGCAATAGCACAAGTTAAACTGTGGAAAAATCCACTAACCCATTTTTAAGTCATGAGAAGAATTTCTAAGGCAGCAAGTTCTGATACCAAGGTATGATATTTTGTAATTACTAGATTAGGACTTCTAAATCAGGTGATGCGCTTAGGTCTTCTAAATCAGGTCAGTATTTCACTAAATCCAAGCTTAGGACTTCTATATCGGGATGCCACACAATCGGGAGATACAAATCCAATGGTGAAGTGGTACCTCTATCACCATATTAAGTGTGACTAGAAATATTTGCAAATTAAGGAAAATCCTCCAAAATTAAGAAACATTTGGACATAAGTTGACGGGGAAGCCATCAACAAAGACCTAGGGTTCAGACCGTACAAGGTGTATCAACGGCGGAAGAAGTGACCGAAGGGCCAAGGAACGTCAAGAACCACCAAAGAAAAACCATAAAGATCAGCTTGGGAGCACCAGGCATCATCAGGCGACGGACGTCCGACGGAGCACTACGGACATCTGTGCTTTGAGTGCTCACTGTTTTAGCAAGCACGGACATTTGTAGTGCACTACAGACGTTTGTGGGTAGCCAACGAATGTCTGTGGACCCCAGGTCGGAAGTCCGTGAAAATTCGCGCCCCATCATTTTAAGTGACGTAATTGTCCTTTTTGTCCTTAGATTTTGTCCTTTTATAAGTTACCACTTAGGGTAACTTAGTACTTTTCTATTTTAGGTTTATTCCCTTGTACTGGCTATAAAGCCCATTTTGTAAGCCATTTTTGACAGTTGTTGATTTAATGAAAATACATTTGTATTTGACTTGAGATGAGCATGAAGAGAGAGTCTTCTTCCCCATGTGGGTTTGGTATGAGGCCAAGGGTGTGAGGCCCATGTTACTTTGATCTTCTCCTTTAATCCTTGTTCTTGCTAATCTCCTTTTCTCTTTAATCTTTTGCATTCAATCTTCTCCCTTTCTATTGATTGTTCTAATCTCCAAACCCTAAATCTAGAATACCCTCAATGTTCATCCTTGTGGATCGAATCCGACCCTACCCGTCGATCCACGACCGTTGTTGGGCTTGAGCGTATTCAACTTGTGTCATTGATCGCTT
The DNA here is from genome assembly GCA_021018995.1 of Chloranthus sessilifolius. Taxonomy (NCBI): domain Eukaryota; kingdom Viridiplantae; phylum Streptophyta; class Magnoliopsida; order Chloranthales; family Chloranthaceae; genus Chloranthus; species Chloranthus sessilifolius. The sequence goes on along the minus strand of CM037597.1, from coordinate 27,598,734 downwards.
CCATTCAAAGCACTAGTGAGGAACTACTGAGTCCATGAAGAACTACGATCTAATGCCCCGACGTAGACGAAGTGAGAGTTCTATCTCTCGTATCGCCTCTTCCACCATCGTAACAAATCTCACGCATCGAATTGGACCCTACGTGAACCGAGCACGGTAACCTAAGCAGAATCCTACAAAACCCAAGGTATCACTTTAATTTATGGTTGATTGCTTAATTAATTAGTTTAATTTCGACAAAATCATCATATCATGGGCATTCACGGATCTCAGGGTCGTTGTCTTGTGTCAGTTTTGGTATCAAAGCTTAGGTTCTAGGTTAGGGAAAACTTGCATGTCATTTCATTTGTATGTTCATTTGCATGCGTATCTCGTGTTTGATAAAATCACTCATTCATTTGTTAGTTCATATTTGTGTGTTCATTTGTATGCACACTGTGTGTTTGATAAAATTCCTCACTCACTTGTGTTCATAGTTGTGTGACATTTTAGAACCCGTGTTAGTGTGTCGTGGTCACCATGGACTCGAATGTGATTGCCGATGCTCTTAAGGGCATCCAAGCCATTGATCACTATGAATGAGAGGATGAATGCTAGGGACGAAGCCAAAACGGCTATGGTTGCCTCTAACGAGATGCTTCTTAACCGCTTGGATTGGTTGGAAGGAGATGAGGAGCATTACGAGCGACGCGATGAGCGGAATTGTCCTCGCTTTGGGCATGGTGGTCGTCTCAAGGGCTGAAATTTGAATAAAAGAGAACTAGTTCATCACAGAGATGACTATGACCTAGATGAGAAACTTCTCTAAAATGTGTGAGTTGAGTTTTCGACCTTCAATGGAAGTATGGACCCTAAGGTCTTCCTCGATTGGGTCTCCGATATGGATCACCACTTTGAGTGGTATAACATGGATAATGGGAGATGTGTTAGACTTGCCAAAATGAAGCTCATTGGTCAATCTATCGACTCTTTTGGGTCAATGTCGAGTGCATACGTGCAAATACGGGTTGTGCTCCCATTACCCTTTGGGAGGATATGAAGGAGCATCTTATGAAAAATTACGTTCCTTTATCATACTACCACCGCCTACTTGATCAATGACAAAATTTATCCCAAGGTAGTATTGCCGCGACTGAGTGCATTCGCAAATTTGAGGAGTTCATGATGAGAGCCATATATCGGAGGATCCTCAAGTCACTCTTTCAAGGTTCCACACCAGGTTGCGATTGGACCTCCAAAAAGAGTTGATCTCCCACCCCGTCGACACTCTTGAAGAGTGTTATACCGTTGTGCAAGACCTTGAGAGGTACTTGAAGACATCGGTGGTGAGTCGATTAGAGCCGCATGCCGGTAGTCATAGAGTCGGAGAAGGAAGGCCTAGTGCCAAAAACCCACCTCCCAAACCGACACAACCCACTCCTACAAATGTTCGATTTGACAAAGGGAAAGGTATGGTAGGTGAGTCCTCAAAGGGTGGCACTCAAACCAAGTGCTATAAATGTCATGGGTTTGCCGACTTTGCCGCCCAATGCCCTACAAGAGACCCCCAAAGAACTCTCTTGGTTGAAGAAGAGGTCGGTGAGGAAGAAGGTGTTGAAGAGGAAGTGTACGAACCGGAGATCACACCTAGTGATGAGGAAGGTGATGACGGTAGTCGTGCACTACCTTGCATTCATGAGTGTTTGGTTGTGAGGTGTGCCTTAGCACAACCTCAACGTGATGAGAAGGAAGATTGGTGTAGAGATAATATTTTCTACACTTACGCCAAGTGTGGTGAAAAGAGTTGTAAGGTCATTGTGGAAACCAAGAGTTGCACAAACGTTGTACGACACACATCATTACGCGTTTAGGGCTCACACCCGAGCCCCATCCAAGACCATACCAAGTCGCATGGGTCGACTCATCTTCTAGTCCCGTGTCTCAAAGGTGTCGTGTGCCGATACAACTAGCCTCATATTCGGACACTTTGTGGTGCGATGTGGTACCAATGGACATGGGCCATATTATTTTAGGAAGACCATGGCTCTACAACATGGATGTGACCCTACTTGGATGGTCTAATGTGTGCACATTCATGCATGAGGGCAAGAAGATAAAGTTGAACCCCTTGCCTCCAAAAATTCCATCGAGCAAGCAGGTTGATAAGAAGGGCGATCCATCTAAGACCATTAATATTGTGAGCCCTTCAAAATTTGAGAAAGCATCCTTTGATGAGAGCGTGGTGTATGTGGTCATCACCGTTGAGCGTGCTCTCGAGTCTATGGGTGCGTACCCTAAGGAGGTTGAACCCATTTTGAGAGAATTTGTGGATGTCTTCTTGGAGGACTTGCCCAATGAATTCTCTCCCATGCGTGATATTCAACATGCAATAGACTTGGTTCTCGAATCTACTCTACCGAACCTACCTCACTATAGGTTGAATCTGGTTGAACACGCCAAGTTAACTCGACAAGTCGATGAGCTCCTTCGAAAGGGGTTCATCCAAGAGAGCTTGAGCCCATGTGCCGTACCCGTACTACTCACACTCAAGAAAGATGGCACGTGGCAGATGTGTGTGGATAGTCAGGCCATCAACAAGATTATGGTCAAATATTGATTTCATATACCGAGGCTTGATGATATGTTGGATATGATGGTTGGTGCCACTATCTTTTCTAAGATAGATCTCAAAAGTGGCTACCATCAAGTCCGAATCCGCGCCGGTGATGAATGGAAAATCGCCTTCAAGACCAAAGATAGTCTTTATGAGTGGATGGTCGTGCCTTTTGGGCTTTCATATGATCCAAACACCTTTATGAGGCTCATGACCCAAGTGTTGCGACTGTTTATCGGGAAATTCTTTGTGGCGTATTTTGATGACATTTTGATCTATAGTTGCAACAAGGAGCAACACTTGACCCACTTGCGGTTGGTTTGTGGGACTTTGAGAGGAGAGAAATTATATGTGAACTTCAAGAAGTGTATATTCCTGCAATGATCCGTTGTCTTCTTGGGGTTCATTGTCTCGGCCGATGGTATGGTTGCAGACCCGAAAAAGGTAAAGGCTATCGTAGAGTGGCCCGAGCCTAGGAACTTACATGATGTCCGTAGATTTCATGGGTTGGCCACCTTCTATCATCGCTTCATTTGAGGCTTTAGCACCATCATGGCTCCCATCACTAATTGTATGAAGAAAGGGGACTTTTAATGGAATAAAGTGGTGACGAAGGCCTTTGCCGAGCTAAAGATGAAAATTTCTAATGCACCCGTCATGCGCCTATCGGACTTTTCAAAAGTCTTTGAGGTTGCTTGTGACGCTTCGGGTGTAGGAATAGGAGGAGTGCTTAGCCAAGAAGGCCACCCTGTGGCCTACTTTAGAGAAAAACTCAACGAGTCGAAGCAAAAATACTCCACCTATGATAAGGAGTTCTATGGGGTCGTCCAATCTCTTAGGTATTGGAAACACTACCTTTGACTACAGGAATTTATATTATTTTCTAACCATGAATCCTTACGCTTCCTTGCTTCCCAAAAGAAATTAAACCCAAGGCACGCGATGTGGGTTGAGTACCTTCAAGGGTTCGCATTTGTGTTGAAGCACAAGGCCGGTGCTAAGAACAAAGTAGTGGATGCTCTTAGTCGTCAGGTAACGACTTTGAAAGCCATGAGCACCGAGGTAGTGGGATTTGAGCAATTGATCCAAGATTATCTCAAGTGCCCAGATTTTGGGGCGGAACGCATTGCTTTATGAGACAACCAGCCCAACGCTAACTCCAACTATACCTTACAAGATAGGTATTTGTTTATGAGCCATCGTCTATGCATCCCTCATACTTCCTTATGCGATTTCCTCATTTGGAAATTGCATGCCGCAGGGATTGCAGGCCATTTGGGTGCAACAAGACCATTGCTCTCGTTGAAGATAGATTCTTTTAGCCTGGTCTTATGTGAGATATCGCCCAGATCGTGCACCAATATCGTAGTTGCCAAGTTTCCAAGCAAAGGAGACAAAATTCCGGCTTGTACACCCCTTTGTCGGTACCACACACGCATTGGCAAGACATTTCAATGGACTTCGTGTTTGGTCTTCCCAGGACATTGAAAAAGCACGACTCTATTTTTGTCATTGTGGACCAATTTTCCAAAATGGCCCCCTTCATACCTTGCAACAAATCCACCGATGCAACCCATGTTGCAAAGTTATTTTTCAATGAGGTAGTGCGCCTCCATGGTTTACCCAAGACCATTGTGTCGGATAGGGATGTCAAGTTTATGAGTTACTTTTGGAAAATCATATGGCACATGGTGAGTACGATGCTCCAGTTTTCATCGGCATACCACTCTCAAACCAATGGTCAAACAGAGGCTATGAATAGGAGTTTAGGCCATCTCCTTCGTTGTCTTGTTGGTGATCACATTAGGACTTGGGACTCCATTCTCCCGCAAGTTGAGTTTGCATACAACAACTCTATCAATAGGTCCATAGGTAAGAGTCTATTTGAAGTGGTGTATGGTCATAAGCCAAGAACACCCCTAGATTTGATTCCTATGTATGCATCTCATCGCACATCCGAATCCGTGGATACATTTGCACAACATATTCACAATTTGTATGCTGAAATTAGATGTAAAATTAATTCGAGCAATGATAATTACAAATTTTCGGCAAATTCCCACAAGCGTTTCAAGGAATTCCAAATTGCTGAGCATGTGATTGTTCGGGTTAGACCTGAACGACTCCTATCGAGAATTGTTAAGAACCTCTGAGCCCGCGGTGCTGGACCATTTAGGATTGTGGTAAGGGGTGGTCCAAATGCATATGTTCTTGAGCTTCCTCAAAATATAGGGGTTAGCTCAATGCTCAATATGGAAGACCTAGTTCCTTATCTAGCTCATCCACACCCCCTTGTAATCCTTTCCAAATGTCCTCCATTAAAGAACCAACCCAAACCTTGCAACCTCTTCCACCTCCTCCTCCAAAAGAACCTAAAAGAGATGTGATTGAGGAGATCTTAAACGATCATGTGGTCTCCACCCATGATGGGGGGTTTCAAAGGTACTTGGTGAAGTGGATCCAAAAGCTGGAATCTGAAAATACATGGATCATTGAAGAAGAAGTCCGCTGCCTAGACCCCGACATACTTGATCGATACCATGACCATTCTTCATTGGTGATGAAGCCCTTTCGGTCTAGAGGAATTGACAGGGATGCCACCAACAAAGACCTAGGTTCAGACCATACAAGGTCTATTAACGGCGAAAGAAGCAACTGAAGGGCTAAGGAACGTCAAGAACCACCAAAGGAAGGGCCTAGAGATCAACCTGAGAGCATCAAGCATCATCAGGCGACGGCAATCCGATGGAGCACTATGGACGTCCGTGTTTTGGAGTGCTCACTATTTTAGTGAGCACGAACGTCCATAGTGAACTACGGATGTCCGTGGGTAGGCGACGGACGTCCATGAACCCCAGATCGGACGTCCGTGAAAATTCGTGCCCCAGCATCTTAAGTGACGTAATTATCCTTTTTGTCCTTAGATTTTGTCCTTTTATAAGTTACCACTTAGGGTAACTTAGTACTTTTCTATTTTTAGGTTTATTCCCTTGTAATGGCTATGAAGCCCAATTTGTAAGCCATTTTTAGCAGTTGTTGATTTAATAAAAATATGCTTTGCATTTGGCTTGAGATGAGCTTAAAGAGAGTCTTCTTTCCTATGTGGGTTTGGTGTGAGGCCAAGGGTGTGAGGCCCATGTTACATTAATCTTCTCCTTTAATCCTTGCTCTTACTTAATCTCCTTTTCCCTTTAATCTTTTGCATTCAATCTTCTCTCTTTCTATTGATCGTTCTAATCCCCAAACCCGAGATCTAGAATACCCTCAATGTTCATCCTCGTGGATCGAATCTAACCCTACCCATCGATCCATGACTGTTGTTGGGCTTGAGCGTATTCAACTTGTTCCATTGATCACTTCCATTCAAAGCTTTAGCGAGGAACTCCCAATTCCACGAAGAACTACGATCTAACGCCCCGACCTTGATGAAGTGAGAGTTCTATCTCTCAGATCGCCTCTTCCGCCATCGTAACAGATCTCACATCGGATTGAGCCCTACGTGAACCGAGCACGGTCACCTAAGCGAAATCTCGTGAAACCCAAGGTATCACTTTAATTTGTGGTTAATTACTTAATTAATTAGTTTAATTTTGGCAAAATCATCATATCATGGGAATTCATGGATCTCAGGGTCGTTGTCCCGCATCATAAGTTCTCTTTTTTCTTTTTAATAAAACCTATAACTTTAATCATGCCTCAAAGATTCCTATTTGAATAAGTTTTTTCTGGAAGCATTCTTCCCTCTATAAATGTTGTTACAGTTGTTAATAATTACATCAGATTTTATCCATAGTTTGTGTTTATTTTTTTGACCAAACAGAGTGAGGAGCTTAACAAAAATAGCAAAAAAATTCTGCATAAACATGAAAATATCAAAATCAGAGTGGTCAATGGGAATTCCTTGGCTGCAGCAGTACTCAACACAATCCCTCAAGAAGTATCACAGGTTCTTATTGCAGGGCAGATCACTAAAGCATGTTAATGTAGGTAACTCAACAACTTCTAGAGGTTAAAAATTGAGCTGTAGGGGATTTGTCATGTGGCAAGCGTAGATAAACTTGAAACATATCCTAAACTTGCATTAGTGCACTGTAGTTGGTGGCGGCGTAGGACTCAATCTATCTCAACAAAAAGGAAGCACTAGGTTTGGTGCAATTGTTCCAAATCAGACAGAGTTATAATTTAAACCATTGTTTAAGTGAGAGTCGGCCGTCACCGGTGGTATCTTTGAGTTAGTTTATGTTTTGTAACAAATGGAATCTCTGTACTTGTTTTATGCCATCACGATATCTCATTTATTTTTTTGCTATGCACATGAGATCTGATTTGATTTCCTTATATGCATATAATATCAGTTTTGTTTCCGCCCATCTATATAGAAAAAGGAAATAAAAAATTGTTCTGAATTTCGAATACCCAATGGTTCAATCTTCCCCAAAATCTGTGGTTTCATCTAGGAGGAAAATCGGGTCATCACAATATATATATGTGCATGAGTTATGTTCTCTGTTCTCAGTTTATATATATATTTTTGGTTCTGGCTTGGTAATTGCGCGCAGGCTTGTCTGCGTATAATCCAATTACACGCAGGTGTAATCGCGCATAATTGCAGAGTCAACGGGTCACAATAGTGGGTGTCTGGGTGACTATTCGAATCACCCGCAGAGGAGTATGTGCGTGATTCAAATTGCGCGCGGGCCATGGCGCGCAAGATTGGTTCTCCATTTTTGAGCTGTGACAGAAGCCTGATTGCCCGCAATATTGGTCACACTTAATTTGGTTTGTGCGCAGTTGTGTTAGCACACAATCCAATTACGCACAGGGTCCCTTGCGCTTAATGAGCCCGAGTTTATAAATAGTGGAAAGTTTCTTCATTTTACTCATGCATTATGACTTTCTTTGATTCTCTTGCTTCCTTGCTTCCCTGGTGCTTTGATTTTCATGTTTCGTCGATATCTTGTGATCCTCTAGTCTGTTTCGAGCACCGTTTCTTGCATTCTCTTCAGTTTTTCGAGCTTTTTCTTCTAAGATGGCTTCTGAGGGTGGTGATAGACTTCATTTGATTGGTTCGGAGCTGGAGTTCGTGGATGACTTGTAGGTTCAGTTACTTGAGCTTCCGAGCGTAGAAGAGGAGGAGGCTACCGAGGTTGTTGCTAGAGCATGGGGGTGAGATCCCTGCTGGTGTTGAGGGTGCTGACAACATTGGTGGTGCTGATGGTGATGCTATTCCACCTCGGGCTCCGCGTCTGATATGTATTCCGTTGGAGGACGCCTTCGCGAGGGATCAGGTAGGTGTCTGAGGACAAGAATCTCTGTTATTTTTCTAGGCATTTAGGTTATAACGTAGATTTCTAGGATATGAAACCCTCTTTACTTTATGCAGAACCTACATTTTAACTTTTAGTTTGGGTGCGTATTCATGCATCATGCCTGTATCTAGTTCTAGATCATGTTTACTTTATCGCTCTGTATTATTTTTCTCATGCTTTGCATCCCTATCGTTGCCTCTTATTATCGCACGTTTAGTTCCTTTATTGCCATGTTTATGTACTGTCTTGTTTCTCTTGTGACGTACTTTTATATTATTTATTCTCCATGCATTGCTCATTATCATCTATCACTTTTGTTCCTTATCATTAGTGTTTGTTTTTTTATTGTGTTTTTGTCATGATCATTTTGCTATCGTCATTGTTATCGCTATTATTACCATCTTTTATTATTATTATTATTATTATTATCTTTTTTTATAATTATTATCATTATGATTATTATTTTTTGTCATTATTATTATTATGATTATTGCTATTATTATTATCTATCCGCTTCTCAATTTATTGTCGCTTTGTTTTATTGTTCATTATTTGTTTATCACTATTAATGTTCTTACTGTGGTCTGTTATTATTGATCTTACTATCATTTATTATTAGTTGTTGTTGGCTCAGTTATTATTATAATTATCATTATTATTGTTGTGATTATCGTTGTTATCCTTATTACTATCATTATCGTTATTAGTGTTTTATCATTATTATCATTATTATTATTATCGTCATCATTATTATTATTATCATTTTTATTATTATTATTATTATCATTCTCGCTATTATCAATAGTATTATTATCATTTTTTTTTCATTATTACTATTATTATTATCATCATTTTTATTATTATATTTTATCATTATTATCACTATCAATGATCAGCTTTAACTATTATTATTTATCAGTAACTTGTATTATTATCTATCAAATTTATTAATTCTTATGTATTTTCATGGTTATAAGATTCGTCTTACGTTCTCTTTCTTCGTTGTGTTTCTCCTTCAGGAGCCTCCTCCACTGGCCATCAACTCGGCCTGGGAGGAGTCCCACATGTGGCACTGTGCTCTCTTAGATTTCTAGCGAGAGAGGTTGGCGACCTTCAACTTTGGGCCGATTTGGAGCTAGAACCCTTCCAGCCTAATCGGGGTTTGGTCGGGGCTGTGTTAGAGAGATGGAGGGAGGAGCAGCAGACTTTGTAGATGGAGGGAGGAGTAGCAGACTCTGCTCTTCCTAATAGGGATGATGTTGCCGACCCCGAAGGACTCGGTCAGGGTTACCAGAGTTTGGTTTGCGGGAGAGCCCATGACAGGGTGGATGTAGGCGGATTAGCAGATAGTGTATGAGGAGCTGATCAGGTTCGGGTATCCGCATGGTGGTTCTGGATTAGGGTTGATCCAAGTGACCTGGTTTCTTGATACCTTCGCTAGCAGATTCATTCCCACGAGAGTAAAGAGGCGTATGAGGGGCGTTGCAGAGCGATGCGGCTTCATAAGCCTGCATTGGAGCTGGGGGTAGCGGCGTATCGTGTTATCAGGGCATTCCTGATGCACTTCTTTGGTGTCATACTGTTCTCCTCCTCGACCCGGGGGTGTGTGACAAGGTTATTGTTGATACTTCTTGTGGACCTAGATCGGGTTCCTTTGTACGTTTGGGGTGCGGCGGTGCTGGCACACCTATACGAGCAGCTGTACCACCGAGGGAGAGGTGTCACCACCATCGAGGATTTCCTCCCCTTTCTTTAGGTGAGGTTTAGTATATTACTAGTTTCATAACGTTTTCATTATTTTTTCTTCCTTCTAGTGATCATTTTGGTGTTTGTATTTTTCTTTAGTTTTGAGCATATGGCCACTTCATTTTCCTTTGCACGAGGGTCCCTGTAGGGACCGATTATGATTTCCCACATATGCGGGTGTGTTGAAGGGTGATGGGGAGCCATCACCGGTCCTCAGACCTCAAGACAACGCGAGGTCTCTTCGAGGATATGCATATGGGCTAGGTATGGGTACTTTACATTGTTGTCTCATTTTGTTTCAAGTTTTAGGTTTTACTGATGAGTTCTTTAATTTTCTTCTGGTTACAGCTTATCTGGAGGCCCTATGTAGCTGAGGAGGATGTTGGCCAGGCTGTCGTACAGTCTAGTAAGGCATTCTCCAGAGTGGACATATGGGTCCGTTGTTTCGAGAAGGTGGAGCGGATCCACTTGTCTCGGGTAGCGTGCCAGCTGGGGTTCCTTTAGGGTGTCCCTTCAGAGATTCACCCGCGAGTGGTGGAGAGGATGATCGATCCCTTAGGTTGAGATTTTGAGAAGAAGATGAAGGATCATATTTCAAGGTCGAGGGGAGCATAGGGACTGGGGGGCGCGATGAGGTGGATGCCCTGGAGTTCACGTGATGGTTTCAGGCTTTTGGCGGAGGTTGCCTTTTTATGCAGTTCGCCTTTCAGGGGAGTAGCTCTTTCGGTGTTGGCAGACCCATTTTAGTTGGCTGATGTGTTTGATTTGGTATTAACGACTCAGGGAGAGGCAAAGGACAAGGTAGCCCGCCGGGGGCAGTATATTGAGCTCCTCTAGAGGGAGGAGGTGGGCCATCGGGAGGCGCATGCCAACATGACCTCATAGATTGAGCGTCTGGTATGTGTTTGGTTTGTATTGTCTTGGTGTGAGTTTACTTTTTTTAGTGTTTTGCATTTCTGAAATGTTGTTTGTAATGTTCGCAGAGGGCAGAGCTTGTTGCCGCTGAGGTGTCTACCCCAGCCTTCGATTCATCCTCCGCCGCATCCTCCAGTCGAGAGGATTCGGTGATGGCTCATCTTCGACGCTATTGGTATATGCTTTTCCTGCGCCCCTTTTGGGTCCCAAAATAAGTGGCCCAATTCGGTCCACATGGACTCCGACGGAAAGTGATAGAATAATAAACTAAAGAATATTGAATGCTGAAAAGGAAAAGGTGAATTCTAAATAGAGAATAACTAGGTTGATGCGATCGCCAACTCTAGATATTTATCGATATTGTAACCCATCATTGATCACGTGCGAAGATGTGGGTTGGACTCCTTTACTGAATGTTGGTCGGCCAATTTCAACAGCTATGGGTTACCTAGGGTCTTAACTAGTTTGGTTTCCTATTTTCTATTGAGATCTATCTAAAAAAGGGGGTTTTGGCCCGCTATGCTATGGAGGATCAGCCCCATTCCCGGGTACCCTCTGTAAGTTCCCTTTGGAAAATCAGGATGGCCAAGGCTATTTTTAAAATATTAAGAGGGGTTAAGGACCTAATTAGCTCTAGGATAAGAATTTCGGGCAGGGGTTTCCTAAGGGATCTAAGGCTAGGTGCTTCCTCCTTCAATACTCCATCGAGAGTCAAGGCTAGTGGGCCAGTCCCACAAGTTGACTACCTGGGACTCCTAGAGAAGAGTTTGCAATTCTAGAAGTCTAGAAAGTAGCTCAACCCCTTTCTTTGGAAGCCCCAAAGAGAACATCAAATTTTCTAAAAGGGGAAAGCTTAAGAGAAGAGAGGAAAAACTAGTGAATTCGTGAGTTTGGCTATGGAAGGGGGGTCTTTTTATAGGTATCGGGGTAATTACGCGCTTGGAGGCAAGTGCGCAATTTGTTAATTTTGCGCATGAAATTCAATGTGTAATTGAGTCGTGCGTCTGTTCACTGGCGCTTAATTAAATTTTGAGTCGGTCATTGACTCCCGAGTGACCGACTGAGTGGCTCAGTTGGGTATCCTAGTTCCAGTATGCTTGGAACAAATTACGCACATGAATCTGTGCACATAATCCAATTACACCCTTGTTGTCATGCGCTTGATCAGGCAATTCAGGCGGTCTTGGGATTTAGAGACCTGGTCCAACTTGGGACCAATTGCGCATCGCAAGCATGGTCTGTAATTGGATTATGCATTTAGATTCAGGCATGGAATTTGGGTCTTAGGGAAGTCTCGGGAAGGAGTATTCTAGTCCAAATTGGACCAATTGTGCGTGTGTGTCCATGCGTGCAATCGAATCACACGCCTATGCTTAGGCGTGTAATTCGAGATCTTCTCGGGCCAAATTGGGTTTGTGTCAATGGGTTGAGATTTCAACCTGTATCTACCTCATTGACTGTTTGTATGGTATATGAGTCCCAGTGGAATTTTAAGGGGTTCTAAGTCCTTCGGAGAGGATTGGTTCCTTTTCGTGGGTCATGGAGAAGGTCAAAGGTTGACCGAATAGGTTTATATACTCTGAGATGGTGAAAATGGGGTGTCTATAGATGCCCCTCTTTAGCACATTCTTATGGAACAAGAATGCGTTGAAGTAGACACCACCCTTTCAGGGTGCCTTCTCATTTCTTTGGGAAATCACAAGTGTGAACTGGGGAGCTGACATGAAATTCTTGGCTTTCTTATCTATCAACGTAATCTAAAAGGAAGCATTCGCGGGTCATATTATAGCTGTCGAGAGGTGTATCCTCAACCATGGGTGCATATCGGATCCCATCGCATATCGCGACCTGCTACATATCACAGTCAAATGGAGGAAAATTGACACAAACGAGGTATGGGTGGCATTATATGAATGTCCAAAAATAAGGTTAAGTGACCAGATCATAAGATGTAATATGATGGGGAAGGCTTTCGCAAATCATGTCAGACTGGGCACATCATTGCTCACACCAATGACACGTCAGGGTTCCTTTTCTAGTGGACATTTGTGATTTTTTAAAGTTGAGTATACTCGGTGTTCGATTTCCCAAGGGAATGAACGGATTTGTGTGGTGAGAGATAGACTTTTGATAGATAGGGGTTTAAAAAATCAGGTTTTAACTTAAGATCAATTCCATAAAAATGGCAAAAAGAGTGGCTCTCGAGATGTCGCTGAGCAGATTTGTCAGTACGGGATTTGGGGACCTGATCTTTGTATGGTTGTCAAGACGCGCTCGATATGCCAAAAATACACCTGCTAACCTTCTCATGGACACTAATGATTGTCTCTTATTAGAGGACTACAGTAGTCCCATGAATCAAGAGAGTCGGGTTTTGAAAGCATTTGAGTTAATATTAGCTATTTATATATTTTTATGAGAATATTGAGTAGAGGGAATAGTACTTACCTGTACGAGTGCAGAGACGCGCGGGGAGATGAATCTTTCATTGGGGATAGAATGACAAATATTCTTTGATGAGGGGGTTGATATGGACAATTATCTTCCTTATCATGAAGCTCGAAGGGTTTATTCATCTGGAGACTGGTTGTAGCGATCGAGGGGCCTTTACCGCTACTGTGGGTGCATGTTGCAACCGTACAAGGGACTATACCATAGTCGAGGTGCAGGTGGTGCAACCAGAGTGATAATAAGTTAAATTAAAGATAAAAGGTGTCGAAAGGTGTTAAGTGATATTAACAACCAGTGCATCAGGATGTAGCTTGAAAAAGAGTGTCCATCAGGGAATATTTGACTGTTCTTTTAAGAAAAGATTCTTACATTATTGTTTTAGGAGTGATTCTGCAGTCTAGTTCTCGGTAAGATGAGTTGTATAGATGTGATAAAGAGGGTGAGATAGGATGATGAGAAGGGATGATAAAGATATTCTGAGGAGGATTTTGATTGTTTGTTTTGTAGAGATTTGAGGGTAAAAGAGATTGAGAAAGTTCTCTTTTTTTTTTTTTTTTCGAGTTTGCGTGATGGGACTATAAAAGGTTTTTTTTTTTGTGGTCAAGCAATGGGACTTTGGAAAATATTTTATTATTATTTATATATTTTTGGTCCCACAGTGGGATTCAAGGTAATTTTTTTTTATACGGCGGGACAAAGGGAGGATGGGGTAATATATATATATATATATATATATATATATATTTATATATATATGTTCACGATGGGACTTTTAGAGTATTTTTAATTTTTTTGCGGTGGGACTTTGAAAAATATGTGTATTCTATTTTTTTTTTTTCGGGGGGGTTCGTACGGTGGGACTAAGGAAAATATTCTATTATTATTACTGTATTTTTGGTTTCACGGTGGGACATTGTGGAGAAAAGAGAGGAATTTAAAAAATGCCTCAGTTTCAAGTGTTGGTCTTGTTACCTGATTATCGTTGCTAAGGTCTTAGTACTAAAAAAAATGCCCCAGTATTAAGTGACAATGGGACTTTTCTCGGCCTCGCAAATATCCTGGAGTGTGCTTGTAATGATCCCATGCTGGGAAGTAGTTCAATTATTTCAGCCATATGTCAGGCTTGATTGTTGTAAGCACTGAACAATCATCATCTATCCTAACTTTTAACAAGAATGGGGTGAATGGTAGATAATGAGAAATTAGATCATTTGTCATTCGAAAGTTTTCGGTTATATTCTGAAAGAGATTTTGAAAGTCATTTGACTCATTATCTGAAAATAAAAATTAAGGGTGAAGAGGAGGTAAGATTTATTAATTTTGGGGTAGCTTCTTATTCAACAACTTTCTAAAATAGTAGTCAACTCTCCTTGGGTGTATAATGCACTGCCATAATTGAGCTCCTCCTCATGTTCTAGCACCATCAAATTCTATGGTTAGCAGGAGTTTTTCCTCCTCCCGCCACTGTACGACGACATCTAGTAGTGTGAAGACACCAGGGAGGCCCTCATGATTTATTTATGCTTTCCTACTTAAAATACCAGGAATTCCCTCACAATTTTCTTATGCTTCCCTAGGCTCATTGACTTGATCATTCGTCGCATGCTCTCGCTCGGTTGTAGTTTTCTCTCTTTTTCTTTCTCTCTTTTTTTTTAAGCATGAATGTATATTTTTTAAATAATCTGCTAACGCAAGAATTATGAGATTTGATGGAACCTTACATTTTCATTTTTTGTGTTCTAACATCAACTCCAATGGCATAAGAGGTGTATGAGAATTCAGAGTTTTCTATATTTTAAAAAAGATTTTTATGATCCACTGGTCCTTTCGATCAACTTGCCGGAATAGAAAGGTGGTCAAAGAGTAAGATGATTCTCAAAAATATTTTTCAAAAATAATGACCTACAATTGGCCAATGATTCGTGATGATTATGGGGATGATATATATGGTTACACCTGTTTAGGTTATGAGTCATGTTGATCACTGAAATATCACTTTCCACCTCCTAACCTGGCCTTTAATGGACCTTTTAGCTGGTTAATAATGGGTTTTTAAGTATGTTTTTGTAGATGACAAGAAACTACAGCTTAGTGCAGTAATCCATCATTTTCGAGCTAAGAAGAAGGAATTTTGAGTCAACAAGTGGAGCTGATGAGAATTACATTGATTGAACCATGATATTTCACACCATTGGGGGTGTTTTGCATGCATTGGGGTCCTAGGAATCTTGTTGAAAGAGAGAAGTGGAGCCCAAGCACAGTGGAATGCTGTTGCAGCAGATTATAGAGAGCATCTATTGAGCACATAGCAACTCTGCACCTTCAGTAAACATTCCCTCGAGCAGCTTTGTGCCTTGAAGAGTGAACCTATCAGCAGCTCGAGTACATCATAGGTGCAGCTATGCAACAATTCGAGAGGAACAACAGCCAAGCAACATACCAGTAGCTTCAGCACTTTCATTCGAGCAGCTGCACACAACATCTTGAAAACTTCATGGGTGCAGCAATTCAGTGTGCAACAATTCAGTTCTCAGCATCATAGCACACGACACCTCCAGTAGTTCAAGTGGCATAGCTGAAAGCTCACTGAAGTTTAAGCCATGCAACCAGCTGCACCAACCTGTCAAAGCCTAAAGCGAAGCTGCTGTTGCTGCTGCCTTAATACACTCGAGCAGTTCAAAACTCAGCTCCAGCAACCACTCGACCTGCTATATACTCGAGCAGCTGCAGACCTGAGCACTTGAAGCTAGCAACTTGTTGAGCAGTTGCTAAAGCAGGAGCTGCTGTGCAGCAGCTTATAGACCAGCCTCTCGAGCACTTACTTGAAGCTAGCATCACAATCGAGCATTTATTGCTGAAATCCATAGCAGTCAAGGAGCTACAGACCTGTTGCATTAAAGTACTCGACCTGAAGGCCTAGAGTTTGAAGCACTCAAGCAGTTCAATGCTGTTGTGAGCAGCTACTCGAGTACCTTATGGTAACAACCAAGCGGTTGAGCTGCTGATTTAAACTACTCGAGCAGCTTATAGACTTTAATTTCATCCACTCGAGCAGTCTAACTCATCTATTCGAGCAGAATGCATGAAGATTTATCCTCTAGAGTACTTAAATGTTAGATTTATCCACTCAAGCAGCTCAAAACCATGCTGCATTGAACTACTCGAGCACTTAAAGTGCTGCTTTTTATCTAGTTGAGCAGTTTTGTACTGCATTTTTATCCTGTCGAGCAGCCTCTCAAGAACTGCACGAGATTAATTTCTAAAGCCACTAGCCTCTCGAGATCTGCTCGAGATTAAATTCTAAAGCCTATTCGCTCGAGGCACGGGTTCAAGCAGCTATGTTCAAACTTTAGGGATATTTTTAGGATTCCACAACACCTAGGGCATGCATCCCAAGGTGATGCGCTGTCCCACCCATCCCAAGGCATTACTTGGCCACAAATGGGCAACGACACCAGCTCCAAATGGGTTTATTCTTTCTTATTTCTGATTGGCCAATGCACAAAACTGATGTATGGATTATATAAATATAGCTATAAGCTGTCTTGGGAAGGGAGCCAGGATTAGCCTGAGCTCAGTTTTAGGATTAGGTTTAGGGTTTTATTTTCTTTTATTTTCTTCTTTCTCTTCCTTAGCTCTGCAGCAATGCTAGCTAACTCTTTGTAGCAGCTAGTTATATAGTGAGGTGTCATCGGGTTTTGTAATAATAGTGTGAGCAGTTTTAGAGTTTTACAAGGACTGCTGCCTTGAGGGCCAATCATTGTAAGTTTTTTTAGGCAATGAAAAGCCATTTTTAAAGCTTCATTTAATCTGTATTTTTCCTTTGTCTTTCACATAGATCTGTATAAGTTTAATGCACCTATGGATGTATGTGCTTGTAGCCATGCACACATAGTGGCTGTAGTAGTTTTCCTATTCTAGTTTAACCCATTGACTGAACCACATCTACGGGATGTTCTATGAATATTTAAGTGGATAGAATATAACCCTAAGACTAGTCTATACAACAGGGCTGAACCAGATTCTTTTTCTCATTACTTTTGCTTATAGCCAAGTGAGAGACTGTTGCAGGGCCAACTTCTCTTCTATTTTACAACACCATTTTCAATGAATAGACCTGAGATCTTGCACATATTATAAACTTGAGAGCTGGGTCATTGCAATCCTCTTTGTAGCAATGACCAACTGATTTCAAAGCCCTATTCAATCTGTGATTGAATGTGGTTTCCACCAGATCTTCATGGACTGTTTGATCCTATGGTTGCATGAGCTTGTAGCCTTGCAAACATAGTGTTTGCAATGGTTTTCTTATTTCAGCTCTAACCTTTTGCTTGAGCAAAATCCCTGGGGTATGCTGTGACCAGTCAAGTGGACAGAATACAACCCTAGGATCAGTTCATGCATCTGGGTTAGGTTGGATTCTTCTACCTTGCACTTGTGCTTTTAGCCCAGTGAAGGATAGCTATAGATTCAACATCTTGATCTAAATTGCAATGAAAAATAGTCCATAGCTGTCTACTTCTCCACCTTTTTATTTTATTTCACCAACCCATCATTATCCTTTACCCCCTTTCTTTAGTTGTAGTTTTATTTTTGTTTTTATTTTAATTTAGTTTTGTGACACCTAAACACCCACTTTACCTGGCTTTCTAGTGTAGGTTTAGAGTTGTCAGATCTATAGTCAGATATGGAGATTTACTATACAACCTTTGAATTTTAGATCATCACTCTCTGTGGGACAAATTCTTACTTATCAAAACTTGCTACAACAGCCCTGGATCTTTTTGGACTGTGTGTTTAGATTATTGTTTTTATATTATTTCATTTCATTTTACTCTCCTTTTTCTGATTTACTTTTTTATCATATTTTTACCATCATTTTTTAATAAAAATTACAACACAACCAATTTAGAACAAAGTTTTTGGCACTGCTGCCGGGGAGTTTTGATATAGGTAGTAAATCTGAGTTTTTGTTTAGATTTATTCGTTGTAGATAAAGTGTTTGAATAAATTACAGCTGTAATTTTTTCTTTTAGTTTGTAGTCTTTCTTTATTTTCAATTTTAGATTTATTGCCTGTTTTGTGTTTGAATAAATTCCTACTATAGTTTTTTATTTTTACAAACTTAGAGCAGTAGCAAATAGGAGAGATCAGCTGCAGCTTGAACAAATTTCCCTTAGTTTGCATCTCTCTCCCCTATTTTTATTTTATTTCTGCAGTCTTAAATTTTAACAGTTGTGTTTAGTCTTTAGTATTTTTTATTCTATTTGCTGTGAGTGTATTTTTCTTTACTCTGTGTGTGTTGTATGCTGGAAAGAAGGTCTCTCATTCCCAAGTTAGAACCTTTGAATCCTGTAATTGAGAGAATCTTGAGCTCTAGGCCAACAACACACACACTTGTTGAAAATTTAGAAACATCTGTGATGGGAGAGCAACCTAGACCCTTAGGGAGTATTATGCACCAGGGGCATACTCATCCCCCTTTTGCATTCAACTCCATACTGTTGTGGGTAATTATGAGATTAAACCTCAGACCATCCAAATGTTACCATGTTTTCATGGGTTAAGCAATGAGGACCCTTACAAGCACTTAGATGAGTTTCTTTCTCTATGTACTACCTTTAACATTGCTGGCTTGGGAGATGAAGATACCAAACTAAGGGTTTTTCCTTTTTCATTAAAGGATAAGGCTAGAACTTGGCTCACCATGTTCCCAACAAATAGCATAACATCTTGGAATGCCTTGCAATGTCAGTTCTTAGCTAAATTTTTCCCATTAAGTAAAACCAGTCAGTTGAGAAAGAGCATTATCTCTTTTGCTTAGTTCCCAACTAAAACTTTCATGAAGCTTGGGATAGATTTAAAGAATTGTTGAGGCAGTGCCCACACCACCAGATCCCTAGGAGGCAGTTTGTGCAAAGCTTCTACTAGGGGATAGATGCTAAAAGTAGATCCATGATTGATGCATCATGTGGTGGCACCTATCTCAAATCATGTGGTGGCACCTATCTCAACAAGATTGATATAGAAGCTTGAGACTTATTTGATATGATAAGTGAAAGCTCTATGCAGCAAGAGTCTTTGATAAGAAATGACTCTAAGCCTACTGCTAGAGGTGAAAAAGAACCCACTGTAGGCACACCCAATTTGTCCTCTCGAAATATACAAATCTGTTTGGTCAATATTTGACCTCATAACCCTAATTGGGACCATATGCTGAAACAATAGTTTATGACTGGACACAGGCTGAAACAATAGCTCTGTGGCTAAGACCCCCTAACCCTAATTGGGACCATATATTGATACAATAATATATGGCTGAACACAGGCTGAAACAATAGCTCTGTGGCTCAGATCCCAACATAAGGAGACTATATACTGAAATAATAGTATGTAGTCGGAATGTAGACTGAAACAATAGTCTTGCATTTTAAATCCCTTTTGCCCTAATGTGGGACCATATGCTGAAATAATAGTATATGGCTGGACATAGGCTGAAACAATAGCTCTGTGGCTCAGGCCCCATAACCCTAATGCAGGAACCATGCACTGAAACAATTGTACATGGCTGAACATAGGCTGAAACAATAGCTCTGTGGCTCAGATCCCGACATAGGGAGACTATATACTGAAACAATAGTATATAGTCAAAATGCAGGCAAAAATAATAGTCTGGCATTTCAGACCCGACCCGGACAACCCCGAATTACGCGCCTAAAACCTTGCGCTCAATTCGATTACACGCCAAACCACAAACGTTCAATTAGTCTCCTTCTAGAGCAGACTTCTTTTTCCAGACCACTTCAACACTCGATCACGTGCTTCACAGGAGACGGACGATCGGATTGAGCGCACCACCACCGGCGCGCAATTGGCCTACGCCCGACCTAGTCTTACAGTCCTTGACCCCAAGCTTCCTCGATTAAATGCTTCAAAAGCGGCGCTTAATTGGATTGCGCACTCCACACCAAGCACGTAATTAGGTCTAACGTGGTTAGAACTAGGAAACTCGTTGAACAAGTCAGCCAGTCGCTCTCTGAGTCGGTGACCGACTTAAAGCAATTAAGCACCGGGAGATCAGCACGCAATTCTATTAAACTCCCAAAATAGGGCGCTTAATTGAAGAAAAACCTATAAAAGAATTTTTTTAATTCAACCCACAACACATCACGAACAAGAGAGAATGGATTTTTTTTGGGATTTCAAAACCAGAGAACTCCGAGAATGATCACATAGAGGAACATAGCCATGATTTCGGGATTCAAGCTTCGAATCTTCGAGATTTCTCTTCGCAGCCCTAGTCCTAGGTAAAAATCTTAGTTTTAGACTTAGGATTTCTCTTATTTTTAATTGTTAATATTGAATTTTTAGTTTTAGACCGTAGCACCCCTTTTAGACCGTAATCTATTGTATCTGGTTCTAGTTCTCTGTTTCTAGAACCAATCCTTAATTTGACGATCTAATTCATCGACTATGGACTTTAATTCTTTTCTAAAATCTTAATTTCCAGCCCTATCATTAATCTCTGGTTCTAGTTCTTAGGTTCTAGAACTAGTCCTTAATCATACGGTCTGATTTTCTAATTTCGAACGCGAATTCAGTCCTAGAATTTTAAATTTTAGTTTTAATTTCTTAGTTTAATATTTAAAAAAAATCCGAAATATTAATTTACTTTCTATGATTCTAGTTTCTTAATTTAATCCATAATTATAATCCCAAAATCAACTCCGAAAAGCCAAAAATATAATTTTATAGTCCAAAACCCAATTTGTTTTAACCTCAGCCACCCGATTTGCCCAAGGGAAATTACGGAGGGTACTCGGGAACGAGGCCAATCCTCCTTAGCATAGCGGGCCCAAACCCCTTTTTTAGAATTTTAGTAGAATTAGTTCATCACTTTAATTAGAATTAAGTGAAGTTAGTTCTGTTATTTTCTCATGATTTTAGTGTAGTCAATTCATTGCTTTGATCATAATTCTAGTCAAATCAGTTCCTTTATTTTAGTTAGATTTTTAGTATAGTTAATTCATTGCTTTAATCAGAATTTTAATAAATTTAATTTATTTGTTTTAATTAGATTTTTAATAAATTAGTTTATTTGTTTTAATTAGATTTTAATAAAATTAATTTATTGCTTTAATTAGAGTTCTAGTCAAATTAGTTCTCCAGTTCAATTAGAATTGCAGTAGGACTAGTATACTTGCTTTACTAAAAATTTCAATATAATCAGCATACTTGATTTAATTAAAGTTTTATTAGAATTGATACATCTGTATTCTTAGCACAATTAGGGGATTGATATCAATTGGACTTTTAGTAGTAGTAGGACATTACATTAATTAGAATTCTAATAAGATTAGGAAACTAAAATTAATTAGACTCCTGATAGAATTATAATATTAGACTAGGCTACTATAATATACTCCCACACAACTAAACTCACAATAGAATTGGGAAATCTAAACCGATTAGAACTACAACAATAACGGGAAAGAAAAGGAAAATTAAACTATCTAAATTATAACAAGAGTCACAGCTGCTGACATTTGTAGGTGGACGATTCAATAAAGAAGTAACCCACACCCGCCAAAAGCATGATCATTGACGTGTTGCAGTGTCATTAAATATCTGCAGCTGACGATCGCAACAAACTAGAAATCTTCCTAGAAAACCTTTTTTTTATCTATACCTCCACCATTTCAAACGTCGCATCGCTAGAGTCCAGTTGGACAGAATTGGACCACTGATTCAACGGGGACCGAGAGGAACCCAGAGAAAGCACACACCAATAGACTGGGGATCGCGATGGGACACTTTTGCAAACTCTTTTTTTTAGATAGTTAGTTTTTATCTTATTTCCCTATTTTTCTTCCTATCGTATCATTCAGATTCTCTTTTAAATATATAAGTCTTCGTCAAAGACTCGAGATGTCGGGTATACGAAGAGTGAGTTTAGGAGACCTACCATTGTAGGGGTATCATAACAACCCCGCGTACGAAGAATAATCACTTCACAATTCCAGCCCACGACAAGTTGAGATTAACATGGCTGGCGAACAAGAAAATCCCTTCTCTATCCCACACACCGATAATAATCATAATGGGAGAGATGGTAACACTGGATAAAACCTTACTGCTTAATAAATCGTAGAGCTCATTATTCAAAGAATACAAAGAGGAGATGATGACTCTGAGGAATTACTTCGAGGATTAGCGACTACATACAAAACCATTAGGTCACGACAATTTTCAGAAGACCAAGAACGACAAGAGAGGCCACCTCCTACCCCGAGCACGGTGTCAGCCAGCGCCACACCATCGAGACACCTGATCACACATTCTTCAACGATGACTCTCTAGACAAGGTTTGCTCACGGGTCGCTCCAAATGACAGCACAATTAAAATCGAAGATCTCCCTAAAATGCTCGATGAGTACATGGCCAAGAGAGCCCCAGTCACTCATTCGGATTTGACAAATTTTATCGGGATGTTGAATTAAATTACCAATAGGATTCAAACCGCCGAAATTTACCAAATATAATGGCACGGGAAATCTAAATCATCACTTGGCCCTCTTTTGTAACGATTGTCGGCCCATACATAATAATCAAGGACTTCTCATTCAGTATTTCCAACGTTCATTAGAAGGAGAAGCTTTAGATTGGTTTGCGAGACTCCCGCTTTATAAGATAGAAACCTTCGACGATTTGGTCGGTCAATTCCTAGACTAATACAAACACTTGGTCCAAGAGATAGTCAGTCTCAGCGATTTGATGGCGGCCAAGCAAGGACCTGATGAAGAATTTACCGACTTCATCGTCTGATGGAGAAAACTCGCTGCCAGGACTAGCACTTCAATAAAGAGAAGGACTCGATGGACGTTATCATCGATAACACTAGAGAACCATTAAAGAGCGCACTTGTCATAAATGATTGCCTCCACATCACTGCACTCCACTCTCGGGCATCCTGACTATTGCGACAGATTAAAGGTGGAGACCTCGCTCTATCCATAGTCACGTCAAAATTAGGCTCTTCCAGTGAATCAAAATAAAAAAATAATAAGAAAAGCTTAGGAACCGAACAGGTCAATACCATTGCCAACCAAGGACAAAACTATGGGAATGGAAATTTTCAACCACGAAACTTCGAGCAAAATCAAAATCAACAACGGTACACCGACCAAAACCAAGGCGCTAGTCAACAAAGGTATGCAAACCAAAACCAAGGCCAGAACCAGAATTAGGGCTAATATCAGAATAGAAATCAATATCCCAACACCTACCAGAACCAAAACACAATGTAAAACCGACCGGCTCACACACCGAATTACAATAACGTACCCCCACCACAAAACTTCAACCCAACTAGAGGCCCATACCAGCCGAGGCGGGAACACTACCCCCTTTATCAGATACGATTCCCAACATCTTTCATCTCCTCAACACTCATAATCTCCCCCGATTCTCGCAAGAAAGACCTCGCCCATGGCCGACAAATCTAGACTATAGTAAATATCTAGACTATAGTAAATATTGTGCCTTCCATCGATACGCGAGACACAACCTAGAAGACTGCTGGGTCCTCAGGGACATAATCTATGACATGAATGACCAAAATCAGATCGATTGGGAAGAGCTTAGGAATCTTAACCCTAATAATAACCAACCCCAAGAAAATCTAGGGATCATTAATAATCCCATGCCCAACCACAACCAAGCAACACCGACTCAGGTCACCACGATAGATCTCTCCGGTCGATCCTTCTTCCAACCTTCTACCTTAATCACTCACATTCAACCCTCTAATACTTCTGCCACACTAGCGAGAGTTCCTTCACCTCCGCATCACTCGCCTTGATCACTCATATCGCCCCACGGAGCCCACCTCCCTATCTAAAATTCACTCAGATACGAGTCCATTTCTTTAGGGCCAGGAGACCATTTCTTCATAGTCACTGTTAAGACCTGAAAAGTATCACTTTTCACCCCTTAACTTAATCTCTGTTAGACTCTTAATCATTTAATAAATGTGTTTTAAGTCTATCCTGTAGGTAATAAGAAGCAGCTGCAAATAAGGCCCTAACCATGCCAAGAAGCTTACCTTTTTACCCCAGAAGTGCCTCAGGAGAAAGAAAGTTAGACCGAGACAGAACTTGCTGCAACTTAGGCACAGCAAAGCAGAAACAAATCAGGAAGTGAGCCTCGTGCAGATGTCGCAGGGTTTAATTGAACCAGAGAGAATGCTTCGCGCAGTTGTCGTGGGCTTCTGAAGGCAGCACACCAACTACTCGCACCATTCTCGTGTGATTTGATGACAGAAGGGATTGAAAAGCAAACTTCATGCGGTTCTCTCAATTCTCAGCCATAAGCACTCACGCAGTCTCGCGCAGTTCAAAAGAGGAGCCGTTAATCTTCACGCGATTCATTGAGGAGAGAGAGCTCCATGCATTCCAGCGCGCAGCTGTCGCGCAGTGGCCGCGGGATACAGACCTTCAGGGAACTGCTCGCACGATCCAGAAGCCCATGCACCTTGCTTCTTCGCGAGGATCTCCGTGGGATTCATCAAGGAACGAACTGCGCGCACCATTCCCGTGCCATTCAAATGGAAAGAGCAATCCTGCGACGACCAGAGCATCCTCGCGAAGACCAAAGTACCAATCCCGCGACTGCAAGAGCTTCAAGTTAATCTAATCCCTCAATGCTAATTCTATCACGTGACAAGACCTGGAACTCATTTCTACCTAGCGAGGCTCGAGATCTTAACTTCTCCCCACTTCTGTAGGGGCAATCTGGGAACTTTCAGCAACTAGGGCATGCACTCCAATGCTCCAATCTCCGTGCACACGCCCCGAGGCATCCATGGAACATAAATGGGCTATGATAGCATTGATAAATTAGGGTTTTCCTAACCCTAATTCCCACAGAGCTGACTACTATATAAGCCTAAGCCTAGTTTAGGTTTAAGGGACTTCTGTACTCCTTCTTGAACCAACTGTAGAATTGCAGTAGGCTATGGTTAGGGTTTAGGCAATTTTCTTTTTCCCTTTTTCTTCTCTCCATAGTCCAGCACTTGCTAGCTATGTCTTTGTATGTCTATTTGGAATAGATTTAATGGAGTTTTATAATAGGATTATATGCATGTATGGGATTAGTGTTTTGTGAGTTGTTCTGTACAAGGCTGCTGCCTTGAGATCCTCCATTTCTAAGTTATATTGTAAGCAATGGAGGATTGTTTTTAAGGGTTTATTTAGAACCAAGTGACCTGTGTGTCCAGGTTAGGCACATCGCAAGCCTATGCCCCACCACAGGATCCACTAAATCTGAATCCTCATGGGAGCTTGAGCTGGTAGCCTTGCGAACATGGTGGTGGCAGCAATGTTCTTGTTCTATCTTAGACCTCTGTGAGGAGGATAGCCTCTGTGGATAGTCTTTGACTATTTAAGTGGATAGATTATAGCCCTAGGGTGAGGCCAATCCATAGATCTAAGACAGATCCTTCTTCTCTGCACTTGTGCTTATAGCCTTATGAGAGATTGTGCAGAGACAGACTCCCCTGTATTTGTATAGACGCACCATCAGATGGCAGATCTGATCTGGCTGTAGAGATTGTAGGCTTGTGACTGGATCACTGTTGTCTTTCTAAAGCAGTGAACAGCTAAGCTTAAAAGCTAGTACTCAAACTCTTATTGGACCTGTGTGCCCAGGCTAGTGCACATTGCAGGCCTAACCCCACACACAGAACTTTAGAGGTTGAGGTTCCTATGGATTCTTGAGCTAGGAGCCTGGAAGAAGTAGTGCCCACAATGATAAACTTGTTCTGACCCATCTCTGCATTGTGGTTCCCCTATTGGATAGTCTGTGACCATTCAAATGGATAGGTTATAGCCATAAGGGATTGGATCATGGCATAGGGGTGAGTTGGATCCTTTCTCCTCTTTGGTGATAATGTGGTCATTGGACAGGATTTCTATAGCAGCAGATCTGAGTCTGAGTTATAAGACCCATCAGATCTATACCTAATAGCCTACTTCTCACCCTTTTATATTTATTTTCTCACACTCCATCATTCTTCTCAACCATTTCTGTAGTTTAGGCATTAGGTTACCTTAGGATTTAGATAATAGTGACCTTAAATCCCCTTCCATTTAGGATTGCCAAATCTATAGTCAGATCTGGAGGGCCTACTAAAGATAGCTCCCTTGGAGCTTTAGGTCAACTTTCCTTGTAGAACAAACTCTTACTTATTAAAACTTGCTACAACAGGCCCTGTATCTTGCAGGTCTGTGTATTTTTAGGCTTGCTGCCCTGTAGTTTTCAATCCACCTTTGATTCATTTTCACCAATACATTCTTATCACTGTCTCCAATAAAGCCAGCAGTAAGTACTTAAATTAGCCGAACAGTCACTCACTAGAACCTTCAACCCCTTTAAATCCTGAACCAACGCCATTACCACTCCCTTCATCCGATTTTGAACCCGAATACAGAGATCACGTTCTTCAAACTGCATCCCAAATTACTGCATGGGTAGAAAGTGTCACCCAAAAAACTCCAAGCCGAGAGAATGAAACAAAGACTGAGTGTTTGATAAACATAGAAGAATGTGAGCATGAAGAACATCCTGACCCATGCGAGACACTGGTCTCTACTTTCCTGGAGGAGGATTACACATAGTACCTCCCACCTTGGAGTGGCAACATGCAGGTATGCGCTCCGATCTCGAATTTCACTCACTTCGCAAATACGTCAACCTTAAGTAACACCAAGTTCGGTCAACAACCGACCTGCCCGATTCTTAAATCAGGAACCGACTACCTACCTCCGCCTTTCCCTCGAAGTAAGGATTTCACGAACATACAACCACCAGAGGAGAACGTGAGAGAAAGAGAGGTCAACTTGCCACCACCACCTCACATTATTCCTCCACCAATTCCTGCACCTCAACCAATCCATCCACCTACACCCAAGGCTAATTGGCCAGGTAGAGAAATGAAACTCGAGCTAGGGTAAGAATATGACCTTTTGCGGCATCTCTAAAAGATCTCGGTCTAGATATCCATATTAGAACTCATCAAGAAATCGCCTGACTATCACCGGTTATTGAAAAGGACACTTGAAGACACGCAAGTGGATGAGGACACATCCCTGGATGAGCTTCATCAAATCACCTTGGTCATGGTGCAACCTCCAGCGCTCACTTTCACAGACGCAGACATGTCAAAAGAGTCACTCCGCAGGAGTGCGACTCTCATATATCTTACAGTCATAATTATAGGGTTCTCCGTACCCCATGCGTTGGTCGATACGAGAGAAAGACTTAATATTTACCCTCTCACAATGTTAAAGACGCTCGAATACATGGAGGAAGATGTTAGGCCTTCGGCACTGTCACTCATAGCTTATGATGGCTCGCGTTGCTTTATTAAAGGAACTATCAAGTTGCAGGTTCGCCTCGGACCTGTAACGAAAGACGTTACCTTTCATGTTTCTAATTTCGCTAGTACGTACAATCTTATCTTAGGAAGAAAATGATTAGAGTCAATGAAGGCTGTCACATCCACATACCATCAATGCGTCAAATTCCCATACGAGGACTCCATTATCCGTATATACGCTGATGCACCCCTCCAGGAGATGGATACTAATTATGCGGCAAGTATTCTAACAACCTATGATTTCATATTGAACAAGGGCCACATTCAAAAGACTCGAATCCCAAATGAAACAACCCATGTGAAAGTTCGTCCCCCTACCCCTCCTAGCTCTCGCCCAATGTGTTAACAAAAATTAATGAGGAGAGAGGTTGGCCCAGACCTTGCCAAGCTTTATGACATCAACCCCACCACGAAAAAAGGGTGGGATCTTATGTACCAACTTGGATACGTTCCCCACACCAGGCTCGATAAGGATAAGCAAGGTCGTATAGGACCTGTCGTCCCAACAAAAATACGTAAAGAGGGGTAGGTTATCAATCGGACGACCCACAAGTTGACTTGTTCCCTACCTCACCCAAATGGTCTCTATATGACCATTTCGTGTATGGGACCACTGAGATCCCAAGAAGCAAAAATTGAGTGAATGACTAAAGTATTTAATGATTTAACCAATCTGAACAACAATATTGACCAACCGCTCGAAGGAGTCAAGCCCTTGTTTGACGCTAAGGAGCTTATGGAAGAGAGGAAGAAAGAACCTCTAGAACTCGAGCCATGAGTAGAAGATTGGGAATCCACTGATAACAAAGATTTTCATATTGCAGCCTTGCAAGGTGATGAAGAGTACTTACACTCAATATGTGAAGAAGATGATGCCTCACAAGAGGATTTTAACTCATATAGCATCCGCCTCAGCCTTAGCCTTGGGGGATGGGAATGCCCGTGGGACTCCCCTTGTATCGCTCACCCTTACCAACCTCGCTGTAGGGCATGCACCAACATATTAGAATGCTTCGCTAGTTGGATCTGATATTCTACAATAGAATAATCAGATCATCCCAATCTCGTGAAAACGAAAACAAGTAATGACCTACCAGCTCGGCCACCAGCACAAGAAGCAGAAAATCCCAATAGTCATCTGGTTGACCTAGGGAGAAACACCCACACCGCTCTCATTGAATTTGAAGTGGAGCTTGAACTAGACACTTTTCCATCCCCAGACATGCCACAACTCCAAATATTTTGAAAATCTCTCGAGAAAGAGTGGCAACCTCTCCCGAGTGATGACAAGGACTACTGGATAGATCTCCCAGCACTCGAGTTAGTAGAGCAAGCTAACCTAGGACTTCAAGCACTATCAGATCAAGAAGATGAATTCGATACCGTCTTCGACTCTAACTTAGAAGGATGGGAATGTCCTTGGGGATCTCCCTACATTTCTCACCATTACTTGCCTCGGTGCCGAGCACGTGCACTCATCCTAACATACTATGAAGTTCAAGGGAAAGAGCTCGCTACCCCTGAGGATCCCTTAGGAGATCATCCTCAATCTAAAGAACCATTATGTTACAACTCAGAGGAGGATAGTTCGATCGACTATGATCTCTAGAGCTTCTTCAAAGAAGAGGCAATCAATGTGATAGAGGAAATCTGAGAGTCAATGTCACTGTCACCAGCATCACTTATTCAAAAGATCTCATCAGATGAGGACTCCAAAAAAAAATGCCAAAATCACAAGTCTATGTTTCTTAAAGAATCGCTCGAACTGCTCCAGCAGCCGTCTCGCTCCCTCCATTAGAGGAAGTAACTCTTTCGGCGCCTTTTGAGGCGACCGACCCTGTACCATATTTATTATCAAAAATCTAAAAAATAAAAGAAACATAAAACCTTAAAAATTTAGAAACACAAAATCCGAAAAAATCAGAAAACCACAGAAAAGAAAGGGAACCATTCGTCCCGAATCAAGTTTGCAACCAATAAGGAGACTTTTCTCCTGAAACTTCTACCCCATCTTCCGCACGAGGACGCAAAGCATCCAGGCCAAACAACACGTCAGTGATCATACCGGATGAGATACTTTGTGACTTTGAGAGAAAAATCGATAGTCTGGACCTTCACCTTACCAAAGATCTCTCAATCATAAATTATGCCGATGAAGGACTACCTTTCACAAAATCGAATCTCCAGTGTAGCAACTTTGTAGTATATGAGCTTACCGAAGATGAAGAAGGAACACCAGTAGCCGAGGACGCACTAGACTTCCAACGGGTTATCAAGTGTTTCGATGAGCAAACCCAAGATGCCACGAAAGCCACAGAAGAACTTAACTTTGGCACTGAAGAAAAATCCAAGAGGCTACTAATTAGCGTAAAGCATAATTCCAAGGAACGTCAACAGATTACACAAGTCCTACAAGGGCACCTTGATTCCTTTGCATGGTCTTATGAAGATATACCTGGTTTAGACCCAAATTTAGTAGAATATCATCTTGTCCTAGAACCTGATGCGAAGCCTGTTAAGCAGAAACTCTGTAGGATGCACCCACAAACAACCCTTCAAGTTAAAGAGGAAGTTGACAAATTGCACAAAGGCAAATTCATTCGAGTCGTCCTCTACCACAAGTGGGTCGCCAACATAGTACCTGTTGCTAAGAAAGATGACAGAGTACGAGTTAGCATTGACTTTCGGAACCTCAACCAGGCATGCCCAAAAGACGACTTCCCGCTTCCACACATTGACACTCTAGTTGACAACACCGTGGGACATGAGATGATATCCTTTATGGATGGTTTCTTTGGATATAATCAGATCAAATTAGCAATCTGACTAAGAGAAGACTTCTTTCACCACACCATGGGAAACTTATTGCTATATCGTCATGCCTTTTGGGCTCAAGAGCGTAGGAGCCACGTACCAACGTGCCATGATGGCTATTTTTTACGAAATGATGTATAAATGTGTAGAAGTCTACGTCGATGGCTTATTAGTGAAGTCCCAAACATGAGTAGGACATATTGAAGGACTCCGACTGGTACTACAAAGATCTAAAAAGTATTAGCTAAAGATGAACCCAAAGAAGAGTGTCTTTGGAGTCACCTTTGGAAAATTACTCGATTTCATAGTCAGCAGGCGAGGAATCGAAGTCGACTCGGCAAAAGTCAGAGCCATTCTTGAGATGCCACCTCTCAGTAATATCAAAGAATTACGAGGCCTGACAGGAAGATTACAATTCATTAGGAGATTTATCTTCCAACATTCAAACAGATGCGATCCTCTCTATATACTACTTAAAGGAGGAACCAAGTAAAAATGGGATGACCAGTGTTAGCAAGCCTTCGATAATATCAAAAGGTACCGCTTTAACCCACCAATACTATCGCCACTAGCTCCTGAAAGACCCCTAATCCTATATCTCTCAGCGAATGGCAAAGCAATGGGAGTAATTCTAGGATAATATGAAGAAGATGGCAAGAGAGAGAGGGCTATCTACTACCTTAGTAAGATGGTGGTCGAGTACGAACAAAAATATAATTTAATGGAGAAGACTTGCCTCACACTAGTGTGGGCCTCAACCAAATTATCGCACTACTTCGGAGCACATAAAATACTAGTACTAGCCCCAATGGACCCTCTGAAGTACGTATTCAAGGAGCCTGCAACATCAATAAAGATCGCTCGCTGGAATATGCTCTTGAAAGAATTCGATATCACTTATGTCATTTAGAAGTCGATCAAAGGACAAGAAATTGCCGATTACCTCACAGATCTGCCACTCCCGAGCAATGAGCCCATACACGCGGATTTCCCCGATGAAGACCTGCTCACAATTCATAACGAAGAGCCCGACAAGACCTCATGGATCCTCTATTTTGACGGTGCTCTAAATCACAAAGGAAAAGGCATCGGGATAGTCCTCCTAGGCCCAGAAGGAGTAGTTATACCTAAGGCTTTTCAACTAGACTTCCCTGTCAGTAATAATGTCACAGAATATGAAGCTTTTATAGCTGGACTACGAGCAACATTACAATTAGGCATTAAACAATTAAAAACCATCGGTGATTCCAAGCTAGTAATCTTGCAAGTTATTAGAGAATGGAAAACTAAGGAAATGAGCCTAATGGCATACCTAGAAACTGCTCAATATTTGGTAATGAAATTTGAAAGAATCTCTTTCACGCACATCCCTAGACTAGAAAATGTACGCGCAGATTCTTTAGCTACGTTACCCTCAGTCATCTAAATACCCATCGGCCAAAGTACTAAGACCTCCTTCATCAAAAAATTAATAGCACCCGCCCACGAGGTAGCATGGACCATCAAGAGAGACTTACCGATCCTCCCCACCAGTACAGGACCCAAAGAAGCAATCACTCCGGAAAAGCACGTCAAGGCAGAAACTGAAATCGCTATGTTCAGATTTGATAAATCACCAACTGACAATGGACAGCCATGGTATTTCATCATCTGGAACTTCTTAAAGCATTAACACGCCCCTCTATATGTTACGAAGATCAAACAGAAGACTGTAAGGAATCGATGCTCCCGATTCTATATACTAGGCAAAACGTTATACAAAGAAGCCCTCACCAAAGGAGTACTACTATGATGCGTCACAATTGCCGAAGGATAATACATCATCCGAGAAGCACACGCCAGTGTCTGTGGCGCCCACTCTAGTAGAAAGAGGCTCGTCGATCAAGTTACATGACAAGGCTACTTCTGGCCAACGATGATAAGAGATTGCCACCTCTATGTCCAATCCTGTAAACAATGCTAAGAACATGCCACACTCATCAAAGCTCCATCAGTTGCATTGAACACTATGACCTTGCCATGGCCATTTTTGATGTGGCCCTTCGATGTCATCGAACCTTTCACAAACACCGTTGGGAACACTCACAAGCACGCGTTCATACTTACAGCGACCAAATACTACACCAAATGGGTAGAAGCTGAATCCTACGTCAGAATCACCGCTTTAACACTCGTAAGATTTATCATTCGGAATATCATCACCAGGTTTGGAGTACCAAGGATGTTTGTTATCGAAAATGGACCACAGTCCACCGCAGAGAAGATGAAGAAGTTATGCAAGAAATACAACATTGATCTATGCCACTCATCACCATTCTACCCTCAAGGAAATAGACAAGCAGAAGCTACAAACAAAATGCTGATTCGAATCCTGAAATGCACAGTAGAAATGTGCAAAGGAGCCGACTGGCCTAAATGACTACCAGAAGCACTCTGGGCCTATAGGACCTCTATTCGTACGGCCACGGGCCAAACTTCCTATCTCCTTACCTACGGGATGGAGGCAGTCCTACCATATGAGATATAAATACCATCCTTACAGATTCAACTCAATAATAAGCTATCCTTAGACAAGGGGAGAATTTTTCTACTCGCACAGTTAGAATAACTTGATGAAATACGTCTAAGGGTAGCTGACCACGTTCAGGTATCAGAGGAGAGTGGCTAGGGCCTATGATAAGAAAGTCCTTGAACGAACCTTTAATATTGGAGAGTTAATCTTAAAGAAAATCATGACTTCCAAGTGCGCTCATCCGAAAGGAATACTGAAACTGAACTAGGAAGGCCCTTATGTCATAACAGCCGCAGACCCTAGAAATGGATACAAGCTGGTGTACCAAGATGGGGAAGAACTCCCTAGCCCTTGGAATGCCATGTATCTTAGAAAATATTACCCTTAGCCCTGTGATCATCACATCCCATGGTTAAATACTTATACTTATCACCCCCGTAGTTGTCACGACCCATTCATTGGTCGTACGCCTTCAATTCTCAGAATATCCTTAAGACCTCCGATTTATCGCTCACTTTTTTCCCACTCGGGCAATCTGATTAAAGGACTAGTGACCTACCTAACCTCTTCCAAAAGCATAAGTAACACCCGATCCTTATTTCTCCTTTCCCCCGCCATTGAAGGAGATGTTAGAGTAAAAAAAATGAAGATGTTAGGTTTAATCAAAACTCATTATTCTTACACTAGTAGGACGCTTTTAAATACATACATATATCTAATAAAGTGAGTGAGAGCATTACGATGGATGAACAAGTCAATGAGCTCAGGAAAGCATAAGCAGGCCATGAGGACATCTCTAGTAACTTTACTAGAAGTGTATAAGCAAGCTGCGAGGGCATCCCTGGTGTCCACATACTACTAGATATTATTATAAGGTGGCGGGAGGAGGAGAAACTCCTGCTAACCATAGAATGTAAGATTTTGATGGTACCGAAACATGACGAAGAGTTCAATCATGGAATCCCGTATCCCTCTGAGAAAAAGATTGTTACTCATCCATTTTGGAAAGCGCTGGATACAAACTATTTCCCATATCACTGAGCCTTACCCCCTCTTCTACTTTTTATTTTATTTCGGACGATAAATCAGAAGCCTTACAGGATGCTCCTAAAAATGAAACTAAAAATCGATGAATGACGACTGACGCAATCACCCACTATACCTACCATACTTCTCCCTAATAACCATGGGATAGGATGACCACCACCCTAGTATAGACCCCCGTATGCAACTGACCTAATCGAAATGACCTCCCCCTGGTTCGATTACAGTACTAATAAACTGTTCTTTAAAACTAACTCACCAAATACCCATGACTGCTTATAGACCCAAAGTGCTCATCAATAGCTCAGAAAAGCTCCATTGCATCTACACACTGGGGCATTTTTTTTGAATCCGAAGGAGAACCACATTAGAAGTGCCTTCTTGTCCACAAAGAAGACAAGGAATGATGAAGTCACCATCCGGAGAGTCCTACTGAAGATGCTATACTACCAATTCTACCATGCTTCTACACTGGGGCATTTTTTTATTATTAGCTATTTCTTTTACCTATTGCATTATTTTCATTTCAAAAAAATAAATAAAAATAAAATAAAATACATATCTATCTTTTACTATCAGGCCCCAGTCTGAGATACTTACCCCCCTTGACAACTAGCAAGGGGGAGAATAAAAACTACTGATAGCATTACCTTTACATGTGCAGATACGAAGCAACCTTCAACCACCATAGGGCCAGCTCAGGAAGCATCCAAGTTCCAATGATGGTCGACGGCGCTAAAGAAACTAAAAAAGAAAAAGTCGACGTGAGAGGTAACTAAAAGAAAAGGAGCCGATCAAGTAGATCTAAATAATAAAAAAAATCTCTATGTATATACATCAAAATTTTCTTTTCTTTTTACACTTGTCACTGGGGACATCCCCCCTATATATACAACGCACACACATAATGGATACAAAACACAATCATACACCTACTCCTTACACTTCCGCTGGGATGGACGAGCACCGTTGTCTCCAGTATCATCGGCTTGAAGGTCTGCAAACTGGTCCTCCGAAAATACAATCCTGACACCCAGAGGCCTTGGGACCTCTAGACGATGAGGCCCCCCCACAGAACCCCCTTCACTCGTTTGACTAACAGATTGCCTCGATCGCAAATGATAAGGATACCCCGCAAGAATCTCCCGAACAACAAAATCCTCATGAGCATTACCCCTGACACAATCACGAGACGTATGACGAGACTGTCCAGCCGAGAAACCCGTAGCCCTTGACTCCGATCCACTAAGCTAACTGGTCAACCTACGTACCCCTGCTCACTCCTCGTCAGATGATACTGTAGCTGATCTAGGGTCACCTGCATCTCTTCCCGCATCGTCCAACACGCCGCCTCCAATGCCTCATCTTGAGTCTTCTGTGCAACCATCATCTCAACAAACAAGTCCTCAAGACTCCGCATCTCCCCGAGGATCCATCTCGCCTCATGAGTGGCGTGCGCTCGCATCGCCTCTAGACGCGTCTCCTCAAGCTGACAAACCTACATAACCACACCAAGTCAAGGAAAACCAATATATATATACATGAATAAAAAAAAAGAACTTTTAAAAGGAAAAAATTATACCAGATCCAGCCTCTCCTCCAGAAGTCACTCAACTGTCTCTGCAGTCATTAGATTGGCAAGAGGCACGGAAGGGACGACAAATGTAGATGGCTGTAACGAGAATAAACAAATACATCAGATGATACTATAATGACAAATAAACCATGAATGTAATAACGAAAACCTACCTAAGTAGGGATAGGAAAAGACCCCTGAGGGGGAGCCTTAGGAGCGGAATTTGGAAATGCCTGCACAAAAAACACAAACAAACCAATACGAAACATATCAGAACAAAATAAAATGAAATAACCTAAACTGAATTACACCAAACCAAAAACTTTACCTGGCTCTCGGGACATAGAGAGGCAACAGTCGCCTCCCTCGTCTAAAGATCCTTGGCAACCTGACACTAAAATACTAATGCAATGTTAGTAAACTATTAAGAAAGCGAAACAATAACACCCAATGAACTGCTATAATTATACAAACGAGTTAAACAAGATTGAATAAAAACTTACCCAATGATCTAGCTCACTCTGAAGCTGAGCCATTGCTGGATCCTCTCGACTGGAGGAAGCAACTGAAGATGGATCAAATGCCGGAACGGGGCCTCCAGCAACAAGCTCGGCTCTCTATGAATAACAATAAACACATCAATTGACAAGCTTACAATGCTAACAATTAAAAAAACCTAGGAAGACACTTACCAATCGATCAATCTCAGATCTCAAACTGGCCTCCACCTCTCTGCCGGCTTGCTGCTGATCGCGTAACAACTCGATCATCGTCACATGACTAGTAACCTCGGCCTCCCTCTCAGACTATCCAAAACAAAACAAGACACCACAACTATATCAAAATGACCAGAAGACGAAGTCAACATAATATATAAACAATTAAACTAATAAATTAACTCACCAGGAGCCATCGAGTCTCGGCTAGCCAAGCCCCCAATTCATCCTCCGCTCCCCTAGCCTGAGCAACCAAGAGGGCTAAGGAGTGCAACATCTCCTCATCCGGACGAGGAGCACACCCCATTCGCTCCATCGCCCTATGGAGGGCGTCTCATGCCCCCCCCCCCCACAATCGTCGTGGGATGGCCCTGCTCCGACGTAGCCAACCTCTCCCTTAACACTGACGTTGACTCCGACCCACCAATTGTGAAAGAACCACTCCCATGGAAGGGACATGTGAAGAGGTGCCCACCACCCAATGCGCTAAACCACCTCACATACTCCCGGGCAGCCGTCCCATCACGCGCCCCTGTAACCCTAGTCCTCTCGGCTTTAAAATCTGCTATCTAAAGCGCCATCCTCTCCATAAAGTTCTGGCCAGCAGGGTCGATCATCCTCTTCGCCACTCTGTGGTGAATCTCTAGAGGCACTCCCTGAGCGAGCCCGAGCTGTCGTAGCACTCGAGATGTGTGAATCCTCTACACCCTCTCAAAACAATGGACCCATATGTCCACATTAAAGAAGGGCCAGCCAGACTGAATCACTGGCACACCGACATCCTCCTCATCCTCGTAGGGCCTCCAAATCACCTACAACTAAACAAACAAGCTGACCCCTCAATGAAGCCTCTGATCCTAAAAGACCGAGATAAAATGAAATAAAACATACACACGATGATCTATACCTGCCCCGCATGCATGTCCTAGAAAAGACCGCGTGCGGTCTGAAGATCCGAAGACCAGCGCGACCCCTCAACGCCTCCCTCCACACGCACATCCGAGGAAATGTGAACTTCACCTCCAATGAAACCCTCAGACGAAGAAAAGTAAAATGATCATACACCCAAAACTAAAAAAAATAACATCAAAGAAATGCTAAATAGCTGCTACGACCAAAAGAATAAAAAAAACTGAAGACATCATGACACTGATTAACTAAAACTCACTTGGAGGAAAGGAAGAAAACCTTTGATCATCGCGATGCCCATCCCTGATGATAAAGCTGCTAATAGAGATGCCCTAGTGCGGCCGCACCTCGCGCATATGTAGGGACCCGATCCAAGTCCCAGAGAACCATAAAAAACAACTCGGTGATGCATCCCCGAGTTGAAGAAAAGAAGAGTACTGCACCGAGGAAATGCATCAAGAACGCTCAGAGCACGCTATCTGTAGCCAACCCCGACTCAACTATGGGCTCCCAACCAGCCACTACCACACAATGCACCTCATAAGACGCCCTCGCCTCCGAATGACACCTTGGAGGGATGAAGCCACTCGCAAATGTATCAAAGAACCAAGTGACTCGAACCACACTTGGCCCCGATCCAGTCGACCTATACGGCACACCCAAAATCTCCTCACACACCTCTAAATATGCTCCCACCATCTGCCCCGTGATCGATTCACCCTCAAAATGAAGACCGGTAATGCGGACCTAGTCCTCTGGAGTCGGCAACATCATACCGACTGGAAAGAGAAGTGCCTAATGCCTCTCCCTCCATCTCTCCAGAATCGCCACGATCAGGCCACGATCGACCTGAAAGGGTTCCAGCTCTAGGATTGGCCCAAAACCAAAAGACACCAACCGGGCTCGCTGAAACCCAGGCAAGGCACGGTACCAAGTATGAGACTTGGTCAATCCCAAGCTGATAACCAACTGCGAGGGCCCTATTGAACAGAACAAAATAACAATAATAAGGCTAACCCACATACTTATGACCAACGACAAACATAACTAGAGCTAAAAGCAAACAAAATATATCCGGATATACTGATAATAACTAATAACGAACACACAAAACATGATAAGAACAATTGAATAGAAACATGACCAATCTCTGGATGTCGTCATGATGCATGAGTGAGCATGCAATCAATGATTAATACAGGTTCGACATAAATTAAAAGGGTTTCCAGATCCTAACAAGTCTATTTCATAACCTAAATGCCTAAGAGAATGAAGGAACTCTTGCTCACGGGTACCTACCCGGCCTCAAGCGAAGAAATCGTCCAGTGGGAAGTGTCTGCGATCATGATGCTCCTCACCCTGGTGCTCCTTAGCTTCGTCCTCAGGTCTCTCACCCTCGACCCTCTCAACCTCCACCCTGACCACCACCTGGTCACCCTCCGATACCTCCTCTCTAGCCACCTCCCCTACAATGGTGTCAATCCGAGCCTCGGACGTCTCACCTATCTCCCCCATCATCATCCTCTCTAACTCAGAAATAGTGAAATCGCACCTCTCACCACTCTCACCCTCCATCCTAGAACAAAAAACTTGAAAAACTAGAAAGAACAGAAGAAACATCGCTTGAAATGGAGAGCCGGATCGCAAGATATCACGAAAACATGAAAACTAGAGCGCAAAGAAACAAGGAGGCTAGAGAATCTAAGACCAAAATGGATAGCGTGAAAAAAATGAAAAATTTTGAACTATATATAGAGTGCAGCTGAATCACGTGCGTAAACTCACATGCTTAATCCAATCACGCACCACACCACCCACGCTTAATTCGGATTAAGCGCTAAGCTCTAAGTGCATAAACGGAATGTCGCCCACTCACACTAACCCGACCAACTGGTTGCGCATCGCCTACCGGACGCGTAATCACCTCAAGCGCCCCATGACTTGCGCTCAAATCGGTTACATGACCGTTCACTGGCACTCAATGACCTTCCGACTCTTTGAAATGCGCATTCCCATTCCAACGCGCAATTAGTTTATGCGCCCTGAGTGAAGCGCGCAATTGCCCAGAAACACAAAAATGTGTGCTCAGAACAGTAGGTCCACAGGCCTAGATTAGGAGATTTCCGACACTGATTACCAGCCTAAACTATGCCCTTGTTAAGAGCCAATCCAAAAACACTCCTAACTTAAAAGGAATATATATCCCCCCGAACAAAAAAAAATGCCCCCCCAACATCACTCACACATTTCAATTAAGACCAAACCAAACAAAAAAAATGCCCCCATTGTCTATACACTCCAACTAAGCCCAAACTAAACCAAAGAAAAAAAAATGCTCCTAGCATACCCCAATCCAAGGTAAATAAACTAAATCAAAACAAACTTAAAACAAATAAGCCTCACACTCAAAACAAGTCAAATAAGCTACAAAGTCAACTAAACCAAAAGTTACTAAATATGAATAATCACAAACGGAATTAAAAAAAAAATATAATCACTTCATAATAGATAAAATAATTACAAAATACACCGAGGGTATACCCTCTGAATATAGAACGTAAAATAATAAATTTAAATCAGCACGGTCAGGCAATGCCCGAATCCAGATTTATTCGGG
Source organism: Chloranthus sessilifolius (assembly GCA_021018995.1). Classification (NCBI taxonomy): domain Eukaryota; kingdom Viridiplantae; phylum Streptophyta; class Magnoliopsida; order Chloranthales; family Chloranthaceae; genus Chloranthus; species Chloranthus sessilifolius. Next base: position 27,559,095 of record CM037597.1, on the reverse strand, counting down.
AAACAAGAGATCTTGGAGAAGCCCGGAGAAAGGGGACGCCCTGAACGAAATCTAACCGTGATAACCTCTTCCCCTTGCCCCGAACCGGCAGAAAAGAAAGAGTGGCTCACAAAAAGCCACCCAGGATCTGTGGGATCCATCTTTGGAAGCTCACCTTGGAGAGCATAACAAGGAGAAGTAACTAACACTGAATTCGCAGAGTTTACCGAGAAAAATAGGCATCGGTCACGAGAACTCTGACCTTTCCTTATCCTTGGGTTTCCTTTCTACCACCTTTTTCTCCTCCACCTCTTCTCTTCGCATGGTAGCAATTCGACTACTACCTTGCATTTCCAATCCCGTCCATTCTCAATAATCCACTCAATAATCACAATACTTCGGGTTCAATACCCAAGATACAAAAGAGAAAGGAAGAAAAGACATTAATGAATAAAAATGTCCTGAATCACATGACAAAAAAATATATGCCCCAAGACTTTAACCCCAAGCTTGAATCACAGAACAAAACAACAATTTAAACGTAAAGCCTTTGGCTCACACTTATAAATCATACCCTCCTAAATTACCAAATGACAAGTGTCATCCCTTTGAGCCCTTCCAATCTAATTAAATCTAAACCAAACACATATCCCTTTGAAAGATCACAATCCATGAAAACCTAGATAAACAAATGATCACACAACACTTACCCCTCCAAGGAAACTCCAATCGACCCCCAAGTCTAGATAAGCCAATAGGAATCAAACACTTAACACCCATCTAGAATTTTTTTTGAAAAAAAAAACCTCACACCTTCTAACAAGTATCATGACGAATCAAACCAAAAGACCAAAACATAAATCAAACCTTGAATGAAACAAAATTCAAAGAAACACACTAAAATGAGATCCTGACTTGTGAGGGACCAAAAAATGTCCCATCAAACGCATCAGAACCAAGTAAACCCTCTAAATAAACCCCATAAAACAAACTAATATCAACCTAAATTAAATCCTAAAATAAGTCAAACAAATTAAATAAATCTAACCAATCCATTAATAAGTTTAAACAAATAAACAAGCACGATAAAATAAAAATGCCTCTTTATTTATAACTAAAAAATTTTACAAGTATCACCAGAGGTATACCTCCTGAATTTACAACTGGAAATGAAAACCTAAAACTTTAACCTACAACCCAAAACAAAGACTGGGTTCGAAACTGAGACAGAGCGAGGAGCAGATTCCGCTCGGAGCGTCCAATCAGAGGCTTCAGGGAGGATTGGTTGGGGAACACATCCCTCCACTTGTTACTCCTTCTCTTCCGCCCTCTTCACCTCCTCTGCCGCCGCCTCCTCTACTCTGCCTTCACTGCTCCCTAAAAGGGATCGATGTGAAGACCGGCCTCCTCATTCCCAATACCGCCCATTCTAAGAATAACAACATCTCCGAGCATCGCCTTAGGGAGAAGATCACGTGAAATCATGAACATAGAGAGAAATGACATCCCAATCGGACGATTAGATCACCCAATATTACTAAAACATGAATTTTAGAATACAAAATATCCAGAAAAAGTAAAACTCGAGACTAAACCGAGAGATGGAAGACAAATGAAGGCTCCATCGCTTATATAGAGTACGGACTTAATCACGCGCACAGAACACGTGCACTTAACTCGATCACACGCCACACACGATGCGCTCAATCCAAAAGACGCACTTCGACTTGAGCGCGCAACTGAACCATCGCCCACGCTGCCCGCGCAATGCTCATGTGCCTATTTTAAAATGCATAACCATATCGAATGACACACTCTAGACGTGTAATACAAAGGGTCACCCATACACTAACCCTGTTGACGCTCCGATCACGCGCAGATGATACACCACACATCCTTATTAAACGACTCCCACGAGCAGCGCAATACGAACCATCACCCGTGCAGTGACCTGCTAACACCTCGATCATGCGCCATAATTAGAGCACGTGATCTAATCACACACGTACTCCCACACGCATAAACAGCCCTTCAAACCTGTGATCGCACACAATGAAATAGGCATGCAATCATATTGAGCGACCTAAACCAAACGTGCAATGCCTGACTTTGGACAAAGTCTATACCTTCACATCTTTCTACCTCACCTTGATCAAAACTCTCCTATCCCATAACGTAGCCTCATAGGTTGTTCAGAGAGAAAGGAGAGAGGGGCAACCGCTCATGCACATCTCATCACGATAAGATGCACACACATGATACCACCTCAACATCAACTCCCATCGCAATAAATTAGCCATGCCCTCATGTCCCATCGCGAAAGGCCAAAGGCACACTACCAAAAAAAAAAAAACTAAGCCAATCACGACGCAACCACCATGTGATTCTTTTTACAACCCAAGATCTGTTAAATAAAGAAATAAGACAAACCTATCACCCAAATATCCTATTAGTGTCCCATCACCAACTATGCTCAGCCAGCATCCCATCGCAAACATCACTACCCGAAAAAGCTTAGACAACACCTGTCACGCCATATGAAGAAAAAGAGGGAAAGCTCGATCGTGTCCCATCGCTAAAGCAAAGAGCTCTCTCTTCCGAATTGATCCCCATGTCTCACCAGGACTCATTCAGCACGCAACCAAACAAAGAAAGAATCCCCAAGTCCTATCGCGACATCACTTCTCGAAGACATTACATCACACCGACGAACACCAACCACCGTTGTAGCAGACACAAAAAAAAGAAAGGAAGAAATCTCCAAAGTCCCAATGCAGCATCACCCAAACAACCCATCAGTCCCATCATGGACTACACAAGCTATGCATAATTCAGGTAAGTATCACCCCCAGGTAAGTACTACCCACTTTTCGATTACTCGATATTGCTTATAAATATAGTTAGCTATGATAAAGTGAAATGTTTTCAAAACCCGTCTCTCGACTCGCGAATCACTGTAGTCCTCCTATAAGAGACAATCATCAGTATTCACCGTGAAGGTTAGACGGAGTTTCCGGCATGCCAAGTGTCATCTTGACAACCATATCAACGGCCGGGTCTACAAATCTCCTACCGGTGGATCTGCTCAGCGACCTCTCGGAAGCCACTTTTTCTGCCATTTTATCACAGAATTGATCTTAAGTTAAATTCCCTAAAATTTCAAATTTTCAAAACCCGTACTTACTTCCAAAAGAAAAAAAAATCTTACTTTCGAAAGAAAAAAATAACCTTTTACTTCCAAAAAAAAAAAGAAAAAAAAAATCTCTTTCTCCAAAACTAAGAATCTTATTCCAAAACCAAAATCTTTTACTCTTACTTCCAAAACCAAAACCTAAAAAAAAGAAGAAACCAAAATAATAATAATGAACAAATTTCACTTCAATTACCAACTCAATTATCACCTCAATTACTAGCCCAAACCGGCCATTCCCTCGGGAAATCGAACCATGAGTATATTTAATCTAAGAACTTACAAATGCCTATTGGAAAAGGAACGCCTAACATGCATTGGTTTGAGCAATGATGCGCCCGGTCTGACATGACTTGCCAAAGCCTTCGACATTATATTGCATTGTATTATTATTGGTCCCTAGACCTTATTTACTGATATTTGTATGATGCCCCCGGTACCTCGACTGTGTCATACCCCTCTGTTTGACTGCCCCTTGCAATAGGTTGCGACATACGGCGGGATGCCCCTTGCACCAATAGATTAGGATATGGTGATTCTCCTTTCTATTTGATTGTACTCGCAGCAGGTCGCGCCACGCGACGGGATGCCCCTTGCACCTGTGGAATAGGATACGTTAACTTCCCCCGTCGACTGTCCATAACAGCGGGTCGCGATGCGCAACGGGATCGGCCCTGGGCATCCACGACATGGAACACACCTTTCGACAGCTACCACTGGGCCCCCGAATGCTCCATTTTAGCTTGTGCTGATAGATAAGAAAGCCAAGTATGTCATGTCAGCATTCCTAGTTCACATTTGTGATTTCCCAAAAGAAACGAGAAGACGCCTCATATGAGGGGTGTCTACTTCTTCGGCGTGTTCTTACTCTACAAGAGCGCATCGAAGAGGGGCATCTGTAGACACCTCTAATTTGCCCTCTCGAAATATATAAATCTATTCGGTCAACATTTGACCTTATAACCCTAATTGGGATCATATGCTGAAAAAATAGTATATGGTTGGACACAAGCTGAAATATTAGCTCTGTGGCTCAAACCCACTAACCCTAATTGGGACCATACACTGAAACAATAGTATATGGCTGAACATAGGCTAAAGCAATAGCTCTGTGACTCAGATCCTAATGTAGGGAGACTATATACTATTTACTAAAATAATAGTATATAGTTGAAATACAAACTGAAACAATAGTCTTGCATTTCAGACCCCTTTTGCCCTAATGTGGGACCATATGCTGAAACAATAGTATATGGCTGGACACAGGCTGAAACAATAGCTCTATGGCTCAGGCCCCATAACTCTAACGCAGGGACCATGCACTAAAACAATAGTACATGGCTGAACACAGGCTGAAATAATAGCTCTGTGGCTCAGATCCTGACATAGGGAGACTATATACTGAAATAATAGTATATAGTCGAAATGCAGGCTAGAATAATAGTCTGGCATTTCAGACTTGACTCAGACTCGGACAACCTCGAATTATGAGCCTAATACCATGCGTGCAATTCGATTACACGCTAAACCACAAACATGCAATTAGTCCCCTTCTAGACCAGACTTCTTTTTCCACACCGCTTCGAGACTCGATCACGCGCTGCACAGATGACGCACAATCGGATTGAGCGCCCCACCACCGACACGCAATTGGCCTACGCCCAACCTAGTCTTACAGTCCTTGACCCCTAAGCTTCCTCGATTAAATGCTTTGAAAGCGGCGCTTAATCAGATTGCGCACTCCATACCAAGCGTGTAATTAGTTCTAACATGGTTAGAACTAGGAAACTCACTGAGCAAGTCAGCTGGTCGCTCACTAAGTCAGTGACCGACTCAAAGAGATTAAGCACCGGGAGACCGACGCGCAATTCGATTAAACGTCCGAAACAAGACGCTTAATTGAAGAAAAACCTATAAAAGAGTTTTTTTACTTCGACTCACAACACAACACGAACGAGAGAGAACAATTTTTTTTGAGATTTCGAAACTAGAGAACTCCGAGAATAAGCACATAGAGGAACATAGCCATGATTTTGGGATTCAATCTTCAAATCTTCGAGATTTCTCTCTGCATCGCTGGTCCTAGGTAAAAATCTTAATTTTAGACTTACGATTTCTCTTAGTTTTAATTGTTAATATCGAATTTTTAGTTTTAGACCGTAGCACCCCTTTTTTAGACCGTAATCTCTTATATCTTATTCTAGTTCTCTGTTTCTAGAATCAGTCCTTAATCTGATAGTCTAATTCATCGACTACAGACTTTAATTCCATTCTAAAATCTTAATTTCTAGCCCTATCATTAATCTCTGGTTCTAGTTCTTAGGTTCTAGAACTAGTCCTTAATCATACGGTCTGATTTTCTGATTTCGAACGCGAATTTAGTCCTAGAATTTTAAATTTTAGTTTTAATTTCTTAGTTTAATATTTTAAAAAAAATCCCAAATATTAATTTAGTTTCTATGATTCTAGTTTCTTAATTTAATCCATAATTGTAATCCCGAAATCAACTCCGAAAAGCCAAAAATATAATATTATAGTCCAAAACCCAATTTGCTTTAACCTCAGCCACCCGATTTGCCCAAGGGAGCTTACAGAGGGTACTCGAGAACGAGGCCAATCCTCCTCAGCATAGCGAGCCCAAAACCCCTTTTTTTAGAATTTTAGTAGAATTAGTTCATTGCCTTCATTAGAATTAAGTAAAGTTAGTTCTGTTATTTTCTCATGATTTTAGTATAGTCAATTCATTCCTTTGATCATAATTCTAGTCAAATCAGTTTCTTTATTTTAGTTAGATTTTTAGTATAGTTAATTCATTGCTTTAATCTGAATTTTAATAAAATTAGTTTATTTATTTTAATTAGATTTTTAATAAAATTAGTTTATTTGTTTTAATTAGATTTTAATAAATTAATTCATTGATTTAATTAGAGTTCTAGTAAAATTAGTTCTCCATTTCAATTAGAATTGCAGTATGACTAATATACTTGCTTTAATAAAATTTCAGTATAATTAGCATACTTGATTTAATTAGAGTTTCATTAGAATTAATATATCTGCATTCCTAGTACAATTAGGAGACTGATATCAATTAGACTTTTAGTAGTAGTAGGACATTAAATTAATTAGAATTCTAATAAGATTAGGAAACTGAAATTAATTAAACTCCTGATAGAATTATAATATTAGACTAGGCTGCTATAATAAATTCCTACACAACTAAAAAGTCACAATAGAATTGGAAAATCTAAACCAATTAGAACTACAATAATAACGGGAAAGAAAAGGAAAATTAAACTATCTAAATTATAAGAGGAGTCACAGCTGCTGATGTTCACAGGCGGACGATTCAATATAGTAACCCACACCTGCTCTAAGGCATAATCATTGATGTGTTGCAGCGTCGTTAAATATCTGCAACTGGCGATCGCAACAAACTAGGAATCTTTCTAGAAAATTTTTTCTTTTATCTTTACCTCAACCATTTCAAACGCTGCATCGCTCGAGTCCACTTGGACAGAATTGGGCCACTGATTCAATGGGGACCGAGAGGAACCCAGAAAAAGCGTGTACCAACACCACTTCTATTGGGAAATTGTATGACTTTAACTATATACAATAACCTAGAGAGGAAAGTGGACAATTTGGCTAAAAAGTTTGATAAAGCGTTGAGTGTGTTACAGCCTCACATGGCTGCACAGGTTGGAGAGGTATGCCTGATATGTCACTCACCCACACACTCACATCTTGACCGTTCCTCTGCTGGTCCAGTTTTAGACTTAGCAAATTAGCATGCCAATGTTGTTCAATCAATTGGACAGCAGCCTGTTGGGTATACTTGGAGGAACCACCCTAATTTGAGGTGGAGATAAGATAATGTTCAAAACACCTAGCAGCAACAGGCACTACCCTCTAGATCAATTCCCATATCAGTCCCCCCAGCCAAGTCAATTATTTTTGCCCCCATCACAACCAAGAGCCCCCTCATTTGAGGAACATGTTTTGTCTTCATTGCAAAACCTCAGCTCACTCTCACAGACTGTGAATTCCCACAGTCAGAGCATTAGAAAGATAGAAGACTAGCTGGGTCAAATTTCTAATGCTCTAATAAGAAGGAATGAGAGTGGGCTCCCAAGCCAAACTGTGGCCAATCCTAAAGGACAATACATGATTGGTGAAGCTTCTTCAACCAATGAGGAAGCTAGGGCCATTCATACACTGAGGACTGGTAAGGTGGTAGAACACTAAGAGGTTTTTAATGGAAAAACTGTCCAGAAGAGAGACAGGACTGGGTTCCTACTGTTGAGCAGCAGGTGCTGAATAAAAAGGGGATGTTGTTGAGCCCCAGATAAAAAAATAAAAAATATAAAAATATAAAAATAAATAAAAATAATAAAAATAATAAATAAATAAAAATAATAAATTTTACCATGATGAGCCCCATTTCCTCATGCTCTTAAAGAGCCTTTCTCTTCTTACAAAGAGAAGGCTTTGTTGGAGGGAATGAGGATTGTTAAACTGTTGCAGTCATGAATGTGATGGTGGAAGACACCTTGCCCACACCGCTGGACTGGGTTGAGGTATGTGCTAAAATTGTAGAAGTATGGACTGAGGATACCCCCCTATCCCTCAGCCATTTAAGGCACCTTTGCTGCCTTTTTTAGTGTCTGCCCACCTGATGTGGAGCTGGAGCTACTCCCTGCATCTCTCATGCAACTGCAAACTGCTGAGCTGAAGGATCTCAGGTTTGATGCAAATGCAAAGGTATGACTTTTCATTTTTATATTGAAGTTCTTTTCAGTTCAACTGAGATCTAGATGGGATGACCAATTTACTGTCATTCATACATCTCCATCTGGACTGTTGAGATCATAGACCTTAATTTTGGGAAGAGTTATGAAAGTTAATGATCAGAGGCTCAAAAAATCTTCTTTGAGAATTCTGTGGAGCCTCTAAATCATTCACTTTCAAGACCTTCCACTGATATTTGATCTCAGTTAGTAACATATGTAATATATCCATTCATGTTTTTAAATTGTGTAAATACTATGCTTGTGTGATCTGATTTTTTATGAATCTCGCTTTGAAATGTGTGCCATTAATGTTGATGATTCTTTGCCATTAATGTAGATTCATACTCAGATCATTTTTTAGGAAGTTGTGCTTAGGATTTTACTATTTTAGGAGTTTAGTATAGTTGTTGTTTTTCATATACCTGTTATTTTTAGTTTAACTGTTAATTTTTTTAGTGTAATTTATGTTGTATATAGTTGTTGTTTTAGGAATTTGTATAGTTGCTTTATTTTTTAGTTGTCCATTTGTATAAATTCTCTTTTTCTCTTTCCTAGTATAATTTGCTGCAATCTTTTAGTTTAATTTTCTCTTTGTTTTTTGTTGTGCTTTAGTTGTTTCTCTTTTACAACCCTTGTTGCCCCTAATGAGAATACTGTTGAAACAGTGAGGACACTATTTATCTTAGGTTTGGGGGTATGGCAGGGTGGCTGGTCAATAGAATAGTTAAGTTTAGTGTAGCAATGTAGGTCGAATTGAGATAAATAAGTAAATTCCTACCTAATCATGTTAGAAAGAGGAAATTAAAAACTTTTGCAGACATTTTAAAACTGAAAATTTTAAAAAAATTTAACACCTCCATGAAGTTGATATCAAGAAATTTTTTTTCAATTAGTACTTAGTGAACTAGAAAGGAGAGAAAAAGGTTAAAATATATCCCATGGATTAAATTGAAGACCATACCTAGTAAGATTTGGGCCTATCAATTTCCTTTTGAAGAGTGTTTTTGGCATTTTTTCCTACTCTAAGGAATGACTGATTCAATATCTTTTCACTAGAAGTTAGGCACCCCCAAATTGAAACTGATTGGTAGCACTCATGACATTTAGGAGATGATTTAAGGCCTTCATTTAGACAGTTTGAGCTTAAAATTCCTACCAATTGAACTGCCCTTTTGCATACACTCTTCGAGCCTTTAAATCCATTTTTCTTTGACAAACATCAGAGTGCTTGCACCTAAAACCTCATTGACCTAATTCAACATGAGCCTCACTCTGAGAATTCAGAAGGTAAAGGGGAAGAAGTTGAAGATAGGTGGACTGGGTTCAACATTTTGTGGAAGGAGAAGAAAATAAAGCCAAAAACAACAGTGTAGCAGTGGTATATGTGTGGCACTTCATAAAAAAATAAAAAATAAAAAATAAAGAGAAAAAGAAAGAGAAGTACTTCATCTGAAAATTGAAAAGAAGAGAAGAAGTTGGCCACTTTGATCTGAAAAATATCAAAGAAGATGAAGTAGTACTGTGATGAAGAAGGTGAAGTCATGAATCACCTCTTTCCCTTGCTTATTTCTCAGTTTTGAATCCATTCTACCCGTCCTATTCTTTTTAAACCTCAATCATAAGCCACATTACAACCCATCAAAAAGACCTTGTTGATCAAAAGTGAAATGAGCTATCATGTGGAGATGAGGAGATTTCTAATCTATGGTGAAAAGAACATGAGGATGTCATAAATTAGAAGCAATGCCTATGCTCATGCTTGCAGGCCTATTTGAGGTCTGTGACTGATCTTGAGCTTATGAGAATGTGAACACCTGGGACTTTAATTATTGAGAGATAGACCCGGTGAGGATTGGGTCTGAAATTTAAATTCATTGGGGTAGTATCTAAACCTTATTTTTGAATTGATGGAAAGCCTAGTACTGATTTTTACACATTGTAATCTTGATATAAACTGATTGATGGTGATGCAAATACATGTTGATTTGAGTTTTAAATTGTTTTCATTACTCTTTTAACTTCTCTGATTTTTAAGTAATAGGTGTGGAATGATGCTTTATTTATTGAAGTCTACTTTGTCATTGGTTGCACTATACTTAATTGTTTTAATTGTGAAGTTTGTGGGTATGTTCACTGAAAACCCTCAAGAGACTTCACTCCTCCACTAGGGATCACCTAGGGGTTTAAAAGGCTTGATGCATAAGCTAAATGCATTCGTGCTCCCTGCGAAAGTGGCATGTGCTTTTTAGAATAACTGTTTTAATTTTTCCTTTGCTCGAGGACTAGCAAAGATTAGGTTTTAGGGGTGTGTTGATCACTGAAATATACCACTTTCCCCCTCCTAATCTGGCCTTTAATGGACCTTTGACCTGGTTAATAATTAGTTTTTAAGTATATTTTCATAGATGACAAGAAATTATAGCTTAGTGCAGCAATCCATCATTTTCGAACCAAGAAGAAGGAATTTTGAGTGAACAAGTGGAGCTGATGAGAATTACATTGACAACACCATGATTGTTCATACCATTGGGGGCGTTTTGCATGCGTTGTAGTCCTAGGAGTCTTGTTGAGAGAGAGAAGTGGAGCCCAAGCACAATGGAATGCTGCTGCAGCAGATTATAGAGAGCAACTATTGAGCACATAGTAGCTCTGCACCTTTAGCAAACATTCCCTCAGCTCTATGCCTTGAAGAGTGAACTTATCAGCAGCTCGAGTACATCATGGGTGCAGCTATGCATCAGTTCGAGAGGAACAACAGCGAAGTAGCATACCAACAGCTTCAACACTTTCATTCGATCAGCTGCATACAACATCTCGAGCACTTCATGTGTGCAGCAATTCAGTGTGCAACAATTCAGTTCTCAGCATCATAGCACACTGCACCTCTAGCTGGTCAAGTGGCACAGCTGAAAGCTCACTGAAGTTTATGCCATGCAAGCAGCTGCACCAACCTTTCAAAGCCTAAAGCCAAGCCACTAGTGCTATTACCTTAATACACTCGAGCAGTTCAAAACTCTGCTCCAGCAACCACTCAACCTGCAGACCTGAAGCCATAAACATGTCGAGCATCTGCTGTGCTAAAGCCATTTGTGCACTAGAGCAGCTGCAATGCTGAAGTCTAAAATACAATATATATATATATATATATATATATACTCGAGCAGCTACAGACCTGAGCACTTGAAGATAGCAACCGGTAACTAACCTCTCGAGCACTTACCTGAAGCTAGCAGCACAGTTGAGCATTTATTGCTGAAATCCATAACAGTCGAGCAACTACAGACCTGCTGCAATAAAGTACTCAAGCTGAAGGCCTGGAGTTTGAAGCACTTGAGCAGTTCAATGCTGTTGTGAGCAACTACTCGAGTACCTTATGGCAACACCTAAGTGGTTGAGCTGCAGATTTAAACTGCTCAAGCAGCTTATAGACTTTAATTTCATCCACTTGAGCAGTCCAACTCATCTACTCGAGCTGAATGCATGAAGATTTATCCTCTAGAACACTTAAATGTTAGATTTATCCACTTGAGCAGCTCAAAACCCTGCTGCATTTAACCACTTGAGCACTTAAAGTGCTGCTTTTTATCCAGTCGAGCAGTTCAGTGCTGCATTTTTATCCAGTCGAGTAGCCTCTTGAGAACTGCTCGAGCTTAATTTCTGAAGCCACTAGCCTCTTGAGATCTGCTCGAGAATTAAATTCTGAAGACTATCTGGTCGAGGCATGGGTTCCAGCAACTGTGTTCAAACTTTAGGGGCATTTTTAGGATTCCACAGCACCTAGGGCACACATCCCAAGGTACTGTGCTGTCCCATACATCCCAAGGCATTACTTGGTCTCAAATGGGCTACGACACAAGCCCCAAATGGGTTTATTCTTTCTTATTTCTGATTGGCCAATACACAAAACTGTTGTATGGATTGTATAAATACAGCTACAAGATATCTTGGGAAGGGAGCTAGGATAGCCTGAGCTCACTTTTAGGATTAGGTTTAGGGTTTTATTTTCTTTTATTCTCTTCTTTCTCTTCCTTAGCTCAGCAGCAATGCTAGCTAACTCTTTGTAGCAATTAGGTACATAGTGAGTTGTAAACAGGTTTTATAATAATAGTGTGAGCAATTTTGGAATTTTTCAAAGACTGCTGCCTTGAGGGCCAATCATTATAAGTTCTTTTTAGACAATGAAAAGCCATTTTTAATGCTTCATTAAATCTATATTTTTTTTGTGTTTTTCACATAGATCTGTATGAGTTTAATACAGCTATGGATGTATGTGCTTGTAGCCATGCACACATAGTGGCTGCAGTAGTTTTCCTGTTCTAGTTCAATCCATTGACTGGACCACATCTATGGGATGCTCTATGACCATTTAAGTCGATGGAATATAACCCTAAGACTGGTATATATCACAGGGCTGAGCCAGATTCTTTTTCTATGCACTTATGCTTGTAGCCAAGTTAGAGACTATTACAGAGCCAACCTCTCCTCTATTTTATAACTTCATTTTTAGTGAATAGACCTGAAATCTTGCACCGATTGCAAGATTGAGAGTTGGGTCATTGCAAGCCTCTTTGTAGCAATGACCAGCTGATTTTAAAGCCCCATTCAATATGTGATTTCTTGTGGTTTCCACCAGATCTTCGTGGACTATTTGATCCTATGGTTGCATGAGCTTATAGCCTTGCAAACATAGTGTCTGCAATAGTTTTTTTATTTCAGCTCTAACCTTTTGCTTGGGCGAAATCCCTGGGGTATGCTGTGACCAGTCAAGTGGACATAATACAGCCCTAAGATCAATTCATGCCTCTGGATTAGGTTAGATTCTTCTACCTTGCACTTGTGCTTGTAGCCAAGTGAAGGATAGCTATAGATCCAACATCTTGATCTGAGTTGCAGTGAAAAATAGCTCATAGCTATCTACTTCTCTACCTTTTTATTTTATTTAACAAACCCATCATCATCCTTCTTTACCCCCTTTCTTTAGTTGTAGTTTTATTTCTGTTTTTAGTTTTGTTTTGTTTTGTGACACCTAAATACCCTCTCTTTACCTTGCTTTCTAGTGTAGCTTTAGAGTTGTCAGATCTGTAATTAGATATAGAGATTTACTATACAACTTTTGGGTTTGATATCATCACTCCCTGTGGGATAAACTCTTACTTATCAAAATTTCCTACAACGGCCCTATATCTTGCAGGACTGTGTGTTTAGATTACTATTTTTGTGTTGTTTCATTTCATTTTACTCCCCTATTTCTGATTTATTTTGTTGCCATATTTGTATCATCATTTTTTAATAAAAAGCATAGCACAACCAATTTAGAATCAACAAGTCATGATGATCATTGAGTTATGAACAACATTCTTAGGGCATGTTGCTAAAATAATATAAGTACTTCCCATGTGGTTTAATTTTCTTCCAGGTGAGGTGGTTGTGTGGGCATGAAATATGGGTTGGAGACACTGCTAGGTAAAAGAATATTTTTCTTTGTTTTTAAGTATATATATGTATTTTTTTAATTTTAAGGTATTTATATATATTTTTCTTCTTCTTCTTCTTCTTTTTGATGTTTTTAAATGTTTATATGTGTTTTTTTGTTATGGTACAACATCAGTTCCTTAAGTAGAGACTTACTCAGAAAGTCTGATTAGTGGGTTATGTTGGACGGTTGGAGTAACCGTTAGATGATCTGTTTCAGGTTCCTCGATCACCCTCGATCTGATAGATGAGGGATGAGAGAGAAATTATGTTAACATTTGTGATTTGGATGGTGCAAGATTTATCAAATAAGGTGCGACGTCATTTGATTTCTTCTTTTGATGAATCTTTTACAATCGAAATTTCCTTGTCAGGAGGGACCTTCTTTAGTCTCAATGGAGTGGGGCATGAGCCAAGGTCCTTCCCATGAAGTTTTGTGTATTGTTATCATTTTTAGTTGGTGGTTATTCGAGAATATTGCTGGGATGTATCATTTTGATTTTATAAGAGGAGTCAATTGGAGGGGGATGTGATGTTGATTTTGTAGGGAGAGTGACTGGGTGAGACAAAGGCAGAACAAAAGAAGAAGATAAGGAAGTGTGGACCATGGTGGACCCTTCTTTGGCATGGGGAGCTTTAGTTTTGTTTTATTCTACTTGTTCTGTTTGATTTGCAGTTTGGCTTTATCATGAGGTTTTAAAGCTCTGTTTGTAATTGTTGGAGGAGGTTTAGTTCTAGAAGTTTGATATTGTAGTACTGTTGCAGGTTGGGAGTCTATGAGGATGTTGATAGTGAGATCTACTGAAATTTAGACCCGGGGTCAGAAGCGGTCTTATTATTGATGTCAATTTTATGTTGCGGTGAGGTTTAAGGATTTAGCAATATGTTAATTTGGATGTTGATTGGAGTTGTACGACCTAAGTTTGGTTTGGTTTGGAGAGTGGGAGTGATGATAGATTCATCGATTCGTTTATCGTCGGATTTAGTGATTGGTTCAAGGTTGAGTGTCATTGGTGTGGTAGAGACAGATTCAACGGTGGGTTCAGATTTGATGATGGATTCAGATTTGATGATAGGTTTAAGTATGATAGTAGGTTCAGGTTTAATAATAGGTTAAGGTTTGGTGGTAAGTTTTGGTTCGATGATTGGTTTAGGTTCGATGATAGGTTTAGGTTTGATGGTAAGTTTAGGTTTGATGGCAAGTTCAGGTTCGATGATAGGTTCGAGATTGATGGCAGGCTTAGATTTGGTGATAAGTTTAGGTTTGATAGTGGATTGAGGTTAGGAGATGATGTCGGGTCTGATAATAGGTTTAGATTTGGTGACAAGTTTATGTTTGACGGTAGATTTAGGTTTGGTAACAATGTCAAGTCTGATAATAGGTTTAGGTTTGATAATAGGTTTAGCTTTTATAATAGGTTTGAGTTTGGGACTTAGTTTCGTGGTTGGTGAGGTGATGAGCTCAGTAGTGAGTTTAGGTTTTAAAGTGGGCGTGGTGATTGATTTGAGAATTGGTTCGAAAAAAGTTCATGTTTTGGAATAGGTGTGGGGATTAATTCTAGGATTCGTTCTGAGATTGTTGGGGTGATGAGTTCATGTTTTGATGTTGGTGGGGCGATGTGTTCGATAATGCGTTTAGGCTCGGGGATTAATTTCGGAGTAGGTTCGATTAAGGTTTTGGATTCGATTAGGGGTTTCAAGTTTGAAGCTTAGTCTTGTGATCGGTTTAAGTACAAATGGTATTGTAGTATGTTGGTGGATTGGTTCTG
Organism: Chloranthus sessilifolius; assembly: GCA_021018995.1. Lineage (NCBI taxonomy): Eukaryota > Viridiplantae > Streptophyta > Magnoliopsida > Chloranthales > Chloranthaceae > Chloranthus > Chloranthus sessilifolius. The sequence goes on along the minus strand of CM037597.1, from coordinate 27,543,895 downwards.
AAGTGAGAGGGTTGGTGATTTCAGGGATAGATTTGATTACGGGTTTGGGTTCAGAGTTTAATTTTGTGATCGGTTTAAGTTTGAATGGTGTTATAGTACGTGGATGGATTGGTTCAGAAATTGTTCTAGGAACGATAGGTGAGCTTGTCTTAAGGTTGATCATGGAGTCGGTTCGGGTATTTGTTGAGGGAGCGTGTGGATTGATTCATTGGTGGGTAACTTATTGAATTCGAAGGTAGGTCGAGTTGGTTTAGGGGTATGTTTATCAATTTTAAGGATCGGTTAAGTTGGTTTGGGATTGTGTTTGATGATCCTAGTGGTAGGTTGAGGTATTTTAGGAACATGCTTGATGATTTTGGTGGTAGGTTGGGTTGGTTTAGGAGTGGGCTCGATGATTTTGGTGATAGGTTTGGTTTTAAAGATTTCAATGACTAGCTCGGTGTGATAAGTATGTTTGGGTTTTATGTTGTGAGGGGTGAGGTTGGTTGGTTATGAGTGGATGGTACGGATGTGGTCTGAGGGACGTTCAATTCTGCGGATCAAGCTTGTTGGATGAACTGGGGCGGGGGTGAATGAGTGTACGGTATCATATGCAAGTTAAGGGCTTGATGGAGTTTGCTCAAATAACGGGTTGTAGAAAGTTATGCTGGTTATCGTGGCGTTGGGGTGCTAGTCTTGATTCTGGTTAGGATATGGTTGTTGGTTATGTTTAGAGTATAGAGATTGGTTTTAATCAGGGTATAGGTTCGTGTATTGATTTTGAGTTGGGTTATATGGATGGAAGTTCATTTGGTTTTTTTCTTAGTTCGTGTTGCTTTGTTCGGGGCTTAGAGTTTCGTTTAGGGTGTTTGTTTTAGGGTTATTGGAAGAGGGTCTGTTGGTTGTTAGTGTAGAGATATTAAGGTCCCCATTTTTCATGTGACGCTAGATGCGCGAAGCATGTTGATAGAGGCTAGCGAAGTCAGGGTATCGCTTAGGATGAGAGTGCTCTGGAGGGGTTCTATTGTCTTGCTTACCTTACAATTATTAAAGGGTTAAAACATCAAAATAAAAGGCACAATCATAGAGAGATGGGATCAAGGTAAGCAAGCAGTCCTGTAAGAACCAGGGCTGTTGTAGCAAGTTTTAATAGGTAAGTTAGGGTAGGTCCACAGGGAAATGTGCTTTGAAATGAGGTAAATCTCCAGATCTATGACAGATCTGGCACTCTATCCTAATTTAGACTAAATCAAAACTGGAAAGAGGAGAGGTTTCTAAGATTTGTCACTTTACTAAGAACTACAAAAATCAAATGTAAAATGATCCATAACTGATTGAAACTCAGATTTAAGGGAATGAAGAAAAATAAATTAAAATTAAAAAAATGGAGAGCAGCAGCTAGGGGTTTTGGTCTTTACTGAAAATCAATTAGATCAAAGACAATGCATAGGAAATATTTGCTACAATCCTTCATCTGGCTACAAGCTCAGATGCAAGGTATAAGAATCTAATCTTAACCAAAGAATTGGAGCAATCCTAAGGCTATGATTTGTCCACTTGAATGGTCACAGATTATCTCAGAGATTTTTCAACTTCAAGGATCTTGATTAGAACAGGTAAGCTATTGCAGATGTTGTGGGTGCCAGGCTACATGCTCAAGCATCCACAGGGATATCTAATCCAGGGAAATCAAATACAAAAAGTGAAATATAGATCAGAATAAACTTTAAAAACCACAATTACACTGTAATAATACAACTTACAATCCCATTGTGCTCAGATCTGCAATCTGTGCAACATACATTCCATTTATAAAGCCTTTGAAACTCTCAATTTGCAGCTCTCAATCTCACCCTAGCTACTGAAGAGGTTTAGCCAATCATGATTGGCTAAGGAGAGAATTGGGGAAGAAGGAAGAGGGAAGGAATGTTGGAGATGGGAATTCGGATTTGGGTCTGTTTCTCTCAATTTTTGGATACCTAGCTCTCTATGTTCTTTAGGCTTTTATACTCTTCCTCTCTGTCTTCATATCCGTTTTATCCAATTAGAGCTCAAGAGAATAATTCTATTATTTTGAGCTACTAATGTGGCTGATTTTACTTCTAAAAGCTTTCCATTTATTGGTCTAAACTGGATAAGTGCATGTGAAGTGGTTCGAGTTCCCATTCGTGCCCAGTTGTGTACCAAAAATATCCTCAGGGGTTACTGACGTGTCTTGAATGTGTGCACAAAGCCCTGAAGTTGGTTCAAGGAACCTCTCGACAGGTTTTGAGTCCTCTTTGTATTCACATTGACAGGCTGCTGAAGGCTCTCGATAGGTTGCTTGACTTCTCGACAGGTTCTGGTGAACTCGTCGACAGGATTGATAACAAAATCTTATCTGCTGTCTGAGCTCCCTCACTCCTCTCGACAGGATTGACAACAAAATCTTATCTGCTGTCCAAGCTCCCTCACTCCTCTCGACAGGTTATAAAATAACCTATCGACTAGTTATACAGTTCCATTTGAGTGCTAGACAGGTTGCTTCCATCCTCGTGAGAATAAGTGCGGCTTCAGGTAAGACTTCGACATGCTGGTGCTAACTGCTCGTTAGGTTCTGGGGATCCTCTCGACAAGTAGCTGAAACCTCGTGAGCTCCCCTACATCTCCAGGTAAGCTCTCGACAGGATGGTCTATACTCATCGACAGGTTCCACTACTGCACCTGAATCATTCGACAGGTTGGTTCAACCTCTCGAGATCTTCCTATTTCTACCTCAGTACCTCTCGACATGCTATAATGTACTTCCAGAATCTCTCGACAGGTCCTGGGGAGCTCTCGATATCTTCATATATGAACACCCAACATCTCGACAGCTTCTCTTCTTTCACCAGAACCTCTCGAGATGTCCTGCTCTATGCTTCTACAGCTGACACACATCTTTGGTGTATTATCCTTCATCTGTCAGCACACAGTGGCCTCTTGGTGGGTTCAATCCTCATCAGATGCAACTGATATTGCTCCCTTGTGTGCCCATGTGAACACATATCATTGCCATGGAGCTATGGGGTTATGTGGACTGCTTGATGGCTGGCTTTTTCGGTTGCATAAGCACATGTTGAGGCAGCAGGTATGCTCTTTGACACTTTTAGGTGGATGTCTTCACTAAGACTGCAATTTATTGCTTATCTATAAAAAACACTCAAAATACTTTATTAGTCAACTCAAAAGTCCATCAAAGGTCAGGTTAGGAGGTGAAAAATGATATTTTTCACTGATTAGCATACCCCCAAACCTAAGCTTTTCTAGTCCCTGAGCAAAGGAGAAATTAAAAGCAAGTATTGAAAATGAAAAATGCCACTTCTGTAGGGAGCACAGATGCATTTAGCATATGCATTGAGCCTTGTAAACCCCTAGGTGATCCCTAGTGGAGGAGTGAAGTCTCCTGAGGGTTTTCAGTGAAGGTACCCACAAACTTCTCCAATGACTCAGTTACTATCAATGCAGCATGTTAAAAACAAACTTTAAGCAAAATAAAATTCATTCCACACCTTGTTCATTCAATTTTAGAGGATTCTCAGCAGAAAAATAGCAGTTTAAAACTAAAATTCTGTTGTAACTCCTTCACAATCAGTCAGCTCATGTCAAGGTATTTTGTATGAAAATTAATGCAGAGCTTACTATCAAATTGAGAATTCTGTTTTGATAATGCCCCCAACAAATTTAATGTCAGACCCAAGTCTCACCAGGGCTGTCACTCAAAATAATCATGAAGGGTGCATCATTTCTCATAGCTCAAGAGTAGTTGCAGCCCTCAAATAGGACTCCAAGCATGAGCATAGGCATTGCTCTAATTTCTAAAATTTTCTAAATTTTTTCACCATAGATTAAACAAATCCTCATCTCCACATGATAGCTCAATCCATTTCAGATCAGTATGGTCTTTTTATTGGGTTGTAATGTGGCTTATGGGTGAGGTTTATGAAGAATAAAAGGGAATAAAATGATTCAAATTTGAGAAATTAGCAAGGTAAGGATGTGATTTGCAACTTCACAGCCTTCATTTCAGCATAATTCTATCTTCTTTTTGAATTTCCATAGCCAAAGTGGCCAGCTTCTTCTCTTCTTTTTCAAAATATCTAATGAAATGACTTCCCTCTCATATTTTTGTTTTGCTTTTCTGTTTTTCTTTCTTTTTGTATGCTTTTCCTTTTGTATATATATATATATATTTATGGGCTGGAATGCCACAACTATACATCTGATACACAACTACCTTTTAATGTGTTTTCTTCTCTTCCAACCAACTCTCAAACCCGCTTTACCTTCTTCAATTCTTTTACCTTTACCTTCTGAAATCTCAGAGTGAGGGTCAAGCTGCATCAGGTCACTGAGTTTTGGGTTTAAATTTTCTGATTTCTATCAAAGAAAAACTTGGATTTTTAAGGCTCAAGTGGTGTGTATCAAGGGTAGTTCAAAGGGTAAGGATTTTAAGCTCAAATTGTCCAAGGGATGGCCTTACATCATGTCTTCAATGTCCTTACTGTTGTCATGCTGTTTCAACTTGGATTCGCCAAACTTCTAGTGAGCAAAACTAGATCCAATTAGTCCTTAGAGCAGAAAAATTGCCAAAACACTCAAAGAAATCTTGTTCAGACCCAAATCTCACTGGGTATGGTCTTCCATCAAATTTTTGGGGAATTTCCTCACAGTTTTCTCTCTTTTCAAGTTCACTAAGCATCAATTTTTGAAAATTCCTGGCATTTGTTTCATGAAAATGTTAGAGCTATAGCAATATTCAGTTTAAAAAAGTTTTAAATTTCCTCTTTTTCAAAAATCAAGTGGGACTTCACTTTATTTTCACAAATTTTATTTAACATAGCTGCATTAACATTAACTATTCATTGGCACACCCTGCCATACCCCCAAGCCTATGAGGAGCAGTGTCCTCATTGCTTTAGAAGTATATCAACAAGACACAGCAGGGACATATAAGGACAATAGCAAAGGAAACATAAAAACAAAGCTAAATACAAATGAAAGCAAGAGACACAGTGGTATTGACAAAACAAAGATATTATTGCACATAAGTAATTACAAAGTATCAAAAGAAGCTGTATAAGCAAACAAAAATATATACATTACAAACAAAAATGGACTAATTACAAACAAATCCGAACTGCAAGCTAATGACTACAAGCAAATCCTAAACACAATCTATTCCTAATCAGAATTTGAATCAGCATTAGATATGGTCATTGGCTCTCATCCTTTCTGTGCAGCAAGCTTGTCATACTCCTCCTTGAGATTCTCTTTCTTCTTCAGCTTCTTAGTGCTGGTAGCACCTTCTTTAGTTCTTTTTGCAGCTGGCTTCTGAGGTCTTGAACTGCCTTGGGACATGGTGGGCTCCCTAAAGGAAAGTGCTTTGGATGTTGAGGGAGGGCAGAGTAGAGGGAGAGGGTCTCAACCAGTCTCACAAGCATGTTAGATTTGGTCCTATAGGTCCTGTACAGGTCGAGGGAGTTGAGGAACATCTGCCACAACTTCCATTCCTTGGCTCTATGAGCCTCCAAAACTGAGTCAATCTCCTCTTGATGTGATTGTTGTTGTAACATCATGACTACATCTACCAAAAACCTCACATCCTCTTGGACATATGGGTTGGCCTCAATGGCTTTGGCAAGGGATGGCAGAGGGGAGAAAGTGTTTGTGCCATATGGTGAGGGTCATCCATAGAGGAAGGGGAAATGGGCAGCTCAGGGGGTGGTGGTGATGGTATAATGTGGGTAAGTGGCAGGTCCTCTTCCACAGCTATAGATTCAGGTGGGGTGGACGGATAGGTAAAAGGTAGAGAAGGCAGAGCTGCTTCCTCAAAGTCTGTTTGGGTGAAGGAGTCTCTGGTAGAGGGTTTAGGGATTGATTGGTCCACCTCAGCAGGGGAAACTAGGACTATAGGAAACAGCTGAGGGGATGGAGGTGAAGTGGGTGCAGGGGTAGCTGTAGTTAAAGTGGCTTGAATGGCATGGAGACAGGTGGCCATGGTAGCATGGTTAGCTGTGGTGGTTTGGAGCTGGGCTACGATGGTGGTGAGAAGGGAGAGGAGTTGGGTGGAGGCTTCAGGTAGGATATGGGGTTGGGTAGTGGGTGGAATGGGGATAAGGGTTGGAAGGGAGATGTGGAAGCATGCTGGAAAGGTGGGGTGGGAGTAGGCTGGACATGAGTAGGTTGTGGGGAGTCAGGTAAGGGGGTATATTCATACCCAATGTCCTCCACAATTGAGTCAATTAGGGATGAATATCTCTCAGTGGTTAGGTGGTCCATCTCATGGGTATGGGTAGGTGATAAGGAGAAGGTGGGGTTAATGTCAAAGGGTATGGATGGTGGAGAAATGGTAAATGGAGTAGCTGATGTAGATGGTGCAGGGCTCAAGGGTTCAACAGCTGGGATGGATGGGCTGGCTCGAGGGGTTGTAAGTGACCTTATCATGTAGGTGGATGTGATGGGTGATGAAGGTAAGGTAAGGATGGGATCTGTGGTAAGAGGAGCTGACAGAGGTGTGGAGGTGGTGATGGTGGAAAGGGTGGCTGATCTGCTGGGAGGTATGGAGACTGCAATGGAGGGAATCGGTACTGAGATGGATGGTAGGGAAGATGGTGGAATGGAAATGCTGGCCATATAAGAGCCAACAGTAAGCAAGGGCACAGAAGTGGAAGGGATGAGTAAGGGTGCAAAAGGTACAAATGGTGGCTCCGAGTTAAGACCAACATATGAGGGTGGAGGCTCATATCTAACTGCTGTAGAGATCTCAGTTATAGCTGATGAGCTTGCTTAAGGGGCTGTGGGCATAGCAGGAGCAGCTAATGATGTGGTTGCCGGAGGTGCTTCCAATGTAGGATCCTTAACTGATTTGTTCTTGCTCTTTCCAATTAGGGTCCTACTAACATACTAGGCCCTCTTCCCAAATACTTTTGGGGTCACCTTCTCCACTAGCTCATCCTTCTGAAACACAAATTTTCTACTTTTTAACAAAGCAGTGATGAGCCTACTGTAGGGCAACCTTGGCACGACCTATGCTCTCCTAATTTTGTCATTCACATCAGCCATTGCCTCAAATAGTAGCTGCGAGGCATTCATAAATTGGCCCTTGGAGAAAAAATACAGAGCATCCACTATGGGGGTTCTCCTCTCATGCTGGTGTCCACTGACATAAATATTTTTTCTCAAGATTGAATCAATGAACAGCAGGCTGGAGTCTAGATCTCTTCTCATCAGTGATTCCCTAGACCCCACAATGCCTTGGGTCAACTGTCTAGCCATTGCTCAAAAATATATATTCTCAGGTGCTCCTAAACCATAAACTCTATCAAAAACTGATGGTACCCCCAATGCTAAACCAATGTCGCTGTAATCGACCACCAACTCCCAATTATCAATCAACACTACAAGTGTAGGCTCAGTTGACACTGGCTTCATCTTCTTCCTAATATTTTGATACCACAACTTGACCAGCCTAGGGTAGGATTTTTCTTGCAATGGGGTCAACATGGGTGACAGGCCGGCCTTCACCAAATAATCCAATGTGTCCTTACACTCCCCTTCCTTAGAAAAATAGGGGAGGTCAAAAGTTGTCTCTGGAATCAGGCCTAAAGCATGCACAAACTCTTTGGGAGTAGATAGGTTCACAGGGGCTTCTGGTTCATTCTCAAGGTTTTCAGGCACAGGGTTTGGTTCTGCCTTAGGGGCCTCCTCAAAAATTTCTTCACTGAATTTGGCCTTCTTAGACTTCTTAGATTTCTTAGATTTGTCAGATTTCTCAGCTTTATCCATGATAGGCTTTCTCTTAGCAGGTGGGTTCTCTTTGGGCTGTGTGGCTAGTCTATTGGATTTCCTAGTGGAAGTTTGGGTTGATTTGGAAGGGGCCTTGAACAGGTTGGCAAGGGTATCCTCTTGATCAGCCATTGGACACTCAATCCCCTAAACTCAATTTCAACAGCCACACAGACTTCTTTGTTCAAACAAGGTAACCACACAAATTGGAAATGGAAGTGCAAAGCTTTGGAAATCACAGAGTGGAGCTGAAGAAGAACTTACCAACAAAAACCTAGGGTTTCTCAGATCTCAATGTGTACGGCACCAAACCAGCTCAAACTAGGTGCAAAATGTCGCCTTTGAGGAATTGAAGCACTTGGAGCAATGGCCGTGTAATTGGAGTAGGAACCAATGAAGGGGAGGACAAAGAAAGAAATGGGAAATTGGCAGACAAGAGACAAAGCTTGCACACAAAAGTTGTCGATAGGTTTAAAAACATCTAATTCCTGCTTCGACAGGATTGGAGAAAGGGTTTTGAGAGGTCGATACAACCTATCGAGGAGTTAAAAATCAGCTGGGATGGCAGGGTTGGTAGGCTGAAGGTCTCGAGAGGCTCTTTCAAGCCTCTCGACAGGATAAAGGCTTCAAAAAAAATCAATTTGAGAGGTTCATGGAACCTCTCAACAGGATGAAAATCTTTTATGTTAATGCTCCGAGAGGATTCTAAACTACTCGACAGTTACCCTGAACCTATCAAAAATATATCCAAAAACCTTCAAAACCTGTCGACCTCCTTGCTCAACATCTCAACAGGTTCATAGATCCTGTCGACTATCATATTTACACCTTTAGAACTTGTCGAGAACCAACTCAAACCTATCGACAGGTCCCAGATCTTGTCGAAATGCACATTAGGAACCTTCAGAACCTGTCGAACATTAATTCAAACTTCTCGACAGGTTATTTTGCAATTCAAAAAGATATATCATCAGTTCCGAGCTCATTTCCCACACAGATATGTCACTCCTACTCTATTCCCATTGGATTTCTCATACCTTGGGGCCATTTCTACTATAACAGACCTGATTCATTATTCTAAATGAAGAACTAAACACAAATGGCAACCTATGTACAATGTCAAATAGAGTTGAAAACAGAAATAAAAACAAAACTGACAAAAATAACAGTTATGGCACATAGTCTACATTGTTGAAAATCAATCACAGTTTGGAGGTTCTTGAAGGTGAATTGTCACCACAAGCTCTATTACATTTTCAACAAAAACCTTGAGCCTTTGACCATTAACTTTCATGATCCTACCATCTTTTGGATCCTTGATTTCAACAGCTCCAGATGGGGATACATGCTCTACCACGTAAGGTCCCTCCCATCTGGATCTCAACTTGCCTAGGAAAATTTTTAATTTAGAATAAAAAGCTAGACCTTGTTGTCAGTAGTGAACTCCTTCCTTAGCAAATGCTTGTCATAGAAGGCTTTGGCTTTCTCTTTGTAGATCTTAGCATTGGAATATGCTTCTAATCTTAGCTCTTCCAGCTCTGACAGCTGGAGCCTCCTGTGCATGCCAGTAGAAGTTAGATCAACATTCATTATTTTAATAACTAGTAGGCTCTATATTCCAACTCTACTGGCAAGTGACAGGCCTTGCCATAAACCAACCTAAAAGGGGGCATACCAATAGGGGTCTTATAGGCAGTCCTATAAGCCCACAAAGCATCATTTAGTTTCTGTGCCTAGTCCTTTCTATCTGTCCTCACAGTCTTCTCCAAGATATGCATGATCTCCCTATTAGAAATATTAACTTGCCCACTGGTCTGTTGATGGTAGGGAGTTGCAATTCTGTGTGTAATAGAGTACTTTTTGAGCAAATTCTCAAAAGGTCTATTACAGAAGTGACTCCCCCATCACTAATGGTAGCTCTGGGGGTACCAAATCTGGAGAAGATTGTGTCCTTTAAAATTTTGAGGACAACTGTGTGGTCATTTGTCCCTGTGGCACTGGCTTCAACCCATTTGGACACATAGTCCATTGTGACAAGGATAAAATTGAAACCATTTGAGGGAGGAAAGGGGCCCATAAAATCAATTCCCTAGATATCGAAGAGTTCAATAACAAGTATAGGCTGTAAGGGCATGGAGTTTTTTTTTAAGATACTTCTCATTTTTTCACATCTTTCACAAGCTTTACAATGCTGCCATGCGTCCTTGAAGAGAATGGGTAAATAAAATCCACTTTGGAGCACCTTGGCAGTAGTCTTGTTGCCACTGAAATGGCCTCCACAAGCTTGTTCATGACACATGGTTAGTATGCTGTGGAAATCCTCATCAGGGACACATCTCCTCATAACTTGGTCTACACAATGCTTGAACATGTATGGATCCTCCCATATGTAATGTCTGATCTGTGAAAAGAATAGCTCCTTGTCCATTTTATTCTAATATGGGGGATTCCTACCTACTGCCAAGTGATTCACAATGTTTGCAAACCACAGTGTGGAAGTGCTGATAGTAAACAACTGTTCATCAGGGAAAGAATCATTGATGGGTAGCCAATCACACTCAGCAGCTAGGATCCTGGATAAGTGGTCTACAACCACATTTTCAACCCCTTTCTTGTCCTTATTCTCAAGATCAAACTCCTGTAATAGCAAGATCCATCTGATTAATCTTGACTTAGCATCTTTTTTTGACAAAAGGTATTTCAGCGCTAAGTGGTCAGTGAAGACCACTATCCTAGATCCCAACACATAAGACCTGAATTTTTTCAAAGCATAGATAATTGCTAACAATTCCTTCTCAGTTGTAGTGTAATTTAATTAAGCATCAATCATGGTTTTGCTTGCATAAGCAATCACACAAGGTGTCTTATCCTTCTTCCTTTGTCCCAAGACTGCACCAATAGCAAAATCTGCTGCATCACACATCCGCTCGAATGGTAAAGAAAAATTGGGTGCTTAAAGGATAGGTGCAGAGGTTAAACAGCCTTTCAGAAGCTCAAAAGCAATAAGACATTCATCATTAAATTCAAACGGAACCTCTTGGAACAACAGGTGACAAAGAGGTTTTGAGATCTTGCTAAAATCTTTGATGAATCTCCTATAGAAACCAGTATGCCCCAAGAAAGATCTGACTTGTTTCATAGTTTTTGGTGGGGGAAAATGTGCAATCAGATCAATTTTAGCTTTGTCTACCTCAATGCCTCTGTGGGAAACCATATGGCCAAGGACAATGCCTTGATTGATCATAAAATGACTCTTTTCCCAACTCAAAACCAAGTTAGTTTCCTTACATCTCTATAACACAAGGCTAAGATAGTGTAGATATTGGTTAAAATTGTCCCCAAAGATAGAGAAATCATCCATGAATATCTCTAAAAAATGATCAATCATGTCAGAAAATATAACATACATGCACCTTTGGAAAGTTGCAGGGGCATTTCACAATCCAAATGGCATCCTTCTATAAGCAAAGGTGCCAAATGGGCATGTGAAAGTTGTCTTTTTTTTATCTTATGGATAAACAGGGATTTGGTTATACCTTGAATATCCATCAAGAAAATAATAGAAAGCCTTGCCTACCAACTTATCAAAAATCTGATCAATGAAGGGCAAAGGGAACTGGTCTTTTCTGGGTTTCAAATTGAGCTTTCGATAGTCTATACACACCCTCCAACCTGTGGTTTCCCTAGTTGGAATAAGCTTACCAGAATTAGTTTTCACGATAGTGTGTCCAGATTTCTTAGGTACCACTTGGGTAGGTGCCACCCATTCAGAATCTGAAATGGGGTAGATGACTCCAGCAATGGTCCAGAATGGGTGGCAACAGGGGTTTAGAACCCTAGGGTTAGATGACTCTAGGGTTCAATTTTCTTTGCATTCCTATAGAGGGTTTAGAACCCTCTTCTAGATTTTATGCATGCATACAACAGGGCTAATGCCCTCAAGGTCAGCAATGGTCCAGCCTATTGCTCTCTTGTGACTTTTTAGAACGCACAACACCTCTTCCTCTTGCTCATCAGTGAGAGAGGAAGAAATGGTCACTGGCAACTTCTGGTTTGCCCCCAAAAAAGTATATTTCAAGGTCTTAGGCAGCTGTTTCAACTCCACATCAGGGGAACATATGAGAGAAGGCAACAAAAGTGCCTTTGTTGGTGGTGGAAGAAGCAATACAATAGGTTTTTAAGGAGGATACCTTGTTGTTGGCCCCACTTCAAAAATTAACGCTTTCACCTCCTGAACCATAGGTGTGGGTGTCTTCTCTTCCACAATTTCACTCTACACATCCTCAAAAACATCACTCAAATCATCACAATGCAGCAGCTCGGGCAAAGTCTCTTCCACAAGCTCATCCAACACATCAATCAAAAAGCAATCCTCACTATCCAAGTGAGGCTGACTTACTGCATCATACACATTCAATTTCACTTTTATGTTGCGAAAAGATACCTCCATTATTCCTGATCTATACTGAATACAAGCATTGGTAGTGGCCAAGAAAGGCCTGCCCAATATCACAGGAATGGAGGTGGTACACTTGCTTGGCTCCATGTCAAGAACTAAAAAATCTGCTAGGTAAAAAAACTTATCAACTCCAACTAACACATCTTATATCATTCCCACAAGCCTCCTTTCAGATATGTCAGGTAGCTATAACACCACATGTGTGGGCTTCAATTCTCCCAAACCTAACTTCTCATAAACTGAGTATAGAAGTAGGTTTACACTAGCTCCCAGATCTAACAAGGCCTTCTCAATGGTGTGATCCCCAATGATGCAGGAGATTATGAGAACCCCTGGGTCTTGAAGCTTGGTTGGGGTTGCAATAGATAGCACTTGGTTTTTTTTCTTAGCATAAAAGACCTTCTTGGATAGGTGTATCCTAGATTGTCTTTTATGGGTGCACAAATCTTTCAAAAATTTTGTATAGGTTGGAGCTTGCTTGATAGCATCAAGTAAAGGCAAGTTGATCTTTACTTGTTTGAATATTTTCATCATCTCCTCAACTTTAACATTCCCCTTATCAAAATGAGAATGTGCTTACAATGCATTGGGAAATGGCAAATGGAAGACTGATCTCCCATTTGCTGCCTTAGGAATCTCATCAGATTTTTCTTTATTTTTATTTTCAGTATTCTGTTTGGGTACATCAACACCCCCCTTATTTCTCATATGCTACTCCTGCTGCATATCAGCATGGGTTGTTCTTTCATTCCCTGCTCTTTTCACATCAGGCTCAACACCAACTTTGTTATCAACAAGCCTTCCACTCCTCAAAGTGGTGATAGAATTAACTTCTTCATATGAAGAAGTCTCACCCACCTTATACTGCCCTTTTGGGTTGTTCATGGGCTAACTAGGTAGTCTTCTATCCTCTCTCCTGGTCAAAGAATTAGATAGCTGACCAAGGTGGTCTTCTATCTTTTTAATACTTTGGCTATAGGAGTTAACAATTTGTGACAAAGGGTCCAAATTCTGCAATGAAGCCAGAACTTGCTCCTCAAATGTGAGGGATTTAGAGGGTGCAGGGGCTGGAGCACTTTGATGCATAGGTTGTGCCATTTGTTGGGCCATAGGCTACTGGTATTGGGGCCTTGGGAAGTAGTCTGCTAGTATGGCTGGGCATTCCTATAAGGCATGGACTGTTGTTATGGCTGTTGCTGTTGGTTTTGAAAGGTATCTTGTCTCCACCTCAAGTTGGGATGGTTTCTCCAACGATAACCAGCAGTAGGCTGTTGTCCAAAGGATTGAGCAGCATTCACATGTTCCATAACAAGGTCTAGAAATTGGGCAACAGAGGGGAATTCCTCAAGGGAGTGAGCGGGGGACTGGCATATGACACATGCCTCCTCCACTTTGACAGTCATTGGTGACTGCATTACTCCCATGAGCTTATCAAATTTTTAAGTCAAGCTATCCACCTTCCTTTCCAAATCATTGTATCCACTAACCTCATACATTTTCCCTCTTGTAGTGTTCTCTCTCACCAATCTAACAGGGGTCTTAATGTCCCTTAACAAATTCTCTCTTTACATGGACTTTTCACTAATGATATCAAACAACTCCCATGCCTCATTAGCTATCTTGTGGAGGTAAGTACCACCACATGAGGCATCGACCATATCCCTACTCTTGGGATCAATTCCTTGATAAAAACTTTGAATAAGTTGTCATTCAGGAATTTGGTGATGAGGACATTGCTTCAAGAGTTCCTTAAATCTCTCCCATACTTGGTGAAAGTCTTCAGTTGGGGCTTGAGCAAATGAAATGATGCTCTTCCTCAGCTGACTTGTTTTGAGCATGGGGAAAAACTTGGCCAAAAATTGACATTGAAGGTCATTCTAAGATTGAATACTATTGGTTGGGAGCATTGACAACCAAGTTCCGACCCTATCCTTTAATGAAAAAGGAAAGAGTCTCAACCTGGTTGTTTCCTCCCCCAAACCTGTAATGTTGAAAGTAGTGCACAGTCCTAGAAATTCATCAATGTGCTTGTATGGGTCTTCTTTGCTCAGGCCATGGTATGAGAGTAGCATCTATATGATGGAAGATTTATCTCATAGTTCCCTTGAACAGCAGGGAATTGAATGCAGAAGGGGGAATTGTAGACCTTGGTGCATTGAATTCTTTCAATGTCCTAGGTTGCTCACTCATTACAGAAATCTCAGAATTAACCACAGGTGTGTGTGGAGGCTGCTTAGGTATGAGAAGCCTCTCAACTTCAAGATCTAAAGAGATAATCTCAGGATTGAGAGATCTCCTACCAGGCATACACACAACAGGAAACAAGTACAACACACAAAAATTACAGCATAGATTTCAGCAAAACAATTTCAAAAACACAACCAATGCTGCAGATCTAAAAATTACAGATCTAAAAATGTAAAGAGGGTTAGGAAATGCAAACTTTAGCACAACTTGCTCCTCCAAAAAGCATAATGCTCCTCTTAGAATCCATAGATCCAGATCTGAAACATAAAATTAAACTATAAAAAATTACAATAGTAATTAATTAAACACAAAACAGGCAATTATAAATCAAAATCTAAAATAAGATAAACTTAGATCTACCAATTCTAAAAATACTAATCCCCGGTAGCAGCGCCAAAAACTTGTTGTCTTGCTTACCTTATAATTATTAAAGGGTTAAAACATCAAAATAAAAGGCACAATCACAAAGAGATGGAATCAAGGTAAGCAAGAATTCCTGCAAGAACCAGGGCTGTTGCAACAAGTTTTAATAGGTAAGTTAGGGCCGGTCCACAGGGAAATGTGCTTGGAAATGAGGTAAATCTTTGAATCTATGACAGATCTTGCACTCTATCCTAATTTAGACTAAATCAAAAAAGAAAAGAGGAGAGGTTTCTAAGATTTGTCACTTTACTAAGAACTACAAAAATCAAATGTAAAATTATCCAGAACTGATTGAAACTTAGATTTAAGGGAATGAAGAAAAATAAATTAAAATCAAAAGGTGGCGCAGCTAAGGGTTTTGGTCTTTACTGAAAATCAATTGGATCAAAGGCAGTGCATAGGACAGATTTGCTTCAATCCTTCATCTGACTACAAGCTCAGATGCAAGGTATAAGAATCTAATCTTAACCAAAGAATTAGAACAATCCTAAGGCTATGATATGTCCACTTGAATGGTCACAGATCATCCCAGAGATTGTTCTAATTCAAGGATCTTGATTGGAGCAGGTAAGCTATTACATATACTGTGGGTGCCAGTCAACAAGCTTAAGCATCCACAGGGATATCTAATCCAGGGAAATCAAATACAAAAAAGTGAAATGTATATCAGAATCAACTTTAAAAACCACAATTACACTATAATAATATAACTTACAATCCCATTGTGTTCAAATCTGCAATTTATGCAACATAAAATTCATTTATAAAGCCTTTGAAACTCTCAATTTACAGCTCTCAACCTCACCCTAGCTACTGAAGAGGTTTAGCCAACCATGATTGGCTAAGGAGAGAATTGGGGAAGAAGGAAGAGGGTAAGAATGTTGGAGATGGGAATTCAGATTTGGCTCTGGCTCTCTCAATTTCTGGATACCTAGCTCTCTAAGTTCTTCAGGCTTTTATACTCTCCCTCTCTTCCTTTAGATCCGTTTCAGGCAATCATAGCTCAAGAGAATAATTCTGTTATTCTAAGCTGCTGATGTGGCTGATTTTACTTCTAGAAGCTTTCCATCTATTGGTCCAAACTGGACAAGGGCATGTGAAGTGATTAGAGTTCCCATTTGTACCCAGTTGTGTACCAAAAATACCCTCAAGGGTTACTAATGTGTCTTGGAATGTGTGCACAAAGCATTGAAGTTGGCAGCTGCTGTGAAATGGAATTGAGAAGTTTTAAATTTGAATGTTGAGAGGTTCAGGGAACCTCTCGACAGGTGTCGAGTCCTCTTTATATTCACGCCGATAGGTTGCTGAAGGCTCTCAATAGGTTGCTTGACTTCTCGACAGGTTCTGGTGAACTCGTCAACAGGATTGACAAAAAAATCTTATCTGGTGTCCGAGCTCCCTCACTCCTCTCGACAGGTTATAAAATAACCTATCGACTAGTTATACAGTTTCATTTGAGTGCTCAATAGGTTGCTTCCATCCTTGTGAGAATAAGTGTAGCTTCATGTAAGGCTTCGACAGGTCGGTGCTGATTGCTCGCTAGGTTCTAGGGATCCTCTCAACAAGTAGTTGGAACCTCGCGAGCTCCCTTGCATCTCCAGGTAAGCTCTCGACATGATGGTCTATACTCATCGACTGGTTCCACTGCTGCACCTGAATCATTCGACAGGTTGGTTCAACCTCTCGAGATCTTCCAATTTCCACCTCAGTACCTCTCGACATGTTATAATGTACTTCCAGAGCCTCTCGGCAAGTACTGTGGAGCTCTCAATAGCTTCATATATGAACACCCAACTTCTCGACAACTTCTCTTCTTTCACCAAAACCTCTTGACAGGTTGGTTCAACCTCTCAAGATGTCCTGCTTTATGCTTCTACAGTTGGCACACATCTTTGGTGTGCTATCCTTCATCTATCAGCACACAGTGGCCTCTTGGTGGGTTCAATCCTCATCAAATGCAACTGGTATTGCTCCCTTGTGTGCCCATGTGGACACATATCATTACCATGGAGCTCTGGGGTTATGTGGACTGCTTGATGGCTGGCTTTTTAGGTTGCATAAGCACATGTTGAGGTAGTAGCACTTTTAGGTGGATTTCTACACTAAGACTGCAATTTATTACTTATCTACGAAACACACTAAAAATACCTTATTAATCAACTCAAAGGTCCATCAAAGGTCAGGTTAGGAGGTGAAAAATGGTATTTTTCACTGATTAACAGGTTCTCGGGTATTGTTGATCACGATGTCTATCGCATCACTTTCTTTTATTTGATATCTTGTTTGGGTAGCAAGCCTCCTCCAACGACTAGAGTCTTCGTTGCTTTCTTGTTTTGTGGTCATCAACTCATGGAGGCTGATTTGCTCGTGAATCATGTGTTGGTATTGGTTCAGGAATCTGTCAGCTAGATCTTCGAATGTCTCGATTTTAGTCAATGGTAGGTTGGAAAACCAATCGAGGGCTTCTCCTTTTAGAGATCTTTGGAAGTAATGGATGAGGAGCCCATGGTTTTTCAGAATTGGTCAATAATCATGGCATAACTGTTGCAGGTGGTGGTTTGGATTTTCGGTACTGTCATATTTATTAAATTTGGGGGTTTAAAACTATCAAGTACGATAAACTTGTTCTCGACAAAAGTCGTCAAACCCGAAAGATGGTATTGGACATTCTCTGTTAGCCATTTAATTGTCTAAAAATTGATGGAGGTCGTTCATGTTTACGGTGGTGTCCCTTTTAGGTGTCTCAGGAGAGGGTTGTCTTTGGTGGTTATTATCGAATGAAGCATGGAAGTTGTGTCGGGGGATTCGACGTCATTTCCTCTTATTTGTTTCTTGGAGTAACTTGTCGTTCATCTATTAGTTTTTAGTCCATTGTGGCATTGTATAACTTGGCCAGGGAGTGTCATAGGGCATCGATGCCTTTTCCTCCTTTGTTGAGTGCACTGGCGGTGAGGTCCATGATTTGGCTAATAGAGTAGTTTTGTCCAACGTCACTTTCTCCGCTGCTGCTACCATTATTATTAAGTGGAGTAAAAGGGCGTCATTCACTTTCATCGACCATATTTATCTAGGTACAAAGCTGGACTATTCATGAAAACGGTCTAACATTATACTAGGGATCGTTAGGGAGGCGCCATGAAGTTGACTCATTAAGGTTCCATTTGCCTATACCTGACATATATGTTTTGGGAAAGTCAAGTATGCAGTGTGTTTTCTTCGGGTTAAGGTGGGTGGGTAGTAGAGAATGGTTATTAGAATGTGTGTAGTGTGTAAGAAAGTGATAAAAGACAGCAATAAAAAACCAAATTAATTAAATTGGGGTAACCCTAGCAAAAGGAGTCCAATCGCGATCACCAGTCTGTTGGTACACGCTTTTTTTGGGTCTTGAAATAAGTGGCCCAATTCGGTCCACGTGGACTCTGGTGGAAAGCAATAGAATAATAAACTAAGAAATATTGATTGCTAGAAAAGAAAAGGTGATTTCTAAATAGAGAATACCTGGGTAGATGCGATTGCCAACTACTGATATTTATCGACTTTCTAACCCGTCACTGATCACGCACAGAGATGTGGGCTGGACTCCAACACTGAACGTTGGCTGACCAACTTCAGCAACTACGGGCCTAGGGTCTTAACTAGTTTGGTTTCCTATTTTCTACTAGGATCTATCTAAAAAGGGGGGTTTTGGCCCGCTATGCTAAGGAGAATCGGCCCCTTTCCTGGGTACCCTCAGTAAGCTCTCTTGGGTAAATCAGGATGGATGAGGCTATTTTGTAAATATTAAGAGGGGTTAGGGACCTAATTGGCTCTAGGCTAAGAATTTCAGGCAGTGGTTTCCTAAGGAATCTAAGGCTAGACCCTTGCTCCTTCAATACTCCTTCGAGATTCAAGGCTAGTGGGCCAGTCCCACTTGTTGACTACCTAAGACTCCTAGGGAAGAGTCTACAATTCTAGAAGTCTAGAAAGCAGCTCAACCCCTTTCTTTGGAAGCCCCAGAGAGAACCTCAAATTTTCTAAAAGGGAGAAGCTTAAGAGAGTAGAGAAAAAACTAGTGAATTCGTGAGTTTGGATGTGGAAGGGGGTATTTTTATAGGTATCGGGGTAATTACGCACTTGGAGGTAAGTGCGCAATTTGTCAATTGCGCACATGAAATTAAGCATGTAATTGAATCACACGCGGGTTCACTGGCACTTAATTCAATTTTGAGTCGGTCATTGACTCGCAGGTGACTGGTTGAATGGCTCAACCAGGTATCCTAGTTCCAGTATGCTTGGAACCAATTAAGCCCATGAATCCACGTGCATAATCCAATTATGCACTTTTTGTCATGCACGTGATCGAGATATTCAGGCGGTCTTGGGATTTAGAGACCTGGTCCAACTTGGGACCAATTGCGCACCACAAGTATGGTGCGTAATCAGATTGCGCGTTTGGATTCAGGCGCGAATTTAGTTCTTAGGGCAGTCTCAGGAAGGATTATTCTGGTCCAAATTGGGTTGTGATTTCAACCTGTATGTACCCTATTCGTTGTTTGTATGATATATGAGTCCCGAGTAGGGTTTTAAGGGGTTCTAAGACCTTCGGAGAGGATCGGTTCCTTTCTGTGGGTCATGGGCAAGGTCAAAGGTTGACCAAATAGGTTTATATACTCCGAGAGGGCGAAAATAGGGTGTCTATAGAGGCGAGTTAGATTATTGGGTGAGCTTTGTGCTTGGGTAATTTTATTTTGTTTGTTTATTTTATTCAATTCTAATATCGCATTGGAATGTGTTCAGCGCAAGATTGCTAAGGACTTCCAGACGAGAGAGGTCATGGCTGCCTTATTGCTTCCAAAGAGTCAGGTATAATACATGTTCTCTATTTGTGTGTGCTTTTTTATTTTATTTTATTTATTTTTTGACGTGTTTGTGTTTTGCTCTTTTTTTTGTCTTATGCAGGCCATCCCTGACTCCGCTCCTGAGGCTCCTCCCCGGGACTCCACTCCTCCTCAGGTATGATGGGTTAGTGTAATTTTGTTTCCAGTTTTGTAGTTATAGTGTTGCTTGATGTATTTCCTTTTCTCTTGTAGCAGCCTATGGCAGTGTAGCCTTCTCAGCCTATGCCGATTGCGGATCCACTAACTGTAGCGATGGTCGAGCACCTTCTTCGGGAGTGAGGCGATCTGGTATGTTATTATTTCTTCTTCAGCATTCTCTTATTTTGTAGGTGACTGCAATTTTAAGTTAGGCTTTCTTATGCAGGCTCATCAGCTTGAGGAGGCTCATTTGGAGACAATGCGCACGCGATCCATTCCAGAGGTGAGGTGGGTTATCTTGGGTGTGCATAATCGCAAAAACCTGCTCGTCGATATGTTCATTGTGCAGCAGACCCAGATAGAAGGGGTGGAGGTTGCTCGTGAGTCGGTGCGAGCTGAGATATAGGCCACTATTGACCGCCTACAGTACCAGTTGGCGAGGAGAGACTAGGGGATGCGAGGGATGGTCTGTCGTCTCGGTGAGTCAGAGTCGGTGGCTACTGCCTCCTTGGCTGGTCGGCCTCGTCGTATGACTCATGAGTGTGTTAGGGATTATACCCATGAGGACTCTATTTTTTGGGATCTTCTCTCTACTAGTCCTTCGCACTCACGGTCCATGCAGTTGGTTAGTCAGGCGATTGAGGGAAGGTCCATTGTCGGGCCTTTTCCCCCAAGATGCCTTCGCCTACTTCAGGAGCTTCATTTGACATCTTGATGGATTAGACTCCAGATCCATAGGTCGATGATACTAGAGACAGCAGCGGCCGCCCATCCCAGAGGCAGCGGAGGGAGTAGGGCATTCTTGTACTTTTCTTTCTTTATTGTATATACGGAGGGTATGCTCCTGGTGATTGATGTAAAAAGATTTTCAGGATATATATATGGATTTTTCTTCAGGTGTACCTCTTTTCTGCTTTTTCTACCTTTTTATGGTTTAGTTGCTTGCTCAGATGTTGTCAACTATTATTGGGACTTGGAAGCTTTCGTGTTGGCCCCGTAGCAATTGTAGGTTACTTATATCTGCACAAGGGGATGAGATCATTACTAACTTTATTTTTTCCCTTGCTAGTTGTCAAGGGGGTGGTATCTCAAACCGAAGTTTGGTAACAAAAGAAGTATCATTGTATCTTTTTTTTGGTGTCTATTAGTTTTTTTTCATTACAAGGAAAGGAAATAAAGCAACAGGGAAAGCAAAGTTACTGAAATAAAACCCTAAAACTAAAAAAAAAAACCTAGTGTAGGAGTGTGATAAGATAGATAGTGTGGTGTCTTTGACAGTCTTCCTCGAGTGATGACCTTGTTATTCTGCATCCCACTTCGAACAAAGGAGGGTTCATAGCGTAGTAATTCATCCCTTTCCAAAATAATAAAAATGCCATAGTGTTGAGTTGCAATGGAGCTCTCCTCAGATTTTCAAGCACTTGAGTCTATGAAGAACTATGTGTGTGTTTGGTGAGTAAGTTTCGAAGAAAATTTCCTAATAATGTCAGCCGACCTGGGGGGTGTTTGGTTATATTCCCAGTCGCATCCAACTCGGGTTCACCCTGATGTTCACAACTTTAAAGGCTGTTGATCGGGCCATAGTCCCGTGAGTCCGGGGAGTTAATCAGGGAGTGAGGTGAGCGATAGGTAGTGGGTGATTGCATCATTCGTCATTCAGGAATTTTCAGTTTCATTTTTGAAAATATTTTAGGAAAGGTTCTGACCCATCGTCCGAAAACAAAAGGGTGAAAGAGGGGTAAGGCTCGATGATGTGGGGAATAGTTTCTTACTCGACAACACTAAAAGGGATAGTCAACAGCCTTTTCCTTGGGTAGTATGTAATATCATAGTTGAGCTCTCCGTCATGCTTCGGTACCATCAAAGTTTCACATTCTATGGTTAGTAGGGGTTTGCCCTCCTCCCAACACCTTACAATAATATCTAGTAGTGTAAAGACACTAGGGATGCCCTCATAGTTTGCTTATATTTTTTTAACAAGAGTATCAGGAACGTCCTCACAGTTTACTTATGCTTCTCTGGGCTCATTTACTTGTTCACTTGTCGTGTGCTCTCACTCGATTATGCTCATTTTCTCTCTCTTCTGGTTTCTCTCTTTTGTCTCTCTTTTGAAGCATATATTTCTGAAAGCATCCTGCTAACACAAGAATGGTGAGTTTTGATTGAGCCTAATATTTTTATTTTTCATTGACACATCATAGCAAAACTCCTTTAGTGAAGGCTTCTTTGTAAAGTACCTCTCCTAGGATGCAGAATCTGGCACATTAGTTCCTTATAGTCTTTCGTTTGATCTTTGTTCCGTAAGGAGGGATGTGTCGATATTTCAAAAAGTTTTAGCTATCATAATACCATGGCTGACCGTCGCTAGTCAATGATTATTGGAATCTGAAGGTTGCGAAGGTAGCCTCTTTCTTTGTGGGACTTTCTGTGCTAGATTCTCATTGTTCAGTAGTCTTCGGAAGGACTAGTAATTTTGGCTTCACTCTCCAGGCTACCTCCTGTGTCGGCATGGTTAGTATCTTGATGAAGAAAGATTTTGTGCTCTTTCCAACTGGTATCTGTATGACTGAGGCTAGCGTGGCGAGGGAGTCTACCAATTCTTTCTCTAATCTTGGGATATGGGTGAAGGAAAACCTTTCGAACAAGAACTGAGCAGTCTCCAAATATGCCATCAGTCTTCTTTCTTTCATCTTCCATTCTCCAATCACTTGCGATATCACAAGTTTGGAGTCGCCGATGGTCTTCAACTGCTTGATGCCCAGTTGTAGTATTGCTCATAGCCCGACAATAAAAGCTTCATATTCAGCGACGCTATTAATGACTAGGAAATCAAGTTGAAAGGCCTTAGGTATGATGACTCCTTCTAGGCTTAATAAAACTATCTCGATGCATTTTACTTTTTGATTAAGAGCCCCATCAAAGTATAAGGTCCTTGAAGTTTTATTAGGTTCTTCCTCTTGAACTGAGAGCAGGTCTTCATCGGGAAAGTCAGTGTGTACTGGCTTGTTGCCTGGGAGTGAAAGATTAGTGAGGTAGTCGGCGATTGCTTATCCTTTGATAGACTTCTGTGTGACATAGGTGATGTCAAACTCTTGCAGTAGCATATGCCATTGAGAAATTTTTTTAGATGTAGCGGGCTTTTCGAATATGTACTTCAAAGGGTCCATGCATACTAATACCATTATTTTGTGTGCCCCGAAGTAGTATCGTAGTTTTGTTGAAACCCATACTTGTGTTAGGCAAGTCTTCTCCATTGTTATTTATTTCTGCTCATACTCGACCATCGTCCTGCTGAGTTAGTAGATGGCCTTCTCCTTCTTCCCATCTTCATCGTGCTGGATTGACCCCCATGGCTTTATCATTAGCTAAGACATATAGGTTTTTCGGGGATTGGTAGCGATAGTATCTGGGGGGTTGAGAAGGTATTTCTTGATATTTTCGAAGGCTTGCTGACACTGGTCGTCCCATGTGTACTCGGCTCCCCCATTGAGTAGTCTATAGAAAGGATTGCATTGGTCTGAGTGTTGGGAGATGAATCTCCTGATGAACTGCAATCTTCCTATTAGGCCTCATAGTTCTTTGATATTGTTGGGAGGTGGCATTTTGAGAATGGCTTTGACTTTCACTGGATCAACTTTAATTCCTCACTTGCTAACTATGAATCCTAGTAGTTTTCCAGAGGTTACTCCAAATACACATTTTTTTAGATTCATCTTTAGTTGATACTTCTCGAATCGTTCTAGCACCAGTCGAAGTTCCTTAACATGTCCCGTACGAGTTTGAGACTTCATTAATATATCGTCAACGTAGACTTCTACACACGTGTGCATCATGTCATGGAATATAGCCATCATGGCGTGTTGATACGTGGCACCTGCATTCTTCAGGTCGAAGGGCATAACGACATAGCAGTAAGTCCCCCATGGAGTAGTGAATGAAGTCTTCTCTTGGTTGGATTTTGCTAACTTGATCTGGTTACATTCCGGAGAAGCTATCCATGAAGGACAACATCTCATGTCTGGCAGTATTATCAACCATAGTGTCAATATGAGGTAAAGGGAAGTCATCTTTTGGGCATACCATGTTAAGGTTTTGAAAGTCGATGCATAGCCGTACTCTGTCATCTTTCTTAGCATCTGACATAATGTTTGCAACCCACTTAGGGTAGAGGACGACTCAAATAAATTTCTCTTTATGTAATTTGTTGACTTCTTCTTTGACTTGAAGTGATGTCTGGGGATGCATTCTTCTTAGTTTCTGTTTGACAGGTTCGGCATTGGGTTACAGGACCAAATGATGCTTTACTAAGCTCGGGTCTAAACCGGGTATGTCTTCGTAGGACCATGCGATAGAGGTGAGGTGACCTTGAAGGACCTAGATTATCTGTTGACGCTACTTAGGGCTGAGTGTTGTGCTGATTAGCAGCTTCTTAGGCTTCTCCTCAATGTCGAAGTTGATTTCCTCTCTGGATTCTACAACGGCCTGGGTTTGCTCATCGAAGCGTTTGATGACCTATCGAAAGTCCTGTATTTCTCTGGTGTCTTATCTTTCTTCTTCATCATCAGTAAGTTCATAGACTATAAGATTGCTACACTGAGGGGTTAGTTTTGAGAGAGGTAACCCTTCATCAGTGTAATTGATGACCGCAATGTCCTTAGTGAGGTGCAGATCTAGGCTACTCATCCTACTCTCAAGGTATGATTACTGGCTTACTTCTTTGTCAAGATGCCCTGCATTCTTGCGAGGGGGAAGTAACATGGTCGCATCGAGCGGGATCAAGGGGCGACCCCGTGTTGTCGAAAGTAGCGGCACGACTTGACGCAGGTATATCAATTACTTCTTTCGCGATTTCATCGGCGCAACCATCACTTGTAGCCTTAAGAGTGAAGTCTCTTTGTTGGTTGATAAATGGGTCTGGGATGAAGGGTTCTTCCCTCTCTTTTCTGAAATTTTCTAATTTTTTAGTTTTTTTAATTTTAGAATTTTTAGGTGTTTTGGGGTTCTATTTTTTATTATTTATGATAATAAATAGGATACAGGGTCAGATTCCTAAAGAGGAATCAACATGGGTGCTTCTCTTAGTTAAGGAAGCATGATGGCTACTGGAGCAGTTTGTGTGAGCCTTCGGATAATGTTGATCCGCTCTGGATTGGGCATTTTTTGTAGCCTTCATCTGATACGATTCTCTGGATGAGTAAGGACGGCGATAGTCCAGCCAATGATTCAGCCTCTTGTATTACAAGGATTGCTTGATCTTTGAAGAACGTCTAAAGCTTCTCTGGCTCTTCTTCTTCAGGTGGATTCGGTTGGTTGTATTTTAGTCTCGCTAGTTCTTCTTCTTGGGATTCATGGTATCTGAGCATGAAGGGACATACCCTATGGCGATGTTGGTATGGATGATTGATGCAGGGGTATCCCCATGGGCACTCCCATCTTTCGAATATTTGTGTGCCACTGTCAGAATTAGAATCTTTGCATTAGGATTTGTCCTCGCCTTCGAATAATCTTTAGAGATCTTTGTCTAATTGTTCTTTTAACTTGAGGGCGGGGAGATCTAGCTAGTAATCTTCGCCATTGTTTAACGGTGAATGTCATTCCTCTTCTAAAGTTTTCTAGAAAATTTGAAGAGGTGGTGATTCGGGAGATTGAGGGGTGTCGAGTGTTAACTCTTCCTCAACTTCTATGGCTGTGAAGTGGATGTCTTCTTCATCGGTTGACTCCCAATCTTCTTCGAGCAGCTTAGGCTCTTGATGCTTTTCCTTGTCCGTGACATGAGGTTCTTCGGTTTTGAATAATGGTTCGACTCCCTCAAGTGGTTTGTCTATATTGTCATTCTGGCTTAGATCTATTAGATCAGTGAAGGCTTCGATCATTTGTTTGATTTCTATTATTTGGGGTTTGGTGAAGGGTTCTTCTCTCTTCGGCACATTGGCCTTCTCAGTAGTTCCATAGACAAAATGATCGTACAATGACCATTTGGGTGAAGTTGCAAAGGCATCAGTTTCTTTGCCATCAGGTTAGAGTTGGTACGAAAATTTTCTAGGTCCCTTTGGGGTCCCAGAATAAGTGGCCCAATTCGGTCCACGTGGACTCTGGCTGAAGGCGATAGAATAATAAATGTTGAAAGGAAAGAGGCAAATTCTAAACAGAGATTACCTGGGTTGATGCAATCGTCAGCTACAGATATTTATTGACGCTGTAATACATCACTGATCACGCTCTGTAGGATGCGGGTTGGCTCCTTTATTGAATGTCGGTTGGCCAACTTCAACAGCTACAGGTAGCCTATAGTCTATCTAGTTTGATTTCCTATTCCTGCTAAAGCTATAAAAAAATGGGGGATGATGGCCCATTATGCTAAGGAGGATCGGCCCTGTTCTCGAGTACCCTCTATAAGCTCCCTTGGGAAAATCGGGTGGCTAAGGTTGAAAATTGGGAAAGGTTAGGGGACCTAATTGGCTCTAGGCTAAGAAATTGGGTAGGGGTTACCTAA
The DNA here is from genome assembly GCA_021018995.1 of Chloranthus sessilifolius. Taxonomy (NCBI): domain Eukaryota; kingdom Viridiplantae; phylum Streptophyta; class Magnoliopsida; order Chloranthales; family Chloranthaceae; genus Chloranthus; species Chloranthus sessilifolius. Next base: position 27,517,473 of record CM037597.1, on the reverse strand, counting down.
GGATCAAAGACTAGGAGCTTATTCATTCAATACTCCTTCGAGAGTCGGGGTTACCTTACTAGTACTGCTAGCCTGACTACCTGGGATTCCTAGAAAAGTGTCTGTAGTTCTAGAAGTCTAGAATGCAACCCAACTCCTTTCTTTGAGAACCCCAGAGAGAACCTCAAATTTTCTAAAAGGACTAAGCTTAAGAAAGAGAAGAAAGAACTAGTGAATTGGTGAGTTTGGTTATGGAAGGGGGGTCTTTTATAGGTATATGGGTAATTACGTGTTTGGGGTCAAGTGCGTAATTTATCAATTGCGTGCAGTCACTCTAGTGCTTCATTGAATTTCATGCATGCTCCCATGTGCTTAATCCAATTTTGAGTCGATCACTAACTCAAGAATCAGCAGCTAACTAGCTTAGCTGGATATCCCAGTTCCATTATACTTGGAACCAATTATGCATAGGTGGGTCTATGTGTAATCCAATTCAACGCATGAATCGGTGCGCGCAATTGGGGAATTTGGGCAGTCTTGGGATTTAGAGACCTGGTCCAACTTTGGACCCCTTGTGCACCATAGGTGATGTGCATAATCGGATTGCGTGCTTAGAGTCAAGCGAGTAATCAGGTCTTAAGGAGATCCACAAGAAGGAGAAACCTGGTCCAAGTTGGACCAATTACGCACATGCATCCATGCGTGCAATCAAATTGCGCGCCTATGTTCAGGCGCGTAATTCGGGATCTTCTCGGGCTCAATCGAGTCGAAGTCAATGGGTTGAGATTTCAACCCAGAGCTCCCCCATACACTATTTGTATGATGTATGAGTCCCGGATGTGGCCTTTTAGAGTTGTCAGAGAGGGTCGGTCCCTTTCCGAAGATCATGGGTAAGGTCAAAGGTTGACCAAATAGATTTGTATACTCTGAGAGGGCGAAAATGGGGTGTCTATAGATGCCCCTCTTCGGCGCATTCTTGTGGAGCAAGAGTGCGTCAAAGAAGTAAACACCCCCTCTCAAGGTGCCTTCTCGCTTCTTTAAGAGATCACAAGTGTGAACCGAGGAGCTGACATGAAATGTTTGGCTTTTTATCTTTCGGTGCAAGCTAAAAGGAGACATTCGTGGGCTAGATTGTAGTTGTCGAGAGGTGTATCCTCAATCGCGAGTGTATATCGCATCCCGTCGCATGTCTCAACCTACTGCATATCGCAATCAAATAGAGGGAAATTGACACAAATGAGTTACTGGTGGCGTCATATGAGTGCCCAGAAACAAGATCAAGTGATCGGATAATATGATGTAATATGGTGGCAAAGGCTTTCACAAATCATGTCAGACTGGGCTTGTCATTGCTCACACCAACGACGCGTCAGGAGTCCCTTTCCAGTGGACATTTGTGGTTTTTTCAAAGTTGAGTATACTCGGTGTTCAGTTTCCTAGGGAAAAGAAAGGATTGGAGTGATGAGAGGTAGAAGTTTGATAGATAGTGGTTTTAACTTAAGATCAATTCTGTAAAAACTTCGGTTAATGTGGCTCTCGGGACATCGCTGAGCAGATCAATTGGTACAAGATTTTGGGACCCGACCTTTGTTTGGTTGTCAAGACTACGCTTGATATGCCGAATATACCTTCTAAATTCTCGCGGATACTGATGATTGTCTCTTTTGGAGGACTACAGTGATTCGTGAATCAGGAGAGTCGGGTTTTGCAAATGTTTGACTTAATATTAGCTAACTATGTTTGTACAAAGAATATTGAGTGAAGGGGGGTGATAATTACCTGGTTTATTATCGACGGAAGGCCTTTGTGTCATTTACGGTGGGATGTGGTGATTGTTTGTTGGTGCGATGGGCTACTTGGGAGGTTGGGGTTTTTTGCTTGCTTATTCGTGGCAGGACATTGGTGGGTCTCCCTTTTAAGAGATTTGACATAATGGTTATGCGATGGGACGGTTGTTTTTAGTATTGGCGGTGTGAAGGGACTTGGGAGGTTCGGGCTCGCTCTCCGCGACAGGACATTGGTTGAGCCTCCCTTTTTCTTGCGTGTTGTGGTGGATTGCAAGATCGGATCTGATGTTTGTGTGATGGAGTATTTCATGGTGATGGCTTCTCGGTTGATGAGATAGTGATGGTTCATTTCTTTCTTTGGCAGATCTCGGGTTATGTGATGGGATGTTTTGTGTTTATTTGGTGGCGGGATCGTGTCGTGATGGGGTTCATTTTCAGTGGTGACATCATGATGGGACAACGGGTTTGGTTGGTTTACTTTGGGAGTTGGGATGGTGTTGATTATATGTGCATTCTGTCATGATGGGGCATGTTATCGTGTGGATGCTTGTGAGTGTGAAATGGGGCGTTGGCAATCATTTCTTTTGGTCGATATGTGAGGTGTTGTGTGATGGGATAGGGTCATATGGAGGAGGAGGATTGTCAAGGGGACATCGCTCATTACGGGGTCAAGCGAAATCACACAACCACTCGTATCATCCACATTGGTTGGATTTGTTGGCTCTAGGGCCTCCATGCTTCTTGTTCCAATTTTCCACATGAACTCAAAGCTGTCTTATTGGTGTTTATGCATTGTCGAGATGACTTCCCATGCTGCTTTCCTGGTCAGTAGTAGAAGCAATATACTCATCTTCTATCGCATACTTCGTCCTATGGTGCGATCCTTGGTTCATGGTAGGACACTAGTGATCATATGGTGGATCGGGGTGGTGAGGGTAATTGGTCCTGTCTTGGATTGGGTGTTTGTCTTTTGTTCAGGCGTGCTGGCACCATTTTAGAAATTATGCACATCATGGGATGCGTGTAATTGAATTATGCACTTCGTCAAACACAGGCAATCGATGCATCACCTAGGCATTGTCTTAGGTGTCCGGGTGTCGATTCGAATTTCGTACAATGGATTAAATGCTTATTTCTAATTATGCGCTACACATGAAGCGCAGGATTGGTTTGTCGCTTCTTTGGTTTGACGGGGACTGAATTGCAAGCATGTGTTGCGCCACTTAACTTGAAATGTGCACTCTTGGGAAAGCGTTTAATCAGATTGCGCGCGAGGTGGTAGGCACACAATTGGCTTGGTGCCTATATTTTCATGGGGTTTTCCATTTTTCTTCATTTTCGCACTGTTTTTCTCTTTATTTTTTAATCTGAGCTTTCGATGTTTCATTTTGATGTTGTTTCTTCCGTTCTTTGTCGTTTTGCACGTTCTACAGCCTGAGGCGATCCCTAATGGTGATGTGATTTGGAGGTGCCACTGTGGTCGAAGAGGTTCGTTATTTGAAGTGTTGTCATGGTCGAGACGGCTTGCCAGTGGGGCGGTATCCATTCATCCCTATTGTTAGTAGGACGTGTACATTCATCCCTATTGTTAGGAGGAGGCGGTGAAGATGGTGGGAGGGAAGTCATACAAATGGATGGAAAAGTGTTATCTTGCTATCTCTCCTGCGCGTTGAATTTTGGGCTTTGTGTCCATTTTTGTTTCTTTGTTTTTGTTTTGGATTGTAGGTTAGGTTCCATGTTTTTGTTTTTGGTTGTATGTTCAGGAGGTATGCCTCTTGTGACACTTGTATAAATTTTATGTTTTGAATAAAGCTTTTATTTATTATGTTCTTTTGTTTGCCAGTTTGTTTATTTATTTATGTTTATTATTATTTGCTTCGCGATGGGATTGTGAGGGGCTGTGTGTATTTTCTGATCATAGTGTAATATTATTTGTTTGTTTTTATTGTGATTTTTGTTGTATGATTTTTTTCTTATTATTGTTTTATTGTGCTTTTTTATCGCAATGGGACTTTTGTTATTTTGGTCTTTTGCCTATTTTGGTATTATCTTTATTTTTTTTGGTGGTTCTGACGGGTTGGTTCTCGGGGATTTTTGTTCACCCTGATGGGACTGTGGAGGGCTGTCGTCTCTCTTTATTTTGTTATTGTTTGTTCATTATTTTACCTTGGTTTTATTTAATATTTTTTTGTATTTTTTTATTTTTATTTTGTTTTATTTTATGTTACTCATTTATTGTTGTCTTTGGGCTATCATGGGTTAGGGTTATCGCATGGTAACATGGTGGCTCTGTGTGTTATTTTCGTTATAATAGGCGTTCAGCTTTTGATCATTTTAATTTTATTTATTTGTTTATTATATTTTTGGTGGGATTGCTTTTATTTATGTCATGGTGAAAGAGGGGGATTCATGTGTTTGTTCGTTTAAGGCTGGAAGGTTTTGTTTTGTCCTATTATTTTGTTGGGGTGACATTTGTTGAGCATGCTTGTGACTTTGGATAGGGGTTATGTGTCTTGGTATTTTTTAGTGTATCTATTTTGTCATGGATTGTTTTTCTAGGAGGGCAATTGTTTCTTTCCTATTGGTTTATCTTTGTTTTCCATGGATTGTGTTTCTTAGAGGGGCTAGATGGCTTCTTTTGGGTTCTGATAGATGAGGGGTGCCTATGGGTTAGACACTTGTTATGTTGTGGTTAAGAGGTTATAGCCTATGTATAGGGTCTAGGGGCTTAGGTTTTGGTGCTAAATTTGTATTTGTTTATTTAGCGTAATTTTGTAATTTGTAAGTTTAATAAATTTTGGTGTATTTTATTCTAATGTCTTTTCTCCCTTTTTATTTTGTTTCTTGGGTGCTATGTCCTAAGGCGAGTCATGACGATGGGTTTATTCTTGGGTATTGGAGGTGTTGGCAATGAAGAGTAGCACTAGGTTCAATGAAGTTAATCTGACCCGAAGTGCTACTATATTGGGTGCAAGGGGCGCAAAAGATGTCGCGGGCGTTCTTGAGAATGGTGAGGGTGCTGAGGGAGATGTTGCTCCACCTCGAGCTCCACATCCGATTCGCATTCCACTTGAGGACATCTTCATGAGGGACCAGGTAGGTGTCCGGTAACAAGAGCCTCCTTTAATATTCTAGGCACTTAGGTTATGACATAGACTTCTAGGTTATGAAACCATCTTTATTTTACGCAGAACCTGCCTTTAGTTCTAGTGTGCATGTGCATTCATGTATATAGTTTTAGGTCACGCTTACTTTATCGCTCTTTTATTATTTTCTCATGTTTCGCATGCCTATCATAGATTCTGCCATGATTATTATTGCATGTTTATTTCCTTTATTACCATGTTCATTTGTCGTAGTTTTATTCTCTATGTCACTTGTTATTATTTGTCATTTTTGTTACTCTAGCGCTTGTTGTTTATTGTATTTCGTTATGAATGTTTTGCTATTATTATTATTGCTATCGTTCCCTTTGTCATTATCATTATTATTATTGTTATCCGTTTGCTTCTTAGTTTATTATCAATGTGCCAATTACTTGCCAATGTTGTCACTGTGGTTAGTCGTTATTGATTTTATTGTTAGTTATTATTGGTTATTATTATGATTATTGTTATTAGTAGTTGTGCAATCATGGATCGTTAACAATCCGCCGTGACGATGTGGTCTTATGAAAAATATAGAGTCGCCACCCGAAGCTTTTGGTGTCCCAGGAAACCCAAATCAATATTGAAAGCACCAAAGTGCCAAATATGACTTCGATTTATCAATCCATGAAAAAGGCTCTTGGGTAGGGGTTTCGGTTATTAATTGGGAAGGTGTTAGGCACCCGATTGACCCGCTCGTAAGCAATCTCTACTAGGCCCAGATCTATGTGTGGCTGGTTTATATAATATATATATATATATATATATATATATATATATATATAATAAACAAAATGAGCGGCACTTCCCCATGCCCAAAGGCACACTGATCCTATTGAGCTTGCTGAAATTTGGGTAGCGTAACGGCTTAATTCTAGGATGGAGGAAAAGCAAAGAAGGTAGAGGAATAGAGGGGAGAGCCGGAGCTCTCGAGCCCTTGTAGCACTAGTTCGATCTTCGAGCGAGAGCGTCTTTGATGAGCCTCCTAAAGCAAATGAGTTGAAGGATAGGTCTTAAACTCTAAGGTTTAGGAGCTAGGTGGAAGGAGAGGGAGGCTAGGAGGTAGTTCTTACCTAAGCTAAGGGATTGATGGTGGAAAATGGGATCTAAAGAGACAAAAAGGGTGCTGGAATTTTGAGGGATATATGATGGAAATGGAGAAGGAACTCTCTAATATTTTTTCTCTTTGGAATTTTTTTCCAGCCCTAAACAAGGGGGCGGGGGGGGGGGGGGTGTTAAGACCTGAAAAGTACCACTTTTCACCCCTTAACTTAATCTCTGTTAGGCCCTTAATCATTTAATAAATGTGTTTTAAGTCTATTCTACAGGTAATAAGCAGCAAATGTAAATAAACCCCTAACCATGCCAAGAAGCCTACTGCTGACCCAAAAGCCCCTCAGAAGTGTGAAAGCTAAACCCAGACAGAGAATTGGTTTCAGCAGAGGCACAGCAAAGTAGAAACAAATCAAAGAGAATGCCTCGCGCAAATGTCGCAGCGCTCAATCAAATCATAAAAAATATATCGCGCGCAGATGGATGTCAGCAGGGAGTAAAAAGTAGACTCCGCAAGGTTCTCGCGAGGCTCAATCTTAAGCGCTCGTGAAGTACTCGCGCAGTCTCGCGCAGCTCAAGAGATGAGTCTTCAACCTTTGCGCGATTCCCTAAATAGAGAGAGCTCCAGTTATTCCAGCGTGCGGCTGTCCCGTAGTGGCCGTGGGATACATACTTTTAAGGAACTGCTCGCGCGATCCAGAAGCCTATGTACTTTGTTCTCTTCGCGAGAATCGCCGCGAGATTCATCAAGGAATAAACTACGCGTGCCATTCTCGCGCCATTCAAATGCAAAGACCAATCCCGCGACGACCAAAGCATTCTCGCGATGATCAAAGTACCAACCCCGCGACTACAAGAGCTTCAAGGCAAAGCAACCCCGCGACGCCAATTCTACCACGCGACAAGATCTGTAAATCTTTTCTACTCAGCGAGGATCGGGTTCTAAACTTCTCCCCACTTCTGCAAGGGCAATCTAGGAATCTCCAGGGATTAGGGCACGCACTCCAATGCTCTAATCTCCGTGCACACGCCCTGAGGCATTCGAGGGATAGGAATGGGCCACAATTGCATTGATGAAATTAGGGTTTTCCTAACCCTAATTGAGAGAGAACGGACTGCTATATAAGCCTAAGCCTAGCTTAGGTTTAAAGGACCCCTTTGGATCGACTTTTGGTTCTTGACTTCTGTGCTTCTTCTTAAAAACCGACTGTAGAATTACAGTATGCTAAGGTTAGGGTTTAAGAGTTTTCTTTTTCCTTTTTTTTCTTCTCTCTATAGTCCAGCACTTGCTGGCTATGCCTTTTGTATGATTATTTGGTATAGATTTTAATGGAGTTTTTGTAATAGGATCTATTGCATCTATGGGATGGTGCTTTTGTTTTGAGTTGTGCTATACAAGGCTGTACCTTGAGATCATCCATTGCTAAGTTGTTTTGTAAGCAATGGAGGATTGCTTTTAAGGTTTTATTTTGATCCAAGTGACCTGTGTGTCCAGGTTAGGCACATTGCAGGCCTTCCCCCACCACAGGATCCACTAAATCTGAATTTCCATGGGAGCTTGCGCTGGTAGCCCTGTGAACATGGTGGCGGCAGCAATGTTCTTGTTCTGTCTTAGACCTCTGTGAGGAGGATAGCCTATGTGGATAGTCAGTGACCATTCAAGTGGACAGATTATAGCCCTAGGGTGAGGCCAATTCACAGAACTAAGACAGATTCTTCTTCTTTGCACTTGTGCTTGTAGCCTTGTGAGAGATTGTGCAGAGACAGACTCCCCTATATTTGTATAGACCCATCATCAGATTGCAGACCTGATTTGGCAGTAGAGATTGTAGGCTTGTGACTGGATCACTGTTGTCTTTCTAAAACAGTGAACAACCAAGCTTAAAAGCTAGTACTCAAACTCTTGCTGGTCCTATGTGTCTAGGCTCATGCACTTTGTAGGCCTAGCCACACACACAGAACTTTAGAGGTTGAGGTTCCTATGGATTCTTGAGCTTGTAGCCTGGATGAAATAGTGTCTACAATGATAATCTTGTTCTGACCCATCTCTGGATTGTGGTTCCCCTATTGGATAGTCTGTGACCATTCAAGTGGACAGGTTATAGCCATAAGGGATTGGATCATGGCACAGGGGTGAGTTGGATCCTTTCTCCTCTTTAGTGATAATGTAGTCATTGGACAGGACTTCTATAGCAGCAGATCTGAGTCTAAGTTATAAAGACCCATCAGATCTATATCTAATAACATACTTCTCACCCTTTTATATTTATTTTCTCATACTCCATCCTCTTTCTGAACCCTTTCTGTAGTTTAGACATTAAGATACCTTAGGATTTAGATTATACTGACCTTAAATCCCCTTCCATTTAGGATTGCCAGATCTGTAGTCAAATCTGGGGAGCCTACTAAAGAAAGCTCCTTTGGAGCTTTAGATCAACCTTCCCTGTGGGACAAACTCTTATCAAAACTTTCTACAATAGGCCCTGTATCTTGCAGGACCGTGCATATTTTAGGCTTGCCACTTTGTAGTTTTCACTCTACCTTTCATTCATTTTCATTCACCCTATTTTTAGCACTGTCTCCAATAAAGTCAGTAGCAAGCACTTTAAAATAGCCTAACAAGTTTTTTGCGCCATTGCCGAGGAATAATTTGAACTATTAGTAGACTCTAGATTTTTGTATTCTTTATTCTTTGGTAGCCGTACTTGTGAATAATTGATACTGCTGATTTACATTTGGAAATTTTCTTGCAGATCTGTACCGTAGCAGAGAAGGAGAGTAGAATTGCGCTGGGAGTCTAGCTACCTCTGTTTGCACTTCTATAACCTTCAAAACCTCAGTTTATTTCTCCTTTGAAGATTCCATAGTAGTTGATTAGGATAGTTATAAATTTTGTTAAGTGCAATGTGCCTGCGAATAGTCTTCCCTGCTGTTGGTGTGTGTGCATGCTAGGAAGGAGATCCCTCAGTCCTACATTAGAGCCTGCTAACCTTGAGATGGAAAGGGGTAGAAGACCGAGAAGGCACATACACACCATAGTCGAGCCCCCTATTGAAATTGAGATAGCAGTTATGGGTGAAGAGCAACCTAGAACATTTAAGGAATTGAATGCTCCGGATGATTACAATTCTCCATTCAGCATCCAATTCCCAGATGTTCAGGGAAACTATGAGATCAAAACTTCCATCATCCAAATGCTTCCCTCTTTCCATGGGCTTAGCAAGGAAGACCCTTACAAGCACATTGACCGGTTCTTGGCCCTGTGCACAACATTCTCCATTGCTGGTTTGGGACCAGAAGCCACTAAGTTAAGGCTTTTTCCTTTCTCCCTAAAGGACAGGGCCATGACCTGGCTATCTACTCTCCCAAACAACAGCATCACTTACTGGAAAGACCTCCAGACAAGATTTCTGTAAAAAATTTTCCCAGAGATCAAAACCAGCCAGCTGAGGAAAGGCATACTTGCTTTTGCCCAATCCCCAACTGAAGATTTTAATCAAGCCTGCGACAGATTTAAGGAGATGCTCAAACAATGTCCCCACCACAAGATCGCTGACTAGCAGCTTGTCCAGAGCTTCTACAATGGGATTGATGAGAAGAGCAGAGACATGGTTGATGCCTCTTGTGGTGGAACGTACATGCATAAAACAGCTGATGAGGCATGGGACTTGTTTGAGGTCATTAGTGAAAATGCTTTCCAGAAGATGTCCTCATCTAGAACTGTTCAAGAGCCTTCTCCTAAGCTGGGGTTGGCTGAAACTTCTAAAGGCAAGATGTATGAAGTTAGGGATAATGATGACCTGAGAATGCAGATGGCCAATCTTTCAGATAAATTTGATAAACTTTTGACTATGGTACAGCTCAGAATGGCTGCACAACTGATGGAAGCATGTCTTATATGCCAATCTCCACAAGACAGTGGAAGAATGCCCATCTGCAGGGCAATACCCTGAGTATGTAATGGAATAGGCTGCTGCTGCTCAATCTTTTAGACAGTAACAACCTGATGGCTACAATAAACAACCATATGGATACCACCACCAAAATGCTGGTTACCAATGGAGAGACCACCCAAATTTGAGGTGGAGGCAAGACAATTATATCCAGCCACAACAGATGTTGGCCTTACCTCAAAGGCCACAACAACAGTTTAACCAGGGTTATGCCTCAAGGTCAAATTTCCAGCAGTAACAGCAACCCCAGTAACAAAATCAATTGGTAGTTACCCCACCTCAGCCCCGAAGTGCTTCTTTCGGGGATCAGGTTTTGGCCCAATTACAAAGCCTTGGACCCTTGAATCAGACTGTGACTTCTCATAGTCAAAGCATAAAGAAGATAGAAGAGCAATTAGGCCAAATAGCCAATTCCTTGGCTACAAGAGAAGAGGGTAGGTTGCCAAGCCAACAAGTAGCCAACCCCAAGGGCTAGTATTCGATTGGAGAAGGTTCCTCAAATTTTGAGGGGGCTAATGCCATCATAGCCCTAAGGTCTGGCAGGTTGGTGGACAACCAGGTGGGAAAGGAACAAGGAGAGGTCATTCCCAAGGAACTGTCAAGTGAAAGAGAAAGAGACTTTATTAGAGCGCAGAGTCAAGAACTGCCTGCTACCCTTCAACAAGGGAAAAATAAAGAGGTTGTAGTTGAGCCTCAGCAGGAGATAAAGATAGAAAAATGAAAAAAATAAAAGTGCAGTCATAGGCTTGCACCTGAGGAACCAGCAGTACCTCAGCTGCCATTTCCTCAAGCTTTGAGTGGCCCTGCCCCTTTTGATAAGGGGCAGGCACAGATCAAGGAAATGATGGAGACCTTTAAGCAGGTCAAGATAAATTTACCTCTGCTTGATGCAATCTGATAGGTCCCAGCCTATGCAAAGTTTCTGAAAGACCTTTGTACTCAGAAAAGGAAGGCAAAGGCCGCTTGCCCAAAAAGGTCTTTGCAACTGATACAGTTAATTCTGTATTAACCATGACAATGGCTGAGAAGTTGCAAGACCCAGGGATACCCACTATTCCCTATATTATTGGAGACCACACGATTGGAAGGGCCCTTTTAGACCTTGGAGCCAGTGTTAACCTGCTGCCATATAGTGTGTATCAGCAGCTAGGTTTGGGGGAGCTGAAGTCCACCCCCATTGTTCTATTGATGGCTGATAGATCCGAGAGGAAACCCATGGGAGTGGTGGAGGATGTCCTAGTGGGGGTAGACAAGTTCTTCTACCCTGCAAACTTCCTTATTTTGGACATGGGATGCAATAAGAGTACATCCCCGATACCTGTTATTTTGGGCAGACCATTCTTGGCCACTGCCAATGCATGCATTCAATGCAGGTCTGGGATTATGGAGGTCACTTTCGAACATATGAAAGTTAAGCTTAATGTGTATAACAGTGCAAAGTACGCTCAGCTGGACAATGAGGAATGCTTTGCAGTGGATGTACTAGAAGAAGTGGTTGAAGAAGAACTGCCCACTCTGCTGGAGTGGGGCAATATTGTCACAAATTTAACTGAAGTTTGGAACATGGTAGAGGAAGGAAGCCTATCTTTAATGCCAGATGACATGCCCCCATTGAGGTCTTCTGTTGGCTTAGTGCAGCATTCCAATTGGAAACCTACATTGCTGCCCCCTCCTCCAACTAACAATTCACCAATCCTGCCATCCATCCAACAAGCCCCCGATCTGGAGCTCAAGAAGCTTTCAGAGACATTGAAATATGCTTTCCTCGAGAAAGATGAGAAACTTCCTATAATTATCTCCTCTTCTCTTACCAGTGAGCAAGAGGAGGAATTGCTAACAGTTTTGAGGAAGCACAAGAAAGCAATTGGCTGGACCATTGCTGATATAGGAGGGATTGATGCATCAATCTGTATGCATAGGATTCATCTAGAAGAGGGCTCAACACCCTCCAGGGAAATGCAGAGGAAATTGAATCCTCATATGCAGGAAGTGGTCCTGAAAGAAATCATTAAATTGCTGGATGCTCGGGTAATTTACCCCATTTTCGATTCTGAATGGGTGGCACCAATCCAAGTGGTGCCCAAAAAATCTGGCATAACAGTGATCACAACTGAGTCTGGAGAGTTGAGACCAGCCAGGGAGACCACTGGCTGGAGATTTTGCTTCGATTATCAAAAATTCAACTCCAAGACCTGAAAAGACCACTTCCCTCTCCCCTTTATTAATCAAATTTTGGATAAGTTGGCTGGGAAAGATTTTTACTAATTTCTTGCTGGGTACTCAGGGTACAACCAGATCCCTATGCACCCTCTTGATCAAGAGAAAAGTACTTTTACTTGTCCTTTTGGCCCCTTTGCTTACAGAAGGATGCCATTTGGACTGTGTAATGCCCCAGCCACCTTTCAGAGGTGTATGTATGCCATTTTTTCTTATATGATTGACAAATTTTTGGAAATTTTTATGGATGATTTTTCGGTTTATGGGGATAGCTTTGACAAATGTCTGCAATACCTCCATCAGGTCTTACAAAGATGTGAGGAAACAAATTTGGTCTTAAGTTGGGAGAGAGTCACTTCATGGTAACACAAGGAATTGTGCTGGGCCATGTAGTCTTTAAAGATGGAATTGAGGTAGACAAGGCCAAAGTTGACCTCATTGCAAATTTACCCCCTCCAAGAATAGTCAAACAAATCAGATCTTTCCTTGGACATGCTGGATTCTACAGGAGGTTTATCAAAGACTTCAACAAGATTGCTAAACCATTGTGCCACCTGCTCTGCCAGGATGTGCCCTTTGACTTTTCTGCTGAATGTCTGGAGGCTTTTGAAACTCTAAAAATCTACCTCACCTCGCCTCGACTCCAAAGACGACTATACCTCGCCTTTTTTAGTTGATGTGTGATGCATCCGACTTGGCGAGGTGCTATCTTGGGCGGAGAAAGATAAGTCACATGGTCATTGCATATCTCGGAAATCACTTGAAGCTCATTGAACTACACAACAACTGAAAAAGAGCTTCTGGCAGTGGTTTTTGCTGTGGACAAGTTTAGACCTTACCTACTTAGATCTAAAACTGTCATCTTCACTGACCACTCAGCATTAAAGTACCTACTGTCCAAGAAGGATGCAAAGCATAAATTGATTAGATGAATACTCCTGTTGCAAGAGTTTGACATCGAAATCAAGGACAAAAAAGGTGTAGAAAATGTGGTGGCTGACCACTTGTCCAGAATTATGTTAGAGAAAGGTGTTGATGACCTTGCTACAAATGATGTCTTCCCGGCTGAGCAACTGTTTGCCATCCAATCTTTAGTTCCTTGGTGTGCACATATTGTCAATTATCTAGTTATAGGCAAGATTCCTGCCCATTGGACGAAAATGGACAAAGACCTGTTTTTCTCACAAGTCAAATTCTTTTTCTGGGAGGAACCTTGCCTGTACAAGTATTATGCCAACCAAATCATTCAAAAATGTGTTCTCGAAAGTGATGTCCCCAGTATCCTGGCCATGTGCCACGAAAATGCCTGTGGGGGTCATTTTAGTGGGAGAAAAATAACTGACAAAGTGTTACAGTGTGGGTTCTATTGGCCTTCTCTTTTCAGAGATGCCAATACACACTGCAAAACCTGTGAAAGATGTCAGAAATTGGGAGGGCTGTCCAAACGAAACTCAATGCCTTTACAGCCCATCCTTGTTGTAGAACTGATTGATGTATGGTGTATTGACTTTATGGGCCCCTTTCCTCCTTCAAATGGGTTTCATTTCATCTTAGTGGCAATGGATTACGTTTCCAAATGGGTAGAAGCCATTGCCACAAGAACTGATGATAATCAGGTTGTCCTCAAGTTTATAAAGCAGAATATCTTCTTGAGATTTGGCACTCCTAGAGCCATTATCAGTGATGGGGGTAGTCATTTCTGCAACAGAAATTTTGAGAGCTTGCTCAAGAAATACTCTGTCACCCATAAGATTGCTACTCCCTACCACCCACAAACAAGTGGGCAAGTTGAACTTTCAAATAGGGAGATCATGCACATCCTAGAGAAGACTGTGAGGTCTGATAGGAAAGATTAGGCTGACAAGCTTAATGATGCATCGTGGGCTTATAGGACTGCCTATAAGACTCCCATTGGTATGTCCCCATTCAGACTGATTTATGGCAAGGTCTGTCATCTCCCAGTGGAGTTAGAACACAGGGCCTATTGGGCCATTAAACATTTAAATCTAGACCTAACTTCTGCTGGTCATCACAGGTTGCTGTAGCTGTCCGAATTGGAAGAGCTAAGGATGGATGCGTATGCTAATGCCAGGATCTACAAGGAAAGGTCCAAAGCTTTCTTTGACAAAGGGCTATTGAGAAAGAGTTTCATAGCTAGTGATAAGGTTTTGTTGTTTAACTCTAAACTTAAATTCTTTCCTGGCAAATTGAAATCCAGATGGGAAGGTCCCTACATTGTCATGCCCCATCTGGTGCTGTGGAAATCAAGGATCCCAAGTCTGGGAGAACCTTGAAGGTGAATGGTTAGAGGCTTAAGTCTTGTTTTGAAAAACCTGCCAAACCCATGGACACCATTCACTTTCAAGGGGATCCTTCTTCAAATTGATCCACAGGTGTGTCATTATTGTATCATATGTGCTTTGTTTTTGGTAGATTTATCTTGCTTTCTTTTGTTTATATTCTCTAGGATTTGTTAGTGGTCCCATCTGAATCTGGACCTATCTGTTTTAAACTTTTTATGCTTGGTTTGATTCTTACTGCTCTTTAATTGATAGTTTTTATTGAATGCATAATGTGGGAGGTTGATTTTTGTTGTCCTTGCTTGAATGATTGAATTTTCTTGTGTCTAGAGGTATCCATGGTGAGAGTCATGCCTAGGATCCAACCACATCACATATACAAAAGGGCAGAACAGAGAGCACATGCTCTTTGTTTTATACTTTGCTGTCACGGGGTCCAAAATGAAGTCGGGAGACTCTTGCGCACTACAGACATCATACTTCATCAACTATCGTGAGATTCTAAAGACGTCGCGAGGTTAAAAAGGATGTCTTGGTGAATTTCGTGCAGTTCACATGGAAACATTCAATAGCTGTCGCGAGATTCAAGTGCACCTACGAACCTTTTGCGCAACCCCCATAGAGCTATTAATTAGCTGTCGCGAGATTCAAAGGCTATCTCGAGGTTCAGCAAGACACCTGGGAGACTCTCGCGCAATTCAACAGAAATACTTCATTTGCTGTCGCAAGATTCTAAGGGTGTCGCGAGATTCAAAGTGAACCTTAGTGCTTTTTGCACAATCCAAATGGAGATCTGGGAGCCGCTCGCGTAATTCACATGAATTTATCTCATACTGTCGCGCACTCTAAGGTCAGCCTGAGAGATTGTCGCGCAATCCAAATTCAATAAACACCTTCGCTAGGTTCATTTCCAATCCCACGACCAGGTGTTCCAAAGCGCACCGAGCTTCGCGATAAGTATTTTAAACCCTGCGTTTGGTTCCTTTCCCAGTATTCTCTTCTTCCCTCTGTGAAACCCTGGTTTCTGGCGCTCTTCTCCTTATCTCCTCCAACATCAATCCTATGGCTCATCATTCACTCTACAAATCTACAGAGTTGTTCCTAGCATCACCCCCATCTATTGCCCTCTGATCAGAGATCTCACGGTGCCCTGTGCGTTAGATCACACCTAACCCTAGGATTTTAGGGTAAGCACTTAGATCTCCATCTCCATTCCTCTTATTCAAAGATAGCAGTTTGAAATGGCTCCCAAGAGTGCACAGAAGAGAAAGGAGAAGGATAAGGCCCCTGCAGAGACCACCCCTAAAAAGGCTAAGACTTCAAAGTCACCCGAAAAAGGGAAGGAAGTGGTTGAGGAGGCGGAGGAACCAACCCCTAAGTTTTCCACTCCTTCAGAGCTCATGGCTTCGATCCCATTGGAGCCTGAGACAGATTTTGACCTACCATTTTTTGAGAAGGAACCTCTCTCTACCCCTGCTGTACAGTTTATGAGTAAAGCTGGCCTTACACCCTTGATGAGAGGTATTCCAGCACTAGCCTACCCTAGGCTAGTGCAACTATTTTATCAACACATCATGGTCAAGAAGGATAAGGATGGACAAGCTTGCTTGCTGGTGCTGGTTGACGATTTTGATATGTTAGTGAGCCCCAAGGTGATTGCTGAAGTTTTGGGCATCCCAGCCGCATTCAACCCTAGCTGTGGATATTCCCCCCTCCTGAGTGCATCAATTGACACAATTGTAAGGGCCTTAACCAGAGGATTAAAGGCCACAGGGGATTCAATCAGAAGGAGAGAATTGGCACCTGAACTCCTCTTCATAGACCAAGTCCTGTGAAAGAACATATATTGCTCAGGACATCAGCAGGAGAGGAGAACTCCCATTGCCGATGTTGTTTATTCGTTCTCTCTTGGCCATGGCTTCCATGCGGCCTGGCTCATATTCGAGGCAATGAAGGACATAGTGGAGAAGATAGGGTAGAAGAAGAAGCCTCACACACTACCCTATACCAGAATCATAACCTTGCTGCTACTCAAGGGGGGATACAAGATAGGAAAAACTGAGCAGACCACCACCCTTGCCCCTATTTCCTTTGCCAAGAGGCAATGGGGAATCAGCAGGAGCTTGATGGAGGCCCAGAAGAAGAAGAAAGCTGAGGCTCAGGCCCTTCTAAAACAAGCAGAAGCAGCAGCTGGAGCAAGATCTACCCCTGCTACCACGGAGGTGCTCCCAGAGCCTGTTCCCACCACTGCAGCAGCAGCAACCATTTCCCCACCACATTCTCCTCCTGCATCCACTATCCCTCTTCCATCTCTCTCTCACCCTCCTCTGTCCTCATCATCTACGCCCACTCCCCCTTCACCTGTGATTGGTACCTGGGAGGACTCCCCATCCCCTACCTTACCTTAGTATACAACCACAATTCCCCCATCAGCTACACATAAACCTGTTAGCCCTCCCCTCATTTCTTCTAAAAAATGAAAAACCACTAACAAAATTCCCACCATCTCCCAGACCCCACCCTCAACCCCTTTCCTCCACACAGACATTGACTTAACCCTTAACACCACCATAGGATTCCAAGCCCCTCTGTCTACCTTCCTTGACACAATGCCTACCCACTACACCCCTCTCCCGGATTCCCCAACTACATCACAGCATCACTCCCTAGAACCCCCCTCTTCCCCTCCTTCCACTTTCCATCATGCACCTTCCTCACCTTTCCAACCAGTGCCCTCTTCTTCACAGACTCAACCTCCCAGCCCTGACACACTGACACTTATCCTATCCCTTATCTAAGATATCCAAGCTAATTATCCACCACTACCCAAAAATAGGACCAGATGCAGACTGAACTCACCTCCATCCAATCCATCCTACAGGCATTCAACAACCCACCCATTCCTCAACCACCCACTACAACCCCCCTGGTCCTTTACACTGACAACCATACCCAAACTGACACCATCCCTGACTCCCAACCCCATCCAACACCCATAATCCCCTTTACACACCCAACCCCCCCATTTCCCTTCATCCCTTTCACCATTCCCATTTTTCCCCCTCCATCACCCCCTGCTCCTACTGAGCTTACACCATTTTCCTTTTCCCCTATACCCTCCATCCCCCCTCTTATCCTACCCTCCCACATTCACTGATAAATCTACACAAACAGACCCAGAACTTATCCCCCTCCCCCAAATAAACTTACCCACTGTTACCCCCTTCCCCCCCAGGCCCAATCACAGTTTGCTCCTTCCACTTCCTATCTGTCCATCGCACCCAAACATTTTTTTTACAGCCCTCCCTACCTCACCATCCTCCATCACATGAGGGATAATGCTTACCTTAGGAAGGATGTCCTGAGGGGCATGGCCAAACTTCGCCAGTCCATTAAGACCCCCCTGCTGGAGCAGATTGATAAAATGAAGGAGGCCCACAGAAAGCTACTTCTAGGCATCTCCTTGGGGTGGACTAACATATTGGAAGCCTACCAGCAAGCCAAGGCTACAGCTACTTATCATGAGTTGAATTGGGAGTTGGAGAAAGCAAATGCTATTAGAGAGAAGGCCCGGGCCAGAATGTTTGAAAAGAGGCTCAAAAATGCCCAAGAGATCTTCAGCATCCAAAAAAATATTCATGAGACTGACCTCCTAAAACACAAAATTCAGATTGCCTCATTGGAATCTACATTGGCTGCTGCCAGAAATGTTCCTCTGCAGCCCACCCCAATCTCTGTTCAAATGCCCAACCCAGAGCCGACAGCTACTCCATCTACAGCTGCCCAGTCTTAGGAGGCACAACCAAAGACCCAGCAAGCGAAAGGGGAGGCCCCAGCCGCCCCTCCTCCATCACCTCCTCCAGAGCAGCCTCCACCTGCCAAGGCCACTGCTGCAACTCCACAAGAGCAAACTTATCCTAAGCAGAGGAAAGTCACTGCTAAGAGGACTGCTCCCAAAGCTGCCCCTTTAAAAATTGGCAAAGAGCCACCTGCCCAGTCTGAGGAGGCACATTCCCCTGGCCAGCCTGAGTCCCAGGGAAAAGGGAAATCCCCAGTGGTCCCCACTGAGGAAGCCAAAGGCAAAGGAAAAGACAAATCCGCTGCAACCCCCCTGCAAAGCGGAAAGGAAAAGCCCCTCAAGACCCCAAGGAACCAAAATTATCCAAGCAACCAAAAGTGAGGGTGAGGGTACCTAAAGCTCTAACTGCCAAGAAAATACCAGCCAAAGTGAAAAAGGAAAGGGAGGCAAAGAAGAAATAGGACAAAGCTGCCCTTAGGGCTCATGCTAAAAAGATGGGCTGGGATTTCTTTACCGATTCGGATTCAGATGATTCCTTTTAGAGTAGCTTAGATTGTACTTAGATTGTAATTACCATTGTACATATTTTCCAGTTAATATACTTTTTCATTTTTGTATTCTTTGCACTGTTCTGTGTGCTGTTCTATTTTTTAGTCTTCATTTTGTTCCAATTTTGTCCTGGGATATGTCTGTAGGGTGGCTATAATCATTCCAAATATGAATTCATGTGCACGGCCGATTCGATGTCAATTGTCAGGGGATACCACAATTCCCACTGTGCAGCTGAGTGATACACACGATCCCCTTAAATACCATGCCTATCTTTAGACCCTCATTTATTGCGCACTCTTCTTTCTCATACTCGGTTGTGCGATTCTCCTTTCCCCAAACATTCCCCATTTATTGCCCGTCTTGGAATGGGGCAAAACTTTAAATGTGCCGTTTCATTTTCCACCGCTCATATCTTTTAAATAGGCCATTACTTCCTTTTCGTCTCATCCTTCCTCTTCTAACCCCAGCTGTCCGGCCCTCCTCACAACATGGCGGCTGACAAACCATTCGGTTTCCCCATTAAATTCTACCCCATTTGGGAGGATCCCCCACCACCTAAGGAGCCGAACCCATTACAATTTCTCTGGGATGAGTATGACGAGGTTCAGAGGATCCTCACCAAGGAGGAAAAGAAAAAGAGGAAGAAGGAGAAGAGAGAGAAGAAGAAGAGAAAAATAGATCCACCTGCATCTACCCCACCATCTTCCTCACACTCTCCCCCTTCGACTCTCCCTTGATCCCCCCCCCCCATTTTGTCTTTTCTTTTTTCATCTTTTTGTACTCTTTTCTTTTTATTTTAATGAAAGTCTCTTTTAGTTCCATACTGTTCAGTTAGCAATTTCTGTTTCTCAAACTTCTTCTATGTTTATTTTTGTTTCTCTGTCTGGAACCTACTGCATTTTCTCACCTTTTAACCAGTGAGGACACTGCTCCTCATAGGTTTGGGGGTGTGGCAGTATAGGTCTGCTAATAGAACAATTAATTTTAGTGCCGTAATGGTGGTAAAAATGGGATGAATAAAGTTAATTTCCACTAAACTTGATACAA
The DNA here is from genome assembly GCA_021018995.1 of Chloranthus sessilifolius. Lineage (NCBI taxonomy): Eukaryota > Viridiplantae > Streptophyta > Magnoliopsida > Chloranthales > Chloranthaceae > Chloranthus > Chloranthus sessilifolius. The sequence continues at coordinate 27,497,640 of CM037597.1, read as the reverse complement.
TGAGAAAAATTATAAAAATTTAAATATTTTTGCAGACTTTTCGAAATTGAATAAGTTAAAATCTTGACACCACCATGAAACTAATATCAGAAAATTTTTTTCAGCTAGTACTTAGTCAACCTAAGAGGAGAGAAACAGATGAAAATACACCCCATGGGTTAAATTTGATGACCATACCTAGTGAGATTTGGGCCCATCATTTTCTTTTGAAGAGTGTTTTTGGCATTATTTCTACTCTAAGGACTGATTGAATCAAGACTTTTTCACTAGAAGTTGTGCACCTCCAAATCAAAACTAATTGACAGCACTCATGAGACTAAGGAAATGATCCAAGGCCCTCATTTGGACTGTTTGAGCCTGAAAATCCAACCTTTTAAAAATCTGCCCTTTTGCATACACTAGTTGAGCCTTAAAATCATACTTTTCTTTCACAAATACCAGAACACTTGCACTTTAACCTTATGACCTGAGTCAACCTTACCCTCACTCTGAGAATTCAGAAGGTAAAGGAGAAGGAGGTAAAGATACTGAGATGGTCCAACATTCTGTGGAAGGTGAAGAAAAGCAACTTGTGAACAGCTGTGTATCAATGGCAGTTGTGTGGCAGTTCATCAAAGGAATGAATAAAAAATAAAATGAGAAAAAGGAAGAGAATTCTAGAGAACAACATCATCTAAAAATTGAAAAGAAGAGGAGAATCTAGCCACTTTGAGTCTGAAATATAAAAAGAAAGATGAAGTTTTTGATGAAATGAAGGTTGTGAAGTCATGAATCACTCCTTACCTTGCTGATTTCTTAATTTGGATTCCCTTTATTCTTTACATCCCCCAGCCATAAGCCACATTACAACCCATTTAAAAAGACCTTGTGGATCCAAAGTTAAATGAGCTGTCATATGGAGATGAGGAGTTGTCCAATCTATGGTGAAAATTCTTGAAGATGTCAGAAATTAGAAGCTCTGCCTATGCTCATGCTTGCAGGCCCATTTGGGGTCTACAACTGCTCTTGAGCTGTTGAGAATGTGAACACCCTCAGGTTATTAATGTTTAGAGATAGCCCTAGTGAGAATTGGGTCTGAATTTTAACCTCATTGGGGTTGTATCCAACCTGAATTTTGAATTAAAGGCAAATTGGGTACTGATTTTTATACATTGAAATTCTAATGATAAATGAATGGCGGTAAGGTAAACACATGTTAACTTTTAAGTTTTAAATGGCCTGCAACATTGCCGTAGTTTCCTCTAAGTGTTAAAAAAATTGGGTGTCGAATGAAGCTTTAAACATCGAAATCTGTGTTGTCATTATCTGCACTATACTTAACTGATTCCAATGGTAAAGTTTGTGGGTGTCTTCACTGAAAACCCTCAGGAGACTTCACTCCTCCACTAGGGATCACCTAGGGGTTTAAAAGGCTTGGTACATATGCTAAATGTACCGTGATCCCTACGAAAGTGGCATTTAATTACAGCTTTGCTAAGGGACTAGCAAAGATTAGGTTTGGGGGTGTGTTAAGACCTGAAAAGTACCACTTTTCACCCCTTAACTTAATCTTTGTTAGACCCTTAATCATTTAATAAATGTATTTTAAGTCTATTCTGTAGGTAATAAGCAGCAGATGCAAATAAACCCCTAACCATGCCAAGAAGCCTACTGCTGACCCAGAAGCCCTTCAGAAGTGTAAAGGTTAAACCGAGACAGAGAATTGGTTTCAGCAGAGGCACAGTAAAGCAGAAACAAATCAAAGAGAATGCCTCGTGCAGATGTCGCAGGGCTCAATGAAATCAGAAAGAATATATCGCGCAGGTGTCGCGGGCTTCTGAAGGAAGCACACCAACCGGTCGCACAGTCTTTGCGCCGTTCGCGCGCAGATGGATGTCAGCAGGGAGTAAAAAGTAGACTCTGCAAGGTTCTCGCGAGGCTCAGTCTTAAGCGCTCGCGAAGTACTCACGCAGTCTTGCGCAGCTCAAGAGATGAGTCTTCAACCTTCGTGCGATTCACTAAATAGAGAGAGCTCCGATCCAATGTTCTCTTCGCGAGAATCGTCGCGGGATTAATCAAGGAACGAACTGCGCGACCATTCAAATGCAAAGACCAATCCTGCGACGACCAAAGCATTCCCGCGATGATCAAAGTACCAACCTCGCGACTGCAAGAAGTTCAAGGCAAAACAACCCCGCGATGCCAATTCTACCAGGCGGCAAGATCTGCAAATCTCTTTTACTCAGCGAGGATCGGGTTCTAAACTTTTCCCCACTTCTGTAAGGGCAATCTGGGAATCTCCAGTGATTAGGGCACGCACTCTAATGCTCTAATCTTCGTGCACACGCCCCGAGGCATCCAAGGGACAAGAATGGGCCGCAATTGCATTAATGAAATTAGGGTTTTCCTAACCCTAATTGAGAGAGAACCGACTGCTATATAAGCCTAAGCCTAGCTTAGGTTTAAAGGATCCGTTTGGATCGACTTTTGGTTCTTGACTTCTGTGCTTCTTCTTAAAAACTGACTGTAGAATTACAGTAGGCTCTGGTTAGGGTTTAGGAGTTTTTTTTTTCCTTTTTTTTCTTCTCTCCGTAGTCCAGCACTTACTGACTATGCCTTTTGTATGATTATTTGGTATAGATTTTAATGGAGTTTTTATAATAGGATCTATTGCATCTACGGGATAGTGTTTTTTTTGGGAGTTGTGTTGTACACGGCTGCTGCCTTGAGATCTTCCATTGCTATGTTGTTTTGTAAGCAATGGAGGATTGCTTTTAAGGTTTTATTTAGATCCAAGTGACTTGTGTGTCCAGGTTAGGCACATTGCAGGCCTTCCCCCTCCACAGGATCCACTAAATCTGAATTCCCATGGGAGCTTGCGCTGGTAGCCCTGTGAACATGGTGGCGGCAACAATGTTCTTGTTCTGTCTTAGACCTCTGTGAGGAGGATAGCCTTTGTGGATAGTCTGTGACCATTCAAGTGGACAGATTATAGCTCTAGGGTGAGGCCAATTCACAGAACTAAGACAGATTCTTCTTCTCTGCACTTATGCTTGTAGCCTTGTGAGATATTGTGCAGAGACAGACTCCCCTATATTTGTATAGACCCACCATCAGATTGCAGACCTGATTTGGCTATAGAGATTGTAGGCTTGTGACTGGATCACTGCTGTCTTTTTAAAATAGTGAATAACCAAGCTTAAAATCTAGTACTCAAACTTTTGCTGGTCCTGTGTGTCCAGGATCGTGCACTTTGTAGGCCTAGCCCCCCACACACAGAACTTTAGAGGTTGAGGTTCCTATGGATTCTTGAGCTTGTAGCCTAGATGAAGTAGTGCCTATAATGATAATCTTATTCTGACCCATCTCTGGATTGTGGTTCCCCTATTGGATAGTCTGGGACCATTCAAGTGGACAGGTTATAGCCATAAGGGATTAGATCATGGCACAAGGATGAGTTGGATCATTTCTCCTCTTTTGTGATAATATAGTCATTGGACAGGACTTCTATAGCAGCAAATCTGAATCTGAGTTATAAAGACCCATCAGATCTATATCTAATAACATACTTCTCACCATTTTATAATTATTTTCTCACACTCCATCCTCTTTCTGAACCCTTTCTGTAGTTTAGACATTAAGATTCCTTAGGATTTAGATTATAGTGACCTTAAATCCCCTTCCATTTAGGATTGTCAGATCTGTAGTCAGATCTGGGGAGCCTACTAAAGAAAGCTCCCTTTGAGCTTTAGATTAACCTTCCCTGTGGGACAAACTCTTACTTATCAAAACTTGCTACAACAGGCCCTGTATCTTGCAGGATGGTGCATATTTTAGGCTTATCACTCTGTAGTTTTCACTCCACCTTTCATTCATTTTCATTCACCCCATTCTTAGCATTGTCTCCAATAAAGTCAGTAGCAAGCACTTTAAAATAGCCTAACAGGGGGGGGTAGCTTTCTATTAATAGAGGGAGGGTAGATTAGAGGGATATTTAAAGGCTAATTGGTTTAGCAATTAGGTAATCACTAATCTAAGGTTTTTTTTTATTTTTAAGGTTTTGGAGAAGAGGGAACTGGGGTTTAATGATAGATGATAGGGTAGTGACTTGGATGGCAAAAGGGTGACAACTTAAGCTAATATGGTCACTAGGGTCCTAAAGAAACAAATCTCAGACTTTGGGATGGTCCACAAGTCAAACCCCCAATATCAATTTTGGCCATTTTTTAAAGGAAAACTAGGCTCAAACTATTGGAAGTTGAAGACCCGCAGGGGCCCGGCCCGGTTTTGCAATTTCCTCCATAAATTTGCGATCTTCATTTCGCCATAACTTTTGATGTATAACTCCGAATTAGGCGATTCTTAGCTCGTTGGAAAGCTGAAAACCTCTACTTTCTAATGGTATAGGCCTTATATTAGGAAACTATCTATGAAAACTTTGGGACTCCTCTTTTTATTAGTAATTTTGGTTAGTTCGAAATTGGCTCTATGGGTCTGATTTTGTAATTTTTTGAACAAATCTGTGATTTTTATTTTATCATAACTTTTGATGTACAACTCTGAATTAGGTGATTTTTAACTCGGGGGAAAGATGAGAACCTCTACTTTCTAATGGTATAGGCCTAAGATTGGGAAACTATATATAAAAACTTTAGCACTCCTCTTTCCATCCACTGCTTCGGTGGATTAAAAATTGGTTCGGGAAAGGGTTCTAATGGGTATGGGAAGGCTAAAGTTGATTCCTAAGGGTTCGAGATGATTTAAGTGTTTTTGGATGATTTCTAAGGGTTTGGAAAATACTTTCCAAAGCTCGGGGGTATGCCTCTCTTGAAGTATGTGTCGATTGGGCCTTAGGATAAATTTGGGTATCTACAAATGCCCCTCTTTGGTATTCGATCACTAATAATCGCATGCCAAAAAAAGAGACATTCAAAGAGGCCCAAGGCACGCTAGCGGGTCTACTATATTCAAAGATAACCTCAAACATCAAAAAGTAAAAAAGGAAAACAACTAAATGGAGGGTGACGTAAGCCAAATACTAGGGAAAACGTGCGTCACTCGAGAGTAGCGGAAGCCCCAACATTTAGGAAAATTGTTCGTTCCTCAAGGCTATCGGTCCCCAAGCGCTTAACGATATTACTGGGCATAACCAAGATTGTGTAATTGAAGATGCATAATGTTTGAGATTTATTTTGAATAAGACCATCCCGTGAGCGGGGGGTGATCGACCCATACTTAATGATTGGCGTAAAGAAATGACGCGAAGATCCAACGGTTTATGTCCAATTGCATGTGACATTGATTGCCTCATTTGATCAACCACTTGAACCCAACAATCTCAAGGATAATTTAGGACAACTACTTGAGCGGAGCGAATATTAATGTCATAACACCTTTTGGGAGTGTGTGCCACTTTTTTCTAAAATGTGCCCTGGATCAATGACTTAGAGCACCAAACTTTAAATAATTCTAGACAGATCTAGCCAAAAGTGGGTGCCTACCGAAGGAGACACCCAATCTTGATCTCTGCCAATAATGATTTTACAAATTATTTAACTATGTATAAACATGCACCCATTAGGGGCGATAAGCAACGAAGGTTTTGGAAGTCATGACCCAGATCCAGTCTGGGTATAATTTATGAGAACAGACGACCATCTTACGGATACCCAGACGCATGAGGCCTATCTAAGGGATACCGCGCCAATGTAGACTTTTTAAGCTTGCAGAAAAATAAGAAAAATGAACCCTTCTACATGCATGTTTGCATATAGTTTATCGACCTCGAAGATTTAGCAGTGGAATCAACCTGATCGAAACATTTCTTGATCAGGATTGACAATGTTGCTTCTACTTTAAACTAAGATCCAAAGATCCAAGGCAAACCTTATACTTAGGATATTAATTTAGCACAGCTGTGTTGCCGATAAAATATTGACATTTTACCTCATTGAAATACACATGTGCGTCACAAAACATACCATGAAAACTCAGCTCTCTTTTTTCTTTTTCAAATGATTATTTTTTCCATTTTTCTTTTTTTTGAATAAACTGGACGTCGGTGGTGAGATGTTTCATCTTATTTTCCCATCATTGAGAGGTTTCATACTTCAAAGCTTTGGACCATTTGATGTTCCTGTACATTTTCAAGAAAATGTCAGTCCTTTTTTTATTTGTATAGGTAACAATATGCATCCTAATTAACAGAAGGAGAAGAAAATCTTTACCTACACATTTTCAATTTTCAAGATTTACATATTTTTTTTGAATTTTTATTTTTAGAGATTTTTTATTCTTTTTCTTCATTTTTGAGATGGAAGTACGATGCTATAAATATGTGCATGGAAGGAGTATATATATTTATAGTTTTAGATTTTTTTGGATTTCTTATTTTTGTTTTTTCTTTCTTTTCTTCTTTTTTGTTTGATGCCTTAACAATCTGGTGAAATAACGGGTCCAATTTTTAGCATAGTCGAACTCGTTCATGGGGTCGAACCTGAGTGGGGTTCAGAATTTTTACTAAGGTCAGAACATCCATCCCTTTGGATCGAATCAACCTTTTCTCCTTACCTCGGGTCATACGTTTGATGGTGCAGTCTGAAGATATACCTGATCAGGACCAAATTTTAGCAAACATGAGTAGCCCAATTGGTGACTAGATAATTCGAAAATATAACCAAAGGATTAACTGAAAGATTTTTCTTTTCACTTCTATTTTTCTTTTTCAACCTTTTTTATTCACAACACCGAAGACGGGTTTTTTGCCATGCCCGTTGTTGCCCTCTTTTTTAGTGGTAGCACCCTTTTGAGTTTCCACTACTTCCTTTAGTATGTATTTTTACCTGAGGCGCCTTTTTAGGTTTTCACCTGCTTCGCACAAGCTCGTTGTTTTTACCCATGGCGCCCTTACGGGTTTTCACCACGTCCTATTTGCTCTGAGCTTATATTTTTTCTTTTTTATTTCTTCTTTATTTTCTCAAAAGCCACGACATGGACGTCGACTCTGTCATAGCCGGCTGGATGGAGTTTTTTTGTCGTCTCTCAGCTTGTCTCGTGCTGACTCAATGGATACTATGACTGCTCGCAGACCTTAAAGAGGGCTTTTTCTTGGGATGTATCTTGGCCATGAGATAGGTTAGGAATTTTAAAGGTATTCTTGGGTTTAAGAAGGTTTCCTCGATAGGGTTCCAGTTGCCGTGATACGCTTCTTCCTTGGAGAATAATGACTGTACATGCCCCACTTTTTCTTTTCTATTTTTTTTGTTCTTTTTGCTTTTTTCAGACATCCTCTTTTTAAGATTTTGCTTTTCTAATTTTTTTATAGATTTGATGGTAACTTTTTTTCTCCTTTTTCTGTTTGGTATGTACACTTTTTTCGTCTTCTTTTCTGGGGACGGGTTTAACGAAAGAAAGGCCAATGGCTCAATGGGTGTAGCAAGGGTATAAGTGTTCAGGGACGCTTTTTTAGCTACTTGGATTTGAAATAATGGCCTCTTTTTTGGGGTCCTTAAGCAGTCACTTATCCATCTTATCAATACTTACCTTGCCGCGAAGACTAGGAGTAGAATCGATGTATGTATTCAGCATTGATGGGCTCAGGAAAGTGATCTCTATCCATGGTCGCGAGGCAGATCACGTACCCTGAGAGTACCTCTCAGATGATGTAAGGTCCTTCCCAATTGGGCTTGAATTTCCCTCTTGGATCAGCGTGGAGAGAAGGGAAGATTTTCTTGAGTACTATGTCACCCACCTTTAAATCTCATATGCGAACACGCTTGTTGTAAAAATGTGCGATCCTTCTTTGATAGGCCTAGGTGTGACACAAGGCTAGGAACCTTTTCCCATCTAGCAAGTTCTGTTGCTCAAAGCGGGACCTCTCTCTTTCAGCTTTCGATAGATCAGATTCGATGAGAATGCGAAGTGAAGGTACTTCAACCTCAACTAGCAGCACTACCTCGGTTTCGTACACAAGGAAAAATGGTGTTGCCCCTGTAGCGGTACGGATTGACGTTCGGTAAGCCAATAGTGCAAATGATAACATTTCGCTCCAGCCGCGTTATGCAACGACCATCTTCTCAAGTATGCAGATGACTGTCTTGTTTGCAGCTTCTACGACATCATTGGTTTTCGGCCGATATGGTGATGAGCGATGATGTTTTATATTGTATTACTCGTAGAAGGCTCTTATGCGTTTGTTTGCGAAGTTGGTGTCGTTGTCTGTGATGATGTCCTTAGGTACACCAAATCGACAAACAATATTATTCTTGATGAATTTCTCGACATGATTGGTCGTGATGTTCGTATATGATGTTGTCTCTACCCATTTGGTGAAGTATCCAATGGCGATGAGGATGAACTGATGCCCATTAGATGCTTTTGGATTAACCTTTCCGAAAACTTCGAGTCCCCATGTAGAAAATGGCCAAGGAGTGGTCATGCTGGGTAGATCAATGGCAGGAGCATGTATTAGACTGGAGGGTTCTTGGCATTTGTAGCACTTCTAAATGTGCTTGCAACAATTAGCTTCTATGGTAGTCTAGAAATATCCTTGCTGTATGATCTTTTTGGGGAGCATGTGTCCATTGATGTGGGCCCTGCATACTCCTTCATGGATTTCTTTCATGATGTTGGCTACCTTGCCCTTAGTAAGGCATTTGAGCAAGATGTTACTACATGATCGCTTATAGAGGCACTCACCGCAGATGACGTAGTTCATCGCTAAACATTGGATGGTTCGCCTGTCCGTCTTGAACGTACCTTCAGGGAAAGTTCAAGTTTCAAGGAATTTTTTATATCTGAGAACCATGGAGGCTCATCATCTGGCTTTTCAGATCCCTCAATCTGGAGGTAGAAGATCGTTTGATCATGACTGGCTTCATCTCGACGCCATATGATATTTCTACTATTGATGTCAACGTTGCTAGTGTATCTACAAAGTGATTTCTTGCTCGCGAGACATAGGAGAAAGAAACATCCTTGAAGCATGCTATTAGATCTTCGAGGTGTTCATGGTATGGGAATAACTTCTCATCCTTTATCTTCTAATCTCCATTTGTCTGGCATATGATTAACTGTGAGTCACCAAACACCCTAAGATGAGTTACGTTCGAGTCCAAAGTAGCTTGTAAGCCAGCTACGCATGCCTCGTATTAAGCCATGTTGTTGGTGTATGGGAAATTAATCCTTGACCTTCGACATTCGATGCCCCATCAAAGTGCATTACCCAAGACTCTTCTATCTCTATTGTATCATCCTCTATAATGAACAAGATGTCCTCATCAGGAAATTTGGTCCTTAAAGGTTCGTAGTCATGTAAGGGATTCTCGACAAGATGATCAGCAAGTGCTTGACCCTCGATCAACTTCTGAGTTACATACGTGATGTCAAATTTAGATACGAGGAGTTTCTAGTGTGCAATTCGGCCAATGAGAGTCGGCTCTTCAAATAAATACTTTAACGGATCCATTCGTGCTAGGAGTAGAACGACTTGAGATAGCAAGTAGTGGCGGAGCCTCTGTGTAGCCCATACAAGAGTCAGACATGCTTTCTCCAAATGAGAATAACACATCTCGTAGTCAATAAACTTCTTGCTGAGATAGTAGATGGCCTGCTCTCTTCTTCATGTTTCATCATGTTTCCCTAGGACACATCCCATCGAAACTTCCGTTATAGAGAGATACATTATGAGTGGTCTCCCAGATACAGGTGGTACCAAAACTGGAAGATTGTGAAGGTAACTCTTGATCTTATCGAATATTGCTTGACAGTCATCGTTCCATTCATTAGGCGAATCTTTCCTTAGTAACTTGAAGTTCGGCATGCAGATAGGAGGTAGCTGTGCGATGAGTCCACTGATGTACTGTATCCTACCTAAGAAGCCTCTGGCCTCTCTCTCGATAGATGGCGGTGGAATTTCAACAATAGCTTTTACCTTGATCAGGTCAACCTCGATGTCTCTTCTGCTGACAAAGAAGGCTAGTAGTTTTCCTAACATGGCTCCGAATGTGCATTTCTGAGGGTTCAGATGCAACCTATATTTCCTCAGTCTTTCAAATAGCTTTTGGAGGTTTACCAAATGATCACCTCTCTTAGGTGACTTGGCGATCATGTCGTCAACGTACACCTCAATTTCTCGGTCAATCATGCCATGGAAGAGTGTTGTCATTGCTCTTTGGTACGCCGCCCCAGCATTCTTTAACCCAAATGGCATGACTCACTAACAAAAAGTTCCCCATGGAATAATGAGCGTTGTCTTCTCTCAATCTGCTTTGGCCATTTTAATCTGATTGTGCCTGGAGAATCCATCCATAAATGAGAGCATTCCATGCCTGGAAGTGTTATCAACCATGGTATCGATGTGTGGCAACAAGAAGTCATCCTTTGGGCTTGCCTTGTTTAGATTTCTGAAATCAATGCACATGTGAACCATTCCATCCTTCTTTGGTAAGAGGACGATGTTGGTTAGCCATTGCAGGTACTTAGAGTCCATAAGAAATTTTGCATCGTACTATTTGATAACTTCATCCTTCACTTTCAACAACCATTATGGCCGAAGGTGTCTTAACTTATGCTTGATAGGCTTAACATCTGAATATAGCGGCAGCTCATGCTCGACCAAATCGGTATCCAAACCAGGCATATCCTTGTATGACCATGCGAAGATGTCTTGGTATGACTGAAGGAAATCAATCATGCTTTTTCTTTCCTTGGGAGATGATCAGTCACATAATTTATCATTTTATCACAATCATGCTTTTTCTTAACTTTGGAGATGATCAGTCACATAATTTACCATTTTATCACCCTTAACTTAGTAATGCTAGAAATTAGTTTGCTACTAATGAGATATTGATGTGAAGATATTAAAGATAAACAGTAAATTAGAGCCTCAATGTTAACCTTTGTCAAAATGCACTCAAAAAGCAATAAGAAAAATGATTGAGCGAAAAAGACGATTTGTCGCTAATGAAAGTAAGAAAATCGTAATTTACGATTCTTCAAAAGAGACAAAAAGAGAAAAGCGATAAAGCGTAATCCAGAGAATTGTCAACTATGAGGAGGCCTACTGAAAATAGAAAATCGTGATTAACGATTTTCCAGAGAAGAAGCTATAAAAGAAGAAATCGCTATTTATGATTTCCTAAGAATAGAAACTTTCCTACTATTGTTGTTATTGTTGATCACATGAGAACTATCACCGCCATATCCAGAATTAGAAGACTCCTGCAATTAAAAGTCTGATGAACCACAGATCTGAGAAGATTGATAAAGATCTAATTCGAAGGACTCTGCTGCTGCTCGATAAAGAACACTCTAGAAGCTCATCAACTAAAGGAAGCAAGGAAAGATGAAATTAGTAATTAGAGTTATATTAGGATAATTTTGTTTTTAGTAGTTTCTTTTATTAGAACTAGATCTCTATAAATCGACCCCTTATGATCTATAAATAAGAGGGCTCGGCATAGGAATAAGCATCGAAGAATTTCAGCATCAATTGACGCCTGAGGTTAGATTTTCTTCCGATCAGTAGTGTATACTAGTTAGAGTATATTAGATATCATAGGTTTCTCAAGAGCAATTGACGACTGCAATTGAGTGCTGAAGATTGGTGAAGATATCTGTAATTTCTCAGAAGCAATTGACGACTGCGGTTGAGGGGTGAAGGATATATTTTACTTTGCTTTCTAGTTTAGATTTTCTTTGCTTTATAAACATCTCTAAGTTTTAATTTGAATTGACGACTCAGGTTGGAATTTGCAAATTAGTGTAACGATTTTTACTTTTCCATCTTCAATTTGCTAGAGTTTGATTGACGCCCAAATTTCTAGTTGATTGTTGATTAGATTAAATCTGTGTTGATAGGATCTTAGACTTGCTTGACGACCAATGCTAGGAGACTAGAAATATGGTGTAATGATACTATTTCTTTTCATAAATATCTGAAAGCTAAAGATTAAGATTGACGACCTTAATCTGAAGAAGGAGGATTAGGATTTATTTTTATGTACTTTAGTTTAGAAAATTATTCGTTTATTCATATTTCTATAGTAGATTAGGAAATCTTAAAGATAAATAGAAGTTTTTAAGATAGGGATTTAGATAGAAGATAGAAATAAGAATTAATAAGATAATGAACTTCCTCGTGGGAACAAATCTATGCTATGCTATAATTTCCAATGTGCGCTTGAAATAGGTTAAGACTTGAATTTAATATAATTATAATACACAATAACAACCAAGTCAGGAGACAGCGACGTTCTGATTTTAGTGATTCTAGGAACCTCCTTAGTACCTAGATTGACATCCTCTATCTCTTCAACGATCGGGGTAGGGCCCTGCTCAAAATTGGCTTATCATTTAAGGAGCTCATTAGGAAGCTCCACGATTAAGTCCTCGCCATCCAGATCTGTTACTCCTACCTCTCTTTGTATTTCTATAGGAAAGAGGACAACTTCACGTCGGGCAGGTTCTTCTATTAAGTCATCATTTTTCTTGATTTTCTCAAGAATTTAAAAGACAATATTTTTAGAGTTTGTATTTTTTCTATTTTTTTATGGCTTTCCTTTTCTTCGGAGGTGGGCTGTTGGCAAGGTGGGTCTCTATATACACATGGTATTGCTTACGAAGGGTTCACCTCACTTTTTATAGGTTACTTTTTTTTGGGAAGCGGGTGTCGAATTTTAGGCCACTCGAAGCTTTCAGAGTTAGGAGCATTGACGCCCAATTCTTTACCTGAGGTGCTACAGCTTTACCTAGTATTGTAGAGGAGGCTAATTGAGATGGCTTTTGAGGGTCAGCCCCAGCATGCTGACCATGGGTTCATCTTGAACCTAGTCCTCAAACGTTAATAAAGGTTTGGGATGGTTTTGGACGGGTGGCTGTGCAGGTAGGGTTACCTCTTCCTCGAAGAGTGACAGCGAGGCTAGGTCTATTTCAATCTCAGGAGGGATGATTGGGAGATTAGTTTCGTTAATGGGTACCCGTTTATGTGGAGTTAGTTGTGTTGCCCCATTCTGGTCAATTTTTATAAACCCCGCACTTACAAAAGTGCTTCGGATGTGAGGTCTCGGGCGGGGTTCATCCTCCAGGTCTATCCCCTTGGCTTTGGTTGCCATAATGGTTCAAGCCTTTTCCTTGGCCTCCTGGATATCTTCATTGGTAGGCTTGTAGCCTAAGCTGAATCTAACATGTTGTCTACTTTTCGCCCTGACTGGGTCTCTTCTGTCTTGTAAGTGAGGGCCCAACCCTTTTCCTCTCTGATAACCCCAATTTTGGAGCATGGCCACAGCTGCGTCCATTCCTCCTCCGATTTTTGTATTGACCTTTTCAAGGGATTCTAATGTTGACGTGGATGCCTCATACTGAAAGCTATGAAGTTCAGTATTCTCTGTTTTATGTGGCACATCTAGTACCTTTAGATTTTCAATGATGTGGGCCCTTTTTTCTTTTTCCTCTCGCCCCTCTCCCATGATGGTTATAACTCTCTCTTCGAAGATTAATTTGAGTTGTTAGTGTAGAGTGGAGGGGACTGCCACAATTTCATGCAACCATGGGTGCCCTAGCAACAAGTTGAAGGAGGACTTGATATCCATAACTTGGAATGGGATGGAGAAGGTCATTGGCCTAATGGTGAGCTCAATATCTATTTCACCTATTACTTCCTTCCTTGTATTATCAAACCCTCGGGCTCCTATTTTGGATGGTCGAAACATTGACAGGTCGACCGCAATCTTGGTTACAATCCGCAATGGGTAAACATTTAATGTCGAACTATTGTGTACTAGTATCAATGATATCACTATATTCCCGATTTCTGCTGTAATATAGAGGGGCCTTGAGTGGTTCCCTCCGGACGGGAGGTTAGCGTCTAAAAATGAGATGGCGTTGGGAGCCAACACTTGCCCAATCATTTGTCCCACTTCATCTAGGGAGACTTTGCTTGATACATGGGCGTCTTTTAGTGCCCCCATTAGATCTTAGAAGTGGAGTGGGGCAATCATTAACAAGTCCCCGAGGGTGATATGAGCCGTAGTTCTTTTCAGCTGTGTTTCTAATGCGTACTCTCTGCTCATCTTTTCCAACGGGTGCACCGCTATAGGTTATCCTCTTTCTTCTGGCTGGGCGGGCACCAATTCCTCAGGCTGCTTTGAGGTCCTTCCTAATTAGGTAATGAACTTGACTGCCTTTGTGTTGCCGCTATCAGCATTGGCATCTGTTTGACTATAGTCGAGCGGGACCTGAAGAGGATTATATGTTCGTCCGGGGATCTGAAAGGGAACGGATGGAGATGTCAAGTATGCTTGAAATGGCGAGGTTGGCATGGTGAAGCTAGGCCCGATTTGGTTGACTAGTGTCGGGACTGTAGGCACTGATGGCGGTGTGGCAAAATTGGGCCAACTATATTAGATAGGTGTTGGAGTTGAGTATACTAGTGGCATTGTGGTAGTACTGGGCCAGCTGTGTTGGGTTAGTGTTGGAGGTGAAGGTTGATGGACTGATGATAGTGTGGCAAGATTGGGCCAAAGGAGGCTGACGGGACCTGACTCAGAAGGTGGGGTAAAATTGGGCCCCATGTAATTTATAGGGGTTGGTGCCAGATATGATTGGTATACTAGGGGGAAGGCCTAATTGAGTTAAACTTGATTAACGAGAGCTAATGTGGGAAAGTACAACCTAAGATCTAGAGGCGCTACTGTTTGCATTGTCTCCGCTTGAGGTGTTGGGCTTGGGAAATAGTCGGTCAAGTTCAAAGGTTCAACTACCCCAATGTTTGTGCTTTATTGATTCAACTGCTCTAATGATTCATAGCTCTCTCCCATGTTGATATAATCTGAGGGGTCAACCTCTTTTGTTTCTTCCTGCAGCATGTTAATTGTGACCCTTGGGCCCATTCCTCCTTGCGGGTGTGGCAACAATAGCGCCTGGTGAATGCTAGTGTGCTGATTTACTTGAGGAGGTGTCAAGGGAATGAGTTTCCCTACCTCAATGAGGTTTTGTATTGTATGGTTTAACGGAAAGCATCAATCAGTTGGGTGCCCAAGTTTTTGGTGGTAATTGCAATGTGTGTTAGGATCGTAACCTCTAGGGGAAGATTCTACAGAGGTCGTGATTGGAGTACGGTGACCAGACCCTTTTCGACCAGTAGGGGCAATAAGGTACTCAGGGACTGCCCCAGGGGAGTGAACACTCGATTATATCGGGCCCTTCTTTGTTAAAGGGTAATTTGCACCCATGAGATGTTGTTCTGTCTTGGAGCCTGATTTGTTGGAATAGGAAATGGTTGTGCTCGCATATCGAAATGGTGCTATGTTTGCGGTGGGTGGTGAGGTTATTATTTCCTGGACTTCTCCCCCTATTCTTTTCTCGGTTCTCTATTTAGCATATTTACAAACCCCACTAGCCGCATTCTTATTCAACCGTCCCTCTCTTACTGCATCCTCGTAGCAGTTGGCATTTCATACTAAATCGGCACAACTGACCTGCTGGTGGTACACGAGAAAGTCTGAAATAATAGGCAGTGTGGTTTTTTAGATCATCTCAATCTGCTCATCATTCGGTATGTGGTTTTTCACCTATGCCACCAATGCCCTCCATCTCTCGAGATATTCGTTAAATGTTTCATCGAGTTTTTGCTTCAGGTGGGCTAGATTGGATTTACGAGGCTTGATATCTATATTGTAGACATATTGCTCCCGAAATAGATGGGTCAGGTCCCTTCATGTTTTTAGCATAGATGGTTCAATGGATGTGAACCACCTCAATGTTGGGCCGGTGAGACTCTTTTGAAAGATTTTTATGAGTAGGCGCTAGTCTCCACCATACTAGCACATGTCCCCGCAGTAGGACTTTAGGTGTGCGATAGGGTTGCCTGTGCTATCGTATTTATCGAACATAGGCACTTTGAATTTGTGTGGAAGTGGTACTTTCGCAAATAGACACAGGTCGGAGAACTCAGTAGCGTGAATTTCAGCTCCTCCCATCTTCATTAGTTGCTTTTGTATTTTGTCCATTTGCTCTTTCAGTAATTCAGACTCTTTTGATTGCAAGGTCAAGGCTGGTTCCCCTTCATTCTGAATGGCCTGTGGGTGAGTGAATGTGGATGGTGGTGGATTGAAACTAGCAAATACCCCTGCATAGGCCCCACTATTTTTGACCTCGTCCACTTCATACTGTGGATCAACATATGGTGGAGTAAGGGTGAGGTTATTTTGTTGGTTCTGAGTGGGCTAGACGGGTGCCTGGTGGGACCACTGTATATGGGGGAAACTTTGTTGAGAGTTTTGGGGGGTAAATGGGTGGGTTAATAGTTGGTTTTAAGTGGGGATCTGGTGAGCCATTGTGCTTGGTGGGGATTTTGACGGCTGGGTTGGGAGGTAAGAGGATGGGTGAATTGGGGATGGTTGATGGTATGGGATAGATCCCCATATTGGGTTGGGTGTGAGACGTGAAAAAAAAGGGCCCATGCCGGGTTGAGGGATTGGATGAGATGGGTTTATTATCTGAGGGGGAATGGGGCTTGTTGGGTGTAAGTGAATGAGCGATATTGGAGAAATGATGGAGGGTTTGCAAATGGGGCTCACGGGTTGGGCCCTTGATGGGTTTACACATAGAGCATTAGGCCTTGATGAGCTTGGGCCTTGATGGGCTTGGGCCTGGAGTATTGGGCCTTGATGGGCTTGGGCTTTGAGTATTGGGCCTTGATGGGCTTGTGTATGGGGTCTTGGGCCTTGATGGGTTTGGATAGATGGTGTTGGGCCTTGAGGCCTGCTTGGATGGCCCTATGGTTGATGGGAGCCTTGGATGGTATGGACAATGGGAGGTTGATTAGGATTTTGGGGGAATGAGGTATGGTGATTTTGGAGTGTATTGGATGGGTTTAGAGGTTTTTGGGATGGATGAGGGAGGTTTTGAGAGTCCTTCCAAATGGTGTAAGCCCTAACTATGTCATCCATCATGGCCATCGGATTTGGTGTGGGGGTGGATATAGATGCTCCATCCAATGAGGTAAGAGTATGGGGAAAATTGGGCATGACCAAAGTAGATGGGAGAGAAAAGCTGGGCATGGTTTTGGTAAATGATGGAAAATTGAGCATGGTTGATGGGTGAGGAAAATTGGTTATGACCTAGGTAGATGGGGAGATATGTGGTGGATTTGGATTGGAGGGAAAGTGTGGAGTGGGTATGGGAGAATTAGGCATAGCTTGGGTGAAATAGGGTGTTGGATTTTGGGAAGGTATAGGGAAACTGGGTATGTTAGATGTGGAAGGGAAATGGGATAAATTTTGGGTTGATGTAAGGGATTGGGTTTGATTTTTAATGGAGGTGGGGGAAAAATGGGGATTATGTGGAGTGGGTGGATGGAAATGTGGAGGTGTCTTGAGTGGATGTAGATGGGGGAAAATTGGGGGTATTTGGATTGGAGGAAAAATTGGGAAAATGTCAGGTGGATGTTGATGGATTTTGGGTAGTTGTGGATGAAAAATGGGGTAAATTTTTAATGGTGTGGATAGGAAAATGGGAATGGCCTAGTGACGTTGAATGGGGATTGGGTTGGGGAATCAGAAATGGGGATTTCCTCTATGCGGGAATGTGATGGGGAAGGCGGTGGGGATGAATCGGGATCGGCGTAGGCCGGATCAACCGCCCATGACATGGTTTGTTGGCGGGTTGGGTACGGATTCCTCAGGTGAGGACCAAAAACCCATCTTCTCCTTTCCCTACGGGATGATGGAGGGTAAGGCGATGTCGTCGTTCCGGCACCACAAGCTCTCTTTTTGGATTTTTGATTTTTCTTAATTTTTTTTTATTTAATTTTTGGATAAATATTTAAACCTTCTTACGGTGCTTTTCTGGGGCCTTGGAACTTCTGTTTTTGGTGGCGTTCATACCCCTAATATCTCCGAGGCGGGACCCCGATACGCTTCGAAAGAATCAAAGGGAAACCCTTTGATCTATGTGAAGGCACGGAAATCCACGTGACTACTTGTTCCCTTGAAAGAATCAACAAGAGGGCGACCTCTTTCGTCCGACAAGGGAGTCTTGGGCATAAAAAAATGTAGGAGTTATCAGGAATACAAAAACTGCCAAGTGGTTGGTCCGAGAATGGTTGAAAAAGGCCTCAGATTCGGGTTGCCTGAGCCAAAATGGTCTAGCGTATGTATTATATACGCTAGGCTAAAATCCTGGAGCTTTGGTTTAGTGTGTGTATTACACACACTATGCTAAATTTCTGGGATTTTGGCTTAGCGTGTCTATTATACACGCTAGGCAAATTCTGGGGGCTTTTGCCTTAGCATGTCTGTTACACATGCTAGGCAAAAAATAGTGTATATGTATATATTTTATACAGCACAGCAAACCTGAGTTGGTCTAATTTTTTGGGCTTTCGGGAAGCAGTGCTTCTGGGGACTGTCTTTCCTTGTTATTTCGGGTCCCTCCTTTCTATACCTAGGGATACAAGGCTGTTTTGGGACAACTAATGCGCTCCTCAAGGGTTTTAGGGCTTTTTCTTAAGCTCGATTACCCACCCGATATACCTCCAACACAAGCGCCTTCTCAGATGCTTGATGGGGTGGTACTTTTCGGGATCATCACCACTAGGGGCTGCCGTCGTACAAAGAACTGGGACGTTTGTATCGTTGCCTAAATTCCTATACTTTTATAAAATCTACCCAACGTAAAAAATGAATTAAGTCCCTTAGCTCTCTTTTAAGGTTTCAATTTTTAAATTCAATTTTAAAAAGGGAGTTTGCTTAATGTTCAAAGAGGGTTGTGACAATCCCGTGCGGCCTCTACCGGCCGGCTTCCACTGTTGGTATATGATAGCGAGAAATGTAAAAGCTCAAGTAGGCCCGGCAATCGGCTAAGGCGTATAAACGACGAAAAAAGTAAATGCTCAAGTAATCCCGCCAAATGACTTAGGCATGTAAATGACTGAATCGTAGGGGTAAGTATAAAAAGTACCGAATCGTAGGGGTAAGTATGTGAAAAGAGACAAACAAGTTAGTAAAACAAAAGAAAAAAATAATAAAATAGGCCAATAATTCAAGGAGAAGCTCTACAAGCTATCCCCAGCAGAGTCGCCATCTGTGCAACCATGCATCTTAACAATCCGTCGCAACGATGCGCTCTTACGAAAAATATAGAGTGACCACCCGAATCAATATTGAAAGCACCAAAGTGCCAAATATGACTCTGATTTACTGATCCACGCCAAGGACTCTTAGGTAGGGGCTTCGATTATTAATCGGGAAGGTGTTAGGCACCTGATTGACTCGCTCGTAAGCGGTCTCTACTATGGCCGGGTCTATGTGTGACTGTTTTATATAATATATATATATATATATAAGAAACAAAATGAGCAGCACTTCCCCTTGCCCGAAGGCATACAGATCCTATTGAGCCCTTTCCGTTTGCCGAAATTTGGCCAGCGTAACGGCTCAATTCTAGGATAGAGGAAAAGCAAAGAAGGTAGAGGAATAGAGGGAAGAGCCGAGCTCTCGGGCCCTCGTATCACCGCTTGGATCTTCGTGCAAGAGCGTCTTTGATGAGCCTCTGAAAGCAAATGGGTTGAAGGATAGGTCTTAAACTCCCAGGTTTAGGAGCTATGAGGAAGGTGAGGGAGGCTAGGATGTAGTTCTTACCTAAGCTAAGCGATTGATGGTGGAAAATAAGATCTAAAGAGCCAAAAGGGGTATTGGAAATGGAGAAGGAACTCTCTAATGTTTTTTCTCTTGTTGGAATTTTTTTCTAGCCTTAAACAAGGGAAGGGGGGGTGGCTCTCTATTTATAGAGGTAGGGTAGATTAGAGGGATGCTTAAAGGCTAATGGGTTTAGCAATTAGGTAATCTCTAATCTAAGGTTTTTTGTGTTTTTAAGGTTTTGGAGAAGAGGAAACTTGGGTTTAATGGTAGATGATAGGGTGGTGACTTGAATGACAAAAGGGTGATAACTTAAGCTAATAGGGTCACTAGGGTCCTAAAGAAACACATCCCATACTTTGGAATGGTCCATAGGTCAAACCCTCAATTTCAATTTTAGCCATTTTTTGAAGGAAAACTAGGCCCAAACTGTTGGAAGTTGAAGACCTGCAGGGACTCGGCCCGATTTTGCAATTTCCCACACAAATCTGCAATCTTCATTTGACCATAACTTTTGATGTACAACTCCGAATTAGGCAATTCATATCTTGTTAGAAAGCTGAGAGCCTCTGCTTTCTAATGGTATAGGCTTCTTGTTAGGCAACTATCTATCCAAACTTTGGTACTCCTCTTTTCATCAACTATTTTGGTTAGTTTGAAATTGGCTCTATGGGTCCGATTTTGTAATCTCCTGCACAAATCCGCGATCTTTATTTCACCATAACTTTTGATGTTCAAATCTGAATTAGGAGATTCTTAGCTCCTTGGGAACCTCTACTTTCCAACTGTATAGCTCTTATGTTGGGAAACTATGTATACAAACTTTGGCACTCTTCTTTCCATCCACTGCTCTGATGGATTTGAAACTAGTCCGAGAAAGGGTTCTAATGGGTTTGGGAAGGCTAAAGTTGATTCCTAAGGATTCGAGATGATTCCTAAGGGTTTTGGGATGATTCCTACGGGCTTGGAAAATACTTTCGAAAGCTCAAGGTTTTGCCTCTGTCGAAGTACGGGTCGATCGAGCCTTGGGAAAAATTTCTGTGTCTACAGTAGTTTCTTATTATTATTATTTTATTTTATTACTATTACTTTTTTTATTATTCTCGCTATTAGTATTATCATTAGTATTATTTATTATTATTCTCATTTGTATTTTTTCTATTATTATTATTATCTTTTATTGTTATTCGTCTTCGTTATCCTTGATCAAATTTGGGTGTTATCATTTGTTAATAGTTTGTCTTACGTTCATCTTCTTGGTTATGTTGCTCCCTCAAGAGCCTCCCCCGCTGGCTTTCAGCTCAGCATGGGCAGAGTCTCATGGGTGGTACTGTGCCCTGTCTGAGTTTCAGCAGGCGCGGCTGGTAGCTTTCGGGTTTGGGCCAATCTTAGAGCTTGAGCCTGTCCAAGTTGATCGGGGTTTGGTCGGGGCTATATTGAAGAGGTGGAGGGAGGAGGAGCAGGCACTGCTCTTCCCGATAGGGATGATGTTGCTGAATCCGGAGGACTGGGTCCTCATTATTAGGGTTAGGTCAAGGGGGAGCCTGTGACAGGGCAGATGGAGGCATATTATATGGCAGTGTGCGAGGAGGTCCTCGGGCTCGAGTACTACGCTAGTTGATCCAGTCCGGGGATGATCTGTGTCACTTGGTTTTTTGACACTTTTGCTAGCAGGTTCATTCCCTCGAGGTGCCATTCCTAGAGGAGGGGGGTGTATCAGGAACATCGCAGGGTGATGGGGCTTCGTGAGCCCATGGTGGAGCCGAGAGTGGCGGCGAACTGAGTCCTTAGGGCATTTTTTATCCACTTTTCGATGCAATGCTATTCTCTTCCTTGACCTGGGGTGTGTGACCCGGCTCTTCCTCTCTCTTCTCGTGAACCTCGATTGGGCTCTTATGTATGCATGGGGCGCAGCGGTGTTGGCACATCTATATGAGCAGTTGTATTGCCGAGGGAGGGGTGTCGCCAAGATCGGAGGCTTCATCCCTTTTCTTTAGGTGAGGTTTAGTTAATTATTAGTTTCTATAACCTTTTTGTTATCTCATCCTTCTTTTAGTGTTTGTTTCATTTTTTTTTGTCCTCTAGTTTAGAGCGTATGACAATTTTACCTTCCTGTGCCCACGAGTCCCGGCGTAGATCGATTATACTTTCCTGCATATGCATTTGTGGCAGAGGGCGATGGGGCACCATTACCAGTCTTCGGACCTTTAGACTACACGAGGTATTTTTGAGGATATGAATGCGGGGCAGGTACATGTCCTTTATGTTGTTAGCTCCTTTGCTTTGATTTTTAGGTTTTATTGATGAGTCGTTTTGTTTGCTTCTGATTACAGGTTATCTAGAGGTCTTATGCGGTCGAGGAGGATGATGGCCAAGCCATCATGTAGTCTGGTCAGCCATTTTTTAGAGTGGACATATGGGTCCACTATTTCAAGAAGGTGGAGCGTATCCTCCTATCTCGAGTGGCATGGCAGATGGGACTCCCTCAAGGAGTCCCCTCAAAGATTCGCCCACGAGTGTTAAAGAGGATGACCGGCCCCTCTGTCCGAAACTTTGAGAAGAAGATGAAGGATCAAATTGACGACTTCTGGGCTGGGGGGACCAAAGTGATGGAGGCGCTGGTTGGCTTACTATGTATGTCTAATTAAGTCTTGACCTATTACAAGTGCACAAAGGAAATTGTAGAGCTAGTATAGGATCGTTCCCACGAAGAAGTATTATCTTATTTATATATTTCTATTTTAAAGTTTATATTTATCTTTTAAGGTTCTAAACTACTTGAGAAATATGAATAAAAAGATGGTTTCTTAATCTAAAGTGCATAAAATAAATCCTAATCCTCCTTCAGATTGAGGTTGCCAATCCCAATCTTCAGCCATCGGATATTTATAAAAATAAGCAGTACCGTTATACCATATTGCAGTCTTCTAAAATTTGGGCATCAATCAAAACTAAAATTCCTTAACATAGATTTAATCTAATCAACAATTTCCTAAAATCGGGGCGTTAGTAAAATTCTAGAAAATTGAAGATGGAAAAGTAAAAGCCATTACACTAATCTGCAAATCTCAACCTGAGTCATCAATTCAAATTAAAACTAGAAGATGTTTATAAAGCATGTAAATAAATAAAATAAAATCTAAACTAGAAAGCAAAGCAAATATATCTTTCACCCCTCAGTCGTAGTCGTCAATTGCTTATGAGAAACTAGGATATCTACACTAATCTTCAACATTGAATAGTAGTCATCAATTGCTCTTGAGAAACCTCTGATATCTAATCTACTCTAACTATTTTACACTACTGATCGGAAGAAAATCCAACCTCAGTTGTCAATTGATGCTTAAATTCTTCAATCCCTTATTCCTACACCAGACTCTCTTATTTATAGATCATACGAAGTTGGTTTACAAAGACTTCTAATTCTAATAAAACAAATTATTAAAAGATTCCTAATATGACTCTAATTCCTAATTTTATTCTTCCTTGCTTTCAACTATAGATGTGCTTCTGGATTGTTCTCCTTTATTTCAACGACCGAGATTTCCTAAGAGCTTATCTTCATCAATCTTCTCAGATCCGTGATTCACCAAACTTTTAATTTCAAAGATCTAATTCAGTGCATGGCGGTGATAATCTTCACTCATAATCTTCACTCACGTGATCAGCAGCAACAACAGATGTAGCAGCGGGAAAAGCTTACACAATCATAAATTACGATTGTTCTTTTTCTAGAGAATCGTAAATCACGATTTCTCATTTTCACACAACTTTCTTACTAAACGATTTCCTATAATGAATGATTACTTTTCTTTTATCTCTTTTTACTCCTTTGTCGCTTTCTGAAGAATCTTCTTTTGAAGAATTATAACTTACGATTTCTTAGTTTTCACTTTCTTTATGTCTTCAGCTTTAGCACACAATCGTAAAGTACGATTTCTTAACTTTCAGCAGCGGCGAATTATCTTTTTGCTACTTTTTGAATTCATTTCGATGAATATTAATACTTTGGCTCTCTTTTACTATTTTTCCTTAATATCTGCAATCGTTAATTTGTTAGTAGCAAACTAAGTCCTAGCATCACTACGTTAAGGGTGAAAAAATGGTAAATTCGGTGACTGATCACACCCCGAAACATAAGCTTTGCTAGTCCCTAGCAAACAAGCAAACATAAAATATCTAAACTATAAATTTAAATGCCACTTTTGTAGGGAGTGTTAAGTAGTGAAAAATGCCAGTTTTCACCCCTTAACCTGACCTTTGCAGGACCTGTGAGCACATTAATAAATCTCTGTTGAGTATGTTTTATAGATAGTAATAAAAGATAGGAAAAATGCATAAAACCATTCAAGAATGCCACACAAGGAAGTTCATCTCTCAACACAGTACAGACCCAGCAATAGCACACCATTGGACCCTTAGGGCGTGTGGCAATAGCAGGGCAAGGAGAAGGAAGTGAAAATAGGCTGAAAACATCCTATCGAGAGGCTATCTGAAGACTTCGATAGGAGCTGAAAGCGAAAAATGGAGGAATTCGTATAGTTGGAAAGGTTTCAATAGGATCTGAAGGCAAAGAAAGGATGGATTCGTGTGGATTGAGGAATTCGATAGGATCCAAGAACCTATCGAGCAGCTGAAAGAAAGGAAGAAATCATCCTATCAAAAGTCTGCCTGAGGTGTAAGGGGAACCTATCGAATGGTTTCCTGAACCTATCGAGATGGAGACGCTGGAACAGAACCTACCGAAGGGTGCTTGAGCCTTTCGAAAGGAGTGAGAGCAATCCTATCGGAATGATGGCATGCAAAGTTGAACCTATCGAAATGGTCCTCCAACCTATCGAAAAGCTTCCCCAACCTGTCGAATGCTCCAGGCAAAGGGCTGAGAATGCTTAAGCTTTAAGAGAAGGCTCATCCTATCGGAACCTATCGAAGAGATTTGAGAACCGAGCGAAAGGACCAAAAAGCTCCATTTGAACCTGTCGAAATCGTGTGAAGAACTTCTCAGAAAATAAGTTGTTCACACGCTGCAACTTGGTGACCTACTACATGCAAACCGAGGCAAATTGGTGACTAGCACAATGATCTAAAAGATTCCCTAGGAAACCCTAACCAACTCACGTGCTCTAACAGAACTCAAACAAACTCTGAGGACCTTCTAGAAGGGAATATTGGTAGGAAAAACAAGAGAGAAAGCTATATATTGAGATCCCCAATTGCAATTGGGGGAGATCGAGATTTGGATCAAATTCTAGAGATCAGAGCTTATAGCGAAATTCTATTTTCCCTCCTTTAGCTCAACTATGGTTGGCTAATTCCCTATGAGCAGTGAGGAGAGAGGTTAGATCTGTAATTGGGTAAGGTTGAGAGTGTTATTGTGGGTTAATTGCTGCACAGACTACAGATCTGAGAGCATTTCATTCTAGAGTGAGTTTTATTGCAATGTAAATATTATTTTTATTGATTTAATTATATCTATAGTTCTTTTGGTTTCATTTGGTGCTCGATCGGATTTGTGTAGAGGAGTCTGTTGATCAGCTTACCCACTTAACTGGTAGACCTCTTGGATAACATCTAAACTCCCTAGATCTGATATCCCTGTAATTTCTTATGTCTGTGACCTGGAAATTGCAACAT
Source organism: Chloranthus sessilifolius (assembly GCA_021018995.1). Lineage (NCBI taxonomy): Eukaryota > Viridiplantae > Streptophyta > Magnoliopsida > Chloranthales > Chloranthaceae > Chloranthus > Chloranthus sessilifolius. Next base: position 27,472,387 of record CM037597.1, on the reverse strand, counting down.
CTGTAGTGGTTTTAATGCTCTGGTTGAAACCTTTGGTTTAGAGGAATTCCCTAACATGATCTGTGACCATTAAAGTGGACAGATCATAGCCTTAAGAGCAGTCCAATATCTGGTTTCAATTGGATTCTTCTACCATAAACCTTTGGATCGGATGAAGTCTATAGGATGGTTTGTGACCATTGAAGTGGACAGACCATAGCCTTAAGATCAGTTAAATCTTTTGGTTTAGGGTGGAATCTTCTACCCTGCAGTTGTGCTTGTAGCCAATTGAGGGATTTGTGTGCTTTGAACCCTTGTAACATGATTAGCTCAACTTGATTACAGTAAGACAAATCACCAAGCTGCTCTTCTCCATTTTCTATTTTTAAACCCTTCCACTTGCAAGATCTAGATTTCTAGACTCGATCTCAGTTAGTTTGCATTTCAAGTGTAGTTTAGTTCAAGTGACAACCCTGTTTAACCTCTCCCCTTTCTTTTAGCTGACTTAGCATTAGTTAGGGTGCCAGATCTCTTATAGATCTGGAGATTTATCATATTTTGAACTCACCTACCTGTGGACATTCCCTTACTTATTAAAACTTGCTATAAAGGACCCTGTATCTTGCAGGTCTAGTATATTTTTATTGTGCTGAATCCATCCCCTGCTTTACTCTGATTTTATTTTGTCTTTATCATTACACAATAAATCAGCACACTGAGATTCCCCAACAGGGAGCACGATTGCATTTAGCGGATGCAACAAGCTTTTAAACACCTAGGTGATCCCTAGTGGAGGAGTTGTAGTCTCCTGAAAGTTTTCAATGAAGTTACCTACAAACATCAAATATTTTTAGATTTTTCAAAATATATTTTTTAGAAATCTACACTACTAATTAAATTAATCATCATATGTTTGTTATAATTTTAAAAAATTTCAAATCCTTCACATTTACTCTCCATCACGGTAATTATCCTTGATTAGAACTCAGCAATTTTAATTCTATACAGCGTGGAGTGTGTGCATATCAGTGAAAAGTTTATTCATCATAGATCTTTCTAAACTACAGATTTAGAATACATTTTCATCCAAACTCTCACTATTGGCATACTCTCAAAAAAAATATCAAAATATTTTTTTCTCTCATTATGATATGTATGATAATTTTCACAAGACAATCAACTAAGAAGGTAAATCTCATGGAATAGATAATCAATCCTGATCATATGACTTTTTCATTCATTCATAGTATCTATTTCATACATCTCTACTAGACTCATACCTTTGCAAATCATAAATCACAAAGGTCTTTTCTCCAGCTTGTAATGGGGTTTTGGGTTAAAAGGTTCCAAAGAAAAGCAGATAGGGTTCAAAAAGTTTATGAGAATTTAGTTCTTCCTTCTCTATCTTCTTTTCTTCTTTTCTATTTCAATAAGTATCCAAAAAGTTGGATAACCTCTTCCCATTTTTTTCTTTCTATTTTCTTTCTTGTCTAAATCCTAATTTTTTTTCAGTTAGAAGCTTGTCATGAAATCGTCTTTTACGATTTTCCCTTTCTTTTCCATATTTTTCATATGATTGTGTTTCTTCTCGGTTGTACCCTTTTCAGCAGATCCTTTATCTGTTATTGCTCATAATCCTTTCACTCTCTCTTCTTCCCTTCTTTTTACATTCTAAACTCTCAGAAATTATAAGGGTTAAAGATAGAAAGCTTTGGGTAGTACATATGGTTAAAGATTTATAAAATATTGGTACAAAGAAATTCAATTTTTAAGCTTCTAATATGGGTTCAAAGGATAAATTTTTCTTGGGATTTTGGCTGTTTTGGCTCTGGTTCAACAAAAGATGGCCTTTGATCATTTTCACGATTTACTTGTATGGATGTCTTATTGCTTTGACATATTTAATAGACAGTTCTAAAGAAAAAAATCACCATAATCACTGAGTATCTTGATTCTAAGTTCAGCAATATGAGATTTCTCAGAAAAAGTTTCAAGAAAATTTTAAACTTGAATAAAATAGTTTCTCTTAGAATATAAAGAGGATATATTAACTCAAGATCTCACTGGTATTATAATTTTGAAACTATGATCTAAATTTTACAGTTTAAATTAGTCATATAGTTTCAAACAATCATCTGATACAGTGTTAAAAAGTGTTATACATGAATTGCAACTATTTTATTTTGATTGTTGAACTTTTTCTATGATGGATTGTAAAATTTTCAAGAAAATAATTTTTCTATCATAATTTGCATATAATGATTAACTCCAACTAATGCTATAATTTTTCTTGGTTGTTTCAGCCATCCATTGCGCATTATATTCTTTTGCGGCCTTTCATTTTAGATTTGCTATCAACTCCTGACGTTCTTGTGCATTAGGCATATTATCTCGGACTCTGTTTTTCAACATCTGAATTTCTTCTATCATCCTTCTCGCAGCACTTGGTAATTGGGAATTATAAATTTGTCATTGCTCTACTTCCTTTAATCTTCTGTCTAACTCAGGTCGTTCAATAATTGGAACTGTTGAAGTAGTAGCTGGAGGAGACATTTCCTAATGTAATAACGCACTAAAGCTCTCCCTTGTGGCTACGAGATATAGCCTTGTACCTGCAACTTGGGATATCTGAGTCTACTCTGGTGTTGGGATTGTAGGTACTGTGATGTTGGTTATAGGATTAACAGGGAGTGGGGCTTTAGTTCCCTGGCTTGCTCCTAGTGCTTGAGACACAGGCCATTGAATTGATAGCATTTATGGTGGAGTGATCGGCTGAAGACTAATACGGACTTGGCTAGAAATAGCCACTGCAATATCTTGTTGTTCTACTAGTGTAAGATTTCCCCCTACTGCTTTGCTGATTAGATTCATCGGTTTTGCTTCAGTGGACATTGGTTCAATTTCATGGATCATGGCAGGCCCTGTTGGTGAATCTTTCAAAGGACATTGGGTTTTTTCCTTTATCAGTACCTGTGCCCTTTTTAGGGGCAACTATCGCTTCAGTTACTTCCTCCTGTTCACAGGTTTCTCTAATAACCCCCCTGAGGTCTTTGCCTTCTTTTTTGGTGGGGCTGCTACTTTTGATTTAGCTTTTTGGGTGGCAGCTCTCTTTAAAAGTTGTTTAATTGGGGAAGAGCTCGAGCTGTTATCTTCCTCTTCTCCATCTCCTCTCGCTCGTTTTCAGACTAGCTCCGACATTCTGCAATTCTTTTTCTGCAATAAATATTATTAAGTAAATTGCAACTTGTATGTATAAAATTGAAATAATTTTTAGAAAATCCTCTGTTGAAAAATTACCTTGTTGTCGAGTAATTACCAAACCCTAATTTTCAATTATCTCGTCAAAACTCGAATAGGGTTCTGAAATCAACCCTAAAATACAAGGGAATTTTAAGAAATAAAAACGATTGAGTTTTTGAAAACTAGAGGGAAAGGATGGAAACAAAAATGGAAAGTTCGATAATGGGGTCGATGTATCCTCTCCTAGATATGTAGGCCTATCTTCGTGTTACCCGCTGAACTGGTCATCCCTCGCTTTTTAACCTAGAATCAATGGTCGATTCTAACTTTTCAGCCAAGATTTATGAACTCTCTTATCAGTCAAATCGTAATCACTACGATTGATTGATAAATAATAAAAAAACGTTCAATCATATATCCATACGATTTGTTCGTAAAAATGGAAAAGCGGACATACATTGTGATCCTTCATTTCTCAACGATTTGGGTTGCAATGTGTTTCTCAAACTAAAAAGAAAAGAAAATGATTATACATATTTTACAAAAAGTGCTACGGATGAGTCAATAGCTCGACGATTCCCTAGAGGATTTCAATTCTGATCATGGGCGTGGATGTCTCCCCCAAAAATAGTTGGTCTCTCGGGTAATTGATTGATTGTGTCGGCAACTATCCACTCTCTCTTTGCCACTTGTGAAACTAGCTGGCCAATCTGGCTTTCCAACTTCGTAATGGACTGTGTATGTGAATGGAGTGTCTGAGAGAATTGAGCAAGCTGATGCAAATCCTTAGAATGATGATGTGACTGTTGCTATAAATCCCTAAGGATTTGAACAACCATGGCATCAGGTGCACTGCTCTGTGGGACAAATTGGGGTTGTGCAGTTGGCCATTAAGGTCTCAGGTGGAAAGTTTGAATCTGGGGAAATCAAGGTTGCACAGCTGTTGGTGCTAGTTGTGCTCTAGCAGTGGAACCATAGTTAAATCTCGGGTGGTTCCTCCATGCTGGGTTGTATGTGTTCTCATTATCTCTCCTCTGGAAGGCCATTACTTGATCGATTTCCACCGCCTCTTGGTATGATGGTGCAACAAGGCTCTCGGTTCCTGTGATATTCTGGCAAGTGGAACAGTTTGTCAAGGGTCTCTCCATAGTGCTTGGTCTGGCAATCATTAAAATTGTGATTTGTTGCTCAAGAGCCACAACCTTTGCACTCATGTTATCCTTCTTCTTTACTTTATCCTTACTGATATCGTAAAGTCCACCCCTCGCGAGATGGGTTTCGCGGGTAACATCGGGGTTAGACCTTAACAAAGCTTGTTTTTGCTTTGAATTATCAGCCAATTTTTCAAATAAGTTCTAGGACTACTATCCATTTTGAGCCATAAAGGTTCCTCTACTTACAGCATCGACTATAGCCTGATTAGTTTCAGTCAACCCTTGGTAGAAACTTTGTGCAATGGACCAATTCGGGACGTCATGATGAGGGCATTTTCTTAGCAAGTCCTTCATCCATTCTCAACTCTCATGGAATAATTCTCCTGACTTTTGGTTGAAGTCTGGGGTTACTTGGTGAATTTGATTTGTCCTTCCAATTAGGAAGTATTCATTTAAGAACTTAGACTAGAATCCTTCCCAAATGGTAATACTTTTGGCAGGCAATGAAATTAGCCATGCCTTCACCCGGTCTTTGAGAGTGAAAGGGAACAGTCATAGCTTAAAGGCCTCATTGTTGGTGTTGGGTGATTGGAACATGGTGCAAATTTCTATAAAATCCCTAAGGTGTTGATAAGGGTCTTCGCTATCAAGCCCATGAAAGGTCGGTAACCATTGGAGTACGTGGGACTTGACCTCGGCATTCTGTCATGCTGCTACCTCTGGTATTACTGCACAAGAGGTCTCGGTCAAGGAAACCGGGCTGAAGTGTGCTTGAATTGATCGGTCGTAAACCATGGTTGGGAACTCTCTTTCGAAAGTTCGATTTAGTGCGAGATTCCGTAAGAGAGTTCGTTGGATTTCTGAATCACGCTCAAAGAAGTCTAAGCTTTGAGATCGAGTATGGTGCATGTACCAAAAATGAAAATAGTTTGTAATTTTAAACTTTTTCTGAACTTTTTTTTTATATTTGAAAGCAAGGAGAGAAAACAAATCTAAGCTTTGAGCTTCGCTGATTAGGGGAAGTTGAGACTCTGAGTTGTCTCTCTGAATAAACCTACGAAAGATTAAGAAGTGATCAAAGAAAGTTAAAAATTTAAAAAAATATAAAAAGAGAAAGATAAATATTTATTTTTAAAATAAAAATATAAAAAGATAAAGACTTCCTCGGCAATGACACCAAAAACTTGGTCGGCTTACTATGTATGTCTAATTAAGTATTAAAATATTGTAAGCGCACAATGGAAATTGTAGAGCTAGTATAGGATCATTCCCACAAAGAAGTATTATCTTATTTATATATTTCTATTTTAAAATTTATATTTATCTTTTAAGGTTCTAAACTACTTGAGAAATATGAATAAAAGAATAGTTTCTTAATCTAAAGTGCATAAAATAAATCCTAATCCTCCTTCAGATTGAGGTCGTCAATCACAATCTTTAGCCATCGGATATTTATAAAAATAAACATTACCATTACACCGTATTGTAGTCTTCTAGAATTTGGGCGTCAATCAAAAACTAAAATTCCTTAACATAGATTTAATCTAATCAACAATTTCCTAAAATCTGGGCGTCAATCAAATTCTAGAAAATTGAAGATGGAAAAGTAAAAACCGTTACAATAATCTGTAAATCTCAATCTGAGTCGTTAATTCAAATTAAAACTTGAAGATGTTTACAAAGCATGTAAATAAAGCAAATAAAATCTAAACTAGAAAGCAAAGTAAATACATCTTTCACCCCTCAGCCATATCATCAATTGCTTCTGAGAAACTAGGATATCTACGCTAATCTTTAGCACCCAATAGCAGTTGTCAATTGCTCTTGAGAAACCTTTGATATCTAATCTACTCTAACTATTTTACACTACTGATCGAAAGAAAATCTAACCTAAGTTGTCAATTGATGCTGAAATTATTCGATCCCTTATTCCTACACCGAACTGTCTTATTTATAGATTATAAGGAGTCGGTTTGCAAAGAATTCTAATTCTAATAAAAGAAACTACTAAAAGATTCATAATATGACTTTAATTCCTAATTTTATTCTTCCCTGCTTTCAAATGTAGATTTTCTTCTAGATTGTTCTCCTTTATTTCAGCAATCGAGATTTTTTACGAGCATATCTTCATCAATCTTCTCAGATTCATGATTTACCAAACTTCTAATTTCAGAGATCTTCTAATTCAGCGCATGGAGGTGATAATCTTCACTCACGTGATCAGCAGCAACAGCAGATGTAGCAACGGGAAAAGCTTACACAATCGTAAATTACGATTGTTCTTCTTTTTCTAGAGAATCATAAATCACAATTTCTCATTTTCACACAACTTTCTTACTGGACGATTTCCTATAATGAACGATTGCTTTTCTTCTATCACTTTTTACTCATTTGTTATTTTCTAAAGAATCGTAATTTACGATTTCTTTGTTTTCACTTTCTTTCTGTCTTCAGCTTTAGCGTACAATCGTAAAGTAAAATTTTTTAACTTTCAGCAGCGGCAAATCGTCTTTTCTTTGCTCAATTATCTTTTTACTGCTTTTTAAGTTCATTTTGATGAATATTAACACTTTGGCTCTCTTTTACTATTTTTTCTTAATATCTGCACATCATTAACTTGTTAGTAGCAAACTAAGTCCTAGCATCACTAGGTTAAGGGTGATAAAATGGTAAATTTTGTGACTGATCAGGCGCGTAATGAGGCAGGCACTTGGGAATTCTCGAGATGGTTCCAGGATCTAGGTGGGGGTCATCTCTTCAAACGACCCTTTCACGGGAGTGGCTCCTTTGGTGTTGGCGGACCTGATTCCTCCTCAACGTTGAGGGATAGATTAGTTGTGCTGGAGCAGGGCCATCTTAGGCCCAGAGTCCGCCGAGCGATGGATACCCTTCACAAGGCGATGGAGCGGAAGGGGAGTGCTCCTCGCCCAGATGAGGAGATGCTGAGATTTTTACGGCCTCTATCTCTGAGGCTAGGGCGGCAGAGGACTGGGCGGTGACACAGTTGGCCGAAGCTCATCGCGCTCTAGTGAGTTGTGAGTTTGTTACTTGTTACATTTTAGTCTTTTCTATTCAGTTTTAGTTAAGTTGACGTATTTGCTTTAATGCTTAATTATTCATATTTCAACGAAGGCGAAGGTAGCCCGCTGGGGGCAATACATTGAGCTCCTCTAAGGTGAGCAGCTAGCTATGCGCTTAGAGATCGGGCAGCTGGTATGTGTTTACTTCCATTGAGTTGGTGTAAGATTGATCATTAGTGTTTTGTGTTTCTGATGTGTTTATTTGTTGTGTTTGCAAAGAGCAAAGCTCAATGTCGCCGGAGTGTCTGTCCCAGCTTATGATCTGACATTAGTTGTGTCCTCCAATCGCGAGGACGCAGAGATGACTCGTGTTCGAGGCGAGTTAGCTCACTGGGTGAGTGTTTCATTTGAGTTATTTTATTTATTTGTTTATCTTGTTTGATTTTCTCTCCTAATAACGCGTTGGAACATTTTCAACGCAAGATGGCTGAGGATCTCCAGGCTGCCAAGGTTAAGGCTTCCTCACAGCATTCGAAGAGTCAGGTATGATGTGTATTAGCATGCTATTCATTTTGTTTGTCACTTTAATCTAACATGTTTGTGTTTGGTTTTTGTTTTGTCTCGTACAAGCTATCGTTGACATTGTCCTGAGGCTCCTCCTTAGGACTCTACTCCTCCTCAGGTATGTTGGATTAGCATAGTTTTATTTCTAGTTTTGAAGGTATAGCATTGCCTAATGTATCTCCCTTCTTATTCTGGTAGCCTAGGGTGGTGCTGCCTCCTCAACTCATGCCAGTCGCCAACCTATTGACTGCTGAGACGGTCGAGCGCCTTTTTTGAGAGCAGGCTGATCTGCTACATTGTTCTTCTTCTTCAGCATCCTCTTATTTTGTAGGTGTATGAGTTCTGACTTATGTATTCTTTCACAGGCTCATCATCTTGGGCAGTCTCTTCTGGAGGTTGAGCGCACACATGCCATCCCAGAGGCGAGGCGGCATGTTGCTATAGGCGATCGGGAGCAGGATTGCTCAGAGATGCTTATCCTAATCCACCAGGATGCCCATGAGACAAAGCTGAACACGGTTCGGCAGAGCATGCGAGTTGAGATGCAAGCTATGATAGATAGGCTATGGTACCAGTTGGCAAGGAGGGATCGGGGGATCCGTGTGATGGTTAGCCGCTTTGCTGAGTCAAAGTCGGTGGCGACTAACTCCCTGGCTGGGCGGCCTCATTGTACGACCCACAAGTGTGTTAGGGACTACGCCCACGAGGATTCCATTTTTTGAGATAGGATGTCGGGTGGTCCCTCTCACTCGCTGTCTAGGCGGACTGCTAATCAGGCGAGTGAGGGAGGTTCTATTGCCGGGCCCTCTCCTCCCAAGATGCTTCCGCATACTCCGGGAGCCTCTCTTGAGTTCTCGATGGATCAGACTCCAAATCTTCATGTTGATGATATTGGAGATAGCGGCCGGCCATCCCAGAGGTAGTGGAGGGAGTAGAGTATTTTTTATATATTTTTCCTTCATTGTATATACAACGGGGATGCCCCCTGTGGTTCATGTAAGGATATTTTTTATATATGTATAGATTTTTGGTTCAGATGTACCATGTTTTGCTTTCTATTGAGGACTTGGATGCTTTTGAACTGGCCCTGTAGCAGTTTAAGGCTACTTATATCTGCACATGGAAACAGAGTCATTATTAGTTTTATTTTCCCCCATGATGATTGTCAAGGGGGGAGGTATCTCTAACCGGAGTTTGGTAATAGAAGAAGTATCATTTTTTTTTTGTATTTACTTTTCATTACAAGGAAAAATAAAGCAACAGGGAAAGCAAAATACTTGAAAGAAAAGATCCTAAATCTGAAACTATCTAAAAAAATGCCCCAGTGCAGGAGCATGGTAGGATAGGCAATGTAGTGTCTTGGGCAGTTGTTGCGACTTCTAAGTGTGCTTGTTTTATTTGTTGTTGGTAAAAACAATTTAAAATCAAAGAAAGAGTAAAATAGGGGATGGAACCAGCACAACTGAGAAATCCTAGACCTGTAAGATACAGGGTCCATTTGTAGCAAGTTTTGATAAGTAAGAGTTTGTCCCACAGGGAAAGGCGATCTACAGCTCCAAAGGAGCCATCTCTAGTAGTCCCTCCAGATCTGACTACAGATCTGGCAGTCCTAAAAGGAGGGTTGTTTAAGGTCACTTATTCTAAGTATTCTAAGATAGCCTAATGAGTTAACAATAGAAAGGGTTGAGAAGATCGATGGATTGTGGAAAATAAATATAAAAGGGTGAGAAGTAGGTTATTGAGTCTAGATCAGAGGAGTTTTGCAACTCAGATTCAGATCTGATGTTATGGAAATCCTGTCCAATGGCTACATTATCACCAAAGAGGAGGAAGAATTCAACTCATCCCTGTGCCATGATCCAATCCCTTAAGGTTATAACCTGTCCACTTAAATGGTCACAGACTATCCCATAGGGGAACCACAGTCCAGAGATGGGTCAAAACAAATTAATCATTGTAGGCACTACTTCATCCAGGCTACAAGCTCAGGGAATCCATAGGGAACCTCAACCTCTAAAGCCCTATGTGTGGAGGTAAGGCTGTATAGGACCATGATAGCCCAGACACATAGAACCAGCAAGAGACTGAGTACCACCTTAGATCTAGTTGTCCATTGCTTGAGTGGGGCTGCAATGGTCCAGTCACAAGCCTACAATCTCCTTAACTAGATCAGATCTAACATCTGATGGCGGGTCTATACAAATATATGGGGAGCCTGCCTCTGCACAATCTCCTACCAGGCTTAACAGCTCAGGCTCGAGGAAGAAGGATCCATCTTGGATCGGCGGATTGGATTCACCCTAAGGCTATAGCCTGTCCACTTAAATGGTCACAGACTATCCCAGAGGCTATCCTCCTCACGGAGCCCAAGACGAAACAAGTTAATTGCTGCTACCACTATGGTCACAAGGCTACCAGCTCAAGCTCCTATGAGAATTTTAGATCTAGTGGGTCCTGTGGTGGGGCTAAGGCTGTATAGGACCGTGATAGCCCAGACACACAGGTCACTTGCATCTGAATGGATCCTTAGAATCAGTCTGCCATTGCTTTGAAACATAGCCAAAGCAATGGCGAATCACAAGGCAGCAGCCTTGCACAGAACAGCTCACAAATACACAAATCCCATAAGAGTACAAATCCTATTACAAAAACTCCATTAATCTAACCTCAATAGACATACAAAGGCATGGCCAGCAAGTGCTGAGCCATGGAGAGAAGAAAAAGAAGAAAAAGAAAACTACTTACTGATACAGGAAGAACAAGAACGGAAAAGAAAATTACAAAATCTGAGATAGGAGTTCCTCTTCTAAATTCCAACTCCAAGTCTCCCTTCAGATCTCCCTAAACCTAAACTAGGCTTAGGTTTATATAGCAGTGGTGTGGCGGCGCATTAGGGTTAGGAAACCCTAATTTTAACGATGCCACATGGCCGAACAATGATCCTTGGATGCCTCGAGGTGCATGCATGGATATTTGAGCGTGGTAGTGCGTGCCCTAATCCTTTGAAATCCCTAGAAAGTCCTCTGCAGAATGATAGAAGTTGGAGTTCAGAGCTTCGCTAGGTTGCAGTCGATTCCCAGACTTGTCGCGTGGTAGCTCTAGTCCTCGCGTGGTTGAGTTTAACATTAAAGCTTTAGACGTCGCGTGGTTGCAGCTTCTTGATGCTTTGAGCAGTCGCGAGGTAGACAGTTAAGCTCTCGCTGGGTTGGGCTTCGCACAGTTGGATTGATAATTGGGAATAGCGCGGGAACTGCGCGAGCTTTCCACATCACTTCGCAAGGCTAATCCTGGCTTTCGCGAGACTGCTTTCTTTCTGAATAGCACGAGAACTGCGCAAGAAGTTCACTTCTTAATGGATCTTCGCAAGGATCCTCGCGAGGCGTTGAGGCTTTTCTGAACTGTGCGATAGGTTCTCTTGATATTTGCATCCCGTGGCTACTGCGTGAGGCAGGATTCTGAAGCTTTCTCTCCTCAGCTGTTCTGAGCGAACCGCGCGAGGGTGAGAGGGGTCTTCTTGAATTACGCGGGAGCTGCGCGACCTTTAACTTCTAAACTTCGCAAGAGCTACGCGACTTAAGGCTTCTGAAGCTCTTCTGTCACTCTACTGCGCGAGAACTTGTTTGTGAAGTCCTGGGACTTCGCGAGGACTGTGCGAAGTGTATTTTTTACTGAATCCTCTGGAGCTTTGTCAGTTGCGCGAGGCTCTTCTATGGTCTGGATTCATGATTCATTCTTCTAAGGGACTTCTGGTGCCAAAACAGGCTCCTTAGCAAGATTCATGGCCTTATTGCCCTGCTGTTTATTACCTACAGAAAACATTTAACAAGCATTTATTAGATGGCTAAGGGTCTAATCAAAGGCTAAGTTAAGGGGTGAAAAGTGGTACTTTTCAGGTCTTAACACACCCCCAAACCTAATCTTTGCTAGTCCCTTAGCAAAGCTACACTAAATCAACTATAGAATTTAAATGCCACTTTCGTAGGGAGCACGGATACATTTAGCATATGTACCAAGCCTTTTAAACCCCTAGGTGATCCCTAGTGGAGGAGTGAAGTCTCTTGAGGGTTTTCAGTGAAGACACCCACAAACTTCTCAATGAAGCAGTTAACAAAAGTGCAATTTATCATATGAGCAGTCAAGGAACAGAGTTAGTTCACCTTTGAATCATTAAAAATATAAGAAATTCAAACACATTGGCTGCACAGAAATTTTAACAGTATAAGCTTCTCATGAAAGCACAACATTTCCAATCAGTTTACACCAAAGACACTACACATGTGTGTCAACATTGAGCTCATCACTGGATTAAAAATTAGGTTGTAGATCATGCTTAATGCATTCAATATCAAACCCAAAACTCTCCAGGGCATACTCTCATAAAGAACTGTTGAGGGTTTCATTTTCTCTCAAGCTCAAGAGCAGTTACATCCCCCAAATGGGTCTGTAAGCATGAGCATATAGGCATAGCTCTGAAGTTCTGGCATCATTGACAGATCCTCACCATAGATTGAACAACTCTCTGTCTCCACATGACACCTCACTCAACTTTAGATCACAAGGGCTTTAACTGGGCTGTAATGTGGCTTATGGAGTGGGGTTAAAAAGAATGGAAGGTTGAAAAGGGGTTCAAAATTGAGAAATCAGTAGGTGAAGGAGGTGATTCATGACTTCACCTTCTTTGATTCAGCTCCTTTCATCTTCTTTGAGGTTTTCAGATTTGAAGTGATCAGTTTCACTTCTTGATTTCGATTTTTCCAATGAAATTTCCCTCTTGACTCCTCTCTTACTCCTCTTCATTATTATTTTAGTTTCTTTTTTATGCATTTTTCTTCTTTTTATTTTGTTTTTGCTTTTCGGAAATGCCACCATTTTCTCAGTGTGCGACCGTGGATCCTCTCGAACCTGTCGCGGCGATGCGCTCGCCTTGGATAAAATGTAGAGTCGCCACCCGGAGCTTTTGGTGACCCGGGAAACCTTCAAATCGATATTTTGAGCACCAAAGTGCTAAATATGACTCTGATTTATCGGTCTTTGCCAAAGGCTCTAGGGTAGGGGCTTCGGTTATCAATCGGGAAGGGTTTAGGCACCCGATCAACCCGCACGTAGCGGTCTCTCTCTATGGCCAAAAATGAAAATAAAAAGGGCGGAGTTTCCTCTTGCCCGAAGGCAATACGGTCCTATCAAGCTTTGAGCCAAACCAAAATTTCGGTGGTGTAACGGCTTGAATCCTTGGACGGAGGAGACACCAAGAAGGTAGAGGAAGAGAGGGGTAAGCCGGAGCTCACGGGCCCTTGTTGCACCATGGAAGATCTTCGCTTTGGCGTGCTTCCGATGGCTTAAATGGTGTGAAAATGGGTTCTGATGCTAGGATTCAATAAAGTAAGGGGTGTAGAGTGAAGCTAGAGGCTAGACTTTAGCAAAAGGGAGCGATCTAATGGTGGAAATGGGTTGAAATAGGTGAAGTATGCATGCTGGAATTCTGGAAAATATTGGCATTTTCTCTCACTAGGGTTCTCTCTTAAGCACTTCTCTAATCCTTCAATAAAAATTCAACCCTTAAGGAAGAGGGGGGCCTCTCTATTTATAGAGAAGGGATGGGTTAGGGGCTTACTTAAGAACTAATTGGTTTAGCAATTAGGTAATCCCCCATCTAAGGTTTTTTGGGTTTTCAAAGTCCTAGGGTTTTGGGAAACTGGTTTCAATGGCGGATGATGGGGTGAGACCATGGGTGACTTAAGGGTTGTCAATAAGCTCAAAGGGGGTGCAACCAATCTCAAGACACCCACCTCAACCCAGGGGATGGTCAAAGGGTCAATCTAGATGGAGGAAATTCGAGCTACGATGATGGCGATTCTGTAGCTAAGTGGTATATATTATATACGCCCAGTTTAGGAACAGTAATTTTCACCAAAATCAGGGGAGTTTTGAGAAGATGAAACCTGTGGTGGGTCCCACCTATACTGGGCGTATATATTATATACGCTCGGCCAAATTTTCCCCAAAATAGGCAGGCGTATATAATATATACGCCTGAGTAATCTGGGGTAAAAATATGGCTGGGCGTATGTAATATCTACGCCTGCGTAAAATTCATGATTTTATGTGAAACTTAAAACGGCCATAACGTTTGAACCGTAGCTCCAAATTGGGTGATCTTTGGCTTGTTGGAAAGCTGGAGAAGTCTTCTTTCCAATGGTATATGTCTCATCGATGGTACTGGTATGTGTGAAATTCTGTAGCTCTCCTCCCATCAACCGCCAGAAGGGTTTAAGTTAGGTATGGGAAGGGATTCTAGGGTGTAGGGGTGACTTCTAAGGGTTAGGGGAATGGCTCTAAAGGTTTTAGGGTGATTCCTATTGGTCTAGGTAGGTTCCTAAGGGTTCAAGGGTGGTGCCATCGGAAGCACAGGGGTACATCTCTCCCGAAGTACAGAATGATCGGGCCTTGGGCCGAATTTGGGTGTCTACAGATGCCCCTCTTTGGTATTCGATCACTAATGATCGGATGCCAAAGACAAGAGACATCTGAAGAGGTCCAAGGCACGTTTGATGGGTCCGCCTGGTTCAACTCAATTCTCAAACATCCATGGTGGTGGTGAGTGTACTAAGCCCTCTCATTTCGGGATATCGTCCGTACCTCAGAGCTAACAGTCCCCAAGCGCATTGCGACATTACTGGGCATAATTGCGATGATCACAAAAAGTGTAAGCCCGCTAGCCGGGATATCATCCACTTCCTGAGGGAAATTATAGATTTGTGATGTTGAGTCTTAATCTGAACCAGACAGCTCCATGAAATGGGATGATTGATCTATGCTTCGGAATTAATGCGAAGCACACAAAGCGAAGTCCTTCAAAATGTGTCCAATCCTATGGGATATTGACAGCTCCATTGGGTTGGCCACAGGTGCCCTTACCTAGGTAAGGCTCAGAGTTTCTGGGCGAACCCATCAACCTCGAGGTTGCTTTAGCATGATTTACCCGAGTGGAGCGAATATTGATGTCGCAACACTTCTTGGGAATGAATGCTCATTTTCCGAATAATTTTTTTGTGTCATTTTCTGAATTTTCTTTTGTTTCGAGGCCTCTAAGCAGAGCTCGATGACCTCTGACAACTTTATTTTTGCACAACTCTTTAAGTGGATCAAATGTCAATTGATACGCTTTAAGAATGCGTGCGCTCTGCCAGGGATAGGTGCACCTAAGGGATGTGCTCGTTCCAGTGGTGAGGTGCCCCTGATTCACATGAATCGGAATGCCTTAACTCGAGACAAAGCTGAAAAGATCGGGCTAGAACCAGACATCCCTCGAAAGAGATGGCTAATTTCCAGCCTCCATCCCTAATGAAATCACATCCTACTAACTATGCACAGACAGACACCCATCAGGGGCGATAAGCAGCAAATAGGCGCGAACAGAAGCCTCGACCCTAAGGTACAATTTATGAGGACAACGGCCATCCTGCGGATACCCAGACGCAAGTGCGTACATTCAACAGGGACACCGTGCCTATACAGGTTTTAAGCTTGTGTAAAAGGAAATAAAAAGGGAAAAGAGCCCTTTGGTCTGTATGTTCGCACATAGTTTGGTTGGTTTGTAATTTCATTTTTGACGGGTCAGTTTCGACTGACAATAGACTTTTTCGAATGGTCTGAAGTCGGGGGCACTCTTGGTCAATACCAATCCGAACGCGGATGACCAGAGTGAATGTCGGAAGGTGGGGTCAACCCACTCAGGGTTTTCACTAAGCATCAACAAGTTGTTATTTCTTCTCCTTTTCTTTCTTCCTTTTTTTTCTTTTTTTTTTATTTTGATTGAGACTCCGGGCATGCTCAAGCTGCCTTTATTTTTGCACGTATCCTTAGGCAAATCAACTTTCCATGTCGATATACCTTAGGGACGTGTGCATTCCGGTGATGGGTTCTTGGTTTGCCTGTCAGATCAGGCCTTGACTTCTGCTGGGGGAGATCTGGGGCTAAGTGTATGCTCCCGGTGATGAATGAAATTCATTTGCCTGCCGGATCAGGTACAAAGTGTCCCTGCATGAGACGGGGTTCGAGAACTTTCGGGTGAACCCGATCATTCAGAATTGATTTAACACGACTCTCGGGGTGGGGCAAATAGACGTTGCGACGCTCTTGTGAGAACCAGCCTTGTATTTTTTTTCTTTTTCTTTCTCTTTTATTTTTTTCTCTTTTTTTGATTTTGTGGGCGCATTAGGTGGGCGCCTACGGATCTGGATCCGTTTGTTGTAACACGGTCCCTTTGGGCCAATCGAAGGAAACTCGAAGGGTCATTTGGGGATGCGTGCACCATGGCCGACGACACGTTGGCCTTGAAGGGGGTCCGGATCGAGGTCCATAGCATACAGGGGGGCCGTTGGGCCTTAAAATCGAAAAAAGGAGGTCGGGCAATTTAAAAACTACCATTTTTGGTCGGGCGTATATAATATATACGCCTGACCAAAATCTGGCGAAAAATGGTCGGGCGTATATATTATATACGCCCGTCTAAAATCTAGCAGTTACGAAACTGCCCGAGCACAAAAGGGGCCCCCCTTTTCATATTCTCTCTTCCTCCCTCCTTTCCTCTTGAGTCCGGGACAACCCCTTAGGGTTTTTTCATTTGATTTGGCTTGAGTTCTATTACCGGTGGCCGCGGGTGTGGATCGAAAGGCGCTTATCCTCCGCCGCTACTCGTTCTTCTCTCCCATTGAAGGTAACCATTACCTTCCCCTTATTTTTCTTTCGAATTTTTGATGCTATTGCCTCTTTCTTTTCTTTTTGATGAAATGCTTTGTGATGCCTATATTTCCTTTTTCTCCTTTTCTCTCTTTTTTTTTTTTTGCTTCTTCTTTTCTTTTTTTTTTGGTTGTTTTAGTTGTTGTTTTTTTTTTTTTTTTGCTTCTTTTTTTTTTTATTACTAACCCAAAGGAAAAGAGACCCCTATATTTATACACAAATTTTTTGGTTTGGATTTAATATGCAAAAGAAAAGAGATGCCTATATTTATACACACATTTTTTTTTTTTGGTTTTGGATTAATATGCAAAAGAAAAAAAAAGATGCCTATATTTATACGCACACTTTTTTTGGTGTTGGGATTAATACGCGCACACACATTTTTTATTAACGGGTTAGCACACACACATTTTTTATTTTTCTTTTGGATTGGTACACGCATCTTCTTTTTTTTTTTTTAGTACACATACACACATTATTATTATTATTTTTTATTTTTTATTTTTTTTGGATTAGTATACTCGCACATGGGTTTTTTTTTTTTTTTTTTTGTATACACACATCTCTTTTTTTTCTTGGGTCAGTACCCACACACACATGATTTTTTGTTTTTTAGTACACACACATTCTTCTTCTTTTTTTTTACTTCTTTTTTTTTTTTTTTTAGTGCCTACACATGGTTCATTTTTTTTGGATTAGTGCATATATATATATATATACATTTTTTTGTTGGCAATCCCCTCATATGCCGATGCGCCTTATATTTTCAGGATGTCTGGTGACGAGGGGCATGATCAGCAAGAAGGGCCGGAAATGGCCTACGGCCCCCGTGGGAAACAGTTCATTGTGTCTCAGCGCTCCTCCCAGCCTTGGTATGAGATGCAAGGCGAGGCCGCCCACACCGGCCTCCTCTACTGCCAGCACACCCATATGTCCAACTTCGGGATCGTTGGTCAAGTAAACAGATGGACCCCCTCCTCCTTTCCGCTTTTATTTTCCTTTGATGCCCTCGTTATATCTCCCTACCCCCATCTGATTGATGCCTTTTGCTTGCAGCCCCTGCCGCACATTATGTTCCGAGGCGGTTGGTTTGACCTCCAGCGTCTTGTGCTTTACCTTCCCCCAGTGGTGAAGGACCTACTCACTGCTGCCGATTTTGGGGACTTCATTTCGTGCCCCGCTGTAAGAGCTGATACGGCCTATTTAAAGGCATTGATAGAGCGTTTTCGCCCCGAGACGATGACATTCCACATGGCCGTGGCAGAGATGGCCTTCACACCAGCGGACTGGTCTATGATCACTGGGGTCCGTATCGGAGGAGTGCCCGTGGTACCTACCCGCACTCCGGGTAGGGAGGAGGTGATTCAACTGCTAGGGGCCTATCCGTCCTCAGGGAACGTTCGGGGCTCGGAGGTCAAGCTATCCTGGTTGGTTGATCAGTTTGGGCCTAATGAGTTGGTGGACCAGGGGCAGCCTGACATGGACATTTACATTGAGCCTGCGCGCGCACTTATGCTGGCCAACATCTCCTTACTGTTCCTCCTGGGCAAGACTCTCCTCTCCATCACCAGTGGAGGGTGAGTCTCTTTGTCCCTGCTCAACCTGATGGTGAACTGGGAGACCGTGCATCGATTCGATTGGGGCGGCGCTGGCTATGCCGTACTCATGTCCAGTCTAGCTCCATTATGGGTTTCTGGCCTGCCATCGAGGTATTTTATCTTTTGTTTTTTAGTTTACTCAATTTCCTTTTATAGCATACCTGTCCTCATTTGGCTGCTTTCTCAGGTCTGGGGGTACCTTCACTTTCAGCCGGGTCGCCCTCTGCTTCAGTCTGACATTGCTACGTTCCCCCTCATGAGTAACTGGCACGTGGGTCACCGTCGGGACGTAGGTATGAAGCATTTGGAGTTAGGACTGCGCTCTCAGTTCGACCTGTTGATCCCAGAGCAGGTAAAGCGATTCCCTGTTTGTAAATTTGACAGCTCAGCTTCTGGGTGCTAGGGGTTCTGATCAAATGTGTGCATCCCCTTCCGATTTTCTCCTCTTTTACAGGTCATCCTCGACCCTTACATAGGATCCCCCTTTTGGAATTTGGCCTCAGTGGGCCCCTCTCGTCTTTTGCTGGACCGTCGTATCATCTTTCTCTACGGGTCCTGGACTAGGGCCTACTATTTAGGGGAGAGAGCGGTTCATCAGTGTCGCCCTCTCTTTGCCGTGCCCCAAGCTCCTCCCGCCGATGTGCTAGCCCCAGAGGGCTCCATTGATGAGCTCACTGCTCACTTTCTTCATCATGGGGTTCCTATCGATGACCTTCTCCTGCCCGGGGGGTATTAGTCTTGGTACGACTGCCTGCCCTATCATTTCTTGCTGCCTCGCTTCGTGCCTGGTGCTAACTTTTTAGCTTTTGGCGGGCCGCGATCTCAGGTAATGCCCCTTTTCTTCTTTCATTCAGCAGCTTTCATGTGGTTACCTTGATTGACCTGTCGCCCTTAATGATAAAATATTTCTCTCTACAGTTTGAGCAGGGCGGCGACTCAGATGAGGGGGAAGAGGAGGTCGTTCCCTATGATGCAACAGGTGCTGGACCTTCCGATCCTTCCGGGGCTGGTGTCTCTGGCGTGGCTTCAGGTGCTGGACCCTCTGACCCTTCTGGTGCCGGTGCTTCTGGTAGCTCGCCCGTCGAGGTCCAGGGGACCTTCAAGCGCCTGGATGATGCCTTTTTGTCACGCGTGTGTGCCGATGTGGCTGAAAAGGCACGGATTTCTGCTGAAGCTATCCAGGTCCCACCTCCCGAGCTGATTCTTGGGGTAATCTCTATCTTGTTGCTCTGTTCTCTTTCCCTTTGAATTATGCTGATGCCCTGTGTGACTAACACCTCCTTTTTCTTACTGGCCAGGATTATGAGTCGGCAGTGAGTCAGGCCGAACACTACCGTAACCTCGTTAGGCTTAGGGAGATCGAAGTGGTGAGTGAATGCTGGCCCATCCTAGTTGTTTTCCTAGTTTACTTTCCGCCTGTTTCTCTATCTGATGGCTTTTGGTGTGCCTTTGCAGCGTGCTCATGAAAAGGAGTCGCGCTCCTTGCTTAGCCGTATCTCTCAGGCATGGACTTGGGTGGGGGAGACCCGTACCTTTCATAGTGCGAGCCAGCGCCGGAAGAAGTCGAAGGGGGCTGCCCAGGACTAGTTTATTTCCTGTAAATTTGACATAATAAAATAGTTTAGACTTGGCTTTATTTGGGGATATGTAATAACAACAATTTTTTTTGTTTGGATGGTTTATAATTTTTATGGTTTATATGAATGTTTTATTTGGGTATTCCTTTGCTTTGGTGGTTTCCTTTCTCTTTTCCTTGCTTGGAATGGATTGGCACCTCTCCAATGATGAGGCTGATCATGCAGGTGACTCTTCGTATGTGACCTACGGGCGGCGCGCCACCCGGGTGTTTCTCATGGGTGTGGCATGGCCGCCCATGTGCGCTCTTGCGACGAAAAGATGGGCCAAAATAACTACGTCCCTCCTTGGGAAAAGAAATAGACCAGTGAGGGGGGGGGGCTTACCATCCTCGGCTTAAACTGGGCATATATATTATATACGCCTGACCAATCCCCAGCAAAAATGGTCGGGCGTATATATTATATACGCCAAGCAAAAATTGTTCAAAATTTGCCTTGGCGTATATAATATATATGCCTGCTATAGATTGTACTCAGCGGGCTCCTTATAACCCGCGCCTGGTTCCCTCCTTGTCTCCTCTTTTACTTTGGTTTGGCTGTTTTGCCCCTCCTTTTATTTTCTTTCTCTCCCCTCTTTTTCTAGCGGGCCCATCGCCATATATTGATCGATAAAGAACCTCTTTGCACGCCGATTGACCTGCCTTCAAAAGGGGGCCCAAGCTTTTATACGGGGGCCAGTATACCTCCCTGTTTGGACCCGGGGCCCAGCTTTTTGCAAAAATGGCATGATAGTTTGGCCGAGAGCGAGCTTGCTATTCTGAATGGCCTCGGGTTGTCCAATCTTTCTTCTCTCCTCACTGTCCCTCTGTTGCCCAACCCACTACAGGCGGCTTTGGCATCATGGGACCATAGGGCCCATGTTTTTAAATTTGGGTCTAGGGAGCTGACCCCAACTTTGGAAGAGTTAGCCTCCCTCACTGGCTTGAAGATGCATCGAGGCCTTGCAAAAGTAGTGCCCAAACCGGGGTATGCAAAGGCGGTCCATGTGGTCCTTGGCTTGAAGAAGGGTGGATATGAGAAATGTTTCGCCGGAGGGCCCACCAGGTGTTCGGTGAAATTCCTGAGAGAACTTTTTGGTGACTCGAGCCTTAGAAAGTTGCCTATTCAAGATCCCTTCAATGTGAAGGCCTTTGCCCTTTATTTGCTGTCGGAGGATCTCTTCTTCATTGGGGGTGAGAGCTTTTCCCTCGGGCTATGTGATGTTTTGACCGAACTGGAGGGAGGTCGTTCATTGGTACACCTGGTCCTGGCGGAGATGTATCGAGGCTTGGACGCTGCGGCCTCGGGCCGGGTTGGGATTCTCAGCGGGAGCCCGCTTCTTGTTCAGATCTGGTTAGGAGAGCATTTATCTATCATGGGGCCTGTGCCGAGATTCTGCTTGATTAGAGGGGATGTGGCTCGGAGTTTTCTGATCCGGAGTTCGAGACTGCCTGGTGGAAGCGTCGAGGAACTGAGCCTGTGGCCACCTGATGCAGAGCTGACCTGGCAACTTCCCTGGATGGATGGCACCTTTCCGATTGTTCGCTCTCGGGATTGTGAGGGCATCACACTTTTGGGGCTGACCGGTAGCACATACTACTTCCCACCTTGGGTGCTCCGCCAATTCGGGTATACTCAGCATGTGTCGTGTACCGCGAGGCCACCTCTATGCTCTCTGATATTCTCTCGTGGTTCTCTTAGTGATCTTGATCGCATAGCTGCCCTCTAGGAAACCTGCCAATCGGCGCATATGTGTAGCTTGGTTCAGGGGGGCGTTATCTCTCCGGGTTACGAGGGTTGGCTAGTATTTGAGGAATTACCTACTCCTAGCCCAGCTTCGGTAGATGTGGTAGAGACACGCCATGTAAGAAGCGATGCTTGGACCGGATCGAGTCCCTTTTCGTAGAGAGGCTGGCTTTGATCGAGACTTTGGAAAAAAAAAGGGTTAGAGCTGATATTGCGGAGGTGAGCCGCCACTGCCGAGAGCGCGAGGTTCTTGATTGATTGGGTCTTTTGTTGAGTCCATGAAGCTTCAGGCGGCGAAGAGTCTTCATGGTAGGTGGATGTCGATCGAAATGCCCGAGGACTCCACCTTGCGAGATTAAGCGCGTGAAGCGTGCTCCCAGCCCTTGACCTGTTCCTGCACATATCATAGATCATATACACGGGGGGGGGGGGAAAGCCCCCTAACAGAGATCTCTTTTTGGATTATCTTTTTCTGTTCTTTTCTTCTTCTTTTTTCATATATACACAGCTATATACATTTTGGATTTAGTTTTTTTTTTTGTTGTAAAGAAAGCAGCAAAATAGAAAATGTGTCATGTCATTATCTTTTTGGGACGTGACACTCAGCGGGCAACACTTGTAAAGAAAGGGAATGAAATCTATACATGCGCTCTTGTTTTTTCTTTTTGTAATTCTGCAATGTAAGACTTTTTATGGGGATTTTTTTCTTCTTCTTTTTTTCACCTAGTGGGGTTTCTCTCTTTTTTTTTTATGGACAAGGGGAATCTATTTTCTTCTTCTCTCTTTTTTTATTTTTTGGAATTTTCTCCTCCACAGTGTGAGGCTTTTTATGGAAAAGGGAAATCTATTTTCTTTTTTGGAATTTTCTCCGCAGTGTGAGGCTTTTTATGGAAAAGGGAAATCTATTTTCTTTTTTGGAATTTCCTCCGCAGTGTGAGGCTTTTTATGGAAAAGGGAAATCTATTTTCTTTTTTGGAATTTCCTCCGTAGTGTGAGGCTTTTTATGGGAAAGGGAAATCTATTTTCTTTTTTGGAATTTTCTTCCTCACAGGGTGAGGTTTTTTATGGGAAAGGGAAATCTATTTTCTTTTTGGAATTTTCTTCCTCACAGGGTGAGGTTTTTTATGGGAAAGGGAAATCTATTATCTTTTTTGGAATTTTCTTCCTCACAGGGTGAGGTTTTTTATGGGAAAGGGAAATCTATTATCTTTTTTGGAATTTTCTTCCTCACAGGGTGAGGTTTTTTATGGGAAAGGGAAATCTATTATCTTTTTTGGAATTTTCTTCCTCACAGGGTAAGGTTTTTTATGGAACCAAACCAGTGGGTCCTATTTTGAGCATGGTCGAACCCTGTTGGTGAGGTACAGGTTTTTTCCTTTAAACATGGGAAGGTTAGCTGCCCTGGGATTGGTTTAGTCCTCTGTCTTTCCTTTTGGTCATGCGTCGAAATGCAGTGAGACGACATACTTGATTGGGATCCGATCCAATTTCCAACAGGAGCGGCCCATCAAAGGGGAGAAGAGGCTTAAGGGATCCAAACTGAAGTAGGCGGGCTAGGACAGATCTTCTCCGAATCTCTCTTTTCTTGACATTTTTTGCTCATAGCGCCCAAGACAGGTTTTCGCCATGCCTGTTATCCCTGCTTTTACCCGTAGCGCCCTTTCAGGTTTTCACCACGTCCATGGGTTTGCTCTCTTACCCCAGGTGCCCTTTCAGGTTTTCACTTGGTCCGCGTGAGTTTGCTGTTTTTACCCGTGGCACCCTTTCGGGTTTTCACCACGTCCGTCTTGCTTTGAACTCAAATTAATTTTTCTCTTCTTTTTTTCTTTCTTTTTTTTCTTCTTCTTTTTTTTTTTTTTTTTGTTTTTAAGAACCAGAAAGCCACGACATAGGCGTTGATTCCGTCATAGCCGGCTGAATGAAGTTCTGTGTGGTTTGTTAACTCGGCTTATTCTGATGCAGTAGATGTTATAACCGCTTGTGGACCTTAAAGAGGGCTTTCTTCTGGGTTGTAATGTGGTTAGGGTTCAAACAGGTTGGGTTTTTCTGGGGATTTGGATCTAAGTCTGGGGTGATTTCTAGATCGGTGGCTCCTCTTTCTTTCCAAAGGATTTTTTATGCCCCAGTCATCATTCATTCTTTGGGGTGTTTTTTTTTTTCTTTCTTTTTGGGGTACCCCTCTTTTTCTTTGTTGTTTTTTTTTGGGGGGCACCTTCTCCTTCTTCTTTTGGTTTGGATTTTTCCTCCCTTCTCTTCTTCTTCTTTCTTTGGAATTTTGGGTGGGGTATATGAAAGAAATGGTTGTTGGCCCGAAGTGTATAGCAAAAAAGGGGTGAAGGTTTTCAGGGAATATTCTTTTTGGCCACTTGACTTTGAAATGATGGCCTCTTTTATGGAGCCCTTAAGCGGTCACACATCTACTTTTATCAAAACTTACCTTGTCCCAAGACCTACGAGTAGAACTTACGGAGGTATCCAGTCTTGATGGGCTCAGGAAAGTGGTCTTCGTTCATGGTGGCGAGGCGAACAGCGTATCCTGGCAGAACCTCTCGGATGACGTAGGGTCCTTCCCAATTTGGCCTAAACTTCCCTCTCGAATCGGCGTGGAGAGACGGAAAATTTTTCTTCAGTACAGTGTCTCCTATCTTCAGGTCTCGACCGCGGACGCGCTTATTGTAAGCACGTGCAATTCTCCTTTAATAGACCTGAGTGTGGCATAAGGCTAGGAGTCTTTTCTCGTCAATCAAGTCTAGCTATTCAAAACGGGCTCTTTCCCTCTCAGCTTCAGGTAGATGGGATTCCAAAAGGATACGAAGCGATGATACCTCGAATTCAACGGGTAGCACGGCCTCGGTCCCATACACAAGGGAGAATGGTGTTGCCCCTGTTGCGGTGTGGATAGACGTTCTATAGGCCCAAAGTGCGAAGGGTAACTGCTCACTCCAATCTCTGTAAGTAACTACCATCTTCTCCAGGATGCCAATCAAAGTTTTGTTGGCTGCCTCTACTGCTCCATTTGTCTGAGGCCTGTACGGGGATGAACGATGATGCTGGATCTTGAACCGCTCACACAAGGCCCGGATGCGCCTATTAGCGAAATTAGTGCCATTATCAGTGATGATATCTTTGGGTACGTTGAATCTGCAAATGATGTTGTTCTTGATGAACTTCTCAACATGGCTAGCTTTAATGCTCGTATAGGAGGCCGCCTCTACCCATTTTGTAAAGTAATCCACAGCGACGAGGATGAATTGATGTCCATTGGAAGCCTTAGGATTGATCTTGCTGACAACGTCGAGACCCCAGGTGGCGAACGGCCAAGGAGTGGCCATGCAGTGCAAGTCAATGGCCGGAGCGTGTATTAGGCTGGGGTGCTCTTGGCATTTGTAGCACTTCTGTACGTGCTTGCAGCAATCGGTCTCCAAAGTAGTCCAAAAGTATCCTTGCCTTAGAATTTTCTTAGCAAGCATGTGACCGTTGACGTGGGCTCTGCAGACCCCCTCATGAATCTCCTTCATGATCTCAACCGCTTCTTTCTGGGTTAGGCATCGGAGCAGAATATTGTCGTGAGACCGTCTATACAGAAGATCGCCGCAGATGACGTAGTTTGTTGCCAATCACTGGATGGTGCATTTGTCTACCTTTGATGTTCCTTTTGGGATAGTTTTGGTCTCGAGGAAGTTCTTGATGTCTGAGAACCAGGGTGGTTCATCCTCTATCTCCGTAGGTCCTTCGATCAGGTGACAAAAAGTCGGTTCGTTCCTCTGCTCTATCATGATCGGCTTCATCACCACTCCATATGAAATCTCAACCATAGAGGCCAGGGTATCCAGGGCGTCAGCAAACCGATTTCTTGCTCGTGGCACATAAGAGAAGGTGACTTCCTCAAAACAAGTTATCAGATCCTCCAGATGTTCATGGTATGGGATCAGTTTCTCATCCTTGGTCTTCCAATCCCCGTTGGTTTGGCATATAATTAACTGTGAATCTCCAAAGACCCTAAGGTGAGTTATATTTAGATCAAGAGCCGCCTGTAAACCAGCTGTACAGGCCTCATACTCGGCCATATTGTTGGTGCATGGGAAGTTCAATTTGATTGAGATGGGTATATGGGATCCTTTTGGTGAGATAAGAATGGCGCCAACTCCCTGGCCCTCAACATGCGATGCCCCATCGAAGTGCATTACCCAAGGCTCCTCCGTTTCCTCTGTATCCTTGTCGGTCATGAACAAAATGTCTTCATCGGGGAATTCGATCCTTAGAGGCTCATAGTTTGGTAGAGGGTTCTTAGCAAGATGATCGGCGAGTGCTTGCCCCTTAATCGACTTCTGGGTGACATAAGTAATGTCAAACTAGGATAGGAGTAGTTATAGCGTCTTGATTGACGATGAGAGCAGGTTTCTCGAATAGGTACTTCAACGGATCCATCCGTGCTAGAAGTAGAACGGCCTGGGATAACAGGTAGTGTCGAAGTCTCTGAGTAGCCCAAACGAGCGCCAGGCATGCTTTCTCCATATGAGAATAGCGCGTCTCATAATCAGTGAATTTCTTGCTTAGGTAATAGATGGCCTGCTCTCTCCTTCCCGTCTCATCATGTTATCCTAACACAGCCCATGGAAAACTCAGTCGTGGACAAGTACATTATCAGGGGTCTATCAGGTACGGGTGGTACCTATACCAGAGGTTTCAGGAGATAACCTTTAATCTTGTCGAATGCAGCCTGGCAGTCATCATTCCACTCAACTGGTGAGTCCTTTCTTAGCAGCTTGAAGATTGGTGCGCATATCGAAGTTAACTGTGCGATGAATCGGTGATGCTAAAAGCCTCTGACTTCCTTCTCTGTAGATGGTGGTGGCATCTCAGTGATGGCCTTGATCTTGGTCGGATCGACCTCGATCCCTCTCCTATTGACAATAAAGCCCAATAGCTTTCCGAACATAGCGCCAAACACGCATTTCTGGGGATTCAACCGCAATCTGTATTTTCTCAGCCTCTCAAAAAGCTTCTGCAGGTTTATCAAGTGGTCCTCCCTTTCTGGTGATTTGGCAATCATGTCATGAACGTATACTTCGATCTCTCGGTGCATCATGTCATGGAACAGGGCCATCATTGCTCTTTGATAGGTCGCCCCAGCATTCTTCAGCCTGAATGGCATTACTTTGTAGCAGAAGGTTCCCCAGGGGGTAATGAACGTTGTCTTCTTGCGATCAACCTCTGCCATCTTTATCTGATTGTATCCTGAGAATCCATCCATAAACAAGAGCATCCCGTGCTTTGCAGTGTTATCGACCAAGATGTCGATGTGTGGCAGTGGGAAATCGTCCTTAGAGCTCGCCTTGTTGAGATTTCGAAAGTCGATACACATTCGAACCTTTCCATCCTTCTTTGGTACGGGGACAATATTGGCTAGCCACAGTGGGTACTTGGATACCATGAAGAAACTGGCGTCATACTGTTTAATGACCTCATCTTTCACCTTCAACATCCATTCGGGTCGGAGTCGTCTCAGCTTCTGTTTCACCGGCTTAACATCGGGGTAGAGTGGCAACTCATGCTCAACCAGACCGGTATCCAAACCAGGCATGTCCTCATACGACCATGCGAAGACGTCTTGGTATGATCGAAGGAAGTCTATCTTACCTTTCCTCTCCACAGGGGACAGCGACGTTCCGATTTTGGTGATTCTAGGGGCCTCTGTGGTGCCCAAATTGACGTCCTCTGTCTCTTCGACGATCGGGGTAGGGCCATGCTCAAAATCGGCAAATTGTTTGAGGAGCTCATTGGGGAGCTCGTCGGTTTGGCCTTCCTCGTCCAGACTCGTGACTC
This sequence comes from Chloranthus sessilifolius, assembly GCA_021018995.1. Lineage (NCBI taxonomy): Eukaryota > Viridiplantae > Streptophyta > Magnoliopsida > Chloranthales > Chloranthaceae > Chloranthus > Chloranthus sessilifolius. The sequence goes on along the minus strand of CM037597.1, from coordinate 27,444,905 downwards.
CTACCTCTTCTTGTATTTCTACAGGGAAGGGGTTGGCTTCATGTGGGACGGGTATCACGACATTGATTTTAATTTTATTGGGAATTTTAAAGGACAATATTTTTGGAATTGGTATTTTTTCTATTTTTATGATCTTTTGTATTTTTTCGGAGGTCAGCCCCTGGCGAGGTGGATCTCTATATATACAAGGTAGAGTGGTCCAGAGGCTAACCTTACTTTTTACAGGTTGTTTTTTTTTGGAGAGTCGGTGCCATTTTCATGGCATTTAACGGCTCTCAAGAGTTGGGGCAAGGATGCCCAGTTACTCACCTGCGAGGCTTGGCATTTACCTCTTTGATCAGGAGCGGCATCGGTAGGCTCTTGCATTTCTTCCCTCAACATATTTACAGAGGGATCCTTTGGGACCTTATCCTCTATGGTTAGGAGGGGCCCAGAGTGGTTGGTGCTGAAGTGAGGGGTGGATCGGGGCACTTCTTCCTCAAACAAGGAAAGGGCGGCTAAGTCCATTTCGAAGTCTGGGGGGATGATGTAGGGATTGGTGGGGTGGATTGAAGTAGGCTTCTGCGGGATTACCCTCGTCTCCCCATTTAGATCAATTTTTACTACCCTGGCGCTCACAAAGGTTTCGCGGATGTGGGGGCGAGCGTGAGGTTCCTCTTCCAAGATGATTCCTCTGGCCTTGGCGGCTGCTGCGGCTCTCATCTTCTCCTTGGCTTCTCTGACTTCCTCTTCTCTGGGCTTGTAGCCTAAGCCGAATTTAGTTTGTTGCCCCTTGGCCTTGACGGGGTATCTTCTTCCTTAATGGCATGGGCCCAGTCCTTTCCCTTTTTGATGGCCCCATCTGTGGAGCATGAACACAGCTGCATCCATTCCTCCTCCAGTTTTATCTAGGGTCTTTTCAGTTGGTTCGAGGGTAACATTCGAGAAGCCATACTCAAATCGATGGAGATCAGCATCCTCAGCTGTCTGCGGTATGTTCATCACTTTCGGATTCTCAATGTGTAGAGCTCTCTTCCCCATGTCTTCTCTGCTCTCCCCTAGGATGGTGACAATTTTTCCTTCTGAGATAAATTGGAGCTTTTGGTGTAGAGTAGATGGTATTGCTCCGAGCTTATGTATCCATGGCCGGCCCAATAGCAGATTGAAGGTAGACTTGATGTCCATCACTTGAAAGGGGGTGGTGAAGGTTTGCGGTCTGAGGATCAAGTCAAGGTCTACTTCTATGATTTCCCTTCTAGTGTTGTCGAATCCCCGTGCACTTGATATGGATGGCTGGAAGGTGTCGAGGTTCGCCCCAATTTTGATTGCCGTCCTTAGAGGGCATACATTCAGCGCCGACCCGTTGTCGATCAGGACCAACGACACCACCAAGTTCCCTACTTCCACTGTTATATTCAGGGGTTTAGAATGGTCATTCCCCTCGATCGGTAGGTCCGCATCGGTGAAGGAGATGGCGTTTGGGGCCAACACTTTCCCTATTATTTCCCCTACTTCATCTGGACTTACATGGGTGGAGACATGCGTGTCCTTGAGCGCTCCCATTAGGGCTTGAAAGTGGAGTGGAGATGTGATCAATAAATCCCACACGATAATATGTGAGGGCGTTCTCTTAAGCTGTGTCTCCAGTATATATTCCCTGGCCATTTTTTCAAAGGGATTTCCTGTGGCATGTTCTTTCTTCTTTTCTTCTCCTCTGACTGCCCCTGATGCTTCTGGCTGGGCAGAAATCTGGCCCGATCGAGTAACAAATTCAACAGCCTCTTCTTGGTTGCATCCGACATTCATGTCCGTCTGTTCATAGCTCAAGGTGATCATGCGGGTCATAAGCGTTTTTGGGATGAGAAATGGGGTGCGTGAGGATTTTGGGAGGATTGGGCGGATATCTTTGGTTTCTCGGTCACCAGTTAACTCAATGGGGGTGGAAGGGTAGTGGGGGGAATTGACAGAATTGGAGTTATGGGCATGGAGGAGGCTTGTACTGGAGCTACCTGGGCATGGTAGGACCAGTGGTGATTAGGCGATGAGGGGATTGGGTGAGGGGTTGCTTGTCCGGGTGGTGGTGGAGTTGGATTAGGGCCAAAATAGCGAAGGAATGGCGGGAGTGTGGTGTGGAGGGATGGGGAGACGTTTGAGGTGTGGGGGGCGCGGGATGATGGGGGTATGAAGGATTTGTATATGGGGAGGTATGATGGGATGGTGACGGGTTTGTGGATGAAGTGGGGTAAATTGGGGGCGATGGAGTTGTGCATTGAGCGGGATGACCGGGACTTGGCGGGGTAGTGGGTGGAATGGGGGGATATAAAGGGTTTGTGGCATGGTGGGGTGATGATGGGTTGGTAGATGAAATGGGATAGATTGAGGATGATGGAGTTGTGCATGGAGTGGGGTAATTCGAGGGTGATGGAGGGGTGTATGGGGTAAATTGGGTGGCGGGACTTGAAGGCGTGTATGGCATGGGGTAACTTGAGGATGGCAGAGCATTGTATTGGGTGGAGGGACTTGAGGGTGTGTATGGGGTAGGATAATATGGGGATGGCGAAATTGTGTAAGGAATATGATGATTTATGTGTGACGGAGGGGTGTATGGGATAAATTGGGCGTGGGGTGGATATGCGTATGATTGCGGCGGGGCTGTGCCCGTTTGGATTTGATAGGCGGGAGCGGGGGTGGAAAAATATTGCCTTAAATCTAAGGGCTCCTCTTGGCAAGCTGGTGTGGGAAAATAATCGGCAAGATACAGTGGCTCGATCACCCCAACAAATAGTTCAGCTTTGTTTGGCCTGGGGAGTGAAAATTCCTCCTGATTGCTAATATAATCCGAAGGTCAAACTCTTCTTCTTCTTCCTCTATCCAATGTATGTTAGGCTTGGGGCCTCCTGGGTGCGGTGGTAGAGGGGCTTGATGGATGTTCTGGTTCTACCCTTGGGGAAGTGGCGGGGGTATGATCTTTCCCGCCTCTATCAGATCTTGGACCGCATGGTTTAACGGGAAGCACCGGTCCATAGGGTGACCCGGTCCCTGGTGGAAATTGCAATGCAGATTCGGATCATAATTCCTTGGTATTGGGTGGGGTGGGGGGCGAGGTTGGAGTAAATTGACCCGGCCTTTCTGTAGTAATACCGGCAGTAAGACACTCAAGGATTGCCCCAACTGGGTGAATACTCATTCGAAACTCACTTTCATCTGTTCTGGGGTAAACGGGGCTCTTGGTCCATTGCTTGGCCTTGGTACTTGCTCGAAATGGGTCGAGGGCGATTGTGTAACACAGGTTATGTCGGGGCGTTGGTATTGGCACGGGGTAAATAATGTTCTATACCTCTGTCCCTGGTCTTCTTTTAATTCTTGGTTCGTGACTTTTGAACCCAGTGGAGCGCATTCCTTCCTAACTGCCCTCTCTAATGGCGTCTTCATAGCGGTTGGCATTTTGACCGGATCGGAAACTTGAGCTGGCGATATACTAAAAATTAGTGATATTGGGAGGCTCCTTGGTTATCAATTTAATCTGCTCATCATCGAGAATTCGATGAGTTACACAATGACTAAGGCCCTCCACCTCCCTAAGTAAGCACTGAATGTTTCATCATGTCTTTGCTTTAATCGGGCCAAGTTCGACTTCCTTGGTTCTATGTCCATGTTATAGACATATTGTTCTTGAAATAAGCATGTCAGATCTTTCCAATTTTTTATCATGGATGGTTCTAGGGATGTGAACCATCTCAGTGCCGAGCCCGTCAAACTCTTCTGGAACACTTTGATGAGGAGTCGTTCATCTCCGCCATACTGGCACATATCCCCGTAGTAAGATTTCAAGTTGGCGATGGGGTTGCCAGTGCCATTATACTTATCAAATGATGGCATCTTAAATTTCTGTGGTAGGGGGACGTCAGAGAACAGACATAAGTCTAAAAAGTCCGTCGAGTGTAGTTCCATTCCTCCCATCTTCATCAGCTTTATTCTCGTATTCTCTCTGTTCTTTCAACTCTGGTTCCTTCGAGGGACCGCTTCCCCCTGATTTGGTTCGACCCTAGGTGTGATGATGGTGGGCCCGGGAGGGTTAAAACTGGCAGTTCCTCCACTGTTGCGAATCTCATCCTCCTCGTACTGTTGGTCGTGGTATTGGTGAGGGGCGAGCTCTGCTATTTGGACTTGGGGGGTGATGGGTTGGATGACTTGGTGGGGCCATATGGTTTGTAGGGGATGAGAAGGGATAAATGGGTGAGCGTTTTGTGGGTAAGTGATGTGCTGAGTTGGGTGCACGTTCTGGGGGTGATGGGGGTGTGATTGAGGTGGTGGGATGTTGTGGTTTTGAGGAATGGGATGGATTGGATTTCCCATTGGAGGTGGGATGGGGGCGTAAGGGGTATAGGTGAATGAAGGGTATTGGTGAGGGGGTATGGGGTTAGTGAATGGGCTTTGATGATCGTGGGCGGATGGGCCTTGGGTTTAATGGTTTTAGAAAGCGTGGACTGACGGGCCTTGGGCCTGGGGGTGGGGCTTAATATGACTTTGGGCCAATGGGCCTTGTTGAGTTTGGGTTACTGGGCCATGAGGGGGTTGAGTTTGTGTCCATGGGCCCTGGGCTTGGGTTTGATAGGTTTGGGTCCAAAGGCCCTGGGGGGCTTGGACCTGGACCTGGGTCTGATGGGCTTGGGCTTGGGCCCATGGGTTTTGAGGGTCTTGGGCTGGGGCCTGGGCTTGGTGGATTTGGGCTTGGGCCCATGGGTTTGGAGGTGTTTGGGCTGCTTGAGCCCATGGGTTTGGAGGTGTTTGGGCTGGGGTCTGGGCTTGATAAGCTTGGGCTTGGGCCCATGGGTTGTGAGGGTTTTGGGCCTGAGCCCATGTCTCTAGTGGTGTTTGGGCTGGGGCCCATGGATTTGTGTGGGTTTGGGTCTGGAATTGAGGTGGGGGATTTTGGGAGGTATGGACGATGGGTGGTTGGGCATGGTTAGGAGGGAATGGGGTATGGAGGTTTTGGAAATTTGGATGCGGGGTTTGAGAGGTAGGGTTGCGAGAAGCAGCCCACAGGGCATACATCGTTCTCATGTCCTCCATCGAGGGCATGGACTCAGGTGTGGGATTGGGGGGTGATGGATCACTTAAGGATGGAGGTGGTTGGGAGAAATTGGGCATGACCCGGGTAAATGGGGGGGTATGTTGGGATGTGGATGGGCCATGTGGTGGGAATGGTATGTGAGATGGGGTGGATGGGATGTAGGATGTTGGGGGCATGGGTGATGAGAGGGATGGAATGTGGGAAGTAGGCGGGGGATGGGACTCCCTGGGGGGCTTTGGAAGTATGGGGATGCGGTTATGGTGTTTGGATGGGAGATGGGGATGTAAGGATCGGTTGGGAAATGAGGGGTTTTTGAGGGGATGAAAAGGGGTATGTTGGGGAATGTAAGGGAAGGGGATGAGGTGGAGGTGAACAGGCGCTAAATGGGCCCGTGATATCGAACCTGGCTTGGGTGAAGGTGTCGGAGACCGGATCTTCTCCTATGCGGGAATGGGAAGGGGATGACGGTGGGGATGTATCGGCTCTTGACATGATCTGCCGACGAGTATTGTATTGATGTCGCGGATAAGGGCCAAATACCTTCCTGGTTCTTCTCCTATGGGCCGGGTTTGAGGTCGCCGTAGTGCCGGTCACTCCAAGGTATATTTTTTATTGTTTTTCTTTGTGTGTTTTTTTTTGGGTTTTGGAAAATGATTATTTTTTATTTTGAAAAGTGAATTTTGTGATTTTTGATTTTTGATTTTTGATTTTGATTGATTTTTCCTTTTTTATTTTAAGGTGGATTTTTTTTTTTGAAGATGAGGATTTTCTTTATCTTTTTTTTTTGCAATTAACTCCCCTCTACTTAGATGACTGATGACCTGGTGCCCAGGGTCAACTCCCATTTCGGGCGATATATGTACCTTTTGTAGGTCCCACGGCGGGATCCGACACACTTCGGAAGAAGCGAAAGGGAACCCTTTCGTTCTATTGAAGGCGAGGGAATCCACACAAATGACCCGATCCCCCGGAGCAAATCAATAAGAAGTCGCCTTCTTTTGGTAGGCGAGCATATTGGGTGTTAGAGAATGTGGGAGGCTACATGGACACTAATACCGCTAATCGGGGAATTGGGGTGGTGGATTGGGCCTCGGTGAGTTCTTTGACCAGTATATCTTTGGTATATATATATTATGCCTTGACCAAAAAAGTACAGATTTGGTATGGGCGATATATATATATCGTGCTTAGATCTAGGATTTTATTTGGCGTATATATTATATCTTTGTGTAAATCTGATATTATATATATATTGGGTAAAGGTTACTGTATGACATGATGGGCAAGCCTGAATGTGGGTCTTTGAACTGGTTTCTTGGGAGAAATGTTCCCGGGGACTGTTGTGTTTGTTATCGGGTCCCTCCTTTCCGTTTCCTAGGGATACACGGCTGAATTTTGGGTTTTCTACGCTCTCACCAATGCGAGTTTTACGGCTTGATCGGAATTGGCAACCCAACCGATATACCTCCGGCGCAAGGGCCTTCTCAGGTACTGGAAGGGGTGGTTCTTTTCAGGATCATCACCACTAGGGCTGCCGCCTTACTGGGAACCGGGTAAATTATATCTGTGCCTAAACTCCCCGAAAACTACCCAAAAATGCAAAAATAAATTCAATTATGTCCCAATATTGTTGGTTCACTTTTAATTACGAATTTTTATAGGGGAGTGAAATTAAGTCCAAAATCGGGTCGGGGATGACAAACCCGTGCCGCCTCAACGTGAAATATGATGACATGAAATAAAGTGCAGTAGGCCCGTAAGCGGCTAAGGCTTGTAAATGACCGAAATTTAAATGACGTGAAAATAAATGCGGCCGGGCCGTAAGCGGCTAAAGCGGCTTAAATGCTTAAATGACTAGAATCGTAAAACTGAAATTTAAAGAAGTAGTAGGCCGTAAGCGGCTAAGACATAAGGACTGAATCGTAAGGGTGAGTACGTTAGTAAAAACAACAAAAAATAATGAAAAACAGCAGCAAATTAGAACAAAAAATAGCCATGGTTAGTAAAAATAATAAAATAAAAGGAAAGGCCAACAAGAGGGGAATCGCTAGGGTGAAGTCCCCAGCAGAGTCGCCATCTATGCGACCGTGGATCCTCTCGAACCCGTCGCGGCGATGCGCTCGCCTTGGATAAAATGTAGAGTCGCCACCCGGAGCTTTTAGTGACCCGGGAAATCTTCAAATCGATATTTTGAGCACCGATGTGCTAAATATGACTCTGATTTACCGGTCTTTGCCAAAGGCTCTAAGGTAGGGGCTTCGGTTATCGATCGGGAAGGGTTTAGGTACCCGATCAACCCGCACGTAGCGGTCTCTATCTATGGCCAAAAATGAAAATAAAAAGGGCGGAGTTTCCCCTTGCCCGAAGGCAATACGGTCCTATCAAGCTTTGAGCCAAACGGAAATTTCGGCGGTGTAACGGCTTGAATCCTTGAATGGAGGAGACACCAAGAAGGTAGAGGAAGAGAGGGGTGAGCCAGAGCTCACGGACCCTTGTTGCACCGTGGAAGATCTTCGCTTTGGCGTGCTTCTGATGGCTTAAATGGTGTGAAAATGGGTTTTAATGCTAGGATTCAATAAAGTAAGGGGTGTAGAGTGAAACTAGAGGCTAGACTTTAGCAAAAGGGAGTGATCTAATGGTGGAAATGGGTTGGAATAGGTGAAGTATGCGTGCTGGAATTCTGGAAAATATTGGCATTTTCTCTCACTAGGGTTCTCTCTTAAGCACTTCTCTAATCCTTCAACAAAAATTCAACCCTTAAGGAAGAGGGGGGCCTCTCTATTTATAGAGAAGGGATGGGTTAGGGGCTTACTTAAGAGCTAATTGGTTTAGCAATTAGGTAATCCCCCATCTAAGGTTTTTTGGGTTTTCAAGGTCCGAGGGTTTTGGGAAACTGGTTTCAATGGCGGATGATGGGGTGAGACCATGGGTGACTTAGGGTTGCCAATAAGCTCAAAGGGGGTGCAACCAATCTCAAGACACCCACCTCAACCTAGGGGATGGTCAAAGGGTCAAACTAGATGGAGGAAATTCGAGCTACTGATGACAGTTGCTGTAGCTAAGCTGGGCGTATATATTATATATGCCTAGTTTAGGAACAGTAATTTTCACCAAAATCAGGGGAGTTTTGAGAAGATGAAACCCGTGGTGGGTCCCACCTATACTGGGCGTATATATTATATACGCCCGGCCAAATTTTCCCTAAAATAGGCAAACGTATATAATATATACGCCTGAGTAATCTGAGGTAAAAATGGCTGGGCGTACGTAATATCTACGCCTGTGTAAAATTCATGATTTTATGTGAAACTTAAAACGGCCATAACGTTTGAACCGTAGCTCCAAATTGGGTGATCTTTGGCTTGTTGGAAAGCTGGAGAAGTTCTCTTTCCAATGGTATATGGATCATCCATGGTACTAGTATATGTGAAATTCTGTAGCTCTCCTCCCATCAACCGCCAGAAGGGTTTAAGTTAGGTCTGGGAAGGGATTCTAGGGTGTAGGGGTGACTTCTAAGGGTTAGGGGAATGGCTCTAAAGGTCTTAGGGTGATTCCTACTAGTCTAGGTAGGTTCCTAAGGGTTCAGGGGGGTGCCATCGGATGCACAGGGGTACATCTCTCCCGAAGTACAGATTGATCGGGCCTTGGGCCGAATTTGGGTGTCTACACTCAGTTACCATACTGCCAGACTTTGAGGTACTTCTTCTTTCTTCACCTAATGTTGACCATAGCTAGTCCATCTTCAACTCTTGTTCCTTTACCTTCTGAATTCTCAGAGTGAGGGTAAGGTTAAATCAGATACATAGGTTCAAGTGCAAGTACTCAGGTGTATTTTTGAAGAAATTTAGGATTTAAGGCTCAAAGAGGGTATAGACAAGGGCAGTTGCTTAAGGTTGGTCTATTAAGGCTCAAACTGTCCAAGAGAAGGCCTTGATCCTTTCCTAAGTCTCATGAGTGCTGTCAGTTATTTCAACTTGGAGTTGCCTAACTTCTAGTGAGCACAGTGACTCAGCCAGTCCTTAGAGCTAGAAAAAATTGCCTTAGTCACTCTTCAAAGAAATTCTTTTTTATAGGCCCCAAACCTCACTGGTTATGGTCTTCCTTTGAATTCTTAAGTATGTCCTTACCTTTTTCTCTCTCTAGTGATTCACTAAGTGCTGATACAAGTAAGTTTCCTTGGTGATCTCATCATGGAGATGTGAAATTTTAAAAGTTTATACTGTCTAAAGTCTGGAAAAATTTTAATTTCATTATTTTTCTGATTCTCCAGTGAACATGGTTCCATTTCCATATTACTAACATGATTATGCTACACTTAGGTTAACTATTCCATTGGCAGGATCTGCTTGCCACACCCCCAAACCTATGAGGAGCAGTGTCCTCACTGGATCAAAGTTGGGTGTGCAGCAAATTTATTAAGGGAATAATAACAGGAGACAACAAGAAAGAAAACAACCCAGAACAGAGAACTGTACAGAATAACAGAAAAAGAAAATTTCATTAAGACTAAAAAAAAAGAAAATTACAAAAAGAAAGAAGAAAGGAGAGAGGGATCAAGGATGGGGGGGCTGAGAAGGTGGTGGAAGGGGTTGAGTGGAGGGGGCAGGGCATGGGGATGGTTCTACCTTTTGCTTTTTCTTCTATGGCTGGAGCTTTTCCTCCTCCTTAGCCAGGATCTGTTGAACCTCCTCGTATTCATCCCAGAGGGGTTGTAGGGGGTCCGACCCTTGAGGTGGGGGCGGTTCCAACCACATCGGGTAAAACTTGTTAGGCAGCACATTAGGCTTGTCATCTGCCATTGTTAGGACTAGGGAAGGACCGCTAGGGTGAGAGGAGAAAGGATGAGATGAATATGAAAGGGGCTCCCTATGTATTTAAAGACGAGGATGGTGGAAGATGAAACGGTGGAATAGCATCCAAGTCGCCGCAATTAATTGAGAATGAGTTGGGAAGTGACAAGTCCCAGCAATCAGCGTGGGAAATGACAAATGCAGTTGACTCGCACAGTTGGGCAAGGGGGTCGCGAGATAGGAACGAAATCTTGCGATGATGAATGTTGTAGCTTGTAGTGCGCGAGAGGCTCTGCAGTGTTTGTTGAAGCTCGCGACAGCGTAATAAATACTTTATGTGAATTGCGCGAAAGTTTCCCAAATCTCAAATTGGAATGCGTGAGGCTTAGTACCAAACAGGGAGCAATTCATGCAGTTCAGCATTCAATTCAAAAATCAGCAAATCGCAGAAGAAGTAATCATACCAACCCCACCGAAACTCTATCAGACCCCATTGAGACACTACGGTTTCCTAAAAACTATGAAAGAAACTAAAGCAGTATAGTACAACATGGACACAACTGTGGGTCATGTAGATGAAGGGGTCCCTTGAAAATGAATAGTGTTCATAGGATCGGCAAGTTTTTCGAGACAAGGCTTAAGCCTCTGACCATTCACCTTCAAGGTCCGCCCAAATTTGGGATCCTTGACTTCCACAGCACCAGATGGGGAAACATTTATAACAATATAGGGACCTTCCCATCGGGATTTTAGTTTGCCAGGAAAGAATTTTAGTCTGGAGTTAAATAACCAAACCTTGCCACTAGGGATGAAGCTCTTTCTCAGTAAGCCCTTATCAAAGAAAGCTTTGGATCGTCCCTTACAGATCTTGGCATTGGCGTAAGCATCCATCCTCAGCTCGTCCAATTCAGACAGCTGCAGGGACCTGTGATGACCAGCATAAGTTAGGTTCATATTTAAGTTTTTAATGGCTCAATAGGCCTTGTGTTCTAATTCTACTGGGAGATGACATGCCTTGCCATAGACCAGTCTGAATGGGGACAGTCCAATGGGAGTCTTATAGGCAGTCTGATAAGCCCATAGTGCATCATTGAGCTTATCAACCCAATCTCTCCTATCAGTCCTCACTGTTTTCTCAAGGATGTGCTTGATCTCCATATTGAAAATTTCAACTTGCCCACTTGTCTGTGGGTGGTAGGGAGTAGCAATCCTATGGGTCACAGAATATTTCTTGAGCAAGCTCTCGAAATTCCTGTTACAGAAATGACTGCCCCCATCACAGATAATAGCTCTAGGGGTTCTAAATCTTGAAAAAATGTTCTGCTTTACAAATTTGAGGACCACCTGGTTATCATTGGTTCTTGTGGCAATGGCTTCTACCCATTTGGAAACATAGTCCACTCCCACTAAGATGAAATGGTAACCATTAGAAGGAGGAAACGGGCCCATGAAGTCTATACCCCATACATAAAACAATTCTACGACAAGGATGGGTTGTAAAGGCATGGAATTTCTTTTGGACAACCCGCCTAATGTTTGACATCTCTCACATGCCTTGCAGTGTGTATATGCATCTTTGAATAAAGAAGACCAATAAAACCCACACTGCAGGACCTTGTTAGCAATTTTTCTCCCACTAAAGTGGCCTCCACAGGCATTTTCATGGCACATGGCCAGAATACTGGGGGCATCACTTTCGGTAACACATCTTCGGATGATTTGGTCTGCACAGTTCTTGTATAGGTAAGGTTCCTCCCAGAAAAAATATTTGACCTGTGAGAAAAATAGGTCTTTGTCTAATTTGGTCCAGTGGGCAAGAATCTTTCCTATAACAAGATAGTTCACAATGTGTGCAAACCAGGGGACCAAGGATTGGATGGCAAATAATTGCTCATCCGGGACGGCATCATTTGGAGGACCATCAAGACATTTCTCCAACACAATTCTGGACAAGTGGTCAGCCACCACATTCTCCACACCCTTTTTGTCTTTGATTTCAATGTCAAACTCCTGCAGCAGGAGTATCCATCTAATCAGCCCGGGCCTAGCATCTTTTTTGGACAATAGATACTTCAATGCTGAGTGGTCAGTGAAGATTATAGTTTTAGATCCCAGAAGGTAGGATCTAAACTTGTCGACAACATACACCACTACCAGAAGCTCTTTCTCAGTTGTGGTGTAATTCAACTAAGCTTCAGCAAGTGACTTGCTGACATAAGCAATGACCACAGGCAGCTTATCCTTTCTTTGGCCCAAGACAGCACCTATTGCCAAATCTGATGCATCACACATTAATTCAAATGGCAGGGTATAGTCTGGTGTCTGGAGTACAGGGGCAGAGGTAAGACAGATTTTCAAAGTCTCAAAAGCCTTTAAACATGCATCCGAGAAATCGAAAGGCACATCCTGGCAGAGCAGGTGGCACAATGGCTTAGCAATTTTGCTTAAGTTCTTAATAAACCTCCTGTAGAATCCTGCATGCCCAAGGAAATATCTTATTTGTTTGATTGTTTTTGGAGGGGGCAGATTGGCAATGAGGTCAACTTTGGCCTTGTCTACCTCAAGCCCTTCTTTAGAGACTACGTGGCCTAACACAATGCCTTGTGTTACCATGAAGTGGCTCTTTTCCCAGCTTAAGACCAGATTGGTCTCCTCACATCTTTGCAAAACTAGGCTGAGGTGTTGTAGACATTGGCCAAAACTGTCCCCATAGATAGAAAAATCATCCATAAAAATCTCCAAAAACTTGTCAATCATATCAAAGAATATGGCATACATACACCTCTAAAAAGTTGCTGGCGCATTACACAGTCCAAAAGGCATCCTTCTGTAAGCAAAGGTGCCAAAAGGACAGGTGAAGGTGGTTTTCTCTTGGTCTTGAGGATGCACAGGGATATGGTTGTACCCTGAGTACCCATCAAGAAAATAGTAAAAAGCTTTTCCAGCCAATTTGTCCAAAATTTGATCAATGAAGGGGAGAGGGAAGTGGTCCTTCCTGGTCTTAGAGTTGAGCTTTCTATAATCAATGCAAACTCTCCAGCCAGTGGTCTCAACTCTCCAGACTCGGTTTTAATAACTATTATGCCAGATTTCTTGGGCACCACTTGGATAGGTGCAACCCAGTTAGAATCAGAGATGGGGTAAATCACCCCTGCATCTAGCAATTTAATGATTTCCTTGAGGACCACTTCCTGCATGTGAGGATTTAACTTCCTCTATATTTCCTTGGAGGGAAGTGATCCTTCCTCAAGATGAATCCTGTGCATGCAGATTGATGCATCTATTCCTCCCAGATCTGTAATGGTCCAGCCAATTGCCCTTTTGTGCTTCCTCAAAACTGTTAGTAATTCCTCTTCCTGCTCATTGGTAAGAGAGGAGGATATAATCACTGAAAGCTTATCACCTTTCTCAAGGAAGGCATATTTTAATGTTTCTGGAAGCTTCTTGAGTTCCAGATTAGGGGCTTGTTGGGCGGATGGCAACATTGGTGCATTGGTGGTTGGAGGAAGAGGCAGCAATGTAGGTTTCCAAATGGAATGTTGCACTGAGCCCACAGAAGACTTCAATGTGGTCAGGTCTTTTGGTATCACGGCTTGGCTTTCTTCCTCCACCATATCTCAGACTCTAACTAAATTCCTGACAATATTGCTCCACTCCAGCAGAGTGGGCAATTTTTCATCCATAATTTCATCTAATACATCAACTGCAAGGCTCTCCTCATTGTCCTCGTGAGGGTACTTTGCACTGTTGTACACATTCAACTCAACTTTCATATGTCCAAAAGTTACCTCCATAACTCCAGACCTGCACTAAATGCATGCATTGGCAGTGGTCAAGAATGGCCTGCCCAAGATAACAGGTATGGGGTTAGTACTTTTGCTGCAGCCCATGTCCAAAACTAGGAAGTCAGCAGGGTAGAAGAATTTATCTACCCCTACCAGGACATCCTCAATCATTCCCATAGGCCTCCTCTCAGATCTATCAGCCATCATTAGCATAATGGGGGTAGGTTTTAGCTCCCCAAACCTAGCTGCAGATATACACTGTATGGCAGCAAGTTAACACTGGCTCCCAGGTCTAAAAGGGCCTTCCCAATTGTATGGTCTCCAATTATGCAGGGAATAGTGGGGATTCCTGGATCCTGCAACTTCTCAGGTATTGATATATTAAATACGGAATTCACTGTATCAGTTGCAAAGACTTTTTTGGACACATGGCCTCGAGCTTTTCTCTTTTGGGTACAGAGGTCTTTCAGGAACTTTGTATAGGTTGGGACCTGTTTAATTGCCTCAAGCAGGGGCAAATTGATTTTCACCTGCTTGAAGGTCTCCATCATTTCCTCCATCTGGGCATTCCCTTTATCAAAAGGGACCGGACTACCCAAAGCTTGAGGAAATGGCAACTGAGGTTCTGCTGGTTCCTCAGCTGCTAGCCCATGACTAAACTTCTGTTTCTTTCTTTTTTCATGTTTTTCTCCCTGCTGAGGCTCAACTACAGCCTCTTTATTTTTCTCCTGTTGTCGGGTAGCAGGCAATTCTTAGCTCTCTGTTCTAACAACATCTCTATCACACTCATTCGAATAATTTGTGGAAATGACCTCTGCTGGTCTGTTACCCACCTGGTTGCCTATCGTCACCGCTAGTGACAACATTGGTTCCCTCAAAACTTGAGGAAGCTTCTTCAATTAAAAACTGACCCTTGGGGTTGGCATTCGGCTGGCAGGGCAACCTCTCCTCATCTCCCCTAGCGAAGGCATTTGAAATTTTGCTTATCTGCTCTTCCATGGCATGGATGCTCTGACTGTGAGAGCTCACGGTTTGAGCCAAGGACCCCAGGTTTTGCAATGAAGTCAAGACCTGGTCCTCGAAGGAAGCATTTCTTGGCTGAGGTTGGGGTAAGATCAACTGATTTTATTGCTGATGGGGCTGTTGCTGGTGCTGGAAATTGAACCTAGGGGCATATCCTTGATTGAACTGCTACTGTGGCCTTTAAGGTAAGGCCAACATCTGCTGGGACTGCATATAGTTGTCTTGCCTCCATCTCAGATTTGGGTGGTCTCTCCATTGGTAACCAGCATTTTAGTGCTGGTATCCATATGGCTGTCTGTTGTAGCCACCAGATTGTTGCTGGCCATAAGATTGCACAGCAGCAGCATGTTCCAAAACTAATTAAGGATACTGCCCTGCAGATGGACATTCCTCTACTGTGTGCGGTGGGGACTGGCATATCAGACATGCCTCCACCACTTGAGCAGCCCATCTGGGTTACATCACAGTTAGTAATTTGTCAAACTTCTTTGAGGGGTTAGCCATCTGCAGCTGCAGGTCATTATTCCCAGACACCTCATAAACTTTTCCTCTTGACAAAGCAGCAGGCCCCACTTTTGACTCAGACTCCTGACTAGTTCTTGCCAGGGATGGTTTTTGAAAAGCATTTTCACTAATTACCTCAAACAATTCCCATGCCTCATCAACAGTCTTGTGCATGTAAGTTCCACCACAAGAGGCATCAACCATATCTCTATTTTTCTCAACAATCCCATTGTAGAAGCTTTGTACAAGCTGCCAGTCTGGGATCTTGTGGTGGGGGCATTGTTTGAGCATTTCTTTAAACCTATCCCAGGCTTGATTAAAATCCTCAGTTGGGGATTGGGCAAAAGCAAGAATTTCCTTCCTCAACTGGCTAGTTTTGGTCTCAGGGAAAAACTTTGTCAGGAACTTGGTCTGTAGGTCTTTCCAAGATGCAATGTTATTGTTGGGAAGAGTAGCCAACCAGGTACTAGCCCTATCATTAAGAGAGAAGGGAAAGAGCCTGAGCCTAGTAGCCTCAGGTCCCAAACCAGCGATATTGAAAGTGGTGCACAAGGCCAAAAATTGGTCAATATGCTTATAAGGGTCCTCCTTGCTGAGCCCATGGAAAGAGGGCAGCATCTGGATGATTGAAATTTTAATCTCATAATTCCCTTGAACATCAGGGAATTGAATGCTGAATGGAGAGTTATAGTCATCCGGAGCATTCAACTCCTTGAGAGTTCTGGGTTGTTCTTCACCCATGAATACTGTCTCAGATTCAATTGGGGGCTCTACTGTGGTGTGCCTGTTCCTTTCCAGCCTTCTACCCCTTTCTAGCTCAGGGTTGAACGGCTCTAAAGTAGGACTAAGAGAACTCCTACCTAGCATGCAAACACACCACTAGCAGGGACAACTCCTTGCATGCACATTGCACTTGATTCAAAGAATTTTTTAACAAATTTATAGCTAATTTAAGAAGACATACATTTACAACTATATTAAACAACTGCTATGTATTTTTCAAAGAAACTAGACTGGGTGTAAAAGGTTAGAGAATTGCAAACAGAGGTAGCTAATCTCCAAATACAGTCCAATGTCCTTCTCTGCTGTTGTCTAGATCTGCAAGAAAGATTCAAAATTATATCAGCAGTATCAATTATTCACATTTACAAAGAATACTAAAAATACAAAAACTAAGGGTCTACTAATAGATCATCTGTCCCTGGCAACGGCGCCAAAAACTTGTTGCGACTTCTCAGTCTGCTTGGTTTATTTGTTGGTGGTAAAAACAATTTAAAATCAAAGAAAGAGTAAAACAGGGGATAGAATCAGCACAACTGAGAAATTCTAGACCTGCAAGATACAGGTTCCATTTGTAGCAAGTTTTGATAAGTAAGAGTTTGTCCCACAGGGAAAGGTGATCTACAGCTCCAAAGGAGCCATCTCTAGTAGTCCCTCCAGATCTGACTATAGATCTGGCAGTCCTAAAATGAGGGGAGTTTAAGGTCACTTATTCTAAATATTCTAAGATAGCCTAATGAGTTAACTACAGAAAGGGTTGAGAAGATGGATGAATTATGGAAAATAAATATAAAAGGGTGAGAAGTAGGTTATTGAGTCTAGATCAGAGGAATTTTGTAACTCAGATTCAGATCTGATGTTATGGAAATCTTGTCCAATGGCTACATTATCACCAAAGAGGAGGAAGAATTCAACTCATCCCTGTGCCATGATCCAATCCCTTAAGCTTATAACCTGTCCACTTAAATGGTCACAGACTATCCCATAGGGGAACAACTGTTCAGAGATGGGTCAAAACAAATTAATCATTGTAGGCACTACTTCATCCAGGCTACAAGCTCAGGGAATCCATAGGGAACCTCAACCTCTAAAGCCCTATGTGTGGGGCTAAGGCTGTATAGGACCATGATAGCCTAGACACATAGAACCAACAAGAGATTGAGTACCACCTTAGATCTAGCTGTCCATTGCTTGAGTGGGGCTGCAATGATCCAGTCACAAGCCTACAATCTCTATAACCAGATCAGATCTAACATCTGATGGCGGGTCTATATAAATATATGGGGAGCCTGCCTCAGCACAATCTCTTACCAGGATTAACAGCTCAGGCACGGGGAGGAAGGATCCATCTTGGATCGACGAATTGGATTCACCCTAAGGCTATAGCCTATCCACTTAAATGGTCACAAACTATCCCAGAGGCTATCCTCCTCACGGAGCCCAAGACAAAACAAGTTAATTGCTGCTACCACCATGGTCACAAGGCTACCAGCTCAGAAAAACTTGTTGCGACTTCTCAGTGTGCTTGTTTTATTTGTTGGTGGTAAAAACAATTCAAAATCAAAGAAAGAGTAAAACAGGGGATGGAATCAGCACAACTGAGAAATCCTAGACCTGCAAGATACAGGGTCCATTTGTAGCAAGTTTTGATAAGTAAGAGTTTGTCCCATAGGGAAAGGTGATTTACAGCTCCAAAGGAGCCATCTCTAGTAGTCCCTCCAGATCTGACTACAGATCTGGCAGTCCTAAAAGGAGGGGAGTTTAAGGTCACTTATTCTAAGTATTCTAAGATAGCCTAATGAGTTAACTACAGAAAGGGGTTGAGAAGATGGATGGATTGTGGAAAATAAATATAAAAGGGTGAGAAGTAGGTTATTGAGTCTAGATCAGAGGAGTTTTGTAACTCAGATTCAGATCTGATGTTATGAAAATCCTGTCCAATGGCTACATTATCACCAAAGAGGAGGAAGAATTCAACTCATCCCTGTGCCATGATCCAATCCCTTAAGCTTATAACCCGTCCACTTAAATGGTCACAGACTATCCCATAAGAGAACCACAGTTCAGAGATGGATCAAAACAAATTAATCATTGTAGGCACTACTTCATCCAGGCTACAAGCTCAGGGAATCTATAGGGAACCTCAACCTCTAAAGCTCTATGTGTGGGGCTAAGGCTGTATAGGACCATGATAGCCCAGACACATAGAACAAGCAAGAGATTGAGTACCACCTTAGATCTAACTGTCCATTGCTTGAGTGGGGCTGCAATGGTCCAGTCACAAGCCTACAATCTCCATAACCAGATCAGATCTAACATCTGATGGCGGGTCTATACAAATATATGGGGAGCCTGCCTCTGCACAATCTCCTACCAGGCTTAACAGCTCAGGCTCGTGGAAGAAGGATCCATCTTGAATCGACGGATTGGATTCACCCTAAGGCTATAGCCTGTCCACTTAAATGATCACAGACTATCCCAAAGGCTATCCTCCTCACGGAGCCCAAGACAAAACAAGTTAATTGCTGCTACCACCATGGTCACAAGGCTACTAGCTCAGGCTCCCATGAGAATTTCAGATCTAGTGGGTCCTGTGGTGGGGCTAAGGCTGTATAGGACCGTGATAGCCCAGACACACAGGTCACTTGGATCTGAGTGGATCCTTAGAATCAGTCCGCCATTGCTTTGAAATACAACCAAAGCAATGGCAGATCACAAGGCAGCAGCCTTGCACAGAACAGCTGACAAATGCATAAATCCCATAAGAGTACAAATCCTATTAGAAAAACTCCATTAATCTAACCTCAATAGACATACAAAGGCATGGCAAGCAAGTGCTGAGCCATGGAGAGAAGAAAAAGAAGAAAAAGAAAACTACTTACTGTTACAGGAAGAATAAGAACGGAAAAGAAAATTACAAAATCTGAGATAGGAGTTCCTCTTCTAAATTCTAACTCCAAGTCTCCCTTCAGATCTCCCTAAACTTAAACCAGGCTTAGGTTTATATAGCAGTGGTGTGGGGGCGCATTAGGGTTAGGAAACCCTAATTTTAACAATGCCACGTGGCCGAATAATGATCCTTAGATGCCTCGAGGTGCTTGCACGGAGATTTGAGCGTGAGAGTGCGTGCCCTAATCCTTGGAAATCCCCAGAAAGTCCTCTGCAGAATGATAGAAGTTGGAGTTCAGAGCTTCGCCAGGTTGCAGTCGATTCCCAGACTTGTCGCGTGGTAGCTCTAGTCTTCGCGTGGTTGAGTTTAACATTAAAGCTTCAGACGTCGCGTGGTTGTAGCTTCTTGATGCTTTGAGCAGTCGCGAGGTAGACAGTTAAGCTCTCGCTGGGTTGGGCTTCGCGCAGTTGGATTGATAATTGTGAATAGCACGGGAACTGCGCGAGCTTTCCACTTCACTTAGCGAGGCTAATTCTGGCTTTTGCGAGACTGCTTTCTTTCTGAACAGCATGAGAACTACGCGAGAAGTTCACTTCTTAATGGATCTTCGCGAGGATCCTCGCGAGGCATTGAGGCTTTCTAAACTGCGCGACAGGTTCTCTTGATATTTACATCCCGCGACTATTGCGCGATAGCTATGCGAGGCAGGATTCTGAAGCTCTCTCCTCAACTGTTCTGAGTGAACCGCGCAAGGGTGAGAGGGGTCTTCTTGAACTGCGTGGGAGCTGTGCGACCTTTAACTTCTAAACTTCGTGAGAGCTGCGCGACTTAAGGCTTCTGAAGCTCTTCTGTCACTCTACTGCGTGAGAACTTGTTTGTGACGTCTTGGGACTTCACGAGGACTGCGCGAAGTATATTTTTCTGATTCCTCTGGAGCTTTATCAGCTGCGCGAGGCTCTTCTATGGTCTGGATTCATGGTTCATTCTTCTGAGGGAAATCTGGTGCCAAAATAGGCTCCTTAGCAGGATTCATGGCCTTATTGCCCTGTTGTTTATTACGTACAGAAAACACTTAACAAGCATTTATTAGAAGGCTAAGGGTCTAATCAAAGGTTAAGTTAAGGGGTGAAAAGTGGTACTTTTCAGGTCTTAACAGTAGTCTTCCTCGAGTGATGACCTTGTTTTTCTGCATCCAACCTTGGTCAAGCAGGGGCCCTACTGTGATTCCTTTTCTGAATAAAAATGCCCCAGTGTCAAAGTGCGATGGAGCTTTTCTGGGATTTGGTGAGTACTGAAGTCTATGGAGGGCTACGTGTGTGTTTGGTGAGTTAAATTTGAAGAAAGATCTCTGATAATATCGCCGAATCAGAGGGGTGTTTAGTTATGTCAATCAGATATTGGGTTTCGCCTTTGAAAATGGCCATCATATCCCTTAGTCTTGGTAGGAGATGAGTGATAGGTAATAGGTGATTGCATATGTTGTCATTCATGAGTTTTCACCTTCATTTATGAAAATATCTTAGGAAAGGTTCTGACTCATCATCCAAAAATCAAATAAAATGGTGAAAGAGGGGTAAGGCTCAATGGTGTAGGGATAGCTTTGTACTCAACAACTTTAATGGGGATAGGCAACAACCTTTTTCTCGGGTGGTGTATGGTGCCATAAGTGAGCTCTCTGTCATGCTTCGGTAACATCAAAGTCTCATATTCTTCGGTTAGCAGTAGTTTGTCCTCCTCCCACCACCTTATGACGACATCTAGTAGTGTGAAGATACCAGGGATGCCCTCACAGCTTGCTTATACTTTCCTAATAAGATTATCAGGAATGTCCTCACAATTTGCTTATGCTTCCCTCGGCTCATTGACTTGTTCACTCATCGTATTACTCTCACTTGGTTGTGCTTCTTCATTTTCTCTCTTTTGGTCTCTCACTTTTGTCCCTCTCTTGAAGCATATATATTGAAAGCAGCCTGCTAACACAAGAATAGTGAGTTTTGATTGAGCCAAACATCTTTATTTTTTATGCTCTAACGTCTCATTCAATGGTGGGAAAAGGGGGTAAGAATCAAATGTTCCCTATGCTTTTAAAAGAAGTTGGTTATCTGACTAGTCCTTTCGATCAAATGGCCCAAATAAGAAGGTGGGCGATAAGTTAGAAGATTTCCAAGATACCTTCAAAAATAATGACGTACGACTAGTGAATGACTTGTCATGACTACGAGGGTGGTAAATATAAGCTTCTATGTCTTATTATGGAACGTGATGATCACGGTGCTAAGGGTAGTACTTTCTCAAGTACATGGCGTTCCACAGGTTGGGAAGTTCCTCCCTATCTTGGATCACAAGTTTGTATGTATTTCCAGGGTATGCGGCTGCTATAACATACGGTCCTTCCCAATTCGACTTCAATTTTCTTTTTAGGTGAGCATGCTTAGAGGGCATGATTTTCTTCAGGACTAACTCTCCAATCTCGAGAGTTCGCTCGAGGACCCTCTTATCGTAAACCTTGACCATTCTCCTTTGATATACTTGCAGATGGTCGGCTGCCCTTAGATGCATCTCATCAAGTTATTTTAGCCAGATTTTAGCGAGCGAGCATGGCAACTCTCCTTTCGTCTATGGATAGTTGATCATCAAGTTGGACACGTAGAGATGGTACTTATATTTCATAAGGTAGGACTGTGTAGACACCCAAATTCGGCCCAAGGCCCGATCAGTCTGTATTCCGAGAGAGATGCACCCCTGTGCTTTCGATGGCACCCCTGAACCCTTGGGAATCTACCCAGACCTTTAGAAATCACCCTAAACCCATTAGAACCATTCCCCCAACCCTTAGAGATCACCCCTAAACCCTAGGATCCCTTCCCAGACTCAACTTAAACCCTTCTGAGAAATTGATGGGAGGAGAGCTACAACATTTTACACAGACCACTGTTGAGGAGGAGCCTAATACCATTGGAAGGAGGACTTCTCCAACTTTCCATCAAGCCAAAGATCACCCAATTTGGAGTTTTGGTTCAAAAGTTATGGCCGATTAATGTTTCACATAAAATCATAACTTTTGCTCAGGCGTATGTATTAGATACGCCCAACAAATTTGGCCCCATTTTGGTCAAGCGTATATATTATATATGCCTGGCATTTTTGGGCCAAATTTGGTCAGGCGTATATAATACATACGCCCAGCATAGGTAGGGCCCCCCACGGACACCCACCTTCTCAGATCTCCTCTGGTTTTCATAGAAATCAATGTACATAAACTGGGCGTATGTAATATAGACGCCCAGTTTAGCTATAGTAACTTTCATCAAATGCTCAAAAATCCTTCATCAGGTTTGACCTTTTGACCATCCCCTTGGTTGAGGTGGGTGTCATAGGATCGGTTGCACCCCCTTTGAGCTTATTTTCAGCCCTTAAGTCACCTATGGTCTCACCCTATCATCTGTCATTGAAACCGGTTTCCCAAACCCCTAGGACCCTAAAAACCTAGAAAACCTTAGATGGTGGATTACCTAATTGCTAAACCAATTAGCTCTTAAGTAACCCTCTAACCCACCTATTCTCTATAAATAGAGAGTCCCCCCCTCTTCCCAAAGGGTTGAAAAATTAAGGTTGAAAGTTAAGCTTAAAAGAGAGAGCCCTAGTGAGATAAAAATATATATTATTTTGCACTCTTCAACCAGAATTCCAGCATGCTTAGGTCACCCCTTTTAACCCATTTCAACCATTAGACCACTCCTTTCTTAGTCAAGCTTAGTCCCTAGCTTCATCCTACACTTTCTATCTACCGAATCCTAGCATTAGAACCTATTCCCCTACCGTTTAAGTCATATAAAGCCATCGGAAGCACGCCAAAGTGAAAGTCTTCCATGGTGCAACAAGGGCCCATGAGCTCTGGCTCTCCCCTCTCTTCCTCTACCTTCTTGGTGTTTCCTCCGTCCAAGGATTCAAGCAGTTACGCCGCCGAAATTTCGGTTTGGCTCAAAGCTTGATAGGACCGTATTGCCTTCGAGCAAGGGGAAGCTCCACCCATTTATTTTTTATTTTGGCCATAGATAGAGACCGCTACGTGATCGGGTGCCTAAACCCTTCCCGATCGATAATCGAAGCCCCTACCCTAGAGCCTTTGGCAAAGACCGGTAAATCAGAGTCATATTTAGCACTTCGGTGCTCAAAATATTGATTTAAAGGTTTCCCGGGTCACTAAAAGCTCCAGGTGGCGACTCTACATTCATTCCATTACGAGTGCATCGCCACGACGGGTTCGAGAGAATCCATGGTCGCACAGATGGCGATTCTGCTGGGGATATCACCCTAGCGCTTCCCCTCTTGTCGGCCTTTTTTTTAATCTTTACTAACCATCGCTGTTTTTTCTAATTTTTTATTGTTTTTCCTTCATTTTTGTTGTTTTTACTAACATACTTACCCCTACATTTCGGCTTTAAATTTCAATATTTTTGCCTAGTCACTTGACTGGCACCTTTTTTTTACTTACCCCTATGTTTCGGCTTTAAATTTCAGCAATTTTTGCCTAGTCACTTGACTGGCACCTTTTTTTTACTTACCCCTACGTTTTGGCTTTAAATTTCAGCAATTTTTGCCTAGTCACTTGACTGGCACCTTTTTTACTTACCCCTACGTTTCAGCTTTGAATTTCAGCAATTTTCGCCTAGTCACTTGACTGGCACTTTTCTTACTTACCTTTATGATTCAATTTTAAATTTCAGCACTTTATATTTTCCGCCTAGTCGCTTGACTGGCCCCGTTCTTTTACTTCTTGTCATATCCTAATAGTGGACTCCGGCCCGTTGAGGCGGCACGAGCTTGTCATCCCCGACCCGAATTTGGACTTAAATTCACTCCCCTTTAAAAATCTGCAATTAAAAGTTAACCAACTGTGTGGGGACCTAATCAAATCTATTTTTGCATGTTTTGGGTAGTTTTCGGGGGGTTTAGGCACAGATATAACTTACCCGGTTCCCAGTAAAGCGGCAGCCCTAGTGGTGATGGTCCTAAAAAGAACCACCCCTTCCAGTACCTGAGAAGGCACTTGTGTCGGAGGTATATCGGTTGGGTTGCCAATTCCGATCAAGCCGTAAAACCTACAATGGTAAGAGCGTAGACAACCCGAATTCAGCCATGTATCCCTAGGAAGCGGAAAGGAGTGACCCGATAACATACACAGCAGTCCCCGGGAGCATCCCTCCCAGGAAACCGGTTCCAAAGACTCATTGTGGGCTTGCTGTTCACTGTCAAATAGAGCAGGAAGAATAGTTTTTGCCAGGCGTATATATTAAATACGCCCGACAACAAATCCCCAGAAATACTCAGGCGTATATAATATATACGCCCAACTAAAATCCCCATATTTAAGCCAGGCGTATATAATACATACGCCCAGCCAAATCTGCTAGTTTTGGTCAGGCGTATATAATACATATGCCTAGTATAAACTGGGTTCAGGTAGCCTGATCTGAGGCCCAATCCACCACCCAAGTTCCCCGATTAGCGGTATTAGTGCCCACAATAGCCTCCCGCATTCTATAATGCCCAATATGCCCTCGCCCAGTAAAAAGAAGGCGGCTTCTCTTTTATTTGCTCCGGGGGATCAGGTCATTTGTGTGGATTCCCTCACCTTCAATAGAACGAAAGGGTTCCCTTTCGCTTCTTCCAAAGTGTGTCGGATCCCGTCGTGGGACCTACTAAAGGTGCATATATCACCCGAGACGAGAATTTTTCTAGGGCACCAGATCATCATTCATTTAAATAGGGGAGATAATTTTCGTTTGAAAAATCCAAAAAAACATATATATATATATATAGAAAAATCAAAAATCCGTATATACGTGTACTTTCAGTGTGACCGTCACTACGGCGACCTCAAACCCAGCCCATAGAAATAGAACTAGGAAGGTATACGACCCTTACCCAAGACACCGATACTACACTCGTCAGTGGATCATGTCGAGCACCGATACATCCCCACCATCATCCCTATCCCATTCCCATATAGGAGAAGACCCGATCTCCAACACCTTCACCCAAACCCGGTTCGATGTCACGGGTCCATTTGGGGCACCCGTGTTCTCATTCACCCCATCCCCCGGCCTTACATTTTCCCAACATACCCCCATCTCATCCCCTACTGAGACCCCTCATTTCCCAACCGACCCATACATCCCCATCTCCCATCCATACACCCTTACCTCGCCCCCCTACTCCCAAAGACCCCATCGGGAGCCCCATCCCCCGCCTACCTCCCACGTCCCATCCACCTCGTCATCCATGCCCCCTACATCCTATATCCCATCCACCTCATCTCACATGCCTTCCACATCACATGGTCCATCCACATCCCAATATACCACTCTATTTACCCAGGTCAAGCCCAACTTTTTCCAGGGTATGACTAGTAACCCACCATCTTCCACAGCCATACATCCATACCCTCCAAGCATAATCATTCATACCCCCCATACCCGGGTCATGCCCAATTTCATACCATCCAAGATCCCCCACCTCAATTCCAGTCCTAGGCCCAAGCCCAACAGACACAAGCCCACTCATCTCAGGCCCAAACCCACACGAATCCATGGGCCCAAGCCCAAATATCTTTAGAACCATGGGCCCAAGCCCACTCCCAAACCCAAGCTCAGGCCCAGGCCCAAGCCCAAATATCTTTAGAACCATGGGCCCAAGCCCACTCCCAAACCCAAGCTCAGGCCCAGGCCCAAGCCCAAACCCATCAGACTCAGGCCCAGGCCCAAAATCCTCAAGGCCCCTGGGCCCAAGCCCAAACCCATCAGACTCAGGCTCAGGCCCAAAACCCTCAAGGCCCATAGGCCCAAGCCCAAACCCATCAGACTCAGGCCCAGGCCTAGGCCTAAAACCTTCAAGCCCCATGGGCCCAGGCCCAAACCCATCAGACCCAGGCTCAGGCCCAAAACACTCAAGGCCCATGGGCCCAAGCCCAAACCCACCAGACTTAGGCTCAGGCCCAAGCCCATCAAACCCAGGCCCAGTTCCAAGCCCCCCAGGGCCCTTGGGCTCAAACCTATCAAACCCAAGCCCAAGCTCCATCACCCCACACCCAATACTAACATGGCCCATTAGCCCAAACCCAACAGGGCCCATTGGCCCAAAATCATGCCAACCCCCACACCCAGGCCCAAGGCCCATCAACCCAAGCCTTCAAAAGCCATCAAGCCCAAATCCATCAAACCCAAGGCCCGTCCACCCACACTCATCAAGGCCTGTTCACGAACCCCTTACCCTTTAACCAGTACCCTTCATTCACCTATACCCCTTATGCCCCCATCCTGCCTCCAACGGAAAATCCGATCCACTCCATTCCTCAAAACCATGCCTACAGCATCCCGCCACATCAACCACACCCCCATCACCCCCAGAATGTGCACCCATCTCAACCCAATATTCATCCACAAACCACTCATCCATTCACTCCTTCGCATCCCCTACAAGCCTTGTGGCCCCACCAGGTCATCCAACCCATCACCCCCCAGGTCCAAATAACGGACCTCGCCCCTCACCAGTACAATGATCAACAGTACGAGGAAGATAAGATCGGCAACAGTTGAGGAGCCGCTAGCTTCGGCCCCCCCAGGCCCACCATCGTCACACCCAGGGCCGAACAAAATCAGGGGGAGGCAGTCCTAGCTACAGCCTCAAAAGAATCAGAGCAGCTGAAAGAACAGATAAACATAATATAGAAGTAGCTGACGAAGATGGGAGGGCTAGAACTGCATTCGACAGACTTTTCAGACTTATGTCTGTTCCCGGATGTCCCCCTACCACAAAAATTTAAGATGCCACCATTCGATAAATATAATGGCACTGGCAACCCCATCGCCCACTTAAAATCTTACTATGGGGATATGTGCCAGTAAAGCGAAGATGAACGACTCCTCATCAAAGTATTTCAAAAGAGTCTAACAGGCCCAGCACTGAGATGGTTCACGTCCCTAGAACCATCCATGATAAAAACTTGGAAAGATCTGACACACTTATTCCAAGAACAGTATGTCTATAACATGGACATAGAGCCAAGAAAGTCGGATCTAGCCCGTTTAAAGCAAAGGCATGATGAAACTTTCAGTGCCATCTTAGGAAGGTGGAGGGTATTGGCCGCCCAGGTGACCCACCGGATTCCTGATGATGAGCAGATTGAATTGATAACCAAGGGAGCTCTCCCAGTCATCGCAGATTTTTTGGTGTATCAGCAACAGTCCAATTTTGCTGATTTGGTATGGAATGCCAACCGTTGTGAAGACGTCGTTAGAGAGGGCAGGTTGGGAAAGAGCATGGCCAACGGGGCCACCGGGGTTCGAAAGGTTGCCGAACCGAGAATCGAAAGAAGACCAGGGACAAAGGTACAGAACATCGTTTACCCCCAGGCCAATACCAATCCCCCCCGATACAGCTCCAGGCCACGCAACCACCCCCAGCCCGTTTCAAGCAAGCGTAAAGGCCGAACAACGGACCAAGAGCCCCATTTACCCAGGAATAGATGAGAGCACGATTCGAACGAGTGTTCACGCGGTTAGGGCAATCCTTAAGTATCATATTACTGGTATTGCTACAAAGAGGTTTGGTAAATTTACTCCAGCCTCGCCCACCACCCAATCCAATCCTGAGAAACTATGACTCGAACTTGCGTTGTAACTTCCACCAGGGGCCGGGTCACCCTACGGACCGGTGCTTCCCACTAAAGCACGCAATCCAAGATCTAATAGAGGTGGGAAAAATTATTCCCCCACCGCTTCCTCAAGGGCAGAACCAGAACATCCATCAAGCCCCTCTACCCTCGCACCTGGGGGGCCTAACATCCATTGGGTAGAAGAGGAAGAAGAAGAGTTTGATCCCTCGAATTACATCAGTAATCAAGAGGAGTTTTCATTCCCCCGGTTAAATAAGGGCGAACTATGTGTAGGGGTGATCGAGCCGCTGTACTTAGCCAATTACTTCCCCACCCCAGCATACCAAGAGGAGCCCTTAGATTTAAGGCAGTATTTTTCTACTCCCGCTCCCGCCTATCAAATCCAAACGGGCACAGCCCTGCCGCAATCATACACATATCCGCCCCACTCCTAATTTACCCCACAGTACACCCCACCTCCCAATCACCCCATTCCCTACACTATCCCACCATTAGCCACCCCATATACCCCTCTGTCACACCCAAATCCACCCACATCGTACATAACTCCACCATCCCCATACTGCCCTACCCCATACACACCCCCGAATCTCTCCACTCAATACACTACTCCGCCATCCCCAAATTATCTCATCCTGTACACACTCCCAAGTCCCACAACCCAGTATACCACCCCGCCATCCCCAAATCTTCTTGCCCAATGTACAACTACATCACCCCCAATTTACCCTATTTCATCCCTGAACCCATCATCACCCCACCATGCCACCCCATATACAAACCCTTCATATCCATACCCCCCTGCTCCATCCACTACCCCGTCATATCTCAATCACCCTGCTCTATGCACAACTCCATCATCCCTAATTTACCCCATTTTATCCACAAACCCATCATTGCCCCACCATGCCACCCCATATACAAACCCTTCATATCCCTATCACCCCGCTCCACCCACACCTCCGATGTCTCCCAGTCACTCCATCCCAGTCACACCCCCACCATCCCTTCGCTATTTCGCCTCCAATCAAACTCCACCCCAACCCAAATAAACAACCCCTCACCCACTCCCCTTATCACCCGCTCCCAATCACCACTGGTCTTACCGCTCCCAGGTAGTACCTATACAAGCCCCCTCCACACCCACAAATTCAACCTCGCCAATTCCCGCCACTACCATTCCGCCCCCTATTGGAGTCAATCTGGTCGGACCCGAGAATTCGACATACCCAGCCCAATCATCCCCAGAATCACCATGCACTCCCTTCCTCATCCCGAAACCTGCCTATGACCCGCATCAAGTACCGTTAAGCTATGAACAGACGGACATGAATGCTGGTTGTAACCGAGAGGAGACTGTCAAATTTATTACCCGATCAGACAAGATTTCTTCACAGCCAGAAGCATCGAGGGCCGTCAGAGGAGAAGAGAAGAAGAAAGAGCAGGCCGCAGGGAACCCCTTTGAGAAAATGGCCAGAGAGCACGTGTTGGAGACATAGCTCAAGATAACACCCGCACATATTACTGTGTGGGATTTTTTAATCACATCCGCGCTCCACTTTCAAGCCTTAATGGGAGCACTCAAAGACGCACATTTTTCCGCCCACATAACCCCAGATGAGGTGGGAGAAATAATCGGACAAGTATTGGCTCCAAATGCCATCTCATTCACTAATGCGGATATGCCGCTCGAGGGGAACAACCACTCTAAGCCCCTGATTATAACAGTGGACGTTGGTCTTAATAGACAATGGGTCGGCACTGAACGTATGCCCTCTAAGGACGGCAATCAAAATTGGTGCGAACCCCAACACCTTCCGGCCATCCATAATAAGCGCCAGGGGATTCAATGACGCCAGGGGATTCGATAACACCAGGAGAGAAATCATAAGAGAAGTAGACCTCGACCGGATCATCGGGCCGCAAACCTTCTCCGTCCCCTTTCAGGTGATGGACATCAAGTCTACGTTTAATCTACTATTGGGCCGGCCATAGCTACATGAGATTAGGGCAATACCATCAACTCTACACCAAAAACTCTGATTCATCTCAGGCGGAAGAATCGTCACCATCGTAGGTAAGAGCAGAGAAGACAGGGAGAGGAGCACTCTGCATATTGAGAATCCAAAGGTGCTTAACATGTCGCATGCAGCAGATGACACCGATCTCCATCAATTTGAGTATGACTTTTCAACCGTTACCCTCGGGTCGCCTGGAAAAACCCCTGCCAAAACTAGGGTAGGTATGAATGCAGTTGTGTTCATGCTCCACAAATGGGGCCACCAAAAAGGGAAAGGGCTGGGCCCGTGCCTTCAAGGGAGAAGAGACCCCGTCAGGGCTAAGGGGCAGCAAACCAAATTTGGCCTGGGCTACAGGCCCGTTGAAGAAGAAGTTAGAGAGGCCAAGGAAAAGATAATAGCCGCAGCAGCCGCCAGGGCCAGAGGAATCAACCTAGAAGAAGAAACTCCTGCCCGCCCCTACATCCATCAAACCTTTGTGAGCATCAGGGTGATAAAGATTGATCTGAATGGGGAGACAAGGGTAACCCCAGAGAAGCCGGTTTTTGCCCATCCTACCAACCCTTACATCATCCTCCCAAACCTCAAGGTGGACTTAGCTGCCCTCTCCTTATTTGAGGAGGAAGTTCCCTAGCCCACCCGTCACTCTAGCACCCGCCACTTTGAGCTCATCCTAACCATAGAGGACAGGGTCCTAGTGGATCCTCCATAAACATGCTAAGGGAAGAACTACAAAAGCCTACCGATGCCGCTTCCAACCAAAGAGGTAAAGGCCAAGCCTCGCAGGTAAGTAACTGGGCATCTTTGCCCCAACTCCTGGGAGCCGCCAAAAGCCATGAATACAACACCGACTCTCCAAAAAAAAACAACCTGTAAGAAGTGAGGTTAACCTCTGGGACACTCTACCCTGTATATATAGAGATCCACTTCGCCAGGGGCTAACCTCTGAAAAATTGCAAAAAACCATAAAAATAGAAAAAATATAAATTCTAAAAATATTGTCCTTTAAAATTTCTAATAAAATTAAAAATGATGTCGTGATACCCATCCCAAGTGAAGTCGACCCCTTTCCTGTAGAAATACAAGAAGAGGTAGGAGTCACGAGTCTGGATGAGGACGGTCAAATTGATGAGCTCCCCAATGAGCTCCTCAAACAATTTGCCGATTTTGAGTATGGCCCTACCCCGATCGTCGAAGAGACGGAGGATGTCAATTTGGGCACCAAAGAGGCCCCTAGAATCACCAAAATCGAAATATCGTTGTCCCCTGTGGAGAGAAAGGGTATGATAAACTTCCTTCAGTCATACCAAGACGTCTTCGCATGGCCGTATGAAGACATGCCTGGTTTGGATACCGATCTGGTTGAGCATGAGCTACCACTCGACCCTGATTTTAAGCCAGTTAAACAGAAGCTGAGACGCCTCTGACCTGAATGGATGTTGAAGGTGAAGGACGAGGTCATTAAGCTGTATGACGCGGGTTTCCTCATGGTATCCAAGAACCCACAATGGCTGGCCAATATCGTCCCCGTACCAAAGAAGGATCGGAAGGTTCGAATGTGCATTGATTTCCAAAATCTCAACAGGGCAAGCCCTGAGGACGATTTCCCATTGCCACACATCGATATCTTGGTCGATAACACTGCTAAGCACGAAATGCTCTCATTCATGGACGGGTTCTAGGGCTACAATTAGATTAATATGGCAGAGGCCGACCGAGAAAAGACTGCGTCATCACTCCCTGGGGTACCTTCTGCTACAAGGTGATGCCATTCGAGCTCAAGAATGCTGGGGCAACCTACCAGAGACCAATGACGGCCCTATTCCATGACATGAAGCACCGAGAGATCGAAGTGTATGTCGATGATATGATTGCCAAATCGCCGGAAAGGGATGACCACTTGGTAAACCTTCAGAAGTTGTTCGAGAGGTTGAGAAAGTACAGGTTGCAGTTGAATCCCCAAAAGTGTGCGTTCAGCGCTATGTCAGGAAAACTGTTAGGCTTTATTGTCAGTAGGAGAGGGATTGTGTAATATCCCAAAAAATCAAGTTAAACAGTGACCTCGGGATCCATGCCCGATTGGTCACAGATTTGACCAATTAGGAGTTAAATGGTTGACATAGAGTGTGATGAACGGATGAGATGTGATGGTTTGAGAGATTGTGTGGTGTGTGATGTGAATGTGAAGTCGCATACACCTACAACGGTGTATGTGCTCAACACACAAGGAAGGGGATAGATAAAAGGGTTTAATAACCCTAAAATCTATATTTTGGTTGTTGAAGGAGAGTAAAGAAGAGAGAGAGAGAGAGAGAGAAAAGTAAGGAGAGGAGTTATTGCAACTGATTGGAAGGGGGATTCAAGCGATAAAAGCCGGATTCGACACGGTTTGGATCCGTTAGAGCCAAAGCTGGAACCCCTAGCCTTTCCAACCACTAGATCTAATCAAATTGAGATTTGATTGAGGTAAATTTCTTGTGAATTAAATGCATAAGATATGAGAGGTTAATCGCAGTTAGAATGGTGTAAAATGTAGGTAGAAAGCTTAGAAAAATGGAGGAAGTAAGGAAAGAGAGTGAGAAGAGCAGCCAGAAGGGGGCTGAATCTGGCAATTTCGATTAATCAAAATTGGGTTTCGATTAATCGAAATTGGCCAGGAAGTTGAAAAGTCAGAGGACCCCGATTTCGATTAATCGAATTGGGTTTCGATTAATCAACTTTGATTTTCGATTAATCGAATTGAAAATTGATTAATCGACTGGGAGCCTACAGTGGACTCCAGTGAAGAAAAGAAATGGGTTTGATGAAATCAACTAATCGAAATGAAAATTTGATTAATCGATTTGTAAATTCGATTAATCGATTTGGGATCGATTAATCGATTTTGCAAACTCGATTACTCGAATTGAGAATCGACTTGATAGAGCAGAGAATTTCGATTAATCGAATTGGGTTTCGATTAATCGAATGGGAATCTCGATTAATCGATTTGAGAATCGATTAATCGATTTTGGAAATCGATTAATCGACTGGGCCAGTTTATGTTGACTTCTGAGTTTAACTTTGAGATTCTTGGGGGGTCTTAGACCTCTTTTGTTGCATCCTTAGAGATGTGTTTCACATGTTATGTGGTACCATAGGTGGTACGTGTGAGCAAGTGCACAAGGAGCCAAGTGGGACCTTGATGCGTTGATCAAACGAAGACTTGAGCTAGGGAACTCCTTGAACATGTACCTTATTTTACAAGAGCATGTATGTAGTGATATAGATTTGAAATTCCAAATGTTTTATTGCTTAAAGAGTTGGAAAAAGTGTGTGTGTGTGACATAAATAAAAGTAATCATAATGAGCCATCCCCAGGGGATGAAGAAGTAAAGAGATTAAAGCATCAGGTGTGATACAAGTGAATGGATACATCCCAGGGATGTATCCACGATTGAATCATATTTGATAGGCCTAACTGATATAAGATAGCACATTTACACGGTGAATAACTATATGTAAGGCACCGATATTTTTGTTATTTGAGGTTTGATAGGTTACCCCACCGACGTGGCGGGATATCCACGACTGACACGACAGGATATCCATGACCGATATGGTGGCGAAACCGTAGGCCAGTGCGGAGGCTTATCCGTACACAGTAAGCACACCCCAGGGGTGTTGATTGAGACTAGTGAAACCCCGCCACCAATCCCCAGGGGAAAGGGGCTTGGGTACTATTTGTATTCGCAGGGAATACGTTAAAAGTGTCTATATAGATGACGATGATGGGTATCTCATCGGGGCTCGATGCTATATTGCTCGGGGATTACTTAAGTTGAAAGTTTAAGTTTTGCTTTAGGCCTTTTCAGCATCATTCATGAATAAATAAAGACATGAGTAAACTACCAGTAAAATATAATGTTTTTTAACCGTTTTCATCAGTAACTGCATAGACACATCATGCATGGCATATCATAGAATATATGTGAGTAATAATTTATATGTTCAACTGTGTTTTGTTCCCTATTGAGCTAGGATGTAGCTCACCCTATAGACTATACGTCGCGGGTCCACTACTAGCAGCTGGCGAGGCTTCAGGAGACGCTGACCCCGGTGAGTCGGACCTTGCGGCCAGTGAAGAGTTGGAGCCACCTCCTGAGGACTTCTTCTAGAGGACTCCGTTGTGCCGCTTTGAGGGCTTTTGGATAGAGATTTGTATGGCTTGGTATGTCAAGCCTTGTTTTGGCTAAACAATGTACATGTATTAATTGAGATTATTCTTTTGGGGCGAACCATCCGTGATGATTTGCTATCATCGATGGTTCGGATCGATTCTCCATTCACGCAGGGGCATGAGGGTAGAACTGTCTTTTGAGAAATGCTTTTATATAGATTTAAATTCCGCAGTTTTATTTACTATTTCATTTTTTTACTTGATATGCCAATGTTCCGTGCTTAGCTAAGGGGCACGGTCAAGATGATCGTGCTGATGGCACGGGTTTCGGGGTGATGAAATCCGGGCTGTCACAGATTGAGGTCGATCCGACCAAGATCAAGGCCATCACTAAAATGCCACCACTGTCTACAGAGAAGGAGGTCATAGGCTTTTTAGGTAGAATCCAGTACATCAGTCAGTTCATTATACAGTTAACTCCGATATGCGCACTGATCTTTAAACTACTAAGAAAGGATTCACCAGTTGAGTGGAATGATGACTGCCAAGCTGCATTTGACAAGATCAAGGGTTACCTCCTAAATCCTCCAGTTTTTGTACAACTTGTACTTGGTAGACCCCTGATAATGTACCTATCCATGACAAAGTTTTCTATGGGTTGTGTGTTAGGACAGCATGATGAGACAGGAAGAAGAGAGCAGGCCATCTACTACCTGAGCAAGAAGTTCACTGATTATGAAACGCGCTATTCTCATCTGGAGAAGGCATGCTTAGCGCTCGTGTGGGCTACTCAAAGACTTCGACACTACCTATTATCCCAAGCCGTTCTACTTCTAGCATGGATGGATCCGTTGAAGTACCTGTTCGGGAAACTTGCTCTCACTGGCCGAACTGCACGATGGCAACTTTTATTATCTGAATTCAACATCACGTACGTCACTCAGAAATCGATCAAGGGGCAGGCCTCGTTAATCACCTTGTTGAGAGCCCTCTGCCTGACTACGAGCCTCTAAAGACTGAATTCCCCAATGAGGACATCTTGTTCATGACAGAAGAGGATACGGAGGAAACAAAGGAATCCTGAGTAATGCACTTTGATGGGGCATCGCATGTCGATGGCCAAGGAGTTGGTGCCATCCTAATTTCAGCAAAAGGATCCCACGTACTGGTCTCTATCAAACTCAACTTTCCCTGCACTAATAATATGGCTGAGTACGAAGCTTGCGCCGCTAGTCTACAGGCAGCTCTCGATCTGAATGTAACTCACCTTCGAGTTTTTGGCGATTCACAGTTAATCATATGTCAGACGAATGGTGACTGGAAGACGAAAGACAAGAAACTGATCCCCTATCATGAACACTTTGAGGATCTGATGGCTCGCTTCCAAGATATAACTTTCTCATATGTTCCCCGGATAAGGAATCGCTTTGCCGATGCATTAGCAAAAATTGGCGTCAATGATTGAAATCCCCTATGGTGTTGAGATGAAGCCGATCATGATCGAGTAGAGGAATGAGCCGGCCTTCTGCCTCCAGATTGAGGAACCTACAAAGCCTAATGATGAGCCACCTTGGTTCTCAGATATTAAGAATTTCCTTGAGACCCTAACTTTCCCAGAGGGTACATCCAAGATAGACTGACGAACCATTCAACGTTTAGCAGTAGGTTACGTCATTTACGGGGAATGCCTCTACAAGCGATCATACAATAATATCTTACTCAGGTACCTCACTGAAACTGAAGCGATCAATATTATGAAAGAAATCTATGAGGGAGTATGCAGAGCCCACATCAGCGGTCACATGCTCGCTAAGAAAATCTTACGGCAGGGATACTTCTGGACCACCATGGAATCAGATTGTTGCAAACATGTTCAAAAATGCTACAAGTGTCAAGAACACTCCAGTCTAATACATGCTCCTGCCATTGATCTTCACCACATGACCACTCCTTGGCCATTTGCTACCTGGGGCCTTGACGTTGTCGAAATGATTAATCCGAAAGCATCAAACGGACATCGATTCATCCTCGTCGCCATTGAATACTTCACCAAGTGGGTGGAAGCGGCGTCATATGCCAACATCACGGCCAGTCACGTTGAGAGGTTCATCAAGAACAACACCATTTGCAGATTCAGCGTGCCCAAAGATATCATCACTGATAATGGCACTAATTTTGCTAATAGGCACATCCAGGCCTTGTGCGAGCAGTTCCAGATCAAGCATCATCGATCATCCCCATATAGGCCTCAGACGAACGGAGCTGTAGAGGCGGCCAATAAA
Organism: Chloranthus sessilifolius; assembly: GCA_021018995.1. Taxonomy (NCBI): domain Eukaryota; kingdom Viridiplantae; phylum Streptophyta; class Magnoliopsida; order Chloranthales; family Chloranthaceae; genus Chloranthus; species Chloranthus sessilifolius. Next base: position 27,408,944 of record CM037597.1, on the reverse strand, counting down.
ACTCTAGTCCACATTCTGGAGAAGATGGTAGTCACTTACAAAGATTAGAGCTAGCAGTTAGCATTCGCGCTTTGGGCCTATAGAACGTCTATCCATACTACTACAGGGGCAACCCCGTTCTCCCTTGTGTATGGAACCGAGGCCGTCCTCCCGGTAGAGGTTGAAGTGCCCTCGCTCTGAATCCTCATAGAATCAGGCTTACCTGAAGCAGAAAGAGAAAGATCCTGCTTTGAACAATTAAACTTATTAGACGAGAAGAGACTCCTAGCCTTGTGTCACACTCAAGTTTACTAGAGGAGAATCGCACGCACTTACAATAAACGTGTCCGCAGGCGAGATCTAAAGGTAGGAGACACTCTGCTGAAGAAGATCTTTCCATCCCTCCATGCCGATCCAAGAGGAATGTTCATGTAGAACTGGGAAGGACCATACGTCATTCGAGAAGTGTTGCCGGGATACGCCATCCGCATCGCCACCATGGATGGAGATCATCTTCCTGAGCCGATCAACGCTGAATACGTCCAACGGTTCTACTCATAGTCTATCGCGATAAGGTAAGAATTGATTAAACAGATACGTGACTGCTTAAGAACCACCCAAAAGAGGCCATCATTCCAAGCACAGTAGCAAAAAAAAAAAAAAAACATCCCTAAAAATGATGATATCCTTTGCTACCCCATTTGAGCCTGGGCCTTTCTTTCAATAAACCTATTCCCCCAAAACAGTATATATATATATATATATACGCGTGCATATACCAAAAAAGAGAGTGAAAAGATGCATGTGTATAAAGTTACTATCAAATCCAAAAAAATTGAAAAAAAGCAAAACCTCAAAAAGAGATTGCCTTAAATGGAGGAAAATTAATAACAAAAAAAATGTGTGTAGAAGAATCACGGGGCATGTACAATAGAAACCCCCAAGGAAGAAAGTATTTTGGGAAAACTGAAGCCATATCAAGGAAACCCTTTTAACTCAGCATACCTTCAAATCCTAACCCTACCCATGGCCAAGCTACACCCTGAAGGAAGCCCTCTTTGTAGGTTCGCAAGCAGTCATATTATCTGTTAAGTCAACATGAGCCGAGTCGTGATATGACACCAGAACCCCATCCAGCCGATTATGACGGAATCAATGTCCATGTCGTGGCTTTCTGTTTCTTAAAAAATAATAATAATAAATAAAATTATTAATTAATTTGAGTTCAAAGCAAGATGGACGTGATTAAAACCCGCAAGCGCACCGCGGGTAAAAAAAGCGAACTCACGCGGACCAGGTAAAAACCTGAAAAGGCACCTGGGGTAAGAGAGCGAACCCATGGACGTGCTGAAAACCCGAAAGGGCGCTACGGGTAAAAACAGGGATGACAGGCATAGCGAAAACCCGTCTTTGGCGCTGTGAGCAAAAATGTCAAGAATAGAGAGATTAAGAGAGGATCTGTTCTGGCCCGCCTATTTTAGTATGGACCCCTTGGGCCTCTTATCCCCTTTGCTGGGCCGCTCATGTCAAAAATTGGATCGGATCCCAATCAAGTATGTCATTTCTACCGCGTCGTCTGACACATGACCAAAGGTAAAGGCAGAAGACCAATCAATCTCGGGGAAGCTGACCTATCTATGTTTTAAAAAAAAAAAATGGAGCCTCATAAACAGGGTTCGACCATGCTAAAAAAAGGACCCACAGTTGGCCTTGTAAATACCGACATCACAAAAAGGAGGAGAAAAAAAAAAAGTATTTCAAAAAAGATAATAGATTTTCCTTTTCCATAAAAGCCTCAGACAGTGTAGGAGAAAATTTTTAAAAAGATAATAGATTTTCCTTTTCCATAAAAAGCCTCACACTGTGTAGGAGAAAATTTTCAAAAAAAGATAATAGATTTTTCTTTTCCATAAAAAGCCTCACACTGTGTAGGAGAAAAATTTCAAAAAAGATAATAGATTTTCCTTTTTCATAAAAAGCCTCACACTGTGCAGGAGAAATTTTTTTTTAAAAGATAATAGATTTTCCTTTTCCATAAAAAGCCTTACGTTGCGAGACGTAGGGAAGAAAATTCGAACACAAAAAAAAAGTGTATATATGTATATATAGCATATTTCACTTCTTTTCTTACAACATTACTTATGAAGTGTCACGCCCCAAAAAGATAACAACATGACACACTTTTTACTTTCTGCCTTCTGTACAAGTATAAAAAAAAAAAAAAAAACAAACAAAAAAGAAACAACCCAAAAAAGGAAAGTGATCTCTGTTAAGGGGCATCAGCCCCCCTCTATGTATATGATCTATGGTATGTGTAGGAACAGGTCAGGGACAGGGACAATGCTTCAAAGCACTGATCTCTGCAAGAAGAGAGTCCTCACGGGCATTTTGATCAGACAACCACCTACCATGAAGACTCTTCTGCCGCCTCTGCGAAGCGTCAGCTGCACTGCGAGACTCAGTCAAAAGCCCAGTCAACCGAAGAACCTCACTCTCGGCCGTAGCAGCTCTCACCTCCGCAATCTCAGCTCTAGCCCTTTCTTTCTCATAAGCCTCAGTCAAAGCCAACCTCTCTACAGAAAGAGACTCAATCCTAGTCCGGAATATCGTTTCCTTGCATGGTCAGGGCCCCGTCTCTATCACATCTATCGAAACCGGGCTAGGGGCAGGTAAGACCTCGAATGCCAGCCAAACCTTGTAATCAGAAGAGAGGGCCCCTTTTGTGCTCGAGCTTGGGCAGTTTTAAAACTGCCAGATTTTTGTTTGGCATATATAATATATACGCCCGGCCAATTTTGGCTGCAGATTTGCCAGGCGTATATATTATATATGCCCAGCCAATTTTGGCTTTGAGACCCGAGGGGCCCTTTATATGATCAAGGCCCGGTCCTTCTTAGAAGACCACGTATCACTGGGCGATGGTACACGCATCCCCAAATGGCCCCTCAAGCTCCCTTCGATTGGCCCAAAGGGACCGTGCTTCAGTAAACGAATCTAGATTTGTAAGCGCCCACCGAGTGCTCCCATAAAATCATAAAATCATTAAAAAAAAAAAAGAGAAAAGAGATTCACATAAAATAACCAAAAGAGAGAAAAAAGGAAAAATCCTGAAACACGACACTAGTTCTCAAAAGACCGTCGCAACGCCTGTTTGCCCCACTCCGAGAGCCATGTTAAATCAATTCAGAATGATCGGGTTCACCCGAAAATTCTCAAACCCTGATTTTCGCAGGGACACCTCATGCCTGATCCGGCAGGCGAAATACTGTCCATGTTTACCCCCGGTCATTAGGAAATAGCTCCTAAACCCACTTCCCTAAACAAGATAGCGGGGTCTAATTTGTTTAAAGACCAAGACCATGCATCCCCAGGAGTCAAGACCTGATCCGGCAAGCAAACCAAGGACCTATCACCGGAATGCGCACGTCCTTGAGGTGTATCAACATGGCAAGTTGGTCTGCCTAAGGATACATGAAAAAATAAAAATGGGTGCAAAAGAAAAAAGAAAAAAGAGAAGAAGAAGAAGAAGAAAAAAGAAAAAAAGAAGGAGAAGGTTCGGGATAACAACCTTTTGTTATGTAGTTAAAATCCTGAGTAGGTTGACCCCACCTTCCAAGCTTTGGCTCTGATCATCCACTTTCTGATCTATGATTGGCCAAGAGTGCACCCGACTTTAGACCATTCGAAAAGTCTATTATCAGTTGAAACTGACCTGTCAAAAATAAAATTACAACCAACCAAACTATGTGCAAACATACAGACCAAAGGGCTCATTCCCTTTTATTTCCTTTTACACAAGCTTAAAACCTGTATAGGCATGGTGTCCCTGTTGAATGTACGCACTTGCGTTTGGGTATCCGCAGGATGGTCATTTGTCCTTGTAAATTATACCTTAGGGTCGAGGCTTTCGTTCGCGCCTATTTGTTGCTTATCGCCCCTGATGGTGTCTGTCTGTGCATAGTTAGTAAGATGTGATTTCATTGGGGAGGGAGGCTAGAACTGACCATCTCTTTCGATGGATGTTTGGTCCTAGCCTAATCTTTTTTAGCTTTGTCTCAAGTTAAGGCACTTCGATTCGTGTGAATCAGGAGCACCTCACCACCGGAACGCGCACATCCCCAAGGTGTACCTATCCCCGACAGAGCGCACGCACTCTTAAAGCGTATCAACTGGCATTTGATCCACTTAAAGAGTTGTGCAAGAATTACATTTACAGAGGTCTTTGAGCTTTTCTTAGAGGCCTCGAAATAAAAGAAAATTCAAAAAATAACACACAAAAATTTACTCTAAAAATGGGCACGCATTCCTAAGAAGTTTTGCGACATCAATATTCGCTCCACTCGGGTAAATCATGCTAAAGCAACCTCGAGGTTGATGGGTTCACCCAGAAACTCTGAGCCTTACTTTGGTAAGGGAACCCATGGCCAATCCAATGGAGCTGTCAATACCCCATAGGATTGGACACATTGTTTAGGCCTTCGCTTTGTGTACTTCGCATCAATCCCGAAGTATAGATCGATCACCCCGTTTCATGGAGTTGTCTGGTTCAGATTAATACTCAACATCACAAATCTATAATTTCCCTTAGGAAGTGGACGATATCCCGGCTAGCGGGCTTACACTTTTTGTGATCATCGCAGTTATGCCCAGTAATGTCGCAATGCGCTTAGGGACTGTTAGCTTTGAGGTACAGACGATATCCCGAAATGAGAGGGCTTACGTACACTCACCATCACCATGAATGTTTGAGAATTGAGTTGAACCAGGCAGACCCATCAAACGTGCTTTAGACCTCTTCGGATGTCTCTTATCTTTGGCATCCGATCATTAGTGATCAAATACCAAAGAGGGGTATCTGTAGACACCCAAATTCGGCCCAAGGCCCGATCAGTCTGTATTCCAAGAGAGATGCACCCTTGTGCTTCCGATGGTACCCCTAAACCCTTGGGAATCTACCCAAACCTTTAGGAATCATCCTAAACCCATTAGAACCATTCCCCCAACCCTTAGAGATCATCCCTAAACCCTAGGATCCCTTCCCAGACTCAACTTAAACCTTTCTGAGCAATTGATGGGAGGAGAGCTACAAAATATCACACAGACCATTGCTGAGGAGGAGCCCCATACCATTGGAAGGAGGACTTCTCCAGCTTTCCAGCAAACCAAAGATCACCCAATTTGGAGCTTTGGTTCAAAAGTTATGGACGATTGATGTTTCACATAAAATCATAACTTTTGCTAAGGCGTATGTATTAGATATGCCCAGCAAATTTGGCCCCATTTTGGTCAGGCGTATATATTATATACGCCTGGAATTTTTGGGCCAAATTTGACCGAGCATATATAATACATACACCCAGCATAGGTAGGGCCCACCACGGACACCCACCTTCTCAGATCTCCTCTGGTTTTCATAGAAATCACTGTACATAAACTAGGCGTATGTAATATATACGCCCAGCTTAGCTACAATAACTGTCATCAAATGCTTGAAATTCCTTCATCAGGTTTGACCTTTTGACCATCCCCTTGGTTGAGGTGGGTGTCATAAGATTGGTTGCAGCCCCTTTGAGCTTATTTGTAGCCCTTAAGTCACCTATGGTCTCACCCTATCATCTGCCATTGAAACCGGTTTCCCAAACCCCTAGGACCCTAAAAACCAAGAAAACCTTAGATGGAGGATTACCTAATTGCTAAACTAATTAGCTCTTAAGTAACCCTCTAACCCACCTATTCTCTATAAATAGAGAGGCCCCCCCCTCTTCCCAAATAGTTGAAAAATTAAGGTTGAAAGTTAAGCTTAAAAGAGAGAGCCCTAGTGAGAGAAAAATATATATTATTTTGCATTCTTCAACTATAATTCCAGCATGCTTAGTTCACGCCTTTTAACCCATTTTAACCATTAGACCACTCCTTTTTTAGTCAAGCTTAGTCCCTAGCTTCATCCTACACTTCCTATCTACCAAATCCAAGCATTAGAACCTATTCCCCTACCATTTAAGCCTTATAAAGCCATCGGAAGCACACCGAAGCGAAGGTCTTCCACGGTGCAACAAGGGCCCGTGAGATTCGACTCACCCCTCTCTTCCTCTACCTTCCTGGTGTTTCCTCCATCCAAGGATTCAAGTCGTTACGCCGCCCAAATTTTGGTTTGGCTCAAAGCTTGATAGGACCATACTGCCTTCGGGCAAGGGAAAGTTCTGCCCATTTATTTTTTATTTTGGCCATAGATAGAGACTGCTACGTGCGGGTTGATCAGCTGCCTAAACCCTTCCCAATCGATAACCGAAGCCCCTACCCTAGAGCCTTTGGCAAAGACCGGTAAATCAGAGTCATATTTAGCACTTCGATGTTCAAAATATTTATTTAAAGGATTCCCGGGTCACCAAAAGTTTCGGGTGGCAACTCTACATTCATTGCATCGCGAGTGTATCGCCGCGACGGGTTCGAGAGAATCCATGGTCGCACAGACTGCTTCCATCCCGTATGGGAGAAGATAAGGAGTTTGGTCAATGGTCGTGCAAATAGAAGTCCTATAGGCCTAGAGTGCTTCGAGTAATCACTCAGGCCAGTCGGCTCCATTGCTCGTCTCCACTGTTTGTTTTAGAATTTGGATTAGCATTTTGTTCATGGCTTCTGCTTGTCCATTCCCTTGGGGGTAGAAGGGTGACGAGTGTTGTAGGTCAATGTCGTAACTCTTGCACAGTCTCTTCATCTTCTCGACGATGAATTGTGGTCCGTTGTCAATGACGAACATTCTAGGAACTCTAAGCCTTCCTTGTAATGATATTTTGAAAAATAAACTTGATGAGTGTCGAAGCAGTGATTCTGATATATGACTCGGCTTCTACCCATTTGGTGTAGTATTCGGTTGCAATAAGAATGAAGGCATGCTTGTGTGTTCCTGACTGTATCTGTGAAGGGTCCAATAATGTCAAAGGTCCACATTGTAAATGGCCATGGTGAGGTTATGGGATTTAGTGCAATTGATGGCGCCTTGATAAGTGCAGCGTGCTCCTGACATTGTTTACAGCATTAGACGTAGACATGGCAATCCCTCGTCATTGTGGGCCAGTAGTAGCCTTGTCATATAATTTGGTCTATGAGTCTGTCTACCAGCCTGGGCGCCGCAGGCACTGGCATGTGCTTCCTGAATAATGTATTGTCCTTCGGCCTCTGTGACATGTCGTAACAGTACTCCTTTAGTGAAGGCTTCTTTGTAAAGTACTTCTCCTAGGATGTAATATCTGGCACATTGATTCCTTATAGTATTTCATTCTATCCTCGTGGCGTAAGGAGGGGCATGTCGATGTTTTAGAAAGTTCCAGATATCGTAGTACCATGACAGTCTATCATCAATTGGTGATTGCTGAAATCTGAGAGTCACAATGGTAACCTATTTCATTGTGTGACTTTCTGTGGTGGCTCCTTATTGTTCAATAGTTTTTAAGAGAATTGGTAGTTTTGGCTTTACTTTCTAGGCTACCACGTGTTGGAGTTGTTAGTTTCTTAATGAAGCACTTTGTACTCTATCCGACTAGTATTTGAATGACTGAGGCTAACATAGAGAGGGAATCTGCCAGCTCATTCTCTAATCTCGGGATGTGTGTGAAGGAAATCCTTTTGAACTTTTTTATTAGAAACTGGGCAGTCTCCAAATATGCCATCATTCTTCTTTCTTTTGTCTTCTACTCTCTAATAACTTGTGAAATTACAAGTTTGGAGTCGTCGATGGTCTTCAACTGCTTGATACCCAACTGTAATGATGTTCGTAGTCCAGCAATAAAGGCTTCATATTTCGCAACGTTGCCAGTGACTAGGAAGTCGAGTTAAAAAATTTTAAGTATGATGACTCCTTCTGGGGTTAATAGGACTAACCCGATTTTCCTTTCTGATTGAGAGCTCCGTCGAAGTATAAGGTCCATGAAGTTTTTTCGGGTTCTTCTTCTTGAATTGAGAACAAGTCCTCGTCGGAGAAGTCAGTGTGTACTGGCTCGTTGCCTGGGAGTGAAAGATTGATGAGATAATCGGCGATTGCTTATCCTTTGATTGACTTTTGTGTGACATAGGTGATGTCGAAATCTTATAGTAGCATGTGCCATCGAATAATCGTTCTGGATGTGGCAGGCTTCTCGAATATGTACTTCAAAGGATCCATGCGTGCAAGTATCATTATCTTATGAGCTCCAAAGTAGTGTCGTAGTTTTCTTGAAGCCCATACTAGTGTTAGGCAAGTCTTTTCCATTGCCGTGTATTTCTGTTCGTACTCGACCATCATCCTGCTGAGATAGTAGGCCTTCTCCTTCTTTCCATCTTCACCATGCTGTCTTAGAATGACTCCCATTGCTTTATCGTTTGCCAAAACATATCGGATAAAAGAGCTACTAGGAATTTGTGGCGATAGTATCAGAGGATTAAGGAGTTACTTCTTGATGTTGTTGAAGGCTGACTGACATTGTTCATCCCATATGTACTCGACTCCTCCTTTATGTAGTCTGTAGAAAGGGTCACATCGGTCTGAATGCTGGGAGATAAACCTCCTAGTGAATTGCAGTATTCCTATCAGGCCTAGTAGTTCTTTGATGTTGCTGAGAGGTGGCATTTCGAGGATGGCTTTGACTTTCACTGGATTGACTTCGATTCCTCATTTGATGACTATTAATCCTAACAGTTTTCCAAAGGTTACTCCGAACATGCATTTCTTTGGATTCATCTTTAGCTGATACTTCTTAGATCGTTCTAGCACTAGTCTAAGTGCTTCAGCATGTCCCACACGAGTTTGCAACTTCACTAGTATGTCGTCGATGTAGACTTCTACACACTTATGCATCATGTCGTGAAATATAGCCATCATGGTGCGCTAATATGTGGCTCCTACGTTCTAAAGGCTGAAAGGCATGACGATGTAGCAATATGTTCCCCATGGCATAGTGAATGAGGTCTTTTCTTGGTTAGATTCTGCTAATTTGATCTGGTTGTACCTGAAGAAACCATTCATGAAGGACAACATCTCATGTTCGAAAGTGTTATCGACCAAAGTATCGATGTGAGGTAAAGGGAAGTCATCTTTTGGGCATGCCTGGTTAAGGTTCCGAAAATCGATACATACTCGTACTCTGCAATCTTTCTTGGCGACTGGCATAATATTTGCACCCACTTAGGGAAAAGGATGACTCGGATGAATTTCTCTTTATATAGCTTGTCGACTTCTTCTTTGACTTGTAGCACGGTCTGCAGGTGCATTCTCCTTAGCTTCTGCTTCACGGGTTTTACATCGGGTTCTATGACTAAACAGTGTTCTATTAAGTTTGGGTCCAGGCCAGGCATATCTTCATAGGACCATGTGAAGGAGCTGAGGTGATTTTGGAGGACTTGAATAATCTATTTTCGTTCCTTGGGGCTAAGCTTTGCACTGATTAATAGCTTCTTAGGCTTCTCCTCAGTGTCGAAGTTGATTTCTTCCATATGCTCACAGCAGCTTGAGTTTGCTCATCGAAGCTCTTGATGACCTGTTGGAAGTCCTGTGTCTCCTCGATAATCGTTCCTTCTCTTTCGTCATCAGTGAGTTCATAGACTGCAAGAGTGCTACACTAGGGGGTTAGTTTTGTGAGAGGTAACCCTTCATCGGTGCAATTGATGGTTGCGATATCCTTAGTGAGGTGTAAATCAGTGCAATTGATGGCTGCGATATCCTTAGTGAGGTGTAAATCAAGGCTATTCATCCTCCTTTTGAAATCGTAGAGTATCTCGTCAGGTATGATCACCAGCTCGCTTTTTCTTCGAGACATTCTGCGCTCTCGCGAGGGGGAAGTAGTAAGGTTTTGTCGGGTAAGTCAAAGTGTGTCTTTGTGGTGTCAGAAGTAGTGGCATGACTTGGCGCGGTTATATCAGTTATTACTTCCTTGACTTCGTCGGCGTAAACATTACTTGTAGCCTTAAGAGAGAAGTCACTTTGTTGATCGATAAATGGGTCTGGGATGAAGGGCTCCCTCTCCTTTTTGAAGTTTTCTAATTTTTTTCGCTTTTCAATTTTTAGATTTTTAGCTATTTTGGGGTTTTCTATTTTTTTATTTTTGATAATAAGTAGGGTATAGGGTCGAATTCCCGAAGAGGAACTGACAGGGGTGCTTCTATTAGTTGAGAAAGCCCAACAGCCACTAGAGCCATTTGTGCGAGCCTTCGGATGACGTGGATTCGCTCTGAATTTGGCATTTCTTTTGTAACCTTCGCCTGGCTTTATTCTTCGGATGAATGATGAGGGCAGCGGTTTGGTTGATCATTCAACCTCTTCCATCATGAGGACCGCTTGATCTTAGAAAAACATTTGGAGATTCGTGTGGATCCGGTAGAGCAATTGTGGACTCTTCTTCACAGTGCCTCAAGATGAAAGCGCATACTCTACATCGAGGCTGGTATACTTGATTGATACAAGGGCATCCCCATGGACACTCCCACCTCCTACATAACTGTCTGGAGTTTGTGTTGGTGCCAGAGTTAGAGTATTCATGTCTCGAATCACCCTTGTCTTCGAACATCCTCTGGAGATCTTTGGCCAGTTGTTCTTTTAACTCGAGAGTGGGGCAGTCGATCCAGTAGTCCTCATCATCGCTTGGCGGTGGCTGCCATTCTTCTTTTAAGGATTTTCAGAAAATTTGGAGTGGTTGTGATCCAGGTGATTGAGGGTTTTCGAGTGTCAATTCTTCTTCGACTTCTATTGCTACGATGTGGAAATCCTCTTCGTCGGTTGACTCCCAATCTCCTACGAGAAATTTGTGCCATTAATGCCTTTCCTTGTTGGTGGCGAGAGATTCCCTTATTTTGAATAGTGGTCCGACTCCCTCAAGTGGTTTATCTATATCACTGGTCTGGCCTAGATCTATTAGATCAGCGAAGGCTTTGGCCATCTACTCAATTTCCATTATCTGGGGCTTAGTGAGGGATTCTCCTCTCTTCGACACGTCGGCCTTCTCGGTAGTCCCGTAGACAAAGTGATCATATAGCGACCACTTGGGTGATGTCGCGAAGGCGTCTGCTTCTTTCCCGTATGGACGGTATCCTGCACCACTGTGTTTATGGACCTTCTTCAGAACAATGGGGCCTATTTATCCTTTCTTATTCTTGTCGAGCCATGACTGAGGTGATCTCATGCAGTTGATCTAGAGTGGTATCCTCGTCTATATACGTCTCTGCTAGAGCCTTCATCAATAGTTGGTAATTCTCTGGTGAGGTGGTTGAGGTGCCAAAATTGGTGGTGGTAGAATTACATGAGGCCGGGGAGGCAGGTTTGTCACTCTGTCTCTTGTTATCCTCTCTGGTGGATGGGTTCTCACGTTCTCTTTCTCCCGGGGGAACGGCAGTGGTGAATAGTTGGTTCCTGACTTAAGGACTGGGCATGTCGGTTGTTGATCCTTGAGCCATGTCATGACTTGTGTTGATGAACCTCCTAAAACATTTGTTATGAATGGGGTAAAATTCGAGGAAGGGATATGTACCAGGGTGACACCATTCTACGGAGGGAGGTTTTGATAGCCCGACTTTTCCCCTTCTAGCAAATGAGAAAGGTCGCATCGTCAGATCACCTAACATGATCCTGTCATACAAGGGCATCGTATACAAAGTGTTACATATGCAGAAGTGAATTGAATTAACTCTGATACGTAGAAATATGGCAACAACTGATATTCATTCATTTATCTAAAGCAGCAAACTGAACAGGAATATAAAAAGAAACCTATACCTGAAGTAGTAAACTATCTTAAACCACACTGCTGTTATACATGTTTAAAATCACTACTCTCTCTCTCTCAAACCTCTCAAGGAAAGAAGTCCTCCGCAGAATCTTCCTCCTTGTCTCCCTCGTCCTCTTCCTGATGGTAGGTAGGATCAGCCTCGTGCTGAGGGTCCTGAGTAATATCTGTAGCTAAGACATAAAGTCATAGGATGAGCTATCATCAAAGCTCAGCAGAGACAATTAAAATACTAATTTATATGAGAGCTTATCAATTCATGTCTAGATGTAAAATAAAATGAAGCACATGTCATCTTATATTATGTCTATTCTAGCATCAATATGTCCTAGCAGTATATCGTAGACAAGCACTAATTCATAGTATGAGTACTGACAAGGAAATCATGTGAGATAATATCAAGGAATCATGCTGAAACAAGATATGTACAAGGACAAGAAAATCAAGCTCCCGAGTAACGGGATCACTTGTTAAGCTCTCGAGTTAGCGGGATCACTTGGACCGAGAAAATCAAGCTCTCGAGTTAGCGAGATCACTTGGACCGAGAAAATCAAGCTCCCGAGTTAGCGAGATCACTTGGACCGGGATATTAAGCCCCTGAGCAAGGTTAACAGGGTCAAGCCCTTGAGCTATGTTAGCAAGGTCACTTGACACGAGACTGGTCAAGCCCCTGGGCTAAGTTAGCAGGGTCAATTGACTCAACCCAAAGCAAGCAAGTATCAAGACAAGACCAGATATAAAATCAAGTATGCGAGAACATCATGCATATATATATCTCAAGTATGCGACATCATGTAATAACTTAAAAGTATCTCAATGCTTGCCTAATATAACTGAACTGAACTTCATATGCTTGTACATAACGAAAACTAACATACTCAACAATAACATAGTATGTTTATATCTATTTATTTCAAAAAATTGAGCTAATACTTTATTAAAGCTGCATTTATCAAATCTGAATTCTAAAGCTGAACTATCAAATGTATATAACCAAAACTAACATAGCATGATCATCCTGTTTACTTTTCAACAAAACTGAACTAGCAATTATCAAAGCTTAACTTTCAAAACTGTCCTATCACAGATGAACTCTCAAAGCTAAACTATCAAGCTAGCATATTCAAACCGACCAACATTGGATAGTTATACTATTTATTCCACAAAATGGAGCTAGCTAATAAGTGCTCAAAGCTGTACTTTTAAAACTGAACCATCACCACTGAATTCTCAAAGCTGCCCTATCAATGCTAAACTCTTCAAAGCCGAAATAACATAGTCATACAAAACAATCACCAAGCTTATCATCCACAAGTCATGCTAAAGCATACTTAAATCCCAAGCTTATCATCCTTTTTGTAGTTAAGTTAATCTAGCATATCTATATAAAAATCAGATATCATAATTGGTAACCGCAAAACTGATGTAAGTATAGTCATGCAAAACATCCCACAAAAACTATTATCTATCATCCTTATAAACAGAATTGGCATCTTCATGTTTCAGATGGTACTAATATATTCATTCTGAATTACATCTTAAATGCACTGAAATCATAGTATCTTCTTTATCACATGGCTAAAAACTTTCCTAGTTATCCATATGCTCCTAATAATAGCGTATCTACACAAGAATCAACAAACTCAATATAAACAAGTAAGGTAATTTCCCTACTTGACCATGTATACGTCTTTGAATCCGATTAGATGTTAACTCATGCATCAGAGACCATCTCTCGTCTAAATTGTGCCAAATTAAGTATATGCACCATGTTACACCTATCATATAGATTAATATCTAAGTCTCGTATATATATATATATATATATCATATGGGTTCATGGTTTACATGCATTGACAGGTTTCTGGTATGAGAAGGTTATCTCATATGGGCCAACAATAGACCCAAGGTTTGGAATGCAAAAAGCACATCCCAAAAATAGCATCCGATAGAGGTTGTCGCGGCAAGCTCACCTGCTGAGCATCTTCCTATAACGTGTCACTAATTTTTGACACTTTAAATGTCTGATTCAAAACTTGGTTACTTCATGAAAGTTGTAGGGCTCGTTGTCCCCTTTCCAACGTATCTAGAATTGTGCCAATCAGAGTTTGAGATCGAATGTTATGACCAAAATACCGAATAGTGGTCTGAGCATAATGTTGCCGCAGCAAGCCTGAATACCTTGCCGCGGCAAGCCTATCAAGCTTGTCCTGCCGAGGTATTTTCTGCTCCACTTTGACTTCTTTTACTCAGGCATTTGATTAGGTCCTTTATATATTTATAAAGATAATATTTTCTTATATATATTACACAAAAAATTGGATTTTCTTATTCATTTTTGTGTGGACATTTCGGTGTCTTTTTATTAACAATACCCGAAACCCATTGCAAACTGTGATTCATGCTGCCGATTCGGTCTCAATGAATCGACACCACATCACAAATGAAAACTCTATCTGAACTATCCTAGTTTAATAAATTATGTGTGTTTATAGCATACCTTTCGAAGGACTCATGGTGTCGATACTATGTCGTCGAGCGCGTATCGGCGATGGAGTTATCTGCGAAACTTCTCGCGACACTTGTGTAGAATCTTGGTGTGATCCACGGTTTGGGATCCAAATTATATACGAGAAGAGGATTGAGATTGCAGCCCTTAGAGGAGAATTTCGGAGGGTATGAAATTTTGGGGTTTGGTTGATGAAAATGCAAAAGAACGAAGAATAAAAATGGCTGATGCACTTTAAGAAGAATGCAAATGGCTGATGCTTTGTAGTGGTCGAGCAGTTCTTGCGTGCATGGCAAGAATGACTCATGCATGCATGGAGCCGAGAGAGGAGATTGGTATTATAAGCCCTCTCGGGTTCGGAGTCCCTATGGTGCCCACATGGGCTTTTGCTTGTATCAGTAGATAAACCAACCGAGATATGCATCGGGTGTTATGCAGCTGCAAGGAAGAGAGGAATATGTATATGGGCTTGGATTCCCTACATAAGTATTACACCATTGCATGGTGTAATATTGGATAAGCCAAAATAGGCTTTTAATTTAAGTATAACACTAATACCACTTCAAGTATATTAGTCATTAGATGTGTGGCTTTGGCTTTAAGGATATTAGCCAACGGCTAATGTTAGGCTTTGGTGTTGGCTATGGTGTAAAGCCATCACACACCAGAAAGGTGTATAGCAGATAAGCCAAAATAGGCTTTGGCTTTGGCATGAGATTATTGATGATCCCTAGGTTCTTAGGAGGTTGATTGTTATTCTAAGTGGAGTTTCAAAGGGACTCCCAATTGATCTGATTCTGATCATTCATGTAGTAAACCACATCCTATAAAACCCAACAATCTTCTAAATTGTGTCCCGTTAATCGATGGAATGCACAAAACTTACTATAGTCTAATTGTGCTGGCCAAGGGCGTGGTCATTTTGGTGGGAATCTGATCAAGTTCTGGTTACTGATAAGATGAAAAATGTTAGGGATGGTATCAGGCAACGGAGGGTAATGTTCACATTTGGGTTATTAACCGGGCCTCGCTTGTTGGTTGAAGTTCTATGGCTGGGATACATTGTTATAGTTTGGAGGATTAATTGTCTGGTTCTTAGTTGTATTTTGGTTTTGGTTCTGGTATGTATTCTGGTTTGGGTATTGATTACAACTTTGAGATGGGTTTTGGCTCTGGTTGGAATATCATTGTTGATTCTGATTTTGGTATTGGTTATGTCCGAGATTCCTTGCCTGGGAATTCCTACTTCTATAGTTTTTCCCTTGGTTGGCAACCACGTTCACCTGCTCAAAGCTCGAGGCTTTCTTGTCGTTCTTCGTCATTGAGTTGCTAAAAGAGACACCTTTCGATGCTATTATCGAGAGGGATATGTCCCCGCTCTTGATGTGTCATTGTATGCGAGAAGCACACAGATGGAAGGTGGCAAAGTCTGGGCAACCGCTTATGATAAAAGTGCTTCAAAGAGGCTCTCTGACATTGTCAATGATGATATCTATTGCATCCTTCTCCTTCATCTAGCTTTCAGTCTGTGTCATGAGTTTTCTCCATCGGCTCATGAAGTCGTCGAATTTTTTTTCAGAATCTTGCTTGGTTGTCATCAGGTCACTGAGACTGATTGCTTCCTTTAACAGGTGCTTGTACTGGTCGAGGAATTGGCTGGCTAAGTCGTGGAATATATCGATTTTATGAAGTGGCAAGCCAGCAAACCAGTCGAGAGCTTCTCCCTCTAGTGACCTCTAAAAACAATGGATGAGAAGCCCTTAGTTATTACGGATGGGTCCACAGTCATTGCATAATAATGCCAGATGGTGGTTCAGATTTCCATTGATGTTGTACTTGCTGAATTTAGGGGGCTTAAAGCCCGCTGGTAGGTTAAACTCAAGATCCCAACAAAATTTTTTAAATCTGAACAAAAATCCAAGATGTTCTCTCTTAGCCATGTAATCATCTAGGACCTGAGTGAGGTCCTCCATTTTTATACTGGCATCTTTCTTGATTGTCTGAGGAAGTGTTCAGCCCTAGCGATTATTACCGAAGAAGGTGCGAGCAGTCTACCAAAGTAGCGATATATGAGGTGATGTCGTGCTCAGGGTAGGGGGCGGCGTCTCCTCTCTTTGTTGTTCTATTTCCTCCTCATCTTGCTGATCTTTGACGGTCTGATATGCGGTGACCAGGCCTCGAAGTAACTCTTTGTTTTCCTCTCATCCTCTTTGCAATTTTTGGATGCTGAGTTCCACGAGTTGCTGGGCCGTGAGTTTTTGTCCAATGTCGCTTTCTCTCTGGCCATCGTTGTTACTGGTGCTCAGGGGAGTTAAGGGTCTTCATTCGTCCTTGCCCGCCATGTTAATCTCAGAATGGAACTGGGTAAAGCTATGAGTTGATCCGCTATCATACGCAGGTTTATCATGAAACCCCCACAATGACAGGTTATTACTATTTAGGTTCAATCTTTGGATTCCAAACATTTGGAGTTTTTGAAAGATGTTCATGTGCATTGAAAACTCTGGGTTGTTCAGGGACCGGGTAATCGGGGAGTCGGGGATGGTAAATATCCCCGGGTATGCGTAGAAATAAAACGGGAAAATAGAGCAGGAAAATAAAATCAAACTAAATAACCTAATACTACTTAAGCAAAAAGAGTCTCATCGCGATCGCCAGTCTATTGGTGCGGGCTTTTTCTAGGTCCCTTTCAAGTCCTGAAATACGTGGCCCAATTCGATCCATGTGGACTCTAGCTGAAGGCGATAGAATAATAAAGTAAGGAATATTAAATGCTGAAAGGAAAGAGGTAAATTCTAAACAAAGATTACCTTGGTTGATGTGATCGCTAACTGCAGATATTTATCGACGCTGCAACACCTCATTGATCACACTTTGCGGGATGCGGGTTAACTCCTTTACTGAACTTTGGTCGGCCAACTTCAGTAGCTATGAGTAGCCTCTAGTCTATCTAGTTTGGTTTCCTATTCCTACTAAACCTATAGAAAAAAGGGGAGATAGTGACCGGCTATGCTAAGGAGGATTGACCCCGTTCCTGGGTACCCTCCGTAAGCTCCCTTGTGCAAATCAGGTGGCTATGGTTGAAAATTGGGAAAGGTTAGGGGACCTAATTGCCTATAGGCTAAGAATTTAGGCAGGGATTTCCTATGGATCTAAGGCTAGGAGATTATTCCATCAATAGTCCTTCGGCAGTCAAGGCTAGCTGGCCAGTACTGCTAACCTAGCTACCTGGGATTCCAAGAGAAGAGTATGTAGTTCTAAAAGTCTAGAATGTAGCCCAACTCCTTTCTTTGAGAACCCTAGAGAGAACCTTGAATTTTCTAAAAAGACTAAGATTAAGAAAGAGAAGAAAGAACTAGTGAATTGGTGAGTTTGGCTTTGGAAGGGAATCTTTTTTTAGTAATTACGTGCTTGGGGTCAAGTGCGTAATTTAGCAATTGGGCGTAGTCACTCTAGCACTTAATTGAATTCCACGCATGCTCCCTTGTGCTTACTCCAATTTTGAGTCAGTCACTGACTCGAGAATGACCGGCTGACTGGCTCAGCCGGGTATCCCATTTCCAATATAGTTGGAATAAATTATGAGCAGGTGGGTCTGTGTGTAATCCAATTGAATGCATGAATCCGTTCGTGCAATAGGGGAATTTGGGCAGTCTTGGGATTTAGAGACCTGGTCCAACTATGGACCAATTGTGCGACACAGGTGATGTGCAAAATTAGATTGCACACTTGGAGTCAAGCGCATAATCGAGTCTTAGGGCGGTCCACAGGAAGGAGAAACCTAGTCCAAGTTGGACCAATTGTGCACATGTATCCATGCGTGCAATCGAATTACACGTCTATGTTCAGGCGTGTAATTCGAGATCTTCCTGGGCTCAATCGAGTCTGAGTCAATGGGTTGAGATTTCAACCCAGAGCTCCCCCATATACTATTTATATGGTGTATGAGTCCCGAATGTTTTAGAGTCTTCAGAGAGGGTCAGTCCCTTTTCGGAGACTATGGGTAAGGTCAAAGGTTGACCAAACAGGTTTGTATACTCTGAGAGGGTAAAAATGGGGTGTCTACTACTGGTAGCCTATACCAGTGAGTTTACGGACCTTCTTTGAGACCACAGGGCCTATTCGCCCTTATTTATTCTTATCAAGTCCTGTGGGCGGGATGTATCCTAGTTGGCACATAAGATCATGTCCCTTTATCGCCTTCAGAATTACATCGTACATTCGTGCGAGGTCGGGGTTAACCTCTCTCTTTGTTAACTTTCGCTGATATGCTGGGGGAGACCACGGTTGGTTGACTTCTGCTATAGACGTGCTATTGAGGGTTTCGATCTTCCTGATGGAGTCAGTAGATAGTACAGAATCATGCGCAATTAGGATGCTTGTGGCATAGTCAGTATCCATATTCTCGAAAGGGGCATCGGCATATACCTTGATGATAGTGTCCTTGTGGGGAACTTGATGCACTGGTGATATGTAGATGCCACAGCCTTCATGGATTCCAACCATTTTCTTCCTAAGATCAGGTTATAAGTACTAGAGGAATCCAATATGTGAAATGTAGTGTCAATGGTCACCGGTCTAAGTCGCATTTGGAGCTTGATGGTGCTTATGAGAAAGCGTCGGGAGTCACACATGATGAGGGATAATGACGAAGGTCGTGTATCCTGTTCTGTATACTCGAGGGTCATGAGTGTCGCCATTGGGCAGATATTTAGTCCCGCTCATGTGTCGACTAATGCATGAGGAACTGAGAATCCTCTGATTATTACCGTTAAGTATATATGGGCTGAACTTCGACGTAGTGATTCCTTCAGCATGTCAAAATCCGTGAAGGTAAGCGCTAGAGGTTGTGCCATGACTAAAGTGATCTCGTGTAGCTCGTCCAGATTTGTGTCCTCGTCTATGTGGGTTTCCGTTAATGCTTTCATTAATAGTCGGTAATTCTCTAGCAATTTCTTGATGAGTTCAAGTATTGATATCTAGGTTGGGACCTTCTCGAGGTGCCATAGGAGATCATATTCCTAGCCTGATTCTAAGGCTAATTCTTTTCTAGGCATGTGTGCTTTATTCATGGCTGGTGGAGGCGGTTGAGGTGCCGGAATTGGAACTGAAGGAATCATGTGAGGCGAGGGAGGCAGATTTGTCTTCCTATCCCTTGTTACCCTTTCTGGTGGTTGAGTGTTCGCATTCTCTCTTTCCCGAGGGAATGGTGGTGGCGAGTAGTTCGCCTCTAATTTAAGTACTGGATGCCCTGAGGGTGGTGGGACCGTTCCACCAACTTGACTACTTTGAGGCTTCGGGAGACGAGTCTGCACCCAGAGTGCGCACCTAGAGTGCAGCTCAACTCTTTCCTTTGGAAACCTCAAAGAGAACCTCGAATTTTTAAAAAGAACATGCTTGAGAGAGGAGATTCATAGAAGAAAATTGGTGAGTTTGGGCATAGGTGTTGGTACGCGCTTTTTCTGAGTTCCTCTCGGTTCCTGTTGAATCAGTGGCTTCCAATTCTGTCCTAATGGACTCTAGCGATGCGGCATTTGGAATATTAAAAATAAAAGAGTTTCTAGGAAGGTTCCTAGTTTGTTGCGATCGTCAGCTGCAAATATTTATCGACCCTATAACACATTAATGATCACGCTTAAGAGCGGGTATGGGTTACTTCTATACTGAATCGTCCGCATGTGAACGTCTGCAACAGTGTCTTTTCCTTAATTTAGATAGTTCAATTTCCTTTTACTTCCCATTATAGTTATAATTCTAGTCAGTTTAGACTTCCCTGGTTCTATGGTATGTTTAGTTATGAATTTGTCAGAGTGAGTAGATCTATTCTAATGTTATAATTCTATCAGGAGTCTAATTAATTTAGTTTCCTAATCATATTAGAATTCTAACTAATTTAGTGTCCCAATGCTACTAGGAGTCCAATCAAGTTTAGTCTCCTACTTCCATCAGGAGTCTAATTATAATCAAGTTTCCTAATTGTACTAGGAATGCACATGTAATAGTTCTAGTGAACCTCTAATTAATTCAAGCATGCTAATTATACTAGAATTCTAATTAAGCAAGCATAGTAGTTGTATTGGAATTCTAATTAAATCAAGTATATTAATTGTATCGAAATTCTAACTAAAGCAATTATAACAGTCCTACTGGAATTCTAACTAAAATGGAAGACTAATTTTACTAAAACTCTAATTTAAAGCAAATGAATTAATTTTTATTAAAATCTAATTAAAACGAATAAATTGATTTTTATTAAGAATCTATTTGAAATAAGTAAACTAATTTTACCGAAATTCTAATTGGAGCAATGAATTAATTATAACAAAAATCTAATTAAAGCAAGGAAATTAATCATACCAAATTCTAATTAAAGCAAGGAATTAATCAATTAAATGCTAATTTAAAGAGATTAAT
The DNA here is from genome assembly GCA_021018995.1 of Chloranthus sessilifolius. Lineage (NCBI taxonomy): Eukaryota > Viridiplantae > Streptophyta > Magnoliopsida > Chloranthales > Chloranthaceae > Chloranthus > Chloranthus sessilifolius. Next base: position 27,388,295 of record CM037597.1, on the reverse strand, counting down.
CAGTCATATTAAGATTTAAGGCACTTAATTAATTAAATATGCTGAAATAGAATAAACCTACTAATTAATTATACTAAAGGGATAAAATAAAAGCAACTAATTAATTCTAAAATTTCTTAAAAAAAGGTTTTGGACCCGCTATGCTAAGCAGGATTGGCCTCGTTCCTGAGTACCCTCCGTAAGCTCCCTTAGGCAAATCGGATAGCTGAGATTAAAGATAAATTGAATTCTAGGACCGTAAAATAATATTTTGAGACTTTTCGGAATTACTTTCGGAATATTAATTATGAATTAAACTATGAACTAGAATTATAAAAACTGAAATTATATTTAGGATTATTAGAAGTATTAAACTGAGGAATTAAAATTAATTTTTAGGATTGAATTCGGGTCCGAAATCAAAAAATCAGACCATATGATTAAAGACTGGTTCTGAATCGAAGGATTGGAACTAGAAATTAATAGTAGGACTGTAGATTAAAATTTTAGAACGGAATAAGAGCCTAAGGTCAATGAATTAGACCGCCGGATTAAGAACTAGTTATGAATTCGAAGGATTAGAACCAGATATAAGATATTTGCGATCTAAAAAGGGTGCTACGGTCTCGGACTGAACATTAAAATCTATGATTAAAACTCATAGATATCCTAAATCTATAAGCTAGAAATTATGGTCGGAACTAAATCATTACCTAAGGACCAGGGCTGCAGAGAGAAATCTCGAAGTTTAGAAGCTTGAATCTCGAAACCATGATTAAGGTGCTCTATGAGCTTGTCCTCGGAGTTCTCTGGTTTTGGAATCCCAAAAAAATCCGTCTCTCTCAAAAATTTGCTAACCTCGTGGGCGAATTAGGAAAAAAATCTTTTATAGGTTTTTCTTCGATTACGCGTCATTTTCCAGGTGTTTAATAGAATTACGTGCTAATTTCTCGGTGCTTAATCGCTTTGAGTCAGTCACTGACTCAGTGAGCGATCGGCTGACTTGCTCAACGAGTTTCCTAGTCCTAATAGCATTAGGGCTAATTGTGTGCTTGGTAGTACGTGCGCAATCCAATTAAGTGTTTCTTCTAAAGCGTTTAATCGAGGAAAATTAGGGGTCAAGGACTGTAAGACTAGGTCGGGTGTAGGCCAATTACGCGCTGGTGTTGTGGCACTCAATCCAATCGCGCGTCTGGTTTCAAGCGCGTGATCGAGTCTCGAATAGGTCTGGGAAAAGAAGTTTGGTCTGAAAGGGAGACTGATTGCGTGTTTGTGTTCTAGCGTGTAATCGAATTACGTGTGGGGTTTCAGGCGCTTAATTCGGGGTTGTCCGGATCTGGTCTCTAGTCTGAAATGCAAGACTATTGTTTCAGTCTGTATTCTGACTATATACTATTGTCTCAGTATATAGTCTCCCTACATCGGGATCTGAGCTACAAAGCTATTATTTTAGCCTGTATTCAGTCATGTACCGTTGCTTCAGTGCATGGTTCCCATATCATGGTTTAAAAGGTCAAAGCCTGACCGAACAAAAAATATATATTCCGAGAAGGTAAAATAGGGGTATCTACAGTGGGGTAGGGGTCTTTTTATAGGTATACGGATAATTACAGGCGTAGGGGCATGTGTGTAATTGGTGAATTGCGCGCATGGTGCCACGTGCATAATTTAATTGCACGCATGGAATCATGCGTGTAACTACCTGGGAGTCAGTCACCGACTTCAGAACGACCGGCTGACTGGCTCAACCGGGTGTCCTAATCCCATCATACCATCAAACCAATTACGTGCATGTGACCATGTGCATAATCCAATTATGCGCATGGGTGTATGCACAAATTTAAAGATTTACGACAGTCTCAAGATTCAAAGACTTGGTCCAACTTTTGACCAATTCCTCCCACCAAGGGGTGTGCGTAATCGAATTACACTCATGGGATTAGGTGCGCAATTAGGGTCTATGGGTGGTGCATGGAGGGTGAGTCCTAGTCTAATTGGGGCCAATTGTGCGCAAGGGGTCTTGAATGCAATCGATTATGCGAATGGGTTCAAGCGCGTAATTGGGGATCCTCCCGGGTCGGGTCTGAGTTAATGGGTTGATATTTCAACACAGAACTCCCCCATACACCGTTTGTGCAATGTATGAGTCCCGAGTGTGAGGTTTAAAGAGGTTTAAAGACTTTTGGAGAGGATCAGTTCCTTTCCGGAAGTAATGGGCAAGGTCAAAGGTTGACCGAAGAGGTTTGTATACTCCGAGAGGGTGAAAATGGGGTGTCTACACGCGCGTTCTCGATGACTCTCGAAACCTCCAACATGTAATCGTACCATAAAATGGAATTCAAAATAAAAGAGAAATTGAAATTAAATTATTTATTTATCTTCAATCGTACAAGAGATCCCAAGCTTCGAGACGTTTTAGCCGCTCATCGTTGCTATAATCTTCATCATCACTGAATTGATCATCGAACGATGATTAAAAAACCCTCAATCTCACAAACTCTCACAAATCTAGAAAAGAAACTAAACCTAGAAAGAAAACCTAAAACTATAAGCAAAAAGCCCTAAGCTCAATGCTAGTTTATTCCTAAACCTAGAGTCCTTATTTATAGAAGTATAAGGCCCTAGAACATTGATTTCAACTAAGAAACAAATCCTAAGATGTATCTAATCTAAACTAGGAAGGAAGAAGATCTTAGAGTCTTCATTTTTAGAAGAATCCCAATTATCGATTGGTCAAGAATGGAGCTCGACCGGTTGAAATTATTTGTATAAAAATGCCCTCTTTGTTGTTTGGTTTGGACTAGTCGAAATAGATATTTCAACTAGTCCAAAATCAGATTTCTGAAGCTTTCTGCAGCTCGACCGTTCCAAATTCACATTCTGTTTTTCCCAAACTCAACAGGTCGAGATGGACGTCTCGATCTGTCCAGACTGCATTTCCTTTACTTGTCTGCGAACTTCATTTGCCCATGACATTTGATATAAAACTCGGAATTAGGCGATTCTTGGCTCGTTGGAAAACTGGTAACCTCTACTTTTCAATGGTATAGGCCTCAGTTCTTGCAAATCTATATGTAAGCCATGGCACTCTTCTTTCTCTCTGCTTTTTTGGTTGGTTCTTGCCGTAGCTTTGAGACTCTCTTAACTTTACTCTTTTAACTATGTTTGTACTTTTAGGCCTTCAAAACCTACTATACCCTATCATGCACCAAAAGCAAGCTTTAGTAATTAAATGAGGCCTTGCAATGCCGAGATTTGGGTCTAAATTATACAATTTTGAAGACCGATTAGTTCTTGCAACCTTGATTGCTGCACTCGTTGTGGTAGTGGTAGGGGCTCGAGTTTGATGACTCGGCAGTGAGGGGCCCGAATGTTGACCCGGGTCAATGTAGGAGGTGTAACGGTGGTGTTTTAATGGTGTAAAGAAAAGGTGAGAGTGGCTATTGTAATGGGAGCAACAGTAAAGAGATGACGACGTGGCTATGATGGAAAGAAGGTGGGCTGCTTAGGTTCTCTTGAGTAGCGCAGGTGGCGTGAGAGAGGAATTTGAGAGAGAATGAGAGGGATGTGCAGTTCTGAGTGAAGACCATTGTAGTGTGAGGATGGGAGCCCGAGAGATTATTTAGAGAAGGAGAGAGTGTGCTGTTGTCGATTTCAAGTGTGCTTCCCTTATTGGTTGGTGGTGAAAGTATTTAAGAATCAAAAACAGAATGAAACAGGGGATGAATCAGCACAACTCGGAAATCCTAGACCTGCAAGATACAGGGTATTTTGTAGCAAGTTTTGATAAGTAAGAGTTTGTCCCACAGGGAAAGGTGATCTAAGGCTCCGAGGGAGCCTTCTCTAGTAGTCCCTCCAGATCTGTCTACAGATCTGGCAGTCCTAAAAGGAGGGGAGTTTGAGGTCACTTATTCAAAGTATTCTAATAACTAAATTACAGAAAGGATTGAGAGGATGGATGGAGTGTGGAAAATAATTATAAAAAGGTGAGAAATATGTTTTTGAGCCAAGATCAGAGGAGTTCTTGTAACTCAGATTTAGATCTGATGTTATAGAAATCTTGTCCAGAGGCTACATTATCACCTCTGAGGAGAAAGGATCCAACCCATCGCTACTGCCATGACTCCACCCTTAGGGCTATAGCCTGTCCACTTGAATGGTCACAGACTATCCCATAGGGGAGCCACTATCCAGGGATGAATCAGAACATAACTATTAAATCATTGCAGGCACTATTTCATCCAGGCTACCAGCTCAGGAATCCATAGGGAACCTCAACCTCTAAAGTTCCATGTGTGGGGCTAAGGCTGGAAAACAATGATAGCCCAGACGCATAGAACCAGCAAGCGGTTATGTACAACTTTCAATCCAGCTGTCCATTGCTTGAGAGAGGTTACAATGGTCCAGTCACCAGCCTACAATCTCTATAACCAGATCAAATCCGGCATCTGATGGCAGATCTATACAACTATGGGGGAGTCTGCATCTGTACAATCCCTCACCAAGCTTCTACAAGCTGAGGTTAAAAGAAGAAGGATCCATCTTGGATCGGTGGATCAGAATCACCCTAAGGCTATAATCTGTCCACTTAAATGGTCACAGACTATCCCAGAGGTTATCCTCCTCACGGAGCCCAAGACAAAACAAGATTATCGCTGCTACCACCATGTTCACTAGGCTACCAGATCAAGATCCCATGGGGATTTCAAATCTAGTAGGTCCTGTGGTGGGGCTAAGGCTGGAAGACCATGATAGCCCAGACACGCAGGTTACTTGGATCTGAGTGGCCCTTAAAATCAGTCCTCCATTACCTAGGAAATGGCGGATCACAAGGCAGCAGCCTTGCACAGAGCATCTCACAAATCAACAGCAATCCCACAAAGTATAAATCCTATTACAAAATTTCCATTAATCTAACTCAAATACATATACAAAGTCATAGCCAGCAATTGCTGGACTATGGAGAGAAGAAAAGAAAAAGAAAAAGAAAAACTACTTACTGCTAAAAATAAAAGAGAAAAGAAAAGCGATCTGAGATAGGTTCCCAAATACCTAAACCTAAGCTAGGCCTGGGTATATATAGCAGTGGCCTTCTACTGATTAATGGAAACCCTAATTTTAACGATGCCACATGGCCTTCTACTGATCCTTGGATGCCTCGGGGCATGTGCACAGAGATTTGAGCATGGGAATGTGTGCCCTAATCATTGGAAGTTTCCAAAATGCCCTCTGCTGAAGAGATGGAAGTTTGGGTTCAGAGGCTCGCTAGGTAGCTGTAGTTCCCCAGACACCTCGCGTGGTAGCTCATTGCTCTTCGCTAGGATGGTTTGACACTGAAGCTTCAGCCGTCGCGAGGTTGCCTTGGTTTGCTCTTCAGGCAATCGTGCGGTAGAGAGTTGAGCTCTCGCTGAATTAGAGTTCACGAGGTTCAATAGAAAACGTAGTCTCAAGTGTCGCGAGGTTGCAATTCAAGCAGTCGCACGGTAGATTAGTCTTCGCTGGGAAGCAGCGCGAGAACTGCGTGAGCTCTTTTCTTTATTTAGACTTCGCGAGTTATCTCACGAGGTTCTTTTGGGTTCTGATTGCGTGAGGTTCTTTGTCTGACTCAATCTTTGCGAGATGGGCTTTGCCTTCGCCAGGATTCTTTCTTTCTTGAATGGCGCGCGAACTGCACGAGGCGTTCTTCTTCTGAGAATTGTACCCCATGGCGGCAGCATGACAGCTGTGCGAGAAATCTTCTGAAGCTCTCTCTCCTTAGCTGTCTTAAGCGATCTTCGCGAGATTGAGAGAAGTCTGCCTTGAACTGCACGACACTGAGCGCTGTGTTCTACTTTTGATCTTCGCTAGAGCTACGCGGAGTTGAGTTTCTGAAGCTCCCCAGTCATTCATCTGCGTGAGAGGTTGCTTGTAAAGCCTTGGGAAGCTCAGCTGATCTGTGCGAGGCTTCAAGGTGCATTCTTGCTGAGGGGCATCTGGTGCCAAAGCAGGCTCCATAACGGGGTTCTTGGCCTTATTTCACTGTTGATTATTTCCTGAACAAAACACTTAAGAGGAGTTTATTAAGTGGTTAAGGGTCTAATCAAAGGTTAAGTTAAGGGGTGAAAAGTGGTACTTTTCAGGTCTTAACACACCCCCAAACCTAATCTTTGCTAGTCCCTTAGCAAAGCTACATTAAGTCTATCCTAAAAATTAAATGCCACTTTCGTAGGGAGCACGGATGCATTTAGCATATGTACCAAGCCTTTTAAACCCCTAGGTGATCCCTAGTGGAGGAGTGAAGTCTCTTGAGGGTTTTCAGTTAAGACACCCACAAACTTCTCCAATGAAATGGTTAACTAAAGTGCAATGTCTTCCAATGAGCAGTTAGGGAATCAGATTTAGTCTACTCATGAATCAATATAAAAGAAGTTTAATTTATTGGTTGCACAGGAACTTAGACATCATAATTCGCATGTTAGCACAGCATTTCCAAATAAAAATACAAATGCATGCATGTCAGCACTGAGCTTATCCTTATGTCAGAAAATTAGGTTAAGGTCATACAGAATATATTCAAGTTCAGACCCAAAAGAAAGCTTTACAGGGCATACTCTCATCAAGGTTTGTTGAGGGGTTCAGTTCCTCACAGGCTCAAGAGCAGTTACATCCCCCAACTGGGTTTTTAAGCATGAGCATAGGCAGAGTTCTTAAGTGCTGGCATCATTGTCAGTTTCTCACCATAGATTGGATAATTCCTTATCTTCACATGACAGCTCACTCAATCTTTGGATCACAAGGGCTTTTAACTGGGTTAAAATGTGGCTTATGGAGTATAGTTGAAAAGAATAGAAGGTTTGAAAAGGGGTTCAAAAATTGAGAACTCAGTGGGTGCAGGAGGTGGTTCATGACTTCACCTTCTTGAATTCAGCTCCCTTCATCTTCTTTGAGATTTTCAAATTTGAAGTGATCAGTTTCTCTTCTTGATTTTGATTTTCCAATGAAGGTTCCACTTGACTTCTCTCTTATTCCTCTTCATTATTATTTCTTTTATTTCTTTTTGCTGGAGTTTCCTTCTTTTTATTTTGTTTTTGCTTTTCTAAAATGCCACCATGTTCTCAGTTACCATTCTGCCAGAATAGATGCTTCCTCTCCATTCACCTAATGCTGACCATAGCTAGTCCATCTTCAACTCTTTCTCCTTTACCTTCTGAATTCTCAGAGTGAGGGTAGGTTGAATCAGGTTCATAGGTTCAGGTTCAAGTACTCAGGTGTATTTTGAATAAATTTAGGATTTAAAGCTCAAAGGGGTGTGGACAAGGGCAGTTGCTTTAGGATTGATCTTTGTAGGCTCAAACTGTCCAAGAGAAGGCCTTGATCCTTTCCTAAGTCTCATGAGTACTATCAGTTGTTTCAACTTGGAGTTACCTAACTTCTAGTGAGCACAGAGACTCCGCCAGTCCTTAGAACTAGAAGAGGTGCCTTAGTTACTCCTCAAAAAGAAAAGAAAAAAAAATTTGTAGACCCAATTCTCACTGGTTCTGGTCATCCTTTGAACTTTTAAGTATGTCCTCACGTTTTTCTCTTTCTACAGATTCACCAAGTGCAGATACACATGTGTTTCCTTGGTGAAATTATTATGGAAATGTGGAATAGTAGGAGTCTATAATGTTCAAAGTTTGCATAAATTTTAAACTTCTTAATTTTATGATTCTTAAGTGGACAGGGGTTCATTTCCATATTGCTCCGATGGGTCTACTGCACTTATGTTAACTATTCCATTGGCAGGGTCTACCTGCCATACCCCCAAACCTATGAGGAGCAGTGTCCTCACTGGTTCAAGGTCTAGGTGCAGCAGAGTTATATTACAGAAAAGGAAAACAAAATACACAGATAAAGCAAGACAGGACAGATAGTGAAAAGTCTATGAAATATTAAAACTGTACAAAATACAAGAAATCATCTGTAAAAGAAATAGAGGAAATCCTAGGTGCAATCTAATCAGAATTTGAATTAAAATTTATCCCAGCCCATCTTCCTTGCATGCTCCTGAAGGATAGCCTCTTCTTCTTTCTTCTTACGTTCCCTCTCAGCCTTTCTCTGCTCTGGAGTTTTGGGTATGGTAGGAGCCCGGACTCTCATTTTTATCTTCTTTGGCTCAGGAGGGATTTCTGAAGATGGTACAGTGGGTGGCTCAGGGGGTTTGGTGGGGGATTTCCCTTTGGGGCCCGTACCTTTGGAGGCTTGCCCAGGATGAGGCCGAGGTGGAATAGGAGATGATTGGGTTGGTGGAGGCGCAGGAGGGGGAACGGGAGATTTGGCTGGAGCTGGCATTTGAGACAGGAGAGGACCTTTCCCTTTGTCCGCTGGAGGGGGAGCCACAGGAGATGGGCTGTAATTTCACGGAGCCTGCACAAGAGGGCTCTTTCCTTTGTGGACTGCTTGCTGGTGTTGTTGCCTCCTCAGACTGGTAGATGGTTCTTTGCCAATTTTCAAAGAGCGAGATAGGGGAGTGGTCTTCTTAGCAGCAACTTTCCATCTCTGAGGATAGGATTGGGCGGCAGGGGCATCTGAAGGGGCAGCCATAGTAGGTTTGGCACTGGGATCCGTAGGTGGTGCCTCCTCAGACTCAGAATCAGGCGGAAAGAGCTCAGTAGGGTCCAAACCTAGGGCAGCAGCAGCCTGTCTGCGTTCTTCTTTCGAGAGGAGGCGCCCATGGGGATCATCCTGAGCGAAAGCTCGGGTGACCTTTGGGGGTGGGGATGGAGGGGCCGGCTGTTTACCTTTTTGGGCTGCAGTGGGTCTCTTAGAAGTGGGCTTTTTCTGTGAAGGGGTGCATTTCCTTTTTATGGCAGGAGAGGAAATAGGGGGGGGCACTGATGTAGGAGCAGGAGCTACCGTAGGGGTCACAGCAACAGTGTTGTAGGTCTTTGCAGAAGGAACTGGCATTGGAGGAGGAACAGGAGGAGCTGCCGGAGCGGGGGCTGGGGGAGTGGGGGGAACAGACTGTGTTGGTATAGGGGTTGTGGAAGAAGATGGGCCTTGAGGTGTGGAAGAAGATGGGGCCTCAGGGGGAGCGGTGGCGATGGGGGTGGCTTGGATAGGTTGGGACAGCAGGAAAGCAACTCTCTGCTCCAAGGTTTTGATTTTCTTATTGGCCCACAAGAGATTGGTATCCACAAGCTCCTTACTGAGACGGGTGATCTCCTGAGCATTGTTCAATTTCTTCTCCAATATCCGGTTAGTCTTTTTCACCCTCTCAGTATTGGCCTTTTCCATGTCAGCAGTTACTTTATAGTAGGTTGTTGCAACCTTGTTCGAATTTGATGTCTCCAGAATGGCCTCCCATCCGTTTGAAATATCGCGCAGCCGCTCGTTGTGAGCAAGCTTCATATCACTCAGCTTCTGCAGCAAGGGGTATTCAATGGCTTGGCGGAGTTTGGCCATGTCATTGAGAACATCCCTCTTGATATAAGGATTGTCTCTCATGGCATGGAGGAGGGTGAAGTAGCGAGGGGTGTAATAGGAGTGTCTGGGCAAGATAGGGAGAAATGAAGTGGAAGGAAGAGAGGTGGCTGGAGCCTGGGGGGGAAGTGGGGGTTGAAGAAATGGATTGGGTGGGTGGTCAATGAATTTAGGAGGGGTGAGAGCAGAGGGGAATGGAAGGTAGGGGTCGGTAATAAAATGAAGGAGGGCGTTGATGGGGTGGTTCAGGAGGAAGCGAAGAAGGGTATGGTGAAGGGTGGAAATGGAAGGAGGGGTGCAGGGTGGAGTGAGATAGGTGGAGAATGGAATGGGGTCGATCTGGGTAGCATGTTGGTGAAGTGAGGGAGGCAATATTAGAGGTGGAAAGGTAGGGAGAGAGGGAAAAGAGTGGGTAGGTATGGTATCAGGGAGGGGGAAGGAAGGAGGCGGGTCAATGGGGGTAGGGGCTGTGGGAGCAGGGGAGGTAGAGGTTGAAGGGGGTTGTGTCGGGATTGGTGGGTTTGTCAATGTGTGCAGTTGGGATTGGAGGGTAGTTATGTCAGTTTGCATTTTGGCCTGGGTCTCTGTGGTGTTGGATAGTTGGGTTTGGAGGTCATGGATAAGGGAAAAGATATGAGTAAGAGAATCTGAGGTTGGATGAGGGGGGGTCGGAGGGTAAGAAGGAATGGGTTGGAAGGGGGAAGTGGGGCATGATGGAAAGTGGTAGGGGGAATGGGGGGTCGGGTGAATGATGGGGTGAAGGGAGAGGAGACTCAGGGAGAGGGATGTCGTGGGTAGGCAAGGTATCAAGCAAACTAGTCATGAAGGCGTGATACCTAGAGGTGGTGGCGAGGTTGAAGTCCAGGTCATGGAGAGGCGGGTCTAAGGGTTGGTCACTAAGGGGTGTGGTTGTGGGAAGGGTAGGGGTAGTGTGAGAGGTTTTCTTTTTGAGGTAGGATATCATGGGTGGGCTGTCAGGGTGAGGATCAGGGGCTATGGGAGAGACTTCGGATGTTGATTGTGGTGGGGTGGGTGAAGGTGGAATGGTGTCTTGGGGTTCAGCACTTTCTACCCAAGTGCGGATAATGGTTGGAGGGGGAAGGGAGAAAGGAGAGGAAAGGGGAGAAGTGAAAGATGGAATGGGTGAAGAAAGGAGGGGGGAGGTCAGAGTGGTGGGTGGAGTGATTGCTGCAGAAGCAGAGGTGACAAAAGCTCGCGCCACTTTCTTTGGGGCGAGGGTGGTTGCCTTCTTTTTGGGAGTAGGGGTGGCCCTTGCCACAGCAGCTTCCTCTCTCTGCTCAGAGATCTCCTGAGCTTCAGTATTCTTCTTCTTCTTCTGGGGATCCATTAAGCTTCTGCTGATCCCCCATTGTCTTTTAGCAAATGTTGTGGGAGTGAGGTCAGCAGATAATTCCCCCACCGGTATCTTGTATCCTCCCCTTAAAGCAGTCTGGTGATGAGTCTTCCATAGGGGAGAGTGTGGCTCTTCTTTTGCAGCCCTAACTTCACCATTGTATCCTTTATGGCCTCGAAGATCAGCCTGACAGCATTGAATCCATGGCCCAGAGAGAAGGAATACAGAGCATCAGCAATTGGTGTCCTCCTTTCTTGCTGATGGCCAGAGCAATAGATGTTCTTCCTCAAAACTTGATCAATGAACAACAGTTTGGGCTCCAAATCTCTTCTTCGGATGGAGTCCCCTGTGGCCTTCAGGCCTCTGGTAATGGCATGGGCAATTGTGTCAATGGGGGCATTCACAGGGGCACCATAACCGCACTTGGGATCAAATCGCGAGGATGCCCAAGACTTGCGATCGACTCTAGGTTAAGACATCTCAAAGTTGTCAACTAATGCAAGGAGGCCCGGCTGCCCTTGTGTGTCGGGTCTGAGCCTAAGGTGCTGGTAGAAGAGTTGCACTAACCTAGGGTAGACTAGGGCAGGAATCATTTACAGCAAGGGGAGCAGACCAGCCTTGCGCAAGAACTCTATTACAGGTGCTGACAATGGTTCAGATTCAAAGAAGGAGAGATCAAAAATGGCCTCAGGCTCTAAGGGAATGGAAAGGAGGAGCTCAGAAGGTGTAGAGTAATGGATGTTGGTGCCCGTTCCTCAAAGATACCCTTCCCTTTTTGTAGAGCCGTAGAGGACTTGGCTTTCTTAGGCGAAGGCTCCATAGTGGCCTTGTCCCTGGCTCTCTTCACAGGTGCGCTTTTAGGAGCCATCCCAATTTCCTTAGTGAGTGTGGAGTTACAGATTTGAAAGGAAAAACTAGGAGCTAAGTCTAACCCTAAAAGTTAGGGTTCTATTTAATGGAATGCGCAAAGGATTTTCAGAGCTCTATACAAGGGGCAACTACTAAGGGGAACTTGAAGAACAAAAATCCTGAAGTTCGAATTGAACAGTGATCTGGGGAGAAGGTGTGAAGGGAGAGAGGTGGAGAGGAGTGGGAGCTAGGGTTTCGCTGGTAAGAGAGGGAAGAGAAAGCAGTAAGGAAAGAGCAGCGCGGGGTGGGATTTAAATATCGTGAAGCTCAGCGCGCTTTAGAATTGTCCGTTTGCTGGTTGGGAATGAATGGGTCGCGAGATTAAATGTTCCTTGGAACTGCGCGATGCAGCCCACCCAATTCTTTGAAACTCGTGACAGCACAACAAAGTAATACCTTATGAACTGCACGAGATGAGACCAAACTCATTGCACAGAACCCCGCGATGGCTTAATCGAGGCAGAATTCACTCACCCCCCAGTCTGCAGTTTGACCCTTACAAAAGTGGTGGATTCTCTCACAGACTTACTTCCAGGGACACCCCTAGTCATTATAAAGCACTCAAAATTCTTATACTCTCCAGGCGAGAAAACCACACATCACGCAAAGCATTCAAATCATCATTCAATCACTTAAAATTATCACACCAGGGAAGTTGGTATCCAAGTAGGCATTAAAGCACTAAACTCAAATTCCAACAAGATTGCAAACTATTCCTACAATCTGTAAAGTATATAATATACAACGATGCACAGTTCTTATCATCAATTCAATGAGAGATCCCCTCCAGGTTCTGAGGATCCTTCACCATTCAAAAATTGGCCCTTGGGAATAACCAATGGTTGACTGGGCAACCTTCCCTCTTCTCTTTTGGCTAGGGTGTTTGCCAGTTGTCACATCTGCTCCTCCATCTTCTTGATGCTCTGACCATGAGAGTTCACAGTCTGAGCTAAGGAACCCAAGTTTTGCAATGAAGCCAAGACTTGGTCCTCAAAGGAAGTGTCTCTTGATTGAGAAGGAGATAGAACCAACTAATTTTACTGCTGATGGGGCTGCTGGTAGTGCTGGAAGGTAGACCTTGGGGCATGCCCTTGATTGAACTGCTGCTGTGGACTTTGTGGTAAAGCCAACATCTGCTGGGGCTGCATGTAGTTATCTTGTTTCCACCTCAGATTTGAGTGGTCTCTCCATTGGTAACCAGCATTTTGGTGCTGGTATCCATATGGCTGCCTGTTGTAGCCCCCAGATTGTTGTTGACCATAAGACTGAGCAACAGCAGCATGTTCCAACATTAATTCTGGAAATTATCCTGCAAATGGACATTCCTCCACAGTGTGCTGTGGGGACTGGCATATGAGACATGCCTCCGCCACATGAGCAGCCCTTCTGGGTTGCATCACAGTCAACAATTTATCAAACTTCATAGAGAGGTTTTCCATCTGCAGCCATAGGTCATCATTCCCAGACACATCATAAATTTTTCCTTTGCATCCAGCAGCAGGCCCCACCTTTGACTCAGATTCCTGATTAGTTCTTGCCAGGGATGGCTTTTGAAAAGCATTCTCACTAATCACCTCAAACAATTCCCATGCCTCCTCAGCAGTCTTGTGCATGTAGGAACCACCACAAGAGGCATCAACCATATCTCTATTTTTCTCATCAATCGCATTGTAGAAGCTTTGTACAAGCTGCCACTCAGGGATCTTGTGGTGGGGGCATTGTTTGAGCATCTCTTTAAACCTATCCCAGGACTGGTTAAAATCTTCAGTTGGGGATTGAGAAAATGCAAGAATCTCTTTCCTCAACTGGCTAGTTTTGGTCTCAGGGAAGAACTTGGTTAGGAATCTGGTCTGCAGGTCTTTCCATGAAGCAATGCTATTGTTGGGAAGAGTGGCCAACCAGGTACTGGCCCTATCCTTCAGGGAGAAGGGAAAGAGTCTGAGCCTAGTAGCCTCAGGTCCCAAACCAGCGATATTAAAAGTGGTGCACAAAGCCAAGAACTGATCAATATGCTTGTAAGGATCTTCTTTGCTAAGCCCATGGAAAGCTGGCAGCATCTGGATGATGGAAGTTTTTATCTCATAATTCCCCTGAACATCAGGGAATTGAATGCTATAAGGGGAGTTGTAGTCATCCAGAGCATTCAACTCCTTGAGGGTTCTAGGGTATTCTTCAGCCATAGTTGCTGATGCAGAATTTCCTGGGGGCTCTCCTGTGGTGTTCCTGTCTCTTCTAAGTCTCCTTCCCCTTTCTATTTCAGGGTTTAGAGGCTCTAAAGTGGGGCTGAGGGATCTCCTCCCTAGCATACAAGCACACCCACAGCAAGGAAAGCTTCTTGCAGGCACATTGTAAAAGAATACTAATACATAAACAAATTTATCTAACTATGCTACAGCTATCAAAGAATACATTTAAACCATCGTAGATACTGCTGAAGAAATTGTTAAAAAGAAAGATGGACAGAGCTTTAGAGTCAGAGAGTTTGCAAACAGAAGTAGCTATGCTCCACTTGCATTCCAATTATCCTTCACTGCTGCTGTCTAGATCTGCAAGAAAGATTCACAATTATATCAGCAGTATCAATTATTCACATGTACAAAGAATACAAAAACTAAGGGTCTACTATTAGATCAGCTTTCCCCGGCAACGGCGCCAAAAACTTGTTGCCGATTTCAAGTGTGCTTCCCTTATTGGTTGGTGGTGAAAGTATTTAAGAATCAAAAACAGAATGAAACAGGGGATGAATCAGCACAACTCGGAAATCCTAGACCTGCAAGATACAGGGTATTTTGTAGCAAGTTTTGATAAGTAAGAGTTTGTCCCACAGGGAAAGGTGATCTAAGGCTCCGAGGGAGCCTTCTCTAGTAGTCCCTCCAGATCTGTCTACAGATCTGGCAGTCCTAAAAGGAGGGGAGTTTGAGGTCACTTATTCAAAGTATTCTAATAACTAAATTACAGAAAGGATTGAAAGGATGGATGGAGTGTGGAAAATAATTATAAAAAGGTGAGAAATATGTTTTTGAGCCAAGATCAGAGGAGTTCTTGTAACTCAGATTTAGATCTGATGTTATAGAAATCTTGTCCAGAGGCTACATTATCACCTCTGAGGAGAAAGAATCCAACCCATCCATCGCCATGACTCCACCCTTAGGCTATAACTGTCCCACTTGAATGGTCACTTATCCCATAGGGGAGCCACTATCCGAGGATGAATCGTAACATAACTATTAAATCATTGCACTATTTCAAGCTACCATTTCGAGAATCCATAGGGAACCTCAACCTCTAAAGTTCCATGTGTGGGGCTAAGGCTGGAAAACCATGATAGCCCAAACACATAGAACCAGCAACCGGTTGAGTACAACTTTCAATCCAGCTGTCCATTGCTTGAGAGAGGTTATAATGGTCCAGTCACCAGCCTACAATCTCTATAACCAGATCAGATCCGGCATCTGATGGCAGATCTATACAACTATGGGGAGTCTCAGATCAGACAATCCCTCACCAGGCTTCTACAAGCTCAGGTGAAAAGAAGAAGGATCCATCTTGGATCGGTGGATCAGAATCACCCTAAGGCTATAATCTATCCACTTAAATGGTCACAGACTATCCCAAAGGTTATCCTCCTCACGGAGCCCAAGACAAAACAAGATTATCGCTGCTACCACCATGTTCACTAGGCTACCAGCTCAAGATCCCATGGGGATTTCAGATCTAGTAGGTCCTGTGGTGGGGCTAAGGCTGGAAGACCATGATAGCCCGGACACGCAGGTTACTTGGATCTGAGTGGCCCTTAAAATCAGTCCTCCATTGCCTAGGCAATGGCGGATCACAAGGCAGCAGCCTTGCACAGAGCATCTCACAAATCAACAGCAATCCCACAAAGTATAAATCCTATTACAAAATTTCCATTAATCTAACTCAAATACATATACAAAGTCATAGCCAGCAATTGCTGGACTATGGAGAGAAGAAAAGAAAAAGAAAAACTACTTACTGCTAAAAACAAAAGAGAAAAGAAAAGCGATATGAGATAGGTTCCCAAATACCTAAACCTAAGCTAGGCCTGGGTATATATAGCAGTGGGGTGGCGGCGCATTAGGGTTAGGAAACCCTAATTTTAACGATGCCACGTGGCCTTCTACTGATCCTTGGATGCCTCGGGGCGTGTGCACAGAGATTTGAGCATGGGAATGTGTGCCCTAATCATTGGAAGTTTCCAAAATGCCCTCTGCTGAAGAGATGGAAGTTTGGGTTCAGAGGCTCACTAGGTAGGTGTAGTTCCCCAGACACCTCGCGTGATAGCTCATTGCTCTTCGCTAGGATGGTTTAACACTGAAGCTTCAGCCGTCGCGAGGTTGCCTTGGTTTGCTCTTCAGGCTATCGCGCGGTAGAGAGTTGAGCTCTCGCTGAATTAGAGTTTGCGAGGTTCAATAGAAAACGTAGTCTCAAGCATCGCGAGGTTACAATTCAAGCAGTCGCGCGGTAGATTAGTCTTCGCTGGGAAGCAGCGCGAGAACTGCGTGAGCTCTTTTCTTTATTTAGACTTCGCGAGTTACCTCGCTAGGTTCTTTTGAGTTCTGACTGCGCGAGGTTCTTTGTCTGACTCAATATTCGCGAGATGGGCTTTGCCTTCGCCAGGATTCTTTCTTTCTTGAATGGCGCGCGAACTGCACGAGGCGTTCTTCTTCTGAGAATTGTACCCCGCGGCGGCAGCGTGACAGCTATGCGAGAAATCTTCTGAAGCTCACTCTCCTCAGCTATTTTAAGCGATCTTCGCAAGATTGAGAGAAGTCTACCTTGAACTGCGCGACACTGAGCGCTGTGTTCTACCTTTGATCTTCGCGAGAGCTACGCGGAGTTGAGTTTTTGAAGCTCCCCAGTCATTCATCTGCGCGAGAGGTTGCTTGTAAAGCCTTGGGAAGCTCAGCTGATCTGCGCGAGGCTTCAAGGTGTATTCTTGCTGAGGGGCATCTGGTTCCAAAGCAGGCTCCATAACAGGGTTCTTGGCCTTATTTCACTGCTGATTATTTCCTGAACAAAACACTTAAGAGGAGTTTATTAAGTGGCTAAGGGTCTAATCAAAGGTTAAGTTAAGGGGTGAAAAGTGGTACTTTTCAGGTCTTAACATGTGCTCAAGTAGAAATTGTAAATTGGAGGGTGGTTAGGTGTACTTACTATATAAAAAGGAATGGCAGGTGTTGTCACCATGCAACCTTGAAGTCCACGGGTGGACTCTTATTGAAATAAAAGTAGGAGAGAGAGAGAGAAAGTTGCCATAGCCAACATGCTTGGGATTTGCGAGAGAGGAGGAGCTTAGTTGGGGCTCTACCACCTTCTAAAGAAGGGAACTCAAGGGACGTTTGCTGTGTGCATGGATAAAATGAAAGAGATCTTGTGGGATTTTTTTTAGGAAGGCTGAGTTTGACTTGTGTATTGGGCACCTACATCTTGTGCTACACACGTGTACATATATAACCTCCACAACCTGCTGCCACTTGTCTATTTATTTATTTTATTTATTTATCTATTTAAAAACTAAAGAGAGGTTTCACTCTCTTCTTACCCTTTAATACCTAAAGTGAGTGTATGTACCTCTGACATAACATACTTTTACATAATGGCACACCACACATACACATGTATGTATTTATTTGTTATTACCATTATTATTATATATTTTTTCTTCAATGAGTTAAGGTGTGGTGTCCAGGCTCCCATGCTCGGTCATAGCTTTGATTAAATCAATTTTAGATTTCGGCTTGTGTTTTGGTATAGGCTCGAGCTCCATTTAATGCTCGGAATTTGGGTTCATGTAACAAGATAGCTCGAGGCCACATCACATAAGTCAAAGGATTGACTTCGGTCAAATTGGTAAATTATCGTATTTTTGTCAAAGTTTAACAATTTAACGCTAGTAAAAAGCAGGGTCGTTACAACTTTCGTATGGATACAATTGCCATTAGCTTATGCAATAAGCCTTTAAACCCCTAGGTGATCCCTAGTGGAGGAGTTGTCTCTCTTAAGGGTTTTCAGTGAAGGTACCCATAAACTTCAAATCTTTTTATATTTTTCAATGCTTTTCAAAACAATATTTAATAGCCATTCACTACATGGTTGTGAGTACTTTTTAAAAAGTTAATTTCAATTTTTGATTCACTTCCTATCCCATCAGTTATCCTTAATCATTATCATCAATTGTCTTAACTCATACAAAGTGTATAGTGTGTGTACCAGTTACAAAAATTTATCAAATATGAACTATTCTACACTAAAATGTTAGGGGGCAGTTTCATGCAATTCCCATAGTGGCATACACTCACAACAATGATGAGGTTGGGTATTTTTTCCTTCAAAAGTTTCGATGTATAAAACAGATACCAATAATTTCAAGGATACTGATTTTTAATGACAAATCAAAGAGTATAGTGTGTGTGTACAAATAGCAATAATTGCAAAGTGTGTAGTGTGTGTGTACTAGTTACAGAAAGATAATCCAATCTATTCTAGTCTTGAGATGTTAAATTACCATAGTACTTATCAAAGAGTATATCTACTAGGCTCTTACCATGGTGATTCTTGGATCAAGAAGGTCTTTCATTGGCTTGTAATGGGGCTTGGTTTAAGGTTCCAAAGATAGGTATAAGGATTCAAAATTTCTAAGAAAACATACTTTAAACTTCTTTTCTCATCTATTCTTCTTTCTTTTTCATTGCTTTTTCAGCAAAGATCCAAAAGGTTGGATCACTTCTTCCCATTTCTTTCGTGTCATAGCTACTTGTCCTTATGACTTTTCTCTCTTGACTTATTCAACTAATTTTTCTCATTTTTTTTTAGAGTTGGGAGATTTTTTCTTTTCTTTTTTTTTTCTTTTCGCGAACAGACCACATTTTTTCTTTTTATTCTTTTTTGCTACTTTTCCTTTTATTGTATTTTCATAACACCACTCTTCAACTTTTCATTCACTCAATTCTCCTATTTTTCCTTTGTTCTAAATTCTCAGAAGTACGATGGTAAAAGACCAAGAATTTTATGGATGTTGGTTTCAAGCTAATTTAATTGGGTAACGAAAAATATCCTGTTGTAGGCTTCAAATATGTGTTCAAGAGGTAAAACATAAAGGTTTTTTATTTTTATGGCTCAAACTATCAAACAATGGCCTTTTCTCATTTCCAAGTTTCACTAGTAACGTTGCCACATTGTGTTTATATATATGATGAGCAGTTCTAGTAAAAAACAAACACAATTGCAATCATGGATCCAATGATAAAAAATGAGATTTTTATATCAAAGTTGAAGTTCAAAGAAAATTTGGATTTTTCAGGAATTTACACTCTATAACTCTCTCAATGATTGGATAATCGCTCAAAAGCTCACTGGTTCTGAAGATTCTGAAACTAAGATCTAAAATCTAAAGATCAAAGCAATTCATAGTTTCAAAATTTTCAATGTTGGTACAAGTTTGCATTTGTCTAAGCATGAATATCAACTAACTCCAATCATTAATTGAGAATTTCTTTCTTGGATAATGGTAAATTTGTGATTGAAATCAAACTTTTTAAGTTCTTTACTCGCATGTATTGACTAACCACAATTTAAACACACAAAAATTAAATTAAACACGCATTTAACATAAACTAAGAAAACAAACTACATAACAATCTGAAATAGAAAACTAAACAAACAAACAATCTAAATTTTTTTGCAGAAATCAAAACAATAATTTACAGAAACTGAATTCCTACCCCCAAACATAAAGGAAATGATGTCCTCATTGGAAAAATTTTGGACATGGGTATCAAAAATTATACCTGTGAGTTGATGAAGCTGATTGCATTTTGGTCTCACTCACTTGGTGGGGTATATGGGACAATGGCTTGAGAGGTTGATGCTTGGGCTTGGGCTTTTTATTAAGTAGATGAGATGTCTTGTTTCATATTGTATACTACCATAGCAGTGGTAGCATCGAATGGGTCCCATAATTCTTCCATACATTCCTTGTATTTCTCAATTAGATCGGATTGAAGTTCTTGCAATTCATGGCATAGACCTTCAAGGGCCTCCTTTTCATCCAACAAAGCATTGTACTTGTGTTCCATGGCTCTTTTCTCTTCCTCAGCCATCTTCTATGTTTTCAACTCGTCGGTTAATTTAGAGATCACGCTCTAACAAGGCTATATAGAAAACAGGAAAATAATATTTTTGGGAGATTGGTGATATCTTTGGAGATAAACAAACAAAACAAAAACAAATAAGAAAGTAATAATACAAAATTTTGCTACAAATGAGTCAGTAGCGCGACGGTGCCCATGAGTATATCAGGCATAATCAGGGTCTTCCAATGATATAGTGATCATTGTCCCTTTTTCTTATGGGGAAATTACCAATTTCGGCCTCTATCCATTGACCTTGAAAATTCGATTGTCCGTAGGATCTTGGATTGTAACAGCCCCATGTAGGTTAGTTCCAAAACATTTTAAGGTCCATCCCAATGACTTCGAAGTTTACCGGGGAATAAACGGAGTCTAGAATTGAATAGCAAGACTTTATGGCCAGCAAGAAATGATTTATGCAAGATATGTCGATCATGAAACACTTTTTTCTTGGCATTTGTAAATCCTGGTATTCTCATAGGCATCATTTCTTAATTCCTCCAACTCATTGAGTTCGAGTTTCCGCTATTCACAAATTGTGGATAACTCAAAATTGAGTGCTTTGATGGCCTAGAGGGTTCTATGTTCCAATTCCACAAGTAAATGGCATGCCTTCCCGTACACCAATCTGTTGAGAGACATGCCAATCAGAGTTTCAAAAGTTGTCATGTATGCCTAAAGAGCATCATTTAATCTTAGGGACCAGTCCTTTATATCAGGGCAAATTGTTCATTCAAGAATCTTCTTTGTTTCTCTATTCGAAACCTCTACCTATCCACTGATTTGTGGATGATGGAGGGTTGCTATTTTGTTGAGTAACAAAATACTTTTTGAGAAGACTCTCAAAGTACCTATTACAAAAATGGCTACCTCCTTCGCCAATAATGGCCTGAGGGGTCAAATCGAGAAAAGATGTTCTCTATGATGTAGGACAATACCACCTTGTGATCATTGGTTCTTGTAGCCATAACCTCTACCCATTTAGAGACATAGTCAACATCTACGAGAAAATATGTAAATCCATATGAAGGTGGAAAGGGTCCCATAAAATCAATGCCCCAAGCATAAAAAGGTTCAATGACCAATATCGGTTATAGGGGCATCATGTCTCTACGAAGTGACTGCGGTTTTCTTTCCACTGAAGTGACCTCCACAAGCATAAGTATGACCAAATTGAAGAATGCTTTGGAATTCTCCTTCCGGGACACATTTTCTAATGATCTAATGTGGGCAAATTTAGAAAAGATCTGGCTCCTCCCAAATGTATTATTTAACTTTAGTAAAGAATAATGAGCGGTCCTGTTCAGACCAGTTTGGAGGGATCTTACCAGCCGGCAGATAATTTATGATGTTCGTGTACTAGGGCACGTCAACATGGATGGCAAGAATTTGTTCATCCGAAAGAGAGTCGTGAAGGAACTCGTCGGTAATTTCTGAGAATTTGATTTGTCACGCCCCTAGCCCCTGGCCACGCACGTCGGGTGCTCTCCCGCCCCACACGTTCTGATCCACTAGCCGAGTTGACGTAACACTCCTCGATTATCGGTGTTCAATATCGATATTTTCTCCCAGATAGGAGAAAAATACATAAAGTTTATTTATTGCAAAAAATCCCATTTTCTTGACCTGATCAGTTTCCAAATTCGATTATTCATTTAATAGGAAAACGCGAGTCCCTTCAAAATTTCTACTTGTTTCGGAAAGACAAGTTAAAACAAAAGTAGGCACTGTTAGGATGAAAATAATTTTGAAGTTCAATGTTTACAATGAGACCAATGGTTTTATAAAATAATAAACCAAACTAGTCTTAAACAAAAGTAAAGCAATTGTACAAAGTCAAAATCCAGTGTAAGTTTCACGTAGCTCATCCACATATGTGCTGGTAACTCCTTTGATAAATTGAGTTAATTGCTATCAGCTCGATGGGTCCTTCTACATCCTTACTCGGTCGCTCCGTTTAGCTCTAACTGGGTGATGTCTATCCTATCTCTAGAATTTTTGTCATGAAATGACGTAAGTAGTGAAGCTTAATAAAGTATTAGCAAAATTTATCAATGCATTTTTAGTAAATTCTCATAATTTAGTCAGTGTTTTCAGTCAAGTTTCATCAGTTGTCTATTTGATCAATAACACAATATCCTTATATCTCAGTTCTAAATCAATCAATCTATCCAACACTGACTTATTAGACACTAAGGAGACAATGACGATAATGTTCAAGGATCCATTTTGATACAAAGTGATCATTCAATTTCCCATTTTCAAGATATGTTCAATCATAAATTCCAATTACTAATATCAATAAAGCAATGTCAAGTTTGATTTTTGATCATCTGTTTTATTAGTACAAATTCTACGAATATCAACAGTAACATATCAAATTTAATTACCAATCTACCATTCAATCAATATCATCAAAAAGTATCAGGTTGCTCCATTGCAATTAATCATAGTTTATTCATATCACTAATTATTCATATATGTTATCACAAAATTAACATTATTAGGTGATCGGCCTCTAAAATGGTATAAATTATACCCAAATCTCGGCCTTGTTAGTTCTCATTTAACTAGTAATGAATTCTTTTAGTTCGTGTTGTGTTGGAACGAGTTCAAAGGCCAGATTTATGTAGAAAATAGTTAAAATGAAAATGTTAAGAGGAACCCAAAAACATTGGCAAGCAAATTCAAGGAAATCAATGAAAGAAGTACCTGAAAAGTCACTTTGACCGATCGAGACCCTTCACCAGAGATCTCCCAACGAAAGAGAGCAGAAGAAGAAGAACAATCAAGCCTGTATGGACCAATCGAAATAGGTATTTCGACTGGTCAAGTGCTCAGCAGCTTCATAAATCCAAAAGTGGGCCAATCGAGTCCATTTCGATCGATCAAGAGCAAGCAAACAGGAAGAAGGATTTCAGGTTGATAAAGTGGACCGGTCGAGAACAAGCTCGACCGATCGAAAATCAAAGGGAACTGAAGCCCTACGGAGCCTGCGATATCTGAAGAGAAATCTGATGTTCGACAGGTCGAGAGTCCAATTCGACCAGCGCGAAAAATAAGCTATTCCGGCTGAATTCTTCTAGCGTTGCAAAGCCATCCCAGATTCTTCTTCCTTGGAGGATTTTTAGGGATCTTGAAGAGATACTTGTTGTATATAATTGTTCTAAGGCCTCATACATCCATAAATAAGGACCCTAGAGTTAGGTTTTAGGTGAATTCTGATGGTAGACTTTTCTAGAGAGTTTTGGCGTGAGTCTTCGTAGGTTTAGGTTAGTTCTAGTTTTGAAATAGAGTGAGATTGAATGTAATCATAGATCGAGGAGCGATTTAGCAATGATGAAGATCTTCCGATCGATGCGAGGCTAAACAACTCAGGCTGGGGTCTCTTGTAAATTTTGGATAAGTATACAATAAAGTTCTATTTTTCTTTTATTTTGAATTATGTTTTATGGTACGATTGCATGTTTGAGGTTTCGAGCGTCATCGAGAACGAGTGATTGTATAGGTTTTAATTCTGTTTGATTTAATTCCAGAGGCCTTGTAGGGATTGGGGTTAGATTAGATAGGATATTCACTAACGGACTCGGCCTTGTATGGTAGTTTTAGTTGGTTACATACAATGATGCCTTGACAATTAGATTTGTCTAATTCATATACGATGCGACAAAGCTTGTAACCTGGAACGGGGGTACCTGGGCTTCATTATAGAAAAGGAATAGCGTTTATTGTATATGAGTCTGAGATCCAAGGGAGATCCCAGACTGCCTTCTCATCTCTTATTTCAAAATTGTTTAGGTTTTCTTTTAATTTTTATTATATTTAGGAAGCTTAATTTGATATATTTATTTTATTAAAATAAAATAGAGAATAGATAAGATAAATGACAAATCTCTGTTGTGACAGCCCGAATTTTAACGCTCCTAAACCCGGGCCGTCGGCATGATTTTCAAGGTTATGCCTTCAAATTTGAACGCAGAACACTTGATACATCCATTAACAAAACAGAGTAAGGTATACGATTTATAGCATAAATCGGGAACGTAAGAGAGATCTCTTTAACCATTATACACTGACTACAAAGAGCCCAAAAAATGGTTCTAACTCCCATACTAGCTGCATGCGACAAAGAACCGAACCGAACCATCGGTGATATCCTCTAATCACCCCCAATGGCTCGCCAAAATATTATCTCTGTATATTATAATGTTTTCAAAGTTTAACTGGCCGGACATACCAAGCCCTATAAAACAATATCCAAGTCACGCAGTAGAGTCCACTAGAAAAAGTCCTCTGGAGGAGGCTCGTTCTCCTCACGAGGGACGTAATCTGAATCTAATCTATCCTGGTCCTCTGCTGCCGAGTCTTCGCCAGTGCTTGTGGCGTATAGTCAAAGAGTGAGCTACACCATAGCTCAATAAGGAAAAATAGATCTAATATGCGTACTTTTCATAAACATATCTTTCATGATGTATCATATTACATGCTTACTAGAAGAAAACACAGTTTAATTAAATTGGTAAATCTATGAAAACTGATAGAAGATGCATATTCAGAACTTAACTATCATTATTCAAAAATGTCCTTTTTCTCAACCCACACACTTAAAGCATTGACTCAAATAATCCCCGAGCAATATAGCATTGAGCCCTGATGGAATACCCACCATCGTCATTCAATTAAACCATTTTGCACGAAATCACAAGCCCTCGGGAATGGAGTGACTTGTTAGACGAAATGTTTCCATAATTGGAAACCGAAGATCGGATATCCCGCCGGATCGGAGCACAAGTTGTATGGATATCCAGCCGTACCGGTCGCGGATATCCCGCCGCGTCGGTCGCGATTATACCGCCGTGTCGGTCGGGTATTCACATAACCTTAAACCAAAGTGAAAAAGTTACATATAGTTATTGACCGTGAAAGTGTAATAAATATAATAGTTTTAAGCTTTTAAAGTTCACACCCACGCATATTTTCACAGCAAGCAAATGTCACGTTCACTTGCATACATCGAAGTTACTTGCCGAGAGTACCAATGTGCTTCTCAAAATCTGAAACACAACTACACAAGATTTATCTTACTGGACTCACACACATAACCAAAACATGCATATTCAAAAGCATAACAATTTCATACTAAACGTATTCGTAAGGCACATGCATCATGCATCACTATGCACATGTTCACTGAATTCAATTACACATATTAAATGATTTTCCTCACCTCGTGCTAAGTTTTTAGGCTCACAGAGCTCAAGCCTGCTTCGCATTCCCTTTAGGCTCGGTCACACGTAACACACACATGACCATGATCAGAATGTCAGAACTATTAAGAATCGACCGATCGAATCCCAAATCGACCGGTCGGTTTCCAAAATCAATTGGCCGGTTTGATAATACGACCAGTCGATTTCGCTCAGGAAACCCAGATCTTCATTTTACACCCAAACCAACCAGTCAATTTCCAAACTCGGAGGCTCGGATCTTCAGAATCGAGTGGTCGGTTTTGGTTCGACCGGTCGAGGCCCAAAATTATAAAATTCCAATCTCCTATTTCGTGGAAATCGACCGGTCGATTCTACTTCGACCGGTCAATTTTTTGGGATCGATCGGTCGAATTAAATTCGACCAGTCGAAATCGTCCATGGGTCCATCCATTTCATCTCATAACAAAATTGACCGGTCGGTTCAAAATTCAATCGGTCGGTTTTCGCCAACCTTCACCCAGCTAGGGCTTATTCTTCCTAATACATTTCCATTGATTTTCCTTCCATTTCTTTACCATTTTCTTCCTTCACTTACACAACTAACTACCATTATACCCTACAATTTCATTATCAAACAAGTTCACAAAAATCATACCTTCGAATCGACCAATCCGTCGATCCAAGGCTTTGCACTCCATGTTAGGGTTTGACAGTTAGAACTTTCGAATTTCACGAGATCCAACGCCAAATTTAATGTGTGGCTCCAATTCCCCGTGCACACAGAATCACACAACCCTTATAAATTCATCACTTCTATACTCCTCTTCTCTCTCTTCATAAATCACTCACCATCCTAAATAAGAGAATTAACTTCTCTTTCCCCTCTTATAACAGTCAAAAGATTGGGTGTTGAACACCAGCACACACAATTGTTTTATCTAACTCACCTAAGGCATATATATATGGCCTACCCACTTTCTAGTTTCACTCAACCCTTGGTCCTTACGACTCATCCAGTCTTTCATAGGGTCAAGCACATGATCTGACAAGCACGCACCCATAGGTAATTGTTGTAAAGGTCAGAATTTTCTGGGGCGTTACATTCTGCCCTCCTTAGGAATTTTCATCCTCGAAAATTGACCACGGTTGGACAGGGGTATAGGGGTCCCCACACCCGCGAGTGTGAAGCACCCCCCCTCCCCGCACTCGTAGAGCGAAGGGAGGGTGATTAAAGCGTCCAACATTAGAGAATCCAATCCTTTAACAAGGACTGAACAGGGTCCTAACTTAAGCAAAAATAGCTAGCCGAGGCTAGCCAACATTTACCCAATGACAACACACACAAGACCTCACCTATTAATCCATGAGGTTAAACAGTTGTAGTTTAAGTACCTGCAAGAAACACATTCACATTTCCATATGTAGAACGACAGTCAATATGCACATTGTATAAGCGAGTTCAAATATATTTGCATGCACCTCCAAAAAGTTATATATAAAATTATCAAGTGACCACCAAGTCACGATAGTCCAAAATTATCACAAAATCTACAAGAGTGGCAATCATGCCACAATAGTTCTAACATTTGACCCCAACCTGTGTTAATTATAAATATTTTTCAAAAATAATAACCAACTCCCTGACAAAATCTCCCTGCAACCCATAAGGTAACCTCGCCTCAAGGCTCTGCATCCCCCGGTGGCACACCGGAAGGTCCCACCTCGTCATAGGTGTCACATCTGCTACGTCATCACCAGGAACACCGCCTGAAGTAGACGCTCTTATGGAGTAGTACAATGAATCACGTACAGCTACATGAGTGTCCGCTAGGCGTGTCATGTAATCGTCGGGGTATGCATACTGCATCCACTGAGTGAAAACACCCTCGTGATGATCCATCCTACGATGGAGTAGCCTGTTGCTCTCTTCAACTTGCATCTTACGTGTGAGTATATCATGCAAAATTGCATAGTCTGACTGGGGTGGAGGATGGATCTGACAGTGGGCTTGCTGTTGGATTGGAGGTTCAGGTACTAAGGGCACAGGTTGCTCTGGTGGTGGGATTTGTTCTCTTTATCGTTGCTCAGCTTCGGGTGGAGGAGGTGGTGCTTGTTCACCCGCCAGAGGTAGGACTTTCTTCAATTGGTTGTAGGTTTGGTTCCAATCCGCAAAGGAATACAGCTCGACATGATCATTTAATTTAGGTTCATCAGGAGAAACTTTATATTCTGCCTTTTTTGAATACTCCTCAAACATAGAGGAGATACATCGGGGGTACGGAATACATTCCTTGGGGTTTACTCCACCCTTCAGTAACTTCCCATGCATATAAATCGTACCCTCAAACACCATCTTGGGTGCGTTGAACCAACGACCCCTGAATGCCACATATAAGGCTTGCTGCACCATCCCTACCCTCTCGGTATTGTGGTGCATAGGGTAGAGATTACATTTAATTATGGTGTCCAACATCCATAAATGGGGAGCTAAATCAATCCTTCGAATGGAATGACTAGAACCGTGTCATCCCTGGGACATTTCATTCCTAACTTCCATATAATTCACCTCTGCTGCGAAAGGGGGCAACAGATCAATGTCGCTTGGATACTCATCATAGCACTCGAGGGCTTTGGATGCGTGTTACCATGTAAATCAATACTTACGACCATCGACTTCGGTTTCTATCACCGAAGAGGTGCTAGTCGATTTGAGGATTTGATAAAACAACCACACCAACCTCGGATAGTAATAGCCATGCAATGGGTCTAAAACATTGGCTAAACCGGCCCTCTCAAGATAGTCTCGAGCCCATACGTTGTTTCCTTGCACATCCGGGTCCTCAAATAGGGCCCGATCATTTATAAATTGGGCACAATCTTCTTACATGCCCACCACTCATTGGGCTGGTCTAAAGGTTGTGGTGGTGGTGGTGGAGGCTTGTGTGAAGATGATGCAGACTGTGGGGCTGTGCGTGGTGCCGACATTTGTGTTGCCGTAGGTGGTGGCAGTTCCGATGCACTAGGGCGCCACACTGATAACTTCAAAACCGAAGGTTTCGAAGATTGTCTCGTTTTGGGTGGCATGGTTAGGGTTTTGCATAGACAATAAGAACTAGGGATCCAAATGAATGGTAAAATTCAAAAATCAAAGGTTTAAAGACTGAGATTTACCTTTTTGATCAATTTTTGGATCCAAGTTTGCAAAGAATCAGAGTGAAATCAACCTCCAAACCCTTCTCCCACTTCTCCTCTCAAAACCCTAGCAAAGCCCCCAAAAGTAAAACCCCAAATTGGAATGAACGAATCAACAACAAAACCCCAATTTAAACCCATCTAAACAAAATCGACCGGTCGAATTTTGAAAATCGACCAATCGGTTTTCTCTGTTTAACCCTGCCTTGCAATTTCGACTGGTCGATTTGCAAATCGACCGGTCGAACTTACAAATCGACCGATCGGTTTTCGTTTCGACCGGTCGATTTTTCTATAGCCCATAAACATGTTCTGTTTGTGAGAATCGACCGATTGATTCCTAATTCGATCGGTTGGTTTTTGAAATTCGACCGATCGATCTTAATTTCAACTGGTCAATTTTTGACAGAACACCCATTTTATTTTTCTTTCTCTGCAATTCCCCTAAACTTCAATTTTCTTCTATTTTTAGGCATTTACACACTGGTTAACACATTTTGCACAAAATATCTTTTCTGTCATATTCAATCACAGTCATTACACGACTGTTTACATAATTAAGCCTGAAATCATTACACGTGTGAGTCTTAATTAATACAGTTAGCTAGGCTCTCTCAACTCTCTTGGAACAATTGGGGGTTTTGAGCTCTAACTTCCTCCTCACGCTCCCAAGTAGCCTCTTCGAGAGGATGATGTCCCCATTTGACGAGCACTAAAGGGATACTTTTAGTGCGTATGACTTGTTCCTTTCTATTGATAATTTGCTCCGGCTCCTCTATCATCGTCATAGCCTCAATCATCTCGATCGGCTGATCTTCTAGGATATGCATAGGATCTCTAACATATTTTCAGAGCACGGACACGTGAAATACGTTATGCACTCGACCAAACAAAGGAGGTAGCCCAATCCTATAAGCAACTTCATCCACACTACCTAACACCTCAAAGGGTCTAAAATATCTTGGGCTTAATTTGCCTCTCCTTCCAAATCGCATAAACCCTTCATGGGTGATATTTTAACAAACACATGATCGCCGACCCAAAAATCAACACTTGTCCTCTTCATATCGGCATAGCTCTTTTGTCTGCTCTGGGTTGATTTGATTCTCTCTCTTATCATACGAACGATATCGGTATTGTCTTCGAGTACCTCTGGACCTAGTACAAACTTTTCACCAGTCTCTTCCCAGTTGATCGGCAATCTATATCTCCATCCATAAAGCGCCTCATACGGTGCCATACCGATACTCGCTTGAAAACTGTTATTATATGAAAATTCAACCAAGGGTAGGTGTTGATCCCATGATCCTTGAAAACTGAGCATACAGACCCTGAGCATATCTTCAATCACTTAATTCACTCATTCTGTTTGTCCATCCGTCCGCGGGTGGAACACCAAACTAAACTCCAATCGCGTACCCCTCCCCTCTTGGAACTTTTGCCAAAATTTTGAAGTGTAAAGAGGGTCAATCTGAAACTATACTAACTAGAATGCCGTGCAGCCGTACAATCTCTTTCATATATAACTCAGTGAGTCTTCCAGCCATATACATAGAATTATATGGCAGAAAGTGGGCTGACTTAGTCAATCTATCGACGATTACCCAAATGGCATTGTGTCGCCTTGCAGTCCGGGGTAACCCCACTATGAAATCCATTGAAATTGACTCCCACTTCCATTCTGGCACAGGTAGAGGTTGTAACAATCTAGCCGGATGCCTATGATTTATCTTCACTTGCTGGCACGTCAAACACCTTGATACATATTCGGCTACATCTTGCTTTAGACCTCTCCACCAATAATTCTTCCTCAGGTCTTGGTACATCTTTGTGCTACCAAGGTGTATAGCATACACCAATTTATGAGCTTCATCTAAAATGGTTCACCACAGATCGGCATCGACTGGAATACACAGACGTCCCCTGAATAGTAAGGACCCATCTTCCTTAATAGAGAAATCCAGTCTGATGCCCTCAATCACCCCTATCTGACCTTTACCAGCTCTGAGTCGTTCATCTATAACTCATAAATGTGCTCAAAGATCATCGGCCTCACTGTAATGTTGGCTAAAAAGGCCCCTGAAGCTTACATCTCGATTTTTGCATCACATAATGCTAGGTCTTCAAATAATTTCCATCGGTGCATCCCCATAATAAGGCTAGCTAACTGAGTCGAACTATTATGACTCAAGACATCTGCTACCACATTAGCCTTGCCAGGGTGGTACTGTATGGAGCAATCATAATCCTTGACAAACTCCATCCATCTGCGCTGCCTCATATTCAATTCCTTCAGTGTAAATAGGTACCTGAGGCTTTTATGGTTGGTGAATATCTCAAAGGTTTCACCATATATATAGTATCTCCAAAATTTTAGTGCAAATATGACAGCTGCTAATTCCAGGTCATGTGTCGGGTAATTCTTCTCGTGATCTTTTAGCTACCTTGACCCATACGTGATAGCCTTTTTATTTTAATTGAGTACATAGCCTAGACCACTATGTGATGCATCGCTATATACTATAAACCCTCCACTGCATGAAGGAATCACTAGCACAGGAGCTGAAGTGAGTATTTTCTCGAGTTCTTAAAAACTCTTTTCACACGTTTTAGTCCACTCAAATCTCACATCCTTCCTAGTGAGTCTCATAAGCGGTCCTGATATTTTCAAAAATCCTTCCACAAAATGCCCGTAGTAACCAGCAAGACCAAGGAAACTACGTATATCTGTCACCGTTTTTGGTTGTTCCCATTGCACCACTGCTTCGATCTTAGCCGGATCTACCGTGACACCATCTTTTGAGACGACATGTCCTAAGAAGTTGACTTGTTCCAACCAAAATTTACACTTACTAAGCTTGGCATATCATTGGTGCTCAGGCAACGTTGGTAGTGCGATTCTCAAATGCTCTTCATGCTCCTTCTTCAACTTTGAGTATATCAAGATATCATCGACGAACACCATGACACAAGTGTCTAGGTGTGGTTTAAACACTCGATTCATCAAACCCATAAAAGATATCGGTGCATTTGTCAAACCAAACGGCATCACTAAAAACTCATAGTGTCCGTACCGTGTCCTAAACATTGTCTTCTAGATGTCCTCTGCCTTGACTCTCAGCTGATGATATCCAGATCTCAAATCGATCTTAGAAAAATATCTCGCTCCTTGCAGCTGATCAAATAATTCGTCAATCCTAGGCAAAGGGTATCGATTCTTTATAGTGAGTTTATTTAACTGACGGTAGTCGATGCATAGTCTCATCAACTCGTCCTTCTTTACAAACAAGACCGGTTCTCCCCAAGGAGACACACTAGGTCTTACAAACCCTTCATCCAAGAGCTCTTGTAATTGCTCCTTCAACTTCTTCAACTCAGCAGGAGCTATTCTGTATGGTGCTTTGGAAATAGGTTCTGTCCCAGGTGTCAAGTCGATAGCGAACTCCACCTCTCTCTCAGGAGATAACCCTAGTAATTCCTTTGGGAAAACATCTTCAAACTCGCGTACAACTAAAATCTCAGAAATGATATTCTTTCCTTCTTTGTCGTCCTTCAAAAATGCCAAGTAACAACTGCACCCCTTCTTGATCATGCACTCAGCCCTGACAGCAAACACAAATGGCAGAAACTTCGATCTCATTCCCAGAAATTGGAACGATCTCCTCGTGTTCGGTCTAAAGATAACAACCTTGTTCCAACAATCGAGCATTGCACGATGAGCTGACAACCAATCCATGCCAAGGATTTTATCGAATCCTTACATATCCAGTAAGACTAGATTCGCTGCCAATTCGTAGACATCCCCATCTCTGATGGCTACTATTACTGACTTACAGAACAAGTCTGTGTCAATCGATTCTCTAGTCGGAATAGATACAGCCAAGACAAAGTCCAATGTCTTTGGGATGACCTTCATCTTCTTTGCAAATCGAAGCGTAATAAAAGAGTGGGTAGCCCCGGGTCTATCAACACTCTTGCTTCATAAATTATGTCACTTCCCTTCCCATATATTTATAAAATACCTATATAGTACAGGTTTTTTAGCAATCTATCCATGCATCAAATCAAACAATAGAATTAGATTAATAGTTTCCTACATACATATACACCTTCTCTATCTAAGATCTTAAAATTTCAACTAACAAATCAATTCTTGAAATAAAATTTTACCTTGTATAATGTTGTTAATGTTCTGAGCATCCTCAGTAGTCATAGCATAAGCTCGCCCTTGAATGATCAGCTTCCTTGGTGGCATTTGTCTGGTCACAGGAGCAGAAACCGTCATCCCTTGTCGACCAGTGGAAGCTGAACCCATTCCTTCCTCATTTCTAGGCAATCTCGTATCAGATGGCCCATCTTCCTGCATTTAAAGCACCCCCCGGTGCCCTATCTGCAATTTGATGTCTTATGTGATTTGCCACAACGACAACACGTGACCTGGGGTGTTGAGGATGCCATTCTCGAGAATCCTTGATTAACTGATGCTCCTAAAATCTGATATCCGTAGGCATAGGTGGTCGGGAATAATTTGTGTAGATCGGTTGCCTTGACACTGGAGTAGGGGCTGCGACCTCGACTTTTTATTCCCCGAGTCATAGCCACCCGCTCCTCTTTTGTAAGCCTTGTTCTTACTCTGTAGATCTCGTCTCTTATACATGTTCTCTATGTCTCTCTCGACGACAATCGCTTTCCCTATCACATCGGCATAGGTCTCAAACTCAAACACTGAAATCCTTTCCCTCACATTCGACCTTAGGCCTTCTTCAAACTTACTGGCCTTCATCTCTTTGGTGGCCACTAATTCCAGAGCGAACCTAGATAACATTATAAACTCATTACCGTACTCTCGTACGATCATACTTCCTTGCTCCAATTTCGCGAAGTCTTTCTTTAATTGATTCCTCACCTGCCTAGGGAAGTATTCTTTGTTGAACACCAAAACGAACTCCGCCCAAGTCCGCAACCTGTGAGGATTTTCAATGTCTTTCTTTCTCAATACCAACTTCCACCATGGATCGACATCACCTTCTAGTTGGAAAGAAGCCCAACCAACCTTCTCATTTTCACTGCCCTATAGTCGCTGTAGTAGCTTCTCCATTTGGTTCAACCACTTCTCTGCTTCAAGCGGATCTGTCTGTCTATAAAAGCTAGGAGGCCTCAATCTCCTAAAGTCCACAAATGAAGAGGGTAATAGTGCTGGAGGAGGTGGTGGTGGCTGCTGATGATTCACGTTGTTGGCAGCCAATATTACTGTCTGCTCGGCCAACATCGCTGTTTGCTGTGTTTGCTGGGCCATGGCAGTGACCACAACATCCATGGCCTGAGCCAACCTATCCGTCGCTTCATTCCTCTGCTCCCTCACCTTAGGAGGGTGTCTCTGCTCTCTACTTGTACCCGCAGGGATATCGTCTATACTTCTTAGGTCTCTCTGACGGCCGCCCCTAGGGCGTGCCCTACCTTTGGCTCCATCTCAATCTATTACAATGAAACAAACATTCCATTAATAGAAAGTCCTTATACTATAACAAAATTTTAAGCTTCTAGTTCGATCTAAGACTTATCAGAAACTTCTAAAGCCTAGGCTCTGATACCAACTGTGATAGCCCGAATTTTGACACTCCTAAACTCAGGCCATCGACATGATTTTCAAGGTTGTGCCCTGAAATTTGAAAGCGGAACACTTGATACATCAATTAACAAAACAAAGTAAGGTATACAATTTATAGCATAAACCGAGATCGTAAGAGAGATCTCTTTAACCATTATACACTCACTACAAAGAGCCCAAAAGATGGTTCTAACTCCCATACCAACTGCATGGGATACCGAACCGAACCATCGGTGATATCCTCTAATCACCCTCGATGGTTCGCCAAAATATTATCTCTGTATATTACATCATTTTCAAAGTTTAACTGGCCGAACATACCAAGCCCTACAAAACAATATCCAAGTCACGCAGTAGAGTCCACTAGAAAAAGACCTCCGAAGGAGGCTCGTTCTCCTCACGAGGACGTAATCCGAATCTAATCTATCCTGGTCCTCTGATGTCGAGTCTTCGCCTGTGCCTGTGACGTATAGTCGAAGAGTGATCAACATCATAGCTCAATAAGGAAAAATAGATCTAATATGCGTACTTTTTATGAACATATCTTTCATAATATATCACATTACATGTTTACTAGAAGAAAACACATAGTTTAATTAAATTGGTAAATCTACGAAAACTAATAGAAGATGCATATTCAGAACTTAACTATCATTATTCAAAAATATCCTTTTTGTCAACCTACACACTTAAAACATTCACTTAAATAATCCCCGAGAAATATAGCATCGAGCCTCGATGGAATACCCACCATTGTCGTTTAATTGAACCCTTTTTCATGAAATTACAAGCCCTCGAGAATGGAGTGACTTGTCAGACGAAATGTTTCCACAATTGGAAATCGAAGACCGGATATCCCACCAGCTCGGAGCCCAAGTTGTACAGATATCCCACCATACCGGTCGCGGATATCTCGTCACGTCGGTCGTGGTTATACTGTCGAGTCGGTCGGGTATTCACATAACCTTAAACCAAAGTGTAAAAGTTACATATAGTTATTCACCGTGAAAGTGCGATAAACATAATAGTTTCAAGCTTTTAAAGTTCACACCCATGTATATTTTCACATCAACCAAATGTCACGTTCACCTGCAATCATCGAAGTTACTTGCCGAGAGTACGAATGTGCTTCTCAAAATCTGTAACACAACTACACATGATTTATCTTAGTGGGCTTATACACATAACCAAAACATGCATATTCAAAAGCATAACAATTTCATACTAAACGTATTCGTAAGGCACATGCAACATGCATCACTAAGCACATGTTCACTAAATTCAATTACGCATATTAAATGATTTTCCTCACCTCATGCTAAGCTCCTAGGCTCACAAAGCTCAAGCCTGCTTCACATTCCCTCTAGGCTCGGTCACACCTAACACACACATGACCATAATCAGAACGTCAGAATTGACGTGAAATAGGGAGATATTTCATATCCCCAAGGTCCCTAACATCAAAACAGAAGATAGCATAACTGTCAAGAATCGACCGGTCGGTTTCGCTCAGGAAACCCATATCTTCACTTTACACCCAAACCGACCAATCGATTTCTAAACTCGACCGGTCGGATCTTCGAAATCAATTGATCGGTTTTGGTTCGACCAGTCGAGGCCCAAAATTATAAAATTCCAATCTCCTGTTTCATGGAAATCAACCGATCGATTCTACTTCAACCGATCGGTTTTTCGGGATCGACCGGTCAGTTTTCTCCAACCTTCACCCAGCTAGGGCCTGTTCTTCCTAATCCATTTCCAATGATTTTCCTTTCAGTTTTTTACCATTTTCTTCCTTCACTTACACAACTAACTACCATTATACCCTACAATTTCATTATCAAACAAGTTTACAAAATCATACCTTCAAATCAACCAATCTGTCGATCCAAGGCTTCGCACTCCATATTAGGCTTTGACAATTAGAACTTTCAAATTTCACGAGATCCAACACCAAATTTAAATGCGTGGCTCCAATTCCCCTTGCACACAGAATCACACAACCCTCATAAATTTCTCACTTCTTTACTCCTCTTCTCTCTCTTCATAAATCACTCACCATCCTAAACAAGAGAATTAACTTCTCTTTGCCCTCTTATAACAGTCAACAAATTGGGTGTTGAACACCAACACACACAATTGTTATATCTAACTCACCTAAGGCATATATATATGGCCTACCCACTTTCTAGTTTCACTCAACCCTTGGTCCTTACAACTCATCCTGTCTTTCACAAGGTCAAGCACGTGATCTGACAGGCATGCACCCTTAGGTAATTGTTATAAAGGTCATAATTTTTTGGGACGTTACATCTATGGTATGACACCTTTGTACTTGCCCTAGTACATCCGAACTTGTGCACTTACAAGGTTTTAATTTAAGACGATCAAGTTTTTGGCGTCGTTGTCAGGGACTTCAGCTTTATCTTACTTTGATTTCTATTTTATTTTGTATATTTGTATCTTATACTAACCCTAGTTTTCTTTGATCTTTGTTGTATAGGCTTGGGAGATCAAAGGCTTCAATGTGGTGAAGGCTTTTCCCAGGACGTTGCAAGAGGCTAAGGTACATGTTTTCGATCTCCATTCATTAGGTTTAGTATTTTGCTTTTATTTTATTTTATCTATTTATGTCAAGGTTGAGGTCGCAATTCCCTTCTCTAGAGTGATTAGACCTGGAGCTTAAGAGAACTTGTCGGTGTATCTGCACTAGCTCACGTTCCTCTCAAAATGTCGTTATTTTTGAACATTCTAGCCGCCCCGCCCCACTTCCAATCAAATTCAATATGACGGGAGAGGAACATGTGGCTAGAACATTGAGGGAATATTACACACCAGCTACGGATCTGTGCCGAAATATGACTATATTTCGCACCCTAATACCAACATTTGGCCATCCGATGAAGGCATTCTAATAGCTGTTGTGTAGTTTTAGTAGTTTCAGGTATTTTCGTTCATTGGATCTTGCAGAAGCATAAAAGAGCATAATTAAGGATAACATGGGAGCCTTAAACTATGAAGCCAACGGAAGCACTAAAATCCATGAAGAATCGATTGATCCTATCAATGGTGAAGAGAACTATAATATGTCATGGGTCTAAAATCGATTGAGTTATGAAATTCAATCGATTGAGTTTATGGCGCACAATTTTGCCACTCAAATCTGAATTTAAATTCAATCGATTGTTCCCAAAAATCAATCGATTGAGTTCATGACAGCTAAATTGCCGCTCAAATTCGAATTTAAATTAAATCGATTGATTTCCCAAAATCAATCAATTGAAATTTGAGCCCGCCAATTTTAGATTTTAAATTCAATCGATTGAATTTTGGAATTCAATCGATTGACATGTAAAAGGAAATTTTCCCAGCCGAGCCCTATAAAAATATAACATGGCTTAGGGCCGGCTATCCTTCACTTTGGTGGATCAACTTTTCTTTTTCTTTTCTTTT
Source organism: Chloranthus sessilifolius (assembly GCA_021018995.1). NCBI lineage: Eukaryota > Viridiplantae > Streptophyta > Magnoliopsida > Chloranthales > Chloranthaceae > Chloranthus > Chloranthus sessilifolius. The sequence goes on along the minus strand of CM037597.1, from coordinate 27,350,996 downwards.
CTTTTATATTTTTATATAAGCTAGTTTTAGTTTCTTTTTAGTTTTAGCTTTGATAATTAGTTTGTAATTAGGAATCAAAGATTTATAAGGTTTCGGATCATTTCCAAAAAGATCCAAACACTTGATAATTGAAGAACTTTATTGATGGTTTTGGATTTGTGCATTGCGTGTGGATCGGAGATGAGCGGCCAAAACCGCTCATACAATGAGGAAACGAATCCTAGATGAGTAGTTAATTTATTTTTATTTCAATCATTTCTTTTGAAAAATATTGAATCGTACGGCTTTAAGTTTGTGCTTATTACGTTATCATCAAATACTCATTTATAGTGGTTGATCTTGATTATCGGCTATAATAAAAGAATTATTCCACCTAGATCGATCTTATAGACCAATATAGGATGGCGTACGATTGATAATCATTATTGTGGTTGTATGTTTGTGATACGTTATGCCTTTCCCATGATTCATGCCGTGATTGGATGTGTTATAGTGTTGGGATAGGGTATATCGAATCAAATAATGATATTTCTCTAATCGTTTTGCTTGTAGTAAAATGAGGGTTAATATTTGTTACAATTATTGAATCTTATGGCTTTAAGTTTGTGCATATTGTGTTATCATCGAATGCTCCTTTATAGTAATCGATCTTGGTTATCGGATGTAATAAAAGAGTTATTCCACATAGATCGATATGGGATGTCATACGATTGATTTTTTTGTTGTGGTTATGTGCTTGTGATGCGTTATGCCTTTCGCATGGTTCATGTCGTGATTGAATCTATAATAGTGTTAGGATAGTATATGCTGATTATCATAGTCACATTTTTATCGAATCATTTTGCTTGTAGTAAAATGAGGGCAAATAACTTACGATTGAAATATTTGGGGGATTGATAGAAAAATTACAAATCTAGGGTTAGCAGACTTCATGATTGTACAACCGTGGGATTTTTTTGACGATCCCATCGCGATGAAGCGCTTGCTAAATAAAATATTTAGAGTCGCCACCCGAAGCTTTTGGTGTCTAGGGAAACCTAGAACAATTTTTATGAGCACCGAAGTACTAAAAATATTACTCTAAATCCGGTCCACACCAATGGTTCTTGGGTAGAGGCTTCGGTTATCGATAGGGAAGGTGTTAGGCACCCAATCAAAACGCTAAATGCGGTCTCTACTTAAGGCCAGGTCTATGTGGGGCTGGTTTATATATATATATAAGGAAGCAAAATGAGCGGCACTTCCCCTTACCCGAAGGCACACCGATCCTATTGAGCCCTTCCCGCTTGCCGAAATTTGGACAGCGTAACGGCTCAATTCTAGGATAGAGGAAAAGAAAAGAAGGTAGAGGAATAGAAGGGAGATCCGGAGCTCTCGGGCCCTTGTAGCTCCGTTGGGGAGCCTTGCGTTGTCTTGCTTCGGTGAGCTTTTTGAAGGCTTGTATGGTATGAAATGGGGTTCTAACTCCTAATGCTTGAAGCTAAGAGGTAGAGAAGGAAAGCTAGGGGATAACACACACCTAACTTAAAGGGTTTTAGTGAAATACTAGGGTCTACAAGAGATTTTTGAATTCTGGAATTTGTATAGGAATGGTACACGAAAGGGAGAAAGATCTTTTCACTTAAGCTGTTTCTCTCTTAGGTAAAAATTCTCAACCGTTAAGCAAGAGGGGTGACTCTCTATTTATAGAGAAAGGGAGGATTAGTGAGGGGTTAAAGTCCTAATTGGGTTAGCAATTAGGTAATGGATAATCTAAGGTTTTTGTGGTTTTCTAGAGCTTAGAAAAGAGGGATTTGGGTTTAATGGTAGATGATAGGGTGGTGACTTGAATGGCAAAAGGGTGAGAACTTAAGCTAATAGGGTCACTAGGGTCCTAAAGAAACACACCCTAGACTTTGGGATGGTCTACAAGTCAAACCCCCAATGTCCATTATGGCCATTTTTTGAAGGAAAACTAGGCCCAAACTGTTGGAAGTTGAAGACCCGCAGGGGCCCGGGCCGGTTTACAATTTTTTGCACAAATCTGCATTTTTCAAATTGCCATAACTTTTTATGTACAACTCCAAATTAGGCGAATCTTGGCTCATTGGAAAGCTGGGAAAGTCTAATTTCCAATGATATAGGCCTTGTGTTGGGAAACTATCTATGCTAACCTTGGCACTCCTCTTTTCATCAGCTATTTTGGTTAGTTCAAAATTGGCTCTATAGGTTCGATTTTACAATTTTCTTGTACAAATTTACGATCTTCATTCTACCATATCTTTTGATGTACAACTCCAAATAAGGCAACTCTTAGTTCGTTGGAAAGATGGGAAGTTCTACTTTCCAATGGTATATAGGTTGGACAACTATCCATAAAAACTTTAGCACTCCTCTTTATAATCATTGTTCAGGGGGTTCGACTCATGCTCGAGAAGGGTTCTAATAGGTCTGGGAAGGCTATGGTTGATTCCTAAGGGTTCGAGATTGATTTCTAAAGGTTAGGGATAAGTTTTGAGGGATCTAAGGTGATTCCTAGGGTTTTGGGGTAATTCCTAAGGGTTCCATACATGCCATCAAAAGTTCGGAAGTGCGCCTCTCTCGAAATGTGTTTCGATCAGGCCTTGGGCCAAATTTGGGTGTCATAGATGCCCCTCTTTGGTATCCGATCACTAAGGATCGAATGCCAAAGAAAAGGAGACATCCGAAGAGGCCCAAGGCATTACTGACGGGTCTGCTTTATTCCAAATGAACTTCAAACATCAAATGAGTAACACGGTGAGAAAATTAAAGCCCTGGGGTGCCAGGCTAAACATTCGTTTCTTGAGGTAATCAGTTCCCAAGCGCTTAATGACATTACTGGGCATAACTGAGGTGGAATGAGTTACGAACTCCCTATAGTCGAAAAACACATTCACTTTTTGAGATGATTTTGAAAGTATCTAATGTTTAGAATTTATTCTGAATACAACAGCCTCGTGAGTAAGAGGGGTGATCGACCAACATTCAAAGATAGGTGCGAGGTAAACGTACGTAAGGCTCCACAGTTTGCGTCCAATCCTACGAGGTGTTTGACAGCCCCATCTGACTGTTTGCGAGTGCTCCTGCTGAATGTAGGGTTCGAGGTCTTTGGGCGAACCCATCGATCCCAAAGTTTATTTAGCATGACTTGCCGAGCGAAGTGAATAGTTGTCACAGCGCTTTTTGGGGAGGACGTGCCATTTTCAGAAGCATGCCCTAGATTAACATGACCTAGAGTATCCAGCTTCGATTACCTTGAACAGATCCAACCAAACATTGGGGTGTCGCTCAAAAGGGACATCTAATCCTGGTCTCTGCTTACAATGATCATAAACATCAATCAACTATGCATAATCATGCACCCATCAGGGGCAATAAGCAACAACAAAGGCGATGGAAGCCCCGACCCGAACCCGCTCGGGTATAATTTACGGGGACAAACGACCATCATACGGATACCCAGGCACAGGGCACACACTTTACAGGGATACCGCTGCCCATACAAGTTTTAAGCTTGCAGAAAAATAAAAGGAAAATAAACCCTTCTGAATGCATGGTTGCACATAGTTTGATTGACACGTAATCTCATTCTCAACAGGTTGGTCTCAACCAACGATTGACCTTTTCTAATGGAGAATCTGAAGCTTAAGACACTAAAGTTCATATGAATCTAAAACAGAGCACTCAATGTAAAAATTTAGAAGTGGAGTCGACTTGATCAAAACATTGACTGTTTGACCGGGACTGACACCATTGCTCCTTCCTTAAAGCAGGATCCAAAAATCTGAGGTGAACCTCCGACTCAGGACTTTAGTATGGCACAGTTGTACTGCGGATAAAATATTGACATTTTACCACCTTATGCTTGTGCGTCTCTGCAGGGGAATACAATATATTCTTCTTCTCTTTTTTCTTTTTTCAAAGATTGCTTTTTCCATTTTTTTTTTTAAACAAGCATTATCTGGACCTCGAACCCCGGGAGGCGCACGCCCAGACAATGCATACCAAGAGCCCGTGCCTTCGCAATAGTTTGTGATGAAATTGAAGCTAGCGTACTCAAGTTCATGTGATATCGAAAAGATCAGGTCAGAATTGGGTGTCCACCGAAGGATACACAATTTTGGCCTCCATCATCAATGAAGTTACAAGTGAACAACTATGCATAAGCATGCACCCATTAGGGGTGATAAGCAGCAAAGGCGATGGAAGCCTCGACCCGAACCTACCCGAGTACAATTTACGGGAACAAACGACCATCATACAGATACCCAGACACATGGCATATACTTTATAGGGATACTGCTGCACATACAGGTTTTAAGCCTGCAGAAAAATAAAAAGGAAATTCACCCTTCTAGATGCATGGTTGCACATAGTTGTCTGACGTAGTTTCGTATTTGACAAGTTGGAATCAATCCAACAATGGATCTTTTCGAGGATGGAGTTATCCAGACCTCACACCCCGTAGGGCGGTCGCCCGGATAGTGCAGATCAAGAGTCTACACCTCTGAAAATATCACGTGACGAACTTGAAGTGCAAGGCACTTAAGTTCACCTGAAACCAAAATATGGAGCGATCAGGGCGAAGATATAGCAGTGGAATCAATCCGATCCAAGCATTGACTGTTTGACCAAAATTGACATCGTCGCTCCTACTTTGAAATAGGATCCATGGATCCAATGCAAACCTTAAACCTAGGACATTAAATTTACACAGCTGCGTTGCCGGTAAAATATTGACATTTTACCGCATTGAAAATACGCGAGTACGTAGCTGTGCGTAAAAAGTTCATAGATTTATAATTTTATTTATTTATTATTATTATTTTTTCACAATAATTTTCTCTCTTTTTTTTTTCTTTTTTGAATAGACCTGACATCGATGGTGAGGTGCTTCATTTGATTCGTCCATCACCGGGAGGTTGTCGGGTTCAAGGCTTTGGATCGTGTGATGTTCTTGCACATTCTCGATAAAATATCAATCCATTTTTTGTTTATATAAGTAACAACTGCATCCTAATTAACAGAAGGAGAAACAAACTTTTTCATTTTTAAGGTTTATATATATTTTTTTAAATTTTTATTTTTAGATATTTTTTGTTATTTTTCTTCATTTTTGAGATTGAAATATGATGTTGGAAATATGTACATGGAAATGAGTAGAAATATATGCACATTTTTTTGTATTTGGATTTTTCTTGATTTTTTTATTTTTTATTTTATTTATTTTATTTTTTTAGCTTTTATTTCTTTTCTTTTTTTGGTGTGGTGCCTTAATCAGCGGGTGAGATCTCAGATCCCCTTTTGAGCATGGTCGAACCCCTTTTCTAATGGTCAGGTTTTGAGGGAGTTTCCACTATTTTACCGACACCGGAACGCTAACCCCCTTCGGTCGAGTCAAACCTTCCTCCTTACCTTGGGTCATATGTTTGACAAAGTAGTTTCACAAAGGCAATTCTGGTCGGGACCTGATTTAAGCTAATATGAACGGCCCGAAAAAAGGGGATCAGGGGGGAGTAACCAACAGGGCTCCTTAAGCATCAATCTTCTCAATCAGTCCAAACCTTTTCTTTTCTTTTTTATCTTTTAGCCCCTTTTTTACTTACAACGCCCAAGGTGGGTTCGTCATGCCCATTTTGCCCTCTTTTTACCTGTTGCGCCCTTTTGGGTTTTCACCACGTTCATGGGTTTATCTCTCTTACCCCAAGGGCCCTTTCAATTTTTTACCTGGTCCGCACAAACTCGCTATTTTTACCCGTAGCGCTCTTTCGGGTTTTCACCACGTCCATCTTGCTTTGAGCTTATACTTTATTTATTTTTTATTTTTATTTCTTTCATTATTCCTTTATTGTTTTTTTTTTTTCAAAAGCCACGACATAGACGTCGATTCTATCATAACCGGTTAGATGGGGTTCAGGTGTCTTCTCACAACTCGGCTTGTGTTGACTTAACAGATGCTATGACTACTTGTGAACCTAAAAAGAGGGCTTTCTTCAGGGTGTAGCTTGGCCATGGGTCAGGTTAGGATTTGAAAGTATGTTGGGCTAAAAAAGTGTTTCCTTGATACGGCTTCAGTTTTCTCAACATACTTTCTTCCTTGGGGATCTTACTGTACATGCCCCATGATTTTTGTTCTTTTCGTTTTATTTCAGTCAATCTTTTTTTTTGAGGTTTTGCTTTCGGATTTTGTTTTTTGGATTTTGATGGTAATTTCACTTCTCTTTTTTATATATACATACACACATTTTTTTGGGAAAGGAGTTATTGAAAGAAAAAGGCCCAAGCTCAAATGGGATAGCAAGAGATATCATCATTTTTGGGGATGATTTTTGGCTACTGTGCTTCAAATAATGGCCTCTTTTGGGTGGTTCTTAAGCAGTCACGTATCTGTTTCATCAATACTTGCCTTATCACGATAGACTAAGAGTAGAACCGTCGGACGTATCCAGTGTTGATGGGCTCAAGAAGATGATCTTTGTCCATGGTGGCGAGGCGGATGGCGTATCCCGATAACACTTCTCGGATGACATAGGGTCCTTTCCAGTTTGGCTTGAACTTTCCTCTTGGATCGGCAAGGAGGGATGGGAAGATCTTCTTCAGCACAGTGTCTCCTACCTTTAGATCTCGATCGCAGACACGTTTATTGTAAGCGTGTGCAATTCACCCGTGGTAAACTTGAGTGTGACACAAGGCTAGGAGTCTCTTCTCGTCCAATAAGTTCAGCTGGTCAAAGCGGGATCTCTCTCTTTCTGCATTGGGTAAGCCTGATTCCATGAGGATTCGGAGTGAGGGTACTTCGACCTCCACTGGTAGGACGGCCTTGGTTCCATACACTAGGGAGAATGGTGTTGCTCCTGTAGCGGTACGGATCGACGTTCGGTAGGCCCACAAAGCAAATGGTAGCATTTCGCTCCAATCTCGATAAGTGACAACCATTTTCTCAAGGATGCGGACGACTATCTTGTTCGCAGCTTCCACGGCTCCATTAGTTTGAGGCCGATAAGGGGACAAGCGATAGTGCTTGATCTTGTATTACTCGCAGAAGGATCGGATGCGCTTATTCACAAAGTTTATGTCGTTGTCCGTGATGATATCTTTGGGTACTCCATATCAGCACACAATATTGTTCTTGAGAAACTTCTACCCACTTGGTGAAGTATTCAATGGCGATGTGGATGAACCGATCTCCATTTGATGCTTTCGGATTAATCATTCCGACAACTCAAGGCCCCAGGTAGCAAATAGCCAAGGAGTGGTCATGCAGTGAATATCGATGGCAGGAGCATGTATCAGACTGGAGTGTTCTTGACACTTGTAGCATTTTTGAACATGTTTGCAACAATCTGATTCCATGGTGGTCCAAAAGTATCCCTGTCATAGAATTTTCTTAGCGAGCATGTGACCGCTGATGTGGGCTTCGCATACTCCCTCATGGATTTCTTTCATAATATTGATTGCTTCACTTTTGATAAGGCACCTGAGCAAGATGTTATTGTAGGATCGCTTGTAAAGGCATTCCCCGCAAATGACGTAACCTGTCGCTAAACGTTGAATGGTTCGCCGGTTTGTCTTGGACATACCCTCAGGGAAGGTTAGTGTCTCGAGGAAATTCTTGAGATCTGAGAACCAAGGTGGCTCATCATTAGGCTTTGTAGGTTCCTCAATATAGAGGTAGAAGGCCGGCTCATTCCTCTGTTCGATCATGATCGGCTTCATCTCAGCACCATACGGGATTTCTATCATTGATGCCAATGTTGCTAGTTCGTCAGCAAAGTGATTCCTTATTCGCGAAACATATGAGCATGTCACATCTTCGAAACAAGCTATCAGATCTTCAAGGTGCTCATGGTAGGGGATCAATTTCTCGTCTTTCATCTTCCAATCTCCATTCGTCTGACATATGATCAACTGCGAATCGTCGAACACTCAAAGGTGAGTTACATTCAGGTCCAATGCCGCTTGCAGGCCTGTGGCACAAGCTTCATACTCAGTCATGTTGTTAGTGCAAGGGAAGTTGAGCTTGATAAAGACTGGTACGTGGGATCCTTTCGACAAAATCAGAATGTCACCGACTCCCTGACCCTCAGCATTGGCAGCCCCGTCAAAGTGCATTACCCACGATTCTTCTACTTCTTCGATATCGTCTTCTATCATGAACAGGATGTCCTCATAGGAAAATTCAGTTCTCAAAGGTTCATAATCTGGCAAAGGATTGTCGACAAGATGATCGGCGAGTGCCTGCCCCTTAATCGATTTCTGAGTGACGTACGCGATGTCAAACTTAGATAATAAAAGTTGCCATCGTGTAGTCCGCCCGGTAAGAGCCGGTTTCTCAAAAAGGTACTTCAACGGGTCCATTCGGGCCAAAAGTAAAATGGCTTGAGATAGTAAGTAATGGTGGAGTCTCTGAGTAGCCTATACAAGAGCTAGGCATGCTTTCTCTAGATGAGAATAGCGCATTCTATAATCAGTAAACTTCTTGCTCAGATAGTAGATGGCCTACTCTCTTCTTCCTGTCTCATCATGCTGCCCTAAGACACATCCCATCGAAACTTCTATCGTGGAGAGATCCATCAAGAGTGGTCTCCCCGGCTCAGGTGGTACCAAAACAGGTGGGTTAAGGAGGTAGCTTTTTATTTTATCGAACGCTGCCTAACAATCGTCGTTCCATTCAATGGGTGAGTTCTTCCTTAGTAGCTTGAAGATTGGCATGCAGATTGGAGTGAGTTGTGCAATGAACCAACTGATATATTGTATTCTGCCCAAGAACCCACTAGCCTCTTTCTCGGTAGATGGTGGCGGCATTTCTGTGATAGCTTTAACTTTAACTAGGTCGACCTCGATCCCTATCCTGCTAACAATGAATCCCAACAATTTTCTGGACATAGCACTGAAGGCACACTTCTGTGGGTTCAGACGTAGCCTGTACTTTTTCAACCTCTCGAACAGCTTCTGGAGGTTCACTAAGTGATCGCTTCGCTCCAGTGACTTAGCTATCATATCATCGACATATACTTCAATTTCTCTGTGCACCATGTCGTGAAACAGCACGGTCATGGCTCTTTGGTACGTTGCACCGGCATTCTTCAGTCTGAATGGCATGACTAGATAGGAAAAGGTTCCCTAAGGGGTAATGAATGATGTCTTCTCGCGATCAACCTCAGCCATCCTTATCTTTTTGTATCTTGAGAATCCATCCATGGATGAAAGCATCCCGTGCTTAGCGGTGTTATCGACCAAGATGTCGATGTGTGGCAATGGGAAGTCGTCCTTCGGGCTCGCTTTGTTCAAATTGTGGAAATCGATACACATGCGGACCTTTCCATCCTTCTTCGATATAGGTATAATATTGGCTAGCCACTGCGGGTATTTAGATACCATGAGGAATCTTGCGTCATGCTGCTTGATGACCTCGTCTTTGACTTTCAACACCCACTCGAGTCGAAGACGTCTCAGCTTTTGCTTAACTGGCTTCATATCGGGGTAGAGAGGCAACTCATGTTCGACCAAATCGGTGTCCAGACCAGGCATGTCCTCGTACGACCAAGCAAAAATGTCTTAATATGATCGAAGGAAGTTGATCATGCTTTTTCATTCCTCGGGATATAGTGATATTTCGATTTTGGTAATGCGGGGAATCTCTTTAGTCCCTAGATTAATGTCCTCTATTTCTTCGACAATTGAGGTAGGGCCATGCTCCAAGTCGGCAAACCGGTCAAGGAGCTCATTGGGGAGCTCCTCTAAAGGGATATCCTTGTCCAGACTCGTAACACCTACCTCTTCTTGTATTTCTATAAGAAAGGGGTCAATTTTACGTGGGACGGGTATTTCAATTAAGGCATCTTTTCGTGGGATTTGGAATTTTAAATGACAATGTTTTTGGATTTTATACTTTTTCAATATTTTTGGAATTTTTATTTTCTTCAATATTTTTGAGATTTTATATATTTTCAATGTTTTTGAGATTTTTGTTTTCTTCGGAGACGGACCCTTGGCAGCACGAGTCTGTGTATATATAAGGTATTGCCTGCCAAGGGCTTATCTCACTTTTATAGGTTATTTTTTTTTAGGAAACGGGTGCCAAATATTAGGCCACTCCCACTTACAGGGTTTGGGGCAGAGATGCCCAGTTGCATACCTGAGGGGTCGCTCCTTAACCTAATTGGATGGAGGGTGCTGACTGATATGGCTCCTTGGGGTCAGTTTCGATCATGTTAATCCCCATTTCATCTGAGATGATATCCTTAAATGTTAACACGATTTTGTGGTGATTCACCAGAGGGGGAGTTTGTTCAAGTACGAGCCATTGTTCCTCAAAGAGGGATAACGCGGCCAAATCTATCTCCAGGCTAGGAAGGGTAATATGGGGATTGGTGGGGTGAACTGGTGTTGTAGGCTTGTGTGGGGTTAATCGGGTTTCCCCATTCAGATCAATTTTCACAACCCCGACACTTATGAATGAGTTCCTGATGTGAGGCCTGGGACGGGGTTTTTCCTCTATGTGGATCCCCTTGGCTTTCACAGCAGCTGTTGCACGGACCTTCTCCTTGGCCTCTCTTACTTCTTCTTCGGTGGGCTTATAACCTAGCCCGAACCTGACTTTCTGACTGCCCTTAGTTATGACGGGCTCCTTCCCTCCTTGTAATCTGGGCCCAAGACCTCTTCCTTTTTTATAGCCCCACTTTTGGAGCATGGCTACTGCTTCTACCATGCGACCTCTGGTTCTTGGAATGATACCCTCAATGGGCTTCAGGAGTATTACCGACACCTCATACTCGAAACTGTGGAGGTCAACATCCTCAGCGGTGTGTGGTACATCCAGCATATTGGGTTTTTCAACACTATTAGCAGTCTTTTCTTTCTCACTGTGCCCCTCTCCGATGATTGTGATAATCTTATGCCTAGATGTAAATTTGAGTTTCTGGTGCAATGTGGAAGGTATGGCTCCGACTTCATGTAGCCACGGGTGTCCTAACAGCAAATTAAATGAGGATTTGATGTCCATTACTTGAAATAGTATGGAGAAGGTCATTGGCCCAATTAACAGCTCAAGGTCAACTTCTCCCATTATCTCTCTTCGTGTGTTATCAAAACCTCGAGCACTGGTTCTTGTGGGTCTCAGCATGCACCGATCTATCCCAATCTTGGTGGCAGTTCTTAATGGGCATATATTCAATGCAGACCCATTATCAATTAGAACTAAGGGGATAATCATATTTCTGGAATCAACGGTTATATTCAATGATTTTGAGTGATTACCTCCTTCCTCAGGTAAATCAGCATAAGAAAATGAAATAGCATTTGGAGCCATCACTTGACAAATTATCTGCCCGACTTCATCCGAGCTAACTTGAAGCGATACATGTGCATTCTTTAACGCTCCCATTAATACTTGAAAATGGAGTGGGGACGTCATTAACAGATCCCATACAGTAATATGGACGGGCATTCTTCTCAGCTGAGTCTCCAGTATATGTTCTCGACTCATTTTTTCGAAGGGGTTCACTGCGTTATCTTTATTCCCTTCTAGTTGGGCTTGTGCTGCTATCTGTGTTTTCGACTGCTTTGAGATCTTCTCGGATCGGGTCACAAAGTCCACTGCCCCTTCTCTGTGGCTACCAGCGTTAACATATGTTTGCTCATAACTCAGCAGGACCTAATGAGTATCATAGGTTGGTCCCGAGATCTGAAATGGTATAGCAGCCGATATCGAAGGCACTTGCTCTGCGGGCTCAGGAGGTGTGGGCAACACTTGATTTACCTCGGTGATAGCCAGTTGAGGGGAAAAATTAGCCCAAATGAGGGTGGTGAAGCTTGAGGGTGGTGGTACTAGGGGAAAAGGGGCAACAGTAGGCCATTGGTAGCTGATAGGTGCTGGCGGGGGGTTGGGGGTATGATGAGCTATCGGGTAATTAACGGGGGTGGTGGTGTATGGTTGATATGCATTTATATGCACATAATTGACGGGAGTTGGTGGTGGAAAGTAAGCCCTAAGATCTAAGGGTTCAACCCGTGGTGCTGGGCTAGGAAAATAGTTTGATAAATTCAAGGGTTCAATCACCCCAATATTCCCTTCTTCATAATTCCTCAATGATGGTGCCACATAGCTCTCCCGATCACTGATGTAATCAGACGGATCAAATTCAAATTCATCCTCATATTCTTCTACCATTTCGACGACGGGTCTGCGACCTGCTCCTCCAGTAGGATGTGGTGGTAATGGCACCTGATGGATGTTCGCTTGCTAGTTCACTTGAGAAGGTGCCGGTGGAATGATTTTCCCGACATCTATTAAATCTTAGATCGCGTGCTTCAATGGAAAGCCATGATCAGTTGGGTGACCCGAACCTTGATGGAAATTGCAATGAGTATTGGGGTCAAAATTATATGGAATTGGATTGGTAGGAGATCGTGGTTGGAGAATAGTTATTAAACCCTTTTCAATTAATAATGGTAAAAGTATACTCAAGGATTGCCCCAAGGGCGTAAAGACTCGATCATAGCGGGCTCTCCTCTCTCGGGTCATTTGCATTCCCTGCCCATTCCCTGCTCTCTGTACCGACTCAGTTCTGACAGGCGCTAGTTGTGCGGCTTGAAATTAAAATGGCGTTATATTGTTATTATGGGGCCTGGTGATGGCAATGTTCTGAACATCAACCCTTGTTCTCTTCTCATTCCTTTGTTCTGAAAACCTTCTAACCCCACTAGTTCCACTTGGTACATTTTTATTCAGGCGGCCTTCCCTAATAGTGTCCTCGCGTCGATTAGCATTCCTCACTAGATCAGCAAAGCTAGACTGTTACTGGTATACCAAAATGTCTGAGATCACTGGCAAAGTATTCTTTGAAATTATTTTGATCTGCTCATCGTCAGGTATCCTATTTCTGACCTTAGCTGCTAGTGCTCTCCATCGCCCCAAATAGTCGCTGAAAGTCTCATTCGGGTTCTGCCTTAGACGGGCTAAGTCTAACTTACGCGGCTCAATGTCTATATTATAGACATATTATTTTTTGAATAGGTGCGTTAGGTCCTTCCATTTCTTCATCATAGATGGTTCTAAAGATGTGAACCACCTCAAAGTCGGACTAGTTAAACTCTTTTGAAAGACTTTTATCAGTAGTCTTTCGTCCCCTCCATACTGGCACATGTCCCCATAGTAGGACTTCAGGTGTGCTATGTGATTGCTGGTGCCATTGTATTTGTCGAAGGCCGGCATTTTAAATTTGGGAGGCAAGGGGACCTCAGCGAACAAACACAAATCTGTGAAGTCTGTGGCATGGATTTTAGTACCACCCATTTTCATTAACTACTTCTGTATTTTATCCAACTATTCCTTCAGCTGCTCTGATTCTTTGGACACGGGAGCTGCTTTCTCGGCAGTTGGTTGGACTTCACTTTGGGCTATTAGGGGGTGGGCAATTAAAGGAGGAGGGTTTAGGCTAGTCAATGCCCCAACATAGGCTCCATTGTTCCTAATCTCATCCTCTTCATACTGTTGGTCGACATATTGTGCGATGTGACTTGGGATTCTCATCTTTGGTGTTAATGACATGAGTGGGGGTTGGGTGAGTCCATTGGGGATGTGGGAACGTTTGTTGGATGATGGGATGAGTGGAAGTTAGATTTTGGAGTGGGGCCTGATAAGGCCATTGAGCATGGGGGAAGGCCTGAAACTGGCTTTGGGATGTTCGGATATGAGAGAGTTGGGGCTGATGTAAGGCATGGGTTTGAGCTGGGTATGAGGGTTGTGAATGGGTGAAATTTTGGAGGAATTGTGAAGGGTATGGGTGTGAGGTTCCAAGGTTTTGTTGGGTTTGGGTTTGGGCTATGAAGCCTTGGGAGGGTTGGGCTATGAAGCCTTGGTCCTGATAGGTTTGGGCCATGGGCCATTGATGGGTTTGGGCCATGGGCCCTTGAAAGGTTTGGGCCATGGGTCCTTGATGGGTCTGGGCCATGGGCCCTTGATGGGTCTGTGCCATGAGCTCTTGAAAGGTTTGGGCAATGGGCCCTTGATGGGTCTGGCCCTTTGGGCCTTAGTGGGTCTGACCCATTAGGTCTTGGTGGGTCTGGGTCATGGGCCTTTGGTGGATCTAGCCCATTAGATCTTGGTGGGTAAGGGTGAATTGGGCCATTGGGCCTTGGGGCATGTGGGTAGTGGGGGTTTGAATGGTGTGTATGATGGAGGGTTGATGGGAGTCATGGGGGAGTGAAGCATGGAGATTGGCTAGGGTATGGGATGGGTTCATGGATATGGGAGGTGGAGGAGAGGAAGCATTTTGGAAAGCCATTCACATGGAGTAGGCTTGGAACATCTCCTCCATCATGGTCATGGAAGGAGGGTCAGATGGAGATGATGGACTTAAGGGATGATGGGGTATAGATGGGATGGAGGTGGACGATAAATTGGGCATGACCCGGGTAAGTGATGGAATATGGGCTGGATTGGAGGGATGAAGTGGGGCATTGGAAATGGAGGGTTGGTTGGGTATGTATGGGGATGATGAAGGGTAAAGTGTGGGTGATTGGGAAAAATCGAGCATGGCCCCAGTAAAAATGAGCATGACCCGGGTAGATGGGGAGATGTGTGGGGGGTGGGATAAGGCGGAAGTAGTATATGTGAATGAGGGTGGATCGGGCCTATATGGGGAAGATGGAAGATGGGGCATGGATGTGGATGCGAGAATTTGGATGGATGAAAAATAGGGTATGTTGGATGGGTTTTGAATGGCTGCGGAAGGGAAAATATGAATGGTTTGGGTAAAAGATGGAGAATTGGGGGATGGATTATGGATAACTTGGGAAGTCATTGATGGAAAAATAGGGGCGCCAAATGGGCCAGAAATGGCAAAGGGTGATTAGGTGAGGGAGATGTTGGTTAAAATTTCTCCCGAATGGGAATGGGTTGGAGAATGTGGTGGGGATGAATCGGGATCGGCATAAGCCAGGTCCACTACCCACGACATCGTTTGTTGGCGGGTTGGGTACGGGTGCCTTGGATAAGGCCCAAAAAATTTCCTCCTTCTTCCCCTATGGGATAATGGAGGGCAAGATAATGTCGTTATGTCGGCAGCACAAAGACTCTAGTTTTTAGGTTTTTTGATTAAATTTTTTTATTTTTTTTTTTAATAAGTGAAAAGAAAGGTTCCGAGGCCTTGGAGTTCCCTTCTCGGATGGCTTTCCTACCCTAATTTAGGACCCGCGGCGACGATTCTGAAGCACTTCGGAAGAATCAAAGGAAGACCTTTGATCTATTGAAGGCACGGAAATTGATGTGAACAACTCGATCCCCTAAGATGAGTCAAAGAAAAGTCTCCTTCTTTTGACCGGCGGAGGCGTATTGGGTGTCGGGGATGGCGGAGCCCAAACAGAGGCACTAAGACACTAATCGAGGGACTCGGGATGTAGAAAAGGCCACAGATACGAACTGCTACTGTTCAAAACTATATAGCAGTAACTTCAGTTCGGAGTTGGTCTTTAAACTGGTTTTTTTGTGGAAGCTGGGCTTCCGGGAACTGACTGATTTTTTAGTGAACCGATCTCTCCTCACCGAACCTAAGGGATGTGAGTCTGGTATAACTCGCTAGCACACTCCCCAAGGGTTTTAAGTTTTATAGGAATGGGAACCCACCCGATATACCTTCAGCGCAAGCGGTTTCTCAGATACTAGGTGTGCTGGGACTTTTCTAGATCATCACCACTAAGGGCTGCCGCCATACTAAAACCCGGGTGGTTGTATGTGTGCCTAAACCCAACGGTTTGAAAATCTACCCCGTAAAAGTAAATTAATTAAGTTCCCTATCTTGGTTCAATTTTAAATTTTTTCAAAGCTTTTTTTATGGAAGTTTTCTTAAGTTCAAAGAACGGGGGTGATGATCCCATGCCGCCTCTACGAGCCGGCGTCCACTGTTAGGATATGACAAGAAATAAGGAAAAATGACGAGGCCAGTCAAGCGATTAGGTGGAAAATATAAAGTGCTGAAATTTAAAATCGAATCGTAAAGGTAAGTAAGAAAGGTGTTAGTCAAGTGACTAGGCAAAAATTGCTGAAATTTAAAGCCAAAACATAGGGTAAGTAAAAAAGGGGCCAGTCAAGTGACTGGGCAAAAATTGTTGAAATTTAAAGCCAAAACGTAGGTAAGCAAGAAAGGTGCCAGTTGAGTGACTAGGCGAAAATTGCTGAAATTTAAAGCCAAAATATTGGGGTAAGTAAAAAGGTGTCAGTCAAGTGACTAGGCAAAAATTACTGAAATTTAAAGCCAAAACGTAGGGGTAAGTAAAATGACGTAATCAGAGGAGTGAGTAAAAAAAGTAAAAAATGCACTAAAAAATAGCAATAAAAGGTTAGTAAAAATAAAAAACAAATGGGCCAAGTTCAAGGGGAAGCTCTACTAGCTACTCCCCAACAGAGTCGCCATATGTGCAACCGTGAGATTTTTTTGACGATCTCGTCGCGACGATGCGCTCGCTAAATAAAATATTTAGAGTCTCCACCCGGAGCTTTTGGTGTCCCGGGAAATCTAGATCAATTTTTATGAGCACCAAAGTGCTAAAAATATGATTCTGAATCCGGTCCACACCAAAGGTTCTTGGGTAGGGGCTTCGGTTATCGATTGGGAAGGTGTTAGGCACCTAATCAACCCGCTAAATACGGTCTCTACTTAAGGCCAGGTCAATGTGGGGCTGGTTTATATAATATATATATACATATATATAAGGAAGCAAAATGAGCGGCACTTCCCCTTGCTCGAAGGCACACCGATCCTTTCCGCTTGCTGAAATTTGGACAGCGTAACGGCTCAATTCTAGGATAGAGGAAAAGCAAAGTAGGTAGAGGAATAGAGGAGGGAGACGGAGCTCTCGGGCCCTTGTAGCACCGTTGGGGAGCCTTGCGTTGGCTTACTTCGGTGAGCTTTTTGAAGGCTTGTATGGTATGGAATGGGGTTCTAACTCCTAAGGCTTGAAGCTAAGAGGTAGAGAAGGAAAGCTAGGGGATAATACACACCTAACCTAGAGGTTTTTAGT
Source organism: Chloranthus sessilifolius (assembly GCA_021018995.1). Taxonomy (NCBI): domain Eukaryota; kingdom Viridiplantae; phylum Streptophyta; class Magnoliopsida; order Chloranthales; family Chloranthaceae; genus Chloranthus; species Chloranthus sessilifolius. The sequence goes on along the minus strand of CM037597.1, from coordinate 27,333,974 downwards.
GAAAAACTATGGTCTAAAGGGGCTTTTTGAATTCTAAAATTTGTATGGGGATGGTGCACCAAAGGGAGAAAGATCTTCTCACTTAAGCTCTTTCTCTCTTAAATAAAAATTCTCAACCCTTAAGCAAGAGGGGTGGCTCTCTATTTATAGAGAAAGGGAGGATTAGTGACGGGTTAAAGTCCTAATTGGGTTCGAAATTAGGTAATGGGCAATCTAAGGTTTTTGTGGTTTTCTAGAACTTGGAGAAGAGAGATTTGGGTTTAATGGTAGATAATAGGGTGGTGACTTGAATGGAAAAAGGGTGATAACTTAAGCTAATAGGGTCACTAGGGTCCTAAAGAAACACACCCTAGACTTTGGGATGGTCTATAAGTCAAACCCCCAATGTCAATTTTGGCCATTTTTTGAAGGAAAACCAGGCCCAAACTGTTGGAAGTTGAAGACCTGCAGGGGCCCGGCCCGATTTGCAATTTCCTGCACAAATCCGCATTTGTCAAATTGTCATAACTTTTTACATACAACTCCAAATTAGGCTATTTTTGGCTCATTGGAAAGCTGGGAAAGTCTACTTTCTAATGGTATAGGCCTTAGGTTGGGCAACTATCTATGCTAACCTTGAAACTCCTCTTTTCATCAGCTATTTTGGTTAGTTCAAAACTGGCTCTGTGGGTCCGGTTTTGCAATTTCTTGCACAAATTTGTGATCTTCATTATGCCATATCTTTTGATGTACAACTCTAAATTAGGCGATTCTTAGTTCATTGAAAAGATAGAAAGCTCTACTTTCTAATGTTATATGCCTTAGGTTGGGCAACTATCCATAAAAATTTTGGCACTCCTCTTTATAACCGCTGTTCAGGGGGGTTTGACTCATGCCTGGGAAGGGTTCTAATAAGTCTGGGAAGGCTATGGTTGATTCCTAATGGTTCAGGATTGGTTTCTAAAGGTTCGGGATAAGTTCTGAGGGATCTAAGGTGATTCCTAGGGGTTTGGGGTAATTCCTAAGGGTTCCATACATGCCATCAAATGCTCGGAAGTGCGCCTCTCTCGAAATGTGTTTCGATCGGGCCTTAGGCCAAATTTGGGTGTCTACAGTGATCATCTTTTCATCTTTATTTGGTAATTCACTATTTTCCTTGCATAAGCTTTGTTTTGGTTTCGTTAATTGTGTTTGTATAGTTGTTCATTTTCCTCGTAACAAAGATCTCGCCTTTGGTACTTAGGTTCTTTTTACACTTTTAGAAATTAATTAAAATTTTGTGCTTCCCTGTGTTTCGACACCCTTGTACTCGCCCTCGTTCGTCGAACTTGTGCACTTACAAGGATACTTTTTTTAAAACCATCAAGTTTTTTGCGTCGCTGCTAGGGAAGCAATGGAATTTTATTGATTTTTGGGAGTGTTTTTTTTTTTTAATTCATTCTACTCGGACTCTAAATTTTTGTGCTCTATTGTTTTCAATTGATTTATTTGTGAAAATCAATCGATTGACTGACACACAAAATCTGTGCACAAATCTATTCACTGTGACAAATCAATCGACTGATTTTAAAATATCAATCGACTACTCACAGTTCAATTCAATCGATTGGGCTACTTCAACTAATAGATAGATTCTGATCTGTTATCAGTCCAGATTTTTTTTTTGTTTTTCAAATTATTTTGTTTATGCAAACTGTGAAAAATTCTGCTCTCTGTTGTGTTTCAATCGATTGATTTTCATAAATCAATCGATTGATTTCGGAGCAGCGTATTGTACCAATTAATTTTGCTCACTGTAGCAAATCAATCGATCGATTTTTCACAAATCAGTCGATTTATTTTGGACTATGGCTACTTCCTAGTTCGTTTTTAAAGCAAGTTTTTTTTAGGATTTTTAGGATTTTTAAGATTAGGTGTCTTCTTTTGGATTTGTAGAATTTATAGAATTCTACAAATTTTAAGATTAGGATTTTTAGGATTTTTAAGATTAGGTGTCTTCTTTTGGATTTGTAGAATTTATAGAATTTTTGAAAAAACGAAAATTATTTTTTATTTTTTTGAATTTTAGAATTTTTTTTATTATTATTTTTGAAATTTTAAATTTTAAATTTTAAAATTTTTGCCTTTTTATGATTTGTAGGAATTGTAAGATTTTTTTTAGGGATTTAAAAGATGTGTAGGATTTCCTTTTCTTCCTTTCTTTTCTTGTGTAGGATTTGTAGGATTTTGTAGGATTCCTTTTAGATTTTGAATTTTGAATTTTTGAATTTTGAATTTTTGAATTTTTGAAATTTTAATTTTTCTTTTGAATTTTGAAATTTTAATTTTGAATTTGAATTTGAATTTTGAAATTAAAATTTAAATTTTGAAGTTTGAATTTTGATTTTTAATTTAGGATTTTTGGGATTTGTAGGATTTTCTTGTAGTTTATTACCTTTTTAATTTATTTGTATTAGTAACTTTCTAATTATAGTTTACTTGTTGCCAGATTTGGAGATCGAGGTCAGAGTCTACCAAAGCTTCTAAGGGGACGCCCGCGAGAGGCCAAGGTACGCACCTTTGTTTCTAGATTTAGTTAGGGTTTTGTATGTGTTTTGTTATTTTTTTTAGTTTATGTCTTTGAGATATGGAGTTTTCCACAAATTCGATGCCCCCATCTTTTTATGGGTTTAACTATGAGACTCCATACCAAAATTAGGATGAATATGGGGAGAATGGTCCTAATTGGTGGGAACCAAATTAGAGTTGTGAACTAAATCAGCTTTATATACCAAATTTCTCTAACCAACCTCAATTTAACCCACAATATTCACAATCCCCATGGAGTTTCAGTTTCCTACGAAATTTGATAATTAAGGTGATAGAACTCCGCGCCCAGTCAGCCAATTATTTTAAATTATATATCCAGTCTCAGGTGGAACTTAATCATCTAAGGAGGCAGTGGGCCGATATTACGGACCACTGTTTAAAATATATTCCGCAAGAACAATGGAGTTCTGGTTTAAAAGACCGGATTTTAACTATGATAAAAGAATTCCACTCCCAATCAGTCAACTATTTTAGATTGTATAACTAGTCTCTTGCAGAACTTGAACATCAAATGAGGTAGTTGACCGCTGCCATGGCTAGGAAAGCAGATACCTTGCCTAGCCAACCTATAAGTTTCCAACAACACTAGGAGTTGGAAGGAGAAACTACCCCCGCCCATGAGCTTGAGGTTGAGACCATGACTCTTGGGAGCGGACATGAGGTAGATTATAAGAAAGATATCGTTGGCCCATATATGATTGAAATAGTGGAAGATAGCCAACCAATTTGTGATACTCCTCTAATACCTCAAGAAAAATTGCATGAGGAGGACACAATTCCTTGTTTTACATCAACTGAGTAGCCAGGCATTACATTTGAGGCACCATGTGTGCTTAGCGATCCATTTTTACAATGCTTCAACGAACCCTCAAGTCGATTGGTTTTAAACAATGATTAATTCGGTGCATTTAAATTACCAATACACACTAAATCCAAATATGTCATGCTTTATAGGGTAGATGTGTTAGTTAAACGTCCACCCACAACAAGCCTCAAGGCCCCAACTGATAAAAAGGGCAGCTGAAACATGCCAGATGAACGGCTCTTTCTCGTTCCTACTCTGGCTTGAGGGGGGGTCCGACTGAAGACCGAATAAACTTAGCGCTTCTTGCAGGCAACCCAAGCCCCTTGTACATTATTAATTTAAGGACTTTGCCTTGTTTTTATTAGATTTAATTACTTTGATTTTTGTGTAAGTATTTAGTGTGAAAAAATAAAATAGAATAAAATAAAAAATTTGCTCGGACTGTGGATTTTGTGCACTATTTTGTTAGTCAATCGATTGATTTGTCAAATTCAATCGATTGACTGACCCACAAAATCAAGGATACTATTTTGTGCACTGTGAGAAGTCAATCGATCGATTTGTGAAAATCAATCGATTGAGTGAGCAATAAAAACTTATCAACTCTGTGACAAATCGATCGATTGATTTATTTAAATCAATCTATCAATTCTGAACTATGCCAGTCTAGTTTGTTTTTAGTTTAAAAAAATAATAATAATAAAAAAAACGCAGGGAGTGATCTTAGCTCGATTTGTTATCATATTTTTCTAGCTGTCCTATTATTGTTTTAATATTTATAGTTTTGTGTAATGAGGACATAGCACCACTTAGGTTTGGGGGTGGTGTGCTCAAATGCGTGATTCATAATCTTTAATTTTTTGCATTATACATGAACCTTCAATACCATGTTTTTATGAAAAAAAAAAAACCGTCACTGTTTATTTTTGGCGTAGTTTTCACACTTTAGTCATTGATACACGTATATTCTAATTTTTAAATATTCATGCCATTGTAAAACTGTTGTTGTTTAGGATAATTAACTCCATTGTGAACATTTAAAGATTAGTTTGAATTTTATGCCTAGAAATTTTTTTACACTTTTGTCATGCTTAGGTCTAGAAATCAAAAGATTAGTTTAAATCTGAAATTCTAGGATCCTAAGAAAGACTAAACCCAGAAAGCTTTAGAACTTTTTCCTCGTTCTTGATGAGTGCTAAATAAATTCGGAGTATCTTTGAAATTCGTGATTAATTGTTTAACTCTCATACATTTTTCATTGGTTTGTTTACTTTTCATTGCTATACCATAGTGCTAGAACACGTTGTATTTGAACTCAAAACAAATAGACATCGTTATCACCTTTTGAGGAAATGATCAAAGGCCATCTTTGGCTCGTTTGTGCTTAAAATGTCCCACCTTATATTGATTTACCTTTTTACACCCCCTTTGAGCCTTTTAAAAATTTTTTATCTTAGATGTTTCTTGTTAAGCGATATTAACCATACCCTACACCAATGCTATAAATACAAATATCTTATCCTTCAATCTCTGAGAAATTGGGAAAGAGGGATGAGAGCAAGAGAGGAGGTAGAGAGGCATGTAGTAATGCTTGCAGAGCATATAGCAAAAATATACTTGAAAAAGGGGAGAGAAAAAGAAAAAGAAAAGAAAAATATATGTGTGCAAGAGGTAGAAAAATGAGGAATGAATAAAAAATATGAGGTGATCTCCAAAAGAAGGAATGAAGAGAAGGAGAGAAATGAGAAAAAGCAAAACAGAAAAAGTTCTGAAAAATTCGAAAAAGAAAGAGTGAAAAATGAAAAAAAATCAAATGTAATCTTTTTCTAGTTTCCCAGAGAAATTTGAATCCAATTTCCCTTTCTTCTCTAACCTTCACCCAAGCCCCATTACAACCATAGAAAAGACCTTCATGATTCGATCTCGGTTGGTAAATGTCTTATGGAGAGTGATGATGCAATGACTATGATACTTGGTATAACATGCTTAGGATACAACATCATTCCTTATGAGATTACTTTTTTTTTAATTCTTTGATGCACCGTCTTTCTTATATCATGTGAGATCTTTTAATTTGTATTGTACTTCCATCACACATGCGGGTGAAAAAGTAAATCAATCATCAGAGCGATTCTGTTTTGAGTGTATTCCTAAGGTTAGGATTGAGTCGAGACTTGAGATCCGATGATTCTCAGTTTAGATTAATCCAACGATGGAATGATTTAAGTTGTTACTCCCTACGAAAATGGTATTTATTGTTTTCTTTAGGTTGTTACTTTATTTTTTTAATATATTTATCATTCTCTTTGCTCGAGGACTAGCAAAGTGTAGGTTTGAAGGTGTGATCTGTGCCAAAATATGACTATATTTCATACCCTAATACTCACATTTGGCCATCTGATGAAGGCATTCTGACGGCTGTTGTGTAGTTTTCGTAGTTTCAGATATTTTCGTCCATTGGATCTTGCAGAAGCATAAAAGAGCATAATTAAGGACAACATGGGAGCATTGAACCATGAAGCCAACGAAAGCAGGAAAATCTGTGAAAAATCGATTGATCCCATCATTGCTGAAGAGAACTACAATATGTCATGGGTCTAACAATCGATTGAGATATAAAATTCAGTCGCTTGAGTTTATGGCGCCATTTTTGCCACTCAAATCTAAATTTAAATTCAATCGATTGATTTCTAAAAATCAATCGATTGAGTTTATGATAGCTAAATTGCCGCTCAAATTTGAATTTAAATTCAATCGATTGATTTCCCAAAATCAATCGATTGACATTTGAGCCTGCTAATTTTAAATTTTAAATTCAATCGATTGAATTTTGGAATTCAATCGACTGACATGTAAAAGAAAAGTTTCACACCCGAGCCTTATAAAAATATAACATGGTTTAGGGCTGGCTATCCTTCACTTTGGTGGATCAACTTTTCTTTTACATTTTTCCATTTATTAGTTTTAGTTTCTTTATAGTTTTAGCTTTGATAATTAATTTACAATTAGGAATCAAGGCTTTGTAAGGTTTTGGATCTTTTTCTGAAAAGATCCAAACACTTGATAATTGAAGAACTTTGTTGATGGTTTCGAATTTGTGCATTGCCTATGGATCAGAGATGAGGGGCTAAAACTGCTCATTCAAGGAGGAAGCAAACTTTAGATGAGTAGTTAATTTATTTTCATTTCAATCATTTTTTTACAAATATTGAATCGTATGATTCTAAGTTTGTGCTTATTGCATTATCATCGAATACTCATTTATAGTAGTCGATCTTGGTTATCGGCTACAATAAAAGAGTTATTCCACCTAAATCGATCTTGTAGACCGATATAGGATGTCGTACGATTTATTATCATTATCATGGTAGTATATTTGTGATACGTTATACCTTTCGTATGATTCATGCCGTGATTGGATGCGTCATAGTATTGGGATAGGGTATGCCGAATCAAATAATCACATTTCTCGAATTATTTTGTTTGTAATAAAATAAAGGTTAATATTTGTTATCATTATTGAGTCATACGGCTTTAAGTTTGTGCATATCGTGTTATCATCGAATGCTCCTTTATAGTGATCGATCTTGGTTATCGGCTATAATAAAAGAGTTATTTCACCTATGTCGATCTTATAGATCGATATGAGATGTTGTACGATTGATTTTTTTGTTGTGGTTATGTGCTTGTGATGCGTTATACCTTTCGCATGGTTCATGTCGTGATTGAATGCGTTATAGTGTTAAGATAGTGTATGCCGATTATCATAGTCACATTTTTATCGAATCACTTTACGTGTAGTAAAATGAGAGCAAATAATTTACCATTGAAATGTTTGGGTTGTTGGTAGAAAAATTACAAATCTAGGGTTAGCAGACTCCTTGATCATCTTTTCATCGTTGTTTGGTTATTCACTATTTTCCTTGCATATTAGGTTTCGTTAATTGTGTTTGTATAGTTGTTAATTTTCATCGTAACAAATATCTCACCTTTGGTACTTCCTTAGGTTATTTTTACATTTTTAGAAATTAATTAAAATTTTGGGCTTCCCTGTGGTTCGACACCCTTGTACTCGCCCTCGTTCATCGAACTTGTGCACTTGTAAGGATACTACTTTTAAAACCATTAGCTACTCTAGCACCTCCCTCATGTATACGTTTACCCGCAGCCACCGGTAATGAGGTTTTCGAAATCAAGCCCTACTTGCTTCAACTGCTTCCAATTTTCATGGGCATGGTAACAAGGATCCCCATATGCATTTAACGTGATTTCTGGAAATTTGTGCTACTTTTATAATCAAAAACTTATCAAAAGAGGCCACTCGTTTGAGGTTGTTTCCATTTTCACTTAGAGACAGGGCTAAGCAGTGGCTGAACTCTTTGCCCATCGACTCAGATGTTAGTTGGGAAGAGTTACAAAACATATTTCTTAATAAGTACTTTCCAACCTGCAAGACGAGTCGATTTCGGATGGCAATTACAACGTTCTATCAATCTCCGGAAGAGTCTTTTCATGAGAGTTGGAAACACTTTAACGAGCTTCTACATAAGTGCCCTCAACATGAGGTCTTGTGCTAGGAAATGCTGCTCAGTTTCTATGAAGGTTTAAACAAACAAATGTGGAATATTATTGACGTCACTTATCGGGGTATGTTTCTTACATTAACTACAAAGGATGCTTGGGAACTCTTCGAGACCCTTAGTGAGAACTCAGTGCAAAACACTACATCATGTAGGGCTGATTTGGGGAATTTAAGGAAATCACCTCCTAAGCGAGGAGGATTGTATAAATTAAATTTAGTGATGAACTTTCTCCCAAAGTTGAGGCTTTGGAAAATAAGACTTCAGTCCATGTTCGGTATAAAATCGCACCCAACATCTCACAAAGGTGAGGATTGTGGCATCCGCCACAACCCAACTCCTATGGTTCCTAAGCATCCTGTTGCCCCTTTATACGCCACAATGATTCAAGAACATTCTGCAGAAAGTTCCTTCCAATGTTTGGATAATAATTTTGGTTGTCTAAACATCTACAATCCAAGCTAGGGGAACCACACAAATCGGTCCTGGCAGAACAACCCGATGCGGAGAAACAATCAGCCTCTTAGGCCAATGAACGCTTCACAATCTTTTTCACCATATGAGGGATAGTAGTACTATAAGCCCTGCTAGAATAATTCTTTGGAGAAAGCCATGTTGCAGGTAGTCCAGAACTGGCAACAATAGGGCCAACACCAAGAATATTTACTCCACACTCTCATGCATTCTACTGTAGACACCCCCATTTTGCCCTCTCAGAGTATACAAATTTGTTCGATCAACCTTTGACCTTGCCCATGATCTTCGAAAAAGGACTAGCCTACTCTGAAGACTTTAAAACCCTATATGGGAACCATGCACTGAAATAATAGTACACGGTTGAGACCTAGGCTAAAACAATAGCTCTGTGGCTCGGAGCCGGCTCAAACCCAAGAAAGTCACGAATTACATGCCCTGTCTAGCGCGGGTAAATCGATTGCTCGTCCCATGGCTGGCACGCAATTGGTCCCTCTTGGGCCAGGATTGTACTTCCTGAGGACAGCCTTAGGCCTTGATTACGTGCTCCGCTAGGCGCGCGCAATCATATTGCACGATTGGTACCTAGAGCGCAATTAGTCCATTTTGGACTGGCCTTCTACCCTTCTAAAAACCGCCTCAAGACCTGATTGCACGCTCTATCGAGAGCGCACAATATATTTATGCGCCCCAGCACATGCGCGTAATCGGTTCCCAAGCGAACCTGGTCTCTAAATCCTTAGACAGCCAAAACTCCCCTATTAAACGCAGTTGACATGACGTTTAATTGGATTGTGTGCACTAAACAGGGCGCGCAATCAATCTAATTAGACTAGGACTAGGACACCCGACTGAGCCAGTAAGTTGATCACTCACTAAGTTAGTCACCTACTCAAAGTGATTGGGCGCTTGATACAAGGTGCGTAATTCAATTAAGCGCCCCAGATAGGACGCGTAATTGGAATTCACTGACCAATTGAGCGCACCCCAAAGGCACGCAATTGGCCAAATACCTATAAATAGACCCCACCACCACGACCCAAAAACACACAATTTTGACACAATTTTCCCTCTAGAGTTCCTGGCTTTCAAGCTTAAGATTTCGAGATTCCTCTCTGCGGCCCTGGCCTCAGGTATACTTTTCTCTTAGTTTTTAATTCTTAGTTCTTGATCTTAGGATCTAGCTCCTAGGTTCTAGTTTTAGATCTTAATTCTAGATTCTTTTCTTTTTTTTTTAGTTTTTTTTTATCACTAGTTCTAGTTCTTAGTTACTAGAGCCAGTCCTCAACTTTAGCTTTTTTATTTCCCTTCATATTTTTAGATCTTAGATTTTAATTCATAGTTTTGAATTTAGTTTTTTTTTAGCTTCGAATTTTGTTCTAAATCTCAAGAGCCTAGGTCCTTGATCCTCAAATCTTAATTTCTATGTTTTAGATCCTAATTTCAGTTTCAGTCGTAAATTCATTAGTTTTAGTTTTGATCCCATAATTCTAGTTTATAGTTCTCAATTCCAGTCCTTTAATACCTTTATAATTTATGATTTTGATCTTTAAAACTATAGTTTCCCAATTAAAAATCAGTTCTTCAATCCCTAGCCATCTGATTTGCCCCAGGGAGCTTACAAAGGGTACCTGGGAACGGGGTTGATCTTAGGATTCCCTGATTAGTTAGACTTCTAATAGGATTAAAACCAATAAGATTCCCGATAACATTAGGAGATTAAAGTAGTAAAAAATCATAATAAGTGTGGAAAAGGTAAAGTGATTAGAAAAGAATTAGGAAAACTAGCTTGACTAAAATTCTAGGTGACCCATTGCTGCTGACATCGGCCGGCCGATGATTTAGTAAAGAGAACAATCCATACCTCCACCTCGGAAGGCGTGATCCACATGTTCCAGCATCGATAAATATCTACAACTGGCGATTACAACGAATTAGGTAATTTCCTAGGATTCACCTCTTTATTTTTAGTACTTAATTACTTCTAAAAACACCGCCTTTGCCAGAGTCCACTTGGACCTAATTGGGCCACTCTTTTCGGGGACCAAAAGGGACCCAGAGAAAGCGCATACCAACAGACTGGTGATCACGATAGGGCGTCTTGTCACCAAAGCCTCCCGTGTTTAGTTAAATATACTTGTCTTCTAGTTAGTTTTCTTTCATTTAATTACTTTCCATATTTAAGTGTACTACTGAGCCCACATGAGCATACACCAGAGGCTCGAGATGCCAGGAATACGAAGGATTAGAATCGGTGACTCGCCGTTATGGGGGTACCTTGATAACCCGCTGTACCATGAGGAACCACTCAATGGATCAACGCAATACAATCCAAAAATCAACATGGCCGATGGTGAGGAAACCCCTTTCACACCTCCGAGCACCAGCCACAATGACCGACACAAAGATAGCAGATTTGGGTAGAACTTCATAGCTTGACAACTTGTAGACCTCAGCGTCTAGAAACTACAAAGGGGTGGAGATGAAGCCGACGAACTACTCCACAGCTTAGCCGTAGCATACGAGACCTTCAAGGAACGACGAGACGCGAAAGAACAAGAATGTCAACGACAAGAGATGCCGCCCCCTACTCCGACGACGATATCACCGCACGTGTCACCACCTAGGCACACTCTCGACACACTCCTCAGCGGCGGATGTCAAGAAAGAATCCGTTCCCAGACCGCTAAGCAAGATGTCATTGTGAGAGTAGAGGATCTCCCCAAAATGATTGACGAGTACATGACTAAGAAAAACTGCCCCGATTTGTCATTCGGATTTGACAACTTTAGCCGAGACCTCAAATTCAATTTACCTGCGGGATTCAAGCCCCTGAAATTTAGCAAATATAACAACACCGGGAATCTAGACCACCATCTGGCATTGTTCTACAATGACTACCGGCCTATTCACTCGAAGGGGAAGCTCTCGACTGGTTCGCCGGGCTCCCGCTACATAAAATCGAAACATTCGAAGAATTAGTCAGACAGTTCTTAGATTAATACAAGCATCTGATACAGGAGGCCGTCAATCTCAGATACTTGACGACGACGAAGCAAGAAACCGAAGAAGACTTCACCAATTTTGCATCACGCTAGAGGAAACTTGCGACTTGTACAGGAAGTCAGATGAGAGAAAAAGATGCAATTGACGTCATCATAGATAATGTTAGAGAGCCCCTTCGAAACACTTGGATCATAAGCGATTGCCCATATTTCGCTACTCTTCATCTGCGCGCCGGTCGCATCCAGCGACACATAAAGGGAGGAAACCTCGCCTTTTCGTTCATAGTGCCAAAGACCTTGACTTCCAACGATTCCAAGCCCCGAAATAACAAGAAAAGCTCAGGCTCTGAGCAAGTCAATGTGATCGCTAATCAAAGCAATGGGAACAACCAGCAAAGGGACTCTAGTTAGAGTCAATACCAGAATCAGCAACGATACGCCAATCAAAATCAAAATCAATATCCTAATTAAAACCAGTACCCTAACCATAACCAAAATGCTGCCCGAAATCATCCTGCCAATACCCAGGGTTACAACAATGTACCCCCGCTCTAAAATTTTAATCAGCAGACCCGAGGTTCCTATCAGCCTAGACGAGATCATTATCCTCCATTACCCAATACCATCCCTAATATTTTTTGTCTCCTAAGAGATCAGAACCTCATTCGCTTCCCAACAGAGCGGCCACGGCCACGGCCCTGGCCTGCTAACCCAATTATACCAAGTTCTACACTTTTCACCGATACGCGGGACATAACCTGGAAGACTGTTGGGTGTTGAGAGATATGATATACGACATGAATGATCAAAACTAGATTGACTGGGAGTCCCTTCAAAACTCTAACCAAAATAACCAACAGCCTCTGTAAAACCTTGGAATCGTCAACAATCCTCTGCCAAACCACAATCAAGGACCGGTCACCCATGTCACCACGGTAGACCTCCCAAGTTGAGCCCCTTTTCACCTATCAGCCCTCATTATGTGAGTTAGTCATCCTGATGCTACAACAAATTCAGATAAACCTCCGAAGCCCACCATCATTCCACCTCACCCTTCTACCTTCATCACTCGAGTTGAACCACCAACTCCTCCACCGTATCCAAACTTCACTCGAGTTCGAGTCCAATCTTTCCGAACTCAAAGACCCATCATTCAACCCACTGAACCCTCTACACCTCGAAACGTTGATGAAACCCCCGGTAACACTGAGTCAGAATATGAGGACCATGTCCTTCAAATCGCAGAACAGATTGCAGGGTGGGTAGACAGCGTCACCCAAAATACTACCGGTCAACAACGGGAGGAGACAGCTGACAAACGCCCATCAGCGGTGGAGATAAGATAGTAGGAGGAAGAACCTACCAAGGAAGAAGTCCTAATCTCTGCATTCCTGAAAGAGGAAGACTACACTTAATACCTCCCACCTTGGAATGGTATAGGTCCAGTACACATTCCTTCTTCCAATTTTGCTCCTTTCACCGCAAGTACCTCAATGAATCCTTCAATACTGCAAGGTCAGCAGTAGACATGCCCAGTCCTTAAATCAGGAACCAACTATCCACCACCACCATTCTCTCAGGAAAAGCAAAGAAATAACGCATAGCCATCCGATCGGATAACCAAGGAATGAGGAGTGAACTTGCCCCCTCCACTTCATGTAATCCCTCCACCTCCAACACCAGTGCCTCAACCAACTCAACAGAACGGGTGTAGGGCGCATCGACCTGGCAAAGAGCCTGCCTTGAAAATAGGTCAGGAATATGATCTTCTCTGACACCTCGTGAAGGAGTCAGCACAAATATCGATCCTCGAACTCATTAAGAAATTGTCAGAGCATCACCGACTGCTTGTGGAGACATTGGATGAGACACACGTAAATGAAGACACCACCTTGGATCAACTGTATGAGATCGCCTCGGTTATGACCAAACCCCTGCGCTGACCTTCACTGAAGCAAACACGCCTAAAGAATCGTTACGTGGAAGTTTGACTCCTATTTATCTGACCGTCTTAATCAGAGGATTTTTAATACCTCACGCATTGGTCAACACCGGAGCAGGAGTTAACATCTGTCCTATAATGATATTGAAGATCTTTGAATACACCGAACAGGATATAAGGCCTTCGTCCTTATCCCTCATGGCTTATGATGGCTCTCGGCGCTTCGTCAAGGGAACCATCAAGTTGCAAGTCCGTCTCAGGCCAGTCACCAAGGACATCACTTTCCATGTCTCTGATTCCTCAAGCACTTATAATTTGATATTAGGAAGGAAGTGGTTGGAATTCAAGAAGGTAGTAGCATCGACGTATCACCAATGTGTCAAATTCCCGTACGAAGATTCCATCGTCAGAATATACGCCAATATGCCTTTTAAAGAAATCAACACAGACTATGTGGCGAGCATCCCAATAGCGCATGACTCGGTTCTGAACATAGGACATATGAAAAAAATGTAGGATCCTGACAACGCATCAGTAGCGAAAGCTAGCTACCCTCCGTCCCTTCCGACCCGCCAACAAAGAGTGGTGAGAAGAGAAGTCGGACCTGATCTCGCCCGACTATACAATATTACCCCGACCGAGGCAAAAGGATGGGACCTGATGTATCAGCTAGGATACGTCCCTCACACTGAACTCAGTAAAGATAAGCAAGGATGAATAAGACCGGTCTTCCCGAAGAAAATATGCAAACACATCGAATTAGGCTACTAGTCAAACGGCAAGCAAGCTGACATCCTACCCACTTCACCAAAGTGATCGCTCTACAACCATTTCATACATAGAACTACAGAGAAGGCTAATGTGCCAAAGAGAAGGAAGGAGCCATCCTTCACTGAATCTTAGGCAACCGAGATCGGGCAAATAACCAAATCCTTCACCAACCTGACAAACCTAAGCCGTGATAATGATGACATGGACAAGCCACACAAAGGAGTGGGACCATTATTTGAAACCCCTGAAGAGCCAAAGCTACATGAAGAATATTGGGGATCGACAGATGAGGAAGATTTCCACATCCACCCTTAGGGATGCAGAAGAACCGGAGTCACATCACCGACCAAGCCACAACGAAGGGAGTCCTTCTCAGTGACAAGTGAAAAAGAAGACTACTAGACTGACCTCAATGACCCAAAGCTTGAAGACCACCTAAGAGTGGATTGGTTAGAATGGTCCGAACAAGAGAATCCCTCCCAAGTTGGGAATTCAAACGCCGATTACCAATACATGCTCGACAATTGGCAATGCTCGTTTCAATGTTCCTATCAGAAATTTCCATACTGCGGCCGATGCACAACTATGATACTACGATGTCAGAAAGCCATCATGAACGAGATTTGGCAAAAAATTAGGACAGAAGAGTCTCATATCCCCTTCATCGAAGGTGAAGAGGAATTAGAACTTGATGCGCCTCAATCCCCATAAGTACCTCAGCTCCAAATCCTCTGGATGTCATTAGAAGAAGAATGGAAACCCCCTCCAAGTGATGACGAAGACTATTGGATAGATCTCCCCGCACTTGAGTTAGCAGAACGACTGTGTAGACACCCAAATTTAGCCCATGGCCCGATCGAAACACCTTTCGAGAGAGGTGTAATTCTGAGCTTTTGATGACATGTACGGAACCTTTAGGAATCCCCCCTAGAACCCTTAGGAACCTTTCCAAACCCTTAGGAATTACCCTAGATCTCTTAGGAACTTGACCCAAACCTTTAGAAATCAATCCTGACCCTTAGAACCCGTTCTGGACCTAAACCTAACCTTATCAACCAAATGGTTGAGGAAGGGTGCATTAAAACTAGCTACATCCCTTTACAATGATCAAATCTCATACCATTGAAAAGTATAGGTCGTCAGCTTTCCAACGATCCAAGAATCGCCCCAATCGGAGGTATATATCAAAAGATACGGCAAATCGAGCCCGGAGGGCATAAGTGTAAATTCATGTGGGTCCCCCTAGGGATTTGGCATAACTAATAGTTGCGCCATTTTGCCTGGCGCAACTATTACTTGCGTCAGGCTAATTCACCCAGATTTTAAGCCTGGCGCAACTATTAGTTGCGCCAAGGTTAAAGGTGGGGCCCACCCTTGCAAACCAACTTCCATGCACTGTTTAAAACTATTTTACTATACATTTGCCTTGCGCAACTATTAGTTGCGCTAGGCATATAAATAGTAACCTCTGGATTTTATCCTGAAAATTGTGATTGGGGTTTGACTTGTTGACCACCTCGACCTTTGGAGTGTGTTTTGATAGTTCTGTTGCACCCATTCACTACCTATTTGCAACCCCTTAAGTGGCTTAAGGCCTCACCCCATCATCCACCATTGGAGGATCCTTCCACACATTTCAAGGCTCCAAAAATCCTAAGAAACCTTAGATTTGAGATTACCTAGTGGCTAATCCCAATTAGCACTTAAGTGGTCTCCTAATCCACCTATTTCCTATAAATAGAGACCCCCATCCCTTGGTTTAGGGGTTGAGAAATTTGCTTAAGAGAGAAAGAGCTCAAAGTGAGAAGTTCTTCCTCCCTTTGTGTACCATTTCCATCCAAATTTCAGAATCTCCCAACCTCATTTCATGCTTGTTCTTGCATCCAAAACCCTTAGCCTAGGTGTGTGTGATCCCCTAGCCTCCCTTCCCTACCTCTTAGCTTCAAGCCTTAAGAGTTAGAACCCCATTTTTCACCATACAAGGCCTTCAAATGCTCATCAAAGCAAGCCATGCAAGGCCCTCCTACGGTGCTACAAGGGCCCGAGGGCTCCGGCTCTCCCCTTTCTTCTCCTATCTCTTTCTAGCTCCCTCCATCCTCCCATTTGTGTCGTTACGCCGCCGACTTTTCGGTAGGAACGTAGGGGCACAAATAGGATTCTAGCCCCTTTTGGGCAAGAGGAAGTTATTTTTCTTTCTTTTGCTTAATTTTATTTTTGGCCATAAGTAGAGACCATGTTAGGCGGGTTGATCGGGTGCCTAACACCTTCCCGATCGATAACCGAAGCCCCTACCCAAGAGCCTTTGGTGTAGACCGGATTCAGAGTCATATTTTTAGTGCTTTGCTGCTCATAAAAATGAACTAGGTTTCTCGGGACACCGAAAGCTCCAGGTGGCGACTCTATATTTTTTGCAAGCGAGCACATTTCCGCGACGAGATCGTCACAAATCCCACGGTTCCACAAATGGCGACTCTGTTGGGGATAGCTGTAGAGCTTCTCCTTGAAATTTGGCCCTTTATTTTTATTTTTACTAACCATTTTTGCTATTTTTTTTACTGTTTTATTTTTCTCACCCCTACTTTTTCGTCATTTACGAGACTTAGCCGATTGGCGGGCCTACATGCGCATCGTCTTTTAAATTTCTTTACTTTTCCATCATTTTACTGCCTTACCCGATTGGCGGGCCTACTTTCGCTGTCTTTTAATTTCATTTAAATTTCCATCATTTAAAGTGCCTTAGCCGATTGGCGGGCCTACGTGTGCACTCATATTCCAACATTGGACACCGGCCCATAGTGGCGGCACGGGATCATCACCCCCGATCTTTGAACTAAAGAAAACTTCCAAAAAAAAGAGAAAAGCTTTGGAAAAAAATTAATTAAAATTGAACCAAACTAGGGAGCTTAATCAATTTGTTTTTACGGGGTAGATTTTAAAAAGGGTGGGGATTAGGCAAGCACACAAACACTCAGGTCTTACTATGGCGGTAGCCCTTAGTGGTGATGATCCAGAAAAGTCTCAGCCCACCTAGTATCTGAGAAGGTGCTTGCACCGGAGGTATATAGGGTGGGTTCCCATTCCAAAGCTTAAAACCCTTGGGGAGCACGCTAGCAAGTTATATCGGACTCAAACCCTTTAAGTGCAGTGAGGAGAGAATCGATCACCAAAAAATAGCTCAATTCCCGGAAGCTTAGCTTCCACAAAAACCAAAAAAAGAGACTCATTTCGGGTGTTGGTGCCTCTTGTCATTAGTTCTGGAGCATCAGTTTTTGCCTGGCGCAAGTATTAGTTGCGCCAATGTAAAAAAACTAGAATTTATAACTGGCACAACTAATAGTTGCGCCAGCTTTAAAATCTAAGTTTTTACCTTGGCGCAACTAATAGTTATACCAGTGTAAAAACGTGCCCCTGCCACCTGGGCGCAGGTATTAGTTGCACCAGGTCTGTTTAACACCACGCCAGCTCAAATCTGTGGCCTTCTTCACCTCTCGAATCCCCCGATCAATGTGCTTAGTGCCTTGTTTAGGCCCCGCCATCTCCGACACCCAATACGCCCCCGCCGATCAAAAGAGGGCAACTTCTTTTTGGCTCATTCTAGGGGATCGGGTTGTTTGCCTCAATTTTTGTGCCTTCAATAGATCGAAGGTTCTCCTTCGATTCTTCCAAAGTGCGTCGGAATCGTCGTCGTGGGTCTTTAATTAAGGACAAGGGCCACCCGAAAAGGAAATTCCAAGGCCTCAAAACCTTTATTTTTCAAAACTTCTTCAAAAATTTCAAAAAATATATATATAAATCAAAACCCAAAAAAGATATAGTTTGTGGTGTTGGCACAACGGCATCATCTTGCCCTCTGCCATCCCGTAGGGGAAGGAGGAGTATTTTTGGGCCTTATCCAAGGCACCCTTCTTACCCAACCCGTTCCCAAAGAATGTCGTGGGTAGTGGACCCGGCTTACGCCGATCCTGACTCATCCCCGCCACATTCTCCAACCCACTTCCATTAGAAGTTTTTTCCACCATCCCCCTCACCCAACCCTCCTTTGCCGTTACCGGCCCTTTTGGCGCTCCCATTTTCCCAACAGATACCCCCCAAAATATCCAAAGTCCAACCCCCCATTCTCTATCTTTTACCCAAACCATACCCATGCCAAGTCCAACCCATTTCCCTTCCACATCTACAAAAAATCCATTCTCCCAATCCACATCCATGCCCCATTTCCCATCTTCCCCCTATAAGCCCGATCCACCCACACTCACATACACCACTTCCTCCCTATCGAACCCCCCACAAATCCCCCCATCTACCAGAGTCATGCCCGTTTTTATCGGGGCCATGCCCGGTTTTTTTCAAGCATCCACCCCTAGCATCCCTAATCCTTCCACATCCTTTACCCCACCTCAACTCTCCAATCCACCCCATACCCTACCTCTTACCATGGCCATGGCCATGCCCGATTACACCAGGGTCATGCCCAATTTTCCCTCCATCCCATCTCCACCACCCACATCCAATCCTCCCTCCATGACCATGATGGAGGAGATGTTCCAAGCCTACTCCATATGGAAGGCTTCTCAAGACACCTCCCCTCCTCCACACCCCATGTCCCTAAACCCATCTCACACCCTAGCCAATCTCCATGCCTCACTCATCAATGACCCCCATCAACCCCCCATAATCCACACCATCAAAACTCTCATTACCCACATGCCCTAAGGCCAAATGGCCCAATCTCCAACCTCCCACATACCCCAAGGCCCATTGGCCCAAACCCTCTTTTCCCACATATCCCAGGGCCCCATGACCCAATACCTCACTACCCAAACCTACCCAGGGCCCATGGCCCATACCTATCCAGGCCCCTTGGGCCAAACCCATAAAGGGCCCATGGCCCTAACCCATTCAGGGCCCATGGCCCAGACCCACCAAGGGACCATGGCCCATACCCACCAAGGCCCATTGGGCCAAACCCATCAAGAACCCATGGCCCTGACCCACCAAGGCCCATTGGCCCAAACCCATCAAGGGCCCATGGCCCAAACCCACCAAGGGCCCCTGGCCCAAACCCATTAGTGGCCCATAGCCCAAAATGATCAAGGCTTCATGCCCCAAACCCAAACCCCACACTCATACCTTCCACAATACCCCCAACATTTCACCCAACCTTCACAGCCAGGTAAAACCCATGCCATACCCCAAACCCAATTTTCCCATGGCCCCACACCCCAAGGCCATCTCCAAACCTTCCCCCATACCCAATGGCCCCATCAGGCCCCACCTCTATATCAAAATCCCATCACCCAACAAACCTTTTCACCCCCAATGGGCTCACCCCTCCCCCACTCATGTCATTCCCATCCAACTCGAGCAACAACAATAAGAGAATCCTACCCTCACTGCACATTATGTCGACTAGTAGTATGAGGAGGACGACATTAGAAATAGTGGGGCCTACATTGGGGCATTGACCAGCCTCACCCCTTCTCCCATAATTGCCCACCCCTTGGTGGCCCTGTATCGAAAGAATCAGAGCAGCTGAAAGAACAGTTGGACAAAATACAAAAGTAGCTGATGAAAATGGGTGGTGCTGAAATCCACGCCACGGACTTCACAAATTTATGCTTGTTCGCTGAGGTCCCCTTGCCCCCCAAATTTAAAATGCCTGCCTTCAACAAATATAATGGCACTAGCAATCCGATCGCGCACTTGAAGTCCTACTATGAGGACATGTGCCCATATGGAAGGGACGAAAGACTACTAATAAAAGTCTTTCAGAAGAGTTGACCGGGCCGGCTTTGAGATGGTTCACATCTTTAGAACCATCCATGATAAAAACATGGAGGGACCTAACCCACCTCTTTCAAGAATAATATGTCTACAATATAGACATTGATCCACGAAAGTCAGACTTGGCTCGCTTGAAACAAAACCAGAACGAGACCTTCAGCGACTACTTGGGATGCTGGAGAGCACTGGCAACTCGGGTCAGAAACAAAATACCTGATGATGAGCAGATAAAGATGATCTCAAAGAATACTTTGCCAGTGATCTCAGACTTTTTGGTGTACAAGTAGCAGTCCAGCTTTGCTGATCTTGTGAGAAATGCTAACCGATGTGAGGATGCCATCAGGGAGGGCCGTTTGAGTAAGAACATGCCAAGTGGACCCAGTGGGGTTAGGAGGTTTTCAGAGATAAGGAACGATAAGAGAACAGGGGGCGATGTCCAGAACATAGCCAATACCAGGCCCAATAACAATTCTACCCCGTTTCAATTTTAGGCAGCCCCACTAGCACCCGTTAGGCCTGAGCAGATGCAGAGAATAAGGAATGGGCAAGGAATGCAAATGACTCCGGAACATAGGAGAGCCCGCTACGACCAAGTTTTCATGCCACTGGGGCAATCATTGAGTGTACTTCTGCTTTTGTTAGTGGAAAAGGGATTAGTCACTATCTGTCAACCGCAACCTCCTCCTCACTCGATCCCAAAGAATTATGATCCGAATACCAACTGCAATTTTCATCAGGGTCCAGGTCACCCAACTGATCGCTGCTTCCCATTGAAGAACGCAATCCAGGATTTGATTGGCGTCGAAAAAATATTCCCCCTGCACCTTCTCAACATGCTAATATTCACCAAGTGCCACTATCCCCATGTCCTATCGGAGGAGCAGGTCCCAGACCCACCGTCGGAATGATAGAAGATGAGGAGGAGTTTGAATTTGACCCATCCGATTATATCAGTGATCGGGAGAGTTATGTAGCACCATTGTCAAGAAACATGGAAGAGAGGAACATAGGGGTAATTGAACCCTTAAATTTGTCAGAATATTTCCCCAACCTGACCTCGTGAATTGAACCCTTGGATCTCAGGGCATACTTTCCATCCACCACACCCGTCAATTATGTACATATCAATATATACCAACCATACACCACCACCCCCAGCAATTACCCGATGAGTCAACAGGCCCCCAATCCTACACCCGCACCCTCCAATTATCAATGGCTCGCGCCCACCCCATTTCCCCAAGTTTAACTACCGGCAAACTCCACCGCCCCCATCAATTACCCAATACGCCATCAGGCCCCCAATCCCATACCCGCACCCGTCAGTTATCAATGGCCTGCGCCCATCCCATCACCCCAAGTTCCGCCTGTGAACTCCACCACCTCGATCAATTACCTAACCGCCCATCGGACCCCCATCTCCCGCCGACACCCACTAGCTATCAATGGCCTACTTTTAGCTCCTTCCCTCCAATGCCACCGCCCTCAAGCTTCACCACCCCTATCTGGCCCAATTTTTCCACCCAACCCGCTACCACCAAAATAAATCAGGTGTTGCCCACACCTCCTGAGCTGACAGTGCAAGTGCATTAAGTACCGGTAGCGATACCTTTCCAGCTCTCGGGACCAACCTATGACCCTCATCAGGTCCCGCTAACCTACAAGCAAATAGATGTCAATACTGGTAGCAGCAGTAGAGAAGGCGCAGTGAACTTTATCATACGGTCTGGGAGGATATCAAAGTAGTTAGAACCACCACCAGCAGCACAGGCCCAACCAGAGGGGAAGAAAGATAGCACTGTGAACCCCTTTAAAAAAATGAGTCGCGAACATATACTAGAGACTCAACGGAGAAGAATGCCCGCCCATATAACCATCTAGGATCTGCTAATGACGTCCCCACTCCATTTTCAAGCATTAATGGGGGTGTTAAAAAATGCACATGTATCACTCCAAGTTAGCCCAGATGAAGTCGGGCAAATAATTGGGCAAGTGATGGCTCCGAATGCCATTTCATTCTATGATGCTGATTTACCTGAAGAAGGGTGTAGCCACTCCAAGTCATTAAATATAACCGTTGAGTCAAGAAATATGGTCATTCCCTTAGTTTTAATTGATAATGGGTCTGCATTGAACATATGCCCGTTAAGAACCGCCACTAAGATCGGGGTCGATCAATGCATGCTGAGGCCTACCAGAACCAGCGCAAGAGGGCTTGACAATACCAGGAGAGAAATAATAGGAGAAGTTGATCTTGAGCTATTGATAGGGCCAATGACCTTTTCCATCTTGTTTCAAGTCATGGATATCAAATCTTCATTTAATCTATTGTTGGGGCACCCTTGGTTGCACGAGGTCAGAGCCATACCGTTCACTTTGCACCAGAAACTCAAGTTTCTGTCTAGGCACAAAATTATTACAATCATTGGTGAGGGGCACAACGAGAAAGAAAAAGCCGCCAATAGCATCGAAAAACCCAATGTGTTGGATATACCGCATACCGCTGAGGATGTTGACCTCCATAGTTTTGAATATGAGGTGTCAGCGATACTCCCGAAGCCCATTGAGGGCATCATGCCTAAAATAGGAGGCGGTATGGTAGCGGTGGTGGCTATGCTCCAAAAGTGGAGCTATCAGAAAGGCTGAGGTCTCGGGCCTAGATTACAAGGCAGAAGAGAGCCGGTTGTTGCTAAGGGGCAGAAAGTACGATTTGGGCTAGGATACAAGCCCATGGAGGAAGAGGTCCAAGAGGCCAAAGAGAAAGCCAGGGTCACCGCAGCTGCAAGAGCTCGAGGAATCAACATAAAAGAGAAACCTCGCCCTAGGCCGCACATCAGAGATTCCTTTGTCAGCGCAGGGGTCGTAAAGATGGATCAAAATGGGGTAACCCATTTAACCCCACACAAACCCATAGCCCCTGTCCATCCCACCAATCCCCGGATATCCCTTCCCAACCTGGAAAAAGATTTGGCTGCGTTGTCCCTCTTCGAGGAACGACGGCTAGTACCTGAACAAACACCCCCTGTGGTAAATCACCACAAAATGATATTGACGTTTGAGGATAACATCTCAGACGAAATGGGGTCAACATGATGGAGGCTAAATCCAGTGAACCATATCAGTTAACACCCTCGATCTAAACAGGCAAAAGAGCGGCCCCCTCAAGTACGCAACTGGGCATATTTGCCCCAAACCCTGGAAGCAGGGAGTGGCCTAAAGTTTGGCACCTGTTTCCCAAAAACAAACATCCTATAAAAAGTGAGATAAGCCCTTGGCAGGCAATACCTTGTATATATAACAACCCACCTTGCCAAGGGTCCGTCTCCGAAGAAAATAAAAATCTCAAAAACATAGAAAAAATATAAAATTCTAAAAACATTGAAAAAATCCAAAGTCCAAATATATCGTCATTTAAAATTCCAGAAAAAGTCCCACAAAAGGATGCCTTAATTGAAATACCCGTCCCACTTAAAATCGACCCCTTTCCTGTAGAAATACAAGAAGAGGTAGGTGTTACGAGTCTGGACAAGGATAGTCCTTTGGAGGAGCTCCCCAATGAGCTCCTTGACCAGTTCACCGACATTGAGCATGGCCCTACCCCCATTGTGGAGGAAACTGAAGACGTCAATTTAGGAACTAAGGAGATTCCCAGAATAACCAAAATCGGAATGTCTCTATCTCCTGAGGAAAGAAAAAGTATGATCAACTTCCTTCGATCATACCAAGACGTTTTTGCCTGGTCCTACGAGGGCATGCTTGTTCTGGACATCGATTTGGTCGAGCATGAGCTGCCCCTCAACCCTGATATGAATCCAGTCAAGCAGAAGCTGAGACATCTCTGACACGAATGGATGCTAAAAGTCAAAGATGAGGTCGTCAAGCAGTATGATGCAAGGTTTCTCATGGTATCCAAATACCCGTAGTGGCTAGCCAATATTGTGCCTGTGCCGAAGAAGGGCGGAAAGGTCCACATGTGCATCAACTTCCTTAATCTGAACAGGGCAAGCCCAAAAGACAATTTCCCATTGCCACACATTGACATCTTAGTCGACAACACTGCTAAGCACGGGATGCTCTCTTTCATGGATGGATTTTTAGGATACAATCAGATAAAGATGGCCGAGGTTGATCATGAGAAGACAACATTCATTACCCCTTGGGGAACCTTTTGCTATCGAGTAATGCCATTTGGGCTAAAGAATGCCGGTGCAACGTACCAGAGAGCTATGACTACACTGTTTCATGACATGATGCACCGAGAGATTGAAGTGTATGTCGATGATATGATAGCCAAGTCACTGGAGTGAGGCAACTATCTGGTAAACCTCCAGAAACTGTTTAAGAGGCTGAGAAAGTACAGGTTACGTCTGAATCCACAGAAGTGCACTTTTGGCGCTATGTCCAAAAAATTGCTAGGATTCATCATCAACAGGAGAGGGATCGAGGTTGACCCAGTCACAGTCAAAGCTATCACAAAAATGTTGCTACCATCTACTAAGAAGGAAGTTAGAGGGTTCTTGGGCAGAATACAATATATCAGTCGGTTCATTGCACAGCTAACTCCAATCTACACGCCGATCTTCAAACTACTAAGAAAGAACTTGCCCGTTGAATGGAACAATGACTGTCAGGCAGCATTCAATAAAATTAAAGGCTACCTCCTTAACCCACCTGTGTTGGTACCACCCGAGCCAGGGAGACCACTCTTGATGTATCTCTCCACGACGGAAATCTCGATGGGATGTGTCTTATGGCAGCATGACGAGACAGGAAGAAGAGAACATGCCATTTACTATATGAGCAAGAAGTTTACTGATTATGAAATGCGCTATTCTCATCTGGAGAAAGCATGTCTGGCTCTTGTATGGGATACTCAGAGGCTCCGCCATTACTTGTTATCCCAAGCCGTTCTACTCCTAGCCCGCATGGACCCATTAAAATACATGTTCGAGAAGCCGGCTCTTACTGGGCGAACTGCATGATGGCAGTTATTATTGTCTGAGTTTGACATCATGTACGTCACTCAGAAGTCGATTAAAGGGCAAGCACTCGCCGATCATCTTGCCGATAATCCTTTGCCAGATTATGAACCTTTAAGGACCGAGTTCCTAGATGAAGATATCTTGTTCATGACAAAAGATGATATTGAAGAGGCAGAAGTGTCATGGGTAATGCACTTTGATGGGGTAGCAAATGCCGAGGGCCAAGGAGTTGGCGCCATCCTGATTTCACCAAAAGGATCCCATGTACTGGTCTCTATCAAGCTCAACTTTCCTTATACTAACATGGTTGAATATGAAGCTTGTGCCATTGGTCTGCAGGCGGCTCTCGATCTAAATGTAACTCACCTCCGAGTGTTTGGTGATTCACAGTTAATCATATGCCAGATGAAAGGTGACTGGAAGATGAAAGATGAGAAACCAAACCCTTATCATGAACACCTCGAGGATCTGATAGCTTGCTTCCAAGACATGACATTCTCATATGTCCCCCAGATAAGGAACCGTTTTGCCGATGCACTAGCAACTTTGGCGTCAATGATAGAAATCCCGTATGGTGCTAAGATGAAGCCAATCATGATAGAGCAGATAAGTGAGCCGGCCTTCTACCTCCAGATTGAGGAACCTATGAAGCCTGATGATGAGACACCTTGGTTCTCAGATATTAAGAATTTCCTCAAGACTCTAACTTTCCCTGAGGGTACATCCAAGACAGACCGACGAACCATTCAACATTTAGCGGCAGGCTACGTCATTTGCGGGGAATGCCTTTACAAGCGATCCTACAATAACATCTTACTCAGGTGCCTTACTGAAAGTAAAGCGATCAGTATCATGAAAGAGATCCACAAAGGAGTATGCGGAGCCCACGTCAGTGGTCACATGCTTTCTAAGAAAATTATGTGACAGGGATACTTTTGGACCACTATGGAATCAGATTGCTGCAAACATGTTCAGAAATACTACAAGTGTCAGGAACACTTCAGTCTGATACACGCTCCTGCCATTGATCTACACTGCACGACCACTCCTTGGCCATTTGCTACCTAGGGCCTTGACGTCATCGGAATGATTCATTCGAAAGCATCGAATGTACATCGGTTCATCCTCATCGCCATTGAATACTTCACCAAGTGGGTAGAAGCAGTGTCATATGCCAACATCACGGCCAATCATGTCGAGAAGTTCCTCAAAAGTAATATTGTGTGCCGATTTGGAGTACCCAAAGATATCATCACGGACAACGGTATAAATTTTGCAAATAAGTGCATCCGAGCCTTCTGCGAGCAATACAAAATCAAGCACCATCGCTCGTCACCTTATCGGCCTCAAACTAATGGAGCCGTGAAAACTGCGAACAAGACGGTCATCTGCATCCTAGAGAAAATGGTCGTCACCTACCGAGATTGGAGTGAAATATTGTCGTTTGCTTTGTGGGCGTACAAAACATCAATCTGTACCGCCACAGGGGCAACACCATTCTCCCTTGTATATGGAATTGAGGTCGTCCTAACAGTTGAGATTGAAATAACCTCGCTCTGAATCCTTATGGAATCAGGCTTACCCGAAGCAGAAAGAGAGAGATCCCGCTTCGAACAATTTAATCTACTAGACGAGAAGAGACTCCTAGCCTTGTGTCACACTCAAGTTTACCAGGGGCGAATCGCACGCACTTATAATAAACGTGTTCGTGGTCGAGATCTAAATGTAGGAGACACTATGTTGAAGAAGATCTTCCCATCCCTCCATGCCGATCCGAGAGGCAAGTTCAAGCCAAACTGGGAAGGACCTTATGTCGTTCGAGAAGTACTACCGGGATACACCATCCCCCTCGCCACAATGGACAGAGATCATCTTCCTGAGCCCATCAATGTTGGATACGTTCGACAGTTCTACTCTTAGTCTATCGTGATAAGGTAAGTATTGGTGAAACAGATACGTGACTGCTTAAGGACCACCCAAAAGAGGCCATCATTCCAAACACAGTAGCCGAAAAGCATCCCTAAAAATGATGATATCCTTTGCTATTCCATTTGAGCCTGAGCCTTTCTTTTAATAACCTCCTTCCCCAAAAAAAATGTGTATGTACATATACAAAAAAGGGAAGTAAAGTTACCATCAAAATCTTTAAAAAAAAAAAAAAAATTGAAAAAGTAAAACCTCAAAAAGAGATTACCTGAAATAGAGCAAAAAGAACAAAAAAAAAATAGAAGAATCATGGGGCTTGTATAGTAAAACCACCAAGGAATGAAGTATGTCGAGAAAACTGAAGCCGTATCAAGGAAACCCTTTTAGCCCGGCATACCTTCAAATCCTAACCTAACCCATGGCCAAGCTACACCCTGAAGGAAGCCCTCTTTTTAAGTTCACAAGCAGTCATAATATCTGTTAAGTCAACACGAGCCGAGTTGTGAGATGACACCAGAACCCTATCTAGCCGGCTATGACAGAATCCACGTCTATGTCATGGCTTTTGAAAAAATGAAAGAATAAAAAATGGAAAATAAAATAAAAATAAAAATAAAAATACAAGCTCAAAGCAAGACGAACGTGGTGAAAACCTGAAAGGGCATTACGGGTAAAAACAGTGAGCTTTTGCGGACCAGGTGAAAACTCGAAAGGGCTCTTGGGGTAAGAGAGCTAAACCCATGGACGTGGTGAAAACCCGAAAGGGCGTCACGGGTAAAAAAAAAGGAGAATAATAAAAAAAAAATGAGAAAAGAAAAGAGAAAAAAATTTAAAAAGAAAGGTTTGGACTGTTTGAGAAGATTGATGTTTAAAGAGCCCTATTGGTTACTCTCCCTGACCTCTTTTAGGGGCTGCTCATGTTAGTTCGAATCGAGTCCCGACCAGAATTGTTTTCATGAAATTACTTTGTCAAACGTATGACTCAAGGTAGGGAGAATGGTTTGACTCGACCCAAGGGGATGGATGTTCCGGCCTTAGTAAGACTATTGAAACTCTTTCAGAATCAATCAGTCAAAGAGGGAATCGACCATGCTCAAAAGAGGACCCAGGGTTTCACAAGGTGATTAAGGCACCGCACAAAAAAATATATATACATATGCACAAAACAAAAAGGCCAAAAAGTCTATGTAGATGTATATAATAAACTACCTTCCATTTATAAAATGCACCGCTTACACCACATCCCAAAAAATAGCCGGTGTGACGACTAGCGTGCTTTCCTTTTTACAAATAAACGAAAAATAGCAAAAACATGAAGAAAATATGTATACAAAAAATGTGTGTATCTGTAAAGTGGTTTTTATGCCCCTTTTCTGTGTATTTGATCTGTGAAAAAAGTTTTGTGTGCAGGAAGGAGTTAGCGGCCCAGCTCGCGCTTCAATGCGCTAATCTCGGCATTAAGGTCATCTTCCCGGACATTTCGCTCAGTCAGCCAACGACCATGCAGGCTCTTATACCTCTTCCGAGAGGAGTTGGCAGCTCCAAAAGCGACGCTCAGTGAACCCTTCAAACGAAGGACCTCGCTCTCTGCTATTTTTACTCTAACCTTTTCATGTACCAAAAGTTCTTACCAGACCCTCTTCTCGTCCACAAGTAGCTCAATAAGGGCTTCGAGTGCCATCTCCTTCTTTGGCTAGGGGCCCCCAGTATCAACGATCTCTGTCGAATCTAAACCATCAGCAACAGGCCGCTCAGTCAATAGCCAAGCCTCATACTCAAGAGAAGTTTTAACCAAATCTCCCTACTCAAAATCACACATCAGCGTTGACTGACGCGTCTCCCGAAGAGTAGCAATCCGATCTATGTCTCTAGAGGACCCCCTAGAAAGGATCAAATCACATAGAGGGGGTTTGGCCTCGCAAGGCACCTGCTGAGGGCAGCCAAATTGGCGCAATACTTGGAATGGGAAGTAGAAGGTACTGCCAGTCAATCCTAGGAGGGTGATGCCCTCATGGTCTCTAGAGCGAACTACTAGGAAGGTCCAGTCCAACCAAGGAAGCCTCCATGTTAGCTCGGCATCGGTCAACCAAAGCTTCAGAGCTGACACATCGCCCTGTGGAAGCAAATGGCACCTACCCAGAAAGCACTAAGCCGCCTCACCTCGAGCAATATAAAAGCGGGGCACAGGCCCCAAGACAGCGAGGTGCTCACCCAACCAGACCTGAAGCAACAAGGGGCACCCCCGAAGGCCATCCACCTTACCCAAAGTAAATGAATCAAGGCCTTGATACAGCTCGGTGAGCACCAAATGCATCATGGATCGGCCCGCCTCCAGTTCAGTCAAAATGTCGCAAATTGCCAAGGAGAAGCTCTCCCCCTGGTAAAAAAGAGGATTTCAGAGATGAGACTGAGTGCTAGAGCTTTCATATTAAAAATGTTCCTAACCGGCAATTTTCGGAGACTTTCATCACCGAAAAGTTCTTTGAGGAATTTTAGCGAATACCCTGTGGGACCCCCGATGAGACTTTTCTCATACTCAAGTTTCTTCAAATCGAGAGTAAGGTGGATGGATTTGGAGTAGCCCGGCCAAGGCGTGACTCTTGCAAGGCCCCTGTGAAGCTTCAGGCCAGAAAAATTGGATAGCTCCTCAAGGGTTAGGGTTAGCTCCCGCTTCCCAAAATGGAATACATGGGAATTCCCATCCCAAAATGAAGCGGCAGCGAAAAGGAGTTCCAACCATGGAGGAACCTCTAGAAAGGAAGGAAGGTGAGATAGCCCAAGGCACTCCAAGTCGGCAAGCTCACTCTCATTCAAGCTCCCAAACCAGGCTCTTAGAAATTTGGGCCTCAGGCCCAAGGAAGGGGGTAAATTGGCTCCAGACCCTCCACGTAAGGGAGGGTTAGAAAGCGGGTCCATGAACGTATAAAGATCTTCCGAGAAGACAAAAATTGATGTATGGTGATGGACCCGCCTTGGAAAAGCAAAAGTAAAAGAACCGATCAAAAGGGCCAAGTCAAATAAAAAAGAAGTGATTTTTGGACTAACTCAGGTATATAAGGGCCACTACTCCCCAAGTTAAATAGGATGCAACTATTAGTTGCGCCAGTGTTTTTCTCCCTCAGGTTGAGCCTGGCGCAACTAATAGTTGTGCCAGTACATATTTTCTGGGATTTCAACCTGGCGCAACTAATAGTTGCGCCACACTACAATCCCCCTCTTCAGCCATCTCGAGACCCAGCTGTGGGGACTTACACCACTTTTGTTTTCACACACCTCCTTTCACTAACAGTTTGGCAATTATTTTTATTCATATGCAGAACTGGTCCTACATCAAAACATACGCCCAAGGAGTTGCTTTCTGAGAACATTTTGGGCAAACACATCCTGTAGAGAAGCAGGTCTGATGCAAGGAGATCATGGCGTAAAATCAAAGCAGAAATAGTAAAAATATTTTCCAAAAATAATGATCCAAAGTATCACATCAACCATCCCCAAAATGATTAAACAAATCTGAATCAAATTTCGAAGAGTACTGAGTTTTCAAAACAAAAACTAAAAGCCTATTCCTTGCTCGCGCCCTTTGATTTCTTGCGACGGCGAGAGGATCTCTGGAAGGTCCGAATGTCCCCCACCCTGGACCACGCCTGCAAGATCCTACTGAGTAAAGAACGTAACTCCTTAGCATGAGCGCGCTGCAAGGCACAGTTAAAGTCAAGAGTCAAGATCAGTTATGGACAAATGATAATGAAATGAATGAGAGGAGTAGAGCAGCAAGGTACTCACCGTCTCCACTTCCCTAAGCTCTGCAAGATGACGATGATACTCCGCATATTCCTTGTCCGAGTTGAAGTCCTACGTTCAGAACGATATAACATCAATTATCAGGGCAATCTTAAGCATGTGCAATAAGAGGCTGAAACGGAAAGAGATTGAGCCATCAGAAGAATTACCCCTGGGACCACCTCAGGAAGAGGGGCACGGGCTGCCTCAATAGAAAGCCATGCTTGTCGATCCACGTACATGCAGAGGCTCGAAAGGAAGCTGTCATCCAGGCGCCGGAAGGTCCCATAGACCACGGGCAAATCGCCACCAGGGATACCAGCATGAGAGGTACCTGACGGACCAGCACCCGAAGAGCCCTTGCTCAAGGGACCCACACCAGAAGGGCCAGCGCCTATTAAGATATTTTAAGTGCTTGCTGCTAACTTTATTGGAGACAGTGATAAGAATGTGTTGGTGAAAATGAATCAAAGGTGGATTGAAAACTACAGAGCAGCAAGCCTAAAAATACACAGACCTGCAAGATACAGGGCCTGTTGTAGCAAGTTTTAATAAGTAAGAGTTTGTCCCACAGGAAAAGTTGATCTAAAGCTCCAAGGGAGCTATCTTTAGTAGGGCCTCCAGATCTGGCTATAAATCTGGCAATCCTAAATGGAAAGGGATTTAAGGTCACTAATGTTTAAATCCTAAGGTAACCTAATGCCTAAACTACAGAAATGGTGGAGAAGAATGATGGAGTGTGAGAAAATAAATATAAAAGGGTGAGAAGTAACCTATTAGGTACAGACCTGATGGGTCTTATGACTCAGACTCAGATCTGCTGCTATAGAAATCCTGTCCAATGGCTACATTATCACCAAAGAGGAGAAAGGATCCAACTCACCCCTGTGCCATGATCTAATCCCTTATGGCTATAACCTGTCTACTTGAATTGTCACAGACTATCCAATAGGGGAACCACAAACCAGAGATGGGTCAGAACAAGTTTATCATTGTAGGCACTACTTCATCCAGGCTACCAGCTCAAGAATTCATAGGAATCTCAACCTCTAAAGTTCTGTGTGTGGGGCTAGGCCTGTAATGTGCACTAGCCTGGACACACAGAACCAGCAAGAGTTTGAGTACTAGCTTTAGGTATAGTTGTTCACTACTTTAGGGAGACTACAGTGATCTAGTCACAAGCCCACAATCTCTATAGCCAGATCAGATATGCCATCTGATATTGGGTCTATACATATACAGGGGAGTCTGTCTTTGCACAATCTCTCACAAGGCTACAAGCACAAGTGCAGAGAAGAAGAACCTGTCTTAGATCTGTGGATTGGCCTCACCCTAGGGCTATAATCTGTCCACTTGAATAGTCACAGACTATCCATAGAGGCTATCCTCCTCACAGAGGTCTGAGACAGAACAAGAAGATTACTGCCACCACCATGTTCACAAGGCTACCAGCTCAAGCTCCCATGGGGATTCAGATTTAGTGGATCCTGTGGTGGGGCATAGGCCTGCAATGTGCCTAACCTAGACACACAGGTCACTTGGATCTAAATAAAACCTTAAAAATAATCCTCCATTGCTTACAATATAACTTAGCAATGGAGAATCTCAAGGCAGCAGCCTTGTACAGAACAACTCACAAAACACTTATCCCATACATGCATAAAATCCTATTATAAAACTCCATTAAATCTATTCCAAATGGACATACAAAGACATAGCCAGCAAGTGCTGGACTATGAAGAGAAGAAAAAGGGAAAAAGAAACTGCCTAAATCCTAACCTTAGCCTACTGCAATTCTACAGTTGGTTCAAGAAGGAGTACCGAAAGTCCCTTAAACCTAAACTAGGCTTAGGCTTATATAGCAGTCAGCTCTATGAGAATTAGGGTTAGGACCTAATTTATCAATGCTATCATGGCCCATTTCTATTCCTTGGATGCCTCAAGGTGTGTGCATAGAGATTAGAGCATTGGAGTGCGTGCCCTAGTTACTGGAAGTTCCCAGATTGCCCCTGCAGAATTGGGGAGAAGTTAAGAACCCAAGCCTTGCTAGGTAGCAAGGATTTCCAGGTCTCGTCGCATGATAGAATTGGCGTCACGAGATTGAATTGACTTGATGCTCTTGCAGTCACGGGATTGATACTTTGGTCATCATGGGAATGCTCTGGTTGTTGCGAGATTGAACTTTTTATTTGAATGGCGAGGGAATTGCACCCGCAGTTCATTCCTTGGTGAATCCCGTGGGGATCCTCACGAAGAAGCAAGGTGCATGGGCTTCTGAATCGCACGAGCAGTTCCCTGAAGGTCTGTATCCCGCGGCCACTGTGTGATAGCTGCGCGTAGGAATGCCTGGAGCTCTCTCTCCTCAGTGAATCGCGCGAAGATTAAAGGCGCCTTTCTTGAGCTGCACGAGACTTCACGAGAGCTTATGACTGAGCCACGCGAGAACTATGCGAAGTATGATTTTTACTCCCTTCTTTCATCAATCTGCGCGAGAACGGATCGACCAGTTGCTGTGCTACCTTCAGATGCCTGCGACAACTGTGCGAAGCATTCTTTTTGGTTCAATTGAGCCCTGCGACATCTGCGCGAGGCTCACTTCTTGACTTGTTTCTGCTTTGTGTGCCTAAGCTGCAGCCAGTTCTGTCTGGGTCTAACTTTCTTTCTCCTGAGGCACTTCTAGGGAAAAAAGGTAAGCTTCTTGGAATGGTTAGGGCCTTATTTGCAGCTGCTGCTTATTACCTACAAAATGGACTTAGCATACATTTATTAAATGACTAAGGGTCTAACAGAGATTAAGTTATGGGGTGAAAAGTGGTACTTTTCAAGTCTTAACACACCCCCAAACCAAATCTTTGCTAGTCCCTTAGCAAAGCTTTAACTAATTAAATGCCACTTTAGTAGGGATGACGGGTACATTTAGCATATGTACCGAGCCTTTTAAACCCCTAGGTGATCCCTAGTGGAGGAGTGAAGTCTCCTGAGGGTTTTCAGTGAAGATACCCACAAACTTCACCATTAGAACAGTTAAGTATAATGCAGTTAATGACAACACAGATTTCAATGTATAAAGCTTCATTCCACACCCATTCTTTAACATTTAGAGGGAACTGCAGCAGTAATGCAGGCCATTCAAAACTCAAAATTTAGCAAGTGTTTGCATCACCACCATTCATTATACATTAGAAATTCAATGTGTAAAAATCAATACCCAGCTTGCCTTAAATTCAAATTTTAGGTTGGATACAACCCCAATGAGGTTTAAATTCAGACCCAATTCTCACCAGGACTATCTCTCAACATTGACAATCTGAGGGTGTTCACATTCAAAACAGCTCAAGAGCAGTTACAGACCCCAAATGGGTCTGCAAGCATGAGCATAGGCAAAGCTTCTAATTTCTGACCTCCTCATGGCTTTTTACCATAGATTGGACAACTCATCTCCACATGACAGCTCATTTTACTTTGGATCTACAAGGTCTTTTTGAATGGGTTGTAATGTGGCTTATGGGTGAGGGATGTAAAGAATCAAGGGTTAAAAAGGAAATCAAAATTAAGATATCAGCAAGGTAAGGAGTGATTCATGACTTCACAACCTTCATTTCAGCAAAACTTTATCTTTCTTGATACATTCCAGAATCAAAGTGGCCAGCTTCTCATCTTCTTTTCAAATTTCAGATGATGTTCTTCTCTAGAGTTCTCTTTCTTTTTCTCTTTTTATTTTTATTCAATCTTTTTATGATTTTTTATGATGAACTGCCACACAAATATCATTGATACACTGTTGTTCATAAGTTACTTTTCTTCACCTTCCACAGAATGTTGGACCATTCTCACTATCTTTAACTCCTTCTCCTTTACCTTCTGAATTCTCAAAGTGAGGGTGAGGTTGAATCAGGTCGTGAGGTTAAGGTGCAAGTGCTCTAGTGTTTGTCAAAGAAAAGTAGGATTTTTTTAAGGCTCAACTAGTGTATGCAAAAGGGCAGATTTTAAAAGGTTGGATTTTCAGGCTCAAACTGTCCAAATGAAGGCCTTGGATCATTTTCTTAGTATCATGAGTGCTGTCAATCATTTTTAATTTGGAGGTGCCTAACTTCTAGTGAAAAGGTCTTGATTCAATCAGTCCTCAAAGCATAAATAATGCCAAAAACACTCTTCAAAAGAAAATGATGGGCCCAAATCTCACTAGGTATGGTCCTCGAATTAACCCATGGGGTGTATTTTCACATGTTTCTCTCCTCTTAGGTTTACTGAGTACTAACTGAAAAAAAATTTGATGTTAGCTTCATGGTGGTGTCAAGATTTTAACATTTTTAATTTCGAAAAGTTTGCAAAAATATTTTAATTTTTTCACAAATTTCCTCATTGTATCAAGTTAGGTAGAAAATGACTTTATTCATCCCAGTTATACCACCATTAATGCACTAAAGTTAACTATTCTATTGGCAGACCTACCCTGCCACACCCCCAAACATGAGGAGCAGTGTCCTCACTGGTTCAAAATGTGCAATGTGCAACAAGCATAAAACCTAAAAATAAGAAAACATAAACTATGAAAGAGAAAAAGAACACAAAAAGGAATGAGGATTTACGCACACAGATAAGAAAACTACTGACAGATTTTATTATAGAGACAAAAGCAAACAGATTACAAAAAGATAGAAAATTGTAAACCTAAGAGCAATCTAAGCAACACTTCTTGTCAAACAAAATGGTTCTTCCTCCTGGCTCAAGGATATTCTCAGCCTACCAAAGAAGAGGAACTATAAGCCGGGAGGAGGTGGAAGATGAGGATCATGGAGATGGGTGATGAGCAGGTGGTGGGGGGTTGGAAGAAGATGGTGGGGGAGATGCAAGTGGTTCGATTTTTTACTTCTTCTCTCTCTTCTCCTTTTTCTTCTCATCCTTGGCCAGGATCCTCTGACTTCTTCATACTCATCCCAAAGAAATTGTAATGGGTCCGGCTCCTTAGGAGGTGGGGGGTCCAACCACATAGGATAGAATTTGTTTGGGAACTCGGTGGGTTTGTCATTCGCCATGGTTATGGGTAGGGCCGGACTGCTAAGGTTAGAGGAGAAAGGATGAGATGAAGACGAACTAACTCCGTATTTATAATACTTGGACGGTGGAATATGAATCGGCATATTAAAGTTTTGTCTCTTTCCAAGCATGGCAATAAATTGTGATTGTGCGGGGAATGATAAATCGCACAACTGATTATGGGAAAAGAGAGCTCACGCAAAATGATGGTCTAATTTTAGCCTTGGTAATTAAGGTAATCCCGTGTATCACACAGCTGCACACTGGTAGTCCCCTCTATTTTTGTTATCTTGTACCCCCCCCCCTTTATTAGCAGCTTGGTGATGACTCTGGCATAGGGAGTGTGTGTGGCTTCTTGTCCTGCCCCAATTTCTCCATCAGGTCCTTCATTGCCTCAAAGATTAACCATGCTGCATGGAAGCCATGGCCCAGAGAAAACAAATAGACAGCATCAGTAATAGGAGCTCTCCTCTCCTGCTGATGGCTTGAGCAATAGATATTCTTTCTCAGGACCTGGTCAACGAAAAGGAGTTCAGGCTCCAACTCTCTTCTTCTGATAGAATCCCCTGAGGCTTTTAATCCTCTAGTCAAAGCCCTTACAATTGTATCAATTGAGGCACTCAGGGTGGGGCCATATCCACAGCTAGGGTCAAATGCGGCTAGGATGCCCAATACCTCTGCAATCACCTTGGGATTAACTAACGTTTCGAAGTCATCAATCAACAGCAGTAGACTTGCTTGTCCATCTTTATCCTTAGTGACCCTAATGTGTTGGTAAAAGAGTTGAGGGTAGGCTAGTGCTGGAATTCCTCTCATCAAGGGTGTCAGGCAAGCCTTACTCATAAACTGTACGGCAGAGGCAGAGAGAGGCTCCTTCTCGAAGAAGGGCAGGTCGAAAGTTGTCTCAGGCTTCAAGGGGATTGAAGCCATGAGCTCGAAGGGTGTAGAAAACTCAGGGGTTAGCTCCTCCACCTCATCAACCACTTCCCTTTTTTCGGTGCTTTTGAAGTTTTGACCTTCTTAGCAGTGGGCTCAACAGGGGCCTTATCCTTGCCCCTTCTCTTTTGTGCACTCTTAGGGGCCATTCCAAACTCTACTTTTGAATATGAGAAATGGGAACTGAGATTTGAGTGCTGACCCTAAAATTGTAGGGTTTAGTTCAATCTGTCGCATAGGGTACCACGAGATCTCTGAGCAGAGGGCAATTGATGGGGATGACGTTAGGAACAACTCTGTAGATTCCTGGTGTGAATGATGGGTTGTAGGATGGACGCCGGAGGAGAGAGGGAGAAGAGCGCCAGAAGCTAGGGTTTCGCTAGATGAAGAAGGAAGAGAGAGTACTGGAAAGGGAGATAAGCGCGGGGTTAAAATACTTGTCTCTAAGCTTGACGCTCTTTGGAAATATCTGGTCGCGGGATTGGAAAGGAAACCTAGCGAAGGTGCTGTTCAACTTGGATTGTGCGATAATCTCTCAGGTTGACCTTGGAGCGTGCGATAGCATGTGAAGAATTCCATGTGAATTGCGTGAGAGGCTCCCAGGCCTCCATTTGGATTGCGTGAAAGGCTCTGAGGTTCACTTTGAATCTCATGATAGCCTTTGAATCTTGCTGCAGCTAATGAAGTATTCTTTTTGAATTGCGCGAGAGTCTCCCAGGCTTCTTGCTGAACCTCGCGATAGCCTGTGAAATGCTCTATTTGGATCGCGCGAGAGGTTCCCAGGTTTACTTGAATCTCACGACAGCTATAGAAGGGTTCTATGTGAACTGCGCGAGAGTCTCTCAGGCCTCCTTTTCAACCCAGCGACAGCAAAGTAGTAAATAGAGAGCATGTGCTCTCTGTTCTGCCATTTCCATTTGTGCTGTGACTGGATCCTAGGCATGACTCTCCACCATAGGTACCCCCAGACAGATTAAGATCAAAAATTAAAGCATAGACAGCAAAAATCACCATCCAACGTTGTGCATTCAGGCAAAAATCATCAATCCAAGGGCAATAATCATCAAACCAAGCATAAAGAATTCAAACCAGACAGGTCCAGATTCAGGTGGGACCACTAAAATTTCCTAGAGAATTTGAATAAAAGAAAGCAAGAAAAATCTAACAAAACTAAAGTACATATGATACAATATTGACACACCTGTGGATCAGTTTAATAAAGGATCCCCTTGAAAGTGAATGGTGTCCATGGGTTCAGCAGGTTTTTCGAAACAAGG
Source organism: Chloranthus sessilifolius (assembly GCA_021018995.1). Lineage (NCBI taxonomy): Eukaryota > Viridiplantae > Streptophyta > Magnoliopsida > Chloranthales > Chloranthaceae > Chloranthus > Chloranthus sessilifolius. Next base: position 27,296,107 of record CM037597.1, on the reverse strand, counting down.
CATAAGCCTCTAACCATTCACCTTCAAGGTTTTCCCAGACTTGGGATCCTTGATTTCCACAGCACCAGATGGGAAAACACTCATGACAATGTAGGGACCTTCCCATCTGAATTTCAGTTTGCCAGGAAAAATTTAAGTTTGGAGTTAAACAACCAAACCTTGTCACCAGCTATGAAGCTCTTTCTCAATAGACCCTTGTCAAAGAAAGCCTTGGACCTTTCCTTGTAGATCCGAGGCATTGGCATATGCATCCATCCTCAGCTCATCCAATTCTGACAGCTATAGCAACCTGTGATGTCTAGCAGAAGTTAGGTTTAGATTTAAATGTTTAATGGACCAATAGGCCCTGTGTTCTAACTCTACTGGGAGATGACAAGCCTTGCCATAAACCAGTTTGAATGGGGACATACCAATGGGAGTCTTATAGGCAGTATTATATGCCCACAATGCATCATTTAGCTTTTCAGCCCAGTCCTTCATGTCAGTCCTCACAGTCTTCTCAAGGATGTGCTTGATCTCCCTATTAGAAATTTCAACTTGCCTACTAGCTTGTGGGTAGTAGGGAGTATCAATCCTATGGGTGACAGCATATTTCTTGAGCAAGCTCTCAAAATTTCTGTTACAAAAATGGCTACCCCCATCACTGATAATGGCTCTAGGGGTGCCAAATCTTGAGAAGATATTCTGCTTTATAAACTTGAGGACAACCTGATTATCTCGGTTCTTGTGGCAATAGCTTCTACCCATTTAGAAACATAATTCACTGCCACTAAGATGAAATGATAACCATTTGAAGGAGGAAAGGGGCCCATGAAGTCAATACCCCAGACATCAAACAGTTCCACAACAAGGATGGGCTGCAAAGGCATTGAGTTTCTTTTGGATAGCCCTCCTAATTTTTGACATCTTTCACAAGTCCTACACAGGCATTTTCATGGCACATGGCCAGAATACTGGGGACATCCCTTTCTGGAACACATTTTCGAATGATTTGGTCTGCATAATACTTGTATAAGCTAGGTTCCTCCTAGAAAAGGAACTTGACCTGTGAGAAAAATAGGACTTTGTCCAATTTGATCCAATGGGCAGGAATCTTGCCTATAACTAAATAATTGACAATGTGTGCATACCAAGGAACTAAGGATTGGATGGCAAACAATTGCTCATCCAAGAAAACATCAGTAGCAAGGTCATCAGTATATTTATCCAACACAATTCTGAACAAGTGGTCAGCCACCACATTTTCTACACCTTTTTTGTCCTTGATTTTAATGTCAAACTCCTGCAACAGGAGTATTCATCTAATCAGCTTGGGCTTAGCATCCTTCTTGGACAATATGTACTTCAATGTTGAGTGGTCTGTAAAAATTACAATTTTAGACTCAAGTAGGTAAGGTCTAAATTTGTCCACAGCAAAAACCACTGCCAGAAGCTCTTGCTCAGTTGTTGTGTAATTCAGCTGAGCTTTAGCAAGTGATTTGCTGAGATAGGCGATAACCACAGGCAGCTTATCTTTTCTTTGGCCCAAAACAGCATCTATTGCCAAGTCGGATGCATCACACATCAACTCAAAGGAGAGTGCATAGTCAGGTGTTTGGAGTACAAGGGCAAAGGTGAGGCAAATCTTCAAAGTTTCAAAAGCCTCAAGACATTCAGCAGAAAAGTCAAAGGGCACATCTTGGCAGAGCAGGTGGCACAATGGTTTAGTAATTTTGTTGAAGTCCTTAATGAACATCCTGTAGAATCCTGCATGTCCAAGGAAAGATCTGATTTGTTTGACTGTTCTTGGAGTGGGCAAATTTGTAATGAGGTCAACTTTGACCTTATCTACCTCAATCCCATCTTTAGAGACTATATGGCCCAACACAATACCTTGTGTTACCATGAAGTGCTCTTTTCCCAACTTAAGACCAGATTGGTCTCCTCACATCTTTACAAGACCAGGTGAAGGTGTTGCAGACATTGGCCAAAACTGTCTCCATATACCGAAAAATCATCCATAAAATTTTCCAAGAATTTTTCAATCATATCAGAGAATATGGCATACATACACCTCTGAAAGGTGGCTGGGGCATTACACAGCCCAAAAGGCATCCTTCGGTAAGCAAAGGTGCCAAAAGGGTAAGTAAATATAGTTTTCTCTTGGTCATGAGGATGCACAGGGATCTGATTGTACCCTGAGTACCCATCAAGAAAATAGTAAAAAGATTTTTCAGCCAATTTATCTAGAATTTGATCAATGAATGGGAGAGGGAAGTGGTCTTTTCTGGTCTTAGAGTTGAGCTTCCGATAATCTATGCAAACTCTCCAGCCAGTGGTCTCCCTGGCTGGTCTCAGATCTCCAGACTCAATTGTGATGACTGTAATGCCAGATTTCTTGGGCACCACTTGGATAGGTGCCACCCATTCAGAATCAGAAATGGGATAAATTACCCCAGCATCTAGCAATTTAATGATTTCTTTGAGGACCACTTCCTGCATGTGAGGATTCAATTTCCTCTGTATTTCCCTGGAGGGTGTTGAGCCCTCCTCTAGATGGATCCTATACATACAAATTGATGCATCTATCCCTCCTAGATCTGCAATGGTCCAGGCAATTGCCTTTTTGTGCTTCCTCAAGACTGTTAGTAATTCTTCCTCTTGCTCATTGGTAAGAGAGGAGGAGATAATTATAGAAAGTTTCTCATCTTTCTCAAGGAAAGCATATTTCAATGTTTCTGGAAGCTTCTTGAGATCCAGATCAGGGGCTTGTTGGGTGGATGGCAGGATTGGTGCTTTGTTGGTTTGAGGAAGGGGCAGCAATATAGGTTTTCAATGTGGTCATGTCTTCTGACATTACAGCTGGGCTTCCTTCCTCTACCATGTCCCAAACTTCAGTTACACTTGTGACAATGTTGCCCCACTCCAGCAGAGTGGGCAGTTCTTCTTCAACAACTTCTTCTAGTACATCCACTGCAAAGCTTTCCTCATTGTCCAGCTGAGGATACTTTGCACTGTTATATACATTAGGTTCAACCTTCATATGTTCGAAGTTACCTCCATGATCCCAGACCCGCATTGAATGCATGCATTGGCAGTGGCCAAGAATGGCCTGCCCAAAATAACAGGTATAGGGGATGTACTTTTACTGCAGCCCATGTCCAAAACAAGGAAGTCTGCAGGGTAAAAGAACTTGTTCACCCCCACTAAGACATCCTCAACCACTCCCATAGGTCTCCTCTCAGACCTATCAGCCATTAACAGTACAATGGGAGTAGGTTTTAGCTCCCCCAAACCTAGCTGCTGATACACACTGTATGGCAGCAGGTTTACACTGGCTCCAAGGTCTAGAAGGGCCCTTCCAATTGTGTGGCCTTCAATTATGCAGGGAATAGTGGGTATCCCTGGGTCTTACAACTTCTCAGGCATTGTCATGTTTAATACAGAATTAATTGTATCAGTTGCAAAGACCTTTTTGGACAAATGGCCTCTAGCTTTTCTTTTCTAGGTACAAAGGTCTTTTAGAAATTTGGCATAGGCTAGGACCTGTCTAATTGCATCAAGCAAGGGCAAATTAATTTTTACCTGCTTAAAGGTCTCCATCATTTCCTCTATCTGTGCATTCCCCTTATCAATAGGGGTAGGGCCACTCAAAGCCTAAGGGAATGGCAACTGAGGTACTGCTGGTTCCTCAGCTGCCAGCCTATGACTGAACTTTTGTTTTTTTCTTTTTTCATCTTTTATTTCCTGCTGAGGCTCAACTACAGCCTCTTTATTTTTCCCTTGTTACAGGGTAGCAGGCAATTCTTGGTTCTGTGCTCTAACAAATTCTTCTTCACTTGCATTTGAAAGTTCGTTGGAAATGACCTCTCCTTGTTGCTTTCCCACCTGATTGTCTACCAGCCTGCCAGACCTTAGGGTTGTGATGGCATTAGCTCCCTCAATACTTGAGGAGCCTTCTCCAATCGAATATTGGCCCTTAGGGTTGGCCACTGGCTGGCTTGGCAACCTACCCTCTTCTCTTTTGGCCAAGGCATTGGATATTTGCCCTACCTGCTCCTCTATTTTCTTTTTGCTTTGACTGTGAGAAGTCACAATCTGAGTCAAGACTCCAAGGCTTTGCAATGAGGTCAAAACCCGGTCCTCGAAAGAAGCATTTCGGGACTGAGGTGGGGGAACTACCAACTGATTTTCTTCTTTGGGGGCTGTTGATCTTTGACCTTGGGGCATATCCTGGTTAAATCTTGAGGTAAGGCCAACATTTGTTGTGGTTGCATATAATTGTCTTGTCTCTACCTCAAATTTGGGTGGTCTCTCCATTGGTAACTAGCATTTTGGTGCTGGTATCCAAATGGTTGTTTGTTGTAGCCACCAGATTATTGCTGGCCAAATGATTGGGCACCAGCAGCTTGTTCCATCACATACTCAGGATATTGCCCTGTAAATGGACACTCTTCCACTGTGTGTTGTGGAGATTGGCATATCAGACATGCCTCCATCACTTGTGCAGCCAATCTGGGCTGCACCACAGTTAATAGTTTATCAAACTTATCAGAAAGATTGGCCATCTGCATTCTTAGGTCATTATTTTCACTAACTTCATACATTTTTCCTTTAGAAGTTTCAGCAAGCCCCAGCTTAGGAGAAGGGTCTTGAACAGATCTAGGCAAGGACATCTTTTGAAAAGCATTTTCACTGATGACCTAGAACAAGTCCCATGCCACATCAGCTGTTTTATGCATGTAAGTTCTACCACAAGAGGCATCTACCATGTCTCTACTTTTCTCATCAATCCCGTTATAGAAGCTCTGGACAAGCTGCCAGTCAGGGATCTTGTGGTGGGGACATTGTTTGATCATATCCTTAAATCTGTCCCACGATTGATTAAAATCCTCAGTTGGGGATTGGGCAAAAGAAAGTATTGCTTTCCTCAACTGGCTGGTCTTTGTCTTTGGGAAGAATTTGGTCAAAAATCTTGTCTGGAGGTCTTTCCAAGAAGTGATGCTGTTGTTTGGGAGAGTAGCTAACCAGGTGCTGACCCTGTCCTTTAGGGAGAAAGGAAAGAGCCTTAATCTAGTGGCTTCTAGTCCCAAACCAGTAATGGAGAATGTTGTGCACAGGGCCAAGGATTGGTCAATGTGCTTGTAAGGGTCTTCCTTGCTGAGCCCATGGAAAGAGGGAAGCATTTGGATGATTGAGGTTTTAATCTCATAGTTTCCCTGAACATCTGGGAATTGAATGCTGAATGGGGAGTTATAATCATCAGGAGCATTCAATTCCTTCAATGTTCTGGGTTGCTCTTCACCCATGATCACTGCCTCGGCCAAGAGGGGCTCAACTGTGGTGTGTCTGGGCCTTCTTGGTCTTCTGCCCCTTTCTATCACACGGTTAGGAGGCTCTAATGTGGGACTGAGAGATATCCTTCCTAACATGCACACACACCACTAGCAGGGAATACTATTTGCAGACACATTGCAATTAACAAAACTACAACTATCCTAGTCAACTGCTATGGAATTTTCAAAGGAGAAATAGACTGAGGTTTTTGAGGGTTAGAGAAGTGCAAACAGACGTAGCTAGACTCCCAGTGCAGTTCTACTTTCTTTCTCTGCTGCTGTCCAGATCTGTAAGAAAATTTTCAAATGTAAATCAGCAGTATCAATTATTCACAAGCACAGCTACCAAAGAATAAAGAATATAAAAATCTAGGGTCTACTAATAGATCAAGATTCCCCGGCAGCGGCGCCAAACACTTTTTGAGATATTCTAAGTGCTTGCTGCTGACTTTATTGGAGACAGTGATAAGAATGTGTTGGTGAAAATGAATCAAAGGTGGATTGAAAACTACAGAGCAGCAAGCCTAAAAATACACAGACTTGCAAGATACAGGGCCTGTTGTAGCAAGTTTTAATAAGTAAGAGTTTGTCCCACAGGAAAAGTTGATCTAAAGCTCCAAGGGAGCTATCTTTAGTAGGGCCTCCAGATCTGGCTATAAATCTGGCAATCCTAAATGGAAAGGGATTTAAGGTCACTAATGTTTAAATCCTAAGGTAACCTAATGCCTAAACTATAGAAATGGTGGAGAAGAATGATGGAGTGTGAGAAAATAAATATAAAAGGGTGAGAAGTAACCTATTAGGTACAGACCTGATGGGTCTTATGACTCAGACTCAGATCTGCTGCTATAGAAATCCTGTCCAATGGCTACATTATCACCAAAGAGGAGAAAGGATCCAACTCACCCCTGTGCCATGATCCAATCCCTTATGGCTATAACCTGTCTACTTGAATTGTCACAGACTATCCAATAGGGGAACCACAAACCAGAGATGGGTCAGAACAAGTTTATCATTGTAGGCACTACTTCATCCAGGCTACCAGCTCAAGAATTCATAGGAATCTCAACCTCTAAAGTTCTGTGTGTGGGGCTAGGCCTGCAATGTGCACTAGCCTGGACACACAGAACCAGCAAGAGTTTGAGTACTAGCTTTAGGTATAGTTGTTCACTACTTTAGGGAGACTGCAGTGATCTAGTCACAAGCCCACAATCTCTATAGCCAGATCAGATATGCCATCTGATATTGGGTCTATACATATACAGGGGAGTCTGTCTCTGCACAATCTCTCACAAGGCTACAAGCACAAGTGCAGAGAAGAAGAATCTGTCTTAGATCTGTGGATTGGCCTCACCCTAGGGCTATAATCTGCCTACTTGAATGGTCACAGACTATCCACAGAGGCTATCCTCCTCACAGAGGTCTGAGACAGAATAAGAAGATTGCTGCCACCACCATGTTCACAAGGCTACCAGCTCAAGCTCACATGGGGATTCAGATTTAGTGGATCCTGTGGTGGGGCATAGGCCTGTAATGTGCCTAACCTGGACACACAGGTCACTTGGATCTAAATAAAACCTTAAAAATAATCCTCCATTGCTTACAATACAATTTAGCAATGGAGAATCTCAAGGCAGCAGCCTTATACAGAACAACTCACAAAACACCTATCCCATACATGCATAAAATCCTATTATAAAACTCCATTAAATCTATTCCAAATAGACATACAAATACATAGCCAACAAGTGCTGGACTATGGAGAGAAGAAAAAGGGAAAAAGAAACTGCCTAAATCCTAACCTTAGCCTACTGCAATTCTACAGTTGGTTCAAGAAGAAGGAGTACCGAAAGTCCCTTAAACCTAAACTAGGCTTAGGCTTATATAGTAGTCAACTCTGTGAGAATTAGGGTTAGGAAAACCTTAATTTATCAATGCTATCGTGGCCCATTTATGTTCTTTAGATGCCTCGGGGCGTGTGCATGGAGATTGGAGCATTAGAGTGTCTGCCCTAGTTGCTGAAAGTTCCCAGATTACCCCTACAGAAGTGGGGAGAAGTTAAGAACCCAAGCCTCGCTAGGTAGCAAGGATTTCTAGGTCTCGTCACATGATAGAATTGGCATCGCGGGATTGAATTGACTTGACGCTATTGCAGTCGTGGGATTGATACTTTCGTCATCGCGGGAATGCTCTGGTCGTCGCGAGATTGAACTTTCTATTTTAATGGCGCGGGAATTACGCGCGCAGTTCGTTCCTTGGTGAATCCCGCAGGAATCCTCGCGAAGAAGCAAGGTGCATGGGCTTCTGGATCGCGAGAGCAGTTCCCTGAAGGTCTGTATCTTGCGGGCAGGCATGCTAAATAAACTTTAGGGTTGATGGGTTCTCCCAAAGACCTCGAACCCTGCTTTCAGTAGTGGCACTCGCGAACAGTCAGATGGGGCCACCAAATGCCCCGTAGGATTGAACGCAAACTGTGGAGCCTTGCCTACACTTACTTCATGCCCATCTTTGAATGTGAGTCGACCCCCCCCCTTTTTACTCATGATGTTATTACATTTAGAATGAATTTTAAACATCAGATACCTTCAAAATCATCCCAAAAAGCAAATATCTTTTTCGACTATAGGGAGTTCACAACTCATTCCACCTCGGTTATGCCCAGTAATGTCGCTAAATGCTTGGGAACCGATTACCTCTAGAAACGAATGTTTAGCCTGGCGTCCTAGGGCTTTTATTTTCTTACCGTGTTACTCATTTGATGTTTGAAGTTCATTCTAAATGCAGCGGACCCGTCAGTAATGACTTGGGCCTCTTTGGATGTCTCTTTTTCTCTGGCATTCGATCATTAATGATCGAATACCAAAGAGAGGCATCTGTAGACACCCAAATTTGGCCCAAGGCCCGATCGAAATACCTTTCGAGAGAGGTATAATTCCGATCTTTTGATGACATGTATGGAACCTTTAGGAAACCCCTCGAGAACCCTTAGGAACCTTTCCAAACCCTTAGGAATCCCCCTAGATCCCTTAGGAACCTAACCCAAACCTTTATAAATCAATCCCGACCCTTAGAACCCGTTCTGAACCTAAACCTAACCTTATCAAGCAAAGGTTGAAGAGGGGTATGCCAAAACCAGCTACAACCCTCTACTATGTTCGAATCTCATATCATTGAAAAGTAGAGGTCGTCAGCTTTCGAGCAGTCTAAGAATCGCCCCAATCAGAGGTATACATCAAAAGATACGACAAACCGAGCCCGAAGGGCATAAGTGTAAATTCATGTGAGCCCCCTGGGGATTTGGCGCAACTAATAGTTGCGCCAGTTATAATTTTGCCTTGCACAACTATTAGTTGCGCCAGGCCAATTCTCCTAGATTTTAAGCCTGGCACAACTATTAGTTGTGCCAAGGTTAAAGGTGGGGCCCACCCTCGCGAACCAACTTCCAGGCATTGTTTAAAACTGTTTTACTATACATTTGTCTGGCGCAACTAAGCGCCAGGCATATGAACATTAACCTTTGGATTTTTCCCTAAAAATCATGATTGGGGTTTGACTTATTGACCATCTCGACCTTTTGGGTGTGTTTTGATAGTTCTGTTGTACCCATTCACTACCTATTTACAACCCCATATGTGGCTTAAGGCCTCACCCCATCATCCATCATTGGAGGATCCTTCCACACATTTCAAGGCTTCAAAAACCCTAGGAAACCTTTGATTTGAGATTACCTAATGGCTAACCCCAACTAGCACTTAAGTGGTCTCCTAATGCACCCATTTCCTATAAATAGAGACCCCCACCCCTTGGTTTAGGGGTTGAGAAATTTGCTTAAGAGAAAAAGAGCTCAAAGTTAGAAGTTCTTCCTCCCTTTTGTGCACCATTTCTACCCAAATTCTAGAATCTCCCAACCTCATTTCAAGCTTGTTCTTGCATCCAAAACCCTTAGCCAAGGTGTGTGTGATCCCCTAGCCTCCCTTCCCTACCTCTTAGCTTCAATCCTTAGGGGTTAGAACCCCATTTTCCACCATACAAGGCCATCAAAAGCTCATTAAAACAAGCCACGCAAGGCTCTCCTACGATGCTACAAGGGTCCGAGGGCTGCAGCTCTCCCCTTTCTTCTCCTATCTCTTTCTAGCTCCCTCCATCCTCCCATTTGTGCCGTTACGCCGCCGACTTTTCGGTAGGAACGGAGGGGCACAAATAGGATTCTAACCCCTTTTAGGCAAGAGGAAGCTATTTTCCTTTCTTTTGCTTCATTTTATTTTTGGCCATAAATAGAGACCGCGTTAAGCGGGTTGATCGGGTGCCTAACACCTTCCCGATCGATAACCGAAGCCCCTACCCAAGAGCCTTTGGTGTAGACCAGATTCAGAGTCATATTTTTAGCACTTCGGTGCTCATAAAAATGAACTAGGTTTCCCAGGACACTGAAAGCTCCGGGTGGCGACTCTATATTTTTTTTTCAAGTGAGCGCATCACCGCGACGGGATCGTCACAAATCCCACGGTTGCACAGGCTGGAACATGGCTTCCAAGGACAATCAGACGAAGAGGAAGATCTCGACCCTGACAATAGTGACCTCAGCTCCGATCATGAAGGATGGGAATGCCCCTAGGAGTATTCCTGTATCTCTCACCCATATCAGCCTCATTGTCAGGCATGTATACTTCTCATCGCGTACTACGAGGTCTAGAGGATGGAGTTCCCAGATTCTGACTTCAATGATGATACTTTCGAGCACTTCTTTGCTACATGGGAGTGCCTACGAGAGTTTCCATGCATCGTTGGACCATATCAGCCTTATTGTTGGACCTGTACCATAATAATAGAGGACTTTGAATGAGAAGGTTGGACCAATCCCCTTCCCGTACTATGGAGGATGGTTGAAAGCAACCCAGATTTGGTAATTAAATTCATTGAACCGTATATACAGTTAATACAAAGCGAAGAATCTCAACGACAAATGGACCTCTGGCCTAATTTCAAAGACTAGAGTTTGGATGACTATCATCTTCAGACTCTCTTCGACAACGAAGCACTTCACGTAGTAGAAGAGGAAGAGGAATCGTCTGACAAACCGTCACCAGCATCGCTCATCAGGAGGATCATCTAGGACGAAGATCATACAAAAAAAAAACACCAAATTCAGATCGAGTTCACATCATCCGAAGACTCGCCCAAACGATCTCCGCGACCGTCACACTTCCCCAACTAGGAGAAGTAACCTCGTCGGTTCCGCCTCAGGAAACTAACCCTATACCATACCTATTACAAGAAATCCAAAAAATAGAAAATCCTAGAATCCCTAAAAATATAAAAATAGAAAACCCAAAAAAATTAGGAAATTCAATAAAAGAGAGGGAGCCCTCCATCCCAGACCCTTCAACAACCGACCGGGAGACCTTTCCCCCAAGGCTACAAGTGGTGGATGTACCAATGAGGCCAAAGAAAAATCGACTGATATACCCAGACTCGCCGACGCCTTCGACGTCGCCCAGTCACATCTCGTGCCCACTCAACGCAACTCTTCTGTTTCTTCCTCGCAAGGACGCAAGATATCCCAGCGTAATAATAAACCAATTATCATACTTGACGAGTTACTCTGTGACTTTGAGAGGAGAATAAATAGCCTTGACCTTCACCTCCCTAAGGATGTCGCAGTCATAAATTGCACCAATGAAGGGCTACCTCTCGTAAAACTAACCCCCCAATGTAGTGATTTTGCAGTGTACGAGCTTATAGACGATGAAGAAGGAGCACCAATCGCCATGGAAACACAGGACTTCCAATGGGTCATCAAGCGCTTCGACGAGCAAACTCAAGCTGCAGCAGAATCGACTGAATAAATAAATTTTGGTACTGAGGAGAAGCCCAAGAAACTGCTGATCAGCATGACACTCAAACCCAAGGAACGACAATAAATTATTCAAGTCCTCCAAGATCACCTCGGCTCTTTTGCATGGTCCTACGAGGATATGCTGGGATTGGACCCGAGCTTGGTAGAACATCGGTTGGTCCTAAAACCCGATGTTAAACCCATCAAGCAGAAATTCAGGAGGATGCATCCCCAAATAGCTTTGCAAGTCAAAGAGGAAGTTGACAAGCTACACAAAGCGAAATTCATTTGAGTCGTCCTCTACTCTAAATGGATTTCCAACATAGTACATGTCACCAAGAAGGCTGGCAGAGTGCGGGTATGCATCGATTTTTAAAATCTCAACAAAGCATGCCTAAAAGATGACTTTCTCCTACCATGCATCGACACCCTGGTCGACAACACTATCGGGCACAAGATGTTATCCTTTATGGATGGCATCTCTGGATACAACCAGATTAAATTAGCAGAATCAGACCAAGAAAAGACTTCGTTCACCATGCCATGGGTAACCTACTACTATGTCATCATGCCTTTCGGGCTCAAGAACGTAGGAGCCGCATATCAACGCGCCATGATGACCATATTTCATGACATGATGCACAATTGCGTTGATGTCTATGTCGATGACATACTAGTGAAGTCTCAGACACGAGTAGGACATTCTGAAGCACTACGACTAGTGTTACAAAGATCCGCAATATCAACTGAAGATGAATCCAAAGAAGTGCATATTCGGAGTAACCTCTAAAAAACTATTGGGATTTATAGTTAGCAAAGGAGGTATTGAAGTCGACCCGGTGAAGGTTAGATCCATTCTCGAGATGCCACCTCTTAACAACATTAAAGAATTATGAGGCTTGATAGGAAGGTTATAGTTCATCAGGAGATTCATCTCCCAGCACTTAGATCGATGCGATCCATTCTACAAGCTACTTAAAGAGGGAGCCAAGTATAGATGGGATGACCAGTGTCAACAGGCCTTCGACAGCATCAAGAAGTACCTCCTCAACTAGCCAACACTGTCGCCACCAATTCCTGGAAGACCCCTAATCCTCTACCTCTTAGCAAACAATAAAGCGATGGGAGAAATTCTTGGACAATATGAAGAAGACGGCAAGAGGAAGATGGCTACCTATTACCTCAGTAGAATAATGGTCGAGTACGAACAGAAATACACGCCAATGGAGAAGACCTGCATCACACTAGTATGGGCCTCAACGAAACTACGACACTACTTCGGAGCACACAAAATATTAGTACTAGCACGCATGGACCCTCTGAAGTACATCTTAGAGAAGCCTACTACCTCCGGGAAGATTACCCGATGGCACATGTTACTACAAGAATTCGACATCACCTATGTCATACAAAAATCCATCAAAGGACAAGCGATCGCCGATTGCCTCGCCGACTTACCACTCCCAGACGACAAGCCTATGCATGCAGACTTCCCTGATGAAGACCTACTCTCAATTCACGATGAAGATCCTGATAAGACCTCATGGACTTTATACTTTGATGGCGCTCTTAATCACAAAGGCAAAGGTATCAGGATAGTCCTACTAAGCCCGAAAGGAGTCGTCATACCGAAAGCCTTTCAACTCGACTTCCCACTCATCAACAATGTTATAGAATGTGAAGCTTTCATCACCGGACTACGAGCAGTGCTACAGCTAAGAGTCAACCAGTTGAAGACAATCAGCGACTCTAAACTTGTGAGATCACAAGTTATCGGGGAGTGGAAAATCAAAGAAAGACAACTGATGGCCTACCTGGAGACAGCTCGGTTCTTAATAAAGAAATTCGAAAGAATCTCTTTCACGCACATTCCAAGATTAGAGAATGAGCTCGCTGACTCTCTCGCCACACTAGCATATAGATACCAGTTGATCAAAATACAAAATCCTTTTTCATTGAGAGGTTGACAACGCCAGCATAAGAAGTCGCTTGGCAAGTGAAACCGGAACTACCAATTGCACTAAAAGTTCACATGAACGAAGGGCAGCCTGCCCCTAGCACTTTTACGGAGAAAGAAGCCACCGTCACCACATTCAGATTCAAAAAATTGCCAACCGACGACGAGCAACCATGGTACTTCGACATCTAGAATTTCTTAAAGCATCAACATATCCCTCCTTATGCTATAAAGATTGAACGGAAAATCATAAGGAATCGATGTGCGAGATTTTACATACTCGGCAAAACCCTATATAAAGAAGCCTTCACCAAAGGAGTACTACTGTGATGCATCACGATAGCCAAAGGATAATGCATCATCCGAGCAGCACACGCCAGTGCCTGCGGTGCTCACGCTGGTAGACAGAGACTCATGGATCAGATCATACGACAAGGCTACTTCTAGCCAATAATAATAAGAGATTGCCACCTCTACGTCTAATGCTGTAAATAATTCCAAGAACACGCTACACTTATCAAAGCTCCATCAGTTACATGAAACCCTATAACCTCACCATGGCCATTCTCGATGTGGGCCTTCGTTATCATCGGACCTTTCACGGACACAATTGGGAACACTCACAAGCACATGTTCATACTCACTGCGACCGAATACTACACCAAATGGGTAGAAGCTAAATCCTACGTCAGAATCACCGCGTCGACACTCATGAGGTTTATCATTTGAAACATAACCACCCGATTTGAAGTACCCAGAATGTTCGTCACCAACAATAGACCACAATTAATCGCAAAGAAGACGAAGAAGCTATGTAAGAAATTCGACATCGATCTATACCACTCATCACAGTTCTACCCTCAGGGAAATGGAGAAGCAGAAGCTATAAATAAAACACTGATCCAAATTCTGAAAGGGACAGTGGAGACGAGCAACGGAGCCGACTGGCCTAGACAACTACCAGAAGAACTCTGGGCCTATAGGACTTCTATTCGTACGGCCACTGGCCAAGCTCCTTATCTCCTCACATACGGGATGGAAGAGGTCTTACCCTATGAGATACAGATACTATCCTTACGAATTCAACTCGATGATGAGCTATCCTTAGACGAAAAGATAATAGCTCTACTCGCTGAGCTAGAACAACTCGATGAGACCCATCTAAGGGCAGCAGATCATGCTCAAGTATACTAGAGGAGAGTGGCCAAGGCTTATAATAAGAAAGTCCTCGAGCGAACTTTCGACATTGGAGAATTAGTCTTGAAGAAAATCATGCCCTCCAAACATGCTCATCCAAAGGTAAAACTAAAACCGAACTATGAGGGCCCATATGTTATAGCAGCCACATATCTAGGGAATGCATACCAGTTGGTGAACCAAGATGGGGAAGAACTCCCCAGCCCTTAAAACGACATGTACCTTAGAAAATACTACCCTTAACCCTGTGATCATCACATCCCCATAGCCAAATACTTATATCTATCACCCCGTAGTTGTCACAACCCATTCATTGGTCGTACGTCTTCAATTCCCGGAATATCCTTAAGACTTCTGATTTACTGTCCACCTTCTTATTCAAGCAATTTGATCAAAGGACTAGTGACATACCTGACCTCTTTTAAAAGTATAAGAAACACCCGATTCTCATCCCCCTTCCTCGCCATTGGAGGAGACGTTAGAGTGTAAAAAATGAAGATGCTAGGTTCAATCAAAACTCACCATTCTTGTGTCAGCAGGTTGCTTTAAAAAATATATACATATATATATATACAAAAAAAAATTGAGTGAGAGCAATATGACGAACGAACCAGCCAATTAGCTTGGGGAAGCATAAGCAGGCTGTGAGGACATCTCTGGTAACTCTACTAGAAATGTCTAAGCAAGCTACGAGGGCATCCCTGATGTCCTGATACTACTAGATATCGTCGTAAGGTCGCGGGAGGAAGACAAACTCCAGCTAACCATAGAATGCGAGACTTTGATGGTATTAAAACATCACGGAGAGCTCAATCATTGCACCCCATACCCCCTCTGAGAAAAAAATTGTTACTCGTCTCTTTTAAAAAGCGTCAGATCCAAACTATTCCCCCACATCACTGAGCCTTATCTCTGTTTCACCCTTAATTTTTATTTTTGGACAATGAGTTGGAAGCCTCTAGGGATATTCCTAGAAATGAAACCGAAAGCCGATGAATGATGACTGATACAATCACCTATTATACTTACCGCACACTTTCCATAATGATGACCACAGGATAGGATGACCACTATTAAAAGTAGACCCCCAATATACGACTGATATGATTAGAAAATCCCCCTGGTTCGATGACAGTCTCAAACAAGCTTTTATTTAAAACTAACTCGCCAAATACACATGGCCACCTATAGACCCAAAGTACTTATCAAAAACTCGGAGAAGCTCTATTACACCTCGACATTGGGGCATTTTTTATTTTCAGAGGAAGAATCACATTTAAGGCTCTTCCTTGCCCATAAAGAAGATGCAGAATGACGAAGTTACTACCTGAGGAATGCCACCAAAGATACTACACTGCCGATTCTACCACGCTTCTACACTAGGGCATTTTTTTTTGTTTTAGAATTCTCTTTTAGTTATTTGCTTTCCCTATTGCACTATTTTCCTCTTCTTTGTAATAGTTAAAAAAAAATGAGAGAGAAAAAGAAACAAAAATATACATCTTTTCCTACCAGATCCCAGTCTGAGACACCTCCCCCCTTGACAATCAGTAAGGGGGAGAATAAAAATTACTAACGGCTTTGCTCTCATGTACAGATGGAGATCAACCTTCAACTATTATTGGGCCAACTCAAAGAGCATCCAAGTCCCAATAATAGGCGACAGTACCAAAAGTAAGATGATTGAAATATAGAAGGTAACAAGAAAATGAAGCAAAGCCAGGTATATCTAAGCCAAAAATTTCTTTTATATATCAAAAGTTTCGTTTACATCTGCCATCGGGGTAATACCCTCTCTATATACAATGAATGAAAACGATAAAAAGACGCCCTACTCCCTCCACTGCCCTTGCAAGGGACGCTCGCTATCATCTCCTATATCCTCTGCCCCTGAGTCTGGGGTCTGACCCCCCGACAATTCAATTCTAGCACCTGGAGTCGGAGGACACTCCCTACAAGGAGAAGGCCTAGCAACAGAACCTCCCTCGCACACCTAGCTGGAGACCCGCCGAGAATGTGAACGTAGAGGACCAAAAGCAAGCATAGGCCCTAGGGCCAAATCAGCCTAAGCATAGGCCCGAGGGCTAAATCGGCCTAAGCATAGGCCCTCATGCTCTCACGAACCCCTCGACGAATCTCTGCTAGTGAGCCGCTAGCCCTCAATCCTAGAAAGCAATCGATCATCCCTCGCACTCTCCCACCAACTCTCGCCAACTCGTGCTGTAAAAGATCTATCAACGACTACATCTCAGCACGAGCCACGGCTCGAGCACTCTCTAACTCTGTTGTCTGAGTCCTCTACTCGACTAGCAGGTCTACGGTCACTTCCTGGAGGTGGCGCTCCACGACATCGGAAGGAATCTCATGAATCTCCTGGCAAGCTAAGACGCGTTGTGTATCCAAGCGCGACTGCTCCAACTCACGTACCTATACAAGTCAAAGGCTAAGAAAATGCATATGCATAACAAGACAGAGTATAGACAACGAAGACATACTAGCGCAACACGCTCCCACAGAAGATGCTCTATGGTGGCAGTAGTGGTCGAATCAGCTGGAGGAACCTCAAACGTAGGTGGTTACAAGAAGCAAAGAAAGAACATCAGGGGAAAATTCAGAATGAAAAATAACCACACTAACCAAACATATCTGAGAAGGAGCGGGAGTCAACTCCTAAGGAGGAGCCTCAGGAGCAGAGTCAGGAATAACTTGCACGTGAACCAAACAAACATGAAACTCGTTAGATAAAACTAATTAGCAGACAAAATAAAAATCAAATAAACTACAAATATACCTGACTCTCTGGGCACAGAGAGGCAGTAGTTGCCTCCCTCATCTGAAGGTCCTCAGCAAGGCGGTGCTGAAAAGACATAACCCAACATCAACAAACCGCAAAATAATACAAGGCCAGATAACTCAAAAGAGCGAAGAAACTTACCCAGTGCTCTAGCTCTGCCTGGAGCTGAGCCATCGTCGGATCCTCCCGACTAGAAGAGGCAGTTGAAGACGGGTCGAATGCCGAAGCCAAAGCCCTAGTAGCGGACAGCTTTGCTCTCTGTAAATATCAATAAACACATCAAACCTAATGAACAATTAATTAAAAATGAACATTAATATGCACTTACAAGTCGATCAATCTCAGAGTGTAGGCTAGCCATCGCCGCCCGATCAGCCTGTTGCTGACTACGGTAAGACTTGAGCAATGCCGCCTACCTGGCGACCTCGCTCTCCCTCTCAATCTGACAAACAAGAACCAAATAAGACTATTAAACTAAAAACAATTATATGGGAATAAACAAAACTCACAAACAAATACACTCACCAGAGATCGTTGGGTCTCTGTAAGCTGAACCCTTAGCTCGTCCTCTGAGGTCCTAGCCTGAAAGACTAAGTCCGTTAAGGACCGCAACATCTCCTTATCTGGATGAGGAGCACATCCTACCCGCTCCATCACCCTGTGAAGTGCGTCCAGCTCACCGCAGACACCCACACCATAGTGGCCCTGCTCTGATGAGGTCTGTCTCTCCCTCAGAGCGGAGGTAGAGTCAAGACCAACAACTGTGAAAGAACTGCTCCCATGGAAAGGGCGGGTAAAGAGTCGACCAATGCCTATATCATGAAACCACCTCAGGAACTCTCAGGCATTCGCCTCATCGAGAACCCCGGTAACCCTGGTCCCCCCGACTCTGAAGTCCTCAATCTGGGTTGCCATCCTCGATGAAAAGATGCCACCAGAGGGACCAGTCATCATCCTCGCCACTCGATGGCGAATCTTCGGAGGGACTCCCTGAGGGAGCCCCAACTAACGAGTCGCTCAAGAAAGGTGGATGCGCTCCACCTTCTCAAAATAGTGGACCTAGATGTCCACATCAAAGAAGGGCCGATCAGACTGAATCATCCGCTACCCTACATCCTCGACCACACCATAGGGCCTCCAAATCACATACAGCCAGAAATAAAGAAACCATCATTAGTAGATCCAAAACTTGAAACATAAAACACTCTAACAATATAAACAACACATTACCTGCCCTGCATGCATATCCTCAAAGAGACCTCGTGCGGTCTACAGGTCTGAAGATCGACGACGGCGCCCCAACGCCTGGCACCACACATGGATCCGTGGGAATGTGAAAGTAATCTCCCTCGGGACCCGTGAGCGCAAGAAGGAGAAATGGTCGTGCGCCCAGAACTAGACTCACGATGTCAGAAACCATCACTAAAATGGACACTAAAGTCACTAAGACATTACCAATGAAACTAGTAATCAACTAAAACTCACCTGGAGAAAAGGGAGGAAACATTCGAAGGTCGCGACGCCTCTCTGTCTACGGTAAAGCTGCTCTTAGAGGTGAGCCAATGTCGTTGCCCCCCAAGCATAGGTGGGCACCTGATCCAGGTCCCTCAACAACGTCAAGAAAAGACTCGTCACACATCCCCGAGTCGAAGTGGACCGCCCCAAAAAAATGCATCAAGAATGCCTGGAGTACTCGATCTGCCTCTACTCCCGGCTTTGTCATTGGCTCCCGAGATGCCATCACCGCACTGTGTCGTAAACGCCACCCCCACTTTCGAGTGACACCTCGGAGGAACGAATCCACTCACAAAAGTGTCAAAGAACCAGGTAACCCAGACCACCTCGATCCCAGATCCACTGTACTATTACTCGATACCGAGCACCTCCCAACACATGGACTGATAATCACTCTCCATCTATCCCGTGATCGGTGTCCCCTTGAACTGCAGCCCGCTGATATGGACCTAGTCCTCAGGGGTGGGCAGCAACATGCCTATTGGGAATAGCAATGCCTGCTGCTCCTCCCTCCATCTCTTCAGAATCACCCCGATCAGACCACTGACAACCGTGAAGGGCTCCAACTCAAAAATCAGCCTGAAGCTGAAAGCCTCTAACTGCGCCCGCTGGAACTCAAGCACGGCAGGGTACCATGCATGAGACTCCGACCACACCGTACAAATGGCTAGCACCGGAGGCTCCTAATGAACCACGAGCAAAAATATATACATTAACCTATGCCTACACTAACCCTAATTACAATCACAGGCAATGACTAAACCTACTTAATGACAATAATGATAAAAATGATAATAAAAAAACTAATAAGAATGACAATCCATAACAAACACAGAAAACATGATAAGAATAACGCAGAGCGATAAAGTAAATGTGACCTAAAACTACACACAAATATGATGCATGAAGACGCATGCATGCTAAAACTAAATGCAGGTTTCATGTAAAATTAAAAGGTTTCCATCCTAAGAGGTCTACGTTGTAACCTAAATGCCTAGGAATGAAAGAGGAACTCTTGCTCAACAGGTACCTTCCTGATCTCGAGCAAAGAGCTCCTCCAGCGGAATCTTGATCGCGGGCTCGTGAGGAGCAGCATCGTCACCACCTCCTCCCTGACAACCATCTCAATGTCATCACTGGTGCGGACCTCAGAGGTTTCACCTCCCCCCTCGACCATCCGCTCTACCTTGGATGCGGTCAATGAAAGTTGGTCAATACCCTCAGACTCCATCTCAGATCAAAGAGCTCGAAAAACTAAAAGAGAATATAAGAAACAACGTCTGAAATGGATGGTTAGATCGCAAGAAATCTTGAAAACACGAAATTCGGGGAGAAAGGAAGAGGTGAGCACAAACTTGAGAGGGATTCAGGAAGCGTGGGTTTGAAAGTGAAAATCTTAAGCTTATATAGAGTGGGGCTTATTCGCACGCCTGAATAAGGTTGCCCAATTGAATCATGCGCATTATCCCTGACGCACAAATTAAAACGTGCGCCATTGAATAGGCACATAATCGAATTATCGCTCACCCAAACTCCAATCGCGTGTTCTGGATAGAATGCGCAATTATATTATGTGCCCTATGCCTAGCACGCAAATCCAGAAGTCACCCATACACTAACCGGGAGATGTTCGAATCACGCGACCTTCTCCAAGCGCGCAAGTTTATTGCATGCATTGAACCAAGCGCAATTGCCCTTGGGTCTACAATTCCCACGGGCTTGACCAGGCGCGCAATTGTGTTAAGCGCACTGGACCCAATGCGCAATTACCCAGGTTGAACAAAATATGTGTGCCGACCACCAGCAGCCAGATTGGAATTCCAGACTTAGAAACCAACAACAAAATACCAAACACTACATTCAGATTTCACATGCATACCTAAACTTAGGCACCTACACCCTCAAAACTAGTAATTCACTGATACACCCACACTTAAACACCTAAAACCATTGAAGCTCGTCCAAAACCCATGGCAAATTAAGACCAAGCCAGACTAAAAATACACATGAAATACTCTAAATTTAACTAAACTTAATACCTCCCAATTAAATGAAGATACCCTGAACTAAATAGGGATGCATTGGATAAAAAATAATAATAATAATAAAACCTAACTAAAATTAACTAAACCAAATCAACAATAATTAAAATTTCACATGATCATAAATAAATCTTTCACAAGTATGGAAAAGTTATTACAAATTGCACCAAGAGCATACCCTTTGAATTTGCAAAAAAATAATTACGTTCTCGGAGCGAGAAATGAATTTCGAGTCAGGACAAACACTCAAAAACATCCGAACCCGTAAATACTTAGAAGAGGTATCCCTAAAAGAAATGCCCAAGATAGGGGGAGATAATAGAAAAGTCTGGAGAGGAAGCACACCCTGAATGAATTCCAACAAGAATCTCATCTTCCTCTCCCGAGTTGGCAAAAAAGAAAGAGTGGCCTACAGAAAGCCACCCAAGATCTGACGGATACACCTATGGAAGGCCAATCTTGGAAACCCCCAAGGGAATGCCAACTAAAAAATAATCCGCAAAGCCTACCAAGGAGCAACTGGTGTCTGTCACGAGAACTCTGGCACAGCTCTTTCCTTTGGTTTCCTTTCCCCCTCCTTTGACTCTTCCATCTCTTCCCCTAGCATGGTAGCAATTCAAGTGCTACCTTGTATTCCTAATGCTACTCATTCTCAACAACGATGACCAACAAAATAATTACAAGCCATTTAGGATTTAGCACCCGAGATACAAAATAAAATGGAAGAAAAGACATTAGAAATTAAAAATGTCCTAATTCTTAAATAAATAAAAAAGTCCCAAACTTTTAGTCCTAAGTTTGAAATAAATTCAAAATAAAACCCAAGCCCTTAACCCCTTATTTATAACTTATGCTCCCTAAACCACAAAATGACAAGTGCCACATTCCTAAACCCTTTCCATCTAATTAAATCCAAACCAGATGCATACCCCCTTGAAAGACTACACTCCATGACAAGTTTAGATAAACCAATAATCACACAACACTTATCCCTCCATGAAACACAAATCCACCACAAAGTAGATAAACCAATAAGCATCTAACACCCATCTAGAACTTTCAAAAATTAAACCTAATTTACACAATTCACATCCAAAATCAAACATTAAACCAAAACAAAATACCTTAGATCCTAAACATGGGACTCATCCTATTACCATGACAAAAAGTAATTAAAAAGCCCATCAATTGCAAAAATTAAAGCCTAAAGTAAGATTTAAATAAATAAAAACAATAAATACAGAAAATATCATTTCATAACAAATTTAATTTACAAAAGTCACCGGAGGCATACCTCCTGAACATACAACCCAAAACGAAAACTTAAAATTCTAATCTACAATCCAAAATGAAAACTGAGCCCAAAACGAACACAAAGCCCGAGCTCGGAGCATCCAATCAGAAGCAACAGGAGGCGAGGTGGAGGATTGGTTGGGGAACATCCCTTTCCATCCATTTAGAGGAATTCCCTTCCGCCATCTTCACCTTCCAACAATAATGAAGGATGTATAGGACGCTCCCTTCCCAATACCGCCCATTCTTAGAGTCACTCCACCGTCGGAAGCCCCTTCAGGCTAAAGATCACACGAAATCACGAGCCATGGAAGAAACAACATTAAAATCCTATGGTTGAATTACAAATTATCACTAAAACCTGAAAATTAGAGAAAAATAGGAATGAATGAAGAAAAATGAAAGAAACTCGGTTATATATAGAAACCTACCGAATTAAGCACCCGAAACGGAACGCGTAATTCAATTATGTGCTCATACATAAGCGCATAACCACAGTACGCGCATACCTAGGGGCGCGTAATGGAACTTCCGCCCATACACAAGTCCCGACAAAATAATCGTGTGCAGCTAAGCCCGTGCACAATGAAATCGTATACCTATATTATCGTATGAATTAAGGACACCAGACGGTGACTTGGCGATGTCTGATTCACATAATTGGATTATATGCTAAACCTCACGCACGTAATCCAAATTGACACCCGAATACCTCCACTCTGCCAGCTCCGCGATGCTTCGATTGCACGTTATCCATAGAGCGCATAATGATATTACACGCACACACACTGTCTCACAATCACTTCTCTAATCCCGCGCTCGCCCTAACGCGTAATTTAATTAAACGCCCAATAACATATGCGTAATACTCAGGTACGACCACATTTCAAATAGAATGTACACCCTCACACCCTTTTGTCCCATCTCGATCAGAATCCCTTTCCCGTAACCTTACACTTTGGGAGACATTGACTACAACCATGTCCCATCGCAGTGGGACTTGCAACATCCAAACACATCAGCATAAATCAGTTGTGTCCCACCGCGATGCTAAAAGCCTCACCACATCACCTAGGTCAAAGGCAAATCCCGTCGCAATCGTAGACACCATTCAAACCTACTCCAACCCATTGCATAACCAAGATCTGCCAAAGAAAGAAACACTATCATTGTCCCATCACGATACAGAAGAAAATAAAGAGCCATCAGACCAGACCCTGTCACACACTCATGCACATGTTCTGCAACGATGTAACTGTTACTTAAAATCTATTCTATCATGACACTACTATCAAAAATGTTCTGCCATAAACTACCATGATATACAACCAAAAGGCTCAACCAATATCCCATCGTGAAGGCAGAGAGCCCACTTCCCAAACCCCTTGTCACGTAGCAATCATCAGACTCCACCGCAAACGAAACACATGCTCGCTGGCAGTAGAGGAGGATTGACCCTCCATTGTTCCATGGCGTGATAATCAGTGAGCCCCTACCATTACAGAAATTAGAAGAAGAGTAGAAACCCTTCAACATCCCATCGCACCCATACCATGTTCCAGCACAAACATCTTATCAGATTTCCCTTAACCCCCATCGCGCCTGTAACCAGCGGGACTCAATATAACACACAACTATAAGGGGAGAACCACTATGTCCCATCACAAACCTCTCCACCCCAAGACATTCTATCACATTAGTGACCATTAGGTCCTGTTACAGTGGAAGTGAAGAACAGAGAGGAAACCCTCTAATGTCCCATCGCGGCATCACTACAATGATCGATCAGTCCCGTCGTGAGCCATATAGAGACCCTTAACAATAATTTAGGTAAGTATCACCCCTTTTTCTCTTTACTCAATATTTCTGTAAAATATAATTAATTAGGATTAAGTCAAATGTTTTCAAAATTCGTCTCTCTCTATCCATGAATCACTGTAGTCCTCCCATAAGAGACAATCATCAGTATTTACGAGAAAGTTAGACGGAGCATCCAATATACCAAGTGTCGTCTTGACAGTCACGCAGACAGTCAGGTCCACAAATCCTGCATCGGTGGATCTACTCAGCGATATCTTAGAAGCCACATTTTTTGAAGTTTTACCACCGAATTGATCTTAAGTAAAATTTCCAAATTTTCAAAAAAAAAATAATAACAAAAAAATAAAAAATATATATAATAATAAATACAATAATATAGTAAATAAACTTCCATCTATCGAACTTTCACTTCTCACTACTCCAATCCGTTCTTTTCCTTGGAAAACCGAACACTAAATATGCTCAACTCTGAGAAATCACAAATGTCCACTGGAAAAGGGACTCTTGACGCACCATTAGTGTGAGCAATGACGGCCCGGTCTGACATGACTTGCGAAAGCCTTCGCCATTATATGATATTTTATCTTATTATCGGTCTCTGGACCTTGTCTCCGGACATTCATATGACGCCCCCCCTATACCTCGACTGTGTCGGATATCCCTCTATTTGATTGCCCCTTGCACCTATAGATCAGGATATTGACTCTCCTACCGTTTGACTGCCCCTTGTAGCAAGTCACGATATGCGGCAGAATGCTCCTTGCACCCACAGATTAGGTTATTCTAAATTTCCCCTGTTGATTGCTACTAGCAGTAAGTCGCGATATGCGACCGGATGTCACTCGCATCTATGGCATGGAATATGCCTTTCGACAGCTACCACTGGGCCCCTGAATGCTCCATTTTAGCTTGTACTGATAGATAAGAAAGCCAAGCATCTTATGTCAGCATCTCCGATTCACATTTATGGTTTCCCAAGAAAAATGAAAAGGCACCTCGGATGAGGGGTGTCTACTTCTCCGATGCATTCTTACTCCACAAGAACGCGTCGAAGAGGGGCACTTGTAGACACTCTCATTTTGCCCTCTCGGAGTATACAAATTTGTTCGGTCAACCTTTGACCTTGCCCATGATCTCTAGAAAAGGACTAGCCTTCTCTGAAGATGTTAAAACCCTATACGAGAACCATGCACTGAAATAATAGTACACGGTTGAGACCCAAGCTGAAATAATAGCTCTGTAGCTTAGACCTGGATCAAACCCAGGAAAGTCCTGAATTACGCGCCCTATCTAGCGCACGTAAATCAATTGCATGCCTCATGGATAACATGCAATTGGTCCCTCTTGAGCCAAGAATGTACTTCCTGAGGATCTCCTTAGGCCTTGATTACACGCTCTGCTAGGCGCGCATAATCATATTGCACGCTTGGTACCAAGAGCACAATTAGCCCATTTTGGACTGGCCTTCTACCCTTTTCGAAACTACCTCGAGACCTGATTGCACGCTCTATTGAGAGTGCGCAATATATTTATGCACCCCAGCACATGCGCGTAATCGGTTCCCAAGCGAACCTGGTCTCTAAATCCTTACACCGCCAAAACTCTCCTATTAAACACAGTTGACATGGCATTTAATTGGATTGTGTGCACTAAACAGGGCACGCAATCAGTCTAATTAGACTAGGACTGGGAAACTCGGCTTAGCCAGTCAGCCTCACTGAGTCGATCACCAACTTAAAGTGATTGGGCATCTAATATAGGGCGTGTAATTCAATTAAGCGCCCCAGACAGGGCGCGTAATTGGAATTCACCGACCAATTGAGCGCACCCCCACAAGGCACGCAATTGGCCAAATACCTATAAATAGACCCCACCACCATGACCCAAAAACACACAATTTTGACACAATTTTCTCTCTGGAGTTCCACGCTTTCAAGCTTAAGATTTCGAGATTCCTCTCTACGGCCCTGGCCTCAGGTATACTTTTCTCATAGTTTTTAATTCTTAGTTCTTGATCTTAGGATCTACCTTCTAGGTTCTAGTTTTAGATCTTAATTCTAGATTCTTTTCTTTTTTTATAGTTTTTTTTTATCACTGGTTCTAGTTCTTAGTTACTAGAGCCAGTCCTTAGCTTTAGCTTTTTGATTTCCCTTCATATTTTTAGATCTTAGATTCTAATTTACAGTTTTGAATTTAATTTTTTTTTAGCTTTGAACTTTGTTCTAAATCTCAAGAGCCTAGGTCCTTGATCCTCAAATCTTAATTTCTATGTTTTAGATCTTAATTTCAGTTTCAGTCCTAAATTCATTAGTTTTAGTTTTGATCTCATAATTCTAGTTTGTAGTTCTCAATTCCAGTACTTTAATTCCTTTATAATTTATGATTTTGATCTTTAAAACTATAGTTTCCCAATTAAAAATCAGTTTTTCAATCCTTAGCCATTTGATTTGCCCTAGGGATCTTATAGAGGGTACCTGGGAACGGGGCCGACCTCCTTAGCATAGTGGGCCCAAACCCTTTTTTTAGAATTTTGATAGGCTTAGCAAACTCTGATGAATTAGAGTTTTAATAAAATTTATTTATTTAATCTAATTAGCATATTTTATTAAGATTAGTATTTCTAGCGAGATTAGGGATCTTAATCAGATTCTAACATAATTAGACTTTCATTAGGATTAGACTTCTAATTAGAATAAGCTTTCACAAGAATTAGAATATCAATTAAATTTATTAAGTTAGAATATTAAGTGGTTTAGACTTCTAGTCAGATTAGGAGACTTAGTTGAACTAGGATTCCCTGATTAGTTAGACTTCTAATAAGATTAAAATCAATAAGATTCCCGATAGCATTAGGAGATTAAAGCAGTCAAAAATCATAATAAGTGCGGGAAAGGTAAAGTAGTCAGAAGCGGATTAGGAAAACTAGCTTGACTAAACTTCCAGGTGACCCAGTGCTGCTGACATCGACCAGCCCATGATTCAGTAAAGAGAACAGCCCATGCCTCCACCCCGAAACACGTGATTAGTGAAGTGTTGCAGTGTCGATAAATATCTACAGCTAGCGATCGCAACGAAGCAGGTATTTTCCTAGGATTCACCTCTTTATTTTTGATACTTAATTACTTCTAAAAACCCCGCCTTTGCCAGAGTCCACTTGGACCGAATTGGGCCACTCTTTCAGGTGACCGAAAGGGACCCAGAAAAAGCGCGTACCAACATCTACGTCCGCGCTAGGAACCTAAATTGGGCAACTACCGAATGCTTTAAATAAGAGAGAAGAGGCTCGATTGCTATCTCAACTGGTAAATAACCCAAAAGTTCAAGTAATGGTTGGGAAAGCTTCATCTTCCTTTGGCCTGCCAGTGCCTTGATAAGCAATTTGACCTTGTCGAGTTACCAACACATCCGTAGCGCTTCTTGGGAGGCAACCCAAGTCCTGTGTACACTAGTAATATAGTATTTATGAGTGTTGGTGTGATTCGGGAAGAGAGTCAGGCTCTCTATCCAAATCTCGACCATTCAAAATCTCATTTCGACTAGTCGACTTGTCCAGAATTAAGGTAAGAAGAAGAATTTCGACTGGTCGAGTCCGTTCGACCGGTTGAAATTATTAATATAACAAAACCCATAGTCTTTATTGAATTTGGACCGGTCGAAATGGATTTGAACCGATCGAAATTGATTTTGACCAGTTGATCTGGAATTTAATTCTTCAGAACCGAAGCCAACTGTAGAGTTTCAAACTCCCTTGTAATTTTGACCAGTCGAGTTCCACAGACTGAGACTTTATAAAGCCTCAAGATCAATCGAAATCTCATTTCGACCAGTCAAAACCCTAGTTTTTCATCTCATCTTTTTGAATTTCTGTGCGCCCTTTCACCTCCCTCATTAAACACAACTCTTCATCCTCCCCGCCTGTTTTCATTATAAAACTAGCGCCCCATCTCACTGATTCCAATCAATTCCCTTTTCTTTCGCCCCTCACGCCCAGTCCATACATTTTCTTTCTCCGTCCATGATTTTTCTTAACTACCTTCCACCATGGCAGACGAGCCCAATTGGTCGAAACTCCGAGCGGCCATTCATAATCTCATACTGAGGGAGGGAGACGTGATGCTCGCGGCTGAGAAAGAAATGTGGGCACTCTTGCTCCTATTTGTCCAGGACGCCGAGTCGTCTACTCCTCCCCCCCTCTCCTTCGCCAACGCCCCCTCCACCTCCACCTTCTCCCTAATTCCTCCTTCAGGCCATGCTTATTTTTATTTTTTCTCTTCTATTGGAGGCAAGTTGAGGATATCCTTGGCCGGGAAGAGCGAAATATTTTTGGAGGATCAACTTTTTGAAGGCCATGGGACCGATTCCGACACCAATCTTAAAGTGTCCCATGGGTCGCTGCCTATGTTTGTGTGTTCTTTGGGCGTGTTTAGGTTTTTCCTAGGCAACCATTTCTTGTAAATAGGAGTATGCATTAATCTTTGTACATATTACATGTCGAATATGAATTAATAGTTCTTTTTCTTTTTTTCTTTTGTGTTTTTATTTTTCTTGCTTTTTGGTTGCTCCTTTATTTGAGGTGTCAGATATAGTTCTTGACAGGTTTGGGGGAGGTGCTTTGCGCCTCTTTACCCCTGGTATTTCTTGATTATATTTTTCATGTTTTCCTTGCCCATCAAGACAGATTGCTTGCTGCATTTTGGCCTCAATTTGGCTGGCTAAGTGCTTTTTTTTTAGATGACTGATTCACAGCTTCTTTTTCTCATTGCCCTATTGTTGTTATTAAATGTTCATGATTTTTTGAAATGAGGGCAGAGCACCACTCAGGTTTGGGGGTGTCGTGCTTAATGCATGGTTTATGTTCTTTAATTTGTGTATCTTGTGCTTGACCACTTTTTAAATGCACCCTCAATACCTTATTTGTATATACTTTTTAAACACATCGTATGTTGTATTTTCATGTAGTTTTCAAATTATAATCATTGATGCATGTAAGTTCAAGTTTTTAATTATTCATGCTATGATAAGACCGCTATTGTTTAGAAGAATTAATTCCAATGTAAACATTTAAGGATCGATCTGAATTTCATGCCTAGAAATATTTTTGCACTTTCTCCATGCTTAGGTCTGGAAATCAAAAGATTAGTTCAAATTTGGAATTATAGGGATCTTAGGAAAGACTAAACCCGGTGAACTTTAGAACTTTTTCTCGTTCTTGTTGAGTGCTAAAATAAATCCAGAGTATTTTTTGAATTCGTGCTTACTTTTAAATCTCATACACTTCTTATTGGTGTGCTTATTTTGCATTGCTTTATATCATCGCATTAGAACACATTGTGTTTAAACTCAAGAAAAATAGGCATCGTTACCACCTTTTGAGGAAATGATCAAAGGTCGCCTTTGGCTCGTTTGAACTTAAAATGCCCCACCTCATACATTTTACCTTTTTGCACCCCCTTCGAGCCTAGTTGATAACTTTTGTCGTATATGTTTCTTGATAAGCTATATTAACCATATCCCACACCAGTTATATAAATGCAAAACCTCACCCTTCAATTTCTGAGAAATTGGGAAAGAGGGATGAGAGCAAGAGAGTAAGTGCAGAAGCATGGTAGTGACGCTTGCAGGTAGTATATGGCAGAAAATCAATTGTAAAAAAAAAAAAAAAGAGAAAGAAAAAGCAAAAGGTTGAAATGAAAATGAAAAATATGAGGTGATTTCCAAAAGAATGAAAAAGACGGAAAGAAAGTTGAGCATGTGCAAAAAGGAAAATTCAAAAAAAAAAAAAAAAAGAGTGAAAAATGAAAAATCAAATGTAATCTTTTAGGGTTTCAAGAGAAATTTGAAAACAATTTTCCTTTCTTTCATAACCTTCACCCGAGCCCCGATACAACCTTGAAAAAGACTTTTTTTATCCAATTTTGGTTGGTAAATGCCTTGTGGAAAGTGATGATGCAATGTTTATGGTGCTTGGAATGAGTGCTTAGGATACAAGCATCATTCTTTAAGATATTTCTTTAAATTGATGCACCGTGTTTCTTATATCATGTGAGAACTTTTTTATTTGCACTGTAACTCTTTCTCATATGTGTGTAAATAAACTATTCATCAGAGTGAACTTGTTGTGAGTGTATACCTAATGTGAGGATTGAGTCGAGACTTGGGATCCGAAAATTCCTTCTTTGAATTAATCCAACGATAGATCGATTTAAGTATTAGCACATGCACGCACGACACTCTAAGCATGATTGAAAGATTTGTCTAAGGATCGAAGCATTGGATTAGTTTGAATAAACAATAGTAGAATTAACATAGCATCGATGTTTAAGAATGATAACTTGCATGTCGAATTGATTACAAGTTTTCGATTAAAAAAAAAAGTACGTATATTATATGAAAACCAATTTTGAAAACTCTTTTATCGATAGTTTTGAAACTGTTTTGGAAGTTTGTGGGTGTCTTTACTGAAAACCCTCAAGAGACGCAGCTCCCCCACTAGGGATCACCTAGGGATTAAGGCTTGTTGCATATGCTAAATGAAATTGTGCTCCCTACAAAAGTGGCTTTTATTTCATAGATTAACTTATACATTGTAAGGATAGTTTGGTTTTGGGATATGTTTCAATGTTGCATTTGCTTGAGGACTAGCAAAGTTGAGGTTTGGGGTGTGATCGGTCTGTCAAATGATATAAATTATACCCAAATTTGGGCCTTGTTAGCTCTCATTTAACTACTAACGCATGCGTTTAGTTTGTGTTGTGTTGCAACAGGTTCAAAGGCCGGATTTATGTAAAAATAGTTAAAATAGCAAAGTTAAGCGGAACCCAAAAGCATCGGCAAGAAAATCCAAGGAAATCAGTGAAAGAAGTGCCTAAAAAGTCACTTTGAGCGATTGAGATTGCACTCTTGACTGGTCGAGACCCTTCAGCAGAGATCTGCCAAAGAAAGAGAGCAGAAGAAGAAGAAGAATCAAGCTTGTATGGACTGGTCGAAATAGGTATTTCGACCGGTCGAGGGCTTAGCAGCTTCAAAAATTCACAAGTGGATCGGTTAAGTCCATTTTGACCGGTCAAGAGAAGCAAACAGGAAGAAGGATTTCAGGTTTATAAAGTGGACTAGTTGAGAACAAGCTCAACCGGTCGAAAATCAAAGGGAACTGAAGCCCCTGCAGAGCCTGTGCGATCTAAAGAGAAATATGATGTTCGACCGGTCGAGTGTTCAGTTCGACCGATCGAGACAGAGTTTCCTTACAAAAAATAAGCTATTCCAGCTAGATCCTTCTGGCATTGCAGTGCCATTCCGAATTCTTCTTCCTTAGAGGATTTTTAGGGATCTTGGAGAGATACTTGCCATGTATAATTATTCTAGGGCCTTATACATCTATAAATAAGGACCCTAGAGTTAGGTTTTAGGTGAATTCTGATGGCAGAATTTTCTAGAGAGTTTTGGTGTGAGTTTTCATAGGTTTAGGTTAGTTCCAGTTTTGAAATAGAGAGATTGAATGTAATCATCGATCGAGGAGTGATTCATCAATGATGAAGGTCTCTCGATCGATGCGAGGCTAAACGATTCAGCCTAGAATCTCTTGTAAATTTTAGATAAGTATACAATAAAGTTATGTTTTTCTTTTATATTGAATCTTGTTTTATGGTACGATTACATGTTTCAGGTTTTGAGAGTCATCAAGAACGAGCGACTGTGTAACATCCTGAAAAAATTTTGAAACCATAGGTCCAGATTAGGTGCGTATCCGTTAGGAAATGGGTCACCATTTCAGATTTTTCAAACGAGATTGTTTCGGGTCCATTTGAGCCTCGGGTAAGACTTTTGGACCAAAGCTCATACATTGTGGTGGTGTATTGGCTTAACACCAAATCCTGTGTGTCCGATGGTTCGGGTGTGCAAGCTCCACACCGAACGAAAGACCTTTTGGTGTAATAAGAAACACCTCGCTTACGTGTATGAGTTCCACATCGGAAGAAAGCCAATGGATAAGGATTAACACCCAAATGGGTGTATGTGTTTCGTAAGGGAAATAGCCCTTTTAATACAAAAGCAAAGCTTCCTTTGGAATCTATTAACCGTTTGGAAGTTTTGGAGTTCTTGGGTTTCAAGAGAGAGGAAGAGAGAAGAACTGGAGGAGATCTGTAATAACCCTAAATTTCGGCCCGCACGTACTGACTAAGTGCTCGTGCCTGGGATGACACGTTGTGCGCGTGCGCAACCTAGAGGCAAAATTTTGGAAAAAAATGAAAGTTGATTAATGATTAACACTAGTTGGACTATTTGGGCCAACTAGGTTGGGTTGACTAATTGGGTCGACAATATTGAGGCTTAGTAGGACCTTTTGACATATGAGTAACACTCGGTTTAAGTGTACAAGCTTTGCGTCGAAGCCAAAACACTATTGGATAAGAATTAGAACACCCAAGTGGTGTGTATGTGCTTCACACCGAACAATTTATGTGGATAGGAACACACACACATTAATGCGTTTGTTCTTCACACGGGAATCAAACCAAAGGGATAAGTGGGGGAGGCATTTCACACAAGCTACATTTGACTCTGTTTGGTTTTGCAAAAGAGTGAGAGAAAAGGGTCTATGATAGGGAATGAAGGATTCGATTAAATCTATGTGCACCGAGCTACTAGATCGTCGTTAGATTTCTGCAAATTCGTATGTGAAAGATCACCATCCGATATTGACAACGGGGTGGCGATTTTGGAGCGTGGATTATGACCGAAGGGGGGTTTTGAAACCCATTTTCTTTTAAGGACGAAGATGATCCAATCTACAAGTGAATCATTGAATTAAAGGTGAGAAATTGATACTCAAAGTATGTAAATTTGGTTAGTAACATATTTTATAAGATGTGTAAGAAGTATGAGAGAAATTAGAGAACAAAAGTGAGAGGATCAAGTTGATAAATGTAACGATCCCCACCTGAACCCTAAGGACCTTACTAAGTTAGACCTTCAATCTGAGAAATTTGACTTTAACTAGACACAGCCATATTAAATTAAAATATTAAACCACTTTAGCAATGGTCAATTTTATATATACCAGCAGTGGTATATACTTGTTTTTGTTTTATCTGCCTAAGCAAGACTGAAACCCTGTGAGGACTATATAGTATCTCAACCCAAAATATCACCTCAACTAAACAACATATAGCCTAAATTCGTTTGAAAAATAACCAAGGAAAGTTGCATGGTCTAATTATAAATTATATAGCAAGAGTTTTGCTTCTTTTTTTTAATTGCTGTTTTGTTTTATATGTAATACTCTTATCCAAGTATACTGGTTTTGCATGAAAGTTTACGTTAAGTACCTGGTAAGCTACTTGCATGAGGAAGTTGCAACACGACTCATATGAGTCACCTTACGGGTTCATGCACGCAAAGTGCATCAAACCCTTATAAAATTTCTAAACAGAGCTGGCTTCTTCCTCCTTTACAAATTCATGGCAAGAAAATCCTACAGTAGCTCAGCCCTGATTCCCTCTAATAATATATGAGACCATCGTGCATCCCACAAATTTGATTTGTCCTCTTACATCCACGAGATTGATGCTAGCTTACGTAAAATCCGTGTTTTGTAACATTAAGTGGAAAGGACTCGTCATCCTCAACTCGGCAAAAACAACATCGATGA
Source organism: Chloranthus sessilifolius (assembly GCA_021018995.1). Taxonomy (NCBI): domain Eukaryota; kingdom Viridiplantae; phylum Streptophyta; class Magnoliopsida; order Chloranthales; family Chloranthaceae; genus Chloranthus; species Chloranthus sessilifolius. Next base: position 27,262,688 of record CM037597.1, on the reverse strand, counting down.
TCGAATGCTAAAAATTCACCAAGAGGTAAGTCAATTGTTTGATCTTATACAAGAAGAATTAATCCTAGGAACTAGCAGTTCAAATTTTTGCCCCACCCCATAAATTGAGTGCAGATTGCTGCACTCCGATCATCAGTGCAGATCTAAATAGCTATATATATATATATATATATATATATATATATCTCAAATTTATAAACTCTATATAATGCTATCTATATATGTTATATACCTATATACCTGTATATAACATATATATGTTATATATCTATATATAATTATATTGTGCAGTAAAAGCCTAACAGCAACCAAGAACAAAAAGGGAAGCCTCAGCATGAACTGAAGTGCAGATTACTGCACTTCAGATCTGTGTAGAAATATGTGGAAATATATTTAAAATCTGCTGAATTTATACATGGATGGATATATATATATATATATATATATATATATATATATATATATATATATATATATATATACAAATAAACTATATTAATATGAAACAAAAAGGAAGAAACCCCAGATCAACAGCAAGAAGAAGACCAGCAGAACCCCGCAAGCCAAACATATACAGGCTTGCCACGGTAACATTATAGGGTTGCCATAGCAAGCAGGCCAGCTGAAGGGCTTGCCACGGCAACCTCAAAGGGTTGCCGCGGCAAGCACTATGTGTTGCCGCGGCAACCTCCCCAGCCTTGGGCTTTTGCATTTTGAACTACGGGTCGTGTCTTCTGCACTTCGGACCTTGAGTCCATGATAGATACCTATGTTAATCTTGGTGCACTGTGTATCACCTATAGGTCTTGGTGCACTGTGCATCACCTATAAACAATTACTTTTTTTAAAAATAAATCCATGTTTCATAGATTTGGTGCCACATGGAGGACTTAAACATTTTTCAAGAAATGGATTCGCATGATGTTATCGGATGACTAAAAGTGCATCGACGACAACACGTGTAAGACTTGGCGCACACAGGTAGGGAATCTACCTTGGTATTTTATATTTGAATAAGCATGTCACTTAGTTTCATGGAAGCTTAGATAAGCAATCATGTACATGGTAATAAGCATAGTAGAGATAAAATCTGATATTTTATGTAAACTGATAACCTTGACTTGATCTGAAATAAATAGACTTAAATTGCCTGAAAATCTAATGAGAAGCAAAAGAATAATATATAGCATAAAGCAGCATCAAGAGTATCTAGTAGTTTGACCCTAGTCAGAAAGAAACTGATACTTTTAAGTTTTGCAAATTCATGCTTCTAGTAGCTTCATACCATTCAGCATAAAAGAAATACAAGGAACTGCATCTTGAGCTTAAGCATTTTATGTTGTTCATTTTATCCTGTCATTTGAGATATCTGTTATATGTTATTACTCTGATTCAAATCAAGTGATCCCGCTAACTCGGGAGCTTGAGATTCTTGAATCAAGTGATCCCGCTAACTCGGGAGCTTGACCTTGTTGATTCTCTGTTTTCGCTAGCATGTATTTTCAGTTCAGTCTGCTTCTCTCACTTGTTATATCATGCATAAATACAGCATTTCATCATGTTATTCATATGTTATTTTATGCTCCTCTATGAAAAAGTGATAAACTATCAATATAAAATAATAATGCAATATTCTCTACTGAGCTGTGGATGATAGCTCATTCCTCGACTTAATTGTCTTAGCTGCAGAGCCTGACCCTGAGCACGCGGCAGACCCTACATACGTGCCTAAGGAGGAGGGAGATGACGACGACGAGGAAGACAACTTCGCAGAGGAGTTCTTCCCATAGTTAGGTTTGTAGCTTGGGATTCAGGGGATAAAATGGGGCATTGGGATAGAGAGAGAGAGAGAGAGAGAAAAAAAGGATAATTTCTGGTCTGTATAATGATATATGTTGGTTTCAAATTTCTATGGGATGTTGTTTGGATGTATAGGTTTCTTTTCACTGTTTAGATGACGGGTGGCCATCATCGGTGAAAAGCTATATATCAAACCTTTTGCTTTATGTTTATCACATATTTTAGTTTCTATTTGATCAGTTATTTGCCATATGAGTAATTTATCAGAGTTTAAAATACATTGCTTCCGCATTCTATACAACACTTTGATGAAAAATAAGGAACCCCTTGATGAAATGATCATATCAGGTGATCCGATGGCGCGACCTTTCCTAGTTGAGAAACTGGGAAACGTCGGGCTGTCACAGGTGGTATCAGAGCTCCCGGTGTTAAGTCATTGGAGACTGAACTCTGACATACACAAATATGGTAAAATATCTGTTAGTAGAATAGAGGTAGGAGTTAGATTGAGTTGTATGTCTGATCAAGTTTTTATCTGATTAGGTTAAGATGCCTCCACGTCATGGAAGAGGTAGCGGTAGACCACCGTTGCCTCATCGCACTGGACCGAATACTATTTCAGTAGCTGGGTACAAGCATGACATTGCTTCGGGAAGTGGTGAGATGCCCATCTAGCTGAAAGTTGAACGACAATGGAGAATGTTGCAAAGCATCCTCCATCAGAGCAAACTCCGCCAGTGATACATACTCCACCGATAGGAAGTGTTCATGGTATGGAACAAAATGTGAGACACCATCCGCAGTTGATGGAGACCATGGCCAACACTATGGCCATGCTTGTTGTTCGACATCCCGAGGGCTTTACGGACTTTATTCCACTTTGACCACCAAGTTTCTATGGTCAGCATGACCCAATGGAGGCTGAGAAGTGGTTAACGCAGATTGAGAAAGTACTGCAACGAGTCACTTGTACCGAGGAAGAAAAAGTGAGCTGGGCAACATACAAACTGGAGAGTGAGGCAGAGCCATGGTGGCAGTCTGTCGAAAGAACACGGATGCCTGAAGTACCATGGACATGGGCAGAATTCACTGAGGCCTTTAATGAAAAATATTTTCCAATGCCTGAGAGGTATAAGCTCGAGGTACAGTTTGCGACCTTGGTACAAGGGCAGATGACCTTTAGAGAATATGAATCAGAATTTACTTGTCTTTCTCGCTTTGCACCGCTATTAGTAGCCACCGAGCTGATGAAAACCCAAAAGTTTGAGAGGGGTTTGAAACCTCTGATCAAAGAGCGCATTTCCTTGTTTCAGGCAATGACCTATGCCCACGTGATGAAATTGGCATTAATTGCGGAAACCGATGTGGATACCATGTTCAAAAGGAGAGACGAAAAGCAGAAGGCCAGAAAAGCTCCGCAGTCCTATAGTGCGGGTCAAATTAATAAGCGACCATGATTCCAAGGACAGACAACATTTCAAATGGCTGCGGGAGCATATGCACGGCCTTACAATCCATCGGTATTCTCAGCACCATCAAGGATTCCACGTGTACCGAATCAGTCTTCTTCACCAGTGGCTCAAGGTACATCTGGGTTTTCTCAAGTACCACAGACAGGTTCTCTCACGGGATCTTATACAGCGTCATCAGTTGCCTCCAAAGAAATTTGCGGGAAATGTGGGAAGGCACACAAAACCGATGAGTGTCGTAAAGCTTCTGGTGCGTGTTTTCGATGTGGAAAAATAGGACATCGGATCAGAGAATGCCCGAAAATGGTCGGAATGATAACAAAGGCAGGACCAGTATTACGATCGGCGCGGCCTACGGTACAAAGCTGAGCCTATGTTGTTACTGCAAAAGATGCGAGAACTAGCCATGATATCATTCAAGGTATGATTGTCCATTATTTTATATTAACAATTTACAATTAATGATCATTTTAGATAGAGAAGGTGCATATCGTAAATTAGGAATATTACATTCTAAATTCCTCCAGTAACATAATATTATTTGATACTTATAAGTAATCTAGCTAACACTAGTTTGTATACTTTAGGTATCTTACAATTATACCCAAAAGATGCTTATTTGTGTTACAACGCACGAGTCTTGATAGATCCTGGATCTACACACTCGTTTGTTACACCCCAGTTTGCTGAAAAATTAAAGAAGATAGGAGGTACTCCAGAACCTCTTGACTTTATTCTGGATGTTACCCTTCCGACTGGACAATTTATAACGACTGACAAAGTATATCGGTCGATTATCGTTTCCATCAAGGATTATTGGGGATATGAAGCGATAGCTGATTTGATCTTGTTACCGATACAAGGATACGACGTGATCCTTGGCATGGATTGGTTGTTCACTCACCATGCAAACATTGACTGTCGCAAGAAGATTGTCTCCTTTCGCCCACAAAAGAAGGTATCAACTAAATTTTATAGTGTACCATCAACGAATCTTTCGTTGATATCCGCAATTAAAGCACGGAAATTGCTTGATGATGGTGCTCAAGGGTATATTGCTTTAATGCAAAGTGATGAGCAGAAAAAGAAGGGAATTTCACTTTCAAATGTACCTATTGCTTGTGAATATCCTGACGTGTTTCCTGATAAGCTGCCAGGACTACCACCTGACAGAGAAGTTAAATTCGTAATTGAGTTAGCTCCAGGTACCGACCCAGTATCAAAAGCACCATACAAAATGGAGCCGGCAAAATTGAAAGAACTCAAGGAGCAATTGCAAGAACTTCTTAATAAAGGCTTCATCAGACCGAGTGTGTCTCCATGGGGCGCACCTGTGTTATTCATGAAAAAGGACGGTTCAATGCGTCTCTGCATTGATTATCGCCAACTCAACAAACTGACAATCAAGAATAGATATCTGCTTCCTCGAATCGACGATCTCTTTGATTAGCTACAAGGAGCGCGGTTCTTTTCAAAGATTGATCTACGATCAGGCTATCACCAAATGAAGGTAAAAGCTGAAGATATTTCAAAGATAGCTTTTCGAACATGTTACGGTCACTACGAGTTTCTAGTCATGCCCTTTGGTTTGACCAATGCACCAGCTGCTTTTATGGACTTGATGAATAGAGTCTTTAAACCTTACCTTGGTCGGTGTATCGTAGTATTCATCGACGATATACTCATTTATTCCAAGACAAAGATAGAGCATGAAGATCATCTACGTCTGGCATTACAAACACTGAGAGATTCGCAGTTATATGCTAAATTTAGTAAATGTGACTTCTGGTTGAATCAAGTCAGTTTTCTAGGGCATATTATCTCTGAAGCAGGTATCACGGTTGATCCTGCAAAGATTGAAGTTGTAGTACAGTGGAAGCAGCCACAGACCATAATCAAGATCCAAAATTTTCTTGGTCTTGCAGGTTATTATCGACACTTTGTGGAAGGATTTTCATGACTTGCTGGACCACTCACGCAGCTCACTCGAAAGAATATTAAATTCGAGTGGACTGAGGCATGTGAACAAGGTTTTCAAGAATTGGAAAGGAGACTTACTTCCACACCAGTTCTAGCATTACCATCCGGTAGTGGTGGTTTTGTCGTCTTCAGCGATGCCCATACAGTGGGCTAGGGTGTGTATTGAACCAATGGGAACGGGTAATTGCATATGGTTCTCGTCAGCTGAAAGACCATGAGAAGAATTATCCCACTCATGACCTAGAACTAGCAGCAGTTATTTTCGCATTAAAAATCTGGAGACACTATCTGTACGGTGAAACCTTCGAGATCTTCACCGATCACAAGAGTCTTAAATATCTCTTCACTCAAAAAGAGTTAAATTTAAGACAGAGAAGGTGGATGGAATTTTTGAAAGACTACGACTGTTCGATTCAGTACCATCCCGGTAAGGCCAATGTTGTAGCTGATGCACTTAACCGTAAATCCTCCGCTCAGTTATCTCATCTTGTGACACGATTACAAAGATGGAAACTACTCAATGACATTGTATCATCGAGTGCTACTCTGCGAGCAACGTCAACTGGAGGTTTACTTGCTACAGTAATGATCCGAGCTCCACTATTTGATAGGACCATAAAGCTCCAGATGTTAGATGCAAAGCTTATTTCCATCCGACAGGGGGTACAAAGTGGGCTACAGCCAAAATTCACGATAAAGGATGATGGGTCATTATTATTTTGAGGACGAGTATGTGTCCCTGATGATCATGCTTTACGTCAAGAAATCCTCGAAGAAGCTCACAAGTCAGCATATGTTATTCACCCTGGTAGTACGAAGATGTACCAGGATCTTAAACAGGCGTTCTGGTGGAACGGTCTAAAACATGATGTAGCAGAATATGTTGCAAAGTGTTTGACCTGTCAACAAGTCAAGGTCGAGCACAAACATCCTGTTGGTCTGCTACAGCCATTGCCTATTCCAAAATGGAAATGGGAAAATATTTCCATGGATTTCATTCTCGGTTTGCCTCGTACTCAGAAGGGTTACAATGCCATTTGGGTGATTGTCGATCGTCTCACCAAATCGGCGCATTTTTTACCCTATAGTACACGATATACAACATCCAAATTAGCTGAAGTTTATCTAAGAGAGATTGTACGATTACATGGGATACCCATAAGCATCATGTCAGATCGCGATCCTTTATATACTTGGCGATTTTGGCAAAGTTTTCAGGAAGGTATGCGTTCCAAGTTAGATTTCAGTACAGCATTTCATCCTTAGACGGACGGGCAGATAGAAAGGGTGAACCAAGTGATTGAGGATATGTTAAGGGCCTGTATGCTCGATTTTCAAGGATCATGGGATAAACACTTACCCCTGATCGAATTCGCATACAATAATAGTTTCTAGTCAAGCATCGGTATGGCACCATTCGAGGCACTGTATGGACGCCGATGTAAATCTCCGATTAACTGGGAAGAAGCTGGAGAGCGGTTGATTTTAGGCCCCGACCTGATAGAAAGCACCAATGCAGTTGTTCACGCTATTCGAGAACAATTGAAGAGTGCTCAGAGTCGACAAAAGAGTTACGCTGATCTCAAACGAACAAGTGTTGATTTTCAGGTAATTTCCTACACTAATACGTTCTTTGTGAAGTCATTAGACTTATATGGTCATTCAGTCTGATGAAATCATATACAGATTAGCGAGCACGTCTTTATCAAAATTTCTCCGACAAAAGGCGTGATATGATTCGGGAAACGAGGCAAGCTAAGTCCTCGTTATGTTGGACCATTTCCTATATTGGGCAGGGTAGGAGAAGTAGCGTATCGACTCGCGTTACCTCCGCACCTAGCAGGCATTCATGACGTATTTCACGTATCGATGCTGAGAAAATATGTCAGTGACCCGACGCATGGGTTGGATTTTCAACCATTGGATATCCAAGAAGATCTAACGGTAACAAAAGAACCAGGTCAGATTTTGGACCGCCGAGATCAAATTCTGAGAACAAAATGGATTCCACTCGTTTTGATCCAATGGAAGAATAATGGGTCGCATGAAGCTACCTGGGTGCGCAAAGCTGATATTCGTGCTCAGTACCCTCGATTATTTACATAAGGTACGTACTTTATATTCATGTACACTATAGTTACATTTGGTCAATTAAATTGTACTTGCTTAGATTTTAAATAGACAAGAACATGCTGGACCTTGGTCAATTAATGTTATAAATATTAATGAATTCTATGGACCTTGATCAAATTACTTTGAAATAACATGCTGGTAGTTAGTATTAAAATATAATATCCGTATAAATATATATATATATATATATAGATATATTATAACATTAAATATTCAAGATAAATGGAATAATAAATAATTTCAAAATTTCCAAACAGTAACACCTAAGCATCAATGTATCCCAGCCTATTGCCACTTGTCCCAGGTGACTAATCCAAGAGCCCTTAGTGGGCTAATATAATAAATTATATAATATTTTAAGAACATTTTTAAGTAATATTGCAAAATGGATGAACTTCCATTGAAATAAAAAATTTTAACCTAGAAAAATATATCAAAAATACCAATCACTATTTTTCTATAAACCCCTTATCTGTTAAGAACACACAGGTACAAAAAAATTTTGACACCACATCTCTGGAGCCTCGAAATCCAGGCCAACTCCCATCTGGACTCCCTTGTCGCAACAAGGACTAAGTGTTGCCGCGGCAAGTGACTGGCCGCAGCAAGCTTAAAGTGTTGTCGCGGCAGCTCTGTTGGCATTTGGTGGGTCCGAAACCCATTTCAGTCTATTTCCAATTCGGTTTTCTGTTATAGAAAGTGCATATTTTTGTTTTCTTCAACCTCCTAAGCTAGTATCTATACATGCACTCCTCCAAACTACATCCATAGTAGTTGCATGTTCCTGATCTACACTAGGAAGCCCTCTATTTCATGATTTAGTTCAAATTTCAGGCAATTTTTTTTTTTTTTTAATCTTTTGTGAGGTAAAACTCAAAACTCTCACTCCAATTGTTCTTGTCTTTTTTATTTCAATATGCCACCTAGAAAAACGGGAGTTTCTAAACCCCCAAAAGCTTCGACTCAAGAAAAGGGCAAAGGCCCTTCTTCTTCTTTACACGAGCCAATCGATCCACTCGAAGTGCCTGAACAGCCCATTCCGTGGTGGGCTGCGAAAGCAATGGAACTGGAATGGATCGTTGATGATAAACTTTTGGCCCCGAATGACCAGACCGCATGGTCCATTCGCTACATAGAACAGGCGCAATTAAGCGCCTTGTAATAGCCGTTCCATAATCAATTTTACCCTCGTTTAGTCCGATTATTTTACCAAAATTTGGTCGTCACCCCTACTGTCGGTCAATTACAGACCGAAATTAATGGTCGTAAATTTTATTTCAATATCCTGCACATAGCCCAAGCGATGGACTGTAGTGCTGACTATGACGTCACTTCTGGACTACAAATATCCCAGCAGAGGAATGTGAAATTTCACCACATCACCTTGAAAATGACTAATGATCAGACCGCTTCTGACCATAGTCTTGCCGTTCATCGCAGCCAGTTACCACAACGGATGTAGTTTTTGGATTGTATATTTAGATATAATTTATACCCCATGCAGCATGAAAGAGAGCACCGAGATGCTCTCTTGCAAGCTCTATTTGCTGTCCTTGAAGGACGTTGGGTAAGCGGCCCTAGGATCGTCTGGGAGGGCATTAAATATGCCAATGAGCATCTACAAAGCAATGCTTCACCTCCCATGCCTTCTTGCCCCTACCCTAGATTGATTTCTAGTATGTTGGAAGGACACTTTGATAGTGTCAATCTCATCCCCTATCAAATCCCTGTTGGCGAAGAGGTCCGCACCAATAACATGCGGGTCTTTAGCCCTGCCATTTGGCGTAACGTGTATCAACGTTCATTTCAAGCAGTACGTAACCGCCAAGCGAAACAAATTCATCGTCCTCCCCAAGTCCAACAAGAAATACCCCAAGAAATCCCCGTCCCTCCTCAACCACAACCCCAACCTCAACCCGATTTAGTCCCTCCGGCTCAAGGGACCTACACCACCGCCGACCTTGTTCAGCTCATGCGTTAAAACCATGAGCAAACCCTCCTGCAATTCGATAACTTATATCAAAACCATTACATGCTCCATCAACGTATCGATTATATTGAAGAAGCGACTAATATCATGATGGAGCATACTTTCCAAACTGCTGCAAACCCTTACAGTGGGTGGGTGTGCAACTACGTCACCCAATACACTCGAAATGCAGCATTATTGGTCCCAAAGTTCCAGTAAGATTTCCAACAACAAGAAGCTGGTACTTCCTCAGCGGCCCAACATCAGCCAAGTGATCAGCCTGGTAAAAATAATCTCACAAACTTTTGCATTTAATTAAGTTTATCTCTACCACAAGTTGTGCTTAATAAATGAAAATTTTCTAACCTCATGTTTTGCTTAATAAGTAAGTGTTATTGCTACTAACAAATTTAAGTGCAATTGTCTTTAGTTTCATTTACATTTAGTCTTGATTAATGAGTATTGATGACTGTGTACCGAGTAGTTCTAGTTAGTATATATATATAAATTTTGAGTACAATTCTAGTTGGATTATATAAATTCTAGGTGCGATTCTATCAAATTTTTTTCCATTTTGGGTTATTATCAGGTGCCACATGTAAGAATAAAACTGATGCCACAGGGATTAGAAATAAAATCATGTTCATTAATACACATGAAATCAGGTGCCACATGAATGTGGTTAATTCCAACAATTCAGTTTTATCTCACAGATGTAACTTTGATTTTGGTTTTGTCTGTTTAATGATTCCTCTTGTCTTATGATAAATTTGGTGAGTAAAACACCACATATGGTATGAATACTGCAGCTTTGCTATTCACTATTGTAACATTCATATGTTACCCAGATAGTCCCGATTGATTTTCGAGGACGAAAATTCCTAAAATAGGGGAGAATGTAACGATCCCCACCTAAACCCTAAGGACCTTACTAAGTTAGACCTTCAATCTGAGACATTTGACTTTAACTAGACACAGCCATATTAAACCACTTTAGCAATGGTCAGTTTTATATATACCAGCAGTGGTATATACTTGTTTTTGTTTTATCTGCCTAAGCACGACCAAAACCCTGTGAGGACTATATAGTATCTCAGCCCAAAATATCACCTCAACTAAACAGCATATAGCCTAAATTCGTTTGAAAAATAACCAAGGAAAGCTGGATGGTCTAATTGTAAATTATATAACAAAAGTTTTGCTGTTTTATTTTAATTGTTGTTTTGTTTTATTTGCTGTTTTGTTTTATATGTAATACTCTTATCCAAGCATACTGGTTTTGCATGAAAGTTTACCTTAAGTACCTGGTAAGCTACTTGCATGAGGAAGTTGCAACACGACTCATATGAGTCACCTTACGGGTTCATGCACGCAAAGTGCATCAAACCCTTATAAAATTTCTAAACAGAGCTGGCTTCTTCCTCCTTTACAAATTCATGGCAAGAAAATCCTACACTAGCTCAGCCCTGATTCCCTCTAATATTATATGAGACCATCGTGCATACCGCAAATTTGACTTGTCCTCTTACATCCACGAGATTGATGCTAGCTTACGTAAAATCTGTGTTTCGTAACATTAAGTGGAAAGGACTCGTCATCCTCAACTCAGCAAAAATAGCATCGATGATCGAATGCTAAAAATTTACCAAGAGGTAAGTCAATTGTTTGATCTTATACAAGAAGAATTAATCCTAGGAACTAGCAGTTAAAATTTTTGCCCCACCCTAGAAATTGAGTGCAGATTGTTGCACTTCGAGCATCAGTGCAGATCTAAATAGCTATATATATATATATATATATATATATATATATATATCTCAAATTTATAAACTCTATATAATGTTATCTATATATGTTATATACCTATATACCTGTATATAATATATATATGTTATGTATCTATATATAATTATATTATGCAGTAAAAGCCTAACAGCAACCAAGAAACAAAAGGGAAGCCTCAGCATGAACTGAAGTGCAGATTGCTGCACCTCAGATCTGTGTAGAAATATGTGGAAATATATTTAAAATCTGCTAAATTTATACATGGATGGATATATATATATATATATATATACAAATAAACTATATTAATATGAAACAAAAAGGAAGAAACCCCAGATCAACAGCAAGAAGAAGACCAGCAGAACCCCGGCAAACCAAACATATACAGGCTTGCCGCAGCAACACTATAGGGTTGCCGCGGCAGGCAGGCCAGTTGAAGGGCTTGCCGCGGCAACCTCAAAGGGTTGCTGCGGCAAGCACTGTGTGTTGCCGCGGCAACCTCCCCAGCCTTGGGCTTTTGCATTTTGAACTATGGGCCGTGTCTTCTGCACTTTGGACCTTGAGTCCATGATAGATACCTATGTTAATCTTGGTGCACTGTGTATCACCTATAAGTCTTGGTGCACTGTGCATCACCTATAAACGATTAGTTTTTTTAAAAATAAATCCATGTTTCATAGATTTGGTGCCACATGGAGCACTTAAACATTTTTGAAGAAATGGATTTGCATGATGTTATCGGATGACTAAAAGTGCATCGACGACAACACGTGTAAGACTTGACGCACACAGGTAGGGAATCTACCTTGGTATTTTATATTTAAATAAGCATGTCACTTAGTTTCATGGAAGCTTGGATAAACAATCATGTACGTGCTAATAAGCATAGTAGAGATAAAATCTGATATTTTATGTAAACTGATAACCTTGACTTGATCTGAAATAAATAGACTTAAATTGCCTAAAAATCTGATGAGAAGTAAAAGAATAATATATAGCATAAAGCAGCATCAAGAGTATCTAGTAGTTTCACCCTAGTCAGAAAGAAACTGATACTTTTAAGTTTTGTAAATTCATGCTTGTAGTAGCTTCATACCATTCAGCATAAAAGAAATACGTGAAACTGCATCTTGAGCTTAGGCATTTTACGTTGTTCATTTTATCCTGTCATTTGAGATATCTGTTATACGTTGTTACTCTGATTCAAATCAAGTGATCCCGCTAACTCGGGAGCTTGAGATTCTTGAATCAAGTGATCCCACTAACTCGGGAGCTTGACAAGTGATACCGCTAACTCAGGAGCTTGAATTATTCTCATCCAAGTGATTCCTCTAACTCGGGAGCTTGACAAGTGATCCCACTAACTCGGGAGCTTGACCTTGTTGATTCTCTGTTTTCGCTAGCATGTATTTTCTGTTCAGTCTGCTTCTCTCACTTGTTATATCATGCATAAATACAGCATTTCATCATGTTATTCATATGTTATTTTATGCTCCTCTATAAAAAAGTGATAAACTATCAATATTAAATTACAATGTAATATTCTCTACTGAGCTGTGGATGATAGCTCATTCCTCGACTTAATTGTCTTAGCTGCAGAGCCTGACCCTGAGCACGCGGCAGACCCTACTTACATGCCTGAGGAGGAGGAGGAGGGAGACGACGACGACGAGGAAGACAACTTCCCAGAGGAGTTCTTCCCATAGTTAGGTTTGTAGGTTGGGATTCAAGGGATAGAATGGGGCATTGGAATAGAGAGAGAGAGAGAGAGAGAGAGAGAAAACAAAAAGGATAATTTCTTGTCTGTATAATGATATATGTTGGTTTCAGATTTCCGTGGGATGTTGTTTGGATGTATAGGTTTCTTTTCACTGTTTAGATGACGAGTGGCCGTCATCGGTGAAAAGCTATACATCAAACCTTTTGCTTTATGTTTATCGCATATTTTAGTTTCTATTTGATCAGTTATTTGCCATATGAGTTATTTGTCAGAGCTTAAAATACATTGCTTCCGCATTGATGAAAAATAAGGAACCCCTTGATGAAACGATCATATCAGGTGATCCGATGGCGCGACCTTTCCTAGTTGAGAAACTGGGAAACGTCGAGCTGTCACAATAAAAAACTCAGATCTGAAGAACTCTGGTTCTCGCTCGCCCGAGCTTCGATGCTCGCTTGCGCAGGAGGCCTTCAAAAGGCATAAGTTCCTTTGAGACTTTGAGACTCCCTCGCGTAAGGGCTTAAGTGAACTTAATGCCACTCGCGCGAGGACTCGCATGCCTATCTTCAGTAGGCAAAAATCCAATCGGTAGCCCGAGGTCCATATGAACTTCTGTGCTTGCGCGCCCGAGGTCCAAAGCTCGCTCGCACGAGAAACAAAGTCGAACTAGTTTTAATTCTTTTTGTGTGAATTCTTTGGAAATTTGTATCTTTAGTTTTTCTTAAGCATTCCTAAGGGATATTTGGACACTGTGAATAAAGGATTAAAGTGTTTAGCTTATGTGGGAGTTTGCAAGAGGATTACATGTCGAATATGCTAAGTGCGACTTGAGGTAGGAGAATATTCTATATCATTTATATTGATACGAATGCATATAAATTGTGATGTGATAAGTAAGGATGTGATTTTAGTTTTGTTTGAGCCTTGTACATGGATTTAAAGCATGTGATTTAATATATGAAAAATGATAAGCATGTGTGTGTGAACACGATAAGTGTTGTAAACATGATAAGTGTGTGTGATAAATATGTGTAAACATGACAAGTAACTCATCAATCATTATGCTCCAATACGGCGGGATATCGGTACATTATGCTCTGATATGACGGGATATTCGCTCATTTCTTACCGGCCAACGGTAAAATGAGAAATATATGTTAACGTGATAAGTAATTCATGAAAACGTGAACGTGAATGTGATAAGTGTGAACGTAAATGTGATAAGAAACTATATGAAATCCTAAATCTAATTATAAATTAAATCACTTTACACGGTGTGAAACTATAAGTTAGAATCTATTCTTTTATTTAAGGTTTAGTATACTGAATCTATTGTACTCTAGTACGGCGGGATATCCATTCATTGTGCTCTGGTACGGTGGGATATTCGTTCATTTAATACTGGCCATCGGTAATTTCATGATAAGGTTCATTGAACGACGATGGTTAGGATTCTCATCGGTGTAATAGTAATGTGGCTCCCAATGCTATATTTGTTTGGGGTGGTAATTTAAGTTATTGCTTTAAGTATAATAAGATGCGAAGAAAGAATGTGAAACAAAAGATAAAGCTACAAATAAGAAGTTAGAAAATAAAATGACATTTATGAAAGTGTGTTAAATTCATTTTTAATTAAGTTCATGTTCCTTTTTTAAAAGATGATTTATGTGAAATTTGTTAAATCGTGAAACTTAGTCATGGAATCTATGTTTTTGTGATAATATAAATGTTTTTAATATGCCCCTATTGAGCTTGGATGTTAGCTCACCCCGACTATACATCACAGGCACAAGTGTTGATCTGGATCTGGAGTAGGAGAAAGGTATAGGATCTCCCGTTTGAGAAATTCTACCCTAGGTGTGGACTTGGATTGGACGTGTTTTGGGTTTGTATCGTGGGTTTTTATAGGCTTTTGGATATTTGAACTTAGTATGTCCTATGACTAAATTCGATGTTAAAAAGATTAACTTGGAAGTATGTTTGCAGGTCATTGTTTTGGTGATGGTCGACCATCACCGGTGCTTTTCTTTTGGACCCTCTTGTTTATATGGGTTAGATGTTGTGCATAAACTAGAAGGTTTTAGATCTGCTTTGTGAAATTTAAATTTTCAATTCTGCACTTGTATGATATCTGCTTTTGATTTCCGCATTTACATGTGGATGTACCAAGTAAATTTTTGTATTTGGATTGGGACGTGTGATCCGACGGTCTAGTTTTCCTATTGGATTTGGTTTAAAGAAGAAAAATAAATATTGTAAAGGACTTTGTGGAAACAAGAAAATTAGGCTGTCACAGTTGGTATCAGAGCTTAGGCGTTAGGTCTTGTTGGGACTCAAGACTATGGTAGTAGATCCTATTAGGGCATAGGAGACCCAACTATGACTTTGTCACAGTTGGTAAAGTCTTAGTCTTTAGGTTTTCTAGGGACTCAAAGATGTGGCTGTAGGTTCTGTTTAGAACATAAGTTGTGGATCTTCACAATTACTTGTGGTAGAGATACTTGTTGATCGTGATAGAAGTACGATTATAGTATACGAGTTATGTTTTAGATATTTTGTCAGAGCATAGGGCCATGAGGATCACGATCACTATTAATTGAAACCTTTGTTTCATTTTGACGATCAATATGGTACCTTTGTTGCAAAAGGACAAAGGTCGTATGCACCGGTTAAAACGAGTAAACTAGGCAGTTGTAGGAGACAATGGTCAACACAAAGACCCAGCAGACCGCATTGATCACGACAATATTATGGGACATGGCTCACACCTCTCCATCTGTATTGGTTGAGTCATGCTCAAGGTGTGGGAAATGGCACTGGACGCAGGAGTGTAGATGGGCCACAGGTGTGTGTTTCAAGTGTGGAAGAAAGGACCATCGGATAAGAGATTTCCCATGCTGAAGTGAGGGGCGGCGACATCGGCAATAGTTCAGGATCCCACTCGGCCCACAGTTCGGGATCGTACCCCTACCATTCCTCATCCGCACCTATTACGATATGCGCACGATGTGGAAAGCGACACAAAAAGGAGAAATGTCGATTAGCGTTGGGCACATGTTTTAAACGCAGTGAAAAAGGACACCAGATCAAGACTTGCCCAGATATGCATCGGTGGTGAATGACATCGTCATCTACTCTGGGACCATTTCTACCTCCAATTCAGGGTCATGCCGATGAAGCATCGACACGAGATGCCCAGGTGGCTAATGAGGCCATTCAAGGTATATATTCATTATCGATTGTCAAGATTTAACTTTAGTTTTTACATGATGAATGTCCTTAGAATTCGTGTTGATATTGACACTTGAGGAACGTCACGACACCGTCACATGTGTACATAGTTAAATCACATTTGCGGCATAACCGCATTTAAAGTTTAGACCTTGAACTGAGTCGGTGATCTTGAAGACTTGGAATTTTAGAATAGATTAGTTAGGAGTCATAAATTGTGCCATTTAGAATTATCTTACGGTTTGAATGATTAGCTACATTGTGCTCGATTGTCTTTCTTTTATAATTCGAATGGTAATTGGGTGTGATCAGAGTGATTGAGGGCACAATTGTAGAATTTTAAGACCATTATTGCAGGTTTATAATAGACTCAGTTAGTGATAACCGCAAACCTTTATGGAAGTACATGATCGTTAACATTAGTACTTGCTATGGTATGATTTTCGATAATAATCGACAAATGGTCAAAAATTTTAAATAATTAATAGTTATCGAAATTCTTGAAATATTACGGATGCGTATTATTAGCTTTATGGATGCGTTTGTATCATGGTTCAGTAATGGTATCAAGTTTATCGATGATAAGGATTAGTTGGGCAATGTGAAATATTATTAATTGATAGATTAGAATTGTTTCGTATCATGGTTAGATATTTTTGGGATAGAACTAGCATTAACTGGGTAAATCAAACTTTTCTCTGATTGATAGTGTAAGTTTCATAAGTGGTCGACTGTGCTAAATAAGTATTATCCGAAATCTGGAGGTGTCTATTGGAAAATTCAACCTTGGTTATGAAAATGATGCAATCAATAAGGGATAATTGGATGATTTGCTGCATTTGTAGTAAACTTGTAAGTGTTTGATGGTTTGGTGGGTCCTAATTTTGATTTATAGTTATGGATTAATGGTTCTGATCTCGAGGTCAATATATCTTTCTTTGTAGATATGTCCTTACCAATTATTTAGAGAGATACTTCGTTGACTTGTGAAAGTGGTGTTTCGTTATTTCTGTGAGAGAGGGAAGTGATCTATCCCTTCGACTTCTGAGTGAGCACAGATTAGTAACAAATGGACATCCTTAGTGTAAAGCTCAGCAGTTAGATTTTTCTAGTGTAGGGTAGATCTTCAGACATTGTGCTATGGTAAATCTCTATTCAACTCTGAGACTTTGATCGTGTATGATTCTAATTCGTTGCAGCATTCATTGTGTGTAATTTGAGTTTCACAAATGATTACTATATTGAATAACCAACCGTCACATCGTAGATTTTCGAGGATGAAAATTCCTTTAAGGAAGGGAGATTATGATAACCCTGGTTTAGAGGACGTTGATTCATGATGAGAATAACTAGATGAGTGGTCGGCTTATTTTATGTATTAAAATTATGTTAAATTCAAGTCTTAACTTATTGCAAGCGCACAATGAAAATCATAGTACTAGCATAGGATCGTTCCCACGAGGAAGTTTGTCTATCTATTTACTTCTTATTTATATCTTCTATTTAAATCCTTATTTTAAAAACTTCTATTTATCTTTAAGATTTAATCTACTGGAAAAATATGAATAAAAGAATTTGTTTTAATCTAAAGTGCATAAAATAAATATGAATCCTCCTTCTTCTGATTGAGGTCGTTAATCTCAATCTTCAGCTATCGGATATTCATAAAAATAAATAATACTGTTATACCATATCTCTAGTTTGTTAGCATTGGTCGTCAATCAAGTCTAAGATCCTCTCATTATAGATTTAACCTAATCAACAACTTCCTAAAATTTGGGCGTCAATCAAACCTTAGAAAACTGAAGATGGAAAAGTAAAAACTATTACACTAATTTATAAATTCTAACCTGAGTCGTCAATTAAAATCAAAACTTGGAGATGTTTATAAAGTTATAAATTTAAACTAAAAGGCAAAGTAAAATATATCATTCACCCCTTAGCCGTAGTCGTCAATTGCTCCTGAGAAACTATAGATATCTACTCTAATCTTTAATACACAATTGTAGTCATCAATTTCTCTTGAGAAACCTTGGATATCTAATCTATTCTAACTATTTTACATTACCGATCAAAAGAAACTCCAACCTCAGGCATCAATTGTTGCTGAAATTCTTCAATGATTATTCCTACACCAAGCTCTCTTATTTATAGATCATAAGAAGTCGGTTTACAAGTTCTAAATCTAATAAAATAAGTAAAAACTATCCAAATATAACTCTAGTCCTAATTGATGCGCTCCTGAAAGGTTTTTTAATCTTCAACAGTAGAGTCCTTCGGAGTATATCTTTATCAATCTTCTCATATCCGTAATCAGTTGAACTTCTAATTCTATGAGTCTTCTAATTATGTTCATAGCGGTGATAGCCATCGTGTGATCAGCAGCAATAATCGTAAATAAGAAAGCTTTTATTTTTTGGAAATTATAGATAACAATTTCTTCTATTATAGCATCTTTGGAAAATCGTAAATCACGATTTTCTCTTCTCTCATGGCTTTCATACTGGACGATTTTCTATTCACCATTCATTGTCTTTCTCTTTTGTATCGTCTTTACTCTTTTGTCACTTCTGAAGAATCGTCTTTTTAAATAATCATAAAATTATGATTTCTTATTTCTTTCTTTCTTTTTTTTACTTCTGCAGTAGCGCAAAATCGTTAAATACGATTTCTCAGCTTTCTTGTCTTAGCGAATCGTCTTTACACGCTCAATCGTCATTTTTACTGCTATTTAAGTCCACTTTGATGAATATTAACACTTAGGCTCTCTTTTACTGTTTATCTTTAATATCTGTACATCAGTAAATTATTACTAAAGCCTAGCATTACTAAGTTAAGGGTGATAAAATGGTAAATTATGTGACTGATCAATGAGTGGTGCCAAGAGACTTTGGGTTGATTCTGAGATAATGGAAAAATTATATGTTTCAAATTTTGGAAAATTATTACTTGTGGAAAATGGTAACTTTTGGGATAATCGTCAATGTTGGTTGTATATGGTTTTGAATTAACACATAAATATGGGGATGGTTAAAATTTTACTATGTTTTGTATATGGATCCGTCGATTTTACTAGAGTCAAATTGACTAATTGTTGAGTTGGAGATGAAATCCAATAGTTTTTCCATTGTTTTATGGATGTGTAGTGGAGTACCTTGTACTCATTTAGGCATCTTTTGGATGTGTGGATTTCGAGGTGAAGATGTATGAATTTTTATGCAGGTACTATTGTGGGTCCCATCTGACTAATTATTGCATTTGATAGAAAATCCAATTGTGTTTCAATTGTATTATGGGTGTGTGATATGGGACACTTTGTACATGGGATGCCTTATATACCTTTCGGTGAATTTTGAATGGATTTAAGGGCAGGTTATGAATGTGTGGAGGTAGAGTTTCATTTTTGTGCAGGTGGTTGTGAGGATATGATGATTTTGGGCATGTAAATGATTAGACTAAGGATGTGTGTGTAGGGATTATGGGTGTATCTTCATATAGGTACATGCATGATTGTGTCAATGTGGCTTGTGTCGATGTGTGGACTATGGGGGTGAGTACGTATGAATTGTGGCTGTGTAGCAGTGACTATTTTCACAAAAAATGGATATGTATGTGTGTATAGAGGGTATGAACGATTGACCTTTCTCCTCAAAGTACCTTTAGGTTAATTTTCGAGGACGAAAATTCTTTAAGGAGAGAAGAATGTAACAACCCTAAATTTCGAACCTGCACATACTGACTAAGTGCACATGCCTGGGATGGTACACTGTGCACGTGTGCAACCTAGAGGCAAAATTTTGGAAAAAATGAAAGTTGATTAATGATTAACACTAGTTGGACTATTTGGGCCAACTAGATTGAGTTGACTAATTGGGTCGAAAATATTGGAGCTTAGTAGGACCTTTCGACATATGAGTAACACTTGGTTTAAGTGTACAAGCTTTGTGCCGAAGCCAAAACACTATTGGATAAGAATTAGAACACCCAAGTGGTGTGTATGTGCTTCACACCGAACAATTTATGTGGATAGGATCAAACACACATTAATGTGTTTGTGCTTCACACGGGAATCAAACCAAAGGGATAAGTGGGGGAGGCGTTTCACGAAAGCCACATTTGGCTTTGTTTGGTTTTGCAAAAGAGTGAGAGAGAAGGGTTTGTGAAAGGGAAGGAAGGATTCGCTTGAATTTGTGTGCTCCGAGCCGTTGGATTGTCATTAGATTTCTGTAAATTCGTATGTGAAAGATCACCATCCAATTTTGACAATGGGGTGGCAATTTTGGAGCATGGATTGTGACCGAAGGGGGGTTTTGAAACCCATTTTCTTGTAAGGAAGAAGATGATCCGATCTACAAGTGAATCATTGAATTAAAGGTGAGAAATTGATACTCAAGTATGTAAATTTTGTTAATAACATATTTTATAAGATGTTTAAGAAGTATAAGAGAAATTAGAGAACAAAAGTGAGAGGATCGAGTTGAGAAAAAACTCAAATCTGAAGAACTCTAATTTTCGCGTGCCCGAGCTTCGATTCTCACTTGCGCGAGAGGCCTTCAGAAGGCATAAGTGCCTTTGAGACTCTGAGACTCGCTCACGCAAGGACTTAAGTGAACTTAATGCTCGCTCGCGCGAGGGCTCACGTGCCTAGCTTCACTAAGCTAAAATTCAATCGATCACCCGAGGTCCATATGAACTTTTGTGCTTGCGCGCCAAAGGTCCAAAGCTCACTCGCACGAGAAACAGAGTCAGACACTGTGAATGTAGAATTTAAGTGTTGAACTTATGTGGAAATTCTTTGAAAATGTGTATCTTTAGTTTTTCTTAAGCATTCCTAAGGAATATTTGGACACTGTGAATGTAAGATTAAAGTATTGAGCTTATGTGGGAGTTCACAAGGGGATTACATGTGGAATATGCTAAGCGTGACTTGAGGTAGGAGAATATTCTATATCATTTATATTGATACGAATGCATATAAATTGTGATGTGATAAGTAACAATGTGCTTTTAGTTTTGCTTGAGCCTTGTATACGGATTTAAAGCATGTGATTTAAAATGTGAAAAATGATAAGCATGTGTGTGTGTGAACACGATAACTGTTGTGAACATGAGAAGTGTGCGTGATAAATATGTGTAAACATGACAAATAAATCACCAATCATTGTACTCCGGTACGGTGAGATATTCGTTCATTGTGCTCCAATACGGCAGGATATCCGTTCATTTCTTAGCGGCCAACGGTAAAACGAGAAATATGTGTTAACGTGATAAGTAATTCATGAAAACGTGAATGTGATCAGCGTGAACATAAATGTGATAAGCGTGAACATGAATGTTAAAAGCAAGTACATGAAATCCTAAATCTAATTATAAATTAAATCACTTTACACGGTGTGAAACTATAAGTTAGAATTTGTACTTTTATTTAAGGTTTAGTATAACGAATCTATTGTGCTCCGGTACGGTAGGATATCTGTTCATTGTGCTCCGGTACGGCGGGATATCCGTTCATTTAATACCGACCAACGGTAATTTCATAATAAGATTCATTGAACGACAATGGTTAGGATTCCCATCGGTATAATAGTAACGTGGCTCCCAATGCTATATATTTGCTTGATGCGGTAATTTAAATTATTGTGTTAAGTATAATAAGATGTGAGGAAAGAATGTGAAACAATGTGAAGAAATAATGTGAAACAAAATCTGAAGTTACAAATAAGAAGTTAGAAAATAAAATGACATTTATGAAAGTGTGTTAAATTCAGTTTTAATTAGTTCATGTTTCTTTTCAAAAGATGATTTATGTGAAATGTGTTAAATCATGAAACTTAGTCATGGAATCTATATTTTTGTGATAATATAAATGCTTTTGATATGCCCCTATTGAGCTTGGATATTAGCTCACCCAACTATACGTCACAGGCACAGGTGTTAATATCTGGAGCAGGAGAAAGGTATAGGATCTCCTGTTTGGGGAATTCTACCCTAGGTGAGGACCTGGATTGGGCGTGTTTTGGGTTTGTATGGCGGATTTTTATGGACTTTTGGATATTTGGTCTTAGTATGTCCTATGACTAAATTCGATGTTAAAAAGATTAATTTGGAAGTATGTTTGTAGGCCACTATTTTGGTGATGGTCGGCCATCACCGGTGGTTTTCTTTTGGGCCCTCTTATTTATATGGGTTAGATGTTATGTGTAAACTAGAAAGTTTTAGATCGACTTTGCGATATCTAAATTTTCAATTTCGCACATGTATGATATCCACTTTGATTTTTGCGACTATATGTGGATGTACCAAGTAAATTTCTGTATTCGGTTTGTGAAGTGTGATCCGACGGTCTGATTTTCCTGTTGGATTTAGTTTAAAGAAGAAAAATAAATATTATAAAGGACTTTGTGGATACGAGAAAATCGGGCTGTCACAAGATCGCCCTGTGGACGTCTGAAACTCGGATCGGTTCCATTGAACTTCGAGGTATTAGCTTCGTGTTGATTTGTGTGCCACGAGGAGTCGCTGAGTTTCGATGCGACCTAATTCCGTGAAGAAACAAAGGTTTATTCCTTCAAACCCTCTTTTAATTTGATATTTTGAGGTCTCAAAGAATGTGGATCTCGTGAGGGTTTTGGCGCGCGTTATGAGAAGTGTTTAAGCTTTGATTGAGTCCGATATGAGCGCGAGAGGTTGAGCTCTCAAACCGTTTCGCGTGGAGGAACCGACGCTCAGTTTCCGCCGTAAATACACGACGAACGAGTGGTTTAAAAAGGTGTGCGGTCTCTTATTTTTGAAGATTAAATTAGTGGTTTAGTGTTATATTAAATGTTCTAAGTTTAGAGTAAGGAGTGTATGTGAAAATTTATGAATAGCATTGAAGATTTGGAGAAAATGAACCGAGGAAGAAGAAGCTGAAGGGCTGCAGAATCTGTCAAAATCGATCGATCGAATTGTGAACCGATCCATCGATTTTGACAGGACAAGGATATACAAAAATTTCTAAAGGAATCGATTGATCAGTTTGGAAACTAATCGATCGAATTTGAAATTCTGAAGGAATCGATCGATCGAATTATATAGAAGAGGGAAGTGCAGGATTTCTGAAGAAATTGATCGATCAATTTCCTCTATTTCTAGTTATTTCAGTTTTTCTTTAGAAAAACTCTGAGAAGCTTTTAGCTATCTATTTTTTATGCTATTGACACGTAGTACGAAGTTAATGCAATCTAGGTGAAGAATGAGAGACCGTAAATGAGGACCTTTGGATTGCTTTGAACGGCTCCGAATTTAAGGTAGGGAAAACTCATTACTCATTGTATTTTTGAATTGATTTCATAGATATCATTATAAGATCAAATGAAGTGATTAGAACTCTTTGAAATTGATGCCTTGAATATGATTTGACGTGATATCCGTTTGAATTAAGTTGTGATCTTAGCAATGGATTTAGAACTCATTGATTTGACTGAATTCGAATATTTGGACTGAAAAGTGATAATCATAATTTGAAATCGAATTTGTAAGATTGACTGCATTTGAGAAATTGAAACCTGTGAAGTCTAAAACCCTTTTTGTATGAATATTGGAAGTTAATAATTATTGAACTGTAAACATTGAAAGCTCTGAAATATTAGTGGCATTTGGATATCGAATGATTTGACATTAAATCTAATTGTGTAGACTGGACATTGACAGCACGACTGTACACTGCATACATACTGGACCGGTACGACAGGTTTTTTTGTACATACTGCATAATGCATATACTGAATAGACCGGTACAACGGGGTTATCCGTACACACTGTACACTACATGCATACTAGACTTGTACAGTGGATTTTTCTGTACATACTGCATACTACATACACTGACTGGACTGATACGGCGGGTTATCTGTATACACTGGAAGTGTAATATCCCTGATATTTTTGGCCTGTTTTTCGTTTACCTCGGTAAGCATGCCCGAAAAAGTTAAGGGATATTTCTGGGTTTTAGTTAGCTAAGTGTATGATGAGATTGATGACCAAAGGATTTTATTTCTGGACTTGTGAAAGTCATGTAATCGATGACATACACTATAAGTTGGGTGTTTGTGTTTCACGCCGGAACTAAGTTCAAGTTAAGTGGATAGGATTATAAATAAGAAAATCTAGATATTTGATTGCAATTCTAAGGTTTATAAAGAGAGGGACTTTGAGGAGAAATTCATTTCTCTCTCTCGTTTGAATTAAAAACTTACAACCTTTGCCCCTCACCTTTGATCCTAGATCTTGAGGAATTGTAAATCCCTCTCCCCATCTCAACCGTTGAAAAACCCGGTGTAGTTGTTTTAATCTGTTAAATGTATTGAGAAAGAGAGATAGGGGAGAGTGGTAGGTTCTGTATGAAATGTTGGTTGTTTGCTCTTGAGGCAACCTTGTGAGGACTGCCTTGCTTATTTTTGGACCGTTGTAAGTCGAGGTAGGGGAAACCTAAACCTGATTTGCATTCTATTATAATTATAGGTTGTTTGTATCAATCATGAAATTCTGACTTTTTGAACAACCCAGCATGCATAAGAACTCTAAAATTTGACACAAATCAGAACTGTAAAACTTTGATATGAATAAGAACTCAGAACTCCGAAATTTTGAACATTGAACTTCAAATCAGAACTTTGAAAATCCGTAAATGTATTATGTATACAAGCTTTGATATAAGTTAGCATTTGCATTCGATTTGAGGCACATATGAACGAAACCCTAGATTCTACAAACCATGTTGACGGTATTTATTTTGGCGCAAGTTTTCCTCATAGCATAGGGGCTTCTTGCATTTCAGAAAAAGGGTTCATGGACGATGATGGTCAGTAGGGTTTCCCATCGGTGACTTTTTCCGCTCTCATGCTAGTATGTAATTTGAGAGATTATGCTTAAGTTATAATTTTAAGACAAGAAGCATGCTAATTCAGAAATTTTGACATATCAGATGAATTGTATTAGTTTTTGACTTCATGATTAGAACTAGAGATTTAATTTATAAGGCATCTTTTAAAAACCATAATTGATCTGATTTCTGTCTTTGAAAATGTTTACTTATAATGAAATATAAATAGACATGTTTCCTTTATTGAGCTTCGATGTTAGCTCACCCTCAACTATACGTCACAGGTGCTGAAACTGACCTAGGATCTGAGGATCTGGATCTGGAGGACTCCGATTATATTCCTAAGGAGGAATTGGAGACGCCTGCAGAGGAGTTTTTCCCCTGATTCTGGATTACTTTTTGGGAACTTTTGTTTAGAATTATTCTTTGAATATTGGGCCCTAGGCCATTGTTTTATTTTTTTGATATCACTAGAGGAACCATTATATTATATGTTTTGGAGTGGCCATCACCGGTGGTTCTTCCTGGTTCCTCAGGGTGATATATTGTTTTGTTAAGCTTTTGTTTTTGCTTACTCTATGCCTTGCCTCTGTTTTAGATCTATGTTATGCTGTCGGCTTCTGTTTGTTACGGCTTATTGAGAAATCAATAAGTTGATGAACCAGCCTTTCCTATACCTTAGGGATTAGAAAAGTCGGGTCGTCACAGGAAGATAGTGAAAGACATGAACACACTAGAAGATGTGAACGCACTGAAAGATGTGAATTTAGAATTTAAGGAATTATAAGATATGTGGAACTTCGAACTATTTTGATTTGATGATATTTGAGATTATGTTCTAATAAGAAATTGTCTTTGCATCTGTCATTGTATTTCTGCTTTTGTTTCAAATTGAATATCCACTCTGTTTTTGTATTTGTTTTGATTATTGAATATCTGCTCGATTCCGCTTTTGCTTTTGTCGTTAAGTCTATGCGATGATATGATAAGATGTCAATTGAATTTGAGATTCTTTCATTGAGCTTAGACTGTTAGCTCACTCCGACTATACGTCACAGTTATAGGTATTGATCAAGATCTTAGCTTTGAGGAAGGTCCAGACTACGTACCGGAAGAAGAGGATCTTCCACCTGAGGATTTGTATCCCTAGTTCAGGGATCGTAGGTTTAGTATATCGTTGATTTTGCTAAGTTTGGGCCTGCTACATTCCTACTATTATACACATATTATACACCACTGTTAGATGATGGTTGACCATCACCAGTGATTTGTTTTAGTTAACTGTCCATATTGGATATTAGAACTGGAGATTTTAATTATGTCATATGTATTATCTGTTATGATTTTCACATGTTAGTAGATATACCAAGTATTCTGTATCAGATTGTGATCTACGATTTGGCGGTCTGAGTTTTCCCTTTTAGTTGGTTTAAAGGTTTAAAAAAGAAAATATCTCAAAAAATTATGTTGGGAAAATTCAGGATGTCACAGATTGTAAAGGTTTAATTTTGTTTGATTTAATTCCAGTGGTTTCGTAGGGATTGGGGTTAGATTAGACAGGATATTCACCGACGAACTAGGCCTTGTACAGTAGTTTTAGTTTGTTATGTGCAATAATGCCTTGACGATTTGATTTGTCTAATTCATATACGATGCTACAGAGCTTGTAGCCTGGAGCGAGGGTACATGGGATTCATTATAGAAAAGGAATAAGGTTTATTGTATACGAGTCTGAGATCCAAGGGAGATCCCAGACTGCCTTCTCATCTCTTATTTCACAAATGTTTAGGCTTTCTTTTTATTTTTATTACATTTAGGAAACTTAATTTGATATATTTATTTTATTTAAAAAAATAGAGATTAGAAGAGATAAACGATAAGTCTCTATAGTTCAACACCCTTGTACTTGCCCTAGTACATCCGAACTTGTGCACTTGCAAGATTTTATTTTAAGACGATCATTAAGTAATTAATTTAATGCAGTTGGTTTGATAATTTATTAATATCTTTTAATTATTTTGGTGCGATACTAAACACCAGCCATGATCCGATATCAATATCAATTGTCAATGTCGGACAAACAAAGGCTGATACTCGTCGCCATTTAATCAATCAAGACAAGGATCAATGTTGTTGATCTAACGAGATCCAATCCTTAGTTGACATATCAAACACATCTGAATATGAGTCGCTCATAGTGTCAGTTCGCAAGAATAGTGATCAACTTTGTGAGGTTCAATAATCAATGCAGTATCATCTTTTTACTTACGATTTTTCGATATTCGTTATCAATAAATCAATATTCAATATTTCATTCAATGTTCAAGATTGAAAGTTCAATATTCAATAATTCCATGTTCGATGTTCTATAATCATACTAATATTTGGTATTCAATGTTCAATATTAGATTCAATAATCGGTATTCAATGTTCAATAGTCGATTCAATAATCGGTATTCAATGTTCAATATTCAATATTAAAAATATATCAAATATTTAACAATTCAATCAATCTTTGGATTCAATCTCAATCTATATCAAAAATCAATAATTCAATCGGTGTTCAGTGGTTGTACACGCTTTTTCTAAGATCCTTTCGGGTCCCGGAATTAGTGACCCAATTAGGTCCAAGTGGACTCTGTTTGCGATGGGGGAGAGACTATGCAATAAAAAAAGAGCAATATCTAAATGCAAGAAAATAAAAGAAGATGAATTTTAAATAGGAAATACCTGGGTTGATGCGATCGCCAATTACAGATATTTATCGACGCTGTAACACATTACTAATCACGCTTCGCGAGATGTGGGTTAGCTCTATTACTGAACATCGACCGGCCAATTTCAACAGCTATGGGTTGCCTAAAGTCTATATAGTTTAGTTTTCTATTCCTACTGGGATCTATCTAAAATGGGGTAGTGGCCGGCTATGCTAAGGAGGATCGGCCCCATTCCCGGGTATCCTCCATAAGCTCCCTTGGGAAAATCGATGAGGCTAAGGTTATTTTGAAAAGACGTTAGGGACCTAATTGGCTCTAGGGAGAGAATTTCAGTACATATTTCCTAAGGGATAGATCTAAGGCTAAGGGAAGGGGCATGTTCCTTTAGTACTCCTTCGAGAGCAAAGCCTAGTAGGCTAGTACCACTAGTTTGACTACCTTGAGGCTTCTAGAGAAGAGTCTACACCCAGAGTGCAGCTCAACCCCATCCTTTGAAAACCTTAGAGAGAACCTATAATTTTCAGAAAAAACAAGTTTGAGAGAGGAGATTCTTAGAAGAAAATTGGTGAGTTTGGTTGTAGGGTAGGGACTTATTTATAGGTATAAGGATAATTACGCGCATAGAGGCATATGTGCAATTGAGCAATTACGCACATGGAGCCATGCACATAATTAAATTGCGCGCATGGAATCATGCACTTAATTGCCCAAAAGTCGGCCACTGACTTTAAAATGACCGACTGACTGGCTCAGTCGGGTGCCCTAGTTCCATTATTCCTTGGAACTAATTACGTGTGTGGAGTCATGTGCATAATCGAATTATGTGCACAGACTTGTGTGCATAATCGGGGATTTAGAGCGGTCTTAGGATATTCAAAGACCTGGTCCAACTTGAGACCAATTGTGCGCACCCAGTGGTGTGCGTAATCGAATTGCGCGCCTAGGCTCAGGTGCGCAATTGGGGTCTATGGGCAATGCACGGAAGGGGAAACTTGGTCCAATTTGAACCAATTGCGCACAGGGAGTCCTACGTGCAATCAATTATGCACGTGGGTTCAAGCGTGTAATTGGGGATCCTCCCGGGCCGGGTCCGGTCTGAGTCTGTGAGTTGAGATTTCAACTCAAAACTCTCACACTATTTGTGTAGTGTATGAGTCCCAAGTGTAGGGTTTTGAGAGGTTCTTAGATTTTTGGAGAGGATCGGTTCTTTTCCAGAAGTCATGGGCAAGGTTGAAAGTTGACCAAACAGGTTTGTATACTCCGAAAGGACGAAAATGGGGTGTCTATATTCTCATGGTCTCAAGACCCAGTCTATAGAAGGATTAGGATGAACATTGATCTCCATCATTTATTCAAAGCAATCAATACACTACAAAAAATAAGACTAATAGTAGCAGTTTTTTTTAATAAAAAACTGCCACCATTAGTCCTGTCGCTACAAAAAACTGCCGCTACAAAAACAATAGCGACAATTTTTTGTAGCGACAGAACTAATAGCGGCAGTTTTTTATTATAAAAAACTGCCGCTAATAGTCTTATTTTTTGTAGTGATAGTTTTTCAATGTACACACCCTCAATAATTTGGTAGGCACGAATAGAGCTACCCTTTTGAAATATAGGTAGGCATGAATAATCAAATGTCAACTAAATAAAAGAGAGTTGGAAAAGTAACTTTAGATTGAGTTCCTTATTCCTTAAACTTCAAATCTTTGCATGTTGGTCTCAAAATTCTATCTCTAAAGAGCTTCAATTTTGATACAGTTGAGATTTGAGTCCACATGTAGTGCACAAGTCATTAATATTGGAGTAATGTTATATCCCAGACATTATATCTCAGATAAATCCCAGACACAGGCATAGGGATAAAATGGCAATTTCACCCTACACGCTTGTTTTCTTCTGTTTAGGGTTTATAATTCTTCTTAATATTGCTCACTTGGTACACATCTTCACCAATAAAAAATGGCTAACTGGCAGGCAGCTGTCTAAATGTGACCTGATCCAAACATCATTTTCACTAATAAATTGAAACCAATCCAATTAGAGTAATTTTGCTCATTTAAAGTGGACCACTTGCCTCTAAACTCTCGCTCACATGATCGATCACGCAACATTTTATCCACACTGAGTTGATGCGCATGTGTCCTGTGTCAAATATTGATGAAGGTGGGCATCTCACAGGGCTGAGCTTGAGGTTGCAAATTCGATCCCAGGTTAGTCACAAAAATATAAAAATAAATAAATAAATGGGCACCATGTGTACAAAATTTATAACCAGTGGAAATACAGATTGGGCCACCTAATACCAACTCATAAAAATTACCATAATAATCATTTTAATAATTTAAATCAACAGAATAATTGTTTTGCAAGTCTAAATATTCAAATTTCATTTCCCTTGGATGCTTTCAAGGGCGCTTAAAAGTAAACAATGTGAGACAGATCTATATATATATATATATATATATATATATAGAGAGAGAGAGAGAGAGAGAGAGGTGAATCTTGTATAGAACCTTCAAGCTGGCTTGAAGCCATGTCTTAGGGCAGCTTCCCACACCAAATCGATGATGTCAATGTTAATGTGTCCTACCTCATGATGGGTCCAGCCTTCTAGGAGATGCACCACGCCACCTGCGTGGCACGCGTGAACCACTCCCCGCTCCATGGTGTACTGATCAGATTTCAAAAGAAAGAAGAAAAATAAATAAATAAAGTTAAATTTGTGAAAGATGAAATAATTGAAAAGGTTAGGCAAATGTTACGACAGAATACGAAGAACCGTACGTGTACCGTGCACAGCGGTTCAAACCTTGATTGGTCAAATTTTCAATAATTTTGAATGTGCATGCATTGTTTGGATGCAGTTAAGGCATGTGTATGCGTTCTCACCAGTCACCTCAATCAGTGAATCAAAAAAAATTTCTGATGGGGTCCTATAGTCCTCAGATATTAATAAAAATTGAAGTTTTAAGAAAGATTAACTACAAAAAAAGCAAAACTATTAGAGGCAATCAAAAACTGTCACTATTAATAAAAAAACTGCCCCTATACCATTGCCACTAATAGTCTTAATAGGTTTTTTATTAATGAGCAAAAAACTGCCGCTAATAATCTTATTTTTTATAGTGTTATAGAAATTAAAGATTTTACCATTATCATAAGATTCAATCATTCAAATAAATAAAGGATACTCTGTTGACCATCATTTAAACACCAAATGGTGTTTAAACGTTCTTACATCATCTATTGGCTTAATTATGATCTTGGAAATCCATACCGTCAAAGTGACAATCATCAATTGAAGGACTATGGGTCCAAAACTCACACTTTTTGGGAGATTCGAATTATCCGACCTATACTCTTATACCAACGGTTGTTCTTAATTTGATGGTTGATATTATAGTTCCCCAATCGGATGATTTACATTCACTTACAAGCATGATCCTTTGGCTGGGATATATTCCAATCATGGATTGCCACTTGAGCAATTTAGATTGATCATAAATGTGTGCCACATGACACAATGATAAATCACAGTTCAATAGTGTCTGATAAAAAATGACAATTTAATGGTGCGAGATCATTTAAACACCATTTGGGCCTCAATGCCGTAAGTGACAAGAAGATACAATTAGTTGCATATATATATGAAGAAATTTAAAAGTGTCCCCATCACATAGAAGGGAGAAAATTGTAGAAAGTTGATTTGTAGGAAGGACTGAGAAAGTAATTACAAGCAAAAGAAGGAGAAGAGAAAGCCCAATAAATACATAGGGTAGTGAGAAATGGCAAAGGATTGTGGAGTGGTGAGAGCTTAGTGTTATACATAAACGAGTGCAGAAATAAGACTCACAAAGCAGAGCCCCATGATGATGACAATGATGACAGAGCATGCCGTACCACTACGTAGACCTAATAATATCAGTCCTACAAACGTGAGCCTTAGAAATTGTGAATATCTATAACATCTATGAAATACTTATAGGTATACTATTGACTATGCAGAGATGATCCATGCATCGCCGACGATACATAGCTTGTGTTCCTAAGACAAAAAAACTCGAGAAAAGGGATCTGAATATTATGATATATTGACAAAAAAACATCTTGTGTTTTTTTTATTATAAAGGGATTTTCACTGATCGCGAGTTTAAGAAATGCATTCGTTCAGCTTTGAAATCCATAAAGCTTAGGTTTTTATAACGGTCTGTTTGGATAAAAATTTCAAAAATTACTAGTTTCGGATTTGTAACTCTCAAGGATATTGATTTATTGGAATCCAAAGGAAATACAACAAAAACTGGTATTTGGATTTTTCTGGATATTAGAATCTCACGTGAAATTCATAAGATAGAGAAAAAGAGGAAAAAATGAGAACATATTTTTGAAGCGTAGAGACTATCTATATCTAAAGGTAACCTTTGGAATTTGAGACTTGAAAATTGGAGGAAAATGAGAATATATTTTCTGGCCCTTACAACTGACTTAGGATTGTAAGGATTTTCGAATTCAGCCCTTTAATTCCATATTCTCATGATTTCCTTATATCCAAACAAACCCTAAGATTCTTCGATGGAAAAGGATTTATTGTGTTTTGACAAAGCAAACTACGACTCTAACACCGATATTATCAATTGGTTACAAGGTTAAAAAATAAATAATTGAAAGCCGAAAAAGAGATGTAGATGCCCATAGGGCCAGGTAACATCAATATGACGGCCAATGTACAGCTCTTTCCAGGGTTTACCAATCAATGACATGAGATATATATAGCACCGTCGGAGAGAATTTTCTTACCAATCCAAATTATTCAAGTGACTAAACATTATAGAAGTATTGCTAATCCAATAATACATGCCCATCAAAATAATTAAACCACTCTATTTTGAGCACTTTAATATAAACGATTGTTCACTTCATGCTAAACTTATGGTCGACATCGTTGTTTTCAGATTGGATGGTAAAGATCTTCTGTTGACCTTTTATTTGGCCAGTTAACTTCAAATGATAGCCTCCAATTTGGTGACTTTAGTCATAAAGGTGTGCCTCGTGGCCAGATATGGCTTAAAAGTACGTAGAACGGTTGAAGTGTTATCTTAAGAAGGCAATAAAGAGTGTCAATCCCTGATTTATGGAGACTGACTCTTATCTGTATGTACTTAAAAGAAGAGGCAATGGTTATGGTCAACCGGTTGAACTTTATATGGTATTGAACTGGATGTTGAACAGTTAGACAAAAAGGGATTCTGACATGGAAGGTATTTTTACATTGCGAGTGAAGTAGTCTACCGAATGAGTTTTTAAGTTTGGTAGACTTCACCCACCATTCTAGGCGAGTTCAGTTTGTTTTGACTCGACTCGTTTCATATACTACACTCCCACCGTATACAATCGAGTGCAACTTGAAAAATGCTACACTAGATTACTAGATCAGGTGTTGTGTGGCACATAATCATGAGTTACATCATATCCTCTGGATTCATAACATCACTTAGAGGGATTTTAGAAAAACCAAAAAAACAAAAAAAAAAAAAAATTCAACCTTTCTTTTACTTTTTCAATCTCATTAAAATTTATCTTTTGACAAAAATATCAACTTAATTGAGTTTGGACATGTCTACATGGCACTCAAACCTAGGGATGGGTGCACGTGACACTCAACTAGCTTGAGTGTAGAGTCTCACGAGTTACAACAGATTATATAGTCCTAACCCTCTCATATGTAATACAATATTATTATTATTATTATTATTATTATTATTATTATTATATATATATAAATTATTGTTGATAATCAAAAGGAACCATCAATCACTTAAAAAAAAATGTAATACAATACGCTAAGGCCAATTGGGTGGCAGGTGGCAGGTGCCACATTCATTTACACATGGTCTATCATTGATCAACCAGAATTTTTGTTAGAGAAACCAATATTTTTACACTATTTCTTTTATTGTCAAAGATGAATTTTTAATGACAAATTTTTTATGATAAATTTGAATCTTTGACTCATGAAATGAAGTGCAGAATGTTCAAAAAAAAATTTCTTCTAAAACCTTAAGTATTGAACCCTTAAAAGATGTGATGCAATTAATAATAACATGCCACCTGATATAGCATCTGTGTGCAGCATTTTTGGACTACATACTATTATATTTTTCCAAACCTCGATCTCTCTCGAAGTTAAAAATATTTGACATACCTCACATGTTCCTAGCCCTTGAATATCTTTAGGCAATCTCATGGCAGCAAGTTTCCCGTAGGTACAATCTCTCCTAAAGGAGATGATACATGGCACCACAAATTGGTGGAAATGTGTGCCTCTTGGGGCCCACCTTTGTTCTCTTGGTGTGATCCACTTACCAACAATCCATGTCTGGGAAAAAATAGTAATAGCCATTAATAATCTATCAAATCTCTCCATTGAATAAGATTTTATAAGGTGCATATATATATATATGAAAATGATAATATGACTCAAGTCATGGGACATAAATTCATAATTGGAGCTTCGATTGGCTGCATGTCAAATCCGAAGACTTAAAAAGTCAACTTAATGTGACATGCAACCAATGATAACTCGAGTCATAATATTATGATGATACTCGATGAGAGAATCATTTTATATATATATATATGAGAGAGAAAGAGAGATAAAAATGCACCGGAAGGTCAGGCTGTCCCCACCTTACAATTCTGCGCCGCCTGATATTTAGTCACTTGAACAAGATAGTTTTGGAACTCCACAGGAGCTTCCTTCTGGATCGCTTGGAATCTCTCGGATGATTGGGTGAACATCTATCACCATTTCCATTTGATAATCAATGTCAAAACCCATATCATTTATCAAAAAAAAAAAACATCGACACCCATATCAGTAGATTATTAATCTAAAACAAAACTTTATAGCTATCGAATAATCTTGTCAAAAGTAGACATTTATAAATCTGTAAGAACAGTTATATCCCTGAAAATTAGCTTTTGATAGAATTGTTAAGTTAATCGGTTGTCCCTGAACTAAATAATGTAGGCTTATTTCAAGTTTAACCGATTGATACTTATATGGTGATCAACCGGTTTTATTCTGACATGGAAAACACTTTCACATCAAACTATGAATATATGGAAATTATGAAAGTTAAGATTCCTTTATATTAAGGGTTTCAAAACATAGGGTTCAACCAAATGGACCTACAAAACCCAAATAATATATTAATATATATCAGTGTTGGCATTGATTCTTATTAACATCATCATTATTATTATTATTATTATTATTATTATTATTATTATTATTATTATTGTTGTTGTTGTTGTTGTTGTTGTTGTTGTCTTTGTTTCACCCAAATGGACCTAAATAATATATTAACATATATCAGTGCTAGCATTGATTCTTATTATTATCATTATTATTATTATTATTATTATTATTATTATTGTTTGATCCAAATTGACCTACAAAACCCAAATAATATATTAATATATACCGATAAAAAATAATAATAAATATATATATATATATATCAATGTCGGCATTGATCCTTGTTATCATTATTATTATTATTATTATTATTATTATTATTATTATTATTAGGTTAACATGGAATGCAATAATATTGTGTATTATATATGTAAGTTTGTTAAAGGGTTTTTTTTCTTTTTTTGGGTAATTCAGCTTGAGGTTGTAGGGTCCTCGCCCTTATTACTATAAAATGAAATAAGGAATGATTACATTTTAGTATAAGCAATAAGTAAATCATCCCTTAAGAAAGATTTCAAAAAAATCGATTAATCATCAAGATTTTGCCATGATTCAAAATGAGGTAGTTCTCTCCCTGCTCTGGCTAGGACATCTACCGGTAGATTAAGCTCTTGCCAAGTATGAACAGACCTACATTCCTCAAATTCATCCATAAGTGTTTGAATACGTAAAATAAGGTGTTTATATCTCCACGGGCATTCTATCAACCTATTAATGCAATTCACTGCAATCAAACTATCAGATTCTATAGTAATCTTATCAAAATTCTCCTTTTTAGCCATCAGTAATCCATGTAGAATAGCTTCTAATTCCACCCCTATAATATTATAATCGGTGGATAGGCCACTGAATCTTCTTAAAGTTGTACCCCTGTGATCGCAAAATACCCTACCAATCCCTACCAAACCATTAGCAATTGAGCCATCACAGTTCAGTTTTATATTTCCCATCGGTGGTTTCTTCCATTTCCCATATTCATAAGAACTCTTCCTTTGGTGCTTTATGTTCCATCTTGATAGTAGATTATCATCGCTGAGAAGCTTCACAACCTGGTCCTTCTCTTCTATTGAGATTGTAACATCTTCCACAAACCTTTTAAGCAACATTTCTTTTGAAGTTTGAGAATTATTAAAGATTTTTTTGTTTCTTTCATTCCAAAGATGCCAGATACTAGCCGCAAATGTTAGCTTTATCAAAACCGATTTTTTAGTATTTCCTGATGAATACATTAAACAAAATTGAAGCTCTTGTTCAATATTACCCACATCATCCTTATAAATTTGGAGCCTGACACTTATGGATCTCTATATTAAATTAAAATATTTATATTGAAAAAATAGGTGGTCATTAGATTCATAATCTTCCCAACAAAGAATACATCGAGATATGATAATCATACCTTTATGACGAAGATTCTCAATTGTAGCCAACTTTCTATTGATGAACATCCAAGCACAGAAGCTATGTTTTGAAACAGAATTCTTATCCCATATGAACTTTTCCAAATCAATCTGAGGCCCTTGTTCTCTTATTGCTTCCCATGCTAATTTTGTCGTTAAAATGCCACTGTTTGAGTTCACCGACATCATTTTATCACCACTTAGAGTACTAGTACCACGGTGAGAAAGAACCTCATCCCATGCCGCTTCCATTTAAAGAGTAGTAGCCACAGGAAGCTCCCAATTTCCATTCAAGAATAATTCTCCCACTATAGTATCTTCTTGAATCCCTTGATTGGAGAATCAATCTTCGCCGATATTTCCTATATAATGAACATGTTCCTAACCATGGATCAAACCAAAAGCTTGTCGTTGAACCATCTCCAATATCCAATACAACATTCTCATTTATAGTATCCTAAATACGTATTAACCCTTTCCACGACCACGAAAAATTATTTGGAAGATTACATGTCCAAATAAATTTATTACCAACATATCAAGCCCTCATCCATTTCGCCCATAGAGAATTTGCATTAGCTATAAGGTTCCAAAATAGTTTGACGAGCCCTGCATCATTCCAATCTCTAAGTCTTCGAATACCCAAACCACTCTCACTTTTCGGCTTACAAATCATGTTCCAGATTGTCATATGTAAATGATTTTCTCCAGTTGTCTCATTCCAAAGAAAGTTAGCAAGGATCTTCTCAATGTCGTCTAAGATTTTTCTGGGAATCATAAAAGCGTCGAACCAGTAAATCTGAAAACTATTTAATAATGATTTAATCAGTTCTAGTCTATCAGCAAATGATAGAAGGAGGCTCTTCCAACTTTCAATTCTCAATATTATATTTTCTATCAATGTATCACACATAGAATACGATAATCTAGATCAAAAGAGGGGAATACCATGATAGCACATTGGGAGTTGGCCTTCTTGAAACTCAAGCTCCATTCTAATGTTGATATTATTGGTACATGCCTTACTGAAAATAATTGAGCTTTTATTTTGGTTAACTTTGAGACCCGATACAAGAAAGAAGTCATTGAGAAAATTGTG
The DNA here is from genome assembly GCA_021018995.1 of Chloranthus sessilifolius. Classification (NCBI taxonomy): domain Eukaryota; kingdom Viridiplantae; phylum Streptophyta; class Magnoliopsida; order Chloranthales; family Chloranthaceae; genus Chloranthus; species Chloranthus sessilifolius. The sequence goes on along the minus strand of CM037597.1, from coordinate 27,225,258 downwards.
GATTTCCTTGACCGACTGTGCATCATCTTATGAAAACATAAGAAGATCATCCGTAAAAATCAGATGAGAAATTTCCATTCAGTTATCAAACCGTGGAGGTTTAATTATACGGGTCAGCACTTCCATGACTAATGTAAACAACAACGGCTAGAGGGGGTCACCTTGGCGTAGACCACATTTGCTTTGAAAGAACCCCCTAAGAGTGCCATTAATATTCACATAAAACATGGGACTAGATATACATTGTTCAATCTAACAGCACCATGTATGATCAAATCCCAATTGCCCCAAAATATTAATAACAAAGTCCCAACAAAATTTATCGGAAGCCTTTTGAATATCAATTTTGGTGCAAAAACTCTTTGGGCCTTTTTGGAGATGAAAGTTTCGGATGAGCTCATGAGTCAGTAAAATATTTTCAGTAATCTTCTTTCCCTTGATAAAGGCTGATTGATTCGGACTAATGAGATCTGGAAGAACAGTTGTTAGTCTATTGGACAAAATCTTCGTAATTAGCTTGTAAACAAAATTACAAAGGGCTATTGGTCTGAATTTGTCCAATGGTTTAGCAATCTCCTCCTTCGAAATTAATGTAAGAAGAGTAGAATTAACTGATTTTAACAATTGTTTAGAAACAAAAAAATTGCGTACCGCTTTGAGGACATCTCTTCCCACAATATCCTAGTGATCTTTGAAGAAGTCGGCAGGAAATCCATCAGGACCAGGAGCTTTACTACTCGGTGCACATTTGATCATGTCCAAAATTTCTTCATTAGAGACTTCCCTTAAAATGACAGAAACCATCTCAAGAGTAAGTTTATGTAAAAATGGAATCTCCGGAATACTCCCACAAGACGAAAGAGTATAAATATTTTCAAAGTATATACAGGCTTCGTTTCCAATATTTTTCGAATCCACCACCCTGATGCCATCAAACCTGATAATTTCGTGAATGGTATTCATAGAGATTCTTGAGGCTATGAATGCATTAAAAAATGCAGTATTCCTATCTCCATTCTTAAGCCAATGGGCTTTGGCTTTTGGCTGAGTGAACTTTTCCTCAAAATCTAATTCCTTGTGATATTCTTTAATTGCTTGAACTTCCTCATTCACAAGGCTATCATCAAGGGGTACATCTGAATTTTGGTTTGAATATTATCCAAGTTAGTTTTGGCTTGCTCCTTTCTGATTCTGATGTTGCCAAAGCAGTGTTTATTCCATTTTCTAAGCTCTCTCTTAGTGTGCTTTAATTTCACTTGTAAACAAAACATCGGTTTCCCTTCTACATCAGTTTTTCATGCCTCTTAGATGATCCTTTTCAATTCCAGGTGACTTTTCCAAACTTTGAAATATTTAAAAGGTTTTGGTCCAGTTGGCGGATTATTCTCCATATCGATAATCATAGGAGTATAGTCAGATATGCCAACATTAAGATAATCAAGTTTGCCGTTCGAGAAGACTCTCTTCCAGTCAATATTCGCCATCACACGATCAAGCTTGTACATTATTCTCCTAGTCCCCAAGGATTTATTACTCCAAGACCAATTCGCACCTTCATGTCACAGATCAACCAGTATAGCAAGATCTAGAGCATGATTAAATTCATTTAAAATTCTCATTGAGATAATCTTTCCCCCTATTTTCTCATGGCTAAACCAAGACCGATCCGAACCGAATTTAAAATTCTCATTGGGATAATCTTTTTAGGTTTTCTTTTTCTCTCTTATGCACACTTGTGATTGAGAAACTTGCCCAATAAGATGCATTACGATGCACGAAATTGATCAAAGGAGGAACTCATGCATTTGAAAAATATCTGTGATTTGCGGGGGTGATCAAAGGAAGAAACCATGCAATGCTCAAAAATTTAAGAGCGCAAACTCAAATAAAGCTGATCCATACACTATAATAGTGCTCATGTCAGATGTGTAAGAGAAACTTAAATGAGAGGGTAAAGGGGCGAGTGCTTGGTGAGAGGCGACGACCAGTGAGAGAGGGATTGCTTCACGACAGAGGTCGACCATTGAGAGAGAGAGAGAGAGAGAGAGAGAGAGAGAAGACCATTTAAATAGAAAAGTAATAGATTTTAAAAAAAAATTGCACATGCCACATAGGTCACGATTTTTTTTATTTTTTATTTTTTATTTTTTATTTATTTATTTATTTATTGATAACACATGTACGAGGCGCCCTTCTTACATATTTTCATCCGATTCCAAGCAATTAATTATTTTCAACACTAGTGCTCTTAAAGTTTTAGTAGGTGCAAATATAGGTAGCATTCATGAAATTAGTAAACAAATAGAGCAAGCAATTTGAGGAGGAAGCTAGAAGCAGAAGAACTCGGTTGTAGGGATTTAGCTTCCAAATAATGACACAAATATTTGAAAGTACAATTTGAGCTTTTATTATTAATTTAGTGCTACAAATATCTGTACAACTAACTCGCAAGTTGGCAGATGGAGATTGATGGGTGAAGTGCACCGCTGGGGCACGGAAAACCAAATAATTAAATAAAGATTTAATGAGTCACACATTTTTCGTGCCTGCAAGAGACTTGTCATAGTGCTCATAATAGTACATAATATACGGGTACCACTCATGAAACATATAAACCTAAAAAGCATGTTCTTAGCAAATAGGGATTACATATACATCTTTATCTTTGCATGATCTAAAGATCTTAGGTGAGCACCAATCATGATTTTTATTATACAATTCAAAGGTCATTAGACTCTGTTGTATCAAATGGTAGAGATCGAGTTTTATACCATCTTTTGTTCTGTCGATTTTTAGTTCATCCCTTTCAAACCAAACGACTTAAGATGATATTTTCACATGATAGAGGTCTCAAAATATTTCTTTAGGGGATCGTTATTCTCACCCCAAAAGACTTCTTTAGTCAGCATGTATTGACCTCCTTCAATCAGATGATGGAGGTTGTTTTCGTCCCCTTTTTCCCCACAAGGGATCTATAGATCATGGGCCTCCCATCATACAGCTATTTTCTATTACACTCGGCACACATCCCAAAAAAGTGACCCTCAAATCATGTGAGACACATCACGCTCACTTTTTTGGATGTGTGGCACGTGTAATAAAAGTTGATCGTCTGATGATAGGCTCATGATCTACACATCTATTGGGATGAAAAACGGTCTCCACCATCTAATTCAAAAGGACTCAATGAATGTCAGCTGAAGGAGATAAGGTGAAAAGGCAATCTTTTAGGGTGAGAATAAGGGTATCCTATTTTTATTATTAGGTAATTTTAAAAATAGTTAACCTACAATGAGTGAACACAACAATCTATAAAGCTGTATGACTGCATGACATTCACAGACTTTCAAAGCATGAAATTCTGTACATATCATGCAGCCACAGAAATGTGTGGCCTACTTTAATACACATGATGGTGGACACCCATTCTAGACTAACTCTTTTATAAAAAAAAAATCACTCCAAGTCGTTTTAACTTCTAACCAATTTTACTCATTTCAAAAGTTACGGCAAAGCAGGATTCACAAGGAAATAGGGGTAAGCCGGGGTGATCGTTCAAAGTTAACGTGACATATACACAAAATGACCAAATTGCCTTTAAGCTAAAAAGCATAAATTATTATATCACATTTTCTTTTATAAAAATAAAAATTTGCGCAAACCCTCTCTCATCTTTCTTCTCTTCCACACATACGAAACTCTAAGGATTATTGGGTTTGGACTTATCAAATTTCTTTAACCAAAAACTTTTCACAAAACTTTTGAAAAAGACTCCTTCAAGTGCCCTTATTATTGCTAGTAGCAATGAACGTCTCGCAAGAGGAAAAATTTGGAAAGAGATTTTTGAAAGTGGAAGAGATTTAAAATATAAAAAAATTGCGGGGCCATGTTATGAGGGTATTAGTGTCATTTTTTTAATTAATTTTTTTATCTTTTCGCTTCACTCACCTGACACAACTCCTCACATTATAATAGTAGGGATAAGGAAACAACACATGATACCATAATTTCATTTTTTATCTTACTAAGAATACCTTTACATTTTAAAATCTTAAGTGGGTGAATTAATCCCAAGTATAATTATTATGATATTTTAATTAAACTTACTTCCTTACTTTCCAAAAAAATGATATTTTAATTAAATTTTATTTTTTTAATTATTAAAAACAATATTCACCAAATTCTCCAAACTTCTGAAAAATTTGTGAATTTGAAATTTTGTGAACTAATTACGAATTATTTGCCAACACTTGAAAAAATCAATAGCGTGTTTTAAAAATTCCTGTAATTCTCGATGACTATGTTCAAAACTTTCACAACTGAGAAGCACATTTTTTTTTTTTAAACAATTATATCTTAGATGCACTCTTTATTTTTTTTTTGAGGGGGGTGGGGTGGGGATCTATAAATTGCACACAAGATTTGTACCGTGATACATAGTTTAAACACTACAAAAAGAAAAGACTATTAGCAACTGCCAAAAACTGTCGCTAATAGTCTTATGTTTTATAGTGAAAAAGAAAAACTTACATCATGAAACACCATCTAAACCATTTGATTTGAAGGCCACGATGTGTTATGTCAAATGACAGAGAGCATGTTTTGTGCCAATCTTTAGCACCAAAGATCTTTACGTCATGGCATTACAAAAAATAAGGCTATTAGCGGCATTTTTTACAACAAAAAACTGCCGCTATTAACAAAAAATTATTAAGACTATTAGCGGCAGTTTTTTGTTAATAGCAGCAGTTTTTGGCTGCCCCTAATAGTCATATTTTTTGTAGTGTAGCCTTCAAATCAGACCGCATAGATGGTATTTCATGTGGCATTGATCCCAAAAATATCAAGTCTTTCTTTTAAATTATGTGTCACGGTAAAAATCTGGTGTGCAAGTTGTAGCAGTCCTTTTTTTTATAAATTTATATTAGGAACCTCTGTTCGCGCCTACAATATTACTAAAAGCGCTTACATTCGTCACGTATGACCGTAATGTGCGCCATGTGATTTTAGGGCCATTGTTTTGGGATTTGTGTCATGTGTAAAAAAAATTGCACGTCTGATAATACGCTTATGGTCTCAAGATTGCTTGTGTAGAAGATTGAGGTGAAAAACAATATATATCATCTGATTTCAAGCATTCAATGCGTTTTAGTGGGCTTTAGACGTAGGCTCTTTCAGTAATAGTGTAGGTGCAAAGAGAGGTACCCATGTATTTGAGATGCAATATTGGATGAAGTAAAATTTTGCTACAATCAACACAATGCGTGAAGATGTGTTATTCATATAATCTACCACTAATAAGATCCCTTTAAAATGATTTGCAAATGGATGCATCGGCTTTCAACCATTTACGTTAAATTTGAGTACTGATGTATTTTATGAGTCAAACATTTCAAATGGTTGTTAATGGTGATAGATTAAGTTAATTGTTTACTTACTAGAACTCTGATTCTTGATCGGCATAGATAGAGAGCAATGGCTCTCCCAAGCTTAGAGGTGGCTCCTGTTAAGAACACTTCTTTGACATCCTTTGGGATCTCTTTGACAATAACAGCAGCCGTTAAGGTATTGCCATGGACGATTCTGATGCTTAGTTCAGGGTGTTTGTCAACGAACAGCGTCCCACCTCCGTTCAGAGTTTCATTCTGTAAATCAAAATATAAGATTAGAAATTTTGTTTACTATAATTTTGTAGAGGATAGGGATTCAAGTTTTGAACTGAAAAACCGGTCTGCCCAACCGGATTGAAAAAGGGTCCGAAATTGACCCAAAATCAAAAAAATCTAAACTGATTTTCAATCGGTTCAGTTTCAGATGTGGGTGTTTTTTTTATATTTTTTGGGTTTTTTCCGATCCTTTTCAGTTTTTTCGGTTTCTTCTAGTTTTGGGTGGGCGAAGCCAAAAAACCAGTTGGATAGGTTTAAAAAACCAATCCAAAACCGGAAGAAACAGAAAAAACCGAAAAAGATGAAAAAAACTAATAAAAAAACCAAAACGGAACTGAACCAAACTGATTTATTCCAGTTCTAGTTTTGAGTTTCCGAAATTCAATCGAACCAAAACCAAACCGATTTGTTTCAGTTCCGTTTCTGTTCAGGCTGAACTGAGCCGAAACCGAAATTTTCAATTTCAGTTCAGTTCAGTTAACTGAATCTGCACCCTCCATTAGTTAAATTTTTTTGGGGATGTCTTCCACATAGAACTAAAAATTGATCGTATGATGATACACTGATGATCTTAAGATCCATTGTTTGGACGATTGAGATGAAAAAATGATCTCCAATGTCTAATTCAAGCCAATCAATGGTTTTTGGCGTAGGTGCCCTCAAAGATTCTGAGGGTGCAAATAAAAATACTAAAATATCTTGATTTAGTTATGGTTATCGGGAGAAGATACATGATTTTTTCTATTTGATGATTAGATAGTTTTTTGAGATGTAGGTTACGGCTGTAAATGAGAGGGGTTGAGCTAAAATCTAGGTCAGCCCCACCCTTTGGGCCCTTGATCTAACCCTATTTGACGGGCCACGGGTATATGCCTGATTTGCCATGAAAAATTGGTGGGTCGGGTCAAGTCGACAAGGTTCGAAAGCTTCTCAACCCGAAAAACCGCTGTTATACTCATATACATCATTAGATTGGGCAAAGTAGGGCCAAGTCAACTTAATGGGTTGAGTTTATATGCCCTACCCGAGTCAAAAATTAGGTTGGGTAACAAGTTTACCTGACCCATTGGCAGCCCTATGAAGAGTCATCATTTGATGATGCTTAATCATGGATGGAACCGTGTTAGATCCTACGCAGCACCATAGTGGTGCATTTGAATGCCACATCAGGTGTCACATGGTATGTGATCGTGAATTGTGAGTTAGCAATCTTCTTAGGGTTCATCGGTCCCACATACGGTTTTTAAATTTTTTTTTCATTTTTTTAAAGGACCAAAGATATGAGGTTTTCAATCTAAAAATTTATCATTAGATTTTTTCTTTTGACCTTTGACAATAATATCAACGATCTTTTCTTTCTCTTGTTTTTAGGATATAATTAATATAGCTTTTATTTAATTTATTTTTTAAAATTATAGTAACCAACGACTCAGAAGTAATTTTAATGTTAAGTAAAATGAGAAATGATCTTAAGACTTGAGTCATGGGTTTATAAATCCACCCTCGAACTCGTATTAGTTTCATGTCGCTTCAGTTGACTAAAAAAGTTAACACATAGAAAATGAATGCTCCCACGACTCTTGTGAGTGTATCATTGCCCAAGTAAAATATTAACCAAAAGGTCCAAAACATATTTTACAATGAAATGGATAATCAAAATATTTTACATTTATTATTATCATTTGCAGGGGTAGGATGGTTTTAAATATTGGCCATATCTAATAAGTATCTGTTGATATATATCAAGTTAGACTCTATCTAATATGGATATACATCTAAATTTCATATGAGGTCAAACGTCGGATCATATCAGGTCATTTTGACTAACATGTATCGAATATGACTCGGACAAATTATCAAAAGCGTCATTTTTACAATTTTTTTTATAAACAAAAAGATACTTGAATATTGGCCAAATATGTATTCGATTTATCGGATACATATCAGCCTGAGACCATGATATCAAATATCAGCCGACACCAATACTTATCGATTTTTTCGCAAACCGATACGTATCAATATCCAACTAGGGTATTGGTATCGGCCGATACATGCCCGTATCGAGTATCGGTATCGGCCAATACCTATATTTTTTTTAATAGACTTATACGTATTGGTATCAATTCTTTGTGGACTAATACCGAAATTGAATTTGACACCTTGCCTTATTAAATCCTTGAGTGCTAATATTATTATATTATTATATTATATAATACTAGTAGGTTGCACATGCTATGCACGTTTAGAGAGATGTAGGTTAATCATAAGGCTGGAACAGACCCAAAGGATATGCTGATATATATCAAACTTTTTTAAATCCTTGAGTAATAATATTATTATATTATATAACACTAGTATGCTGCCCATGTTATGGGCGTGTAGAGCAATACTTGTTTAAATCTTTGAGTAATAATATTATTATATTATATAATACTCGTAGGTTGCACATGTTATGCACGGCCAGAGCGATGTAGGTTATAAGTACAAAAGGACTCAATTAGACTACCCAATACGCTATCGTGTAGACTTGTACAGCTATAACACCCAATACTTGACAACTCTTAAATTAATCGGTATAAGGTAATTATCAAAAAAGATAAAAAATTAATAGTTATAAGGCGAGCAGCACAGTTGAAAGCGACATGGTACTCGGGCAGGGGCGGAGCCGATTAGGTTTTGTCAAGCAAGAGCATGGGCTTGTAACCTGGCCCGAGCACAACTACTAAACCTTACACATGTTAGTTTCACGTTTCATAGAGAAATATTGCGTACACTGATTTTAAATGCGAAAAAAAGTTCACAATTTCTAGATTACTAAGATTGCGTATGGCATAATTCTTTGTTAGTCCTCGCTATAGCAGAGCTCACCTATTTTAGCAGGTTCCCATTTTCTTTATTAACATCTTGCTACTTGCTTTAGTGGTATCTCTTCTCCTTAATAACTTCTTGCATAGCAAAATTTTATACAAGATTTACCTGTTCAACAATTTTACCATCCTCTCTACTCACTCCTTGTCAGAGCTGATTTTATTTGCTCTGATAAGGAGCTAGTAGAGAACAAGGAGGTTGCTGCTAGAGCAGGTAAATCTTCATTTACAAGGAGTTAAAAAAGGGAATGAGAATCAACTAAAGTAGTTGAACTCTACCGTGACAAGGGCTAACAAAGAGCTATGCCATACGCAGTCTAAAACATCTCACAATATAGGTCTACACAACCCGAATTGTGAACTAAAATCCAACTTTGGCGTGGTGGTCTCAAAGCATGCATTCTAATATCGATGCAATCTTACTAAAGTAGTCCTTAGGCTTCAGTGGGCTGGTCCCAAAGTGGATTTAATTCAGAGGGAATGAATTAATAGAGCTAAACACACTTCGGTAGGCTGATCACAAAGTAACTGGTATTTAGCTCGTGTTGCAATCTTTTAGTCATTTAGAATATCTCCAGCAGGAGAGCTATCCCGCACGTCATACCTAATATAGAGTTCCAAAATGCAAATATTGAGCTCTAGCGCTATATATAGCTATTGCTACAGTAATAGTTAAATTTAACTATTATTGTAGCAGTAGCTATACATTAAAAAAAAAAAAATATATATATATATATATATATATATATTTTTTTTTTTAAGGATAACTCTCTTTTTCTCTCCTCTCTTATCTAATATAGTAGTAAAATAATAAAATAAAAATAAATCGAAACTGCATTGAAACTTGAGGGTCCCTAATCGGACCATACGACACTGAAACCCGACAGAAACTGAATTGAACCGAACCGAACCCCAATTTGGTTCGATTTGGGTGGCTTGAAAGCAAAAAAAAACTCGAAAAAACCAAAAAAATACCCTAAATTAATTTTTTTTTAAAGTAGGTATTTTACGTACACCGAACCGACCTGAACCAAATCTGTTTCAGTTTTAGAAAAAAAAAAATTTGAATCGAACTGAAAAGCTACACAAATCGAACCCCAATTTGGTTCGGATTCGGTTAATGTGGTTTGAAACAAAAAAAAAATCCGAACAAAATCAAAAGATACCTTAAAAAAATAAAAAAATAGGTATTTTACCTACCCCGAACCGAACCAAATCGGCTTCGATTCCAAAAAAAAAAAAAACCGAACCAAATGGGTTTCAATTCAGTGTTAGAAAAATTAGAAAAAAAAAATAGTATGTATCGGTATTGGCCGATTCGTATCGGCCCCCGATATATCGATACTCAAGACCGATATCGATTTGATACCTTGCGTTCAAAAATATGACTGTTGTAAAAATGTAGCCGTTAGAGAATTTAAATTTTTAAAAATTAAGTATTGATAGTAAAATATAATAAAAAAAGAATAAAAAATAATATTTTAATGAATAGAGTAGTTAAAAAATAGTGTCTACTAGAGTGATTTTTACTGTAACAATAACTAAATTAGTGTTTAACTTCTCAAATTTTGCTCTCATAAAATGCTCTTAGAATTACCCTCTAAATTTGATACGGGCGACCTTTTAGTATAAGGCCCTTTCGCAGGCTCAGTGATGGTGCTCCTTTAAAGTGCAATCTGGCTCATTATCTAGGTTGACTGTAATTGCCCCCTCGAGGAAACTCATGCTTCCACCAGATGCTCGAGTAAGTTTTTGTCATGCCACATGAAATCATCTTATGCGCCATTTTAATCTTATGTCATCTAAAATTAATAGCAATCATGAAAATTCAATAATCCCTATTTATTTTACATAAGTAATGAAAGAATGTTATTTGATGTATAAGTAATGAAAGAATGCTATTTGATCTAATCATTTGCCTTATAAATTTTGAAATATGGGCGTCAATTAACACAAAACATATATATATATATATATATATATATATATATATATATATATATAATCGGTCGGGTCTAAAGCTGATAATAAAGTAACTTTTTTAAGCAATTTAAAAAAAATATATATATAAAATAATAAAAAATTATCAAAAGGATATTTTTAACATTTTGTCCCATTTATATTTAATACATATAAGCTAAATATTGGCTCATGTATATGACTCAATATAGGTTGACATGAGCCAATATTTAACCGATTTGATTAGATATTTGAACTCATATCAAATCAGGGGTCTGTATAGTACTAGATGGGGCCTAATCCAATTCTTATGTGCTGTCCATACGAATACAATATGGCTGATATTTATATTTATACTTATACGTAACCTTTCTTTCATTGATCATTATTGTTATTTATTATTATTATTATTATTATTTTTATTATTATTATAATTATAACTATAACTATAACTATAATAATAATGGCAACAACTATAACGGCAAAAGGAAACACTGATACCAGCCAATACCATTAGTCATTAGTCATTAGTCTAAGGAATTTCGAATTTAAGGTTTGAAATAATTAATTAGATCTACCAACATTGCAATTAATGCCTTGCAATTTATTAGGGTTAAGAACTGCACCAACATATTGCTCCTCACAATAATTATTATAAAGTACAGGCCACGTCACTCTAGGGTTAGTATTATAATGAAATATGCGTACAGGCCACGTCACTCTAAGTTTGCTGGCGTCATGTAGGCGTCTTATGTCTCCTAGTCCTAAAAATTAGCTATCAATGCAATAATTAGATCCATACTCTGTCAAAAAAAACATATTGAAAATTATATTTTTAACTTTCAAAAATATGGTCAAAGTTTTAAAAACAAATCGAAGCACCATAATTGTTGGGCAGAGATTCACGACAACAACACCCTCACCGGCCTACTTTTAGGCTATATGCTGCCCTATGGTTCACATTTTACTAATCTTACTGCAAAAGTGTTCCTTAAATGGATAAGATAGATAAGTACGAGACTTGAACCCCTTAACCTCAACGCTATACTTAACTAATTAACTCAAAAAGTGCACTTTTTGTAATATTATTTGTATTATATAAAAGCTAAATCAGCGCCTCCGAGCGCCTTATAAAAACACTAGGTAGTGCCCCAAGCATTGCTATCTCGAAAAACGTCACTTCAATCCAAGCATTTCAATATATAAACAAAGGTTTAGATTAAAGAGCTTGGATCTAATTATTTGTTTAGCGTCGCTCTAAAGGCGCCCACTGATTCTTGAGGGGCACCTATGCCTAAAACCTTTGATTGCTCTAGATCGGATGATAGAGATCGTGTTTCGCTCCGATCTTCCACGCAGGGGATCTCAAGGCCACGAACATACAATCAGAAGGTTACTTTTTGATTCCACATTCACAGATCCTAAAAATATAGCCCTAAAGTCACGTTTGAACATATGTGACTTTAGGTCTATATTTTTGGGATCTATGACATGTTGAATAAAAAATTGACCGTCAAATAGGTTCGCTCGCCATAATCCGAAGACCCCTTTCTTGGAATATCATAGAAAAATAAGATCCACATTGTCTGATTTTAAACAATCATTATTTTTAAGTGTAAGTGCCCCTCATGATTTGGTGGCAGCGTTTAAAGCTACCCCTTGTTTTATTGGTGATAGCTAACGTATAGGAAAACAAACTCACCTTATTCAATGCAGCGAGGCTAAGAACCTTTACCCCTAATTTGTCAGCCCTCAGGATGGCTTGTTCTATCTGGGCGTTAATACCATCTCTTGCAAAGGGCAAAAAGTACTGCAAAAATGAGAGATGGTTCCACCAAACTTATCAAGGACAAAAAAAAAAAAGGCCAAAGCCACCTAAATGTCTTGTTATCTGTGGATTTGGATTGACCTTATGATGTACTTGGATTTTAAAGAGCACTTATATCCATGCATGTCGGAAAGTCAAAAATCACTACAGAGGTAACAAGACGCCAGCTCATTGTCTACGATGGAGTTTGGTCAGATCCAACTGGTTGGACTCTAAAATGTGATTCAAACAATTTTTAGACTCTTAGATGCATGAGTTCTAAAAGTGAATGCAAACTAATAAAGATAAAAGTCAAGATTTCATTGCATCCAATGATCTCAAAATTGGTTAAACTGCATTTAGAGTTCAATCGGTTGGATCTGACCAAACCCCGTCTAGGATAAGTTCAACGAGCTATTGGCTTGAGCTCATAATAGACAAAGTCACAGGAGTTTGCATTAGGTAAGTGGTCCAAGCATCGAATAACTTTATAGTCGGGGTCATTTTTGGCATAGTCACCAACTCGTAGTTCCGCAATAGCTGAGCATGGTTAAATTTCAGATAAATTCGGCATGCTCGGTAAAAAATAGAGAAAAAGTAAAATAAAAAATAAACAATATTACAAATCATGATTTAATGAAAAAATTGTGAATTATTTCCAATTTTCACAAATTTTAAAAAAACACATGAATTTTCAGAAATTAATGATTAATTCGCGCAACCTCTAATTTCATGAATTATTTGTGAATTTTAAAATATTCAGTGAATTTGGTGACTCTCCTTATATGAGATGTGGAGTCATCATGTGTATGTGATGTCCGATAGTGCGCTATGATCTGAAGATTAGGATGAAAAAGGGTCCCCATCATCTGATTCAAAGCAATCAAACGCTATCTAAAATTAACGGCTACCACATAATTCCAACATATTGTTAATTTTAGATCGCCTTTGACTCCTTTGAATTAAGGAATGAAGATCATTTTTCTTCCCGATCTTTTACACTAAGGATCTCTAGATGATGGAGCAGCTATCAGACGGCACACATAATGATTCTATGTGGATGCTGGCGCTTGGGCCACGCACCTAATACTAGGTAGATGATAAAGCAGCCTTACCTGAAAACCAAACCTAGGCACAGACCAAGTTTGGGCCAATTTAGTCCTCAAAGTGTAAGATGAGATCAAGAATGTCTTTGAGCACGCCCACATCACTAGCATGGTCAAAATGGTAAATGGCCAACAAGGCAGCAACAAGAGGTTTATGCTGAAGGGCTGTGAAGAGTAAGAGCGTAGAACAAAAGGAACATGAAGTGCAGCTTGGAAATCCACTACATGGGCTAGGAAAACAAAGTCCGGGGCTTTGTCTTTTAACCCTGCATGTTACAAGAGAGCAAAGTTTGAGATGTCAAATTAGAAGATGGAGATTCTTTAATTTTAATGAAGCATTTAGGCACACCTAGAAAGAGAACTCTTTTTTATCTTTTTTTCCTTCATGTGGGGTATTTATCAAAGGGTACCCCTATTTGTAACTGAATGTTTAGCCTGGGCAACCAGGATTTTCAAATATGAAAATCATTAACTGTTCAGAATCAGAAGATAGAGATTGTTTAATTTTTTTGGTCCAATCATCCACATGATCTTCAAATCATGTCTCACATGTTGATTCAACATGACACACATTCCCAAAAATGACTGTGATCGTGGGCGTACTGTGGGAAGGGGCTCTCAAGTCACTTTTAGGGTTGTGTGCCATGTGGAATCAACATCTAATCATGTAATAGATGAGTCATGACCTAAAGATCAATTATGTGGAAGATTGAGTGGAAAAATAATGTCTATCATCTAATTCAAGGTAATCATCAACTGTTTTCTCGTATGAAAACCCAAGTGGCAGACATCAAATCTTCAATAAATATCGATACCCTTTATCAAATTAATTAGCTATGGTGGAGTTCACGGATTGGTTTGTGTGCACGGGACATTGTTATACAATGACCAATTTTTTATAGACAATTTTGCAGAAAACTTATGTTGCGTGATTTGATTGGCTGCGCACATAGTGGGCCCTAAGCACTATAACCAATCACGTCACGTCACATAAGTTGTCTGCAAAATTGTCAGTTAAAATTTGTCCACCGATTTTTATTTCACTTATGTGTGCATGTGTGTCTACTTTGTTCACAAATCAATTACCAGGGGCTTTTGGTGGAGCTTAGTGATGATCTTCAAAATCTATTAAATTTTATATTAAATCGGTTGTTGATTACCAGCTTCAACAGTTTTAAATCTGTTAAAGCAGATCTCTCACAGTCAAAAGCTGCACTTAACAGATATCAGAAGCCTTAGAATTTGTAAATATCAAATTTTGACATTTAATTAATAGCCTCTTCTAAAAGGCTTTTCTTAGTTTCCGTAAGCAAAGATAAAGCCAATGATAAGACTCGAATTATTTAGCAATCTCCTCAGTTTTTTTGACCCAAAACGCATCATAAAGAATGTTTTCGTCTTATTGTGATAAAGTTATTAATTTATACACTAATATTTATGTAAATACCTTGAAAGTAATTAATTTATACACTAATAGTTATTAATTTATACACTAATATTTATATTAGGCAAAGGGGAGAATGCGCCTGCAGGACATCTAGCCTGTGTCAGATCACACATCACATGGCATGATTGACCCAAAATAACTACTGTTTCGGTTGATCAAGCATGAGACATGATTTAAATATAAAAAAATTATTTTTTTGACCATTTTATCCGTCATTTAATAAGTCAAAGATAAAGTTATGCCTCAAATATTTGGTGTATTAATTTTCCCTAACTTTAATCATAATTTTAATAGTTAAAAAGTCATAAAAACATTTTTTTTCATAGGGGATCTAACCGTTCTTACCGTGGCACCTGATTCATGTGATAGATGACACATAATGACCAAATAACAATGGGTGTAGTGATTTCTCTACACCTGCATTGTCCCGGGCCTCTTTATTTTAATGGACATTTCATCCTTTAAGATTATACTTCTTTTATATAATATTTACACACATTTCAAGATTTAAGATTATATCTCTTTTATACAATATTTTCAAAACTTTTAATTAACCACTTTATTATATAAAGACATGCAAATGCTTTATCAAAATATATTGAGACTACTATTTTTGTGGACATTTCTAATCTCACAAAAATAATCGGTGATAAATCATATATTTTTTATAATTTCTTTACAATTGTTGATCCATCTTATGCATGAGTGTAGTGCCCCGGGCTACACTCAAATGGATGGTCGCAAAAAAGATCTAACCTCAAACATTTTAGAAAAATCGTGCTTTCACGGATTTTTGAACTTTAAAAAATCGTGAAAGCATTATTTTTTTAAAACTTTTATTAAAACGTTTGAGATTGAATTTTTTTGCTAAAACGTTTATTTTTGAGGCATTGTTTTCTAAAGAGTCCATATATATATATATATATATATATATATATATATCCGACTAGATGTGACAATCCCTCCCTAAGGGGCTTCAGAAAATAAATAAAATAAGGAAAAGGGTGTCGTCTTTCACTGGTGGACGGTCAATGTTGGACCTTAAAGGTCGGTCGCCATAGTCTATTGAAGGATGGAATAAAAGTCGGTGACATAATAAAGGACCTGACTCTCTTTGCGGTCATTTAAACACTAGGTGTGGTGTGTATGATTTGGATAATCCATACCGTTAAAGTGATAGATCATACATTGAAGGACAAAATACCCATTAATTACATTCAGTGGAATACATTAACCATCTGATTTGTTAGCTCTAATACCAGCCATTTTTCTTGTTTTTTCAATAAAATCATTTAAACACCATTAATTTGGTGTTTAAATGTGAGTGAGGAGCTATTATCCCAATAATAAAACCTTTTACTGGCCATTTTTAAACCCATTAACTACCATTGATTTTATTTTTCTCAACCTTGGATCAAACACTACAAAAAATAAGACTATTAGCGGCAATTTTTTTTAATAAAAAACTACCGCTATTAGTCTTGTCGCTACAAAAAACTGCCGCTATTGTTTTTATAGCGGCAGTTTTTTGTAGTGACAAGACTAATAGTGACAGTTTTTTATGCCGCTATTAGCCTTATTTTTTGTAGTAAAAGTTTCACACGTACATGTGACAGCATTCAAATGGTGTAACGTAGTGCTCATAATTAATACCCATACTTAGAGAGGGTCTGTATAACTCTTGAGTCTCAGACCATATCAAACATTTAGGGCACAAGTACCTGTACTTATTTGCTTCTGCAGCTCCCAAGACTTTTCGTTAAGTGTCTTCCCCAAGGCATCGAAAAGAGGCATGAAAAGGCAGAAATTGGTACCCATCTCCGTATGGTGTAGACTGTGGTACCTGCCAATAATAAAAGGTCCCAAAATCTTGGTTAGAATTTCAAATCTTGGTTTACTTGGTATTAGGCGCCCAACACACACAATATGTTCCCCATCGATATCACCATCATCATCACAGCCTTGGGTAGCTCTAAACACCCCCACACGCTCTCTGAAAGCGCCTACCTCAGAGACCCTTAAAACCCCTTGAATGGGTCGGATTAGATGATGGAGATCGTATTTCACCCCGATCTTCCACACAAATGATTTTGAGATCATGTCGGACCTATCAAACGTTCATGTTTTTATTCGATATGTCACAAATCTCCAAAATATGGCCCTTAAAGCACTTTTGAGTGTGACGTGTGTCATAGAAATCAAGATCTATCTTTTGTGGATCTGTGACATGTGGAATAAAAAATTGATCATCAGATAGGTAAGACATGATCTCAAGATCCTTTGTGTGAAAGATCGGGGTGAAACACAATCTCTATCATCATATCCGAAATAATCAACGATTTTAAGGGGTCTCCGACATACGCTCTTTCAGAGAACACGTGGATGCTAACAGAGCTACCCCACAACTTAATCCCATCTATTTAGGGCACACCAGGGTGCGTGGTGCACATGCCAAGCGCCGGTGACAGCTGGGCCAATCAACTAATACTACCTCTTAGAAACTCAGTTGCCCTATTTGTTTCGTCTCTTTCTTGACATTGATACTTATGGATTGAATACAACCCGAAATGTATGTTTCAGGTATATTTTTTAAGTACCAGTGGTCCGGTATTCACGACCGAAGATTTTGCATCTGCAACAAGCTTTTTCGCCTATTAAAATAGCTAGCTACCTTGAATCAGACAAGGGAGATTTTTTTCGTCCAAGTCTTCCACAACCAATCTTGAGGTCATGGCCCATCTATCAGAAGGTAAGAAGTAAGATATTGATTCCACATGAAAAACATTTAAAAATGACCCGAGAAACTTTATAACAGTATGCCCATGACCATGATCACGTTTAGGAATGTATCAAATATGGAATCAACATCTAACCGCCTGATAGGTGGGTCAAGATCTGAAGATCTATTGTGTTGAACGGTGAGACAACAAGTGACCTCCCTGATTATTAATGTAGAATCTTCGACTGTAAATACGGGTATGATATTTTTTAAACTACATAAATTATACAAATTGAAGATGTAGAATGAACGAGGTATAAAGGATGAGTCCTAGCAGGAGATCCAATTTAGATTGAATTTTGAAACTAGTTGAATGTTGGCCCAGCTTAATTTTCTAACTTCGGTCTATATATATAAACATGGACCACAAGATCCACAATTAATCCCTAGCCATGGGCCGGCATAAGCTGGTGCACAGCCAGCGATGCATTGGTCAACCGTGGACCACTTAAGCATTCGAAATTTGACTTTCACACCCGCCGGGATGCACAGTCCTGTGCACCAAATACAATCTCTTAATATGTAGTACCGTCACTACTATAAAAGTGTGACGCATCTCAAGATTCTGAAATCTTCTGTAGGGAAATTTGTTGAGACATATTGAATTGAGATGAAGACTCTTCTCATGGCAAAAGGTAGCTTTTTTAACTTCGCATGGAATCCTACCATAAGCTGACTTTTACAAACGGTGAGTCCTCACAAACCCATGAAAGTCAGCTTTTGCCTTGATTCATATGCTTTATAATATTATGGTGCTTGTGAATGGCGGCCATTGGTCCACATCATTCAATCGCCAGAAGGACAATTGATAACCTTAGGATGCCTGTGAAAACCTCCGTTAAACCTTTCAAACGTTTGGGGCCCCTTTCAACGATACTGCACTTTGGTAATTAAAATCATTTACAAAGATCTATCAACCTACTACCAGCCTTGGTATAAGAAAAAATGCCATTAGTAATTATTTGAAATGACCGATCGCTGTAGCATCTAATTGTACGTATTTTTTTACTGTGCAATTAAATCAGTGAAAGTTTACGTTTCACCGTTCATTGATTTCGTACTAAAAAAGATTGGCACATTTTCAAAGGTTAGGTAGTATTTTTTTAACTTTTTTTTTTTAAGGGTTTATAATTTGATCACTTACGTAGGGGTGTAAAGAAGGAATCGAAGGATTGGAAAGGCCTCAAAGATCCCATGTGGGAAAATTTCTACATTGCTATGTCCCATGGATCTTAAGAAATCAAAGATCAAAACATAGCCGTAGATCATGATGATCGATCCGGATCCCAAGAAAACACCTCCCACAATAGGGATTCCCATTATCACACTCAGGATCAAATGCTCCAGAAGAGTAGCACACCCAGCTGCCCAAAAATAAAAAAATAAAAAAAAACGAAAAACCCAGAGAACTTAAGTCAGAAAAACTGTAAATCAAACCCATCCATCAATAAATATTTCACTTAATTCAATTCAGAAAGAGAAAGAGTGGAAAATAGATCACGGGTTCTCCTTTTTTAGTACCAGTGAATGGTTGAAGCAAAACGGATGAGTGGTGGAGAGAATGGTAGTTCTTAAAAAGGTACTCTACTGTATGAAGGCGCCTGTGTATGAAGTAGTATAGAGGTTCTGATACCCCTATGTGAAGAACCAAAGCATAAATGCACCCTTTCAAATTCCAAAGTGGAAGATTCATAAGGAACTGAAAACTGTAACATGCCATAGCTGAGATTAAAGATTGTAGGATTATAAAATTGTCCCTGGTCAAAAAAAAAAAAAAACATCAATATTCATCATCATCATGATCACAACTTTATCTCACCTACTTGGAATTTAAAACGTGTGTTCGTAACATATCTCTTCATAGGGATTTGATGGAAATAGTAAAAATAAAAATAAAAAATTGAACTAAGATTACCAGTCCCATTCTCTATCTATTTGGTCGAAATCAACACTCTGTTTGAGAACGCGATGATGACGAGTAAGGAAGAGCATGTTGCTGTAAGAGAACCATATCTGGTATATGAAGCATCTAAGAACACATATGGTAAGAATATGTAGGCACCACTCATCTGTTTGCCCACCATCATATAGCCTTGAATATAAAACTTTTGCAACCAAAGGCCCAAATAACAAATACTGCATCCCATGAACAAGTTCATCAGCAAAAAATAAAAAAAATCTCATAATCTGATATATCAAAGAGAAAACTATATACGCAATAATAATCTTAAAAAATAAAAACATGCCTTGAGGGCACCCAAGTTCTCCCAAGGCCAAGCTCTAAGCGGGGCAACCATTTTCTCCTATGAAAACAAGTGTATCACCTTGTTGTCACCTGTCCTTTATATAATAATCCACTACAAAGAAGATGAGCCCACCAAAAAGCAACTGCCAAACCCTTAAAACAATTATAAAAAAAAAAGACAAAAGGGTAGAAAACAGAAAAAAATGAATCAATCAAATGGCTTAGATTGATATTAAAAATAGCAAAAATCAATCCAAGTTGAAGCTTTGCTTCTTCTCAATTCACCCCCCTCCCCCCCTCCAAATCCTCTAATTTAAGGCCTCTCTACCCTTTAAGTCCACCATCTATACAGTTTTACCTCTTAATCAGATCTCTTGATAGTTTCCTTTTCCTTTTTGCTCTCTCTCTCTCTCTCTCTCTCTCTCTCTCTCTCTCTCTCTCTCTCCTCCCTTCACGAGCAACTACACCATCACCCACCTTTGAATTTATCAAATTGGACAGCTGGTCAGTAGACACTTTGGTTATATTTATACCATCTTTCACTGTATTTCTCTCTCCTCTTATTCTTATAGTACGTTTCTTGCTAAAACCAAGGAATCTAGCTCATCAGTTTTGTGTGGCTCTTTTTTGGGGCCCCAACAATTTGTTCCAGGAGCTTTAACTGCTTTCACACGGACCTAACCAACCACAAACTAAGGCAGGATGGCTAGAGGGCCCTTCTTTTCTCGTTTTTTTCCACAATTGGTGCCCCTATCTCCTAACTAATTAAATACTCTTAGGGCACGTTTGGTTCATTGTAAATGGTTACATGTAAAAATCACTTTACCTGTAAAATGATGCTGACTGAATTACATGTAGATTTTATTTTTTCTCATATAAAATACATGTTTGTTTCACAATAAAATTTTGGTGTAAAGTTCACTTTTTGTAAAAAATAGAGCCTTTGAAGTTTGCTTTTTACTTTTGCAAGTAATATTTTAATATTACGAGTCATCACCTTCGTAAGTCAAAAAAATTACAAGTAATTTTTGTGACACAATCTACGAGAAATTACGATGAAACAAACGACTTTTAGTGTAAAAAATAGAACTGTTGGGGTGATATTACAAGCTTTATATGTAATATCCCCCCTTTACATTGAAACGAACGTACCATTAGGTTTGACATAAGGGTGGTTCTAAAAAAATTGCCGCTATTAGTACTGTCGCTACAAAAAACTGCTGCTAATAATCCTTTCGCAACTAAAAATTGCCTTAATAGCAAGTGCCGCTGAAACCCTTTATTTTTATAGTGTAACACTATAAAAAATAATCAGAGGCAATTTTTGCATAAAAAAATTGCCGCTATTAAAAATTTACTTATTGTTTTAGTAGTGACAAGACTAATAGTGACAATATTTTATTAATAGCGACAATTTTTAGCTGCCGCTGAAACACCTTATTTTTGCAATGTAAAACTCTAATGCACTCAAGCTGGAAACCATTGACTGCTGTAGTGCAGTGAATCATGGCTTAAACAAAAACTCGACTGGACTCAAAATTTAGCCTAGAGTATACTTGAAGACTCCAAAAAAGCTCAACTCAGTTGACTCTATAATATTTTAATATTATATATATATACATACAGAGAAAATTATTCTTATTTTTTATTTTAACTAATATGAGTAACTCAAGTAATGGGGTCGAGTTACTCGAAACTCAACTGAGTAATTCAAGAGACTCGGGAAAGCTTGAAAAATCGAGTTTTCCATCTATTCTAGCGGAATCTAAGTCGGTTCGAGTCAACTCGGGCAAGTTTTAATGTCACTCAATCGATTTTTTAAACCATGCTTTGAATTAGATGGTGGAAATCATTGTCTGTCCCAATCTTTCCACTCAATTGATCTTGAGGTTATGGGTGTACCTTCAGACCGCTCGGATGATGACTCCACATGGCACACATCCCAAACAAGTGACCTGAGAATCAAGTTCATTACATGACCTCTGTGTCATTGGAATGAAAAATGGAGATCGTTTTTTCGTTCCAATCTTTCACACGATAGATCTTGAGATCATGGGCATACCATCAGACCGTTCAAATGTTGATTCTACATGGCACATATCCTAAAAGTGACATGAGAACCAAGTTCTTTCTATGGTCTTTGTCTGCTTTGAATCAGACTATGGAGATCATTTTTCATCTCAATCTTACAAATAGAATAGGATTCCATGGGCCTAACTCAACTTCACAAAAACGGCTTGTAAGGCGAGGTTTGGCTTGGTTTTATATATATAGAACCCAGGAGATGTGGGGCTATCGTTCACCCCCCCTCATGTGTATCGTGTCTCTTTACATCCCTGTGATTACCTGCTCTGATATTATGCAAAATCCCATGGCCCTAAGTCAACCTTACAAGCCGGATTTGTGAGGTTGAGTTAGGTTCATGAAATTCTACATTGCATTAGAGCAGATACCATAGGGATGTAGAAAGACACGTTACACGTGAGGGGGCGTGAATGATAGTCTCACATCGCCTGTGGGGTGGAAGCCTTTGGGCTATATATAACATGGGCAATCCTCACCATACAAGCCGATTTTGTGAGGTTGAGTTAGGCTCATGGAATTCAACAAATAGATCCTGAGATCATGAGCATCCTATGATCATGAGCATCAGACGACTTAGATGTTGATTCCATATAGAGGACATCCCAAAAAGGGACTAGAGAATAAAGCGTGGTGGTTTCTGATTGGAGTGCTCTAGACTCTAGAGTTTGTAGCAGGGGCATAGCCAGAAATATTTATTGGTGGGGGCTATAAATGATAAATATAATGTTAGTAGTTATTTTACCATCGATTTGGGGGCTTCTACATCATAGATTTGGGGCTTGAGCCCCCACAACCTTCTACGTGATTACGCCGATGACGTTGATACTTATTTTAAGTTATATTTGGGGGCATGTTCAACAATAATTTTGGAGTTTATATTAAAAGATAATTATATAAAAAGACCATCTAATACAAATTTAAGAGCTAAATGGGGGCTAAAGCCCCCACACTCTTGTATGTATGTGGCTCCGCCACTGGTTTGTAGTTTGTGGGTACAAATAGAGCCACCCTCCAAATAATAATGGCCACACGCTTATCCTTTTCATGCTACATAGAAAAGTGGTCCCTGAAAATGTACACTAATGGAAAGGTCCCTGAAAATGTACACCAATTAAAAATTAAATGTTTGGCAACAATTAAAAAAATATATCTAAGAGCCCAAGTGATTATATCCGAGAGGGGCAATTTTGCCTAGATCTTGGTGGGAGCCAAGGTAGGTTTTCGGGACTTTTGTTGGTGGTCTAATTCGTTCAAGGAGATGGATAAATGGGAGGGCACAAGTTTTGTTTGTAGTTAGAATAGTAAAATTTTTTATTTTCTTACTTAGAAAGGGCTCTGACAATGGAGCACTGTTTTGTATATATATATATATATATATATATATATATATATATTAAAAGTTATTTTAGTATTATATATATAAAAAGTTGGATGTAATGACTTGGAAAATTCGAGCTCGAACTCAACTGACCCCATGTACGTGTCTGACATGGAAACCGATGTCACTATACCATGGTATTTATATAATAATAAATCATTAAATGATATTAGGATAACTTTGTGTGGAATGGATTAAAGTTAAATTGTTGGTATGGATCTTTAATGAAAAAGTCGTGCACAAACTCATGGTGTGCCGCTTAGCACCGAATTTAAACCCTAAGGATAAGTAGACAAGACTGAACACAAGTGTTTGGTGTGTGCGTCTAACACCGAATTAGGCCCTTGGATAAGGTTAACACCCATTTGGGTGTATATGTTTAACAAGAGAACCAGCCCTTTAGCTAATAAGAAGACAAAGCTTCACTTGAAAGCTTCACCGATTTGCAGAATTGCTTGGGTTTTGGGTTTTCTATAGAGAGAGAGAGAGAAAGAAAGAAAGAAGGAAAGAGAAAGCTTGAGAGAAGATTGCGATCGTGCCTTAAATTCCGAACTCTTCGCAAAATGCTTCGCACCGATTACCATAAGGGTTTTATTTCCTATCAAATCCCAACCATTGGAAACCCTTGAATTTGAATCGAGTATGTGCCGATCATCTTGCGATCGTTTCCCGCGCTTGGAAGAGGTTAAGATCAATACATAAGGATGAATGACGTCATCTTGAGTTCATTGTGATCAATCTCTGTGGATTCGTCATGAAAAT
Source organism: Chloranthus sessilifolius (assembly GCA_021018995.1). Taxonomy (NCBI): domain Eukaryota; kingdom Viridiplantae; phylum Streptophyta; class Magnoliopsida; order Chloranthales; family Chloranthaceae; genus Chloranthus; species Chloranthus sessilifolius. Next base: position 27,201,157 of record CM037597.1, on the reverse strand, counting down.
CTGAAAATTTTGTTCCAAAACCCTTTTTGGCAACATTCTTTGAAGTTGCGAAATAGATTGGCAAAAGGTTAAATTTCTTTATTTTTAATGGTTTAGATTAATAGCTTAAATGTTAGGATTAATTATTTGGATTGTTTGTAGAAAGTTTGGGTGAAAAATGGCGAGAAATCGAGATGAAAATGCCCAAAGGGTTATAAACCCGTTGAAATTTAAACCATCAAATTGGAATTCGATCGATCAAATTTGAAATTCGATCGATCAAATTGTATTCGATCGTTCAAGTTGGAATTCGAATGATCAAATTGAAAATCCGATCGATTAAATTGTATAATATATATAGAACAGAAGGTATGTTTTTTTTTGGAATCCGATCGATCAGATTAGGAATCTGATCGATCAAATTGAAAATCCGATCGATCAAGTTTGACTTTGCCGATACTGCTTTGGTATTTTAGCCATAACTCTTTTTTTCGAACTCTGATTAATACGATTCTTAAGGCTTTGGAAAGAGGACAATGAACTCTACAACTTTTATGATTTAACTAACTTATGAATCAAATGTTTTGAGGGTAAAAATTAAATGAGAAGTTTGATCAAATTCTGAGTTAGCACGAATTTGCTCATTCCCGCCTCAATTTTGGGAAATTATATAAATACGTTAAATTTGTTAGTAATTAGAATTAATCCTTAATACATCATCGTATGTGTGATGTAGATTGAGAGTTGGAGACCATAGATAAGGATATTTGGATTGCTTTAGAACGACTTCAAGATTAAGGTAGGGAAAAATCAACAAAAATTACATTTTATGAATTTGGTTCATAGTTTCCTTGAAATTCGACCTGATGTTTTTTGTTTATTCTGATATATTCTGTTTTTGTCCTGTTTTCACATATGTTTTGATATGTTCTGTTTTATTCCTGTTTCTGCATATGATTTGACTGTTTTATTTTCAACTTTTGAATCCGATTCGTTCTGCTCAGTATGCTTTAATCTGCTTTGTTCTGTTTTGTTTATGATCTGTCTTATCTAACCTGCATATGAACTTTGAATTCGAATGAACATGAAACTTTATTTTGACAAATTAAATAGAAGTAATCTGACAACATGTGAATCTTTAAAAAGTTGAGTCTGAGTCGTAGTGAGGTCTTTTTCACGGTCATGTGGAACTTAGAATATAAGCGTCCGTGTATGGATGCAACTCCTCTATGGTGTTATGGGATGCCACATGAAGTACATTCAGGTTACTACGAACCCTGTCCCTTGAAATGCGTGATTGGTGGAACCTATGACACTGTGACCCATTCTAGTTAAGATTAAGACAATAGGAAAGATGATTATGTTAAGAACTTTATTTAGAATGAGGGATAACTATAGACCTGAATTGTACTTGCTGAAATTAGAGTGGTTTATTGGACTCAGAGCCTTAGAAACAAGAGACTTGAACCTTGAATCCCGTATCTGAGTGTGAATGAGAATATCGAGAACATATCTGAACATTTGACTGTGAGTGGACATTGACAAGTGGGCCGGTACGGCGGTTATCCATACAGAATGTATAATACATAGCATACAAAGTGGGCCTTTACTGGGGCGATCCATACGCATTGCATAACATACATAGTGGGTCGGTCCGGTGGTGGTCCGTAGGCATTGCATAGCATACATAAGTGAATGCAGTGAAGTAAACATAGTGAGTGAAGTGAGCACAGTAAGTAAAGTGAACATAGTGAGTGAAGTGAATACTGAGTGAGTGATGTGAACACAATGGGTAAAGTGAATACGAGAATATGTGATTTGAATATAATGAATAGGAAAATACAAACTTTTGTTCTACCATTAAATATCTGATTCGTTATCTCTTTTGTTCTGCCATCAAACGTCTAATCTGTTAAATCTTTGAATTTCGTCTTTTAATATCTGATCTGCTTCCACTTTGAACTCTGTCATTAGTAAGATGTAATATTATTGATGTTCTTCTACTGAGCTTAGATGTTAGCTCATCCCCGACTATACTTCATAGGTATAGGTTAGATGAAGGCCTAGATGACATGCTGAAGAATAGGAGTGTGACGACCCGACTTTTCCAATCCCTCAGGTATAGGAAAGGCCGGTTCGCCAACCTATCGAATAAACGATAAGCCGGACAAACAGGGCACATATCAGAGTAAAGCGCAATAAATATCCATAGTTAAAATAAATGCGGAAGCAATTAAAAGTAAAGAACCACCGATGATGGCCGACCATCATCGAAACATGGCTCATAACAGAAATCAACGTCAAATATAAAACTATGGTATCCAACTAAAATGGGCCCACAAATTCAAGTCTAACTCTCACCACAAATAAGAAAATCAGTAAGTTCTATACTGGGAAAAACTCCTCAGGAGGAACCTCAAGCTCTTCCTCAGGCACGTAGTCAGGATCACCTCACAATAGCAATAGCCACGCCAATACCGAACTCGTGACGATAGTCAACAAAGCTCAGTAGAAGAAAGACATCTACGGCATTTTACTTTAACTAACATGGTTTTAAAATAAATATCGGAATATAGCTTGTCAAACATATAAGCAGATAATAAACTGAATTTAGGTGCGGAAATCATATGTAAGATTTATTTCTAAATGTGTGAAAAGAGTTTCAAGAACAGATGCAGTGTTTCAGTGTCTTAGTTTCTCTAATTTCTATATGAAAAGTTCAGTAATTCATGACTTAATCCTCAACTTAAAATACCTCCCGAGTAAACTATATCTCGAGAGCAGGAATATAGCCGATGGGAACCCCTACCTACCATCGTCGTTCATGAACCCTTTTTCAGGATGCAACAAGCCCCTGCGTAATGAGGGGAACTTGTGCCAGGAAGTTGTTCAGGAATTTTTGAGGGGTCGTTCAGGTCAATCATAAAACAAATGCAGATACTAATATAATTAAATGGAAGTCTCTTATACATAGTTCAGGTTCTTGATTTCAGATCTTCAGAGCTTAAGCAGATTCAGGTTTCAGGATTCAGGTAGATTTAGATTTTTAGTCATTCATATCAATTTCAATTTACAGATGTGATTTCAATGGCATATGCAAGTTCAAAGATTTTAATTCAAAATATCCATGCGAATTAAAATAAAATACTGTAAAGATGAGATTCTCCTACCTAAAACTCGGAGTTATGCGAAGTCAAGCAAGGTCCTATTAATGGCCTCTCGCCCTCAATCTACATCACAATATACGTTCATGCATTAAGATAAACTCTAATTACTAATAATATAGACCTATTTAAGCGTTTCCTCAAAAACAAGTCAAAACAGGCAAGTTGCGCCAATCCTAGAATTTGACGTAATATTCTCATATTTGTTTGACCATCAAGACGATTGATTCATGAGTTGGTCAAAACATGAAAGTTGTAGATTTTTCTATTAGCTTTTCAACGCAAAAAGAATCGTCTTAATCAGAGTTCGGGATAAAAAGTTATGACTAACATACTAAGGTAATGTCGGAGTTCGGTGATACCTCGCTCGAGCGATGATAATAGCTCGCTCGAGCGATTTGACGTAACATTCTCATATTTTTTTAACCATCAAGACGATTGATTCATGAGTTGGTCAAAACATGAAAGTTGTAGATTTTTCTATTAGATTTCCAACGCAAAAAGAATCGTCTTAATCGGAGTTCGGGATAAAAAGTTATGGCCAAAATACCGAGGCTGTGTCTGTTGAAGAGTTAGGCCGAATTTCACGAAAATTTGGGAAAAACGATCCTATCGATTTTGGGCTTAATTTCTATGTTTTTAAGACCCGAAATTTATCAAAACTTAAGAAAAAATTAGGGTTTTCTTTTTAAGAAATAACTGAATAATTTAAGATGGATTTAGAGGCACCCACCTGTTGAAGCGTGATTCGAATCCTACGATGATTTGGGTTGATGGAGATCGGATTCGAGAGACGATATGCCCGAGTCTTTTCGCGAGAATTCCTTTCTTACGATAAATTGGTCGCATCGATGAGAAACTTTGATGGTGTAAGATTCTCTGATAAGATCGAAAATCGATAGAGATCCGACGAGGAATTATGAAAGATGGCACTGTTAACTCTAATTAAGATTTTCAGTATAAGATTTAATAAAATAGTAGTTTTTACACGCAATTAGAATTCATACGTGACTTGAAAAGCTTGAGAAGAGGTTTTGCTCCAGCGCTTTGTGTAAGCACCAAGGTAAATGGTGATTCTCTCCCGAATTTACAATTGTGCCCTTTAACCCGCTTCACTCTTCAAACGGGCATAACTTTTTATATTCTTATCGAAAATCAACAAATTATATATCGTTGGAATCGTATCGACAAGTACTCCGCAATGAGTCTAATATTGATATATATAAAAAATTAGACTATTTCTAAAGTGGGTATATTCCGGTGTGGAGCGTTAGCACCACGCATTGTGTCGTACATCATCTAATACCATTAAATAAAATTCAAAAATCTGGGTTATTACAAGGAGCTTCCGCCTTTGTCTTCTATTTTGGGATCGTAGATTTTAGATACTGTGAATTTGGTAAGTTAAGCTTGGTAATTTTGTCATGTTGTACACTACTGTTAGGTGATGGTTGGCCATCATTAGTGTTTGTTTACTTATGCTCTTGTTGAATATTAGAACTGGAGGTTTTAATTATACCTGACGTTTATTACCAAATATTTTATAGCAGATTGTGATCTACGATCTGGTGATCCGGATTTTCCCATTTGATTTGGTTTTAGTTTATTTAGAAGAAAATAAAAAGATGTATCTCAGAAAATATAGGTTGGGAAAATTCGAGCTGTCACATTAGACAAGAATTTTGGAAGGACCAATAAAGACCCAAGCAAACACCACAAGCATTGCCACTATAAAAAACAAAACTATTAGAGGCAGCAAAAAACTATCGCTATTAACAAAAAATTGCTGCTAATAGTCTTTAATAGTTTTTTGTTAACAGCAACAGTTTTTTGTCGCTAATAATTTGTTTTTTTGTAGTGTGCTATCTGAAAAATCGGACTTTCGGAGAAAACCAGAGTAGGTACTTGGGTACACCGTAAGAAACCCTAGCACAATGAGCAAAACCTACGTAGGAGGAATCGAAATGTCCCGAAAAAACCTTCAAAAAAGAAAAATTCCCCAAAAGGTAAAACATGTCACCAAAATATGAAAACCCATTACATGTTATGCAAGAAAGAAAAAAGTTGATTGACACTAAACCGTTTGGCGTTAAAGATCGAGGGGTCTTCTCTCCCGGCTGCGATCGCCCAGTAGCAAACCAATATGAGACTGAATCGGATAAGATTGTCTTCAGAAGAAGAAAACCTGTTGCACCTGATGTAGTTGCGCAAGATCCAAGTATTCCAAAGTATGAAAATATGTAAGTGATCATAGATCCATTGCTTAATCCCATTGATTGGGGGGGAGGCCTAACCGAGAATGGTACCAATTAGGTTACTTGGTAACACTAAGAAATGTTGAAGGCTCTGAAGCATCTATACCAAACAAGCCAAATTCTTTCACATAGAAGGAACAAGTGTTCAAAGTCCTCCTCGTGGTCGTTGCAGAAGAAACAATCACTACTTGAAAATGGACAAAAAATAACAGCAGCCCAAAGCTGTTTTAATTTTCATAAACAAAGGTTTTTAGCCATGGTAGTGACTGTTGTTTATAACGTGCAGTGGTGTTCATAAACCACAGCCAAAAACCATGGTTTATTTACCAAATAAACAACGGTCCATGGCCGTTGTAAAATAACAATAGTTTATAGTTGTTGTTCCTAATAGAAAAATGGTTGTTATTTTTCTTCATAAATCACAACCTAAGTCAGTGGTATATGTAAACAACGTTGATAGACCGTTATTAATTTACTCTAAAAACAACGGTTATGGACCGTTTTTTTTTTTTTGATCAGTAAGCTTGAGGTTGGAGGATCCTCACCCATTTATTAAAAAGAAAGGAGTTACAATATCACATAAAAGAGTCTAAAAAACTGAAAATATTGAGGAGCTTCGGCATCGCCATCACCCCTCGAAACATCCTTAGTTAGGACTCATTTTAATCACAGTAAAAAATAAAGATTTGATCCTTTCTATGTTGTTCAAGAATTTCCTTAGGGATAGGATCCCATCGAACAACTAAATCATAATCAAGACTTTTCTTAGCCAAAAAATTCGCACATCCATTAGCTTGTCGACGAACATGGGAGACTGTAAACTCTTAGAAATGATCCTGAAGTCTATCAATCTCTTCACAAAATTTTCAAATTCTCCACGAGGCATCCACCTTCTTTTTGATAATATTAATTGCTTGCAAAGAATCTGATTCAATCCAAATTTTTTGAAAGTTGATTTCTCTTGCCAGCTGAACACCTTTCTCAATAGCCATAAGTTCACACCCAATAATACCAGAAATTTCCAAAGGTCCAGAAACACAACTAATAATATGGCAACTCCCATCTCGGAAAATAATCCCAAATGATGCCTTATCATCTACAACAGAAGCATCCACATTTAACTTCATGCATTCGCCAGATGGTGCCACCCACTGACACGTAGTCCTCTCCCCAGATAACTCTTGCACTTCCCAATTAAGATCCTCATCCCCATTGATATTTAAAGAACTTATTCGATACGACACCTCTCGTATGGTCTTATCAAGAATGAGTTTCTTTGGAATGATAATGTCATTAAAAATTCTATCATTACGCTCCTTCCAAATGAACCCAATAGCAGTACAGAAGGCATTACGAATAATGTGATCCTTCCTATTCTTTCCTTTTGTTAAAATCATACAAAGATTTAGTTCACTAAGGAGAGAATTGCAAGGAGCATTTTGGAAGCCCACTCTACTCTTGATAGAACTCCAGATCCACTGAGAATAATCGCAGCCGAAAAATAAATGGTCAGTCGTTTCTTCATGTGACCAACACAAAACACATCGAGAGGGGATAATCAAGCCCATTTTACACAAGTTATCCATTGTCATCAGCTTAAATGTTATAGCTTGCCAAGCACAAAAGGAATATTTAGGAATATTTCTAGAATTCCAGATAAAATTCCTCCATATGACCTTGTTGGAATTGTCTCTAATCGCCGACCAAGCCGAATTAAGAGAAAATAGACCATTGTACAATGGTTCCCATATTCTCCTATCTTCTTCTTGCAAATTAGGGATTTGAATTTTAAGGATCTCGGCCCATGCAATTTCCATTCGAATGGTTAAGGGAGTAGAAAGATTCCACTCATTTCCACAGATAACAAATTCCATTCGAACGGTTATGGACCGTTATTTTGTTAAATTTTTTTATTTTTTTTAAATGCATAGCTTCCATTTTTGTTACTGTAATTGGAGTCAATCTACTTGTTACAAGTATTGTATCAACCACAGATCACCCTAAGAGGGAAAAAAAGCATAATCTATTCAACAAAATGAAAAAATAAGATAAAAATAAAATTAATTTAAAATCAGAAAAATTAGTGAAAGCAACAGTTGTGAAAAAAGGGCATTTGGTAAATGTACAGTTTCTCGCCCATCATTTATCTGAACATATTCCAAAACTCAAGATGATTAGAAGATTCCAAGCATTGGATGAAAACAATTTCAAACAATGGCATTAAACATTAAAGATTCTAACCATTGGCTCTTGTAATTTAATGAAAGGAGTAGATCCACGTGCCAAAATCATATATTTTGTACATAGATATAGGATAAAAGAACTCTTGTACAATTATAGATCTCAGCAAGCCATTAATTGAATATCTCATCTCTATTCTTCCTTATTTTAAGTAAATTCACTGACTACTAAATTCCCCACAAAACGCCTCGGTCTGTTTCTCCATTCATTTCTTTGTATCAAACGTCTTCACTTTGAGAGCCAGTAAATGATCAGAAACAATGTGCAGGTTGCAATGACTGTAGACAGAATAAGAGTGTCTCTTGATCACTTCCTTCTGATGGAACCTACAATAGTGTAAAAGCAATGTTGAACACCAATGTTTTGAACAATCACTATCAAAGATCTAATAAACTCCTGAAACATAAATCATTGACTCCAAGAGAATGTTGTCATATCAAAATAAATATATAAGTAAAAGTTCTATCATTTTATTACAAAAGATCTAAAAAGTCACTGAAAAAAAAAGAAATTTGAGATCATAAAACCTCTTAAGGGTCAATTGAAGCGCTCTATTAACTGATTGCATAACTAGAAATTTCAAGAAAGTGATGAGATTGAAAGGAATAAGTAGTTGCCTCACAAAACACCTTAGGAGGTTTATAGTGTCTATGTAGCTGTTCGATTGGAGCACGGTAAGCGGTAATCCAAGGTCCTCGTGGAGCTCCACGTGGCGCTGAAAATATGTTTTGGGTGTTATGTGGAACAAGAAGGCTTTGCATAAGTCATTTAAAAAAAAAAAGGCATCATCACTAAAACTAGGCTAATAACCCTTGATACTACAAAAATACACTACAATACTGTAGCCAACTTCTTAACAGGGAAACCTCACCTATAAACACCAATTTTCATGTCATACAACACAACAAAAGCATCAAATCAACACAAAGTATCTCATGTAATATGTTGCTGACAATCAAGAAATCACTTGACATTTTTATGAAATTTTTTTTTCTATACAATTTGTAAAGGAAATAACCTCTTGAGAAAACTCTTTTGCAAGGCTAGCTACAAAGTTCTCAAGACTTCTACCAATATCAAACAAAACAGAGAAGATATCTTATTCATCTGGAAAAGAAAACCAAAGAAAAAAGCTATTAGGTGGCACCTTTGATAGAGATGTGCTCAACTAAGATTTTTAAATCAATACCTAAGATGTTTTGCTTGATATAGATAGATAAAGCTTTTTTTTTTTTGTATAACTTGGGTGTCCGGGCCTCTTAGTGCACCCAACTAATCCCAGGGGCACGTACGCATGCCAAGTTAGCACATGCTGGATTAGCATGAGATATAAATCCCTAGGGTGGCCTCAAGGGGTGATTTGAACTCAAGTCTCCCAATTCCTGAGGCGTTGAAATAGAGATTAAGTGGCCTAATGGATGCAATTTTTAAGTAGCATAGTTTACTAGATTGACCCACTGCATGCACAAACCAGACAACATTTTCATGAAAAGATATCATCAATGGCACCGTAATTACCCAACTAAGACACGAATGAAGTGTTGGCCAGGAGAGGAGGTAACATCATACCTTTGGCTAATTTCCCTTTATTTATTAGAATCTATAACAATTACTAGTTCTAATAGCAAAGGTAGGATGGAAGTGAAGGAACATCATACCTCTGGGTATGTTTCCAAATTTGTTACAAGGCCCTCAATTGAGGATTTAAATATCTCCAGATTGGCACTACGTGAAAATCGTAAAAAAACAATGGCCCAAAACCGTTGTAATTTTTATAAACAGTGATTTTGAGCAGTGTCAACGACCGTTGTTTATAACGCAGCGATTTTCATAAATCACGGCCCAAAACCGTTGTTTATTTACCATATAAACAATGGTCCATGTCACTGCAAAATAACAATGGTTTTTAGCCGTTGTTCCTAATGGAAAAAATGGTTGTTATTGTTCTTTAGAAATCACGGCCTAAGTAAGTGGTATATGTAAACAACGTCAATGAATCGTTGTTAATTTTCTCCAAAAACAACATTTATGGACCGTCGTTTTTTTTTTTTTTTTTAAATGCACAACTTTCATTTTTGTTACTGTACCTGGAGCTAATCTACCTGTTACAAATATTGTATCAACCACTGATCACTCAACAAGGGAAAAAACTATAATCCATTCAACTAACTGAAAAAAAATAAAAAAAAAATAAAATAAAATTTAAAATCAGAAAAATCAGTGAAAGAAACAGTTTGTGAAAAAAGGGCATTTGGTAATGCACAGCTTCTCACTCATCAAATCAAAATGTGAGGCAAAATATGCTTGTTATGATTATTATACTTAATCACAAATCAACCTATGAGGCAAAATATTCACTATCCATTCAACTAAAAGAAAAATAATAAGCCAAAAATATATATATAAAAATATATTATTAATACATTTGACAACATCTCATTAATACATTGAAAAAATCACATTAATACATTCAACACCATCCTATTAACACATTCAATAATGACATTCAAACATGTTTCGATTTAACTTAGGACTTATTAAAAACGAAGCTCCTTGATCTTCTCCATTACTTAGTTGCATATTTGAAAATTGAGATTGCACTCCACCTTGAGCAAAAGTATGTAAAGAATTTATATATTTGTAATCTCAAAGGCCACTTAGACCTTATTGCGATGGTTCGAGAGCTTGAGCAGCAATAATCCAACCTGCAGTAGTAATTTAGACATAAAGAAAAAAAATATCAATTACAATAGACAGGAAAACATACTTTGCCAGTAGGGCATGAGAAGCACGATAGACAGGGAAACATACTTCCCTTTCCCTATGACAATTGATAACTTGGCCATATGATGCAATACAAGAAAAATGGTCCACACTCTTTATTGTAACTCATAACAACAAGAACAAAAAGGTTGAACATCTTGTATTAGCTCCCTCTTTGCAAAATATGGCAATGCAAAAGCAGCCACATGGACCTGAAAATTACCAACAACAACCATTCAATTTCTTTCCATACAAAAGAAAAGGAGGGAGAGAAAAATGCATGTAACATATACAATGGGAGATGAAAATGTGAAATAACTTGGGTTGAAATGCTACCAAGATACATTGAAGATTGGTTCTCAACATTTTGATTCAATTACAGAGTATTTGTTATGGCAAAGTTAATCTTCGTTTGCGAATTAGATCTTCAAAGCAAATTCTTTTGCGTTGATGTCAGGGTTTAAACCCCATGCTTACCTATTTTAAAATAGCAAATTTGTCCCTCCTGGCTAGTGCTGCCTGGCCTCCTATATCCCACTGCCCCTAGCTGGGGCCTAGGTAGACTTATTTCCAATAAAAATATGAAATGAAGATTCAAGAATAGACAATTTACGTTGCCTAATGTTTGTTCCCTCTTCCATTTTCCTTGTTTTCTCCATAACATCTATCCATCTTTGTTGGCGTATCACAAACCTATAGACTACAGTCATGCAACATACAATAAATGCAGGTGTTACCATCCTAGTGATAAATTCCTCCAAAATTCACCGAAACAAGGGTTGGATGAAATTTTCAGCAAAATTTCTCTGAAATGTCGATATTTCATTAATTCAGTTCGCCATTACCGATCAAATCCAGTTAAAGGAAGAGATTCAAAGAGGCATATAATAACAAGAAAATTTCAAACAAGCCAAGTGCCATTAAAGGAAGAGATTCCGAGAGGCATAGAATAACAAGCAAATTTTACACCATCAAATCCCGTTAAAGGAAGAGATTCAAAAGGCATATAATAACAAGCAAATTTCAAACAAGCCAAATTCAAACATAACTGAAAGCTAAGCAAATAAAAAAGAAACAAAAAATGAAAAGAATAATGACTTGAAACAAAAACCAGCTACCTAGAGATGAATCTAAGATGAAGAAGCTCCTAAAACTCGACAATGATAATGAGCACCTTCGCCATTCCTGAAAGCAAAAGGAGAAGAGAAACCCTAACAGAAAAGTGAAAAACTGAACTTCTCTGTCTCTTATTCATCCTCATCCTTGGTTGCTTCTTTGATCTCATCACCATCATCCTAAAAACCACACACAAAACCTGGTTCAGAACAACTAATAGATATATTGAGTTGAAAAAATAAAAAAATAGAACCCAGATCAGTTACAAGACCTGCATCTCTGATTGCTTCGCCAAAAGCCTAGTAATAAAACAAAGAAAAGTATTGGGATGTGCAATGCGTATACAAATATAAAGATGTGCATGTATTTGTTTTTTAAGCTGCACTGCAAGTAAAAAAGGTCAACATATTTTGGGATTTTGTGCACCTATTATGTACTGCATACCATGACAGAGTGGTGAGAAATAGGAAGGAACTCATTGGAATATGCGTTGGGAACAACTTTTAGAATCACAAGTGAATCACCAGCTTTCTTTGCACCTGATTAAAGGAAATAAATATACAAGATTAACAAATAAATAAACACTAAATACCCAATACAATGATTATATATGAAACATGGAATATATTCTAGCAGGAAGAATTTAAGTGTGGAGGGAGGAAGAAAATTCTCAAAATTTTCAGAAACTAAGCACTTAGGAATCCTCCATATGAATTAAAATTAGAATAAATACATGCACATATGTAATAAAATAAAATTTAATTTATTCAATGAATTCATCTATAAACTAAGGATATCTAGAATGTGTAAATAATAAAAAACAACAATTAGTACACATGTGATTGAGTTGAAAGTAATCATGGTAATTATAGTTAAGAATGTGAGAGAAAGGATATGAAGTGGAGGAGTGACACCTTGGATAGAATATTTTTGTTAGGAAAGCTCTGTCAGCATTAATTTGATCCTTCGTGACCCCCTAATAATCATGGCTGAAGAAGGGTACAACCTTATGGGCAATTCATGGTTTTAGTTCTCTGATTCACTAGACTCACTACTACCAAGACAGGGTCATGTATTGATATGTGTGGCCAGTTTTACCTACACACTTGACATGGGTGCCAAGTGTTAAGGTGTCATAAAGTGTTTGTCACGAAAACTTATGAAAACTCTAATACATTGGCACAGCCATAATAAAAGGAAAATAAATAAAGAGTTATATGAGCTGTGATCTTATGGCGGGAAAATGAATGGTGGATAATTTCTCATTTCACTGATCATTTTAACTATGCACCACCGTTGATGTCACTGTCATCTTTTTTGCTTGAATATTGCTTGATCGCCCCTACCTACTTCCACAGGCCCCCAAACTTGTGATTGCGGTGCCTCCTTGACAAATCTGGCCCTTCACCAGCGTTCGTGGATCAGATTCAGAAATTTAGAGAGTCAATAATTGTACAAGTCATTATTAACAATGATATTAGTTTTAAGAAAGTTCACTACAAAAAATAAGACTATTAGCGGCAGTTTTTTTTAATAAAAAATTGCCGCTATTAGTCCTGTCGCTACAAAAAACTGCCGTTACAAGTAGTCTTTTTTGTAGTGGTTGGACATCTTATTATGAATAAATGGAAGCAACTCTTTTGGGCATTGTATGTTGCATACTACCTCAATCATATATTAAAGGATATTGCAAAGATGAAATAAGTATTGCAAGTAGTCGCGCTAGCTAGGGTTGTCAACGGATTGGGTCGACCTGATCCCTGACACAATCGATTTGAGTTTTTTACATTGGGTTGGGTCAGTCATAGCCTTACATATTGGAGCAACGAGGATTATAGAAACCAACCTGATCTAACAACGGATGCTGGCGATGCGAGAAGAGAGCCCCCCACTCAAAGTGTTCTGGTTTTAGTGCTGGTGAGCCACAAACTATTGGATGGGCCTATGGCCAATATGGAGTGCATCAATATGGCTCATGCAGAGAGAGTGGAAACCATGTGGAGAATCAATATCAGTATGACTCGAAACAATATGAGAGAACTTATGAAGCAGAATGGGGATTACGATTACAAGCACCAACAAAGTCAGTGATGAGGCAAGGTGAGGGCAACAACATGATCAAAAATCTTAATTTTGGTGATACTTGATTGTTTGACTACTTGTGTTCAGACTCCAGATTTGCTGAGACCAGATCGTTGAGACTTTGCACAGGAACAATATGAGAGACCAGATTTGTGCAGGTACAGCCAAGAAAAATACTATTAAAATTTTTGAAAACTAACATTAAAATTATATTAGATAAAAAAAATGAGGGTAGTGTATATAGAAATTTACAGTCTTTATACCATAGAAGAGAAGTGTATACACAAATGCACACATAAAATAAATATGTTTGGTTTCTGACGTTGAAGGATGCTAAAAGTTCTGCACCATGCCTATTGATTCTTAAAGTTCAAAAACTGAATTTTAAATGAGTTCCATATACATGCTTGTTCATTCTATCGGAGAAAATGTTTGATCAGAAATACAAGTGCATCTTTTGTATAGAAATATTGTCAAGAGAACTGAATCGGGGAAGTGGTGACCAGCATTGGGATCTAATTATTCAAAAACATAAACAGATCACAAATCCCCATGAATCTGTATCAAGAAAAACACAATAAAAGAATGGATAGGTACAAATTAAAAAAACCTAGCAAACTTGTATGATTAATCACCAATCACTTCCCGATTGAAGGTCCATGAATGGTTTAGTGTGACGGCCCGGATTCTGGTAATTGAAACCAGTGCCGTCGTGTCACTCATTAGGGTGACCCCCTTACGTACAAAACACTTGGTACATTCACACAATGCAGAAACAAAGCTGGTATCTCTAACTAAGCAGATAGAGTCATCATATACAACAAAAGAAAGCTCCATTTCTATATCTCATATCTCAAAACATATCAAAATAACAGTTCTAATACCATGCCAATCGCATGGACAAAGAACCGAAACGAATCATTGGTGATGGACATCCATCACCCAATAATGGTTCACAAAATAATACCCAAAATATATTACATCATTTGATTTTCTAACTCAAAAAGGTTGGACGTACCAAGCCCAAAACACCTAACAAGTACAAATAACTCCGTACTTCTACTTAGGAAAAAAATCCTTTGGTAGGGGCTCAATTTCCTCCTTTGGCTCATACTCTGGATCGTTCTCAAGATCCAACTCCTTCTCTAAATCCTCACCTGTGACGTACAGTAGAAAGGGTAAACTAACATCTACGCTCAATAGGGGAAAAAATATTAGTCGCATTTTAATCTTATATGTCAAAGCACTAAGTTTCATAACTGATTTTCATATGCACATCACATGTTTTCACATTTGAATTCCATCTGCTTGAACTTAATCACACACACACACACCCATTTGAATCACATGCTTTGTTTTTAAAAACATTTGATATAACTTAAGACTGTAACTTAAATTACCACCCCAAGCAAATATAGTATTGAGAGCCACATATTATACCGATGAGAATCCCAACCATAGTCATTCAATGAATCATTTACACATAATGCTCAAGCCCTTACGTTAGGAGGGATACCTGTGCCGAAGGAAGTATTACCATTGGCCGATAAGAGAATGAACTGATATCCCATCGTATATGAGCATAATGAACGGATATCCCGCAGTACCAGAGAACAATTTGGGATTCATTATACCGAACCTTAAATCATAGTGCAAAATGTAACTTATAATTTTCATACCGTGTAAAGTGATTATAATATATTTATTTTGGAAAAACTAATATTCATTCACGATTTTTGAATTCACATGAACACATTCTTCACATCACATCTCTCATATCACATCACATTTATATTTTTCAAAACTTGTTTGAAAGGTTAAAATTTCACATGCTTATTTTCACAAAACTTATCATGGCTTATCACATCACATTACCTAACTTATAAAGAGCACATTTAAATTAAATGATTGTAAGTTTTCCCCTACCTTAAAGCACGCTTAGCATAATCCATATATAAACCTTTTGAGGACTCACTCGTAGGCTCAACACTTTATCCTATGTCCAAATCATCCAAAGAATACTTAGGAATGCTTTAAAAAAACTAACGATAACAATTTTGAAGAATTCACACAAAAAAGAGTCAAAATAAGTCTGACTCTGTTTCTCGCGTGAATGAGCTCACAAACCTTCGGCGCACGATTGAAATTCAGCTTACTGACGCTGAATTTCACCAGTCGCTTTGGGCATGCAAGACTCTCGCGTGAGTGAGAAATACAACTCGCGCGAGTGAGTTCATACACTACTTACACCCTCGCGCGAGTGAGAAACATAGCTCGCGTGAGCGAGCTCACATGTCACTCATACCCTCACGCAAGCGAATATCAGAGGCTCACTGGAGTTTCTTTTACTCGGTTGAGTGAGGCTCAATGATGCCTTTCTGAAGGCCTCTCGCACGAGCGAGCTTCGAAACTCAGGCACGCGAGAAACAGAAACACTTCAGATATGAGTTTCCTTAACTCGATCTCTTCGCGGTCTGTTCTCCAATCTCTTCCACACTTCTTACACATCCTATTCTACAATTTGTACACACATGAGTGTCGATTTCGTACCTTTAAACATTAAAATCGTGCAAGGGTCAGAGCGCTCTCTCCTCACATGGTAATTGATCTTAAACCCCATTCCGTCTCCCTCCAAGTACTACAATCTCCACAATGTCGACACAATCGGATGGTGATTTTCCACACTCGAGTTTGCGAAAGTTCCACAACGATCTAGCGGCTTGAAACACATGGATTCAAGTGAATCCTTCTCTACTAACCCTTCTTCTCTTTCTCTCTCTCAAAGCTAACAAAACAATCACAAGTCTTGCACGTGAGTTACCCCTCACTTATCCAAACAAGCACTTTGTTTCCTTGTGAAGCACATACACACACATGGTGTGGTATTCTTATCCACTTACTCTCTCTTTGCTAGACACATACACCTATTGGTGTGTACCTGTGAAAACTCATTCACTTAATCCGACGCACACACATTCATAGGTCATTACACAAGCACACCGACTCAACAAAATACTATAATCGTACAGTGTACCACACCAGCACCTACTCACATTTACTTACACGAGTTCCTAAAATTGGGGTCATTACATTCTCCCCACCTTATAAAATTTTCATCCTCGAAAATGGATTAACATAACGAGATTCAACCACACTCACGAAATGGAACACCCACACACACATTCACATTATTCAATTGAACGAACACAATCGTGAAGCAGATGTGTATGTACGCATCAACTTCAAAGCTCACATACTCATTCACAATCCAGAGCTTACGTACACGCACCACATATTGCATAAAACTTATTCATTCTTGCAAAAGTTCCACATTGACCTCAAATTTGTCTATCATGACCATCACACAAAATTTAAGAATGCTTATGCCAACACATTTGAAAAAATCATCCATCCTAAAATCACACAGGAGTTGTGTGAAGCATATATCTAAACTCCACCTGGTCAAATTGACCATACATTTATATCTGCACAAAACTGCAACCAATATATATGCACACTACAAGGCTCATCAAAATTGTCATTTGAAATACCAAACCCACATAAAAATCTAGTACCACATCCATACACCGTGATGAATCCACAATTAGTCATGGTGACATTGTAAAAAAAAAAAAAAACTAGAGTCCTTGCACATTAACCCAAAACAAAGCTATTTAAATTCCTGCCACACACATCCACACCAAATTGTTGTGATTGGTTCAATTAGCTAATCCACACATAGGTATGTATAACAACACATTGCCACACATGGGCACCTAAAGAAAAAATTACAATAGAGAATACATGTACCTATTCCAAATGAAAAATATTTACAAATCACGAGTTGAGTATCCAAAACACTCATGGATATATCGACTACACAAAGAATCGAATTTAATAAGAACCTGAATTCAAACCCTTTCACATTCAACTTTAAACTATTCACCATAACACAAAACCATTTATATCGAAATTTAACATGTAAAGGTGACAACCATGTCACAATAGTTTGAGAACTCATACACCAAAAAGTAACAAAAATTCATCCATTCATATTTCAAAAATCAAAATTCCTCAAATCATTCTCCATCATCACCAACTATAACTAACTCTCAGCATCATCACTATGATCAGACTCCTCTTCGGAATCATCCTCACCAGAACCCGAATCGTCGTTAGTCTCCTCACCGGCGTTAGCCGTCGCGCCAGAGCTGGAAGTACCAAAAGTAGCAGACCAGGTGTAGACACCCCCATTCCGCCCTCTCGGAGTACACGAATTCGTTTGGTCAACCCTTAACCTTTTAAACCCTCGACATGGGACCATGCAACTCTACATGACTGAACATAGGCTGAAACAATAGCTTTGTGGCTTAGATCCCAACGTAGGGAGGCTATATACTAAGCAATAGTATATAGTCGAAATGCATACTGAAACAATAGTCCTGAATTCCATTCTTGAGACCATACCCGGACAACCTTGAATTAAGAGCCTGAAAACCCGCGTGTAATTCGATCACGCGCATAGCCACGAGCGCGAGTGTGACAGCCCGAATTTCTGTGCCCGAAAATCCGTGCCATCAGGATCATACTCTGGATGGTCCCCAAGATAAATCACGAAGTGTCTGCTCGTATAGCGAAAACTGAGCAGACACTGTCCAGCAGTGGTAGATCGAGTCATCTCAAGGCATTTAAAATAGAAAGAAACAATAAAACAAACTTGTATTTAACCATATAAAAAGAATATACATTCCCAAAAAGGAACCAAGAAGAACCAATGGTGATGGACATCCATCACCCAAAACAATGGTTCCAATAGAATGTATGATAATACTATAAAAGAAAGAAAATATCTACAGAAGTAAATACAGAAGTGGCCACCAGGCACACAACAATCTAAAGTTTATACAAAATCCCTCAAAATAGTGGGCCAGTATACTAAGGATAGAAATCGTCCGCCTGGACATCAGTCTCCTCGTCCTCTGCCTCAGCCTCTAGATCCGGCTGATAGTCAGGGTCACTCTTAGTGCCAGGAACTCTAGCCTCAGAACCTAAAATGTTAATGGGAACAGGGTGAGCTAACCATCTAAGCTCAGTAGAAGAATATCAGTTAAAATTATATCTTAATTGTAAAACATAGCAGTAGAAGACATGGTCAGAATTGAACAGATGTAAACAGATATTTCAGAAATGCAGAATTTATCAAAGTAGGCAAATCGTATCGGAATTCAAGGAATGTGATGCATATAGTATTTAATGACTTAAAATAATAAACTTAAATAACTCCCATGAGTATAGCACGTGATAGCCATATTTGGTCCGATGGGTAATCCCTACTATCGTCGTTCACATGAACAATTTCAGGAATGCGACAATGCCTCAACTATGGAGTGTAATTATGTCGAGGATTTCTAAGCAGATGCACGAGTGTGCCAGACACGGATATACCGCCGAGACGGTGAGATTCGTCAGATTAATAAACCTCAAATCACATGCAGACATATTATACTTTAACAGAATTCAGATGACAGATGACAAGTGTCAGATAACAGGATTCAAATGCATAACAGAGTTGCCACACATATGCTAAACATGACTAAACAGTAAAATCAGACTATGCAGTTATATGTAGAATATTTGGAATCCATGAGATCAAGAATAAATGTAATTTCAATTGAATTCCCCTACCTCAGTTCAGATCTCTTTCTAAGCAAATCCAAAGCTTTCTAAAGCGTCATGGTTCGATCCTAGACCATAAATATTGTATACTAAGTGTCAGGCAGGTCAGAAAGTCAACTGGTATGGTGTCCAGTAGCATTCAATTCACATAACCAAATCAGGACAAAAACAAGGGTGATTGATCGATCAACACCTTTATTGATCGATCAATCCTCCTTATTGATCGATCAATGTCTTCATTGATCGATCAATAACCTAAACTTTCTCACAAGTAACAGAGGTAGTTGATCGATCAATGACCTTTATTGATCGATCAACACCCTTCATTGATTGATCAATACCTTAATTGATCGATCAATAACCCCCTTTTCTTCACACTTTGCCATAGCCAAATTGATCGATCACCAGCTTGGTTGATCGATCAATGTGTCCTATTGATCGATCAATGCCCTCATTGATCGATCAATTGCCTAAATTCTCAAATTTCTCACCTTCTGTTCATATGTATAATTTATACAGATTCATTGATCAATGCCTTCATTGATCGATCACTACACACAAGTGATCAATCAATGCCTTCATTGATCGATCAATACCAGTCATTGATCGAGCACACTCCCTGTGATCGATCAATACTTAGGATTGATCGATCAATTTACTAATTGATCGATCAATGCCCTTCGAGCATTGAACTACCATAAATATTCAGTGTTCTATTCCCTTTTTGTTTTATATTGATTGATCGATCAATCACTTCATTGATCGATCAACATCCTTCATTGATCGATCAATCTAGCATTGATCGATCAATGATGACAGCTTCAGTGTCATTAATGGAGGTCACTTATTTTCCCTCCATTTGACCCATCTTCATTAATGGTTTCTCACAACCATTACTACACACACAAACACATATTTAAAGGCTTTCATTTGCTCAAATCTAAACGCATAATCTCACCTTTACTTGGGCCCTTTCGGGGCTTCGGCAAATGATTCGAAAGAGGGTTTCAGATATGGAACTCGAGCTGTATCTCCATTATGACTTCGATACGTGATGTATCGACTCCGATTCAGTACGCGGAGGTCTCACACACACCTGAACTATGCTTGAGTTCGCCTTATTGAACTCACCCTACCTCATCTCGCATCGACGTACGATCCTCGTAGCTCTAACCCTATTTCCTCACAAAACACTCTAAATCTCACCTAGCCATTGGATTCTAGCTCAAGAACAAGAGGAAGAAGAACAAAAAGCACCTCTCCAGGTTTCTCCCTTCCCTTATAGGCTACCCAAACTGAAATATCTTTGATATTTCAGTTTAGGCCCTAATTTAAGCTTCGGTGTGAAACACTCATACGACTTCTAAGGCGTAACGTGTTACGTCGACATCCTACACGACTCAGACTTAAACGAAAATTCACGTGTGAATTCATCTAACTATGATGCAACTTTATGTTAACTAACATTAATTATGAATTTTAAAATCTATCTCGATTTCCGTGCAGAGTACGAATATCGAAATCGTCAGGTTCTTATTCAGAATTTTAGGGTTGTTACAACATGTTCATTCCCCTTTCAGACCAAC
The DNA here is from genome assembly GCA_021018995.1 of Chloranthus sessilifolius. Lineage (NCBI taxonomy): Eukaryota > Viridiplantae > Streptophyta > Magnoliopsida > Chloranthales > Chloranthaceae > Chloranthus > Chloranthus sessilifolius. The sequence goes on along the minus strand of CM037597.1, from coordinate 27,180,295 downwards.
CTTCCTTTCACAGACCGTTTTGAGACTCGATTACGCGTTTGGAAACAGACGCGCGATCGGATTGAGCGCTACACCACTAGCGCGTAATTGGCCTACGCTCGACCTAGTCTCCTACCCTTGACTCCTACGTTTCCTTGATTAAGCGCTTCAGGTAACACGCTTAATCGGATTACGCACGTCCTACCATGCGCGTAATTAGTCCTGATTTTGTTAGGACTAGAAAACCCGCTGAGTAATTTAGTCCGTCGCTCACTGAGTCGGTGACCGACTTAAAGCAATTAAGCATAAGAAAACTGGCGCGCAATTCAGTTAAACATCTAGAAACGGGCGCGTAATTGAATAAAAACCTATAAAATCTTTTTTTCTCAAAGGGAGAAAAGAGGAGGTTGCAAATTTTGAGAAACGGGAGCGTAAATTCTGAAACCAGAGAGTTCCGAGAACGGATCCCTAGAGCAAATAGGCATGATTTTAATATTCGAACTCTAAGATTTCTCACCGCAGCCCCGATTCTAATTTTTAGATCGTAGCATCCTCTTCGAACACACAACACGAGAGGCTGCGAAATTCAGAGAGGAGAGACCATAAATAAAAAATTAGAGAGCTTCGAGAACGGATCCCTAGAGCAAATTAGCCATGATTTTAATATTCGAACTCCGAGATTCCTCTCCGCAGCCCCGAACCTAGGTATGAATTTACTTTTATTTTAGATTAGGATTTCCCTTAGTTTAATTCATCAATTCTATTTCTAACTTTTAGACCGTAGCACCCTATTCAGACCGAAATTCTCTATATCCGATTCTAGATCTCTGTTTCTTGAATCGGTCCTTAATTTAACGGTTCGATCCACCGACTTTATACTTTGATTCTACTCCAAATCTTAATCTATAGTCCTATCATTAATTTCTGGTTCTGACTCTCAGAGTTCAAGACCAATCCTTAATCATACGGCCTGATTTTATTTTTATTTCGGACCCGAATTCAATCCTAAATTTTAATATATAATTTAATTCTATATTTTCATACCATCAAAAAAATCCAAAACTATAAATTTAAGTTCATGACTTTAGTCTCTTAATTTAATTTTCTATTATAATCTCAAATTCTATTCCAAAAATACCTTTTTTTTAATTATTAAATACCAATCTATCTTTTATCTCAGTCATCCGATTTGCCCACGGGAGCTTACAGAGGGTACTCGGGAACGAGGCCAATCCTCCTTAGCATAGCAGGCCCAACCCCCCTTTTTTATATTGCTTAGGATTACTTAGTTAATTTTAATTAGTTTTTATTGCAGTATAATCCCTTAATGGCATCTAGTAGGCCTCTATATCATTATTTGCTTTGATTCAATTCAGTATTCCAGTTTAGTTAGTTTATTATCTTAAATCAGAGTTTAGGAAAGTTAATTTACTTATTATTCGTTAGATCCTTGCCATAACCAATCCACAGATTATGATTCAAAAATAACAAAAATTAATATTATTGCATCAATTATTTACTTATATTTTTAGTAAGTTAATTTATTGCTTTAATCAGAGTCGTAGTAAAATTAGTTTTTTGTGTCTTCTTTAATTAGAATTCTAGTAGGACTGCTTAAATTGCTTTAGTTATAATTACAATACGATTAGTATACCTGCTTCATATAGAATTACAATACAATTAGACTCTTTTATTTAATTGTAATATTATTGGAACTGATGCACATGCACTCCTAGTACTGGTAGGAGACTGGAATTGATTGGACTCTTAGTAGAGCTAGGACTTTGATATTAATTGGACTCCTAATGATGCTGAGAAACTGAAAATGATTGGACTCTTGATAGCATCAGGACACTAAAATAACCTATCATAATAAGCTCACCTAATCATAATCCACAACAAAAAAAGGAATATAAACCGACTATAACAGTAACAAGGGAAGCTAAAAAGAAAGTTAAAACTATCTAATTAAAAGAGGACACTACTGCTGATGTTCGCAGGCGAACGATTCAGTATAAAAGTAACCCACACCCACTTAAACACGTGATCATTGACGTGTTGCAGCGTCAATTAATATCTGCAGTTGGCGATCGCAAATCAATTAGGAATCATTCTAGGAAATTCCTCTTATTACTATTTACCCCCACCTTATCACACACACCGCATCGCTAGAGTCTAACCGGACAAAATTGGAAGCCACCTATTCAACGGGAACCGAGAGGAACCCAGAAAAAGCGCACACCAACAAACTGGCGATCGTGATGAGACACTTTTGTAAACCCCTTCTTTTTCTTTAGATAGTTAGCTTTATTTTACTTCCCTATTTTTTTCTTTCCGGTCGTGTCGTTTGAATTTAGATTATATATATATATATATATATGAGTCGTTGCCAAAGACTCGAAATGTCTGGCATACGTAGAGTAAGTTTAGGAGACCTGCCGTTGTAGGAATTTCATAACAACCCTGCCTACGAGGAAGAATCACCTTATACTTTTAGCCTACGACAACCTGAAGTCAACATGGCTGGTGAACAAGAGAACCCCTTTTCTACACCACACGCCGGTAATAGCCATTGCGACAGAAATGATAGCTCTGGACAAAATCTCACCACTCAACAAATCGTAGAACTTAGCATCCAAAGAATACAAAGAGGAGGCGATGATTCCGAAGAGTTACTTCGAGGATTGACTGCTGCATATGAAACCATTAGGGGACAACAAAATTCCGGAGAGCAGGAGCGACAAGAGAGACCACCTTCTACCCCAAGCATGGTGTTAGCCTGCGCTACGCCATTGAGGTAACATACTCACACGTTCTTTAATAATAGTTTGCCAGACAAGGGTATCTCACGCGTCGCTCTCAAAGACAACACTATAAAGGTTGAAGACCTCCCAAAAATGCTCGATGAATACATGGCCAAGAGGGAATGCCCAAGTCGCTCGTTCGGATTCAATAAATTCTATCGAGATATTGAATTTGACCTACCGATAGGATTTAAACTGTCAAAATTTACTAAATACAATGGCACCAAAAATCCGAACCATTACTTGGCCCTCTTTTGTAATGATTGCCGACCTATACGCAAAAATTAAGGACTTCTCATTCATTACTTTCAACGTTCATTAGAAGGAGAAGCTCTAGACTGATTCGCGGAGCTCCCCTTTTATAAGATAGAGACTTTTGATGAGCTAGTCGGTTGATTCCTAGACCAATACAAATACTTGATTCAAGAGATGGTTAGCCTCAGCGACCTGATGGCGGCCAAGCAAGGACCAGATGAAGAATTCATCGACTTCGTCGCTAGATGGCAAAAGCTTGCTGCTAGAACTGGCACTTCAATGAAAGAGAAAGATTCAATTGACATTATTATTGATAATTCTAAGGAATTACTAAGGAGCGCCCTAGTCATCAGCGATTGCTCCGACTTCACTGCACTTACTCTCGGGCATCCAGACTAACGCGACACATTAAGGGCAGAGATCTTGCATTATCCATAGTCATGTCAAAGGTGGGCTCCTCCAACGACTCGAAACCAAAAAATTATAAGAAAGCCTCAGGAACCGAACAAGTTAATATGGTTGTCAATCAAGGGCAAAATTCGAATAACGGGATATTCCCACCACGCAACTTCAGGCAGAACCAGACCCAACAACGATACGCTAGTCAAAATCATGGCGCTAATCAACACAGGTACGCAAGCCAGAACCAGGGCCAAAACCAGAACTAAGGCTAATATCAAAATAGAAACCAATACCCTAACACTTATCAGGCCCAAAATGCAGCACAGAGTCGACCAGCCCATGCTCTGAATTATAACAGCGTACCTCCACCTCAGAACTTTAACCCAGTTAGGGGACCCTACCAGCCAAAGCGAGAACACTATCCCCCTTTACCCGATACTATTTCCAACATTTTTCACCTCCTTAGCGCCTAGAATCTCTTATGATTCCCACAAGAAAAGCCTAGGCCATGGCCTGCAAATCTCGACTACGGTAAATACTATTCTTTACACCGGTACGCGGGACACAACCTAGAGGACTGTTGGGTTCTCAGGGACATGATCTATGACATGAACGACCGGAATCAAATTGATTGGGAAGCACTTAGGAACCCTGACCCTAATAACAATCAACCCTAATAGAATTTTGGGATCATAAATAACCCCATGCCCAACCACAACCAAGGGACACCGGCCCAGGTCACCACTGTAGATCTCCCTAGTCAACCTTATTTCCAGCCTTCGACATTAATCACTCGTATCCTACCCTCCAACTCTGTTACTGCCCCTATAAGAACTCCATCCTCATTACAACCTGCTACCTTGATCACACGGATCGCGCCACCGATCCCGCCTCCATATATGAAGTTTACTCAAATACGAGTCCAATCCTTCAAGGCAAGGAGGCCATTCTTTCATCATTCCCCACTAGAGCCATTGAACCCTCCAAATCCTGAATCACCAGTGCTGCCACTCCCTTTACTCGACTCTGAATCTGAGTGTGGAGACTATGCTCTCCAAACCGTCATTCTGATAGTCGCACGAATAGACAGTGTCGCCCACACGACTCCCAACCAAGAGAGTGAAGCCAGAACTGAGTATCCGTCAGATGAAGAGCAAAGTGAATGAAAAGAATACCTAAATTCATGCTAGACATTGGTCTCCACTTTCTTAGAGGAAGAAGATCACACGCAATACCTCCCACCTTGGAGTAGTACCATACGGACATGCACTTTGACCCTTAACTTCACTCGCTTCACAAATGCACTGACGTCGAGTCATGCTTGGTTCGACCAGGAACCGGCCTACCTTATTCTCAAGTCAGGAACCAACTATCCACCTCTCCCTTTCCCGCAGAATAAAGATTTCACGCATGTACAACTACCCGAGGGGAACACGAGAGAAAGGGAAGTTGACTTGCCACCCCCACCGCACGTCATCCCACCACCAATTCTCGTACCACAACCACCTCAGTCACCTGTACCTAGGGCCCATTGGTCGGGCAAATAAATAACACTCAAGCCAGGGCAAGAGTATAATTTATTACGACATCTCCAAAAGATCCCAACCCAGATATCTATATTAGAACTCATCAAGAAGTCGCCTGATCATCACCTACTATTAATAAGGATACTTGAGGACACTCAAGTGGACGAACACATGACCTTGGATGAGCTTCATCAAATTACCTCTGTCATGACACAACCTCCCGCCCTCACATTCATGGATGCAGACATGCCTAAGGAGTCACTTCGCGGGAGCGCTCCCCTCATATATCTTACAGTCATAATCAGAGGTTCTCTGTGCCCCATGCACTAGTCGATACAGGTGCAGGACTCAATATTTGCCCTCTCACCACATTGAAAACACTTGAATACACAGAACAAGATGTCAGGCCCTCGGCCTTGTGCTCATAACCTATGACGGCTCGCATCATTTTGTAAAAGGAACTATCAAACTTTAGGTCCGCCTTGGACCCATGACAAAAGATGTTACGTTCCATGTTGCTAACTCCGCTAGCACATATAATCTCATTTTAGGCAGAAAATTGTTAGAATCAATGAAGGCTGTCGCATCCACATACCATCAATGCATTAAATTCCCGTATGAGCACTCCATTGTCCATATATATGCTAATGCACCCCTTCAGGAGATGGATACCGATTACGCGGCAAGTATTTTGACGGCCCATGAATCTATTTAAACACAGGCCACATCCAAAAGACGCGAATTCCTGATGAAGCAACTATCGCAGGAGTCTGGTCACCTGCCCTTCCTGGTTTCCACCTAGAGCGACAACAAGAGCTAATGAGGAGGGAGGTTGGCCTAGACCTCGCTAGATTATACGTCATCAACCCAACCGCGATGAAAGGGTGAGATCTTATATACCAACTCGGATATGTCTCCCACACTGGACTCAGTAAGGATGAGCAAGGGCGTGTGAAACCTATATTCCCAACTAAAATATGCAAGCACATAGGAATAGGTTACCAATCGAACGGCTAACCAGCCGATTTATTCCCTACTTCACCGAAATGGTCTCTTTATGACCACTTCGTCTATGGAACTACTGAGAAAGCAGATGTGCCGAAGCAAAAGGGAGTATCTTTCACCAAACCTCAGGAGACCAAAATTGAACTAATATCTAAAGCATTCAATGATTTGACAAACCTGAATGATGATATCGACGAACCCCTCGAAGGAGTCAAACCTTTGTTTGACACAAAATCTCATAGAAGGAAGAAAGAAAGACCCTCTAGAAATCGAACCACAATTACAGGATTGGGAATCTACGGATGACGAAGATTTTCACATAGAGGCCTTACGAGATGATGAAGAACACTCACGGTCACCATGGGAGCGGGATGATACCTTGCAAGAAAATATTAATTCATATAGCATCCACCTTTGCCTCGGCCTTAGAGGATGGGAATGCCTATGGGACTCGCCTTGTATCTTTCACCCATATCAACACCGGTGCGAAGCATTTACTCGTATACTGATTAATTTGCTAGCAAGATCACACATCCTATAACGACCGAGGTGGATGGAGCCGACCCTACAACCATAAGCACGACCAGTAATCCACCAACCTCGCTCTTCTCACTAGAAGAGAGAAGACCCTATGGTTAGTTATTCGACTTAGGGGGAAACACCCACGTCCCACTGCTAGAGTTTGAAGAGGAGTTTGAATTAGACACTCCTTCGTCCCCAGATGCACCACAGCTCCAAATATTTTGGCAATCGCTCGAGGAAGAGTGGCGACCTCCACCAAGTGATGACGAGGACTACTGGATAGACCTTCCTGTACTCAAACTGGCAGAGCAAGCCAAACTAGAACTTGACGCCTTATCAGATCTAGAGAGTGAGTTGGATAATATCATCGATCATAACTTGGAAGGACGAGAATGTCCTTGGGAATTTCCCTACATTTCTTACCATTACCAGTGCCGTTGCCGAGCATGTGCGCTCATCCCAATATATCATAAAGATCAAGAGAAAGAGCTCCCTCTCCTTGAGGACCCTTTAGGAGATTCCCCCTCACGGGAAGGACAATCATCTCATAATTTCAACGATGATGGTTCAATCGATTATGATCTCTCGAGCTTCTTCAGGGAAGAGACAATCAACCTAGTAGAGGAAACTCAGACTATGATACCCCTGTCATCAGCATTGCTTATTTGAAAGATACCATTGGATGAGGACTCCAAAAAAAAAATGCCAAATTTGCAACAAGTTCGTGTTCCCCTGAAGGATTGCCCGAACGACTCCCGCAGCCGTCTCGCTCCCTCAACTAGAGGAAGCGGCTCTCTTGGTGCCTCTTGAGGCCACCGACCCTGCACCATATTTATTATAAAAAATAAAAAAATAGAAAACATAGAAAACCCTAAAAAGCTAGAAACATAAAACCCCAAAATATCAGAAAACCTTGAAAAAAAAAGGGAACTCTTTATCCTGACTCAAGTCTGCAGTCAACGAGAGGACTTCCCTCCTCTAACTCCTGACCCGTCTCGCGCGCAAGGACGCAAAGCCTTTAGGCTAAGTAATAAGCCAGTCATCATACCAGAAGAGATACTCCACGACTTCGAGAGAAGAATTAATGGCCTTAACCTTCACTTTACCAAAGATCTTTCGGTCATAAATTGAGTCGATGAAGAGTTGCCTTATGCAAAAATAAATCCCCAACCTAGTAATTTTGCGGTATACGAGCTTATCGAGGATGAAGGAGGAACACCAGGCCCTGATGAGACTCAGGACTTTTGGCGAGTTATTAAACGTTTTGACGAATAGACACAGGCTGAACTCACGAAGGAAATCGATTTTAGCACCGACGAAAAACCCAAGAAACTATTAATTAGTGCGACGCTCAATTCTAGAGAATGTCAATAGATTGTACAAACCCTACAGGAACATCTCGACTCTTTCGCCTGGTCCTACGAGGACATGCTTGGTTTAGACCCAAGCCTAGTAGAACATCGTCTTGTCTTAGAACCTGATGCAAAGCCTATTAAGCAGAAACTCCGCAGGATGCACCCCCAAATAGCCCTTCAAGTCAAAGAGGAAGTTGACAAGTTACACAAAGCTAAATTTATCCGATTTGTCCTCTACCCCAAGTGGGTTGCCAACATAGTACCTGTCACCAATCAGGCATGCCCAAAAGATGAATTCCCACTCCCACATATTGACACTCTTGTTGATAACACCGCTAGACATGAGATATTGTCTTTCATGGACGATTTCTCTGGATATAATCAGATCAAGTTAGCAGAGTCTGACTAAGAGAAGACTTCCTTCACCATACCATGGGGGACTTACTGCTACGTCGTCATGCCTTTTGGGCTCAAGAATGCCGAAGCCACATATCAATGTGCCATGATGGCTATTTTTCACGACATGATGCATAAGTGTGTAGAAGTTTATGTCGATGACATATTAGTAAAGTCCCAGACGCGAGTAGGAAACGCTGAAGCCCTTCAACTAGTGCTGCAGAAAGCTAAGAAATATCAACTAAAAATGAATAGTAAGAAATGTATTTTCGGAGTCACCTTCAAAAAATTACTTAGTTTTATAGTTAGCAACCGAGGGATTGAAGTCGACCCTGTGAAAGTGAGAGCCATTTTAGAGATGCCACCTCCAAGCAATATTAAGGAATTACGAGGTTTGATAGGAAGATTGCAATTCATCAGGAGATTTATCTCTTAGCATTCAGACCGATGCGATCCTTTCTACAAACTACTTAAAGGAGGAACCGAGTACAGATGGGATGACCAATGCCAACAAACTTTTAATAACATTAAAAAATACCTCCTTAACTCGCCAATACTATCGCCACCAGTTCCCAGAAGACCCCTAATCCTGTACCTTTCAGCAAAAGATAAAGCGATGGGAATAATCTTAAGACAATATGAAGAAGATGGCAAGAGAGAGAAGGTCATTTACTACCTTAGTGGAATGATGGTCGAATACGAACGAAAGTACACTTCTATGGAGAAGACATGCCTCACATTGGTTTGGGCTTCAACTAAATTATGACATTACTTCGGAGCACATAAGATACTAGTGCTAGCCCGAATGGATCCTCTGAAGTACATATTCGAAAAGTCAGCCACATCAGGAAAGATTGCCCGCTGGCATATGCTATTATAAGAATTCGATATCACTTACGTCACCTAGAAGTCGATCAAGGGGCAAGCCATTGCAGATTACCACACAGATCTTCCACTCCTGAATGATGAACCCATACACGCAGACTTCCCTGATGATGACTTACTCCTAATTCATGATGAAGAGCCCGATAAAACCTCATGGACTCTCTATTTCGATGGTGCTCTAAATCACAAAGGGAAGGACATGGAAATAGTCCTTCTAAGCCCGGAAGGAGTGATGATACCCAAGGCTTTCCAACTAGACTTCCCTATTACCAATAATATTACAGAATATGAAGCTTTTATAGCTGGATTGCGGACAACGTTACAATTAGGTGTCAAACAGTTAAAGACCATAGGCGATTCTAAACTAGTAATCTTGCAAGTCATAGGAGAATGGAAAACTAAGGAAAGGAGATTGATGAGATACCTAGAGACCGCTCAATATTTGGTGAATAAATTTGAAAAGATCTCTTTCACACACATCCCTAGATTAGAAAATGAGTTAGCAGATTTCTTAGCTACACTAGCCTCTGTCATCCAGATACCTATCGGCCAAAATACCAAGGCCTTCTTCATTGAAAGATTAACAGTACCCGCCCACAAAGTAGCATGGACCGTTACAAGGGAACTACCAATTCTCCCTGCCAGCACGGAATCAAAAGAAATAATCACTCCAGAAAATCACGTTGAAATAGAAATCGAAGTCGCTACGTTCAAATTCGAGAAATCACCAATCGACGACAGACAGCCATGGTATTTTGATATGTAGAGTATCTTGAAACATCAACACGTTCCCCCATATGCCACAAAGATCGAACAAAAGATCATAAGAAATCGGTGCGCTCGATTTATATACTCGGTGAAACATTATATAAAGAAGCCTTCACCAAAGGAGTACTGCTGTGATACATTACGATTGTCAAAGGACAATACATCATTTGAGAAGCACACGCCAGCGCCTGCGGTGCCCACTCCGGTAGATAAAGACTCGCCGATCAAGTTACATGACAAGGCTACTTCTGGCCGATGACGATAAGAGACTGCCACCTCTACATTCAATCCTGCAAACAATGTCAAGAGCACGCTACACTTATCAAAGCTCCATTAGTTGCACTAAATACCATGACCTCGTCGTGGCCATTTTCAATGTGGGCCTTCAACATCATTGGACTGTTTATAGACACCGTTGGAAATATTCACAAGCATGCATTAATACTTACAATGACCAAATACTACACCAAATGGGTAGAGGCCGATTCATATGTTCGAATCACCGCTTCGACGCTCGCGAGGTTTATAGTTTGAAATATCATTAACCGATTTGGAGTACCCAGAATGTTCATCACTGACAATGGACCGCAGTTCATTACAGAAAAGATGAAGAAGTTATGCAAGAAGTACGACATTAATTTGTGCCACTCATCGCCGTTCTACCCTCAAGGCAATGGACAAGCAGAAGCTATGAACAAGACGCTGATTCGAATCCTAAAACGAACTGTGGAAACAAGAATTGGAGCCGATTAGCTCGAGCGATTACCGGAAGCACTCTGGGCCTATAGGACCTCTATTCGCACGACCACTGGCCAAACTCCCTACCTACTCACCTATGGGATGAAGGCAGTCCTACCATATGAGATACAAGTCCCTTCTTTATGTATCCAACTCGACGATGAGCTATCCTTAGATGAGAGGAGAATTGTTTTACTTACTCAATTAGAGCGACTTGATGAATAGGCCTAAGGGTAGTTGATCATGCTCACGTATATCTGAGGAGAATGGCTAGGGCCTACGATAAGAAAGTCCTTGAATGAACCTTTAACATTGGCGAACTAATTTTAAAGAAAATTATGCCTTCCAAACATGTGAGCCTTGAACGAACCTTTACTGAAACCGAACTAGGAAGGCCCTTACGTGATAACAGCTGCATACCCTGGAAATGCATACAAATTGGCGAACCAAGACGGGGAAGAACTCCCTAGCCCCTGGAATACCATGTACCTTAGAAAATACTATCCTTAGTCTTATGACTTCAATCCTCAGAATATCCTTAAAAATCTTTGACTTGCCGCCCACCATTTAACACTCGGGCGATTTGATGGAAGGACTAGTGACCTACCTAAAACTTTTTTCAAAAGCATAAGAAACACCCGTTTCTCATTTCCTATCCCCGCCATTATAGGAGATGTTAGAGCAAAAAAATGAAGATATTAGGTTCAATCAAAACTCATCATTCTTACACCAACTGGATGCTTTAAAAAAATGTACACAAAAAAAAATATATCGAGTGAGAGCATCACGACGAATGAATAAGTCAATGAACTCAAGGAAGCATAAGCAGGCCGTGAGGACATCTCCAGTAATTTTATTGGAAGTGTATAAGCAAGCTGCGAGGGCATCCCTGATATTCTCATACTACTAGATGTCGTCATAAGGTGGCAGGAGGAGGATAAACCCCTTCTAGCCATAGAATGCGAGATTTTGATGGTACCAAAACATGACGAAGGGCTCGATCATGGCATTCCATACCCCTCAGAGGAGAAGATTGTTACTTACCCCTTTCGAAAAGGTATTAGTTACGAACTATTCCCCATATCACTAAGCCTTACCTCTCCCCTTCCTAGTTTTATTTTGGACGATGAATCTGAGACTTCACAGGATATTCCTAGGAATGAAACTTAAAACCACTTACTGATGATTGATGCAATCACCCATTATACTTACCATGCTTTTCCCGAATAACCACGGAATAGGATGATCAATATATTAAGATAGACCCCGTACACCATTAATCGAAGGACCTCCCCCCGGTTCGGAGACAGTATTGATGCACTTTTCTGCAAGACTAATTCACCTAATACCCATGACTACTTATAGACCCAAAATACTTATCTAAGGCTCAGGGAAGCTCCATTGCATCCATATGCTGGGGCATTTTTTATTTTTTATAGAAAAAGAAGGTAAACTACACCAGAAGCGCCGACCCGACCACCAAAAGATAAAGAATGATAAAGATACTGCTCAGAGAGCACTATCAAAATATCGTACTGCAAGTTCAACCACGCTTCTACGCTGGGGCATTTTTTTTATTTTTTGTTGTCATTATTTTTATTGTCATTTGCTTTCCCTGTTGCACTATTTATTATTTCAAAAAAGAAGGAAAAAAAAGAAGAAAAGAAGGAAAGAAGTAAAAAAAAAAAGAGAAAAAGAAAAAGAAATAGAAAAAGAGAAAAACTTATATCCACCTTTCTATCACCAGACCCTGGTCAGAGATATTCACCCCCCATGACAACTGGCAAGGGGGCGAACAAAACTACTGATAGCATTATCTTTACATATGTAGACACAAAGCGACCTTCAAACCAGCACCAGGCCAACTCAGAAAGCATCCAAGTCCCAGTGACGGCTGACAGCACCGAAGGCAAAAAGAAAACACCAAAAGGTAATCAAAGGAGGAGAAGCAAATCAGGTACATCTGAATCAAAAATCCATATATGTATGTAGACATGTACCAAAAAAAAATAATCCTTCCTTTTTCCTTCACATTTGTCACTGGGGACACTCCCCCTAGATACAATGCACATACAACAAATATAAACAAATGCACACACACCCCTAATCCCTACGCTACCACTGAGGAGGACGAGCACCGCTATAGCCGGTATCGTCAGCCCGGTGGCCCGTAGACTGATCATCTAAAAACACAATCCTGACACCCGGAGTCCTTGGAACCTCTAAACGGTGAGGACCCCCCACTGAACCCCCCTCACTAGCCTCACTGATAGATCGCCTCGACTAAGAATAAGGAGGAAGCCTCGCATGATTCCCCCGAATGACGCAATCCTCACGACTATCACTCTTGTCGCGATTGCGAGAGGTATGACGAGACTGCTTAGCTGAAGAACTCGTAGCCCTCAACTCTGACCCCTCACGATGACTAGCCGACCTGCGCGACCCCCGCTCGCCTCTCGTCAGGCGATACTGTAGCCGATCCAGGGATACCTGCATCTCTGCCCATGTCGTCCGACACACTGCCACTAGTGCCTCCGTATGAGTCCTCTACGTGACCAACATCTCGACCACCAGATCCTCATGACTCTCCAGCTCTTCGAGGACCCGTCTCGCCTCCGGAATGGCGCGCGCCTGCGTTGCCTCTAGCCGTGCCTCCTCGAGTTGACGAACCTGTATAACTCTATTGAATTAGAAGAAGCAAACATATGCATATACGAACAACAACAAAACCCAAAATAAAAAATACATATACACCAGATCTAGCCTCTCTCCTAGAAGTTGCTTGACTGTCTCCGCGGTCACAGGATCAACAGATGGCACCCAAGGGACGACAAATGCAGACGGCTGTAACAAGAATAAACAAATGCATCAGAAAAATATTACGATAACAAATAACTTATGAACCCAATAACTAAAACATACCTGGGTAGGGATAGGAATGGACCCCTGAGGAGGAGCCTCGAGAGCGGAGTCCGGAACTGCCCGAAACAAACGCGTTAGAATAAATAGAAATGAATAATCCAAACTAAATTATACTAAACCATACCTAACTCTCGGAACATAGAGAGGCGGCGGTCGCCTCCCTCATCTACAAGTCCTCAGCAACTCGACGCTGAAACACCGGCACACGTTAGTAAACCATCAAGCCAACATAATAATAACGCCTAACAAACCAGTACAGTAATACAAGAAACTGAAGAGTGATGGGACTTACCCAATGCTCCAACTCAGACTATAGACGAGCTATCGCTGGATCCTCCCGACTGGAGGAAGCCACTGAAGAAGGATCAAATGCTTGAGCCGAAGCCCTTACAGCGAAAAGCTTTGCTATCTAGAAACGCCACCAATATGCCAACATTAGCGAGGATCCCCGAACCGTCAATAGTTAATAAGTCCAATCCAAGGTACTTACCAATTGCTCGAGCTCCGAACATAAACTAGGCTCCACCGCACGACCCGCCTGCTGTTGGCCGTGCAACAACTCGATCATCGCCGCCTGGCGAGAAACCTCAGACTCTCTCTCAGACTAGCCACTATAAAAACAAGACCACTGTATTAAAAACATTACCAGAATAAACCAATACAACACATGGACGAATTAAAACCAGTAAATTAACTCACTAGGAGATGACGAGCCTCTGCTAGTTGAGCTCCTAACTCATCCTCCGCCGCCCTGGCCCTTGCAATTGACTCGGTCAAAGAACACAACATCTCCTCATCAGGATGAGGAGCATGCCCCATCTGCTCCATCGCCCTATGGAGGGCGTCCAATTCTCCCCGCACACTTGTCGTGAGGTGGTCCTCCAATGCGTCTAACCTCTCCCTCAACACCGACACCGACAACAAAAGAACCACTGCCATGAAAAGGACACGTGAAGAGACGCCCACCATCCAGCACGCCAAACCACCTCCTATACTCCCACACATCAGCCCCATCACGCACCCCCGTGACACTGGTCCCCCCAGCTCTGAAATCGGCTATCTAGAGCGCCATTCGTTCTGTAAAATTTTGGCCTGGAGGGCCGATCATCCTCTTAGCCCCCCCTGTGGCTAGTTGCCGAAGGGACTCCCTGGTCGAGTCCCAGCTGCCGTACCACCCGAGAGGTGTGGATCCTCTCCACTGTCTCAAAATAGTGGACCCATATGTCCACATCGAAGAAGGGCCAACCGAACTCAATCACCGCCTCACCCGCATCCTCTGCACCATCATAAGGTCTCCAGATCACCTACCCAAATGAACAAATCAATCCATGAGCGAAGCCTAAGGGCCACCAAAAAAAAAATAGATGAGGTCAAATGAAAACATAAACGCCATACACATACCTACCTTGCATGCATATCCTCGAAGAGGCCTCGTGTAGACTAAAGGTCAGCCGACCAGCGACGACCCCTCAATGCCTCCCTCCATATGCTCATTCGCGAAAACATGAACGAAATCTTCGACGGAACCCCCGGGCGCAGAAAAGCGAAATGATTGTATGCCCAAAACTGAAAATGATAACATAACAACAATGACCACACGCAACAAACATTAAGATCTTCACTATGACCAAAGGTTAAAAAAAAAGGGTCACCACGATACCAATTTAACTAAAAACTCACCTAGAGAAACGGGAGGAAATCTCCGATCGACGCTATCCCCTGACCCTGATGGTAAAATTGCTCGTAGAGATGCGCCAATGCAGCCGCACCCCATGCATAGGTCGGGACTCGGTTTAAATCCCCCAGAATCATAAAAAATAACCCAGTGACACATCCCTGAGTCGAAGAAGAGAAAAGTACTATGCCCAAGAAGTGTATCAAGAATGCTCGAAGCACCCTATCCGTGGCTAATCCTAGCTTGGTCACGGGCTCTCAGCCCATCACCCTTGCACAACGTGCCTCGTAAAGCACTGCTGCCTCCGAATGATGCCTCGAAGGAGTGAACCGACTAGCAAACATATTGAAAAACCAAGTGACCCGAACAACACCGGGCCTCGATCCACTCAACATGTAAGGCACACCCAGGATCTCCTCACATACCTCTAAGTAACTCCCTGCCATCCGCCCCGTGATCGGCTCACCCTCAAAACGAAGACCAGTAATGTAGACCTAATCCTCAGGGGTCGGCAGCATCATACCTACTGGAAAAAGAAGTGCCTGATGCCTCTCGCTCCACCTCTCTATAATCGCCGTGATCAAGCCCCGATCAACCTGAAAAGGCTCAAACTCCAAAATAGTCCCAAACCTGAAGGACAGCAACCGCTCCCGCTAAAACTTTGGCAAGGCACGGTACCAAGTATGAGACTTGGTCCATGCCGTGCTGCTAGCCAGCTGCGGGGGACTCCTATTGAACGAAACACAAACAATGACAGTAAGACTAACACACACCTATGACGAAAGATAAACACATTTAAAGCTCAAAGCAGATGAAATATGCCCAAACCATATAATAATAACTTACAACGAACACACAAAACATGATAAGAATAACTAAATAGAACATGCTGTCATAATACACAAGTAAACACGACTCATAATCAATGCAGGTTCGACATAAATTAGAAGGGTTTATAGATCCTAACGAGCCTATTTCATAGCCTGAATGCCTAGGAAAATGGAAGAACTCTTGCTTACAGGGACCTACCCGGCCTTTGGCAAAGAAATCCTCTAGTGGATAATGCCTACAACACCGAGGCTCAACGCCTGGCTACTCCTCACCCTGCTCACCCTCAACTTTATCGCCCTCCTCCTCGGCTACCCCTGACTCAGCCTTGGGTACCTCCTCCCTGACCACCATCTAGTCACCCTCGGGGACTCTCCCCGTGACCATCTCCCTGATATCCGCCTCTATGGCAACGACTCTAGCCTGTGCCCCTGAACTCTCACCCCCCTCGCTCATCAACATCCCCTCTAAATCAAAAATAGTGAGCTCTGGCCTACCAACACCCTCACCCTCCATCTGATATGAAGAGCTAAAAAAAACTAAGGAAAATGGAAGAAACGGCACCAGAAACGGATGATCGGATCACAGGATATCATGAAAACATGAAAAACGAGCACACAAATGATGAGTAGTGAAATATGATGATATTTCACCCCTAGATACTTATATTTAGCTATCCGATGAAGGCTATCTGATAAGAATTATTAGATTTGAAGTGTTTCAGGTAAATACAAGCCAAGTGCAGAAAACAGCCCAAGAATTCTGAAAATAATGTCAAAACACTGCAACTTTGGGTCATCGAGAACTTGGTGTGACTTGTAGCTCAATTTAGACATTCAATACGGCCCAATTATGAAATTGTTAAAACACAACAGTTGTAGATATTTCTATCAGCTTTCCAACGGATCAAGAATTGCCTCAATCCGAGTGCGGGACTAAATGTTATGGCTAAAATACCAAAGAAGTGTCTGAGGTAAAGAGTCGGCTGGAATTCACGGATTTCTGGGAGCTCGATGCATCGATCATTTTGGTCGATTAATCGAGGAAAAAAAAGTGTCAGAGACAGAACTGACACTTTAAAGCTGATTTTTAGGAACTTTTGCAGGCTCGATGCATCGACCCTTTTTGGTCGATTAATCGAGCCACAAGAGACTGGTCAAACCGGCTCTCTGATGCTCTGTGGGCCTATCGTACCGCCTTCAAGACACCAATTGGAATGTCTCCGTTCAGAATTGTCTACGGGAAAGCATGCCATCTTCCTGTTGAATTGGAGCATAAAGCATTTTGGGCCATCAAAAGATTAAATTTCGATATGCAAGCAGCAGGATCAAATCGAAGGCTACAGCTAAGTGAATTGGAAGAGCTACGCTATGGTGCGTATGAAAACTCAAAGATGTACAAAGAAAGGTATAAGAAGCTGCATGATGAGTCAATTTCTCGGAAAGAGTTTCACATTGGGCAAAAGGTTTGGCTATTTAATTCCAGACTAAAGCTTCACCCGGGAAAACTGAAATCGAGATGGGAAGGCCCGTATCAGGTTGTTTCTATTAGTGTGCATGGTGCGATTGAGATCCGCAGTCTCACGGACAATCGAGTTTTTAAAGTGAATGGGCAACGTCTTAAACCGGTGTTTGAGCCCATGACCCAGATGAGAATTGAGGCAATGCACCTTAGTGACCCAGATTCTTGATCAATGAAGAGGTCGAAGCCGACACTTAAACTCAGCGCTTCCTGGGAGGCAACCCAGTGTGCTTTATTTATTTTCGTTTTCATTTTTTTTTTTGTTAGTTCTAGAATATTAGTTTTTAGTTTAGTTTAGGTTGTTTTTAATTTCCAAATTAGTGTAGCCACATTACCTTCAATCTATTTTTGGTCATGTTCTAATTTTATGCACATATTCTCTGCACCTGATCTTTGTGTTGAGGTACTTTTCAACAGGTTTGGGGGTGTGCTACTTATTTCAATCAATGAGGACATTGTCATTTTTAGGTTTGGGGGTATGATTCTCTATCTTGCGTCACTTTCTTATTTTTCTTCATATAAAAAAATAAATTTTGAACCATCATATATGAATTATTTTTCGATAGTTTTCAAACTTTAGTTGATGATGCATGTGAATTTAATTTTTAGAATATCGATATCAGATTTTGAATGCTTGTATCTAGGATAATGAAGCTTAATGTGATTGTGGGTAATTTTGAAATTCATGCTTTGAATTTTTACACTTATACCAAGCTAAGATTTAGAAATCGATGAACTGTTTTGAACGGTGAATCTTAGGTTCTTAGTGGAGACTAAACCCAGGAAGCTTTAGAGCCAAATATCCGTTGTTGATGAGTGAATACATAAACTCGGAGTTTTCTTTGAATACGAATTATCTTGCATAATCTTATATATTTTATTTTGACTTGTGACTTTGCATGATATCAAATTCATATTATTGTGTTAGAACGTACTGTATATCTACTCAAGACAAATAGACAAGGTTACCATCTTTTAAGGACATGATTGAAGGCCATCTTTTGCTCGTTTGTGCTTAAATGCCCCACCTCATATAAATTTATCCTTCTAGTACCCCTTTGAGCCTATTGGAAAATTTACCTTTATACATTCTTTGATAAGCCACGTTAACCTTTAACCCTTCACCATTTCTGAAAATTCAGGTTTACCCTTCTTATTTTTGAGAAATTAGGAACGAGAGATGAAAATGAATGAAAAGAGAGTAAGTGGAGAGATACTGAGTTGCGGTGTTTACTGAGAGTGTATGGCAAAAATATAAAAGAAAAAGGGGGGGAGGAAAAAAAAAAAAAATTGAGTAAAATAATAAAAAATATGAGGTGCTTCAAAAGAAAAGTAAAGTTGAGGAAAATAGAAAAATATTGAGAAAAATAGTGAGAGATTAGAAAAGAAAAAGAAGAGAAATAGAAAAATCAGAAGTTTGTTTCTTTTCCGATTTATCAGAAATTTTGAATCTCAATTCCATTTCTTTCTTACCCTTTCCTGAGCCCCATTACAACCCTACAAAAGACCTTCATGATCTGATCTTGCATTGGTAACTGCCTTGTGGAGAGTAAATATATGATACTTATGACACTTGATATGACATACTTAGGATATACAAGTATCTGTTCTTATGAGATTTGATTTTGTTCATTGATTACATCGTGTTTCAGTTATCATGTGAGACCTTTTTGCTTGTTTTGTATTGATCTCTCACATATGTGCGAAAGCTTACCCATCATCGGAGTGATTTTATTTCAAGAGTATACCTAAAGTGAGGATTGAGTCTAGACAACAGACCCGACGGTTTTCCGTTTGAACTAGTTCTGAGATGAATGAATTTTGGTTTGGGTATGCACACACTTCACGAGTAAGCATGAATGGATGAGTTATCTAACGATTTGAGCATTAGACTAATTTGAATGGATGCTAGTATGATTAGTATAATATTGTTATTTAAAATTGAGGATTCGCATGTTGAATTGATTAATGATTTTGAGTTTTGAATGGTATATATGTTATAAAAAATCATGTTTTGAAAACTCAATTTTGCCGATGGTTTGGAATTTGTTGAAGTTTGTGGGTAACTTTACTGTAAACCCTCAAGAGACACAACTCCTCCACTAGGGATCACCTAGGGGTTTAAAGGCTTGTTGCACACGCTAAGTGCAATCGTGTTCCCTACGAAAGTGGCATTTATTTTCTTTAGTTTGCTTTGCTCGAGGACTAGCAAAGTGTAGGTTTGGGGGTGTGATGAGTAGTGAAATACGATGATATTTCACTCCTAGATACCTATATTTAGCTATGCGATGAAGGCTATCTGATAAGAATTATTAGATTTGAAGTGTTTCAGGTAAATACAAGCCAAGTGCAGAAAATAACCCAAGAATTCTGAAAATAATGTCAAAATACTACAACTTTGGGTCATCGAGAACTTGGTGAGAGTTGTAGCTCAATTTGGACATTCAATACGGCCCAATTATGAAATTGTTAAAACACAACAGTTATAGATATTTCTATCAGCTTTCCAACGGATCAAGAATCGCCTCAATCCGAGTTCGGGACAGAATGTTATGGCTAAAATACCAAAGCAGTGTCTGATGTAAAAAAGTCGGCTGGAATTCACGGATTTCTGGGAGCTCGATGCATCGACCCTTTTGGTCGATTAATCGAGGAAAAAAAAGTGTCAGAGACAGAACTGACACTTTAAAGCTAATTTTTAGGAACTTTTGCAGGCTCGATGCATCGACCCTTTTTGGTCGATTAATCGAGCCACAAAAAGTGTCATACACGGAACTGACACTTTAAAAGCAGATTTTCAGTGATTCTTGCAGGGTCGATGCATCGACCCTGAATTGAGGCGGCGGGAGACCTCTGCGATGAGGGGCTATTTAAAGCCAAACCAAACACGTCGAGAGGACGGGGTTTTTTTAGGAAATAATTAGAGATTTTTTTTAGAGAGAGTTTTTTTTTAGAGGATTATTTATTCATTATTATTTTTGGGTTTTAGACTCCTCTGAGCATCTTTTTAAAAGTTCTTCTTTTCTCCTTCTTCTAGGGATTGATTTGGGTAGATTGTACTTAGGATTTGCACTGTCTTTCTTTTACATTCATAGATTATATTTAGGAAAAGGCATTGTAACCAAAGATTTTTGGAAGAAATAAAAAGAGGAATGACTTTGAATGAACAAGGAGATCATACACCAAAGATGAGTGGCTAAATCAGTAGATCGGGAAAGATGCGATCCCCAGATAAGTACCCATATTTATGATTAATACCATAGTCTAATGTTTTTATTGTTTTGATCTACACATCACGAGATACGCTATGCTTCTTACATGACTCATACCGCAATGATAGGCTGAGTCATTATTTTTAGATAGGGTATGCCGGATTGATGATCATACTTTATTTCAAATCATTTTTATGAATGAATGATGGTGATTCTGTGAATGATTCTTTAATGAAAGGGGGGTACAAATCTGGGGTAGCATATTTCTTGATCTTATTTAAATATTATTCTTAGATTCATCAGTAATTAGTTGTTTAGATTAATTTATTTTTCCTACATTTAGAAAAAGTAATAAATTTTTGGTTAAATTGAATCTGCCCTTTGGTACTTCCTTGGGGACGTTTTTAAATCTCTGAAAGAATTAATTAAAATTCAAGATTTCCCTGTGGGTTCGACACCTTTGTTCTTGCCATACTGCAATAGATCTTGTGCACTTGCAAGGGTTACATTTAAAATACACCAAGTTTTTGGCGCCGCTGCCGGGGAGATCGGCAAAATTTTGACTAATTCGGTTAGGGATTTTTTTTTGTGTTTTGATTAAAAAAAAAAAAAAAAAAATTTAAATTTAATTCAAATTTTAATTTAAAAAAAAAAAAAAAAAAATTTTTTTTTTGCGCTTGTGTCAATCGATTGAAAATCTTTGCTTTAATCAATTGAAGCTGAATATTTTGAGTTTATTGTGGATTCATCAATCTTTGTTTGTGAGCGTGGTGTATGAGCTTTACTCGTTCTCATCACCCACATCTGCTACCATTTAATCTTGAGATCGAACGATCTTGTAGAGAGAATCGCAGAATTCAAAGGAATCAGTATCATCATACTGATACCATGGCTGATCAAAGGCAAGAAATGAATGGGAACAAACAGAATATCAATAATGGCAATAATGGAAATAATGGAAATGATGGGAATAATAATTACAATGAGGGCCCTAGAACACACGAATATTATAATGATCCTGGTTTTTACGAGGATCAGGAATGTATAATGCATGATCCCATTCCAGGAAACCACTATGAATTCAAATCAGCGATGATCCAAATGCTACCAATTTTCCATGGGTTAGTAAATGAAAATCCGCACGTTCATCTAAATAAATTCACCGTATGCAAAATGTTCGAGTCCACAATGTCACCGATGAGATGGCTAAACTCAAACTCTTCCCTTTCTCTTTAAGGGACAAGGCAAAACGTGGTTTTATTCTTTAGAACCGCAATCTATTGAGTTGGCGTAGCTACATCGCCGCTTTTTAAAAATATTTTCCCATGACCAAAGCCATTGAGTTGCGTCAGAAGATTCAATTCTTTTCCCAACAACCTACTGAAACATTCCATGAATGTTGGGAACGTTTTAAGGAATTGATTAAGAGTTGTCCAAATCATCAAGTTCCAAGGTGGCAACAGGTCCAAAGTTTTTATAATAATGATTCCTGAAGAGAGACGCATGGTTGATGCATCGTGTGGTGGATCATGTGCCACAAAAGAAGCTGATGAATTGTGGGCATTGTTTGAGAAGTTATACCAAACTTCGATACAAAGTGAAACTCTGGGGCGAACTAACTTGGATTTGGCATCTAAATCTCATGTGTTGACAAGAGATGGATTGTATAATGTCAAAAATAATACCTCTGATCTATCGACAAAGGTTGATATGTTGTCCAAGCAAATGAATATGTTGTTAGCTGCGACCAAGCAAGCTAAAGCTCTATCACCCCACTGTGTTCAATTTGTGACCACCCAGGTCACATGGCTAATGAGTGCCCCACTACCTTGTCATTATTCCCTGATGAACCTACTGCTCAAGAGGAGGTGAATCTGACTCAATCTTATCAACGGCAGGGTAGAAACATATACTCCAATACCTATAACCCGGAATGGAAAAATCACCCCAACTTAGGATGGGGTGGTTCGAACCAAACTGGTCAGGTAAACCAGCAGTACAGAGCCAACACAATGGGTGGACAACAAAATTTCCGCCCACAACAGAATCCCACTACCCAGCAGAATTCTAATTTCCAGCAGAACCCTCCTTATTATCATCCGAATTCCGATTACCGAAAAAATCAGAATTTGAATCAGAATTTTAGTCAACCTCAGGCTACCATTTCTAGAGATTCTGATTTGGAGGAAAAGGTGATGCGAAGCATGCATGCTTTTCAACAGATGATGATAGATCAATTTAGTCAACTGACAAATCAGCTGAGTCAACGAGAGGAAGGTAGGCTCCCAAGCCAACCCGTCAACAATCCTCGAGGTCAAGCACCAGCTGATGCAGGACCATCGAATAGTCAACAGTTGAAACATTACGGTCTTTGAAGTGGAAGAAGTTGATAATCAAGTGGAAATGCACGTGGAATCGATCAGAAAAGATGAAGCAAGAGAAGCGCAAAGAGAAAGAAAAATCAAAAGAGAAAGAACGAGAGAAAGAGAAAGAGAAAGAGAAAGAGAAAGCGCAAAGAAGAGAGAAGGGAAAGAAAAGTAATCGAGGATGAGTCTCCTCAAGCTGTCCAACTAGGACATGAACAAGAATCAAAATGGAACCACACCTTATGTCCCAAGGGCACCATTCCCTCAATGCCTAACTCCTCCATCTAGAATGGGAAAGGGACCAGCAAAAATGGAAGAAATTTTTGAAACATTCAAGCAAGTAAAGATAAATCTTCCATTGCTTGAAACAATCAAATAAGTGCCTGAGTATGCAAAATTTTTCAAAGATTTATGCACTCATAAGCGAAAGGCGCGTACTCATATTTCCAAGAAAGTGTTCCTGACTAATCAAGTCAGTTCAATATTACAATTGGAAACCCCACGAAAATTGAAAGACCACAGGTTCCAACTGTTCCATGTGTCATTGGTGGGCAACCAATTGGAAAAGCGCTATTGGATTTGGGAGCAAGTGTGAATCTAATCCCATACTCAATATACGAGAAACTCGGATTGGGTGAATTGCAACCCACGACGGTCACACTCCAACTGGCTGATAGGTCAGAAAGAAGACCTAGGGGAATTATCGAGGATGTTTTGGTTGGAATAGACAAGTTTGTCTTTCCAGTGGACTTTATTGTTTTAGACATGGAACCGCCTGTTAAATCAATTAATCAAGTCCCCATCATCCTTGGACGTCCGTTTCTCGCCACTGCAAACGCTTGCATTAATTGTCGAACGGGAGTCATGGACGTTTCTTTTGGGAACATGAAGGTCAGATTGAACATATTTCATGCGATGAACCATTTCCCTAACGAGGATGAGGTCGAATGTTTTTACATCGATTAGATGGATGAAATGGTGGATGAAGCATTACCATCAATGCTCACCAAAGAAGAATTTGAAACCGCTTTGTTGGCCATCTATGAAGAAAAAGGATCCGAAAGGAAGCAGTCCGAAGAGACGAGGTTGAGTTTATCATGTCCATATGATAACTTATGTGAAGTTGTGACTAAGAACCGTTACCCATTGAAGTAAAAGCGGAACCGACTCCATCAATTGAGGAGCCACCAACTGTGGAATTGAAACAGTTGCCTAAATCGCTCAAATACGCTTTTCTGGGGCCACGAGAAACGTTTCCGATGATAATTTCATCCACGTTGTCTGAAGAACAAGAGCATGACCTGTTGAAAGTGCTTCTAGATCACAAGCAGGCTATCGGATGGACTCTAGCTGATTTAAAAGGGATTGACCCATCAGTATGTATGCACAAAATACATCTGGAAGATGAGAGTAAACCATCGAGAGAACCGCAGAGGCGACTTAATCCGAACAAGCAAGAAATCGTTTTAAAGGAAATTATTAAATTACTCGATGATGGAATCATCTATCCGATTTCTGATAGTGAATGGGTTAGTCCAGTCCAAATTGTCCCAAAAAAGTCTGGAATCACTGTGAAAGAAACTGCGAAAGGAGAATTGTTGCCTACTCGTGAAACTACTGGGTGGCGTATGCCGCATTGATTATAGAAAATTGAACACGCCTATCGAAGGATCATTTTCCCCTTCCGTTCATCGATCAAATCCTCGAGAAGTTAGCAGGGCAAGAGTTTTATTGCTTTCTTGATGGTTATTCGGGATACAATCAAGTGCCCGTTTTTCCACCTGATCAAGAGAAAACGACATTTGCATGCCCTTACGGTACTTTTGCATATCGAAGGATGCCGTTCGGCTTATGTAATGCACCTGCTACTTTCCAACGATGTATGTTGGCCATATTTTCGGATATGATTGACAAGTTCATCGAGGTGTTCATGGACGACTTCTCGGTTTTCAGGAAAACGTTTGGTTCTTGTTTGAATCACCTCGCACAAGTTTCACAACGTTGTGTGGATTCTAAACTTGTTCTTAGCTGGGAGAAGAGCCATTTCATGGTTCAACAAGGAATTGTTCTGGGGCATATTGTTTCCAAGAAAGGAATTGAAGTGGATAAGGCCAAAGTTGACCTAATTGCCAATTTGCCCCCACCAAAGAGTGTTCGCCAAATTCGATCATTTTTAGGGCATGCTGGATTTTATAGGCGATTCATTAAGGATTTCAGCAAGGTGGCTAAACCTTTATGTACCTTGCTTGGTAAAGATGTCCCTTTGAATTTGATGAGCATTGCATGAAATCATTTACGAAATGCGTGAACTCTTATCAAATCCACTAATACCACGGATTATTCTCTCCCATTCGAACTCATGTGATGCATCGATTACGCTATCGGAGCTGTTTTAGGGCAAAGGGTGAACAAATTACCTCACGTAATTTATTATGCCGATGGGCGTTGATCGATGCACAACTTAACTACACCACCGAGAAAGAACTATTATGGTGTATGCTCGATAAATTTCGTTCTTATCTGCTTAGATAAAAATAGTGGTCTTTTTAGGACCACTCGCATTGAAATATTTGTTAGCAAAGAAGGATGCCAAACCACGATTGATCCATTTGGATTACGCTACTTCAAGAGTTTAATTTCGAAATCAAGGATAAAAAGGAGTCGAGAATGTTGTGGATCACTTGTCTCAGATTTTGCTTGAAGAATTGGTTACACTGAACCTATCAGGACACTTTTCCGATGAGAAATTAATGGCAATTAGCGGGACCGCTCTGAAAGTTCCTTGGTTTGCCAATATCGTGAATTATTTGGTCACGGGCAAAATCCCTACTGAATGGGGAAAGAATGATAAGAACCTCTTCTTCTCCCAGATCAAATACTATTTTTGGGATGAACCACATTTGTTCAAGATCTGTTCAGATCAAATCATCAGGAGATGTGTACCAACAGAAGAGCAACTTAGCGTTCTTGATTTCTGCCATGCTGGAGCCTGTGGAGGCCATTTTGGAGGACAGAAGACTGCACAGAAAATTCTTCAAAGCGGATTCTCGGCCTCCATCTTTCGTGATCTTTGCTCAATTTTACAAAGAATGCCAAAGATGTCGTGACTTGGAAATATTTCAAAACGGAATATGATGCCCCTTAACCCGATTTTGATTGTTGAAATTTTTGATGTTTGGGGGATTGACTTCAGGGGTCCTTTTCCCCCATCTTTTGGGTATTCATACATTCTCGTAGCTGTTGACTACGTTTCCAAATGGATTGAAGCTGTGGCAACCCGTTCAAATGACCACAAAGTGGTGGTCAAATTTCTGAAGGAAAAGGTCTTTAATAGATTCGGGTTTCCACGTGCGATCATTAGTGATGGCGGTTCGCACTTCTGCAACCGCCATTTTGCTACTTTAATGAAGAAATACGGCGTCACCCACAAGGTTGCAATGCCGTATCACCTGCAAACTAGTGGTCAGGTGGAAGTGTCGAACCGAGAGATTAAACGTATTTTAGAAAAGACGGTACGATTGGATAGAAGAGACTGGTCAAACCGGCTCTCTGATGCTCTGTGGGCCTATCGTACCGCCTTCAAGACACCAATTGGAATGTCTCCATTCAGAATTGTCTACGGGAAAGCATGCCATCTTCCTGTTGAATTGGAGCATAAAGCATTTTGGGCCATCAAAAGATTAAATTTCGATATGCAAGCAGCAGGATCAAATCGAAGGCTACAGCTAAGTGAATTGGAAGAGCTACGCTATGGTGCGTATGAAAACTCAAAGATGTACAAAGAAAGGTATAGGAAGCTGCATGATGAGTCAATTTCTCGGAAAGAGTTTCACATTGGGCAAAAGGTTTGGCTATTTAATTCCAGACTAAAGCTTCACCCGGGAAAACTGAAATCGAGATGGGAAGGCCCAGACAAAGTTGTTTCTATTAGTGTGCATGGTGCGATTGAGATCCGCAGTCTCACGGACAATCGAGTTTTTAAAGTGAATGGGCAACGTCTTAAACCGGTGTTTGAGCCCATGACCCAGATGAGAATAGAGGCAATGCACCTTAGTGACCCAGATTCTTGATCAATGAAGAGGTCGAGCTGTCGACACTTAAACTCAGCGCTTCCTGGGAGGCAACCCAGTGTGTTTTATTTATTTTCGTTTTCATTTTTTTTTTGTTAGTTCTAGAATATTAGTTTTTAGTTTAGTTTAGGTTGTTTTTAATTTCCAAATTAGTGTAGCCACATTACCTTCAATCTATTTTTGGTCATGTTTTAATTTTATGCACATATTCTCTGCACCTGATCTTTGTGTTGAGGTACTTTTCAACAGGTTTGGGGGTGTGCTACTTATTTCAATCAATGAGGACATTGTCATTTTTAGGTTTGGGGGTATGATTCTCTATCTTGCGTCACTTTCTTATTTTTCTTCATATAAAAAAATAAATTTTGAACCATCATATATGAATTATTTTTTGATAGTTTTCAAACTTTAGTTGATGATGCATGTGAATTTAATTTTTAGAATATCGATATCAGATTTTGAATGCTTGTATCTAGGATAATGAAGCTTAATGTGATTGTGGGTAATTTTGAAATTCATGCTTAGAATTTTTACACTTATACCAAGCTAAGATTTAGAAATCGATGAATTGTTTTGAACGGTGAATCTTAGGTTCTTAGTGGAGACTAAACCCAGGAAGCTTTAGAGCCAAATATCCGTTGTTGATGAGTGAATACATAAACTCGGAGTTTTCTTTGAATACGAATTATCTTGCATAATCTCATATATTTTATTTTGACTTGTGACTTTGCATGATATCAAATTCATATTATTGTGTTAGAACGTACTGTATATCTACTCAAGACAAATAGACAAGGTTACCATCTTTTAAGGACATGATTGAAGGCCATCTTTTGCTCGTTTGTGCTTAAATGCCCCACCTCATATAAATTTATCCTTCTAGTACCCCTTTGAGCCTATTGGAAAATTTACCTTTATACATTCTTTGATAAGCCACGTTAACCTTTAACCCTTCACCATTTCTGAAAATTCAGGTTTACCCTTCTTATTTTTGAGAAATTAGGAACGAGAGATGAAAATGAACGAAAAGAGAGTAAGTGGAGAGATACTGAGTTGCGGTGTTTACTGAGAGTGTATGGCAAAAATATAAAAGAAAAAGGGGGGGAGGAAAAAAAAAAAAAAAAAAAATTGTGAAAAATAATGAAAAATATGAGGTGCTTCAAAAGAAAAAGAAAGTTGAGAAAAATAGAAAAATATTGAGAAAAATAGTGAGAGATTAGAAAAGAAAAAGAAGAGAAATAGAAAAATCAGAAGTTTGTTTCTTTTCCGATTTCTCAGAAATTTTGAATCTCAATTCCCTTTCTTTCTTACCCTTTCCTGAGCCCCATTACAACCCTACAAAAGACCTTCATGATCTGATCTTGCATTGGTAACTGCCTTGTGGAGAGTAAATATATGATACTTATGACACTTGATATGACATACTTAGGATATACAAGTATCTGTTCTTATGAGATTTGATTTTGTTCATTGATTACATCGTGTTTCAGTTATCATGTGAGACCTTTTTGCTTGTTTTGTATTGATCTCTCACATATGTGCGAAAGCTTACCCATCATCGGAGTGATTTTATTTCAAGAGTATACCTAAAGTGAGGATTGAGTCTAAACAACAGGTCCGACGGTTTCCCGTTTGAACTAGTTCTGAGATGAATGAATTTTGGTTTGGGTATGCACACACTTCACGAGTAAGCATGAATGGATGAGTTATCTAACGATTTGAGCATTAGACTAATTTGAATGGATGCTAGTATGATTAGTATAATATTGTTATTTAAAATTGAGGATTCGCATGTTGAATTGATTAATGATTTTGAGTTTTGAATGGTATATATGTTATAAAAAATCATGTTTTGAAAACTCAATTTTGCCGATGGTTTGGAATTTGTTGAAGTTTGTGGGTAACTTTACTGTAAACCCTCAAGAGACACAACTCCTCCACTAGGGATCACCTAGGGGTTTAAAGGCTTGTTGCACACGCTAAGTGCAATCGTGTTCCCTACGAAAGTGGCATTTATTTTCTTTAGTTTGCTTTGCTCGAGGACTAGCAAAGTGTAGGTTTGGGGGTGTGATGAGTAGTGAAATACGATGATATTTCACTCCTAGATACCTATATTTAGCTATCCGATGAAGGCTATCTGATAAGAATTATTAGATTTGAAGTGTTTCAGGTAAATACAAGCCAAGTGCAGAAAACAGCCCAAGAATTCTGAAAATAATGTCAAAACACTGCAACTTTGGGTCATCGAGAACTTGGTGCGACTTATAGCTCAATTTGGACATTCAATACGGCCCAATTATGAAATTGTTAAAACACAACAGTTGTAGATATTTCTATCAGCTTTCCAACGGATCAAGAATCGCCTCAATCCGAGTTCGGGACAGAATGTTATGGCTAAAATACCAAAGCAGTGTCTGATGTAAAAAGTCGGCTGGAATTCACGGATTTCTGGGAGCTCGATGCATCGACCCTTTTGGTCGATTAATCGAGGAAAAAAAAGTGTCAGAGACAGAACTGACACTTTAAAGCTAATTTTTAGGAACTTTTGCAGGCTCGATGCATCGACCCTTTTTGGTCGATTAATCGAGCCACAAAAAGTGTCATACACGGAACTGACACTTCAAAAGCAGATTTTCAGTGATTCTTGCAGGGTCGATGCATCGACCCTGAATTGAGGCTGCGGGAGACCTCTGTGATGAGGGGCTATTTAAAGCCAAACCAAACACGTCGAGAGGACGGGGTTTTTTTAGGAAATAATTAGAGATTTTTTTTAGAGAGTGTTTTTTTTTAGAGGATTATTTATTCATTATTATTTTTGGGTTTTAGACTCCTCTGAGCATCTTTTTAAAAGTTCTTCTTTTCTCCTTCTTCTAGGGATTGATTTGGGTAGATTGTACTTAGGATTTGCACTGTCTTTCTTTTACATTCATAGATTGTATTTAGGAAAAGGCATTGTAACCAAAGATTTTTGGAAGAAATAAAAAGAGGAATGACTTTGAATGAACAAGGAGATCATACACCAAAGATGAGCGGCTAAATCAGTAGATCGGGAAAGATGCGATCCTCAGATAAGTACCCATATTTATGATTAATACCATAGTCTAATGTTTTTATTGTTTTGATCTACACATCACGAGATACGCTATGCTTCTTACATGACTCATACCGCAATGATAGGCTGAGTCATTGTTTTTAGATAGGGTATGCCGGATTGATGATCATACTTTATTTCAAATCATTTTTATGAATAAATGATGGTGATGCTGTGAATGATTCTTTAATGAAAGGGGGGTACAAATCTGGGGTAGCATATTTCTTGATCTTATTTAAATATTGTTCTTAGATTCATCAGTAATTAGTTGTTTAGATTAATTTATTTTTCTTGCATTTAGAAAAAGTAATAAATTTTTGGTTAAATTGAATCTGCCCTTTGGTACTTCCTTGGGGACGTTTTTAAATCTCTGAAAGAATTAATTAAAATTCAAGATTTCCCTGTGGGTTCGACACCTTTGTTCTTGCCATACTGCAATAGATCTTGTGCACTTGCAAGGGTTACATTTAAAATACACCAACAAACACTAGGAAACAAGAAAATCAAAGTCTAAAATGGATCGCGTGACGAAAATGAGAAGTTCTAAACTATTTATAGAAGCCGTCTGAATTGTGCGCTTGAAATAAAATGCTTAAACGAATCACACGCCGCTCACAAAATGCTTAATTCGGATCACACGCTCACTGATGAGCGCGCAAATGGTTTGTCGCCCGCTCACATCTATCCGATTGATTGATCACGCGCGTTACTGAGAGCACGTATTCACCTCAAATGCCCACACCTTGGCACGGGAATGCCAGCGGTCGTGTTCATCCTGCGCATAGGTTCAAACAATTAAATGAATTAAATACCTATGAACTAGCGCATAATAACTCTTCACCTTTCCAAAATGCGCGCTTGAATTTTGCCGCGTAATTAGATCAAACACCCGAAGATAAAGTGTAATCTGCCCAGAAATAAAATTTTCACACCCAAGACACAAGCTAAAACCTGAAATTAGGACATTCCTGACATTTACTATCGACCCGGATTACACCCTTGGGAAAACCACCAAAAACACTTCTAACTTAAAGAAATACGCGCTCCGAAAGGAAAAGAGAGCCCCCGAAGACTAAGACCGTACAACAGAAATGGACTCTCCTTCACATTCATCAATTACACCAAAAAGAAACGGTAGCCCCCATCTTCCATACATTCTAACAAAAATATATATATAACAACAAAAATGCCCCCCCAACGCTTCTATATCCCTTAAGCTAAAGCTAAAAAAAAATACAGAAAGAAGGGGAAACTACCCCTGGTGCTCCCTGAATTTAATAAATCTAAATTAAACTAAATCCAAATAAATAAACATCACATGAGTTAAACATGATACCGAGAAAGTCGAACCAAAACAAGATAAAAAATATAGAGAACACAACCACATTATAGATCAATAAAAACAATTACAAAATACACCGAGGGCATACCCTCTGAATATACAACTCAAAACAAGAAACTTAAAATCCACACGTTCAGGCAATGCCCGAATCCTGATCTATTTGAGAAACTAGAAATCTTAGAGAAGCTCGGAGAAGGGAAGCACCCTGAGCAAATTCAAACCATGAGAGCCTCTTCCCCTTGCCCCGAGTTGATAGGAAAGGAAGAGTGGCTCACAGAAAGCCACCTAGGACCTGTGGATCCGTTGTTGGAAGCTCCTCTTGGACACATTAAAAAATGAGGATCAACTAACACTGAATTCGCAGAGCCTACCGAGGAAACATAGGCATCGGTCACGAGAACTCTAACGTTACCTTATCCTTGGGTTCCCTCTCTACCACCTTTTTCTCTTCAATCTCTTCCCCCAATGGGGTGGCACTTCGAGTTGGATTGATATCACCGATCCTAGTGTCACTCCGAATTCCCAATCCCGTCCATTCTCATTATCCACTTCATAAGCACAGTCCATCGGGTCCAATACCCTAGATACAAAACAGAAAGGAATAAAAGACATAAATAAATAAATAAAAAATGCCCCAAAAATTACAAACACAAGATGCCCCCCCAAAAAAAAGAGGGAGAAAACTTTCAAACTTTAAACTTGAGATAAGAGAATAAAATATTCAAACCCGAAACCTCAGACTCAGACATTTATAAACTATGTCCTTTGCATTACCAACTGACAAATGCCACACATCTGAACCCCCTACCAAGCTGCT
Source organism: Chloranthus sessilifolius (assembly GCA_021018995.1). Lineage (NCBI taxonomy): Eukaryota > Viridiplantae > Streptophyta > Magnoliopsida > Chloranthales > Chloranthaceae > Chloranthus > Chloranthus sessilifolius. The sequence continues at coordinate 27,147,816 of CM037597.1, read as the reverse complement.
TGGATCCAAAACTATACACATACCCCTTTAAAAGACCATGATCCATGACAACCAAGATGAACCAATAATTATACAACACTTGCCTCTCTAATAAAATAAACTCCTCAAGTCTAGATAGGCCAATAGGATTCAAACACTTAACACCCATCTAGAAACTTTAAATTAAACCCTGAATTCATACGCTTCTAACAAGTGTTATCTCAAATCAAATAAAAGACTAAAACAAAATACTTTAAACTTTAAACAAAAGAAAATTTTTCTAGAATAAGACCCCGACTTGTTTGGGACCAAAAAAGAAATGCTCCCAACAAACCCATCAGAACCAAGTAAACCCTTTAAACAAAACTCAATAAAATAAATTAATCTTGGGATAAACCCTCAATAAATCCGGAGTGAAACCCTAAACTAAATTAAATCCTAAAATAAATCAAACAAATCAATTAAATCGAACTAATCCATCGATAAATTAAATCAATAAATGAGCATAATAAAATAAAAAAAAATGCCACAAACAAGCTTGATAAAAATCAAGTGAACCTACTAAGTAGGACCTAATAGGACGAATAAATAAACCTTGGGTCATTCTCATAACGAACTTTAGAACTATAAGGTAACTCAAATCTTAAAGCTACGACAAAGCAAATAAGTCCAATTAATCCATCAACCAAAATTCAAGCCAACCAACTGCACAATATAGGGAATAAAAAATAATAAAAAAATGCCCCTTCATTTATAATTTAAAGTTTTACAAGTTTCGCCGGAGGCATACCTCTCGAATTATAACCCAAAATGAAAACCTAAAATCTAACATACAACTCAAAACAAAAACCAAAATTACAATGAGCCAAAATGAGGAGCATAACATCCAATTAGAGGCTTCAGAAATGTTGCCACCAGACTTGGAGAATTTAAATGAGCCACCGGCAAAGGAGACAGAAAATGGGTTAGGGAGTTCATCCCTCCATTTACAGCACCTCCCCTCCCTGCTATTTTCACTTCCTCTGTCGCCGCCCCATCAATGCTGTCTTCACTGCTCCCTAGAAAGGAACGGTGTGAAGACCGGCGCCCTCATTTCCAATACCGCCCATTCCCAGAATGATACTATCCCCGAGCATCACACTAGGACGAAGATCACGCAAAATGACGAATATAGGAAGAAACCCCATCCCAATCTAATGGTTAGATCACTCAATATCACTAAAACACGAATATCAGAATGCTAGAACACTCAGAAAAGTTAAGACTCGAGACTAAACCCGAGAATGGAAAGCAAATGAAGTTCCTCCGCTTATATAGAACACAACCCTGATCGCGTGCATGAAAAAATGCGCTTAACTTAATCACGTGCTACACACATAGCGCCCAATCCAAATCCCGCGCTCCTAACCAGGCGCGCAATACAACTGTTGCCCACACAGATAGAGTGACCTCCCAATCCCGCGCTTTCTACACACTGTGCAATCCAATCAAACGACAAATAGTTGATGCTCAATGTGAAAGGTCACCCGCATAGTGACCTGGTGACTCTCCAATCTCGTGCCCCTGTTATGTCACGTAATCAGTTTAAATGTCACAGTAGCCGCGCAAGACCAAAAAGTTGCCCGTCCAATGACACGATAACGCTCTGATCGTGCGCAAGAATCATTACGCGCAATCCAATCACAGGTTAACCTACACACGCGTAAATACTTCCTTTAGACCCTGAATTGCCCGCCTGGAATCGGGCTCGTGATTAGTTTAAGCAGCCGATGTCAGGCGCTTAATTCCTAATTTTACCTGAAATTTACCCCTTCTCGAATGAGAGTCCCCTTTGTCCCATTGCATAGCCTCATGAGCCATTCAGAGTGAAAGGGGCCGTCACTCGCTGTTGTCCCATCACGTAACCAAAAAAGAACGTTGACCACGCCTCTGGCCCTATTACAGACAAAACATATATGCCCCACGTGACACCGTCACCCCCCTCACCACATCGTCCATTTCATCTTAATCGAAACCATCTCGCCCCATCATGCAACCACTCAAGCACGTCCCACCACAATGAAAACACACACACATGATACCACCCTGACATTCAGTCCCATCGCAAAATTGTTGCCATGCCCTTATTACCCATCACGAAAAGCCAAAAACAAATCTCCCGAAAACGCAAATACACCAAAAAAAAAAAAAAAACTAAGCCAATCACAACACAACTACAACATAATCTCACCAAACCCAAGATCTGCCAAAGAAAGAAACTAGACACACTTGTCATGTGAACACCCTACCCAGCGTAAACGCTTAGCTCACTTCTCATTGCGGACATCACTACCTAAAAAGAAAATCATTAACAACACCGATCGCACTAAAAGAAGAAAGGGAGAAAGCATGAGCATGTCCCATCACCGAAACAAAGAGCCTCCTCCCGAAGTGTACGCCACAAACCTACCAGATGCCACTGCAACAGAAAGGCAGTAAAATGTGGGACTACTCCCACGTCCCATCACATTTCACTACTGCCAAGCTACAGCACGAACATCCCAACAATACCTCTCAAGTCTCATCGCGGTACCACTACAATCACCAAGGCCTCATCACGACATCACGCCGACAATTGCCAACCACCACTTAAGCAACAAGTGAAAAGAAAAAAGAAATCCCTGGGGTACCCTACTACGACATTGCACTCAGAACATTGCATTACAATGATAGCCATCGAGTTCTGTCGTGATGCTACAATATTGCCAAAGTACCACCGCAACAATATTCCCAAGGTCTCACCGCACAATTCAGGTAAGTACTACCCCTTTTTCAATTACTCGATATTTCCTCTAAATTATAATTATCTATGATTAAGTCAAAATGTTTTCAAAACCTGTCTCTCTCAACTCGCGAATTACTGTAGTCCTCCCATAAGAGACAATCATCAGTATTCGTCGAGAAGGTTAGATAGAGTATCCGGCATGGCAAGTGTCGTCTTGACAACCACATGGACAGTCGAGTCAACAAATTCCATACCGGTGGATCTGCTCAGCGACATCTCGGAAGCCACATTTTCCATCGTTTTACTACCTAATTGATCTTAAGTTAAAATCCCCAAAATTTCAAAAACCCCTTACTCATTCTAAAATCTTTTATTTCAAAAATATTTCTTCTCTTACTTGCAAAAAAAAAAAGCAAACAAAAAAAAAAGAAAATGAACAAAATGAACAAAATACATAGACCTGACTCACCTTTCTTTAAATACCACAACCAACTACCCTTAGCCTTGACCTTTAAATCCTGAAGCCCTCTGAACTTTCAATCAAGTGCATACGCCACTGCGCAGGATCACTTATTCAGATGCAAAAAAAAAAACTTTAGATGAATCGAGCGCATATGCCACTGTGCAAAATTCAACTGGGCACACTTCACAAAATTTACCTCAATTACCAGCCCAAATCAACCATTCCCCTGCACTACGTCAAAATGAAAAGAAAACCACTTTTGCAATATAAAAAAGAACCATTGCCCAAGCAGTGGTGTAATAATCCACTCTCAAAATCCATTGTTTATTAAGTTAAAATAGTGGTTTAGTTCCTAACTCTCATATCACGTGCACTCCTCCCTATTGTCACGTGTAAAACTATCGGGACCCCAAAATTCTATTTATCTCCCCAAAATTCTATTTAGCTGAAAATCTCTTCTGTAGCTAACAAAACTACCGCTCCTCCTCTCTCTCGCCCCATCTCCCTCTCTCTCGCCCCATCTTCCTCTTCGAAACCCTAGCCTCCATTGAAGGAGATTTGTGTTGAAGGTTGGAGACGATGTTGAAGCATTTTTTAAATCTCCGTTCAGATCATCTTCCCAGCTGATCAGATTCAGATTGGCTCAAAAGAATATACCCTAACTCTCCAGATTCAGGTCATCTCCCTCCTCGTCAAACCCTAACTCTCCAGATTCAGTTCATCTCCCTCCTCGTCAAACCTTCCTCAACCCCTAACTCGGATCAAACGACGCGCACTCCTAAAATAAATCTCTCTCTCTCTCTCCTCTTCTTCTTCCTCTTTTTCTTCTGTTATCTTTTCATATATCTTCTGTAAATAGAAAAAAACAAATGGAAGCTGCGATGGATCTGATGCGGAGAATCTCTCCGAATCAATCAGAAAGCGCTCTATCAGCTCTTCTATCCCTAATCTCTCAGCACTCCTCAGATCTCCTCTCTCAAGTTGATCAACCTCTGCAGGTTTTATTATTGTTTCTCTTTTTTTGCGTTTTGATATGGTTTTCATTATGCGATCTGTTTGCATTTTTCTTTCATTTATCACCTAATTTGAAGCGGATTTCGCTTCGAAATTACATGCTACCTTCTTTTCTAGCTCGATTATGATGTTTTTATCGTTATGAGTTTTGCGATTGAAATTTTATTTGGTTGATTTGCTGTTCTCTGTTTCTGGCTTTGCTTTTGATGTACTTTTGGCGGCCATTGGTACATAATATATATATAATTTTTTGATGATAGCGCAGGTACTTTATAATTAGTTTAATTTTCATTTTCTTAGTGTTAAACATTTTGTTGTTGTAAGTGTTTTCATTGATTTTATCTACATTCAATCATTGGCTGCGACAGTTGGTTAAATGCTTAAATCATTGGATTTCTTCTCGGCTGATTAATCCAAAAATTCACATAGTTTTGATCTTCTTTCTTTTCCTTGGTAGAAACTCATTCTATGGCGTAGTATTGATGAGAATCCTCTTAGACTAAAAGTTTATTTTTTTTCAATTTTGGGGGGCGGGTTCATTTTTTCCGATTTTGGGTTGGTTTTTTAAACCTACCCAACTGGTTTTCAGTTTCGGCCACCCAAAATAAAAGATGAACCGAATGGGAATCGGTTTTGGTTCTGTTTTGGTCCGGTTCGCCGGGGACCAGTTTTCTGAACTTGCACCCTAACGTTTATGTCAGTTTAACTCCTACACATGTTTACCTTAAAGAACTGATAAACACATAAGCTATGACAGGGAAACAAAGAAGATTGTGTGACTCCTTTATACCAATTAACAAAGTCTTTTGTGAGAGTATCCTCTTTGAATTGACCGCCCTCCGCAAGCCAACAAACCATAGCATCAAACTTTTCACTGTGGACCTGGAGTAGCCCTTCAACCTTGCTGCCTATATTCGCTAACCACAATGGTTTGCCTACCTCCATTTTTGTGTGTTATCATAACTTGCTTTACACTTGATATTTAATTAACCTTCTTTAATTATACTCACATCACCGTATCTAACTAAGCATCTAGATCTCTTATAAAACCTCTTGAACCTGAAGTTTAGGTTTCCACATCAATTAAGTAATCATCTTCCTTTTCTCTAATATTTCTCCAATTTCGCACACACTATAATTGGATACATGGTTTTAGGGTTTTCCGGTTACAGTTCATTCTGGTGAGGATTTCAGGGATTTCTAGTGGTTCCCGATGAGGTGTCATGGCTTTTCAAATTTAGATATATACCAACACTTACGCAAAAATTAGAGAAATTTTGCTTAATGATATTATTCTTGCAACTTATTAAGACAAATTTGTTTGCTGATTATCCAGATAAATGAATCCTTTACTCAACTGCATTACATGCATGGCATATCTCACATGGATTTCAGAAGAATCTTAAAGTAGCATGACCTGGTATTTTAATTTAATTTATCATCATGACTTTTTTTAGTGAGGATTTCATGAGGCACATTATTTAATGGATCTTATCCTTGTATTTTAATTTCTAATATCTCTGCAGTCTTCAATTTTATTGTGGCCAACAAGTTATTACAATAACAACATAAACTGCATAGTCATACTATGATCATAACAAAAGGTAGAGATATTTCTTTTCTTTTTTTTTCCAACATGATCTATGGCTTACAAGGGTTTTCTATCACAAAATCAGGATTTATTTGCTTGGACATACCACCTATGGATAATTGCACAAGGAGTTTTTTTTTTTTCACTTATTAATTTCTTGGGAAATTTGCACTTTCGGCCCTATATGTTTGCGTATTTGCAGAAACAGCCCTATAGTTTCAACCGTTGCATTAATGACCAGCTCCACTCCTAGCCGCCTCCGCCTGCTCCACGTCAGCAACGACTTATTTTAAATAATATAAAAAAAAAATTTCACCGCCCTTTAACATATACTATAAAAGCTACTTTTACTTTCATTAGTTACTGTTACTTTTAAGTTTAACTTTTCTGAAAAAACAAGAGAGCGGCGACTTAGCGGCGACAAAGCGGTAAAAGGTCACAAAGGTCACATAACAATTCCAGGTAATTTATTTTTTTTACATTTCAACACATTTAGTCATCCCCAATGTTTCCCACCTAATCTGATAACTTACCGATAATCTAAATTATCGACCGATAACTTAAATTATCGGTCGATAATCTAAGTTATCGATCGATAACTTAAATTATCGACCGATAATTTAAGTTATCGGCCGATAATTTAGATTATCGATCGATAACTTAGATTATCAATCGATAACTTAGATTATCGATCGATAACTTAGATTATCGGTAAGTTATCGGTAGGTTAGGGGATTAGTAGTTTTTTCAAAATCACTTCTTTTATTTATCAATTGCTTTTTATTTATATTGCAGTTTCTACTAAGTTATTGAAAATGACAATGACTCTAAAGCCCATCGGAAAATGTTCTGGAGTTGGTGTTAGGAAATTTTACATGCACTGTAACGAAGAGAGAAAGAAAATTTTAGATGATTCAGTATTCGGTCATCTATTTAGGATGAATGAGAAATTAGGTTTCGTTGGAGACTTGGTTGACGCTATTTTAAGTTTTTGGGTTGAAGAGAATATTTTCAAGGTCAAGAACACCAATGTACTTCTGCAACCGATCGATATAGCCTTGATTTTAGGCCTCAACATCTTGTGGAACACGAGTGCGAGAAGGTTGCCGTAAAAGAGGAAACAACTATTCGCTACAAATTCTTTCGGGGGACGCCGGGGAAAAGATCTCGTATTGAAGAAATTATTGTCCGTGCTGGTTTATCCAAAGATGATTTTTGAAAGTCATTATTATTTTCAGATGTTCTTTTTTACTTCCGGACACATACCAGGAAGTAGATACACGGTACTTAGAATTAGTAGATAACATTGAAGAGTTTAACAAGTTACCGTGGGGCCTGATAGTTTACAATAATTTATTAGATAGTATATCAAAAGCGAGTGGCAGGAGGGAAATGGCGAGAAGGTCAGAAAAGGGGCAATACAATATCTATGGATGCACTATCGCCTTACAGATTTGGGCGTTTGAGCACTTTCCTGTAGTCGCCACCGCTCCTATTGGGCTTAAAGAACCATTTCCAAGGCTAATGAAATGGGAAGGCCCGAAATTCAGCCGTAATCCTAATTTATATAGAGAAAAATTTCTTAAGTCTAAAGTGATTATAGAGCTTGAAGTTGAGAAGCACGAATTACAGTATAAATGGGTTCGATACTTTTTGATTCGAAGAGAAATTGAAAATAAGAAGGAAGAGACCGAAGAAAGAGAAGAGCCTTACTCCGAAGAAAATGTAGATGAATATGATGATATCCCAAGTCATCCAACACGTTCGGAAGAAAGAGCCGATTAGCCGATTAGCCGAGATGACGACAATGAGGATGACGAAGATTATAGCGACGATAACGATGATTTTGAAGTCGTTGTACGTCAACCAAAGGGCAAACCAGAAATTAGGCCCGAGCCAACAAGAGAGCAGCCAGTTAGGCAACCGCACCTAACCAAAGAAGTAACGGAGCTAAGAAAAGAATGCAAGACTCTCCGCATGGCTGTAAAAGAAATGAAAAAAGAATTCCGGCGTGCATTTACGCTGCTGAAAGGGCAAGCACTCACCATTGAACAACTAGGCAGAGATAAGAAGGCCTTACAAGAAGAAAATAAAGCCATACGGAAGGATCTTGATGCGGTCATCTCTCATTTAAGAAAGGTATCAAACCAAGACCTTTCAAATTTAGAACAAAATCATTTCTTTACAACTTAATGCAAAATTAGCTGTACATTACCTGACGATATACATTATCGACCGATAATTTAAATAGTCGATCGATAATTTACATTATCGTTCGATAATTTAAATTATCGATCGATCATTTAAATTATCGATCGATCATTTAAATTATCGACCGATAATTTATATTATCGACCGATAATTTAAATTATCGAACGATAATGTAAATTATCGATCGATAATTTAAATTATCGACCGATAATGTAGATTATCGATCGACTATTTAAATTATCGACCGATTATTTAAATTATCGGTCGATAATGCAGTTTTTTTTATTTTTTATTTTTTGTAATGTATATTTTTTTGCAATTATGCAGGATAATATTTTAACCTCTGTGCTCTTTGACACCTTCGTTCCTTCACCCACTTACCCTCAATCAACTGTCCCTCAACCCACCACTCATCAACAAAGCCATCATCTCATCGCCAAAACCCATTGCTCCTCAACAAAGCCATCACCCAAAGGCCCCAAAACCAATCGCTCCTCAACCAAGCCATCAGTCAAGAGCCCCAAAACGCTCTGCTCATCCCCCTAGACAACAATCAACAGCCCCAAACACACAAATAAATCTCGCCATTAAACCCGCTGCCCCAAAACCTACTGCTCCTCAGCCTACTAAACAACCCTTGGTTGATGTGGGTGATGATGGTGCTCCTCTTACGCAGCCTTCTCGTGAGTCACAGCCGGCATCACTAAAAACAATTATAGTGAAACTATCATCTACAAAAAATGAAGCCGAAGGTTATGACTTGCGTGCTCGTAAGAAGAGAAAGTCTCCGACCACTAAAGCATTAATAAAAAAACGAAGATTGGTTGTAGAGGAGGAGGAGGATGAGGCAATATCAATGGAGCAAAAGTATATGCTTAGTTTTTGGAATCGGCCGGAGAACGAGGACAATGTGATCGTCAATACTATCAGCGGTGTTGAGATCACAGTTGCTCTTTTGAAGGTTCTCAAAGGACGCTCGTGGCTTGACAATGAAGTCATCGACGCATACTCGAGAGTCCTTGAAATTATAAACGATTCAATGTTTACGGCCAATGCCGAAAAAAGCTGGTTCGCTTCTGCGTCTGCCCTGGTAAGGTTTCAAATATTTATTGGAAGCTCGTTTGTTTCTTTTATTTGTCTTTTCAATCACGACTCTTGATTAACTTCTTCTACTGTTTACGGCCAATCAGACCTTGTTTATGGCAGACGAGAAAAAATTTGAAAAATATATCGATAATGAAGGTATTGCTGCGCTCAGCGACCTCGATAGGTGGCAGGCCTATTGTGACGAATGGAATGTTCGTAACAATTCAAAGCCGATGGAACCACTATTGACAAATAATATCCGCGGAATTCACGCGATCGACTGTGGAACGGTACGTTTTTGAATACTAAACTTCGCTTTATTTAACGTTAACGGCTTTTAAATAAAATTTATTATTTAAAATTTCGCTTCCGTTTATGTGTAGATTTATCTTCCGATGCATAGCCAAAAACATAGCCATTGGGCGTTGGCTATAATTTCATTAGTTGATCGAGAAATTAAGCTAATTGATCCAGCAGACCGAGAGTGCTCAAAAAGGTTTGAAGCGCATAAAGAATGTCTATTGAATCACCTTCCGCGCCTTCTTTACACTATCGGTTTGAAGTCAGCTTTCGATCAACAGTGGAAGGTATCGGCGTTCAACAGTGTCGTTCTCCCGATCCAAAAGAACGGTTGGGATTGCGGTGTATACATTTTGAAGTATATAGAATACTTCTCCCAACAGCGGCCTATTGATTTCGACGATAAACATATGCAACAATTTAGAGCCGAAATCGGACATCGAATGTGCACGTTTGGGAAGAAGAGTTAATATCTGTAAAAAATTTTAGTGTTTTGTAAAGATATTTTTTGATGAAATTGTAAATTATTTAATTTTATTAATTTTTATTAACTTGTATAATTTTCATTATCGTTGTTATCAATTTATTTATCTTATTTGTATCACCTTGCATGATGTATCAATGGAGGCTTCCTCTCTTGAAACAATTCCAATAGGCCGATGACTTATATCATCGGCCGATATCCTAAATCATCGTCCGATATCTTAAATTATCGGCCGATGATTCAAATTATCGGCCGATATTTTAAGTAATCGGACGATAGCTTAAATCATCGGCCGATGATTTAAATTATCGGCCGATATCTTAAATTATCGTCCGATATTTTAAGTTATCGGACGATATCTTAAATCATCGGCCGGTATTTTACATTATCGGCCGATATTTTAAAACATCGGCCGATATTTTAAAAAATCGGCCGATATTTTAAAACATCGGCCGATATTTTAAATTTTAAAATATCGGCCGATAATTTAAATCATCGCCCGATGATTTAAGATATCGGCCAATGATTTAAGATATACCTTTCTGAATTGTGAAGCCTGATATCTTTGGTTTGGCTTTATGCCAATCACTAGTAAATTAGGGGCGAATTTGGAAACTTCAAATCCTGTTTGAATGAATGAATGATTTATTAAGAAGCACAACAATATATTTTAGTCACAATTCCAAAAAAATATATTAATTAATTGGTAGATGTTGATCGCTCTTTTATTGAGGTTTAATCTGTTTATATTGAAGGAAAGAAAAAGAGAAAAAAAAAATACTCTTCTATAATGAAATCATTGGAAGCTCGATTGCCACTAGGTCTAATCTAATCTAAATCTGTTTTCAATCTCAACCTTTGATGTAATATAAGTTAATTTCAAATATTAACAAATTTACACGAGCGACGATTATGACCGTACTTGTTACAATTTTTACATTGTAGTGGTCGAACTTCCCCTTTAGATCTTGTTCTCCTTTTCTTCGGACGGCCGGCTTGACGTATTTTGTGGGGAGGCAAAACTTGAATGTCTTTTATTTGCGAAGTCCATTGGCGCTTGTCAACGGTCGGGACAAAGTGTTCTTTATAAGTTTCCCTAAATAAGTCACTGGTAAACCAGTGTTCACAAAATTGGGGGATCTCTCTTTCTCTGTTTCGGCGCGATAATGCGGCAATCGCATGTGAACATGGTAATCCAAGAATAGCCCAACTGCATGTACATGTTCGCGATTCTAGATCGACCGTGAGTGTAATCACCACGTTTAACTTGAAATATATCACGACCATATGGTATGACGTTTTTGACGGGCCCATCCTCGAATTTCTTTTATGTGTTTTTTCGCCATCTGTTAACACATGTGACATTTTATTTCCTTCCTCTTGACGACGAAGATAAAATTCGGCTACTTTTGTGCGAATAGTTTCTAACATGCTCACAATCGGTTCCTCCCTTACTATTTTCAACACACTATTTATGCTTTCAGCTATATTAGTTGTCAACATATCATAACGCCTCCCTTGGAAATAAGCGCGTGCCCAGAAATGATCACCAATTTCTTTAATCCATTTTGTACATTCCGGCGGGGCGTCGTCTTCTATTTTTCGCATAATTCTTTTAAATTTTGCTTCTGAAAATGCACGGGCAGCAACCCAGAAAAGCGGTCTAGAGATTGTATCCTTATATTTATCAAACAGATTTAGAGCCAGGTGTCGCATACAGTAGCTGTGAAAGGCATTAGGAAAAACTTTTTCTACTGCTTCCATCAAACCTTTCTGTCTGTCTGATATCAAAACAAACTATTCTTCAAATTCACCGATTACACGTCTCCCTAATAGATCAAGAAACCATGTCCAATGGTCTTCTTTTTCTTCATACAAACGAACGCTATAGGAAATAAATGTCTATTCCCGTCTATCCCCGTAGCTATTAACAACACTCCCTTATATCATCCACGCAAATGCATTCCATCTACCGCAATTATTCTTCGTAAAGTATTACGAAAGCTTCGAATGCAAGGTCCGAATGCCACGAAGAATCTCTGAAATGCATTATCAGGCTCGAGACACAATTCGGTCTGTATGTCTGGATCGACCCGCTGTAATTCGGCAACATATGACGGTAACATCTTAAATTGCTCCTTCCAACTACCTCGGATGTCATTCAACGCCATTTCTTTTCCTCTCCATGCTTTCCAGTAACCTACTGTTATACCGTATTTTTTTTCAATATAAAAAATTATTGAAGCAGGAGTCTCGTCAAAACCCTTTAATAGTTTATCTCTAACGAATGAAGCTATCCACGATGTCGTACATTGGCGATGTCCGCTTCCAAAAGCTGGCATTCCGCACGTGTGTTCCGGGTGGAAAGTTTTCACAGCAAACGTGTCTACGCCTACTAATTTCGAGGCATGTATTCGCCAAGCACATCCTACTTCAACACACCTCGCAGTTACTCGAAGAGGACTGGTTTTTATTGGTTTAATCTGAAAATTATTTGTCATCGCAAATTCTTTAAGAACTTTTTGAAATGATTTCTTATTTCTAAACGCCTGACCAATAATGGTAATCGTTCCCCTTCATACAGTTCCTCATCGTTCGAATCCATGTACTCCCTTCCGAGTCATTAAGTCGATAGTCTTCGCCCACCGAGGTTGATCAATTCCCCTATTAGTATAAAGATGCGAAGTGGGAGACGGGCTTCATTATTTTCAGGATCACTATCACCGTCATCGACTGGATGGTTATTACGTGATTGGGATTGAGCCCGTCGATGTACGCTTGGTTGATGTGCAGTTGTTTGGATTGATGTTAGCCGATGCGAGAATGTTTGATGTATGAGAGGCTGTTCTGTTGAAGGCTCCGAAGCTATTTGTTCGGAAGGCCATTGATATGGACTAAGGCCGACTAAAAACGTTTCCCACTGATTTACCGAATCGAAGTTGAACTGAGATGTATCATGCATCGGATTCATTTGATGAGAATATCCTTGATCTTCATCGCCTTCACTCATCGGAATGTCTGAATAGGGTTGCTCTGGAAGTTTACTGTAGGGGCGGAATCCTATATTTATATTTCTATCATCGACGGCTATTATCGGTGCAACAATGTTCTCCTCTTCATACCGTATTCCTTGATTTTCAATCAAATGTTCTGTTCCAACACCATGATCATCTTCGTTTGTTTCCTTAAACGGTTGAAATGTTTCTAAAGACGGCAAAATTTCTGCTACAGTAGTGACTAATGATTTTTCGATATAAATATTTATAACACCATCACCGATACGATATGCTCTAAATAAGTTTGTAAGATCATCAGAGTCAGACAATTCGGCAAATACAAGCTCATTCCCTATGCGTAATGAAACAGTAAGTGTAATAGAATGTTCTTCCGGTCGTGTCCGACTGACTTTGTACATTTTCTCTATAAACTCATCAAATGATATATTCTCCGTGACAGTGACAATCCTCCGATGTCCTCCGTTGTAAGTATTATCTCTCACGCGTACGAAATCAAAATGGCAAAGAAGGGGAACATCCATTTCAACCTACAATATTTACAAAATTAAAATTAAAATTAGTTGTATAAAGAGTTATACTTGACTTAGCGCTACAATTGTTTAAAAATATTATTAAAAAAATTAAAGGAATGAAAACTTTAGAGTTTTTGTCAATCATAGGTTATCGCTCGATATCCTAAGATATCGGGTCGATATCCTAAGATATATAGCCGATGGATAGACTTTTAACGTAAACCATAATCCAAAAACTAAAAAAAAAACCTTTTTAGATATCGGTCGATATCTTAAGTTATCGACCGATATCTTAAGTTATCGACCGATAACTTAAGTTATCGGTCGATAACTTAAGATATCGGTCGATAACTTAAGATATCGGTCGATAACTTAAGATATCGACCGATAACTTATATATCTTGGACTTCCTACAATGTTGCGAGAAATTGGGAAAACAATAACTTAAAAGATATTGTACTCGATATCTTACCTAGCCTGTTGTATTCTCTATGTTATACGACCTTTAGTGGAATCTCGAAATCGCTTTCCAAGAGAGATAAAAATTGTTAAAAGATGGTACAAAAATTCTAGATTCAATGCTTGCATAGAGAAGCATATATATAGATATCTGACGTGCACCCGGCTAGGCTTGGAGCTGGCCATTTATGCAAGGATTGAAACTATAGGGCCGTTTCTGCAAATACGCAAACATATAGGGCCGAAAGTGCAAATTTCCCTAATTTCTTTGTCCAAAAAATTTCCACAAAAAATTACAATTGCACATGCCTTAAGATTAATTAAGGGATTTATGACTGCTCAAACATATGTTTGTCAAGAATTTCTTTAATAGAGATATTTTAGGCTTTATTATAACATAAAGGACTTTTTTTGACTTCATATGCAATCAGTGTATGTTGGTAGCATGTATCTATTATAATGGCTAGAATTGTGTTCAGCATAGTCAGGATGGCTTCTTCTGGCTTACAAAGTACGGTTTTCTAATTTGTCCACACCTTAGAAATGAAGAGGAAATGGAAGATCTATTATGTATCAATTATGACCGCAATTCACTTAATGACTATATTGCCTTATTATGTTAATCAAGTATGTAATCCATGGATAATGTAGGTAAAAGCTACAAGGTGATAACCTGGATGTTTTATCGGTGATCCATGGATGTTTAATAGGTTTTGTGATAAGAGGAGCAAGGTGTCAAGTACCGGTGATACTTATCAGTCTGGCTGAGAACCGATACTGAAACCAGTTAAAATAAAAACATCCAGGTGCATGTGCTAAGGCTGTCTATTCTTCCTTCTATTTTTGAAGAATTATCATGCAAATTAAAAAAGAAAAAAAAACTGTAATGCAGGTGGAAGTAGAGGTTTCAAGGCTGGAAGAGCTGACAACTAGCAAAATGAAGGAACTGGTTTTGAAGAAGAGGTTAGAACTTGAAGAGATTTGCAGGCGTACGCACATGGTACCTGCAGCAGATAGTGCAATGGAATGTGCGATTGAAGCTATAGAGTCGGGTAGAGTGATATTGAGTCATCAATTATACATAACAATTTTAAACTGTACGATTATCTGTAAAATTTAGTCCCATTTTTCTGATACAGGAGCTGTCGACTCCTCTTATATCTTGGAGCAAATCGAGGTTCAAATTGCAAAGATTAAAGAGGAAGCTCTTTGTAGGAAAGATATTCTTGAGAGGGTTGAAAAATGGTTGGCTGCTTGCGAAGAGGAGTGCTGGCTTGAAGATTACAATCGGGTTAGCTATTTTTTTAGATGTCTCTATGATTTTGAGTGTCCATACTATTCTATTCTTATCAGTAGATTCAATCTCGTCTTGCATTTCAGGATGACAATCGTTACAATCGCTTAGCTTTTGTTCTCTCAATTTTTTTACAATCGCTTAGCTTTTGTTGCATTTAAGGATTTATTAGCTTTTGTTTTAAGGCAAATGATCTAAAATGATTAAAGAATTTTAAAGTTCAGATGTAACTACTTAAATTGCAACTTCAAACAATCATGCATCAGTGCATTTTAATGAGTAGAGCTGGAACCCAGTACAAGTCTTCTACAATCTAAGCTATACTCTTGCTTTTCAATCCTATGACGGATCAAGTTCTTTTGTACAACAGCAGGCCTTCAAAAGTTTTTTGGGTAGGTACTTCCTTGCACGAGTTATTTCTAACCTTGTGTTTCCTGAATATGGTGTACCTTTTGTTTTTGAACACCGGCATTTTTGTGATTCAAGATTCAATTTGAAGACATAACACCATTCCAATACATCCTGTTTTACTGAGTTGAAGTGAGTAAAAAAATCCTTATTAAAAAACTTCTGGAACCAGTATATTCTGGAAAATAGTACATATATCAGGTTTTTAAGAAAATGCAAGGTAAGATGAGAACCCCACTCCCTTGCAGGTACGGGTGTAAATTACGTGCAAGTTTGGACACCATCACTTAAAAATCATAATTTTTTATCTTAGTAATATTGAAACCTTCTAAACTATATAAAAGCCAACTTTTTTATAAAATCACATTTTTTATTGTTTAGGTGATCAATAAAAATCATGATTTATGATCTGTACATTCAAATTTCAGCTGTTTGGTTGTTACTTGTTTGATTTGAAGATTATAGCTTTATATGAGGCCCACCACGATATTAAATGGATTATATATAAATATATAATTCTAGATGTTCACTAGCATGTTAATTGAAATTATGCACAAAATACCATCATATTAATAACCGATTCGTTACATACTCACAAAGTTATTAAAATTGAAAGCTAGTCGGCAACCTTATCTCATGTAAACCAAAATAGCTTAAAACCAAGTCATCTAAGCCTAATTCCAAAAAAGATATTTAGAAAATGTTGTTCACTTGTATGTTTCTGTACTTCTCATATGCAAGATCTTATCTCCCAGAGGCAGAGTTTTACAGGTTGAACCAGATTTCGAGTTGAACCTTATCTGCAACCCTTGGAAATAGGAGAATTTTGTGATTTTTCATTTATTTTGTGATTCTTCAAAAATTACATATAGACATTCGCATGCTATTATTATTTTGCTATAGAAAGTAGCAAATAAACAAGCTTAAATAAGAAAAACAAGTTTAAATAAGAAAATAAGTAATATAAGTTAAAAATTTTAAAAGGTTAATTAGATATGATCTCACCAATGAGCGGTAGCTCAGTTGGTATGCTCCTGGGGATGTGGTCGTGGGTTTGATACTCCACGTTGGTTTCCTCCCTTTGTATTCACAAAGGTTAGTCATTTGGTCTGTGATATGCAAGTACACTCCTCTGCCTAGAGGCTGTCTAGGCCATATGGCCTTATATATATAAAAAAAGATAAGATCTCTAATTAGCTAGTTGTGATGGTGATTTTTCCTTTACTGACCATAACAGAATTTTAGCCCATCGGGTGATTGAGTTGTTTCATATTGTATATCTGAATCAATTGGTTGCCTGTTTTAGGTTGTTCTTGAAACAGAGGTCACCTCTTGGCTTTCTGTGAAGAAGCTGCTCAATAGGTTATTTCAGCAAAACTGATCGCGGCTTCGACTACTATAAATGCATTAGAGGTCGGTTCATTCCTAAATTGGAACTATTTATTTTCGTGGCTTGATTGAGATGAATGCTTTTGTTTGAGAATATTGAGATGAATGCTACAACCTTATTTACTTCTCAATTACTATTATTACCTGTAAGAGGTCATAACAAAGTTTTTTTCAAAATCTGTTGGATGAGTAATCCACTAAGACAACTCAAAGGGTAAAAAGACTATGCTCGGGCTAGAAACATGTATAGCTTCTTGACTTAGTATGGATGGAGTTGCAACTTTTATGGATAATACTCAACAACTTGGCTGAAATAGTTTTATGAAGATATAGAGAGACCATTTGAGTGGGTGGAGATTGCCGCACTAGAGGCCAAACGGTGGTTACAGGGCCTGCTGGAGGTTGTGGCCTGCGTAGAGTTTTTACTGACCATAACAGAAATTTGTAGTTAAAAAATGTTAAAGTCTTAACTTGCATTTTTTCAATTTTGGAGTGTTTTTCATTCTGTTTTATGCCCATTTAGCCCGCCGACCTGAACCGACCAAAAATTTTACCTACTTTTTTTTTTTGAAAATTCAAATTTATTTTTTTTCTCTCTCTCTCTCTCTCTTAATATATATATATATTAATAGGTTCTTCTCTTTATTCTTTGATAGTTAGATGGATGGATATGATTTTTTTCTCTATAAACAGAGAAAAACCATTCAATACCTAGTTTAAAATAAAAGCAAAATATTAAACAATCTAATATCCCAGAAAAAAAATAAAGAATAACCTTTTACTATTGATGATTTCATTTTTTTGTGATTAGCACAAATTCAGCTAAACAAATAATTACATAATATCATTGATTTAAACTGGGCCATAGCTTCTATCAAAATCTTTACAAAACGCCCAAAATCCGAAAAAATGACCCCTTAAAATCACATGACTTAGTTAATTGCCAGGTTTTTATTGGGCATTTCTCTGACCTTGATCATAAAGATAACAAGGAGGGAGGGAGATTCGTAATCTAACTTTCGATTTACATTAACTCATAATTTAGTTTTTTGTAAAGACTTTGATGGGAGTCTTTACAAAATACGAAATTATGAGTTTCACCAATCCGATCCCCTGCTGATTTAGTATTTTGTAAAATTAGTCCATAGAGCTTTGAATTCTGCATCAGTGGTGAGGGTTGTCCAATTTGGAGCATCAAAGGTCAAAGTGTAGCCACAGGAGTGATAGGAGAAAGCACAACCAATATCAAAATTAAACTTTATTTATTTAGGAGGCAGAGCAAACCAAAATTTTCTTGGCCTAAAAAATTAAGATATTGTGCATAACCTTCTCTTTGATATTAGGTCAAAGTGTACCATAGAACACTTGAGAACAGACACGTTTGCTTGGCTTTTTCCATCATTTCTATCAATATTTTTATTTTGATTAGAACTCTAATCAGGTATGAGATGAAACTCGCTAAAAAGGGTTTATATGAATGTGAAGATAATTTTCCTCTAGGTGAATGGGCGGTTTATCTAAAACCCACTCATATGTTTACTCGATGATATGATAAGCATGAGTTTGTGAAATAACAGCAGGGGATTACTACTATACGCTGATATGAAGAAAAAATTAATTTACTAGGGGAATTAATGATCAAATCACACAATTCGTACTTTAACCGTATCAATTCTTTGTGGCTTTCTCCATGGCTTTCTGTGTGTTGTGTATATAAATATGCTTTTTACTATTAGTAATATGCATGCATGTGACCCAAAAAGCGTTGAGAATAAAAAAATGTGCTAAATAGAGCCATGCATATTCATCTGTTGATTATGTGCACTAGAAATTTTTTCTTCAAGTTAGCTCTTGCTGCTGAAATTATTTTTCTTTCATATTGTCTCTTTTAATACATGCGTGTGTGAAATATTTAGCTCTTAGAGTTCTTGCCTTCTTGGTCATTTAATTGATCATTGTTTACTATGACGGATCTTTTCTCCTTCTGGGTGTGTTGAAAATGTCTAGAGATGAGCAAGAATTTTTTCTTGTTCAAAATTTTGTTGGCTCTATAATATGGGCTGGTCAAATCTTCTCCTTTCTAAGATGTTTATTTAAACTAGACACGGAGGCTATGGATGCAGACATCCTTTAACTCTTAAGTTTGATGAACGTAAGGCGCCTAGGCCAAGAGAATCAAGGTTTCAGTTAGATTTTCTTTTGCTTTATATATATATATATATTTATATTGGCTTTAAGCTATACCTTGGAATTTATTTATTCCTTTCTCAGGGTTGGTTATGCTTTTGGGAGTCATGGTTTTGGCCCTTGGTCTTAAACACCACTGGATGTCAGGTCTGTTATACGTATCTTATTGTAGTTTTAAAGCTTTAACCTCCTCACATCTTTTTGCTTTTTGACCATTGGAGGATCCCACATTTGTGTGGATATTTCTTGTTGCAATCTAATACCTACTCTTGAGGACTCAATGGGAGGGCATATGCCACCTAACTCTTGCAATCCAAAGAGTCCAAAGAGTGTGGGACTATCTCCAAGCTATTAGTCCTGCTTTTGGAAGTCACTTCTCTTCTAGAATTCGTGGTGTATCAGTGTCTTCTATATGTGGTAAGAGTTCACTTTATTTTTTTCTGCACCTAGGTTGAAATAGATATCTGGGGTTGGACCTATAGCTCAACTAGAAGGTTGACCATATTGCAACTTTGAATATTGCAAGTTCAATCCCACCTTAAAAAAAATAAAGAGAGAGTAACTTCTGTTTAACCACTCAAAAAAAAGAACTTCTATTATTTGCTTGTTAAGTTTTTTGAGTGCTTACCCTTCTTTTTTGATAAACCCATAGGTCAGTAAGTACTTTGGGAGCCCCTGGTAGTGCTGTAAATGGCTTCTTTCTGAACTTGCAGCTGTACCATCTTCTACATCGCAACAGGTAGCTACAAATTAAAATCATTTTCCCTTTTGATTCTAAGATTTGTCACCAATTCATTCAGAAATTTTCAGACTTGATCATTTGTTTGACAAAAATTCATTCTATAGTTATTTGATTTTCCCCTTTATCTTGTAGACTTTCAATCCATCTGTGGTCCAACAATTTGGTCAACCAATGCCACCTTCACAGAAACCACATCAATCATCCTAGCACTTGCCCTCATCCCTGCAGCTACAACAGCAAAGTTCTCTATCTTATTCACAGAAAACTTCACAGCCATTGGTCCACAGCTTAGTCAATTCCAAATCCGTCATTCCCTTGCCAAATCCTCTTTTGGTCAAGCATTACTAGCACAACAGTTACTTAATACAAGTGGGCAGTCATCTCAAATTCAGCAAAGTGGCTTTGCTTCTGCAAATCAGCGACAATTGTCGGCTTCTGGCTTCAGCCTATCCAACAATCACCAACTCAGCTACCTCAGGAGGCGCTTGGATCCACACTCGCAATCAAGACAGTAATGTCTGCGGTCTTTGTATTCTGATCTATGTGTTTG
Source organism: Chloranthus sessilifolius (assembly GCA_021018995.1). Lineage (NCBI taxonomy): Eukaryota > Viridiplantae > Streptophyta > Magnoliopsida > Chloranthales > Chloranthaceae > Chloranthus > Chloranthus sessilifolius. The sequence goes on along the minus strand of CM037597.1, from coordinate 27,127,366 downwards.
AGAAGTTTTCTTGGTTGTGGACTAAGTTTTTTGCCAATTTTGCACAAGCATACCATGGAATTTTATTATGAGTGATTTCATTGCAAGAAGATATCCTTTCCGCGGGTTTACCTTCTTTAAGATTAAATAGTGTGTAGCCAATTTTTAAAATAAATATTTATTTATTTATTGGATTGTTTTATTTTTGGATAGGTTTTAAAATAAATATTTAGTTGCTAATAATACAATTTCACTCCACAATAAGTAAACCATACAGACAGTTTTGGAGTGATGGCGACTCTCTCTCTCTCTCTCTCTAGACAGTTGAGAGGTTGGACTTTGGTGCGATGGCAAGCGCTGTCCAACCGAAGCGGTGTCGTGGGGTTTGAGTCTGGGAATCGGCCTCTCCAAAATGGGGGTAAGGCTACTTACCATCTCTACCTCTCCGAGACCTGCTAAATGTAGGTCTTGTGCATTGGTTACGACCTTCTTCTATATAGATAATTGGATCCTTGTGAATATGATAAAAAATTGTCCATTATTATTTGTTTTATATTTTAATGAGTTGGTATTAGGTACCCAACCTCTCGAGTACAGTGCATGGGTCAATCTCCTTCCACTAAATAAGTCAAAACTTTGGAGATGAGCGGATATCTATGAGCACAAAAATCCGTTTTGTGAAGTACGTTTTCGACCTTTCACTGATTAGGTATTTAAAAATATATGAACAACTAACCCCCAAGGTTGGCAAGGGAATTGGCCGGTGCACTAACCTTGATGCTCTAATCAGGCACCTAATACGAAGTACGAGCTCATTTAGTAAAGGTATTTCCACCACAGACTTTGTATAGGGTAACTGATCCATGACAATAGTAGATTCACAATTCGTCATTGAATTGGGACAGATGGCACATGGTTTCATACTGTGTACTATTGCATTGAAAAAACATCCCCACCATGTGATTCAGAGTAGTCAAACACTTCTAAAAACTAAAATAAACGGATACCATGTAAATCTCTAAAATCAGTTTTATCCGTTCATTTTAGACTTTAGAGGCATTGACTACTTCGAATCATATGATAGAAATGTATGTTTTTTCATCTCAACTTTTTGTTAGATGTTCTGAAACCATATTGTTATACATAGGAAGAGTTTTTTTTTTTTTTTTTAAGAGAATATTGATTCTATTCTTTTATATCAGATATGTTGTGGAAAGGATGGAACAAGATCTCTGGGAGAAAGTTTCATCCCTGAGAATGAGTATAGAAGACAACTTATCGATCAAGTTGTGTCTACTGCGTTGCCAGAAAGGAAGAGCCCAGAGCAAGTTTCTGCAGCTGTGAAAGGTTTCATGACTGTTGATCTTCCACATGAACTAATTGAGCTTCTTGAAAAGATTGTTCTCCAAAATTCTGCCTTCAGTGGCAATTGCAATCTGCAAAACTTGCTGATCCTAACAGCAATTTAGGTAGATGCATCAAGGGTTATGGATTACGTTAATGGGTTAGATAGCTTTGATGGACCTGCAGTTGGAGAGGTTGCTGTAAAAGCACAATTGTATGAAGAAACCTTTACTACAAGATATGAGCTTTTTTTCTTAACCTTTTTAGATTTTGGATTGGTTTATTTTGATTTGGATGAGTTCTAGGTATTTTAGGACTTGGATTTTTGTTTCATTGCAGGAAAGGGGATTATTATCGTTATCTGGCAGAGTTTAAGTCTGATAATGAAAGGAAGGAGGTTGTTGATCAGTCGCTGAAAGCATATGAGGTGTGCCTCGATCTCTAAATCTACATTTTTTCACTTGAAAAATTAAAAGTTCCTTTTTTTTGTTGTAAATCGAAGTATGTTTGGATATAGCTATGCTGCTACGTAGATCTGGATGCAAAAAAATTATTTTTTTCTAAAATCTACGGATAAATTCTACGCCGTAAGATTCTTCTTGCTCTGGGCTTTACCAAATAATTCAGGTTATACATTAATGGAAATGTATAGTTTCTCAATAATATAATTTCTCAATAATACTATCATGTTTTATTTTTTTGTTTAATTTGTCTCATGGCTGGCCTAATTGATGTATTATCATGGATGTCTCTCTACTATTTATTGAAGTCGTGTGATCAGACTTGAATTTAGTGCATCTAAAACCATATGATTTCCAAATAAGCAATATCGGATTTGTGTATTATTAAAACCCTCACCTGCGTTCATGAATGCATCCTAGTGGTGGGAACGTGATCAGATGGTTGGATCATCTTGAGTTATGGCCAATCGGAATTGGTTTGGCAGAGATTCAGTGCTTCATAGTTGCTATCTATTTATTTTTGCTTCATATGTGTGTCCATTATATTGCAGGACTACAGTACCGGAACAATTGACATAGCTTTTATACCAAAGCATGAACATGAGTTAGCTGTGGTAATAATCTAGAATGCCTATGACCTGTGTCATTGTTAATTACTTGAAAAATTTATTAGATGATCTATCTTGAAATGTTAAAAAAAAGTCCTCGGATATATCACCAGCTTATATTGGTCAACTCCTAAAAGTTTAGTCGTGTTTGTCATTCTTTGGTGTGCCTATAAATACCTACGTTACCTGTGCATCTCAACTTGCTGCCATACCCATATTTAGCACTTCAATATGAGTTTGAAATCCATACCCTTGCCATCAGTGTTACCTAGGGACTTCTACTGTTGAGATTTTGCAGTGCCAACACTTGGTTGCATTTGGACACGTGCCGACACATAGTGGCACTTGGACACTCAATGTAATTAGCGTACAGGTACTTTGTTTAATCAGTCCAAATGTACTATTGTAAAGCCACAAATCAGCATACATGTACTCTGTGGATCCCTTAATATTGAGTGTTCATGTACTCAGTTGAACCACTTCTAAAATAGTACAAATGTACACTATTGAAGCCCTTATATTAGTGTACATGTCCACTTTTGAAGCCCCTAAATAAGTGTACATGTACTGTGACGACCTGACTTTTCCAATCCCTCAGGTATAGGAAAGGCCGGTTCACCAACCTATCGAATAAACGATAAGCCGGACAAACAGGGCACATATCAGAGTAAAGCACAATAAATATCCATAGCTAAAATAAATGCGGAAGCAATTAAAAGTAAAGAACCACTAATGATGGCCGACCATCATCGAAACATGGCTCATAACAGAAATCAACGTCAAGTATAAAACTATGATATCCAACTAAAATGGGCCCACAAATTCAAGTCTAACTCTCACCACAAATAAGAAAATCAGTAAGTTCTATACTAGGAAAAACTCCTCAGGAGGAACCTCAAGCTCTTCCTCAGCATTAGTCGAGGATCGATCTCACACTCAATAGCCACCTCAAGACGTGAACACATGACGTATAGTGAGTGAGCTAACCAACAAAGCTTCGATGAAGAAAGACATCTACGGCATTTTACTTTAACTAACATGGTTTCAAAACAAATATCGAATATAGCTTGTCAAACATATAAGCGGATAATAAAATCAGAATTTAGGTGCGAAAATCATATGTAAGATTTATTTCTAAATGTGTGAAAACAGCCAGAATGATGTGTCTCAGTGTCTTAGTTTCTCTAACTTCTATATGCAAAGTTCAGTAATTCATGACTTAATCCTCAACTTAAAATACCTCCCGAGTAAACTATATCTCGAGAGCAAGAATATAGCCGATGGGAACCCTTACCTACCATTGTCGTTCATGAACCCTTTTTCAGGATGCAACAAGCCCCTGCGTAATGAGGGAAACTTGTGCCAGGAAGTTGTTCAGGAATCAATCATAAAACAAATGCAGATACTAATATAAATCAGATGCAAGTCTCTTATACATAGTTCAGGTTCTTAATTTCAGATTTTCAGAGCTTAAGCAGATTCAGGTTTCAGGATTCAGGTAGATTTAGATTTTCAGTCATTCATATCAATTTCAGTTTACAGATGTGATTTCAATGGCATATGCAAGTTCAAAGATTTTAATTCAAAATATCCATGCGAATTAAAATAAAATACTATAAAGATGAGATTCTCCTACCTAAAACTCAGAGTTATGCGAAGTCAAGCAAAGTCCTATTGATGGCCACTCGCCCTCAATCTACATCACAATATACGTTCATGCATTAAGATTAACTCTAATTACTAATAATATAGACCTATTTAAGTGTTTCCTCAAAAACAAGTCAAAACAGGCAAGTTGCGCCAATCCTAGAATTTGATGTAACATTCTCATATATTTTTGACCATCACGACGATTGATCCATGAGTTGGTTAAAACATGAAAGTTATAGATTCCTCCATTAGCTTTCCAACGCAAAACGAATCGTCTCAATTGGAGTTTGGGATAAAACGTTATGATTAAAATACTAAGGCAATGTCGGAGTTCAGCAATACCTCGCTCAAGCGAGATCCTTCGATCCTTCGCCGAGAACTTTCTCGGCGAAAGCGATTCGAAGCGAATGCCTTTTGAGTATTTTAATGTATCCTCGCTCGAGCGATGATAATAGCTCGCTTGAGCGAGCTACAGCGACGCGATTTCGATCGTTTTCACCCGAATCGAAACCCATACATCCCAAAGCAAAATCCATGGCTAATCTAATGATTTTAATAAAAAAGTTTAATTAAAATATACCTTTAATCTAAGGATTCCTAGATTAGAAATGAGCCACGCGAATGGAGCTTCAGAATTAAACTGACGGGTTTCCTCAACGATTCGCGCCGCGATCGATCCCACGAGTTCACAGAGACAACTCCAACACGTCCCCAATGATCTCAACCTCTCCCAATAGCCAACTACGAATCCAAGGTTGATTCAAGTTTTTTCTAAGGTTTAAGTATTTTCAACAAAGAGGGTTCTAGAGAAGGAGGTTTTCTAAACCGATCTCCTACGATGATTGAAGAAGAGAGAAGACGGAGTTTCCCACGGTTGGATAACTATCAAACGACTACGGTTCTTCACGGCACTCACGTCTCTTCCTCTCTTAACAAAACATAGTATAATACGGGAATGCAATTCCTTCTTATAATAGGATTGCTCACAAAGTTAAGCACACACACACCTCTTATGTATTATGCACTTCTAATTTTAAAACTCAAGTCCGGTGTTGAGCGGCCACACCGAGGTCGGTGCACAACTTTCGCACGAGGGTCCAAATGGGCTCTAAATTAAAATCTGTCCGCACAATCACATCTAGATAAAAATTCAAAACAAATGGTGACGTCGGTTGCCGAGCCGAATACACACACGGGTCAGTCTAACTCGGGTTCAAAATACGGGTCTTTACATGTACTCTTTATATCCCCTTTTAAATCAGTCAAGATGTACACTGTTAAACCACTACTAACCAATCCAAATGTACTCTGTTAAACCTTAGATAATTAGTGTACATGTACTATGTTAAACCTGTTTAATTAGTGTACATGATATTTTTGCTTCAGTATATGTGACAGCCCGACATTTCCCCCTCTCGTAAATGGGAAAAGTCGCGCCGTCGGATCACTTAACATGATCCTGTCATACAAGGGCATCGTGTATAAAGTGTTACATATGCGGAAGCTAATTTAATTAACTATGATACGAAGAAATATGGCAACAACTGATATCCATTCCTTTATCTAAAATAGTAAATTGAACAGGAAATATAAACAGAAACTTATACCTGAAATAGTAAACTATCTTAAATCACACTGCTATTTATACATATTTAATGTTTAAAAATAAATCTCTCTCTCTCCCAAACCTCTCAAGGAAAGAAGTCCTCAGTAGAACCTTCCTCCTCGTCCTCCTCCTCAGACTGGTAGGTAGGATCAGCTTCGTGCTTAGGGTCTTGAGCAATATTTGCAGCTAAGACATAAAGTCGTAGGATGAGCTATCATCGAAGCTCAGTAGGGATAATTACACAACTAATTTATATGTTAGCTTTTTCATTCATGTCTAGAAGCAAATAAAATAAAACACATGCCATCTTATCTTAAGTTTAGTCTAACATTAATCTATTCTAGCAGCACTTAATAGAACAAACACTAAAACATGCAATTATTTTATCATGTTATCCTATGCATGTTGACATATTCATGCTGACATATTCATGTTGACAAAGAATCAGGCGAGATCAATGAATCATACTGAAACAAGACATGTACAGGAACAAGAAACAAGAAAATCAAGCTCCTAAGTTAGTGGGATCACTTGTCAAGATCCCGAGTTAGCGGGATCACTTGGACCGAGAAAATCAAGCTCCCGAGTTAGCGAGATCACTTGGATGAGATATCAAGCTCCTGAGTTAGCGGGATCACTTGGACGGGATATCAAGCTCCCGAGTTAGCGGGATCACTTGTTTCAAGATGAATTAAAGACGTGTACATGACATCAAGGATAACAGAACATGAATAATGCATGGTATATATGCGTTATTCAAGCACATCGTGAACAGATATCATATAGCAAAACTGATTTGAATAATTGAACCCACATGATCATATATGACTGCAACTATCATAATCATTGATATTCATGTATCCAAGCTGAACTAGCATCATAATCATTACAAAGCCTATATCAAGTCTGTAGCTTCCTAAGCTGATCTAACACCATTAGTCATGGTCATACATTAAAAACTAGCATGTGCATAAATTATACTTTCTCTAAACTCATCTAGTATCATCATACATACACATTCATCTACTGATCTATATCAAGGCATCTAAATTGGTTTGACAATATTCCTAACATAATAACATATATCAAGCTAATCTTATCGAACTAATATGAGCTATCATATATCATCTTTAAAACTGAATTATCATACGCTCATACATCAAGCTGATTTGATGATCATAAACATGCATCAAATTTAACTGAACTAACATACCCGAGCTGATCTGATCATAAGCATGCAAACACAGCAGACACATATATTACTAGCATCCTTACAATAGAACTTCAGACGTATAGCCTCTCATGTATATCAATATATTGAATTTAACATTTACTTAAATGAAAGCAAGTATATATATTTTATGTACGATCCAAGATGCAAAGAAGAGACTAACTATGACATATCCATACAAAATCAGACGTCGAATTTGAATCTATCATGATCATAACTCACAACCGACTTGAGTAGTCATACAAAATATACATCAACGTTGATATCTATTATTCTCGATGATCCATCAAGACTGAACTGGCATAGTCATCTGTAACCACTTATTAATCGTCCTCATAGTAACTGTATCACATGACTTCTAAAACTTGGCATGAGCATAAATTATATCACATGACTTTTACTGACATGAACTCGTAGTACACTATATAAAACTGGCATGAGTATAAAATTATATAAACATTCATGATCATATATGGGCATTCTCACTAACTTTCTATCAGATGAGAATGAGAAAACAATATATAAATTTGTAAGGTAAACTCTCTACCTGATACCAGGTTTACGTGTAATTGGTTTCCCGTGCACGCATGTCTTCAAGCAAACGCGCCATGTGCACCAAGTGGCACCTAGGAATGTCGTTCATATGTTTAGTATTTTGAATGGTTTATTGGGTCAACATAGACCTCAAATATGGACCATTTATGATCCCAAGTCTCATAGTCAAACTTAGCAATTCATCACAGCACAAACCCCTGATAGAGGTGTCGCCAAGTTTGTCAGATGCAAGGTTGCCGCGGCAAGCTTTGTAGTTGCATGTTGCTGTGACTTGTCACTACTTTTTGACCCCTTAAACGTTAGATTCAAAAATTAGTTCCTTCATGTAAGTTGTAGGGCTCGTTGTCCCCTTTTCACAGCATCAAGAATCGTATCAATTAGAGTTTGGAATCAAAAGATATAATTAAAATACCATACAGTGGTCTAAGTATACTATTGCCGCGGCAAGCCTGAGTACCTTGCCACATCTTGTCATTAATTTTTGACCCTTTAAACGTTAGATTTAGAACTTGGTTACTTCATAAATGTTGTAGGTTGTATTGTTCCCTTTCCAACACATCATGAATCATGCCAATCCGAGTTTGGAATCAAAAGTTATGATATAAACATTGACCAATGGTTTGAGCACAGTGCTTGCCGCGGCAAGCCTATAAGGTTGCCGTGGCAAGCCTATCAGGCTGGGCTTGTCGGGGTGTTTTCTGCTCCATTTTGGGTTCAGTTACTTAGGCAATTGGTCGGGTATTTTATAGATATATGGATAATATATTTTATATATATATTGCACCAAAATTGAATATACGGCATACCTTTTGGGGGACTCTTTGTTTACGACGACGTCGAAATGATGTCGGTGTCGAGTTCGCCGAGCTCGTAAGTGTATGAGCACTTTGCTGGCTGCAAGGATCCTCCCGAGACCAGCGATTTCTGTCGCAATTCTTGTGATTGAAATGCAGGTCACCTTGCTTTCCTTGCTTCAGAATTTATGGTTTGAATTAAGGGTTGAAGAAGGAAGAAGTAGATGGGCTGGCGAGCTTTGTAGGGCTGCTTACCTTGAGTGCATGAGAGTCGGAAATGACTCATGCACATGCGTGGAGGCTATTCAAATTTAAACAACTTATAAGTAGTTTTGGGATGGAATCCCATCCTAATCCCACACACCTTTATAAGGTGTATACCTATATAAGCCAAAATAGGCTTGTTTTATATGTAAAGCTAATATACTGGTTAAGTATATAAACCAGCAAGCTTGTCTTTAATGTATATTATAATTATAATATTTATTATAATAATAATATTATAATAATTATTATAATATTGTAATTATTATTATTAATAAAAGATTTAAGGTTTACTTTATTTAATTTGCTTGCCTCAAGTGCTGAGGCAAGGTTCGAGGCAAGGTACTTGCCTCAAGTACTGAGGCAACCATACTTGCTTGCCTTAGGGATTATAGAACCCTTTTGTTTTTGTGGCAACCACCAATACATCACTACCCAATTGGTGTGCTGCTCTATCTTAGTATTTCCGTCATGTTTGGTTTAATTAAATGTGTGATATATATATATATATATATATATATGCTTTATATTAGTTAATTTATTTGTAGGCTTGCCTCAGTTGCCGAGGCAACCACTTTACTTGCCTTAGGTGGCCGAGGCAAGGTTCTTGCCTCGAGTAACCGAGGCACCCTATTTTACTTGCCTCAATTGCTGAGGCGAGGCCATCAGGCCTTGGTTGGTATTTTACTCTATGCACTATAGGGTATTGGGTCAAAGGATTGACACCCCTCAGTGCCTAGCAGTCCTATGCATTATTTAAAATTGTTTTACACAAATTTTTATCCTTAGGAGGGCTCCGAATATTTTAATTCCTACCAATTCTATGATCAACTGTTGTTTCAATTATTAATATTGGCCCACTAAAGTTCCACTATTTAACAGTCATCATTAAAATTCTAAACCAGTTCTTTATCTCACATTTTTGGCACAAGCATGACCCTACTCGAGTTCATACCTGATATCGTCAGTATAAAAATGTGGTAGCTGTTTCAGTATATGCAAAGTTACTTCATTCTTGATTCATAGGTACTAGGTTGGGTTCAAATGTATTTATCAGGATCATGTACTTTTTTTGCACTCAATCTTGATTCATAGATTTAATTGCATTTTTAGTTTTGGACCCTGACTTGTTATTGTAAAGACCCGTATTTTGAACCCGAGTTAGACTGACCTCGTGTGTGTATTCGGCTCAGCAACCGACGTCACCATTTATTTTAAATTTTTATCTAGATGTGATTGTGCGGACATATTTTGATTTAGAGCCCATTTGGACCCTCGTGCGAAAGTTGTGCACCGACCTCGGTGTGGCCGCTCAACACCGGGCTTGAGTTTTAAAATTAGAAGTGCATAATACATAAGAGGTGTGTGTGTGCTTAACTTTGTGAGCAATCCTATTATAAGAAGGAATTGCATTCCCGTATTATACTAGGTTTTGTTAAGAGAGGAAGAGACGTGAGTGCCGTGAAGAACCGTAGTTGTTTGATAGTTATCCAACCGCGTGAAACTCCGTCTTCTCTCTTCTTCAATCATCGTAGGAGATCGGTTTAAAAAACCTCCTTCTCTAGAACCCTCTTTATTGAAAACACTTAAACCTTAGAAAGAACTTGAATCAACCTTGGATTCGTAGTTGGCTATTGGGAGAGGTTGAGATCATTGGGGGCGTGTTGGAGTTGTCTCTGTGAACTCGTGGGATTGATCGCGGCGCGAATCGTTGAGGAAACCCGTCGGTTTCGTTCTGAAGCTCTATTCGTGTGACTCATTTCTAATCTAGGAATCCTTAGATTAAAGGTACATTTTAATTAAACTTTTTGATTAAAATCATTAGATTAGCCATGGGTTTTGTTTTGGGATGTATGGGTTTCGATTCGGTGAAAAGCAATGAAATGCGTGTCAGAGCTCGCTCGAGCGAGCTATTATCATCGCTCGAGCAAGGATACATTAAAATACTCAAAAGGCGTTCCCTGCCTCGCTCGAGTGAGCTTTTGTCATCGCTCGAGCGAGAAAGTTCTGAAGGATCTCGCTCGAGCGAGCTATTATTATCGCTCGAGCGAGGTATCACCGAACTCCGATATTGCCTTAGTATTTTAGTCATAACCTTTTATCCCGAACTCCGATTGAGACGATTATTTTTGCGTTGGAAAGCTAATAGAAAAATCTACAACTTTCATGTTTTGACCAACTTGTGGATCAATCGTCATGATGGTCAAAAATATATGAGAATGTTACATCAAATTCTAGGATTGGCGCAACTTGCCTGTTTTGACTTGTTTTTGAGGAAACACTTAAATAGGTCTATATTATTAGTAATTAGAGTTAATCTTAATGCATGAACGTATATTGTGATGTAGATTGAGGGCGAGTGGCCATCAATAGGACTTTGCTTGACTTCGCATAACTCCGAGTTTTGGTAGGAGAATCTCATCTTTACAGTATTTTATTTTAATTCGCATGGATATTTTGAATTAAAATCTTTGAACTTGCATATGCCATTGAAATCACATCTGTAAACTGAAATTGATATGAATGACTGAAAATCTAAATCTACCTGAATCCTGAAACCTGAATCTGCTTAAACTCTGAAAATCTGAAATCAAGAACCTGAACTATGTATAAGAGACTTGCATCTGATTTATATTAGTATCTGCATTTGTTTTATGATTGACCTGAACGACCCCTCAAAAATTCCTGAACAACTTCCTGGCACAAGTTTCCCTCATTATGCAGGGGCTTGTTGCATCCTGAAAAAGGGTTCATGAACGACGATGGTAGGTAGGGGTCCCATCGGCTATATTCCTGCTCTCGAGATATAATTTACTCAGGAGGTATTTTAAGTTGAGGATTAAGTCATGAATTACTGAACTTTGCATATAGAATTTAGAGAAACTAAGACACTGAAACACTGCATCTGTTCTTGAAACTGTTTTCACACATTTAGAAATAAATCTTACATATGATTTTCGCACCTAAATTTAGTTTATTATCTGCTTATATGTTTGACAAGCTATATTCCGATATTGGTTTTGAAACTATGTTAGTTAAAGTAAAATACCGTAGATGTCTTTCTTCTACTGAGCTTTGTTAGTTAGCTCACTCCGACTATACGTCACAGGTTCAGGTACTGACGTGGCTATTCAGGGCTGTGAGACTGATCCTGACTACGTGCCTGAGGAAGAGCTTGAGGTTCCTCCTGAGGAGTTTTTCCTAGTATAGAACTTACTGATTTTCTTATTGGTGGTGAGAGTTAGACTTGAATTTGTGGGCCCATTTTAGTTGGATATCATAGTTTTTTACTCGACGTTGATTTCTGTTATGGGCCATGTTTCGATGATGGTCGGCCATCATCGGTGGTTCTTTACTTTTAATTGCTTCCGCATTTATTTTAGCTATAGATATTTATTGCACTTTACTCTGATATGTGCCCTGTTTGTCCGGCTTATCGTTTATTCGATAGGTTGGCGAACCGGCCTTTCCTATACCTGAGGGATTGGAAAAGTCGGGTCGTCACAGTTGGTATCAGAGCTATAGTTTTTAGATTCTCTAAGGACCCATGAGAACCAACCGTGACCCGGTATAGTTCGCATCAGAGTCATGTCGTTAGGTCCAGAATCACTAGTACTATTTGTGATTGTCTTTACAATCAATGTTGACTGATGTTGTGGTGTTCACAATGACAGATCAGTATGGCCCCAAGATTTAGAGGCAGAGGCAGAGGTAGGACGGTGCCTTTAGAGGACATTCCTGAAGGTGTTGGTACATCAAGGGGAGTTGCCTTCGCAACCAGTTCTAATGCAGTCCCTATAGGAGCCGGAGTTGATAGAGGTCAGGGTGAAAGAATGGAACAAGTGTTGGAAAGTCTGGCCACCAAAATTGATCAGCAGACCAAATCTATGGCTCGAGATCACGAATCGCCCAAACAAGCGAGCTGATTTCTGCTGGACAACAACAACAATCATCAGGATTTGCCGAATTCAGGAGGATGAGACCTCCAAAATTTTCTGGACAGACCGACCCGATGGAAGCTGAAGGTTGGTTGGATGAGATGGAAAAGATCTTCGAGGTGCTTCAGTGCACCGATGCCGAGAAGGTTAGATGGGCAACCTTCAAACTGGATGGACAGGCTGGACCATGGTGGAAGTCCGTGGCTAGACACAGGGAGCGCAGGAGTTTCCTAATACTCCTTGGACATGGGCTGAGTTTATCGAGGCGTTCAACGATCAGTACTTTCCCAAGATCGTTAGGCATCAGATGGAAGTTCAGTTCATCGAGCTGAAGTAGGGGAAAATGTCAGTACGTGAGTATGGAGATGAATTCACGCAACTTTCGAGGTTTGCACCTCAACATGTGGCCATCGATATGATGAAGGCCAGAAAATTTCAGCTGGGTCTTAGGCCGAGTATACAGGAGAGCGTGGCTATGTGGGAAATGGAAACATATGGAGGAGTACTGTCAAAGGCCCTTATAGCAGAGGAAGAAATTCAAAAGTGATTTTTGAGAAGCAATCAGCCGAACAAGGACAGGGTTGTACAAGGGCAGTCAGGTACTTATGAAAATAAGAGGGCCAAGTTTACAAAGCCGCCAGTGAACCTTATTCAACCTGCATTTTCTAGACCAACATTTTCTTCTGGATCGACCCCTTATCGGAGATTGGTAGCATCATCACCTGTGCAATCCGTACGACCAGCGGGTTCTACGGCTAGTGGAGCTTTAGTGGCACAGGGATCCTCTTGTGCACCATCTTTTGTTTCGGTCACTATGTGCCTAAGGTGCGGGAAACCACACAAGACCGAGGATTGTAGGAGGAACACTGGAGCGTGTTTTCGGTGTGGCACAATCGGACACATGGTTAAGGATTGTCCTCCGGAGGACAAGGGAAGAACTAGTTCAGCTTCTACTCATAAATTGACCCGATCTACTGTGCAAGGTCGAGCTTATGTCGTGACGGCTCAGGAAGCCAGAACATCGAACGACGTGATCCAAGGTATTATTAAATGTTGAGATGTCTTCTTATTCTATTTGTTTATATATAATTGCTTGGTATGTAATAAAATTTGTTAATAAGTTATGGATGAACACACATGCTTAGAAACTTTTAATTAAAACGCTTGTCTAAACTAAGGTACCTTTTTTATGCATCGGGGGAGCGATGTAAGCAAAACTGAAGCGCGAGTGTTGATAGACCCCGGGTCTCCACATTCTTTTGTTACTCCATTGTTCGCTGAGAAGTTGGGAATCATTCCCAAGGCCCTTGATTTCATCTTGGCAGTGTCAATTCCTACGGGTAACTCAGTGAGCACCGATACCATGTGTCAATCAGTGATTGTGATGATCGAAGACCACGAGACAGTGGCTGATTTGATCATTTTGAGCATGGAAGGGTTCGACGTGATACTAGGGATGGATTGGTTATCTACTTACCATGCGAGCGTGGATTGTCTTCGGAAGATTATAACATTCTGCCCGCCGAAGAGAAAATCTTTTCGATTTTGCGGAGTCAAATCTTGTGTGATACTGTTTATCTCTGCCATTCGAGTAGACCGTATGATGAGGAACAAGTGTTGTGGTTATCTGGCCTACTTGCAAGATCATAAGGAGGAGAAGAAAAATATTACAGATATTACGATTGCTTGCGAGTATTCAGATGTTTTTCCTGAAGATCTACCTGGATTACCACCTGACAGGGAGATTGAGTTTGCGATTGAGTTAGCGCCGGGTACTGAACCAGTATCAAAAGCTCCGTATCGAATGGCGCCTGCAGAATTGAAAGAGTTGAAAGAGAAGCTTCAGGAACTGCTTGATAAGGGCTTTATCAGACCGAGTGTGTCACCCTGGGGAGCACCAGTTCTATTTGTAAAGAAGAAAGACGGTTTAATGCGGCTTTGCATCGATTACCGCCAGCTAAATAAGTTGACAATTAAGAACCGTTATCCACTTCCAAGAATTGATGATCTGTTCGATCAGTTACAAGGAGCAAGGTTCTTCTCGAAGATCGACTTGAGGTCAGGCTACCATCAGTTGAAAGTTAAGTCTGAAGACATTCAGAAGACAGCGTTCAGAACCCGATATGGGCACTACGAGTTCTTGGTCATGCCATTTGGGTTGACAAATGCACCCGCGTCATTTATGGACTTGATGAATCGGATATTCAAGTCACATTTGGACAAGTCTGTAGTGGTTTTTGTAGATGACATCCTCATCTATTCAAAGACGCGAGAAGAACATGAGCAACATCTGCGAGTGGCTCTACAAACCCTTAGAGACCATCAGTTATATGCAAAACTTAGTAAGTGTGAGTTTTGGCTTGAGCAGGTCAGTTTCCTAGGCCATGTTATCTCTGAGACCGGTATTACAGTTGACCCAGCAAAGATTGAGTCAGTGATGAATTGGGAACAGCCAAAGACCGTTACGGAGGTTCGTAGTTTCCTCAGTTTGGCAGGATACTATAGAAGGTTTGTGGAGGGCTTCTCCAAGATATCAGGTCCTCTTACACAACTTACAAAGAAGAATACTAAATTTGATTGGACAGAGCCATGTGAGCAAAGTTTTCAGGAACTCAAGAAATGATTGACTACTGCGCCAGTACCTGCTATACCATCAGGCAGGGGAGGCTTTGCAGTATACAGTGATGCATCATATGGGGGTTTAGGCTGTGTGCTTAACCAGAATGAGAGAGTCATTGCTTATGGGTCTAGACAGCTAAACGACCATGAGAAGAATTACCCGACGCATGATCTTGAGTTGGCGGTGATTTTGCAAGATCTGGAGGCTTTTCCTTTATGGGGAGACCTACGATATATTTACCGATCATAAGAGCCTTAAGTATCTCTTCTCACAAAAGGAGTTGAGTATGAGACAGCGTCGATGGATGGAGTTCTTGAAAGATTATGATTGTACCATCCAGTACCACCGGAAAGCAAAGCGTGATGGCGGATGCGTTAAGTCGGAAGTTCTCTGCTCAGTTATCACATCTCACCGCAAGGGTGCGACGATGGCATCTATTGGAAGATATGGCTCTAAGTAGCATGAGATTTGACGTAAAAGGTTCAGGTGCGTTAATGGCTACGCTGGTGATTCGTTCCACCCTCTATGAGAACATTCGCAGACTTCAGATGACGGATGATGAACTTATGGCTATCAGACGGGATGTGATTGGGGGAAGCAAAATAGATTTTTCTATCAAAGATGATGGCACTTTGTTGTTTAGAAACCAGGTATGCGTACCAACTAGTACTGAGCTTCGGGACACTATTTTTGAAGAGGCTCATAAGTCTATATACACTATTCACCCTGGCAGTACCAAGATGTACCAGGACTTAAAGAAAAGCTTTTGGTGGAGAGGTTTGAAGAAAGATGTTGCTGTGTATGTCTCGAGATGTCTTGTGTGTCAGCAAGTAAAGGTGGATCATCGAAATCCGGCAGGACTGTTGCAACCACTACCGATACCTGAGTGGAAATGGGAGGCCATTTCTATGGGCTTTATTTTGGGATTGCCAAGAACATTAAGAAAATATAATGCCATCTGGGTCATTGTGGATCGATTGACTAAGTCCGCACACTTCCTTCCTTATAATACGTCGTATACCGCCAACAAGCTCGCAGAATTATACATCAAGGAGATAGTTAGGCTGCATGGTATACCGGTCAGTATCGTATCCGATAGAGACCCGATGTACACATCTCAGCTTTGGCAATGATTTTAAGAAGGAATGGGCTCTAGGCTCGATTACAATACAGCATTCCATCCTCAGACCGATGGGCAGACTGAGAGGGTGAATCAGATTATAGAAGATATGTTACGTGCTTGCATGCTAGATTTTCAGGGGTCATGGGACCAACATTTACTGCTGATCGAGTTCACCTACAATAACAGTTACCAGGCTAGCATCGGCATGGCACCCTACGAAGCTTTGTATGGACGACGGTGCAGGTCTTCGCTTAATTGGGAAGAAGTGGGAGAGAAACTCATTTTAGGTCTCGAGATCGTGGAGAATACAACCGAGACAGCTCGGTTAATCTGTGAGAGACTACGCATTGCTCAAAGTCGTCAGAAGAGCTACGCTGATATGAAAAGAAACCATGTTGAGTTTAAGGTGGGAGATAACGTATTTGTCAAAATCTCTCCTACAAAAGGCATGATGCATTTTGGGAAGCGTGGGAAGCTGAGTCCGCGCTATGTTGGACCTTTCGAGGTATTGGGCCGAGTCGGCAAGGTTGCCTATCGAGTAGCCTTGCCACCGCAGCTATCGAAAATGCACAACGTGTTTCATGTGTCCATGTTACGAAGATATGTTAAGGACCCGAGTCACGTATTGGACTACCAGCCCATTGAGCTCCAAGAAGACCTATCCTTGGTTGAGGAACCGATACGAATCTTGGATCGTAAAGAACAAATCTTACGGACAAAGAGCATTCCCTTAGTACTCGTGAAGTGGCGGAACCATTCTTCAGAAGAAGCCACATGGGAGCGTGAAGCGGAGATTCGCGAGCAATTTCCATAACTTTTCGAGTGAAGGTATATTATAAACTATAGTTATGTAAGAAAACCATACGTACTTTTAAATTCTTGAATTTGCTTCTTCAAAAAAAAAAAAAAAAAAAGGAGAATTTTTTTCAAAATCTTCAATGTTAAATTAGTTCATAACATCGATGCTTTACATATATATCTATAACGATCACACAATAAAATCTTAAATGTCATATTTATTCATCCTCGGTTAGAACCGTGTGTCTGTTGGAACCCGTGCCATCAGTTAGAACATGTTACCAGGCATGTGATCATGCTTCTGAATAAGTATTCGATTCTGACATCTGAAATTTCTGCTCAAACAATTACCAAAAGGGTGAGGTAGGTGTGTGTGCTAAGTTTGTGTCATGGTGAAGTATGTTTCCAGGCACGTGACACTTGGGAAGGTATGCATCCATGTACGAAGGCAATCCTCTATGGCAGTATGGGATGCCACACGCAGTACATCCAGGTTACTAGGGATCCCGACCCTTGAAAGCATGCTTAGTGAAGCCTACCGCATCGCGACCAAAGTTCTTTTAGACTTTACACTGTTTCAATTTTGCATTATACTGGTGTTAGGATAAGGACTTACCGCTGTTCTGTTTAGCTATCCGTACATTTTCGAGGACGAAAATTCCTAAGGAGGGTAGAATGTAAAGACCCGTATTTTGAACCCGAGTTAGACTAACCTCATGTGTGTATTCGGCTTGGCAACCGATGTTACCATTTATTTTGGATTTTTATCTAGATGTGATTGTGCGGACATATTTTGATTTAGAGCCCATTTAGACCCTCGTGCGAAAGTTGTGCACCGACCTTGGTGTGGCCGCTCAACACCGGGCTTGAGTTTTAAAATTAGAAGTGCATAATACATAAGAGATGTGTGTGTGCTTAACTTTGTGAGGAATCCTATTATAAGAAGGAATTGCATTCCCGTATTATACTAGGTTTTGTTAAGAGAGGAAGAGACGTGAGTGCCGTGAAGAACCGTAGTTGTTTGATAGTTATCCAACCGCGTGAAACTCCGTCTTCTCTCTTCTTCAATCATCGTAGGAGATCGGTTTAGAAAACCTCCTTCTCTAGAACCCTCTTTATTGAAAACACTTAAACCTTAGAAAGAACTTGAATCAACCTTGGATTCGTAGTTGGCTATTGGGAGAGGTTGAGATCATTGGGGGCGTGTTGGAGTTGTCTTTGTGAACTCGTGGGATCGATCGCGGCGCGAATCGTTGAGGAAACCCGTCGGTTTCGTTCCGAAGCTCCATTCGTGACTCATTTCTAATCTAGGAATCCTTAGATTAAAGGTACGTTTTAATTAAACTTTTTGATTAAAATCATTAGATTAGCCATGGGTTTTGCTTTGGGATGTATGGGTTTCGATTTGGGTGAAAAGGAGCGAAATCGCGTCGCTGTAGCTCGCTCGAGCGAGCTATTATCATCGCTCGGGCAAGGATACATTAAAATACTCAAAAGGCATTCCCTGCCTCGCTCGAGCGAGCTTTTGTCATCGCTCGAGCGAGAAAGTTCTGAAGGATCTCGCTCGAGCGAGCTATTATCATCGCTCGAGCGAGGTATCACCGAACTCCGATATTGCCTTAGTATTTTAGTCATGATGTTTTATCTCGAACTCCGCTTGAGACGATTCTTTTTGCGTTGGAAAGCTAATAGAAAAATCTACAACTTTCATGTTTTGACCAACTCGTGGATCAATCGTCGTGATGGTAAAAAATATATGAGAATATTACGTCAAATTCTAGGATTGATGTAACTTGTCTGTTTTGACTTGTTTTTGAGGAAACACTTAAATAGGTCTATATTATTAGTAATTAGAGTTAATCTTAATGCATGAACGTATATTATGATGTAGATTGAGGGCGAGAGGCCATCAATAGGACTTTGCTTGACTTCGCATAACTCCGAGTTTTGGTAGGAGAATCTCATCTTTACAGTATTTTATTTTAATTCGCATGGATATTTTGAATTAAAATCTTTGAACTTGCATATGCCATTGAAATCACATCTGTAAACTGAAATTGATATGAATGACTGAAAATATAAATCTACCTAATCACTCAAACTAATCGCTTAAACTCTGAAAATCTGAAATCAAGAACCTGAACTATGTATAAGAGACTTGCATCTGATTTATATTAGTATCTGCATTTGTTTTATGATTGACCTGAACGACCCCTCAAAAATTCCTGAACAACTTCGTGGCACAAGTTTCCCTCATTACGCAGGGGCTTGTTGCATCCTGAAAAAGGGTTCATGAACGACGATGGTAGGTAGGGGTTCCCATCGGCTATATTCCTGCTCTCGAGATATAATTTACTCGGGAGGTATTTTAAGTTGAGGATTAAGTCATGAATTACTGAACTTTGCATATAGAAGTTAGAGAAACTAAGACACTGAAACACTGCATCTGTTCTTGAAACTGTTTTCACACATTTAGAAATAAATCTTACCTATGATTTCCGCACCTAAATTCAGTTTATTATCTGCTTATATGTTTGACATGCTATATTCCGATATTTGTTTTGAAACCATGTTAGTTAAAGTAAAATGCCGTAGATGTCTTTCTTCTACTGAGCTTTGTTGGTTAGCTCACTCCGACTATACGTCACAGGTTCAGGTACTGACGTGGCTATTCAGGGCTGTGAGACTGATCCTGACTACATGCCTGAGGAAGAGCTTGAGGTTCCTCCTGATGAGTTTTTCCCAGTATAGAACTTACTGATTTTCTTATTTGTGGTGAGAGTTAGACTTGAATTTGTGGGCCCATTTTAGTTGGATATCATAGTTTTATGCTTGACGTTGATTTCTGTTATGAGCCATGTTTTGATGATGGTCGGCCATCATCGGGGGTTCTTTACTTTTAATTGCTTCCGTATTTATTTTAGCTATAGATATTTATTGCGCTTTACTCTGATATGTGCCCTGTTTGTCCGGCTTATCGTTTATTCGATAGGTTGGCGAACCGGCCTTTCCTATACCTGAGGGATTGGAAAAGTCGGGTCGTCACAGTTATCCACTTTTGGACCTAACTTGGATCAGTTAAAAAAATGATATACCTATATATTGTGTTGCAAACAGGTACCAGGTTGGGTTCAGGTCGGGTTTGGGCTAACTTGAATACAACCTATTTGTATAATAGGTCAATATTTTCAACCCAGCCTATTAGATTGGGACTCCTTAGATGGAAGTCATCAGTATATCAGTTTAATGATGTTCTTCTTTTGATTTCAGGCGAAGCTTTTCGATTTGAAGCTCACCTCAAACGGATCACTAGGGGACGGGGACACTTGGCAGTAGAGGCAAAGAAAATTTGTTTCTTTTTTCTTTTATTTTGAAAATATGCCATGGGGTCTTTAAATTGTTAACTCTCTTTATTTTCTTCTTTTTGTTTGAATAAAAGGATTGGGCACGTAGAGTTTAAACTGTTTGGCTGATTTGAAAGGTTGGATTATAGGTTGAGATGCAATATTTTGTTTGAATAAAAGAATTGGGTATCTATTTCTTTTTATTATTGACATTGAATGATTTGCATTTGAGTTGAATGGATACGTTTAAATATTAGATTAATAGTTTTTTTTCTTTATATAATTTTGTTTAAAACATTAAAAAAAAAAGCATTAAAAGAAAGTATTAAAAAAATTACATTAAAAAAGCATAAAAAAAATTGTATAAAAAATCGACGTAATTTAAAAAAAAAAATAGTATTTTTTTTTTTTAATTTGCATAAAAAAACCACTGCCAAAAGCAGTAGTTTTTTCTATGACTGTAAAGAGCAGTCGTTATTAAAGTTCATAAACCACTGTTTTGTGCAGTGGTAAAAATAAACCACTCCTTTTTTTACAACTATTTAGGGTAGTGATTTTTTTTCAAAAAATCACTGTCAAAGACAGTGGTATTTTCAAAAAACCATTGTTTAAGGCAGTGGTTTTTTTGGCTTTTTCACGTAGTGCTGGGAAGCCTAACAATGAGTGATGAGTAGTGAAATATGATGATATTTCACCCCTAAATACCTACATTTAGTCGTCCGATGAAGGTTATCTGATTAGACTTACTAGATTTGAAGTGTTTCAGGTAAATACAATCTAAGTGCATAAAACAGCCCAAGAATTCGGAAAATAATGTCAAAACACTGCAACCTTGGGTCTTCAAGAACTTAGTGTGACTTGCAGCTCAATTTGAACCTTCAGGACGTCTGATTCAGAATATTGCTAAAACACAAATGTTGTAGAACTTTCTATCCTCTTTCTATTGCCATAAGAATCATATTAATCTGAGTTCGGAGTAGAATGCTATGGCTGAAATACCAAGGTAGTGTCTGATGCAAAGTTGGGTGAGAGTTCACGGAAATCTAGGAAGGTCGATTAATCAAACTTACACCCGATTAATCGAGGAAAGCGACAGACTCTGACACAAAAGGCACTGTTTAGTTGTAGAATTAAAGGAAGTTGATTAATCGACCTTAGACTCGATTAATCGAGTAAAGTAATTCCATTTGAGACGAAAGTGACTCCGTAGTGCAGATTTTTAGGGGGGTCGATTAATCGACCCTGACTTTTCGAGCCAGGAAACTTGCGCGACTTGGAGAGTATTTAAAGCTAAACCAACAATCCAAAAAAGATATAGACGTAGATAGAAGTAGAGAGAGAGATTTTTTTTTTTTTTGAGAGCTTTGTTCCGTTAACCTTTTCAGCATTCCTTTCTTCAAGAATTTTATTTTGTGCTCAATTAATTTCTAGTGTAAATTCAAAGAGTAGTAGAGAGCATTTTTAATTTCGTTTCGAAAGATCATTACACATGTGGATCAAGCTTGGATCAAAGAATTTCTATTGAAGTTTGAGATATTTTTAATTAATTAGATTAATATTATTTTTTCAGTTATTATTTATTCATGTCATTTAATTACAACATGTGTGGCTAATTTCTTAGGGATGGTAATCTAATGATTCCCATTCGAGGAATGTACTTCTAATAGTATAAATCTAGGATTAAAATATGAGATTTTATTTTATGGTTGTTATGTTATTACGAACGGATAAAATCCATGCCACTAACTAGGATCGAATGTGCCGAGTCATGCCCTGGATCTCATATCTGTGACGGTAATTTTACCCCAATCATTGTTATATGGACTTGTAGTTTTTATTGTGTGGATTTACTTACGATTACGATCTGGGATCGAGTGTGCCGAGTCATGCCTTGGATCTTGGATCTATAATGGTAATTTTATCTTAATTACTCCCTAATCTGGAATCAAGTGTGCCGAGTCATGCCCTTGATGTCAGATCTATGGTGGTATTCTTGTTAGAATTTTTAACCACTTTGGGGGTGATTTTTATTTGCATCTGAGATCAAGTGTGCCGAGTCATGCCCTTGATCCCAGATCTATATATGGAAATCATCTCTGAAATTAAGTTCTGATTGCAGGGATGCAACATGGAACCTATCCGAGTTTTGACTATTTATCTTCCATAAAAGATGCCTTTCAATGGTATATCTCATAGTTTAATCATCAGATTTGTATTGAGGGAAGAACATACCAAAGATGGGAGGATTTAGTATCTTCATCTTCACCTTTATTTTTGAATCATCAATTAATCTTTGTTTTATAGTCAGTAATTATCATCTCACAAAACTGCCTAAATCGTAATATTGGTAGGGTACTGTTGAATCTCAGTAGATTTTTGGAGTTACTGTCTCATCTGTTTAGATCTTCCAAAATAATCCTCGTGGGAACGATCTCGTACTCCGCACCCACTATCTACAATCTGATTTGTGCACTTGCGAGTAAAACATCATAATTAAAAATCACACCAAGTTTTTGGCGCTGCTGTCGGGGATTAAATCAAGAAAATCTGAATTTTTAGGAAATAGACAGTTAGTTTTAGGAATTTTCGTGGATTAAAACAATCTCTGCTGAAAAAAAAAAAAAAAATTTTCTCTGTCCTTCGTCGATTAATCGAGTCATTTGCATGCACACTAGGTCTTCCAAAATTTCTCTGTTGAAAGTTAAAAAAAAAAAAAAAAAATTACCTTGTGGTTTTCCTGCCTGAAACCTCCACTTTGTGCGTCATTTGCATGCACACTAGGTCTTCTAAAGAAAGAACTTTAGAGCCTTTAGATTCTGAGATCGAACATGCTTGCCGGTCAAATTGTAAGGACGCTAGATCAAGGCAAAAATTTTCAAGTGAATCATCCACTGAAGTCAATATGACTAACAACATGAATGACCAAATCAAACAAGGACAAGAGGAAGAACCAATATTGAGAGAACTGTTTTTTCCAATCACTACAAATACCCCATCATGCATTGTATACCCTGCCACACCTGACGGCCGGTTTGAAATCCGTACAAATGTCATCCAAATCCTTCCAATCTTTCATGGCATGGGGAGAGAAGATCCCTACCAGCACGTTAAAGACTTCCTCGAAGTCTGCTCATCTGTTTACCAAAACTTCAACGAAGAATCTATTAGGCTACGCTTGTTTCCTTTCTCTATAAAGGATAAAGCAAAAGCCTGGTTAAATTCCCTACCATCGAGATCCATAACCACCTGGGATCAGATGGTCAAAAAGTTTCTGTCAAAGTTCTTCCCCATGGCGAAGACATATGTCCTCAGACGTGAAATCATGGATTTCATGCAAGACGAAGATGAGAGATTATATGAAGCCTCGGATAGATTCATGGATCTCCTACTCAAATGTCCACACCATAGATACTCAAAGTGGAGATTGGTCCAGTGTTTCTACAATGGACTAAGTCAATCAAATAGACATCTGGTGTAGTCAATGAATGGCGGAGGATTCTTGAGCCTCAAGGAAACTAAATCCTATGCTTTCCTAGAAAAGCTGGCCGAGGATTCTCAGCACTGAGATTTCACAAAGACTTGGGAACAACCAGTCAAAGCTCGTGATCAAGCCGGAAGTTCAACCAAGAAGGGAGGACTATATGTCGTAAAGGATTCTCCAGATCTGATGGCTAAAATTAATTTCCTCACTCAACAAGTGGAGGAATTGAAATTAAAGAAAAATGTGCATATGATAAATACACAACCCGAGCCATGTTCAATTTGTGCAAGTCCAATGCATATAGCAGATGACTGTCCTTCAATGCAGAACTACCATGAAGACAGATCTGAACAGCTAAATGTTGTGAATAACTATGGGCGGAATCAAGGAAATGTTTTCAATGAGAATAATCCAATAGTTGGAGAAGCCACCCAAATTTCTCATGGAAACAAGATAATCAAAGAATACAACCCAGGAAACAGGGGACAAACTTCTATCCCCAACAAAATTTCAACCAAGGACCGCAGCAAAACTATGGTCAAGGACAATTTCAACAGCAAGGGTTCAATAATCCAAATCAATTTCAATACAATCAAAATCAGGTTGGGCAGCCACGACAATTGTACAAGAATTTTCAGTTTGTACAACCAATGGGAGGTTATCAAAACCAACCACAATAAAATTTTGTGCCAACATTTCCACCACTTGGATTTAACAATCCACTGGGAAATGCTGCCCAACGTCCTCATACACAAACTCCTTCTACTATGGACCTGTTGAAACTTATCCATTCTCACACATCCTCAATCTCTAAAATAGAGACCCATATTGGACAGTTGGCAACATTTCTCTGTGAAAGAGAAAAAGGATCGTTTCCTAGCCAACCAGTTCCTAACCCAAGGGGTCAGATGGTTGTTGAACAAACATCTACTTCAACACAAGATGATGATCAATAATAAATTCGGGCGATCACAATGTTGAGATCTGAAAAGCAGGTCGATAACAAAATAGTGTTGCCAGAGGAGGAGGAAAAGTCTGATGGAGAGAAGAAAGTTGAAGAGAAAGAAAAAATTGAAGAAAAAGTATAAGCAAAAGAAACAACAGAAGAAAAGTTTTATTCCTAAAGCACCGTACCCGCAAAGACTGATGGCACTACGAAAAAATCGTGATGTGGAAGGAATAAATAAGATTTTCAAGTAATTAAAAATTAATATTCCCTTCCTGGATGACATCCGACAAGTGCTTGTTTATGCAAAATTTTTGAAGGAATTGGTCACAATCAAAAGAAAGACCAATATTACGAAAAAGGCTTTCTTAGCCGAGCAGGATAGTTCAGTGTTGCAAGCGAAGCTCCCAATTAAATACAAGGACCCAGGTTGTCCTACCATCTCAATCATCATCGGCGAAAATCGTATTGATCAGACCCTTTTGAATTTAGGAGCAAGTGTCAACTTGTTGCCTTACTTTGTGTACAAGAAGCTCGAATTGGGAGAGCTTAAGACCATTGCGATGACCCTTCAGTTAGCTGATCGGTCAATAAAGATCCCTCGAGGAATTCTGAAAGATGTTCTCATCAAAGTGGATTCTTTCTACTTTCCCGTAGATTTTGTTATTTTAGACACTGAACTGGCACTAAATTTGAAGAATAGCATTCCGGTGATTCTAGGAAGACCATTCCTAGCAACCTCCAATGCACTAATCAATTGTCAAAACGGGATCATGAATCTGTCATTCAGAAATATGACAGTGGAACTCAACATTTTTAATATTGCCAAGCGACCCATGGAGGATGACGAACATGGACAAGCCTACATAATCAATGAAATTGTGGAAGAAATATTTCATGCATCCAAAATTAAAGATCCTTTAGCATCTTGTCTTGCGCATTTTGGAGAGAATTTTGATGTAGATCAACTGATCCAAGAAGTTAATCACATGTTGGACTCCACACCGCTTCTGAGAGAAGAACAGAAAATAGATTTTGGAGATCAAATTGAATTAATCAAGGAAAAGTCGAAAGAGGAGGAGAAAGTGTACTTAGAACTTAAACCTCTTTCGAAAAATCTTAAGTATGCCTACCTAGGGGAGAATGAAACACAACATGTCATAATCTCATCAAAATTGGATGCGAATCAGGAAGGCCAACACTTAATGTGCTCAAAGAGCACAAAAGTGCCATCAGATGGTCGATAAAAGATATCAAAGGCATTAGTCCGACGGTGTGTATGCATCGGATCCATTTGAAAGATAATGCTAAGCCTTCTAGGGAATCACAGAGGAGACTGAACCCTATAATGCAAGACATGGTCCAAAATGAGGTAATAAAACTCTTAGATGCTGGAATCATATACCCCATCTCTGACAGTAAATGGGTTAGCCCCACACAAGTGGTCCCTAAGAAGTCGGGAGTCACAGTGGTGAAGAATGAGGACAACGAACTAATTCCTACAAAAATTCAAACAGGTTGGAGAGTGTGTATCAATTATCAGAAGTTAAATTTGATGATAAGGAAAGATCACTTTCCACTTTCGTTTATCGATCAGATGTTAGAAAGACTGGCCGGGCATGATTACTATTGCTTCCTCGATGGCTATTCCGGTTATAACTAAATAGTCATTGCACCTAAGGATCAAGAGAAAACCACGTTCACATGCCCTTTTGGTACTTTCTCCTACCGACAAATGCCATTTGGGCTTTGTAATGCACCAGCTACATTCCAAAGATGTATGCTGAGTATTTTTTCGGATATGGTCGAACAATTCCTCGAAGTTTTCATGGACGACTTCTCGATCCATGGAAACAATTTCGCTGACTATTTGAATCATTTGTCGCTAGTGCTTGCACGATGCTAGTAAAAGAACCTTGTTCTTAATTGGGAAAAATGTCACTTCATGGTTAAAGATGACATTATTTTGGGACACATCATATTGTCCCAGGGTATCGAGGTCGATAAGGCTAAAGTTGATTTAATTGCCAATCTACCACCACTGAGGACAGTTAAGGAAATAAGATCTTTTCTGGAGCATGCTGGTTTTTATCGACGTTTTATTAAAGATTTCAGCAAGATAGCGCAACCGCTATGCAACTTACTTTTAAAGCATGTCCCATCCCTCTTTGACGATAAATGTTTGCAAGCCTTTGAAACCATTAAGGCTGAATTGATAAAAGCCTCGATAATTCAATCTCCGAACTGAGGCTTCCCGTTCAAAATCATGTGCGACGCCTCTGATTATGCAATTGGAGCTGTTCCTGGATAACGAATAGAAAAATTACCGCATGTAATCTACTATGCGAGTCGCACTCTCAATGATACCCAGTTGAACTACTCGACCACCGAAAAGGAACTTTTGGCAGTAGTTTTCGCGTTGGATAAATTTTGATCATATTTATTAGGGTCTAAAGTCGTGGTATTTACAAATCACGCTGCTCTGCGTTATCTATTCGCTAAGAAAGATGCTAAAGCACACTTAATTAGATGGATCTTGTTGTTGCAAGAGTTCAATTTGGAGATCAAAGACAAGAAAGGCTCAGAAAATGTGGTGGCAGATCACTTATCAAGAATTATTATTGAGAAATTTGACGATCCTGTTAAGATCTTGGAGCACTTCTCGGATGAACAGTTGTTCAGGATTGACTGCGCACCTTGGTATGCGGATCTTGTCAATTACCTAGTCATCGAGCAATTACCTCACCAATGGTCTAAGAATGAGAAATCCATTTTTTAGCTCAGGTGAAACACTACTTTTTTGAAGATCCGTATTTATTCAAATACTATCCCGATCAAATCATACGATGGTGTATTCCTGAATCTGAGCAACCACAGATCATCTCGTTCTGTCATGAGTTAGCTTGTGGAGGTCACTTTAGTTCCAAGAAGACTACAGCAAAGATCCTCCAAAGTGGTTTTTACTGGCTGACGATCTTTAAAGGTTGTCATCAGCATTGCAAATCTTGTCATAACTGTCAAATGCTGGGCCGGATCTCAAAGCACAATATGATGCCGCTCAATCCAATTTTAGAAGTTCAACTGTTCGATGTTTGGGGGATCGATTTTATGGGTCCTTTCCGAAATTCATTTTGAAATACGTTCATCCTTGTCGGGGTTGATTATGTATCGAAATGGGTTGAGGCTGTAGCGTGTAAAATGAATGATCACAAAGTAGTAATCAAATTCCTAAAGGATCAAGTGTTTTCACGTTTTGGTATTCCAAAGGCGATAATCAGTGATGGTGGAAAGCACTTTTGCAATAAAGTGTTCACCCAATTAATGAAGAAATATGGTGTCACACACAAGGTTGCTACACCATACCATCCTCAGACAAGTTGTAATAACCCGAAAAATCACGTCAAACGAGGACCTCGGGATCCGTGTCCGTTCGGTCTTAGGTTTGACCATGAGATAGTTCATTGATGAACTTAAGATGAGATGAGCGGATGTGATGTGTGAACCAGTGTAGAAGAGTGGAGAGATAGAGGGGTGTGTAGAGTAACACACACCGATGGGTGTGTATGTGCTCCACACCGAGAAAAGAGATAAGATAAAAAAGGGTTGAAAACCCTAATTTTCATATTTTGGTTGTTAAGAGGAGCAAAGAAGAGAGAGAGAGAGAAAGAGAGGAGTAAAGGAGCTAGTGAGGAGTTATTGCAAGTTGTTGGAAGGGGATTTCTTGCGATCAAAGCGCCGGATTCGACGTGGGGGGATCTGTTCAAACAAAAGGCTGGAAACCCAAACCTTCCAACCCTACATTTAAATCAATTTGAGGTTGATTTAAGGTGAGATTCTTGTGAATAAATGGTGTAGATTTATAGAATAAATTGGGGTTAAAATAGGTGGAAATTGTAGGAATATTGCTTAGAAAATAACTGAGAAAAGATTGGGAAGAAACGACCAAAGAATTTGAATCTGGATTCGACTAATCGAAATTGGGATTCGATTAATCGAAATTCACCAAGAAGTTGAAAAGTCAGATGACCACGAATTCGACTAATCGAATTGAATTTCGATTAGTCGACTTTGAATCTCGACTAGTTGAGTTGGGTGTCGACTAGTCGACTGAGAGCCTCCAGTGGGGAGTAAAAATGGGTGGAGGAAAATCGACCAGTCGAAATTGGATTTCGACTAGTCGAGTAAGGATTTCGACTAGTCGAATTGGACTCGATTAGTCGATTTTGTATGTTCAATTATTTAAGGGAAAATTGGACAGTTAGAACAGGGGATTTCGACTAATCGAGTTGGAGAATCGATTAATCGAAATTGGACCTCGACTAATCGATTTTGAGAATCGACTAGTCGAGTTGGATTTCGACTAATCGATTTTGAGAATCGATTAATCGAAATTGGACCTCGACTAATCGATTTTGAGAATCGACTAGTCGAGTTGGATTTCGACTAGTCGAACCAGGAACTCGACTAGTCGACTGACTTAGTTTTCGTTGACTTTTGATTCTTACTTCAAGACTCTAGGGGGGTCTTGAGACTTATTCATTACATCTTTTGTGATGTTTCGAATGTGTTTAATGGTATCATAGGTGATACGTATGGAAATGGGCACAAGGAGCCGAGTGGGACCTTGATGCATTGAATCGATAGAGACCTAAGGTAGGGAACACCTTGAACATGTACCTTATTTTACAAGAGCATGTATGTAGTGATATAAATTTCCACTCAATTATTTTTACTGCTTAAAGAATTGTGAAAAGTGTGTGTGTGTGATATTCATAAGAGTAAATTAATGAGCCATCCCCAGGGGATGAAGAAGTAAAGAGATAAGAGCATCAGGTGCGATGCAAGTAAATGGATACATCCCAGGGATGTATCCAAATATTGAATCATGTTTGATAGGGCCTAACTGATATAAGATAGCACACTTACACGGTGAATAATTATATGTAAGGCACCGATATTTTTGTTATTTGAGGTTTGATAGGTTACCCCACCGACGTGGCGGGATATCCACGACTGACACGGCAGGATATCCGTGGCCGATACGGCGGCGAAACCGTAGGCCAGTGCGGAGGCTTATCCGTACATAGTAAGCACACCCCAGGGGTGTTGATTGAGACAAGTGAAACCCCGCCACCAATCCCCAGGGGAAAGGGGCTTGGGTACTATATGGTATTTCCAGGGAATACATTAAAACTGTCTATATAGATGACGATGAAGGGTATCTCATCGGGGCTCGATGCTATATTGCTCGGGGATTACTTAAGTTGAAAGTTTAAGTTTTGCTTTAGGCCTTTTCAGCATTTTTCATGAGTAAATGAAAACATAAGAAATCAACAGTAAAACGAATGCTTCTAACTGTTTCATTAACAATTGCATAGATACATCATGCATGGCATATCATAGAATATATGTGAGTTATAACTTATATGTTCAACAGTGTTTGTTCCCTATTGAGCTAGGATGTAGCTCACCCTATAGACTATACGTCGCAGGTCCACTATTAGCAGCTGCCGCGGCTTCAGGAGACGCTGATCCCGGCGAGTCGGACCTTGCGGCCGGCGAAGAGTTGGAGCCACCTCCAGAGGACTTCTTCTAGAGGACTCCGTTGCGCCACTTTGAGGGATTGTTAACAGAGAGTTTTGTACGGCTTGGTATGTCAAGCCTTTATTTTGTTGAAAACATGTATATAAGGAGTCTGGATTATTCTTTTGGGACGAACCATCCGTGATGATTGCTATCATCGATGGTTCGGATCGGTTCTCCATTCATGCAAAGGCATGAGGGTAGAACTGTCTTTTGGGAAGTAATTAATATAGATTTAAAAATTTCGCAATTTCATTTATAGTACTTTTTGGATGCTTGATATACAAACGTTCCGTGCTTAGCTAGAGGGCACGGTCAAGATGATCGTGCTGATGGCACGGGTTTCGGGGTGCCGAAATTCGGGCTGTCACACAAGTGGCCAAGTTGAAGTCTCTAATCGGGAACTTAAGTGGATTTTAGAGAAGACAATCCATCCAAACCATAAAGACTGGTCACTAAAACTGAATGACTCTCTGTGGGTGTATCGAACTGCGTTTAAAACTCTGATTGGCATGTCGCCTTATCGGTTGGTCTTTGGTAAAGGTTGTCACCTCCCGGTTGAATTGGAACATTGAGCATTTTGGGCCATCAAGTCATTGAATTTTGATCACCTGAAATCTGGTAACCATAGGGGTTTGCAAATAAATGAATTGGAAGAAATCCGTGCTGACGCATATGACTGTGCTAAATCGTAAAAGGACCGTATGAAACAGGTTCATGATCAATCTATTTTACGTAAATTTTTCGTCATTAGTCAACAGGTTCTACTATACAATTCCCGACTTTACCTATTTCCAGGGAAACTAAAAACCTGTTGGAGCGGTCCATTCAAAATATCTCGAATACTCCCCAATGGGGCAGTTGATGTCATCAATCCGAGACACGGGAATATTTTTTGAGTTAATGGTCAAAGATTAAAACCGTTCCTAGAGGATGCAATTACATTCTCTGACACTGTTTCCTTGAGTGATCCAATGGCTCACCCTGACTGAGCAATTCACTTGGTCGAGCTATCGACGTTAAACTAGCGCTCATTGGGAGGCAACTCAATTTTGTGTAATTTCTTTTTGATATTTTATTTATTTTTATTTATTTAAAAAAAAAAAAACAAATTTTTTTTGCTTTTTCTCGATTAATCGACAAAGGAGATCGATTAATCGACCTCTTCATGTCGATTAATTGACAATATTAATGAGTGTTTACTTTTCCATGGCAGTCGGCATTTATTGTGGGCTGATTTTTATGTTAGTCGATTAATTGACTCCCAGAGTCGATGCATCGACTAATCAGAGTTGAAAATCGTGCTACCTTTTTAGATTCTATCAATTTTGTTTTACTTGGAGTCGATTAATCGACTCCCAGAGTCGATTAATTGACTTAAATACTGTGCATGCATTTTTCTTGTTGTTTTTTTTTACTACCTCGATTAATGTCGATTAATCGATGGCACGAGTCGATTAATCGACTTTTCCACTTCCGGACGTTGCGTCTTTTCATTCAAAGCCGTTGCGTGTTTCCATACGACGCAGTTAAAGCCGGCCTTCTCCCAATGCAGTCGATTAATCGACCCTATAAGGTCGATTAATCGACTATATGCGGTGTGACCGTCCCGAAAAGACACCTTTGCGCCTACTTAAGGGCAGCAGTCTCTCTTCATTTTTTATTCGATCTTTATCCTATTTTTTTCCCTAATAGCTTCCGACATTCCGACAGTGCTTTCATGGCTTCATCATCTGTCGCGCCACAAAAGCTTTCCCAATGTCCTACAGGTCATCCGCGTGAGCAGTCACGTGGTCGCTTCACATCTCGCGATCTTTGTTCTGAATATCTTTTCGATCTCATGGCATTTCAGACCATGCCAGTTTGCGCCGTCTCCATCGCCTATGCAATGGCTCTTAACGTTCATTTCCTTCTCAAACCGCCTGTGATCAAAGTGTCCGAACGGATCGTTCGACTATTCTATCAAAACATGGCATGGGTGGACGCCTCCACTGAAAATCATGTCGACGCTCATTTTACTATTTCAATCGATGGGTGGTCGCACCGCGTTTATCTGCAAACCATTGCGGGGGTTTTTAACATTTTGTGTGAGTGCACTCTGGGTGAAGAGCTTGACAGTTATCAGGAAGATATAATCAACAATATGTGCTGCGGCATATTTTCTTCGGGGATCGCCACTAGGCGATCGGTATTACCGCGCTTGATTTTGTTCTGGGATAGTGTGGTCTGTAGTAACCTTTGCCCCCGTGGCCACATTTCTGAGCGCACCAGTGACCGAGTTCAGGCACTCTATGGTGCCTACCAAAATACGTGGATCAATGCGCCCGGGATTCTTCATGATGGTGGCGATGCCATGAGGATGTCATCAACCCTGCCACTGGTGATGCCGCTATGATCTATTTTCCTCATTTGGTAATGAAATTGCTCAATTTTCTTCATTTCCCGTTCCATCGGGATGATGATCTCGGGGACTTCGCATTCTATCACTATGGTGCGATCCAATGGAACCGCAGTATGCGTCTCCTGGATAATGTCCCTGATGCCCCCGTTGATGCACCTGCCCAACCTGCTCCACCACGTCAGCGCCGTCGCGTACGCCAGGACGACCAACCTGCGCCTGATCAGGGACCCGAGGAGGGTGTGTCTCTTGGTACGCTCCAAGCCTAAATTAATTCTTTACAAGAGGAGTAGCAGCGACAACATGGTGCGATTTTGCGCCGAAGCTACTATGATCGTTCCTTCCTCCATCAGATCGGGCAGCGCATGTGGCCTGATAGTTATGATGAAATGCGCGCCAGGGCCCGCCAGGCTGAAGAAGACGGGGATGATTAGTTTGTTTAGTTTAGGACTAGAATTAGGATTTTTCGTCTTGTTTTGTTTCTTTAGTTTAGGTTGTTTAGTTGAGAATCAAATCAGAAGTGTCCTTGTAATTACCATGTTTATCAATGAATAAGTGTGTTTCTAATCTGTTTGGGACTGCCCATATTTTTGTGGATTTCATGTTGCATTTAGAAGTTGAAAAATAATAATAATAATAATAATAAAAGAAAAAAAAAAGACGAAGAAATTTCACCTCTCTGCCCACATACAGTCGATTAATTGAGGGTTATACTCGATTAATCGACCACCACCCTTTTCAGAGAATAAACAATTTTTGGGGTTGATGCATCGACCCCCAGAGTAGATTAATCGACCCCAACCTTTTCATTTTTTTTTGGGACCGGACACCTATTGGGACTCTACTTCTTGAGCCTTCCGTAAGTCTTTGAAATGCACACACTTTTTATTATTTCTTCTTGCGGTACACCTCTTTCCACTCCTACTCCAACTCTATCGATTTTCTCCTTATATTCACCCTTAGGCTCACTTTCCATCGTATCTTGCACAACCTTCCTATGACCCGATGATTCTATCTCACCAGAGCACGGTTATCAAAGATGGAGGAGACTGCTAAAAAGCGGGAGCGCCGTACTAATCGGACGGTCCCTTTCGAGCCTAGCACTGTTGAAATCATCGACCTCGATCTGATGATCATTCCTTCATGGGGAGAACCATTTAGAAAGAAGGTAAATCACTCCAAATCTCCTACACCGTGCATCACTACTGATATCAAGATAATTGATGCGATTCCGTCTCTACCTCCCCCATCTCCATCTCCTACCGTCGCCTCCACGCCTCCATCCATACCATCGGCGGTGACTCATCAATTTCCACTTGAACTCTAGGAGAAATTATTCCCTGTGCCTAAGAACATCAATTTAAGTGAACCAAGGTGGATGGGCCCGCCTAACAATTATTAAAGGAGTTGGACTCAGGTTTAGTTTAGGATTTAGGATTTAGGATTTCTCTTTTCGTATGTTTAGTTCTAGAATATTAATTTTTCATTTAGTTTAGGTTGTTTTTAATTCCCTAAAGAGTGTCACCGTATTACCTTCGATAAATTTTTGGTCATGTTCCAATTTGATGCACATATTCTCTACACCAGATCTTTGTGTTGAGGTACTTTTTAACAGGTTTGGGGGTGCAATACTTCTTTCAATCAATGAGGACATTGTCATTTTTTAGTTTGGGGGTATGGTTATTTATCTTGCGTCACTTATTTTTTTTTATATATGAAAAAAAAAAGTTATTAACTTTTTCTCGATCAATTGACAATGAAGGTCGATTGATCGACCATCCACTCTCGATCAATCGACTTCTTCGAGTCGATTAATCGGCAGTAGAAAAAAAATAATAAATAAAATAAAATAAAATAAAAATAAAATAAAATAAAAATTAAATAAAATTTTTGAAGCCATCACACACATTATTTTGCGATTGTTTTCAAACTTTAGTTGATGATGCATGTGAATTTAATTTTGAGAATATTGATGACATATTTTAATTACTTGTATCTAAGATGATGAAGCTTAATGTGATATTTTGTGGATAATTTTAATATTCATGCTTAGAATATTTGCACTTATACTAAGCTAAGACTTAGAAATCGATGAACTGCTTTGAACGTTGAATCTTAGGCTCTTAGTGGAGACTAAACCCGGTGAGCTTTAGAGCTAACTTCTCGTCATTGATGAGTGAATACATAAACTCGGAGTTTTTCTTTGAATACGAATTATTTTGCATGATCTCATACACTTCACTTTGGCTTGTGACTTTGCATGTAATCAAATTCATATTATTGTGTTAGAACATACTGTATATCTACTCAAGACAATTAGGCAAGGTTACCATTTTTTAAAGGACATGATTGAAGGCCATCTTTAGCTCGTTTGTGCTTAAAATACCCCACCTTATATAAATTTATCCTTCTGGTACCCCTTTGAGCCTATTGAAAAATTTACCTTTATACATTCTTTGATAAGCCACGTTAACCTTTACCCCTTCACCATTTCTAAAAATTCAGCTTTATCCTTCTTATTTATGAAAAATTAGGAACGAGGGATGAGAACGAACGAAAAGAGAGTAAGTGAAGAGATACCGAGTTGTGGTGTTTACTGAGAGTGTATGGTAAAAATAAAAAATAAAAAGGGGGAGAAAAAGAAAAAGAAAACTGTGAAAAATACTGAAAAATATGAGGTGCTTCAAGAAAGTGAAATTCAAAAGAAGAAAAAGGAGTGAGAAAAGAAAAAAATATTGAGAAAATAGAAAAATATTGAGAAAAAAATAGCGAGAGATTAGAAAAGAAAAAGAGAAGAAATAGAAAAATCAAAAGTTGGTTTTTTCCGATTTCTCAGTAAGCTTGAATCCCAACTTCCATCTCTTTCTTACCTTTACCTGAGCCCCATTACAACCCTACAAAAGACATTCACGATCCAATCTTGCATTGATAACTGCCTTGTGGAGAGTAAATATGTGATACTTATGACACTTGATATGACATGCTTAGGATATACAAGTATTTGTTCTTATGAGATTTATTTTTGTTCATTGATTGCATCGTGTTTTATTTATTATGTGACCTTTTTGCTTGCTTTATATTGATCTCTCACATGTGTACGAAAACTTACCCATCATCAGAGTGATTTTATTTTGAGAGTATACCTAAAGTGAGGATTGAGTCGAGACAACAGATCCGACGGTTTCCCGTTTGGACTAGTTCCAAGATGGATGAATCTTAGTTTAGGTATGCACACATTTCACGTTTAGGCATGAATGGATGAGTTATCTAATAATTTAAGCATTAAATTAATTTGAATGAACACTAGCATGAGTGATATGACATTAATATTTAAGATTGATAATTCACATATTGAAACAATTAATGTTTTTGTTTTTGAATGGTATATATGTTTAAAAATCATGTTTTGAAAACTCAATTTTGCCGATAGTTTGAAAATTTTGAAAGTTTGTGGGTAACTTCACTGTAAACCCTCAGGAGACACAACTCCTCCACTAGGAATCACCTAGGGGTTTAAAGGATTGTTGCACACGCTCAGTGCAATCGTGCTCCCTACGAAAGTGACATTTATTTTCTTTAGTTTGCTTTGCTCGAGGACTACCAAAGTGTAGGTTTGGGGGTGTGATGAGTAGTGAAATATGATGATTTTTCACCCCTAAATACCTACATTTAGCCGTCCGATGAAGGTTATCTGATGAGAATTACTAGATTTGAAGTGTTTCAGGTAAATACAATCTAAGTGCATAAAACAGCCTAAGAATTCTGAAAATAATGTCAAAACACTGCAACCTTGGGTCATTGAGAACTTAGTGCGACTTGCAGCTCCATTTGGACCTTCACGACGTCAGATTCAGAAAATTGATAAAACACGAAAGTTGTAGAGCTTTCTATCATCTTTCTAATGCCGCATGAATCATGTCACTCCGAGTTTGGAGTAGAACGTTATAGCTAAAATACCGAGGTAGTGTCTGATGCAAAGTTGGGCGAGAGTTCACGGAAATCTGGGAAGGTCGATTAATCGACCTTACACCCGATTAATCGAGGAAAGCGACAGACTCTGACACAAAAGGCACTGTTTGGTTGTAGAATTAAAGGAAGCCGATTAATTGACCTTACACTCGATTAATCGAGTAAAGTAATTTCATTTGAGACGGAAGTGACTCCGTAGTGCAGATTTTTAGGGGGGTCGATTAATCGACCCTAACTTTTCGAGCTAGGATACCTGTGCGACTTGGAGAGTATTTAAAGCCAAACCAACAACTCAAAAAAGATATAGACGTAGATAGAAGTAGAGAGAGGATTTTTTATTTTTGAGAGCTTTGTTCCGTTAACCTTTTTATCATTCCTTTCTTCAAGAATTTTATTTTGTGCTCAATTAATTTCTAGTATAAATTCAAAGAGTAGTAGAGAGCATTTTTAATTTCGTTTTGAAAGATCATTACACTTGTGGATCAAGCTTGGATCAAAGAATTTCTATTGAAGTTTGAGGTATTTTTAATTAATTAGATTAATGTTATTTTTTCAGTTATTATTTGTTCATGTCATTTAATTACAACATGTGTGGTTAATTTCTTAGGGATGAGGATCTAATGATTCCCATCCGAGGGATGTACTTTTAATAGTATAAATCTAGGATTAAAATATGAGATTTTATTTTATGGTTGTTATGTTATCTCGAACGGATGAAATCCCCGCCACTAACTGTGATCGAGTGTGCCGAGTCATGCCCTGGATCTCAGATCTGTGACGATAATTTTACTCCAATCATTGTTATATGGACTTGTTGTTTTTATCTTATGGATTTACTTACGATTACGATCTGAGCTCGAGTGTGCCGAGTCATGCCTTGGATCTTGGATCTGTAATGGTAATTTTATTTTAATTACTCCCTAATCTGGAATCGAGTGTGCCGAGTCATGCCCTTGATCTCAGATCTATGGTGGTATTCTTGTTAGAATTTTTACCCACTTTGGGGATGATTTTTATTTGCCTCTGAGATCAAGTGTGTCGAGTCATGCCCTTGATCCCAGATCTATATATGGAAATCATCTCTGAAATTAAGTTCTGATTGCAGGGATGCAACGTGGAACCTATCCGAGTTTTGACCATTTATCTTCCATAAAATATGCCTTTCAATGGTATATCTCATAGTTTAATCCTCAGATTTGTATTGAGGAAAGAACAGACCAAAGATGGGAGGATTTAGTATCTTCATCTTCACCTTTATTTTTGAATCATCAATTAAGCTTTGTTTTGTAGTCAGTAGTTATCATCTCACAAAACTGCCTAAATCGTAATATTGGTAGGGTACTATTGAATCTCAGTAGATTTTTTGGATTTACTGTCTCATCTTTTTAGACCTTCCAAAATAGTCCTCGTGGGAATGATCTCGTACTCCGCACCCACTATCTACAATTTGATTCGTGCGCTTGCGAGTAAAACATCATAATTAAAAATCACACCAATGAGTATACTTAATCTAAGAACTTACAAATGCCTATTGGCAATAGAACGCCTGACGTGCATTGGTGTGAGCAATGACGCGCCCGGTCTAACAGGACTTGCAAAAGCTCTCGATATTACATACTATTTCATCTCTTTATTATCGGTCCTTGGACCTTATTTTTGACATTTGATTGACGCCCCGGTACCTCGATTGCATAAAATCCCTCTGTTAGCTAGTGCCATGCGACAGGATGCACCATGCACCCACAGACCCGGAATATGCCCTTCGACAGCTACCATTTGCCCTTCAAATGCTCTATTTTAGCTTGTGCTGATAGATAAGAAAGCTAAACTTATCATGTCAGCATCATCAATTCCCATTTGTGAATTCCCAAGAAATGGGAAGGCTCCTCGAAAGAGGGGTGTCTACTTCTTCGACGCGTTCTTACTTCGCAAGAGCGCATTAAAGAGGGGCATTTGTAGACACCTCCATTTCGCCCTCTCGGAGTACATGAATTTGTTTGGTCAGTCCTTGACCTTTTTAACCCTCGACATGGGACCATGCAACTGTACATGACTGAACACAGGCTGAAATAATAGCTTTGTGGCTCAGATCCTAACGCAGGGAGGCTATATACTAAGCAATAGTATATAGTCAGAATATAGACTGAAACAATAGTCCTGCATTCCATTCTTGAGACCATACCCGGACAACCTTGAATTAAGCGCATGAAAACCCATGCGTAATTCGATCACGCGCATAACCACGAGCGCGCAATCAGTCCCCTTTCAGACCAACCTTCCTTTCACAGACCGTTTCGAGACTCGATTATGCGCCTGGAAACAGACACGCGATCGGATTGAGCGCTACGCCACTAGCGCGCAATTGGCCTATGCCCGACCTAGTCTCCTACCCTTGACTCCTACGTTTCCTCAATTAAGCACTTCAGATAACACGCTTAATCATATTACGCACATCCCACGACGCATGTAATTAGTCTTAATTTCGTTAGGACTAGGAAACCCGCTGAGTAATTCAGCCCGTCGCTCACTGAACCGGTGACCGACTTAAAGCGATTAAGTGCCAGAAACTAGCGTGCAATTCAATTAAACGTCTAGAAATGAGCACATAATTGAATAAAAACCTATAAAAGCTTTTTTTCTCGAAGTGAGAAAAGAGGAGGATGCAAATTTTGAGACACAAGAGCATAAATTCTGAAACCAGAGAGTTTCGAGAATGGATCCCTAGAGTAAATTAGCCATGATTTTAATATTCAAACTCTGTGATTTCTCACCGCGGCCCCGATTCTAATTTTTAGATCATAGCATCCTATTTTAACACACAACACGAGAGGTTGCAAATTTTGAGAAATGAGAGCGTACATTCTGAAACCAGAGAGTTTTGAGAATGGATCCCTAGAGCAAATTAGCCATGATTTTAATATTCAAACTCTGAGATTTCTCACCACAGCCCCGATTCTAATTTTTAGATCGTAGCATCCTCTTCGAACACACAACACGAGAGGCTGTGAAATTCAGAGAGGAGTGACCGTAAATCAATAACCAAAGAGCTCCGAGAATGGATCCCTAGAGCAAATTAGTCATGATTTTAATATTCGAAATCCGAGATTCCTCTCTGCAGCCCCGAACCTAGGTACGAATTTACTTTTATTTTAGACTTAGGATTTCCCTTAGTTTAATTCATCAATTCTATTTCCAATTTTTAGACCGTAGCACCCTATTCAGATCGAAACTCTCTATATCTAGTTCTAGATATTTGTTTCTAAAACCGGTCCTTAATTTAACAGTCCGATCCACTGACTTTATACTTTGATTCTAGTCCAAAATCTTAATCTACAGTCCTATCATTAATTTTTGGTTCTAACTCTCAGAGTTCAGGACTAGTCCTTAATCATATGGCCTGATTTCGGACCCGAATTCAGTCCTAAACTTTAATATATAATTTAATTCTATATTTTCATACCATCAAAAAAATCCAAAACTATAAATTTCAGTTCATGACTTTAGTCTCTTAATTTAATTTCCTATTATAATCTCAAATTCTATTCCAAAAATACCTTTTTTTTATTATTCAAATACCGATCTATCTTTTATCTCAGCCATCTAATTTGCCCACGGGAGCTTACGGAGGGTACTCGGGAACGAGGCCAATCCTCCTTAGCATAGCGGGCCCAACTCCCCTTTTTTAGATTGCTTAAGATTACTTAGTTAATTTTAATTAGTTTTTATTACAGTATAATCCCTTAATGGCATCTAGTAGGCCTCTATATCATTATTTGCTTTGATTCAATTCAGTATTCCGGTTTAGTTAGTCTATTATCTTAAATCAGAATTTAGGAAAGTTAATTTACTTATTATTCGTTAGATCCTTGCCATAACCAATCCACAGATTATGATTCAAAAATAACAAAAATTAATACTATTGCATCAATTATTTACTTATATTTTTAGTAAGTTAATTTATTGCTTTAATCAGAGTCATGTAAAATTAGTTTTTTGTGTCTTCTTTAATTAGAATTTTAGTAGAACTACTGAAATTGCTTTTAGTTATAATTGCAATACGATTAGTATACCTGCTTCATATAGAATTGCAATATAATTGGACTCTTTTATTTAATTGCAATATTGTTGGAACTGATGCACATGCACTCCTAGTACCAGTAGGAGACTGGAATTGATTGGACTCTTAGTAGAGCTAGGACTTTGATATTAATTGGACTCCTAATAATACTGAGAAACTGAAAATGATTGGACTCCTGATAGCATCAGGATACTGAAATAACCTGTCATAATAAGCTCACCTAATCATAATCTACAATAAAAAAAAGAATCTAAATCGACCATAACAGTAACAAGGGAAGCTAAAAAGAAAGCTGAAACTATCTAATTAAAAGAGGACACTACTGCTGACGTTCGCAGGCGGACGATTCAGTATAGAACTAACCCACACCCACTTAAACGCATGATCATTGACGTGTTGCAGCGTTGATAAATATCTGCAGCTGGCGATCGCAAATTAACTAGGAATTATCCTAGTAAATTCCTCTTATTACTATAAACCCCTACCTTATCGCATACACCGCATCGCTAGAGTCCAACAGGACAAAATTGGAAGCCAATTATTCAACGGGAACTGAGAGGAACCCAGACAAAGAGCGCACCAACACTGGGGTATCGAGAGGCATTGCTTGTACGTATGTGGATATGCATGACTCATCAAGTCGATAACAATAGCCTTTTGAAACTACTGTTGCTGTCTCATTTCATGATTTTGTTGTAGTGCCTTGAGCATCTCCTCCTAGTTATCCAATCTCCTGGCCCAATCCATGGTTTGTTTTGTCTGGGTTTGTGGCTGGGTTGGAGGTGGCATACTGGGCTATGGCACCACTTCGGACTGAGGGGGTTGTGGCTGATTGGCTTGTTGTTGCGCCCGTTGCGCAATTTCTCATTCGCTTTTTCTTCTGACAGTCTCGGTCAAACTGTTATAACTTAGGCGCCAATCAAGCGCTCGGTATGTTTTATAGTTGTCAGTGGCGAGGGGTTCATGCTCAGAAATTTCATAACAATCGACATCAGACATGGGTTGATATTGAGCTGTCATGCTGGAAATTAATTGGGCATAGGCCAATCGAGGTATGATTGTTGGAACGACTCTCGGTTTAGCTCGCTCATTGGCATGCTTAATCCCTTGGTGTACTAAAATAGGGGCATTGAACCATCTGCCCTCAAAAGCTACATATAGAGCCCGAAGAAACAGATCCCTTCGTTCTTGCTCATGGTCCACTGGATATACATTCTTCCTCATTATTACATCTAATGGCCACATTCGTTCAGGTAATTGGGCTCGCGGAATTGACTTCCCGGTCCCAGCCTGACCATTGGTCATTTCTGTCTTAATGTGATGAAAACTAACAGTTTCTTGGATAGGAGGTGTCACACCTCCTTCATGCGGTTCATAAGTCCAAGAGCAATTCATTGCTCTCCCAATGTCCGTGTAGTCAAAAGTTAAGGTTTTATCGTCAAGGGTGACGATCAACATATTTCCCGTGGGATCTAGTATCAAAGTTTGATAAAATAATTTTACAAGACGCGGGTAATAGCTATCATAAAATGGGCGGAGGAATGATAGCATCCCGACCGATGTCAAGTATTCCTTGGTCCACAAGTTTTCTGGTTGATCTTTAAACAAATCCTTGTGAATAGTCCATTCAACCTCAAACGTTTTTGCCTCCCAAAATGGGGCGGGATGCATCAAAGGAATTGGCGGAGGAACACCCTTTCGGCGTCCCGAACTTGATGGTCTTACTGCTAGTTTCTTCCTAGGTTTAGGGTTTGGAGACCTAGATGCCATGCTAGGGTTTTTAAATGCAAAATAAATGAAATGCAGCTTGAAATTAGGGCAAGGATTACCTTAATCGCGATAAATCCAAGTAGAAATGTGAAATGATCCAAGGAAAATTGTGTTGGAAGGCTCCCCGCGAAGAAGAAATAAAGCTCTCGAATTTCCCCCTTTTTGAGTTCATGTGAAATGGCCATGGAAAGGGTGAAAACGCTTATATAGTTTGATCCTTGCGCGCGCTACTTAAGACAGCTCGGGTGCCCGAGCATCAGTCAGTCTCTGGAGTTTGATTTTCTTTATTTATTAGTTTTTTTCATTTCTAAGTGACTCGCGCAAGCGAGTCTCAGTAATCTCTTAGGGAATCGAATTCCCTTGTCTATTCCTCTGTCTGAGTACCTCGCGCGAGCGAGCATTAAAGCTCGAGCGCGCGAGAACGCAGGTATAATGTTATTCAATAGCTCTGCCTCCACTTTTAAGTTCTTTTACCTTTATTCATCAATTTTCCCATATTTGGGACATCTTTTTATATCTAACAATCCATACATCGTTCAAGTAAATCATCGGTCAGACACAATACCAACTCACGATGATTTTGTCGCTTACTAAATCATCCCGCACTTAATCAAGAAAGATCTAAATTACAACATTACATTCATAAAAGAAATTTGTTCAATTTTACACAAAATTCATTTAAACAATTTCGGGTAAGCATCATGCACTTTCGATTTATGTTCCCAAGTGGATTCCTCTGGCGAATGGTTCCGCCACCTTATAAGCACCAAAGGAATTCTTTTTGTGCGTAGTACTTATTCCTTCTGATCGAGAATTTGCACCGGTTCTTCCTTAACCATCAAGTCCTCTTGAATTTTGATCGGTTGGTGATATATAATGTGAGTGGGGTCCTTCACATATTGTCTCAACATCGATACATAAAATACATCATGCATGCTTGAGAGTTTCGGTGACAGTGCAATTTGGTAAGCAACTTCTCTAATACGCTCCAGAACCTAAAAAGGTCCGACATAATGTGGACTCAACTTCCCACACTTTCCAAAATGCATAACACTTTTGGTACGCAAAATCTTGATGATGACCTTATCTCCCGTCTGAAACTCAACACTTGTCCTGTTAAGGTCAGCATAACTCTTTTGTAGACTCTGTGCGACCTTCAACCTCTCGTGAATTAGGCATACCACCTCGGTGGTACTCTCAATAATCTCTTATCTCAATATAAACTTTTCTCCTATGGTGATCTACACCGTCTTCCATATAGAGCCTCAGACGGTGCCATACCTATACTCGTCTGATAGTTATTGTTGTATGTGAATTCGATCAAAGGTAAGTGTTGATCCCATGATCCTTGAAAATTAAGCATACAAGCTCATAGCACATCTTCTATGATCTCATTTACTCGCTTAGTCTGACCATCTGTTTGTGGGTGAAATGCTGAACTGAAATCCAACTGTACCCATCCCTTCTTGAAATTTTTGCCAAAACTGAGAGGTATATAACGGATCTCTATCTGAGGCAATACTCACTGGTATACCATGCCATCTGACGATTTCTTTCATATACATTTATGCCAATCTGCTCGCTGTATAGGTCGTGTTATAAAGTAAGAAATGAGCTGACTTAGTCTGTCAACGATCACCCATATTGCATTGTGCTTCTTTAATGTTTATAGTAATCCTAAGATGAAGTCCATGGAAATTGATTCCCATTTCCACTCTGGTATAGGCAAATGTTGTAGTAACCCAGATGGATGTCTATGATCCACCGTTACCTACTGACATACCAAACACCAAGTGACATACTCAGCTATGTCTTTCTTCAAGCCTCTCCACCAAAAACTCTTCTTCAGATTTTGATACATCGTGGTACCACCAGGATGAATAGCATACTTTGACTTATGGGTCTCATCTAAAATGGTTCACCTAAAATCAGCATCGAT
The DNA here is from genome assembly GCA_021018995.1 of Chloranthus sessilifolius. NCBI lineage: Eukaryota > Viridiplantae > Streptophyta > Magnoliopsida > Chloranthales > Chloranthaceae > Chloranthus > Chloranthus sessilifolius. Next base: position 27,082,887 of record CM037597.1, on the reverse strand, counting down.
AGGTATACATAGGCGCCCTGTAAATAGTAGTTACCCATCCTCCTTGATGGAGAATTATGATCTACTGCCATCTATTATAGCCTGTCTGATCTTCACTAACTCGGCATCTTTCATCTACCTCTCATAGATTTGATTGAAGATCATTGGTCTGATTGTCACGTTTGCTAGGAAAGCACCTGAAGCTTTCTTCTCGATCCTCATATCATGCAATGTTATATCCTCTAATAGTTATCATCGACGGAGTCCCAAAATAAGATTTGATAATTGAGCTAAAGTCTTTCGACTCAATGCATCTGCAACCACATTAGCCTTACCTAGATGGTATTGAATAGAATAATTATAATCTTTAAGGAATTCCATCCAACGTCTCTATCTCATATTCAGGTCTTTTTGTGTAAACAGATATTTGAGACTTTTATGGTCCATAAAGATTTCAAAAGTTTCTCCATATAAGTAATGTCTCCATATCTTCAGTGAAAATATCACTATTGCTAGCTCAAGATCATGTGTCAGATAATTATTCTCATGATCTTTAAGCTGTCTCGACCCGTAGGCTACTTTCTGATTTTTATTGAGCCCACAATCAAAGCCGCTAAGTGACGCATCGCTATATATAGCAAAACCTCCACTCCCTGATGGAATGGCTAACACTGGTGCTGACATCAATCTCTTCTTGAGTTCTTGGAAACTCTTTTCACATTTCTCAGTCCACTCAAACTTAATATCTTTTCTCATAAGTCTCGTACGTGGCCCTAAAATCTTTAAGAACCCTTCCACAAATCTCCGATTATATCCAGCCAGACAGAGGAAACTGCGAATCTCAGTCACAGTGTATGGTTGTTTCCATTTTACTACTACCTTGATCTTTGCAGGATCCACTATAACACCTGGTTCTGAGACTACATGTCCCAAAAAGCTCACTTCTACCAGCCAAAACTTACACTTGCTGAGTTTTGCATATAGTTGGTGCTCACGTAACATCTGTAAGGCAATCTTCAGATGCTGCTCATGCTCTTCACGAGGCTTGGACTAGATGAGTATGTCATCCACAAGCACAACCACACATGTATCTAATGTGGTTTCAACACCCTGTTCATAAGATCCATGAATGAAGCTGGTGCATTGGTTAAACTAAAAGGCATCACGAGAAACTCATAATGCCCATATATGGTTCTGAACACCATTTTTTGAACATCCTCAGCTTTCACTTTCAACTAATGATAACCAAATCTTAAGTCTATTTTGGAAAAGAACTTTGCCACTTGTAATTGATCAAAAAGGTCATTGATTCTAGGCAAGGGATATCGGTTCTTGATAGTCAGTTTGTTAACTCTGATTGGGGCAATTCTTGGCTTGTTGGAAAGCTGACGACTTCTATTTTTCAATGGTATAAGATTTGATCACAGTAGAAGGCCGTAGCTAGTCCCGGTGCACCCCTCTTTATCCATTACTCGGGGAGGCTAGGTTTAGGTTCGGAATGGGTTTTAAGGGTAGGGATTGGTTTCTAAGGGTTCAAGAAGGTTCCTAAAGGTCTGAAAAGGTATCTAAGGGTACCATATATGTCATCAAAAGTTAAGAGGCGCGCCTATCTTGAAATGTGTCTCGATCGAGCCTTGGGCCAAATTTGTTTGTCTACAGGATATAATTCTGGTAAGTTCAAATCAAATGAACAGAATTATATTACTTTTGAAAAAGAATTATTAGCCATAAAACTTGCTATTAAAAGATTTCATATATATTTAGCCCTTGAAATCTTCATAGTCAGAACTGACAATCAAGCATTCCGAGATTTTTTAATAATTAAGCAAGATATAATAGGCGGAAGAAGATTAAAGTGATATAATCGAATTGCTCTTGATTCTTTCGAAGTAGAACATGTAAAAGGAAATAATAACTTTTTGGCTGATTTTTTTAATAGAGATCCTAGTTTAACCCACTAACCAAAGTGGATTTATATTATACAGGAAGAAAATTTATGTTACCACCAAACCAGTGGCTTATAATTGCTAATAATACAAAAATGGCTGAAGAAGGATCTTCCTATTCCTCACATCAACCCCAACACATAAAGAAAAAAACTTGTGTTATGTTAAAAGGTTATGACCTTGGAATATACACATATTGGTTAGCATGCCAAAAATAAATTGCTAACTTTCCAAATGCTTGTTATCAAGTTCATGATTCTCTACGTGAAGCCAAAACAACTTTTAATTTATATCCACTACAAAAAATAAGACTATTAGCGGCAGTTTTCCGCTATTAGCCTTGTCGCTATAAAAAACTGCCGCTATTAGTCTCGCCGCTACCAAAAATTGCCTTAACAATAAGTGCCGCTAAAACACCTTATTTGTATAGTGATCAATCGCAACATTTGCTAGTACAAACTACCATTAATAAGGTTCCTGATTTCTATAATCCAGAAATAAGTGCAAATTTATATCATGATCTTAATGAAACATGGAAAAGCTAACTCCTAAATGATAAAAGATAATTTCGAAGACATATGAGTTCTTTAGCTCTTAAAATCATGGAAAAAGTAAAGAAATTAGAAAAACTACAAGACAGTTCTAATGCACTTGTTAAAACTGTCTTGGGATTCTAAAACTTTTACAATTGAAAAAATAGATCATTTTCTTGAATTAGCAGACCTCTTAGATTCAAATTATCCAGATCCCATTTTTCATAAACTTAAAAGAATTTATTTATTTAAAAAAATCAAATATGTTTTACCCAGTGAAATGAACAATACATTGATAGCACAAATTAAAGACCAGGAAGTTCAGATTTACCAAATCTTAATGACTAGTTACAATTTAGCTCATTGTTCTGAGGATTTTCTCTCGAAATTATCAATTTTTACCGAAAATCCAATATACAATTTAAAAGAATGTATCGAATGGGGATTAATTAAATAATTGATCTTTTAAGGATATCCCATAAATGAGTTTTCGATGATGATCAAAACCATGGTTTATCATCTTACCAAAAGCCTTAACAGAACGGTATATTATACTTTCTGGATTACAAGCACCGTTGGTTGGAGATCTAGAGAAAATTTTTATCAACAATATCAGATTTGGTTTCTACACAAAACTAGGGACTATGAGTTCGACGAAATTGAAGAACCAATGACAAAAGTGAGCATGTTGGCAATCAATCCTAAATCTTACTGGATTAGATCGTTGAATTTTTTTCTATAATGGCTCGATAAATATGTGCTATCAATAATCGGTTCAATATTACTAATAGTCGAAGAATTTTTAGTACAAATCTTTTAATAGATTACATGAGAACAGATGAACAAAAATTGGAAGTGAATAATCTATTGCTCAATATAGATTCTTGTAAAGACCTTGATCTTTCAAAAAACCTCGAAATTGAAACATGTGACAATCCAAATTTTCCCAACATAACTTTAAACCAACTGGAAAAACCTGAACCATCAGATCGTAGATCACAATCTGATACAGAATACTTAGTACATCCACACACATGCAAAAATCAAAGCAGATAATACATATGGCATAATTAAAACCTCTAATTCTAATATCCAACATGAACAGTAAACTAAAACAAACCACCGGTGATGGTCGACCATCAACAAACAGTGGTGTATAATGTGTATAGTAGCACAAATATACTAAGCCCGAACTTACCAAAATCCATAATGTACTAAATTTACGATCTCTAAACTAGGGGTACAAATCTTCACGCGCAAGATCTTTTCTCCCGATACGCAAAATTGGACTTTCTTCATGTCTGAGGGTCTTGATCAGAGGCTGCACCTGTGGCGTATAGTCGGAGTGAGCTAATAGTCTAAGTTCAGTAGAAGAATCTCAAATTCAATTGACATCTTATCATATCATAGCATAGATTTAATGATAGAAGTGAAAGCAGAACTGAGCAGATATTCAAGGATTTTAACAAAAACGAAAACATAATAGGTATTCAATGATTGAAACAAAAGTGGAAGCAGATTAGGTATCCAAATTCAGTTTCCATTACTCATATCACACAGTATGTCAGTTTCCATTATTCTCATCCTACAATGTACTCCAAATTTCCTTAGTCTTATCTCATAGTGTTCAAGTCATATAGTGTTCAAATCTTACAGTTCATGGTCCTATGGTTCAGATTTTTACCATCCAGTGTGTCCATATCTTCCAGTATCTTCACATCTTTCAATATCTTTCAGTATCTTTCGGTGTATACGGATAACCTGTCGTACCGGTCCATTCAATGTACAGTCATTCAATCAGTGTCCAGTTAGTTTATGCAGTATGTAGTATGTACGAAAAAATTTCGCTGTACCGGTCCAGTCTGCATGTAGTGTATAGTGTGTACAGATAACCCGCCATACCGGTCCAGTCAGTGTATTAGTATGTACGGAAAAATTTTTCGTACTAGTTCAGTATGCGTGCAGTGTATAGTCGCGCAATCAATGTATAGTCTACCAATATCAGAGTTAACATCAAATCATTCGTCTTACAAATTTGATAGCAATTCACAATTATCACTTTTCAGTCCAAATATTCGAATACAGTCATATCAACAAGTTATAAAATCATTGCTAAGATAACAACTTCATTCAAACGACTATCATGTCAAATTAGATTCAAGGCATCAATTTACGAATTTCATATGAAACGATGATTCAAGTCAAATATGTAAATTGTAGGTGTCAATTCATACCAACATCTCAAGTTCCTATTTTAAGTTCAGATGTTCAACACTCTTCAAAGAATTCAAGGTTCCAAATTTAAATCATAAATTCTAACATGCTCAATTTATATCATGAGAGCGTATGAATCGAAAACAAAAATAGATTATATCACGATATCTATGAATCACAGTAAAAAATGTAATTGGTAGTGAGGTTCTCCTACCTTAAGTTCAGAGCCGTTCAAAGTCATCCAATGGTCCTCATATACGGTCTCCCAATCTTAACCTAGATCACATCAAGATCATACTATGTGTCAATAGTGTTGAAAAATGATAGCTCAAAGCTTCTTAGATTTTTTTTTCCAAAGAAAAATCAAAATAGCCAGAAACAGGGAAAATCGATCGATCGATTTATAAATCAAATGATCGGTTTCTAATTCGATCGATCGTTCGATTCCTTCAGAAATTCTTACATATCTCTGTTCTGTCAAAATCGATCGATCAATTTAAGAATCGATCGTTCGATTTGGACAGATTCTATAGCCCATCAGGCTTCTCCTTCTTGATCTAGTTTTCCCCCAAATCTTTGTAAACATCCTCCGTCTTACACAAAATTTCACACCTATTTAATATAACATTAGAACGCTAATTTAATCTTTAAAGATAAGAGATTGCTCACCTTTTTAAATCACGTATTTGTCGTGTATTTCAGTGGAAATCGAGAGTCAGTTCTTCCACGCGAAGCGGGTTGGGAGCCCAACCTCTTGCGCTCGTATCCAAGATTAAATTACTCTCATAATGTGAGACAAAATCCTCTTGAGATCCACAGACTTCGAGACTTTGAATATCCACATTAAAAGAAGGCTTTGAAGGAATAAACCTTTGTTTCTTCACGGATCTCCATCGTGTCGGAACTCAGCAACTTCTTACAGCACACAATTCACCACGAAGCTAATACTTCGAAGTTCAACGGAGTCGATCCAAGTCTCGGATGTCCATGGGGTGATCTTCTCCAGTTCTTCTCTCTCTCTCTCTAGAAAGCCAAAACCCCCAAAGTTTGCAAACGGATAATGGCTTCAAAGGAAGCCTTCACTTTATATCAAAAGGGGTGTTTCCCCTACAAAACATATACACCCTTTTGGGTATTAGGTCTTATCCAAAGAACTTAATTTCCACGTGAAACGAATACACCTAAGTGAGGTGTTTCACCTTACACCAAAAGATCTTTGGTTCCACGTGAAGCTTGCACACCTGAACCACTGATCACACGGGATTTGGCGTTAAGCTAATACACCACCACGGTGTATGAGTTTCGGTCCAAAGGTCTTACACGAAGCTCAAACAGACCTGGAATGATCTCATTTGAAAATTTTTAAATGGTGATGCATTTCTTAACGGACACACATCTAATTAGGACCTATGGTTTTTCAAATTTTTTGGGATGTTATAAAATAACAATGCTCGAGGAAGACAAAATGCCAGAATGTGAAGTTTCAGATAGCCCTATATCAGAAGATTCAATTTTCAATCATAATCAAAAAAACCGCATGAAAGCCTAGTGGACCACACCACTTCAGCAGAGTAGCAAAAATGACTCCAGCTCATCTAGGACACATCGCTACATGGTGTTGTTAGCAATGACGACTCTTCGTCTGATAAAGTAGATCGAATCTTATCTTTAGAAAAAGCTAAAGTAATATTTCTTTTGAAAAAGAGATTCGATATGTTTCTCAGCTTTTGTAAAAGTAGATTCGTTTGTTATCTATATAAGGGCATGTTCCCAGTTTGTAAATGGTATCAAAGCCTATATGAGTGTAAGCATGAGAGTTGTTTGAGGGTTCTACATTAGTATTAGTATTGGCGTGAAGTATTGTATCAAATCACTATAAGTATGTAATGCAGATATTATATTTTACGTTTGATATATATGTTTTCAATTCATATTATACAACATCATCCATATTTGGTTGATGGCCCTTTTTCTTTATGTTACTAAGTCTTGGCATAAAAAAATAAAATAAAATAAAACTTTTTGTATTTACCAGTTTAGTTGGTATAAAACTCATGTGCTTATTATATGGTAAAGGCCATATCCCTTTAAAAAGACTTGTTGGCTGTATTGATTAACCACTTTTGGTCTATTTAGGACGGTTTAGGCACCATCCATATTTAAGAGGTTTTAGGTACCATTATAATTTTAAATGACATAAACATCAAATAAAAATAATAATCAAGAGTTAAAAATACCAATAGATTGTATTAGTTCATGGATGCATAAAAATCAAGAAGACTTTAGGCATAGTTTTCATATAGATAGACATTTGGAAAATAATATACATATCATAAGTGGATGTATAAATGGTTTGTTAGATATAATTGGTACTTGGCTTAAGAAAGTATATCAAAAGGGAAATTTTCAAGATACCCCCTGAACTTTCACCCTGTCATCAATAACGCACCTAAACTATTGATAATGTGACATAGGCACCTAAAGTACACTTAAGTTCATCAACTAAACCCCTACCGTCACCTTCCATTAATGATTGAACGTAAAAAGCTGATTTGACATACAACTCAGCAAAATTGATGATGGGGCATCCAACGTGGCGATGACTTAGTTTCCAACACTGTTGAGGTGACTTGCAATTAATACCCAAAATAGTTTGAAAAAATAAATTGGCAGAAATATTCAAATGAACCGTTGATCCTTCTTCTCTCTCCACACGTGAGCCGCACATGATTTTATAAGTTATAAACTGAACATTTCTTCAACGCAGAGGATGAAGTTTTGGGCAGAGAAGACGAAGTTAGGGCTTCTAAAAGTAGAAGATGAAGAGAGTGACGGAGAAGACGAAGTTCAGCACAGTGGACCCATGTGGCGTTTGCGAAAATCTGCGACAGATTAGGACATCGTATATGTTTGCAAACCCGGGGAGAAGATTCTTGAGCTGCAAGAACAGAGCGTGCAGAGACTTCGGCTGGGTTGATCCACCGATGTGCGAGAGGGCCATCCAAATTATTCTCGGGCTCCTTCGGAGGTGTAATAATTTCGATATGGAAGCCAAAATGAGAAAGCATACAAAGTACAAGTTATGAGTTTTGTTGGTTCTCAACTTAATTTTTTTTGTATATTTGTCGTTCAAAAATTTTTTGGTGGTTTGAAGGCTGTATGAGTGGATTAGGGATTTAGACAGATATGTTCTGTTTTATTTAGGGATTAGGAAAATTATGGATTGATGGGTATATGGGGGATTATGGATTTCTGGATGTCCTCACTGTTGTCTGTATGTTGAAATGCAATCCATACATCCATATTTTTCGTGCTTTAATGGAAAAATTGTTGTTTGTCTTATAAGTACCTGCAATAAGCTATGATTAAATGTCATACCTGCAAAGTTGGTTCTTCACTGCTTTACACAAATGATGATTCAATTTGTAGACTTTGCAGAGTTGGTTCAATTTGTAAAGTTGATTCTTCGCAATAACCTCTGGTTCTTTAGAGACTAACAAGAATAAGCTATGATTCAGAGAGTCTAAGCTATAATTCAATGCCCACCTGTGATCATTGCATTTAAACTCATGTTAATAAGAATAAATTATTCATACAGAATCATAACATCCACCTGTGATCAACCATGTTCTAGAACCATCATTTGATCATATAGCCACTTTTTTAATTCAAGTTTATGATATTCACTATTAATTTTTACTTTAGATTTATCCATGATTGAGAACTTCAGATACCTCAACTATACTTTGCTTCATAATAGGAAAAGCATCACAGGTAGCAGGCTACAAATTCATCACTCTTCAACATATGATTAACGCTTAACAACACAAAACTAGAAACATGCACCAAAAAATCTTTGGAAACACCACAAATTATTCCTGTTTTGATCACAAACCACAAAAAAACTAAATGCTACAATATTGTAGGCCACCCAATACTGCAAGTCATGAGAAAAAGTTGATATCAGCTTCAATAATCAACTAAGGATTTAGGTCGCAAGCATTCAATGACCACCTGTGAAGGAGATGTAATCCATGTGCTAAATCCTCGCATTCTTAACATCCACTTGTCATCTCTGCATTAAAACCCATATTAACAAGAACAAAGTATTCATAGACAATCAAAACATCCACCTGTGATTAACCATGTTGTAAGTCTTCACCTGTGATCACTGTATTGAAATCCATATTAACAAGAACAAAGTATTCATGCACAATTAGTGCATCCACCTGTGACCATAAAATTGAAACCCATGTTCATAATAAAAGGACCATATTTATTTCCCAAAATAAACCATATACATCCACCCACATGTTCATAAATACATCCTAAAATGGGCCATATATATTCACCCACATGTTCATAAATACATCCCATATTTACCAAAATAGATCACAGTATTGTTCTTCTTTGTTACATATCATAAATACATCCCATAACAAAAAATCCAAAAAAGAGTAACCCTTATCTCATATTCACTTTTCAATATAACATACTTATCATATACATTAACCACAAAACTCAAAAGTATAACATATTATATATCAAAAACCCAATAAGTAAAATTTCCCATATTCCTTGTCCCAAGATCATTGAGGAGATATCACTATTCGATTACTGCCCTTTACCTTTTTCACCTTCGTAGATAGATAGAACAAGTGAGCAGCGTACACAAATGATGATTGATTATAACAAAGTTGTCATGATAGAGGATTGAGCAAACAAACAAATGAGTTCACATTGACCTTTCCTTTCTCAATATTGGAAATTTTCTTATACGTGAAATAGACATTGTTTCATCGTTACTTTGCTGCAATATCATTATTCCATCATTACTTTGCTGCAATATCATACAACAACAAATATGTGAATTCTAAGAAATACAGAATAACAAGATGAATGTATATGTAAAAAAAATACAAAATAAGAACCTTCTTAGTCTTAGCCTTCTTGCACCCCCTCTTGTTATGCCCCAACTCTTGACAGTTAGTGCATCTCATCATTACACCCCTCTTTGATATTTTGGATGGATCTGTTGGTTTATCAGGTTTCCTGTGCCTCGCCTTCTTAGGCCTCCCAGGCCTTTTATTTACATCCAGTGGCAATATTACAAGGTCCCGAGTGGCAGGCCACAAGTCTCTCCCATTAATTGGATTCAGCAGATTACTATAACACCTCAAATATGTTGCAACTGAGTACATGTCATCTACGTAGTCTAGAGGATCTTTACTCAAGAACTTGATGAAGGACATGGCATGGAGACATGGCAGCCCTGAGATATCCCATCTCCTACAACCACAAGTCCTCAGGGCCAAGCCAATCCTATACTGTTCCCCCTGTGGCCCAACCACTTCAAACTTCTCATCTCCACACCACCTCAGAATGCATGATTACACCTTTTCTTTCATCTTTTCAATGTGCTTCACTATCTTAGGGCAGATAGGAAGTTCAACCCTCTTCATTGTATCTCTTCTTTTTTTAATGGTCTCCATCAATATAACTCTTATCTTCTCGAGCATAGTAATGATGGATTTATCCCTAGCACCTAAAATCGCGGCATTGAAACTTTCACAAAGGTTATTCAAGAGTATATCACACTTTGGGAAGACATCAAAATGTGACCTACTCCAGTTAATTGGTGGCCTAGCACTTAGCCACTGATATGCCTTCGGATCCTTCTCATTCATTTTTGTCATTGCCTTTTTGAATTCAGGGACCACTGTCGCCCTCGCATCTCTCCATAAAATATCTTTTAGAACTAAACATATAAATTCTTTCACTACAAAAGGGAAGACTATTAGCGGCAATTTTTTTAATAAGAAACTGCCGCTATTAATCCTGTCGCTACCAAAAACTGCCGCTATTAGTCTTGCCGCTATTAAAAAATGCCTTAATAACAAGTGCCGCTGAAACTCTTTAATTTTGTAGTGTTTCTTAAAGTTATTATAAAAATATCTCACGCAAAACCTGTGGGCTGCATTGGGGGATAAGGTTGTAACCACATCGAGCAAGCCCTTTTGTTTGTCACTCATAAATGTATAGACCGATGAATTGTCAACACTAAGATTCATGCGTAGAATCTCTAGAAACCAACTCCATGTCTTCTTTTTCTCCTTCTCCATAATAGCATAAGCAAATGGATAAGTGCAGTTGTTGGCATCTATCCTAACAGTTGAGAGAAGAATACCTCCATGGGGCCCTTTGAGGTGACATCCATCTAGGCCGATCACGGGCCTACATCCCTCTACAAACCCCCTTTTCAATCCCTCCCAACACACATAAAACCTCTTAAATTTCACAACTCCCTCCAACCCATTAACATGTTTTTCTTCTGCCTTAAAAGTATAACCGACATTGGTGTCTCTCAACTCTTGTATGTAACCCCATAGTAACTTGAATTGGGCAAATGTTGTGCCCTCAACCATCTGTAAGACCATTTTCTTAGCCCTATAAACCTTTTGTTCATTCACTTTGACATTCCTTTCAGAATCAATGGTCTTTACCAACAAAGTAACTAGCCACGTAGGATTAAGTCTAATCCTTTGGCATACTTGCTCAATATCCAGTTCGTGCTCACTCACCGGATATCAAAGGACCTGCTACATGTATGCAAATCTTTATATGTCTTCACTCTATACATGGCATCGTTTGGGACATACGAGGCATATATCACCTAAGGGCATCCTTCCTTGCACACAACCCATATCTTCTCTTTATCACTCTTCACAAACTTAATCTCTTTTCCCAACTTGATTGCATACTCTTTCACTGCATTTATGAAGATCTCGTGTCTTGAACTCCATCCTAAGAAAAAATGTGGGATTATCCATATCTATTTTCTCGTTAAATGTATAATACTTGTCATGCTTGGGAAGGTTCTCATCATCAGAGTCACTTGCTATGCTCCTCAATTCCTCTTCTGAAAAACCTTCATCATCATCGCCATCTAGGTCATCATCACTAGCTAGGGATACAACTTTATCATCCTTGCAGACATCTACCTCCTCATCCACATGTGCATCAAATAATGCATCATCATCAGATTGTAGGTAGTCACTATCGTATAACTCATCCTCATCATCGAAGAAACTGGAGTCCGGATCATAGTCATTCGTGTCACCATCATCCACAATCACATTCTTTTTCTCCTTTCCTTCGGACCATCCTCTCGTAACCATACTACTAATTGTACTCTGAGTTCTTAAAAAAGTGGGCAGGATACTTTTCGTTGGCATACCTGTGTTAACTATACTCTGGGTTCTAACTATACTCTTCTATTTCCCCATCCCAACTTGGCTTTCTTGAGTGGCCACTTCTCTTACTAAGCTGGATAAAATATAGACATCAACCACCCTCTTGGAGTCAATTGCACTACCTAATTGAAGTGTGTCCAAATCAATTTGCATCGAAGAAAATGTTCCTTTCACTCTCACATATAACTGACATTCCCTTCTGTGACCTGCCTCTTTAGCCATAGTTGTCAACTCTAGAAGGGACATCTTATCTGTGTGACAGTAGTCAAAAAAGGTCATGATGCCCCTAATATATCTTTCCTCATGTCTACCCACAAACTGGCCACCATGGTGCAGTCTTACTGTGTAATAATCTGAACCTGGATCTGTATTGTAACAACAATGAGGCATAAATATTTTTCTTAAAACTATAATGGATGAGCAATTATATATTTCTAAAAGTATAATACAATAAATCCAAAAAGAATAAAAAGTATAAAGGTTGTGTTTGGGACTGCTCTTTGGAGTAGTTTAGTATGAGCCTGTATTTGCTTGTAAGTGCTCTAAGGCCTTTCGGTGAGTGAAAGAGGTGAATTTGGTTCTATTTGAAAGACCAATCCCAAAAGTTGATATACAAAATTGGGCATAGCTTAGGGAAATATTTTGACAAGATATAAACCTAACAAAATTAGATTACAAAGTGAGCTAATTTTCACGGACATGCATTATATTTATATATATATATATATATATATATATATATATATATCCCTCTGTTATTGTCACGACCCGACTTTTCCAATCCCTAAGGTATAGGAAAGGCCGGTTCATCAACTTATTGATTTCTCAATAAGCCGTAACAAACAGAAGCTGGCAACATATCAAAAATCTAAAGACAGAGGCAAACATATAGTAATCCAAAAACAAAAGCTTCATATAACAAAATTAAATATATCACTGTGAGGAACCAAGAAGAACCACCGGTGATGGCCAATCCGATCACCTAAAATAGTGGTTCACAATAATGATTCCTCGAGTGATATCAAAAGAACCAAAATAATAGCCTAGGGCCCAATATTCCAAAATAATATCCAGACAAAAATACCAAAAATACAGGATCTAAGATCACGGAAAGAACTCCTCAGCTGGTAAGTCTGATTCCTCCTCGGGGATATAATCGGAGTCCTCCAAATCCTCTGACCCAAGGTCAGTCTCAGCACCTGTGACGTATAGTCGAGGGTGAGCTAACAGCCAAGCCCAATAGAGGAAACATATCTATTTGCATTTCTTTATAAGCAAAGGTTTTCAAAAGACAGAAATCGGATCAAATATAGTTTTCAAATGATGCTTTCTAAAGTAAATCTCCAGTTCTAATCCTGAGTCAAAACTGATAATATAATCTAATGTGTTCGAAAATGTTCTGATTTAGCATGCTTCTTGTCTTAAATTTATAACTTAATTTTATCTCCCAAATTTCCTATAGCATGAGAGCGGACTAAGTGACCGATGAGAAAACCCTACTGACCATCGTCGTTCATGAACCCATTTTGAAAGTGCAACAAGCCCCTACGCTATGAGGGAAACTTGCGCCAAAGTAATACCGTCAACACGGTTGGTAAAATCTAGGGCATTGTCCGTATGAACCCTAAATCAAATGCAAATGCTAACACATATCAAGCTTGTTATTCATAACATAATTCTGATTTTTCAAAGTTCTGATTCGAAGTTCTGATTCAAAGATAAACTGAGGTTCTGAGGTTCGAATTACAAAGTTCTTAATTATAACAAAGTTTCCAAATTTTCAGATTGGTGTCATATATTCAGAGTTTTATTCATGTTGTGTGCAACAAAATTTCCAAAATTTATCCTTCTTAATTGAAATAGTCAAACAAGCTATACTTATAATTTAATGCAAATTAAATACAAGGTTCCCCTACCTCAACAAAGAATATTCAAAACCATGCACTAGCAGTCCTCACCAAGGACTCCCAACAGTCAAAACCTACATATATTAACACTCTCAGTGTTAATATAGAACAAAAATTCAACCCAAAAGCTTGGTGAGAAAATAATCCGACAAAATTTTGAATGCCGAAAACAGGACAGAATTCAATGGTTGAATTCAATTTCGACCCTCGAATTTCAAAACTACATCAGTCACAAAAATCTAAAAATGGACCCTCGATTTTCAATTCGATGGTCGATTTCCAAATTCGACCATCGAATTGGAAATCGACCCTCGATTTCCAAAAATTTGCTTCAGGCTCAAAAAACACATTTCGACTGTCGATTTTCAAGTCGATGGTCGAATTCCAAATTCGACCCTCGATTTGAAAATCGACCATCGAATTACTCTGGTTCTGTGGCTGTTAACTTTTCATGTCCGGATTCTTTTTCTTTAGTTTCAAATACAGCCATCAGATCCTATATTGAACACACATCTATAATTCTAAACAAAACACAAACCAAATTACACAAGGAGGTTCCAAGACCTACCTTTTGTAGCTTAAACCATTGATCCCATTGCACCTATACGCGCACCGGAACAACTCTCCAAGCTCAATGGTTCAGATTCTTCAAATCAATCCATATTCAAAAGAGCTGGACACTGCCTTAGCCACAACGAAATCACAGAGAACTTCTCACTTTCCTCATCTCTTTTCTCTTTCAATAGTTCAAACAGATCCAAATACAAGCTCAAGGCTAACTAATGGTCGAGATGGGAAGAGGAGCTCTCAAGCTTTCTAGATCTAGGATCAAATGAGGCAAGGCTTAAGGGCTTAATTTCCAACGAGAGAGAGAAGTGTAACTTCTCTTTCACTCTCTCTTATAACCAAAAGCTAAGCAAAAATAATATTTAGATTTTTATAATTGCAACTTATCCGCTTAAGTTGAAAACATATCCGGTGTTAAACACAAACACCAACCCTATTGTGTAAGTCATCGCTTACATGACTTACACACATCTTCTGACCAATTCCTTTTTCCACAAGTCTCATCATAGCCTTAGTTTACCAAAAATAAAATATTTCACAATATTTTCCGGACACGCTTACCGAGGTAAACGAAAAATAGGTCAAAAATATCAGGGATATTACAGTTATACCCCTGGATATGCCCCAAAGAGTTTCTACCTATGAGGTTGGTGGGGCCTCACCCTTCCATTAAAAAACAAACACCAAAAACCAACTTTAAAAGCTAACTTCTTTCTTGTCATGATCTACATGTGCAATGTAATTGGCATCCTTATTGCAGTCCCTAGAGATATGCAAACTCAGAGCAAAATCATTTTAATTTTCAGAGAGCATTGGGTAGCATAACCAAGGAGGAATATACATCTCATTCTCTTTAAATGGCTAGCTTAGTTAAATCCAACCATTATTCTTCAAGTTTCTTTAAGACATTTCAGATAACCTGGAATATATATATATATATGTGTGTGTGTGTGTGTGTGTGTGTGTGCGTGTGTGTGTGTGTTATCCCTCTGTTATGCAACAAAGTTCCACATTATTTGTCCCTCTTTTTTGCCACAAAATCATGTATTATATCTACTATTAAACCCTAATTCAATATTACCTATGTTATTCCCTAAAGCCATTTTTCATTTTTAGCATAATCCCAATTTCAAGAGGGGCTAATCCCCATGAACCGTAGTAGAAACCTAACAAAAGGAAAGAGGAAATTGTAGCAATGAACCATAGTAGAAAACTCCTTACAAACGCTAAGAAAATCATAGCAGAAAATCGTAGGAGAAAACCCTAGCAGAAAATCCTAATCTTAGAGGGCGTACCGTAGATAGGAACCTCGAATGGGTTGCCTCTCTTACTCCAAACCATTTCCACCATCCTGATTTCAAATTGGAGAACACAAAATGATCTGCAGATTGATTTGGAAGGTCAGAGTTGGAGAAGAAGGCCAAGCGAGAGGAAGAAGAACTAGAACTAGCGGTTGTTTCTAAATCCCCTCTCTCTCTAACCATTTTTTGGAGGAAATATTAATTGCAAGTCACCTCAACAGTGTTGGCAGCTAAGTCATCGCCACATTGGATGCCCCATCGTTAATTTTGCTGAGTTGTATGCCAAATCAGCTTTTTCTGTTCAATCATTAACGGAAGGTGATGGTAGGGGTTTAGTTGATGAACTTAAGTGTACCTTGGGTGCCTATGTGACATTATCAATAGTTTAGGTGCCTTATTGATGACAGGGTGAAAGTTCAAGGGGTATTTTGAAATTTTCCCTATAAAAAATAAGATGATATGGAAGTGCAAATAAATGTATCCATAATGAAGTATTACAACATAACGAACAAATTTCTATTTTAGGAAATTTAATAAATTTGGATCTAAAAGAAGAAATCAAATTAAATATAGAAGATCTAATAACAAGGTTAGATCAACTAAAGTTAGAAAAACCGATGAATATTCTTCTAATATCTTGATATTTTTGAACCCGAGTTTGACTGACCCTGTGTGCAAGTCTGGCACGATGACCGATGTCAGCATGGTTTTTATTGAATAATAAGTCATTAAATAATATTTGGGTAGCTTTGTGTGGAACGGATTAAGATTTAAATATTATTTGGGCCTTTAATGGATGAGTCGTGCACTGATTCACCGTGTGCCGCTCAGCACCGAAACTACCCCATTGGGATTTGGATAGAATTTGGGTTGCAAATATCTAGATATTTGCTTTTGGGTTTTTGAGTTATAAGAAAGGGAGGCTTTTCGAGTAAGCCATCACCCTTGTTTTGCAAGCATCGAGAAAGAGAGAAAGAGAGTGAGAGTTTGAAGAGAAGCGAAAGCCATTTGGAAACCACCACCTTTGAAACCCTTGTGGTATTTCGACCGTGTGATCGTAGGCAATATCTGCACTGTTCACGAAAAATGAGATGTCGGAATCGATGGTGCTCCGCCGTTGTAAAATCTCAAGCCGTTTAAATTCTTGTTCATGATGTTCCATTCCCACGATTGTTAAAACCGTGCTTTGAAGAGATTGAATTTGATTCATGATTGTAAACGATTCAATCGTGTGCCTCATTGTGATCAATCATTGTGGAATCGCTGTAGAATTCCCACGGTTTCGCTTCGAAACCCTCTTCGGGAATATTTTTTTAAGTCGTGGCATCGATCGGCAAAAGGTTAGTTTCCTTTGATTTTATTGGTTTAGATTGTAGAATAAATCTTTTTTTTAGTTTAGTGTATGTATGTGTGCAAAAATAGAATGAATCTGATAATATTTGAAGGAAAAAATAGACCAAGGAAGCAACCCGAAGGGTTCTGAACCAGAGAAAATCGAATGTCGAATTGGAAAACCGAAGTTCGAATTTGGCTCTGTTCTGACAGATTTATTTATGAAGAATTCCAATTTAAAATCGATGTTTGAAAATTTAAATCGAAGTTTGATTTTTTCCCGAGAAAATCGAACGTCGAATTGAAAATCGAACATCGAATTTGGTCTGATGTGCTGACACTGCTTTGGTATTTCAGCCATAACTCTTTATTCCAAACTCGTATTGATGCGATTTTTGAGGCGTTGGAAAGAAGACAAAGAGCCCTATGACTTTAATTACTTGATAAATTCATAAATCAAATGTTATAAAGGTCAAAATATATAGTGAATTAGGGACAAGTTTTCACATGATCCAACATTACCTTAAACTTGTCTGTTTCACCTAATTGTGAGAAAATTTTAGGAACTTGTCTTATATGATAATTAGTCAATAACATGTATATATATGACTACTTGTAATGTAGATTACAGATTGGAGATCGTTGAGTGGGCATTTGCTTTGCCTCCGATACGGTTGACTCTTATCTAAGGTAGGAGAATCTCATCATCACTTGCATTCTATTTTAATTCACATGAATATTTTGTGTTATGATCTTTTGAACTCCGCATATGACATTTGAACTTTGCATATGTAAACTTGAACCTGATTAAGAACTCTGAATCCAAAATAAGAACTCTAAAAATTCGAATCTGCTCTGAATCTGAAACTCTTAATTATGTATTATAATTTACAAATGAATTATGTATTAGAATTTACACTTGGTTTGAGGTTAATTAGAACAAAACCATAAATTTCATGAACCGTGATGATGGTAAATCTGCCTAGCACAAGTCTCCCTCATAACGCAGGGGCTTGTTGTAATTTCAGAAAAAGAGTTCATTGAACGACGATGGTTAGTAGGGTTTTCCATCGGTATTACTCTTGTTCTCATGATAATATTAATTTGAGAGATAGATTAAGTTGAGACTTTAAGTCATGAATTCGATAAGCTTTGCATATATGAACTAAGAAATAATGAGCATCTAAACTTGTTTACCTATTTTGAATCTAATTTAAGAATCTGCTTTAAGACTTCACATATGAAACTGCATTTGACCATTGCATTTGACATCCAGTTATCTATTCTATTTTGAATATCTACTTTGAAATCATCTATTCCATATATTTTGAAAACCATATTTATTGAGATATAATGTGATTAATATGAGTCTCTTCTATTGAGCTTTGTTGTTAGCTCACTCCGACTACACGTCACAGGTACTGATTTAGCCACTGCTACTCTGGGGTACGAGAGTGATTCGGACTATGTTCCTGAGGAAGAGTCTGAGGTTCCTCTTGAGAAATTCTTATGTGTTTAGGATCCTTCCTGTTGTGCACTTTTTGTGGGTTTAGACTAGGGCTTGGTACGTCCGGCCTATTTAGTTTTATGTGTTAGAATTATTATATTTATGTGGCTGATTTAGCCACTGCTACTCTGGGCTACGAGAGTGATTCGGACTACGTTCCTGAGGAAGAGTCTGAGGTTCCTCTTGAGAAATTCTTATGTGTTTAGGATCCTTCCTGTTGTGCACTTTTTGTGGGTTTAGACTAGGGCTTGGTACGTCCGGCCTATTTAGTTTTATGTGTTAGAATTATTATATTTATACTTTATTCTTTTTGTGAACCATGTTTCTATGATGGTTGGCCATCACCGGTGGTTCTTTCTATTCTTTTGCCCATGGTTTTGCCTGGGGTTAGAACTATTACTTTTGTTTTCTGCTTTCCTTATAGAAATAGAGTTAATTGTGCTTTTACTCTAATATTTGCTTGTGTTTCATCCGGCTTATCGTTTAATCGATAGGTTGGTGAGCCAGCCTTTCCTATACCTAGAGGATTGGAAAAGTCGGGTTGTTACAGTTGGTATCAAAGCCTGGCTCAGATTTAGAGTCATAAAACTGAGGGCATGATTAACTTTACAATCGATACTGATTAATTGTTATTGTTATTTAACAATGACAGATCAGTATGGCTCCAAGGTTCAGAGGTAGGGGCAGAGGTAGAGACGGACCTAGAACGGTTCGTGTCGAGGAAATTGATGAGGGCATAGGTACCTCACGTGGTGCTAGAGTTGTTTCTGGTTCTAATGCAGTTCCCTTAGGAGTTGGGAGAGGTGGCAGCAGCAATGTTGACCAAGTATTGGAGGCTTTGGCCAATAATATGACTCAGCAGACTACTGCGATGACTCAATAGATGAAGTTGTTGGCAACTAGGCTTCAACCCGGAGGTTTTGTCAAATTTAGGAGAATGAGACCTCCTACCTTTTCAGGTCAAACTGATCCATTGGAACCCGAGGGTTGGCTCAATGAGATGGAAAAGATATTTGAGGTGATGTAATGTACCGACATTGAGAAGGTGCGCTAGGCAACCTTCAAGTTACACAGCGAGGCCAGTCCTTGGTGGAATGGTGAAAGTCTGTATCTAGGACACGAGAGCAGGACATTCCTAATACTCCATGGACCTGGGAAGAGTTCGTGGAGACGTTCAATGATCAATATTTTCCAAAGATCGTGCGTCATTAGTGGGAAGTCTAGTTCATAAAGCTTAAATAGAATGA
Organism: Chloranthus sessilifolius; assembly: GCA_021018995.1. Taxonomy (NCBI): domain Eukaryota; kingdom Viridiplantae; phylum Streptophyta; class Magnoliopsida; order Chloranthales; family Chloranthaceae; genus Chloranthus; species Chloranthus sessilifolius. The sequence continues at coordinate 27,063,101 of CM037597.1, read as the reverse complement.
AATGTCTGTACGCAAGTACGGAGTAGAGTTTGATAGACTTTCATGGTTCGCACCTCTACATGTGGCCACCGAATTAATGAGGGCTTAGAAATTTTAGCGTGGCCTGAGGCCAAACATACAAGAGAGAGTGGTGATGTGGGAGCTAGAATCCTTTGGGGGCATTATGTCAAAGGCTCTCAATGTCGAAGAGGAAATTCAGAAGTTGTATCTGAGAAGAGATCAAGGAAATAGAAGCCGAATTGGCCAGGGACAGTCTAGTGTATCTGAGCAAGCAAATAAAAAGCTGAGGTTCTCAAAACCTCCTCGCTATCCTATTCAGCCAGCTTATTCCAAACCAGCTATTACTTCAGGACCTGTATCCTCCTATCAGAGACCACAAAGTTCTTCACCTGCACAACCTTTCAGATCTTTGAGTACCACTGCGAGTGAGGCCTTAGTGGCACATGGATCTTTGCGTGTACCATCTATTACTCCTGTTCCATCATGTAAACAATGTGAGAAACCACATAAGATAAAGGATTGTAGAAGGAACATTGGAGCATGCTTCCGGTGTGGAAAGATCGCTCATATGATCAAGGATTGTCCTAAGGAGGACAAGGGAAGGACTACTTTAGTTTCTACATAGAAATCTTCTCAACCTACTGTTTAGGGTCACGCCTATGTTGTGACTGCTCATGATGCCCAAACATCGAATGATGTAATCCAAGGTATCATTAAAGTTCAGATGTTAATTCCTGTATTAGTTTTTATTGACTTGAATTATGAATTCTTTAAAGATAAACATAAACACTACAATCATTGCATATAATTAATGAAATTTTTTTATAAAAGGTACCCTTGTCATGCTTCGTGAAGGCGACGTGAATAAAATAGAAGCACGAGTATTGATAGACCCCGGGTCTACTCACTCATTTATCACTCCTCTTTTCTCTGAGCAGTTGGGCATTATCCCCAAACCCTTGGCTTTCATATTGGTTGTATCAGTTCCTACGGGAAGCTCAGTGAGCATGGACACGATGTGTCAATAAGTTGTTGTGATGATTGATGATCATAAGACAATAACCAATATAATTACCTTGAGTATGGAAGGGTTTGACATGATTCTCGGGATGGATTGGTTGTCTGCATATCATGCGAGCATTGACTATCTTCGGAAGATTGTGACCTTCTGATCTCCAAAGGGAAAATCCATTTAATTTTGTTGAGTTAAATCTAGCATCGCACCACTTGTTTTCGCTATCCGAGCTGAGCGTATGATGAGGAACGGTTGCTGTGGATATCTTGCTTACTTGTAAGATCATAAGGAGGAAAAGAAGGACATTGCGCTTATCACGGTTGCATGTGAATATCCCGATGCTTTCCCTGAAGAATTATCTGGATTGCCACCTAACCGAGAGATCGAGTTCGTGATCAAGTTAGTGCCGGGAACTGAACCCTTGTCTAAGGCTCCATATCGAATGGCGCCTGCGGAGTTGAAAGAGATAAAGGAACAACTTCAGGAGATGTTGGATAAAGGCTTTATTAGACCGAGTGTTTTTCCTTGGAGAGCACTGGTATTATTTGTGAAGAAGGATGGATTGATGTGACTATGCATCGATTATCGCCAGCTAAATAAGATGATGATTATGAATCGTTATCTACTTCCACAGATAGATGACCTGTTTGATCAACTGCAGGGTGTAAAGTTCTTTTCAAAGATTGATCTGAGGTCAGGTTATCATCAGCTTAAGATTAAGGTGGAAGACATCTCCAAGATTGCATTTCGCATGAGGCATGGTCACTACGAGTTCGTGGTTATGCCTTTTGGGCTCACGAACGCACCTGGATCATTTATGGACTTGATGAACTGAGTGTTCAAGCCACACCTCGATAAATCGGTGGTAGTTTTCATAGATGACATCCACATCTATTCGAAAACAAGAGGAACATGTGTAGCATTTACGAGTGGTTCTTCAAACACCTAGAGACCACCAGCTATATGCCAAACTTAGCAAGTGCGAGTTTTAGTTTGATCAGGTTAGTTTCTTGGGCCATGTTGTCTCTAAGACAGGTATATCTATTGATCCGTCAAAGATTGAATTTGTGGTGAACTAGGTACAACCGAAGACGGTTATTGAGTTCCGTAGTTTTCTTGGTATTACAGGATACTATCAGAGATTTGTCGAGGGCTTCTCCAAGATATCGGATCCACTTATACAACTTACAAAAAAAAATGCTAAGTTTGATTGGAAGGAGCAGTGTGAGCAGAGTTTTTATGAACTTAAGCAGTGATTGACTACTGTGACGATACTTGCTACACTTTCAGGCAGTGGGGGATTCACTATATATAGTGATGCTTCGTATAGGGGATTAGGTTGTGTGCTAAATCAAAACGAGCGGGTCATTGCTTATGATTCTAGGCATTTGAAGGACCATGAAAGAAATTATCCGACGCATGATCTCAAGTTAGCAGCGGTCATCTTTGCCCTGAAGATCTGGAGACATTACCTCTATGGTGAAATATTTGATATATTCACCGATCATAAGAGCCTTAAGTACCTATTCACCCAGAAGGACTTGAATATGAGGCACCGACAATGAATGGAGTTCTTAAAAGATTATGATTGCTCTATCCAGTACCATCCAAGAAAGGCAAGCGTCTTTGCTGATGCACTCAGTAGGAAGCTATTAGAAGATATGGCCTTAGGCAGCTCGAGGTTTGACATGAAAGGCTCGAGAGCACTAATAGCTAGCCTTGTGCTTTGTCATACGCACTTTGAGAATATCAGGAAGCTACAAATGACGGACGATCAGCTTATGGCGATTAGGCGAGATGTGGTTAGTGGAAGCAAGATGGATTTCTCCATTTGGGAAGATGGGACCTTGCTGTTTAGAGATCGAGTATGCATACCAACGAGTACAGAGCTTCGGGACACTATTTTGGAAGAGGCTCACAAATTGATGTATGCTATACATCCTAGCAGTACTAAGATGTATCAGGATTTGAAAAAGAGCTTTTGGTGGAAGGGTTTGAAGAGGGACGTCACCGAGTACATATCACGATGTTTGGTTTGTGAGAAGGTTAAGGTTGACCATCAGGATCTTGCAGGGATGTTACAACCAGTACCTATACCCGAGTGGAAATGGGAAGCCATCTCAATGGACTTCATTCTAGGGCTGTCGAAAACTCTAAGAAAGAACAATGTAATATGGGTCACTATCGATCGGTTAACGAAGTCCGCTCATTTCGTACGTTAAAATACAACGTATACCACCAGCATACTCGCCGAGTTGTACCTCAAGGAGATAGTTAGACTACACAGTATACCAGCCAATATTGTGTCAGATAGAGATCCATTATTTACGTATGAGTTTTGGTAATGGTTCTAATAAGGAATGGGCTCTCGTCTTGACTTTAGCTCAACATTTCACCCTTAGACCGATGGCGAAACTGAGCAAGTGAATCAGATCATCGAGGACATGCTTCGTGCTTACATGTTGGATTTCCACTGGTCATGGGACCAACACTTACCTTTGATCGAGTTCGCTTACAACAATAGCTTCCAAGCTAGCATCGGCATGACACCGTTCGAGGCATTGTATGAACGGCGGTACAGGTCTCCGCTTGATTAGGAAGAAGTGGGAGAGAAGCTCATTTAAGGCCCAGAGATCGTGGAGAGTACGATCAAGACAGTTCGGTTAATCTGTGAGAGGTTACGCGTTGCTCAGAGTTGTTAACAGAGCTATGTCGACCTCAAAAGGAATCATGTTGAGTTCCAGGTGAGCATTGAACATTGGTCACCTTATGTTTTGTGTGAATTTTGTTTTGTTGTAGCTAATACCTGCGTTTCAGGTGGGAGGCTACATATTTGTCAAAATCTCTCCTACGAAAGGCGTGATGCGCTTTCGGCAAGCATGGAAAACTGAGTCCACGCTATGTGGGGCCTTTTGAGATACTAGGCCGAGTCGGAGAGGTTGCTTATAGAGTGGCTTTATTATCGCAACTATCCAGCATGCACAACGTATTTTATGTGTCCATGCTATGGAGATACATTCGCGACCCGACTCACGTGTTAGACTACTAGCCCATCGAGCAATAGGACGATCTAACAGTAGTTGACAAGCCGATATAAATCTTGCATCATAAAGAACAGATCTTATGGACCAAGTGAATTCCCTTAGTGCTTGTGAAATGATGGAACCACTCTTCGGAGGAAGCCACTTGGGAACGTGAAATCGAGATTCATGAACAGTTTCCACATCTTTTTGAGTAAAGGTTAAATTTTGTAAAAGATTGTAATATATGACATATACAAGTACTTCAAGCTATTTACAGCTTTCTTATTCAAATAAAATCTTCTTTTCAGTTTACATGGTTGAAAAAAAAAAAAATACTAGAACTTGACGGTTCTACTTTTATCTGCTACTCTTATAACATTCAGTTGTGGAAATAATTTTCATTGCTTTATTTAAACTCGTGTGAACATTTCGAATGTGTGGGGTGCCACGTATAGGTCCTGTATCTCTTTTGTTTAGTGTTGTCAATTTGCCTATGTATGTAAACTCTGATTCATGTACACCTTGTGATTGGTTGTGATTCTGCAAGTTATAAGATTTTGGAAATACATTATCTGTCTGATTAAATTTTATTAGAATATGTCTATTTGTCTAATAAGAAAATGTGCGATATGTGTGATAAGTTTGAGTCACGGTGAGATATATTTCTCGGCATGTGGCACTTGGGGTGTAGGCATCTATGTACGGATGCAATCCACTATGGCAATATGGGATACCACACGCAATACATCCAGGTTACTATGGATCCCGTCCCTTGACCCGCGTGCTTTATGAAGCCATCGCACTGTGACCCATTCTCTTTAGATTGCGGACTATTTGAGTTTTCTTTGATTAAGGACTTTTTTTTCAGATGGAGTTAACTATAGACCGGTTTAAGTATGCTTTGTATTTTCGAGGATAAAAATTCCTAAGGAGGGGAGAATGTACTATCCCGATATTTTGGAACCTGAGTTTGACTGACCTCGTGTGCGAGTTCGGCACGATGACCGATGTCAGCATGGTTTTTATTGAATAATAAGTCATTAAATAATATTTGGGTAGCTTTGTGTGGAATGGATTAAGATTTAAGTATTATTTGGGCCTTTAATGGATGAGTCGTGCACCGATTCACCGTGTGCCGCTTAGCACCGAAACTAACCCATTGGGATTTAGATAGAATTTGGGTTGCAAATATCTAGATATTTGCTTTTAGGTTATTGAGTTATAAGAAAGGGAGGCTTCTCAAGTAAGTCATCACCCTTGTTTTGCAAGCATTGAGAAAGAGAGAAAGAGTGTGAGGGTTTGAAGAGAACTGGAAGCCATTTGGAAACCTTTACCTTTGAAACCCATGTGGTATTTCGACCATGTGATCACAAGTAATATCTACACTCTTCACGGAAAATGAGATGTCGGTATCGATGGTGCTCCGCCGTTGTAAAATCTCAAGCTGTTTAAATCCTTATTCATGACGTTCCATTCCCACGATTTTTAAAACCATGCTTTGAAGAGATTGAATTCAATCCATGATTGTAGACAATTCAATCATGTGCCTCGTTGTGATCAATTGTTGTGGAATCACCGTAGAATTTCGACGGTTCGCTTCAAAACCCTCTTCGGTAACATTTTTTAAAGTCGTGGCATCGATCTACAAAAGGTTAGTTTCCTTTGATTTTAATGGTTTAGATTATAGAATAAATCTTTATTTTAGTTTAGTGTATGTCTGTGTGCAAAAATAGAGCGAACCCGATAAGATTTAAAGGGAAAAATAGACCAAGGAAGCAACCCGAAGGGTTTTGAACCTGAGAAAATTGAACGTTGAATAGGTAAATCGAAGTTCGAATTTGGCTCTATTTTGACAGATTTATTTCTAAAGTTCGATTTTTACATTAGAGGTGCCAGATTCCCAAGAAAATCGAACGTCGAATTAAAAATTGAACGTTCAAATCTTAGAAAATCGAACTTCGAATTTGAATTCGAAGTTTGAATTTGGTTTGATGTGACGAAACTGCTTTGGTATTTCGGCCATAACTTGTATTCTGAACTCGGATTGATTCAATTTTTGAGGCGTTGGAAAGAAGACAACGAGCCCTATAACTTTCATGAATTGACAAGTTTTCACATAATCCAACGTTACCTTAAACTTGCCTGTTTCACCTAGTTGTGAGAAAACTTTAGGAACTTTGGCTTATATGATAATTAGTTAGTATCATGTATATATACGAATGCTTGTAATGTAGAATAAGGATTGGAGATCATTGAGTGGGCATTTGCTTTGCCTCCGATACACTCGACTCTGAACTAAGGTAGGAGAATCTCATCATTACTTGCATTCTATTTCAATTCATATGGATATTTTGTGTTATGATCTTTTGAACTCCGCATATGACATTTGAACTTTTCATCTGTAAACTTGAACCTGATTAAGAACTCTGAATCCAAAATAAGAACTCTAAAAATCTGAATATGCTCTAAATATGAAACTCTGAATTATGTATTATAATTTGTATATGAATTATGTATTAGAATCAATACTTGATTTGAAATTAATTGGAACGAAACCCTAAATTCCATGAACCGTGAAGATGGTAAATTTGCCTAGTGCAAGTTTCTCTCATAATGCAGGGGCTTGTTGTAATTTCAGAAAAAGGGTTCTTTGAACGATGATGGTTAGTAGGATTTTCCATCAGTATTACTCTTGCTCTCATGATATATTAATTTGAGGGATAGATTAAGTTGAGACTTTAAGTTATGAATTCGATAAGTTTTGCATATATGAACTAAGAAATAATGAACATCTGAACTCTTTTACCTGTTTTTAGTCTAATTTAAGAATATGCTTTAAGACTTTGCATATGAAACTGCATTTGACCATAGCATTTGACATCCAGTTATCTATTATGTTTTGAATATCTGCTTTGAAAAAATCATCTATTCCGTATATTTTGAAAATCATGTTTATTGAGATATAATGTGATTGATATGAGTCTCTTCTACTGAGCTTTGTTGTTAGCTCACTCCGACTACATGTCACAGGTACGTATTTAGCCACTGCTACTCTGGGCTACGAGAGTGATCCGGACTACGTTCTTGAGGAAGAGTCTGATGTTCCACTTAAGGAATTCTTCCCTGTTTCAGATCCTTCCTGTTGTGCACTTTTTGTGGGTTTAGACTAGGGCTTGGTACGTCCGGCCTGTTTGGTTTTATGTATAAGAATTGTTTAATTTATACTTTATTCTTTTTGTGAACCATGTTTTTGTGATGGTTGGTCATCATCGGTGGTTCTTTTCAGCTCTTTTGCCCATGGTTTTGCCTGGGGTTATAACTGTTACTTTTGTTTTCCGCTTTCCATATAGAAATGGAATTAATTGTGCTTTTACTCTGATATTTATTTGTGTTTCATCTGGCTTATGGTTTAATCGATACGTTGGCGAGCCGGCCTTTCCTATACCTAGCGGATTGGAAAAGTTGGGTCGTCACAATTCTAACTCAAGATTATCCTATGGAAATATGATAGAAGAATTAAATATAGAAGATATATGTGGTTTAAATGATAATACCTATAATTATCAAGAATATTTAAATATTAATGAAGTTGTTGATTATTGGCAAAATCTATATTTGGATGAAACCCTTCCAATAGAAGATAGAAATCATAACTTATCCTAAATAAAAGAAGTTTCATTAAAACATGAACCTCTTTTATGACAGCCCGGATTTTCCCAACCTAATTTCCTAAGATATATAATTTTTTTTTTCTTTCAAACTTTATCAAATGGGAAAACCCGGACCACCAGATCGCAGAACACAATCTGATACAGAATTCACTTGGTATGTACACATTTAAGCGAAATTTAAAACAGATAAACATATGGCAGAACTAAAACCAAATATCCAATTCTATATCGAGAACACATAATCCAAAAGAGATAAACTAAACCACCGGTGATGACTAACCATCACCTAAACAGTGGTATACAATTACGTACAAAACTCAAATCTCAGATGTCACTGTGTCATTCCAAGTGAGATTCTCCCTCCAATAGGCAACTTCGAATTCTCCTCAAGTCTAGGGTTCTGATCTGAAGCTATACCTGTGATGTATAGTCGGGGTGATCTAACATCTAAGCTCAGTAGAAGAATATCAATAACAATTATATCTTATCAATTACAGGGTTCAAGGTAGAAGCATATCAGATAGTCAATGAAAGGACAAAATTATAACAAAGCAGATATTTGATAATGGAAATAAAAGCTCGTATTTCTCATTCACTGTACTCAATTCACAAATTCAATTCCCAGATTTCAGTGTCCACTTCCCTCACTGTGTTCACTTCACTCACTGTGTATTCACTTCACTCACCGTGTTCACTTCACTCACTGTGTATTCACTTATATATGCTATACAATGCGTATGAATAGCCATCATACCGGTACACTATGTATGCTATGCAATGTGTATGGATAGTGTCGTACCAGCCCACTATGTATGGTATGCACTATTCACTGTGTACGGATAACTGCCATATCGGTCCACTTGTCAATGTCCACTCACAGCCATTTTTCGGATATGTTCTCAATATTCCTATTCACACTCAGATACGGGGTTTAAGGTACTTACTTAACAACTCAAAACTAATTCTATCTCGTTTATGAAATTTAGAGTCCAATCATCCTATGACAAATGATTCACCTTTCAATTTCTAATCAAATTCTAAAACTCCTGCTCAAAGTCTTCAAGGATTCAAATATAGTCAGATTACATCACCCATCATCTAGTTTCACTTCCCATAGTTTCAATTGTCTTAATTGTAATGACAATGGTTCACAGTGCGATAGGGTTCACCAATCACGCGTTCCAAGGGACGGGGTCCATAGTAACCTGGATATACTTCGTGTGGTATCCCATACTACCATAGAAGAATTGCATCCGTACATGGACGCCTACATTCCATGTTTCACATGCCTGAGAAAAGTCATGTCTTATCCCATTACGTTTTCTTATCATATATGTTTATTCAAATTCAAAGTTCGTATGCAAGTTAGACAGAATGGATCATAAACAAAAATAGAACAATCAGATTAAACAGAACGAACATATCAGTAGAATGAATCAAATCAAAGAATAACTTAACAGAACAAATCAAATCAAAAGTGGAAAGACGGATGATGAGTGGTGAAATATGATGATATTTCACCCCCTAAAGCTTACATTTAGCCATTCGATGAAGGTCAGCTGACAGATTTATAAGGATTTTAGAGTTTCAGGAAAATCTGGTCATTGCATGCAATTAGAAGTATAGAAGAGCATAAAGCTGACTCACACTGGAACACTGGAGCAAATGGACTGTTGGGCCCTGAGCTTTAATTTGAATTTCAAATATGGAGTTGGCTTATTTAAGTAAATTTGGGAATTAGTTTTGAGAGTCTCTCCCTTTGGGGAGCTTTTTATTTTCTTTAGTATTTTTAGTTTCTTTCAATTTTTTCCTTTTATTTTTCAGGCATTGTTCTTTCCATTTCCTAGTTTTAGGTCTTAGATTAGTTTAATTTCTGCATTCAAGAAAGGATTATACGCAATCGATTAAAGCTTTCGTAGATTTTTGTGGATCATTCTTTATGGTATTTTAATATCATTTTCAATTTTTGTCTTTATTTTATTATTTATGTCAATCATGTGTGGCTAGTTTCATTGAGGATGGAGATCTAATGAACCTCATCCGAGGTATTCATTCGTAATAATACAAATCTATGGTTGAGATGTTAGATTATTTAAGGGCCCTGATGTTGCTATTGATATTAGATGTAATCCGATTGCAATTTGAGATCTAGGAGCTAATCATGCCCTATCATTTCAAATATGCAATGTGATTCTAATCTAATCACTGCCATCTCATGGTTAAATTTCTATTATTATTTGAGGTGTGAGTATAAATCATACACTCATGGGATGTTAATCATACATCTCCATGATCTTGGATCAGTAGTGTGAAATTTACCCCACGATTTAAGTTCTACCACTATCTAAGGTGTGTGTGTTAATCATTCACCCATGAGATGTTAATCATACATCTCCTTGATCTTAGATTGGTAGTGTGGAATTTACCCAAAGATTAAGTTTTGAATACTATCTAAGGTGTGAGTGTTAATCATACATTCATGAAATGTTAATCATACATCTCTGTGATCTCAGATTTATAATTTAGAACTCATGCGTGTTCGGGTCTAGTGCTTGCACATAGACATCTTTTGAGAATCTCATATCTTAATCTACATATTTGTATTGCATTAATGGTAACCCTACGATGGGAGAATTTATCATCAATCTTCATTTTCATCATCTTATTTATAATTTTATTTTATTGCTTAATTTTTATTCTCATCAAACCCTAAAAAATCAATAAGCTAGTTTGAATATTGTGCTTAATTTAGGGTTATTCTTTTGATTAATTTCTATTTCATGGATTTAAATTTTCTAACCAATCCTCGTAGGAATGATCTCGTACTCCGCACTCACTAACTACAATCCGATTCATGCGCTTGGGAGTTTAAAATAAGATTAAAATCACAACAATGAAACAATCAAATCATATGCAGAAACAGGACAGAAGTAGAACATATCAGAATAAAAATAGACGGAAGCAGAATATATCAGAATAAAAACAAAGCATCAGGTCGAATATCAAATAAACTATGAATCAAATTCATAAAATATACTTTTTATATTGAGTTTCCCCTACCTTAATCTTGGAGCCGTTTCAAAGCAATCCAAAAGTCCTCATCCACGGTCTCCAACTCTTAATCTACATTACACATACGATGATGTATTAAGAGCTACTCCTAATTACTAATAACTTTGACATATTTAAGTGTTCTCTCAAAACCGAGGCGGAAAACCCTAATTTCGAGGATGTTGAACTGTGCTCGTATCTTTTCGAATACGACATATAAATTTTTGAGGACGAAAATTCTATAAGGAGGGAAGAATGTAACATCCCGAAAAATTTATGAATCTGTAAGACCTGATTAGGTGCATGTTCGTTAAGAAACGCATCACCGTTTCAGATTTTTCAAACGGGATCATTTCGGGTCCGTTTGAGCTTCGTTTAAGGCCTTTTTATCAAGGCTTATACACCATAGTGGTGTATTGGCTTAACACTGTATCTCATGTGACTCATGGGTTGGGTGTGTAAGCCCCATACTGAGCCAAAGGTTTTTTGGTGTAATATGATACAACTTACTTAGGTGAATCTATTTCACGCGGAAGCTAAGTTCTTTGGATAAGAACTAGCACCCAAATGAGTGTATATGTGCTTCACAAGAGAACTAGGCCCATTTAAAATAAAAAGGCAAAGCTTCTTTTTGAAGTCTCTATCGCTTGCAAATTTTGGGAGCTTTGGGTTTCTAGAGAGAGAGAAAGAGAGAAAAAGCTTGAGGAGATTGCCTGTGGACGTCTGAAGCTCGAATCAGCTCTGCTAGACTTCGAGGTATTGACTTTGTGATTGGTTTGTGTGCTGCAAGAAGTCGCTAAAGTTCCTACGCAACCAAAATCCATGAAGAAATGAAGGTTTGATCTCTTCAAACCCTCTTTTGATCAGAATATTCGAAGTCTCGAAGTCGGTGAATCTCGCGAGGATTTTGTTGCGTGTTGTGAGAAGAATTTAGGCTTTAATCGAGTCCGATACGAGCGCGAGAGGTTGGGCTCTCAAAACAGTTTTCGCGTAGAAGAATCAACTATCAATTTTTGCCCGAATTATGTGATGAACGCGTGATTTAAAAGGTGAGCGATCTTTTATGTTTGAAGATAAATTAGTGTTTAAATGTTCTTTTAAGTGTTTTATCGAAACAGAGGCGGAACTGGGCAAGTTCGTGCTGACTCGAAACTTGACCCAACTTCCCACTATATTTTGACCTTTAAAACATTAGATTCATGAAATTATTAATTCACAAAAGTTGCAGATCTTGTTGTCCCATTTTCGACGCCAGAATAATCGCATCAATCGGAGTTCAGGGTAAAATTTTACGGCCCAAATACCGTGGCAATGTCAGCAAGCTCAGTCAAAATCGAACGATCGATTTCCAAAATCGAACGTTTGATTTCTTCAGTTCAAACATTCAATTTTAGTGGGTTCAAAACCCTTCGGGCTTCTTCCTTGTTCTATTTTTCCCTAAATCTCATCAATAAACTCTAATCTTTTTACTCAATCTCAGCGTAGAACACTTAAACGAACATTTAAACGCTAATTTATCTTCAAAAATAAAAGATCGCTCACCTTTTAAATCATGCGTTCATCGCATAACTCAGGCAGAAATCGAGCGTTAGTTCTTCCACTCGAAAATGGTTTGAGAGACCAACCTCTCGCTCTCATATCGAACTCGATTAAAGCCTAAATTCTTCTCACAACACGTAATAAAATCCTTACAAGATTCACCGACTTCGAGACTTCGAATATTTCATTCAAAAGAGGGTTTGAAGGGATCAAACCTTTGTTTCTTCACAGATTTTGGTCGCGAAGGAAATTTAGCGACTTCTCGCAGCACACAAACCAATCGTGAAGCCAATACCTTGAAGTCTAGTGGAGCCGATTCGAGCTTCGGACATCCACGGGCGATCTCCACCTCTTTCTCTCTTTCTCTCTCTCTATCTCTAGAAACCCAAAACCCCTAAAATTTACAACCGATAGACTTTCAAAAGAAGCTTTGCCTTTTTAGTTTAAAAGGGCCTGGTTCCCTTTTGAAGCACATATACACTCATTTGGGTGTTAATTCTTATCTAAAGAACTTAGCTTCTGTGTGAAACGGATGCACCGAAGTAAGGTGCATCGTATTACACCAAAAGACCTTTGGTTCAGTATGGGGCTTACACACCCAACCCACGAGTCACACGAGATATAGTGTCAAGCCAATACACCACTGCGATGTATAAGCCTTGATCCAAAAGCCTTAAACTAAGCTCAAACGTACTCGAAACGATCTTGTTTGAAAAATCTGAAATGGTGACGCGTTTCTTAACGAACACGCACCTAATCAGGTCTTACGGATTCGAAAATTTATTGGGATGTTACATTCTTCCCTCCTTATAGAATTTTCGTCCTCGAAAATTTATGTGTCGTATTCGAAAAGGTACGAGCACAGTTCAACATTCTCGAAATTAGGGTCATTACATTCACCTCTCCTCATAGGAATTTTCGTCCTCAAAAATTTATCCTGTTACAAAGTTTATCCAGGAACGACAATTCCCGATTATGAATGCAATTTATTAAACCATTCCAGTAACATATCCACAACTAATTAGGATGCCTATATCTGGAACCAATGAACAAATCCACAACGAAACAAGAAATCCACAAATATTAGAAATTCTCAACGAATATGGAATTGTAATAAGCATTCTAAATGTCTATAATCATGAACCAAAGGCTCATCATGGCCAAACTAATCGTCATTTGCTAGAAAATTGAAACCATTCATTTACAAGGGCTAATCCCTACCACCACAAAAGTGTATTGTTCATTAAACTTACACCAAAGACGTCCAGTTTCTCATAGAGTTCATACAAAATACTAGAGACACTGAGTAGTTACAAGGTGGAAACACATCACTGTGGTTTAAGAGGTCTCTGAGCAGCCGCTGAGCTTGTTGTTTCAGTCCTTAATTGGGGACAGTCTCTTATCCGATGTCCAACCTATCCACATTTAAGGCATGCACCCGTAGCCCACCAACATTCGTCAGATTTATGTCATCCTCCACACCGTGCGCAGGACTCAACCGATGCGGATGAAGTGGTACGTGAAGGTTGCTGCACTCCTGACATGGCAGCCATAGTAGGGCGTGAAAGGCAAAAAGGCCTCGAAAACGTAGGTATGGATGATCTCGAGTAGGCAGTCTGAGCAGGCTGATAGGTGCTAACATTAGTAGTCTCAGATCCGTGCTTGTCTGCTCGAAAGCATAAGATTGCACTCGACTTGCCTCGCTCCTACTCTGTTGGTCTCTCCTCTGATACCTCTTCTCTATGTCTTCCTCGGTGATAAGGGCCTTAGACATTATCCTAGCATACATGCCTAACTCAAATAGTGAGACTCTCTCTTGGATGTCAGGCCGTAAGCCACGTTGAAACTTCTTAGCCTTCATCAATTCTGTGGCCACATGCTGAGGTGCAAACCTCGAAAGTCTAGTAAACTCAGCCCCGTACTCGCGTACGCTCATCCGGTCTTGTTTCAAGTCTATAAACTGGACTTCCCATTGATTTCTCACTTTATTAGGGAAGTATTCAATATTGAACATTACATTCACCTCTCCTAATAGGAATTTTCGTCCTCGAAAATTTATCCTCTTACAAAGTTTTTCCAGGAACGACAATTCCCGATTGTGATTGTAATTTATTAAAGCATTCCATCAACATGTCCACAACTAATTAGGATGCCTATATTCGGAACTAATGAACAAATCCACAATGAAACAAGAAATCCACTAATATTTAGAAATTCTTAGCGAATATGGAATTGTAATAAGCATTCTAAATGCCTATAATCATGAACCAAAGGCTCATCATGGCCAAACTAATCGTCATTTACCAAAAAATTGAAACCATTCATTTACAAGGGTTAATCCCCACCACCACAAAAGTGTACTGTTCATTAAACTTACACCAAAGATGTCTAGTTTTTCATAGAGTTCACACAAAATGCTAGAGACACTGAGTAGTTACAAGGTGGAAACCTATCACCGTGGTTTAAGAGGTCTCTGAGCAGCCGCAAATGTTGTTGTTCATTCCTTAATTGGGGACAATCTCTTATCCAATGTCCAACCTATCCACATTTAAGGCATGCGCCCATAGCCCACCAACATTCGCTGGATTTATGTCATCCTCCACACTGTGTGCAGGACTCAACTGATGTGGTTGAAGTGGTGCGTGAAGGTTGTTGCACTCCAGAAACGGCTGCCATAGTAGGGTGTGAAAGGCAGAAAGGCCTCGAAGACGTAGGTATGGATGGTCTCGAGTACGCAGTCTGAGCAGGCTGAATAGGTGCTGACATCAGTAGTTTCGGATCCGTGCATGTCTGCTCAGAAGCATAAGATTGCGCTTGACTTGCCTCGCTCCTACTCTGTTGGTTTCTTCTCTGATACCAATTGTGATAGCCCAGAGTTTCCCAACCTAATTTTCTGAGATATATAATTTTTTTTTTCGTTTAAACTTTCTCAAATGGGACAATTCAGACTGCCAAATCGTAGAACACAATCTGATACAGAATTCACTTGGATATACACATTTAAGCATAATTTAAAACAGATAAACATATGTCAGAACTAAAACCAAATATCCAATTCTATATCGAGAACACATAATCCAAATGTGATAAACTAAACCACTAGGTGATGACTAACTATCACCAAAAAAGTGGTATCCAATTACGTATAAAACTCAAATCTCAGAAGTCACTGTGACAATCCAAGTAAGATTCTCCCTCCAGTAGGCAACTTCGGATTCTCCTCAAGTCTATGGTCCTGATCTAAAGCTATACCTGTGACGTACAGTCGAGGTGAGCTAACATCTAAGCTCAGTAGAATAACATCAATAACAGTTACATCTTATCAATTATAGGGTTCAAGGTAGAAGCAGATCAAATAATCAATGATAGGACTAAATGATAACAGAGCAGATATTTGATAATGAAAATAAAAGCTCGTATTTCTCATTCACTGTACTCAATTCACAAATTCAATTCCCAAATTTCAGTGTTCACTTCACTCACTGTGTATTGACTTCACTCTCTGTGTTCACTTCACTCACTGTGTTCACTCCACTCCCTTTGTATTCACTTAAGTATGCAATGCAATGTATCCGGATAGCCGTCGTACCAGCCCACTATGTATGCTATGCAATGCATAAGGATAGCCGCCGTACCGGCCTACTATATATGATATATAATGCGTATGGATAACCACCATATCAGCCCACTATATATGCTATGCACTGTGTACTATATACGGATAATCGCCATACTGGTTCACTTTTCAATGTCCACTCACAGTCAATGTTCGGATATGTTCTCAATATTCCTATTCACAGTCAGATACCGGGTTCAAGGTACTTAACTTAATAACTCAAAACTAATGCTATCTCGTTTCTGAAATTCAGAGTCCAATCATCATACGACTAATGATTCACCTTTCAATTTTTAATCAAATTTCAAAACTCCTGGTCAAAGTCTTCAAGGATTCAAATACAATCAGATTACATCACCCATAATCTAGTTTCACTTCCCATAATTTCAATTGTCTTAATTGTAATGACAATGGTTCACAGTGCGATAGGTTTCACTAATCACACTTTTCAAGGGACGGGGTCCGTAGAAACTTGGATGTACTTCATGTGATATCTCATACTATCATAGAGGAGCTGCATCCGTACATGGACGCCTACATTCTAAATTTTACGTGCCTAGGAAAAAGACCTCACTGTGACTCAGGGTAAAAAGTCGTGTCTTATCGCATTACGCTTTCTTATCATACATGTTCATTCGAATTTAAAGTTCGTATACAAATTAGACAGAACAGATCATGAACAAAAATAAAATGAATCAGATTAAATAAAACGAACATATCAGCAGAATGAATTAAATCAAAGCATAACTGAACGGAACGAATCATATCAAAAGTGGAAACACAGAACAATCAGATCATATGCAGAAACAGGACGGAAGCAGAACATATCAGAATGAAAATAGGCGAAAGCAGAACATATGAGAATGAAAACAAAGCATCAGGTCGAATATCAAAAAAGCTATGAATCAAATTCATAAAATATAATTTTTACATTGAGTTTTCCCTACCTTAATCTCGGAGCCGTTTTAAAGCAATCCAAAAGTCCTTATCTACGGTCTCCAACTCTCAATCTACATCACACATACTATGATGTATTAAGAACTGGCCCTAATTGCTAATAACTTTGATATATTTAAGTGTTCTCTCAAAATCGAGGCGGAATTGGGCAAGTTCCTCCTGACTTGAAAGTTGACCCAACTTCCTGCTAAATTTTGACCTTTAAAATGTTAGATTTATGAAATTATTAATTCACAAAAGTTGTAGATCTTGTTGTCCTCTTTCCAACGCCACAAGAATTACATCAATCGGAGTTCACATAAATTATTACAAAGTTTTTTAAATCTTGATGATATTTTTAAATAATTTACTATAATCATTAAAGAACGTCTTTGTGGTTATACGAGTAAACAAAACCTATAAGAAGATGCTATTTATATTTTCTTAAAAATTAAATTATACAATATTTATCAATTTCAATAATATTGCAATACGTTTAAAAAATATTATTGTTAATTGGAACCTCCAATTAATATTTCGTGATTAGAATAATTTTACACAAATTACCTGCACAATGGGATGAATTAGCTATAAAAGGCTATCCGAATTTTATTACCAAACTATCTAAACGAGAAACTTTAGGATTAAGAACATCCTTTGTCCTAAGATTAATCTAAGAAAGATGTTTAGAAATAAAAGCAAAAAAATAAGTTAGAATCAAATTACAAATTCTAACTTTGGTCATAAATGCTGTGATAAAATTCTTCAAGAAAATTGAAAAATAGGATGCAATATCCCTAAACAAAAGGGACAGCGTACAAACCAGCCACAACAACAATTGCACCTGCCATGCTGATCAGCAAACAGTAGGTTTTGAGTTCCATTTTTTTTATAAGTAACCAAACAAAAACCAAAAGCAATACAATAAACGTAATAATCAATTTGGACCATATGACCAATGGACCATCTCTTGATTAGACCACAACCAAAAATTACGTTGATTAGGGATTCTGAACTGTCCAATCAAGCACCTACTTTCGGGCTATCAATGAAATTATGGTCAACAATCAAGGACCTTGATTGATGATTTACATCATCAAATCTCACTACAAAAAATAAGACTATTAACGGCAGTTTTTGGCAGCCAAAAATTACTGCTATTAACAAAAAAAGGTATTAAATGCTATTAAGACTATTAGCGACAAGAGTATTAACGGCAGTTTTTGGCTGCCGCTAATAGCCTTATTTTTTGTTGGCTGATAGGAAATTGGTATATGACTGATCAACCAGTCAGTCAGGTGAAGGGTATATGCCCGATATACCTAAAAAACTTGACTTGATCCGGTTAAACATTTTCCTTGATTTTATATAGAAATTATGGGGTCAGGCTCGACCTAACCTTTTAGTTGTACCGACCTGACCTGATCCAAATGTCAGTTGTTTGCATCATGCCCAACCCGAGCCGACAGATAAAAAAAAAAAAAAAGTTTATGTGCCTAACACACAAAAAAAAAGGAAAAAAAAAAACCTGGGTCAGGCAGATCGGTTATCAAGTCAACCAATCAAATGATTAGTCCTCCGCATAGTAGCCAAGTAAGGATGTGGGCAATAATTCCGCAAGGTTAATTAAAATTCAGAAAAGAAATCCAACAAAATTTGACATGGTTGAGAAAAAATGCAGAGAAAAATTTGGCTAATAAAAAAATATGATTATAAAGCATAAAAGAGTTTCAAAAATATTAAAAACCAAGATTTATTGAAAAAGCATAATTATTTATGAATTATTCACGAATTTTTAAAAAAACATAAAAATCTTTAATAAATTTGCAAACAATTTGTGATCAATTCGTAGAACCTTAAATTCATGAATTATATGTGAATTTTTCAGAAAATTAGCTAATTTGGTGATTTGGGTAGGCACCATACTGCTAAACAGAAAAATCATAAATTGGTTGTGAAGTTTATTGTTGATTTGGCCAAATGCAAAACATGGGCATGCTAATTAAAATTATTGAAATAATCAATTGCTGATATGATATTTAAATATTACCTTCTAATATAAAGTTGTTCACAAAGAAAAAGGCTACCAAAGATGGTCACAATAGAGGATTGAACATTGCAGAGAAAAGTGGCTCTTTTTCATATGCACCAAGCTTGAACATAAAAGGTCACACCAGATCATATAGAACCCTGCATATAAAAATTTATGATAATGAGGGATATGCCTATCATTTTATTATTATATTATATGATATTTTTAAAAATATTAAATGTGTATGGTTTTCATCTAAAATTCTATATATATAAACAGTGTGTGTTTCTTCGGGTGTGTTTGATTGCGTGTAGCCGTAATGCACATTTTCTGGCTACTACATGTAATGGCTTTTATATGCATTACGTATATCCATTTTTGCATTATTACAAGGGGTTGAGCTCGTATCACTTTTTGGCTACGGGTATTTCAAAAAGTGCAATACGAGTAAGGTCAAATGGATCATCAAACATGCTGTCACACGTTGATTGGTGTAATGGGCCTCAAATACACGTCTTAGGGGGCTACATGCAATCAAACACACCCTTAAAGACCAACTTTAATGGATCAAAATGACCTAATTAGAAGAGTGAAATCGTACTATATATACTTACTGTGTAGAGACAACACAAAAGTTCATAGGTTGAATGGAGTTTCCAAGAACTTGGGTCTGGGTCTAAGAAGAAAGTGAGAATGGCAGACTGCAAAGTTGCGAAGAAACACATCCAAGCAGATAAAGATAGGTGATGGGGAAAGCACTTGGACATCGGAACCTGTTCGCCAAAATCAATGGAGGGAGAATAAGTTATGTCAAAGAATGAGAAATACGAATACCTGCCAAATTAGCCAAAATGACCAGCGACAAGTGCTTCCGAAGAGAAGAAGACCACCCATCATCCAATTCTCACCTCCTGAGTACATAACAGAGTGGAGAAGTATTGGACCCTTGAACAATGCCATGGTGACAGCTCCGACGACACAAATTATGGTCCCTAATACCTTTGTCGTGCTTCTCATGCTTTAATAATCAATTTTCTCTAATCTGGTCAGCTTAAAGGATAGAAACCGTGTTAAAATTGCCATATTTGATACCGAATATTACTGTGGCAGCTCGGATTTTCGCACCCGAAAATTCGTGTCATCAAGATCATACTCTAGATGATCCCCAGGACAAATCACGAAGTGTCTGCTTGTATAGCGAAAATCAAGCAGACACTGTCCAGCAGTGGTAGGTCGAGTCATCACATAATATATTCAAATTAAAAGAAATAATAAACAAAACATGTATCTAAATATATCAAACGAATATACATTTCCAAAAAGGAACCAAGAAGAACCAATGGTGATGGACATCCATCACCCAAACAATGGTTCCTGATAGTGGTTCCTATAGAATGTATAATAATATAATAAAAGAAAAATATTTACAGAAATAAATACAGGAGTGGCCATCAGGCACACAATAATCCAAAGTTTATACAAAATCCCCAAAACAGTGGGCCAGTATACCCAGACTAAGGATGGAAATCGTCCGCCTGGACGTCAGTCTCCTCGTCCTCAGCCTCCGTCTCTAGCTCTGGTTGGTAATCAGGGTCACTCTCGGTGCCCGAAACTCTAGCCTCAGAACCTAAAATGTTGACGAAAATAGGGTAAGCTACATCATAGCTCAATAGAAGAATTTCAACTAAAATGAATTGAATATGCAAGTCATGATATCTCAAAACAGGAATCAAATTAGAACGTGTAAACATGACAAATCGAATCAAAACTGAGCTTTTAAACAAGAAACAGATGTTATGCAAGTATATAATCAAAGACTTAAATTGTGTATGTTTTCTAACTTAAGAAACTTTCGTGAATATATAACACGGAGTAAACAGGAATTTACCGATAGAAAATCCCAACCAATCGTCGTTCACATGAACAATTTTAGATTGCAACAATGCCTCATCTATGGAGTGCAATTGTGCCAAGGGATTACAAGCAGATGCACAAGTGTGCCAGGCTCGGATATACCACCGGGTCGGTGGGGATCATCTAGTTAAATCATCAAATCACATACACATATAGACCTCACAGATCAGATAGCAGAAATCAGGAGCAGATTTCAAAATACAAATCAGAAAATAGAATTCAAAGATAGCAGGAATTTATGGTATGCTTACATGCTTGTTAAAACAGAAATCAAGGCGCAGATATGAAATAAACATGAAATCATACTCAAAACAGTTTAAGTTGGTTTTTCCCTACCTCAGATCAGACCTCTTTCTAAGTAAATCCAAAGCTTTTCAAAGCGTCATGGTTCGATCCTAGACCATAAACATTGTATACTAAGTGTCAGGCAGGTCAGAAAGTCAACTGATATGGTGTCCAGTATCATTCCATTCACACAACCAAAACAGGAAAAAAATAGGGGTAATTGATTGATCAACACTCTTATTGATCGATCAATCCTCCTTGTTGATCGATCAGTGACCCCATTAATCGATCACTACACTCAACTCCAATTACAGAGGTAGTTGATCGATCAATAACCTTTATTGATCGATCAATACCTTAATTGATCGATCAATAACCCCCTCTTCTTCACACCTTGGCATAGCCAAATTGATCGATCACCAGTTTGGTTGATCGATCAATGTGTCCTGTTGATCGATCAATGCCCTCAATGATCGATCAATAGCCTAAATTTTCAAATTTCTCACCTTTTGTTCACATTTGTAATTTATACCAATTGATTGATCAATGCCTTCATTGATCGATCACCACACACAAGTGATCGATCAATGCCTTCATTGATCGATCAATACCAGTCATTGATCGATCACCCTCTCTATGATCGATCAATACTCAGGATTGATCGAACAATCTACTAATTGATCGATCAACACCCTTCGAGCATTGACCTTCTAAGAATTTCAGGGTTTCTGTTCCCTTATTTGTCTTATACGAATTGATCGATCAATACCTTCATTGATCGATCAACACCCCTCATTGATCAATCAATCTAGCATTGATCGATCAATGATGACAACACTTCTGTCATTAATGGAGGTCACTTATTTCACCTCCATTCAACCTATCTTCATTAATGGTTTCTTTTAACCATTACTACACACACAAACACACTTTAAGGGCTTTCATTTGTCCAACTTTAAACACCTAATCTCACTTTTACTTGGGCGCTTTTGGGGTTCCGGCAAAAAGATCCGAAAGGGGTTTCAGATATGGAACTCGAGTTGTATCTCCGTTGTGACTCCGATATGCAAAGTATCGACTCCGATTCAACACACGGAGGTTTCACACGCACTTAGACTGTACTTGAGCTCGTCTCATTGAACTCTACATACCCTAACTAAGATTCATGCACGATCTCAGTACCTCTAACCCTCTTCCTCGTAGAGGACGCTCAAATCCCAACCTAGCTACAGATTCGTAGCTCAAGAGCAAGGGGAAAAAGAAGAAAAACACTTCTCCATGTCTCTCCCTTCCCTTATAAGCTACCTAAACTGAAATATCTTTGATATTTTAATTTAGACCCTAATTTGCACTCCGGTGTTAAGCACCTACACGAATCTCTATGGCATAACGTGCTACGTCGACACCCTACACAACTCAGACTTAAGCGAAAATGCATGTGTGAACTCATCTAACTATGGTGCAACTTTATGTCAACTAATATTAATTATGAATTTTCAAATCGGTCTCGATTTCTGTACCAGGCACGTAGATCGAAACAGTTAGTTTCTTGTTTAGAATTTTCGGGTCGTTATATTATCCCCCCCTTAGGAATTTTCGTCCTCAAAAATGTCAGGGTGGGCGTAGGGTATTTGTTTCTTAATCGCAGATTTGACTTTTTCCGACATAAGGTCATTAGCATTTATGATGCCATCTATGACCAAATCAGCCATAAAGAACCAACAATTCTCAAAGGCCGAAAACAGGGCCTGTTGCACCATACTAGTCCATGAGGACTTGTGTAAAAACAGGTTAAGTACACACTTGATATAAGTATCAAGCATCCACAATTTTTCGAGCAATTGGGCCCAAAAGATGGATTGGCCCTTCCCATGCTGACCTTGGGTCATTTTGGTGACCACGTCAGTGAAAGGGACCTCCTTTACATAGGGGGCATCCAAACCCGCATTTTCAACGTAATCGGACAGGCATTGAAGTGCCGCCGCCACGTGAAAGTGGTTGAACTTATACTCAAACCCACCAATGGATGTGACGAGTCGGTGTCGACTATCACCCCACCGAAGGTTTTGAAAGAAGAGTCGCACGATCCGCGGACAATAATGATCGTGAAACAGCTCTAACAAGGGTTTCAACCCGAGACGTTGAATATAACCCTTGGCCCAAACCATTTCGGGTAGATCCTCATAAAGGGACGAGGTGAACACGTACTCGGGTAAGAAAGACTTAGAAGTCCACCAAGGATTGGGGACTTCACTTTCCATAGGGGTCGGGATAGGGGTTGGGACAGGTGGTACTACACTCGAAACCGATGCCACAGGTGGCACGGACGATTGGGAAACAGAATCGGTGGGCGGTACGGGTGTACGGGCCAGAGAAATGGGTACCTTACGCGAAGGGTTCTTCGTGCGAGGTCCCATGGTCAAATTTTCACAAAATACAAAAACTAGAATTGAAACGAATGAAAAGGAAAGTTTTACCGAGCAAATGGTACGAAATCAACTTGATTTACGCGGAAGGAAGGAGCTAGATGGCCGGAAAATGAGTCGGGAAGGAGGTTGAACGGTTGGTTGCAAAATCCCCTTGTGATCGATCACTCTAGCTTCAGTGCAAATGACCGTTCGAAAACCCCTTCTTAACTTAAAACCTCAGGATTGATCGATCAATGCTTTTATTGAATGATCAATGAAGCATCTTTATGCCCTAATCCGATGCATAGATCGATCAATACCCTCTATTGATCGATCAATGGTTCACTAATTGATCGATCACTACTATGTTGATCGAGCAATGACCTCCTTATTGATCGATCACTACCATGTTGATCGATCAACACTCTTTACATTGATCGATCAATACTAAAATTGATCGATCAATCAATCGAGCTCAACCCCATAATTAGATATTGTTGATCGATCAATGACCTCATTGATCGATCAATCAACCATGGTGATCGATCAATAACTCCTATTGATCGGTCAATCACACCAGAAACCAACCTTTTTATATTTTTATTCTTTTTAATTTTACAACGCGGATCAACAGCATTCATAACAACAAAAGTATATTATAATCTACATACAGTACCCGGGTAAACCACGCATATATGTACAATTATGAACGTAAATTGATCCGTGAAAGTACCTTTGTCGTCAGGTAAACAAATGTAGGTACTGCTCGCGAATTTCAGTTGCGCGTTCCCAAGTAGCTTCCGAAGCGTAATGATTTCTCCCCTTGACTAGTACCAGTGGAATCAACTTGGTCCGCAAAACTTGATCTCTATGATCCAAGATCGTGATTGGTTCCTCAATGAGCGTCAAGTCCTCTTGTAACTCAATCGGTTATAAATTCATGACGTGAGTCGGGTCGCGCACGTATTGTCGCAGCATGGAAACATGAAAAACGTTATGCATGCTTGCCAACTGTGGTGGCAAAGCAATCCGATAAGCGACTTCGCCAACCCGTCCGATTACCTCAAATGGACCGATATATCGAGGACTCAACTTCCCACACTTTCCAAAGCGCATCACGCCCTTGGTGGCGAGATCTTCACAAAGACCTTGTCTCCAACCTAAAAAACAATGGTTAAGTCCATATCCAACCATCTTAACTATGAATAGCAACTTTTTCTCAACATATTTCGGTATACCTGAAACTCAACATGCATCCGATGGAGATCGGCATAGCTCTTTTAGCGACTTTGAGCAACCCTCAATCTTTCGCAGATCAATCGAACTGTCTTGATTGTACTGTCCACGATATCAGGTCCCAAGACGAGCTTCTTACCGACTTCTTCCCAATTTAACGGCGATCTGCATTGTCATCCATACAAGGCTTCATAAGGCGCCATCCCAATACTCGACTGATAGCTGTTATTGTAAGCGAACTCGATCAGAGGCAAATGTTGATCCCATGAACCATGAAAATCCAACATACATGCACGCAATATATCCTCTATAATCTGGTTCACTCTCTCAGTCTGCCCATCTGTCTGAGAATGAAATGCTGAGCTGAACTCCAATTTAGACCCCATGCCTTTAAATCATGACGATATAGAGCGGGTCTCTATCACATACGATGCTGACTGGTATGCCATGTAACCGAACTATCTCTTTCATGTACAGCTCTGACAGCTTATTAGCTGTGTGTGTAGTCCGATACGGCAAAAAATATACAAATTTCGTCAGTCGATCTACAATGACCCAGATGGCATTGTTCTTCCTCGATGTGCTCGGCAATCCCAAAATAAAATCCATAGAAATGGCTTCCCATTGCCACTCTGGTACTGGCAATGGTTGTAACAAACCCGCTGGATTTCGATGGTCTACTTTCACCTACTGGCAGACCAAACACCGAGAAACATAATTTGTAATATCTTTCTTCAGTCTTCTCCACCAAAAACTTCGCTTGAGATCTTGGTACATCTTGGTACTCCCAGGATGTATAGCATACGTAGACTTGTGCGCTTCCTCCAAAATCGTATCTTTAAGATCTTTCGTATCAGGTATGCACATTCGATCTCTAAATAGCAAAGTACCATCATCTTTGATGGTAAATCAGGCCTGATCCCATTGATCACATCCTTTCTAATGGCCATAAGCTCATCGTCAATCATCTAGAGCTTACGCACGTTATCAAATAACGTGGGCCGTATCACAATAGTAGCCATCAATGCTCCTGAACCCTTGACGTCAATCAATATATCGCACAAGGCCAGGTCCTCAAGTAGATGCCATCGCTGTACTCTGGTGATAAGATGTGTCAACTATGCTGAAGACTTCCTACTCAAGGCATCCGCCACAACATTGGCCTTCCCAGGGTGATACTGGATGGAACAATCATAATCTTTTAAGAACTCCATCCATCTGCGTTGTCGCATATTCAAATCCTTCTGGGTAAATAGATACTTAAGGCTTTTATGGTCGGTGTAGATATCAAACGTCTCACCGTATAAGTAGTGCCTCCAAATCTTCAAAGTAAAGATCACCGCCGCTAACTCCAGATCATGAGTTGGGTAATTTCTCTCATGTTCCTTAAGCTGCCTAGAACCATACGCGATAACCTTCTTGTGCTGGTTGAGGACACAACCCAAATCACTATAAGATGCGTCATTGTAGATAGCGAAACCCCCTCTGCTAGAAGGTATAGCTAATACCGGTGCTGTAGTCAGACGCGTCTTTAGTTCCTGGAAACTCTTCTCACATCGATCGGTCCAATCAAACCTAGCATTCTTCTTGGTAAGCTGAGTAAGTGGACTCGAGAGTTTGGAGAACCCCTCTACAAACCGTCTATAGTATCCTGCTAACCCAAGAAAACTACGGACCTCTGTTACTGTTCTCAGCTGTTCCCAATTCACGACAGTCTCGATCTTCATCAGGTCGACTGTTATACCCTTAGCAGAGACAATATGGCCCAAGAAGCTAACTTGGTCCAGCCAAAACTTGCATATACTGAGCTTCACATACAATTTGTGATCTCTGAGGGTCTGTAAAGCTACGTGTAGATGTTCTTCATGTTCTTCCTTTGTCTTGGAATAAACAAGGATGTCATCTACAAAGACAACCACAGACTTATCCAAGTGTGGTTTAAACACTCGGTTCATCAAGTCCATGAAAGACGCAGGTGCGTTCATCAATCCAAATGGCATAACCAAGAATTTATAGTGCCCATATCTGGTTCTAAACGCCGTCTTCTCAATATCTTCTGCTTCGACTAGTAGCTGATGGTAACCTGACCTCAAATCAATCTTCATAAAGAACCTCGCTCCTTGTAACTGATCAAACAGATCATCAATCCTAGGAAGCGGGTAACGATTCTTAATCGTCAACTTGTTCAACTGCCGATAGTCAATGCACAGACGCATTGAACCATCCTTCTTTCTGACAAATAACACAGGTGCTCCCCAAGGAGACACACTCGGTCGAATGAATCCTTTGTCAAGCAGTTTTTGTAGTTGCTCCTTCAACTCTTATAATTCTGCTGGAGCCATCCGATAAGGAGCCTTAGATACTGGTTCCATGCCTAAAACGAAATTTATTGCAAACTCAATCTCCCGAGCTAGTGGTAGTCCTGGCAAATCCTCAGAGAACACATCGGGATACTCGCATGCAACGTGAATATCAGATATCACATTCGTCTCTTCCCGTTGCTCTTGTAGAAAGGCCATATATCCACTGCATCCACTCTTCATCATCTTTTTGGCCCGAATAGCAGATATCAATGGAGCTACCTTAGACTTCACCCCGAAGAATCTGAATGACCGCTCCTTTGGTGGGCAAAAAACTTCTATCTTCCGAAGACAATCAACACTAGTGTGGTAAGCGGATAGCCAGTCCATTCCCAGAATGATGTCGAATCCCTTCATATCTAACAAAATTAAATCTGCCAGTGTCTCGTGATCATCTACTGACACTATCACCAATTTACACACTGTGAGTGCATTCACTGCACTACCCGTAGGAATGGACACTGTCAAAATAAAATCTAGTTGCTCAGGAGTGGCGCTCAATTCTTTCGTAAATTGAGGCCTTACGAATGAATGCGTAGAGCCTGGGTCTATCAAGACTCGAGCTCTATGGAAGCAAATGTCACAACTCCTATACACTTTCAGCTCACCTATAATCCAGTTACAATATTAGATCAAGTGTTTAAGATGTGTGTGCGTATGTGTACTATTATTTTAACACTTAATCAAAGCAATTCTATTTTTACTAAATTTCCAGTTCATCTTACTAGATAAATAGCTTCTCTTGAATTTAAATCATAACTTGGATGACATCATTCAATGTCAGAGCATCGGTAGCGGTAATAGAGTATGCTCGGCCTTGAACCACAGGTTGAGAAGATCTCTGCGTAGATACCGATCCTGACCACTCTTTGCCGTCTTTGCTCTCCTTTGGGCAATTCCTAACCAAGTGGCCCATCTTGCCACACCTGAAGCATGCCCCGGCCTCCCTCCTGCACTCCTCTGTCTTGTGTGGTTTCCCACACTTTGCACATAACACAGCTGGAGTGAAAGAAGAGAACCTTGAAGGTCCCTGGGTCACTGAGGCCCCACTACCAAAAGACCCAAATGGTCGAAATGGTCTGGAAGATGTAGGCACTGCTGCTCTCTGATATGAACTCGGACCCGAAGAAATCGCCGGTCGGGAGTGTGTAGGGTATCTCAGGGGTCTAGAGAATCTAGCTCTCATATTCTACTCCGAGTCCTGAGACTGCCCTTGAAATGGCCTCTCTCTCACTGCTTGTCTCTCCAAGAAAATTGTTTCTGGCTCTCCTCCTCTGCTATGAGAGCCTTGGCCATCACTCCCTCATATGTCTCCATTTCCCACATGGCGACATCCTTCTGTAAGTTCTGCCTCAAGCGAAGCTGGAATTCACGTGCTCTCATCAGCTCAGTGGCTACGTGTTGGGGTGCAAACCTAGCCAACCGGTCAAATTCAGCACCATATTCTCTCACTGACATTGCACCCTGCTTCAGCTTTTAAATTTCACCTCCCACTAATGCCTCACAATTTTCGAAAAGTATTTGTAGTAAAACACTTTTGTGAACTCCTCCCATGTCAAAGGAGTGTGAGGAAACTCTCTCTGCCGATTCTGTGACACCGACTTCCACCAAGGTCCGGCGTCACCATCCAACTTGAAAGTGGCCCAGCGCACTTTCTCCACATCGTTGCACTGGAGCACTTCAAAAAGCTTATCCATCTCTTCTATCCATCCCTCTGCCTATATGGAATCCGTCTGACCCGAGAAGTTAGGGGGTCTCATTCTCCTAAACTCCGCGAATCCACTAGGCATATGAGGTGGTCTAGCTGCGTGCTGAGTCAGAGCAGCTATCTGCTGAGCGACGTTGGTAGCCAAGGCTTCCAACACCTGCTCCATTCTCTCCTCATTGCCTCTCCTGCCTCCTCTCGGTCCCACGAAATTCGCGTTTGTGTGCGAGAGGAATTCCAATCCCCGCGACGTACCTACCACATCGGGTATCTCCCTCAGAGGAACCTCTCTCTGACTTCCTCTACCTCCACTGTGTCCGCCTCTGAACTTAGGGCCCATACTGGTCTATCATTGTGAAAACAATAACATTGATCAGTACTTAGATTGTCTAACATGAACCCGTAGTTCAACCTAAAGCCTAGGCTCTGATACCAACTGTGACAGCCCAGATTTCTATGCCTGAAAATCCGTGCCATCAGGATCATTCTCTAGATGATCCCCAGGACAAATCACGAAGTGTCTGCTTGTATAGCGAAAATCAAGTAGACACTGTCCAGCAGTGGTAGGTCGAGTCATCACATAATATGTTCAAATTAAAAGAAATAATAAATAAAATATGTATCTAAATATATCAAAAGAATATACATTCCCAAAAAGGAATCAAGAAGAATCAATGGTGATGGACATCCATCACCCAAACAATGGTTCCTGATAGTGGTTCCTATAGAATGTATAATAATATACTAAAAGAAAAATATTTACATAAATAAATACAGGAGTGGCCACTAGGCACACAATAATTCAAAGTTTATACAAAATCTCCAAAACAGTGGGCCAGTATACCCAGACAAAGGATGGAAATCGTCACTTGGACGTCGATCTCCTCGTCTCGACCTCGCCTCGCCTAGCTCGGCCGGTAATCGTGGTCACTCTGCGTTCAAACTCTAGCCTCAAAATCTAAAATGTTGATGAAAATAGGGTGAGCTACATCATAGCTCAATAGAAGAATTTAAACTAAAATGAATTGAATATGTAAGTCATGATATCTCAAAACAGGAATCAAATCAAAACGTGCAAACATGACAAATCGAATCAAAACTGAGCTTTTAAACAAGAAACAGATGTTATGCAAGTATATGATCAGAGACTTAAATTGTGTATGTTTTCTAACTTAAGAAACTCCCGTGAATATATAACACGGAGTAAACAGGAATTTACCTATAGGAAACCCCAACCAATCGTCGTTCACATGAACAATTTTAGATTGCAGCAATGCCTCATCTATGGAGTACAATTGTGCCGAGGGATTACAAGCAGATGCACAAGTGTGTCAGGCTCGGATATATCGTCGGGTCGGTGGAGATCATCTGGTTAAATCATCAAATCACATACACATATAGACCTCACAGATCAGATAGCAGAAATCAGGAGCAGGTTTCATAATACAAATCAGAAAACAAAATTCAAAGATAGCAGGAATTTATGGTATGTTTACATGTTTGTTAAAACAGAAATTAAGGCGCAGATATGAAATAAACATGAAATCATACTCAAAACAGTTTAAGTTGGTTTTCCCCTACCTCAGATCAGACCTTTTTCTAAGCAAATCCAAAGCTTTTCAAAGCGTCATGGTTCGATCCTAGACCATAAACATTGTATACTAAGTGTCAGGCAGGCCAGAAAGTCAACTGGTATGGTGTCCAATATCATTCAATTCACACAATCAAAACTGGACAAAAACAAGGGTAATTGATCGATCAAAACTCTTATTGATCGATCAATCCTCCTTATTGATCGATCAATGACCCCATTGATCGATCACTACACTCAACTCCACTCACCAGTTACAGAGGTAGTTGATCGATCAATAACCTTTATTGATCGATCAACACCCTTCATTAATCGATCAAAACCTTAATTGATCGATCAATAACCCCCTCTTCTTCACACCTTGGCATAGCCAAATTGATCGATCACCAGCTTGGTTGATCGATCAATGTGTCCTGTTGATCGATCAATGCCCTCATTGATCGATCAACAGTCTCAATTTTCAAATTTCCCACCTTCTGTTCACATTTGTAATTTATACCGATTGATCGATCAATGGTTTCATTGATCGATCACCACACACAAGTGATCGATCAATGCCTTCATTGATCGATCAATGCCTTCATTGATCGATCAATACCAGTCATTGATCGATCACCCTCTCTGTGATCGATCAATACTCAGGACTGATCGATCAATCCACTAATTGATCGATCAATACCTTCATTGATCGATCAACACCCCTCATTGATCGATCAATCTAGCATTGATCGATCAATGATGACAGCACTTCTGTCATTAATGGAAGTCACTTATTTCACCTCCATTCAACCTATCTTAATTAATGGTTTCTCTTAACCATTACTACACACACAAACACACTTTTAAGGGCTTTCATTTGCCCAACTTTAAACACCTAATCTCACCTTTACTTGGGCCCTTTCGAGGTTCCGACAAAAAGATCCGAAAGGGGTTTCAGATCTAGAACTCGAGTTGTATCTCCGTTGTGACTCCGATATGCAAAGTATGGACTCCGATTCAGCACGCGGAGATCTCACACGCACTTAGACTGAACTTGAGCTCGTCTCATTGAACTCTACATACCCTAACTAAGATTCATGCACGATCTCGATGCCTCTAACCCTCTTCCTCGTAGAGCACGCTCAAATCCCAACCTAGCTATAGATTCTTAGGTCAAGAGCAAGGGGAAAAAGAAGAAGAACACCTCTCCAAGTCTCTTTCTTCCCTTATAAGCTACCTAAACTGAAATATCTTTGATATTTAAGTTTAGACCCTAATTTGCACTCCGGTGTTAAGAACCTACACGAATCTCTATGGTGTAACGTGCTACGTCGACACCCTACACAACTCAGACTTAAGCGAAAATACACGTGTGAACTCATCTAACTATGGTGCAACTTTATGTCAACTAATATTAATTATGAATTTTCAAATCGGTCTCGATTTCCGTGTCGAGCACGTAGATTGAAACAGTTAATTTCTAGCTCAGAATTTTCGGGTCGTTACAATTAAGATTTTACTAAGTTGAACATATTTTATAGTAACTGTTAATATTTTCTTATTATCATTTTTGGGCACTTTAAAAAATCATCCCTCTTTTTCAAACATTTTAGCCTATTATACCAAACAAAAAGGTTTTATGGAAAAGGGGTTTTCACAGGATTTTAAAGCTCAGAGATTTGTGCGATGTAAAATACCCAATTGTAAGATTACATTTTTACCCTTCTCCACAAAACCTTTAAAATTGCTAGAGTTTTTTTTCGGTGAGTTTTTCTCGCCGGAACTCGACTTTGTGCGGCCCATAACCAGTGGGCAGAACCCGAATGGATCACGGACGGCCACTAGTTGATTGGGCATGTCTGATGCTCCACCGCCGGTGATGAATCGAAACTCGAACAGCTCCCCAGCCTCTCTGCAATCGGGCATGTCTGATACTCCACAACCTCTCTACAATACTCCACCGCCGGCTCCTCCATGCTAAGAAACGAGTTTCGGCAAGAAAAGCTGACCGAAAAAGAACTCCGGCAGTTTTGTAGAAGACCAACTAGATTTCAAACCCTAATCTAACAAACTTATCAGCCAATTTAGATCTCACTCGCTGACCATTGACGGAAGAGTTGAATAAGGTTTAATCCCAAACACCGGTATTAATCGATTGAGTTGGGAAAACCAATCGATTGAGTCTGAGAAGTCAACTACCGGTATCAATCGATTGAGACTAGAAAGTCAATTGATTGACTGATGAGCGGATGCAGATCCGCAGGACTAACTATTGACCGGTGTCAATCAATTGAGGTTGGGATGTCAATCGATTGACTGTTGGGTGGATATAGATCTGCAAGTTTCAAATAATTTGCTAATTTCAGGAATCTCACTTTAGCCAAGGTTTCCTAAGTAATTAGGAGACTATTTTGGAAGTATTTTGAATACTTGCAACTTTTAAGAGATTTGAGAGATACGTATCCAAAAAGTGCTTGGAGCCTATTGTGAGAAGGTTTTTTTCTCAAGGGATCTAGAAAGATCTTGGTAAAAAGTTTCATGTGAGAAATCTGTGAGAATACTTTGAGAGAAAAAGTATTGAAGAATAGCTTAGGGATTGAAGATCCGATTGAAGCCGTTCTTGTGTCGGAATCGTATTTATATTCTGGCAGATCTCTTCTCTATTATTTGAAGGGCTGCGTCCTTGGTTTAACAACGGATTTGTGGTTGAAGATCCTGCTAGATCTTGATTGAGTTTGCACTAGAGAGAAGAGAGTGTGTGTGTTGTAAACACTCATAAAATAGTGCATATACTCCCGTGGACGTAGCCCTCGATTGGGTGAACCACGTAAATATCTGTGTTATGCGTGTGATTAAATTTTGCCTGAATCTTCATATTTTTCCACATTCATCGCGATAGGGAGTTCGTAGAGTGGGTAGAATTCCTAACAAGTGGTATCAAAGCCAAGTTTACGCTACAATGGCGATGAAGGTCTCAAATGCACGATTTGAGGTCGTGAAGTTTTCTGGGAAGAATAACTTCGCTTTGTGGCAAGTCAAGGTCACAGATCTCCTTGTCTAACAAGGCATTGATGATGCCCTACTTAAAAAAGAGATGGGGAAGAAGGCAGAGATGTCCGATGAAAAGTGGAACTCTATTGATAAGAGGGTCGTAAGCACTATCCGATTGTACTTGTCCGATAAAGTTCTGTACAATGTTCTTCATGAGAAGACGACCATGGATCTGTGGAAGAAGATGGGATCTCTCTATATGACAAAGTCATTGTCCAGCCGACTCTTCATGAAGAAGCAACTCTACACCCTTCGTATGAAGGTTGGTACGCGTATTCATGAGCATTTAAATTTGTTTTAAAAAATAGTTAGTAAACTATTGAGCATTGAGGAGAAACTTGAAGAAGAAGATCTCACACTTCTCTTGCTCACCTCATTGCCACCATCTTATGAGCACCTTGTTACCACATTAATTTATGGTAAAGATACTATTGCCGTCGAAGAAGTGACTGCTGCACTTCTTTCTGACGAATTGAGAAAACAACCCGAATCTAACTCCGAAGGGATTTGTCTCTTAAGCGAAAGGGGTTGAAACCATGATCGCAAAAGAGACAAATCTAGAGGGGATAATAAATCAACGAGAGGAAATAATAGGTCCAAATCTAGGGATGACAGAAAGGATATTATCTGTTACTTTTATAAGCAATCTGGACATGTTCGTAAATATTGCAAGCAGAGATTGAATAATAATAAGGGTGATGAAGGGACTTTGCAGCAGGCTAGTGTTGCTAAGTCAGATTCTACTGAAGACTCCAGTCAGTTTGATAATAGATGGATCCTAGATTTAGGGGCATCATATCACATGTGTCCATACAGGGATTGGTTTGACTAGTACAAGGTAGCCAATGGTGGGATGATTTTGATAGGGAATGACAGTGTATGCGAAGCAGTGGGTATCGGTTCGATCAAAATCGCGATGTTTGATGGTTGTATTTGCACTCTTACTGAGGTTAGGCATGTGCTTGATCTGAAGAAAAATCTGATCTCGTTGGGGGCATTGGATGAGATAGGATGTCGAGTCATTCTAAAATTCGGTAAACTAAAGGTTGTACGTGGTGCTATGAGCTTGATGAAAGGTGAAAAGATGGAGAATTTGAATACTTTAGTAGGCAATACAATCAACGACAGTGGTGTTGCGGCTACAAAAGATTTCAAGGATCTCTCAGATTTGTGACATAAAAGGCTTGGTCACATGAGTGAACGTGGGCTGACAGAGCCCATAAAGAATAAGGCGATTTCTGAAATTCAAACTTGTAAATTGAATATTTGTGGAGATTGTATCTTTGAAAAACAGAAGAAAGTCAGTTTCTCTACTGGAAAATACACTTCGAAGGGACTGATTGATTACATACATTCAGATGTATGGGGGCCGGTTAAAGTCACTTCAGTAGGTGGAGCCAACTACTTTGTGTCATTTATAGATGACTACTCTAGGAAAGTTTGGGTGTATCCGATTAAAAATAAATCAGATGTGTTTCAGAAATTCAGGCAGTGGTAGAGTATGGTTGAAAAGCAGACAGATAGAAAGGTGAAGATTCTCAGATCAGATAATGGTGGGGAATACTTGTCATCAGAGTTCAAGGTTTACTATGAAAATCAAGGGATTGTTAGGCACTTAACAATTCCTGAAAATCCTCAGCAAAATGGTGTAGCAGAGAGGATGAACAGAACACTATTAGAAAAAGCACGATGTATGTTGAACTATTTCGGCTTGAGTCATGGGTTCTAGGCAGAGGCAGTGAACACGACATGTTACTTCGTCAATCGATCTCCTTCAGCGGCATTAAACTCGAAAACTGCAGATGAGGTTTGGTATGGAAGACATGGGAGCTACTCTCACTTGAGGGTGTTTGGATGTGCGGCTTATGCATTACTTCAGGGAAGTGAACGATCCAAGTTGGATCCAAAATCCAAAAAGTGTGTCTTGATTGGCTATGGTGAAGGAGTTAAGGGTTATCGTTTGTGGGATACACAATCTCACAAAGTGATAGTTGAAAGAGATGTTACTTTCAACGAAGATGAGTTTCCGATGAAAAAGGCTGAAGACAAACCTCAGTCATCTGCTGATCCTCAGGTACAAGTTGATGTTGAAAGGCATGAGCAAGATAAAAAAGATAATGAAGATGACATAATTTCTCAAGACTTGCAGTCCCAGGTACCGGTTCAGACTACCTTGAGAAGATTAGAGAGGATGAAGAAACGTCCTGAAAAGTTTAGGGACATGGTTCCTTTAACACTTGCACTTATCACAGAAAATGGGGAACCAAGCACAGTTTCAGAAGCTCGGGTGGATACAGATGTAGTAAAGTGGCAGTTAGCTATGGAAAAAGAATGACAGTCACTTTTGAAGAATGAGAGTTGGGATCTCATGAAACTTCCTAAAGGGAAGAGAGCCATCGGTTGTAAATGGATCTTTTGAAAGAAAGAAGGTGACAAGAGTGAAACTCCAAAGTTTAAGGCAAGGCTAGTTGCAACTCAGAAAGAGGGTATCGATTATAATGAAATATTCTCTCCGGTTACGAAACACACATCGATTCGCACATTGTTGGCAGTAGTTGCTCAGAAAGATCTCGAACTAGAATAGATGGATGTGAAAACAACTTTTCTCCATAGAGATCTTCAGGAAGAAAATTATATGAGACAACCAGAAGGATTTGAAGCAGAAGGGTCAGAATCACTTGTCTGCAGATTGAAGAAATCTTTGTATGGTCTCAAGCAGGCACCCAGGTAGTGGTACAAAAAATTTGATTCATATATGCTTGGCATAGAGTATCACAGGGGACAGTATGATTGTTGTGTCTACTGGAAAGATTATGATAAAGGAGAGAGAATCTTCCTAATTCTCTATGTAGATGATATGCTGATAGCAGTAAGAAGCAAGGTTAAAATCAACAAGCTGAAACAATCATTGAGCCAGAAGTTTGAGATGAAGGATCTTGGTTCCACAAATAAGATCCTAGGTATGAAAATCACGAGGGATCGTGAGAAGAAGAGGCTTTGGCTAATTCAAAGGACCTTTATTCAAAAGCTCCTTGAAAAATATAATATGAGTGATGTCAAGCCTGTATTAACTCCTCTAGCAGAGCATTTTAAACTCACAAAGAAGATGAGCCCGTCCACACATGAAGAAAGAGAATGTATGAAAAGTATTCCGTATGCAAATGCCGTTGGAAGTTTGATGTATTCCATGGTGAGTACACGTCCAGATTTAGTACAGGCCTTATGTGTGGTTTGCAAGTATATGTCGAATCCAGGTAAGGAACATTGGCTTGCAGTGAAATGGATATTGAGATATCTGAAAGGTACAGTCGAACATGATTTGATGTTTGAAGGTGGAGATACAAGCAAGTTGGATCTCTACGGGTATGTCGATTCCGACTATGCTGGTGATCTTGATAGAAGAAGGTCTACCACGGGATACATGTTCGTCTTGGCAAGTGGAGCGATCAGTTGGAAGTCTATGATTCAAGGGATAGTTGCGTTGTCAACTACAGAGGCCGAGTATATAGCGGCTACAAAGGCGGCTAAGGAAGCCTCATGGCTTAAAGGTTTGGTCAGTAGATTTGGTGACGTTGATGAGAGCACCAATATCTTCTGTGACAGTCAGAGTGTCATTCACCTTACAAAGAACCAGGTCTTTCATGCTAGAACAAAGCATATAGATGTTCGATACCATTTTATCAGGGATATGATAGAAGATGGGGAAATATCGATTGAGAAGATCGATACGAAAGATAACACAGCGGACATGTTGACCAAGCCGGTTACGCAAAATAAGTTTAGGCATTGCCTAAACTTGATTAACACTTGTCGAAGTCGTTGATGCCCGTTAGGGTGGTAACGTGGTTGGGGATAAAACCTTGGTGGAGATTGTTGAATAAGGTTTAATCCCAACCACCGGTATCAATCGATTGAGTTGAGAAAATCAATCGATTGAGTCTGAGAAGTCAACTACTGGTGTCAATCGATTGAGACTGAAAAGTCAATCGATTGACTGATGAGCGGATGTAGACCCACAGGACTGACTGTTGACCGGTGTCAATCGATTGATGTTGGGATGTCAATCGATTGACTGTTGGGCGGATATAGATCCGCAAGTTTCAAATAATTGGCTAATTTCGAGAATCTCACTTTAGCCAAGGTTTCCTAAGTAATTAGGAGACTATTTTGGAAGTGTTTTGAATACTTGCAACTCTTAAGAGATTTGAGATATACGTATCCAAAAAGTGCTTGGAGCCTATTGTGAGAAGGTTTTTTTCTCTAGGGATCTAGAGAGAGCTTGGTAAAAAGTTTCATGTGAGAAATCTGTGAGAATACTTTGAGAGAAAAAGTATTGAAGAATAGCTTGGGGATTGAAGATCCGATTGAAGTCGTTCTTGTGTCAGAATCATGTTTATATTCTGGTAGATCTCTTCTCTATTATTTGAAGGACTGCGTCCTTGGTTTAACAATGGATTTGTGGTTGAAGATCGTGCTAGATCTTGATTGAGTTTGCATTAGAGAGAAGAGAGTGTGTGTGTTGTAAACACTCATAAAATAGTGCATATACTCCCGTGGACGTAGCCCTCGATTGGGTGAACCACGTAAATCTCTGAGTTGTATGTGTGATTAAATTTTGCCTGAATCTTCTTATTTTTCTGCATTCATCGCGATAGGGAGTTCGCAAAGTGGGTAGAATTCCTAACAGGAAGCATGGCGAATCCGTAGAAAAAATTGATGAAATATCTGTCACTCAGACTCCCCACGCAGCAATCGTTGTCTTTAAATGCTCCTCCTTGCGATTTCATGTCTGGTATTTCAGACCCAGATCTCTGGCCGTCTACGCCTACGCCATCCTCTTCAGGGATGAGGTTGTGGAGGAGTAGCAGCAAATCAACAAAGGTTAGATTTTGCTCTAGTTTTGTTTCTTTTTACATGATTTTGAACAAAACTCGAGTGAAGAACGTTCGAATTAGGGGTTTTGTAAGCCGATATTTGTTTGCAGTTTTTAGATTTGCATTGGAAACGCCTATTTTATTAAAGCTTTTTTCGAGATTTTTGGTTTGTTTTAGCATAATTAAGGACTTGGAGACCAGCAGTTGGAAGGAGCGTACTGATGGTGTTCTTGACGACAGACAAGATCGTGGCCGTCCGTGATCGGTTTGGGTTCCGCCGATTGGTTATGAGCTGCACAAAGCCGAGTTCCGATGAGAAAAAGCTCACCGGAAAAGAACTCTAACAGTTTTGTGGAAAAAGAGAAAAAAAAAAAAAGTTTGAATGTTTTGGGGAGAAGAAGGGTAAAGTTGTAATCTCATAATTGGGTATTTTATATCACACGGATCTTTGAGCTTTAAAAAATCGTAAAAACTCTTTTTCCTAAAACGTTCCGTTTTAGTATAATAGGCTAAAACGTTTGAAAATGAGTGATATTTTGCTAATTTCTCCCATCATTTTTTCATGCCAATTTTGGTCATTTCGAGTGAAAATTCATCACATTGAATAAGATTTGATGCAGAGTTTACTTAATATTAAGACTTTCAAGGAATAATATTAATGATGGACCTTCCAGTGATAACCTTCACACATGTTAGTTATTCTTTCTTTTCATTTTCCATAATGTGAGGGTGCTATTAGTAGTACAAAAGACTTCCACCAACATTTTTGTGATAACCAAAATGGGGCCATCATGGTCATCATTTTTATCAAAATTGTTATCATTTTATGGTTATAAAATTTAGAAAAATGTATTTTCATTTCCTTTTTTATATTGCGAAAAATTATAACGAGTTTAGTGCTGATAAAAAGCTAAGTAGATAATTAAAAAGGACTAGCAAAGCGAACCCAAATATATTGAATAAGGCTGGGAGGCTGATAATCTCATTTTCTTCTTTATATGAGTTAACTTTAATATCTTTCAAATGCGCAGGAAGAAAGCTCTTC
Organism: Chloranthus sessilifolius; assembly: GCA_021018995.1. Taxonomy (NCBI): domain Eukaryota; kingdom Viridiplantae; phylum Streptophyta; class Magnoliopsida; order Chloranthales; family Chloranthaceae; genus Chloranthus; species Chloranthus sessilifolius. The sequence continues at coordinate 27,023,770 of CM037597.1, read as the reverse complement.
CTACTTTGTGGTTACGGTTTCATTTGGGATTTTATTTCTCATCTCTTTCAAATGAGTTCGAAAGAAATCGAGCATTGTGAACTCTTGGTGAACGTGGCCACCATTTTCTTTTTCAAGGAGAAGAGGAGCTTAAATTATTTAAGTGGTACCTCTATTAGCACCCTCCAAAACTCTAAGGGCACCAATGCCAAAAATCATTGACTGCTTCCGAATCATAAGATGGAGACTGTTTTGGTCAAAATCTTTCATAAACAGATATGATATTGGGCAGTCAGATTTGATTCCACATGACACACATTGCAAAATGTGATATTTGAATCATGTTTGATGTATGCCCATGATCTTGCTAACTTTTGGGGAAGTGTGTCACATGGAATCAAAATTTGGCTGCGTGATGGTACCCTTATGATCTCAACATCCTTTGGATGGAAGATAATGACAAAAAACGATCTCCTCCGTCTGATGTACGTGAACCAACTAATAGTTCTCGGCCGTGCAAATAGAGGTACCGATTATTTAATTTTATTTCACAGTTTTGCCCAATAAATACATATAAATTTTATTAAATTCCAACAATAATATGCCCATCAATTATTTCAAAAAAAATAATTCAATAAAAATTTGAGAAAATTAATAATATTTAAAAGTAAAAAAAAAATGGACTATGAGAAACATACCCTATGGAAGCTGCCATTAGAAAGGTAACTGCACGCACTTCATTATTCATTGCTGTTGCTGTTGAGACAAAAATAGGCCTTGAAAATATAAATTCTGGTTCATTGTTACACTGTAAATAGTAAAGAAACCCCACACCAAATCTATGACATCAACCCCAATAACTTTGATAAGTAAGAGAAAATTTACAAAGAGTGAGAAAAGAGCAACCCTTGAAAACATACCCCGTAAGAGCAGCTACAAATATCATAGAAAAACTCTTCTTTCCTATGCCACTTGTCTTTCTCCTGTGAATATGCATAAAACAATAAACAGTAAATGAGGGAAGAGTTGGGGATAAGGGTGTTAATAGGGCCGAGCTCGCCTGCCAGCCCACCTAGCCTTACCCTAAATGGTTAGGGCTACTTCAAAAACAGAATAGGAGGGGCGGGCTAGGGCTTCAAGACTAAGAGTCCACCGTGCGTCAGGCTGGGAAGGGCTTAATGCCCTTATGGATCCCTGTACCTAGACTTTAAGCCCTTATGGATCCTTGTACCTAGACGCTAGATCACATGCCATGTGGCATGATCAATTCAAAACAACACATGTTTTGGATTGATCAGCCATGAGACATATAGTTTAACAAAATAAAATTATTTTTTAAACTTTTTTATCTTTATTTCATGGGTCAAAGATACTATAGTACCCCCCACAAAACTTGTGCTTGGAATTTCGGCCCCTTTGACCGCATTTTTAATGGTGCAATCTAGGAAGCACGGATACACCCAAAAGGGTGTATCCCACGAGTTTCCGGAAAAAAAAAAATTCAGGTACGGCCAGGATACGGCCGGGATACGGTCGGGATACGTTGCTACACTTATTTGATTTTTTTATTTTTTTTAAATTATTTTAATCATTATTTTTTAGGGTTGCCTTATTACCTCCCGAGATCGATATACGGCTGATTTGATTTGTCTCGGTTGCAAAAGGAAAGGAAAAAAACGAAGAAGAAGAAGATTAGAAGAAGAAGAGCAAAAGCTCCGACTCTTTTTTAGCGTTGCAAAAGGGAGAAAAAAAAAATAGAAGAAGAAGAAGAACATTAGAAGAAGGAGAAGTAGCAGAGGAGGTACCTGCTACTTCCCTGCGAAGGTCTCTTCTCAAATCTAGGTACTTTATTTTCCTTCCTTCTTTCTTCTTCTTCTTCTTCTTCTTTCCCTGTGACGTTTTTTTTTCTTTCATTTCTGAGATCGCCATTTTCAGATCTCAATTTCTTCTGTAAAAATGCTAGAGAGAGAGAGAGAAAGAGAAAGAGAGAGAGAGAGAGAGAGAGAGAGAGAGAGAGGGGAGGGTCAAATGAAGATGGCTGATGTGTGAGTTGTCATATATATCACGATTTCGAGAGTGAAATAGACAAATGGATAAATCTGAACCGTTGAAATTTAAGTGCCACAGTTTGCCTATGTAATTTTTGTAGTAGGCTAAAACACCATACTATTGCCAAAGTTTACCTATGTAATACTATTAACCATTTCGCCTATTAGGTACATGACCCGAGTAACAAGTTTGGCGCTTGTGTCAATACCCCTCTCAAAATCTTGATATGGTGTTTAAATGATCGACGATCATAAATCTCCTTCATTTTGATGGTGTTCAATATCAGCCATCAAAAATTAAAAATCATCGTTCGAATCTCCCAAAAAGTGTGATTGTTTTACCCATGGGCCTTCAATTGATAATGTATCACTTTGACGATATGAATTTCCAAGATCATAAGCAATTTAGCCTATTAGATACATGACCTAAGTAACAGGTTTGGCGCTTACCTTAGCGCCCCTCTGAGAATCTTGATATGGTGTTTAAATGATCGCCGATCTTAAAGCGTGATTTTTTTATGGCTAATATGGTTATTAATTGAAATGATTGCCGATCTTAAATCTCTTTAATTTTGATGGTGTTCAATATCAGCCATAAAAAATTAAGAATCACTGTTCGAATCTCCCAAAAAACGTGATTTTTTTTACCCATAGGCCTTCAATTGATAATATTTTGACGGTATGGATTTCCGAGATCATAAGCCAATAAATGGTGTAAGATTTTTTAAACATCATTTGGTGCTTAAATGACGGTCATGATAGTCGGTCCCATAAAACTTGATGTGTGATTGGTCCAACTCACGTGACCAGATTTTTAAAGGGTCCGACTCACGTGACCGTTATATATACCCAAAAAATGTGTTTAAATGATCATATACCCAAAAAATGTGTTTAAGATGTGATCTGTACCGTTAAGGAGATTTAAGCCATCTAATTTTAGTCATAATGGGCCCAAAAATGGCATTGTAGGGTGATTTAAGCCATCTGATTGTGGACTTTAATATTAACCATTGTTTATTAACTATTTTTTACATTTAAAAATAATCTAAAATATATAAATATATATGAAATAATTTTTTAATATAAGTACCCCCGCCGTACCCGTTCCCTAATTTTTTGAAAATTACCGTATCGCCGTACCCGTATCGTATCGTACCCGTATGCCGTATCCGCACCGGTGCTTCTTAGGGTGCAATGTATAAGATCGTGCCAACTAGTTTTTTGTGGCACTTGATTGATCTTATCCAAATTTCTGTAGCACTCTGGTGCAACATGATGCCTTACTGGTGTGACAGCCCTAGATTTTTCAGGGCCCATGCCCTAACCTGGCCCGTTGACAACCCTAGATATAGAGTTACGAGAAAGAATAAAACTCATAATACATAAGAGGAAATTTAAGAGTAACACTTATAAAATTAAAAATTACATAATATAACTTTACGTGGTTTCGACATGTGTATCAGATGCTAACAGTAGACCTTGTGCAAGGGGTTAAAACATTAGAAACATAAGGAAGTAGGAGAAGAGGAAGACCAATGAAGATTTGAGAGAAACCCGTGAGAAGGCATATAAAGGATTAAGAAGCTAGAGAGAACTTAGAACTAATAGTGGCGAAATAGGGTTCGCAAAGCGGATGAGAAATAGATGAGATAAAGCAGTGATGGTGATGATGATATCAAATGAGAGAGAGAGAGAGAGGGAGAACCTGTCAACAAAATAGGCTATTGGTGCTAAGAAGAGTGTAGTTATGGCTTGTCTGTAAACAACAAATACCCTAGTGCTCAGCACTTCGGTTAGAGCGGCTGCTGTAGATAGCGAGGTGGCTGCATATATAAACTGCAAAGCCACCATAGCCATCACAGGCTTGTAGTTCTCCAAACAACCCATTAAGCGTTTCATGAGCTTTCCCAATATAACTGCAACCTGCATTAGTTATGAGAATGAATATATAGAGATAGACGAGTAGTTGTAGTGCACTCGGGCCGAGTACCGACGTTGGTGCTCGTGCCACATGACCACTTTGATCCACACCGTCCATCGCATGTGGCAAGCAAGGTGAAAATAATATGATTTCTCTACCGGCCGATCTTCATATAGATGATTGCATTTGCCACATGTATGGTGCAGATCAGCCAGCACACCGTTCTGTACCATATATTAGGGTAGCTACAGATGAAAGATGTCTGCCACGTTACTTCACATGATCCTAATCAACGGTGGGGATGATATGGGCTGGATACACGTCTTCGTTAGGCGTAATGAGTTGGAAAGATATGCGAATAGAGATTTAATTAATGAAGTAATTAACATATGATGAAGGTTTCTTTCTTTGGTAATGATCTGCAAAACAAACAATAAAATATAGAACAAGAGATAGTCTATCATACTACTTAGTACCAGGAAATATGACGGTACCGCCCCATATATAATTATTATTGGGGTATTTGTATAACTATCAAGACCGTCTAATGATCGGGTACATCTTAGATGAGTCATTTCCATCTAATTAAATGCACTGATTGGAAGATGAGATTGATGAAATTTTTGTGGACCATTCAGCATACTTTTAATGCGTTCAACTGAGGAAATTGATCAGATGGTTTGAATTGTCCGATCTCTGTGATTTTGACCGTTAGAGATTTGGACACTATAATCTTTGATTGATGGTAACCTCAGTTGTGTAGCCTTTTCGAGGATTGAGTGTAGGTCATCTGCATGATATACGATGATGATTTGGTTCGCGCATATCTGATCATTCAAGTTAAATACCGGCACATGGATTAAAGAATTTTTTTAAATAGGGGCACATGGATATCAGAGTTGATACATACTAAGAGTATGTGTGTCGTCGGATCTATAGATCCTTAGCATCAACTTTGAAAAAAAAAAAAATTGTCTACAATGAGTCAATTAAGTATTATATCAGTGGAGCCAACGGCATATATAGACTTGAGACTAGGGCTGTCCAAGGGCCGGACCAGCCCTGAAAGCCCGGCCAGGCCCTAAATGTTAGGGCTAAGACCACATGATGACGGCCCTACAGTAGGGCTTGAGCTTTAATTAAAATAAAAAGACCATGCATGTGATCATCATGATCATGCATAGCCATCCAATGATTCAAAGAGGCAAGGCTTGAACTATGTCCAATGCTAGCTAGCCTAGGAATCTTCACAAAATGATTAGAAATTTGATTTTTGTGAGGATTTTCTTTTGATTTCGATTTTGGAGTTTGAAAATAATGGATGAGTAGTGTAAGATGCGATGTGAGTAATCATAATAATCTCACATCATCATCTTACCATTCATGATTTGATCGGTTGGTCACAATTATTGATGGTGTCGATGCTATAGGCTAAATTAGGAGTGAGTGCATGTGCCATTTGATGGCTTACCATGACTCCTCAACCTAGATCACCCACAAGATGATCATATGATCATGGAATTTTTGAAAACAAGAGTCATGTTTTAACATTAATTGTGATCAAAATTTGATGGTTTTAGATTAAATCGATTTGTCCTAGCCAAATCTTTCAAACAAGCTTTTGTAAACCAAATTCTATTTTATTTGAAGAGATTAGGACCCATGCATGATATTGAATGGTTGTGATCTAATGATTTCTTGATTTAGAATTCCAGAAATTTAAATATTGATCACTGTTTGAGTTATATAAAATTCGATGGTATTAGATGCATATCTTAGAAATAAGGGTTTTTGAGCCTTATAGGTTATGTTTTGCTTGCTTGTTGTAGTATGAAAACAAAAACTCATCTTGAATGGTTGTGATCACTGATACAATTCCATAAATTTAAATATTGATCATGGTTTTAGTTATAGAAGTCAATGGTGTAGATTGTATGTGTTAGATTGATGTTCATAGAAGCACTATAGACTATACCATGCTTGATAGAGATAGTATAATAGTAAATAATCATCTTACATGGATGTGATTTACGAATTCTTGATTTAATTCCAGAATTTTATTAGATTTGATCTCTGTTTTGACTATACAAAATCAATGGTATTAGATGCATGTGCCAGTTTTGATAAGGCTAAGTTAGCATAGACTACACCTTGCTTAATTAAACATAGAATTATAGAAAATACTATTAGTAAATGGCTGACTGATGGAGTTCTGATTTAGTTCCATATTTTTGAAAACACATGGTAATTGTTTTTTATCATGTGGGAGCAATGGTGATGGATCGATTACTTGAAAAATGCTAGAAGTTGGTGAACAATAGATTATAAGGGAAATTGGATATTTTCACATGTAGGATTGATAATCCCTTTGTAATGACCCTAAAATTTTGAAATAAAATCAACTGCTTTGATATGCGTGTTTGGCACAAAAATTGAGACAAAATTAAAATTTTATTATAAAAATATTGTTATCCATATTATTAATCTATAAGTATGTGAAACCATGTGTCACATGTGACAGAAATCTGAGGCTTAATTAGACCTCCTGTAGAATGATACGCACCAAGATGTGGTATGTATGCTCAACATCGGAACGAAAACTTAGAGAGGGAAATATCATAGATATTTCATGGCTTAGCTTATAAGAGAAGGAAGAGGTTGGAACTCAACCTCTCTTCATTTCTTTCTTCTTGTTTGATGTGGTTTTCTACCTACAAAATTACAAGGTGTGCGGATTGCGGATCACGGAGTATGTGATTCGAATTCTAAAGAGCTCTATGTGTGAAGACAAGGGTTAATATGACAACTAGATCCTAAAATCTGATCTAAAAGTGTGAAGGAGGTTGCCGATCAACGTCAGCATGTCGTGACTGTCCTGAGGAGAGGTACCCACCTTGGTGTGTTGGCGTGGAGCCGCGCATCTGTGTTTACGAATCACGAACGGCGAAAAATCTCCGATTCGAACTTGAAACCCACCTTGAGCTGAAGTTGCCTTAAATCATGGAAGCAACTCTAAAGATGTGAGTTATTACATGCTTTGAATAGTTTTGATGCTTTAAATGTGAGGAGGCATGAGCTTGTATGATTTGCAAAGAATCATAAAAAGTTAGAGATGAAATAGGTCAAAATTATTGAACAGCATTGATGACAAAAACTATCATATCCGATCGATCAAATTTAATATTTAATCGATCAAATTGTAATCCGATCGATCAAATTTAAGAATTGATCGATTGAATTATATAATATCTTATGTAACAGAAGGATATTTTTCTGGAGGTTGTAGCTCGATAAATCCGATCGATCAAATTTGAGATTTGATCGATCGAATGAAGGATTGATCGATCAAATATGAAAATGATCGATCAAGTGAAGTATTGATCGATCAATTTGAAAATTGATCGATCAAGTTGAGAATCTGATCAATTATTTGGAGAAAATAATCAATCAAATTGTATATAACAGTATATAAACAAGAAGTCTGAAATTTTAGGAAATTGTGCTCTGACAGGTTCGATCGATCAAATTTGGAATTGATCGGTCAAATTGTAAATCTGATCGTTCAAATATAAAAATTGATCGATCGAATTCCCCTGTTCTGTCTGTGTTGGTTTATGGGACCCAATCGATCAGATTGAGAATCCGATCGATCCAATAGGGAAATTGATTGATCAAATTCTCCTATTTTGTCTATTTTGATTTTCTGGAAAAAAAGCACTGTTGGAAATTATACCAGTTGACTTTCTAAGACCTCTGACACTTAGTATATGGTACGTATGGTCTAGGTTAAAACAAAGATGCTTAAAAAGCTTTGGATTTACTTAAAAAGATACTATTTAAGGTAGAAGAAATTTAACTTAACTTATATTTGATTCTGATCTCATGAACTCATAATATCTGTATTCTGACACTTGTTCTGATCCCCGTCTTAAAGCATTCATTACATATAAATGAAATATTATGTCATTTTAAATTCTAACACTTGACTCATGCTATCTGACATCTGATTCCTAATATTATATGTAAGCGTGTGATTTAAAATTCATGTGACAAATCCCACCGACGCAGCGATATACCCGTGATCGGCACTGCGGGATATCCGTGTATTTGTTCTGTGATCTGCCTAGTACAAGTTGCTCTCATTACGCAGAGGCTTGTTGCATTCCTGCAATTGTTTATTGAACGACGATAGTCGGGGTTACCCATCGACAAACATCTGACTACCGCGTACTATATTCACAGGAGTTACTTAAGTATATGATTTAAGTCATTTAATATAAAATATACACTTCATCTGAAACCGTGAGCATAAGTCTGATTCCTATTATCCAGTAATTGTCATCTATCATTTCAAAACATCAGCATCTGCACATGTCTAGTCTTTGAAATATCTGCTCCACTCTGATTATCTATTATGACATATGTTTCTGACAATCATGTTTTACAGTTTAGATATAATTTAATTGAGTTTCTTCTATTGAGCTTAGATGGTTAACTCATTCCCAACTATATGTCACAAGTTCCGAGGTTCATCACGTAGGCATTGAGAGTGATCCTGACTATCAGCCTGAGGCTGAGGAGAAGGAGGATACTGATATCCCGACTAACGAGTTTTACCCATAGATTGGGTACTTAGTGTTATTTACTTTTGGGAGTTCTGTATATGATACTTTTAGATTATCTGGTCTGGTGGCCACTCTGTTTTGTATTAAATTTTGTAGTTATTTTTACTTTACATTTGTATACATTTTGTAGGAATCACTATTGGAAACTATTATTTTTGGGTGATGGATGTCCATCACCAGTGGATCTTCTTGGTTTCTTTTTGAGGATGTATACATATTTTCTTGTCTATAGATTATTTTCTTTTTTTTTGTGCTATTTATGATGACTCTATCTACCTCTTTAGATGGTGTCTGCTCTGATTTCCGCTACATGAGTAGACACGTGTGTGTTTGTTCTGGGGATTGTCGGTGGCGATGATCCTGATGGCACGGGTTTTCGTATGTGAAAATCCGGGTTGTCACACCCTTAGTTATAATAAAAATGATTTTTGAAAATTTTTGATTTTTGGAATAAAAATGACTTTTGAAATTAAAAACAAGTCATAATTTTTTATTCGATCGGACGGCCCTTAAAGGCTAGATCGAGATTTTATTGATATAGGACAAAATATAATACTTTGGCGATTAAGATAGTTGCGACGACAATTCGTGCCATTAGATCGATAGGACGGACCATAAATAGGATCTTTATTTAATCTGTTATTGATTTGGAATATCTCCAAGTCAAGATCAGAAAATTAATTGGCATAAGATGGGCAAAAGGTGGACCCCATCAATGAACATTTTAAAAGGCACTAATAAGGCCCAAAACAGAACATTTATTGAGATAAGTGTGAAATCTTAGGATATAGACAGAGGAAATATTCAGAAAATTTTAGCTAAGTGAATAAATGGGTTCCCAATAACCTACTCAAAAATTAGACTTAAATTTTCGACAGTTTTACCTACACGGAGTTCGAAGCAAAAGGCAGCAGATCTGCCCTTTTTGCACCAGAATTTTGGGCCTCAGAAAAGTTGCGATTTCATGTGCAAAACCTTTGCCAATAAATCCATAAAAATTTTGGATCAAGTTTTGACCTTTGCCCCAGCCTTGTGTGAAAATTTATAAGAAATTTCCACCAACCATAATAGCTAGAAATTCCGGATCATCGGGACACAAAACAATGTCAAATGGTATATAGCCAGTGGCCAGAATTGACCTCTGATCAGATGGACCTAATTCTAACATGATCTATAAATAATTTTCCAACAAAATATTATGGGTGCGATTTCGATATCGGTACTATAACATTAAGGACCCGACATCAAAGACCATCGAATCTGGTCTAATGATTTGTTAAGAGAAAAAAGATCTCTGTAATTTGATAGCCTTGATCATGTTTTTGAGTGCCACCACCTAAGAAAGATGAGGTTGCCAGTACTCTTTCACCCAGTTTTGGAAGAACTAAGAAATTATGTCGGAGTCGAAAATGGCGGCCAATTTATCGTGAAGTGTCCGGTACACTTAGGAAAAATCTGTAAATTATGGAATATAGTGAAAATCTTGACTTTCCCTAAAAACCCGTGATGATCTAAAGCAACGCTTGATCATAGTGACCACTGTTGATGCATTGTGGGGCCCTGATAAAGTTAACTTGGTCAATAAGTCAAAGAGTGGACCTTTTGAAGGCCGAATACTACAATTTGTTAAGTAAAACTAAAAGACCAGATGCCCGGCCCTTAGCCCGATAAATTTTGAACTTGAAATCATACACTAAAGTTATGGCCCAGCCCAAAACTCCTTTTGAAAAATTGGTAATTGCACCCCTCGAAAAGTTTTGTGTACCCGCTTATAGGCCCGGACCTTAGAACGACCCGTATACTTAGATTTGGATCTAGTGAAGGCCCAACAGACCTAGGAAATGATCCATGGACTTCTAAGCTTGTGAGTTTAGAATGTATTAACTCAATGACTTGACCCAAAATCTGGTACGGATAATGTTGTTGGCATCCTTATCCTTGCTATAAAAAGATATAAGTGGATCACAACTGAAAACTTTGACCCGTTGGGCCCAAGGCCCAATGTAATTAATTACAAATGTGACAGTTCGGTTTTCCTACCCCGAAATCCATGCCGTCAGATCGTAGATTACAATCCCAAAATAGAACACTTGGTATATCCACACACATATTGGAATTCAAAGCAGATATCATTGTAGAACACATATCATATGGCGAAAGAAATCTCCAATTCTAAATGGAATACATACACATTATAATGGTTCTATCTCTATGTAGATCATACGAATAATAGAACCAAAATGAACCATTGGTGATGGCTGACCATCACCTAAACAGTGGTTCACAAAATAGATGTTTACTACTTTACTGAATCCAAATTCTACAACAAAAAGGCTGGTACCAAGCCCAAAATCTCAAAAGATAAGCTACCGAATCCACGAAGGAAAGTACCCCTCTGGCGGAGGCTCAGTCTCTTCCTCAGGGAAGTACTCTGGGTCACTCTCAGGATCCAGCCCCTTCTCTGATCCTACACTTGTGACGTATAGTCGGGGTGAGCTAACAGTCTAAGTCCAATAGGGGTCAATCAGACTAATTCATTTTTAACCATATCAGAGCATAAATCAGATAACAAAATTTAAAGACATGATCAAAATAGCTATTCAGTGATGGTGTTCAAGACGAAATTTCATTAACACATTCATATGTAATTTTGTATCGAATCGGGATGCAAAGACAATCTTGATTTGAAATCAAATATTTCGTGATTCACATGCAATTTCTTATCTAATACCTAACTTAAACCCATAACTTAACTATTCTCCTAAGCATATATAGCATTGGAAGCCAAAGTTTTACCGATGGGAATCCTCCTAACCATCGTCATTCAATGAACAGTTATCGTAAGTGCATTGTGGACCAAAAATCAGATGGAACCGTATCAGTTTAAAGAATGTACAGATAAACTGTCGTATTGGTGCAAAGAGCTGGAGGATTCATTCATGTGAACCTTAAATCAATGTGCAAACTTTAACATATAAGTCAACATAGTGCAGTGTATTTAATTCGAATGCATTCAGACAAATTCAGAGTTAAGGTTTTCAAAAGCACATAAGCAGATTCAAATTTCGAATACTAGAGTGTACGCATCATTCAAAATACAGTTAGGCTTAATGTTCATTATTCAATCATATTATTCATGAAATTCAAGTTAAAATGTGATCAGTGTTGAGTTTTCCCCTACCTCAGCTAACGCGAAACTCAAATTTTAGCGAAGATCCTAATGCACGATTTTGAACTTCACTAGATACCCTATGACATCAAGAAATCCTTTATTAATGGTCTAGGGATTGTAACATAGAAAAACCCTGGAAGAATTTCCCAAAAAAATCAAAATAGCCCAAACTGGCACAGTCTCATGCACGACTCCAAACTCGCGTGTGCGAGTTTCAGAGACTGTACTCGATTTTCAAATTTCCGTCCTTGTTTTTCTTCTCCCTTTTTATCCACACATACAAGCAATTAATTCAAGAATTTAACCTACTAATTTAAATCATTTGAGATCAATTAGACCTCACCCTTTTAAGCTCGCAATATCATCTTGAAAATGAGCTATTTTCGAGAATTTTTGGCACTATTCGCCTCTTGTACGCTCAAGGGTCTAACGCCTACCCTCCTGCGATCACTAACAGATGCGAGGGCCCAATTCTAACCTTTCAAACTTACACCGCTACTCGAACACTTTCACGCGAAGAGAATCGCGAGATGAAACTCTTCTCGAAAGAGGGTTTCTAAAGAGGGTTTGGAAGAATGGATTCTCCCATGATCTTGGATCGTAACCCGTCGAAACCAAAGCTATCCATGTGCGATTTATCAAGGAGAAGGGGATATTGAGAGGGAGATCAACGAGATCAACGACATCAACAAGGCAACGAGATCAACGACATCCATGTTCTCTTCCTCAAGCTCTCTCTCTCTCTCTCTCTTTTCTAACTTACTCTTTAAATTTCTTTTGCAAATAAGCTTACCCGAGAAGCTACTCTTTTATTCACTTGGGCTTGCCTAAATTTTAAGCATTCACACCCATTTGGCATGTTTGCTCTTATCCACTTGCTCTTAGGTTGGTTGTGAAACCAATACACCTAGGTGAGGTGTTGGTTCAATTCCAAATGAAGGTTTGGTCCTGTGTGAAACTAGCACACCCAAATCACCTAGTAGTTGGATTTGGTGCTAAACTATTACACCGTAACGGCGTATTAGTCATTATTCAAAAAATCACAATTAAGCTAAAACAAACCCAAATTTATCTATCTGGAAAGATCCGAACCACTATCTTGTTCCGTAACTGAAATGTACACTTAATGGAACGCGTAAGGTTCAGAAAATTGGGGGTATTACAAAAAAGTATTAATTAATGGGAATCGACCCAATGTCCTCACCCCAATGGTTGAACAAATACCACATTTGGTCCTCATAGGAATTTTGAGATGCTCTTTGAGCACTTAACCAAAATCTTAAGAAACTAATCGGATACTGGACCGATGAGTTGGGAATTAAGCGAAATCGAAATAAAGTAGCATAATCGCTAGGCGGGGATACACTCGATGAATGTCGGGGATCAACCTTCAATAATTGGAGTAATTGTGTTGGTGAAAGTTGTAGTCAAATAGTTGACTTGACTCAGGTATTAGCTGAAATAAAGTAATAAGAAAACACTTAGGATAACTGGAAACAAGATCCCTGATGCCCTTAAAATCATTCAATCGTTGTGCGAATAACAATAAACATAAGTCTTATAGGGACAACAAAAGTAGCACTAGACATAGAGCATGCTAACTTATGCCGATCCTCCCTAAGGATCGAGTTTAATCAAAGATTTGTTGACATGAATATTGATTGAATGCTTGATTGATTGACATAGGTAGAAATTGATTAAATGGTTGATTGATTGACATAAATAGAAATTGATTGATTAACTCAGATGGAAATTGATTGATATAGATAGAAATTGATTAATGGATTGATATAGATGAATGATAATCTATCATTAAAGATGAAAGATGATAGAAAATTTAAATGATATGAGAAAGTTGATATTTAACCTCAAAAAATACATTGAAAAATAATTGGCAAACTGTAACGACCATAAAATTTTGAACAAGAACCTGACTATTTCGATATGCGTGCCCAGCACGGAAATTGAGACAAATTTAAAATTTTGAAATTTATATTATTAGAAATAATATTAAGCTATAGTTAGGTGAATTCTCACTTTAATCCGAGTCTTGAGAGGCGTTGATGCGGCGTGATACGCCGTGGAAACTACGTGGGTGCTCCACACCAGAGCTTAAGTTTAAAGAAAACAAAAATATCTGTGATATTTCTGTTTCTTAGCATATAAGGGAAGGAAGAGGGTTGCAATTGTTACTCTACATCTTCTCCTTCTCTTCCCTGAAAGATCTGCAACTAGGTTATAGGTTTTAGTGGGTTCTTTGAGAGAAAGGGGTTGAGAATACCCTAGATCATATATTTGTCTGACGTAGAGTGTGGAGGGGTCAGATACAACGCTCCATATTGAGTCTGAGAATGTGTGCTGAAGCTGTGTGTTGGAAGCGGAGTTGAGCTTCTGCTTATCCGAGTCATTGCGACAATAAACTCTGAAAGTCGGATCTGAAACCCTCCGGATCGCATTTGCCGAGACCCCGAAAGGGCATGATTATAGGTGAGCATTTACACTTGAGAAGGGTGAAATTAAGGCCTCTAATATGTGTGTAAATGTGTGTGTGAGAGGTGGTTAAATACCATTAATGAAAAAGGGGTTAAAATAGGTTAAATGGGAGACCTCCATTAATGACAGAGTTTCTGTCATTATTGATCGATCAATGACAAGATTGATCGATCAATATTTGGGTGATCGATCAATGAAGACCATTGATCGATCAATCTGTATAAAATAAAGAAGGGAACAGAAGCCCTGAAATTCTCAGAAGTTCAATGCTCGAAGGGTGTTGATTGATTAATTAGTGGATTGATCGATCAATCCTGAGTATTGATCGATCACAGAGAGGGTGATCGATCAATGAAGACATTGATCGATCACTGGAGAGTATTGATCGATCAATGAAGGCATTGATCGATTAATCTGTATAAATTTTAAATGTGAACAGAAGGTGAGAAATTTGAGATTTTAGGCTATTGATCGATCAATAGAGGCATTGATCGATCAACAGGATGCATTGATCGATCAACTGAGCTAGTGATCGATCAATTTTCCTGTGTGGATTGTGAAGAGGAAAGGAGCTATTGATCAATCAATAGAGGTATTGATCGATCAATGATGAGTGGTGATTGATCAATAGAGGCTATTGATCGATCAATTTACTCTATTGCTTGTTAAAGAGAAGAGAGAATTGATCGATCAATGGGTTGCATTGATCGATCGACAAGAGGGATTGATCGATCAATAAGAATGGTGATCGATCAACCACCCCTGTTTCTGCCTGTTTTGATTTTTATAAAGTAAACACCACTGGACATCGTGCCAGTTCATGTTCCAACATTCCTGACATGTAGAATACTATGTTTATGGTCTAGGATCAGACCATGACGCCTTAAAAAGCTTTGGATTTGCTTAGAAGAGGTCTGACCTAAGGTAGGGGAATTCAATTAAAATTGCATTTATTTTTGATCTCATGGTTCCAAATTTTCTGTATTTGACTGCATAGTCTAAATTTTTACCGTCCAGATACGTCTAGCATATGTGTGATAACTCTGATATCTGTCATCTGAATCCCGTTCAATAAGATATATCTGCATGTGATTTATGGTTTAATATTCCGACGAATCCCACCGACTCGGCAGTAAATCCGTTTCTGGCACACTCATTTATCTGCCTGGAAATCCTCGGCACAATTGCACTCCGTAGTTGAGGCATTGTAGCATTCCTGAAATTGTTCATGTGAACGACGATGGCCGGGATTACCCATCGGACCAAATCTGGCTATCACGTGCTATATTCACGGGAGTTATTTAAGTTATTATTCTAAGTCATTGAATGATATATGCATTACATTCTGTAAACTCTAATAAGATCTGCCTGCTTTGATAAATTCTGCATATCTAACACATCTGTTCACATCTGTTCTATTACGATTATATCTTCTCCAACCATGTTTTACAATTAAGATGTAACTTTAACTGGAATTCTTCTATTGAGCTAGGATGTAGCTCACCCTATTTCTAAATCATTTATAGGTTCTGAGGTTGTAGTTCCCGACACCGAGAGCGACCCAGATTACCAGCCTGACCCAGAGGCTGAGGCCGAGGACGAGGAGACGGGCATCCAGGCGGACGAGTTCTATCCGTAGCCTAGGTACTTGAGTCCGATATTTTGTATTTTGATACTCCGGATTATTGTGTGCCTGGTAGCCACCGTCTATATATATTACTATAGATATTGTATTTATGTGCTTTTATAATTTCTATTGGAACCACTATCAGGAACTATTGTTTGGGTGATGGATGTCTATCACCAGTGGGTCTTCTTGGTTCCTTTTTGGGAATGTATATTCTTTTGATATATTTAGAAACATGTTTCATTTTATTATTGTTTCTTTTTATTTTTAAATGTCTTATGTGATGACTCGACCTACCACTGCTGGACAGTGTCTGCTTGGTTTCCGCTATACGAGCAGACACTTTGTGATTTGTCCTGGGGATCATCCAGAGTATGATCCTGATGGCACGGATTTTCGGGCATAGAAATCTGAGCTGTCATAGTTGGTATCAGAGCCTAGGCTTTAGGTTGAACTACGGGTTCATGTTGGATTGTTTTCACAATCTATGTACTGATCAATGTTATTGTTTTCACAATGACAGACCAGTGTGGGCCCTAAGTTCAGAGGCGGACACAGTGGAGGTAGAGGAGGTCAGAGAGATATTCCTCTGAGGGAGATACCCGATGTGGTAGGTACGTCGTGGGGATTGGAATTCCTCTCGCACACAAACGAGGTTCCTGTGAGACCGAGAGGAGGTAGGAGAGGTAATGAGGAGAGAATGGAGCAAGTGTTGGAAGCATTGGCTACTAACGTCACTCAGCAGATAGCTGCTCTGACTCAGCAGGCAGCTAGACCACCTCATCAGCCTAGTGGATTCGTGGAGTTTAGGAGAATGAGACCTCTTAACTTCTTGGGTCAGACTGATCCCATAGAGGCAGAGGGATGGATAGAAGAGATGGAGAAGCTTTTTGAAGTGCTCCAGTGCAATGATGTAGAAAAAGTACATTGGGCCACTTTCAAATTGGATGGTGACACTGGACCTTAGTGGAAGTCGGTGTCACAGAATAGACAGAGAGTTTCCTCACACTCTTTGGACATGGGAGGAGTTCACGAAAGTGTTTTACCACAAATACTTTCCGAAAATTGTGAGGCATCAGTGGGAGGTAAAATTTATAGAGCTGAAGCAGGGTGCCATGTCAGTGAGGGATTATGGCGCTGAGTTTGATCGACTGGCTAGGTTTGCACTCCAGCACGTAGCCACTGAACTGATGAGAGCAAGGAAGTTTCAACTTGGCCTGAGACAGAACTTACAGAAGGATGTCGCCATGTGGGTAATGGAGACATATGAGGGAGTGATGGCCAAGGCTCTCATAGCAGAGGAGGAGAACCAGAAACAGTTCTCTTGGAGAGACAAACAGGTGAGAGAGAGGCCATTTCAGGGGCAGTCTCAGGACTCGAAGCAGAATAAGAGAGCTAGATTCTCAAGACCTCTGAGATACCCTACCCACTCTTGACCGGCGATTTCTTCAGGTCCGAGTTCGTACCAAAGAGCAGCAGTGCCTATATCTTCCAGACCATTTTGACCATCTGGATCTTCTGGTAGAGGGGCTTCAGTGACCCAGGGACCTTCAAGGGTCTCATCTTTCACTCCAGCCGTGTCATGTGCAAAGTGTGGGAAACCACACAAAACAGAGGATTGTCGGAGGGATACAGGGGCGTGCTACAGGTGTGGCAAGATGGGCCACTTGGTTAGGAGTTGCCCCGAGGAGAGCAAGGACAGCAAAGAGAGGTCAGGACCGGTGTCCACGCAAATATCTTCTCGACCTGTGGTTCATGGTCGAGCATACGCCGTTACCGTGACCAATGCTCTGACATCGAATGATGTCATCCAAGGTGAGCTGAAAGTATATAGGAGTTGTGACATTTACTTCCATAGAGCTCGAGTCTTGATTGACCCAGGCTCTACACATTCATTCGTAAGGCCTCAATTTACGAAAGAATTGAGTGCCACTCCTGAACAGCTAGATTTTATTTTGACAGTGTCCATTCCTACGGGTAGTGCAGTGAATGCACTCACAGTGTGTAAATCGGTGATAGTGTCAGTAGATGATCACGAGACACTGGCAGACTTAATTCTGTTAGATATGAAGGGATTCGATATCATTCTATGAATGGACTGGCTATCCGCTTACCACGCGAGCGTTGATTGTCTTCAGAAGATAGTAGTTTTTTGCCCTCTAAAGGAGCGATCATTCAGATTCTTCGGGGTGAAGTCTAAGGTAGCTCCATTGATATCTACTATTCGGGCCGAAAAGATGATGAAGAGTGGATGCAGTGGATATATGACCTTTCTACAAGAGCAACGGGAAGAGACGAATGTGATATCCGATATTCACGTTGCATGCGAGTATCCCGATGTGTTCCCTGAGGATTTGCCAGGACTACCACCAGCTCGGGAGATTGAGTTTGTAATAAATTTGGTTCCAGGCACTGAACCAGTATCTAAGGCTCTTTATCGGATGGCTCCAACAGAATTACAAGAGTTGAAGGAGTAACTACAAGAACTGCTTGACAAAGGGTTCGTTCGATCGAGTGTCTTCTTGGGGAGCACCCATGTTGTTTGTCAGAAAGAAGGATGGTTCAATGCGTCTGTGCATTAACTATCGACAGTTGAACAAGTTGACGATTAAGAATCGTTATCCGCTCCCTAGGATCGATAATCTGTTTGTTCAGTTACAAGGAGCGAGGTTCTTTATGAAGATTGACTTGAGGTCAGGTTACCATCAGCTACAAGTCAAAGCAGAAGATATTGAGAAGACGGCGTTCAGAACCAGATATGGGCACTATGAATTCTTGGTTATGCCATTTGGATTGACGAACGCACTTGCGTCTTTCATGGACTTAATGAACCGAGTGTTCAAACCACACTTGGATAAGCCTGTGGTTGTCTTTGTAGATGACATCCTTGTCTATTCCAAGACAAAGGAAGAACATGAAGAACATTTACACGTAGTTTTACAGACCCTCAGAGAGCACAAATTGTATGCAAAGCTCAGTCAGTGTGAGTTTTGGCTTGACCAAGTGAGTTTCTTGGGTCATATTTTTTCTGCAAAGGGTATAACAGTCAACCCAACAAAGATAGAAGCGGTCGTGAACTGGGAACAACCTAGAACGGTGACTGAGGTCCGTAGTTTCCTTGGTTTGGTAGGATACTACAGGCGATTTGTAGAGGGGTTCTCCAAGCTATCAAGTCCGCTTACTCAGCTCACTAAGAAAAATGCTAGGTTTGATTGGACTGATTAGTGTGAGAAGAGTTTCCAGGAACTGAAGACGCGTCTGACTACAGCACTAGTATTGGCTATACCTTCTGGCAGAGGAGGTTTTGCTATCTACAGTGACACATCATATAGTGGTTTGGGTTGTGTCCTCAACCAACACAAGAAGATTATCGCGTATGGCTCTAGACAGCTTAAGGAACATGAGAGAAATTACCCGACTCATGATTTGGAGTTAGCGGCGGTGATCTTTGCTTTGAAGATTTGGAGGCACTACTTATACGGTGAGACATTTGATATCTACATCGACCACAAAAGCCTTAAGTATCTGTTTACCCAGAAGGATTTGAATATGCGACAACGCAGATGGATGGAGTTCTTAAAAGATTATGATTGTTCCATCCAGTATCACCTTGGGAAGGCCAATGTTGTAGCAGATGCTTTGAGTAGGAAGTCTTCAGCACAGCTGACACATCTTATCACCAGAGTACAGCGGCGGCATCTACTTGAGGACCTGGGCTTGTGCGATACACTGATTGATGTCAGAGGTTCAGGGGCATTGATGGCTACTATTGTGATATGGCCCACGTTGTTTGATAACGTGCGTAAGCTCCAGATGATTGACGATGAGCTTATGGCCATTAGAAAGGATGTGATCAATGGGATCCGACCCGATTTCTCCATCAAGGATGATGGTACATTACTATTTTGAGATCGGATATGCATACCAGCTAACAAGGATCTAAAAGATACTATTTTGGAGGAAGCACACAAGTCTACGTATGCTATACATCCTGGGAGTACCAAGATGTACCAAGATCTCAAGCAAAGTTTTTGGTGGAGAGGACTAAAGAAAGATGTTGCAAATTATGTTTCTCAGTGTTTGGTCTGCCAGCAGGTGAAAGTAGACCATCAGAATCCGGCGGGTTTGTTACAACCATTACCAATACCAGAGTGGAAATGGGAAGTCATTTCTATGGATTTTATTTTGGGATTACCGAGCACATTGAGGAAGAACAGTGCCATCTGGGTTATTGTAGATCGACTGACGAAATCTGTGCATTTTCTATCGTATCGGACTACATATACAGCCAATAAGCTAGCAGAGTTGTACATGAAGGAGATAGTTCGGTTACATGGCATACCAGTCAGTATCGTATGTGATAGAGATCCGCTCTATACGTCGCAATTCTGGCAACGATTTCAGGAAGGCATGGGTTCTAAATTGGAGTTCAGCTCAGCGTTTCATCCTCAGACAGATGGGCAGACTGAGAGAGTGAACTAGATCGAGTTCGCTTACAATAATAGCTATCAGTCGAGTATTGGGATGGCGCCTTATGAAGCCTTGTATGGACGTCGATGCAGATCTCCATTGAATTGGGAAGAAGTCGGCGAGAAGCTTGTTTTGGGACCTGAGATCGTGGACAGTACCACCGAGACGGTTTGGTTGATCCATAAAAAATTGAGGGTTGCTCAAAGTCGCCAAAAGAGCTATGCCGATCTCCATTGAACGCACGTGGAGTTTCAGGTATAACCGAATATGTTAGACAAAGTTGCTATTCATAGTTAATATGATTGGCTAGGGACATAACCACTATTTTTCATATTGGAGACAAGGTCTTTGTGAAGATCTTGCCAACCAAGGGCGTGATGTGCTTTGGAAAGCGTGGGAAGTTGAGTCCTCGATATATCGGTCCATTTGAGGTACTCGGACGGGTTGGCAAAGTCGCTTACCGGATTGCTTTACCATCGCAGTTGATGAGCATGCATAACGTGTTTCATGTTTCCATGCTGCGACGATACGTGCGTGATCCGACTCACGTCTTGGATTTCCAGCCGATTGAGTTATAGGAAGACTTGACGGTGATTGAGGAACCAATCGCGATCTTGGATCATCGAGATCAAGTTTTGCGAACCAAGCCGATTCCACTGGTACTTGTTAAGTAGAGAAATCATTCAGATTCAGAAGCTACTTGGGAACGCACAACTGAAATTCGCGAGCAGTACCCGCATCTGTTTACTTGACGTAAAAGGTACTTTCACGGATCGATTTACGTTCAAAATTGTACGTATATGCGTGATTTACCCGGGTACTGTATGTAGTTTATGGTGTACCTTTATTGCTATAAATACTGTTGATCCACAATATGAAAAAAAAAAAAGAATAAAAATATAAAAAGGTTAGTTCTAGTGTGATTGATCGATCAATTGGAGTTATTGATTGATCACCATGGTTCATTGATCGATCAATGAGGTCATTGATCGATCAATAATGTCTAGTTGTGGGGTTGAGCTCGATTGATTGATCGATCAATTTGTGTATTGATCGATCAATGTAAAGAGTGTTGATCGATCAATATGGTAGTGATCGATCAACAATGGAGTCATTGATCGATCTATGCATCGGGCTAGGGCATAAAGATGCTTCTTTGATCGATCAATAAAAGCATTGATCGATCAATCCTGGGGTTTAAGTTAAGGTTTGGGGTTTTCGAACGGTCATTTGCACTAACGTTGGAGTGATCGATCAAGGGCGAATTTGCAACCGACCATTCAACATCCTTCCCGACTCATTTTTCGGCCATTTAGCTCCTTCCTTTCGCGTGATTCGAGTGGATTTCACTCCATTCGCTCGGTAACTTCTCCTCTTTGCTTTTTATTGATTCGTTTGTCGTTCTTTTTGCAAATTTTGACCATGGGGCCGCGAACGAAGAATGCTTCGCGAAAGATCCCGACATCTCGGGCACGTACACCCGTACCGCCCACCGAACCCGTTGCCCAGACCTCTATGCCACCCGTGGCACCTGTTTCGAGCGTGGTTCCACCCGTTCCACACCCCGTCCTGGCCTAAATCGAACGTGAAGTCCCCAAATCTTGGTGGACTTCCAAAACTTTTCTCCTCGAATACGTCTTCACTTCCTCGCTTTACGAGGACCGACCCGAAATGGCTTGGGCCAAGGGTTATATTCAAAAGCTCGGGTTGAAGCCCTTGCTTGAACCTTTCCACGATCACTACTGTCCTAGGATCGTGAGACTTTTCTTCCAAAACCTACGGTAGGGTGATAGTCGGCACCGACTCGTCACGACCATCGATGGGTTCGAGTACAAATTCAACCATTTTCATGTGGCGGTGGCACTTCAATGCCCGTCCGCTTACGTTGAAAATGCGGGTTTGGATGCCCAGTATGTCAAGGGGGTCCCTTTCACTGACGTGGTCACCAAAATGACCCAAGGTCAGCATGGGAAGGGCTAATCCATCTCACGGGCCCAATTACCCGACAATTTGTGGATGCTTGATACATACATCAAGTGTGCACTTAACCCATTTTTGCACAAGTCCTCGCGGACTGGTGTGGTGCAACAGGCACTATTTTCTGCCTTTGAGAACTGTTGGTTCTCTATGGCTGACTTGGTCATAGATGGCATCATAAATGCCAATGACCTTATGTCGAAAAAGGTAAAATCTAGGGTTAAGAAACAAATCCCCTAAGCCCACCTCATCACCAAGATGGTGGAGCAATATGCCACTCTACGCGAAGCATATATCTTGGCTCCTAACGAACCATGCTTGGTCGACAATACCAAAGTCTTTTACCTGAAAGACTGGACCAAGAGTTACAATTTGTTGGTTCGACGGCTCCCGGAGGAGGAGGGCGTAGCTGAGCCCGTTCCGCCTGCCGTCGCCGAGGGTGCGGCACCTACCCAGCCTGCACTTGGAGAGGGGGAGGCCCCACGTGATCCACCACCTCCGCCTGAGGTGTCTACAACCGCCCCGTCACACCCCATCGCATCCCCCACCACCTTCCTCAGTTGACGTCGCCGCGATGCTTCGTGAGCTTGTGGAGGGTAACCAGCATATACACGAGCAGTTGGATGGCATGGAGGCGTTCCAGAGACGGATCCATCGCTGTCTAGATTATCACAAGGGCATGCATGAGCTCCTCATGCAGCACTTATACGCCACGACGTCCACACCGATGATCGCCCCCGCTTGTCAGCACGTGGTGGACCCTCGTGACTACCGCACACCACCACCTCGTCCTAGCAGACCCACTCCTGACGAGGCCGGACCATCTGATGTCCCAGCAGGTAATTAGTTTACTCTTTTAGTTAATCTTGTTGATAATTTTCTATGTTTACTACAATCTATTTATTTCCATTTCATTTCATGTTCTGTATATATAGTTCATTCCTGCTTGATGTAGTACTGTTATTTTTCCTCACTGCAATAACTATGACCACCCTGACATTTTCGAGGACGAAAATTCCGAAGGGGGGGATAATGTAACGACCCTAAAATTCTGAAGAAGAACCTGACTGTTTCAATATGCGTGCCCAGCACGAGAATCGAGACAGATTTTAAATTTTAAATTTTATATTATTAGAAATAATATTAAGCTGTAGTTAGGTGAATTCATGTGTGAATTCTCACTTTAATCCGAGTCTTGAGAGGCGTTGATGCGGCATGATACGCCGTGGAAACTACGTGGGTGCTCCACACCGGAGCTTAAGTTTAAAGAAAACAGAAATTTCTGTGATATTTCTGTTTCTTAGCTTATAAGGGAAGGAAGAGGGTTGGAATGGTTACTCTACATCTTCTCCTTCTCTTCCCTGAAAGATCTGCAACTAGGTTATAGGTTTGAGTGGGTTCTTTGAGAGAAAGGGGTTGGGAATACCCTAGATCATATATTTGTCTGACGTAGAGTGTGGAGGGGTCAGATACAACGCTCCATATTGAGTCTGGGAATGTGTGCTGATGCTGTGTGTTGGAAGCGGAGCTGAGCTTCTGCTTATCCGAGTCGTTGCGCCAATAAACTCCGAAAGTTGGATCCGAAACCCTCCAGATCGCATTTGCCAAGACCCCGAAAGGGCACGATTATAGGTGAGCATTTACACTTGAGAAGGGTGAAATTAAGGCCTCTAATATGTGTGTAAAAGTGTGTGAGAGGTGGTTAAATACCATTAATGAAAAAGGGGTTAAAATAGGTTAAATGGGAGACCTCCATTAATGACAGAGTTTCTGTCATTATTGATCGATCAATGACAAGATTGATCGATCAATGAAGACCATTGATCGATCAATCTGTATAAAACAAAGAAGGGAATAGAAGCCCTGAAATTCCCAGAAGTTCAATGCTCGATGGGTGTTGACCGATCAATTAGTGGATTGATCGATCAATCCTGAGTATTGATCGATCACAGAGAGGGTGATCGATCAATGACTGATGGTGATCGATCAATGAAGACATTGATCGATCACTGGAGAGTATTGATCGATCAATGAAGGCATTGATCGATCAATATGTATAAATTTTAAATGTGAACAGAAGGTGAGAAATTTGAGATTTTAGGCTATTGATCGATCAATAGAGGCATTGATCGATCAACAGGATGCATTGATCGATCAACTGAGCTAGTGATCGATCAATTTTCCTGTGTGGATTGTGAAGAGGAAATGAGCTATTGATCGATCAATAGAGGTATTGATCGATCAATGATGAGTGGTGATCGATCAATAGAGGCTATTGATCGATCAATTTACTCTATTGCTTGTTAAAGAGAAGAGAGAATTGATCGATCAATGGGTTGCATTGATCGATCAACAAGAGGGATTGATCGATCAATAAGAGTGGTGATCGATCAACCACCCCTGTTTCTGCCTGTTTTGATTTTTGTAAAGTAAACACCACTGGACATCGTGCCAGTTCACGTTTCGACATTCCTAACATGTCGAATACTATGTTTATGGTCTAGGATCAGACCATGACGCCTTGAAAAGCTTTGGATTTTCTTAGAAGAGGTCTGACCTAAGGTAGGGGAATTCAATTAAAATTGCATTTATTTTTTATCTCATGGTTCCAAATTTTCTGTATTTGACTGCATAGTCTAAATTTTTACCGTCCAGATACGTCTAGCATATGTGTGATAACTCTGATATCTGTCATCTGATCCCGTTCAATAAGATATATCTGCATGTGATTTATGGTTTAATATTCCGACGATTCCCACCGACTCGACGGTATATCCGTTTCTGGCACACTCGTGCATCTGCTTGGAAATCCTCGGCACAATTGCACTCCGTAGTTGAGGCATTGTAGCATTCCTGAAATTGTTCATGTGAACGATGATGGTCGGGATTACCCATCGGACCAAATCTGGCTACCACGTGCTATATTCACGGGAGTTATTTAAGTTATTATTCTAAGTCATTGAACGATATATGCATTACATTTTGTAAACTCTGATAAGATCTGCCTG
This sequence comes from Chloranthus sessilifolius, assembly GCA_021018995.1. Lineage (NCBI taxonomy): Eukaryota > Viridiplantae > Streptophyta > Magnoliopsida > Chloranthales > Chloranthaceae > Chloranthus > Chloranthus sessilifolius. The sequence continues at coordinate 26,998,450 of CM037597.1, read as the reverse complement.
CTTTGATAAATTTTGCATATCTGACACATCTGTTCTGTTACGATTATATCTTCTACAACCATGTTTTACAATTAAGATACAAGTTTAAGTAGAATTCTTCTATTGAGCTAGGATGTAGCTCACCCTGTTTCTAAATCATTTATATGTTATGAGGCTGTAGTTCCCGGCACCGAGAGCGACCCAAATTATCAGCCTGACCCAGAGGCTAAGGCCGAGGACGAGGAGACAGACATCCAGGCGGACGAGTTCTACCCGTAGCCTGGGTACTTGAGTTTGATATTTTGTATTTTGATACTCCAGATTATTGTGTGCCTGGTGGCCACCGTCTATATATATATATATATATATTGTATTTATGTGCTTTTATACATTCTATTGGAACCACTATCAGGAACCATTGTTTGGGTGATGGATGTCCATCACCAATGGTTCTTCTTGGTTCCTTTTTGGGAATGTATATTCTTTTGATATATTTAGAAACATGTTTTGTTTTGTTATTGTTTCTTTTTATTTTTAAATGTTTTATGTGATGACTCGACCTACCACTGCTGGACAGTGTCTGCTTGGTTTTCGCTATACGAGCAGACACTTTGTGATTTGTCTTGGGGATCATCCAGAGTATGATCCTGATGGCACGGATTTTCGGGCGTGAAAATCTGGGCTGTCACACAAACTTAAAGAGATAAGTCACCAAATCGATATCGAATATGGTCTAAACTGATTATTAAAACTATGAAATGAAATATGAAGTAATAGAAACCTGCTTGAATATTGAACCCGAATAAGGGACAAATTAAATTATATTGAATTGAAAAAGGCAAGGAAATTATTAAAAATTGATGGATGAACATTGAAACCGAAAATGATTTCCGCAATCTTACTAAAGAATCGAATTGAATTTGAACATTGAATCGAATATTGAATATTGAATACCGAAAATTGAATATTGAATATTGAATGGCGAAAATTGAATATTAAATAATTGATATCGAATATTGAAAATTAAAAATTAAAAGATTATACTGTATTGAATATTGAACCTCGTATAGCTTATCATTATTCTTTCGAACAAGCTTGTTAAGAGCACCTCGAATTCAAATGAGTTTTGAAATAATAGGTAAGGATTGGGTCTCGTAAGGCAAATAGGGTCATTGATCATTGTCTTGATTGACTAAATGGAGAAGAGTGTCAGCCTTTCTTTGCGCGACATTGGCAATTGAATATCGATATTGAACCTTGGTTGGTGCTTAGTACCGCACCGAATTAATTAAAAGAAACTTAATAAGTCATTCTAATGATAAGCAAATAAACTGATAAATAATTGAATGGAAAAGTAACTAATGAACTAGTAAATTGTTAACCATTGAACCATGAATTTTATTAATAAACCTTATAAATTCCTCAAATTTGTTAATTCCATAATCCTTGTTAAAAAGAAAAATTTATAGTATGTTGCTTTCTTATCATAGTATATGTACTTGAATTTTTATATTTTCTGTTTAGATAGCACTTTGTTTATGGAGATTTGAATTGCTTACTTAGAATCTTCCTGCATAATATCACTTATAATTATCCGTTTTATTCTGTTGATATCACGATATGTTGTAAACTTCACTTTGCTCAATATCACAATGTGAGCCCTTCTTGAGTATATGAACTATAAGCTTAGATACATTAAGTTGTACTGGAAACCATAACTTAAAACAACTAAGACTTTACTTCGAGGCCATGATTCATACCACCCAAATGGAGTTAGGGGAGCAAGACGAGGAGAGAACCAAGAGCGGCTACTGAGCTGATAGTTTGAGCTCGTTTTGTCTATAGTGCTACCAGCACCTGCACACAAGTGATTTGTTCACGTGTTGTAATAACCCAAAAAATTTTGAACCCGAACACGTTCACCTCGGTATGTGTGCCCGAAAAAGTCGCACAATAACTTTGGAAGTTATGAGTATGTAAACTTGAAAGAATGTTATTGGTTAAAAGAAATTTGATTTAGACTTGGTCAAGGCCTTTAGCCAATGACTCGTACACCGACTCGTGTATGCATGCTCAACACCTAAGTCCACCTTAAAACCAAGTGGATAGAATTTATAAGGTAAATATCATGATATTTTGAGTTGGTTTTTGCCTTATAAGAAGAGAATGAGGAAGGAGCAAACTTCCACTTCTCCTTCTATCATGTGAACCAGTGAAAAAAAAAGGGTGGTTTAATTGTTATTCGCCTTCCTCGATAATCATTAATTTTTCGATTACTCTCGCGATACCAACTGTAGAAAGGCTACGAAACCCTTTATTGATTTACTTGAATATATTGAGGGAGTGTAGTACTGATCATGTGTGAAACGATCCTTTGGAACGTGTCATCTATATGTGACTCTATGTGCTAAGTGAACTTGTTCTGGAATCTGCCGGCTTGAGGCTTTGCAAGATTCAATCCGGCGCCTAGCAATTGGATCATCGAAAGCCGTGAAGTCAACCTTGAGAGGTAGGCTCTTAATTTTTTCTTGCTAGTTATTTTACCTAAATTTAGGTTAGTTTATATGTGAACTTAGAAATGATATCAGTTTCGTTTTTGGAGAAAATCAAGTCTTGTGAAAGAAGCTTGAAAACAACAGAAATCTAAAGGAATCGAATGTTTGAATCCAAAATTGAACGTTCGAATTTGAAATCGAACGATCGATTTTGGCTCAGACTTACAAGTTCAATTTATGAAGAAATCAAGCATTCGATTTGAAAATCGAACGTTCGAATTAGAAATCTAACTTTCGAAAATGAAATTGAACGTTCGAATTTCCCCTATTTCTAGCTTTCTCTATTTTTCTTTGGTAAAACTTTGGGAAACTTTTGTCTGTTGGTTTCAGACACTATTAACACATTATGTGGTGTTAATTAAATATAGGTTTAGTATGGAAAACCTTGGTGAGGAACCTTTGGGATAACTTTGATCGAATTCGAGTCTGAGGTAGGGGAACCTTAATATTTATTGCATTTTATAAGATGATATGAAATTGTTTTGATCATGAATTTTGAATTTGATTTAAATCTGACATAATTTTGATTAGCATGAATTCTGAACTATGAATTCCGAATAATTCTTGAATTTACATATGAATCTAAAATTCTGAAATCTGAATCTGAAACTCTGAAATCCCGAATCTGAAAATCTGAATCCTGAATCTGAAAATGTATTAAAATACATTGAAATTATATGATTAGCATATGCACTTGATTTAAGGTTCATTAGAACGAAACCCTAAATTCTATGAATCGGGTTGACAGAAAAATCGCTTGCCGCATGTTTCCTTCATAACGCAGGGGCTTGTTACAATTTCTGAAAAAAATTTCATTGAACGACGATGGTTAGTAGGGTTCCCATCGAAATTATTCATGCTCTTATGCTATAGTAACTTGAGAGGAAACTTTGAGTTATGATTTAAGTCATTTAATAAAGGAGAATGTATGAATCAGAATCTAAAACTATATGAACTTTGAACTTGTTTGATTTTCGTTCATAACACATCACCTGATTTTAGAATTGGAATTTAGTAAATGAATCTGTTTGGAATACCTGTTTTGAAAACACATTTGCTTTGAATTCCGTCTGCTTTGAAAACCATATTTGTTATGATAAAATGTAAATAAAAATGAGTTTCTTCTACTGAGATTAGACTGTTAGCTCACGCCGACTATACTTCATAGGTGTAGAGACCCAGTCTCAAGGTTACGAGAGTGATTGAGATTACGAGCCGGAGGAAGAGTCAGAGATCCCTCCTGACGAGTTCTTTCCTTAGGCTCAGAATTTAAGATCTTGGTATAATTCTTTTTGTATATGTTAAGTTGGACCTTTTGGAATTATGGGCTTGAGGCCTTCATTTTATTATTGTAATTATATCATTTTGAGGAACCTCTATCAAGAACCATTGTTTAGGTGTTGGGTTGGCCATCACCAGTGGCTCTTCTTGGTTCCTTTTTGAGAAATGATTCATGTGAGAGATCTCTTTTATTTATATGTTTAGATGTTTGTTTTACTTTTATGCTTCCTTTCTACTTTTATGGATGTACCTATGCCTTGGCACGCCGACCTTTTCGACACTCTAGGATAGGAAAATTCGGGTCATCACAGTTGGTATCAGAGCTATGGCTCTAGATTCGAATTCCATAGTGTTGGTGCACGATTTTTCTGGGTTTCTCTCAATTCTCGTTGAATAAGTGGCTTCCAATTTTGTCCTGTTGGACTCTAGCGATGTGGTGTATGTGATAAGGTGAGGATAAATAATAATAGGAGTAATTTCCTAGGATGATTCCTAGTTGATTTGTGATCGCCAGCTGCAAATATTTATCAACGCTGCAACACATCAATGATCACACGTTTAAGCGGGTGTGGGTTACTTCTATACTGAATCGTCCACCTGCGAACTCCAGCAGCAGTGCCCTCTTTTTATTAGATAGTTTCAGCTTTCTTTTTAGTTTCTCTTGTTGCGGTTATGGTCGATTTAGATTCTCCTTTTTTATTATTGATTATGATTAGGTGAGCTTATTATGATGGGTTATTTTAGTGTCCTGATGCTATCAGGAGTTCAATCATTTTCAGTTTCTCGGTATCATTAGGAGTCCAATTAATATCAAAGTCCTGGTACTACTAAGAGTCCAATCAGTTCCAAACTCCTACTGGTACTAGAAGTGCATGTGTATCAGTTCTAATAATATTCCAATTAAATAAAAGAGTCCAATTATATCGCAATTTTAGATAAAGCAGGTACGCTAATTTTATTGCAATTCTAGATAAGCAGATGTATTAATTGTATGGCAATTACAACTAAAGCACTTAAGGTAATCTTACTAGCATTCTAATTTGAAGAAAGCAAAGACTAATTTTTTACTACGACTCTGATTGAAGCAATAAATCAATTTACTAAAATAGAAATAAATGATCGAGGCAACAAAATTAACTCTTTTTTTAGAATCATAATCTACCGATCAATTATGATAAAAATCTAACTAATAATAAACGAATTAACTTTACTAAATTCTAGTTGAGATAATAAATTGACTGAACGAGAAGACTAAATTGAATCAAAGCAAATAATGATATGAAGGCCTATTTGATGCAATTAGCCAATTATATTAAAATAGAAAAAAAATACATATAATTAATTAGTTAACCCTAAACAATCTAAAAGAAAAGGGGGGGTTGGGCCCGCTATGCTAAGGAGGATTGGCCTCTTTCCCGAGTACCCTCCGTAAGCTCCCGTGGACAAATCGGATGGCTGAGATAAAAGATAGATCGATAGTTAAATAATAAAAGGGGGATTTTTAGAATTGAATTCAAAATTATAATAAGAAATCAGATTGAGAAACTAACGTTATGAACTAATATTTATATATTTTTTAGATTTTTGATGGTATGAAAATATAGAATTAAATTGTAAATTAAAATTTTAGGATTGAATTCGAGTCTGAAATCAGAAAAATCAGGCCGTATGATTAAGGACTGGTTCTGAACTCTGAGATTCAGAATCAGAAATTAATAATAGGATTGTAAATTAAGATTTTAGAGTAGAATTAGAGCATAAGGTCGGTATATCAGACCGCTAGATTAAGGATCGGTTCTAGAAACAGAGAACTGGAACCGAAAATAGGGAATTTCTGTCCGAAGAGGGTGCTATGGTCTAAAAATTAGAAATATAATTGATTAATTAAATTAAGGGGAAATCTTAAGTCTAAAATTAAATTAAATTCTTACCTAGGGTCGGGGCTGCGGAGAGAAATCTCAAAGTTCGAATCTCAAAATCATGGCTAATTTGCTCTAGGGGGTTTGCTCTCGGAACTCTCTGGTTTTAGAATTTACAGTCTCCCCTCTTTAAATTTTGCAGCCTCTCTCTCTTTGAGAAAAAGAGTTTTTATAGGTTTTCCTTCAATTACGCACATGTTTCCAGGAGTTTAATTGAAATACACGCCAGTTTTCTAGCGCTTAATCGCTTTGAGTCGATTACCGACTCAGTGAGCGACCAGCTGAATTACTCAGCGGGTTTCCTAGTCCTAACAAAATTAGGGCTAATTGTGTGCATGATGGGATGTGCGTAATCTAATTAAGCGTGTTACCTGAAACGCTTAATTGAGGAAACATATGGGTCAAGGGTAGGGGACTAGGTCGGGCATAGGCCAATTGCGCGCTGATAGTGTAGCGCTCAATCCGATCGCACGTCTGGTTCCAGGCACATAATCGAGTCTCGAAACAGTCTGTGAAAGGAAGTTTGGTCTGAAAGGATACTGATCGGGTGCTTGTGGTTCTGCGCGTGATCGAATTATGCACGGGTTTCCAGGCGCTTAATTTAGGGTTGTCCGAGCATGGTCTCAAGAATGGAATGCAGGACTATTGTTTCAGTCTACATCTCAACTATATATTATTACTTAGTGTATAGCCTCCCTACGTTGGGATCTAAACCACAGAGCTATTGTTTTAACTTGTGTTTAGCCATGTACTACTGTATGGTCTCGTGTCGAGGGTTAAAAAGGTCAAGGGCTGACCAAACGAATTCATGTACTCCGAGAGGACGAAATGAGGGTGTCTACAGATTCCCCTCTACGGCGCGCTCTTGCGAAGTAAGAACGCGTAGAAGAAGTAGACACCCCTCATTCAAGGTGCCTTCCCATTTCTTGAGAATTCATAAATGTGAATTAGTGATGCTGACATGACAAGCTTGGCTTTCTTATCTATCAGCACAAGCTTTAATGGAACATCTGAAGGGCAAATGGTAGCTGTCGAAGGGCATATTTCGGATCTGCGGGTGCATGGCACATCCTGTCACATGACGTGAGCTAACAGATGGATTTTACGTAATCGGGGTACCGGGGCGTCAATCAAATGTCCATAGGGTGTAGAGAGCAGTAATATAAAAAGAGATGATATAGTATATAATATCGAAAGCTTTTGCAAGTCATGTCAGACCTGGCGCGTCATTGCTCACACCAATGCGAGTTAGGCATTCCATTTCCAATAGGCATTTGTAAGTTCTTAGATTGCGTAAACTCATTGTTTGGCTTCCCAGGGGAATGGTTGATTTGGCGTGGTAATTGAGGTAAATTTTGTGAAGTGTGCTTAGTTAAATTTTGCATAGTGGCATATGCGCTTGATTCATCTGGAGTCATTGTTTGTTTTTGCATCTAAACAAGTGATTCTGCGCAGTGGTGTATGCACTCGATTGCGAGTTGAGAGGTTTTGGGAATTAAAAGTCAAGGCTAAGTGTAGTTGGTTGTGGTATTTAAAGAAAGGTGTATTTTGTTCATTTTGTTCTTTTCTTTTTTTGTTTTTTTTTTGAAGTAAGTAAGAGAAGAAAGATTTTTGAGATAAAAGATTTTAGAATGAGTAAGGGATTTTGAAATTTTAGAGATTTTTACTTAAGATCAATTCGGTGGTAAAATGGCAGAAAACATGGCTTCCGAGATGTCCCTAAGCAGATCCATCGATACAAGATTTATGGACCCGACCGTTCATGTGGTTGTCAAGACAACACTTAGCATGCCGGATACTCCATCTAACCTTCTCGACGAATACAGATGATTATCTCTTATGGGAGGACTACAGTAATTCACGAGTTGAGAGAGAAGGGTTTTGAAAATATTTTAACTTAATCATAGATAATTATAATTTAGAAAAAATATCGAGTAATTGAAAAAGGGATAGTACTTACCTGGGGGTGGTACTTACCTGAATTGTGCGGTGAGACCTTGGGAATATTGTAGCAGTGGTACTTTGGTAGTATAGTAGCGTCGCGATGGGACTTGGTGGCTATCATTGTAATGCAATGTTTCGGGTGCACTGTCGTAGTAGGGTACCCCGAGGATTTCTTTTTCTTTTTTTTCCCCGCTTGTTGATTAAGCGATGGTTGGCGGTTGTTAGCATGATCTCACGATGGGGCCTTGGTGATTGTAGTGGTACTGCGATGGGACTTGAGAGGTATTGCTGGGATGTTTGCACTGTAGCTTGGCAGTAGTGAAATGCGATGGGACATGGGAGGAGTCCCACATCTTCCAGCCTTTCTATTGCAGTGGCGTCTGGTAGGTTTGTGGTGAGCACTTCAGGAGGAGGCTCTTTGTTTCGGTGATGGAACGTGCTCGTGCTTTCTCCCTTTCTTCTTTTAGTGCGACCGATGTTGTTTGAAATATTTTTGGATAGTAGTGTCTGCGATGGGAAGTGAGCTAAGCATTACGCTGGGTAGGGTGTTCATGTGACAAGTGTATCTAGTTTCTTTCTTTGGTAGATCTTGGGTTCTGGTGAGATTATATTGTAGTTGCATTGTGATTGACTTAGTTTTTTTTTGTTGTTTGGTGTATTTGCGTTTTCGGGAGATTTGTTTTTGGCTTTTTGCAATGGGCCATGAGGGCATGGCTACAATTTTGTGATGGGACAACAGCAAGTGACGGTCCCTTTTCAATCTGAATGGCTCATGAGGCTCTGGATGGAAAAAGGGGACTCTCGCTCAAGAAGGGGAAATTTTCGGGCAAAATCAGGAATTAAGCACCTGATATCAGCTGCTTAAAATGATTATGCACCCGATTCTAGGCATGCGATTCAGAGTCTAAAGGAAGTATTTACGCGTGTGTAGGTTAACGTGTGATTGGATTACGCGCTCTAATACTTGCACGTGACCCGGTCAGTGTACGTGTGATCTTTCAAATTGCGTGATAAAAGTGAGTCGTTTAATCAGATTGTGCGGCTGGTGGGAAATGCGGAATCAGAAGGTCGCGCTATCTATGCGGGCGACAGTCATATTGTGCGTTTGGTTCGGAGCGCGGGCTTTCGATTGAGCGCGATGTTCCTAGCGCATGATCAGATTAAGCACACGTTTTTAGGCACGCGATTAAGGTCATACTCTATATAAGCAAAGGAGTTTTCATTTGCTTTTCATTCTCGGATTTCGTCTCAAGTCTTGACTTTTCTGAGTGTTCTAGCATTCTGAGATTCGTGTTTTAGTGATATTGAGTGATCTAACCGTCAGATTGGGATGGGGTTTCTTCCTATATTTGTTATTTCACTTTATCTTCATGTTAGTATGATTTTTGGGAATAGTATTATTCTGAGAATGGGCGGTGTTGGGAATGAGAGCATCGGTCTTCACACCGTTCCTTTTTAGGGAGTAGTGAAGGCAGCGTTGATGGGGCGACGGCGGAGGAAGTGAAGATGGCAGGGAGAGGAGGTGTTGTAAATGGAGGGATGTATCATCCAACCAATCCTTTTGTCTCTTCTACCGGTGGCTCGTTTAAGTTCTCCAAGTCTAGTGGCAACATTTCTTAAGCCTCCGATTGGATGTTCTGCTCCTCGTGTTGGCTCATCGTAATTTTAGTTTTCATTTTGAGTTGTATGTTAGATTTTAGGTTTTCATTTTGGGTTGTAATTCGAGAGGTATGCCTCCGGTGAAACTTGTAAAACTTTAAATTATAAATAAATGGGCATTTTTTTTTTATTGTATATTTTCACTGTCATGTTGGTTGGCTTAAATTTTTATTGATTAATTAACTGGACTTATTTGCTTTATCATAGTTTTAAGATTTGAGTTAGCGTATAGTTTTAAAGTTCGTTATGAGAATGACCCAAGGTTTATTCATTCGTCTTATTAGGTCCTACTTAGTAGGTTCACTTGATTTTATCAGACTTGTTGGGGCAATTTTTTTATAACAAGTTAGATTTTGTCATGTTTGAGTTTGTTTGTTGTTTGAGGTTTTGGTCTTATTGAATGTAGTTTATTTTTTCTGAGGTGTTTTATTTTGTTCAAGGTGTAATCTGAGATGATACTTGTTAGAATGTGTGAGTTTTTCATGGGTTTGAGATGGTGGTTGGGTGTTTCAATCCTATTGGTCTATCTAGACTTGAGTAGTTTGTGCTATTAGAGGGGCAAGTGTTGTGTGATTATTGGTTCATCTTGGTTGTCATGAATTGTGGTCATTTTAAAGGTGGATGTGTATGGTTTTGGATTCAATCAACTTGGTAGGGGGTTCAAATGTGTGGCACTTGTCCATTGGTGATTCAAAAAAAAAAAATTAGTTTATAAATGTGTGAATTTAAGGTTTTGGGTTTATTGTTTATTTTGGACTTTCATTTTAAGCTTATAGGTTAAAAGGTTTTGGGGGATATCTTGTGTTTATAAGTTTGAGCATTTTTTATTTATTAATGTCTTTTATTCCTTTCTGTTTCGTATCTCGGGTATTGGACCCGATGAACTATGCTTATTAAGTGGATGATGAGAATGGACGAGATTGAGAATTTGGGGTGATGCTAAGGTTGGTGCTATCAATCCAACTCGAAGTGTCACCCCATCGGGAGAAGAGATGGAAGAGAAAAAGGTGGTAGAGAGGAAACCCAAGGATAAGGCAAGGTCAGAGTTCTCGTGACCGATGCCTATTTTTCCTCGGTAGGCTCTGCGGATTCAGTGTTAGTTGCTCCTCATTTTTAATGTGTCCAAGGGGAGCTTCCAACAATGGATCCCGCAGATCCTGGGTGGCTTTCTGTGAACCACTCTTCCTTTCCTATCAGTTCAGGGCAAGGGAAAGAGGCTATCACGGTTAGAATTTGCTCAGGGTGCTTTCCTTCTCCGAACTTCTCTGAGATTTCTAGTTTCCCAAATAGATCCGGATTCGAGCATTGCCTGAACGTGCTAATTTCAGCATTCTTATTTTAATTGTATATTCAGAGGGTATGCCTTCGGTGTGTGTTGTAATTATTTTATTGATCTATAAAGTGGTTGTGTTCTCTATATCTTTTGTCTTGTTTTAGTTCGACTCTCTCGGTATCGTGTTTGACTCATATGATGTTTATTTATTTGGGTTTAGTTTAATTTAGATTTATTAAATTCAGGGAGCAACAAGAGTAGTTTCCCCTTTTTTTTTTTTTTTTTTTTTTTTAGCTTTAGCTTAAGGGATATAGAGGCAATGGGGGGCATTTTTTTATTGTATATATTTTTTTGTTAGAATGTATGGAAGATGGGGGCTACCTTTTCTTTTTTGGTGTAATTGATGAATGTGAAGGAGAGGGCATTTTTGTCATCCGGTCTTAATTTTGGGGCGCAATCTTTTCCTTTCGGGGAGCGTGTTTCTTTAAGTTAGAAGCGTTTTGGTGGTTTTACCAAGGGTATAATTCGGGTCGATAGTAAATGTCAGAAATGTCCTAATTTCAGGTTTTGGCTTGCTATCTTGGGTGTGAAAATTTTGTTTCTGGGTAAATTACGTGCTTATCCTCTGGTATTTAATCTAATTACGCGCCAAAATTTGAGCGCATATTTCGGAAGGGTGAAGAGTTATTACGCGCTAGTTCATAGGCATTTAATTCATTTCAGCATTTGAACCTATGCGCATGATGAACACGACCGCTGGCATTCCCATGCCAATGTGTGGGCATTTGAGGTGATTATGTGCTCTCAGTAACGCACATGATCAACCAGTCGGATAGATGTGAGCGGGTGACAAACCATTTGCGCGCTCATCAATGGGCATTTGATCCGAATTTAGCGTTTTATGAGTAGCACGTGATTCAATTGAGCTCTTTATTTCAAGCTCGCAATTCAAGCGACTTCTATAAATAGTTCAGAACTTCTCATTTTCATCGCGTGATCCATTTTAGTCTTTGATTTTCTTGTTTCCTAGTTTCTGTGTGCTCGTTTTTCGTATTTTTGTGATATCCTGTGATCCGGTCGTCCGTTTCGGGTGCCGTTTCTTCCGTTTTCTTTAGTTTTTCGAGCTCTTTGTATCAGATGGAGGGTGAGGGTGTTGGTAGGCTAGAGCTCACTATTTCTGAGTTAGAGGGGATGTTGATGAGCGATGAAGGTGAGAGTTTGGGGGCACAGGCTAGAGTTGTCGCCATAGAGGCATATATCAAGGAGATGGTTGTGGAGGGAGTCCCCGAGGGTGAACAGATGGTGGTCAAGGAGGAGGTACCCGAGGCTGAGCCAGGGGTATCCGAGGAGGAGGGCGATAGAGTTGAGGGTGAGCAGGGTGAGGGGCAGCCAGGCACTAATCCTCGAGATCGTAAGCACTATCCACTGGAGGATTTCTTTACCAGAGGCCAGGTAGGTCCCCATAAGTAACAGTTCTTCCATTTTCCTAGGCATTCAGTCTATGACATAGGCTCGTTAGGATCTGTAAACCCTTCTAATGTATGTCGAACATGCATTGATTATGGGTCATGCTTACTTGTGTATTATAATGACATGTTCTATTTAGTTATTCTTATCATGTATTGTGTGTTCGTTGTAAGTTGTTATTATATGGTTTGGGCATATTTCCTTTGCTTTGAGCTCTAAATTTGTTTATCTTTCGTCATAGGTATGTGTTAGTCTTACTGTCATTACTTGTGTTTCGTTCAATAGTAGCCCCTGCAGCTAGCTATCAGCACGGCATGGACCGAGTCTCATACTTGATACCATGCCTTGCCGGAGTTTCAGTGGGAGCGGTTGGTGTCTTTTGAGTTTGGAACGATTTTGGAGTTGGAGCCTTTTCAGGTCGATCGGGGCTTGATCGCGGTGATTATAGAGAGGTGGAGCGAGAGGCATCAGGCACTTCTCTTTCTAGTCGGTATGATGCTACCGACCCCTGGGGACTGGGTCTGCATTACTGGTCTTCTTTTTGAGGGTGAGCCGATCACGGGGCAGATGGCAGGGAGTTATTTAGAGGTATGTGAGGAGATCCTGGGTGTGCCTTATAGGTTGAGTGGATCGGGGCCAAGTGTTGTTTGGGTTACTTGGTTTTTAGATATGTTCACGAGTGGGTTTACCCCTCCGAGGCCTCATTCGAAGGCAGCAGTGCTTTACGAGGCACGTTGTGCGAGAGTGATGGGTGGGGGCCATGAGCTCGAGCATTCTTGATGCACTTCTTGGGCACGATGCTTTTCTCTTCTTTGACTTGGGATGCATACGGGGTTATTTTTTATGATTACGGGGATTTAGGCAGAATCGACTTTATCGTGGGTCTTGTTGCATTGGCGCATCTCTCTGACAATTTACCTTGAGCGGGGTTAGGGGAGAGCATCGATCGGAGGTTTCCTCTCATTTCTCTAGGTGAGTTTTAGTTAAATTGGTATCGTGGTGACTTTTTTTAACCTTTGGTCATAGTGACGATCTTAATGTTTGTTGCGTGTGGTCATTGTTGTTATGTTATCATTTTTAGTTTTGGGCATACGATCATTTCGCTTTTCTGTGCCCGGGGGTCCCGTCGGAGATTTCGTTCACGTTCCCATGAATGCGCGTGTGGAGGGAGGCATTGAGGGGTCGTCGCTGGTCGGCTGACCTTCAGACTGCACGAGGCTTCTTCGAGGATATTCATGCAGGGCAGGTATGTATATGACATTATGTTTTTGTTTAACTTCATCTTTTTTTTTTGTGGCCCTTAGGCTTCGTTCATGGATTAATTTGTTCCTCTGGATAGGTGATCTAGAGACCCTACGATGGTGTAGAGGATGCGGGTTAGGCAATGATTGAGTCTGGCCGACCCTTCTTCGATGTGGACATATGGGTCCATTGTTTTGAGTGAGTGGAGAGGATCCACACCTCTCGGGTGGTACGGCAGCTGGGACTCAATCAGGGAATCCCTCCGGAGACTAGCCACAGGGTGGCTAAGAGGATGACCGGCCCTCTAGGCTGGAATTTTGTGGAGCGGATGGCGCTCAAGATAGCCGATTTAAGAGCCAGGGGGGACCAGAGTCACGGGGGCATGTGATGAAGTTGATGTGCGAGAGTATAGGAGGAGGTTTGGCACGTTGGGTGGTGGGCGTCTCTTCACGCGTTCTTTTCATGGTAGTGGTTCTTTCGCTGTCGACGGGCCGGAGTCGATGTCGGCACTGAGGGAGAGGTTGGTCGCATTGGAGGAGGGCCGCCTCACGGTGAGTGTGTGGGGAGCATTGGACACCCTCCATAGGGCGATGGAGCAGATGGGGCATGCTCCTCATCTTGATGAGGAGATGTTGCATTCTTTGACTAAGTTAGTTGCCAGGGCCAGGGCGGCGGAGGATGAGTTAGGAGTTCGACTAGCAGAGGCTCTTCAGCTCCTAGTGAGTTAGTTTACTAGTTTTAATTTGTCCATGTGTTATATTTGTTTATTCTGGTAATGTTTTTAATATAGTGGTCTTATTTTTATTATGGCTAGTCTGAGAGAGAGTTTGAGGTTGCTCACCAAGCGGCGATGATCGAGCTATTGTGTGGCCAGCAACAGACGGGTCGTGTGGTGGAGGTTAGTTTACATTCGAAGATTGAGCGATTGGTAAGTATCTTGGATTGGACTTATTAACTATTGACGGTTCAGGGATCCTCGCTAATGTTGGCATATTGGTGGTGTTTTTAAATAGCAGAGCTTTCCGTTGCAAGGGCTTCGGCTTAGGTATTTGATCCTTCTTCAGTGGCCTCCTCCAGTTCGGAGGATCCAGCGATAGCTCGTCTGCGGTCTGAGTTGGAGCATTGGGTAAGTTCCATCACTCTTCAGTCACCTGTGTTACTATACTGGTTTGTTAGGCGTTATTATTATGTTGGCTTGATGGTTTATTAACGTGTGCCGGTGTTTCAGCGTTGGGTTGCTGAGGACTTACAGATGAGGGAGGCGACCGCCGCGTCTCTACGTTCCGAGAGTCAGGTATGGTTTAGTGTAATTTAGTTTAGGTTGTTCAATTTTATTTATTCTAGCGCGTTCATATTGGCTTGTTTTTTGTTGTTCAAGCAGTTCCAGACTCCACTCCTGAGGCTCCTCCTCAGGGGTCTATTCCTATCCCTACCCAGGTATGTTTTAGTCATTGGGTTCGTAACTTATTTGTTATCATATTATTTATCTGATGCATTTGTTTATTCTCATTACAGCAACCTGCATTTGCCGTCCCTCGGGTGCCATCTGCCGATCTTGTGACCGCGGAGACAGTTGAGCGACTTCTGGGAGAGAGGCTAGATCTGGTATATATATTTTTCATTTCGAGTTTTGTTGTTGTTCATATATAAATATGTTTGCTTCCTTTGATTCAATAGAGTTATACAAGTTCGTCAGCTCAAGGAGGCACACAGGTCGGCTAGTCATCATGAGGGGTCAGAGTCGAGGGCTACGATTTCTTCAACTAGGCAGTCTCGTCATACCTCTCACAGTCGCGACAGGAGCGATAGCCATGAGGATTCCGTCATTTGGGGGAGTCATGCGAGGCTTCCTCCTCATTCTCAGTCGAGGCGGTCGGTCAGTCAAGCTAGTGAGGGGGGTACGATGGCGGGTCCTCATCATTTAGAGGTTCAGAGGACTCCGAGTGCCGGGATTGTGTTTTCAGATGATCAGTCTACGGACCTCCGGGCTGACGATACCGGCGATAGCGGCGCTCGCCCTCCTCAGCAATAGCATAGGGATTAGGGGTGTGTGTGCATTTGTTTATATTCGTTGTATGTGCGTTGTATATAGGGGGAGTGTCCCCAGTGACAAATGTGAAGAAAAAAAAAAGAAAGGACTATTTTTTTGGTATATGTCTATATATATATATATATATTGGGATTTTTGGTTCAGATGTACCTGATTTGCTTCTCCTCCTTTGATTACCTTTTGGTATTTTTTTTTTACCTTTAGTGTCGTCAGCCGTCACTGGGACTTGGATGCTTTCTGAGCTGGCCTGGTGCTAGTTTGAAGGTCGCTTTACGTCTGCACATATAAAGGTAATGCTATCAGTAGTTTTGTTCCCCTCCCTTGCCAGTTATCAAGGGGGGAAAATATCTCAGACCGGGGTCTGGTGATAGAAAGGTGGATATAAGCTTTTTTTCTTTTTCTCTCTTTTTTTTTACTTTCTCTCCTTTTTTTTCTCTTTTTTTTCTTTTTCTTTTTTTTGAAATAATAAATAGTGCAACAGGGAAAGCAAATGACAATAAAAATAATGAGAATAAAAATAAAAATAAAAATGCCCCAACATAGAAGCGTGGTTGAACGTGCAGTACGGTATTTTGATAGTGCTCTCTAAGCAGTATCTTCATCATTCTTCATCTTTTTTGTGGTCGGGTCAGCATTTTTGATTTAATTTTCCTTCTTTTTCAAAAAAATGCCCCAACATATGGATGCAATGGAGCTTTCCTGGGCCTTAGATAAGCATTTTGGGTCTATAAATATTCATGGGTATTATGTGAATTAGTCTTATAGAAAAGTGCATCGGTACTGTCTCCGAATCGGGGGGAGGTCCTTCGATTAATAGCGTACGGGGATCTATCTTAGGGTATTGATCATCCTATTTCGTGGTTACTCGAGAAATGTATGGTAAGTATAATGGGTGATTGCATCAATCGTCATTCAGTGGTTTTCAGTTTCATTCTTAGGAATATCCTGTGAAGTCTCAGATTCATCGTCCAAAATAAAACTCAAAGGGGGAGAGGTAAGGCTTAGTGATATGGGAAATAGTTCGTAACTAACACCTTTTTAAAAGGGGTAAGTAACCATCTTCTCCTCTGAGGGGTATGGAATGCCATGATCGAGATCTTCGTCATGTTTTGGTACCATCAAAATCTCGCATTCTATTGCTAGCAGGGGTTTATCCTCCTCCCTCGCAGCTTGCTTATACACTTCCAGTAAAATTACCGAAGATGTCCCCACAGCCTGCCTATGCTTCCTTGAGTTCATTGACTTGTTCATTCGTCGTAATGCTCTCGCTCGATATATATATTTTTTGATGTGTATATTTCTTTTGAAAGCATCCTGCTGGTGCAAGAATAATGAGTTTTGATTAAACCTAACATCTTTATTTTTTTTGTTCTAACGTCTCCTCCAATGGCGGGGATAGGGAATGAGAATCGGGTGCTTCTTACGCTTTTGAAAAAATTTTTAGGTAGGTCACTAATCCTTCAATCAAATCGCCTGAGTGTAAATGGTGGGCGACAAGTCGGAGATTTTAAGGATATTCTGAGGATTGAAGACATACAAGCAATGGATGGGTCGTGATGACTACGGGGATGATAAGTATAAGTATTTTAACCACGGGATGTGATGATCATAAGACTAAGGATGGTATTTTCTAGGGTACATGGCATTCCAGGGGCTAGGGAGCTCTTTCCTGTCTTGGTTCGTCAATTTGTATGTGTTTCCAGGGTATACAGCTGTTATAACGTAAGGGCCTTCCCAGTTTGGTTTCAGTTTTCCTTTTGGATGGGCATGCTTGGAAGGCATAATTTTCTTTAAGACTAGCTCGCCAATGTTAAAGGTTCGTTCAAGGACTTTCTTATCATAGGCCCTAGCCATTCTACTCTGATATACCTGAGCGTGATCGGCTATCCTTAGGCGTGTTTCATCGAGTCACCCTAACTGAGTAAGTAAAGCAATTCTCCTCTCGTCTAAGGATAGCTTATCATCGAATTGGATACGTAAAGATGGTACTTGTATCTCATATGGTAGGACTGCCTCCATCCCATAGGTGAGGAGGTAGGGAGTTTGGCCAGTGTCCGTACGAATAGAGGTCCTATAACCCCAGAGTGCTTCTGGTAATCGTTCGGGCTAGTCGGCTCCATTGCATGTTTCCACAGTTTATTTCAGGATTCGAATCAGAGTCTTTTTCATAGTTTCTGCTTGGCCATTGCCTTGAGGGTAGAACGGCGATGAGTGGCATAAATCAATGCCATATTTCTTGCATAACTTCTTCATCTTTTCTGTAATAAACCGTGGTCCGTCGTCGATGATGAACATTTTGGGTACTCCAAACTGGGTAATGATATTTTGAACTATAAACCTCGCGAGCGTCGAAGTGGTGATTCTGACATAAGAGTATGCTTCTGCCCATTTGGGGTAGTATTCGGTCGCTGTAAGTATGAATGCATGCTTGTGAGTATTCCCAACGGTGTCTGTAAACGGTCCAATGATGTTGAAGGCCCACATCAAAAACGACCACGGCGAGGTCATAGTGTTTAGCGCAACTGATGGAGCTTTGATAAGTGCGGCGCGCTCTTGGCATTGTTTGCAGGATTGAACGTAGAGATGATAGTCTCTAATCATCATCGGCCCGAAGTAGCCTTATCGTGTAACTTTATTGGCGAGTCTTTGTCTACCAGAGTGGGCGCAGGCGCTGGCGTGTGCTTCTCAGATGATGTATTGTCCTTTGACAATCGTGATGCATCACAGCAGTACTCCTTTGGTGAAGGCTTCTTTGTATAATGTTTCGCCGAGTATACAGAATCGGGCGCACCGGTTTCTTATAGTCTTTCGTTCGATCTTCGTGGCATATGGGGGAACATGTTGATATTTCAAGAAACTACAGATGTTAAAATACTATGGTTGTCCATTGTCGGTCGGTTATTTCTCGAATCTGAACGTAGCAACTTCGGTTTCTATTTCAGCATGATTTTCTTGAGTGATTATTTCTTTTGATTTCGTGCTGGCAAGGAGAATTGGTAGTTCCCTTGTAACGGTCAATGCTACTTCGTGGGCGGGTACTGTTAATCTTTCAATGAAGAAGGTCTTGGTATTTTGGCCGATAGGTATCTGGATGACAAAGGCTAGTGTGGCTAAGGAATCTGCTAACTCGTTTTCTAATCTAGGGATGTGTGTGAAAGAGATCTTTTCAAATTTCTTCACCAAATATTGAGCAATCTCTAGGTATGTCATCAATCTCCTTTCCTTAGTTTTCCATTCTCCTACAACTTGCGAGATTACTAGTTTGGAATCACTGATGGTCTTCAACTGTTTAACCCCTAATTGTAATGTTGTCCATAATTCAGCTATAAAAGCTTCGTATTCTGCAATATTATTGGTAATAGAAAAGTCTAGTCGGAAAGCTTTGGGTATCACCACTCATTTCGGGCTTAGAAGGACTATCCCAATGCCCTTCCCTTTCTTATTTAGAGCACCGTTGAAATAGAGAGTCCATGAGGTTTTATCAGGCTCTTCGTCATGAATTGTAAGTCTTCATCAGGGAAGTCCGTGTGTATGGGTTCATCGTTCGGGAGTGGAAGATCTACGAGGTAATCTGCAATGGATTGCCCCCTATCGACTTCTGGGTAACGTAAGTGATATCGAGCTCTTGTAATAGCATATGCCAGCGGGCGATCTTCCCTGATTCATGCTAGCACTAGTATCTTATGTGCTTCGAAGTAATGTCATAATTTAGTTGAAGCCCATACCAATGTGAGGCATGTCTTCTCCATAGAGGTGTACTTTCGTTCATATTCGACCGTCGTTCTACTAAGGTAGTAAATGGCCTTCTCTCTCTTGTCACCTTCTTCATATTGTCCTAAGATTACTCCCTTCGCTTTATCATTTTCTGAAAGGTATAGGATTAGGGGGTCTTCCGAGAACTGGTGGCGATAGTATTGGCAGGTTAAGGAGGTATTTTTTAATGCTATTGAAAGCTTGCTGGCATTGGTCATCCCATTTGTACTCGGTCCCTCCTTTAAGTAGTTTGTAGAAAGGATCGCATCAGTCTGAATGCTGAGAGATAAATCTCCTGATGAATTGCAATCTTCCTATCAAACCTCATAATTTCTTGATATTGCTGGGAGATGGCATCTCTAAAATGGCTCTCACTTTCACAGGGTTGACTTTAAACCCTCGGTTACTAACTATAAAACCAAGTAATTTTCCAAAGGTGACTCCGAAAACACATTTCTTATGATTCATTTTTAGTTGATATTTCTTAGCTCTCTATAGCACTAGCCGGAGGGCTTCAGTGTGTCCTACTCGCGTTTGAGAGTTCACTAATATGTCATCGACATAAACTTCTACACACTTATTCATCATGTCATGAAAAATAGTCATCATGGCGCGTTAATATGTGGCTCCTGCATTCTTGAGCCCAAAAAACATGACGACGTAGCAGTATATTCCCCATGGTGTGGTGAAGAAAGTTTTATTTTAGTCATACTCTACTAACTTGATCTGATTATATCCAGAGAAATCGTCCATGAAGGATAGCATCTCATGTCCAGCAGTGTTGTCAACAAGAGTGTCAATATGTGGGAGTGAGAAGTCATCTTTTGGGCATGCCTGGTTGAGGTTTCGAAAGTCAATGCAAAACCGTACCCTGCCGTCTTTCTTGGCGACAGGTACTATGTTGGTGACCCACTTGGTGTAGAGGACAACTCGAATGAATTTAGCTTTGTGTAATTTGTCAACTTCCTCTTTGACTTGAAGGGCTGTTTGAGGGTGCATCCTGCGGAGTTTCTGCTTAACAGGTTTCGCATCGATTTCTAAGACAAGACAATGTTCTACTAGACTTGGGTCTAAACCAGGCATGTCCTCGTAGGACCATGCTAAAGAGTCAAGATGTTCCTGTAGGACTTGTACAATCTGCTGACGTTCTCTAGGATTGAGCGTCACACTAATCAACAGTTTCCTAGGCTTCTTGTCTGTGCCAAAATCAATTTCCTTCGTGGGTTCGGCGGCAGCCTGGGCTGTTTGTCAAAATGTTTAATAACCCGTCGAAAGTCCCGAATCTCATCAGGGCTTGGTGTTCCTCCTTCATCCTCGATGAGCTCATATACTGTGAAATTACTAAGCTGGGGATTTAATTTTGCGCAAGGCAACTCTTCATCGACGCAATATATGACTGAAAGATCTTTAATAAAGTGAAGGTCAAGGCTATTGATTCTTCTCTCGAATTCGTGGAGTCTCTTCCGGTATGATTGCTGGCTTATTACTTAGCCTAAAGGCTTTGCGTCCTTGCACGTGAGACAGGTCAGGAGTTAGAGGAGGAAAGTCCCCTCATTGACTGTAGAGTTGAGTCGGAATAAAGAGTTTCCTTTCTTTTTTAAGGTTTTCTAATTTTTTTGGGTTTTATATTTCTAGCTTTTTAGGATTTTCTATGTTTTTTATTTTTTTGATTTTTGATAATAAATATGGTACAGGGTCGGTGGCCTCAAAAGGCACCAGGAGAGCCGCTTCCTCTAGTTGAGGGAGTGAGACTGCTGCTGGAGCCGTTCGGGTGATCCTTCGGGGAACGCAGACTTGTTGCAAATTTGGTTTTTTTTTTTTTTGGAGTCCTCATCCATTGGGATCTTTTAAATAAGTAATGTTGATGGCAGGGGTATCATAGTTCGAGTTTCCTCTACTAGGTTGATTGTCTCTTCCCCAAAGAAGCTCGAGAGATTATAATCGATTGAACTATGTCGTCGAAGTTATGAGATGATTGTCCTTCCCGCTAGGGGGAATCTCCTAAAGGGTCCTCAGGGAGAGGGAGCTCTTTCTCTTGATCTTCATAATATGTCTGGATGAGCGCACATGCGCGACAACGGGGCTGGTAATGGTAAGAAATGCAGGGAGCTTCCCAAGGACATTCCCATCCTTCCAAGTTAGAGTTGATGATATTATCCAATTCGCTCTCTTGATCTGATAAGGCGTGAAGTTCTAGGTTGGCTTGCTCTGCCAATTGGAGTGTAGGGAGGTCTATCCAGTAGTCTTCGTCATCACTTGGTGGAGGCCGCCACTCTTCCTCGAGCAATTGCCAAAATATTTAGAGTTGTGGTGCATCTGGGGATGAAGGAGCATCTAATTCAAACTCCTCTTCAAACTCATAGATGCCTGCTGAGTCGAACAACTGACCATCGCGTTCTCTCTCTTCTGGTGCCAATAGCGAGGTTGGTGGATTACTGGTCATGCTTATGGTTGTAGGGTTGGATCCGTCCATTTCGGTCGTTATGGGATGTGTGATCTTGCTAGCAAATTGCTCTAGTATGTGAGTGCATGCTTCACACCAGGATTGATATGGGTGAAAGATACAAGGCAAGTCCCACGGGCATTCCCATCCTCCAAGGCTGAGGCAAAGGTGGATGCTATACAAATTAATATTTTCTTGCAAGGTGTCATCCCTTTCCCATGGTGAACGTGAGTGTTCTTCGTCGTCTCGTAAGGCTGCTATGTGAAAATCTTCATCATCTGTAAATTTTCAATCCTATAATTATGGTTTAATTTACAGATGTGAAAATCTTCATCATCTGTAAATTTTCAATCCTGTAATTATGGTTTAATTTTTGAAGGGTCCTTCTTTCTTCCTTCTATGAGATTTTCAGTGTCAAAAAAAGGTATGGCTCCTTCGAGAGATTTATCAATGTCATCGTTCAGGTTCGTCAAATCGTTGAATGCTTTGGATATTAGTTCAATTTTCGTCTCCAGGGGTTTGGTGAAGGATACTTCCTTCTGCTTCAGTACATCTGCTTTCTCAATAGTTCCATAGATGAAGTTGCCATAAAAAGATCATTTCGGTGAGGTAGAGAATAAATCGGCTGGTTGGCCATTCAATTGGTAACCTAATCCTATGTGCTTGCATATTTTAGTCAGGAATATAGGTCTCACACGACCTTGCTCATTCTTACTAAGTCCGGTGTGAGGGACGTATCCGAGTTGGTATATAGGATCCCACCCTTTAATCGCGGTTGGGTTGATGTCGTATAATTTAGCGAGGTCTGGGCCAACCTCCCTCCTCATTAACTCTTGTTGTCGCTCTGGGTGAAAACTAGGAAGGGCAGGTGAGCAGACTTCTGCGACAACTGCTTCATCAGGAATTCGCGTCTTTTGAATGTGGCCTGTGTTTAGTACAGATTCATGGGCTGTCAGAATGCTTACCGCGTAATCAGTATCCATCTCTTGAAGAGGTGCATCGGCGTATATACGGACGATGGGGCCCTCATATGGAAATTTAATGTATTAATGGTCTGTGGATGCGACAGTCTTCATTAATTCTAACCATTTTATGCCTAAAATGAGAATATATGTACTAGCATAGTCAGAAATATGGAACGTAACATCTTTTGTCACGGGTCCAAGGCGAGCCTGAAGTTTAATATTTCCTTTTACGAAACGGCATGATCCGTTGTAGGCTATGAGCGATAAGGCCGAGGGTTTGATGTCTTGTTCTGTGTATTCAAGAATTTTCAATGTGGTGAGAGGGCAAAGATTGAGTCTCGCACCCGTATTGACTAGTGCATGGGGTACGGAAAACCCTCTTATTATGACTGTAAGATATATGGGGGCAGCGCTCTCGCGAAGTGACTCCTTAGGCATGTCTGTGTCCGTGAATGTGAGGGCGGGAGGTTGTACCATGACAGAGGTAATTTGATGAAGCTCATCCAGGGTCGTGTCTTCGTTCACTTGAGTGTCCTCGAGTGTCCTTATTAACAGTCGGTGATGATCAGGCAAGTTCTTGATGAGTTCTAGTATAGATAGGGCTGGAATCTTTTGGAGATGTCGTAACAGATCATATTCTTGCCCTGGCTCGAGTGCTATTTCTTGGCCTGGCCGATGGACCCTAGGTGCAGGTGGCTGAGGTGATTGTGGTACAAGAATTGGTGGTGGGATGACGTGTGGTTGGGGTGGCAAGTCGACTTCCCTTTCTCTCGTGTTCCCCTCGGGTAGTTGTACATGTGTGAAATCTTTATTCCGTGGGAAAGGGGGAGGTGGATAGTTGGTTCCTGACTTGAGAATAGGGTAGGCCGGTTGCAGGTCGAACCTAGCATGACTCGACATCGGTGCATTTGTGAAGCGAGTGAAGTTGGGGGTCAGAGTGAGTGTCCGTATGGCACTACTCCAAGGTGGGAGGTATTGCGTGTGATCCTCTTCCTTTAAGAGAGTGGAGATCAACATCTCACATGGATTTAGGTATTCTTTTCATTCACTTTGCTCTTCGTCTGATGGATACTCAGTTCTGGCTTTACTCTCTTGGTTGGGAGTCATGTGGGTGACACTGTCTACTTGTGCGATAGTCGGAATGGTTATTTGAAGAGCATAGTCTCCATACTCAGATCCAGAGTCGGGTGAAGGGAGTGGTAACACTGGTGATTCAGGATTCAGCGGGGTCGATGGCTCTAGTGGGGAATGATGGAGGAATGGCCTCCTGGCCCTAAAGGAATGGACTCATATTTGAGTAAACTTTGGATATGGAGGCGAGCTCGATGGCGCGATCTGTGTGATCAAGGTAGGGGGATGTAAGGAGGGAGGACTTCTCATAAGGATAGTAATAGTGTCGGAGGGTAGGATACGAGTGATTAATGCCAAAGGCCAAAAATGGGATTGACTGGTTGTGGTTGGGCATGGGGTTATTTATGATCCCTAAATTCTATTAGGGTTAATTGTTAGTAGGGTTAGGGTTTGTAAGTGCTTCCCAATCAATTTGAGTCCGGTCATTCATGTCCTAGATCACGTCCCTGAGAGCCCAATAGTCCTCTAGGTTGTGTCCCGCGTATCGATGGAAAAAATAGTATTTACCATAGTCTAGATTTGCAGGTCATGGCTTTTCTTGTGGGAATCGTAAGAGATTTTAGGCGCTAAGGAGGCGAAAGATGTTGGAAATAGTATCGGATAAAGGGGGATAGTGTTTCCGCTTCGGCTGGTAGGGTCCCCTAGCTGGGTTAAAGTTCTGAGGTGGAGGTACACTGTTATAATTCGGCGCATGGGCCGATCAATTCTGTGCTACGTTTTGGGCCTGATAAGCGTTAGGGTATTGGTTTCTATTTTGATGTTGGCCTTGGTTCTAGTTTTGGCCCTGGTTATGGTTTACATACCTTTCTTGATTAGCGCCCTGATTTTGACTAGTGTATCGTTGTTGGGTTTGGTTCTGCCCGAAGTTGCGTGGTGGAAAGTTTCCATTATTCGAATTTTGCCCTTGATTGACAACCGTATTGACTTGTTTGGTTCCTGAGGTTTTCTTATGATTTTTTGGTTTTGACTCATTGGAAGAGCTCACCTTTGACGTGACTATGGATAATGCAAAGTCTCCGCCCTCGATTTGTCGCGTTAGTCGGGATGCCCGAGAGTGAAGTGCAGTGAAGTCAGGGCAATCGCTGATGACTAGGGTGCTCCTTAGTGGTTCCTTAGTATTATTGTCAATGATGATATCAATTGAATCTTTATCTTTCATTGAAGTACCAGTTCTAGCAGCAAGCTTTCGCCATCTAGCGACGAAGTCGGTGAATTCTTCATCTGGTCCTTGCTTGGCCGCCATCAGGTCACTGAGGCTAACCGTCTCTTAAATCAAGTGTTTGTATTGGTCTAGGAATCGACCGACTAGATCATCAAAAGTCTTTATCTTATAAAGTGGGAGCTCCGTGAACTAGTCTAGAGCTTCTCCTTCTAATAAACATTGAAAGTAGTGAATGAGAAGTCCTTGATTGTCACGTATAGGTTGGCAATCATTACAAAAGAGGGCCAAGTGATGGTTTGGATTTCCGATGCCATTGTACTTAGTAAATTTTGGTGGTTTAAATCCTATGGGTAGGTCAAATTCAATGTCTCGACAGAATTTATCGAATCCGAACTAGTGACCTGGGCATTCCCTCTTAGCCATGTATTCATCGAGCATTTTTAGGTCTTCGATCTTTATGATGTTTTCTTTGGGAGTGACGCGTGAGATACCCTTGTCTGGCAAATTGTCATTAAAGAACGTGTGAGTATGTTGCCTCAAAGGCATAGCGCGGGCTGACACCGTGCTTGGGGTAGGTGGTCTCTCTTGTCGTTCCTGCTCTCTTGAGAATTGTCGTGACTTAATAGTGTCATACGCCGCGGCTAATCCTTTGAGTAACTCCTCAGAGTCCTCATCTCCTCTTTGTATCCTTTGAATGCTAAGCTCTACAATTTGTTGAGTAGTAAGATTTTGCCTGATGCGGCTCTCTCTTCCGTTATCACTACTACCAGCGAGTGGAGTAGAGAAGGGATTCTCTTGTTCTCCATCCATATTAACCTCTGGCTATTATGGGCTAAAATCATAAAGTGACTTTACATATGAGGGGTTGTCATGATAGGCCCACAATGGTGGGTCTCCTAAACTTTCTCTTCGTATACCCGACATCTCGAGTCTTTGGCGAAGACTCATATAAAATAAAAAAATCTAAACGACACGACGAGAAAGAAAATAGGGAAGTAAAATAAAGCTAACTATCTAAAGAAAAAGAAGGAGTTTACAAAAGTTTCCCATCGCGATCGCCAGTCTGTTGGTACGCGCTTTTTCTGGGTTCCTCTTGGTTCCCATTAAATAAGTGGCTTCCAATTCTGTCCTGTTGGACTCTAGCGATGAGGTGTATGTGATAAGGTGGGGATAAATAATAATAGGAGGAATTTCCTGGGATGATTCCTAGTTGATTTGCGATCCCCAGCTGTAGTTATTTATCAACGCTGCAACACATAAATGATCACGCGTTTAAGCGGGTGTAGGTTACTTTGATACTGAATCGTCCGCCTGTAAACGTCAGCAGCAGTGTCCTCTTTTAATTAGATAGTTTCAGCTTTCTTTTTAGTTTCACTTGTTGCAGTTATGGTCAATTTAGATTCTCCTTTTTTTTGTTGTTGATTATGATTAAGTGAGCTTATTATGATGGGTTATTTTAGTGTCCTGATACTATCAGGAGTCCAATCATTTTCAGTTTCTTGGTATCATTAGGAGTCCAATTAATATCAAAGTCCTGGTACAACTAAGAGTCAAATCAGTTCCAGTCTCCTACTGGTACTAGGAGTGCATGTATATTAGTTCCAATAATATTCCAATTATATAAAAGAGTATAATTATATCGCAATTTTAGATAAAGCAGGTACGCTAATTTTATTGCAATTCTAGATAAGCATATGTACTAATTGTATGGAAATTACAACTAAAGCACTTAAGGTAATCTTACTAGCATTCTAATTTGAAGAAAGCAAAGATTAATTTTTTGTTGTGACTCTGATTGAAGCAATAAATCAATTTACTAAAATAGAAATAAATGATCGAGGCAACAAAATTAACTTTTTTTTAGAATCATAATCTACAGATCAATTATGGTAAAAATCTAACTAATAATAAACGAATTAACTTTCCTAAATTTTGGTTGAGATAATAAATTGACTGAACTAGAAGACTGAATTGAATCAAAGCAAATAATGATATGAAGGCCTATTTAATGCAATTAGCCAATTATATTGAAATAGAAAAAAACTACCTATAATTAACTAATTAACCCTAAACAATCTAAAAAAAAAGGGGGGTTGGGCCCGCTATGCTAAGGAGGATTGGACTCGTGCCCGAGTACCCTCCGTAAGCTCTAGTGGGCAAATCGGATGACTGAGATAAAAGATAGATCGATAGTTAAATAATAAAAGGAGAATTTTTAGAATTGAATTCGAAATTATAATAAGAAATTAGATTGAGAAAGTAAAGTTATGAACTGAAATTTATATTTTTTTTAGATTTTTGACGATATGAAAATATAGAATTAAATTATAAATTAAAAATTTAGGACTAAATTCGGGTCCAAAATCAGAAAAATCGGGCCGTATGATTAAGGACTGGTTCTGAACTCTGAGAGTCAGAACCAGAAATTAATGATAGGACTGTAAATTAAGATTTTAGAGTAGAATCAGAGCATAAGGTCGGTATATCAGACCGCTAGATTAAGGACCGATTCTAGAAACTGAGAACTAGAACCGGATATAGAGAATTTCGGTCCGAAGAGGGTGCTACGGTCTAAAAATTAGAAATAGAATTGATTAATTAAACTAAGGGGAAATCCTAAGTCTAAAATAAAATTAAATTCTTACCTAGGGTCGGGGCTGCGGAGAGAAATCTCGAAGTTCGAATCTCAAAATCATGACTAATTTGCTCTAGGGGGTTCGCTCTCGGAGGTCTCTAGTTTTGGAATTTATGGTCTCTCCTCTCTAAATTTCACAGCCTCTCTCTCTTGGAGAAAAAGAGTTTTTATAGGTTTTCCTGCAATTACGCACCTATTTTCGGGCATTTAATTGAATTACGCGCCAGTTTTCTAGCGCTTAATCGCTTTGACTCAGTCACCGACTCAGTGAGTGACAGACTGAATTACTCAGCGGGTTTCCTAGTCCTAACAAAATTATAGCTAATTACGCGCGTGATGGGACGTGCGTAATCCAATTAAGCGTGTTACCTGAAGTGCTTAATCGAGGAAACATAGGGGTCAAGGGTAGGAGACTAGGTTGGGCGTAGGCCAATTGCGCGCTGATAGTGTAGTTCTCAATCCGATCGCTCGTCCAGTTCCAGGTGTGTAATCAAGTCTCGAAACGGTCTAGGAAAGGAAGTTTGGTTTGAAAGGGGACTGATCGCGCGCTTGTAGTTCTGCGCGTGATCGAATTACGCGCGGGTTTTCAGGCGCTTAATTCAGGGTTGTCCGGGTATGGTCTCAAGAATGGAATGCAGGACTATTATTTCAGTCTGCATCCCGACTATATACTATTGCTTAGAGTATAACCTCTCTACGTTGGGATCTGAGCCACAGAGCTATTGTTTCAGCTTGTGTTCAGTCATGTACTACTGCATGGTCCCATGTCGAGGGTTAAAAAGGTCAAGGGCTGACCAAACAAATTTGTGTACTCCGAGAGGGCGAAATGAGGGTGTCTACACATAGGACTGCGAGCATGATTATCTTTACAATCTATACTGATCAAAGTTGTTATTTAATAATTGCAGATCAGCATGGCCTGAAGATTTTGAGGCCGAGGCCAAGGAAGAGGTAGAGATGGACCAAGGACGGTTTCGTTAGTAGATGTCCCTGAGGGCATAGGTACTTCGAGGGGAACTGAATTTATTTCCAGTTCTAATGCTATTCCTGTAGGAGCAGGAAGAAGTGGCAACGAACGAGTTGAGCAAGTGTTGGAGCCATTGGCCACCAATATGGCTGAACTGACAGCTTCTATGGCTCAATAGACTGCTGCTATTTCTCAACAAGTAGAGTTGATTATAGCCAGACATCAACCCTCTGGGTTTGCAGAGTTTCAGAGGATGCATCCTCCTACGTTTTTTGGTCAGATTGATTTGATTGAGGCAGAGGGTTGGTTGAATGAGATGGAGAAGCTCTTTGACGGGTTGCAATACGCTGAAGTTGAGAAGGTGTGCTGGGCAACCTTCAAATTGGACGGGGAGGCTGACCCGTGGTGGAAGTCAGTGTCCAAGACTAGGGATCTAGAAATTCCCAATACTCCTTGGACTTGGGCTGAATTTGTAGAGATATTCAATGATTAGTATTTTTCCAAGATCATACGGCACCAATGGGAGGTCCAGTTCATAAAGTTGGAACAAAACAAGGTGACAGTGCGAGAATACGGAGCTGAGTTTGATAGACTGTCAAGATTTGCACCACAGCACGTGGCCACTGAGTTGATGAGGGCCAAGAAATTTCAGCTTGGTCTAAGGCCAAATATTCTAGAGAGGATCTTAGTCCCTAAACTTGAGACCTATGCGGGGGTTATGACAAAAGCGCTTATAGCTGAGGAGAGGAGGACATCGATAGGATGTTCAAGCGGAGTGACCAGCAGAATAAGGAGAGGGCTAGACAGGGTCAAACAAGCGCCTATGATAAGGCTAATAAGAAACCTAAGTTTAAGAGGTCGTCGAGATATCCCATGCAACCGGCGTACTCGAGACCTATAGCTTCTTCTAGGTTGATATCATATCAGAGACCATCGGTGTCTTCGCCTGTACGATCCTTCCAACCATCAGGCACTACTACAAGTGGGGCTTCAGTGGCACAAGGATCCTCACGTGCTTCATCTTTCGCTCCGGTCCCTTCGTGTACAAGGTGTGGGAAGCCACACAAGACTAAGGACTGTAGGAGGAACACTGGAGTGTGCTTCCTGTGTGGAAAGATAAGACATATGGTCAAGGATTGTCCTGAGGAGGACAGGGGAAGGACCACTTCGGCTTGTACAAATAGATTGATTCGACCTACTATTCAAGGTCAAGCTTATGCCGTGACTGCGCTGGATGCCCAAATGTCGAATGATGTGATTCAAGGTATCATTAAAATTTAGATGTTAATTTTATTTTAGTTTCTATTGATTAGTGATCTAAATTCTTTTATTAAGACATGCATGAAGACCACACCCATTATGCACAATTAATTAAATCTTATGTATTGATTCAAGGTACCCTTGTTATGCATCGTGATGGCAATGTATGTAAAACTGAAGCACAAGTATTGATAGACCCCGGGTCTAGTCACTCCCTTATTATCCCTTTATTTTCTGAAAAGTTAGGCATCGTTCCCAAGTCCCTTGACTTCATATTGGCAGTATCAGTTCCTACGGGAAGCTCAGTGAGCACAGATACGATGTGTCAATCAGTGATCATGATGATTAAAGACCACGAGACGATAGTCAATCTAATTATATTAAGTATAGAAGGGTTTGACGTAATTCTAGGAATGGATTGGTTATCCGCTTATCACGTGAGCGTTGATTGCTTTCAGAAAGTTATGACTTTTCACCGTCCAAAGTGAAAATCATTCCGATTTTGTGGAGTCAAATCCAGTGTCACACCATTCATTTCAGCTATCCGCACAAAGCGTATGATGAAGAGCAGGTGCTACGGATATCATGCTTACTTGCAAGATCACAAGGAGGAGAAGAAGAACATTGATGACGTTGCAGTTGCATGTGAGTATCCAGATGTCTTCCTAAAGATCTGCCTGGATTTCCACCTGATCAAGAGATCGAGTTTGCTATTTAGATAGCGCTAGGTACCGATCCTTTGTCGAAGGCTCCATATCTTACGACACCTGTTGAATTGAAAGAACTAGAGGAAAAACTTCAGGAGCTGTTAGATAAAGGCTTTATCAGATCGAGTGTGTCTCCTTGGGGAGCATCGATTTTGTTTGTAAAGAAGAAAAATGGATCGATGCGGCTTTGCATCGATTACCACCAACTAAAAAATTTGACGATTAAGAATTGTTACCCACTTCTGCGGATAGATGACCTCTTTAATCAGCTGCAAAGTGCAAGGTTCTTTTCAATGATCGATTTGAGGTCAGGCTACCATCAGTTAAAGATTAAGGTGGAAGACATTCCAAAGACTGCGTTCTACACGAGGTATGGTCACTATGAGTTCCTGGTTATGCCTTTTGGGCTAACAAACGCACCAACATCGTTCATAGACTTGATGAACCTGGTATTCAAATCATACCTCGACAAATCAGTGGTTGTTTTCATAGATGGCATTCTCATCTATTTGAGAATAAGAGTGGAGCATGAGCAGCATTTACAAGTGGCTCATCAAACGCTCAGAGACCACCAGTTGTATGCAAAACTCAGCAAGTGTGAGTTTTGGCTTGAACAAGTCAGTTTCTTGGGACATGTTGTCTCTGAGACTGACATATCAGTTGATCCAGCTAAGATTGAGGCAGTTGTGAAATGAGAACAGCCCAAGACGGTGACAGAGGTTCATAGTGTCCTCGGTTTGGCTATGTTAGGATTTTCAATTGATGTGCTATTATATTTATTAAAAATATGTGGTAAAAATAAGGCAACAGAAATAAATTAAAAAGGGAAAATAAAATGGAGTGAAACAACACTTAAAATAAAAATCTAAAATAGAGTCCTGCAAGATTCAGGGCCTGCTGTAGCAAGTTTTGCTAAGAGTTTGTCTCATAGGGAAATTTGATAGTAGACCTCCAAATCTGGCTACAGATCTAGCAACACTAACCTATACTAGAAAGCAACGGTAAAGAAAGGGAGTTTTGGGTTGTCACAATCTACACTAAAATAGAAAATAAAATCACAGATCTACACTACAAGAAAGGGTTTCAGAAAGGGGTGAAAATGTATTTGGAAAATAAAAAGGAAAATTGGTGAGAAGCAATAAAATAGGGACTGAATTTTTACTGAAAAATGGCTGGTCAAGCAAAGCAAGGGTTGATTCTACATCAATCCTTCATTTGGCAACAAGCTCAAATGTAAGGATAAATAATCCAATCCAACCCTGAGGTATGGAATAGTCTTAGGTCCACTGAGTGATCACAGATCATCCTAGAGATATACTCGAGTCTTGGGGTTGAAATCAGAACATTAACATCATTGCAGCCACCATGCATTCAAGGCTACAAGCCCTTGCATCTGTAGGTGTATGCAATCCATAAAATTCTTAGTGAGAAATATAAAAATGTTACAGATTGAATGAATCAATAAAAGTAGCTTTATATTGCACATGAAGGAACTTACAATGGCTAGCCCTCAAGGCTGCAGTCAATGCAGAGATCTATGCCCCTCACAAGTTTACACAAGTCTTGATTACAGCAGAAATTCAATTCTATCTATTACAAAAGAACTTAACCAGCAAGTGCTGAGCTAAGGAGGGAAGAAAAAAAAGGAAAAATGACCTAACCCTAGCAGTGACCTAAGCACAGAAAACTTCTTTGGCTCAGAGAAAAACTAGGTATCCCTGCATGCTGAATTGGAGGTCTGGAACCTGAGCTCTGAGAGGCTGAATGCTGCCTATTATGCATCTCGAATGGATCTCAAATGGATCTCGAGTGGTTGAATTGACTGCTGAAGGAGGCTCGATAGGTTCAAATGGTTCCAATTATGCAGCTCGACCAAATGAGGCTTCAGGTGACTTTTCTCGAGAGGATCTCGACAGGATGAAATGCAGCTCGACAAGATCAATTTGAGCTCCTCGAGTAGCTAGATTCATACTTGGAGTGCTCGAGAGTTACTTGGGAACTACTCGAGGCAATTTCTGAAGGTGTATGTGCTCGAGGTCCACTTGAGAAAATGTTCTTTGGATTAACTCATCTTCTCGAGATGTGCTCGAGATGAATTTCTAAAGCTGTGAACCTCTCGAGATCTGCTCGAGGGGAATTTCTGGAGTTCCGTCTGTTCTGAACTGCTCGAGATCTACTCGAGTTATTTATATGCTGCAGGCCTGAACCTCTCGAGATCTGCTTGAGAGATTTTTCTTAAGGTTTTAACTGCCCAAGAACCACTCGAGCTGATTTAAGCTATACTTGAACTGCTCGAGCCTTCAACTCTTTTATCCTCTGCAGTTGTGCATAGCATGCTGCAACACTCCCTCAGCTTGGGTCCATCCTTCTTTCCTCTGTTGGACTTCTAGGGTCCCTTAGGCAAGCCAAATGGTCGCTATGGTGCAGACCACCAAGGTGCATTCTCTGTTCTTCAATCAACTTCAAGATTTGGCTTTGAATTCTCTGTTCTTAGGCTCCAAAGTGTAGACTGTTGCATTAAGCTACAACTTTATTCCTAACTACAAAACATGCTGAAATAATAATTATTAGATGGCTCAAAGGTATAGTAAATGCTAGGTTAAGAAGTGAAAAATGATATTTTTCAATGATTAACACAACCCCAAACCTAATCTTTTCTAGTCCTCGATCAAAGCAAAAATTAAACAATTACTCTAAAAATTTAAATGCCACTTTCGTTGGGAGCACAGATGCATTTAGCTTATGCATCAAGCCTTTTAAACCCCTAGGTGATCCCTAGTGGAGGAGTGAAGTCTCCTAAGGGTCAGTGAAGGTACCCCCAAACTTCCTAATGAAAATAGTTAAATCAAGTGCACACCCCAACAAGTCAGATTTTAACATATAAATTTTCATTCCACCCTTGACTTTTTAAATTAGAGGAGTTTTAAAACAGTGGATGCAAATAATTTAACACCTACATCATGTATTTATGCTTATCACAACCAATCAGTTGACATCAAGAATGTAATGTGTGCAAAATAGTACTATGCTTACCATTAATTCAAAAATTAGGTTCAAATAGTGCCCCTATGAATTTCAATTTCAGACCCAATGCTTACTAGGGATGTCTCTCACAATTGAATTGGAGGGTGTTCAATTTCACTCCAGCTCAAGAGCAGTTACAGACCTCAAATAGGTCTGCAAGCATAAGCATAGGCATTTGCTTCAAATTTCTGACATCATCATGTACTTCTCACCATAGATCAGACATCCCCTCATTTCCATATGATAACTCATTTCACTTTGGATCAACAAGGTATATTTAGTGGGCTTTAATGCAGCTTATGGGTGAGGTTTAAAAAGAATGAGAGGGGTAAAATGGATTCAAAACTGAGAAATCAGCAAGGGGAGGAGGTGATTCATGACTTCACCTTCTTCATCACAACACAACTTCATCCTCCAACAGATTTTCCAAGTCTCAAGTGGCCAGCTTCTTCTCCTACCTCCAATTTTTAGATGAAGTACTTCTTTTGACTTCTCTTTTTTTTCTTTTTTTTTTATGAAGTGCCACACATATACCACTGCTATAATGTTGTTTATAATTTGCTTTTCTTCTCCTTCCACCAAATGTTGGACCCATCCCACCTATCTTCAACTTCTTCTCCTTTACCTTCTGAATTCTCAGAGTGAGGGTATCGCTGAATCAAGTCAAGAGGTTTAGGTTCAAGTACTCTCATATATAGGTTCAAGTACTCTGGTGTTTGTTGAAGAGAAATTGGATTTTAAAGGCTCAAAGTGTGCATGCAAAGGGCAGTTGAATGGATAGGAAATTTTAAGCTCAAATTGTCCAAATGAAAGCCTTAGATCATCTCCTTAGTATCATGAGTGATGTCAAACAATTTCAATTTGGGGGTGCCTAACTTCTAGTGACAAAGTGTTGAGTTAGACATTCC
The DNA here is from genome assembly GCA_021018995.1 of Chloranthus sessilifolius. Taxonomy (NCBI): domain Eukaryota; kingdom Viridiplantae; phylum Streptophyta; class Magnoliopsida; order Chloranthales; family Chloranthaceae; genus Chloranthus; species Chloranthus sessilifolius. Next base: position 26,964,126 of record CM037597.1, on the reverse strand, counting down.
TTGGAGCATAAAAATTTTCCAAATACACTCTTCAAAAGATAAAATATTTGTATTGGCCCAAATCTCACTGGGTATGGTTTTCTTTTGAACTCATGAGGCATGTCTTCACCTTTTTCTCTCCTTATAGCTTACTAAGTACTACTTTTTAAAAGATTTTTCTTGATGCTTACTTCATGAAAGTGTTAAATTTTATAGGATTTCAGTATTAAAAAATCTGCATAATTTTTAAATTTCCTCATTTTCAAAATTGCTTAGGTGAACTTCACTCTTTTTTTTCGAAATTGACTATTACTGCTGCACTAAGCTTAACTATTTCATTGATCTTCCTACTGGTCTACCCTGCCATACCTCCAAACCTAAGATAAACAATGTCCACATTGTTTTAATGTATATATGCAGTTAGGGGCAGCAGGGTATGCAAAAGACTAACAAACTAAAGCAGAAAATAGGAATGTACAGACAAAGAAGCACCATACAAATAACACACAAAAGATTATTTTCATTAACAAAATCAATATCAAACAAGACTGTTTACAGACTTAACAAGAGACTGAAAATAGACAACTACTTCTAAAATAGAAAATACAAACAGACTCCTAAGTACAAAATAACTACACTGAATCCTAATCAGAATCTGACTCTGTATCTAAATCTCATAGTAGGTCTATGGGTAGTTGTGGAGCCTTGGCTTTCCCTTTCTTCACATATTCAACTAGTACAGCACCAGCCTTGGTCCTTGTGGCAGCTAGTTTTTGTGGCTTGGTGCTACTCTTCTCCTTGGAAGGTTCCTTGAAAGACACACCCTTGGGCACTGAAGGATTCATCATTGAAAAGGTGGAGGTCAGTGTGTCAAACATCCTACCCAACTGAGCTACCTTTATCTTATACACCATATACAGATCCAAAGCACCTTTCAGTTGCTGCCAGTGCACCTTCTTCTCCTTCTATAGATTCTCCCTCATGAGAGACATCTGGTATTCATAATGTTGCTTCACCATTGCTGTCACCTACTCCACCACTAATTTTACATCCCTTCGAACATAAGGATTAGCAGACATAGCTTTACTAAGGGTGTAAAACTTGGGAATGAGGATGGATGAAGCAAGGACAATGACCCTCTCATCAGGGTCATCAATCCTAGGGTGTAAAATAGAGGTTGTGGTCATGTTAATGTAGGTGGGTGGAGATGATGGGGGTGGAAGGATAGGTGCCAACTCCTCCTCATAGGTGAAGGTCAATGGTATCATGGGTAGATCCTCCTCTTCGAAATCAGTTTGTGTATCAGTAGAGGTGGAGGTAGATGGGATGAGAACCAGCTCTTCATAATCAGGATTTGTCTGTGTGGCAGCAGCTGCTGTAGCCACTGAAGTTAAAGGCAAGGGTGAAGGAGGTGGTGTGGGTACAGGTGTGGGTGTGGGCTGTTGGGCTATTAGGTGTAAGGTCTAAAAAGTTGATTGGATGGAATGTAGGCTAGCTTGGATGGTGGCTTGCTATTCAGTATTGGTAAGGAGTTGGGTTTGGAAGAGGTAAGGAGGGAAATAATTTGGGCAAAAGTGTCTGATAAGGCTTGAGTTGTAAGTAGGGTGGGTGGGATTGGTTGGAAGGGTGAAGTAGGGGCATGGTTAAAATGGATAGGTTGTGGAGAGTCTGGGAGGGGTGTGTACTCATGCCTGATATATCCCAAAATGGAATCTATAATGGAAGAGTACCCCTCAGTGGTGAAATTGTCTTGGTTATGGGTAGGTGTAGGTGTAAGGGAATGGGTAGGGGAGGCAATAGGGTCAAATGGCTCAATGGGTTCTGTTGCAAAAGGTTCAAAGGGGGTTACAAGTCCTGTGGCGGTGGGTTGTGTAATGTCCATGGCCATTGGCCCACTGTCATCATAAGTAAATGGGGAAGGTGGGTTTGGAATGGGTTCTATTATGATAATAGGCTCTGAGGTAGGAGTGGGGGTAGGTAAGGGAGTGGATAGGCTAGGTACAGTGGGTGTAGGTGGATCTGGTATTGGGTTATAAGTTGGGTGGGTGGAATTTGCTCTGTGGTTGGTTTATGAGCTCTCTTTTTGTATTTTCTTTTTATGGTTGGAGTTGGTAGGGTAAATGGAAACTCTATGGCAGGAGTTAGAGCTGACACAGGGATGGTGGTGGTGATTGTGGAGGGTGTTGGAGATGGAATGGCAGGCATGGGTGTAGGAATGGAAATGAGTGGTGTGTGGGTGGTGTGGGAGGTAGGGATGGACAGTGGAGTGGAGAAGATTGATGATGGGCTGGTGGGTGGGATAGGTAGCACTGAGCTGGCTGTTGATGTATCTGCAATAAAAGTGGGTGGCGCAGGTATTGAGACTGCTATAGGAATGGCAGCTGATGAGTCCTCAGCTAGGAGTGTTGTTGTTGATTTCTCAGGAACACTCTTCTTCTTCTTTTTCCCCATTAGGGACATGCTGATTGTCCATAACCTCTTTCTAAACATCAGTGGGGGCAATTTTTCAGTTGGCTCCCCAAACTTCCAGGCATATCCTCCTTGCTTAAGCAAGGCTGTGATCAACCTTCTATAGGGAAGCCCATGAGGCTTCTACTTCTTCTGGACCTTCATGTGGATGTCTTTCATCCCCTTAAAAATCAAGTGGGCAGCATTGAAGCAATGCCCTTGGGAGAAGGAGTAGAGAGCATCAGCAATGGGATGTCTTCTATCTTGCTGTTGCCCAGATACAAAATGTTCTTTCTTAGAACATTGTTTATGAATAGCAATCTGTGATTGAAGTCACTCCTTGTGATGGAGTCCCCTGAAGCTTTCTTCCCACTAGTCAATTTGTTGGCAATCTCATCTATGGAGGCATTGAGCGGAGCCCTCAAATTCGAAGTAGGGTCAGAGGTAGCTGGGATGCCTAGAGCTTTTGCAATCTCAGTTGTGTCCACAACTGTTGCAAATTCATCAATAAGGATGACCAGCACTAGTCTTCTCTATTTGGACCGCCCAGACTCCTTGAGTCTCATGTTCTGGTACCATAGCTTTACCAGTCTGGGGTACACCATCTCCTCCAAAGGGATCAAAAGGTTATCCAAGGAAACCTTGGCAAAAAATTCCATGGCTTCAATAGCCAAGGTCTCCTTTGTGAAAAATGCCTTGTCAAAGGCAGTTTCAGGCTCCAATCCAAGGGTATCCATGAACTCATTGGGTGTGCTCAGGGGATCAAATTCTGTGTTGGCTTCCTCTTGGTTCTTCTGTTTCTTGGACTTGCCAGATTTAGGCTCTGTTGAGGCAGTCCATGCCCTTTTCTTAGGTGCAGCCCTCTTCTTAGGTTTTTCCACATGGGGTGCTGGGGCATCAGTGGCCTCCATAGTGGAGGGTGTAGCAATCCTCACTGATTTTCTGGTGGGAGTGGGTTTGTCAATTTGTGGAGGGTTCAACAGCTCTTGTAAGTTATCAAAAAATGGGGAGCTACTAGCCATTTGTCAAAACCCTAAATTTGGCCTCTTCAAACACAAATCCTAGGTTGCCTACAACTCTAATGAGGTACCTTAGCAAACTCCTCCCAAAAGTAAACTCTTACCCAAGAACAACCACCGACCAAAAACACAGCTGAGCAGAGTTAGAAACTTGCCCCAAACCGCTAGGGTTTTGAAATTGCAGAAGCACAATGGACCAAATCGAGCGTTGCCAGGTGCAAAAGACTCAGTCTTGGATGTTTAGCACAATGACCAGACCAGGGTGTGAGTGATGGAGCAGAATGGACAACGAAGAAGGGAGTTGGAAAGTCTGGCTAGGAGTGGTGCTTGAGGGTTTGGGCAGAGAATGAGAATGACAGAGCCTATCGAGGGGTTTTAAGCAAGGAATGAGCCTCGAGAGGATGGGTCAAATGTAAATGATCCTCTCGAGCTGGAAATAACTTGTCGAGCAGTTAAGTGCTGGTGAAAGTCAGGGCCTCAAGAGGATCTTGACAGGCTGGGCTTTAAGTGAATCTGCTTGAGAGGATCTCAAGCAGATGTTTTTTATATCTCTGAGCCTATCGAGGCCACCCAATCTTGTGAAAGTGAGGCTCGAGAGGTTACCAGAGCCTCTCGAGAAGGTAAAAAATGCCTTGACAAGGGCTCGAGAGGATACCAGAGCCTCTCGAGATGGCTAAATTCAGTTGGTTTCTCAGAGTCGTGCTGTTATGCCCACTGCCATGTTACACCAGCACACAATTTTATACCACAACCCTTCTACAGAAAATTAGACACATGCTCATTTCATATCATGTTAAGCCACAGAAGACCAAGATTCATAGAGATAGATCAAGATTCTCAAACACACTCAAAAACATACATACATAATTTAAATGCACAAAAAAAAAACACACAAAAATAATAAATGACGAAATTTCAACATCAAACAAAAACAATTATGTTACACAGTGTACAAGGCTTAGATCGCTTATCATTGGGAGGTTCTTGAAGGTACATGGTTACAAAGGGCTCCACAGTATTTCCAAACAGAGTTTAAGCCTCTAACCATTTACTTTCATAATCCTCCCAGAAGTGGGGTTCATGATCTCCACAGCCCCAGATGGGAATGCATAGATTACAGTGAAAGGTCCATACCATCTGGATCTCAATTTTCCTGGAAAGAACTTAAGTTTGGAGTTGAACAGCCATACCTTGGCACCATCATCAAAGTCCTTCCTCAAAAGGCTCTTGTCAAAGAAAGCCTTGGCTTTCTCCTTGTAAATCCTTGAGTTTGAATAGGCATCCAACCTTAGTTCCTCCATCTCAGACAGTTGAAATTTCTTGTTTGCACCAGCAGAAGTTAGATCCATATTCGAGCTTTTAATGGTCCAAAAGGCCTTGTGCTCCAACTCTACTAGCAGATGACATGCTTTGCCATAAACTAGTCTAAATGAGGACATTCCAATTGGGGTCTTATAGGATGTCCTATAGGCCCACAAAGCATCATTTAATTTTATTGTCCAATCCTTTCTATCAGTCCTAACTGTTTTCTCCAGGATATGCTTAATTTCTCTATTGGAAATCTTCACTTTCCCACTGGTCTGTGGGTGATATGGGATAGCAATCCTATGGGTAACAGCATACTTCTTGAGCAGGCTCTCAAAGTGTCTGTTACAGAAATGGCTACCCCAATCATTGATGATGGCTCTAGGGGTACCAAATTTGGAGAATATATTTTCTTTGACAAATTTTAGAACTTTGTGATCATTTATTCTTGTGGCTGCAGCTTCCACCCATTTGAAAATATAATCAACAGCCACAAGGATGAAGTTAAATCCCATTGAAGGAGGAAAGGGGCCCATGAAATCTATCCCCCATATGTCAAACAGGTCCACATCAAGGATGGGCTGCAGTGGTATTGAATTTCTCCTTAAAATGACACCCATCCTTTAACATCTTAAATAGGCTTGGCTTGGCAGTCAATGCAGAGATCTATGCCTCTCAGAAGCTTACACAAGTTTTGATTACAACAAAATTCAATTCTATCTATTACAAAAGAACTTAGCCAGCAAGTGCTGAGCTAAGGAGGGAAGAAAAAAAAGGAAAAATGACCTAACTCTAGCAGTGACCTAAGCACAGAAAACCACTCTGGCTCCAAGCAAAATTAGGTAATGTTAGATGATTATTTCTGACTAAAATTATAGCTTAAATACAATCCATACAAAAATATCTAAATGTTCTGGTCAATCAGAAAGAAGTTGTTGTCATGGCCAATTTGTGGCCAAGTAATTACCTTGAGATGTAGGGGATAGCTAAGCACATTGGGATGTGTGCCCTAGATGCTATGGAATCTCTAAAATATCCCTGCATGCTGAATTGGAGGTCTAAAACCCAAGCTTCGAGAGGCTAAATGTTGCCTATTATGCATCTCGAATGGATCTCAAGTGGATCTCGAGTGGTTGAATTGACTACTGAAGGAGGTTAGACAGGTTTAAATGGTTCCAATTATGCAGCTCGAGCATATGAGACTTCAGGTGACTTTTCTTGAGAGTATCTCGACAGGATGAAATGCAGCTCGACAGGATCAATCCGGGCTCCTCGAGTGGCTGGAATCAAACTTGGAGTGCACGAGAGCTACTCGAGAACTACTCGAGGTAATTTTCTGAAGGTGTATCTGCTCGAGGTCCACTCGAGCAGATGTTCTTTGGATTAACCCATATTCTCGAGATGTGCTCGAGATGAGTTTCTAAAGCTGTGAACCTCTCGAGATCTACTCGAGAGGAATTTTTGGGGTTCCCTCTGTTATGAAGTGCTCGAGATCTACTTGAGTTTTTTATATGCTATAGGCCTAAACCTCTCGAGATCTACTCGAGAGAGCTTTCTGAAGGTTTTAACTGCTCGAGAATCACTCGAGCTGATTTAAGATGCACTTGAACTGCTCGATATCTGCTCGAGCCTTCAACTCTTTCATCCTCTGTAGCTGTGCAGGGCCTGCTGTAGCACTGTCTCAGGTTGGGTCCATCCTTCTTTCCTCTGTTAGACTTCTAGGGTCCCTTAAGCAAGCCAAATGGTCCCTATCGTGTAGACCACCAAGGTGCATTCTCTGTTCTTCAATCAACTTCAAAATTTGGCTTTGAATTCTCTCTTCTTGGCCTCTAACGTGTGGACTATTACATTAAGCTGCAATTTTATTCCTAACTACAAAACATAGTCAAATAACAATTATTAGATGGCTCAAAGGTGTAGTAAAGGCTATGTTAAGAGGTGAAAAATGGTATTTTTCAATGATTAACAGGCTGGATACTACAGGAGCTTCGTAGAAGGTTTCTCCGAGCTTTTCGGTTATCTCATGCAACTTATGAAGAAGAATGCTAAGTTTGAGTGGACTTAGTAGTGTGAGCAGAGCTTTCAAGAGCTCAAGATGAGACTAACCACTGCGCTAATACTTGCCATACCATCAGGTAGTGGAGGTTTTGTTGTATTTAGTGATACGTCCTATAGTGGGTTGGGCTGTGTGCTTAATCAGAATGAGAGAGTCATTGCTTATGGCTCTTGACAGCTCAAAGACCATAAGAAGAACTATCCAACTCATGATCTGGAGTTGGCAGCTGTAATCTTTGCACTAAAGATCTGGCGACATTACCTCTACAGTGAAACGTTTGATTTATTCACCAATCACAAGAGCCTTAAGTACCTTTTCACCCAAAAGGACTTAAATATGAGGTAGCGACTATAGATATAATTGCTGAAGGACTATGATTGTTCTATCTAGTATCACCCCAGAAAGGCAAATGTTGTCGCAGATGCATTGAGCCAGAAGTCTTCTGCTTAGTTGTCACATCTCATCACTAGAGTGCAGAGATGGCGGTTACTTGAAGATATGGCGTTATGCAGCACGAGGTTTGACGTTAAAGGTTTGGGAGCTCTGATGGCTACTATTGCCATTCGTTCTACACTATTCGAGAATATCTGCAAGCTACAGATGACTGATGATGATCTCATGGCTATCAGACGGGACGTGATTAGTGAAAGTAAGCCAAATTTCTCCATCAGAGAAGACGGAACCTTATTATTTTGAGATTGGGCATGCGTACCAAACAATACTAAGCTTCGTGACAGTATTTTTGAAGAGGCTCACAAATCTATGTGTGCCATCCATCCTGGCAGTACTAAGAAGTACTAAGATTTGAAATAAAGTTTATGGTGGAGCGGTTTGAAGAGAGATGCAGTCGAGTACTTGTCGAGATGTTGGGTATGTCAGTAGGTCAAGGTTGATCATCGGAACCCATCTGGGTTATTACAACCATTACCTGTACCAGAGTGGAAATGGGAAACCATTTCTATGGACTTCATTTTGGGGTTTTTGATAACTAAGAAAAAATAATGCCATCTGGGTCATAGTTAATCGGTTGGCTAAATTCGCTCATTTCCTGCCTTACAATATATATCACCAACAAACTCACAGAGTTGTACCTCAAGGAGATAGTCAGGCTGCATGATATACCTATCAGTATTGTGTTCGATAGAGACCTGTTGTACACGTCTCAGTTCTGACAGTGATTTCAGGAAGGGATGGGTTCTAGGCTTGACTTCAGCTCGACATTTCACCCTCAGACCGATGGGCAAACTAAGCGGGTGAACCAAATCATTAAGGGCATGCTACAAGCTTGCATGTTGGATTTTCAAGGGTCATGGGACCTACACTTACCTCTGATTGAGTTCACCTCCAATAATAGCTACCAGGTTAACATCGGCATGGCTCCCTATGAAGCCTTATATGGTCGGAAATGCAGGTCTCCTCTAAATTGGGAGGAGGTTGGTGAGAAGCTTATTTTAGGCCCTAAAATCATGGAAAGTATGACTGAAATAGTTTGGTTGATCTCCGAGCGATTGAGAGTTGCTCAAAGTCACCAAAAAAGCTACGCTGATCTCAAAATGAGACATGTTGATTTTCAGGTGAGCTTAATAGCATTGATCATCGTTACTCTCCTTTAAATTATGTATAGTAGCTAATACCCTACATTTCAAATTGGAGACAAGGCCTTTATCTGAATCTCACCTACGAAAGGCGTGATGTGTTTCGACAAGCATGAAAAGCTGAGTCCATGTTATATTGGGCCTTTTGAGATATTGGGCCGAGTCTGTGAAGTCGCCTACTGCGTAGCTTTACCACCGCAACTAACTAGCATGCACAATGTGTTTCACATGTCCATGTTGTGCATATATATTAAAGACTTGACTCATGTGTTAGACTACCAGCCCATCAAGCTTCAAGACGGTCAGACGTTGGTCGATGAGCCAGTGCAGATCTTGGACCATAACGAACATATCTTATGGACCAAGCGGATTCGTTTAGTTCTTGTGAAGTGGCGAAATCATTCTTCCGAAGAAACCACTTGGGAGCGAAAAGTTGAAATTCGCGAATAATTCCCACACTTATTTGAGTGATATGGAGAATTGTAGTTTAAGGAATGTAATGGCACTTTGCTTTTTGGATTATAGTCAATGTGACTTGTATTATATGCAAATTTCTTAATGTATATGGAGTTTGACTCTGTTTTAGTTATTATAACAAGCATTATACAGTTTGTTCCACTTTAGAGAACATATATGCTACTGAACGGACCGAGTATCACTTGCATTGTCGCCTAAAAAAAAGAAATCTAAGGACTGAGAAGTTGGTTATGTAAGTTGCTTAATACTTAGGTTTGTACCATATTTAGACTGCAAGTACATAACATGAATGAGGCCTCAAAGTCCTCAAATTTTAAAATTTTCAAATTTAACAGTTTTTGTCAAAATCGAACGTTCAAATTTAAAATCAAACATTTGAATTTTGAAATCGAACGGTCGAAATGAAAATTGAATGTTCGAATTGTCGAGATTCTGAGCACTTTTTAAAATAAAACTGAATGTTCAAAATAGAAGTCGAACGTTCGAATTATAAATCGAACGATTGATTTTGTCGATTTAAGTTAAACTCGAGGGTTATTTCCCTCATTTGTGTTTTTTGTACGAGACTTTTGGGGGGTTTTCCTTTCTTCATTTCTTTGTGCGAATTCACCATTCCATCTCCGAGATCCAACCAAGCCAAATTTTGGTGTAGGAATTCGATTCTAACTCGCTTGAAGAGGTAAAACCCTAACTTGCTAGGTTATTCTTTGCATTTTAAAGCTTTCTTTCAATTCTCTTTTTATTCAAATGGGTCCTAAGAAGCAGTCGGCTGTCAAAATCCCTACTTCGAAGCGGCCCGCATCTAAGGCTACCTCTTCGAAGAATCCTACACCACCACCACCACCTCCACCACATGAACAACCAAATGAGTGGTGGAGTGAAAAGGATTTTGATGACAAATGGTCCTTTGAGCCTGAGCTTTTTGACCAACAAGCGACCGCTCAATGGGCGCGTGATTATTTAGAGAGGGCTGAGTTGGGAACCCTACTCCAACCTTTTCACACCCATTTTTACCCCCGGCTAGTATGGTTGTTTTACTAACATATGCATCGGGGTGATGGGAAGAAGATTTACACTTCAATAGATGGGTGAGATTATGAGTTTGATCTCGACGACATCGCTGAGGCGATGGTTTGTCCAATAGAGTATTCACCAACCATGGGTTTGATGGAACCAAATCCCAAACCAGTGGGACTCCTAGATGTTATTGCAAGAATGACTCACGAACTACATGGGTTCGGGCAATCTGTAACATGAGTTCCAATTATCGGAAATAATGTGGATGCACGATGTGATATTCAAGTGTAGCCTTTACCCGTTTGGGCACAAATCGGAAAGGTGAGGCATCATTCAACAAGCTTTATTTTTCACTTTCCAAGAAAAATGGTTTAGTGCCTCGGAGGTTGTATTTAAGGGTATCATCATGGCTCGAGAGAAAATGGGTAAAGCAAGGAAGGCCCCTACAAAAGAAATCTCATATGCTCGATTGATCTCTCTCATGATTGAGGATTACAATGGCAGGGAAGAATATGATATTTTAAATGATGAACCCAAGTCCACCGCCAACGTCATGACTTATAAATTGAAAGATTGGAGGAAGAGCTATAAGCAGATACTGAAGGCTCCCCAAAAAGCAATTAATCAAGAGGCAACTAATCAAGAAGCTGCTGAACAAGTCACTCCGGAGCCAAAACCACCCGCTAACTAGCCACAGTAGCATGCCCCTATTTAGATGCCACCACCCTTTCAGCCTCATGAGCCACAGGGTGACATACTCACATTATCGAAGTTCACCAGGAAGATGACTGCAATGAGTCAGCATATACACACATTGACTCAGCAAACGAGCTTGATGAGCAGTCAGTTAGAGTTCTACGATGGCATGTTGACCTACTTGATGCAGCACGCATATCCTATGGATTATGCTACCTATATGGCTGATATTTGTACTTCCACGACCTGTGCTTCTACTTCTTGAGTAGGGGATGCAGTAGATTAGGACGCAGCAGATCAGGAGGCTGGATCAGTTGATGATGAGGAGGATTAGAGTGATGACGGAGGATACAAAGTTACTTTTTGAGATGATTTTTTTGTTTAAAATATAAATTTAAATGTTGGATGAATTATTAGAACCTGGCGATTCTATTTCAGTTTGCTACTTATATAATTGCTTTGATAAAATTGTTATAACTGCTATGTTTAGATCTGTGTGGATAGTTAAATTTTTGTTGGGTTCTATTTATGTGTCATGTTATTTCATTTTCGGTGAGTATTTATAATTTGCCTTCATATGAGAACTTTTATTTATAGTTCTTATGGTTGTATGTCTTTCTGATTAGATAGATTTTGAGAATACCTAACTACTTCTATTCAGTTCAAAATGTATGTCTTTGTTTGATAAGTAGACAAAAATATGATAAGATATGTAACAGTTAAACTTGAGTCACGGTGGGGGTATTTTTCTCAGGCACGTGGCACTTGGAATGCAGGCATCCATGTACGGATGCAACTCCTCTATGGTAGTATGGGATGCCACACGAAGTACATCCAGGTTACTATGAATCCTGTCCCTTGAAAAGCGTGATTAGTAAAGCTTATCACACTATGACCCATTCTAATTAAAACTATGACCGTATTGAATATGATATATTAAGAAATTTTGTGAAGGATGGGGTTAACCGTAGACCTGAACTGTACACCGACCGTAGACCTGAACTGTACACCAATAACAACCTAAAAAAATTTTAACCCGAACACGTTCACCTAGGTATGCGTGCTCGAAAAAGTCACACGATGACTTTGGAAGTCATGAGTATGTAAGCTTGAAAGAATGTTATTGGTGAAAAGAAATTTGATTTAGACTTGGTCAAGGCCTTTAGCCATGACTTGTACACCGACTCGTGTATGCGTGCTCATGTTATTCACTGAAAAGTATCACTTTTCACCTCTTAACCTAGCCTTTACTATACCTTGGAGCTGACTAATAACTCTTTGTTTAGTTTTTTTTGTAGTTAGTAATAATTTGTGTAGCTTAATACAAAGTCCATGCCTTTCGTGCCAAAAAGAGAGACTTCAAGTCAAGGATGACTGTTGAGCCAAAGAATGATGGAACACCATGGTGACCATTTTGCATGTCATGATGAACCAAGGAAGTCTAGTAGATGAAAGAAGTATGGATGTGAGTGGAGAAGGCTGCAACAGCAGCATATGCATTACAGTAGAGGAGCAGAGTTGTTATTTCGTGCAGTCAGGAGTGCGGCCTCGCGTGTCTAAATCCACAGCAAAGCTTCCTCGCATTGCTGATACATGCAGCACAAGTGAACTAGCGAAGAACTCGCGCAGCTCAGTGAAGGATTAACCTCATAGAACTGCTTTACTGAGTAGTCGTGCACTTGATTTGTTCTCAACACTCTAAGAACTCACACAGTAGTCGCGCACTAAACCTTCAGAAATCTAACTCGTGAAGTTCTCGAGAGGTTCAAGTCTTATATCAGCCACGCGCGTAGTCTCATGAGACTAATATGCACAAAAGAATCAAGAAAGCTTGCGCAGCTCTCGCATAGCTCAAGAGGAGAGAGAGCTCTAGAAATTCGTTTGTTCAGCTCTCACGCGCTTAAAAGCAATAACCTCTACCTAGCGAGCTGTGTTATTCAATTGACATGAATCCAAGCGAGATTTAAATTCTACTTTGCGAGACCCTCGTGATAGGAGGTACCTGAAGCTCTGCGTGAACAAAGCCAAATCAGTGCAACTCCTCATGACAGCATTGCAATGCAGAGCAGGTGCACGACAATTCAAAGTCCACTGCGTAAGCAAGGATCTTTCCAAGCCAAATGCTACCTCACGAGCACTCTGCAAATCACGCAAATGAATTAATGAGCCAAAGTCAACCCCACGAAGCTCGGGCTCTCCACTTTTCATTCTTTATTCAGGGACCTTTTGGGGATTTCCCCAAGTCCAGGGCACACATCCTGAGGCCCTGATCTTGATGCACACATCCCAAGGCATCCAAGGGTTGTAATCAAGCCACGTCTACTAAAAAATTAGGGTTTAATCTTCTTTTGGTCAAGGCATTAGTGACTGAGTATATATGCTGTAAATGTAACTTAGAAAAATCTCTCCTTCAACCTCAGTCAGCTGTGAGCTCAAGCAAATTTGGGTTAGGATTTGATCACCTCTTTTTCCTTTTTTTTCTTTCTTAGCCTAGCATTTGCTGGCTATGTTCTTTGTAATCAATTAGGCCTAGTTTTATCAATTTTTGTAATGGGTCTTGTGAACATTGGGATTTATTTATGAGCTGTTATACACAAGGTTACTGCCTTGAGGACATCCCATTATAAGTATTGGTTTAATCAATGAATGTCTGTTTTAATGTTTATTCAATCTGTTATTTTTCTATTTGCCCATAGTTTTGCTCAATCTATGCCATGCATTTAGGATTTGAGTTGATTTAAAATACCCATGGAAGCTTGAGCTTGTAGCCCTGGGACCATGGTGGTAGCAGTAATTTTCATGTTCCATCTCCGTCCTCTATGGTGTGGATAACCTCTGTGGATAGCCTGTGATCATTCAAGTGGACAGACTATAGTCCTAGGGTGATTCCAAGCTACGAATCTGAGAGGGATTTTTTTTCTTCTGCACTTGAGCTTATAGCCTTGTGAGAGGTTGTTGCAAGAACAAGCACCCCTCTATTGTACTTGACCAACATCAGAGGTTAGATCTGATTTCTCTGTAGAGATTGCAAACTTGTGAGTTGAGTCATTGCAAGCCTCTAGTAGCAATGATTAGCTGCATTTAAAGTCTCCAAATAGACTTTGAACAACTATGGTTTCCACTAGTTTCTCAAGAGCTATTTGCCCCCATGGATGTCTATGCTTGTAGCCTGGCAAGTATGGTGTTTGCAAGGATTTTAATGATCTGATTTGAGCCATTAGGTGGAGGACATCTATTGGATAATTTGTGAGCATCTAGTGGACCTGATATAACCTTAAGATCAGTTTATTCCATTGGATCAAATTGGCTTTCTGATTTGATTCATATGGTTTTATCCTCTCCATTGGATAGTCTATGACCATTGAAGTGGACAGGTTATAGCCTTAAGAGACCAGGTCAAATCATAAGAGTTGAGTTAGATATCTCCTCCTTGTAGATGTGCTTGTAGCCATCTGAGGGATTGTTGCAGAGACAACCCTAAATCTGAGTTACATAACTGAAATTGCTTTAGCTTAAGTAGCTACTTCCCATCATTTTATCTTTATCTTAATGCACACCATCATTACCTTCTTCATACCCCTTTCTTTAGGATAGGACTGTACTTTATTTCTCTTCTTTTAGTGATAATTTAGTATAGTTGTGACACCCAACTCCCTTTCTCTAGGATTGTCAGATCTTTAGCTAGATCTGGAAGCCTACTAATATAACCCATTTTGGGTTCTAGATCAATTTCTCTATGGGACAAACTTTTACTTACTCAAAACTTACTACAACAGTCCTATATCTTGCAGGCTGTGTATTTCAGATTTACTATTTTAACCAATTCCATCTCTTCACTTCTTGATTTATTTTTCTTCACCACTGTTTTCTCACCAATAACAAGACAACAATCTTAGAAAACCAACAAGTTCTTGGCACCGATGTCGGGGCGATTAATCTTTGTAGTAGACCTTAGTTGTATTGTAATTTAGTTTAGAAAATTCTTTGTAGTGCCTCAAATAGAATAAAAAGTACTACTAATTTTTGTGGAATTTTTACAGAATTAGATAGCAGCAGTAGGAAAAAGCTAGAGCTACAACTGGATTTTAGCTAGCTCTGTTTGCACTTCTTTTTCCCTAAAATTCAGTCCATTTATGTTGAATTCCTTGTCAATAGTTTGGTTGTAGATCTATTTAGTTGTAAATTTTATTTGCAAATTTTTTGTGTGCTGTGAGCATTTTCTTTACCTGTTGTTCTGTGTATGTATGCTTGGTAGAAGGTCCCCTGAATTGGAACCTCCAAATCCTAAGGTTGAAAACGTCCTTAGACTGAGAAACACCACACCTGCCCCTATTGTTTACACTGAGCCAGTTGTGATGGCTGAGAGGCAAAGAACTCTGAAGGAATACAATGCACCTGGTGATTACACATCTCCCTTTTGTATTTAATTTCCTTCAGTTGAGGGAAATTATGAAATCAAGTCCTCCACCATTAATATGTTGCCATCTTTTCATGGGCCCAGTAAGGAAGATCCTTATAAGCACATTGGTCAATTCTTGGCACTTTGCACCACCTTTAAGATTGCTGACTTGAGACCTGAAGCTACCAAACTTAGGCTTTTTCTTTTTTCCCTAAAGAATGAAATCAGCACCTGGCTCTCTAAGCTCGCAACCAATAGCATCCAGACATGGAGTGGCCTCCAAATCCAATTTCTAGCAAAATTCTTTTCCATGAATTAAACTCGTCAGATGAGGACAAATATATTGTCATTTACTCAATCCTCAACTGAAGATTTTTATGAGACATGGGAGAGGTTTAAAGAAATGTTAAAATAATGTCCCCACCACCAAATTCTATAGTGACAACTTGTGCAAGTCTTTTACCAAGAAATTAATCCCAAGAGTAGGGATATGGTGAAAGCCTCATGTGGGGGTAGTTACCTCCACAAGACAGCTGATGAGGCATGAGAGTTGTTTGACATCATAGGTGAGAATTCCATGCAGCAAGAGTCACTGTCTCGCAATGAAAGCCAGACCCTAGCTAAATTGGTGAAAGAATCCACCCCTAGAGGTGGAATGTATGAGGTTAAGGTGCAAAGTGAATTAAAAAGGAAGGTGGACAATCTGAGTTTAAAGTTTGATAAATTGATGAATGTGATGCAGCCTAGGATGGCTGCACAAGTGGAAGAAACATGTCTGATATGCCAATCTCTAATACATTCACTGCAAGAATGTCCATCAGCCAACCAGTTCCCTGATTTAGTTATGGAACATGCCAATGCCGCCCAAGCATATGGGCAGCAACCTGCTGGGTATGCATGGATAAACCATCCTAATTTGAGGTGGAGACAAGACACATACCAACAACCCCAACAGCAGCAGTTGGCAGCTTCATACAGACATCAGATCGACCAAGGATATGTACCTAGACAAAATTTTTAGTTGCCTGCACCACAGCCAAATCATTTGGTCTTGCCCCCACCATAGCCCAGATCCTCTTCCTTTGAAGTGCAAATGTTGGCATCAATGTAAAATCTGAGAAACTTAGCCCAAACTGTGAACTCTCATGGGAAAAGCATTAAAAAAATAGAAGACCAGTTGGGTAAAATCTGTAATGCTTTGAACAAGAGAGAGGAGGGCAGGTTGCCTAGTCAGCCCTTGGCCAACCCTAAATGGCAGTACATGATTGGAGAAGGCTCCTCTACCCATGAGAAGGCTAATGTAATCACTACCCTAAGGAGTGGCAGAGAGGTTGACAATTTAGTGGGCAGGGCAGTCGAGGAGGCCATGGAGAGTGAAAATGGAAGAAATGTGAGTTCTGAAGAACCAATGAATTCCTCTCCTGATGTAGAGCAGTAAGGATAAAATAAAGGTGCTGATGTTGAGCCCCAACAACAAGCAATAAATGAAGAAAAGAGGAAAAAACAAAATTTTGATCATGATGTTGTTAGGCATGCAGCTGTGGCACTAGCAGTCTTACAACTACCATTTCCTCATGCACTTGCTGGCCCATCTCTTTTTTATAAGGGGAATGCTTAGATGGAGGATATAATGGAGAGCTTCAAGCTGGTCAAGATTAATTTGCCCTTATTTGATGCTATAAAACAGGTCCCTGCCTATGCCAAATTTTTGAAGGACCTCTACACACAGAAAAGAAAGGCAAGGGTGCAGTTGTCCAAAAATATTTTTACTGTTGAACATGTTGAATCAGTTCTATCCACAGCCACACCTGAGAAATTGTAGGACCTAAGGGTACCTACCATCCCCTGCATAATTGGAAACCATACCATAGGTAGAGCCCTCTTGGGCTTAGGGGCCAGTGTGAACCTGCTCCCATATTCTATGTATGAGGAGTTGGGTTTGGAGGAGCTAAAATCTACATC
Source organism: Chloranthus sessilifolius (assembly GCA_021018995.1). NCBI lineage: Eukaryota > Viridiplantae > Streptophyta > Magnoliopsida > Chloranthales > Chloranthaceae > Chloranthus > Chloranthus sessilifolius. The sequence continues at coordinate 26,947,173 of CM037597.1, read as the reverse complement.
AATTATGCTCCAGCTGGCTGATAGGTATGAGAGGAGACCTGTGGGTGTGGTAGAAGATATTTTGGTGGGGGTGGACAAGTTTTCTATCCTGCTGATTTCCTAGTTTTGGGCATGGACCCTTACAAAAGTAAAACCTCAATTCCTGTCATCCTTGGCAGCCCATTCTTGGCCACTATTAATGGTTGCATTTAATATAGGTCAAGGGTGATGGAGGTAACCTTTAGGAATATGAAGGCCCAATTAAATATGTACAATGCTGCTAGGCATCCTCAGATGGACATTGAGGACTATTGGCCAATAGATGTACTAGATGGCCTTGTGGAAGGAGAATTATTCAATTTGCTGGATTGGAATAATGTTGTTGAAAACCTGAAAAATATTTGGAGTATGGTTGAGAAGGAGGCCCAACTTCTCATGATAGAAGACAGTACCAAAATAGAATCTTTTGTAGGCCTAGTGTAGCATTCCAGCTGGAAACTTATATTGTTGCCCCTTCCTTCAACCACCAAGGCACCTTTGTTGCCTTCCATTGAAAGTCCCCCTGATCTGGAGCGGAAACAACTCCTAGACATATTAAAGTGTGCCTTCTTGGGGTAAAACAAAAAGCTTCTAGTGATTATTTCTTCCTCTCTCACTAGTGAGCAGGAGGAGGAATTATTGAGTGTTCTTAAGAAGCACATAAAGGTAATGGGGTGGACAATTGCTGATCTTGAGGGCATAGATGCCTCAGTTTGTATGCATAAAATTCACTTGAAAGAGGGTGCAAAACCCTCTAGAGAGATGTAAAGGAAATTTAATCCTCACATGCAAGAGGTGGTCTTGAAAGAGATAGTAAAACTGTTAGATGCAGGGGTGATTTACCCCATTTCAGATTCAAAGTAGGTGTCACCTATTCAGGTGGTACCAAAAAGTCAGGCATAATAGTTATTACTTCTGATTCTGGAGAGTTGATGCCAACCAGGGAGACTACTGGCTAGAGAGTTTGCATTGATTACAGAAAACTCAACTCCAAGACCAAGAAAGACCACTTCCCTCTCTTTATCATTGTCAAAATTCTAAATAAGTTGGCTCGGAAGGCATTTTACTGCTTTCTTGATGGATACTCAGGGTATAACTAAATCCTTATGTATCTTCAAGATCAAGAAAAAACTACTTTCACATGTACCTTTGACAGCTTTGCTTACAGGAGGATGCCTTTTAGACTGTGCAATGCCCCAGCCACATTTCAGAGGTGCATGTATGCCATTTTCTTTGATATGATTAACAAGTTTCTGGAAATCTTCATGAATGATTTTTTAGTTTATGGGGACAGCTTTAGCCAATGAGTAAGTCACCTTGACCTGATTTTACAAAGATGTGAAAAGACCAATTTAGTCTTAAGCTGGGAAAAGAGCCACTTTGTGGTAACACAAGAAATTGTGTTAGGCCATGTGGTCTCTCACAGAGGAATAGAGATTGACAAGGCTAAAGTGGACCTGATCCCACACCTGCCCCCACCCAGGACTGTCAAGTAAATCAGATCCTTCTTAGGACATACTGGATTTTACAGGAGGTTCATTAAGGACTTCAGCAGAATTGCAAAGCCATTGTGCCACCTGCTGTGTCATGATGTGCCATTTGAATTTTTTGCTATGTGCCTTGAGCCTTTGAGGTCATAAAAAAGTGCCTTAACACTGCTCATGTAATCCAGGCCTCAGATTACTCACTCCCCTTTAAACTAATGTGTGATGCATCAGACTTGGCCATATGTGCTGTCTTAGGACAGAGAAAAGATAAGTTGCCTGTAGTGATTTATTATGCAAGCAAAATACTAGCAGAGGCTCAGCTCAATTATTCCACAATTGAGAAGGAGCTGCTTGCTGTGGTGTTTACTATGGATAAGTTTAGACCCTACTTGCTTGGGTTTAAAATTATTATTTTTACTGATCATTCAGCTCTGAAATACCTATTGGCTAAGAAGGATGTCAAACTAAGGCTAATCAGATGGATCCTCCTGCTACAGGAGTTTGATCTTGAGATCAAGGATAAGAAAGGAGTTGAGAATGTGGTGGCTGACAACCTCTCTAAAATTGTGTTGGAAGAATGTGCAGCAGCACCTGTCAATGAATTGTTCCCTGATGAGCAGCTATTTGCTATGTAGTCTAGTGTATCATTGTTTGCACACATTATGAATTTTCTTGCTGTTGGTAGGATCCCCCCTCATTGGTCTAAAATGGACAAAGACCTATTTTTCTCTCAGGTCAAACATTTTCTGTGGGAGGATCCATACCTGTACAAGTATTGTGCAGATCAGGTTGTTAGGAGATGTGTGCCTGAAAGTGAGTTCCACAACATTCTTTCTTTGTGTCATGAGTAGGCCTGTGGAGGTCACTTTAGTGGCAAAAAGACAGCTACAAAAGTATTACAATGTGAGTTTTATTAGCCCTCTTTATTTAGAGATGCACACATACATTGCAAAGCCTGTGCAAGATGTCAAAGGTTGGGAGGCATTTTCAAGAAAGATTCAATGTCATTGCAACCCATCCTTGTGGTAGAACTATTTGACATATGGGGGATTGATTTTATGGGCCCCTTTCCTCCTTCTATGATTTTTAATTTTATACTTGTGGCAGTGGACTATGTGTCCAAATGGGTAGAAGCCATTGCTATAAGAAACAATGACCACACAGTTCTCCTTAAATTTCAAAAGGACAATATCTTCTCTAGATTTGGAAACCCCAGATCTATCATTAGTGATGGGGGGAGTTATTTCTATAATAGGCCTTTTGAGAAGATGCTCAAAAGGTACTCTATTACACATAGGATTGCAACTCCCTACTACCCACAGAGCAGTGGGTAAGTCAAAATTTCTAATAAGGAGATCAAGCACATCTTGGAGAAGACTATGAGGGCAAATAGGAAGGATCGGGTACAGAAACTGAATGATTCTTTGTGGGCTTATAGGACTGCCAATAAGACCCCTATTGGTATGTCCCCTTTTAGGCTGGTCTATGGCAAGGCCTACCACTTACCAATAGAGTGGAACATAGAGCCCACTGGATTATTACAACGCTGAATTTTGAGCTAACTACAGTTGGTTCACACATGAAATTGCAACTGTCAGAGCTTGATGAGCTGAGACTGGAAGCTTATACAAATGCAAAAATTTATAAGGAGAGATCCAAGGCATTCTTTGACAAGAAACTAATGAAAAAGGACTTCAATGCTGGTACCAGGGTTTGGCTTTTCAACTCTAAATTAAAATTCCTTTCAGGAAAGTTAAAATCCAGATGGGATGGACCTTATACTATCATCCATGCCTCCCCATCTGGTGATGTGGAGATCTTGGATCCCATTTTTGGAAAAATCATGAAAGTGAATGGTCAAAGGATAAAAATTTGTCTAGAAAATTCTATGGAGCCTCCTCATACCATTCATTTGCATGAACCTCCCACTGATTAGTGATCCACAGCTCTGTACACTGTGTACCATAAAGATTTACTTAAAAATCCGTCATGTGTTGTTTGTGTTGTGTGTTGATATGCATGTTTTATTTTGTCTTGTTGTTGTTGATAAGGTGCATGTTTTGTCATCTGAATTTAATGTGCATAGACCTGATGTTGATGTGCATGTTCTGTTGTTGTTGTGTGGTTGACCTGCTATCATGTATATGTTCATGAATCTGCTATAATTAAAATTCATTTACATTCTGAATTTTTTCTTTGTGAATATGTTGGTAATGGGCATTGAGATTATCATGGTGAATTAGATGAATGAAGAAATGTGGTGTTAATACATAAGGGCATAGTGCATGTCAGTGTACATGCACAGGCTAGTGTGCAAGCACTGAAAGAGAGTGAATTCAGTCTTGTCGTGAGGCTCAATGGCCTCCATTTTACACTCGCGAGCCATTTTTAGGCTTTCTCACAGGGCTCTATAATGAACTGTGTTGCCTCGCGAGCGAATTGCCTAAAGAAAGTCAAAGATTGAACCTTGCAAGGCTATTTCTTTTCCGTGACATTAAGTTGTGCGACAATTGAAATCGTATATTTCTACCTCATGAAATAAAATTTTTGTGATTATTAACGCCCACGAGTTGATGTCTATTCACCTCGTAGTTTGGTAGCTCACCATTAAAAAATGCAATTTCAGCAATACGTAACTGCAAATTTCCTCTCGCACTCGCACTCCCAGTCCGTGAGTGACCTTGCGAGACTCCTGAATTCCTTAAAAGGCACTTCTCGCAAGATTGCATTTTTAGTGCGTGACAAGATGTTGCCCCGCAAGTGCCTGGTGAGAACTGCGTGAGGCACGGGGTCACACTCTTATACCCTGCAAATTTCTTTCCTTGTCTCCATTCTCTCTCTTTGCCCTAGCCTTCATTGCACACTTTCGATTTCCCTTCTCCCTCCTTTCTTCTCTCCTACCTAAACCACTACAACTCGACCACTTTGCTCTTACTATTGTGTTCCACAACAGCCCCCGATTATTTTGCACTCGGTTTGAGGAGATTTGATACATTGGGCAACATTTGAAGTGGAACCCTAGCATTTTGGTGGTAACCCTAGCATTTTGGTGGTAAGTGTTCTCGGCCTTCCATTTGGTTTGATTTATCTACTATAGTAGTGATTGAGTAGAGAGAATTTGTTGGGCAAAACATTTCTTAGAGTGTGAACTCCCCATCTGTGTGTTTAAAGACCAAATTTTTGAGAGTTGGTGTAGCTATGGCCATGAGTTCGAAATTTATTGACACCTTGGCTGCCATGCTAAACCCTTCCCCTATTGGGAGCCCTGTGGCCACACGAAAATCTATGAGGATTGCAGAGGCCTCCACTGTGGAGACCTCTGAGGTACCTACACAAGCTATGGAGCCCCAAGTGGAACAAACTAAAAAGAGGGTTGCCCCTATGAAGAAGGCCAAGGCTATAGCCTCTAATGCCTCTGTTGTCAAGAAGAAAGCAGCCCGTAAGAAAAGAGCTAGAGACCACCCACCTGCTAAGAGCCCTGAGAAATCCAAGAAGAAACAAAAGAAGGGCAAGGAAGTGGTCCCTAAGGTCCCTGTGGTTGCCCAAGAGGATGAATCTGATGATGAGTCACTCAGAATTCCCTCTGAGTTTGTGGCTGCAATCAAGCTTAAAGCTGAAACTGCTTTTGACAAGGCATTCTTTGAGGAGTCAGAGACTGCAGCTTCAATTGAGTACCTCACCAAAGCCTCACTACTACCCCTTCTCAAGCCCCCACTGCAGCTAGTCTTCCCTAGACTAGTGCAGTTATTTTATCAAAACATCAGGGTGAAGACTAGGGATGATGGAAACCCTGCATTGCTTGTGCTGATTGATGACTTTGAGATGATATTTAACCAAGCAGCCATTGCTAAAATTATTGGGATACATGCCAAATACAACCTAGATTGTGGCTTGGGTGCTCCTTTAACAGCCACCATCCCTGAAATTGCCAAGAAGCTCACTGGAGGGATCACAACCTCTGGGGTATGAATAAGAAAGAGAGACTTACACCCTAGTCTGAGGTTTATTGATAGAGTGCTGAGAAAGAATGTCTATTACTCTAGCCACCAATAGGAGAGGAGGTTCCCTATTGCTGATGCCCTCTACTCCTTTCATTGCAATCACTACATAGATGCTGTAAAACTCTTTTTTGAAGGAATGAAGGATATACATGAAAAGGTGAAGAGGGAGCAGAAACCCCATGCCTTGTCCTATTGCGGGTTAATTATAGCACAGCTGCAGTTGGGGGGCTACCACTTTCAGATGAAAAAGGAGACTCTCAACCTGGCCCCCAGCAAATGTAGAAAGAAGCAGTGGGGGATTAGTGAAACTTTAATTGAGAAGGAGGAGGAGGAGCTGCTAGCTCAAGCAGCCCCCATAATCCAAGAGGGAGTTGTTGCTACTTCTGTGGCCACCTCTGCAGAAGTCACTACTTCAGCTCCTGCACCTCTCAGCCCAGCCATCCCCACCATACTTGTTGTGACTTTGCCATTACCACCCTACACACCCACCTCCATTCCCTTGCCTGCCATTGTACCAACCATCCATACACCCAATACCTCAGCAACAACAACCTCATTACTTCAACAGCCATCCCTTACTTCATCACCCATACCTGCCATAATCACTTCTATTCCCATGCCAGCTATTGTGTCAGTCAGCACTACCTTACCCACCACCACACCAACCTCACAACCATCCATAGTTACATCACCTACTCCTGAGCCAATCATATCCATTACCTATGCCACCACTACCTCAGCTACATTATCAATCCCTGAACCAATTCTACTCATTTTCCTTGCACACCCCAGCCCACCTGTCAAGCTCACATACATAAAAAAGAATACCTCACAGACTACCAAAGTCCCCACTCAACCTCCCCAGCCCATTACATTACTAGCCCCTACCCCATTACCTTAGTCCATTCAACTTCAAGAGCCCTCAACCACCACTTCCACTATCAAGCCAGACCCTATGCCCACTGATCCACCATCACCATCACCTCCATCTCCATTTCACTATGATGAGAGTGAACCTCAGCTCACTGACATCCCACACAGTTCCCTTGCAACCACAGCCCATCCCACTAAATTCCTTGCCATACTTGAACCCATTGGCCAATATATTCTATTCTCCCCTTCCCATGACCAAGACCCCTTCTCATCAGAGGAATACTCTGTCATGATGGATTCTATTATAGGGGACATCAATCATGAGTTCACCCCTCTCCCAGATTCACCACAACCACATCACTTTACCCCTACCCCTACTTCACTACAGCCAACTAAGTTCCATCATGCACCCACTTCACCATTTCAACCAATTCCAACCACCCAACCCACAGCACCTATCATACCTGATCCCTTACCCTAGATCCTCAGCCTCCTCCATTCTCTTCAAACCCAAATGTTGGCCAATACCCAAACCCAAACATCCATAGAGGCCAACCTTCAAGCCATGCACTCCACCCTCCAAAATCAGACCTCTATTCAAACCAGTTTACAAGCCATCCAATCAACCTTATCAACCTTAACCAAACCTTTCCAACAGCCATTTATCCCTCCACCTACCCATATACCTACACCACTCCCATCTCCCCAACCCTTAACCTTAGCAATAACACCTATTGCTGCTACACACATTGAACTTATTCCAGAAACCCCTACAATAACATTTACCAATTCCTCAACCCAAACTGACCCTGAGGTAACAGACCTCACAGAACCTGAACTTGAAGTCAACCATCCAATACCCTCTACCTCCACCCTACCCATGTCATCATCCATCCCTTCATCATTATTGGCTGACCCTTCTTCCCCAGCTGAGAATTCAATCCTCCCTGCATCTTTCAATCTCATGCCCCCATACTCCACCCTCCTAAGAGCAATGAAGGAAAATGCCTACATCAAGAGGGATGTGATTAGAGGCATTGCAGACCTCAGAACCACAGTTAAGCAACCCCTCCTAGATCAAATCAAATTTTTAGAACTCACTCATTAGATAGAGAGAAAAAGGATCAAGCATGGTTGGAGGGAGATATTGCTAAAATATAATAAAGAGAAAAGTAGAGTTGATGGGATGGAGGATGTGGTCAAGAACTTACAGGTGACACTTAGAAGGGTGGAGGAAAGAGCTAATAATTATACTAGGATTGTTGTAGCATTGCAGTAGACCTTGTCTGATATTGGTGACAGAGACTTAGGAGAAGCAGCTGCCAAACTCTTTACTGATGTTGCCCCTCCAATGGCAACTAGTCCTTAACCCCAAGAGCTAAGAAAAATCAAGACTGGCATCAACATTAAGGAGCCTGCATCAAAGCCAGAGCCAACTCCCAAGAAGAGGAGCAACACCAAGCAAAGAAAGACAACTTCCAAGATATACAAGTCCTCTGATACTACTCTAAAGAAGGAGAAAGGGAAAGGAGTCCAAGACAAGACTGATGCAGTAGAAAATTCAGATGATTAGACTTTGTACATGTAGTTAGTTAGGTTATTTTTGTATAATCTTTTTATAATTATTTTCAGTAGCATTGTACATATTACTGCTTATTAATGAAAGTTATCTTTGGTAGCTTTTGTGTGCAGTTTATTTGGTCTACTTTATTTCTTCTATTTACTTATTTGTTTTAGTTGTTTGTGTGAGTTTTGTTTGTTACTGTTACTTGCTTTGATTTGTATCTTACTTTTACTAAAATACCTTGCTGCACATGTCCTTTATCTTTGAATCAGTGAGGACACTGTTCCTCATAGGTTTTGGGGTGTGGCAAGGTCTGCCAATGATATAGTTAACCTAAGTGCAGTAGAATCAAGTGAGTGAGATAGAAATAGAGTAAAGTTCATCTAAGAAAATATAAAAATGAGGAGATTTAAAAAATTTTGCAAACCTTTAGGCATCAAAAGCTTTTAAAATTTAGCATTTCCATGAGGTGAACACCAAGAAAACTTATTTGTGTCAACACTTAGTGAACCATTAAAGAGAGAAAAAGGTAAGGACATGCCTATGAGTTCAATGGAAGACCATACCTAGTGAGATTTGTGGCTACCAATTTTTTTTTTAGGAGTGTCTTAGGCAATTCTTTTTGCTCTAAGGACTGGCTGAGTCTATTTCCTCACTAGAAGATAGGGATCTCCAAGTTGAAACAGCTGACAGTACCCATGACATTTAGGAAAGGATCAAGGCCTTCTCTTGGACAGTTTGAACTTAAAGATACCAAGCCCAGTAAACTTCCCTTGGGCATACACCTTTTGAGCCTTAATTTCCAGTTTTATTCAAAATACACCAAGGTATTTGCACCTAAACTTGTGGACCTGATTCAAACCTACCCCCACTCTGAGAAATTCAGAAGGTAAAGGAGGAGTTGAAGATGGACAAGGTAGGGTCAATATTTAGTGAATGGAGAATAAACACAAAAGGAGGACAACAGTATAGCAGCTGAAAAGAGGGTGGCATTTCAAAAAAATAAAAATAAAAATAAAAGAAAAATGTATCCAAAAGAAAAACAAAAAAAATGTATAATAAAAAGGAATAGAGACGAGTCAAGAGGAAATTTCATTGGAAAAGGTTAAAATAAGAGAAGCTGGTCACTTCAACTCTGAAAAATATCAAAGAAGATGGAATACGCTGAACTAAAGAAGGTGAAGTCATGAATCACCTCCTTCACCTACTGATTTCTCAATTCTTCATCCTTTTCATCCTTCCATTTTTTATAACCTACACCCATAAGCCACATTACAACCCAGTCATAAGACCTTGTGATCTTAGGTTGAATAAGTTGTTATGTAGAGATGAGGAGTTTCCAATCTATGGTGAGAAATAATCAATGATGCCAGAATTTAGAAGCCTATGCTCATGCTTACAGACCCTTTTTGAGGGCTGTAACTGCTCTTGAGCTTGTGTGAAAATAAAAACCCTCAAATTTATTTATGAGAGACTGCCTTGTTAAGCATTGGGTCTGACATTGAATGTATTGGGCATTGTCTAAACTTAATTTTTGAATTAATGGTGAGCTCAGTACTGACATTCATTTGCTATTTTTATTTTTGTAAGCTGATTTAAAAGGATGTGCATACATGTAAGAGTTTTTCATGCTAAATGGTCTATGCATTTCATTTGTTTAAATTCCTCATATTTTGAAAATAATCAAAGGTGGACTGATGCTCTATTTATTGAAAGCTGATTTGATGAATGTTGTACTTTTGTTAACTATTTTATTAAGAAGTTTGTGATTACCTTCACTGAAGTTCTCGCGGAGATCAAGTCTTATATCAGCCGCGTACGCAGTCTCGCGAGACTAATATGCACAAAAGAATCAAGAAAACTCACGCAGCTCAAGAGGTGAGAGAGCTCCAAAAATTCGCTCGCACAACTCTTGCGCACTTAAAAGCATTACCCTTTACCTAGCGAGCTGTGTTATTCAATTGACATGAAGCCAAGCAAGATTCAAATTCTACTTTGCGAGACCCTTCCGACAGGAGGTCCCTGAAGCTCTACTGCATGAGCAAAGCCAAATTAGTGCAACTCGTCCTTGCGACAGCATTGCCGTGTAGAGTAGCTGTGCGACAATTCAAAGTCCACATGAGCAAGGAGCTTTCCAAGCCAAATCTTACCTCGTGAGCACTCTGCAAACTGTGCGAATGAATTAATGGAGCCAAAGCCAACCCCGTGAAGCTCGGGCTCTCCACTTCTCATTCTTTACTCAGGGACCTTTTGGGCATTTCCCCAAGTCTAGGGCACACATCTCGAGGCCCTGATCTCGATGCACACATCCCAAGGCATCCAAGGGTGATAACCAAGCCACGTCTACTGGAAAATTAGGGTATAATCTTCTTTTAGCCAAGGCATTAGTGACTGAGTATATAAGTTATAAATGTAACTTAGAAAAATATCTCTCCTTCAACCTCAGTCAGCTGTGAGCTCGAGCAGATTAGGGTTAGGGTTTGATCACCTCTTTTTCCTTTTTTTTCTTCCATAGCCCAGCATTTGCTGGCTATGTTCTTTATAATCAATTAGGCCTAGTTTTATCAATTTTTGTAATGGGTCTTGTGAACATTGGGATTTATTGATGAGCTGTTGTTATACACAAGGTTGCTGCCTTGAGGACATCTCATTGTAAGTATTGGTTTAATCAATGAATGTCTATTTTAATATTTATTCAATCTGCTATTTTTCTATTTGCCCATAGTTTTGTTCAATCTATGCCATGCATTTAGGATTTGAGTTGATTCAAAATACCCATGGAAGCTTGAGCTTGTAGCCCTGGGACCATGGTGGTAGCAGTAATTTTCATGTTCCATCTCCGTCCTCTATGGTGTGGATAACCTCTGTGGATAGCCTGTGATCATTCAAGTGGACAGACTATAGTCCTAGGGTGATTCCAAGCTACGAATCTGAGGGATTTTTTTTCTTCTGCACTTGAGCTTATAGCCTTGTGAGAGGTTGTTGCAAGAACAAGCACCCCTCTATTGTACTTGACCAACATCAGAGGTTAGATCTGATTTCTCTGTAGAGATTGCAGACTTGTGAGTTGAGTCATTGCAAGCATCTAGTAGCAATGATTAGCTGCATTTAAAATCTCCAAATAGCTTTTGAACAACTGTGATTTCCACTGGTTTCTTAAGAGCTATTTTCCCCCATGGATGTCCGTGCATGTAGCCTGACAAACATGGTGTCTGCAATAATTTTAATGATCAGATTAATCTGTGACCATTTAAGTGGATAAGTTATAGCCTTAAGATCAGTTTATTCTATTGGATCATATTGGTTTTCTGATTTGATTCATATGGTTTTATCATCTCCATTAGATAGCCTGTGACCATTGAAGTGGACAGGTTATAGCCTTAAGAGACTAGGTCAAATTATAAGAGTTGAGTTAGATACCTCCTCCTTGCAGATGTGCTTGTAGCCATCTGAGGGATTGCCGCAAAGACGACCCTAAATCTGAGTTACATAACTGAAATAGCTTTAGCTTAATTTCCTACTTCCCATCATTTTATCTTTATCTTAACACACACCATCACCACCTTCTTCATACGCCTTTCTTTAGGATAAGACTGCACTTTATTTCTCTTCTTTTAGTGATAATTTAGTATAGTTGTGATACCCAACTCCCTTTCTCTAGGATTGTCAAATCTATAACCAGATCTAGAGGCCTACTAATATAACCCATTTTGGGTTTTAGATCAATTTCTCTGCGGGATAAACTCTTACTTACTCAAAACTTGCTACAATAGCCCTATATCTTGCAGGCCGTGTATTTCAGACTTACTGTTTTAACCAATTTATATCTCTTCACTTCTTGATTTAATTTTCTTCACCACTATTTTCTCACCAATAACAAGACAGCAATCTGAGAAAACCAACAGCTCAACACCTAAGTCCAACTTAAAACCAAGCGAATAGAATTTATAAGGTAATTATCATGATATTTTTAAGAAATATCATGATATTTTGAGTTGGGTTTTGCCTTATACGAAGAGGAGGAAGGAGCTAACTTCCACTTCTCCTTCTATCGTGAGAACCAGTGAAAAAAAAAGGGTGGTTTAATTGTTCTTCGCCTTCCTTTATAATCATTAATGTTCCAATTACTCTCGCGATCCCAACCGTAGAAAGGCTACGAAACCCTTTATTGATTTACTTGAAGATATTGAGTTACTGTAGTACTGATCGTGCGGGAAATGATCCTTTGGAACGTGCCAGCTATATGTGACCCTAAGTGCTAAGTGAACTCATTCTGGAATCTATCGGGTTGAGGTTTTGCAAGATCCAATCTGGCGCCTAGGAATTGGTTCATCGGAAGCTGCAAAGTCAACCTTGATAGGTAGGCTCTTAATTTTGTTTTGTTAGTTATTTTACCTAAATTTAGGTTAGTTTATATGTGAAATTAGAAATGAAATCAGTTTGGCTTTTGGAGAAAATCAAGTCTTGTGAAAGAAGCCTAAAAATAGCATAAATCTAAAGGAATCGAACGTTCGAATCCAAAATCAAACGTTTAAATTTAAAATCGAACGTTCAAAAATGGAATCGAATAATCGATTTTGGCTCAGATTGACAAGTTCAATTTTTGAAGAAATCAAACGTTCAAAAATGAAATTAAACGTTCGAATTTCCCCTGTTTCTGGCTTTCTCTGTTTTTCTTTGGAAAAACTTTGGGAAACTTTTGTCTGTTAGTTTCAGACACTATTAACACATTATGTGGTGTTAATTAAATATAGGTTCAGTATGGAAAACCTTGGTGAGGAACCTTTGGGATAACTTTGATCAAATCTGAGTCTGAGGTAGGGAAACCTTAATATTTATTGCATTTTCTAAGATAATATGAAACTATTTTGATCATGAATTCCGCATTTAATTTGAATCTGACATAATTTTAATTAGCATGAATTCTAAACTATGAATTTCGAACAACTCTTAAATTTTTATATGAATCTGAAATTCTGAAATCTGAATCTGAGACTCTGAAATCCCAAATCTGAAATTCTGAATCTTGAATCTGAAAATGTATTAAAATACATTGAAATTATATGATTAGCATATGCACTTAATTTAAGGTTCATTAGAATGAAACCCTAAATTTTATTAACTGTGTTGACGGTAAAACCGCCTGTCGCAAGTTTCCCTCATAACATAGAGGCTTGTTGCAATTCCTGAAAAAGGGTTCATTGAATGACGATGGTTAGTAGGGTTCACATTGATCAGTCACATAATTTACCATTTTATCACCCTTAACTTAGTGATACTAGGCCATAGTTTGCTACTAACAAGTTGATGATGTGCAGATATTAGAGATAACCAGTAAAAGAGAGCCAAAGTGTTAATATTCATCAAAATAAACTCAAAAGGCAATAAGAAAGATGATTGAGCGAAAAAGATAATTTCTCGCCTACTGAAAGCCAGAAAATCGTAATTTATGATTCTAAAAAAGAGACAAAAGAAGAAAAGCAAAAAATCATAATTCGGAGAATCGTCAACTATGAGGAACCTATGAAAGATAGAAAATTGTGATTAACGATTTTCTAAAGAAAGAGAAGAAAATGAGAAATTGTGATTTACAATTTTTCAGAAAAGAAGCTTTCCTACTATTATTGTTGCTGCTGATCACGTACATATTACACCGCCATGAACAAAATTAGAAGATATATGAAATTAGAAGTTCAGTTGATCACGAATCTGAGAAGATTGGTGAAGATAAGCTTTAGGAAATCTCGATTGCTGAAATAAAGGAGAACAATACATAAGCACATCTACCATCTAAGCAAGGAAAAGATAAAATTAGGAATTAGAGTTATATTAGGAATCTTTTGTTTTTAGTAGTTTCTTTTATTAGAATTAGAAGTCTTTGTGAACTGACTCCTTATGATCTATAAATAAGAGAGCTTGGTGTAGGAATAAGCATCGAAGAATTTCATCATCAATTGACAACTGAGGTTGGATTTTCTTTTGATCAAAGTAGTATAAAATAATTCGAGTAGATTAGATATCAGAGGTTTCTCAAGAGCAATTGACGATTGCAATTGAGTGCTAAAGATTAGTGTAGATATCCTAGTTTCTCATAAGCAATTGACGATTGCGGCTGAGGGGTGAAAGATATATTTATTTGCTTTCTAGTTTATATTTTATTTTGCTATATTTTCATGCTTTGTAAACATCATCAAGTTTTAATTTGAATTGACGACTCAAGTTAGAATTTGCAGATTGGTGTAACGATTTTTTACTTTTCCATTTTCAGTTTTCTAAGGTTTGATTGACGCCATATTTTAGGAAGTTGTTGATTAGATTAAATCTGTATTGATAGGATCTTAAACTTGATTGATGACCAATGCTAAGAAACAAGAGATATGGTGTAATGGTACTATTTATTTTTATAAATATCCGATAGCTGAATATTGGGATTGACGACCTCAATCTGAAGGAGGATTTAGATTTATTTTATGCACTTTAGATTATAAACCATTCTTTTATTCATATTTCTCTAGTAGATTAGATCTAAAAGAGAAATAGAAGTTTTTAAAATAAGGATTTAAATAGAAGGTATAAATAAGAAGCAATTAGATAAATAAACTTCCTCGTGGGAACGATCCTATGCTAGTACTATAATTTCCATTGTGCGCTTGCAATAGGTTAAAACTTGAGTTTAACATAATTTTAATATACATAACAAGATCGACCAAGTTTTTTGCGCCGTTGCCGGGGAAGCAAAATTTACCTTTATTTCTATTTTATCTAATATTTTTATTCTTTTAAAAATTAATATTTATCTTTCTCTTTTTATATTTCTTTATATTTTTATTTTTCTTTTATCACTTCTTAATCTTTTACAGGTTTATCCGGAATAAGCAAATTAAGGTTTCAACTTCCCCTGATCAGAAAAGCCAGAGGCTTAGATTTGTTCTCCCTCCCTGCTCTTCTAAAATAAAAATTATATAAAAGATTATATATATAAATAAATAATTTCTGGTGTATGCATCATACCCGGTCTAGGAGTCTAGACTATTTTGAATACGACCCAAAAATTGAGCGGACTCTCCTACGCAGACTCACATTAAACCGATCATCTACAAGAGATACTCAAACTATGATCGACGAGCTTTCAATTGAAGCACATTTCAGTCCTATAGCTTTGATCGAGCCCTGATGTATAGTTCTATTAGAGACAGAAGGTCAAAATTATGAAATCAAGCCCCACACACTTCAAACTCTACCTACTTTTCATACGCTTGGTAGGGAAGATCACTACCAACATCTGAGGGACTTCATAGAACTTTGCACAATGCTACAAACCATGACCAATAAAGAAGCCATAAGATTGCATCTGTTCCCTTTCTCTCTCAAAGATAGGGCGAAGGCATGGTTAGTTTCACTACCAGTCCGAAGTATAACCACTTGGGGGGATTTACAGTCCAAATTTTTAGGTGAGTACTTTCCAATAGGTAAAACAAACCAAATTCGACAAGGAATCCAAAGCTTCAGGCAAAAGCTCGGAGAACTATTTTATGAGAGTTGGCAACGGATGAAGGATTTGCTACGAAAATGCCCTCATCACGAGGTGCCAAATTGGTCTATAACATAAAGTTTCTACCAATGATTGACAGAGACTAACCAGTCTATGGTCGAGGTCGTAAGTGAAGGAGCCTTCATGGCTCAAAACGGCCAGCAGACCTGAAATTTATTTGAGAAATTGGCCAACACTTCAAACCAAAAATAGGCTTTGCTGTAAACCAATCCAGACATTTGCTCATCATACCCCGCTCGCAAGAGGAGGGATTTATGAGAACAATAAGGACAAAGTGCAAGCTGAGGACGACATGGGTGCAAAATTTTTAGCCCTTAAGCAGAAAATTGCCACACTCATGAATTCCAACTCAAACACTTTGGATAGACCCACGACAAACCATTCCAATTGCCAAGCTCACACATATACTGAAAACCCTGCTGCGCAACAATACCAAGAGATGGTGGAAATGAAACAAGTAATGGCTTTTTAGAGGGGAGATTATGGGAATACCTATAACCCGTCGTAGAGAAATCATCTAGAATTTAACTATGGTTCCACTATGGGAGCAAAAATAACACCAGCAGCTGCGCTCCCCCGATTTCCTCAGACACAAGTTTTCCACCAGAGATCCCAAATACAAGCGGCACAACTCCATATTGGACCACGGAGCAATATGTCTGATGCTACGATTGTTCAAATCCTTCAAGATTTGCAATAGCAGTCGCACCAATATTCCAAAGATTTGCATCAACTTGCTCAATTCTCTCTGACCCTTCATTCACATACTCAATCCATCACAAAGCTAGAAAGCCAGATTAGACAACTAGCTTCGCAAGTGACAATGAGAGAAAGTGGCCAATTACCTACACAGCCAGTAAATAGTCCTAGAGGCAAAGCTTTCTTGGGGGAGACAGGTGCTCCCCAAAATCTAATTTAAAAACCTCTTGGATTGTCAACCTACCAACTCATCTGTAGCACCTTGTGTAAATTATGTAAACTATTTCTTTTCTTCGTTAATATAGGTATTATAATACGACCCATTTTGTTAAACGAAAGATCGTAATTCGTACCTACTATATATTATAATTGGACAATCGTATGGATTTACGATTATTCGTAGTTTGAAACGTAGCGATTGTGATTTTTATTCACTAAAGGCTAGAATCAACTTATGATTCTAGGTTAAAACTCAATAATGACCAACTCAACAAGTCATCACTGAAGATGGGACCTACATATGTTGACCCCATTTTCAAAAAAACCTTCCAAGTTTTTTCCTCCTACCTTCCCTCTCTTTTTCAAATCGTCCATAATTTTAACCACTCCTCCACCCTATCTAACAATTTATTTTCTTACAACCCCTTACTTCCTCTGTTTGATTCTGAAGAGCCCTATGCACATTTTATTCTACAATTACAAATTAGGATTTCAATCTTTAAAAAGGTAAGGTGATGATTTTAATTGTTAAATGGAAGAGTTTTTGCAAGAGACTTTATTCAATACATGAACTTTAAATTTAATTAATGATGTTGATATTAATCTTTACAGAAAAGCGAGTGGAGGTATGACGAACGAACAAGGCAAGCGATAGAGGGAAGACGAGGAAGACGAGGAAGGTAACAATTCTGATAACACCCCAATCCTTCATCGAATTGCACGGTCTATTTCCATTAAAGATAAATCAAAAGCAATAGGCCCTCCCAAGAACAAAACCAAATCCTTAGGGGTAGTTATCAAAGAAGGTTCAACAGACATTACTGAGACAAAGTCTGTGTCTGTCCCTAAAAAGGGATTAAAATTAGATAAAGGAAATAAGCCAACATCCTCTGCTATGCCAGTAGATAAAGTCCCCACTTCGATGAAACATCATACTGTGGGTGTTGAAATTGCAGTGGATGTTAAATCCTTAGAGAAATTAGAAATGGGTGGAGAAGCTATTAAATACTTTAAAGATGTCGGGCTGACCTATTTCTTAGAACCAGGAGTCACACCAATCTATCCCAGATTGGTGAGACTGTTTTACAAAAATATGACCAAAGGCAGCCAAGGACTATCCCCTACCCTCTCCATCAGTATTGATGGACTTCCGATTGAAATTTTGAAGCAAATGGTCGCCATGGTTATGAATGCACCCTTAGAAATACCACAATTGTCCCAGGATAACCCAGAGGCTAACCGTTTGAGGATGCCGTCAAATACCCTCCCCTATTTTCCCCAAATAGCAACAAAATTATTAGGAAAAACTCTACGAGATAGGTCCTTTTTCCTTACAAAGGATCTAGAAGCAAGGAGCTTATCACTCCACTTTTTCGATATACTTATCCATAAAACTATTCATCCCACGGGACATGGTACATAGAGAAGAGCATTATTGCTAAAATATTATACTTAATGCTAAATTGTTATTAGTTCAATGCGCCCTCTTACCTTTTTAAGGTAATCACTGTCGTGAGGGAGAAGTTGAGTCAAGAAAAATACCAGAAGAAGAAGTTGGCCCTGCCATTTGGAGGACCTATTACTAACATGCTGATGAATGTGGGGTATAGTATAGACCCCAAAGAAAAAATTTTACCACGACCAGAGAAAGGCTTAACAGTTTTAACTTATAAGAGAACTTTAGGTGTTGAAATTAAGAAGAGAATTCCCTTAGCTCCTCACACCAAAAGTACCCCCTCTGTATCACAAGTCTCTCAAATTCATGAGAAAAGAGAGGAGACTGATTTAGTACAGAAAGCAGAATTCGTGGGGCCAGAAGATGCAGTTTTAAAAGAAGGTGTGATTACTCCACC
Source organism: Chloranthus sessilifolius (assembly GCA_021018995.1). Taxonomy (NCBI): domain Eukaryota; kingdom Viridiplantae; phylum Streptophyta; class Magnoliopsida; order Chloranthales; family Chloranthaceae; genus Chloranthus; species Chloranthus sessilifolius. Next base: position 26,928,907 of record CM037597.1, on the reverse strand, counting down.
TCAAAAGAGAGCAGAGAAAAGCTGTCAGATATCCGATGGAATAATTGAATTAAGAACCCCAGTTGCAGACCAAGTCAGTATGTATGACCCTGCTTTGGACTCACCCGTAGGGCCAGCTATGCCCCCTTCAACAATGGTAGATAGACTGTCAATCATTAAAAAAGTAGACCATGTGAGCCCAATTCTAGAAAGCATAGAAGAAATTCCTTCCATAATTGATCAACAAGTTATGGGAATAGCTACTTCTAGCCATGTCCCTGTACCAGTAGAACCTGTTGCTCAGCATATATCCAATACCGAGCAAACTCTCACAGCTAAAAGAAAAGACTCACTTACTGACAGTAGCAGAAGGAAAAGTAAGACAACTTCAAGAGGACAGAGATTCCCTATGCTCAGTCAATGACAAACAGGTAGAAATAATTGAGTCTCAAACTAAGAATTACCTTATCGCATTAGCAAAGGAGAAAGCCGAGGCAGAGAAGCTGAGAACAGAAATCAACTAAAATATGTCGTCATTAAGAAGCTAACTGCGGATCTCAAAGAAAGGCTGATAAAGAAAAATAGTCCCTGAAAGGTACTTCTTGTCCAAGGATTATAGATGAAGGACTTACAGCGGAAGCTGAATTGGCAGCATAGGGAGATTTAACTGCAGATAAGGATAGTTATTCAACAATAGAGATGTCAAATGGAGAAGATGAACCCACTGATTCCACCCTTGTATCATATTCTACTAGTGTGTAAAACCATATAGAACATTACAAACCTCACAGGTATAATCCCCATAGATTTTCATTTTTTTTAATTGTTAACTTGCAGATCATTGTAAATATCCAGTAATATATGAAATTTTCTTCTAATTTACTAACAGTGTTACTAACATCTAACATTTTTTTTCATAAAATCGGTAGTATTTTTCTCCTAAGTTTGGGGGAAGATTTTATATTCTTTTTGCATATTATAAACCCGGTAACTAACCTAGTGGTAGTAAAGACAGGTAATATTTTGTGTATGTCCTTTGTTTTGCACAATGAGGACATTGTCCTATTGAAGTTTGGGGGGATATACATATCAATTTTGAAAAATATAATATATTAGTATAGTTTTCTTTAGAGTTTTTTTTAAGTTAATCATTATATGAGAATTACAAAAAAAAAAATTTATCCGAAATTCTTGGCAACTCATCATATTAATAGTTCCAAAATCAAAAAAGAAATAGTTATAATTCAAAGTAAAACATTTCTAGAACACTATATCAGGAAAATGTTTGAAACTATACGATTGATCTGAATTGCATATATTTTAGATTATAGTTTCAAAATCATATAACCAGTGAGCTATAGAGCCTATTTCCTCTTTTATTCTGAGAAAGAAAGACTATTTTTATTCATGCTAAATTTTCTTTGAACTTCTCTACTATTGAAATCTCATATTGTTGAACTTAGAATCAAGATATTCTTTAAATATGATGATTTATTTGTTTAAAACTGTCCATTAAATATATCAAAGCAATAAGACATCCATATTAGTAAATCGTGAAAATGACCAAAGGCCATCTTTTATTAAACAAGAGCTAAAAAGCCAAAATCTCATAATATTTTACCCTTTGAACCTATATTAGAAGCCTAAAAACTGAATTTCTTTTTATCAAAATTTTATAAACCTTTAACCATATGTACTGCTGAAAACTTTCTATCATTGACTCTTACAATTTTTGAGAGTTTAGAATATAAAGGAAGGGAAGAAGAGGGAGTGAAAGGAGTATATGCGTAATAGATAAAGGATCTGTTAAAAAGGGTACAAGTAAAAAAGAAATACAATTGTATGAAAATATGAGAAAAAAAATAGAAATCATAAAAAGACGATTTTATGAAAAAGAGAAGCAAAAAGCTTCCAATTGAAAAAAAAAAGAATGGGATTTATACTAGAAAGAAAAAAGAAATGGGAAGAAGTTACCCAAAATAAGGATACTTACTGAAGTTGAAAAATATAGAAGAGGAAAAGAAAAAAGAGCTAAATTCTTATAAATAAGTTTGAATCCTCTTTTCCTTTTTTCTTTAAAACATTTTGAAAACCTAAAGTCCCATTACAAGCTGAAGGAAAGACCTTTGTAATCTATGATTTGCAAGAATATGATTCTAATAGATATATATAAAATAGATACTATGAATAAATGAAGAAATTATATAAACAAAATTAATTATCCTTTCCATGAGATTTATCTTCTTAGTTAATTGTCCGATAAAATTTGCATATATATCTACAATATTGTGAGAACCCAAAACTTCGGTTATTTTTTAGAGTATGACAATAAGTGAGAATTTGAATTAAAATATTTTCTAAAAACTGCAGTTTAGAAAACTCTATGATGAATAAACTTTTCACTGATATGTACACACTTCACGCTATATCAAAATGAAATTATTGAGTTCTGATAGATGATGATTGCGAGGATGGAAAGCTAAGGATAAAATATTTGAAAATTTTTAAAATAATGAACATATAATGATTGACTGAGAAATTAGTATATAAAATCTATATTTTAAATTTTTAGTTTTGAAATTTTCAAAAATATTGAAAGTATGTAGGTAACTTCACTGAAAACCTTCAGGAGACTACAACTCCTCCACTAGGGATCACCTAGGGGTTTAAAGGCTTGTTGCATTTGCTAAATGCAATTATGCTTCCTACGAAAGTAGCATTTAAACTTTTAGTTTTAAGATAGTTTAATTTTCCTTGTTTGCTAGGTACTAGCAAAACTTAAGTTTGGGGGTGTGGTCAGTCACATAATTTACTATTTTATCACCTTTAACTTAGTGATGCTAGGCCATAGTTTGCTACTAACAAGTTGCTAATGTACAGATATTAGAGATAATCAATCAAAGAAAGCCAAAGTATTAGTATTCATCAAAATGAACTCAAAAGGCAATAAGAAAGACGATTGAGTGAAAAATATTATTTTTCGCCTACTGAAAGCCAGAAAATCATAATTTATGATTCTGTAAAAGAGACGAAAGAAGAAAAGTGAAAAATCATAATTCAGAGAATCGTCAACTATGAGGAACCTAAGAAAGATAGAAAATCATAATTAACGATTTTCTAAAGAAAGAGAAGAAAGTGAGAAATTGTGATTCGTGATTTCCCAGAAAAGAAGATTTCCTACTGTTGTTGTTGCTGCTGATCACGTGTATATTATACCGCTATTAACATAATTAGAAGATATATGAAATTATAAGTTCAGCTGATCACAGATCTGAGAAGATTGATGAAGATAAGATTTAGGAAATCTCAGTTGCTGAAATAAAGGAGAACAATCCACAAGCACATCTATCATCTAAGTAAGGAAAAGATAAAATTAGGAATTAGAGTTATATTAGGAATCTTTTATTTTTAGTAGTTTCTTTTATTAGAATTAGAAGTCTTTGTAAACCGACTCCTTATGATCAATAAATAAGAGAGCTTGGTGTCAGAATCAGCATCAAAGAATTTCAGCATCAATTGAAAACTAAGGTTGGATTTTTTTCCGATCAAAGTAGTGTAAAATAGTTAGAGTAGATTAAATATCAGAGGTTTATCAAGAACAATTGACGACTACAATTGAGTGCTGAAGATTAGTGTAGATATCCTAGTTTCTCAGAAGCAATTGATGACTACGACTGAGGGGTGAAAGATATAATTATTTGCTTTCTAGTTTAGATTTTATTTTACTTTAGAAGATGAATTTATTCACTAATTGTAATATCCTTGATATTTGGACCTGTTTTTCATTTACCTCGGTAAGCGTGCCCAAGAAAAATTAAGGGATATTTATGGGTTTTTGGTTAGCTAAGTGTTGGAAGAGAGTAATGGCCAAAAGATTTTGTTTTTAGACTTGTGGAAGTCATGTAATCAATGACATACACTATAAATTGGGTGTTTGTGTTTCACGCTGGATTTAAGTTCATATTAAGTGGATAGGATTGCAAATAGGAAAATCTTGATATTTAGTTGCAATTCTAAGGTTTATAAAGAGAGGGACCTTGAGGAGAAATTCATTTCTCTCTCTCTCGTTTGAATTAAAAACTTACAACCTTTGCCCCTCACCTTTGATCCTAGATCTTGAGGAATTGTAAATCCCTCTCCCCATCTCAACCGTTGAAAAACCTTCTATAGTTGTTTTGATCTGTTAAATGTATTGAGAAAGAGAGATAGGGGAGAGTGGTAGGTTCTATGTGAAACATGGGTTGTTTGCTCTTGAGGCAACCTTGTGATGGACCGATTTGGAGGCTCTGGCCTATTAAACCTCAAAGTTTGATGCCGATGCTCGATTTTGGTGCAACGGGATCAACGGACTAAACTTCAAGAGGAAGGCTTTTAAACATCCTCAAATTAATTACTGTTAGTTTTGCTTAAAATAGGCTTTTATTGATTTTTGTGAGATGAAGCAAACTGTGGTTGAATGAGCAAAAAGGGTCCGAAGATCCAAATTTAATAACCACAGACCTGGAGAAATTCAAGGGTCGAATTTGGAATTCGACCATCGAATTGAAATCGAGGGTCAAATTTTGATTTTTAGGCCTAATGAATTGAATTCGACCATCGAATTTCAAATTCAAGGGTCAAATTTGAATTCAACCATCGAATTTCAAATTCGGCCATCGAATTTGAATTCGAGGGTCAAATTCTATCCTGTTTTAGGCCTTTGAAAATTTATCGAAATTTTTCTTGGCAAGCTTTCGGGTTTGACTTTTTGACCAATATTAACACTAGGAGTGTTAATCTTTGTAGGTTTTGAAATGGTGAGTCTTGTGTGAGGACTGCCTTGCTTATTTTTGAACCGTTGTGCGCTAAGGTAGGGGAACCCTAAACCTGATTTGCATTCTATTATAAGTATAGGTTCTTTGATATAAAGCATAAATTCAAAAATATTTGTTTAACACAGCATGAATGAGAACTTTGAATTGTGACACAAATAAGAATTTGGAAAACTTTGTTATGAATAAGAACTTAGAAATTTGAACTTCAGAACCTCATTTCTTTTTGAATGTGAACTTCGAATCAGAACTCCGAAAATCCGTAAATTTGTTATGTATACAAGCTTTGATATAAGTTACCATTTGCATTCAATTTGAGGTACATACAAACGAAACCCTAGATTCTACCAACCGTGTTGACGGTATTTATTTTGGTGCAAGTTTCTCTCATAGCGTAGGTGCTTGTTGAACTTCAGAAAAAGGGTTCATGGACGATGATGGTCAGTAGGGTTTCCCATCGGTGACTTAATCCACTCTCATGCTATATGTAATTTGGGAGATAAAATTAAGTTGTAAATTTAAGACAAGAAGCATGCCTAATTCAGAAATTTGAAAACATCAGATGAATTGTATTAGTTCTTGACTTCATGGTTAGAATTGGAAATGTGATTTGCAAAGCATCTTTTGAAAACCATATTCGATCTTATTTCTGTCTTTGAAAACCTTTACTTATAATGAAATGCAAATAGACATGGTTCCTCTATTGGGCTTTGTTGTTAGCTCACCCTCGACTATACGTCACAAGTGCTGAGACTGACCTAGGATCTGAGGATCTGGATCTGGAGGACTCCGATTATATTCCTGAGGAGGAATTGGAGACGCCTGCAGAGGATTTTTTCTCCTAATTTCTAGATTACCTTTTTGGGTACTTTTGTTTAGAATTATTCTTTGAATATTGTACCCTAGGCCATTGTTTTTTCTTTTTGATATCACTCAAGGAACCATTATTAGGAACCACTATTTTAAGTGTTGGATTGGCCATCACCGGTGGTTCTTCCTGGTTCCTCAGGGTGATATATTGTTTTGTTAAGCTTTTGTCTTTGGTTACTCTATGTTTTGCCTCTGTTTTTAGATCTATGTTATGCTGTCGACTTTTTTTTGTTACGACTTATTGAGAAATCAATAAGTTGATGAACTGGCCTTTCCTATACCTTAGGGATTGGAAAAGTCGGGTCGTCACAGTTGGCATCAGAGCAAGGCTCTAGGTTCAGAGTCTTAGGGCTAAGGGTTTGATTGTCTTAACAATCAATACTGATCTATTGTTATTGTTTTTCAACAATGACAGATCAGCATGCCTCCGCGATTCAGAGGTAGAGGCTGAAGTAGAGAAGGACCTCGTATGGCTCGTATCGAGGAAATTGATGAGGGCGTAGGTACCTCGAGAGGGAGAGACAGAGTGGCTATCGGTCCTAACGCTGATCCGTTGGGAACTGGTAGAGGCGGAGGAGGAAATGTTGACTAGGTGTTGGCGGCCTTGGCCAACAACATGGCTCAACAGACTACGGCGATAGATCGACAGACAAACTTACTAGCAGCTAGACATCAGCCAGGGGGATTGGCCGAGTTTAGGAGGATGAGACCTCCTACATTCTCAGGGCAAACAGATCTGATGGAAGCCGAGGCATGGCTTGATGACATGGAGAAAATTTTTGAGGTGTTATAGTGTACAGATGTTGAGAAAGTACGCTGGGCAGGCTTCAAACTATTGGGCGAGGCCAGTCCGTGGTGGAAATCTGTCTCCAAGATGCGAGAGCAGGACTACCCCAATACTCCATGGACTTGGACAGAGTTCGTGGATACGTTCAACGATCAGTATTTTCCAAAAATCGTGCATAGCCAGTGGGAAGTCTAGTTTATAAGAGTGGAGTAGAACGAGAAGTCGGTGCACGAGTATGGCGTAGAGTTTGATAGACTTGCCTGATTTGCACCCTTACACGTGGCCACTGAGCTGATGAGGGCTTAGAAATTTCAGAGAGGTTTAAGGCTGAATATTCAGGAGAGGGTGTCGATGTGGGAGATGGAGACGTATGTGGGTGTCATGGCAAAGGCTCTCATTGGAGAGGAAGACATCCAGAAATAGTATCTGAGGCTAGAGCAGGGAAATAGAAATCAGTTTAGCCAGGGACAGTCGAGTGAGTCTGAGCAGGTGAGCAAAAAGCCGAGGTTCTCTAAACCTCCTCCCTATCCTAGTCAGCCATCGTATTCCAGGCCTGCTGTTGCTTCCGGACCAGTATCGTCTTCCTATAAGAGACCGCAGAGTTCTTCACCAGGGCGACCTTTCAGAGCAGGGAGCACTACTGCGAGTGGAGCCTCTGTAGCTCAGGGATCATCACGGGGACCAGCTGTTACTCTTGTTCCTACTCCAGCGTGTACACGATGTGGGAAACCACATAAGACGAAGGATTGCAGACGGAACACTGGGGGATGCTTCAGGTGTGGACAGATTGGTCATATGATCAAGGATTGTCCTACGACAGACAAGGGAAAGACTACATCAGTCTCTATGTAGAAATCGACGCGACCTACAGTTCAAGGTCAAGCTTATGCGGTGACTGCACAAGATGCCCAAACGTCGAATGACGTGATCCAAGGTATCATTAAAGTTGGGATCATTGCATATAATTAACAAACTTTTTAATAAAGGTACCATTATGATGAGTCGTAGAGGCGACTTGAGTAAAATTGAAGCGCGAGTTTTGATAGGGGTCTACACACTCGTTTATCACTCCTCTTTTCTCTGAGAAGTTGGGTATTACTCCCGAACCCCTTGCTTTCATTTTAGATGAAGATTCCTATGGGAAGTTCGGTGAGCATGGATACATCATGTCAGTCAGTCATCGTGATGATTGATGAGCACGAGACAGTTACTGACATGATTATGTTGAGCATGGAAGGGTTCAATGTTATTCTCAGAATGGATTGGTTGGCAACTTATCAAGCGAGCGTGGACTGTCTACAGAAGATCGTGACTTTTCGACCGCCAAAGTAAAAATCCTTTCGATTCTGTGGAGTCAAATCAAAGGTTGCACCATTGGTTTCAGCTATTAAGGCCGAGCGCATGATGAGGAATGGTTGCAGCGGGTATCTGGCTTACCTGTAAGATTCTACAGAAAAGAAGAATGACTTGGCTCTTATCACGATGGTCTGTGAGTATCCTCATGTCTTTCCAGAGGACTTACCTGGATTACCACCTGATTGAGAGATTGAGTTCACGATCGAGCTAGCGCCGGGTATAGAACCATTGTCTAAAGCTCCATATCGGATGGCGCCTACGAAATTGAAAGAGCTCAAGGAACAGCTTCAAGAGCTGTTAGACAAAGGCTTCATTCGACCAAGTGTTTCTCCTTGGGGCGCATCGGTTCTTTTTGTGAAAAAGAAGGATGGATCGATGCATCTGTGCATTGATTATCGTCAGCTCAAAAAGATGACGATTAAGAATCGTTATCCTCTTCCGCGGATAGATGAGTTATTTGATCAATTGCAAGGTGCAAAGTTCTTCTCGAAGATTGATCAAAGGTCAGGCTATCACCAGCTCAAGATCAAGGCAGAAGATATATCTTCGTACACGTTATGGCCACTATGAGTTTTTAGTGATGCCGTTTGGGTTGACGAATGTGCCTGCATCTTTCGTGGACCTGATGAACCGTGTGTTCAAACCACATCTTGATAAGTCTGTGGTAGTTTTCGTAGATGACATCCTTATCTATTCGAAAACTAGAGAAGAGCATATGCAGCATCTACGAATGGCTCTTCAAACACTCCGAGACCATCAGCTTTATGCCAAACTCAGTAAGTGTGAGTTTTGGATTGATCAGGTCAGTTTCTTGGGCCACGTCGTCTCTGAAGCGGGTATATCAATGGATCCTACAAAGATCGATTATGTGGTGAACTGAGAATAGCCTACGCCAGTTACAGAGGTCCGAAGTTTCCTTGGTCTGGGAGGGTACTATCAGAGATTTGTCGAGTGCTTATCGAAGATATCGGGTCCGCTTACACAGCTTAGGAGAAAGAATGCAAAGTTTGATTGGATAGAGCAGTGTGAGCAGAGCTTTCAGGAGCTAAAGCGTCGATTGACTACGACACCGGTACTTGCTATACCTTCCGGCAGAGGAGGCTTCACAGTATACAGTGATGCTTCTTATGGCGGATTAGGCTGTGTGCTTAATTAACACGAGCGGGTCATTGCATATGGTTCTAGGCAGCTGAAGGACCATGAAAGAAACTATCCGACACATGACCTCGAGTTAGTAGCAGTTATATTCGCCTTGAAGATCTGGAGACATTACCTCTATGGTGAGATATTCGATATATTCACCGATCACAAGAGTCTCAAGTACTTATTCACTCAAAAGGACTTGAATATGAGGCAGCGACAATGGATGGAGTTCTTAAAGGACTATGATTGCTCGATTCAGTATCATCCGAGAAAGGCAAACGTCGTTGTTGATGCTCTTAGTAGAAGGTCTTCAGCGCAGTTGTCACATCTTGTTAGCTGGATACAGAGATGGAAGCTTTTGGAATATATGGCCTTAGGCAGCTCGCGACAAAGGTTGGAAGATACTTGGACCTGTTTTTCGTTTACCTCGATAAGCATGCCCAAGAAAATTTGAGGTATATTTCTGGGTTTTTGGTTAGCTAAGTGTTTGAAGAGAGTAATGGCCAAAGATTTTGTTTCTGGATTTGTGGAAGTCATGTAATCGATGACATACACTATAAATTGGGTGTTTGTGTTGCACGCCAGATTTAAGTTCATGTTAAGTGGATAGGATTGCAAATAGGAAAATCTAGATATTTGGTTGCAATTCTAAGGTTTATAAAGAGAGACCTTGAGGAGAAATTCATTTCTCTCTCTCGTTTGAATTAAAAACTTACAACCTTTGCCCCACACCTTGGATCCTAGATCTTGAGGAATTGTAAATCCCTCTCCCCATCTCAACTATTGAAAAACCTTGTATAGTTGTTTTGATCTGTTAAATGTATTGAGAAAGAGAGATAGGGGAGAGTGGTAGGTTCTGTGTGAAACGTGGGTTGTTTGCTCTTGAGGCAACCTTGTGATGGACCGATTTGGAGGCTCTGGCCTATTAAACCTCAAAGTTTGATGCCAATGCTTGATTTTGGTGCAACGGGATCAACGGATTAAACTTCAAGAGGTAGGCTTTTAAACCTCTTCAAATTAATTACTGTTAGTTTTGCTTAAAATAGGCTTTTATTGATTTTTGTGAGATTAAGCAAACTGTGATTGAATGAGCAAAAAGGGTCCGAAGATCCAAATTTAATAACCACAGACCTGGAGAAATTCGAGGGTCAAATTTGGAATTTAACCATCGAATTGAAAATCGAGGGTCGAATTTTGATTTTTAGGCCTGATGAAATTTTTGGAAATTTGAGGGTCGAATTTGAATTCGACCATCGAATTTGAATTCGTGGGTCGAATTTCATCCTATTTCAGGCCTTTGAAAATTTGTCAGAATTTTTCTTGGCAAGCTCTGGGGTTTGACTTTTTGACCAATATTAACACTAGGAGTGTTAATCTTTGTAGGTTTTGAAATGGTGAGTCCTGTGTGAGGACTGCCTTGCTTATTTTTGAACCATTGTGAGCTAAGGTAGGGGAACCCTAAACCTGATTTGCATTTTATTATAAATATAGGTTCTTTGATATAGAGCATAAATTCTGAAATATTTGTTTAACACAGTATGAATGAGAACTTTGAATTGTGACACAAATAAGAATTTGGAAAACTTTGTTATGAATAAGAACTTAGAAATTTGAACTTCAGAACCTCATTTATTTTTGAATGTGAACTTCGAATCAAAACTCTGAAAATTTGTAAATGTGTTATGTATACAAGCTTTGATATAAGTTAACATTTGCATTCGATTTGAGGCACATACGAACGAAACCCTAGATTCTACCAACTGTGTTGACGGCATTTATTTTGGCGCAAGTTTCCCTCATAGTGTAGGGGCTTATTGCACTTCAGAAAAAAGGTTCATGGACGATGATGGTCAATAGGGTTTCCCATCGGTGACTTAATCCGCTCTCATGCTATATGTAATTTGGGAGATAAAATTAAGTTATAAATTTAAGACAAGAAGCATGCCTAATTCAGAAATTTGAAAACATCAGATGAATTGTATTAGTTTTTTACTTCATGGTTAGAATTGGAAATGTGATTTGCAAAGCATCTTTTGAAAACCATATTCAATCCAATTTCTATATTTGAAAACCTTTACTTATAATGAAATGCAAATAGACATGTTTCCTCTATTGGGCTTTGCTGTTAGCTCACCCTCGACTATACGTCACAGGTGCTGAGACTGACCTAGGATCTGAGGATCTGGATCTGGATCTGGATCTGGATCTAGAGGACTCCGATTATATTCCTAAGGAGGAATTGGAGACGCATGCAGAGGAGTTTTTCCCTCGATTTCTAGATTATCTTTTTGGGTACTTTTGTTTTGAATTATTCTTTGAATATTGGGCCCTAGGCCATTATTTTGTCATTTTGATATCACTCAAGGAACCATTATTAGGAACTACTATTTTAGGTGTTGGATTAGCCATCACCGGTGGTTCTTCCTGGTTCCTCAGGGTGATATATTGTTTTGTTAAGCTTTTGTCTTTGCTTATTCTATGCTTTGACTCTGTTTTTAGATCTATGTTATGCTATCGGCTTCTGTTTGTTACAGCTTATTGAGAAATCAATAAGTTGATGAACCAGCCTTTCCTATACCTTAGGGATTAGAAAAGTCGGGTCGTCACACTAATCCATCATTGCCACTTTCATTACTCTTATCCCTAAAGAAAGCGGTGCGATTGATATGAAAATATTTAGGCCGATTTCCCTCATGTCCAGTTTATATAAGATAATGGCAAAGGTCTTAGCTAACAGATTGAAGAAGGTGAACGGAAGCGTTATCTCTATGTTGATTTTTTGAAGCATCTAGAAGTCTCAGACAAGGATGTCCTTATAGCCATATCTGTTTAACATAGCTAGTGAAAGCCACTCTCTCCTTTTTCAGAAAGGTGAAAATGAAGGTACGATCCAAGGTTTTTCTAATCCTGGAAGAGATTTCAATATAAATCTTTTACAATATGCCGATGATTCTCTTATAATGTGTGAGGTAAATTTTTTTCAAACCCAACAAGTTTGCAAACTATTGGAAACTTATGAAGAGGTCTCAGGTCAGTGTGTCAATTTCAGCAAATCCAATATTTATGGTATTGATGTTAATGATACCACGTTAAACCGATTGGCTATTGGATCCAAATTTGTTGTAACCCATTTTCCCTTTAAATATCCTGGCATTCCCATCAGGGTTGAGAATGTAAAAGCGTTCGATTGGGATCGAAAAGAAAAGCATGGGTGCATTCGAGCGTTTGGAAATTATTTTGATTATGTGGGTAGATCGAAAGATTTAGTTAGCTAAAAACGTGCACCCACTTATGTGGGTGGATGGAAAGAATCTGTGGGTGAAAATAAAGGTACTTGTATTGAAATCAGCCTCTCTAAAATGAATGGGATTAAAGCTTTTCTCGTTTACCTAGGCCTCAAATAATTGATTTCTTTAGATTGGATGATGGAAATCGTGTTTTGCTCTAATCTTCCTCACAAGGGATCTCGAGGCCATGAACATAACATCAGACGGTCACTTTTTTATTCCACATGTCACAAATCCTAAAAAGTAGCCTTAAAGCCATGTTTGAGCAAATGAGACTTTAGCACTACATTTTTGGGATTTGTGACATGTGGAATCGAAAACTGACCGATATAGATGCCCCATGATCTCAAGATCCCTTGAATGAAAGAACGGCATGAACCACAATCTCTATCATACGATTTAAAGCAATCGATGGTTTTAGGGATAGGTGCCCCTCAATGGGTGTTTTTAAAGCTAGCCTTAAAAAATTTTGTGTGTAAAAATAGAAAAACTTGGAGAGATAGCTCTCACATAATTGAGACTTCAGAGAGACGTGATCCAAGGAACAAACTTGGGGAAGGCATCTTTGAAATTGGAGTTTTAGGACTTTAGAATAGTCATATAAATTGACAGCAGTAGCTTTTCTCACATGTAATGTAATATCCTGGATATTTTTGGCCCGACTTTGATTACCTCAATAAGCGTGCCCAAAAAATTTATGTGATGGATTAGGAGTAATTGGGTATGTGAACATGAAATATCCCTGATATTTTGGACTATTTTTTGTTTACCTCGGTAAGCGTGTTCAAAAATTATTGAGGGATTTTTGGATTTTTGGTAAGCTAAGGCTATAATAAGACTAATGGCCAAAGGAATTTGTCTCGAGAGGTGTGCAAGTCATGTAATCGATGACTTACACGATAGGGATTGGTGTATGTGTTCAACATGGGACACTTTTGCAAATTAAGTGGATATGATGGCAAATATAAAATCTAGATATTAGTTTTATTTGTTTTTTTTGTTATAAGTGAGATTGGAAAAGAAGTTTAACTTCTCTCTCTCGTTGGAATTTATAAACCTCTAAAGCCTTGCATCTTCTTAATCCTAGATCTTGAGAGCTTGAGAGTTCCTCTCCCCATCTCGACCGTTGATTAGAATTGTATTAGAAATTTGATTAGTTCGAACCATTTAAAGAAAAGAGAGATGTGGAGAGTGAGAAGTTCTAGGTGATCTTGATATTGCTAAGGCAGTGGCCACCTCTTTATGAACATGGACTGATTTGAAGTTCTAAACCGTTAAGCTTTGGAGATGGGTTCCGGTGCGTGAATTGGTGCAACGGAAGCAACGGTTTAAACTACAAGAGGTAGGCCTTTAAACCTCCTTGTGACATTTAAATTTATATTTTATTTAGAGTAGCATGTGGTGTGTTTAAATAGGATCAGATGGCTGTGGTTGAAAGAAAGAAAGAATCCGGACATGGAAAATTTAACAGCCACAGACCTGAACAAATTCGAGGGTCGAATTCCAATTCGAGGGTCGAATTTGGAATTCGACCATTGATTTGAAATTCGAAGGTCGAAAAGTGAATTTTCAGGCCTGATGTAGTTTTCAGAATTCGAGGGTCGATTTCCAATTCGAGGGTCGAATTTGAAAATCGACCATCGAATTGAAAATTGAGGGTCGATTTTCTGATTTTCATACCTGATGAGTTTATTTGAAATTTGAGGGTCCAAAATGAATTCGACCATCGAATTTCAAATTCGACCCATGAATTTGAATTCGAGGGTCGAATTCTGCCCTGTTTCAGATCCTTAAATTTTTTTTGGATATTTTCTCGACAAGCTTTTGGGTTTGACTTTTGGTCTTATATTAACACTGAGAGTGTTAATGTGACAGCCCGGATTTTGGCACCCCGAAACCCGTGCCATCAGCACGATCATCTTGACCGTGCCCTTAGCTAAACACGGAACACTGGTATATCAAGCATGCAAAAGTACTATAATGAAATTTTCGGAGTTTAAATCTATATTAATTAACTTTCCAAAAGACAGTTCTACCCTCATGCCCCTACATGAATGGAGAACCGATCCGAACCATCGATGATAGAAATCATCACGGATGGTTCGTCCCAAAAGAATAATCCAAAACCTTATATACATGGTTTTCGCAAAATCAAGGCTTGACATACCAAGCCGTACAAAACTCTCTGTAAAAATCCCTCAAAGTGGCACAGCGGAGTCCTCTAGAAGAAGTCCTCTGGAGGTGGCTCCAACTCGTCACCGGCCGCAAGGTCCGACTCGCCGGGATCAGCGTCTCCTGAAGCCGCGGTAGCTGCTAGTAGTGGACCTGCGACGTATAGTCTATAGGGTGAGCTACATCCTAGCTCAATAGGGAACAAACACTGTTGAACATATAAATTATAACTCACATATATTCTATGATATGCCATGCATGATGTATCTATGCAATTGTTAATGAAACAGTTTGAAAGCATTCGTTTTACTGTTGATTACTTATGTTTTCATTTACTCATGAAAAATGCTGAAAAGGCCTAAAGCAAAACTTAAACTTTCAACTTAAGTAATCCCTGAGCAATATAGCATCGAGCCCCGATGAGATACCCTTCATCGTCATCTATATAGACAGTTTTAATGTATTCCACAGAATACCATATAGTACCAAGCCCTTTCCACAGGGATTGGTGGCGGGGTTTCACTTGTCTCAATCAACACCCCTGGGGTGTGCTTACTATGTACGGATAAGCCTCCGCACTGGCCTACGGTTTTGCCGCCGTATCGGTCACGGATATCCTGCCGTGTCAGTCGTGGATATCCCGCCACGTCGGTGGGGTAACCTATCAAACCTCAAATAACAAAAATATCGGTGCCTTACATATAGTTATTCACCGTGTAAGTGTGCTATCTTATATCAGTTAGGCCCTATCAAACATGATTCAATCCTTGGATACATCCCTGGGATGTATCCATTTACTTGCATCACACCTGATGCTCTTATCTCTTTACTTCTTCATCCCCTGGGGATGGCTCAATAGTTTACTCTTATGAATGTCACACACACCCACACTTTTCACAATTCTTTAAGCAGTGAAAATATTTAAATGGAAATCTATATCACTACATACATGCTCTTGTAAAATAAAGTACATGTTCAAGGTGTTCCCTACCTTAGGTCTCTATCGTTTCAATGCATCAAGGTCCCACTCGGCTCCTTGTGCCCACTTTCACACGCATTACCTATGATACCATTAAACACATTCGAAACATCACAAAAGATGTAATGAATAAGTCTCAAGACCCCCCTAGAGTCTTGAAGTAAGAATCAAAAGTCAACAAAACTAAGTCAGTCGACTAGTCGAGCTCCTAGTTCGACTAGTCGAAATCCAACTCGACTAGTCGATTCTCAAAATCGATTAGTCGAGGTCCAATTTCGATTAATCGATTCTCAAAATCGATTAGTCGAAATCCCCTGTTCTAACTGTCCAATTTTCCCTTAATTAATTGAACATACAAAATCGACTAATCGAGTCCAATTCGACTAGTCGAAATCCTTACTCGACTAGTCGAAATCCAATTTCGACTGGTCGATTTTCCTTAACCCATTTTTACTCCTCACTGGAGGCTCTCAGTCGACTAGTCGACACCCAACTCGACTAGTCGAAATTCAAAGTCGACTAATCGAAATTCAATTCGATTAGTCGAATTCGTGGTTATCTGACTTTTCAACTTCTTGGGGAATTTCGATTAATCGAATCCCAATTTCGATTAGTCGAAATCCCCAGGTTCAGCCTTCTTTGGCTGTTCTTCCCCAATCTTTTCTCAGTTATTTTCTAAGCAATATTCCTACAATTTCCACCCATTTTTAACCATAATTTATTCTATAAATCTACACCATTTATTTACAAGAATCTCACCTTAAATCAACCTCAATTTGATTTAAATGTAGGGTTGGAAGGTTAGGGTTTCCAGCTTTTGCCGAGCAGATCTCCGCGTCGAATCCGGCGCTTTGATCGCAAGAAATCCCCTTCCAACAACTTGCAATAACTCCTCACTAGCTCCTTTACTCCTCTCTCTCTCTCTCTTCTTTACTCCTCTCAACAACCAAAATATGAAAATTAGGGTTTTCAACCCTTTTATCTTATCTCTTTTCTCGGTGTGGAGCACATACACACACATCGGTGTATGTCACTCTACACACCTCTCTATCTCTCCACTCTTCTACACTGGTTCACACATCACATCCGCTCATCTCATCTTAAGTTCATCAATGAACTATCTCATGGTCAAACCTAAGACCAATCGGGCACGGATCCCGAGGTCCTCGTTTGACGTGATTTTTCGGGTTATTACATCCTCCCCACCTTGGGAATTTTCGTCCTCGAAAATCACCCAAAGGTGTGGTGGTCTGCACTCTCCCCCCCCCCCCCGCACACGCGGAGGTGAGGTGGTCTATCACTTAGCACACACGCAAGTACATGGACATAGGCAATCAATGAACCATACATGACAGTAACAAAAACTGTATATAAAAATATCAAAAGTTACAATAGTCACTGAAATGGGGACCACAACAGAAAAGAAAAATGGTTCACCCCTATACAAAAAGATGTACAATGCACAAAAACAAACAACTACGGCAGTGGCCCCATGATTGGTGGATCTGGGAGCAGGCGGGGTCGACGGAGTGGCGGATCTGCCAGGTGGTGGATGGCTGGTGGCGGTAGCGGATGAGAAGTCCCTGTCGGCGGCGGCGGTGGAATCTCGGTCGGCGGCAGAGGTGGAATGGTGGTGGAAGTAGATGGTGGCTGCGTCGTCGTCGACGTCGTCCGTGGTGGGGGTGCGGTGGAAGTAGAAGCACCGGCATGATGTAATTGCGTCCTAAAGACCGGACCCTGATGGAATCTTTGTGGTGCCGGTCCATTCCTCTTCGCGGGCCAGCATGTCCAGGTAGGTGTGAGGGTAGATAAACTTGAGGGTGTGAAACATGAGGAAATCAATTCTCCTGTTCATCCTCTCGTTATTCGCTTCCATTCTGGCCTCGAAGCGGGCGAGAGTCTCCTCAATGGTGGTGGTGGTGGCTGGGGCGGGTCGGCGACGTGAAGTAGAGGGGGTCGCCGGTGTAGGTCGAGGTGGTGGTGGTGTAGCTGCTGGTGGTGGTGGTGGAATGATTGGCTGCGGTGCAGCTGGTGGAACGACTGGGGGTGGTAGTGCGCCATCTACAGGTACTTGTGGCTGTGGTGGAGGGGGTGGTGGTGGGATTGTAGCTGTGTCCTCGGTTGCGCCAGCTGGTGGTGGTAGAGTCTTCTTCAGGAGATTGTAACTCCTGTTCCATTCGGTGTGGGAGAATGGTTTCACAGGATCGGTGGTCGCCTCGTGGGGTGAGAGATATAGGCGGGTCGGATGAATATGCCTCGAGAATGCTAGAGATGATGCGCGTAGGGCATCCCATCCCTAGTTCAAGGTTGCCCTTCATGAGCTTTCCTTGATGTACCTCATCCCTTCAAGGATGACTAAGGTAACATCAAACCATCGGCCGTTATAGGCCATAGAGGGCGCACCAACTCAACACGCTTCGGTCTTTGTGGCGCATGGGGTAGAGGTTGGCGTGAAAAGCGAAAGCATCCACATGTAATGTGGAAGGTCAACCCTCTTAGATGAGGTGCCCGATCCTTTTTCCCCTTGGTCATGTCGGCAAGGATATCTTCATTATTGGCCGCTCGGGAAGGGTGGTAGTAGTGTGGTCTGGTACATAGTCCAAGTAGCACTCGACGCTTCTTGGACATGACGGCGCAGATGAGGTATTCACGACCCTCAATCGTGGTCTTCACCACGTCGTCGCCGTGAGGGCCATCCTTGAGGCCCCGGTAATAATAACCAATCGCGGATAGTAGAACTTCCGGATTGGTTTGAGGAGGAAGGTGAGACCGGCATTGTTGAGGTAGTTTAGGGCCCATATGGTCTCACCTTGACTACATCCTTGTCAAAAGAGTCTTGTCGAAAATGTGTTCGACTTCAAAGACCTTGGCTGCCCACCACTCAAGGGTTGCTTTAGGTTGACGGGTGGTGGTGGAATAGGGCTTGCGTCTTGTGAAGACGCTGTCGATCACGTAGTGTCCGATGTCGATGGTGAGGTGTCCTCACAGCGAAGGGTTGAGTGGTGGTCGCGCGTTTTTGCGCGTCATCGGCGCTTTTAAACGGCCCTCTTCGATGATAATCGTTTAGGCGGCATTTTCGCTAAAATGCAAGGAATTAGGGTTTGTTATAAGCAAAATAATGAAGAAGAAACAAAGATTAGGGTTTACCCAATCTTGAGAAGGTGTGTGAAGCCAAATCCGGTCGAGAATGGCCGGAAATGGTGCAACCCTAGGTAGTTGAATCACGAGAAGAAGAAGAATCGAATGCCCAAAAACTCAAAAGTCGAATGGTTTGAAAAACCTCCTTTCACATATATATAGTGGTTGGCTCAACTAGTCGAATTTCTCAGCTCGACTAGTCGAATTCCAAACTTAAAGGAACTCCCCGAATTCGATTAGTCGATTTTCCCAATTGACTAGTCGATTCGACTAGTCGAAATCCCATTTCGATCAGTCGAAATGTTTAGGGTTCAAATTCTAACTTTGGAGCCCACTGGAAGGACTCAGTCGACTAGTCGAAATCAGTTTCGATTAGTCAAAATTTTAGCTGCCACTAGTCGAAATATAATTCACTAGTCCAAATCGTGTGTCCCTTTTAAACTTCTACGATTCCCTCCATAACTCGATTAGTCGAATGCAAATTTTCGACTAATCGATTTTCCCTTTTTATGTCCTATTCGATTAGTCGATTTCTCTTTCGACTAGTCGAATTGTCCACTTTCAGAAATTTCTTTTAGACTCTTTAAGTAATTCGACTAGTCGAAATGTGAATTCGACTAATCGAACTTCCAAATTCGATTAGTCGAACCCTAGTTCGACTAGTCGAAATTTTCTAACTTATTCTTTTGAACTCTGGCTCATTGGCATAGCCAGTCGATTAATCGATTTGACTTTCGATTAGTCGAATTTTCAATTCGACTAGTCGAAATGTCTCAATTGGTCAAAGTTTCACAAAAATTTCCATTGAATAATTTGGATCAAAATTTCCATTGAATAACTTGGATCAAAATTTCCATTGAATTACCA
The DNA here is from genome assembly GCA_021018995.1 of Chloranthus sessilifolius. Classification (NCBI taxonomy): domain Eukaryota; kingdom Viridiplantae; phylum Streptophyta; class Magnoliopsida; order Chloranthales; family Chloranthaceae; genus Chloranthus; species Chloranthus sessilifolius. Next base: position 26,909,518 of record CM037597.1, on the reverse strand, counting down.
GTATCGTGGAGATTTCACAACTACGTTTGCGGTTTACATCGAATCCTCACGTCGTTGGAAACAAGGCTGAGTATTGTTCTTTCACATCAGCCTCTCGTTCCCAAGTAGCCTCTTCTTTAGGATGATTGTTCCACCAACAAGCACTAAGGAATTACTTTAGTGCGTAGTACTTGCTCTTTTCGATCTAAAATCTCCTTTGGTTCCTCTATCATGCTCATGTCCTCACACATCTCTATAGGTTGCTTTCCTAATACATGAGACGGATCATTTACGTGCATTCACGAGCATCGATATGTGGAAAACATTATGCACTCGATCAAATAGCGGTGGTAAACCAATACGATATGCAACTTCACCTACTAGCAAAATTTGAATGGTCCAACATAACGTGGACTTAACTTCCCTCTCTTTCCAAATCTCATTACACCTTTCATAGGTGACACCTTCACAAACACATGCTCGCCCACCTTGTAGTCAACACTAGTCCGCTTCACGTCGGCGTAACTTTTCTGTCTACTCTGTGCTGTCTTCAACCTTTCTCTGATAATCCGGACAACGGTGGAGTTGTCTTCAAGCGATTCGGTCCTAATACAAATTTCTCTGTTTCCTCCCAATTCGAGGTGACTTGCATCGTCGTCCATACAGAGCTTCATACGGTGCCATGCCAATGCTCATTTGAAAACTATTGTTATATGCGAACACGAGCATCGGTAGATACTCATCCCAGTATCCTTGCATATCAAGCATGCACGCCCGAGCATGTCTTCTATTACTTGGTTCACTCGCTCATCTGTCATCCATCGGTTTGAGGATGGAAAGTGAACTAAAGTCTAGTCATGTTCCCATTCCTTCTTGAAATTTCTTCCAAAACTTGGGCGATATAGTGGGTCACGATCAAACGATCTTGCTTGGAATCCGTGTAATCTTACAATCTCCTTCATGTATAAATCTGCCTCTTCTCGTCAGTATGTGGTATTGTACGGCAAAAGTCTGTTGATTTGGTCAATCGATCTCTGACGACCCAAATGGCATTGTGTCTCTTGGCAAGACGGGTAATCCAACAATGAAATCCATTGAGATCGATTCCCACTTCCATTCTGGTATTAGTAAAGGTTGCAATAGTCCCGCAGGATGTCTATGATCAACCTTCACTTGCTGACAAGTCAAACATCGTGACACATACTCGGCCACGTCTTGCTTCAGTCCTCTCCACCAGTAATTCTTTTTCAAATCTTGGTACATTTTGGTGCTACCAGGGTGGATAGCATAATTTGACTTATGAGCTTCATCAAGAATTGTTCGTCTTAGATCGGCATTGTCCGGGATGCATAGACGGCCTTTAAACAACAAAGAACCATCTTCTTTTTCTGAGAAGTCCGACCTGATGCCTTCATTCACGTCTTGATGAATCTTCGTTAATGTCGGATCCTTCATCTGTAGATCGTGGATATGCTCAAATATCACTGGCTTTACTGATATGTTAGCCAAAAAGGATCCAGCGTCCTTTGACTTAATGTTCGCATCATAGAATGCCAGGTCTTCCAATAATTTCCATCGGTGCATACCCAAAATCAAGGAAGCTAACTGAGCTGAACCTTTTCGACTCAATGCATCGGCCACTACATTCGCCTTGCCAGGATGGTATTGTATAGAGCAATCGTAGTCCTTGAGGAATTCCATCCATCTCATACTCTCATATTGAGCTCCTTCGTGAACAGATATCGGAGGCTCTTATGATCGTGAAAATTTCAAATGTTTCACCATACAAGTAGTGTCTCCAAATTTTCGGTATAAAATGATCACGCTGGCCCAAGTCATGAGTCGGGTAATTTTTCTCGTGTTCTTTCAACTGTCTTGATCCGTAAGCTATCACCTTCTTGTGTTGGTTGAGCACACAACCAAGGCCATTGTATGACGCGTCGCTGTACACTGCGTATCCTCCACTGCCTGAAGGAATTGCCAACACTGGAGCCGAAGTGAGTCTCGTTTTGAGTTCTTGAAAACTCTTCTCGCATGCCTCACTCCATTCAAACCTTGAATCTTTACGTGTCAGCTTTGTGAGAGGTCCCGATATCTTTGAAAACCCCTCAACGAAACGTCGATAATAGCCTGCTAAGCCCAGAAAACTTCGGACATCGGTCACTGTCTTTGGCTGCTCCCATTTAACTACTGCTTCTATCTTTGCTGGATCCACGGTGACACCATGCTTTGAGACGACATGTCCCAAAAAGCTAACTTCTTCCAACCAAAACTCACACTTGCTGAGTTTGGCGTACAATTGGTGTTCACGTAGCGTCTGTAGAGCAATCCTCAAGTGTTCTTCGTGTTCTGTCTTAGATTTGGAGTATATCAGTATATCATCAACAAATACTACGACGCAGGAGTCCAAGTGTGGTTTAAACACTCGGTTCATCAGATCCATAAACGACGCTGGAGCATTCGTTAATCCAAACGGCATCACAAGGAATTCATAGTGTCCATACCGTGTCCGGAAAGCTGTCTTCTGAACATCCTCAGCTTTGACTCTTAACTGATGATACCCAGATCTCAGGTCGATCTTGGAAAAATACTTTGCTCCTTGCAGTTGGTCGAATAGATCGTCTATTCTAGGCAAAGGGTAGCGGTTCTTCACAGTGAGTTTGTTCAATTGTCGATAGTCAATGCATAGCCGCATCGACCCATCCTTCTTCTTGACGAACAAGACCGGTGCTCCCCATGGAGACACGCTCGGTCTAACAAACCCCTTGTCCATAAGTTCTTGTAGTTGTTCCTTCAACTCCTTTAACTCAGCAGGAGCCATTCTATAAGGTGCTTTCGAAATAGGCTCCGTTCCTAGTGCTAAGTCAATGGCGAATTCTACTTCTCTTTCTGGAGGTAATCCCGGCAATTCTTCTGGAAACACGTCAGCGAAGTCTCGCACAACTGCTATCTCAGAAATGACATTCTTTTCTTCCTTGTCCTCCTTTAAGAAAGCTAAATATCCACTGCAACCTTTTCTGATCATCTTTTCGGCCCTTACTGCTGAGATCAGTGGTACTGATGACCTCACTCCTTGAAACCGAAATGATCTTCTTGTGTTGGGTCTGAAAATAACTACCTTGTTCTTGCAATCGACGGTTGCACAAAGCTGCGCCAACCAGTCCATGCCAAGGATCACATCAAACCCTTGCATGTCTAACAGTATTAGCTTTGCTTCTAGTTCATGCACCTCCAAATCTTGAACTGCTATGATGATGGATTTGCAAGCTAACTCCGTGTCTACTAACTCTCCAATATGATACGAATGGGGCCGAAATCCAACGTCTCTGGGACAATCTTCATCTTCTTAGCGAAACGTGGAGTGACGAATGAATGGGTAGACCCGGGGTCTATCAATACTCGAGCGTCATATCCACCGAAACATCCTTTTTCATATATGTTTAGAGTACCTATAGTATACATACACACATACAGTAATTTACATATCAATTTACACTTTCAATTCACTTACAGCTTTTGTATATAAAAAATATATCTCATCAATTTCTAATGCATGCTCCTTCTCTATCTAAAATTTTGATGAAATGAAAACTTTCTTTAATTTTAAAAAGGGTCTCACCTTGTATGACGTCATGCACGTTCCCTGCTTCCTGAGCAGTGACTGCATAGGCTCTCCCCTGAACGACCGGTTTCCTTGCTTGAATTGGTCGTGGTGCTGCAACTGAAACCGTCTTTCTTTTATCTGTCTCGGGGCAATCCTTGATCAAGTGGCCCACCTTGCCACATCGGAAACAGCCCCTAGTTCCCAATCTACAATCCACCGTCCTATGAGGCTTGCCACACTTTGCGCAAGTCTCTCGAGGTGCGGAAGGAACAGTACGAGAACCCTGTGTGACAGTAGCGCCAGTAGACATGGCAGGGCTCTCATAGCGAAAAGGTCTCCCCGACGCAAGTAATGGAAACCTCTGTTGGTGTTGCTGTTGCGCCGGCCTTCCAAAACCTCCCTGAAACTGTGGTCTCTGACTCTGACCCACGAACTTCGGCTTTTTATTCACCGGTTCGTAGTTCCCCATCCTTCCGTGGTCAAGTCCTCTCTGTTGCTCTCTCTGTCTATATCTGTTTGTGTTCTCTTCTTCCACGACCAACGCCTTGCTCATGACCTCTTCATAGGTCCGCAACTGGAATGGAGCTACTCCTCCCCTAACTTCAGGCTTCAAACCTTGCTGAAACCTCTTGGACTTCATCACTTCAGTAGCGACGTAGTCCGGAGCAAAACGGGCAAGTCGTAGAAACTCTACCCCGTATTCTCTCACTGTCATCCTCCCTTGCACTAGTTGCAAAAATTGTATCTCAAGCTGATTCCTCACCACTTCCGGAAAATATTGTTTGTTGAACTCCTCAACAAACTCCTCCCAAGTCCAAGGCAACTCTGGGGTCTCCGAGTCGAGTCCAGATCACAGACTTCCACCAAGGCCCAGCCTCCCCATCCAACATGTAAGCTGCCCATCTTACACTCTCGTCTTCCATGCAAGTTAGCACGCTAAAGACTTTCTCCATCTCCATCAACCAATTCTCGTGCCATCGTGTGCACTTAAATGAAGGAGGTCTCATCCTCCTAAACTCAGTAAATGATGAGGGTACAGCAACGCAGTCCTACAGTGGTGTAGGTGGTCACGTTCTCTAGACGCTGTGAGCAAAGGATGCGGCTTGTTGTGCCATGGCAGAGGGCATAGTCTCCATAGGTTGCATCATCCTTTGTCGGTCCTCTCTATCTTCTTTTCTTTCTCTCTCTTGCTCTCTTAGATCTTGATCCTGATGATCTCGATCCTCTTCCTCCTGCTGTCTACTACTACTGCCCCCTGGGGCCTCAGTACCTCCTAAAGGCACTCTATTTGTAGGAGAGATGAAATCATCTCCACTATGCAAACTCCTTTGATGGCCTCCCCTTGGTCGGCCTCTCCCTCTAGCTGACATTGCGGCTGCATTTGAAACTAAAGTTTCGTTAGCAGAAGCCCCTATGTTTCGACGAAAGAACCCTTGTCGAATTGCTAAAGAAAATAGCTTATACCACCGTGATGCTTTGACCACGGTTTGAAACCCGAAACCCGTGCCATCAGCACGATCATCTTGACCGTGCCCTTAGCTAAACACGGAACACTGGTATATCAAGCATGCAAAAGTACTATAATGAAATTTTTGGAGTTTAAATCTATATTAATTAACTTTCCAAAGAGCGGTTCTACCTCATGCCCCTACATGAATGGAGAATCGATCCAACCATCGATGATAGAAATCATCACGGATGGTTCGTCCCAAAAGAATAATCCAAAACCTTATATACATGGTTTTCAAAAATCAAGGCTTGACATACCAAGCCGCACAAAACTCTCTCAAAAATCCTCAAAGTGGCACAATGAGTCCTCTAGAAGAAGTCCTCTGGAGGTGGCTCCAACTCGTCACCGTAGCAAGGTCCGACATGGATCGTCGCCTGCCGCGTAGTCTGCTAGTAGTGGACTGAGCTACATCCTAGCTCAATAGGGAACAAACATTGAACATATAAATTATAACTCACATATATTCTATGATATGCCATGCATGATGTATCTATGCAATTGTTAATGAAAGCAGTTTGAAAGCATTCGTTTCTTGTTGATTACTTATGTTTTCATTTACTCATGAAAAATACTGAAAAGGCCTAAAGCAAAACTTAAACTTTCAACTTAAGTAATCCCCGAGCAATATAGCATCGAGCCCCGATGAGATACCCATCATCGTCATCTATATAGATAGTTTTAATGTATTCCCCGAATACCATATAGTACCCAAGCCCCTTTCCACAGGGATTGGTGGCGGGTTTCACTTGTCTCAATCAACACCCACGGGTGTGCTTACTATGTACTGGATAAGCCTCTTGCAGCCTACGGTTTTGCCCGTATCGGTCACGGATATCTCCGTGTCGGTCATGGATATCCACGTCGGTGGGGTAACCTATCAAACCTCAAATAACAAAAATATCGATTGCCTTACATATAGTTATTCACCGTAAGTGTGCTATCTTATATCGCTTAGGCCCTATCAAACATGATTCAATCCTTGGATACATCCCTGGGATGTATCCATTTACTTGCATCACACCTGATGCTCTTATCTCTTTACTTCTTCATCCCCTGGGGATGGCTCAATAGTTTACTCTTATGAATGTCACACACACCACACTTTTCACAATTCTTTACGGTGAAAATATTTAAATGGAAATCTATATCACTACATACATGCTCTTGTAAAATAAAGTACATGTTCAAGGTGTTCCCTACCTTAGGTCTCTATCGGTTCAATGCATGAAGGTCCCACTCGGGTCCTTGTGCCCACTTTCACACGATTACCTATGATACCATTAAACACATTCAAACATCACAAAGATGTAATGAATAAGTCTCAAGACCCCTAGAGTCTTGAAGTAAGAATCAAAAGTCAACAAAACTAAGTCGATTCACTAGTCGAGCTCCTAGTTCGACTAGTCGAATCAACTCGACTAGTCGATCCTCAAAATCGATTAGCCGAGGTCCAATTACGATTAATCGATTCTGAAAAACGATTAGTCGAAATCGCCTGTTCTAACTCTCCAATTTTCCCTTAATTAATTGAACATACAAAATCGACTAATCGAGTCCAATTCGACTAGTCGAAATCCTTACTCGACTAGTCGAAATCCAATTTCGACTGGTCGATTTTCCTTAACCCATTTTTACTCCTCACTGGAGGCTCTCAGTCGACTAGTCGACACCCAACTCGACTAGTCGAAATTCAAGGTCGACTAATCGAAATTCAATTCGATTAGTCGAATTCGTGGCTATCTGACTTTTCAACTTCTTGGGGAATTTCGATTAATCGAATCCCAATTTCGATTAGTCGAAATCCCCAGGTTCAGCCTTCTTTGGCTGTTCTTCCCCAATCTTTTCTCAGTTATTTTCTAAGCAATATTCCTACAATTTCCACCCATTTTAACCATAATTTATTCTATAAATCTACACCATTTATTTACAAGAATCTCACCTTAAATCAACCTCAATTTGATTTAAATGTAGGGTTGGAAGGTTAGGGTTTCCAGCTTTTGTCTCACAGATCTCCGCGTAATCCGGCGCTTTGATTACAAGAAATCCCTTCCAACAACATAACTCCTCACTAGCTCCTTTACTCCTCTCTCTCTCTCTCTCTCTTCTCTCAACAACCAAAATATGAAAATTAGGGTTTTCAACCCTTTTATCTTATCTCTTTTCTGGGAGCACATACACACACATCGGTGCTCTACACACCTCTATCTCTCCACTCTTCTACACCGTTCACACATCACATCCGCTCATCTCACCTTAAGTTCATCAATGAACTATCTCATGGTCAAACCTAAGACCAATCGGGCACGGATCCCGAGGTCCTCGTTTGACGTGATTTTTCAGGTTATTACATCCTCCCCACCTTGGGAATTTTAGTCCTCGAAAATCACCCACCCAATCAAAGGTGTGAGGTGGTCTATCACTTAGCACACACGCAAGTACATGGACATAGGCAATCAATGAACCATACATGACAGTAACAAAAACTGTATATAAAAATATCAAAAGTTACAATAGTCACTGAAATGGGGACCACAACAGAAAAGAAAAATGGTTCACCCCTATACAAAAAGATGTACAATGCACAAAAACAAACAACTACGGCAGTAGCCGCCGCCATTGGTGGATCGAAGTCGGAGCAGTGTCGACGAGTCGGATCTGCCACGGGTGGCTGGATGGCTGGTGGCGGTAGCGGATGAGAAGTCCCTGTCGGCGGCGGCGGTGGAATCTCGGTCGGCGGCAGAGGTGGAATGGTGGTGGAAGTAGATGGTGGCTGCGTCGTCGTCGACGTCGTCCGTGGTGGGGGTGCGGTGGAAGTAGAAGCACCGGCATGATGTAATTGCGTCCTAAAGACCGGACCCTGATGGAATGCTGTGGTGCCGGCGGTCCATTCCTCTTCGCGGGCCAGCATGTCCAGGTAGGTGTGAGGGTAGATAAACTTGAGGGTGTGAAACATGAGGAAATCAATTCTCCTGTTCATCCTCTCGTTATTCGCTTCCATTCTGGCCTCGAAGCGGGCGAGAGTCTCCTCAATGGTGGTGGTGGTGGCTGGGGCGGGTCGGCGACGTGAAGTAGAGGGGGTCGCCGGTGTAGGTCGAGGTGGTGGTGGTGTAGCTGCTGGTGGTGGTGGAATGATTGGTCATGCACTGTGGAACGACTGGGGTGGTAGTGCGCCATCTCTGGTGTACTTGTGGCGTACGTGTGGTGGAGGGGTGGTGGTGGGATTGTAGCTGTGTCCTCGGCTGCGCCAGCTGGTGGTGGTAGAGTCTTCTTCAGGAGATTGTAACTCCTGTTCCATTCGGTGTGGGAGAATGGTTTCACCGGATCGGTGGCCGTCGCCTCGTGGGGTGAGGCGGCATAGGCGGGGTCGGGTGGATATGCCTCAAGAATGCTAGAGATGATGCGCGCGTAGGGCATCCCATCCCTAGTTCGAAGGTTGCCCTTCATGAGCTTTCCCTTGATGTACCTCATCCCTTCAAGGATGACTAAGGTAACATCAAACCATCGGCCGTTATAGGCCGCATAGAGGGCCTGTTGCACCAACTCAACACGCTCGGTGCTGTGGCGCATGGGGTAGAGGTTGGCGTGAAAAATAGAATCGAGCATCCACATGTAATGTGGAAGGTCAACCCTCTTAGATGAGGTGCCCGATCCCTTTTTCCCCTTGGTCATGTCGGCAAGGATATCTTCGACATTGGCCGGCTCTGGGAAGGGTGGTAGTAGTGTGGTCTCGGGTACATAGTCCAAGTAGCACTCGACTGCTTCTTGGACATGACGGCGTGTGATGAGGTATTCACGACCCTCAATCGTGGTCTTCACCATGTCGTCGATGAGGGCCATCCTTGAGGCCCCGGTAAAATAATCAACCAATCGCGGATAGTAGAACTTCCGGATTGGTTTGAGGAGGAAGGTGAGACCGGCATTGTTGAGGTAGTTTAGGGCCCATATGGTCTCACCTTGGACTACATCCTTGTCAAAAAGAGTCTTGTCGAAAATGTGTTCGACTTCAAAGACCTTGGCTGCCCACCACTCAGTGGGTTGCTCAGGGTTGACGGGTGGTGGTGGAATAGGGCTTTCGTCTTGTGAAGACGCGCTCGTCGACCCGGACGTAGTGTCCGATGTCGATGGTGAGGGTGTCCTCACAGGCGAAGGGGTTGGTGGTGGTGCGGCGTTTTTGCGCCGTACTGGCAGTTTTGAAACGGCCCTCTTCGATGATAATCGCGTTTTAGGCGGCATTTTCGCTAAAATGCAAGGAATTAGGGTTTGTTATAAGCAAAATAATGAAGAAGAAACAAAGATTAGGGTTTACCCAATCTTGAGAAGGTGTGTGAAGCCAAATCCGGTCGAGAATGGCCGGAAATGGTGCAACCCTAGGTAGTTGAATCGCCGGAGAAGAAGAAGAATCGAATGCCCAAAAACTCAAAAGTCGAATGGTTTGAAAAACCTCCTTTCACATATATATAGTGGTTGGCTCGACTAGTCGAATTTCTCAGCTCGACTAGTCGAATTCCAAACTTAAAGGAACTCCCCGAATTCGATTAGTCGATTTTCCCAATTCGACTAGTCGGCTTCGATTTCGACTAGTCGAAATCCCATTTCGATCAGTCGAAATGTTTAGGGTTCAAATTCTAACTTTGGAGCCCACTGGAAGGACTCAGTCGACTAGTCGAAATCAGTTTCGATTAGTCGAAATTTTAACTTCGACTAGTCGAAATATAATTCGACTAGTCGAAATCGTGTGTCCCTTTTAAACTTCTACGATTCCCTCCATAACTCGATTAGTCGAATGCAAATTTTCGACTAATCGATTTTCCCTTTTTATGTCCTATTCGATTAGTCGATTTCTCTTTCGACTAGTCGAATTGTCCACTTTCAGAAATTTCTTTTAGACTCTTTAAGTAATTCGACTAGTCGAAATGTGAATTCGACTAATCGAACTTCCAAATTCGATTAGTCGAACCCTAGTTCGACTAGTCGAAATTTTCTAACTTATTCTTTTTGAACTCTGGCTCATTGGCATAGCCAGTCGATTAATCGATTTGACTTTCGATTAGTCGAATTTTCAATTCGACTAGTCGAAATGTCTCAATTGGTCAAAGTTTCACAAAAATTTCCATTGAATAATTTGGATCAAAATTTCCATTGAATAACTTGGATCAAAATTTCCATTGAATTACCAGTATCGTGGAGATTTCACAACTACGTTTGCGGTTTACATCGAATCCTCACGTCGTTGGAAACAAGGCTGAGTATTGTTCTTTCACATCGGCCTCTCGTTCCCAAGTAGCCTCTTCTTTAGGATGATTGTTCCACCGAACAAGCACTAAGGGAATTACTTTAGTGCGTAGTACTTGCTCTTTTCGATCTAAAATCTCCACTGGTTCCTCTATCATGCTCATGTCCTCACACATCTCTATAGGTTGCTTTCCTAATACATGAGACGGATCATTTACGTACTTCCTGAGCATCGATATGTGGAAAACATTATGCACTCGATCAAATAGCGGTGGTAAACCAATACGATATGCAACTTCACCTACTCGTCCCAAAATTTCGAATGGTCCAACATAACGTGGACTTAACTTCCCTCTCTTTCCAAATCTCATTACACCTTTCATAGGTGACACCTTCACAAACACATGCTCGCCCACCTTGTAGTCAACACTAGTCCGCTTCACGTCAGAACTTTTCTCTCTACTACTCTTTGTCTTCAACCTTTCTCGATAATCCGGACAACGGTGGCGTTGTCTTCAAGCGCTTCGGTCCTAATACAAATTTCTCACCTGTTTCCTCCCAATTCGTGAGGTGACTTGCATCGTCAGTCCATATGAGCTTCATACGGTGCCATGCCAATGCTCGTTTGAAAACTGTTATGATATGCGAACTCGAGCCTCGGCAGCTACTCCTCCCAGGATCCTTGCATATTAAGCATGCACCCCCTGAGCATGTCTTCTATTACTTGGTTCACTCGCTCTGTCTGTCCATCAGTTTGAGGATGGAAAGCTGAACTAAAGTCTAGTCATGTTCCCATTCCTTCTTGAAATTTCTTCCAAAACTTGGACGTATATAGTGGGTCACGATCCAAACGATCTTTGCTTGGAATCCCGTGTAATCTTACAATCTCCTTCATGTATAAATCTGCCAGTCTTCCTGCTGTATATGTGGTATTGTACGGCAAAAAGTGCGCTGATTTGGTCAATCGATCTACGACGACCCAAATGGCATTGTGTCTCTTGGCAGTACGGGGTAATCCAACAATGAAATCCATTGAGATCGATTCCCACTTCCATTCTGGTATTAGTAAAGGTTGCAATAGTCCCGCAGGATGTCTATGATCAACCTTCACTTGCTGACAAGTCAAACATCGTGACACATACTCGGCCACGTCTTGCTTCAGTCCTCTCCACCAGTAATTCTTTTTCAAATCTTGGTACATTTTGGTGCTACCAGGGTGGATAGCATAATTTGACTTATGAGCTTCATCAAGAATTGTTCGTCTTAGATCGGCATTGTCCGGGATGCATAGACGGCCTTTAAACAACAAAGAACCATCTTCTTTTTCTGAGAAGTCCGACCTGATGCCTTCATTCACGTCTTGATGAATCTTCGTTAATGTCGGATCCTTCATCTGTAGATCGTGGATATGCTCAAATATCACTGGCTTTACTGATATGTTAGCCAAAAAGGATGCTAGGACCTTTGACTTAATGTTCGCATCATAGAATGCCAGGTCTTCCAATAATTTCCATCGGTGCATACCCAAAATCAAGGAAGCTAACTGAGCTGAACCTTTTCGACTCAATGCATCGGCCACTACATTCGCCTTGCCAGGATGGTATTGTATAGAGCAATCGTAGTCCTTGAGGAATTCCATCCATCTGCGCTGTCTCATATTGAGCTCCTTCTGTGTGAACAGATATCGGAGGCTCTTATGATCGGTGAAAATTTCAAATGTTTCACCATACAAGTAGTGTCTCCAAATTTTCAGGTATAAAAATGATCACGCCAGTTCCAAGTCATGAGTCGGGTAATTTTTCTCGTGTTCTTTCAACTGTCTTGATCCGTAAGCTATCACCTTCTTGTGTTGGTTGAGCACACAACCAAGGCCATTGTATGATGCGTCGCTGTACACTGCGTATCCTCCACTGCCTGAAGGAATTGCCAACACTGGAGCCGAAGTGAGTCTCGTTTTGAGTTCTTGAAAACTCTTCTCGCATGCCTCACTCCATTCAAACCTTGAATCTTTACGTGTCAGCTTTGTGAGAGGTCCCGATATCTTTGAAAACCCCTCAACGAAACGTCGATAATAGCCTGCTAAGCCCAGAAAACTTCGGACATCGGTCACTGTCTTTGGCTGCTCCCATTTAACTACTGCTTCAATCTTTGTTGGATCCACGGTGACACCATGCTTTGAGACGACATGTCCCAAAAAGCTAACTTCTTCCAACCAAAACTCACACTTCTTTGAGTTTGGCGTACAATTGGTGTTCACGTGGCGTCGTAGAGCAATCCTCAAGTGTTCTTCGTGTTCGTCTTAGATTTGGAGTATATCAGTATATCATCAACAAATACTACGACGCAGGAGTCCAAGTTTGGTTTAAACAGTGGGTTCATCAGATCCATAAACGACGCTGGAGCATTCGTTAATCCAAACGGCATCACAAGGAATTCATAGTGTCCATACCGTGTCCGGAAAGCTGTCTTCTGAACATCCTCAGCTTTGACTCTTAACTGATGATACCCAGATCTCAGGTCGATCTTGGAAAAATACTTTGCTCCTTGCAGTTGGTCGAATAGATCGTCTATTCTAGGCAAAGGGTAGCGGTTCTTCACAGTGAGTTTGTTCAATTGTCGATAGTCAATGCATAGCCGCATCGACCCATCCTTCTTCTTGACAAACAAGACCGGTGCTCCCCATGGAGACACGCTCGGTCTAACAAACCCCTTGTCCATAAGTTCTTGTAGTTGTTCCTTCAACTCCTTTAACTCAGCAGGAGCCATTCTATAAGGTGCTTTCGAAATAGGCTCCGTTCCTAGTGCTAAGTCAATGGCGAATTCTACTTCTCTTTCTGGAGGTAATCCCGGCAATTCTTCTGGAAACACGTCAGCGAAGTCTCGCACAACTGCTATCTCAGAAATGACATTCTTTTCTTCCTTGTCCTCCTTTAAGAAAGCTAAATATCCACTGCAACCTTTTCTGATCATCTTTTCGGCCCTTACTGCTGAGATCAGTGGTACTGATGACGACCTCACTCCTTGAAACCGAAATGATCTTCTTGTGTTGGGTCTGAAAATAACTACCTTGTTCTTGCAATCGACGGTTGCACAATGCTGCGCCAACCAGTCCATGCCAAGGATCACATCAAACCCTTGCATGTCTAACAGTATTAGCTTTGCTTCTAGTTCATGCACCTCCAAATCTTGAACTGCTATGATGATGGATTTGCAAGCTAACTCCGTGTCTACTAACTCTCCAAATGAATAGACACGAGATAGGGCTAAATCCAACGTCTGGGACAATCTTCATCTTCTTAGCGAAGCGTGGAGTCGAATGAATGGGTAGACCGGGTCTATCAATACTCGGCGTCATATCCGAAACATCCTTTTCATATATGTTTAGAGTACCTATAGTATACATACACACATACAGTAATTTACATATCAATTTACACTTTCAATTCACTCACAGCTTTTGTATATAAAAAAAATATATCTCATCAATTTCTAATGCATGCTCCTTCTCTATCTAAAATTTTGATGAAATGAAAACTTTCTTTAATTTTAAAAAGGGTCTCACCTTGTATGACGTCATGCACGTTCGCTTCTGACGGATCGCATAGCTCTCCCCTGAACGGCCGGTTTCCTTGCTTGAATTTGGTGGTGCTTTAAATCAAACCGTCTTTCTTTTATCTGCTCGGGCAATCCTTGATCAAGTGGCCCACCTTGCCACATCGGAAACAGCCCTAGTTCCCAATCTACAATCCACCGTCTATGAGGCTTGCCACACTTTATGCAGTCTCGAGGTGCTGAAGGAAGAACGACGAGAACCACTCAGGTGACAAGATGCGCCGAGAGACATGGCAGGGCTCTCATAGCGAAAAGGTCTCCCCGACGCAAGTAATGGAAACCTCTGTTGGTGTTGCTGTTGCGCCGGCCTTCCAAAACCTCCCTGAAACTGTGGTCTCTGACTCTGACCCACGAACTTCGGCTTTTTATTCACCGGTTCGTAGTTCCCCATCCTTCCGTGGTCAAGTCCTCTCTGTTGCTCTCTCTGTCTATATCTGTTTGTGTTCTCTTCTTCCACTACCAGTGCCTTGCTCATGACCTCTTCATAGGTCCGCAACTGGAATGGAGCTACTCCTCCCCTAACTTCAGGCTTCAAACCTTGCTGAAACCTCTTGGACTTCATCACTTCAGTAGCGACGTAGTCCGGAGCAAAACGGGCAAGTCGTAGAAACTCTACCCCGTATTCTCTCACTGTCATCCTCCCTTGCACTAGTTGCAAAAATTGTATCTCAAGCTGATTCCTCACCACTTCCGGAAAATATTGTTTGTTGAACTCCTCAACAAACTCCTCCCAAGTCCAAGGCAACTCTGGGGTCTCCTGAGCCCGAGTCCGTATCACAGACTTCCACCAAGGCCCAGCCTCCCCATCCAACATGTAAGCTGCCCATCTTACACTCTCGTCTTCCGTGCAAGTTAGCACGCTAAAGACTTTCTCCATCTCCATCAACCAATTCTCAGCGGCCATCGTGTCTGCCTGCCCAGAAAATGAAGGAGGTCTCATCCTCCTAAACTCTGTAAATGATGAGGGTACAGGCAACGCAGGTCCTACAGGTGGTGTAGGTGGCTGCTGTTCTCTAGACGCGTGAGCTGCAAAGGATGCGGCTTGTTGTGCCATGGCAGCTGCCATAGTCTCCATAGTGTGCATCATCCTTTGTCGCTCCTCTCTATCTTCTTGTCTTTCTCTCACTCTTTCTTGCTCTCTTAGATCTTGATCCTGATGATCTCGATCCTCTTCCTCCTGCTGTCTACTACTACTGCCCCCTGGGGCCTCAGTACCTCCTAAAGGCACTCTATTTGTAGGAGAGATGAAATCATCTCCACTACGCAAACTCCTTTGATGGCCTCCCCTTGGTCGGCCTCTCCCTCTAGCTGACATTGCGGCTGCATTTGAAACTAAAGTTTCGTTAGCAGAAGCCCCTATGTTCTGACGAAAGAACCCTTGTCAGAATTGCTAAAAGAAAATAGCTTTTATACCAACTGTGACAGCCCGGATTTCGGCACCCCGAAACCCGTGCCATCAGCACGATCATCTTGACCGTGCCCTTAGCTAAACACGGAACACTGGTATATCAAGCATGCAAAAGTACTATAATGAAATTTTCGGAGTTTAAATCTATATTAATTAACTTTCCAAAAGACAGTTCTACCCTCATGCCCCTACATGAATGGAGAACCGATCCGAACCATCGATGATAGAAATCATCACGGATGGTTCGTCCCAAAAGAATAACCCAAAACCTTATATACATCGTTTTCACAAAACCAAGGCTTGACATCCCAAGCCGTACAAAACTCTGTATAAAAATCGCTCAAAGTGGCACAGCGGAGCCCTCTAGAAGAAGTCCCCTGGAGGTGGCTCCACCTCGACACCGTCCGCAAGGTCCGACTCGCGGGGATCAGCGTCTCCTGAAGCCGCGGCAGCTGCTAGTGGTGGACCTGCGACGTATAGTCTATAGGGTGAGCTACATCCTAGCTCAATAGGGAACCAACACTGTTGAACATATAAATTATAACTCACATATATTCTATGATATGCCATGCATGATGTATCTATGCAATTGTTAATGAAACAGTTTGAAAGCATTACGTTTCTTGTTGATTACTTATGTTTTCATTTACTCATGAAAAAATCTTTGAAAAGACCTCAAGCAAAACTTAAACTTTCAACTTAAGTAATCCACGAGCAATATAGCAGCGAGCCCCGCTGAGATACCCATCAACGTCATCTATATAGACAGTTTAATGTATTCCACAGGAATACCATATAGTACCAAGCCCCTTTCCACAGGGATTGGTGGCGGGTTTCACTTGTCTCAATCAACACCCACAGGGTGTGCTTACTATACTCTGGATAAGCCTCATGCAGCCTCTACGGTTTCGCCGCCGTATCGGTCACGGATATCCTGCCGTGTCAGTCGTGGATATCCCGTCACGTCGGTGGGGTAACCTATCAAACATCAAATAACAAAAATATCGGTGTCTTACATATAGTTATTCACCGTGTAAGTGTGCTATCTTATATCAGTTAGGCCCTATCAAACATGATTCAATCCTTGGATACATCCCTGGGATGTATCCATTTACTACATCACACGATGCTCTTATCTCTTTACTTCTTCATCCCCTGGGGATGGCTCAATAGTTTACTCTTATGAATGTCACACACCCACACTTTTCACAATTCTTTAAGCAGTGAAAATATTTAAATGGAAATCTATATCACTACATACATGCTCTTGTAAAATAAAGTACATGTTCAAGGTGTTCCCTACCTTAGGTCTCTATCGATTCAATGCATCAAGGTCCCACTCGGCTCCTTGTGCCCACTTTCACATGCATTACCTATGATCCATTAAACACATTGAAACATCACAAAAGATGTAATGAATAAGTCTCAAGACCCCCTAGAGTCTTGAAGTAAGAATCAAAAGTCAGCAAAAACTAAAGTGGGTCGACTAGTCGGGTTCTGGTTGGACTAGTGAAATCAACTTTCGACTAGTCGATTCTCAAAATCGATTAGTGGGGTCCCTCGCTCTAACCGGCCCAATTTTCCTTAATTAATTGAACATACAAAATCGACTAATCGAGGTCCAATTCGACTAGTCGAATCCTTACTCGACTAGTCGAAATCCAATTTCGATCGGTCGATTTTCCTTAACCCATTTTGCTCTCAAACTACTAGTCGACACCCAACTCGACTAGTCGAAATTCAAAGTCGACTAATCGAAATTCAATTCGATTAGTCGAATTCGTGGTTATTTGGCTTTTCAACTTCTTGGGAATTTCGATTAATCGAATCCCAATTTCGATTAGTCGAAATCCTGTGTTCGACCTTCTTGGTCGTTTCTTCCCAATCTTTTCTCAGTTATTTTCTAAGCAATATTCCTACAATTTCCACCCATTTTAACCATAATTTATTCTATAAATCTACACCATTTATTTACAAGAATCTCACCTTAAATCAACCTCAATTTGATTTAAATGTAGGGTTGGAAGGTTAGGGTTTCGGCTTTTGTCCGAACAGATCTCCGCGTGAATCCGGCGCTTTGATCGCAAGAAATCCCTTCCAACAACTTGCAATAACTCCTCACTAGCTCCTTTACTCCTCTCTCTCTCTCTCTCTCTTTACTCCTCTCAACAACCAAAATATGAAAATTAGGGTTTTCAACCCTTTTATCTTATCTCTTTTCTCGGTGTGGAGCACATACACACACATCGGTGTATGTCACTCTACACACCTCTCTATCTCTCCACTCTTCTACACTGGTTCACACATCACATCCGCTCATCTCATCTTAAGTTCATCAATGAACTATCTCATGGTCAAACCTAAGACCAATCGGGCACGGATCCCGAGGTCCTCGCTTGACGTGATTTTTCTAAGTTATTACATCCTCCCCACCTTGGGAATTTTCGCCTCGAAAATCACCCAAAGGTGGTGGTTCAGACTTCTCGCACACGCGGAGGTGAGGTGGTCTATCACTTAGCACACACGCAAGTACATGGACATAGGCAATCAATGAACCATACATGACAGTAACAAAAACTGTATATAAAAATATCAAAAGTTACAATAGTCACTGAAATGGGGACCACAACAGAAAAGAAAAATGGTTCACCCCTATACAAAAAGATGTACAATGCACAAAAACAAACAAAACTACGGCAAAAGTGCCGCCTCAAATTGGTGGATCTAAGTCGGAGCAGTTGTCGACGGAGTCAAGTGGATCTGCCACCGGTAGCGGATGAGAAGTCCCTGTCGGCGGCGGCGGTGGAATCTCGGTCGGCGGCAGAGGTGGAATGGTGGTGGAAGTAGATGGTGGCTGCGCCGCCGTCCGTGGTGGGGGTGCGGTGGAAGTAGAAGCACCGGCATGATGTAATTGCGTCCTAAAGACCGGACCCTGATGGAATGCTGTGGTGCCGGCGGTCCATTCCTCTTCGCGGGCCAGCATGTCCAGGTAGGTGTGAGGGTAGATAAACTTGAGGGTGTGAAACAAGAGGAAATCAATTCTCCTGTTCATCCTCTCATTATTCGCTTCCATTCTGGCCTCGGCGAGAGTCTCCTCAATGGTGGTGGTGGGTGGGCGGCGATGAAGTGAGGGTGAGGTGGGGTGTAGGTCGAGTGGTGGTGGTGGTGTAGCCTGGTGGTGGTGGTGGGATGATTGTGCTCCACAGATGGCTCTGTGGTGGTGGTAGTGCATACTTGTGGTCTGTTTGGGGTGGTGGTGGGTGGTGGTGGTCTCTGCTGCTTCTTCGTGCTCTTTGGGAGGGGTGGATGACCTCGGAGCTAGGTAGTAGGGTCATCTTCAAAGAGTTGTTTCATGAGCTTTCCTTGATGTACCTCATCCCTTCAAGGATGACTAAGGTAACATCAAACCATCGGCCGTTATAGGCGCATAGACTGTTGCACCAACTCAACACGCGCTCGGTCTTTGTGGCGCATGGGGTAGAGGTTGGCGTGAAAAAGCAATCGAGCATCCACATGTAATGTGGAAGGTCAACCCTCTTAGATGAGGTGCCCGATCCCTTTTCCCCTTGGTCATGTCGGCAAGGATATCTTCGACATTGGCCGCTCTGGGAAGGGTGGTAGTAGTGTGGTCTCGGTACATAGTCCAAATAGCACTCGACTGCTTCTTGGACATGGCGATGTGATGAGGTATTCACGACCCTCAATCGTGGTCTTCACCACGTCGTCGGTGAGGGCCATCCTTGAGGCCCTGGTAATAATCTCGAACCAATCTGGATAGTAGAACTTCCGGATTGGTTTGAGGAGGAAGGTGAGACCGGCATTGTTGAGGTAGTTTAGGGCCCATATGGTCTCACCTTGGACTACATCCTTGTCAAAAGAGTCTTGTCGAAAATGTGTTCGACTCAAAGACCTTGGCTGCCCACCACTTTCGATTGGGTTGCTCGGGGTTGACGGGTGGTGGTGGAATAGGGCTTGCGTCTTGTGACGCTAAATCGACCGGGCGTAGTGTCCGATGTCGATGGTGAGGTGTCCTCCACGCGAAGGGTTGAGTGGTGGTGCGGCGTTTTTCGCCGTCTGCATTTTAAACTGCCCTCTTCGATGATAATCGCGTTTTAGTGACATTCTTCGCTAAAATGCAAGGAATTAGGGTTTCTTATAAGCAAAATAATGAAGAAGAAACAAAGATTAGGGTTTACCCAATCTTGAGAAGGTGTGTGAAGCCAAATCCGATCGAGAATGGCGAAATGGTGCAAACCCTAGGTAGTTGAATTGAATGGGAGAAGAAGAAGAATCGAATGCCCAAAACTCAAAAGTCGAATGGTTTGAAAAACCTCCTTTCACATATATATAGTGGTTGGCTCGACTAGTCGAAATTTCTCGACTAGTCGAATTCCAAACAAAGGAACTCCCGAATTCGATTAGTCGATTTTCTCGATTAATAGTCATCGATTTCGAAATCCCATTCGATCGTCGAAATGTTTGAGGTTCAAATTCTAACTTTGGAGCCCAGGAAGGACTCGATCGACTAGTCGAAATCGGTTTAGATTAGTCGAAATTTTAACCGACTAGTCGAAATATAATTTGACTAGTGAAATCGTGTCCCTTTTAAACTTCTACGATTCCTCCATAACTCGATTAGTCGAATGCAAATTTTAGATTAATCGATTTTCCATGTCCTATTCGATTAGTGATTTCTCTTTCGACTAATTCGAATTGTCCACTCGAAATTTCTTTTAGACTCTTTAAGTAATTCGACTAGTCGAAAATGTGAATTCGTTAATCAACTTATTCTTTTGAACTCTGGCTCATTGGCATAGCCAGTCGATTAATCGATTTGACTTTCGATTAGTCGAATTTTCAATTCGACTAGTCGAAATGTCTCAATTGGTCAAAGTTTCACAAAAATTTCCATTGAATAATTTGGATCAAAATTTCCATTGAATAACTTGGATCAAAATTTCCATTGAATTACCAGTATCGTGGAGATTTCACAACTACGTTTGCGGTTTACATCGAATCCTCACGTCGTTGGAAACAAAGATTTGATATTGTCCTTTCACATCGGCCTCTCGTTCCCAAGTAGCCTCTTCTTTAGGATGATTGTTCCACCGAACAAGCACTAAGGGAATTACTTTAGTGCGTAGTACTTGCTCTTTTCGATCTAAAATCTCCACTGGTTCCTCTATCATGCTCATGTCCTCACACATCTCTATAGGTTGCTTTCCTAATACATGAGACGGATCATTCACGTACTTCCTGAGCATCGATATGTGGAAAACATTATGCACTCGATCAAATAAGCGGTGGTAAACCAATGAATGCAACTTCACCTACTCGTCCCAAAATTTCGAGTGGTCCAACATAACGTGGACTTAACTTCCCTCTCTTTCCAAATCTCATTACACCTTTCATAGGTGACACCTTCACAAACACATGCTCGCCCACCTTGTAGTCAACACTAGTCCGCTTCACGTCGGCGTAACTTTTCTGTCTACTCTGTGCTGTCTTCAACCTTTCTCTGATAATCCGGACAACGGTGGCATTGTCTTCAAGCTAGCTTCGGTCCTAATACAAATTTCTCACCGCTTTCCTCCCAATTGAGGTGACTTGCATCGTCGTCATACAGTAGCTTCATACGGTGCCATGCCAATGCTCGCTTGAAAACTGTTGTTATATGCGAACTCGAGCATCGCAGAGATACTCATCCCAAAGATCCTTGCATATCAAGCATGCACGCCCGAGCATGTCTTCTATTACTTGGTTCACTCGCCTGCTTCATTCATCAGTTTGAGGATGGAAAGCTGAACTAAAGTCTAGTCATGTTCCCATTCCTTCTTGAAATTTCTTCCAAAACTTGGACGTATATAGTGGGTCACGATCTGAAACGATGCTGCTTGGAATCCCGTGTAATCTTACAATCTCCTTCATGTATAAATCCGCTACCTTCCGCCGATATGTGGTATTGTACGGCAAAAGTGCTACCGATTTGGTCAATCGATCTACGACGACCCAAATGGCATTGTGTCTCTTGGCAGTACGGGGTAATCCAACAATGAAATCCATTGAGATCGATTCCCACTTCCATTCTGGTATTAGTAAAGGTTGCAATAGTCCCGCAGGATGTCTATGATCAACCTTCACTTGCTGACAAGTCAAACATCGTGACACATACTCGCCACGCCTTGCTTCAAACCCTTCCACCAAGTAATTCTTTTTCAAATCTTGGTACATTTTGGTGCTACCAGGTGGATAGCATAATTTGACTTATGAGCTTCATCAAGAATTGTTCGCCTTAGATCGGCATTGTCCGGATGCATAGACGGCCTTTAAACAACAAAGAACCATCTTCTTTCCGAGAAGTCCGACCGATGCCTTCATTCACGCCTTGATGAATCTTTGTTAATGTCGGATCCTTTCATCTCAGAGATCGTGGATATGCTCAAATATCACCGCTTTACCGATATGTTAGCCAAAAAGGATCCGTTCCTTTGACTTAATGTTCGCATCATAGAATGCCGTGTCTTCCAATAATTTCCATCGGCATACCCAAAATCAAGGAAGCTAACTGAATGAACCTTTTCGACTCAATGCATCGGCCACTACATTCGCTTTGCCGATGGTATTGTATAGAGCAATCGAGTCCTTGAGGAATTCCATCCATCTCATTGCCTCATATTGAGCTCCTTCGTAAACAGACATCGAGGCTCTTATGATCGGTGAAAATTTCAAATGTTTCACCATACAAGTAATGTTCCAAATCTTCGCAAAATGATCACGCCAGCCCAAGTCATGAGTCGGCTAATTTTTCTCGTGTTCTTTCAGCTGTCTTGATCCGTAAGCTATCACCTTCTTGTGTTGGTTGAGCACACAACCAAGGCCATTGTATGACGCGTCAGACACCGCAGATCCTCCATCGCTCAAGGAATTGCTAACATCGGAGCCGAAGTGAGTCTCGCTTTTGAGTTCTTGAAAACTCTTCTCGCATGCCTCACTCCACTCAAACCTTGAATCTTTACGTGTCGCCTTTGTGAGAGGTCCCGATATCTTTGAACACACCTCAACGAAACGACGATAATAGCCTGCTAAGCCCAGAAAACTACGGACATCGAGCACTGTCTTGGGTTGCTCACATTTAACTACTGCTTCTATCTTTGCTGGATCTACCGTGACACCATGCTTTGAGACGACATGTCCCAACCAGCTACCTTCTTCCAACCAAAACTCACACTTGCCGAAGTTTGACAATTGGTGTTCACGAGCGCTCAGAGAGCAATCCTCAAATGTTCTTCGTGTTCGCCTTGGATTTGGAGTATATCAAAGATATCATCACAAATACTACGACGCAGAGTCCAAGTGTGGTTTAAACACTGTTCATCGATCCATAAATGACGCCGAGCATTCGTTAATCCAAACGGCATCACAAGGAATTCATAGTGTCCATACCGTGTCCTAAAGTCGCTCTTCGAACATCCTCGCTTTGACTCTTAATCGATGATACCCGATCTCGTGTCGATCTTGGAAAATACTTTGCTCCTTGCGGTTGGTCGAATAGATCGTCTATTCTAGGCAAAGGGTAGCGGTTCTTCACTGAGTTTGTTCAATTGTCGATAGTCAATGCATAGTCCGCATCGACCCATCCTTCTTCTTGACAAACAAGACCGGTGCTCCCCATGGAGACACGCTTCGGTCTAACAAACCCCTTGTCCATAAGTTCTTGTAGTTGTTCCTTCAACTCCTTTAACTCAGGAGCCATTCTATAAGGTGCTTTCAAATAGGTTCCTGGTGCTAAGTCAATGGCGAATTCTACTTCTCTTTCTGGAGGTAATCCAGGCAATTCTTCTGGAAACACGTCCAAATAAGTCTCGCACAACTGCTATCTCAGAAATGACATTCTTTTCTTCCTTGTCCTCCTTTAAGAAAGCTAAATATCCACTGCAACCTTTTCTGATCATCTTTCGCCTCATCGCGAGATCAAGTGGCGATGATGACGACCTCACCCTTGAAACCGAAAATGATCTTCTTGTGTTGGGTCCGAAAATAACTACCTTGTTCTTGCAATCGACGGTTGCACAATGTACCAACTACCCATGCCAAGGATCACATCAAACCCTTGCATGTCTAATAAAGATTAGCTTTGCTTCTAGTTCATGCACCTCCAAATCTTGAACTCGCTATGATGATGGATTTGCAAGCTAACTCCGTGTCTACTAACTCTCCAAATGAATAGACACGAGATAGACGAAATCCAACGTCTCGGACAATCTTCATCTTCTTAGCTAAACGGTGTGATTTAATGAATGGGTAGACCCGGGGTCTATCAATACTCGAGCGTCATATCCACCGAAACATCCTTTTTCATATATGTTTAGAGTACCTATAGTATACATACACACATACAGTAATTTACATATCAATTTACACTTTCAATTCACTTACAGCTTTTGTATATAAAAATATATCTCATCAATTTCTAATGCATGCTCCTTCTCTATCTAAAATTTTGATGAAATGAAAACTTTCTTTAATTTTAAAAGGGTCTCACCTTGATGACGTCATGCACGTTCCTCGCTTCTGAAAAGGATCGCATACAGGCTCTCCCCTAACGACCGGCTTCCTTGCTTGAATTGGTCGTGGTGTCAAATCGAAACCGCCTTTCTTTTATCCGCCTCGGGCAATCCTTGATCAAGTGGCCCACCTTGCCACATCGGAAACAACCCCTAGTTCCCAATCTACAATCCACCATCCTATGAGGCTTGCCACACTTTGCATAAGTCTCTCGAGGTGCGAAGAACAAGACGAGAACCCTGTGTGGACAAGAGCGCCATGAGACATGGCAGGCTCTCATAGCTAAAAGGTCTCCCGACGCAAGTAATGGAAACCTCTGTTGGTGTTGGTTGTTGTTGCTATACCGCCTTCCAAAACCCCTTGAAACTGTGGTCTCGACTCGACCCATGAACCTCGGCTTTTATTCACCGGCTCAGTAGTTCCCCATCCTTCCGTGGTCAAGTCCTCTCTGCTGCTCTCTCCCTCTATATCATTATGTGTTCTCTTCTTCCACTACGGCCTTGCTCATGACCTCTTCATAGGTCCTCGCTGGAATGGAGCTACTCCTCCCCTAACTTCGTGCTTCAAACCTTGTGAAACCTCTTGGACTTCATCACTTGACGACGAAGTCCGGAGCAAAACGGGCAAGTCAGAGAAACTCTACCCATTCTCTCTCATCACATCCTCCCTTGCACTAGTTGCAAAATTGTATCTCAAGTCGATTCCTCACCACTTCGAAAATATTGTTTGTTGAACTCCTCAACAAACTCCTCCCAAGTCCAAGGCAACTCGGGGTCTCGAGCCCGAGTCCAGATCACGGACTTCCACCAAGGCCCCCTCCCATCCAACATGTAAGCTGCCCATCTTACACTCTCATCTTCCGTGCAAGTTAGCACGCTAAAGACTTTCTCCATCTTCGCCGCCATCGTGTCTCGTCAGCGCCAGAAAAATGAAGGAGGTCTCATCCTCCTAAACTCAGAAAGATGAGGGCAGCAACGCAGTCCCCTGTGTGGTGTAGGTGGTCATTGTTTTCAGATGCATGAGCCGCAAAGGATGCTTTGTTGTGCCATGGCACGCCATAGTCTCCATAGTGTGCATCATCCTTGTCGCCCTTCTCTGTCTTCTTGTCTTTCTCTCACTCTTTCTTGCTCCCTTAGATCTTGATCCTAATGATCTCGATCCTCTTCCTCATGCTGTCTGCTGCTACTGCCCCCTGGGGCCTCAGCACCTCCTAAAGGCACTCTATTTGTAGGAGAGATGAAATCATCTCCACTACATAAAACTCCTTTGATGGCCTCCCTTGGTCGGCCTCTCCTCTAGTGACATTGCGGATTTGAAACTAAAGTTTCAAGTTAGCGAAGCCCCTATGTTCACGAAAGAACCCTTGTCGAATTGCTAAAAGAAAATAGCTTTGATACTAATCGTGACCGGATTTCGCTCAAACCCGTGCCATCAAGACGATCATCTTGACCGTGCTTAGCTAAACACTTAACACCGTATATCAAGCATAAAATAAATAATGAAATCTTCGAGTTTAAATCTATATTAACACTTCTCAAAAGATGCTTCTACCTCATGCCCCTACATGAATGGAGAACCGATCCAACCATCGATGATAGAAATCATCATCATGGATGGTTCGTCCAAAAGAATAATCCAAAATCCATATACATGGTTTAATAAAATCAAGGCTTGACATACCAAGCCGCATAAAACTCTCCAACTAAAATCCTCAAAGTGGCACAATGGAGTCCTCTAGAAGAAGTCCTCCGAGGTGGCTCTAACTCCTCACGCCGCAAGGTCCGACTCACGATCATTCTCAAGCCTGTAGCTGCTAGTAGTGGACCCGCGACGATAGTCTATAGGGTGAGCTACATCCTAGCTCAATAGGGAACAAACACAATTGAACATATAAATTATAACTCACATATATTCTATGATATGCCATGCATGATGTATCTATGCAATTTAATGAAAACAGCTTTGAAAGCATTCGCTTACTGTTGCTTACTTTTGTTTTCATTTACTCATGATTGATGCTGAAAAGGCCTAAAACAAAACTTAAACTTTCAACTTAAATAATCCCCGAGCAATATAGCATCGAGCCCCGATGAGATACCATTCCTCGTCATCTATATAGATAGCTTTTAAATGTATTCCCACAGGAATACCATATAGTACCAAGCCCCTTTCCGGGATTGGTGGCGGGTTTCACATCTCAATCAACACCCCACGGGTGTGCTTACTATATCTGGATAAGCCTCGTGACCGGCTCACGGTTTATTAGCCACTACAGTATCGGTCACGGATATCCCGCCGTGTCGCCGTGGATATCCCGCCACGCTCGGTGGGGTAACCTATCAAACCTCAAATAACAAAAATATCGGTTGCCTTACATATAGTTATTCACCGTAAGTGTGCTATCTTATATCGCTTAGGCCCTATCAAGCATGATTCAATCCTTGGATACATCCTCGATGTATCCATTTACTTGCATCACACCGATGCTCTTATCTCTTTACTTCTTCATCCCCGGGATGGCTCAATAGTTTACTCTTATGAATGTCACACACCCACACTTTTCACAATTCTTTAAGCAAAAAATATTTAATGGAAATCTATATCACTACATACATGCTCTTGTAAAATAAAGTACATGTTCAAGGTGTTCCCTACCTTAGGTCTCTATCGTTTCAATGCATCAAGGTCCCACTCGGCTCCTTGTGCCCACTTTCACACGCATTACCTATGATACCATTAAACACATTCGAAACATCACAAAAGATGTAATGAATAAGTCTCAAGACCCCCCTAGAGTCTTGAAGTAAGAATCAAAAGCCAACAAAATTAGTCAGTCGACTAGTCGAGCTCCTAGTTCGACTAGTCGAATCCAACTCGACTAGTCGATTCTCAAAATCGATTAGTCGAGGTCCAATTTCGATTAATCGATTCTCAAAATCGATTAGTCGAAATCCCCTGTTCTAACTGTCCAATTTTCCCTTAATTAATTGAACATACAAAATCGACTAATCGAGTCCAATTCGACTAGTCGAATCCTTACCGACTAGTCGAAATCCAATTTCGATCGGTCGATTTTCCTTAACCCATTTTTACTCCTCATCGAGGCTCTCAAATGATTAGTCGACACCCAACTCGACTAGTCGAAATTCAAAGTCGACTAATCGAAATTCAATTCGATTAGTCGAATTCGTGGTTATCTGACTTTTCAACTTCTTGGGGAATTTCGATTAATCGAATCCCAATTTCGATTAGTGTTCACCTTCTTTGTCGTTTCTTCCCAATCTTTTCTCAGTTATCTTCTAAGCAATATTCCTACAATTTCCACCCATTTTAACCATAATTTATTCTATAAATCTACACCATTTATTTACAAGAATCTCACCTTAAATCAACCTCAATTTGATTTAAATGTAGGTTGGAAGGTTAGGGTTTCCATTTTTGTCTAACAGATCTCCGTCGAATCCGCTTTTGATCGCAAGAAATCCCTTCCAACAACTTGCAATAACTCCTCACTAGCTCCTTTACTCTCTCTCTCTCTCTCTTCTTTACTCCTCTCAACAACCAAAATATGAAAATTAGGGTTTTCAACCCTTTTATCTTATCTCTTTTCTCTTGTGGAGCACATACACACACATCTGTATGTCACTCTACACACCTCTCTCTCCACTCTTCTACACTGGTTCACACATCACATCCGCTCATCTCATCTTAAGTTCATCAATGAACTATCTCATGGTCAAACCTAAGACCAATCGGGCACGGATCCCGAGGTCCTCGTTTGACGTGATTTTTTGGGTTATTACATCCTCCCCACCTTGGGAATTTTCGTCCTCGAAAATCACCCAAAGGTGTGGATGGTTCAGACTCTCCCCGCACACGCGGAGGTGAGGTGGTCTATCACTTAGCACACACGCAAGTACATGGACATAGGCAATCAATGAACCATACATGACAGTAACAAAAACTGTATATAAAAATATCAAAAGTTACAATAGTCACTGAAATGGGGACCACAACAGAAAAGAAAAATGGTTCACCCCTATACAAAAAGATGTACAATGCACAAAAACAAACAACTACGGGGTGGCCGCCATAGCTGGTGGATCTAAGCCGAGCAGGTCGACGGAGTCGGATCTGCCACGGGTGGCTGGATGGCTGGTGGCGGTAGCGGATGAGAAGTCTCTGACGGCGGTGGAATCTCGTCACAGAGGTGGAATGGTGGTGGAAGTAGATGGTGGGCGTCGTCGACGTGCGATGTGGTGGGGTGCGTGGAAGTAGAAGCACCGATGATGTAATTGCCCCAAAGACCGGACCTCGATGGAATGTCAGGTGCCGGTCCATTCCTCTTCGGGCCAAGCATGTCCAGTAGGTGTGAGGGTAGATAAACTTGAGGGTGTGAAACATGAGGAAATCAATTCTCTTGCTCATCCTCTCGTATTCGCCCATTCGCCTCAAGCGGGCCGGAGCCCCCTCAATGGTGGTGGTGGTGGCTGGGGCGGGCCGGCGACGTGAAGTAGAGGGGGCCGCCGGTGTAGGTCGAGGTGGTGGTGGTGTAGCCGCTGGTGGTGGTGGAATGATCTGTCAGTGGCACTGGAACGACTGGGGTGGTAGTGCGCCATCTCAGTGTACTTGTGGTCAGTGGTGGGGGTGGTGGTGGGATTGTAGCTGTCTGCCGCCACCGGTGGGTGGTAGAGTCTTCTTCAGAGATTGTAACTTGCTCCATGTGTGGGAGAATGGTTTCACCGGATCGGTGGCGTCAGCCTCGTGGGGTGAGAGCATAGGCGGGTGGATGAATATGCCTCGAGAATGCTAGAGATGATGCAGGGCATCCCATCCCTAGTTCAAGGTTGCCCTTCATGAGCTTTCCTTGATGTACCTCATCCCTTCAAGGATGACTAAGGTAACATCAAACCATCGGCCGTTATAGGCCGATAGAGGGCCTGCTGCACCAACTCAACACGCCGGTGTGGGCGCATGGGGTAGAGGTTGGCGTGAAAATGAATCGAGCATCCACATGTAATGTGGAAGGTCAACCTCTTAGATGAGGTGCCCGATCCTTTTTCCCTTGGTCATGTCGGCAAGGATATCTTCACATTGGCTCGGGAAGGGTGGTAGTAGTGTGGTCTCGGTACATAGTCCAAGTAGCACTCGATCGCTTCTTGGACATGACGGCGTGTGATGAGGTATTCACGACCTCAATCGTGGTCTTCACCACGCCGCCAAGAGGGCCATCCTTGAGGCCCCGGTAAATAATCAACCAATCGCGGATAGTAGAACTTCCGATTGGTTTGAGGAGGAAGGTGAGACCGCATTGTTGAGGTAGTTTAGGGCCCATATGGTCTCACCTTGGACTACATCCTTGTCAAAAGAGTCTTGTCGAAAATGTGTTCGACTTCAAAGACCTTTGGCTGCCCACCACTGCTGGGTTGCTGGGGTTGACGGGTGGTGGTGGAATAGGGCTTTCGCATGTGAAGACGCGCTCGTCGACCCGGACGTAGTGTCCGATGTCGATGGTGAGGGTGTCCTCACAGGCGAAGGGGTTGGTGGTGGTGCGCGCGACGCCAGCTTTTGAAACGCCTCTTCGATGATAATCGGTTTTAGGCGGCATTTTCCTAAAATGCAAGGAATTAGGGTTTTATAAAAAAATAATGAAGAAGAAACAAAGATTAGGGTTTACCCAATCTTGAGAAGGTGTGAAGTCAAATCCGGTCGAGAATGGCCGGAAACGGTGCAAACCCTAGGTAGTTGAATCGCCGGAGAAGAAGAAGAAGCGAATGACCAAAAACTCAAAAGTCGAATGGTTTGGAAACCTACTTTCACATATATATAGTGGTTGGCTCGACTAGTCGAATTTCTCAGCTCGACTAGTCGAATTCCAAACTTAAAGGAACTCCCAATTGATTAGTCGATTTTCCCAATTCGATTAGTCGCTTCGATTTCGACTAGTCGAAATCCCATTTCGATCACAAATGTTTAGGTTCAAATTCAACTTTGGAGCCCATCGAAGGACTCAATCGACTAGTCGAAATCGTTTCGATTAGTCGAAATTTTAACTCGACTAGTCGAAATATAATTCGACTAGTCGAAATCGTGTGTCCCTTTTAAACTTCTACGATTCCCTCCATAACTCGATTAGTCGAATGCAAATTTTCGACTAATCGATTTTCCCTTTTTATGTCCTATTCGATTAGTCGATTTCTCTTTCGACTAGTCGAATTGTCCACTTTCAGAAATTTCTTTTAGACTCTTTAAGTAATTCGACTAGTCGAAATGTGAATTCGACTAATCGAACTTCCAAATTCGATTAGTCGAACCCTAGTTCGACTAGTCGAAATTTTCTAACTTATTCTTTTGAACTCGCTCATTGGCATAGCGATCGAATCGATTTGACTTTCGATTAGTCGAATTTTCAATTCGACTAGTCGAAATGTCTCAATTGGTCAAAGTTTCACAAAAATTTCCATTGAATAATTTGGATCAAAATTTCCATTGAATAACTTGGATCAAAATTTCCATTGAATTACCAGTATCGTGGAGATTTCACAACTACGCTTATGTTTACATCGAATCCTCACGCTGCTTGGAAACAAGGTGAGTATTGTTCTTTCACATCGGCCTCTCGCTCCCAAGTAGCCTCTTCTTTAGGATGATTGTTCCACAACAAGCACTAAGGGAATTACTTTAGTGCGTAGTACTTGCTTTTTCGATCTAAAATCTCCACGGTTCCTCTATCATGCTCATGTCCTCACACATCTCTATAGGTTGCTTTCCTAATACATGAGACGGATCATTTACGCATTTCACGAGCATCGATATGTGGAAAACATTATGCACTCGATCAAATAGCTGGTAAACCAATACGATATGCAACTTCACCTACTCTTCCCAAAATTTCAATGGTCCAACATAACGTGGACTTAACTTCCTCTCTTTCCAAATCTCATTACACCTTTCATAGGTGACACCTTCACAAACACATGCTCGCCCACCTTGTAGTCAACACTAGAATCTTTTCCGCTTTACTCAGGTCGCCTTCAACCTTTCTTCGATAATCTACAATGGCGTTGTCTTCAAGCAGCTTCGGTCCTAATACAAATTTCTCACCTGTTTCCTCCCAATTCGAGGTGACTTGCATCGTCATTCATACAGAGCTTCATACGGTGCCATGCCAATGCTCGCTTGAAAACTGTTGTTATATGCTAACTCGAGCATCGGTAGATACTCATCCCAAAGATCCTTGCATATCAAGCATGCACGCCCGAGCATGTCTTCTATTACTTGGTTCACTCGCCTGTCATCCATCAGTTTGAGGATGGAAAGCTGAACTAAAGTCTAGTCATGTTCCCATTCCTTCTTGAAATTTCTTCCAAAACTTGGACGTATATAGTGGGTCACGATCTGAAACGATGCTGCTTGGAATCCCGTGTAATCTTACAATCTCCTTCATGTATAAATCTGCCAGTCTTCCCGTCAGATATGTGGTATTGTACGCAAAAGTGCGCTGATTTGGTCAATCGATCTACGACGACCCAAATGGCATTGTGTCTCTTGGCAGTACGGGGTAATCCAACAATGAAATCCATTGAGATCGATTCCCACTTCCATTCTGGTATTAGTAAAGGTTGCAATAGTCCCGCAGGATGTCTATGATCAACCTTCACTTGCTGACAAGTCAAACATCGTGACACATACTCGGCCACGTCTTGCTTCAGTCCTCTCCACCAGTAATTCTTTTTCAAATCTTGGTACATTTTGGTGCTACCAGGGTGGATAGCATAATTTGACTTATGAGCTTCATCAAGAATTGTTCGTCTTAGATCGGCATTGTCCGGATGCATAGACCTTTAAACAACAAAGAACCATCTTCTTTTTCTGAGAAGTCCGACCTGATGCCTTCATTCACGTCTTGATGAATCTTCGTTAATGTCGGATCCTTCATCTGTAGATCGTGGATATGCTCAAATATCACTGGCTTTACTGATATGTTAGCCAAAAAGGATCCAGCGTCCTTTGACTTAATGTTCGCATCATAGAATGCCAGGTCTTCCAATAATTTCCATCGGTGCATACCCAAAATCAAAGGAAGCTAACTGAGTGAACCTTTTCGACTCAATGCATCGGCCACTACATTCGCCTTGCGGGATGGTATTGTATAGAGCAATCGAGTCCTTGAGGAATTCCATCCATCTCATTTGTCTCATATTGAGCTCCTTCGTAAACAGAGATATCGGAGCTCTTATGATCGGTGAAAATTTCAAATGTTTCACCATACAAGTAGTGTCTCCAAATTTTCATAAGAAAATGACCGCCGCCAGCCCAAGTCATGAGTCGGGTAATTTTTCTCGTGTTCTTTCAACTGTCTTGATCCGTAAGCTATCACCTTCTTGTGTTGGTTGAGCACACAACCAAGGCCATTGTATGATGCGTCGCTGTACACTGCGTATCCTCCATCGCTCAAGGAATTGCCAACACTGAGCCGGCAAGTGAGTCTCGTTTGAGTTCTTGAAAACTCTTCTCGCATGCCTCACTCCATTCAAACCTTGAATCTTTACGTGTCAGCTTTGTGAGAGGTCCCGATATCTTTGAAAACCCCTCAACGAAACGTCGATAATAGCCTGCTAAGCCCAGAAAACTTCGGACATCGGTCCATCCGCCTTTTTGGTTGCTCCCATTTAACTACCGCTTCAATCTTTGTTTGGATCCACGGTGACACCATGCTTTGAGACGACATATGTCCCAAAAGCTAACTTCTTCCAACCAAAACTCACACTTGCTGAGTTTGGCGTACAATTGGTGTTCACGTAGCGTCTGTAGAGCAATCCTCAAGTGTTCTTCGTGTTCTGTCTTAGATTTGGAGTATATCAGTATATCATCAACAAATACTACGACGCTAGAGGCCAAGTGAGGTTTAAACACTCGGTCCATCAGATCCATAAACGACCCTGGAGCATTCGTTAATCCAAACGGCATCACAAGGAATTCATAGTGTCCATACCGTGTCCGGAAAGCTGTCTTCTGAACATCCTCAGCTTTGACTCTTAACTGATGATACCCAGATCTCGTGTCGATCTTGGAAAATACTTTGCTCCTTGCGGTTGGTCGAATAGATCGTCCTATTCTAGGCAAAGGGTAGCGGTTCTTCTGTTGAGTTTGTTCAATTGTCGATAGTCAATGCATAGTCGCATCGACCCATCCTTCTTCTTGAAACAAGACCGGTGCTCCCCATGGAGACACGCCGGTCTAACAAACCCCTTGTCCATAAGTTCTTGTAGTTGTTCCTTCAACTCCTTTAACTCGAGGAGCCATTCTATAAGGTGCTTTCAAATAGGTTCCGGCCTAGTGCTAAGTCAATGGCGAATTCTACTTCTCTTCCGAGGTAATCCGTGCAATTCTTCCGAAACACGCCAAATAAGTCTCGCACAACCGCTATCTCGAAATGACATTCTTTTCTTCCTTGTCCTCCTTTAAGAAAGCTAAATATCCATCGCAACCTTTTACGATCATCTTTCGGCCCTTCATCACGAGATCATGGTACCGATGACGACCTCACCCTTGAAACCGAAATGATCTTCTTGTGTTGGGTCCGAAAATAACTACCTTGTTCTTGCAATCGACGGTTTGCACAATGTCACCAACCAGTCCATGCCAAGGATCACATCAAACCCTTGCATGTCTAATAAAGATTAGCTTTGCTTCTAGTTCATGCACCTCCAAATCTTGAATGCTATGATGATGGATTTGCAAGCTAACTCCGTGTCTACTAACTCTCCAAATGGAATAGACACGATAGACGTAAATCCAACGCCTCCGGGACAATCTTCATCTTCTTAGCAAACGTGGAGTGATTTAATGAATGGGTAGACCCGGTCTATCAATACTCGAGCCATCATATCCAAAACATCCTTTTCATATATGTTTAGAGTACCTATAGTATACATACACACATACATAATTTACATATCAATTTACACTTTCAATTCACTTACGACTTTTGTATATAAAAATATATCTCATCAATTTCCTAATGCATGCTCTTCTCTATCTAAAATTTTGATGAAATGAAAACTTTCTTTAATTTTAAAAGGGTCTCACCTTGATGACGTCATGCACGTTCCTCGCTTCTGAAAGCAAAGGATCGATAGGCTCTCCCTAACGACGTTTCCTTGCTTGAATTGGTCGTGGTGTCGCTGAATCAAACCGCTCTTCTTTTATCTGCCCTTGGCAATCCTTGATCAAGTGGCCCACCTTCTAGTTCCCAATCTACAATCCACCGTCCTATGAGGCTTGCCACACTTTGCATAAGTCTCTCGAGGTCGGAAGAAGAAAGACGAGAACCCCGTATGTGATGGCGCCAGAGACATGGCAGGGCTCTCATAGCGAAAGGGTCCCCTCGACGCAAGTAATGGAAACCTCTGTTGGTGTTGCTGTTGTTGCTGCGCCGCCTTCCAAAACCTCTCAAACCGTGGTCTCGATCACCCACGAACCTCGGCTTTTTATTCACCGGTTCAGTAGTTCCCCATCCTTCTGTCAAGTCCTCTCTCGTTGCTCCTCTGTCGATATCTATTGTGTTCTCTTCTTCTACACTAAGGTGCCTTGCTCATGACCTCTTCATAGGTCCGCTGAATGGAGCTACTCCTCCCCTAACTTCGCTTCAAACCTTTGAAACCTCTTGGACTTCATCACTTCAAGGTAGTCCGAGCAAAACGGCAAGTCGAGAAACTCTACCCCATATTCTCTCACCGTCATCCTCCCTTGCACTAGTTGTAAAAATTGTATCTCAAGTCGATTCCTCACCACTTCGAAAATATTGTTTGTTGAACTCCTCAACAAACTCCTCCCAAGTCCAAGGCAACCTGGGTCTCTCGAGCCCGAGTCCGTATCACGACTTCCACCAAGGGCCAGCCTCCCCATCCAACATGTAAGCTGCCCATCTTACACTCTCATCTTCCGTGCAAGTTAGCACGCTAAAGACTTTCTCCATCTCCATCAACCAATTCTCAGCGGCCATTGTGTCTGCCTGCCCAGAAAATGAAGGAGGTCTCATCCTCCTAAACTCAGAAAAGATGAGGGCACAGTGCAACGCAGTCCTGTGGTGTAGGTGGTCGCCGTTTCTCTGAGATGAGTCGCAAAGGATGCGCTTGTTGTGCCATGGCACCGCCATAGTCTCCATAGTGTGCATCATCCTTGTCGCCTCCTCTCTATCTTCTTGTCTTTCTCTCAATCTTTTCTTGCTCTCTAGATCTTGATCGATGATCTCGATCCTCTTCCTCCTCATTGTCTACCATCGCCTCGGGCCTCAAGCATTCCTCCTAAAGGCACTCTATTTGGTAGGAGAGATGAAATCATCTCCACTACAAGAAACTCCTTTGATGGCCTCCCTTGGTCGGCCTCTCCTCTAGTCGACATTGCGTGCATTTGAAACTAAAGTTTCAAGTTAGCGTAAGCCCTATGTTCTCGACGAAAGAACCCTTGTCGAATTGCTAAAAGAAAATAGCTTTGATACTAATCGTGATAGCCCGGATTTCGCATCTCAAACCCGCCATCAAAGACGATCATCTTGACCGTGCCCTCAACTATGCACTAACACCGGTATATCAAGCATAAAAGTAAATAAGAACAACTTATGAATTTAAATCTATATTAATTAACTTCTCAAAAGATGCTTCTACCTCATGCCCCTACATGAAGGAGAACCGATCCGAACCATCGATGATAACCATCATCATGGATGGTTCGTCCCAAAAGAATAATCCAAGATATCCATATACACAAGGTTTAATAAAAAATCAAGGCTTGACATACCAAGCCGCATACAACTCCAACTAAAAATCCTCAAAGTGGCACAGAGTCCTCTAGAAGAAGTCCTCCTGAGGTGGCTCTAACTCTCAGCCTACCGCAAGGTCCCACTCACCGGGATCGCTCTCCAAGCCTCGGCAATGCTAGTAGTGGACCTGCGACGATAGTCTATAGGGTGAGCTACATCCTAGCTCAATAGGGAACAAACATTGAACATATAAATTATAACTCACATATATTCTATGATATGCCATGCATCATGTAACTATGCAATTTATTGATGAAAACAGCTTAAAGCATTCTTCTCGTTGATTACTTATGTCTTTTAGTTAATCATGAATGCCGAAAAGGCCTAAAGCAAAACTTAAACTTTCAACTTAAGTAATCCCCGAGCAATATAGCATCGAGCCCGATGAGATACCCTTCATCGTCATCTATATAGAGTTTTAATGTATTCCCCGAATACTATATAGTACCCAAGCCCCTTTCCCCTGGGGATTGGTGGCGGGGTTTCACTTGTCTCAATCAACACCCCTGGGGTGTGCTTACTATGAACGGATAAGCCTCCGTGACCGGCCTACGGATTAGCCAGATTTGGCCACGGGATATCCTGCCGTGTCAGACGTGGATATCCCGCCACGTGGGCGGGGTAACCTATCAAACCTCAAATAACAAAAATATCGGTGCCTTACATATAGTTATTCACCGTGTAAGTGTGCTATCTTATATCAGTTAGGCCCTATCAAACATGATTCAATCCTTGGATACATCCCTGGGATGTATCCATTTACTTGCATCACACCTGATGCTCTTATCTCTTTACTTCTTCATCCCCTGGGGATGGCTCAATAGTTTACTCTTATGAATGTCACACACACCCACACTTTTCACAATTCTTTAAGCAGTGAAAATATTTAAATGGAAATCTATATCACTACATACATGCTCTTGTAAAATAAAGTACATGTTCAAGGTGTTCCCTACCTTAGGTCTCTATCGTTTCAATGCATCAAGGTCCCACTCGGCTCCTTGTGCCCACTTTCACACGCATTACCTATGATACCATTAAACACATTCGAAACATCACAAAAGATGTAATGAATAAGTCTCAAGACCCCCCTAGAGTCTTGAAGTAAGAATCAAAAGTCAACAAAACTAAGTCAGTCGACTAGTCGAGCTCCTGGTTCGACTAGTCGAAATCCAACTCGACTAGTCGATTCTCAAAATCGATTAGTCGAGGTCCAATTTCGATTAATCGATTCTCAAAATCGATTAGTCGAAATCCCCTGTTCTAACTGTCCAATTTTCCCTTAATTAATTGAACATACAAAATCGACTAATCGAGTCCAATTCGACTAGTCGAAATCCTTACTCGACTAGTCGAAATCCAATTTCGACTGGTCGATTTTCCTTAACCCATTTTTACTCCTCACTGGAGGCTCTCAGTCGACTAGTCGACACCCAACTCGACTAGTCGAAATTCAAAGTCGACTAATCGAAATTCAATTCGATTAGTCGAAATTCTTCTTATCTGACTTTTCAACTTCTTGGGGCATTTCCATTAATTGAATCCCAATTTCGATTAGTCGAATCCTGTGTTCACCTTTCTTCGTTTCTTCCACAATCTTTTCTCAGTTATTTTCTAAGCAATATTCCTACAATTTCCACCCATTTTAACCATAATTTATTCTATAAATCTACACCATTTATTTACAAGAATCTCACCTTAAATCAACCTCAATTTGATTTAAATGTAGGGTTGGAAGGTTAGGGTTTCCAGCTTTTGTCTGAACAGATCCCCCGCGTCGAATCCGGCGCTTTGATCGCAAGAAATCCCCTTCCAACAACTTGCAATAACTCCTCACTAGCTCCTTTACTCCTCTCTTTCTTCTTTACTCCTCTCAACAACCAAAATATGAAAATTAGGGTTTTCAACCCCTTTTTATCTTATCTCTTTTCTCGGTGTGGAGCACATACACACACATCGGTGTATGTCACTCTACACACCCCTCTATCTCTCCACTCTTCTACACTGGTTCACACATCACATCCGCTCATCTCATCTTAAGTTCATCAATGAACTATCTCATGGTCAAACCTAAGACCAATCGGGCACGGATCCCGAGGTCCTCGTTTGACGTGATTTTTCGGGTTATTACATCCTCCCCACCTTGGGAATTTTCGTCCTCGAAAATCACCCAAAGGTGTGGTGGTCTGCACTCCCCCCCCCCCCCCGCACACTCGGAGGTGAGGTGGTCTATCAGTTAGCACAGTACACATGGACATAGGCAATCAATGAACCATACATGACAGTAACAAAAACTGTATATAAAAATATCAAAAGTTACAATAGTCACTGAAATGGGGACCACAACAGAAAAGAAAAATGGTTCACCCCTATACAAAAAGATGTACAATGCACAAAAACAAACAACTACGGCTCGGCCTCAGCTTGGTGGATCTGGAGCAATGGTCGACGGAGTCATGGATCTGCCACGGTGGCTGGATGGCTGGTGGCGGTAGCGGATGAGAAGTCCCTGTCGGCGGCGGCGGTGGAATCTCGGTCGGCGGCAGAGGTGGAATGGTGGTGGAAGTAGATGGTGGCTGCGTCATTGCCGTCTGGTGGTGGGGGTGCGGAAGTAGAAGCACTGCATGATGTAATTGCCCAAAGACCGACCTCGATGGAATGTCAGGGTGCGGTCCATTCCTCTTCGGGCCAAAGATGTCCGTGTAGGTGTGAGGGTAGATAAACTTGAGGGTGAAACATGAGGAAATCAATTCTCTGCTCATCCTCTCGCTATTCGCCCATTCGGCCTCAAGCGGGCGAGAGTCTCCTCAATGGTGGTGGTGGTGGTGGTCGGGCGACGTGAAGTAGGGGGTCACGGTGTAGGTCGAGGTGGTGGTGGTGTAGTCAGCCGGTGGTGGTGGTGGAATGATTTGCTGTGCACTGGTGGAACGACTGGGGTGGTAGTGCCACCATGTACTTGTGGTGTGGCTGTGGTGGAGGGGTGGTGGTGGGATTGTAGCCGTGGTCCCTCGCGCCACCGGTGGTGGTAGAGTCTTCTTCAGAGATTGTAACTCTGCTCCATTCGGTGTGGGAGAATGGTTTCACCGGATCGGTGGCTGTCGCCTGTGGGGTGAGACGGCATAGGCGGGTCGGATGAATATGCCTCGAGAATGCTAGAGATGATGCGCAGTAGGGCATCCCATCCCTAGTTCAAGGTTGCCCTTCATGAGCTTTCCTTGATGTACCTCATCCCTTCAAGGATGACTAAGGTAACATCAAACCATCGGCCGTTATAGGCCGCATAGAGGGCTGTTGCACCAACTCAACACGCCGTGTCGTATGCATGGGGTAGAGGTTGGCGTGAAAATTATGAGTCGAGCATCCACATGTAATGTGGAAGGTCAACCCTCTTAGATGAGGTGCCCGATCCCTTTTTCCCTTGGTCATGTCGCAAGGATATCTTCGACATTGGCCGCTCGAAGGGTGGTAGTAGTGTGGTCTCGTACATAGTCCAAGTAGCACTCGATCGCTTCTTGGACATGACGGCGTGTGATGAGGTATTCACGACCCTCAATCGTGGTCTTCACCATCGTCGTCGAGGGGCCATCCTTGAGGCCCGGTAAAATAACCAACCAATCGCGGATAGTAGAACTTCCGGATTGGTTTGAGGAGGAAGGTGAGTCCGGCATTGTTGAGGTAGTTTAGGGCCCATATGGTCTCACCTTGGACTACATCCTTGTCAAAAAGAGTCTTGTCGAAAATGTGTTCGACTTCAAAGACCTTGGCTGCCCACCACCAAGGGTTGCTCGGGGTTGACGGGTGGTGGTGGAATAGGGCTGCCTTGTGAAGACGCTCAGTCGACCGGACGTAGTGTCCGATGTCGATGGTGAGGTGTCCTCACGGTGAAGGGGTTGGTGGTGGTGCGGCGTTGCGCAGATCGCTTTGAAACGGCCCTCTTCGATGATAATCGCGTTTTAGGCGGCATTTTCGCTAAAATGCAAGGAATTAGGGTTTGTTATAAGCAAAATAATGAAGAAGAAACAAAGATTAGGGTTTACCCAATCTTGAGAAGGTGTGTGAAGTCAAATCCGGTCGAGAATGGCCGGAAACGGTGCAAACCCTAGGTAGTTGAATCGCCGGAGAAGAAGAAGAATCGAATGCCCAAAAACTCAAAAGTCGAATGATTTGAAAAACCTCCTTTCACATATATATAGTGGTTGGCTCGACTAGTCGAATTTCTCAGCTCGACTAGTCGAATTCCAAACTTAAAGGAACTCCCCGAATTCGATTAGTCGATTTTCCCAATTCGACTAGTGCTTCGATTCGACTAGTCAAATCCCATTTCGATCGATCAAATGTTTAGGGTTCAAATTCTAACTTTGGAGCCTGGAAGGACTCGATCGACTAGTCGAAATCGTTTCGATTAGTCGAAATTTTAACCGACTAGTCGAAATATAATTCGACTAATGAAATCGTGTCCCTTTAAACTTCTACGATTCTTCCATAACTCGATTAGTCGAATGCAAATTTTCGACTTAATCGATTTTCCTTTTTATGTCCTATTCGATTAGTCGATTTCTCTTCGACTAGTCGAATTGTCCACTTTAAAATTTCTTTTAGACTCTTTAAGTAATTCGACTAGTCGAAATGTGAATTCGACTAATCGAACTTCCAAATTCGATTAGTCGAACCCTAGTTCGACTAGTCAAAAATTTTCTAACTTATTCTTTTGAACTCGCTCATTGGCATAGCCGATCGATTAATCGATTTGACTTTCGATTAGTCGAATTTTCAATTCGACTAGTCGAAATGTCTCAATTGGTCAAAGTTTCACAAAATTTCCATTGAATAATTTGGATCAAAATTTCCATTGAATAACTTGGATCAAAATTTCCATTGAATTTCAAGATAGTGGAGATTTCACAACCACGTTTTTTTACATCGAATCCTCACGTCGTTGGAAACAAGGTCGAGTATTGTTCTTTCACATCGGCCTCTCGCTCCCAAGTAGCCTCTTCTTTAGGATGATTGTTCCACAACAAGCACTAAGGGAATACTTTAGTGCGTAGTACTTGCTCTTTTCGATCTAAAATCTCCGGTTCCTCTATCATGCTCATGTCCTCACACATCTCTATAGGTTGCTTTCCTAATACATGAGACGGATCATTTACGTACTTCACGAGCATCGATATGTGGAAAACATTATGCACTCGATCAAATAGCGGTGGTAAACCAATACGATATGCAACTTCACCTACTGTCCCAAAATTTCGAATGGTCCAACATAACGTGGACTTAACTTCCTCTCTTTCCAAATCTCATTACACCTTTCATAGGTGACACCTTCACAAACACATGCTCGCCACCTTGTAGTCAACACTAGTCCGCTTCACGCCGGCGTAACTTTTCTCGCTCACTCATTGTCTTCAACCTTTCTCGATAATCCGGACAACGGTGGCGTTGTCTTCAAGCGCTTTCGGTCCTAATACAAATTTCTCACCGCTTCTCCCAATTGAGGTGACTTGCATCGTCGTCCATACAGAGCTTCATACGGTGCCATGCCAATGCTCGCTTGAAACTGTTGTTATATGCAACTCGAGCATCGGTAGATACTCATCCCAAAGATCCTTGCATATCAAGCATGCACGCCCGAGCATGTCTTCTATTACTTGGTTCACTCGCTCTGTCTCCCATCGCTTTGAGGATGGAAAGTCGAACTAAAGTCTAGTCATGTTCCCATTCCTTCTTGAAATTTCTTCCAAAACTTGACGATATAGTGGGTCACGATCCGAAACGATGCCGCTTGGAATCCCGTGTAATCTTACAATCTCCTTCATGTATAAATCGCCATCTTCCTCCAGATATGTGGTATTGCGGCAAAAGTCGCTGATTTGGTCAATCGATTCACGACGCACCCAAATGGCATTGTGTCTCTTGGCAAGACGGGTAATCCAACAATGAAATCCATTGAGATCGATTCCACTTCCATTCGGTATTGGTAAAGGTTGCAATAGTCCCGCAGGATGTCTATGATCAACCTTCACTTGTCGACAAGTCAAACATCGTGACACATACCGCCACGCCTTGTTTCACCTCTCCACCAAGAATTCTTTTTCAAATCTTGGTACATTTTGGTGCTACCGTGGTGGATAGCATAATTTGACTTATGAGCTTCATCAAGAATTGTTCGTCTTAGATCGGCATTGTCCGATGCATAGACGGCCTTTAAACAACAAAGAACCATCTTCTTTTCTCGAGAAGTCCGACTGATGCCTTCATTCACGCCTTGAT
The DNA here is from genome assembly GCA_021018995.1 of Chloranthus sessilifolius. Lineage (NCBI taxonomy): Eukaryota > Viridiplantae > Streptophyta > Magnoliopsida > Chloranthales > Chloranthaceae > Chloranthus > Chloranthus sessilifolius. The sequence continues at coordinate 26,867,514 of CM037597.1, read as the reverse complement.
GAATCTTCGTTAATGCCGGATCCTTCATCTAGATCGTGGATATGCTCAAATATCACCGGCTTTACCGATATGTTAGCCAAAAGGATCCAAAGGTCCTTTGACTTAATGTTCGCATCATAGAATGCCGTGTCTTCCAATAATTTCCATGCATACCCAAAATCAAGGAAGCTAACCGAAATCGAACCTTTTCGACTCAATGCATCGGCCACTACATTCGCTTTGCCAGATGGTATTGTATAGAGCAATCGTAGTCCTTGAGGAATTCCATCCATCTACTTGTCTCATATTGAGCTCCTTCAGGTGAAACAGATATCGGAGGCTCTTATGATGATGAAAATTTCAAATGTTTCACCATACAAGTAGTGTCTCCAAATTTTCAGAAAATGACGCCAGTTCAAGTCATGAGTCGGGTAATTTTTCTCGTGTTCTTTCAGCTGTCTTGATCCGTAAGCTATCACCTTCTTGTGTTGGTTGAGCACACAACCAAGGCCATTGTATGACGCGTCATCAGACATCGCGTATCCTCCATCGCTCAAGGAATTGCCAACACTGGAGCCGAAGTGAGTCTCTTTTGAGTTCTTGAAAACTCTTCTCCCATGCCTCACTCCACTCAAACCTTGAATCTTTCCGTGTCAGCTTTGCGACAGGTCCCGCCATCTTTGTACACCCCTCGCCGAAACGTCGATAATAGCCTGCTAAGCCCGTAAAACTTGGACATCCCACCGCCTTTGGCTGCTCCCATTTAACTACTGCTTCAATCTTTGCTGGATCTACAGTGACACCATGCTTTGAGACGACATGTCCCAAAAAGCTAACTTCTTCCAACCAAAACTCACACTTGCTGAGTTTGGCGTACAATTGGTGTTCACGTAGCGTCTGTAGAGCAATCCTCAAGTGTTCTTCGTGTTCTGTCTTAGATTTGGAGTATATCAGTATATCATCAACAAATACTACGACGCAGGAGTCCAAGTGTGGTTTAAACACTCGGTTCATCAGATCCATAAACGACGCTGGAGCATTCGTTAATCCAAACGGCATCACAAGGAATTCATAGTGTCCATACCGTGTCCGGAAAGCTGTCTTCTGAACATCCTCAGCTTTGACTCTTAACTGATGATACCCAGATCTCAGGTCGATCTTGGAAAAATACTTTGCTCCTTGCAGTTGGTCGAATAGATCGTCTATTCTAGGCAAAGGGTAGCGGTTCTTCACAGTGAGTTTGTTCAATTGTCGATAGTCAATGCATAGCCGCATCGACCCATCCTTCTTCTTGACAAACAAGACCGGTGCTCCCCATGGAGACACGCTCGGTCTAACAAACCCCTTGTCCATAAGTTCTTGTAGTTGTTCCTTCAACTCCTTTAACTCAGGAGCCATTCTATAAGGTGCTCTCGAAATAGGCTCCGCTCCTAGTGCTAAGTCAATGGCGAATTCTACTTCTCTTGCTGGAGGTAATCCCGGCAATTCTTCCGAAACACGTCAAGTCTCGCATAAACCGCTATCTCGAAATGACCTTTTTTCTTCCTTGTCCTCCTTTAAGAAAGCTAAATATCCATCGCAACCTTTCTCGATCATCTTTCGCCCTCATCACGAGATCGTGACCGATGACGACCTCACTCCTTGAAACCGAAATGATCTTCTTGTGTTGGGTCCGAAAATAACTACCTTGTTCTTGCAATCGATTTGCTGTAATAATGTCATCCAACCACCCATGCCAAGGATCACATCAAACCCTTGCATGTCTAACAAGATTAGCTTTGCTTCTAGTTCATGCACCTCCAAATCTTGAATCGCTATGATGATGGATTTGCAAGCTAACTCCGTTCTACTAACTCTCCAAATGGAATAGACACGATAGGACGAAATCCAACGCCTGACAATCTTCATCTTCTTAGCGAAACGTGAGTGACGAATGAATGGGTAGACCGGGTCTATCAATACCGAGGCCATATATCCACCAACATCCTTTTCATATATGTTTAGAGTACCTATAGTATACATACACACATACAGTAATTTACATATCAATTTACACTTTCAATTCACTTACAGCTTTTGTATATAAAAAATATATCTCATCAATTTCTAATGCATGCTCCTTCTCTATCTAAAATTTTAAATGAAATGAAAACTTTTCTTTAATTTTAAAAGGGTCTCACCTTGATGACGTCATGCACGCTCCTCGCTTCTGAGCAAAGGATCGATAGGCTCTCCCTCTAACGACGGTTTCCTTGCTTGAATTGGTCGTGAAACTGAAACCTCTTTCTTTTATCCGTCTCGGGCAATCCTTGATCAAGTGGCCCACCCCCAATCTATAATCCAATCGCCCTATGAGGCTTGCCACACTTTAAGTCTCCCGAGGCGGAAGAACAGACGAGAACTGTGGTAACAGAGCGCCAGAGACATGGTGGCTCTCATAGCGAAAATAGGTCTCCCCGCAAGTAATGGGAAACCTCTGCTGGTGTTGTTGTTGTTGTACGCCGGCCTTCCAAAACCTCCTGAAACTGTGGTCTCGATTCACCCCATGAACTCGGCTTTTATTCACCGGTTCGTAGTTCCCCATCCTTCCTGGTCAAGTCCTCTCTCGCTGCTCTCCGTCATATCTATTGTGTTCTCTTCTACACTAACGCCTTTTGCTCATGACCTCTTCATAGGTCCTCGCTGAATGGAGCTACGCCTCCCTAACCTCGTGCTTCAAACCTTGAAAACCTCTTGACTTCATCACTTGCGTACGAATCCGGAGCAAAACGGGCAAGTCGAGAAACTCTACCCCAGATTCTCTCACCATCCTCCCTTGCACTAATTGCAAAAATTGTATCTCAAGTTGATTCCTCACCACTCGGAAAATATTGTTTGTTGAACTCCTCAACAAACTCCTCCCAAGTCCAAGGCAACTCTGGGTCTCCGAGCCCGAGTCCGTGATCACTGACTTCCACCAAGGCCCACCTCCCCATCCAACATGTAAGCTGCCCATCTTACACTCTCATCTTCCGTGTGTTAGCACGCTAAAGACTTTCTCCATCTCCATCAACCAATCACCGCCATTGTGTCTCGCCGCCAGTAAAATGAAGGAGGTCTCATCCTCCTAAACTCAGAAAAATGATGAGGGCACACCAACGCAGTCCCATGTGTGTGTAGGTGGTCTGTTCTCTAGACGTGAGTCGCAAAGGATGCGGCTTGTTGTGCCTTGGCAGCTGCCATAGTCTCCTTAGTGTGCATCATCCTTTGTTGCGCTTCTCTATCTTCTTGTCTTTCTTTCAAACTTTCTTGCTCTCTTAGATCTTGATTCTGATGATCTCGGTCCTCTTCCTCTCATGTCTACTACTATCGCTTCGGGCCTCAAGACCTCCTAAAGGCACTCTATTTGTAGGAGAGATGAAATCATCTCCACTAAACTCCTTTGATGGCCTCCCTTGGTCGGCCTCTCCTCTAGTCGACATTGTGCATTTGAAACTAAAGTTTCGTAGCGAAGCCCTATGTTCGACGAAAGAACCCTTGTCGATAATTGCTAAAAGAAAATAGCTTTGATACCAATCAGGATGTACGGATTTCGGCACCCAAACCCGTGCCATCAAGACGATCATCTTGACCGTGCCCTTAGCTAAGCACTAACACCGGTATATCAAGCATGCAAAAGTACTATAAATGAAATTGGAATTTAAATCTATATTAATTAACTTTCCAAAAGATGCTTCTACCTCATGCCTCGCATGAAGGAGAACCGATCCAACCATCGATGATAACCATCATCATGATGGTTCGTCCCCAAAAGAATAATCCAAAACCTTATATACAAGGTTTAATAAAAAACCAAGGCTTGACATACCAAGCCGCATAAAATCTCCAACTAAAATCCTCAAAGTGGCACATGGAGTCCTCTAGAAGAAGTCCTCCGAGGTGGCTCTAACTCCTCACGCCGCAAGGTCCGACCACCGGGATCACGCTCTCAAGCCCTGCAATGCTAGTAGTGGACCCGCGACGATAGTCTATAGGGTGAGCTACATCCTAGCTCAATAGGGAACAAACAATTGAACATATAAATTATAACTCACATATATTCTATGATATGCCATGCATGATGTATCTATGCAATTGTTAAAAACATTCAATCATCGGTAGATTACTTATGTTTATTAGTTACTCATGAATGATGCCGAAAAGGCCTAAAGCAAAACTTAAACTTTCAACTTAAGTAATCCCCGAGCAATATAGCATCGAGCCCCATGAGATACCCTTCATCGCCATCTATATAGATAGCTTTAATGTATTCCCCGGAATACCATATAGTACCCAAGCCCTTTCCCCGGGATTGGTGGCGGGTTTCACTTGTCTCAATCAACACCGGGTGTGCTTACTATGACGGATAAGCCTCGACCGCTCACGGTTTCGCCGATTTGGTCACGGATATCCCGCCGTGTCGGGTGGATATCCCGCCACGCCGGTGGGTAACCTATCAAACCTCAAATAACAAAATATTTGCCTTTACATATAGTTATTCACCGTAAGTGTGCTATCTTATATCGCTTAGGCCCTATCAAACATGATTCAATCCTTGGATACATCCCTGGGATGTATCCATTTACTTGCATCACACCTGATGCCCTTACCTCTTTACTTCTTCATCCCCTGGGGATGGCTCAATAGTTTACTCTTATGAATGTCACACACACCCACACTTTTCACAATTCTTTAAGCAGTGAAAATATTTAAATGGAAATCTATATCACTACATACATGCTCTTGTAAAATAAAGTACATGTTCAAGGTGTTCCCTACCTTAGGTCTCTATCTTCAATGCATCAAGGTCCCACTGCCCTTGTGCCCACTTTCACACGCATCACCTATGATACCATTAAACACATTCAAAACATCACAAAGATGTAATGAATAAGTCTCAAGACCCCCCTAGAGTCTTGAAGTAAGAATCAAAAGTCAACAAAACTAAGTCAGTCGACTAGTTGAGTTCCTGGTTCGACTAGTGGAAATCCGACTCGACTCGTTGATGCTCAAAATCGATTAGTCGAGGTCCAATTTCGATTAATCGATTCTGCAAATCGATTAGTCGAAATCCTCGCTCTAACCGCCCAATTTTCCTTAATTAATTGAACATACAAAATCGACTAATCGAGTCCAATTCGAGTAGTCGAAATCCTTACTCCACTAGTCGAAATCCAATTTCGACTGGTCGATTTTCCTTAACCCATTTTTACTCCTCACTGGAGGCTCTCAGTCGACTAGTCGACACCCAACTCGACTAGTCGAAATTCAAAGTCGACTAATCGAAATTCAATTCGATTAGTCGAATTCGTGGTTATCTGACTTTTCAACTTCTTGGGGAATTTCGATTAATCGAATCCCAATTTCGATTAGTCGAAATCCCCAGGTTCAGCCTTCTTTGGCTGTTCTTCCCCAATCTTTTCTCAGTTATTTTCTAAGCAATATTCCTACAATTTCCACCCATTTTTAACCATAATTTATTCTATAAATCTACACCATTTATTTACAAGAATCTCACCTTAAATCAACCTCAATTTGATTTAAATGTAGGGTTGGAAGGTTAGGGTTTCTCACTTTTATGCGAGATCTCCCGTCGAATCCAAGGCTTTGATCGCAAGAAATCCCCTTCCAACAACTTGCAATAACTCCTCACTAGCTCCTTTACTCCTCTCTCTCTCTCTCTCTCTTCTTTACTCCTCTCAACAACCAAAATATGAAAATTAGGGTTTTCAACCCTTTTATCTTATCTCTTTTCTCAGTGTGGAGCACATACACACACATCGGTGTATGTCACTCTACACACCTCTCTATCTCTCCACTCTTCTACACTGGTTCACACATCACATCCGCTCATCTCATCTTAAGTTCATCAATGAACTATCTCATGGTCAAACCTAAGACCAATCGGGCACGGATCCCGAGGTCCTCGTTTGACGTGATTTTTCGGGTTATTACAGTTAATCTTTGTAGGTTTTGAATATTGGGAGTCCTTTGTGAAGACTGCTTATGCATGATTTTAAATCTTCTTTGTTGAGGTAGGGGAACCCTATATTTCATTTGCATTGGATTATAAGTATAAATTGTTTTTTACTGTTTTATTTAAGAAGCATAAATTTTGGAATCCTGTTGCACACAGTATGAATAAAAATCTGAACATATGACACAAATCCGAAATTTGAAAACTTTGTTATGACTAAGAACTTCGTAATTTGAACCTCAGAACCTCAGTTAATTTTTGAATCAGAACTTCGAAAAATCAGTATTATGTTATGAATAATAAGCCTTGATATATGTTAGCATTTACATTCGATTTGAGGTACATACGAACGATGCCCTAGATTCTACCAACCATGTTGATGGTATTACTTTGGCACAAGTTTCCCTCATAGAGTACGGGCTTGTTGCACTTCAAAAAATGGATTCATGAACGACGATGGTCAGTAGGTTTTCCCATCAGTCACGTAGTCCGCTCTCATGCTATAGGAAATTTGGGAGATAAAATTAAGTTATAAATTTAAGACAAGAAGCATGCTAATTCAGAAGATTTCGAACACATTAGATGAATGTTCTAGTTTTGACTCATGATTAGAACTGGAGATTTAGTTTACAAAGTATCATTTGAAAACCATATTTGATCCGATTTCTGTCTTTTGAAAACCTTTACTTATAATGAAATGCAAATAGATCTGTTTCCTCTATTGGGCTTTGTTGTTAGCTCACCCTCGACTATACGTCACAGGTGTTGAGATTGACCTAGGGTCAGAGGATCTGGAGGACTCTGATTACATTCCCGACGAGGAATTGGATACACCAGCTGAGGAGTTTTTCCCTTGATCCTAGATCCCTTATTTTTTTGGTACTTTTGTTAGAATATTATTTTGAATATTGGGCCCTAGGCCATTATTTTGGTTCTTTTGATATCACTCGAGGAACCATCATTGTGAACCACTATTTTAGGTGTTAGATTGGACATCACCAGTGGTTCTTCTTGGTTCCTCATGGTGATATATTTTTGTTGTTAAAAGCTTTTATTTTTAGATTATCTTATGCTTTGCCTCTGTCTTTGGATCATTGTTATGTTGCCGGCTTCTGTTTGTTACGGCTTATTGAGAAATCAATAAGTTGATGAACCGGCTTTTCCTATATCTTAGGGATTGAAAAAGTCGGGTCGTCACAGAACATAAAGAAGAAACTTGGCCAAAAGGATTCTGGTTTTTACTTGAGGAAGTCCTATAATTAGTGACTTATACACCAAAGTGTATGTATGTGCTCAACACTGAAATTAAATTCAGTTCAAGTGGATAGGATTTGTAGACAAAATATCATGATATTTTGATAAAATATCAAGATATTTTACTATGATATTTTAGTTACAATCACTCTCCCCATCTCAATCGTAGAAATAGCTTGAGTTCAGCCACTGTTTTGATTAGATATATTGAGGGTGAAGGATAGGGGATAGTGATACTTGTGTGTGTAAATCTGGGCTGACAGTTGCTCTAGCAACAATGTTAAGAGATGAGCTGGATCTGGAGTCTGACTGATTGAGGCCTTGTGGATTTGATCCGGTACTTTGAAATAAGATCATCGGAAGCCGCGGGAGTCAACCTTAAGAGTTAGCCTTTTAAATTTATCTGGTTAAGTTAGTTTTACCTAGATTGGATTAGATAAACTGTGAATGTAAAACTGATGTCAGTTTAGTTTTTGAAAGAAATTAAGTTAAGAAAGAGCAAACGGAGAACAGCAGAAACCTGGAGAAATTCGAAGTTCAAATTTAATTTTGAACTTCGAATTCAAAATTCGAACATCGAAAAGAGAATTGAAGTTCGAATTCAAATTCGAACTTCAAAAATGAAATTCGATGTTCAAATTTTGCCCTGTTTCTGGCTTTATAAATTTTCTTAGAAAATTTATGGGGAACGTTTGTCTGGTCTTGTAGGCCCCATTAACACTTATGTGATGTTAATCCTTATAGGCTGTATGTAGAAAGAGTCCACTATGGGGACTTTTGTGTGAACTTAAACAGAATCCAAGTCAAAGGTAGGGGAACCTTAAACTTTATTTCATTTTATCTAAGTAGATGGTAATCAGTTTTCAAGTACAAATTCTGAAATTAGTTGAATATAGCATGATTCCATGTAGCATTACTTTGATTTAAGGAATTCTGAATGAATCTTGAAATGGCATATGAACTCTGAAATCTTGAAAATTCCGAACCTAACCTTTGAATCTGATTTATGTATTAGAACTTTGAATATGAAAATGTACTATGCATATAATATCCTATATGATTAGTATCTGCATTTGATTTGAGATTAATTAGAATAAAACCCTAAATTCTATAAATCGTGATGATGGTAAATCAGTCTAGCACAAGTTTCCCTTATGACGTAGGGGCTTGTTGCAATTTCAGAAAAAATAGTTCATTGAACGACGATGGTTAGTAAGGTTTCCCTTCTGTAATACTCTCGCTCTCATGGTATATTAATTTGGGAAATAATCTTAAGTTATGATTTAAGGCAATTAAATAAAGATGCATGCATGATATCAGAATCTGAAATCATAAGAACTTTAGACCTGTTTAATTTCTCATTTGGTATACTGTTTTAGAATTGGAATTTAGTAAATCAAGGCATGTTTTTAAAACCATACTTGATTTGATTTTTGTCTTTGAAAATCTTTACTTATGATAAAATGTGAATAAATGAGTTTCCTCTGCTGAACTTCGATGTTAGCTCATCCCAACTATACATCACAGGTGTTGAGACTGATTTGGGTTCCGACGACCTTGATCTTGAGGACTCTGACTACATCCCTGAGGAGGAGCCAGAGATCCCAGCGGAGGAATTCTTTCCCTGACTGTGACGACCCGACTTTTCCAATCCCTCAGGTATAGGAAAGGCCAGTTCGCCAACCTATCGAATAAACGATAAGCCGAACAAACAGGGCACATATCAGAGTAAAGCTCAATAAATATCCATAGCTAAAATAAATGCGGAAGTAATTAAAAGTAAAGAACCACCGATGATGGCCGACCATCATCGAAACATGGCTCATAACAGAAATCAACGCCAAATATAAAACTATGGTATCCAACTAAAATGGGCCCACAAATTCAAGTCTAACTCTCACCACAAATAAGAAAATCAGTAAGTTCTATACTGGGAAAAACTCCTCAGGAGGAACCTCAAGCTCTTCCTCGTGCACGTAGTCGATCGATCTCACGTACAATAGCCAATACCGAACTCGTGACGATTGAGAGTGAGATAACCAACAAAGCTCAGTAGAAGAAAGACATCTACGGCATTTTACTTTAACTAACATAGTTTCAAAACAAATATCGGAATATAGCTTGTCAAACATATAAGCAGATAATAAACTGAATTTAGGTGCGGAAATCATATGTAAGATTTATTTCTAAATGTGTGAAGAGTTTCAAGAACGGTCACGGTGTTTGATGTCTTAGTTTCTCTAACTTCTATATGCAAAGTTCAGTAATTCATGACTTAATCCTCAACTTAAAATACCTCCCGAGTAAACTATATCTCGAGAGCAGGAATATAGCCGATGGGAACCCCTACCAACCATCATCGTTCATGAACCCTTTTTCAGGATGCAACAAGCCCCTGCGTAATGAGGGAAACTTGTGCGGAAGTTGTTCAGAATTTTTGAGGGTCGTTCAGTCAATCATAAAACAAATGCGAATACTAATATAATCGGATGGAAGTCTCTTATACATAGTTCGGGTTCTTGATTTGATCTTGAGCTTAAGTGATTCGAGGTTTGAGATTGGTAGATTTAGATTTTTAGTCATTCATATCAATTTCAATTTACAGATGTGATTTCAATGGCATATGCAAGTTCAAAGATTTTAATTCAAAATATCCATGCGAATTAAAATAAAATACTGTAAAGATGAGATTCTCCTACCTAAAACTCGGAGTTATGCGAAGTCAAGCAAGGTCCTATTGATGGCCTCTCGCCCTCAATCTACAACACAATATACGTTCATGCATTAAGATAAACTCTAATTACTAATAATATAGACCTATTTAAGCGTTTCCTCAAAAACAAGTCAAAACAGGCAAGTTGCGCCAATCCTAGAATTTGATGTAACATTCTCATACTTTTTTGACTATCAAGACGATTGATACATGTGTTAGTCAAAACATGAAAGTTGTAGATTTTTATATTAGCTTTCCAACGCAAAAAGAATCGTCTCAATCGGAGTTCGATATAAAAAGTTATGACTAAAATACTAAGGTAATGCCGGAGTTCGGTGATACCTCGCTCGAGCGATGATAATAGCTCGCTCGAGCGATTTGACGTAACATTCTCATATTTATTTAACCATCAAGATGATTTATTCATGAGTTGGTCAAAACATGAAAGTTGTAGATTTTTCTATTAGCTTTCCAACGCAAAAAGAATCATCTTAATCAGAGTTCGGAATAATACGTTATGACTAAAATACTAAGGCAATGTCGGAGTTCGGTGATACCTTGCTCAAGCGATGATAAAAACCGACGGGTTTCCTCAACGATTCGCGCCGCAATCGATCCCAAGAGTTCACAGAGACAACTCCAACACGCCCCCAATGATCTCAACCTCTCCTAATAGCCAACTACGAATCCAAGGTTGATTCAAGTTCTTTCTAAGGTTTAAGTGTTTTCTACAAAGAGGGTTCTAGAGAAGGAGGTTTTCTAAACCGATCTCCTACGATGATTGAAGAAGAGAGAAGAAGGAGTTTCACACGGTTGGGTAACTATCCTCTCTTAACAAAACCTAGTATAATACGGGAATGCAATTCCTTCTTATAATAGGATTGCTCACAAAGTAAAACACACACACACATCTTATGTATTATACACTTCTAATTTTAAAACTCAAGTCCGATGTTGAGCGGCTACACCGAGGTCGGTGCACAACTTTCGCACGAGGGTCCAAATGGGCTCTAAATTAAAATCTGTCCGCACAATCACATCTAGATAAAAATCCAAAACAAATGGTGACGTCGATTGCCGAGCCGAATACACACACAGGGTCAGTCTAACTCGGGTTCAAAATACGGGTCTTTACATTCTACCCTCCTTAGGAATTTTCGTCCTCGAAAATATACGGATAGCTAAACCGAACTGCGGTAAGTCCTTATCCTAACACCAGTATAAAGCAAAATCGAAACAGTCTAAAGTCAAAGAACTTTGGTCGCGATCACGGTACTTCACCAAGCACGCTTTCAAGGGTCGGGATCCGTAGTAACACGGATGTCTGCGTGTGGCATCCCATCGCCATAGAGGATTGCATCCGTACATGGATGCATACCTTCCCAAGTGTCACGCGTGCTGAAATATACTTCACCATGACACAAACCTAGCACACACCTACCTCACCCTTTTGGTAATTATTTGAGTAGAAATTTTTAGATGTCGAATCGAACACTTATTCAAAAGCATGATCACGTGCACGGTAACATGTTCTAGCGATGACACGGGTTCCAACAGACATACGGTTCTAGCGAGAATGAATAAATATGACATTTAAGATTTTATTGTGTGATCGTTATAGATATATATGTAAAGCATCGATGTTATGAACCAATTTAACATTGAAGAATTTGAAGAAATTCTCCTTTTTTTTTTTAGAAGCAAATTCAAGAATTTAAAGTGCGTATGGTTTTCTTACATAACTATAGTTTACAATATACCTTCACTCGAAAAGTTATGGAAATTGCTCATGAATCTCCTTCAGCGCTCCCATGTGGCTTCCTCTGAAGAATGGTTCCGCCACTTCACGAGTACTAAGGGAATGTTCTTTGTCCAGTAAGATTTGTTCTTTACGATCCAAGATTCAGACGGTTCCTCACCCAAGGATAGGTCTTCTTGGTGCTCAATGTGCTGGTAGTCCAATACCTGAGTCGGGTCCTTAACACATCTTCGTAACATGGACACATGAAACACGTTGTGCATTTCCGATAGGCTGCTGTGGCAAGGCTACTCGATAGGCAACCTCGCCGACTCAATACCTCGAAAGGTCCAACATAGCGCGGACTCGACTTCCCACGCTTCCCAAAATGCATCACGCCTTTTGTAGGAGAGATTTTGACAAATCGTTATCTCCACCTTAAACTCAACATGGTTTCTTTTCGGATCGGTAGCTCTTCCGGCGACTTTGAGCAATGCAATTCGTAGTCTCTCACGGATTAATTCTCCACGATCTCGGGACCTAAAATGAGTTTCTCACCCACTTCTTCCCAATTAAGCGGAGACCTGCACCGTCGTCCATACAAAGCTTCGTAGGGTGCCATGCCGATGCTAGCCTGGTAACTGTTATTGTAGGCAAACTCGATCAGCGGTAAATGTTGGTCCCATGACCCCTGAAAATCCAACATGCAAGCGCGTAACATATCTTCTATAATCTGATTCACCCTCTCAGTCTGCCCATCGGTCTGAGGATGGAATGTTGTACTATAATCGAGCCTAGAGCCCATTCCTTCTTGAAATCATTGCCAAAACTGAGATGTGTACATCGGGTCTCTATCGGAGACGATACTGACCGGTATACCATGCAACCTAACTATCTCCTTGATGTATAATTCTGCGAGCTTGTTGGCGGTATACGACGTATTATAAGGAAGTGTGCGGACTTAGTCAATCGATCCACAATGACCCAGATGGCATTGTATTTTCTTAATGTTCTTGGCAATCCCAAAATAAAGTCCATAGAAATAGCCTCCCATTTCCACTCAGGTATCGGTAGTGGTTGCAACAGTCCTGCCGGATTTCGATGATCCACCTTTACTTGTTGACACACAAGACATCTCGAGACATACACAGCGACATCTTTCTTTAAACCTCTCCACCAGAAGCTTTTCTTTAAGTCTTGGTACATCTTGGTACTGCCAGGGTGAATAGCGTACATAGACTTATGAGCCTCTTCCAAAATAGTGTCCCGAAGCTCAGTACTAGTTGGTACACATACCCGGTTTCTAAACAACAAAGTGCCATCATCTTTGATAGAAAAATCTATTTTGCTTCCCCCAATCACATCCCGTCTGATAGCCATAAGTTCATCATCCAAATCATAAAGTCTGAATGTTCTCATAGAGTCGAACAAATCACCGGTAGCCATTAATGCACCAACCTTTTGTCAAATCTCATGCTACTTAGAGCCATATCTTCAAAAGATGCCATCGTGCACCCTTGTGGTGAGATGTGATAATCGAAGGAAGAACTTTCGACTTAACGCATACGCCACTCGTTTGCTTTCTCGGGTCTTGGATGGTACAATCATAATCTTTCAAGAACTCCATCCATCATCTCATATTCAACTCCTTTTGTGAGAAGAGATACTTGAGGCTCTTATGATCGGTAAATATATCGAAGGTCTCCCCATAAAGTAATGCCTCGGATCTTGAGCAAAAATCACTTTGCCAACTCAAGATCATCGTCGGGTAATTCTTCTCATGGTCTTTTATTTGTCTAGACCCATAAGCAATGACTCTCTCATTACGGTTAAGCACCTGACCTAAACCCCATATGATGCATCCTTTGTATCTTGCAAAGCCTCCCACACGATGGTATATAAGTCTTTGGCAGAGTCAATCGCTTCTTGAGTTCTGAAAACTTTGCTCACCTTTGCTCTGTCCAATCAAATTTAGTATTCTTCTTCGTAAGTTGTCTAAGAGGACCTGATATCTTGGAGAAGCCCTCCACAAACCTTTTGTAGTATCCTGCCAAACCGAGGAAACTACGAACCTCCGTAACGGTCTTTGGCTATTCCCAATTCATCACCGACTCAATCTTTGCTGGGTCAACTGTAATACCAGTCTCAGAGATAACATGGCCTAGGAAACTGACCAGCTCAAGCCAAAACTCACACTTACTAAGTTTTGCATATAACTGATGGTCTCTAAGGGTTTGTAGAGCCACTCGCAGATGTTGCTCATGTTCTTCTCGCGTCTTTGAATAGATGAGGATGTCATCTACAAAAACTACTACAGACTTGTCCAAATGTGACTTGAATATCCGGTTCATCAAGTCCATAAATGACGCGGGTGCGTTTGTCAACCCAAATGGCATGACCAAGAACTCGTAGTGCCCATATCGGGTTCTGAACGCTGTCTTCTGAATGTCTTCAGACTTAACTTTCAACTGATGGTAGCCTGACCTCAAGTCGATCTTCGAGAAGAACCTTGCTCCTTGTAACTGATCGAACAGATCATCAATTCTTGGAAGTGGATAACGGTTCTTAATTGTCAACTTATTTAGCTGGCGGTAATCGATGCAAAGCCGCATTGAACCGTCTTTCTTCTTTACAAATAGAACCGGTGCTCCCCAGGGTGACACACTCGGTCTAATAAAGCTCTTATCTAGCAGTTCCTGAAGCTGCTCCTTCAACTCTTTCAATTCTGCAGGTGCCATTCGATACGGAGTTTTTGATACTGGTTCAGTACCCGGCACTAACTCAATTGCAAACTCAATCTCCCTGTCAGGTGGTAATCCAGGTAGATCTTCAGGAAAAACATCTGAATACTCGCAAGCAATCGTAATATCTGTAATATTTTTCTTCTCCTCCTTATGATCTTGCAAGTAGGCCAGATAACCATAACACCCGTTCCTCATCATACGGTCTGCTCGAATGGTAGAGATAAACGGTATCACACAAGATTTGACTCCGCAAAATCAAAAAGATTTTCTCTTCGGCGGGTGGAATGTTACAATCTTTCGAAGACAATCCACGCTCGCATGGTAAGTAGATAACCAATCCATCCCTAGTATCACGTCGAACCCTTCCATGCTCAAAATGATCAAATCAGCCACTGTCTCGTGGTCTTCGATCATCACAATCACTGATTGACACATGGTATCGGTGCTCACTGAGTTGCCCGTAGGAATTGACACTGCCAAGATGAAATCAAGGGCCTTGGGAATGATTCCCAACTTCTCAGCGAACAATGGAGTAACAAAAGAATGTGTAGACCCAGGGTCTATCAACACTCGCGCTTCGGTTTTGCTTACATCGCTCCCCCGATGCATAAAAAGGGTACCTTAGTTTAGACAAGCGTTTCAATTAAAAGTTTCTAAGCATGTGTATTCATCCATAACTTATTAACAAAATTTATTAAATACCAAGCAATTGTATATAACAAAATAAAATAAGAAGACATCTCAACTTTTAATAATACCTTGGATCACGTCGTTCGATGTTTCGGCTTCTTGAGCCATCACGGCATAAGCTCGACCTTGAACAGTAGGTCGGGTCGATCTCTTAGTAGAAGCCGAACTAGTTCTTCCCTTGTCCTCCTGAGGACAATCCTTAACCATGTGTCCGATTGCCACACACGAAAAAACGCTCCGGTGTTCCTCCTACAATCCTCGGTCTTGTGTGGTTTCCCGCACCTTAGGCACATAGTGGCCAAAAACAAAGATGGTGCACGAGAGGATCCTGTCCCGAAGCTCCACTAGCATTAGAACCCACGTCGTAAATTTGGATTGCACGGTGATGATCTTGCCAATCTCGATAAGGGTGGTCGGAAGAAAATGTTGGTCTAGAAAATGCAGGTTGAGTAAGGTTCACTGGCGGCTTTGTAAACTTGGCCCTCTTATTTTCATAAGTACCTGACTGCCCTTGTACAACCCTGTCCTTGTTTGGCTGACTGTTTCTCAAAAACCGCTTTTGAATTTCTTCCTCTGCTATGAGGGCCTTTGACAGTACTCCTCCATATGTTTCCATTTCCCACATAGCCACCCTCTCACATATACTCGGCCTAAGACCCATTTGAAATTTTACGGCCATCATATCGGTGGCCACATGTTGAGGTGCAAACCTTGAAAGTCACATGAACTCATCTCCATACTCACGCACTGACATTGTCCCCTGCTTCAGCTCGATGAACTGAACTTCCATCTGATTCCTAACGATCTTGGGAAAGTACTGATCGTTGAACGCCTCGATAAACTCAGCCCATGTCCAAGGAGTATTGGGAAACTCCTGCTCCTGTTCAGCCACGGACTTCCACCATGGTCCAAATGTCCCATCCAGCTTTGAAGGTTGCCCATCTAACCTTTCTCGACATCGCAATCAAGCACCTCAAGATCTTTTCCATCTCATCCAACCAACCTTGACTTCCATCGGGTGGTCTGTCCGGAAAATTTTGGAGGTCTCATCCTCCTGAATTCGGCAAATCCTGATGATTGTTGTTGTTGTCCAGCAGAAATCAGCTCTGCTTGCTGGGCGATTGCAGCAGTCTGCTGAGCCATAGATGCGGTCTGCTGAGCAATGTTGGTGGCCAGACTTTCCAACACTTGTTCCATTCTTTCACCCTGACCTCTATCAACTCCGCCCTATAGGGATCGCATTAGAACCGGATGCGAAGGCAACTCCCTTGATGTACCGACACCTTCAGAATGTCCTCTAAAGGCACCGTCCTACCTCCGCCTCGCCTCTAAATCTTAAATATATCTGATCTGTTATTGTGAACACCACAACATCAGTCAACATTGATTGTAAAGACAATTACAAACAGTACTAGTGATTCTGGACCCAACGACATGACTCTGATGAGAACTGTACCGGGTCACGGTTAGTTCTCATGGGTCCTTAGAGAATCTAAAAACAATGTCTCGATATTAATGGATTTAATTCGACTTTTCCAATCCCTCAGGTATAGGAAAGGCCGGTTCGCCAACCTATCGAATAAACGATAAGCCGGACAAACAGGGCACATATCAGAGTAAAGCGCAATAAATATCCATAGCTAAAATAAATGCAGAAGCAATTAAAAGTAAAGAACCACCGATGATGGCCGACCATCATCGAAACATGGCTCATAACAGAAATCAACGTCAAATATAAAACTATGGTATCCAACTAAAATGGGCCCACAAATTCAAGTCTAACTCTCACCACAAATAAGAAAATCAGTAAGTTCTATACTGGGAAAAACTCCTCAGGAGGAACCTCAAGCTCTTCCTCAGGCACGTAGTCAGGATCAGTCTCACAGCCCTGAATAGCCACGTCAATACCTGAACCTGTGACGTATAGTCGGAGTGAGCTAACCAACAAAGCTCAGTAGAAGAAAGACATCTACGGCATTTTACTTTAACTAACATGGTTTCAAAACAAATATCGGAATATAGCTTGTCAAACATATAAGCAGATAATAAACTGAATTTAGGTGCGGAAATCATATGTAAGATTTATTTCTAATTTCAAAACATGCAAGATGTTTGGTCTTAGTTTCTCTAACTTCTATATGCAAAGTTCAGTAATTCATGACTTAATCCTGAACTTAAAATACCTCCCGAGTAAACTATATCTCGAGAGCAGGAATATAGCCGATGGGAACCCCTACCTACCATCGTCGTTCATGAACCATTTTTCAGGATGCAACAAGCCCCTGCGTAATGAGGGAAACTTGTGCCAGGAAGTTGTTCAGGAATTGTTGAGGGGTCGTTCAGGTCAATCATAAAACAAATGCAGATACTAATATAATCAGATGGAAGTCTCTTATACATAGTTCAGGTTCTTGATTTCAGATCTTCAGAGCTTAAGCAGATTCAGGTTTCAGGATTCAGGTAGATTTAGATTTTTAGTCATTCATATCAATTTCAATTTACAGATGTGATTTCAATGGCATATACAAGTTCAAAGATTTTAATTCAAAATATCCATGCGAATTAAAATAAAATACTGTAAAGATGAGATTCTCCTACCTAAAACTCGGAGTTATGCGAAGTCAAGCAAGGTCCTATTGATGGCCTCTCGCCCTCAATCTACATCACAATATACGTTCATGCATTAAGATAAACTCTAATTACTAATAATATAGACCTATTTAAGCGTTTCCTTAAAAACAAGTCAAAACAGGCAAGTTGCGCCAATCCTAGAATTTGATGTAACATTCTCATATTTTTTTGACTATCAAGACGATTGATTCATGTGTTGGTCAAAACATGAAAGTTGTAGATTTTTATATTAGCTTTCCAACGCAAAAAGAATCGTCTCAATCGGAGTTCGAGATAAAAAGTTATGACTAAACTACTAAGGTAATGCTAGAGTTCGGTGATACCTCGCTCGAGCGATGATAATAGCTCGCTCGAGCGATTTGACGTAACATTCTCATATTTTTTTAACCATCAAGACGATTGATTCATGAGTTGGTCAAAACATAAAAGTTGTAGATTTTTCTATTAGCTTTCCAACG
Source organism: Chloranthus sessilifolius (assembly GCA_021018995.1). Taxonomy (NCBI): domain Eukaryota; kingdom Viridiplantae; phylum Streptophyta; class Magnoliopsida; order Chloranthales; family Chloranthaceae; genus Chloranthus; species Chloranthus sessilifolius. Next base: position 26,849,312 of record CM037597.1, on the reverse strand, counting down.
CAAAACGAATCGTCTTAATCAGAGTTCGGAATAAAAAGTTATGACTAAAATACTAAGGCAATGTCGGAGTTCGGTGATACCTTGCTCGAGCGATGATAAAAACCGACGGGTTTCCTCAACGATTCGCGCCGCGATCGATCCCACGAGTTTACAAAGACAACTCCAACACGCCCCCAATGATCTCAACCTCTCCCAATAGCCAACTACGAATCCAAGGTTGATTCAAGTTCTTTCTAAGGTTTAAGTGTTTTCAACAAAGAGGGTTCTAGAGAAGGAGGTTTTCTAAACCGATCTCCTACGATGATTGAAGAAGAGAGAAGAAGGAGTTTCACACGGTTGGGTAACTATCCTCTCTTAACAAAACCTAGTATAATACGGGAATGCAATTCCTTCTTATAATAGGATTGCTCACAAAGTAAAACACACACACACATCTTATGTATTATACACTTCTAATTTTAAAACTCAAGTCCGGTGTTGAGCGGCTACACCGAGGTCGGTGCACAACTTTCGCACGAGGGTCCAAATGGGCTCTAAATTAAAATCTGTCCGCACAATCACATCTAGATAAAAATCCAAAACAAATGGTGACGTCGGTTGCAGAGCCGAATACACACACAGGGTCAGTCTAACTCGGGTTCAAAATACGAGTCTTTACACTGACCTAGGCTTGTTAGCTTGGTATATATTTTTGTTTAGGATCTTTTTAAACTATGGGCCCAAGGCCTTATTTTATTACTTTTGATATCATTTTGAGGAACCATCATTAGGAACCATTATTTAGGTGTTGGATTGGCCATCACCGATGTTTCTTCCTGGTTCATTTTTTAGATATATTTTTGTTTGAGATATGATTCTTGTTTTACTAGTTTAATTTTGATTTAAGATTATGCTTATGTTGCCGGCTTAATATCTGATAATTAACTTCTGTTAGGCTTATTGAGAAATCAATAAGTTGGCGAACTGACTTTTCCTATATCATGAGGATTGGAAAAGTTGGGTTGTCACATGTAAATTGAATGCATGGTTTAGAGTTATTTGAACCCAAATTTTAATTATATTACATTAATGGTGTTGCCCCTAAGGGAAAACATAGAATGAAGGGCTATTTTATTTTAGGGTACCTATATTTGCACTTGTCGAATCTTGTAGGACACCAAATCCGAAAATAATTGAATTCAGATGATAGGGAGCATATTTTATTCCAATCTTCCACATGAATTATGGGCATACCATCATAAAGTCAATTTTTTATTCCGCGTGGCACCCGTCCCAAAAAGTGATCGAAAAATCACGTTCGAGTGTGATGTGTGTCACTTGGTTCTCGAGTCACTTTTCTTAGACGTGTGCCATGTGGAATAAAAAATTGTCTAATGGAACGCACATGATCTCAAGATCCTGTGAGGAAGAATCGAACAAAAAATTATCTCCACAGTCTCGTTCAAAGCAATCAATGGTTTTCGATTGTAACGCCCTTAGAGATTCGTGGCTAGAAATGGAGGTGCCCTTTATATTATTCATAGTGAACAATTTGCCTCAACTCATGGTTTTAAATGTAGTTCATATCTTATAAATATGGGCCGATATATATCAAGTTAGGCCCCATGCGATACTGATATACACCTCGATTTTATATGAGTCAAATATCATGTCAAACCGATCAAATATCGGATCATATAAGCCCATATCGGGTCATGTCGGTTGATATGTATTGGACATGGCTTAGACAAAATATCTCAAATGTCTTTTTTGTAAAAATATTAATTTTGTCTATATACTTATTATTTTAATAATAAAAAAGGTCCTTAAATATCGAATGGTTCGACCAAAACTTATCCAATAATTTTTGCAAATGATGTTCTTTTATTCAGCAATGATGGGGAGTCCTTAGCTAGTTGTATTATAAGCATGCTCAATGAATTGCTTCTGGCCTTTTGGCTAATGATAGCAAATGTTTAGTGATAGTTAGTAAAGCCTGTTGCTCGCCTACTTTACTAAAAAATATCTTGAAGTTTAAAGAAGAGATATTTCTTATTAAATATTTAGGTCTGTCTCTCTTTACTTCTTGATTGTCTCACTGTAACACCCTAAATTTTTTTATCACAAATACGCCCGATTATGTGTTTGTGTTTCGCAAAGTATACAATGTGAGCTTGAGAATTTCGAAATGTTTGTTTTAAAGATATACAATCTTATGGGAATAGGGTCATATAAAATCTCAAATAACTGAAATGAACTGAATATAACATGATAACAATGTTGCTTGAGTTTGTCCTTTCTTTTAAGTTCATCTTTCTTATCATTTAATGTAGGTTAGACTATGTCCCGTTCAAGACGTTAGAGTCTAATCATGTCTATCACTTGTTTAGTTAGACTCTTCGTCTCGCTCAAAACATTAGGTTTAATCATTCATGTCATTTATTGCACGTTAAACTTTGTCTCACTCAACGTTGGATTTAATCATGCACATCATTTAAGCCCATTAGACTTTGTCCCCCTCAAGATGTTGGGTCTAATCACGCTGACCATTTGTTTTGTTAGACTCCGTCATGCTCGAGACGTTAGGTCTAATGCCTTCTTAGAATCCATCCCGTTCAAAACGTTGGATCTAATACTTCTTATTCATGTTTAGTTAGAAGATGTCCTGCTCAAGATGTTGGATCTACCGTTCCATTAATCATTGCTTATCATTGTCTTATTTATGTGTCTTGATTATACAATTTGTGGTTCACCATAAAACACTGAAGTGCATATGAATATTATTAAAGTGCATATGAATATAATCATAGTACATAACATTGAAATGCATATGAATATAATCATGGTACATAAATATTGACATTTAATCACAATTTTGTAAAAAAAATTGAATATAAAACCTGCTTGCCCAGAATCAATCGATCGATTTCTTTGTTCGATCGATCGATCTTGACCCGTGAGTTTTTAAAACGTTTTCATTTGTCAGGCTTGATCGATCGATTTTCGGAATCGATCGATCAATCCCAAACCCAAGAGCATAACATTATATAAATATATCGCCTAGAAATCGATTGATCGATTAACCAAACTCGATCGATCTATCTTGGCCTGTGAGTTTTCAAAACATTTATCTGTTGGACTCGATCGATTGATTTTTTGAAATCAATCAATCGATTCAAACCTATGAGCATACACTATTTTATCATTCAAAAATCGATCAATCGATGCTAAACTCGATCGATCGACTTCGATCTGAAAGCATTCCGTGAATTATCTCCAATAACATAGTGGGGTTTTAACCCGATCTCTTTTTTTTCAAAACAATAACATTTGAAAAGTATTAATCATCACATTCATCACATCTAATCAAACCATTCATTATTTATGCAATAAAAAGTCTTATTTACCATGAAAATTACATTTAAATCAATATCTAAGTTTTAAGGGAAAACATAATTTCTTCATACCTAGATCGATTGTATCACCGTGATTTTATCGAGATCCTCACAGCGACGATAACTTTTAAAAGAGGCGAAGGTCATTTGAGAATATAAGCAAACGTCTCGCCGATCTTCCAAAAAGAAAAGTTTTATAAAGGTAGATCTAAAATCTCTTTTCTAAGGTCTAGGTAACACACATTTTTATAACTTATTAGGAATCGCTCAGTGTTAGTTTTTTGCTTCAAAGTTTAAAATAAAAGCTTAACCCACATACAAGGGTTCAATCCCTTGACCACTTGTCTCAAATTCAAACCTCTATCTAGTAGACTACCACATAACTTGTTTCAAATAATAAGAGACATAAATATAAGGGCTTTGAAAATCAAAACATGTATTTTTAATTTAAAATTTTTGAAAAGTCAAGACATAAGGTGTATACGTTATTAAGCACATATAAATAATTTGGTATATATAAGACATAAAATTAGGATCACTACACTCCGTCTCAAAATAGATTTTATCTGCTCAGATAGAGAGAAGACGAAGAGCTAGCGTCCTCAAGAAAAAAGCCACGAGATTTATGTCCGCACATATCTATATCATACGATTCCCTACAATCAACCATTTAATCTTACGTTCAAACTGTTACATGGTCAACGTCTCACCGGTGGCAAGAGTTTGAACAATGATAAAGAGAACAAATTTGGAGCCATTAATTTTACACAATGAAAAGTGGGTTGAGTTAGCTTCACACATGATTCAACTTTTAGGTGTGCGGTTGGTGCAGTCATTATGAAATGGGGCATCTTCAGGCAGGCAGCGGTTAGGCATGACGATCAAATGGTGGGAACAGTTGAAGGTGATCGATGCCGACCAAGCCCTATAGTACATAGATGATGTGCCTACCATTGAATTTTAGACATCTAGCCACATGCAGATCCCCATCGAATACTAATTATAGGAGGATGAAATCTGACAACCACAACGGTTGAAAGTTCACACGCTGGGGAGATGTATTTTCAATTTTCTGCGCCAATCAGTAAAGGTATGAAAAGAGAAGCCCCAGAATATGCGCTTGGGTTTAGAGAAATCTCTCTACGCCCACTATCACATTGCCATCATGTGGCGTCCATCATAAGGATCGGATGCCATTATGGAACCCCCCCAACTTAGGCAAGCTCATTCAAAAAAAAAATTGTTTTAATGACTTTTCTATCTCCTTTAGCTTTCTATACTTATATACAAAACAAATTTTCAAAATAAAAAAAAATGTGATCAAAGTTGAGGAAAATCAATGCACCAAATTTCTTTGATGCATCAAATGGAGGGGGAAAATGTTAAAAAAATATCTTTTTAAAAAAAATACACCACTCATGGTTGATCAAACCAAAACGGGATGTTTTGGATTGATCATATCACGTGGCATGTAATCTAGCCACCGGCCGCATTTGTCATCCTTTGCGCTTTCTTCCATTTGCCATAAACAAATGCTCATTGACCTCTATTTAGATTAGCATGCTCGTAAGTAAAATTAACTTTGCATTTCTCAAGATTTGACCAATTTGGTAGATAGAGATCTACTATTGCACCGCCTTTGGTCTATGATCGAATACGAACTCTTAAGGTCTCCTTTGAGAGGAAAAAACTTGGAATAGGAGTTTTTACTTAGAAATCAAGCAGAATCTGAGCTTTTCTAACTGAATCAGCGGTCCAAGAGTTTCTCGCGGGAGTTGCGCTTTTTGAGACTTTTTGAGCGGAAGCAACAATCTTTCTTCGGAGCTTTTGGCTCGGAAAATCTCAGTATCGGATGTAGTTTAGACTTTAGAGGAGGTTTTGTATATCTTGCTTGAGATGAGCACTGAATAACCTTTTAATTAGTTGTCACTATGATTTGAAAGCGAAAATAAGGATGCAAATAAAAACTTACCCTTTTTATTTGTGACTCTACGCACTAATTTTCGGAGAGCTATCTCACACAAGGGGTACATTTAGATGCAATAATGATTTTAAAGAAGGGAAAATGATTGCAAACCCCCATTTAGCGCTCCACGCACTTATTGTGGCTCCACGCACTTCTTTTAGGTGAGATTTCTCCAACAAGGGGCTCGCCTATAGTGTGGAGCATCACACTTAAATAAATTATATAGATTGATCTAATAAAATTAATTAATAAATAAATAATTAATTTTTTACACTTAAAGAGATTTAGACCTAGAACCTAAGGATCACAAATTAATTATTAAACAATCAGAGCAATTAAATGAGATATGTAATAAAATCATATATAATTTTTGGGACGTATCCGAGCTCAAAGAAATATGTATATTAAATTTGTTATATGTATATAATGTTTTAGCAATTACCTTTTATAAATCATATTTGAAAAAAAAAAAAATTCGTCAAATATATTGAGCCTCATATGGATTGACAGCTCATAAAATTTCAGTCAAATTCGAATACAACACATAAATCGATGATTAAATCATAATTCTACAACTGTAGCACAACTATCCATTGAACCGATTTTGAACTTTTCTAATATGAACTTGAGAACGAAGGATTATGACCTTTTATAGGAGAAGTTAGGAATCTGAATAACTTACAAACACATCTGGGAAAAGCTACGAATTTGAGACTACTAGGAATCTGTAGGACTCTGAGTTTTTCTGGGAAAAGCTAGGAATCTGAGACTACTAGGAATCTGTAGGACTCTGAGTTTTTCTAGGAAAAACTAGGAAACACCTGAACGAGGCCTAATGCATTATTTGGACACATTTTTAGTAAAAAATACCATAGAATAAAAAGGGTGCCTTTGTTCATGCCCACGAATTCTCTGAAAGCGCCTAAGTCCCAGACCCCTTGAAAATGATTGTTGGTTCATATCAAATGATGGATATCGTTTTTCACCCCACACTACAAAAAACAAGACTATTAGAGGCAATTTTTTACAGCAAAAAACTGCCGCTATTAGCAAAAAACCTATTAAAGGCTATTAAGACTATTAGCGGCAAGGGTATTAGCAGTAGTTTTTTTGTTAATAGCGGCAGTTTTTGGTTGCCGCTAATAATCTTATTTTTTGTAGTGCCCATATTCCACAAAATTGATTTTGAAATCATGGCGCACCTATCAGACGACAATTTTTTGATTCCATGTGTCACAGATCCTCGAACAATGACCCTTGAATCATAGGGCACACATTACGCTCAAACGTGACTTTAGGACAATTTTTTGGGGATATGTGACACATGAAATAAAAAATTGACTGTCTGATAAGTGATACATGATATCAACATCTATTGTGTTGAATATTGAGTGAAAAACGATCTCTATCATCTAATTTAGAGCAATCAATGGCTTTCAAGGGGTCCGAGATTACTGGACATAGTATAAAAATGAAAGACTTAGGCTCTCTTCCAAAAATGCCATCTAAGTCATCTAACCAAAGCCCATCATATGATTCAACTGGTAACTATATTGATTAAGATGATAGAAATCGTTTTCATCCCAAGCTTTGGCACGGAAGATTTTAAATCATGGTCTTCAAATCAAACAGCTTAAATAATATTTCACGTGGCATAGGTTCCAAAAATATTAAGTCTTTCGTGTTAAACTAATAATGCGATGGCACAAATATTGTGTGCAAGTAGTCGCTCCAATAAATAACTTATACAGATTCTTAATTGGGTACCTCTGTTCACGCCCACGCATTCTCTAAAAGTGCCCACGTCTCAGACCCCTTAAAACTCATTGATTGCTTCGGATCAGATGATGGAGATCGTGTTTCATCTCGATCTTCTGTACAAGGATCTTGAGATCATGGCGCACCTATCAGACAGTCACTTTTTTATACCATGTGCCCCAAATCCCCAAACAATGGCCCTAAAATCATGTTGGAGCGTGATGTGTGGCATATGATTGAAGAGTCCTTTTTTGGAGATTTGTGACTCATGGAATCAAAAAATAACTGGTAAATAGGTGCGCCATGATCTCAAGATCCATTGTGTGGAAGATTGGGGTGAAAAAAGATCTCCATCATTAGAGCCGAAGAAATCAATAGCTATTAAGGGGTTTGGGACGTAGGTGCTTTCAGACGGTCAATTTTTTATTCCTCATGTCACAGATCTCCAAAAAATGCCCCTAAAATCACATTTAGCGTGATGTGTCATAGGATTTTAGGGCCATTTTTTGGGGACCTGTGACATGTGAAGTAAAAAATTTACCGTTTGATAGGTGCATGATCTCACTACAAAAAATAAGACTATTAGCCGTAGTTTTTAGACCGTTATTAACAAAAAGGCTATTAAGACAATTAGCGGAAAGAGTATTAGTGGCAGTTTTTTGCTATCTTATTTTTTGTAGCGTCTCAAGATCCATTGTGTGGAAGATTGGGGTGAAATACAATCTCCATCATTTGATCCAAAGCAATCAATGATTTTGAAGGGGTTTCCGACTTGGATTCTTTCAGAGATTGAGTGGGTGCTAATAGGGTTATATACTAGTCCATTTTATTCAACGCTTTTAAATCTAGTTCAATCGGGGATGGGATTAAATTGGTTGCACACAACCATTACCTAAAATTTAATAGATTAGCAAAATATCATTTCACAAAAATTTGTTATTTACGCAGAATCATTTTGCATTTAATATTATTTTAAATTTTGACAATTATACTTTTTTTTTTTTTTTTATGGAAGATAATTATGCATTTAAAACTAGGATAAATGAGGAAGAATTGTTGAAAGGTAATCTATCCTTTATAATTTTGTTTGTTATAATTCTATATGATCTTTTCCAACTGCATTATATATATATATATATATATATATATATATATATATATATATATATATATATATATTTTTTTTTTTGTATTTTTTTTTTTTTTAATGGTCATTTGGCCGAGACAACCTCGAGAATCCAGGAGCATGCTCGTATACATATTTGACAGTTGCGGAGCAGTATGAAGGAACACTAATTATAGTGGTGAGAATTAACTAACAAAATCCAACCCTCGCCTTGTAAAGACAAGGATGCGTTCCCATCTTCATACTGTTCTTTGAAATATATAAGAGTAGTCTTTTTCAGCTATTTTGGATGGGTGTTGAGTTGTACTACTTTGTAGTTTAATGGATATTTCAAAGTAGTCTTTGAAATATCCATTAAACTACTTTGTAAAGTAGTTTAATGGATAAATAATGCCTATAGTTAGGAGATCGAAATGAGAGGGTAAGCCTACAATGAGTGGCCACTTATCATGTCGCCACTGCAGCAGCAGTCACATGCACACATCTGTGTGACTGGATGATGTGAAGTCCCTCTACATCATAGTCACAAAGATGTATGAACTGCTAGACAACACATGATTGGTTGACACCATTGTAGACTATGTCTAATGAGAATAGAAGCAGATTTATTCTGAGTGGTCTACAATGAGCCAACAGCTCATTGAAGACTTATCTTAGACAGTGAGCTAACGTCTTGTTGGTTGGGAATTATTTTTAGACTCCAAGACTTGTCAGGATTTCTATGGTCTTTTAAAGTTGGTGCAAATCTCAAGGTCCACTTACTATACAATTGGCAAAACTTAGCTCATTGTACGTATGAGCGAAGGTATAAAAAATCAACCGATACCGACTTGTATCGGTTTTTCGGTAAAACGACACATATTGGTATCCCAAATTGGGTATCGGATACCGTATCGGGTATTGGCCGTTACATCTCTATTTTGGCCTAAACGTAGATTTTTTCTTTTTTCTTTTAAATAGGCCGATACGTTCCGGCCGAGTTGTATCGGTCCTTAATAAACCGATACTCGAGACCGATACCGATTTTGATACCTTGGTATTAATCACTGGCTTATTGTACACAAATTAATCATTTATATTTGATTGATTAGGGTGATAAGTATGTCTTGAAAGTTTACGGAAATGCTCCAATACATACTTTCTCATCTATTTCAGTTTTGACCTTTTTTAGAGTTCTTTTCGGATGAGTTTCGGGCTCTCTGTTCAAAATTTGTTTCCTATTTTTTAATAAATTCTCATTCATCAAAAAAAAAAAATTAGAGTTTGGATGATTATGATAGACAGTTGATAATACTGAAAAAAGTATTAAACGAGGATCAACGCGTCCTTCATAAAAAAAAATTGGACCTTACAAATAGACTTTTATTATGCTTTCAACTATCAGGCCTGCCAAGATCATAAGTTCTGCCTCCCGAAACCCTCTCCTCCTTCCTCTCGTCCGTCAACCGTTTTTTTTCTCAATAAAATTTTTACATCTATCCTCAATATATCTACAAACCTTTCTAATCTGCACATCTGTCTATCGATATCTTATTTTCCTTTATTTAAGATATCTAACGAGAGTTTTTTAAGCCGTATGGTCCTATATTGTATGCATTTAGAAGAGATCACGAATGACCCGATCTAGTAGGCGGCCGATCCAACATGCTAAAACAATAAAAAAAGAGTGCGATCCTACAGTGGTGACGTCCACCAATCCAAAAACATACTACAACAATAAAAACAAATGAGTGGGATCTCACAGTCATGACGTCCCAGACAGGCAATGACTACTAATAAGCACGAATTACAAAGTTATTAGTCATTCTTCAGTAACTCACTCGCATGAGATTAACTTTATATTTTCACATAGCCAAAAGATCAATTTCATCATTGGCAAATGAAAAATCTAAGGGAATTTACGTGATGGACCTTGCCAGATATACCTTTTACGTCAGAGGCCCTATATTTTCACTTTTACTCAAATCGACTAGCTGGAATCCTAGCCAACCCTAAGGATAGCAAAAAGACCAAATTACTCCCTTTCTTTAACGCACAAAAACATTATCTTCTTTCTCATTTTAATCTGCTATAGTTTCTAAAAGTCATAAGTGACGGTGTCTTCTCCTCAATCCAATCTATTCCGATCTGCTATTTGAATCAACCCAGATACACCTTTTTCGTCAGAGACTATAACAGATTAAAATGAGGAAGAAGATGATACACCCTTTCGTCAGAGACTGTAGCATATTAAAATGAGGAAGAAGTTATATAATTTAAAATTTTAAATATTTGCATTTTTTTCTATTTACGCGATGTGAAATGAGATTTATGATGTCTGATTTGAAAGCCATAATATAAAATCGATGGCGCCAAAAATAGACACGAAAAAAAGGCAATATCGCCTCTTAAAAAAAAAAAAAAAAAAAAAATTTAATAGCCGATGCTGACTCTTAACACAGTCGATGCTGACTCTTAAAATAGTCGATGGTGCCTCTTAACACGATCTTGATTGTTTTCGATTGACATCAGTTTAATCGATGGCATCGTATACAATCACCATCGACTTTTTTTTTTATACAACCAGTCGCCATCGATTGTGTAAATAGTCGATGCTTATGTAAGAAAAAAATTCTTTTTATACGGTCGATGGCATGTATATCTCGATCGATGGCATGTATACGATCATCATCGATTGTGTAAACAGTCAATGTCGATTGTTTTCACAGTTGATGTCGATTGTGATTTTAGCATAAAAAAAAAAAATTCAAAATAAATACCTTAGAAAGAAGAAGAAAAAATGCAAATATTAGATGGCATAGATCTAGGTGTATCCTCTTTTTTTTTTTTTACGGTTTAGATCTAGGTGTACCTTAGAAATAGAGCTTCCTGTTGAATCTCTATGTTGAGAAAGATCCTTGGGAATAGGCACAATTATAGAATCCTCAAAAATTTTGTCCATGTGAGAGTTACTCAGGTCCGAGGACAATGACTCTGGTAGTACAGAGGAACCTGAATCGGTGCAATGCCTTGAGCACCAATCCACCTTATTGTTCATCTTCTAATCAGGAAGTTTCAAATGACACATATTTAAAATTCTGTCATAATGTTCAGGAGGTAGCTCCTTCAAGAGGTCTACTATGGCGAGTTCGTGCTTCCACTTTAAATCATCAAGTTCCTTTTGTCGATCCCCCAATAGACAGTCTAATTTCTCGGTAATGTCTTTGAAAACCTCTGGCTCATTTTCTATCAATAATGCATAAAAAAAAATTTCGATTGTCTATACAACCGATGGCTATTGTGTAGACAGTCGCCATCGATTGTGTACACAATTGATTTTTTTTTTTTAAATTTTCCTGATTGTCTACACAATCGATGGTGACTGTCTACACAATCGCCATCGATTGTTAGAAAATAAAAAAAATAAAAAAAAATGTAATTAAAATAAATTTTCTCAATTGTCTACACAATCGATGCCAACTGTCTACACAATCGCCATCGATTGTGTAGGCAATCCGAAAAAAAAAAAAAAAAAAATTTTTTTTTTTTTTTTAGAGGCGATATGGCCTTCCTCATTTTAATCTGCTACAGTCTTTGACAAAAAAAGTGTATCTGGGTCGATCCAAATAGTAGATCAGAGTAGATTCGACTGAGGAACAGATTACAATAAGGAAGAAGACGATGCTTTTGTGCGTTAAAGAAAGGGATAATTTTAACTTTTTACTGTGGCTAGGCTTGGAGCTGGTCGATTTGGGTAAAAGTGAAATCATAAGGTCTCTATAATAAAAGGTACATATGGTCGGTCAGGTAAATTTCGTATTAACATTAAAAAAAAATCGTGTACTCCTTCAAAGGAACATGCTATTGTAGAGGATAAAAGAGAATATTTAAGACTAATAAGAGATTTTATATCCTATGATATCTATCTTATGTTTTAGCAACATTACAATTAATTAACCTTAACGGTTTCCGGGTGATGGCAACCGTGCCCCTAGGATTAGTTAGGTGCTCAAAGAGGCAGTGATAGCCAAGTTATTACAAAGAAAAATAATAAATATATAAATAATAATAATAATAATAACAAATTGTGATTGATTAGGATATTTCTAATATTTTAAGAAGTATTTTAAATCATTTGAATCATTCTAGATCTTTAGATTATAATTGAATATGTTCACCTCTATTAAAAAAAAATTTGTTCATAATGAAAATACAAAAAAGAAAAAGCATATAACATATATTCTAACGCTCTTGACTGTGAACGCTCCATTCTTGGGACACATTCCACGTGTTTTGGAGCAATTTAAGTCATCAAAGTTGTAGCTCATATATTGAATTAGAGTGTTCTCCATTCTTGGGACACATTCCACGTGTTTTGGAGCAATTTAAGTCGTCAAAGTTGTAGCTCATATATTGAATTAGAGTGTTTCCCAAACATACAGTCATTTAGAGACTTGAATTATTTGATCTATGCACTTTAATCTAGATGAATGTGCATATTATTTTACCGATAGATGCTAAACGCAGCAATCGGATTGTTCTGATCCTCTCAGAGGCATGATTCTTCGGCTGACGTACACATGTTTCAATGGTTGATTGTGTACAAGCGATCCAAATATTTGGTCTCATCGGAAATTAAGGGTCTGTTTGACAATGCTCCACGCCTGCTCCTCTAGCGTGTTGTGCGTCTGGAGATCGTTTGGTAACCCCGTTTTGGCACTAGAAGGAAGCAGGCGGATAACTGTGGCCTGTGGGCCGTCCATCGCTAGGGTTTGGTAGAGTGGGCAAAAATTACTCTAGCTGGGAACAGACAGGGCAGGCGCACTGGGAGTCCGTCATGTTGCCAAACACACCCTAAGTAATCAATATTTTTAACCTACATAGCTTTGATTTACTCTTCTTGGTGGCTCTTAAAGCCGGTAATATAAACGATTTGTCCTATAAAAAAAAAATTGGCTATCTAATAAAGGACAATGTTATATGGTGGACAAATTTTATGCAGGTAAAGTGCAGACAGCTGATGTGACCCAACGCAATTGGCTGCAAGTGCGATGGACTCAATTAATGGAGGTTGTGCTCAATTAGTGCAACCACTCACATGGTGCCACATCAGCTGCCCCGCATGCATTTTGACTGCATCAATTCTGTCCACCATTTATAATTTTCCATCTAATAAATTCACAAATTTGAGGTGGAAAATTTTCAAGTTACAATTTTAAGTTTCGACTCCTATTAAAAGCTGTTTTTACATTTTTCAAGGGTCTTGACATATGTGGACATTTGCTTTTGCCATGATTGATGGGAAAAAGGCTCTTCACAAGTGAAAATGGATTTCTAGTAAATTTTGGAGATGCCTAGTATCATGTGTTTCATTTGATTTGATGCCCAAGGTTTTAAGATCAAAGGTGCAAAAGAATCGGTTAAAGATGATCGCCATTGTCTATATCAAAGTAATCAAAAGTAAAAAAAAAAATTACTTTTTGATATACATGACAGCCTTTAATTTGATCATTAGCATTGATAAAGAAGCACGGTAGAAGATGTATCATCTGTAATCGACCATCGCTTGCCCTCACTGAAAGAAAATTTCCCTCACTGAAATAAAATTTTTGCTTCGCCCCTCAATTTAATGATGCAACCTTAAGGTCTAGGCTCAATTCCAGCGTACTTATAAAAATAATAATTTAAAAGATAAATAAATAAATCAATAAATATTAGAGATTGGACTTTTGCCCCAATGTGATGTCCTCAAGTGTGGAGGCGTTGAAGTCACAGCTTCAAATCCCATTCTTACCTATAATAAAAAAAAATCAATAAATATTAGAGATTGATGAGAAGGGTAACACTAAGTGGAAGAGTGCATATAGGCCTTGCTCAAACCCAAGCATATGCAGATGGATCCCTCCAGATTGCAGCAGGATCAAAGTTAATACGGATGGATCATTTAGCAATAAAGGTGCAAGTATAGGAGACATTTTTAGAGATCATCAGGGCAATGTGGTCAAATGTTTCTATGGATCTTTTGATCTCAATAACATCCTCGGTATTTAATTAGAAGCAATTCTTCATAAATGCGAAAGATTTTAATATTATGAAGCTTACCATCGAATCTAATTCTCTTGGGGCAATTAAAACCCTCAAAGGAGATTGGGCTATTCCTTGGAAATATTCTATTCTGGGGGCTACCATTGTTCATTTGACAAATAGGCTTGATTGTCAGTTTTCTCAATGCAATAAGTGTGTGGATTACTTGGCACATGATAAAACTGATGCAAGTAATGTTGTTAGGTGAAGGCCTTTCAAAGTTCCTGGTCCTCTAATTTATCTCGCTTTAGAAGATTTACATTATAATTTCTATCATATGTAATCTGGTTTTTTATTTTTTTGCAATAAAACTTGGTAGGGGTCCTCCAACCCCGCTTTTCTATCGAAAAAAAAAAAAGTAAGGGCAAGGTTAGAAGTAGGGATGCAAAAGCTTTGACCCGAATCTCGAAATTGAACTGAAAATCGAGCGAACCGAACCGGCCCGAAAACCATCTCAGGCCGACCTGACCCGAACCGATTCCATTTCGGTTCGGTTTTGGTTTAGGGTTGAAAAAACTGAAAACCAAGGAGGTATGATGAGAAAACCTAAGAAAAATCGAGAGAATACATTAAAATATAATATAAAAAAATAGTAAAAATATCGAAACCGAGCCAAAACCAAACCGAAAAAACCAAAATATTTCGGGTTCCGTTCGGTTTTTATTTCAAAAATAAAATTACCGAACCAACCCAGACCTATTCATTTAGGTTCGGTTTCAGCTCAGGCTGAACTAAACCAAAAACCAAAAATATCGGAATCGGTTTGGTACACGAACTTGCATTCCTAGATTGAAGTATTCTTTTACTGATTTATGTGCGCATATAACTCATTAATAATTGTGCGCTTCCCGAGGCCTGGTCATTTCGAGTTATACACTCGCAGCAGCCTAACACTCCTGATACCGTTCGTAAAGGGTTATTTCTACACTTTGTATTGTATAATTTACGTATCCGTATCCACGAAAGATTCAACGAAAAATTTGGGACGAGTTGATGATTTTAGTCAATAGAATCGTGAATTTTGTATTTTTTTTTTATTAACTTCTATAATTTTTAATCTTATGTTTTCATTTTTTTTCTCATATTTTTTCCCCAAGTTGTCAAAATTTGCTGGATTTTTCCGAAATTTAACCTTGCCAAGTTATGGCTGAACCACGACTTGGGGACTATGCTCCCAGCCATCGATCAAAATTTCGGCTTTTGGCCGAAACGCATCGGTTTCATTCCAGACCAAAATGAAATTGAAAATTGAAGTTATCGGTTCTTTTTGTATGGGAGTGATTTTGGCCGAAATTTCGGTTCAAAATTTTTATTTCAGTCCAATCCGAAACCGAAACGAAATCCGAAATTTTTATCCTATATAAGGCCACCAACAATGTGTAATGGCCTATTGGGCATCCATCTCCATCCCGAGTAGCACATATGTTTTTGAGGGCCAAATCAGTGAAGATCGGAAAAATTATTTTCACAATTTGCTAGATTTGCATGCTCAGTAATATCTGTGCATATCCCAAGATTTGACCAATTTGACGGATAAAGATGGACTCATACACTGCCTCTGGCTAATTTGGCGCAAGTTCCTCACCTAATACAAACTCCGAGGCTCCATTCAAGCATCCGCTCCGCATAGCCAGAAAAAAAGAAGGGCTGTCAAGCGCACCACACTTTTTCCTTTTTGCAAAAACAAAAACGAAATTAAGTAGTGTGCTGAACTGCTGATGGCAAAAGTTTGTATGTACTTAGAAAAATTTATTTTATTTAGCCAAAAGAAGGAAAAAAATTAGGAAAGGTTCAAGAGCTGCTATGACCAAACTTTTTTGCTAATTAATACATGTTTTGGGTCTTTATTGGCCACAAACAAATTTATTGTTATTAGTTATCCATTAATTGGCGTACAGATAGCAAACGTTAAAAAGTAGAGTGTTTGTAGTAGCCCTAAAAAACCATAAAATATAAAAATTTATAATGACATTTAATTTAATTTAGTTTATTGTGAAGGCAATAATTATATTGAACTTTAGAATCAGTTTTAGAACTCTTAGTCTTAGATAAAAGGGAAGTCGACGTAGAAAATACATTATATAACCTCAACGTACGATAGTGGAAGCTGTGAGAGTCAAAGATTTCATTTTATTCCACAGTTTAAATCTAACATTCTATAGGAATCCTCCTGGAGTTGGACAAGGGAGAAATATATATATCTATCCTTTATGAATTTGTTGGTTATTATGAGGTATTCTTTATCAACTAATGTGGATTAACATATTGGAGTTGCTATGAAATAGTATTCTCCATAAATTCTGAAAAAAGAACAGCTTTATTCGAGGATCGATAGAGAGGGAAGGGTAATGCTTCCAGAAGGGCAGCAGTGTCCGTAGCAAGCGGATGTATACTACCAATTGTCAGAGCGAAGCATAGTGACCCACAAAGCGGTTTGACGACTTGGTATATATGGGTGAAAATTGAGCTACTGTGAACCAATGATCGATCAGAGATATGATGTAACAGTCAAGATTAATTGAGCCATCAATTGTATTGATGATTGGACATATGATGTAGCATTCATTCAGACATGATCCAATGGCTATGATCACATCATCATGATCATATATAGCATTCATTGAGACATGATCCAATGGTTATGATCACATCATCATGATTCAATGGTTGAATTACATCACCACCATTCAACAGTCAACATTGATCACCATCCATACTTAATTTGTATTTTCATGATACAGTGGTTGATTTTCCATGATTCAGTAGTCAACCATGCTTGATCCAATAGTCAAGATTAATATTGCTATGATCTAAAGATTGATTAAGTAAAATTTTGAGTCTAGATTAATGTAACAACTCGGATTTTTAGATTTTATTTTAACGGTGTTAGATGATGCACCACACTATGTACTGTGCTAATGCTCCACATCAGAATCGAAACCCACCTTTTAAAATAGAAATTTTTTAATTTTTCCCACATCAAAATTAGACTCATTGCAAAGTGTTCGTCAATACGATTCCAACGATATATAATTTGACGACTTCTGACAAGAATATAAAAAGTTATGCCCATTTTAAGTGATCAAGCAAGTCAAAGGGTATAATTGTAATTTCGGGAGAGAAATACCAATTGCTTTGGTGCTTATGCAAAACGCTGGAACGAACCTTTTCTCAAGCTATCCAAGTTACGTATAAATTCTTATTCCGTCTAAAAATCTTCTATTCTATTAAATCTCCTACGAAAAGTGTTAATTAGAGTTGACCTAAAATTTTATACCATTATAAATATAACTTTAAAAACTCTCTACTCTCACCCGAATCGCCGTTGATCTTCCGTTCACGCTTCAAGAGGTGGGTACCCATCAATCCATCTTGTTCTTCTCAGATCCCGTCGTGTAGGATGCGTTCGATCGCGCGGGTTTAAAAATCTTATTTAAACCCAAATATCTCATAAATTAATTGATCTATATATTTAATATATGTTTTCCCTTAAAAGTTGTATATTTTGTAAATTGGGTTTATATGTTATTTCTCTGTTCTTTTCAAAAATCCCTTTTGTTTGAGTCATTAATATTTTACCTTATATTAGGTCTGTATATTTAATATATTTACTTCCTCTTTTATGTCTGTAAAATTAATTAAATTTTAATACTTATAAATTTGATAGATTGACTTAATTGACATAATATCATATTAATATTATTTATTTCCAAATCTATATAGTATAAATTTATCCTTCTACTAAGACTATAATAATATATATTATTGTTGCAAGTTTATATTATTATTTATTTAAAACTAATTAAGCCCAAAAAAAATTAAATTATATTTTTATTTTATTTAAATGAATAATAGATTGCACCAACTTAAAGTTTCGGGTCCGAACTTACGGCTACGAACCCAAATTCGCGGCCACGAACCTGAGCTCGCGACCATTGATGCATCTATCCTGGTATTTTGGTCATAACTTTTTACTCCGACCTCGGATTAATGCGATTCTTACGGCATTGAAAAGCAGACAGCGAGCTTTACAACTTTATGTGAAATAGCCATTTCACGAATCTGACGTTTTAGAGGTCAAAATAGAGTAACAAGTCAGGTTCAATTTTGAATGACTCAAGGCTATTCGAATTTAATATTATTTTCTAATTCTCATGATCAAAGTTTCTGTGTATATTATATCTTAAGGTCTTTCGATCGATGGTCATGATAAATTATAACTTAATATGTATAAATACTATTTAATTTAATTATCTAATTATTATATATATCTCAATTTTATCGCTTCAATGCAACCTCTTTGATAATATAAAGTGTTAGAACTTTGATGCCTTTATGAAACCGAACTCTGACCTTTACGATTATCGAAATCACACTTATAACTCTGTTCTATAGTTATATTGGCGTGGTATATAAATAAATATAAATATTAGCATAATTAAAATCTAAGTATAAACCGTTCTGTATGTGTGATACTTTTATATTTGTATCTTAATCAATTTATACGAGTTAAGAATATGTTAGATCATGAGTACGAGAGTGTATGAGATCATGCATACGCTTGGACGTGGTGATTTACTGAGATGGTATCGAAGCGAGGAATACACCATATTCACATGCCTTATAACTCATGGTGGAATGGGACCCATGACAAATCGGGTGAGTGTGAATTTAGTGTAACTTCGTACACGGTGGCATATACAGTGATCCTATCACCCCGAGTTTTAATACGAGAGGATAAGATATGAGATATGATACGAGAATCGGGCTTTGGGCCTTAGCTGTGGTGAGGTTTCTTTTACGATTACGTGAAACTCGGTATATTGGCGTCCATGTACGGATGCAACACCTCTATGGTAGTATAAACTATCACACGAAGTACATCCAGATTACTACGAAACCTTTTTCTTGGGAAGCGTGAATTATAAAGGTTGCCTCACTATAGTTTGTCATAGGATTAAGTATAAGAGTATGATAAGATATGAGTATGAGATAAGATAAGTTATGATACGAGTACGATAATAAGACATAGTAGCCAAAGAAAAGATAAAGAACTTAAGTCAGATATGTGCTTCCTTGTGTAGCCATATGTAACAATGTCTTTCAGCCAAGATGGATCTCTGGGAGAGATTATGAGTATGAGTGCATTATGAGTGAGTTTGGCCATTATATCTCCTCATTGGCAGGGTGGTGGAGTATGAGTATGACACGAGGGCGTTATAATATGGTGGTATGATATTATGTTGACCTTCCCATAGTAGCTCGAGCAGCGACTCTGGCACAGGTCGTTAGGATTTCACTAGTATGTTAATTACGCTCATGCGATGTACAGACGTATGTGCGAGAATGATAATAAGACATGATATAATATGTTATGAGATATGGTAAGGTACGTTAGGATACGAGTGTCTAGATCATAGTCTTGTATTTATGATATGATATGAGTTTTACGATATGCATGTGATTTTGCCTTTCTTTTACTATCTACTTTGAGATACTATGTTTATCACTCACAAGATGCACCCACAATGCACCTGAGTAGTATGGGGTGGATTGGTGGTGTATCCACTGAATTTACGTGACTGAGTAAACTCATCCCACGATAATCTAACAGTTGCAGGTGATTACGCTGGTGGAGTAGACGCCGACCATCTAGATCTCGCCGACGCTGATTTCATTGATTCCGTGGGCGTTGAGTACCAGGAGCCTTTGGAGGGCGACGCTGCCGGTTATCAGGAGGACTACGGTGCTGATCTTGATTCGAGTGCCGGTTACTGATCATTGTGGACTTGGTATTGAGTTTTATTGATACTAGTATTGCGAATTTTATAGTTTATTTTATCGGATTTATCTCCGACTTTCATTATCATTTTATTAGTGGATTATGATTTTATTACACTTATTCAGTATTTATGATTGCATTTATATTCCACCCTAATTGTTGGATTTCACGGATTTCGTGAAACCATTATTGCGCGAGAACTCTGATTAGGTGTATGTCCGCTTAGCATATTCGGGATATGTGCGGGTCATAACTCGAAATTCTAAGCCCTCAGGATGGGGTAGAATTTCGGGTCGTGACAGAGTGGTATTAGAGCTCAGGCTTTACTTCCTCGAGGACTGTATGGGTTATGTAAGTACAATATATTGATTGAGGTTATGATGATTCTAATAGACCCCAGATTTTAGATTTTTTGAGGACTTATTGGTTTCAAGAAAGTTCAATCGTTGATGATAGAAGACTCTAAGGTTCAATTTGGCATTTAAAGATTTATTTAGGAATGACTTATATAGTTAGGAACTTGTGAGAAACATTAGAAATGATCTAGACGGATTGGAAAATAATGGATGAAGCTTTTCTAAATTGATGGACAATTAGATAAATAAATCCTTGAAGATTTGACTATTTAAAATTCTAGGTGATCTGAGATGTCAACTATAGGAATAGCAGATTCTAGGTTATATTAGAAATGACTTCAATAATTGGATCAAATGAATATCTGACTAAAATTTGACATACCATATGTTCGGAGAAATTTATCATGTTGAAGCTGATTACTTTATAAATTGATGAATTAGGATCGACCTACTCTTTGATTACACCGAGTTTTGTTTCTGAAATCGGAGCTAAGCCTGTATCGCTGGATAGTACGCTTACGATTTCTACGCCGTCAAGGGAAGTGATGATGGCATCTAAAGTTTGTAAAGCTACGATCCTAGTAGTTGGAACACATGAGTTACCCGGTAGATCTTGTGGTACTCGGATTCCAAGACTTCAATATAATCCTTGGCATGGATTGGTTGGCGACTTATCACGCCTCAGTTGATTGCTTTTCTAAAGTAGTCACCTTCCGACCGATTGGGAGCCCTTCATTCAAATTTCATGGTATTAAAAAGGGAGGAACAACCCTACTTGCTACTCTCGACGGTGAACGCGATGAGAAAGCGGACCCCTTAGATATTCCTATCGTTAGGGAGTTCGTCGATGTCTTTCCGGAAGATTTACTTGGACTTCCACCTGACCGAGAAGTAGAGTTTGAGATTGATCTCACGCCCAGTACCTTGCCGATTGCGAAAGTCCCGTACCGAATGGCACCAGCAGAACTGAAGGAGTTAGAGATTCAATTGCGTGAGCTATTTGATAAAGGATTTATCCACCGAAGTGAGTCACCATAGAGAGCACCGGTCTTATTCGTAAAGAAGAAAGATGGTTTGATGAGACTTTGTATTGACTACCGACAGCTAAATAATGTTACCGTGAAGAATCGATACCCTCTTCCTCGTATCGATGACCTATTTGATCAGCTACAGGGTGCTACTTACTTTTCAAAGATAGATCTCAGGTCCGGTTATCATCAGTTGAAAGTTAGAGCAGAAGATATTCTGAAGACTGCTTTTGGAACAAGGCATGGACACTACGAGTTCCTCGTTATGCCTTTTGGGCTCACAAACGCGCCTGCAGTGTTTATGGACCTAATGAATCGCATATTCAGAGAATTTCTTAACAAGTTCGTTGTGGTATTTATCGACGATATTCTCATTTATTCTCGCACGAAAGAAGCTCACAATGACCACCTTCGTATTGTGCTACAGACTCTCCGTGAGCACAGATTATACGCGAAATTGAGCATGTGTGAATTTTGGCTTGAGAAAGTATCTTTCTTGGGTCATGTGATATCCGCTGTAGGGATTTCTGTGGATCCATCGAAGATTGAAGCGGTTACGAATTGGCAAACACCAAAGAATGTCACCGAAGTGAGAAGTTTTCTCGGTTTAGCTGGATATTATCATAAATTTGTAGAAGGATTCTCTCATTTGGCACTCACGCTCACTATGCTAACCCGCAAGAATAACAAATTTGTATGGACCGATCAGTGTGAGCAGAACTTTAACCTATTGAAGCAGAAACTCATGACAGCTCCCATTCTCACATTACCTTCTGGACCCGGTGATTATGAAGTCTACACAGATGCTTCACGCCAGGGACTTGGATGTCTGTTGGAGCAATGGAAGAAAGCAATTGCCTACAGCTCGAGACAGTTGAAGCCACATGAGAAAAATTATCCGGTTCATGATCTTGAGTTGGCTGCAGTCATCTTTGCACTTAAGATTTGGCGGCATTATCTATACGGTGAGACTTTCAAAATTTTTATGGACCACAAGAGTCTCAAATACTTATTTTCTCAGAAAGATCTTAATTTGAGACAGAGACGTTGGATGGAATATATGAAGGACTATGATTGTTCTATTAATTACCATCCGGGTAAAGCAAATGTAGTTGCTGATGCTCTAAGTCGGAAATCTTCAGGACTGCTAGCACGTCTAAAGGCTTGGAAGCCGCTCGATGAGATTGCTCAGTTGGATGTGCGACTTGACAAAATTGGTGAGGGAGTATACCTAGCTAGAATGGTGGTCAAGCCTTCCTTTGTTGGTCGTATCAGAAATGGCCAACCCTTAGATCCCGAAATTTCGAAGATTAAGGGACAGTTAGTCGAGGGCCCTAAACCAGATTTCTCTATACAATTTGACGGGACCCTCCTTTTCCGAGATAGATTGTATGTCCCCGATGTTGAAATATTGCGAAACGAAATTCTCGAGGAGGCACACAAATCTGAATATTCGGTGCACCCAGGAAGCACAAAAATATACCGAAATATTCGAAACTATTATTGGTGGCCAAATATGAAGAGAGAGATTGCTGAATACGTCTCCAGGTATTTAGTATGCCAACAGGTGAAAGTTGAGCATCAGAAGCAAGCCGGTCTTTTACAGCCCTTACCGATTCCCGAGTGGAAGTGGGAAAACATCTCTATGGATTTCATAGTCGGACTCCCTAGAACTTCAAGGAAGCACAACGCCATCTGGGTTATTGTGGAACGATTGACTAAGTCGGCGCACTTCCTATCTTTCAAGATTACAGATAGTGGGGACAAACTGGCTGAGAAGTATCTGAAGGAAATAGTCAAGCTTCATGGAGTTCCTGTGAGCATTGTGTCGGACAGAGACACAAAATTCACTTCTGATCATTGAAAGAAATTTCAGGAAGCAATGGGCACGAGACTCGACTTCAATACAGCCTTCCATCCAGAGACCGACGGTCAAACTGAAAGTGTTAATCAGATCGTAGAAGACATGCTTCGAGCCTGCATGTTAGACTTCCGAGGTAATTGGGATGACCACCTCCCTTTGATTGAGTTTTCTTATAACAATAGCTTTCAAGCAAGCATCGGGATATCGCCTTTTAAAGCTCTTTATGGCCAAAGTTGTAGGACGCCTCTTTGTTGGGACGAGGTTGGTGAAAGAAAGATGCTTGGGCTGGAACTCATAGAAACCACGACCGAGAAGGTTAGAGTTATCCGTCAGAGATTGAAAGAAGCTTAAGACCGTTAGAAAACTTACGCTGATAGTAGAAGACGATTGATAAAATTTGAGGTTGGTGATTTGGTTTTCATCCGGGTGTCACCAACTAAGGGAATCATGCATTTTGGAATGCGGGGAAAACTAAGTCTGAGATATGTGGGACCTTTCATTATCACAGATCGCATCGGTGAGGTAGCATACCGAATTTCACTTCCGAGACACTTTGCCGGTATTCACAATGTGTTCCATGTGTCTAAGTTGCGCAAATACTTGTCCGATCCATCTCACGTCCTTGATATCGAGCCGACTGAAGTCAGAGATGATCTGACCATCATAGAGAAGCCGATTCGTATCGTAGATCGGAAGGAGCAGCTCATTAAGGGTAAATTTGTTCGCTTCGTCAAAGTATAGTGGCAACATCATTCACCGAATGAAGCCACTTGAGAACGAGAAGCCGAGACTATGGAGAAGTACCCCGAGCTCATCGCCTCATGTACGTAATTTTTGAGGATAAAAATATTATAAGGGGGAGAGAATGTAACAACCCAGATTTTTAGATTTTATTTTAACGGTGTTAGATGATGCACCACACTATGTACTGTGCTAATGCTCCACATCAGAATCGAAACCCACATTTTAAAATAGAAAATTTCTAATTTTTCCCATATCAAAATTAGACTCATTGCGAAGTGCTCGTCAATACGATTCCAACGATATATAATTTGATGACTTCTGACAAGAATATAAAAAGTTATGCCCATTTTAAGTGATCAAGCAAGTCAAAGGGTATAATTGTAATTTCGGGAGAGAAACACCAATCGCTTTGGTGCTTATGCAAAACGTTGGAACGAAACCTTTTCTCAAGCTATCCAAGTTACGTATGAATTCTTATTCCGTCTAAAAATCTCCTATTCTATTAAATCTCCTACGAAAAGTGTTAATTAGAGTTACTAAAATTTTATACCATTATAAATAAAACTTTAAAAACTCTCTACTCTCTATAATTAAAAAAATCATTCTCTCTGAAGACTTAGACGAACCGACGCCCTAGGCATCGACCTTTTCAACCCGAATCGCCGTTGATCTTCCGTTCACGCTTCAAGAGGTGGGTACCCATCAATCCATCTTGTTCTTCTCAAATCCCGTCGCGTAGGATGCATTCGATCGCGCATCGACGGGTTTCAAAATCTTATTTAAACCCAAATATCTCATAAATTAATCGATCTATATATTTAATATATGCTTTCCCTTGAAAGTTGTATATTTTGTAAATTGGGTTTATATGTTATTTCTCTTTTCTTTTCAAAAATCCCTTTTTGTTTGAGTCATTAATATTTTACCTTATATTAGGTCTGTATATTTAATATGTTTACTTCCTCTTTTATGTATGTAAAATTAATTAAATTTTAATACTTATAAATTTGATAGATTGACTTAATTGGCATAATATCATATTAATATTATTTATTTCCAAATCTATATAGTATAAATTTATCCTTCTACTAAGACTAAAATAATATATATTATTGTTGCAAGTTTATATTATTATTTATTTAAAACTAATTAAGCCTAAAAAAAATCAAATTATATTTTTATTTTATTTAAATAAATAATAGATTGTACCAACTTAAAGTTTTGGGTCCGGACTTGCAGCTACGAACCCGAATTCACGGCCACGAACCCGAGCTCGCAACCATTGATGTACCTGTCCCGGTATTTTGATCATAATTTTTTACTCCGACCTCGGATTAATGTGATTCTTATGGCATTGGAAAGAATACAGCGATCTTTACAACTTTGTGTGAAATAGCCATTTCACGAATCTAACATTTTAGAGGTCAAAATAGAGCAACAAGTCGGGTTCAATTTTGAATGACTCAAGGCTATTCGAATTTAATATTATTTTCTAATTCTCATGATCAAAGTTCCTATGTATATTATATCTTAAGGTCTTTCGATCGATGGTCATGATAAATTATAACTTAATATATATAAATACTATTTAATTTAATTATCTAATTATTATATATATATATATCTTAATTTTATCACTTCAACGCAACCTCTTCGATAATACAAAGTGTTAGAACTTCGATGTCTTTATGAAATCGAACTCTGACCTTTACGATTATCGAAATCACACTTATAACTCTATTCTATAATTATATTGGTGTGGTATGTAAATAAATATAAATATAAGCATAATTAAAATCTAAGTATAAACCATTCTGTATGTGTGATACTTTTATATTTGTATCTTAATCAATTTATACGAGTTAAGAATATGTTAGATCATGAGTACGAGAGTGTATGAGATCATGCCTACGCTTGGGCGTGGTGATTCGCTGAGATTGTATCAAAGCGAGGAATACACCATATTCACATGCCTTATAACTCATGGTGGAATGGGACCCATGATGAATCGGGTGAGTGTGAATTTAGTGTAACTTCGTACACGGTGGCATATACAGTGATCCTATCACCATGAGTTTTAATACGAGAGGATAAGATATGAGATATGACACGAGAATTAGGCTTTGGGCCTTAGCTGTGGTGAGGTTTCTTTTATGGTTACGTGAAACTCGGTATATTGGCGTCCATGTACGGATGCAACACCTCTATGGTAGTATAAACTATCACACGAAGTACATTCAGGTTACTACGAAACCTTTTTCTTGGGAAGCATGAATTATAAAGGTTGCCTCACTATAGTTTGCCATAGGATTAAGTATAAGAGTATTTTAAGATATGAGTATGAGATAAGATAAGTTATGATACGAGTACGATAATAAGGCATCGTTGTGTAGGCCAGTAAAAGATAAAGAACTTAAGTCTCTGTACGTGCCGTTCCTTGCGTAGCCACCGTAAGGGCAACAACGTCTTTCAACCAAGACGGATCTCTGGGAGAGATTATGAGTATGAGTGCGTTATGAGTAAGTTTGGCCATTATGTCTCCCCATTGGCTGGGTGGTGGAGTATGAGTATGACACGAGGGCGTTATAATATGGTGGTATGATACTATGTTGACCCTCCCATAGTAGCTCGAGCAGCGACTCTGGCACAGGTCGTTTAGGATTTCACTACTATGTTAGTTACGCTCATGCGATGTACAAACGTATGTGCGAGAATGATAATAAGACATGATATAATATGTTATGAGATATGATAAGGTACGTTAGGATACATGTGACAACCTAGATTTTGGCACCCCGAAACCCGTGCCATCAGCACGATTATCTTGACCGTGCCCTTTAACTATACATGGAACATTGGTATATCAAGCAATGAATTAAATTGAAATAGTAAATGAAACTGCAGAATTAATTTACTATATAAGCATTTCTCAAAATATAGTTCTACCCTCATGCCTCTACATGAACGGAGAACCGATCCGAACCATCGATGATAGCTAATCATCCCAGATGGTTCGCCCAAAAGAATTATCCCAAATCTATTTATATACATTGTTTAATTAAAACAAGGCTTGACATACCAAGCCGTACAAAAATCTCTAAAAAACTCTCAAAGCTGCACAACGGAGTCCTCTAGAAGAAATCCTCAGGAGGTGGCTCCAACTCGTCACGTGCAAAAGGAGTCAAAATCGGCGTCTCCTCAAGCCTCGGCAAGCTAGTAGTGGACTCTGACGTATAGTCTATAGGGTGAGCTACATCCTAGCTCAATAGGGAACAGAACACAGTTGAACATATAAATTATCACTCACATATATTCCATGATATGTCATGCATGATGTGTCTATGCAATTACTGATGAAAAATAGTTGAAAAGCATCACGTTTTACTGGTAGTTTACTCATGTCTTTTACTTATTCATGAATGATGCTGAAAAGGCCTAAAGCAAAACTTAAACTTTCAACTTAAGTAATCACCGAGCAATATAGCATCGAGCCCCGATGAGATACCCATCATCGTCATCTATATAGACAGTTTTAAACGTATTCCCTGGGAATATAATTAGTACCCAAGCCCCTTTCCCCTGGGGATTGGTGGCGGGGTTTCACTTGTCTCAACGGATAAGCTCCGTGACCGCCTCACGGTTTCATTACCAGACGGGTCACTTGGATATCCCCGTCCGTGTCGTGTGGATATGCCGCCACGTCGGTGGGGTACCCTATCAAACCTCAAATAACAAAAGTATCAGGTACTTTACATGTAGTTATTCACCGTGTAATTGTGCTATCTTATATCAATTAGACCCTATCAAACATGATTCAATCTTGGATACATCCCTGGGATGTATCTATTCACTTGCATCACACCTGATGCTCTTATCTCTTTACTTCCTTATCCCCTGGGGATGGCTCATTATAATTACTCTTATTGATGTCACGCATACACACTTTTCACAAACTCTTAAGCAATAAAAACATTTTGAATTGAATTCTATATCACTACATATATGCTCTTGCAAAATAAAGTACATGTTCAAGGTGTTTCCTACCTCAAGTCTCTGTTTGGTCATGCATCAAGGTCCCACGTGGCTCTTGTGCCCAAGCTCACACGTACCACCTATGGTACCACATAACGTGTGAAACACATCACTAAAGATGTAATAAAGAAGGTCCAAGACCCCCTAAGAATCTTAAAGTCAAACTCAAAAGTCAACAAAAATTGGCACAGTCGATTAATCGAACTCCAAAATCGATTAATCGAAATTCAATATCGATTAATCGATTCTCAAATCGATTAATCGAGATTCCCATTCGATTAATCGAAATTCTCCATTCTATCCAGTCGATTCTCAATTCGAGTAATCGAGTTCCCAAAATCGATTAATCGATCCCAAATTGATTAATCGAAATTCTAAATCGATTAATCGAACTCTCATTTCGATTAGTCGATTTCTCCATGCTCTTTTCTTTCCTCCACTGGGGTTCACTGTAGGTTCCCAGTCGATTAATAGATATCCAAATTGATTAATCAAAATTCAAAGTCGATTAATCGAGAACTCAATTCGATTAATCGAGATCGGGGTCCTCTGACTTTTCAACTTCTTGGCCAAAATTGATTAATCGAAACTCAATTTCGATTAATCAAAATGGCCAGATTCAACCTATTTTAGGCTGTTCTTTCAAATCTTTCTCCATTTATTTTCTTTCTTTTTCTAAGCCTTTAATCTATAATTTTAACCATTCTTAACTACGATTAAACTCCCATAACTTATGCATTTAATTCACAAGAAATTTACCTCAATCAAATCTCAATTTGATTTGATCTAGTGGTTGGAAAGGCTAGGGTTCCAGCTTTGGCTCTAACGGATCCAAACCGTGTCAAATCCGACTTTTATTGCTTGGATTCCCCCTTCCAATCAGCTGCAATAACTCCTCTCTTTACTCCTCTCTCTCTCTCTCTTCTTTACTCTCCTTCAACAACCAAAATAATTGATTTTAGGGTTATTAAACCCTTTTATCTCTCCTCTCACCTGTGTGTTGAGCACATGCACCGCGATAGGTATATGTGACTTCACATTTACATCATACACCACATAGTCAGTCAAACTATCGCATCTCATCCGTTCATCACACTCTATGCTAACTATTGAACTCCTAATTGGTCAAACCTGTGACCAATCTGGCATGGATCTCGAGGTCACTGTTTAACATGATTTTTCGAGATATTACATCCTCCCCACCTTGGGAATTTTCGTCCTCGAAAATAACCCAAAGGTGCGTAGGTCTGGGTTTCCCCCCCTCCCCACACTCTTGGGTGAGGTGGCCCAGTTGACTCCAGACATAGCAAGGCAATTACAAGGAAATGCAAATATAGAATAGACAATGCAACAATACTGGAAAATTTATACCAAAAATTTTGATTTCTATTAAATGTCTGAAAATTTTTTACAAATTTTTACAAATTGGTATACAAAATACCCATACAGAGAAGGAAACACTCATACAAAAAGAAGCTGAGAGCACGAGGCTCATGCAGTCCCCTCGTCAGGCTGGTCCGATGGTGGAGCTATGGTGGGTCAAGTTGAAGTGGCCGGGCTCTGGGTGGGTGGTGAGGTAGCGGTATTGTAAGTAAGGCTCTGGCTCGGTGGAGTGATGTAGACGTGGAAGGAGCGACTAGGGCGCTGGATCGAATGGAAGACGGGACCTCTGTGGAAGGCGGTCCATCCCGCAGTCCACTCCTCCTCCTGGGCGAGGTAGCGCTAGTAGTCTGACGGGTAGATGTAGCGGAGGGTATGGAACATAAGGAAGTTCATCCTCCGGTTCATCCGCTCGTTGTTGGCCTCCATGCGAGCCAACACCTCCTCGAGTATGATGATGTGGGTGTAGCGGGGGCGGAGTGAGCTGGCGGTGTCGGTGAGGCTGTGGTATGAGAGGTAGCCCTCTCCACTGATGGCTCGGCCGGGTGTGCCCCACCCACGGGTGGGTCCTGAAGTGGTGGTGAGGGTGGTGGTGGTGGTGGTGCTACTGCTGCTGCTGCTGCTGGAGCCAGACCCGGAGCCGGTAGAGTCCGCTTCAGCAAGTTGTAGCTACGGGTCCATGAAGACTTCGAAAACGTCTTCACGCGGTCCGTAGCCCTCACCTCGTGAGGCGAGATGGTGTAGGAAGGATCGTTGGAGTAGCACTCCAACATGCTCGAGATGAGGCGAGCGTAGGGCATCTTCTCCTTGGGCCTTAAGTTGTCCTTCATTAATTTTCCTTTAATATATCTCATCCCCTCGAGGATGAGCATAGTGGCGTTGAACCACCGGCCACAGAAGGCCGCATACAGTGCCTGCTACACATATCAATCCGCTCGGTGTCGTGCCGTAGCGGGTAGAGATTACACTTGATTATGGAATCAAGCATCCACATGTAGTGGGGAAGGTCGACTCTCTTGATGGAGGATCCTGACCCCTTCTTCCCGTTGGTCATACGGGTCATGATCTCCTCAAATCGAGGGTCCTCCTCAAAGGGTGGGAATAGGGTGGTCTCAGGGGTGAAATCGAGGTAGCACTTGAGCACCTCGTGTATGTGGCGATGGGTGATCATGTATTCTCGACCCTCGATGGTGGTCTTGATCACGTCGTCGGTAGGGCCGTCCACAAGCCCTTGGTAAAACAACCTCACCAATCTAGGGTAGTAAGAACCCCGGATTGGTTTGAGAAGGTTGCCGAGACCAGCATTCGTAAGATAGTTGCGAGCCCATTGGGTCTCGCCCGGTACATCGGGATTTGTGAAAAGGGTAGGGTCACCACTCATTGGGTTGTACCACGTCAATGGGTGGTGGCGGCATAGGGGTAGACTCGCTTGAAGACCCGCGCGAAGACGCGCTTGTCGACCCGGACGTGGTGTCCGATGTCGATGGTGACGAGGTCCTCACGGGTGATGGGGTAGGTGGTGGTGGTGCGGGGTTCTTACGCCGAACCGGAAGCTTAGAGGTTGCCTTCTTCGAAGACAACCGGGTTTTGGGCGGCATTTTCGATAAAATGGCAAAAATCTAAGGTTTTGTCTAGCTCGAATTGAAAGAAAAATATGAATTTAGGGTTTACCGTGCATTTTGGATGCGATGGCACTTGAATCCGATCCGAAAACCAACGGAAATGCAAACCCTAGGGCGTCGAATGGTTGGAGAAGAAGAAGAAGAAGAAACGCCCACGAGAGAAAAAAATCAAATGATTTCGAATGGGGAGTGAAATCCCCAATTATATATGTATAGGCCCCGGCTCGATTAATCGAAATCTAAAGTCGATTAATCGAGATTCAAAACTAGGTTAAGCCGCACAAAATCGATTAATCGATTTCCAAAATCGATTAGTCGAAAGTCAAAATCGATTAATCGAAATCATATCCGTTTAAAAATTCAAATTTTAGAGCTCACTGGCGCGAGCCAGTCGATTAATCGAATTCCATTTCGATTAATCGAAATTTCAAAATTGATTAATCGAAATCGTGCAGTCCTTTCCAAAACTTTCAGGATTCCTTAAGTTATTCGATTAGTCGAACTATGGTTCGATTAATCAAAATCTCAAATCGATTAGTCGAATTTCACATCGATTAATCGAAATTGTTTCTCTTCAATTTTTCATAAGTTCTTTAAGTTATTCGATTAATCAAACTTCCAGTTCGATTAATCGAAATCTCCTTGATTAATCAAAAAATTCAGTAATTCTCTCTAAATTCTTCTAACATTCCCAGTTTGTTCAATTAATCGAACATGCAGTTCGATTAATCGAAAACCTAAATCGATTAATCAAACCCGAAATCGATTAATCGAATTTTCATTCTGTATAATTTCTAACTCTTACTCAAGTTTCCAGTCACTGGCACATGCCAGTCGACTAATCGAACAAAATCGATTAATCGAAATTCCAAATCGATTAATCGATTTGAAATTCGATTAATCGGTTTTGCCCAATTTCTGTAGGTTTTCAAGTTCTTTATTTATTTGATTTCTCTTGTAGTTTATAACACTAAGTGATCCTTAGTTCCACCAAAACACATCCTCAAGGTCATGTGTATATAAAAATTTGTTCCTTTATCATACTTTGATCAAAACTTCCATTGAATTACAAGTATTGTTGAGATTCCACAAACATGTTTGTAGTTTACATTGAATTCTCAAGTCGTTGGAAACAAGGCTGGATATTGTTCTTTCACATCGGCCTCTCGTTCCCATGTAGCTTCTTCGTTCGGATGATTTTTCCATCGAACAAGCACTAAGGGAATCACTTTAGTGCACAATACTTGTTCCTTTCGATCCAAGATTTCCACTGGTTCCTCTATCATGCTCATGTCCTCACACATCTCCATAGGTTGACTTCCTAACACATGAGATGGATCGTTCACATACTTTCTGAGCATCGATATGTGGAAAATGTTATGTACTCGATCAAATAGCGGTGGTAAGCCAATGCGATATGCAACTGCACCTACGCGTCCCAAAATTTCAAATGGCCCCACATAATGGGGACTTAACTTCCCTCTCTTGCCAAACCTCATCACACCTTTCATAGGCGATACTTTCACAAACACGTGTTCACCCACTTTATAGTCGACACTAGTCCGCTTGATGTCGGCTTAACTTTTCTATCTACTCTGTGCTGACTTCAGCCTTTCTCTGATTATTCGAACAACGGTGGCGTTGTCTTCAAGTAGTTTTGGCCCTAAAATAAATTTCTCACCTGTTTCTTTCCAATTGAGGGGTGATTTACATCGTCGTCCATATAGAGCTTCATACGGTACCATGCCAATGCTCGTTTGGAAATTGTTATTGTATGCGAATTCGATCAACGGTAGATACTCATCCCAGTATCCTTACATATCTAGCATACACGCTCTGAGAATGTCTTCTATTACTTGATTCACTCGCTCTGTCTGCCCATCAGTTTGAGGATGAAAAGCTGAACTAAAATCTAGTCGCGTTCCCATTCCTTCTTAAAATTTCTTCCAAAACTTGGACGTATATAGTGGATCACGATATGAAACTATGCTTCTTGGAATCCCGTATAGTCTTACAATCTCCTTCATGTATAAGTCTGCCAGTCTTCCTGCCGTATACATAGTATTGTACGGCAAAAAGTGCGCTGATTTGGTCAATCGATCTACGACGATCCAAATGGCATTGTGTCTCTTGGCAGTACGCGGCAATCCAACAATGAAATCCATCGAGATCGATTCTCACTTCCATTCTGGTATTGGTAAAGGCTGTAATAGTCCAGCAAGATGTCTATGATCAATTTTCACCTGCTGACAAGTCAAACACCGTAACACGTATTCGGCCACGTCTTGCTTCAAACCTCTCCACCAGTAGTTCTTTTTCAAGTCTTGGTATATTTTGGTGCTACAAGGGTGGATAGCATAATTTGACTTATAGGCTTCATCAAGAATTGTTTGTCTTAGATCGGCATTGTCCGGAATGCAGAGACGGCCCTTGAACAATAAAGAACTCTCTTCTTTGACTGAGAAGTCCGGCCTGATGCCCTCAATCACATCTTGATGAATCTTTGTTAATATCGGATCTTTCATCTGTAGATCGTGGATATGCTCAAATATTACTGGCTTCACTGATATGTTAGCCAAAAAGGATCCTGTAGCTTTCGACTCAATGTTCACATCGTAAAGTGCCAGGTCTTCCAATAATTTCCACCGGTGCATACCCAAAATCAAACAAGCTAACTGAGCTGAACTCTTTCGACTCAATGCATCGGCTACTACGTTCGCCTTGCCTGGATGGTACTGTATGAAACAATCGTAATCCTTGAGGAATTCCATCCATCTGCGCTATCTCATGTTGAGCTCTTTCTGTGTAAATAGGTATCGGAGGCTCTTATGATCGGTGAAAATTTTTAAAAGTCTCACCATACAAGTAATGTCTCCAAATCTTCAGTGCAAAAATGACTGCTGCTAGCTCTAAGTCATGAGTCGGGTAATTTTTCTCGTGTTCTTTCAGCTGTCTTGATCCGTAAGCTATCACCTTCTTGTGTTGGTTGAGCACACAACCTAAACAATTGTATGACGCATCGTTGTACACTGCGTATCCTCCACTGCCTGAAGGAATCGCTAGCACTGGAGCTGAAGTGAGTCTCGTCTTGAGTTCTTGAAAACTCTTCTCGCATGCCTCACTCCACTCAAATCTTGAATCTTTGCGTGTCAGCTTCGTGAGAGGTCCCGATATCTTTGAAAACCCCTCGACGAAACATCGATAATAGCCTGCTAAGCCCAGAAAACTTCGGACATCAGTCACTGTCTTTGGTTGCTCCCATTTAACCACTGCTTCTATCTTTCTTTGGATCTCTGGTGACAGGTGCTTTGAGACAACATGTCTCAAGAAGCTAACCCCTTCCAACCAAAACTCACATTTGCTGAGTTTGGCATACAATTGGTGTTCACGTAGCGTCTGTAGAGCAATCCTCAAATGTTTTTCATGTTCCGTCTTGGATTTGGAGTATATCAAGATATCATCAACGAACACTACGACACAGGAGTCCAAGTGTGGTTTAAACACTTGATTCATCAGATCCATAAACGACGCCGGAGCATTCGTCAAACCAAACGGCATCACAAGGAATTCATAGTGTCCATACCGTGTCCTGAAAGCTGTTTTCTGAATGTCCTCTGCCTTGACTCGCAACTGATGGTATCCAGATCTCAGATCGATCTTGGAAAAATACCTTGCTCCTTGCAGTTGATCGAATAAATCATCAATTCTAGGCAAAGGGTAGCGGTTCTTCACAGTGAGTTTGTTCAATTGCCGATAGTCAATGCATAGTCGCATTGACCCATCTTTCTTCTTGACAAATAAGATCGGTGCTCCCCATGGAGACACGCTTGGTCTGACAAACCCCTTGTCCATGAGTTCTTGCAGTTGTTCTTTCAACTCCTTCAACTCAGCAGGAGCCATTCTATATGACGCTTTTGAAATAGGCTCCGTTCCCGGTGCTAAGTCAATGGCGAATTCCACTTCTCTCTCTAGAGGTAATCCAGGCAATTCTTCTGGAAACACATCGGCGAAGTTTCGCACAACTGCTATCTCAGAGATGATGTTCTTTTCTTCCTTGCCCTCTTTTAAGAAAGCCAAGTATCCACTGCAACCCTTTTTGATCATTTTCTCGGCCCTTACTGCTGAGATCAGTGGCATAGATGACGACCTCACTCCTTGAAACTGAAATGATCTTCTTGTGTTGGGTCTGAAAATGACGACTTTGTTCTTGCAATCGACCGTTGCACAGTGCTGCGCCAACCAGTCCATGCCAAGGATCACATCAAATCCTTGCATGTCCAGCAGTATCAACTTTGCCTCCAACTCATGCACCTCTAGGTCTCGAACTGCTATAATGACGAATTTGCAAGCTAACTTCGTGTCCACTAACTCTCCAGTCGGAATAGACACAGATAGGACGAAGTCCAACACCTCTGGAACAATCTTCATCCTCTTGGCAAAACGTGGAGTGACGAATGAGTGGGTAGACCCTGGGTCTATCAACACTCTAGCGTCATATCCAACGAAGCATCCTTTCTCATATATAGTTAAAGTACCTATAGTATACATACATACAATAATTTACACATCAATTTACACCCCTAATTCACATATAAATTTAGTATTGAGAAAAAAAAATCTATACAAATTCCTAATGCATGCACCTTCTCTATCTAAAATTTTAATTAAATGGAAATTTCTTTAATTTAAAAGAGTCTCACCTTGTATGACGTCATACACATTCCCTGCTTCCTGAACAGTGACTGCATAGGCTCTCCCATGAATGACCGGCTTCCATGCTTGAATGAGTCGTGGTGCTGCAATCGAAGCCGTCTTTCCTTTATCCGTCTCGGGGCAATCCTTGATCAAGTGGCCTATCTTGCCACATCGGAAACAACCCCTAGTCCCTGCTCTGCAATCCACCGTTCTATGAGGCTTGCCACACTTTGCACAAGTCTCTCGAGGCGCGGAAGAAACGGTACAAGAACACTGTGTGATAGTGGCGCCAGTAGACATGGCAGGGCTCTCATAGCGTAAAGGTCTCCCCGACGCAAGTAATGGAAACCTCTGTTGGTGTTGTTGTTGCACCGGCCTTCCGAAACCCCCTTGGAACTATGGTCTCTGATTTTGGGCCACGAAGCTCGGCCTTTTATTCACTAGTTCGTAGTTCCCAGATCTTCCTTGATCATTTCCTCCTCTCTGTTGCTCTCTCTGTCTATATATATTTGTATTTTCTTCTTCTACAATTAATGCCTTGCTCATGACCTCTTCATAGGTCCTCGGCTGAAATGGAACTACGCCTCCCCTAACCTCAGGCTTCAAGCCTTGTTGAAACCTCTTGGACTTCATCACATCAGTAGCGACGTAATCCGGAGCAAAATGGGCAAGTCGTAGAAACTCCACCCCATACTCTCTCACTGTCATTCTCCCTTGCACTAATTGTAGAAATTGTATCTCAAGTTGATTTCTTACTACTTCCAGAAAATATTGTTTGTTGAACTCCTCAACAAACTCCTCCCAAGTCCAGGGCAACTCCGGGGTCTCCTGAGCCCTAGTTCGTATCACGGACTTCCACCAAGGCCCAGCCTCCCCGTCCAGCATGTAGGCTGCCCATCTCACACTCTCATCTTCCGTGCATGTCAGCACGCTAAAGACCTTCTCCATTTCCATCAGCCAATTTTCAGCTGCCATCGTGTCTGCCTGCCCAGAAAATGAAGGAGGTCTCATCCTCCTAAACTCTGTAAAGGATGAGGGCACAGGCAGTGCGGGTCCTACAGGTGGTGTAGGTGGCTGCTGTTCTCTCGCTGCATGAGCTGCAAAGGATGCGGCTTGTTGTGCCATGGCAGCTGCCATGGTCTCCATGGTATGCATCATCCTTTCTCGCTCCTCTCTATCCTCTTGTCTTTCTCTAACTCTCTCCTGTTCTCTTTGATCTCGATCCTCATTATCATGCTGTCTACTACTGCTGCCCCCTGGGGCCTCGGTACCTCCTAAAAGCACCCTATTGGTAGGAGAGATGTAATCATCTCCACTATACAGACTCCTCTGTTGGCCTCCCCTTGGTCGGCCTCTTCCTCTAGATAACATTTGCGGTTGCATTTGAAACTAAAGTTTTGTTAGCAGAAGTCCCTATGTTCTGACAAAAGAATGATTGTCAGAATTGCTAAAAGAAATGGCTTTGATACCAACTGTGACAACCCGAATTTTGGCACCCAAAAACCCGTGACATCAGCACGATCATCTTGACCGTGCCCTTTAACTATGCATGGAACATTGGTATATCAAGCAATGAATTGAATTGAAATAGTAAATGAAACAACAGAATTAATTTACTATATAAGCATTTCTCAAAATATAGTTCTACCCTCATGCCTCTACATGAACGGAGAACCGATCCGAACCATCGATGATAGTTAATCATCCCAGATGGTTCGCCTAAAAGAATTATCCCAAATCTATTTATATACATTGTTTAATCAAAACAAGGCTTGACATACCAAGCCATACAAAAATCTCTAAAAAACTCTCAAAGCTGCACAACGGAGTCCTCTAGAAGAAATCCTCAGGAGGTGGCTCCAACTCGTCACCAGGTGCTAGGTCCGAGTCACCGGGGTCAGCGTCTCCTGAAGCCTCGGCAGCTGCTAGTAGTGGACCTGCGACGTATAGTCTATAGGGTGAGCTACATCCTAGCTCAATAGGGAACAGAACACAGTTGAACATATAAATTATCACTCACATATATTCCATGATATGCCATGCATGATGTGTCTATGCAATTACTGATGAAAAACAGTTGAAAAGCATCACGTTTTACTGGTAGTTTACTCATGTCTTTTACTTATTCATGAATGATGCTGAAAAGGCCTAAAGCAAAACTTAAACTTTCAACTTAAGTAATCACCGAGCAATATAGCATCGAGCCCCGATGAGATACCCATCATCGTCATCTATATAGACAGTTTTAAACGTATTCCCTGGGAATACAATTAGTGCCCAAGCCCCTTTCCCCTGGGGATTGGTGGCGGGGCTTCACTTGTCTCAATCAACACCCCTGGGGTGTGCTTACTGTGTACGGATAAGCCTCCGCACTGGCCTACGGTTTCGCCGCTGTATCGGTCACAGATATCCTGCCGTGTCAGTCGTAGATATGCCGCCACGTCGGTGGGGTACCCTATCAAACCTCAAATAACAAAAGTATCAGGTGCTTTACATATAGTTATTCACCGTGTAATTGTGCTATCTTATATCAATTAGGCCCTATCAAACATGATTCAATCTTGGATACATCTCTGGGATGTATCCATTCACTTGCATCACACCTGATGCTCTTATCTCTTTACTTCCTCATCCCCTGGGGATGGCTCATTATAATTACTGTTATTGATGTCACGCATACACACTTTTCATAAACTCTTAAGCAATAAAAACATTTTGAATTGAATTCTATATCACTACATACATGCTCTTGCAAAATAAAGTACATGTTCAAGGTGTTCCCTACCTCAAGTCTCTGTCTGGTCATGCATCAAGGTCCCACGTGGCTCCTTGTGCCCAAGCTCACACGTACCACCTATGGTACCACATAACGTGTGAAACACATCACTAAAGATATAATAAAGAAGGTCCAAGACCCCCCAAGAATCTTAAAGTCAAACTCAAAAGTCAACAAAAACTGACACAGTCGATTAATCGAACTCCAAAATCAATTAATCGAAATTCAATATCGATTAATCGATTCTCAAGTCGATTAATCGAGATTCCCATTCGATTAATCGAATTCCCATTCGATTAATCAAAATTCTCCATTCTATCCAGTCGATTCTCAATTCCAGTAATCAAGTTCCCAAAATCGATTAATCGTTCCCAAATCGATTAATCGAAATTCTAAATCGATTAATCGAACTCTCATTTCGATTAGTCGATTTCTCCATGCTCTTTTCTTTCCTCCACTGGGGTTCACTGTAGGTTCCCAGTCGATTAATCGATACCTAAATCGATTAATCGAAATTCAAAGTCGATTAATCGAAACTCAATTCGATTAATCGAGATCGGGGTCCTCTGACTTTTCAACTTTTTGGCCAAAATCGATTAATCGAAATGGCCAGATTCAGCCCCTTTTGGGCTGTTCTTCCAAATCTTTCTCCATTTATTTTCTTTCTTTTTTTAAGCCTTTAATCTATAATTTTAACCATTCTTAATTACGATTAAACTCCCATAACTTATTCATTTAATTCACAAGAAATTTACCTCAATCAAATCTCAATTTGATTTGATCTAGTGGTTGGAAAGGCTAGGGTTCCAGCTTTGGCTCTAACGGATCCAAACCGTGTCGAATCCGGCTTTTATTGCTTGGATTCCCCCTTCCAATCAGCTGCAATAACTCGTCTCTCTCTCTCTCTCTTCTTTACTGTCCTTCAATAACCAAAATAATTGATTTTAGGATTATTAAACTCTTTTATCTCTCCTCTCACCTGTGTGTTGAGCACATGCATCGCGATAGGTGTATGTGACTTCGCATTTACATCATACAGCACACAATCAGTCAAACTATCACATCTCATCCGTTCATCATACTCTATGCTGACTATTGAACTCCTAATTGGTCAAACCTGTGACCAATCGGGCACGGATCCCGAGGTCACTGTTTAACGTGATTTTTCGGGATATTACAATACGAGTGTCTAGATCATAGTCTTGCATTTATGATATGATATGAGTTTTAAGATATGCATGTGATTTTGTATTTCTTTTACTATCTACTTTGAGATACTATGTTTATCACTCACAAGATGCACCCACAATGCACCTGAGTAGTATGGGGTGGATTGGTGGTGTATCTATATCTACTGAGTTTACGTGACTGAGGAAACTCATCCCACGATAATCTAACAGTTGCAGGTGATTACGCTGGTGGAGTAGATGCCGACCATCTAGATCTCTATGACGCTGATTTCATTGATTCCGTGGGCGTTGAGTACCAGGAGCCTTTGGAGGGCGACGCTACCGGTTATCAGGAGGACTACGGTGCTGATCTTGATTCGAGTGCCGGTTACTGATCATTGTGGACTTGGTATTGAGTTTTATTGATACTAGTATTGCGAATTTTATAGTTTATTTTATCGGATTTGTCTCCGACTTTCATTATCATTTTATTGGTGGATTATGGTTTTATTACACTTATTCAGTATTTATGATTGCATTTATATTCCACCCTAATTGTTGGATTTCACGGATTTCGTGAAACCATTATTGCGCGAGAACTCTGATTAGGTGTATGCCCGCTTAGCATATCCGAGATATGTACGGGTCATAACTCGGAATTCTTGGCCCTCAGGATGGGGTAGAATTTCGGGTCGTGACAATTAAGCCACAATACAATCGATAAGATGGAACAATCAATTATACATATCCAATAGTCAGCATCAATTCCTGAGTTCAAATCCCCTCCCCCCCTTGAGGACACCTTAGGGATTTATATCCGGTGTTGACCTGACATGTATTAAATTTGGGGTGCGCATGTGCCCCTCGAATTAGACGGGTGCTCTAAGAAGCCCGGATACCAAAGTTATCAAAAAAAAAAAAAAAGGTCAGCATCAATTTCTTTTGACCCAGCAATCCATCATACATCATCTAATAGTCAAGAAGGCCAGTCATCCATTATATCGCCATGATATCCAACATAATTGTTTATGATCAAGTGGTCGACCTACCTTATTTCAACGATCGAGATCGAGCTATCATGTTTTCATTATCATGATCTAAACTTTTATCCTACATATATACAAGATCCAATTGTCATGATCAAGCAACTAACAATATTATTATTTTTTTTTAGAAAAAATTAAAAGCAAAAAATAATTAGAACAAGTTAAGCAAATCAGCACTACTTAAAAAAACTGCCGCTATTAATCCTGTCGCTATTAAAAACTGCCGCTATTAGTCTTGCCGCTACTAAAAAATGCCTTAATAACAAGTGCCGCTGAAACTCCTTATTTTTGTAGTGCAGGCATCAGGTTCAAATTAATTGCAAATTATAATTTCAATCCAAAAATCAAGTGATAAATTACTCCAATAATAACTTAACGAATTACAATCGAAACATAAATCCCAGTTTTATAAATTGCTCATCCACTAGCCCTAAATCTTTACAAACTATAATTTTTAGTTAAACTTTTTTTTTTTTTTTATAACTA
The DNA here is from genome assembly GCA_021018995.1 of Chloranthus sessilifolius. Classification (NCBI taxonomy): domain Eukaryota; kingdom Viridiplantae; phylum Streptophyta; class Magnoliopsida; order Chloranthales; family Chloranthaceae; genus Chloranthus; species Chloranthus sessilifolius. Next base: position 26,808,045 of record CM037597.1, on the reverse strand, counting down.
TATTTGGTTTGTCCGTAAAAATCTAGATTAATTTGAGGTAGAACCTAAACTAAGATTTGGTTTGAATCTCCCACCCCTTGTTGCAAAACTTTTCCCCATTGACTGGTACGTGTGATGTGTGGGGGTTGCATGTGCATGTGCATGTGCATGCATTCAGTCGTAGTGCTCCATCAGAAAGTATTTCTAATTTTAGATCATATAAATGCATGAAACGCATTTATATTTAAAAAATTAAATAAGCGAGCTGCTTAATACTTATTTACAACATCAGGCAATGGTCAGGTCCTAACGGGTAGAATCGGATTTCGAGTTCTACCCCATCTGCTGTCCTTGGAAATATGAGGATCTTAAATTTCAAGGTTTTCACTTTTTATAGGATGTCGTGTAGTCAAGATTATTCTATTTCCAAAGGCAGCAGATGAGGTAGAACTCAAAATTCAATTCTACCTAATAGGACCTGATCATTGCCCTATTTACATCTGCAACTGGAAGAGATACAGATATTATTATTGCCAGTAATTAGCGACACACCGCTAGCTTTAATTGAATTTTAAGATTGGAGTGCAACGCCTCATGGAACCTACCTGTGGCTGTAAGATTGGTTGCTTTTTCCGGCGGGAGAGCATGCAATTATGGGATATTTAGTGCTTCTGCAACTATAAAAGAAGAATATTGGAAAAAATAACCAAGCTGTGGTTTGTCGCAACGCAGGGGTTAGTCTAACAGCTAAGAGATATGACATGACTAGGGGTGCAGATTCGGTTAACCCACCCGAAGCTAAAATTTCAGTTTTCGGTTCGGTTTATGGAAAACCAAATCCGACCGAAACTTTTCGATTTCAGTTTCGGTTAACAGAATTTTTCAGCCCCGCCCCTCAAACTGATAACGAACCGAGCGGATCCGATTTCGGTTTTGGTCAGTTTGGTTTTCGGTGTTTTTTCATATTTTTTGTATTTTTTTGGGGGTTTTTTCATTTTTTGGTTTTCTCACCCTACCCAGCCAGTTTTGGGTTTTCAAGTACCAAAAACGAATTCGAACAGGGCCGAATTGGTTCGGTTTGGGACCGGTTAGGTCCGATTGGTTTCCAATCAGTTTTCGATTCAAATCTGTACCCCTACTCATGCCCTATGTTATTTTCGGTTCAATTTTGATTAGCTACAGGCATGCCCTATGTTTAAAAAAAAAAAACAGTAGCGTTACGAGTAATTTCCTTTATTTTTATAGAGGGGAGCATAGGGACAAATTTCGCCGAAATTCAGTGAAATTTTGCAAAAATTTTAGAGAAATTTTGGCACTTTTCGCTAATTTCGATAATTTCGGTATTTTTCGACGAAATTTTGGTAAATTTTGAAAATTTTGGTGTTTTTTTTTCATATATATATATATATATATATATATATATTTGAATAAATTAGTAATTTAATAGTAAGAGGCGAAAGAATAGTTCGCTCCCTCACCTTAAGACTGCATGGATCGTTTTAAGGGAATGGAACCTATTATATAGGTACTAGTGTGTGGAGATTTCTGCCCTCACCAGATTAAATGGTAGGTAGCCACCATTGACCGCCCTTGACTCAAATAGTGGAGGTCATTTTTCGTTCGCATCTTATGCACAATTGATCTTTGTATTGTGGGGGTACCATCAGGCTATCAGTTTTTTATTACACATGACACACATCTCAAAAAGTAATCCTAAAATCATATGACCCTCATCATGCTCAAGCATGATTTTAGCGTTACTTTTGAGATGTGTGTCATGTGTAATAAAAAACTGACCGTCTGATGGTACGCTCACAATCCATAGATCTACTGTGCAAAAGATCGAGACAAAATATGACCTCCACTATCTGATTCAAAAGCGGTCAATGCATGGTAGGTGGAGGAAGTGGGGTGAAAAAGCAACCTTTTGGGTGAGTATAAGAATACCCTTTGTCAATTTGTCTTCCATGGTTCTATGTTTGAGCTCATTGTCAGTGCTTGACCACTTGAATCAATTGCTAATTTTTTTTAAAAAATTTTAAGTATATTATTTATATATTTTTAATCTCCGAAACTTTCTCAAATTTTTTCCGAAATGTATCGAAATTAATTCAAAATGTGCCGAAAAGACCACCTACCAAAAAATTAATGAAAACGAAATTTGTTAGAGGAACATAAAACCCTAATAAGGTTAACGAAGATAAAAGGCATAAAAATTGAGCCCATTTACTTTTTAACGAGTTGGGCGGTGGGGCTTTCCCAATGAGTATATAATGGGCTTAAAGAGGCCCTAGATCTTGGTCCAATCCAACTCATTATTATTTTGGCCTAAAATTTCGCCCATTAATTTAGGATGCCGATCGATCCCAACCTGCTGGCCTTAAATAATTATCAAATAAAAAAAATCCCTGCTGGCCTTACACCCTCACCATTACACTTAGCATGCCATGTAAGGCTGTCCGTGGAGGGTGTCCAGCCAGAACTTGCGCTGGCCCAGCTCGGATCAGATTTTGAGCTCCAACAAAAGCCCGAGCCTGAATTCACACGCGTTGAGCCTCTCAAGCGCCGGTCCGAACCCAGCCTGGGCCAATAAAACCCAATTATTTTACGGGAAAGACCTGACTGGCCCCGACCCGATTTGTTTCAAACTAGGGCTGTAATAAAAGACCGAGCCGAAAATTACCCTGGTCAAGCCCGACCCATATTTCTATTCCGAATTCGGTCCTAGTTTTTCCCGTATAGAGTAATCAGGTCGTTCCAAAAGCCTGGCACAAAACCGTCATCGCAACATAGAGCCAAAAGTAAATATTAACAATAATGCATAGGGAAGTTGCACATATCGAATTATTGAGGACCATTAACTTCTTTGAATCAAAGACGATGATGATAAATTTTCGTATTACCATCAGACGGTCAATATTTGATATCATGTTGCCCACATGCCAAAAAGGCCTAACTAATTTGCATAGGAGGGAGAGCCAAATGACTCTTCTATAACTTATTGAGCAGTTTGGTCAAAATGGGGGCCATGCTCGAGATTTAGGCGGTTTTACCCAGCCTTGATCCCGAACATGACATTTTTCATGTCATTTTGATCCATGTCGTTTGCAGGTCATTGAACTGTATGGTGCATCTGTTAAAAAAGTAAAGAGTATCTTTAAATTCACCGAACGAATCTTTAAGTTCACCCATGTTGAAACACATTGACTGTATTGAATTAAATGATGGAGATCGTTTATCCTCCCATTCTTTCACATGATGGAACTTGAGATCATGGGCGTACCATCAAAAGGTCAGTGTTTTATTTCATGTGACACACATCTCATAAAAGTGACTTTAACATCACGTGCACGCTCCAAATTAATTTTAAGGTCACTTTTTTGGATGTGTACCATATGAAATAAAAAATCAATCATGTGATGGTCAGTCCATGATCTCAAGTATCCATAGTGTGAAAGATTGAGGCCAAAATGATCTCAAATAATCTCCATTGTTTGATTCAATCAGGTCGGAGCCAAAATGTAGTTTACCCGACCCGACCCATGACCGACCCTTGGGACACTCAAAACCGTACTTATAGGTCAAATTAATGAGCCCAACATACTTCAAAAATCCAGTCAACCGGGGTTCTCTGTATGTTTTGTATGGTACAAATTAAAAAGAAGAAAAATCATTAATCACCACTAATAATGATTTAATGAATCTATAGTTCCCTGCTTTAAGGTCGAAATTAAAAAAAAAAAAAGAGCCCTGCCTTCAAGTCTTCAATCTTTTTTTTAATGCATGTATCTGGTTTTCCTTGTCTTGTTACCTCCATCTCCTTAAGTAGCGCAATAAATATGACACATAAATTGATGGAATGATCAAATATATCAAGACCAATAAAATTGATCAACTCGACTTCAAGGCGTATGAGATAGAGTAAACAATCAATCTCACATATAGTATATGATCATTGCAACATCAACTACATCGACATCAAAATCAACATGTATGACAAATCGCACAATATATACAAGTTCCCAGATACCCTTAAAGGTGCTTGAAGCTATTTAGAGACTTGCTTGAAGCTGCTATAGCCCTGAAAGATGAACAACGACTAAGTTTTTATATTGAAAATATTCTACTCCTAAACCTGGTCTCTTGGTCTAGAACTACAGAGAATCATCATTAATTGAACTTAACAATACTCTCATATTATTTAAGTTGTTTCCCATGTCCCTTACCTGCAAGCTAACAATAGGAAGAAATGAGGTATGTATCGGTGCTTAGAAGTGGTTACTAAAACATTTGAATTGGAATGAAATAAAAAAACGCAACAATCCTACCTTTGGGATAAAAGTCAGAGATCTGTCATCAACTACCTATAAAATAGATGAAGTACATGTGCATAATAAACAAACTAGAATAGAAACCATAAATTATTTTTGTATTAATATACAAAGGAAGTAAATACGTTTCCAAGATGATCAAGTTAGAAGTTTGGGTAACTCTATATGGAGCAGACACAGCTTTCCATGTGCTCTCTCTCGGCAAAGAGTAGGCAGCGAGCAGTTTTATCATTTAAAATAGCTCTCGCCTCAGCAATTAGGGCGGAGAACGGTAATATCAAACAGAAAAGGGATTCCCGTTGGAGCCAAAGAGTGGCTCTTTAACCCAAAATAGCTAGCCCAAACGTACCCTTAGTAAATATTTTTTATTCATAAACCATAAGGCTGGCTTGTGAATCAATGAAATAGGCTGCCCAATCTATTAGCCACTTGCCAGATGGATCATGGTATAAATATTGCACCAATCAGATGATTAGGGGTGGCAATGTGGTAGGCTAGTTGGACTTAAAATTTTAAGTTTCTTCAATAGTCTGTTTACAATGAGTAAATTATTGGGAGCTTCTACCTGCGCACGAGATTTGTGCCATTGTACAGTTTTTTAAAGAAAGACTTGTGTATTTTAGGAACCTATGCCATGTGAAACACCATCTAAGATGCCTGATTTAAAGGCCATGATATAAAGCTTTTGGTGCAAAGATTGTCTCAAAAAATGACCTCTGTCATCGAAGTCAACACATCAACCATTGAATCTCATGATAGGCTTTGACTATGTTGAATCAAATGATAATGATCATGTTTTGTGCCAATCTTTGACACCAAAGATCTTTACATCATGGCCTTCAAATCGAACAGCTTAACATGTCTCAAAAATAACATAATATTTTTATAAATTAAGTCCTGCATTTGGAGCAGAGGCTTGCTTTTGGGGAAGGCTTATTATGAAGCAACATATGAATTAAACCTGCATAAAGCTTCAGAAGTACAGATGAAGGATGATATACTAGCTTTAGTAAATATGTCCTTCGCATCCAAAGAAGAACTGAAGACAAAGATCTCTGAATTTGAAGAAATTAAGTCGATGCTTGAAGAGGAGGTGAAGATGAGGGAAACAGTCGAAGCTAGCTTGAAAAACCAAGTGCAGATATCTCATGTGCAGGAGGGGAGACTGGAGAGAAAGAAACTCTGGAAGCAGCCACGGCGGATCTAAATAGTAATATATTGCTGTTGAAAAGAGTTATGCAGTGATCTTGAGAGCAAGTTAAAGCTTTCAAATGAAAATTTCCTTAAGTTAGATTCACTTCTTTCGCAAGTTGTGTCTCAAAATGCAGACTTAGAACAGAAGCTGAAGTCACTCGATGAACTGCATCAAGAATCTAAGGTACTTTTTGCTTCCGCTGCAGAAAAGCACCTAGAACTAGAGGACATAGTTCGAGCCTCAAATGCAGCAGAAGAGGACGCAAAATCTCAGCTGAAAGAGATCGAGATGCAATTGATATTTGAGGAACAGAAGAATTTGGAGCTTGAGCAACAGTTAAATCTGGCAGAACTAAAAAGCAGCAACATTGATAGAGAAACAACTGAACTCACTACTATGTTGAGTGGAGCCGAGGAGCAAAGTGCTCTGTTGAAGAGGTAGGTGCAAGATTATGCAGATAAGATAATTCAATTGGAATCTTCTCTGAGTCGGTCATCTTTAAGGAACTCAGAGCTTGAATAGGAGTTGAAGGACGTTGCAGAGCAATGTGCCGAACATGAGGGCCGGGCCACCATGACACATCAGCATGGCCTTGAACTGGAAGACTTGATCCAGATGTCTCACTCCAAAGCAGAGGATTCTGGAAAAAAGGTAGGTGAATTGGAGCAACTTTTGGAAACTGCAAATTACAAGATAAAGGAGTTGGAAGATAACTACGTCAAAAAAGCTAAAATAAGACTGTCCAAAGCCGTCTTATTTTAAAAATTAGATGGCCTAAAGCCATCCTCACGTCAATTCTTTTTTCGGGCGTCTTAAATTTATAAGACGGTCCTAAACTGGCTTATATTCCATAAATAAGACGGTAGAGAATGACTGTTTTTGGCAGTCCCAATATAAGACGGTACGAAGCCGTCTCATATTAACCACTAAAGATGGTCACGACCAATAAATAAGACAGCTCATGTCCGTCTCTAATAAACCGTCCTTTATTTAGAGATGGTCATGAGCTGTCTTATTTATTACATCGGCAGTCCTTTCTGAACCGTCCTATTTGAAAGACGGTTAAAATATGACGGTTTGGAACCGTCGTAGTTTTTAATTTTTGGGGAAAAAAAAGACGGTCTTAGACAGTCTTTTTTTTTTTAAAATCGTAATAAAAAATACCTATAATAAAAAACCACAAATGATTATAATAAAAAATTTTACTACTACAATTTACCCCCTGGACCAAATTCTCATAAGATGGAAGCCCACATCCATAACATATCTGAATTCAAGTTCAACCTGAAGGCCGCAATTGGTGAAGAGTACATATCATTATGGTGACATTATTATTTTTTTAGTGAGAGTGAGAAGCATCAAAACAGTGATGAATAAAAGAAAAGATAATGAACAGCTTGAAGTTCATTGACAAATATCTTTGTCAACTATTGAGAAAAGGGAGAAGATTTTATCAAATTAGGTTAGTCCAAACTACACCTATTTTTCGAAGAAGCTCTAAATCTAGGCGTCTTTCGTTGCCATGCTCCACAACATGTTGCTTCAAAAGTCACCTTATGCATCATATGCGGAAATAGGGAATATTGCAGCAAAGTAAGAGATTTTGAATACCATATTAAGCCGAGCAGCTGTTCTATACACTATAATTTACCTCAAGTAGATGTAGCTAAGAGAAAAGAAGAAATGTGGAGGCTTGTCAGATTTGCACAAATGCTTCTATATGGATACGATAAAGCATTGACTCAGAAAGAGGATAGTGTTGAATAAAAAATTGATCCATTTAGAAAATTGAAAATAGCTAATGATCCATGGGCACAAAGTATGCAGGCAGACTCAGTTGTTGGTGAGACTACTATGGATTGGCTTTTGCAAGAATTTCTTAAGGATAAGTTTCAGCAGTGGCTATCTTCGAAATACCAGGATGCTGATACTCAACCTACTGCCCTAAAAAAAGAAGCAAAATACTCACCCCCTACTCTTTGCACGCCTCGTCAAAGCAAGTTCTCTACCCTATAGAGTTGTGCGTATCAAGAAAGATGAGCATGCATCGTAACCTCCGCGCACAAATCCGAAAGAAGCCCATCATCAAACCACCTTTGGACAGAAGTCTTGGAAGGGCCGGCATCTGAGGTTCCTAAAGGCCCGACACCTGAAGTCCCTGAGGGCCCCGCATCCGACGCCAATGAAGGTCCAACACCCGCGCTAAATTGAAAAGAAGAAGCCCAAATCAACGAAGAGTAAGCATGTCAAAATAAAGCAAAAGGGCAAGTCAAAAGCTACCTGACTATGCGCGCCTCCGACTGCTGTAGTAATTTAGAGGGAAAAAACAAGGCATCAGTATCATATGTTTGCCGGATAGATTCTATTTCAAAATTGGCATCAGATTATAACATACCATTCAAGCAGTTGTTAATGGCACTCAGGTATTTGGAAGGGCTCTGGTAAGCATGTGTGCTTTCTCCCAAACAAGCATAATAACTCCTAAATATTTGATTAGATGCCTCATGTTGAGGCAGGTTTTTGTTATAATAGACTCACTTATCACAATTGAGAGAGAGAGAGAGAGAGAGAGAGAAATATGGGTAGAGACATGAAACATAAAGCCGCTATTGTATGCATGCATTGCATATATAGCATTTGCTATGGAACTACTTAGATTATAGGAGCTGCTAGAAAACTATATGTATATGTAGGTGCATAGCAGAACATAGCAATTTGCTATAAAACTGCTCAGATTATAGCAGCCGCTATAAAATTATATGTACGTATTATATGTACGTATAGGTTTATAGCCGATCAGTAGTTCATAAATTGGTTGAACAAGTCTGAACTATTTAGGGTTTAGAGATACGCAAGCGGGAATTGAACCTGCAACCTTAAGATTGCTTCATTGTGCACCTTCCATTGATCCCTTAAAAATTGTGTTAGAACAGGTTTAGAGCAGTTTCTAAATAGGTTCATGAAAAGGTTCAGAGAAATTTCATGAACTGGTTCATAGCAGTCTTTAATATGTTCATGAACAGGTTCATGGCAGTATATGTAAGTATAGCAGCAATACTCAGATCAACTCAACTGAACCGACTAGAAGCATCTTCCAATGTTCAATATTGAGTTCAGTTCAGGTTTATCCAATCTGAATTGAACCAGTTCAATTTAGATATATCGAGTCTCAGCACGACCTGAAGTTGTCTAGAATCTAGGTGGAAAAGTTGTCAAAATTTGCATCCTATAGCAGGGGTCTAGTGGCCTCCCCTGTTTTGATGATAAATAAATGTAACACTCGGGGATAATTTGCATGCACTAAAATCTAAGCTGGAGTAATTTTCAGCATATTCTAATGACAATGAAACTTGACTTTTGTGGTGTGCCTTAGCTGACCATCAAGGCTGCCGACTTTGAAGCATGCTAAAAATTACAAAGGTGTTTATTCACTGTTCATCTTAGGATTCATTTTTCAATCAGTATTCACTACAAAAAAAGGGGCTTTTAGCAGCGAGCTTTTATAGGTGGTTTACTTATGGGTGCCTATAAAAGCAGTTTGGTACCATGATTTAAATCAATCCTACCCAATAGTTGTTTAGAAACCAATCAAACAGACACGAGAAATGATGTGGAGCATATATATCAAATGCAAAACATAGTAAGAAATGTAAAACATGCATTTGCCATAGTAAGAAATGTAAAACATAGTTTCTTTGTTGCCATTGTGGAAATGAAGTGGAGCATATATATCAATAAGATGTGGACAATATACACCACCTGAATTAACACTTGGCTAATTTAAAAGAAAATGTGAGAACTTGCATAAAAATTTTCATTAGTGTAAGATAACTATTATATCCACTTGAGGATAATGTGAACACAGGACAATAGATAAAAATAGGAATGGAGAAGTAGCACTAGGAATAGGTAGTTTTTGCAGATCTTATTGTCGATGCTAACATAATTTATTTTATTTTTGCACATAAATTAATTATTTGGATCACTAAATTAATTATTCTGAAGCATTACCTCATGCAACAAAGGCAATTAGAGAAGCTGGAGCTGCATGGGAAACCCATATGAGTTCATCCTTAGAGGAAAGGCTACCTGGCTCTACAAATGACAGTTTACGTCAAAATATGAAGAAGACCCAATGCCTAACATCTTACTTCAGTTCTAATAAATAAAACTTAGCATCTTACTTGGCAGTATAGGAGACTTGTATCTTAACCCCAAAATAAATTTGCAAATATTTCCCACATGCTCCCAGTACATGAGCAACTTTGGTTAGAGCCTGCATTCAATGGCCAACCATGTCAATTCTACAATAGATTCAATAAACACCACAAAACCCAAAACGACCTCACAGGTTCATCACCCCCACTAAATGATAAAGAATAGTACAAGGAAAACAACTCACATAATTACATAATGGCTAGCTTAGGATCAAGAGTCACATTTGTCAGTCACACCTTGTAACTTGCTTAAATTTGATCCACTAGACAATAAAACTTGGCATCTGGTCTATGGTTTTAGAAATCTTAATAGACAAGTGAGAAAGAAATACCATATAGAATTGCCTGCTATAGGCAATCCAGCAACCAAAGCTGCAAGTATTCCAATACAAATAAAAAAATGATTGACAAGTTCATACAACCATGATTTCCGCAAATTTATTTTTTTTGGGGAAAATATTCTTAGTGATTCTTGCTAAGAAATAGCGCAGACACAACCAAATAACAAAAGAGAATAAGATATAATACAAAAACCTCAATAATAAATGGGAAATAATCCACTCTTTTATGAATCAATCAAATAAGAACTACTTTCATTACATCCAACTTTTTCTTTAACCAACATACATAAATAAAAGGATTTACAACAACCCAAGTCTTTAGTAAAAATTTGACAGTAAACAGTGAACGCCCTGATCTAAAGTTGAAAGACTTTGACAGTTCATTAATTCACACTTTGCAAACTTTTTCGGTGCGCCCAAGTCTTCACCAAGAAAGTTTCGGTGAGCCTCAACTCCAGTTTTCACGATTTAAAAATACCTGAAAATTGGTTTAAAAGAAATTAGTATAATGCGATTTTAAAATATCAGTGATCAAAATTGGACTAAATAATATAATTTTAGGCTTGAAAATAGTATTATGCATACCTGTTTTTCACATTAGCTGCTAACATGCTTTGTCGAGGCTCTAATAACATTGTTGATTAAGTGTCAGCGAAGTTGAGCTAATTTTTTTATAAATTCCTATTAGGCCAGACTCCTAGTCATGGGCAATGTTCACTTTCGCTCGGCTTGGGCAACACAAATCTCCTACAGTTAGACCTATGATTTTTAATACACGGCCTGATATATAGAATTGATCTTTTTGTGGGATGCATTATAAAAGAAGTCTTAAAAGTATAAAAAAAAAATTGTAAATCACATGCCCCATAGCTATACTACCCTAAGTGGGTTTTTTTATTTTTTATCATGCCACATGGCATGTGATTTACCTCCCTTGGGTAGCACTTGGGGGCTACCATAGGGAGTAGCAACCCTTTTCCCAAAACATATTGGAAAAGACATAAATGAATTCCTAATGATCCAATCAGCCATAATTAATTCGATAACTCCGAAACAAAATATGTAAAATCCCTACATTAGATGATGGCATTGACTGTGCTGATTTAGAAGCTAGAGATAATCGTTGAAAACTTTGAAACCAAAAATCTTTAAATTATGGCCTTCAAATTAGATGGGTCAGACGGTCTTCCACGTAGCGGAGATCCCAAAACTACCAAATATTACTTTTAAAACTATCTGCCACAATGCAAATCATCGCTCCTACAAAAAAAATTAAACTATGTACCACGAGGCAAGTTGCAGCTCCTACAAAAAAAAAATGCCGATTTTTTGTTTAAATTGGAAATATCAACTTTGTCAAGAAGTTAGAAACTATACTAGGGCGTCACTAACATCAAAAGATTTGCAAGATATAAAAAGCTCAAATCACATATCTCAAGGCTCCTAAAAACCTAAACAAGTCGGATTTCAACATGAATCGGTGGGCATAAAAGCAATTCATAAGCCTCATATTTCATCAAACCTAAAATTCACATATTTTTTCAATCACCAAAACCAAGAGAAAACTTGCAATTCCACAAAATTTCAGACTTAATCCAAACAAATCTACAAAAGAGGATATAAAGGGAGAAGAAAATAACAATATATTAACAAAACCCGAGACATCGAACCTAAAAGAGGCGAAGGCGCTTTTCTTAAAGGTCGCCTCCCAACCAGTCGGAAAACGCTAGATTTCTGCCGGAACTCCTCGTTCTGGAAGAACCCAGCGAGATTGAACTAGGAGTATTTGAAATCTCGACCGTTGATATACAAAACAGGTTCGGGCGGCAAATCGGGACGAGTATCGGCGCACGCATGAGGAACCGTTTCGAGAGGGTTAGGGCTTCGGTAAGGTTTATAATTTGGGACCAGAAGGAACGATTGGGAGATTTCGTTGATGAGGCTAGATATTGGGAGGTTTAAGAAGATTTGGAGTTGTTGGGAAGAGGAGCAATCCCTTGGAAAATGATCGGCGTTAGTAAATCCCTAGGCGTGGATCGACGAGGGACTAGGATTGATGGAGGCAAGTTCTGAATCGGGGGTGTGCTAGGGTTTGGGACGATAGAGAGAGGGGAGAGATGATTAGCGACTAAGGAGGCAAGTTCTGAATCGGGGGTGTGCTAGAGTAGAGAACTAGAGATTATAGAGAGAGAGAGGGTAAGGGTTTCTATAAAGAAAGTGGGCACCAAATATAAATAAATATTGTTTTTTAAAGACGGTTCGTAAACGTAATTTTTCCATAAACCGTCCAATTAAAAGACGGGACACAACTATCCTTTTTTTCGTCCTTTAAACTCATTTTTGACGCAGTTACTCACTCTTTTCTTATGGCACAAGTAGCATTCAATGCAAGAATGCCAAAGAAATAATTGAGTTTGATAAAATGATAGTTCCCATATCAAAAGAAAAAAGAACCATTAAAGCAAGTGAGGAAGTAGATGTGAGCATTAGCATCAGTCAAACTACTACATATCAATTTGCATCAGTTTTTCATATTAGTATGTGAAGCTTTCTATAAGATTATATCAGGCAATATTTCTATAAGATTATATCAGACAATACAATCACTTCAGTTTTCACTTTTTATCGCCTAAAACAAACTAATGAGTTTGTATAGGAAGTTGCCTACTAGTTTTTTATTGAACAAGTTAAAGCAACAGATGAGTTTCAAACTATCAGAACCAGAATATGCATTTCCTTATTATCGATAATAAATAAAATATTACTTGACTAAATTTGATCTTTAATAATACATTACTGAGATAATCTCATTAAAGAAAACCAGAATATTCATGCTCAAATAAGTTACCTTTTTGTGTCTACTTGTCGCCAATCTTCACCAATGAACTCGATTGTGAAGAGAGGATGGCGACCTCGACCTCGATCCATCAACTCATATGCTCTGTCCAACAAATTCCCCTCCTAGAGGCCTTTGAACATGGCATTATATGTTGCAGGTAACTATATATGTAATGAGGATAATTATCAGCTTATTTATATTAGGTCTACCAGCCGTGTAGGACCAGGTGGTACAGGGACAAATCCTCAGTCCCCAAGAATAATCCTTAGGCAGGGGGCCTTGCATAGTGTTGCCGCAATTTACCCGGACAATAAGCGGCTCCATAGAAATTAAAACCAAAAGAGGACAATAATGTTAAGACAACATCAATAATATTGCAAATCAGTGCCCATTGTCTTCTAAGCATAGAGTCATAAGAAATAGAATGGCCGGAAAATCTAGTAATAGACCTTCCTAAGCAACTGATACCAAAGCAGGTAGGCTCCTTGGATGTGAATAAGATAATCTCCAGATAATCTCCAACGGTCTTTTAGGTTGGAAGTCTAAAAGATATTAGAATTCGAAACCTTCCTACATCAATAATAATATTTAAAATACAGTTCCCAGTTAGTTAATTTAATATATGGTAACAAACAATGCGTAAGTTGCTTTCCATGGGTGAATACATCATGTTACCTGTATGTCGTCATTGAAGACAAGATGACTCTTTCTATATTTCTCAAGTAACTCAAAGGCATTTTGGTTTGCAAAATCTTCAAACTGTAATGTGAACAAATGGATGGGAAATAAACTTATGGGCGATTAAGACAAAAGCTTCTAAGTGCTTATCAAGTATGATGACTAACCTGTATGAGGACTCTCTCCCCATTACTTTGCTTAATGGCACACATGAATTCATGAAGAAGCTCAGCATATTCTTGAAGTAGGAAAATACAAAACTACGTTAGCAATCAGACTCAATAATGTGGTTTGAATCAAGGATCAGAATCTCAGTTTTCCGGTACATATCGGCCAGCTCTGAAACTGATATATATCGCACGAGAGGTATCGATCAAGTGAAATGACTAATATACCCTCACAAAGTCACAATAAATTTATACAAATCATGTAAAATTCAGAGCATTCTAGGATATATTCATATAAAGTGTATCTATTGGTTGGCAGTTTGTGCACAGAGTTGGTAGAGAGTATGTGACGACCCGACTTTTCCAATCCTCTCGGTATAGGAAAGGCCGGTTCGGCAACTTATTGATTTCTCAATAAGCCGCATATCAAACAAAAGCCAACAACATAACATAGATCTAAACACAATCCAATTAAAGTAAAAAGGAATAAAAGCTCATACAAAATATATCACCCAGAAGAATCACCGGTGATGGCCAATCCGATCACCTAAACAATGGGTCCTAATGATGGTTCCTCAAGTGATATCAAAATAAGCAAAACAAGGCCTTGGGCCCATAATTCAAAATAATCTTAATCCAAAATTACCAAAAAGATAAATCCAGATCAAGGAAAGAACTCCTCTACTGGGGTCTCTAGTTCCTTCTCAGGAATAAAATCAGAGTCCTCCAGATTAAGATCGTCCGAACCTATGTCAGTCTCAGCACCTGTGATGTATAGTCGGGGTGAGCTAACATTGAAGCTCAATAGAGAAAACTTATCTGTTTACATTTTATCATAAGCAAAGGTTTTTCAAAGATAAAAATCGGAACAGTTATGGTTTTGAAAGGATGCTTTGTAGACTAAATTCCAATTCTAAAACAGAGTATCAAAAGAGAATATAACAAGTCTGATGTTCTTATGGTTTCAAATTCTAATATCATGCATGCTTCTTTTGTTAAACTTATAACATAATTATATCTCCCAAATTACCTATAGCATGAGAGCACGAGTATAATCGATGGAAAACCCTACTAATAATCATCGTTCAATGAACCCTTTTTCGGAAAGAGCAACAAGCCCCTACGTAATGAGGGAAACTTACACATGACTGAATTATAGAATCTAGGATTTCGTTCTAATTAACCTAAAATCGAATGCGGATGCTAAACATATCAGATTTTATGTAATTAATATATTTTCAGATTTTCGGAGTTCTAATACAAATTCACATTCAAAGTGAGGTTCTGAATTTCCAAAAGTTCTAAGTTCTTATTTATGTCACAATTCAAAGTTTTTATTCATGATGTTTCTAACAAAATTTTTCAGAATTTATGCTTAACAAAAACTAACCAATATTTAGAATAAAATGCAAACGAGTCTTAGGGTTCCCCTACCTCAACTTGACTTGCATTGGTCAAAAACACACCAAGAGTTCCTCACAATGGAATCCTTTTACACAAATCCTACAAATATTAACACTACAATAGTGTCAAAAGAAAAGTCCATTGATCCAAACAAAAGCTAATAAAGATTTTCAAGGCATTTCCAAAAACCAGAAAAATAGGGCAGAATTTGATCATCGAATTCACCCAAAAGTACATCAGTTAGATTCTGCAAAATTCGAGCCTTGAATTTAATTTCGATGCTCGAATTTTGAATTTCTCTAGGTCTGTGTTGTTTGAAAAATTTGTCCTCCTTACAAGCTTTCTTTCATCCGAAAACAAAACTGCTAATATAATTTTGTATCTACCATTTATCTACTCTAATCAAGGCACAATTAACTTAATCAAAGGAGTTTAAAAGCCTACCTCTTGGAGTTAATTCCTTTGGCTCCTATTGATCCAAACCCAAGCCTCAGTTGGACTCCAAAAATCAGTCCATCTCCAACCTTGCTACCAGGGCAAAGGTTAGCCCAGATCATTCACCAAAAGAATTGTCCACTCTCTCCTAGCCTTCCTTCTCAAATCAGGAGCAAGGAACAAGACTTATCAATGGCCGAGATGGGGAGAGGGATTATAACTACAAGGGATCCAAACAAAGAAGCAAGGAGTTTGCAAAGGTTCAAGCTTCAGGTTCTCACGTGCGGGAGAAAAATAGAACTTCTCTTTCAAGCTTCTCTCTTTATAAAATTAAAAAGCAAACCAAATATCTAGATCTTTTAATTCTAAAATTCTATCAACTTAACTTATATTAGTTTTCGGTGTTAAACACACACACCCAACTTAATGTATAAATTACTTGAAGTTTGACTTCTCCAAGTCCAAAGCAAAATCCTTTGACCAAAATTCTCCTCAAACCTTAACCTACATAAATAAACCAGATTTGTCTCGTAACTTTTTCGGTCATGCTTACCGAGGTAATCGAAATCAGGTCTAAAATATCTGGGATATTACAGAGTACTCATCACCATCCTCATCATCATAGCTTTGCCTCTTCTATTTGGGATCAGATTTGTGAGTCCTATTTCCCAACTTATTCATAATTAACTTTATCACCGGGATTTGTGGATTGGTTTTACCGTTGGCTGCCAACCTAACACTAACCCTCATCCTTTCTCACCTAGGCTTAGGAACGACAAGGAAAATCTATAGAGCAATGGGAAATGAATTGTTGGATTAAGACATATGACACTTTTTTTTTATTTTACACATGATGTGAAAACCATGATATGTAGATTTATATCAAAGATTGAATCCAAAAACTCTAAGGTGGATTATGAGATGATCAAATGCTATTAAAATGAATAGCTAAAACATGTTTTTGGAGATTTCCATGGCAATGCTTCATTTTATCATTGCCTAGCGTATCCACACACTTATCATTGCCTATATAAGCAATTAATCATAATCAATGGATTTGCTATTAAGTGTGCTTACCTTGAAGGCCATTGCCAGTGTTTTTTGGTCAAATCCAAGTAGGACAGCAGTTAGATTTACTCCTCCCCCAATGTAGAACAATTGCCCACAACAATAAAAAATTTCGGGAAAGGAGGAAATACCATGTAGTCCCTATCTACCTTTGGTTGGATCAATATAACTTCTAAATTCAACAGCTTTTCCTCCTATTGCACTCCCAGAATCAGAGGGTATGGGTGTAGGTTCAGTGGCAATAACAGTAATCTCCTGAAGGGATGATTGAAAATTAGCTAGAAACCCGTTGAAGTCCGAGGCCTCACCACAAAATTACTCAGAAATTAGAACAAGACACTAGTGTGTTATATCATTTAGCATTGAAAAGGAAATACTAAAAAAGGTTTAAAATTGGGAATCAGAGGTGGTATCAACAAACCTCTGGACTAATGTGTATCGCCATGATAGCCTGAGTCATTGCCACCACGTGCTGCTGGCAGCTGCTGGATAATGTGATGTTGTAGCTGCTATAGCTATTGGTTCACTTGTGAGGGCTTTGGATGGTTTTCGAGTGAGCTTTTGTTTTCCTAATGATGTTGGGGATTTGATAACATGTTGACAGATGTGTTTTGTAAAGTTCCTACAATCAATGAATTGGGTCCTTGAAATGGCTGAGCCTGAGCCGAATTTATGCCATTATAAGAACAAGATGGATCCTGCTGAGTAGTATTTGGGTTTTGATTTATGGAATTCTGTCTTAGCAAATTTTGGTAATTGCTTAATGCTACCGTAGTCTGTGCTTGGTAATTGCTTAATGCATCTGTAGTATGTGCTTGGTAATTGCTTATATATATCTAAGACATGCTCACAGATATACACCCCTACAAAAATATAACACATTGTTAACAAAATATTAGTCAAAAGAAAAATTTATGAAATCTAAGAGGCCTTTTAATGGCTTTCGGTAGCTACTTGCTGCTCCGTTCATTGCGTTAGAGATAACTAAAATGCTCAGAAAATACTTTAATAAAATCAAAATTCAAACAGTTAAATTAAATATAAGGATGAAATAAATCCTAACCTTGTTTCCGATATAGCCCATAATTCCATGCCCAATGCAAGAAAGCCTCAACTGGCTTATGTGAGGAACGAGCTTCTTCCTCACCCAAACGGTTACGAAGATCCTCACCATTTGCTTGCTTGCTACAAGGTTATATCTCTGCTGGTTCGTAGTAGCTAATTGAGCCACCATGTAATTACTAGAACCATCATCCTCATCCGATGATGAGTCATCCTTGCTAATGTGAGCCTTCTGGTGGCTGTTGAAACACGATTCCTTACTACACTTCCTCTCCACTTTTGAGGGGAAGCTACAAGTTCTGAGCCTCCTCCCAGTCTCCGTCTTGAAGTTCTTACTGACTGTTTTAAGAGAGGGCTTTTGGAAGACCAACAAACAGATCGGGGTCTTTGCTTCTCGGGGAACCAATGTCCTCATGCTGGAGGCTTGGGAAGAAAATGAGGTGCTGTAGTTAGAGAGGGCACTTGTGTAATATCCCTGATATTTTGGACCTGTTTTCATTGATCTCGGTAAGCGTACCCAAAAAAGTTACAGGATATTTCTGGGTTTTTGGTGAGCTATGTGTATGATGATATTGATGATCAAAGGATTTTGTCTTTGGACTTGTGGAAGTCATGTATGCGATGACATACACTTTAAGTTGGGTGTTTGTGTTTAACACCGGAGACTAATGCAATTTAAGTGGATAGAGTTGTGTTTACAAAAATCTAGATATTTGGTTGCAATTTTAAGTATTATAAAGAGGGGCTTTGAGGAGAAATTTCACTTCTCTCTCTCTCTCTCGTTTGAATTGAAACCTTGCAACCTTTGCCCCTCACCTTTGATCTTAGATCTTGAGAGATTGTGAATCCCTCTCCCCATCCCAACCATTGATAAACTTTATATGCTTTTTCTGATCGATATAAGCCATTGAAAGAGAGGGATAGGGGAGAGGAGAGTTCTGTGCGGGTAAGACCTGTGCACTTGAAGCAAGGTCAGAATGGACTAATTTGGAGGTCCAGACCTATTGAACCTCAAAGTTTAGTTCCGATGCTTGAATTTGGTGCAATGGAATCAACGGTTTAAACTAAAAGAGGTAGGCTTTTTTAAACCTCCTTGAATTAAATATTGATTACTTTTGCTTAAGAGTAGATTTATAGTAAAAAATGTGAGGATAAGCAAACTATGGTGGAATGAGCAACAGGTTCGAAGAATCAATATTTGAACAAACACAGACCTGAGAAATTCGAGGATCGAATTTGGAATTCAACCATCAAATTGAAAATCAAGGTTCGAATTTGGATTTTTAGGCTTGATGTTTTTTTTGAAATTTGAGGGTCGAATTTGAATTCAACCATCGAATTTCAAATTCGACCATTGAATTTGAATTCGAGGGTCGAATTCTATCCTGTTTCTAGCCTTTGAATTTTTTGTCAGAAATTTTTTTGGCAAGCTTTCGGGTTTGATTTTTAGACCAATATTAACATTGGGAGTGTTAATCATTGTACGTTTTGAAATAAAGAGTCCATTGTGAGGACTGCCTTGCTTGTTTTGGACTATTTTTGTTGAGGTAGGGGAACCCTAAACCTAATTTGCATTATATTATAAGTTTTGGTTATTTGTTGCAAACATTGAAATCTGAATTTTGATAAACCTGGCATGATTAAGAACTCCAAAACTTCGATATAAGCACTCAGAAATTTGAACTTCCGTACTTCATTTTCGAATGTGAACTTTGAATAAGAACTTCGAAAATCTGAAAAATGTAGTAATTACATACATACGATATGTTTAGCATTGCATTTGATTTGAGGCACATAAGAACGAAACCCTAGATTCTACCAACCGTGTTGAGGTAATTCTATTTGGCACAAGTTTCCCTCATAGTGTAGGGGTTTGTTACACTTCAGAAAAAGGGTTTATGGACGACGATGGTCAGTAGGGTTTCCCATCGGTGACTTTTTCCACTCTCATGTTATATGTAATTTGGGAGATAAAATTAAGTTATAAATTTAAGACAAGAAGCATGCCTAATTTAGAAAATTGAAAACATCAGACACATTGAATAAGCTTTTGGCCTTCTATTTAGAATTGGAAATTTGGTTTGTAGAGCATCTTTTGAAAAGCTTATTGATCCAATTTTTTCTTTGAAAAACTTTCACTTATGATAAAATGCTTTAGATAAGTTCCTCTATTAAGCTTCGATGTTAGCTCACCCCGACTATACGTCACAGGTGCTGAGGCTGATTTGGGATCGGACGATCTTGATCTAGAGGACTCCGATTTCGTTCCTGAGGAGGAACCTGAGACACTTGCTGAGGAGTTATTTCCCTGATTTTTATTTGTCTTTTCTTGGTATTTTGTTTAGAATTATTTCTGAATTATGGGCCGAAGGCCGTTATTTTGTCTTTTTGATATCACTCGAGGAACCATCATTAGGGACCATTATTTTAGGTGTTTTGGATTGGCCATCACCGGTGGTTCTTTCTGGATCCTCAGGGTGATATATATTGTTTTGATTTAAGCTTTTGTCTTTGCTTACTCTATGTCTTGCCTCTGTTTTAGATCTATGTTATGCTACCGGCTTCTGTTTGTTATGGCTTATTGAGAAATCAATAAGTTGATGAACCAACCTTTCCTATACCGAGAGGATTGGAAAAGTCGGGTCGTCACAGTTGGTATCAAAGCAAGGCTCTAAGTTCAGAGTCTTAGGACTAAGGGTTAGATTGTCTTAACAATCAATACTGATCTATTATTATTGTTTTTCAACAATGACAGATCAGCATGCCTCCGCGGTTCAGAGGCAGAGGCCGAGGTAGAGAAGGACCTCGCATGGCTCATCTTGAGGAAATTGATGAGGGCGTAGGTACCTCACATGGTCGAGAGAGATTCGCATCTGGCCCTAATGCAAATCCCTTGGGAACTGCTAGGCCTGAGAGAGGAAATGTTGACCAAGTGTTGGCGGCCTTGGCCAACAACATGGCTCAATAGACTGCGGCGATAGATCGACAGACAGAGTTATTGGCAGCCAGACATCAGCTAGGAGGGTTCGCCGAGTCCAGGAGGATGAGACCTCCTACATTTTCAGGGCAGATGGATCCGATGGAAGCCGAGGCATGGCTTGATGAGATGGAGACGATTGTTGAGGTGTTACAGTGTACAGATGTTGAGAAGGTAGGCTGGGCAACCTTCAAACTATTGGGTGAGGCCAGTCCTTGGTGGAAATCTGTCTCCAGGATACGGGAGCAGGACTACCCCAATACTCCATGGACCTGGGCAGAGTTCGTGGATACGTTCAACGATCAGTATTTTCCAAAGATTGTGCGTAACCAGTGGGAAGTCCAGTTTATTAAGCTGGAGCAGAACGAGATGTCGGTGCACGAGTATGGCGTAGAGTTTGATAGACTTACCTGATTTGCACCCTTACACGTGGCCACTGAGTTGATGAGGGCTCAGAAATTTCAGAGGAGTTTGAGGTCGAATATTCAGGAGAGGGTGTCGATATGGGAAATGGAGACGTATGCGGGCGTCATGGCAAAGTCTCTCATTGGAGAGGAAGACATCCAGAAACAGTATCTGAGGCGAGAGCAGGGAAATAGAAATTGGTTTAGCCAGTGACAGTTGAGTGCGTTTGAGCAGGCGAACAAAAAGCCGAGGTTCTCTAAACCTCCTTATTATCCTAGTCAGGCATCGTACTCCAGGCCGGCTGTTACTTCAGGACCAGTATTGTCTTCCTATCAGTGACCGCAGAATTCTTCACCAGGGCGACCTTTCAGATCCGGGAGCACTACTGCGAGTGGAGCTTCCGTGGCTCAGGGGACATCACGGGAACCAGCTATTACTCTTGTTCCTACTCTAGCATGTACACGATGTGGGAAACCACATAAGATGGAGGATTGTCGACGGAACACTGGGGGATGCTTCAGGTGTGGACAGATTGGTCGTATGATCAAGGATTGTCCTACGACGGACAAGGGAAGGACTACGTCAGTCTCTACACAGAAGTCGACGCGACCTACAGTTCAAGGTCGAGCTTATGCGGTGACTGCACAGGATGCCTAAACGCCGAATGACGTGATCCAAGGTATCATTAAAGTTGAGATGTCAATTCTTGTATTGGTTATATTATTTGGTGTTTAAATTCATTAAAATAAAATTTGAACAAAATTGGAATCATTGCATATAATTAACAAGCTTCTTAATAAACGGTACCCTTATGATGAGTCGTAGAGGCGACTTGAGTAAAATTGAAGCACGAGTTTTGATAGACCCCGGGTCTACACACTCGTTTATTACTTCTCTTTTCTTCGAGAAGTTGGGTATTACTCCCGAACCCCTTGCTTTCATTTTAGACGTAAAGATCCCTATGGGAAGTTCAGTAAGTACGGATACAGCATGTCAGTCAGTCATCATGATGATTGATGAGCATGAGATAGTGACCGACATAATTACGTTGAACATGGAAGGATTCGACGTCATTCTCGGGATGGATTGGTTGGCAGCTTATCACGCGAGAGTGGACTGTCTACGAAAGATCGTGACCTTCCGACCGCCAAAGCGAAAATCCTTTCGATTTTATGGAGTTAAATCAAGGTTGCACCGCTTGTTACGGCTATTAAGGCCGAGTGCATGATGAGGGATGATTGCAGCGGGTATCTGGCTTACTTGTAAGATTCTATAGAAAAGAAGAACGACCTAGCTCTTATCACGGTGGTCTGCGAGTATCCTAATGTCTTTCCAGAGGACTTACCTGGATTAGCTCCTGATTGAGAGATTAAGTTCACGATCGAGCTATCACTGGGTACATAACCATTGTCTAAAGCTCCATATCGGATGGCACCTGTGGAATTGAAAGAGCTCAAGGAAGAGCTTCAAGAGTTGTTAGACAAAGGCTTCATTCGATCGAGTGTTTTTCCTTGGGGGTATCGGTTCTCTTTGTGAAAAAGAAGGATGGATCAATGTGTCTGTGTATTGATTATCGTCAGCTCAACAAGATGATGATCAAGAATCGTTATCCTCTTCCGCAGATAGATGAATTATTTGATCAATTACAAGGTGCAAAGTTCTTCTCGAAGATTGATCTGAGGTCAGGCTATCACCAGCTCAAGATCAAGGCGGAAGATATATCCAAAACTGCGTTTCATACCTGATATGGCCACAATGAGTTCTTGGTGATGCCATTTGGGTTGACGACTGCGCCTGCATCTTTTATGGACCTGATGAACCGCTTATTCAAGCTTCATCTTGATAAGTTTGTGGTAGTTTTCGTAGATGACATCCTCATCTATTCGAAAACCAGAGAGGAGCATGTGCAGCATCTACGAATGGCACTTCAAACGCTCAGGGACCATCAACTGTATGCCAAACTCAGTAAGTGTGAGTTTTGGCTTGATCAGGTCAATTTCTTGGGCCACGTCGTCTCTGAAGCGGGTATATCAGTGGATCCAACAAAGATCGATTCTGTGGTGAACTGGGAACAGCCTATGACAGTTACAGAGGTCTAAAGTTTCCTTGGTCTGGCAGGGTACTATCAGAGATTTGTCGAGGGTTTCTCAAAGATATTTGGTCTGCTTACACAGCTTATAAGAAAGAACACGAAGTTCGACTGGACGGAGCAGTGTGAGTAAAAATTTCAGGAGCTAAAGCGTGGATTGACTATGGCACCGGTACTTGCTATACCTTCCGGCAGTGGAGGTTTCGCAGTGTACAGTGATGCTTCTTATGACGGATTAGGCTGTGTGCTTAATCAACACGAGCGGGTCATTGCATATGGTTTTAGGCAGTTGAAGGACCATGAAAGAAACTATCCGACGCATGATCTCGAGTTAGCAACAGTTATATTCGCCTTGAAGATCTGGAGACATTACTTCTACGGTGAGATATTCGATATATTCACCAATCACAAGAGTCTCAAGTACCTATTCACTCAGAAGGACTTGAATATGAGGCAGCGACGGTAGATGGAGGTCTTGAAGGATTATGATTGCTCGATTCAGTACCATCCGGGAAAGGCGAATGTCGTTGCTGATGCTCTTAGTAGAAAGTCTTCAACACAGTTTAGCATTTCACTCACAGACGGATGGCCAGACTGAGCAATTGAATCAGATCATAAAGGACATGCTGAGAGCTTGCATGTTGGATTTTCACGGGTCATGGGACCAACACTTACTTCTGATCGAGTTCGCTTACAACAATAGTTTCCAAGCTAGCATCGGTATGGCTCCGTTCGAGGCTTTATATGGACGACGATGCAGATCGCCGTTGAACTGGGAAGAAGTGGGTGAGAAGCTCATTATAGGACCCGAGATAGTCGAGCGTACGACCGAGACGGTTCGGTGGATTTGCGAGAGACTACGTGTAGCTCAGAGTCGTCAGAAGAGCTATGCCGATCTCAAGCGGAGACACGTGGATTTTTAGGTAACCTTGAGTACGTTAATGTGCATTTAATCACTTAATACGTATCCCGCGATGAAATTGTCGCTAACAATTGGTTTTCAAGTCGGCGACAATGTTTTTGTTCGAATTTTGCCTATGAAAGGCGTTATGCGATTCGGTAAAAGAGGGAAGCTGAGTCCTCGGTACGTTGGGCCTTTTGAGATATTAGGCCGAGTCAGAGAGGTTGCATACTGAGTGGCGTTACTGCCACAATTATCCAGCATGCACAACGTCTTCCATGTGTCTATGCTGCGTCGATATATACGTGACCCGACTCACGTGCTTGATTACCAACCCATTGAGCTTCAAGATGGTTTGACGATGATTGAGGACCCAGTTCAGATTTTGGATCGCAAGGAGCAAATCCTACGCACGAAGCAGATTCCTTTGGTTCTCGTCTATTGGCGGAATCATACACCAGAGGAAGCCACCTGGGAGCGGGAAGCTGAGCTTTGAGACCAATTTCTGAGCCTATTCACTTAATTTTTGGGAAATTGTGTGTTGACTGTATGATAATTTTGGATTTTTGATGTACTTGTTATTTTTATTTATATGTCCGGTTTTTTGGCGATCCAATGTATTTTTTTCATTGTGTCTTTGCCTAATTTTCTGTCGCACTACTTAACGGTTCCTATTTTTGACAACCGAAAAAATTTGGGACTTAGACCAGCAAGTGGTGGTTACTCATAAATGGGTATGTGAAATAAAACGAGCAAATTTTTGAGCTACTTCATTTCATTTTACAAAATAAATTCGGCTTTGATATTTGTGTCATAGCCGGGTTCCATATTTGGAATGAAATAGGCTCAAGGGAGGTCAATTTTGCCCCTAGACAATGGACCAAAATTCCAAAATTGAATTTTTAAGGCTTTTTACACTTGAGAAATTTGAGGGTCAATTTCGGATGAACAGTGCCTAGCCTGTTTGAGGCAAAATTTTGAGGCCTGACAAACTTTTGGGATTTCGAGGGTCGATTTCAAAATCGAGGGTCGAATTGAAATTCGACCATCGAATTTGAAATCGAGGGTCGAATTTATCGACTTAAGTGGGTTCTGTTTTTGGGGTTTTTGGCATTTCGAGCTTTTGAAGCAGCGGTCTGAGCTAGGGTTTTCGAGCTTTTTGGGGTTCCTTTGATTTTTCTTCCACATTTTTACCCGACATCAAGGGGAATTCAACTCCGATTGGCTTGGGGATTTTGATTGCTTGGCCAAGACACATCTTGTGGAGATTCTAAAGAGGTAAAAACCTTTTTCGTCTTATGTTTTTGGTCGATTTTCTTGTGCTTTTCGGTTTCTTCTGTGTTTTATTAATGGGACCTAAGAAGCAAACCTCCACACGAGTTCCTACATCCAAAAGACCTGCTTCTAGAGCTGGCTCTTCACTCCAACCTTCACAGTCGGCTCAACCACCACCACAGCTGACTCCACCCCCTGTTCAGCATGTGCAACCTGTGCTCCCACCAATTAGAGAACAGCCCAATGGATTTTGGAGCATCAAGGGCTTTGCTACTGAGTGGTTTTTTCATCTCGAGTTGTTTGATCAACAAACGACCAATCAATTGGCGTCAGACTATTTAGCGAAAGCCCATTTACCCTCGTTATGTACAACATTTGGTGACGACTTCTACCCTCGGTTGGAGCGCCTGTTTTATCAGCACATGCGCCGAGAGGATGGGAAGAAAATCTATACCATGATTGATGGGCGCGATTATGCCTTTGACCTCGAGGACATTGCTGTGGCAATGCGCTGCCCGACCTCACATTCTTCAACTATGGGATTGGGTCCTCCCTTCCCTAAATCTGTCCCATTCCGTGAGGTCATAGCGCAAATGACCCAAGGTCGTCATGGGTCTGGTAAGGCTATCGCCCGTTCACGCATGCCCGACTCCATGTGGATCTTAGACATGATTTTCAAGGCAACCCTTTACCCATTCGGTCACAAATCTGAGCGTCGAGGTCCCATCCAACAATTTTTATTCGCCGCTTTTAAGGAGTGTTGGTTCAGTGCCCCCGAAGTCATATTTAAAGTGATCGTTAAGGCTAGGGAGAAGATGGCCAAGCAGGTAAAGAAACCAAAGAAGGGCATTCCATATGCTCGCCTCATTTCTGTGATGATTGAAAATTATCGTGCATGCCCGGCATATGAGATTCCCCCTACTGAGCCGCGATCCATGGACGGTCTCAAGCTGTATAACCTCGTCAATTGGGGTCAGACCTACAACCGGCTCCTAAGGGTGCGGTGGTACCAGATGAAGATGAGGAGGAGGATGTAGAGCACGTCGCACCAGAGCCTGATGCACCTGCACCCGCCCAGCCCTCATAGACCGACGTACTCACACTGTCAGAGTTCACTCGTCAGATGACTGCCGTGAGCCAGCAGATCCAAGAGCTCACACAGCATGCCAGCTCCATGCGTCAAGAGTTGGACATTCATAGCGGGGCTCTGACATACTTGATGCAGCATGCCTTCCCCACCAACTATGCCACATACATGGCCGACATCCGAGCCTCCGTTCACCACCCTTCGACATTGAGCGCTGGTCCCAGCATGCCTACAGATGCGGGAGTAGATGGTTCGGACGACAATGCTGATGATGGGGACGGTGACCAAGTTCAGGCTGGTCCAGTTGCTGCGGGGGAGTTTTAGATTCGCTTTGGGCTGTTATGTTGTTTTTGGATATTTTGGGGCATGTACTTATTTTCTTTACTGCATGGATTATCTTAGAACCTGGTGGTTCTAAATTTTGCTCTTTCTTTATATTTTCTATTTTGGGATATTGATATGCTCGTTTTCGTTTGTTTAGTTGTGTAAATTTTTCGCTATGGATCCTGTTACAGATCTTTATGGTTTTAATTGGTTCTCTCTATCGTTTTATTTGGATATGTGCCTAGACATTATTCGTTTTGTTGGGCTTCTGGCTTTCTTTTTTGTGGGCTTCTGTTTCTACTTTTGTGTGGTGGAATCATCTTATTTTATTTGTTTTATGCCCTTATGCTTTGAGCTCGTTAGGCTTTGTGTTTTGATTTTATCCTGTTTTTTTTCATGAGTCACGGTGAGACGATTTCTCGGCACGTGACACTCGGGGTGTCAACATCCATGTACAGATGCAACCCACTATGGCCCTTCAGGTGCCACATGTAGTACATCCATGTTACTACAGATCCCATCCCTTGACTTGCGTGCCCTGTGACGCCATTGCATTGTGACCCCTGTTTTCTCTTGGTTTCGTTTTGTGGAGTGCGTTGTGTTTCGGCGTTATACCTTGCGTAGGTTTTACATTTTTAAGGACGAAAATTCCTAAGGAGGGGAGAATGTAATATCCCTGATATTTTGAACCTGTTTTCGTTGACCTCGATAAGTGTGCCCGGAAAAGTTATGGGATATTTTTGGGTTTTTGGTGAGCTATGTGTAAGACAAAATTGATGACTAAAGGATTTTGTCTCTAGACTTGTGGAAGTCATGGATGCGATGACATACACTTTAAGTTGGGTGTTTGTGTTTAACACTGGAGACTAATTCAATTTAAGTGGATAGAGTCATGTCTACAAAAATTTAGATATTTGGTTGCAATTTTAAATATTATAAAGAGAGGGGCTTTGAGGAGAAATTTCACTTCTCTCTCTCTCGTTTGAATTGAAACCTTGCAACCTTTGCCCCTTACCTTTGATCTTAGATCTTGAGAGATTGTGAATCTCTCTCCCTATCCCAACCATTGATAAACTTTATATGCTTTTTTTTATCGATATAAGCCATTGAAAGAGAGGGTAGGGGAGAGGAGGGTTCTGTGCGGGTCAGACCTGTGCACTTGAAGCAAGGTGAGAATGGACTAATTTGGAGGTCCAGACCTATTGAATCTCAAAGTTTAGTTCCGATGCTTGAATTTGGTGTAACGGAATCAACGATTTAAACTACAAGAGGTAGGCTTTTTTAAACCTCCTTGAATTAAATATTGATTAGTTTTGCTTAAGAGTAGATTTATATTAAAATATGTGAGGATAAGCAAACTATGGTGGAATGAGCAACAAGTTCGAAGAATCAATATTTGAACAAACACAGACCTGAGATATTCAAGGGTCGAATTTCAATTCGAGGGTCGAATTTGGAATTTGACCATCGAATTGAAAATCGAGGTTCGAATTTGGATTTTTAGGCCTGATGCTTTTCTTGAAATTCGA
Organism: Chloranthus sessilifolius; assembly: GCA_021018995.1. NCBI lineage: Eukaryota > Viridiplantae > Streptophyta > Magnoliopsida > Chloranthales > Chloranthaceae > Chloranthus > Chloranthus sessilifolius. The sequence goes on along the minus strand of CM037597.1, from coordinate 26,779,742 downwards.
GGGTCGAATTTGAATTCGACCATCGAATTTGAATTCGAGGGTCGAATTCTATCATGTTTCTGGCCTTTGAATTTTTTTTCGGAAATTTTCTTGGCAAGCTTTCGGGTTTGATTTTTAGACCAATATTAACACTAGGAGTGTTAATCATTGTAGGTTTTGAAATAAAGAGTCCATTGTGAGGACTGCCTTGCTTGTTTTGGACCGTTTTTTGTTGAGGTAGGGGAACCCTAAACCTAATTTGCATTATACTATAAGTTTTGGTTATTTGTTGCAAACATTGAAATCTGAATTTTGATAAACCTGGCATGATTAAGAACTCCGAAACTTCGATATAAGCACTCAGAAATTTGAACTTCCGAACTTCATTTTTGAATGTGAACTTTGAATAAGAACTCCGAAAATCTAAAAAATGTAGTAATTACATAACATACGATATGTTTAGCATTGTATTTGATTTGAGGCACATACGAACGAAACCCTAGATTCTACCAACCGTGTTGACGGTAATTCTATTTGACGCGAGTTTCCCTCATAGCATAGGGGCTTGTTGCACTTCAGAAAAATGGTTTATGGACGACGATGGTTAGTAGGATTTCCCATCGGTGACTTTTTCCGCTCTCATGCTATATGTAATTTGGGAGATAAAATTAAGTTATAAATTTAAGACAAGAAGCATGCCTAATTTAGAAATTTGAAAACTTCAGACACATTGAATCAGCTTTTGGCCTTCTATTTAGAATTGAAAATTTGGTTTGCAGAGCATCTTTTGAAAAGCTTATTGATCCGATTTTGTCTTTGAAAAATCTTCACTTATGATAAAATACTTTAGATAAGTTCCTCTATTGAGCTTCGATGTTAGCTCACCCCGACTATACGTCACAGGTGCTGACGCTGATTTGGGATCAGACGATCTTGATCTAGAGGACTCCGATTTCGTTCCTGAGGAGGAACTGGAGACACCTGCTGAGGAGTTCTTTCCTTGATTTTTATTTGTTTTTTCTTTGTATTTTGTTTAAAATTATTTTTGAATTATGGGCCGAAGGCCGTTGTTTTGTCTTTTTGATATCACTCGAGGAACCATCATTAGGAACCATTATTTTAGGTGTTTTGGATTGGCCATCACTGGTGGTTCTTCCTGGTTCCTCAGGATGATATATATTATTTTGATTTAAGCTTTTGTCTTTGCTTACTCTATGTCTTGCCTCTGTTTTAGATCTATGTTACGCTATCGGCTTCTGTTTGTTACAGCTTATTGAGAAATCAATAAGTTGATGAACTGGCCTTTCCTATACCAAGAGGATTGGAAAAGTCGGGTCGCCACAACTTGGGCTGCTATTGGGAAAGAAAATATAATCTGAATTCTTCGCACATTGGCAAGCAAAAAAGGTACAAACAACATTAACCCCCATGACTTCTGTACAACTGTGGCTGGACTGCATTCATGCGCAAAACAATTGAAAGTTGTTACTTTGCAAAAAAAAGTCTATATTATCTGAAAGAGATGAAAGTGTATAACTTACGTGTTGTAGTCAGATGGGTCATTTGGGCTGTTTGTACCATACATGAATAAATGAAAGACTGACAAATAAAAAATACAGATTAGAAAAACAGGGTTCATTTTATTTTGTTAAGCTTATTATACCCATTGAAAAACTTTTTAAGAAATTCATTATCAAATTTTAATGAATGAATAACCGCAATAAAATCACATAATGATTTTATACTTTTCATGTGTACAGCAAGCCTCTTTACTAAACCTTTTTTTCTCATTTTTTTTCGAGAGGGTTGAAAAGCAGTTGAGAAAGCCTGTAACAAAGCCATCTTAGAATAGAGCTTATTTTTTCAGAAAATTTGAGAGTTTTATGAGCTTCATAAGTTTAAACATCTTCCCTATGTATCTTGATAAAACAAATATTTTTAACCTCCACTAAAACCTCTTTGTGATTCAAAAGGTGTTGGCTCATAAACAATTTATCACCATAACCCTATCACAGCATATTTCCAGATACATTTTAGAAATGTTCTTAAGTCAACTAAAACTAACAAAACAAAAAATAATTGAAAAATCGAACTTGAGTTTAATCTCGTTAAATATCAGAGAAAAATCAATCGATGCTCAAGCTGACTTCATGGTTGACTCATAACAACAATAAATTCAATAAAAATAAGGTTAGATTCTCCTTTTCCAGCTGATACGTAAGTATGGAAATTAGCTGTTTACTGTAAATAAAATCTTTAGATTTACCCAAACAAGAAAAATATAATGGAAATTGAACTAGAGCACAACTTTATAAAATATCTTAGAACATTCAAACGATGCTCAGATCAACTTCCGAGTTGACACATATTGACAATAAATTCGATAAAAAAAATTAAAATTTAAACAATAAAAAGGATGAATTAACTCACGGTAAAGTCCAACTAAGAGGAAACTCACTTGATAGCCTAATCAATTTGACAATAAGTATAAAAAACTGCATAGGAAGACTAGAAATTCAAATCCCAATTTCAGTTTAGTATGTAAAAGATAATTAATTGATTGATTAAACAATATAAAAAGAAAATTGCTTACCATGAATGTTACCCTTTTTATAGGCTGAAATTATTTGAAATTCAAGAGCATTGATCGAACGGCTTAGAATGAAGGACATGTTGAAATGGACACAAGAGATTGCTCTAGAATAATCAATTATAGAACTATAGATTTAAAAACAAAAAAAAAATGGAGAAAATTCATAGAGAAAACAGAATTGGGAAATCTTACTGGTATTTTCTCAGCTACCGTTCTTATCAGACCAATTGAATCGCATCAGATCTGATGCATTTAGAGCAGCTAGGGGTTTTGAGGGAGAGGAATTTAAGGTTTGAGGGAGAAGAATTTAGGATTGGGAGAGAAAATATTAGGGTTAGGCGAGAGGGTGGGTTTAGCAAGAGGAGTTTAGGGTTGGGCGAGAAGGGAAGACAATGAGAGGGATTTAGGGGAGTTAGATGGGAGGGCGATCTGAGTTAAACAAAAAAAGGATTTATATACACTCATCCTACGCTGACTACTTTTATATTAGTCGTTGGTGTAGGATTATATACGCAGACGGTTTACAATAGACACCGTCGGCGTAGGGCCTTTGTTTTGTAGTGTTATTACCCAATCCTTTTTTGCCCTTTTTAATCCAATTTTTGAATTATCATGCATCCGAAAACCTGTGACAAATGTCTCTGAAATTCTCCGAAACAGTGTGAGACGAAAGTTTGTGATTTCTCTGAAGTCGCCAAATTAACGAAATTTTTATAATTTGGGCCATTTTTAAATAATAAATAATATTTTTATTAATATTAATTATAATTTGTAATATATATTTTTTGTAGTTCTAGAAATTTTCCCCAAACTTTTCGAATTTGCCGAAATGAACCAAAATGACCCTCTACCGAAAAATAGTCGAAAACAAATGTTGTCACTATGCCGAAAACAAGGATTTTCTATGAAATGATTTGAATTAGCTAGGAAGAAAAAAAAAAAAAAATTCTTATAATTTCTTTTTAAACTTCAATTTTTTCTTTTCCATTTTCATAAGATCATACACTGAGGCTTCAAAACTTGGATACGGTAGAATCTTGACTTTCACGGCATCTTCGTTCCTAGGTTAATATGAAAGTTGTTTCTATGTCAAAATCCGATTCGTTCATAAAGCAAGTGTTGGATTCAAAGTTGACCATGTCAAAGATTACAAATTGAAGTATGATACTCCTGACTACGAAATCAAGGATATAGAATTGTCTCTGAATTAGGTATAGTTATTTTTTTTCGATCGGTAAGAAAAAGATTCATTAAAAAATAAAGAGGGGAGTATAAACGCACAAGACAATAACCTAGAATGGATGAATTAGCTATAGTTATAGGAACCTATTAATTGTTATATACAATGTAAGCCTTCCTCGCAATTTAACTGATTGCATCAAATTAATTAAGTATAAATCTTTTTTTTTTTTTATGATAACTTAGGTATTTGGGTGTAATAACCCAGATTTTTAAATTTTATTTAATGGTATTAGATGATGTACCACACAATGCGTGGTGCTAACGCTCCACACCGGAATATACCCACTTTAGAAATAGTCTAATTTTTTTTATATATATCAATATTAGACTCATTGCGGAGTACTTGTCGATACGATTCCAACGATATATAATTTGTCGATTTTCGATAAGAATATAAAAAGTTATGCCCGTTTGAAGAGTGAAGCGGGTTAAAGGGCACAATTATAAATTCGGGAGAGAATCACCATTTACCTTGGTGCTTACACAAAGCGTTGGAGCAAAACCTCTTCTCAAGCTTTTTAAGTCACGTATGAATTCTACTTGCGTGTAAAAACTACTATTTTATTAAATCTTATACGGAAAGTCTTAATTAGAGTTAACCTATACAGGGAATTAGATATATATTTACTTCTTCTCTCAGTTGTCTTTCTTTATTCCCTCTTCTCTGCAAAAGCTCTGACAGTGCCATCTTTCATAATTCCTCGTCGGATCTCCATCGATTTTCGATCTTATCAGAGAATCTTACTGTAATAGCCCTAAAAATCACGTTAAACTATGACCTCGGGATCCGTGCCCGATTGGTCTTAGGTTTGACCATAAGATAGTTCAAAGATGAACTTAAAGTGAGATGAGCGGATGTGATGTGTGAACCAGTGTAGAAGAGTGGAGAGATAGAGGAGTGTGTAGAGTAACATACACCGAGGGGTGTGTATGTGTTCCACACCGAGAAAAGAAATAAGATAAAAAGGGTGAAAACCCTAACTTTCATGTTTTTGTGGTTGAGAGAAGTAAAGAAGAGAGAGAAAGAGAGAGGAGTGAGAGAAGAGTTATTGCAACTGTTTGGAAGAAGGAGTCAAGCATTAAGGAGGCCGGATTCACTAGGGATCCGTTAGAGCCAAAGCTAGAAACCCTAGCCTTCCAACTATTGATAGAAATCAACTTGAGATCTATCCAAGGTAAATTTTTGTAAATAAGATGCATAGATCATAGGGGTTAAGTTGTGGTTAAATGTGGGTTAGATCATAGGATAATGGCTTAGAAAAATAGAGGAAAAGTATGGGAAAAGATTGGGAAGAAACATTTCGAAAATTTGAATCGACAATTTCGATTAATCGAAATTGGGTTTCATTAATCGAAATTGGCGAAGTTGAAAAGGTCGAAGACACGATTTCGATTAATCGAATTGGATTTCGATTAATCGAATTTGGATTTCGATTAATCGATTTGAGAATCGATTAATCGACTGGGAACCTCCAGTGGACCCCAAGGGTTGGAGGAAATGATTTTGGAAAAATCGACTAATCGAAATGGGATTTGATTAATCGATTTTAGTTTTCGATTAATCGATTTGGGATCGATTAATGGACTTGTGAAATTCAACTGTTGAGAGGTGTACTTTGCGAAGAAGAAATTCGATTAATCGGCTGGATCCGATTAATCGAATGAAAACTCAAACTGTTCGAACAGTAGGTGTACTTTGCGAAAAGAAGAGTTTCGATTAATCGGCTGGATTCGATGTCGAGCGAAACTTCGATATTGAGCGGTGAGTTTACTTTGCGAAAAGGAGAATTTCGATTAATCGAAATTACTTGATTAATCGATATTGACCTTCGATTAATCGATTTTGGAAATCGATGTCGAACCAAGTTCGATTAATCGATTCTGGATTTTCGATTAATCAAATTTTGTTGACTTTTAGGTTTGACTTTAAGATTCTTGGAGGATCTTATACCTTCTTTATTGCATCCCTTGTGATGTGTTTTACTGTTATGTGGTACCATAGGTGATGCGTGTGAGCTAGTGCACAAGGAGCCACGTGGGACCTTGATGCATTGAACAAGTGAAGACTTGAGGTAGGGAACACCTTGAACATGTACTTTATTTTACAAGAGCATGTATGTAGTGATATAAATTTCAATTCAATTATTTTCGCTCAAAGAATTGTGAAAAGTGTGTGTGTGTGACATTCATAAGAGTAAGCGAATGAGCCATCCCGGGGGATGAAGAAGTAAGAGATAAGAGCATCGTGTGTGATGCAAGTTAATGGATACATCCTAGGATGTATCCACGATTGAATCATGTTTGATAGGGCCTAAGCGATATAAGATAGCACACTTACGGTGAATAACTATATGTAAGGCAATCAAATATTTTGTTATTTGAGGTTCCTTAGGTTACCCCAGGCGTGGCGGGATATCCACGATGACACGGCGGATATCCGTGACCGATCTGGCGAAACCGTGAAGGCCGCTGAGGCTTATCCGTACATAGTAAGCACACCCCAGGGGTGTTGATTGAGATAAGTGAAACCCCGCCACCAATCCCCAGGGGAAAGGGGCTTGGGTACTATATGGTATTCCCAGGGAATACATTTAAAACTGTCTATATAGATGACGATGAAGGGTAGCTCATCGGGGCTCGATGCTATATTGCTCGGGGATTACTTAAGTTGAAAGTTTAAGTTTTGCTTTAGGCCTTTTCAACATTATTCATGAGTAAAGGAAAACATAAGAAATCAACAGTAAAACGAATGCTTTTAACTGTTTTATCAACAATTGCATAGTTACATCATGCATGGCATATCATAGAATATATGTGAGTTATAACTTATATGTTCAGCAGTGTTTGTTCCCTATTGGGCTAGGATGTAGCTCACCCTATAGACTATACGTCGCAGGTCCATTAGTAGCAAATTGAGGTTTTGAGGGGGCCCGATCCCGGCGAGTCGGACTTTGTCAGAGAGTTGGAGCCACCTCGAGGACTTCTTCTAGAGGACTCGTTGTGCTACTTTGAGGAGTTTTGAGTGGAGATTATGCGGCTTGGTATGTCAAGCCTTTATTTTGTGAAAACATGTATATGTATAGAGTTTGATTATTCTTTGGGGAACCATCCATGATGATTTATATCATCGATGGTTGGATCGGTTCTCCTTCATGTAGAGGCATGAGGTAGAAGCTCTTTTGAAAAGTATTTCTAATTAGATTTAAATTCACAAGTTGTTCTTATTTCTTTTTATGCTTGATATACCGGTTGTTAGTGCATAGTTAAGGGCACGGTCAAGATGATCGTCTTGATGATGGCACGGGTTTGAAGTGCCAAATCCATCAAAGCTATTTTCTTTTAGCAATTCTGACAAGGATTCTTTCGTCAGATCATAGGGGCTTCTGCTAACGAAACCTTAGTTTCAAATGCAGCCGCAAATGTCAGCTAGAGGGAGAGGCCGACCAAGGGGAGGCCATCAAAGGAGTTTACGTAGTGGAGATGGTTACATCTCTCCTACCAATAGAGTGCCTTTAGGAGGTAATGAGGCCCCAGGGGGCAGTAGTAGCAGACATCATGAGGAAGAGGATCGAGATCATCAGGATCAAGATCTAAGAGAGCAAGAAAGATTGAGAGAAAGACAAGAAGATAGAGAGGAACGACAAAGGATGATGCACACTATGGAGACTATGGCAGCTGCCATGGCACAACAAGCGCATCCTTTGCGACTCATGCGTCTAGAAACGGCGACCACCTACACCACACCTGTGGGACTGCGTTGCTGTGCCCTCATCTTTTCTGAGTTTAGAAGGATGAGACCTCCTACATTTTACAGGCAGAGACACGATGGCGGCGAGAATTGGTGATGGAAATGGAGAAAGTCTTTAGCGTGCTAACTTGCGGAAGATGAGAGTGTAAGATGGGCGCTTACATGTTAGATGAGGAGGCTGGGCCTTGGTGGAAGTCTGTGATACGGACTCGGGCTCAGGAGACCCCAGAGTTGCCTTGGACTTGGGAAGAGTCTGTTGAGGAGTTCAACAAACAATATTTTCCGGAAGTGGTGAGGAACCAATTAGAGATACAATTTTTGCAGTTAGTACAAGGGAGGATGACAGTGAGAGAATACGGGGTAGAGTTTCTACGACTTGCCCGTGTTGCTCCGGATTACGTCGCTCAAGTGATGAAGTCAAGAGGTTTGACAAGGTTTGAAGCACGAGGTTAGGGAGGCGTAGCTCCATTTCAACTAAGGACCTATGAAGAGGTCATGAGCAAGGCGTTGGTCGAGAAGAGGAGGACAATAATAGATATAGTCAGAGGGAACAACAGAGTGGAGGAATTGAAGAAGGAAGAGCGGCGCACTATGAACCGGTGGACATATAGCCGAGGTTCATGGGCCAAAATCGAGACCATGATTTGAGGAGGTTTTGGAAGGCCGTGCATAACAACAACACCAACAGACGTTTCCATTACTTGCCTCGGGGAGACCTATTCGCTATGAGAGCCCTGCCATGTCTACTGGTGCCACTATCACACTGCGCTCTCGGACGCTAACTTCCCCACCTCGAGAGACGTGTGCCAGATGTGGCCAGCCGCATAGGACTAGAGGCTGAGAATGAACTAGAGGTTGTTTATGTGGCAAGGTGGGCCACTTGATCAAGGATTGCCCGAGATGCAGACAAGGACAAACGGCTTGATTCTGACTACGACCCATTCAAGCAAGGAAGCCGATTGTTAGGGGAGAGCCTGTACGATCCGCTCAGAAGCGAGGGAATGTGCGACGTCATCAAGGTGAAATTTTATTTTATTAAAGAAAAATTCCGTTTCATAAAGAATTTTAGATGCAAAAAGGTGCATGCATTAGGTATAGTGTAGATTCTTTTAATATAAACTGAGAGTGCATTTTGATGTGTAAATTTCTGTATGTATGTGTATATATATTATAGGTACTTTAACTATGTATGAAAGGGGAAGTGTATTTAGACATGACGCTCGAGTGTTGATAGACCCCGGGTCTACCCACTCATTCGTCACTCCACGTTTTGCTAAGAAGATGAAGATCGTTCCAGAGACGTTGGATTTCGTCCTATCTCGTGTCTATTCCATTTGGAGAGTTAGTAGACACACGGAGTTAGCTTGCAAATCCATCGTCGTGGCAGTTCAAGACTTAGAAGTGCATGAATTGGAAGCAAAGTTGTCTTGTTAGACATGCAAGGGTTTGATGTGATCCTTGGCATGGGTGGTTGGCCTTGACATTGTCGACCATTGATTGCAAGAACAAGATAGTTATATTCTGACCCAACAGAAGAAGATCATTTCGGTCTCAAGGAGTGAGGTCATCATGTACTTGATCTCGTGATGAGGGCCGAAAGATGATCGAAAGGGTTGCAGTGGATACTTAGCTTTCTTAAAGGAGGACAAGGAAGAAAAGAAACGTCATTTTGAGATAGCGGTTATGCGAGACTTGTTGGCGTGTTTCGGAAGAATTGCCTGGATTACCTCCAGAAAGAGAGGTAGAATTCGCCATTGACTTAGCACCAGGAACGGAGCCTATTTCGAAAGCACCTTATAGAATGGCTCCCGCTGAGTTAAAGGAGTTGAAGGAACAACTACAAGAGCTTATGGACAAGGGGTTTGTTAGACCAAGTGTATCTCCATGGGGAGCACCGGTCTTGTTTGTCAAGAAAAAGGATGGATCAATGCGGCTATGCATTGACTATCGACAATTGAACAAACTCACTGTGAAGAACCGCTACCCTTTGCCTAGAATAGACGATCTATTCGACCAAGAGCAAGGTATTTTTCCAAGATCGACCTAAGATCTGGTTATCATCAGTTGCGAGTCAAGGCAGAGGACATACAGAAGACAGCTTTCCGGACACGGTATGGACACTATGAATTCCTTGTGATGCGTTTGGATTAACGAATGCTCGGCGTCATTTATGGATCGATGAACCAGTGTTTAAACCACACTTGGACTCCTGCGTGGTAGTGTTAGTTGATGATATACTAATATACTCCAAATCCAAGGCGAACCACGAAGAACACTTGAGGATTGCTCTACAAGCGCTTCGTGAACACCAATTGTCGCCAAACTCGGTAAGTGTGAGTTTTGGTTGGAAGAGTTAGCTTTTGGGACATATGCGTCTCGAAAGCGGTAGATCCGGCAAAGATAGAAGCGGTGGTTAAATGGGAGCAACCAAAAGGCGATGTGAGATGTCAAAGTTTTACGGGCTTAGCGAGCTATTATCGGCGTTTAGTTGAGGGGTTTTCAAAAATATCGGGACCTCTCACAAAGTGACACGAAAAGATTCAAGGTTTGAGTGGAGTGAGGCATCGAAGAGTTTTCAAGAACTCAAAACGAGACTCACTTGACTCCGGTGTTGGCAATTCCTTGAGCGATGGAGGATCTGCGTGTCTGTGACAGCGTCATACAATGGCCTTGGTTGTGTGCTCAACCAACACAAGAAGGTGATAGCTTACGGATCAAGGCAGTTGAAAGAACACGAGAAAAATTACCCGACTCATGACTTGGGCGGCGGTCATTTTGCGCTAAAGATTTGGAACATTACTTGTATGGTGAGACTTTTGAAATTTTCACCGATCATAAGAGCCTCGATGTCTCATTTTACGAAGAGCTCAATATGAGCGGCAGATGGATGGAATTCCTCAAGGATTATGATTGCTCCATACAATACCATCACGGCAAAGCGAATGTAGTAGCCGATGCATTGAGTCGAAAGGTTATTCGATTAGCTTCCTTGATTTTGGGTATGCAAATGGAAATTATTGGAAGACACGGCATCTATGATCGAACATTAAGTCAAGGACACTGGATCCTTTTGGCTAACATATCGATAAAAGCCGGTGATATTTGGTATATCCGATCTCGGATGAAAGATCCAGCATTAACAAAGATTCGTCAAGACGTGAGTGAAGGCATCAGTTCGGACTTCTCAGTAAAAGCAGATGGTTCTTTGTTGTTTAAAGGCCGTCTATGCATCCCGGATAATGCCGATCTAAGACGAACAATTCTTGATGAAGCTCATAAGTCAAATTATGCGATCCACCCTGGTAGCACCAAAATGTACCAAGATTTGAAAAAGAATCGGTGGAGAGGATCAAACAAGACGTGGCAGTATGTGTCACGATGTTTGACTTGTCAACAAGTGAAGGTTGATCATAGACATCCTGCTGGATTATTGCAACCTTTACCAATACCAGAATGGAAGTGGGAATCGATCTCAATGGATTTCATTGTTGGATTACCTCGTACTGCCAAGAGACATAATGCTATTTGGGTCGTCGTAGACCGATTGACCAAATCAGCGCACTTTTTGCCATACAATACTACGTATACGGCAGGAAGATTGGCACCTATATATGAAAGAGATTGTAAGATTACATGGTATTCCAAGCAAGATAGTTTCAGATCGTGATCCACAGATACGCCCAAGTTTTGGAAGAAATTTCAAGAAGGAATGGGAACGACTAGACTTTAGTTCAGCTTTCCATCCTCAAACCGATGGATGAGCAGCGGGTGAATCAAGTGATTGAAGACATGCTCGAGCGTGCATGCTTGATATGCAAGGATATTGGATGAGTATCTACCGATGCTCGAGTTCGCGATAATAACGCTAAACGAGCATTGGCATGGCACCATATGAAGCTCTATATGGACGATGCAAGTCACCTCTCAATTGGGAAGAAACAGGTGAGAAATTTGTATTAGGACCAAAGCTACTTGAAGATAATGCTACCGTCGTTCGAATTATCAGAGAAAGGTTGAAGACAGCACAAAGTAGACAGAAAAGTTACGCCGATATAAAGCGGACTAGTGTTGACTACAAAGTGGGCGAGCACGTGTTTGTGAAAGTGTCACCTATGAAAGGTGTAATGAGATTTGGCAAGAGAGGGAAGTTAAGTCCACGTTATGTGGGACCATTTGAAATTTTGGGACGAGTAGGTGAAGTTGCATATCGCATTGGTTTACCTCCGCTATTCGATCGAGTACATAATGTTTTCCACATATCAATGCTCAGAAAGTACGTGAATGATCCGTCTCATGTGTTAGGGAAGCAACCTATAGAGATGTGTGAGGACATGAGCATGATAGAGGAACCAGTGGAGATCTTGGATCGGAAAGAACAAGTACTGCGCACTAAAGTAATTCCCTTAGTGCTTGTTCGATGGAACAATCATCCTAAAGAAGAGGCTACTTGGGAACGAGAGGCCGATATGAAAGAACAATACCCAGCCTTGTTTCCAACGACGTGAGAATGCAATGTAAACCACAAACGTGTTGTGAAATCTCCACTATACTTGTATTTCAATGGAAATTTTGATCCAATCTGTCATGAATTGTCAAAAATAGTAAAAAGAAACAAGAGATTGAAATTCTGCAGAAATTGGGCAAAATCGATTAATCGAATTTCAAATCGATTAATCGATTTGGAATTTCGATTAATCGATCTTGTTCGATTAGTCGACTGGCATGTGCCAGTGACTGAAAATGAAAAGTTGAGTTAGAAAATGCATAGAAAGAAATTTCGATTAATCGAAATGGGATTTCGATTAATCGAATACTTAAGAAATTTTGGAAAATTTTTGAAGTTTTTGCACGATTTCGATTAATCGAAACTAAGTTCGATTAATCGATTTTGAGATTTCGATTAATCGAAACGAATTTCGATTAATCGATCGCACGCCAGATGAGCTCAAAATTTTAAATTTTAAACAAACACGATTTGATTAATCGAAATATTTTCGATTAATCGAATTTTATTTTCGATTAATCGATTTGAGAAATCGATTAATCGATTTTACGCTGCTTAACTTAGTTTTAATTTCGATTAATCGAAATGCAATTTCGATTAATCGAGCCGCTATATAAATAAATTTGGGGATTTCATTCCCATTCAAATCATTTGGCTTGGGATTTTTGCCATCTTCTCCTTCTTCTCCAACCAACCGAGTGCTCTAGGGTTTGGGTTTTCACGATTCGTCCAAAATCGCCAAGATTCGCCTCCGAAACCTAAGGTAAACCCTAGATTTCCGTTTTTTCTTCAATTCAAGCTAGATAAACCCTAGTTTAGTGAACATGCCGCCCAAAACCCGTTTATCTTCGAAGAAGGCAACCTCCAAGTTGCCGGTTAGGCGTAAGAACGCCGCACCACCACCACCTACCCCATCGCCGGTGAGGACTCCGACACCGTCGGAATCGGAGACCACCTCCGCTTCGATGGGCGCATCTACGCCTGTAGTCTTCCCGAATCCACCCCATGCCACCACCACCCACCAACGTGGAGCAACCAAACGAGTGGTGGGCAGCCAAGACCTTTGAGGTCGAATACACCATCGACCCTACCCTATTCACAAATCCCGATTTACCGGGCGAGACCCAATGGGCTCGAAACTACCTTACAAGTGCCGGACTCGGCAACCTACTCAAACCACTCCGGGGTTCTTACTACCCTAGATTGGTTAGACTCTTTTACCAAGGGCCGAGATGGCCCTACCGATGCTGTGTTTTGACCAAGATCGAGGGTCGAAGATACGATCACTGACGTCACATACACGAGGTGCTCGAAAAGTGCTATCTCGAGTTTACCCCAAAACTACCCTATTTCCACCCTTCGAGGAGGACCTCGATTCGAAGAAGTCATGACCCGCATGACAAACGGGAAGAAGGGTCGGGCACTTCATCAAAAGGGTCGATCTTCCACCCTACATGTGGATGCTCGACTCAATAAAATGCAACCTCTACCGATGCATCGAAGGCGGTCACAAAGTGCAACATGCACTTTACGCGCCTTCAGGGTCGATGGTTTGATGCTACCAAGGTCATCCTAGAAGGGATGAGGTACATCAAGGGTAAGTTGATGAAGGGCAACATGCGGCCCAAGGAGAAGATGCCGTATGCTCGGCTCATCTCGAGCATGTTGGAGTGCTACTCTGACGAGCCCTCCTACACTATTTCACCTCACGAGGTGAGGGCTACGGATCGCGTGAAGACGTTCACAAAGTCTTCATGGACCCGTAGCTACAACCTGTTGAAGCGGACCCTACCAGGGTCCCGCCCCGCCTCAAAGACCCAAAGAAGAAGAAGAAGAAGCAGCGGTAGCCCCGCCACCACCCCCACCACCTCAGCAGGACCCACTTGAGGGTGGGGCACACCCTGCCGCAGCCGAGCCATCCATGGAGAGGGTTCCCTCCCACACCACAGCCACGCCGACACCACCTGCACACTCCCCATGACTCCCACCTCATCCTCATCCGGCCGCCTCCATCCGGGTCCTACCATAGAGGACGTGTTGGCAGTAATGGACGCAAATAACGAGAGGATGAACAGGAGGATTGATTTCCTCATGTTTCACACCCTCCAGTTCATCTACCCCCACACCTACATGGATATGTTGGCCCGCGAAGAAGAGTGGACGGCCGGACGCACCGCCTTCCATCGAGGACCCGTCTTCTATCCCACTACAGACGCGGCTCCTTCCACATCCGCATCTACTCCGCCGACCCAGACGCTTGACAGCCTGGCAGAGCTGCCTGCAGACCCACCGATCCTGCGGACCGATCTGACGGGGGGACTGTTTGAGTCGTCTATGTATTTTGTATTTTGATTTATACCTGTAGTTTATATTGTACGCCAACTTATTGGCATTGTAACAAAATCTTCAATCCTTAATACAAAGAAAGCTTTTTATATAAATTGTTAAATTTTGTTACATTTTACTTCCATGTTTGTATTGTGTGAATGTGTGGAGACTTAAATACGTATGGGTAAAATGAACCACCTCACCTCCGAGTGTGCGGGGGGGGGGGGGAGAGCGTGCACACCACCACACCGTTGGGTGATTTTCGAGGACGAAAATTCCCAAGGTGGGGAGGATGTAATAGCCCTAAAAATCACGTTAAACTATGACCTCGGGATCCGTGCCCGATTGGTCTTAGGTTTGACCATAAGATAGTTCAAAGATGAACTTAAAGTGAGATGAGCGGATGTGATGTGTGAACCAGTGTAGAAGAGTGGAGAGATAGAGGAGTGTGTAGAGTAACATACACCGAGGGGTGTGTATGTGTTCCACACCGAGAAAAGAAATAAGATAAAAAGGGTGAAAACCCTAACTTTCATGTTTTTGTGGTTGAGAGAAGTAAAGAAGAGAGAGAAAGAGAGAGGAGTGAGAGAAGAGTTATTGCAACTGTTTGGAAGAAGGAGTCAAGCATTAAGGAGGCCGGATTCGACGCAAGGGATCCGTTAGAGCCAAAGCTAGAAACCCTAGCCTTCCAACTATTGATAGAAATCAACTTGAGATCTATCCAAGGTAAATTTTTGTAAATAAGATGCATAGATCATAGGGGTTAAGTTGTGGTTAAATGTGGGTTAGATCATAGGATAATGGCTTAGAAAAATAGAGGAAAAAGTATGGGAAAAGATTGGGAAGAACAGCTCGAAAAGGGCTGAATCTGACAATTTCGATTAATCGAAATTGGGTTTCGATTAATCGAAATTGGCCAGGAAGTTGAAAGGTCAGAAGACCACGATTTCGATTAATCGAATTGGATTTCGATTAATCGATTTGATTTCGATTAATCGATTTGAGAATCGATTAATCATTGGAACCTCGATGGACCCCAAGGGTTGGAGGAAATGATTTAAGGAAAAATCGACTAATCGAAATGGGATTTCGATTAATCGATTTTAGTTTTCGATTAATCGATTTGGGATCGATTAATGGACTTGTGAAATTCAACTGTTCGAACAGTAGGTGTACTTTGCGAAAAGAAGAAATTGATTAATCAAACCGGATTCGATTAATCGAATGAAAACTCAACTGCTCGAACAAGAGGTGTACTTTATGAAGAAGAGTTTCGATTAATCGAAATCGATTCGACATGTCGAAGCTAAACTTCATTGTTTCAACGGTGAGTTTACTGCGAAAAGGAGAATTTCGATTAATCGAAATTACCGATTAATCGATATTGACCTTGATTAATCGATTTTGGAAATCGATTAATCGAACCAAGTTCGATTAATCGATTCGATTTCGATTAATCGAGTAAATTTTGTTGACTTTAGGTTTGACTTTAAGATTCTTGGAGGATCTTATACCTTCTTTATTGCATCCCTTGTGATGTGTTTTACTGTTATGTGGTACCATAGGCGGTACGTGTGAGCTAGTGCAGAAGGAGCCACGTGGGACCTTGATGCATTGAACAAGTGAAGACTTGAGGTAGGGAACACCTTGAACATGTACTTTATTTTACAAGAGCATGTATGTAGTGATATACATTTCAATTCAATTTTTTTACTCAAAGAATTGTGAAAAGTGTGTGTGTGACATTCATAAGAGTAACGAATGAGCCATCCCTGGGGATGAAGAAGTAAAGAGATAAGAGCATGGTGTGTGATAAGTTAATGGATACATCCTGTGGATGTATCCACAGATTGAATCATGTTTGATAGGGCCTAACTGATATAAGATAGCACACTTACACGGTGAATAACTATATGTAAGGCACCGATATTTTTGTTATTTGAGGTTCCTTAGGTTACCCCACCGACGTGGCGGGATATCTACGACTGACACGGCAGGATATCCGTGACGATACTGGTACGAAACCGTAGGCCGGATGAGGCTTATCCGACATAGTAAGCACACCCTGGGTGTTGATTGAGATAAGTGAAACTCGCCACCAATCCCGTGAAAGGGGCTTGGGTACTATATGGTATTCCTGTGGAATACATTAAAAGCTTCATATAGATGACGATGAAGGGTAGCTCATCGGCTCGATGCTATATTGCTCGGGGATTACTTAAGTTGAAAGTTTAAGTTTTGCTTTAGGCCTTTTCAAAGATTTTTCATGAGTAAATGAAAACATAAGAAATCAACAAGAAATCTGAATGCTTTTAACTGCTTTTATCAACAATGCATAGTTACATCATGCATGGTATATCATAGAATATATGTGAGTTATAACTTATATGTTCAGCAGTGTTTGTTCCCTATTGGGCTAGGATGTAGCTCACCCTATAGACTATACGCCGCAGGCCCATTAGTAGCAACGCCGAGGTTTCAGGGACGCCGATCCCATGAGTCGGACTTTGCCGCGGCGAGAGTTGGAGCCACCTCCAGAGGACTTCTTCTAGAGGACTCCGTTGTGCTACTTTGAGGAGTTTTGAGTAGAGATTGTACGGCTTGGTATGTCAAGCCTTTATTTTGTGAAAACATGTATATGTATAGAGTTTGGATTATTCCTTTGGGGCGAACCATCTGTGATGATTTATATCATCGATGGTTCGGATCGGTTCTCCCTTCATGTAGAGGCATGAGGGTAGAACTGTCTTTTGAAAAGTATTTCTAATTAGATTTAAATTCCGCAAGTTGTTCTTATTTCTTTTTATGCTTGATATACCAGTGTTCCGTGCATAGTTAAGGGGCACGGTCAAGATGATCGTGCTGATGGCACGGGTTTCGGGGTGCCGAAATCCGGGCTGTCACACTTACACTATCAAAGTTTCTCATCGTCGCGACCAATTTATCGTAAGAAAGGAATTCTCACGAAAAGACTCGGGCATATCGTCTCTCGAATCCGATCTCCATCAACCCAAATCATCGTAGGATTCGAAACACGCTTCAACAGGTGGGTGCCTCTAAATCCATCTTAAATTATTTAGTTATTTCTTAAAAAGAAAACCCTAATTTTTCCTTAAATTTTGATAAATTTCGGGTCTTAAAAACATAGAAATTAGGCCCAAAATCGATAGGATCGTTTTTCCCAGATTTTCGTGAAATTCGGCCAAACTCTTCAACAGACACAGCCTCGGTATTTTGGCCATAACTTTTTACCCCGAACTCGGATTGACATGATTCTTGCGGCATTGGAAAGAAGACAACGAGATCTACAACTTTGTCTGAAATAGTAATTTCACGAATTTAATATTTTTAAGGTCAAAATTGAGCTGCAAGTCGGGATACGTTTTAGATGATCCAAGGTTACACGGGTTTGACATTATTTTTTTAACTCTTTGACTACTTTATGCTAAACTTATCTCTAGACTTATAAATCCCTAAGATTAAATAAAATACATTAAATAGCTTGCATCGAATAACAATCTATAAGTTTAAGGGGTCAAATATAGACGCTTTTCAATACTTACCATTCTATTACCTCCTCTAAGCCTCATACAATTCTTGAATTGACACATGCGCTCCTTTAGAATTTTAAAATATGTTGGATCGCTATACCAGTCAATCACTAAATTTCATGAATATAATTAACTTTAATGAAGTATAGTTTCAACACTATTATAAAATAAATATAGTTAAATATTTCTTATTTTCTGTTTTACTTTAATATTTCATATGTTATGCTCTTTATTAATTTTCTTCAAAAATATGAAATGTTTAAGGTTTATGTTATAATTCATTCTTATATATGTTCACCATTATCATATGACATTCATCATATAGAAAATCACGATAGGGCATACGCATATAAGTTAAGAATAAAATATGACACATGACTTAAGCCTTCGTCACGGTGGGATTTCTTTCACGGTCACGTGGAACTTGGAATGTAGGCATCCATGTACGGATGCAACCCCTCTATGGTAGTATGGGATACCACACGAAGTACATCTAGGTTACTACGGAACCCGTCCCTTGGAAAACGTGGTTTAGTGAAGCCTATCGCACCGTGGCCTATTCTAACTAAGTTTTAAGAAAAAAATGAGAAAAGAATATGTTAAGACACATATATATTAAGAAAGTGGGGACTTAAGCCCACGCAAATATAAAATCGGGGCGGGGACCTAAGCCCAGAACCGAATAATGTTATGATATGTTAAGATACGCTGTGAAGGCCAGCTAAATATAAATTAAGTTTCTACACGTGCCATACCTTACGAGCCACCGTAAGGGCTTAACGTCTGCAGCCAAGACGGGTCTTAAGGACATTATAGCCTTGTCTCGAACTAAGGGGACATCGTGGTTACTATGCCGGCAACCTCATCTGGCTGGATGGTGGTTTATGTTATGATATGGAGGTTAGGTGGTTATCTACACGTGGACCTCGCGTGGTAGGCTCGAGCAGCGATCCTGGCACAGATCGTTTAAATAAGATAAGATGCGAAGTACGTTGTGTAGGCGTATGGAGTAATTAATAAGACTTACGATATGTCACGTATGCTAAGTTGATGAGACAAATAGGAAAAGAGATGAGAAAATAGAAGCATCATGCACTCTTCATGTTATATTAGTATATTTTTCAGTCTTGATTATGATAGTCTATGAATTATGGATAAGTTTATTTCATTTATTTAAGATGTTGATTATATTTTAAAAATGCACCGCAATTCAAGCGATTGCACACACGCCCACCTGAGTAAGTTATGGTGGATCGATTGTGCAACCCGCTGAGTTTACGCGATTGAGTAAACTCACCCCCCTCCCAAAATCTAACAGTTTCAGGTGAAAATTCTGCTTATCCCGTCCGTGATGATTTGAAAGCTGCTGATCCAGAGATGGCTCATATAAACAAGGATGTCGGCTACCACCTTGATGAGAGCGTAGATCCAGCAGATTTTTACCAACATTGAGAACCCTTTTACTCTAGTTTTCATTATTTCTTGAGAGACTTGTTTTAGCCTTGATATATGGTGTGAGTTTACATTTGAGACCGTTTTACCCTATCTGAAACTGATTTTGATTTGATATCCTAGATACATGGTTATGATTAAGTACTTCATTATTTTTGTCTATGTTTTTCGTTATTAATTTATGAGTAAATTATTTTTAATGCTATCACTACGTGAAAAAGCCCAAAAAACCACTGCCTTAAATAGTGGTTTTTTCAAAAAACTACTGTCTTTGACAGTGATTTTTTTTCAAAAAATCACTGCCCTAAACAATTGTAAAAAAAGGAGTGGTTTTTTTTTACCACTATACAAGACAGTGGTTTATGAAGTTCATAAACCACTGTCTTGTATAGTGGTAAAATAAAACCACTCCTTTTTTTACAACTGTTTAGGGCAGTGGCTTTTTTATACAAAATTTTTTTTAAAAAAAAATTACGTCGACAATTTTTTATGCAAATTTTTTTAAAATAATATTTTTTTTATGCTTTTTTTTAATGCAATATTTTTTATGCTTTTTGTAATACTTTTTTTTAATGTAATTTTTAATGCTTTAAAAAAAATTATATAAAGAAAAAAAGCTATTAATCTCATATTCAAGCACATCCATAAATAAAATAGATGCCAAATTCTTTTATTCAAACAAAATATTGCATTTCAACCTATGATCCAACCTTTCAAATCAATCAAATATTTTAAACTTTACATGCTCAATCCTTTTATTCCAAAAAAAAAAAAGAGTTAACAATCTAAGGACCCCATGACCTAGTTTCATAATTAAAAAAATATATATATGCTTCGCCTCTCCTGCCAAATATCCCCGTCCCCTAGTGATCCGTTTGAGGTGAGCTTCAAATCGAAAAGTTTTGCCTGAAATCAAAAGGAGAACGTAATTAAATATTTATGATATTAAGCAATTAAATTGAGATATTGATGACTTCTCACTACAAAATGGTATCAAAGACTTGCGTGTTTGTGGAGAAGAGGAAGAAACTATAGAACACCTTTTCCTTTCATGCCCGTGAGAC
Organism: Chloranthus sessilifolius; assembly: GCA_021018995.1. NCBI lineage: Eukaryota > Viridiplantae > Streptophyta > Magnoliopsida > Chloranthales > Chloranthaceae > Chloranthus > Chloranthus sessilifolius. The sequence goes on along the minus strand of CM037597.1, from coordinate 26,759,281 downwards.
AAGTATGGGCCTCATTTCTCCCGTGAGTCGAGTGATCATCCTGCAAAAAGCTCATGTCAGTATGATAAATTAAACATGCAAGCATCTTAGAACACCAGAATCAACAAATTAAGCATGAATTTTCACCTTGGCAGATGTAGCTATTCTAATGCTTATAAACTATGAATGGACATAATTTCCAGTTTTTTTTAAAAAAATTACTAAAGACTACGAATTAATCTTATTAATTTTTACTGCAAAAGAATGACAAAAACACGAAAATATCAAGAATAAAGGAAGATGAAACTATTTCTGCCAATGTATATATTCTGACCAAATGTGTTCTCCTGTTGAAGTTAAAAAGCACAAAAATCCAAAGCCCAAATTGCCAAAAAAAGAAAAAGAAAAAAGATGGCTTTTATTACTATTTAAATATTTTTGTAGTGATTTTTGTAGGAATGGAATAACTTCATGTAAGAGATCTTGTAACTGTGACCATATTTTACCATAAATTTAATTGTATTTTGACTATTTTCATATTTGACCTTTAAGCATATTGAATAATCAACACAAAACACATAAGATAAATAATATTAGTTGTACTCATGTATCCTCATTTCGGTGGGGATCAAAATCGAAACGATTCGGCCGATAACTTGAGTTATTGGGCGAAATTTTGAACCATGTTACAAGCCAATGATCTAGTCAACTGGTCAAAGTCAAATTCTTTTATTAGCCAATCAACCTGAGTCAAACTTTCCTAGATTTTATTGGCATATTAGAGCCATAAATTCTTTGGTTCTCTGCATTGTTCTTTAATTTTCTGTTACAAGCGGTAAGTAATTGAAGTTATTTAATTTTCATAAGCTTTTAGTTTCTTTAAGAAAGCATTTACCACCTGTGCCATGGTTCTACAAATGTCTAGCATTAAAGGAAGAGTCTCACTAGAAGCAGGGATGCAAGTTTTGGACTGAAAATTACAGATGTTTTGAGATGAATATGAAATGAGCATTAGAAACACTGTAGCATTGATAAAAGGTTTATTAATGGTATGTCGTATGCATTTTTTAAGAGTTATACAAAACAGTCAACCATGTCGAGACAATATCAGACTCAAGGTAACAACATCAGTATTGGTCTTAGTGGTATAAACAAGTAGAAGTATTGAAGGGGTATAAACAGCAACAACACCAACAATATTGGTGGGAAAATTTGTCAATACTTATGGGCTAATATTTTTCTATCATTTTAACAAATAATGGATGGACAATATATAAGCACAAAAGGTTACTTCAAATATCCAAACGTCATGACAAATTTCAGAACATATCAGATTGGCCAATCACAAACCATTTCCACTAGCAGAACACATCCATACTGACTCTGAGAATATGCAGATTTACTTGTTCAAAATCAAGATGAAACCTTTGCAAATTTTCCACGCAAGTAAAATTAGGTAATTTGATTATAATATGGCAGAGACTAACCAGACCAGATTTTATTACAGGAGTATTTTTTGGCTTCAGAAAGCTAACCAAATAAAAACTCAGTAAAGTGTAAGAAAGCCAAAAAAAATTGTGAAATAAACAGTCCATCATAATTAGGATTCATGATCTAGCTGCTGAGTTCCCTCTAAAAATGGAGGCTGATTATGCAGCACAGGACAAACAATTCTGGTGTCACTAGTTAGCCGCAAAGGACAAACAATTCACATGTCCCTAGTTTATATAGCAGCTAAGAAATATGGAACCCAATTCTGTAAGAGGAAAATTGCTGCCACAGTCAGAACTAGTTTGATCTCACTTTTGTAAGACTAAAATTGTGCCATAGTCGAACCGCCAGAATCTCAATACAAATGCTACAATAGCTGGAATATCGTAATATCATTATTATCAGCAACTATTATTATAATATCATTATTATCATAAAAAACTTACAAAACTTTCAGGTTCGGGTTCTGAGACAAGGTTGAAAGAATGGGTCCCATCAAACAGACCCTTACATACCATGGCAGCATAGGCATCAATTTTCCCTTGGCGAGCAGACTTGTTAAGGCCCCTAAAAGAAAACAAAAAAAAAGGCTGACATGTTAGCCATCAAGGTGATTTAAGTAGACAAGTTCAAAGATCTATTGCTTCTCTCTCTGTTTTAATTGGTACCCTGTTTGGGCCCCTCCATGGCTTATGATCACCCTACCCTCCTGAGAAATACTTGTTTTCTATTTTCATTATTGAACGAGTAGATGAGGTTTGCATTTAAAAAATGAAAAAAAAATCATAAGCATCATTAATGATGTTGTGATAGAGGAATTACATATTAATCATAAAGTCAACAGCCTCTGTTGATGTCCCATGTTAAATCCCAGATACACTCTCCAACCCCTGTGAGATTAAGAAAGATTGAAATTAGCAAAAGGGCATTTGAGGTACACTACAGCTGCGGAATTTTTGCAAGAAGATCAGGTAATTTTGGTTTAATTTAAGGTAACTCCTATGTTACCCATCTCAAGTACATTTGACCATTGCAGGTACCTACCAAATACCTAAGATTCTTTTCCTTTGCATAAATCTATAATAATAATGGAATGGAACGGAACCACACCAAGGAGGCCATAAAGTCATTAGAGGCTACCCTAGGGCCTACAAATCAGTAATCAATCATTTCAGATTCTAAGGGTTTCTGGATATATTCCACTGATGTAAATAATTGTGTTAGCGACAAACACAGAATTTGTTTTAAGACTTTTTAGTGAGTATTCAAAAAATTGCTAGCTTCTTATTTATCTTAATTAGGTTGAGAGGGCTCAAATTTACAACTCGGTAATTAACCCCGACTCTTCCCCCCAATAAAAAACGATTAAACGAATACCAAGAACAAATGAATAATCAAATAACTCACGAATTTTTCCAGCAACTTGACATGTGAGGAGATATTGAATATGCGAAGAAATCTTGAAAATAGACGTAAACATAGTTGTCTCGACTTTAAGGATCCATAGGAAGAACAAAGTGATAGACTTTTCACAGATGTTGAAGCGTAGTTTTGGGGTTTATAGAGGTTAATAATCCGCAATTTCTTAGACTCTTCAAGAGGAATTGCAAGGCATTAGCGTAAAAAATCTGATAAAAGACTAGAAGACAGCCTTAAGTGCATTGAACAGATAGCAATCATGGGGAAAATGAAATTGCTAACGAGTGGCTCAACTTATAGAAGAAATTAATCGACAATTAAAATATGGATACTTATATGAGCATGCCATTTTTTTAGAATTACACACCACTAAAAAATTTCAAATTTTTCATCTTTTTTAAATCAATCACTATTGATTGTACATGATCAAAATATTGATCATGAGTTTTAAAAATTTGAAAACTTATCTAAATTTTAATCAATCTAGACCATTCAATGTAACAATCTATCTTTTCTATGATGACACTCAAGGAAGGAAGGCATAGTCTACGGTATCCTACCCTATCATTTCTAACACTTATCATCTATCACTATTGATTTTATATGATCAAAGCGGTGAGCATATACTTTAAACTTTTGAAATTTAAATAAAGTATAATCAATCAATCTCGTGCATGTAATATGATCATTTTCTATAATACTATAACAAACAAGCAAGACATAGTCTACAATACGTATGCTTATCATTTCTAACACATGCATCTAGCACCATTGATTTTATATGATCAAAACAAGAATAAAAAAAAATTAAAAAAATCTTGAATTTAAATTAAATAATCAATCAATCACAGCCATGCAATGTTAGCATTGTCTATAATATAATGAGAAAAAAGTATGTGAAGTAAAAAGATAATGAGAACTTGAGAAAAAAATATACTGCAAAAATAAAATTAGTAAAAAAGTGAACCGTGCTGGTTCAGATTGAACTGGTTGGACCGGCCGGCTTTATAAAAAACTAAATCCCTTGGTTGACTATATACATTAGCGGTATCAGCCAATACTAACTAATACAGATACCAATGAGGTATTGAAATCGGATCAATCTATAACCAATAGATATCGATATTGGCTAAGTTTTGAAACCATGGGGAAAAAATCCATGCCCCGCTTCATTGGTCTCAGAATTAATTGTCTCCAACAAGGATCTTCCGTACAATTGGAAGGAAATTCATGGAATGTTCTATGATGGCCTAGTACTAGCTTGGCATTCATGGAGGTTAAGTGATTGGCTTAAGGAGATCACCATGGATCAAAATTTTCGATATGGTACTTTCCCATACATTTACATCGATACATTGAATGTATCGTATCGTCTGCACCGATATCGGTTTTGGGCTCATACGCATCGGTTTTCCAAATTTTAATCCTTGATACCGACTACGACGTGTTAAAACTGCTGACATTTGCAAGAACATTCATTGAGAAGTTAATCGTAAAAGCGGATTTAGTAGCTAAGAAGGTGTTCATCAAATAAACAATGTTTTCAAAGAGTGACTTCGCCTTTGCAACTCTTCTTCTCCTTTACTTTTTACCTATTCTTACGTTTTTTTTTTTGATAATTTCCTCACTAGGGTGTAAATTGGCCACTTTTAATTCTTTTTGCATACAAGGTATTATTTTACATTATTGCACTCACAGCTTTCATAATATTCCCCATCACTCGTAAGGCTAAAAATCTTATTGGATAGGTTTGCCCGTAATGTCTCCAATCTCTTCTTTACTTTAGTTTTCAACAATAATAAAGCTATTGAAGATGATAGCCACATATTCTATCGCCCACAAACACCACAAAGCCAGAATATTCACTAATTTTTTGCCATTAATCCTTCCAATCTGTTCATTACTTTAGTATTCAACAATAATAGAGCTATTGATGGTTATAGCCACATTTCTATTCCCTTACAAACACTACAAATCCGAATGTTTACTCTTTTTTGCCTTTAATCCTCGGTTTATGATCAAGATGAATTATTTGGCTATAACCATCCCATACATCTTCCTCGAAAATATATGCATGTTACAAACAATACTCCAAAAGCAATTATCTCGAAAAGACGCTAATGATGCAACAAGCAAAGCGTTGTTCAAAAGTAAATATTATATATGTTCGATCATATTAGACGCCAAAACTAACATCTAAATCATTACACAATTACTTAGAGAAGATAAAGTATCAAGAGGAGACACAAAGTGATGATCAAAAGCAAAGCTCTCAATTGCATTTCTGTAGTGGTTGTTTCAGATATTCGATGGCCTCATCGAGCATCAAGCCTTTTATCGGTCTACCAACAAAACCAAGAAAATCAAACCCAAAACTCAAATACCACAGTCCAACTCCAATTCAAAGCCAATTGAAAGTAGAACTAACAACAAAGTATACCTTGTTAGAATTGGGATGAGATTACGCAATGCTTTCATTTTCTCATTAATTTCGCTCCTCCTCCTGCTCATCAATTCCACGTATAGATAGTTACACCAATCGACAAACAAAAATAAAACCCAAACCCAAAACTAATTAATTGAAAAAGTATTCATCACAAATTTGGCTCGGGGCCTTCTGCCGCAAAAGGTGAAACTATAGGTCCTCTGCTTCAAAAAATGAAACTTTCAAGTCCGAAGTGCAAAATTTCCCTTTACAATAGGTCTTTTGTAATGAAATTTTTTACAAGTTCAAGAAGAAGAGATGAAGTGCTTACCAACTAAAATAAAACTTAGCATGAGCATCAAAGTAACTCGAAGAGAACGGTCAAGAGATATTGTAAGCCTTGTAATCGTGGGGAATCCTCCAACTCGTCAAAAACCTTTTAAGACAACACTATCGTAATACCCCGTGAGGCCATGAATAGAACTCTACCTCCTATATTTTTATAGTGAAACATAATACAACACCACCAGATTGAATAGAAATGATTCAAATTATAGTACTGCATTTTATTGCGATCCTGAATGGGAAAAGAGTATCAGTAATTATAATGAAGGGCAATAGTCAGGTCCAACTTGTTGAACCTAATTTCTCTTGGTTTATGCTTATAATGACTACCTACTCGCACAAAAAAGATTCAAATAGTCAACAAAGAGTATGCAGTTTGACTTGAGTGAGAAGTTCACCTATAGTTCATTTAACTGAAATTTTAATCAAATGGTGGAATTGATTCAAATTTTTGAATAATATTGTTTATAGCTGTATCCCACAACCATCGAAAATCGCTTGTTATTTCCAAACGCTAGAATAAGTGTTCACTAAGAATACAGCATTTACAGCATCCTACATCTTTGTGCGCTACCTACATCTTTGTTCCACTCTAAATTGAAATCTAGCTCTCTATCACCCATTAAAGCAGGCTGTCAATTATTCAAGCTAACACCAATCGTTATATTGATAAAGGCGACCAAGAATACAGCATTTACGTAATCGGATCAAGAATAAAATAAATAATATTTTATCTATATTAAATGTAATTTCTAATATATATTTTTTGTTCTACCCAAAATTTATCCGAAAGTTATCCAAAATGAACTGAAATGACCCCCGACTAAAATATTGCCAAAACTGAAATTTGTCAAGATGCTCATAGGGTACCTATGTTTGCGCCTGTTTGTTTCGAAAACGTCGCATCCGAAACCCCATCAAACCCATTGACGATTCAAATCGACAATGGAGATCATTTCTCATGTCAATTTTCCATACAATGGATTGAGACCATGAATTTAATATTGAAGGTTAAATTTTTATTCTCACATGACACATATCTCAAATCAAGGCCCTAGATTGAGTGTGATGTTGCCATGTGATTTTAGAGACACATATTGGGGATCGGTGTCACATGGAAAAAAATCAGGAAGGTCAGCGTATGTAAGAAAAGTAATGATGCAATATATTACCCTGTTTTGGCATATGTAAGAAAAGTACGTTGTCATAGTAGTTTCCGAAGATATTACCCTGTTTTGGCATCTCATTGTTTTTTAATTCATGGATATTTTATGAATATATGGGGTTGGAAAAAGGACTGATGCAATATATTCAATATAGCAACACCTCTCTCGAACTGGTCCAGATAAGGAAGAACATAAGTTTTTCTTCCTAAATGAGGCTTTCCTTCATTTAATGTAGAAGCAATCTTCCACTTAAAAATCTACAATCTACTCGAGTGATTTGAATGTCTCATCGAATAAATTTGGAGTCATAATGAATAGCTTCTAATATTAAAAAGCGTATGCAAAAAGTAATGCATTAGAACATAGGATGAAAGAGGGTTGGGCCTCTAGCTCAATTGGAATTTTGCAACGTTGAGGTTGCGGTGTTCAATCCAAAGATGCTTACACATGAAGAAAAAAGAAGATGAAGGATGGGATCTTGACTCCTAGTACAAAGTTAAATTTCTTTTAAATTTTTTCTCAGAGTTCATAAGGCTCAACAATTTTTTGGTTCTCCTTGTGTCTTATTTATTTGAATAACGTCATTCCCTCGATTATCAATGATCATATCCAAAAGATAACATCATAAGCTAACCCAGCCTATTGGGTCATAAAAGGTCCATTTGTGAACGGAACCTCGATACATTAGGAAGAAGGTTTATCACTTCCTAATGTATATATATACACACACACACACACACAAAAGGTTTATCACTTCTTCATAGTAAATAGAAGTACGAGAATGATGAATGCAATACTATCAAAATATTCATAAAACAGGATATGAGAAGTAACATACCAAAAGAATGCATGAAGTCCAACTTACCAAACAAGAGCACCACACTCCAACACAATTGCAATAAGTGTTAAGAGCTTGTTATGAACCTGGCAAAAGTTGAAAACTACATGATCACAGATCCCAAGATGATAGTCTACTTTAAAACAAAACAAATAATTGGATTTACAATATATATATAAAAAATACGCCGAAACTTACATAAAGAGTACAAAAAAGAGCAATTATAACTATGACCAATTTTGGCATTTTTACAAGCTTCTAAAAAAACTAGGCCTAACTATGACCAAAATTTCATACCACCAGATGATGGTCCTTACTAATTTAATATTTTGGCTATACAAGATGGTCCCATCAATTGATACTGCTCCAATCGATGAGCACATGCATTGATTGCCGGTAGAGTTGAGCACTGATTTTTCGAGAACCAAGTAACATTCATGACCAGCAAAATTTTTCAGACTATATGACAGGTAAAAATAAATACTAGCACAGATCACTGGAGAAAGAAAAAAGCCAAGGGAAAAAAAAAGAAGCCATAATGGTATAGGGAATGATGAAGAAATGGAGGAAAGTTTTGAGGCAAAAACAAGAAGGAACAAAAAAATAAAGACTGTCAGATACCCACAAGGAAATCTACTCTAACCATAAAGGAAACCAAATCTCAGATTTGATAAGGGGAAGGGGAAACAAAAGATGTACCAAAAAGTCATAGCTTTAGCAGAGGAAGACATTATATTTTGTATCAATTATGATAAAATTTTGTAGAAGCAATGTTACGGCAAAAAATGCACACAAACTCCTATACTAAATGTTATGGGAAACAAGGAATAGCAAAGTAGAGGCAAAAAGATTGGCTCTCCTTCACTTCATCATTCAAGTGGTACAACTTTTGAGGCACCAATTCCATAACTAGATGACTCGCACATTTGAGGCCCTAATATGAATACCTTGCACAAATATTATTATCTTTTAACGGACCTACACTAAAATACATATATTCATTTACTTGTTAGATTAATTCACTTGCAGCTTGCATATTTTAATGAACAAGAGAATCTTATTCCTGGCATACGAAATCTATTTAAAGTGAAATATTTGTGCAAGGTACCTTTAAAAATAAATTAATATTCTGAATTGTCTTGATAGATTCTTTTGTTGGCGTTTTAACATGGTTTTATAATTTCTGGGAGGTTAAAGTCGATGACTATTCCAGAGTGTTGTCATGACAGTCTAAACAGAATATCACAACACCATGGTTGGAATGACCCAATTACATAATCAGTAATAAAAAAAACTGAGAACAGAGAATTCTTGTTGGGTATAGATGCTCCAACATATATTGGAAATATACAAGACCATCCTCATTGATTACTAATATTATACTATTATAATTATTGTTATTATAACTGTTATGTATTCTTTGTCTTTTTGTTCTTATTGATATTCTTATAATTATTTATCACTGTCATCTTTGACTGTTAAAAGGGATTCCATTAATCAAAACGAAGAGGAACAAAAGATGAGGTATGCCCACTTGCAGATACAAATGGACGCTCACCGAAATAAAAGGCAAAGCTCCAGTGCAATACATCAAGCGGGACGACACCGCACAAGAGAAAAAAACAATGACCTGCAAAGAATGGGCAGTGGTCACTGCAAATTGACGCCTACTGCAACCCACTTAAATGCGAGAGAGCAAAAAACAAAAGGATTACATAAAGCTACTAATACCACGCCAGAAACAAAAAACATGGCAATCCCCACTAAGCCAGAAACAAAAATCTGATGCAACCTATAAATTGAAATCCCAAAAGGATCCATTATAGAAGAACATATATTTAGCTCCTAGATCTGCTTTCAGGTCCAAACTTAATTCAAAAGCCCACAACTCCACAAAAAAAATGGCAATCCCCACTATGCCAGAAACAAAAATCAGATGCAACCTATAAATTGAAATCCCAAAATCCTAGATCTGTTTTCAGGTCCGAAATTAATTGAAGACCCACAACTCCACAAAAAACAGATAAGAGAAATGATTTATATTGCTGATATATTGAACCCTAGCCAATGAAATAGAATAATAAGTATAGATACAAGGAATTAACAAGAAAATGTAATTATTAATAGATCTGAAAGAAGAGATTTACCTTTACCCTAAAACTCCATTGATGAAGCTGCGAAGAGTTTCAGTAGAGTTTTAGAGGAGAGAAGCTAGAGGAGGCAACAACAGAAAATGAAAAATGAACTCGACCCTACCAGAATAAAGGAAATGGCCAGGAGTAAAAATCAACATTGAAAGGCTGTTGATTTTAATGCTTCGGCGTCGAATCTGCCTCTAATATATATCAAGAATTAGGACATAAAAGTCAAACCAATGAGGTCATCAATTTGACTACGACTTGCACAACAAAAAAGAGATACAGAATAAAACCTAAACAATTAGGCATTCACCATCATCTCCGCTCCCTTAAAACCCAACTTTTTAAAAATGGCAAACAAGAACACATTCAATTAAAAAAATTAGCATAAAAAAGGCAATCACCATAGAGAAGTCGAATCAAATTGGGAAACACCATCCAGATCCTCGATTGCAGATTCACACTTTGTCCATATATATATGAAGCTTGGATGAATCATGGGCATCGCTATCTCTAAGCTATCTGGTTTAGAGATCCGAATGGTGTAACGTCTATCAGAAACCCTAGAATTTAATAAACGAAGTAAAAATAAAATAAAAAATTTATTAAGAGATTAAGGAGATCGGGATCTGACCTTCAATTGATGAAGAACCCTAGCTCATACATCAAACACCACTGACAACCCTAACCAAAACATGTGAAGCGTACATTTACGAAATCAAAGCCTTAAATAATCGAAAAATAGGTGAATCGTTCACTTACAAAATCAGAATCATCGGGGACTGCTTCGGCCTGAAATCCCTACCCAATCAGCGAACAATCTGATCCATTTCACCAAAATTTATGCCAAATTGCAAGGAAAATTGCTGAAGAACTAAGATAAATCAGGCCAAGAAATAAAACATTAGATCTCGTAGATAAAGAGATGATGAGATGACCTTTGACGCTATCCGATTTGGGTGCCATCACTTGATTGGATCCCTAAATCACGATTTCGATCTACCAAATGGTAAAACTGGGGCTCCAAAACTCGATCTCGATTAAGAGAAAACCTTAAATGCTGATTTATGCTTCAATGGAATCGTCTCCAACCTTAAACATATATCTCCATCGTCTCTAACCATCAATGGACGTGATTTCTCTGATCTTGAGCTTCCAATCGAAGATCGGATCAATTTTCCTCATCAACGCTTATCCGTTTTTTGCATACAAGGGGAATCCGACGCAAGTCCCTCTGAATTTTGTTTTGTTTCAGCCGAACCAAGGGGTTTTGGATCCGATCTCAAATCTCCGCTACGACAACATGCTGTTCGCGCAGATCAACACTATTTACTCAGCGTTGGCGGAGCTAGGGTACTCGCACCTACTGGTGCAGAGCTCGGAGACGGGGTGGCCATCGAAGGGCGACGACGAGGACGAGGCTAGGGTTTGAGATGGATTGGACGAACTCGTGCGGATTGTCGAGAGAGAGGAAGAGGAGAGAGGCTACGGTTTGAGAGAGAAAGAAAATAGATGAATATGGAGAAGGCAGATTTGTTTGCATAATAAAGGGGGAAAGTTTAGAAGTATGATCACGATAGATTTGGCACGTGATGGCGATTAGAGTTGCACATGATAAGGATTAACTAGTTAAACCACTGTTTTATTATAATAAACCACCAATTTTAGCAATGGATTATTATACTATTGCTTGGGTAGTGGTTCTTTATATATTTGGAGGTGTGGTTTATGTGCCATTTTCACGTAGTGTATCTTAAATGCCTCAATCCATATGCTAAGTCAATTTATAGATTGTGTGTATGTCCGCTTATTGCCTTAACCAGCATGCGGTGTCATAACACGGAATTCTAGGCCCTCGATATCGGGTAAGGATTCTGGGTCGTGACATTGGGCCTCTTAGAGCACCCGCCTAATTTAAGGGGCATATGTGCACCCTAAATTCAGCACATGTCGGATCGGCACAGGATATAAATCTCCTTCTTTTGAAAGTAGGTACATAGCTAGCTCGCATAACCCCTTCAGGTTAACTAAATATAAATCTAGAAATGATGAATTAATTAAGGATCCCACATTTCTTCATAATCTTTGACTTTTTGGTATTTTCATCTATTTTATGAAAAATAAGTAAAGCGTGAACAATTTACATGCTGAACCATGTCAAATTTGCTTTTCTTCAATGTCTTGACTAACCTGTTTGACTAGCTGCTCATAAATGAGATCCGTGGAAGTCCTTTTTTCGTAGAATCATACGGCAAATAAGCCTGTACTCCATTTTTTGTAACGGAGGCGATTTCTTTTCGAGGTTTCATCTTTCCACAAGTTCATTCTCTAAGGCCTCGTTCGGGAGTTTAGAACTGCGCAGAATCTGAGTATTTACTCAGATTATAGCCAGAAAGGGGGTTCTTTTGGGAGGAGTCGGCCGTTCGAGAGACGTCCTAGGGAAGTGGGAATCCGAGTCGTTTCCGAGTGAAAACGACAGGCAATCGTCCGAGCTTGCAACTCAGATTAGCTCAGAATCTGATCTCAGATTCTAGGGGCGTTGTATGCTTCAGATCTGAGATTTGCATCAGATCCCATGGCTGCCAACGGTCATGAAACTCTTCTTCCCCAAATTTCTGAGATCTTGGTCCTTGACTAGAGTCCAGCGCATGTACGGTTGAGATGGGGTTTCATCCATCTGTTGGACGTTGTCAAGAAATTGAAAAAGATTTGGGTTTTTGAATGGAAAGGTTGTGAATTAGCTGCTTTTTATTTTTTTTGGAAATTAAATTTGTAGTTCGTTCCTTTGTTGTTGTAAAGATGACGATGATGAGTAAAACAAGGAATATGATAGAGGGTCTTGTGAGAGATGGATCTTTTAAATGGGTGCTCGGTGGTCAAGTTCTTTCGATGAGGAAATTGAGGAAATGGGTAGGTCTCCTTCCGGTCAAGGAAGTGGATTGAGCTTTCTCGTTGGCTAATGTAGTCGTTAGCCGATGCTCAAGGTATAGAGTTGGAATTCACATTCTTATTGAATTTGCAAGTTCGATTTTATTGGTTTTTGTTTTCTTTCCAATTCGATTGTCTTGGGTGAATATTTTATATGTGGATCTTCTGCGATAATTGGGTTCTTTATTTTATTTATGGATCTGCCCTTCACTTCTACAATGCGTAATTCGGATATTTCCATGGATGAGCTTCAAAAGAATTTTGACATGGAGGCTTCGATTCCATAAAAGAAGCCTCTTGCACGCGAGAAATTTTTGTAATCATGTTGTTTGTGGCGCTTATACTGTCCACGCAAGTAATCTGGTCACCTTATTGATAAGAACTTCCGCCGCCTAACCTTCGACATGATGCTTGCGTGGGAAGCTCGTACGCGCTGCCATAACTGTATTTAAGGTAAAGCTCCTAAAACTTATATAACCGCAACTCCTACATTCAAGTGCAAAAACGGTCCGTATAATACTTATTGCTATTGTTAAGGCTCTTTGGACGGTGTAATCGAATAAGATTACAAAATTGATGTCAACAAAGTGAAATGAATTACCACAATTTCTTTTCAAATAAAATGTATATATAATGAGAATTTTTACAATTGGTTTTTGTTTTAAGTCCTTAAAACAAAGGTTATTATGGTTAGGAGCAAATTGTTCACTATAAAATAACATAAGATATCTTAACTTTGGATATTTCCACTTCGCTGTTGCATCATTTTTGGAATTTAGTTCAATTGTGCGTCCAAACACCTAATGGAACAATTGAGCTCTTATAATTTGAATGATTAGTTGCGTTCATTGTCCTCATCTTTATGACGTTGGATGCAGAGAGTAGCTTGGGAAAGGGGCTTTTCTCGAATAGCACCGCAATACCAACAATTGTCGATGTCATTACTAGTCCGATCTTTTGAGGTGCTTACAACTTCAAGTGGAGGTCGGCTTTCTTTCTCCGATCTATGAAAAGTACCTTGGAGGATTAGAAAGGTTAGCAATCTTTATCTAATAAATCGTAAAATAAGAAGAGGATGTTGGTTGATGTTAGATGGAAGCCATGATCTTTCTTTTGTGAATCTGTGAAAAGTACCTTGAGGATTAGAAAGGTTAGCAATCTTTATCTAATAAATCAAAATAAGAAGAGGATGTAGGTTGATGTTAGATAGAAGCCATGATCTTTCTTTTGTGAACAGCTCATTGCTATATTAACATAAGAGTAGTCAGTTATGTTGAGATTTGATACTACATCAAACCACTCCTTGATCTGAATTATCCACATTTCAACCAATTATGGGTACTTTACTCCATTTTTCAGTATTTTACACACTAAACTTCGAGGAGAGAAGCAAATTCATTTGACACATACTTGAGATCATAATTCAAGACAATGAGGAGGTCCCAACTGATTGATTGCAGGTCAAATAGATGGAAGGGGTTAGCATTGAATTGATCGGCATAATAAGTATTGGACGCCCTTTGTGATTACAAAGTAGGCCTCTGCAGCCTGTAGTGTCAGGATTAAGTGTAACATCTATATTAAGTTGAAGGTGTCACAAATCCAGTTTAGACTAATCCTTCTTGCTCTGTTTTGCAGACCCACATGCTAGCAACTTTGTCATATCCTTTTTTGTCAATTCCATCTGAGCTTGTAGGCACCCAATTCTCCTCCTTGTGTTACGTAGTATCTTTGGGAGATCTGTTTTCTCCTTTCATTCCATACATGCGATATAGTGTGTGCCAAAGCAAATTTCCTATCACAGAGAGGTTATTTCTTCCAAATCTTTACTCACCACCATCTTACTATTTTTTTTCTATCTTCTATCTGCACAAAATAGATTGCCAAATCTATGAGTAAGTGCAACAACAACAGATGATTGTGATTAATGCTATCGGGCCGAGAACACACATCACAAGGTGGTTCCAAAATCTTTTGTAATTCATCTTGGTGGCGACTTATATTGGAAAGCGAGTCATGCAAAAGAAATTTGACTTTACTATAAATGCTAGGTGTTAGAAGGTTTTTTTTTTTTCTCATAAATTATATCATTCATATATGAGTAGTATCCAAACATGGAACAAAAAGATAATAGAACGTTTAAGCTGATAGTGGAGTGATCTGATATGATGATCACATAATGCGAACATATACTTTCATCAAACCGTAGATATTAAAATTGACAAACAACTACAGTAATTCAAAATTGTTATACTGCTTTTGCTGGACTGCGTGCGGTAGATTTTAGCATCTGCCAATTATGAGAACAAGGGGTGGATTCAAAGTGCTTCTGAGGGTAGGGATGGCCATTGGCACAAGGAAATCGTGCAGATTGAATAGGAAAACGTCATTTTGGACCTATTTTTGTGCATTTTGTTTTCTCAATAAATGTTGTTTAATTGAAATGGAAATAGTGAATTATATATTCAAAAACTTGCAAAAGGTGTCAAAGAAGAAAACTTCAATGAAGATAATCAATTTCTATAGACAAGAATCATTCCTGAGCATTGTTGAGCATACAAATATAATAGTTAAGAAGTCTTCAATGGATATAAGTAACTTTTATAGTCAAGAATTAATCTCGAGCATTGTTGAGGATCTGATTTAGCTTTTTTAAGTTCTCGTA
This sequence comes from Chloranthus sessilifolius, assembly GCA_021018995.1. NCBI lineage: Eukaryota > Viridiplantae > Streptophyta > Magnoliopsida > Chloranthales > Chloranthaceae > Chloranthus > Chloranthus sessilifolius. The sequence goes on along the minus strand of CM037597.1, from coordinate 26,743,887 downwards.
TGCCTTGTTTTATATTTTGGTTGTCCATCTTTGTCTCTTGTGTTCAATCTCACATGCTGTCAATTCAATCTGACATGGGACAAGTGGAGACATTTACACCTGTATCTAGAATACTATAAAGGAAGCTTGAATCTCTGTGTGATATCTAAATGTGGACCTCTCATTTTTGCATTAATACATTAGTTGAAGAAAACTTACCAGGAAAGAAGCATGGATCATCTGGCGACCTTGTGATCTCTCCCATGTCAAGTAAAAGTCAACTTTTTAAGTAAAAATAAACCCAAAAGGTAGATTTTGAAAAGTCGCTGTTTACAATACAACTTTAATCTGAATCCTTTCTCAAATAAAAAGGTTAAAAATATAATACAAAGCTTTTATAATCCTACTCTGGTATCGATACTCTACGTATTATATCATCCAATACAAACTTGTATCTGCAGATATAGATGGGAAAAAGATCCATATTGATTTTTTATCTTCGACACAAACAAATATGAGGTTGTATAATCGAGCATTGATCGCCAATATTCCAAGACATTCAAATATTTTCTGAAAATCCCTCGTGCCTCTCAAAACTTTGTTGTGGGCCCAATGGATAAAAGATTGTTGTGGTCAACCAGATATAATCAACTGATGCTTTTACCTTGAATATATTATATCTCCTTATCAATATGTTAAAAAATGTTCTAGTCTCAAGGATCCATTTCAAATGTTCAAACCTTCGATATTTTTTTAGCCCAAGTCAAGCATATTCCACCTAGACAAGATATAGCTTCTTTAGTATCTGGGAGCTCTAATTTTTAAATGCTCACACTTCTATTAAGTAATAAATATCTTTTTATTTTATTTTTTCGGGCTTTAAGGGTCAAATATGAGGGTATCGAGGAGGGTGGAAAATCAATCTGGGTGGAATTGGGAGAGGATCAGCGTAGTGGAGGAGTGCATGCTTGGTTGGAGATACTTTTCAGCAATACATAAAATTCAAATGGGTAGATGGCAGCCAACTTCGATTTGGAATGATATTTGGCTGAGAGACCAATCTCAGACTGTTAGATTTGGAAGTTTAAATGTGCTAGTTGTTGATAGCGATCTGAGGATCAGCATTGAGGATCAGCATTGAGAATCAGAAAGTAAGACTATCGTCTAAACAATGGCTCAGCAGCATAATATGCTTCAAAAGAAAATCAGTCTAAAAAAACTAATTTCCAGGCAGCATTGAGGATCAAAACCCTCGAAGATCTGCAATCAGCAGAGACTCAAAAACCTCTGCAGGAGCAGAGTTAAGAAAACCCACGTTATTTCTCAAAAGAGAACTCAAAGAAGACTCTTATTCCAAACATAAATCACATTCCATTCCTCTGTTTTGGCTCAATGTTAGGCTCCATTAAGGTCCTATTTTAGGCCCATTTTAGCATCAAATATGGTCTCCTTTTTGTACTGATATCTGGCCTTCTCAAACCCATGAATTCTATGACACTTCCAGCTTTCTTCTTCACATAATTTCTGCATTGAAACAGCTACAAAGCTAGCCCATTTAAGCCCTGCATCAATAAATATTTTAAAATGCAACCGATAGTCCTCAAGTTGAACTGGCTTGGATTCCAATTGTTTTGCAGACAAATTAGCAACCCAAACTGTAGAAGATCTATGGAATTGAAGAAGGGACAGGAAGACAACTTAAAATCAAGGTAACATAGCAATTCATCACTCCGAGAACCCCTGAGTGACTAGTTGGTTTTTTATGGGTATCACCTGATACTGAGTTTTTTATGGGTATTTTAAATATTTCTTATTGGCTACATGTTATGAAAAATAAAACCAAAGAAGAAACCCATCTTTATGTTTGTGAAGTTGTTTTAATGGTGGTGTTGCAGAGGAGCTCCAAGTCAGAATTTAGTTGGTACTCTCTCTCCAAGTATAGGGAACTTAACAAATCTTCAGACTGTGTAAGTGCCCACAAGAGGATAATGTGATTTTAATGTTCTTTTAATCAGGATTTTTTATATGTTTATAATTCATTTTACAAGCTCTTACAGAATAACAATATATCGTGACCAATTCCACGAGCTTGGGAAGCTCACAAAGCTTCATACACTTATCTCTCTAATAACCTCTTTCTTTGGTGATATTACTTGCTTAGGCCACCTCAAAAGCCTTGAATACCTGTAAGTAGAACATTTAAATTATTTTAAGTTTTAAATCTTTAGGAGAATCCATTTATGTATTATTCAATTATTGGGTTCTTGGTTATGAATCTAATCATGGGTATTTGAATTCAAATCAGGAGGCTTAACAATAATAGTCTATCGTGAGCATTTCCTTTGCCTTTTGGCTAACATCACACAACTTGCTTTTATGTGATTCTCTTAACCCTTTGATGCATAATCGAAGTTTTTGTCTCTAATGGAGATTTGTAGTTTAAGAAAGTATTGTTTTTTGGTTTCAGGGATTTGTCTTATAACAATTTGAGTGGTCCTATACCAAGGTTTCCAGCTAGAACATTCAAGTAATAATTCTAGTACATTTTTCCCCCCTCAGTTTTTCCAGCAAAAAATGGAAACCCTTAATGCCCAATCTTTCTTTGTTTTGTTTTGCAGTATTGAAGGAAATCCTCTTATTTGTGCAACTCGATCGGAACAAGAGTGCTCCGGAACGATGTCGATGCCACTTTCCTTTTCCTTGAATACTATACAGAGTACAGTTTTTGCCATTTGTTTTAACTTTCAATTTGGCCATATATTTTGTCCAAATCTCTACTTATGCGGTATCTTTTCGTTTCTTTTTTTCTTCCCACTTTGCCAATGGTTTGTTTGAATATGTAACCTTTTGTTTGAATAAAAGAATTGGGCATCTATTTTTTTTTTTATTAATGGCATTGAATGTTTTGCATTTCTGCCTGTAGTTTTTTAGACCCCACTATAATCTCTTAAACTACTATGATCAAACATGCAACCATGAGCTTCATCAATCATGATTGCTAAATCAGATCCTCAATGATTTTTTGGTTCTAACTTTAATTTTGAAGAAAAACTTGATAGAAAGTTCTGAATCCTCAATGACAGATTTACCCCTGTCTTTACAAAACAGAATTATGCTTATACTCCCTTTCCCATGAAATCGCCTCCAAAATGTAGGTAACCAGGTATACATATATTCTCCCTTTCCCATGAAATCGCCTCCAAAATGTAGGTAAATTCATATTCAAAGACTCTAGTTACTAGTATAAAGTGATTAGGAATTATTATCATACGTTAGATTTACTATTATAAAGTGAATAGGAATCACTTTCATAAGTTAATTAGAACTCTGTTTTATTTTTAGAATCTGTGTTAGGGGTATTTTAGAAATGAAAATATGATAAAAATATTTGATGGGGATTCCTTATATAGAAGTCATCAATATCTCAGTTTAATGATGTTCTCTTTTTTATTTCAGGCGAAGCTTTCCGATTTGAAGCTCACCGCAAACGGATCACTAGGGGACGGAGATACTTGGCATGAGAGGCGAAGCAAATTAATTAATTTATTTTTCTTTTATTTTGAAAATGGGTCATGGGGTCCTTAGATTGTTAATTCTATTTCTTTTCTTCTTTTTGGTTAAATAAAAGGATTGGGCATGTAGAGATTAAAATGTTTGGCTGATTTGAAAGGTTGGATCATAGGTTGAGATGCAATATTTTGTTTAAATAAAAGAATTGGACATCTATTTTATTTATGGATGTGCTTGAATATGAGATTAATAGCTTTTTTTCTTTATATAATTTTTTTTAAAGCATTAAAAAATTATATTAAAAAAAAGTATTACAAAAAGCATAAAAAATATTGTATTAAAAAAAAGCATAAAAAAAATATTATTTTAAAAAAATTTACATAAATAATTGTCGACGTAATTTTTTTTTTTTTTTAAATTTTGCATAAAAAAACCACTGCCTTAAACAGTTGTAAAAAAAGGAGTGATTTTATTTTACCACTATACAAGACAGTGGTTTATGAACTTCATAAACCACGCCTTTGTATAGTAGTGGTAAAAAACCACTCCTTTTTTTACAATTGTTTAGGGCAGTGGTTTTTTTTCAAAAAATCACTGTCAAAGACAGTAGTTTTTTGAAGATGCCACTGTTTAAGGCAGTAGTTTTTTGGGCTTTTTCACGTAGTGTGAGTTGACCAACTTTTGAGAATTTTCTGGTGTGTCAATTGAACATCAGCAGCAGCCTTGTATTTTCTACAATGGGTGTCACATAGCAGATGTCTCTCCTCTTAACATTTTATGTACTTAAGAGATATAATCATTTGTAGGGGTGAGAATCCATTGGCCAGACTCTCATTCATTGCTCGTTCACTAGGCAGACATGGGGATGCTCATATATACCTTTAGGTCAACTTTTTTCGGAGAACATGGATAGAATGCTTGGACAGTGGGACGGAGTCCGATTTTATGACATCAAAGGGGACCTATGGAAAATCTGTGCTTATGCGGTTGTGTGGGCCATTAGGTCGGAGAGAAGCAACAGAGGTTTTTGCCCGAATGGTAGGCCTTTTTAATTTGTGGTTAAATCTGCTCTTCTCCAATCCAGGAAATTTGAAGCGCACGGGTGCCTCATCTCGAACATACTAACAAATTTCTCCAAAATTTCTTCGGAATTTACCAAAACAGGGGTCGGGTGAAACTTTCAACGAAATTTCGATGATTTCTCCAAAATCACTGAAATTTCATTAATTTCGGCAAAATTAACGAAATTTCACTGAAATTAATAAATTTTTTCTAATTTTTGTCATTTTTAAAATAATAAAAAAAATTTATGAAGTTTAAATATAATTTATATTTCATATTTTTTGTACTCCCCGAAATTTTCTCGAAACTTTTCAAATTTTTCTCAAAATTTATCCGAAATGACCCCCTATCAAAATATTGCCGAAAATGAAATATGTCACTATGATCTCGAATCCTAAGGAGTGGAAGTGGAACAAATAAAAATATATAATTGATTTGATCTATTAGCACGTACTGAATTAATGACTGCTCCTATATTGAAAAAAGTACTGAATTAATGACTGCTCCTATACTGAAAAATATTGACATTTGAGTATGAGGATGGAGATCATTTTTCGTTCCAATCTTTCATACAATGGATCTTAGGAAGCACGGATTATCAGACAATCAATTTTTTATTCCATTTGACATACATCTCTAAAAGTGACTTAAAAATCACATTTGGACGTGGTGTGTGCCACCTATTTTTAGGACACTTTTTGGGATGTGTCATTTGAAATAAAATAAAAAAAAGACCGTCTGATGGTATGTATGTCCATGGTCTGGAGATCCATTGTATGGAAGATTGGGATGAAAAAATGATCTTCATCGTTTATTTCAAAGCAGTCAATGGTTTTTAGTGTAGGTGCCCCCAGTAATTCGTAGGTGCTAATGTGATCAGGTGGTATATATTAACCAGTATTAGAGCATCTCCAGCACGGGAGCTATCCCACACGCCAAGCCTATTATAGCGCTTCAAATTGCAAAAACTGAGCTCCAACAAGAGTGCCATCCCACGCACCAAATATAGCTATTGCTACAGTAATAGGTAAATTTAGCTATTAATGTAGGAGTAGCTAAACATTAAAATAATACTTTTTTTAAGAGTAACTCACTTTCTCTCTCCTCTCTCTCTCTCTCTTATCTACTCTAGTAGTAAAATAATAAAGTTATATTAAATTTAAACCGTGCAAAACCCGAGGGTCTGGCGGACGAACCACACCGAAACCCGACACAAATTTTGAGAACATATGATCCAGATGTCCATTATTGATTAATCCTTTTTGCGAACCAACATATTATTTTCCCAAATGGGATTTCATTATGGATGGAGAGTGGTGTAGCCAAATACTTCATTTCTTCATTAGATAACCCTGCTTAGTTTGAACCATCAATGGTTGTGTTAGCTGTAAAAGTGGTTTCGGAGGATTCAAACCCTGCTCTCTTGATTTGGTTCATGATCACAATTTTCTGACGGTTTTAAACTGCCGCGAAGTAGGCAATGTTTAACTATTGTAGCTAGAAAGATTGACCTTTTCCCAACGGTTACAACTGCCGGGAAAGGAAACTTATTGTCAATGATATAAAACTGTCAAGAACATCGTCGGGTATTAGTGGCTCATTTTAAAAGTAATAGGCATTAAATCAAATTCGAAAAAACACTCCGTCAAATATATTCAGCCCCATCTCGATTGGTTGCCCATAAATTTTTAGAGAAATTCAAATACGGCACATAAACCGATGATTAGATCACGTTTCTACGGTCATAGCATAACCACTGATTGAATCTATTCTGAGGATTTTCTGAGAGGAACTTAAAAACAAAGGATTTTGTGTTTTGTAAGAATCTGTCAGGAATCTGAGTGGTTTAAGAACGCATATGGTGAAAACCAAGAATCTGAGTCTGCTAAGAATCTGCCAAGATTCTGACTGTCCAAAATCTGAGCAAAATCTGAGCTTTTCTGGGAAAAACCAGGAAACACCTGAACGAGGCCTAAGTGATGTAGGAGGCATGGCAGGTAAGAGTCATGGATGCAAGACAACACTACAAAAAATAAGATTATTAGCGGCAATTATTTTAACAAAAAACTGCTGCTAGTAGTCTTGTCGCTACAAAAAACTGCCCCTATTAGTCTTGCCGGTACCAAAAACTGCCTTAATAGCACGTGCCGCTTAAACACCTTATTTTTATAGTGCAATGATAAACACATGAAGATGGTATTGAAATCTGCGAAGCGCGCTCTAGGGAAGTCAACCTTTGACTGAATTTGATGGCTTAAAAAGAAGAGAAAAAATGCCTACTTTCAACATGTTTTGGTTTGATTTGATAACATAGGTATCCCATTAAGCTTATGCTTGAACTTTTCCGCTCAGGAGACGTCAAGCTTTGACTGAATATGATGGCTTAAAAAGAACAGAAAATTAGAAGAAAAAAAATACCTACTTTCAATATGTTTTGATAACATAGGGTATCCCAAGCTTACACTCAACTTTCCCTAAGGGATGCTCCCACATTATTTTTTATACTATTTTTTTTATTATTATACTTTCTACATGTTTTAGACTATTATCACAGATCGAATAGTTTACAGTTTACGAAAACATGTTTTTTAAGGTTTTCGAAAAGAGTTAGTCTACAATGGGCGTCCACCCATGATGTGCAGTAAAGTAGTCCACGGATCTATGTGATTGCATGGCGTACACAGACTTCCATGCATTAGAAATTCATGCATATCATGCAATGACACAGATGTGGACTGCAACGTCCACTTATCATGAGTGGACACTCTTTCTAGATTAACTCTTTAGAAATACATGTTCATCAACATGTGGGCCCCAAGTGGCACCTATCTAGGGATCAGGTGTCATGGAAACTTGTTCAAAAATGATCAGGTCTTACCCAAACAACTTAAGCAAGATCTGATGCATATCCATCATTGATAATATTATCAAAGGTGCCCAAATTAACTGCACCAAAGTTGATCACAGCATTACTCTATCCTATAAAATGAAGGGTAAAAAGTCCTAAACAATTTTTTTTTAGAGCACGTGCCATGTAACTGATCCACCCAAAGCGGTTGAAGTATGCATTGAAATCTAAAGTGCCAAAAAAGAACTCCATAGCCTTATGATGACTACGAGGACAGTTTATGTCTTGCGAAAATAAATGGGTTAAGACCAAGCTCAGGGATATAAATTTTAGTTACATTGCTTATGTAACAACAAACAAGCTGAAAGAAAAGCCTCTAATTAAGCAAACAAATAGTTCCTTTTAAGATATATTGCAGCAGAAAATTTTATTTTCTGCCAACTTTTTCCTTTAGCTTTCCCTTAATACTAACTAAATGCCAATGTGATTTAGAGATATATTAATGTACTGTCTGCATGGTTGGAAGTCTGTACACATCACACAGTCACATAAATATGAGGCCAGCTTTATCATTCATGATGGATGGACACTCATTGTAGACTAACTCTTTAATTTAAGGGCACTTTAGAAAAACAACCTTGAAAAACAAACTTTTTAGCAAAACAACCCCGAACTTAAACGTTTTAATAAAACAGTGCTTTCACGGTTTTCAGAACTTCAAAAACCCGTGAAAGCACCATTTTCATGAGTTTTTAAAGTTCTGAAAACCGTGAAAGCACTGTTTTTTTTTTAAGTTTAAGTTCGGGATTGTTTTGCTAAAACGTTTGTTTTTCAAGGTTGTTTTTCTAATTATCCCTTAATTTTTAACTTATTTCCCCCTACTGTATTTATTACCTCAGAAAAATGTACAAGGATAGAAGGGAAGCTGTAGCTTTCATTGTAATTACTAAACTTCTCTTTATGTGCACAACAGTTCTGGTGATAGCGCGTTTAAGGTGCCGAAAGTGGTTTAAATGTAAGCATCATAATGATGGGTATTGCCAAAATTCAATCCTTGCTCATGTTCATTCATCGAACATAAAAAAATATGCCCATCACTTGCTTCTCTCTTTGCTTTTTTCCGCTTAAGACCTCTCCATCTGTCTCCTTCTCCCTCGCAACTTCATATTATGAGATAGAGGGAAAGCGTTTTCCGGCGTGGGATAGGCGTTATCCCCCATGGGAAAGGTTCGTTTTCATTCACGGGGTTCACAAAGGAAGCATAATCTGAAGGACTCTTCATATGGTTACAAATGAAGAGTCAGTGATTAGAGTTGCTGTTAGAATTATAAGCTAGACCGACTCATTTGGCCCATTTTATCTTTTGGGTCATTGGCCCACTTGTAATTATATTGGTCAATTTTAGAACTCTTTTTTGTCATAGGAAATTGGTGTATTTAATGTAGTGTCTTGAGAATATGGAATATACTTTGAGAATGTAATTTTCTATTTTTTTCTAGGCTAGGTAGTTGCTTTGGAAGTGTATGTTTATTTATTTCCGATTTTGTATTGTGGACTATTTTTATCACTCATGTATTTTCATTTTACAAGCCATATGAATGAAATTTGAAAGGTTCTAAATAGTATATCACTTTAGTATTCATTTTTGGTGTTTTTCTATACAAGAGAACAACTTTCTTCTCTTTAGAGTGTCATCTTTTTCCAATCCTAGTTGGTGCAATCCAACAAAGTGGTACCAGAGCTTGAGATTCATGGCTTCCAATATGTTACAACCTCAACTTCCTCGTTTTACCGGTAAGAACTACAATCAATGGAGTATTCAAATGAAGGTTCTATATGGATCTCAAGATTTGTGGGATATTGTTGAGACCGGATATGTAGAACCGGAGGATCAAGCGGCTCTCACACAAGCTCAACTCAATGAGTTGAAAGAAAATCGTAAGAAAGACAAAAAGGCTTTGTTCTTCATCTATCAAGCTGTGGATGAAGTTATTTTTGAAAGAATTTCATCGGTGTCATCGACAAAGCAAGCCTGGGATACTCTCAATATTTCATATAAAGGCGAAGATAAAGTCAAATTAGTGCAGCTCCAAACTCTTCGAAGCGAGTTTGATTTTATAAGAATGAAGGATTCGGGAGCGGTTGAAGATTTTTTCAATCGAGTAATTTCTCTCGTTAATCAATTAAGATTAAGGGTGAAAATTTTCAAGATCAAAGAATTGTAGAAAAAATTCTTAGAAGTTTGACTCGTAAGTTTGAATATATTGTTGTTGCAATTGAAGAATTTAATGATTTATCTACTTTGTCTTTGGAAAGTTTGTTGGGATCGCTTCAATCCCATGAACTTCGTATGAAGCAATTTGATTCTTCTCCTCTAGAGCAAGCTTTTCAAACTCAAATTTCCTTTAAGGAAAGTTCTAGAGGTGGAAGAGGAAGGCATTCTAATCGCGGACGAGGAAGGATAATGGAGGGAGATATCAAGCAAAAGAAAGAGATGAAGATGAGCCATCTTCGTCATCAAGAGGAAGGGGAAGAGGAAGAGGCCGATCTTCTCTTTCTAATGTTCAATGTTATCATTGTCAAAAATATGGTCACACCATAAAATTTTGTAGAAAAAGATTGGCGAAAGAAGAAAAAAAGGAATCAAATTTTGTTCAAAAGAACAATCAAAGTAAGGAAGATGATACTCTCTTTCTTGCTTGGAATGTTCAAGAAGTTGCATTCAATGAAGATTGGTATCTTGATAGTGGTTGTAATAACCACATGACGGGCAACAAAGGCGTATTTGTCACTTTGGATGAATCTATTCAAAGTGAAGTAAGGACCGGTGATGATAAATAACTTTTCGTAAAGGGAAGTGATGATATTCTTGTTCAATCAAAGAAAGGCATCAAACGCATCTCAAATATTTTCTATGTACCCGGCCTCAAGCACAATCTTCTAAGTGTTGGACAACTCCTTTTGAAAGGACACAATGTTTATTTCAAAGGAGATGCATGTGAAATCAAGGATATGAACAACGCTCTCATTGCCAAAGTAAAGATGACTCCAAATAAGATGTTTTCACTTAAGTTTCAAAATGAAGTTCTTTCTTGCTTCAATTCTTTCATCCAAGACAAATCATGGCTATGGCATCTTCGGTATGGCCACTTGAGTTTTAGCTCGTTGACTCTTATGTGCAAAAATCATATGGTAAGAGGCATGACAAATATAGATCGCAAAGATCAAGTTTGTGAAGGATGCGCACTCGGAAAGCATCAAAGAAATTCTTTTCCTGTTGGGAAAGCTTGGAGGGCATCAAATCCTCTTGAGCTTGTTCATTCGGACTTATGCGGGCCTATGCACACCACTTATATTGGCGGTAATCGTTATTTTCTCACTTTTATTGACGATTATAGTAATAAATCTTGGGTTTATTTTCTCAAAGAAAAATCAGAGGTATTTAGCCACTTCAAAACATTTAAGGCCTTGGTTGAAAAGCAAAGTGGTTTTATGTTGAAAACTTTGCGTACCGATCAAGGTGGTGAATATGTTTCTCATGATTTTAAGAATTTCTTAAAAGATAATGGCATTCGGCATCAATTAACCACTCGATACACACCTCAACAAAATGGTATTGCCGAAAGAAAAAATAGAACACTTATGGAATTGGCTAGAAGTATGTTAAAAGCCAAAAGGATGCCAAATATATTTTAGGCTGAAGCCGTTTCATGTGCAAACTATCGTTTGAATCGTGCCTTATCTAAAAGTGTTGAAGGCATGACACCACAAGAAGCATGGAATGGACACAAACCATGTGTTGCACATTTAAGGATATTTGGTAGCATTGCATATTCTCATGTGCCGGATGAAAGAAGAAAAAAATTGGATGATAAATCTGAAAAATGTATTCTTATTGGTTATAGTGAAACTTCAAAGGCATACAAATTGTTTAATCCTATCACCAAGAAAACTTTCATAAGTAGAGATGTAAAATTTAATGAAGAAGAAGCTTGGGATTGAGATTTCCAAGAAAAGACACAAAAGTCTATTTGTGTCAATGAAGAAGAATTGAAAGATGCTCAAAATTGTGAGCATGAAGAGGATAGAACTTCCTCTCCATCTTCATCTTCACCATCTTCATCATCATCGTCATCATCAAGTTCTAATTCTCCTCCAAAGAAGACCAAAATCATCAATGAAATTTATGAAGCATCAAGAAGACTTTTTTATGAAGATGAGATTAACTTTGCACTATATGCCGATGCCGATCCAATTTCTTTTGAAGAAGCATCTCAAGAAGAAAAATGGAATCATGCAATGAATCAAGAAATTGACTCCATCAAAAGAAATGAGACTTGGGAGTCAACGAAACTTTCAAATGGGCACAAATCTATTGGTGTGAAATGGATATATAAAACCAAGTTAAATGCAAAAGGTGAAGTTGAAAGGGACAAAGCTCGGTTAGTGGTGAAAGGCTATAAGAAAAGACATGGCATAGACTTCAATGAAGTTTTTGCTCCCGTTGCTCGGCTTGAGACTATTAGATTGGTCTTAGCATTGGCGGCTCAAAGAAATTGGAAGGTTTATTAAATGGATGTCAAATCAGCATTCTTAAATGGTATTTTTGAAGAAGAAGTTTATGTTGATCAACCTCCCGGGTATGTTGAAAAGGGTAAAGAGTACAAAGTTTGTAGATTGAAGAAAGCACTTTATGGTTTAAAGCAAACACTAAGGGCATGGTATAGTCGTATTGATGGGTACTTCATGAAGAATGGATTCAAAAGGTGTCCTTTTGAACACTCTCTACATCAAAGAAAACACTCAAGGTGAGTTCTTAATTGTTTATTTATATGTTGATGATTTAATCTTTACCGGCAATAGTTCAAGCATATGTGATGAATTTAAAAAATCCATGATGCTTGAATTTGAGATGACCGATATGGGTCTCTTAAATTTCTTTCTTGGCATTGAAGTAAAACAAAATGAAGATGAGATTTTTATATCTCAAAAGAAGTATGCAAAATATTTACTGAAAAAGTTTAGAATGGAAGATGCAAATCTTATTTGCACTCCAATGGAGGTTGGTTTGAAACTTAGCAAAAATGATAATGAAAAAAGAGTTAATGAAACTCTTTATCGGAGTCTTGTTGGTAGCCTCATGTACTTGACCGCTACAAGACCGGATATTATGTTTGCGGTTAGCATGATTAGTCGTTTCATGGAATCACCTAGAAGAAGTCATTGGAATGCCGGAAAGAGAATTTTGCGATATGTATGTGGTACCATTAATGATGGTATACATTACCGAAGGGTTCAAAATTCATGTTTGGTTGGATATTGTGATAGTGATTGGGGTGGAAGTGTAGATGATGGCAAAAGCACTTCTGATTATAATTTTAATATTGGTTCGGGTTCAATTTCATAGACTTCAAAGAAACAACAAGTTGTTGCTCTCTCTACAACTGAAGCGGAGTACATTTCATTAGCATTGGCCGGTTGTCAAGCCCTTTGGTTAAGATGGGTTTTAGAAGAACTTAAGCATCCATCAATTGAAGCTACAACTTTATTTTGTGATAATCGTTCAGCTATTGCACTAACCAAGAATCCTATTTTTCATTACAAAAGTAAGCGCATTCGAATTAAATATCATTTCATCCGTGACTTGATAAATGATGGTGAAATTGATGTGAAACCTTGCAAATCACAAGATCACATAGTGGATATTTTTACAAAGGCATTGAAGAAAGAAACGTTTATCAAGATCAAAGAAAAGCTCGGCGTTCGATTGGTCTAGCTCAAGGGGGGCTGTTAGAATTATAAGCTAGACCGACCCATTTGACCCATTTTGTCTTTTGGGTCATTGGCCCATTTGCAATTATATTGGTCAATCTTGGAACTCTTTTTTGTCATAGGAAATTGGTGTATTTAATGTAGTGTCTTGAAAATATAGAATATACTTTGAGAATGTAATTTTCTATCTTTTTCTAGGTTAGGTAGTTACTTTGGAAGTGTATGTTTATTTATTTCCGATTTTGTATTGTGGGCTATTTTTATCACTCATGTATTTTCATTTTACAAGTCATATGAATGAAATTTGAAAGGTTCTAAGTAGTATATCACTTTAGTCTTCATTTTTGGTATTTTTCTACACAAGAGAACAACTTTCTTCTCTTTAGAGTGTCATCTTCTTCATATCCTAGTTGGTGTAATCCAACAGTTGCGTGGTATATGGATATCACAATTTCAAAACAAAAGCTCACTATAATCGTAGAAGTTGTTTGGCTAAGGCTGATTCTGGAGTTCGATTTCAATGGAAGAGAGACAAATGTTCGTCGCATGAAGTTTCTCGCCCTACTACAGATCATATCAGGAACCTTCAATGGGGATACTCCATTTGGGGCAAAGGTAATGTCCATTTTCTTCCTCACCCTACAAAACTAACGCTATTAACAAAAACTACGGCAAAAAACTGACGTTATTAACAAAAAAACTATTAAAGGCTATTAAGACTATTAGCGATGAGGATATTTGCGACAACTTTTTCGTTAATAACCGTAGTTTTGGCTGCCACTAATAGTCTTATTTTTTGTAGTGTTAGCATCAGGTTTCAAGCCCACCCATCGAGGTCGGTATAGAAACAGCTCTTTCCAGTAGAAGTGTGCTGATTTACAACCCTAATGGTAATCTTTCTTTGGCTAAAATCAAGAAATGGTGTTCAGAAAAATGGGAATCCCATGAAACTGTTCATTTATGGAGAATCAATAGGTTCAAATTTTTGGGTTACATCTACAATCGTTCGACAGCTTCCAATCTTATTTTATCAAGATGTTGCGACATCGACGACAACATGATTGTTTTCTCTAGGTGGACTCCTACTTGCAATATGATATCCACCCCATCCAGCGGCTCTTTGTAGATTAGGGTGAAGGGTCTTCCGCTACACCTTTGGAATATGAAGTTTTTAAGGACATTACTACTAACTATGGTGGCTTACTAGAAGTTGATTCATCCTCTTCTGATTTTGTAAAAGCTGAATATGCGAGAATCAAGATTGATAACCCTTTTATGGTGGTAGATTCCTAAGGCTATGGAGCTTAAGATTAGAGATGAATCAATTCTCCTTACCATTGATATTGAGTTTGATGGGAAACCAATGGCTAATAACGTCCAGGTGCATGCCCCAAAGGAAAATCACACCAAAAGCTCTTGCCCAGTGCATAATACTCTGGTGACCCCCACTTCTTTGACCACCATTGCGGCCTCTCGTCGTCCTGATATCACACCTAATATGGCTATTGGTAGATCCATTCAAGAAACTAACTTTCCTCCTATATTTGAGACATTTAATTTTGAATTTCAAACCAGAGATACCTCTAGATTCGTGCAACAATTAGACTTCTCCAATATTTTCTCAGTGAATCTTGGTTGATCTTCAAAAGAAAATTGTCATTCTTCTAATCTTACTTTAAATATTAATCGTGATGACGTTTTTGACGCGTGTATCCCAAATAATGAGCCAATCAGGGAGCCTCTTACCATCAATATTGATTCTGCCGTAAAATCCCATGTTGCTACGTTAGCCAACTCTTTGCAAACAACAAACAAAGCGTCAGGCCAGCCCGCTTCTGCGATACTTCAAAATCCATGTCAGCTTGTAGCTACGGTACTTCAAAATATAGAATAACTAGGGTCGGACCCATGCCCATCCTCTATCAATCAACCGACAACCTCAGGGTTTTCCAATAGATTGTTGGATTCTCTCAGAACCCCCCCCTTTTGTTGTCATTTTCTCTGCTGATTTCATAGAATCTCCATTGGGTTTTCAACGTAATCTTGCCTTTGATTTCACTTTGGATCAACCCAGACTTGACCTGCATAAAGACAAGTTCGATGACGAAGAAGCCTTTAGTGAAGGAAGCAACACTTGGAAAGATGATTTAAGTGAAGACAAAGACATTGACATAACTTCAAGCGAAGGCCATTTTGATTCCCTTGAGAACGGTTCTCCCAAGACTACTCCTATGACATGGCTCCGTTGCAAGATCAGCACTCAACTTATACGACTACCAATCCTTTGCTTTGCGAGAATAAAGTCAACAAAGTCCAAGTTATTTCACAAGCTAAATCTTATTTTCACTTAATTACACCCATTAAGCGATTTCAGTTTCTATGATTCTCATGATGTGCATCTTATTATGGAATATAAGAGGTCTAGGCAGACCTAGCAAATGAGTTGTAACGGCCTTGAGTTTTGACCTATAAACTATATGCCTCGGTATGCGTGCCTGACGATCTATACGTCGAGGACCGTATCGATAGACTATGTAATGTCTATAGATCAAATCCGACGTATCAGATTTCGTATAAGTAGGTTAGGTTATGAGTTAGTGAACACACGTACACCAATCTTAGTGTAGCTGTGTCATACCTAAGCCTAGGGCTTGGTTATAAATGGGATTAAATACCCTCATTTAATTTGCATTCAAAACCCTTGTTATTAGTGCTCATTGAAGTTAAGAAGAGAGAGAGAATCTTGGGTGCTGAATGCGGATTAAATGCGTGATCGATCCATTCTCGCGGTGAGTTTGGAGCGAAGAACAAACCTCTATTCGTTTGGGAAACCTAGTACGGTCTAGAAGCAAAGATAGGAGGATTAGATCGAATCAAGGTATGAAATTAAGGGCAGATTGTAAAATTTTGTTAGGGATAGTTTTTATTCAATTTAAGATTAAGGAATCACAAGGATTGAGGTTTGAATTGGGGAAGAAAAGAGAACAAGTGCGAAAACCCAAGAACAGATGAAGTCTGTTCATTTCGACCGATCAAAATTCAGTTCGATCAATCGAAATGGACTTAAGAAGGAAGAATTCGAAGTCGGGAAGAATTCGTTCGATTGAAATAAATTTTGATGGAATGAAGTGTGTTTTGATCGATCGAATTTCACACTCGATCAATCGAAAAGTATAAAACGGAGATTTTGGAAAAGTTTATTGTGAGAATTTGACCGATCGAAACAATTTCGATCAATCAAATTATGTGATTTCGATCGATCGAATTAAAATTTGTTCGATCGAACTGTGTTAATTGTCATTTACCTCCTGAAGAATTCGACCGATCGAAACAGTTTCAATCGATCAAATTATGTGATTCAATCGATCAAATTGAGATTCGTTCAATTGAAATGCGTGATAGTCATTTGGCTCTGTGAGGAATCGATCGATTGAAATTATTTTTGATCGATCGAATTTTTGATTCGTTCGATAGAAATGGCAGAATCATTCGATCGAACTGGGAAATGATATATGCTTTGAGGAGTTTGATCGATCGAAACAAGATTCGATCGATCGAGAATGGGTTTTGATCGATCGAAATAGGGATTCGATCGATTGAAATTGCCAGATTTTGGATTTTGTTGAGTTTGGACTGTGAGATTTTGAGGGAAGTTGTCAGAGTATGTTTAGCATAGTTCTAATGTGTGAATCATGGATTTTATATGTTTAGGCGACCTAGAATTGTGTAACGAAGAACAAGCCCAAACGGCGGATTGAGCACGTGCAGGTTAAGATTTTGAGGTAGGGAACACTTGATATCATGTGCATTTACTATATTAGTATGTGTGTTATGTTATAATGCAAATTTGGATTCAATCTTGTGAATTTCGTTTATAACTTCAAATTAAAAAAGCATGTGCATCATTATGTTTCCGAATTGTTCAAGTGTTATAGAATCTTCCGAGATTCATTCCGATTTATGTATGTGGGTGTGACCTTCACATTTCGTTCTGACATTTGATATAAACTATAATTATCACTTTACACGGCAGTAAGCTATATGTATGCACAACGATTTAAGGTTATGTGAATACTCAATCGGTACGGCGGCTAATCCGTACACCTTTGTACTATGTGCTTTGTGACTCCTACCGTATAACGGTAATTATGTTCGGCCAGGTATCCACCTTTTTGGGACTTTGGGTATATGTGAAAAGAAAAGGATTCATATGAGCGACGATGGTGGGTATTCCATCGGGGGCTTGAGGCTATCGTTCCTCATTCTAATATTTTAAGTAAAGCACTTTTAGTTTTTTTTTCATATGTGGGAATGAAATTCGAGCATGTGTATGAATTTCAAATAAGCATTGTATGTGTCTTTCAAGTCATGATAATCATATAGCGCATAAGTTTTATGATAAATTTTGTTTCATTATACCATAAGAGATATGTTGATGTTATAATAAGTATGCTATGAGTTTTTCCCTTTTGAGCTTGGATGAAGCTCATTCCTCGACTAAATATCACAGGTTTAGGTGAAGGCATTGGAACAGAGATCTTGGAGAGGGAGGATTCTGAGTTATCACCTGGTGAGGATCTAGAAGAACTTCCCCCTGAGTGTTGTTTTCTTTGTGCGATGCTAAATATAGCTGGCCTCAAGTTGAGAGAGTAGTATTTTGGAGACGACGTGAAGAATACTTGTTTTAGATGATGATTGTAAATTAAATTCTTTTTGGTGAACCATGTTTGTGTAAGGAATGGTTCTTACTGGTGGTTCTCATCGATTCTCTTTCCATAGGTATTCATATGGAATTAAAACTGTTGTTTTGAGCTATTGTGGGATAGTACTAGTTTCATTATGTCGTTATGATGGTTAGTTTGCATGGTTCTACTTTGTTTTCGCTGTGCAACCTGAGGCTATGTATACGTTCGAGTTTGGCCTTAGCACCAGTCCACTAACGGTGCGGGTTTCGGGGTGTCAAAATCTGGGCTGTCATAGTTGGTATCAGAGCAACGGCTTTAGAGACGTCTGACAAGTCTTAAACCGTTTAGAGATTTCAGATTTTGTTGGATACTAGGGAACGTCTGTTAATGAGACCTTTGTTCATGGTAACAGATTCCGATAGACCAGAGAAGTAGAGGTCGGCCTAGAGGAGGTCGTCAGAGGAGTGTGAGGAGTATTGATGACATTCCTTCGAGTTTCGGAGGAGAGTAGAGACCACCTCCTGAGGCGGAGAGGGGCCATCGCGATGAGTCTACAGATAGGATGGCCAGGGCTATGGAGGCCATAGTCGTTGCTATGACTCAGCAGACCCAACAGACTGCTCTTTTGGCTGAGCAGATGACATTGTTAGCTGCCTATAATGTCAGTCATTAGCAGCAGCCACCACCACCACCACCTCCTGCATTGTTGCCCTCATACTTTTTAGATTTCAAGAGATTGAGACCTTCGATATTCCAAGGGTAGACCGATCTGCTTGAAGCGAAAAAATGGTTGAAACAAATGGAAAAGTTATTAGAGAGACTCTAGAGCCCTGAACATAATAAAGTTGGTTGGGCCTCCATCCAACTTGAAGGCGATGCCGATGCTTGGTGGAAGTCGGTGTTAAGAAAGAGAGAAGTGAAAGGTCGATAGGACCAATGGACATGGGCGGAGTTTGTAAGGGAGTTTAACAGAGAATATTTCCCTAAACAGGTTAGAAATCAATTGAAGAAGGACTTTACTAATCTTGTGCAAGGGAGCATGACCGTAAGGGAGTACGGTAATGAGTTTGTGCAATTATCAAGGCTTGCTCCATAATTAGTAGCCACAGAAGAAATGAAGGCCAGTAGATTTGAAGAGGGTCTTAGACCGAATATTCAAGAAAGGGTATCAATATTTGAGCTTGAAACGTATGCTGACATGATGGGGAAGGCCATCGTGGCAGAAAGGGATATCAATAAGAGGCAAGATTGGAAGAACAAGGTAAATCCGAGGGGTGTGAGTGACTACAACTTGGGGAACAAAAAGCCAAGGTTGTCAGCTCCTACTCCAGTCACAAGACTAGCCTATACAAACTATCAGAGGTCTAATACAATTACTCCTACGAGACCGTTCCACAGAGAAGGCCCTACTCAGACTCCGACGTCTGGGGCATTAGTCACCCAGGGATCTTCAAGAGCTGCATCTTCAAGTCCACAAGTGAAATGTGCCCGTTGTGGCAAACAGCATAAAACGTCGGACTGTAGGCGGGACAGGGGAGACTATTTTAAATATGGGAAAATAGGCCACAGGATACGAGACTACCCCGAGATGAGAAAGGAGGGCACTGTTTCTACTGCTAACGCACAGAGGCCGACACAACCTACAAGACCTGTCGTCCAAGGCTGTGCTTTTGCAGTAACAGCTGAAGACGCCTATGCAAGTAATGACGTAATTCAAGGTATAATTTTGTTTTTATGCTTAAATTCAATTACTTAGTTTCTAGATGAAGAAAGTGCATGGATAGGGAAAGATATAGGTGCATTTGGGTAATTGTGTAGAAATAACATACATGTATGAACGTTAGTGTATGTATTAAATCATATAGGTACACAATAACTCTATCGAGAAAACAATGGCGATTGTCATGTTGCATGAGTTCTGATAGACCTAGGGTCTACCCACTCCTATATAACTCCAGAATTTATGGGGAAATTGAAAATAGTACCCGAGGAGTTAGATTTCATTTTGAACGTATCCATTCCTACCGGGAGTGCAGTAACCGCAGATACCTGTTGCCGATTAGTCATTGTTCAAGTAGAGGATCAAGAGACTATAGCGGACCTCATTTTGTTGAACATGCAAGGACTTGATGTACTCCTTGGCATGAATTGGCTATCTGCTTATCGCGCAAGCGTTGACTGCCTATGGAAAGTGGTTACTTTTCATCCGCCAAAATAAAAGTCCTTTCAATTTATTGGTGAGAAGGGAAAGATAGTGCCGATCATCTCCACGGTACGAGCTGAGTAGATGATGAAGAATGGGTGCGAAGGGTATTTAGCATTCCTTCAAGAGCAAAAGAAAACAAAGAATGTTATCACCGATATTCCGATTGCCTGTGAGTTCGAGGACGTGTTTCCCGACGAGCTACCTGGATTGCCACTTGACCGGGAGATTGAATTTGCAATAGATTTAGCTCTAGGCATGGAACCAGTCTCCAAAGCTCCCTATCGCATGGCTCCGGCTGAACTGATGGAATTAAAGGAGCAATTGCTAGAACTATTGGATAAAGGCTTCATAAGACCAAGTGTATTCCCTTGGGGAGCATCGGTCTTGTTTGTTAAGAAGAAGGGCGGGTCGATGAGACTTTTCATCGACTACCGTCAGTTAAACAAGCTTACGATCAAGAACAAGTACCCTTTACCAATGATCGACGACCTGCTTGACTAATTACAAGGTGCGAAGTTCTTTACGAAGATCGATTTGAGATCTGGGTACCATCAATTAAAGGTGAAGGCCGAAGATGTGCAGAAGACGGCGTTCAGAACTAGATACGGGCATTACGAGTTATTAGTGATACCTTTTGGCTTGACGAATGCACCAACTTCATTCATGGACCTCATGAATCGGGTCTTCAAGCAGCACTTGGATACGTGCATAGTAGTGTTCGTAGATGACATTCTTATTTATTCAAAGACCAGAGAAGAACACAAACATCATTTGCGCATCGCCTTGCAGACTCTACATGAACATCAGTTATATGCCAAACTCAGTAAATGTGAGTTCTGGCTAGAACAAGTGAGCTTTCTCGGTCACGTAGTATCAGAAGCAAGCGTGACGGTGATCCGGCGAAGATTGAGGCAGTGTTAGATTGGGAACAACCCAAGACTGTGACAGAGATTCGCACTTTCCTTGATCCAGCTGCATATTATCGACGATTTGTGAAAGGATTCTCAAAGATTTCAGGACCGCTCACCTGACTTAAAAGGAATAACATTAAATTTGAGTGGACCAGTGAATGTGAAGAGAGCTTCTAAGAACTCAAGAAGAGGCTTACCTCTGCTCCAGTGTTGGCTATTCCATCAGATAGTAGGGGTTTCGTCGTTTATAGTGATGCTTTGTCTAGTGGTTTGGGCTGTGTATTGAATCAGAATGCCAAAGTTATAGCTTATGGATCAAGACAGTTGAAAGAGCATGAGAAGAACTACCCGACGCATGATCTAGAGTTAGTCGCGATAATTTTCGCGCTTAAGATTTGGAGACATTACCTGTATGGTGAAACCTTTGAGATTTTCACAGATCACAAGAGCCTTAAGTACCTGTTTATGCAAAAGGAATTGAATATGAGGCAATGGAGATGGATTGAATTTCTCAAGGATTATGACTGTATTATATAATATCACCCAGGTAAAGCAAATGTCGTGGCTAACACATTGAGTAGAAAGAATGCGGCTCAGTTGGCTAGTCTCATTATGGGACTTCGACGATGGAAATTACTGGAAGACCTCTCCTTGTATGATAAGAATATAGAGGTCAGGGATACTGGTGTCTTGTTGGAAAATCTCATGATTAGACCAACAATTTTCGACCACGTTTATGAACTCTAGATGAAAGACGCAGAGCTCTTAAAGATTAGACAAAGCGTGACTACCGGTACAAGTGCAAATTTTTGCATCAAAGAGGATGGATCATTGCTATTCCGTGAAAGGTTATACATACCTGTTGATGCTGAACTGAGGCAGACTATATTGGACGAAGCTCATAAGTCCAAGTACGCCATTCATCCTAGTGGTACTAAAATGTACCAGAATTTACAAAAGAATTATTGGTGGAGAGGGTTGAAGAGAGACATTGCTGAGTATGTCTCTAAATGCTTGGTGTGTCAATAAGTAAAGGTGGATCACAGACACCCAGCCGGTCTATTGCAACCGCTCCCAATACCAGAATGGAAATGGGAGTCTATCTCTATGGACTTCATTGTGGGATTACCGAGAACATTTAGACGCCACAATGCCATATGGGTCATACTAGATCGACTGACGAAGTCGGCACACTTTTTGCCCTACAACACAACATACACTGCAAGCAAGCTGGCAAATTTGTACCTGAAAGAAATTGTCTGACTGCACGGTATTCCTACAAGCATCATGTCCGATCGTGACCCATTATACACATCGATATTTTGGCAAAGATTTCAAGAAGGTATGGGTACGAGATTGGACTTTAGTTTTGCATTCCATCCACAGATTGATGGTCAGACTGAGAGAGTTAATCATATTATTAAAGATACGCTTCAAGCATGCATGATTGATTTTTAAGGATCGTGGGATCAGCATCTTCCGTTGATAGAATTCGCATATAACAATAGTTTCCAGCAGAGCATTAGGATGACTTCGTATGAAGCACTGTATGGACGGAGGTGTAGGTCTCCGATCAACTGGGAGGAAACAGGCGACAAATTCATATTAGGACTAGAAGCCATAAGGAAAAATGTCGAGACCATTCATATTATACGAGAAAGAATCAAGACGGCACAGAGTCGGCAAAAGAGCTATGCAGATATTAAGCGATCAACCATGGACCTTCAAGTGGGGGATCACGTGTTCGTAATGATATCTCCAATGAAGGGTGTGATGCGCTTTGGGAAGCGTGAAAAGTTGAGTCCTCGCTATATTGAACCGTTCGAGGTATTAGGAAGAGTGGGTGAAGTTGCATATAGGCTTGCATTACCCCGCAGCTTGATAGAGTGCACGACGTATTTCACGTTTCTATGTTACGAAAGCACGTGCGAGACCCAACTCATATCCTCGATGCACCACCAGTTGAAGTCTACAGGGATCTGACGACCATTGAAGAACCAATGCAAATTTTAGACTGAACCAAGCAAGTACGCACAAAACGGTGGTTCAATGGAAGAATCACTCTAGAGAGGAGGCGACGTGGGAATGCGAAGCCGAGATTCGCGTACAGTATACCATTGATCTGGCGCTTTTCGAAACGCCCAATGTGCCCGACATTGATGCTTGGGCACTTGACTATTTGGGTAAAGTCGGTTTGGACAATATTTTGAAACCCATTCGTTCGTACTATTATCCGCGCCTCGTGCGCTTATTTTATCAAAACATGTTTGATGGTCCTAACCCTACGAACACCATCTACACCAAGATCAATGGGAAGACATATATTTTTACCCATGCGATGGCCCGTAAGGCCTTGGAATGTTTTGACGAATATGGCCCTGGAATCAATTTGTTGCCCCCAAACCCTCCAAATTTGACCCATCTTTACGTGGCGGAGAGGATGACTCAAGGGCGGGTTGCACCCGGTCGAGCCATTAGGCGAGCCCACTTACCGAGCTACATGTGGATTCTTGACACCATTTTCAAATGCAACCTATACCCAATCCGCCATAAAACGGAGAGATTAGGGGTGTTGATGGAAGCGCTATTTGCCACTTTTGAGGGTAAGTGGTTTGATGTGACTGCCGTGGGGTTTGAGGGGATAAAGCACAGCAGGAAGAAATTGTTGGCGGGAGCGAAAAAGCCCGAGGATTACATTCCTTATGCAAGCTTTATCTCTGCGATGTTTGATGAATATTTTGCAACTTCAATGCATAAAGTTTCTTCGAGGGAGCCTAAAGCCTCCGATATCAAGATTTTCTACACCTTCAAGCATTGGAGGAAGACCTTCAATCAGCTAAAACCACACCTTCAGCCAGCTCTCCAAGTACCTCCTATTCTTCCTCAACCTCAAGAAGAGCCTGCCCAGGGTGCGCCACAACAAGACCAACCTGCTTAGGATGTGCCTCTTCAAGAGCAACCTGAGGTCATCCCTCCAGTATATCAGCCCGCTGACATACCGATACCACTCGACCATCAAGTAGCTTCGATCACTAATGAGGCGTTGGCTATGCTCATCCAGGAGAGTAATTGCCAGCTCAATCAGCGCCTTGATTACTACGAGCTGCTCGTAGAGGACGTGTTGCACGCCATGTACCCTACCAACTACACCCAGAGGATGGTGACCTTGCGTACGCGGGTATTCGACGTTTCTACGTCAGACGCTGCTGCTGAGGATCCATGACCTGATGAGGCGGCCAGTGGGGATCACGCCGATGAGGAGACTGAGGATGTGGCGAATCCTACTGGAGCGGCTAATCCTGCTGGAGCGGCGAGTGGGGCTGATGCATGACGAGTTTGGAACATTTTGTGAGCTTGAAAGATTTTTATTTTGATATTTAACATTTAGTGGATATGTATAAGTTTTAACTATGGTGGCATGGTTGCCACGTTTACTTTTCTTTAGTTATAACTATGGTGGCATGGTTGCCACGCTTACTTTTCTTTCGTTATAACTATGGTGGCATGGTTGCCACGATGATCTCAATTTTGATATGCTAATCTTTTGATATTTAAGCATGTGTTTGATTGGCATTAACAAAAATTTATTGTGTGTGGACTGAGTATGTGTGATGAGATCTTATAATGAATTGGATTGTTTAGCCATGTGTGCCTAACTGCACGTTGGATCAATTTTTGAGGACGAAAATTCCTAAGGTAGGGAGAATGTAACGTCCCTGAGTTCTGACCTATGGACTATATGCCTGGATATGCATGCCTGATGATTTGTACGTCGAAGACCATATCAATAGACTATGTAATGTCTATAGATCAAATCTGACGGATCAGATTTCGTATAGGTAGGTTAGGTTATGCGTTAGTGAACACACGTACACCAGCCTTCGTGTAGCTGTGTCATACCTAAGCCTAGGGCTTGGTTATAAATCAGACTAAATACCCTCATTTAATTTGCATTCAAAACCCTTGTTATTGCTTCTCATTGAAGTTAAGAAGAGAGAGAGAGAATCTTGGATGTTGAATACGGATTGAATGCATGATCGATCTGTTCTCGCAGCTTGCTGTTAAGGGTTTGGAGCGAAGAACAAACCTCTGTTCATTTGGGGAACCTAGTGTGGTCTAGAAGCAAAGATAGGAGGATTAGATCGAATCAAGGTATGAAATTAAGGGCATATTGTGAAATTTTATTAGGGATAGTTTTTATTCAATTTAAGATTAAGGAATCACAAAGATTGAGGTCTAAATTGGGAAAGAAAAGAGAACAAGTGCGAAAACCCAAGAATAGATGTGGTCTGTTCATTTCGACCGATCGAAATTAAGTTCGATCGATCGAAATGGACTTAAGAAGGAAGAATTCGAAGTCGGGAAGAATTCGTTCGATTGAAATGAATTTCGATTGAACGAAGTGTGTTTCGATCGATCGAATTTCACACTCGATCGATCAAAACGTATAGAACAGAGATTTTGGAAAAGTTTATTGTGAGAATTCGGCTGATCGAAACAGTTTCGATCGATCGAATTATGTGATTTTGATCGATCGAATTAAAATTCGTTCGATCGAACTGTGTTAATTGTCATTTAGCTCCTGAAGAATTCGATCGATCGAAATAGTTTCGATCGATCAAATTATGTGATTCGATCGACCGAATTGAGATTCGTTCGATCGAAATGCGTGATAGTCATTGGCTCTGTGAGGACTCAACCGATTGAAATTATTTTCAATCGATCGAATTTGTGATTCGTTCGATCGAAATGACAGAATCGTTCGATCGAACCAGGAAATGATATATGCTTTGAGGAGTTCGACCGATCGAAATGAGATTCGATCGATCAAAGACAGGTTTCGATCGATCGAAATAGGGAATCGATCGATCGAAATTGCCAGATTTTGGATTTTGTTGAGTTTGGACTGTGAGATTTTGAGAGAAGTTGTCAGAGTATGTTTAGCATAATTCTAATGTGTGAACCATGGATTTTATATGTTTGGGTGACCTGGCATTGTGTAACGAAGAACAAGCCCAAACGGCGAATTGAGCACGTGCGGGTTAAGATTTTGAGGTAGGGAATACTTGATATCATGTGCATTTACTATATTAGCATGTGTGTTATGTCATATTGCAAATTTGGATTAAATTGTGTGAATTTCATTTATAACTTCAAATTAAAAAGGCATGTGCTTCATTATGTTTCCGAATTGTGCAAGTGTTATGGAATCTTTCGAGATTTATTCCTATTTATGTATGTGGGTATGACCTTCATATTTCGTTCTGATATTTGATATAAACTATAATTATCACTTTACATGGCGGTAAGCTATATATATGCAGAACGATTTAAGGTTATGTGAATACTCGATCGGTACGGCGGCCAATCCGTATACCTTTGTACTATGTGCTTTGTGACTCCTACCGTATAACGGTAATTATGTTCGGCCAAGTGTCCACCTTTTTGGGACCTTGGGTATATGTGAAAAAAAAAGGGTTCATATGAGCGACGATGGTGGGTATTCCATCGGGGGCTTGAGGCTATACTTCGTGATTCTAATATTTTAAGTAAAGCACTTTAAGTTTTCTTTTCATATGTGGGAATGAAATAAGAGCATGTGTATGAATTTCAAACAAGCATTGTATGTGTCTTTCAAGTCATGATAATCACATAGTGCATAAGTTTTATGATAAATTTCGTTTCATTATGCCATAAGAGATATGTTGATGTTATAATAAGCATGCTATGAGTTTTTCCTTACTGAGCTTGGATGAAGCTCATTCTTCGACTAAATGTCATAGGTTCAGGTGAAGGCATTGGAACAGAGATCTTGGAGAGGGAGGATTCTGAGTTATCACCTGGTGACGATCTAGAAGAACTTCCCCCTGAGTGCTGTTTTCTTTGTGCGATGCCAAATATTGCTGGCCTCAAGTTGAGAGAGTAGTATTTTGGAGACGACGTGAAGAATACTTGTTTTAGATGATGATTGTAAATTAAATTCTTTTTGGTGAACCATGTTTCGGTAAGGAATGGTCTTTATAGGTGGTTCTCGTCGGTTCTCTTTCCATAGGTATTCATATGGAATTAGAATAGTCGTTTTGAGCTTTTGTGGGATTGTACTAGTTCCATTATGTCGTTATGATAGTTAGTTAGCATAGTTCTACTTTGTTTCTGCTGTGCAACGTGAGGCTATTTAATATGTTCGGGTTCGGCCTTAGCGCCAGCCCACTGACGGCGCAGGTTTCGGGGTGCTGAAATCCAGGCTGTCACATGAGCTGTAGTTAAAAATTTTGTGACCAAATCCAAGGCAAATATTGTCACTTTACAAGAAACGAAGTGGCAAAATGTTGATGTCTCCAAATTTCACTCCATCGCTTTGAGTTCTAGTTTGGAATGGCTTCACAAAAACTCGATCGACTATAGAGGAGGCATTCTTGTAATGTGGAATGACTCAGCCGTTGAGAATAGAGATCAATGGCTAAGCAATTTCAATATTACCATTTTATTATTTGATAAAAGCTACAATGACTCTTTTCTTTTCATGGTGTCTACAGTCCTTCACCTTGTGGTTCGGATATCGAGCTTTGGGAGGATCTTTTCAGATGGAAGATTACAAGTAAAGGTGTTTAGCTAATATGTGGGAACTTTGTCATCCCCCCATACCCCTAGCCTCACCCGTCGTGATTCACGAGCCGGGTTGACACGACACATACCGTCGTTTGATTTAATTTATTCGATTATTCAAACTCATTTCGATTTCATAATTCATTTCTCGAATTCGATTAAATCATGTTTCAGCTAGCCTCTTTTACCATATATATATATATATATATATATTCTAAAATATTACGAGAAATGTCTTTTACGGAAAAACTCTCTTTTCTTTTTCAGGAATTGCGGAAGCGTTTTCATTTCATTTTCAATATAATTGCAGAAGCGTATTTAAAATTTTTTTCATCTAATTTCCCATTCTCGTTAACCTGATCGGTCAAATTCTATTTTCACCACTTTTATCATAAAACTGATCCTACTTATTGCGGAATCGTAAGTAAGATAATTTAAAAGATATTTCTAAAGAGTTCAACTTTAAAAAGCTAATATTTATAAAAATACAAATAGAATGATAGATTTGTAATTTTTCAAAAGTACTGGACTAAACAAAAACAAAAGAAAGGAGAAAGATCCTATCCAAAACAAAGTGTCAACTAGTCACACGCATGCAAGTGCTGGTAGCTCTATAGGCGAAATGAGTGCAAACAATCAGCTCGATAGTCGCTCCTGGATCTCTCCTCGTCTAGCTCCTCTTGCTCTAATTGGGCAGCTGTTGACTGGCCTCTGGAATTTTTGGGTCATGAAACGACCGTAAGACATGAAGCTTAATAAAGTCTAGTCAATTTTGCTGTGGTTTTCAGTATTGGTAATGTAAGAGAATTTCATATGTGCAAGTGCAAGTGAGGTTTCCAGTAATCGTGATATCAATGAAATAATTGAAATTAAACTAATCCTAACAGAAGAATTCTAAATACGATTCACATTAAACAATTACTATCTAACATGAGGGTAAGCATTCATAGTACAATAATGAGAATAACATTTATAAATTAAGAATTGTAGTTATCACATGAAAATAATATTCTACAAGATAGTAGTTTAGAACAATTAGCAGGTTCAAAGATTTACAAGATACCTTAAAATTTATTAACGCAATTAGATGTCAACTTACTGGTGCTTTAGATCTTATTTGTTTATTTATTTATTTATTATTAACATCTTTTAATTAATTCGGTGCGATAACAATACCAACCATGGTCCAATATTCAATATTCGATTGTCAATGTCGAGCAAATAAAGGTTGACACTCTTCGTCATTTAGTCAATCAAGACAATGATCAATGACCTTGTTGGTCTAACGAGACCCAATCCTTAGCTGATATTTCAATAACTCGTCTAAATACAAGGTGCTCAAACGAGCGTGTTCGTAAGAACATTGATCAGCTATGCAAGGTTTCAAGTTCGATACAGGATTTTGCACTTTCAAATGTTCAGGATTCGTTATCAATTAATCAATATTCAAGATTCATATTCGAATAACTTTCATGTTCAAGGTTCAATATTCAATTGTCCATTATTCAGTATTAAAATTTAGTATTTCATGTTTCACATTCAATTCAAGATTTAGAATCAATATTCAATATTTGATGCTCAATATTCAAGATTCAATATTCAGTAGACCCAACATCCAATGGTTCATATTCAATTGTCATTTTTCGGTAATTTAATTACCCTTTTCAATTCAATTTTGTTCTAGTTTTTTCATATTCAATTCCATATCCCATTCGGTTCATGATTTTATATCAGTTTTGATGACTTTATCTTTTAAAGTTCACCAATCAATTTTCAATGTATTCATAAGTATTTCTACATCAATATCAAGCATCACACATCATTCAATCTATCATGATCCATATCTATCAGTCAAATCCATCAATCAATCAATTTCTATCAATCAATCATCCTTAATCAATTCATAAATCAGAGTCCAAATCCTTGAATTTTTAAGACTTGGCCCTAGGGAAGAATCTCGTCGGTTCACACTTATACTAAGTGTTACCTCAGTTTAGAGTCCAATAGGGACATATGTTTATTGTCGTCAATAAAAGAAAATCAATCTTCTCTAATCACGATTTAGGCATCGGGGTGCCTATTTTCTAATTACTCTACGAGTTTTCTTATTGCTATATTCTTACTAACATCTAAGTCGAGTCAACCATTTGACTGCTCATCGGCGCATTAATATTCTTTTTTATTTATTTGGGGATAATTCTCTATGTGGTATCCCCTCCTAGGATTCGTACTTCTATTTTTTATTATCCGATCTATCGGTCCAAGCTCAGGTCATGTCTTAAAGTCTCGGTCAGTTTCTCATTGAGCATCGTAGAGCTCATCAGAGGGGTCAAGAGAGGTATTTATTTATTTATTTCGGATAAGGACCTTGGGTCCATTCCTTTCTTATTCAGGACTCACCTTGGGCCTTAGGCCTAGCTGGTTATGGTTTCCTTCAATTGTCTCAGTAACTAGGCCTAAGGATGCTATCCATTTGTCCATTTTGGGTGGTCTTTGGGTTGGGTATTTGAATTTAGTTAAATCCAAACTTATGATGTTAGAGTCCATGGCTCACTTCTTAGGTATTTTGGGTCTTTACTAGATCCAATTCTAAGTATATGGGCCTTTTCAAGGTCCAAGCCTAAAATCAGGTGCATCTAGTTTTTAAGGGGGTGCTTTTATTAGTACTTTAAAAGTTTTGGGTTGGACCACAACTTAGAAATTCATATAAAGTTCACTGAGCCATGGGCCGGGTAATCGGGTCTTTATAAATTTTATTTACAAATTTTCCAATATTCGGGCCTTTGGGCCATCAAGAGGTTCAGTCAAAGGTTTAGTTGACCAAGTCAACCCAACTAAAAATTCACAGTACCCCCACAATGGTCACTGTGATCTGGTATTGCACAAATAGTCATGGGTCTCTAGGAAAAGTCAAGATTTTGACTACATTCAAATTGCAAATTTTCACAAGTGCACTGGACACTTGGCAGTAAATCGTATGCCATTTTCAATTTTGAACGAATTTTTGAGTCCTACGAAAACTGGGCAAAAGAACGTCAATAATCACATCTTTATCAATTAGTGGCACTAAAAAATATGATCAGGCGTAATTATGGTCGATAGGTTACTAAGATCTATTTTTCCTTATCAGGTTATCGGGCCAAATTAATTGGTCCTCAAAGTCAGTTCTGTAACTTTCAGTGCCGATATCGAAATCGTACACAACGTCTTTCTGGAAAGCTCAAAGGGTTGTCTTCATTTTATATTTATATTTTAGAGGTCAAAAGTCTATGGATCTTGATGGAATCAGGTCCATCCAATCAGGTTGGTTATGGCCGCTGGCTATGTGCCACTTGGCACAGTTTCGCGCCATGAAATTCTGAATTTTCTAGCCGTTTAGATACGTGAAATTTCACTCATGTCTAGGGGATAGGTCGAGGTTTGACTTTAATTTATCTCAGATTTTTCTGAGGTGTCTTTGACACAGTAAATCCTAGCCCTTCGGAGGCTCAAATTTCTGGTGCAACAGGGTAGATTCGTTGTCTTACACTCCGAATTCTGTAAAAGTCAAGATCGGGAACCCATTTATTTATCTAAATTAATTTTTTGAGAAATTTTCAATTTTATTTAATGTCATTTTGCACTCGGGCATGAGAGTGTTCTGCTGTGGGTTGCAAGGCCCACAAGTTGGGCCATTGATAGGGTCCACCTAGTGGTCCATCTCATGTCACAAATTTTTGGATTTTGACCCAGGATGACTCCAGATTGATCCCAAATCAATCAAGATCCTTTTTTAATGTCCGTCCTATCAATCTAATGACCCGAATTACTACTGTCACTATCCTATTCGTCAAGTACAACTCTAGTCCTATATCGGGCAATTTCGGGCTACCTCGTTAGCCATCCAATCAATTAAAAATTTCCGAGCGCGATTAAGGTTTTCAAAACATTATATCATCAAAGATCGGTTTTAAAAAAATCATGTTTCAATCAAATCTTGATTCAAATTGTCAATATCACTATGGCCTAATTTACCAGAATTTTCGGGAAATTATCGATAAGTAATCAATCACCGTTGATCACTCGTGATAAACAATGGTCATGAGCTTCCAAGGTCTGGGAACTCATCAGGCCACAGGCCAACTAAAATAATTAATTTCCAAGCACCAAACCATCTAATGGTCCTAGTTGTTGCTGCACTATAGTGTAGGCATTCTACACCCTATATTTCTTTACAAACATCTATAACCATTCAAAAATTCCATGACCAAACTTCACAAATTCATTATAGAAATTCTGAAAATCAAGTTCTAAATTAATCATATCAGTGAGTAAGTAATTAACATAATCAAGATTAATCTATCCATAAATTTCAATCAAGACTGCTAAGCATAGAACTCAATCTAGCAAAATCTAAGCTCGTGCATGGTCATTCGATCACATCATCAAGACAGTAATCAAAACTAAATTTTCTGAGAAATTATATTGAAAATTTATCCAATCACAGCCATGAATTTTCTAATATTAAAAATTTATTCTATGGAATAATCACAAATTTTCAAGACTACACTACTCATAGCCTTAAAATCCTATCATGCATCTATGACCATTCAATATAAATTCATATAAAACAGTGATAGTAAAAAAATATATTTATGGAATCTAAACCATGTAGTCAAGTAATCACAACCATTAGATTATTATAATATCATCCTACTTTATGAAAAAATCACAAAATTTCAAGATTGCATTACTTCAAGCCTTAAAATCCTATCATGCATCTATGACCATTAAATAAAAAATGATATAAAACAGTGATCAAAAAAGAATATTTCCGGAATCTAAACCATGTAATTAAGTAATCACAACCATTAGATTGCTATAATATCATCCTACTTTATGGAAAAATAACAAAATTTCAAGACTACACTACTGCTAGCCTTAAAATCCTATCATGCATCTATGACCATTCAATATAAATTCATATAAAACAGTGATAAAAAAATAATATTTCTAGAATCTAAACCTTGTAATCAAGTGATCACAACCATTAGATATCATGTACATAATCTATTTTATCCAATAAAAATAGTATCAATTTTCAAAGTTTAATTTTTGAAATCTTTGCTAAGGCAAATCGGTTTAATAAAAAACCTTCCATTTTCTTCAAAAATCAGACCAAAATATAAACATTTTTTTCACAATTTCTGAGATCATATGGTCCTAATGGTAGTATCCTATGGAGGAGGAGTCATGCTAAGACTTGAAGACACATGCTCTCTACTCAAATTCCAAATGTACCATAATCACTCTAAAAGTGATCATAGGCCATTCAATCAAGGCAAGGGTAGTGTGTTGTGACATCCTAAAAAATTTTAATTTCCGAATAAGTCCGACTCGATGTGCGTGTCCGACAAGTCACGCAGTTGAGAGTATAAATTATTAGAGTAAGTTAAAGTGTAAGAATACATCTCAAGTGAAAAAGAATGAGTTAGTGATAATCTGAGCCGTTAGATGATGTACTGTACACCGACTTGCGGAGTACCATCTTAACACCACAAACTCAGCCTTTGAATATAAAATCCAAATAGGATAAGAGATTTATTTCCTTTGCTTTATTTGTTAGTTAAGAGAGAAGAGAGAAAGATAGCTCCAGACTTTCTTCTCCCCTACTACTAGAGAGTGAGGTGTTGTGTGTGCAAGCGTGGAGTTCGACATGAAATCCGTGGATTGAGGATCGAAGTAAATCTCCAAATTCTGACTTTGAAACCCTCTCTTGGACGAGATCACGTGGATCGAAGAAATGACCTCACAAGGTGAGCATAATTATATTTTTGAAAGATTCATAGTTGTGCAGTCTTTAATTAAGATATGATTGATAATTTAGAAGTTTATGATTCAAATTTGAGGAAAAATGAGTTAAGGATGAAGAAGCCCGTGTTTCTTAAAAATCTGTCAAAATTGATCGATCGAAATTAGTATCCGATCGATCGATTTTGACAGGATAAACCAGGTGAAGGTTTCTGGAGAAGTCGATCGATCAAAATGAAATTCGATCAATCGATTTGTGAAATCAATCGATCGAAATGGAAATCGATTGATCAATTTTGGAGTCTAATCAACTGGTTTGTGCACTAATCGATCAGTTTGTGAGAACAATGAGCATATTAGGAGTTTCTGGAGAAACCGATCGATCAGATTGTGACAACAGAGATATGTAGATTTTTTGAAGAGAACAATAGATCGAAATGAATTTTGATCGATCAATTTTGGAAACTGACCAATCGATTTGAGATTCAATCGATCGATTTGGACAGATTCAGAGATTTTTCTATTTTTAGTAAGGGAACCCAGGGAGACTTTAGGAGTTCCCGTTTTTTGTCATTTCTGACGTATAGGATGTAAACTTGTGTATTCTAGGTGTGACCATGGGTGAGTACTAGGAGAGCTACCTAGGAACAAGGAAATATCTATTTTAACTCCGCATTGAGGTAGGGAAAATTCTATAACATATGCATTTGATTACAACTAGCTTTGGTATTGTGATATTATGAAAGTGTGTCGGATTCATGAATTTTGTTATCAATTAAGCATAAATTTTGTATATGGTTTCAAACATATACACGTGTGTGTGTGCACTCTGAAAGATTTATATATGTGAATGTGAAATCAAATATGTGTGTGTGTGTGAAATCAGAAAGATTCACATGTGTGTAAACTTTGAGATTTTAAACTCCAAATCTAGTTATAAATTATCACATTTCACGGTGATAAACTATGAGTTAGACTTTGCACCTTGATTTAATAATTCATGCAAAACGAATCCCTTGTGCTCCGGTACGACGGGATATCTGTTCTTTGTTTACCAATCTGCGGTAAAACTTTATTCGGTACAAGTATCCCTCATTCGAAGGGGTTTGGGTATTGTGAAAATGATTCATTGAACGATGATGGTTGGGGTTTCCATCGGTATATGTGTGGCTCTTGATGCTATATATGCTCGAGATTGTATTTGAGTGATTTGATTAAGTTTCTTGCATTATGAGAAAAGATTTAGAAGATCATGTGAATAAGCTTTGAAACTTCATGTAAGATCTTAGTTTTGTGTCAATTTAAATATTTTTAAATTGTAAATCTTTATTTAAAAGTATGTTTCGAATTATATCATGAGATATAAGTGCAATGTATTGATTTATATTGTAGACACCCAAATTTGGCCCAAGGCTCGATCAAAACACATTTCAAGAGAGGCACACTTTCAAGCTTTTGATGGCATGTATGGTACCCTTAGGAACCTTTCTGAAACCTTAGGAGTCATTCCAAACCCTTAGGAATCACCCTAGATCCCTTAGAAGACTTCTCGAAATCTTAGAAAGCCATCTCGACCCTTAGAAACCATTTCGAACCTAAACCTAGCTTTCCCGAACAATGGATGAGGAGTGGTGTACAAGGACTATTTGGGGCCTTCAACTATGATTGAGTCTTATACCATTAAAAATTAGAAGTCCTCAGCTTCCCAGCAAGCCAAAGATCACCCCAATTGGAGCTGTGCATCAAAAGATATGGCATTCCGAAGTGTAAGGGCAAAATGGAGATTTCAAGTTGAGACTACATGGGATTTGGCGCATCACGCCAAGCCATTTCACTCCAAAAATGGCTTGGCGCAACTAATAGTTGTGCCAGTTATAGATGGGTCTCACCTCGGGCATCCAACTTCCCAGGTCACTGTGTGGTGTTGTTTTATTGTACATATGCCTGGCGCACCTATTAGTTACGCCAGGCTTATGAACAGTAACCCTAAGTTTTTACCTCAAAAATTGATATTGGGGTTTGACTTGTTGACCATCTTAATCTTTGGGGTGTATTTTGCTAGTTCTGTTACACCCATTCACTACCTATTTGTAACACCTTAAGTGGTTTAAAGCGTCTCCCTATCATCCACCATTGGAGCTAACCTTCACACATTTCAATGCTCCAAAAAACCTTAGGAAACCTTAGATGGCTAAATTACCTAATTTATAATCCAAGTTAGCCTCTAAACACCCTTCTAACCCCTCTTTTTCGTATAAAGAGGCACCCCCCCTTTACAAAGGCTTGAAAATTTTCCCAAAAGTGAGAAAAGATTACGAGAGACCTTTTCCCCCTTTGGTGCCCCAATCTCATATAAATTCCAGAATTGATCTTTGCCCTTTAAACCTCATATTCCACCATCAATCTTTGAGATTTAGCTAGAACTACCCCTTAGCCTTCTTCCTTTACCTCTTAGCTACCAAGCCTTAGAGATTAGACCCCTTCTCCTAACCCGTTTACTACCGAAAGCTCACTGGTGATGCTCTCGCGTGAAGGATCACATCGGTGCTACAAGGGTCCGAGAGCTCCGACTCTCCCCTCTATTCCTCTACCTTCTTTGACTTTTCCTCTATCCTATAATTGAGTCGTTATGCTGCCCAAATTTCGGCAAGCGGAAAGGACTCAATAGGATCGGTGTGCCTTCGGGCAAGGGGAAGTGCTGCTTATTTTGCTTCTTCTTTATATATATATATATATGTATATATATATATATATATATTATATAAACAAGCTCTACATAGACCCCGCCATAGTAGAGACCGCTTACGAGTGGGTTGATCGGATGCCTAACACCTTCCCGATCGATAACCGAAGCCCCTACCTAAGAGCTTTTAGCGTAGACCGGTGAATCAGAGTCATATTTAGCACTTTGATGCATTTAATATTGATTTGGGTTTCCCGGGACACCAAAAGCTCTGGGTGGCAACTCTTTATTTTTCAAACGAGAACATTGTTGTGACAGATCGTCAAAAATCCACGGTTGCATAGATGGCGACTTTGCTGAAGAGGCCTTAGAGCTTCTACTTAAAGTTGGCCCTTTATTTTTTTTTGCATGTATTTTTCTTGTTTTTACTAACTTTTGCTGTTTCTTTTTCATTTTTTTACTCACCCCACTGATTATATCACTTTACTTACCCCTACTTTTACGTCGTTTACGAGCCTTAGCCGATTGGCGGGCCTACTTGCGCACCATCTTAAATTACTTTACATTTCTATCATTTTAAGCACCTTAGCCGATCTGCAGGTCTACTTGTGTATTTTCATTTAATTTCTTTACTTTCATGTCATTTTAAGTGTCTTAGCCATTCGGCGGGCCTACTTACGCCTTTAATTTCTGCAATCATATTCCGCCAGTGGACGCCGGCCCCCTAGAGGCAGCACGGGATCATCACTCCTGGTCTTTGAACTTAAGAAAACTCCCTTAAAAGTGAAAAGTAAAATTGAACTTTTTGCCGGATAGATTTTTGTGGGTTGGAATATTTAGGTACACATACAAAATCTCGGGTCTTAGTATGACGGCAGCCCCTAATGGTGATGATCCGGAAAAGTCCTAGCGCACCTAGTACCTAAGAAAGTGCTTGCACTTGAGGTATATCGGGTGGGTAACCTTCTCGTTACCAAGCTTAAAACCTGGAGAAAAAGAGAGCGTTAGAGAACCCATTGTAAGCCTTAGGTTCGGTGAGGAAGAGAGCCTATTCATTAGAACAGTCGGACCTCGAAAGCCCAGCTGCCACAAAAAACCAGTTAGAAGACTCATTTCAGACTAGAACTTCTGCTGTCAAACTATCTGGCAACCCATCTTTGTCTGACGCCACTATTACATGCGCCAATGCAAAAATCCCCAGAAATACACTGGCGCATGCATTAGTTGCGCCAGCTTTATTCTGGGTAATTTTGTTCTGATGCATCTAATAGTTGCTCCAGCTTTAGTTTAGATAGCAGCAGTTCGAATCTGTGGCCTGCTTACATCCCGGACTCCCCGATTAGTGTTTTTAGTGCCTCTATTTGGACCCCGCAATCTTCGATACCCAATACGCCCTCATCGGTCAAGAGAATGTGACTTCTTGTTGACTCATTTCGAGGGATTGAGTTGTTTACATTAGTTTCCGTGCTTTCAATAGATCAAGGGGTTTCCCTTTGATTCTTTTGAAGTGCTTCGGAGCCTTTGCCGTGGGACCTATTTAGGGTACGAAAGTCACCCAAAAAGGGAATTCAAAAGGCCCCGGAATCCTTAAATCTTTTAACTTATAAAAATTCAAAAAAAATCAAATAAATCAAAAACCTAAAAATAGAGTCTTGTTGGTGCCGGCACAACGACATCATCGTACCCTCTGTCATCCTGTAGGAGAAGGAGGAAGCTTTACGGGCCCTACCCAAGGCACCCATACCCAACCCGATACCAAGCCATGTCGTGGGTTGTTGATTCAGCTTATGCCGATCTTGACTCATCCCCACCGCATTCCCATACCGAAGAGGCTTTCACATCCATTCTCCTCACTCAATCTCTATTCGTCATCACCGATCCGTTCGGTGCCCCTATTTTCCCTTCCACCACTTCCCCAAATATTCAAAACCCCCCCCCCCCCCCCCCCCCCCCCCCATTCCCCATTTTTACAAGCCATGCTTTCATCATTGGCCATCCCCAACCCTTCTCACCTTCCATCCACACCCATTCAAAACCCTACCCCATCCTCCACCTTCACCAATATACCCTATTTTTCATCCACTCGACGCATACCCAATCCACCCACATCTATCCATGCTGCACCCGATCCCCCATACATCCCTCCATCTACCTAGGTCATGCCCATTTTTACCGGGGCCATGACAAGCTTTCCTCTCTCATCATCCACATCCGTGCCCCATACATCCTCCCCACACATGCCTAATCCATCCCCATTCACCAATGACCCACCTCATTTCTCCAACCCACCTCATATCCCACCACTTACCTGGGTCATGCCCGATTTTACGGGGGTCATGCCCAATTTTCCCTCTTCATCCACCCCATCCATGCCCCTCCAACCCTTAAATATCCCATCTCCATCCGAATCTCCTTCCATGGCCATGATAGAGGAGATGCTCCAAGCCTACAATAGGTGGAAGGCCTCCAAACACATTCCCTCAATCCACACCACACATCTATGGATTCATCTCATACCCTATCAAGCCTTCATGCCTCATTCCCCAATGACCCCCATCAACCCCCCATCATCCACACCATCCAAACCTCCATCACCCACCTACCTCAAGGCCCAATGGCCCAAAATCCCATCATTCAGACCCACCAAGGGCCCATGGCCCAGACCAAGGACTCATGACCTAAATCCATCAATGGCCCATGACCCAAACCCACCAAGGCCCACTAGGCCAAACCTATCATGACCAAGGCTTTGTGGTCCAACCTCCCTAAGGACCCCTGGGTCAGACCTTTATAGCGCAACCCTCCTAAGGGGCCCTAACCTTGGAGCCTCACACCCATACCCTTCACAATTCCTTCAAAATTTCACTCACCCACAATCCTCATACCCAGCCCAAACCCATGCCTTACATCAACCCCAATTCACCCATATCCCTATGCCCCAACCTTCCCCTATGCCCAATGGCCTCATTAGACCTCACCCCAAAATCTGACTTCCACTCATCCCATCACCCAACAAACCTCCCCTCACATGCAATGGACTCACCCACCCCCCATACAGACCATTCCTATCTAGTCCATGCAGCACAAACAAGAGAATCCTGCCCTCACTGCACCTTATGTAGACTAGCAGTATAAAGAGGACGAAGTAAGGAACAGTGGTGCTTATGTCGGGGCATTGACCAGCATTAATCTCCCTCCTTTAATTACCCACCCCTTGGTAGCACAAAGTTAGTCCCGACCGACTGCTGAGAAAGTAGCCCCCATGTCCAAGGAATCAGAGCAATTGAAAGAACAGTTAGACAAAATTTAGAAGCAGTTGTTGAAGATGGGTGGTGCTGAAATTCACGCCATGGACTTCTCAGATTTGTGTTTATTTACTGAGGTCCCCTTGCCTCCAAAATTTAAAATGCCAGCTTTTGACAAATATAACGGCACCGGCAATCCCATAGCACACCTCAAGTCTTATTGTGGGGACATATGCCAGTATGAAGGGGATACAAGACTATTGATAAAGGTCTTTCAAAAAAGTTTGACTGGTCCGGATTTGAGGTGGTTCACATCCTTAGAACCATCTATGATAAAGACTTGGAAGAACTTGACGCATCTATTTCAAGAACAATATGTCTATAATATAAACATTGAACCGTGCAAGTCAGACTTGGCCCGTTGGAAGCAAAACCCGAATGAAACTTTTAACGATTATTTGGGGCATTGGAGAGCATTGGCAGCTCAGGTTAGAAACATGATAGCTGATGACGAGCAGATAGAAATGATTTTCAAGAACACTCTGCCAATGATCTCGAACTTTCTAGTATACCAGTAGTAGTCCAGCTTTACTGATCTGGTAAGAAACATCAATCATTGTGAAGATGCTATCAGGGAAGGTCGCCTTAGCAAAAATATACCCAGGGGAGCAGCAAAGTTAGAAGATTTTTTGAGCAGCGGAATGAGAAAGAGTGGGGGCCGATATCCAGAACATTGCCAACACCAGGCCCAATAATAATATAACTCCATTCTAATTTAAGGCAGCCAAGTCAGCACCAGTCAGAACTGAGCCGATGTAGAGAACAGGAAATGGACAGGGGATGCAGATGACTTCAGAGCAGAGGAGAGCCCGCTACGATTGAGTTTTTATGCCCTTGGGGCAATCTTTGAATGTAATTTTACCTTTACTAATAGAAAAGGGACTAGTTACTGTCCTCCAACCACGACCTCCTCCTAATCCAATCCTGAAGAATTATGACCCCAACACTCATTGTAATTTTCATCAAGGTCCAAGTCACCCGACTGATCACGGCTTCCAATTAAAGCACATGATACAAGATTTGATTGATACCAAGAAAATCATTCCACCTGCACCTTCCCAAGTGAACCAGCATGCGAATATACATCAATTGTCTTTATCCCCAGACCCTATCGGAGGAGCAGGTCCCAGACCCACCATCGGGATGATAGAGGAATGGGAGGAAGAATTTGAATTCGACCCATCAGATTACATTAGTGATCGGGAGAATTATGTGGCACCTTTGCCAAGAAACCATGAAGAAAGGAGTATTGGGATGATTGAACCTTGAATTTATTTGATTATTTCCCCACTCCTACGCCATAGATTGAACCCCTAGATCTTAGGGCCTATTTTCCATCACCCACACCCGTCAATTATGTGCAAATAAATGCATATCAACCCTATACTGCCACCCCCATCAGTTACCCAATGTCCAATCAAGTCCCCCACCATCGCCTATTAACTATCAATGGCCCACTCCAACCCCATTACCCCCGGTGCAACTACCCACAAACCTCATCACCCCAACCTGGCCTAATTTTGCCACCCAACCATCTATCACTGAGGTGAACCAAGTACTACGCATGCCTCCATAGCCAATAGTACAAGTGCATCAGATACCGACAGCTACACCATTTCATATTTCGGGACCAACCTACAATCCTCATCAGGTCCCGCTGAGTTATGATCAGACAGATGCCAATGCCGACATCAGTAGAGAAAGAGCGATAGACTTTGTGGCAAGATTCAAGAAGATATCTAAGTAGTCGAAAGCACCACCAGCAACATAAGGCCAAACAGAGAGAAAGAAAGACAGTGTCGTTAATCCTTTTGAAAAAATGAGTCGAGAACATATACTGGAGACAAAGTTAAGAAGGATGCCAACTCACATCACTTTTTGAGATTTACTGATGACGTCCCCACTCCACTTTCAAGCTTTAATTGGGGCATTAAAGAATGCACACGTTTCACTTCAGGTGAGCCTAGATGAAGTCAGACAGATAATTGATCAAGTGATGGCTCCAATGCCATTTCATTTTCAGATGCCGATTTGCCGAAGAAGGGAGTAGTCACTCAAAATCCCTCAATATTACTGTGGAATTTAAAAATATGATAATCCCTTTGGTGTTAATTGACAATGCGTAGTACTTGGTTCACCTCAGTGATAGATGGTTGGGTGGAAAAATTGGGCCAGGTTGGGGTGATGAGGTTTGTGGGTAGTAGAGCCTCCACAGCCAACAGTATAAGTGCATCAGATACCGACAGCTACACCATTTCATATTTCGGGACCAACCTACAATCCTCATCAAGTCCCGTTGAGTTATGAGCAGATAGATGCCAATGCCGACAGCAGTAGAGAAAGAGCTATAGACTTTGTGGCAAGATTCAAGAAGATATCTAACTAGCCGAAAGCACCACCAGCAGCATAAGGCCAAACAGATAGAAAGAAAGTTAGTGTCGTTAATCCTTTTGAAAAAATGAGTCGAGAACATATACTGGAGACTCAGTTAAGAAGGATGCCAACTCACATCACTGTTTGGGATTTACTGATGACGTCCCCACTCCACTTTCAAGCTTTAATGGGGGCATTAAAGAATGCACACGTTTCACTTCAGGTGAGCCCAGATGAAGTCAGACAGATAATTGATCAAGTGATGGCTCTAATGCCATTTCATTTTCAGATGCCGATTTACCGAATGAAGGGAGTAGTCACTCAAAATCCCTCAATATTACTGTGAAATTCAAAAATATGATAATCCCTTTGGTGTTAATTGACAATGGGTCTGCCTTGAATATATGCCCACTAAGAACTTCCACAAAGATTGGGGTGGATCCGTGCATACTGAGACCCATGAGAACTAGTGCCCGAGGTTTTGACAATACGAGAAGAGAGATAATGGGAGAAGTTGACCTTGAGCTATTGATTGGGCTAATGACCTTCTCCATATTATTTTAAGTAATGAATATCAAATCTTCGTTCAATCTATTGTTAGGACGCCCATGGTTGCATGAGGTCAGGGCGGTACCGTCAACACTGCATCAAAAGCTCAAGTTTGCACCTAGGTATAAGATTATCACTATTATTGGTGAGGGGCACGGTGAGAAGGAAAAAGCCACCAACAGCATTGAGAAGCCAAAGGTGCTGAAAGTGTCGCACACAGCTAAGGATGTTGACCTCCACAGTTTCGAGTACAAAGTATCAATAGTACTCCCAAAGCCCATTGAGGGCATCATTCCAAAAATCGAAGGTGGAATGATAGCGGTAGTGACCATGCTCCAAAAGTGGGGTTATCAAAGAGGAAAGGAGCTGGGACCCCTGTTACAGGGAAGAAGAGAGCTTGTCACGGCCAAAGGTCAGAAAATCCGATTTGGGTTAGATTACAAACCCACGGAGGAAGAGGTTCGGGAGGCCACGGAGAAAGCCCGAGCCACGTTAGTTGCAAGAGCCAGAGGGATACACTTAGAAGAGAAGCCTCATCCAAGGCCTCACATCAGGGATTCATTCGTGAGTGCCAAGGTCGTGAAAATCAATCGGAACGAGGCAATTGAAGTAACCCACACAAGCTCGCAACACCTGTTCACTCCACCAGTCCCCGCATTACCCTTCCCAACCTAGAAGTAGACTTGGCTGCATTGTCCCTTTTTGAGAAACGACATTCCATACCTGAACAATCTCCCCCTATGGTAAATCACCACAAAACTGTGTTGACGTTTGAGGATAGAATCTCAGACGAATTTGAGATCAATATGATGGAAGCTGGATCCAATGAGCCATATCAGTCAGTACCCTTCATCCAAAAAGGTAAAGGAGCGGCCTCTCAGGGACGCATTTGGGCATCGTTGCCCCAAACTCTAGAGGTTGGGAATGGCCTAAACTTTGGCACCCATTTCCCAAAAAAAAACAACCTATAAAAAGTGAGATAAGCCCATGGCAGGCAATACCTTGTATACACACAGACTCGCACTGCCAAGGGTCCGTCTCCGAAGAAAATAAAAATTTCAAAATTAAAAAAATACAAAATCCGAAAATATTGTCATTTAAAATTCCAAATAAAATCTCACAAAAGGATGCCTTAATTGAAATACCCGCCCCACGTAAAATCGACCCCTTTCCTATAGAAATACAAGCAGAGGTAGGAGTTACGAGTCTGGATGAGGATGTCCCTTTTGAGGAGCACCCCAATGAGCTCCTTGACCAATTTGCTGACTTTGAGCATGGCCCTACCCCATTGTTGAAGAAATCAAAGATATTAATCTGGGGACTGAGGAGATTCCCCGAATTACCAAGATCGGAATGTCATTGTCTCCAGAAGAAAGAAAAAGCATGATCGACTTCCTTTAATCATACCAAGATGTTTTTGCCTAGTCGTACGAGGACATGCCTGGTCTAGACACCGATTTGGTTGAGCATGAGTTACCGCTCTACTTTGGTATGAAGCCGGTTAAGCAGAAGTTGAGATGTCTCCGACCCGAGTGGATGTTGAAAGTAAAGGATGAGGTCATTAA
This sequence comes from Chloranthus sessilifolius, assembly GCA_021018995.1. NCBI lineage: Eukaryota > Viridiplantae > Streptophyta > Magnoliopsida > Chloranthales > Chloranthaceae > Chloranthus > Chloranthus sessilifolius. Next base: position 26,700,043 of record CM037597.1, on the reverse strand, counting down.
GAAGTATGACGTGGGGTTTCTCATGGTATCCAAATACCCACAGTGGTTAGCTAATATTGTGCCTGTACCGAAGAAAGATAGAAAAGTCCGCATGTGTACCAATTTCTAAAACCTGAATAAGGCGAGCTCGAAAGACGATTTCCCATTGTTGCAATCGACATCTTGGTCGATAACACTGCTAAACACGGGATGCTTTCATTTATGGATGGATTCTCGAGATATAATCAGATCAAGATGGTAAAGGCCGGCCAAGAAAAGACGACATTCATCACCCCTTGGGGCACTTTCGGCTATCTAGTCATGCCATTTAGGCTAAAGAATGCTGGGGCAACATACTAGAGAGCTATGACTGTGTTGTTTCACGACATGATGCACCGAGAAATAAAAGTGTATGTCGATGATATGATAGCCAAGTCACTGAAGCGAGGCGATCACTTGGTAAACCTCCAGAAGCTATTTGCGAGGCTGAGAAAGTACATGTTATGTCTGAATCCACAGAAGTGCGCATTTGGTGCTATGCCTGAAAAATTATTAGGATTCATCGTCAGTAGGAGAGGTATTGAGGTTGACCCAATCAAGTTGAAAGCTATCATGAAAATGCCACCGCCATCTATAGGCGTTAGTCGGTTCATTGCACAGCTAACGCCTATATGCATGCCGATTTTCAAGCTACTTCGAAAGAACTCGCCCGTTGAATGGAACAACGATTGTCAGTCAGCGTTCGATAAAATCAAAAGCTACCTCCGTAACCCACCTGTGTTGGTACCACTCGAACCGAAGAGACCACTCTTGATGTATCTCTCCACGACGGAAGTCTTGATGGGATGTGTCTTAGGGCAGTATGGCGAGACGAGAAGAAGAGAGCAGGCCATCTACTATCTCAACAAGAAGTTTACCGACTATGAGATGCATTATTCTCATCTAGAGAAAGCATGCCTAGCTCTTGTGTGGGCCACTCAGAGGGTCCGCCATTACTTGCTATCCCAAGCCGTTCTACTCCTAGCCTGAATGGACCCGTTGATGTACTTATTTGAGAAGCTGGCTCTCACTGGGCAGACTACACGTTGGCAACTTTTATTGTCTGAGTTTGACATCATATACATTACTCAGAAGTCAATCAAGGGACAAGCACTCACCGATCATCTTGTCGACAATCCTTTGCCAGATTATGAACCCTTGAGAACCGAGTTCCCTGATGAAGACATCTTATTCATGACGGAAGACGATACAGAAGAAGTGGAAGAATCATGGGTAATGCACTTTGACGGGGCAACAAATACCGAGGGCCAGGGAGTTGGCGCCATTCTGATTTCACCGAAAGGATCCCACGTACTGGTCTCCATCAAACTCAACTTCCCTTACACGAATAACATGGCCGAGTATGAAGCTGATGCCGCTGGCCTGCAGACGGCTCTCGATCTAAACATAACTCACCTCCAAGTATTCGATGATTCGCAGTTGATTATATGCCAGACGAACAGTGACTGGAAGATAAAAGATGAGAAATTGATCCCCTACCATGAGCACCTCGAGGATCTGATAGCTTGTTTCAAGGATGTGACATTCTCATATGTCCCGCAGATAAGGAATCGCTTCGCCAATGCTTTAACCACTTTGGCGTCAATGGTAGAGATCCCGTACGGTGTCGAGATGAAGCTGATCATGATCGAGTAGAGAAATGAGTCAGCCTTCTTCCTCCAGATTGAGGAACCCCCAAAGTCTAATGATGAGCCACCTTGGTTCTCAGATATCAAGAATTTTCTCCAGACTCTAACTTTTCTTAAGGATACGTCCAAGGCAGATCGACGGACTATTCAATGTCTAACGATAGGCTACGTCATCTGCGATGAATGCCTTTACAAACGATCGTTTGACAACATTTTGGTTAGATGCCTTACAGAAAGTGAAGCGATCAACATCATGAAGGATATCCACGAGGAAGTATGCGGTGCCCATGTCCACGGTCACATGCTCGCTAAGAAAATTCTACGACAGGGATACTTTTAGATCACTGTGGAATCAGATTGCTACAAATATGTTCAGAAGTGCTACAAATGTCAGGAACACTCCAGTCTGATACACGCTCCTGCCATCGATCTACACTGCATGACAACTCCTTGGCCATTTACTACCTGGGGCCTTGACGTCATTGGTATGATTAATCCGAAAGCCTCAAATGGACATCGGTTCATCCTTATCGCCATCGAGTACTTTACTAAGTGGGTAGAGACAGCATCATATGCGAACATCATGGCCGGTCATGTCGAGAAATTTCTCAAAAATAACATTGTGTGCCAATTTGGAGTATCTAAAGATATCATCATGGGCAATGGCACCAACTTTGCGAATAAGTGCATCCAGGCCTTCTGCGAGCAATACAAGATTAAGCACCATCGCTCATCACCTTATCGGCCTCAAACTAATGGAGCCGTGGAAGCTGTTAACAAGAGGTCGTCCGCATCTTAGAAAAGATGGTCGTCACTTACCGTAATTGGAGTGAAATGTTACCATTTGCTTTATGGGCCTACAGAATGTCGATCCGTACCATTACAGGGGCAACACCATTCTCCCTTGTATATGAAACTGAGGCTGTCCTACCTGTAGAGGTTGAAGTACCCTCACTCTGAATCCTCCTTGAATCAGGTCTATCAGAAGCAGAATAAGAGAGATCTTGCTTTGACCAATTGAACTTATTAGACGAGAAAAGACTCCTAGCCTTGTGTCATACTCAAGTTTACTAGGGGTGAATCACATGCGCTTACAATAAACATGTCTGCGGTCAAAATTTGAAGATAGGAGACACTGTACTGAAGAAGATCTTCCCATCCCTCCACGCCGATCCGAGGGAAAGTTTAAGCCTAATTGGGAGGGACCGTACGCCATCAAGGAAGTATTGCCGAGATACGCCATCCGCCTCGCCACCATGGATGGAGATCATTTTCCTGAGCCCATCAATGCTGGATATGTCTGACAGTTTTACGCTTAGTCTATCACGACAACGTAAGTATTAGTGAAACAGATACGTGATTGCTTAGGAACCACCCAAAAGAGGCCATCATTCAAAGCACAATAGCTAAAAAGCATTCCTTAAAATGATAATATCCTTTGCTACCCCATTTGAGCCTTGACCTTTCTTTCAATAAATCCCTTCCCTCAAAAAGAAAAAGTATGTACATATATAAAAAGAAGAAGAGGAGAAAATAAATTTACTATCAAAATAAAAAAATTATGAAAAGTAAAACATTAAAAAGAGATTGCCTGAAATAAAATGAAGAAAAAAAAAGAGAAAAGAAAAATTATGGGGCATGTGCAGTAAAATCCCCCAAGGAGGAAAGTATGGTGTGGAAAACTGAAACCATATAAAGGAAACCTTTTTTAGCCCAACATACCTTCAAATCCTTACCTGATCCCTGGCCAAGCTACACCCTGAAGAAAGCCCTCTTTTTAGGTTCACATGCAGTCATAGTATCTGTCAAGTCAACACGAACCGGTTGTGAGACGACACCAGAACCCCATCTAGTCAGCTATGACGGAATCGACGGCTATGTAATGGCTTTTAAAAAAAAAAAATAATAATAAAATAAATAAAAAGAAAAAAATAAAAGAAAATACAACCTCAAAGCAAGATGGACGTGGTGAGAACCCGAAAGGGCGCTACGGGTAAAAATAGCAAGCTTCTGCGAACCAGGTGTAAACCCGAAGGGCCGCTTGGGGTAAGAATGCTAAACCCATGGACGTGGTGAAAACCCGAAAGGGTGCCATGGGTGAAAAGAGGGCAAAAATGAGCACGACGAAACCCCCTTGGGTGTTGTGAGTAAAAAAGGATTAAAAAGAAAAAAGTTGAAAAATGAAAGGTTCAAAATGATTGATCAGATTGATATTTGATGAGCCCTTTTTGTTACTCTCACTGTTCCCCATTTTCTGACTAGGCCGCTCATGTTAATTCAAATTGGGACCCGATCAGAATTGTCTTTGTGAAATTACTTTGTCGAACTTATGACCCAAGGTAAGGAGATAGGTTTGAATCAATTCGAAGGGATTGAGGTTCCGGTCTTGGTTAAGCTGCTGAAACTTACCCAGATCCGACCACTTAAAAGGGGTTCGACCATGCTCAAAAGGGGACCCGAGATCTCACCTGTGATTGAGGCATCAAACCAAATAAAAAAAAAAGAAGAGAGAATAAAGGGGAGGGTGGAAGGCCCCTTTTGTCAAAGATAATGATTTCCCTTTTTCACTTTCATACCCACACCTTGTGCACCTAGGCGGAAGGCCCCTTTTGTTAAAGACAATGATTTCCCTTTTCCACATTCATGCCCACACTTTGTGCACCTGGGCGAGAAAGCCCCCTTTTGTCAAAGATAATAATTTACCTTATCCACTTTCATGCCCACACATTGTGCACCTGGGCAGGAAAGCCCTTTTTGTTAAAGATAATGATTTCCCTTTTCCATTTCCATATCTAGGCTGTGCGCATTTCATCTCAAAAAGGGACCCATCAACCAAACAGAACAAAAAGAGAAGTTTTTGTAAATATAATAGATTTTCATTTTCCATTTACAACTGTACCGCTTACACCATCCCAAAAAATGGTTGGTGTGATGTCTAGCTTTCTTTCTTTCTCTTTTACAAAAGCAAAAAAAAAATAAAAAACATAAAGAAAATATGTATACAAAAAAATGTGTATCTGCAAAGGGGTTTCTTACGCTCCTTTTCTGTGAATCTGATCTGTGCAAAAATATATATGTGCAAGAGGGAATCAACGGCCCAGCTCGCACTTCAAGGCACTAATCTTCGCATGAAAATCCTCCTCCCGGACATTCCACTCAGTCAACCAGCAGCCATGGAGGCTCTTATACCTCTTCCGAGAAGCATTAGTAGCTCCAAGAGAAACATTCAAGGATCCCTCCAGACGAAAGACCTCACTCTCAATTATGCTAGCTCCGATCTCTGCTACCTCTGCTCTAACTTTCTCTTACGCCAAAAGCTCTTGTAGGACCCTCTTCTCATCAATCAGCAGCTCAATGCGAGCTCGAAGCACTGTCTCCTTCTTCGGCCAGGGCCCTCTTGTATCACTGCTCTCTGATTGATCTAGATGATCAATGGCAGGCTGCTCAGCTGAAAGTCAAACCTTGTACTCAGGGGAAGATTGAATTGAATCTCCCTGCTCCATATCACACATTAGCATCGACTGACGCGTTTCCCAAAGAGCAGCAATTCGATCTATGTCCCCAGAGGACCCCCTAGAAAAGATCAAATCACATAGAGGGGGTTTTGCCTCGCATGGCACCCGCTGAGAGCAGTTGAACTGACGCAACACTCGGAATGGGAAGTAGAAGGTGCTGCCAGTCAATCCTAGGAGGGTGATACCTCATGGTCTCTGGAGCAAACTATTGGGAAGGCCTGATCCAACCAAGGGAGTCTCCATATCAGCTCTGCATTAGTCAGCTAAAGCTTCAAAGTTGACAAATCTCCCTGCAGAATCAAGTGACACCTGCCCAGAAAGCATCGAACCGCCTCACCTTGAGCAATGTAAAAGCAAGGCACGAGTCCCAAGACAGTGAGGTGCTCACCTAACCAGACCTGGAGTAGCAAAGAACATCTCTTGAGGCTCTCCACCTTGCCCAAAGCGAATGTGTCAAGGCATTGTTGGTACAGTTCAGCAAGGACCAAGTGCATCACTGATTGGCCCTCTTCCAACTCAGTCAAAGCGTCGCAGAGAGCCAGAGAGAAGCTCTCTCCTCCAGTGAAGAAAAGGACTTTCGAGATGAGACTGAGAGCAAAGGCTTTCACATTGAAGACATTCCTAACCGACAATTTTCAAAGACTTTCATCACCGAAAAGTTCTTTGAGGAATTTGATCGAACATCTTGTGGGCCCCCCAATGAGACTTTTCTCATACTCGGATTTCTTCAAGCCTAGGGTAAGGTAAACAGCCTTAGCGTAACCCGGCTTCGGCATGACTCTTGTGAGGCCTCTGTGGAGCTTCAAGCTGGATAAATTGGATAATTCTTCAAGAGTGGGAGTTAGCTCCCGCTACCCAAAACGGAACACGTAGGCATTTACATCCCAAAACCAGGTCGCCGCATGCAGTAGGTCCCACCATGGAGGAACCTCAAGGAAGAAGGGAAGACAGGATAGTCCAAGCCGCTCTAGATCAACGAGCTCACTCTCATTCAGGCTCCCAAGCCAACTTTTTATAAAATTTGGCCCCAAGCCCAAAGAAAGGAGTAAATTGGTTCCGGGCCCTCCATATAAGGGAGGGTTGGAAAGCGGGTTCATGGACGTACAAAGATCTTTCAAAAATATAAAATTCAGTGTATGTCGATAGACCCACCCTTGGGAAAGCAAGGAGAGAAAAAAATAGCTGAAAAAGCCAAACCAAAGAGAAAAGAGAGAGAAAATGGCCCTTCTCGGGCATATAAAGGGCCCACTGCCCCCCAGGATAAACCTAGTGCATGTATTACATGCGCCAGTGTAAATCCCCCCGGGATTGGCCTGGCGCATGTAATACATGCGCTAGATATTACATGCGCCAGGCCAATCTGGCCCTTGTCTATGTAAAAAATGGAGTTTTTAAGGGGATTTTTTGAGTGCCTTTGCTGGACCCCTTAGCCAGTTTGCTTGTCCACCTGTGGTTCATACATTGACTACATTCTACAAGCATAAATTTTTTTGAAATACACCTAACATTGAAATCATTTAAATTTTGTGTAGAAAAAACCCCCACCAAGGCATATGACGTCAAGGGTCATTTTTATGAGCAATTATCAAAACCATCCTGCAAGCAATCAAATATAATGCAAGGGAAACATAGCATGCGATCAAAGAAAGAGCACTAAACATTTCCAAGCAAAAAATCATCCAAAAGTGCCACGATTATCCATTACAAATTATTCAAATCCCAATAAAAATCATCCCAAAGTGTTTAAAAAATGTTCAAAATGCAGAACTAGGCCTAGTCCTTGCTGGTGCCCTTCGATTTCTTTTACCGGTGCAAGGAGCTTTGAAAGGTCCGCATATCTCCTACTCGGGACCACACCTGTGAAAGCCAGCTAAGTAAAGTGCGCGACTCCTTGTCATGTGCACGCTGCAAGCCATAGCCAAGGTCACAAATCAAGGTCAATTGAAAGACAAAGATGGTAAGGCAGCGAGAAAAATCGAGCACCAAGATACTCACCACCTCCACATCCCGGAGCTCGACAATCTTATAATAATACGTGGCATGGTCCATGGCTGATTCAAAGTTCTACATTCAGAGGGAGAAAGGTGTCAGTTACAGGGGTTATTAGCAAACACAAGCATTTATCAAAGGAGTCAAAATAAAGGGGGAATGACCATGAAAAGTCTTACCCCCGGAACCACCTCAGGAGGAGGAACCCGAACCGCATCGGCTGAAAGGCGGGTCTGCTTATCTACATCGGCACATAGATCTGAGAGAAAACCGTCATCGAGGCGCCTAAAGGTCCCATGAACCACAACAGGTGCACCACCCAGCCCACCCATGCGAGAAGAGCCTGAAGGACCGACATATGAAGGACCAACACCTGAGGAACTAGCACCTGAGGGACTTACACCAGAAAGACCAGCATCTGAGGGATCTGCCCCAGAAGGGTCGACAGTACCCGCCGTTGCTCCACCTTCATCATCTAAATCATCTTCGAGGATAAATTGTGAAAAAGATAAAGATTTGCTCAGTAGAAACAAAAGTTGAATAAAAAAACTTGAAGGGGACCAATCTAAAAGAGAAAAGAGGATTACCTGTGAGCATGGGCCGCCGAAAGCCAGAAATTGACGCCAGGGACAAATCGCAGAAGGATAAACCGATACGGCAAAGACTCGTACCATAGCCAATAGTCTCCCGGCATGAGAAGGGCATTGACGGGGATCCCATTGTGAAGGAAGGCCGCAGTAAGCTCCTCGATACTACCTACGGGATCCATGACGTCTGCAGGAGGATCCAAGGGTATGGCAGGATAGCCCTGATACTAGTGAACTACCCTCTCCCCTAAGTAGTAGGCCCTGGCCCATGCCCCGTAGAAGAAGATGATGCGGTTGTTGTTGAAAAGGTGAGATGGACCTACGGCAGCTCGATCCCAATAAATAAAGCCAATGTATGGGTCATATATGATCTGACCAAGTCAAGAGGTGGCCAATCAGTTAAGAATGCAACATAATAACAAAGGATAATTTCCCAACTAGAATAAACGGAGAAGAAATGCCTTACCTACTCAGGGACCACCAGATCAAGTTGGGACCTCAGGCCCATCTCCAGATGCTTCATGCCCACATCGCGACATCGGTGCTTGTTCTAGTTGCTCAAGAGGGGGCAGGTGTATACCTCAGAGTGAAGAAGCGGGCGTCCGGGCTGACAATGAAGATACCCCCATGCCTGAGGAGAGCAGTGCACAAAAGATAAGTCAGTAGCATACAATGACCATCCAAGTAAACTGATAAAAGAAAAAGAGTTAGAGATTACCTCCAGAGCAGGCCAAAAGCCAACAACAGACTTCGCATTTCCCATGGAAGCTCTAACTAGGTTGGACATCAACACAGCATAACCAGCCTCACCCTAGTCGTATCTGTGAACATCGAGCCAATTGTCCATTAGGCTAAGCAGGCCCAGGTTGACCCGTCTATCGCTAGCATTAGCAAAGAGGGTTTTGCCCATCATTATGAGGAGCATGATGCGGGCTAATATGATTGCACGCTTAGGCTTAATATAAATCTGCACATCTGGCTGTCGCAAATCTACTAACTCATGCAGCCCAATAAGATTAGACAGCCAGGTCATCTTGACCTCATCACCATGCCGATTGGAGGAGGGGGGATAATCCCCTATCAATTTGATGATCTCATCTCGGCTGGGCATTGCGAGGTTGGCTATCGGAACACCTCCTACCTTGATGCCTGTAATCATGGCCCAATCCACTGGTGTCAGGGTCATCTCAGCAAAGGCCATGTGGAAAGACATGGTCTCTGAGCAAAAGCTGTTGATCAGAGCTCTCAGGTATGCGACAGCCGCCCTCATGGCGGGGCATGACAAGAACTCTCCGAAGCCTGCCTGCTCGAGCAAGTACTTCATGACAGGTGGGATGTAGCGATAAAAGTCCTGGAAGTCTAGTCAGCCCCTGTAGAGAATACGATATGGGGCAAGTCCTGCGTCAAAAGAGAAAAATTCATCAGGTTCTGGAAATAGAGCAAAGCCGCACAGGAAAAAGAACTGAACTTATCCTTTACCTTGCCCGCAATACTAAAGTTGGAAATGTGGATGTGTTGTTGGTAGAGAAGGCCGACTCGGGCGGCCTCACCCTGCATTTCAAGCCATGGACCTACCTGGCGTTGCACTACGAAGAATTGTTCCCCTCGAGGACCATAAATCACGTCCGACCCCTCCTCCTGTTCTTCCTCTGGCACGTATTCCTCTTCACCAGACATTCTGAGGTAAAAGCAAGCAATCATATCAGAGTGGGTCAATGATAAAGAACCATTTTTGCTATAGGCCAAGGGAAGGTAAGTATGCTCATCCATATATATATATATACAAAAAAATTTCTTTCTTTTTATTTTCAAAAATAGAATGAAAAAACAAAAATCCCTTTCTTTTTGTCTTCAAAGATAAATAAAATAAAACAAAAAATTCCCTTTCTATCTTCAGAAATAAAGCAAATTAAAAACAAAAAAGAAAATCCTTTCTTTATGCTTCTATAATCAAAATCAAAAAAAAAAAAATCCTTCCATTATATTTATAAAAATAAAAAAAAAGACCCCAAACAAAAAATCCTTTCTTTTTATGTCCATAAAATCAAAAACCAACAACAAAAAGTAAATCGATTCCTTAGTTTTCAAAAAACAAAAAAAAACCAAAAACAAAAAATCCTTTTCGTTAATTAATTTTCAAAAAATAGAAACCAAAAATCATCTTTCATTAGTTAGTTTTCAAAAAAATAAAGACCAAAAATCCTTTCTTTATGTTCAAAAATAAAAATAAAAATAAAACCAAAAATAAAGTCCTTTATATATGCACAAATAAAACAACAAAAATATATAGATTATGTATTAATAAAATCCATAAAATAACAAAAATAGGGCATCACTCATGAAATATCATCAACTCATCATCAATAAGCATGCTTACAATGAAAATAAACCATTTATCATCTAAAATTGTAAGATCATAAGTATATTTGTAAGAAAAATTAAGAAAAATTAAACAAAATAGGTTTTAAATGGTTACCTTTGAAGAAAAAGGGGTCTTTAATCTAGCGCGGAGTGGGCGATCAATGTATTACAAGCAGGGGAAGAATTTTTTTTTGAAAACATAACCCTAGGAGGAGTTATATTTTCGGTTTGGAGAGGGGGAAGAATTTTCTTTTTGAAAACACACCCCTCTTTCCCGAACTCGGGCTCTTTAAATTTGATCCCCAACCATGCTTGGCGCATGTATTACAAGCGCCAGGCAATTTTGGGCCCCCAGTTGGCTTGGCGCAACTATTATTTGCGCCAGGTCACTTATGGGTTGGGTTTTGGGCCTGATATGGGTCACATGTATAGCCCGGTACCCCTTTCTCTTTATTTTGTTGTCCCCGATAGATGCACATGCTCCCAAATGGTATGTCGATCCTCATTTGGCTTACCCAGGAAGCCGTGTTAGAATAAAATGGATCGAGATCAATAAGCGTCTCGATCCTACATAGGAAAACGTGAAAAAGTCCAAAAAGAATAAGAAAAATCTCACATAAAAAGCCAAAAGTAATTCACATAAAATGATAGAATAATTCACATAAAATGATAGTTTTGGAAAAAGCAAAAAATCCCATAAAATGAAAGCTTTGCAAAACTAAAAAATTACATAAAATGATAACTTAAAAATAAAAAAAATCCACCTAAAAAGATAAAGAAAATCCTAAAAATAATTCACATAAAATGATAGCTTTGAAAAACCAAAAAATCACATAAAATGATAGTTTAAAAAAAAAAAACCAAAAAAAATCCACATAAAAAGATAAAGAAAATCTCAAAAATAATTCGCATAAAATAATTGAATAAAGTCACATAAAGTGATAAAGTGATAGATTAAAATCACATAAAATGATAAACTAAAAATCACATAAAATGATAAACATAAAAAAGTACAAAATTTCTCACATAAAATAACAAAAAATATTTGTTTTGAAAAGACAGCACATACTCCCCAAAAAAGCATTGCAACATCTATTTTACTTTGCTCGGATAGTCGTGCTAAATAAACTTCAGGATTGATAGGTTTGCCCAAAGACCTCGAACCCTGCTTCAAGCGGGGGCACCTGTGACCAGTCAGATGAGGTAGTCAATGCCTCATATGATTGGACAAAAATTATGAAACCTTGCATACTTGCTTTGCGCCTATCTTTGAATGTGAGTCGATCACCCCCTTACTTACGAAGCTATTGTATTCAGAATGAATCTTGAACATCAAACTCCTTTAAATCATCTCGAGAAGCGACTATTTTTCCTGACTAACGAGCTTTCACAACTCGAGAAGTGAACGTTTTTCTTAGCTATTGGGCTTTTGCAACTCATTCCACTTCAGTTATACCCAGTAATATCGCTAAGCGCTTAAGGACCGATTACCTTGAGAAACGACCATTTTTCTCGACATACAGGGCTTTCGTTCTCTCACCATGTTACCCGTCTGATGTTTGAGGTTCGTTCTGAATACAGCGGACCTGTCAGTAATGCCTTGAGCCTCTTCGGATGTCTCTTTTTTTTGACATTCGATCATTAGTGATCGGATACCAAAGAGGGGCACCTGTAGACACCCAAATTTGGCCCAAGGCTCGATCAAAACACATTTCGAGAGAGGCGCACTTTTGAGCTTTTGATGGCATGTATGGTACCCTTAGGAACCTTTTCGAAACCTTAGGAGCCATTTAAAACCCTTAGGAATCACCCTAGATCCCTTAGAAGCCTTCCCAAAACCTTAGAAACCCATCCCGACCGTTAGAAACCATTTCGGACCCAAACTAACTTTCCGGAGCAATGGATGAGGAGTGGTGTACCAGGACTAGTTGGAGTCTTCTATGATCGAATCTTATACCATTGGAAAGAAGAAGTCCTCAGCTTTTCAACAAGCTAAAGATCACCCTAATCGGAGTTGTGCATCAAAATATATGGCATTCCAAAGTTTAAGGGCAAAATGGAGATTTCAAGTTGAGACCACGTGGGATTTGGCGCATCTATTAGATGCGTGCCAAGCCATTTCTCCCTAGAAATGGCTTGGCGCAACTAATAGTTGTGCCAGTTATAGATGGGTCCCACCTCAAGCATCCAACTTCCCAGGCCACTGTGTGGCACTATTTTACTGTACATATGCCTGACGCCTCTATTAGTTGCACCAGGCTTATGAATAGTAACCCTGGGTTTTTGCCTCAAAAATTGAGATTGGGGTTTGACTTGTTGACCATCTTGATTTTTGGAGTGTGTTTTGCTAGCTCTATTATACCCACTCACTACCTATTTGCAACCACTTAAATGGTTTAAAGCCTCATCCTATCATCCACCATTAGAGCTAACCTACATACATTTCAAGGCTCCAAAAAATTCTAGGAAACCTTAGATGGCTAGATTACCTAATTATTAATCCAAGTTAGTCTCTAAGCACCCTCCTAACCCTTCTCTTTCCTATAAATAAAGAGGCACCCCCCCTTGACAAAGGCTTGAAAATTTTCTCAAAAGTGAGAAAAGATTAAGAGAGACCTTTTCGGTGCCCCAATCCCATATAAATTCTAGAATTAATCTAAGCCTTTTAAACCCCATTTTTAACCATCAATCTTTGAGATTTAGCTAGAACTACCCCCTAGCCTTCTTCCTCTACCTCTTAGCTACCAAGCCTTAGAGATTAGAACCCTTCTCCTAACCCGTTTGCTATTGGAAGCTCACCGGTGATGCTCTCGCGTGAAGGACCACATCGGTGCTACAAGGGCCCGAGAGCTCCGGCTCTCCCCTCTATTCCTCTACCTTCTTTGGCTTTTCCTCTATCCTAGAATTGAGCCGTTACGTTGCCCAAATTTTGACAAGCGGGAAGGGCTCAATAGGATTGGTGTGCCTTCGGGTAAGGGGAAGTGCCACTCATTTTGCTTCTTTTATATATATATATATATATATATATATATTATATAAACTAGTCCCACATAGACCCGGCCATAATAGAGACCGCTTACGAGCAGGTTGATCGGGTGCCTAACACCTTCCCGATCGATAACCGAAGCCCCTACCCAAGAGCCTTTAGCATAGACCGGTGAGTCAGAGTCATATTTAGCACTTCGATGTATTTAATATTGATTTGGGTTTCCCGGGACACCAAAAGCTCCGGGTGGCGACTCTTTATTTTTCATACGAGTGCATCGTCACGACAGATCGTAAAAATCTACGGTTGCACATGCATGTTATTATATTTCCCTATTGAGCTTAGACTGTTAGCTCATCCCTCGACTATACGTCACAGGTATAGGTGTAGACACAGTTATTAAGGATATTGATCCTGACCAAAGTATATTCCGGAGGAGGAGACTGAGCCCCCTCCTGGCGAGTTCTTTTAGTGGACTGAGCTGAGAAGAATATAGTTTTTGTGATTAGTTTGTAAGGCTTGGTAAGTCAAGCCATTTTTGTTTTGTATGTTGGATTCGATACATAGCTTTTGTATTATTTTATGAACCATGTTTCGGTGACGGTCAACAGTCACCGGTGGTTCGATTTGGTTCTTTTATCCATGTGTTTTTGCATGGAATTAGAACCGCCTTTTATCATGGTCTTTGATATAGTCATATATAGAATTAGAGATTTAAATTTTTATGATGACTCTATCTACTTAGTTAGAGATCTGCTTTATTTTTCGCTTAGTGTGTGGATGTACCAAGTGTTCATGAGTTCTGGGATTGCATTAGTGGCAGTCTGACGGGACGGGTTTTTCGGTTCAGAAATTCGGGCTGTCACAATTAGTATCAGAGCCTTGTCTTTAGAAGTTTCTAATAGGACCTAGACTCGGATTTGAGGTTTAAGGTTTTGTTGGAGTGTAGGGATCTTCTGCTAATGAAACTTTTGGTTTCATGTTTGCAGAACAGTATGTCCATTAGAGGTAGAGGAAGACTGAGAGGCGGTCGTGGACGGAACCTGAGAAGTGGGGATGAGATTCCCACTAGCTCAAATAGAGTTCCACTTGGTAATAGAGAGGTTCCGAAAGGAAGTATCCCGGAAGAGAGAAACTAAGAAAGAAATGAAGAGAGAGATGAAAGATAGATAATGACACAAGCCATGGAAGCTGTGGCAAATGCTATGGCTCAACAGACGACGTTGATGGCTACAAGTAAAACCAATAACCATCAGTATCCACCTACACTTCCGATTCCACCTACTCCATCCACTTTTGTTGAGTTTAGGAGATTGAGACCTCCTAGTTTCTACGGTTAGATAGATCCGCTTGAAGCAGAGAAATAGATTAATCAGATTGAGAAACTTCTCCAAAGATTACTGTGTACTGAAGAGGAGAAAGTGAGTTGGGCCTCTTTTTAGTTAGAGGGAGAAGCCGATCCATGATGGAAATCGGTGTTGAGGATGAGAGAGCAAGAAAATCTGGATGGATTGTGGACTTGGGAGGAATTTGTGAAAGTGGTCAACAAAGAATATTTCCCCAAGCAGGTGAGGAACCAAATGGCAGCTAAACTCATGACATTGGAGCAAGGGGGAATGTCCGTACGAGAGTACGGTATGGAATTTTTGAGGTTGTCTAGATTTGCTCCGCAATACGTGGCCATGGAATTGATAAAGGCCAACAAGTTTGAAAGTAGTTTAAGGCCGATTATACATGATAGGATCTCTGTGCTGGAGTTGGAGTCGTACAGAGCTGTAATGGGTATGGCACTGGTTGCCGAGAATGATATAGACAATATGTATAAAAGGCATGACCAGCAGAACTGGGGCAAAACATGTCAAGGGAGACCAAGCAATTATGAGTCGGTGAACAAAAAGCCGAGAATTGTAGCATCAATCCCAAGACAACCTACCCAGCCCAATTATTCTAGACCACCTATGCCCACTTCAGCTAGACCTTTTTGTTATGAGGGCCCTGCTACTACTACAGGAGTATCAGTTACCCAGGGGTTATCTAGAGTAATATCAACCACCCCAGTTGATACATGTGCCCAATGTGGCAAGTCTCACAAGACTGCTGATTGTAGAGGGGGTACGAGAGGATGCTTCAAATGCGGAAAGATGAGGCATATGATTAAGGATTGCCCAAAGTTGAGGAAAGAGAGAACGACATCAGCTGCTACACCGAGGCCTATACGGACTACAAGGCCTATTGTGTAAGGGTGTGCATATGCTATTACAACACAGGATGCTCAGGCCAGCAATGATATAATCCAAAGTATAATTGTTTACTTAAATTTAGTGTGGCATTAGTTGAAATTTTAGATGAAGAAGGTGCATAAATTTAAGAGCAGTTTCTTAAATTCCTAAGTTTGAGTATTTAATTTATTGATGCATATATGATTTCTTAAGTGTATATAACGTAGGTACCTTATAAATGTATTGTAAGGGCGATTATTGTTGCTATGAGGCACGAGTTTTGATAGACCCGAGGTCTACTCACTCGTTTGTGACGCCGCAGTTTGCGAGGATAGTGAAGGTCATTTCTAAGACCTTAGATTTTGTTTTGTCAATATCAGTCCCAATGGGAAATTCAATTAGTACCGATACAGTGTGTCGATCAGTTATAGTCACCATTAGGGATTATGAAGATCATGAATTGGTAGTTGAATTGATCCTGTTGGATATGCAAGGATTCGATGTAATCCTTGACATGGACTGGTTATCCACGCTTGGCGCGAGTGTTGATTGTCAGAGAAAGATCATTACTTTTCAACTGAATAGGAGTAGATCATTCAAGTTTCTAGGCATGCGATCAGCCTTCGTACCGGTTATCTCTGCAATCCGAGCAGAACGTTTGATGAGAAACAGATGCAGTGGATACCTTACTTTTCTGAAGGAGCAATGGGAAGAGAAGAATGTAATAGCAGAAATTTTGATTGCTTGTGAGTTTTAAGACATGTTTCTCGATGAATTGCCAGGATTGCCACCAGAACGAGAAGTTGAGTTCACCATCGACTTAGTACCGGGCCCTGAGCCAGTATCTAAAGAACCTCGGATAACTCCACCTGAGTGGAAGGAGTTGAAAGATCAATTGCAAGAACTCTTGGATAAAGGGTTCATAAGACCCAATGTATCTCCTTGGAGAGCACCAGTCTTGTTTGTTAAGAAGAAGGACGGGTTGATGATATTGTGCATTGACTATCGTCTGCTGAATAAATTGACCATAAAGAATCGATACCCTTTACCAAGAATAGATGATCTCTTCGATCAGTTGCAAGGGGCCAAATTCTTTTCTAAGATCGACCTCGGGTTACCATCAGCTGAAGGTCAAAATAGAAGATATTCAGAAGACGACATTCATAACCAAATACGGGCATTACGAGTTTTTGGTGATGTCGTTCGGTTTAACCAACACACCAGCATCATTTATGGGTCTCATGAATAGAGTGTTCAAACCACATCTTGAAAATTGTGTGTTTGTGTATGTGGACGACATTCTAGTCTACTCAAAGGCCAAGGAAGAACACGAGCACCACTTAAGGATAGTTCTACAGACACTACGTGAACACCAGCTCTATGCAAAGCTCGACAAGTGTGAATTCTGACTAGAGAAAGTGAGCTTTCTAGGACACATTGTTTTTGAGGCAGGTGCCACGGTGGATCTAACAAAAATTGAGGCAATAGTAGAGTGGAAACAACCAACGACTATGACTGAGATTCACAGTTTCCTCAGCTTGGCGGGGTATTACCGAAGGTTTGTGGAGGGATTCTCCAAGATATCAGGACCACTCACAAGACTGACAAGGAAAGATGTTAAATTTGAGTGGACCGAAGTGTGTGAGAAGAGTTTTCAGGAACTCAAGAAAAGACTCACTTCTGCACCCATGTTGGCTATTTCGTCAGGCAGTGGAGGATTTGTTGTGTATAGCGACACTTCATATAGTGGGTTAGGCTGCTTGCTTAACCAACATCGGAAGGTCATTGCATTTGGGTCTAGACAATTGAAGGACCATGAGAAGAATTATCTAATGAACGATTTGGAACTAGCAGCAGTAATTTTTGCATTGAAAATATGGAGACACTACCTGTATGGAGAAACATTTGAAATCTTCACGGATCATAAGAACCTCAAATACCTGTTTACACAGAAGGAATTAAATATGAGACAACAGAGATGGATCAAGTTTCTCAAAGACTACGATTGCTCCATTCAATATCACCTAGACAAGGCGAGTGTCGTAGCAGATGCTTTGAGTCGGAAGAGTTTAGCTCAACTAT
The DNA here is from genome assembly GCA_021018995.1 of Chloranthus sessilifolius. Taxonomy (NCBI): domain Eukaryota; kingdom Viridiplantae; phylum Streptophyta; class Magnoliopsida; order Chloranthales; family Chloranthaceae; genus Chloranthus; species Chloranthus sessilifolius. Next base: position 26,682,637 of record CM037597.1, on the reverse strand, counting down.
CGAGCCTTACCATGGGAATTTATAGATGGAAACTGTTAGAAGATCTTTCCTTGTATGACATGAAAATCGAAGTACAAGCTTTACGAGCCTTGTTGGAACACATCATAATTCGACTGACGATCTTCGATCACATTTACGAGTTACAGATGAAAGCTATAGAATTAGTAAAGATCAGACAGAGTGTGATTGATGACAGTAGGCCAGATTTCTCCATCAAGGAAGATGGATCGCTATTATTCTGAGGGCATCTATGTATACCGACCGATGGCGATCTTCATCAAACTATCTTAGATGAGGCCCACAAGTCGAAGTATGCTATTCATCCTGGTGGTACCAAGATGTACTAGGATATGAAGAGAAATTATTGGTGGAGAGGTTTGAAATAGGATTTCATTGAATACGTTTCTAAGTGTTTGGTATGTCAGCAAGTGAAGGTGGATCACCGACATCCATCAGGCTTATTACAACCTCTGCCAATACTAGAGTGGAAATGAGAGTCAATCTCCATGGACGTAATTTTGGGATTATCACAGACTGCAAAGCGGCATAATGCTATTTGGGTGGTAGTTGATAAACTTACCAAGTCATCTCATTTCTTGTAATACAACACGACATATATGGCAAGTAGATTGACCGATCTGTATATGAGAGAGGTTGTCAAATTACATGGTATTTTGCTGAGCATTGTCTCAGATCATGACCCGTTATATACCTCACAGTTTTGGCAAAATTTTTAAGAGGGAATGGGTACAAGATTGGACTTTAGTTCAATGTTTCACCCACAGATAGATGGCCAGATGGAATGGGTGAATCAAATCATTGAAGATATGCTCAAAGCGTGTATGCTTGATTTTTAGGGATCATGGGATCAACACTTATCATTGATCAAGTTCACGTACAATAACAGCTTTCAGATGAGTATCGGTATGGCACCTTACGAGGCACTATATGGACGGCGATGTAGATCACCGATTAATTGGGAAGAGATTGGAGAAAAATTTATATTGGGTTCAGAAGGTATTGAGAGTAATGTTGAAGCCGTTAGTTTGATTCATGAAAGGATCATGAGAGCTTAGAGTAGACAGAAAAGTTATGCCGATATAAAGAGGACAAGCGTTGATTTTCAAGTTGGAGATCACGTATTCATTAAAATCTTACCAATGAAAGGTGTGATGCTCTTTGGAAAGCGGGGAAAGCTAAGCCCATGCTACATAGGACCTTTGGACGTGTTGGGATGAATTAGTGAAGTTTCATATAGAGGTGCTTTACCCCCGTAACTCGATCTGGTGCACAATGTATTTTATGTATCGATGCTAAGGAAGTACGTGAGGGACCCGAGTCACATTTTGACGATCAACCTATTGAAATTTATTAGGATTTGACTGTGAGAGAAGAACCTGTTCAGATACTTGATTGAAAGGTGATGAGTAGTGAAATATGATCATATTTCACCCCTTTAAGCCTATATTTAGCCATCCGATGAGGACAATCTGACATATTTATGAAGTTCTAATTATTTCAAAAATATTTGACCATTGGATGTATTTGAAAGCATAAAAGAGCATAAGAACAGCAAACGTTGGAATATTGGGGCAAAGGAGTTAATGGTTCTTGAAATTTAAAATTCAAATTTAATTTTTGAAATTCAAATTTGGAGCTGAGACCCTATTTAAGCAAACTGGAGAATTGATTTTATATATATTTTTTAGCTTTTATTTTGCTAAGAATTTTTCTAGCTTTCTTCCAGCTTTCCCTTTTATTTTTCAAGTACTATTCTTCCATTTCCTAGTTCTAGAACCTAAATTAGTTTAATTTCTGTACTCAAAGAAGGATTGTACCGATTGGATTAAAGCTTTCGTAGATTTCTGTGAAACATCTTTTACGATATTTTAATGTTCATTTCAATTATGTTATTCATTTCTAGTATGTGTGGCTAAATTTCTTTGAGGATTGGGATCTAATGAATTCCATCCTAGGTTTCATTTATTTATCATAGATCTGTGGTTGGAATTCAATGTTTGGTGCATTATGGTTTTATCGCTTATTTGTTCTTACCGATCTATGTAAATACCGAACACCATTTCTAAGGTATGAGATTTAGTCATGCTCTTCCCATGAGCGTGGATATGTTATTTGGAATTTACACCGGATTCTTTATTGCTAATATTTGCGACATTTATTAATCTTCATTAGAAACCTCTTTTACGGTAAATATTTTGTTCATTTGGTTTGTAACATTTATTTATCGTCATTAGAATTAAATTTCTTTTACGGTGAATATTTTGTTTATTTCGATTGTGACATTTATTTATCGTCATTAGAACTAAGTTTCTTTTACTGTGAATGTTTTGCCGATTTCTTTTACGGTTTTGGAAGAACAACAATCTTGTGTCTTGCATCTCTTGAATTCCAACCAATTAGATCTATGACGGTAAATGTTAGACCATGGATGGAAGGATTTAGCATCCCAAACCTCGCTCTATATCTTGCATTAAATTTCAGTACATTGTTATTTATTTATTTTTTTCACACTCTTGAAAATTCGTCAGCTAGTTTAAATCTTGTGCTAAATCTATGGTAGTTCTTTTAATTAACTACTATTTTCTCTTTATAATTTTCTAACCAATATTCGTGGGAACAATCTCGTACTCTGCATCCACTGACTATAATCCGATTCGTGCACTTATGAGTTTAAAACACATTTAAAATCACAACAAGTTTTTGGCGCCGTTGCCGAGGATTGGATTTAGAAAATTCAAAATTTTTGGAAATAGATAGTTAATTTTAGGAATTTCTTTAGATTTAAATCAATATTTTCACTAGTTTAAAAAAAAGAAAAATAGAAAAAAAATTAAAAAAAATTTGAAAATTTGAAATTTGACATTTTGAATTTTAAATTTGAAAATTTGAATTTTGAATTTTGAAATTTGAGATTTGAATTTTTTTGAAATTTTGGATTTGTAAGATTTTTTTGTTTTTTTTCTTTCTCTTCTTATATAGAATTTTTAGGATTTGTAGGTTCCTTTTTAGTTTATTGCCGTTTTAGAATTTGAATTTTGATTTGGAATTTCAAACTTTGAATTTTGAATTTGAATTTAAATTTTGATTTGCAATTTGAATTTTGAAATTTAAATTTTGAAATTTGGTTTTGAATTAGTAGGATTTTATTTTCTTTTCTTCTTCTGTAGGATTTGTAGGATTTTCTTTTCTACCTTTATTTTCTTCTATAGGATCGTTTACTATTTTTAGGATTTGTAAGATCTTTTAGGATTTTTAGGATACTTTAGGATCTTTAAGATTTTATTTTTAGGATCTTTAGTTATTGCCTTTTAGGAGTTATAGGATTGGTAGGATTTTATTTTCTTTCCTTCATTTTCTTTTGTAGGATTTTTGTTAGGATTTGGAGGATTTATAGGATTGGTAGGATTTTATTTTCTTTCCTTTCTTTTCTTTTGTAGGATTTTTATTAGGATTTGGAGGATTTATAGGTTTTCTTTTAGATTTTGAAACTTGAATTTTAAATTTGAATTTGAATTTGAATTTTGATTTTGAATTTCAAACTTTGATTTTGAATTTGAATTTGAATTTTGAAATTTAAATTTTGAATTTTGAATTTTAATTTAAATTTTGAATTTGAATTTAAATTTTGAATTTTAAAGTTTAAAATTTAAAAAAAAATAATAATAAATAAATAAATAATTAAAAAAAAAAAAATTTGGAATTTGAACTTTAAATTATAAATTGGCAATTAACTTTTGAATTAAAAAAAAAAAAAATTTGAAAAAAAATAAAAATAAAATAAATATTTCAATTCTCTCGATCGATCGACCTAAATAGTCGATCAATCGAACAAGAATTAACGAAGCAAAATCTGTGCAGTTTGTGTATGCACATGAGGTCTTCTAAAGATAAAACTTTAGAACCTTTTAATCCTGAGATTGAGCGAACGTGTTGCTCAAATCGAAAAGAAATTAGAATGAAACGAGAAGCTAGAACCGAAATATCAATTCAATTCGAAATGAATGCAAACGGTTGTGAAAATCCCCCACCTGAAAATGAGGAGGAACCAACTTTGAGGGAGTTGTTTGCCCCAATCACTACAAATACCCCGTCCTGCATCACATATCCTGCTACGCCTGGTGGCAGATTTGAAATTTGTACATATGTGATTCAAATCCTTCCAATCTTTCACGGCATGGATAGAGAAGATCCATATCAACACATCAAAGACTTCGTTGAAGTCTGTTCATCAGTATATTAGAACTTCAGTGAGGAATCTGTGAGACTACGTCTATTTCCTTTCTCCATAAAGGATAAGGCTAAAGCCTGGTTAAATTCCTTACCGGCTGGATCCATAACTACTGGGGATCAGATGGTTAAGAAATTCCTATCAAAATTCTTTCCTATGGCTAAGACTAATGCCTTAAGATGTGAAATCACTTATTTTACATAAGAAGATGATGAGAGATTTTATGAAGCATGGGATAGGTTCATGGATATTCTATTGAAGTGTCCGCACCATGGATTCTCAAAATGGAGATTGGTCCAATATTTTTACAACGAACTTGATTAAGCAAATCGACACTTGATTAAATCAATGAACAATGGAGGATTCCTGGGACTGAAGGAAACTGAATCCTATCAATTCTTGGAAAAGTTAGCTGAAGATTCACAGCAATGGGACTTCTCAAAGACTCGAGATCAGATAAACAAGAACCGAGATCAAGCAGCAAGCTCAGCAAAGAAAGGAGGGTTGTATGTGGTGAAATAAACACCAGATCTAATGGCAAAAATAGATTTTCTCACCCAACAAGTTGAGGAATTGAAATTAAAGAAAAACGTGAGTGTTATAAGCATGCAACCAGATCCGTGCTCATATTGCACGAGTCTAATGCACACATCTAACGGTTGCCCGTCAATGCAAAATTACTCAGAGGATCCTAGTGAGCAATTGAATGCATTGAATACTTACGGTCGGAATCAGGGAAATATTTTCAATGAAAATAACCCAAACGGTTGGAAATATTATCAGAATTTCTTGTGGAGACAAGAGAATTAGAAACCTCAAACCAGAGGGCAGGGGATGAACTTCTATCCCTAGCAAAATTTCTGCTGAGGACCACAGCAACAATTCAGTCAAGGAAATTTTCAACAGCAAATTTTTGGTAGCATGAATCAATTCCACCAAAATCAGAATCAAAGTAGGCAATCCAGGCAGTTGGCCCAAAATTTTCAGTTTCCACAACCAATAATGGGGTATCAGAACCAACCCACACAGCAACTCGTGGGCCAGCCGAACCTTGCGCAAATGTTTCCACCACCTGGATTTAATAATCAACAGGGAAATAATACACAACGTCCAACCCAGAACCAATATCCTCAAATGGAGGATTTTCTAATGAGAGTCATCCAACCACTAGCCAGCTTTGTATCCAAACTGGAAACACAGATGGGTCAAGTGGCAGCACAACTCAGTGAAAGAGAAAGAGGAACATTCCCAAGCCAACTGGTCCCAAATCCAAGAGGGCAAATGGTTATTGAACAGAGCACGAATCCATTACAATGTGAGAATCATCAGCAACTAAAGGCAATCACGACGTTGAGATCTGGCTGGCAGATCGAAAACAACGTGAGAATGTCAGAAGAGGACGAGAGATCGAAATCGAAAATTCAAACGGAGAAGAATGAAGAAGTTGAAGAAGAGATGGAAGAAAAGAAAAATGATGAAGAAAAAATTGTGGAAGAAAAAAGTTTCATACCTAAAGCCCTATATCCTCAAAGGTTGATGGCACCTAAGAAAAATCAGAATTTGAATGAAATCATCGAGGTTTTTAAACAATTGAAGATCAACATCCCATTCCTTGATGCCATCCAGCAAGTACTGGCTTATGCAAAATTCTTAAAGGACTTGGTCACAATCAAAAGGAAGACCAACGTCCCAAAGAAAGCTTTTCTACCTGAGCAGGTTAGTTTAGTACTTCAAGCTAGACTCCCAATTAAGTATAAGGACCCTGGCTGTCCGACTATTTCAATAGTCATTGGGGACAACATTATTGATCGAGCACTGCTGGATCTTGGGGCAAGTATCAACCTACTGCCATACTCTGTCTACAAGGAGCTTGAGTTGGGTGAACTAAAGCCCACAATGATGACCCTTTAGCTAGCTGATAGGTCAATTAAAATCCCCAGGGGAATAGTGGAAGATGTCCTCATCAAGGTGGACTCTTTCTACTTTCCAGTAGATTTCGTTGTCTTGGACACCGAACCTGTCTCTAATCTGAAGAATAATGTTCCGGTGATCCTATGAAGATCATTCCTAGCAACATCGAATGCATTAATCAATTGTCGGAATGGGATAATGAAGTTATCATTCAGCAACATGACTGTGGAGGTGAACATTTTTCATATTACAAAACACCTAGCTGAGGATGAAGAACATGCACAAGTATGCATGATTGATAATGTTGTGAAAAATACATTTTTTGCTTCTGAATATAAGAACCCTTTAGAGGCCTGCCTAGCCCATTTCGGTGAGAACTTTGATGTGGATCATATGATCCAGGAAGTGAATAGTATGTTGGACTCCACACCACTCTTGGGAGAAGATGGATGGCAATCAAAAGTTATAGTCAAAGAAGAAGTAAGGAAAGAAATGCCAAAAGAAGAAGAGAAACCGAAGTTGGAGTTGAAACCTCTTCCTACAGATCTGAAATATGCCTACCTGGGAGAAGGCGAAACTTATCCGGTGATAATTTCATCCAAATTGAATGAGAACCAGGAGGGGCAGCTCATTGCAGTGCTCCAAGACCACAAAAATGCAATCGGGTGGTCTATAAAGGACATAAAAGGTATCAGCCCCATGGTGTGTATGCACCGTATTCATTTGGAAAAAGATGTGAAACCGTCTAGAGAACCGCAACGCAGATTAAACCCAATCATGCAAGATGTGGTCAGAAATGAGGTTATTAAGTTGTTGGATGCCGGAATCATATACCCCATCTCTGATAGCAAATGGGTTAATCCTACTCAAGTGGTCCCTAAAAAGTCCGGAGTCACGGTGGTGAAGAATGAAGAAAATGAATTAGTGCCAACAAAAGTACAAACTGGTTGGAGGGTGTGCATTGACTATAGAAAATTGAATGCAATGACGAGGAAAGATCATTTTCCTCTCCCTTTCATTGATCAAATGCTCGAAAGATTGGTCGGGCATGAATATTACTGTTTCCTGGATGGGTATTCCGGATACAACCAAATAGTCATTGCACCTGAAGACCAAGAAAAGACAACAGTCACTTGTCTCTTTGAAACTTTCTCCTATCGCAGGATGCCTTTCGGCCTCTACAATGCTCTAGCTACATTCCAAAGATGTATGTTGAGCATATTCTCTGACATGGTGGAAAGATTTTTAGAGGTATTCATGGACGACTTCTCCATTTTTGGAGATAGTTTTAATGATTGTCTGTATCATCTATCTCTGGTTCTTGCAGGATGCCAGAAAAAGAATCTAGTTTTAAACTGGAAAAAATGTCACTTTATGGTACAGAGTGGCATAGTTCTTGGACACATCATATCGTCCAAAGGTATCGAGGTGGACAAATCAAAAGTGGATTTAATTGCAAGTCTTCCATCGCCAAGAACTGTCAAAGAGATAAGATCTTTCCTGGGGCATGCTGGTTTTTACCGACGATTTATCAAGGACTTTAGTAAGATTGCGAAGCCTCTGTGCAACCTACTTGGAAAAGACGTTCCATTCATTTTCGATGAAAAATGTCAAAAAGCCTTCAAAATCATCAAGGCTGAGTTAATCTAAGCTCCTATAATCCAATCTCTAGACTGGACCATTCCATTCGAAATCATGTGCGATGCATCTAATTACGTGATTGGAGCTGTTTTGGGACAAAGGGTGGAGAAAATGCCACATGTCATTTATTATGCGAGTCGTACTCTCAATGACGCACAACTTAATTACTCCACCACAGAAAAGGAACTCCTGGCTGTGGTCTTTGCACTGGACAAATTTCGATCCTACCTGTTGGGATCAAAGGTTGCTGTGTTTACAGATCATGCGGCTCTTCGCTACATCTTTGCGAAGAAAGATGCAAAAGTTCATTTGATCAGGTGGATTTTACTCTTGCAAGAGTTTGATCTAGAAATTGAAGATAAGAAGGGATCTGAAAATGTGGTGGCTGACCACTTATCTTGAATAATTGTTGAAAAATCTGACGATTTGGTTCCAATTTTGGAAAACTTTCCCGATGAGCAATTGCTTGCCATCGATCATGCACCATGGTATGCAGATCTAGTCAATTATTTGGTGACAAATCAAGTGCCCCAACATTGGAGCAAGAACGAAAAATCTGTTTTTCTAGCACGGGCGAAGCACTATTTTTTTTTGAAGACTCATATTTGTTCAAATATTGTCCTGATCAAATCATCAGAAGGTGCATCCCAGACTCTGAACAGCCAGATATAATCACTTTCTGTCATGAGTCATCCTGTGGAGGACACTTCAGCTCATGAAAAACCACTACAAAGATTCTCCAGAGTGGTTTCTATTGGCCGACGATCTTCAAAGATTGTCACCAACATTGCATTTCATGCAACAATTGTCAAATGTTGGGAAGAATTTCAAAGCGAAACATGATGCCACTAAAACCTATCCTGGAAGTGGAATTGTTTGATGTTTGGGGGATAGACTTCATGGGACCGTTTCCCAATTCTTTCAAAAATCTATACATCCTTGTAGCAGTGGACTATGTATCAAAATGGGTCAAGGCTGTAGCTTGTAAGATGAATGACCACAAGGTGGTCGTGAAATTCCTCAAGGAACAAGTATTCTCCCGATTTCGTATTCCATGCGCTATCATTAGCGATGGTGGAAAACACTTTTGTAATAAAGTGTTCGGCCAGCTCATGAAAAAGTACGGGATCACACACAAAGTGGCTACACCGTGCCACCCTCAAACCAGTGGATAAGTTGAGGTATCGAATCGAGAAATCAAACGCATTCTAGAGAAAACGATAAAGCCGAATCGGAAAGATTGGTCGTTAAAATTGAACGACGCACTTTGGGCTTATCGAACGACATTCAAGGCTCCCATCGGAATGTCTCCTTACAGGATGGTTTTTGGCAAGGCTTGCCACTTACCCGTTGAGCTGGGACACTGGGCTTATTGGGCCACCAAATCGCTGAACTTTGATTTAGAAAAGGCTGGTAATCGGAGAAGCTTGGAGATTGATGAACTAGAAGAGATCAGAGCTGACGCTTATGACTGTGCCAAGTCATACAAGGAATGCATTAAACGTGCTCATGATTAATACATCATGAGGAACTTTTACCCCTGACCAAAAGGTGTTGCTTTATAATTCGAAACTCCATCTATTTCCTGGAAAACTAAAAACTCGATGGACAGGTGCATTCCTGGTTCACCGGGTATTTCCAAATGGGGCAATTGAAATTCATAACCCTTGGGATGGCAGCAAGTCTTGTGTCAATGGGCAACGCCTGAAATCTTTTCTCGAAAGTACCATTGTCGACCCTGAAAAAATTGTGTTGAATGATCCTGATCAATCAGGATAACAAGAAAATGCGAATGTTGAGCTGATGACATTAAACTTAGCGCTACTTGGGAGGCAACCCAAGTTTGTAAATTGTGTAAATAAAAAAAATAAAAGGAAAAAATAATAAAAATGAAAAAAAAATGATGATTGTGAATGAAAATTTAGTTATTATATTGTTTTTAGCATTTTACATATGAATCTGCTCTCTTGCAAGTATGATAGATTAATGACCAATATTTTTATGATTATTTCTGTCAGATGATACTTTTCACCTGTTCTTGCCTATTGGTCTGTAATTGGTTAATGCAGGTTTGGGGGTGATCCTAAATTTTGGTACAATGGGGTCATTGCACTTAATAGGTTTGGGGGTGTGAAAGTTCATACCTTACAAAGTAAGGTCATTCCTTTCTTTTTTGTTTGGAGCAGTCTTCAAAAATTGAAAAAAAAAAAAATCAAGTTTTCTACTATTTTGGAATCATCATATTGGTTATTCTTCAACAATTTTCAAACTTTGATCGATGATGTATGCAAATTTAATTTTGAGAATATCGATATCATATTTTGATTACTTATATCTAGGATGATAAAATTTAAGGTGATAATTTGAGGATGACTCTGAAATTCATGCTTAGATATTTTTTTTTTACACTTATACCATGTTAGGATCTAGAAATCAAGGAACCAGTTTAAACTTTGAATCTTAGGTTCTTAGTGGAGACTAAACCCGGTGAGCTTTAAAGCTAATTTCTCATCTTTGATGAGATTTTATATAAACTCGGAGTTGTCTTTGAATACGAATTATTTTTGCATAATCTCATACATTTTATTTTAACTTGTGACTTTGCATGACATTAAATTCATATCATTGTGCTAGAACGTGTTGTATATTTACTCAAGACAAATAGGCAGGGTTACCATCTTTTGAGGACATAATTGAAGGCCATCTTTGGCTCGTTTGTGCTTAAAATGCCTCACCTCATATAAATTTATCCTTCTAGTACCCCTTTGAGCCTATTAAACTTTTTTTTGAAGTTTTTTGCCTTTATACATTTTTTTGATAAGCTCCGTTAACCTTTACCCCTTCACCATTTCTGAAAATTTAGCCTTACCCTTCTTACTTCTGAGAAATTAGGAACATGAGATGAGAATGAACGAAAAGAGAGTAAGTAGAGAGATATCGAGCTGTGGTGTTTACTAAGAATGTATGGCAGAAAAAAAAAGGGGGCGAAAAAGAAAATTATGAAAAAAAATGAAAACTATGAGGTGGTTTAAGAAAATGAAATTCAAAAGAAGAAAAAAAAAGAGTGAGAAAAGAAAAGTAATAGAAAAATCAGAAGCTAGATTATTTTCTAATTTCTCAGAAACTTTGAATCTCAACTTCCCTTTCTTTCTAACCCTTACCTGAGCCCCGTTACAACCCTACAAAAGACCTTCATGATCCAATCTTGCATTGGTAACTGTCTTGTGGAGAGTCAATATACAATACCTATAGCACTTGATATGACATGCAGAGGATATACAAGTATCTTTCTATGAGATTCTCCTTTATTCATTGATTACATCGTATTTCCTCTATCATGTGAGACCTTTTATTTGCTTTATATTGATCTCTCACATCTGTGTGAAAATTTAGCCATCATCTGAGTGTTTCTATTTTTGAGAGTATATCTATTGTGAGGATTGAGTTAAGACATGAGATCCGATGGTTTATTGTTTGAATTGGTTCCGAGATAGATGGATATTAGCATTGGTGTACACGCATTTTACGTTTAGGCATGAATGAATGAGTTATCTAAAAATTAGAGCATTAGACTAATTTGAATGGATACTGGTATGATTGGTATGTGATTAATATTTGAAATTGAGAAGTCGCATGCTGAAATTGAGAAGGAATAGGTATTGCACACAAAACGTATTCCTTTAGAGCTTATTAAGTGGTGGAATCACTCAGTGGAAGAGGCCACTTGGGAGCGCGAAGGTGAGATCCGCGATCAATACCCCCAATTGTTTCAATAAGGTTTGAGAGAATTTTGTGTACTTGTAAATGTAAATGAAGTTAAACACTTGATGTTGGACTTATATGTAATGCATTGAGTTTATAAAGAACACCATATTTGAAGTCTAAAGAAGTTGTAGTCAATTACGTGTGAAAAACTCAAATTTTAAGGTTTTATATCAAAATTGACTGATCGAAATATAAACCTATCGATTGATTTGACAGAATAGAGAAGCATGTTTTTTCTATAGAAATCGATCGATCAAAATGAAAACCGATTGATTAAAATGCACACTAATCGATCGATTTGATAAAACAAAGAGCAAAAAGTGAGATAGCAAAAATTATCGAAAACCGATCGATTGAGTTGGAAATCAATCGATCGATTGTGAACATCAAAATGGAAATTGATCGATCAAATTGCCAAACAGAGAAGTTCCAAAAGTTAATGAAAACCAATTGATCAAACTACAATCGATCGCTCAATTTGGGAAACCGATCGATCGAAATAATTGACTAGCGTAGTTCAAAGGGAAATCGATCGATCATTTTGAAACTCGATTAATCGATTTGGACAGTATATAAGGAAATTGTGTTTTTTAGTTTTGAAAAATCACACGAATTTCTTGGGGTTTCGTTTTCTCTCATTCTTGAAGGTTTCAAATCTTGGTTCTTCAGCTATTCAAGCATTGATTCTTCAAGAGATTGAATCCAAATCACTTAAAAGGTAAACTCTAAATTCTTTGGAGATTTTGATTTCAAGTTCAAGCCTAGTTGTTCCAATCCTAGTTTTTTTTTTCTTGGATTTTCTAGAAACCCAATGGCTCCTAAAACTCGACAGTCATCAAAACCTTCGGTGTCAAAGGAACCCACTTCACGGCTGGGTTCTTCACAGCCACCTCCACCACTACGGGAACAACCAAATGCGTTGTGGGCGGCGAAAGGGTTTGAGGTAGAATAGACCTTTGACCAAGCGCTCTTTTGAGAGCAAGGTGTGATGAATTGGGCCTTCTAATATCTTGGCAAGGCCGTCTTAGAAAGCTTATTCCACCCATTCATCAATAACTACTACCCCCGTCTGGTAAAACTATTTTACCACAACATGTACATCGGTGATAAACCAAACACCATTTGTACGAAAATAGATGGTAGAGTATATGAGTTTAACCATGACCATGCTGCTGACGCACTAGAGTGTTATGTCGAGTATGGTGACAGAATTGATTTGCTAGAGCTGAACTAGGAGCCGATTGATTTTAACATTGTGATAGAGAAAATGACCCAGGGTAGACAAGGGTCAGGCCAGGCAATAAAAAGGGTCGATTTGCCCAGCCACCTTTGGATGCTAGACACAATTTAAAATGAACCTTTATCCTTTGAGACATAAGACTGAGAGGATCGGGGTGGTACAACAGGCATTATTTTTGGCCTTTGCGAGCCTGTGGTTTAGTGGCCCTGAGGTCGTCTTTGATGGCATCAAATATGCCCGAGGAAAAATGCTGGAATGGGGAACAAAACCACATAGGAGATTCCATATACCCGCCTCATCTCTAGTATGATAGAGGAATATCCAGGTGGAGAGAAGTATACGATTTCGGAGGATGAGCCGAAATTAAATGACAACGTAAAGCTCTATTCCCTGAAAAAGTGGAGAAAAAGTTTTAATCAATTAAAGAAAAGTCAGGGTGTGGGTGAACAAGCACAACCTGCACCTACTACTCATGATCAGGAGCACCCTCCTCCTGCTACACCAAACCAGGACTAGCCTGCACCAGCAGCTCCACCTTAGTGATGTGCTATGATCTGTGTGCCCCCACCTTCGCACGCATCCACAGCTGTGATTGATGATGTTTTAGCCCTCATGGCTGAGAATAGCCGTCAGTTGAACCGTTATCTGGACTACCATGAGGCGTTGATGGCCGAGACGATGCACTACATGTACCCTGTAGATTATCTACAGCGCATGGCGGTGGCGCGAGCCTACATACCCGGGGATTCTAGTTCCAGAGTGAGAGGACATGACGATAAGGACGAGCTGCTGGGTGATGCTGAGGATTGAGGAGAGCCTCTAGCAATTATTTTGAAAATTTATGTAATTAAATCCCAAAACTATTGTGACATGGATACCATGTGTAAATGGTTTACATTTTGAATGTGCATGGTTTAACATTTGGAATGTGAATGGGTTAGAATGTGGAATGTGCAAAGTGTTTATGCCTCATGTAGTTAAATTTAAGAATGTTACCTTTGCCATTATCGTGGATATGTGGTGGTTAAGTGGATTTTATGCAGGTACGATAAAAAGGGTTAAATTGACCATGTGTTCGTTTAGATATGTGATCCAATTTTATTCTAGTTACTTGTTGGATGTGTGTGTTGAATGGGTTTTCATGCAGGGTGTGGATATTATCTTAAATGTGTGTGACTAGATGTGTGTGGATATTGGCTTTTAAGTAGCGTCTTGTGACTAGGTGACTTAGGTCAATTTTCGAGGATGAAAATTCCTGAGGGGAGAATGTGATGTCCTGAAAAATTTTGATTTTCGAACAAGTTCGACTTGGTGTGCGTGTCCGATAAGTCACGCAGTTGAGAGTAGAAATTATTAGAGTAAGTTAAACTGTAAGAATACATCTCGAGTGAAAAAGAATGAGTTAGTGATAATCTGAGCCGTTAGATGATGTATCGTACACCGACTTGCAATGTACCGGTTTAACACCCCAAACTCAGCCTTTGAATATAAAAGCCAAATAGGATAAGAAATTTATTTCCTTTACTTCGTTTTTTAGTTAAGAGAGAAGAGAGAAAGAGCGCTCTAAACTTTCTTCTCCCCTACTACTAGAGAGTGAGGTGTTGTGTGTGCAAGCATGGAGTTCGACGTAAAATCTGTGGATTGAGGATCGAAGTAAATCCCCAAATTCCAACTTTGAAACCCTCTATTGGACGATCGATTTTGACAGGACAAAAATGTGAAGGTTTCTGGAAAAATTGATTGATTGAAATGAAATTCGATCGATCGATTTGTGAAATCGATCGATCGAAATGAAAATCGATCAATTGATTTTGGAGTCCGATTGACCGGTTTGTGCACTGACCGATCAGTTTGTGAAAACAGTGAGCATATTAGGAGTTTCTAGAGAAAGTGATCGATCAAAATGGGTTTCGATCGATCGATCGATTTGGAAACCGATCGATCGATTTGGGAACTGATCGATCGGATTGTGAAAACAGAGATATGTTGATTTTTTAAAGAAATCAGTCGATCGAAATGGATTTCAATCAATCGATTTTGGAAACCGATCGATCAATTTAGGAAACCAATCGATCGGTTTGGGATTCGATCGTTCATTTGGACAGATTCAGAGATTTTTCTGTTTCTAGTATGGGAACTCGGGGAGACTTTAGGACTTCCCGTTTTTCATCATTTCTGACTTATAGGATGTAAAATTGTGTGTTCTAGGTGTGACCATAGGTGAGTACTAGGAGAGCTACCTCGGAACAAGAAAATCTCCATTTTAGCTCCGCATTGAGGTAGGGAAAATTCTATAACATGTGCATTTGATTATAACTAGCATGAGTATTGTAATATGATGAAAGTGTGTGTGCTTCATAAATTTTGTCATCAATTAAGCATGAATTTCATATATAGTTTCAAACATAAAAATATGTATGTGTGCACTCTGAAAGATTTATATGTGTAAGTGTGAAATCTGAAAGATTCACATATGTGTGTGTGTAAGCTTTGAGATTTTAAACTCTAAATCTAGTTATAAATTACCACATTTCATGGTGCTAAACTATAAGTTAAACTTTGCACCTTGATTTAAGAATTCATGCGAAACGAACCCCTTGTGCTTTGGTACAGCGAGATATTCATTCTTTGCTTACCAATCAGCGGTAAAACTTTGTTCGACACAAGTCTCCCTCATTCGAAGGGGCTTGGGCATTCATTGAAAATGGTTCATTGAACGATGATGGTTGGGCTTGGGCACAAGTCTCCCTCTCGATGCTATATATGCTCGAGATTGTATTTAAGTGATTTGATTAAGTTTCTTACGTTATGAGAAAAGATTTAGAAAATCATGTGAATAAGCTTTGAAACTTCATATAAGATCTCAGTTTTGCGTCAATTTAAATATCTTTATTTGAAAAGTATGTTTTGAATTATGTCATGAGATATATGTGTGATGTGATGATCTATATGTTATTATATTTCCCTATTGAGCTTAGACTATTAGCTCATCCCTCGATTATACGTCACAGGTACAGGTGTAGACGCGGGTACTGAGGACATTGATCCTGAGGACTCAGAGTATATTCCAGAGGAGGAGACTGAGCCCCCTTTTGGCGAGTTCTTTTAGTGGATTGAGCTGAGAAGAATATAATTTTTGTGATTTGTTTGTAAGGCTTGGTACGTCTAGCCATTTTTGTTTTGTATATTGGATTCGGTACATAACTTTTGTATTATTTTGTGAACCATGTTTGGGTGACGACCGGCTGTCACCGGTGGTTCGGTTATGTTTTTTTGTCCATGTGTTTTTGTATGGAATTAGAACCGTCTTTTGTCATGGTCTTTGATATAGTCATATGTAGAATTAGAAATTTAAATTCCTTATGGTGACTCTATCTGCTTAGTTAGAGATTTGCTTTGTTTTCCGCTTAGTGTGTGGATGTACCAAGTGTTTGTGAATTTCGAGATTGCCTTAGCGGGGCGGTTTGACGGCATGGGTTTTCGTGTTCGAAAATCCGGGCTGTCACATGTGTGATCATCAAAAATCTCACACACTACCTTCACATCTTAGGTCATCCTTCATAAATAAAATTCAAATTTGAAATCAAAAGAAAATCCATAAAGAATCACTTTTCAAAATTCAATTTTGCAAAATGCTAGACCATTAATGGGCATAGTCCATCTTTGATCGATTTTGGACCATTAGATGGCCTTGCATCTTCATCAAGATCACATGCATGACATCCTTTGGTTCTGATCTAACCAAGTTACAAAATATCCTTCAAAACTTCAGAAAGAAAATCAAAATCTTCACAATGTAAGTACAAAATCCTACACTACTAGCTTGGAAACTCAAAACTACGACTAAGACATTACCTTACTTTTTCTTTCTCCTCTTTGCTGGTTAGATCAAGAACATGTGGTGAAATGGGCTGATATGGGGTTCAATCAGAGATATGTGATTAAGGAAGAGGTGGGTAGTAGATTTGTGGTCTTAGATTAGAGTTTTAAGGGTTGGATGAAGAGGACAAATGTGAGAGAGATGGAGGAGCTCTAATGGAGGAATGGAAAAGGAAGAAGATGAGAATGGAGAAGCCTATGCAAAATTCAAAATTTGCAAGGAGTGGAGAGGACAAAGCTTTCAACAAGCTTGCCACATGTCCATACTTCACTTCCCAATCCTCTCTCTCTCTGTCTCTCTCTCTCCTCCCAAGCCCACATGCGCATGGGATAAGTGAACCCCACATGGGTTCACTTCCCACCCTCTATTTTGTTGTATCTTGCCTTTTAATGCTCTCTAGGTCCTCAATAATTGTGAATGTATACTTTTTCACTTGTTCTTGTGGTGCATGTGTGAAAGTTCATCTTTTACTATAAATTTCTCCAAAGTTTTTCAATGGTATTAGATGGGGTAAAATTTAGTCAACTAGATGTGTGGTTAGAATGTGCTAGAGATTAGCAAACTTTAAATTTATAATTAGATAAATTAGAAAAATAAAATACAAATGCCCTTGGGATTTATTACTAATTACATGAATTGTCATTGCTCCATGCAAGGCACATACACAATGTCTAAAATGTTAGTGCATCTAGTCTTTTAGAATTTTTGGGTTTATGTTTGACTCAAAATATTGACCAGCACCATGATGATCATCAAAATCTAAACCGTTGGTAATGATCTTGATCGTTTTAAATCAAAACCTTACAAGTGCACAAGTCCAATTGTACCAGGGCGAATACAATGGTGTCAAACCCACAAAGGAGCGTGAAATATAATTAATTCTAAAGAGTGTAAAGCCTTGATTAAGAAAGGGTTTGGACAAAAAATCCTAATTAAGCTATCTAAAAAGTATTTAAAACAGATTTGGAAAATAATGAGAAAACAACAAACCTCAAGGAGGTAGGCGAGCTGGCCAGGTACTTACTTCCAAAAGCAGGAGACCTGAGTTCGAATCCCCTCCCCCCCTGAGGCCACCCTAGGGATTTATATCCTATGCCGACCTAGCATGTGCTAAATTTGGGGTGCACATGTGCCCTTGGGATTAGGCGGATGCTCTAAGAGGCCCGGATACACAGGTTATCAAAAAGAAAAAAAAAGAAGAAGCCTGGGATCATTTTAATCGTAGATTCATAACTAACTCACATCCTATTCTTAATCAATCCGATTTCTGGGTAATCAACGTTCCTTTTGCTACAAGCTAAGGCCAGGTAAAAGAATCAGGTTCTATGCATAGTCACGGGTCAGTCAAAACGATATGATCCGTTTAATCTCTAGCAACCTAATCAGTAAGCACCATTGCATGTAATTGACGAAATGAGGCTACAAGCACTAATCCGGCGATGGGTAATGTATTAATTCTAATCCTAATCCCTATAAGGCCATTGGAATTATCAACAAAAGAAATAAATCAATAAGAGGCACATTTACAATAACAAAAGTAAACAAAAAATATGCAACTGTTACCATATAAATGCAAAATAGAAAAAAATAAGAATTTAAATTAAATACTCATCTTTGATTACAAGAGATCTCAGACTTAAAGAGTCTTTAACCGCACATCATTGTCGTGATCTTTATCATTGCTGAATCGATCATGGAATGATGATTACAAATCTCTCACATCTCACCAATTTCTTAATTCTAGAAAAGAAACTAAACCTAGAAAGCAAAAATAGAAAAGAAACTAAACCTAGCTAAAGAAAGATGTAAAAGAAAAGAGTTCCTAACCCTAACTCTAACTTTACCTTTTATAGTGCTCTATTTCGAAACCCTAATTTTTTTTTTCAAAATTTGGCTAATTTAGGCCTTAAAAACATAATAATTCAGTCCAAAATTGATCGATCAATTTTCCTAGATTTTTGTGGAACTCGGCCCAACTCTTCAACAGACACAACCTGGGTATTTTGGCCATTACTTTTTACTGAAACTCGAATTGATGCTATTCTTGTGACATTGGAAACAAGACAACAAGCTTTACAACTTTGATTAAAATAGCAAATTCATGAAACTGATATTTTAAAAGTCAAAATTGAGTTGCAAGTTGAGATAAGTTGTAGATGATTCAGGATTGCACGGATTTAATGTTATTTTCTGAACTCTTTAGCTATTTTATGCTAAACTTATCTCCAGACCCGTAAATGACTAAAACTACTCAAAATATATTAAATAGCTTTCATCGGACAATAATCTATAACTTTAAGGGGTCAAATATTAATATTTTTTTAACACTTATCATAGCCTCAAACCTACACTTTGCTAGTCCTCGAGTAAAGACAAGGGAAAATATAGCAAGAAAAATAAACTAACATCCTAAAAAATAATAATTAAAGGCCACTTTCGTAGGGAACACGGTTGTATTTAGCATATACAACAAGCCTTTAAACCCTTAGTGGAGGAGTTGTATCTCCTGAGGCTTTTCAGTAAAGTTACCTACAAACTTCCAAAATTGTTTTCGAAACCATCGGTAAATTGAGATTTCAAAATCAGTTTTTATAATGTATATACTTTTAAAAGTCAAAAACCAGTAATTGTTTTAACATGCAAGCCTTCATTCTCAAATATCGATGTCATATTAATTCTACTATTGCCCAATCAAATTGATTCAATGTTCCAATCCTTAGATACTTCATTCATGCCAAGAGTGACTTGTGTGTACATACCAATGCAAAAATCTATCCATCACGGGATCAGTTCAAAGAAGGAATCGTCGGATCCGAAGTCTCGACTCAATCCTCACCTTAGGTATACACTCAAAATAGAATTGCTCCGATGAATGGTTCATTTTTTACACACATGTGAGAGAGAGTTCCAATGTAAATAAAAAAGGTCTCACATAATATAAGAAACACAATGCATTGCAGAATAAAAAGATAAATCTTATAATGAAAAGATATTTGTATCCTAAGCATATCATACCATGCACCATAGACATTGCACTCTCACTCTCCACGTAAACCTTTATCCTCCTCGTAAACCATGAAATATTCAGTTTCAGCGTGTGTTGGTAATTTAAGAGCACCGAATAAATCATTGTTTAAAACCAATCGACTTGAGGATTTGCCTAAGCATTATAGGAATGGATCTCTGGGCACATAAGGTGCCTCATATGTAATGCTTGATTGCTCAATCGATGTAAAATAAGGAATTGTGCCCTTCGAATCTTTGGTAAACTCGAACCTCAATCTCCAAATCTGGAAACAAGTAAACTATAATTATAAAATTACAAATACAAATAAACTAAAAGAAACCTACAAATCCTTCAAATCCTACTAATCCTAAAAATCCTACAAATCCTAAAAAAAAAACAAAAATCATACTAATCCTATAAATCCTATAAAAAATCCTACAAATCTTTAAAATAAAAAAACTACAAACCCTACAATTCCTAAAAAATATTTTAAATCCTAAAAAAAAAAAACACCTTGTACTAGCTCAAAAAATTTTGAACCCAAACGCGCTCAACCACGTGTTCGTGTTCAGTATGGCTCACAATGCTGACTTGAATTTTTTCCTTGTTTTGGAATGGTTAAATCATAAGAGTGCACTTTGGTGTGAAAAGTGAACTTAGATCTCATTGTTGGCCTTTGATGAAAAGCTCATGCACCGACTTGCGGTGTGCCGGCTTAACACCAAACCAAACCCATATGTTAAAAGGAAACCCCATTTGCAAAGCTCGTTTAAGTTTTATTTGTCAAAGGAAAGAGAGAAGAGAGAAGAGCTTAGAGAGAGAAGAGGGAAACCTCCTTCCCATTTGCCCATTGGAAACCCAAATAACTTTGGGTTTCCCTAAAATTTCTTTTTCTTCTTCTTCTTCTTCTTCAAGAAGATCTTGTCAGATTCTCTGCTTGAGAACTCCGATTTCAACCCTGTAAGAGCCGTGTGAGAAGAACCCCATTTCCCTTCTTATTTTCCTTCATACCCTAACCTTTGGATCTCTCATCTTAAGCCCCTCTTTTCATTCAAGAAGATCTCTACGGATTCTTCGCTCAAGAACGTCGATCTTTGACACTTTTGTGATTAGGGAGAAGAGATCGAGCCATTGGAGGAGCAAGAGGGTTTGACACCAAAATCCATTGATTTCAGTCGTTGTAGAACTTGCGCGCACTTGATTGGAAGGTGAGATTTGATTTAATTTAATTGGAATTAGTTTAGTGTTGGTTTATGTGGGTTTGGAATGCATGTGAATGAGTTTTGGGGGATTTGGACCAAGGAAGAAGAAGCTCGTATGGGTTCTGAAGTTGTCAAAACTGATCGATCAATTTTAGAATCGATCGATCGGATTTGATAGAACAGAGAAGTCTAAAAATTCTGGAGAAATTGATCGATCGATTTTTTTTTTCCTTGGAAAAATCGATCGTTCAATTTTGATTGAAGTGCCGACACCTCCTCGGTATTTTGGCCATAACATTAATTCGAACTTGGATTGAAGCAATTCTTACATCGTTTGAAAGAGGATAATGAGCCCTATAACTTGTATGAATTAACAATTTCATGAATCAAATATTTTAAAGGTCAAAATTGAGTGGGAAGTTGGGTCAAGTTCTGAGTTAGCATGAACTTGCCCATTTCCGCCTCGGTTTTGAGAAAGTACTTAAGTAAGTTGAAATCATTAGTAATTAAGATCAATCCTTAATACATCATATATTTCTGACTTAGATTTAGGATGGGAAGTCATCGATAGGGCTATGCTTTGCTTCGTGCAACTTTGAGGTTAAGGTAGGGGAAATTCAATGCGAACTTGCATTTTGACTTGGATTCATAGATTTGCATGATATGACTACTTGGCATTGGAATCATTAGAATGTTGTTTAGAACTTGCTTTGATTTGAGTACATTGAACATTTGAAATCTTTGAAATATGAATTTGCATTTGAACTCTTTTGAATCACTAAAACCTTTGGATCGAATATTTAACCGCATAGATTGTAACATAGGAGAACTTCAACGCAGATTTACATGTTTGACTTGATTTCATAGATGTCATGATATGATTAGTGAAATGTGATAAGTCAGATCGCAATTGAATCAGTGCTTTAACTCTTTGAATTTGGAACTATGAATTAGAATTATTTGAAGAGTATCAAATTTTCTGAACATAGAATATGGATTTGGAATCTGATATGAATTGACACCTGTATTTGAATCTGACTTGACTGATGTAAAGAAGTCTTTGAAACTTGGAGATGAATTTGAATCCTTTGTATCATAGAAACCTTTTTTGTATGAATATTGGATATTGAAAGTTATTGGGCTGTGAGCATTGAAGTTTTTGAATTATTAGTTGCATTGAAATTTGGAATATTAATCATTGAATTTTGAACTTCAGATTGAGATGGAATTAGATTCGAATTATGACTTTGTGTATGAACTTGAACTCATTATCCGAAAATGAATATGAACTTCGAAAATGGAACTTGAATAGAAACTTTGGACGTGAAAATGAATCCGAACTTCGGACTATGAATATGAAATTACATATGAACTTGGAATCTGTACATACTGACTGGACACTGACTGCTCGACTGTACATTGACTGGACCGGTACAGTGGGTAATCCGTACACATTGTACATTGCATACTGCATACACTGACTAGACTGGTATGGCGGGTAATCCGTACACACTATACATTGCATACTGATACACTGATTGGACCGGTACGACAGGTAATCCATACACATTGTGCATTACATCGCATATACATCGATCGACCTGACGACGGTAATCCGATACACCGTACATTACATCTGCATAAACTAATCGGATCGGTATGGCGTGGTAATCCGTATATGTTGTACATTACATAATGCATAATAATCGACTAGATCGACGGGAAATCCAATCGCATATATTACATAATCGGATACTATACATACTAACTGGACTGGTACGAGAGGTTATCCGTACAAATTATACACTGCATATAGTGACTGAACCACTGTATACATTGACTAGACCAGTACGACGGGTCATCTGTATACACTGTAAGATGTGAACTAGAAATCTGACCACTGTAAGATAGGAATAATAGAAATCCACCACTATAAGATAGAAATAATGAAAATCTAGACATTGCAAACCATTGTATCGAAGCACTGAACTTTGTAAGTCTCTGAGTTCAAATAGAAATTCTAAATTTGACTTTGAAGATGAATTTGGGAGCACAAAATAGAATTTCGGAAAATCTTATCATCGAATTTTGTGTGAAACTTTGAACTAGTGATTCAATTCAAGGATATATGCAACTCTGTTTTGATATTATCGTCTTTTGAACTCTATCATTAAATCTATGCATTGATATGATAAGATATAAAATTGTATTTGATTTTCTTCTACTAGGCTTTGACTATTAGATCACCCCGACTATACGTCATAGGTGTAGCTCTTGATCAGGACCCTGGACTTGAGGAGAATCCAGATTTATGTACCGGAGAAAGAACCACAATAGTTGCTACATATTTGAACTTGGTATAGTTTCAGTTGATCTCTTTAGCTTTTGAGCTTGTTGCATCTTAGAGATTCTGTAGTACTTTTGTGTACCACTGTTTAGGTGATGGTTGGCCATCACCGTTGGTTTTATTTCTATTGTTTTATTTTAAATATTCTGTATAGAATGGAATCAATTCTTTCTGTCATGTATTGTAACTGCTTTGATTTTAGCACAATGTGGATGTAGCAAGTAAATTCTGTAATTAGATTGTGTTCTATGATTTGGCAATTCGATTTTCCCGGAGATCCGTGTTTAAAAAACAAATTGTCGAGAAAATTGGGTTGTCAAAGTTGGTATTAGAGCTATGGCATTAGATTATTTTGAAACATAGGAGAGTTAGTCTATGCTAGGTTATGGCTATAGGTCATCACGATCACTTCTGATTGAAACCTGTGCTCGATCGTGATAGCATTATGGCTTTCAGTTCAGATATTATGGCTTTACCTTTTGTCACGATCACTATTTATTGAAATCTTTGTTTCATTGTGACAGATTGATATGGCCCCACGCGGTAGGCCAAGACGCAAAAGAGGTGTCCTAAGTGGCAAGGGAACATCGCATGGCATAGGAATCACCACCAGTCCGAACACCATTCCGTTGGGAGGCAGTGACAGTGGTAGTGATAGAAAGTTGTTGGAGACCATGGCCAACGCAATGGCACAACATACGACATCTATGACACAACAGATCGAGCTATTGGTGGCTAGGCAGCAACCTTCAGGACTTTCAGAATTTAGAAGGATGCGTCCTCCTAGTTTTTTGGGTCAAGTCGAACCATTTGAGGTCAAAAAGTGGTTAAATGAAATAGAGAAGATCTTTAGTGTACTTTCTTGCACTGAAGATGAGAAAGTACGTTGGGCAGCCTTTAAACTCGATGGAGAGGTTGATCCCTGGTGGAAAGCAGTGGAGAGAGATAGGGTGCAAGAAATCCCGAATGCACCATGGACTTGGGCCGAGTTTACTGAGAAGTTCAATGATGAATACTTCCCCAACGTAGTGAGGAATATGTGGGAAGTATAGTTTATAGAGTTTAAACAAGACCGGATGACAGTACGTGAGTACGGGGCCGAGTTCACGAGGTTTTCGAGGTTTTCACCTCAACATGTAGCTACTGAGTTGATGAAGACCAACAATTTTCAATGAGGCCTAAGGCCTAACATCCAAGAAAGAGTTTAATTGTTTGAGTTGAGAACCTATGCTGAGGTAATGGCCAAGGCCCTTATCACCGAGCAAGACATTGAAAAGAAGTACTAAAGAAAAGAGCAGTACCAAAAAGATGGGACAAGTCAAACACGAACCTGTGCTTCTGAGCAGGCAAGCAAGGAATCGAGACTACTGATGCCAACATTTAGTCAACCTGCTCAGACTGCTTACTCGAGACCAGCCTTGTCTACGTCTTTGAGGCCTTTTCACCTTTTGAACCCTACTACGGCTGGAACATCTAAGGTGCAACAATATTCACGCTCCACTTCATCTACACTGGTAGAATCATGCACACGGTGTGGAGGACAACATAAGACGAAGGAATGTTGGTGGGCCACTGGCACATGCCTTAGATGTGGCTAGATGGGACATCAGGTAAAAGACTGTCCCGGGAAGGGAAAGAAAAGAACAACTTCGGCATCTATTTAGAGGCCCTAGGTTAACTTTGGCAATTAATGATTTTAAATTTTCTTTTGTGGACATCACATTTTGGATTAATGATCAGGAATTGTGGTTCATGGATAAAATTTGTAATGGTAAGGTCCTTTGATGACTGCTTTACATTTTGTTGGTGATAATAGCGCACCTCCTTTAAATTATGTTTTACTGATGAATACGTTTTGATTATTAATTATGAAATTGCAGTTTAATCCCTATGATGTGATTGTTTGATGCCAATCTCAATTCTATTCTTTGATTGGAGGTATTGTGGATGAGATCAATCTGGCTTTCCAATTTCTTGATTTGATGGTTTCAAATTTCTTTTTGACTGATGGCATACTATTCATAAATAGTCAATGGTGCTAATGGATGATTATCGAGTTGCAAATTAGTTGTGGATATTTAATTATGGACATGTTTTGTTTTTGTTGAATAGTTGTGGATTTGTTATGGATATTAGTTATGGATGCCTCATGTTGAACTTGTGATTTTGGATGATTACGTAGATTATGATCGAAATGTTACCCTTCGTTGTGGACATCTTGGAAATTTTTAATGTTATGTGGATAAATGTGATAGATTAGTGTGACCATTTTGGTCTAAACTCGGTATGAATACCACTAACAGCAGCCATGCTTTGTGGCTACTTAGTGTGTATTCACAACCAACTCACCTATGTGAATTTTCAAGGACGAAAATTTCTTAAGGGGAGGAGAATGTAACAACCCAAAAGTTCAATTGACAATAAATCTTTGACTTTGGCGAGGAATGTAATGACCCAAAATTTTATTGATGATGAGTAGTTGGCTCTTGAGGAGAATGTAACTACTCTTGTTCGAGACTACTAGGTATCTATACTTCTTAGAATAAGGTACGTAAATTTTCGAGGACAAAAATTCTTTAAGGAGGGAAGAATGTAACATCTTGAAAAATTTTGAACCCGAACAAGCTCGACCACCTGTACGTGTTTAGTATGGCTCACAATGCCGACTTAAATTTTTTCTTTGTTTTAGAATGGTTAAATCATAAGAGTGCACTTTGGTGTGAAAAGTGAACTTAGATCTCATTATTGGCCTTTGATGAAAAGCTCGTGCATCGACTCGCGGTGTGCCGGCTTAACACCAAACCCAACCCATATGTTAAAAAGAAACCCCATTTGCAAAACTCGTTTGAGTTTTATTTGTGAAAGGAAAGAGAGAAGAGAGAAGAGCTTAGAGAGAGAAGAGGGAAGCCTCCTTCCCATTTGCCCATTTGAAACCCAAATCATTTTGGGTTTCCCTTAAATTTCTTTGTCTTGTTCTTATTCTTCAAGAAGATCTTGTCGGATTCTCCGCTTGAGAACTCCGATTTCAACGCCGTAAGAGCCGTGTGAGAAGAACCCCATTTGCCTTCTCATTTTCCTTCAAACCTTAACCTTTGGATCTCTCATCTCAAGCCCCTCTTTTCATTCAAGAAGACCTCTACGAATTCTTCACTTCAGAAAGTCGATCTTCGACATTGTTGTGATTGGAAAGAAGAGATCGAGCCATTGGATGAGCAAGAGTAACACCGAAATCCATTGATTTTGGTTGCTATAAAACTTGTGCGCACGTGATTAGAAGGTGAGATTCGATTTAATTTGGTTGAAATTAGTTTAGTGTTGGTTTATGTGGGTTTGGAAACCATGTGAATGAGTTTTGGGGGATTTGGACCAAGGAAGAAGAAGCCCGGATGGGTTCTGAAGCTGTCAAAACTGATTGATCGATTTTGGAACCGATAGATCGGATTTGACAGAATAGAGAAGTGTAAAAATTATGGAGAAATCGATCGATCAATTTTTTTGCCTTGGAAAAATCAATCATTCGATTTTGGCTGAAGTGCCGACACTGCATCAGTATTTTGGCCGTAACTTTTTACACCGAACTCGGATTGACATAATTCTCACGACTTTGGAAAGAGGACAACGAGTAATATAGCTTGTATTAATTAACAATTTCATGAATCAAATGTTTTAAAGGTCAAAATTGGGCAGGAAGTTAGGTCAAGTTCTGAGTAAACACAAACTTACCCATTTTCTCCTCGATTTTGAGAAAGTACTTAAGTCAAAATTATTAGTAATTAAGATCAATCCTTAATACATCGTATATTTGTGATATAGATTGAGGGTGAGAAGCCATCGATAGGGCTTTGCTTTGCTTCGCGCAACTTCGAGGTTAAGGTAGGGGAAATTCAATGCAAACTTGCATTTTGACTTTGATTCATAAATTTGTATGATATGATTAATTGGCATTGGAATCATTAGAATGCATTTTAGAACTTGCTTTGATTTGATTACATTGAACATTTGAAATCTTTGAAATATGTATTTGCATTTGAACTCTTTTGAATCACTGAAACCTTTGGATCGAATATTTAACCGCATAGTTTGTAACGTAGGAGAACTTCAACGCAAATTTATATATTTGACTTGATTTCATAGATGTCATGATATGATTAATGAAATGTTATAAGTCTGATCACAATTGAATCAGTGCTTGAACTCTTTGAATTTGGAACTTTGAATTAGAATTATTTGAAGAGTATCAAATTTTCTGAACATAGAATATGGATTTGGAATCTGATATGAATTGACACCTGTATTTGAATCTGACTTGACTGATGTAAAGAAATCTTTGAAACTTGGAGATGAACTTGAATCCTTTGAATCATAGAAACCTTTTTTGTATGAATATTGGATATTGAAAGTTATTGGGCTGTGAGCATTGATGTTTTTGAATTATTAGTTGCATTGAAATTTGGAATATGAATCATTGAATTTTGAACTTCGGATTGAGATGGAATTAGATTCAAATTATAACTTTGTGTATGAACTTGAACTTAGTATCCGAAAGTGAATATGAACTTCGAAAATGGAACTGTAACAACCTCAAAAAGAGAACTCGTGTAGACCATCTTGGTACACGTGTCGGTGCGGTGTGTTGTGCCATTCCGAATTTAGTGATATCATTTGGTATGCATGAGAATAAAAGAACACCTAAGTTAGGTGTATAGAGTTCATAAGTGAACCAAGTGATGGTGTGAAATACCAAGTGGGGTGTTTGTGCTTCCCAAGGAAGCTACCCAAGTTATAAGAAAAAGGGAAAATCCCTTTCTTTTCTTTTGCTTTGAAAACCTAGAGAGGAGAGGAAGAGAGAAGGAAGAGAGAG
Source organism: Chloranthus sessilifolius (assembly GCA_021018995.1). Taxonomy (NCBI): domain Eukaryota; kingdom Viridiplantae; phylum Streptophyta; class Magnoliopsida; order Chloranthales; family Chloranthaceae; genus Chloranthus; species Chloranthus sessilifolius. The sequence goes on along the minus strand of CM037597.1, from coordinate 26,654,534 downwards.
AGATAGAGAGCTTGCAAGAGTGTATGTGTTTTGGGAGAGAGCTTGCAAGAGTGTATGTGTTTTGGGCTCAAGATTGTATGCAATTCGGAATAGGAATCACTCTCACTATTCTCGTAGATCCAAGTAGTGACCTAGTGAGAGAGGGTTTGTGCATTTAGTGAAGAGGAGCATTTTCCTTTGATGGATTGTTGATCTCTCTCTCAATCTTCTTATTTAAAGCTTCTAATACTGCAAGAGAAGCGAGGAGTAAAGCCTGGTAGAGTCCACGGGAGAGTGATCCGCATGAACCGTCCGAATGCATCGATGGATACATCCTTTCTACCACAAATCCATGTGAAATAAATGAGGTAAGATCTTGTGATCTTAGGTAGCTTGGTTGTGAATTAATAGTCATAAATGGGAGCAATTAATGCCCTAAATGTGTTGCATTAATTATGTATGGAGGTTAGGTATGTGGGGGAATGGATAGGAAATCTAATTTGAGGAAGAAACCCTAAAATTTTGAAAGTTGCTCGCGTGACTGAGAAGAAACTGGAGAAGTTGCTTTGCGACATCAGTCTCGCTCACGCGACTGTCTCAAGCCGTGAGCTCAAGAAAGACAGAAAAACCACAGTCACTCGAGCGAGCTCGCGCGACTGTGAGGTGCCATATGACTCGCTCATGCGACCTTGAAGCTCATGCACACGACTGAGCAAGTTAACGAAAATTTGAAATTTTCTTCGAGAACTCTCTGAATCTTTTGTGTGTGTGTTCTTTTAAGCATTAGAAAATGATCCTTGAATACCTTGAAATATAGGTTGGATGTGGACTATTACTTAGAGATTCTCGCTCCGTTTTTTGTGTGAATTAGCGTGAACTCCTTAAGAGGTAGGACAATTCAATATCATGACTTCCTATATGAAATGTATAGATGATGTGAATGTGAATGTGACAAGCATGTGTCTGCGTGTGTGAACAAAATAAGAAATGCATTTAATGTGATAAGTGGGATAAGCAAGTGTGTGCGTGAATATGATAAGCAAATGTGGAATGAGTGATAAGTAAGTGTGTATGTGAACATGATGAGCACGCATGTAAAACACTAAACCTAGCTATAATTTATCACACTGATCAACTACATGGTGAATAACTATTAGAATTGCACAATGATTTAAGGTTTCCATGAAATGAATCCCCATCGTGTATCCAATACGGTGAGATATCCGTACATGTGGACCGGCAAATGGTCATGTGACACAAGTGACCCTGTTAATTTAGCTCAAGGGTTTGGCATTGTGACTCAAGTGACCCTGTTAACTTAGCTCAGGGGCTTGCCAAACTTGTAAATTGTTCATTGAACGACGGTGGTTCGGGGATTTCCATCGGTATTACTGTGGCTCCCAATGCTATATATGCTTGGGAGATTATTTAAGTCATTTTTTTTGAAATACAAGAAGCATGTGAAAACCAAATTATGCAAGAATGTAAAAACTAAGAAGCGAATCACGTGTGTGTGTGCTTGAATTCAGTTAAATTATTGCAAGCATCTCAAAATTCAATTTAAATGAAATGTGCTCTAAATTCAGTCATAAGATCTATGCTTTAAATATGTTATGCATGTTAGTGATAGTCCCCTATTGAGCTTAGATGTTAGCTCACCCTTCGACTATATGTCATAGGTACAGAAATAGATATAGGCATTGAGGATTCTGGCCGAGAAGAATATCCCTATTATATACCAAAAGAGGAATCAAATCTTCTGCCAGAGGACTGCTTCCCGTAGGGAACTCTAAGAAATAATTTTGGAATTTCGTATAAGGCTTGGTACATCTAGCCCTTTATTTTGTTTAAAATGATATGTAAGTGATTAATTTGAACCACTATTTTGGGTGATGATTGTTCATCACCAATGGTTCGTTTCGGTTCTGTCAGGCTTATGGTTACATAAGGACAGAACCATCATTTTGTTATTTTATCAAATTGGGATATATTTTGCCATGTGTTTATGATGACTCTATCTGCATATATAGAGATATTATTTTGTTATGCTTAGTGTGTATGTACCAAGTGTTCGTGTGTCCTGGGATCGCCTTATGGGTGATTCGACGGCACGAGTTTCCTAGTTTGAAAATACGGGCTGTCACAGTTGGTATCAAAGCCGCGACTTTTGAAAATTTTGATAAGACTTAGACTAAGATTCTTAGTTTATATCATAGTATAGGGACCATCTATTAATGAAACATTTGTTTCATGTTAACAGAGCAATATGTTTACAAGAAATAGAGGTAGACCGAGAGGCGGTCAGGGAAGAGGTGTAAGACGCGTGGAAGACATTCTCACTAGTTCTAACCATGTCCCTATTGGCCAGAGGAACCCTCCTGAAGAGGAGGAAAATCAAGAGAGAAGTGAAAGTGAGAGGATGGCCTAGGCCATGGAAGTCGTGGCTAATGCTATGGCCCAGCAAACTGTGTTGTTGGCAGCAAATAATGTCAGCAATCATCAACAACCGCCTCCACTTCCGATTTTACCTACTACCTCAACTTTGATTGAGTTTAGGAGATTGAAACCTCCTAGTTTTTATGGCCAAAATGATCTGCTTGAAGCAGAGAAATGGCTAAACCAGATAGAAAAGCTTTTTCAGAGATTACCGTGCACGGAGGAAGAAAAAGCAAGTTGGGCTTCCTTCCAATTTGAAGGTGAAGCTGATCCATGGTCGAAGAGCATGCTGAGAATCAGGGAACAAGAGAATTCCAATGGAATGTGGACTTGGGAAGAGTTTGTGGAAGTGTTCAACAAGGAATACTTTCCCAAACATGTCAGAAGTCAAATGGCATTAAAGTTTATGAATTTGGAGCAGGGTGCAATGTCCGTATGAGCCTATGGTACGGAGTTCACTAGATTATCAAGGTTCGCCCCAGAGTATATGGCCACTGAGTTAATGAGAGCAAATAAATTTGAACGTGGTCTAAGGCCAAACATACGGGATAGGATTTTCGTGTTGGAATTGGAAACCTATGGGACCGTGATGGGAAAGGTAATTGTTGCTGAGTGGATATTGAGGACATGTACAAACAACGGGATCAACAAAACAAAGTAAAGGCAAATCAAGGAAGAGCGTGTGGCTATGAACCTACAAACAAGAAACCAAGGTTTACGGCACCGACACCAAGGGAGCCGAATCAAAGTTATTATTCTAGGCTGCCTTTGCCTCCACCCACAAGATCTTATCGTCTGCCTGGTACTACATTCACATCTGGAGCATTAGTTATGCAAGGATTTTCATGGGCGGCGTCAGCTACCCCCACAAAGAAGTGTATGCATTGTGGGAAGTCACACAAGACTTCTAAGTGTCGACGTGGTACAGGGGCATGTTTCAAATGTGGAAAGATGGGGCACATAATCCAAGGTTACCCAGAGTTGAGAAAGGAAAGAGTATCATCAACCGCTACGCCTAGGCCTACATGATCCACAAGGCCTACAATTCAAGGGCGTGCGTATGCGGTCAATGCCCAGAATGCCTAGACAAATAATGAGATAATCCAAGGTGAAATTTCTTGTCGATTGTTAATAAATTTCCTTAATAATTTTTAGATGAAGAAGGTGCATAGATATAAATGATCTTGTAAATTTCCTACCCACATTGAGAGTTAAATTTTTATTTAATTCCTAATTACATTGAATGTTAAAATTCTATCACGCATATCAAATCATTTAGTTACATAACATAGGTACCTTACAAATGTATAGTGAAAAGGATTATTGTTGTCATGAGGCACGAGTCTTGATAGACTTAGGGTCTACTCACTCATTTGTAACTCCAAAGTTTGCGAGAAGATTTAAGGTTATTCTCGAGTCATTGAAGTTTATTTTGGTCGTGTCAATTCTGACGAGAAATTCAGTGAACACGGATATGTTATGCCGATCGATCATTATACGAGTTGAAGATCGCGAGACAGTAGCATATCTCATTTTGTTAGATATGCAAGGATTCAATGTAATCCTTGGCATGGATTGGCTATCCGCTTATCATGCAAGTGTTAATTACCTACAAAAAGTTATTTCTTTTCATCCTCCAAAGGAGAAATCATTCCGATTTAGTGGCGACAAAGCTAATGTTACACCATTCATCTTCGCAATACGAGCCGAACGTTTGTTGAGAAGTGGTTGCAATGGCTATCTCTCATTTTTGAAGGAACAATGAGAGGAAAAGAATGACATCGCCAAGATTTCGGTACTTTGCGAGTTCACTTATGTGTTTCTTGAAGAACTATCAGGATTGCCACCAGATCGAGAAGTGGAGTTTGCAATTGACTTAGCTCCAGGTACGGAGCCAATGTCAAAAGCACCTTACCGGATGGCTCCAGCTGAGTTTAAAGAGTTGAAAGAGCAGCTTTAGGACCTCTTGGACAAAGGGTTCATAAGGCCAACTAGAATCAGAAGGTTCATAAAAAGAATTATCTCACACATGACCTTGAACTTACCGCAGTGATTTTTGCACTGAAAATATGGAGACACTATCTATATGGGGAGACTTTTGAGATATTCACAGATCATAAAAGCCTCAAGTACTTATTCACTCGGAAGGATTTGAATATGAGGCAGCGAAGGTGGATTGAGTTTCTCGAGGATTACGATTGCTCCATTTCATATCACTCAGGCAAGGTGAACGTAGTGGCAGATGCATTGAGTTGAAAGAGCTCGGCTCAGTTAGCAAATCTTATTATGGAGTTATGCCGATGGAAATTGTTGGAAGATGTGTCATTATATGTCGCAAAATTAGAGGTACAAGGGTCGGGAGCTCTAGTAGCAAATATCGTTATCCGTTTGACTGTATACGACGATGTGTATGAGCTACAGATGAAAGCCACAGAGCTAGTGAAGATCAGACAGGGTGTGATTGATGGTACTAGACCTGATTTCTCCGTCAGGGAGGATGGATCATTGTCATTCAGAGTGCGTCTTTGTATATCGACCGATGTTGATCTGCGGCATAACATACTAGAAGACGAGCACAAGTCCAAGTATGTGATTCATCTGGGTGGTACTAAGATGTACCAAGATCTTAGAAAAAGTCTGTGGTGGAGAGGTTTGAAAAAGGATGCTGCTGAGTACGTTTCAAGGTACCTAGTGTGTCAGCAGGTGAAAGTGAATCATCGACATCCATCGGGGTTATTGCAACCTCTACCAATACCAGAATGGAAGTGGGAGTCCATTTCCATGGATTTCATTGTAGGATTACCAAGGACGGCAAAGGGTCATAGTGCCATATGGGTTGTAGTGGACAGATTGATCAAGTCTGCTCATTTCTTACCTTACAATACCCAATACACAGCTAGTAGACTTGCCGAGATGTATTTAAAGGAGATCATTAGACTGCATGGCATTTCGGTGAGTATAGTTTCAGATCGTGATCCATTGTATACATCACATTTTTGGCAAAAATCCCAAGAGGGAATGGGTTCAAGACTGGACTTCAGCTCAGCATTCCACCCACAGACGGATGGACTCACTGAAAGGGAAAATAAGATTACTAAAGACATGATCAAGGCATGCATGCTTCATTTTAGAGGGTCATAGGATCAGCATTTACCTTTGATCGAGTTTACATATAATAACAACTACCAGACAAGTATTGGCATTGCTCCCTATGAAGCATTGTATGGGCGAAGATGTAAATCTCCTCTAAATTGGGAAGAAACAGGAGAAAAATTTGTATTGGGTCTAGAGATTCTTGTGAATGCTACTGAAGCTGTATATTGGATCCATGAGAGGTTGAAGATTGTTCAAAGTAGACAAAAGAGTTATGCAGACCTAAAATGAATGAGTGTGGATTTTCAGGTTGGAGACCATGTATTCCTAAAGATTTCACCTTTGAAAGGTGTAATGCGTTTCGAGAAGCGTGGAAAACTTAGCCCTCGCTACCTTGGACCATTCGATATTTTGGGTCGAGTTGGTAAAACTGCATATTAGATTGCGCTACCTCCGTAATTAGAGAGAGTACATGATGTATTCCACGTATCTATGTTGAGGAAGTACGTGTGGAATTCGACTCACATCATTGATAAGCAACCGATTGAGCTCTATGAGGACCTGACTGTTAGAGAAGACCTCATGCAGATTCTAGATAGGAAAGAACAAGTACTACGTACCAAACATATTCCATTGGTACTCGTGAAGTGGAAAAATCATACTCCGAAAGAGGCCACATGGGAACGCGAATCAGATATCTGTGATGCATATCCACAACTTTTAAAGTAATTTTAAATGTAAATGGAATTGTAAGTTTCAATGGGAATGAAGGGATATGTTTGAACCTAGTTCAAGTGTGCTGTTACGATTTGGTTAATGTGTGTAAACAAATAGACGTAGGTCTATGACGACAACATTAAAAAGGGTATAAAGGAAGTAGAAAAAGAGTCCGAAGACCGAGCAAGAAGGAACCGGAATAGTAAACATAACTAAACAAGTCAAACTTCTGAACTTGCGCACGCAATATTTAAGTCGCTTGTGCGACTGCTTCAGGGGGCCATGCGAGAGAACTGGCCATTTCAGTTGCTCGCGCGAATGTTTACGAGTTGCAGATTTTCGAAGGGTCGCTCGCGCAACATTAAAATTTGCTCGCATGACTGTCGATCTATATGTGGGTTGTGGACCTCATTTCTTCAAAAATATTTGGGCTCAAAGATTTCTAACACTAGGGTTTTGGTTCCCCAACCTTCCAAACTCCATTCTCATGTTGATTCACTTCGGATTTGTGTTGGATTCTCTACCACCACGGGTTATCCTAGGTTTTTCTTTCATGTGTGGGGTAAAAATCTATCCTTTAACCTAATTTTCTTGAAATTTTGTCATAAATCCCTAGGAATGGGACCAAGGAAGGTTTCCGCTTCGAGACCCTCGCCTTCTAAGTGACCTAAAATGAAGCCCCCACCTATTGGAAAGGACCAACCCACGAAATGGTGGGAATCTAGAAAAATCAAAATTGATTGGGTGATTCATGGTAGTTTATTCAAGGATCACGATTCGACCAAGTCCTTGAATATTTCACTGCCACCGACTTGAAATCACTTTTAGAACCATTCCATACCCACTACTGTCCTAGGCTCGTACGCCTATTTTACCAAATGCTAAGGATGAACGAGGATCAAACGAAATTTGTAGTTGAGATCGACGGCTACAAATTTCAAATTGATTTTGATGATATTTCAATTGCGATGGGCTGCCCATCGACATACGTTGACGGTGGACCTTTGCAACCCCCAAACCGACCTAAGGTACCATTTCAAGAAATAGTCACCGATATGACATAGGGATTAACAGGATATGGATTGTCAGTTAAGCGTGTCCAGTTGCCAGCCCATATGTGGCCTTTGGACATCATTTTTAGAAATAACTTGTTTCCGATGGGGAATGAGCAAGAGAGGAGAGATGCACTTCTGTAGGCCTTATACTCGGCCTATCAAGAGAAGTGGTTCTCTGCTCCTGCTGTGGTAACAGATGGCATGGTATATGCTGGGAACAACGCTAGGGAGTGTTCCGAGAAAAATCCCCTCAAAAGGCTACCCTACACCCGACTAATTACTTACATGATTGAGACCCATGTAAATGAAGTTGGAGAGAAATTTCCAATGTCACTTAAGGAACCACACATAACCGGCAATCTCGAAGCATATAAATACGAGGACTTGATAGTGAGTCTCAATAGCCTCAATACGAGCATCAAGCACCCCAGAACCGAAGAACTAGCCCAACAAGCCCAGCAACAACAGGCACCACCTCAGCAACCTCATGTTGAACCAGGCCAATTGGCTCAGTACCCGATGCCACCTCACCAAGCCCAAGGCCACCCACCGATTCCTCCATATGGTGGGGCCGATTTCGCAGCCAAGTTGTTCCGACGGATGGACCTCCAAGGCATTGTGCTTCAACAAATACAACAACAGAACGAGCTGCATACACGTCAACTCTACTACCATGAGGCGATGATCAGTGACGTGATGAGATACTATTGGTTAGATTGCTTATACTTTTATTTTTTTAAAAAGTGTGGTAAAAATATGGTGGAAATAAAGGAGGGAAGAATCAAAATAAAAAGGGGAGTGAAAGCAATGAAATTAGTACAAAAAACAACAATCTAGACACAGTCTATAAGATATAGGGCTATTGTAGCAAGTTTTGATAAGTAAAAGTTTGTCCCACGGAGAGTGATGATCTAAAACCCTAAGAGCGTATAGTAAACTCCAAATCTGGCAACTCTAAACCTACACTAGAAAGCAAAGGTAAAGAGAGGGTGTTTAGGTGTCACAATTAAACTAAAAAGAGAAATAAACTACAACTAAAGAAAGGGGTAGAGAAGGATGATGATGGAGTGGGAAAATAAAGTAAAAATAATGAGAAGTAGGCAGCTGTGGGTAAATCAACACTACAACTTAGTTCAAGAGATGAATCTGCAGCAGTCCTTGAGATGGCTACAAGCACATCTGCAAGGTAGAAGAATCTAACCTAACCCAAAGGCATGAACTGATCTTAAGGCTTTATTTTGTCCACTTGAATGGTCACAAAATATGCCAGAGATTTCATCCAGTTTAATGGATCAAATCAGAACAAGAAAACCACTATAGACACTATGTATGTAAAGCTACAAATTCATGCATCCATAGGACCAAACAGTGTGTGAAAATCAAAGGGGAACCATAAGAAATCACAAGCTGAATGGGGACTTAGATTCAGCTGGCCATTCTACAAAAAGGCCTGCAATGACCCAACTCACAAGTCTATAATCTCTACAAGATCTGCGGTCTATTCACTGAAAATGAGATTGCAAAATAGAGGAGGAGTTGGGTTTGTAGATATCTCTCACTTGGGTACAAGTTCAAGTGCAGAGAAAAAGAATCTATCTCAACTTTGTGATTCAGACCAGCCTACCCTATCCACTAAAATGGTCATAGGCTATCCCAGAGGTTATCGTAATCACAGAGATTGGAGATAGAACAAGAATACCACTGCTGCCACCATGCCTGCAGGGCTACAAGCTCAAACAACCATGGGTGCATCAAACCCATACTGCTCTCAATGTGAAAAACACAGGGAAAATATAGATTTAATGAACTTTAAGAATGACATTTCATTGATTAAAAGAAACTTACAATGGTGGCCCGCAAGACAGCAGCCTGCGCAAACCGTAAAAACAGCTCTCTATATTATTGCAAAACCAATTACAAAACTGAAATGAACTCAGCTACTACAAAGACTTTTAACTTAACACTGCAGCTGAGCTAAGGAAAGAAAATAAAGAAAAGAAAAGGGAACTAAAACCCTAAAATAAAAACCCTAAAAGTGAGCTTAGGCTAATCCTGGCTGCTTTCCCAAGACAACTATAGCTCTATTTATACAATCCATACAACTCTATTTTACATTGGCCAATCCGAAGCAAGAGAGAATAACCACTTTTGGAATTGGTGTCGTGGCTTATTTTCAGCCAAGGGGTGCCTTAGGAAGTGTGGGACAGCTCAACACCTTGGGATGTGTGCCCTAGGTGCTATAGAATTTGAAAAATACCCTTGGAGTGTTGAAGACTGCTGTTGGAATGGCTGGAACCCGTGTTGAGCTTCAGGTTTTCTATCTCGAGTAAATCTCGAGAGATGCTCGAGAGGATGGAAGCTACAACTTTAAGTGCTCGAGTAGTATATATAGCTTCAGGTCTCTAGGTCCCCAGCTTGAGAGGATGCTCGAGTAGATCAATGAATAACTCGATAGGTTCAAATGAAGCCTTTTTTCTGCACTACAACTCGACAGGATGGAGCTTCAGCTTGAGCAGCTCGAGTGGTTGCTTCCAGAACAACTCAACAAGATTAAATGCAACAAGGAACCACTCGAGTTGTTCGGATTGAAGGCTCCGACTGCAGCTCGAGAGGATTAAATGGCTGCATTGCTCCAGGTTCCCAGCTTGACAGGTTTAATGATCTACTCTCCTTCATAAAATACAGCTCTATGAACTGCTCGAGTGCAGCCTTATAGCATCAGCCAACTACTCGATAGACATAAAGGCTTCAGGTAAGTGCTCGAGATGCTTAATTAACTACTCGAGATGCTTCAAAGTGCATTTCAATAGGATCACTTAAACTGCTCAAGTTATGTACAGTAGCCGCTAGCTTCAACTCTATGACTCGAGTGGTTGAGTGTGGAACTTTAGCAACTGCTTGAGAGGTCTACTTCAGCAGTGAATTGCTGCATGACAAATGGATTGCAGCAATGGTGTGATCGAGGGCCTGGTTTCATAGCCATTGCAGCTCGACAAGTTAAATATAGCTGCTTTGAACTGCATTTATGTATAGTTCTTAGTGCATCTTGACATGGCTTCAATAGAGCAGCAACAACAGCTTGACTTTTGGCTTTAACAGGCTGATGCAGCTGCTTGCATGGTGCAATATTCAGTGAGCTCTCTGCTATGCCAGTTGAAGTGTTGGTTGACTACTTTGTTCCATTCAAGGTGTTGCCTTGTTGCAGACACAAAGTGCTGTATTACTGCATAGCACCTCTTGTTGTAGCATTAATATGCTTGGGCTGTTTCTAAGAAAAATGTTGTAGCTGTCATGTGCCCAAGTGTTGTTCTATTTAATCCACTGCAGTAGCACTCCTTAACTTTGGCTCCACTTCTCACCCTTAATAGGCATGCTAGGACCCCGAAGCATGCTAAATAGCTCCAATGGTGTGAACCACCATGGTGCATTCACTGTGAATCCATCAGCTTCAAAACTTGACTAAAAATTCCTTCTTCTTCGCACTAAAAGGATGGATTGTAGCATTAAACTATATTTTTATGTTATCTACAAAAACACACTTAAGAATCATTATTAACTAGCTCAGAGGTCTATTAAAGGTCAGGTTTGAAGTGAAAAGTGATATTTTTCAGTGCTCAACAGATGCGCCTATCCTTCTGACTACCTCCAGCGTATGGCTGCTGCCCGAGCTTACGTACTTGAGGCGTTGAGCTCCGGAGTTGGAGGAGCAACTCATGATGACGATGAGAACCAACCGGGTGGTGATGAGGTTTAGCTGAGAGGCTGGGGTTGCCGGGATATTTTTGTTTTAGGGTATGTAATTTTGTAAAGTTTTGGATAATTGGAACATATACTTCTAAAAGTGGTTAATTTTGGATAAGTGGTTTACACTTCAAACAATTATGGCATAGTTGAAATTGTGAATTTTGGTATGATATGCATAGCAACAGTTGTAAATAGAATGCTATCACTTTTGAATTATGAATGTTTACTTGTCTATGCCCTTTTATGTACGTGCATGGTTGCAACCCATTAGACCGTATAAAGGAAATTTCGGTTATGACAGGTTCTCAATTTTGTACATGAGCGATTATGCTTTAGGTGTGGGACTGATGTGTATTAGAACTTAATATCCATTGCAGGTACAAGTTGAATTGGCCATGACAAATTCATTTAGATGTGAACAATTTTGTTGATAAATTGTAGTAAGAATGGGAGATTTGTGGTGTATCGTCATGAGGTCGATGTGACATTGGGCAATTTGCTCAATTCATGTGTGGTTGACTTTGATGCATTAATGAGTAATGGATTGATTAACCGACATGGATTTAGTTATGACTATGTCTGTGTATTAATTATAATCAATGTGTGTAGGGTCAAATGATTCAGGTATGGTTTCTTTCGTCATAGGATGTTATTGTGAATGGTGTGATTGTCGATGATAATGAGAGAAATAAAGCCCTTGTGATTATAAAAGATGGGTGTAATGATGTGGATATGCAGCTATATACAACTACGTGACCATGTGTATGTGCTTGCAGGTTACACGAATGTGTGTGTTTTGTCTGGGAAGCATGTTATAGGTAAGATAGTGTGCGTATGAACAATTTTTGATGATGAAAATTTTATAAGTTGGGGAGAATGTAACAACCTCAAAATGAGAACTCGTGTAGACCATCTCGGTACATGTGTCGGTGCGGTGCGTTGTGTCGTTCCAAATTTAGTGATATCATTTAGTATGCGTGAGAATGAAAGAACACCACAAGTTAGGTGTACAGAGTTCATAAGTGAATCAAGTGATGGTGTGAAACACCAAGTGGGGTGTTTGTGCTTCACAAGGAAGCTACCCAAGTTATAAGAAAAAGGAAAAATCCCTTTCTTTTCTTTTGCTTTGGAAAACCTAGAGAGGAGAGGAAGAGAGAAAGAAGAGAGAGAGAGAGAGATAGAGAGCTTGCAAGAGTGTATGTGTTTTGGGCTCAAGATCATATGCAATCCAGGATAGGAATCACTCTTGCTATACTTGTAGATCCAAGGAGTGAGCTAGAGAGAGAGGGTTTGTGCATGTGGTGAAGAGGAGCATTTACCTTTGATGGATTGTTGATCTCCCTCTCAATCTTCTCATTTAAAGCTTCTAATACCGCAAGAGAAGCAAGGAGTAGAGCATGGTAGAGTCTGCGGGAGAGTGGACCGCATGAACCATCCGAATGCATCTATGGATACATCCTTTCTACCACAAATCCATGTGAAATAAATGAGGTAAGATCTTGTGGTAGCTTGGTTGTGAATTAATAGTTATAAATGGGGGTAATTAATTTCCTAAATGTGTTGCATTAATTATGTATGGAGGTTAGGTAAGAGGGGGAATGGATAGGAAATCTGATTTGAGGAAGAAACCCCAAAATCTCGAAAGTTGCTCGTACGATTTTGAACCTCGCTCGCGTGACTTAAAGTTGCTCGCGCAAGGGAAGCTTCAGAATAGGCGTGAAATTGTGTTTGAATAGTCACTCGCACGACGGAGAAAGAATTGGAGAAGTCTCTCGCACGACATCAGTCTCACTCGCGCGATTGTCTCAAGCCATGAGCTCAAGAAAGATAGACAAACCACAGTCGCTCAAGCGAGCTCACGCGACTGTGAGGTGCCATATGACTTGCTCGCACGACCTTGAAGCTCGCGTGCACGACTGATCAAGTTAAAGCAAATTCGGAATTTTCTTCGAGAACTCTCTGAATCTTTTATGTGTGTGTTCTTTTAAGCATTAGATAATGATCCTTGAATACCTTGAAATGTAGGTTGGATGTGGACTATTGCTTAGAGATTCTCGCTCCGTTTTTTGTGTGAATTAGCGTGAACTTTATAAGAGGTAGGGGAATTCAATATCATGACTTCCTATATGAAATGTATGGATGATGTGAATGTGAATGTGACAAGCATCTGTGGGCGTGCATGAACGAAATAAGAAATGTATGAAATGTGATAAGTGGGATAAGCAAGTGTGTGTGTGAATATGATAAGCAAATGTGGGATGAGTGATAACTAAGTGTGTATGTGAACATGATGAGCAAGCATGTGAAACACTAAACCTAGCTATAATTAATCGCACTGATCAACTACACGATGAATAACTATAAGTTAGAATTGCACAATGATTTAAGGTTTCCGTGAAATGAATCCCCATCGTGTATCCGGTACGGCGGGATATTCGTACATATGGATTGGCCAACGGTCATTGTGGCACAAGTGACCCTATTAACTTAGCTAAGGGGCTTGGCATTGTGGCTCAAGTGACCCTGTTAACTTAGCTCAAGGGCTTGGCATACGTGTAAATTGTTCATTGAATGGTAGTGGTTCGGGGATTCCCATCGGTATTACTGTGGCTCCCAATGCTATATATGCTTGGGAGATATTTAAGTTAAGTCTTTAAGTCATTTTTTTTTTAAATACAAGAAGCATGTGAAAACCAAATTATGCAAGAATGTGAAAACTAAGAAGCGAATCACGTGTGTGTGTGTGCTTGAATTCAGTTAAATTGTTACAAGCATCTCAAAGTTTAGTTTAAATGAAATATGCTCTAAATTCAGTCATAAGATTTATGCTTTAAATATGTTATGCATGTTAGTGATATTCCCCTATTGAACTTAGATGTTAACTCACCCTTCGACTATACATCATAGGTATAGAAGCAGATCTAGGCATTGAAGATTCTGGTCGAGAAGAAGATCCCGATTACATACCAGAAGAGGAATTGGATCTTTTGCTAGAGGACTGCTTCCCGTAGGAAACTCTAAGAAATAATTTTGGAATTTTGTATAAGGCTTGGTACATCTAGCCCTTTATTTTGTTTAGAATGATATGTAAGTGGTTAATTTGAACCACTATTTTGGGTGATGATTGTTCATCACCAGTGGTTCATTTCGGTTCTATCAGGCTTATGGTTATATAAGGACAGAACCGTCATTTTCTATTTTGTCAAATTGAGATATCTTTTGCCATGTGTATATGATGACTCTATCTACATTGATAGAGATATTATTTTGTTCTGCTTCGCGTGGATGTACCAAGTGTTTGTGTGTTCCGAGATCACCTTATGCGTGATCCGATGACACGAGTTTCCGAGTTCAGAAATCTGGGCTGTCTCAGGAACTAGAATAGATACTTTGGACATGATTATGAATCTGAACTTCAGACTATGAATATGAAATTCAACTATGAACTTTGAATTTGTTCATCTTGACTTTTCATTGTACATTATTTGGATCGGTATGATGGGTAATCCATTACCTGTATATTACATTACATCGCATACTCGACTAGACCGGTATGGCGGGTAATCCGTACACACTGTACATTGCATACTGCATACACTGACTGGACCGGTACGATGAGTAATCCGTACACACTGCATACACTAACTGGACTGGTACGGCGGGTAATCCGTACCCATTGTACATTACATACTGCAAACACTGACTAGACTGGTATAGCGGGTAATCCATACACGTTGTACATTACATATTGCATACACTTACTAGACTGGTACGACAAGAGATCCGTAAACACTTGATGTGCTCTAAATTCGTACTAAAGTCTTAACCTATTGCAAGCAGACATTGGAAATTGCAGCACTAGTATAGGATCCTTCCCACGAGGAAGTGATTTCTTCTATATTTTATTTATCCTAAAAACTTATATTTGTCTTTTAAGATCCTAATTTACAAGAGAAATATGAATAGAAGAATGGTTTGTTTAAACTAATTGCAAAAAATAAATCTAAATCCTCCTCCTTCCTGATTATAGTTGTCAATCACAATCCTTCAGTGCTCGAATATTTACAAAATTAAAGTACCGTTACACTGTATTTCAGTCCTCTAAAATTTGTGTGACAACCTAGATTTCCTTACCCCAAATTTGTGTCGTCAAATCATAGGACACGATCTAATTCAGAGTTCGATTTGGTATCAAGATGCTATGATACCTAGGTAACAGCTCAATCTTTCCCTTAATAGAGTTTTAGAAAGATTGGGCCATCAAACATACGATAAGATCAAGCAAATGAGGAAGCGAAAAGGCATATACATGACATTACAACAAAATATTTTTTTTCCATCATTTCTTAGTAAGGAAACCTATACAATCCACCGGTAAAGGCTGACCTTCACCTAAACAGGGGACCAAAACTATACAAAGATTGAATTCAAGTTTCTATAATGTGCTGTACCAACTATACAAAACAATATAATTCGCACTCTACGGTGATCCAAACAGTAGCTAAGGGAAGAACTCCTTTGGTGGCTCTTCCTCCTCTTCTGGATTGTAGTCTAGATCCTTTTCTTGCTCAGGATCCCTCTTAGGAGCTACACCTGCAACTGCGACGTATAGTCATGGATGAGCTACAGTCTAAGCTCAATAGGGAGAATTATAGTGCTAAATTACATCTTATGAATCTTAATCATGATCTTGATGCATAGTAAAAATATTTCAAATTCATATCTTATAAAAAATATAGTAGATTTTCTAAACGAATCACTTAAACCATAATATCAAAAGCATATTGTGTCATGAATGCGGATAACTTATTAAAAACCATGCATATTGAATCAAGCACATAGAAACAAGAACTGATACAACAGTAGTGGAACAGATTAGGAGTACGTATAACAAGAGATCAAGCATGGTAATGGAAAGCCAAGCCCCTGAGCTATGTTAATAGGGCCACTTGTGCCAAAACACCAAGCCCTTGAGCTACGTTAACAAGGTCACTTGGGCCAGATTGTCAAGCCCCTAAGCTATGATAACAGGGTCACTTGAGCCTGATGGTCAAGCCCCTGAGTTAAGTTAACAGGGTGGGTCACTTGAGTCAGATCGCCAAGCCCCTGAGCTAAGTTAACTGAGTTACTTGAGCTAGATTGTCAAGCCCCTGAGCTAAGTTAACAGGGTCACTTGAGCTAGATTGTGAAGCCCCTGAGCTAAGTTAACAAGGTCACTTGAGTAAGATCACCAAGCCCTTGAGCTAAGTTAATAGGGTGACTTGAGTCAGATCGCCAAGCCCCTAATCTAAGTTAGCAGGGTCACTTGAACCGAGAAGTCAAGCCCCTGAGCTAAGTTAACAGGGTCACTTGAATTGAGAAGTCAAGCCCCTGAGCTAAGTTAACAGGTCACTTGAACCGAGAAGTCAAGCCCCTTAACTAAGTTAATAGGGTCACTTGAACCAAGACTTAACAGACATACATAATATGAACGTATATACGAAGCAGGAAACAAATTCACGGATCAAAACTAGAATTGGAACTTATTGAATTGGACACAACAATTATCTCAAGATTTCGGATTACAATGTCATGCAATTCATGTGCGGAAAATCAAATTATAATATTCAAAGCATTTCAAGATTTCGTTAATAACATTTCTAGAAAGTACAATATATTTAATACTTGCATCATTGGCACAAATTCGAGAAAAATAAGTAATCTAGCAAAGGTATTCTTCCCTACCTTAAAGTAAAAAACATGAGAACAAAAGTGCGCAAATCCAAGTGAATATCCCTTAAAAGGTTCCTTGTATTTACCCTGGATCACATATCATATATGCCCTACGTGTTAACAAATCTTACTGGTCAAAAAATAGGGTTATATGACATTAAATGACAAATACCCAAGCTCACAAGAACAAGGCACCTTGCTGCAGCGAGCTACAGTGTCGCCGCAGTGAGGTGTACAAGTGCCATGTCACACACACTATCTCGCCACGGTGAGGTTTCACAGATCCAAAATGGCCTGTAAAACCATGTGGCAGTCACCACGACGTGGTCTTCAGCACACTACTCGCAGTGGGGAGACTCAGGGCCGCCGCGGCGAGCCTGATAAGCTCGCATGCTCATTTGTTTCCTCCTCTAAATCCGTAACTTTGATTTTTCTGCATAACCCTAATCCAACATATGCAATCAAACCTAAATTTATATTATCAAGCTAAATTCTAGTCTCTATCTTACTTTGATTACACATGCAATGTTCTGAAACATCGAAAATCCGAGAACTCGACCTCCAAGCCTTTCATGCATTCGATTCTCGAAGTTTCGTTGCATGAATTTCCAGAATTGCCTAAATCAAATCTTGTTTTAGGGAATTGATATTTACGAGACAGGGTTAACACGTTTACCTTCACGGATTCTTCGCATGTGTAGTCTCCAATCTTCGTTGTGGAGGATTCTCGTTGTCCACGTGTTCGACCGTCTGATTTCTCGATCATAGGAGTTTGAGCCTCGGGAGATCGTGATCTCACGGGATGGATTTTCTAAGGAGAAGGGTGAGTTCAAAAGATTGGAGGGTAGTGATCTCATGATTTGGAATTTCGTCAAGAGGAGAGGGTGTTCCCCACGGCTCTAGCTCCTCACGAGTTTGGTATTCTCAATGTGTGCATGGCATTATGCGTGGGAAGCACTTATATACCCATGGGTTGTGATTCGGTGCGCAGTCAGTACGTCAACTTCAGTGTACTGGCCTATAAAACACATACCAAGACTAAGGGTCCAATGTTCATAATGGGTCTTTATCCTGACCATGTGTTTAATAGCTCAAACCCTTTACCAGAGGTGTTCTCAAGGGGTTCGTGTACCTATGCACGAAGTTAGATATATAACCTCTTTACTCAAGAATGTATATTTATTCAATAGTTTATTTTGAAAAAGACCATACTAAAATTCCTTAACACAGATTTAATCTAATCAATAATCTTCCCAAAATTTGGGCGTCAATCAAACTCAAGAATATTGGAGATGGAAAAATAAAATCCGTTACACTAATCTGCAAATTTCCAATCTGAGTCGTCAATTCAAATAAAAAACTTTTAGATATTTACAAAGTAGTAAAAATGCATAAAATAAATCTAAACTAGAAAGCAATAAAATTTGTGTTAATCCTTAGCTCTCGTCCTCAGGCATCAATTGATCGCGAGAAACCTCAGACAACCTAGACTAATATTTTAGCTCCCAATTGCAATCGTCAATTGCTCTCGAGAAACCTTAGATATCTAAACTAAACTAAACTAAAGTTGATCGGAAGAAAACCCAAACTCAGTCGTCAATTGATGTTGAGAGTTCCTTCGATAACTCTTCTCCTATATCGAGAACTCTTATTTATAGATCATAAGGAGTCAGTTTACCAATCTTTAAATTCTAATAAAAAAAACTACTAAAATATAGGTTTCCTAATATAACTCTTACTCCTAATTTCATCTTTCCTTGCTTTGAGTAGTTGATGCGCTCTGGATTGTTCCTTCTTTTAACAGAAGTAGAGATCTTTAGGAGTCTTTCTTCTATATCTTCTCAAATTTGTGGATTGCCAAACTTCTAATTTGAATAATCTTCTAATTCCATGGATGGCAGTGTAGCTCTCATGTGATCAGCAGCAACAAGAGTCTTTACTCTATAAAATTGTAAATTACGATTTTCTCTTTTTAGCTCATAACTCTTAGTACGATTCTCTCGTACGAACGATCACAATTCTCTTTTGTATCACACTCTGCTTAAAGTGTATTATGGAGAATTGTAAATTATGATTTCTCATTTTCTCTTTTTCTTTGTTCAATCGTAAAGTACAATTTTCTGGCTTTAAACATGCTTCGAATCGTCTTTTACGCTCGATCATCTTTTAATATCTGTACATCTTTAACTTGTTAGTAGCAAACTGGGTCTAGCATCACTAAGTTAAGGGTAATAATATGGTATATTCTGTAACTAATCACACCCCCAAACTTATGCTTTGCTAGTCCCTTGCAAACAAGGAAAGAAATACTAAGCTAAATTACAAATTTAAAGGCCACTTTTGTAGGGAGCATGATTGCATTTAGCAGATGTAACAAGCCTTTAAACCCCTAGGTGATCTCTAGTGGAGAAGTTATAGTTTTCTGAAGATTTTCAGTGAAGTTACTTACAAACTTCATATATTTTTGGATTTTTCAGTTTTTTCAAAACAAAAGCAAAAATTTAAAAATCTAAAATGATTTTGTACACTAGCTAATTTTTAATCATCACATAGTTATTATGATTTTTCAAAAAGTACAAATCATTTTTCCTTAACTTTCCATCATAGCAATTATCCTAGATCAGAACTCAACAATTTCTATTCAGTAAAGCGTAGAGTGTGTGCGTATCAATGAAAAGTTTATTCATCATAGATTTTTCTAAACATCAAATTTAGAAAATATTTTCATTCAAACTCTCACTATTGGCATACTCTAAAAAAGATGTCAAAATTTTTGGGTTCTCTCAGTACATGATATGTATGATAAATTTCAACGGATAATTGATTAAAAAGATAAATCTCATGGAAGGATAATCAATTCTATTTATATGTTTCCTTATTTTTCTATAGTATTTACTATAATAATCTCTACTAGGCTCATGCTGAAAGAAGTCTTTATTCGGCTTGTAATGGGGCTTTGGGTTAAATGGTTCCAAAGGAAGGTAGAAAGGATTCAAGGATTTCTGAGAATTAAGTTCTGCTTTCACTTGTCTTCTTCTTCTTTTCTCTTCTTCTTCAGTAAGTGTCCAAAATTGGATAACTTCTTCCCATTATTCTTTTTCTGTTTTCTTGTGTAAATCCCTCTTTTTGTGCAAATATCCTCTTGAGTTTTTCAACTTGGAAGCTTTTTCCTTCTCTATGTTTTTCATAATCGTAATTACGATTTCACTTCCTTTCCCATATTTCTTCAATTTATTTCTTCTCAATTGTACCCATTTTCGGCATACCCCTTATGTGTTTTCTTATACTCCTTTCACTCCCTCTTCTTCCCTTCTTTTACGTTCTAAACTATAATATCCCCAAATTTTGGAAACCGTGTAAGCCGACAAGTAGGCGTGTCGGTGCGGCGCACTGTACCGTCTCGGATTTTAATAGATCACTTAGACTATTAAAAGTTCATTCGAACATGTGTGGATAGAACAAACACCAAAGTTAGGTTTGTGGGGTTTCAAAAAAGAACCAAACCAACTTGCATACACATATATGTGTGTATGTGGTTCTCATGGAAGCTAACACTAGGTATAAAAGGCAATGACTTGTTAGGAAAGCCATTACTTGGCCTTGTATTTAGAAGTTAGAGAGAGTAAAGAGGAAATCCCTTATGTGAGACCATTGCGCCTTGTGACCGGAATCGTTGTTGAGCTTTCATGCAAACTTGGTCCTCCATCCAAAATCGCCAATGCAAGAGATACCAAGGATTGATTGATTTTACGTTGTGAAGAGTGAGAGTGCCATTCCTATGAAAACCCATTTCGTGGAGAGTTCTCTTTCGAATCGCTGTGGAATATGAGGTGTGTTTGATTTGGCGTGTGGTAAGGGATCGATCATCATGGGCATCGAGATACGATCGCAAGAGGTCGGGTCTTCAAGCCCTTCCAACGCAAGGGAGAAGAGAATCATGGATCTCAAGTTTTGGATCAAAAGATCACACAAGAATCCCGTGAACTAACGAGGTAAGTTCTTGTGGTTATGAGTGCATTAATTATGAAATAATGGCGATAAATGAAGGCAATTAATCCCTTAAACTTGTTACATTTAATGTGAATAGGGGTTAGGTAAAAAGGAACTAAGGAAAGAAAATTAGATTTTGAGAAGAAACCCCGAAAGTCGCTCGTGCGACTTTGAGACTCGCTCGTACGAGTTGGAGTTGCTCACACGAGTTAGGCCTCAGAATAGCCTAAAGTAATGGGAGATCAGTCGCTCACATGACTAAGTGCCAGGAGGAGTCGCTTGCACAACCTTGAACTCCGGCGCGCGACTGATATTCGACACCTTTGAAAGAAAATGAACAAACACAGTCGCTTGTGCGAGGTCGCGTGACTGGGGTGTGCCTGGGGGAGTCGCTCACGCAACATGGGATCTTGCGCGTGCTACTGGAAAAGTTTGGACTGTTTTGATTATTTTTGGAAAAATTCTTCGAAACTCCTATCCTTTTTTCTTCCAAGCATTAATACATGCTCTTTTAATGTGTTGCAATGTAGGGTCTGGATGAGATATGTGCGTGAGGATCTTCTTGTGCGATTTCCGTGTCTCGTGAGCTATGAGGTAGGAAAATTCAGTAACCTTACATGTGATGTGATTTGTATAGATAGTATGATATGATAAGCTCGATAAACATGTGTGTGTTTGCATGATAAGCACGTGTGTGTGAACTCAGAAATACAATGTGATAAGTGTGTGTGTGTGTGTGTGTGTGAACTCAGAAAATACGAAATGTGATAAGCACGTGTGTGTGAACTCAAAATGATAAAACGTGACAAGCATGTGTGTGTGAACTCCGAATTTGAACTGTGTAAGATCTTCAAATCTAGTTTTGTAATTATCATAATACACGGTGTTAAACTATATGTTAGAACTTGCACGATGATTTAAGGTTCATGTGGAACGAATCCCAAACTGTGATTGGTAAGGCGGGATACCCGTACGATTTGCACCGGACAACGGTGATTTTCTAATTACACAAGTGACTTGTTAATGCAGCTCAAGGGCTTGGCATTTCGGCACAAGTGACCCATTTAACATAGCTCAGGAGCTTGGCATCTTAGCAAGAGTTCATTGAACAATGATGGTTGGGATTCCCATTGGATCTATGTGGCTCCCAATGTTATACATGCGAGTGGAGTTTAAGTTATGTTTTAAGTCGTTGTCAGACATCGAAAGTGTGTAAAATCTGAGTGAGTGTAAAACGTGAATTGTGTTTAAGAATATGAAGTGTGTGTGAAAAACATGTGTGGAAATCATGTTTTGTACAAATCATGCATTCTAAAGATTCAATTTTTGTGTGATATGATATATGCTTTGAAACTTAGTCATGAAATCTATTCTTGATATATGATTTGAACGCTATTGACCTTTTCTCTACCGAGCTTAGATTGTTAGCTCACCCTTCGGCTATACGTCACAGGTACAGATGTTGATCTAGGATTTGACGAGTCTGGACGAGAGGAAGATCCTAATTATATTCCAGAGGAGGAATCTGATCTTCTGCTAGAGGATTACTTCCCTTAGGCGACTTTGAGTGTTCATTTTGAGGTTTTGTGACTAAGGGTTGGTATGTCCGGTCTTTATATTTAGTTTAGAATAATGGATTCATGAAATGTAAACTAATGTTGTGAACCATCACCTAAACTAATGCTTAGGTGATGGTTGGCAATCACGAGCGGTTCGTTTCAGTTCTATCAGACTTTTGGTTTGCATAAGGACCGAACCATCTTTTTGTCTTGTTATATATAGAATTAGAGTTTCTCTTGCCATATATGATGACTCTATCTGCTTTGCAAGAGATATTTGCTTTGAGTTATGCCCTTTAAATTTACGATCTTCAATTTCTTTTAAAGTAATTAAACAATGGGACCACGGAAGATGATGGCTTCCAAACCCACCCCATTGAAACGTCCAAAGGTGGATCCTCCACCTATTGTGCAAGACCAACCCACAGAATGGTGGGATTCGAACAAGTTCGAAATCGAATGGGCGATCGACAAAAATCTCTTTGAAGGGCAGGATGAAACACAGTGAACATTCCACTACTTGATCAAGGCTGACATGAAACCACTACTTAGGTTGTTTCATGATTATTACTATCCTAGGCTCGTATGCCTATTTTACCAACACCTTAAACTGAGTGAGGATCAGATGGAATTGGTGACCGAGATAGATGGTCACAAATTTCAGTTTGACCTCAGTGATATTTCTACCGCGATGGGATGCCCATCAAGGTATGGAGGGAATGAGGCTTTGCAACCCCCAAACCTTGACAAAATACCATTCCAAAACAGAATCACCGAGATGACAAACAGGCGGACTGGCTCGGGCTTGTCAGTTAAGTAGGTATAGTTACCCGACTACATGTGGCCTCTTGATATCAATTTTCGGAAAAATCTATTTCCGATGAGCCATGAGCAAGCAAGGAGGGACTGTTTGTTGCAGGCCTTATTCTCCGCCTACCAAGGTAAATAGTTTTCCGCTCCGGCTATGGTGAGTGAGGAGATAGTCTATGCCCACAATAATGCAAGGCAGGATGCTCATACAACTACCCTCAAACAACTACCGTATGCACGATTGATCTCACGGATGATCAAGCAATTCATCGATGAATAAGAAGATGGGGGCTATCATATTGCACCAATGGAACCCTACATGTCGGGCAACACTCAGCATTATAAATATGAGAACTTGAAAATAAGCCTCACTAGCTTGAAGGCGAGCTTGAAATGTCACCTAGTTGAAGAAATCACGCGACAGGCGCAACAACCACCCCAACAACCCCATGTGGAGCCTAATCAAGCGGCTTAGTATCCGGTACGGCCACCACACCAGATTCTAGTCCAACCACCGATCCCTCTGTATGGTGGCATGGACTTCACGACAGAGCTATTTAGGCGCATGGACTTATAAGATTTATAGCTTGCCTGCATAAAGCAACAAAATGACCACTTCACGCGCCAGCAATATTACCACGAGGCCATGCTCATAGATTTGATGCGGTATATGTACCGATCAGATTATCTCCAGCGCATGGCGGCAACACGTGCATACATGCCAGAGGCCTCTAGTTCCGGAGCCAGTGGCATGGGTGGTGATGATGAGGAGCAGCCTGGCGGTGACGAGGGTCATTGATGTGGGGACCTTTTGATCGAATGTTTCTCGTAAAATTTTGATGGACCAGGTGAAATGTATTTTGAGGTTTTATGGGTATTTACAGCTCTTGAACAATGAAAAATTGTAATTATGTGTAATTGTTTTGTGAATAGTAGCATGGATGCCATGCAAGAATGTTTTAACTTTCTTAAATGCTTTGTGTAAATTTTTCATTAATGGGAAATGGTTTAATGGTGATTTAGTTATTATTCGATATATTTTTGAATTCTAGATGTGTGTTACGGAAATCAAATTGTCATGGATATTCGTGTGCATTGCAGGATAAAATTAGATGTGGGTATCATGGTTGCAGGTACAAGGTTGAAATTAACAATGGCTAATTCAACCCTCTTTTGTTGTGATGATGTGTGTGGGTTTGAGTGAATCTGAAACTGCATGTGTACGTGCGTGGTCATGTGGGCACTTGAAGGAAATATGTATGGAATATGTGTGCTCACGTGATAGAAATGTGTGACAGCTCATGCGTACGTCTATATGTTACCGGTAAACATGTGTGCTTGTGGTCAATTTTCGAGGACGAAAATTTTATAAGGAGGGGAGGATGTAATATCCCAACATTTGAAAATAGTGTATACCGGTAGGTATGCATGTCGGTGCGGCGCTGTATCATTCCAGATTTTAATAGATCACTTAGACTATTAAAAGTTCATTCGAACATGTGTGCATGGAACAAACACCAAAGTTAGGTGTGTGGGGTTTAACAAAATAACCAAACCAACTTGCATACACATATATGTGTGTATGTGCTTCTCATGGAAGCTAACAGTAGGTATAAAAGGCAATGGATTGCTAGGAAAGCCATTACCTTGCCTTGTATTTAGAAGTTAGAGAGAGTGAAGAGGAAATCCCTTACGTGAGAGCTTTGCGCCTTGTACCCGGAATTGATGGAGAGCTTCTGTGCAAACTTGGCCCTCCATCTAGAATCGCCAATGCAAGAGGTACCAAGGATTGATTGATTTTGTGTTGTGAAGAGTAAGAGAGCCGTTCCTACGAAAACCCCTTTCGTAGAGAGTTCTCTTTCGAATCGCCGTGGAATATGATGTGTGTTTGATTTGGCGTGTGGTAAAGGATCGATCATCGTGGGCATCGCGATACGATCACAAAAGGTAGGGTTTTCAACCCCTTCCAACGTAAGGGAGAAGAGCGTCGTGGATCTCGTGTTTTGGATCAAAAGATCAAACAAGAACCCTGCAAACTAACGAGGTAAGATCTTGTGGTTTTGAGTGCATTAATTGTGAATTAATGGTGATAAATGAAGGCAATTAATGCCTTAAACTTGTTACATTTAATGTAAATAGGGGTTAGGTAAAAAGGGAATAAGGAAAGAAAATTAGATTTTGAGAAGAAACCCCGAAAGTTGCTCGCGCGACTTTGAGACTCACTCACACGAGTTGGAGTTGCTCGCGCGAGTTAGGCCTTAGAATAGCCTTAAAGTAAAGGGAGATCAGTCACTCGCGCGACTAAGTAAGTTCCAGGAGGAGCAGCTCACGCGACCTTGAACTCGCATGCGCGACTAATATCATACAACTTTGAAAGAAAATGAATAAACAGAGTCGCTTGCGCGAGGTCATGTGACTGGGGTGTGCCTGGGGGAGTTGCTCGCGCGACATGGTATCTCGCGCGCGCGACTAGGCAAGTTTGAACTGTTTTGATTATTTTTGGAAAGATTTGTGAAACTCCTATCCTTTTTTTCTTCCAAGCATTGATACAGGCTCTTTTAATGCGTTGGAATGTAGGGTATGGATGAGATATGTGTGTGAGGATCTTCGCTCAATTTTGTGTGATTTGTGTGTCTCGTGAGCCGTGAGGTAAGAAAATTCAATAACCTTACATGTGATGTGATTTATATAGATAGTGTGATGTGATAAGCTCGATAAATATGTGTGTGTGTGTGAACTCAGAAATACGAAAAGTGATAAGCACGGGTGTGTGTGTGTGAACTTCGAAAATACGAAATGTGATAAGCACGTATGTGTGTGTGTGAGAGTGTGAACTCAAAATGACAAAACATGATAAGCATGTGTGTGTGTGTGAACTCCAAAATTTGAACTGTGTAAGATCTTCAAATCTAGTTATGTAATTATCACAATATTGGGTGTTAAATTATATGTTAGAGCTTGCACAATGATTTAAGGTTCATGTGGAACGAATCCCAAACTGTGACCGGTATGGCGGGATACCCGTCCGATTTGCACCGGCCAACGGAGATTTTCTAATTGCACAAGTGACCCTATTAACGCAGCTCAGGGGCTTGGCATTTCGACACAAGTGACCCTGTTAATATAGTTAAGGGGCTTGACATTTTGGCAAGAGTTCATTGAACAATGATGGTTGGGATTCCCATCGGATCTATGTGTCTTCCAATGCTATAGATGCTTGGGAGTGGATTTTAAGTTATGTTTTAAGTCATTGTGAGACATCGAAAGTGTGTAAAATCCGAATGAGTGTAAAACGTGAATTGTGTTTAAAAATATGACGTGTGTGAAAATCATGTTTTGTACAAATCATGTATTCTAAAGATTCAGTTTTTGTGTGGTATGATATATGCTCTGGAAATTAGTCATGAAATCTATGCTTGATATATGATATGAACGTTATTGACATTTTCTCTACTGAGCTTGGACTGTTAGCTCACCCTTCCACTATACATCACAGGTACATATGTTGATCTAGGATTTGAGGAGTCTGGGAGAGAGAAAGATTCTGATTATATTTCTGAGGAGGAATCTGATCTTCTGCTAGAGGATTACTTCCCTTAGGGGATTTTGAGTACTCATTTTGAGGTTTTCTAACTAAGGCTTGGTACATCCGGCCTTCATATTTAGTTTCGAATAATGGATTCATGAAATGTAAACTAATGTTGTGAACCACTATTTAGGTGATGGTTGGCCAGCATCGGTGGTTCGTTTCGATTCTGTCAGACTTATAATTTCCATAAGGACAGAACCATCAAATTTTCTTATTATATATAGAATTAGAGTTTCTCTTGCCATATATGATAATTCTATCTGCTTTGCAAGAGATATTTGCTTTGAGTTCCGCCCTCTTTGTGGATATACCAAGTGTTACGTTCGAGGATCGTCGGTAACGGCGATCCGACAAAGATTTCAGGGTTAGGAAATCGGGCGGGTTAGGAAATCGGGCTGTCACATAAACTCTCAGAAATTGTAAGGGTTAATATGGGTTCAAATGAAAATGTTTGTTTCGAATAGAAAGCAGTCACTCTCTCAAAATAAAAGTGGAATTATGAATAAAAAGCTCACTGGCTATAAAATTTTAAAACTATAATCTAAATATTACAGTTCGAATTAAAATATTGTTTCAAACATTCAATTTGATAGTGTTCGAAAGAGCTAGACATGAATCATAACTCCTCTATTTTAATTATTAAACATTTACTACGATGGATCGTAAAGTTTATGGATTCATAAATTTTTCTATCATGACTCATATATAATGGTTAAATTTTCCTAATATCGATATTTACAAAACTAATCTAAAAAAGAAAAGAAAACATATTCTTAAGAAAAGTATATAAAAAGTAAAAAAATATACCCAGAAGTGTATGCCCCCAAACTTGAATGGGACAATGTCCTCATTGTGCAAAAACAGGAGATATTTCAAAATTTTATTATGTTCATGACGCTACTAAGGTACCGGCCATATATTCTGTAAAATTATTCAAACATCTCCCCCCAAACTTGGGAGAAATTACTTTCAGTATAAACACATAGAAAGAGCACCATAAAGAAAATAATTAGAAACAACAAAAATATCCAAAAGAAATTTTCATATATCGAACGAAATATTTACAGAGTACATGAAAATGAAAAGTAATTACATAAAAGATTAACTTAGGAAAAATCTAGACATGCCCTAACTACGCCAGTAGCGACCGCTGGAGGTATTAAATTTCAAACACACGTGAGTTACTATGTGTGACCGTAATTCAACAAGTTCCAAAGTATATAGTCGGAGAGGGCCTTACGAGTGCACATAATTCTTGATGTGCGATCGTAAAGTATTTCTCACAAGATCTAAACTACTAAAAGAAATTAAATTAACTAAACAAATAATATAAAGAGTTTTGCTACGGGTGAGTCGGTAGTATGAAGATGCCCATGAATATATCAGATATACTCAAGGTCTTCCAGTGATATCATGATCACTGACCCTTTTTCGTCTGGAAAGAGAAATTCGAGGTTTCCATATCCTTGTTTAAGAATTAAGAGGGGAGAGATGAACAAAATATGTGCTCTCCTCTAATTTCTTTTGGCTTTTATCAAACGGTGATGGTGCATCGAAAGCATTAGGAAAGGGTAACCTCGGTATATATGATACTCCAGTCATAATTTTGGGCGCACTATCTTTATTATTTTTGGGGTTCTATTTTCAATTTCTATTATTTTTAGTTTTTCTGGTGGGGAAACATCCTCTTTAATTTCGGGTTCACTATCCTTGGTCTCGGGGACGACTACTAACGTGGGCATCTCCACCTTATTGTCAACAGTCTGACCACTTCTCAAAGGTTGAACAACTTGGATTTGTTCTGCGGGAATTAATGTACCTCCCACAAAAATTTGTCCTCCTGGATTACTCACAGGTCGTGATTATAACTAGTTGCTCTCTTATTCCACCAATTGCGTAACAAGCTGCCCGATTTGAGCTTCTAATTTCATAATGGACTGGATTGGGTAGATGAATGTAAAACTTGAGAGAATTGAGTGAGCCGTGATAAATTCTTGAAACGTTGATACCGCTATTGCTGTAAATCCCTAAGGATTTGAACAACTGTATCATCAAATCCACTGCTCTGAGGATTGAACTGTTGTTGCTCATATGGCCGATATGGTCTTAGGGGTGGCAGGTAGGTCTATTGGAAAATTTGAGGATATTGTGGATATGTATAAGATAATTCTTATTTAGTTTCCCTCGGAAAGTCATAATAGTTTCTCCATTGAGAATTATAGGAATTCTCAGGACTACCCCAATGAGAGACAAAGGCATGCTCTGTTCCCGTTGGATAAAAGGAGGTGGTCGGGTATTCCATCAGGACATAAGTCGATTGGTAACTTGGCCAAAAAGGTTTGTCGTAGTCTTGCATAATTTTTTTTAGAAAGCAGGGAGAGAAAACAAATCTGAGCCTCTAGCTTCTGTTGTCAGTAGAAGTGTTGGAACCTCTTACTTGCTGCTCCAAATGAACTTGCAAAAGCTTAAGAAGTGATCAAAGAAAATTAAAAATATAAAGAAAAATAAAAAGAGAAGGATAAATATTGGTTTTTAAAATAACCCGAAAATATAGAGAAGAAAATCCGCTTCCCTGACAACGGCACCAAAAACTTGATGTGCTCTAAATTCGTACTAAAGTCTTAACCTATTGCAAGCGTACAATGAAAATTGCAGCACTAGTATAGGATCGTTCCCACGAGGAAGTGATTTCTTTTATATTTTATTTATCCTAAAAACTTATATTTGCCTTCTAAGATCCTAATTTACGAGAGAAATATGAATAAAAGAATGGTTTGTTTAAACTAATTGTAGAAAATAAATCTAAATCCTCCTCCTTTCAGATTACGGTCATCAATCACAATCCTTCAATGCTCGTGTGACAGCCCGGATTTTCCCAACATGTTTTCCTAAGATATACATATATATATATATATATATATATATATATATATATATATATATATATATATATATATTCTTCTTTAAACTAAATTCAACTGGAAAAACTCAGACCGTCAGATCGCAAAACACAATCTAATTACAGAACACTTGATATACTCAAACACACATTGCGGAAATCAAAGCAGGTGTACATATGGCAGAACTAAAGATTTCCATTTCTACACAAAACATATGACTGAAATAACTAAAATAAATCACTGGTAATGACCGACCATCACCTACACAATGGTATACAAATATGTACCAAGATTGAATCTCTATATCATACCAAGTTCAAATCTCAGAAGTCACTATGCTAAATCCAATTTAGCTTCTCCCTCCAGTAGGTAACTTGGATTCTCCTCAAGTCCAAGGTCCAAATCAAGAACTACACTAGTGACGTATGGTCGAGGTGAGCTAATAGTCTAAGCTCAGCAAAGGAAAGCTTAATATAATTTCACATTTTATCATAACGAAGTATAGATTCAATGAAAATAAACAAACATTTTCATATTAAAACTGAAGACATTTTCATATTCGAACAGAAACCAATTTCAAAGGCATTTTCATCGTAACATAAGCGACTGTCCAAGGCATCAATTACTAATCAAGATTATCCAAAGATTGTCCACAGTTCAGAGTTCGGAGTTCAAAGGATTCAAAGTTCAAATTTAAGAACAAATTTGCAAACAATATTGAATTTGCAATCAAAGCGGTCAAGGTGCCAAAGTTTAGAGTTCAAATTCAAAATTCACGTTTCAAAGATGTACATAATTCCCATCAGAGAAGTCCAAGGGCATACAGATAACCCGCCAAAGTGATCCAAGGGTATTCAAAGATGTTTTGAAGTGTACGTAAATCCCGCCAGAGTGGTCCAACGACGTACATAGATATGAGGGTGTCCAAAGGTGTATGTAAATCCTGCCAGAACGATCCAAGGGCAAACATAGATCCCTCTAAAGCGGTCCAAGGGTATAAAAAGATGTTATGAAGTGTACGTAAATCTCGCCAAAGCAATCCAAGGGCATACATAGATACAAGGGTGTCTAAAGGTGTACGTAAATCTTGCCAGAGCAGTCCAAGGGTGTACATAGATCTTGCCAGAGCGGTCCAAGGGATCTATATTGAGGCTTCCATGGCCTGTGCCATTCTTTATTCGCTTACATCCTCTCCCCTTACTGGGGTAGCATTCACTTTTGTCACAAATCTTCTACCACCTTGACCACCTCTCCGTCATCTAACTCTACCAGACATAACGATCTGTTATAATGAAACAAAAGTTTCAATTAACAACTGGTTACTATACTCAGAAAGAACTCTTAGAATCTCACAGCCTATACACTAATAGAATCTAATATCACATCTCTGGACCTACATCCATATTCTTGCACCTATAGCTAGGGCTTTCAGTCTCCCATAAGACCTAAAGCCTAAGCTCTGATACCAACTGTGAGAGCCTGAATTTTTCCAACACGTTTTCCTGAGATATATATATATATTTTTTTTCTTCTTTAAAAGAATCCAACTGAGAAAACCCGGACCGTTAGATCGCAAAATATAATCTGATTATAGAACACTTGCTACACACACACACATTACGGAAATCAAAGCAGGTGTACATATGGCAGAACTAAAGATTCTCATTTCTACACAAAACATATGACTTGAAAGAACTAAAATAAACCACTAGTAATGACTGACCATAACCTACACAATGGTATACAAATATGTACCAAGATTGAATCTTTATAACATACCAAGTTCAAATCTCAGAAGTCATCGTGTCAAATCCATTTTAGCTTCTCCCTCCAGTAGGTAACTTGGATTCTCCTCAAGTCTAAGGTCCAGATTAAGAACTACACTTGTGACGTATGGTCGGGGTGAGCTAATAGTCTAAGCTCAATAGAGGAAATCTCAATACAATTTCACATTTTATCATAACGAAACATAGATTCAATGACAATAAATAAACATTTTCATATTAAAACTGAAGACATTTTCATATTCGAATAGAAACTAATTTCAAAGACATTTTCATTGTAACATAAGCGATTGTCCAAGGCGTTAATTACTAATCAAGATTGTCCACAGTTCAGAGTTCGGAGTTCAAAGGATTCAAAGTCCAGATTTAAGAATAAGTTTGCAAACAATATTGAATTTGCAATCAAAGTGATCAAGGTGCCAAAGTTCAGAGTTTGGATTCAAAATTCACGTTTCAAAGATGTACGTAATTCCCGCCAGAGAGGTCCAAGGGCGTACAGATAACCCGTCAAAGCGATCCAAGGGTATAAAAAGATGTTCTAAAGTGTACGTAAATCCCGCCAGAGGGTCCAAGGGCGTACATAGATACGCGGGTGTCGAAAGGTGTACGCAAATCCCTCCAGAGCGGCCTAAGGGGGTACATAGATCCCGTCAGAGTGGTCCAAGGGTGTACAAAGATATCCAGAAGTATATGAAAATCCTGCTAGAGCGGTCCAAGGGCATACATATATTCCGCCAAAGCAGTCTAAAGGCGTACTGTCGCACAAGTTCAAAGATTCAAAGTTCAATTTTAGATTCAGAGTTCAAGGTCAGAATCAAGGTTTAAAGTTCAAAGACTCGATGTTCAAAGATTCAAGGGATTCAATTTTGAAGTTTGTATTCAAAGTTAGAAGATCGAGATCAGAGCGCAAGGTTCAGATTCAAGGTGTAAAGTTCATATTCAAAGTGTAGATTCGGAGTTCATATTTACAGTTCGTATTCCAATTCGGATTCAAAGTTCTTTCGAAGCTCAAGTTCAAAGTTAATGTTCAAAGTTCAGTTGATTTGATAATTCAAAGATTTAGATGCAATTCACTATCCAAAGATTTCAATATTTGATGCGATCAAACTAACAAAATTACTATTTCAATTCTCATGATCATATTTCAATTAAAATCTATAATTAAGACCTATGAATCCAAGTTAAACTCAAATTTGATTTTCACATGCAAAGTTCAAGGATTCCAAAACGTCCAATAATTCAAACTATCTGATAGTTCACATACAAATTCATTTTTTCAAAGACTTCAAATAAGCACATGTAATCAACTTAAACAAGTTCTAAATCGAATTCCAATGATTTCAAATTCATTCAATCATGTCATCAAAATTCATAGATCAGAGTCAAAATGTAACCTAAATACTGAATTATTCCCTTACTCTAAGTTCAGATTCATATGATTCGATATTTCTAAGGAGTCAATGCAATTTAATATCTCAAAGATTCCAATACATTCATAATTTCTAAATCAATTTCTAAGTATTACATTCAATTCTATTAATTCAAAGTAACTATGAATCGAATTCGCAAAGTTTAATTTTACATTGAGTTTCCCTTACCTTAACCTCGAAGTTGGGTGAAGCCAAACAAAGTCCTATTGATGGCTTCCCGCCCTCAATCTATATCACAAGCATACAATGATTCATCAAGGATTGACTCTAATCACCAATAAATTAGACATATTTAAGTATTTTCTCAAAATCGAGGCGAAAACGGGTAAGTTCGTGCTAACTTAGAATTTGACCAAAATTCTCGCTCAATTTTGAGCTTTAAAACTTTATATTCACAAAAGTTTTTATTCACAAAAGTTATAGATCTTGTTGTCCTCTTTCCAATGCCATATGAATCGTGTAAATTGGATTTCGGAGTAGAAAGTTATGGCAAAAATATCGAGGTAGTGTCGGCAAGCTCAGTCAAAATCAAACGATCGATTTCCAAATCCAATTGATCGATCGATTTCTCCAAAAAAATTTCACTTTTCTGCTCTGTCAAATTTGATTGATCAGTTCTAAAATCGATCGATCGGTTTTGACAAACACAGAACTCATTCGGGCTTCTTTTTCTTCAATCCTAAACACCCAAAACCCATTATATATAATCCAAATCACACATACATCAAATCTAACCAATATTCACACTATTAAACATAAATCTTACCGTCTAAAACTCATGAAATCGGAGCACACGATGGACGGAACCAATCATGCCAAAACTCACGCTTATCCTAAATTCGAGATTTTGAAACCCAATCTTCTCCCAATCATATCAGACTCACACCACACAATCCAACCTTCCAAACACACCTATGCTTACCCGATGATTCTCGTGCGAAGGCGGTCACGAAATGAATTTCTCTATAAAAGAGGGTTTCTAACAAGAGAGTTTCATAGATCGGGGTTTGCACGCCTCCTTCGAATTGAAATCAACCACATAAACGAGATACCTTGCGTTGGCGATCAAAGTGACAGAACAAATCGCGCGGAAGATCATCCCCGAACCCGAGGTTTCGATGCACAAAAGCTCACGTGAAGAGCAATTGTCTTTTCTTCTCTCCTTCAATTTCTATGTGAAGCAAAACAAAGCAATGGCTTCTCACGTAAGCCATTGCCTTTTATACCGAGTCTTGCTTCCTTGTGAAGCACACACACTTGTCTTGTGTGTTTGCCAATTGACTTGTTTTCTTTGTGAAGCACCTACACATATTCTTGTCTATATGTAAGGTGGTTGGCTATTTTCCAAATGTAGTTCAACTCGATGTGGGGCTTGCACACCCAATCCACTGAATTCGGTGTTAAGAAAGTACACAAACACGGTGTATGAGCTTTGGTCCAAAAGTCTCACACGAGGCTAAAATGGATCCAAAACGATCTCGTTTGAAAAATCTGAAACAATGACGTGTTTCTTAATAGACACGCACCAGATCATGACCTATGGGTTCGGAAATTTGGGTATTTGCCACCTCTTCAAAGGTTCTAGTTGAGGCCCAAAGTCGGCCCAACTAGTTGGCGTATTCAGGTAGAGGCCGAATGTTCAAGAATTGGACCTGGGTTAGTGTGCCATAGGCACAAACATGCATACACTCTACACAGGGTATGGGTTGGGCTTTAATGTGTTTGGTGCGCATCCCCAATTATAACAAATGGGGTTTATGGCCACATTACTCAGGTTAAATGATTTGACTCGGGTCAAATCAGCCAAAAGGTCACATTCTCGTCAAAAGTCAACGATTCAACAATTATGAAAATTTCAGATTGTTACATTCTTCCCACCTTAAAGAATTTTCGTCCTAAAAAATTTACGTATCTATTTCGAAGAGGTATGGATACATGGTAGTCTTAAACAAGGGTAGTCACATCCTCCAAGATTCAACGATTCATCATCAACGGAATTCGGAGTCATTACAGCTCAAATATTTACAAACTTAAAGTATCGTTACACTATATTTCTATGACAGCCCAGATTTCTGACCTCGAAAACTCGTGCCGTCAAGTCAGTCCGTAAGACCGAACCCCGAACACATCGAACGAAACACTTGGCACATCCACACACAAAGCAAAAAACAAAGCAGAACTCTAACAATGCAGATAGAGTCATCATATAAGCAACAAATCTCCAGTTCTAATATCAAAGTGCGCTCAAAATAACGGTTCAAATTCCAACGCATGAAAAAAAGAACCGAAAAGAACCACCGGTGATGGCCATCCATCACCGAAACATGGTTCACAAAACAATAGTGGGAAAATTACAAGTATCTAAATTTATACAACAAAATGGCTAGACGTACCAAGCCGTATCCACACAAAATCTCTCAACTAAATAACTCTCTCTGCTGGAAGAACTCCTCAAGCGGAGGCTCTGACTCCTCCCCCGGTATGTACTCGAAGTCCTCCAAATCAATATCTTCTGTACCGGTGTCTTCACCTGTACTTGTGACGTATAGTCAAAGGGTGAGCTTTATCCAAACTCAATAGAGAAAATATTCATAGCATGCATTTTCATCACAA
The DNA here is from genome assembly GCA_021018995.1 of Chloranthus sessilifolius. Classification (NCBI taxonomy): domain Eukaryota; kingdom Viridiplantae; phylum Streptophyta; class Magnoliopsida; order Chloranthales; family Chloranthaceae; genus Chloranthus; species Chloranthus sessilifolius. The sequence goes on along the minus strand of CM037597.1, from coordinate 26,619,123 downwards.
CACACATATATCTCATGACAAAACCGAAATAATTGAAGAGCACATGAAGAGGCATTTAAATCAAAGCGAACGAATCATATGCAAAATTCTAAAGTATCACGTGGTTTCCAAAGCTTTTCACATCTCACATAAAGAAAACTTAAATCGATAACTTAACTAATCTCTCGAGCATATATAGCATCAAGAGCCACAATATACCGATGGGAATACCCACCATCATCGTTCAATGAAGTATTTCACAATGCCAAGCCCCTGAGCTATATTAACAGGGTCACTTGAGCTAACATTGACCATTTTCGGTCCACGATGTACGAATATCCCGCCGTACCGGCCACACAAAGTTGTACGGATATCCCGCCGTGTCAGTCACGGATAAACTGTTGCGTCGGTTGGGCATGCGCACACAAACCTTAAATCAAAGGGCAGAGCTAACTTATAGTTTATCACCATGTGTCGTGGTAATTTATATCTAGGTTTAGGATTTAAAAGTTGAGGTTCATACACACACATTTTTTACCCACACACGTGTATGTATCGTACTGAGTTCACACTCACACACATTCTTATCACGCTTGAATCATGTACAAAGCTCATGTATTTGAAATAACAAGGTTCATAAATTTTCACACATACTTATAAATCACATCACAATTTACATGCTTATCGTAACAAAGTACATATTATGGGATTTTCCCTACCTCATACGCAGTCCACACGAAGTTCTTTTCTTCACAATAGTGCCTTCACATCACATGTTCATAGTCTGAACCTAGAACACATCAAGTTAAGTCTTAAACATCAGAAATGACGAAGTAGAAGCGGTCTCAAAAGTCCTCTTGCTCAAAACTGACAAATGCCAGAATCTAGCAAAATCGATCGATCGAATCCCAATCCGATCGATCGATTTCAAATATTGATCGATCAAAATGCATTTCGATCGGTCGGTTTCCTTCACAAATATACAATTATCTGTTTGTATAACTTATTACATGCTCGATTGATTGGTTCCATAACCAATCGATTGATTTCACAAATTGATCGATCAATTATAAAATCGATCGATCGATTTAATTAGAAACCATCTCACTTCACACTTTCAACCTATCGAGCCTACAGGCAACTCATCGAGCTTCCAGGTGAACCTGTCGACCATCCTGTCGAAGCCACATATGAACCTGTTGAGTTTGCACCACATCTACTCGAACATAATCAAACCAAGCGAGAGCCTCTCAAGCTGAGCACCGAACCTGTCGAGGCCCAATTCGATCGATCGAATTTCCATTCGATCGATCAGTTTCCCCTTTTTGAAACCACATTTCTCTGTTATATATATATATATATATATATATATATGTGTTTCCTGTCAAAATCGATCGATTCTCATTTCGATCGATCAGTTTTGATAGATTCTCAACCCCTCGAGCTTTTCTTCTCAGATTTTGTTTCTCTCAAAACCCAACACATTTATTACGACTTCCTAGGGTATTTATTACCGAAATCACACCACACACAGTCACATTTAATTCAATCTTTTAAATGATTTATTATCCCATCAAACCCATTTATTGCTCTCTTTTGAGGGCATTGATTTCTAATCACCCACCATAAACACACCTGATTTAACCCATAAATTCTTACCTTGGAAATCAGAGCTCCTGCTCCCCACTTGTCCACATCTTTAGCTCCTTGACTCTTCCTTTCTCACACATCAAGGTTGTAGAAACCTATCTTCTTACAATCGATTCCACATACACTAAAGTTATTTCCTCTCTTCCCTTTTCTCTCTTCTCCACAAACCAGATTTTAAGCACAAGTTAAGAAACGAAATTTCTCATCTAAGCTTTGCCTTTATACTTAAGTTTTAGTTTGGGTGTTAAGCTAAAACACCATACGTTGGCATACCTCCTCTCATCCAATGGTTATCTTACCTTTAGTTTTCATTTTTATTTCACTTGTCACATCAATTTCTATTGTCTCGAACTATGTGTTAGGTTGGGCACGCATCTCAAGTCATATGATTCGAAAGTCAAAATTTTCTGGTTGTTACATTCTCCCCTCCTTGGGAATTTTCATCTACGAAAATTGGTTAAGGTTCTACGTTTTGATAGTAGGTCATTACAAAACAACTAATGGACAAAATGGTTCTCCCTTTTAGAGAACCCAATCCTTTAACTAGGTCTTACTAACACATTTCTTTTTTTATAAAAATTCCTAGTCAAACCTAGGTCACGCCACATTTCCAACACATCTCACTACTAACATTCACTATTTAATCACACATGTGATTCACAAGAGTTGATTTGAATCAGCTATCGTACCTGCATGAAATCTTTATCTACGAACGATATCCATGCATTGCTAACATTAACAACCACACGAAACTTGAAACATGAATATCTAACAAGGTGTTGAAATCAAACTATAAATATATCCCCAAGCCAAAAAGGAAATTAAACCATATGTCTACAAAGGAAAAAAAGGAAATTGAAAGGTTTACCAAGACCTAATAGTTCATACAAAACATTTTTTTCTTTAACTTTAACACTCCCAAAATTCATCAAAATTCCCCTCTTGTCTCAAGGACCTTGCGGTGTCTCCGAAGGTCCTGCCTGCTCCTCGTCATCTGCTCCAGGTCCCCTCGTACTAGAACTGGACACATCGGGAACAAAGGCACACACCACAGCCATGCGCTGTAAATAGTAGGCTGGATACATGAATCGCATAGTCTCACCCCACACCGCGTCATAGTAGTCCAATCGCCGTCTAAGCTGAAGGTGGTTTTCATCCATTCGTCGCGCATACTCATCTATCCTTCGAGTGTTCTCAGTCGAAAGGGAAACAACATCATCTATCGTAGCGGCCCGAGGTGCTAGCACATGTGGTGGCATTGGCTGCTCCGGTCCTTGAGCTGCAGCTGGTGCTGGCTCCAACCCTCTAATTTTCACACTCTTAACCAATTGATTATACGTCTTTTTCCAGTCCTTGAATGAATAAAGTTTCTCGTTATCCTACAAACGATGTTCCATTTCAGGGATCTCATATTCTTCTCCTCCTTCATAATCATCAATCATCATCGAAATCAAGCAAGCATAGGGTATCTCATCCTTAGGGCTCGCTCCTCCCTTTAACATTTTGTCTCTCACATACACAATCCTATCATGGACTAGCTCTAAGGCATCAAACCATCGGCCCATGAATGCCGAATACAGTGCCTGTTGTAAAAGTTCCACTCTTTCAGTTTTATGTTTCATTGGGTATAGATTTGCCTTGAAAATTGTATCTAACATCCACATGTCACGGGGTAAATCGGCCCTCTTTATCGCTTGGCCAGACCAGTGTCGTCCCTGGGTCATCCTCGCACATACCTCATGGAACTCTACTTCTTCTGGGTAGGGTTCTTGCAACTCTATATTGTCACCGTACCTAGGGTAACTCTCCAGGGCATCACTGATACTGGAAAAATTGAACTTGTATTCCCGGTTATCAATTTTTGTATAAATCATGCTCTCTTCATCCCCTTCGTACATGTTTTGATAAAATAACCTCACTGACCTAGGGTAATAATAATCTCCTAGAGGCTTGAGCAAACTGTTAAGTCCGACTTTTTCAATATAGTCCAAAGCCCACCTACTCAAAGGCGTCTCTTCAAAAAATACGGGGTCAAAGGTCAGTTCCAACATAAAACCTTTCATTGCCCACCATGCATTAGGTCTTTCTAATGTTGATCGACGCGAAGAACCCAAAGGTGTCACGGGTTGCTTTGAAGTCAAAGGCTTAGTAGGTTGTTTCCCTTTTGGTGCCATTAAATCTCAAGAAAATTGAAAACTAGGGTTTGGATGCAAAGAAATGCTAAAGAATCTGAAAGAAAGGTGGGACTTTTTTTCCTTTAGAAGTGACCTGGAGTCGAACTCATGAAGGTTTGTACCCCAAAGGTTGAAGATTAAGGCTTGAAATCGATGGCTAGAAAAACTCACAAACACACAGCCACGAAGCCCTAAAAGAAACCCTTAAGATTTTCGAGCAAATGAGAAGTTAAACCCGATTTCCTTATATACTACCGAAATCAATCGATCGGTTCTGAAATTGAACAATCGATTCTGAAATCAATCTATCGATTTGCGTATTAAATGATCCTGTCGAGTTATAACCTGGCGAATAACTGAACCTGTCGAGTTCAAAATTGAACCTCTCGAGATAATTTCGATCGATCGGTTTTGTGGCTCGATCGATCGGTTTTCAAGTTCTGAAGTTCATTGGCCAATTGATCCTATCGACATTCACTGAACTACTCGACATAAATCAATCGATCGGTTTAAAATTCGATCGATTGGTTTTGTCAAAAACCCTTTATTTGCTTTACAATTCTTCTACTACTTGTTTTAGTGCATTTAAGTTCAAATTTCTAAATAATCCTTATCATTTAACTCTTGATGGTATTGTTACATCGATTCACAAGTTTATAATTTAATGACTAGTTTCATGAATCGAGCAAACTATAATTTTCTTACACTACCAGCTATGTAACATCCACATTTTCTCGAGTCGCTTCTTGAAATAACTATGGGTATTGCTCGAGAATCTCTGCTTCACGCTCCCAAGTCGCCTCCTCTCGGGAATGATTCTTCAATCTCACCAACACTAGAGGAATATGCTTATTATGCAATACTTGCTCCTTCCGGTCAAGTATTTGGACAGACTCCTCCCTAACACTCAAATCCTTGTAAATCTCTATCGGTTGGTCATCAAATACGTGAGTAGGGTCTTTCACGTATTTTCTTAGCATTAATACATGAAACACATTGTGCATTCCATCAAGTTGAGAGGGTAAAGCAATTCTGTATGCCACTTCTCCAACTCGTCCCAAAATCTCATAAGGTCCGAGATAGCTCGGACTTAGCTTTCCATGCTTCCCAAAACGGATGACCCCTTTCACTGGTGAGATCTTGACATACACATGGTCGCCAACTTGGAAATCGACACTTGTCCTCTTGATGCCGACATAGCTCTTTTATTTGCTCTGAGCTGTCTTGATTCTGTCATGAATTAGACGAACGACATTGGCATTGCTCTTAATAATTTTTGAACCCAATATAAAATTTTCACCGGTCTCTTTCCAATTTATCTGTGATCTACATCTCTGTCCATAAAGTGTCGTAAGGTGCCATACTGATACTTTTCTGAAAACTATTATTATATGTAAATTTGATCAACGGCAAGTGTTGATCCCATGATCCTCTAAAATCGAGCATACACGCTCTGAGCATGTCTTCTATGATTTGATTTATCATTTCTGTTTGTCCATTTGTTTGAGGGTGGAATGCTGAGCTAAAATCCAACCTTGTATCCATTCCTTCTTAAAACTTTCGCCAAAATTGTGAGGTATATAGTGGGTCATGATCGGAAACAATGCTCATCGGAATACCATGTAGTCGGACAATTTCTCTCCTGTACAAGTCTACCAATTTACTTGCTGTATATGTAGTGTTATAGGGCACAAAGTGTGCTGACTTAGTCAGTCTATCAACCACAACCCAGATAGCGTTATGTCGTCTGGCTGTTCGTGGTAATCCCAAAATGAAGTCCATGGAGATTGACTCTCATTTCTATTCTAATACCGGCAAAGGATGTAATAGGCCTGCTGGATGCCTATGATCCACTTTCAATTGCTGACATACCTGACACTTTGAAACATATTCAGCCACTTCTTTCTTCAACCCTCACCACCAAAATATTTTCTTTAAGTCTTGATATATTTTCGTACCACCAGGATAAATAGCATATCATGATTTATGTGCTTCGTCTAGAATAGTTTGTCGGAGGTCGGCATCTGTTGGTATACACAAACGTCCTTTAAACATTAGCGATCCATCCTCTCTTATGGAGAAGTCTGAATTGGTTCCCTCTCTCATCCCATGCTTGAACTTTACTAACTCTGTGTTTTTCATCTGGAGTTCATACACTTGATCAAAGATCATCGGGCGAATCAAAATATTTGCTAATTAGGCACCTGAATCTTGTACTTCGATCTTCTTATCATACAGAGAAAGATCCTCTAATAATTTTCATCTACGAATCCCCAAAATCAGGCTAGATAGTTGAGCCAAACTTTTTTGACTCAAAGCATCTGCTATGACATTGGCCTTGCCTGGGTGCTACTGAATTGAGCAATCATAATCCTTCAGAAACTCAATCCATCTTCGTTGCCTCATATTCAACTCTTTCTGTGTGAATAGATACTTAAGACTCTTATGATCTGTAAGGATTTCAAATGTTTCACCATATAGATAGTGTCTCCATATCTTTAAAGGAAAAATCACTGCAGCCAATTCCAAATCATGCGTTGGATAATTCTTCTCCTGGTCTTTTAGTTGTCTAAAATCATACGAAATGACCTTCCGGTGTTGGTTCAACACACATCCCAACCCACTATAAGAAGCATCACTATAAATGACAAATCCTCCACTACAGGATGGAATAGCTAAGACTGGCAAAGAGGTAAGTCTCTTCTTCAACTCTTGGAAATACTTTTCACATTCTTCAGTCCACTCAAACTTACTATCCTTCCTTGTGAACTTTGTGAGTGGCCCTGAGATCTTTTAAAATCTCTCTACAAACCTTCTGTAATAACCCGCTAGACCGAGGAAACTTCGAACTTCTGTTACTGTTGTCGGTTCTTCCGATCCACCACTGCCTCAATCTTCGCTGGGTCTACTGTGACACCCACCTTAGACACAACGTGTCTTAGAAAACTCACTTGTTCCAGCCAGAATTCACACTTGTTGAGCTTTGCATAAAGTTAGTGTTCACGTAGCGTTTATAGGGTTATTCTTAAATGCTTCTCATGCTCTTCCTTGGACTTAGAATAAACTAGGATGTCGTCCACAAATACTACCACACACGTATCAAGATGTGGTTTAAATACCCTATTCATGAGGTCCAACTGATGCGTTGGTCAATCTGAATGGCATTACTAAGAACTCGTAGGGCCCATATCTGGTTCTAAGCGTCGTCTTCTGAATATCTTCTGTTTTAACCTTCAATTGGTGATAACCCGATCTCAAATCGATCATAGAAAAGAATGTTGCGCTCTGTAACTAATCGAAGAGGTCAACAATTCTTGGTAATGGGTATCGGTTCTTTATAGTCAACTTATTTAACTAACGATAGTCTATGCATAATCTCATCGACCCATCCTTCTTTTTCACAAATAGGACCGGTGCTCCCCACAGAGACACACTAGGTCTTATGAATCCCTTATCTTGGAGCTCTTGGTTTTTCTTTTAATTCTTTCAACTCATTCAGAGCCATCCGATATGGTTCTTTAGAAACTAGCTCCGTACTTGGTGCTAAGTCAATTGCGAACTCCACTTCCCTATCAGGTGGCATCCCTAGTAACTCATCTGGGAACACGTCTTCAAACTTGCATGCCACCGGAATGTTAGCTATGACATACTTCTCCTCTTTTTGCTCTTGTAGAAAAACAAGATACCCACTATAGTCGCTCTTCATCAAACATTCCCCTCAAATTGTGGATATAAATGGTACGATATTTGATCGCATACCAAAGAATCTGAATGATCTCTCTCCCTTAGGTTGAAACGTGACTATTTTTCTTCGACAGTCCACACTCACATTGTGAGTAGACAACCAATCCATGCCAAGGATCACGTCGAATCCTTGCATATCGAACAGAACTAGGTCAACTACCGCCTCATGATCTGTATAGTCCCTGACCGTAACAACTATTGACCTACACACCATCTCTGTGTTCACAGACTTTCCCATCGGAAGTGACACTACCAAGATGAACTCTAACGGTTTTGGAACAACATTCATCTTCGGTGCAAATTGAGGGGTCACAAATGAGTGGGTAGACCTTGAGTCTACCAACACTCGAGCATCATAACAATAATCGTCACCTCCTTGTATAATTGTAAGGTACCAAAGCATCATATGCGAATCTATTTAGATGTGCACCACATATCAAATAGTTCTAAACTTACAATAAAAAGGCTAGTACATGGACGTTATATTACCCTATCATGCATTATACACCTTCTTCTAAAATCTATCAAAATGGATTGATAACATATTCAAGGTCATACCTTGGATCACCTCGTTCGTATGCTAGGCATCCCTAGCTGTGGCTGCATACACACATCCCTGAATTGTAGGCCTCGTGGTTCTCATCAGTCGTGGTGTAGCAGTCGTGGCCGTCTTCTCCTTCCTCAACATTGGGTAGTCCTTGATCATGTGGCCCATCTTTTCATATTTAAAGCATCCGCTCGTACCCCGTCTGCACTCTAATTTTTTATGTGCCTTGCCGCACAGGGCACACGTCTCTGCTGGAGTAGACGATGCAACCTTTGATAATCCCTGGGTGACTGATACCGTAGTAGTAGAAGTAGGACTCTCTTAACAAAAAGGTTTCCCTTGAGTAAGCATTGGTGGTCTTGGATAATTTGATTGGATAGGTTGTCTCGGGGGTGGTGCTGGAAACCTTAGCTTTTTATTCACCGATTCGAAATTTCCTTGTCTCTCTTGAGCTGCCTTTCCCCTATTCTGCTGATCACGTCTCTGATACATCTCCGATATATCTCTCTCGGCTACTATGGCCTCCCCCATAACTGCTCCATAAGTTTCTAATTCAAACATGGATACTTAATCCCTGATGCTTGGTCTTAACTTGCGCTCGAACTTGTTGGCATTCATCTTTTTCATGGCCACATATTCTAGTGTGAACCTTGAAAGTCTAACGAACTCCGTACCGTATTCCCGTACGGTCATTCCTTATTCCAAGGCCATAAATCTTGCTGCCATTTGATCTTTAATCTGCCTCAAAAAATACTCCTTGTTAAACATCTCAACAAATTCATTCCATGCCCATGGCTCGTCTGGCCTCTCTTATTCTCTTCTCATTAAGACCGCCTTCCACCATGGATTAGTGTCTCCCTCTAAATGGAATGAGGCCCAGTTCACCTTTTCCTCCTTAGTACATGTCAATCTCAATAGTATTTCTCTATTTGGTTCAACCACTTTTCTGCCTCTAGCGGATCTGTTTGATCATAAAAGCTAGGAGGTTTTAATCTCCTAAACTCCACAAATCTGGATGGTTGAGGTGGCACAGGAAGTGGTGTTGGAGGTTATTGGCATTGTTCGCTGCCAACAACGCAGTTTGCTAAGCCATGACATTCGCCCCCGCTTCCATGGCTTGAGCCATCCTTTGTCTGTCCTCTCGATCTTGATTTCTTTCTTGATTCTCTCGCTCCGGTACACTTATTTTCAGAATTACCCTATTACCGATTGGAACTCTATTCGAACTTTTGGGGATCTCATCTCCATTTCTTAAATTTCACCTACGGCCTCCTCTTGGTCATCCTCTACCTCTATTTGGCATATATTCTATAAACAAGAAACCAATGTTTCATTAGCAGATGGTTGTTGCAACCCCAGTTGTGCTTTCTTTATTTGTTTGTGGTAAAAGAAATTTAAAATCAAAATAAAACAAGGGATGAAATCAGCACAACTGAGAAGTCCTAGACCTGCAAGATACAGGGTCCATTGTGGCAAGTTTTGATAAGTAAGAGTTTGTCCCACAGGGAAAGGTGATCTACAGCTCTAAAGGAGCTATCTCTAGTAGTCCCTCCAGATCTGACTACAGATCTGGCAGTCCTTAAGGGAAGGGAGTTTAAGGTCACTTAGTTTACAGATCCTAAGGTAGCCTAATGTCTAAACTACAGAAAGGTTTGAGAGGATGGATGGAGTGTGGAAAATAAATATAAAAGGGTGAGAAGTATGTTATTGAGCCTAGATTAGAAGAGTTTTGTAACTCAGATTCAGATCTGATGTTATAGAAATCCTGTGTAATAGCTACACTATCACCACTGAGGAGAAAGGATCCAACCCATCTCTCTGCCATGATTCAATCCCTTAAGGTTATAACCTGTCCACTCAAATAGTCACAGACTATCCCATAGGGGAACCACAATCCAGGGATGGGTTAAAACAAGTTAATCATTGTAGGCACTATTTCATCTAGGCTACCAGCTCAAGAATCCATAGGGAACCTCAACCTCTAAAGCTCTATGTGTGGGGCTAAGGCTGTATAGGACCATGATAGCCCAGACACATAGAACCAGCAAGAGATTGAGTACAACCTTCGATCTAGCTGTCCATTACTCGAGTGAGGCTACAATGGTCCAGTCACAAGCCTACAATATAACCAGATCAGATCTAACTTCTAAGAGGGGATCTATAATAATATAGGGGAGTCTGCCTCTGTACAATCTCCCACCAGGCTAATACAAGCTCAGGTGCAGAGAAGAAGGATCCATCTTGGATCAGTGGATTAGAATCACCCTAAGGCTATAACCTGTCCACTTGAATGGTCACAGACTATCCCAGAGGCTATCCTCCTCACGGAGCCCAAGACAAAACAAGAATATCTCTTCCACCACCATGGTCACAAGGCTACCAGCTCAAGCTCCCATGGGGATTTCAGATCTAGTGGGTCCTGTGGTGGGGCTAAGGCTGTATAGGACCATGATAGCCCAGACACACAGGTCACTTGGATCTGAGTGGCCCTTAGAATTAGTCCTCCATTGCTTTGAATCACAGCGAATGCAATGGCGGATCACAAGGCAGCAGCCTTGCACAGAGCAGATCACATTCAAACACAAATCCCATAATGTAACAATCCTATTACAAAACTTCCATTAGACTAGTTCAAAATGTATAAAAATACATAGCCAGCAAGTGCTGGACTATGGAGAGAAGGAAAAAGAAAAAAAAAACTACTTATAGCTACAAAAGAAAAGAAAAACGATCTCAGATCAAATCTCCAAGAGATGAGATGTGTTCCAAGATATCTAAACCTAAGCTAAGTATGGGTTTATATAGCACTGGTGTGGCGGCACATTAGGGTTAGGAAACCCTAATTTTAACGATGCCACATGGCCTAATAGTGATCCTTGGATGTCTCGGGGTGCATGTACAGAGATTTAAGCTTGGGAGTGCGTGCCTTAATTACTGGAAATTCCCAACAAGTCCTCTGCTGAAGAGATGGAAGTTGAAGTTCGGAGCTTCGCTAGGTAGCTATTATTTCCCAGACTTGTCGCGTGGTAGCTCTTGCTCTTCGCGAGGATGGTTTGACATTGAAGCTTCAACCGTTGCGAGGTTGCCTTGGTTTGCTCTTCAGGCAGTCGCGCGGTAGAGAATTACGCTCTCACTGGATTGGGCTTCGCGAGGTTGAGTAGACATCAAAGCCTCAGATGTCACGGGGTTGGAGTTCAAGCAGTCATGAGGTAGCTACGCATTTGCTTGGTTGATCTTCGTGAGGATGGATTTGAATAGCGCGAGAACTGCGCGAGTACTTCTCTTCAATGGACTTCGTGAGTTTCCTCGCGAGGCTTTAATGAGTTCTGAATTGCGTGAGGTTCCATGTCTTAATTGATCTTCGTGAGGATGGCTCTATCTTTGTGAGGATGCTTTCTTCTTGAATAGCGCGAGAACTGTGTGAGGAGTTCTCTTCTGATATTTGCATCCCTCGGCTACTACGCGACAGCTGCGCGAAGAGTCTTCTGAAGCTCTCTCTCCTCAGCCGTTCTGAGCGAACTGTGCAAGGTTGAGAGATGTCTGCTTTGAACTGTGCGAGGCATATTTCTCCTGAATCCTCTAAAGCTTGGTTCAGCTGCGCGAGGCTCATTTCAAGTCTGGATTTAGAGTTCATCCTTCTGAGGGACTTCTGGTGCCAAAATAGGTTCCTTAGCAGGATTCCTGGCCTTATTTCACTGCTGATTATTACCTACATAAGACACTTAACAAGAACTTATTAGATGGCTAAGGGTCTAATCAGAGGTTAAGTTAAGGGGTGAAAAGTGGTACTTTTTAGGTCTTAACAGGCCCCCAAACCTAATCTTTGCTAGTCCCTTAGCAAAGCTACATTAAATCTACTACAAAAATTAAATGCCACTTTCATAGGGAGCACGGATACATTTAGCATATGTACCAAGCCTTTTAAACCCCTAGATGATCCCTAGTGGAGGAGTGAAGTCTCCTGAAGGTTTTCAGTGAAGACACCCACAAACTTCTCAATGAAATAGTTAACAAAAGTGCAATATCATCAAGTGAGCAGTCAAGGAGCAGACTTAGTTTACTCTTGAATCAGTAAAAATAAAAGAAATTTAATCCATTGGTTGCACGAAAATTTAAACAGCATAAACTTCTCATGAATGCACAACATTTTCAATCAGTTTACAACCACAGAAAACTGCACAAGTGTGTGCCAGCACTGAGCTCATCATCATATCAAAAATTAGGTTATAGGTCATACATAATGCATTCAAGACCAAACCCAAAAACTTTCCAGGGCATACTCTCATAAGGGTCTTGTTGGGGGGTTCATTTTCTCAGGCTCAAGTGCAGTTACATCCCCCAAATGGGTCTGTAAGCATGAGCATAGGCAGAGTTCTTAAGTGCTGACATCATTGACAGATCCTCACCATAGATTGGGTAACTCTCTATCTCCACATGACAGCTCACTCAACTTTGGATCACAAGGGCTTTTAACTGGGCTGTAATGTGGCTTATGGAGTGGGGTTAAAAAAAGAATGGAAGGTTGAAAAGGGGTTCAAAATTGAGAAATCAGTAGGTGAAGGAGGTGGTTCATGACTTCACCTTCTTGAATTCAGCTCCCTTCATCTTCTTTGAGATTTTCATATTTGAAGTGATCAGTTTCTCTTCTTGATTTCAATTTTCCAAAAGAAAGTTCCTCTTGACTCCTCTCATACTCCTCTTCATTATTATTTTTGTTTCTTTTTTATGGAATTTTCTTCTTTTTATTTGTGTTTTTGCTTTTCTGAAATGCCACCATGTTCTCAGTTACCATATTACCAGAATTTTGAGATACTTCTTCTCCATTCACCTAATGTTGACCATAGCTAGTCCATCTTTAACTCTTTCTCCTTTACCTTTTGAATTCTCAGAGTGAGGGTAGACTGAATCAGGTTCATAGGTTCAGGTACAAGTACTCAGGTGTATTTTAAAAAAATTTAGGATTTAAAGCTCAAAGGGGGTATGGACAAGGGAAGTTGCTTTGGGGTTGGTCTTTTTAGGCTCAAACTGTCCAAGAGAAGGCCTTGATCCTTTCCTAAGTCTCATGAGTGCTGTCAGTTGTTTTAACTTGGAGTTGCCTAACTTCTAGTGAGCACAGTGACTCAGCCAGTCCTTAGAACTAGAAGAAATTGCCTTAGTCATCCTCAAAGGATGGAAAAAATTTTTATAGGCCCAATTCTCACTGGTTATGGTCTTCCTTTGAACTTTTAAGTATGTCCTCACCTTTTTCTCTCTCTAATGATTCACTAAGTGCTGATACAAGTAAGTTTCCTTGGTGATATCATCATGGAAATGTGAAATGTTAAAAGTTTATAATGTCTAAAGTTTACAGAAATTATAAATTTCTTATTTTTCATGATTCTTAAGTGAACATAGATCCATTTCCATATTACTCACATGACTCTGCTGTACTTAGGTTAACTATTCCATTGGCAGAGTCTGCCTGCCACACCCCCAAACCTATGAGGAGCAGTGTCCGCACTGGTTCAAAGTGAATGTGCAGCAGATCCATTATTTACAAAAAGAAAGGGAAATAACATGGAGCAAAACACACAACAGACAAAGCAAAATAGTAATGACAAAAGAAGAAAATCTATTAAAAATGAGAAATGTACAAACTAAAAGAAAACAGAAGCAAAAGAGTGCAGAAACAGAAAAAATCCTAGGTACAATCTAGTCAGAATCTCGATCAAAACTTGTCCCAACCCATCTTTTTGGCATGCTCTTGAAGGTAAGCCTCTTCCTCTTTTTTTCTTTCGTTCCCTCTCTTCCTTTCTTTGGGCCGCAGTTTTGGGCATGGTTGATGCCTTGACCCTCATTTTTCTGGTCTTTCGTTGAGGAGGGATCACTGAAGATTTATCTGTGGTTAGCTCAGGGGATTTGATAGGACTTTTTCCTTTGGGACTCTTCTCTTTTGGGTCCTTCCCTGGCTGAGGCTGAGGGGGAATGAGAGGGGATTGGGCTTGCTCTGGCTCAGGAGGGACAACAGTGGATTTACCTTTTTCTTTCACCTGAGGCAGGAGAGGACTTTTCTTGTTCCTTTACTGCAGGAATGGCAGGGCTCTTCCCCTTCACTGGCTGGCTCATTGGTGGTGCCTCCTCAAACTGGTCAGATGTTTCTTTTCCAATTTTTAGAAAGGCAACAGTGTCAAAAGTTCTTTTAGTTGTAACTTTCCTTCTCTGAGGATAGGTTTGTTCAGTAGGGCTTGATGAAGGAGCAGCAACAAGAGTCTTGGCACTTGGATCCATAGGTGGTACAGAATCAGAGTCTGAGTCAGAAAGAAAAAGCTCAGTAGGATCCAAACCAAGGGTAGCAGCAGCCTGTCTGCATTCCTCTTTGAAAAGTAGGCGACCTTGGAGGTGGGGATGGAGGGGCTAGCCTTTTTCCTTTTTGGGCTGCAGTGGCTCTTTTGGAGGTGGAAGGTTTCTTGGAAGGAGTCCTTTTTCGTTTGGGAGATTGAGCAGGGGAGGCGAGGGCAGGAGGGGCTGGAGTAGGGACTCTAGCAGGAGCAGGAACTTGAGTAGGAGCCGGAGGAGTTACCGGAGTTGGGGCTGGCTGTAGGAGGTGGGGGAACAGGTTGTGTAGGTGTAGGGGCAGGGGGAGTGGAAGAAGATGGCCCTGGTTGTGTGGAAGAAGATGGGGCCTCAGGGGGTGCTGTGGCTAGAGGGGTGGCTTCAAGTGGTTGGCCTAACAGAGATGCAATTCTATGTTGCAAAATTTCAATCTGTTTGTCAGCATAGAGGAGTTTGGTATCAGAAAGCCCCTTAGTGAGCTAGTGGATCTCCTCAGCATTGCGGAGTTTCTTTTCATACATCCGGGCTCGCTTTTTCTCCATTTCGGCATTGGCTTTTTCCATCTCTGTAGTCATTCGGTAGTAAGTTGCCGCAGCCTTGTGCTCATTGACGGTCTCCAAAATTGACTCCCACCCCTTTGAAACATCTCGCAGCTTCTGCCTGTGAGCAAGCTTTAGGTCACTCAATTTCTGCAGCAAGGGGTACTCAATGGCTTGTCAAAGTTGGGCCATGCCTCTGAGAACATCCCAATTGATGTAGGCATTGTCCCTCATGGCATGAGGGTGAAGTAGGGAGGAGTGTAATAGGAGTGTCTGGGTAAGATTGGTAGAAATGGAGTGGAAGAAGCAGAAGGTGATTGATCCTGAGGGGTAAAGTGGGGGCTGTAGTGATGAAGTCTAGAGGAGGGGTAGAAGTTACTGGGGTAGTTTGTGTTGAGTGGTCAGTGAATTGAGGAGGGGGTAGGATAAGAGGTGGAATGGAAGGCATGGGTGGAAAATTAAATGAAGGATGGTCAGTGGAGGTGGATGGTTCTGGGTAAGGGGAAAATGGAATGGTGAAGGGTCGAAATGGAAATGGTGGGGTTACAAATATGTGGGGTTGAATGGGAAATGTGGATGGGAAAGGAATGGGGTCTGTTTGGGTGGAAGTGTTGGTAAATTGTGGTGGAGGTAATATGAGTGGGGAAGGATAGGTAGAGTGGGGAAGGAGTGGTGGGGTATGGTGTCTTGGAGGGTGAAGGGTGTAGTTAAGTCAATTGGGGTGAGGTTTGGTTGCACTGTGGAGTCAGAGGTGGAAGGGGGTTGGATCAGTGGGGTGGTAGGAGGTTGTGTAAAGATGGGTGGGTTTGTCAATGTTTGAAGGGTGGATTTTATGTTGGTGATGTCAGTCTGCAGTCTTGGGTTTGTGTTGTGGTGGATAGCTGTGTCTGGATGTCATGTATTAAGGAAAGGATATGGGTAAGGGTGTCTGAGGTTGGTTGGGGTGGAGTATGAGAAGAGGAGGGAACAGGTTGGAAAGGGGAAGTGGGGGCATGATAGAAAGTTGTAGGGGGAGAAGATGAAAGGTCTGGTGAGTGATGTGGTGAAGGGAGTGGGGAATCTGGGAGAGGGATATCATGGGTTGGCAGGGTGTCAAGCAAGGTAGTCATGAAGGCTTGATATCCTGTAGTAGTGGCGAGGTTAAAGTCAAGATCGATGAGTGGAGATGTAGTTGGGAGCGGTTGGACTAAGGGTTGGTCAATATGTGGTGTGTTTGTGGGAATGATAGGGGTGGTGGAGGTAGGTAAAGATATGGCAGGGGTTGTGTGAGAGGTTTTATTTTTAAGGTAGGTTATCAAGGGAGGGCTGTCAGGGTTTAGGTCAGATGATGTGAGAGATACTGGGGCTGTGTATTGAGGTAAGGTGGGTGAAGGGGGAGTGCTGTCATGGGGTTCAACACTTTCTACCCAGGAACGAATCACAGGGGGAGGTGGAATGGAAAAGGAGATAAGAGAGGGAAATGGAGAGATGGAATAGGCAAAGAAACTGATGGAGGGGCAAGTGTGGTGGATGGAGGTATTGCTGCAGAAGCAGAGGTGACAGAAGCTTGCACCACCTTCTTTGGAGCAGGGGCTTTAGCCCTCTTTTTGGGGGCAGGGGTGGCCTTTGCCACAACAATTCTCTCCTTGCTGTAAACAACTCGAGCTTCAAATTTCTTCTTCTTCTTCTTTTGGGGATCCATCAGACTCCTACTGATCCCCCATTGTCTTTTGGAAAAAGTGGTGGGAGTGAGGTCAGCAAATAACTCCCCCACTGGTATCTTGTACCCTCCCCTCAGAAGTAATTTGGTGATGAGTCTTCCATAGGGGAGAGTGTGGATCTTCTTTTTCAGCCCGAGCTTCATCATTATATCCTTCATGGCCTCAAAAATCAACCATGCAGCATTAAATCCATGGCCCAGAGAGAAGGAATAGAGAGCATCAGCAATTGGTGTCCTCCTCTCTTGCTGATGGCCGGAGCAATAAATATTCTTCCTCAGCACTTGATCAATGAACAGCAATTTGGGATCCAAGTCTCTTCTTCTGATGGAGTCCCCTGTGGCCTTCAAACCTCTGGTAAGGGCCTGTGCAATGGTATCAATGGGGGCACTCACAGGGGAACCATAATCACAGTTGGGATAAAAAATGGCAGGGATGCCCATGACTTCAGCAATCAACTCTGGGCTGAGTAGCATCTCAAAATTGTCAACTAACACAAGGAGGCCTAGCTGCCCATGTGTGTCTGGTCTGACCCTAAGGTGCTGGTAAAAGAGTTGCACTAACCTAGGGTTGGCTAGTGCGGGAATCATTTTCATCAAGGGGATTAAACCAGCCTTGCGCAAGAACTCAATGGCAGGTGTTAACAACGGCTCAGTTTCAAAGAAAGATATATCAAAAATGGCTTCAGGCTCTAAGGGAATGGAAATGAGGAGCTCAAAGGGTGTAGAGTAATCCGGTGTTTGTTCAGCCACCTCAGGAACCACCTCCTTCCCTTTTTGTTGTGCCATAGAGGACTTGGCTTTCTTAGGAGCAGGCTCCACGGGAGCTTGATCCCTGGCTCTTTTCACAGGTGCACTTTTAGGAGCTATTAAGATTCTCCTTGGTGAGTGTGCAGTTGAAAATTTGAAAGAAAAAATTAAGAGCTGAGTCTTACCCTAAAAGTTAGGATTCTGTTCAATTTGATGGACGGTAGACCGCAGGAGCTCCTAGCAGGGGGCAACTGTTGATGGAGGCTTTAAGAACAAAAATCCAGAATTTCAAAGTGAACGATGAACTGTAGACAGGATGCTAGAGGAGAGAGATTGAGAGGAGTGGGAGCTAGGGTTTCGCTGGCAGGAGAGGAAAGAGAAAGCAGTAAATATCGCGAGGCTTGGCGCGCTTTAAAAATATCTGCTCGCTGGATAGGCATGAATGGGTCGCGAGATTGGATGTTCATTTAAAATGCGCGAGGAAGCCCACACAACTATCTCTGAAACTCGCGATAGCAAAGCAAAGTAATTCTTTATGAACTGCGTGAGAGGAAACCAAACCAAATTTTCAGAACCTCGCGAGGGCTTAAACATAGTCAGAATTCACACACCCACTAGTCAGCCCTTTGACCTTTATTTTGTGGGTGGATTCTCTCACAGGCTCTCTTCCAGGGACACCCATAAGCATTATAAAACATTCAAAAATTCCCATACTCTCAAATCATTAAATTCACACTTCATGAAAAGCATTCAAACAATACCATCATCATTCAATCACTTGAAATTATCAAACAAAGGGAACAGGAATAAAAGTAGGCATAAAGCACTAAACTCAGACTCCAACAAGATCACTAAAAATTCCTATAAATAGTAAAATACATAACATACAAATTGCACAGTTCTTAGCATCAATTCAATGAAAGATCCCCTTCAAGGTTTGAGGATCCTTCACCAATCAAAAATTGGCCCTTGGGATTAACCACTGGTTGACTGGGCAACCTTTCCTCTTCTCTTTTGGCTAAGGTATTCGCTAGTTGGCCAATCTGCTCTTCCATCTTCTTGATGCTCTGACCATGAGAATTCTGATCACGAGCCAAGGAACTCGAGTTTTGCGTGAGGTCAAGACACGGTCCTCGAAGAAGTATTTACGGGTTGAGATGGGGGTAAGACCAATTGATTTTTATTCTTGATGGGGCTCGATGGTCTTGAAAGTTAGACCTAGGGGCATACCCTTGATTGAACTGCTGCTATGGCCTTTGAGGTAACGCCAACATCTGCTGGGGCTGCATGTAATTGTCTTGCCTCTACCTCAGATTTGGGTGGTCTCTCCATTGGTAACTAGTATTTTGGTGTTGGTATCTATATGGCTGTCTATTATAGCCTCCAGATTGTTGTTGGCCATAAGATTGAGCAGCAGCAGCATGTTCCAAAACTAATTCAGGATATTGCCCTGTAGATGGACATTCCTCTACTGTGTGTTGTGGGGACTGGCATATCAGACATGCCTCCACCGCTTGAGCAGCCCTTCTGGGTTGCATCACAATCAGTAATTTGTCAAACTTCCCTGAGAGGTTTGCCATCTGCAGCTGCAGGTCATTATTCCCAGACATCTCATAAACTTTCCCTCTTGATGTAGCAGCAGGCTCCACTTTTGACACAGACTCCTGACTAGTTCTTTCCAAGGATAGCTTTTGAAAAGCATTTTCACTAATCACCTCAAACAATTCCCATGCCTCATCAGCAGTTTTGTGCATGTAAGTGCCACCACAAGAGGCATCAACCATATCTCTACTTTTTTCATCAATCCCATTGTAGAAGCTTTGAACAAGCTGCCAGTCTGGGATCTTGTGGTAGGGGCATTGTTTGAGCATTTCCTTAAACCTATCCTAGGTTTGATTAAAATCCTCAGTTGGGGCTTGGGCAAAAGCAAGAATTGCCTTCCTCAACTGGCTAGTTTTGGTCTCAGGGAAGAACTTGGTCAGGAACTTGGTCTGCAGGTCTTTCCATGAAGCAATGCTATTATTGGGAAGAATGGTCAATCAGGTACTGGCCCTATCCTTCAGAGAGAAGGGAAAGAGTCTGAGCCTAGTAGCCTCAGGTCCGAAACCAGTGATATTAAAAGTGGTGTACAAGGCCAAGAAATGGTCAATGTGCTTGTAAGGGTCCTCCTTGCTAAGCCCATGGAAAGAGGGCAGCAACTGGATGATTGAAGTCTTTATTTCATAATTCCCCTGAACATCAGGGAATTGAATGCTAAAAGGGGAGTTATAGTCATCCGGAGCATTCAACTCCTTGAGAGTTCTGGGTTGCTCTTCACCCATATTTGCTATCACAGATTCACTTGGGGGCTCTCCTGTGGTGTGCCTGTCTCTTCTAAGTCTCCTTCCCCTTTCTAACTCAGGGTTAAGAGGCTCTAAAGTAGGGCTGAGAGATCTCCTCCCTAGCATACAAGCACACCAACAGTAAGGAGAGCTTCTTGCAGGCACATTGTAAATGAATAACTTTATAATTAACAAATTTATCTAACTAATTTACAGCTAGTCAAAGAATACATTTACAACTATCCTAGATACTGCTAGAGAATTTTCAAGAAAGATACGCAGAGTTTCAAAAGTTAGAGAGTTTGCAAACAGAGGTAGCTAAGCTCCAATTGCAGTCCAACTGTCCTTCACTGCTGCTGTTTAGATCTACAAAAAAAATTCACAAATACATCAACAGTATCAATTATTCTTAACTACCAAAGAATAATAAAACTATAAAAACTTAGGGTCTACTAATAGATCAACCTTCCCCGGCAACGGCGCCAAAAACTTGTTCCAACCCCAGTTGTGCTTTCTTTATTTGTTTATGGTAAAAGAAATTTAAAATCAAAATAAAACAGGGGATGAAATCAGCACAACTGAGAAGTCCTAGACACGACAAGTTTTGATAAGTAAGAGTTTGTCCCACAGGGAAAGGTGATCTACAGCTCCAAAGGAGCTATCTCTAGTAGTCCCTCCAGATCTAACTACAGATCTGGCAGTCCTTAAGGGAAGGGAGTTTAAGGTCATTTAGTTTACAGATCCTAAGGTAGCCTAATGTCTAAACTACAGAAAGGGTTGAGAGGATGGATGGAGTGTGGAAAATAAATATAAAAGGGTGAGAAGTATGTTATTAAGCCTAGATCAGAGGAGTTTTGTAACTCAGATTCAGATCTGATGTTATAGATATCCTATCCAATGGCTACGTTATCACCACTGAGGAGAAAGGATCCAACCCATCTCTCTGCCATGATTCAATCCCTTAAGGTTATAACTTGTCCACTCAAATGGTCACAGACTATCCCATAGGGGAACCACAATCCAGAGATGGGTCAAAACAAGTTAATCATTGTAGGCACTATTTCATCCAGGCTACCAGCTCAAGAATCCATAGGGAACCTCAACCTCTAAAGCTCTATGTGTGGGGCTAAGGTTGTATAGGACCATGATAGCCCAGACACATAGAACCAGCAAAAGATTGAGTACAACCTTCGAGACACATAGAACCAGCAAGAGATTGAGTACAACCTTCGATCTAGCGGTCCATTGTTCGAGTGAGGCTACAATGGTCCAGTCACAAGCCTACGATCTCTATAACCAGATCAGATCTAACATCTGATAGCGGATCTAAACAAATATAGGGGAGTCTGCCTCTGTATAATCTCTCACCAGGCTAATACAAGCTAAGGTGCA
The DNA here is from genome assembly GCA_021018995.1 of Chloranthus sessilifolius. Classification (NCBI taxonomy): domain Eukaryota; kingdom Viridiplantae; phylum Streptophyta; class Magnoliopsida; order Chloranthales; family Chloranthaceae; genus Chloranthus; species Chloranthus sessilifolius. Next base: position 26,598,019 of record CM037597.1, on the reverse strand, counting down.
GAGAAGAAGGATCCATCTTGGATCGGTGGATTAGAATCACCCTAAGGCTATAACCTGTCCACTTGAATGGTCACAAACTATCCCAGAGGCTATCCTCCTCACGGAGCCCAAGACAAAACAAGAATATCGCTGCCACCACCATGGTCACAAGGCTACCAGCTCAAGCTCCCATGGGGATTTCAAATCTAGTGGGTCCTGTGGTGGGGCTAAGGCTGTATAGGACCATGATAGCCCAGACACACAGGTCACTTGGATCTGAGTGGCCCTTAAAATCAGTCCTCCATTGCTTTGAATCACAGCCAAAGCAATGGCTGATCACAAGGCAGCAGCCTTGCACAGAGCAGATCACTTTCAAACACAAATCCCATAATGTAACAATCCTATTACAAAATTTCCATTAGACTAGTTCAAAATGCATACAAAGACATAGCCAACAAGTGCTGGACTATGGAGAGAAGGAAAAATAAAAAGATAACTACTTACAACTACAAAAGAAAAGAAAAATGATCTCAGATCAAATCTCCAAGAGATGAGATGTGCTCCAAGATATCTAAACCTAAACTAAGTATGGGTTTATATAGCAGTGGTGTGGCGGCGCATTAGGGTTAGGAAACCCTAATTTTAACGATGCCACATGGCCTAATAGTGATCCTTGGATACCTCGAGGAGCGTGCATAGATATTTAAGCATGGGAGTGCGTGCCCTAATCACTAGAAATTCCCAGAAAGTCCTTTGCTGAAGCGATGGAAGTTGAAGTTCAGAGCTTCGCTAGGTAGCTATTATTTCTCAGACTTGTCACGTGGTAGCTCTTGCACTTCGCGAGGATGGTTTGACATTGAAGCTTCAACCGTCGTGAGGTTGCATTGGTTTGCTCTTCAGGCAGTCGCGCGGTAGAGAATTACGCTCTCGCTAGATTGGGCTTCGTGAGGTTAGAGTAGACATCAAAGCCTCAGATGTCGCGGGGTTGGAGTTCAAGCAGTCGCGAGGTAGTTGCGCATTCACTGGGTTGATCTTCGTGAGGATGGATTTGAATAGCGCGAGAACTGCACGAGCACTTCTCTTCAATTGACTTCACGAGTTTCCTCGCGATGCTTTAATGAGTTCTGAATTGCGCGAGGTTCCATGTCTTAATTGATCTTCACGGGGATGGCTCTGTCTTCGTGAGGATGGCTCTGTCTTCGCGAGGATGCTTTCTTCTTGAATAGCCCGAGAATTGCGCGAGGAGTTCTCTTTTGATATTTGCATCCCAGACTCTTGCGGCGATTCTTGTGAAGAGTCTTCAAGCTCTCTCCTCACGGCCGTTACGACTGCGAGGTTGAGAGAGGTCTGCTTTGAACCGCATGAGGCATATTTCTCCTGAATCCTCTAAAGCTTGGGTCAAATTGAGGCTCATTTTCTGCGGATTCGAGTCCATCCTTCGAGGACTTACGGTGCCAAAAGCAGGCTCGATTCTTGACCTTATTTCACTGCTGATTATTACCTACATAAAACACTTAACAAGAACTTATTAGATGGCTAAGGGTTTAATAAGAGGTTAAGGGGTGAAAAGTGGTACTTTTCAGGTCTTAACAATGGTTCCTATACTCTGACACATTATCTCAAATGTGTATTACGTGTTGAGAAAATTAGAAATTTCTAATGCTCAGCTTTGATACCAACTGTGACAGCTCGGATTTCCGAGCCCGGAAACCCATGATGTCAGGTCGGTCCGTAAGACTGAACCCCGAATGCATCGAACGGGACACTTGACACATCCACACACAAAGTGGAAAACAAAGCAAATCTCTAACAATGTAGATAGAGTCATTATATAAGTAGGAAATCTCCAATTCTAATATCAAAGTGCGCTCAAAATAATGGTTCTAATTCCATGCGAGTGCGCATGAACAAAAGAATCGAAAAGAACCACCGGTGATGGTCATCCATCACCGAAATATGGTTCACAAAACAATAGTAGGAATAATTACAAGTAGTTGAATTTATACAACAAAATGGCTAGACGTACCAAGCCGTATCCACACAAAATCTCTCAACTAAATCACTCTGCTGGAAGAACTCTTCAGGTGGAGGCTCTCACTCCTCCCCTGGTATGTATTCAGAGTCCTCCAAATCAATATCTTATGTACCAGTGTCTTCACCTATACCTGTGATGTATAGTCGAAGGGTGAGCTTCATCCAAGCTTAATAGAGAAAATATCCATAGCATGCATTTTCATCACAACACACATATATCTCATTACAAAACCAAAATAATTGAAGAGCACATGAAGAGGCATTTAAATCAAAGTGAACGAATCATATGAAAAATTCTAAAGTATCATGTGGTTTTCAAAGCTTTTCACATCTCACACAAAGAAAACTTAAATCAATAACTTAACTAATCTCTCGAACATATATAGCATTGAGAGCCACAATATACTGATTGGAATGCCCACCATCGTCGTTCAATGAACTATTTCATAATGCCAAGCCCCTGAGCTACGCTAACAGGGTCACTTAAGCTTACATTGACCATTTTTGGTCCACAATGTACGGATATCCTACCGTACCGGTCACACAAAGTTGTACGGATATCCCGCCGTACCGGTCACTAATATCCCGCCACATTGGTCATGGATATACCGCCGAGTTGGTTGGGTATTCACACACAAACCTTAAATCAAAGTACAGAGCTAACTTATAGTTTATCACCATGTGTCTTGGTGATTTATAGTTAGGTTTAGGATTTAAAAGTTGAGATTCACACACACACATTTTTTACCAACACATGTGTAGGTATACTAAGCTCACACACACACACACATTCTTATCATGCTTGAATCGTATACAAAGCTCATGTATTTGAAATAACAAGGTTCAGAAATTTTCACACACACTTATAGATCACATCACAATTTACATGCTTATCATAACAAAGTACATGTTATGGGATTTTCCCTACCTCACACGCAGTCCACATGAAGTTCTTTTCTTCACAATAGCACCTTCACATCACATGTTCATAGTCTGAACCTAGAACACATAAAGTTATGTCTTATACATCAGAAATGACGAAGCCGAAAAGGTCTCAAAAGTCCTCTTTCTCAAAATTGACAAATGCCATAATCTGGCAAAATCGATCAATCGAATCCCAATCCGATCGATCGGTTTCAAATATCGATCGATCATAATACATTTTGATCGGTCGATTTCCTTCACAAATACACAATTCTCTATTTGTATAACTTATTTCACACTCGATCGATCAGTTCCAAAACCGATCTAATGATTTTTTATTCAAAGTAACTATGAGTCGAATTCACAAAGTGTAATTTTACATTGAGTTTCCCCTACCTTAACCTCGAAGTTGTGCAAAACCAAACAAAGTTCTATCGATGGCTTTCCACCCTTAATCTATATCACAAGCATACGATGATGCATCAAGGATTGACTCTAATTACTAATAACTTAGACTTATTTAAATATTTTCTCAAAATCAAGGCGAAAATGGGTAAGTTCGTGCTAACTTAGAATTTGACCCAAATTCTCGCTCAATTTTGACCTTTAAAACTTTGTATTCACAAAATTATTGATTTACAAAAGTTGTAGATCTTGTTGTCTTCTTTCCAATGCCATATGAATTGTATAAATCGGAGTTCGAAGAAGAAAGTTACGACTAAAATACCGAGGCAGTGTAGGCAATCTCAATCAAAATCGAATGATCGATTTTCAAATCCAATCGATCGATTGATTTCTCCAAACAAATTTCACTTTTCTGCTCTGTCAAATTTGATTGATCAATTTTAAAATCGATCAATCGATTTTGACAGACACAGAACTCATTCGGGCTTCTTTTTCTTCAATCCAAAACACTCAAAACCCATTATATATACTCCAAATCACGCATACATCAAATCTAACCAATATTCACACTATTAAACATAAATCTTACCGTCTAAAACCCATGAAATTGGAGCACACGATGGATGGAACCGATCACACCAAAACTCATGCTTATCTCAAATCCGAGATTTCGAAACCCAATCATATCAGACTCACTACACAATCCAACCTTCCAAACACACCCACGCTTATCCGATGATTCTCGTGCAAAGGCGATCACGAAACGAAGTTCTCTATAAAAGAGGGTTTCATAGATCGGGGTTTACACGTCTCCTTCGAATTGAAATCAACCGCATAAACGATGTCCCTTACGTTGGCAATCAAAGTGACGGAACAAATCGCGCGGAAGATTATCCACGAACCTAAGGTTTCGATGCACAAAAGCTCACGGGAAGAGCAATTGTCTTTTCTTCTCTCCTTCAATTTCTATGTGAAGCAAAACAAAGCAATGGCTTCTCACATAAGCCATTGCCTTTTATACCGAGTCTTGCTTCTTTGTGAAGCGCACACACTTGTCTTGTGTGTTTGCCAATTGACTTGTTTTCTTTGTGAAGCACCTACACATATTCTTGTCTGTATGTAAGGTGGTTGGCTATTTTCCAAATGTAGTTCGACTCGATGTGGGGCCAGCACACCCAATCCACTGAATTCGGTATTAAGCTAGTACACGAACACGGTGTATGAGCTTTGGTCCAAAAGTCTCACACTAGGCTAAAACGGACCCAAAATGATCTCGTTTGAAAAATCCAAAACGATGACGTGTTTCTTAACAGACACGCACCAGATTAGGACCTATGGGTCCGAAAATTTAGGTATTTGCCACCTCTTCAAAGGTTCTAGTTGAGGCCCAAAGTCGGCCCAACTAGTTGACGTATTTTAGTAGGGGCCCAATGTTCGAGAATTGGGCCCGGGTTTCTTGTGCAACATGCACAAACACGCATACACTCTACAATGGGTATGGTGCGTACCCCCAATTATAACAAATGGGATTTAAGGCCACGTTACTCAGGTTAAATGATTTGACTCGGGTCAAATCAGTCAAAAGGTCACATTCTTGTCAAAAGTCAACGATTCAATAATTATGAAAATTTCGGGTTGTTATATTCTTCTCACCTTAAAGAATTTTCGTCCTAAAAAATTTACGTATCTATTTCGAAGAGGTATGGATACATGGTAGTCTCAAACAAGGGTAGTCACATCCTCCAAGATTCAACGATTCATCATCAACGGAATTCGGAGTCATTACAGCTCAGATATTTACAAAATTAAAGTACCGTTACACTATTTCTTTGACAGCCCATATTTTCAACCTCGAAAACCTGCGCCATTAGGTCGGTCTATAAGACCGAACCCTGAACGCATCGAATGGAACACTTGGCGCATCCACACAAAGCGGAAAACAAAGCAAAACTCTAACAATGCAAATAGACTTATCATATAAGTATGAAATCTCTAGTTCTAATATCAAAGTGGGCTTAAAATAACGGTTCAAATTCCATGCGAGTGTGCATGAACAAAAGAATCGAAAAGAACCATCGGTGATGGCCATCCATCACCGAAACATGGTTCATAAAACAATAGTGGGAATAATTACAAGTATCTAAATTTATATAAAAAAATGGCTGGACGTACCAAGACGTATCCACACAAAATCTCTCAACTAAATCACTCTCTCTGCTGGAAGAACTCCTCAGGCAGAGGCTTTAACTCCTCCCCCGGTATATACTCAGAGTCTTCCAAATCAATATCTTCTGTACTGGTGTCTTCACCTGTACCTGTGACGTATAGTCGAAGGGTGAGCTTCATCCCAGCTCAATACAAAAAATATCCATAGCATGCATTTTCATCACAACACACATATATCTCATGACAAAACCAAAATAATATAGAGCACATGAAGAGGCATTTAAATCAAAGCGAACGAATCATATGCAAAATTCTAAAGTATAACGTGATTTCCAAAGCTCTTCACATCTCACACAAAGAAAACTTAAATCGATAACTTAACTAATCTCTCGAGCATATATTGCATTGAGAGCCACAATATACCGATGGGCATACTTTCCATCGTCGTTCAATGAAATATTTCACAATGCCAAGCCCTTGAGCTACATTAACAGGGTCACTTGAGCTCACATTGACCATTTTCGGTCCACAATGTACGGATATCCCGTCATACCGGTCACACAAAGTTGTACGGATATCCCGCCATACCAGTTACGGATATCCCATCGCGTCAGTCACGGATATACTGCTGCGTCGGTTGGGTATGCGCACACAACCCTTAAAACAAAGTGCAGAGCTAACCTATAGTTTATCACTGTGTGTCGTGATAATTTATAGCTAGGTTTAGGATTTAAAAGCTGAGGTTCACACACACACATTTTTCACCCATACACGTGTATGTATCGTACTGAGTTCACACTCACACACACATTCTTATCACGCTTGAATCGTGTACAAAGCTCATGTATTTGAAATAACAAGGTTCAAAACTTTTCACACATACTTATAGATCACATCACAATTTACATGCTTATCGTAACAAAGTACATATTATGGGATTTTCCTTACCTCACACGCAGTCCACACGAAGTTCTTTTCTTCACCATAGAGCCTTCACATCATATGTTCATAGTCTGAACCTAGAATACATCAAGTTAAGTCTTACACATCAGAAATGAAAAAGCAGAAGAGGTCTCAAAAGTCCTCTAGCTCAAAACTGACAACTGCCAGAATCTGGTAAAATCAATCGATCGAATCCCAATCCAATTGATCAGTTTCAAATATCGATCGATCAAAATACATTTCGATCGGTCGGTTTCCTTCACAAATATACAATTCTCTGTTTGTATAATTTATTTCACGCTCGATCGATCGGTTCCATAACTGATCGATCGATTTCACAAATCGATCAATCGATTTACTCAGAAACCATCTCACTTCACACTTTCAACCTGTCGAGCCTACAGGCAACCTATCGAGCTTCCAGGTGAACCTATCGACCATCCTGTCGAAGCCACACTTGAACCTATTTAGTTTGCACCGCATCTACTCGAACAAAATCATACCAAGTGAGATCCTCTCGAGCTGAGCACTGAGTCTGTCGAGGCACAATTCGATCGATCGAATTTTCCTTTCTGAAACCACACTTCTCTGTTCTATATATATATATATGTATATATATATATATATATATATATATATATATATATATATGTTTCCTGTCAAAATTGATCGATCGATTCTCATTTCGATCGATCGGTTTTGACAGATTCTCAGCCCCTCGAGCTTTTCTTCTAAGTTTTTTTTTCTCTCAAAACCCAACACATTTATTACGATTTTCCAGAGTATTTATTACCCAAATCACACCACACCCACTCACGTATTTAATTCAAATCTTTTAAAGTATTTATTATCCCATCAAACCCGTTTATTGCTCTCTTTTGAGGGCATTGATTTCTAATCACCCCCCATAAACACACCTGATTTAACCCATAAATTCTCAGCTTGGAAATCAGAACTCCTGCTCCCCAATCGTCCACATCTTTAGCTCCTTGACTCTTCCTTTCTCACACATCAAGGTTTTACAAACCTAAAGTTCTTTCCTCTCTTCCCTTTTCTCTCTTCTCCACAAATCAGATTTCAAGCACAAGGTAAGAAACGACATTTATCATCTAAACTTTGCTTTTATACTTAAGTTTTAGTTTGGGTGTTAAGCTAATACACCATACGTTGGCGTACCTCCTCTCATCTAATGGTTATCTTATCTTTAGTTTTCATTTCTATTTCACTTGTCACATCAATTTCTATTGTCTCAAACTGTGTGTCTGGTCGGGCATGCATATCGAGTCATATGGTTCGAAAGTCAAAATTTTCTGGTTGTTACAATTTCAATCCTCTAGAATTTGGGCATCAATCAAATACTAAAATTTCTTAACGCAAATTTAATCTAATCAATAATCTTCCTAAAATTTGGGCGTCAATCAAACTCAAGACAATTGAAGATGAAAAAATAAAAATCGTTACACTAATCTACAAATTTTCAATCTAAGTCGTCAATTCAAATAAAAAACTTTTAGATGTTTACAAAGCAATAAAAGTGTATAGAATAAATCTAAACTAGAAAGAATTAAAAATTATGTTAATCCTCAGCTCTCATCCTCAAGTGTTAATTGATCGCGAGAAACCTCAGACAACCTACACTAATCTTCCAGCTCCCAATTGCAATCGTCAATTGCTCTCGAGAAACCTTATATATCTAAACTAAACTAAACTAAAGTTGATCGGAAGAAAACCCAACCTCAGTCGTCAATTGATGCTGAGAGTTTCTTTGATAACTCTTCTCCTATGCCGAGCTCTCTTATTTATAGATCATAAGGAGTCGGTTTACAAAACTTCAAATTTTAATGAAAGAAATTAATAAAATAAAAGGTTTTCTAATATAACTCTAACTCCTAATTTCATTTTTCCTTGCTTTGAGTAGTTGATGCGCTCTGAATTGTTCCTTCCTTTAGCAGCAATAGAGATCTTTAGGAGTCTTTCTTCTCAATCTTCTCAAATCCGTGGATTGTCAAACTTCTAATTTGAATAATCTTCTAATTCCGTGTATGGCGGTGTAGCTCTGACATGTTCAGCAGCAACAAGAGTCTTTACTCTTATAAATCATAAATCACGATTTTCTCTTTTCAACTCATAACTCTCAGTACGATTCTCTTGTACGAATGATCGTAATTCTCTTATATCTCGCACTCTGCTTGAAGTGTATTCTAGAGAATCGTAAATTACGATTTCTCATTTTCTCTTTTGCTTCGTTCAATCGCAAAGTATGATTTTCTGGCTTTAAACATGCGTTGAATCATCTTTTACGCTTGATCATCTTTCTTACTATTTTATGAATTCATTTTGACGAAGATTAACACTTTGGTTCTCTTTTACTGTTTATTCTTAATATCTGCACATTAACTTATTAGTAGCAAAGTAGGGCCTAACATCACTAAGTTAAGGATGATAATATGATATATTCTATGACTATGAGCAAAATACATCTTCTTTCTTTTAAACTATGAGCAAGGGTCAACTTCTCGTGTGGAAGTCAGTGCTCTCATACAAAATTTATGATAAAGATCAAATCTTGTGCAATTCTTTTTCATCCTATATCTTTAGATCATGCCCTTCAAATCGCACAACTTAGATAGTGTTTTCACATGATCTCTCCCCAGTATCAAGTATTTTCTTTAAATCATCTACACGGGTCAACTTTGACTACATTGCATCATGTGATAAAGAAACAAGGCCCTAACTTTTGGGCTGAGATCATAGCCTTTTTTTGCCTTATAAGGTACTAAAATAAGGAGTTTTATTGGGCTTGAAACAGGGCCCTAACTTGTGGAAACAAATGGGGTGATCGTGGCCATATTGTTTTGGCCTTCTAATGGGTTTTGAGAGTTTCAGATTTCAAGGATTTCAAGGAGCTCATGATGATTAAAAACGTTGGGATGTCAAGTGATTGGAGTTCTTCATTTGGAGGAGTTGTCGAGAATTCCATTTTCCACGCTTGCGAAATTTACTATACAAGAGATTTCATTATTTTACTGACTTTGGATGGTGTTCTCTCTTTTTATTATTTTTTTCACTCGGATTTTATAGAAAATACAAGAGATTTTATTATTTTTATACCTGTTATTTAGCTGCTACACAAGATCTTCATCTCAGCCCATTGAAATTGGAGCCATAATTTTTCTGTAATAGAATGCTTCTCTAGAAATTATGGGCAGTTTTGTTATTATTTTAACAAGAAGAAAATTGAACCAGGAGGCAGTATTTCCACAAGAAATTATGGGCAGGATAAGCGGTCATTATTGTTGTTGTCACACTGTGTTTTCACACAGAATTATAGAGGTAATGACAGGTCTTTACCTTCACTAGCTCAGCTACCTAGTTTGCAATTTTTTTTCTCCTTTGGTTTTCATCTATTCCAACTATTGTGGGTTGTGAATCACATTAGACAAGGAACAAGAGGGCCCAAGAAGCTTGACATGGGAGGCAAAACTCAAATCATATACATTCCTATATGGTCTACATATTTTCTAAAATAATTACTTTGGATATTCTGTAATATTAAAAAATTTATAAATTTGAATTCAGACTAGGCTTAACATCTAATGGAGCCATACATAGTATTTTATCGAAGTTTATTTATGTTAAATTGGAACAAGTAAAAAATCTTGTTAGTAAAATGTGCACTAACTTATCCAATAGACCATATCTACCCACAATTTGATCACATCCCTGGAGATCTGGACCTGCCACCACTTGGATGTGCCATAGCTTAAATCCTATTTTGAACCGTTAATAAAATTGTAGGTAATAGTTACAAAATTATACTAATCAGATGCTTCTAACCACCTGCTCACTTGATGCAAGTTCTAGGCTATGGTTGATCTACAAGGAGGTTGAGATGGTGGCTGTGAGTGTATACATATCTGTGTGTACATACCTTTTTATTTCTGTAAGAACGACACTGAATCCAAGTCCATATCTAAAAATCATTTGGTACTTTTTAAGAAATTTACAATTTCCTTACGTCGTCCCAGACCACAAAGATGAATTTCAGCTTTCTTAAATAATACATATATGGACTAAACAGTCATCCTTAAAATGAATAATGGAGTGTAACCTGCATCATAAGATTCTCAAGCTTATGAAGAGCCCTTGTACCTATCAATCACTAAAACGGATGTCATGGCATGTGAAATTTCCTAAAAGTGAAATTTTGACGGAGTTTTTGGACTAAAAGGCTACCATAAGCTTCATATCCTATCCATGAAAAGGTGGAGAATGATTAGCATGTGAAAAATATATATCCTTAAAAATTACAAAAACTAAGCCCCTCTTTAGTTGCGCTACTAGTGCATGGCTAGTGCTAGCCAATCAGGACTTCTCTGCATTTTAAGATTTTCTGAAATTTCAAATTTGTTTTGAATCCAGCTGTTAGCAAGCGTCACTGAAAGCCCAAATTTTTTTGTGCCCATGACGATTGTGATGTCGGGTATGGCAAAAATGTTTGTCGGGGAGCTAGTCGAAACAGGTACACAAACATCTCGAGTTTTTCAATAATTGAATTAGGTACACAATTAGTATATATATATTCAGCTAATAAGACATTTAGCTGATTATCACATGCGTTCACTTGCGGCATCATCTTGAAAATGCACGATTAGCTTGAACCCATGAAACTTTCTACCATGCAGTATGTTTCCAGTGCTGTCTGTCCATTCGATATTTCTTTGCTTTTCACACAAGCTAATTTTCTTTGTTTTTGTGTTCTCTGGCATCTTAACCTTGTGTACACCTCGAATTGTTATTTTAGCCCATAATTCTCAATAATTAGATTTTGCAACAAACTTTATTAAGAAAACATAATTTTTTGTTTTGGATTACAGACAATCTCTTACATGGATGAATGTGTGGTCGGCACCGGATCATTTGGTGTCGTGTTTCAGGTATGCAAACTGATTTCTAGATCTTATCGTCCATTTTTTTCTATTTTAATTTTTGCAATTTATATGGGTTTTATTATAGCACTGCGTCAAAATGGGGAAAAAACTACCATAGCATCATAAAATAAATCATTGCTTAAAATAGTGGTGTAATATACCACTTCCTAAAGCAGTATTTTTAAAGTTAAATCAGCCATCACGTGTATATGATGCTATCATCATGCGCAAATCCATTGGGCCTCCCTTTGCTCTCTTTAACTCCTAACAAAACGCCTCTCTATAAAAACACCCTTCCTTCTTTCTCTCTGAAATGCTGGCCTCTCTCTCTTCCTCTCTCACAAACCCTACATTTTGTATGAGTCTCTCTCAAAATCTATCATCATTTCTATTCAGCTCATCGAATCCGTCTAATCCATTTCAAAGTTGTTATATGCTGGAGATGGATCGGAGGATTTGAGATGGATCGGGAGCCGGTGAATGCTGATCTAGGTATGTTACATGATTTTGATCTTGTGGAACGGAGGGTTTGAGATAGATTAGAAGCTGGTGAATACAGATCTAGGTATGTTATATGATTTTTGGTTACATTTTGATTGATTTTGAGTAGGATTTGAGATGGATTGGAAGCCGGTGGCTCTGTATTATAGATCTTTATCAGACACTAAGCCCTACTTCCTTTGGAATCGCCAAAACTAATCTCTTCACTGAGCGATCGATCCTTGAAGGTATCCCATCTCTTTGTTGTTTATATTATGTAATTATTATAATATTTCATTATTGTTTTGAAATACAGATTCAGTACGAACGTATTTGATTTTTCCATTCGTCTCTGAGATTTCGTAGCGTGAAACCCTAAATATTTTAAAGATCATATATCTATATATTTGTTGGTTGATCCTAGATATGATGATTTTTTATTATTACTATGTTTTGATAATTTTTTTCTTTATTTGTGTAATTTTCTTGTTTTATGAGTCTATGATATAAATTCCTCTGCTTGTTGATCTATCGTCATCGTTTCCTCGTCTAATATATCGGCTCGGTAGCATTATGAAGCTTATTTCTGCACTCAAATTAATAGATCTATGATCTTTGAGCACCAATCTAATAATCTAATATTTCAAACTCATAGATCTAGTGAGTTTTCCTTATTATTATGTTTTATCTTTTTGGTTTTTTTTTCTTATTTTTTGTGACAATTAATTAATTATTTCGTTCAATCTCTGAAACAATCCCTTTGCCCATGGACCATAGATGAATAGTTTCACCATGTTTTTCTCAATAACCAAGTTTGGATTCAACAATCATTCGATGGGGTGTACAGGGGAAAAAATTCAGAAAAATTAGGGGATTATAAAAATAATATTAAAATATTAAAACCTATTTAAATTAGAAATTATCTCTTTAAATAATAAATTAAGTGTATTACATAATCCACATGCATAAACAATTTGCAATTATAAAAAAATAATACGAAGTGTGGCCCAAAAATTGACCACCTGATCGAGATCTTGAATTGGGTTGTTTAACAAAACATAGGCAACGATCCACATTAACATGCAAAAATACATTGGTTGGGCGCAAGGACCAAAAAGTCGGTTTCGGAATAGGTTTTGGGACTAACCGGAACCGAAAATTTAACCGAAATTTTGGTATTTGGTATTTCGGCCGAAAGTTTCACTGCTGGCTGAAATTTCGGTCCCAAGCGGCGACCGAGTCAACAAACTCCAATCCAACAAAGAAAATTTCACGTGGTTTTTACAGTTGACTTTCTATCAGACAGTAAGCCCTACTTTCTTTTTCATCCGAGCTTGGGACACACATATGCGGAAGTACCATCAACTATTATATGCTAGTAAAGTAATTTATTATTACAATACAATACTTGTCTCGCCCAACAACAGCACCACATATATCAGCAATCACTGAAAATAAACAGAATTTTACATTAGTAGATGTAGAAGTGAATCAGCAGCAATCGGCAATCCTCTATTTCGATACAGAAATAGCAGGCTTAGCAGTTGTAATTCCACATAGGTCTGATTAGCGGAACATCACCTTTTCCAATCTCAATAGATTGAAGAAATACCAGCATTAACTGAGGTTTAGGGACCTCGAGATCAGAAATAGAAGAATCAGTCTCATAAGACTGTATTTCAACAGAAATAAGAGGACAAAACCCCTAAAAGATTCAGATTCTAAGACAAGCCAAGGAATTTCTGGATCTTCTGCTTCTTTTGTATTGTGTAATGATTGTCTTGAATTTTTGGTTTTTGGAAATCGAAACCAACCAAAACCAAAATCGAACCAGTTCAGTTTGGTTTTGGTTTGAGGCGAAACTGAAACGTTAGAAGAAATCCTTCTAAATCTCTCCGGGATCTGGTAATCGAACAATTTATAATAAAAAAATAGCTAAGGAAGAGAACTTACCAAAAGTAAAATGTAACCACGTTTGTTTGATAGTACGTCATGATCACGTTTAACTTTTTGGACATGAAATCAACATCTAATTTGATGATAGGCTAATGATCTTTTGTATGGAAGAATTGGACGAAAAACGATTAACTCAAAGCATATATTCATTTGTTGAAAATAATCACGGGTTGTAAATGAAGGTGCCCAAATTTTTTTTTCATCATCAACTCTGAAAAGCCATTTTTTAGTGCAAGAATCTCTAACAAAGCTCATTTTTTTTCACGATTTGGCAAGTAGTTAAGGTAGTTTTTGGTTGGTCGGTTGAGTGCCACCTTAATTTAAGGACTCCATATATATGATGCCATCCTCAACAGCCTTTAAATATCTAACCAATGAATGCAGCCACAAGGAGATCACTTGGTCACACCTCTATACATGCAAGATGGCCACCACTTTGGTCGAAATTTTCCAAGTACGTTAAACTCGGTTTAACGTTCTATAATAATTTTCCAAAAAATATATATTACTAATGAATTGATATAGGGCCCTTCTTGTTTTTTTTTTCTTTTCAAGAGGCCTCTGATCATGGTAGGGCTGATCAGAGAAAGAAGGGTCCCTCTCATATATTTATGAAGTGAACCATGAACAACTGCTATGTTGTTTTTGCCTAATATATCCAACAGATTGTGGGTACCCAGGAACAAGCCCTCTTCCCTCATTCAGGAGAATGAATCTGTTTAGCTCTAGATCCATGGAAATAACTATTGGGCATCCCAATATGTGTGACTTGAACAACCTTCCATACATGTAACATCCCGAAAATTTCGAACCCAAATACGTTTACCTCGGAAAGCGTGCCCGAAAAAGGCATGCGATAACTTTGTGAGTTATAGGTAGGCAAATTTAAAAGAAGGTTATTGGCATTTAAGCATTTAATCACCCTCCTAACCTCCCTTTTTCCTATAAGTAGAGAGGCACCCCTCCCTTTACAAAGGCGTGAAAATTTTCATGAGAGAAACTTTTCCTCCCTTTGGTTCACCCATTCCCTACTAATTCTAGAATCCAAAAGCCCCCCTTTAGACCCCATCTTCCACCAAAAAACCTTGAGTTAGGAGAGAACTACCCCCTAGCCTTCTTCCTCTACCCCTTAACTATCAAGCCTTAGAGGTTAGAACCCATTCTCCAACCATTCAAGCTATTGGAAGCTCGTCAAGTGCACCTATACAAAGGTCCACACCCATGATACAAGGGCCTGAGAGCTCCGGCTCTCTCCTCTATTCCTCTACCTTCTTAGCTTTTGCTCTACGCTTGAATTTGTGCTGTTACGCCATCGAAATCTTGATAGTGGCGAAGGGGCACATATAGGGTCAAGGTGCCTTAGGGTAAGAGGAAGTGCTCTTTTCTTTCTTACTTTTCTAATTTATTTTGGCCACAAGTAGAGACCGCTTTTAAGCAGGTTGGTCGGGTGCCTAGAACCTTCCCGATCGATAACCAAAGCCCCTACCCAAGAGTCTTTGGCGTAGACCAGTGAATCAGTCACATTTTTGGCTCTTCGGTACTTATAAAATTGATTTAGGTTTTTCGGGACACTAAAAGCTTCGGGTGGTGACTCTATATTTTTTCGAGAGTGTGCATCGTTGCGACGATTTCGTCAAAAATCTCACGGTTCCACACCCATTCAGGTAGTCCCAAAGAAATATGAGATTATCGTGAACAAAAATGCATCCGGTGAGCAAGTGCCATTACACGAAACCACTGGATGGCGTGTATGCATTGACTACCAGAAGCTTAACTCAATGACATGCAAGGATCATTTCTCACTACCCTTCATTGACCAAATTTTGGAAAAACTTGCGGGTCAGGAATATTTTTGTTTTCTAGACGGCTAGTCAGGGTATAACCAGGTTCTGGTATATTCGAAAGACCAAGAAAGGACCACCTTCACGTGTCCTTTTGGGATATTTGTTTATCGTCGCATGCCCTTTGGGTTATGCAATGCACCCACAACCTTCCAAAGGTGCATGATGGCCATCTTTTCTTATATGATAGACAGGTTTCTAGAATTATTCATGAATGATTTTTCGGCATTTGGCCGGACCTTTGATTCATGTCTTGATCACCTTGTCCTTGTTCTAGAAAGACGTGAGGAGACGAACTTGGTACTAAGTTGGGAGAAGAGCCATTTTATGGTTCAAGAGGGCATAGTCTTAGGACAAATTGTCTCCAAAAGAGGAATAGAAGTTGACAGGGCTAAAATTGACGTAATATCAAATCTGTCACCACCAACTTCGGTACAGTAGATTCAATCTTTCCTTGGCCATGCCGGCTTCTATCCTCACTTTATTAAGGATTTCTCAAAAGTCTTGAGACGTCTTTGCCATTTATTAGCAAACGATGTACCTTTTAACTTCGACAATGCCTGCCTTGACGCATTTAATAAGCTTAAAGTCATTCTCTCATCCACACCAATCATTCAATCACTTGACTACTCCTTGCCTTTCGAAGTAATGTGTGATGCTTCTAATTATGCAATAGGTGCCGTCCTAGGACAACGGAAAAATAAGATTCCTCACATAATTTATTATGTGAGGCGTACCTTAATCGAAACTCAAGTTAACTACACTACGACTGAGAAGGAGCTTCTTGCTGTCGTGTTTACATTGGATAAATTTCGATAGTACCTATTGGGATAAAAGATCATCATTTTCTCTTGTCATTCTGCACTAAAATATTTATTGTCTAAAAAGGATGCCAAGCCAAGACTAATCCGGTGGATCCTACTTTTGCAGAAATTCAATTTTGAAATCAAGGACAAGAAGGGCATTGAAAATGTGGTAGCTGATCACTTGTCTAGAATCGAACTGCCTGGAACCAGCAGTAGAGAGTTTTTACATGATACCTTCCTAGATGAGCAACTTTTTGGCATCCAAGCAACAGTACCATGGTACGCAAACATCGTAAATTATTTGGCAATAGGTAAGATTCCCCCAACCTAGTCTAATCAGGACAGGTACATTTTCTTTTCTAATATAAAATATTATATTTTGGAGGATCCTGACCTATTCAAAATATGTCCGGACTAAATAATTCGAAAATGTGTGCCCGATAGTGACATCCAGAATATTTTATAATGTTGCCACACATATGCTTGTGGGGGCCACTTCGGAGGCAAGAAAATGGCTGCCAAAGTACTGTAATTAAGATTTTATTAGCCATCATTATTTAAGGATGCCCAGAATTTTTGTCAGGCTTGTGATCATTTCCAGAGGTCAGGAGCTATGTCCCGAAGGAACATGATGCCTCTCCAACCGATTTTGATTGCAGTGCCCTTTGACGTTTGGGGCATAGACTTCATGGGTCCATTTCCACCTTCGTTCAGATTCATGTATATACTTGTAGCTGTTGACTATGTATCAAAATAGGTAGAAGCAACAACTACAAGAACAAATGACCATAAGGTGGTAGTCTCTTTAATTAGGGAAAATATATTTTCGCGGTTTGGAAGCCCACACGCCATTATAAGTGATGGAGGAAGCCATTTTTGTAACAGGCATTTCGAGAGCTTACTCAAGAAATACGGTATTACTCATGAAATCACAACCCCCTACCACCTGCAAACTAGTGGGCAAGTTAAGGTTTCCAACCGAGAAATAAAGAAAATATTAGAAAGAACTGTCTGACCTGAAAAAAAAGACTGGTCCCTGAGACTAAATGATGCCTTATGGGCATACAGAATGGCCTATAAAACACCTATTGGTGTGCCCTGTTTCTGATTAGTGCACGATAAGGCCTGCCATCTACCTATGGAATTAGAGCATAGAGCCCTATGGGCTATCAAAGCATTAAATTTCAAACTAGACGCATCCAGAGAACAAAGAAAGCTTGAGCTTAATGAATTGGAAGAAATTGGCAATGATGCCTATCAAAATGCTCAAATTTACAAGGCCAAAACTAAAGCATTTCATGATAAACACATTTTTAGGAAGAGTTTTGAGTCAGGCCAATAAGTTTGGTTATATAATTCAAGGTTAAAACTGTTCCTAGGGAAACTAAGAAGTTGTTGGGACGGACCTTACAATGTAGTCGAAACATTCCCTCACAGAGCTGTCACTATTCAGGATCCCAAAGATAATCGTACATTCAAAGTTAATGGACAGAAACTTAAACCTATGGTATCTTTACAAGCGAAAGGGATAATGGCCACTATGTCACTAAAAGACTCGGAGTATGTCTGATATGCACTTGGGCATTATCGTTCTACCGACTCACCCATAGTGATTTTATGTAAATTACTTCCCTAATTTTAGTTGTACAATATTAGGTGACTGTATATTTCAATATATGTTCCGAGGGTACGAGATATCGTAGTGATTGTGATTTTTCGGCCATACGCTTTTCATATACAAGTGTGATAATTATGATTGTTGGGAATACGATTTATTCAAGCTTTATATGTTGCTATCAGAAGGGCACAACTTCTGATATCAATGGCGTCGCTTTGTTTCACACTGCGCAGACACGCCTTCCAACATTAATAAAAGTACCAACCAGTTTCCATTCTTCAACGCCAGCCATAACCCTCATTTATGACAACCTTTCATTTTCCTTATTTCAAACTGCTTATAAATAAGCATTCTTATCATCCGTCATCATTACATTCCTTTTGCCTCCATCTTCACTACCAATATCCTTGCCATGACGAATCCACCAGACTAGTCTGAAATATTAGAGGCCTTTCTCCGCCTCATCCGACGCAATGAGGAGGAACTTGCCGCAATCTTAGATGAAAGGAGGTAAATAATAAGTGAAATCATCGCTCTCTTCTCCTCCCTCCCTATTCAAAATCAAACTGCGAAACCACCATCTTCCCCTCGTACACCTCATTCCCCACCGCCACCTCCTTCATCCTCTTAAAACCGTCCTTTTCCCTTTTCTATTGGATACACCTACCGCCGGACGGTAGTTTTTTTTTATATGGGCAACAAAAGAAGCTAAGGGACATTTTTTTTTATCGAAGACAAACTTCGTTCTCAGACGTTGTTGTCAGTGTCTTAGTTTAGTGTGTGTCTAGAGTTTTCCTAGGTCTTTTCCCCTTCTGTAATTAGTTTTCCAGTAATTTTTAGTTTTCCCTGTTCATATTTCTTACATGTTTATTGTCTACGAATATATGAAAATTTTCTTTGATTAACATTCTACTGTAGTTACTAATCTCATTTTCAATTTTTGTTACTTGAGTTCTTAAATTAATCCGAATGTATTTTTCCTCAAGTTTGGGGGGAATTTTGACGATCAGATATTTTTCCATCCGGAGCAATATTAGTAATTTCTGGTAATTTTTTTTTTAAGGTGATAGATTTTTGCTGTGTCCCCTGCTTTGAAACAATGAGGACATTATCCTATTTAAGTTTGAGGGATATACAAATCTGTGTCTATTAGTAAGTAGCAGTTTTTGTTTTGCTTTTATGTTTTGGTTTTTCTTTTATCTAAAAAAAATTTCTTCTATTTTTAGTTAAGAAATATAGCACTAGTCTAGAGTTAATCATTATATGTAAATTATGATAGAAAATTTTTTCTCTTGAAAACTTTACAATCCATCATAGCAAAAGTTCAACAATCAAAATAAAACAGTTGCAATTCATATATAACACTTTTTAACACTGTATCAGATGAATTTTTGAAACTATATGATTACTTTAAACGGTAAAATCTAGATCATAGTTTCAAAATTATAAAATTAGTGAGATCTTGAGCTAATATATCCTCTTTATATTCTAAGAGAGATTGTTTTATTCAAGCTTAAAATTTTCTTAAACTTTTTCTGAGAAATCTCATATTGCTGAACTTAGAATAAAGATACTCTGTGATTATGATGATTTGTTTCTTTAGAACTATCTGTTAAATATGTCAAAGCAATAAGACATCCATACTAGTAAATCGTGAAAATGATCGAAGACCATCTTTTGTTTACACCAGAGCCAAAACAACCAAAATCCTAAAAAATATTTATCCTTTGAACCCAAATTAGAACTTAAAAATCAAATTTCTTTGTACCAATATTTTATAACCTTTAACCATATGTACTGCCCAAAGCTTTCTATCTTTAACTCTTATAATTTCTGAGAATTTAGAATGTTAAAAAAAAAGGAAAGAAGAGGGAGTGAAAGGAGTATGAGCAATAACAGATAAAGGATCTACTGAAAAGGATACAACTGAAAAGAAATACAATCGTATAAAAAATGTGAAAAAGAAAAGGAAAATCGTAAAGACGATTTCATGAAAGTTTCTAACTGAAAGAAAAATAAAATTAGGATTTATACAAGAAAGAAAACAGAAAGAAAAAATGGAAAGAAGTTATCCAACTTTTTGGATACTTACTGAAATAGAAAAGAAGGAAAGAAGATAGAGAAGGAAGAACTAGATTCTCAGAAACTTTTGAACCCTATCTACCTTTCTTTGAAACCTTTTAACCCAAAATCCCATTACAAGCTGGAGAAAAGACCTTTGTGATTTATTATTTGCAAAAGTATGAGTCTAGTAGAGATGTATGAAATAAATATTATAAATGAACGAAAAAGTCATATGATCAGAATTGATTATCTATTCCATGAGATTTACCTTCTTAGTTGATTGTCCTGTGAAAATTATCATACATATCATAATGAGAAAAAAAAAATTTGATATATTTTTTTTGAGAGTATGCTAATAGTGAGTCTTTGGATGAAAATATTTTCTAAATCTGTAGTTTAGAAAAATCTATAATGAATAAACTTTTCACTGATATGAACAGACTCCACGTTGTACATAATTAAAATTACTAAGTTCTAATGAAGGATAATTACTGTGATGGAGAGTAAATGTGAAGGATTTGAAATTTTTGAAAATCATAACAAACATATGATAATTAATTGAATTAGTAGTGCAGATTTATGAAAAATAGATTTTGAAAAATCTAAAAATATTTGAAGTTTGTAGGTAATTCACTGAAAACCTTCAGGAGATTACAACTCCTCCATTAGGGATCACCTAAGGGTTTAAAGGCTTGTTGCATCCGCTAAATGCAATCGTGCTCCCTACGAAAGTGGTATTTAAATTCATAGTTTAAATATTTTATGTTTCCTTGTTTGCTAGGGACTAGCAAAGCTTAAGTTTGGAGGTGCGATCAGTCACAGAATTTACCAAATTATCACCTTTAACTTAGTGATGCTAGGACTTAGTTTGCTACTAACAAGTTAACGATGTGCAGATATTGAGAAAAAAATAGTAAAATAGAGCCAAAGTGTTAATATTCATCAAAATGAACTCGAAAAGCAATAAAAAGACGATTCTTCAGAAAACGACAACAGAGTAAAAAGCTATAAAAGAAAAGCAATCGTTCATTATAGGAAATCTTCCAAAAAGAAAGCTATGTAAAAATAAAAAATCATGATTTACGATTCTCTAGTAAAAGAAGAACAATTGTAATTTACGATTGTGTAAAGTTTTTCCCACTGCTATATCTGCTGCTGCTGCTAATCACGTGAATGAAGATTATCACTGCCATGCACTGAATTAAAAGATCTCTAAAATTAGAGGTTTGGTGAATCACGAATCTGAGAAGATTGATGAAGATAAGCTCTTAGGAAATCTCGGTTGCTAAAATAAAGGAGAATAATGCAGAAGCACATCTACAGTTAAAAGCAAGGAAGAATAAAATTAGGAATTAGAGTCATATTAGGAATCTTTTAATAGTTTCTTTTATTAGAATTAGAACTATTTATAAACCAACTCCTTATGATCTATAAATAAGAGAGTCCGGTGTAGGAATAAGGGATCGAAGATTTTCAGCATCAATTGACAACTGAGGTTGGATTTTCTTCTGATCAGTAGTGTAAAATAGTTAGAGTAGATTAGATATCAGAGGTTTCTCAAAAGCAATTGTCGACTACTATTGGGTGCTGAAGATTAGTGTAGATCTCCTAGTTTCTCAGAAGCAATTGACGACTACGGCTGAGGGGTGAATGATATATTTACTTTGCTTTCTAGTTTAGATTTTATTTACTTTATTTACTGTGTTGTAAACATCTTTAAGTTTTAATTTGAATTGACGACTCAGGTTGAGATTTGCCGATTAGTGTAACAATTTTTACTTTTCCATCTTCAATTTTCTAGAATTTAATTGATGCCCAGATTTTAGAAATTTATTGATTAGAATAAACCTATATTAAGGAATTTTCGTTTTTGATTGACGCCCAAATTCTATAAGACTACAATACGGTGTAATGATACTATTTATTTTTATAAATATCCAATGGCTAAAGATTGGGATTGATGACCTCAATCTCAAGGAGGATTAGGATTTATTTCATGCACTTTAGATTAAGAAACCATTCTTTTATTCATATTTCTAAAGTAGTTTAGAACCTTAAAAGATAAATATAAACATTAAAATAGAAATATATAAATAAGATAATACTTCTTCATGGGAACGATCCTATACTAGCTCTATAATTTTTATTGTGTGCTTATAATAAGTTAAGACTTAATTAGACATATATAGTAAGCCGAACACCGACTCAGTAAGTGATCGGCTGATTGACTCAGTCGGGTATCCTAGTTCCAGCCTAATTGGAACTAATTGTGCTCTGGTGGGGGGGCGCGCAATCGATTGCACGTGATGGTTTGGGCACGCAATGGAGTCTCAAGGCGGGCTGTAGAAGGGTATGGTGTAGTCCGAGTTGGACAGATTGCGTGCTAGTGGTGGGGCGTGCAATCTGATCGCGCGCTCTTGAAAGAGTGTGTAATCAAGTCCTAAGAGACCCACAGGGAGAACGAGCCTAGTCCAAGTTGGACCAATTGCGTGCCACTAATGGGACGTGCAATTGAAATGCACCTGCTTGACAGGAAATGTAATTTGAGATCTTCTTGGGGTTGAGTTGGTCCGTACCACAGAGTTGTTGTTTCAGCCTGCGCTTCGACCATATACTATTATTTCAGTATATGGTCCCCTGTTTAGGGTTTTAAAGCTTTCGAAAAGAGTGCACCCCTTTTCGAAAGTCATGGGCATGGTCAGAGGTTGATCGAATAAGTTTGTATACTCCGAGAGGGAAAATTTGAGGTGTTTACAGATACCCCTCTTCGGCGCGTTCTTGTGAAATAAGAATATGTTGAAGAAGTAGACACCCCTCTTTCAAGATGCCTTTTCGTTTCTTTTGGGAAATCATAAGTGTGAACTGGGGATGCTGACATGAAATGTTTGGCCTTCATATCTATCAGCGCAAGCTAAGGAGGAGCATTTGAGGGCCCAGTGGTAGCTATCGAGACGCATATGTACAACCGCAGGTGCAAGTGGCGTCCCGTCGCATGTTCCGACCTGTTGCAAGTGGCAGTCAAACAGGGGGAAATTGGCAAATCCTGATTTGTGGGTGCCAGGGGCATCCCAACATATGTCATGACCTGCTGCAAGTGAAAGTCAAACAGAGGAAACTGTCATATCCTTATTTGTGGGTGCAAGGGGCATCCCATCGCATATCGCGACTTGCTGCAAGGGGTAATTAAACAGAGGGAAACTGACACAATCAAGGTACCGGGGGGCGTCATACGAATATCTAGAGACAAGGTTAAGTGACCAGATAATAAGATGTAATATCATGTAATGGAAAAGGCTTTCGCAAGTCATGTCAGACCGAGCAAGTCATGTCGTCATGTCAGACCAAATAGGTTTTGCGCTTTCGGAATATACAAACCTGTTCGATCAACCTTTGACCTTGCCCACGATCTGCGAAAAAGGACTAATCTTCTCTGAAGACTTTAAAACTCTATACTGGGACCATGCACTGAAACAATAGTACATGGTTGAGACCCAGGTTGAAACAATAGCTCTGTGACTCGAACCCGACTCAAACATAGGAAAATCTCGAATTATACACCATGCTTAGCATGCACAACTCCATTGCACGCCCCATGGTTGGTGCGTAATTGGCCCCTCCTGGACTAGCATTACCCTTCCTGAGGACCGCTTTAGACCTTGATTATGCGCCCTAATAGGTGCGTGTAATTAGATTGCATGCACTACCATCAACGCGTAATTAGTCTGCTTTGGATTGGCCTTCTACCCTTCTAGAAACCACCTAAGACACAATTGTATGCCCTACCTAGCGCGTGCAATCAGGTTATGGGCCTTAGCACAAGCGCATAATTGGGTCCTAAGAGAACCCGATCTCTAACTCCCTAGACCTCCAAAATTCTCCTATTATACGCAGTTATCATGGCATATAATTGGATTGTGCACACTAAACTATGCATGTAATCGGCCTAATTAGACTAGGATTGGGATACCCGACTGAGCTAGTCAGCCGGTCACTCACTGAGTCAGTCACCAACTCAAAGTGATTGAGCGCCTAAAATAGGGTGCATAATTCAATTGAGTGCACCAGACAAGCCGCATAATTGAAATTCACTGACCAATTGAGTGCACCCCATAGGGAGGGCACGCAATTGGCCAAATACTTATAAATAGGACCCACCACCTCGACCCAAAGACACATAATTTTTTACACAAATTTCCTTCTCTCGAGCTCCTCACTTTCAAGCTTAGGATTACGAGATTCCTCTCAGCGGCCCTGGCCTCAGGTATACTTCCCTTCTAGTTTTTAATTCTTCTAGTTCTAGTTCTTAGTTCTAGATCATTAGTTCTAGACTTTAGGTTCTTAAGCTTTTAATTCTAGATCTTAGATTTTAAAATCCCTCAAATCCTTAATCTTTACCTTTTTTTCTAGTTCTAGTTCTCAGGTTCTAGAACCAGTTCCTCTTTTTCAATTTTATTTCTAGATTTAGGTTCTAGCCCTCTAGTTCTTAAATTCTAGATCTTAGATCCTAGGTTTTAATCTAAATTTCTAGTTTACTGATTGTAGTTCTTAGTTTCTAGAATTAGTCCTTAATTTTAGTCTTCAATTCACTCTTAGAATTTCCATTTTTAGTTCTAATTTTAACTTGATTCTCTATCTTCGATTCGTAAATCCATGATTTCAGAATAAAAATTAGTTTTTCAACCTACATTACTACTAAAATAATCTCTAACCAACCAATTTGTCCAAGAGAGCTTACGGAGGGTACCCGGGAATGGGGCCAATCCTCCTTAGCATAGCGGGCCAAAACTCATTTTTTTAAGCTTTTCAGTAAAATTAGTATATTTACTTTACTTAGAATTTTAATAGAGTTAGTACATTCTTAATTATTTAGAGTTTCAATAGAATTAGTATATTCCTAATTAGTTTTCGTAGAATTAACGTATTTGCACTCCTAGGAGACTTAATTAATTAGATTTCTAATAGGATTGAGATACTTAAATTACTCAGACTCTTAGTAGGATTGGGAGACTTAGTCGAATTAGGATTCCCTGACTAATTATACCTCTAATAGGATTAAAATTATTTAGATCCCTGATAATCATAGTAAAAGTAGGAAAGGTAAAATAGTTAGAAGAGAATTAGGAAAACTAGCTTGACTAAACTTACAGGTGACCCAGTGCTGCTGACATCAGCCGACAGATGATTCAGTAAAGAGAACAACCCATATCTCCACCATGGAAGGCGTGATCAGTGACATGTTACAGCATCGATAAATATCTGCAGTTGGCGATCACAATGAACTAGGTATTTTTCTGAGATTTACCTCTTTATTTTCAGTACTTAATCACTTGTAAAAATACCGCCTTTGTCAAAGTCCACTTAGACAGAATTGGGCCACTCTTTTAGGGAACCGAAAGGGACCCAGAAAAAGCCCGTACCAACAGACTGGCGATCACGATGGGACATCTTGTCGCCAAAGCTGCTCGTGTTTAGTTAAGTTTCCTTTTCCCCTAGTTAGTTTTTTTTAGTTATAGTTTTATTACTTTTCACATTTAAGTCTACTATCGAGAGCGCATAAGCATACACTAAAGGCTCAAGATGTCAGGAATATGAAGGATTAGAATCGGTGACCTGCCGTTATGGGGATACCATAACAACCCGTTATACCATGACCAGCCACTCGAGGGCTCAGCACAATACAACTCGAAAATCAACATGGACGGCGGTGAGGAAACTCCTTTCGCACCCCCTAAAATTTAGTAAATACAACGGCACTAAGAATCCAAACCATCATCTGGCATTGTTCTGTAATGACTGCCGACCTATTCGCGACAATCACAGACTTCTGATACACTACTTTCAAAGGTCGCTCGAAGGGGAAGTCCTTGATTGGCTTGTCGGGCTCCCGCTACATAAAATTGATATATTTGAAGAATCAGCTGGGCAGTTCTTAGATCAATACAAGCATCTGATACAGGAGGCCGTCAGTCTCAGCGACTTGATGACAACAAAGAAAGAAACCGAGGAGGACTTCATCGATTTTGTATCACGCTCGAGGAAACTCACAGCTCGCGTAGGAAGTCAAATGAGAGAAAAATACACAATCGACATCATTATAGATAATGTTAGAGAGCACCTGCAAAGCGCTCTGATCATAAGTGATTGCCCAGACTTCACTACTCTTCAATTGCACGCCAGCCACATCCAGTGGCACATAAAGGGAGGAGACCTCACCTTTTCGATTACAGCACCGAAGGCATCGACTTTCAGCGATTCGAAGCCCCGAAATAACAAGAAAGGCTCAGGATTCGAGCAAGTTAACATGTATGTCAATCAAAATCAAGGCAATGGAAACAACCAGGAAAGGAACTTCGGTCAGGGTCAATACCAGAATCAGCAACAGTACGCCAATCAAAATCAGAACCAATATCCTAACCAAAACCAGTATCTTAACAAGAACCAAAAGACTGCCCAAAACTGTCCTGCCAATACCCAGGGCTATAATAATGTACCCCCACCCTAAAATTTTAATCAGCAAACCTGAGGTCTCAATCAGCCTAAACGAGATCATTATCCTCCATTACCCAATACCATTCCTAATATTTTCCACCTCCTAAGTGACCAGAACCTCATTCATTTCCCACCAGAGCAGCCACGGCCCTGACCTGCTAACTAAGATTACACCAAGTTTTGCGCTTTTCATCGATATGCGAGACATAACCTGAAAGACTATTGGGTGCTGAGAGATATGATATACGACAAGAATGATTGAAACCCGATTGACTGGGAATCCCTCCGAAATTCTAGCCAATATAACCAACA
This sequence comes from Chloranthus sessilifolius, assembly GCA_021018995.1. Classification (NCBI taxonomy): domain Eukaryota; kingdom Viridiplantae; phylum Streptophyta; class Magnoliopsida; order Chloranthales; family Chloranthaceae; genus Chloranthus; species Chloranthus sessilifolius. The sequence continues at coordinate 26,571,072 of CM037597.1, read as the reverse complement.
GCCTCCACAAAACCTTAGGATCGTCAATAACCCTTTGCCAAACCACATTCAAGGATCGGTCACCCATGTCACCACAGTAGACCTCCTAGGCAGAGCCCCTTTTCATCCATCTACCCTCATCACACGAGTTAGACATCCTGACGCCACAGCCAGTTCAAATAACCCTCCGAGGCCCACCATCAATCTAGGTACGATATTGGCTAGCCACTGCAGATATTTGGATACCATGAGAAACCTCATGTCGTACTACTTGATGACCTCGTCCTTAACTTTCAGCATCCATTCGAGTCAGAGACGTCTCAGCTTCTGCTTGACTAGCTTCATATCAGGGTAGAGGGGCAACTCATGCTCGACCATATCAGTATCCAGACCAGGCATGTCCTCGTACGACCAGGAAAAAATGTCTTGGTATGACTAAAGGAAGTCGATCATGCTTTTTCTTTCCTCGGGAGACAGTGCCGTTTCGATTTTGGTTATCCTGGGAACCTCCTCAGTTCCTAGATTGACGTCTTCGGTCTCTTCGATAATGGAGGTAGGGCCATGCTCAAAGTCGGCAAATCAGTCAAGGAGCTCATCGGGGAGCTCCTCGAAGGGGACATCCTCGTCCAGACTCGTGATCCCTACCTCTCCTTGTATTTCTACAAGGAAGGGGTCGATTTCACGTGGGACGGGCATTTTGATTAAGGCATCCTTCTGTGGGACATTCTCTGGAATTTTAAATGATAATTTTTTTGGACTTTGGATTTTTTCAATGTTTTTGGGATTTTGTAATTTTTTCGTGTTTTTGAGATTTTGTATTTTCTCCATGTTTTGGAGATTTTGTATTTTTTTCATGTTTTTGAGATGCTTGTTTTCTTCGGAGACGAACCCTTGGCAAGGCGGGTTTGTGTATTACAAGGTATTGCCTGCCAAGGGCTTATCTCACTTTTTATAGGTTTTTTTTTTTTGGGAAATGGGTGCCAAATGTTAGGCCACTCCCCGCTTCCACGATTTGGGGCAAAGATGCCCAGTTGCGTACCTGAGGGGTCGCTTCTTTACCTCTTTGGATGGAGGGTGCTGACTGATATGGCTCATTAGAGTCAGCCTCCATCATATTGATCCCCATTTCGTCTGAGATCATGTCCTCAAACGATAACTTGGTTTTGTGGTGATTTACCATAGGAGGGGTTTGTTCAAGTACCGACCGTCGTTCCTCGAAAAGGGACAATGCGGCCAAATCTATCTCCAAGCTGGGAAGGGAGATCTGGAGATTGGTGGGATGGACTGGGGCTATGGGCTTATGTGGGGTCAAATGGGTTGCCCCATTTCGATCGATCTTTACAACCCCTGCATTGACAAAGGAATCCCTGATGTGTGGCCTAGGGCGAGGTTTCTCTTCTATGTTGATTCCTCGAGCTCTTACAGCCGCGGCGACCTTGGCTTTCTCTTTGGCCTCTCGGGCCTCTTGCTCTGTGGGCTTGTATCCTAGCCCGAATCTTACTTTTTGTCCCTTAGCCACAACTGGCTCTCTTCTGCCTTGTAATTTGGGTCCCAGACCCCTTCCTTTCTGATAGCCCTACTTTTGGAGCATTGCCACTGCCGCTACCATACCGCCTCCCGTTTTAGACATGATGCCCTCAATGGGTTCTGGGAGTATAGCCGACACCTCATATTCGAAACTGTGGAGGTCGACATCCTCAGCAGTGTGCGGTATATCTAGTATGTTAGGTTTCTCCATGCTATTGGTGGCCTTCTCTTTTTCACTGTGCCCCTCTCCGATGATTGTGATAATCTTATGCCCCGATGCAAATTTGAGTTTCTGGTGCAATGTGAAAGGTATGGCTTCGACTTCATGTAGCCACGAGCACCCCAATAACAGGTTAAATGAGGATTTGATATCCATGACTTGAAACATGATGGAAAAGGTCATTGGCCCTATCAACAGCTTAAGATAAACTTCTCCCATTATTTCTCTCCCGGTATTGTCAAACCCTCTAGTGCTGTTTCTGGTGGGCCTTAACATGCACGGATCAACAACGATCTTGGTGGAGGTTCTTAACGGGCATATATTTAATACATACCCATTATCAATAGTACCAAGGGGATAATCATATTTCCGGACTCAACAGTTATATTCAAAGATTTTGAGTGACTACCTCCTTCCTCAGGTAAATCAGCATCAGAAAATGAAATGGCATTTGGAGCCATCACTTGACCAATTATCTGCCCGACTTTGTCTAGACTAACTTGGAGTGATACATGAACATTTTTTAATGCCCCCATTAATGCTTGGAAATGGAGTGGGGACGTCATCAACAAATCCCGTACAGTGATATGGGCAGGCATTCTTCTCAGCTGAGTCTCTAGTATATGTTCTCGACTCATCTTCTCGAAGGGGTTCACCGCGCTGTCTTTCTTTCCTTCTGGTTGGGCTGTACATGCAGTACTTCTGCTTTGATATCCTCCACGACTGGTAACAAAATCTCACCCTTCTCTCTGCCGTGCATTGACATCTATTTGTTCGTAGCTTAGCGGGACCTGATGAGGATCATATGTGGGTCCCGAGAGCTGGAAAGGTATGGATGCCGGTTCTTGAGGTACTTGTACTGTCAGCTTAGGAGGTGTGGGCAATACTTGATTCACCTCGATGGCAGTGGGTTGGGTGGAAAGATTGGGCCAAAAGGGGGTGGTGAAGCTTGAGGGCGGTGGCATTGGAGAGAAGGAGGTAAAAGTAGGCCATTGATAGCTGGTGGGTGCTGGTGGCAGATGGGGGGTTTGATGGGCCATTAGGTAATTGACCGGGGTCGTGGAGTTTGTCGGTGGTTGGACTGGGGGTGATGGAGTGGGTGTAGACCATTGATAACTGATGGATACGGGTGTTGGATTGGGGGCCTGGTGGCTTAAAGGGTAATCGATGGGGGTTGTGGTGTATGGTGGTAGTTGAAATGGGGCGAGCGCAGGCCATTGATGACTGGCGAGTGCGGGTGCAGGATTGGGGGCATGGAGGTTTATAAGGTAATTAATGGGGGTTGTGGTGTATGGTGTGTATGCATTGATATTTACATAATTGACGGGTGTGGTGGACAGAAAGTATGTCCGGAGATCGAAAGATTAAAATTGTGGGGTTGGGTTGGGGAAATATTCAGAAAAATTTAGGGGTTCAATTACCCTAACATTCCTTTCTTCATCATTCCTCGGCCATGGTGCCACATAATTCTCCCGATCACTGATATAATCAGATGGGTTAAATTCAAACTCCTCCTCATCTTCTATCATTCCGATGGTGGGACTAGGACCTGCTCCTCCGGTAGGATGCGGGGGTAGTGGCACTTGGTGAATATTAGCAAGCTGAGAAGGTGCAGGGGGGATGATTTTCCTGGCATTGATCAAATCCTGGATGGCGTGCTTCAATGGGAGGCAGCGATCCGTAGGGTGACCCGGACCCTGATAAAAATAACAGCGGGTATTTGGGTCATAGTTCCTTGGGATCGGGTGAGGAGGAGGTTGCGGTTGGAGGATAGCCACTAATCCCTTTTCTACTAATAGGGGCAAAAGTATACTCAAAGATTGCCCCAGAGGTGTGAAGACTCGATCGTAGCAGGCTCTCCTCTGTTCCGGGGTCATTTGCATTCCTTGCCCATTCCGCATTCTTTGCATCTGCTCAGGCCTAACAGGTGCTGGTGGGGTTGCCTTAAATTGAAACGGGGTAGTATTATTGGTCCTGGTATTGACTATGTTCTGGACATCGCCCCCTATTCTCTTCTCGTTCCTCTGCTCTGAAAATATTCTAACCCCACTAGGCCCACTTGGCACGTTCTTATTCATACGACCCTCTCTGATGGCATCCTCACATCGGTTAGCATTTTTCACTAGATCAGCAAAATTAGACTATTGCTGGTATACCAAAAAGTCTGAGATTATTGGCAGAGTGTTCTTTGAAATCATCTTTATTTTTTCATCATCAGGTATTCTAATCCTGACATGAGCTGCCAGTGCTCTCCATCGCCCTAAGTAGTCGCTGAAGGTCTCGTTCTGGTTCTGCTTCAAACGGGCCAAGTCAGACTTACGCGGCTCGATGTCTATATTGTAGACATACTGTTCTTGAAAGAGATGCGTCAAGTCCCTCCACATTTTTATCATAGATGGTTCTAAAGACGTAAACCATCTTAAAGCCAACCCAGTCAGACTCTTTTGAAAGACTTTTATTAGTAGTCTTTCGTCCTCCCCGTATTGGCACATGTCCCCGCAGTAGGACTTCAGGTGTGTAATAGGATTTCCCGTGCCATTATATTTGTCTAAGGCTGGCATTTTGAATTTAGGGGGCAGGGGGACCTCCGCGAACGGACATAAGTCTGTGAAGTCCATGGCATGGATTTCAGCACCACCCATTTTCAATAGCTGCTTTTGTATTTTGTCCAACTGTTCTTTCAGCTGCTCTGACTCTTTCGATACAGTGGTCGCTTTCTCCGCTGTTAGTTGGACTTCACTCTGGGCCACTAGGGGATGGGCAATTATGGGAGGAGGATTGAGGTTGGTCAAATCCCTAGCATAGGCCCCGCTATTCCTAATCTCGTCCTCTTCATACTGCTGGTCGGCATAGTGTGCAGCGAGGGCGGGATTCTCTTGTTATTGTTGTATGGGTTGGATGGGAATGACATGAGTAGGAGTTGGGTGAGCCCATTGGGGGTGAGGAAAGGTTTGTTGGGTGATGGGAATTTGGTTTTGAGGTGGGGCCTGATAGGGCCAGTGGGTATGGGGGAAGGTTTGGAGATGGCCTTGGTGTGTGGGGCCATGGGAGAATTGGGTTTGGGGGATGACATAGGTTTGACCCAGCTGTGAACGTTGGGTTAAATGTTGGGGGAGGTATTGTGGAAGGTGTGAGTGTGGGATTCGAGCTTGGGTCATGAACCTTTGGTCATTCTGGGTCAGGGGCCATTGATAGGTTTGGGGCACGGACCCTTAGTGGGTTTGGGCCATGGGCCCTTGATAGGTTTGGCCCAATCGGCCTTGAGGGGTCTGGGCCATGGGCCCTTGGTGGGTCTGGCCCAGTGGGCCTTGATGGGTTTGGACCATGTGGCCTTGGTGGGTCTGGGCCATGGGCCCTTAGTGGGTCTGGGTCATGGGCCCTTGGTGGGTTTAGCCTAATGGGTCTTGATGGGTCTGGGTCATGGGCCCTTGGTGGGTTTGGGCCATGGGTCCTTGCTGGGGTTTAGCCCAATGGGCCTTGATGGGGTATGGCCCAGTGGGCCTGGATGGGTCTGGGCCATGGGCCCTTGATGGAGTTGGTGGGGTATTGGGCCATGGGCCCCTGGGATATGTGAGAAAAGGGGGTTTGGGCCAATGGGCCTTGGGGTGAGTGGGTAATGGGGGTTTGAGTGGTGTGGATTATGGGGGGTTGATGGGGGTCATGGGGGAGTGAGGCACGGAGATTGGCTAGGGTATGGGATGGGTTCATGGGGTGTGGAGGAGAGGAGGTGTTTTGAGAAGCCTTCCACACGGAATAGGCTTGGAACATCTCTTCCATCATGGTCATGGAGGAAGGGTTGGATGGAGATGGGGGATTTAAGGGGTGATGGGGTATGGGTGGGATGGATGTGGAGGATAAATTGGGCATGGCCTCAGTGAAATTGGGCATGACGGGGGTAGATGGGGGGATTGGTGGGGGATCGGATAGGGAGGAAGTGGTGTATGTGGATGCAGGTAGATCGGGTCTATAGGGGAAGAAGGGAAGCGAGGCATGGATGTGGATTGGGAAAATGGGTTTGGCATGGAAGTGGATGGACTATGGGGTGGGTTTAGCATGGGTATGGGATGGAAAATGGGCATTGTTTAGGCAAAAGATGGAGAATGGGGGGTTGGATTTTGGATATTTTGGGGGGTAATGGATGGAAATATGGGGGCGCCGAATGGGCCGGTGACGGTAAAGGGGGGTTGGGTGAGGGGGATGGTGGAAAAAACTTCTCCTGAATGGGAGTGGGTTGGAGAATGTGGCGAGGATGAGTCGGGATCGGCGTAAGCCGGGTCCACTACCCACGACATTCTTCCGAAGTGCCTCGGAATCGTAGCCGCGGGTCTTGAATTAAGGTACGAGAGCCACCCAAAAAGGGAATTCCAAGACCCGCGGCTACGATTTCGAGGCACTTCGGAAGAATCGAAGGAGAACCTTCAATCTATTGAAAGCAAGGAAATAGAGGCAAACAACCTGATCCCTCGGAATGAGTCAAAAAGAAGTTGCCCTCTTTTGACCGGTAGGGGAGTATTGGGTGTCGGAGATGGCGGGGGCCAACAAGGCACTAAGCACACTGATCGGGGAACTCGGGAGGTAGAAAGGGCCAAGGATTTGGGCTGGGGCTGTGCAGACAGGCCTGGCGCAACTAATATTTACGCCCAAGTTGCAGGGCAACCTTTTTACACTGGCACAACTATTAGTTGCGCCAAGGTAAAAAAATGGACTTTAAGGCCGGCGCAACTATTAGTTGCGCCAGTTATAATTTCCAGGTTTTTGGGCTAGCGCAACTAATACATGCGCCAGGCAAAATCTACTTCTCCAGAATGTTTGACAGCAGCCACCAACACCCGAAATGAGTTTGTTTTTTGTTTTTTTATGGAAGCTAGGCTTCCGGGAACTGAGTTATTTTTTTTTTTGGTGATCGATTCTCTCCTCACCATACCTAAAAGGTTTGAGTCCGGTATAACTTGCTAGTGCACTCCCCAATGGTTTTAAGCTTTGGAATGGGAACTCCCCCGATATACCTCCGGTGCAAGCGCCTTCTCAGATACTAGGTGGGTTAGGACTTTTCTAGATCATCACCACTAGGGGCTGTCGCCATACTAAGGCTCGGGAGTTTATGTGTTTGCCTAATCCCAACCCCTTTGAAAATCTAACCCGCAAAATAAATTAATTAAGCTCCCTAAATTGGTTCAATTTTAATTTATTTTTTTCAAAGCTTTTTTTTTTTTTTGGAAAGTTTTCTTTAGTTCAAAGAACGGGGGTGATTATCCCGTGCCGCCACAACGGTTCGGCGCCCACTGGCGGAATATGAGTGCTCAAGTAGGCCCGCCAATCGGCTAAGGTACTTTAAACGACGGAATATTTAAAGAATTGAAAGACAAGGCACAAGTAGGCCCGCCAATCGGCTAAGGCACTGAAATGATGGAAAAGTAAGGAAATTAAGAGATGTAGGCCCGCCAATCGGCTAAGGCATGTAAATGACAGAAAAGTAGGGGTGAGAAAAATGACTTAATCGGAGGGGTGAGTTAAAAAAACAGCAAAAATAAGACAAAAAAATAGCAATAAATGTTAGGAAAAATAAACAAAGGCCTAGTTCAAGGGGAAGCTCTACAAGCTACTCCCCAGCAGAGTCGCCATCTGGGCAACCGTGGGAATTAAGATGATCCCGTCGCGATGATGCGCTCTCTAACGAAAACATATAGAGTCGCCACCCGGAGCTTTCGGTGTCTCAGGATACCTAGTTCATTTTATGAGCACCGAAGTGCTAAAAATATGACTCTGAATCCAGTCCACACAAAAGGCTCTTGGGTAGGGGCTTCGGTTATCGATCGGGAAGGTGTTAGGCACCCGATCAACCGACTTAACGCGGTCTCTACTAATGGCCAAAAATAAAATGAAGTAAAAGAAAAGAAAACGGTTCCCTCTTACCTAAATGGGCCTCCAATCCTATTTGTGCCCCTCCGTTCCTACCAAAAATTCGGCGGCGTAACGACACAAAATGAGAGGATAGGGAGAGAAAAAGGAGATAGGAGAAGAAAGGGGAGAGCCGGAGCCCTCGAGCCCTTGTAGCACTGTAGAGGAGCCTTGCGTGGCTCGCTTTTGCTTGAGCTTTTGGAGGCTTGAATGGTGGAAAAAGGAGTTCTAACCACTAAGGCCTACTAGCTAAGAGATGGAGAAGAGAGGCTAGGGGATCACACACACCTAGGCTAAGGGTTTTGGGTGTAAGAGCAAGCTTGGGAAGGGTTTTTGAATTCTGGATTTTAGGTGAAAATAGTACACCAAAGGGAGGAAGAACTTCTCACTTGGAGCTCTTTCTCTCTTAAGCAAAATTCTCAATCCCTAAACCAAGGGGAGGGGGGCTCTATTTATAGGAAATGGGTGGATTAGGAGGGTGTTTAGATGCTAAGCATGGTTAAGAATTAGGTAATCTAACATCTAAGGTTTCCTAGGTTTTTTGGAGCCTTGAAATGTGTGAGAAGGTCCTCCAATGCTGGATGATGTGGTGAGGCCTTAAGCCACTTAAAGGGGTACAAATAGGCTTCAAAAGGGTGCAACAGAACTAGCAAAACACACCCCAAAGGTCAAGGTGGTCAACAAATCAAACTCCAAATATGAAATTCGGGGCAAAATCCAACAGTTACTGTTCATATGCCTGGCGCAACTATTAGTTGCGCTAGGCAAATATACAGTAAAACAGTATGTACAGTGCCTGGAAGTCAGCTCGCGAGGATGGGGCCCACTTTTGAATCTGGCACAACTATTAGTTGCGCTAGGCTTAAAATAAGAGAAAATTAGCCTGGCACAATTATTAGTTGCGCCAAGAAAAGTTTAATACTGGCGCAACTATTAGTTGCGCCAGGCCATTTCTGGGGAGAAATGGCCTCCAGGCTCGATATTCCATATCTTTTAACGTATACCTCTGATGGGAGCGATTCTTAGACCGTTGGAAAGCTGATGATCTCTACTTCATAACGGTATGAGACTCAATTGCAGTAGAGGGTCGTAGCCAGTTTCAGTGCACCACTCTTTATCCATAGCCTGGTAAGGTTAGGTTTAGGGTTCAAAATGGATTCTAAGGGTCGAGATTGGTTTCTAAAGGTTCGAGATAGGCTTCTAATGGATCTAGGGTGATTCCTGAGGGTTTTGGGGTGATTCCTAAGGGTTCCATACATGCCATCAAAAGCTCAGAATTACACCTCTCTCGAAAGGTGTTTCGATCGAGCCTTAGGCCAAATTTGAGTGTCTACAAAAATCTAATTAATTTAATTTCCTAATGCTACCAGAAGTCCAATTACTATTAGTCTCCTACTTGTACTAGGAATATAGATATATCAATTCTGATAAAACTCTAATTAAATCAAGCATGCTGATTGTACTAGAATTCTAAGTAAAATAATTATAATAATTCTGCTGCAATTCTAATTAAAGCAATGAATTAATTTTATTAAAATCTAATTAAAATAAATGAACTAATTTTATTAAAGTCTAATTAAAATAATGAATTAACTATACTAAAAATCTAATTAAAATAAAGGAACTAATTTTATCAAATTTTCTAATCAGGTCGAGGAATTAACTTTACTAAAAAAAATCTGATTTAAAGTAATGAATTAACTATACTAAATTTTAATTGAGATAAAGGAACTACCTTTTTACTAATTCTGATTAAAGCAATAAATTATATTATACTAAAATTCTAACTGAAGCAATAAATTAATTTTACTAAAATTCTAATTAAAGCAATGAATTAATCCTACTAAAAATCCAAAAAAAAAAGGAGAGTGTTTGGCCCGCTATGCTAAGGAGGATTGGCCTTGTTCCTGAGTACCCTTCATAAACTCCCTTGGGCAAATCAGGTGGCTGAGATTAAAGTAAGTTAAATTTTGGATTATAAAATAGTTTTTTTTTTTTAAGATTTTTAGAGTCATTTTTAGGATTATAATCATGAATGAAATTATGAAACTAGGATTATAGAAAACTAAATTAATATTTGAGATTTTAGAAATATTAAACTAATAAATTAAAACTAGAATTTAAAATTTTAAGAACTTAATTCAAGTCCGAAATCAGAAAATCAGGCTGTATGGTTAAGGACTAGTTCTAGAAACTAAGAACTAGAACCAGAGATTAAGATTTTAGAACAAAATTAAAGTCTATGGCCGGTGAATAAGGCCATCAGATTAAGGACTGATTCTAAATTCGGAAAACTAGAATGAGGTATTGAAATTACGGTCTAAATAAAAGAGTCTACGGTCTAAAACTAAAAATTCAATATTAATAATTGAAACTAAGGGAAAATCCTAAATCTAGAACTAAGATTTTTACCTAAGACCGGGGTTGCGGAGAGGAATCTCAAAAATTTGAAGCTTGAAATCATGACTAGGTTCCTCTACGTGTTCGTTTTTAGAGTTCTCTGGTTTCAGAATCCCACAAAAATCCGTTCTCTCTCATGTTGTGTGCCCTCTCTTTGGGGTGAATTGGAAAAAAATCTTTTATAGGTTTTTCTGCAATTAAACACCCTGTTTCAGGCATTTAACTAGATTGCACAACGGTCTCCCGGTGCTTAATCGCTTTAAGTCGGTTACCGACTCTGTGAGCGACCGGCTGACTTGTTCAGCGAGTTTCCTGGTTCTAATAATGTTAGGACTAATTAAGCATCTCTTTCAGAGCATTTAATCGAGGAAGCTTGGGGGTCAAGGACTGTAAGACTAGGTCGGGCATAGGTGAATTGCGCGCCAGTGGTCGGGCGCTCAATCCGATCGCGCATCTCATGTGAGGCATGTGATCGAGTCTCGAAGTGGTATGGGAAAGGAAGTCTGGCTTAAGAGGGGGACTGACTGCACGTGTGTGGTTTGGCGTACGATCGAATTGTGCATGTGGTTTTAGGCACGTAATTCGGGGCTGTCCAGGTTCAGGTCGGGTCTGAAATGCCTGACTATTGTTTTAGCCTGCATTTCGACTATATACTATTGTTTCATTATATAATCTCCCTACGTCGAGATCTGAGTCACAGAGCTATTGTTTCAGCCTGTGTCCAGCCATATACTATTGTTTTAGTGCATGGTCCCTACGTTAGGGTCATGGGGTCTGAAATGTAAGACCATTGTTTCTGTTTGCATTCTGACTATATACTATTGTTTCAGTATATAGTCTCCCTATGTCAGGATCTGAGCCACAGAGCTATTATTTCAGCCTGTGTAAAGCCATGTACTATTGTTTCAGTGCGTGGTTCCCACGTTAGGGTCATGGGGCCTGAGCCACAGGCTATTGTTTCAACCTCTGTCCAGCCATATACTATTGTTTTAATATATGGACCCACATTGGGGTTGAGAGGTCGAAGGAGGTTGATCGAACAGATTTGTATATTTTGAGAGGGCAAAATGGGGTTGTCTACAAATGCCCCTCTTCGGTGCGCTCTTGCGAAGTAAGAATGTGTCGAAGAAGTAGACACCCCTCATTCGAGGTGTCTTCTCGTTTCTCTTGAAAAATCACAGATGTGAACTGGGGATGCTGACATGACATTCTTGGCTTTCTTATTTATCAGTGCAAGCTAAAATGGAGCATTTAGGGGCCCAGTGATAGCTATCGAAAGGCGTGTTCCATGCCGTGGATGCCTAGGGTCGATCCCGTCGCATATCACGACCAGTTGTCATAGACAGTCGATGGGGGAAGTCAACGTATCCTATTCCGTGAGTGCAAGGGGCATTCCATCACATAGTGTGACTTGCTACGAGTGACAGTCAAACAGAAAAGAGAATCATCATATCCTAATCTGTGGGTGCAAGGGGCATCCTGCCGCATGTCGTGACCTATTGCAAGTGGCAGTCAAACAGAGGGGTATGACACAGTCGAGGTATCGGGGGGTATCATACAAATGTCCATAAGGTCCATGGACTAATAATACAATGTAATATAATGTCGAAGGCTTTCGCAAGTCATGTCAGATCGGGCGCATCATTGCTCACACCAATGCACGTCAGGCGTTCCTTTTCCAATAGGTGTTTATAAGTTCTTAGATTAAATATACTCATTATTCAGTTTCTTAGGGGAATGGCTTGTTTGGGCTGGTAATTAAAGTAAATTTTGGTGAATTTTGGTAAGTAAAGGGTCTCTTTTTTTATTTTAGTTTCTTTTATTATTTTTTTTTGTTCGCTTTGTTTTAGAGATTATAGAGATTTTGTTTTTGGAAGTAAAAGATTTTTGGTTTTAGAATTAAGAGATTTTATTTTTTTGAAGTAAGGGGGTTTTGAAATTTTGGGATTTTTAACTTAGGATCAATTCAGTTGTAAATCTTTTAAAAACGTGGCTTCCGAGATGTCGCTAAGCAAATCCACCGGTACCGAATTTGTGGACCCGACCTGTTTGTGTGGTTGTGAAGACGACACTTGGCATACCAGATACTCCGTCTAACCTTCTTGGCAAATACTGATGATTGTCTCTTATGGGAGGACTACAGTGATTCACGAGTCGAGAGAGATGGGTTTTGAAGACATTTTGACTTAATCCTAGCTAACTATATATTTCAAGAGTAATATCGAGTAATTGAAAAGTGGGTAGTACTTACCTAGGGGTGATACTTACCTGTGTTGTGCATAGCTGGTGTAGTCTGTGATGGGACTGATGGGTTTTCGAGATTTCTGTATAGCTGGTGGCAGGACCAGCTGACTGTCACCGTGACATAGCGATGGGACTTTAGAGATTTCTTCTCTTTTCTTCTTATGTCCGCTGTGGCGGAGCTTGGCGGTCTCCAATGTGATGAAATGTCTTGGGGAGGTGATGTCGCGATGGGACTTAGGGATTCTTCCTTTCTTTGGCTAGATACTGGACAAGTCCTGGTAGGACATGAGGATTCTGACAAGATGTTTGCACTAGAACTTGGCATTGGTCGGATGCGATGGGACATGGGAGGAGTCTCGAATCTTCATGCATTTCTGTTGTAGTGGTGTCTGGCGACTGTTACGTAGCAAGAAATTCAGGAAGAGGGCTCTTTGCTTTAGTGATGGGACACGATTGATCTTTCTTCCTTTTCATCATATGGTGTGGCAGGTGTTGTTTGAGCTTTTCGAGTAGTGATGTTTGTGATGGGATGTTGGCTGAGCATAGTTAGCGATGGGACTTTCAGAAAGTTTGACTCCATGAGCTATTTCGTGATGAGGATTTCGAGGAGGTGTGATTGGTGTCACGATGGGTCATGTTCGTGATGAGATGGAGTCATAGTCCTCTTGCGAGGGGACATGTTCATGAATGTGTGGTGGTGTTGTGTCTGGCTGTTTTCAGGTGGTGACGCTTGCAACGGAATGTTGATGGGGTATTTGTGCGATAGGCGCATCTTATTTCTTTCTTTGGCAGATCTTGAGTTATATGAGATCACATTGTGGTTGCGTTGGGATTGGCTTCATTTTTGGTTTCTCACAAAAGGATGTGTGGTGGCATGATTGATTTTTCGCGATGGGACTAGCTATTGAGATGGTATCATGTGCATGCTTCTTATCATGATGGGATATGCATGAGCGGCTACCCCTCTCTCTTTCTGAACAGCCAGTGAGGCTACGCGATGGGACAAGAGACTTTTGATCGAGACGGGGCAAAAAAGATGTGAGGGTGGATGAATTCGGGTATTGTGCGCTTGGTACATGCCGCATGATTGAATTGTATGCCTATTTTCGGGCGTGCGGTTAAAGGCTTGGAGGGTTGTTTACGCATGTGGAAGTGTGCGTGTGATTGGATTATGCGCTCCAACACCTATGTGTGATTGGCGCGTCACCACGTCACTGTGTGGGTGACCTCTCGTATTGCACAGCTTAGGGGGGTTGTTTGATGGGATTGCGTGACTTGCAATATGCGTGATCAGAGCATCACACGGGCAGCATGGGCGATGGTTCAGTTGCGCGCTCGGGTTGGAATGCGTGTTTTGGATTATGCGCAGTGTGCCTGGCGCATGACTGAGTCAAGCACATGTGTCCAGGTGCGTGATTGAGTTCATACTCTATATAAGCAAGGGAGCCTTCATTTGTTTCTCATTCTCTGGTTTAGTCTCGAGTTTTACTTTTTCTGGATATTTTGTGTTCTAAAATTCATGTTTTAGCAATATCGAATGATCTAATCGTCCGATTGGGATGTTGTTTCTTCCTGTGTTCGTGATTTCATGATTTCACATGATCTTTGCCCTGAGGTGATGCTCGGGGATGGTGTTATTCTGGAAATGGCTGATATTGGGAATGAAGGCGCTAGTCTTTACATCGATCCCTTTTAGGGAGCAGTGAAGGCAGTGTTGGGGAGGCGGCGGCGGAGGAGGTGAAGATGGCAGAAGAGAAGGTGTTACAAGTGGATGGATGTATTACCCAACCAATCCTTCCTGAAGCCTTCGATTGGACGCTCCGCTCCTCGCTTTTGTTGATTTTGGGTTTTTAGTTTTCGTTTTGGGTTGTAAGTTAGGTTTTAGGTTTTCATTTTGGGTTGTAAGTTAGGTTCTAGGTTTTCATTTTGGGTTGTAAGTTTAGGAGGTATGCCTCCGATAATACATGTAAAGAATTTTGGTTATAAATAAAAGGATGTTTTTTGCTTATTGTGTTTATTTATTTGTTTAAACTTATTAATTAATTGGTCTATCTGATTTGTTTGACATATTTAGGATTTTACTTAGCTTAGAGTTTCGGGATTCATTCTGGATTTATTCAGGGTTTATCCCAAGATTAATTTGCTTTATTGAGTTTTGTTTAGAGAGTTCACTTGGTTCTAATGGGTTTGTTGGGGGCATTTTTTTTTATTTTTCGTGGTCCAAACAAGTCAAGGTCTTGCCTTAGAGAGTTATTTTTTTGTTTAAAGTTTAAGGTATTTTGTTTTAGTCTTTTATTTGATTTGAGATAACACTTGTTAGAAGTGTGTGAATTTAGGCTTTAATTTAAAGTTTCTAGATGGGTGTTAAGTGTTTGAATCCTATTGGTTTGTTTACTTTGCTTTGAGTTTGTGTTCTTTTTTTTTTGGAGGGGTAAGTGTTGCATGATTATTGGTTCGTCTAGGCTAGTCATGGATTGTGATTTTTCAAAGGGGGTATGTGTTTGATTTGGATTTAATTAGATTGGAAGGAATTAAAGGTGTGGCACTTGTCACTCTATGGTTTAGAAGGTATAGCTTATAAGTGTGAGCCCAAAGGCTTTGGTTTTTTTTTTTTTTTTTAATCTTATTTCAAGCTTAGGATTTTTGAAGTTCTGGAGCATTTGTTTTGTGATTTTTGGGCATTCTTTATTGATGTCTTTTCTTCCTTTTTGTTTTATATCCCAGTTATTGAACTCGAAGAGTTGTGATTATTAAGGATTATTGGGAATGGATGGGATTGGGAATGTAAGGTAGCAGTCGAATTACTATCATGTTAAGGAAAGACGTGCAGGAGAAAAAGGTGGTAGAAAGGAAACGCAACGATAAGGCGGGGCCAGAGTTCTCGTGACCGATGCCTATTTATCCTCGGTAGGCTTTGCAGATTCATTGTTAGTTGCTCCTACTGGTTATGCTTTCCAAGGTGAGCTTCCAAAGGTGGATCTCGTAGATCCTGGGTGGCTTTCCGTGAGCCACTCTTTCTTTTTTGCCGGCTTGGGGTGGGGAAAGGTTATCATTGCCAGGATTTGTTCAGGGTGCGTTCCTCCTCCGGGCTTCTCCGAGATTTCTGGTTTCCCGAATAAATTTGGATTCGGGCATTGCCTGAGCGTGCGGATTTTAAATTTCATGTTTAAAGTTGTATACTCAGAGGGTATGCCCTCGGTGTGTTTGAAACTATTTTATTCATTTATGAAGTGATTGCGTTTCTAAATTCCTCTTGTGGTTATGTAGTAAATTTTTGGTTTATTTTTTCTTGCAATTTATTTAACTTGTTTTAGGTGTGATGTTTTTCTTATTTAATACTTCTTCGAGTTTGGTTCGATTGGGTTTATCTTAATTTGAATCTGGGGTATGTTAGGAGCATTTTCAGTTTAGTTTAGTCTAGTCTAAGATCAAGTGCGTAAGTGATGGGGGGCATTTTTTTCATCATTCTTTTTAGTTTAGTTCGGTCTTAGTTGAAGTGTATAAATAATGTTGGGCGATATTTTTTTTTTAGTTTAGTCTGGGGTGTCTATATTTTTTTTAGGTCAGGAGTGTTTTTGGATTGATCTTGACCAGGGCGGAGTTTAGGTCAGTAATTAGTGTCAGAAGTCTTCGAATTTAGGCCTGTTAACTTGCTGTTTTGTGGGTTGTTCTTCGAATTTACGCTTGTGAATAGCGCACTTCTCTCGGGGGGCATAAACAAATTGTGCGCCGCAATGGGACCGCGTGCTTCAGAGGGTCGGAAGGTCATTAAGCGCCAATGTCGGGTCGTTTAACCAAGTTAAATGCATAGCATGGGGCGCAGGATTAGGGTGGTGGCCGGTCACTGTGGGGGTGAATGCTGGCATTCGCTCACCGCCGGTTCGGGCACTTAAAGTGATTACGCGCTTGATAGGCTGCGCGCAACCAGGCGATCGGGTTAGTTGGAGCGGGCGATGATTCGTTTACGCGCTCACAACTGGTCGTTTGATCAGAATTAAGCTCAGGGACGGTGGTGAGTGATTGGGTTTAGCACGTGAGTTTACACGCCCGATATAGCCGTGTCCTATAAATAGTTCAAAATTTTTCATTTCTTGTTTCTTTGCGCTCTAGTTTTCATGTTTTCGTGATATCTCGCGATCCGACCATCCGTTTGAGGCACCGTTTCTTTCATTCTCTTCAATTTTTTGAGCTCTTTCTTTCAGGATGGAGGGTGGGGGTATTGATAGGCATGATCTTACTATCTCTGAGTTGGAGAGGATGATGGGGGAGATAGGTGAGACCTCTGAGGCTCGGACCGATGTCGTTGTCGTGGAGGAGGACGTCGGGGAGATAGTTAGAGAGGAGGTATAAGAGGGTGACCAGGTGGGGGTCAGGGAGGAGGTGCTCAAGATTGAGCAGGGTGTAGCTATGAGAGGGTCAAGGGTGAGGGAGCTGAGGGCGAGAGAGCTGAGGATGAGGCTGAGGAGCACCAGGGTGAGGAGCGTCGAGATCGCAGACACTTCCCGCTGGAGGATTTCTTCGCTCGAGGCCGGGTAGGTACCTGTGAGCAAGAGTTCCTTCATTTTCTAGGCATTCAGGTTATGACATAGACTTATTAGGATCTGGAAACCCTTTTTAATTTATGTCGAACTTGCATTGATCATTGACTGTGTGCTCACTCATGCATCATGACTGCGTCTAGAGGTAGGTCAGGTTTCTGCTTTATTGTTCTTATCATGTTTTGTGTGCTTTTTATGAATTGTCATTGTGTGTCTCAATTTACTATTTGCTTTTAGCTTTAGGTTTACTCTTCATAGGTGTGTGTTAGTCTTACTTTTCATTATATTTTTGTTGCTCGTTATTCTATTCGACAAGAGCCCCCACAGCTAGTTATCAGCTTGGCGTGGACCGAGTCCCATACTTGGTATTGTGCCTTATCAAAGTTTCAGCAGGGGTGGTTGGTGTCTTTTGGTTTTGGTCTGATCCTAGAGTTGGAGCCCTTTCAGGTCAATCGTGTCCTGATTGCGGCGATCTTGGAGAGGTGAAGGGAGGAGCATCAGGCGCTTCTCTTTCTAGTTGGTATGATATTGCTGACTCCAGAGAACTGGGTTCGCATTACCGGTCTTCATTTTGAGTGTGAGCCGATCATGGGGTGGATGGCAGGAGAGTATTTGGCGATGTGCGAGGAGATTTTAGGTGTACCGTATAGGTAGAGTGGATCGGGGCCAGGTGTAGTTCGAGTCACTTAGTTTTTTGATACGTTTGCTAGTGGCTTCGTCCCTCCGAGGCGTCATTCAGAGGTGAGGGCATCTTATGAGGCGCAGTGCATGGTGGTAGCGGGTCGTGAGCCCATAGTTGAGCCGGGGTTGACTGCAGATAGAGTTCTTCGAGCATTCTTGATGCACTTCCTCGGTGCAGTACTCTTTTCTTCTTCGACTCGGGATGCGTCACCGGTTGTTTTTGATGGTTCTCAAGGACTTGGATCGGGTCCCTACTTACATGTGGGGTGCGGCCGCATTGGCGCATCTCTATGAACAGCTTTATCATCGAGGACGAGGCGTCACGATGATCGGAGGTTTCCTTCCCTTCCTCCAGGTGAGTTTTAGTTAATTGGTGTCATGGTGTCTCTGGTTTTTTTTTGTCGTAGCAGCTATTCAATGTTTCTTTTGTTGTTTGGTTTTAGTTTTTGGCGTATGATCATTTTACTTTTCTTCATCCGGGGGTTTCGTTGGAGGTGAGGTTCATGTTTTAGTGGATGCATGTGTGGAGGGCTTGCTTGTTTGGGTTGTAGGTGATTTAGAGGCCATACGCGTCCGAGGAGGATACGGGTGTGCCAGTGATTCAGTCTGGCCAGCCCTTCTTCGACGTGGACATATGGGTCCATTGTTTTGAGAAGGTGGAGAGGATCCACCTATCTCGGGCGGTGTGGCAGCTCGGGCTCGCTCAGGGAGTCCCTCCGGAGATTCACCACAAGGTGGTGAAGAGGATGACCGACCCCTCTGGCCGAAACTTTGCAGAGAAGATGGCGCTTCAGATGGCTGATTTTAGAGCCGGGGGGACAAGGGTGACAGGGGTGCGTGATGAGGCAGATGTCCGAGAGTATAGGAGATGGTTTAGTGCATTGGGTGGTGGGCACCTCTTCACACGTCCCTTCCATGGGAGTGGTTCTTTCACGATTGGTGAGCCGGAGTCGGCGTCAGCATTAAGGGAGAGATTGGCCGCATTGGAGTAGGGCCATCTCACCGCAAGTGTGCTGGGGGTGTTAGATGCCCTCCATAGGGCGATGGAGCAAATGCGGTGTGCTCCTCATTTGGATGAGGAGATGCTGCACTACTTAGCCCTCTCAGTTGCTCATGCTAGGGGAGCGGAGGATGAGTTGGGGGTTCAGCTAGCGGAGACTCGACAGCTCCTGGTGAGTTAACTTATTGGTCTAATTGTTTATGTATTATGTGGACTTGGCCTTCTAATCGTTCTAACATAGTTGTTGTGTCTTATTTTATTTTGGGCAGTCGGAGAGGGAGGCCGAGGTCTCCAGTCACGTGGAGATGATCGGGTAGCTATGCAGTCAGTAGCAGGTCGGCCAAGAGGTGGAGGCCAGTTTGTGATCTAAGATTGATCGATTGGTTAGTGTCTATATGAACTTGGTTTTGTTAATTGTTATCATTGTGAGCTTACCAACTGATGTGTTTATTGTCATTCGTAGAGAGACGAGCTCGCTGCTGGACTTCCCGTCCTGCCGTTTGATCCATCTTCAGTTGCTTTCTCTAGTCGAGAGGATCCAGCGTTGGCTCAGCTTCGGGTCGAGCTGGAGTACTGGGTAAGTTCCATTCAATCTTTCAACTCGTTTGTATAATTATATTAGTTTGTCGGGTGTTATTATTTCATTTTCTTGATAGTTTACTAACATTACGTGGTATTTTAGCGTCGGGTTGCCAAGGCTCTTCAGACGAGGGAGGCGACTACTGCCTCTCTATGTCTCAAGGGTCAGGTATAGTTTCTAGTTTGGTGTACTTCAGCTGAGGTTATTTCATCTTATTCGTTCTGACATAGTTTGTGTTGGCTTGTTTAGTGTTGTGCAGGCAGTTCCGGACTCTGCTCCTGAGGCTCCCCCTCAGGGGTCTACTGCTATTCCTTCTCAGGTATATTCTAGTTATTGTTTTCATAGTTTATTTGTAATTATAGTGTTTTTTGATGTATTTGTTTGTTCTCATTGCAGCTGCCTACGTTTGTTCCCTCTGTGCCTCCTACTGATCCAATGACTGCTACGACCATTGAGCGACTACTGGAGGGAGGCTAGATCTGGTATGACTCTTTCCTTTTCAAAGTTTCTTGTTTTTTTATGTTTATATAAATATTAGTTTTCTTTGACTTGGTGTGGTTACACTAGTTCGTCAGCTTGAGGAGGCGCGTCTAGAGGCGGTGCGAGCGCGCGCCACTCCCGAGGCAAGACGGATCCTTGGGGAGACGCAGAGTCACGATGACCTATTCATCGAGATGATGGTTGTATAGAAGACTCAGGCTGAGTCATTGGAGGCAGCACGTCATACGATGCAGGCAGAGATGCAGGTGTCCCTAGATCGGCTGCAGTATCGTTTGACGAGGAGTGAGCAAGGTGGTGCGTAGGTTGGCTAGTTAGTTTGGTGGATCAGAGTCTAGGGCTATGGGTTCCTCGATTGGGCAGTCTCGTCACACGTCACTTGATCGTGTCAGGGGTGATGCTCGTGAGGATTCTGTTGTTCGTGAGATTCTTCCTCATTCTCGATCGAGGCGGTCTATTAGTCAGATGAGTGAGGGCGGCTCTGTAGTGGGGCTGCGTTGTCTAGAGGTTTCGAGGACTTTGGGTGCCGGGATTGTGTTTTCTAGAGGCAGTGTAGAGAGTAGGGGTGTATGTGTGTATTTTTTTTTCATTGTGTGCATTGTACATACAGGGGGGATGCCCCCAGTGACAAGTTTAAAAAGAAACAAATTTTGATATATATATATATATATATATATATATATATATATATATGGAGAATTTTGGTTTAGATGTACCTGATTGGCTCCTTTCCTTTTGATTACCTTTTGCATTTGTCTTTTGCTTTTTAGTTTCTTCAGCGTCATCAATCGTCATTGGGACTTGGATGCTTCCTAAGCTAGCCCAGTGATGGTTGAAGGCTGCTTTGTACCTGCACAGGTAATGGTAACACTATCAGTAATTTTTGTTCTCCCCCTTGCTAGTTGTCAAGGGCGGTAAGTTTCTTAGACCAGGGTCTGGTAGTAAAAGATGGATATGTTGCTCTTTTTCATTTCTTTTTTTTCTTTTCTTTTTTTTTTTTTTTTTTTTGAAATAGAAATAATGCACAGGGAAATCAAATAACTAGAGCAATAAAAAAAAAAATGCCCCACTGTAGGAGCGTGGAAGGATCGGTAGTATAGTATATTTGGTAGCATTCTCTGGATGGTGACTTCGTTATTTTACATCTTCTTTGTGGACGAGTCGACATCTCTAAGGTGACTCTCGTTCTGATCTAAAAGAAAAAAATGCCCCAGTGTGCAGATGCAATGGACCTTTCATGGGCTTTAGATGAGCACTTGGATCTTTAAGCAGTCATGGATATTTGGTGAGTTGGTTTTGAAGAAAGGTTGATCAGTACTGTCATCGAACCGATGGAGGTCTCTTTGATTAGGTTAGTTGTATGTCGGGGGTCTATTTTAGGGTGATGATCATCCTATCCCGTAGTTACTAGGGAGAAGTATGGTAGGTATAGTAAGTGATTGCATCAGTCATCATTTATTAATTTTCGGTTTCATTTCTAGGAGTATCCTATAAGGCTTTTGATTTATCGTCCGAAAAAAATAGAAGAGAGGGGTAAGGCTCAGTGATGTGGGGAATAGTTTGTATCTAATACTTTCCAAAGGGGGTGAGTAACAATCTTTTCCTCAGAGGGATACGGGGCACCATGATTGAGCTCTTCGTCATGTTTCGGTACCATCAAAATCTCACATTCTATGATTAGCAGAGTTTGTCCTACTCCCGCCACCTTACGACGACATCTAGTAGTATGGGGACATCAGGGTTGCCCTCGCAGTTTGCTTATACATTTCTAGTAAAGTCACTAAAGACGTCCTCACAGTCTGCTTATGCTTCCCTAAGCTAATTGACTTATTCATTCGTCATAATGCTCTCACTCAATTTTTTTATATATGTATTTTTAAAAGCATCCTGCTAGAGCAAGAATAGTGAGTTTTGATTGAACCTAGCATTTTCATTTTTTTGTTCTAACGTCTCCTCCAATGGCGGGGGAGGGGAAAGGAGAATCGGGTGTTACTTATGTTTTTGAAAGAGGTTAGATATGTCACTAATACTTCAATCAGATTTCTAGAATAAGAAAAGTGGGCGATAAATTGGAGGTCTTAAGGATATTCTGAGAATTGATGACGTACGACCAATGAATGGGTCGTGACGACTACGGGAGTGATAAGTATAAGTATTTAACCATAATATGTGATAATCACGACGCTAAGGGTAGTATTTTATAAGGTACATGGCATTTCAAGGGCTAGGGAGTTCTTTCCCGTCTTGGTTCACCAGTTTGTATGTATTTACAGGGTATGCGGCTGTTATAACATAAGGGCCTTCCCAGTTCGGTTTCAATTTTCCTTTTGGATGGGCGTGCTTGGAAGGCATGATTTTCTTCAAACTAATTCTCCAATATTAAAGGTTCGTTCAAGGACTTTCTTATCATAAGCCCTGGCCACTCTCCTCTGATATACCTGAGCATGATCAGCCGCCCTTAGACATGTTTCATCGAGCTGCTCTAGTTGTGTGAGTAGGACAATTCTCCTCTCGTCTAAGGATAGCCCATCATCAAGTTGAATCTGCAAGGATGGTACATATATCTCATATGGTAGGACTACCTCCATCCCGTAGGTAAGGAGATAGGGAGTTTGGCCAGTGGCCATACGAATAGAGGTCCTATAAGCCCAAAGTGATTCTGATAATCGTTCAGGCCAGTCAGCTCCATTGCTTGTTTCTACTGTGCATTTCAAAATTCGAATCAACGTTTTGTTCATAGCTTCCACTTGTCCATTTCCTTGAGGGTAGAACGGTGATGAGTGGCGTAGATCAGTTCTGAACTTCTTGCATAACTTCTTCGTCTTTTCTGCGATAAACTGTGGCCCATTGTCGGTAATAAACATCCTGGGTACTCCAAACCTGGTGATGATATTTCGAACGATAAACCTTACGAGTGTTGAAGCAGTCATTCTAACATGAGATTCAGCTTCTGCCCATTTGGTATAGTATTCGGTTGCCATAAATATAAATGCATGCTTGTGAGTGTTCCCAATTATCTCTGTGAAAGGTCCGATGACATCAAAGGCCCACATAGAAAATGGCCACGACGAAGTCATAGTTTTCAATGCAACTGATGGAGCTTTGATAAGTGCAGTGCGTTCTTGGCATTGCTTACAGAGTTGGACGTAGAGGTAGCAATCTCTTATCATTGTCGGCCAGAAGTAGCCTTGTCATGTGATTTGATCGGTGAGTCTCTATCTACCAGTGTGGGCGCCACAAGTGCTGACATGTGCTTCTCAGATGATGTATTATCCTTATAGGACCACGCAAAGGAGTCGAGGTGTTCTTGTAGGACTTGTACGATTTGTTGACGTTCCTTAGAGTTGAGCGTTGCGCTAATTAGTAACCTCTTGGGTTTCTCTTCAGTGCCAAAGTTGATTTCTTCTATAGGTTCCGTGGCAGCTTGGGTTTGCTCATTGAAATGCTTGATAACTCATTGGAAGTCCTGCGCCTCCTCGGTGACTGGTGTTCCTTCTTCATCGTCGGTAAGCTTGTATACTGCAAAATTGCTACACTGGGGATTCGATTTTGCGAAAGGTAGCCCTTCATCTGCATAATTTATGACTAGCTTGTTGTTTAGCCTAGATGCCTTACGTCCTCGTGCGGGAGATGGGATAGAAGTCTTAGGAGAGAAGTATCCTTGTTGGCCGCAAAATTGGTCTGGGACGAAGGGTTCCCTTTCTTTTCTAGGGTTTTTTTATTTTTTTAGATTTTGTATTTTTAAATTTTTAGGGCTTTCTTCTTTTTCAATAGTAGATATGGTACAGGGTTGGTCGCCTCAAGAGGCGCCAGGAGAGTTGCTTCCTCTAATTAAAGGAGCGGAATGGCTGCTGAAGCCGTTCGGGCGATTCTTTGGGAAATGTGGACTTGTTCTGAATTTGGCATTTTTTTTGAAGTCCTCATCTAATGAGACCTTTTGAATAAGTGACACGGGTGATAGAGACATTATCATTCGGATTTCCTCTATCACATTGATTGCCTCATCTTTGATGAAGCTCTTAAGATCATAATTGATCGAACTATCCTCCTCTGAGGTATAATATGGTTGTTCTTCTTGTTGAGGGTGACCTCCTAAGGGATCCTCAAGGGTAATGAGCTCTTTCCCTTGAACTTCGTAATATGCTAGGATAAATGCGCATGTTTGACAGTTAGGCTAATAATGGTGAGAAATGCAAGGAAATCCCCAGGGGCATTCCCACCCTTCTGGGTTGGATTCGAGGCTAGTATTAAACTTGTCTTCTTGATCTGACAATGCTTGAAGTCCTAGGTTAGCCTGCTCTGCTAGCTTGAGAGAAGGGAGGTCTATCCAGTAATCTTCGTCATCACTTAGAGGGGGTTTCCATTCTTCCTCGAGAGATTTCTGAAATATTTAGAGTTGTGGCGTGTCTAAGGATGGAGGAGTGTCTAGTTCAAGTTCCTCTTCAAACTCTATGAGGGAAATCTAGGTGTTCCCTCTGGGTCAATCAAATGACTATTAGAATTTTCTTCTTGTGCTAATAGCTGAGTTGGTGGGTCGTTACTTGCTTCCGTTGTTATGAGGTTGGAGTCATTTGATTCTATCGTTGCGAAATGTCGGACCCAGCTAGCAAAGTGTTCTAATATGCTGGTGCATGCCCTACAGCGGGGTTGGTATGGGTGAGAGATACACAGGGAATCCCACAAGCATTCCCATCCTCCAAGGCCAAGGCCGAGGCGGATGCAATGCGAGTTAAAATCCTCTTGTGGGGTGTCATCTCCCTCCCATGTTAAGCGTAAGCGCTCTTCACTATCTTGCAAGGTGGCTATGTGGAAATCTTCGTCGTCAGTAGATTCCCAATCTTCGACTTACGGCTTGAGTTTTGGAGGTTCTTTCTTTCTCTCTTCTATAAGCTCCTTAGTGTTAAACAAGGGTTTGACTCCCTCGAGTGGTTTATCAATATCGTTGTTCAGATTCGTTAAATCGTTAAATGCTTTAGCTATTCATTCAATTTTTATTTCTTAGGATCTAGTAAAGGACACTTCCTTTTACCTTGGTACATCTACTTTCTCCGTGGTCCCATAGACGAAGTGGTCATATAAAGGCCATTTCTGTAGGTAGGGAACAAGTGGGCTTGCGGGCCGTCTGATTGATAACCTAACCCTATGTGCTTGCATATTTTTGTTGGGACAACGGGTCTGACGCGACCTTGCTTATTTTTACCAAGTCCGGTGTGGGGGATGTACTCAAGCTGATACATAAGGTCCCACCCTTTTATCGCGGTTGGGTTGATGTCGTAGAGTTTGGCGAGGTCTGGGCCAACCTCTCTTCTCATTAATTTTTGTTGACGCGTTGGGGGAGAACTAGGAGGGGTAGGGAGACAGACTTCCGCAATGGTTGTCTCATTAAGGATTTGGGCCTTTTGAATGTGGCTTGTGTTCAATACAAAATCATGGGCTATCGAAATACTCGCTGCATAATCAGTGTCTATCTCCTGAAGGGGTGCATCAGCGTATATGGACAATGGAGTCCTCTACGGGAATTTGACACATTGATGCTATGTGGACATGACGGCTTTTATTGACTCTAACTATTTTCTTCCTAACATAAGATTATGCGTACTAGCAGAGTCATAAATATGGAAAGTGATGTCCTTCATTATAGGTCCGAAGCGAACCTGTAGTTTGATAGTTCCTTTGACAAAATGATGCGAGCTGTCATAAGCTATGAGTGATAGCACCGAGGGTCTGACATCTTGCTCCGTGTATTTAAGCATCTTTAACGTTGTGATAGGGCAGATATTGAGTCCTGCTCCTGTATCGACCAACGCATGGGGTACAAAGAATCCTCTGATTATGACCGTAAGGTATATGGGAGCCGCACTTCAGCGGAGGGAATCTTTAGGCATGACTGTGTCTGTGAAAGTGAGCACTGGAGGTTGCGCCATGACCAAGGTGATTTTATGTAGCTCATCCAATGTTGTGTCCTCATCCACTTGTGTATCTTCAAGTGTCCTTATCAGTAGTCGGTGATGATCAAGTGATTTCTTGATGAGTTCTAATATAGATATATGGGCCTAGATCTTTTGAAGATGTCGCAGAAGGTCATATTCTTTCCCTGGCTTGAGTGCAATTTCTTTGCCTGGCCGATGAGCCTTGGGTATAGGTGGTTGGAGTGGTTGAAGTGCAGGGTTCAGTGGAGGGATAATGTGAGGCGGGGGCAGTAAGTTAACTTCTCTTTCTCGCACGCTCCCCTCTGATGGTTGTGCGTTCGTGAAATCCTTACTTCAAGGGAAAGGCAGAGGTGGATAGCTGGTTCCTGATTTAAGAATCGGGCAAGTCGGTTGTTGACCGAACTAGGTGTGGCTTGACGTTGATGTGCTTGTGAAGTGAGTGAAATTCGAGATTGGAGCGCATACTTGCGCTGGGTCGCTCCAAGGTGGGAGGTACTATGTGTAATCCTCTTCTTCTAAGAAAGCAGAGACCAGTGTCTCGCACGGGTCGGGATGTTCTTCTTGCTCACTTTCTTCTATGTTTAGTTAACACTCAGTCTTTGCTTCGTTTTCTAGATTTAGAGTTTTTCGAGTGACACTTTCTACCCATGCGGCAATTTGGGTTGCAGTTTGAAGGACATGGTCTCCATACTCGGGCTCAGAATCAAACGAAGGGAGTGGCAATGGTGTTGGCTTAGGATTTGAAGGGGTTAAAGGTTCTGGTGGGCGACTATGGAGGAATGGTCTCCGGGCCCTAAAGGAGTGGACTCATATCTGAGTGAATTTCAGGTGAGGAGGCGGACTCGGCGGGGCGATTCAAGTCATCAAGTCCAAGGGATGCGGGGGTAAAGGAACTCTCATAGGGGTAGCAAAAGTGTCTAAAGGTTGGACGCGAGTGATCAAGGTGGAGGGCTGGAAGGGGGATTGACAGAAAAGATCCACGATAGTGACCTGGGCCAGTGTTGCTTGGTTGTGGTTAGGCATAGGATTATTAATGATCCCTAAATTTTGTTAGGGTTGATTATTGTTAGGATTAGGATTTCTAAGTGCTTCCTAGTCGATTTAGTTCCAATCATTCATGTCATAGATCATATCCTGGAGGACCCAACAGTCTTCTAGGTTGTGTCTCGCGTATCGATGGAATGCGCAGTATTTGCTATAGTCTAGGTTTGTCGGCCATGGTCGGGGTCTTTCCTGCGAGAATTGGAGGAGATTCTGAGTGTTAAGGAGAAGGAAGATGTTAGGGATCGTATCAGGTAAAGGGGGAATAGTGTTCCTGCCTCGACTGGTAGGGGCCTCTAGCTGGGTTGAAGTTCTGTGGTGGGGGTACGTTATTGTAGTTCCGCGCATGGGTCGATCGATTCTGTGTCGTATTTTGGTTTTGGTACGTGTTGGGATATTGGTTCCTGTTTTGGTATTGGCCCTGATTCTGGTTCTGGCCTTGGTTTTGATTTGCATATCTTTGTTGATTAGCGCCTTGGTTTTGGTTAGTGTATCGTTGCTGATTTTGATTTTACCCGAAGTTTCACGGTTAGAAGTTCCCGTTCTTGGAGTTCTGTCCTTGGTTTACAACTGTGTTGACCTATTCGGTTCCTGAGGCTTTCTTATTATTTTTCAACTTTGATTCACTAGAAGAGCGTACTTTCGATGTAACTATGGATAGGGCGAGGTCTCCACCTTTAATATGATGCGCTAGTCGGGATGCCCAGGAGTGGAGTGTAGTGAAGTCAAGGCAATCACTTAAGAAAAGCGCGCTCTTCAACGGTTCCCTAGTATTGTCGATAATAATATCAACCGAGTCTTTCTCTTTCATTGAAGTGTCGGTCCTAGCAGCGAGTTTCCTCCATCTGGTGACGAAGTTGATGAATTCTTCATCGGGTCCTTACTTTGCCGCCATCAGATTGCTAAGACTGATTGTCTCTTAGATCAAGTGTTTGTATTGATCTAGGAGTTGACCGACTAATTCATCGAATGTTTCTATCTTATAAAGCGGGAGTCCCGCAAACCAATCTAGAGCTTCTGCTTCTAAGGAGCGTTGGAAATAGTGGATGAGAAGTCCTTGATTATCATGTATGGGTGGACAATCGTTGAAAAAGAGGGCTGAGTGATGGTTCGAATTTTCTGTGCCGTTATATTTGGTAAATTTTGGCGGTTTCAATCCTATTGGTAAGTTAAATTCAACGTTCCGACAGAATTTGTAAAATCCAAATGAGTGACCAGGGCGTTCCCTCTTGGCCATGCACTCATCGAGCATTTTAGGGAGATCTTCAATTTTGATAGTGTTGTCTTTTGGAGCAACCTATGAGCCAACCTTGTCTGGAGAGTCCTCGTTAAAGAATGTGTGAGCAGGTTGCCTCAATGGTGTGGCGGGGGCTGACACCGTGCTCGGGGTATGCGGTGGCCTTTCATGTCGTTCTTGTTCTTCTGAATATTGTCATGACCTAATGGTCTTGTATGCGGCAGCCAATCCTTGAAGCAATTCCTCAGAGTCGTCATCTTCTCTTTATATTCTTTGAATACTGAGTTCTACGATTTGTTGAGTAGTGAGGTTTAGTCCAGTGTTACCATCCTTTCCATTATGATTAATACCGGTGTGTGGGATAGAGAAAGAATTTTCTTATTTGCTAGCCAGTTAATCTCAGGTTGTCTTAGGTTGGGATTGTAAAGTGGTTCTTCTTCATACATGAGGTTGTCATGATAACCCCACAATGGTGGGTCTCCTAAACTTACTCTTTATATGTCGGACATCTTGAGTCTTTGACAAAGACTCATATATTTAAAGGAAATCTAAACGATGCGATGGAAATAAAAATAGGAAAGTAAATTAAGAACTAACTATCTAAGAGAGAAAGAGTTTGTAAAAGTGTCCCATTGCGATCGCCAGTTTATAAGTGCGTGCTTTTTCTAGGTTCCTCTCGGTCCCCGTTGAATCAGTGGCTCAATTCTGTCCAAGTGGACTCTAGCGATGCGGTGTTTGAAATGTTAAACATAGAATAAAAAGGGGGAATTTCTAGGAAGGTTTCTAGTTTGTTGCGATTGCTAGTTACAGATATTTAACGACGCTGCAACACATTAGTGATTATGCTTTAGAGCGGGTGTGGGTTACCTCTTTACTGAATCGTCTGCCTATGAATGTCAGTAGCTATGGCACTTCTTTATAATTTATATAGTTTAGTTTTCCTTTTCTTTCCCTGTTATTAATATAATTCTGATTGGTTTAGATTTCCTAATTCTATTGTGAGTCTAGTCATGTGAATTTATTATAGTGATCTAGCCTAATGTTCTAATCCTATTTAAAGGCTAATTAATTTAGTCTCCTAATCCTACTAGGAGTCTAATTAATTTTAACGTTTTACTCTTGTTAAAAATCTAATTAATTTAATTTCCTAATGCTACCAGAAGCCCAATTAATATTAGTCTCCTACTTGTACTAGGAATGCAGATATATCAATTCTGATAAAACTCTAATTAAATCAAGCATGCTGATTGTTCTAGAATTCTATGTAAAGCAATTATAATAATTCTGCTGCAATTCTAATTAAAGCAATGAATTAATTTTATTAAAATCTAATTAAAACAAATAAACTAATTTTATTAAAATCTAATTAAAACAATGGATTAACTATATTAAAAATCTAATTAAAATAAAGGAACTAATTTTATCAAATTTTCTAATTAGGTCAAGGAATTAACTTTACTAAAAAAAATTTTGATCTAAAGTAATGAATTAACTATACTAAATTTTAATTGAGATAAAGGAACTACCTTTTTACTAATTCTGATTAAAGTAATAAATTATATTATACTAAAATTCTAACTGGAGCAATGAATTAATTTTACTAAAATTCTAATTAACGCAATGAATTAATCTTACTAAAAATCTAAAAAACAAAGGGGGTTTTTGGCCCGCTATGCTAAGGAGGATTGGCTTCGTTCCCGAGTACCCTCTGTAAGCTCCCTTGGGCAATCAGGTGGCTGAGATTAAAGTAAGTTAAATTTTGGATTATAAAATAATTTTTTTTTTTTGAATTTTTAGAGTCATTTTCGGGATTATAATCATGAATTAAATTACGAAACTAGGATTATAGAAAACTAAATTAATATTTGGGATTTTAGAAATATTAAACTAAGAAATTAATACTAGAATTTAAAATTTTAAGGACTGAACTCGGGTCCGAAATCAGAAAATCAAGCCGTATGATTAAGGACTGGTTCTAGAAACTAAGAGCTAGAACCAGAGATTAACGATAGGACTAGAGATTAAGAATTTAGAACAAAATTAAAGTCTATGGTTGGTGAATTAGGCCATCAGATTAAGGACTGGTTCTAAATTCGGAGAACTAGAACTAGGTATTGAAATTACGGTCTAAATAAAAGGATTTACGGTCTAAAACTGAAAATTCAATATTAATAATTGAAACTAAGGGAAAATCCTAAATCTAGAACTAAGATTTTTACCTAAGACTGGGGCTGCGGAGAGGAATCTCAAAAATTTGAAGCTTGAAATCATGACTAGGTTCCTCTATGTGTTCGTTCTCGGAGTTCTCTGGTCCGTTCTCTCTCATGTTGTGTGCCCTATCTTTGGGGCGAATTAGAAAAAAATATTTTATAGGTTTTTCTCCAATTAAACGCCATGTTTCAGGCGTTTAACTGGATTGCGCATCGATCTCCCGGTGCTTAATCGCTTTAGGTTGGTCATTGACTCATTGAGCGACCGACTAACTTGCTCAACGAGTTTCCTAGTTCTAACAACGTTAGGATTAATTGTGCGCTTAATGTAGGGTGCGTAATTCGATTAAGCATCTCTTTCGGAGCATTTAATCCAGGAAGCTTGAGAGTCAAGGACTGTAAGACAAGGTCGGGCATAGGCCAATTACACATCGGTGGTTGGACGCTCAATCTTATCACACGTCTCGTGTGAGGCACATGAACGAGTTTCGAACTGGTCTGGGAAAGGAAGTCTGGTCTGAGAGGAGGACTAATTGCACATGTCTGGTTTGGCATGCGATCAAATTACACGCGTAGTTTTAGGTGCATTATTCGGGGCTATCCGGGTTCAGGCGGGTCTGAAATGCCAGACTATTGTTTCAGCCTGCATTCCAACTATATACTATTGTTTCAGTATATAGTCTCCCTACGTCGGAATCTGAGCCACAAAGCTATTATTTCAGCTTGTGGTCCAGCCATGTACTATTGTTTCAGTGCATGGTCACTACGTTAGGGTCATGGGGTCTGAAATGCAAGACTATTATTTCAGTCTGCATTCTGACTATATAATATTGTTTCAGTATATAGTCTCCCTATGTCGGGATCTGAGCCACAGAGCTATTGTTTCAACCTGTGTTCAGCCATGTACTATTGTTTCAGTGCATGGTTCCCACATTAGGGTCATGGGGCTTGAGCCACAGAGCTATTGTTTTAGCCTGTGTCCAACCATATACTATTGTTTTAATATATGGTCCCACATTGGGGTTGAGAGGTCAAAGGAGGTTGACCGAGCATATTTGTATATTCCGAGAGGGCAAAATAGGGGTATCTACAATAAGGCTTTCGTCTTTATCCCTCATCGCTTATGATGGCTCTCGACGTTTCGTAAAGGGAACCATCAAGTTGCAAGTTTGCCTCGAGCCAGTCACCAAGGACGTTACTTTCCATGTCTTTGACTCCTCAAGCACTTACAATCTGATATTAGGAAGTGGTTGGAATCCATGAAGGCAGTAGCATCGACGTATCACCAATGCGTCAAATTCCCACATGAAGATTCCATCTTCAGAATATACGCCGATACGCCCCTTAAAGAAATCGACATAGACTACGCGGTGAGCATTCCAACAGCGCACAACTCGGTACTAAACACAGGACATATCAAAAAGATGCAAGAGCCTGATGGCGCATCAATAGCAGAAGCTAGCTATCCTCAGTCCCTTCCGACCCACCAACTAAAAGTAGTGAGAAGAGAAGTCAGACCTGATCTCGCCAAACTATACGACATAAACCCGACCACGACAAAAGGATGGGACCTAATGTATTAGCTAGGATATGTCCCTCACACTAGACTTGGCAAAGATAAGAAAGGATGTATAAGACTGGTCATCCTGAAGAAATTATGCAAATGCATCGGATTAGGCTACCAGTCAGACGACAAGCAAGCCGACATCCTACCCACTTCACCAAAGTGGTTGCTCTATGACCATTTCGTATATGAAACTACTGAGAAGGCTAATGTGCCAAAGAGAAGAAAGGAGACATCCTTCACTGAATCTCAGGCAACTAAGATCGAGCAAGTGACCAAAGCCTTCGCTGACTTGACAAACCTAAGCCGTGATAGTGACGACATGGACAAGCCACTTGAAGGAGTCAGACCATTATTCGAAACCCCTGAAGAGCCAGAGCCACGCACAGAAGATTGGGAGTTAACCGACGAGGAGGACTTCCACATCTCCACATTAGCAGACGAAGGAGAACCAGAGTCAGGGACACCCCAGCCTCATGAACCAGGAGCAGAAGACTGGCTCTCAATGTCAAGTGAAGAAGAAGACTACTGGACTAGCTGTACAGAAGTAGAACTTGGAGATCACTTAAGAGCAGAGCGACTGAAGCTCCTCAAGGAGGTCAATAACTCCCAAAGCGAAGAAATAGACTCTGATGATGAACTTGATCATCAATCCTTATTGGATAATTGGTAGTGTCCGCGCCACTGCCCTTACCCAGAATCACCCTATTGCGACTTGTGCGCATCAGTCTTGACGTGGTGTGAAAGAGCTATCTTACGCGAGATACGACAAACAACAAGGGCAAGAAATCATCATGTCGCCTTTATAAAATCCCAAGAAGAATTAGAGCTCGACCCTCCCCAATCTCTGGACGCGCTACAACTTCAGATATTCTGGAACTCACTGGAAGAGGAATAGCAACCTACGCTGAGTGATGACGAAGACTATTGGATAGATCTCCCCACACTTGAATTAGCAGAACAGTTGGAACATGGATTCCAAAGACAATCGAATGAAGAGGAAGATCTTGACCCTTGCAATAATGACCTTAGCTCTGATCATGAAGGATGGGAATGCCCCTAGGAGTATCCCTGCATCTCACACTCATATCAGGCTCGCTGTCAGACCTGCATACTTTTCACCGTGTACCACGAGATCCAAAGGAAGGAATTCCCTGATCTGACTTCAATGATGATACTTTCGACCACCTCTTCGCTACATGGGAGTGCCCACAAGAGTTTCCATGCATCGTTCGACCATATCAGCCTTATTGCCAAACCTGCACTATAGTAATAGAAGACTTCGAATGGGAAGGCCTAACCAATCCCCTTCCTGTACTATGGAGAATGGTCGAAAATAACCTAGGTTCGGTAATTAAGTTCATCAAACCGTATCTACGGTTAATACGAAGTGAAGAGTCTCAGCGACAAGCGAACCTCCGATCTGATTCCGAAGATGAGAGTTTGGACAACTATCATCTTCAGACTCTCTTCAACGACGAAGCACTTCATGTAGTATAAGAGGAAGAAGAGTCATCTAACAAACTGTCGCCAGCATTGCTCATTAGGAGGATCATCTCAGATGAAGATCATACAAAAAAAAATGCCAAATTCATATCAGGTTCATATCATCCGAAGACTCGCTTGAACAGCTCCAGCATTCGTCCCACTTCCCCAACTAGGAGAAGTAACCTCGCCAGTTTTGCCTCAGGAAACAAACCCTGTACCATATTTATTATCAAAAATTAAAAAAATAGAAAATCCTAAAACCCATAAAAATATAAAAATAGAAAATCCTAAAAAATTAGAAAATCAGAGAAAAGAGGGGGAGCCCTTCATCCCAGACCCATTCAGTGACCAGCAAGGAGACTTTCTCCAGAGGATGCGAGTAGTGATCACCTCAACGAAATCAAAGGAGTAACCGACATGATTGCACTCGGTCATCGTCCTACCCTCAACATCGAAAAGCCTCGCCTCGACTCTGTCCGAAGTAGCCCTACTACCTCTTCCTTGCGAAATTGTCGAGCGTCTCGACGAAGTAACAAGCTCGTAATCATACCCGACGAGATACTCCACGACTTCGAGAGGAGGATGAACAACCTCGATCTACACCTGACAAAGGATGTCGCGATCATAAATTGCACCGATGAAGGGTTACCTCCCTCAAAACTAACCCCCCAGTGTAGTTCTTTTGTAGTGTATGAACTAACAGACAATGAAGAAGGATCACCAGTTGCCGAGGAAACCTAGGACATCCAACGGGTCATCAAGTGCTTCGACGAGGAAACTCAAGCCGCTGCAGAACCCACTGAAGAGATAAATTTTGGCACCAAGGAAGAGCCCAAGAAGCTACTGATCAGTGCAACACACAAACCTAAGGAACGATAAAAAATTATCCAAGTCCTCCAAGATCACCTCAGCTCTTTCGCATGGTCTTACGAGGATATGCCTAGATTGGACCCGAGCTTAGTAGAACATCGGTTGGTCCTGGAACCTGATGCTAAACCCGTCAAGCAGAAACTCACAAGGATGCACCCCCAAACAGCACTACAAGTTAAAGAGAAAGTTGACAAGCTACACAAAGTGAAATTCATTCGAGTCCTCCTCTACCCTAAATGGATTGCCAACATAGAACCTGTCACCAAGAAGGACAGCAGAGTACAAGTATGCATCGATTTCTGAAATCTCAACAAAGAATGCCCAAAAGACAACTTCTCCCTATCACAAATCGACACCCTGGTCGACAACACTGCCTGACATGAGATGTTATCCTTTATGGATGGCTTCTCCGGATGCAACCAGATTAAATTAGCAGAATCAGACCAAGAAAAGATTTCATTCACCACGCTATGGGGAACCTACTGCTACATCGTCATGCCTTTCAAACTCAAGAACACAGGACCAACATATCAATGAGCCATGATGGCCATATTTCATGACATGATGCACAAATGTGTTGAAGTCTATGTCGATGACATACTAGTGAAATCTCATATGCAAGTAGGACATGCTGAAGCACTATGACTGGTGTTACAAAGATCCAAGAAATATCAACTGAAGATGAATCTAAAGAAGTGCGTATTTGGAGTAACCTCCAGAAAACTATTAGGATTTATAGTTAGCAAACGAGGTATCGAAGTTGACCCGATGAAGGTCAGATCCATCCTCAAGATGCCAGTTCCCAGCAACATCAAAGAATTATGAGGCTTGATAGGAAGGTTGTAGTTCATTAGGAGATTCATCTAACAGCATTTAGATCAATGTGATCCTTTATATAAGCCACTAAAAGGGGAAGTCGAGTACAGATGGGATGACCAGTGTCAGCAGGCCTTCGATAGCATCAAGAAGTACCTCCTCAACCCGCCAATACTATCGCCACCCGTTCCTGGAAGACCCCTAATAAGCTACCTCTCAACAAATGACAAAGTAATAGGAGTAATTCTTAGACAGTATGAAGAAGACGGTAAGAGAGAAAAGGTTATCTACTACCTGTGTAGAATGATGGTTGAGTACGAACAAAAATACACGCCAATGGAGAAGATACCTGCCTCGCACTAGTGTGGGCCTCGACAAAACTACGACACTACTTCAGAGCGCACAAAATATTATTACTAGCACACATGGACCCTCTAAAGTACATCTTCGAGGAGCCGCTACCTCCGGGAAGATCACCCGATAGCACATGTTACTACAAGAGTTTGACATCACCTATGTCACACAGAAATCTGTCAAAAGACAAGCGATTATCGATTACCTCACCGACTTACCAATCCTAGATGACGAACCTGTGCACGCTGACTTCCCTGATGAAGACCTACTCTTAATTCATGATGAAGAGCCCGATAAGACATCATGGACCCTATACTTCGACGGTGCTCTTAACCATAAAGGGAAAGGCATTGGGATAGTCCTACTAAGCCCATAAGGAGTTGTCAAACGGAAAGCTTTCCAGCTCGACTTCCCGATAACCAATAATGTTACAGAATATGAAGCTTTCATCGCCGAACTACGAGCAGTGCTACAACTAGGAGTTAAGCAGTTGAAGACAATCAGTGACTCTAAACATGTAATATCGCAAGTTATCGAGGAGTGGAAAACCAAAGAAAGACGATTGATGGCCTACCTGGAGACAGCTCAGTTCTTAATAAAGAAATTTGAAAGAATCTCTTTCATGCACATTCCTAGATTAGAATATGAGCTCGCAGACCCTCTCGTCACACTAGCCTCAGTCATTCAAATACCAGTAGGACAAAGTACAAAATCCTTTTTCATTGACAGGTTGACAATGCCAGCACACAATGTCGCTTGGCAAATGAAATCAGAACTACCGATTGCACCAGAAGCTCACAAGAACAAAGGGCAGCCTACCCCAAGCATTTCTACGGAGAAAGAAGCCACCATCGCCATGTTCAGATTCAAAAAATTGCCAACCGATGATGGGCAACTATGGTACTTAGACATATAAAATTTCTTAATGCATCAACATATCCCTCCTTATGTTATAAAGATCAAATGGAAAACCATAAGGAATCGATGTGCGAGATTTTACATACTAGGCGAAACCCTATACAAAGAAGCTTTCACCAAAGGAGTACTACTGTGGTGTGTCACAACAGCTGAAGGATAATAAATCATCCGAGAAGCACACGCCAGTGCCTGCGGCGCCTATGCCGATAGACAAAGACTCGTGGACAATGATAAGAGATTGCCATCTCTATGTCTAATGCTGCAAGTAATGCCAAGAACATGTTGCGCTCGTCAAAGCTCCATCAGTTGCATTGAATCCCATAACCTCACCATGGCCATTCTCGATGTGGGCCTTTGACATCATCGGACCTTTCACGAACGCAGTTGGAAACACTCACAAGCACGCATTCATACTCACTGCGACCGAATACTACACCAAATGGGCAAAAGCTGAATCCTATGTCAGAATCACCGCTTTGACACTCGTGAGGTTTATCATTCAGAATATTATCACCTGATTTGGAGTACCCAGGATGTTCGTCACCAATAATAGAGCATAATTCATCACAAAGAAGACGAATAAGCTATGTAAGAAATTCGACATCGACCTACACCATTCATCACTGTTCTACCCTCAGGGAAATGGACAAGCAGAAGCTATAAATAAAACATTGATTTGAATTCTAAAATGAACAGTGGAGACAAGCAATGGACCCGACTAGCCCGAATAATTACCAGAAGCACTCCGGGCTTATAGGACTTTTATTCGCATGACCACTGGCCAAACCCCTTACCTCCTCAAGTACTGGATGGAAGCAGCCCTACCCTATGAGATATAGATACCATCCTTATAAATTGAATTCGATGATGAGCTATCCTTATATGAAAGGAGAATTGCTCTGCCCGCCGAGCTAGAGCAACTTGATGAGACGTGTCTAAGGGCAGTTGATCATGCTCAGGTATTTCAAAGGAGTGTGGTCAGGGCTGACAATAACAGAGTCCTCGAGCGAGCTTTCGACATTAGAGAATTAGTCTTGAAGAAAATCACGCCCTCCAAACACACTCATCCAAATGAAAAACTGAAACTGAACTGGGAGGACCCGTATGTTATAGCAGCCGCATATCTAGGGAATGCATACAAGTTGGTGAACTAAGATGGGAAAGAACTCCTCAACCCTTGGAATGCCATATACCTTAGAAAATACTATCCTTAACCATGTGATTATCACATTCCGTAGTCAGATACTTATATCTAACACCCCCATAGTTGTCACGACCCATTCGTTGGTCGTACGTCCTGAATTCCTGAAATATTCTTAAGACTTCCAATTTATTGCCCACCTTCTTATTCGGGCAATTTGATCAAAGGACTAGTGACATACCTGACCTCTTTCAAGAGCCTAAGTAATATCTGATTCTCATCCACCTTCCCCCGCCATTGGAGGAGACGTTAGAGTGCAAAAAAATAAAGATGCTAGACTCAATCAAAACTCACCATTCTTGTGTGAACAGATTGCTTTCGAAAAAAAAATACATATATACAAAAAATCGAGTGAGAGCAATACGATGAATGAACCAGTAATGAGCTCAAGGAAGCATAAGCAGGCCATGAAGACATATCTGATAACTCTACTATAAATGTATAAGCAAGTTGCGAAGGCATCCCTGACATCCTGATACTACTAGATATCGTCGTAAGGTGGCGGGAGGAGGACAAATTCCTGCTAACCATAGAATGTGAGACTTTGATGGTATCGAAACATGACGGAGAGCTCAGTCATGGCACCTCATACCCACTCTGAGAAAAA
The DNA here is from genome assembly GCA_021018995.1 of Chloranthus sessilifolius. Lineage (NCBI taxonomy): Eukaryota > Viridiplantae > Streptophyta > Magnoliopsida > Chloranthales > Chloranthaceae > Chloranthus > Chloranthus sessilifolius. Next base: position 26,533,271 of record CM037597.1, on the reverse strand, counting down.
GACTATTACTCATCCCTTTTAGAAAGCATCAGATACAAACTTGTCCCCCACATAACTGAGCCTTTTCCCTTTTCACCCTTAATTTTTATTTTCGGACAATGAGTTGGAAGCCTCTCAGGGTATTCCCAGAAGTGAAATCGAAAACCGATGAATGATGACTGATACAATCACCTATAATAATGATCACGAGATACGGTGACCACTATCAAAGGTAGACCCCCAATATACAGATGATATGATTAGACAATCCCTCTGGTTCGATGACAGTCTCAAAACAAGCTTTTCTTCAAAACTAACTCACCAAATACACATAGGCCCAAAGTACTTATCAAAAACTCAGAGAAGCTCCATTGCACCTCGAAACTGGGGCATTTTTTTTTAGAATCACGATAAAAGCCCCTGCTTGCCCATGAAGAAGATGCAGAACGACGAAGTCACCATCTGAGGAATATCACTGAAGATATCGCACTGCTTATTCCATCACGCTCCTACATTGGGATATTCTTTTAGTATTAGAATTTTCTTTAAGTTATTTGCTTTCCCTATTGCATTGTTTTCCCTTCCTTGTAATGAAAAGTACAAAAAAAAAATGCCCCTCTTTTATTACCAAACCTCGATCTAAGACACTCCCCCCTTGATAATCAGCAAGGGGAAAATAAAATTACTGATGCCTTTATCCTCATGTGCAGATGCAAGATAACCTTCGACTATTACTGGGCCAACTCAGCAAACATCCGAGTCCCAATAATAGGTGATGGCGCCAACAATGATCAGCTAAAGTATAAGAGGTAACAAGAAAATGAAGCGAAGTCAGGTACATCTAAACCAAAATCTCTTATATATATATCAAAAGTTTCTTTTACATCTATCACCGGGGGCATACAATGGATAAAAAAAATAGTAAAAATGCCCTACTCCCTCCACTGCCTCTACAAAGGGCGCTCACTACCATCTCCCATATCCTCAACCCCCGGGTCTAGGTATGATCCCTCGACAACTCAATCCCAGCACCCGGAGTCAGAGGACACTCCCTACGGGGAGAAGGCCTAGCAATAGAACCTCCCTCGCTCGCCTGGCTAGAGGCCCATTGAGAATGTGAATGCAGCGGACCAAAGGCAAGCATAGGCCCTAGGGCCGAGTCTCCCTGAGCGTAGGCCCTCATGCGCTCGCAAACCTCTCGACGAATCTCTGCCAGTGAGCCGCTACCCCTCGACCCCGACCCTAGAAAATGGTTGATCATCCCTCGCACTCTCCCACAAACTCTCGCCAACTCGTGATGTAAAAGATCTATCGTCGACTGCATCTCAGCACGAGCCACGGCTCGAGCACTCTCTAACTCTGTTGTCCGAGTCCTCTGCTCAACCAACAAGTCTACAGGCACCTCTTGGAGATGGCACTTCGTAACATCTGAAGGGATCTCACGAATCTCCTGGCGAGCTAGGACGCATTGTGTCTCCATACGTGATTGTTCCAACTCACGTACCTGTACAAGTCAAAGGCCAAAGAAGTGCACATACATAACAAGATAAAGAGTATAGACAACGAAGACATACAAGCTCATCATGCTCCAGCAGAAGATGCTCTATAGTGGCAGTGGTGGCCAGATCAACTAAAGGAGCCTCAGACACGAGCGGCTATAAGAAGCAAAGAAAGAATATCAGAGATACAATGGTGCTATAAAATCAAGAATGAAAAATAACCACGCTGACCAAATATACCCGGGAAGTAATGGGAGTCAATTCTTGAGGAGGATCGTCGGGAGCAGAGTCAGGAATAACCTACACGTGAACCAAACAAACATAAAACTCATCAGATAAAACTAATTAGCAAATGAAAAGAAAGGTAAACAAACTACAAATAAACAAAATATACCCGACTCTCTGGACGTAGAGAAGCGGCAGTCGCCTCCCTCCTCTGAAGATTCTCAGCAAGGCGGCACTGGAAAGACATAACACAACATCAACAAACTACTAAACAACACAAGGCCGGATAACTCAAAAGAGCGAAGAAACTTACCCAGTGCTCTAGTGCCGCCCAGAACTGAGCCATCACCAAATCCTCCCGACTATAAGAAGTGATTGAAGACGTGTCGAATGTTGGAGTAAAAGCCTCAGAGGTAAGCAGTTTCGATCTTTGCAAATATCAATAAACACATCAGACCTGACAACGTCAATAAAATTCTAACAATTAATCAAATAAAAATGAGACAAGCACTTACAGCTGATCAATCTCAGAATTTAGGCTAGCCGCCACTGCCCAGACAGCCTGCTGTTGGCTATAGTAAGACCCGAGCAATGTCGCCTGCCTGGCGACCTCGGTCTCTCTCTCAGTCTGACAAGCAGAAACCAAATAAGACTATTACACTAAAAATGATTAGAGATAGGAATAAGCAAAACTCACAGACAAATACACTCACCAGAGATCGCCGAGTCTCTACGAGTTGAACCCTCAGCTCGTCCTCCGAGGTCCTAGCCTGAAAGATCGAATCCATCAAGGACCGCAACATATCCTCGTCTAGATGAGGAGCACATCTTGTCTGCTCCATCGCCCTGTGAAGTGTGTCCAGCGCTCCGTGGATGCCCGCACCCAAGTGGCCCTGCTCTGATGCTGCCAGTCTCTTCCTCAGAGCGGAGGCAGACTCAGGACCACCAATTGTGAAAGAACCGCTCCCATGGAAAGGGAGGGTAAAGATTTGACCACCGCCTATATCATGAAACCACCGTAGGAACTCTCGGGCATCCACCTCATCACGTGCCCCGGTGTCCCTGGTCCCCTAGACTCTAAAGTCCTCAATCTGGGCCGCCATCCTTGATGAAAAAATGCGACCAGAGGGGCCAGTCATCCTCCTCTCCACTCGGTGGCGAATCTCCTAAGGGACCCCTTGAGGGAGCCCCAACTGACGAGTTGCTCAAGAGAGGTGGATGCGCTCCACCTTCTCAAAATAATGGACCCAGATGTCCACATCAAAGAAGGGCCGACCGGAATGAATCATCGCCTGCCCTGCATCCTCCCCTACACCATAGGGCCTCTAAATCACCTGTGACTAGAAGTAAACAAAATGGCTTGTTAAATCTATGACCTAAAATAGGTAAAACACTATTACAACGCAAACATGTACCTGCCCTACATGCATATCCTCAAACAAACCCCATGATGTCTGTAGATCTGAAGATCGACGATAGCGCCCTAGCACCTACTGCCACACATGCATCTGTGGGAATGTGAAAGTAATCTCCATCGGGACCCGCGAGCGCAAGAAGGAGAAGTGGGCATATGCCCAAAACTAAACACACGATGTCAGAAATCATCACTAAAATGAACACTAAACTCACTAAGACATTACTGATGAAACTACTAGTCAACTAAACTCACCTGGATAAAAGGGAGGAAACCTCTGATGGTCGCGACGCCCCTCCCTCTACGGTAAAGCTGCTCGTAGAGGTGCGCCAACGCCGCTGCCCCCCAAGCATAGACGGGCACCTGATCTAGGTCCCTCAACAATGTCAAGAAAAGACCCATCACACACCTCCGGGTCGAAGATGAGAAGAGGACTGCCCCAAGGAAATGCATCAAGAATGCCTAGAGTATTCGATCTGTCGCTACTCCCAGCTCTGTCACTGGCGCCCTACATGTCATCGCCTCACGACGTGTATCAAAATTGCCCTCGCCTCTGAGTGACACCTCGGAGGATCGAACCCGCTAGCAAAGGTATCAAAGAACCAAGTAGTCTAGACAATCCCTGTCCCAGGCCCACTGTACCGGTACTCAACACTGAGCTCCTCCCTACACACGGCCTGAGAGTTACTCTCCATTTACCCCATGATAGGTGCTCCCTCGAACCGCATCTCGGTGATACAATCCTACTCCTCAGGGGTGGGCAACAACATGCCTACTGGAAACAACAATGCCTGCTGATCCTCCCTCCATCTCTCCATAATCGCCCCAATCAGTCCCCGGTCCACTGAAAAGGTCTCCAACTCCAAAATCGACCCAAAGCCAAAAGTCGCTAACCACACCCACTGGAACTCAGGAAGAGCACAGTACCAAGCATGAGACTCCGACGACACCGTACTAATGGCCAGTATCGAGGCTCCTGACAAACCATAAGAAACAAAATATACATTAACCTAGGCCTACACTAACCTTAATCACAATCACAGACGATGACTAAACCTACCTCATGGCAATAATGGTAAAAATGACAATAACGAAACTAATAAGAATGACAATCCACAACAAGCACGCAAAACATGATAAAGATAACACGGAGTGATAAAGTAAACGTAACCTCAAACTAGATACAAGTATGCAAGTTTGACATAAAATTAGAAGGTTTCCATCCTAAGAAGTCTATGTCGTAACCTAAATGCCTAGAAATAACAGGAACTCTTGCTCACGGATACCTACCTGATCGCGGGCTCGTGAGGAGCAGCATCCTCACCAACATCCTCACCGTCCCTGTCGTCAACCTCAGGAACCTCCTCCCTGACAACCATCTCAACGTCACCACCAGTGTGGACCTTAGAGGTCTCACCTCCCCCCTCGACCATCCGCTCTACCTTGGATGCGGTCCATGAAATGTGGTCAATGCCCTTAGACTCCATCTCAGATTGAAGAGCTTAAAGAACTAAAGAGAATGCAAGAAACGACGTGTAAAACGGACAAATAGATCGCAAGAAATCACGAAAGCACGAAAATCAGAAACAAAGAAGCAAGAGAACTCGAAATTACAAAAGATTCAGAAAGCGCGTGTTTAAATTGGAAACCTTAGGCTTATATAGAGCGCGGCTTAATCGAGAGCTTGAATACAGGCGTGAAATTGAATCGCGCACATTATCTCCTGCGCATAAATTAAAATGCACGCCATTGAATGCGCATAACCAAATCGTCGCCTGCACACACACCGGTCGTGCATTTTGAATAGCACGCACAATCTGATTAAACTCCCTGAGGCAGGCGCGCAAACCCAAGTGTCGCCCGTACATTGGCCGAAAACAGATCGAATCATGTGACCTTAGCCAAGCGTGCAATTTTATTGCACACGTCAAACTAAGCGCATAATTAACCCCTGGGTCTATCATTCCCGCACACTTGACCAGGTATGCAAACATATTGAGCGCCATGGATCTAGCGCGCAATTACCTAGTTTCACCGAAAAAAAAAATTGCTAGCCATTTGCAACCCAAAGATGAAAACTCAGAGTTAGTGGCCGATAACCCAAACCAAGGATCAAATTTTTGGCCGAAATTACCAAAATTTTGAGTGAAATTATCGGTTTTGGTCCCCACCGAAACGATAATTTGGGATCAAAATTTCGGTCATCAAATGTATGGGATTGAAATTATAGGCTGAAATTCAAATTTTCAGCCGAAATTTTGATCCAAAATTTCGGTTTCGGTCCCCTCCAAAACCGAAATGAAAACCGAAATTTTGATCATTGACCCAAACACCATACCCAGTTCAGATTTCACACACACACTTTCTTAGGCATTCACACTCTCAAAACTTAAAATTCAACCGGACACTCATGCTTAAACGCCTCAAACCATCCAAGCCCATCTAAACCCTATACCAAATTAAGACCAAACTAGATTAAAAATACATATGAGGTATTCCAAATTTAACCTAATATCTCCCGACCAAATAAAGATACCCTGACAAAATAAGAATGCACCCGATAAAAGTAAAGCCATTCTAAAAATCAACTAAGTCGAATTAACAATAGTTAAAAAAATAAATTCACATAATTACATATAAATATTTTATAAATTTAGAAAAATTATTACAAATTACACCAAGGGCATACCCTTTGAATTTATAAAATAATTACAATCTCGGAGCGAGAGATGAATTTCGATTTAAGACAAACACTCAAAAACAGCCCTTAGACACCCAGAAGAGGTATCCCTACAAGAAACGCCCAAAATAGGAGAAAATAATAGAAAATTCCGGAGAGGAAGCACACCCTGAACGAAGTCCAACAAGAATCTCATCTTCCTCTCCTGAGTTGACAGAAAAGAAAGAGTGGCTCACAGAAAGCCACCCAAGACCTGACAGATACACTTATGGAGGCCAATCTTGGAAATCGCCAAGGGGACGCCAACTAGAGGATAATCCGCAGAGCCTACCAAGGAACATCTGGAGTCGGTCACAAGAACTCCAACACAGCTCCTTCCTTCGATTTCTTTTCCCCCTCCTTTGACTTTTCCATCTCTTCCCCTAGCATGGTAGCAATTTGGTTGCTACCTCATATTCCCAATGCCGCTCATCCTCAATGATAAATAAATAAAAATTACAATCCATTTTGGGTTTAACACCCAAGATACAAAAAAAAAAAAAACATTAATAAACTAATAAACTAAAAAAAAATGCCCTAGATTTCTAGAATAATAATACTCTTGAAGAATATAAAAAATGCCCCAAGTCTTTCCCCAATTTGAAATAAAATTCAAAATAAAACCCAAGCCCTTAACCCCTTATTTATAACTTATGCTCCCTAAACCACAGAGTGACAAGTGTCACACTCACAAGCCTTCTCCATCTAATTAAATCTAAACCAGACACATACCCCCCTTTAGAAGCACCAATCCATGACAAGTTTAGATACACCAGTAATTACACAACACTTATCCTTCTAAGAAACACAAATCCACCACGGAAGAGATAAACCAATAGGATCAAGACACCTGACATCCATCTAGAAGCCTTTTAAGTTAAACCCTAAATTCACACAATTCACATCCAAAATCAAACATAAGACTAAAACAAAATACCTCAAACCTTAAATAAAAGCCCCCTCAATTGCAGAATTAAAGAATAAAGCTTAAAATAACGCCTGAAAAGAAACATGCAATGCAATTATGCGCTTATATAGAAGCGCTTAACCACAATCACGCTCATCACGAGGGGCACGCAATTAAACTTCCACCTGCACACAATCCCGACAAAATAATCACGTGCAATAAATCCTATCCACAATGAAATTATACGCCTTTGTTACCGTGCAAAATTTGAAGGGACACCCGCACAGTGACTTGGAGACACAATGGTTGCACACACTGACTCTAGTGCATAATTGGATTACACGCTAGTACTCATGAGTAGAATTTGAATCTATACTTGAGCACCTTCGCTCTAACAGCCCCGCAACTCTTCGATCATGCACTGTTCACAATGCACATAATGACATTGTGTGCAGACACACTGACATGCAATCACCTCTCTAATCATATAATCACGCGCATATGGCCAACTGCGCAATTTAATCAAACGCCCGATACCCTACGCATAATACTCAACTATGACCACATCCCGAACACATTGCACACCCCTTTGTCCCATCTCGATCAGAATCCATCTTTCTCCTCCGTCCCGTCGCGTAGCCTCACAAACTATTTAGAGAGAGAGAAATTGACCACACCTATGTCCCACCACGATGCTAAAATTTCACCACCAACCTAACACCCATCACGAAGAGTTAAGACTGAGCCTCTCGAAAGTCCTGTCATATCACCAAGACCAAAGGCAAATCTCGTAGTAATCCCGACACCATGTAAATTGACTCCAACCCATTGCATAACCAAGATCTGCCAAAGAAAGAAACACCGTCAGTGCCCCATCATGACATTGAGACAACTAAGGAATCATCGACTGCGCACATGTCCCGTTGGGATGCAACTACAACTTGATATCATCACGAACCTATCCCATCACGACTCTACTACCCAAGGTGTTTGAACACATCCTTTCATGATGCACAATCAAGAAGGGAAGGCTCAGTCAATGTCTCATCGTAGAGAGTCGAACCTTCCAAACCCCATTGCAAATCACACCTCCCCAAAATCCCTTCGCATAACTTTGCATAACCAACAGAGGGGAAGGCTCGAGCATGTCCCATCACGAAAGTAGGGAACCTAATCCCCAAATCCCTTGCCATGTAGTAATCACCATACTCCATCACAACTGAAACACATGCTCGCTGACAGTGGAGGAGGATGGACCCTCGACTGTCCCATCGTGATAATCAGCAAGCCCATGTAATTATAGAAGAGGAAACCCTCCAACATGCCATCACACCCATCACACACCCCGTTCCAGTAAAAACATCTCATTAGGGGCCCCCTTAGATCCTATCGCACCTATAACTGGCAGGACTCACTATAGCACACGACCATAAAGGGAAGACCACCATGTCCCATCGCGAACTTCACCTCCCCAAGACATCCTACCACATTGGTGACCATCAGGTCCCACTGCAGCAAAAGAAAAGAGAGGAAATCCTCTTGTGTCCAATTGCGATACTACTACGACAACCAACGAATCCCATCGCATACAAAAGCCCCAACAAGCAACAATTTAGGTAAATATCAACCCCTTCTTTCTACTCAATATTTTTATAAAAATACACTTAAATAATATTAAGTCAAATATTTTCAAAACCCATCTCTCTCTATCCGTGGATCACTATAGTCCTCCCATAAGAGACAATCCTCAGTGTTCACGAGAAGGTTAGACGGAGCATCTGGCATCCCAAGTATCATCTTGACAACCATGCAAACGGTCGGGTCCACAAATCTCGTACCGATGGATCTACTCAGCGATATCTCGGAGGCCACATGTTCTGAAGATTTACAACCGAATTGATCTTAAGTTAAATTTCCAAATTTTAAAAAAAATAACAAAATCAATAAAAAAAAAATAACGTAAATGAACTCCTATCTGTCAAACTTTTCCTTCTCACCACTCCAATCCGTTCTTTCTCCTGGGAAACTAAATATTAAATATATTCAACTCTGAGAAATCATAAATGTCCACTAGAAAAGGGACGCCTGACGTGCCATTGGTGTGAGCAATGTCACGCCCGGTCTGACATGACTTGCGAAAGCCTTTGCCATTACATGATATTACATCTTATTATCGGTCTCTGGACCTTGTCTCTAGACATTCGTATGATGCCCCTCGGTACCTCGATTGTATTGTATATCCCTCTGTTTGATTGCCCCTTGTATCTACAGATTAGGATATCGACTCTCCTATCGTTTGACTGCCCGTTATAGTAAGTCATGATATGCGGCGGGATGCCCCTTGCACCCACGGATTAGGCTATGCCTCTTTTCTCCTGTTGACTATTACTAGCAGCATGTCGCGAAATGCAGTAGGATGCCACTCTCATCCACGGCATGGAATACACCTTTCGATAGCTACCACTGGGCCCCCGAATACTCCATTTTAGCTTGTACTGATAGATAAGAAAGCCTAGCATCTTATGTCAGCATCCCCAGTTCACATTTATGATGAGGGGTGTCTACTTCTTCGACGCATTCTTATTCTACGAGAACGCTCCGAAGAGGGGCATCTGTAAACACCCCCATTTTGCCCTCTTGGAATATACAAACCTGTTCGGTCAACCTTTGACCTTGCCCATGATCTCTAAAAAAGGACTAATCTTCTCTGAAGACTTTAAAACCCTATAATGGGACCATGCACTGAAACAATAGTACATGATTGAGACTCAGGTTGAAACAATAGCTCTGTGACTCGGACCCGGCTCAACCCCAGGAAAATCCTGAATTATGTGCTCTGTCTAGCACGCACAACTCGATTGCACGCCCCATGGCTGGCATGCAATTGGTCCCTCTTAGACTAGGATTACCCTTCCTGAGGACCGCTTTAGACCTTGATTATGCGCCCTAATAGGCTCGCGCAATCAGATTGCACGCACTACCATCAACACATAATTAGTCCGCTTTGGACTGGTCTTCTACCCTTCTAGAAACTGCCTAAGACACGATTGTACGCCTTACCTAGCGTGTGCAATCAGGTTATGTTCCTCAGCACAAGCACATAATTGGTTCCTAAGTGAACCCGGTCTCTAACTCCCTAGACCGCCAAAATTCCCCTATTATACGTAGTTATCATGGCATATAATTAGATTGTGCACACTAAACTATGCCTGTAATCGGCCTAATTAGACTAGGACTGGGATACCCGGTTGAGCCAGTCAACTGGTCACTAACTGAGTCAGTCACCAACTCAAAGTGATTGAGCACCTAAAACAGGGCGCATAATTCAATTGAGTGCACCAGATAGGGCGCATAATTAAAATTCATCGACCTATTGAGTGCACCCCACAAGGCGCGTAATTGGCCAAATACCTATAAATAAAACCCACCACCTCGATCCAAAGACACATTTTTCAACATAGATTTCCTCCTCTCGAACTCCTCGCTTTCAAGCTTAGGATTTCGAGATTCCTCTCTGTGGCCCTGGCCTCAGGTATACTTCCCTTCTAGTTTTTAATTCTTCTAGTTCTAGTTCTTAGGTCTAGATCATTAGTTCTAGACTTTAGGTTCTTAAGCTTTTAATTCTAAATCTTAGATTTTAAAATCTCTCTAATCCTTAATCTTTACCTTTTTTTTCTGGTTCTAGTTCTTAGGTTCTAGAATTAGTTCCTCTTTTTTTAATTTTAGCTCTAAATTTAGGATCTAGGCCTCTAGTTTTCTGATTATAGTTTTTAGTTTCTAGAATCAGTCCCTAATTTCAGTCTTAAATTCCGTCTTAGAATTTCCATTTTTAGTTCTAGAATTTTTAATTCTAATTTTTAACCTGATTCTCCATCTTCGATCCGTAAATCCATGATTTCAGAATAAAAATTAGTTTTTCAACCCACATTACTACTAAAATAATCTCTAACCAATCGATTTGCTCAAGGGAGCTTACAGAGGGTACCCAAGAACGGGACCAATCATCCTTAGCATAGCAGGCCAAAACTCCTTTTTCTTAGATTTTCAATAAAATTAGTATATTTACTTGACTTAGAATTTTAGTAGAGTTAGTACATTCTTAATTAGTTAGAGTTTCAATAGAATTAGTATATTCCTAATTAGTTTTCGTAGAATTAACGTATTTGCACTCCTAGTAGGATTAGGAGGCTTAATTAATTAGATTTCTAATAGGATTGAGATATTTAAATTAATCAGACTCCCACTAGGATTGGGAGACCTAGTCGAATTAGGATTCCCCGACTAATTAGACCTCTAATAAGATTAAAATTAATTAGATCCCTGATAATCATAGCTAAAGTAGGAAAGGTAAAACAGTTAGAAGAGAATTAGGAAAACTAGCTTGACTAAACTTATAGGCGACCTAGTGTTGCTGACATCGGCCGGCCAATGATTCAGTAAAGAGAACAACCCATATCTCAACCCCGAAAGGCGTGATCAGTGACATGTTGCAGCGTCGATAAATATTTACAGCCCGCATTTGCAACGAACCAAGTATTTTCTTGAGATTTACCTCTTTATTTTCAGTACTTAATTACCTCTAAAAACACCGCCTTTACCAGAGTCCACTTAGACCGAATTGGGCCACTTTTTCACGGGACCGAATTGGGCCACTCTTTCAGGGGACCGAAAGGGACCTAAAAAAAGCACGTACCAACAGTGATGTCTTGAGATCATGATGGGACTTGCCTTTGGCCTTGGTGATATGGTGGGGTTTTAACATTGCGATGGGACATGGGGGGATGTGATGAGGTGTTAGTGGCTCTCTCTCTAGTTGTCTTGTAATGTTACGCGGTGGGAAAAGGGAGAGCGACTCTGATCGTGATGGGATGAGTAGCGTGATTGGCTACTCTGTCGCGATTCAGGTGTCGAGATGGGGGTTTTATATTTAATGATGGGGCTGTGAGTGATGAATTATTTTATTTTGTTTTATTTTCCTAGTTTATTTCGTGCAGCGAATGTTTGGGGAGTGGCCACGTGTACTTGTGTGAATGCGATGAGACTGGGAAATAATCTTGATCACGGTGGGATGTTAATTCGTCGTAGGTCGTCAAGGGGTGGCCCAACTGCGATGGGACTATGGGAGGGGGCAGTGTTTCCCTTTCGTGTTTTATATTTCTTATGATTTTATTTTATTTTATTTTATTTTATTTTGGACTTTTTATTTTCTTATTTGGGATTTTGTTTGATTTTATTTGAATTTTGGGAAATTTTATTTGACTTTGTTTGATTTTATTTGGGTTTTGGGAAATTTTATTTGACTTTATTCGATTTTATTTTGGTTTTGGGTATTTTCGCTCATTTTTGTGGTCTAGATGCGTTAGGATTGTATTCTATTATTATTAATATAATTTTAAGGGAATTTTTAGGCATTTATTTTGTTTAAGGTATGAGTTTTGTTTGTTTTGGTCTTAAGTTTAGTTTGAAGGGACACTTGTCAAAGGAGCGTGAGTTTGATTTCCAGAGTTTAGATGAGTGTTGGATGTTTTTATCCTATTAGTTTATCTAACTTGTGATGGACTTATGTTTCTTGAAGGGTAAGTGCTGTGTGTTTATTGGTTCATCTGGGTTTGCCATGGATTTGCTTCTTTTTTTGTGGTGGCATGTGTATGGTTTAGATGGAGGGTGCCTACAAATGTGGCACTTGTCACATTGTGGTGAAGGGGGCTTTGCCTATAAATAGGTATTTGGGGGCTTGGGTTTTACTTTAAATTTTGGATTTTGTTTTTGTAATAATTTTTGAACTTGTAATAATGTGTTACATTTAGAAATTTGGTACATTTTAATGTCTTTTCTCCCTTTTTATTTTGTATCCCGGGTATTAAATCCAAAAGAGGTTTGTATTTTGACCCGAAGTGCCACCCTATTGGGGGAAGAGGTGAAAGAGTTAAAGGTGGGTGTTGGGTTATTTTAAGTGCTTGCTACTGACTTAATTGAAGACAGTAATAAGAATGGGGTGAATGAAAAAATGAGTGAAAGGTAGAGTGATGATTACGGAGCAGCAAGACTAAAATATGCACAGTCCTGCAAGATACAGGGCCTGTTGTAGCAAATTTTGATAAGAAAGAGTTTGTCCCACTGGGAAGTTGATCTAAAGCTCCAAGGGAGCTATCCTTAGTAGGCTCTCCAGATCTGGCAATCCTAAATGGAAGGGGATTTAAAGTCACTATAATCAAAATCCTAAGGCAACTTACTGTTTAGATTACAGAAAGGGTTAAGAAGAGTGGTGGAGTGAGAAAATAAATATAAAAGGGTGAGAAATATGTTATTAGGTACATATCTGATGGGGTCTTATAACTCAGACTCATATCTGTTGCTATAGAAATCCTGTCCAATGGCTACATTATCACCAAAGAGGAGAAAGAATCTAACTCACTCCTGTGCCATGATCCAATCCCTTAAGGCTATAACCTGTCCACTCAAATGGTCACAAACTATCCAATAGGAGAACCACAATCCAGAGATGAGTCAGAACAAGTTTACCATTGTAGGCACTACTTCATCCAGGCTACAAGCTCAAGAATCCATAGGAACCTCATCCTCTAAAGTTTTGTGTGGGGCTAGGCCTACAAAGTGCACGAGCCTGGACACATAGGACCAGCAAGAGTTTGAGTATTAGCTTTTAAGCATGGCTGATCACTGCTTTAGAAAGACTGCAGTGATCCAATCACAAGCCTACAATCTCTATAGCCAACTCAGATCTGCAATCTGATGGTGGATCTATTCAACTATAGGGGAGTCTGTCACTGCACAATCTCTCATAAGGCTACAAGCACAAGTGCAGAGAAGAAGAATCTATCTTAGTTCCATGAATTGGCCTCACCCTAGGGCTATAATCTGTCCACTTGAATGGTCACAGACTATCCACAGAGGCTATCCTCCTCACAAAGGTCTAAGGCAGAGCAAGAACATTGCTGCCGCCACCATGTTCACAAGACTACAAGCACAAGTTCCCATGGGGATTCAGATTTAGTGGGTCCTGTGGTGGGGGAAGGCCTGCAAGGTGCCTAACTTGGACACACAGGTCACTTAGATCTAAATAGTACCTTAGAAGCAATCCTCCATTGCTTACAAAACAACTTAGCAATGGAGGATCTCAAGGCAACAACCTTGTACAGCACAACTCACAACAAAAATAACATCCCATACATGCAACAGATATTACAAAAACTCCATTAAAATCTATACCAGATAATCATACAAAAGGCATAGTCAGAAAGTGCTGGACTATGGAGAGAAAGAAAAAGGAAAAAGAAAACTCCTAAACCCTAACCTTAGCCTACTGTAATTCTACAGTTGGTTTCAAGAAGAAGCACAGAAGTTAAGTCCAAAGAGATCCCTTAAACCTAAGCTAGGCTTAGGCTTATATAGCAATCGGTTCTCTCACAATTAGGGTTAGGAAAACCTAATTTCATTAATACAATTGTGGCCCATTCTTGTCCCTTAGATGCTTCGGGGCGTGTGCACGGAGATTGGAGCATTGGAGTGCGTGCCCTAACTACTGGAGATTCCCAGATTGCCCTTGCAGAAGTGGGGAGAAGATTAGAACCCGATCCTCGCCGGATAGAAAAGATTTCTAGATCTTGCCGCGTGGTAGAGTTGACATCGCGGGGTTGAATTGACTTGAAGTTCATGCAGTCGCGGGGTTTACATCTTGGTCATCACGGGGTACTAATGGCTGTCGCGAGAATACTCTTCCAGCTTTGAATGGCGCGGGGATTGATCGCGCAATTCGTCCCTTGGTGAATCTCGCAATAGATCTTCGTGAAGAAGCAGTGTTCAAGAGTTTCTGGGTTGCACAAGATTCACTGAAGGTCTATATCTCACGGCCACTGCGCGACAGCTGCGCGCAGGGATACCTGAAGCTCTCTCTTCTGAATGAGTCACATGAAGTTTAACGGTTCCTCTTTTGAGCTGCGCGAGACTACACGAATGCTTTAGACTGAGCCTCCCGAGTACCTCGCGATGTCTACTTTTCAATTCTTTCTGATATCAAACCACGCGAGAACGGCGTGAAGACTACATGACCAGTTGTTGTGCTTCCTCCAGAAGCCCGTGACAACTGCGCGAAGGCTTTATCTCTGGTTCAATTGAACCCTGCAACATTTGCGCGAGGCATCCTTCTTGGTTTATTTCTGCTTTGATGTGCCTATGCTTCAACCAACTCTCTGTCTGGGTTCATCCTTTATTCTTCTGAGGTAGTTATGGGGCAACAATGAGCTTCTTGGCATGGTTAGGGGATTATTGGCAGCTGCTGCTTATTACCTATAGAATAGACTTAAAACACATTTATTAAATAATTAAAGGCCTAACAAAGATTAAATTAAGGGGTGAAAGGTGGTACTTTTCAGGTCTTAACACACCCCCAAACCTAATCTTTGCTAGTCCCTTAGCAAAGCTGTAATTAAATGTCACTTTCGTAGGGATCACGTGTACATTTAGCATATGTACCAAGCCTTTTAAACCCCTAGGTAGTCCCTAGTGGAGGAGTGAAGTCTCATGAGGGTTTTCAGTGAAGACACCCACAAACTTCACCATTAAAATCAGTTAAGTATAGTGCAGATAATGACAACATAGATTCAAATGTTTAAAGTTTCATTCCACACCCATTCATCACTTAGAGGAAATTGCAGCAATGTTTACAGGCCATTTAGAACTTAAAAGTTAACATGTGTTTGCCTGACCACCGTTCATTTAACATTAGAATTTCAATGTGTGAAAATTAGTACCGAGCTTGCCTTTGATTCGAAATTCTGGTTGGATACAATCCCAATGGGGTTAAACTTCAGACCCAGTTCTCACTTGGGCTATCTCTCAACGTTAATAACCTGAGGGTGTTCTCATTATCAACAGCTCAAGAGCAGTTGTAGACCCCAAATGGGCTTGCAAGCATGAGCATAGGCCAAGCTTCTAATTTCTGACATCCTCAAGCATTTTCACCATAGATTGGGCAACTTCATATCCACATAACAGCTCATTTGACTTTGGATTCACAAGGTTTTTTTGAATGGGTTGTAATGTGGCTTATGGCTGAGGGGTATACAGACTAA
Organism: Chloranthus sessilifolius; assembly: GCA_021018995.1. NCBI lineage: Eukaryota > Viridiplantae > Streptophyta > Magnoliopsida > Chloranthales > Chloranthaceae > Chloranthus > Chloranthus sessilifolius. Next base: position 26,517,439 of record CM037597.1, on the reverse strand, counting down.
ATGGGTAAAAAGGGAGTTCAAATTAAGAAATCAGCAAGGTAAGGAGTGGCTCATGACTTCACAACCTTCATTTTAGTAAAAACTTCATCTTTCTTTTGTATTTCAGACTCAAAGTGGCCAGCTTCTCCTCGTTTTTCCAATTTTTAGATGATGATGTTCTCTAGACTTCTCTTTCTTTTTCTCTTTTTATTTTCTTTATTCATTCTTTTGATGAAATGCCACACAACTGCCATTGATACACAACTGTTCACAAGTTGCTTTTCTTCACCTTCCACAGAATATTGGACCATTCTCAGTATCTTTACCTCCTCCTTTACTTTCTGAATTCTCAGAGTGAGGTTAAGGTTGACTCAAGTAATGAGGTTAAGGTGCAAGTTTTCTGGTGTTTGTGAAAGAAAAAATATGATTTTAAGGCTCAACTAGTGTATGCAAAAGGGCAGATTTTAAAAGGTTATGATTTTAGGCTCAAACTGTCCAAATGAGGGCCTTGGATTATTTCCTTAGTCTCCTGAGTGCTGTCAATTAGTTTTGATTAGGAGTTACACAACTTCTAGTGAAAAAGTCTTGATTTAATCAGTCCTTAGAGCAGAGATAATGCCAAAAACACTCTTTAAAAGAAAATGATGGGTCCAAATCTCACTAGGTATGGTCTTCAAATTTAACTCATGGGGTGTATTTTCGTCTGTTTCTCTCCTCTTAGGCTCGCTGAGAACTTAACTCAAAATTTTTCTAATATTGGCTTCATGGTGGTGTCAAGATCACTTTTATCTGTTTCCAAAAGTCTGCAAAAATATTTAAATCTTTACATGTTTCCTCATTGTATCAAGTTAAGTGGAAATTGACTTTATTCATCCCATTTTTACTACCATTACTGCATTAAAATTAACTGGTCTATTGGCAGACCTATCCTGCCTCACCCCCAAACCTTAAGGAGCAGTGTCCTCACTGGGTCAAAGGTGATAAAGGCAGTAGATTCTAGTCATAAAAATAAAAATAAACACAGAAGAAGAGAGAGAAACAGAAAATGCGAATTGAATAGTATGGAACTAAAAGAAACTATCATTAAAATAAAAAGAAAAAGAAAATATGACAAAAAGATGGAAAAGGAAAAGATAAAATGGGGGGGGGGGAATCAATGTGTAGCCGGGGGAGGTTTTGAGGAGGATGGAAGGGGAGATGCAAGTGGTGCCATTTTTCTCTTCTTCTTTTCTTTCTTCTTTCTTTACTTCTTTTTATTTTCCTCCTTGGCAAGGATCTGCTGGACCTCGTCAAACTCATCCCAGAGAAATTGCAAGGGGTCCGGCTCCTTTGGCGGTAGGGGATCTTCCCAGATGGGGTAGAATTTGATTGGGAACTCGAAGGGGTTGTCATCCGCCATTTGTGTGAGGAGGTATGGACTTCTAGGGTTAGAACAGGAGGGATGAGATGAAAAGGAGCTAATGGCCATTTTAAAAGAGGGGGACGAGGGAACATGAATCGGCGGAATTGAAAATGTGCCCCTTTTCAAACTTGGCAATAAATGAGTGTTGTGTGGGGAAAGAAGAAACACACAACTGGTTCTTAGAAAAGAGAATGAGCATTAACTGAATGTCTTAAAGATAGGCATGGTATTTAAAGGGGTCAGTGTATCGCGCGGGGATCCTCGCGAAGAACAATCAGTGATGAGGAGAGTACATTTCTCGCGCAGCTGAGCTGGGGATCTCCGCAAGGTAGCCTGACATGGCTCATTAATTTGAAAAAGAAGCCATTGAAATCCCTGAGGTAGGTATTTGCACAGATTTATTCAGCCACCATCTACATCTATCCTCCACATGGATTACTATTTCAAAGAAACATAGCCTCCCTAAACTCATCGCCCATGAATGGCAAAAAGAACAAAATGAAAACTAGCCAACAAACAGAAAGAAGCACACAGATCATAGCAAGAGACAAAAACCAAAAACATTCTATTAAGTGGTAAAAGATGTACAAACGTAGTTACAAGAAACAAAACCTAATTTACATTCTAGAAGCTAGGACCTAATCTGAACTCGAATCTGTGTAGAACTCCCAGCCCATTTTTTTAGCATGTGCCCTAAGGGCATCTCTGTCCTGTTTCTTCTTTTCCTCCCTTTCCTTTTTCTTTTTAGCTGGTGTTTTCTTTGCAGTTGGAGCTTTAGGTGCCCTCACCCTTACTTTTGGTTGCTTGGGAGCTTTTGGTTCCTTGGGTTCTTGAGGGGCTTTTCCTTTGCGCGTAGCAGGGGGGTGGCAGGGGATTTTCTTTTGCCTTTGGCTTTGGCTTTGGCTTCCTCAGTGGGGACCACTGGGGATTTCTCTTTTTCTGTGGACTCAGGTTGGGCAGGGGACTGTGTTAAGTAGTGAAAAATACCATTTTTCACCCCTAAACATGAGCCTTGAAAGACCCTTGAGAAGACTAAATAAGTGCTTTAGTGTGCATTTTACAGCTAACCAATCAGACAGGTCCAAATCCGAAAAGCATCCCAAAAAGATCAAAAAGCTGACAGCTCATGTCAAGTTTAAAGAAGGAGTGAAGAAACAGCCTCAGCAATGGCTAAAGAGGGTCTAAAAGAGCAGACAAAGACCTGAAGCAAGAGAGAGAGCCATTCGCAAAGAAAAAATCAAGTTAAAAGTCAATTCGCAAAGAAGAATGGGAGCCTAGAGTTCAATTCGCAAAGAACTTCTACTATTCAAGAAGAACTTCTACTATTCAAGAAGAACTTGCACTTTTCAGAAGAACCTTGAACTTTGCGAAAAGAAGAAAACACTCCTAAAAGAAGATTGAACTTTGCGAACGAGCTTCGAAGTCATTGAACTTTGCGAAAAGGCCTCAACTCTCGCGAAAAGGTATTCCGGAGATTTCGGCTTTAACAAGGGCAATTTAGTAATCACGACGCGCTCAATGCAATCAAAAGACAAGGAACATTTCGAAGGTTCCAATCAAGATCCAAGGCATATTCCAACCCATGTGGCGCCCAAAGTTAAATTACCAGCGGGAACTTCCGGAAACTCAAGCAAATTTCAAACCCATAAGAATTGATGCTTTCGGCACTGATTGGCGAACGGTCGAGCATTTCCATTGGCCACTGGATCCCGTGCTCAACCCTCATTGGGCAATCAGATCTAAAGCATTCTGATTGGTCAATCCACCATGCGCAGGATGGAGGAAAAAGTATAAATAGAGAAGCCATTACCCAAATTGGGTATCCAGTTTTAGAGTTTTCATCTCTGTTTCCCTCATTCCGGTCGGATAGCTTATCCGAACCCCCTGTAATCCCTTCTTGTAGTTTACCTTTGAGAGCCATTGTGAGTGATTTGTACTTCCAAGTTCGGATTCAAGATAAGTCCGAGGGCTCTCTAAGAAGCTCATGAAGTGAGGGCTCTCTAAGAAGCCGTGCTCAATTTTGGATTTTAAAGGTTCTTGTAATTTGTGTCTTCTCCATTGGAGTCATGTCGAGGGTTCCGAATGTTCACCTTAGTGCATTAGACTTCTTTAGATTCACTCATCCGCATGCAACTTCCCTTAATTCATCACCCCTGTAATTAGCGTTGGTAACCTAATTCTAGCAAAGATTCTGATGATGTTCATATTCGAACTAAAGAATAGGCCACAACTATTGGATGATGTGACAAATCATAGCCATAAGTCTAAACCTATTCCTTAATTCGGATTTATTTCTCTTACATCTGTCTTTGGTAGCCAGGATGAAGATTGAATCTGCTGTTGAACTACAGATTCTCCATTAAAATTCAGAGGCTAAAGTACATGAAGCTATTATTTCTGCATTTGTCTTATTTTAAACATCTCCCCAACTCGGATCTGGATCATGTAGTTAGTTCTTTTCTTTATTTGTTTATAGTTAAATGTGACACAATCTAACACTCTCTTTTATCTATTCTTTTTTTTAGATAATTATAGAGCCAGATCTGGTAGCACAGATCTGGAGGTTTATCTCTCAGTTTAGACAAAATTCTCTGTGGACGATCTTGAAATACTTACTTTTAAAACTTGCTACAATTGGCCCTGATCTTGCAGGCCAGTGTTAGCCCCAATGTGCTGATATCCCTTTCATAAGTTAACATCCATATAATCTAGCATTCTTTAATTCTTTAATTTTTGATTCATAATGCACACAATTATGGCACACTTGGAGCGATAACAAGTTTTTGGCGCCGTTGCCGGGGAAGTTTGTTCTAAAATAGATAGACCTATGTTTATTTTCATTTATTTATCAGTCATTTATTAATTTTATTGTTATTTTTATGCAACGTACAGCTGTGTAAACGGAAAGGAAAGTTCTTAAATAGACAGGTTTGCTGTACCAAACTCTCTCTGAGTTGTATGTTTGGCAGGAGAACCCTCAATCCTGAGATTCTCCCGTTAAATTCAGAAGTTGAAAGACTCCTAAGAAACCGACATACATCACGATATCTCGAAATGGGTGAAGAAACGAGATTGTTAAGAGACTACTTTGCCTCGGTGCTTATAATTCCCCATTTTGCATTCAATTTCCCACAGGAGGGAAATTATGAAATTAAGTCCTCCACCATCCAAATGTTGCCTTCATTCCATGGATTGAGTAAGGAAGACCCTTACAAACACATTGATGAATTTACGGCTTTATGCACAACATTTAACATAGCCACTGGTCTGGAGAGGCAACCAAGCTTTTCCTTTTTCATTAAAGGACAAAGCTAGAGCATGGTTATCTATGTTAGCACCAAAAGACATCACATCATGGAATGATTTGCAATGTCAATTTTGTCAAAATATTTCCCAATGACTAAAACCAAGAGACAAAGCATCATCTCTTTCTCCCAAAACTCAAAACTTTCCATGAAGCATGGGAAAGGTTTAAAGAATCATAAGGCAATGCCCTCACCATCAAATTCCTAAATGGCTGGTTCAAAGCTTCTATCAAGGAACCCGATCAAGGGCAAGAACATGGTGGATGCCTCTTGTGGAGGTACCTACTTGCGTAAAACTTGAAGAGGTTTGGGACCTCTTTGAGGTGATTGGAGAAAATTCAACCCGGGAATCTCGCCAAGGGACACCGAGAATCCAAGGATGAATAATCCCCAATTCACAAGAGGAAAGTTTATGAAGTCAATGAGCTGGAAAGGAAAGTGGATAATTTGACCACTAAATTTGATAGATCGATGGACTCATTTAAAGCGGGTCAAGAGTAGAGGAGGCATGTCCGATATGCAGTCCCCACTCATTCCATTGATCAATGTCCATACGCATCACAATTTCCAACTCATGATGGAACAAGCTCATGCTCAGTCTTATGGGCGGATGCACTCGAATGACTACCCATGGAGATCTCATCCTAATCTCGGGTGGAATCGTGGAAATTACCAAGCAATGCTCAAAAATCAATTACCTTTCAAACACCTTTCGACCATATCGTGAGAATTTTATAATAAATCAAATTTTCAGACCTAACCAACAACAAGCCATCGGCGATCGCCTGCCCTCCTAGATCCCACGACCTTTGAAGAAGCGGTCTTGAGTTCACTTCAAAATCTTGGAACTACTGCTCGCATCGTGAACCTTCACGAGAGCATTAAAAAATTGAAGAAACTCGGCCAACTCTCAAATTCATTGGCTAAGAGAGAAGAGGGTAACTACTACCAACTGTGAACAATCCTAAGGGATGAGTTCATGGTTGGAGAATCCTCAAATGGCCATGAGGAAATCAAAGGTGACTACTTTGAGAAGTGGAAGAATAATAAACAACACGATTGGGTAGTGAAGAGGAAAAGATGAAGAACAAGTGCGGGAACAACAATTTGGATAGCAATATGGTACATTGATTTACATCGAAAATTCAAAAAAATGAAAAAGCAGAAAAATAACAAAATTGTTGAAAAAGATGAGGAGGAGAAATTTGTTCCTCACCTCCCATTTCCCCATGCAATGAAGTCGGTTCTCCTTTTGACAAAGGAAACACAAAAATTGAGGAAATGATGGAGACATTCAAGCAAGTTAAAATTAATCTACCTACTTGATGCAATCAAAGCAGTCCGCTTATGCAAAATTTCTCAAAGAGGTGTGCACCCACAAAAGGCAATCTAGGATACATTTATCCAAGAAGGCCTTTGGAGAAAATCAACCAAGTGCTATCAATTGCAACACCACCTAAGATGCAAGACCACAGAATCCCCACAATCCCTGCATCATTGGGGAGCACACCATTGAGAAAGCCTTGTTAGATCTGGGTGCTAGTGTCAACTGCTTCCCTATTCTCTGTATGAGAAGCTAGGTTTGGGAGAATTGAAACCCACTCAAGTGGTGTTACTAGTGACAGATCCGAAAGAAACCTATGGGGTTGATTGAAGATGTTTTGGTAGGAGTAGACAAGTTTTTCTACCTGGCGACTTTTTGGTGTTGGACATGGAACCAACCAAAAGTACCCTTTGCCATCCCTGTCATTACGGGAAGACCATTCCTGGCTCTGACTAATGCATGCATTCAATGCAGTGTCGACATCATGGAGGTGTCTTTTGGAAATATGAAAGTTAAATTGAATGTGTATAATGTCACTCAACCTCAATTCTCTGGAGGAATGTTTCCATGTTGACATCATTGATGAAATTTGGTGGAGGAGTCTTTACAAACATTTCGCAAGATAAAGACTCCACCACAATTTAAAAATGATTGGGGATCCGAGAAAGAAGGAAAAGGAGATCAAATTCAGCAGAGTCTGCTGTGCAAGGCACTCCTGTGATCACCAAGTTCTCTCTCTTGGAGACTGCTCCTCTCCCTCTTCCACAAGTTACCAAGGTACCTTTCTTTGCCCTCTTTTCTTAGCCCACCTAAATTGGAACTCAAACAGCTCCCAAAAATCTGAAATATGTGTTTTGGGAGATCATCAAACACTACTGTGATTATTTCTTCCTCCCTTACAAAGGAGCAAGAAGAGGAGTTGGTAGTTCTAAACGACAAGAAAGCAATTGGTTGGACCATTCTTGATTTAGGAGAATAAACCCAGTGTATGCATGCATAAGATCCACACGGAAGAGGATGCCAAGCCTTCTAGAGAAATGCAAAGAAAGTTGAATCATCACATGCAAGAAGTGGTAATGAAGGAAGTTGTCAATTTGCTAGATCTTTGGGGTCATTTACCCCATTTTGATTCACTTGGGTAGCACCCACACGTGTGGTGCCTAAGAAATCAGCATCATTTGTGTAGCAATTTGAATCTAGTAAACTTATGTCCACCGACAAACAATCGGATGGGAGGGTCTGAGACTACAGAAAATTAAATACCATGACAAGGAAAGACCATTTCCCCCTCCCTTCATTGACCAAATCCTTGATAAGCTTGCGAGCAAAGCTTACTACGCTTCCTTGATGGGTACTCTGGTTACAACCCGGATCCCTGTGTACCAAGACCACCTTCACCCCTTTGGCACTTTTGCCTATAGGAGGATGCCCTTTGGTCTTTGCAATGCCCTGCTACTTTTCAAAGATGCATGTATGCCATCTTTTACGACATGATTGATCAATTCATGGAGATCTTCATGGATGACTTTTCAATTTATGGAGAGCTTTTCCCAATGCTTACACCACCTCAAGTTGGTGTTGCAAAGATGTGAAGAAACCAATTTGGTTCTAAGTGGGAAAGAGTCATTTATGGTCACCAAGGCATTGTCCTAGGACATGTGGTCTCCCATAAAGGCATAGAGGTGGACCAAGCAAAAATTGATCTAATTGCACATTTGCCTCCTCCCAGGCAATTAAGCAAATCAAGTTTCTTAGGGCATGCAGATTTTATAGGAGGTTCATCAAAGATTTGATAAAATTTCCAAGCCACTCTGTCATTTCTTGTGTCAAGATGTTCCTTTTGTGTTTAATAATGAATGCATGAGCCTTTGAGGTCCTTAAGAAATGTCGATTTCAGCTCCCATCTTGCAGATCCCGACTATTGGTGCCCTTTGGTGATGTGTGATGCATCAGACTATGCCCTAGGAGCTGTCCTAGGGGAGAAAGATAAGCTTCCCCATGTCATAGCTTATGCCAGCGGATCCATGATAGATGCCCAGCTCAACTACACAACAAGCGAGAAAGAGTGCTGGCCATTGTGTTTGCATTGGAAAAATTCAGCCTTATGTTTTAGGTTCACAAATTGTGGTGTTTTCGACCACTCGCCCTAAAGTACCTTCTGTCTAAGAAGGATACCAAGCCAGATTAATCGGTGGATCCTCCTATTACGGGAGTTTGATCTCTGATTAAGGATAAGAAAGGAGTGGAGAATGTGGTGGTGATCACTTATCCGAATTCTCAATCTTGAGGATGATAGCTTACCCATTAATGAATCATTTCACGATGAGCAACTTTTTGCCATCAATACCCACTATCCTTGGTTTGCAAACATAGTCAACTTCTTGTCTATTGGATGATTCCTCAACATTGGAATAGAATGGATAAAGATCTTTTCTTCTCACAAGTTAAACATTTCATTTGGGAAGATCCTTATCTATTCAAGAATTGTGCAGACCAAGTGATCGAAAGTGTGTCGGACCATGAATTCCACGGCATATTGTCAATGTGTCATGAGCAGCTGTGGAGGCCATTTCGATGTGCAATAAAACAGTACCAAAAATTCTGCAGTGTGGTTTCTATTGGCCCACAATCTTTAAAGATGCCTTCTGACCTTGTAAATCTTGCGATCGCCAAAATCAAGATTTAAAAGAAACTCAATGCCCTACGCCAATCTGGTAGTTGAGTTGTTTGATGTTTGGGGCATAGATTTGATGGGCCCTTTCCCCTTCTAATGGAAACAATTTCATCTTGGTAGTATGGATTATGTCTCCAAGTGGATTGAGGCCATAGCTACCAAATCAATGATCACAAAGTGGTTTTAAGATTCCTCAAAGACCACTTTTTTCCAGATTTGGATTCCCAGAGCCATCATTAGTGATGGAAGCCACTTTTACCTTGAGCTTTGACTCTCTATTAAAAAGTACTCATCACTCACGAGTAGCCACTCCCTATCATCTACAAACCCGGTGGGCGGTGGAGATTTCAAATAGAGATCAAACACATTTTGGAAAAAAGCGTGAAGAAGGCAGAAAAGGATTGGTCCTTTAAGCTTAATGATGCTTTGTGGGCATCTGCGCCTACAAGACTCCTATAGGGATGTCCCCTTTCGGGATGGTTTATGGCAAGGCATGCCATCTACGAGAATTAGAATATAAGGCCTTGTGGGCAATCAAAACTTTTAATATGGATCTAACTGCTGCTTTGGTAACCACGGAAGCTTCAACTCAACTGAATCGAAGAACGAGGATGGATGCCTACACTAGCTCCAGTTGTACAAAGAGAAGGTTAAATCATTCCATGATAGGAGCCTCATGAGAAAAGAGTTCATACCGGGGTCCAAGGTATGGTTATTCAACTCTAAACTTAAATTCTTTCACGGCAAATTGCGATCCGATGGGAAGGGCCATACACATCATCAAGGCCTCCCCTCGGGAGTGTGGATATTTCAGATCCCAAGGATGGAAGAATACTCAAGGTAAATGGTCGAGGCTCAAACCATGCATTGAAAACACCCAGAACCCTTCGCCCACCTATCATCATGAATCTCCAAAAATCGATGGTAGGAAAGTGTATAATATGTTTGTACAACATTGTTTTTCCGATTTTCTTTGTCATCTATTTTCTTGACGCATAGTGTAAATACACTTCAAAGTTCAAATCGCAAAGTAAAGAGTACTGTTCGAAAAGTTCAAAGTTCTATTCGAACTCGATTTCGAGTCAGAATGAACTACTCGAAAGAACCATGTTCTGAATAGTTAAAATTTCCTTTTCGAATAGAAAATCTGGGGAGAAGTCCTTTGCGAAAAGATCTTTCTGGAGCCAAATCCATTTCGAATAGACATCATCAACAAAGGGGCCAATCTTATGAATCTTGCTTTTCACTGTATTCACCGCTAATCATTTTATAATCACTTAGATTCATAAGTATCTCGTGCTTTTGGGTTTGTTTCTTTGGGCTTAGGATACATCATTTGGCATTAGATTTTACATTTTAGGAATTTTAGTTTCAAATTACATTTTTAGATCATTGATTTTTTTTTCTTTCTTAGGTTAATGTGTCCGCGTTTCTTGATTTTCGTCATTTTTTACGTGAGTATAGTTAGTTTATAACTTTGTTTTCCTATTTTGCATTCACAAATTCAGTTTTGTATCAACACTTTTCTTTTTCTTTTTAACTTTGTATTGAGTCCCTTACCTTGCTTTTACTATTTCTCTTATTAGCATTAGTTTCCTTTCATTTGCATAGTAATCCTTCTATTTGTTAGATTTTATTTAGCAGTTCTAGCATTGTTTTGTTGATTTTCTTGCATTTGTATATCCTGTTTTCCATTTCCTTGCTCATATCTTCGGTTTACATTTTTATTTTCGCATATAGTTTAGATTTTTCTGTTCTTAGTTTTTCTTTCTTCTTTTACCTACTGCCCTAGTCTCTCATTGTCTAGAACATTGAGGACAATGTTCATCTTAGGTTTGGGGGTATGGCAAATAGGTCCACCCATGGGATAATTAGCATAAGGGCATCACAATCACCAAAGTAATCGAAATGAATCAATTTACTTAAGAATCATGACAATGTGGAAATTTTAAAATTTTCTTTGCAAGAATTTAGACATTCTAAACCCTACAATATTCCACATTTCCATGATGTTAACACCGGAAAATACACTTGTATTAGCACATAGCAAGTCCACGGGAAGAAAAAGGTAAAGATATACTTAAAAGCTCAAGGAAAAACCATAACCGGTGAGAATTGAGCCTATATGTTTTACATCTCTGTTGAAGAGTGGAGGCAACCCTTTTCCGATTCAAAGGATTTGGTGAGGCATTAGATCCACTAGAAATTAGGAAACTCCAAATCAAAACAAGCAACAGATTCATGAAACGAGGAAAAGATCAAGGCCTTCTTTGGACAAACTTGAGCTTAATGAACCAACCAAGAAAGATCTTGTTTGTACCCCAATTGAGCTATAAATCCTACAATGCTTCATCAAAACACCCATTTTCTTGCACCAACCAATGGAACCAATTGACCTTCCCTCACCTTGAGAATTCTGTGGAGTTAAAGGAGAAAGAAGTAAAGATGGAACATTTCGGGCAAATATCAAAATAAATGAAGAAGAAATACCTCAAAAATGGGCAAGGTGGTGAGAAAGTAAAAGAAAAACAATGTGCAAAAGAAGCAAGCAAAAAAAAAAAAAAAGGCAAAAAGGGCAACTTTATGTTGAAAATTCAAGCTCAAAGGAAGAAGAACTGAGGACTTTGAACACGAGCATCTCAAAAGCAGCTAAACTCAAGAAGGTGGAGTCATGTCCCCCCTCCCTCAATTCCTCGACTTCTCAAAAATCCAAACACACTGTTCAACGTTCCTATCCCTGAAACCTCACTCCACGAGCCATACAACAAACCCAGCCGAAAGGTCCTTGTGATCCAAAGTTGAGGGAACTGTCATGTGGAGATAAGCAGTTTCCCAATCTATGGTGAGGAGATGTCAAGGATGCCACTGAGAATCATGCCTATGCTCATGCTTACAAATCCATTTGGGAGATGTAACGCTCTTGAGCTTGAGTGAAAATGAACCCTTCAACAAAAATCTTGATGAGAGTACACCGTAAGTGTTTGGGTTGGAACTTGAGCACATTAAGTATGACTTATAACCTAATTTTTATTCAAATGATGAACTCGACACATTTGCATGATTTCTATGGCTGCTCACAGATTGGAAAGTGAAACATTCATAAGGTTTATAAATGTTGAAATCCTTACAAACAATAAACCTAAATTTCTGTTTAAACATTGATTCAAGAGTAACCAATTTCGCTCTTTGATTGCTCATGGGATGCCAGTCCACCAATGCCACCCGTCCCACGCAGAAGTTTGTGGCTACCTTCACTGAAAACCCTCAGCCGACTTCCCTCCCCCCCTAGGGATCACCTACGGGTTTAAAAGGCTTGCTGCATATGCTAAATGCATCTGTGCCTCCACCAAAAGTGGCTCCTTATTTTGGTTCTACGTTTCTTTGCTCAGGGACTAGCAAAGCTTAGGTTTGTGGGTGTGTTACGTAGTGAACTATACCATTTCTCTCGCCTAAACATGAGCCTTGAAAGACCCTTGAGAAGACTAAATAAGTGCTTTAGTGTGCATTTTCTGACTAACCAATCGACGGTCCAAATCGAAAAGCATCCCAAAAGATCAAAAGGCGATAGCTCATGTCAAGTTTAAAGAAGGAGTGAAGAAAGCATCAAAGAATGGCTAAAGAGGGTCTAAAAGAGCGCATAAAGACACCAAGCAAGAGAGAGAGCCATTCGCAAAGAAAAAATCAAGTTAAAAGTCAATTCGCAAAGAAGAATGGGAGCCTAGAGTTCAATTCGCAAAGAACTTCTACTATTCACAAAGAACTTCTACTATTCGCAAAGAACTTGCACTTTTCGTAAAGAACCTTGAACTTTGCGAAAAGAAGAAAACACTCCTCGAAAAGAAGATTGAACTTTGCGACAGAGCTTCAAGTCATTGAACTTTTCGAAAAGGCCCTGAACTCTGCGAAAAGGTATTCGGAGATTCGACTTTAACAAGGGCAATTCGATTCAAGAATGCCGCCGCCTAATGCAATCAAAAGACCGGGAACATTAGGAAGGTTCAATCAAGATCCGAAGGCATATTCCAACCCATGTGGCGCCCAAAGTTAAATTACGGCGGGAACTTCCGAAACTCAAAGCGAATTTCAAACCCATAAGAATTGATGCTTCGCTGATTGGCGAACCGGATCGTAGTATTTCCATTGGCCAAAACTGATCTGGATCCCGTGCTCAACCCTCATTGGGCAATCCGGATCTAAAGCATTCTGATTGGTCAATCCGACCATGCAGGATGGAGGAAAAAGTATAAATAGAGAAGCCATTACGCCCAAATTGGGTATCCAGTTTTAGAGTTTTCATCTCTGTTTCCCTCATTCCGTCAGGATAGCTTATCGAACCCCCTTGTAGTTTACCTTTGAGAGCCATTGTGAGTGATTTGTACTTCCAAGTTCGGATTCAAGGATCAGAAGTCCGAGGGCTCTCTAAGAAGCTCGATCAGAAGTCCGAGGGCTCTCTAAAGCCGTGCTCTGTAATTGTAATTTTGGATTTTAAAAGGTTGTTGTAATTTGTGTCTTCTCCATTGGAGTCATGTCGAGGGTTCTGAATGTTCACCTTAGTGCATTAGACTTCTTTAGATTCACTCATCCGCATGCAACTTCCCTTAATTCATCACCCCTGTGCGAATTAGCGTTGGTAACCTAATTCTAGCAGCATTTACAGTGATGTTCATGTTCTGAACTAAAGAATAGGCCACAACTATTGGATGATCTGACAAATCATAGCCATAAGTCTAAACCTATTCCTTAATTCGGATTTATTTCTCTTACATCTGTGCTGGTAGCCAGATGAAGATTGAATCTGCTCTGTTGAACTACAGATTCTCCATTAAAATTCAGAGGCTAAAGTACATGAAGCTATTATTTCTGCATTTGTCTTATTTTAAACATCTCCCCAACTCGGATCTGGATCATGTAGTTAGTTCTTTTCTTTATTTGTTTATAGTTAAATGTGACACAATCCAACACTCTCTTTTATCTATTCTTTTTTTTAGATAATTATAGAGCCAGATCTGGTAGCACAGATCTGGAGGTTTATCTCTCAGTTTAGACAAAATTCTCTGTGGACGATCTTGAAATACTTACTTTTAAAACTTGCTACAATTGGCCCTGATCTTGCAGGCCAGTGTTAGCCCCAATGTGCTGATATCCCTTTCATAAGTTAACATCCATATAATCTAGCATTCTTTAATTCTTTAATTTTTGATTCATAATGCACACAATTATGGCACACTTGGAGCGACAACAGACTGTGCCTCTTTAGACTGGGCAGCAGGCTCTTTGCTAATTTTTAAAGGGACAGCTTTGGGAACATACCTCTTAGCAGTGACTTTCCTCTACTTAGGATAAGTTTGCTCTTGTGGAGGTGCAGCAGAGGCCTTGGGAGGTGGAGGTTGCTCGGTAGGAGGTGAGGGAGGAGGGGCAGCTAGGGCCTTACCTTTCTCTTGTTGTGTCTTAGGTTGGTCCTCCTCAGACTAGGCAGTTGGAGATGGGGTAGCTTTGGGCTCTGGGATGGGCATTTGAACAAAGATTGGTGTGGGCTGCGGAGGAACATTTCTGGCAGCAACCAATGCGGATTCCAGTGAGGCGATCTGGATTTGATATTTGAGGATGTCAGTCTCATGGATCTCCTTTTGAATTCTGTGAATCTCCTGGGCATTGTTAAGCCTCTTTTCAAACATTCTGGCCTTCATCTTCTCAGCAGCAGCATTTGATTTCTCAAACTCCCAATTCAGCTCATGATAAGTAGTTGTAGCCTTTGTCCTCTGATAGGCCTCCAGGATATCTTTCCTAAGGTAAGCATTATCCCTCATATGATGGAGGATGGTGAGGTAGGGAGGGCTGTAAAAATGATATTTTGGGGTGATGGAAAGATAGGAGGTGGAAGGAGCAAAGTGTGCTTGGTCCTGGGGGGGAGAAGGTGGGGTAACAGTGAGTAGGTCTATGTGAGGGGAAAGGGGGATAAGTTCTGGGTCAGTCTGTGTCTTTTTGTCAGTGAACGTTGGAGGTGGTAGGATAAGAGGTGGAATGGAGGGTATAGGGGGAAATGAGAATGGGGTAGGCTCAGTAGGTGTAGGGTGTGGTGGAAATGAGAATGGTGAAAGGAATGAAAGGAAACGGGGGTGTAAGAGGGAATGTGGGTGGTGGGGGGGTTGTGAGTCAGGAGGAAAGTCTGTTTGGGTGTCTTTGTCAGTGAACAGGACCAGGGGGGTGAAGTGGGTGGTGGGGGGGTGGGTGAGTTGGTTAAGGTGTGTAGGGTGGATTGGATGGAGGTGAGTTTAGTTTGCATTTGATCCTGTTTTTGGGTATTGGTGGATAGCTGGGCTTGAATGTCTTGGATAAGGGAAAGGATAAGGGATAGTGTGTCAGGGATAGAAGGTTGGGTTTGTGAAGAAGAGGGTACGGGTTGGAAAGGTGAGGAAGGTGTATGATGGAAAGTGGAGGGAGGGAAAGAGTGGGGTTCAGGGGAGTGATGATGTGAGGTAGTTGGGGAGTCTGGGAGGAAGGTGTAGTGGGTAGGCATTGTGTTCAGGAAACTAGCCATAAAGGCTTGGAATCCTATGGTGGTGTTTAGGGTTAAGTCAATGTCTGTGAGGGGAGATGTAGTAGGTATGGCTGGGGTGGTGTCTTCGTCAAGGTGTGGTGTGTCAATGGGGATAGAAGGGATGGTGGGTGGTGTCTAGGAGATAATGGGGATTGTCTCAGTAGTCTTTCGTTTTTTGTAGGAGATGAGTGGGGGGCTGGCAGGCTTAGGTGGAGATGAGGGGGGAATTATGGCTGTGTACTAAGGTAAGGTAGGGGATGGGGAGTCCTCCCATGGACCAAGCACAGGTGAAGGGGGAGTGAGCATGGAGAATGGAAATAGAGGGGGGTGAGAGATGGATGCAAGAGGGGTGGTGGATGCAGCGGTAACAGGTGTTACTGCAGCCATGAAAGTGGTAAGCTCTGGGGGCACCTCCTTTGTAGCAGGGGTAGACCCTGATCCGGCTGCCTTTTCTGCTAGATTGGGCAGGGCCTGAGCCTCAGTTTTCTTCTTTTTTTGGCCCCCCATCAAGCTCCTGCTGATTCTCCATTGCCTCTTGGCAAAGGTAGTAGGGGTAAGGGTGGTGGTCTGCTCAGTCCTTCCTATCTTGTATCCCCCCTTGATCAGTAGCAAGGTAATGATTCTTGCATAGGGTGGAGTGTGAGGCTTCTTGTTTGACCCTATCTTCTCCACTGTGTCTTTCATTGCCTCAAAAATTAGCCAGGCTGCATGGAAGCCATGGCCCAGGTGGAAGGAGTAGACAGCATCTACAATGGGGGTTCTCCTCTCCTACTGATGTCCTGAGCAATATATGTTCTTTCGCAAGACTTGGTTAATGAATAGGAGTTCAGGTTCCAATTCTCTCCTTCTGATCGAGTCCCTTGTGGCTTTAATCCTCTAGTTAGGGCCCGTGCAATTGTATCAATCGATGCACTTAGAGGGGGGCCATATCCACAGTTAAGGTCGAATGCTGCTGGGATGCCCAACACTTCAGCTATCACCTTGGGGCCCACTAACATATCAAAGTCGTCAATCAGCACCAGCAAGCACCCTTGTCCATCGTTGTCCTTCTTGACCTTGATGTGCTGATAAAACAGCTGCACTAACCTGGGGTAGGCTAGTGCTGGAATTCCTCGAGTCAATGGCAGCAGGCCCGCTTTGCTCATAAACTATACTGCAGGGGTAGAGAGAGGTTCTTTCTCAAAAAATGGTACATTAAAGGCTGTTTCAAGCTCCAATGGAATTGACTCCATGAGCTCAGAAGGAGTAGAGAACTTAGTGGTTGGTACCGCCGCCTCCTCAGCCACTTCCTTTCCCTTTTTGGGAGACTTTGAAGTCTTGGCCTTTTTAGGGGTGGTCTCGTAAGGTCCTTGTCCTACCCTTTTCTCTTCTGTGCAATTTTTGGAGCCATTTCTAACTCTGTCTTCTAGTATGAGAAACAGAGACAGAGATCTAGGGTTTGGTTTGATTTGATGCACAGGACACCGCGAGATCTCTGAGCAGAGGGCAATAGATGAGGGTGATGCTAGGAACACTTGTATAAATTTATGGAGTGAATGATGAGCTGTAGGAGTGTTGCTGGAGGAGAGAAGTGAAAGAGCCCCAGAAGCTAGGGTTTCGCAGACGAAAGAGGGAAGAAAATAATGGGAAAGGGGCCAACCGCGGGGTTAAAATACCTATCGCGAGGCTCGGCGCGCTTTGGGACATTAGGTTGCGTGGTTGGAAATGAACCTAGCGAAAGTGTTGATTCAATCTGGATTGCGCGACAGTCTCCCTGGTTGTCCTTGGAGTGCGCAACAGAGTGCGATTAATTCATGTGAATTGCGCGAGCGGCTCCTAGGTCTCTATTTGGATTACGCGAACAACTCTGAGGTTCATTTTTAATCTAGCGACAACCTTATAATCTCGCGACAACAAATGTATAGCTCTTTGGGGATGGCGTGAGAGGTTCGCTGGTGTATATGAACCGCGCGACAGCTGATGGATGGCCCTATGTGAATCGCGCGAGAAGTTCTCAGGTACGCATGAATCTCGTGACAGCTATTGAATGTCTCCATGTGAACTGTGCAAAACTCTCCCAGACTCCCTTTTTAACCTCGTGAGAGCTTTTGAATCTCGTGATAGTCACCCAGGCTCCCCTTTTTGGACCCAGCGATAGTAAGGTATAAATCAGAGAGCATGTTTGCTGTGGTTGGATCCTGGGTATGACTCTCTCCTATGGCTACCTCTAGACACATGTAAACTCAATCATTCAATCAAAAACGACCTCCCACATTAGGCATGCAACAGAAGTTATCAATTGAAAAATAGTAAGAAACAAACCATGCATCAAAAGTTTAAAACAGATTGGTCGAGATTCAGATAAGACCACGAACAAATCCTAAAGAATAGAAACAAAAGAGAGCAAGATAAATCAACCAAAACTAAATACATATGATATAGTAATGACACACCTGTGGATCAGTTTGAAGAAGGATCTTGAAAATGAATGGTGTCCATGAGTTCGGCAGGTTTTTCAAAACAAGGCTTAAGCCTTTGACCATTCACCTTCAAGATTCTCCCAGACTTAGGATCCTTGATTTCCACAGCACCAGATGGGGAAACATGCATGACATTATAAGGACCTTCCCATTTGGATTTTAATTTGATCGGAAAAAATTTAAGTTTGGAGTTAAACAACCAAACCTTATCACCAGCTGTGAAACTCTTTCTCAACAACCCTCTGTCAAAGAAAGCTTTGAACCTTTCCTTGTAGATCCTGGCATTGGCATACGCATCCATCCTTAGTCCTTCCAATTCAGACAACTGCAGCAACCTGTGAAGACCAGCAGAAGTTAGATCTAGATTTAAATATTTGATGGCCCAATAGACCCTGTGTTCTAACTCCACTGGGAGATGACAGGCCTTGCCATAGACCAGTCTGAATGGGGACATACCAATGGGAGTCTTATAGGCAGTCCTATAAGCCCAAAGTGCATCATTAAGCTTGTCAGCCCAATCCTTCCTATCAATCCTCACAATCTTCTCAAGGATATGCTTGATCTCCCTATTTGAAATTTCAACTTGCCCACTGGTTTGTGGGTGGTCGGGAGTAGCAATCCTATGGGTGACAGAATATTTCTTGAGTAAGCTCTCGAAAGTTTTGTTGCAGAAATGGCTCCCCCATCACTGATAATGGCTCTAGGGGTACCAAATATGGAGAAGAGATTCTGCTTTATGAACCTGAGGACAACCTGATTATCATTAGTTCTTGTGGCAATGGCTTCTACCCATTTGAAAACATAGTCCACTGCCACTAAGATGAAATGAAAACCATTTGAAGGAGGAAAGGAGCCCATAAAATCAATACCCCACACATCAAACAGTTCTACAACAAGGATGGGCTGTAAAGGCATTGAATTTCATTTAGACAGCCCTCCTAGTTTCTGACATCTTTCACAGGCCTTACAGTGTGTATGGGCATCTCTGAAAAGAGAAGGCCAATAGAAACCACACTGCAACACTTTGTTAGCTATTTTTCTCCCACTAAAGTGACCCCCACAGGCATTTTCATAGCACATGGCCAGAATACTGGGGATATCACTTTCGGGAACACATTTCTTAATGATTTGGTCTGCACAATACTTGTACAAGCAAGGCTCCTCCCAGAAAAAAAATTTGACCTATGAGAAAAACAGGTCTTTGTCCATTTTTGTCCAATGGGTAGGAATCTTGCCTATAACTAGGTAATTGACAATATGTGCATACCAAGGGACTAAAGATTGGATGGCAAACAATTGCTCATCCGGGAATACATCATTTGTAGTAAGGTCATCAACACCTTTCTCCAACATAATTCTGGACAAGTGGTCAGCCACCACATTTTCTACACCTGTAATAGCCCGAAAAATCTCGTTGAACTATGACCTCGGGATTCGTGTCCGATTGGTCTTAGGTTTGACCATGAGATAGTTCCTTGATGAACTTAGGGTGAGGTGAGCGGATGTGATGTGTGAACCAGTGTAGAAGAGTGGAGAGATAGAGGAGTGTGTAGAGTAGCATACACTGATGGGTGTGTATGTGCTCCACACCGAGAAAAGAGATAAGATAAAAAGGGTTGAAAACCCTAACTTTCATGTTTTGGTGGTTGAGAGAAGTAAAGAAGAGAGAGAAAGAGAGAGGAGTAAGAGAGGAGTTATTGTGGGTGATTGGAAGAAGGATTCAAGCATTAAAGAGGCCGGATTTGACGCAAGGAATCCGTTAGAAACCAAAGCTGGAACCCTAGCCTTCCAACCATTTGATTTGAAATCAACTTGAGATCTATTTAAGGTAAAATTTTTGTAAATAAGATGCATAGATTATAGGGGTTAAGTTGCAGTTAAATGTGGGTTAAATCATAGGATAATGGCTTAGAAAAATAGAAGAAAAAGTATGGAAAAAGATTGGGAAGAATAGCTCGAAAGGGGCTGAATCTGACAATTTCGATTAATCGAAATTGGGTTTCGATTAATCGAAATTGGCCAGGAAGTTGAAAGGTCTGAGGACCCCGATTTCGATTAATCGACCTCAGATTTCGATTAATTGATTTGGGGATCGATTAATCGACTGAGAACCTCCAGTGGACCCCAGGGGTTAAAGGAAATGACTTGAGGAAAAATCGACTAATCGAAATGGGATTTCGATTAATCGATTTTAGTTTTCGATTAATCGATTTGGAATCGATTAATCAACTTGTGAAACTCGACTGTTCGAACTGAGGGTCTACTTTGCGAAAAGAAGGATTTCGATTAATCGAAATTGGACTCGATTAATCGAATGAAAACTCGACTGTTCGAACAGAAATTTTGCTTTGCGAAAAGAGGAATTTCGATTAATCGAAATTGGATTCGATTAATCGAATGAAAACTTCATTCGAGCGGAATGGACTTAGCGAAAAGGAGAATTTCGATTAATCGAAATTGCTTCGATTAATCGATAGTGACCTTCGATTAATCGATTTTGGAAATCGATTAATCGAATCAGATTCGATTAATCGATTTTGGAATTCGATTAATCGACTGTAGTAAACTATGTTGACTTTTGGTTTGACTTTAAGATTCTTGGGGGATCTTATACCTTCTTTATTGCATCCTTTGCGATGTGTTTTACCTGTTATGTGGTACCATAGGTGGTACGTGTGGACTAGTGCACAAGGAGCCACGTGGAACCTTGATGCATTGATCAAGTGAAGACTTGAGGTAGGGAACACCTTGAACATGTACTTTATTTTACAAGAGCATGTATGTAGTGATATCGATTTCCATTCAAATATATTACTGCTTAAAGAATTGTGAAAAGTGTGTGTGTGTGATATTCATGAGAGTAAACTAACGAGCCATCCCCAGGGGATGAAGAAGTAAATAGATAAGAGCATCAGGTGTGATGCAAGTAAATGGATACATCCCAGGGATGTATCCAAGGATTGAATCATGTTCGATAGGGCCTAACTGATATAAAATAGCACACTTACACGGTGAATAACTATATGTAAGGCACCGATATTTTTGTTATTTGAGGTTTGATAGGTTACCCCACCGACGTGGCGGGATATCCACGGCCCGACCACGGCAGGATATCCGTGACCGTCTGGGCGCGAAACCGTAGGCGGTCACGGAGGCTTATCCGTACATAGTAAGCACACCCGGTGTTGGTTGAGACAAGTGAAACCCGCCACCAATCCCGAGGGAAAGGGCTTGGGTACTATATATGGTATTCCTGTGGAATACATTAAAGCTATCTATATAGATGACGATGAAGGGTATCTCATCGGGCTCGATGCTATATTGCTCGGGATTACTTAAGTTGAAAGTTTAAGTTTTGCTTTAGGCCTTTTGACATTATTCATGAGCAAATGAAAATATAAGAAATCAACGATAAAAGCGAAATGCTTTTAATGTTTCATCAACAACATAGATACATCATGCATGACATATCATAGAATATATGTGAGTTATAATCTATATGTTCAATGTTGTTTGTTCCTATTGAGCTAGGATGTAGCTCACCTATAGACTATCGTCGCAGTCCACTATTAACAGCGGCTTGAGAGCCGATCCCATGAGTCGGATCTTCTGACGGTGACGAGTTGGAGCCACCTCCGGAGGACTTCTTCTAGAGGACTCCATTGTGCCACTTTGAGGATTTTACATAGAGTTTGTATGCGGCTTGGTATGTCAAGCCTTGATTTTTGAAAACCATGTATATAAGGTTTTGGATTATTCTTTTGGGGCGAACCATCCGTGATGATTTCTATCATCGATGGTTGGATCGATTCTCCATTCATGTAGGGGCATGAGGTAGAAGCATCTTTGGGAAAGATTAATTAATATAGATTTAAATTTTGCAATTTCATTTATAGTACTTTTGATGCTTGATATACGGTGTTAAGGTGCTTAGCTAAAGAGCACGGTTAAGATAATCGTCTTGATGGCACGGGTTTGAAGTGCCAAAATCCGGTACATCCTTTTATCGAGCTATTTTCTTTTAGCAATTACGACAAGGGTTCTTTAAATTGAACATAGGGCTTCTTGAAACTTTAGTTTCAAATGCGATAATGTCGACTAGAGGAGAGGCCGACCAAGGGAGGCCATCAAAGGAGTTCGTAGTGGAGATGGTTACATCTCTCCTACAAAGCAGAGTGCCTTTAGGAGTATGAGGCCCGAGGCGTGTGTGAGCGAGGAGGATCGAGATCATCGGGATCAAGATCTAAGAGAGCAAGAAAGATTGAGAGAAAGACAAGAAGATAGAGAGGGGACAAAGGATGATGCACACTATGGAGACTATGGCGTGCCATGGCACAACAAAGCGCATCCTTTGCGGCTCATGCATCAGAAACAATGACCACCTACACCACACAGGACTGCGTTGCCTTTGCCCTCATCTTTTCTGAGTTTAGGAGGATGAGACCTCCTTCATTTTTAGGCGAGACACAATGGCGGCGAGCTGGTTGATGGAGATGGAGAAAGTCTTTAAGCGTGCTAACTTGCACGGAAGGCGAGAGTGTAAGATGGGCGACTTACATGTTGGATGGGGAAATTTGGGCCTTGGTGGAAGTCCGTGTCTGGACTCGGGCTCGAGAGACCCCCAGTTGCCATGGACTTGGGAGGAGTTTGTTGAGGAGTTCAACAAACAATATTTTCAGTGGTGAGGAATCAACGAGATACAATTTTTTGCAGTTAGTACAAGGGAGAATGACGGTGAGAGAATACGGGTAGAGTTTCTACGACTTGTCTGCTTTTGCTCGGACACGCGCTCAAGTGATGAAGTCCAAGAGGTTTCGAAGGTTTGAAGCTCGAGGTTAGAGGCGAGCTCCATTTCAGCTGAGGACCTATGAAGAGGTCATGAGCAAGGCGTTGGTCGTAGAAGAGGAGAACAATAATAGATATCGACAGAGGGAGCAGCAGAGAGGAGGAAATGAACAAGGAAGAACGGCGCATTATGAACCGGTGAACAAAAAGCCGAGATTCATGGGCCAGAGTCAGAGACCACAGTTCCAGGGAGGTTTCGGAAGACCGGCACAACAGCAACAACAAAAATACCAACCGAGGTTTCCATTACTTGCGTCGGGGAGACCTATTCGCTATGAGAGCCCTGCCATGTCTACTGGCGCCACTATCACACAAGGTTCTCGTACTATTTCTTCCGCACCTCGGGAGACTTGCGCAAAGTGTGGCAAGCCTCATAGGACGATGGATTGTAGATTGGGAACTAGGGGCTGTTTCTGATGTGGCAAGGTGGGCCACTTGATCAAGGATTGCCCCGAGACAGATAAAAGAAAGACGGTTTGCAGACCACGACCACCAATTCAAGCAAGGAAACCGTCGTTCAGTGGGAGAGCCTATGCATACACGTCAGAAGGTGGAACGTGCATGACGTCATCCAAGGTGAGATTTTCTTTTAAAATTAAAGAAAAATTTTCATTTCATTAAAACTTTAGATAGAGAAGGAGCATACATTAGGAACTGAATAGATTATTTTTCTTTTGTATACGAAAAGCGGTATATAAATTGAGGGTGTAAATTGATGTGTAAATTATTGTATGTGTGTATGTATACTATAGGTACTCTAAATATATATGAAAAAGGATGCTTCGGTGGATATGACGCTCGAGTGTTGATAGACCCCGGGTCTACCCACTCATTCGTCACTCCACGTTTCGCTAAGAAGATGAAGATTGTCCCAGAGACGTTGGATTTCGTCCTATCTGTGTCTATTTCGACTGGAGAGTTAGTAGACACGGAGTTAGCTTGCAAATCCATCATCGTAGCAGTTCAAGATTTGGAGGTGCATGAACTAGAAGCAAAGCTGATACTGTTAGACATGCAAGGGTTTGATGTGATCCTTGGCATGGACTGGTTATGCAAAGATTGTGCAAACCGTCGATTGCAAGAACAAGGTAGTTATTTTCGGACCCAACACAAGAAGATCATTTCGGTTTCAAGGAGTAAGGTCGCTATCACATTCACCGATCTCAGCAGAAGAGGGCGAAAAATGATCGAGAAAGGGTGCGATGGATACTTACCTTTCTTAAAGGAGGATAAGGAAGAAAAGAATGTCATTTAGCGAGAGACTTCACGGCGTGTTTCCGAAGAGTTGCCAGGATTACCTCCAAAAAGAGAAGTAGAATTCGCCATTGACTTAGCACCAGGAACGGAGCCTATTTCGAAAACACCTTATAGAATGGCTCCTGCTGAGTTAAAGGAGTTGAAGGAACAACTACAAGAGCTTATGGACAAGGGGTTTGTTAGACCGAGCGTGTCTCCATGGGGAGCACCGGTTTTGTTTGTCAAGAAGAAAGATGGGTCAATGCGGCTATGCATTGACTATCGGCAATTGAACAAACTCACTGTGAAGAACCGCTACCCTTTGCCTAGAATAGACGATCTATTCGACCAACTGCAAGGAGCAAGGTATTTTTCCAAGATCGACCTGAGATCTGGGTATCATCAGTTGAGAGTCAAGGCAGAGGACATTCAGAAGACCTGGGACACGGTATGGACACTATGAATTCCTTGTGATGCGCGTTTGGATTAACGAATGCTCGGCGTCGTTTATGGATCTGATGAACCGAGTGTTTAAACCACACTTGGACTCCTGCGTCGTAGTATTTGTTGATGATATACTGATATACTTCAAATCCAAGACGGAACACGAAGAACATTTGAGGATTGCTCTACAGACGCTACGTGAACACCAATTGTACGCCAAACTCAGCAAGTGCGAGTTTTGGTTGGAAGAAGTTAGCTTTTTGGGACATGTCGTCTCAAAGCACGGTGTCACGGTAGATCCAGCTAAGATAGAAGCAGTAGTTAGATGGGAGCAACCAAAGACAGTGACCGATGTCCGAAGTTTTCTGGGCTTAGCAGGCTATTATCGACGTTTCGTTGAGGGGTTTTCAAAGATATCGGGACCTCTCACAAAGCTGACACGAAAAGATTCAAGGTTTGAGTGGAGTGAGGCATGCGAGAAGAGTTTTCAAGAACTCAAACGATAGCAATTCCTTCGGCAAGGGAGGATACACGTCGTACAATGACGCGTCATACAATGGCCTTGGTTGTGTGCTCAACCAACACAAGAAGGTGATAGCTTACGGATCAAGACAGCTGAAAGAACACGAGAAAAATTACCCGACTCATGACTTAGAACCTTAGCATCATTTTTTGCAATCAAGATTTGGAGACATTACTTGTATGGTGAGACATTTGAAATTTTCACCGATCATAAGAGCCTCCGATATGCTTTTACGGAAAGAACTCAACATGAGACAGTAGCAGATGGATGGAATTCCTCAAGGATTACGATTGCTCCATACAATACCATCTGGCAAGGCGAATGTAGTGGAGATGCATTGAGTCGAAAGGTTCTCGATTAGCTTCTTTGATTTTGGGTATGCACCGATGGAAATTATTGGAAGACCTGGCAATCTATGATGCGAACATTGAGTCAAAGGACACTGGATCCTTTTTGGCTAACATATCAGTAAAGCCAGTGATATTTGAGCATATCCACGATCTACAGATGAAAGATCCGACATTAACAAAGATTCATCAAGATGTGAGTGAAGGCATCAGGTCGGATTTCTCATTAAAAGAAGATGGTTCTTTATTGTTTAAGGGCCGTCTATGCATTCCGGGCAATGTCGATCTAAGACGAACAATTCTTGATGAGGCTCATAAGTCAAATTATGCTATCCACCCAGGTAGCACCAAAATGTACCAAGATTTGAAAAAGAACTACTGGTGGAGAGGACTGAAACAAGACGTGGCCGAGTATGTGTCACGATGTTTGACTTGTCAACAAGTGAAGGTTGATCATAGACATCCTGCTGGACTATTGCAACCTTTACCAATACCAGAATGGAAGTGGAATCGATCTCAATGGATTTCATTGTTGGATTACCCCAGACGCTAAGAGACACAATGCCATTTGGGTCGTCAGAGACCGATTGACCAAATCAACGACTTTTGCCATACAATACCACATATACAGCAGAAGACCGCAGATTTATACATGAAGGAGATTGTAAGATTACACGGGATTCCAAGCAGCATCGTTTCAGATCGTGATCCACTATATACGTCCAAGTTTTGGAAGAAATTTCAAGAAGGAATGGGAACACGACTAGACTTTAGTTCAGCTTTCCATCCTCAAACTGATGGGCAGATAGAGCGAGTGAATCAAGTAATAAAAGACATGCTCAGAGCGTGCATGCTTGATATGCAAGGATACTGGGATGAGTATCTACCGATGCTCGAGTTCGCATATAACAACAGTTTTCAAACGAGCATTGGCATGGCACCGTATGAAGCTCTGTATGGACGACGATGCAAGTCACCTCTCAATTGGGAGGAAACAGGTGAGAAATTTGTATTAGGACCAAAGCTACTTGAAGATAATGCTACCGCTGCTCAATTATCGAGAAAGGTTGAAGACAAAGACAAAAGTAGACAGAAAAGTTACGCCGATATGAAGCGGACTAGTGTTGACTACAAAGTGGGCGAGCACGTGTTTGTGAAGGTGTCACCTATGAAAGGAGTAATGAGATTTGGCAAGAGAGGGAAGTTAAGTCCATGTTATGTTGGACCATTTGAAATTTTGGGACGAGTAGGTGAAGTTGCATATCGCATTGGTTTACCACCGCTGTTTGATCGAGTACATAATGTTTTCCACATATCGATGCTCAGAAAGTACGTGAATGATCCGTCTCATGTGTTAGGAAAGCAACCTATGGAGATGTGTGAGGACATGAGCATGATAGAGGAACCAGTGGAGATCTTGGATCGAAAAGAACAAGTACTACGCACTAAAGTGATTCCCTTAGTGCTTGTTCGGTGGAACAATCATCCAAAAGAAGAGGCTACTTGGGAACGAGAGGCCGAAGTGAAGGAACAATATCCAGCCTTGTTTCCAACAACGTGAGAATTCAATGTAAACCGCAACCACGTTTGTGAAATCTCCACTATACTTGTAATTCAATGGAAATTTTAATCCAATATGTCATAAATTGTCAAAAAAAAAATAATGAAAGAACCAAAGAGATTGAAATTCTGGAGAAATTGGACAAAACCGATTAATCGAATTTCAAATCGATTAATCGATTTGGAATTTCGATTAATCGATTTTGTTCGATTAGTCGACTGGCATGTGCCAGTGACTGGAAATGAAAATTTGAGTTAGAATATACATAGAATGAAATTTCGATTGATCGAATTATAATTTCGATTAATCGATTTTGTAATTCGATTAATCGAATTGGATTTTCGATTAATCGAGTTACTTAAAGGACTTGAGAGATATTAAAGTCAAATGGACAATTTCGATTAATCGAAGTGATTTCGATTAATCGATTCTGAAATTTCGATTAATCGAAATGGATTTCGATTAATCGAATACTTAAGAAATTTTAGAAAAATTTGAAGTTATAGCACGATTTCGATTAATCGAAACTAAGTTCGATCAATCGATTTTGGAATTTCGATTAATCGAAATGGATTTCGATTAATCGACTGGCTCGCGCCAGCGAGCTCAAAAATTTAAAGTTTTAAACAGACACGATTTCGATTAATCGAAATGGTTTCGATTAATCGAATTTGACTTTCGATTAATCGATTTGGGAAATCGATTAATCGATTTTAAGCGGTTTAACCTAGTTCGAAATCTCGATTAATCGATTCTGGATTTCGATTAATCGAGCCGAGGCCTATATATTGGAAATTAGGGGTTTTTCTTGCCATTCGAAATTTTTGAACTCTCGAGTGTTTGGCGCTTCATCTCCCCCTTCTTCTCCAACCAACCGAGCGATTTAGGGTTTGGGTTTTCATGATTCGATCAAAAATCGCCAGATTCGCCAATCGCCTAAGGTAAACCCTAGGCTCAAGTATATTCTTCAATTTCAAGTCGAAAACCCTAGTTTTTACCGGAAATTTCGTCAAAATGCCGCCCAAAACCCGTTTATCTTCGAAGAAGGCAACCTCCAAGCTACCGGTTAGGCGTAAGAACGCCGCACCACCACCACCTACCCCATCGCCGGTGAGGACTCCATCACCGTCGGAATCGGAGACCACCTCCGGTTCGACGAAGGTCTCTGAGTCTTCCCGCGAATCCACCCCCATGCCACCACCACCCACCAACGTGGAGCAACCAAACGAGTGGTGGGCTGCCAAGACCTTTGAGGTCGAATATACCATCGACCGTACTCTTTTCACCGATCCCGATGTATCGGGCGAGACCCAATGGGCTCAAACCTACATAAACAATGCCGGTCTCGGCAATCTTCTCAAACCAATCCGGGGTTCCTACTACCCTAGATTGGTGAGGTTATTCTACCAAGGGCTAACCAATGGCCCTACCGACGACTGTATCATAACCAAGATCGAGGGTCGTCTCTACACAATCACTCGGCGTCACATACACGAGGTGCTCGAGTGCTACCTCGAGTTCACCCCGCAGACCACCCTATTCCCACCCTTTGTGGAAGACCCCCGATTTGAGGAAGTCATGACCCTCATGACAAATGGCAAGAAGGGGTCGGGCACTTCCATCAAGAGGGTTGATCTTCCACCCTACATGTGGATGCTCGACTCCATAATCAAATGCAACCTTTACGACCGAAGGCTGCCGACAAAGTGCAACATGCACTTTACGCGGCCTTCTGTGGCCGATGGTTTGATGCTACCAAGGTCATCCTAGAAGGGATGAGGTACATCAAGGGCAAGTTGATGAAGGGCAACATGAGGCCCAAGGAAAAGATGCCCTATGCTCGGCTCATCTCGAGCATGTTGGAGTGCTACTCCAACGAGCCATCCTACACCATCTCACCTCACGAGGTGAGGGCTACGGATCGCGTGAAGACGTTCACAAAGTCTTCATGGACCCGTAGCTACAACCTGCTAAAGCGGACCCTACCAGCTCCGGGTCCCGCTCCCGCCCCAGCAGCAGCAGTAGCACCGCCACCACCCCCACCACCTCAGCAGGACCCACTTGAGGGTGGGGCACACCCTGCCGCAGCAGAGCCATCCGTGGAGAGGGTTCCCTCCCACACCACAGCCTCACCGACACCACCTGCACACTCCGCGCCCGCGACACCCACCTCATCCTACCGCCGGCGCGCCGCTCCATCCGGTCCTACCATCGCGGACGTGTTGGCTCGTATGGAAGCCAACAACGAGAGGATGAACCGGAGGATGGACTTCTTGATGTTCCACACCCTCCGCTACATTTACCCGACGGACTACCACCGCTACCTCGCCCAGGAGGAGGAGTGGACCGCTGGACGCACTGCCTTCCACAGAGGACCCGTCTTTCCTTCCACCACTACGGACGCGGTTCCCTCCACATCCACATCCGCTCCGCCGACAGAGACCCTTCCACACAGCCAGAGCCAGCTCCTGCAGACCCACCCGTCACTGCAGCACCGGACCAGCCTAGCGAGGGGCCTGCATGAGTTTTATTTATATTTTTGTATCAGTCATGTTTTGTATAGACGTATATCTTGTACGCCAACTCATATGACGCCTTGTAAAATTTTACTATATTAATAGAAATTCAACTTTTTGTGTAATTGTTTCTCTTTTTGTTGTTACAACTTTACTTCCATGTTTATAAGTGTGAATGTGTGACTACTTGAGTGCGTCTCACTAAATTGGACTACCTCACCTGAGCGTGTGGGGAGAGAGAGACCTAGAGCGAGATAAACCTTGGGTTATTTTCGAGGACGAAAATTCCCAAGGTGGGGAGGATGTAATAGCCCGAAAAATCTCGTTGAACTATGACCTCGGGATTCGTGTCCGATTGGTCTTAGGTTTGACCATGAGATAGTTCCTTGATGAACTTAGGGTGAGGTGAGCGGATGTGATGTGTGAACCAGTGTAGAAGAGTGGAGAGATAGAGGAGTGTGTAGAGTAGCATACACTGATGGGTGTGTATGTGCTCCACACCGAGAAAAGAGATAAGATAAAAAGGGTTGAAAACCCTAACTTTCATGTTTTGGTGGTTGAGAGAAGTAAAGAAGAGAGAGAAAGAGAGGAGTAAGAGAGGAGTTATTGTGGGTGATTGGAAGAAGGATTCAGGCATTAAAGAGGCCGGATTTGACGCAAGGAATCCGTTAGAAACCAAAGCTGGAACCCTAGCCTTCCAACCATTTGATTTGAAATCAACTTGAGATCTATTTAAGGTAAAATTTTTGTAAATAAGATGCATAGATTATAGGGGTTAAGTTGCAGTTAAATGTGGGTTAAATCATAGGATAATGGCTTACAAAATAGAAGAAAAGTATGGAAAAGATTGGGAAGAATAGCTCGAAGAAATTTGAATCTGACAATTTCGATTAATCGAAATTGGGTTTCGATTAATCGAAATTGGCCAAGAAGTTGAAAGGTCTGAGGACCCCGATTTCGATTAATCGAATTTGATTTCGATTAATCGACCTCGGATTTCGATTAATCGATTTGGGGATCGATTAATTGACTGAGAACCTCCAGTGGACCCCAGGGGTTAAAGGAAATGACTTGAGGAAAAATCGACTAATCGAAATGGGATTTCGATTAATCGATTTTGGTTTTCGATTAATCGATTTGGAATCGATTAATCAACTTGTGAAACTCGACTGTTCGAACTGGGGGTCTACTTTGCGAAAAGAAGGATTTCGATTAATCGAAATTGGACTCGATTAATCAAATGAAAACTCAACTGTTCGAACAGAAATTTTGCTTTGCGAAAAGAGGAATTTCGATTAATCGAAATTGGATTCGATTAATCGAATGAAAACTCGACTGTTCGAACTGGGAATGGACTTTGCGAAAAGGAGAATTTCGATTAATCGAAATTGCTTCGATTAATCGATATTGACCTTCGATTAATCGATTTTGGAAATCGATTAATCGAATCAGATTCGATTAATCGATTTTGGAATTCGATTAATCGACTGTAGTAAACTATGTTGACTTTTGGTTTGACTTTAAGATTCTTGGGGGATCTTATACCTTCTTTATTGCATCCTTTGCGATGTGTTTTACCTGTTATGTGGTACCATAGGTGGTACGTGTGGACTAGTGCACAAGGAGCCACGTGGAACCTTGATGCATTGATCAAGTGAAGACTTGAGGTAGGGAACACCTTGAACATGTACTTTATTTTACAAGAGCATGTATGTAGTGATATCGATTTCCATTCAAATATATTACTGCTTAAAGAATTGTGAAAAGTGTGTGTGTGTGATATTCATGAGAGTAAACTAACGAGCCATCCCCAGGGGATGAAGAAGTAAAGAGATAAGAGCATCAGGTGTGATGCAAGTAAATGGATACATCCCAGGGATGTATCCAAGGATTGAATCATGTTCGATAGGGCCTAACTGATATAAAATAGCACACTTACACGGTGAATAACTATATGTAAGGCACCGATATTTTTGTTATTTGAGGTTTGATAGGTTACCCCACCGACGTGGCGGGATATCCACGACTGACACGGCAGGATATCCGTGACCGATACGGCGGCGAAACCGTAGGCCAGTGCGGAGGCTTATCCGTACATAGTAAGCACACCCCAGGGGTGTTGGTTGAGACAAGTGAAACCCCGCCACCAATCCCCAGGGGAAAGGGGCTTGGGTACTATATGGTATTCCCAGGGAATACATTAAAACTGTCTATATAGATGACGATGAAGGGTATCTCATCGGGGCTCGATGCTATATTGCTCGGGGATTACTTAAGTTGAAAGTTTAAGTTTTGCTTTAGGCCTTTTCAGCATTATTCATGAGCAAATGAAAATATAAGAAATCAACAGTAAAACGAAATGCTTTTTAACTGTTTCATCAACAACTGCATAGATACATCATGCATGACATATCATAGAATATATGTGAGTTATAATCTATATGTTCAACAGTGTTTGTTCCCTATTGAGCTAGGATGTAGCTCACCCTATAGACTATACGTCGCAGGTCCACTATTAGCATCGCCGGCTTCGGAGACGCGATCCCATGAAGTCGGATCTTCTGCGGTGACGAGTTGGAGCCACCTCCGGAGGACTTCTTCTAGAGGACTCATTGTGCCACTTTGAGGGATTTTACATAGAGTTTTGTACGGCTTGGTATGTCAAGCCTTGATTTTGTGAAAACCATGTATATAAGGTTTTGGATTATTCTTTTGGGACGAACCATCCGTGATGATTTCTATCATCGATGGTTCGGATCGGTTCTCCATTCATGTAGGGGCATGAGGGTAGAACTGTCTTTTGGGAAAGTTAATTAATATAGATTTAAATTCCGCAATTTCATTTATAGTACTTTTGATGCTTGATATACCAGTGTTCCATGCTTAGCTAAGGGCACGGTCAAGATGATCGTGCTGATGGCACGGGTTTCGGGGTGCCGAAATCCGGGCTGTCACAACACCCTTCTTGTCCTTGATTTCGATGTCAAACTCCTGCAAGAGGAGTATCCATCTAATCAATCTGGGCTTTGCATCCTTCTTGGACGGTAGGTACTTTAATGCTGAGTGGTCAGTGAAGATGATAGTTTTTGACCCAAGTAGGTAAGGTCTCAACTTGTCCACAGCAAAAACCACTACCATAAGCTCTTTCTCAGTGGTTGTTTAGTTCAGTTGAGCTTTAGCAAGTGATTTTCCGAGATATGCAATGACCACAGGCAACTTATCTTTTCTTTGGCCCAGGACAGCACCTATTGCCAAGTCAGATGCATCACACATCAATTCAAAGGGCAAGGTATAGTCAGGTGTTTGGAGTACAGGGGCAGAGGTGAGGCAGATTTTTAGAGTTTCAAAAGCCTTCAAACATTCAGCAGAGAAGTCAAAGGGCACATCCTGGCAGAGCAGGTGGCACAATGGCTTAGCAATTTTACTGAAGTCTTTGATAAACCTCCTGTAGAATCCAGCATGTCCAAGGAAGGATCTTATTTGCTTGACTGTTCTCGGAGGGGGAAAATTTTTAATGAGGTCAAGTTTGGCCTTGTCTACCTCAATTCCATCTTTAGAGACTACATGGCCCAACACAATTCCCTGTGTTACCATGAAGTGGCTCTTCTCCCAACTTAAGATCAAATTGGTCTCTTCACATCTTTGTAAGACCTGATGGAGGTATTGTAAACATTGATCAAAGCTATCCCCATAAACTGAAAAATTATCCATAAAAATTTCCAAGAATTTGTCAATCATATCAGAAAAAATGGCATACATACACCTCTGAAAGGTGGCTGGGACATTACACAGTCCAAAAGGCATCCTTTTGTAAGCAAAGGTGCCAAAAGGACAAGTAAAAGTAGTTTTCACTTGATCCAGAGGGTGCACAGGGATCTGGTTGTACCTTGTGTACCTATCAAGAAAATAGTAAAAAGCTTTCCCAGCCAACTTATCCAAAATTTGATCAATAAAGGAGAGAGAGAAGTGGTCTTTTTTGGTCTTGGAGTTGAGTTTTCGATAATCGATGCAAACTCTCCAGCCAGTGGTCTCCCTGGCTGGTCTCAATTCTCCAGACTAGGTTGTGATCACTGTTATGCCAGATTTCTTGGGTACCACCTGGATTGGTGCCACCCATTCATAATCAGAGATGGGGTAAATTACCCCAGCATCCAGTAACTTAAAGATTTCTTTCAGAATAACTTCTTGCATGTGAGGATTCAATTTCCTCTGCATTTCCCTGGAGGGTGTTGAGCCCTCCTCTAGATGAATCCTATGCATACAGATTGATGCATCAATCCCTCCTAGATCAGCAATGGTCCAGCCAATTGCTTTCTTGTGCTTCTTTAAAACTGTTAGTAATTTCTCCTCTTGCTCACTGATAAGAGAAGAGGAGATAATCACAGGAAGTTTTTTGTCATTCTCGAGGAAAGCATATTTCAATGTCTCTGAAAGCTTCTTGAGTTCTAAATCAGGGGCTTGTTGGATGGATGGCAGGATTGGTGTATTGTTGGTTGGAGGAAGGGGCAGCAATGTAGGTTTCCAATTGGAATGCTGCACTAAGCCCACAGAAGACCTTACTAGGGATATGTCTTCTGGCATTAAAGCTAGGCTTCCTTCCTTCACCATGTTCCAAACTTCAGTTAAATCAGTGACAATGTTTCTCCACTCCAGCAGAGTGGGCAGTTCTTCTTCAATAATTTCTTCTAGTACATCCACTGCAAAGCATTCCTCATTGTCCAGCTGAGGGTACTTTGCACTGTTGTACACATTAAGCTCAACTTTCATATGTCCAAAAGTGATCTCCATGATCCCAGACCTGTATTGAATGCATGCATTGGCAGTGGCCAAGAATGGTCTGCCCAGAATAACAGGTATTGGGAATGTACT
This sequence comes from Chloranthus sessilifolius, assembly GCA_021018995.1. Taxonomy (NCBI): domain Eukaryota; kingdom Viridiplantae; phylum Streptophyta; class Magnoliopsida; order Chloranthales; family Chloranthaceae; genus Chloranthus; species Chloranthus sessilifolius. The sequence goes on along the minus strand of CM037597.1, from coordinate 26,483,417 downwards.
CTTGCTGCAACCCATGTCCAAAACAAGAAAGTCTGCAGGATAGAAGAACTTGTCTACCCCCACTAGGACATCCTCAACCACTCCCATGGGTTTCCTCTCAGACCTATCAGCCATCAGTAGAATAATGGGAGTGGGCTTGAGCTCCCCCAAACCTAGCTGCTGATACACACTGTATGACAGCAGGTTAACACTGGCTTCAAGGTCCAAAAGGGCCCTTCCAATCATGTGGTCTCCAATAATACAGGGAATAGTGGGTATCCCTGGGTTTTGCAACATCTCAGGCATTGTCATGATTAATACAGAATTAACTGTATCAGTCGCAAAGACCTTTTTGGACAAATGGCCTCTGGCCTTCCTTTTCTGAGTACAGAGGTCTTTCAGAAACTTTGCATAGGCCGAGACCTGTCGGATTGCATCAAGCAAGGGTAAATTTATTTTGACCTGCTTAAAGGTCTCCTTCATTTCCTCGATCTGTGCCTGACCCTTATCAAAAGGGGTAGGGCCACTCAAAGCTTGAGGAAATGGCAACTGAGGTACTGCAGGTTCCTCAGATGTAAGCCTATGGCAGAACTTTTATTTTTTTCTTTTATCTATTTTTATCTCCTGCTAAGGCTCAACTACAACCTCTTTATTTTTCCTTTGTTGAAGGGTAGCAAGCAATTCTTGACTCTGTGCCCTAACAAAGTCCTTATCACTTTCACTTGACATTTCCTTGGGGTAGACCTCTCCTTGTTCCTTTCCCACCTGGTTGTCTACCAGCCTACCAGACCTTAGGGCAGTTATGGCATTGGCCCCCTCAAAATTTGAGGAGCCTTCTCCGATGGAATACTGGCCCTTAGGGTTGGCTGCTGGCTGGCTTGGCAACCTGCCCTCCTCTCTTTTAGCCAGAGCATTGGCTATTTGGCCAAGCTGCTCTTCTATTTTCTTAATGCTTTGACCGTGAGAAGTCACAGTCTGATTCAAGGGTCTAAGGCTTTGCAACTGGGCCAAAACCTGGTCCTCGAAAGAAGCACTTCGGAGCTGAGGTGGGGAAACTACCAATTGATTTTGTTGCTAGGGTTACTATTGCTGCTGGAAATTCGACCTTGGGGCATAACTCTGGTTAAACTGCTGCTGTGGCCTTTGGGGTAAGGCCAACATCTGTTGTGGCTGCATATAATTGTCTTGCCTCCACCTCAAATTTGGGTGGTCTCTCCATTGGTAACCAACATTTTGGTGCTGATATCCATATGGTTATTTACTGTAGCCACCAGATTGTTGCTGTCCAAAAGATTGGGCAGCAGCAACCTTTTCCATTACATACTCAGGGTATTGCCCTGCAGATGGGCACTCTTCCACTGTATGCTGTGGAGATTGGCATATCAAACATGCCTCCATCACTTGTGCATCCATTCTGGGCTGCACCACAGTCAGAAGTTTATCAAATCTTTCAGTAAGATTGGCCATCTGCATTCTCAGGTCATCATTTCCCCTAACTTCATATATTTTTCCTTTAGAAGTCTCAGCAAGCCCCAGCTTAGGAGGAGGCTCTTGAACAGTTCTAGATGAGGACATCTTCTGGAAAGCATTTTCACTTATGACTTCAAACAAGTCTCATGCCTCATCAGCTGTTTTATACATGTATGCTCCACCACAAGAGGCATCTACCATGTCTCTGCTCTTCTTATCAATCCCATTGTAGAAGCTCTGGACAAGTTGCTAGTCAAGGATTTTGTGGGGGGGACATTGTTTGAGCATCTCTTTAAATTTATCCCAGCATTGGTTAAAATCTTCAGTTGGGGACTGGGCAAAAGAAAGTATGTCTTTCCTCAATTAGCTGATTTTGGTTTCTGGGAAAAATTTAGACAGAAATCTTGTTTGGAGGTCTTTCCAAGAAGTGATGCTGTTGTTTGGGAGAGTGGATAACCAGGTCATGGCCCTGTCCTTCAGGGAAAAAGGAAAGAGCCTTAACCTAGTGGCTTCTGGTCTCAAACCAGCAATGGAGAATGTCGTGCACGGGGCCAAGAACTAGTCAATGTGCTTGTAAGGGTCTTCCTTGCTAAGCCCATGGAAAGAGGGAAGCATTTGGATGATGAAAGTTTTGATTTCGTAGTTTCCTTGAACATCTGGGAATTGAATGCTGAATGGAGAATTGTAATCATCTGGAGCATTCAATTCCTTCAATGTTCTAGGTTGTTCTTCCCCCATAACTGCTATCTCAATTTCAATAGGGGGCTCAACTGTGGTGTGTTTATGCCTTCTCGGTCTTCTACCCCTTTCTATCTCAAAATTAGCAGGCTCTAATGTAGGACTGAGGGATCTCCTTCCTAACATGCACACACACCAACTGTAGGGAAGACTATTCGCAGGCACATTGCACTTAACAAAAATTGCAACTATCTTAATCAACTGCTATGGAATCTTCAAAGGAGAAATAGACTGAGTTTTGAGGGTTAGAGAAGTGCAAACAGAGGTAGCTAGACTACCAATGCAATTCTACTCTCCTCTGCTACGGTCCAGATCTGCAAGAAAAATTCCAAATGTAATTCAGCAGTATCAATTATTCACAAGTACAGTTACCAAAGAATAAAGAAATAAAAATCTAGAGTCTACTACAAGATCAATATTCTCCGACAGCGGCGCCAAAAACTTTTTGGGTTATTTTAAGTGCTTGCTACTGACTTAATTGATGACAGTGATAAGAATGGGGTGAATGAAAAAATGAGTGAAAGGTAGAGTGATGATTACTGAGCAGCAAGCCTAAACTATGCACAGTCCTGCAAGATACAGGGCCTGTTGTAGCAAGTTTTGATAAGTAAGAGTTTGTCCCACAAGGAAGTTGATCTAAAGCTCCAAGGGAGCTATCCTTAGTAGGCTCTCTAGATCTGGCTACAGATCTAGCAATCCTAAATGGAAGGGGATTTAAAGTCACTATAATCTAAATCCTACGGCAACTTACTGTTTAGATTACAGAAAGGGTTAAGAAGAGTGGTGGAGTGAGAAAATAAATATAAAAGGGTGAGAAGTATGTTATTAGGTACATATCTGATGGGGTCTTATAACTCAGACTCATATCTATTGCTATAGAAATCCTGTCCAATGGCTACATTATCACCAAAGAGGAGAAAGAATCTAACTCACTCCTGTGCCATGATCCAATCCCTTAAGGCTATAACCTATCCACTCAAATGGTCACAAACTATCCAATAGGGGAACCATAATCCAAAGATGAGTCAGAACAAGTTTACCATTGTAGGTACTACTTCATCCAGGCTACAAGCTCAAGAATCCATAGGAACCTCATCCTCTAAAGTTCTGTGTGTGGGGCTAGGCCTACAAAGTGCAAGAGCCTGGATACACAGGACCAGCAAGAGTTTGAGTATTAGCTTTTAAGCATGGATGATCACTGCTTTAGAAAGACTATAGTGATCCAGTCACAAGCCTACAATCTCTACAGCAAACTCAGATCTGCAATTTGATGGTGGATCTATTCCACTATAGGGGAGTCTGTCACTGCACAATCTCTCACAAGGCTACAAGCACAAGTGTAGAGAAGAAGAATATGTCTTAGTTCCATGAATTGGCCTCACCCTAGGGCTATAATCTGTCCACTTGAATGGTCACAGACTATCCACAGAGGCTATCATCCTCACAAAGGTCTAAGACAGAGCAAGAACATTGCTGCCGCCACTATATTCACAAGGCTACAAGCATAAGTTCTCATGGGGATTCAGATTTAGTGGGTCCTGTGGTGGGGGAAGGCTTGCAAGGTGCCTAACCTGGACACACAGGTCACTTAGATCTAAATAGTACCTTAGAAGCAATCCTCCATTGCTTACAAAATAACTTAGCAATGGAGGATCTCAAGGCAGCAGCCTTGTACAGCACAACTCACAACAAAAACAACATCCCATACATGCAACAGATCCTATTACAAAAACTCCATTAAAATCTATACCAGATAATCATACAAAAGGCATAGCCAGCAAGTGCTGGACTATGGAGAGAAATAAAAAGGAAAAAGAAAACTCCTAAACCCTATCCTTAGCCTACTGTAATTCTACAGTTTATTTCAAGAAGAAGCATAGAAGTTAAGTCCAAAGAGATCCCTTAAACCTAAGCTAGGCTTAGGCTTATATAGCAGTCGGTTCTCTCACAACTAGGGTTAGAAAAATCCTAATTTTATTAATGCAATTGCGGCCCATTCTTGTCCCTTGGATGCTTCGAGGCGTGTGCATAGAGATTGGAGCATTGGAGTGTGTGCCCTAACTGCTGGAGATTCCCAGATTGCCCTTGCCGAAGTGGAGAGAAGTTTAGAAACCGATCCTCACTGGATAGAAAAGATTTCTAGATCTTGTCGCGTGGTAGAGTTGGCATCGCAGGGTTGAATTGACTTGAAGTTCATGCAGTCGCGGGGTTTACATCATGGTCATCGCGGGGTACTAATGGTTGTCACGAGATTACTCTTTCAGCTTTGAATGGCGCGGGGATTGCTCGCGCGATTCGTCCCTTGGTGAATCTCGTGACAGATCTTCACGAAGAAGCAGTGTTCAAGAGTTTCTGGGTCGCGCGAGATTCACTGAAGGTCTGTATCTCACGACCACTGCGCGCAGGGATACCTGAAGCTCTCTCTTTTTAATGAGTCGCGCGAAGCTTAATGGTTCCTCTTTTGAGCTGCGCGAGACTGCGCGAATGCTTTAGACTGAGCCTCACGATGTCTGCTTTTCAATTCTTTCTGTCACCAAACCATGCGAGAACGGCACGAAGACTACGCGACCAGTTGTTGTGCTTCCTCCAGAAGCCCGCGACAACTGCGCGAAGGCTTTATCTCTAGTTCAATTGAACCTTGTGACATTTGCGTGAGGCATCCTTCTTGGTTTATTTCTGCTTTGATGTGCCTATGCTTCAGCCAACTCTCTGTCTGGATTCATCCTTCATTCTGCTGAGGTAGTTCTGGGGCAACAGTGAGCTTCTTGGCATGGTTAGGAGTTTATTGGCAGCTGCTGCTTATTACCTACAGAATAGACTTAAAACACATTTATTAAATGATTAAGGACCTAACAGAGATTAAGTTAAGGGGTGAAAAGTGATACTTTTTAGGTCTTAACAGTGGGGGAAAGAAAACCAAGGATAAGAGTTGTGTCAGAGTTCACATGATCAGCGCTAGTTGCTCCTTGGTAGGCTTTATGGGTTGACCTTTGGTCGGTTTTTCCTTGGGAGTTTCTAAGATCGTCCTTCCATAGGTGTATGCCTCAGGTCCTGGGTGGCTTTCTGTGAGCCACTCTTTCTTTTCTGCCAACTCGGGGCTCTGCGATGCCGATATTTTGTCATATAAATTGAGAGATTTCGTCATAAGCGACATCTCAGGGGAAAAAGGAGGTGAAGATGAGATCTTTGTTGGAATTCGTTCAGCGTGTGCCTCCTCTTCGGGCTTCTCCATCGTCTTTGCCCTTTATGTATTTTTTTTATCTGGGCAATTTCCTTCAAGGGTGCCTATTCTAAATTAAAATTCGCCTTTCGTTTGGCAGGTTTAGTTTGATTCTTGTTTCGGGGTTGTAATTTTTATATATTTAAAGGGTATACCCTTGGTGTAATTTGTAATTAATTTTATTATATAAAAGTGAATTTGTTTATTATTTTTATGGCTTTATTTTGAGTTTCCTAGTTTTTGTGTTGACTGGATCCAGTTCGGTGTGGTTTGGTCTAATTAATCTTGGTTTGATCTTGGGTGAAGTTTGGCTTGGTTTGTGTTAGTGTTATGCGTTTAAGTTGTTGTTTTCGAGATGTGTATGGGGGGCATTTTCTAATTTTTGGAGTGCATGAGCACATGTATGAAGTGTATGATGTAAATTATGGGCTGTAGGTGTGGTTTTAGATGTGGCTAAGTGCCAACTTTTGGTCTCTGGCCACTGCTGTGTATAAAATTTTTTATGTAACTGGGGAATTACGCACAGGGGGTAGGGCGTGTAGTTAAATTGCGCATCTATTTAGGTGTGCTTGATTGAAGAGTCAGGGGGTAATTACGCTCCACTGTATTAGCGTGTAATCCAATTATGCACTCTGAATAGAGCGCGTGATTAGAGGGCACCCGGTCACTATGCGAGTGACCTTTGGAATTACGCGTATGGTGGTGAGCACCTGATTGGATTATGTGCACTATCTAGTGCGCGTGATTGGTCTGTCTCACCTTTTGGGGTTGGCGGTGATCTAATTACGTGCTCTGGAGGACGCGCGTGATTATGATTGCGCGTTAGCCTCTAGGCACATGATTTAATTGCGTGCCTATGGTAGGGTGCGTGATTAGCTCGCGCCCTATATAAACCCAAAAAATGTTCATTCTCTCACGCTTTCTGGTTTTCTCTCTGATTTCTACTTTTACTTGCTTTCTAGCGCTCAAATTTTTGTGTTTTTACGATATCTTGCGATCCACTCATCTGTTTCGAGCGCCGTTTCTCACGTTCTTCTCAGTTTTTTGAGCTCTTCCTTTTGAGATGGAGTCTGAGGGGAGTGACCGACTCTTCTTGACTGCTTTGGAGTTGGAGCGGATGGTGGAGGAGGGAGGTGAGACCTCTAAGGTTTGTACTGGCATCGATGTTGTAGTGAAGGGTGCTAAGATGGACGTTGGGGAGGACGCACCTGAGGGCGACGAGGATGACGCTGCTCGGCATCGGGGTTCGCCTCCGATGCACATTCCATTGGAGGAGTTCTTTGCGAGGGATTAGCTAGGTATCTATGAGCAAGAGCTTCCTCTTTTATTTCCTTGGCATTTAGGTTATAACATGGATTCCTAGGATCTGGAAACCCTCTTACTTTATGTCGAACCTGCATTTGTTGTTGATGTGTGCACATTCATGCATCGTTCTCATATCTAGCTCTAGGTCATGTTAATTTACTATCTTGCATTACCTTTACCATATTTTGTGTGCTTTTTCGGGGATTGTCATATTATTGTTATTATTATTATTATTTTCTATTTTACTATTTATTATATATTATATATATATATATATATATTTCGTTTATTATTATGTCATTCCATTGATTATTATTATTAGTATTAGGTCTACCTACCCTAGTTATTAGTAGTCTTCTCGTGGTCATAGGTTATAGTCTTATATTGTTCTTTTTCGTTTTGTCGCTCCCAGGAGCCTCCCTTGCTGGCCATCAGCACTACATGGTCAGAGTCCCATGCATGGTACCATGCCTTGCCTGAGTTTCTGCGGGCGTGATTGGCATCTTTCGGCTTCGGGCTGATCTTGGAGCTCGGGCCCTTCCCGGTTGGTTGGGGCTTGATCGGGGCCATCTTGGAGCGTTGGAGGGAGCAGCAGCAAGCATTGCTCTTCCTAGTGGGGATGTTACTGCCGACCCCAGAGGATTGGGTCCGCATCACCAGACTCAGATTCGAGGGGGAGACAATGATGGGGCAGATGGAGGGAGATTATCTAGCGGTATGTGAGGAGATACTCGGGTCGCGTATCGGTCCAGCAGGTCCGGATCAGGGGTGGTTCGAGTTACGTGGTTCTTTGACACTTTCGTCAGTGGCTTCATTCCTCCGAGACGTCACTCGAAGAAGAGAGCACTATTCCAGGCACGCTATGCGGCGATGGCACTCTGAGAACGTATGATGGAGCCAAGAGTAGCGGCAGATCGGATGCTCTGGGCATTTTTTATGCATTTTCTCGGTGCAGTGCTCTTTTCATCTTTGACCCGAGGCTGCATGACAAGTCTATTCCTGACACTCCTCGGGGACTTGGATTGGGTACCTACTTATGCCTAGGGTGAGGTGGTGCTGGCACATCTCTACGAGCAATTGTATCTTAGAGGGAGGGGTGTCGCGATGATTGGAGGGTTCCTTTCCTTCCTTCAGGTGAATTTTGGTCAATTGCTATCCTTTATAATGTTTTAGTTGTCGAATCTTTTATCGTAGTAATTGTTTCATGTGTTTAGTTTTGAGCATACGATCAATTCACCTTCTTACACCCGCGGGTCCCAACAGAGATCACTTTCACATTCTCGTGGATGCATGTGTGGCAGAGGGTGTTGGGGTGCCGCCATCAGTCTTCGAATCTACAGACCGCGTGAGGTCTCTTTGAGGACATGCACGCGGGGCAGGTACATATTGTTTATATTGTTAAAGTGTTTAGGTTTTAGGCTTTAGGCTTTCACTGATGGGTTGTTTTATTTATTTTCGATTACAGGTCATTTGGAGGCCCTATGGGGCCGAGAAGGACGCCGAGCAGCCAGTGATTCAGCCTGGCCGACCCTTCTTTGATGTGGACATCTGGGTCCACTGCTTCGAGAGGGTGGAGCGTATCCACCTATCTCGGGTAGCTAGGCACCTGGGGCTCCCTCAGGGAGTCCCATCGGAGATTCGCTATCGAGTGGCAAAGAGGATGATTGGTCCCCCTAGTCGAGACTTTGCATCGAGGATGAGGGCTCAGATCGATGATTTTAGAGCCGAGGGGCCCAGGGTGACAGGGGCGCGCAATGAGGTGGATGCCCGAGAGTTTACGAGATGGTTCCAGGAGCTTGGCGGTCTCTGGTGAGTTTGTATATTTGTTTTAGTTGTCAGTCTATTTATTTCATTTTTAGTTAATTTAATCTGGTTGTTCTGTTTCGCTCCCTTTTTATTTGTCAGACCAAGAGGGAGGGTGAGTTCGCTAGTCAGGCAGTGATGATTGAGCTACTCCGAGGTCAGCAGCAGGTTGGTCGGGAGATGGATGCTAGCCTATGTTCAGAGATTGACCGACTGGTAAGCATTTTGTGCTTGGTCCTAGTGTTATGGCTCTACATTTTTCCTGACGTGTCTATTATTGTGTCATGCTTGCATAGGGCAGAGCTATCCGCTGCTAGTGCATCTGCTTCAGCGTTTGTTTCATCTTTGGTTGCCTCGTCTAGTCAGGAGGATCCAGTGATAGCTCAGCTGCGGGCTGAGTTGGAGCACTGGGTGAGTTTCTTGTGTCTTCTGAGTTATTTTGTGTTTAGTTCATCTAGTGGTTTACTAATGTGGCATTGCATATTTCCAGCGTCAGGTTGCTGAGGACTTATAGACGAGGGAGGCGACAGCTACCTCTCTGCACCCTGAGAGTCATGTATAGTTTATTAGTTTATGTGTATGTTTGGTTTGTTTCATTTCGTTGATTGGCTTTATCTGACAACTTATGTGTTTGTTTGTTCTTTTCTTGTGCAGGTCGTTCTTGACTTTGCTCCCGAGGTCCCTCCTCAGGAGTCTACTCCTATTCCTACTTAGGTATGTTTAGTTGGTATAGTTATATTTTTATTTTTGATTTTTAGTCGTAATATCATCTGATGTGTTTGTTTATTTGTGTTGTAGCCGTCCACGTCCAAGGTTCCTCCAGCGCTACCTGCTGATCTGATGACTACTGCGACAATCGAACGCCTTCTTCAGGAGCGTGTTGAGTTGGTATATCTTCTGTGCGAGCATGGATCCTCTCGAACCCATCGCGGCGATGCACTCGCGAGGGAATAAAATGTAGAGTCGCCACCCGGAGCTTTTAGTGACCCGGGAAACCTTTAAATCAATATTTTGGGCACCGAAGTGCTAAATATGACTCTGATTTATCGGTCTTTGCCAAAGGCTCTAGGGTAGGGGCTTCGGTTATCAATCGGGAAGGGTTTACCCGCATGTAGCGGTCTTTATCTATGGCCAAAAATAAAAAATAAATGGGCGGAGCTTCCCCTTGCCCGAAGGCAATGCGGTCCTATCAAGCTTTGAGCCAAACTGAAATTTCGGCGGCGTAATGGCTTGAATCGTTGGACGGAGGAAACACCAAGAAGGTAAAGGAAGAGAGGGGTGAGCCGGAGCTCACAGGCCCTTGTTGCACCGTGGAAGACCTTCGCTTCGGCGTGCTTTCGATGGCTTTGAATGACTTAAACGGTAGAAGAATAGGTTTCTAATGCTTATGATTTGGTAGATAGGAAGTGTAGGATGAAGCTAGGGACTAAGCTTTAACTAAAAGGAGTGATCTAATGGTTGAAAAGGGTTGAAAAAAAATTATCTATGCATGCTGAAATTCTGGTTGAAAATATAAGAAAAGAACTTTCTCTCACTAGGGCTCTCTCTCTCCTAACTCAAGCTTTCACCCTAATCTTTTCAACCTTGATTTTTTCAACCCTTTTGGGAAAAGGGGGGCCTCTCTATTTATAGAGAAGAGGTGGGTTAGAGGGTTACTTAAGAGCTAATTGGTTTAGCAATTAGGTAATCCTCCATCTAAGGTTTTTTAGGTTTTTAGGGTCTTAGATGTTTGGGAAATTGGTTTCAATGGCGGATGATATGGTGAGACCATGGGTGACTTAAGGATTGCCAATAAGCTCAAAGGGGGTGCAACCAACCTTAAGACACCCACCTCAACCAAGGGGACGGTCAAAGGGTCAAACTAGATGGAGGAAATTCGAACATTTAATGACCGATACTGTAGCTAAGCTGGGCGTATATATTACATACGCCCAGCTTATGTACAGTAAAATTCAAGAAAACCAAGGGGAATCTGAGAAGATGGGTGCCCGTGGTGGGCCCTCCCATGCTGGGCGTATGTATTATATACGCCCAACCAAATTTTGCCCAAAAATGCCAGGCGTATATAATATATACGCTTGACCAATCTGGGGCCAAATTGGCTGGGCGTATGTAATACATATGCCTGAGCAAAAGTTATCATTTTATGTGAAACTTCAATCGGTCATAACTTTTGAACCACAACTCCAAATTGGGTGATCTTTGCTTGTTGGAAAGTTGGAGAAGTCCTCTTTCTAACGGTATGTGGCTCATCCTCAGCAATGGTTTGTATAAAAATTTGTAGCTCTCCTCCCATCAAATGCTCAGAAGGGTTTAAATTGAGTAGGGGAAGGGATCCTAGGGTTTAGGGGTGGTCTCTAAGGGTTGGGAGAATGGTTCTAATGGGTTTTAGGTGATTCCTAAAGGTCTGGATAGATTCCCAAGGGTTTAGGGGGTGCCATCGGAAGCACAGGGGTGCATCTTTCCCGGAGCACAGACTTCTTGGGCCTTAGGCCGAATTTGGGTGTCTACAGATGCCCCTCTTTGGTATTCAATCACTAATGATCGGATGCCAAAGACAAGAGACATCCGAGGAGGTCCAAGGCACGTTTGATGGGTCTGCCTGGTTCAACTCAATTTTCAAACATTCATGGTGATGGTGAGTGTACGTAAGCCCTCTCATTTCGGGATATCATTCGTACCTCAAAGCTAACAGTCCCCAAGCGCATTGCAACATTACTGGGCATAACTGCGATGATCACAGAAAGTGTAAGCCCGCTAACCGGGATATCGTCTACTTTCTGAGGGAAATTATAGATTATGTTGAGTATTAATCTAAACCAGACAGCTCCATGAAACGGGATGATCGATCTATGCTTCGAAATTGATGCGAAGCACACAAAGCGAAGGCCTACAAACTTGTGCCCAATCTTGTGGGATATTGACAGCTCCACTGGATTGGCCACGGGTGCCCTTACCTATGTAAGGCTCGGAGTCTTTGGGCGAACCCATCAACCTCGAGGTTGTTTTAGCATGACTTACCCGAGTGGAGCGAATGTTGATGTCGCAACACTTCTTGGGAATGCATGCCCATTTTCAGAGTAATTTTTTTTGTGTTTCCTTTTTCTGAATTTTCTTTTGTTTCGAGGCCTCTAAGCACAGCTCAAGGACCTCTGGCAACTTTATTCTTGCACAACTCTTTAAGTGGATCAAATGCCAGTTGATACGCTTTAAGAATGCGTGCGCTCTGCTGGGGATAGGTGCACCTTGGGGATGTGCTCGTTCCGATGGCGAGGTGCTCCTGATTCACATGAACCGGAGTGCCTTAACTCGAGACAAAGCTAAAAAGGATTGGGTTAGAACCAAACATCCATCGAAAGAGATGGTCAATTTTGGCCTCCGTCCCTAATGAAATTACATCTTACTAACTATGCACAGACAGACACCCATCAGGGGCGATAAGCAGCAAATAGGCGTGAACGGAAGCCTCGACCCTAAGGTACAATTTACGAGGACAAACGACCATCCTGCGGATACCCAGACGCAAGTGCGTACATTCAACAGGGACACCGTGCCTATACAGGTTTCAAGCCTGTGTAAAAGGAAATAAAAGGGAATGAGCCCTTCGGTCTGTATGTTTGCACATAGTTTGGTCGGTTGTAATTTCATTTTTTTGACGGGTCAGTTTTGACTGACGATAGACTTTTCGAATGGTCTGAAGTCGGGTGCACTCTTGGTCAACATAGATCAGAGGGTGGATGGTCAGAACCCAAACGTGGGAGGTGGGGTCAACCTACTCAGGATTTTCACTACATAACAACAGGTTGTTTTTCCAAACCTTCTCCTTCTTTTTTTTTCTTCATATATTTTTTTGCACATGCCAGTTCGAGACTTTGAGCATGCTCAAACTATTTTATTTTTGCATGTATCCTTAGGTAGATCAACTTTCCATGTTGATATGTCTTAAGGACGTGTGCATTCCGGTGGCAGGTCCTTGGTTTGCCTGCCGGATCAGGTATGGGGTGTCCTTATGTAAGACAGGGTTTGAGAGTTTTCGGGTGAACCCGATCATTCCGAATTGATTTAACACGGTTCTCAGAGTGACGTAAATGGTCATTGCGACACTCTTTTGAGAACTAGTGTCACTTTTCTGTAATTCCCCTTCTTTTTTTTTTGGATCTTATGATTTTATGGAGCACTCAGCGGGTGCTTACAGATCTAGATCCGTTTATTGTGACACGGTCCCTTTGGGCCAGTCGAAGAGAGCTCGAAGGGCCGTTTGGGGATGTGTGCACCATTGCTTGATGGTACGTCAGCTTCTAAGGGGGACCAGGCCGTGGTCCATAGCATAGGGGGTCCGTCGGGCCTCAAAGCCAAAGAGAATGGTCGGGCAGTTTTAAAACTGCCATTTCTGGTCGGGCATATATAATATATACGCCTGACCAAAATACAACGAAAAATGGCCGGGCGTATATATTATATACACCTGACCAAAATTGGCAGTTTTTAAAACTGTCCGAGCCCGAGCACAAAAGGGACACCCTCTCTTTCAAACTCTACCTTCTTTCTCTAGTCCGAGACAGCCCCTTACCGTTTTGGCATTCGATTTTTTTCTTGAGTTTTAATACCGGGGGTTGTGTGTGCGGATCAAGAGACGTTTATCCTCCGCCAATTGGATCTATTTCTTCTCCCTATTGAAGGTAATCGACCTTTCCTTTGAACTTTGGTAGTATTGTGTTGTTTTTTTGTTGTATTATTATTTTTTTTTTATGTTCCTTCTTCCTTTTTGTTGTTTGTTTTTTTTTTTTTTGTATGATGCTTCCCCTTTTTGTTGTTTTCTATTATGTGATGCTTCTTTTTTTATTTTTTTTGTTTTATATATGTGATGCTCTTTCCTCTTTTTTGTTGTTTTTTGTATATGTGATGCCCCCTTTTTGGTTGTTTTCTAATATGTGATGCTTGTTTTTTTTTTTTTTTTTTTTTTTTTTTTTTTTTTTTTTTTTTTTTTTTGTATATGATGCTCTCTTTTTTGTTGTTGTTTTTTTTTGTATATGTGATGCTTTTCCTTCTTTTTTTATATATGTGATGCTCTTCCTTTTTTTTTTTTTTTTTTTTTTTTTTTTTTTTTTTTTTTTTTTTTTTTTTTTTGTATATGTGACGCTCTTCCTTTCTTTGATGCCCCCTTTTTGGTTGTTTTCTAATATATGCTGCTTCTTTTTTCTTTTTTTTTTTCTCTTCGTATATGATGCTCTCTTTTTTTTTTTTTTTTTTTTTTTTTTTTTTTTTTTTTTTTTTTGTATATGTGATGCTTTTCCTTTCTTTTCCTTTTTTTTTTTTTGTATATGTGATGCTCTTCCTTTTTTTGTTGTTTTTTTTTTTTTGTGTATATGTGACTCTCTTCCTTTCTTTTTTGTTTTTTTTTTTGTGTATATGTGACGCTCTTCCTTTCTTTTTTGTTTGGTTTTTTTGTGATTACATATGTGATGCCCCCTTTTTGGTTGTTTTCTAATATGTGATGCTTCTTTTTTTTTATTTTTTTTTTGTTTCTTTTCGTATATGATGCTTTTTTTTGTTGTTTTTTTTTTTGTATATGTGGTGCTTTTCCTTTCTTTTCCCTTCTTTTTTTTTTATGTGATGCTCTTCCTTTTTTTTGTGGTTTTTTGTGTATATGTGATGTTTTTCCTTTCTTTTTTGTTTTTTTTTTTTTATGATTACATATGTGATGCACCCCCCCTTTTTTGTTGTTTGTTTTTTGTTTTTTTTATGATGGATTAGTGCACATGTGTTATTTTCATTATTTATTTTTTTTGCATTTTTGTCACTTTTCTCTTTCTATTTTTTTTGGTTTGGAATGCCTGATGTTCTTTCTTTTTGTAGTGCATTTTTCTATCATTTTTTCTTTCAGATATACGTGGTTCTTTAGGCTCATGCTCCCCTTTCCCTTTTTTATTTCTCTCATTACTCATCACCTTTCATTTTTCATTCATTTTTTGATGATGGATTAGTGCATTTTTTGGTGTTATTCTTTTTTTTCGTTTTTTTTTTTGCAGCCCCTTCTTATACTGATGTGTTCCATAGTTTCAGATGTCCGGTGACGAATGGCAAGGTCCACAGGAGGGGCCCGAGATGGCCTACGGTCCTCACGGGGAACGGTTCATTGTTTCACAGCGCTCATCTCAGCCTTGGTACGAAATGCAAGGTGAGGACACTTGTACTGGCCTCCTGCATTGTCAGCATACCCACATGTCCAACTTTGGGATCGCTGGTCAGGTAAACGGACGAGCCCCTTTTTCTTTTGTTTTCCTTTGATGCCTTCATTATACCATCTTGCCCCTATTTGACTGATGCCTTTTATTTGCAGCCCCTACCACACATTATGTTCTGGGGTGGTTGGTTTGACCTTCAACGCCTCATACTTTATCTCCCCCAGGTGGTGAAGGACCTGCTCGCCTAAGCTAGTTTTGGGGACTTCATTTCATGCCTTGTTGTGAGGGCTGACACGGCCTATCTGAAGGCCTTGATAGAGCGCTTCCACCCCGAGACTATGACATTTCACATGGCCATGGCTGAGATGGCCCTCACACCCACAGACTGGTCCATGATCACTGGGGTTCGTGTTGGAGGGGTGCCGGTGATACCTGTTCGCACGCCTGATAGGGAGGAGGTGACTCGGCTGATAGGGGCCTACTCAACCTCTGGGAATGTTCGTGGCTCCGAAGTCAAGTTATCTTGGCTGGTTGGTTTGTTCGAGCCTCACGAGTTAGTGGACCTGGGCCAGCCTGATGCGGCCATTTACCTCGAGCCAAAGCGTGCACTGATGCTGGCTCGCATTTCTCTATTGTTCTTCCTGGGCAAGACTCTCCTCTCAAACACCAGCGGAGGGCGGGTCTTGTTGTCCCTACTCAGTCTTATGGTGAACTGGGACACCGTACATCGGTTCGATTGGGGAGGTGCTGGCTACGTGGTGCTCATGTCTAGCTTGGTGCGAGCGGTTCATGGGGATTCTAGTTCCGTTGTGGGCTTCTGGCCCACTCTTGAGGTAATTTATCCTTTGGTCTCAATTCGTCCCCCCCTTCTTTTTTTTGCATATTTATTTATATCCGTTTGCTTTCTCAGGTGTGGGGGTATCTGCATTTCCAACATGGTCGCCCTCTGCTTCTCTCCGAAGTCCCCACATTCCCCCTTATGAGCAATTGGCATGCAAACTGTCGTCAGGACGTGGGTATGAAGCACTTGGAGTTAGGGTTGCTCTCTCAGTTCGATCTGCTGATCCTAGAGCAGGTATAACACTTTCCCTCTTTGTAAATTTGATAGCTCTTTTGTGCTGTGGGTTCTGACAAAATGTATAAATCCCTTCTCTTTTACTGAGCAGGTCATCCTTGATCCCTACGTTGGATCCCCCTTCTGAAACCTGGCTGTAGTGGGCCCCTCTCGCCTTTTGTTAGATCGACACATTGTTTTCTTCTATGGGTCCTGGGCTAGGGCCTATTACTTAGGGGAGAGGGTGGTTCATCATTATCAACCTCTCTTTGCCGTGCCCCAAGCTCCTCCAGATGATGTATTGGCTCCCGAAGGTTCTATCGAGATGCTCACTGCTCGCTTTCTCCACCACGGGGTCCCCATTGATGATTTTCTCTTTCCCGGGGGATATCAGATGTGGTATGAGTCTCTGCCCTATCGTTCCCTGCTGCCCCGATTCGTGCCCGACGCTAACTTTTTGGCTTTTGGTGGTCGGCGCTCTCAGGTAATGTTCTTTTCCCTTTCTATTAGCTGCCTTCCATATGATTACCTTAACTACCCTGCTTTTGAACAAAGACTGTTTCTCTCTATAGTTCTGACAGGATGATGATTCAGATGAGGGGGATGAGGCAGCTGTTCCTGGTGAGGCTACTGGTGCGGGACCTTCTGACCCTTTTGGTGCTAGTGCTTCCGACAGTTCGCCCACTGAGGTTCAGGGGACCTTTAAGCGCTTGGATGATGCCTTTCTGTCGCATATGTGTGCCGATGTGGCTAAGAAGGCACGCATCTCTGTTGAAGCTATCCGGATTCCACACCGTGAGCTGATCCCTTGGGTAATCTCTCCCTTGTTTCCTTGTCAGTCTGTTTTCTTGGATTATACCTGATGGCCTGTGTGACTAATACCTCTCCCTTTATTGTTTTGCTACAGGATTATGAGTCAGCCGTAAACCAAGCCAAATGTTATCGTAACATTGCCGGTCTTAGGGAGGTTGAGGTGGTTAGTGAATATTGACCGCATCTAGTCATCCTCATATTTACTTTCTGCTTGTTTCCCTAACTAATGGCCCTTCGTGTGCTTATGCAGCGTGCTCGTGAGAAGGAGTCGCGCTCTCTGCTTGGCCGCATCTCTCAGGCGTGGACTCGAGTGGGGGAGACCCGTACCTTTCAAAGCGCGACCCGACGCCAGAAGAAGTCAAAGGGGGCCGCCCAGGACTAGTTTTTTCCTGAAAATTTGGAACATTGAAATAGTTTAGGTTTTTGGAATATTGGGGAATATATAATAATTTTCTTTGGATTTTTGTTTTTGGATGATCTCACAACTTTCAAGGTTGATATGAATGCTCCGTTTATTTATTTCTCTGCCTTTATGATGATATTTTTTTTTGTTTTCTTGCACGAAACGGGTCAGAGCCCCTTCCAACGATGGGGGAAGCTCGCGTATGACTACTCGCATATGTCCCATGGGTGCCACGTCATCCGTGGGCGCGCCCGCCTGTGGGCTGCCCCGAGATAAAATTAAAAAAAAATAGGCTAAGCGAAATCCGCTCTTGTGGAGTAAGGGAAAAAAAGGAATGGGATGATGCGAGGGGGGGTTTACACTTCCCTGCCCTTTAACTGGGCGTATATATTATATACGCCAGGCAAAAAATTTTGGAATTTTGCCCTGGTGTATATAATGCATATGCCTGGCAAACACAACTACCACGTTACCCTAGCGTATATAATATATACGCCTGGCTAAAAATTTGAATTTTTGGCTGGGTGTGTATATTATATATGCCTCCTACAACTGATGCCCGACGGGTTCCTTATAACCCGCGCCCAGCCCTCTTTGTCTCACTGTTCACTCGGGCTTTGCCTTTTTGCCCCTTCTTTTCTTTCTTTTTTTTTCTTCCCCTTTTTCTTTCATAAGAGGGTCCATCGCCCTACATTGACTAAGCTTTATATAGGACATCTTCGTACGTCTATGGACCCACTTCCCGGCCCAAATTCTCATACGGGGGATGGGGTTAGTGTACTTCCCTGTTTGGACTCGGGGCCCAGTTATTCACAAAAGTGGTGCGCTAGCTTGGCTGAGGGCGAGCTCGCTGCTCTGGATCACCTCGGGTTATCCCGTCTTTCCTCTCTCCTTGTTGTTCCTTTGTTGCCCGGCCTCCAAAAGGCGGCTTTAGCGTCATGGGACCATAGGGCTCATGTCTTCAGATTCGGGTCTAGGGAGCTCACCCCAACCTTGGAGGAGCTAGCCTCTATCATCGGTTTGATAATGCATCGGGGGCTTGCCAAAGTGGTGCCCAAACCGGGGTATGCAAAGGCGGTCTACGCGGTTCTTGGTTTGAAAAAGGGTGGGTATGAGAAGGGCTTCGCCGACGGGCCTACTAGGTGCTCAGTGAAATTCCTGAAAGAGCTTTTTGGCGACTCGAGTCTTCGAAAGTTGCCTGTCTGAGATCCTTTCAATGTGAAGGCCTTTGCCCTTTATTTGCTATCGAAAGTTCTCTTCTTTACTGGGGGCGAGACATTTTCCCTCGGGTTATGCGATGTTTTGACCGAATTGGAGGGAGGCCGCTCATTGGTGCACCTAGTCTTGGCTGAGATGTATCGAGGCCTGGATGCCTCGGCCTCGGGCCAGGTTGGGATTCTTCGCGAGAGTCCATTCCTCATTCAGATTTTGCTAGGAGAGCATTTGGCTATCATGGGGCCTGTACCGAGATTCTGCTTGGTAAGAGGGGATGTGGCCCGGGGCTTTCTGACATGCTACTCGAGGCTGTCCCATGGGAGCATCGAAGAACTGAGCCTGTGGTTATCTAATGCGGAGCTGATCTGGCAGCTTCCCTGGTTGGATGACACCTTTCCAATTTTCCGCTCTCAGGATTGTGAGGGTATCACACTTTTAGGGTTAACTGGTAGTACCTACTATTTCCCATCTCAGGTGCTTCGTCAATTCGGATATACCCAACACGTGTTGTGCACTGTAAGGCCACCCTTGTGTTCCCTGATATTCTCTCGGGGTTCTCTTAGTGACCTAGATCGCATAGCATCACTCTGGGAGACCCTCCAATCGACGCATATGTGCAGCTTGGCTCAGGGAGGTGCCCTCTCTTCTGATTACGAGGTTTGGCTGGCATCTGAGAGCTTACCTGCTCCTAACCCGATTTCGGTAGATGCGATAGAGACGGGGCCCTGACCATTCAAGGAAACGGTGCTCCGGACTAGAATTGAGTTTCTTTTTGCAAAGAAGCTGGCTTTGACTGAGGCTTTGGGGAAGGAGAGGGCCAGAGCCGAGATGGTGGAGGTGAGAGCTGCTACGGCCGAGATCGAGGTTCTTCGGTTGACTGGGCTTTTAGCTGAGTCTCGCAGTGCAGCTGATGCTTCGCGGAGGCGGCAGAAGAGTCTTCATGGTAGGTGGTTGACCGATCGAAATGCCCGTGAGGACTCTCTTCTTACAAAGATCAGTGCTTTGAAGCGTGGTTCCTGCCCTTGACCTGTTCCTGCACATACCATAGATCATATACATAGAGGGGGGGCTGATGCCCCTTAACAGAGATCTACTTCCTTTTTTGGGTTGTTTCTTTTTGTTTGTTGTTTTTTTTTTATATATATATACCTGTAAAGATGGCAGAAGATAGAAAGGGTGTTATGTTGTTACCTTTTTGGGATGTGACACTTCATACGTGATACTTGTATTTTTTTGGTGTTCGAAAAAGAAATGAAATCTGTTGTACACATATATAGCATATATTTTTTTTGTGTTCGAATTTTCTTCCATACTCCTCGCAACGTAAGGTTTTTTTTATGGAAAAGTAAAACCTATTATCTTTTTTCAAATTTTTCTCCTACACAGGGTGAGGCTTCTTATGGGAAAGGAAAATATATTATCTTTTTTGAAATTCTCTCCTTTTTGCGATGTCGGTATTTTCAAGGCCAACCGGCGGGTCCTCTTTTTGAGCATGGTCGAACCCCGTTTAGGAGTTTCTGGCATTTCTTTTTGAACATGGATAGGTCAGCTTCCCCGAGATTGATTGGTCTTCTGGCCTTACCTTTGGTCATGAGTCGGACGACGCGGTAGAGACGACATGCCTGATTAGGGTCCGATCTAATTTTAACATGAGCGGCCCAACACAAAAAAAAAAGGGGAAGGGGCTCAAGGAGTCCAGAAAAAAAGGTGAACCAGAACAGATCCTCTCCTAATCTCTCTTTTTTGACATTTTTTGCTCACAGCGCCCAAGATGGGTTTTCGCCATGCCTGTCATCCCTGTTTTTACCTGCAGCGCCCTTTCGGGTTATCACTACATCCATGGGTTCGCTCTCTTACCCCAAGTGCCCTTTCAAGTTTTCACCTGGTCCGCGTGAATTCGCTGTTTTTACCCGCGGTGCCCTTGCGGGTTTTCACCACGTCCATCTTGCTTTGAACTCAAATTAATTTTCTTTCTTCTTTCTTCTTTTTTTTTTTTCTCTTTTTTTTTTCTCTTTTTTTTTTAAGAACCAGAAAGCCACGACATAGACGAAGATTCCGTCATAACCGGCTGGATGGGGTTCTGGTGTCGTCTCACGACTCGGATCATGTTGACTTAACAGATATTATAACTACTTGCGAACCTACAAAGAGGACTTCCTTCAGGGTGTAGTTTGGCCATGGGTCAAGTTAGGATTTGAATGTACGCTGGGCTAAAAAAGTGTTTCCTTGATACGGCTTAAATTTTCTCAACATACTTTCTTCCTTGAGGGTTTTAATATACATGCCCCATGATTCTTCTCTCTTTTTTTCTTTGCTTCATTTCAGGCAATCTCTTTTTGAGGTTTTACTTTTTCGATTTTTTTGGATTTTTTTATAGTAACTCTATACACATGCATCTTTTCTCTCTCTTTTTTGGTATACGCATGCGTATATTTTTTTGGGGGGAATGGGTTTATTGAAAGAAAGGTCCAGGCTCAAATGGGATAGCAAAGGATATCATCATTTTTAGGGATGCTTTCTGGCTATTGTGATTGAAAAGATGGCCTCTTTTGGGTGGTTCTTAAGCGGTCACGTATCTGTTTCATCAATACTTACCTTATCGCAATAGACTAAGAGTAGAACCATCGGACATATCAAGCGTTGATGGGCTCAGGAAGATAATCTCTATCCATGGTGGCGAGGCGGATGGCGTATCCCGGCAGCACTTCTCAAACAACGTAAGGTCCTTCCCAGTTTGGCATAAACTTTCCTCTTGGATCGACATGGAGGGATGGGAAGATCTTCTTCAGCACAGTGTCTCCTACCTTTAGATCTCGACTGCGGACATGTTTATTATAAGCACATGCGATCCTCCCCTGGTAAACTTGAGTGTGACACAAGGCTAGGAGTCTCTTCTCGTCTCATAAGTTCAGCTGATCAAAGCGTGATCTCTCTCTCTCTGCTTCGGGTAAGCTTGATTCCATGAGGATTTAGAGCGATGGTACTTCAACCTCTACCAGGAGGACGACCTCAGTTCCATACACAAGGGAGAATGGTGTTGCCCCTGTAGCGGTACGGATCGATGTTCTGTAGGCCCAAAGACTGAAGGGTAACTGCTCACTCCAATCTCTGTAAGTGACTACCATCTTCTCAAGAATGCGGATTAGAGTTTTGTTTGCCGCTTCCATGGCTCCATTAGTCTGAGGCATATATGGGGATGATCGATGATGCTTGATCTTGTATTGCTCGCAGAAGTCTCGGATGCGCTTATTCGCAAAGTTTGTACCGTTATCCGTTATGATATCTTTGGGTACTCCAAATTGGCACACAATATTATTCTTGAGAAACTTCTCGATGTGAATGGCCGTGATATTGGCATATGACGCTGCTTCTACCCACTTGGTGAAGTATTCAATGGCGACGAGGATGAATCGGTGTCCGTTTGATGCTTTCAAATTAATCATTCCAACAACGTCAAGGCCCCAGGTAGCAAATGGCCAAGGAGTGGTCATGCAGTGAAGATCAATGGCAGGAGCATGTATCAGACTGGAGTGTTCCTGACACTTGTAGCATTTTTGAACGTGTTTGCAGCAATCTGATTCCATGGTGGTCCAAAAGTATCCCTACCGTAGAATTTTCTTAGCGAGCATGTGACCATTGACGTGGGCTCCACACACTCCCTCATGGATTTCTTTCATAATATTGATTGCTTCAGTTTCAGTAAGGCACCTAAGTAAGATGTTATTGTATGATCGTTTGTAGAGGCATTTCCTGCAAATGACGTAACCTGCCACTTAACGTTGAATAGTTCGTCGATCTATTTTGGATGTACCCTCTAAGAAAGTTAGGGTCTCGAGGAAATTCTTGATATCTGAGAACCAAGGTGGCTCATCATCAGGCTTTGTAGGTTCCTCAATCTGGAGGCAGAAGGCTGGCTCATTCCTCTGCTCAATCATGATCGGCTTCATCTCAACACCATAGGGGATTTCAATCATTGACGCCAAAGTTGCTAATGCGTCGGCAAAGCGATTTCTTATCCGGGGGACGTATGAGAAAGTCACATCTTGGAAGCAAGCTATTAGATCCTTGAGGTGTTCATGATAGGGGATCAGTTTCTTGTCTTTCGTCTTTCAGTTACCATTCGTTTGGCATATGATTAACTGTGAATCGCCAAAAACTCGAAGGTGAGTTATATTCAGATCGAGGGCTGCCTGTAGACCGGCGGCGCAAGCTTCATACTCAGCCATATTGTTAGTGCAGGGGAAGTTGAGCTTGATAGAGATCGGTACATGGGATCCTTTTGGCGAAATTAGGATGGCGCCAACTCCTTGGCCTTCGGCATGCGATGCCCTGTCAAAGTGCATTATCCATGATTCTTCTGCTACTTCTGTATCGTCTTCCATCATGAACAAGATATCTTCATCTGGGAATTCGGTTCTTAACGGCTCATAGTCACGCAGAGGGTTCTCAGCAAGATGATCGACAAGCGCCTGCCCCTTGATCGACTTCTGAGTGACGTATGTGATATCGAATTCAGATAACAATAGCTCGCATCGCGCAGTTCGGCCGGTGAGAGCAGGTTTTTTGAATAGGTACTTCAAGGGATCCATCCACGCTAGAAGTAGGATGGCTTGGGATAACAGGTAGTGTCGAAGTCTTTGAGTAGCCCACACGAGTGCTAGGCATGCTTTCTCCATATGAGAGTAGCGTGTCTCATAATCAGTGAACTTCTTGCTCAGGTAGTAGATGGCCTGCTCTCTTCTTCCTGTCTCATCATGCTGTCCTAGCACACAACCCATGAAAATTTCCGTCATGGATAGGTACATTATCAGGGGTCTACCAAGTACAGGTGGTACCAATACTGGAGGATTTAGGAGGTAACCCTTGATCTTGTCAAATGCAGCTTGGCAGTCATCATTCCACTCAACTGGTGAATCCTTTCTCAGTAGTTTGAAGATTAGTGCGCATATTGGAGTTAACTATGTGATGAACCTACTGATGTACTGGATTCTGCCTAAAAATCCTCTGACCTCCTTCTCAGTAGATGGTGGTGGCATCTCGGTGATGGCCTTGATCTTGGTCGAATCGACCTCGATGCCTCTCTTACTGACGATAAAGCCTAATAGTTTTCTTGACATAGCGTCGAATGCGCACTTCTGGGGATTCAACCGCAGCCTGTACTTTCTCAACCTCTCGAATAGCTTCTGAAGGTTTACCAAGTGGTCGTCCCTTTTCGGTGATTTAGTAATCATATCATCGACATACACATCGATCTCTCGGTGCATCATGTCATGAAATAGGGCCGTCATTGCTCTCTGGTAGGTTGCCCCAGCATTCTTGAGCCCGAATGGCATCACCTTGTAGCAGAAGGTACCCCAGGGAGTAATGAACGCAGTCTTCTCTCGATCAGACTCTGCCATCTTAATCTGATTGTAGCCCGAGAACCAGTCCATGAAAGAAAGCATCTCGTGCTTAGCAGTGTTATCGACTAAGATATCAATGTGGGGTAATGGAAAGTCATCCTTAGGGCTCGCCTTATTGAGATTTCGGAAATCAATGCACATTCGAACCTTCCCATCCTTCTTTGGTACGGAGACGATATTGGCCAGCCACTGCAGGTACTTGGATACCATGAGGAAACCCGCGTCGTACTGCTTAATGACCTCATCCTTGACTTTCAACATCCATTCAGGTCGGAGACGTCTCAGCTTCTGTTTAACCGGCTTGAAGTCAGGGTAGAGTGGCAACTCATGCTCAACTAGATCGACATCCAGACCAGGCATGTCTTCATACGACCATGCGAAGACGTCTTGGTATGACCGGAGGAAGTCTATCATACCTTTTCTCTCCGCAGGGGACAGCGACGTTCTAATTTTGGTGATTCTAGGGACCTCTTCAGTGCCCAAATTGACGTCCTCTGTCTCTTCGACGATTGGGGTAGGGCCATGCTCAAAATCGACAAATTGCTTAAGGAGCTCATTAGGGAGCTCATTGATTTTACCTTCCTCGTCCAGACTCACGACTCCTACCTCTTCTCGTATTTCTATAGGGGAGGGGTCGGCTTCGCGTGGGACGGGTATCACGACATCATTTTCAATTTTATTAGGAATTTTAAAGGACAATATTTTTGGAATTGGTATTTTTTCTATTTTTATGGTTTTTTGTAATTTTTCGGAGGGTAACCCCTGGCGCGATGGATTTCTATATATACAGGGTAGAGTGTCCCAGAGGCTAACCTCACTTCTTGCAGGTTGTTTTTTTTTTTAGAGTCGGTGTCGTATTTACAGCATTTGGCGGCTCCCAGGAGTTGGGGCAAAGATGCCCAGTTACTTAGCTGCGAGGCTTGGCCTTTACCCTTTCGGTTGGAAGCAGCATCAGTAGGCTCTTGCAGTTCTCCCGTCAGCATGTTTATGGAGGGATCCTCTGGGACCCTGTCTTTGAAGGTTAGGGTGGGCCCAAAGTGGCTAATGCTAGAGTGATGGGCGGGCCCGGGGGTTTCCTCCTCAAATAAGGAGAGGGCTGCCAAGTCCACCTCAAGGTCCAGGGGGATGATGTAAGGGTTAGTGGGGTGGGCGGAAGCAAGTTTGTGTGGGGTTATCCTTGTCTCCCCATTCAGATCAATTTTTACCACCCCGGTGCTCACAAAGGTTTGACGGATGTGTGGTCGGGCGGGAGTTTCTTCTTCCAGGTTGATTCCTCTGGCCCTGGCGACTGCTGCGGCTCTCATCTTTTTTTTGGCCTCTCTGACTTCTTCTTCATCGGGCTTGTAGCCTAGGCCAAATCTGGTTTGCTGCCCCTTAGCCCTGACGGGGTCTCTTCTTCCTTGAAGGTGTGGGCCCAAACCTTTCCCCTTATGGTGGCCCCATTTGTGGAGCATGAACACTGCCACATCCATTCCTACTCCAGTTTTGGCAGGGGTTTTCTCAGGCGATTCAAGGGTGACGGCTGAAAAGTCATACTCAAATCGATGGAAATCGATGTCGTCTGCTGTGTGCGACATGTCAAGCACTTTCAGATTTTTAATATGCAGAGCGCTCCGCTCCCTGTCTTCTCTGCTCTCACCTATGATGGTGACGATTCTTCCTCCTGAGATGAATCAGAGTTTTTGGTATAGAGTTGATGGTATTGCCCCGATCTCATGGAGCCATGGTTGGCCTAATAATAGATTAAATGTAGACTTAATGTCCATTACCTGGAAGGGGATAGTGAAGGTTTGCAGCCTGATGATCAGGTCGAGGTCCACTTCTCCTATAATCTCTCTTCGGGTGTTGTCGAATCCCTTGGCGCTTATTATTGATGGCCGGAAGATGTTGGGGTTCGCGCCGATTTTGGTTGCCATCCTTAGAGGGCATACATTTAATGCCGACTCGTTGTCTATCAAGACCAACGGCACTACCAAGTTCCCTACTTTCACTGTTATATTCAGGGGTTTAGAGTGATTGTTCCCCTCGAGCGACAGATCCGCATCAGTGAATGAGTTGGCATTTGGGGCCAATACTTGCCCGATTATTTCTCCCACCTAAATGCAGGGTCACGTGGTGAACATGTTCTTTCTCCCATTAAGGCTTGAAAGTGAAGCGGGGACGTGATCAACAAATCCCAGACAGTGATATGTGCAGGTGTCCTCTTGAGCTGTGTTTCCAACAGATGCTCTCTGGCCATTTTTTTAAAGGGGTTCCCTGCGGCCTGTTCTTTCTTCTTCTCTTCTCCTCTTACGGCCCCCGATGCTTCTGGCTACATAGAAATTTGGCCCGATCAGGTGATAAATTTGACTATCTCTTCTTGGTTGCGACCAGCATTCATGTCTGTCTGCTCATAACTTAACAGTACTTGATGCGGGTCATAGGCGGGTTTCGGGATGAGGAAGGGGGTGCTTGGTGATTCTGGGGCGGATTGGTCTGGGTATATCAAATTCTCGGGCCCAACCAGGTTGACTCCAATAGGGGGTGTAATGGTATTGGCGGGAGTCGGTGAAGTTGGATTTGAGGGTGCAGAGGGGGTTTGTGCAGGCGTTACCGGGGCATTGTAAGACCAGTGGTGATTGGGAGCGGGTGATAAGGGGAGTGGGTGAGGGGTCGTTTGTTTGGATGGGGGTGGAGCTGGATTGGGGGCAAAATAACACAGGGATGGTGGGGGTGTGAAGGGGATAGGGTGACTGGGAAATGTCGAAGGTGCAGGTGGAGCGGGGCGATAAGGGTATGATGGGGTAGCAGAGCAAGGGTACCGTTTATAAATGGGGTGGCATGGTGGGGTGATGATGGGTTCGTGGATAAAACGGGGTAGACCGGGGGTGATGGAGTAGTGCATGGGGCGGGGTGATTTGGGGATGGTGGAGTTGTGCATTAGGCGAGATAATTTGGGGATGGTAGGGTAGTATGCTGGGTAGTGGGATTTAGGGGTGTGTATGGGGTAGGGTAGTGTGGGGATGGTGGAGTTATGTATGATGTGGGGTGATGTGACGGAGAGGTATATGGGGTGGCTGACGGTGGGATAGTGTGCAGGATGGGGTGATTGGGAGGCGGTGCGTATTATGGGATAAATTAGGAGTGGGGCGGAAATGTGTATGATTGCGATGGGGCTGGGCCCGTTTGGATTTGATAAGCAAGAGCGGAAGTGGAAAAATACTGCCATAAATCTAGGGGCTCTTCTTGGTATGCCAGGGTGGGGAAGTTATCGGCTAAATACAGCAGCTCGATTACCCCTACAATTGGTTCACCCTCGTTCAGCCTGGTAAATGAAAACTCTTCTTGATTACCGATATAATCCGAGGGGTCAAACTCTTCCTCTTCCTCCTCTACGCAGTGGATGTTAGGCCTGGGGCCTCCTGGATGCGGTGGCAGAGGGGCCTGATGGATATTCTGGTTTTGCTCTTGAGGAAGCAGCGGGAGAACAATTTTTCTCGCCTCTATTAAATCTTGGATTATGTGCTTTAGTGAGAAGCACTGGTCCGTAGGGTGACCTGGCCCCTAGTGGAAGTTATAATGCAGGTTCAGATCATAGTTTCTTGGTATCGGGTTGGGTGGTGGGCGAGGCTAGAGTAAATTGACCAGACCTTTTTGTAGCAACACTGGAAATAAGATGCTTAATGATTGCCCTAACGGCGTGAAGACTCGTTCGAATCGTGCTTTCATCTGTTCGTAGGTGAACGGGGCCCTTGGTCCATTGTTCGGCCTCGGCGCTGGAGCTTTATCGAGATGGTATTAACCTGGGGATAAACGATGTTCTGCACCTCTGCCCCTGGCCTTCTTTCAACCCTTGGTTTGACAGCTTTCCGAACCCCAGTGGCCCCGTTGGCCATACTCTTTCCCAATCTGCCCTCTCTGACGGCGTCTTCACAACGGTTGGCATTTCAGACCAAATCAGCAAAACTGGACTGCTACTGATATACCAAGAATTCTGCGATGACTGGGAGCGCTCCCTTGGTTATTAATTCAATCTGCTCATCATCCGAAATCCGGTGGGTCACCTGGGCAGCCAAAGCCCTCCACCTTCCTAAGTAGGCACTGAAAGTTTCATCATGTCTTCGCTTCAAACGGGCCAGATCCGACTTCCTTGGCTCTATGTCCATGTTATAGATATATTGTTCTTGGAACAAGTGTGTCAGATCTTTCCAAGTTTTGATCATGGATGGTTCTAGAGATGTGAACCATCTTAGTGCCGGGCCCGTTAGACTCTTTTGGAACACTTTGATGAGGAGTCGTTCATCTCTGCCGTACTGACACATATCCCCGCAGTAAGATTTTAAGTGGGCGATGGGGTTGCTAGTGCCATTATATTTATCGAATAACGGCATCTTAAATTTTGGTGGTAGGGGGACGTCCGAGAACAGACACAAGTCTGAAAAGTCTGTCAAATGCAGTTCTAGCCCTCCCATCTTCATCAGCTGCTTTTGTATTATGTCTATCTGCTCTTTCAGCTGCTCTGATTCTTTTGTAGTTGGGACTGCCTCCCCCTGGTTTGTCTCGGCCCTGGGTGTGACGATGACGGGCTTGGGGGGGCCGAAGCTGGCAGCTCCTCCACTATTGCAGATCTCGTCCTCCTCGTACTGTTGGTCATTGTACTTGTGAGGGGCGAGGTCTGCTATTTGGACCTGGGGGTGATGGGTTGGACGACCTGGTGGGGCCACAAGGCTTGTAAGGGATGGGAGGGAGTAAATGGATGAGTGGTTTGCGGATGAATGATGTGCTGAGCTAGGTGTATATTCTGGGGGTGATGGGGGTGTGGTTGATGTGGCGGGATGCTGTAGGCGTGGTTTTGAGGCATTGGGTGGATCAAATTTTCTGTTGGAGGCGGGATGGGGGCATAAGGGGTGTAGGTGAATGAAGGGTATTAGTGAAGGGGTACGGGGTTTGTGAACGGGCCTTGATGAGTGTGGGTGGATGGGCCTTGGGTCTGGGCTTGATGGTTTTGGAAAGCTTGGGTTGATGGGCCTTGATCCTGGGTGTGAGGTTGATATGATTTTGGGCCAACGGGCCTTGTTGGGTTTGGGCTAATGGGCCATGTGGGTATTGGGTATGGGATGATGGGCCTTGGGCTTGGGTCCAAGGGCCCTGGGGGGTTTGGAACTGGGCCTAGATCTGATGGGCTTGGGCCTGGGCTTATGTTTGGGGGGTTTAGGCCTGGGTTTGGGTCTGATGGGCTTGGGCTTGGGGCCATGGGCCTTGAGGGTTTTGGGCCTACGTTTGGATTTGATGGGTCTGGGCCTGGGCCTGATGGGTTTGGGCTTGGGCCCATGGATTCGTGTGGGTTTGGTCCTGAGATGAGGGGACTTGGATCTGTTGGGCTTGGGTCTGGGCCTGTAATTGAGGTGGGGGATCTTGGATGGTATGAATGATGGGTGGTTAGGCATGGTCATGAGGGAATGGGGTATGGAGGTTTTGGAGGCCTAGATGAGGGGTTTGGGATATGGGATTTTGAGGAGGCGCCCCTCATGTCCTCCATTGAGGGCATGAATTCAGGTGGGAGATTAGAAGGTGATGGCCCACTTAAGGATGGAAGGGGTTGGAAGAAATTGGGTATGACCCGGGTATGGGGGGTATGGATGATTGTGCTTGGAGGGTATGGGTGTATGGATATGGAAGATGGTGGGTTATTGGTCACACCCAGGGAAAAGTTGGGCATGACCTGGGTAAATGGGGGGGGGTGTTGGGATGTGGATGGGCCATGTGACGTGGATGGTATGTGAGATGAGGTGGGTGGGATATAGGATATAGGGGACATGGATGAGGAGGTGGATGGGTCGTGGGAGATAGGCGAGGGTTGGGGCTCCCTACGGGGTCTTTGGGAATAGGGGGGTGCGGTAAGGGTGTATGGGTGGGAGATGGGAATGTATGGGTCAGTTGAGAAGTGAGGGGTTTCAGTAGGGGATGAAAAGGGGGTATGTTGGGAGAATGTAAGGGAGGGGGATGGGGTGGATGCGAACACGGGCGCCCCAAATGGACCTGTCATATCGAACCTAGTTTGGGTGAAGGTGTCGGAGATCGGGTCTTCTCCTATATGGGAATGGGATGGGGATGACGGCGGGGATGTATCGGCTCTTGACATGATCCGCTGACGAGTGTTGTATCGATGTCTCGGGTAAGGGCCGAATACCTTCCTGGTTCTCCTTCTACGGGCCGGGTTTGAGGTTGCCGTAGTGATGGTCACACCAAAATATATTTTTTTGATTTTTCTTTTTTGTTTTTTTGGTTTTTTGAAAAATGATTTTTTTTTGTTTTTGAAGATGATTTTTGTTGTTTTGTTTTGTTTTTGTTTTTTTTTGGAGATGATTTTTTTTTTTTTTTAGATGGAAATTAACTCCCCTCTACCTAGATGAGCAAGGTCAATTCTCATCTTAGGTGGTATATGCACCTTTAGCAGGTCCCACGGCGGGATCCGACACACTTCAGAAGAAGTGAAAGGGAACTCTTTCGTTCTATTGAAGGCGAGGGAATCCACACAAACGACCCGATCCCTCGAAGCAAATCAATGAGAAGTCGCCTTCTCTTGACCGGGCGGGGGCATGTTGGGTGTTATAGAATGCGGGAAGCTACTGCGGGCACTAATACCGCTAATCAGGGAATTGGGCCTCAAATCGGGTTGCTGTGACCCAGTTTATATTGGGCGTATATGTTATGCACGCTTGACCAAAAAAGGGCAGATTTAGCTGAGCGTATATATTATATATGCCTGGCTTAAATATGGGGATTTTGGCTGGGCGTATATATAATATACGCCTGGCTATTTTCTCGATTTTAATTTTGGGCGTATATTATATACCGACAAAAAACTCACGATTAATTTTGATGAAAGGAATAAGCCCAAAAATGGGTCTTTGAACTGGTTTCCTGAGAGGAATGCTCTCGGGGACTGCTGTGTATGTTATCGGGTCCCTCCTTTCCGTTTCCTAGGGATACATGGTTGAATTCAGGTTGTCTACGCTCTCACCAATGTGGGTTTTACGGCTTTATCGGAATTGGCAACCCAACCGATATACCTCCGGCGCAAGCGCCTTCTCAGGTACTGGAAGGGGTGGTTCTTTTCAGGATCATCACCACTAGGGCTGCCGCCTTACTGGGAACCGGGTAATTTATATCTATGCCTAAACCCCCCAAAAACTACCCAAAATACATAAAACCGATTTGATTAAGTCCCCACACTGTTGGTTCACTTTTGATTACAGATTTTTAAAGGGGAGTGAAATTAAGTCCAAAAATCGGGTCAGGGATGACAAGCCCGTGCCGCCTCAACAGGCCGGCGTTCAATGGTGAGATATGATGACTGAAATGAAAAGCGCACGTAGGCCCGCCCAACAGCTAAGGCTCGTAAATGACCAAAATTTAAATGACGTGAAAAGTAAATGCGAGCAAGCCCGCCAAACGGCTAAGGCGGCTTAAATGACAAGAATCGTAAAAACAGAAATTTAAAGGCGCACGTAGGCCCACCAATCGGCTAAGGCACTCAAAGGACTGAATCGTAGGGGTGAGTACGTTAGTAAAAACAACAAAAATAGAGGAAAAATAACAGGAATAAAATTTAAAAAAAAAACAAAAAAAATAGCAATGGTTAGTAATAAAAACAAAGGCCAACAAGAGGGGAAGCGCTAGGGTGATGTCCCCAGCAGAGTCGCCATCTGTGCGAGCATGGATCCTCTCGAACCTGTCGCAACGATGTACTGCGATGGAATAAAATGTAGAGTCGCCAACCAGAGCTTTTGGTGACCCGAGAAATCTTTAAATCAATATTTTGAGCACCGAAGTGCAAAATATGACTCTGATTTACCGGTCTTTGCCAAAGGCTCTAGGGTAGGGGCTTCGGTTATCGATCAGGAAGGGTTTAGGCACCCGATCAACCCGCATGTAACGGTCTCTATCTATGGCCAAAAATAAAAAATAAATGGGCGGAGCTTCCCCTTGCCCGAAGGCAATGCGGTCTTATCAAGCTTTGAGCCAAACCAAAATTTCGGTGGCATAACGGCTTGAATCCTTGGACGGAGGAAACACCAAGAAGGTAGAGGAAGAGAGGGATGAGCCGGAGCTCACGGGCCCTTATTGCATCGTGGAAGACCTTTGCTTCGGCGTGCTTCCGATGGCTTTGAATGACTTAAACGGTAGAAGAATAGATTTCTAATGCTTAGGATTCGGTAGATAGAAAGTGTAGGATGAAGCTAGGGACTAAGCTTTAACTAAAAGGGGTGATCTAATGGTTGAAAAGGGGTGAAAAAAAATGATCTATGCATGTTGGAATTCTGGTTGAAAATATAAGAAAAGAGCATTCTCTCACTAGGGCTCACTCTCTCCTAACTTAAGCTTTCACCCTAATCTTTTCAACCTTGATTTTTTCAACCCTTTTGGGAAGACGGGGGCCTCTCTATTTATAGAGAAGAAGTGGGTTAGAGGGCTACTTAAGAGCTAATTGGTTTAGCAATTAGGTAATCCTCCATCTAAGGTTTTCTAGGTTTTTAGGGTCTTAGAGGTTTGGGAAATTGGTTTCAATGGCGGATGATGGGGTGAGACCATGGGTGACTTAAGGATTGCCAATAAGCTCAAATGGGGTGCAACCAACCTTAAGACACACACCTCAACCAAGGAGACGGTCAAAGGGTCAAACCAGATGAAGGAAATTCGAACATTTAATGACAGATACTGTAGCTAAGCTGGGCGTATATATTACATACGCCCAGCTTATGCACAATAAAATTCAAGAAAACCAGGGGGAATCTGAGAAGATGGGTGCCTGTGGTGGGCCCTCTCATGCTGGGCGTATGTATTATATACGCCCAGCCAAATTTGGCCCAAAAATGCCAGGCATATATAATATATACGCCTGACCAATCTAGGGCCAAATTGGCTGGGCGTATGTAATACATACGCCTAAGCAAAAGTTGTCATTTTATGTGAAACTTCAATCGGTCATAACTTTTGAATCACAACTCCAAATTGGGTGATCTTTGACTCATTGGAAAGCTGGAGAAGTCCTCTTTCCAACGGTATATGGCTAATTCTTAGTAGTGGTGTGTATAAAAATTTGTAGCTCTCCTCCCATCAAATACTCAGAAGGGTTTAAATTGAGTATGGGAAGGGATCCTAGGGTTTAGGGGTGATCTCTCAGGGTTGGGGGAATGGTTCTAATCGGTTTTAGGTGATTCCTAAAGGTCTGGATAGATTCCCAAGGGTTCAGGGGGTGCCATCGGAAGCACAGGGGCGCATCTTTCCCGGAGCACAGACTGATCGGGCCTTGGGCCGAATTCGGGTGTCTACATCTTCGTTGCTCTTGATCTTGACTCCGTCATGTATATGCCTTTTCTTGTCTTAACTTCATGTTTGTGTATAGGTGCACGAGGTGAAGCACTCACGTCTGGAGACGCAGCATACCCTGGCTTGTTAGGAGATCTGTGAGATTCCATCTGATCTCACTAATCGTCATCTTCAGGAGGTGACTATAGACATACTTGTCGAGCGGAGGACTCAGATGGCGGAGTTGGAGAGTGCTCAAGCCATAGCTCATGCTGAGATACAGGCAACAATTGAGCTTCTACAGCACGAGTTGGCGAGAGTTGGGGGGAGAGTGCGAGGGATGCTCGATCACCTCTTGGGATCGAGATCGAGGGCTACTGGCTCGCTAGTCGAGATCCATCGAGGAACCCTGTGAGCATATGAGGGCTTATGCTCAAGCAGACTCGGCCCTTGGGCCTTCATTTGCCTTTGACCCTCTGTGCTCACGGTCTCGACGGGCCTCCAGCCAGGCGAGTGAGGGAGGTTCTGTTGTTAGACCTTCCTTCTCTAGGAGGCTTTCATCCATGCCCCAGGTTTTGGCTGAGGCCTCAGTGGACCAGGCTCCTGGTCCTCGAGTTGACGATGCTGGAGAGGGTGATGAGCATCCCTCACAGAGGCAGCGGAGGGAGTAGAGTGTAGTTATTTTTTTTTGCATTCTCTTTTTCTCTTTTTTGGCTTATTGTATATAAAGGGGTATGCCCCTGGTGACAGATGTAAAGAAATTTTTTGATATATATATATATATATATAAAGATCCTTTTTTGCTTCAGTTGTACCTAGCTTCACTCTTTGTTTTTACCTTTCCATAGTTCAGTTGTCGGCTTTTAGCATCGTTGTATATTATTGGGACTTGGATGCTCCTTGAGTTGGCCCAGTAATAGTTGAAGGTTTCTCTGTTCCTACGCATGAAAATAAAGTTATTAGTAATTTTATTTTTCCCCTTGTTGATTGTCAAGGGGGAGGTCTCTCAGACCGGGGTCTGGTGATAAATGATGGATAATTATATCATTTTTTTTTCTACTATTTTTCGTTACAAAGAAAGGAAATAGTGCAATAGGGAAAGTAAATAACTGAAAGATAATTCTAAAACTAAAAAAATGCCCTAGTATAGGAGCGTGATAGAATAGGTAGTGCAGTATCTTCGGCAGTCTTCTTGAGGTGATGACTTCATTATCTTGCATCCATTTATGAACAAGCAGAGGTCTTCATGTGACTCTTCCAAAATAAAATGCCCCAATGTCGAGGTGCGATGGAGCTTTTCCGAGTTTTGTGAGAACTTGGGATTATGAGGAGCCATGTGTGTTTGATGAGTTAGTGTCAAGAAAAGTTCCTGGATACTGTCATCGAACCAGGGGAGGACATTCTATCGATCGTATGTTGGGGTTTACCTTCGGCAATGATTATCCTATCCCATAGTCATTATTAGGAGGTGCGTGGTAGATAGTAAGTGATTGCATTAGTCATCATTCATGAGTTTTCGATTTCATCTCTGGGGATATCTTAGGAGGGTTCTGAATCGTTGTCCAAAAGAGAAATTAAGGGCGAAAGAGGGGGTAAGGCTCAATGACATGAGGGAATAGTTTCTATCTCATAATTTCCAAAAGGGATAGGTAACAATCTTTTTCTCAGGTGGTATGCAGTGCCATGATTGAGCTCTTTGTCATGCTTCAGCACCATCAAAGACTCACATTCTATGGTTAGTAAGAGTTTGTCCTCCTCTTGCTACCTTACGACGATATCTAGTAGTATCGGGACACCAGGGATGCCCTCGCAACTTGCTTGTACTTTCCTTGTAAGGTTACCAAGAATATCCTCACGACCTACTTTTGCTTCCTTGAGCTCATTGACTTGTTCACCTATCATATTGCTCTCTCTCAGTTATGTATGTGTATATATATCTTTTTTTAAAAGTAACCTGTTGAAGCAAGAAGAGGTCAGGTATTCCACTA
This sequence comes from Chloranthus sessilifolius, assembly GCA_021018995.1. Taxonomy (NCBI): domain Eukaryota; kingdom Viridiplantae; phylum Streptophyta; class Magnoliopsida; order Chloranthales; family Chloranthaceae; genus Chloranthus; species Chloranthus sessilifolius. Next base: position 26,448,551 of record CM037597.1, on the reverse strand, counting down.
GTCCTTTTGATCAAATCGCCTGAATGAGAAGGTGGGCAGTGAGTCAGAAGCCTTCAAGGATATCCTAGGATATATAGGTGTGTGACCAATGAATGAGTTACGATGACTACGAGGGTGGTAGATATAACTATCTGACTATGGGATACAACGATCACGATGCTAAGGGTAGTATTTCCTGAGGTATATGGCGTTCCAAGGGCTAGGGAGTTCTTCCCAGTCCTGGTTCACCAGCTTGTATGTGTTTCCTAGGTATGTGGCTGCTATAACATATGAGCCTTCCCAGTTCGGTTTCAATTTTCCCTTTAGATGGGCGTGTTTGGAAGGCATGACTTTCTTCGAGACTAACTCTCCATTTTTGAAAGTTCGCTCAAGGACTTTCTTATCATAGGCTCTGGCTACTCTCCTCTGGTATACTTGAGCATGATCGGCTGCCTTTAGACGCGTCTCATCGAATTGTTCTAGCTTAGAGAGTAGAGCAATCCTCCTTTTTTCTAGAGATAGATCATAATCGAGTTGGATACTTAGGGATGGCACTTGAATTTCATAGGGCGAGACTGCCTCCATCCCATATGTGAGGAGGTAAGGAGTTCGGCCAGTGGCAGTACGAATAAAAGTTTTATAGGCCTATAGTACTTTTAGTAATCGTTCAGGCCAGTCAGCTCCATTGTTCATCTTCACTATTCATTTTAGAATCTGGATTAACATTTTGTTCATAGCCTCTGCTTGTCCATTTCCCTGGGGATAGAATGGTGACGAGTGATGTAGGTCGATGCCAAATTTCTTGCATAATCTCTTTATCTTCTCTGCAATGAATTACGGCCCATTGACGGTGACGAACATCCTGGGTACTCCAAATCGGATGATGATGTTCCAAACAATAAAGTTCATGAGCATCAAAGCAGTGATTTTGACATACAACTCGGCTTCAGCCCATTTGGTGTAATATTCAGTCGTGGTGAGTATGAATGCGTGCTTGTAAGTATTCCCGACTATGTCCATGAAGGGTCTGATGATATCAAAGGCCCACATTGAGAACAGACATGGTGAGGTTATAAGATTCAATGCAACTAATGGGGCTTTGATGAGCATGGCATGTTCTTGGCATTGTTTGCAGCATTGGACGTAGAGGTGGCAATCCCTTGTCATCGTCGACCAGTAGTAGCCTTACCGTATGATCTGATTTGTGAGTCTCTATCTACCAGCATGGGTGCCACAGGCACTGGTGTGTGCTTCTCAGATGATATATTATCCTTCGACCGCCGTGACACATCGTAGCAGTACTCCTTTAGTGAAGGCTTCTTTATATAGCATCTCGCCTAGGATGCAAAACCTCGCGCATCAATTCCTTATGGTCTTTCGTTCAATCTTCGTAGCGTAAGGAAGGGCATGATGATACTTCAGGAAGTTTCATATGTCGAAGTACAATGGCTGTCCGTTGTTGATTGGTGATTTCTCGAATCTGAAGGTCGCGATGTCAGCTTCTTTCTTTGTGGGGTCTCCTGGGGTAGGTTACCCTTCATTCATGACAACGTTTGGTCCAGTTGGCAGTCTCACTTGCCAGGTGATTTCGTGTGCTGGCATTGTTAATTTTTTGATGAGAAAGGACTTGGTACTTTGTCCGACTAGTATTTGTATGACTGAGGCTAGTGTAGCGAGAGAATCTACGAGCTCATTCTCTAGTCTCGGGATGTGCGTGAAAGAGATTCTCTCGAATTTCTTTATAAAAAATTGAGTTTTAGTATACCATCAGTCTTCTTTCTTTGGTCTTTCATTCCCCGATGACTTGTGATATGACAAGTTTGGAATCGCCGATTGTCTTCAACTGCTTGACACCCAGCTATAGCGTTGCTCGTAGTCCACCAATGAAGGTTTCATATTCTACAACGTTATTGGTCATCGAGAACTGCTGAGTTTCCTACCTTGTAATTATTAAGATGATAAAAACAACACAATAAAAGAAAAATCATAGAAAAAGACACCAATATAAGGCAACCAGGCTTGCAAGAACCAGGGTTGTTGTAGTAAGTTTTAAAAGGTAAGTAGGAGTATGTTCACAGGGAAATCTGCTACAGAATGTAGCAAATCTCTAGATCTAGAAAAGATCTGGCACTCTAACCTATTCTAATTTAAAACAAAGGAAGAAAGGAAAGAGGAGAGGTTTTTGGGGTTGTCACTTTACTAAAACTACAGAGAATTAAATATAAATGCTAACTGATCCAGAGGTGAGTAAAAAATTGATTTGAAGAAATAGAGAAAGGCTTTGGGGAATTAAAATCAAATGTGGAGAATAGCAGCTTCGGATTTGATCTTCTCTGAAAATTGATTGGTTAAGCAGTAATGCAGGGGATTGTTATGCAGCTATCCTTCATCTGGCTACAAGCACAGATGCAAGATAGAAAAATTCAATCTAAACCAGAGGATAGAATTGATCTTAAGGCTATGATCTGTCCACTTCAATGGTCACAGATCATCCTAGGGATTTCCTTCAATCCAAAGGCTTTAATTAGAACAATAAAATCACTGCAGATGCAGTGGACGCAAGGCTACAAGCTTAGGCATCCATAGAAATATTAAACCTAGGAAGATCAGATGGCTATCAAGAGATCTAAAGGTTAAATGAATGGGCATTCCCAAATATATAAATTCGATTGAGAATCTAATGGAACCACAGGATCTATAAATTTAAATGAACTTTCCAACCAATAATTTATTGATTCAAAATTACTTACAATAGATTGTTCTCAGATCTGCAGTTTATGCATCATCTAATCCTTATATAAAACTCTCAAACCTCTCAATTTTACAGATCTATCTCACCCTAGCTGCTACAAGTATTTAGCCAACCATAGTTGGGCTAAAGAGAGAATGGGAAAGAGGAAAGAAGGCTAGAATTTTGGAGGAAAAGGGATTCGAATTTGATCTCTAGCCTCTCTCAATTTCTAGATCATTCTTCTATTAGGCTTCTCCTCTATTTATACTCTGCCCTCTCTATTCTCAGATCTGTTTCAGCCAATCAGAGCTCAAGGGAATAATTCTATTATTTTGGGCTGCTGATGTGGCTGATTTTCCTTCTAAAATCTCTCACCAATTGGTTTGAATTGGACAAGTACATGTAAGGTGGTTAGAGAGTTCACATTCGTACCCATTTGCATTCCAAAAATACCCTCAAACTAGCTAAACAGCCTTGGGATTAGTGTAGCAAGTTACTAACTTGATGTGCTTCTGAGTTTGAATATAGCCTTCAAGAGGTTCAGAGAACCTCTCGATAGGTTCTGAATACAATTTATGCTCCATTCAACAGTTTGAATATAGCCTTCAACAGGTTCTGTTGAACTACTCGACAGGATGAATTCAATGCTTAACTGCTACACTAGCTTCAGCCATCCTCTCGACAGGTTCATGCAACCTTGCGAGATTCAATGCAGCTTCAGGTATCCTCTCGCTAGGATGGCTCTATCTGTTCGATAGGTTCAAGGAACCTCTCGACAGGTATAGTTTTGGCCTTCTACACTTCGCGAGGATGATTGCTTCAGTAGACCTCTCGACAGGTCCATTTATACTAGTCGACAGGATCCTCTTCACCAGTTCAAACCATTTGATAGGTGCTATAAACCTCTCGACATCTTTATTTCTGCACCCAGACCTCTCGATAGGTTGAAATAACCCCTCAACAGGTTCTTTTCTTTACTTCCACAGCTTGTACACAACTTGGGGTGCTAGCTTTCATCTGTCCAGCACTCAGTAGCCTTGGAGGGTTCATTCTTCATCAAATGGAGCTGTTGGTTTGCTCTCATGTGTACACAATTGGGCACATGCCATTGCCATAGAATTTTGAGGCTCCTTGAATCTGCCTGATGGCTAGCCTATTGGGCTGCACGGGCACATGTTGAAGCAGCAGTTCTCTTCTTGGCATTTTTAGATGGATTTCTGCACTATGATTATAATTTATTACTAACTACAAAACACACTTAAGACACATTATTATTCAACTCAAAAGTCCATCAAAGGTCAGGTTAGGAGGTGAAAAATAGTATTTTTCACTAATTAACGCACCCCCAAACCTAAGCTTTGCTAGTCCCTGAGCAGAGGAATAATTAAAAACAAATATTGAAATAGAAATTGCCACTTTCGTAGGGAGCACAGATGCATTTAGCGTATGCATCAAGTCTTTTAAACCCCTAGGTGATCCCTAGTGGAGGAGTGAAGTCTCCTAAGGATTTTAAGTGAAGTTACCCTCAAACTTCAATATGAACATAATTAAATCAAGTGTAAATAGTTACAAGTTATATTCCAACAAATTCAGCTTTATTCCATACCTTGCTCTTTCAAATTCAGAAGTTTCAAAGGAGTAAGTATAAAAAATTTAATACTTAAATCCTTTTTCAAACTTATCACAACCAATCTAAAATCATCAAGAGAATAATATGTGCAAAACATTATGTAATTTACCATTAATTGGAGAAGTAGTTTTAAACAATACCTAAATAAATCCAATTTCAGACCTAATGTTCTCACTAGCATACTCTCACAAATGATTTCAAAGGTGTTCAATTTCACTCAAGCTCAAGAGCAGTTACAACCCTCAAATAGGACTGCAAGCATGAGCATAAGTAGTTGCTCTAATTTCTGGAATCCTCTAATAAATTCATCATAGATTACACAGCTCCTCATCTCTAGATGACAGCTCAATCAACTTCAGATCAACAAGGTCTTTTATTGGGTTGTACTGTGGCTTATGGGTGAAGTTTTATAAAGAATCAAAGGGTAAAGAGGAATTCAAGATTAAGAAATCAGTAAGGTACGGAGGTGATTTGCAACTTCACAACCTTCATTTCAGCACATCTTCATTTTTCAGATTTGAAGTGGCCATCTTCTCATCTTCTTTTTCAAAATTTCCAATGAGGTGACTTCTCTTTCTTTTTCTCTCTTTTATTTTGATTTTCTGTTTTTCTCCTTTTGTATGCTTTTCGTTTGTATTTTTCTCTTTTTTTTTTTTTTTAATGGACTAGAATGCCACAGCTACACAACTGATACACTATTTTTCTTAGATTTTCTCCCTTTTCCTTCAACCAAATATCAAACCTTGCTCCTCTAACCTCACTTCTCCCTCCACTTCCTGAATTCTCAGATTGAGGGTGAACTGAAACAGGTCAAGAGGTTCAGGTAAAACAAAATGTTTTAGTTTTTTATCAAAGAAGAATGAAATTTTCAGGCTCAAATGGTGTATACAAAGGCAGTTCAAAGGGTAGGGATTTTTAGCTAAAACTGTTCAAGGGATGGCCTTACATCATATCTTCAATGTCATGAGTGCTGTCACTTTACTTCAATTTGGAGTGCCTAACTTCTAGTGAGAAGAACTAAATTCAAACAGTCCTTAGAGCAGAAAAAATGCCAAACACTCTTCAAATAGAATTTTACAAGCCCAAGTCTCACTGAGTATGGCCTTCCTTTGGATTCACAAGGCATGTTCTTACTTTTTCTCTCCTTAATGGTTTACTACATACTGATTATGACAAAAAAATTTTGATGATATCTTTCATGGAAATGTTGAATTTTCAAAGAATCCTAGCATTAAACAGTCTATCCTATATTTTAAATCTTCCTTTCTCAAAATCACTCAGTTGAAATTCTGCTGAATTTATTTTGACCCTACTAACACCATTGCACTTGGCTTAACTATCTCATAATTTATCAAAATTACCCTGCTATACCCCCAAACCTATGAGGAACAGTGTCCTCACTATTTCAGAACTATAACACTAGAATTAGCAGGGTATAAGCAAAATAAAACTACACAAAGTATGATAAACATGAACAACAGAGATATAGACAATGGCACATAAAAGGAACATTTCATTAAAATGAACTATATAAAAAATAGTGACAAAGATGACAAAATGGAAAAATATAACTATATACAACCAAACTACCTAGAATAACAGTATCTGAACTACATAGTCTAAACACACCCACTATCTACACCTAATCAGACTCAGTATCTGAACTTAAAACAAAAGGAGGGGTCCAGGCATATTTTTCTTCATAAGGATTCTTGTCCTTCTTCACTGGCTCTGTATTGCAGCATCAGGTGTGGATTTGATTACAGTTGACTTCTTCTTCTTTGGCTTTGCACCAGGCTCCTTGATGGAAATACCAGCTGACTCAACAGATTTTAGAGTTGGATAGAGGGATAAGGTATCAACAAGTCTGGACAGTAGGATGGATTTGTCTTTGTAGACCTTGTACAAGTTGAGGATCATCTGTCATAACTTCCATTCCTCTTTCCTATGAGCCTCTAAAACAGGTTCAATTTCTACTGCATGGGCCTGCTGTGTCAAGTCCAGGACTACTTCCACTAAAATTTTGGTATCCTCCCCAACATAGGGGTTGGTCTTTATGGCTTTGGTGAGGAGTGGCAAAGGTGAAATGGTGTTGGATCCATATGGGACAATGGCTCAATGGTGAGGGTCATCCATGGAGAAAGGGGTGATGGGTAGCTCAGGTTGTGGAAGTGATGGTAAGATGAAGGAAAGTGGCAGCTCCTCCTCCTCAACAACTGACTCAAGTGGGGTGGAAGGGTAGGTGAAGGGTAAAAATGGGAGGTCTGGTTCTGTTAGGTCAATCTGGGTAACAGGCAGGTTTCTCAAAATTAGTTTGAGTAGCAGCATTGCAAGTAATTACTACAGGAGTCAGCTGAGGAGATGAAGGTGTGGTACCAGCTATGGAAGTGACCACCACAAGGGAAGATGGAGGGGAAAGATGTGGTGGTGATGGACTGGGTCTAAGGGTAGGAGTAGTAAGAGGGTGGGTGGCTGAGGTAGATGGAATTAAGGTGGATTGAATGGTATGCTGGCAGGTGGTTATGAGAGATTAGTTTTCTGTGTTAGTTTAAAGATGGGCTAAGATGGATGTGAGAAGGGAAAGGATCTGGGCAGAGGCATCTGGTAAGATTTGAGCTTGGGTAACAGGTGGAATGGATATAATAGGCTGGAAAGGGGATGTGAAAGCATGATGGAAAGGTATAGGGTGTGGAGAATCTGGTAAAGGGGAGTATTCATGCCCAATATCTTCCACAATGGAATCTATTAGGGATGAATACCCCTCAGTGGTTAAATGTTCCTCCTCTGAGTATGGATAGGTGACATGGAGGTAGTATGGTCAGGATCAAAAGGTATGGATAGTGGGGAGGATGTAACTGGGTCAAATGATGTAGATGTGAGTGGAGCTATTGGCTCAAGGCTTAAAGGGTCTAAGGTTGAGGATGTGGCTTGCTTGGGTTTTCTGTGGTAGGTGATTGTTATGGGTGGTGAAGGCAAGGTTAATATTGAGTCAGTGTTAGGAGGAGCTGACACAGGGGTAATTATGGGATGGCTGGTAGAGGGAATGGATTTTCTGCTGGAAGGGATGGGGACAGAAATGGATGGTATGGAAGTGGAAGGGATGATACTAGCAGAACAAACAATAGACAAGGGCACAGCAGTTGGAGTGACAGATATAGATGCAAAGGTCACAAGTAAAGATACTAAACTACTACCAGCAGAGGTAGGCAAGGTACTGAGCTAGCTGCTGGAGCTGTAGAGATCACAGGTGTAGCTAGTGAGCTGGTCACCTGAGGTGCTTCCTTTTCAGAACTCTCAATTGGCTTTTTCTTGCTCTTCCCAATCAAAGTCATGTTGGTGAACCAAGCTGTCCTCCCAAATTTTTTTAGACTCAAGCCCTCAGTTGGCTCATCTTTCTTGATCACATATTTTCCTTGCCTTAGCAGAGCAGTAATGAGTCTGCTGTAAGGTAACCCTAGTAATATCTGACCCTTCTTAATCTTGTCATGTACATCCACCATGGCAGCCTCAAATATTAGCTGAGGGGCATTAAAGAATTAGCCCTTGGAGACTATAGGGGTTCTTCTCTCCTGCTGATGTCCACTGACATAAGCATTCTTCCTCAAGATTGTATCTATGGAAAACAAGCTGGGGTCTAAGTCTCTCCTCATCAATGATTCCCCAAATCCAACTATGCCCTGAGTCAAATGTCTAGCCATGTTCCTAAAGGACACATTGTCAGGGGCTCCCAAACTGCTGGCTAGATCATATAAAAATAGGACTCCCAATGCCAACCCAATGTCCTGGTAATCCACTACTAGCTCCCAGTCATCAACCAACACCACAAGGGTAGGATCAGTTAACCCTGGCATCTTCTTTTCCTTGATGTTCTGATACCATAATTTGACCAATCTTGGGTACACCTTTTCTTGTAATGGAGTTAAAAGAGGTTTCAAGGATGCCTTTTTCAAGTAGGCCAAGGTCTCCTTTCACTCCTCTATCGTAGTAAAATAAGGTAGGTCAAAGGCTATCTCAGGAATCAGATCTAAAGAGTCCACAAACTCATTAGGAGTTGTCAAGGTCACAGGTAACTCAATCTCGGGCTCAAGGTTATTTCTAGGCAATTCCTCAGTAACCTCCTCAACAATTTTGGGTTTCTTAGCTTTCTATGCCTTCTTGGGTTTGTCCACAGCTAGCTTCCTCTTAGCAGGTGGGTTGGCCTTAGGCTGTGAGGTTAACCTACTAGACTTCCTAGTGGATTTTGGGGTGGATTGGGAAGGGGATTGGAGCAAATCGGTCAAGGTGCCCTCAAATTCGGCCATTGGGACTCAAAATCCTCACAACACTTCACAAACACCCACAGTAATCTTCCTTCCTCACTTAATTAACCACACACACCTCAAACCTCCAAAAATATAGAACTATAATGCGGAAAAATCACAAGAATGAAGTTGAAGAAGAACTTACTCAAAAACCTAGGGCTTCTCAGAACTTGTAGTACCCAAAACCAAATCGGCACAAACCAGGTGCAAAATGTCGGCCTTGCAAAGCTGATGCAATTGGAACAACGGCAAAGTACTTTGAACGGGATCCAATGAGATGGAGAATGAAGAAGAAAATGGAAACTCGGGCAAAAGAGGAACAAAACATTTAGTTCAAGGTGTCGAATGGATAGACTGAACCTATCGAAAGGTTTTAAATAAGTAAAATACTATTTCGATAGGATGGAAAGAAGAATTAAACGGGATGAAACAACCTGTCGAATTGTTAAAATCGCCTGAAAATGCAGAATCTCAGGTTGAAGGTTTCGAGAGGTTGTTCAAACCTCTCGATAGGTTCATAGGCTTCAAAATTTTCAATTCGAGAGGTTCATCCAACCTCTCGACAGGTTATAAGTTTTTAACATTTAGGGCTCCGAGAAGTTTCTCAACCTCTCGACAGGTAAATAGAACATGTCAAAATTGAAGCAAATACCTTCAGTACCTATCGAAAACTAGGTTCATCCTATCGACAGGTCTCAGTACCTGTCAAAATCACCTTAATCACTTTCAGAACCTATCGAATTACTCCTCCAACCCCTCGATGGCTTCAGTTTATATCCAAACTCACTTCACATCAGTACACTTGTCTACATTCACACAAACTCATCAATCCTCCTCTGTTTGCATTTATTTATCATGCATTAGAGACCTTCTTGACCTCAGCATAACTAAGTTATTATTCTAAATGAAAAAACTATGTAAAAATTACAGATCTAATAGACAGAAAAAAAAAATAATAATAAATAGATAAAAATAGCAACATCATGACAGCTATGGTATATAATGTACAATGTTGACAATCATTCACACTTTGAAAGTTCTTGAAGGTGAATGGTCACCACAGGCTCTACATTCCTTCGGGGCAATTTAGGGTACCGGTCCAAAAAGCAGCTAACCGCCTCTCCACAAACCACATAAAAATGGGGCACGGGACCCAAAACAGTAAGATGCTCCCCAAGCCAAACTTGGAGCAGAACAGGGCATCCCTGGAGGTACTCAATATTACCCAAATCAAAGGCATCGAGGTAACGGTAAAGCTTCGCCAATACCATATGCATCACAGAGTGACCCGCCTCCATTTCCACTAGCATATCACAAAAGGCAAGAGAGAAGCTCTTCCCCCCAGTGTAGAAGAGGACCTCGGAAAGAAGGTAGAGAGGGAATGCCTTTACATTATAGATGTTTCTAACTGATAGTTTTCGTAGGTTTTCGTCACTAAAAAGCTCTCTCAGGAATTTCATCAAACACCTAGTGGGCCCACCAACAAGACTCTTCTGGTAATCAATTTTCTTCAAACCCAAGGTCGTGTGGACGGCATTAGCATAACCAGGTTTCGACAATATTTTGGCAAGACCTCTATGTAGCTTCAAGCTCGATAGGTTGGGGAGTTCTTCAAGGGTGGGAATCAGCTCACGATTCCCAAAGCAGTAGACATATGTATCCATGTCCCAATCAGCAGCCGCCACAAAGAGCAAATCCTAAAGCAAGGGAACATCTAAGAAGGATGGGAGACGGGCCAGCCCGAGTTGATCTAAACCTGCAAGCTCGCTTTCATTCAAACTATCGTGCCATTTCATCAAAAAACTAGGCCGCACGCCTAAAGAGGGAAGTATAAAGGTACTAGCCCTCCCAAGAGATGCGAGGACGGAAAGTGGGTACATGGTCATACAAAGATGTTTTGAGAAGTCACAATTCGATGTAGGACGATGGACCCACCCTTGGGAAAGATAAAAGTAAAAATGGCAGTAGAAAACCCAAAACCCAACTAAAAATAAAGAAAATGGGGCATTGTCGGGTCTGAATGACCCCACTCTACCCAAAAGGATGCTTAACGTGTTTAATACACACTACAGTTCAAAATCTACCAGATTTTTCCTAGCGTGTATATTATACACGCTAAGACATTTTCCCCCAGAAAATGCCTAGCGTGTGTAATATACATGCTAGGCCATTTCTAAGGAAATTTTACCTAGCGTGTATATTACGCACGCAAGGCCTGAACCCCCATTGAAAAAGGAGAGAGGAAATTTGGGAGTTTTTTTATCTTGGCCAGTTCTTTTACCAGCCCACATAAACTCTATTTTTTTCTCATACAAGGCACCCCATGTGGCATAAAGGAATACCCAAAATTTGCCATCTAAACTATCTGCATGGTTTTCTTTCAGGTACCACCCATATAAACACACAGAGTTTGGCTATGGTTAAATACACAAACCAAGGACCAATTTCCCAATTTGGGGTCCATCCCTGCCAATAAGCAAGGACATCACATTCAGAGGAAAGAGACAGAACAAGTAAAAAGCGAAAGCAACAACATTCATTCCAAACAAAAATAAGACCATCCAAAATATGTTCAAACATCCATTACATTCAATTCCCCAAAATAAAAGATGATGTTCAAAAGTCTCAAGAGTCTATGGGAGCAAAAACAGGAAAAGCTAATCGGTGCCTTTGGTCCTCTGCTTCCGCCTTCGCGAGGTACTCTGATAGATCCACACATCCCCCACCCGGGACCACGCCTGGGAAAGTCGACTAAGTAGTGAGAGCGACTCCTTTTCAAGAGCACGCTGCAAGTCATACCAAAAATCATCAGTTAAGGTCAGTCGAAAGATAAGGATGGCAAGGCAATAATCAGAGCCCATCAGGGTAACACTTACGACTTCCACATCTCGAAGACCAACAATATGGCAATTGTACTCCGCCTGATTAACGACCGACTCATAATCTTGCAGAGAGAGAGAAAGAGAGGTCAGCTGCATGAGTCGTAATATAAGAGTAAGCATATCTGTGAAGAAGCATGCAGAAGAGAAAATGCACCCCAGGAACCATTTAAGGAGGAGGGACCCGTATCACTTCAGCAGATAGGCAAGCCCGCTCAGCTACATTCGCACACAAACCCGAGAGGAAGGCATCATCAAGGCGTCTAAAGGTCCTCTGGGTCTCTATAGTGGAACTACCAGAAGCCCCCATACCAGAAGGGTCGGAGAGTCTGACACCTGGAGCCTCGTCAGGACCTACTATTGCATCGTCCTCATCAGAATCATCTCCCCCATCAAACTGTAGAAGGAGGCAAAGGTGCGGTCAATCAAATCAAAATCAAACCCAAACCATCAGGAACCCACACAAAAGAAGAAAGGGACTACCTGAGATAGTGGGTTGCCAAAGGCTAAAAAGTTGGCACCTGGCATGAAGCGCGGGAGGATGCACCGATAAGGAAGAGACTCGTACCACATCTGATACCCTCCATGCACGAAGAGATCATCAACAGGAACCCCATGATGAAGGAGTCCATCTATGAGTTCCTTGAACGTACCTTCTGAGGACATGATATCCTCGCGAGGACCCTGCGACAGAGCAAAATAATCCTGGTATTAATGCACCACTCTCTCTCCTAAATAGTCTGCTCTGACCCAAGAGCCATAGAAGAAGATAATCCGACGGTCCACGAACAGTCGAGACTGGCCCACGACAGCTCGATCCCAAAAGGGGGAACTGACGTAAGGATCAAAGGTGACCTGCTCAAGTAAAGGGAGTCCTATTGGTCAAACAAACATATCCAAAAATCTCTCTGAGAAAAAGAAAAGGGAAGTATCCATACCTGCTCCAAGATCATCAAATCAAATTGGGACCTTAGGCCCAACTCCAAATGCTTCATGCCCACGTCCTTTCGACGGCTCTTATGTCAATTACTCATAAGAGGATATATATGTTTGTCTAAGAAGAGGAGGGGGCAGCCCGGCTAAAAATGTAAATATCCCCAAACCTGAAAGGAAAATTAAACGGGAAATACGTATCAGAGGCGAAATGAATGATGAACCAAGAGGGTTAGAAGAGTCAGGGGTTACCTCTATCATGGGCTAAAAGTTGAGAACATAACCCAAATCCCCAACCGAGGATCGAGTCAAGCTGGCCATCAGTACGGCATACCCAACACCACCCCAGTCGTATAGATGCACATTCTCCTAATTCCCCATAAGACTGAGCAGGGAGAACGAAACCCGACCACCACTGGTATTGGTAAGAAGAGTTTTACCCAGAAGAAAGAGGAGCGAGATAGGGGCCAGCATCAATGCACGCTCAGGCTCAATAACAACATCTAGGTCCGACTGGTTGGGATCCACCAGTTCATTTTCAGTAAACAGGTCAGCCAGCCAACATAGCTTGTCCTCGGAGCTAGACATATCCCAGGAGGAGGAGTGCTGCCCGATCAACTGAATCACCTCAGCCGGATCAGGTATGCGATGGCCAACCCCCAATGTTCCCTCTATCCTGATCCCTGTGATCATCAACCAGTCCACTAGGGTAATAGTCATCTCGGCCACTGGTATATGGAATGTCATGGTCTCGAGCCGAAATCATTCCACCAGGGCCTTCACATAAGCCGCATCGCCCCTCATAGCGGGGCAAGAAAGAAAGTCCTGAAAGCTGGCCTAGGCCAAGAGGAACTTCACGACCTGAGGGAGAAAGCCATAGAGCCGCCGGAGATCGAACCAACCTCCACGAAATATGATCAAGGGCAAAGGCTGTAGCAGAAGTACAAAAGGGTGTTAAAACCTCTAACAAATAAAGTTTGCACAAAGGGAAGCCATAAAACATTATTTCTTACCTTGCTGACAATCCCGAAGTTAGAAATGTGGGTGTACTACTGATGAAGTAATCCGCTGCGGGCTGCTTCTCCCGAATCTGGTATGCACTGGAATAAGCTGCTCACCCCGGGGACTAGAAATCACTTCAGGAACACCCTCCTGACCCTGCTCCTCTTCACTCGACATCCTGAGAAGAGATCAAGCAGCGAATGTTAGGAGAATATAAACAAATGGAAATCAATTATTGTAGGCTCAAGGGAGGTAAGTATGCTCTAGTCATTCATTTCTTCTTCTCATGCCCCCTCCGCCGTTTTCTATCTTCTAACAAAAACAAAACAAAACAAAAATATAATAAAACAACAAAAACAAAACAAAAAAAAAAATCTATTTTGTCCTCTCAAAGATTTCAGTCAAAAACCCCCACAAATGCACATGTATTGTGGTTGGGGAGGCATTCCAAAAAGTACTCAATCCAAAAATGGACCATTTTTCCCCCACGCATTTCAAGAACCAAAATCACACATGTGGAGAGAAATCATAATTTTTTAACAAAGAAAACCATCCATTTTTTTCAAAAAGAATTCCAAAAAAAAGAGAGAAGAAACCAATATATATATATATATATATATATATATATATACCGAACAAAAAAATAAAACAAACAAAAACAACAAAAAAAATAATAATAAATAAAAAATGCACTTTATTTCAAACAAAAATTCATGCAGATAGAGGCAATCTTCACAAAATGAATCATACAAGCAAAGGAAATCATCTAGATCTAGGAACCCTAACCACATTGAAAAAAAATATATAAATCAAAGAAATAAGAAAAAAATAAAAAATAAATTAGGACACCTTTCAATAACATTTTCCCTTAAAAAAATCAATACCGATACACATGAAATCAATCAAATAGGGCATAAACGATCGCATTTAAAAGGAAAATCATTCAGTTGTCATCTAAATACAGGAATCCTAGCCACATTGGATTAAAAATTAGAAAATTCAAGGAAAAATAGGGGAAAATGATTACCTTGGTTAAGAGAAAAATAAACCCTTGATCCGGCATAGGATGCACATTTAAATCAGCAATGTTGAGCACCGGCGTGATATCGGGGTTCAAATCGAATCAATAGAACCGTAGGAGGCTATCCCGGTTTGGTTTAGGACAGGAGGGAAAAGAGAGTTTTGAAAAGTGCCCTTCTTCACTCGGGCCCGGCAGATTTAAACCTCTGTGTGGCTTAGCGTGTATATTATACACGCTATGCTTATTTTTGCCAAATTTGGCCTAGCATGTATAATATACACGCTAGGCATAATCCCGCCAAGTTTGGCCTAGCGTGTATATTACACACGCTGGGCTTAGAACCTCCCTTGCACCTGGAAGCTTTCTCTTTTTGTGACACACGTCCCGAGAAGCTACGACTTCAATTCGTCTGCCTAAGTAAAAGGTTTAAGGACTTTGAGCACCTCAAAACCTCGAACAAGCATCAAAAACAAAAATATATATATATAAATAATAAATGTACATATAATAAATAATAAGTAATAAATAATTAAAATAATAAATACAAAAATACATAAAGCATAAAAATACCAAAATATATATATATATATATATATATATATATATGTGCGTGTGTGTGTGTGTGTGGCTTACCAAAGGCAGCACGTACTCCCAAAAAGCATTGCGACATCAATTTGCTCCGCTCAAGTAGTCATGCTAAATTAACTTTGGGATCGATGGGTTTGCCCAAAGACTTCAAACCCTGCTCCACACAGGGGCACCCGTGGCCGATCAAATGGGGCAATCAATGCCTCCTATGATTTGGCACAAATAGTGGATCTTTGCATTTTTGTCCCACGCCTGTCTTTAAGTATGGGTCGATCACCCTCTCGCTCACGGAGCTATTTTATTCAGAATGAAATTCGGACATCAAATATTTTCAATCATCTTGAGAAGCAGACGTTTTTTCCAGTATTTAGGCTTGCGCAATTCACACCATCTCGGTTATGCCCAGTAATGTCGCTAAGCGCTTGGGGACTGATAGCCTTGAGGAATAGATATTTTTCTCGATATACAGGACTTTCGTTTACTCACCATATTACCACCTGATGTTTGAGGTTTGTTTTGAATACAACGGACCCATCAGCGTTGCATTGGGCCACTTTGGATGTCTCTTGTCTATGGAATTCGATAATTAGTGATTGGATACCAAAGAGGGGCATCTGTAGACACCCAAATTTCGTCTAAGTCACGATCGAAACATACTTCGAGAAGGGTGCACCCCTGAGCTTCCGATAGCATCTCCCCTACCCTTAGGAACCTTCCCAAACCCTCTCCGAACCTGTTATTGTCCCTCTCGGGCAGTGGTTGAGAGAAGCTGTGCCAAGGACTGTTGAGACCCCTAATAAGACTAAACCATATACCATTGGAAAGTAGAGGTTCCCATCTTTCCAACAAGCTAAGAATCACCTCGATCCGAGTCCTACACCGAAAGTTATGGCAATCCAAAGTTTTAGGCCTGAAAACTGCATTTGAGTGCCCCCTTCTCTGGACCTCTAAAAGCTTTGGTATGCTTAGCGTGTATAATACACACGCTAAGCCATTTGGAGAGAAATGTTGCCTAGCGTGTATATTATACACACTAGGCCATTTTTTTCACAGATTTGCCTTAGCGTGTATAATACACACGCTAAGCTTAGATGGGCCCCCCAACGGGCTCTGGACTTCTTAAGCACTGTACATATGCCTAGCATGTATAATACGCACGCTAGGATTAGCTACAGTATTTCTTAGATTTTGCCTAAGGAGGAACGCACCCTCAACGAATTCTAATCGTGATGACCTCTTCCCCTCACCTCGAGCCAGCAGAATGGAGAGAATGGCTTACAGAAAGCTACCCAGGACTTGTGGGACCCAATGTTAAGAGCTCCCCTTGGACACATTAAAAAATGAGGAGCAACTAACACTGAATCCGCAGAGCCTACAGAGGAAAAATCTGCATCGATCATGAGAACTCTGACCCTGCCTTGTCCTTAGGTTTCCTCTACACCACCTTTTTCTCTTCCACCTCTTCTCTCGATGGGGTGGCACTTTCAGTTGGATTGATAGCACCAACCCTAGTATCACCCTAAATTCCCAATCCCGTCCATTCTCATAATCCACTTAATAAACACAAGTCCTCGGGTTTAGTGCACAAGAAACGAAATAGAAAGGAATAAAAGACATTAATGAACAAAAATGCCCAAAGTTACAAATACAAGATACGCCGCCAAACTTTCAACTTCTACACTTAAAATAAGAAAACAACAAGCCAAAAACCATAGACTCATGCATTTATAAACCATATCCCTTAAATTGATAAGTGTCACACATCTTGAAGCCTTCCCAATTTAATTGAATCCAAAACCATACACATACCCCCTTCAAAAAAAAAATCACAATCCATGCCAAACTAGATAGACTAGTAATCACACAACACTTGCCCCTCTGAAAAGAACAAATTCCCCAAGTCTAAGATAGACCAATAGGATTAAAACACCCTATCACTATCTAGAACCCATAAAAACTCACACAAATGATGCCTCAAATCACAAATAAAAGACCAAAATAAAACACTTCAAACAAAACAAACTACCTTAAATAAGACAAGCGAAAAAAAAAACCTTAAACCAAACAAAGAACTCAAATAAGACAAAATCTAACTTGTTTAAGATTAAAAGAAAATGCCCCAACAAGCCAATAGAATCAGGTGAACCCACTAAGTGGGGCCCAATAAGATGAATAAATAAACTCCAGATAATTTCAAAACGAACTTTAAAACTACAAGCTAAATTAAATCCTAAAACTACGCCAAAACAAATCAGATAAGTCCAATTAATCAATAAAGGAAATTTAAACCAACTAGCTAAGCAGAATAGACAATAGGCAATAAAAAAAATAAAACAATAAAAAAAAATGCCTCTTTATTCATAATTCAAAATTTTATAATGTCGCCGGAGGCATACCTCCTGAATTACAACCCAAAACGAAAACCTGGAACCTAACGTAGAACCCAAAACGAAAACAAAAACTACAATGAGCCAAAGCGAGGAGCAGAACGTCCAATCGGAGGCTTCAGAGATGTTGCCACCAGACTTGGAGGACTCAAACGAGCCACCGGCAAAAGAAACGGAAAATGGGTCAGGGATACATCCCTCCATTTACAGCACCTCCTCTCCCCATCATCTTCACCTCCTCCGCAGCGCTGCCTTCACTGCTCCCTAAAAAGGAACGGTGTGACGACCAATACTCTCATTCCCAATACCTCCCATTTCCAAGACAATACTATCCTCGAGCATCAACTTAGGGCGAAGATCATACGAAATAACAAATATAGGAAGAAACCCCATCCCAATCTGACGGTTAGATTACTCAATATCGCAAAAATACGAATCTCAGAACACCAGAACACTCAGAAAAGTCAATAGTCGAGACTAAACCAGAGAACGAGAAACAAATGAAGCCTCCCACGCTTATATAGAGTACGGCCCCAATCGCACGCTGAACTATGCATGCTTAATTCGATCATGCGCCACACATATCACGCTTAATCTAAAACACGCGCAAAGATTCAAGCGCGCAATGAAACTGTCACCCGCACAGACTGCGCAACCTTCCGATCCCACGCTTTTCAATAGCTGCACAATCTGATCAAATGACCCATTCATGCCGCGTAATATGAAAGGTCGCCCGTACACTGACCGGGTGATGGTCCGATCCCACGTGCATCCAAGGACGTGCAATCCAATTAAACGACTTCCCTGTGTCACGCAATATGGAAGGTCACCCGCGCAATGGCCTGGTGACCCTTCAATCATGCACAGATACTTAAGCGCGCAATGCAATCACACGCCCATATCCACACACGTAATCAGCCCCTTAGACCCTGAATCGCACGCCTGAAATCAGGCGCGCAATCAGATCCTGCGACTAGAAACAAGTGCATAATTCCTTATTTTTTTACACAAAGTTCAGTCTCGATTTAAGGAAAATTCCCTTTGTCCCGTTGCAGAGCCTTATAAGCTATCCACATTGAAGAAGGAACAGCCGCTCACTCTACTCCCTTCACGTAACCCTACCAAAAACGTCGACCACACCCCTGGTCCTATTACAGACCAGACATACATACCTCGGATGACACTGTCACCCCTAACCACATTCTTTACCCTATCTCAATCAAAACTCTTTTGTCCCACCGTGCAGCCACCCAAGCACATCCCACCATAAAAAAAAAAAACACACACACGCATGACACCACCCCAATATCCTATCCCATCACAAAAATTGTAGCCATGCCCCCATGGCCCATCGAAAATCTCGAAAATGCAAATATGTCAAAAAGCGAACACACGCAACCAGAACATAAGCTCACCTGACCCAAGATCTGCTAAACAAAGAGATCAGCATCCCAACACAAAAACATCCTACCAGTGTCCCACCGCTAACTACGCTACACCTCCCATTGCGGACACCACTACTTGGAAAGCTCAAACAACACGCTTACCTTGCCAAAAGAAGAAAAGAAAGAAAGCTCAATCAAATTCTATTGCTAAAATAAAGAACCTTCCTCCCAAATTGCTCGATATAAATGGTCACCAGATACCACAGCCGACGAAAGCAAAAAAAAAGATAAACTTGGGACTCCTTCCAAGTCCCATCGCGGCATCACCACAATACCACTTATCCCATCGCAACATCACCCTCCCTAAGATGCTACATCACACCGACAACCGCCAACCGCCGCAGCAGACAAAGCAAAAAAAGAAAAGACAACTTCAAAGCCCCATCACAATAGCACCCCACTACAATATCACAAGTCCCATCGCAGAACCCAGGTAAGTATCACAACCCAGGTAAGTATTACTCATTTTTCACTTACTCGATATTTCTTATAAATATAGTTATCTATGATTAAGTCAAAACATTTCCAAAACTTATCTCTCTTGACTCGCGAGTTACTATAGTCCTCCCATAAGAGACAACCATCAGTATTCGTCGAGAAAGTTAGATGGAGTATCTGACATGCCAAGTGTAGTCTTGACAACCACATAAACGGTCGGGTCCACAAATCCCGTACCGATGGATCTGCTCAATGACGTCTCGGTAGCCATGTTTTCCACCATTTTACCACTGAATTGATCTTAAGTTAAAATCCCTAGAATTTCAAAATCTCAAGACCCTCTTAATTGCTTCAAAACACAAAAAATTCTTCTACAAAAAAATCAAAAACAATACTATCAAAAAAAAAAAAAAAGCAACAAAGTAAATAGACCCAATTCCCCCTTTTTACTAAATACCCCAAAAAAAAAAACAAAAAAAAAATCGATTAGTGCCTCATCACCC
The DNA here is from genome assembly GCA_021018995.1 of Chloranthus sessilifolius. NCBI lineage: Eukaryota > Viridiplantae > Streptophyta > Magnoliopsida > Chloranthales > Chloranthaceae > Chloranthus > Chloranthus sessilifolius. The sequence goes on along the minus strand of CM037597.1, from coordinate 26,428,714 downwards.
ATATACCATAAAGCTGACTTTTAACTCCTGAGCCCGCCTGAACTCACAATCAAGCGCATATCCCACTGCGCATAATTGGATCGAGCGCATACGCCACTATGCAGAATCACTTGTTAAGTTACCTTAGGACCAGAATTCCCTAACTTAAAGACCCCCTAAACTCACAATCAAGCGCATATCCCACTACATAGACTTGGATCGAGCGCATACACCACTACGCTGAGTCATTTATTCAGATACATTAAGACTAGAATTCCCTACTTAAAAGGCAACTCCAGAAGGATTGAGCGCACGTGCCACTGCACAGAATTCAACTGAGCACACCTCACACCTCACAAAATTCACCTTAATTACCAGCTCATATCAACCCCTTTCCCCTGAGAAACTGAATAACAAATATACTCAATCTAAGAACTTACAAAAACCTATTAGAAAAAGAACGCTTGACGCACATTTGTGTGAGCAATGATGAGCCCGATCTGACATGACTTGCTAAAGCCTTCGATATTATATTGCACTCTCTCTTTTTTATTACCGATTCCTAGATATTATGGACATTTGTATGACGCCCCCCGGTACCTCGACCATGCCATATCCCTCTATTAGCTCGCGCCATGTGACGGGATGTGCCACACACTCACAGATCCGAAAAGTGCCTTTTGACAGCTACCTCTGGGCCCCTGAATGCTCTATTTAAGCTTGCGCTGATAGATAAGAAAGTCAAGCATGTCATGTCACATCCCCAATTATATTTGTGAATTTATAAGTGAAACGAGAAAGCACCTCGAATGAGGGGTGTCTACTTCTTCGACGCATTCTTACTTCGCAAGAGCACGCCGAAGAGGGGCATCTGTAGAAACCCCTATTTTGCCTTCTCGGAGTATACAAACTTGTTCGATCAACCTTTGACCCTTTTAACTCGCGGTGTGAGAATATGCAATGGTACATGGCTGAACGCAGGCTGAAACAATAGCTCTGTGGCTCAGATCCTAGTGTAGGGAGACTATATACTAAGCAACAATATATAGCTAGAATGCAGACTGAAACAATAGTCTTGCATTTCATTCTAGAGACCATACTCGGATAACCCCAAATTACGTGCTAGAAACCCAATGGGTAATTCAATTGTGCACAGAACCACAAGCGCATGACCAGTCCACCTTTCAGACCAAACTTTCTTTCCCAGACCGATTTGAGACTCGATTACCCGCTTGAAATAGAATGCGTGATCGGATTGAGCGCTTCACCACTAGCACGCAATTGGCCTACGCCCGACCTAGTCTTACTACCCTTGACCCCTACGTTTCCTTGATTAAACACTTCAGGTTAAATCAGATTGAGCGCATGATAACATGCGCACAATTAGCCCTAATTTGTTAGCACTAGGAGACTCGCTGAACAAGTTAGCCGGTCGCTCACTGAGTTGGTGATCGACTCAAAGCGATTAAGCGTCAGAATCCAAGCGCGCAATTCAATTAAATGCCCGTAAATAGGCGCGTAATTGAAGGAAAACCTATAAAAGCTTTTTTCTCAAAGAGAGAAAAGAGGCTGCAAATTTTGAGAGAGGAGACGATAAATTTCAAAATCAGAGAAATCCGAGCACGAACCCATAAAACCCAACCATGATTTCGAAATTCAAACGCCCAAATTTTCGAGGATTCTCCCCGCAGTCCCGACCCCCCTTAGGTAAGGATTTGATATTTTAGTTTTCGACCGTAGCTTATAATCTCTAGATCTATTAATTTTTAATTTTATTTTTATTCTTAGGTCGTAGCACCCTTTTCGGACCGAATCTTCTATTTCTGGTTCTAATTTCCTGCTTTTAGAACCAGTCCTTGATTCGTCGGTCCGATATACCGACCCTTAAGACTAAATTCTACTCTAAATCATGATTTACAGTCCTATCATTAATTTCTGATTCTAACCCTCATAGTTCAGAACCAGTCCTTAATCATACGGTCTGATTTTTCTGATTTTGAACCTGAATTCAGTCCTAAAAGCTTTTTTTAAATTTCAATTTCTTAGTTTAATACCTCCAAAAATCCAAAAATATTAATTTTAGTTTTCATAATTCTAGTTTATAATTCAATTCGCTCCTATTGTTCTGAAACTAACTCTGAAAAGCCTAAAAATACTACTTTATCATCTAAAATTCAACTTTTCCTCTTTAATCTCAGCCAACCGATTTTCCCCAGGGAGCTTACAGAGGTACTCAGGAACGAGGTCAATCCTCCTTAGCATAATGGGCCCAAACCCCTTTATTTTTAGAGTTTTTTTTTTAGAATTAATAAATTACTTTAATTAGTTTATATCTAGACATAATTGATTATTCGCATTAATTAGGCCTTGATATAATTATTAGAGTGCTAAATCAAAATTTCCTTTCCATTAGTTTTGTTAATTGATTATTCCAAATCCGAATTCTAGGATATTTAGTTTATTCATGATTAGTTATATTTTGCCATCATAAATTCGTCAATAATTAGGGTCATAAATAAATCAGTCCTTTTTATTTCTGTTGATATTTGGATATAAAATTAAATCTATTGCTTTAATTAGGCCCATAGAAAAAAATCAGTCTTTTTTATTTCAATTATAATTATAGTAGAATTACTGTAATTGCTTTAATTAGAATCCGAGTACAATTAGCATGCTTAATTTTAATTAGAATATTATTGGAACTGATACATATGCACTCCTAGTACCAATAGGAGACTAAAATCGATTGGACTTTTAGTAATACCAGAACCTTGATGCTCACTGGACTCTTAACAGCATCAGAACACTAATATAACTCACTTTAATAAGCCCACACAACTAGAGCATAATAATAATAGAATTGGGAAATCTAAACTGACCGGAATTCTAATTACAAAGGGAAATAAGAGGAGAATTAAACTAACTAAACTAAAGAGAAGCACTACTACTGATGTTCACAAGCAGATGATTCAGTATAAAAGTAACCTACACCCGCTTCACAACGTGATCACTAACGTGTTGCAACATCGTTAAATATCTGCAGCTGGCGATTGCAATCAAACTAGGAACCTTCCTAGAAAAATCCCCCCTTTTTTATTTATTTTGTCATTCCAAACACCGCATCGCTAGAGTCCACCTGGACAGAATTGGAGCCACTGATTCAATGGGGACCGAGAGAAACCCAAAAAAAGCGCACACCAATATGTACCTCCACAAAAGGCATCCACCATATTTCTGCTTTTTGAATTAATTCCTTAATAGAAACTTTATACAAGTTGCCATTGAGGAATTTGATGGTGGGGACATTGCCTTAACAGCTCTTTGAATCTCTCCCAAGCCGCATGAAAGCTTTCAGTTGAGAATTGAGAAAATGATATGATACTTTTTCTCAACTGACTTGTTCTAGACATGGGAAAGAACTTAGCTAAGAATTGACAATGCAGGTCATTCCAAGAGTTAATACTGTTGGTTGGGAGCATAGACAACTAGGCCCTGGCTTTGTCCTTTAATGAAAAGGGAAATAGCCTAAGCTTGGTGGCTTCTGGCACCAATCCAATAATATTAAAAGTAGTACACAAAGTAAGAAATTCATCAATATGTTTGTATGGGTCTTCTTTACTCAACCCATGGAAAGAAGGTAACATCTGAATTGTTGAAAACTTGATCTCATAATTTTCCTCCACAACAGGAAATTGTATACATAAAGGAGAATTATATGCACTAGGTGCAAAGACTTTTTTGGACAAATCTGCAAAAATTTAGAAAACTATAAAAAAAAAAAAAAAAAAAGAACTACAGAAGCAATTAGTCAAACACTAAACAGACAATTACAAATCTAAAATCTAAAATAAGAAAAAACTTAGATCTACCAATTTTAAAAACACAGATTCCCGACAGTGGCGCCAAAAAGTTGTTGAGTTTCCTACCTTGTAATTATTAAGATGATAAAAATAGCACAATAAAAGAAAAATCACAGAAAAAGATATCAAGATAAGGCAACCAGGCTTGTAAGAATCGAGTTGTTGCAGCAAGTTTTAAAAGCTAAGTAGGGGTATGTCCACAGGGAAATGTGTTACAGAGTGTAGCAATTCTCTAGATCTAGAACAGATCTAGCACTCTAACCTATTCTAATTTAAAATAAAGTAAGAAAGGAAAGAGGAGAGGTTTTTGGAGTTGTCACTTTACTAAAACTACAAAGAATTAAATCTAAATGCTAACTAATCCAGAGGTGAGTAGAAAATAGATTTGAAGAAATAGAGAAAGGTTTTGGGGAATTAAAATCAAATGTGGTGAATAACAGCTTTAGATTTGGTCTTCTCTGAAAATTGATTAGTTAAACAGCAATGTAAGGGATTGGTATGTAGTTATCCTTCATCTGGCTACAAGCACAGATATAAGGTAGAAAAATCCAATCTAAACTAGATGATAGAATTGATCTTAAGGCTATGATTTGTCCACTTCAATGGTTACAGATCATCACTTTTTTTTCTATTGTCAAAACTAAAATCTTGGAGCTAGGGCTTAATTCTATGGGTAAGGTAAAGTTGATAAGCTACTTACTTATCAAAGGCTTTAATTAGAATAATAAAATCACTATAGATGTTGTGGATGCAAGGCTACAAGCTCAGGCATCCACAGGAATATTAAACCTAGGTAGATCAGATGGTTATCAAGATATCTAAAGGTTAAATGAATGGACATTCCTAAATACATAAATCCGATTAAGAATCTAATGGAACCACAGGATCCATAGATTTTAATAAACTTTACAACTAATAATTTATTGATTCAAAACAACTTACAATAAATTGTTCTCAGATCTGCAATCTATGCATCATCTAATCCTCATACAAAACTCTCAAACCTCTCAATTTTACAAATCTACCTCACCCTAGCTGCTACAAGTATTTAGCCAACCATGGTTGGGCTAAAGAGAGAATGGGAAAGAGGGAAGAAGGCTGGAATTTTGGAGGAAAAGGGATTTGAATTTAATCTCTGACCTCTCTCAATTTCTGGATCGTTCTTCTGTTAGGCTTTTCCTCTATTTATACTTTTTCTCTTTGTTCTCAAATATATTTAAGCCAATCAGAGTTCAAGAGAATAATTTTATTATTTTGGGCTGCTAATGTGGCTGATTTTCCTTCTAGAATCCTCCACCCATTGGTTCGAATTGGACAAGGACATGTGAGGTGGTTAGAGAGTTCACATTCGTGCCCATTTGCATTCCAAAAATACCCTTAAACCAGCTAAATAGCCTTGGGATTAGTGCAGTAAGTTATTGACTTGATGTGCTTCTCAGCTGGAATTGAGAAGTTCCAAAATCTGCTTCGAGAGGTTCAGAGAACCTCTCGACAGGTTTTAAATACAATTTATGCTCCATTCGACAAGTTGAATATAGCCTTTGACAGGTTCTATTAAACTACTCGACAGGATGAATTCTATGCTTAACTGCTGCTCTAGCTGCAACCATCCTCTCGACAGGTTCATGCAACCTTGCAAGATTCAATGCAGCTTCAGGTATCCTCTCACTAGGATGGCTCTGTCTGTTCGATAAGTTCAGGGAACCTCTCAGCATGTATAGTTTTTACCTTCTACACTTCGCGAGGATGATTGCAAAGTAGACCTCTCGACAGGTCCATTTGTACTAGTCGACAGGATCCTCTTCACTAGTTCAAACCATTCGGTAGGTGCTATAAACCTCTTGGCATCTTTATTTTTGCATCCAGACCTCTCAATAGGTTGAAATAACCTCTCGACAGGTTCTTTTCTTTGCTTCCACAGCTTGTACACAGCATGGGGTGCTGGCTTTAATCTGTCGAGCACTCAATAGCCTTTGAGGGGTTCATTCTTCATCAAATGTAGTTGCTGGTTTGCTCCCATGTGTATACAGTTGGACACATGCTATTGTCATAGAATTTTGAGGCTCCTTGAGTCTGCCTGATGGCTGGCCTTTTGGGGTGCATGGGCACATATTGAAGCAGCAGATCTCTTGGCATTTTTAGATGGATTTCTATACTATGACTGTAATTTATTGCTAAATACAAAACACACTTAAGACACATTAGTAGTCAACACAAAAGTCCATCAAAGGTTAGGTTAGGAGGTGAAAAATGGAAATTTTCACTGATTAACAGGAAGTTGAGTTGAAAGTATTTCAATATGACAACTCCTTCTGGGCTTAGTAGGACTATTCTGATGCCTTTTCCTTTATGATTGAGAGTGTCATCAAAGTAGAGGGTCCATGTAGTCTTGTCAGGCTCTTCATTATGAATCACGAGTAGGTCTTCGTCGGGAAAGTCTACGCGTACGGGCTCGTTGCCTGGAAGGGGAAGGTTAGCGAGGTAATCGACGATCACCTGTCCTTTATTAGACTTTTGCGTGACATAACTGATGTCAAGCTCTTGTAGGAGCATATGCCAATGGGCAATCTTTTTTAATGTAGTGGGCTTCTCAAATATGTACTTCAGGGGGTCCATACGTGCTAGTACTAATATCTTATGTGCTCCAAAGTAGTGATGTAGTTTCGTCGAGGACCACAATAGTTTGAGGCATGTCTCCTCCATTGGCGTGTACTTCTGTTTGTACTTGACCATCCTCCTGTTGAGGTAATTGTTGGGTTATTTTAAGTGCTTGCTACTGACTTTATTGATGACAGTGATAAGAATGGGGTGAATGAAAAAATGAGTGAAAGGTAGAGTGATAATTACGGAGCAGCAAGCCTAAAATATGCACAGTCCTGCAAGATACAGGGCCTGTTGTAGCAAGTTTTGATAAGTAAGAGTTTATCCCACAGGGAAGTTGATCTAAAGCTCCAAGGGAGCTACCCTTAGTAGGCTCTCCAGATCTAGCTATAGATCTGGCAATCCTAAATGGAAGGAGATTTAAAGTCACTATAATATAAATCCTAAGGCAACTTACTGTTTAGATTACAGAAAGGGTTAAGAAGAGTGGTGGAGTGAGAAAATAAATATAAAAGGGTGAGAAGTATGTTATTAGGTACAGATCTGATGGGGTCTTATAACTCAGACTCATATCTGTTGCTATAGAAATCCTGTCCAATGGCTACATTATCACCAAAGAGTAGAGAGAATCTAACTCACTCCTGTGCCATGATCCAATCCCTTAAGGCTATAACCTGTCCACTCAAATGGTCACAAACTATCCAATAGGGGAACCCAATCCAGAGATGAGTCAGAACAAGTTTACCATTGTAGGCACTACTTCATCCAGGCTACAAACTCAAGAATCCATAGGAACCTCATCCTCTAAAGTTCTGTGTGTGGGGCTAGGCCTATAAAGTGCACGAGCCTGGACACACAGGACCAGCAAGAGTTTGAGTATTAGCTTTTAAGCATGGCTGATCACTGCTTTAGAAAGACTGCAGTGATTCAGTCACAAGCCTACACTCTCTACAGCCAACTCAAATCTGCAATCTGATGGTGGATCTATTCAACTATAGGGGAGTCTGTCACTGCACAATCTCTCACAAGGCTACAAGCACAAGTGCAGAGAAGAAGAATCTGTCTTAGTTTCATGAATTGGCCTCACCCTAGGGCTATAATCTGTCCACTTGAATGGTCACAGACTATCCACAGAGGCTATCCTCCTCACAAAGGTCTAAGACAGAGCAGGAACATCACTACCGCCACCATGTTCCCAAGGCTACAAGCACAAGTTCCCATGGGGATTCAGATTTAGTGGGTCCTGTGGTGGGGGAAGGCCTGCAAGGTACCTAACCTGGACACACAGGTCACTTAGATCTAAATAGTACCTTAGAAGCAATCCTCCATTGCTTACAAAACAACTTAGCAATGGAGGATCTCAAGGCAGCAGCCTTGTATAGCACAACGCACAACAAAAACAACATCCCATACATGCAATAGATCCTATTATAAAAACTCCATTAAAATCTATACCAGATAATCATACAAAAGGCATAGCCAGCTAGTGCTGGACTATGGAGAGAAAGAAAAAGGAAAAAGAAAACTCCTAAACCCTAACCTTAGCCTACTGTAGTTCTACAGTTGGTTTCAAGAAGAAGCACAAAAGTTAAGTCCAAAGAGATCCCTTAAACCTAAGCTAGGCTTAGACTTATATAGCAGTCGGTTCTCTCACAATTAGGGTTAGGAAAACCCTAATTTCATTTTTGCAATTGCAGCCCATTGTTATCCCTTGGATGCTTCGCGGCGTGTGCATGGAGATTAGAGCATTGGAGTGCATGCCCTAACTGTTGGAGATTCCCAGATTGCCCTTACAGAAGTGGGGAGAAGTTTAGAACCCGATCCTCACTTGATAGAAAAGATTTCTAGATCTTGCCGCATGGTAGAGTTGGCATCGCGGGATTGAATTGACTTGAAGTTCATGCAGTCGCGGGGTTTACATCTTGGTCATCGCGGGGTACTAATGGTTGTCGCGAGATTACTCTTTCAGCTTTGAATGGCGCGGGGATTGCTCGCGCGGTTCGTCCCTTGGTGAATCTCGTGACAGATCTTCACGAAGAAGCAGTGTTCAAGAGTTTCTGGGTCGCGCGAGATTTACTGAAGGTCTATATCTCACGGCCACTGTGCAATAGCTGTGCGCAGGGATACTTGAAGCTCTCTCTTTCGAATGAGTCACGCGAAGCTTAACGGTTCCTCTTTTGAGCTGTGCGAGACTGCACGAATGCTTTAGACTGAGTCTCATGAGTACCTCGTGAAGTCTACTTTTCAATTCTTTCTGGCACCAAACCATGTGAGAACGGTGCAAAGACTGCGCGACCAGTTGTTGTGCTTCCTCCAGAAGCCCGCTACAACTACGTGAAGGCTTTATCTCTGGTTCAATTGAACCCTGCGACATTTGCGTGAGGCATCCTTCTTGGTTTATTTCTGCTTTGATGTGCCTATGCTCCAGCCTACTCTCTGTCTGGGTTCATCCTTCATTCTACTGAGGTAATTCTGGGGCAACAATGAGCTTCTTGGCATGGTTAGGGGTTTATTGGCAAGTGCTGCTTATTACCAACAGAATAGACTTAAAACACATTTATTAAATGATTAAGGGCCTAACAGAGATTAAGTTAAGGAGTGAAAAGTGGTATTTTTCAAGTCTTAACACACCCCCAAACCTAATCTTTGCTAGTCCCTTAGCAAAGCTGTAATTAAATGCCACTTTCATAGGAATCACAGGTACATTTAGCATATGTACCAAGCCTTTTAAACCCCTAGGTGGTCCCTAGTGGAGGAGTGAAGTCTCCTGAGGGTTTTTAGTGAAGAAACCCACAAACTTCACCATTAAAATCAGTTAAGTATAGTGCAGATAATGGCAACACAGATTCAAATGTTTAAAGTTTCATTCCACACCCATTCATCACTTAGAGAAAACTGCAGCAATGTTTGCAGGCCATTTAGAACTTAAAAGTTAACATGTGTTTGCCTGGCCACCATTCATTTAACATTAGAATTTCAATCTATGAAAATCAGTACCTAGCTTGCCTTTGATTCAAAATTCAGGTTGGATACAATCCCAATGGGGTTAAACTTCATACCCAGTTCTCACTTGGGCTATCTCTGAATATTAATAACCTGAAGGTGTTCTCATTCTCAACTGCTCAAGAGCAGTTGCAGACCCCAAATGGGCTTGCAAGCATGAGCATAGGCCAAGCTTCTAATTTCTGACATCCTCAAGCATTTTCACCATAGATTGGGCAACTCTTCATATCCACATAACAACTCATTTGACTTTGGATTCACAAGGTCTTTTTGAATGGGTTGTAATGTGGCTTATGGCTGAGGGGTATACAGAATAAATGGGTAAAAAGGGAGTTCAAATTAAGAAATCAGTAAGGTAAGGAGTGGCTCATGACTTCACAACCTTCATTTTAGTAAAAACATCATCTTTCTTTTGTATTTCAGACTCAAAGTGGCCAGCTTCTCCTCGTTTTTCCAATTTTCAGATGATGATGTTCTCTAGACTTCTCTTTCTTTTTCTCTTTTTATTTTCTTTATTCATTCTTTTGATGAAATGTCACAAAACTGCCATTGATACACAGCTATTCACAAGTTATTTTTCTTTACCTTCCACAGAATATTGGACCATTCTTAGTATCTTTACTTCCTTCTCCTTTACCTTCTGAATTCTCAGAGTGAGGGTAAGGTTGACTCAGGTAATGAGGTTAAGGTGCAAGTTTTCTGGTATTTGTGAAAGAAAAAATATGATTTTAAGGCTCAACTAGTGTATGCAAAAGGACAGATTTTAAAAGGTTGGATTTTTAGGCCCAAACTGTCCAAATGAGGGCCTTGGATCATTTCCTTAGTCTCCTGAGTGCTGTCAATTAGTTTTGATTAGGAGTTGCACAACTTCTAATGAAAAAGTCTTGATTCAATCAGTCCTTAGAGCAGAAATAATGCCAAAAACACTCTTTATAAGAAAATGCTGGGCCCAAATCTCACTAGGTATGGTCTTCAAATTTAACTCATGGGGTGTATTTTCGTCTGTTTCTTTCCTCTTAGGCTTGCTGAGAACTTAACTCAAAAATTTTCTAATATTGGCTTAATGGTGGTGTTAAGATCACTTTTATCTGTTTCCAAAAGTCTGCAAAAATATTTAAATCTTTACATGTTTCCTCATTGTATCAAGTTAAGTGAAAATTGACTTTATTCATCCCATTTTTACTACCATTACTGCACTAAAATTAACTGGTCTATTGGCAGACCTATCCTGCCACACCCCCAAACATTGAGGAGCAGTGTCCTCACTGGGTCAAAGGTGATAAAAGGTAATAGATTCCAATCATAAAAACAAAAATAAACACAGAAGAAGAGAGAGAAACAGAAAATGTGAACTGAATAGTATGAAACTAAAAGAAACTATCATTAAAATAAAAAAAAGAAAATATGACAAAAAGTGGGAAAAGGAAAAGACAAAATGGGGGGGGGGGGGAATCAATGTGTAGCCGAGGGAGGTTTTGAGGAAGATGGAGGGGGAGATGCAAGTGGTGCCATTTTTCTCTTCTTCTTTTCTTTCTTCTTTCTTTGCTTCTTTTTCTTTTCCTCCTTGGCGAGGATCCGCTGGACCTCGTCAAACTCATCCCAGAGATATTGAAAGGGGTCCGGCTCCTTTGGCGGTGGGGGATCTTCCCAGATGGGGTAGAATTTGATTGGAAACCCGAAGGGGTTGTCATCCACCATTTGTGTGAGGAGGTATGGAATTCTAGGGTTAGAACAGGAGGGATGAGATGAAAAGGAGCTGATGGCCGTTTTAAAAGAGGGGGACGAGGGAACATGAATCGGTGGAATTGAAAATGTGCCCCTTTTCAAACTTGGCAATAAATGAGCATTGTGTGGGGAAAGAAGAAACACATAACTAATTCTTGGAAAAGAGAATGAGCATTAACTGAATGTCTTAAAGATAGGCATGGTATTTAAAGGGGTCAGTATATCGCGCGGGGATCCTCGCGAAGAACAATCAGTGATGAGGAGAGTACATTTCTCGCGCAGCTAAGCTGGGGATCTCCGCAAGGTAGCCTGACATGGCTCATTAATTTGAAAAAGAAGCTATTGAAATCCTTGAGGCAGGTATTTGCACAGATTTATTCAGCCACCATCTTCATCTATCCTCCACATGGATCACTATTTCAATGAAACATAGCCTCCCTAAACTCATCGCCCATGAATGGCAAAAAGAACAAAATGAAAACTAGCCAACAAACAGAAAGAAGCACACAGATCATAGCAAGAGACAAAAACCAAAAATATTCTATTAAGTGGTAAAAGACGTACAAACGTAGTTACAAGAAATAAAACCTAATATACATTCTAGAAGCTAGGACCTAATCTAAACCCGAATCTGTGTAGAAATCCCAGCCCATTTTTTTAGCATGTGCCCTAAGGGCATCTTTGTCCTGTTTCTTCTTTTCCTCCTTTTCCTTTTTCTTTTCAGCTGGTGTTTTCTTTGCAGTTGGAGCTTTAGGTGCCCTCACCCTTACTTTTGGTTGCTTGGGAGCTTTTGGTTCCTTGGGATCTTGAGGGGCTTTTCCTTTGCGCGTAGCAGGGGGGGTGGCAGGGGATTTTCCTTTGCCTTTGCCTTTGGCTTTGGCTTCCTCAATGGGGACCACTAGAGATTTATCTTTTTCTGTTGACTTAGGTTGGGCAGGGGACTGTGCCTCTTTAGACTGGGCAGCAGGCTCTTTACCAATTTTTAAAGGGACAGCTTTAGAAGCAGACCTCTTAGCAGTGACTTTCCTCTACTTAGGATAAGTTTGCTCTTGTGGAGGTGCAGCAGAGGCCTTGGGAGGTGGAGGCTGCTCGGTAGGAGGTGAGGGAGGAGGGGCAGCTGGGGCCTTGCCTTTCTCTTACTGTGTCTTAGGTTGGGCCTCCTTAGACTGGGCAGCTGGAGATGGGGTAGCTTTGGGCTCTGGGATGGGCATTTGAATAGAGATTGGTGTGGGCTGCAGAGGAACATTTCTGGCAGCAGCCAATGCGAATTCCAGTGAGGCGATCTAGATTTGATATTTGAGGATGTCAGTCTCATGGATCTCCTTTTAGATTCTGTGAATCTCCTGGGCATTGTTAAGCCTCTTTTCAAACATTCTGACCTTCATCTTCTCAGCAACAGCATTTGATTTCTCAAACTCCCAATTCAGCTCATGATAAGTAGTTGTAGCCTTTGTCTTCTGATAGGCCTCCAGAATATCTTTCCTAAGGTAAGCATTATCCCTGATATGATGGAGGATGGTGAGGTAGGGAGGGCTGTAAAAATGATGTTTTGGGGTGATGGGAAGATAGGAGGTGGAAGGAGCAAAGTGTGCTTGGTCCTGGGGGGAGAAGGTGGGGTAACAGTGGGTAGGTCTATGTAAGGGGGAAGGGGGATAAGTTCAGGTCATCTGTCTTTTGTCGGGTAGGATAAGAGGTGGAATGGAGGGTATAGGGGAAATGAGAATGGGGTAGGCTCAGAGGTGTAGGGGTGGTGGGGGAGAGGGAATGTGGGTGGTGGGGGGTTGTGAGTCAAGAGGGAAGTTTTTTTGGGTGTCTTTGTCAGTGAACAGGACCAGGGGGGTGGGTGAGTTGGTTAAGGTGTGTAGGGTGGATTGGATGGAGGTGAGTTTAGTTTGCATCTGATCATGTTTTTGGATATTGGTGGATAGCTGGGCTTGAATGTCTTGGATAAGGGAAAGGATAAGGGGTAGTGTGTCAGGGATAGAAGGTTCGGTTTGTGAAGAAGAGGGTACGGGTTGGAAAGGTGAGGAAGGTGCATGATGGAAAGTGGAGGGAGGGGAAGAGTGGGGTTCAGGGGAGTGATGCTGTGAGGTAGTTGGGGAGTCTGGGAGGGGGGTGTAGTGGGTAGGCATTGTGTCCAGGAAACTAGCCATAAAGGCTTGGAATCATATGGTGATGCTTAGGGTTAAATCAATGTCTGTGAGGGGAGATGTAGTAGGTATGGCTGGGGTGGTGTCTTAGTCAAGGTGTGGTGTGTTAATAGGGATAGAAGGGATGGTGGGTGGTGTCTGGGAGATAATGGGGATTGTCTCAGTGGTCTTTCATTTTTTGTAGGAGATGAGTGGGGGGCTGGCAGGCTTAGGTGGAGATGAGGGGGGAATTGTGGCTGTGTACTGAGGTAAGGTAGGGGATGGAGAGTCCTCCCATGGACCAAGCACAGGTGAAGGGGGAGTGGGCATGGAGAATGGAAATAGAGGGGGGTGAGCAATGGATGCAAGAGGGGTGGTGGATGCAGGGGTAACAGGTGCTGCTGCAGCTATGGAAGTGGTAAGCTCTGGGGGCACCTCCTTTGTAGCAGGGGTAGACCCTGATCCGGCTGCTTTTTCTGCTAGCTTGGGTAGGGCTTGAGCCTCAGTTTTCTTCTTTTTCTGGCCCCCCATCAAGCTCCTGCTGATTCCCCATTGCCTCTTGGCAAAGTTAGTAGGGGTAAGGGTGGTGGTCTACTCAGTCCTTCCTATCTTGTATCCCCCCTTGATCAGCAGCAAGGTAATGATTCTTGCATAGGGTAGAGTGTGAGGCTTCTTGTTTGACCCTATCTTCTCCACTGTGTCTTTCATTGCCTCAAAAATTAGCCAGGCTGCATGGAAGCCATGGCCCAGGTGGAAGGAGTAGACAGCATCCACAATGGGGGTTATCCTCTCCTGCTGATGTCCTGAGCAATATATGTTCTTTCGTAAGACTTGATCAATGAATAGGAGTTTAGGTTCCAATTCTCTCCTTCTGATCGAGTCCCCTGTGGCTTTTAATCCTCTAGTTAGGGCCCGTGCAATTGTATCAATCGATGCACTCAGAGGGGGACCATATCCACAGCTAGGGTCGAATGCTGCTAGGATGCCCAACACTTCAGCTATCACCTTGGGGCCCATTAACATATCAAAGTCGCCAATCAGCACCAGCAAGCACCCTTGTCCATCATTGTCCTTCTTGACCTTGATGTGCTGATAAAACAGCAGCACTGGCCTGGGGTAGGCTAGTGCTAGAATTCCTCGCATCAATGGCAACAGGCCCGCTTTGCTCATAAACTGTACTGCAGGGGCAGAGAGAGGTTCTTTCTCAAAAAATGGTATATCAAAGGCTATTTTAGGCTCCAATGGAATTGACTTCATGAGCTCAGAAGGAGTAGAGAACTTAGTGGTTGGTACCGCCGCCTCCTCAACCACTTCCTTTCCCTTTTTGGGGGACTTTGAAGTCTTGGCCTTTTTAGGGGTGGTCTCTGCAGGGTCCTTGTCCTTCCCTTTTCTCTTCTGTGCAATTTTTGGAGCCATTTCTAACTCTGTCTTTTAGAATGAGAAACGGAGACTAAGATCTAGGGTTTGGTTTGATTTGACGCACAAGACACTGCGAGATCTCTGAGCAGAGGCCAATAGATGAGGGTGATGCTAGGAACACTTGTATAAATTTGTGGAGTGAATGATAAGCTGTAGGAGTGTTGCTGGAGGAGAGAAGTGAAAGAGCGCCAGAAGCGAGGGTTTCGCAGAGGGAAGAGGGAAGAAAATAATGGGAAAGGGGCCAAGCGTGGGGTTTAAATACCTATCGCGAGGCTTGGCGCGCTTTGGGACATTAGGTAGGGTGGTTGGAAATTAACCTAGCGAAAGTGTTGATTCAATCTGGATTGCGCGACAGTCTCCCTGGTTTTCCTTGGAGCGCACGACAGAGTGCGATTAACTCATGTGAATTGCGCGAGCGGCTCCTAGGTCTCTATTTGGATTGCGCGAATAGCTCTGAGGTTCATTTTTAATCTAGCGACAGCCTTATAATCTTGTGACAGCAAATGTATAGCTCTATGGGGATGGCGCAAGAGGTTCGCTGGTGTATATGAACCGCGCGACAGCTGATGGATGGCCCTATGTGAATCGCGCGAGAAGTTCTCAGGTACGCATGAATCTCGCGACAGCTATTGAATGTTTCCATGTGAATTGCGCAAAGTTCTCCCAAACTCCCTTTTTAACCTCGCGAGAGCTTTTGAATCTCGTGATAGTCACCCAGGCTCCCCTTTTTGGACCTAGACACAGTAAGGTATAAATCAGAGAGCATGTTTGCTGTGGTTGGATCCTAGGTATGACTCTCTCCTATGGCTACCTCTAGACACATGCAAACTCAATCATTCAATCAAAAACGACCTCCCACATTAGGCATGCAACATAAGCTATCAATTGAAAAATAGTAAGAATCAAACCATGTATCAAAAGTTTAAAACAGATTGGTCCAGATTCAGATAAGACCATGAACAAATCCTAAAGAATAGAAACAAAAGAGAGCAAGATAAATCAACCAAAACTAAATACATATGATACAGTAATGACACACCTGTGGATCAATTTGAAGAAGGATCTCCTTGAAAATGAATGGTGTCCATGAGTTCAGCAGGTTTTTCAAAACAAGGCTTAAGCCTCTGACCATTCACCTTCAAGATTCTCCCAGACTTAGGATCCTTGATTTCCACAGCACCAGATGGGGAAACATGCATGACAATGTAAGGACCTTCCCATCTGGATTTCAATTTGCCCGAAAAAAATTTAAGTTTGGAGTTAAACAACCAAACCTTATCACCAGTTATGAAACTCTTTCTCAACAGCCCTTTGTCAAAGAAAGCTTTGGACCTTTCCTTGTAGATCCTGGCATTGGCATACGCATCCATCCTTAGTTCTTCCAATTCGGACAGCTGCAAGAACCTGTGAAGTCCAGCAGAAGTTAGATCTAGATTTAAATGTTTGATGGCCCAATAGGCCCTGTGTTCTAACTCCACTGGGAGATGACAGGCCTCGCCATAGACCAGTCTGAATGGGGACATACCAATGGGAGTCTTATAGGCAGTCCTATAAGCCTAAAGTGCATCATTAAGCTTGTTAGCCCAATCCTTCCTATCAGTCCTCACAGTCTTCTCAAGGATATGCTTGATCTCCCTATTTAAAATTTCAACTTGCCCACTGGTTTGTGGGTGGTAGGGAGTAGCAATCCTATGGGTGACAGAATATTTCTTGAGCAAGCTCTCAAAATTTCTGTTGCAGAAATGGCTCCCCCCATCATTGATAATGGCTCTAGGGGTACCAAATCTGGAGAAGAGATTCTGCTTTATGAACTTGAGGACAACCTGATTATCATTAGTTCTTGTGGCAATGGCTTCTACCCATTTGGAAACATAGTCCACTGCCACTAAGATGAAATGAAAACCATTTGAAGGAGGAAAGGGGCCCATAAAATCAATACCCCACACATCAAACAGTTCTACAACAAGGATGGGCTGTAAAGGCATTGAATTTTGTTTAGACAGCCCTCCTAGTTTCTGACATCTTTCACAGGCCTTACAGTATGTATGGGCATCTCTGAAAAGAGAAGGCCAATAGAAACCACACTGTAACACTTTGTTAGCTATTTTTCTCCCACTAAAGTGACCCCCACAGGCATTTTCATGGCACATGGCCAGAATACTAGGGATATCACTTTCGGGAACACATTTCCGAATGATTTGGATTGCACAATACTTGTACAAGCAACGCTCCTCCCAGAAAAAAAATTTGACCTATGAGAAAAACAGGTCTTTATCCATTTTTGTCCAATAGGTAGGAATCTTGCCTATAACTAGGTAATTGACAATATGTGCATACCAAGGGACTAAAGATTGGATGGCAAACAATTGCTCATCCGGGAATACATCATTTGTAGCAAGGTCATCAACACCTTTCTCCAACATAATTCTGGACAAGTGGTCAGCCACCACATTTTCTACACCCTTCTTGTCCTTAATTTCGATGTCAAACTCCTGCAAGAGGAGTATCCATCTAATCAATCTGGGCTTTGCATCCTTCTTGGACAGTAGGTACTTTAATGATGAGTGGTCAGTAAAGATGACAGTTTTAAACCCAAGTAGGTAAGGTCTAAACTTGTCCACAGCAAAATCCACTTCCAAAAGCTCTTTCTCAGTGGTTATGTAGTTCAGTTGAGCTTCAGCAAGTGATTTGCTGAGATATGCAATGACCACAGGTAGCTTATCTTTTCTCTGGCCCAGGACAGCACCTATTGCCAAGTCAGATGCATCACACATCAATTCAAAGGGCAAGGTATAGTCAGGTGTTTGGAGTACAGGGGTAGAGGTGAGGCAGATTTTTAGAGTTTCAAAAGCCTTCAAACATTCAGCAGAGAAGTCAAAGGGCACATCCTGGTAGAGCAGGTAGCACAATGGCTTAGCAATTTTGCTGAAGTCTTTGATAAACCTCCTATAGAATCCAGCATGTCCAAGGAAGGATCTTATTTGCTTGACTATTCTCGGAGGGGGCAAATTTTTAATGAGGTCAACTTTTGCCATGTCTACCTCAATTCCATCTTTAGAGACTACATGGCCCAACACAATTCCCTGTGTTACCATGAAGTGGCTCTTCTCCCAACTTAAGACCAAATTGGTCTCACCACATCTTTGTAAGACCTGATGGAGGTGTTGTAGACATTGGTCAAAGCTATCCCCATAAACTGAAAAATCATCCATGAAAATTTCTAAGAATTTGTCAATCATATCAGAAAAAATGGCATACATACACCTCTGAAAGGTGGCTGGGGCATTACACAGTCCAAAAGGCATCCTTTTATAAGCAAAGGTGCCAAAAGGACAAGTAAAAGTAGTTTTCTCTTGATCCAGAGGGTGCATAGGGATCTGGTTGTACCCTGAGTACCCATCAAGAAAATAGTAAATAGCTTTCCCAGCCAACTTATCCAAAATTTGATCAATAAAGGGGTGAGGGAAGTGGTCTTTTCTAGTCTTGGAGTTTAGTTTTCAATAATCGATGCAAACTCTCCAGCCAGTGGTCTCCCTGACTGGTCTCAATTCTCCATACTCAATTGTGATCACTGTTATGCCAAATTTCTTGGGTACCACCTGCATTGGTGCCACCCATTCAGAATCAGAGATAGGGTAAATTACCCCAGCATCCAGCAACTTAATGATTTCTTTCAGAATCTCTTCTTGCATGTGAGGATTCAATTTCCTCTACATTTCCCTGGAGGGTGTTGAGCCCTCTTCTAGATGAATCCTATGCAACAGATTGATGCATCAATCCCTCCTAAATCAGCAATGGTCCAGCCAATAGCTTTCTTATGCTTCCTCAAAACTGTTAGCAATTCCTCCTCTTGGTCACTGGTAAGAGAAGAGGAGATAATCACAGGAAGTTTCTTATCATTCTCGAGGAAAGTATATTTTAATGTCTCTGGAAGCTTCTTGAGTTCCAGATCAGGGGCATGTTGGATGGATGGCAGGATTGGTGTATTGTTGGTTGGAGGAAGGGGCAGGAATGTAGGTTTCCAATTGGAATGCTGCACTAAGCCCACAAAATACCTTACTAGGGATATGTCTTCTGGCATTAAAGCTAGGCTTCCTTCCTTCACCATATTCCAAACTTCAGTTAAATCAGTGACAATGTTGCTCCACTCCAGCAGAGTGGGCAGTTCTTCTTCAACAATTTCTTCTAGTACATCCACTGCAAAGTATTCCTCATTGTCTAGCAATGGGTACTTTGCACTGTTGTACACATTAATCTCAACTTTCATATGTCCGAAAGTGACCTCCATGATCCCAGACCTGCATTGAATGCATGCATTGGCAGTGGCCAAGAATGGTCTACCCAGAATAACAGGTATTGGGGATGTACTCTTACTGCAACCCATGTCCAAAACAAGGAAGTCTGCAGGATAGAAGAACTTGTCTACCCCCACTAGGACATCCTCAACCACTCCCATGAATTTTCTCTCAGACCTATCAGCCATCAATAGAACAATGGGGGTGGGCTTCAGCTCCCCCAAACCCAGCTGCTGATACACACTGTATGACAGCAGGTTAACACTGGCTCCAAGGTCCAAAAGGGCCCTCCCAATCGTGTGGTCTCCAATAATATAGGGAATAGTGGGTATCCCTGGGTCTTGCAACTTCTCAGGCATTGTCATGGTTAATACAGAATTAACTGTATCAGTTGCAAAGACTTTTTTGGACAAATGGCCTCTGGCCTTCCTTTTCTGAGTACAGAGGTCTTTCAGAAACTTTGCATAGGCTGGGACCTGTCGGATTGCATCAAGCAGGGGTAAATTTATTTTGACCTGCTTAAAGGTCTCCATCATTTCCATTATCTATGCCTGACCCTTATCAAAAGGGGCAGGGCCACTCAAAGCTTGAGGAAATGGCAGCTGAGGTACTGCTAGTTCCTCAGCTGCAAGCCTATGGCAGAACTTTTGTTTTTTACTTTTATCTATTTTTATCTCCTGCTGAGGCTCAACTACAACTTCTTTATTTTTCCTTTGTTGAAGGGTAGCAGGCAATTCTAGCCCCTATGCCCTAACAAAGTCCTTATCACTTTCACTTGACATTTCCTTGGGGTAGACCTCTCCTTGTTCCTTTCTCACCTGATTGTCTACCGGCCTACCAGACCTTAGGGCAGTTATGGCATTGGCCCCCTCAAAATTTGAGGAACCTTCTCCGATGGAATACTGGCCCTTAGAGTTGGCTACTGGCTGGCTTGGCAACCTACCCTCCTCTCTTTTAGCCAGAGCATTGGCTATTTGGCCAAGCTGCTCTTCTATTTTCTTAATGCTTTGACCATGAGAAGTCACTGTCTGATTCAAGGGTCCAAGGCTTTACAATTGGGCCAAAACATGGTCCTCAAAAGAAGTACTTCGTGGCTGAGGTGGGGGAACTACCAAATGATTTTGTTGCTGGGGTTGTTATTACTGCTGAAAATTTGACCTTGGGGCATAACCCTGGTTAAACTCCTGATGTGGCCTTTAGGGTAAGGCCAACCCTGGTTAAACTGCTGATGTTCCTGCTCTAAGACAGAGCAGGAACATTGCTGCCGCCACCATGTTCATAAGGCTACAAGCACAAGTTCCCATAGGGATTCAGATTTAGTGGGTCCTGTGGTGGGGGAAGGCCTGCAAGGTGCCTAACCTGGACACACAGGTCACTTAGATCTAAATAGTAACTTAGAAGCAATCCTCCATTGCTTACAAAATAACTTAGCAATGGAGGATCTCAAGGCAGCAGCCTTGTACAGCATAACTCACAATAAAAACAACATCCTATACATGCAACAAATCCTATTATAAAAACTCCGTTAAAATCTATACCAGATAATCATACAAAAGGCATAGCCAGCAAGTGCTAGACTATGGAGAGAAAGAAAAAGGAAAAAGAAAACTCCTAAACCCTAACCTTAGCCTACTGTAGTTCTACAATTGGTTTCAAGAAGAAGCATAAAAGTTAAGTCTAAAGAGATCCCTTAAACCTAAGCTAGGCTTAGGCTTATATAGCAGTCGATTCTCTCACAATTAGGGTTAGAAAAACCCTAATTTCATTAATGTAATTGCGGCCCATTCTTGTCCCTTGGATGCTTCGGGGCATGTGCACAGAGATTGGAGCATTGGAGTGCATGCCCTAACTGCTGGAGATTCCTAGATTGCCCTTGTAGAATTGGGGAGAAGTTTAGAACCCGATCCTCACTGGATAGAAAAGATTTCTAGATCTTGCCGCATGGTAGAGTTGGCATCGCGGGGTTGAATTGACTTGAAGTTCATGCAGTCGCGGGGTTTACATCTTGGTCATCGCGGGGTACTAATGGTTGTCGAGAGATTACTCTTTCAGCTTTGAATGGCACGGGGATTGCTCGCGCGGTTCGTCCCTTGGTGAATCTCGCAACAGATCTTCACGAAGAAGCAGTGTTCAAGAGTTTCTGGGTCGCACGAGATTCACTGAAGGTCTGTATCTCGCGACCACTGTGCGCAGGGATACTTGAAGCTCTCTCTTCTGAATGAGTCGTGCGAAGCTTAATGGTTCCTCTTTTGATCTGCGTGAGACTGCACGAATGCTTTAGACTG
This sequence comes from Chloranthus sessilifolius, assembly GCA_021018995.1. NCBI lineage: Eukaryota > Viridiplantae > Streptophyta > Magnoliopsida > Chloranthales > Chloranthaceae > Chloranthus > Chloranthus sessilifolius. The sequence continues at coordinate 26,407,418 of CM037597.1, read as the reverse complement.
AGCCTCACAAGTACCTCGGGAAGTCTGCTTTTCAATTCTTTCTGGCACCAAACCACACAAGAACGGCGTGAAGGCTGCGCGACCAGTTGCTGTGCTTCCTCCAGAAGCCCCGGACAACTACACGAAAGCTTTATCTCTGGTTCAATTGAACCCTGTGACATTTGTGCGAGGCATCCTTCTTGGTGTATTTCTACTTTGATGTGCCTATGCTTCAGCCAACTCTCTGTCTGGGTTTATCCTTCATTCTGTTGAGGTAGTTCTGAGGCAACAGTGAGCTTCTTGGGATGGTTAGGGGTTTATTGGCAGCTGCTGCTTATTACCTATAGAATAGACTTAAAACACATTTATTAAATTATTAAGGGCCTAACAGAGATTAAGTTAAGGGGTGAAAAGTGGTACTTTTCAGGTCTTAACAGTAATAAATAGTCTTGTCTCTCTTACCTTCTTCATCATATTGTCTAAGAATTACTCTCATAATCTTGTCGCTTGCTGACACGTAGAGGATCAGGGGCTTTCAACAACTGGTGGTGATAATATTGGAGGGTTAAGGAGGTACTTCTTGATGTGGTCGACTTCCTCCTTGACTTATAGCGCTGTCGGGGGGTGCATTCTTCTAAGTTTCTGCTTAACAGGCTTTTCATCCAGTTTTAAGACTAAATGATGTTCCACTAAGCTCGGATCTAGACATGGCATATCTTCATAAGACCATACAAAAGAGCTGAGGTGATCTTGAAGGATTTGGATGATCTATTGTCGTTCCTTGGGGCTGAGTGTCGTGCTGATTAGTAGCTTCTTAGGTTTTTCCTTGGTGCCAAAATTGATCTCTTCGATAGGTTTTAGGGCAGCTTGAGTTTGCTCGTTGAAGCATTTGATGACCCGTTGGAAGTCCTGTGTCTCCTCAGCGCCTGGTGCTCCTTCTTCATCTTCTATAAACTCATATACTACAAGATGGCTACACTAGGGGTCAGTATTGCAGGAGGCAATCCTTCATTGGCATAATTTATGACTGTGACATCCTTACTAAGGTGCAGGTTGAGGCTATTCATTCTCCTCCCAAAGTCATGGAGTATCTCGTCAGGTATGATTCCGGGCTTGTCACTTCGTCGGGATGCTCCCTGTCTTCGTGAGGGAGAGGTGGTAGGGTTGTTTTGAACAGAGTCAAGGGAGGGCTTCTTGATGTTGGGAGTAGGGTGATGACCATGTGTGATCATGTCGGTAATTTCTTCCTCGATTTCGTTGGCGCGACCGCTACTCGTAACCTTAGGAGAAGAGTCTCCTCATTGGTCGCTGAATGAGTCTAGGATGAAGGGTTCCCGCTCTTTTCTGCAGTTTTCTAATTTTTTGGATTTTCTATTTTTAAATTTTTAAGGGTTTTAGGATTTTTTTTTTTTTTTTCGATAATAGGTATGGTACAGGGTCAGTTGCCTGAAGAGGAACTGGTGGGGTTGCTCCTTCTAGTTGGGGAAGTGGGATGGCTGCTGAAGCCGTTCGTGTGAGTCTCCGGATGATATAGACTCATTCTGAATTTGGCATTTTTTTTGTAGTCCTCATCCGGGGTGATCCTCTTGATGAGTGAATGATGGCGATGGTCTAGCTGATGTGCCTTCTTCTTTTATTATGTAGACTGCTTCATCTTCGAAGAGGGTTTGGAGGTAGTAGATGTTTAAACTCTCGTCTTCAGAATCGGACTGAAGATGTTCTTGCTACTAAGGTTGTTCCTTAAATGAGTTCAACTGACATTCTTCTGGATTGGCGAGATCTCGGCTTTGTACCTTATAGTACGCTATGATTAGTATGCATGCCTTGCAGCGAGGCTGGTATGGGTGAGAGATACAGGGATGTCCCCAAGAGCACTCCCATCCTTCGTCATCAAGGCTGAGATTATTGCTATTGAAGTCGGGATCTTCTTCTTCGTCTGACTGCCCTTGGAGGTCTTGGCCTAACTGTTCTACTAGTTCAAGCACAGGCAGATCTATCCAGTAGTCTTCGTCGTTGCTCAAGGGTGGTTGGCATTCTTTCTCTAGTGAGTTCCATAATATTTGAAGTTGTGGTGCATCCAAAGATTGGGGAGCATCGAGCTCTAGTTCTCCAACTTCTATGAAGGCGATGTGAGAATCTTCACTGCTAACAGTTTGCCAGATTTTATCCATGATAGCCTTTTGACATCGTAGCATCATAGCGCGGCACAAGCCACAGTAAAGTTATTTCGGGTAAGGGCACTGACGTGGGCATCACCAATTATCGAGCGCGTGCTGATAATTGAAGTCATCATCAAGATTTAAAGTCTTTTCTCGAGAACTATTGTCTTCTCTGAACCCCTCTAAGCGATCAACTCTCAGGAAGTCTTCAAGTTCTATGGTGTAGAGGCTCGCCCAATAATCTTCCTCCTCACTTGATATTGACGATGAATTGTCCTGTGTCAGTGATTAAGGCTGGGAAGTATCTGATTCCTATCCTGTTTTAACACCTATAGACGCGATGTGAAAGTCTTCTTCATCAGTTGATTCCCACTCTTCTACCTGTGGTTCAGGCTATGGAAGTTCTTTCCTTCTTTCTTCTGAGGATTCCTTAGTGTCGAATAGCGGCTTGACGCCTTCAAGCAGCTTATCGATGTGGTCATCTTGATTAGGTTGGTGAAGGCTCTGGTTATCTGCTCAATTTTTGTCTCTTGTGTTTTGGGAAAGGAGTCCATTCTTTTCTTCAGTAGATCAGCCTTTTCGGTAGTTTCATAGATGAAATGGTCATATAGTGACCATTTAGGAGAGGCTGGCAGGAGGTTGGCTTGCTTGCTGTCTGATTGGTAGCCCAATCTTGTATGCTTTCGAACCTTCTTAGGGACGACAGGCCCTATGCACCCTTGCTTATTCTTGCCAAGCCCAATGTGAGGGGCGTATCCCAGTTGATACATGAGGTCCCATCCTTTTGTTGTGATTGAATTTATGTCATAGAGTTGGGCAAGGTCAAGTCCGACTTCTCTCCTTGTTAATCTCGACTGGTATGGCAGGGACGAGTTAGGATGAGTGATTTCTGCCACTGTTGTGTCATCAGGCAGTCGTACCTTTCTGATGTGGCCGATGGATAGGATGGAGTCGTGAGTGGTCAGAAAACTTATTGTGTAGTCGGTGTCTATCTCCTGAAGAGGCGCGTCAGCGTATATCTTGATGATGGAGTCCTCGTGAGGAAAGTTAAGACACTGATGGTATGTAGATACTACATCTTTCATGGATTCTAGCAATTTCCTTCATAGGATTAGATTATAGGTATTAGATGAGTCGGAGACATGGAAGGTGACATCTTTTGTTATCGGCCCGAGGCGAACTTGTAGCTTAACGGTTCCCTTGACAAAGAGCCAGGAGACATCATATGCCATGAGGGATAGCGACGATGAGTTTATGTCTTGCTCGGTGTACTCAAGAATTTTAAGCATTGTTATGGGGCAAATGTCGATTCCTACCCCTGTGTCAACTAGTGTATGCAGGATCGAAAAACCTCTGATTATAACTATTAGGTATATGGCAGCTGAGCTCCCTCGTAGGGATTCTTTCGGCATATCTGCATCTGTGAAGGTAAGGACTAGTGGTTGTGCCATGACAGAAGTGATCTGGTGCAGCTCGTCCAAAGTAGCATCCTCATCTATTTGCGTCTTTTCCAGTATCTTCATTAATAGTCGATGGTGGTCAGGAGATTTCTTGATAAGCTCGAGTATTGATATCTGCATCTAGATCTTTTGGAGATGCTGTAGGAGGTCATATTCTTGTCCTCGCTCTAGTGCGTGCTCTTTTCTTAGTCGGTGCATCCTGTTTACGATTGGATGAAGTAGCTGAGGTTTCGGAACTGGCGGTGGAGGAATGATGTGAGGCGGGGTAGGCAAGTCAGTCTCCTCTGTCGTTATTCTTTTCGTAGGTTCCTTTTTTCGAGGAAATGGTGGTGGTGGATAGGTGGTTCCTAATTTAAGGATCGGGTAGGTCGACTGCTGAATCTTTGGCCACATTGCAACTTGTGCTGATAAGCTTTCTAGAGTGAATGGGGTAAATTTTGAAGAAGGAATATGTACTGGGGCTATGCCGCTCCATGGTGGAAGGTACTGTGTGTAGTCTTCTTCTTCGAGGAATGTAGAGATCAATGCCTCTTGCTTGTTGGATCTTCCTGTTGACTCTTTTCTACCTCTAGCCGATGTTCACTCACTATTTTATGTCCTTGACTTAAAGTGCTTTGGGAAAGGGTGTCTACCCATGCCATAATTTGGGCCACAGTTTGGAGGACATGGTCTCTGTATTCGGGTTCAGAGTCGGACGAAGGAGATGGCAATGGAGTTGGCTGTGGGTTTGGAGGAGTGGAGGTCTGGATGGAGGTTCATGAAGGCTTGGTCTTCGCACCCTGAATGATTAAACTAAGATCCTGGTGAAATTTGGAAAGGAGGTGGTTTCAGAGGTGCGGTCCAAGTGTTCAAAGTCGAGGGGTGTGGCCGAGTAGCCAAGGGTCTAGGAGGCTCGACTGGATTTACTGAAGGACTGAAAGGGTTACAACAAGTGATTAGAGTGGAGGGTTGCATGGGGGATTGACTAGGGAGGTCCACTGTGGTGACCTAACCTTTCGCTCTCTGGTTGTGGTTAGGAATGGGGTTGTTGATGATCCCCCGAATCTGTGGTGGTTGGTTGTTGTTGGAATTTCTGAGCGACTCCCAGTCGATCTGATTGTGATCATTCATGTCATAGATCACATCCTGGAGAACCGAGCAGTCTTCCAAGTTATGACCTGTGAATCAATGGAAGGCACAAAATTTTCCATAGTCTAGATTTATGGGCCAAGGTCGAGGCTGCTCTAGTGGGAATTGAAGGAGGTTTTGATTACTGAGGAGGCAAAAGATGTTGGGGTTGGTATCGAGCAGTGGGGGGTAGTGCTCACGCCTTGACTGGTAGGGACCTCTAGTTTGTTGGTTGAAATTCTAGGGTGGAGGCACGTTGTTATAGTTCTGAGGGTTGGCAGTCCGATTTTGTGCCGCATTATGGTTCTGGTTTTGGTGGGTATTATGGTATTGGTTCCTATTTTGGTACTGACCTTGATTTTGGTTTGGGTATCTTTGCTGATTTTGACCCTGATTCTGGTTTATGTACCGTTGTTGGCCTTGGTTTTGCCCGGGATTCCTTGATTGGAAGTTTTCATTCCCAAAATTCTGCCCTTGGTTGGTGGCGGTGTTCACTGGCTCGAACCCAGAAGCTTTCTTGCTGCTCTTCATCTTGGTTTCACTGAAAGAGGTTCCTCATGACTGGCTCCACCCTTGATGTGTCGCGTCAAACTGGAGGCCTGTAGGTGAAGAGCGGCAAAGTCTGGGCAGTCTCTTATGATAAGCGCACTCCTCAGAGGTTTCTGGTGGTGTCGATAATGATGTCAATGGAGTCCTTATCTTACATCGAGGTCTCAGTCCTCACAGCGAGTTTCCTCCATCGCCCAATAAAGTCAGTAAATTCTTCATCAGGTTCTTATTTTGTTGCCACCAGGTCGCTGACACTAACCGTCTCCTGGATCAAATGCTTGCATTGATCAAGAAATTGGTCAGCTAAGTCGTCGAAAGTGTCAATCTTCTACAATGGCAGCCCGGTGAACCAATCGAGGGCTTCTCCTTCTAAGGACCTTTGGAAATAATGAATGAGAAGACCTTGGTTATTGGGTATTGGTCGACAGTCGTTGCAGAAGAGGGCTAGGTGATGATTCGGATTCCCAGTTCCATTGTATTTGTTGAACTTGGGTGGCTTGAACCTTGCGGGTAAGGTGAATTCTAGGTCTCGACAGAATTTATCAAATCTGAATGAGTAGTCGAGGTGCTCTCTCTTAGCCATGTACTCGTCGAGGATCTTAGGAAGGTCCTCTACTCTTACAGTGGTGTCTTGCTTGACAGTCTGGGAACGAGTTGGTTGATCATCGTCGAAGAGAGTACGACCAGTTCATCTCGTCGGTGATATCATACTCGGAGTAGGCAGGGGTCTCTCCTACCTTTGTCATTCTTGTTCCTCCACGTTTTGCAATTCCTAGATGCTCTCGTATGCGGCCGCTAGGCCTTGAAGTAGTTCTTCAGCATCGTTGCCTCCCCTTTGTAATCTCTGGATGCTGAGTTCTACGATTTGTCAGGCTGTGAAGTTCTGCCCGATGTCACTGTCTCTGTGTCCGTCATTGCTTCTGGTGCTTGGAGGTGTGATGGGGGTTTCTTCACCGCCGACCATGTTGATCTTTGGGTTACATTGAGCTGAGTCGTAAGAGGGATCCTCGTTGTGTACGGGATTGTTGTGATACCCCCATAACGGTCAATCACCGAGCTTTATCCTTCGTATTTCGGACATCTCGAGTCTCTGGTGGATGTTCATGTACTCTCAGCAAATTTTCAATAGTAGGAGTAGGTGGAGAAAAGAAGTAGAGCAGAAAACAAAGAAAACTATATATATAGTACAAGAAAACTAAACAAAGGCGACTTTGGCGACAAGATGTCCCATCACGATTGTCAGTCTATTGGTACGTGCATTTTCTGGGTCCCTTTCGATCTCAGGGATAAGTGGCCCAATTCGGTCCAAGTGGGCTCTGGCTAAAGCGAGGAAATAACAAACTAAGAAATATAAAGTGCAAAAAATAAAAGGTGAATTTTAAGAGGAAAATACCTGGATTGATGCGATTGCCACCTGCAGATATTTATTGTCGTTGCAACATATCACTGATCACACGGATGGAGTCAGTAGCTCTGGGTCACCTGGGAGTTTAGTTTATAAAGTGGGTATAGGGATTAGTTCAAGGGTTGGGTTTAAGGTTGGTGGGGTGATGTGTTCAATCGTGTGTTCGATAACGCGTTCGGGCTCGGGGATTAATTCCAGAGTACGTTGGATTAGGGGACTTGATTCGATTACGGATTCCTGTTCAGAGTTTATCTTTGTGATTGGTATAAGTATGAAGGGTGTGGTGTTATATGGATAGATTAATTTGGGAATTGCTTCCAGGATAAGTGAGAGAGTTTGTTTAGGGAATGGTCGCAGAGCTAGTTTCGGTGTCAAGTGAGGTATCGTGGTGGTTGGTATGCTTATCGGTAGGTTATCAAGTTCAAGGGTAGGTTGAGTCAGTTTGGAGATGAGTGCGTTGAGCTTGGCAATGAGTGCAGTGATGCATTGAGTTAGTTTAGGGGTGGATTCGGTGATAGTTTGGATTTTCGTGATCTTGGTGACCGATTTAGGGCGAAAAGTAATTTCACATTTATAGGTACATGGGGCAAGGTTAATTGGTTGGGAGTGAATGGTATGGACGTAGTCTAAGGGAGGTTCAATTCTACAAATCAAGCTAGCTGGGTGGAATTGAGCGGGAGTGAATGAGTGTACAGTCTCCTATGCGAGTTGAGTTTGATTGAAAAATGAGTTGAGTTTGCGCAGTGTCGGGAAGTTGGTTTTGATCATAGTACAGGTTCATGTATTGGTTGGTGTATAAAGGTTGGTGAGGGTGTTGATCTCGATTTGTGTGTGGTAATTGGTTTTAGTTAGGATATAGGTTGGGGCATAGATCTTGAGCTTGGTCATATGGGCGGTATGGTTGAGGGTTTGTTTGGCTTTGTTCTTGGTTCATGTTGATTTGTTCGGAGTCTAGAGTCTCGTTTAGGGTGTTTGTCCCAGGGTCATTGGAAGATTCATTGGATGTTAGGGTGGAGAGATTGAAGTCTTCATTCTTCAGGCGACGCTCTATGCGTTTAGCGCGTTGACAAAGGCTTGCGAAGTCGTGATAGTCGGTTAAGATGAGAGTGCTTCAAAGGGGTTCACGGGTATTGCAGATCATGATTTCCATCGCATCGCTTTCTTTTATTTGATTCCCCGTACGAACGGCGAGGCTTCTCTAGCAGTTGGTGAACATCGAGAAGTCTTCGTCGTCCTCTTGTCTTGTGTGTATCAAGTCAGCGAGACTGATTTCTTCGTGAGTTAAGTGTTGGTATTGGTCTAGGAATCTGTCGGCTAAGTCTTCGAAGGTCTCAATTTTGGCTAGAGGCAGAGCAGCGAACCAGTCAAGGGCTTCTCCTTCTAGCGATCTCTGAAAGTAGTGGATTAAAAGCCCATGATTGGTGCAGATTGGTCGATAGTCGTTACAAAACAGGGCCAAGTGGTTTCTCTACCATTGTATTTGTTGAATTTGGGTGGTTTGAACCTGACGGGTACAGTGAAGTCAAGGTCTCGACAAAATTTTTTGAATCCAAAGGACTATTTTGAGCATTCCCTCTTAGCCATGCAGTCATCTAGAAGTCGAGGGAGGTCATCAATGTTTATGGTGGTGTCTTTTCTAGATGCCTCAGGAGAGGGTTGTCTTCGGCAGTTGTTGTCGTAGGAGGTGCGAAGGGTACACGTGTTATGTGTCGGCGTCCTTTCTTCTCTCCTGCTTCTCGGGGTAACTTGGCGTTAGTCAACCAGCTTCTGATCCAAGGCGGCTTCATATATCTCGGCTAGGGTTTGTCGCAAGGCATCGACTTCTTCTCCTCCCTTCATTAGCTTTCGGGTCGTGATGTTCATAATTTGGCTGGCGGTATATCTTTGCCTGCTATCATCGCCGTTACTACTGTCACTATGACTAGTGTATTGGGGAGCGAAGGGATATTTTTCGCTCTCACTAACCATGTTTACCCAAGCACAACGTTGGGCTGTCCACGAAGACAGTCTAACGTTATACTCAGGGTCGCTATGGGAGCCCCATGCAGGTGGGTCACTGTAATTATTTAATTTTCTAATGCCTGACATTTAAAAAAATATTATTTTTATTTTTTTTGTAAAACAAAGTATGCAGGTAAGTGTGTGTAAAAAGTGATAAAGTAAAGTGAAGGAAATAATAAAAAAAACTAAATTAAATAAAGCAAGAAAAATAGAAAACTATATTAATTAAATCGGGGTAACCTTAGCGAAAAAGAGTCCCATCCCAATCGCCAGTCTATTGGTACGGGCTTTTTCTGGGTTCCTCTCGGTCCCCAAAAAGAGTGGCCCAATTCGGTCTATGTGGACTCTGGCAGAAAGAGATAGAATAATAAAGCGGTAAAATGAGAATAGAAAATTGTTTATATGCGTCTGCAGTGATATATTAGAATAATAAAAGAAAAATATTTAAATGTATAAAAATAAAGAAAGGTGAATTCTAAATGGAGAATACATGTGTAGATGCGATCTCCAGCTGCAGATTTTTATCGACGCTGCAACATGTCACTGATCACGCTTTAAGGGGAGCGGGGGCTTGCAGGGTTAAACTCCTTTACTGAATCATCGGCCTACCAACGTCAGCAGTTGTGGGTTGCCTTAGGGTTTACCTAGCATGGTTTTCCTATTCCTACTAGGAGTTTAATTGATTTGGTCTTCTTCTTCTTCTCTAAGTCTGGCTGACTGGGAGTCTCCTAGTGTTACTCTAACTCTAATTAATTTAGTTTCCTAATTCGACTAAGAATATAATCAATCTCCTCTCCTGATCCTACTGGAAGTCTAATTAAAAAAAGGGTTTCCTAATTCTACTAAAATTATAATTTAAAAAGGTCTCTTAATTCTACTAGGAGTCTAATTTTTTAAAAAAAAAGGTCTCCTAATTCTACTAGGAGTCTAATTTAAAAAAAGGTTTTATAATTCTACTAGGAGACTAATTTTTAAAAAAAGGAGTTGTGGCCCATTATGCTAAGGAGGATCGACCCCGTTCCTGGGTACCCTCCGTAAGCCCCCTTGGGCAAATCGGGTGGCTAAGGATTATTTTGTAAATATTGAAGGACTGAATTTGGACTAAAAATTGAGAATTAAAAGATTACAAATTAGGAATTTTGAAGGTTTAGAACTAAAAATCAAAACTAAAATTAAGAAACTAGAACTGAACTTATGAACTAGAGCAAAAATTAAGAACTAGAATTAGAAACTAGAAAGATAACTAGAATTTAGAACTAGAACTAGAACTAGAAACAAGAATTAGAATTTTGAACTAGAACTAGAATTTTGAATTTTGAACTAGAAACTAGAACTAGAATTTTCTAAAAGGTAGAAGCTCAGAAGAGAGAATTATGTAGAAGAGAATTGTGTAAAACAGAATTGTATAGAAGAAAGTTGTGTAGAAGAGAGTTGTGTAAAAGAGAATTGTGTACAAGAGAATTGTATAGAGTGGCTAGGGGGTAGGGATCTATTTATAGGCTTTTACAAGAAGTCCTAGTGTAAATCTAATTCTTAATTCAAATAAAAGGAATATCCTAATTCTTAATCCTGGTGTAACTCTAATTCGTAATTCTTCTAAAGCAATAAAGTAAAGTCCTAGAACGATAAGGAAACTGATCCTATTTCTAATAAAAGAAATGAACCCTATAAAATAATAAAGAGACTAATCCTAATTCGACTAGGAGTTTTGAGATTCGTCACTTTTTGTGCAGCTTCTAAATATTGACCAGAACTTCTTCGATACTTGTCAAAATTGCGTGTTTTTTTGGTCGTTGGAAAGCTACTTCGATAAGCTTTCAAATGTGACTAATTTTGTATCAATCCGACTTTATTTAATACTTCAAAATAGGTCAAATATAAAAGTGGCGGGATTGACAATTGGAAAGGTTGGGGGAAAGAAGAAAAAAATAGTAAATTGTATTTATGACTAAGGATAATTTTGAAAGGACTGAGTCTGGATTAATGATTAATGGCCTAAGGATTGAGAATTGAGAATTCGAGAATTTAAGGATTAGGGATCAAGAACTAAGGACTGAAATCTAAAACTTAAGAATTAAGAACTAGAATTAGGAACTAAAATAAAAAGTAAGAATTAGAATAAAAATTAGGGACTAAGACAAAGATTAAGAACTAGAATCAAAATTAAGAATTAGAACCTAGAAGTTAAAAACTATAACCTAAAAATTAGAACTAGAAACTAGAAATTAAAAAGCTAGAGACTAGAACCTAAAAGATTACCTAAAGCTAAGCGCCGGAGGAAGAATCTTGAAATCCTAAGCTTGGAGGTGAGGAACTCGAGACTTGGATATGAAAATTGGTGTGTATTGGTCTAGGTAGGGAGGTCTATTTATAGGTATACGGGTAATTGCGCGCCCTGTGGGAGGTGCCCAATTAGCCGGTCAAACCAGATTACGCACCATGTCTGGTGCGCTTAATCGGATTATGTGCCCTATCTCAGGCGTATAATCACTTTGAGTCGGTGACCGGCTCAGTGAGTGACTGGCTGACTGGCTCAGTCGAGTGTCCAAGTTCTAATCAAATTATACCTAATTTTGGGCTTTGTACTGCGTGCGCGATCGATTGCGCTTGCTGGTGTGGGCGCGCAATCATCTCTTAAGGCGATTTCTAGAAGGTTAAGGACCGGTCCATGTTGGACCTATTGCGCGTCAGTGATAGGGCGTGCTTTTGGATTGCACGCGCTCTGTAGAGTGCTGTGCGTGCATGGATTCTCTCGAACCCGTCGCGGCGATGTACACACGATGGGATAAAAATGTAGAGTCGCCACCCGTAGCTTTTGGTGACCCGGGAAACTTTTAAATCAATATTTTGAGCACCGAAGTGCTAAATATGACTCTGATTTACCGGTCTTTGTCAAAGGCTCTAGGGTAGGGGCTTCGGTTATCGATCGGGAAGGGTTTAGGTACCCGATCAACCCGCACGTAGCGGTCTCTATCTATGACCAAAGTAAAAACAAATGGGCGGAGCTTTCCCTTGCCCGAAGGCAATACAGTCCTATCAAGCTTTGAGCCAAACCGAAATTTCGGCAGTGTAACGGCTTGAATCCTTAGACGGAGGAAATACTAAGAAGGTAGAGGAAGAGAGGGGTGAGCCGGAGATCACGGGCCCTTGTTGCACCGTGGAAGACCTTCGCTTCGGCGTGCTCCCAATGACTTTAAATGGCTTAACCGGTAGAGGACTATGTTCTAAAGCTAGGATTTGGTAGATAGGAAGGGTAGGATGGAGCTAGGGACTAAGCTTCACTAAAGAGGGGTGATCTAATGGTTGAAAAGGGTTGAAAAGGATGAACTAAGCATGCTAGAATTCTGGTTGAAGAATGTAAAATAATATATATTTTTCTCTCACTAGGGCTCTCTCTCTTAAGCTTAACTCTCAACCTTAATTTTTCAACCCTTTGGGAAGGGGGGGGGGGGGGGGCTCTCTATTTATAGAGAAGAGGTGGGTTAGAGGGTTACTTAAGAGCTAATTGGTTTAGCAATTAGGTAATCCTCCATCTAAGGTTTTCTAGGTTTTTAGGGTCCTAGGGGTTTGGGAAACTGGTTTTAATGGTAGATGATGGGGTGAGACCATGGGTGACTTAAGGGTTGCCAATAAGCTCAAAGGGGGTGCAACCAACCTTAAGACACCCACCTCAACCAAGGGGATGGTCAAAAGGTAAAACCAGATGGAGGAAATTCAAGCATTTGATGACAGTTAATGTAGCTAAGCTGGGCGGATATATTACATACGCCCAGTTTATGCACAGTGAATTTCATGAAAATCAGGGGAAATCTGAGAAGGTGAGTGTCCGTGGTGGGCCCTACCTATGCTGGGCGTATGTATTATATATGTCCGGCTAAATTTGGCCCAAAAATGTCATGCGTATATAATATATACGCCTAACCAAAATGGGGCCAAATTTGCTGGGCGTATGAGCAAAAGTTATGATTTTATGTGAAACTTCAATCGGCCATAACTTTCGAACCACAGCTCCAAATTGGGTGATCTTTGGCTTGCTGGAAAGATGGAGAAGTCCTCCTTCCAATAGTATGGGGATCCTCCTCAACAATGGTCTGTGTAAAATTTTGTAGCTCTCCTCCCATCAATTGCTCAGAAGGGTTTCAGCCGAGTCCGGAAAGGGATCCTAGGGTTTAGGGGTGATCTCTAAGAGTTAGGGGGATGGTTCTAATGAGTTCAGGGTGATTCCTAAAGGTCTGGGTTGGTTCCTAAGGGTTCAAGGGTGCAATCGAAAGCGCAGGGGTACATCTCTCTCGGAGTACAGACTGATCGGGACTTGGGTCGAATTTGGGTGTTTACAGATGCCCCTCTTTGGTATTCAATCACTAATGATCAGACGCCAAAGATAAGAGACATCCGAAGAGGTCCAAGGCACGTTTGATGGGTCCACCTGGTTCAACTCAATTCTCAAACATTCATGGTGATGGTGAGTGTACATAAGCCCTCTCATTTCGGGATATCGTTCGTACCTCAAAGCTAACAGTCCCCAAGCGCATTGTGACATTACTGGGCATAACTGCGGTGATCACAAAAAGTGTAAGCCCGCTAACCGGGATATCATCCACTTCCTGAGGGAAATTATAGATTTGTGATGTTGAGTATTAATCTGAACCAGACAGCTCCATGAAACGGAGTGATCGATCTGTGCTTTGAAATCAATGCAAAGTACAAAGCAAAGGCCTACAAATTGTGTCCAATCCTATGGGGTATTGATAGCCCCATTGGATTGGCCACAGGTGCCCTTACCTAGGTAAGGCTTAGAGTCTTCGGGCGAACCCATCAACCTCGAGGTTGCTTTAGCATGATTTACCCGAGTGAAGCGAATATTGATGTCGCAGCACTTCTTGGGAATGCATGCCTATTTTCAAAGTAAATTTTTGTGTGTTATTTTTTGAATTTTCTTTTGTTTCAAGGCCTCTAAGAAAGCTCAAGGACCTCTAACAACTTTATTCTTGCACAACTCTTTAAGTGGATCAAATATCAGTTGATAAGCTTTAAGAGTGCGTGCGCTCTGCCGGGGATAGGTACACCTTGGGGATGTGTACGTTCCGGTGGTGAGGTACTTCTGATTCACACGAATGGGAGTGCCTTAACTCGAGACAAAGCTAAAAAGATCGGGCTATGACCAAACATCCATCGAAAGAGATGATTAATTCTAGCCTCCATCCCCAATGAAATCACATCTTACTAACTATGCACAGACAGACACTCATCAAGGGCGATAAGCAGCAAATAGGCGCGAACGGAAGCCTCGACCCTAAGGTACAATTTACGAGGACAAACGACCATCCTATGGATACCCAGACGCAAGTGTGTACATTCAACAGGGACACCATACCTATACAGGTTTTAAGCCTGTGTAAAAGGAAATGAGCCCTTTGGTCTGTATGTTTGCACATAGTTTGGTTGGTTGTAATTTCATTTTTGACGGGTCAGTTTCGACTGACAATAGACTTTTCGAATGGTCTGAAGTCGGGTACACTCTTGGTCAACATAGATCCAAAGGTGGATGATCAGAGCCAATGCTTGGAAGGTGGGATCAACCTACTCAGCAATTTTACTTCATAACAAAAGGTTGTTATTCCTTCTCCTTCTTTTTCTTTTTCTTTTTCTTCTTTTTTTTTTCTTTTTTTTTTCTTTTCTTTTTTTCATGTCAGTTCGAGACTTTGAGCATGCTCAAACTGTTTCTATATGTGCATGTATCTTTAGGCGGATCAACTTGTCATGTTGATACACCCTGAGGACGTGGTAAAATTATCTGCCTATCGGATCAGGTACGGGGTGTCCCTATGTAAAACAGGGTTCGAGAGTTTTCGGGTGAACTCGATCATTCTGAATTGATTTAACACAGTTCTCGGAGTGGCGCAAACAGGCATTGCGACTCTCTTTTGAGAACTAGTGTTGTCTTTCAACATTTTTCCTTTTTCTCTTTTTTCGTTATTTTATGTGAATCTCTTTTTTTTTTCCTTTTTTGTGCAAAATTTTTTTTTCCTGATTTTATGATTTTATGGGAGCACTTGGCAGGCATTTATAGATCTAGATCCGCTTATTGTAGCACGGTCCCTTTGGGCCAATTGAAGGGAGCTCGAAGGGCCATTTGGGGATGCATGCACCATTGCCTGATGGTACCTGAGCTTCTAAGAGGGATCGGGCCTTGATCTAGAGCATACAGAGGGCCTGTCGGGCCATCAAAACCAAAAATTGGTTGGGCATATATAATATATACGCCTAGCCAATCTGCAGCAAAAATGGCCGGGCATATATATTATATACGCCTACCAAATCTGCAGAAAAAATGGTCAGGCGTATATATTATATACGCCTGACCAAAATCTGGCAATTTTAAAACTGCCCGAGCCCGAGCACAAAAGGGGCCCCCTCTTTCAAATTCTATCTTCCTCCCTCCTTCTTTCTCAAGTCTAGGACAGCCCCCCTAGGTTTTGTTTTTGATTTTGCTTGAGTTCTACCATCGGGAGTCGCCCGTGCCAATTAAAAGCGTTCACTCTTCGCCGATCTTTAGATCTATTTCATCTCCTATTGAAGGTAATCACCACCCCTCTTTCATTTTCTTTTTGAATTTTGATAATGCTTGATGTTCCTCCTTTTTGTGGTGACAAATTAATGCCTTTTTTTTTCAAGTATATGTGATTCTTTGTGCTCATGCTCTTCTCTTTCCTTTTTTCTTTTTTTTTTCATTCACCATCATCCTTTTTCCCCCTTTTTATCATCATTCATCATTCATCATATTATTATTATATATCATCACCGTTCATCATCTTTATTCTTATTTGTTTGTTGTTTTTGGTTGTTTTGTTGTTGTTTTTTGTTTTTTTTTTTATGATGGTGCACATATATCTTTTTTGCATTTTTTGTTACCTCTCTCTTTCTCTCTTTTTTTGGTTCGAAATGCTTGATGTTCTTCTTTTTTGTAGTGCATTTTTTTTCTTTTCAGGTATATGTGATTCCTTAGGCCTATGCTCCTCTCTTTTTTTCATTTTCATCATTATTCATCACCATTCATTTTTTTTATGGATTAGTACATTTTTTTTCCATCTTTGTTATTCTCTTTTTTTTTTCCTTTTTTAGCAGCCCTTTCTTATACTGATGTCTCACATATTTTCAGATGTCTGACGACGAAGGGCAGGATCCACAGGAGGGGCCAGAGATGGCCTATGGTCCTCATGGGGAGCAGTTCATCGTTTCACAGCGCTCCTCTCAGCCTTGGTATGAAATGCAAGGTGAAGCCACTCGTACTGGCCTCCTTCATTGTCAGCATACCCATATTTCCAACTTTGGGATCGCTGACCAAGTAAACAGATGAGCCCTTTTTCTGTTCCTTTGATGCCTTCATTATACCACTTTTCTCCTATTTGATCGATGCCTTTTGTTTGTAGCCTTTGCCCCACATTATGTTCCGAGGTGGCTGGTTCGACCTCCAGCACCTCGTACTTTATCTCCCCCAGGTGGTGAAGGACCTGCTTGCCCAAGCTGGTTTTGGGGATTTCATTTCATGCCCCGCCGTGAGGGCCGATACAGCCTATTTGAAGGCCCTGAGAGAGCGCTTTCATCCCGAGACCATGACATTTCATATGGCCATGGCTAAGATGACCCTTACACCTACAGACTGGTCCATGATTACTGGGGTTCGCATTGGAGGGGTGTTAGTGACACCTGCCTGCACGCCTGATAGGGAGGAGATGACTCGACTGATAGGGGCCTACCCAACCTCCGAGAACGTTCGTGGTTCCGAAGTCAAGCTATCCTGGCTAGTTGGTTTGTTCGAGCTTCATGAGTTAGTGGATCTGGGCCAACCTAATGCGGCCATCTATCTCGAGCCAGAGCGTGCACTGATACAGGCCCGTATTTCTCTGTTGTTCCTCCTGGGCAAGACTCTCCTTTCAAATACCAATGGAGGGCGGGTCTCATTGTCCCTTCTCAGTCTTATGGTGAACTGGGACACTGTTCATCAATTTGATTGGGGAGGTGCTGGTTACGCGGTGCTCATGTCTAGCCTGGTGCGAGCCATTCTTGGGGATTCCAACTCCGTTGTGGGCTTCTGGACCGCACTTGAGGTATTTTATCCTTTGGTCTCAATTCGTCCGACTTTTCCTCTTCTTTTTTTTTTGGCATATCTATTTTTATATGCTCGCTTTCTCAGGTTTGGGGGTATCTGCATTTCCAACCTGGTCGCCCTCTGCTTCTCTCTGAAGTTCATACGTTCTCCCTTATGAACAATTGGCATGCAAACCGCCGCTAGGACGTAGGTATGAAGCACCTGGAGTTAGGGCTGCGCTCTCAGTTAGATCTGCTGATCCCTAAGCAGGTATAACAATTTCTCTCTTTGCAAATTTGATAGCTCTTTTATGTTGTGGGTTCTGACCAAATGTATAAATCCCTCCTTTTGTTGAGCAGGTCATCCTTGATCCCTATGTCGGATCCCCCTTCTGGAACCTAGTTGTAGTGGGCCCTTCTCTCCTTTTGTTAGATCGATGCATTATTTTCTTCTATGGGTCCTGGGCTAGGGCCTATTACTTAGGAGAGAGGGTGGTTCCTCAGTATCGACCTCTTTTTACTGTGCCCCAAGCTCCTCCAGCTGATGTATTGGCTCCCGAAGGTTCTACCGAAGTGCTTACTGCTCGCTTTCTCCACCACGGGGTCCCCATTGATGACCTTATCTTTCCTGGGGGATATCAGATGTGGTATGAGTCTCTGCCCTATCATTCTCTGCTACCCCGATTCGTGCCCGGCGCCAACTTTTTTGCCTTTGGTGGTTTGCGATCTCAGGTAATGTTCTTTCCTCTTTCTATTAGCAGCCTTCCATATGATTACCTTAATTACCCTGCTATTTGAACAAAGATTGTTTCTCTCTACAGTTTGGACAGGATGATGATTCAGATGAGGGGGATGAGGCAGCTATTCCTGATGAGGCTACTGGTGCTGGACCTTCCAACCCTTCCGGTGCTGGCACTTCCGGCAGTCTGCCAAATGAGGTCCAGGGGACTTTTAAGTGCTTGGATGATGCCTTTCTGTCGCGTATGTGTGCCGATGTGGCTGAGAAGGCACGCATATCCGCTGAAGCTATTCGGGTCCCACCCCCTGAGTTGATCCCTAGGGTAATCTCTCCCTTGTTACCTTGCTCTCCCGTTTTCTTGGATCATGTCGATGGCCTGTGTGACTGATACCTCTCTCTTTATTTTTTTTTGCTACAGGATTATGAGTCGGCCATAAACCAAGCCGAATACTACCGCAACATTGTTGGACTTAGGGAGGCTGAGGTGGTGAGTGAATATTGACCGTATCTAATCATCTTCTTATTTACTTTCTGCTTGTTTCCCTAATTGATGGCCCTTTGTGTCTTTATGCAGCGTGCTCGTGAAAAGGAGTCGCGTTCTCTGCTCGGCCGCATCTCTCAGGCGTGGACTCGGGTGGGGGAGACCCGTACTTTTCAGAGCGCGACCCGTCGCCAGAAGAAGTCAAAGGGGGCTGCCTAGGACTAGTTTTTTTCTGAAATTTTGAAATAGTGAAACAGTTTAGACTTTGATTTATTGGGGGATATGTAATTTTTTTGAATCAACACTTTTTGGATGGTTTTATAGTTTTTATGGTTTATATGAATGCCTCGTTTGGTTATCTCTCTGACTTTATGGGGGTTTTTTTTTGGCATGAAGCGGGCCAAAGCCCCTCCAATGATGGGGTTTGAGTCCGCATGTGATTACCCGCATATGACCCACGGATACCGCGTTATCCGAGGGTTTCCCATGGGTGCGTGAGCGTGCCTGACCGTGGGCTGCCCCGGGAGAAAAAGTAGGCTAAGCGAAATCCGTACCTCCCTTGGGGAAATAGGAAAGAATGGGCTAATGTGAGGGGAGCCACACTTCCCTGCCCTTTTTAACTGGGCGTATATATTATATACACCTGGAAAAAAATTTGAAATTTTGCCCTGGCATATATAATATATATGCCTAGCAAAAACATCTGTTGTATTTCTTTGGCGTATATAATATATATGCTTGGCAAAATATTTTAAAATTTTGACTTGGTGTATATATTATATACGCCTCATATAACTAGGTTCGACGGGTTCTTTATAACCCGATCCTGACCCTCCTTGCTCCCCTTTTCACCTGGGCCTGGCCTTTTTACCCCTCTTTTTTCCTTCTTTTCTCTCTCCTTTTTTTTTCGAGCGGGTCCGTCGCCCTACATGGGCTGATTTCCATAAAGGCCAACTCTGTATGTCCATGGACCCGCTTCCTAAGAAAGGCCCAAATTCTCACACGGAGGTTGGAGCTAGTATACTTCCCTGTTTGGACCCGGGGCCCGGTTTTTTGCAGAAATGGTGTGATAGCTTGGCCGAGGGTGAGCTCGCTGTTCTGGATCGCCTCGGGTTATTCCGCCTTTCCTCCCTCCTTGTTATTCCTCTATTGCCCAATCTCTTGCAAGCGGCTTTAGCGTCGTGAGACCATAGGGCCCACGTCTTCAGATTTGGGTCTAGGGAGCTTACCCAACCTTGGAAGAGCTAGCCGCTATTACTGGCCTGAGGATGCATCGGGGACTTGCCAAAGTGGTACCCAAACCGGGGTATGCAAAGGCGGTTCACATGATTCTTGGTTTGAAAAGGGGTGACTATGAGAAGGGCTTCGCCGGGGGGCCCACCAGGTGCTCGGTGAAATTCCTGAGAGAGCTTTTTGGTGACTCAAGTCTCCAAAAGTTGCCTACCCGAGATCCTTTCAACGTAAAGGCCTTTGCCCTTTATTTGCTGTCGGAAGTTCTCTTCTTTATTGGGGGCGAGTCATTTTCCCTCGGACTGTGCGATGTCTTGACGGAATTGGAGGGAGGTCGTTCACTGGTGCACCTGGTCCTGGCTTAGATGTATCGGGGCCTGGATGCCTCAGCCTCGGGCCGGGTTGGGATCCTTAGAGGGAGTCCACTCCTTATTCAGATTTGGCTAGGAGAGCATTTAGCTGTCATGGGGCCTATGCCGAGATTTTTCTTGGGAATAGGGGATGTGGCTCGGGGTTTTCTGATTCGATGCTCGAACTGCCCCATGGGAGCATCAAGGAATTGAGCCTGCGGCTATCTGATGCGGAGTTGATCTGGCAACTTCCCTGGCTGGATGGCACTTTTCTGATTTTCCGCTCTCGGGATTGTGAGGGTATCACGCGCTTTTGGGGTTGACTGGTAGCACCTACTATATCCCATCTCGGGTGCTCCGTCAATTCGGATATACCCAACATGTGTCGTGCACTGTGAGGCCACCCTTGTGCTCTCTGATATTCTCTCGGGGTTCTCTCAGTGACTTAGATCGCATAGCAGCCCTCTGGGAGACCCGCCAATCGGCGCACATATGTAGCTTGGTTCAAGAGGGCGTCTTCTCTTCTGATTACGAGGTTTGGCTGGCATCCGAGGGCTTACCTGTCCCTAACCCAGTTTCGGTAGAAGCGATAGAGACGGGACCTTGGCCATACAAAGAAACGAAGCTCCAGACTAGGATTGAGTCTCTTTCTATAGAGAAGCTGGCTTTGACTGAGGCTTTGGGGAAGGAGAGGGCCAGAGCCGAGATGGCGGAGGTGAGGGCTGCAACGGCCGAGAGCAAGGTTCTTCGGTTGACCGGGCTTTTGACTGAGTCTCCCAGTGCAGCTGACGCTTCGCGGAGGGAGCAGAAAAGTCTTCATGGTAGGTGGTTGACTGATCGAAATGCCCGTGAGGACTCTCTTCTCGCAAAGATCAGTGCTTTCAAGCGTGGTTCCTGCCCCTGACCTGTTCCTGCACATACCATAGATCATATACACAGAGGGGGGCTAATGCCCCTTAACAGAGATCTCCTTCCTTTTTTGGGTTGTTTCTTTTTTTTTTTTTTATACTTGTACAGAAGGCAGAAAGTAGAAAGTGTGTCATGTTGTTATCTTTTTGGCACGTGACACTTCATACGTGATGCTTGTAAGAAAATAAATGAAATTTGCTATATATACATCCATATATATTTATTATTTTTTTTGGCGTTCGAATTTTCTTTCATACGTCTCGCAACGTAAGGTTTTTTATGGAAAAGGAAAATCTATTATCTTTTTTTTTTTTAATTTTTCTCCTACACAGGGTGAGGCTTTTTTGGGAAAGGAAAATCTATTATCTTTTTTGAAATTTTCTTCTACACAGTGTGAGGCTTTTTATGGGAAAGGAAAATCCATTATCTTTTTTGAAATTTTCTCCTACACAGTGCGAGGCTTTTTATGGGAAAGGAAAATCTATTATCTTTTTTGAAATTTTCTCCTTCATAGTGTGAGGCTTTTTATGGGAAAGGAAAATCTATTATCTTTTTTGAAAATTTTCTCCTTCACAGTGTGAGGCTTTTTATCGAAAAGAAAATTCTATTATCCTTTTTGAAATTTTTCTCCTTCACAGTGTGAGGCTTTTTATGGGAAAGGAAAATCTATTATCTTTTTTTTTTCAACTTTTTGTGATGTCGGTATTTTCAAGGCCAACTGGTGGGTCCTTTTTTTGAGCATGGTCGAACCCTGTTTATGAGGCTCCAGTTTTTTCTTTTTAAACATGGATAGGTCAGCTTCTCCAAGATTGATTGGTCTTCTACCTTTACCTTTGGTCCTGTGTCAGACGACGCGGTAGAGACGATATACTTAATCGGGATCCGATCTGAATTTTTACATGAGCAGCCCAGCAAAGGGGAAAAGAGGCTCAAGGGGGCCAGACTAAAATAAGTGAGCCAGAACAGATCCTCTCCTAATCTATCTTTTCTTGATATTTTTGCTCACAGCGCCCAAGACGGATTTTCGCCATGCCTGTCATCCCTGTTTTTACCCGTAGCGCCCTTTCGGGTTTTCACTACGTCCATGGGTCCGCTCTCTTACCCCAAGTGCCTTTTCAGGTTTTCACCTGGTCCGCATGAGTTCGCTATTTTTACCCGCGGTGCCCTTACAGGTTTTCACCTGGTCCATCTTGCTTTGAACTCAAATTAATTTTCTTTCTTTCTTCTTCTTTTTTTTCTTTTCTCTTTTTTCTCTTCTCTTTTTTTTTTTAGAACCAGAAAGCCACGACATGGACAAAGATTCCGTCATAACCGGCTGGATGGGGTTCTGGTGTCGTCTCACCACTCGGCTCATGTTTACTTAATAGATAATATGACTACTTGCGAACCTACAAAGAGGGCTTCCTTCAGGGTGTAGCTTGGCCATGGGTAGGGTTAGGATTTGAAGGAATGCTAGGTTAAGAGGGTTTCCTTGATATGGCTTCAGTTTTCCCAAAATACTTTCTTCCTTGGGGGTTTCTACTGTACACATTTTTTTTTATTCTTTTTCCTTCATTTAAGACAATTTCTTTTTGAGGTTTTGCTTTTCTCGATTTTTTTGGATTTGATACTAACTCTATACTCAGGTATTTTCCCTCTCTCCCTCTTTTGGTATATGTACACGTATATATATATATATATATTTTTTTTTTTTTTGGGAATGGGTTTATTGAAAGAAAGGCCCAGGCTCAAATGGGGTAGCAAAGGATATCATCAATTTTTTTTAGGGATACTTTTGGGCTACTGTGCTTAGAACGATGGCCTCTTTTGGATGATTCTTAAGTAGTCACGTATCTGTTTCATCAATACTTACCTTATCATGATAGACTATGAGTAGAACCGTCGGATGTATCCAGCGTTGATGGGCTCTGGGAGATGATCTCTGTCCATGGTGGCGAGGTGGATGGCATATCCCGGCAACACCTCTCGAAGGACGTAAGGTCCTTCCCAGTTTGGTTTAAACTTTCCTCTTTGATCGGCATGGAGGGAAGGGAAGATCTTCTTCAGCACAGTGTCTCCTACCTTTAGATCTCGACAGCAGACACATTTATTGTAAGCGCGTGCGATTTTCCCCTGGTAAACTTGAGTGTGACATAAGGTTAGGAGTCTCTTCTCGTCCAATAAGTTTAATTGCTCAAAGCGAGATCTCTCTCTCTGCTTCGGGTAAGCCCGATTCCATGAGGATTCGGAGCGAGGGTACTTCAACCTCCACCAGGAGGACGGTCTCAATTTCATACACAAGGGAGAATAGTGTTTCCCCTGTAGCGGTACGGATCGACATTCTGTAGGCCCAAAGCGTGAAGGGTAACGGCTCGCTCCAATCTTGATAAGTGACGACTATTTTCTCAAGGATGCGGATTACTGTCTTGTTCGCGGCTTCCACGGCTCCAATAGTTTGAGGTCGATAAGGGGATAAGCGATGGTGCTTAATCTTGTACTACTCGCAGAAGTCTCGGATGCGCCTATTAGCGAAATTAGTGCCATTATCAGTGATGATATCCTTGGGTACGCCGAATCTGCAAATGATGTTGTTCTTGATGAACTTCTCAGCGTGACTGGCCGTGATGTTGGCATATGATGCCGCTTCTACCCACTTGGTGAAGTATTCAATGGTGACGAGGATGAACCGATGTCCGTTTGATGCTTTCGGATTAATCATTCCAAAATGTCAAGGCCCCAGGTAGCAAATGGCTAAGGAGTGATCATGCAGTGAAGATCAATGGCAGGAGCGTGTACCAGACTGGAGTGTTATTGACACTTGTAGCATTTTTGAACATGTTTGCAACAATCTGATTCCATGGTGGTCCAGAAGTATCCCTGTCGTAGGATTTTCTTAGCGAGCATGTGACCGCTGACGTGGGCTCCACATACTCCCTCATGGATTTCTTTCATAATATTGACCGTTTCACTTTCAGTGAGGCACCTGAGTAAGACGTTATTGTACAATCGCTTGTAGAGGCATTCCCTGCAAATAACATAACCTGCCGCTAAATGTTGAATAGTTCGTCGATCTGTCTTGGATGTACCCTCCGGGAAAGTTAGGGTCTCGAGGAAATTCTTGATATCTGGAGGCAAAAGGCCGGCTCATTCCTCTGCTCGATCATGATCGGCTTCATCTCAACACCATAGGGGATTTCAATCATTGACGCCAAAGTTGCTAATGTGTCGGTAAAGTGATTCCTTATCCGGGGGACGTATGAGAAAGTCACATCTTAGAAGCAAGCTATTAGATCCTCGAGGTGTTCATGATAAGGGGATCAATTTCTCGTCTTTCATCTTTCAGTCACCATTCGTCTGACATATGATTAACTGTGAATCACCAAAAACTCGAAGGTGAGTTACATTCAGATTGAGAGCTACCTGTAGACCAGCGGTGCAAGCTTCATACCCAGCCATATTGTTAGTGCAGGGGAAGTAGAGCTTGATAGAGATCGGTACATGGGATCCTTTTGGTGAAATCAGGATGGCGCCAACTCCTTGGCCTTCGACATGTGATGCTCCGTCAAAGTGCATTACCCATGATTCTTCTGCTTCTTCTGTATCATCTTCTGTCATGAACAGGATGTCCTCATCGAGGAATTCAGTTTTTAGAGGCTCGTAGTCAGGCAGAGGGTTCTCAGCAAGATGATCGGCGAGCGCCTGCCCCTTGATTAATTTCTGAGTAACATACGTGATGTCGAATTCAGATAATAAAAGCTGCCATCGTGCAGTTCGGCCAGTGAGAGCAGGTTTCTCAAATAGGTACTTCAACAGATCCATCCGCACTACAAGTAGAATGGCTTGGGATAATAGGTAATGTCGAAGCCTTTGAGTAGCCCACATCAGCGCTAGGGACGCCTTCTCCAGATGAGAGTAGCGCGTCTCATAATCAGTGAACTTCTTGCTCAGGTAGTAGATGGCCTGCTCTCTTCTTCCTGTCTCATCGTGTTGCCCTAACACACAGCCCATGGAAAACTCTATCGTGGACAGGTACATTATCAGGGGTCTACCAGGTACAGGTGGTACCAATACTAAAGGATTTAGGAGGTAACCATTGTTCTTGTCAAATGCAGCTTGGCAATCATCATTCCACTCAACTGGTGAATCCTTTCTTAGTAGTTTGAAGATCGGTGCGCATATCGGAATTAAATATGCAATGAAGCGACTGATGTACTGAATTTTGCCTAAAAAGCCTCTAACCTCTTTCTCTGTAGACGGTGGTGGCATTTCAGTGATGGCCTTGATCTTGGTCAGATCGACCTCGATGCCTCTCCTACTGACAATAAAACCTAATAGTTTTCCTGACATAGGGTCGAATGCGCACTTCTAGGGATTCAACTGCAGCCTATACTTTCTCAACCTCTCGAACAGCTTCTGAAGGTTTACCAAGTGGTCGTCCCTTTCCGGTGATTTGGCAATCATATCATCGACATACACTTCGATCTCTCGGTGCATCATGTCATGGAATAGGGCCGTCATTGCTCTCTGGTAGGTTGCCCCAGCATTCTTGAGCCTAAATGGCATCACCTTGTAGCAGAAGGTTCCCCAGGGAGTGATGAACACGGTCTTCTCTCGGTCGGCCTCTGCCATCTTAACCCCAGCATTCTTGAGCCTAAATGGCATCACCTTGTAGCAGAAGGTTCCCCAGGGAGTGATGAACACGGTCTTCTCTCGGTCGGCCTCTGCCATCTTAATCTGATTGTAGCCCGAGAACCCGTCCATGAATGAGAGCATTCCGTGCTTAGCAGTGTTATCGACCAGGATATCGATGTGGGGTAATGGAAAGTCATCCTTAGGGCTTGCCTTGTTGAGGTTTCAAAAATCAATGCACATTCGAACCTTTCCATCTTTCTTTGGTACGGGGACAATATTGGCCAACCATTGCGGGTACTTGGATACCATGAGGAAACCCGCATCATACTGCTTGATGACCTCGTCTTTGACTTTCAACATCCACTCAGGTCAGAGATGTCTCAGCTTCTGTTTAACCGGCTTGCAATCAGGGTAGAGTGGCAACTCATGCTCAACCAGATCGGTATCCAGACCAGGCATCTCTTCATACGACCATGCGAAGACGTCTTGGTATGACCGGAGGAAGTCTATCATACCCTTTCTCTCCGCAGGGGACAGCGATGTTTCAATTTTGGTGATTTTAGGGACCTCTTCGATGCCCAAATTGATGTCCTCTGTCTCTTCGACGATCGGGGTAGGGCCATGCTCAAAATCCACAAATTGCTTGAGGAGCTCATTAGGGAGCTTATCAACTTGACCTTCCTCATCCAGACTCGTGACTCCTACCTCTTCTCATATTTCTACAGGGAAGGGGTCGGCTTCACGTGGGACGGATATCACGACATCATTTTCAATTTTATTGGGAATTTTAAAGGACAATATTTTTTAAATTGGTATTTTTTCTATTTTTATGGTTTTTTGCAATTTTTCGAAGGTTAGCCCCTGGCAAGGTGGATCTCTATATATACAGGGTAGAGTGTCCCAGAGGCTAACCTCACTTCTTACAGGTTGTTTTTTTTGGAGAGCCGATGCTGTATTCACAGCATTTGACGGTTCCTAGGAGTTGGGGCAAAGATGCCCAGTTACTTACCTACGAGGCTTGGCCTTTACCCTTTTTGTTGTAAACGGCATCGGTAGGCTCTTGCAGTTCCCCCCTCAGCATGTTTATGGAGGGATCCTCTGAGACCCTGTCCTCTATGGTTAGGATGGGCCCAAAGTAGCTGGTGCTAGACTGACAGGTGGACCGGGGGACTTCTTCCTCAAATAAGGAGAGGGCGGCTAAGTCCACCTCGAGGTCTGGGGGGGTGATGTAAGGGTTGGTAGGATGGGCGAAAACAGGCTTGTGCGGGGTTACCCTTGTCTCCTCATTCAGATCAATCTTTACCACCCCGGCGCTCACAAAGGTTTGACGGATGTGGGGTCGGGCGGGAGTTTCTTCTTCCAGGTTGATTCCTCTCAGCTGATTGTTGGCTCTTATCTTTTCCTTGGCCTCTGACTTCTTCTTCAAGGCCTATAGAGGCCAAATCTGGTTTCTTTGCCCCTTAAGCCAGCGGGTCTCTTCTTCCTTGAAGGTGCGGGCCCAAACCTTTCCCTTTTTGGTGGCCCCATTTGTGGAGCATGAACACTACTGTATCCATTCTTACCCCAATTTTGGTAGGGGTTTTTTCAGGCGACTCAAGGGTAACGGCTGAAAAGTCATACTCAAATCGATGGAGATCGGTGTCATCTACTGTATGCGGCATGTCAAGCACTTTCAAATTCTCAATATGTAGAGCGCTCCGCTCCCTGTCTTCTCTGCTCTCACCTACGATGGTGACGATTTTTTCGCCTGAGATGAATCAAAGTTTTTGGTGTAGAGTTGATGGTATTACCTCGATCTCATGTAGCCACGGCTGGCCCAATAGTAAATTAAAATTAGACTTGATGTCCATCACCTGGAAGGGGACAGTGAAGGTTTGCACCTCGATGATCAGGTCGAGGTCTACTTCTCCTATGATTTCTCTCCAGGTGTTGTCGAATCCCTTGGCGCTTGTTATTAATGGCCGAAAGGTGTTGGGGTTCACACCAATTTTGATTATCGTTCTTAGAGGACATACATTCAATGTCGACCCGTTGTCTATTAAGACCAACGGTACCACCAGATTTCCTACTTCCACTGTTATATTCAAGGGCTTAGAGTGGTTGTTCCCCTCGAGCGACAGATCCGCATCAGTGAAGGATATGGCATTTGGGGCCAATACTTGCCCAATTATTTCTCCCACCTCGTCTGGGGTTACGTGGGCGAAAACATGTGCGTCTTTGAGTGCTCCCATTAAGGCTTGAAAGTGGAGTGGGGACGTGATTAACAAATCCCAGACAGTAATATGTGCGGGTGTCCTCTTGAGCTGTGTCTCCAACACATGCTCTCTGGCCATTTTCTCAAAGGGGTTCCCCGCAGCCTGCTCTTTCTTCTTCTTTTCTCCTCTAATGGCCCCCGATGCTTCTAGCTGTATAGAAATCCCGCCTGACCGGGTGATAAATTCGACCGTCTTTTCTCGGTTGCGACCAACATTCATGTCCATCTGCTCGTAACTTAACGACACTTGATGCGGGTCATAGGCGGGTTTCGGGATGAGGAAGGGAGTGCATGGTGATTCTGGGGATTAATGGGTATGTCTGATTCTCGTGCCCAACCGAGTTGACTCAATAGGGGTGAATGGTATTGGTGGGAATTAGTAAAGCTGGATTTGAGGGTGTGGAGTGGGTTTGTGCAGGTGTTATCGGGGCATAGTAAGACCAGTGGTGATTGGGAGTGGGTGATAAGGGGAGTGGGTGAGGGGTTATTTGTTTGGGTGGGGATGGAGTTAGATTGGGGGTGAAATGGCGAAGGGATGGTGGGGGTGTCACTGGGATGGGGTGACTGGGAAACGTCGGAGGTGCAGGTGGAGCAGGGTGATAGGGGTATGATGGGGTAGCGGATGGAGCAGGGGGTACTGATATGAAGGGTTTGTAACTGGGGTGGTATGGTGGGGCGATGATGGGTTCGTGAATAAAACGGGGTAAATCAGGGATGATAGAGTTGTGCATGGAGCGGGGTGATTTGGGAATGGTGGAGTTGTGTATTGGGCGAGATGATTTAGGGATGGCAGGGTAGTATGCTGGGTGGTGGGATTTGGGGGTGTGTACGGGATAGGATAATTTGGGGATGGCAGAGTGGAGTATTGGGTGGAGAGATTTAGGGGTGTGTATGGGGTGGGGTAGTATGGGGATGGTGGATTTATGTATAGCGTGGGGTGATTTGGGTGTGACGGAGAGGTATATGGGGTGGCTGATGGTGGGATAGTGTATGGGATGGAGTGATTGGGAGGTGGTGTGTACTATGGGGTAAATTGGGAGTGGGGCAGATATGTGTATGATTACGGCGGGGCTATGCCCATTTGGATTTGATAGGCAGGAGCGGGAGTAGAAAAATACTGCCCTAAATTTAGGGGCTCTTCTTAGTATGCTGGGGTAGGGAAGTAATCGGCTAAATACAACGGTTTGATCACCCGCACAATTGGTTCGCCCTCGTTCAGCCTGGGAAATGAAAACTCTTCTTGATTACTAATGTAATTCGAGGGGTCAAACTCTTCCTCTTCCTCTTCTACCCAGTGGATGTTAGGCCTGGGGCCTCCTGGATGCGGTGACAGAGGGGCCTGATGGATGTTCTGATTCTGCCCTTGAGGAAGTGGTGGGAAAACAATTTTTCCCGCCTCTATTAGATCTTAGACCGCATGCTTTAGTGGGAAGCACCGGTCCGTAGGGTGACCCGGCCCTTGGTGGAAGTTACAATGCAAGTTCAGGTCATAGTTTCTTGGGATTGGATTGGGTGGGGGGCGAGGCTGAAGTAAATTGACTAGACCCTTTTGTAGCAACACTAGCAATAGGACACTTAAAGATTGTCCTAACGGCGTGAACACCCGTTTGAATCGTGCTCTCATCTGTTCCTAGGTAAATGGGGCTCTCGGTCCGTTGTTCGGCCTTGGTGCTTGCTCAAAATGGGCTAGGGGTGGTTGTGCGGCCTGGAGCTGTATTTGGGGGGCATTGGTATTGGCCTGGGGATAAACGATGTTCTGTACCTCTATGCCTGGTTTTCTTTCAATTCTTAGTTCGACTTTTTCAAACCCGGGTCTCTTGTCATGCTCTTCCCAACTCGCTCTCTAACGGTCTTCTAACGGTTGGCATTTCGGACCAAATCAGAAATCGATCGATATACCAAAAATTCTGCACTAACTAGGAGAGCTCCCTTGGTTATCAATTCAATCTGCTCATCATCAGGAATCTGGTGGGTTACCTGGCCAGCCAATGCCCTCCACTTCCTAAGTAGGCACTGAAAGTTTCATCATGCCTTTGCTTCAAACGGACCAGATCTGACTTCCTTGGCTCTATGTCCATGTTATAGACATACTGTTCTTGGAATAAGTGTGTCAGACCTTTCCAAGTTTTTATCATGGATGGTTCTAGGGACATGAACCATCTCAGTGTTGGGTCCGTTAGACTCTTTTGGAATACTTTGATGAGGAGTCGTTCATCTCTGCCGTACTGACACATATCCTCGCAGTAAGATTTTAAGTGGGCGATGGGATTGCAAGTGCCATTATATTTATCGAATGATGGCATCTTAAATTTCTGTGGTAGGGGGACATCCGAGAATAGACATAAGTCTGAAAAGTCTGTCAAATGCAGTTCTAGCCCTCCCATCTTTGTCAGCTGCTTCTGTATTCTGTCTATATGTTCTCTCAGCTGCTCTGATTCTTTTAAGGTTGTAGCTGGGACTGCCTCCCCCTGATTTTGTTCGACCCTGGGTGTGACAATGATGAGCCTGGGGGGGCCAAAGCTGGCAGCTCCTCCACTGTTGCGGATCTCGTCCTCCTCGTACTGTTGGTCATTGTACTGGTGAGGGGCGAGGTCTACTATTTAGACCTGGGGGGTGATGGGTTGGACGACCTAGTGGGGCCACAAGGCTTGTAGGGGATGGGAGGGAGTGAATGGATGAGTGGTTTGTGGATGAATGATGTGCTGAGTTGGGTGTTTATTATGGGGGTGATGGGGGTGTGGTTGATGTGGCGGGATGCTGTAGGCGTGGTTTTAAGGCATGGGGTGGATCGGATTTTCCGTTGGAGGCGGGATGGGCGCGTAAGGGATATAGGTGAATGAAGGGTACTGGTGAAGGGGTAAGGGGTTTGTGAACGGGCCTTGATGAGTGTGGGTGGATGGGCCTTGGGTTTGGGCTTGATGGTTTTAGAAAGCTTGGGTTGATGGGCCTTGAGCCTGGGTGTGCGGGTTGGTATGATTTTGGGCCAATGGGTCCCTGTTGGGTTTGGGCTAATGGTCCATGTGGGTATTGGGTGTGGGATGATGGGCCTTGGGCTTGGGTTTGATAGGTCTGGGTCCAAGGGCCCTGGGGGGCTTGGAATTGGGCCTGGGTCTGATGGGCTTGGGCCTGGGCCTGAGTCTGGTGGGTTTGGGATGGGGTTCATGGGCCTTGAAGGTTTTGGGCCTAGGCCTGGGTCTGATGGGTTTGGGCTTGGGCCCATGGGCTTTGAGGATTTTGGGCCTGATGGGTTTGTGGGCTTGGGCCTGGGATGAGTGGGCTTGGGTCTGAGAGTGGGCTTGGGCCCATGGTTCTAAAGATTTTTGAGCTTGGGCCCCAGGATTTGTGTGGGTTTGGGCCTAAGATGAGTGGGCTTGGGTCTGTTGGGCTTCGGCCTGGGCCTGGAATTGAGCTGGGGGATCTTGGAAGGTATGAATGATGGGTGGTTGGGCATGGTCATGGGGGAATGGGGTATGGAGGTTTTGGAGACCTAGATGTGGGGTTTGGAATGTAGGACTCTGAGAGATAGCCCACAGGGCATACATCATTCTCATGTCCTCCATTGAGGGCATGGATTCAGGTGTGAGATTGGAGGGTGATAGCCGATTCAAGGACGGAGGGGGTTGGGTGAAATTGGGCATGACCCGGGTATGGGGGGTATGAATGATTGTGCTTGGAGGGTGTGGATGTATGGCTATGGAAGACGGTGGGTTACTGGTCACACCCTGGGAAAAGTTGGGCATGACCTGGGTAAATAGGGGGGTTTGTTGGGATGTGGATGGGCTATGTGATGTGGAAGGCATGTGAGATGAGGTGGATGGGATATAGGATGTAGGAGGCATAGATGATGAGGTGGATGGGATGTGGGAGGTAGGCGGGGGATGGGGCTCCCGATAGGGTCTTTGGGAGTAGGGGGTGCGGTAAGGGTGTACAAATGGGAAATGGGGATGTATGGGTCGGTTGGGAAATGAGGTGTTTCAGTAGAGGGGGTATGTTGGGAAAATGTAAGGGCGGGGGATGGGGTGGATGCGAGCACGGGTGCCCCAAATGGACCCGTGACATCGAACCGGGTTTGGGTGAAGGTGTTGGAGATTGGGTCTTCTCCTATATGGGAATGGGATGGGGATGATGGTGGGGATGTATCGGTGCTCGACATGATCCGCTGACGAGTGTTGTATCGATGCCTTGGGTAAGGGCCGAACACTTTCCTAGTTTTTTTTCTACGAGTTGGGTTTGAGGTCGCCGTAGTGACGGTCGCACCGAAAGTGCGCGTTTATACGGATTTTTGATTTTT
The DNA here is from genome assembly GCA_021018995.1 of Chloranthus sessilifolius. Taxonomy (NCBI): domain Eukaryota; kingdom Viridiplantae; phylum Streptophyta; class Magnoliopsida; order Chloranthales; family Chloranthaceae; genus Chloranthus; species Chloranthus sessilifolius. Next base: position 26,375,805 of record CM037597.1, on the reverse strand, counting down.
CTATATATTTATTATTATTATTTATTTATTTAGATTTTTCAAATGAAAATTATCTCCCCTATTTAAATGAATGATGATCCGATGCCCTAGAAAAATTCCCGTCTCGGGTGATATATGCACCTTTAGATCCTACAGACACTTCAGAAGAAGCGAAAGGGAACCCTTTCGTTCTATTGAAGGTGAGGGAATCCACGCAAACGACCCAATCCCCCAGAGCAAATCAATGAGAAGTCGCCTTCTTTTGACTGGGCGGGGGCATATTGGGCATTACAGAATGCGAGAGGCTTCTGTGGGCACTAATATCGCTAATCAGGGAACTTGGGTGGTGGATTGGGCCTCAGATCAGGCTGCTTGAACCCAGTATATACTGGGCGTATGTATTATATAAGCAGATTTGGTTGGGCGTATATATCATATACTCCTGGCTTAAACCTGGGGATTTTGGCTGGGCGTATATATTATCTACGCCTGAGTATTTCTAGGGATTTTTGGTTGGGCGTATATATTATATACGCCTGGAAAAGACAGTTCTATTAGCTTGTTTTGACAATGAACAGCAAGCCCACAATGAGTCTTTTAACCGGTTTCGGAGGATGCTCCGGGGGGTGTGTTATGTTGGTCCTCCTTTCCGCTTCCTAGGGATACACGGCTGAATTCGGGCTGTCTACGCTCTCACCATTACGGGTTTTACGGCTTGATCGGAATTGGCAACCAAACCGATATACCTCCGGCACAAGCGCCTTCTCAGGTACTGGAAGGGGTGATTCTTTTCAGGATCATCACCACTAGGGCTGCCGACTTACTGGGAACCGGGTAAGTTATATCTGTGCCTAAACCCCTCGAAAACTACCCAAAACACACAAAAACAGATTATGTCCCTAAACTGTTGGTTCACTTTTAATTACATATTTTAAAAGGGGAGTGAATTTAAGTCCAAAATCGAGTCGAGGATGACAAGCCCGTGCCGCCTCAACGGGCCGGCGTCCACTGTTAGGATATGACCAGAAGTAAGAAAAAAATACAGGGCCAATCAAGCTACTAGACAGGAAAAATAAAGTGCTGAAAATTAAAACTGAATCGTAAAAGCAAGAAAGGTGCCAATCAAGCGACTAGGCGAAAATTGCTGAAATTTAGAGCCGAAACATGGGGGTGAGTAAAAAAAGGTGCCAGTCAAGTGACTAGGCAAAAATTGCTGAAATTTAAAGCCAAAATGTAGGGGTAAGTAAAAAATGTGTCAGTCAAGTGACTAGATAAAAATTGCTGAAATTTAAAGCTGAAACGTAAGGGTAAGTAAAAAAGGTGTTAGTCAAGTGACTAGGCAAAAATACTGAAATTTAAAGCCGAAACGTAGGGGTAAGTATGTTAGTAAAAACAACAAAAATGAAGGAAAAACAGCAGAAAATTAGAAAAACAACAGCAATGGTTAGTAAAGATAAAAAAAAGGCCAACAAGAAGGAAAGTGCTAGGGTGGAATCCCCAGTAAAGTTGCCATCTATGCGTGCATGGATTCTCTCGAACCCATCGCGGCGATGCACACACTATGGGATAAAAATGTAGAGTCGCCACCCGAAGCTTTTAGTGACCTGGGAAACCTTTAAATCAATATTTTGAGCACCGAAGTGCTAAATATGACTCTAATTTACCAGTCTTTGTCAAAGGCTCTACAGTAGGGGCTTCGGTTATCGATCGGGAAGGGTTTAGGCACCCAATCAACCCACACGTAGCGGTCTCTATCTATAGCCAAAGTAAAAACAGATGGGCGGAGCTTCCCCTTGCCCGAAGGCAATACGGTCCTATCAAGCTTTGAGCCAAACCAAAATTTCGGCGGCGTAACGGCTTGAATTCTTGGACGGGAGAAACACCAAGAAGGTAGAGGAAGAGAGGGGTGAGTCGGAGCTCACGGGCCCTTGTTGCACCGTAGAAGACCTTCGCTTCGGCATGCTCCTGATGGCTTTAAATAGCTTAAACGGTAGAGGAATAGGTTCTAATGCTAGAATTCAGTAGATAGGAAGGGTAGGATGGAGCTAGGGACTAAGCTTGACTAAAGACGGGTGATCTAATGGTTGAAAATGGTTGAAAAGTATGAACTAAGCATGTTGGAATTCTGGTTGAAGAATGTAAAATAATATATATTTTTCTCTCACTAGGGCTCTCTCTCTTAAGCTTAACTCTCAACCTTAATTTTTCAACCCTTTGGGAAGGGGGGGCCTCTCTATTTATAGAGAAGAGGTGGGTTAGAGGGTTACTTAAGAGCTAATTGGTTTAGCAATTAGGTAATCCTCCATCTAAGGTTTTCTAGGTTTTTAGGGTCCTAGGGGTTTGGGAAATTGGTTTCAATGGTAGATGATTGGGTGAGACCATGGGTGACTTAAGGGTTGCCAATAAGCTCAAAGGGGGTGCAACCAACCTTAAGACACCCACCTCAACCAAGGGGATGGTCAAAAGATCAAACCAGATGGAGGAAATTCAAGCATTTGATGACAGTTACTATAGCTAAGCTGGGCGTATATATTACATACGCCCAGTTTATGCACAGTGAATTTCATGAAAACCAGGGGAAATCTGAGAAGGTGAGTGTCCGTGGTGGACCCTACCTATGCTGGGCGTATGTATTATATACGCCCGGCTAAATTTGGCCCAAAAATGCCAGGCGTATATAATATATACGCCAGACCAAAATGGGGCCAAATTTGTTGGGCGTATGTAATACATACGCCTGAGCAAAAGTTATGATTTTATATGAAACTTCAATCGGCCATAACTTTCGAACCACAGCTCCAAATAGGGTGATCTTTAGCTTGCTGGAAAGCTGGAGAAGTCCTCCTTCCAATGGTATGGGGCTCCTCCTCAACAATGGTCTGTGTAATATTTTGTAGCTCTCCTCCCATCAATTGCTCAGAAGGGTTTTAGCCGGGTCCGAGAAGGGATCCTAGGGTTATCTCTAAGGGTTAGGGGGGTGGTTCTAATGAGTTCAGGGTAATTCCTAAAGGTCTGGGTTGGTTCCTAAGGGTTCAAGGGTGCCATCGGAAGCACAGGGGTTCATTTCTCTCAGAGTACAGACTGATCGGGCCTTGGGCTTAATTTGGGTGTCTACAAGTACATAATCAACTCCTAAGGCGGCCCACAGGAGGAATAGTCCTTGTCCAAATGGGGCCAATTACGTGCCAGCTATGGGGCATACAATCAAATTATGTGCACTTGTATAGGCGCATAATTCAGGGCTTTCCCTGGGCTAAGTCGGATCCGAACCATAAGGCTATTATTTCAGCCTGTGCTTCGACTATGTACTATTATTTTAGTATATAGTCCCCATATTAGGATTGTAGGGTCTGAGCCACAGAACTATTGTTTCAGTCTGTGTTCAGCCATATACTATTATTTCAGTATATGGTCCCCGTATTAGGGTTGTGGGGTCTGAGCCACAGAACTATTGTTTCAGTCTGTGTTCAGCCATATACTATTATTTCAGTATATGGTCCCTGTATTAGGGCAAGGCCAAAGATTGACCGAACATGTTCGTATACTCTGAGAGGGCAAAATCGGGGTGTCTACTGACATGTAGCACATCTTTTGTGAACTGATGGGTAGCATGGGATCCACTTTATTAACTAGGGTTAAACTTTTTAAATATTATAAAGTTATATTCCTTTTCAGCCATCATTATTGACTTTTTTAGAAGTTTTTTAAAGGTGCTTTCTTTTCTCTCTCTTCTCTCTTTTTCTAAGAAAGTGTCGAACTTACTTTTTCAAGTATATTTTACTCAAAAACTATGAGTGCCCGCTAGCGAAGAGCTAGCCCCTAAAACAAGGTGCCGACACTTCGATAAAAAAGTGCCCCAAAAATGAGGCACTGGCACTTCGATAGAGAGGCTCCGACGCTTCGATAATTTTTTTTTTTTAATCGAAGCACCGACCCCCCTAAAACGAGACGCCGGTGCTAAAAAAAAATTTTATTTTTATTGAAGCGCCGGCACTTCGTTAGAGGCGTCGGTGCTTCGATAAAATAAAAAATAAAAATTTTTTTATTTTTTATTTTATTGAAGCGTCGGTGCCCCTAAAACGAAGCGTCGGCACTTCGATAGAGAGGCGTCGACGCTTCGAAAAAAATACATATATATATAGAGAGGTGTCGATGCTTCAATAATATATATATATATATATATATATATATTCAAAGGGTCGGTGCCCCTAAAATGAAGCGTCGATGCTTCGATAGCACCGACGCTCCTAAAATGAAGCGCAGATGCTTTGATAGAGAGGAGTCGGCGCTTTGATAGAGGGTCGACGCTTCTATAGAGAAGCACGCTCGCTATCGGGGTGCCGGCACCTAATTTTTAGGGTGCTCCCGCTTCACTCCCAAGGTGCTAGCACTTTGCTACCGGGCGCCGCATTTTTTGAGTAAAATATGTCTGAAAATGTAAGTTTGACCTTTCTTGGAAAATAGAGAGAAGAAAGAGAAAAGAAAGAGACTTTAAAAAAGTTAAGAATGATGGCTGGAAGAGTATTTAAGTTTTAAAATATTTTAAAAGTGTAACTCTAGTTAGTAATGTTGTCCCAGAGTCACCCATCACTTAACAAAAAGGGAGTTACGTGTTGCGCTCACATCAATTGGCGTAAAGATATATATATCTACGCCAATTGACATGAGCGCAACACGTAGCTCCCTTTTTGTGAAGTGATGGGTGACATTAGGACCACATTACTAACTAGAGTTACACTTTTAAAATATTTTAAAAGTTAAATACCCTTCCAGCCTTCATTCTTGACTTTTTTAAAGTCTCTTTCTTTTCTTTCTTCTCTCTATTTTTCTAAAAAAGTTTCAGACTTACTTTTTCAAGCATATTTTACTAAAAAAATATAGCACCCCATAGCGAAGCGCTAGTACCTCAGCAGCGAAGCACCGGCACCTTGAAAACTAGGCGTCGACACTCCGATACGAGGCGCTGGTATCCCGGTGGCGAAGCACTGGCACCCAGGCACTAGGGTGCTAGCGCCGGCTCCTCGTTTTAGGGTCATCGGCACTTCAATAAAAATAAAAATAAAATCTTTTTGCATCGAAGCGTCGATGCCTTGTTATTGAAGCGCTGGCGCCTCGTTTTAAGGGCATCGGCGCTTTGATAAAAAAAATTATTGTTATTTTTTTCGAAGTGCCAATGCTCTATTTTTTATTTTTAGTGAAGCGTCGGCACCTCGGCACTGGGGTGTCAGCGCCTCGCTATCGAGGGGGGGGTGCCAGCAGTTCATTGTTGAGGTGCCAGCAGTTCATTGTCGAGGTGCTAGCACTTCGCTACTCGGCGCTCATATTTTTTGAGTAAAATATACTTGAAAAAGTAAGTCTGACACTTTCTTAGGAAAAGAGAGAAGAGAAAGAAAAGAAAGAGACTTTAAAAAGACATTTAAAAAAGTCAAGAATGACGGCTGGAAGGGTATTTAGCTCTTAAATTATTTTAAAACTGTATCTCTAGTTAGTAATGTGGTCCCAATGTCACCCATCACTTCACAAAAAGAGAGCTACGTGTCGCGCCCATATCAATTGGCGTAGAAATATCTCTACGCCCGAGCGCATTTTCCCTTTTCTCATATATATATACATATATATATATATATATAAAATATTAAAACGACTAATTATCTACTGTTCAAATGCTAAATCAAAGGTGCAAAAATTCAATACACCAAGCTCAGGCAACGAATGAGAAACTTTGATCTATTTTGAAGGGTAAAATGGTTCGAAATTTATTTTTTCTAAAACCCTCAGTGAATTGGTGAACCCTTAAGAGGGTGGGTGTAACTTGCGTTCATGTGACATGTGGGACATGATCTAGCAATTTAATGCATGAGTCACGCTATGTGTTCGAATGCATATTCTTATTTTCATATATATATATATATATATATATATATATATATATATATATATATATATACAGATAGAGAGAGAGAGAGAGTGTAATAGCCCGAAAAATCACACTAAACTATGACCTCGGGATCCGTGCCCGATCGGTCAGAGGTTTGACCAAATAGAAGTCCAACAGTTAGTATGTGGCGTAATGAACGGATGAGATGTGATAAATAGAATGCCTATGTGGTGTGTGTTGTGGGGATGTGGTCGCATACACCTACCGCGGTGTATGTGCTCAACACACAAGTGGGAAAGAGGATAAAAGGGTTTAATAGCCCTAAAAGCAAGGGTTTGATGTTGTTGAAGGAGAGTAAAGAAGAGAGAGAAAGAGAGAGAAGTAAGAGAGGAGTTATTGCAACTGATTGGAGGGGGGATTCAAGAGATAAAAGACGGATTCAACGCGATTTGGATCTGTTAGAGCCAAAGCTGGAAACCCTAGCCTTCCAACTATTTGATTGAAATCAACTTGAGATCTATTCAAGGTAAAATTTTTGTAAATAAAATGCATAGATGATAGGGTTTAAATTGTGGTTGAAAGTGGGCTAAATTATAGGATAATGGGCTAGAAAAATAGAACAAAAAGTGTGGAAAAAGATTGGGAAGAACAGCTCGAAAGGGGCTGAATCTAACAATTTTGATTAATCGAAATTGGGTTTCGATTAATCGAAATTGGCCAGGAAGTTGAAAGGTCAGAGGACCCCGATTTTGATTAATCGAATTTGATTTCGATTAATCGACTTTGGATTTTGATTAATCGATTTGGGGATCGATTAATCGACTGAGAACCTCCAGTGGACCCCAGGGGTTGGAGGAAATGACTTAAGGAAAAATCGACTAATCGAAATGGGATTTCGATTAATCGATTTTAGTTTTCGATTAATCGATTTGGGATCGATTAATCAACAGAAACTTCATTTAACCGAGAGTCGACTTTGCGAAAGAAGAATTTCGATTAATCGAAATTGGATTGATGTCGAATGAAAACTTCATTATTGCTGTGAATCTACTTTGAAAGACAATTTCGATTAATCGAAATTGGATTTGATTAATCGAATGAAAGCTCGACTGTTCGAACTGAGAATCGACTTTGCGAAACAGAGAATTTCGATTAATCGAAATTACTTCGATTAATCGATATTGACCTTCGATTAATCGATTTTGGAAATCGATTAATCGAATCAGGTTCGATTAATCGATTTTGGAATTCGATTAATCGACTGAGATAAATTATGTTGACTTTTGGGTTTGACTTTAAGATTCTTGGAGGGTTTTATACCTTCTTTATTGCATCCTTTGTGATGTGTTTCACCTGTTATGTGGTACCATAGGTGGTACGTGTGGACTAGTGCACAAGGAGCCACGTGGGACCTTGATGCATTGATCAAATGAAGACTTGAGGTAGGGAACACCTTGAACATGTACTTTATTTTACAAGAGCATGTATGTAGTGATATAGATTTCCATTCAAATGTTTAATTGCTTAAGAATTGTGAAAAGTGTGTGTGCGTATGACATCCATAAGAGAAATTCTAATAAGCCATCCCCAGGGGATGAAGAAGTAAAGAGATGAGAGCATCAGGTGTGATGCAAGTAAATGGATACATCCCAGGGATGTATCCAAGGATTGAATCATGTTTGATAGGGCCTAACTGATATAAGATAGCACATTTACACGGTGAATAACTATATGTAAGGCACCGATATTTTTGTTATTTGAGGTTTGATAGGGTACCCCACCGACGTGGCGGGATATCCACGACTAGCACGGCAGGATATCCGTGACCGATACGGCGGCGAAACCGTAGGCCAGTGCGGAGGCTTATCCGTACATAGTAAGCACACCCCAGGGGTGTTGATTGAGACAAGTGAAACCCCGCCACCAATCCCCAGGGGAAAGGGGCTTGGGTACTATTTGTATTCCCAGGGAATACGGTTAAAACTGTCTATATAGATGACGATGATGGGTATCTCATCGGGGCTCGATGCTATATTGCTCGGGGATTACTTAAGTTGAAAGTTTAAGTTTTGCTTTAGGCCTTTTTAGCATCATTCATGAGTAAATGAAAACATAAGTAATCAACAGTAAACGAAATGCTTTTTAACTGTTTCATCAATAATTGCATAGACACATCATGCATGGCATATCATGGAATATATGTGAGTCATAATTTATATGTTCAACTGTGTTTGTTCCCTATTGAGCTAGGATGTAGCTCACCCTATAGACTATAAGTCGCAGGTCCACTTCTGGCAGCTGCCGAGGCTTCAGGAGACGCTGATCCCGGCGAGTCGGACCTTGCGGCCGGTGAAGAGTTGGAGCCACCTCCAGAGGACTTCTTCTAGAGGACTCCGTTGTGCCACTTTGAGGGATTTTGGAGAGTTTTTGTACGGCTTGGTATGTCAAGCCTTGATTCTGTTTAAACCATGTATATATATATAGAGGGGATTATTCTTTTGGGGCGAACCATCCGTGATGATTGCTATCATCGATGGTTCGGATCGGTTCTCCATTCATGTAGAGGCATGAGGGTAGAACTGTCTTTTGGAGAGTTAATTAATATAGATTCAAATTCTGAAAGTTTGTTTATTATTTTATTGCAATGCTTGATATACCAGCGTTCCGTGCTTAGCTAAGGGGCACGGTCAAGATGATCGTGCTGATGGCACGGGTTTCGGGGTGCCAAAATCTGGGCTGTCGCAGTTGGTATCAAAGTTATTTTCTTTTAGCAATTCTGACAAGGATTCTTTCGTCAGAACATAGGGGCTTCTGCTAACGAAACTTTAGTTTCAAATGCAGCCGCAAATGTCATCTAGAGGAAGAGGCCGACCAAGGGGAGGCCAGCAGAGGAGTCTACGTAGTGGAGATGGTTACATCTCTCCTACAAATAGAGTGCCTTTAGGAGGTACTGAGGCCCCAGGGGGCAGTAGTAGTAGACAACGGGATGAAGAAGATCGAGATCATCAAGATCAAGATCTAAGAGAACAAGAAAGATTGAGAGAAAGACAAGAGGACAGAGAAGAGCGACAAAGGATGATGCACACTATGGAGACTATGGCAGCTGCCATGGCACAACAAGCCGCATCCTTTGCAGCTCATGCATCAAGAGAACAGCAGCCACCTACACCACCTGTAGGACCTGCGTTGCCTGTGCCCTCATCTTTTACAGAGTTTAGGAGGATGAGACCTCCTTCATTTTCTAGGCGTGAGACCAATGGATGGCCGAGAACTGGTTGATGGAGATGGAGAAAGTCTTTAGCGTGCTGACGTGCACGGAAGATGAGAGTGTGAGATGGGCAGCTTACATGTTGGATGGGGAGGCTGGGCCTTGGTGGAAGTCCGTGATACGGACTCGGGCTCAGGAGACCCCAGAGTTGCCTTGGACTTGGGAGGAGTTTGTTGAGGAGTTCAACAAACAATATTTTCCGGAAGTGGTGAGGAACCAGCTTGAGATACAATTTTTACAGCTAGTACAAGGGAGAATGACAGTGAGAGAATACGGGGTAGAGTTTCTACGACTTGCCTGTTTCGCTCCGGATTCGTCATCAAGTGATGAAGTCAAGAGGTTTCAAGGTTTGAAGCCTGAAGTTAGGGGAGGCGTAGCTCCATTTCAACTGAGGACCTATGAAGAGGTCATGAGTAAAGCACTGGTGGTCGAAGAGGAAAATACAAATAGATATAGACAGAGAGAGCAGCAGAGAGGAGGAAATGAACAAGGAAGATCGGGGCACTACGATCCGGTGAACAAAAAGCCGAGGTTCATGGCCCAGAATCAGAGACCACAGTTCCAAGGGGGTTTCGGAAGACCGGCGCAACAACAACAACACCAACAGAGGTTTCCATTACTTGCGTCGGGGAGACCTATTCGCTATGAGAGCCCTGCCATGTCTACTGGTGCCACTGTTACACAGGGTTCTCGTACTGTTTCTTCCGCACCTCGGGAGACTTGCGCAAAGTGTGGCAAGCCTCATAGGACGGTGGACTGTAGATCAGGAACTAGGGGCTGTTTTCGATGTGGTAAGGTGGGCCACTTGATCAAGGATTGCCCCGAGACGGATAAGAGAAAGACGGTTTCAGTTGCAGCACCACGACCAATTCAAGCAAGGAAACCGATCGTCCAGGAGAGAGCCTATGCAGTCACTGCTCAGGAAGCAGGGAACGTACATGACGTCATCCAAGGTGAGATTTTTTTTTTTATTTAAAGAAAATTTCTATTTCATTAAAATCTTAGATAGAGAAGGAGCATGCATTAGAAATCATATAGATTCTTTTCTCAATACAAAAAGCTGTATGTGAATTAAGAGGGTAAATTGATGTGTAAATTATTGTATGTATGTATGTATACTATAGGTACTCTAAATATATATGAAAAAGGATGCTTGATTGGATATGGCCTCGAGTGTTGATAGACCCCGGGTCTACCCACTCATTCGTTACTCCACGTTTCGCTAAGAAGATGAAGATTGTTCCAGAGACGTTGGATTTCGTCCTATCTGTGTCTATTCCGACTGGAGAGTTAGTAGACACGGAGTTAGCTTGCAAATCCATCATTGTAGCAGTTCGAGACTTAGAGGTGCATGAACTAGAAGCAAAGTTGATACTGTTAGACATGCAAGGGTTTGATGTGATCCTTGGCATGGGTGGTTGATGACATTGTGACAACCGTCGATTGCAAGAACAAGGTAGTTATTTTCAGACCCAACACAAGAAGATCATTTCAGTTTCAAGGAGTGAGGTCGCCATCATGCCCGATCTCGTGATAGGGCGAAAATGATCGAGAAAAGGGTTGCGATGGATACTTAGCTTTCTTAAAGGAGGACAAGGAAGAAAAGAATGTCATTTACGAGATAGCGGTTGTGCGAGACTTGACGGCGTGTTTCGGAAGAATTGCTGGATTACCTCCGAGAAGAGAAGTAGAATTAGCCATTGACTTAGCACCGAGAAGCGAGCCTATTTCAGCACCTTATAGAATGGCTCCATTGAGTTAAAGGAGTTGAAGGAACAACTACAAGAGCTTATGGACAAGGGGTTTGTTAGACCGAGCGTGTCTCCATGGGGAGCACCGGTCTTGTTTGTCAAGAAGAAGGATGGGTCAATGCGCCTATGCATTGACTATCGACAATTGAACAAACTCACTGTGAAGAACCGCTACCCTTTGCCTAGAATAGACGATCTATTCGACCAACCTGCAAGGAGCAAGGTATTTTCTAAGATCGACGAGATCTGGTATCATCGATTCTTGAGTCAAAGCGAGAGGACATTCGGAAGGCGACTTTCGGACACGGTATGGACACTATGAATTCCTTGTGATGCCGTTTGGATTAACGAATGCTCCGGCGTCGTTTATGGATCTGATGAACCGAGTGTTTAAACCACACTTGGACTCCTGCGTCGTAGTGTTTGTTGATGATATACTGATATACTCCAAATCCAAGACGGAACACGAAGAACATTTGAGGATTGCTCTACAGACGCTACGTGAACACCAATTGTACGCCAAACTCAGCAAGTGTGAGTTTTGGTTGGAAGAAGTTAGCTTTCTGGGACACGTTGTCTCAAAGCATGGTGTCACTATAGATCCAGCAAAGATAGAAGCAGTAGTTAAATGGGAGCAGCCAAAGACAGTGACCGATGTCCAAAGTTTTCTGGGCTTAGCAGGCTATTATCGACGTTTCGTTGAGGGGTTTTCAAAGATATCAGGACCTCTCACAAAGCTGACATGAAAAGATTCAAGGTTTGAGTGGAGTGAGGCATGCGAGAAGAGTTTTCAAGAACTCAAAACGAGACTCACTTCGGCTCCAGTATTAGCGATTCCTTCAGGCAGTGGAGGATACGCCATGTCTGACAAATCATACAATGGCCTTGGTTGTGTGCTCAATCAACACAAGAAGGTGATAGCTTACGGATCAAGACAGTTGAAAGAACACGAGAAAAATTACCCGACTCATGACTTGGAACTGGCGGCAGTCATTTTTGCGCTGAAGATTTGGAGACATTACTTGTATGGTGAGACTTTTGAAATTTTCACCGATCATAAGAGCATCCGATACCTCTTTACACAGAAAGAGCTCAATATGAGACAGCGCAGATGGATGGAATTCCTCAAGGATTATGATTGCTCCATACAATACCATCCTGGCAAGGCGAATGTAGTAGCCGATGCATTGAGTCGGAAAGGTTCAGCTCAGTTAGCTTCTTTAATTTTGGGTATGCACCGATGGAAATTATTGGAAGACCTGGCACTCTATGATGCGAACATTGAGTCAAAGGACACCGGATCCTTTTTGGCTAACATATCAGTAAAGCCAGTGATATTTGAGCATATCCACGATCTACAGATGAAAGATCCGACATTAACAAAGATTCATCAAGACGTGAGTGAAGGCATCAGGTCAGACTTCTCAGTAAAAGAAGATGGTTCTTTGTTGTTTAAGGGTCGTCTCTGCATTCCGGACAATGCCGATCTAAGACAAACGATTCTTGATGAGGCCCATAAGTCAAATTATGCTATCCACCCTGGTAGCACCAAAATGTACCAAGATTTGAAAAAGAACTACTGGTGGAGAGGACTGAAACAGGACGTGGCCGAGTACGTGTCACGGTGTTTGACTTGTCAGCTGGTGAAGGTTGATCATAGACATCCTGCTGGACTATTGCAACCTTTACCAATACCAGAATGGAAGTGGGAATCGATCTCAATGGATTTCATTGTTGGATTACCCCGTACTGCCAAGAGACACAATGCTATTTGGGTTGTCGTAGCCCGATTGACCAAATCAGCGCACTTTTTGCCGTATAATACTACGTATACAGCAGGAAGACTGGCAGACTTATACATGAAGGAGATCGTAAGATTACATGGGATTCCAAGCAGCATAGTTTCAGATCGTGATCCACTATATACGTCCAAGTTTTGGAAGAAATTTCAAGAAGGAATGGGAACACGACTAGACTTTAGTTCAGCTTTCCATCCTCAAACTGATGGGCAGACAGAGCGGGTGAACCAAGTAATAGAAGACATACTCAGGGCTTGCATGCTTGATATGCAAGGATACTGGGATGAGTATCTACCGATGCTCGAGTTCGCATATAACAACAGTTTCCAAACGAGCATTGGCATGGCACCGTATGAAGCTCTGTATGGACGACGATGCAAGTCACCTCTAAATTGGGAGGAAACAGGTGAGAAATTTGTGTTAGGACCAAAACTACTTGAAGATAACGCTACCGTCGTTCGAATTATCAGAGAAAGGTTGAAGACAGCACAGAGTAGACAGAAAAGTTACGTTGATATGAAGTGGACTAGTGTTGACTATAAAGTGGGCGAGCATGTGTTTGTGAAGGTGTCACCTATGAAAGGTGTAATGAGATTTGGCAAGAGAGGGAAGTTAAGTCCACGTTATGTTGGACCATTTGAAATTTTGGGACGAGTAGGTGAAGTTGCATATCGCATTGGTTTACCACCGCTATTTGATCGAGTACATAATGTTTTCCACATATCGATGCTCAGAAAGTATGTGAACGATCCGTCTCATGTATTAGGAAAGCAACCTATAGAGATGTGTGAGGACATGAGCATGATAGAGGAACCAGTGGAAATCTTGGATCGAAAGGAACAAGTACTGCGCACTAAAGTGATTCCCTTAGTGCTTGTTCGGTGGAATAATCATCCAAAAGAAGAGGCTACTTGGGAACGAGAGGCCGATGTGAAAGAAAAATATCCAGCCTTGTTTCCAACGACGTGAGAACTTAGTGTAAACCGCAAACATGTTTGTGAAATCTCCACTATACTTGTAATTAAATGGAAAAGTTGATCCAATCTGATTGAGGAACAGAATTATACGTACATGATCAAGTATATACAACTCGATGGATGAACCACTTGATGTCATAAACTACCAAAAGAAATCAAAGAAACAAAGAAATTGAAAATCTACAGAAATTGGGCAAAACCGATTAATCGAATTTCAAATCGATTAATCGATTTGGAATTTTGATTAATCGATTTTGTTCGATTAGTCAACTGGCATGTACCAGTGACTGGAAATTGAAAGGAGAGTAGAATATACATAGAAGGCAAATTTCGATTGATCGAGTTAGAATCTCGATTAATCGATTTGGGATCGACTAATCGATTTGAGGATTTCGATTAATCAAAATTGAATTCGATTAATCGATTTACTTAAGGGACTTGGAAGAAATTGAAGTCAAATAGACAATTTCGATTAATCGAGCCGGGGCCTATATAAATAAATTTGGGGATTTCATTCCCCATTTGAAATCATTTCACCTAGAAATTTTTGGGCGTTTCACCTTCTTCCTCTTCTCCGACAAGCCGGTGCCCTAGGGTTCCTGTTTCCGACGGTTTTCCGGCTCGCTTCGCCATCAAAACCTACGGTAAACCCTAATTTCACACTTTTCTTTCAATTTAAACTAGCTAAACCCTAGGTTTTCTCAAAATGCCGCCCAAAACCCGTTTATCTTCAAAGAAGGCGACTTCTAAGTTGCCGGTTAGGCGTAAGAATGCTGCGCCACCACCACCTACCCCATCGCCGGTGAGGACTCCATCACCGTCGGAATCGGAGACCACCTCCGGTTCGACGAGCGCGTCTACGCGCAAGTCTTCCCGCGAATCCACCCCCATGCCACCACCACCCACCAATGTTGAACAATCAAATGAATGGTGGACGGCAAAGACCTTTGAGGTCGAATACATCATCGACCCTACCCTTTTCACCAATCCCGATGTGCCGGGCGAGACCCAATGGGCTCGAAACTACCTCAATAACGCCAGACTCGGCAACCTTCTCAAACCAATCCGGGGCTCTTACTACCCTAGATTGGTTAGACTCTTTTACCAAGGGCTAACCGATGGCCCTACAGACGATTGCATCATAACCAAGATCGAGGGTCGTCTCTATACGATCACTCGTCGCCACATCCATGAGGTACTCGAGTGTTACCTCGATTTCACCCCGGAGACCACTCTTTTCCCACCCTTTGAGGAAGACCCCCGCTTTGAGGAGGTCATGACCCGTATGACCAACGGGAAGAAGGGGTCGGGATCCTCCATTAAGAGGGTTGACCTTCCACCATACATGTGGATGCTTGATTCCATAATCAAGTGCAACCTCTACCCGATGCGCCACGACACCGAGCGCGTGGACAAAGTGCAACATGCACTTTACGCGGCCTTCTGTGGCCGATGGTTTGATGCTACTTTGGTCATCCTCGAGGGGATGAAGTACATCAAAGGGAAGTTGATGAAGGGCAACATGCGGCCCAAGGAGAAGATGCCGTATGCTCGGCTCATCTCGAGCATGTTGGAGTGCTACTCCGACGAGCCCTCCTACACAATCTCGCCTCACGAGATGAGGGCTACGGATCGCGTGAAGACGTTTACGAAGTCTTCATGGACCCGTAGCTACAACCTTCTAAAGCGGACCCTACCAGCTCCGGGTCCCGCTCCCGCCCCAACAGCCGCAGCAGCAGCAGCAGCCATAGCACCGCCACCACCCCCACCACCTCAGCAGGACCCAACCGTGGGTGGGGCACACCCTATTCCCGCAGAGCCATCCATGGAGAGGGTTCCCTCCCACACCGCAGCCTCACCGACGCCACCTACCCACTCCGCGCCCGCGACACCCACCTCATCCTACCGTCGGCGCGCCGCTCCACCCGGTCCGACCATCGAGGAGGTGTTGGCCCGCATGGAGGCCAACAACGAAAGGATGAACCGGAGGATAGACTTCCTCCTATTCCACACCCTCCGCCACATCTACCCCTCACTACCGCCCGCTACCTCGCCCGGAGGAGGAGGTGACGCCGGACGCCGCCTTCCGAGGACCCGTCTTCCATCCCACCACTACAGACGCGGCTCCTTCCACATCCACATCCACTCACGCCGAGCAGCCGCAGCCCTGACCGACCACTCACTCCCGAGCCGCCATCAGCCCACACTTGACAGACCCGAGTATGTATTTTGCATTTTGATTTTATACCTGTAAATTGTCTTGTACGCCAATTTATCTGGCATTGTAAATTTCCAAAGTTCAAATATAAATCAAACTTTTTAGTCCAAATTGTTTCCTTTATTAATGTACTTCCATACTTGTATTGTAACTGTTTGAATGTGTCTGAGTAATATAGACCACCTCACCTGAGAGTGAGGGGGGGGGTGACCCAAACAGACAAACCTTGGGTGATTTTCGAGGACGAAAATTCCCAAGGTGGGGAGGATGTAATAGCACAAAAAATCACACTAAACTATGACCTCGGGATCCGTGCCCGATCGGTCAGAGGTTTGACCAAATAGAAGTCCAACAGTTAGTATGTGGCGTAATGAACGGACGAGATGTGATAAATAGAATGCCTATGTGGTGTGTGTTGTGGGGATGTGGTCGCATACACGTACCGCGGTGTATGTGCTCAACACACAAGTGGGAAAGAGGATAAAAGGGTTTAATAGCCCTAAAAGCAAGGGTTTGATGTTGTTGAAGGAGAGTAAAGAAGAGAGAGAAAGAGAGAGAAGTAAGAGAGGAGTTATTGCAACTGATTGGAGGGGGGATTCAAGAGATAAAAGACGGATTCAACGCGATTTGAGTTAGAGCCAAAGCTGGAAACCCTAGCCTTCCAACTATTTGATTGAAATCAACTTGAGATCTATTCAAGGTAAAATTTTTGTAAATAAAATGCATAGATGATAGGGTTTAAATTGTGGTTGAAAGTGGGCTAAATTATAGGATAATGGGCTAGAAAAATAGAACAAAAAGTGTGGAAAAAGATTGGGAAGAACAGCTCGAAAGGGGCTGAATCTGACAATTTCGATTAATCGAAATTGGGTTTCGATTAATCGAAATTGGGTTTCGATTAATCGAAATTGGCCAGGAAGTTGAAAGGTCAGAGGACCCCGATTTCGATTAATCGAATTTGATTTCGATTAATCGACTTTGGATTTCGATTAATCGATTTGGGGATCGATTAATCGTTGAACTCTCGATGGACCCGAGGTTGGAGGAAATGACTTAAGGAAAAATTGACTAATCGAAATGGGATTTGATTAATCGATTTAGTTTTCGATGTCGATTTGGGATCGATTAATCAACTTGTGAAACTTCATTATTGACCGAGAGTCGACTTTGCGAAAAGAAGAATTTCGATTAATCGAAATTGGATTCGATGTCGAATGAAAACTTCATTTATTGACTGTGAATCTACTTTGCGAAAAGGAGAATTTCGATTAATCGAAATTGGATTCGATTAATCGAATGGCTTCATTTATTCGAGCGAGAATCGACTTTGCGAAAGGAGAATTTTGATTAATCGAAATTACTTGATTAATCGATATTGACCGATTAATCGATTTTGGAAATCGATTAATCGAATCGATTCGATTAATGTCGATTTTGGAATTCGATTAATTGGAGATAAATTATGTTGACTTTTAGGTTTGACTTTAAGATTCTTGGAGGGTTTTATACCTTCTTTATTGCATCCTTTGTGATGTGTTTCACCTGTGATGTGGTACCATAGGTGGTACGTGTGGACTCGTGCACAAGGAGCCACGTGGGACCTTGATGCATTGATCAAATGAAGACTTGAGGTAGGGAACACCTTGAACATGTACTTTATTTTACAAGAGCATGTATGTAGTGATATAGATTTCCATTCAAATGTTTAATTGCTTAAGAATTGTGAAAAGTGTGTGTGCGTATGACATCCATAAGAGAAATTCTAATAAGCCATCCCTGTGGGATGAAGAAGTAAAGAGATGAGAGCATCGGTGTGATGAGTAAATGGATACATCCTGTGGATGTATCCAAGGATTGAATCATGTTTGATAGGGCCTAACTGATATAAGATAGCACATTTTCACGGTGAATAACTATATGTAAGGCACCGATATTTTTGTTATTTGAGGTTTGATAGGGTACCCCACCGACGTGGCGGGATATCCACGACTGACACGGCAGGATATCCGTGGCCGATACGGCGGCGAAACCGTAGGCCAGTGCGGAGGCTTATCCGTACATAGTAAGCACACCCCAGGGGTGTTGATTGAGACAAGTGAAACCCCGCCACCAATCCCCAGGGGAAAGGGGCTTGGTACTATTGTATTCAGAATACGGTTAAAACTGTTTATATAGATGACGATGATGGGTATCTCATCGGGGCTCGATGCTATATTGCTCGGGGATTACTTAAGTTGAAAGTTTAAGTTTTGCTTTAGGCCTTTTCAGCATCATTCATGAGTAAATGAAAACATAAGTAATCAACAGTAAAACGAAATGCTTTTTAACTGTTTCATCAATAATTGCATAGACACATCATGCATGGCATATCATGGAATATATGTGAGTCATAATTTATATGTTCAACTGTGTTTGTTCCCTATTGAGCTAAGATGTAGCTCACCCTATAGACTATACGTCGCAGGTCCACTACAGCGGCCAGGAGCTTGAGAGGCGATCCCGTGAGTGGGACCTTCTTGACGGTGAAGAGTTGGAGCCACCTCCAGAGGACTTCTTCTAGAGGACTCCGTTGTGCCACTTTGAGGGATTTTGGAGAGAGTTTTTGTACAGCTTGGTATGTCAAGCCTTGATTCTGTTTAAACCATGTATATATATATAGAGGGGATTATTCTTTTGGGGCGAACCATCCGTGATGATTGCTATCATCGATGGTTCGGATCGGTTCTCCATTCATGTAGAGGCATGAGGGTAGAACTGTCTTTTGGAGAGTTAATTAATATAGATTCAAATTCTGAAAGTTCGTTTATTATTTTATTGCAATGCTTGATATACCAGTGTTCCGTGCTTAGCTAAGGGGCACGGTCAAGATGATCGTGCTGATGGCACGGGTTTCGGAGTGCCGAAATTTGGGCTGTCGCAGAGAGGGCCGGGGATATGCGCTCAGGCATTGAGATATCTCTGCATATATCGATAGGAGCTCGACACGTAGCTCTTCTGTGGTTGATGCAACATTCTCCTGTGTTCTTCATTTAACCCCGCTTTAACCATAGTTACTACTGATAGTATCAGAAAGGCAAATCGAGGCTGGCGCTAAGGATCCGTTTCTGACATGGTCATCATTAGCGCTTCCAAAAGACATGTAATACCCAAATTTAATCATTTTTAAATTCAGCACCATTTTTGAAATGTTGAGAATGATATGGCTATCATTAGCACTTCTATCATGTAGCGCAGCACTTCGTTTTGCGTCACTTATTGTGCTTCGTATACGGGCGATAGCACGTATATGATGAGTGATATCGCTCCATTTAGAAGCATTAGCGCGACTATTATGAAGCGTTAGCATGCCTATTATGAAGCGTTAGTGCTTCGTGAATGAAGGTTAGCGCCCTGTATCTGACACGTAGCACCATATTTTCTTTGTGATGCCTAGCCTGATGTCATTTATTACCATTGTCAGAACATTAAATGAGGAGTGGGGTGCAATGGATGGGATTAAGGCCCAACCCCAGATTTCGAGAACAAGGTAAATTCTAAAAGAGGTGTTGTCGCTTCTAATGCGCTTCCATGTAAAAGCGCAACTGTTTCCATGTAGAAGCGCAAACGCTTCCTTGTAAAAGAGCAAACTCTTCCATTTAGAAGTGCAACCACTTCCAAACAAAGCGAAGACGGAGCCTCTATGTAAAAGCACAACCACTTCCAAATGAAGCGAAGGCGGCGCCTCAATGTAGAAGCGCACTTGCTTCCAAAAGAATCGGTTCATCTAGTAACGTTTGTATTTTCTTAAATTCTTTATCAGTCAAAAATAATATGGAATATCTATCATCATGTAAGGCGTTCGGGTACTTGAACCCACAAGATTAGGCAACCTATGATAGCAGCCATACTACAACTAGGGCAGGGACATGCAGAAGCGGATATTGGACCTACGATCCCTCCCATTACTTTGCCGAGAAAGAAAATGGACATTGATACTATTTAGTTGATATCAGAGGAAGAAGAAGAACAAGAAGAAGAAGAAGAAGAAGAAGAAGAAGACGGTGACGAAGAAGAAGAAGATGATGAAGACGAAAAGGCTCCCAATGCCCGTAAGTCTGCTCAACCCCAGATTGATGAAAAATGGAAGCAGTCTACCAATTCAAGAATTTCTGACTGCGAGAAGTCAATAAGAGAGTAGACCAAAGGCTACGATGACCTCGGTCAAAAGGTTCTCCAGCTAGAACAGGAGAACCTAAAATTGAAGGAGGAGAACGACAAGATCTTGATAGATCAGAGTTTTATTATGAAATAGTTGGCCTGCTTCTAGAAGGATCATAAGCTTCTGAAGCAGACAATGAAAAAATTAATCGAGGTATGCTTCTAAAGTATGTATTTTCGTATGCTGAACTTAAGAAAATCTAAACAAGAAGCGCTAACGCTTCATATATGAAGCGCAACGCCTTCTCATGAAGCGCTATCGACTTTACATGACGTGCTAACGCATCGTAGTCTAAAGCGATGATACCTCTATGAAGCATAGGTGCATTGACTATGATGCGTCAATGCTACAAATATGAAGCGCGATCGCTTCTACATGTTAATTATTCATTAAAAATTAATTGTTATTATCCTCATATTGTAGGACTGCAGTTCCCCCAATGAAAATAGTCTAACTCGACCCCTATCGAGCCCCACCCCCACTCCCAACCCCAACCCCAGCCCTCCCGAGGCCCAACCACAACCACCACCGAAGCCCCACCCATACCCCCAACCATAACTATCGCCTGAGCCCCACCCCAGCTCCAGCCCCAGCCCAAACCCCACCACTAGCCCCAGACCCAACTCCAGCCCTCCCAAGGCCCAACCACAACCATCGCTCAAGCCCCACCCATACCCCCAACCATAATCATCGACGAGCCCCAGCCCAGCTCCAGCCCCAGCCCAAACCCCACCACCAGCCCCAGACCCAGCCCCAGCTGCCCCGAGGCCCAACCACAACCACCACCCAAGCCCACCCATAACCCCAACCACAACCATCACCCGAGCCCCACCCCAACCCCAGACCCAACCCCAACCCTAGTCTCAGTCCCAGCCCCTGCCCCAACCCCAAACCCAACACCAACCCCAGCCCCAACCCCAACCCTAGCCCCAACCCTTGCGGACCCAACCCCTAGCCCCCGGACCCAACCCCAAACCCAACCCCGGTCCCAACCCCTTCCCCAACCCCAGCCCTAAACCCAACCCCAACCCCAACCCCAACCCCAATCCCAGTCCCTGCCCCAACCCCAACCCCAGCAGTCCACCTTTGCCCCAACTCCAGCAGTCCAGTCCCAACCCCAACCCCAACCCCGGTCACCCCACCGACCCCAATCCCGACCTCCTACAAAGTCTAAAACCCAATCTCCACCACCATCGCCTACTACGTCTTATGACTCTGGTCCTCAGATGCCCCTCATGCAACCTTGTACCGAGGAGAAATATTCGGTGGAAGAAGAAGGCCCAGTTGTCTTCAGGAGCATTGAGAGGAACCAAGATAAAGCTCTGATAGCAATTCCTCCCTCATAAGCTCTCCCTAAAAGAGAGGGAGAGCTGGTCTCTCAGCCCCGTAAAAAGGAGGCCAATATAAGGGGTTCCCTGCCCGCATCACCCTCGACCTGTATGAAGTCTATTTGGGAAAAGCCCGACTAGGAGAACGAGTAAATATATCCCCTCGTGACCCTTTATCGAAGCGCCAACATATCGCAGTCGATGCGTAATCGCCTTTAGGTGAAGCACCAGCGTCACACCATCTTGAAGTGCCAGTGCCACAACATCTTAAAGCGTCAGCGCGTCTATTACTAAGCGTAAGCACATTTATTATAAAGCGCCAACACTCCATATTTTACTAACATCCCCTTATGTCTTAATTTTAACGTAAGACTATCATCTCGACTGTTGGGTCCCAACGTATTACCATCGACCTGGTGCGCTGCCTGGAATTCTCATGGGAAATAAAAGACCCAGTGAACATTAATCCCTAATCAATCGCACGCATCCCTGATTTCATATTGATATAATCTATTTTCGTATGTAGATAATGTCCGCGTACTTTAGGGTCTTGGACAAGTGGGACGACATACAACTTGGTGAGAATAAGAAAGAGAAGGCTTTTCGAATGTCCCCCCTTGCACTCAAATGCATGATCACAGATTTTAGAGCATTTGAGCAAGACTGTAAAACCAATTCAGCTTACCTGCCACCTAACATTTCGGGATGGAGCATGCATTATACCAATTTTTTTCAGGCGCAGAATGACACGAAGCTATTGCAATGTTTCTTCATAAATAAAAATTGCCCCTTTAACCCGATTGATTGTTTTGAATTATTTATTCCGATTCACATCAATAATCCACCCCACTGGGCGCTTGTTGTGGCACTCCCATCATAAAGAGCTATACTTATCCTAAACCCGTGCCCAAATAAATCTCCGAAAATCAAATTTCAGGAGGAAATAAAGACGTTGGTAAATTCAGAAACCGTTAGAAGTGCTAGCACGTCCTTATCGAAGTAAGAAGCGACAACACTTTTACTTCAGGATGTCAATGCCCTAATATATTTTATAGAAGCGTTGACACCCTGAAGTAGAAGCATTGTTGCTTCTTATAAGAAGCGACAACGCTTCTACTTCAGGGCATCAGTGCCCCCATATATTTTATAAATGTGTGTAACTTCTCTTTTACTTTTTTTATTGACAAACGCATTACCTCTCAGCCTTGTTACATATCCACGGTACATCTGAATCCATTTTTCACAAATATCCTTGAGAATGTCGGAGTGTCAAGGGGTCGCGCTAAGAAAACAATCATAACTGTGGGATTTTCGTGATGAAATACATTGATTATTTCACCATGAGCCTCCAGCCTATATTTGAGAAGAAAGATATCCTTCGTTTCAGGGCCGAGATTGGGCACACCGTCGCTATGCACGTGAAAGAAAATTGGGGTGCCAGTGACAATGTTGAATCTCTTTTATAAAGTTTTTATTTTTTTTAAATTTATACATAAATATATCTTCACATTTCTTTATATACATAGCATGTACTAAATTCATATAATGTACACAAGAGTTACACATGATAGATACAATGTAAACTGTTAATAGTACACGAGATTTATTCACAAGAAGTATTGTTAAATTATGACTTAATATCTTTAATTACCGACGCGCCAACCCCCCTTAATGGAAGTGATATATGGATGAAGAAAAAATTGACGGCACCCTAAATGATGCCTTTTTATTGGAATACGAATTTCGTAATAATCAAAATGCCAACGCTTATCATTAAGAAGCGAGGACGAGTCTAAATGAAGCACTGACGCTTCTATCTAATTTCGATGACACATCTCACTGAAAAGTTGACGCACGGAATATAAATTGACCTGAACATTAGGACTACTAATTGACTTAAGGCATCAATGTAGGTAATAGCGCTACTAATAAGAAGCGACAATGCCCTGAATATTAGGCTAGCGCTTCACCCTAGCTACCTGAATAATAGGGTTGACGCTTCTCGAATGTCTTATGCTAATTTATAGTAATTCGAGCCCAATACAATAAATATGAAGCTCAAAGATTTACGAAATTGATTTTTGGCGGTAGTGCACTATATTGGAATGAGAATAGTCACTACCACAATAAAGTTGGAAAAGACAGCGCGAAAAGACAATACAACCATATATTTAAACACCTCAAAATTTGTAATAAATGGAAATATGAAACATTGCGTAATTGAAGCGCTGGGTTTTCTTAAAGAAGTGCAGATACTTCTAACAATAAGTGATATGGTGAAAATAAAAAAGCGGTGCAAAAATTTATGAAATCCCTTTATGACTTTAACAGTCTATTTAATGAGGTTGTATGACAAATTGTTATTTAAAGGGCATCATGGCGCTCACTTTGTTCATCTTCCTCATCTCATACCGAAATACTTCGCTACTATTTACGGAAGTTCATTCAAGAAAGCGCAAAGAGCCACCGGCGTTTTATTAGTTCCTTCAAAGGTTCGGTTATCGACGTCCCCAACAACAACGAGCCGGTTGTCGTCCCCAATGAGCATGTGGTTCCCCCAACCACCCATTGCCATCACCATATCCACTCAACCACCATATCCCTTCACCTTCCCCTTGCAATGACCCTCTTCCTTTCCTGATACCATTTTTTTTTCTTGGAATACAAACAGTCGCTGCTTCCGAGCCCCTTCTTCTTCTTCCGCCTCCCCTCTTCTTCCTCCTCTGCTTCTGCCTCATCCACCTCTGCCTACACCTCTACCTCATCCACCCATGACCCATCCCCCGCCACCACCTCCAACATTTTCATAAAATGTTGCATCCTCCCCCAACCAACCACCGCCATCACCATATCCACTCATCCACCCGTGACCCATCCCTCACCACCACCTCCAACATTTCCGTAAAATGTTGCATCCTTCCCCAACCAACCACTGTCATCACCATATCCACTCATCCACCATATCCCTTCACCTTCCCCTTACTTCTCCTCCATTCATTCTCTTTCATTCTTTTGCTTCAGCATCAACCTCCTCATCTCCACTGTCTCGGCGTATCTTTTGTAATATTTTATCAATAGTGTAATCCTTGCTCCTACGAATGCTTATGATGACCTCGTCAAGGGCTGAATCAAGGTCTGCTAGATTGTTCAATGCATCAATACCATGTTCAATTTTATCAGACCCATTTACAATAAAGTAAGACAATGTAAAGGAAGTCAGTATAAAGAAATACAGTGTAAAGGAAGATGATGTAAAGAAATTATTTTGATTTATGAAGAAAATCTTTTTATCTGATTAGTAAATTCTTTTTACTTTATAAATAGTTCTGAGTAATAAAAACGAATCTCGATGAGTATATGAAAATGTCAATCCACGGGAGTGTACAAGAAAACATAGCGTCCATGCTTCAATAATGAAGCGCCATTACATCAAAATTATAGAGCCCACGCTACATCAACGAGCCACCAACTTTTTAAAAATGAAGCGCCGATGCTTCAACAGCGAAGCGCCATCGCTTCAAAAATGAAGCACCCACACTTTATTTAGATCGTTCCTGACTACAAACATTTTAGAAATTGGTGCAAAAAGCTAATGTTATGTTATTCTACTAAGAAGAGATAAAACCATTAAAAGCAGGAAATGTTAACATACTATAAACGAAGCACAGATGCTTTAACTACGACACGATGTCGTGTCTACCAGGAGCATTGGCGCTTTTTAATTATAGCCTGTGTTTATTATTGGCGCTATCTCTTCTTAATTATAGTCTTGTAGACCTTAACCAAAGCGCTGGCGCTTCTAGTAAGAAGAGAGAGCCTTTTCACAAATGAGTTGTTACCAAACGATTAACGAAGTGCAGAAGCTTTAAATATTAGGGCTAGCGCTTCAATAAGAACGAGAAAAATAGAGATTGTATTAAAATAAGCGGTATTCTCCATCTTCATGAAATTAAACTAAAATCCATTGTATTCATATAAACTGTGACTACTTATAGAAATACACTGTAGAACAAAGAAAATAAAAATAGGAAAATATGTAGATAGACACCGACAAAGTAGTCTAGTACAGACTAGTTAGATTCCACAACTTCTATATATGTATGGGGACTCCACAGCTTTGGATGACAGGTATCCTTGAATTAGCATTTACCCAGCCAGAACGCAAGAATCTCGGCCTTCTCCCTTTCAATAAGACGATCAAGGGTTTTACTAATCTCGAGCATGTTGGGTTCTTCTGAGTGAAGATTAATTACCAGAAGACTAAACGGCCCTTTCCATTGGAATATGAATAGTCGTTGCTGTAATAACGTTAGAAAAGACTGCGCAAAAAGTGAACGTAAATTTATTTGAAGCATCATGGCCCTTATTCAAAGCGCTGGCGCTTAATTTAAGAAGCGATGACACTTCGAATTAAAGCATAATCGCTTCAAATATGAAGCGCTGATGCTTCCTAGATGAAGCGCTATCACTTCTAACAGTAAAAGTCATAGGGAACATCAAATGGTGGCTCGAAACTTATTGTAATTCAAGATAATTTTACGAAATCCCATTTTGGCAACGGGGCACCATAATGTCGTTGCATGACTTTTTATTATTTAAAGGGCGTCATGGCGCTCAATTTTTTTCATCTTGTGGATCTCCTTAGATTAGCATTTCATCTGCCTCTACCTCTACCCGTACCGAAATGCATCACAACAATTTCAGGAGGACCAACCAACGAGCGACCCGGCTTTTTATCAATTCATACGATGGTTCGATTATTGACATCCCCGATGACAATGAGCTACTTGTCATCCCGATGTTGACAACGAGTAAGCAGTTCCACCTCCCCCCAGTGAAGTATCGTCATCCCGGACGATGACGACCAGAGGAATGCAAATACACTTTTAACGCACTTTTAAAGAAGTCTTATCAACTCGCTTTCATAAATTTTTAAATGGTGTGACTCTGTAAAATCACACTTTCCATACTCAATCCAGAGGAATGCAAATAGACCTGTAATATAATAGGAGCAAATAAAAATTAATGAAGTGCCCACACTTTGAAAACAAAGAACCCACGCTTCTAAACAAGAGTGTCGTCGCTGCCTTCTAGATGCTCCGTCGCTCTTTCACGAGCATCGTCGCTTCATTCACGAAGCGCCTTTGCTTTGTTTACGAAGTGTCGTCGCTTCGGAATGATGGTCATGACACGTTGAAATCAATGCTTAAATCGACACTTGAAAAGATTACCATAGGCTATCCTCATTATTCAGAAATCATAATATAGCAGCACTCGTCAATTAAGCGCAAATGAAACGTGAAGAAGCGTTAGCGCATCGAAAAATGCTTTAAAGAACTTTTGTGACACGCTTACGCTTCCTGTGACGACCCAACTTTTCCAATCCTCTAGGTATAGGAAAGGCCGGCTCCCCAACCTATAGATTAAACGATAAGCCAGATGAAACACATGCAACTATCATAGTAAAAGCACAATTAACTTCATTTCTATAAGGAAAAAGGAAAACAAAAGTAACAGTTTTAACCCCAGGCAAAACTATGGGCAGAAGAAAGGAAAAGAATCACTGGTGATGGCCGACCATCACAGAAGCATGGTTCACAAAAAGAATAAGTATAAATACACGAATCCAAAACTAGACAAAATATAATAGGCCAGACATACCATACCCAAGTCTTAATCTCTCAAAAAGGTACAATAAAACACAGCAAAATCTTAGATAAGGAAGATTTCCTCTGGAGGAATCTCAAACTCTTCCTCAGGAACGTAATCCAAATCACTCTCGTAGCCCAGAGCAGCAGTGGCTAAATCAGTACCTGTGACGTATAGTCGGAGTGAGCTAACAATAAAGCTCAGTAGAAGAGACTCATATCAATCACATTATATCTCAATAAACATGATTTTCAAAACATATGGAATAGATGATTTTCAAAGCCGATATTTAAAACAGAATAGGTAACTGAAATTCAAATACAGTGATCAGATGCAAGTTCATATTCTAAGTTTTTCCAAAACAAATTCAAGCAAATTCAGATGTACATTGTGTCTTGACTCATGTATGCAAAGCTTATCAAATTCATGACTTAAAGTCTAAACTTAATCTATCTCTTAAATTACATAATAGCATGAGAGCAGGAATAATACCGATGGGAACCCTTACCTAACCATCGTCGTTCATGAACCCTTTTTCAGTAGTGCAACAAGCCCCTACGCTATGAGGGTAACTTGCACCAAGAATAGTGTTCAAGATTTTTGAGGGATTCATTCAGATAAATCATAAATCAGATGCAGATTCTAATACATAATTCAGAGTTGCAGATTCAGGTTTCATATTCATAGCATATTCAAATTTCAGAGTTCTTATTTTGTATTCAGAATTTCTTAATTAGATTCAAGTTTACATATACGAGTTCTAGATGTCATGTGCAAGTTCAAAAAAATTATAATACAAAATAACCATGTAAATTAAAATAGAATGCAAGTAATGATGAGATTCTCCTACCTTAGTTCAGAGTCGAGCGTATTGGAGGCAAAGAAAATGCCCACACAACGATCGCCAATCCTTAATCTATATTACAAGTATTCATATATATACATGTTACAGACTAATTATCATATAACTCAAAGTTCCTAAAGTTTTCTCAAAACTAGGCAAAACGAACAAGCTTAAGGTAACGTTGGATCATGTGAAAACTTATCCCTACTTCACCCTAAATTTTGACCTTTATAACATTTGATTCATAAATTTGTTAATTCATGAAAGTTATAGGGATTGTTATCTTCTTTCCAACGCCTAGAAAATTGCATCAATCCGAGTTCGGAGTAAAATGTTACGATCAAAATACCGAAGTAGTGTCGGCAAGCTCAGACCAATTCGAACTTCGATTTCAAATTCGAACTTTGAATTTCTTCAAAAATCTGGCACCTCTATTGCCAAATTAGACTGTTCAATTTTCAATTTTGAACGTCGATTTCAAATTAGAACTTTGAATTTCCAATTCGACGTTCGATTTTCTCAGGTTCAGAACCCTTCGACTTCTTCCTTGGTTTATTTTTCCCCAAAATTTTATCGGATTCATTTTATTTTTGCACACACATATTATACAATTAATGCAAGTAATTAATCTATGAATTTATACCATTAAAATCAACTCGATCGTACCTTTCACCAATCGATTTTACGGCACATGAGAAGTGTTGCCAAACAAGGGTTTCTGCTGCAATTCCACAACGTTCAATCAAAGCAAAGTTCCAAGTGAAGCCGTCTATGGTCACAGATCGATTTCCACCTCTTCGAATCGTGGAAGATGACCGCGAGATGAGCGGTTCACAAATAAAATGGGTTTCTAAAGAAAAGGTTTGAACGATCAGAATTCACCAAAGGCAGAATTCAAGCAAATCTAGCACGATCACAATCTTACAGTCGAAAACTCAAGAGAATGGGGTTCAAGGGTGATGAGTTCCAAATGGAACTCGGTTCTCTCTCAAACTCACTCTCTCTCTCTCTCTCTAGAAATCTCAAATGGCTAAAACAACCTCAAAGCATCCCCCTCTCTCTCTCTTATAATCGAAAGAAGCCCAAACAAATATCAAGAATATTTGTCAGCTAAATTCTATCCACTCAACCAAGACTTGGCTTCGGTGTTGAGTAGCACACGGTGATTCGATGCATGGCTCATCCACCAAAGACTCAAACAACTTTTAAACCTTAATCCATTCCACACAAAGTTATCTTAATATTATTTAATAATTTATTATTAAATGAAAATCATAGCGACATCAGTCACCGTGCCGGATTCGCACACGAGGTCAGTCAAACTCAGGTTTAAAAATATAGGGATATTACACTTTCGAAATGAAGTGACCACGCTTGGAAACAGAAGCGCCTATGCTTCCAAGATGAAAAAGATTACGCTTTTCATATAATTGAATCAGACTATCTCTGTGATACTGCACTTTTCATCATCTCCTGTTCTGGTTGGCTCTGTCCAGCACTAGCAACCATCATCCTGACCCTCTTTAGGGAGAAAGTTATAATTTTATGACCCAACTCACCACAGGCCTTACAATGGCATGTCTTTTTCTATGATTGTTCAAAACTAACCTTAATTTTAAACTTCATTCTATCATTGTTGCTTGGCCGCCTACCCTTGGTGGCACATCGTAATGGATCTCATACTGTAATGTTGGCATGATCTTGCAATAGAATTCTTTCACTAGCCTCTGAGGAGTCGCAAGGATAGGATGTGACGGTAGTGCATCTTTCATTGTCCTCTTCTGTTCTAATGGCCTCTACGTCTTCTAATAGTTTGTCCATCCCTCCAATGTGTAATCCATCAAGCGATTCGATTCTATCCCCAACTGAATTAACTTTAGTCCCACTTCTCTCAACTTTTATATTTTTATTGTAGAAACCGAATTAGAATCTACTTTCTCACTGACCCCTAAATATATAGTGTTGTATCTAGCTTCTTTCGTTCATCGAGGTAGAACATACTTAGATGAAATTTGCTCTATCTCTTCATTGAAGTAAATATGAAAGATGTGAGAACACAACAAACTCTTGGTCTGGAAATGCTTGTAGTTACAAGTGGTCGTGGCATCTCCATATTTGAAACAAACTTTGAATGTTCGACCACTATCCTTTGTACCATCCCCACCACTTTTACGCACTTGGTATACAATAATCGGCCCGACTTCCTCTTCGACCACCTTTTGGGACTTCAAAGAGGCAAACTTTCGAACTCAAAGTGGAATCTATCGAACATGATTCTTGTATATATAGTAGCGGCATGCCTCTCGATTGAATTTTCGAATAAAAGCTTCGGTGTCGTAGACATTAAGACGAGATCCTCCTTATTTTCTTTATCGCGACAAGATTGGACGGCAAGATTGTATTGCTTGACATATTTTATCAAACTTGTCTGGTCATTGACATAGCTATCGAAGAAAGAATTTATGCTCTCACCGCGTTGCGTAGCGGTCATACCGGCCTAAAAGTTATCGCTCAAGTAGCATGGAATCTATTTCCTTCTAAGAGCGTATATTTGTTTGAACCACACGTTTTCTTACAATTGAAACTCCTCCACGAGTTTTGCCCTTCTCCTTTCGAAATCATCAACCGTTTGACTGAACTTGTACTGATTATACTTTCTCTCAAAATTCTCAAACTTTACCTTCAGCTGAGAGAGATAGTTCAATTCATTCCTCCCTATGTGTCATATGCAGAGGCAATGCGTTGTCCCCGGAAGAACTTAGGATATGGCATTGCTCATCTCATTGTATTGGTCGGTGATGATTGCATTAAGTTTCTTACCACCTATGCACTTGAGTCACGTGTTAAACAACTAAATGAATGGCTCCTCCATCTCATTTACGAGCAACGCACATCTAAAAAGCTTCGTCTATCAATGATGGTTGACCCCCATAAATGGGGCGAAAGGCAGCAGCAATTTACTTGTTTTGTAAGTGGTATCGAATACTATCACATTACCGAAATATTGATATGCTACGCGCGACCTATGATCAGCCCAAAATATACTACGCATATAATATTCTTCGTCTAGTTCAGCTTCAAAGAAGAAATCATCTCCTATATTCTGCCTATCAATGAAGGACTTGATGACTGTCATGCACATTGAATGGATGTTACTCTCCTTTCTTATCTTCTTTAGGTAATCCTGAGTTTGTTGAACGCCAACCTCTCCATCCAAACTCGACAAAACAATAAAAATTTTGGAAGGAGGAATTATGTCATCAAATGTCTCAATCAATGATTTACTTGCCCCACTCATCTTATTATGTGATCGGAGTTCCTTCACCTTCGTAGGTATACATAACTGATAATTATGCGGCTCTCTAAATTCTATTACCTCTCATAACTTTTGGTCGTTGATCCTAATCTTCAACCTTGCCTCACATTCATATCTGTTATCTCTTGAACACTTTATATCGGCGTATATTTTGTGTTTGTCAGGCTACTTAAACCCTTCGAACGAACATACATATTTTCTCTTTATAATCTCCCCCTTTGCATTTTTGTAAATATTACTTTTCTTAACGCTGAAACAAACTTTCCTCGCGTATAAATTATAGAAGTTATATGCCTCATCTTCGGATTGGAATTTCAAGCCGATACGTGGCTTTCATTCCTCTCTGGTATTCTTTGACCCTCCACAACTATCGAGCAGTTTGATATTCGTATCACAGCCAAGTGAAACTAGTTCTAAAGAAACCGTCTCAGGGGTGACATTTAAATCAACATCACCTATATTGAATCATTCGATCGAGTCTATTACAGCCCCTATATTAGATGAAAAATAAAGAAAATAGCACATAACAAGCGTCTGCTTCTACGAAGCGATGGCGCAACCTTAGAGAGCAACAACACTTCTATTTAGAATTGTTGGCGCTTCTACTTCTTCTCATAGTCGCTTCGTATTACTTCGGATGACAAGCGTCAAATATAATTTCAAAATATTTTCGAATGCTACTAATTTTATGATCACCACACGATTCATAACGATGCGATGACACTGCCATAAAGAGCGTCAGCGCTTCAAGTTAGAAGCGATGACACTTCTAACTCTAAGCAACAGTGCTTCGTATCGCTTCGCATGAAAGTGTCTACTTCAACAATGGGCTAAAAAAGAAATCAATTCATAACTATGCAATGACGCGACCATAAAGAACGTCAACGCTTCAACTTAGGAGCGATGGCCTTTGAAAATGGTCACGCCGTCGCTTTGTATCACTTCTCATAAGAAGCGTCAGCTTCTACGTCGAATATATTTAAAATATTTTCTAACCTGTAACTTTACTTCATTTATAATTTTACCTTAAATAGTCAAATGACACTGTTATGATCGACGCTCTAGTTAGAGATCCACAGAGAGAGAGAGAGAGGAAGTTGACAAAGCAACGCTTATATCAAGTCAAAGCTCCAGAGTGAGAGAGAGAAAAAAAAGTTTTCTCTTGTGCACTAGCGCTTCTTTCCAATTAGACACTCTTATGATTGACACTCCAGTCAGAGATCCAGAGAGAGAAGAAGTTGATAAAGCGACACTTCTATCCAGTCAGAGCTTCAGAGTGAGAGAAAGAAAAAGTTTTCTCTTATGTGCTAGCGCTTCTATCCAATCAGAGCTCCAAAGTGAGAGGGAGAGAGAAAAAGTTGACAAAGCAGTTGTCTCTTCTGTGCTAGAGACTGCGTTTGTGCTTCAGTCAGAGCTCCAAAGAGAGAGAGAGAGAGAGAGAGAGAGAGAGTTGTCCAGAGAGAGAAAGTTGTCTCTTGTGGCACTTGCGCTTCAGTTAGAGCTCTAGAAAGAGAGAAAGTTGATTCAGAGAGGCGCAAGCGAGAGAGAGGAAATAAAACGAGAGATAGAAAGAACCTCAGGAGAGAGAGAGAGAGAAGGAAAATTAGCGCCAAAATATTTAGCGTTATATTTTGAATTCATCGACTGCCCATATCATGACAAGACCTTTCCCCTTGGCACTTTCTCCTTCCTTTTTCTGTCAGGTATAACCTCAGTTTTAGTCCCTACTACTAGTACCTACATTACCTACCACTGTTAGTAGGCAAACCTGCTGTGTGCTAACCCGGGTTAGTGGAAATGCACTTTTCACGTGTCTGAAACTCATTGGGGGAGCTAGAGAAATCTCAACGCCTGAGCGCATTTTCCCCCTTGGCACTTTATCCTTCCTTTTTCTGTCAGGTATAACCTCAGTTTTAGTCCCTACTACTAGTACCTACATTACCTACTAACAGTGGTAGGTAATGTAGGTACTAGTAGTAGGGACTAAAACTGAGGTTATACCTGACAGAAAAAGGAAGGAGAAAGTGCCAAGGGGGAAGATCTTGTCATGATATGGGCAGTCGATGAATTCAAAATATAACGCTAAATATTTTGGCGCTGATTTTCCTTCTCTCTCTCTCTCCTGAGGTTCTTTCTATCTCTCGTTTTATTTCCTCTCTCTCGCTTGCGCTTCTCTGAATCAACTTTCTCTCTTTCTAGAGCTCTAACTGAAGCGCAAGTGCCACAAGAGACAACTTTCTCTCTCTGGACAACTCTCTCTCTCTCTCTTTGGAGCTCTGACTGAAGCACAAACGCAGTCTCTAGCACAGAAGAGACAACTACTTTGTCAACTTTTTCTCTCTCCCTCTCACTTTGGAGCTCTGATTGGATAGAAGCGCTAGCACATAAGAGAAAACATTTTCTTTCTCACTCTGAAGCTCTGACTGGATAGAAGTGTCGCTTTATCAACTTCTTCTCTCTCTGGATCTCTGACTGGAGTGTCAATCATAGGAGTGTCTAATTGGAAAGAAGCGCTAGTGCACAAGAGAAAACTTTTTTTTCTCTCTCTCACTCTGGAGCTTTGACTTGATATAAGCGTTGCTTTGTCAACTTCCTCTCTCTCTCTCTCTCTGTGGATCTCTAACTAGAGCGTCGATCATAACAGTGTCATTTGACTATTTAAGGTAAAATTATAAATGAAGTAAAGTTACAGATTAGAAAATATTTTTAATATATTTGACGTAGAAGCTGACGCTTCTTATGAGAAGTGATACAAAGCGACGGCGTGACACTGTTATGATTGACACTCCATACTAATTGATATGGGCATGACACGTAGTGCCTCTTTTTTAAATTAACGGGTGGCATGGGACCCACTTTACTAACTAGAGTTAAATTTTTAAAATATTTTAAAAGTCATAATCCTTTTTAGCCGTCATTCTTGACTTTTTTAAAAGTCTTTTTAAAGTCTCTTTCTTTTCTGTCCCTTCTCTCTTTTTCTAAGAAAGTGTCAAATTTACTTTTTCAGGTATATTTTACTCAAAAAATATAAGTGTCTGATAGCAAAGTGCTAGCACCTCTGCAAATAAGTGTCGATGCCTTGTTTTAGGGGCGTTAGCACTTTCATAAAAAAATAATAATAAATAAATAAAACGCTTCAAAATAATAAAAAAATTCTATGGAAATGCTAGCGCCCCTAAACGAAGCGTCGATGCTTCGTTTTAGGGGAGTCGGCACTTCGATAATTTTTATTTTATTTTATTTTTTTGGAAGCGCCGATGCCCCTAAACGAAGCGTCGGCGCCTTTAAAACGAGGCGTCGACGCTTCGTTTACGGGCATCAACGCTTCGTTTTAGGTGCGTCGATGTTTCGTTTCGGGGTGTTGGCACTTCGCTATCGGGCGTCACATTTTTTGATTAAAATATGCATGAAAAAGTAAGTATGACAGTTTCTTGGAAAAATAGAGAAAAGATAGACACTTTAAAAAAGTCAAGAATGATGGTTGAAAGGGTATTTAGCTTTTAAAAGTGTAACCCTAATTAGTATAGTAGGCCTCATGCTACCCATCACTTCACAAAAAGGGCGCAACGTGTCGCACTCATATCAATTGGCATAGAGATATCTCTACGCCCGACCGCATATCCCTGGCCCTCTCTCTCTCTCTCTCTCTCTCTCTATATATATATATATATATATATATATATATATATATATATGGGAGCCGGTTTCGTCCTTCATGGTAGGTCACCATCCTCCAAGGTCAACGTGGAGGTGCACATGGCGCCCAAAACATTGTTGGAGTGCCACGTAGAGCACAAGTGGATGGTTTAGATCAATATTTAAAAGAGATATTTGAAAAAAAACTTTTTAAACCGACAGGTCAAAGTTTGGCGGGGTTCATTGGTCCATATTTCACGGTTCAAAAAACACACGGTGGAGATGAATTTTCAATTATTATTTTTATCAAAGATAATCTAAGCAATATACCTGAGCTCCACATGATATCGAAACAATATTTTGGATGCCACGTGGAAGCTTAGAGGACGGTGACCGTCCTCCCATGAAGGACAGACACTTGTTCCTATATATATATATATTCTTGTTATCACTAGACTACCTTTATAGGAGTTGTAATTGGTTCACTAAAGTAGCCACCTTTTGAAAAGTCAAAGGTAGACTCTAGACTAATCATACCTTGACTAACAGGTGATCTCTTAAAAATGCTACTTTAACAGAGGGATCATTATCTTGGGCCTGATTGGCAAGCCTTTTCTAAGCACTTTTTTTGTATTTTAAGCCTCCTTTTTTTTTGCAAAGTTGCTTCCAAAAGTGACTTTTCAAGGTAAAATATTGGGTGAAAAACACTTTCCACCCAAAAAAGTGACCATCTTTAACTGAAAATGATGTGTGTTTTGAGAACCAGCCTAAGGTTGCTTCTCCATTTTAGCTAGAGGTAGCCAAACATGGCCCAGGTCCTTAGGTGAAAAGTGTTTCTCACCCAATATTTTACCTTGAAAAGTATTTTTTCAAAACCACCTTGCAGCAGGGCCATAAAGAGATTATCAGTTGTTGATTCTCAAATGTTGTTTCTCGAAAAACTCTATCACAATGTTGAAAATAGTATTTTAGAAGAAGCATCATGAGACATCTTCTAAGACAACACCATTTTCTGCTAGAGGTTGTAAGATCCTCAAGTGAAATATGTTTTTTAACCTAACATTTTTTTCCCTTGAGAAGTACGTTTTGAAAAATGGTTGCTAAAGAGGGCCTTCCTAATTTTGGAGAATTGCTTCTTCCGTTAAGGCTTATTGTCTCTTATTTTTCATGGAAATGTAGGTTGCGTATGACATAGCTCTTTAGTAGCCCCTATCATAGCAGAGTTCACCTACTAAAGTAGGTTCTCATCCTCTTTGTTAACATCCTGCTACCTGCTTTAGCAGGTATCCCTTCTCCTTAATAACTCCTTACATAGGAAGATTTTATGCAAGATTTACTTGTTCAGCAGTTCTATCCTCCTCTCTACCCACTTTTTGTTAGAGCTGATTTTATTTGCTCTTGTAGAAAATTAGTAAAGAGAAAGGAAGTTATCGCTCGAGCAGGTAAATCCTCCTTTACATATAATTAAAAAAAAAATGTAAAATAACCAAAGCAGATGAACTTTGTTGTGACTCGGCTAGCAAAGAGCTAAGCCATACGCAGCCGTAGTCAACTTAAAGCCATGTATGACTAACTCTCAACATATTAATCAATCCCCTTTGTAAAATGAAACCCAGGTCTCATACGCGGAATCCCATAAAACAAAAAAGGGTTTCCATTGGCCACGGCTCGAGGATGAATAAATAATACGCTTAAATCTGCTAGTCAGTAAAATTTCAACTTTTTTTCCCGTTTTTTAAAATGCCCAATTGACTAGAGAGGCCTTAGAGATCTGTCATTCTGTATCTCCATTTCTAAATGCCCACTTACAACAAAAAACTGATCACCTTTTCTAATAATATTTTAAGGTTAAATTAAGACCGTATATAGCCTATACCACTATAAACTCGGAAAGAAAGAAAGAAAAAGAAACAAGAAAACAAACTGAACCAACGTCTTGTTAACTATTACCGAGGCTCATTTTTCCTATTGAAAAAAAAAAAAACCAAGCCTCGTTTTGTTCGTTGTAATCTGTGCCGTTACTTATTAGCGTCAACTGGTGTACACAAAATACGCTATCTCATGTGATAACTACCTCAATTCATCTTTAACGACTTTATTCAGTTTTCTAAATCAATTGTAAACTACTTCATACCGAGCCGGCCATCACACCAAAACCCATATATATATATATATATAATCTTTTTCATGGTTTTGTTAACTATTAATAAGAACCATTTGATTTTTTTTTCATCTTGCTTATTCAAAAAAAGATTGTTTTGTCATCTTTTCCTACCCATAATCTTACACCATAAACTGCCTTAAATTGAATTTATGGAGATCTACAAGAATATACAAAATAAAATAATATACAAAGGCAAAGAGCATATCAAAAGGTGTCATAAAACAAAATGAGTGTTGGGTTTTCTTTTTCTGCTGAAAGTTTTTCTTGTTACACAGCATAGTGATCGGAGAGACCCTTGAGAACACTCACTTTTAATTGCAAATACAATATGTAATTTGAAACCTCCATAAAAAGCCTCTTCACACCCATCTCTTTGCACCCTGGAACAAGCTTTCTGAGCTTCTCTAGCTTTTTCTCTGTTGGAGATCTAATGGGGATCTTCTTCTTCTTCACTGAAACCATCCTCCTTGTCTTTCTACTCCTCCTCACTGGCAATGACCCTTTTCTTATTCTCATCCCTCACAGCCTCAAAACCACAGAAGAGAGTTTTGAAACACTGAATATAAAGTGACTCTCTCTCTCTCTCTCTCTCTCTCTCTCTCTCTCTCTCGGATAAGGTCAATATAGTGGAATGATAACATGTGGAACACTTATAGAGAAGGACCGACAAATTATTATGTTATAAAAAGCCAAAGAAACGAAAAAAAAAATAAACCCAACAAGTCATTATGTCAAATCTTCATATAACCTAGCTTAGATGTTAATGCTTTACAGCTTCCACAACACTACATGTAATCAATCAAACCACCTACCAAACCAAGTGGAGGGAGCTCTTTTGGTGGTTTATGAAACATAGAGTGGGGCTCTCAGTGGGCTGGGTCGGTGTAAAAAACTGGTCAGACTTTTCACTATTCAATCTTGGCCCAGTACCTACTCTGGCGAAGATATATTCAGCCCAATCCGGTCCTTTCAAAAGACCAGAGCAGGCCTCAAAAACTCCTCTTCAAGAGGTGTTATTGTTTGAGTTAGCCTACAATGGGTGTCCACTCTTCATAGATATCACAATTCACATGTTCCTGTGACTCAGTGATGTGCACGGATTTCTATGCATTGGAAGTCCGTACAAGTCACTAAATCATAGGGACATGTGGCCGGTGAGGAATGACCACTCATTGTAGACTAACTCTTTTTATATTTCCTCTCTAGATTTTAGTAAGCTAATCGGTACCTTTAATACTCCATTGACATTATAATATATATATATATATATATAGATATATATATATATCCTTAACTTAAATCATTCAACAGTTTAATATCAAGACATCTTAGTAACACTACAAAAAATAAGACTATTAGCGATAGATTTTTCTAGTAAAAAATTGCCGCTATTAGTCCTGTCGCTACAAAAAATTGCCGCTATTATTTTTGTAACGGCAGTTTTTGTAGCGACAGGACTAATAGCGGCAGTTTTTTATTAAAAAAAACTGCCGCTAATAATCTTATTTTTTGTAGTGTAAAATGTTCTGATTCATATATATAAAATAGTCATATGTAAAAGAATATATAGTATTTATCATGGTATTAAAAATCGGCCTATACCGATATATATCGGTGATTCATATTAATTTCTCGGCAAACCGATACGTATCGGTATCTCAATTCAGTATCGGTATTGGTATCGGTTTCGGCTGATACCTCTATTTTTTTTTTTTCAATATAGGCCTATACGTATCGGTATCGTGATACGTATCGGTCCTCCATGGACCGATACCCAAGTCCAATACTGATTTTGACATCTTGATATTTATATTATATGTACTATTTGGGCCAGGTCAGGGCTGAGTTTGGAGCATTCAATGTAAACCCGCCTAGGATAACTCTGGTTTGAGCATAAAAAATCCGGCATTTCAGTGCTGGCTGCCAGGCTAAATCCGGGCCTGCCCAGCCCAGGCCAGCCCATGCACTACTCACTACCTCTAATATTTGCACCCGTATATCTCTGACTATCTGTATAGTGATGGCTATCTGCCTATGTGCCGACAACCTAAGTTTCTTTTGGGTATATGTGGTGCCGCCAAGTGGCACGTGACAGCTTAGCCAGATAAGATGAAAGATAAAATCACGTGACCGTCTCTATCCATTATGCCTCACATTGAATGCAACGCACGTGCAGGGTGTGATTATATGGTGGATTGTCCTAATGTTTGGAGTTCCTAATAAAAGGGAACATGTGGAAGAGAATTCCTATTGAGGACTCCACCACCCCTCATGCATTATTCTTATGAGTAGCTTTAAACGCATCTATCGAATTTTGCTGGGCACCTACATTAAAAATCATAGATTCCTTTAATTAGAACGACGAGATCAATTTTTGCACTACTCTTTCGCACAAGAGATTTTGAGATTATGGCGCACCTATCAAACGAATAGCTTTCGATTCTATATGACACAGATCTCAAAAACATGGCCCTAAAGTCATATTTAAGTGTGATATGTATCATGTAATTTTAGGGCCACTTTTTTAAGATTTGTGTCAGGTGTGATAAAAAATTGACAGTCTGATAGGTGCATCATGATCTCAAGATCCCATGTGTAAAAGATGGGAGCGAAAAACGATATCCATCGTCTAATTTAAAGCAATCAATGACTTTTAA
Organism: Chloranthus sessilifolius; assembly: GCA_021018995.1. Taxonomy (NCBI): domain Eukaryota; kingdom Viridiplantae; phylum Streptophyta; class Magnoliopsida; order Chloranthales; family Chloranthaceae; genus Chloranthus; species Chloranthus sessilifolius. Next base: position 26,336,143 of record CM037597.1, on the reverse strand, counting down.
CATAAGTGCACAACAAAATTCGATGGGTGCGTTTAAATCTACTCTGCTATTGTTGGTGTTGTTATTAGGAACACAACATCAGCACCCCAATAGTGAGGTGCACAGTTATTTAATATAAGCCTATACGTATTGGTTTAAATCTACACTTGCTTGGCAATGCTAGTTTTCAATGTCACAGCACACATTGGAGATTGCTGATTGGTTGGGCGGTATAGGTTTTTTATACGCATATACCACTTAACGGTCCAAATTAACCTTAGCCCTCCGATTATCGGAGCTGTAAATTAGTAAAGTATTACTTCACCCTGATCATAATAAGTTGGGGATAACGGCTCCGGGCTGACGTTTAAATGATTTAGCATTATTAAATTTGTAACTTTTATCTCTCTTACTTGAAGTGTGATTTATCATGGCAATTCATTGATGTAACATATCTTACACTAAAAAAGAACGCTTAGAAGTTGATATGAATCATTCGATTGATGAACTTTGATATCAGCCATTCAAACTAAAAATAATGATTGGTAACTTGATATTATAATCAATAAATCAGATGATTCGAATCGCTAAAAGAACTTGATTTTTGGGCTGATTTTCCTTTGATGTATGATTTATCACTTTGACGGTGTGGGTTACTCACATTATCAACCATTAATGATATAAGACCTTTTAAACACCAACTTGATGTCTGTTTAAATGACGGTCTGAAGAGTCAGTCCCTAATAATTTTGTGAAACTTATAAGTAGTCTTTTTTCTACCATTCATGGGGAAAGCTGACTTCCACAGGTTTTAGAATATCTGATATTTGGGATTTTCATAATAGGGTAAATATTGTTAGGGCCCACTCTCCAAACCGTCCTTTAGACCAAAATGGTGATTAAATTAAATTATCTTACAAAACCAATTGTTTAAGATATGGGTGACATGTATTGTCAAAGTGATAGATCATATATTAACGTGAAACAAGCTCAAAAATAGTATTTTAGGGAGATTTAAACTATTCAATTTATAAACTTTAATATCAATCATTGCTTTCAATTGTAATAGTTGATATTAAAATTCATCAATTGAATGATTTACATTTATTTATAGTCATGTTTCTTTGGCCGGAGATATATTTCCACATAGATTGTCACTTGGATAATTTAGATTGATTAAAAATGTTCACCAAATGGCATTATTATAATCACACTTTAATGATATGAGATTAAAAGTCTATCTTATATGGTATAAGATTATTTAAATATCATATTTAAATGTCGGTCACGAGCCATTGTCCAATATGGTTATATAACACGTGAACGTTTACTTAAGCAAAAATTTACCTATCAATAAATTTCCCCATCCAAATCTGCCCATTTCATTATGGGCTCTATTATAAATATAAACAATGATTTATATTGCCTAAATTGAATAGTGTGAATCCTTTGAGGGGTATATTGTTTGAGCCGTGTATCTATCTATCTATCTATCTATCTATATGATGCTATGAAAAAATGGCTGGTATTACTATCACAACACTTAATGCTACTACCACCTCCCGTAAACAAAGGAAAAATCTCTTGATTGATTTACATCAGACGTTGGAGATTATTTTTCGTTCCCAATCTTTCACATAATACATCTTAAGATCATAGACCTACTATCATACAGATGTTGATTCCACATTGCATACATCCCAAAAATTGAACGTGAAGACGCTTAATTGTAATTATTATCACGGTCACTTTTTGGGATGATTGCCATGTGAAATCACTTTATGGCCGTCTGATGGTAGACCTATCTATGATGTTGAAGTCTGAGACGAAAAACGATTTCTATTTTCTAATTCAAAATAGTCAACAAATTTTCATTTTTTTCTTTATTTTAACATCAAATAGTGTGGTAGTAACACCAACCTAAAAAATTTGCCTACCGACCCCATCCTCATCAAATAAAAACAAAAGAGTACCTCTTCAGCCCACACAATCTTTGCGGGCGGCTCTGTTCGAAACCCTTGAAACCAGTTGACTATTTTGAATTAGATGATGAAAATCATTTTTCATCATAATCTGCCACATAATAGATCTTGAGACCATAATAGTATGCTAGCCATTTTTGGGAATCTGGACCAAATAAAATTAAAAACAGACCGTCTAATGAAACATTTTTTATCTTAAGTGCCATACTGGCGTGAAAACCCGATCTAATCGTCTGATTCGAAGCGCCCTCAGACATTCCATGAATGAGAAATGAGGTACCCAAAACAAAATTTGATAAATTAGGCTGTCACTCGCAAAAAGGCAGTGTTTTAGTTTTAATCAGGTTTTACCGAGGTCACGGTCCTAAAAATTCGTGAAAACGTCGTTGAATTTAGTTGTTAAAAGGTTAGTCAAAGGAAAAAAAGGAAACCACCAAAGAAAATTAAATGAAGGACCAACAAGACGCATGAATTCAAAGGCCCGCACACTGCACGTGTATTGTGACAGGTGTGTCAATAGGAATGCTCCATATGTACTGATTGTACGGATGTTATCCATAGTTTATCTTTGACAAGTCAATGCGATATCACTGCCTCCCAGCCGGGGGAGTCAATAAATGTGATGTGATACAGTGACACTGTGCGTCTTCTTCTTATGAGCATGGTTTTTAATATCGGGATATTGTGCGTCTTCTTCTTATGAGCATGATTTTAAATATCGGCTATACCCCGTTATATACAGGTCGATATGTATTAGGTTTGCCTTGGTCGATAGGCATCGGGTTATGATCGATTATTTATTATATATTATAATTATATTAAATTCAAATCTTAATTTATTACAAGCGCACAATGAAAATTGTAGAACTAGTATAGGATCGATTCCACGATAAAGTTTATTATCTAATTAATTCTTAATTTATATTTTTTATCTAAATTTCTATCTTAAAAACTTTTATTGATCTTTAAGATCTAATCTACTGGAGAAATATGAATAAAAGAATTGGTTATTAAACTAAAAAACATAAAAATCACTACAAAAAATAATACTATTAACAGCAGTTTTTTTTAATAAAAAACTGTCGCTATTAGTCCTGTCGCTATAAAAAATTGCTGCTATTATTTTTGTAATGGCAGTTTTTTTTAATAAAAAACTGCTGCTATTACTCCTGTCGCTACAAAAAATTGTCGCAATTATTAAAAAAAACTACCGCTAATAGTCTTATTTTTTGTAGTGAATAAATTATAATCCTCCTTTTTCAGATTAAGGTCGTTAATCTTAATCTTCAGCTTTCGGATATTTATGAAAATAAATTGTATCGTTATATCATATTTTTAGTCTCCTAGCATTGGTCGTCAATCAAGTCTAAGATTCTATCAATACAGATTTAATCTAATCAACAATCAATCAAAAATTTGAGCATCAATCAAACTCTAGAAAACTAAAGATGGAAAAGTAAAAATCATTACACTAATCTCTAAATTCTAACTTGAGTCGTCAATTCAAATTAAAACTTGGAGATGTTTACAAAGTAAATAAAATCTAAACTAAAAAGCAAAGTAAAATATATTCTTCACCCCTTAGCTGCAGTCATCAATTGCTCATAAGAAATTACAGATTTATACACTAATTTTCAGCACTCAATTGCAGTCGTCAATTGCTCTTGAGAAATCTCTTATATCTAATCTACTATAACTATGTTACACTACTTTGATAAGAAGAAAATTCAATCTCAGGCGTCAATTGATGATGAAATTCTTCGATGCTTATTTATAGATCATAAGGGGTCGATTTACAAAAATCTAGTAAACCAACCTCTTATTTATAGATCATAAGGGGTCGGTTTATAAAGATCTAGTTCCAATAAAAGAAACTACTAAAAACAAAATATTTCTAATATAACTCTAATTCCTAATTTTATCTTTTCTTGTTTTTTTTAGTTGATGCGCTTCTGGATTGTTCTTTATTGAGCAGCAACAGAGTCGTTCGGATTAGATCTTTATCAATCTTCTCAGATCCGTGATTCACCAGACTTTTGATTCCAATAGTCTTCTAATTCTGGATATGGCAGTGTTAAACTCTCACGTGATCCGCAACAACAATGTATAGTAGAAAATTTCTATTTTTAGGAAATCGTAAATAACGATTTCTTTCTTATTCTTTTCTGAAAAATCGTAATTAACGATTTCTTTCTTATTTTTTTCTAAAAAATCGTAATTCACGATTTTCTATTTTCAGTAGGCTTTCAACGAACAATTTCTTCTTTTAGATCGATCGCTTTCTTCTTTTGTCGCTTTCTGAAGAATCGTATTTTGAAGAATTACGATTTTTCAGTCTTCCTGTTATTGGCGAATCGTCTTTTTACTGCTTTTTGAGTTCATTTTGACAACGATTAGCACTTAGGCTCTAATTTACTACTTATCTTTAATATCTGCACATCAGTAACTCATTAGTAACAAACTAAATCTTAGCATCATTAAGTTAAAGGTGATAAAATGATAAATTATGTAACTGATCAAGTTAGCCCCCCTTCGATCGATATACACCCATGACTTAATATAAGCTCTCAAATATCGGATCAAACTTGTCAAATATTTGTCAATTCAGGTCATATTGGGCCACATCGGCCAATATGTATCGATTTGCCGAAAAACTGATATGTATCACCAAAACGTATCAGTATCAGCCGATATTTAATACCTTGGTTGAAGGTATTGGTGGTCTAGTGGTGATGAACCACATGGAGAATGTGGTGTTGTTCGCCGTGGTATAGGAGATTGTCGTGCTATGAAACATTGTGACCAAGTGTAGGTACAAGAATAAAATGATTGAAAATATAATAAAAGAAAGGGTAAATTTATGTAATTTCAAGGGAAGAAAAGGAAAAAAATAAAATAGGAATTATAAAATATTAATAATTATAAAAAATTTTAAAATTTATATATTTTTGACAAAACAAGGATTTAAAAAAAATATTTTTTCCGACAAAAGGGGGTTAAAAAGCCTTTTTTTTTTAAACAAAAAGGGGGAATTTTTCAAAAACAAATATTAATTTTTTTCACATTTTTTTTTCATTTTTCCTGAAAAACGTATTTTTTTGGTCACTATGATGTGTCGTGTGATTGGTAGTCATGGCAGAAAAGATGGTAGTGAGGTGGTTTTTAGGGTATTGAGGTGGTTTTGGTGGTAGAAAAGAGGCGGTGCTCAAGGCGTGAGGTGGTCGTAGAGGTTGTTTGTGGTGGAGGTGATGGTCATGGTAATGATGGACTATTATGTGTAGTGTGCTGGTGGTGCCAATCATGGTTTAAAAGGTGGCGATGACGGTGTTGGAGAAGGTGGTGGTTGCGTTAGCGTTGTGGCCGTGATTTAGAAAAAGGTAGTAGTTGTGGATTGGGGATGGAGGAAGTAAATACTTGTGAGTCTTTGATTTTGATTACTTTTTAATTGTAGGATTCATTTGGATACATATAAATAAGTATTAATTTTTTAAAATTATTTTTTATAATTTCAAATCCTTTCTTTTTTTATGTAATTGCAGTATAATTATATGGTAATGATCGCCCCTATGGAGTCACACCTTGACTCGATCCAGAAGACAATCCATCTTTGCGGTCAACATTGACCGCAGAGATCTGAAAGGTCTCTTGACTCGAGCCATAAATATAATATATAAGTAGAAAAGAACACTATCTATAAATATACGTCTTATGTAAACAGTTCGGGGAGCAGTTGGACCGCAGTCAAACCAGTTTGAGTGAGCCGGACAGGCTGTTCTTACAGTTCAGGCCATAGTTACTTAATTAGCTGACTTGATAAAATCGAATTCAGGTTTGCAATTCACAATTTGTTAGCATTAAGCGAACTCAATTCGCTAGGGATAGCATAAGTATTAAAATTATTTATTAATTTTTTAAATAAATAAATACAAATGACCCCTTGATTAGCTATAAAACTTAAAAATCTTAAAATCTTATGTTTAATTTATAAAAAAGAATCCCTTCTTTATGTTTTAATTTTTTATTGCAAACAAAATACTTTAACATTAATTCGATAATTTACTTTCGACGCTAAATTGGGTTCGTTGTACCCAATTCACAATTCGCTGGGCAACTCTTTGCTCGAGAAAACGTATGCGCTCTAGCTTCCCGCTTACTCCCTGTTATATTTATTATTAACATAATAAATATTTTAATAATTAAAAAAAAATAAAACTTTATTTTGATTTCTTAATTTTGGATTGGGTTTTAGGCAATAGATATTCTCAAGTTTTATATGCAAATAAATAGTCTCACATTAGTAAAAGTAAAAAATACCTAGGCTATATATAAAAAATACCTAGCGGCGAGCCGCCGCGTTCGCGCACACGCGCGTGTGGCGATTGGCGTTTAGACGCATTGGCGCTTTAGGCGCGCACGCACTTTGCACTTCACACGTGCGCATCGTCGCAAGGAAAAATTTGACTTTTTGACCAGATAGATCCAACGATCAAATTATTCATGGGCCAGGTCGGGCCTAATGGGCCACTAATCAATGGGTCAATTCGGTTCTATTGGGCCAAACGGATTGGTCAAATGTTAATCGTTAGACCCAACCGTTTCATAACCGCTTATAAAGGTGTACAACCGTTCGAATTTAAATTCGAAAAATTACAACCTTTCATGCAGCCGTTGGATGTAGCGATTGAGATCTTTGAAAGATTTTAGTCGTCCAAAATATGACTGTTGGTCCAACAGTTATATTGAAAATTCTATATAAGGAGGCCTTAGGACACAGATTCGGATACTCTAAAATCCATCGGAATCCTTGCATGAACCTGAGAATTTCCTCTTGCTTTCTTCTTTTGGTGGTACTTCATTAGATTGAATTTTCTAGGGCGATCCTCTACTGTTGCAAAGTAAAGGATTGCATCCAAGAGATTGGGCTCGTTGTATTCTGGAAACATCTCGCTGGTACCCTTTTGCAAACTCGAGAATTTATTCGAGTAGGGAGCGAATAGCGTTTTAAAGACAACGATTACGTGCCTCGAGTCAAATTCTCTTGCCTATTTCATCACTTTCGGATTTCTGTTCTTAATTTTATCTAACAATTTTAAAACGCTATTCTGTTTTATAATGACTTCAAATTTGAAAGTGATGACTCACGACTTCATCAAATTGGAGCGATTCGACGGCAACAACTTTAAAAGATGGCAACAAAAGATACATTTCGTATTGACGACTTTGAAAGTTGCTTACGTCCTAACCACTCCAAAACCTGCAGAGCCTGAAGATTCTGATGGAGAATCTCTTACCAATGTTTATAAGCATCAGAAATGGGAGCAAGATGATTATATCTGTAAAGGTCACATTCTCAATATGCTAGTAAATTCACTCTTCGATGCATACTAGAGCATGCCGTCTATAATGGAACTTTGGAAGGCGCTGGAGACAAAGTACAAAACAAAATATGCCAGTACAAAAAGCTTTATTGTAAGTCAGTATTTAGATTTTAATATGACTGATAATAAACCGATTATCGATCAAGTTCATGAGATTCAGTCTATTATCGGTCAAATTAATCAAGAGGGCATAAAAATAGATCCCATTTTTCACAATCATGCAATTATCCACAAATTGTCTGTCTCATAGAAGAACTACAGAAACACTCTCAAACATAAAAAGAAAGAACTTTCGTTTGAAGAGTTGTGCCACTATCTTCGAGTCGAAGATGAACTTCGGGTTCACGACAAGAAAGATGAGCAATCTCAATTAACTTCAAAGGCTCATATGGTGGAGGTTGGTACGTCCAAATCACATGGAAAGCGGAAATGCAACTTTAATTCTGATAAGGCTAACAACAAAATAAGAGCCAAGCTCATCAGGGCCAGAAGAAAAATGGCAGTTGTTATCACTGTGGTAAACCCGATCACTTCAAAAATGATTGCAGACTTCTGAAAAGGGAGAAAGAATTTCAAGTGAATGTGACTGAAGAAAAGTTTGTAGCCATGATTTCCGAAATCAACATGGTTGAAAGCGAAAAAGACTAGTGGATCAATTCTAGTGCCACTAGGTATATTTGTAATTGCCGATCTTTCTTCACCAACTATGTGGAGGACACAAACGGACAAGAGCTCTTCATGGGGAACGCTTCAACTGCAGAGGTTAAGGGTCAAGAGAAAATCAATCTCAAATTGACCTCTGATAAGACCCTTACTTTGACCGATGTACTGTATGTTCCTGAGATTCGTAAGAATCTGATTTCGATCAGTTTACTCAATAAATATGGTTTCAAGTTAGTCTTTGAATCGGATAAAGTTGTAATCACCAAGGGTGATATATTTTTGGGGAAAGGATATGTCTGTAATGGGATGTTCAAATTAAATGTAATCAATGAAATGCCTTCTTCTGTTTATATTATTGATTATCTTTCATTATGACATGATAGATTAGGGCATGTGAATGTTAATCGTTTAAATTCTATGATCGAATTAGAATTAATTCCTAGATACGAGAAAAATATTTATGAAAAATATAGAATTTGTGTTCAAACTAAAATCACTAGAAAACCTTCCAATAAAGTAGAAAGAAAATCTTAGATTTTAGAACTCATTCATACTGATATTTGTGATTTAAATAGTATTTTAACTAGAGAAAGAAAAACATATTTTATAACATTTATTGATGACTATTCAAAATATACTTATGTTTATTTGTTAAAATATAAATATGAATCTTTAGAAAAATTTAAAGCTTATAAAGAAGAAGTTGAAAATCAGTTAAATTTTAAAATTAAAACTTTAAAATATGAAAGAGGAGGAGAATATACTTCGTATGATTTCAGTGAATTTGGTGAAAATGTGGGGGTCGTACATCTTACGACTACACCTTACACTACTCAACAAAATGGTACAACAGAAAGAAAAAAACGTACTTTAATAAAAATAGAAAATACTATGCTTTTAAACTCCGATTTAAATTTAAATTTATGGGGTGAAGCACTTCTCACTGCTTGTCATCTTTTAAATAGGGTGCCACAAAAGAGTTCTAGTATAACTTCCTAGGAGTTATGGAAGAAAAGGAAACCAAATCTTAAATATCTCAAAGTGTGGGAGTGTAGAGCAGTGATTAGATTACCAGATCTTAAAAGATCCAAATTAGGTAATAGAGCCATTGAATGCGTATTTATTGGATACTCATTAACCAGTAAAGCCTTCAGAGTTTTGGTAACTGAATCTAAGGGTGCAATTGATAAAAATAGTATAATTGAATCTAGAGATACTGAATTTTATGAACATTAATTTTCTTCTATTCCTAGAATTAATAAAAATTTTGATAAAGAAAAATTAATTATAAATTCTGAAAATATAGAAAATACGGATTTCAAAAAAAGCAAAAGAGTGCGAAAAGAAAAATCTTTTGGTTTAGATTTTTATATGTTTATAGTAGAGGGAACAAGATCAGAATAAGTAAAGGAAACTATGTTTTCTTTTCATATCAAAAATGATCCATTAACATTTAATGAGGCTATGAAATCGCAAGATTCTGCTTTTTGAAAGGAAGCAATAAATGATGAAATAGAATCTATAATGGGTAATAAAACATGGAAACTAGTTGATCTTCTTAAAAAATTTAAACCTATAGGTTGTAAATGGATTTTTAAACGAAAACTTAAAGCTGATGAAACTATAGATAAGTTTAAGGCCCGATTGGTGGCAAAAGGATTTAGACAAAATGAAAGTATTTACTTTTTTGATACTTATGCACCAGTAGCCAAAATTTCAACTATTAGAATCTTAATAGCACTTGCTTCTATTTATCATTTATAAATTCATCAAATGGATGTAAAAACTGCATTCTTAAATGGTGAATTAGAAGAAGTTTATATGGAGCAACCTGAAGGTTTTGTAATGACCGGACAGAAGCATAAAGTTTGTAAATTAATTAAATCTCTTTATGGTTTAAAACAAGCTCCTAAACAATGACATGAAAAATTTGAAAGTGTTATTATTTCTAACGGTTTCAAAATTAATAAATCCGATAAATGTGTTTATAGTAAATTTTCTGCAAATAAGAGAGTTATCATATATTTATATGTCGATAATATGCTTATATTTGGTACTGATTTAGATAGTATAATAGATGTCAAATCTTTTCTCTCTTCCAATTTTGACATGAAAGATATGAGTAATGCTAATATCATCTTAGAAATCAAAATAGTAAGAAATGATAATGAGCTTACTTTAACCCAGTCTCATTACATGGAGAAAATTTTCAAGAAATATAATCATTTAGATGGTAAACCTGCATCTACACTATATGATCATAGCATCAAACTTGTTTATAATAAAGGTAGATCTGTAAATTAGTTAGAATATGCTAGAATAATCGGTAGTTTAATGCATGCAATGCACTGTACTAGACCTGACTTAGCATATGCAATTGCAAAATTAAGTAGATACACTAGTAATCCATGTCATGATCATTGGAATGCAATATCTCGTGTATTTAGATATTTAACAGAGAGTGTACATTATGGATTATATTATTCTAGTTTTCCTAATGTTTTAGAATGATACAGTGATGCAAGTTGGAATTCAGATTCAGATGAATCCAAGGCAACAAGTGGGTGGGTATTCACCCTCGGTGGTGTTGCGATCTCATGGAGATCTAAAAAGTAAATATGTATTACTCATTCCACAATGGAATCTAAGTTTATTGCCTTAACGGCATGTGGCCAAGAGGCAGAATGGCTTCGGAATTTACTCTTGGAAATTCCTTTGTGGCCAATACCTATGTCACCTATTATAATAAATTGTGATAGTGAGGTCACGAGAGCAAAAGCCTATAATAAAGTTTATAATGGTAAGAATAGACATATTGGTCTACGACACCGTTATGTTAGAGAATTACTCAAGGATGAAATAATTGGGATAGACTCAATTCGGACCAATAATAATTTGGCCGATCCATTTGCCAAAGGACTTTCTAGAGAATTGATAAAGAAAACATCTATCAAGATAGGACTAAAACCATATAGTTGATCACCTATATCAGAAAACCAACTTAATATTTGTACAACAAATCCTTAAGTTAAATGGTAGAGTACAACATGAGAGTGATGATTAGAAGCACTTTAATTTAATTAAAATGTCCATCCCAAGACAGGTATCAAGTGCTTGGAATCTGCAATAAAAAAGAGAAGGATGAGTATTTACTCTTAATAAGTTTGTAATATTTTGTGTTAATGTGTTTGATTACAGAAACACATTCGACATACTTACCTATGTGAATGTGGATGTCATAACCCCAGATTTTTGGGAACCGTACACGTCTTGTACCATGCACGTGTATGTGTGATTCACAAGGAAACTAAAACTATCAAATATACACTTTGTACACTTACTTTAACAAAGAGATATATAAGTGAATGAAGTGGAGAGGGGTTCCCCATATACGTCGCTGGGGTATGTTAAACCGCATGATAAATGCTTAGGTGTTTTAAATAATGTATAGGATGTTGTTGAATGAATTTTTAACGATGACAAGGTTTGAATGAAGGAAGAAAGAGTTTCTCGATCAGATCGAGGAGTTAAAAATTACCGCTCCTCGCTCGAGCGGTCTAATTGGCTCGCTCGAGCGAGGACAGAATATAAAATTTAGTTCTGGGCTCGCTCGAGCGAGACCCAAAACTAAAGGGAAGCTCGCTCGAGCGAGGTCTCTAGTAGAGCTCGCTTTGACTGCTCGAGCGATCTCAATTTAACCGTTCGAGCGAGGACAAATAACCGCTCGAGCGAGGCATCCAGTAGAGCTTCAGAAGGCTCGCTTTAATCGCTCGAGCGATCTCGCTTGAACTGCTAGAGCGGGCTCAAGTGACCGCGCGAGCGAGATCAAGTGACCGCGCGTGCGAGGAATTGTGCTCGCTCGCGCAAGGCACCACACAAGTGTTAATAGTTGGTGTAGTTACATGGAGATTATGTGCTCCAATGATTCTAGTAACCTTTCTAAACATATTCTGAACACATGAAATATAGGTTTGACATGAGATCGTGAAGTGTAAACCTCTACGAGAAAGGTGTGCATTGGAATTGCATTGAGGTAGGGAATATTCTTGAAACATGTGCATTATTTTATCAATTCATATATGTAGTGTAATCCAATTAAATAGTCAAGTACTGCATAATTATTATGAAAAAGGGTGTGTGAGTAAGTTTTAAGCGTGAAAGTCATGAGGTCCCCAGGGGACGTAAAAATTATAAAGTGGACATCTGGATGATGCGATTGAATCAGGGGCATCCCAGTGATGCAGATGAAAACTAACAGTGAAGCGAAAGTAATGGGATAAGGCCTAATGTAATAAAATTAGTACAATCACGGTAAATAACTATATGTAGAGCACATTGGATATTTTTATTATTTAAGGTTTGATTAGAATACCCCACCGATGTGGCGGGATACCTACAACTGACCCGGCAGGATATCCGTGACCGATATGACGGCCAATCCGTACATTCATAGCACATCCCAGGAATGTAGATTTGAGAATAGACCCCGCCACCTATGAGCAAGGGGCTTGGGCAGTATTCCCAGGGAATACACCTAACAACTGTCTAGTTAGACGACGATGGTGGGTATTCCATCGGGGCTCGATGCTATATTGCTCGGGGACTACTTAAGTTAAGATTTAAGTGATTAGGCCAAATTCACAACTAAATCAGCAAAGAGATTAAACAAAACCATGCAAAGTAACAGTCGAAATCATTATTTATTTCCAGTTATTTCAATTATTTTACACAAGTGTTGTATAATAATTTATGTTTTCTTTAAAACTGCTGACATATATGTGAAGGTTAATCTATATGTTCTTTTTGTTTCCCTACGGAGCTAGGATGTAGCTAACCCCTCTTAGACTATACGTCACAAGTCCAGGACTAGCGGCATCGAAGACTTCTGGAGACTTTGATCCAGGGGATTCAGACTCGTGCCCACTGAGGAGTCGAGCCTCCTCCTGAGGAATTCTTCTAGGAAACCCATTGCGTACTTTGAGAGTGAGTTGAGAGTATTAGGTGCGGCTTGGTATGTCAAGCCACTTTATTGAATGTAATTAAATACCGTTATGCTTTTGATAAAATATTTGGGATGAACAGCTATCTCCAATGGTTTGGATAAGTTCTTATGCCCATGAATTGGCATGGGATAAGAACTGCCTATAGAGACCATAATTAAATTTCTTTACATATGAGAACTTGTTTAGAGTAGATACGTGCGCCCTAGTTACAGTTTTTGGCTTGTATATACTAATGTATCGAAAAGAGTTTCAGGGCACGGCCTTAAGGGTCGTGCTGATGGTAAGGATTTCGGAGCGCCGAAATTCGGGCTGTCACAGTGGAGGTGCTGCAGCTTTCTATGAGATTATGGTTTTTCTCAAAAAAAAATATTCATGAAACCAGGGTATAAGCACAAGGCCATAATTGTGCTAGCTTTATAGAAAACTCGATCTTAAGAAAATATGTGTGTGTTATTTATCCGATCATGTCATATAGGGTCCTCAGTTCTAGACTATGGTCTCTGTGCATCCTGATAAGACTTTGATGAGTTTACACTAAGTGAAGGTTCAAACCCAAAAGGTACCTTTCATGGTATGCACATATTTTCGATACCAGTGTCTTTATTTTATTATAAATTTATGGGGAATTGTTATATTTATTATTAATATAATAAATATTTTAATAATTTAAAAAAAATAAAACTTTATTTTGATTTCTTAGTTTTGGGTTGGGTTTTAGGCAATAGATATTCTCAAGTTTTATAAGCAAATGAATAGTCCCACATTAGTAAAAGTAAAAGATGCCTAGGCTATATATAGAACATTTCACCTTCTATTATTGTTTGACAATAAGAAGAGAAGAGTGTGCCTAACGGCGAGCCGCCGCGTTCGCTCACGCGCATATGCGCGCCTATGCGTGGCCATTGGGGTTTAAGCGCATTGGCGCTTTAGACTCGCACGCACTTTATACTTCGCATGTGCGCATCATCGCAAGGAAAGGTTTGACTTTTTGACCAGATAGATCCAACGGTCAAATTATTTATGGGCTGGGTCGGGCCTAATGGGCCACTAATCATTGGGTCAATTCGATTCTATTGGGCCAAACAGATTGGTCAAATATTGACCGTTGGACCCAACCGTTTCATAATCGCTTATAAAGGTGTGCAACCATTCGAATTTGAATTCGAAAAGTTACAACCTTTCATGCAGCCGTTGGATGTAGCGGTTGAGATCTTTGAAAGATCTGAGTCATCCAAAATATGACTGTTGGTCTAACAGTCATATTGAAAAATCTATATAAGGAGGCCTTAGGACACATGGGCCAAACAGATTGGTCAAATGTTGACCGTTGGACCCAACCGTTTCATAATCGCTTATAAAGGTGTGCAACCATTCGAATTTGAATTCGAAAAGTTACAACCTTTCATGCAGCCGTTGGATGTAGCGGTTGAGATCTTTGAAAGATCTGAGTCATCCAAAATATGACTGTTGGTCTAACAGTCATATTGAAAAATCTATATAAGGAGGCCTTAGGACACAGATTTGGATACTCTGAAATCCATCGGAATCCTTGCATAAACCTGAGAATTTCCTCTTGTTTTTTTCTTTTGGTGGTACTTCATCAGCTTGAGTTTTCTAGGGCAATCCTCTACTGTTGCAAAGTAAAGGATTGCATCCAAGAGATTGGGCTCGTTGTATCATGGAAACGTCTCGCAGGAACCCTTTTGCAAACTCGAGAATTTATTCGAGTAGGGAGCGAATAGCGTTTTAAAGATAGCATTACGTGCCTCGAGTCCAATTCTCTTGCCCATTTCATCACTTTCGAGTTTCTGTTCCTAATTTTATCTAACAAATTTAAAACGCTATTTTATTTTATAATGGCTTCAAATTTGAAAGTGATGACTCACGACTTCGTCAAATTGGAGCGATTCGGCGGCAACAACTTTAGAAGATGGTAATGAAAGATACATTTCGTATTGACGACTTTGAAAGTTGCTTACGTCCTAACCACTATAAAACCTGTGGAACCTAAAGATTCTGATGGAGAATCTCTTGCCAATGTTCATAAGCGTAAGAAATGGGAGCAAGATGATTATATTTGTAAAGGTCATATTCTCAATATGCTAGCAAATTCACTCTTCGATGGGTACCAGAGCATGTCGTCTGCAATGGAACTTTGGAAGGCGCTGGAGACAAAGTACAAAATAGAAGATGCCAGTATAAAAAGCTTTATTGTAAGTCAGTATTTAGATTTTAAAATGACTGATCTGATAATAAACCGATTCTCGATCAAGTTCATGAGATTCAATATATTATCAGTCAAATTAATCAAGAGGGCATAAAAATGGATCTCATTTTTCACAATCATGCAATTATTCACAAATTGTCTGCCTCATGGAAGGACTGCAGAAACACTCTCAAACATAAAAAAGAAAGAACTTTCGTTTGAAGAGTTGTGTCACTATCTTCGAGTCGAAGATGAACTTCGGGTTTGCAACAAGAAAGATGAGCAATCTCAATTAACTTCAGAAGCTCATATGGTGGAGGTTGGTACGTCCAAATCACATGGAAAGCGGAAAGACAACTTCAATTATGATAAGGCTAACAAGAAAAATAAGAGCCAAGGTCATCAGGGCCAGAAGAAAAAGGGCAGTTGTAATCACTGTGGTAAACCCGATCACTTCAAAAAGGATTGCAGACTTCTGAAAAGGGAGAAAGAATCTCAAATGAATCCGACTGAAGAAAAGTTTGTAGCTATGATTTCCGAAATCAACATGGTTGGAAGCGAAAAAGACTCGTGGACCGATTCTGGTGCCACTAGGCATGTTTGTAACTGCCGATCTTTCTTCGCCAACTATGTGAAGGACACAAGCGGACAAGAGCACTTCATGGGGAACGCTTCAACTGCAGAGATCAAGGGTTTAGAAAAAATTAATCTCAAATTGACCTTTGATAAGACCCTTACTTTGACCAATGTATTGTATGTTCCTGAGATTCGTAAGAATTTGATTTCAACTAGTTTACTCAATAAACATGGTTTCAAGTTAGTCTTTGAATCGGATAAAGTATAATCACCAAGGGTGATATATTTGTGGGGAAAGGATATGTCTGTAGTGGGATGTTCAAATTGAATGTGATCAATGAAATGTCTTCTTCTGTTTATATTGTTGATTCTCTTTGATATGGCATGATAGATTATGACATGTGAATGTTAATCGTTTAAATTCTATGATCGAATTAGGATTAATTCTTAGATGCGAGAAAAATATTCATGAAAAATATAGAATTTGTGTTCAAACTAAAATCACTAGCAAACCTTTCAATAAAGTAGAAAGAAAATCTCAGATTTTAGAACTCATTCATACTGATATTTGTGATTTAAATAGTATTTTAACTAGAGGAGGAAAAAAATATTTTATAATATTTATTGATGACTATTCAAAATATACTTATGCTTATTTGTTAAAATATAAAGATGAAGCTTTAGGAAAATTTAAAGCTTATAAAGAAGAAATTGAAAATCAGTTAAATTTTAAAATTAAAACTTTAAAATATGATAGAGGAAGAGAATATACTTCGAATGATTTTAGTGAATTTTGTGAAAATGTGAGAGTCATACATCTTACGACTGCACCTTACACTCCTCAATAAAATGGTACAGCAGAAAGAAATAATCGTACTTTAATAGAAATGGTAAATGCTATGCTTTTAAACTCCGGTTTAAATTTAAATTTATGGGGTGAAGCACTTCTCACTGCTTGTCATCTTTTAAATAGAGTGTCACAAAAGAATTCTAGTATAACTCCCTATGACTTATGGAAGAAAAGAAAATCAAATCTTAAATATCTCAAAGTGTGGGGATGTAGAGCACTGGTTAGATTACCAGATCTTAAAAGACCCAAATTAAGTAATAGTCATTGAATGCGTATTTATTGGATACTCATTAACCAGTAAAGCCTTAAAATTTTTGGTAACTGAATCTAAGGGTGCAATTGATCAAAATAGTATAATTGAATCAAGAGATGCTGAATTTTATGAACATTATTTTTCTTACATTCCTAGAATTAGTAAAAATTCTAATAAAGAAAAATTAATTATAAATTCTGAAAATATAGAAAATACGGATCTCAGAAAAAGTAAAAGTGTACAAAAAGAAAAATCTTTTGGTTCAGATTTTTATATTTTTGTAGTAGAGGGAACAAGATCAGAACAAGTAAAGGAAACTATGTTTTCTTTTCATATCGAAAATGATCCATTAACATTTAATGAGGCTATGAAATCGCAAGATTCTGCTTTTTGGAGGGAAGTAATAAATGATGAAATAAAATCTATAATGGGTAATAAAATATGAAAACTAGTTGATCTTCCTGAATGATCTAAACCTATAGGTTGTAAATAAATTTTTAAACCAAAACTTAAAGTTGATGGAACTATAGATAAGTTGAAGGCCCGATTGGTGGCAAAAGGATTTAGACAAAAGGAAGGTATTGACTTTTATTATACTTATACACCGGTAGCCAGAATTTCAACTATTAGGATCTTAATAGCACTTGCTTCTATTTATCATTTACAAATTCATCGAATAGATGTAAAAACTGTATTCTTAAATGGTGAATTAGAAGTTTAGATGGGGCAATATGAAGGTTTTATAATGACCGGATAGGAGCATAAAATTTATAAATTAATTAAATCTCTTTATGATTTAAAACAAGCTCCTAAACAATGGCATGAAAAATTTAAAAGTGTTATTGTTTCTAACGGTTTCAAAATTAATGAATATAATAAATGTGGTTATAGTAAATTTTTTGCAAATAAGGGAGTTATCATATGTTTATATGTAGATGATATGCTTATATTTGGTACTGATTTAGATAGTATAATGGATGCCAAATCTTTTCTCTCTTCCAATTTTGATATGAAATATATGAGTAATGCTGATGTCATCCTAGGAATCAAAATAGTAAGAAATGATAATGAGCTTACTTTAACCCAGTCTCATTACATTGAGAAAATTCTCAAGAAATATAATCATTTAGATGGTAAACCTGCATCTACACCATATGATCCTAGCATGAAACTTGTTTATAATAAAGGTAGATCCGTAAATCAATTAGAATATGCTAAAGTAATCGGTAGTTTGATGTATGCAATGCACAGTACTAGACCTGACTTAGCATATGCACTTGAAAAATTAAGTAGATATACTAGTAATCTATGTCATGATCATTGGAATGCAATACCTCGTGTATTTAGATATTTAAAAGGAAGTGTACATTATTCATTACATTATTCTAATTTTCCTAATATTTTAGAAGGATATAGTAATGCAAGTTGGAATTCAGATTCAGATGAATCCAAGGCAACAAGTAGATGGGTATTCACTCTCGGTAGTGTTGCGATCTCATGGGGATCTAAAAACCAAACATATATTACTCATTCCATAATAGAATCTGAGTTTATTGCCTTAACGACATCTGACAAAAAGGCAGAATGGCTTCGAAATTTACTGTTAAAAACTCCTTTGTGGCCAATGCCTATGTCACCTATTACAATAAATTGTGATAGTGAGGCCACAAGAGCAAAAGCCTATAGTAAAGTTTATAATGGTAAAAATAGATATATTGGTCTACGACACCGTTATGTTAGAGAATTACTCAAGGATGGAGGAATTGGGATAAACTCAATTCAGACCAATAATAATTTGGCTGATCCATTTATCAAAGGACTTTCTAAAGAATTGATAAAGAAAATATCTATCGGGATATGACTAAAACCATATAGTTGATCACCTATGTCAAAAATCTAACTTAATATTTATACAACAAATCCTTAAGTTCAATGGAAGAGTACGACATGAGAGTGATGATTAGAAACACTTTAATTTAGTTAAAATGTTCATCCCAAGACAGGTGTCAAGTGCTTGGAAGTTGTAATGAAAAAGAGAAGGATGAGTATTTACTCTTAATAAGTTTGTAACATTTTGTGTTAATGGGTTTGATTACAGAAACACATTTGACATACTTACCTATGTGAATGTGAAGGTGCGGCCGCTTCCTATAAGATTATGGTTTTTCTTAAAAAAAAATATTCATGAAACAAGGGTATAAGCACAAGCCCATAATAGTGCTAGCTTTATAGAAAACTCGATCTTAAGAAAATATGTGTGTATTATTTATCCGATCATGTCATATAGGGTCTTCAGTTTAAGACTATGGTCTCTGTGCACCCTCATAAGACTTTAATAAGTTTACACTAAGTGAAGGCTCAAACTTCGATTTAAATTTAAAGTTATGGGGTGAAGCACTTTTCACAGCTTGCCATCTTTTAAATAGAATGCTACAAAAGAGTTCTACTATAACTCCATATGAGTTATGAAAGAAAAAGAAACCAAATCTTAAATATCTCAAAGTGTGGGGGTGTAGAGCACTAGTTAGATTACCAGATCGTAAAAGATCCAAATTAGGTAATAGAGTCATTGAATGCGTATTTATTGGATACTCATTAACCAGTAAAGCCTTCAGATTTTTAGTAACTGAATCTAAGGGTGCAATTGATCAAAATAGTATAATTGAATTTAGAGATGCTGAATTTTAGGAATATTATTTTTCTTACATTCCTAGAATTAATAAAAATTATGATAAAGAAAAATTAATTATAAATTCTAAAAATATAGAAAACACGGATCTCAGAAAAAGCAAAAGAGTGCGAAAAAAAAATCTTTTGGTTGAGATTTTTATATGTTTGTAGTCGAGGGAACAAGATCAGAACAAGAAAAGGAAACTATGTTTTCTTTTCATATCGAAAATGATTCATTAACATTTAATGAGGCTATGAAATCGCAAGATTCTGCTTTTTGGAATGAAGTAATAAATGATGAAATAAAATCTATAATGGGTAATAAAATATGAAAACTAGTTGATCTTCCAGAAGGATCTAAACTTATAAGTTGTAAATGAATTTTTAAACGAAAACTTAAAGCTGATGGAACTATAAATAAGTTTAAGGCCCGATTGGTGGCAAAAGGATTTAGACAAAAGGAAGGTATAGACTTTTTTGATACTTATGCACCAGTAGCCAGAATTTCAACTATTAGGATCTTAATAGCACTTGCTTCTATTTATCATTTACAAATTCATCAAATAGATGTAAAAACTACATTCTTAAATGGTGAATTAGAAGAAGTTTAGATGGGGCAATCTGAAGGTTTTCTAATGACCGGACAGGAGCATAAAGTTTGTAAATTAATTAAACCTCTTTATGGTTTAAAACAAGTTTCTAAACAATGACATGAAAAATTTGAAAATGTTATTGTTTCTAACGGTTTCAAAATTAATGAATTTGATAAATGTCTTTATAGTAAATTTTCTGCAAATAAGGGAGTTATCATATGTTTATATGTAGATGATATACTTATATTTGGTACTGATTTAGATAGTATTGGATGCCAAATCTTTTCTCTCTTCCAATTTTGACATGAAAGATATGGGTAATGCTGATGTCATCCTAGGAATCAAAATAGTAAGAAATGTGTACAACCGTGGGATCCGTGACGGTCCCATCGCAACGATGTGCTCTCTAACAAAAATATAGAGTCGCCACCCGGAGCTTTCGGTGTCCCGGGATACTTAGTTCATTTTTATGAGCACCGAAGTGCTAAAAATATGACTCTGAATCCGGTCCACACCAAAGGCTCTTGGGTTGGGGCTTCGGTTATCGATCGGGAAGGTGTTAGGCACCCAATCAACCCGCTTAACGCGGTCTCTACTAATAGCCAACAATAAAATAGATGAAAAGAAAAGGAAATGGTTCTCTCTTTCCCAAATGGGCCTCCAATGCTATTTGTGCCCCTCCGTTCCTACCGAAAATTCGGCGACGTAACGGCACAAATGAGAGGGTAGGGAGCGCTAAAAAGAAATAGGAGAAGAAAGGGGAGAGCCAGAGCCCTCGGGCCCTTATAGCACCGTAGAAGAGCCTTGTGTGGCTTGCTTTGAGGAGCTTTTGAAGGCTTGGATGGTAGAAAAATGGGTTCTAACCACTAAGGCTTACTAGCTAAGGGAGGGAGAAGGTAGGCTAGGGGATCACACACACCTAGGCTATGGGTTTTTGATGTAAAAACAAGCTTGGAAGAGGTTTAAAAATTTTTAAATTTTAGGTGAAAATAGTGCACTAAAGGGAGGAAGAACTTCTCACTTTTAAGTTCTTTCTCTCTTAAGCAAAATTCTCAACCCTTAAACCAAGGGGAGGGGAGCTCTATTTATAGGAAAAGGATGGATTAGGAGGCTACTTAGATGCTAATTGGGGTTAGCAATTAGGTAATCTCAAATCTAAGGTTTCCTAGGATTTTGAGAGCTTAGAAAGGTGCGAAGGTGGTTCTAATGGTAGATGATGGGGTGAGGCCTTAAGCCACTTAAAGGGTTGCAAATAGGCATGGAATGGGTGCAACAGAACTATCAAAACACACCCCAAAGGTCGAGGTGGTCAACAAGTCAAACCCCCATCACGAATTTCGGGGCAAAACTAAACAGTCACTGTTCATATGCCTGGCGCAACTATTAATCATGAATTTCGGGGCAAAACTAAAGAGTCACTGTTCATATGCCTGGCGCAACTAATAGTTGCGCCAGGCAAATGTACAGTGAAACAGTGAAGATGGCGCCTGGAGGTGAGCTCGCGAGGCTGGGGCCCACTGTTCAACCTGGCGCAACTATTAGTTGCGCCACTTCTCTGGGGATCCTCGCGCGGCTCTCGCGGGGCTCAGCCGATCCTCGAGCTGGGTTCCAAGTATGTACTTTTTTCTTTAAACTTTGGATCGCGATAACTATTGACATACACCTCCGATTGGGGCGATTCTTGGGCCGTTGGAAAGCTGGAGAAGTCCTCTTTTTGATGGTATATGATTTGGTGTTATTAGAGGACCTCAGATAGTCCTGGTGCACCACTCTTCATCAATTGCTTGGGAAGGTTAGGTTTAGGGTTTGGAATGGGTTCTAAGGGTCGGGATTGGTTTCTAAAGGTTCGGGGTAGGTTCCTAAGGGATCTAAGGTGATTCCTAAGGATTTAGGATGATTCCTAAGGGTTCCATACATGTCATCAAAAGCTCAGAATTGCACCTCTCTCGAAAGGTGTTTCGATCGGGCCTTGGGCCAAATTTGGGTGTCTACAGATTCCCCTCTTTGGTATCCGATCACTAGTAATCGTATGCCAAAGAAAAGAGACATCCGAAGAGGCCCAAGGCAATACTGACGGGTCCGCTGCATTCAGAACGAACTTCAAACATCGAGTGAGTAACATGGTGAGAAAACGAAAGCCCTGGAGTGCCAGGCTAATCATTCGTTTCTTGAGGTCATCAATTCCCAAGCGCTTAGCGACATTACTGGGCATAACCGAGGTGGAATGAGTTACGAAAGCCCAATAGCTAGGAAAAACGTTCACTTCTCGAGTTACGAAAGCCCGTTAGTCGGGAAATACGTCCGCTTCTCGAGATGATTTGAAGGTGATTGATGTTCGAGATTTATTCTGAATGCAACAGCTTCGTAAGTAAGAGGGGTGATCGACCCACATTCAAAGATAGGTGCGAAGTAAACATACGCAAGGCTCCACAGTTTCCATCCAATCCTACAAGGCAATTGATGACCTTATTGGATTATTCGCGGGTGCCCCTGCGGAAAGCAGGGTTCGAGATCTTTGGGAGAACCCATCGATCTCAAAGTTTATTTAGCATGACCACCTTAGCGAAGTGAATAGATGTCAACACTTTTTAGGAGTGCGTGCCATTTTTCAAAACGTGCCCCAGATCCACATGACCCAGAGTATCCAGTTTCGACTTTCTTGAACAGATCCAGCTAAACATTGGGCACCTCCCAAAATGGGGCATCCAATCCTGGCTTCTGTTGACAATGATTATAATCATCAATTAACTATGCATAATCATGCACCCATCAGGGGCAATAAGTAACAACAAAGGCGATGGAAGCCCCGACCCGAACCCACCCGGGTATAATTTACGGGGATAAACGACCATCATACGGATACCCAGACGCATGGTGTACACTTTATAGGGATACCGCTGCCCATACAAGTTTTAAGCTTGCAGAAAATAAAAGAGAAATGAACCCTTTCGAATGCATGGTTGCACATAATTTGATTGAAATATAATCTCATTCTCAACAGGTTGGTCTCAACCAACGATTGACCTTTTTCAATGGAGAATCTGAAGTTTAAGACAACTCAAGTTCACACGAATCCAAAACAGAGCGCTCATCGCTCAAAAGATTTAACAGTGGAGTTGACCCAGTCGAAACATTAACTGTTTGACTGGGACTGACACCGTTGCTCCTACTTTGAAGTAGGATCCATGGATCCAAGGCGAACCTTTGACCTAGGACATTAATTTACACATCTGCGTTATCGATAAAATATTGACATTTTACCGCATCCAAACACGCATGTGCGTCGCATGAAAACATAGATTTCTTTTTCTTTTCAAAATAATTTTCATCATTTTTTTGTTAGACCTGACGTCGGTGGTGAGATGCTTTATCTGATTTATCCATCGCTGAGAAGTTGCCTGCTTCGAGGCTTTGGACCGTGTGATGTTCCTGCACATTCTCGAGAAAACGTCAGTCCCTTTTTTGTTTATTCATATAAAGAAAATGCATCCTAAACAATAAAAGAAAAAAAAGATTTCTACCTACACTTTTTCATTTTCAAGATATTTTTTTAGAATTTTGTTTTTGGAGATTTTTTGTTATTTTTCTTCATTTTTGAGATTGAAATATGATGCTGAAAATATGTACATGAAAATGAGTAGAAATATATACACAGTTTTTGGTGTTTGAATTTTTCTTAATTTTTTTGTTTTTGGCTTTTTTTCCGCCTTTTTTTCTTCTTTTTTTTTTTTTTTTTTTTTTTTGATGCCTTAATCATTGGGTGAGATTTTGAGAAACCTTGGGTCCATCTTTGAGCATGGTCGACCTCTTTCATGCAGTCGGACCTGAGTGAGTTTCCAGATTTTACCAAGGCCAGAACGTTGATCCCTTTGGATTGAGTTAAACCTTTCTCCTTGCCTCGGGTCATACATTTGACGGTGCGGGTTTCACAAAGACAATTATGGTCGGGACCCGATTTGAACTAGCATGAGCGGCCCAGTCAGACAAGAGGATACAAGAAGAGTAACAAAAGGGTTCCTCAAACATCAATCTTCTCAATTAGTTCAAACCTTTCTTTTTCAATTTTTTCTTCTTTTTTTTTCCCTCTTTTTTTTTTTTTTTTATCTCCCTCTTTTTACCCGTGGCGCCCTTTCGGGTTTTCACCACGTCCATGGGTTCAGCTCTCTTACCCCAAGCGCCCTTTCGGGTTTTCACCTGGTCCGCACAAGCTCGCTGTTTTTACCCGTAATGCCCTTTCGAGTTTTCACTACGTCCATCTTGCTTTGAGCTTGTATTTTTATTTTATTTTATTATTATTATTTTTTTCTTATTTTCTTTTCTTTTTTCAACAGCCACGACATAGACCTTGATTCCGTCATAGCCGGCTGAATGAGGTTCTGGTGTCGTCTCACGACTCGGCTCATATTGACTTAACAGATATTATGACTGCTTGCGAACCTACAAAGGGGGCTTCCTTCAGGGTGTAGCTTGGCCATAAGTTAGGTTAGGATTTGAAGGTACGCTGGGTTAAAAGGATTTCCTTGACACGACTTCAGTTTTCTCAACATACTTTCTTCCTTGGGGGTTACATGCCCCGTGATTCTTCTACATTTTTTTTGTTCTTTTTGCTTCATTTCAGGCAATCTCTTTTTGAGGTTTTGCTTTTTCGATTTCTTTGGATTTTTGTAGTAACTTTATACACATGCCTCTTTTCTCTCTCTTCTTTTTTTTTGGTATATGTACACGTATATATATATATATATTTTGGGGAACGGGTTTATTGAAAGAAAGGCCCAGGCTCAAATGGGGTAGCAAAGGATATCATTATTTTTTTTTAGGGATGCTTTTTGGCTATTATATTTGGAATGATGGCCTCTTTTGGAAGGTTCTTAAGCAGTCACGTATTTGTTTCATCAATACTTACCTTATTGCGATAGACTAAGAGTAGAACCGTCAGACGTATCCAGCATTGATGGGCTCAGGAAAATGATCTCCATCCATGGTGGCGAGGCGGATGGCGTATCCCGGCAGCACTTCTCCGATGACGTAAGGTCCTTCCCAGTTTGGCTTGAATTTTCCCCTCGGATCGGCGTGGAGGGATGGGAAGATCTTCTTCAACACAGTGTCTCCTACCTTCAGATCTTGATCGCGGACACGTTTATTGTATGCGCGTGCGATTCGCCCTTGGTAAACTTGAGTGTGACACAAGGCTAGGAGTCTCTTCTCGTCTAATAAGTTCAGCTGATCAAAGGGTAATCTCTCTTTCTCTGCTTCGGGTAAGCCTGATTCCATGAGGATTCAAAGTGAGGGTACTTTAACCTCTACCGGGAGGACGGCCTCGGTTCCATACACAAGGGAGAATGGTGTTGCCCCTGTAGCGGTACGGATCGACGTTCGATAGGCCCACAAAGCAAATGACAGCATTTCGCTCTAATCTCGGTAAGTGACAACCATTTTCTCAAGGATGCGGATGACTGTCTTGTTCGCGGCTTCCACGGCTCCATTAGTTTGAGGCCGATAAGGGGACGAGCGATGGTGCTTGATCTTGTATTGCTCACAGAAGTCTCGAATGCGCTTATTCGCAAAGTTTGTGTCGTTGTCTGTGATGATATCTTTGGGTACTCAAAATCGGCACACAATATTATTCTTGAGAAATTTCTCGATATGACTGGCAGTGATGTTGGCATATGACGCGGCTTCTACCCACTTGGTGAAATATTCAATGGCGACGAGGATGAATCGATGTCCGTTTGATGCTTTTGGATTAATCATTCCAACAATGTCAAGGCCCCAGGTAGCAAATGGCCAAGGAGTGATCATGCAGTGAAGATCGATGGCAGGAGCATGTATCAGACTGGAGTGTTCCTGACATTTGTAGCATCTTTGAACATGTTTGCAATAATCCGATTCCATGGTGGTCCAAAAGTATCCCTGCCGTAGGATTTTCTTAGCGAGCATGTGACCGCTAACGTGGGCTTCGCATACTCCCTCATGGATCTCTTTCATAATATTGACCGCTTCACTTTCAGTAAGGCACCTGAGTAAGATGTTATTGTATGATCGCTTGTATAGGCATTCCCCGCAAATGACATAACCTGTCGCTAGACGTTGAATGGTTCGTCGGTCTGTCTTGGATGTACCCTCTGAAAAAGTTAGGGTCTCGAGGAAATTCTTGATATCTGAGAACCAAGGTGGCTCATCATCAGGCTTTGTAGGTTCCTCAATCTGGAGGCAGAAAACCGGCTCATTCGTTTGCTCGATCATTATCGGCTTCATCTCAACACCATAGGGGATTTCAATCATTGACGCCAAGGGTGCTAATGTGTCAGTAAAGCGATTCCTTATCCTGGGGACATATGAGAAGGTCACGTCTTGGAAGTAAGCTATCAGATCCTCGAGGTGTTCATGATAGGGGATCAATTTCTCATCTTTCGTCTTTCAATCGCCATTCGTCTGACAGATGATTAACTGTGAATCGCCAAATACTCGAAGGTGAGTGACATTCAGATCGAGAGCTGCCTACAGACTAGTGGCGCAAGCTTCGTATTCAGCCATGTTGTTAGTGCAAGGGAATTTGAGCTTGATAGAGACGGGTACGTGGGATCCTTTCGGTGAAATCAGAATGGCGCCAACTCCTTGACCCTCGACATTGGCAGCCCCGTCAAAGTGCATTACCCATGATTTCTCTGCTTCTTCTGTACCGTCTTCCGTCATGAACAAGATATTTTCATCTGGGAATTCGGTTCTTAACGGATCATAGTCAGGTAAAGGATTATTAGCAAGATGATCAGCAAGCGCCTGCGCCTTGATCGATTTCTGAGTGACGTACATGATGTCAAATTCTAATAATAAAAGTTGCCATCGTGCGGTTCGTCCAGTGAGAGCTGGCTTTTCAAATAGGTATTTTAACGGGTCCATTCGGGCCAAGAGTAGAACGGCTTGAGACAGTAAGTAGTGGCGGAGCCTCTGGGTAGCCCATACAAGGGTTAGGCATGCTTTCTCCAGGTGAGAATAGCGCGTCTCGTAATCGGTGAATTTCTTGCTCAGATAGTAAATGGCCTGCTCTCTTCTTCCTGTTTTATCGTGCTGCCCCAAAACACATCCCATCGAAACTTCCGTCATAGAGAGATACATCAAGAGTGGTATCCCTGGCTCAGGTGGTACCAAAATAGGTGGATTCAGGAGGTAGCTTTTAATTTTATCGAACGCTGCCTGACAATCATCATTCCATTCAACGGGAGAATTCTTCCTTAGCAGCTTGAAGATTGGCGTGCAGATTGGAGTTAGCTGTGCAATGAACCGACTGATATACTGTATTCTGCCCAAGAACCCTCTAACTTCCTTCTCAGTAGACGGTGGCGGCATTTCAGTGATGGCTTTGACTTTGATTGGGTCGACCTCGATCCCTCTCCTGCTGACGATGAATCCTAACGATTTCACGACATGGCGTAAATCGCACTTTTGTGGATTCGATCGTGTCGATACTTCCTCGACCTTTCAAGCGACTTACGAAGGTTTACGGATGGTCGCCATTGCTCGGTGATTTGGCTATCATGTCATCGACATACACTTCAATCTCTCTGTGCATCATATCATGAAATAGTACAGTCATAGCTCTCTGGTACGTTGCACCGGCATTCTTCAGGTCAAATGGCATGACTCGATAGCAAAAGGTTCCCCAGGGGGTAATGAACGCTGTCTTCTTGCGATCAACCTCTGTCATTTTTATCTGATTATATCCTGAAAATCCATCCATGAAAGAGAGCATCCCGTGCTTAGCTGTGTTATCGACCAAGATGTCGATGTGTGGCAGTGGGAAATCGTCCTTTGGGCTTGCTCTGTTCAAATTACGGAAATCGATGCACATGCGGACCTTTCCATCCTTCTTCGGCACAGGTACGATATTGGCTAGCCACTGTGGGTACTTAGATACTATGAGAAACCCCGCATCGTATTGCTTGATGACCTCATCTTTGACTTTCAGCATCCATTCTGGTCGGAGACGTCTCAGCTTCTGCTTGATTGGCTTCATATCAGGGTAGAGGGGCAACTCATGCTCGATCAAATCAGTATCCAGACCAGACATGTCCTTGTACAACCAGGCAAAAATGTCTTGGTATGATCGAAGGAAGTCGATCATGCTTTTTCTTTCCTCAGGGGACAGTGATGTTCCAATTTTGGTTATTCTGGGAACTTCCTCAGTTCCTAGGTTGACATACTCGGTCTCTTCGACAATGGGGGTAAGGCCATGCTCAAAGTCGGCAAATTGGTCAAGGAGCTCATTGGGGAGCTCCTCGAGGGGGATATCCTCGTCCAGACTCGTGATCCCTACCTCTTCTTGTATTTCTACATGGAAGGGGTCGATTTCACGTGGGACGGGCATTTTGATTAAGACATTTTTTGTGGGATATTTTCTGGAATTTTAAATGATAATATTTTTAGACTTTAGATTTTTTCAATGTTTTTGGGATTTTGTATTTTTTCCATGTTTTTGAGTTTTTGTATTTTTTCCATGTTTTTGAGATTTTTGCTTTCTTCGGAGACGGGCCCATGGCAAGGCGGGTTGCTATATACACAGGGTATTGCCTGCTAAGGGCTTATATCACTTTTTATAGGTTTTTTTTTTTTGAGAAACAGGCGCCAAACTTTAGGGCACTTCCTGCTTCCAGAGTTTGGGGCAAAGATGCCCAGTTACGTACCTGAGGGGCCGCTTCCTTACCTGTTGGGATGGAGGGTGCTGGCTGATATGACTCATTGGAGTCAGCCTCCATCATGTTAATCCCCATTTCATCTAAGATGATATCCTCAAATGTTAACACGGCTTTGTGGTGATTCACCACAGGAGGAGCTTGTTCAGGTACCGACCGTCGTTCCTCAAAAAGGGACAATGCGGCCAAATCTATCTCCAAGTTGGGAAGGGAGATCTGGGGATTGGTGGGATGGACTGGGCTATGGGTTTGTGTGGGGTCAAATGGGTTGTCCCATTCTGATTGATTTTTACGACCCCTGCACTGACAAAGGAATCCCTGATGTGTGGCCTAGGGCGAGGTTTCTCTTCTATGTTGATTCCTCGAGCTCTTGCAGCTGCGGTGACCCTGGCTTTCTCTTTGGCCTCTCAGACCTCTTCTTCTGTGGGCTTGTATCCCAGCCCGAATCTTACTTTTTGTCCCTTAGCCACAACTGGCTCTCTTCTACCTTGTAATTTGGGTCCTAGACCCCTTCCTTTCTTATAGCCCCACTTTTGGAGCATTGCCACTGCCGCTACCATACCACCTCCTGTCTTAGGCATGATGCCCTCAATGGACTCTGGGAGTATCGCTGACACCTTGTATTCGAAACTGTGGAGGTCGACGTCCTCAGCGGTGTGTGGTATATCCAGCACATTAGGTTTTTCAAACCTTTTTCTTTTTTTTGTGCCCCTCTCCAATGATCGTGATGATCTTATGCCCAGATATAAATTTGAGTTTCTGGTACAATGTGGAAGGTATGACTCTGACTTCATGCAGCCATGGGCGTCCCAATAATAAGTTAAACGAAGATTTAATATTCATGACTTGAAACAAGATGGAAAAGGTCATTGTCCCTATCAACAGCTCAAGATCAACTTCTCCCATTATTTCTCTCCTAGTATTGTCAAACCCTCTTGCGCTGGTTCTGGTGGGCCTTAACATGCAGGGATCGACCCCTATCTTGGTGGCGATTCTTAGCGGGCAAATATTTAATGCTGACCCATTATCAATTAGTACTGAGGGAATGATCATGTTTCCGGATTTAACAGTTATATTCAAAGACTTGGAATGGCTACACCCTTCTTCTGGCAAATCAGCATCAGAAAATGAAATGGCATTCGGAGCCATCACTTGCCCAATTATCTGCCCAACTTCATTTGGGCTGACCTGGAGCGATACATGCGCATTCTTTAACACCCCCATTAATGCTTGGAAATTGAGTGGGGACGTCATCAACAGATCCCATACACTGATATGGGCTGGCATTCTTCTCAATTGAGCCTCCAATATGTGTTCTCGACTCATCTTCTCGAAGGGATTCACCGCACTGTCTTTCTTCCCTTCGGGTTGGGCTTGTGCTGCTGTTGGTGCTTATGGCTGCTTTGATATCCTCCCAGACCTAGTAACAAAATCTACTGCCCCTTCTCTGCTGCTGCTGCCGGCATTGACATCTGTTTGTTCGTAGCTCAGTGGGACCTGATGAGGATCATAGGTTGGTCCCGAGAGCTGAAAAGGTATGACTGCTGGTGCTTAAAGCACTTGTATTGTCGGCTCAGGAGGTGGGGGCAATACTTGATTCACCTCGGTGGTAGTGGGTGGTTAGGTGGAGAGATTGGGCCAAATGGGGGTTGTGAGGCTTGAGTGTGGTGGCACCGGAGGGAAGGAGGTAAAAGTAGGCCATTGATAGTCGGTGGGTGTTGACGGCATATGAGGGGTCTGTTGGGCCGTCAGGTAGTTGACCGGGGTGATGGGGCTTGCTGGTAGCTGAATTGGGGATGATGGGATGGGCACAGGCCTTTGATAACTAAGGGGTGCGGGTGTTGGATTGGAGGCTTGGTGGTTTATGGGGTAGTTGATGGGGGTGGTGGAATATGGTTGATACACATTCATTTGTACGTAGTTAATGGGAGTGGATGGTGGAAAATAGGCCCTAAGATCTAAGGGTTCAACTGTTTGTGTAGGGGTAGGAAAATAATCTGCCAGATTTAGGGGTTCAATCACCCCAATAGTTCCTTCTCCTAGATTTCTCTGCCTTGGTGCCACAAACATTTCTGGATTACAAATAAAGTCTGACGGATCAAACTCCAATTCTTCTTCAAATTCCTCTACCATCCCTATGGTGGGTCTGGGACCTGCTATTCCGGTAGGGTGTGGTGGTAAAGGCACCTGATGGATATTTGCATGCTGGCTTGCTTGGGTGGGTGCAGGGGGAATGATCTTTCCGACATCGATTAAGTCCTGGATCACGTACTTCAATGGGAAGCAGCGATCAGTCGAGTGACCTGGACCCTGACGAAAATTGCAATGAGTATTAGGGTCAAAATTATATGGAATCGGATTGGGAGGAGGTCGTGGTTGGAGAACAGTTATTAAACCCTTTTCAATTAATAATGGCAAAAGTACACTAAGGGATTGCCCTAAAGGCGTAAAGACTATCATAACGGGCTCTCCTCTCCGGGGTCATTTGTATTCCCTGCTCTTTGTACTGGCCCGGTCCTGATGGAACTAGTTGCGCTGCTTGGAATTGGAACGGGGCTACATTGTTATTATTGGGCCGAGTGTTCACAACATTTTGCACCTCTGCCCCTGTCCTCCTGTCGTTCTTCTGCTCAGTAAACCTCCTAATCCCGCTAGGGCCCCCTGAAGCATTCTTACTCAACCGCCCTTCCCTGATGGCATCCTCACAGCGGTTGGCATTCCTCACCAAATCAGCAAAACTGGATTGTTGTTGATATACAAGAAAATCAGAAATCACTGGTAGAGTGTTATTTGAAATCATCTCTATCTGCTCATCGTCCGGTATTCTATTTCTGACTTGAGCTGTCAGTGCTCTCCAATGCCCCAAGTAGTCGCTGAAGGTCTCATTACGGTTACTGCTTTAAGCAGGCAAGCGGACTTGCGGTTCAATATCAGTATTATAGGCATACTGTTCTTGGAACAAATGCGTCAAATCTTTCCATGTCTTTATCATGGATGGTTCAAGAGATGTGAACCACCTCAGGGCCGGTCCGGTCAAACTTTTCTGAAAGACTTTTATTAGCAGTCTCTCGTCCCCCTCGTACTGGCACATATCCCCACAATAGGACTTGAGGTGCGCAATCGGGTTGCCCGTGCCATTGTACTTGTCGAATACTGGCATTTTAAATTTGGGGGGCAGGGGGACCTCAACGAACATGCATAAGTCTGTGAAGTCTGTGGTGTGGATTTCAGCACCACCCATCTTCAGCAACTGTTTTTGAATCTTGACTAGCTGCTCCCTTAACTGTTCTGATTCTATGGACATGGGGGCCACTTTTTCAACAGTCGGCCGAGACTCACTCTGCGCTATCAAGGGTGGGGTAACTATAAGTGGAGAATTAACGATGGTCCTTTGCGACGTAGGCATCATGTTTCTAATCTGTCCTCCTCATCTGGCGATCTATGTAGGGTGCAAGTGAGGCAGATTCTCAACTGTTGTTGCATGGACTGGATGGGATTGGATTGGATGTGGGTTGGGTGAGCCCCTTGGATGTAAGGGAAGTATTGTGGGGTGATGGGATGAGTGGTAGTTTGGTTTAAGGGTGGGGCCTGATGGGGCCATTGGACATGAGGGAAGGTCTGGAGCCTGCCTTGGGGTGTGGGGCCATGGGAAAATTAGGTCTGAGGTATGGCATGGGTTTGATCCAGTTGTGAAGATTGGGGGTGGGTGAAATTTTGGGGGTATTGTGGAGGGTATGGGTGTGGGGTTTGGGTTTGGGCCATGAACCCTTGGTAGGTTTGGGCCAGGGGCCCTGGGTAGGTTTGGGCCAATGGGCCTGGGTAGGTTTGGACCAATGGGCTTGGGTAAGTTTGGGCCACTAGGCCTTGGTAGGTATGGGCCATGGGCCTAGCCCAATGGGCCTTGAGGGGGTATGGGTCGTGGGCCCTTGATGGGTCTGGCCCAATGGACCTTGATGGGTCTAGGCCATGGGCCATTGGTGGTCTAGGCCATGGGCCCTTGGTGGGTCTGGATTAATGGGCCTTGTTGGGTCTGGGCCATTGGCCCTTGGTGGGTCTGGCCCAATGGGCCTTCTTGGGTCTGGGCCATGGGCCCTTGAAGGGTTTGGGCCATGGGCCATTGGTGGGTTTGGATTTGATGGGTTTGGCCCAATGGGACTTGGGGGATATGGGTAATGGAGGTTTGGGCCAATGGGCCTTGGGGATGATGGGTAGTGGGGTATTGGGCCATGGGGCCCTAGAGATCATGGATGGAGGGGTATTGGGCCATGGGGCCCTGGGATGTGTGGGAAAAGGTGGTTTGAGCCAATGGGCCTTGGGGTATGTGGGTGATGGGGGTTTGGATGGTGTGGATTATGGGAGGTTTATGGGGGTCATGGGGGAGTGAAGCATGGAGGTTTGCTAAGGTGTGGGATGGATTCATGGACGTGGAGTGTGGAGGAGAGATATTTTGGGAAGCCCTCCATGAGGAGTATGCTTGGAACATCTCCTTCATCATGGCCATGAAAG
The DNA here is from genome assembly GCA_021018995.1 of Chloranthus sessilifolius. NCBI lineage: Eukaryota > Viridiplantae > Streptophyta > Magnoliopsida > Chloranthales > Chloranthaceae > Chloranthus > Chloranthus sessilifolius. The sequence goes on along the minus strand of CM037597.1, from coordinate 26,302,797 downwards.
GAGGATGGGATGTGGATGGTGGATAGGGTATAGAGGGGATGGAGGTGGTGGAAAAATTGGGCATGGCCTCGATATAATTGGGCATGGCCACGGTAGGTGGGGGTGTATGGGGTGGATGAGGGGATGTATTTTGGGATGATGTGGGGCATGATGAGGAAGGATGTGGAAAATTGGGCATGGCCCCGGTATAATTGGGCATGACCTGGATGGATGAGGGATCTTATGGGGGGTTGGATAGGGTGGAGATAGTGTATGTGAATGTGGGTGGATTGGGTCTATAGGGGGATGATGGGAATTGGGGCATGGATGTGGATTGGGAAAATGGGTTAGGGTTTTGCATGGGCATGGTTTGGGCAAAGGATGGAGAATGGGAGGTTAGACTTTGGATATTTTGGGGGGTAGTGGTTGGAAATATGGGGGCGCCAAATGGGCCGGTGACGGTAAAAGAGGGTTGGGTGAGGGGGATGGTCGAAAAGACTTCTCCCGAATGGGAGTGGGTTGGAGAATGCGGTGGGGATGAGTCGGGATCGGTGTAAATCGGGTCGGGTAAGGGTGCCTTGGATAAGGCCCAAAAATCCTCCTCCTTCCCCTACGGGATGACGGAGGACAAGATGATGCCATTGCACCGGCACCACAAACTATATCTTTTTGGGTTATATATATATATATATATATATATTTTTTATTTTTTCGAAAGAGATTTTTTGGAAAATGACGGTTCCGAGGCCTTGGAATTCCCTTCTCGGGTGGCCTTTGTACCTTCATTCAAGTCCCGCAGCGACGATCCCGATGCACTTCGAAAGAATCGAAGGAGAACCTTCGATCTATTGAAGGCACGAAAAATGAGGCAAACAACCCGATCCCCCGGAATGAGTTAAAAAGAAGTTGCCCTCTTTTGACCGGCGGGGACGTATTGGGTGTTGGAGATGGCGGGGCTTAAACCAGGCACTAAGCGCACTAATCGGGGAACTAGGGAGGTGAAAAGGCCATAGATTCGGGCTGGAGGGCTGCTGACCCCACCTGGCGCAACTAATACATGCGCCAAGATTGCAGGGGACAAATTTTACACTGGCGCAACTATTAGTTGCGCCAAGGTAAAATCTGGGAATTTAAAGTTGGCGCAACTATTAATTGCGCCAGTTATAAATGCCAAATTTTCGTGCTGGCGCAACTAATACATGCGCCAGCCAAAAATGGGATTCCAGAGTGTATAACAGCAGCAACAGCAGCCCAAAATGAGTCTCTTTGTTTGGTTTTTGTGGAAGCTAGGCTTCCGGGAACTGAGCTGTTTTCTTGATGATCGATTCTCTCCTCACCGACGCCTAAAGGATTGAGTCCGGTGTAACTCGCTAGCGCGCTCCCTAAGGGTTTTAAGCTTTGTAGGAATGGGAACCCACCTGATATACCTCCGGCGCAAGCGCCTTCTCAGATACTAGGTGGGCTGGGACTTTTCTGGATCATCACCACTAGGGGCTGCCGCCATACTAAGACCCAGGTGTTTATATGTGTGCCTAAACCAACCCTTTTGAAAAATCTACCTCGCAAAATAAATTAATTAAGCTCCCTAACTTAGTTCAATTTTAATTTTTCAAAACTTTTCTCTTTATTTTTTGAAAGTTTTCTTTAGTTCAAAGACCGAGGGTGATTATCCCGTGCCGCCACTACGGGCCGGCGTCCACTGTTAAGATATGAATAATAAAAAAAACAGGGCCAGTTAAGCGACTAGGCGGGAAATATAAAGTGCTGAAATTTAAAAAGTGCCAGTCAAGTGACTAGGCAAAAAGTTACTGAAATTTAAAGCGGAAACGTAGGGGTGAGTAAAAAAGGTGCCAGTCAAATGACTAGGCAAAAATTACTGAAATTTAAAGCAGAATTGTAGGGGTGAGTAAAAAAAAGTGTCAGTCAAGTGACTAGGCAAAGATTGTAGAAATTTAAAGCGGAATCGTAGGGGTGAGTAAAATGACGTAATCGGAGGGGTGAGTGAAAAAAAAAATAGTAAAAATAATAAAAAACAGCAATAAAATGTTAGAAAAATAAAAAAAATGAAAAAGGCCTAGTTCAAGGGGAAGCTCTACTAGCTACTTCCCAGCAGAGTCGCCATCTGTGCAACCGTGGAAATTAATGCGATCTCGTCCCGACGATGCGCTCTCTAAAGAAAATATAGAGTCGCCACCCGGAGCTTTCGGTGTCCCGGGATACCTAGTTCATTTTTATGAGCACCGAAGTGCTAAAAATATGACTCTGAATCCGGTCCACACCAAAGGCTCTTGGGTAGGGGCTTCGGTTATCGATCGGGAAGGTGTTAGGCACCCGATCAATCCGCTTAACGCGGTCTCTACTAATGGCCAACAATAAAATAGATGAAAAGAAAAGAAAATGATTCTCTCTTGCCCAAATGGGCCTCCAATGCTATTTGTGCCCCTCCGTTCCTATCAAAAATTTGGCTGCGTAACGACACAAATGAGAGGGTAGGGAGCGCTAAAAAGAAATAGGAGAAGAAAGGGGAGAGCCAGAGCCCTCGAGCCCTTGTAGCACCGTAGAAGAGTCTTTGTGGCTTGCTTTGGGGAGCTTTTGAAGGCTTTGATGGTAGAAAAACGGGTTCTAACCACTAAGGCTTACTAGCTAAGGGAGGGAGAAAGTAGACTAGGGGATCACACACACCTAGGCTATGGGTTTTTTATGTAAGAACAAGCTTGGAAGAGGTTTTTAAATTCTTGAATTTTAGGTGAAAATAGTGCACCAAAGGGAGGAAGAACTTCTCACTTTTAAGCTCTTTCTCTCTTAAGCAAAATTCTCAACCCTTAAACCAAGGGGAGGGGGGCTCTATTTATAAGAAAAGGATGGATTAAGAGGCTACTTAGAAGCTAATTAGGGTTAGCAATTAGGTAATCTCAAATCTAAGATTTCCTAGGATTTTGAGAACTTAGAAAGGTGTGAAGGTGGTTCTAATGGTAGATGATGGGGTGAGGCCTTAAGCCATTTAAAGGATTACAAATAGGCATGAAATGGGTGCAACAGAACTATTAAAACACACCCCAAAGGTCGAGGTGGTCAATAAGTCAAACCCTTATCACGAATTTCGAGGCAAAACTGAACAGTCACTATTCATATGCCTGGTGCAACTAATAGTTGCACCAGGCAAATGTACAGTGAAACAGTGAAGATGGCGCCTGGAGGTGAGCTCGCGAGGCTGGGGCCCACTGTTCAACCTGGCGCAACTATTAGTTGCGCCAGGCCAAATTTCCTTCAATTTGGCCAGGCGCAACTATTAGTTGCGCCACTTCTCTGGGGATCCTCGCGCGGCTCAGCCGATCCTCGTGCTGGGTTCTAAGTATGTACTTTTTGCCTTAAACTTTGGATCGCGATAACTTTTGACATACACCTCCGATTGGGGCGATTCTTGGACCGTTGGAAAGCTGGAGAAGTCCTCTTTCTGATGGTATATGATTTGGTGTTAGTAGAGAACCTCAGATAGTCCTGATACACCACTCTAAGGTGATTCTTAAGGGTTCCATACATGTCATCAAAAGCTCAGAATTGCACCTCTCTTGAAAGGTGTTTCGATCGGGCCTTGGACCAAATTTGGGTGTCTACAAAATGATAATGAGATTACTTTAACCCAGTCTTATTACATAGAGAAAATTCTCAAGAAATATAATCATTTAAATGGTAAACTTGCATCTACACCATATGCTCCTAGCATCAAACTTGTTTATAATAAAGGTAGATCTGTAAATCAGTTAGAATATGCTAGAGTAATCGGTAGTTTGATGTATGCAATGCACTGTACTAGACCTGACTTAGCATATGCAGTTGAAAAATTAAGTAGATATACTAGTAATCCATGTCATGATCATTAGAATGCAATATCTCGTGTATTTAGATATTTAAAAGTATACGTTATGAATTACATTATTCTGATTTTCCTAATGTTTTAGAAGGATACAGTGATGCAAGTTGGAATTTAGATTCAGATGAATCCAAGGCAACAAGTGGATGGGTATTCACTCTCGGTGGTGCTACGATCTCATAGGAATTTAAAAAGCAAACATATATTACTCATTCCACAATAGAATCTGAGTTTTTTATCTTAACGGCATGTGACAAAGAGGCAGAGAATGGCTTCAAAATTTACTGTTGAAAATTCCTTTTGTGGCCAATGCCTATGTCACCTATTACAATAAATTATGATAGTGAGGCCACAAGAGCAAAAGCTTATAATAAAGTTTATAATGATAAAAATAGACATATTGGTCTACGACACCGTTATGTTAGAGAATTACTCAAGGATGGAGTAATTGGGATAGACTCAATTCGGACCAATAATAATTTGGCTGGTCCATTTACCAAAGGACTTTCTAGAGAATTGGTAAAAAAAACATCTATCGGGATAGGACTAAAATCATATAGTTGATCACCTATGTCAGAAATTCAACTTAATATTTGTACAATAAATCCTTAAGTTCAATGGAAGAGTACGACATAAGAGTGATGATTAGAAGCACTTTAATTTAGTTAAAATGTCAATTCCAAAACAGGTGTCAAGTGTTTGGAATCTGTAATGAAAAAGAGAAGGATGAGTATTTACTCTTAATAAGTTTGTAACATTTTGTGTTAATGTATTTGATTACAGAAACATATTCGACATACTTTCCTATGTGAATGTGGAGGTGCGGCCGCTTCTTATGAGATTATGATTTTTCTCAAAAAAAATATATTCATGAAACCAGGGTATAAGCACAAGCCCATAATAGTGCTAGCTTTATAGAAAACTCAATCTTAAGAAAATATGTGTGTGTTATTTATCCGGTCATGTCATATAAGGTTCTCAGTTCAATACTATGGTCTTTGTGCACCATGATAAGACTTTGATAAGTTTACATTAAGTGAAGGTTCAAACCCAAAAGGTACCTTTCATAGTATGCACATATTTTCGATACCAGTGTCTTTATTTTATTTGAAATTTGTGGGGGATTGTTATATTTGTTATTAATATAATAATTATTTTAATAGTTTAAAGAAAATATAATTTTATTTTGATTTCTTAGTTTTGAGTTGGATTTTAGGCATATATATTCTCAAGTTTTATATACAAATGAACAGTCCCACATTGGTAAAAGTAAAAAGTGCCTAGGCTATATATAGAACCTTTCACCTTCTATTATTGTTTGACAATAAGAAGAGAAGAGTGTGCCTAGCGGTGAGCTGTCACAGACGCTGTACGCACGCTGCAAAGCGTGGCGATTGGCGTTTAGCGATTACGCTTTAGCGCTTTACACTTTGCACTTCGCACGTGCACATCGTCGTAAGAAAATGTTTGACTTTTTGACCAGGTAGATCCAACGGCCAAATTATTCATGAGCCGGGTCGGGCCTAATGGGCCACTAATCAATGGGTCAATTCGGTTCTATTGGGCCAAACGGATTGGTCAAATGTTGACCGTTGGACCAAACCATTTTATAACCGCTTATAAAGGTGTGCAACTGTTCGAATTTGAATTCGAAAAGTTACAACCTTTCATGCAGCCATTGGATGTAGCAATTGAGATCTTTGAAAGATCTGAGTCGTCCAAAATATGACTGTTAGTCCAACAGTGATATTGAAAATTTTATATAAAGAGGCCTTAGGACACAAATTTGGATACCCTGAAATCCATCGGAATCCTTGCATAAACCTAAGAATTTCCTCTTGCTTTCTTCTTTTGGTGGTACTTCATCAAATTGAGTTTTCTAGGGCGATCCTCTACTGTTGCAAAGTAAAGGATTGCATTCAAGAGATTGGGCTCGTTGTATCTTGAAAACGTCTCGCTAGAACCCTTTTGCAAACTCGAGAATTTATTCGAGTAGGGAGCGAATAGCGTTTTAAAGACAGCGATTACGTGCCTCGAGTCCAATTCTCTTGCCCATTTCATCACTTTCGAATTTCTGTTCCTAATTTTATCTAACAATTTTAAAACGCTATTCTGTTTTATAATAGCTTCAAATCTGAAAGTCATGACTCACGACTTCGTCAAATTGGAGCGATTCGGCGGCAACAACTTTAGAAGATGACAACAAAAGATACATTTCATATTGCCGACTTTGAAAGTTGCTTATGTCCTAACCACTCGAAAACTTGGGGAGCTTAAAGATTCTGATGGAGAATCTCTTGCCAATGTTCATAAGCGTCAGAAATGGGAGCAAGATGATTATATTTGTAAAGATCACATTCTCAATATGCTAGCAAATTCACTCTTCGATGCGTACCACAGCATGCCGTCTACAATGAAACTTTGGAAGGCGCTGGAGACAAAGTACAAAACAGAAGATGCCAGTACAAAAAGCTTCATTGTAAGTCAGTATTTATTTTTTAAAATGACTGATAATAAATTGATTCTCGATCAAGTTCATGAGATTCAGTATATTATCGGTCAAATTAATCAAGAGGATATAAAAATGGATCCCATTTTTCTCAATCATGCAATTATCCACAAATTGTCTGCCTCATGGAAGGACTGCAAAAACACTCTCAAACATAAAAAGAAAGAATTTTCATTTGAAGAGTTGTGCCACTATCTTCGAGTCGAAGATGAACTTCGGGTTCGCGACAAGAAAGATGAGCTATCTCAATTAACTTCAAAGGCTCATATGGGGGAGATTGGTATGTCCAAATCACATGGAAAGCGGAAAGGCAACTTCAATCTGATAAGGCTAACAAGAAAAAAAAGAGCCAAGGTCATCAGGGCAAGAAGAAAAAGGGCAATTGCTATCACTGTGGTAAAACCCGATCACTTAAAAAATGATTACAGACTTTTGAAAAGGGAGAAAGAATCTCAAGCGAATGTGACTGAAGAAAAGTTTGTAGCCATAATTTCCGAAATCAACATGGTTGGAAGCGAAAAAGACTAGTGGATCGATTTTGGTGCCACTAGACATGTTTGTAACTGCCAATCTTTCTTTGCCAACTATGTGGAGGACACAAACGAACAAGAGCTCTTCATGGGAAACGCTTCAACTGCAAAGTCAAGGGTTCAGGAAAAATCAATCTCAAATTGACCTCTGATAAGACCCTTACTTTGACCGATGTACTGTATGTTCCTGAGATTTGTAAGAATCTGATTTTGACCAGTTTACTCAATAAACATGGTTTCAAGTTAGTCTTTGAATCGGATAAAATTGTAATCACCAAGGGTGGTGTATTTGTGGGAAAATGATATGTCTCTAATGAGATGTTCAAATTGAATGTAATCAATGAAATGCCTTCTTCTGTTTATATTGTTGGTTATGTTTCATTATGGCATGATTGATTAGGGCATGTGAATGTTAATCGTTCAAATTCTATGATCGAATTAGGATTAATTCATAGATACGAGAAAAATATTCATGAAAAATATAGAATTTGTGTTCAAACTAAAATCACTAGAAAACCTTTCAATAAAGTAGAAAGAAAATCTCAGATTTTAGAACTCATTCATACTGATATTTGTGATTTAAATAGTATTTTAACTAGAGGAGAAAAAATATATTTTATAACATTTATTGATGACTATTCAAAATATACTTATTTTTATTTGTTAAAATATAAAGATGAAGCTTTAGAAAAATTTAAAGCTTATAAAAAAGAAGTTGAAAATCAGTTAAATTTTAAAATTAAAACTTTAAAATCTGATAGAGGAGAATATAATTCGAATGATTTTAGTGAATTTTGTGAAAATGTGAGTCATACATCTTACGACTACACCTTACACTCCTCAACAAAATGGTACAGCAGAAAGAAAAAATCGTACTTTAATAGAAATGGTAAATGCTATGCTTTTAAACTCCAGTTTAAATTTACATTTATGAGGTTCAAGAAGCACTTCTCACTGCTTGCCATCTTTTAAATAGAGTGCCACAAAAGAGTTCTAGTATAACTCCCTATGAGTTATGGAAGAAAAGGAAACCAAATCTTAAATATCTCAAAGTGTGGTGGTGTAGAGCACTGATTAGATTACCAGATCTTAAAAGGCCCAAATTAGGTAATAGAGCCATTGAATGCATATTTATTGGATACTCATTAACCAGTAAAGCCTTCAGATTTTTTGTAACTGAATCTAAGGGTGCAATTGATAAAAATAGTATAATTGAATCTAGAGATGCTGAATTTTATGAACATTATTTTTCTTTTATTCTTAGAATTAATGAAAATTTTGATAAAGAAAAATTAATTATAAATTCTGAAAATATAGAAAACACGGATCTCAGAAAAAGCAAAAGAGTGCAAAAAGAAAAACCTTTTGGTTCAAATTTTTATATGTTTGTAGTAGAGGGAACAAAATCAGAACAAGTAAAGGAAACTATGTTTTCTTTTCATATCGAAAATAATTCATTAACATTTAATGAGGCTATAAACTCGCAAGATTCTGCTTTTTGGAAGGAAGAAATAAATGATGAAATAGAATCTATAATGGGTAATAAAACATGAAAACTAGTTAATCTTCCTGAAGGATCTAAACCTATAGGTTGTAAATGAATTTTTAAATGAAAACTTAAAGCTAATGGAACTATAGATAAGTTTAAGGCCCGATTGGTGGCAAAAAGATTTAGACAAAAGGAAGGTATTGACTTTTTTGATACTTATGCATCGGTAGCCAGAATTTCAGCTATTAGGACCTTAATAGCACTTGCTTCTATTTATCATTTACAAATTCATCAAATAGATGTAAAAACTGCATTCTTTATTATTTAAAACAAGTTCCTAAATAATGGCATGAAAAATTTGAAAGTGTTATTATTTCTAACGCTTTCAAAATTAATGAATCTGATAAATGTGTTTATAGTAAATTTTCTGCAAATAAGGGAGTTATCATATGTTTATATGTAGATGATATCCTTATATTTGGTACTGATTTAGATAGTATAATGGATGTCAAATCTTTTCTCTCTTCCAATTTTGATATGAAAGATATGGGTAATGTTGATGTCATCCTAGGAATCAAAATAGTAAGAAATGATAATGGGCTTACTTTAACCCAGTCTCATTACATAGAGAAAATTCTCAAGAAATATAATCATTTAGATGGTAAACTTGCATCTATACCATATGATCCTAGCATCAAACTTGTTTATAATAAAGGTAGATATGTAAATCAGTTAGAATATGCTAGAGTAATCGATAGTTTGATGTATGCAATGCATTGTACTAGACCTGACTTAGCATATGCAGTTGCAAAATTAAGTAGATATACTAGTAATCTATGTCATGATCATTGGAATGCAATATCTCGTGTATTTAGATATTTAAAAGGAAGTGTACATTATGGATTACATTATTCTGGTTTTCCTAATGTTTTAAAGGATATAGTGATGCAAGTTGGAATTCATATTCAGATGAATCTAAGGTAACAAGTGAATGGGTATTCACTCTCGGTGGTGCTGCGATTTCATGGAGATCTAAAAAGCAAACATGTATTACTCATTCCATAATGAAATATGAGTTTATTGCCATAACGACATGTGGCAAAGAGGCAGAATGACTTCGGAATTTACTCTTGAAAATTCATTTGTGGCCAATGCCTATGTCACCTATTACAATAAATTGTAATAGTGAGGCCACGAGAGTAAAAGCTTATAATAAAGTTTATAATGGTAAGAATAGACATATTGGTCTACGACATCGTTATGTTAGAGAATTACTAAAGGATGGGGTAATTGGGACAGACTCAATTCGGACAAATAATAATTTGACCGATCCATTTACCAAAGGACTTTTTAGAGAATTGGTAAAGAAAGCATCTATCGGGATAGGACTATACAACAAATCATTAAGATCAATGGAAGAGTACGACATGAGAGTGATGATTAGAAACACTTTAATTTAGTTAAAATGTCAATCCCAAGACAGGCGTCAAGTGCTTGAAATCTATAATGAAAAAGAGAATGATGAGTATTTACTCTTAATAAGTTTGTAACATTTTGTGTTAATGTGTTTGATTACAGAGACACATTCGACATACTTACCTATGTGAATGTGGAGGTGTGGTCGCTTCCTATGGGATTATGATTTTTCTAAAAAAAAAACATTCATGAAACCAGGGTATAAGCACAAGGCCATAATAGTGCTAGCTTTATAGAAAACTCAATCTTAAGAAAATATGTATGTTATTTATCCGGTCATGTTATATAGGGTCCTCAGTTCCAAACTATGGTCTCTGTGTACCCTGATAAGACTTTGATAAGTTTACACTAAGTGAAGGTTCAAACCCAAAAGGTACCTTTCATGGTATGCACATATTTTCGGTACCAGTGTCTTTATTTTATTTGAAATTTGTGAAAAATTGTTATATTTATTATTAATATAATAAATATTTTAATAATTTAAAGAAAATAAAACTTTATTTTGATTTTTTAGTTTTGGGTTGGGTTTTAGGCAATAGATATTCTCAAGTTTTATATGCAAATGAATAGTCCAACATTGGTAAAAGTAAAAAATGCATAGGCTATATATAGAACCTTTCACCTTCTATTATTGTTTGACAATAAGAAGAGAAGAGTGGCCACGTAGACAAGACGCGCGTTCGGGCGACATGCTTAGGCGATTACGCTTTAGGCGCGCACACACTTTACACTTCGTACATGCGCATCGTCACAAGGAAAGGTTTGACTTTTTGACCAGGTAGATCCAACGGTCAAATTATTTATGGGCCGAGTCAGGCCTAATGGACCACTAAGCAGTGGGTCAATTCGGTTCTATTGGGCCAAACGAATTGGTCAACTGTTGACCATTTGACCCAACCGTTTCATAACCGCTTATGAAGGTGTGCAACCATTCGAATTTGAATTCGAAAAGTTACAACCTTTCATGCAGCCGTTGGATGTATCGGTTGAGATCTTTGAAAGATCTGAGTCGTCCAAAATATGATTGTTGGTCCAACAGTCATATTGAAAATTCTATATAAAGAGGCCTTAGGACACAGATTCAGATACTCTGAAATCCATCGGAATCCTTGCATAAACCTGAGAATTTCCTCTTGCTTTATTCTTTTGATGGTACTTCATCAGATTGAGGTTTCTAGGGTGATTCTCTACTGTTGCAAAGTAAAGGATTGCATCCAAGAGATTGGGCTCATTATATCCTGGAAACGTCTCGCTGGAACCCTTTTGAAAACTCGAGAATTTATTCGAGAAGGGAGCGAATAGCATTTTAAAGACAGCGATTACGTGCCTCGAGTCCAATTCTCTTACCTATTTCATCACTTTCGGATTTTTGTTCCTAATTTTATCTAACACTCCCCACCAGAGCAGGTTTTATCTGCTCTGGCATGAAGCTCGCTTTTCACTTAAAACAGCTTCCCACAAACACAAATGGGGCGGGGAGCTGGTTCATCACACTCACTCAGGGCCTAAGAGCACTGCACCGGAGCCCAAGAAGCACACCGATTCTGGTATGACTGGTTTTGAAAAGCCTAATCAGAACCATGATATGGTTTTAAGTAATTACCTAAGACACTAACATTATGTAGCCAATTGATCAAACATAATAAAAATAAATAAATAACACCCTTAATTATATCACAATACTGGATATTTTACTGTAATTGCAAACTTGCATGAGATTGAATATCTCAACTACACTATCAATGTTCAGAGAACAATAGGGTGGAAATTATAAATAATAATAAATAAATAAAAACAAAAAAAAAAAAAAAACAAACCAACCAACAAGTCAACAACATATTTCGATGATGATCCAAGCAAACTTCTCTGTAACATAACCCTGAGTTTCTCTGCTTTCACTATGAGAAGGCGATCTTCGTAACCTCGATCTGAGAGTCAGCCGGTGCAAGAATTTTGACAAATTTTATACGCCCAATGCAGCTTTACAGATTTATCGGTAACATCTAGATCTGGAAGCTAAGAATCACCGACCCAACTTCTTCAAAGAGATGACCCTCAAAGCCATTATTTTGAAATTTTCAAACTAAAACCTCCTAGAATACCCGTGTATATACAACAGATATTTTACTGTATTTACAAACTTACGAGATTTCAAAATATGATGATCAATCTCCAATCTCCAGTATAGGATAAAAATCAATCTAAAAAGAGAAAATAATAATTTACTTTAATCCAAGCAATTCTCACCCATTACCAGTAGCAATATATTGGTTGCAGGGGAACCATGACCTTCGGTGCTCGCCATGAGAAGCTGATCGCCGTAACCGAGATCTCAAACACCTACCCAACTGATTCCGAACTCTAGTGTCGTTGCAAGGAACCAAAGACGGGCTAGTTTCCGGTGCTCCCATGCAAAGTCCTGAGTGGAGTTTCATTGATGGGAATCTCTGGCAACTAAGGGAGCGAAAGGAGGAAGAAGATAGAGATGGAATTCGGGTGCAATGGACTTCGGGTTTACAAAATGGTGTCGAAAGCGAAGTGGGATCCGGAACTTCGCCTGAGCACGCTGTGCATAAAGAAAATGACAAGCCCGTCCTTGGCGCCTCCCTTATTGCAATTGTGCCGGGAAGTTTGACAAAGGAAACTATTCCGTGTCGGCAGAGAGGGCAAGCAATTGACCCAGGAGGGCTCTTTGCAATGGGCAAAGTGCTGTTCATAGAGCAGAGATACAATGCACAGCTAGTGCAAAACTCATGCTTGCAACCTGCACCGCAAGAGAGCATAGTTAATTCTTGTTGATGGCTCTCTAATGAAAACTAAGAACTACATGATAAAAAAGAACATGTATGAATAGGGCTTGGATGGCCGTGACATAAAAACATAAGGATGAATAGGGCATAATTGACATCATTGGATTATCTACTTTATGCAGAGCCTTATAACAATCCTTAGAAAGTTGACTTCCACAGATGTCAGGGTCCCTGAAAATTGTTTTAAGTATTGACAGGATTTGGAAGAATCAAGGCTATTTATTAGCTTGATAACTTATAATACTGATGATTTCTGTTCGTTTCAACCTGCCATCCAATCGCTGAACATGCCTATATCTGGAATGTACAGTCGATTTCCACTAATTCGATGATCTTAGCCATTTGATCATTTTTTGATGGACAACTGACGACAACTGTTTGATGACTAGGAACATTCTTGAGGTGATATATTTAGGCAATGGTCCATTCAAGAGGGGCACGATAAGAACAAATGGGGTTAGAGATGATTTATTCAATTATACAATTAGTTTGAGAGGGGAAAGGCTAACTTAACTTTCCCCATGATTAAGATGTCAGCTGATTTTTCTTCAAAACACAAATACACGCCACTTATAACAAATTAAAGTAATTCAGATGAAGTTGTTGTACAGTGGGCAGAATAATAACTAAATCACATCTAACAGGTGAGTTACTTATTCCTAACTAGAGATGCAAGTTCGGTGTACCGGACCAAACCGATACCGATTTTTCAGTTTGGTTTAACTGAAACTGAACTCAAATGAATCGGTTCCGGTTCAGTTCTGAATTTTTTTTTCTTTTTAAACTGAAATATTTTGGTTTTTTTGGTTTGGTTTCAGTATTTTTACTATTTTTTATATTTTTAATGTATTTTCTCAGTTTTTTGGGTTTTTCTTCGGTTTTTTCAGTTTTCTCATCATACACCCTTGGTTTTCGGTTTTTGCCACCCTAAACCGAAACTGAACCGAAATGGAATCGATTCGGTTTGGGTCGGTTTTCAGGCTGGTTCGGACCGGTTCGATTTCAGGTTTCGGCTCAAAGCTTCCATTCCTATTCCTAACCTACAGGTTCTTTTTTTGAGATGTTCTTCTTTCTTCAGTCCTTCAGGTGGAAAATTGTCTTTAGATACACTCCACGCTTAAATAGTGAATAAAAACATTATGTGCCCGCACTATCAAATGGCATAATTATGTACCTGTTCATTATTTCTACGAGGTCATGGCAAGTTATGTACATCTAAATTTACTACTGAGCATTTGGATATAGTAGGGAGTAGCCCTCTTTTCTAGTAAATGCAAGAGTTCTCTCACTTACCAAATAATATAAACCAATGGAGTGAACCGTGGTTTTGCCTTTGCTTCCATGTTAACCAGCACAACAAACAAGAAAATTTTACACAATGAAGTCTTCTACTCATAGATCAAACCCGTTGAGAACCTGTGCTGGAAAGTTTGAAGCTGACGGTAATATCAGATTTCATTAACTCTGTTCTGCTTAAGGGGCATACCCCAACCTCCACTGTCAGCTGCATTGCAAGTTTTAACAGTCATTTATGTCAGTGTGTCCTTGTGAAGTTTGTTCATACTTTCCTAAAAGGATTCCGTAAAGTTGTTGACTAACAAATTTTATGGTTCGTGAGATCAAGATATACTTGCAAGGATGGCTTATATGTCCATCTGGGCGTGTCTATGAGAAGGGCAGATTGGCAGTTCTATATTTTGCATGGTAGAATAAGTATGTTCAACTGTTAACATGTACAGGAATTTTAAAGCTTGTTTGGCAATTTTCCTTCAAATTTGGATTTTGAAAATCAAAGTTTCATGTGTGAAATTTTTTGCATTCAGGATGGCTTAAAGTATGGTTGTCAAGGTCACGCTATAGCCTCACCATACCGAATGACGATGGGAAATGTCATACACAGCTAAATAGTCATGATGGCTAAATCGTGACGTCATAGCGTTGCCATGACAGAATAACATTATGGTATCACTATACACGCTATTTGATATTTTGGATAATAACATATAATACTTATAAGTTATAATAATTTTATAATATAAGTTACAAAACTCCAACTTATAAAATTACAAAATCCTCGACTCTCTCTCTCGTCACAGCAGCTACCAACACCACAACGAAGAAACCTCAGCGTCGACGACACTACTGCATGCGTACTTAATATTTTATATTTTTTAATATTCTATATTTATTGATATTTCATATTTATTTATACTTACCATGTTGCAAATTTGTTAATGTTCCATATTTGATTTGTATTTATTGGTATACGTTTATGCCTAGAACATGAAATCCTAAATATTATGATCAAAGTATTATGTTTCAGTAGTTGAATTTTTTTCTTCCTATATAAAAAATATATAAAAATAAAAATAAAAGATACTATTAAGTAATAGACAAAAAAAAAAAAATTTAATTAAAATAATAAATAGTCTCGCCATGGCTTCGCTATGGTGTGGCGTAGCGAGCATCTTCGCATGACCTCGCTACACCGCCTTAACTACCTTGGCTTAAAGGCATTGAGAGTGAGTGTTCTCTTCAGCATATATATATATATATATATATATATATATATATATATATATATATATATATATATATATATATATATATATATATATATAAACAATCCTTGCCTCTTGAATCAGAGCTTAATAGTTGTTTACCTTTATTTTTTAATAGTTAATGTTTGATACTCCCTAATTATAATTTCTAAAGTTTACTTTAGACAATCTTAAAAAGTAGGTAGACTCAGGTGATACTACGACGTATCAGATGATACATCTTGGTATTGGAGCTTGATGATACAAACTCATGTCATTTTGCATCAATCAATATGGGATCATTTTGCATACCTATATCGTCCATATCATCCCAATATCAGAGCCAAACAATAGAGCTCCAATACAAAAATTTATACATTGTGAAAGTGACACTATATACAAACATTAACTTCACATTACGATCATTGACTTTTAAAAATTCCATAGTATTTACTCAATCGCAGGACAAAAGACTAGGTTATATAATGCTACTTTACTGCAACCCATTATTATAATGTGTGACATCTATTTATGATAACATCAGGCACAGATACAATAGTATAAATAAAGAAACAGGTTCTAAATTTCTTAGCTAACTGAAAGTGCTTCTGGAAACAAATCCGAATAAGTACCACATGGAGAACAAAATCATGCATAAAAATGTTCCAAAGCATGGATAAAATGTCGTACCTTCTGAAGCTACTGTGCATTTTCGTTCCAAACAAACAGCACATGGATCAAGGCATGTGAGTGGTGAATTGGAACTTCTCCATCCACACTCTCTGTAAGGAAAACACAAAATTCCTAATGATAAAACTGTGTAGTAAGCCTATTTTAAATGTTACGTAGATAGGGAAAGAAATCAAATAAAGTATATTCCGAAATGAAATTTCTATTTAATAAGCACATTTCGCATGTTAAGTAGATAGGGAAAGAATTCAAACAAGTACTATGGGAAAAGAAAAAGAGAGAATTGAGTAGAGCCAAAAGGCAAAAAATTTCTTGTCATGTAACCTTACAATTTGTTTTCAACCAGTTTTTATATAATGACAATATGATTTTCATTATTGTACAATATACAGTTTTGGGCTATGAAATTCAGGAATGAATACATAAGAAGTGGTTGAGATGCATATATTAAGGTGGATGCATGGATATCAAAAGGACAAAATCAGGAATGAATACATAAGAAGTTTAGGGTTGACCTTAAATGAATTAAGAATGTCATTTTCGATGGGTTGACCTTAAATGAATTAAGAATATCATTTTAGATGGTTTGGGCATGTCCTTAGGAGAATCGAAACAGCCTCTGTACGAAGGACTGAAACAATACAAGCTAATGGAAGGAGAAGAGGAAGACCGATAAAGACTTGAGAGAGTGAGAAATGACATGAAGGATTGTAGAGTAACTACGAGTTTAGTGCTGAACATAAATGAGCTGATAAATAAGCCTCACAAAGCTGAGCTCGAGTCGATGGAATAAGGTAACCATGATTATAATTATCTATATATATATATATATATATATATATATATATATATATATATATATATATATATATATATATAGAGAGAGAGAGAGAGAGAGAGAGAGAGAGAGAGAGAGTGAAAACATAATTTTGCTACATCAAGTAGTTGCACCCGGTTGGCATTAACGAAATGTCGCAAAGACTCTTCAAGGAGAACATGAAACTGCTCTGTCTTGGCCATCAGTTTGTGGGTTATAGCTAGAGGAGATCTTTCATTTAGATCCCAGAAGGTTCCTGTGAATCTTGAGTCCTGAAAACTAGGAAAGACATCCAGAAAGAGCTAAAATGGTGTAAAATACTCATACAAATCCTTAGGTAAATTACCCATGTGAATCTTCAGAATAAGAAACTCTAACAAAGCATTAGGAATCTTTATCAACCCAATAAATTGAACATCCACATAATTTATTTACAGGTTCAGGAATTACAATTTTTCTCTAGTTGGAAACTAACATATTCTAAGTTTAGACGAACCTTTGCAGGGAGATTCAACTCTTTGGTACATTTTACGGCATTGCTTAAAGTTAGCAAGCTTAAAGCTTTTGCCATCACTCTAGTCATCTAGCTCTTTAAGATTTGAACATTCAAAATCAGCTTATGCATATGTAAGTCTCTCCTGGGATGACGTTAAAGTCCCTGTAGATTGCTCACTCTCTTCTTCTTGGTAAAAGGTAAGTCAATAATCAACCTTTCATACAAAATTTATACTGGCTAAGAGACCTTGATATATGAAGATTTGTCATTATTTTTCCGAAATTTTTTGCTAAATTTTTCAAGGTTTCTGCAAGAAAATGGGAAACCTGTGACCCATGCCTGTCATGGTTTTTTATGATTTTCCGGACATCAAAAGGCATCTGTGACCTCTGTTTGCCATATTTTGGATCAGTTTTTCACCTAGAATCTAGCAATATATCTCGTTTCTTATTTCTGTGTCTCCATAAGCCTTGTTAGATGATTTCTTTGGGCTTCTTTCCCTATCATTTATGTTGTGCAGCTCCTACATGACATTTTATGCCTCGTTACTTACATTTTTTACATTAAAAGTCAGTCTTTATGGCTGGAAGTAGTTTTTTTGGGGCAGCTACATCTGAATTTCTGTTTTTGTAATTCAAGATGGATTCTAAAGATTTTTTTGAGCAATCTGATCATAGCTTACTGTGTCTTACGACTATCAAGTTTGAAGGTCAAATTATTTGGCTTGGAGGCTTTGAAGCAATCTATTTGGATGCATGTCATTGGTTGAATGAAGATTGGTTACTTGACCGGAGAAACCAAGAAACCTTCACAGAATGAAAACAACTTTGTTAAGAAGATGCATGAGAAATGGATGGCAGAGAATTGTATTGATCTGGGTTGGTTAATCAGCTCCATGCAACCAGCTGGATGGATTTACCAATTGAAAATATGATTTGAGAATGAATTATATTTTCTCAAGGATGCTTCTCTTCTTTGGAAGAACTTGAAGGATTTATACACTCTAAAGCGTATTGATGCTCCTATTTACTAGTTAATGAATAAAATTGTGAACATGAAGTAGCCAGAGCTCTCTAAAAGTTAATATTATTACAGCTTACAATGTACATGGGAAGAGTTGTCACTATGAGCCCCTTCTTGAACTTTCTTAACATGCCTTGAAGAGACTCCATGATAGAGTCAGTGACACCAAGTGTATGATTTCCTAAGAGGCTTCTGACCTGAGTCCGATCAATTCATCATCATCACAGCCTTAACCCCTCTATTTGGGGTCGGCTTTCCGAGTCCTATTTCTCCACTTGTTTCTGATTAGCGCTAAGCTCCCTATAACTTCACAATCCTCTATATCCCTTCTCACGACGTGTTTGTGGAGAAAAGGGTACACGCTAAAGCTATCTTGGTGTACGTGGATGATATTATCATCATAACAGATGATAGTGAAGAGATACTATGTCTAAAAGACCACCATCGTAGGGCCTTCGAAATCAAGGATTTGGCCATCCTAAGATAATTCCTAGGTATTGATGTGGCAAGATCAGAGAAGGGGATTGCATTCTCACAAAGAAAATATCCTTTGCATCTTCTTCATAAGATAGGATTGTTAGGGTGAAAGCCTACAATTAATCCGATTGAGTAAAATCATAGGTTGGTGAGTGAACCTCTCAAATATTCTGCAATTAATCGGATATAACTTACAATGTGAATGTGGTGAGCTAGTATATGCACTTACCCATGAACACTCATCTTGATGTTGTTTACAGAATACTCAAATATTTGAAAGGAGTCTTGAAAGAGGACTCTTGTATGGGAACCATGGTCACATGGATAACAAGATCATCACAGATGTTGATTGGGCTGGATCTCTTGATGATAGAAGGTCCACTACTGGGTCATTCACCTTCCATCTTTAGTGCAGAGGGGAGTACAAAGCCATGAACGAGGGTATGTGGTTGAAACATATCCTATCTGACTTGGGAGTTCATGTTACGTTGCCTATGACTCTTTATGGCGATAATGGGGTTGCACATCACATCACAAAGGATCCAATCTATAATGAGAGGACAAAGCATATAGAAGTCATCTGCCATTTCATTCAAGAAAAGGTTGAGTCAAAGGTGATTATCATTCCACAAGTTCGCCCTGAAGATCAATTGGTTGACATCCTTACCAAGGGCATTGGGGTAAAGCGTTTGCTTGACATCACCTCCAAGTTGGGCATGATCAATATACATGTAGCAACTTGAGGGGGAGTGTTGGTGATGTACATAGTGTTATATTAGTGGGTGTGTCTCTAGTATATATTGGGTGTGTGGAGTAAGTATAATAACTTACTAGTTCTCCACTTTTACTATAGATCTTCTTTCTCGAAATCTACGATGTAATGATCGAAGTATATAATGAATAAATGTATTGGGAAGAGTGCTAAGCAAGCATCTCAACCCTCATTCTCTCTCTCTCTCTTTCTTCTTCTTCCTCCTCTTTCTCACCTAACCCTAACCCCAAATCCACTTCACATTAATTAACTTGTACTAATTGGATTCATAGTTGTTAAATCTAGGGATGAGGTACCTTATGTGTTTCAAATCTTTCATATTATGGTTCATATAATTGTAACATTTGCTCCCTTAGATCTGGATAATAATGGTGAGTATGATTCTCAAGCTTACACTCACGACCTCCAAATGTCTGGCATCGAGCAACAAATACCTTGTCCCTAGTCATCACAATAAAGTGATGTTGTTGCACATAAGAATCGTCATCTCTTAGAGGTAACTAGGTCTCTTGTACAATGTATGAACGCTCCTAAATCTTTTTAGTCCCTTGCTCTTCTCATTGCCTGTTTGTCATTAATCACATGTCATCTCACATTTTAAGGTACAGTCACTCATCCAAATTCTTAAACTTATGCATTCCACTCATCTCCCTCCTTGGGTGATATACGAAATAGGAATCCCATGAGACGTTGACTTGATGATAAATCCATTTGTTGTGTCTTATTTGGTTATTCAGGCTTCTAGAAAAGATATCATTGTTATGACATTCTTTATTTTGATTAATGTAACTTTTTCTAAGATACCCCATAGTTTGCCTCTCACCCCACACTTTTGCTTCTTCCCATTGTCACTCCTTACCTCTTTGCTAGTTCCTCTTGTCTCTTCATCAGTTCAACTTGTTAGATCCAACTGTCACGATCTACAAACACCAAGTAATTCACACCCATATGTGTTGCCAAGTGTCATTGTACATATTTGTGATCCAATGGACGGTGGTAGATTGCTTGGTATATGTTCACATATGTATGTTTCCATGAACATTTTATAATAGTTGTAACTTTTACTTGATAGTTGGCGATGCTTCTTCTCATGATTAACGACACTTAAAGTCACGGTTGACCATAACTTCAGTGTGATGGCCAACCACAGAATTAGTTCCATAAAGTTCATTTCATATGATCTCTTTTAGGGTTATGAGTAGCATAAATACATTTATTGGATTTTTTAGGGTTTATCTCTCTTAATATAATTCCGTAGTCTTTTTAGAGAGAACAACTCCGAAGCCTTTGAACCTTCTTGGTTGATCTCTATTGTTCATTCAAAGGCATCATTTCTTCCCTATTTTCTTTAGAGAGTTACGCTTGAGGATTCAAGCGTGGTTTCGCTCGTAGTTTCGAGTGACCCCGGAGGATTCTAGGGTGTCTTATGGCTTGTTTGAACACAAGTGGATCATCGTGGACTCAGTGATTGAAGGCTTACAAATCTAGTAGTTGTAAGGACACGTAGTGAATTCTAGCATTAGAGATATGAAGGGTTTGGTAGGACGTGTGTCTACATTCATTCGGTACCTTCTGTAATCTTATAACTCATATTGGATTTGTTGTCTCGGATCTGGCATAGATCCCGTGGTTTTTTCCCTTAGGGTTTTCCAAGTAAAAAGCTTGTGTGTTGTGGTGATTGCTTTATTTTATATTGTGATTTATTATAGCATCGCTAGGTAAATCTAGGATACAAGAATTTCAATTGGTATCAGAGCAAGGTTCACTCAATTTATTCTAACGAATTAAGTGTCTAAGATCTGCAAAGAGAAGGAGCCTCTACAATGCATCCTCCCTTATTTGATGGGTCAAACTATCCTCATTGGAAGGCTAGGATGAGAGCCTTCCTGAAATCCATAGATCCTAAGATTTGATTTGTTGTGGAAGATGTATGGTCTCCTCTGATATTATCTTCTGAAACTAATGGTGTGAAAAAGGTCTCTATAGTATAGAGATGTGGGGTCCGGAGGATTATATTGTTCATGGGTATAACTCCAAAGCCCTTAATGCATTGTTTAGTGTTGTTACTACTTTCCGAATTTCGTAGGATCGGTGCTTGTGGACGATGGATGATTTGCTCCGATGGTTTTTGAAATTAATGGTGTGAAAAAGGTGTCTCTAAAGCCTAGAGATATGTGGGGTCCTGAGGATTATAATGCTCTTGAGTATAACTCCAAAACCCTTAATGTATTGTTTAGTGTTGTTACTACATCTGAATTTCATAGGATCAGTAGTTGTGAGATAGCCAAGGATGCGTGGAAGATCCTTGAGATTACCTATAAAGGAACTCAACAAATGAAGTTGGCTAAGGTGCATATGCTTACCTTGCAATTGGAAAATCTCTGCATGGAAGAGGATGAGAAGTTCTCTGATTTCTACATAAGAGTTAATGATATTGTCAATGGTTCCTTCAATCTTGGAGAATCCATCTCTAACTCCCAGATAGTTCGTAAAATTTTGCGATCGCTTCCTAAGAGATTTAGGTCGAAAATCAAAGTCATTGTTGAAAACAAGGACATTGACGCTATCAACTTAGATAAACTTGTTGAGTCACTACAAACTTATGAATGCGAAATTCAAGATATTCATAAGACCAGAAGTGTTGCCTTCAAATCGTCCAAGATTGAAACTGAAACTGATAGTGACAATGACAATTATGAAGAATTCGCTTATCTTGTTAGAAAATTCAAGAAATTATACACTGGTAATAAGAACTTCCCTAAGAAGTTTGACAAAGGAAAGTCCTATTAGAAAAAGCCCTCGAAAGAATCTCTTGAAAGCACTCAATGTTTTAAGTGATATGGTTTTGGACATGTTACCGCAGATTGTGCCAATAGGAAGAAATTTAGAGGCAAATCCAAAGTGGTGGCCACTCAAGAGTCTAATGCTCATGAGAACTCATCCTATGATGAATCCTCTCACATTTAGTATGGATTCAGGGTTTTTGTTGCCACTGTTCACCTTCCTGATGCCCCTTCCTCTAATTTAGTTAAGGAGGAAGATAATGTTGTTATTGATGGAGGCATCTGACTCTGAAGTAGAGGCTTGTGACATTGATATAGATTTCAGTGAGCTGTACCTCAAGTCCCTGAGGGTGATCAAAGAGAAGAGTAAATTCATGAAAGAGAATGAAGAATTGAAAATTGTTAACTTATCCCTAAACACCAAGCAAGAAGAACTTACGCTTGAGTACAAGAATCTTGAAGAGTCCATGAAATCACTTCTAGATAAAGTTAGGTTCCTTGAGAATGAGTGCCAAGAGCATCATTCTAGTTTCAAGGCCCTAATTTTGGATAATGAAAAGTTGAAACGTGAACTTGTTTCTTTAAAATCTAAGTTCACGAAATTTTGTAACGGATGTGAGAAACTTGAAAGGATGTTGGATGAAACTAAATATACTATTAATAAGGGCGGTTTTGGATATGATAAATTTAAGGTTTCTTCTTCTAAGTCCAATACCAATTATGTATCTAATTTTGTTAAGGCTGCACAAGATAGGTATGTTACACCAAAACCCAATCAAAGTGCTAAAACGCTTGTTGCCCCTAAAGGCATTAGTAAGAAAATCCCTAGGTGCTTCTACTATGGTAGACAATTGCACATTATGTCCTATTGTGCGATCAAAGATAGGGATGTGTCTCAATCCCCAAAGCATAAAAGGAATCACATGGATAGGGGAGAAATCAGCCTCAGGGTACACATATTCCAAATAGGAACCCCAATGCTCATACTGGTAGAAAAAGAAACTTGCCTTCAATAGACATATCTCTAATAGGTACATAAAGGTTTCTCAAAATCAGAATTTAAGGTCAAAAGTTATGGAATGTTGAGCGAAAGGATTTTTGTACTTGTATTGCAATTCCTAGATACACTCTCAAGTGGATTAGAAAGAGCGATTTGATTGGAACTTCTTTGTTTTTGTATCTTAGTAGATTTTGCTTTCACTTTATTTTTTATTTTATTTTGTTTTTATTTTTATTGTTATTGTAAATATTAGAATATTAAAAAAAAAATTGAGAAGGTTTTTAAAAATAAAAAAAGGTTTATGAGTGTCATATTTATAATCATATACTAAATTCCATTGTCTTGCATGCACATTTGTTTATGTTAGGCCTCTCCTTATATTCATTGGATTTGAAGTGTCTGAGTGGTTTTCATCATAGTGTGGGTATGTGTATCTTAGTCAATTAACCTTTATAATCATGCATATGTGACTTTTCAATTCATCACCGTATCATTGAAAAATTGTTTGAAGGTGATGTTCTACCCTTAGATGATTGTCTATTCATGTTGAGTGACACCTATGTCATTAGCCTTTTTTATCCTTATTTTTTTTCTATGAGAAAGAGCTACACAGACAACTCGTGTGAAAGTCATCACTAAGTGGACGGTGAAAAGGGGTACAGAGTCAGTTGTAGAGTGTAAACCATCATTCTCAAATTTCACTCAATCGTAAATTTTTATGTGGATGAAAAAAAATGAGAGAAAAGTAGATAAAGTGAAAGAAAAATATGCTCAAAAGTTTTATCCTCCTCAATTCAGAAAGAAGAGACAAAAATGGCTACCTAAGTCAGGTGAGAAAGCCACCATCCTCTCAGGTCGAATGATTGGGAAGTCCACTTAGGTATTTGGGTTCATACAATTTGATACACTTCCCTTTGTTAAATAATGAAGATTTACATGATTCAAAGATGTAGTGGGGTTGAAAATTTTTCTCACCTTATATCCCTTATTTTTTCGTACACTCTTCATGTTTGGGACAATTATTCTTGTTCATTACATCATTACATTCATCTTGTTAAATATATTTAAAAGTTGTGAATTTGCATAAACATAGTTGATTAGTGTTTGTTGCTTTGATAACATATATGTGCAGTGTATGTTGTTTACTAGTCACTTGAGGTTCAATGCATTGTAGGATTATCCTTTCGGATTAGAAGTGCATGATTGATGATTCTCTGAAAATTATGATTGTGACGATGACATACTTGTTTTGATTTCATTTTTACTAATTCTAAAATTGATTTTTAAAAAAGTTTGGGATGATGATTATTTCATCTTAAATGATAAATGAACCCGAGTATTGTTCCATCTACTCCAGTGTAGTTCTGTAACATTGATTTTACAGTTTGATTATCACCTCGTCATTAAAAAAATTGACGAGATGATAAGAACGAGTGTCGATTTTTTTAGAGTGTTATTAAAAAAAAATTGAGTCTTTTGTATGACAAGAACGAGTGTCTATTTTGTTTATTAATAACAAATCATGTCGTAAGGGGTGGTTGACAGTGATCACATCATGGTCACACCACGGTCACCCGTGGAACTTTCAGGTTTTTGTTATTGGTTTAGCATACGGCTAACCGTGTTTTGGAGTGTAGTTAACCCTATACTTGCAACCAACCGCGTTTTGGAGTGAGGTTGACCCTGTTTTAAGACAGCCAACCGTTGACCCTTTCACGGCTAACCACTAAAACTAAAAATAAAAATAAAAGTTCAAATTGATTTTTTGTGATACTTTGGGTTTCTGTCTCTATTAGTTTTTTCCTGATCTGCAGGTTTTTTTTGTCCCCTTGTAACATTTATGGCAAAAAGGAGGAGAGTGAAGGTGGGTGTTTTTGCTAGTAATTTTCCTTTGCTAGATATAATGATATTTTTATTATTTTCCTTTGCTACATATGATGATTTTTTATTGAGTGTTTCAGGTTAGAGGGTTGATCCACTTGTCCTAATATTATCTTGTGTACACTTGGCTTAGACTTAGGGAGCATGCATAGATTTGTAATTGTTTTGCATGGCATATAGATTTTTGGGTACTTTTGTAAACTAGGTATTGTCATAGATGGTGACAAAGGGAGAGATTGGTTGATCCGATTGTCAGGATCTTTGAACACCAAGTAATTCACTCCCATATGTGTTGCCAAGTGTCATTGTACATATTTGTGAACCAATGGACGGTGTTAGATTGATTGTTGGTATATGTTCACATGTATATGTTTCCATGAATATTATATAATAGTCGTAACATGTAACATGTTTCTTCTCTTGGTTAACCACACCAAAGTCATGGTTGACCATAACTTAAGTGATGGCCAACCACAGAATTAGTTTCGTAAAGTTCATTTCATATGATCTCTTTTAGGGTTACGACTAGTATAAATATATATATTCGAGTTTTTAGGGTTTATCTCTCTTAATATAATTCCTCTTTTTAGAGAGAAATACTCAAAAACCTTTGAACCTTCTTGCTTGATCTCTAATGTTCATTCAAAGGCGTCATTTCTTCTCTATTTTCTGTAGAGAGTTGTGCTTGAGGTTTAGAGCGTGGGTTTCAATGATGTCATATGCGATCTCATATGCCATTTTATATGGCTCTGTCGCATATGCCATGATGCCATATGCGACAGAAACATATATGCCATCGCATACACTATATGCGATGGCATACATCCCCAGCGGTCATATTTATGACCGTTGGGATTTTTTTATAAATTTTTTTGCTTCTAAGGCCTCCCCCAAGCATATAAAAGGGGGGCTTCTCTTCCTAATCCATACAACATCCATCCAAGGTATGATTTGTGTCTCTTTGGTCTATTTTTTGAGTTTTTAGTATTCTCTTTCTCTCTCTCTCTCTCTCTCTCTTTCTTAAATCTTTAATCATAATTTATTTTGCCTATTTTGTAGTTAACTTAAAGAGTTAAGAGGTTCAAGCTTTAATCCTCATTCTTCAAGCAAAAAGGGAGGAATCACTTCAAGAATCAAGAAACAAGAGTTAAAATTAATTTCTAATTCCTATAAAATTTTGTTTGATTGTTTTCCTTCCTTATTACACCTCATTTCTTTCATTTTTTTTAGTGTGGTTAATATCTACCCACCCACTTATTTAAATTACGTTATCATTATGTCTACGTCATCGAACGATGCTCTTAGGCCGACAAATTCCGCTGATCCGGATTGAAAATATGGACGTTACAAGAGTGTAACCGAAAAAAATAAGGTCCAATGTACCCTATGTCCCCATATAAGCATAGGGGGAATAGGGAGACACAAGCAATATCTTGCTTGGCAACCCGGATCGAATGCGAAGGCATGTCCAAATATCTCGCCGGAGATTCGAAAAGAGATCTTAGAATGGATGGATAAGACTTTGAGGACGAAACATAATAACGAAATGATTTTACAATAATACTATGATGTTGATGAAAATGATGAGGAAGAACATGATAGATCTATTCCCTCCACGGCTCATAGTGGTGCAAGACCACCACCCTTTAAAAGAGCACGTGGTAGAAAGGGGAAGGAAATAGACAAATTCTTCTCTTGTAGACCACACCCCGAGGATGTAGTAGACGCTAGGGGTAAGGGTCCGGTCCAAACAACTATAGAAAGAAGGTTTAAAGCTAAGGACCGATCCACTACTATTCAATACATGACTAAGTGGATGTACCAAGCCGGTATTGCATTCAATACCGTAAAGTTAAAGAGC
Organism: Chloranthus sessilifolius; assembly: GCA_021018995.1. Lineage (NCBI taxonomy): Eukaryota > Viridiplantae > Streptophyta > Magnoliopsida > Chloranthales > Chloranthaceae > Chloranthus > Chloranthus sessilifolius. Next base: position 26,275,793 of record CM037597.1, on the reverse strand, counting down.
TTCAAAGTAATGGTTGAAGCTCTTGGACAATTTGGACTTATCCTAAAACCTTCATCATATCATAAGATAAGACAAACATGTCTTAAAATGGAGGTAGACTTCACAAAAGTTTTTCTCGAGGAGTATCGAGAGGATTGGAAGACATATGGATGCTCACTAATGACTGACGGTTAGACCGATAGGGCCGGTAGGTCAATCATCAATTTTTTGGCAAATTGTCCTACCGAAACTATGTTCATTAAATTTGTAGATGCTTCGGCCCATTCTCACACGGCCGAATATCTATTTTCCCTTATAGATGAGGTGATAGAAAAGGACATTGGTTCACAATATGTTGTCCAAGTTGTTACAGACAATGCGGCAAACTTGGTGGCCGCGGGTACACTAATAATAGAACAGAGACCACACATATATTAGACCCCATGTGCGGCCCATTGCTTAGACTTAATCTTAGAAGACATAGAAAAAGTGCATATTAAAACTGTAGCTAAGGCTAGGAAGGTAGTAGTGTATGTATAAACATACACTTCTACTCCACCACATGCATAAAGCAATTGGGGGTAATTTGCAACGCCCCGCTATCACCCCTTTTGCTAAGGCCTTTTTGACATTACAAAACATGTATGCTAAAAGAGAAAAGCTTAGAAGCTTCGTAACTTCCACCAATTGGAGGAATGGAGCTTGGTCAAAGAAGGCCGAAGGGAAGTGGGTGGCATAAACCATCTTAACCAACTCTTTTTAGAATAATATTGCCCAATCACTTAGAAACTCGCAACCAATCGTAGAAGTACTACGATTGGTTGATGGTGATGAGAAAGCTATAGAAAAAATTAAATCTAATCATATATACAAATCTCGCCTCTTTCAACCCATTATTGACATAGTTGAGAAGAGATGGGGTGTCCAAATGTCTAGCCCCTTGTATTCCGCCGCATTCCTCCTAAATCTCGCAGTTTATTTCTCTTATCCGAACCGGGAGGTAGCGGACGCAACACATATTAGTGGTTTCCATAAGATTTTAGAGAAGATGGTTCCGGACAAAGAGGAGCAAGATTGGATTAGCAACTCTTTTAACCGATACAAGAATTCTCAAGGGATGTTCGGAAGAGAAATTGTGATTCGACAAAGAGAATCCAAAATACCTAGTAAGCATGTTTATGATATATTTTTTTATTACATTTCATTTCTTCTAAATTAATAGTTTAATACTATAAATATATCTAATTAATACTAATGTTTGTAGCCGATTGGTAGTTGTCCTATGGAGTGAATTCAGTGACAAAATGTGGATTATTGAAGAAAATGGCCGTTAAGGTTCTTGGCCTTACATGTACCGCCTCGGCATGTGAACGAAATTAGAGTACATTTGAGATGGTAACTAGTTTATTTTTATTTCATTTTTAGTTTCATAATTTTAATATAATTGTTGTTTAAATTTTAATAGATATTAATATTTATTAAATGTTTCTCTCAAATAGAAGTGGAACAAGCTTGAGCCAAAAAAGCTCAATGATTTGGTCTTTGTGCATTACAACCAAAAGCTACGGGATCGCTTTCTTAAAAATCGAGAACATCCGGGACACTATGATCCTATCTCTCTCGAAGACTTGCCATCCGATTCTCCTTAGATGGCGGATGCCTCCGATGAGCGAGTCGTTGCAGATGAGGATCTTACGTGGAAGCAAGTGGAAGGAGTCGCTTTTGGAGATGAGCTTCCTACCGGGCAGAGGAGAAGATCAACAGCGGGGGAAGGTAGCTCACGCTCACGCTTGCGTTAAGAAGAAGAAGAAGACGAGATACATGAAGAAACACCCATAGACAATATAAATACCGTCTTAGTGAGATCGAATGATGAAGAAACCGAGGAAGAAAAGTATGTTGAAGAAGGAAACGATTCGGATGATGACGGCAATGCAAGTGACGACGCTGGTGGAGGTGGAGGTGGAGATGTACCATTGTGGATTAGAAACTAATGTGTAGAATTTTTGCCCGGTACACACTAGCGTTAGGACGTGAGTCACGTGATGACAATGGAAATGCACCATTGTGGGTTAGTGACGCGGGACAAACGCTAAAATCCTAAGATGCGAATTTGATATTATCTTTAGAGTGAATTGAATAGCGGAAATATTCAAAATCAGGCAACATATAAAATTAATTCAATGAAATTAATAAAACAATTAGATTAATCCATTTTAGCATCGCATGCGTAAAATTTTCCGATCTAGAAAAATGGCTCCAATGAAGGAACTCGGAATTCGTTCTAGTTTAGGGCATCAAGCGATAATTGCAATATCAGATTTGATTCCTCGGAGATTTTGAAGGAGATGAAACTTGAATAAATAGTTCAAAAGGGGAGATTAATGATATCATGGAATACGACTCTTTTTGGGATTTTTGTTCTTTTATCAACGAAAGTAAAAAAAGATAATACCTGACAATAACTAGAGAAACGATAAAATAAAAGCATAGATTCCAAGGCTTCACACTAAGGATTTTTCAAAGCTTCACACCACGGCTGTACGTCGGCTTCGCACCAAGTCGTACGAGAAACGATTGCTCACTCAAGGTTTTAAGGATTCACTCCCTCGGTTGAAAACTCTTCACAAGATCTCTAGGGTTTGCAGAAAAGCAACTCTCTTTCATTCAATAATTAAAAACTAACTACAACGTTCTTCATAATGACCTTATATAGGAGGTCTTACAATAAAATAAAACCCTAAAACAAATACTAAATAAAAGACAATTAAGCCCCTAAAACGTAGGTTCGAAAAAGAAAAATAAAAAAAAATTCAAACTAACTCAGCGCGATTTCGATCGATCGAAATTGAAATTCGATCAATCGAAAGTGAAAATCGATCGATCGAAATTCACATATATGAAATATCGTCGTTGACATTTGATCGATCGAAATTGGACTTCGATTGATCGAAATTTAAATTCGATCGATCGAATTTGCCTTGTGTTCCTTCCTTTCTCCAGAATTTTCATCTTTACGCCTAGTTCTGGTTTTCGCTCCGCTTTTTCTTAGCTGAAAAATTTGTTGCGGCTCGAATCTACAGCTCTTGATCTTGGCGTCCCGCATCAGTTAGACTTAGAACTTAGAATTTACTCTTTTCCTTCTTTTTTATATGTTCCTATGTTCATTTTTGTACTATTTTGTTTAACATTTTCTAACTTATGGGTTATATACTTATATAGTTATATTATATATTTTTATTTCGCATTCTAGACACTATAAAATTAATAGAGCCCAAAATTAACACAAAACATACTATTGATCAATTTGGGAAATTTTGAGAATTTTTGCAATTTTTTTAAAGTAAAAAAATAAAATTTATGCCATTGCATAATGGCATATGCAAACCGCATATGCGATGGCCCTATGCCATCGCATAGGGTCGCATATGCCATGTGACTACACTGGTGGGTTTTGAGTGACCACAGAGGATTCTAGGGTGTGTTGTGGCTTGTCTAAACACAAGCGAATCATCGTGGACTCAGTGGTTGAAGGCGTACAAATCTGGAAGCTATGAGGAATTTAGTGGATTCTAGCGTTAGAGATAAGAAGGGTTTGATAGGATGTGTATGCAATCATTTGGTACCTTCTGCAATCTTATAACTCATGGTGGATTTGTTGTCTTGGATCTGGCATAGATCCCGTGGTTTTGTCCCTTTAGGGTTTCCACGTAAAAAGCATGTGTGTTGTGGTGATTGCTTTATTTTGTATTGTGATTTTATTATATCATCACTAGGAAAATCTAGGATACCGAAATTTCAGAACTTCTTACTATTATCCATGAGATGCACTCTGATACAAGTACTAAGTTAAAGAATTTTACAGTAACACTTGGTGGCCAAAGGAGGGTTCTACCACACTACAAGTACCATTACTCTCCTCTATTCTAGGTATTACTCCTACCCATACACCTCCTTATGGTCCTTTACCTACCAGACTTGGTCCTTTTTTATTTGCTTATTGCTCTTCACAAGAGTAAACCAAGTTGTACTGTTTGCTCACTTTTCGTCCTATTAAGCGCTCTTGATCGGGGCATCACCATGCGAAGTGTACGGAAATTGCCAGAAGAGGCCCAAAGCATCAAAGCCCTTCTTAGCACTTCAAAAGGAGATGGGAGACCCATGTACACATGAAAACCATAAGAAGGCCCTACACTGGGAAGCGTGCAAATGGAGAGACAAAAGGAAAGCGAAAGTGCTGAAAAATGCATTCTATGCAAATTCGTGCACACGAGATTGGAAAGAACGACGAAAAAGCCTTATGGTAGACTCGCACATGCGATATAGCTAGTCTCGCGTGCATAAGCGTAATTTTCGCGCACACTAGATTGAGCCAAACTCAAGTCGGCAAGTCAAAATTGAGTTGAAAATTTTTCTTTTTGAATCCAGTTTTACCACGAGTCTTTTATTTTCAAATTTAGGTTAGACAAGGGTTTTAAGCTTATATGAGGCCATGTAAAGACAATTTAATTAAGTTTGATTGATTATGAATGAATTAGTTTTGCTTCGAGCGAATTCTAAAGAACTTACTATGAGTTTTCATTGAAAGAATGATTCTGTCAAATCCTGAATAGCGGTTCTTCTTCCCCGTGGGGTTTGGTGCGAAGCCAATATTTTCCATGGTGAAATTCTTCGGATTTCCTTATCTCTTATCTTGTTCTTAATGTAAGGTAATTTTAGTTTTCCTTTCTTTAATTAAAATCCAAAATTTATATTTTGTTCTATCTAGTTTACTATTGCTGGAATTATTCCTACCCCAAACCTTCATGTTATTTAAACCCACTCGGTAACTTCCCTTTGAATATTTAACCCTTTGGGCCTTAAATTCTCCAAATCTTAGAGGAGTCGAGAGACAACATCTAAAGCGTCGCTTGGTGCCCTAGACTAGATTGAAAATTAAAGTCTATCATTGGACCATATTTTATACGTCGGGAAAGGAACCGAATGCAAATGGAACACTAAATCGGCTTAATTGAATTGCCCTAGTGAGTTTGCTAAATACTTTGTGTGTTTGAGATGGTTTTAAAATTTTCCCTGCTAAAAAAAATCCAAATTTGATTTCACATTTGCATATTTAAGGTTCAGTGGTTTTTCCTGCATCAATTTGGTATCAGAGAACAATCCTAGTTTAGGGCGTTTGCATCTTAAGTTGAGTTAGGGTTGCATATTACATTTCTTTTCATCCTAGATTGACTTTAGGGTTTCACATCTGTGTTAGTTCTGTTTCTTGTCGTGTTTTGTGTTGTGCTCACCAATGGACCAAGACCAGTTTCACATTGTCCTTGAGGGACTTCAGGCCCAGATTATGCACACACAAATGCAGACGCAAAATCAATCATTAACAACCCGTATGGATGGATTCCAAGAGTTCTAACATAATGTGAATAATAGGACGCCACCTAGATGAACCATGGATAGGAGGAGAGATGCTATTCATACTGAGGTTAGTAGGATGCCCCCTAGGAGATGCCAAGCGCCATGACTCGATGGTGATTCAGACAAAAAATTTCTCAAAACTATTCAGATTGAGGCTTCGACCTATGATGGGAGGATGGATATCAAAGCCTTCCTAGATTGGATGTCTGATATGGAGCACTATTTTGATTGGTATGATATGATGGATGAGCGAAGAGTTGGATTGGCTAAGATGAAATTAGTGGTCAAGCTCGACTCTTCTAGACCAACCTAGAACGTCATCAAGAATCCATTGATCGTAAACTCGTATCAACATGGGAAGAGATGAAAGAGAAGTTTTATGAGAAGTATGTCCTCACGTCATATGTGCAACGTCTCTTGGACATGGAAAAATCTTCAACAAGGAAGCATGTCAGTTATCGATTATATTGTGAAATTTGAGGACTACGTTATGCGAACCAATGTGGTTGAAGAGAGCCAAGTTACCCTTTCTAGCTTTAGGACGGGTCTTCATAAAGAGTTACAAAAAGAGTTGATTCCCCATAATGTTGACACCTTGGAGGATTATTACGCAACGGTGCAAGAATTAGAACGGTATATAGAAACACCGACCAATAGGTGATCCGGTTCCTACAATACCGAGCTTAGGATTGTTCCCACGTAGTGACCAATTCTAACAATCAACCGTCAATGTTGGTGAATTCACAAATTGATAAAAGGAAGGGGTAAATAAGTGATAGTCCTAAGAGTGGTGGTCAGAATAAGTGTTTCAAGTGTCGAGGGTTTGGGCACTTTGCTGCTCAACGTCCTACGAAAGTTCCTGCACAAAGCTTGATAAGGAACAAGGAGAATTAGAGGAAGAAATTTATGAACCCAAGATCTCGAGTGATGAAGAGACAGGTTTGGCAGAAAAGAGTGAAGTTTGTGTTAGGAAAGTTTTAATTCCCGATGAAAAGGATGACATTGGGTCTGTTATGCATGAATCGTTAGAGTTGGTAGGTGCATATCATCATTCTGAGTTGCATGAAATTAATAACAAGGTTATATTGAGCAACGGGGATATGAAAATTCCTTCTAATGCACAAAATTTGTTTAATAAATTTATGAATGGTTATTGCGTGTTGGTCCAATTTAGACCCGAGCAAATCTGGCATGGGAGCAACATAAGTATCTGATCAGGTGGAAGGGCAAGTCAAAAGTGGAGCATCCATTGGTCGCAATGAGTAGGTTGTGTAAATCATCAGGGATGAGTTTCTCCCACCCGGGGAAAATTGATGGAGTCAATCGTGCGAAGTTTATGAAAAGCGCAAGAAGAGGCCCAAAGCATCGAAGCCTTCTTAGCATCTCAAAAAGAAGATGGAAGACCCATGTACACGTGAAAGTCAAGAGAGAAGAACCCACATTGGGGAGCATGCACATGAAAAGACGAAAGGAAAAGCGCAGAAAAATGCATTATGTGCAAACTTGTTTGGGCAAAGAAGTTGTACATAACGATAAAAAGCCTTATGATAGACTCGCGTGCACGAAGACAAACTTGCGCACGCAAGATCTACTTTTTGTGCGCACATGATCAAGCTGAAGTCAAGTTGGCAAGCCAAATTTGAGTCGAAAATTTTCTTTTTTGAGTCCAGATTTATTGGGAAACTTTTATTTTCGAAGTTTTAGGTTAGACTAGGATTTTATGCCTATATAAGGCCATGCAAGGACAGTTTTAACTAAATTTGATTGATTATGAATGAATGAGTGTTGCTTTCAGCAAATTCTAGAGAACTTGCGATGAGTTTTCTTTGAAAGAATGATTCTTTCGAAGCCCGATGAGCGATTCTTGTTCCCCATGGGGTTTGGTGTGATGCCAATATTTCAATGGTGAGATTCCTCGGATTTCATTATCTTTCATCTGTCTTCTTAATTATCGTCTGGTAATTTTAGTTTTCCTTCCTTTGTTTAAAACCCAAAATTTATATTTTGTTCCTTCTAGTTTATTATTGTTGGAATCATGGATCAAAATCTCGGATTTTCGATACGTATCGTCTAGCCCCAAAACCGATACGTACTGGACGATACGTATCGGTTCCGGACGATACTTTCCGGTTTTTTCCCAAAAAGAAGAAAAAAAAAAACAAAAACAAAAAAAACAACAAAACCGATAATTTGAAATTATCGGACGATAATTTGAAATTATCGTCCGATATGAACGATACATTGGACGATACGAACGATACTTTGAACAATAATTTGACTGTTTTTTAAAGGGGACGATAAAAACCCAATGTATCGTATCGTTCAAGTCCAAAACCGATACGTATCATCCGATACGTATCGGTATCGGACGATATTTTGATCCATGGTTGGAATTATTCCTACTAAACCCAATCGATAATTTCCCTTTGAAGAATTTAACCCTTTAGGATTTAAATTCTTCTAATTCTAGATGAGTCAAGAGACAACATCTAAATTGTCGCTTGGTGCCCTAGACTAGGTCGAAAATCGAGATCTATAATTAGTCCCTATTTTCTAGATCGGGAAAGGATTGAATGCGAATGGAACACTAAATCAGATTAATCTAATTGCCCTAGTGAGTTTGCTAAATGCTTTATGTGTTTTGGGGATGGTTTTAAAATTTCCGCTGCTCACTAAAATGCCAATTTGATTTCACATTGCGTATTTAGGGTTTAGTGGTTTTCCCTGCATCATCTCTCCCCTAGATATCATGCTTATATTGTAGCGATTTCTTCTCATACCATTCCTCGATCCAGCCATGATGCCCTCCAAGGCTCCAACAACCTGAATGGAAAAAGGACATGGAATATGAGATGGATGCACTTAAGAAAAATGACTGCTAGGAACTGGTTTCTCGACATCCTAGCAGTAAGATTGTGGGGTGCAAATGAATCTTTACTATCAAATATGAGGCTGACGGCAGCATTGACTGATAAAAGGCTCGCCTAGTGGCCAAGAGATGTACTCAACCATATAGACTTGACTATATTTACTCCCCCTTGTTGCAAATGTAGATTGCTTTCTATCACCTGGATGTAAAGAATTCCTTCTTCCATGGCTCCCTGACTGAGGTTAACATGGATCTTCCTTGTCCCCTCCGTCTTTAAGGGGAATGGGAAGGTTTGCTGCCTGAAGAAGGTTATTCACGGTTCTTGGAATGGATTTTAGATGATGTCACGCCGACCAGACCATTTTTGTTCATTCACACACCCAAGGACTTTCCTCCTTATGTATGAGCATGATATGGTGGTGACAAGGGACGATGCTTATTTCATTACTCATATAAATGGTGAACTTACCTGGGCATTTTATATGGCTTAGATATTTTCTTGGCATCAAAGGTGCTAGATTTACTAAAGGGATCTCTATCTTACAACGTAAGTACACTCTTGATCCACTTCATGAAACGGGTATGCTTGGTGCTCGTCATGTGTTTACTCCCATTGATTTGTGCTACTCTTCAATGTGCTGAAAAAGATCCTATACCTGACACCATGGGCAGTGTTAATGCGTAGTTGGTCGATTGATCTATCTTATGATCACCCATCCTGATATGGCATCCACTGTAATATTATCAGCCAGTTTATGCACTCATTGTGTACCCTTCAATCTCTGTTGCCTATCGCATTTTCCGTTATCTCCATTCCAACGTTGGATAGGGTTCATGTTCCCTCACTAGGGACATCTCGCGATAACCAACATACTTTGATGCCGACTGGGCCAGTTCTGCCATTGATCATCACCCCACATTTGACTATTGTACCTTTCCTGGTCGAAACCATGTTGCCTGGATGAGTAAAAAGTAGCTAGTTGTGTCTCCTATGAGTGCTAAGGCTGAATATCACGTCATGGCACCTGTGAGCTCCTATGGCTTCGCACTCTCTTTACCAAGCATGATTTCTTTTTCAGCTTTCCTATGTCATTTCACTGTGACAATCAAGCTTCAATGCACACTATCTCTAATTATTCTTCTTCTTTTTTTTCCCGAACATTAATCACACCTTACATGCAATCATTTACCTAGAATACAATATCATTAATTACAAGTATATTAAATGAGATTTTCAATAAAAAATAATTTAGAAAGAAACCCTACAAAAATCTAATATTCTATAAGTAATTTTTCACATCAATACTCAATGTCATTTCACTCAAGCAGTTTGTGAGCAAAAACATAATGTAGAGTTCATTCACCTTGCAATTTTAACGATGCTCTTAAGGGGGAGGGAAAGATATGGCGAACGAAGAATACGTGGCCGACCTTCTGGCTGTTTACTCAAAATGCCCACAAGCCAATGTCTATGCCATGAACGAGCAACCATCAAGGGAGTCCAGCTTCATACAGATTAAGACAAAACTAATGGTAAGAATACATTTCAGATTGTTAATTAGGGCAGAAATAAATACAAAAAACAACAAAATCTTTAATTTTCATGCACAGCAATTTTTTCCAAACATGTTTTCATCACAAATCCCAATAAGAAGATATTAATAGTATTACATAGTTCTGATGAAAAGTGAGACAAGCCAAGAATTTTCCAAATGGACTTTTTACAATTTCCATTGAATTTTTGGTTAGCTTGCAGGAGAGCAAGCGCTATAGGTGCAAAGCTGTTTAATCTATGATATGAAGTGCTAATTTTAAACTAGTGGCACAGAACTAAACATAAGGTTCAGCACCTTGAAAGAGGCATATATATGAGAACATGAGCATTTGAAAATTTTCCCATTAGTCATTCATCGTCTCTCCCCTGATTCGAATATCATTGTAAACTGCTCATTAACAATTCATCCTCTCTCATGACAATCTCAATGGGTTTTATTTTATTTTATTTGTTTGGTTTAATTTTGTTATTTTACAATTATAGCCTTTAGAGCCTCCTCATTGTTAGGAGACTTAACAACTGTGGCTGATTAGTTTGAAAATGGGTTGGTTCAGCCTACATCTATTTACGGCTACTCTTGGCTCTGCCATACAAGTCAATGACTTGGTGTAATAACCCGAATTGTGTACGGTATTACTGTATATTATTTACCTTGGGTACGCTTGGTATATGATCGATCTTACTTTTTAATGATCCCAAAGTTTTATACAAGGTATTAATTCTTTGTATGAATAAATCTTAGTTCATGATTAATACGCAAGTAAAGGTCAATGATTGACTGTCACATTCCTAATATAAAATTTAGTTATAATTTGGACTTTGTATGTAATATATATATATATATGGAAAAGGCCTCCGTCCTCCATGGGAGGACGGTCACCGTCCTCTAAGCTTCCACGTGGAGCTCCACGTGGCACCCAAGATATTGTTTCGATGCCACGTGGAGCGCGGGTGCATTGCTTAGATCATCTTTGAAAAAAAAAAATTTGAAAACTCATCTCCACTATCTATTTTTTGAACCGTGAAATGTGGACCAATGAAATCTGTCAAACTTTGACTTGTGGGTTTAAAAAGTTTTTTTCGATTTTTTTTTTTAATATTGATCTATACCGTCCACTTGTGCTCCACGTGGCACCCAAATACTGTTTTGAGTGCCACGTGGAGCTCCACGTGTATCTTGGAGGACGGTCACCATCCTCCAATGGAGGGCCTAACCGGCTCCCATATATATATATATATATATATCATGGTTGTCAAGGCAACGCTATAGCCTCGCTATGGCGATGGGAACGCCATCTACAATCTGATAGCGAGGATGGCTAAATAGCGACGCCAAAGCATCGCCATGGCGGAATAACGCTAAGGCGTCACTATGCATGCTATTTAGTTTTTTAGGATATAGCTTATAATACTTATAAAATAGACAAGTTATGTGTATAATAAAATTGTAATAACTTATAATACTTATATGTTATAACATTGTAATTTGTTAGTTACAAAAGTTACAAGTTACAAAATCCTAACTTATAAGTTACAAGAGCCTCAACTCTCTCTCTCTCTCTCTCTCTCTCTCTCTCATCACAGTAGCAACCAACAAAAGCGTCAACGACACCTCAGCGGGATAGGGTCGATGACACCTCATGTCGACGACGACGACACCTCACTATTAGAACCAAAGAATGATGACAACGCCTCACGGTTGATATTTGTTTATGCCTAGAACATAAAATCCTCGATAATGGAATAAAAAAATGATGCCTAATTAGTTGAATTTGTTCTTCTTTTATAAAAAATTAAAAAAAAAGAACACTAATAATTATAAAATTAAGTAAAACATTTTAAAATAATTATAAAATTAATAAATGGTCTCGCCATAGTTTTGTCATGGCGTAGCAAGCCTCTTCGTCATGACCTCACCACACTGCCTTAACTATATATATATATATATATATATATATATATATATATATATATATATATATATATATATATATATATATATATATATGGATTGCAAACTTGGTTTTTCTGCAAATTGTAGTGTTAAGATTTTGTACTCCACACTACTATCTTCAATTACTTAACCAAAATTTGAAAGCAGGGCAGTTTGAACAATTCATTTGGTCTTAAATTAAGTTAAAGAACTAACAAAATTGCTACTTTCATTTTCAATTCGCAAAGGAGCATAATTCATGTATCTACACACATCCTATATTTTTAGGGAATTATTAACCATAGATACAGAGTAAATAGTTCATTTTTTGTCCCTGGATTAGCCTCTTTCTGAAAATTTTAGCTGTCATTCAAAACTAGTCCAGAGGCCCATGAAAACGTTTCCAATTCCCAATTCTTAAGTCTCTTTTTGGGCCTTCCATGATTTTTATTTTTAGTTTTAGTCTTTATAACTATCTACCTACCTAATTGTTTTGAATCTTTAAGTCAGTCAATTAACCAATTAAAACACTCCTAGGAGTCCCACCAGGCTGATATTACATTACAAGGCATCTAATACAATCCACCAGTACGATAGGAATTTAGCCTTTTCATCGGATCACGTTTCCATGGTCCCTGGAACCGCAATGTAGTTATCTGGAACACTAGCAAGATATTGTTTTTATTTTGTTGTAAAAGTTGGTTTTTGTTTGGCATGTGAGATAGGTTGCCCCTAGCAGTGATATGTGGCAAAAGGTTTCCACCTTGTGCCTTTTCAATTGTACTTCATGCATTCAGCTACGGCACACGGTTTTTACAACTGTCCGATATGCCATGCAGTTGTGCCATGGTCAATCAAGCTTTGCAGAATGCCTATTGCGAGGAATTTAAACATAGAATGGCATGTAAGTGTCATCCCAATCTCATTGGTTTAATAAGAGTATCTAATACATACCCATTAGCATTTTCAGCAGTCAAGATGGCCCCCCTGGCAATCAAAACCTGCATTTCCACATATGCATAGAATAAGCTAATCCGGTAAGAAGAGTTTTCAAATAGAATTACTATAAGGTACCCGAGCCAATTGCAGGTGGCAGCACTAGAATCAATCTCAAACCGACAGCCTTGGTAAATGCGCTGATAATTTTGAGCATTAAATCAGTGGAAGGTCAAAAGTGAACTTTCACTGGTTTGCATCCTATGAATAAATAGTAGAGCAGCTTCCAAGACTTGAGGATTTGGGCAAAACGAGATTGACCCGAGTGCCATAGGTGCACTCGGGTCAGGTGCATTATACAAGCTCTTCAAAATATGAAAATAAAACTGAGACTCAATCAATATACTTGACAACATTGCGCATTTCCGCCACAAGCAGCATAATGAAGGGGTGTGCTTCCTGCACCTGCCAAACACCAACGACTAAATAATTCACTGGACTAGACAAATGCGCAATGGCCAAAATTATGGAGACATTGAGAAAGCATGTACTAATATATATATATATATATATATATCAAAGTTTTTGCAATATATGACATGAAGAAGACAATACTATCTTCTAAATATAACGCAAAAAAATAATTAAAAAGCAACCTTTCTAATGCCTGTACTTCCCCTACGCTTCTGCTACTGAAATGCTAAGTATTAGAATAGCCTTTTTTTCCCTCGCCTCTAGCATCATTTACAGTTTATGCATCATAGACTGAACAAGTGAAAGAAGAAAGAGGAAAATTGTAAAAAATGGAAACCTAGAAACACCAATATGTTTTACTGTTTGAATAAGAGAAGTTTGACCTCTTAATTTTATGAAGTAGCTAATAATGAATCATGTAGTAACTGAAACCGAACTCAATGGCCTTCATCAGGATCTTCTAGTGGCTCAAGCGATGAAATGTGAAAAGATTAGAATTTGCTTTTGATGTAACTGTTGCCATTAAAAGCATCAATGGTGATAATGATTCTCCTTGGAGATACACAGGGCTATTAAGGAACACTGAGGAGCTGAGGGATTACTTCTGCAATTTAAAATTTATGCACATACAGCGGGACACAAATCAATGTGCTGATTTCTTGGTCAACCTTGGTATTGATGCTTCTGCAGTTCTTCAATGGATCGATTGCGATTCTAGCCCAACTCAATTAAATAATCTGATGGAGCTGATCTCCAAATCTCCAATGTATGGTAAATCTTTTTCTGTTTATTAATACAAGCTCTTAAAAAAGACCCAGTTAATAAAAAACACATCAAAAGAACTATTTCTTGACCACTTATGAAAATATCCAAAAAATTATTTGTCCATCCATGGGCTAACGTTTCCAATGACCTACCCAAAATTACACTACCACAAACCACCAAATTTCAACTCAAGCAGGATAAGTTAGCAGACCTTTTTGCACATTAGACATTGTCACCAATACGGGACATAATCGTCTTCATGCCTCACCATATTTAGGTGAGATTCTCAGATATTTCATTCATATGGAACCAATAAAAGGCATAAAGTACAAGGTTTTGAGGACATGATGGTGAATTAATTCTTAAATAAAAAACGATTAGCACAGAATTAGTTCAAAATGGTGGGCTTGAAAGGTTGGAAAAGACGGCTCTCTGAAAAACAAGGTAGCGAGCTTAAGCACTAAATGAAAACCAAAATACAATTATATGAGCATATAAGAAATATTATGCGTTCTGGACACCTGGACAAAACAACAACAAAAGAAATTTTAAACAAAGAATTAATATTAGTGAAGGAAACCCTTTATTCTATGTATACCGCTTGTTGTACCTACAGTCAACTGCCTTCATTTAAATAGCATCTTTCCAGGAGAGAGCTAAAGCACTGTACAGCCTTATGGAAAACACAAATAATAAAGTGACTCAATTGAGCGCTGAAACTGTGGGCCAGGATCCAGAGTTGAACCATGGCCCAGCGCTATTTCATCTCCACAACGATGTGTACAAGGTCAATACATCAACAAAACAAAAACAATAAATAAAATAAAATAACATTAAAAAAATTAATCATCGTAATCAACAGTGATCACTGATCATTTTAGTCACCATTGATCACGGTGATTAAATATTTTATTTTCTAAAATCTCCTAGTGAGGGGTGAACGCTAATGGGGAATGTGTGCCACATTGCCTTTAGGGCCATGTGGCATTAAATCTAAATATCTAATGCCCGTAATGATATAATAAAACTAACCCACGATGAGTCAACCATGAACAACATCAGAATAATCCCACATCTAAGCATTGTCTAGTGATGTTGCATAAGTTCATAACAGCTGAAAAAGCATATAAAGAACAGATGACACTCATTATATTACATGAAATGGGGAAGAAAACGGATTACCAATTAAGTCAATTGTCGTCCCATCTTCCACAGTGACCTCAGAAACACAAGCTCCCAGGTCCAGTAGTAACTGCACACTCTCAACATGCCCATTTAGTGCTGCCATATGTAAGGCAGTTATGCCACCATCTGCCGGTTTATTAATTATTCTAGAGAGAGCACTAAGAAAAAACAAAAAGAAAAAAGAAAAATATTATAAGAAGTCAATATATAAAGGAAAAGCAAACCCAAAAGTACAGGGCACAACGAGAGATGCAACAAATATTGACAATATACCCTTCATCAAAATCCGTTGTGTAATCTTCTTTGGTTGATTCTTTATTTACAAGATTGAAAAAGTTGGGTATGCTGGGCACATAGTCAGCAAGGAGAAGGTGGATGCAGCGAGAATGCCCATTTAATGCCGCAAAATGAAGAGCTGTACCGCCATTGAGATAATCTGTTTTGTGAACCTAATTCCAATTACAATTATTGTTGAGATTAGAGATATTCTAATTAATTCAGAACCCAGAAATATGGTGAGCAAGCCAGCAAGGTTTAGAAAAACATCGTTTTTGGTCTGATCCAATACTGATGCCTATAATGGTATCGGTATTCATCAGTAGCAGTCGGGACCAGCTAGTGCCGGACGTATCTATTGCCGATACGAGACTTGCTATCTGATATGCATCGGTATCGGCCAGTACCATTTGACACTGCCAATTACTGTCAAACAAGAAATAGGTATTGGTCTCGGATATCAGTCCACCTAGGACCGATTCGTAGTGGCCCATAAGGATACGGTATCGATGTTACTGTATCGCTGATTCTTTTTTGGGGAAAAAAATGAAAAACAATTGTCGCGGCCAGTATCGGCTGATACAGGATAGTTTTGGCCGATATTGACCCGTATCAGTCTGATACCAATACCGATACTGATAATGATACCACCCAGATACCGGTATCAGGGTGGTATTGGTATTGGTTCTTGGTGAAACTGCTACATATCGTCAATATGTATCGGTATCGGCCGAGTTCTGATACCACGCTGCCAAACAATCAAGGGATTTGGTATCCCTTGCTATCAGCTGAAGGTTGGTCGATACTGCTTCTTAAACCAAGATTTTTAACCTTGATAGTGAGTGAAACTAGGAATCTTACATTTGCTCTAAAAAGCACAAGTGTCAGAACAACCTCCCAGTGACCATACTGGCAAGCTTGCATCAGCGCGGTCTGTTCACAAATCGCAACACAATTCTCGTGAAAAAATTGATCTAATTCAAAGGGAAAGGCAATTTCCTATATAATTAGAAACTCAAGCTTAGATTTCAAAGGAAATAAAGAAAATTGATATGTGGGTGATGTGCAACCTGAAATTTAGTTCTTGAATTTTGATGATCTTACCTGTCCACGATAATTTCTAAGATTAATTTCGACACCAGATTCAAGCAAGAGAGAGACAATCTGAAGAAACAAATAAAAATAAATAAAAAACATATGATAGCCCATAATTCGAAAATGAATTGAGACCAACAGAACAAATAAAACTGCTGGATCAAAAGACGGAACCGGATTACCTCGTGGTGCCCCTGTGCCGAGGAGTAATGCAGGGGGGAATTACGAACGCCAAATGTCGAATACCTCGCGAGGCGAGGATTGTATTCCAAGAGAGCCTTGGCTTCTTGAAGATCCCCATCTCTTGCAGCCGAAACCAAGCGCTCCCCGGATGCTGAGCATCCGAAGGAATTGCCCATAATGCTTAGAAATCTCATGATCTTTATTATTATAAGATGAAAAAATACCCAAAAAAATAAAATTAAATTGAACTAAAACCGTGCTCTATCTCTCTGTTTCTCTCTCACAAAATACCTTAGTTTTCACAAAGATTAACAACAACCTGCGTCCAAATCTATAACCTTAAAGCCATAGCAATTGCCCATAATGCTTAGAATCTCATGATCTTTATAATTATAAGATAAAAATACTCAAAATAATTATATTAAATTGAACTAAAGCTTGTCCTTTCACAAAATACCTTAATTTTTGCAAAAATTAACAACCCACATCAAAATCTACAACCTTAAACCCAAAGCAATTGCCCATAATGCTTAGAAATCTCATGATCTTTATAATTATATAAGATAAGAAATACCCAAAAAATATATATAAATATTAAATCAATTTTGTTATCTCACACACAAAATACCTTATCTTTCATAAAGATAACAACAACCCACATCAAAATCCACAACCATAAACCGAAATCGACTGCCCATGATGCTTTTAAAAACACCTAACATTTAAATTAAACAGAATAATATATATGTGAAAAAACAAATAATGTCTTAATTTTCGAAAAAAAAATAGGAACAACAAACCCAAAACAAAAACCCATTCAATGGAAATTGCATGAGGATGACTCGATAAATCCAATAAAGAACCCAAAACAAAAACCCCGGTTTTCTGCACGAAGTCACCACTTTTTTACCAACAAGACAACCACCCACATCAAACATCAAAATCCATAGGACCCACTTCAATTCTGACCTTAATTTGATGCTTTTATAAAAACCCAGATCAAATTTAATCCTAAAAAGATTACTTCAATGGGTCGGTCATATTTTTTTGTTAAAAAAAAACAACAACAATAATAATAGTGATTGTAATAATATTGATGAAAGCAACCAACGGTTTTATTATTGGAGAAGAAGGTTTATGACTCGCAAATAAAATGAATAAATTAAGTAAACTTAGAATAAATTTTATTTTCCTACAAAAAAAAAATAATTTAAATTATATTAGAAATATAAAAAGGTGGTATTTTTGGAAGATTCTCGAATCAGATGATTTGGTCCCAATCTTTCATGCATTAAATTTTGAGATCATGACATATCCAACATATCCAACAATCTCATTTTGATTCCACGTGGCATATATCTTCAAATAATGGTGATTATAACGCACCATAATATAATATTATCATATACGTGTGCCATATGTAATAATATTTGACCGTCTGATGCCCGAGTCATGATCTATAGATCTAACATATAAATCATTCAACCGTATAAACGGTTCCGCCATAAAACTCTTCAGTTGCAAAAATTGCCTACTCTATAAAACAATTGAGATGTTGATGTGGAGAAAAGTCTACTTTGGTGCAGACGCCAGCAAATTAGGCCTGCCAAAAAGCGTGGCTCGACAGATATTAGTCAACTGAAGGTAGTGTTATGTTTTTTTTGGGATAATTTAACAGCAAACTCTAACTTTTTCTGATATTATGTGCATGCCAATATAATTTTCGTTATTGCCGTTTCATCCAACCTATTGAATGTGCTCGGCAAAGAGGTCCCTACAGTAACCACATTGCTAAATCATTTGATTGACTTATCTATTATTGGTTCATTTTCCGAAACTACCCTTATTATGAGACAATTGTTATGTCATGATCACCTGAAACCAATTCTTGAGCCGATTCATAACGGATCTTAAATATATATTGACTCAATTGACCGACATTTTAAATATATATTTCTTTAAATGTTATAAAATATTTAAAATATTAAAAATGGCATTTTCATTATTTTTTCTTATGTATGTTGGTTGAAATAACCTTATATGGGCCTATATTTTGGGGTCGCAACGGAGCGCGTTTGGGTCGGGCTCGAGTATACCCAAGTGTGGCCCGATAAATTTGAACTTGGCCCAAGCCTAGTCAGAGCCTGTAGAGCGCTTATAATTCCAAGCCCAAGCCTAGCCTGCATCAAATTTTCAAACCCCGAGCCTAGCTCCGCCTCATCCGTTTATTCCTAGATGAGTCGAATGAATAGGATTATAAGAGGGCTAAATATGAGGCTTCTTTAATTATTTCCTTTTAAAATCATGAAAATCTTTTTTTACAGGGAAGATAATGTCTCCAATCGTTACTTTGTCGAGAAAACGATTTCTTCTTGTGTAGGTGATAGGTGGGTATTAAATATAATCTGTCTACTTTAAATAGATGGCATGAGATTGGTAATAGGTGGCTATCAAATAGGAGAGCCTGACGGGCCTAAGAGGTTATACCCGGGCCCGACTTGTTTAATTATCCGGCTTAAAGTGCTAGTTCAAGCCTTGCTTGTAGGATTTATGATCAAGGCTAAGCCAAATAGGCTATCCAGCCCATTGCCACCCCTACCAATATTTGGCCTATTTGGCTCGATATTTTACCCCACACTATATCAGGTTATCAGATGGACCTAATATGACCGATAGTTAAAACAAATGGTTGTAACACCATTTTAAGTTAATTTTTTGGTTTGATTTTGTGATGACAATATCTTATGCTAAGGCACCATTTTTGGTTTGACTAAAAAATCAAGAAAAAATAGAAATTATACACACCATGGGTATAAGGGTAGTTTGGTTGTTAACACAACCACAATGGAGCCCTCATTGCCATACTTTTTTATGAAAATGGACCTGGGGGCTTCTTTTCCCAAGAGATTTGGATGAATCTCAAATATTAAAGAGTGAGGGGACCTGCATATAATTTTAGAAAAATTTAAGGACTACAGTGTAACTAACCCTTCTTTTTTAATTTAACACCGCTATACGACCGAGACAACCTCAAGAATCGTATTACTACAATGGAAGGAGCATTCCAACTTGACTAATGCCTCTTTGGTTAGAAGATCATTTAAATATCATTTTGGGTTTACATGTGGGTTGGGTGTAGAGCCATTATCCCTACCTTAAATAAGGTTAGCTCCATCCGCGCTTACTTGAGGGCATTTGCTAGAAAACAATTGAGTGTTTGAAATCAAATGATAGAGATGTTGAGACAGGATTTGTTAGTCACTTTTTCAGAATTTGTCATATAAAATTAAAATTTAATTTGATGATATGCTTGATGATATGCTCATGATCTCAAGATCAATGTTCTCCGAGATTATGAAGAAGCTGATCTCTATCGTATGATACAATCGATAAATTTTCAGAGTCAGTGCCTCGGAAATTGGGTCGGCGGGAATAGAGCTGCTCATTGAAGAAAGGCAACAACTACTGTTGACCATGAATGCCTGCTTTCCGGTATGGCAATAAAGTCTAAATATGTTGGGATGGTACAAATGGACCGCTAAAAACATAGGAAACAGTGTCGGGATGCTGGGAAGCGAGATGAGCACCATCTTGCTTCAGTCCCACAACGTGGCACTCAAATACAAGTTTGAGTGCAACACACTCAATCCTAAGGTAGATTCATCATCATTTTTTATAAATAAATAAATAAATATTTAATCAAAAAAATTCTGATCTATGTTCGATCTAATGGTGGATAATTCACCCTTTATTTTCAGTGTTAAATCAATGTAAAATATATAATTTTTGGAATAATGGACATAATCGCCTTTAAACGTAAACACGTAGAATAACCTTTTCCCTTAATATGTCATGTGGCACATTTCTAATAATTCAAGTCATCAAAGATGGTAAGTTTGTATGTTTGGTTTTTTTTAATCATTCGGATGAAATAGTCTCGAGAATCGAAGAGCAGACACGCATATATATATAAAAATTATGAAATATTAAGAAGGAGCACAAATTATAGTAGTAAGGGTTAACTACATCTTATAAAGATAAGGGTGGAAAAAGCATAGAGAACAAAAATCGAACCCACGACCTACTCTCTCACATTAGAGCGAGCTGTGACGGGGTCAATACTCAGGGTAGCAGCAGGAAGGCGTGAAATCCTTGGAGTTGGTTGGCCAGCAGTAGGAAGGCGTAGGGGCCTTGGAGTTTGTTAGTAGTGCGATGCGGTCGCATGGGAAGATGATGCGGGGAGTCATGGGCGTAGTGGTGTAGGGCATGACACTGTGTATCATGGAAGGAGTCGATGTGTCATGGGGGTATGACAAACCAATGCGTTTGAGGTCATCGGGTTATTTGCCCATAGATGGTGTTTGTACCATCTATGTGGGAGAAGTGCTGAATGAGATGCCTCCCACCCACATGGGGCCTTATATCGCCAGAGGATGCGCAAGTGTCTCCTAGGCCTAAAAAAGTGGGGCTAAGACGTTTGTGACGGAGATACGCAATGTGGCTACCCGGACCACCCGTAGCGCCACTCGAGCCGCTTGTACTCCTCGTAAAGGCAGTGACTACTTCGTGCTTGGGGCACGCGACATGGGGCCAGGAGGGCCTCGCAACGTAATCGTGTTGCGATAGTCGCGACACGGTAGCAGGGTAAGACTCGAGAGTGACACAGACGCTATATGACCAGCTGGACTAGCGATGTGGGGCGTTGCAATGTGAATAATAAAGTATGTCAAACCAAGGGGTTTGAGATCCTCCTGCCATTTTAGCTGAATTACTATTTTACCCTTATATGGGGGAAGAGAGCTCGCAAGTTATTTCCCTACACATAGGGCCTTGCGTTGCCAGAGGGGACGTAAGTGTCTCCTAAGCCTGAAAGGGTGGGCCTAGGACATCGACACAGCGATGTCGTATAGCATCCAAGGTGAGGTTGAAGTTTGACCCGAGCTACGCGTCGTGGTGCATACAGTTGAGCAACTTCACGAGAGCTACGTAGGACTCAGTTGAGCACGACAGTATGTGGGCCAAGTATGGACGTGTACTAGTAATTCGAAACGCACACGAAGGCAGGTTGTGTGGGACTCAATTGAGCACGGTAACACGAGACACATTGGTACAATCGAGCGTGTTGTAAGGGACACAATACATCGGATGGTAGAATGCGAAACAGAGGTAATCACAAGGGGGAGTTCCCGTCCTCTAGGTGGGTGGTATCAGAGCTGATGAAGAGATTGGTTGGCTTCGTTGTATGCGGTAGCGAGGCACCGCGCCGGTTGATGGTGCGTCGAAGGACGCCCCCATGATAGTTAGTATCAAAGGTATGCTGACTTAGCCATCGGGCGTTACGTGACGCACGGGCTAACACTGCTGGAAGAGTGACCCCGTGACACGTTGCTCCGACAATGCCGTGCGACACCCAAGGTGAGGTTGTCATGTGGCCCTGGACCAATGTCCCAGTGCACAGGGGTCAACAACGAGGGAGGCACTCAAGGACTACGTGGGACACTGTGGTGAATGGTAGTTGAGGATCAGATGCAGACGTGTGTTAGTAACGGGGAACACACATGATGGTGGGTTTGGTTCGATATGTCGGCGAGTTATGTTGGAATGGGACGGTATGAGGAGTTGCATGCTATTGTTGCGAAGTGAGGTACTAGTGCAAGGCACGCGAGAGTGAAACTTGAGCAAGCCAAGCAAGGCACAGAGGTGCGAGCACGGGTGTTGTAAGGGGCACAATGCGATGAATGGTTGGCCTCGGAAGCAGGCAACCATGAACAGGAGCTCCCGTCTTCTAAGCGGGTAGTATCAAAATCTGATGGTTGGGTAGGATGGCCTCGTTACACGCGGCATCAAGGCGCCGCATAGGTGTGATAGCTGGTATTGGGCGCACCACCGTGACAGAGCGCACCAATTGGGCTAATATCTCTTTGGTGATAATTCATATAGTGAACTAAAATGAGCCCAAAAATCCCACTCATTTGAGGCTTTGAACTATTTAATCTATGCATTTTAAAATGAATGATTGTTCATGTACTTTTACAATTACAATTGAAGTCGGACCAATCAAATGGTTAGATTGCTTTATTAAATGTGATTTTTTCCTCATGCATCAGTAAAGAGATTTTATTCTAGTTGAATTACTCTGATTGATCAAACATGTGCACCATAGGGCTTGAAAGTGGATGGTTCATGACACATTCAGTCTAAGATGATTATAAGAGTAGACCTAATAGTTTTTTAGGATAATATATCTTGACCAACATTTAAACACGTGAATAGTGTCTAGATGGTTTATACAATTAAATTAGATTTTTCATCTTACATATTAAAGTGTAGTGTACTTGTGCAATCATGGATTTTGTGGGTCTATCGCGACGATGCGCTCACTAAAAAAAATGGACTCGTTACCTGGAACTTTTGGTGTCTCGAGATACAAAATCAATACCAAAAGCATCGAAGTGCAAGATATGACTCTTAATCATTAGTCTATGTCAAAGCCTCTATATGTAAGGACTTCGGTTACCAATCGAGAAGGTGTTAGGCACCCAATTAGCCCATTCGGAAGCGGTCTCTATTATGGACAAGTTTAAAATAAAGAAAAAAACAAATAACACTTCTCTTTGCCCGAAGGCACTCCGATCCTATTTGAGCCTCCCACAATCACCAAAATTTTATTGGTGTAATGACTCAAATTCTAGGATAAAGGAAAATCAAAATAAGGTAGAAGAATAGAGGGGAGAGTCGAAGCTCTCGGGCTCTTATAGCATCGCCACTGGATCTTCACTTTGATGCTAACTCTGGTGAGCTTTCGAAAGCAAATGGGTTAGAGATGGGTTTTAGCTTGCTATGACTTAGAAGTTGGAGGATATGATAAGGGATGAACTAAGATTTCCCAACCAGCTAAAGCTGGGAAATGGTATTTGAGGGAAGTATGGAGGTAGGGAATGAATTTGGGTTTCATGACTCAGAAGGAAATTTTTCGCTGTCTTTTCATCCTGAAAATTTTCTCGCTCTGTATGTCTCTCAGAAATTTTTTCTAAATTCTCTGGAAATTTTTCTAGGTATAAAAGTGAAGGGTGGGGACCTCTATTTATAGAGTTGGGGAAGATTAAGGGAGGTTTTAAAGCTCTAATAGAGGTTAAAAATTAGGTAATGTTTGATCTAAGATTTTTGAGAATTTCTAGGGCTTGGAAAAGGTGAAAATGAGTTTTAACGGTGATGATGGAGGTAGCCATTTAAATGGCACTATTCATCAATCGTGCATGGTTCATCAATCATGGATTTGTTCGCCAAATCATGCACTTTTCAACAAATTGTGCACTGTTCATCAATTGTGACTTTGTTCACCAAATCGTGCATCGTTCATCACCAAATTGTGCACATTTCAACAAATCGTGTATTGTTCATCAACAAATCGTGCACTTTTCAACCAATTGTGCACTATTCATCAACAAATCGTGCACTGTTCATCAACAAATCGTTCACTATTCATCAACAAATCGTGCATTGTTCATCAATCGTGCACGCATGTGTAATTTTCTACACTTCTTTGAATTCTTCATTTCGTCAAAACTTTTTATGTATAACAAGAAATTAGGCGATTCTTGGCTTGTTGGAAAGCTAGGAACCTCTACTTTCCAATGATATAGGTCTTAGCCCCTGCAGATATTTATATAAACTTTGGCATTCCTCTTTTCATCCGCTGTTTTGGTTGGTTCAAATTGGGTTCTATAAGTCTGGTTTAGGCTTTCTAACGGTTCAGGAAGGTTCCTAAGAGTTCAAGTTGGCTTCTAAGGGCTCGGGATGATTCCTAAGGTTCGAGTAATGCTTTCAGAAGCTCATCAGTACGCCATTTTTAATGTATGAGTCGATCGAGCATCAGGCCAAAATTGGGTGTCTACAGATATCCCTCTTTGGTATCCGATCACTAATGATCATATGTCAAATAAAGAGATATCCGAAGAGGCCCAAGGTGAACATTACAGGGTCCGTTGTATTCAAAGTGAACCTCAAACATCAAAAAGAAGAAGAAAAAAAGTATGGAAAGTGACGTAAGGCTATTACATTGGGAAAAACGTCCATCACTCAAAATGGAAGTAGCGGAAGCCCATATCATTGAGAAAACGTCTGTTCCTCAAGACTATCGGTCTCCAAGCGCTTAGCAATATTACTGGGTATAATTGAGATGGTAGATTGATGATATATGATGTTCGAGTTTCATTTTAAACAAAACAACCCCACGAGCGGGAGGGTGATCAACCTATTCTTAAAAATTGGCGTGAAGAAATGACACGAAGATCCAACAGCTGCACCTAATCTCATAAGGCATTGATTACCTCACTTTGGTCAGCACGGGTGCCCCTACGCAAGGTAGGGGTCGAGATTTTTAAGCGAACTCAACTACTCCGACTTTTGATTTGGCACAACTACCTGAGCGAAGCGAATAATGATGTCGCACTGCTTTTTGGGAGTGTGTGCCACTTAACAAGCCATATTTTTTTGTTATTTTATGTTATATATATATATATTTTTTCTTTTCATACATTTTTGTTTAAGGGTTTTGAGCACGCTCATCGATCCCAAAATTTTTTATTTTAACACAATTTCCTGAGTTGATCAAATGGAGGTCGAAGCGCTTTTTGGGAGTGTGTGTCGCCTAACAAGAAGCATTTTTTTTTGTTATTTTATGTTTATATATTTTTTCTTTTCATACATCTTTGTTCAAGGCTTTTGAGCGCGCTTATCGACCTTAAAATTCTTTTATTTTAGCACAATTGCCCGAGCGGATCGAATGGAGGTCGAAGCTCTTTTTGGGAGTGTGTGCCACTTGTATTTTATTTTTGTTATTTTTTATTATTTTTCCTTTCTAATTTTCTAGTATTATTTTTTTGTTTTTTTATACTATGCATGCAATTTATGCATGCACGTCTTAAAAGCACCTGTGGGCCTAGGCCTGAGAATGACCTCTTTCCTCATCTTTTTTCCTTGGGTTTTGATTTCTCTTCCCCATTTTCTTGGATTTTGATTTCTCTTTCCTTTTTCTTGTCTTTTCTTCCCAAGGGTGGGTCCCTCATCGTTCTACATTGATTTGTGATCCATCGGGATGGCTTTGTATGACTATGGACCCACCTCACTGTAGGCACCCTCATTTTGCCCTCTCGGAGAACACGAATTCGTTTGGTCAGCCCTTGACCTTTTTAGCCCTCGACTTGAGACCATGCAACAGTACATAGCTGAACACAAGCTGAAATAATAGCTTTGTGGCTCAGATCCCAACGTAGGGAGGCTATATACTAAGCAATAGTATATAGTCGGGATGCAGACTGAAATAATAGTCCTGTATTCCATTCTTGAGACCATACTCAGACAATCTTGAATTAAGCGCCTGAAAACTCATGCGTAATTCGATCACGCGCAGAACCACAAGCGCGCGATCAGTCCCCTTTCAGAGAAAACTTTCTTTTACAGATCGTTTCGAGACTCGATTAGGCGCTTAGAACCGGACGCACGATCAGATTGAGCGCTACTCCACCAGCGGGCAATTGGCCTAGGCCGACCTAGTCTCCTATCCTTGACTCCTACGTTTCCTCGATTAAGCGCTTCAGGTAACACACTTAATCAGATTACGCACGTCCCAACAAGCGCATAATTAGTCCTAATTTCGTTAGGACTAGGAAACCCGCTGAGTAATTCAGCTGGTCGCTCACTTAGTCGGTGACCGACTCAAAGCGATTAAACGTCAAAAAGCTGGCGCGCAATTTAATTAAATACCCGAAAACAGGCGCGTAATTGAAGAAAAACTTATAAAAGCCCTTTTTCTTGAAGAGAGAGAGATGCTGCAAATTTAGAGAGAAGAGACCGCAAATTTCGAAACTAGAGAGCTCCGAGGATGAACCCATAGAGCAACCTAGTCATAATTTCGAGATTCAAACACTAAGATTTCTCTTCGCAGCCCCGACCCTAGGTAAGAATATAATTTTTAGTTTTCGACCGTAGCTTCTAGTCTTTAGATTTAGGGTTTTTCTTAGTTTTAATTATCAGTCTTAATTTCCAGTCTTAGATCGTAGCACCCCCTTTTTTTTTAGACCGTAATCTCTATATCTGGTTTCAGTCCTCAAAGCCTGGAACCAGTCCTTAATCTGACAGTCTAATTCATCGAATCTTAAGGCCTAATCCTATTTTAAAATCTCAATTTATAGTCCTATCATTAATCTATGGTTCTAACTCTTAGAGTTCAGAACCAGTCTTTAATCATGGTCTAATTTTTTTGATTTCGACTCCAATTTCAGTCCTTAGATTTTTTTTAGCCTTTAGTTTTAATATCTAATTTTTTTATAGTTCTACTTATTAGATTCTAATCCTTAATTCTTAAGTTTTAGAATTCAGCCCTTAGGAAATCCCTGGCCAAATCCTTATTTTAGAGCCAACTAGGTCTCCCCAATCTTTTCTCAATTGTCAATCTTATTATTTTTACATTTAACTTATTTTGAGGTACTAAACAAAGTCAGATTGAGGCAAAATTGGTCACGTTGGAAAGCTTATCGAAGTAGCTTTCCAACGAGCCAAAAAACACACAATTCTGACATGTATCGAAGAAGTTATGGTTAGTTTTTTGCCGCTATATAAAAAGTGACGTTTTTCAAAACTCCTAGTTGAATTAGGATTAGTATCTTTATTATATTATTTTATAAAATAGGATTTATAGTAGAAGCCTATAAATAAGACCTTTACCTCCTATCAAATTCTCCTCTACATAATTTCCTCTATATAATTTCCTCTATACAATTTTCTTCTATACAAATTTTCCTTATATAATTTCTTTCTACACAATTTCCCTCTATACAATTTCCCTCTGCACAATTTAGACGATTTCTACAGGTAATTCCTTAATTCTTAATTTTCTAGTTCTAGTTCTTAGGTTCTAGAACCAGTTCTCCTTTTTTATATTCTAGTTCTAGATCTAGATTCTAGCCCTCTAGTTCTTAAATTCTAGATCATAGGTCTTAATTTAAATTTCTAATTTTCTAATTCTAGTCCTTAGGTTCTAGAATCGGTCCTTAATCTCACGGTTCAAATTCTCCGAATTTCGACCCCGATTGTGGTCAATAGATTTTATCTCTAGTCTTAATTTCTCATAATTCTAAATTCTAAAATTTGCTTTATAGTTACGATTCTTAATTCTTTTTTTCTTTTAGCCCTTAAATACCAATTATCAATCTCTCAATCTATAAAAAAAAAACTATTTTATAATTCAAATTCAGTCTTTTAAATTTTCAGCCATCCAATTTGCCTAAGGGAGCTTACAGAGGATACTCGGGAATGAGGCCAATCCTCCTTAGCATAACGGGACACACCCCCCTTTTTTCATCTATTTATTTCGTTTAATTTTATTTCAATAAAACTAGCATGCTTATTTAAAATCAGAATTTCCATAGAATTGGCATATTTAATTTAGTTAGAGTTTTATTCAAATCAGTACAATTCTAATTAGTCATAACATAATTAAGAACGGTTGTATTCCTAATACAATTAGGGGACTAATATTAATTAGACTTCTAATAGGATTAAAAAATTAAATTAATTAGACTCCTAGTGGGATTAGGAGACTTAATTAAATTAAACTCCTAGTAGAATTAGGAGACCCTTTTTTAATCAGACTCCCAGTAGGATTAGGAAGCTAAATCAATCAGACTCCTAGTAGAATTAGAAAACTAAATTAATCAGACTCCCAGTAGGATTAGGAGACCAAATTAAATAAAATTCCAACAGGAATAGGAAAACCAAACCAGTTACACTAAAAGCAACTCACAGTTGCTGACGTTCGCCGGCGGACGATTCAGTAAAGGAGTTCAACCTGCAAGCCCCCACTTCCCTTTAAAGCGTGATCAATGACGTGTTGCAGCGTCGATAAATATCTGCAGCTGGCGATCGCATCTTCTCAGGTATTCTTCATTTAGAATTTGCTTATTTAATTTCACGATTTAATATTTCTTAATTTATTACTCCATTATTGCCATTGTCAGAGTCCGCTTAGGACAGAATTGGGCCACTGGTTCCAGGGACCGAAAGGAACCCAGAAAAAGGGCGCACCAACAGACTAGCAATCGCGATGGGACACTTTTGTAAACCCCTTCTTTTTCTTTAGATAGTTAGCTTTATTTTACTTTCCTATTTTCTTTCCCATCGTGTCGTTTAGATTCTTTTTACATGAGTCTTCGCCAAAGACTCGAGATGTCGGGTGTACGAAGAGTAAGTTTAGGAGACCCACCATTGTGGGCCTATCATGAAAACCCCTCATATGAAGAGCCGCTTTATGATTTTAGCCAATGACAACCAGCGGTTAATATGGCTGGAGAACAAGAGAATCCCTTCTCTACTCCACCCGTCGGTAGTAGTCGTAACGGAAGAGAGACCCGCATCGGGCAAAATCTTATTACTCAACAAATTGTAGAGCTTAGTGTTCAAAGGTTACAAAGAGGAGATGAGGACTTCGAGGACTTACTCAAAGGATTAGACATGGCATATGACACTATTAAGTCACGACAATTCTCAGGAGAGCAGAAACGACAAGAGAGACCACCTTCTACCCCAAGCACGGTGTCAGCCCGCGCTACGCCATTGAGGAAACATACTCACATGTTCTTTAATGACAGTTTGCTAGACAAGGGTATCTCACGCGTCACTCCCAAAGACAACACCATAAAGATCGAATACCTCCCGAAAATGCTTGATGAATACATGGCTAAGAGGGAATGCCCAAGTCTCTCGTTCGGATTCGATAAATTCTGTCGAGACATTGAATTTGACCCACCCATAGAATTTAAACCGCCAAAATTTACTAAGTACAATGGCACCGGAAATTCGAACCATCACTTGGCCCTCTTTTGTAATGATTGCCGACCTATATGCGACAATCAAAGATTTCTCATTCACTACTTTCAACGTTCATTAGAAGGAGAAGCCCTAGACTGGTTCGCGGAGCTCCCACTTTATAAGATAGAGATTTTTGATGATCTAGTTGGTCGATTCCTAGGCCAATACAAACACTTGATTCAAGAGACGGTTAGCCTCAGCGACCTGATGGCGGCCAAGCAAGGACCAGATGAAGAATTCACCGACTTCGTCGCCAGGTGGCGAAAGCTTGCTACTAGAACTGGTACTTCAATGAAAGAGAAAGATTTAATTGACATCATCATTGAAAATACTAAGGAACCACTAAGGAGCGCCCTAGTCATCAGTGATTGCCTCGACTTCACTACACTTCACTCTAGGGCATCCCGACTAACATGACACATCAAGGGCGGAGACCTTGCATTATCCATAGTCACGTCAAAGGTGGGCTCTTCCGACGAGTCAAAACTGATAAATCATAAGAAAGCCTCAAGAACCGAACAAGTTAATATGGTTGTCAATCAAGGGAAAAATTCGAATAACGGGAACTTTCCACCACGCAACTTTGGGCAGAACCAAACCCAACAACGATACGCTAGTCAAAATCAGGGTACTAATCAACAAAAGTACGCAAACTAGAACCAGGGCCAAAACTAGAACTAAGGCCAATATCAAAATAGAAACCAATACCCTAACGCTTATTAGGCCCAAAATGCAGCATAGAATCGATCGGCCCATGCGCCGAATTATAACAGCATACCTCCACTTCAGAACTTTAACCCAGCTAGGGGACCCTATCAGTCAAAGCTGGAGCACTATCTCCCTTTACCCGATACTATTTCTAACATCTTCCGCCTCCTTAGCACCCAGAATCTCTTATGATTCCCACAAGAAAAGCCCAGGCCATGGCTTGCAAATCTAGACTATAATAAATACAGTTCTTTCCATCGATATGCGGGACACAACCTAGAGGACTATTGGGTTCTCAGAGACATGATCTATGACATGAACAACCGGAATTAAATTGATTGGGAAGCGCATAGGAACCCTAACCCTAATAACAATCAACCCCAACAGAATTTAGGGATCATAAATAACCCCATACCCAACCACAACCAAGGGACACCGGCCCAGGTCACTACTGTAGATCTCTCCAGTCAATCCCATTTTCGGCCTTTGGCATTAATCACTCGTATCCTACCCTCCGACACTATTACTACCCTTATGAGAACTCCTCCCTCCTTACATCCCCTTGCCTCGATCACATGGATCGCGCCACTGAGCCCTCCTCCATATCCAAAGTTTACTCAAATACGAGTCCATTCCTTCAGGGCCAGGAGGCCATTCCTCCATCATTCCCCACTAGAGCCATTGACCCCGCCAAATCTTGAATCACCAGTGTTACCACTCCCTTCACCCGACTCTGCATCTGGGTATGGAGACGATGCTCTTCAAACCGCCATTCCGACTGTCGCACGGGTAGACAGTGTCATCCCACCACCAATTCCCGTACCACAACCACCTCAGTCACCTGCACCTAAGGCCCATCGGCCGAGCAAAGAAATAACACTCGAGCTAGGGCAAGAATATGATCTGTTACGACATCTTCAAAAGATTCCAGCCCAGATATCTATACTAGAACTCATCAAGAAGTCGCCTGATCATCACCGACTGCTAATAAGGACATTCGAGGAGACCCAAGTGGATGAAGACACGACCCTGGATGAGCTTCATCAAATTACCTCTGTCATGGAACAACCTCCCGCCCTCACATTCACGGACGTAGACATGCCTAAGGAGTCACTTCGCAGGAGCGCTGCCCCCATATATCTTACAGTCATAACCAGAGGGTTTCTTGTACCCTATGCACTAGTTGATATGGGCGCTGGACTCAATATTTGCCCTCTCACCACATTGAAAACACTTGAATACACAGAACAAGACGTCAGGCCCTTAGCCTTGTCGCTCATAGCCTACGATAGCTCACGTCATTTCGTAAAAGGAACTATTAAACTTCAGGTCAGCCTTGGACCCGTGACAAAAGATGTTACGTTCCATGTTGCTGACTCCGCTAGTACATATAATCTCATTTTAGGCAGAAAATGGTAGAATTAATGAAGGCTGTCGCATCCACATACCATCAATGTATTAAATTTTTGTATGAGGACTCTATCGTCCGTATATACGCCGATGCACCTTTTTAAGAGATGGATACTGATTACGCGGAAAGCATTCCGACAGCCCATGAATCCGTACTAAACACAGGCCACATCCAAAAGATGTGAATCCCTGATGAAGCAGCTGTCGCAGGAGTCTGCTCACCTGTCCTTCCTGGTTTTCACCTAGAGCGACAACAAGAGCTGATGAGGAGGGAGGTTGGCCCAGACCTCGCTAAATTATACGACATCAACCCAACTGCGATGAAAGGGTGGGATCTTATGTACCAACTCGGATACGTCTCCCACACCGGACTCGGTAAGAATAAGCAAGGTCGTGTGAGACCTATATTTTCGACTAAAATATGTAAGAACATAGGATTAGGTTACCAATCGAACGGCCAACCAGCCGATTTATTCCCTACCTCACCGAAATGGTCTCTTTATGACTACTTCGTCTATGGAATTATTGAGAAAGCAGATGTACCGAAGTAGAAGAAAGTATCCTTCACCAAACCTCAGGAGATGGAAATTGAACTAATATCCAAAGCATTCAATGATTTGACGAACCTGAACGACGTCGATGAACCCCTCGAAGGAGTCAAACCTTTGTTTGACACTGAAAATCCCATAGAAGGAAGAAAGAAGGACCCTCAAGAATCAAATCATAATTATAGGATTGGGAATCTACAGATGACGAAGATTTTTACATAGCGGCCTTACGAGACGACGAAGAACACTCACGTTCACCATCGGAAGGGGATGACACCTTGCAAGAAAATATTAATTCATATAGCATCCGCCTTTGCCTCGGTCTTGGAGGATGGGAATGCCCGTGGGACTTGCCTTGTATCTTTCACCCATATCAACTCCAGTGCGAAGCATGTACTCACATACTAGAGCAATTTGCTAGTAAGATCACACATCCCACAACGACCGAAGTGGACGGATCCGACCCTACAACCATAAGTACGACTAGTAATCCACCAACCTCGCTATTGGCGCCAGAAGAGAGAGAATCCGATGGTCAGTTGTTCGACTCAGGAGGCATCGATGAGTCTGAAGAGGAGTTTGAACTAGACACTCCTTCATCTCCAGATGTACCACAGCTCCAAATATTTTGGCAATAGCTCGAGGAAGAGTGGCGACCTCCACCAAGTGATGATGAGGACTACTAGATAGACCTCCCTGCACTCAAATTGGCAGAGCAAGCTAACCTAGAGCTTCATGCCTTATCAGATCAAGAGAGCGAATTGGATAATATCATCGACTATAACTTGGGAGGATGTGCGCTCATCCCAACATATCATGAAGATCAAGAGAAAGAGCCCCCTCTCCCTAGGGACCCTTTAGGAGATTCCCCCTCGCATGAAGGACAATCATCTCATAACTTCGATGATGATAGTTCAATCGGTTATTATCTCTCGAGCTTATTTGGGGAAGAGACAATCAACCTAGTAGAGGAAACTAGGTTAATTTCAACATTTAATATTTCCTAATTTATTACTCCATCATCGCCATTGTCAGAGTCCGCTTAGGACAGAATTGGGCCACTGGTTTTGGGGACCGAAAGGAACCCAAAAAAAGCGCGTACCAACAGACTTGCGATCGCGATGGGACTCTTTTTCGCTAAGGTTGCCTCGATTTAATTAATTTGGTTTTCTATTTTCCTTGCTTTATTTAATTTGGTTTCATATTTTTCACTTTTTATTTTGTTTCGCCTTATCACTTTTCTACACACACTTGCACGTGGATAAAACTTTTCAAAAAAAAAAAACAAAAAAATAAAAAAAAACTATTTTGAAATGGCCGGCATAAGAAAATTGAACTTTAATGATAACGACCCACCGGTATGGGGCTCCCATAGCGACCCCGAGTATAACGTTAGGCCGTCTCCGTGGACAACCTAGCATCGCGCTCGGGTAAACATGGTTAATGAGAGTGGAAAATACCCCTTCGCTCTACGAAATACAAATCATAGTGATAGCATTGAAGAAAGTGGCACTGAGCAAAGCTACCTCAATAGTCAAGTTATGGACCACACTCCCAGTGCACTCACAAAAGGAGGAAAAGAAGTCGATGCATGGATCCAGTTCCAAATACAAGTTACTCTGAGGGACGGACAAAAGGAAAGGAGGTCGACTCCTCCACATGCTCCGACTCCCACGACACATAACACATATACCTCTCACACCTTCTACAACAACAACTGCCGAGGACAACCCTCCCCCAAGGCATCTAGAAAAGACACCGCGATAAACGTAAACAACCTCCACCAATTTCTAGTTGACTACATGGCTAACAAAGAACGCTCCAGTCACACTTTTGGATTCGACAAATTTTACCGAAACATCGACTTCACTATTCCCGCTGGTTTTAAACCTCCAAAATTTAACAAATATAATAGTATGGGAAATCCAAAGCACCACTTGGCCCTATTCTGCAATGATTGTTGACCAATCCACACCAATCATGGGCTCCTGATCCACTACTTTCAGAGATCTCTAGAAGGAGAAGCCCTTGACTGGTTCGCGGCCTTACCTTTAACCGAAATCGAGACATTCGAAGACTTAGCCGACAGATTCCTCGATCAATACCAAAACTTGACTCTTGAAGAAATCAGTCTCGCTGACTTGATGCATACAAGACAGGAGGACGGTGAAAACTTCTCAACATTCGCCAACCATTGGAGAAGACTTGCTGCTCTAACGGGGAATCAAATAAAAGAAAGTGATGCGATAGAAATCGTGATTACTAATACTCAAGAACCTCTTCGAAGTGTTCTCATCCTAAGCGAATGCTCCGACTTTACCAGCCTCTATCAATGGGCCTCACGCATAAAATGTCGATTGAAAAACGGAGATCTCAACCTCTCTACACTAACCTCCAACGGACCCTCCTCCGACAATCCTGAGACAAACACCCTAAACGAGACTCTAGACTCTGAACAAACTCACACGAACCAAGAACCGAACCAAACAAACCCTCAACCGTACCACCCATATGACCAAGCTCAAGATCTATGCACAAACCTATACCTTGACCAAAATCAATTATCACACATAAACCAAGGTCAACACCAAAACCAACTACTATACACCAACCAATACATGAACTCGTACTATGACCAAAATCAGTGCCCCAACGACATGCAAACTAGCATCACCTATACCAATCCATTGCTCGATCAAACTCAACTCACATACGAGACTGTACACTCATTCACCCCCGCCCCATTTCACCCACCTAGCCTGATTCGAAGAATTGGACCTCCCTCAGAGCAAAACCATACTATTCACTTACATCCAACCAATCCTATCTCACACATCTATAAACACGAAGTTACTTTTCACCCTGGACCGGTTACCAAGATCACTAAAATCCAAACTATCACCGAATCCACCCCTCAGCTAACTCAACCCATCCCCAAACTCATCGCCGAGCTCAACGCGCTTATCTCCGAGCCAACTCAACCTACCCTTGAATCTGATAACCTACCAACAAATGAATCAATCCCCACACCTCCTAAATAGACTGAACCAATGACACAAACTACCCTCGAACAAACGCACGTGCCGATTCTAGGAGTAGCTTTCGAACCAATCAATCAGTATTATACGACGCCATTCATACTTAAACCAATCACAAAACTAAACTCTGAACCTAAATCAGTAATCAAATCTACTCCCAAAATCACTAGCCCTCTTGCTTCCAAATAAACTCCAAAACTAACCCCTGAAATCGAACACATTGTCGAACACATTGCCCCACTAATCTCAAAACCAGCCCCTAAATCAATCCCTACACCTACTTTAAAACTTGAACTCAATAACAAACACATCACCCCACTAACCTCAGAATCAACTCACGAATCAGTCTCTATACCTGCCTCAAAACCTAAACTCACAACCAAACTCACCAGCTCTCCAACTTTAAAATAAAATCTCGAATCCGGCTCTATCACCAAATAGACCTCTGAACCACCCACTCAAAAATCACTCGTTGGGTAATTTTGGAACCAACTCATGAATCAATCCCTACAGAACTTACCACTGAACTTATCATCCCCTCAACTCCGAAACAAGAACTTAAACCCACTATTGAACTTACCGTTCCACCAACCACAAAACTGAACCCCAAACTCAAACATATCATCAAAACTAAACCTATCATCAAAACTAAACTTAGCATCAAACCTAAACTTATCATCAAGCCTAAACCTACTATCAAAACTAAACCTATTATCGAATCTAAACCTATTATCAAACCTAAACCTATCCTTGAACATGAATCTATCACCGAACCTAAACCCATGATCGAACTTGAACCTGTCATCGAACACGAAACCAAACTGATCATTGAACTTAAACCCATCGCTGAATCCAGGCCCGAACCTATCATCGACCCAGCACCCATCCACAAGCTCAAACCCTCCATTAAAGGTGAACCCGTCATCAAATCTGAACCCATTGTCGAACCTGAACCTATCATCAAACCTAAACCGATCACCGAATACAAACCTGACATCAAGCCTCCAACTATCAGCGAATCTAAATCGACCCTCGAACCTGAACCTACCGTCAAACCTAAACCAATCACCGAACACAAGCCTGTCATCAAACCTCAAACTATCAACAAATCCAAGCCCATCATCAAACTTGAACCCATCGTTGAACTCAAGCTTGTTATCGAACACGAACCCGATACTAAAATCGAACCTATTCCTACAACAACTCCACTCACCTTTGAGCCTACCACAAAACCAATCAAGGAGTCGATCATTGCTCCCACTTTCAAAATCAAACCAAACCCAAATCTTACGACGCCAATCCCCATCCAAATTAATATACCTCAAATCCCATCAAAACATGAAATCAACACCACAACTAAAATCACTTCTGATCATCAGACCTAAATCTCTGTGGACCTCGCAATCAAAACCTTCATCGAACTCCAATCGGCGACAAAGCTACTATGTCAAACTTCTGATACTAAACCTCCTCAAAAAATTATAAATAAAACTTTAAAATGACCTCACGATAAACTCAAAGTGCGAATCAAACCAAACAACCATAATCAAATAAAACTAGACCGCCCCACACGTAGGAAAGGTCAACCTTGGACTATGCCCTCGCATCTCCTCTTCCTACTCAACCTCTGCCTTATCTTATCACTACCTCTACAACACTACCGTCCCTCTCAATAATTTCCACTCCAACTTCACTCGCAAACAACTTTCCAATGATCCATAAATAATTCTGGAGAACTCTCCAACAACTTTACGCTTCAACTCTAT
Organism: Chloranthus sessilifolius; assembly: GCA_021018995.1. NCBI lineage: Eukaryota > Viridiplantae > Streptophyta > Magnoliopsida > Chloranthales > Chloranthaceae > Chloranthus > Chloranthus sessilifolius. Next base: position 26,238,791 of record CM037597.1, on the reverse strand, counting down.
GAGAGGCCTCCCTCCGTCGAAAAATAAAAGAAGGTCCCGCCCGATAAGGAGACCGCGGACACAAAAGACCTATCGAAGGAAAAAAATCAAACGACACCACACTTATTTTTATAAACCCTATACCATCCAAAACATAAACCTAAACATAACCTCACTCTCATCCCTATCCCTCATCGATCAGATCGAAAGGGATCGAGGACCTCGAAACAATATTATCTAATCGAACGGTCACTTCGGCCATCCAACATGTCGCACCAAGCGGACTTCCTGAGTCAGTCCCTCGCCTAAGGAACTGATGTTGTATCATAACACGATAGTAATAACAAAAAATAATACAAAAAAAATAAAGAAATATAGAAAGGTTTTAAAAAAAAACTAAAAGTATAAATGCCAAAACATATATACTCGAAAACAAAAATACTCTTCTATGCCCCAAACCCTTCGGACTTATACTCGATCGAGAACTCGAAATCGAGGAGCTACTGCTAATAAAAGTGCCTATACAACCACCTCACCTAGAAGAAATCAAAACCGACAAGGGAAGTCCTTATATTATCTAGGCAACATGCCCAGGAAACAGCCACAGGGGAAGGACTTTCTGACCCTTGTAATCATAACTTAATGACCATCATGTTTCGTAGCCTAAACAAACATACTTATATACTTATCATCCTCGCAGTCATCACAAGGCATTCGCCAGTCATAGGTCATTATTTTCAAAACTATTTTGGGCATCATCTGACTCATTGACTACCCTCTACTCAAACGAATTGATCGAAAGGGCTAGTGGATTATGAAACTCTCTTTTTTGAAATATAGAAAACTTTAGATTCTCATACACTCCCTTCAGCCATTGGAGTCGATGTTAGAGCAGAAAAAATGAAAATATATGGTTCCATCAAACCTCACAACTCTTGCGTTAGCAGGCTATTTCAAAAAAAAATAGACAGAAAAGAAACACAACCGAGCGAGAGCAATACGACGAATGAACAGTTAATGAATTCAGGAAAGCATAAGCAAATTGTGAGGGCATTCCTGATAATCTTATTAGGAAAGTATAAGCAAGCCGCAAGGGCATCCCTAACATCTTCACACTGTCAGAGGCGGTGGAGGAGGATAAAACTCCTGCTAACTATAGAATTTGATGATTTGATGGTGCTAGACCATGACGGAGAGCTCAATTATGGCACCGCATTATCCACCCGAGAAGAAAGTAGTTTACTATTTCAAAATTTGGTTGAATAAGAAGCTACCCTCAGATCAATAAACCTTACCTCCTCTTCACCCTTTATTTTCTTTTCAGACAATGAGTCAGTTGATTTCCAAAATCTCTTCGGAATAAAATCGAAAACTCTCGAATGACAAGTGCTGCAATTACTATTTATCTACCATACACCTCAATCTTGTTGAAAGCTACGATATATGATGATCGTTCTGCACTTACAAAATCAAGCCTGCCATGTGGCCGAAATAATTGAATTACTTCCCAACATGGGATCGTTACTAATACACTCCAGGACATCTGTGAGGCCGATAAAAGTCCCACCATCACTTCACACTGGAGTATTTTTTTTAAGAGCGCTAGCACCTTGGTAGCGATACTCAGGTCACAAGACCGATTCCCCAAATTGGAGCATTTTTTTTATTTTTTTAATTTAGTTTTTGCTTTTTCACCTCAGATACCCCAAACTGAGGCATTTTATTTATTTATTTAATATTTTTTTTTATCTTCTATTTTTTTAGTTCTTACTTTTCTGCCATGGGACCCTAAAACGAACACCTAAAATAAAATAATAGAGATACACTCAAAAAAATAAACACCATACTTTAATACTACCCATTCCCCTTCTAACGTAATATACAACGACAAACATAAACAAACATAAGTGAAACAAACACAATAAGAGAAAAATATCGCTCATTCTCAGCAATAAAGAAAAAAATAATATAATTGTAAACCTCTAAGGATTTAATACCTAAGACGTAAAATAAAAAGGCAGAAAATACATTAGAAACTAAAAATGCCCCAAACTTTTAAATCCTAAATTTAGAAACAAAATTCAAAACAAAACCAAGCCCCTTAGCCTCTATTGACAACATACACCTCCTAAATCACAAAACAACAAGTGTCACCCTCACAAATATCCTCCACCTAATTAAATCTATGGCAAGCCTAGATAAGGCAATAGGATTCAAACACTTAACACCCATCTAGAAACTTTAAATTAAACCCTAAATTCACATACTTCTAATAAGTGTCATCTCAAATCAAATAAAAGACTAAAATAAAATACTTTAAACTTTAAACAAATTTTTTTTTCTAGAATAAGACCCTGACTTGTTTGAGACCATAAAAGAAATGCCCCCAATAAACCCATCAGAACCAAGTAAACCCTCTGAACAAAACTCAATAAAACAAATTAATTTTGGGATAAACCCTTAATAAATTTGGAGTGAAACCCTAAACTAAATTAAATCCTAAAATAATTCAAACAAATCAAATAAATCCAGCTAATCCATTAATAAATTAAATCAATAAACAAGCATAATAAAACAAAAAAATGCCCCTTTATTTATAATTTAAAACTTTACAAATATCACTGGAGGCATACCTCCTGAATATAAAACCTAAAACCTTAACCTACAACCCAAAACGAAGACTTGGTTTAAAACTGAGACAAAAAGAGGAGCAGATTCCACTCGGAGCATCCAATTAGAGGCTTCGGGAAGGATTGGTGGGGGAACACATCCCTCCACTTGTAACCCTTTCTCTTCTGCTATCTTCACCTCCTCTACCGCCGCCTCCTCAACGCTGCCTTCACTACTCCCTAAAAAGGAACGGTGTGAAGACTAGTGCCCTCATTTCCAATACCTCCCATCCTTAAAATAATAGTGTCCCTGAACATCACCTCAAGGCGAAGGTCAGATAAAATAACGAATATAGGAAGAAACCCCATCCCAATCTGGCGGTTAGATCACTCAATATCGTTGAAATACGAATCTCAAAACACCAGAACATTCAGAAAAGTCAAGACTTGAGACTAAACTCAAGAATGAAAAGGAAATGAAGACTCCTTTGCTTATATAGAGTACGGCCTTAATTGCGCACCTAAAAATGTGCGCTTAATCTGATCACGCGCTAGGAACATCGCGCTTAATCTAAAACCCGCGCTCCTAACCAGGCGCGCAATACAACTGTCGCTCGCACATATAGCGAGACCTTCTGATTCCGCGTTGCCCACCAACCGCACAATCCGATTAAACGACTTACTTTTATTGCGCAATTTTAAAGATCACCTGTATACTGACCGGGTGACGCTTCAATGGCGCGCAAGTATTAGAGTGCGTAATCTAATCACACGTTAACCTACAAACCCGTAAATACTTCCTTTAGACCCTGAATCGCACACCTAGAATCAGGTGCGTAATCAGTTTAAGTGGTTGATGTCAGACGCTTAATTCCTAATTTTGCTCAAAATTTACCCCTTCTCGAGCGAGAGTCCCCTTTGTCCCATTGCATAGCCTCATGAGCCATTTAGATTAAAAAGGGACCGTCACTCGCTGTCGTCCCATCGCAAAATTATAGCCATGCCCTCATGACCCATCACGAAAAGCTAAAAATAAATCTCTCAAAAATGTAAATACACCAAACAATAAAAAAAATAAGTCAATCACAATGCAACTGCAAGATAATCTCACCAGAACCCAAGATCTGCCAAAGAAAGAAACTAGACACACTTGTCACATGAACACCCTACCCAGCGTAATGCTTAGCTCACTTCCCATCGTGGACACCACTACCCGAAAAAAAATTTCAAGCAACACCGGTCACACTAAAAGAAGAAAGGGAGAAAGCACGAGCATGTCCCATCTCCGAAACAAAGAGCCTCCTCCCGAAGTGCTTGCTACAAACCTACCAGACACCACTGCAACAGAAACACAGGAAGACGTGGGACTACTCCCATGTCCCATCGCATTTCACTACTGCCAAGCTATAGCGCAAACATCCCAGCAATACCTCTTAGGTCCCATTGCGGACCCACTACAATCACCATAGCCCCATCGCGATATCATGCCGACAACCGACAACCGCCAACCACAACTTAAGCAACAAGCGAAAAGAAAAAAAGAAATCCCCGGGGTGCCCTACTACGACATTACACCCGAAACATTGCATTACAATGATAGCCACCAAGTCCTATCGCGATGCTACAATACTGCCAAAGTACCACCTCTACAATATTCCCAAGGTCTCACCACACAATTCAGGTAAGTATCACCCCCAGGTAAGTACTACTCCTTTTTCAATTACTCGATATTTCTTCTAAATTATAATTATCTATGATTAAGTCAAAATATTTTCAAAACCCGTCTCTCTTAACTCGCAAATTACTGTAGTCCTCCCATAAGAGACAATCATCAGTATTCGTCAAGAAGGTTAGATAGAGTATCCGGTATGCCAAGTGTCGTCTTGACAACCACATGAACAGTCGGGTCCACAAATCCCGTACCGGTGGATCTGCTTAGCGATATCTCGGAAGCCACGTTTTCTACCATTTTACCACCGAATTGATCTTAAGTTAAAATTTTCAAAATTTCAAAACCCCTTACTCATTCTAAAATCTTTTATTTCGAAAATCTTTCTTCTCTTACTTGCAAAGTAAAAAAAAATAAACAAAAAAAGAAAAAGAACAAAATGAACAAGATACATAGACCCGACTCACCTTTCTTTAAATACCACAACCAACTACACTTAGCCTTGTCCTTTAAATCCTAAAGCCCTCTGAACTCGCAATCAAGCACATATGCCACTACGCAAGATCACTTGTTCAAATGCAAAAAAATGACTCCAGATGAATCAAACGCATATGCCACTGTGCAAAATTCAATTGAGCACACTTCACAAAATTTACCTCAATTATCAGCCCAAATCAACCATTCCCCTGGGAAGCCAAATAATGAGTATACTCAATCTAAGAACTTATAAATGCCTATTGGAAACTGAACGCCTGACACGCATTGGTGTGAGCAAAGATGTGCCCGGTCTGACATGACTTGTAAAAGCTTTCGACACTACATACTGTTTCATCTCTTTATTATTGGTCCCTGGACCTTATTTTGGACATTTGATTGACGCCCCGATACCTTGATTGTGTAAAATCCCTCTTTTAGCTCACGCCATACGATGGGATGCGCCATGCACCTACAGACCTAGAATATGCCCTTCGACAACTACCATTTGCCCTTCAAATGCTCCATTTTAGCTTGTGCTGATAGATAAGAAAGCCAAGCTTGTCATGTCAGCACCTCGAATAAGGGGTGTCTACTTCTTCGACGCGCTCTTACTTCGCAAGAGTGCGCCGAAGAGGGGCATCTGTAGACACCCTCATTTCTCCCTCTCGGAGTACACGAATTCGTTTGGTCAGCTCTTGACCCTTTTAACCCTTGACATGGGACTATGCAACAGTACATGACTAAACACAAGCAAAAATAATAGCTTTATGACTCAGATCCTAACGTAGGGAGGCTATATACTAAGCAATAGTATATAGTCGGGACACAGACTGAAACAATAGTCCTGCATTCCATTCTTGGGACCATACCCGGACAACCCTAAATTAAGCGCTTGAAAACCTGTGTGTAATTCGATCACGCGTACAACCACAAGCACGCGATTAGTCCCCTTTCATACCAAACTTCCTTTCACAGACCATTTCGAGACTCGATTACGGGCCTGGAATCGGATGCGCGATCGGATTGAGCACTACACCAGCGTGACCTAGTCTCCTACCCTTGACCCCTACATTTCCTCGATTAAGGGCTTTAGGTAACACACTTAATCGGATTATGCACATCCCAACAAGTGCATAATTAGTCCTAATTTCATTAGGACTAGGAAACCCGTTGAGTAATTCAGCCGATTGCTCACTAAGTCGGTGACCGACTCAAAGAGATTAAGTGCTAGAAAACTGGTGCACAATTCAATTAACGCTCGAAAACAGGCGTAGAATTGAAGGAAAACTTATAAAAACCCTTTTTCTTGAAGAGAGAGAGAGAGAGGCTGCAAATTTAGAGAGAAGAGACCACAAATTTCGAAACTAGAGAGCTCCGAGGACAAATCCATAGAGCGACCTAGTCATAATTTCGAGATTCAAACTCTGAGATTTCTCTCTACAGCCCTGACCCTAGGTAAGAATTTAATTTTTAGTTTCTGACCGTAGCTTCTAGTCTTTAGATTTAGGATTTTTCTTAGTTTTAATTATCAGTCTCAATTTCTAGTCTTAGACCGTAGCACCCCCTTTTTTTTAGACCGTAATCTCTATATCTGGTTCCAGTCCTCAAAGCCCGGAACCAGTCCTCAATCTGATAGTCTAATTCACCAACTCTTAAGGCTTAATCCTGTTTCAAAATCTCAATTTACAGTCCTATCATTAATCTCTGGTTCTAACTCTTAGAGTTCAGAACCAGTCTTTAATCCTACGGTCTGATTTTTTTGATTTCGACTCCGATTTTAGTCCTTAGATTTTTTTTAGCCTTTAGTTTTAATCTATAATTTTTATAGTTCTAGTCTTTAGATTCTAATCCTTAATTCTTAAGTTTTAGAATTCAGCCCTTAGGAAATCCCTGCTCAAATCCTTATTTTAGAAGCAACTAGGTCTCCCCAACCTTTTCTCAATTTTCAATCCCGTCACTTTCATGTTAGGCTTATTTTGAGGTATCAAACGAAGTCTGATTGAGGTGAAATTGGTCATGTTGGAAAGCTTATTGAAGTAGCTTTCCAACGAGCCAAACAACGCACAATTCTAACATGTATCGAAAAAGTTATGGTTAGTTTTTGGCCGCTACACAAAAAGTGACGTTTTTCAAAACTCCTAGTTGAATTAGGATTAGTATCTTTATTATATTATTTTATAAAATAGGATTTATGGTAAAAGCCTATAAATAAGACCTTTACCTCCTATCCAATTCTCCTCTACATAATTTCCTCTATGCAATTTCCTCTATACAATTTTTCCTTATACAATTTCCCTCTACACAATTTTACTTTGCACAATTTAAACGATTTCTACATGTAATTCCTTAATCCTTAATTTTTTGGTTCTAGTTCTTAGGTTCTAGAACCAATTTCCCTTTTTTATATTCTAGTTCTAGATTTAGATTCTAGCCCTCTAGTTCTTAAATTCTAGATCTTAGGTCTTAATTTAAATTTCTAATTTTCTAATTCTAGTCCTTAGGTTCTAGAATCGGTCCTTAATCTCACGGTCCAAATTCTCCTAATTTCGACTCCGATTGTGGTCCTTAGATTTTAGCTCTAGTCTTAATTTCTTATAATTTCAAATTCTAAAATTTGCTTTATAGTTACGGTTCTTAATTCTTATTTTCTTTTAGCCCTAAAATCTTAGCCCTTAAATACCAATCATCATTCTCTCAATCTATAAAAAAAATACTACTTTATAATTCAAATTCAGTCTTTTCAATTTTTAGCCATCCGATTTGCCTAAGGGAGCTTACGGAGGGTACTTGGGAATTAGGCCAATCCTCCTTAGCATAACGGGCCACACCCCTCTTTTTCTGTCTATTTATTTCGTTTAATTTTATTTTAATAAAACTAGCATGCTTATTTAAAATCAGAATTTCCATAGAATTGGCATATTTAATTTAGTTAGAGTTTTATTCAAATCAGTACAATTCTACTCAGTTATAACATATTTAAGAACGGTTATATTCCTAGTACAATTAGGGGACTAATATTAATTAAACTTCTAATAGGATTAGGAAACTAAATTAATTAGAGCTCTAATAAGATTAAAATATTTAAATTAATTAGACTCCTAGTGGGATTAAGAGACTTAATTAAATTAGACTCCTAGTAGAATTAGGAGATCCTTTCTTAATCAGACTCCCAGTAGGATTAAGAGACTAAATCAATCAGACTCCTAGTAGGATTAGGAGACCAAATTAAATAAAATCCTAGTAGGAATAAAAAAACCAAACTAGTTACACACCCACAACTGTTGACGTTCACCAGCGGACGATTTAGTAAAGGATTTCAACCTACAAGCCCCCGCTTCCCTTTAAAGCATGATCGGTGGCGATTACGGTGTGATTCTGTTGGTATTCTTCATTTAGAATTTTCCTCTTTAATTTCAACATTTAATATTTTTTAATTTATTACTGCATCATCGCCATTGCCAGAATCCGCTTAGGACAAAATTAGGCCACTGGTTCTGGGACCGAAAGGAACCTAGAAAAAGGGCGCACTAACACTCACGACCCCGCCCTTTCGGGGGGTCTTGGGGCCTTTACACTTCCCTCTTTGGGTGTAGGACCTAGATTTCTCAAGCAATGGCTTGATAGTCTGAATGAATGCAAGCTCGCGGGCCTAGATCAACTTGGGCTTACCCGTCTCCCCTCTTTCCTTGGTGTACCACCTTTTTGGGATCTCGTCCACATGGCAGTTTCACATTAGAATGCGGAAGCTCATGTCTTCTGATTTGGTGCTCGTGAGCTGACTCCGACCCTTAAAGAGATGGCTATTTTGTCGGGTCTGAGGCTCCACAGCGGTCTTTCAAAGGTGGTACCAAAGCCAGGCTATGCTAAGATCATCCATACGGCTTTAGGCTTGAAGAAAAAGGAATATGAGAAAAGCCTTACCGATGGACCCACTAGGTGCTCTGTAACGTCTCAAAAATTTTATACTTAATAGTGCACCTCGAGATGCGAACCGACTGGTCAAATGTTTGATCGGGTCAACATTGACTCAGTTGACTTAGTCGAACGTATGGAGGTAATGGAGTTCAGTGAAACAAGGGTGATTGTATGTGTGAGTACATACACTTAGTTAATTGTATGTGCCTTACACCAAATTGTAAGAACATATGTTATAAAGAAAAATGGGGAGAAAAGTTAATTTCTCTTTAGTTGAGTGGTTGAGAGGAGTTAAGAGAGAGAGAGAGGGAGAGTAAATGCATGGGTGATTGTTGTGAAATGAAGAGTGAAGCAATTAATGCAAGTCATTGATCTTGGCTCGCAAAGTCTAATGGATCGAGCTCGGGATTGAGGAGATATTTAGGTTGGAGGGTTTGGGAAAACCCAAGTGAAGGAGATCCAACCGGTCAACTGGGGTAAGAATTGCAAATCCATGTTTTATTTAAACTATTAGCTAGAGGAATTAGGATTTGTTGTGTTATTTAAATGCACGATTAATAGGAGAGATGATGAAGAGATGAGAAGAACGGTGTTGGATCTAGAATTGGGTGAAACCGATTGAATGGAATTACATTTCGTTCAATCGATTTTGAACAAAGAAAGGATAGGGAAGAAAGCAATGGGGTTCTGAGGGGAATCGTTCGAACAAATTGTGAAATTGTTCGATCGATTGGTTGGAACCTGTGTGAAGGAATTTAAATTCGTTCAGTCGATTTTGTTAACTGACAAAGGCATGTTAGAATGGCTAATGGTGGGATCGATCGAACGACATAGAATTCGTTCGATCGATTTTAAAGTTTTGTTCGATCGATTTAAATTTCGTTCGAACGATTCTAAGAATTGTTCGATCGATTTGAATTCGTTCGATCGATTTGAATTCGTTCGATCGATTTGAAAATCGTTCGATCGATTCTAAAATCGTTCGATTGAATTAGATGAAACTCAGTTTTTGTTCAGTTTTAGAATGCGAATAGTTGTGTATTGGTGTTAAGCTTACAACCTAATATTCTTACACTGGTAATGATGAAAGATATGTGTTTGGTCAGGTCTAGATCGAACCGAACTTTGTGATGGTAGAGTTCTGACATGGATTAGAGAATCCGAGTGCGTAAACGCAAGTGAGGTAGGGGAATATCTAAATGAGTACACTTTATTACGAGTATTTACGTAGTGATAGAATGTTGTTGCATGATCTTTTAAACATGGTTTTCATTTATTATTAATGCAATAAGTAGAGAAATGGAAATAGTGTGCGTGTTTACACCAAATTCATGAGAAAACTTGTTAAGTAGGAATAAAATCATCCTAGGGATGTAAGAACACATTCGGCATCGCAGAGATGCATTAGATGAAGTGACATCCCAGGGATGTATGGTGGATGTAAAGATCCACGTCAAGAAGTAAACAGTAAATATAATTGCACGGGCTGTGAGTTACTATGTATTAGCACAATCACACGGTGAATAACTATATGTATCGCACAATTTGATTTAAGGTTCAGAGAATACCCAACCGACGCGGCGGGATAACCATGACTGACTCGACAGGATATCCGTGATCGGTACGGCGGCTAATCCGTACACCAGCAGACATCCCAAGGATGTGTAGTAGTAATATGCTCGTCGCCTACGAGATAGGGACGAGGAGGATTTCATTGAAAAATAGTCTGATTAGATGATGATGGAGGGTATTCCATCGGGGCTCGATGCTATATTGTTCAGGAATTATTTAAGTTAAGATTTAAGTCATGGTCTCAGCCTGGTTACAACTAAGGGAACTAGTAGTCATTGAAAAATACATGAGTAGAGTAATAAATGTAGTCAAATTATTTTATCGCATCTTAAATTTACTTTTCAATAAATGACGTATCTATGAGTTCATGTTTATTCCTGTCATGAAATATATGTTTGTAAGAAGGATATACTTGCTGTGATATTGCCCCTATTGAGCTAGGATGTAGCTCACCCCCGCTTTGACTATATGTCACAGGTGACGATTTTGGAATTGATGATAACTTAGGAGTTGCTACCGGCGAGGGCGATCCCGGAGATTCAGAGTACTTTCCAAGGGAGGAGTTTGAGCCTCCTCCAGAGAGATTCTTTTAGAAGACTTGCTGCATACTTTGATAGTGTTTTGTAAGGAGATAGAGATTTATGGCTTGGTACGTCTAGCCTTGTTTTTGTAAGAACAAATACATCTGTAATATTCTTTTGTCGAACCATTGAATGTGACCGGAGCTACGGCACTGATGGTTCGGGTTGGTTCTTTTGTTCATGCTGAGTCATGAAATTAGAACTATCTTTTAGATTGGTGTTTTGGATTACCGTATAGTAGAATTGGAGATTTATTTTACATTAATTTCTTGTGCTTGCATATTGTGAATGGGATGTACCAAGTGTTCTACACGTACATTATGGGGCATGACCTCGAGGGCTGTGCCGATGGCACGGGTTTCAGGGTGCCAAAATCTGAGCTGTCACATGCTCGATGAAATTCTTGAGAGAACTTTTCAACGATGAAAGTTTACAAAAATTACCGATTCAAAATATTTATAACATGAATGCTTTTGCCTTTGGCCTTCTCTCAGAGGTCCTTTTCTACGCAGGGGGAGAGAGTTTCTCTATCACATTATGTGACGTACTGGTGGAGCTTGAAAATGGTCGCTCCATTGTGCATTTTGTGTTGTTTGAGCTCTATCGGAGGACTTGATTCTTTTGCTTTGGGTAAGGTGGAGAACTTCCGGGGATGCCCTGTTCTCCTTCAGATTTAGCTTGATGAGCACCTTGCTATTTTGGGATCCGTGCCCAACTTTTATGTGGTGCGAGGAGAGGTCGCTAGATGCTTTTTGGGCTGATGCTCCAGGTTACCTCAAGGGAATACGTGCGAGATGGGCCTATGGCTGACCAACGTTGAGCTTGTGTGAAGGATTCCCTGGCTCTACGGGACCTTCCCAATAGTGCGATCCAGGGATTAGGAGGGCATCATACTTCTAGGAGTGACAGACAGTACTCACTACTTCCCTTCATGGGTTTTGTACCAATTTGGCTATGCCCAACATGTGCCGTGTGAGGTGACACCTCCCCTATGAAACTCGGTTTTCACTTGGGGGTGGTCTTCAGGGATCTGGATTGGATAGTGGCTCTTTGGGAAATGCGTCAGTCGACTGACTTGGTTGTTATTGTGTATTATAATTATATTAAATTCAAGTCTTAACCTATTGCAAGCGCTCAATGGAAATTATAGTACTAGCATAAGATCGTTCCCATGAGGAAGTTTATTATCTTGTTAATTCCTAGTTCATATCTTTAATCTAAATCTCTATCTTAAAATTTTTTATCTATCTTTAAGATTTTCTAATATACTGGAGAAATATGAATCAATGAATGGTTTTCTAAACTAAAGTGCATAAAAATAAGTCCAAATCCTCTTTTTTCAAATTAAGGTCGTCAATCTTAATCTTCAGCTTTCGGATATTTATGAAAATAAATAGTATCGTAACACCATATTTCTAGTCTCCTAGCATTGGTCGTCAATCAAGTCTATGATCCTATCAATAAAGATTTAATCTAATCAACAATCAATCATAAATTTGGGAGTCAATCAAACTCTAGCAAACAGAAGATGGAAAAGTAAAAATTGTTATAATAATCTGCAAATGCTAACCTGAGTCGTCATTCAAATTAAAACTTGGAGATGTTCACAAAGCAAATAAAATCTAAACTAGAAAGCAAAGTAAAATATATCCTTCACCCCTCAGCCGCAGTCGTCAATTGCTCCTGAGAAATTACAGATATCTACACTAATCTTCAGCACTCAACCGTAGTCGTCAATTGCTCTTGAGAAATCTCTGATATCTAATCTACTCTAACTAGTATACACTACTTTGATCAGAAGAAAATCCAACCTCAGGCGTCAATTAATGCTGAAATTCATCGATGCTTATTCCTTGCCGAACCCTCCTATTTATAGATCATAAGGAGTCGATTTATAATTCAAATAAAAGAAACTACTAAAAACAAAAGTATCCTAATATAACTCTAATTCCTAATTTTATCTTTCCTTGCTTTCTTTAGTTGATGCGATTCTAGAATATTCTTTATTTAGCAGCAACAGAGTCCTTCGCATTTAGATCTTTTATCAATCTTCTCAGATCTGTGGTTCATTAGACTTCTAATTATAGGAGTCTTCTAATTTTGGATATGGCGGTGATAGTTCTCACATGATCAATAATAACAACAATAGTAGGAAAGCTTCTATTTTTGAGAAATCGTAAATAGCGATTTCTTTCTTTATAGCTTCTTTTATGGAAAATCATAAATCACGATTTTCTATTTCTCAAAGCTTCCTCATAGTTGACTATTCTCTGGATTACGCTTTATCATTTTTCTCTTTTTTTGTATCGTTTGAAGAATCGTAAATTATAATTTTCTGACTTTCAGTAGCGGTAAATCGTCTTTTTCGCTCAATCATTTTTCTTATTGCCTTTTGAGTTCATTTTGACAAAGATTAACACTTAGGCTCTAATTTACTGTTTATCTCTAATATATACACATCAGTAACTCATTAGTAGCAAACTAAGTCCTAGCATCACTAAGTTAAGGGTGATAAAATGATAAATTATGTGACTGATCACACCCCCAAACTTAAGTTTTGCTAGTCCCTAGCAAATAAGGAAACATAAAATATTAAAAACTTAATTTAAATGTCACTTTCATAGGGAGCACGATTGCATTTAGCAAATGCAACAAGCCTTTAAACTCCTAGGTGATCCCTAGTGGAGGAGTTGTAGTCTCCTGAAGGTTTTCAGTGAAGTTACCTATAAACTTCAAATATTTTAGATTTTTTAAAACTAAAAATTCAAAATATAAACTAGTTTTTTTTGTATACTACTAATTAGTCAGTTAGTCATTATATGTTCATTATTTTAAAATATTTTAAATCTTTTATCCTTAGCTTCCCGTCATCGCAATTATCCTTGATCAGAACTCAATAATTTCAATTTTTATAGCGTGGAGTGTGTGCATATCAGTGAAAAGTTTATTCATCATAGATTTTTCTATACTACAGTTTTTAGAAAATATTTTCATCCAAACTCTCACTTATTGGCGTACTCTAAAAAATAATCAAAATTTTGGATTCTTATAATATGATATATTCATGATAAATTCAAAGGACAATAAGCGAAAAAGATCAATCTCATGGAAAGGATAATCAATTATTTTCATATAATTTCTTTATTTGTTCATAGTATCTATCTCATATATCTCTACTAGACTCATATTTTTGTAAATCATAAATCCCAAAGGTCTTTTCTTCGGCTTGTAATGGGGCTTTGGGTTTTCAGAAGGTTTCAAAGAACTGGAAAAGAGGATTCAAAATTATTTCCAAGAGTTTAGCTCTTCCTTCTCTTCTTCTTCTTCTATTTTTCAGCTTCAGTAAGTATCCTTATTTTGGATAACTTCTTCCCATTTCTTTTTCTTTTATAAATCCCATTTTTCTTCTTTTTTTGGAAGATTTTTGCTTCTCTTTTCATAAAATCGTCTTTTACGATTTTTTTTTTTTTTTTTTTCTTTTCTCATATTTTCATACATTTGTATTTATTTTTCAGTTGTACCCTTTTCAGCATATCCCTTATCTGTTAACTCATACTTCTTTTACTCTCTTTTCTTCCCTTCTTTTATATTCTAAATTCTTAAAAATTATAAGGGTTAAGGATAGAAAGTTTTGGATAGTACATATGGTTAAGGGTTTATAAAATTTGGGACAAAGAAATTTAGTCTTTAGGCTTCTAATATAGGTTCAAATGATAAAATATTATGGGATTTTAGCTTTTTGGCTCTGATTAGAAAAAAGATGGCCTTCGATTATTTTCACGATTTACTAATATGGACGTCTTATTGCTTTGATATATTTAATAGACAGTTTTAAACAAATAAATTATCATAATCATAGAATAAATTGATTCTAAGTTCAGCATTATGAGATTTTTGATAGTAGAGAAGTTCAAAGAAATTTAGCATGAATAAAAACAGTCTCTCTTTCTCTTAGAATAAAGAGGAAATAAGCTCTATAGCTCACTGGTTATATAATTTTAAAACTATAATCTAAATTATTTTACAGTTCAGATCAACCGTATAGTTTCAAACATTCTTCTGATACAGTATTCTAGAGATGCTTTACTTTGAATTGTAACTATTTTTATTTTAATTTTTGAACTACTACTATAACGGTTTACTAAGAAATTTAGATTTTTATATTTTTTATAATTTGCATATAATGATTCACTAATTTTTTTTTCTTTTGTAAAATAAGAAATTTTAAATAAAAACTAACAAAAAGTAAACTAAACTAAACTAACAAAAGTTTATATCCCCCCCAAACTTAAATGAGACAATGTCTTCATTGTGCAAAACATGGGACATATAGAAAAAATTACCTATTTTATTGCTATGTTAGTAAGCGGGTATATAATCTACAAAAAAAAAAAAAAATCTTTCTCCCAAACTTAGGAGAAAAATGCTTCCGATTTGAATAGAAAATGTTAGATAAAAAAGAAAAAATTATTAGTAATGTTAGTAATAAAATTTGTCAAAAAGAAAACTATATATATGAATTAAATATGTACAAAGTATTCCAAAATTTATCAAAATCTTTCTACCTGTGAGGCTTGTGATATATCTAGAAATTTACTCACTAGATGTGTCAGGATAAGGGACAATTGAGTTTGAAGGTACATGTGGTGGAGTTGGTAGAGCAACCAGGTTGTTCATGCAGTCCTCATCAGAGTCAGAGATCTCTGCAGTACTGCAGTCAGAATCGTTTTCTTGTTCAGGCTCCACTTCCTCTTCTGGTTGTACTTCTACAGGATGTGCCTTTATTTCTTACTTTCTGTTAATGCTGGCTCATATTTCACTTTCAAGGCCTGCAGTTTTGCTTCCAACATTGCCTGTCGGTTCTGTAATTGACAAATTACAACATACTTTGCATCATTTGCCTCCCTCAGCTATGCGGAAGTAGCCTTTTCTTTTGTTACTGTGGTCCAAAACTTTTTGATGAGGGACTCAATTTTTTCTTCTTTCTCAGCACAAATAAGTATTAGGGACTCCTTTTCTTCTTATAGTTTAACTAATTTCCCTTGATCTATTGTGAGTTTTTGCATTTTATCTTTCCTCAATTTGTTCAGAGTTTGTTCATATTCTTGATGGACTTTTTCTCTTGCAGTTTCCACAACATCTGGGTTGTCCATGAATTTTGTCAATTGTGCGATAAGCTGTGCTATCCTATCCTTATATTCCTTTTCTTTTCTTTCCCACCCTTGATATTTTTCTTGCAGAATCCTGTTCTCTCCTTGTATCTGTGCTATTTGGGTTCTAAGGATTATTGTTTCCTCTTTAATTTTCTTGTTTGCTTGGCTACCCAATGCACACGATACTCCTTGATTGTCTTTTGTTTGGTGTTCATAATCATTTCTTGATTTTCCTGTGCATTAGGCATGTTATCTCGTAATCTGTTTTTCAACACCTATATTTCATCCATCATTCTCCTTACAACACCTAGCAATTGGACATTAGAAATCTGCCATTGCTCTACTTTTTTTAATCTTCTTTCCAGGTCAGGTTGTTCAATCACTGGGTTTGTTGAAGTAGTAGCTGGATCAGGCACTCTCGTGGGGCTTCAATATATAGCCTTAATTATGCAACTTGGGATGTAGGTACAATGGTGGTGGTCATGGAGTCGACAGGGGGTGGAACTTCGGTTTCCTGGTTTACTCCTCTTGTTTGTGACATAGGAGGTGGAGCTGGTAATGTTTCTGATGGGGTAATTGGTTGAGAACTGACAGGGACTTGGCTAAAAGTAGCCTCTTCAATATTCTGGAGTTCAACTGGTGCCTGAGTGTCTTTTGTTGCTCCGCTGCATGGATGCACCGGTTCTGTTTCAGTAGGAGTGGGGTCAGTTTCATGGGGCATGGTAGGTCCTGTTGGTGAGTTCAAAGATGAGTTGTATGGACTGTCTTGATCTTCAACTGGTATTCTCTCCTCAAGTACTCCCTCTGTCTCAGGAAAACTGCTTTTTACCCTTTCACATGGTGGAGTAGAAATATTCCCACCTTCTTCTGCTTCAGTGGCTCCAGTCCTTGCTGCCTGATCTATGGTAGCCTCTATCTGTTCTGGGACTGTTTCTTGTGTAGATAAAGCCTCTTTTGGTTGTGTTGAAATAGGAAATTTCTATTTGTTTGTGGCACTTAAAGTTCTCCTATAGGTCAGAGGTGTTAGGTTCTCATTGCTACAGGGCAGTATTTTTTCCTTGGGATTAATATTGTATCCCACATTTATTAACATATTTTTGATTAGGCCACCAAAGGGTAGATATAATTTATTTGTCTGGTACTTCTTCAGAGGCAACTTCTCCCTTACTATGCTCATCACTTCCATGAGGTATGAAGGAACATCAAACCAATAGCGGTGTGCCATTAGATATAAAGCTTTTGCAAAGAGGGCCCTTTGCTGGGTCCCATGTCCCGTCGGGTGGATAGTTTTGTGAATTAAAGTATCAAAGAAGTGAAGGGATAAGTTTCGTTCTTCTAAGTCCTTACGCAAAAAGAATGATTTATCATTAGGTAGCTTGCCTAACAAATCTGTGGTCATTTGAATAAATTCTGGCAGAATTTCGGGTAAAGGCCTGAGTATATTGGCTTCTGGAGTGCCAGTGGACAGCCCAGGCCTTTCCAAGGGTGCATTCATCACTCCAAGAACTATTTCTTTTGTAATTAAAAATGGAAATCCATCAATGGTTGTTGATAGGGTGGGGACTGGTCCCTTACTTCTATTGCTCATATTGGCGTAAAATAGTCTTACCAATCTAGGGTAGACTTGGGTAACTCCCGGCTCTAGAAAATAATGGAGCCCAGCATCCTTAAAATATTTGATTGCCTCTACTCCCATTTCCAATTTTTCTAAGGCATCAGCGTCAACTGCAACCTCGGCTCCCACGATGTGCTATTTTATTGAAGTGGGAAGCTTATCCACTAAGGTTTCAGAGGATGCTAGCTTTTTGCCTTTATCTAATTTGGGTCCCCTCTTCAGGGCGGACACAAACTCTTTTTTAGTTGTGTCCATGGGACCCTCTCTGATAACTACTCCTAAGGATCGGGTTTTCTTCTTGGGAGGGTCTGTTGCTTTTGATTTATCTTTTATGGCAACAGACCGTGCAATACGGTGAATGATTGGAGTGCTATCAGAATCGTTACCTTCGTCTTCTTCCCCATCTTCCCTTTGTCGTTTTCCCTATTTGTTCGTCATTTCTTTCTTCTGCAAAAGTTAATCAAACTTAAAGGCCAAGTATTTAATAAACAATCCATGTAAAACACTCTTTTATTGAGAATCATTCCCTTACCTTATTAAAGATTAAAACCCTATTTTAATTTTACTCAATGAAAATGCTTGTAAGGTTTCCCAAAGATAAAACGAAAGGAAAAAGGGTAAACTATGTGAATGTATAGTTTGATTAGAGAGCAAAACGGTTAAGATTATAGGGGATTCGAAAAAGAGAGGGAAGCTAGGAGAGGAAAAAGATAAAACTGAAGGAATTTGAAAATGGGACCGACATATTCTTATTTTTGGAATATATGGGTCCTGTTTTCAATGATGACCTCCTACACCGATCATTGCTTAAGTTAACTTACAATTGTAAGTTGATTCTAGCGTTACTAAGCAAAGAATCACAATCGCTGCGTTTCAAACTATGATCAATCATAAATCCATACATTTGTCTTATAATATATAGCAAGTACACATTACGATCTATCATTTTTCAACAATTTAGGTTGTAATATTATACTCTAAAAATGAAAATGAAAATAAAATTAAAATTATGTATATATTTTACAATTGGTGCTACGGATGAGTCGGTAGCTTGGCGATCCGAGAGGGTTTAAATTGGATTTTGAGGAGCAGTTGTCTCCCCCAGGAAAGCTTGTCCTCTAGGATTGCTTACTGGCTGTGTAGGTAATTGGCCACTCTCTCTCTTTGCTACTTGGGAAGCTAGTTGTCTAATTTGACTTTCCAGCTTTATTATGGACTGTGTATGTGAATGAAGGGTCTAAGAGAATTAAGCGAGTTGGTGCAAATCTCGTGACTGCTGGTACGACTATTCTTGCAAATCTTAAAGGATTTGAATAATCGTAGCATCAGGCATACTGCTCCGTGGTTCGATTTGGGGTTGTACTACTTGTAATGGGGGTCTTTGGTGGAAAAATTGGGTCTGGAGAAATCAGGGCAGCACAGCTATTGTGACAGCCCGAATTTCGATACCCCGAAACCCTTGCCATCAGCACGGTCCTCTAGGCCGTGACCCCAAAGTCCATATGGAACATTGGTATACTCAAGCAATCCTTACTAAAAATGAAACATATAAATTGAACAACATGAGATAAAATATGCTAATCTAGCAGAAGCTCAAAAGACAATTCTTCTTCCATGCCAACGCATGAACAGAAGAACCGATCCGAACCATCGGTGATAAACAGATCACCCCAGATGGTTTGCCAAAAGGAATATATCATTTAATTACATTGTTTCAAAAATATAGGCCTGACATACCAAGCCTTACAGAAAAGCTCTCAAAAATAACTCTCAAGTACGCAGGGGTCCTCTAGAAGAAGTCCTCAAGAGGAGGCTCCAACTCTTCCTCGGGCACATAATCCGAATCCTCCGAATCTACGTCTCCAGAAGCCTTGGCAGCCGCAAGTAATAGACCTGTGACGTATAGTCTAAAGGAGTGAGCTATATCCTAGCTCAATAGGGAAATAACAAGTGAACATATAAGTTAAGCTCTCACATATATTCCAAAACAGTTTAAAAGCATGGTTTATCTGATGGAATTGCATGGAAAAACATTTTAAACAACTGAAATGAAGTACTAGATGCAACTGTTACTTTACATGGTTTTGTTCATTCTCAACTTACTGGTATTAGTTACTGATTCGGCCTAATCACTTAAATCTTAACTTAAATAATCCCCGAGCAATATAGCATCGAGCCCCGATGGAATACCCACCATCGTCGTCTAAATAGACACTTGTCATATCTGTTTCTTACTTAAATACTACCCAGGTCCCTTTCTCATAGGTGACGGGGTTTTGATCTCATACTCACATCCCTGAGATATCAAACTGGTGTACAGATTGGCCGCCATGCTGGTCACGGATATTCTGTCGAGTCAGTCGTGGGTATCCCGCCACGTCGGTGGGGTATTGTATTTAAACCTTAAAAAAAAAAAAAATTATGTGCACTACATATAGTTATTCACCGTGTGATTATGCTAATTCTAGTATATTAGGCCTTATCAACTTTTCTTTTACTTTACTGATAAATTTCATCTGCATCCCTGGGATGCCACTGGCTCAACGCATCACTTAGATGCACATTTTTACGTCCACTGGGGACCTTATGAGTTCATTTAACATTCACACACACACTCTTAGAAATCACATTTTTGATGCATAAATATTCATTTGAATCACTCTACATATATGCTTTTGAAAATTAAAGTACATGTTCAAGGTGTTCCCTACCTCATGCGTTGGAATCACTATACGTCAAAGTCCACGCGACTCCACATTCTCACTCTTTTCTCATACCACCTATAGTACATCATAATACAAGCAAGGCATCAATAAGGATGCATTAAAGAAGGTACAAGGCCTTCCAAGGACCCTCAAGGCCTAATATAAAAGTCAACATAAACTGTCAAAATTGATTAATCAATTCCAAAATCAATTAATCAAAATTCCTAAATCGATTAATCGAAAATCTAAAATCGAGTAATTGATCCCAACTCGATTGGTCGATGTTCCAAAATAGATTAATCAATTTCTCAAATCGATTAATCAATTTTTCTCAAGTATGATTTTCCAGCCACTGGAGGTGCTTAAACGATTAATCGATTTTAAATCGATTAATCAAATTTCTAGAATCGATTGATCGATTTCAAATCGATCAATCGGTTTTGGAAATCGATCAATCAGTTTTCGGCAACTCTGCCCAGCTTACTTCTGAACCAAAATCGATTAATCGATTTGGTCAGAAACTCAGCCCTTTTTCGGGCATTTCTTCCAAATCTCTTCCTTTTTATTTCCCTTCCTTTCCATTTCATCAATTCATCATTTAACCATATTTTATTTCACAATAACATGTTTATAACAATTTAAATGTGACTCACCTCAATCAATCTTTCGATTGAACAGTTTTATCAGTCTATAGGTTAGGGTTCCTAACATCGACTTCAACGAGCTTCAACGCATCAAATCCGGTGTTTAATACTCTTTTTGTCTTCAATTTGAATCCACATTAACTCACCTTCCTAGCATTTACTCTTCCTTCACTCTCTCTCTCTATCTCTTCTTAACTTTTCACCAACCTAAACCATGGAGTAATGACTCCTCCTAGCATTTAACCCTTTTTTCTAACTCTTCATGTCTCGGTGTTAAGTACATACACCAGAGATAGGTGTACGTGACTCTTAACTAACATCTAATCCCTACTTGGGATAAGTTCACACTACATTTAATAGTTTCTTTCTAAGTCCATTGTTTGACCATAACTTGGTCAAACCTACGACCAGTCGGGCACGCATCTTGAGGTCACTGTTCATTTTTCAAATTTTGGGGACGTTATATTTTCCCCACCTTGGGAATTTTCATCCTCGAAAATGAATCTGAAGGTGTGTCGCTGGTGTCGTTCATACGCAGACGAATGTAGTTCTTTTAATCGTGAAGACCTTACAGTGGGCATGAAAACTAATTATAATTGAAGAATATACAGTACACATTCCAAATAAGAAGCGATTGCGACAGAGAAAATTTTTCAAGTAGTTTCCACTGGAAAAATAAGTACAATTTCAAAAAGTAGTTATAATCCATTTTCCCAAAAATTTTACAATTCCCCCAGTTGTGACAACCCACAAATTAATTACAATACACAAAAACCAAAAAGGCACCAGCTCTAGCTCACGCCGTCCCCTCTCTCGACTGGTCTGCTACGTCAGGCAGCTGCGGTCCCTTACCTAGCTGCTGTGGTCTCGAAGTAGATGTGCCCACGCTCGAAGTACCCTCAGCAGGAGAGTCAGGCATCCAAGTCCCCTCGTCCGCAAGGTGCTGCTGGAAGTTTGCGGGGTATATGTACCGCATAGTGTGGCACATTAGAAAGTCCAAGCGCCTATTCATTTGTTGGTTGTTGGCCTTCATCCGAGCCAACACGTCATCGATAGTGGGGGGTGGGGCGAGTCGCTCATCGGCGGTAGGATGATGTAGGCGTGGTAGCTACTGACTGTGAAGGTCAATGAGGTGGCACCAAGCTGCTCAAGTGGAATTGAGCCATGAGACGGTGCTCCCTCAGCTGGTGGGTCATGCTGTGGTGGTGGGGGTGGGGGTGGTGCTGGCCCCTCTACGAGTAGGGCCCTCTTTAATAGCCTGTAGCTACGGCGCCACGAAGCGATAGAGTAATGCTTCACGTGGTTCATAGCCTTCCTCTCGATTGGTGAAATGACATACTCTGGTGCGTCAGAATAGCATTCCAACATGCTCGATATCAGTCGAGCGTACGACATCTTTTCCTTGGGCCTCAAAGGCCCTTTCATCATCTTTCCCTTTATGCATATCATCCCCACAATGACGAGCTTGGTCGCGTTGAACCAACGGCCGCGGTATGCTGAGTATAAGGCCTGCTGGACCAACTCGACATGTAATGGGGACCGATATGTATCATGTCGCAGAGGGTATAGATTACACTTTATTATGGAATCAAGCATCCACATATAATGTGGTAAATCTACCCTCCTTATCGACGATCTGGATCCGCCGAGCCCTTTGGTCATCTCGGTCCGAATCTCCTCAATCGAGATTTCTTTATCAAATGGGGGAAAAAGGGTGGTCTCTGGTACATGATCGAGGTAACATTCTAGGGATTGGTGGATGTGTCGTCGGGTAAAAAGATATTGAAGATCGTCGATCTCGGTCTTGACAGTGTCATCGATGTGGCCCAGTTTTAGATTTTGGTAAAACAGCCGAAAGAGTCTAGGGTAATAGTACTCGTGTAGTAGCTTCAAGAGGTTATCGAGGCCCGCACCCATGAGGTAGTTTCGAGCCCATTTGGTTTCGCCCTCGACGTCGGGATCGGTAAACAAGGCATCATCGATAATATACTCGTCTTCAAAATTCTTTGCCACCCACCACTCATTTGGTTGGGGCAAAGTTTTGGGTGGTGGTTGGGGTACATCAACGTGTGGGAATTGGGGTGTCGGCGACGACTCGCGTGAAGACGCGCTTGTCGAATCAGATCCTGGATCTGATGAAGAAGATGGTGATGATAGAGGTGATGGTGATGGCGGTGGCGGTGCGGCGTTCTTGCGCCGAACCAGTAGCTTGGAAGCCGCTTGCTTCATGGTCAAACGGGTTCTAGGAGGCATTTTGATCAAAAACCAAAGAAAACTTGGGTTGTGATGGTGTAAACTGAAAGAAAAATTGAATCTACGGTTTACCTGAAGTGTTAGGTCCAAATGGTGTGGGATTCTAATCTGAAATCGATGCCAAAAGTGTGAAAACCCTAGCTGGTTAGGTAGCTCGAGGAGGAAGAAGAAATGGAGCCTAAAATCCAAACTCAAAACTGATTTTCGAATGGGAAAAAAAATCCCAAATTATATATGTAGGCAAAAATTGATTGATCGATTTCAAAAATCGATTAATCGATTTCTCATAACTTAACTCAGCTGCGTGAAATCGATTGATCGATTTTAAAAATCAATTAATCGAATTATTATTCGATTAATCAAAATTTAAAGCATTTAATGTTTTCAATTTTCTCCTCACTGGCACGTGCCAGTCATTCAATCAGATGAAATCGACTGATCGATTTCCAAAATAGATTAATCGATTTGGAAATCGATTAATCGGTTTCAACAGATACATATATATATATATATATATATATTTTTTGAACAATTCTTTTACACTTTATTTTCTTTCATTTTCTTGTAGTACTTGACCCGTTGGTCATTGGCTTTGTGAAGCATGTCTTCATTAGCCATTGTGTGACCTAATGAATCGTAGCCATGCATTCGTCATCACATTATTGCAAGGTTTTGATTTACACTCTTTCCATTGAATAGGTTGGCCAAAGTGCTCAACATTTGATTACATAAGTCGTTTAAATTTACAACGTGCTTGCGATGATACAATTAAGCCCTCAACTTGTCGCAACCAAGTTCGGGTATTGCTCTCTCACATTGGCTTCTCTTTCCCATGTTGCATCTTCGGCTGGGTGATTTTTTCATCGAACAAGTACTAAAGGGATGACTTTGGTGCATAATACTTGTTCCTTTCGATCTAATATTTCTGCCGGTTCCTCTATCATGCTCATGTCCTCATCCATCTCTTATGTTTGATCGCTCAACACGTGATCAGTCATGCATCTCTAATGTTTGATCGCTCAACACGTGATCAGGGCTATTAATATACTTCCTGAGCATAGATATGTGAAATACATTGTGCACCCGATCGAATAGCGGTGATAATCCAAGATTTCAAATACTGTTTTCTTATCACATGATTGATTTCAAAAATGACTTCCTTTTTCACATAAAACTGATTCAAAAGCTGATTTCCTTATCATACAAAACTGATTTCAAAACTGATTTCCTTTTTACACACAAAAGTGATTTCAAAACATTTATTTATCCTTCAAAACTGATTTCAAATCCGCCCCGGCGACCCACATGGTACTTGCACTCCGCCCATAGCGGTCCACGATAAGCATAATCTGCCCACAGTGGTCCACATACATATAATCCGCCCATAGCGGTCCACATGCACAATATCCACCCATAGCGGTCCACTTTAATCTCCCGACTTATGGTTTGATTTACGAAGTATAATCCAAAGAGTACATAAAATGCCGCAAAAGCGGTCCAAGGGCGTACATGACTACATCGAAATCCAAGGGTGTACGTAAATCCCGTAAAAACGGTCCAAGGGCGTACACAACTCACAACAGTGTCCAAAGGAGTATGTAAAATCCCGCGAAAGCGGTCCAAGGGCGTACATGAGCACAACGAGTCCGAGGGTGTACGTAAAATCCCGTAAAAACGGTCCAAAGGCGTACATGAGCACAACAAGTCCAAAGGTGTACGTAAAATCCTGTAAAAACGGTCCAAGAGCGTACATAAGCACAACAAGTCTAAGGTTGTACGTAAAATCCCGTAAAAACGGTCCAAGGGCGTACATAAGCACAACAAGTCCAAGGGTGTACGTAAAATCCCGTAAAAATGGTCCAAGGGTGTACATAAATCCCGCCACAGCGGTCCAAGGGTATACACAAATCCCGCCACAGCGGTCCAAGGGTGTACATAAATCCCGCCACAGCGGTCCAAGGGTGTACCTTCTCACAAATCTACAAGACTCAAAGATTTCGAGTTCACATTCTAGTTCAGATTTCTAAATCACGATCCAAAGCTCACATTCTTGCTTAAAAGGTTTTAAAACTCACCATTTAAAAATCAAGTTTAAAAATCGAATACCATAGTACAAATTCTAGGTTAAGTTCACAGTTCAAAATTCACCATTTTCGACCCACGGATTTTAAATTTCTATTTTTCAAGGAGTTCAAGTTATAATTCAAATATCTATCAAACTAACATCAAAATACATCAAGAAAACTTATCATTTTTTTTTCATATAAATACCTCAAAGAAACAATGAATCAAAGTTAAACATGCAAGTTTGTGTTGAAGTTCCCCTACACGTTCAGTTAGATTCAAGCATCGATTTTAAATAACAAAACTTCAAATCACACTTATCATTTGCATTTGATTAAATCAAGGCATCTATGAATCAATTTCAAAAATATAATCAAATATTAAATTTCCCCTACCTTAACCTCGAAGCAAGCAAGGTCCTATCGATGGCCGTCCACCCTTAATCTACATCACAAGCACACAATGATGCATCAAGGATTAAGCCCAACCACTAATAACTTAGATTATTTAAGTGTTTTCTAAAAAATTGAGTCGGAACGGGCAAGTTCGCGCCAATACAGAAATTGATGTAACCTTTATCCTAAATTTTGACCATTAAAACTTTAGATTCATAAGTTGGTAAAAACACAAACTTTATAGATCTCTTTGTTATCTTTCCAACGCCTCAAGAATCACATCAATCGGAGGTCGGAGTAGAAATTATGGTCAAAATACTAAAGCAGTACTGGCAAGCTCAGACAAAATCGACTAATCGATTTTCAAAATCGATTGATCGATTTTCCAAAGTCGATTGATCGATTTTCTCTCGATTGATCGATTTTCAAAGAGCTAAAAAATCTTATTCACTATTTTAGGCCAGTCGATTAATCGACCCAATTTCGATTAATCGAAATTCAAAAATCGATTAATCGATTTTACTCGATTAATCGGTTTCATTTCTCGACAAAAATCAGAAATTTACCTAAATTATTACTAAATTTTGACCTTTAAAACGATTGATTCACAAGTTGGTCAATTCATAAAAGTTGTAGGGCTTGATGTCTTCTTTCCAACGCAATAAGAATCACATTAATCAGAATTCGGCACAAACATTTATGGCCAAAATACTACGGTAGTGTCAGTAAGCCCAGGCAAACTCGATTAATCGATTTTCAAAATCGATCAATCGAATTTCAAAATCGATTAATCGAAATTCTCTTCGATTAATCGATTTTGTGGATTTCTTCTTGAATTTATCTCTTGTCAAAAATCAATTAATCGAGTTTCAAAATCGATTAATCGATTTTGGCAGTTTCTGAGCACTTCTCAGGTTTGAACCTTGAAACCCTTTTTTTTTTCATCAAAATTCAATCCTTTTGATCCTAATCTTTTGCACACATCTAAGCAACATATATTTAATTAAATACATGGAAGAATTGCATTATTTACCTCTTTAAATCGGCGATCTACTAGTAGATCAGACCGTTTTCTTCATTAAACAAAAAGGGTTTCTAAACCCACCTCGATCATCTCCGTGCTCCAAGATCACAACCAAACCCACGAAATTAACGGCAATCTTTCCACACACACTTCACGCAAACTCACGCTACAATTTGCGGATCAAAACCCACGATCTCTTGGCAACAAGAGGGTTTCAAAACCCCCAAACGGCTCCAAAACCTATAAAACCACAACCAAACGTCGAAATCGACGGCAATCTTCCCCTTAGACGATCTCACAAATGTTTTTCGCGCAAATCTAAGGCTCGACACTCATGAATTCAACACGTTCATTTCATCTCCTCCTCTTTCTCTCTTCCTTCTCTCCTCAAAAACCCAAAACCTAAAAAAACTTGTGCAAACCGGGTGTTAGCTCCCAAAAGAAGGAATTGCCTTCTTTAACTAAATGGGATCGGTTTCCATACAAAACACATATACCTGTCTTTGGGCGTATTAGTTCTCATGTAAGGATCTAGCTCCCGTGTGAAACGAACGTACCTATTTAGGTGTTATCTCATAACAAAATAGTTTTCTTTGATTAGGTGTGGGCCTACACACCCAAACCATCCACTAATCGGACCCGGTGTTGAGCCCATACACCAAAGCTTGGTGCATAAGAAACCACCTAATGCTCAACACACAATCTAAATCCGTCCTTTTCCACTCAAGACCAAACCCAATTTAACTTACGTAAGTAATTTCATAAAATCGAGCACGTGACCAGTCGGGCATGCACACCGAGGTACACTGTTCAAAGTCGGGCATACATCCCGGGATACACTATTCAAAGTCAAAATTTTCAGGCTGTTACAGCACCATATGAAGCTTTGTACGGAAGGCGATGTAGATCACCTATTAATTGGGAGGAAATCGGGGAGAAATTTGTTTTAGGACCCGAATTACTAGAAGACAATGCCGCCTATGTTCATATGATAAAGGCCAAACTCAAAGCAGCACAGAGCAGACAGAAAAGCTATGCCGACCTCAAGCGGACTAGTGTCGACTACAAGGTGGGTGAACACGTATTTGTCAAAGTCTCGCCTATGAATGGTGTGATGAGATTTGGTAAGAGAGGGAAATTAAGTCCCCGCTATCTTAGACCGTTTGGAGTTTTGGGTCGAGTAGGGGAAGTTGCTTACCGCATTGGATTACCACCGTTGTTTGATCGGGTACACAATGTATTCCACGTATCGATGCTAAGAAAATATGTGAGGGACCCATCTCATGTGTTAGGAAGTCAACCTTTGGAGATGCATGAAGACATGAGCATGATAGAAGAGCCGGCGGAGATTTTGGATCAGAAGGAACAAGTACTGCGTACCAAAGTGATCCCCTTAGTGCTTGTTCGATGGAAGAATCATCCGACCGAAGAGGCTATGTGGGAAAGAGAGACAGATGTAAAAGAACAGTACCCGGACTTGTTTACAATGAGTTGAGTGCCAAATTGTAACACCGCAAACATGTTTGCGGATTCACACTACTCACGTTATCCAATGATGATCAGTTGGTCAACTTATTCAATGAGAAAAATTGAAAGTTTTGGTTAAATATTACCATAGAAATAAAGGACAAAAAGAAACAACAAAATTTGAGAAGTCTGACCAAAACCGATTAATCGATTTTTGGTCGACTGATTGACTGGCATCCTCCAGTGGGTAGAACTTAGGAAAGAAATAAAAATTTAGCATTTCAATTAATCGAGGAGATTCGATTAATCGATTTTAGAAATTCGATTAATCGATAATAGATTTCGATTAATCGACGAGCAGAGGCCAGTGAGCCAATTATTTGAAAAACTTAAGGGTTGATAAATTTGATTAATCGAATTTATGTTCGATTAATCGATTTTGGAAAATCGATTAATCGATTTGCTATATCGATTAATCGACTGGCATATCACAGTGAGGAGGGAAATTAAACATCTGAAAGTTTTAAAAATTCGATTAATCGAGTAGTATTTCGAATAATCAATTTTGGAAATCGATTAATCGATTTGACAAATCGATTAATCTACTGGCAAGCACCAATGACTTGAAATTTTTGAAATTTGAAAAGACCACGAATTCGATTAATCGAAATGTATCTCGATTAATCGATTTCCCACGGCAGGCAAAACTTTTTATGTCGATTAATCGATTTTGGAAAATCGATTAATCGAATCGGGCATATATATATATAAGTTGGGGTTTTTGGTGCCCATTTGAAAATTTTGAAGCTTGGGCGCCATTCTTCTTCTTCTCTGACCATCCATCCGAGCTAGGGTTTTGGAAGTTTGTCATTGATTTTGCATCAAAAATCGCTTGCATTCAGATTTAAATCTAAGGTAAACCCTAGATTTCCAGTTTCCCTTCAATTTAAACCACTAAACCCTAGATTTTTGGGCATTTGAGTAGAAATGCCACCCCAAACCCGACTAACCACTACGAAAGCGGCTACAAAGTTGCCGGTCCGGCGCAAGAACGCCACACCGCCACCACCTACCCCATCACCGGTGAGGACTCTGTCACCGTCGGCATCGAAAACCACCTCCGATTCGACGAGCGCGGCTTCGCATGAGTCTTCACGCGAGTCTTCGCCTATGCCACCACCTCCCACCAATGTGCTCCAACCAAATGAGTGGTGGGCAGCGAAGATAGACGATGAGTACATCATCGATGTGGAATTGTTTACAAATCTCGATGTACCGGGCGAGACCCAATGGGCTCATAATTACCTTCAAAAGGTCGGGCTCGGCAACCTCTTGAAACCAATCCGTGGGTCCTACTACCCTAGATTGGTCCGCCTATACTACCAGGGGCTCAAGGAAGGGCCCACTGACGACATAGTCACGACCACTATTGAGGGTCGCAACTACACTTTCACACGCCGCCACGTGCACGAAGTCCTAGAGTGCCATTTGGACTTCGTACCCGAGACCACCCTCTTCCCACCCTTTGAAGAGGAGGTGAGATTTGAGGAGATCATGACCCGCATGACCAGGGGGAAGAAGGGGTCGGGATCCTCCATTAGGATGGTCGACCTTCCCCATTATATGTGGATGCTTTATTCCATAATCAAGTGTAACCTCTACCCCATGCGCCACGACACCGAGCGGGTGGAGTTAGTGCAGCAGGCACTTTACACGGCCTTCTGTGGCCGTTGGTTTGACGCTACAGCGATCATCCTTGAGGGGATGATCTACATAAAAGGAAAGTTGATGATAGGCAATCTAAGGCCCAAGGAGAAAATGCCCTACGCTCGGCTCATCTCGAGCACGTTGGAGTGTTACTCCGACGCCCCCGACTACGCTATATCGCCTCACGAGGTAAGGGCTACGGATTGGGTGAAGCAATTCTCCATTTCTTCATGGAGCCGTAGTTACAACCTCCTCAAGAAGACCCTACCAGCAACAGTAGCACCACCACCACCCCCACCACCACAGCAGGATCCACCCATTGGGGGGCGCCCCACCAGTCATTCCACCAGCTGGGCAGCAGCCCATCGTGCCACCTCCCACCACATCAACTACACCACCCTCACGATCAGCTACATCGACACCTACTTCATCCTACCGCCGCCGAGCAGCTCACTCCGGCCCTACCATTGAGGACGTGTTGGCCCCCATGGAGGCCAATAATGAGCGGATGAACCGGCGAATGGACTTTCTGATGTACCACACTCTACGGTACATCTATCCGTTAGACTACCAGCAGTGCCTTGCGCAGGAGGAGGCGTGGACAGTAGGTCGGACCGCCTTCCATATGGGTCCAGTCTTCCACGGTACTTCTCTGATCGATGCATCCGGTCGGTGCCCAGTGACCTGAGACGAATCACCCACAAACTTCACGAGACTACATGAGCTATAGCGGATGTTTAGATTTTCGTTATCTTTTGTATGCACATTTTGTGAACTTAAATCTATATCAAACCAAATTGTAAATTTTGAGTAAATGAATAGAGCAAAATTTTTGTCAACTTTTTCCAGTCGTATAATCTTTTGTACAGTCTGTGTATGTGAGTTGTTAGGATTATGCATGGGTGACTTACTGGACCACCTCACCTACGTGTGGGGGGGGTTACCCCATACGAAGCGCCTTGGGTTATTTTCGGGGATGAAAATTCCCAAGGTGGGGAGGATGTAATATCCCAAAAATTTGCGTTGAACAGTGACCTCGGGATCCGTGCTCGACTGGTCATAGGTTTGACCAAGTAGGAGTCAAACAATAGACTCATGAAGTGATAAACTAAGATGAGGTCAATGTGACCAAGTGTAGAGTCAGGAGTAAATTCTGGGTCACATACGCCTATTCCTGGTGTAAGTGCTCAACACATAAGCCGAAGGGGAGATAAAAGGGTTTAATAACCCTAGTGTTCATTTGTTGGTTGTTGAAGAGAGAGTTAAGAAGAAAGAGAGAGGGAGTAAAGAGGGGTTGTTGAGCAAGGAGTGAATGCAAGCCAAGAAGGGATTCGAGTATTTAAGGTCGGATTCAACGCGAAGGATTCCTTAGAGCCAAAGCTGGAACCGTAGCCATTCCAACCTTGAGATCCAATCAAATTGAGATTTGATTGAGGTAAATTTTGTTAGCATTAAATGCATAGATTTATGAGGTTTAAATCCAGCCAAGAACAGTAAAACCATAGGATTGAAGGCTTAGAAAAAGAAAGAAAATAGTTTGAGAAAGATTTGGATGATCAGCCCGAAAGGGGGGGCTGAGTCTGGCCAAATAGATTAATCGAAATACAAACTCGATTAATTGATTTTGGCCAAGAAGTTGAAAAGTCAAAGGACCCTGAAATCGATTAATCGAACTGAGTTTTGATTAATCGATTTTGAATTTTGATTAATCAATTTAGTATCGATTAATCGACTGAGAAGCTCCAGTGGCTGGAAAAATGAGACCTGGTGAAATCGACTAATCGAATTGGGATTTCTATTAATCAGTTTCAGATTTCGATTAATCGATTTGGGATCGATTAATCGATTTCTGGATCTCGATTATTCGATTTGAGAATCGATATGTGTAAGTTGAGGCTTTCGATTAATCGATTTGAGATCGATTAATCGATTGAAGATTTCGATTAATCGATTTTGGAAATCGATTAATCGAATCAGGTTCAATTAATTGAATTAGGAGATCGATTAATCGACTGAGACTATTTTAGTTGACTTCTTAGTTTGACTTTGAGGTTCAGGGAGGGTCTTGGACCTTCTTTGTTACCTCTTTAGTGATGAGTTACATGTGTTATGTTGTACCATATGTGGTACGTGTGAGCATGAGCACAAGGAACCGCGTGGGACCTTGATGCTTAGAATTTCAAAGACTTGAGATAGGAAACACCTTGAACTTGTATTTTAATTTGCAAGAGCATGTATGTAGTGATATGTAATTTAAATCAGAAATTATTTTAGTTAAGTAACACCAATAGTGTAACTAATAATAAGACATCCCCAGGGGATGAGAAAGTAACAAGATAGCAAAATGATAAGAGTAATTGGATACATCCCAGGGATGTAGACAAGATTGCATAACATTCGATAAGGCCTAACTGATATAAGATAGCACACTTAGACGGTGAACAATTATATGTAAAGCACCCGTTATTTTTGTTATTTGAGGTTTGACCAGCATACCCCACCGACGTGGCGGAATACCCACGACTGACGCGAAAAGATATCCGTGACCGATACGGCGGCGAAATCGTAAGCCAGTACGGAGGTTTATCCGTACACAGTAAGCACATCCCAGGGATGTTGAGATAAGAATGAACCCCGCCGTCGATTCTCAAGGAAAAGGGGCTTGGGTAGTTTTGTATTCCCAGGGAATACGTATAATAACTGTCTATTTAGACGACGATGAAGGGTATCTCATCGGGGCTCGATGCTATATTGCTCGAGGATTACTTAAGTTGAAGATTTAAGTTTTGCTTTAGGCATTTTCAATGTCATTTATGATCCAGTAAAAGAGATGTGAAAACTGTAAACTGTTATTAAAAGTAAATGTACATTACCATCTTTTCAAGCTATTTTTCTCAGTAACTACATAGATCCAGCATGTTTAAAATATCATGAAATATATGTGAGGTTTTAACTTATATGTTCACTGTGTTTGTTCCCTATTGAGCTAGGATGTAGCTCACCCTTTAGACTATACGTCGCAGGTCCACTACTAGCAGCAGCGGAGGTCTCGGGTGACGTGGATCCTGGAGAGTCGGATCACACGCCCTTAGACGCATTGGAGCCACCTCCAGAGGACTTATTCTAGAGGACTCTGTTGTGCATTTTGAGAGAGTTGTTTTGTGAGATTATTTGGTACGGCTTGGTAAGTCAAGCCTTTATATCTGTTTAAACAATGTAATTAAATTGAGATAATTCTTTTGGGCGAACCATCTGGGATGATCAGTTATCATCGATGGTTCGCATCGGTTCTCCACTCATGCAGGGGTAGGAGGGTAGAACTGTCTTTTGAAAAATGTTTAAAGTCATGATGTTACCACATTTATTATCATCTGTTTCTTTTGTTTATAATTTGCTTGATGTACAATGTTCCATGCTAAGCCAAGGGGCACGGTCTGGAGATCGTGCCAATGGCATGGGTTTCGGAGTGCCGAAATCCGGGCTGTCACAACATCAGAAAGTTATTAGTAGCAAACTAAAGCCTAGCATCACTAAGTTAAGGGTGATAAAATGATAAATTATGTGACTGATCACACCCCCAAACTTAAGTTTTGCTAGTCCCTAGCAAACAAGAAAATATCAAATATCTAAAACTATAAATTTAAATGCCACTTTCATAGGGAGCACGATTGCATTTAGCGAATGCAACAAGACTTTAAACCCCTAGGTGATCCCTAGTAGAGGAGTTGTAGTCTCCTGAAGGTTTTCAGTGAAGTTACCTACAAACTTTCAACATTTTTGGATTTTTTAAAATATTTTTTTCAAAACTAAAAATTCAATATAGAGATTTTTTTTATATACTAATTACTCAGTCAATCATTATATGTTCATTATTTTTTTTTTAATTTTCAAATAATTTATCCTTAGCTTTCCATCATCGTAATTATCCTCTATCAGAACTCAATAATTTCAATTCAGTATAGTGTGGAGTGTGTGCATATCAATGAAAAGTTTATTCATCATAGATTTTTCTAAATTGTAATTTTTAGAAAATATTTTAATCCAAACTCTCACTTATTGATATATTCTAAAAAATAATCAAAATTTTTGGGTTCTCACAATATTGTAGATATATATGCAAATTTTATCGGACAATTAACTAAGAAGATAAATCTCATGGAAAAGATAATCAGTTCTATTCATATAACTTCTTTATTTATTCATAGTATCAATTTTATATATCTCTACTAGACTATATTCTTGCAAATTGTAAATCACAAAGGTCTTTCCTTCGGCTTGTAATGGGGCTTTGGTTTTTCAGAAGGGTTCAAAGAAAAAGATAAAGAGGATTCAAAATTATTTCTGAGAATTTAGCTCTTCCTTCTCTTATTCTTCTATATTTTTAAGCTTCAGTAAGTATCCTTATTTTAGATAACTTCAGTCTATTTCTTTTCTAGTATAAATCTCATTCTTCTTTTTTTCAATTGAAAGCTTTTTACTTCTCTTTTTTTTTCATGGAATCGTCTTTTTACGACTTCTTTTATTTCTTTTCTCATATTTTCTTATAATAGTATTTCTTCTTACTTGTACCATTTTCAGCAGATCCTTTATCTGTTATGCATATACTCCTTTCACTCCCCCTTCTTCCTTTCTTTTACATTTTAAGCTCTCAGAAATGATAAGGGTCAAAGACAGAAAGTTTTGGGCAATACATATGGTTAAAGGTTTATAAAATTTTGGTTCAAAGAAATTCGATTTTAAGCTTCCAATATGAGTTTAAAGGGTAAAATATTCTGGGATTTTTGACTTTTTGGCTCTGATTTAACAAAAGATGGTCTTTGATCATTTTCTCGATTTACTAATATGGATGTCTTATTACTTTGATATATTTAATAGACAGTTCTAAATAAATAAATCATCATATTTATAGAATATCTTAACTCTAAGTTCAGCATTATGAGATTTCAAATAGTAAAAAAATTCATAGAAAATTTAACATGAATAAAGACAGTCGCTCTTTCTCAGAATAAAAGAGGAAATAGGCTCTATAGCTCACTGGTTATATAATTTTGAAACTATAATCTAAAATATTTGTAGTTCTGATCAATCGTATAATTTCAAATATTCTCCTAATACAGTATTCTAGAGATGCTTTACTTTGAATTGTAACTATTTATATTTTGATTTTTTAACTACTGCTATGATGGGTTGCTAAGATTTTTGGATTTTCATAATTTTTTTTTTTCATAATTTTCATATAATTATTAACTTAAAAAAAAACTAAAGAAAACTATACTAATATATTATATTTTGTAAAATTGATATGCATCCCCCCCAAACTTAATTAGGACAATGTCCTCATTGTGCAAAACAGGGGACATATGAAAAAAAATATTACCTTACTTTACTACTAGGTTTGTTACCGGGTTTATAATCTGTAAAAAGAGTAAAAAATCTTCCCCCAAACTTAGGAGAAAAATACTACCGATTCTATGGAATCAAAAATAAAAGACTGTTAGTAAAAATAAAAGAAAATTTCATATATTGCGGGATATTTACAATGATCAGAAAAAAAAATTGAAAATCTATGGGGATTATACTTGTGAGGTTTGTAATGTTCTATAATGGTTTTACTCACTAGTAGAATATGATATAAGGGTGGAATCAGTGGGTTCATCTTCCCCATCTGACATCACCGCTGTCGAATAACCATCCTTATCTTCAGTTGAATCTCCCTATGCTAGCAATTCAGCTTCTTCTGTATGTCCTTTGTCTACAATCCTTGGACAAGAAGTACCTTCCAGACACTATTTTTCTTTATCAGCCTTTTCTTTGAAATCCGCAGTTAGCTTCTTAATGATGGCAGATTTTAGTTGATTTTTTGTTCTCAGCTTCTCTGCCTCAGCTTTTTTCCTTTGCTAATGTGATAAGATGATTCTTAGTTTGCGATCTAATTATTTTTACATGTTTGTCATTGACTGAGCATAGGGAATTTTTGTCCTCTTGAAGTTGTTTTACTTTCCCTTCTGCTACCATCAGTAAGTGAGTCTTTTCTTTTAGCTGTTGCTGGAGAGTTTTCTGGTAGTCCTTAAGGGATCTGTGACAGCCCGGATTTCTTGCATAATCGTAAAATTATAATTCTCTGGATTATAATTTTTTGCTTTTCTTCTTTTGTCTCTTTTACATAATCGTAAATTACGATTTTGTAGCTTTTAGTAGGCAAGAAATCATCCTTTTCGCTCAATCGTCTTTCTTATAGCTTTTTAAATTTATTTTGACGAATATTAACACTTAAGCTCTCTTTTACTGATTTTCTCTAATATCTGCACATCAGTAAGTTATTAGTAGCAAACTAAAGCCTAGCATCACTAAGTTAAGGATGATAAAATGATAAATTATGTGACTGATCACACCCCCAAACATAAGTTTTGCTAGTCCCTAGCTGTGACAGCTCGGATTTCAGCACCCCGAAATCCGTGCCATCAGCACGATCATCTTGACTGTGCCCCTTAGCTAAGCACGGAACATTGGCATATCAAGCACAAAATGAAATAGTAATGAAACTGCTAAATTTGAATCTATATAAAAGTATTTCTCAAAAGACAGTTCTCCCCTCATGCCTCTGCATGAATGGAGAACCGATCCGAACCATCGATGATAACAAATCATCACGGATGGTTCGCCCCAAAAGAATAATCCCAATTTATACATGTACATTGTTTAGCCAAAACAGGGCTTGACATACCAAGCCATACAAATCTCTATCCAAAAGCCCTCAAGGCGGCACAACAGAGTCCTCCAGAAGAAGTCCTCAGGAGGTGGCTCCAACTCTTCTCCGGCCGCAAGGTCCGACTCACCGGGGTCAGCGTCTCCTGAAGCCTCGGCAACTGCTAGAAGTGGACCTGCGACGTATAGTCTATAGGGTGAGCTACATCCTAGCTCAATAGGAAACAAAACACAGTTGAACATATAAATTATTACTCACATATATTTCATGATATGCCATGCATGATGTGTCTATGTAGTTACTGATGAAAACAGTTAAAAAGCATCACATTTTACTGGTAGTTTACTCATGTCTTTTATTTGTTCATGAATGATGCTGAAAAGGCCTAAAACAAAACTTAAACTTTCAACTTAAGTAATCCCCGAGCAATATAGCATCGAGCCCCGATGAGATACCCATCATCGTCATCTATATAGACACTTTTAACGTATTCCTTGGAAATACAAATAGTACCTGTGACAGCCCGGATTTCGACACCCCGAAACCCGTGCCATCAGCACGATCATCTTGACCGTGCCCTTTAGCTAAGCACGAAACACTGATATATCAAGCATCAAAAGTATAATAAACGAAATTTTGAAATTTAAATCTATATTAATTAACTCCCTAAAAGACAGTTCTACCCTCATACCTCTGCATGAAAGGAGAACCGATCCGAACCATCGATGATAGCAATCATCACGGATGGTTCGTCTCAAAAGAGAAATCCCAACTCCTCATATACATGATTTTAAACAAAATAAAGGCTTGACATACGAAGCCGTATAAAAACCTCTCCAAGAATCTCTCAAAGTGGCACAACGGAGTCCTCTAGAAGAAGTCCTCTGGAGGTGGCTCCAACTCGTCACCGACCGTAAGGTCTGACTCGCCGGGATCAGCGTCTCCTGAAGCCTCGGCAGCTGCTAGTAGTGGACCTGCAACGTATAGTCTATAGGGTGAGCTACAGCCTAGCTCAATAGGGAACAAACACAGTTGAACATATAAATTATGACTCACATATATTCCATGATGTGCCATGCATGATGTGCCTATGCAATTATTGATGAAACAGTAAAAAAGCATTTCGTTTTACTGTTGATTACATATGTTTTCATTTACTCATGAATGATGCTGAAAAGGCCTAAAGCAAAACTTAAACTTTCAACTTAAGTAATCCCCGAGCAATATAGCATCGAGCCCCGATGAGATACCCATCATCGTCATCTATATAGACAGTTTTAACCATATTCCCTGGGAATACAAATAGTACCCAAGCCCCTTTCCCCTGGGAATTGGTGGCGGGGTTTCACTTGTCTCAATCAACACCCCTGGGGTGTGCTTACTATGTACGGATAAGCCTCGCGACCGGCTCACGGTTTTGCCACAGATCCACGGATATCCCGCCGTGTCGGGCCGTGGATATCCCGCCACGCCTGGGGTACCTATCAAATCTCAAATAACAAAAATATCGGTGCCTTACATATAGTTATTCACCGTAAATGTGCTATCTTATATCGCTTAGGCCCTATCAAACATGATTCAATCCTTGGATACATCCTCAGGATGTATCCATTTACTTGCATCACACACGATGCTCTTATTTCTTACTTCTTCATCCCACGGGATGGCTCATTATGATTACTCTTATGGATGTCACACACACACACTTTTCACAAATTCTTAAGAAATAAACATTTGAATTGAATTCTATATCACTACATACATGCTCTTGTAAAATAAAGTACATGTTCAAGGTGTTCCCTACCTCAAGTCTTCATTTGATCATTGCATCAAGGTCCCACGTGGCTCCTTGTGCATCAGTTCACACGTACCACCTATGGTACCACATAACAGGTGAAACACATCACAAAGGATGCAATAAAGAAGGTATAAGACCCTCCAAGAATCTTAAGTCAAACCCAAAAGTCAACATAATTTATCTCAGTCGATTAATCGAATTCCAAAATCGATTAATCGAGGGTCAATATCGATTAATCGAAGTAAATTCGATTAATCGAAATTCTCTGTTTCGCAAAGTCGATTCTCAATTCGAGTAGTCGAGTTTTCATTGGATTAATCGAATCCTAATTCGATTAATCGAAATTCTCATTTTCGCAAAGTCGATTCTCAATTCGAGTAGTCGAGTTTTCATTCGATTAATCGAATCCAAATTCGATTAATCGAAATTCTCAGTTTCGCAAGGTCGATTCTCAATTCGAGTAGTCGAGTTCCAAAAATTGATTAATCGATCCCAAATCGATTAATCGAAAATTGAAATCGATTAATCGAAATCCCATTTCGATTAGTCGATTTTCCACAAGTCCTTTCCTCCAGCCCCTGGGGTCCACTGGAGGTTCCCAGTCGATTAATCGATTTCCAAAATCGATTAATCGAAATCCAAAGTCGATTAATCGAACTCCAATTCTATTAATTGAAATCGGGTCTTCTGACTTTTCAACTTTCTGGCCAATTTCGATTAATCGAAACCCAATTTCGATTAATCGAAATTGTCAGATTCAGCCCCTTTCGAGCTGTTCTTCCCATTCTTCTTCCATACTTTTTCCTCTATTTTTCTAAGCCATTATCCTATGATTTAACCCACATTCAACCACAACTTAACCCCTATAATCTATGCTTTTATTTACAAAAACTTTACCTTGAATCGATCTCAAGTTGATTTCAATCCAGTGGTTGGAAGGCTAGGGTTTCCAGCTTTGGCTCTAACAGATCCAAATCGGGTTGAATCCGGCTTTTATCGCTTGAATCCCCCCTCCAATCAGTTGAAATAACTCCTCTCTTACTTCTCTCTCTCTCTCTCTTCTTTACTCTCCTTCAACAACCAAACTCTTGATTTTAGGGCTATTAAACCCTTTTATCCTCTTCCTCACTTGTGTGTTGAGCACATACACATGATGAGGTGTGCATCACACCCTCACAACACACACCACATAGGCATTCTATTTATCACATCTCATCCGTTCATTACACCACATACTAACTGTTGGTCTTCCATTTGGTCAAACCTACGACCGATCGGGCACGGATCCCGAGGTCATAGTTTAGCGTGATTTTTCAGGCTATTACAGTACCCAAGCCCCTTTCCCCTGGGGATTGGTGGCGGGGTTTCACTAGTCTCAATCAACACCCCTGGGGTGTGCTTACTGTGTACGGATAAGCCTTCGCACTGGCCTACGATTTCGCCGCCGTATCGGTCACGGATATCCTGCCGTGTTAGTCGTGGATATCCCGCCACGTCGGTGGGGTACCCTATCAAACCTCAAATAACAAAAATACCGGTGCCTTACATATAGTTATTCACCGTGTAAATGTGCTATCTTATATCAGTTAGGCCCTATCAAACATGATCCAATCTTGGATACATCCCTGGGATGTATCCATTCACTTGTATCACACCTGATGCTCTTATCTCTTTACTTCTTCATCCCTTGGGGATGGCTCATTATGGTTACTTTTATTGATGTCACACACACACACTTTTCCCAACTCTTTAAGTAATAAAACATTTGAAATTTCAAATCTATATCACTACATACATGCTCTTGTAAAATAAGGTACATGTTCAAGGAGTTCCCTACCTCAAGTCTTCGTTTGATCAATGCATCAAGGTCCCACGTGGCTCCTTGTGTACTTGCTCACGCGTACCACCTATGGTACCACATAACATGTGAAACACATCACTAAGGATGCAATAAAGGAGGTCCAAGACCCCCCAAGAATCTCAAAGTCAAAGTCAGAAGTCAACATAAACTGGCCCAGTCGATTAATCGATTTCCAAAATCGATTAATCAAAAGTCAATATCGATTAATCGATTCTCAAATCGATTAATCGAGATTTCCATTCGATTAATCGAAACCCAATTCGATTAATCGACATTCTCTGCTTTATCAAGTCGATTCTCAATTCGAGTAATCGAGTTTCCAAAATCGATTAATCGATTCCAAATCGATTAATCAAAATTACAAATCGATTAATCGAATTTTCATTTTGATTAGTCGATTTCATCAAGCCCATTTCTCTTCTTCACTGGAGTCCACTGTAGGCTCCCAGTCGATTAATCGATTTTCAATTCGATTAATCGAAAACCAAAGTCGATTAATCAAAACCCAATTCGATTAATCGAAATCGGGGTCCTCTGACTTTTCAACTTCTTGGCCAATTTCGATTAATCGAAACCCAATTTCGATTAATCGAAATTGCCAGATTTTATTTGTCGTTCTTCCAAATCTTTCTCCATTTATTTTCCTTCTTTTTCTAAGCCTTTTTACCCCACATTTTATACCATTCTAACTACGATTAACCTCCCATGTCTTATGCATTTAATTCACAAGAAATTTACCTCAATCGAATCTCAATTAGATTAGATCTAGTGGTTGGAAAGGCTAGGGTTCCAGCTTTGGCTTTAACGGATCCAAACCGTGTCGAATCCGGCTTTTATCGCTTGAATCCCCCTTCCAATCAGTTGCAATAACTCCTCTCTTTACTTTTCTCTCTCTCTCTCTCCCTTCTTTACTCTCCTTCAACAACCAAAATATAGATTTTAGGGTTATTAAACCCTTTTATCTCTCCCCTTCCCTGTGCGTTGAGCACATACACCGTTGTAGGTGTATGCGACTTCACATTCACATCACACACCACACAATCACTCAAACCATCACATCTCATCCATTCATCACACTCTATGTCAACCATTGAACTCCTAATTGGTCAAACCTGCGACCAATCAGGCACAGATCCCGAGGTCACTATTTAACGTAATTTTTCGGGATATTACACTAGCAAACAAGAAAATATAAAATATCTAAAACTATAAATTTAAATGCTACTTTCATAGGGAGCACGATTGAATTTAGTGAATGCAACAAGACTTTAAACCCCTAGGTGATCCCTAGTGGAGGAGTTGTAGTCTCCTGAAGGTTTTCAGTGAAGTTACCTACAAACTTTCAATATTTTTAGATTTTTTAAAATATTTTTTTCAAAACTAAAAATTCAAAATAGAGATTTTTTTTTATATACTAATTACTCAGTCAATCATTATATGTTCATTATTTTTTTTTTCCTTTTACTTCTCTTTTTTTTTCATGGAATCGTCTTTTTACGACTTCTTTTATTTCTTTTCTCATATTTTCTTATAATAGTATTTCTTCTTACTTGTACCATTTTCAGCAGATCCTTTATCTGTTATGCATATACTCCTTTTACTCCCTCTTCTTCCTTTCTTTTACATTTTAAGCTCTCAGAAATGATAAGGGTCAAAGACAGAAAGTTTTGGGCAGTACATATGGTTAAAGGTTTATAAAATTTTGGTACTAAGAAATTCGATTTTAAGCTTCCAATATGAGTTCGAAGGGTAAAATATTATGGGATTTTTGACTTTTTGGCTCTGATTTAACAAAAGATGGTCTTTGATCATTTTCTCAATTTACTAATATGGATGCCTTATTACTTTGATATATTTAATAGACAGTTCTAAATAAATAAATAATCATATTTATAGAATATCTTAACTCTAAGTTTAGCATTATGAGATTTCAAATAGTAGAAAAATTCAAAGAAAATTTAACATGAATAAAGACAGTCTCTCTTTCTCAGAATAAAAGAGGAAATAGGCTCTATAGCTCACTGGTTATATGATTTTGAAACTATAATCTAAAATATTTGTAGTTCTGATCAATCGTATAGTTTCAAATATTCTCCTAATACAGTATTCTAGAGATGCTTTACTTTAACTTGTAACTATTTATATTTTGATTTTTTAACTACTGCTATGATGGGTTGCTAAGATTTTTGGACTTTCATAATTTTTTTTTTTCATAATTTTCATATAATATTAACTTAAAAAAAAACTAAAGAAAACTATACTAATATATTATATTTTGTAAAATTGATATGCATCCCCCCCAAACTTAATTAGGACAATGTCCTCATTGTGCAAAATAGGGGACATACGAAAAAAAATATTACCTTACTTTACTACTGGGTTTGTTACCGGGTTTATAATCTGTAAAAAGAGTAAAAAATCTTTCCCCAAACTTATGAGAAAAATACTACCGATTCTATGGAATAAAAAATATTAGATGTTAGTAACACTGTTAGTAAAAATAAAAGAAAATTTCATATATTGCTGGTTATTTACAATGATCAGAAAAAAAAATTGAAAATCTATGGGGATTATACTTGTGAGGTTTGTAATGTTCTATAATCGTTTTACTCACTAGTAGAATATGATACAAGGGTGGAATCAGTGGGTTCATCTTCCCCATCTGACATCACCGCTGTCGAATAACCATCCTTATCTTCAGTTGAATCTCCCTATGCTACCAATTCAGCTTCTTCTGTATGTCCTTCGTCTACAATCCTTGGACAAGAAGTACCTTCTAGACACTGTTTTTCTTTATCAGCCTTTTCTTTGAAATCCGCAGTTAGCTTCTTAATGATGGCAGATTTTAGTTGATTTTTTGTTCTCAGCTTCTCTGCCTCAGCTTTTTCCTTTGCTAATGTGATAAGATAATTCTTAGTTTGCGATCTAATTATTTTTACGTGTTTGTCATTGACTAAGCATAGGGAATTTCTTTCCTCTTGAAGTTGTTTTACTTTCCCTTATGCTACCATCAGTAAGTGAGTCTTTTCTTTTAGCTGTTGCTGGAGAGTTTTCTGGTAGTCCTTAAGGGCTCTGTGACAGCCCAAATTTCTTACATAATCGTAAATTACAATAATCGTAAAATTATAATTCTCTGGATTATAATTTTTTGCTTTTCTTCTTTTGACTCTTTTATATAATCGTAAATTACGATTTTGTAGCTTTTAGTAGGCGAGAAATCATCTTTTTCGCTCAAGCGTCTTTCTTATAGTTTTTTAAATTTATTTTGACGAATATTAACACTTAAGCTCTCTTTTACTGATTATCTCTAATATCTGCACATCAGTAAGTTATTAGTAGGAAACTAAAGCCTAGCATCACTAAGTTAAGGGTGATAAAATGATAAATTATGTGACTGATCACACCCCCAAACTTAAGTTTTGTTAGTCCCTAGCAAACAAGAAAATATAAAATATCTAAAACTATAAATTTAAATGTTACTTTCATAGGGAGCACGATTGCATTTAGCGAATGCAACAAGCCTTTAAACCCCTAGGTGATCCCTAGTGGAGGAGTTGTAGTCTCCTGAAGGTTTTTAGTGAAGTTACCTACAAACTTTCAATATTTTTGGATTTTTTAAAATATTTTTTTCAAAACTGAAAATTCAAAATAGAGATTTTTTTTTATATACTAATTACTCAGTCAATCATTATATGCTAATTATTTTTTTTTAAATTTTCAAATCATTTATCCTTAGCTTTTCATAATCGTAATTATCCTCTATCAGAACTCAATAATTTCAATTCAGTATAGTGTGGAGTGTGTGCATATCGATGAAAAGTTTATTCATCATAGATTTTTCTAAATTGTAATTTTTAGAAAATATTTTAATCCAAACTCTCACTTATTGATATATTTTCATAAATAATCAAAATTTTTGGGTTCTCATAATATTGTAGATATATATGAAAATTTCATCGGACAATTAACTAAGAAGATAAATCTCATGGAAAAGATAATTAGTTCTATTCATATAACTTCTTCATTTATTCATAGTATCAATTTTATTTATCTCTACTAGACTATATTCTTGCAAATTGTAACGATCCCCCGATTTCTACACTGTAGTACTAATGGTCCAGTCAGGCATATGATTTTCATAAGACATAACTGATATAAGTAGTTCTGTCATTTGTAGCACTTTGCAAGTTAAATAAA
This sequence comes from Chloranthus sessilifolius, assembly GCA_021018995.1. Taxonomy (NCBI): domain Eukaryota; kingdom Viridiplantae; phylum Streptophyta; class Magnoliopsida; order Chloranthales; family Chloranthaceae; genus Chloranthus; species Chloranthus sessilifolius. The sequence goes on along the minus strand of CM037597.1, from coordinate 26,194,400 downwards.
AAACACACCATTACCTTTAAGTAGGTATGCTTCATATATAAAACTAAACCTAGCTAATTCGTTGGTCTATAGGATGCCACACATAAACAAAGCAAACTAGTAAAGGAGAATTGCTTTACACACTATTAAAGTCAGGCTTTTGTTTTGCCCAGACTTTTGTTCTTTGTCAAAGTATAAAACAAAAACAAAACAATAGATAACTTACTGTGTCTTATCTACCTAGAATAATTAACAGGATATATATATAGTATATATGGACTTTATAAGTAATATACAATAGAGTTCCTCCTTGCTTTGTTTTTTATGTAACACACAACCTATATATTGGTGACCCACATGAGAGGTTACCTTAAGTAGCTTATAAGCTACTTGCGTTTCCTTTTAAACTCCACGACTCCGATGAGTCACCTCGTGGAAGCATGCACGCAAGGTCAATATTACCTAGTATAAGGCAAATCTCCATTTCGTTCTTTAGATTTTTGTTAATAAACAAGAGGTAAATACAGCAGAGGAAATTCTGTAAAGATTAGTAAACAGCATAAAATATTAAGACGTTTTCGCAATTCTGGTCCGGCTTTCAAATCAGCAAGCACAAACTCAATAGACACCACTCACCAAAAGGTATGCTATCGATTTCATTTAAAATAAAGGGTCATCATAGAGACTACGTTGAACTTGTATACTTGAAGCCGAGTGCAGATTGCTGCACTTCGAATCTGCATAGAAGATCTGTGGACTTTATAGCAATATAAATTTATAAATACTAGAGTGCAGATTTTAGATTCGGAATTTTAAAAACTATCGAAATAGATATTTAAAATCTATAGAAAATCTGTAGAATTTATATATATATATATATATATATATATATATATATATATATATATATATATATATAAAAGCAAAACCTCGAAGAGGAGCAAGGGAGAATTGAGGCAAGCTTGTGTAGCAAGCTTGCCGCGGAAACCCCACATGCTTGCCGCGGCAAGGTGCAAGCTGAAGGGCTTGCCTCGGCAAGCAATGTCCTTGCCGCGGCAACCCTATGCTCAAACTACTGTGTGGTATTTTAGTCATAACTTTTGACCCTGAACTCCAAATGGCACGATTCTTGATGCGTTGGAAAGGAGACAACGATATCTACAACCTTTATAAAGTAACTAAGCTTTAAATCTGATGTTTATATGGTCAAAAAGTAGTGACAAGATGCGGTAAGGTACTCAGGCTTGCCGTGACAACAGTATACTCAGACCACTGTGTGGTATTTTAATCATATCTTTTGATCTCGAACTACTTTTGACATGATTCTTAATGTATTGGAAAGGGGACAATGAGCCCTACAACATTTATGCAGGAACAAATTTCTGAATCTAACGTTTAAGGGGTCAAAAAGTAGTGACAAGTCGCGGTAACATGCAACTGCAAAGCTTGCCGTGGTAACCCTACATCTGACACACTTGGCGACACCTCTGTCAGGGGTTTATGCTGGGATGACTTGTTGAGTTTGACCATGAGACTTGGGACCATAAATGGTCCATATTTGGGGTCTATGTTGACCTAATAAACCATTAAAAATACTAAACCTATGAACGACATTTCTAGGTGCCACTTGGTATACATGATGCGTTTGCTTGAAGACGAGCGTGCACGGGAAACTAGTTACACGTAAACCTGGTGTAAGGTAGGGAGTTTACATTGTTAATTTATATTTTATTTTTGAATTCATTCCTGATTAGCAAATTATAATTATGCCTATGTTAGTTTAATCCATATGCTAGTTGTGCTAGTTATGCTGAGGAATACTAAGCTATGATGATAGTAAGATCAAAGCCATATATGTTTATATCATGAATTTTGATGCTCGAACCATGCTAGTTCAGCTCGACATAGGATTATTCTATGAATATATGTCAGCATGATAATCTTTGAATATAAAGGCAATTTTAAATGATAATTAGAGATTTATAAGGATGCCAATTAATTTTATTGATGACAAACGCATGTGATAATGTCAGTTTGTATAATGAACTCATGTCAGTTGGGATGGATATGATACTAATGAATTTAGTGTTGATTTATGGTTAACGGATGATGCTCAAATATATAGTGATAACGGGATAATACTATATCAGTTCAGAGGAATAGTTCTGATTAATAATGATCATGTATTGCTCATGTATAATCATGTTTAATAATCATAGATAGAGATAGATGAATTTATGAATCATGATGAAAATATAGGTCAGATTTGACGTATGATTAATGAATGAAGATGCTAGACCAGTTTTGATGAATAGTTAGCTCAGTTCAATAGATGAATACTAATGATTATGCTAATTTCAGTTTAAATGAATATCTTTACATGACTATGCTCGTGTTAAGTTTTGATGAATAAATATGCATGATAAGGATTCAAGCAGTGTCCCGTAGGACTATTAGGCTAATTCAGTTAGATGTGTAATTATAAATGATGATATGATCAGTTATGCATGAATGATGATAAGATCAGTTTCAACGCATGAATATGAATATGTGACAGCCCGGATTTCAGCACCCCGAAACCCGTGCCATCAGCACGATCATCTTGATCGTGCCCTTTAGCTAAGCACGGAACACTGGTATATCAAGCATCAAAAGTACTATAAATGAAGTTGCAGAATTTAAATTTATATTAATTAACTTTCCATAAGACAGTTCTACCCTCATGCCTCTACATGAATGGAGAACCGATCCGAACCATCGACGATAGAAATCATCACGGATGGTTCGTCCAAAAAGAATAATCCAAAACCTTTCATACATGGTTTTAATAAAATAAAGGCTTGACATACCAAGCCGTACAAAACCTCTCAAAATCTCCCAAAGTAGCACAACGGAGTCCTCTAGAAGAAGTCCTCAGGAGGTGGCTCCAACTCGTCACCGGCCGCAAGGTCCGACTCGCCGGGATCAGCGTCTCCTGAAACCTCGACAGCTGCTAGTAGTGGACCTGCGACGTATAGTCTATAGGGTGAGCTACATCCTAGCTCAATAGGGAACAAACACTGTTGAACATATAAATTATAACTCACATATATTCTATGATATGCCATGCATGATGTAACTATGCAAGTGTTAATGAAACAGTTAGGAAGCATTCGTTTTACTGTTGATTTATTATATTTTCATTTACTCATGAATAATGCTGAAAAGGCCTAAAGCAAAAACTTAAACTTTCAACTTAAGTAATCCCCGAGCAATATAGCATCGAGCCCCGATGAGCTACCCTTCATCGTCATCTATATAGACAGTTTTAATGTATTCCACGAATACCATATAGTACCAAGCCCCTCTCCCACGGGATTGGTGGCGGGTTTCACTTGTCTCAATCAACACCCACGGGTGTGCTTACTATGTCTGGATAAGCCTCACTGACCGGCCTACGGTTTCGCCAGACGGTCACTCGGATATCCCGCCAGGTCGTGTGGATATCCCGCCACGTCGGTGGGGTAACCTATGGAACCTCAAATAACAAAAATATCGGTGCCTTACATATAGTTATTCACCGTGTAAGTGTGCTATCTTATATCAGTTAGGCCCTATCAAACATGATTCAATCTGTGGATACATCCCTGGGATGTATCCATTAACTTGCATCACACCTGATGCTCTTATCTCTTTACTTCTTCATCCCCTGGGGATGGCTCATTCGTTTACTCTTATGAATATCACACACACACACTTTTCACAATTCTTTAAGCAGTAAAATAATTGGATTTGAAATCTATATCACTACATACATGCTCTTGTAAAATAAAGTACATGTTCAAGGTGTTCCCTACCTTAGGTCTCTATCGATTCAATGCATCAAGGTCCCACTCGGCTCCTTGTGCCCACTTCCATACGTATCACCTATGATACCATTAAACACACTCGAAACATCACAAAAGATGCAATGAATAAGTCTCAAGACCCCCTTAGAGTCTTGAAGTAAGAATCAAAAGTCAACAAAAACTAGGTCAGTCGACTAGTCGAGTTCCTGGTTCGACTAGTCGAAATCCAACTCGACTAGTCGATTCTCAAAATCGATTAGTCGAGGTCCAATTTCGATTAATCGATTCTCAAAATCGATTAGTCGAAATCCAACTCGACTAGTCGATTCTCAAAATCGATTAGTCGAGGTTCAATTTCGATTAATCGATTCTCAAAATCGATTAGTCGAAATCCCCTGTTCTAACTGTCCAATTTTTCACTTAAATAATTGAACATACAAAATCGACTAATCGAGTCCAATTCGATTAGTCGAATCTACTAACTAGTCGAAATCCAATTTCTCGAATCGGTCGATTTCTCTCATCCCATTTTTACTCCTCACTGGAGGTTCACAGACGACTAGTCGACATCCAACTCGACTAGTCGAAATTCAAAGTCGACTAATCGAAATTCAATTCGATTAGTCGAATTCGTGGTCATCTGACTTTTCAACTTCTTGGCGAATTTCGACTAGTCGAACCCCAATTTCGATTAGTCGAAATCCCCGATCGACCTTCTTTGGTCGTTCTTCCAATCTTTTCTCGATTATTTTCTAAGCAATATTCCTACAATTTCCACCCATTTTAACCACAATTTATTCTATAAATCTACACCATTTATTTAAAGAATCTCACCTTAAATCAACCTCAAATTGATTTAAATGTAGGGTTGGAAGGTTAGGCTTTGATTGCAAGAAATCCCCTTCCAACAACTTGCAATAACTTCTCACTAGCTCCTTTACTCCTCTCTTTCTCTCTCTCTCTCTTCTTTACTCCTCTCAACAACCCATTTAAGAAAATTAGGGTTTTCAACCCTTTTTATCTTATCTCTCTTCTCGGTGTGGAGCACATACACACCCATCGGTGTATGTTACTCTATACTCTCTTCTCTTTCTCCACTTTTCTACACTGATTCTCACCTCCCAACCGCTCATCTCACCTTAAGTTCATAAATGAACTATCTCATGGTCAAACCTAAGACCAATCAGGCACGGATCCCGAGGTCCTCGTTTGACGTGATTTTTCGGGTTATTACATCCTCCCCACCTTGGGAATTTTCGTCCTCGAAAATCACCCAAAGGTGTGTGGTTCAGACTTCCCCCGCACACTCGGAGGTGAGGTGGTCTATCACTTAGCACACACGCAAGTACGTGGACATAGGCAATCAATGAACCATACAGGGCAGTAACAAAAACTGTATATATAAAAAAATATCAAGAGTTACAATAGTTACAGAAATGGGGACCACAACAGAAACAAAAATGGTTAACCCCTATACAAAAGATGTACAATGCACAAAAACAAAACAAAACTATCAGCCGCTCCTGTGTGGATCTAAGTCGGAGCAGTGTCGACGGAGTCATGGATCTGCCACGGGTGGCTGGATGGCTGGTGGCGGTAGCGGATGAGAAGTCCTGTCGTGGCCGTGGAATCTCGGCGAGGTGGAATGGTAGTGAAGTAGATGGTGGCTGCGGCTGTCGTCGACGCCGGTGGTGGGCGTGGAAGTAGAAGCACAGATCATGTAATTGCGCCCCTAAAGACCGGACCTCGATGGAAGGTCAGTGGTGCCTGTCCATTCCTCTTCATGGGCCAAGACATGTCCATGTAGGTGTGAGGGTAGATAAACTTGAGGGTGTGAAACATGAGGAAATCAATTCTCCTGTTCATCCTCTCGTTATTCGCTTCCATTCTGGCCTCGAAGCGGGCGAGAGTCTCATCAATGGTGGTGGTGGTGGTGGGCGGCACGACTGAAGTAGAGGGGTCGCTGTAGGTCGAGGTGGTGGTGGTGTAGCCGGTGGTGGTGGTGGAATGATTGGTTGCAGGCATGGTGGAACGACTGGGGTGATCTGCGCCTTCTGTGTACTTGTGGCCGTGGCGTGGTGGAGGGGTGGTGGTGGGATTGCCTGTCTGCCACCGGTGGTGGTAAAGTCTTCAGGAGATTGTAACTCTGCTCCATTCGGTGGGAGAATGGTTTCACCGGATCGGTGGTCGCCGCCTCGTGGGGTGAGTCGGCATAGGCGGGGTCGGATGAATATGCCTCTAGAATGCTAGAGATGATGCGCGCGTAGGGCATCCCATCCCTAGTTCGAAGGTTGCCCTTCATGAGTTTTCCCTTGATGTACCTCATCCCTTCAAGGATGACTAAGGTAACATCGAACCATCGGCCGTTATAGGCCGCATAGAGGGCCTGTTGCACCAATTCAACACGCTCGGTCTTTGCGGGCGCATGGGGTAGAGGTTGGCGTGAAAGAATCGAGCATCCACATGTAATGTGGAAGGTCAACCCTCTTAGGCAGGTGCGATCCCTTTTTCCCTTTTGTCATGTCGGCAAGGATATCTTCGACATTGGCCGGCTCTGGGAAGGGTGGTAGTAGTGTGGTCTCGGGTACGTAGTCCAAGTAGCATTCGACTGCTTCTTGGACATGACGGCATGTGATGAGATATTCATGACCCTCAATCGTGGTCTTCACCACGTCGTCAGTAGGGCCATCCTTGAGGCCCTGGTAAAATAACCGAACCAATCGCGGATAGTAGAACTTCCGGATTGGTTTGAGGAGGAAGGTGAGACAGGCGTTGTTGAGGTAGTTTAGGGCCCATATGGTCTCACCTTGGACCACATCCTTGTCAAAAAGAGTTTTGTCGAAAATGTGTTCGACCTCAAAGACCTTGGCTGCCCACCATTCAGTGGGTTGCTCAGGGTTGACGGGTGGTGGTGGAATAGGGCTTGCGTCATGTGAAGACGCGCTAGTCGACCCGGACGTAGTGTCCGATGTCGATGGTGAGGGTGTCCTCACAGGTGAAGGGGTTGGTGGAGCGGCATTCTTGCGCCGTATCCGCAGTTTTGAAACTGCCTTCTTCGATGATAATCGAGTCTTAGGCGGCATTTTCGCTAAAATGCAAGGAATTAGGGTTTGTTATAAGCAAAATAATGAAGAAGAACAAAGATTAGGGTTTACCCAATCTTGAGAAGGTGTGTGAAGTCAAATCCGGTCGAGAATAGCCGGAAATGGTGCAAACCCTAGGTAGTTGAATCGCCGGAGAAGAAGAAGAATCGAATGCCCAAAAACTCAAAAGTCGAATGGTTTGAAAAACCTCCTTTCACATATATATAGTGGTTGGCTCGACTAGTCGAATTTCTCAGTTCGACTAGTCGAATTCCAAACTTAAAGGAACTCCCCGAATTCGATTAGTCGATTTTCCTAATTCGACTAGTCGGCTTCGATTTCGACTAGTCGAAATCCCATTTCGATCAGTCGAAATGTTTAGGGTTCAAATTCTAACTTTGGAGCCCACTGGAAGGACTCAGTCGACTAGTCGAAATCCGTTTCGATTAGTCGAAATTTTACCGTCCACTAGTCGAAATAAAATTCGACTAGTCGAAATCGTGTGCCCCTTTTAAACTTCTACAATTCCCTCCATAACTCGATTAGTCGAATGCAAATTTTCGACTAATCGATTTTCCCTTTTATGTCCAATTCGATTAGTCGATTTTTCCTTTCGACTAGTCGAATTGTCCACTTTTCAGAATTTTCTTTGACTCTTTAAGTAATTCGACTAGTCGAGATGTGAATTCGACTAATCGAACTTCCAAATTCGATTAGTCGAACCCTAGTTCGACTAGTCGAAATTTTCTAACTTATTCTTTTTGAACTCTGGCTCACTGGCATAGCCAGTCGATTAATCGATTTGACTTTCGATTAGTCGAATTGTCAATTCGACTAGTCCAAATGTCTCAATTGATCAAAATTTCACAAAAAAAAATTTCCATTGAACAATTTGGATCAAAATTTCCATTGAATTTCCAGTATCGTGGAGATTTCACCACTACGTTTGCGGTTTACATCGAATTTTCAAGTCGTTGGAAACAAGGCTGGGTATCGTTCCTTCACATCAGTCTCTCGTTCCCAAGTAGCCTCTTCTTTAGGATGATTGTTCCACCGAACAAGCACTAAGGGAATTACTTTAGTGCGTAGTACTTGCTCTTTTCGATCCAAAATCTCCACTGGTTCCTCTATCATGCTCATGTCCTCACACATCTCTATAGGTTGCTTTCCTAATACATGAGACGGATCGTTTACGTACTTCCTGAGCATTGATATGTGGAAAACATTATGCACTCGATCAAATAGCGGTGGTAAACCAATACGATATGCAACTTCACCTACTCGTCCCAAAATTTCGAATGGTCCAACATAACGTGGACTTAACTTCCCTCTCTTTCCAAATCTCATTACACCTTTCATAGGTGATACTTTCACAAACACGTGCTCGCCCACTTTATAGTCAACACTAGTCCGTTTCTTCTACTACTCGTCTTCAACCTTTCTCTAATTATTCGCATCAGTAGCATTATCTTCGTAGCTTTGGTCCTAATACAAATTTCACTGTTTCCTCCCAATTGAGAGGTGACTTGCATCGTCGTCCATACGAGCTTCATACGGTGCCATGCCAATACTCGCTTGAAAACTTGTTATTATATGCGAACTCGAGCATCGGCAGATACTCATCCCAAAGATCCTTGCATATCCAAAGATGCATGCTCGAGCATGTCTTCTATTACTTGTTCACTCGCTCATCCATCGGTTTGAGGATGGAAAGTCTGAACTAAAGTCTAGCCAGTTCCCATTCCTTCTTGAAATTTCTTCCAAAACTTGGACGATATAGTGGATCACGATCCAAACGATGCTTGGAATCCCGTGTAATCTTACAATCTCCTTCATGTATAACCGCGCCTCTTCCTCAGATATGTGGTATTGTACGGCAAAAAGTGCGATTTGGTCAATCGATCTCGACGACCCAAATGGCATTGTGTCTCTTGGCGACGGGTAATCCAACAATGAAATCCATTGAGATCGATTCCCACTTCCATTCTGGTATTGGTAAAGGTTGCAATAGTCCCGCGGGATGTCTATGATCAACCTTCACTTGCTGACAAGTCAAACATCGTGACACATACTCGGGCACGTCTTGTTTCAGTCCTCTCCACCAGTAATTCTTTTTCAAATCTTGGTACATTTTGGTGCTACCTGGGTGGATAGCATAATTTGACTTATGAGCCTCATCAAGAATTGTTCGTCTTAGGTCGGCATTGTCCGGAATGCAGAGACGACCCTTAAATAATAAAGAACCATCTTCTTTTACTGAGAAGTCCGACCTAATGCCTTCACTCACGTCTTGATGAATCTTCGTTAACGCTGGATCTTTCATCTGTAGATCGTGAATATGCTCAAATATCACTGGCTTTACTGATATGTTAGCCAAAAAGGATCCAGCGTCCTTTGACTCAATATTCGTATCATAGATTGCCAGGTCTTCCAATAATTTCCATCGGTGCATACCCAAAATCAAAGAAGCTAACTGAGCTGAACCTTTTCGACTCAATGCATCGGCTACTACATTCGCCTTGCCTGGATGGTATTGTATAGAGCAATCGTAGTCCTTGAGGAATTCCATCCATCTGCGCTGTCTCATATTGAGCTCTTTCTGTGTAAACAGATATCGGAGGCTCTTATGATCGGTGAAAATTTCGAAGGTTTCACCATACAAGTAATGTCTCCAAATCTTTAGCGCAAAAATGACTGCTGCTAGTTCTAAGTCATGAGTCGGGTAATTTTTCTCGTGTTCTTTCAACTGTCTTGATCCGTAAGCTATCACCTTCTTGTGTTGGTTGAGCACACAACCAAGGCCATTGTATGACGCGTCGCTGTACACGGCGTATCCTCCACTGCCTGAAGGAATCGCTAACACTGGAGCCGAAGTGAGTCTCGTTTTGAGTTCTTGAAAACTCTTCTCGCATGCCTCACTCCACTCAAACCTTGAATCTTTACGTGTCAGCTTCGTGAGAGGTCCCGATATCTTTGAAAACCCCTCAACGAAACGTCGATAATAGCCTGCTAAGCCCAGAAAACTTCGGACATCGGTCACTGTCTTTGGCTGCTCCCATTTAACTACTGCTTCAATCTTTGTTGGATCCACAGTGACACCATGCTTTGAGACGACATGTCCCAAAAAGCTAACTTCTTCCAACCAAAACTCACACTTGCTGAGTTTGGCGTACAATTGGTGTTCACGTAGTGTCTGTAGAGCAATCCTCAAATGTTCTTCGTGTTCTGTCTCGGATTTGGAATATATCAATATATCATCAACAAATACTACGACGCAGGAGTCCAAGTGTGGTTTAAACACTCGGTTCATCAGATCCATAAACGACGCTGGAGCATTCGTTAATCCAAACAGCATCACAAGGAATTCATAGTGTCCATACCGTGTCCGGAAAGTCGCCTTCCAGATGTCCTCCGCCTTGACTCAAGAATCGATGATACCCAGATCTTAGGTCGATCTTGGAAAAATACCTTGCTCCTTGCAGTTGGTCGAATAGATCGTCAATTCTAGGCAAAGGGTAACGGTTCTTCACAGTGAGTTTGTTCAATTGTCGATAGTCAATGCATAGTCGCATTGACCCATCTTTCTTCTTGACAAACAAGACCGGTGCTCCCCATGGAGACACGCTCAGTCTAACAAACCCCTTGTCCATAAGTTCTTGTAGTTGTTCCTTCAACTCCTTTAACTCAGCAGGAGCCATTCTATAAGGTGCTTTCGAAATAGGCTCCGTTCCTGGTGCTAAGTCAATGGCGAATTCTACTTCTCTTTCCGGAGGTAATCCCGGCAATTCTTCTGGAAACACGTCAGCGAAGTCTCGCACAACTGCTATCTCAGAAATGACGTTCTTTTCTTCCTTGTCCTCCTTTAAGAAAGCTAAATATCCACTGCAACCCTTTCTGATCATCTTTTCGGCCCTTACTGCTGAGATCAGTGGTACTGATGACGACCTCACTCCTTGAAACCGAAATGATCTTCTTGTGTTGGGTCTGAAAATAACCACCTTGTTCTTGCAATCAACAGTCGCACAATACTGCGCCAACCAGTCCATGCCAAGGATCACATCAAACCCTTGCATGTTTAATAGTATCAACTTCGCTTCCAATTCATACGCTTCCAAGTCCTGGACTACTACGATGATAGATTTGCAAGCTAGCTCCGTGTCTACTAACTCTCCAGTCGGAACAGACACCGATAAGACGAAGTTCAACGCCTCTGGAATAACCTTCATCTTCTTGACGAAACGTGGAGTGACGAATGAGTGGGTAGACCCTGGGTCTATCAACACTCGAGCGTCATGTCTAAATACACTTCCCTTCTCATACATAGTTAAAGTACCTATAATATATATACACATACATACAGAAATTTACACATCAAAATACACTCTCAGTTTATATAAAAAGAATCTACACTATTCCTAATGCATGCACCTTTTCCATCTAAAATTCTTTATGAAACGGAAATTTTTTTCTTTAATAAAATAAAATTTCTCACCTTGTATGACATGCATTCCACTCGCTTCTGACGGTATCGCATAAACTCTCCTCAACGACCGGTTTCCTTGCTTGAATTGGTCGTGGTGCTGCAACTGAAACCGTCTTTCTTTTATCTGTCTCGGGGCAATCCTTGATCAAGTGGCCCACCTTGCCACATCGGAAACAGCCCCTAGTTCCCAATCTACAATCCACCGTCCTATGAGGCTTGCCACACTTTGCGCAAGTCTCTCGAGGTGCGGAAGAAACAGTACGAGAACCCTGTGTAACAGTGGCGCCAGTAGACATGGCAGGGCTCTCATAGCGAATAGGTCTTCCCGACGCGAGTAACGGAAACCTTTGTTGGTGTTGTTGTTGTTGCTGTTGCGCCGGTCTTCCGAAACCTCCCTGAAACTGTGGTCTCTGACTCTGACCCACGAACCTCGGCTTTTTATTCACCGGTTCGTGGTTCCCCATCCTTCCCTGGTCAAGTCCTCTCTGTTGCTCTCTCTGTCTATATCTGTTTGTGTTCTCTTCTTCCACTACCAGTGCCTTGCTCATGACCTCTTCATAGGTCCGCAACTGGAATGGAGCTACTCCTCCCCTAACTTCAGGCTTCAAACCTTGCTGAAACCTCTTGGACTTCATCACTTCAAGATGACGAATCCGAGCAAACGGCAAGTCGTAGAAACTCTACCCCGTATTCTCTCACTGTCATCCTCCCTTGCACTAGTTGTAGGAACTGAATCTCAAGCTGGTTCCTCACTACTTCCGGAAAATATTGTTTGTTGAATTCCTCAACGAATTCCTCCCAAGTCCAAGGCAACTCTGGGGTCTCCTGAGCCCGAGTCCTTATCACGGACTTCCACCAAGGCCCAGCCTCCCCATCCAACATGTAAGCTGCCCATCTTACACTCTCGTCTTCCGTGCAAGTTAGCACGCTAAAGACTTTCTCCATCTCCATCAGCCAATTCTCAGCGGCCATTGTGTCTGCCTGCCCAGAAAATGAAGGAGGTCTCATCCTTCTAAACTCTGTAAATGATGAGGGCACTGCAAACGCAGCCCCATGTGGTGTAGGTGGTCGCTGCCTAGACGCATGAGCTGCAAAGGATGCGGCTTGTTGTGCCATGGCAGCTGCCATAGTCTCCATAGTGTGCATCATCCTTTGTCGCTCCTCTCTATCTTCTTGTCTTTCTCTCACTCTTTCTTGCTCTCTTAGATCTTGATCCTGTTGATCTCGATCCTCTTCCTCATGCTGTCTGCTACTACTGCCCCCTGGGGCCTCAGTACCTCCTAAAGGCACTCTATTTGTAGGAGAGACGTAGCCATCTCCACTACGTAAACTCCTTTGATGGCCTCCCCTTGGTCGGCCTCTCCCTCTAGCTGACATTTGAAACTAAAGTTTCGTTAGCAGAAGCCCCTATGATCTGACGAAAGAATCCTTGTCAGAATTGCTAAAAGAAAATAGCTTTGATACCAACTGTGACAGCCCGGATTTCAGCACCCCGAAACCCGTGCCATCAGCACGATCATCTTGACCGTGCCCTTTAGCTAAGCACGGAACACTGGTATATCAAGCATCAAAAGTACTATAAATGAAGTTGCAGAATTTAAATTTATATTAATTAACTTTCCATAAGACAGTTCTACCCTCATGCCTCTACATGAATGGAGAACCGATCCGAACCATCGACGATAGAAATCATCACGGATGGTTCGTCCAAAAAGAATAATCCAAAACCTTTCATACATGGTTTTAATAAAATAAAGGCTTGACATACCAAGCCGTACAAAACCTCTCAAAATCTCCCAAAGTAGCTGGAGTCCTCTAGAAGAAGTCCTCGAGGTGGCTCCAACTCACTCGGCCGCAAGAAGGTCCGACTCACGGATCAACGCCTCCTAAACCTCGACAAATGCTAGTAGTGGACTCATGACGTATAGTCTATAGGGTGAGCTACATCCTAGCTCAATAGGGAACAAACACTGTTGAACATATAAATTATAACTCACATATATTCTATGATATGCCATGCATGATGTAACTATGCAAGTGTTAATGAAACAGTTAGGAAGCATTCGTTTTACTGTTGATTTATTATATTTTCATTTACTCATGAATAATGCTGAAAAGGCCTAAAGCAAAACTTAAACTTTCAACTTAAGTAATCCCCGAGCAATATAGCATCGAGCCCCGATGAGCTACCCTTCATCGTCATCTATATAGACAGTTTTAATGTATTCCCTGGGAATACCATATAGTACCCAAGCCCCTCTCCCCTGGGGATTGGTGGCGGGGTTTCACTTGTCTCAATCAACACCCCTGGGGTGTGCTTACTATGTACGGATAAGCCTCCGCACTGGCCTACGGTTTCCCACCAGACGGTCATGGATATCCCGCCGTGTCGTGTGGATATCCCGCCACGCCGGTGGGGGGTAACCTATGGAACCTCAAATAACAAAAATATCGGTGCCTTACATATAGTTATTCACCGTGTAAGTGTGCTATCTTATATCAGTTAGGCCCTATCAAACATGATTCAATCTGTGGATACATCCCTGGGATGTATCCATTAACTTGCATCACACCTGATGCTCTTATCTCTTTACTTCTTCATCCCCTGGGGATGGCTCATTCGTTTACTCTTATGAATATCACACACACACACTTTTCACAATTCTTTAAGCAGTAAAATAATTGGATTTGAAATCTATATCACTACATACATGCTCTTGTAAAATAAAGTACATGTTCAAGGTGTTCCCTACCTTAGGTCTCTATCGATTCAATGCATCAAGGTCCCACTCGGCTCCTTGTGCCCACTACCATACGTATCACCTATGATACCATTAAACACACTCGAAACATCACAAAAGATGCAATGAATAAGTCTCAAGACCCCCTTAGAGTCTTGAAGTAAGAATCAAAAGTCAACAAAAACTAGGTCAGTCGACTAGTCGAGTTCCTGGTTCGACTAGTCGAAATCCAACTCGACTAGTCGATTCTCAAAATCGATTAGTCGAGGTCCAATTTCGATTAATCGATTCTCAAAATCGATTAGTCGAATCAACTCCACTAGTCGATTCTCAAAATCGATTAGTCGAGGTTCAATTTCGATTAATCGATTCTCAAAATCGATTAGTCGAAATCCCCTGTTCTAACTGTCCAATTTTTCACTTAAATAATTGAACATACAAAATCGACTAATCGAGTCCAATTCGATTAGTCGAAATCCTTACTCGACTAGTCGAAATCCAATTTCGACTGGTCGATTTCTCTCATCCCATTTTTACTCCTCACTGGAGGTTCTCAGTCGACTAGTCGACATCCAACTCGACTAGTCGAAATTCAAAGTCGACTAATCGAAATTCAATTCGATTAGTCGAATTCGTGGTCATCTGACTTTTCAACTTCTTGGCGAATTTCGACTAGTCGAACCCCAATTTCGATTAGTCGAAATCCCCTGATTCAGCCTTCTTTGGCTGTTCTTCCCCAATCTTTTCTCAGTTATTTTCTAAGCAATATTCCTACAATTTCCACCCATTTTAACCACAATTTATTCTATAAATCTACACCATTTATTTACAAGAATCTCACCTTAAATCAACCTCAAATTGATTTAAATGTAGGGTTGGAAGGTTAGGGTTTCCAGCTTTTGTCTGA
Organism: Chloranthus sessilifolius; assembly: GCA_021018995.1. Classification (NCBI taxonomy): domain Eukaryota; kingdom Viridiplantae; phylum Streptophyta; class Magnoliopsida; order Chloranthales; family Chloranthaceae; genus Chloranthus; species Chloranthus sessilifolius. The sequence continues at coordinate 26,179,380 of CM037597.1, read as the reverse complement.
ACAGATCCTCCGGTAATCCGGCTTTGATTGCAAGAAATCCCCTTCCAACAACTTGCAATAACTTCTCACTAGCTCCTTTACTCCTCTCTTTCTCTCTCTCTCTCTTCTTTACTCCTCTCAACAACCCATTTAAGAAAATTAGGGTTTTCAACCCTTTTTATCTTATCTCTCTTCTCGGTGTGGAGCACATACACACCCATCGGTGTATGTTACTCTATACTCTCTTCTCTTTCTCCACTTTTCTACACTGATTCTCACCTCCCAACCGCTCATCTCACCTTAAGTTCATAAATGAACTATCTCATGGTCAAACCTAAGACCAATCGGGCACGGATCCCGAGGTCCTCGTTTGACGTGATTTTTCGGGTTATTACAGAATAGTTATGCTAACTCAGTGATACTAGTTCAGTTTTGCTATATCATATATGTTCATGATGTTCTTGCATATATGTTAGCGCGCATGCATTGTTCATGTTCTGTTATCCTTGATATCATGTACACGTCTTTAATTCATCTTGAAACAAGTGATCCTGCTAACTCGGGAGTTTAATATCCCGTCCAAGTGATCCCGCTAACTCGAGAGCTTGACAAGTGATCCCGCTAACTCGGGAGCTTGATTTTCTTATTTCTTATTCTTGTACATGTCTTGTTTCAGCATGATTCATTGATCTTGCCTGATTCCTTGTCAGCATGAATATGTCAGCATTGTAAGCATGATACAATAATTGCATGATTTAGTGCTTGTTCTGTTATATACTGCTAGGATATATGAATGCTAGAATAGACCTAATATAAGATGACATGTGTTTCATTTTATTTTGCATCTAGACATGAATGGATAATCTAACATATAAATTAGCATTTAAATTTTTCCTATTGAGCTTTGATGATAGCTCATCCTACGACTTTATGTCTTAGCTGCAGATATTGCTCAAGACCCTGAGCACGAGGCTGTTCCTACCTACCATCAGGAGGAGGATGAGGAGGAAGGTTTTGTTGAAGACTTCTTTCCTTGAGAGGTTTGAGAGAGAGAGAGAGATTTGTTTTTAAATATTAAATATGTATAAACAGCAGGGTGATTTAAGATAGTTTACTACTTCAGGTATAAGTGTCTGTTTATATTTTATGTTCAATTTACCGCTTTAGATAAAGGAATGGATATCAGTTGTTGCCATATTTCTTCGGATCAGAGTTAATTAAATTCACTTCCGCAAATGTAACACTTTGTACACGATGCCCTTGTATGACAGGATCATGTTAGGTGATCCGATGGCGCGACCTTTCCCATTTACGAGAAGGGGAAAAGTCGGGCTGTCACACAAATTGTAAATCACAAAGGTCTTTCCTTCGGCTTGTAATGGGACTTTGGTTTTTCAGAAGGGTTCAAAGAAAAAGATAAAGAGGATTCAAAATTATTTCTGAGAATTTAGCTCTTCCTTCTCTTATTCTTCTATATTTTTAAGCTTTAGTAAGTATCCTAATTTTGGATAACTTCTTCCTATTTCTTTTCTAGTATAAATCTCATTCTCTTTTTTTTCAATTGAATGCTTTTTACTTCTCTTTTTTTTTTCATGGAATCATCTTTTTACGACTTCTTTTATTTCTTTTCTCATATTTTCTTATAATAGTATTTCTTCTTACTTGTACCCTTTTCAGCAGATCCTTTATCTGTTATGCATATACTCCTTTCACTCCCTCTTCTTCCTTTCTTTTACATTTTAAGCTCTCAGAAATTATAAGGGTCAAAGACAGAAAGTTTTGGACAGTACGTATGGTTAAAGGTTTATAAAATTTTGGTACAAAGAAATCTGATTTTAAGCTTCCAATATGAGTTCAAAGGGTAAAATATTCTGGGATTTTTGACTTTTTGGCTCTGATTTAACAAAAGATGGTCTTTAATCATTTTCTCGATTTACTAATATGGATGTCTTATTGCTTTGATATATTTAATAGACAGTTCTAAATAAATAAATCATCATATTTATAGAATATCTTAATTCTAAGTTCAGCATTATAGAATCATCATATTAATAGACAATCTCTCTTTTTCAGAGTAAAAGAGGAAATAGGCTCTATAGCTCACTGGTTATATGATTTTGAAACTATAATCTAAAATATTTGTAGTTCAGATCAATCGTATAGTTTCAAATATTCTCCTAATACAGTATTCTAGAGATGCTTTACTTTGAATTGTAACTATTTATATTTTAATTTTTTAACTACTGCTATGATGGGTTGCTAAGATTTTTGGATTTTCATAATTTTTTTTTTCATAATTTTCATATAATTATTAACTTAAAAAAAAACTAAAGAAAACTATACTAATATATTATATTTTGTAAACTTGATATGTATCCCCCCAAACTTAATTAGGACAATGTCCTCATTGTGAAAAATAGGGGGCATACGAAAAAAAATATTACCTTACTTTACTACTGGGTTTGTTACCGGGTTTATAATCTGTAAAAAGAGTAAAAAATCTTCCCCCAAACTTAGGGGGAAAATACTACCGATTCTATGGAATCAAAAATATTAGATGTTAGTAACACTATTAGTAAAAATAAAAGAAAATTTCTTATATTGCTGGATATTTACAATGATCAGAAAAAAAAATTGAAAATCTATAGGGATTATACTTGTGAGGTTTGTAATGTTCTATAATGGTTTTACTCACTAATAGAATGTGACAGCCCAAATTTCGGCACTCCAAAACACGTGCCATCAGCACAATCCTCCAGACCGTACCCCAAAACTATGCACGGAACATTGGTATAACAAGCACAATTAAATAAATAAAGCAATTAATCTCATAAAGCGGAAACAGTTAATATGCCCAACTGGCATATGCAAAAGACAGTTCTACTTTCATGCCACTGCATGAACAGAGAACCGACCCGAACCATCGGTGATAAACAGATCACCCCAGATGGTTCGCCAAAGAATAATTCAATTTAATTACATGTTTATCAAAAATAAAGGCTTGACATACCAAGTCGTACAACTAGCTCTCAAAAACTACTCTCTGTCAAAGTACACAGCAGAGCCTCCTAGAAGAAGTCCTCGGGTGGAGGCTCCAACTCGTCTCCAGGTACGTAATCCGAATCACCCGGATCTGCGTCTTCCGAAGCCTCAACAGCTGCTATCTATGGACCTGCGACGTATAATCTAAAGAGTGAGCTACATCCTAGGTCAATAGGGAACTAACACAATGAACATATAAATTAAGACTCACATATATTCCATGATATTCTAAGCATGATGTGTCTATACATTAGCTAGAAAATAGTTCAAAAGATGGTAATTGCATTCAAGATTTATTGGTAATTTGTATGTCTTACTTTACTGTTGATTTATCATGAATGACACTGAAACAGGCCTAAAGCAAAACTTAAATCTTCAACTTAAGTTATCCCCGAGCAATATAGCATCGAGCCCCGATGAGATACCCTTCATCGTCGTCTAAATAGATAGTTGTTATAAAGTATTCCCTGGGAATACGACCCAAGCCCCTTTCTCACTAAGTGGCGGGGTTAAAAACTCATCTCAACATCCCTAGGATGTGCTTACTGCTACGAATAAACCTCCGCACTGGTATACGGATTGGTCGTCGTACCGGTCAAGGATATCCTGCCGCATTAGTCGTGGGTATCCCGCCATGTCGGTGGGGTATCCTATCAAACCTCAAATAACAAAAATAACATGTGCTTTACATATAGTTATTCACCATGTAAGTGTGCTATCTTATATTAGTTAGGCCTCAACAGTAATTATGTAATATCTCAAAAAATCACATTAAACAGTGACCTCGGGATCCGTGCCCGACTAGTCATAGGTTTGACCAAATAGGAGTTCAATAGTTGGCATAGGGTGCAATGAACGGATGAGATGTGAGAATTCGAGTGAATGTGTGGAGATTGATGTAAATTCGAAGTCACATACACCTATTACGGTGCATGTTCTCAACACACAAACTAGAGGGGAGATAAAAGGGTTTAATAAGCCTAAAATAGATGTTTTGGTTGTTGAGAGAGAAGTAAAGAAGAGAGAGAGGAGTAAAGAAGGTGGTTAACCAAGGAGTTATTGTGGGTGATTGGAAGGGGGATTCAAGCACTTAAGAGGCCGATTCAATGCGAAGGATCCGTTCAAGCCAAAGCGGGAACCCTAGCCTTTCCAACCACTTGACCTAATCAATGGGAGATTGATTGAAGGTAAAATTCTTGTAAATTAAACGCATAGATTGAAGGGTTTAATTGTAGTTAGAAATAACAAAAATCATAGGATAATGGCTTAGATAAATGAAGGAAAAAGAGTAGAAAAAGATTGGGAAGAACAACCCAAAAGGGGGTTGAATCTGGCCATTTCGATTAATCGAAAGTGAGATTTGATTAATAGATTTTTGCCAAGAAGTTGAAAAGTCAAAAGACACGATTTCGATTAATCGAATTGAGTTTCGATTAATCGACTTTGAATTTCGATTAATCGATTTTGGTATCGATTGGGAACCTCCAGTGAACTCCAGTGGAGGGAAGATAAGGACTTGGAGAAATCGACTAATCGTAATGAAATTTTGATTAATCGATTTAGAATTTCGATTGATCGATTTGGGATCGATTAATCGATTTTGGGAATTAGATTACTCGAATTGAGAATCAAATGGTTAGAGTGGAGAATTTCGATTAATTGAATGGGAATCTCGATTAATCGATTAATCGATTTTGAATTTCGACTAATCGATTTTGGAAATTGATTAATCAAATCAGATTCGATTAATCGATTTAGAGTTTGATTAATTGACTGTAACAATTTTTGTTGACTTTTGAGTTTGACTTTAATATTCTTGGAGGGTCTTGGACCTTCCTTATTGCATCTGTAGTGATGTATTGCATGTGTTATATTATACCATAGGTGATACGTGTGACCTTGATGCATGATCAAACAGAGACTTAAGGTAGGGAACACCTTGAACATGTACTTTATTTTGCAAGAGCATGTATGTAGTGATATAGAATTCAATTCAAACTGTTTTGTTTCTTAAGAGTTTGTGAAAAGTGTGCGTGTGTGACATCTGAAAGAGTAATCATAATGAGCCATCCCCAGGGGATGAGGAAGTAAAGAAATAAGAGCATCAAGTGTGATGCAAGTGAATGGACACATCCCATGGATGTATCCAAGATTGAATTATGTCTGATAGGGCCTAACTGATATAAGATAGCACACTTACATGGTGAATAACTATATGTAAAGCACCTGATATTTTTATTATTTGAGGTTTGATAGGATATCCCACCGACGTGGCGGGATACCCACGACTGACGGGACAGGATATCCATGACCGATACGGCGGCGAAACCGTAGGCCAGTGCGGAGGCTTATCCGTACACAGTAAGCACACCCCAGGGGTGTTGAATCGAGATATGTTAAAACCCCGCCACCAATCCCTAGGGGAAAGGGGCTTGGGTACTATTTGTATTCTCAGGGAATACGTATAAAACTGTCTATATAGATGATGATGAAGGGTATCTCATCGGGGCTCGATGCTATATTGCTCGGGGATTACTTAAGTTGAAAGGTTAAGTTTTGCTTTAGGCCTTTTCAGTGTCATTCATGAATAATTAAAAGACATGAGTAAACTACCAGTAAAATATGATTCTTTTCAACAGTTTTTCATTAGTAACTGCATAGACACATCATGCATGGCATATCATGGAATATATGTGAGTTGTAATTTATATGTTCAACTGTGTTCTGTTCCCTATTGAGCTAGGATGTAGCTCACCCTTTAGACTAAACGTCGCAAGTCCACTATTAGCAGTTGCCGAGGCTTCACGGGACGTTGACCCTGGTGAGTCAGACCCGACACCTGGAGAATGTTGGAGCCACCTCCTGAGGACTTCTTTTAGAGGACTCCGTTGTGCAGCTTTGAGGGTTTTTGTGAGCGTGTTTTGTGCGGCTTGGTATGTCAAGCCTTATTTTAGTTAAACAATGTAATTAAGTCATGAGATTATTCTTTTGGGGTGAACCATTATTGATGATCAGTGATCATCGATGGTTCGGATCGGTTCTCCATTCATGCAGAGGCATGAAGGTAGAACTGTCTTTTGAGAAATATTTCAATGATAATTTAATTCCGTAGCTTTATTCATTATTTCAGTGCAGTTCATTGCTTGATATACCAATGTTCCGTGCATAGCTAAGGGGTACGGTCAAGATGATCGTGCTGATGGCACGGGTTTTGGGGTGTCGAAATTCGGGCTGTCACAGTTGGTATTAAAGCCTTTCTTTTAGCAATTCTGACAATCATTCTTTTTGTCAGAACATAGGGACTTCTGCTAACGAAACTTTAGTTTCAAATACAGTCGTCAATGTCATCTAGAGGAAGGGGCTGACCGAGGGGAGGCCAACAGAGAAGTTTGCGTAGTGGAGATGATTACATCTCTCCTACCAATCGAGTACCTTTAGGAGGTAGTGAGGCCCCAAGGGGCAGCAGTAGTAGACAACAAGAGGAAGAGGATCGAGATCGTCAGGATCAAGATCTGAGAGAACAGGAGAGTGTGAGAGAAAGATAGGAAGATAGAGAGGAGCGCCAAAGGATGATGCACACCATGGAGACTATGGCAGCTGCCATGGCCCAACAAGCTGCATCCTTTGCAACTCATGCAGCTAGAGAGCAGCAGCCACCTACACCACCTGTTGGACCCGCACTGCCTGTGCCTTCATCCTTCACGGAGTTTAGGAGGATGAGACCTCCTTCATTTTCTGGGCAGGCAGGCACGATGGCAGTAAAAAATTGGTTGATGGAAATGGAGAAAGTTTTTAGCGTGCTGACATGCACAGAGGACGAGAGTGTAAGATGGGCAGCCTACATGCTAGACGGGGAGGCTGGGCCTTGGTGGAAGTCCGTGATACGGAATAGGGCCCAGGAGACCCCAGAGTTGCCGTGGACTTGGGAAGAGTTTGTTGAGGAGTTCAACAAACAGTATTTTCCATAGGTGGTAAGAAATCAATTGGAAATCTAATTTTTACAACTAATGCAAGGGAGGATGACCGTGAGAGAGTATGGGGTTGAGTTTCTACGACTTGCCCGTTTTGCTCCGGATTATGTCACCACCAACGTGATGAAATCCAAGAGGTTTTCGCAAGGCTTTAAGCCTAAGGTTAGAGGAGGAGTAGCTCCATTTCAATTAAGGACCTATGAGGAGGTCATGAGCAAGGCACTAGTTGTGGAAGAGGAGAACAATAATAGATACAGGCAGAGAGAGCAACAAAGAGGAGGCAATGATCAAGGAAGATCGGGGAACTACGAACCGGTGAATAAAAAGCTGAGGTTCGTGGCCCAAAATCAGAGACCACAGTTCCAAGGGGGTTTCAGAAGGCCGGCGCAACAGCACAACCAACAGAGATTTCCACTACTTGCGTCGGGGAGACCTTTACGCTATGAGAGCCCTGCCATGTCTACTAGCGTGATCGTCACATAGGGTTCTCGTACAGTTTCTTCCGCACCTTGGGAGACTTGTGCAAAGTGTGGCAAGCCTCACAGGATAGTGGATTGCAGAGTGGGAACTAGGGGTTGTTTCTTATGTGGCAAGGTGGGCCACTTGATCAAAGATTGCCCCGTGGTTGATAAAGGAAAGACGGCTTCAGTCGCAGCGCCACGACCCATTCAAGTACGAAAGTCGATCGTTCATGGGAGAGCCTATGCAGTCACTGCTCAGGAAGCAGAGAATGTGCACGACGTCATCCAAGGTGAGATTCTTTTAAAAAAAGAAATTCTAATTTCATTAAAATTTTAGATAGAGAAGGTTCATTCATTAGGAGTTGTGTACATTCTTAGTCTAGACACTAAATTTATATGTGAATTAGGGGTGTAAATTGATGTGTAAATTATTGTATGTATGTATGTATACTATAGGAACTTTAACTATACTTTAACTATATATGAGAAAGGATGCTTCGTTGGATATGACGCTAGAGTGTTGATAGACCCAGGGTCTACCCACTCATTCGTCACTCCACGTTTTGTCAAGAGGATGAAGATTGTTCCAGAGGCGTTGGACTTTGTCCTATCTGTGTCTATTCCGACTGGAGAGTTAGTGGACACAGAGTTAGCTTGCAAATCCGTCATCGTAGCAATTCGAGATCTGGATGTGCATGAATTGGAGGCAAAGTTGATACTACTGGACATGCAAGGGTTTGATGTGATCCTTGGCATGGACTGGTTGGCACAGCATTGTGCAACAGTCGATTGCAAGAGCAAGGTTGTCATCTTCAGACCTAACACAAGAAGATCATTTCGATTTCAAGGAGTGAGGTCATCACCTATGCCACTGATTTCAGCAGTAAAGGCCGAGAGAATGATCAGAAAGGGTTGCAGTGGGTACTTGGCTTTCTTAAAAGAGGACAAGGAAGAAAAGAACGTCATCTCTGAGATAGCAGTTGTGCGAGAGTTCGCCGACGTGTTTCCAGAAGAGTTGCCTGGATTACCTCTAGAGAGAGAAGTAGAGTTTGCCATTGACTTAGCACCGGGAACGAAGCCTGTTTCAAAAGCACCATATAGAATGGCTCCTGTTGAGTTGAAGGAGTTGAAAGAGCAACTACAAGAGCTCATGGATAAGGGGTTTGTCAGACCGAGTGTGTCTCCATGGGGAGCACCGATCTTATTTGTCAAGAAGAAAGATGGGTCAATGCGACTATGCATTGACTATCGACAACTGAACAAACTCACTGTGAAGAACCGCTATCCTTTACCTAGAATTGACGATCTGTTCGATCAACTGCAAGGAGCAAAGTATTTTTCCAAGATCGATCTGAGATCGGGATACCATCAGTTGCGAGTCAAGGCAGAGGACATTCAGAAGACAGCTTTCAGGACATGGTATGGACACTATGAATTCCTTGTGATGCCGTTTGGATTGACGAATGCTCTGGCGTCATTTATGGATCTGATGAATCGAGTGTTTAAACCACACTTGGACTCCTGCGTCGTAGTGTTCGTTGACGATATATTGATATACTCCAAATCCAAGACGGAACATGAAGAACATTTGAGGATTGCTCTACAGACGCTACGTGAATACCAATTGTACGCCAAACTCATCAAATGTGAGTTTTGGTTGGAAGAGGTTAGCTTTTTGGGACATGTTGTCTCAAAGCACGGTGTCACTGTAGATCCAGCAAAGATAGAAGCAGTGGTTAAATGGGAGCAACCAAAGACAGTGACCGATGTCTGAAGTTTTCGTGGGTTAGCAGGCTACTATCGATGTTTCGTCGAGGGGTTTTCAAAGATATCGAGACATCTCACGAAGCTGACACGAAAGGATTCAAGATTTGAGTGGAGTGAGGCATGCGAGAAGAGTTTTCAAGAACTCAAGACTAGACTCACTTCAGCTCCAGTGCTAGCGATTCCTTCAGGCAGTGGAGGATACGCAGTGTACAACGATGCGTCATACAATGGTTTGGGTTGTGTGCTCAACCAACACAAGAAAGTGATAGCTTATGGATCAAGACAGCTGAAAGAACACTAGCAAAATTACCCGACTCATGACTTTGAGCTAGCAGCAGTCATTTTTGCGCTGAAGATTTGGAGACATTACTTGTGTGGTGAGACGTTTGAAATTTTCACCGATCATAAGAGCCTCCGATACCTATTTACACAGAAGGAACTCAACATGAGACAACGCAGATGGATGGAGTTCCTCAAGGATTATGATTGTTCTATACAGTACCATCCAGGCAAGGCGAACGTAGTAGCCGATGCCTTGAGTCGGAAGTGTTCAGCTCAGTTAGCTTGTTTGATTTTGGGTATGCACCGGTGGAAATTATTGAATGACTTGGCACTTTATGATGCGAACATTGAGTCAAAAGCTACAGGATCCTTTTTGGCTAACATATCAGTGAAACCAGTAATATTAGAGCATATCCACGATCTACAGATGAAAGATCCGACATTAACAAAGATCCATCAAGACGTGATTGAGGGCATCAGGCCGGACTTCTCAGTAAAAGAAGATGGTTCCTTATTGTTCAAGGGCCGTCTCTGCATTCCGGACAATGCCGACCTAAGACGAACAATTCTTGATGAAGCCCACAAGTCAAATTATGCTATCCACCTTGGTAGCACCAAAATGTACCAAGACTTGAAAAAGAACTATTGGTGGAGAGGTTTGAAGCAAGACGTGGCCGAATACGTGTCACGGTGTTTGACCTGTCAGCAGGTGAAGATTGATCATAGGCATCCTACTAGACTATTGCAACCTTTTCCAATACCAGAATGGAAGTGGGAATCGATCTCGATGGATTTCATTATTGGATTACCGCGTACTGCCAAGAGACACAATGCCATTTGGTTAGTCGTAGATCGATTGACCAAATCAGCGTACTTTTTACCTTACAATACGATGTATACGGCAGGAAGACTGGCAGGCTTATACATGAAGGAGATCGTAAGGTTACACGGGATTCCGAGCAGCATAGTTTCAGATCGTGATCCACTATATACGTCCAAGTTTTGGAAGAAATTTCAAGAAGGAATGGGAACGTGACTAGATTTTAGTTCAGCTTTCCATCCTCAAACTGATGGGCAGACAGAGCGAGTGAACCAAGTAATAGAAGACATGCTCAGAGCGTGCATGCTAGATATGCAAGGATATTGGGATCAGTATCTACCATTGATCGAATTCGCATACAACAACAGTTTCCAAACGAGCATTGGCATGGCACCATATGAAGCTCTGTATGGACGACGATGCAAATCACCCCTCAATTGGGAAGAAATAGGTGAGAAGTTTATTTTGGGGCTAGAACTACTTGAAGACAATGCCACCGTCGTGCGAATAATCAGAGAAAGGCTGAAGTTAGCACAGAGCAGACAGAAAAGTTACGCCGACATCAAGCGGACTAGTGTCGACTATAAAGTGGGTGAACACGTATTTGTGAAAGTGTCGCCTATGAAAGGCGTAATGAGGTTTGGCAAGAGAGGGAAGTTAAGTCCCCGTTATGTTGGACCATTTGAAATTTTGGGACGCGTAGGTGAAGTTGCTTATCGCATTGGATTACCACCGTTATACGATCGGGTACATAACATTTTCCACATATCAATGCTCAAAAAGTATGTGAACGATCCATCTCATGTGTTAGGAAGTCAACCTTTGGAGATGTGTGAAGACATGAGCATGATAGAAGAACCGGTGGAGATCTTGGATCGAAAGGAACAAGTATCACAGACTAAAGTGATTCCCTTAGTGCTTGTTCGATGGAAAAATCATCCGAACGAAGAGGCTACATGGGAACGAGAGGCCGATGTGAAAGAACAATATCCAGCCTTATTTCTGACCACTTGAGAGTCAAATGTAACCCGCAAGCATGTTTGTGGATTTTAACGACACTTGTAATTCAATGGAAATTTTGATCAAAGTATGATAAAGAAACAAAATTTTTATGCACACATGATCTTGAGGATGTGTTTCGTAGACCTAAGGATGAGTTGGTATCATAAACCACCAAGATAAATCAAATAAACAGGGAAACTTGAAAATCTACAGAAATTGAGCAAAACCGATTAATCGATTTTCAAATTGATTAATCGATTTGGAAATTCGATTAATCGATTTTGTTCAATTAGTCGACTGGCATGTGCCAGTGACTGGGAAAGTGAATAAGGATTAGAAAAATGACAGAGTGAAATTTCGATTAATCGATCTTGGTTTCGATTAATCGATTTAGGTTTTCGATTAATTGAATTGAAGGTTCGATTAATCGAACAAATTGAGAATTTTAGAAGAACTTAGAAGGATTTTGTGAAATTTTGATTAATCAAGGAGGAATTCGATTAATCGATTAATGGTTTCGATTAATCGAACTGGAAATTTGATTAATCGATTGACTTAAAGAAATTAGAAAAATTTGAAGTATGGGGAACGATTTCGATTAATCGATATGAAATTTGATTAATCGATTTGAGATTTCAATTAATCGAATCATAGTTCGACTAATCGAATAACTTAAAGAATCCTGAAATTTTTCGAAAGGACTGCACGATTTCGATTAATCGAAGTGAAATTCAATTAATCGATTTTGAATTTTCGATTAATCGAAATGGATTTCGATTAATCCACTGGCTCGCGCCAGTGAGCTCTAAAACTTGAAATTTTAAACGGATACTATTTCGATCAATCGAAATGGGTTCGATTAATTGATTTTGACTTTCGACTAATCAATTTTGGAAATTGATTAATCGATTTCGCGCGGCTTGACTTAGTTTTGAATCTCGATTAATCGAGATTAGATTTCGATTAATCGAATCTAAGCCTATATATATAAGTTTGGGGATTTTGTTACCCATCCGAAATCATTTGAGCTTTTGAGTTTTGGGCGCCTTTTCTCCTTCTTCTCCGGCCATCCATCCGAGCTAGGGTTTTGGGACATTCTTCTTCGATTTTCGACCGAGATCGCCTATTTTCGCATCGAAACCTAAGGTAAACCCTAGATTTGTACCTTTTCTTTCCATTTGAGCTATAAAAATCCTAGTTTGAGCTTATTTCACCAATCATGCCGGCCAAAACCTGGTTGTCTTCGAAGAAGGCGACCTCTAAACTTTCGGTCCGGCGTAAGAACGCCGCACCGCCACCACCTACCCCTTCACCGGTGAGGACTCCATCACCGTCGGCATCGGAGACCACCTCCGGTTCGATGAGCGCACCCTCGCACGAGTCTTCACGCGAATCTACCCCCATGCTGCCACCACCCACTAACGTACTACAACCCAATGAGTGGTGGGAGGCGAAGACCTTCGAGGTCAAATACATCATCGACCTAACCCTCTTTACGAACCCCAATGTACCGGGCGAGACCTAATGGGCTCGCAACTACCTCCAAAATGCCGGTCTCGACAACCTTCTCAAACACATCCGGGGTTCCTACTACCCTAGATTAGTTAGATTGTTTTACCAAGGGCTTGTAGATGGCTCTACCGACGACCTGGTCTTGACCAAGATAGAGGGTCGAGACTACACCATTACCCGTCACCATATACACGAGGTACTCGAGTGCTACCTCGATTTCACCCCAGAGACCACCCTCTTCCCACCCTTTGAAGAGGAAGTTAGATTTGAGGAGATCATGACCCGCATGACAAACGGGAAAAAGGGGTCGGTATCCTCCATCAAGAGGGTCGACCTTCCCCACTACATGTGGATGCTTGATTCCATAATCAAGTGTAACCTCTACCCATTGCGGCACGACACCGAGCGGATTGAGGTAGTGCAACAGGCACTAGATGCGGCCTTTTGTGGCCGATGGTTCGACGCGACCATGCTCATCCTAGAGGGGATGAAGTATATAAAAGGAAAATTAATGAAGGGCAACTTGAGGCCCAAGGAGAAAATGTTATATGCTCGGTTGATCTCGAGCATGTTGGAGTGTTACTCCAACGCTCCCGAGTATGCGGTATCGCCCCACGAGGTGTGGGCGACGGATCGAGTGAAGACGTTTTTAAAGTCTTCATAGACCTGTAGCTACAACTTGTTGAAGCGGACCCTACCAGCTCCGGGTCCGGTTCCAACAGTAGCAGGAGCACCACCACCACCCCCACCCCCACCACCACATCAGGGTCCACCCGTGGGTGGGGCACACTCGGTGGAGCCACCAGCGGAGAGGGCTACCTCTCATACCATCGCTTCACCGACACCGCCAACCCATTCCACACCAGCTACACCCACATCATCCTACCGCCGGCGCGCAGCTCAATCCGGCCCTACCGTCGAGGAGGTGTTGGCACGTATGGAGGCTAACAACGAGCGGATGAACCGGAGGATGGACTTCCTTATGTTCCATACGCTCCGCTACATCTACCCGTCCGACTATCAGCGGTACTTAGCTCAGGAGGAGGAGTGGATCATGGATAGACCGCCCATAGGGGCTCCTATCTTCGTTCACCACCACTGACTACGCCGGTCCTTCCACTTCTACGCCGTCACGATCGAGACGCTTATAGTCACATAGCCGCCTGCCACCTCCGACCACCCAGCCAGCTCCAGCCGACCCGCCTGCCCCCATAGCTCCTCCAGCTCAAATGGAGCAGCCCGCTCCAGCACCGGACCAGCCTGACGGGGGGATAGCCTGAGCCTTGGGGCTGCCTTACTTTATTTTGTATTTTGGTTGTATAGGAACAAATTTTGTTTGTACTGTGGTTACCGATAATGTACAAATTTTGTAAACTTTATGTTAGTGAATATAACAATTTTGAAAAATTTTCTCGTGCAATTATCTTTTCATGCTATGTATACTATGTTGTGTAAATTCACAGGGCCACCTCACCTGAGAGTGTGGGGGGGGGGAGACCCATACCTACGCACCTTTGGGTTATTTTTGAGGACGAAAATTCCCAAGGTGGGGAGGATGTAATATCTTGAAAAATCATGTTAAACAATGACATCGAGATCTGTGCCCGACTAGTCATAGGTTTGACCAAATAGGAGTTCAATAGTTGGCATAGGGTGCGATGAACGGATGAGATGTGAGAATTCGAGTGAATGTGTGGAGATTGATGTAAATCCGAAGTCACATACACCTATTACGGTGCATGTGCTCAACACACAAACTAGAGGGGAGATAAAAGGGTTTAATAACCCTAAAATAGATGTTTTGGTTGTTGAGAGAGAAGTAAAGAAGTGAGAGAGAGGAGTAAAGAAGGTGGTTAAGCAAGGAGTTATTGTGGGTGATTGGAAGGGGGATTCAAGCACTTAAGAGGCCGATTCAATGCGAAGGATCTGTTCAAGCCAAAGCGGGAACCCTAGCCTTTCCAACCACTTGACCTAATCAATGGGAGATTGATTGAAGGTAAAATTCTTGTAAATTAAATGCATAGATTGAAGGGTTTAATTGTAGTTAGAAATAGCTAAAATCATAGGATAATGGCTTAGATAAATGAAGGAAAAAGAGTAGGAAAAGATTGGGAAGAACAGCCCAAAAGGGGGTTGAATCTGGCCATTTCGATTAATCGAAAGTGAGATTCGATTAATCGATTTTTGCCAAGAAGTTGAAAAGTGAAAAGACACGATTTCGATTAATCGAATTGAGTTGCGATTAATCGACTTGAATTTTGATTAATCAATTTTGGTATCGATTAATCGACTGGGAACCTCCAGTGAACTCCAGTGGAGGGAAGATAAGGACTTGGAGAAATTGACTAATCGAAATGAAATTTTGATTAATCGATTTAGAATTTTGATTGATCAATTTGGGATCGATTAATCGATTTTGGGAATTAGATTACTCGAATTGAGAATCGAATGGTTAGAGTGGAGAATTTTGATTAATCGAATTAGGATTCGATTAATCGAATGGGAATCTCGATTAATCGATTTGAGAATTGATTAATCGATTTTTAATTTCGATTAATCGATTTTGGAGTTCGATTAATCGACTGTGCCAATTTTTGTTGACTTTTGAGTTTGACTTTAAGATTCTTAGAGGGTCTTGAACCTTCCTTATTGCATCTGTAGTGATATATTATATGTGTTATATTGTACCATAGGTGGTACGTGTGAGCTTGGGCACAAGGAGCCACGTGGGACCTTGATGCATGATCAAACAGAGACTTGAGGTAGGGAACACCTTGAACATGTACTTTATTTTGCAAGAGCATATATGTAGTGATATAGAATTCAATTCAAACTGTTTTGTTTCTTAAGAGTTTGTGAAAAGTGTGCATGTGTGACATCTGAAAGAGTAATCATAATGAGCCATCCCCAGGGGATGAGGAAGTAAATAAATAAGAGCATCAGGTGTGATGCAAGTGAATGGATACATCCCAGGGATGTATCCAAGATTGAATTATGTCTGATAGGGCCTAACTTATATAAGATAGCACACTTACACAGTGAATAACTATATGTAAAGCACCTGATATTTTTGTTATTTGAGGTTTGATAGGATACCCCATCGACGTGGCGGGATACCCACGACTGACGCGGCAGGATATCCGTGACCGATACGGCGGCGAAACCGTAGGCCAGTGCGGAGGCTTATCCGTACACAGTAAGCACACCCCAGGGGTGTTGAATCGAGATATGTTGAAACCCTGCCACCAATCCCTAGGGGAAAGGGGCTTGGGTACTATTTGTATTCCCAGGGAATACGTGTAAAACTGTTTATATAGATGACGATGAAGGGTATCTCATCGGGGCTCGATGCTATATTGCTCGGGGATTACTTAAGTTGAAAGGTTAAGTTTTGCTTTAGGCCTTTTCAGTGTCATTCATGAATAATTAAAAGACATGAGTAAACTACCAGTAAAATATGATTCTTTTCAACAGTTTTTCATTAGTAACTGCATAGACACATCATGCATGGCATATCATGGAATATATGTGAGTTGTAATTTATATGTTCAATTGTGTTCTGTTCTCTATTGAGCTAGGATGTAGGTCACCCTTTAGACTAAACATCGCAGGTCCACTATTAGCAGCTGCCGAGGCTTCACGGGACGTTGACCCTGGTGAGTCAGACCCGGCACCTGGAGACGAGTTGGAGCCACCTCCTGAGGACTGCTTCTAGAGGACTCCGTTGTGCAGCTTTGAGAGTTTTTGTGAGCGTGTTTTGTGCGGCTTGGTATGTCAAGCCTTATTTTCGTTAAACAATATAATTAAGTCATGAGATTATTCTTTTAGGGCGAACCATCATTGATGATAAGTGATCATCGATGGTTCAGATCGGTTCTCCATTCATGCAGAGGCATGAAGGTAGAACTGTCTTTTGATAAATATTTCAATGATAATTTAATTCCGCAGTTTTATTCATTATTTCAATGCAGTTCATTGCTTGATATACCAATGTTTCGTGCATAGCTAAGGGGCACGGCAAGATGATAGTGCTGATGGCACGAGTTTCGAGGTGTCAAAATCCGGGCTATCACAAATTATTCAATCACATATATACATCCCTGAGATGTATACATACCCGCATCACACCTGATGCCTTTATTACTTTCTCATCCCCTGGGGATGTCTCATTCTTATTAGAGTACTTGATCTTAATCGCTTGCATCACACAGATGCCTTTTTCACATTCTTGGTGTTACACACACCCCCATTTTCCCAAAGCTTTTCGTAATTAAAATAATTTCAAATCTGATAATTATATCACTACATACATGCTCTTGAAATTAAAGTACATGTTCAAGGTGTTCCCTACCTCATGTTTCTAATGGTCCAAGCATCAAGGTCCCATGCGGCTCCTTGTGCTCCCTTTCACACGTACCACCTATGGTACATTATAACACATGCAAAACATCACTAAAGATGTAATGTATAAGGTCCTGGACCCTCCATGAATCTCAAAGAAAACTAAGAAAGCCAAGCAAAACTGTCAAAGTCGATTAATCGATTCCCAAAATCGATTAATGGAAACCCAAATCGATTAATCGATTCTCAAAATCGATTAATCGAGATTCAAATTCGATTAATCAATCCCAAATTGATTAATCGAACTCTCTAACATAATGAAGTCGATTCTCAAATCGAGTGGTCAAAAGTCTGAAATCGATTAGTCGGTCCTAAATCGATTAATCGAAATCCAAAATCGATTAATCGATTTCCCAACTCGATTAGTCAATTTCTCCAGGTCTCTTTTCTCCAGCCACTGGAGGTACCCAGTCGATTAGTCGATTTCCAAATCGACTAATCGAAATCCAAATCGATTAATCGAAATACAATTTGATTAATCGAAATCGGGCTTTCACGATTTTCAACTTCTAGGCCAAAATCGATTAATCGGACTTCAATTTCGATTAATCGATTTGGCCAGATTCAGCCCCCTTCCGGGCTGTTCTTCCAAATCTTTATCTTTTCTTTTCTAAGCCTTTAATCTACTCATTTAACCCTACTTGACTGAATTAAACTCGTCTACACTATATGCATTCACTTTAATTAAAACTCACCTCAATAATCCCTTCAAGGGATTGATTTGTTGGGTTTGATGGCTAGGGTTCCATCACTTGCTTCAACGATCCCAAATCGCTTTGAATCCAGAAATCAATGCTCTAATCTCTTCTTGATTTGCATTAACTCCACTTCCATAACTCCTCTTTACTCTCTCTCTCTCTCTCTTCAACAACCAACAAAAAGGGACTAGGGTTAATAAAACCCTTTTATTCTCTCTCCTGCTTGTGTGTTAAACACATACACCAAGGATAGGTGTATGTAGCTCTAAACCAATAATACTTACTACACTTGAGTCCCATTTGCATCACATCAGCTCATCACTCCTTGAACTCAAAGTTTGACCATCACTTGGTCAACCTACGATCAATCAGGCACAGATCCCGAGGTGAAAGTCAAACGATTAATTTTTTAGGATATTACATTCTCCCCACCTTGGGAATTTTTATCCTAGAAAATAACCCAAAGGTGCTCGCTTGGGTACCCCACACACTGGGGTGTCGCGTACCCACACACAGCAAACGGCGAACATCATACACAATGTAAGAAAACAAAATAGCACAAGTACACAAAAATTTTCTGTATTTCATTAATTTCCAAAATTTATAACTTGTTGAATTACATCATTTCAATTACATAAAATGTCACAAAATCAGTCTTACAAAATATCCTCATCTCAGGCTCACGCCGTCCCCTCCCCTGGATGATCTGATGTAGGGGCAGGCTGCGCTGGAGGAACTGGTTGTACTGGCGGCTCTGGCTGGGTCGTCTCCGTAGGCTGTGAGTGAGCCGTCTCAGGTGGCTGCGCGGGCGCCGAGCCAGATGCATCGGTAGCCGATGTGCTCGCATGATAGACTGGACCGGTATGGAAGGCGGTCCGACCTGCTGTCCATGCCTCCTCCTGAGCTAGACGCTGCTAGTAATCCAACGGATAGATGTACCGCATAGTGTGGTACATCAGAAAGTCCATCTGCTGGTTCATCCGCTCGTTGTTAGCCTCCATCCTGGCCAACACGTCCTCGATCGTCGGAGCCTGGCGAGCCGCTCGCTGGCGATATGAAGAAGTCGGTGTGGCCACTGTGAACTGCGCTGGCGGCGTAGGTGAAGCGGTGGTATGGGAGGGTGCCCCCTCCACTGGTGGATCAATTAGGTTTACCCCACCCATGGGTGGGTCTTGATGTGGTGGTGGTGGTGGTGCTACTGCTGGAACTGCTGGTGCAGGACCCGGAGCTGGTAGGGTCCGCTTCAGTAAATTGTAGCTACGACTCCATGAAGAGTTTGAAAATGTCTTCACTTGGTCCGTCGCCCGCTCCTCATAGGGCGATATCGCGTACTCGGGAGAGTTGGAGTAACACTCCAACATGCTCGAGATGAGCCGAGAGTAGGGCATCTTTTCCTTGGGCCTCAAGTTGCCCTTCATCAACTTGCCCTTAATGTATCTCATCCCCTCTAGGATGAGCATTGTGGCGTCAAACCAACAGCCACAAAAGGCCGCATAAAGTGCCTGTTGCACTTTCTCTACGCACTCTGTGTCGTGGCGCAGTGGGTATAGGTAGCACTTGATTATCGAATCAAGCATCCACATGTAGTGTGGAAGGTCGACCCTCTTAATGGAGGATCCTGACTCCTTTTTCCCATTGGTCATGCGGGTCATGATCTCCTCAAATCTCACCTCCGCCTCGAAGGGTGGAAGGAGGGTGGTCTCGGGTTTAAAGTCGAGGTAGCACTCAAGTACCTCATGGACGTGGCGACGGGTGAATGTGTAGTCGCGTCCCTCTATTTTGGTCAAAATAATGTCGTTGGTAGGGCTGTCTGTTAGCCCTTGGTAGAATGAACGGACCAATCATGGGTAGTAGGACCCACGAATGGGTTTTAAAATATTGTCGAGACCGGCATTTTGGAGGTAATTACAAGCCCATTGGGTCTCGCCCGGTACATCGCGGTTTGTGAATAGGGTTTGATCGATGATGTACTCGATCTCAAAGGTCTTAGCCTCCCACCACTCGTTGGGTTGAATTACATTGGTGGGTGGTGGCGGCATGGGCGTAGATTCGCGTGAAGACTCGCGCGAAGATGTACTCGTCGAACCGGAGGTGGTCTCCGATGCCGACGGTGATGGACTCCCCACCGGTGATGGGGTAGGTGGTGGCGGTGCGGCATTCTTACGCTGGACCAAAAGCTTGGAGGTTGCCTTTTTGGAAGACAACCGAGTTTTGGGTGGCATTTTAGTGAAAATCCAATAA
Organism: Chloranthus sessilifolius; assembly: GCA_021018995.1. NCBI lineage: Eukaryota > Viridiplantae > Streptophyta > Magnoliopsida > Chloranthales > Chloranthaceae > Chloranthus > Chloranthus sessilifolius. The sequence goes on along the minus strand of CM037597.1, from coordinate 26,159,204 downwards.
AACTAGGGTTTTATAGTTCAAATTGAAGAAAAAGACTCGAATCTAGGGTTTACCTTAGGTTTTTTATCCGATGTCACGCGATTTTACTCTGAAATCAATCTAAATGCCCAAACCCTAGGTTAGAAAATCGGTTGGAGAGAAGAAGAAGAAAAAGGCGCGCAAAAGAAAAGGCCAAATGATTTCGAATGGGGAGAAATCCCTTCGATTTATATATATAGGCTCCGGCTCGATTAATCGATTTTCAAAGTCGATTAATCGAGATTCAAAACTAAGTTAAGCCGTACGAAATCGATTAATCGATTTCCAAAATCGATTAGTCAAAACTCAAAATCGATTAATCGAAACCATTTCGATTACTCGAAATCGTATCCGTTAAAAATTTTAAGTTTTAGAGCTCACTGGCGTGAGCCAGTCGATTAATCGAAATCCACTTCGATTCATCGAAATTTCAAAATCGATTAATCGAGACTCACTTCGATTTAATCGAAATCGTGCAGTCCTTCAAATTTTTTCCAATTTCATTAAGTAACTCGATTAGTCAAACCTCCAGTTCGATTAATCAAAATCCCAAATCGATTAATCGAACTTTACTTTGATTAATCGAAATCATAAAATTTCTTCAAGTTTCTCTAAAATTCTCAAGTTATTCGATTAATCGAATCCTCAATTCAATTAATCGAAAACATAAATCGATTAATCGACCTCCAAAATCGATTAATCGAAATTTTACTTGTCATTTTTTTGAATCCTTTTTCAAGTTTCCACTCACTGGCACATGCCAGTCGACTAATCGACCAAAATCAATTAATCGAATTTCCAAATCGATTAATCGGTTTTGATCAGATTCTTTAGATTTTCAAAATTTTCTATTTCCTTGACTTCTCTTGGTAAATTATGATACCAACATGTCATTGGTTCCACTAAAACACATCATCACGGCCATGTCGTGGCCATGATGAATTTCAATTTCGCGTTCAACACTGTATTTGAGACTCCATGTGGATAATATTATCCTTTTAATAAATTGATCATAAGATCGATATTGAATTACAATACATAGTTTAAATCTACAAACATGCTTGCGGTGATACAATTTTAGCTCTCAAGTTGTCGCAAACAAGGCCGGATATTGTTCTTTCACGTCGGCCTCTTGTTCCCAAGTAGCTTCTTCGGCCGGATGACACTTCCATCGGACAAGTACTAATGGAATCACTTTTGTTTGCAACACTTGTTCTTTCGATCTAAAATCTCCACTGGCTCTTCAATGATAGTCATGTCCTCATGCATCTCAAATGATTGACTGCTCAACATGTGATCAGGGTCGTTAAGGTACTTCCTGAGCATCGACACGTGGAACACATTGTGTACTTGATCGAATAATGGTGGCAGTTCAATGCGGTAAGCAACTTCCCCTACTCGACCCAAAACCTCAAATGGTCCAAGATAGCGGGGACTTAGCTTCCCTCTCTTTCCAAACCTCATCACCCCCTTCATAGGTGACACTTTGACAAACACGTGTTCACCCACCTTGAAGTCTACACTCGTCCACTTGATATCGGTGTAGCTTTTCTGTCTACTCTGAGCCGCTTTGAATTTTGCCCTTATCATCCGAACATAGGTGGCATTATCTTCAAGTATTTCGGGTCCCAAAACGAATTTCTTACCCATTTCTTCCCAAGTGATGGGCGATCTACATCGCCGTTCGTAAAGTGCTTCATATGGTGCCATCCCAATGCTCGTCTGAAAGTTGTTATATGCGAACTCAATCAAGGGTAGGTGTTGAACCCACGATCCTTGCAATTCTAATATACATGCCCTAAGCATGTCCTCAATGATCTGATTAACCCTCTCAGTCTGTCCGTCAGTTTGCGGATGGAATGCCGTAATAAAATCAAGTAGCGTTCCCATTCCTTCTTGAAATTTCTTCCAGAACTTTGATGTATACAATGGGTCACGGTCCGAAACAATGCTACTCGGAATCCCATGCAAACGGACAATCTCTTTCATAACGGACAATCTCTTTCATATACAGCTCTGCCAGTCTTCCCACTGTGTACATCGTATTGTAAGGTAAGAAGTGTGCTGACTTGGTCAATCAATCGACTACTACCCATATGGAATTGTACTTCTTTACAGTACGCGGTAGTCTAACGATGAAGTCCATAGAGATCGATTCCCACTTCCATTCCGGTATAGGTAGAGGCTGTAATAGACCTGAAAGGTGTCTATGATCGATCTTGACTTGTTGGCACGCCAAACACTGCGACACATACTCTGCCACATCTTGTTTCAAGCCTCTCCACCAGTAGTTCTTTTTCAAATCTTGATACATCTTTGTGCGTCCCAGGTGCATAGCATAGCCTGATTTGTGTGATTCATCCAGAATTGTTCGGCGTAGATCGGCGTTATTCAGAATACAGAGGCGGCCCTTGAACAATAAGGAACCATCCTCCTTGATCAAAAACTCAGATGTAATGCCTTCAGTTACATCTTGACGAATATTTGTTAGCGCCGGGTCTTTCATATGTAGTTCATGGATATGCTCAAATATCACCGGTCTCACTGAGATATTAGCTAAGAAGACTCTTGTAGCTTGTGACTCAATGTTTACGTCATATAGTGCCAGGTCTTCAAATAATTTCCAACGGTGCATACCCAAAATTAAACTAGCCAATTGAGCTCAACTCTTCCGACTCGAGGCGTCGGCCACTACATTAGCCTTGCCTGGATGGTACTGTATAGAACAGTCATAGTCCTTAAGGAACTCCATCCATCTACGCTGCCTCATATTTAGTTCCTTATGTGTAAACAGATATCTGAGGCTCTTATGATCGGTGAAAATCTTAAAAGTCTCACCATACAAATAATGTCTCCATATCTGAAGCGCGAAAATGACCGCTGCTAATTCCAAGTCATGTGTCGGATAATTCTTCTCATGCTCTTTCAACTGTCTCGACCCATACGCTATCACCTTTTTGTGTTGATTAAGCACACAGCCCAAACCAGTATATGAAGCATCGCTATACACATGCAAACCCTCTACTGCCTAAAGGAATAGTTAACACTAGAGCTGAAGTGAGTCTCTTCTTGAGTTCTTGAAAACTCTTCTGGCATGCCTCACTCCATTCAAACCTTGCATCTTTCTGTGTAAGTCTCATGAGTGGTCCTGATATTTTTGAAAAACCCTCAACGAAACATCGGTAGTAACCTACTAATCCTAGGAAACTACGGATGTCGATCACGGTCTTTGGTTGCTCCCAATTCACTACTGCTTCGATCTTTGTTGGATCTACAGTGACACCAAGCTTTGAGACGACATGTCCCAAAAAGCTAACCTCTTATAACCAAAACTTGCACTTGCTGAGCTTGGCGTATAACTGGTGTTCACATAGAGTCTATAGGGCTACTCTTAAGTGCTCTTCATGCTCTTCCTCTGATTTTGAATAGATCAGGATGTCGTCAACAAACACTACAACACAAGAGTCCAGGTGTGGTTTAAGCACCCTATTTATCAAATCCATGAATGGTGACGGGGCATTTGTCAACCCAAACGGCATCACTAGGAATTCGTAGTGTCCGTATCGAGTCCTGAATGCAGTCTTCTGAATATCCTCTGCCTTGACTCTCAACTGATGGTATCCCAATCTCAGATCGGTCTTAGAGAAATACTTCGCTCCTTGCAGTTGATCAAACAAGTCATCTATCCTAGGCAAAAGGTATCGATTTTTGATGGCCAGGAATTGGTCGATAACCAATCCATGCCAAGGATCACATCGAATCCTTGCATGTCTAATAGAATTGGGTTCGCCAGTAGCTCAAAGACATCTCCATCCATGACCCTCACGATCACGGAATTGCAACCCTTCTCGGTATCAACTGCTTTCCCAGTAGGAACAGTCACGGTTAAAACGAAGTCTAACTCCTCTGGGTCGACTTTCATCCTCTTTGTGAAACGAGGTGTAACAAATGAGTGGGTAGACCCCGGGTCTATCAACACTCATGCTTCGTATGTCACGTCGCTTCCCTTCTTATAAATTTGTAATGTACCTAATCATACATATACACATATATCGTGTTTATCATCATACTATAATTTATCACATGTAAGTTTCTTCTTATATTTTTCTAAATATAGATGCACCTTCTCTATCTAAAAATTTTAAGAATTGAAATTCTTTATTTAAAAAAAACCTCACCTTGAATAACATCATTTGTGTTCTGAGCCTCTTGAGCTGTGACTGTGTAGGCTCTCCCTTGGACGATCGGCTTCCTCGCTTGTATAGGTCGTGGAATAGGTGCTAAAGCCGTCTTCCCCTTGTTCATCTCAGGGCATTCCTTGATCAAGTGGCCCACCTTGCCACATCGAAAGCAACCTCGAGTGCCTATCCTACAGTCCGCTGTTCTGTAAGGCTTGCCACACTTGGCACAAGTCTCACGAGGTGTGGAAGAAGTTGCTCGAGAAGCACCTCAATATGTGTATGGCCTGTAGTAGGCTCTCGATGGAAATCTCTGCTGGTTGCTCTACTACGCCGGTCTTCCATAGCCTCCTTGAAACGGTGGTTTCTAATTGTTTGGTATGAATCTCAACTTTTTGTTCACCGGTTCATAATTCCCCGTTCTGCTCTGATCAGTGTTCCATCTTCCTTGTTGCTCCCTCTGACAGTACTTGTTGTTATTTTCTTCCTCTACCACCAACGCTTTGCTCATGACCTCCCCATAGGCCCTCAGTTGGAATGGTGCTACTCCTCCCCTCACATCTGATCTCAACCCTTGCTGAAACCTTTTTGCTCTGATCATCTCTGTGATGACGTAGTCAGGCGCAAAGCGAGTGAGTCGCATGAACTCCACTCCATATTCTCTCACACTCATCTTCCCTTACACCAATTGTAAAAACTGAATTTCCATCTGGTTCCTCACCACCTCTGGAAAATACTGCTTGTTGAATTCCTCGACAAACTCGTCCCATGTCCAGGGCATATCTAGAGTCTCCTGGGCCCTAGTCCGTGAAACGGACTTCGACCAAGGCCCAGCCTCTCTGTCTAGCATATAGGCTGCCTGTTAAGACCTGAAAAGTACCACTTTTCACCCCTTAACTTAGCCTTTGATTAAACCCTTAGCCATCTAATAAAGTTTTGTTAAGTGTTTTCTATAGATAATAAACAGCAGTGCAATAAGGCCAAAAATCATGTTAAAGAGCCTGTATTGGAACAAGAAGTCCCTCAGAAAAATGAGCCATGAATCCAGACCTGAAGCAAGCCTCGCGCAGCTGACAAAGCTTCAAAGGATTCAGAAAACTATGCTTCGCGCAGTCCTCGCGAGCTTCCCAAGACTTCACAATAAGTGCTCGCACAGTTGAGTAACAAAAGAGCTTCAGAAGCACAACCTCGCGCAGCTCTCGCGAAGTTCAGGAGTAAATGGTCGCAGAGTCTCGCCCAATTCAAGAAGACCTAAAATCAACCTCGCACAGTTCACTCAGAACTGCTTAGGAGAGAGAGCTTCAGGAGATTCTTCGTGCAGTAGCCGCGGGATGTAAATGTCAAAAGAACCTGTCGCACAGTTCAGAAAAGCCTCAAAGCTATCGCGAGGATCCTCACGAAGATCTATCAAGAAAAGAAGCTGTCATGCAGTTCAGGAAGAAAGCAGCCTCACAAAGTCTGAAGTTAGCCTCGCGAAGATCTATTGTGAAATGGAATGCTCGCACAGTTCTCGCGCTATTCACAAGTAGCAATCCAACCGCGTGAAGCCCAATCCAGCGAGAGCTTAACTACCTACCTCGCGATTGCTCAAAGCATTAAGAAGCTGCAACCCCGTGATGTCTGAAGTTTTAATATTAAACTCAATCACGCGAAGAGTAAAGCTACCACGCGACAAGTCTGGGAATCGACTGCAACCTGGCGAACCTCTGAACTCCAACTTCCATCATTCTATAGATGACTTTTTAGGAATTTCTAAGGATTAGGGCACGCACTCCCATGCTCAAATCTCTATGCTCGTGCCTCGAGGCATCCAAGGATCATTAATAGGCCATGTGGCATCGCTAAAATTAGGTTTTCCTAACCCTAATGCGCCGCCACACCCACTGCTATATAAACCTAAGCCTGGTTTAGGTTTAAGGAGGCCGGAAGAGTTCAGTTTTGGCTCTATTTTATTTTTAGCAATGTAGTCTTGTTTTTCTGTAGCCGTAAGTAGTTTTCCTTTTTCTTCTTCTTCTTCTCTCCATGGCCCAACACTTGCTGGCCATGCCTTTGTATGCTTATTAAGATTAGATTAATAGAATTTGTGATTGGGTGTTGTACTTTTATGGGATTCATGTGTTTGTGAGTTGCTCTGTGCAAGGCTGCTGCCTTGTGATCTGCCATTGCTATGGCTGTGATTCAAAGCAATGGAGGACTGATTCTAAGGTCTCATTCAGATCCAAGTGACCTGTGTGTCTCGGCTATCATGGTCCTATACAGCCTTAGCCCCATCACAGGACCCACTAGATCTGAAATCCCCATGGAAGCCTGAGCTGGTAGCCTTGTGACCATGGTGGTGGCTGCAATATTCTTATTTTGTTTTGGGCTCCGTGAGGAGGATAGCCTCTGGGATAGTCTGTGACCATTTAAGTGGACAAGTTATAGCCTTAGGGTGAATCCAATCCGCCGATCCAAAATGGATCCTTCTTCTCCGAGCCTGAGCTTGTAGCCTGGAAGGAGATTGTACAGAGGCAGACTCCCCCATATTAGTATAAACCCGCCATCAGATGGCAGATCTAATCTGGGTATGGAGATTGTAGGCTTGTGACTGGACCATTGTAGGCCCACTCAAGCAATGGACAGCTACATCAAAGGTGGTACTCAATCTCTTGCTGGTTCTATGTGTCTGGGCTATCATGGTCCTATACAGCCTTAGCCCCACACATAGAGCTTTAGAGGTTGAGGTTCCCTATGGATTCCTGAGCTTGTAGCCTGGATGAAGTAGTGCCTACAATGATTAACTTGTTTTGACCCATCTCTGGAGTGTGATTCTCCTATGGGATAGTCTGTGACCATTTAAGTGGACAGGTTATAACCTTAAGGGATTGGATCATGGCACAGGGATGAGTTGAATTCTTTCTCCTCTTTGGTGATAATGTAGCCATTGGACAGGATTTCTATACCAACAGATCTGGATCTGAGTCATAAATTCTAGCAGATCTGAACCCAATAGCATACTTCTCACCCTTTTATATTTATTTTCCCTCACTCCATCCATCTTCTCAACCCTTTTCTGTAGTTAGTTCATTAGGCTACCTTAGGATACTTAGAATAAGTGACCCTAAACTCTCCTCCTTTTAGGACTACCAGATCTGTAGTCAGATCTGGAGGGACTACTAGAGATGACTCCCTTGGAGCTGTAGATCACCTTTCCCTGTGGGACAAACTCTTACTTATCAAAACTTGCTACAAATGGACCCTGTATCTTGCAGGTCTAAGATTTCTCAGTTGTGCTGATTCCATCCCCTATTTTACTATGATTTTAAATTGCTTTTACCACCAACAAATAAAGTAAGCACACTGGAGATCGCAACAAGTTTTTGGCGCCGTTGCCAAGGAAAGATTATCTATTAGTAGACCCTTAGTTTTCGTATTTTTAGTGTTCTTTGTAGCTTTGAATAATTGATACTGCTGATGTAATTTTGAATCTTTCTTGCAGATCTAGACAGCAGCAAAGAAGAACAGTGGAGTGCATTTGGAGATTAGCTACCTTTATTTGCAAATTCTCTAAATCTTTAAAACTCTGTCTATTTCTCTTACAATTTCCATAGCAGTATTTAGGATAGTTGTAAATTTATGTTTTCTTAAATAGCTGTAAATTTGTTAGATAAATTCTTTGAGTCAAGTGCAATGTGCCTGCAAGGAGTTGTCCCTGCTGGTGGTGTGTTTGCATGCTAGGTAGGAAATCTCTTAGTCCTACTTTAGAGCCTTTCAACCCTGAGCTAGAAAGGGATAGAAGACTTAGAAGGAACAGGCACACCACAGTAGAGCCCCCAATTGAATCTGAGACAGTACTCATGGGTGAAGAACAACCCAGAACTCTCAAGGAGTGGAATGCTCCGGATGACTATAACTCTCCATTTAGCATTCAATTCCCTGATGTTCAGGGGAATTATGAAATTAAAACTTCCATCATCCAGATGCTGCCCTCTTTCCATGGGCTTAGCAAGGAGAACCCTTACAAGCATATTGACCAATTTTTAGCCTTGTGCACCACATTCAATATCGCTGGTTTGGGACCTGAGGCTACTAGGCTCAGGCACTTTCCCTTCTCTCTAAAGGATAGGGCTAGTACCTGGTTGGCCACTCTTCCCAACAATCGCATTGCATCTTGGAAAGACCTACAGACCAAGTTCCTGACAAAGTTCTTCCCTGAGACCAAAACGAGCTAGTTGAGGAAAGAAATTCTTGCTTTCGCCCAATCCCCAACTGAGGATTTTAATCAAGCCTGGGATAGGTTTAAGGAAATGCTCAAACAATGCCCCCACCACAAGATCCACAAGTACTTGTACAGCTTCTACAATGGGATTGATGAAAAAAATAGAGATATGGTTGATGCCTCTTGTGGTGGAACCTACATGCACAAGACTGCTGATGAGGCATGGGAATTGTTTGAAGTAATCACTGAAAATGCTTTTCAAAAGCTATCCCTGACAAGAACTAGTCAGGAGTCTGTGTCAAAAGTGGAGCCTGCCGCATTGTCAAGAGGAAAAGTTTATGAGGTGTTTGGGAACAATGACCTGCAGCTGCAGATGGCAAACCTCTCTTTGAAGTTTGACAAATTACTGACTGTGATGCAATCCAGAAGGGCTGCTCAAGTGGTGGAGGCATGTCTAATATGCCAGTCCCCACAGCACACAGTAGAGGAATGTCCATCTGCAGGGCAATATCCTGAATTAGTATTGGAACATGCTGCTGCTGCGAAATCTTTTAGCCAGCAACAATCTGGTAGCTACAACAGACAACTATATGGATACCAGCACCAAAATGCTGGTTACCAATGGAGAGACCACCCAAATCTGAGGTGGAGGCAAGACAATTATATGCAGCCCCAACAAATGTTGGCTTTACCCCAAAGGCCTCAGCAGCAATTCAATCAGGGATATGCCCCTAGGGCTAATTTCCAACACCAGCAGCAGCCCCATCAGCAATAAAATCAATTGGTCTTACCCCCATCTCAACCCAAAAATACTTCTTTCGAGGACCAGGTCTTGACCTCACTGTAAAACCTGGGGTCCGTGGCTCAGACTATGAATTCTCATGGTCAGAGCATAAAGAAGATGGAAGAGCAGATTGGCCAACTAGCGAATGCCTTAGCTAAAAGAGAGGAGGGGAGGTTGCCCAGTCAACCAGTGGTTAATCCCAAGGGCCAATTTTTGATTGGTGAAGGATCCTTAAACCTTGAGGGGCAAGGGGATCTTTCATTGACTTGATTCCATAATTGTGCATTGTGTATGTTATGTATTTTAGTATGGTTCATTTTTTTTCTGTTTATAGGAATTTCTAGTGATCTCGTCGGAGTCTGAATGTATATGACCTGAGAATTATTCTGCCTGCTTTGGTTCTCATTCCCTTTGAATTGATGATTTTGAGTAAATAAATGATGATTGTACTGTTTTGATAATGAGAATGCTGTTTGAATATGATGTTTTGGTTAAATGCTTTTTGCATAATTGCATGCTTAAATGTGGGGAACGCATGAGGGAATCCCTTTTTTTTAGAATGACTGTGGGTGTCTCTAGAACAGAGAATGTGAGAGAATCCACCCACAAAACAAAGGAAAATGACAGACTAATGGGTGTGTGATCCTTGTCACTGTTTTAGCTGTCGCGAGGTTCTGAAAAATAGGCGTGGTTTCTTCTCATGATTCATAAGATGTTAGCTGCTAGTAACGTCGAGATTCAATACAATTGTGTAGACTCTCTCGTGTAATCCAAATGAAAGTCCAATCTCACGACCCACTCATTTCTATCCAGCGAGCTGACATTTTAAAGGAGCGCCGAGCCCCGTGATTTATATAATCCAACCCCGCGCTGCCGGTTCCTTTCTGTTTTCTCTTTCTTCTCCACCCAACGAAACCCTAGCTCTGACTCCCATTAATCTCTCTCCTCCAGCATCCTTTCTACAGTCCATCATTCACCTTCAAATTCTGGGGATTTGCTCCTAAAGCCTCCTCCACCAGTTGCCCTCTGATTGGAGCTCTCGCGGTCTTTCGTGCATCCGATTGAACAGAACCCTAAGTTTTAGGGTAAGACTCAGCTCTCAACCTTTGCTTTTCATTTTTCAAACTACACATTCACAGAGGAGAAGTTCCATGGCCCCTAAGAGCGCACCTGTGAAAAGAGCAAGGGATAAGGCCCCCATGGAGCCCATTCCCAAGAAGGCCAAGTCCTCAACGGCGCCGCAAAAAGGGAAAGAAGTGGTTCAGAAAGGGGCCGAACTAACACTTGATTACTCTACACCCTCTGAGCTCTTGACTCCCCTTCCCTTGGAGCCTGAAGCTGTTTTTGACCTATCTTTCTTTGAGACGGAACCTCTGTCAGCCCCTGCCATTGAGTTCCTGCGTAAAGCTGGTTTGACCCCCCTGCTGCAAGCTATTCCTGCACTAACCTACCCTAGACTAGTGCAACTCTTTTACCAGCACATTAGGGCTAGACCAGACCACCGTGGGCAGCCAGGCGTCCTTGTTTTAGTTGACAATTTAGAAATGTTACTTAGTCCTAAGCTGATTGCTGAAGTGATGGGCATCCCTGCTATCTTTGACCCGAACTGTGGATATGGCCCCCCTGTGTATGCCCCCATTGATACAATTGCACAGGCCCTTACCAGAGGATTGAAGGCCACCAAGGATTCCATCAGGAGAAGAGACCTGGACCCTAAACTTCTGTTCATTGATCAAGTTCTGCGAAAGAACATTTATTGTGCCGGCCATCAGCAGGAGAGGAGGACCCCAATTGCTGATGATGTTTATTCCTTTTCTCTGGGCCACGGTTTCCATGCTGCCAGGTTGATGTTTGAGGCCATGAAGGATATTATGGTAAAGCTAGGGCACAAAAAGAAGCTCCACACTCTCCCCTATGCAAAGCTAATCACAAGACTACTCTTGAGGGGAGGATACGAGATACCAGTGGGGGAGTTAACTATTGACCTCCCCCCTACTACTTTCGCAAAGAGACAATGGGGGATCAACAAGAGTCTGATGGATCCCAATAAGAAAAAGAAGGCTCAGATTGCCTCTGAGAAAGGAGAGGGGACTGATGTTGCAAAGGCCACCCCTGCTCCCAAAAAGGTGGCTAAAGCTCCTGCTCCCAAGAAGGTGGTGCAAGCTACTGTCACTACTGACTCTGCAGCAACACCTCCATCCACCACCCCTGCCCATCCATCAGTTTCTTTGCCTATTCCATCTTTCCCTTTTCCTCTTTTATCTCTCTTTTCCATACCCACTCCAGATTTCCCTGTGATTCGTTCCTGGGAGGAAAGTGTTGACCCCCATGACAGCCCTTTACCTTCACCTACATTACCTCAGGCGGAGATGGAGAAAGCCAATGCCGAGCTGGAGCACAAGAGAGCCTGGATGTTTGAAAAGAGGCTGAACAATGCTGAGGAGATTCACAGGCTCACTAAGGGGCTTTCTGATGCCAACCTCCTTTATGCTGAAAAATAGATTGAAATTTTACAAAAAAGGATTGCATCTCTGACATGCCAACCCATTCAAGCCACCCGTCTTTCTACAGCACCCCTTGAGGCCCCACCTTCCACACACCCCGGGCCATCTTCTTCCACTCCCCCTGCTCCTACATCTCCACCTCCTCCTCCACCCCCTCCTCCTCCCCCTCTGATCGATTTTAAATGTAACCCTTGCAAGTGCACAAGATCTATTATAGTATGGCAAGAACAAGGGTGTCGAACCCACAGGGAAATCTTGAATTTTAATTAATTCTTTTAGAGATTTAAAAACGTCCCCAAGGAAGTACCAAGGGGCAGATTCAATTTAACCAAAAATTTATCACTTTTTCTAAATGCAAGAAAAATAAATTAATCTAAACAACTAATTACTGATGAATCTAAGAACAATATTTAAATGAGATCAAGGAATATGCTACCCTAGATTTGTACCCCTTTTCTACCATTAAAACCCACAGTTTCATTAAAGCATCATTCACACCATCATTCATCTATAAAAATGATTCGAAATAAAATATGATCATCAATCCGGCATACCCTATCTAAAAACAATGACTCAGCCTATCATTGTGGTATGAGTCATGTAAGAAGCATAGCGTATCTCATGATGTTTAGATCACAACAGTAAAAACATAATCGCTCCACAGCCTAGATCAGTCTGTAAGTCCAAATTTAGCGATTACGGCCGTTGATACGCGCCATCAACGGTCATAACAAGCATTCAATATATTTTTAATAACACAAACTTTTAGCAAAACGATTCCATGATGACAATAAATCGACTATGGTATTAATCATAAATAAGGGTACTTATCTGGGGATCGCATCTTCCCCGATCTACTGATTTAGCCGCTCATCTTTGGTGTATGATCTCCTTATTCATTCAAAGCCATTCATCTTTTTATTTCTTCCAAAGATCTTTGTTTACAATGCCTTTTCCTAAATACAATCTATGCTTTCATGAACGTAAAGGAAAAATAATGCAAATCCTAGGTACAATCTACCCAGATGGAACCCTAGAAGAAGGAGAAAGAAGAACTCTTGAAAAGATGCCAAGAGGAGTCTAAAACCAAAAATAATAATAATGAATAATAATCTTCTAAAAACTTCTCTCCAAAAACTCTAAAAAAAAAAAAAGCCAAAACTAACTCTCTAATTATCTATCTCTCATTTCCTATCTCTAATTCCCCTCTCTAATTCCTCTCTCATTCCTATCTCTAATTCCTATCTCTAATTTTTTTTCTCTAATTTTCTATCTCTAATTCCTCTTTTTCCGAAGTGTTTGATCTGCTTTAAATAGAGCCAAAGTTTTTCAGTCACAGAGGTGTTCCAACTCGAAAATTTAGGGTCGATTAATCGACCCAATAGGGTCGATGCATCGACCTCCCAGATTTTCGTGAATTCCCGCCGAACTTTGTATCAGACATGGCTTTAGTATTTTGGCCATAACTCTCTGTCCTGAACTCGAATTGAGGCAATTCCTATACTGTTAGAAAGCTGATAGAAAGATCTACAACTATTGTGTTTTGACAATTTCATAATTCGGCCGTCGTAAAGGTCCAAATTGAGCTACAAGTCGCACCAAGTTCTCGATGACCCAAAGTTGCAGTGTTTTGACATTATTTTCAGAATTCTTGGGCTGTTTTCTGCACTTGGCTTGTATTTACCTGAAACACTTCAAATCTAATAATTCTTATCAGATAGTCTTCATCGGATAGCTAAATGTAGGTATCTAGGGGTGAAATATCATCATATTTTACTACTCATCACCCTCCTACTCAAGAACCTCCACCACCTAGTGCCTCCCCCTACCAAATCTCCTGCACCCAAGAGAAAACGGGCTTCTCCCAAGAAACCTTCTCCCTCTTAAAGAGCCACTGTTTCCCAAAAAGGAAAAAAGCCTGCACCACCATCCCCACCCCCAAAGGCTACCAGAGCTTCTGCTCAGGATGACCCCCATGGTCGGTTGCTTTCAAAAGATGAATGCAGACAGGCTGCTACAGCCCTTGGATTGGACCCCACTGTTCTCTTTTCCTCTGATTCAGATTCTGACCCTACTGAGCAAACTTATCCTCAGAGAAGAAAAGTTACAGCTAAGAGGACTACTCACACAGCTGCCTCTATCAAAATTGGAAAAGAACACTCTGCCCAGTCTGGGGAGGCACCACCACTAAAAGATAAAGGCAAGAGCCCGCTTGTCCCTCCTGAGCTAGAAAAATCAAAATCTCCTCTTATTTCCCCTCAGACTCAGTAAGGGCCAGCCTCCAAAGGGAAGGGCTCAAAAGGGAAGAGTCCCAAAGGCAAAAGTCCTATCAAATCACCGGAGCAAATCACAGACAAATCTTCAGTGATCCCTCCTGCACCAAAGACCCGAAAAATGAGGGTCAGGGCACCAACCATACCCAAAATTGATGCCCAACAGAAGGAAGAGTGGGCACGAAAGAAGAAAGAGGAAGAGGCTCTCCTTCAAGAGCATGCCAAGAGGATGGGTTGGGACCGGTTTTGATTCAGGCTCTAATTAGCTTGTACCTAGGATTTTTGCTATTTCTGAATTTTCTTTTTCTCCTTTTGTCTTTCATTTTGTACCTTTCTCTCTTATAATAGATCTTCTCCTTTTATCGTTACTATTTTCCCTTATCTCTTTTCTGTTTGTTCCATGTTATGTCCTTCTATTATGCCCTTAATAAATTTGCTACACACCCACCTTTGAACCAGTGCAGACACTGCTCCTCCTAGGTTTGGGGGTGTGGCAGGCAGATCCTGCCAATGAAATAGTTAACCTAAGTGCAGCAGAATCATGTGAGTAATATGGAAATGGAACCATGTTAACTGGAGAATCAGAAAAATAATGAAATTTAAAATTTTTTCCAGACTTTAGACAGTATAAACTTTTAAAATTTCACATCTCCATGATGAGATCACCGAGGAAACTCACTTGTATCAGCACTTAGTGAATCATTAGAGAGAGAAAAAGGTAAGGACATACTTAAGAATGCAAAGGAAGACCATAACCAGTGAGATCTGGGCCTATACAAAATTCTTTTTTTTCTTTGAGGAGTGACTAAGGCAATTTCTTCTAGCTCTAAGGATTGGCTGAGTCACTGTGCTCACTAGAAGTTATGCAACTCCAAGTTGAAACTACTGACAGTATTCATGAGACTTAGGAAAGGATCAAGGCCTTCTCTTGGACAGTTTGAGCCTAAATAGACCAACCTTAATCAACTGCCCTTGTCCATACCCCCTTTGAGCCTTAAATCCTAAATTTCTTCAAAATGCACCTGAGTACTTACACCTGAACCTATGTATCTGATTTAACCTTACCCACACTCTGAGAATTCAGAAGGTAAAGGAGAAAGAGTTGAAGATGGATTAGCTATGGTCAACATTAGGTGAAGAAAGAAGAAGTACCTCAAAGTCTGGCAGTATAGTAACTGAGAAAATGGTGGCATTTCAGAAAGGCAAAAACAAAATAAAAAGAAGAAAAATGCATAAAAAAGAAACAAAAATAATAATGAAGAGGAGTAAGAGAGGAGTCAAGAGGGAACTTTCATTGGAAAAATCGAAATCAAGAAGAGAAACTGATCACTTCAAATCTGAAAACCTCAAAGAAGATGAAAGGAGTTGAATTAAAGAAGGTGAAGTCATGAATCACCTCCTTCACCTACTGATTTCTCAATTTTGAACCCCTTTTCAACCTTCCATTATTTTTAACCCCACTCCATAAGCTACATTACAGCCCAGTTAAAGCCCTTGTGATCCAAAGTTGAGTGAGCTGTCATGTGGAGATAAAAAGTTATCCAATCTATGGTGAGGATCTGTCAATGATGCCAGAACTTCAGAGCTATGCCTATGCTCATGCTTACAGACCCATTTGGGGGATGTAACTGCTCTTGAGCTTGAGAGAAAATGAAACCCTCAACAGTTCTTTATGAGAGTATGCCCTGGAGAGTTTTGGGTTTGATATTGAATGCATTAAGTATGATCTACAACCTAATTTTTGATCCAGTAATGAGCTCAATGTTGACACACATGTGTAGTGTCTTTGGTGTAAACTGATTGGAAATGATGTCCTTTCATGAGAAGCTTATACTGTTTAAATTTCTATGCAGCCAATGTGTTTGAATTTCTTATATTTTTAATGATTCAAGGGTGAACTAACTCTGTTTCTTGACTGCTCACTGGATAATAATGCATTTTTGTTAACTGTCTCACTGAGAAGTTTATGGGTGTCTTCACTGAAAACCCTCAGGAGACTTCACTCCTCCACTAGGGATCACCTAGGGGTTTAAAAGGCTTAGTACATATGCTAAATGTATTCGTGCTCCCTACGAAAGTGGCATTTAAATTCTGTAGTTATTTTAATGTAGCTTTGCTAAGGGACTAGCAAAGATTAGGTTTAGGAGTGTGTTAAGACCTGAAAAGTACCACTTTTCACCCCTTAACTTAGCCTTTGATTAGACCCTTAGCCATCTAATAAAGTTTTGTTAAGTATTTTCTGTAGATAATAAACAGCAGTGTAATAAGGGAAGAAATCATGTTAAGGAGCCTGTATTAGCACCAGAAGTTCCTCAGAAGAATGAGCCATGAATCCAGACCTGAAGCAAGCCTCGCGCAGCTGACAAAGCTTCAAAGGATTCAGAAAACTATGCTTCACGCAGTCCTCGCGAGCTTCCCAAGACTTCACAACAAGTGCTCGCACAGTTGAGTAACAGAAGAGCTTCAGAAGCACAACCTCATGCAGCTCTCGCAAAGTTCAGGAGTAAATGGTCACGCAGTCTCGTGCAGTTCAAGAAGACCTGAAATCAACCTCGCACAGTTCACTCAGAACCGCTGAGGAGAGAGAGCTTTAGGAGATTCTTCAGGCAAATTATAGCAGAGTCATGGATGCAAATGTCAAGAGAACCTGTCACGTAGTTCAGAAAAGCCTTAAAGCTATCGCGAGGATCCTCGCGAAGATCTATCAAGAAAAGAAGCTGTCGCATGATTCAGGAAGAAAGTAGCCTCACGAAGTCAGAAGTTAGCCTCGCGAAGATCTATTATGAAATGGAATGCTCGCATAGTTCTCGCGCTATTCACAAGTAGCAATCCAATCGCGCGAAGCCCAATCCAACGAGAGCTTAACTACCTACCTCGCGACTGCTCAAAGCATTAAGAAGTTGCAACCCCGCGACGTCTGAAGTTTTAATGTTAAACTCAACCACGCGAAGAACAGAGATACCACGCGACAAGTCTGAGAATCGACTGCAACATGGCGAACCTCTGAACTCTAACTTCCATCATTCTACAAAGGACTTTTTGAGAATTTCCAAGGATTAGGGTACGCACTCCCACGCTCAAATCTCCGTGCACGCGCCCTGAGGCATCCAAGGATCATTAATAGGCCACATGGCATCGCTAAAATTAGGGTTTCCTAACCCTAATGCGCCGTCACACCCACTGCTATATAAACCTAAGCCTGGTTTAGGTTTAAGGAGGCCGGAAGAGTTTAGTTTTTGCTATGTTTTGTTTTTAGCATTGTAGTCTTGTTTTTCTGTAACCGTAAGTAGTTTTTCTTTTTCTTCTTCTTCTCTCCATGGCCCAACACTTGCTGGCCATGCCTTTGTATGCTTATTAAGATTAGATTAATAGAATTTGTGATTGGGTGTTGTACTTTTATGGGATTCATGTGTTTGTGAGTTGCTCTATGCAAGGCTGCTACCTTGTGATCCACCATTGCTTTGGCTATGATTCAAAGCAATGGAGGACTGATTCTAAGGTCCCATTTAGATCCAAGTGACCTGTGTGTCTGGGCTATCATGGTCCTATACAGCCTTAGCCCCACCACAGGACCCACTAGATCTGAAATCCCCATGGAAGCCTGAGCTGGTAGCCTTGTGACCATGGTGGTGGCAGTAATATTCTTGTTTTGTTTTGGGCTCCATAAGGAGGATAGCCTCTGGGATAGTCTGTGACCATTTAAGTGGACAGGTTATAGCCTTAGGGTGAATCCAATCCGTCGATCCAAAATGGATCCTTCTTCTCCGAGCCTGAGCTTGTAGCCTAGCAGGAGATTTTACAGAGGCAGACTCCCCCATATTAGTATAGACCCGCCATCAAATGGCAGATCTAATCTGGGTATGGAGATTGTAGGCTTGTGACTGGACCATTGTAGTCCCACTCAAGCAATGGACAGCTAGATCTAAGGTGGTACTCAATCTCTTACTGGTTCTATGTGTTTGGGCTATCATGGTCCTATACAGCCTTAGCCCCACACATAGAGCTTTAGAGGTTGAGGTTCCCTATGGATTCTTGCGCTTGTAGCCTGGATGAAGTAGTGCCTACAATGATTAACTTGTTTTGACCCATCTCTGGAGTGTGGTTCCCCTATGGGATAGTCTGTGACCATTTAAGTGGACAGGTTATAACCTTAAGGGATTGGATCATGGCACAGGGATGAGTTGAATTCTTTCTCCTCTTTGGTGATAATGTAGCCATTGGACAAGATTTCTATACCAGCAGATCTGGATCTGAGTCATAAATTCCAGCAGATCTGAACCCAATAACATACTTCTCACCCTTTTATATTTATTTTCCCTCACTCCATCCATCTTCTCAACCCTTTTCTGTAGTTAGTTCATTAGGCTACCTTAGGATACTTAGAATAAGTCACCCTAAACTCCCCTCCTTTTAGGACTGCTAGAACTGTAGTCAGATCTGGAGGGACTACTAGAGATGGCTCCCTTGGAGCTGTAGATCACCTTTCCCTATGGGAAAAACTCTTATCAAAACGTGCTACAAATGGACCTTGTATCTTGCAGGTCTAATATTTCTCAGTTGTGCTGATTCCATCCCCTATTTTACTGTGATTTTAAATTGGTTTTACCACCAACAAATAATGTAAGCACATTGGAGATCGCAACACTGCCCAACGGGCGCTCTCATCCTCCGTGCACGTCAGTACACTGAATACTTTCTCCATCTCACTCAGCCAATGCTCTGCCACTATGGGCTCTCCCTGTCCAGAAAAGCTAGGAGGTCTCATCCTCCTAAACTCGGTAAAAGCTGATGATGCTGGCGGTGTCGGAGCCACTGGAGGTGTTGGTGGCTGATGCTGCTCATGAGATATATGAGCTGCCAAAGATGTTGCCTGTTGGGCCATAGTAGCCGTCATGGTCTCCATGGTGTGCATCATCCTCTGATGCTCCTCTCTGTCCTCATTTCTTTCTCTAACCCTCTCTTGTTCTCTTTGATCTTGATTCTGACGATCTCGATCACGGTTCTCTTCCTGATCTTGGCTCCCTTGGCCACCACTGCCAGAAGCCCCTCCATGTCCTATAGGCTCTCTATTGGTATCCAAGATAAAATCATCTCGACTATGCAAACTTCTACTATGGCCGCCCCTAGGTCGGCCCCTTCCTCTAGAAGACATAACAGTCTGCACGTGAAAACCAAGTTTTCATTAGCAGAAGTCCTTATGTTCTGACAAAAGAATGATTGTCAGAGTTTCTAAAGAAATAGCTCTGATACCAACTGTGATAGCTCGGATTTCGGCACTCTGAAACCCGTGCCATCAGCACGATCCGCCAGACCGTGCCCCAAAACTATGCACGGAACATTAGTATAATAAGCACAATTAAATAAATAAAGTAATTAATCTCATAAAGCGGAAACAGTTAATATGCCCAACTGGCATATGCAAAAGACAGTTCTACTTTCATGCCACTGCATGAATAGAGAACCGACCTGAACCATCGGTGATAAACAGATCACCCCAGATGGTTCACCAAAAGAATAATTTAATTTAATTACATGTTTATAAAAAATAAAGGCTTGACATACCAAGCTGTACAACTAGCTCTCAAAAACTACTCTCTGTCAAAGTACACAGCAGAGTCTCCTAGAAGAAGTCCTCGGGTGGAGGCTCTAACTCGTCTCCAGGTACGTAATCCGAATCACTCGGATCTACGTCTCCCGAAGCCTCAACAGCTGCTATCCATGGACCTGCGATGTATAGTCTAAAGGGTGAGCTACATCCTAGCTCAATAGGGAACCAACATAATGAACATATAAATTAAGACTCACATATATTCTATGATATTCTAAGCATGATGTGTCTATGCATTAGCTAGAAAAGAGTTCAAAAGATGGTAATTGCATTCAAGATTTACTGGTAATTTGTATGTCTTACTTTATTGTTGATTTATCATGAATGACACTGAAACAGGCCTAAAGCAAAACTTAAATCTTCAACTTAAGTAACCCCCTAGTAATATAGCATCGAGCCCTGATGAGATACCCTTCATCGTCGTCTACATAGACAGTTGTTATAAATTATTCCCTGGGAATACGACTCAAGCCCCTTTCTCACTAGGCGGCGGGGTTAAAAACTCATCTCAACATCCCTGGGATGTGCTTACTGTTACGGATAAACCTCCGCACTGGTATACGGATTGACTACCGTACCGGTCATGGATATCCTGCCGCGTCAGTCGTAGGTATCCCGCCACGTCGATGGGATATCCTATCAAACCTCAAATAACAAAAATAACATGTGCTTTACATATAGTTGTTCACCGTGTAAGTTTGCTATCTTATATCAGTTAGGCCTCAACAGTAATTATTCAATCACATATATACATCCCTGGGATGTATACATACCCGCATCACACCTGATGCCTTTATTACTTTCTCATCCCCTGGGGATGTTTCATTCTTATTAGATTACTTGATCTTAATCACTTGCATCACACCGATGCCTTTTTCACATTCTTGATGTTACACACACACCCATTTTCACAAAGCTTTTTGTAATTAAAATAATTTCAAATATAATAATTATATCACTACATACATGCTCTTGAAATTAAAGTACATGTTCAAGGTGTTCCCTACCTCAAGTTTCTGATGGCCCAAGCATCAAGGTCCCACGTGACTCCTTGTGCTCGCTTTCACACATACCACCTATGGTACATTATAACACATACAAAACATCACTAAAGATGTAATGTATAAGGTCCTGGACCCTCCATGAATCTCAAAGAAAACTAAGAAAGCCAAGCAAAACTGTCAAAGTCGATTAATCGATTCCCAAAATCGATTAATCGAAATACAATTCGATTAATCGATTCCCAAAATCGATTAATGAAAACCCAAATCGATTAATTGATTCTCAAAATCGATTAATCGAGATTCAAATTCGATTAATCGATCCCAAATCGATTAATCGAAGTCTCTAACATAATGAAGTCGATTCTCAAATCGAGTGATCGAAAGTCTGAAATCGATTAGTCGATCCCAAATCGATTAATCGAAATCCAAAATCGATTAATCGATTTCCCAACTCGATTAGTCAATTTCTCCAGGTCTCTTTTCTCCAGCCACTGGAGGTACCCAGTCGATTAGTTGATTTCCAAATCGACTAATTGAAATCCAAATCGATTAATCGAAATAGAATTCGATTAATCGAAATAGGACTTTCACGACTTTTCAACTTCTAGGCCAAAATCGATTAATCGAACTTCAATTTCGATTAATCAAACTTCAATTTCGATTAATCGATTTGGCCCGATTCAGCCCCCTTCCAGGCTGTTCTTCTAAATCTTTATCTTTTCTTTTCTAAGCCTTTAATCTACTCATTTAACCCTACTTGACTGAATTAAACTCGTCTACACTATATGCATTCACTTCAATTAAAACTCACCTCAATAATCCCTTCAAGGGATTGATTTGTTGGGTTTGATGGCTAGGGTTCCATCACTTGCTTCAATGATCCTAAATCGCTTTGAATCCGGAAATCAATGCTCTAATCTCTTCTTGATTAGCATTAACTCCACTTCCATAACTCCTCTTTACACTCTCTCTCTCTCTTCTTAACTCTCTCTTCAACAACCAACAAAAAGGGACTAGGGTTAATAAAACCCTTTTATTCTCTCTCCTGCTTGTGTGTTAAACACATACACCAAGGATAGGTATATGTAGCTCTAAACCAATAATACTCACTACACTTGAGTCCCATTTGCATCACATCAGTTCATCACTCCTTGAACTCAAAGTTTGACCATCACTTGGTCAACCTACGATCAATCGGGCACGAATCCCGAGGTCAAAGTCAAATGGTCAATTTTTTGAGATATTACATGGAATATGATACAAGGGTGGAATCAGTGGGTTCATCTTCCCCATTTGACATCACCGCTGTCGAATAACCATCCTTATCTTCAGTTGAATCTCCCTATGCTACCAATTCAGCTTCTTCTGTATGTCCTTCGTCTACAATCCTTGGACAAGAAGTACCTTCCAGACACTGTTTTTCTTTATCAGCCTTTTCTTTAAAATCCGCAATTAGCTTCTTAATGATGGTAGATTTTAGTTGATTTTTTGTTCTCAGCTTCTCTGCCTCAGCTTTTTCCTTTGCTAATGTGATATGATAATTCTTAGTTTGCAATCTAATTATTTTTGCATGTTTGTCATTGACTGAGCATTGGGAATTTCTGTCCTCTTGAAGTTGTTTTACTTTCCCTTCTGCTACCATCAGTAAGTGAGTCTTTTCTTTTAGCTGTTGCTGGAGAGTTTTCTGGTTGTCCTTAAGGGCTCTGTGATAGCCCAGATTTCTTGCATAATCATAAATTACGATAATCGTAAAATTATAATTCTCTGGATTATAATTTTTTGCATTCTTCTTTTGTCTCTTTTACATAATCGTAAATTATGATTTTGTAGCTTTTAGTAGGCGGGAAATCATCTTTTTCGCTCAATCGTCTTTCTTATTGCTTTTTAAATTTATTTTGACGAATATTAACACTTAAGCTCTCTTTTACTGATTATCTCTAATATCTGCACATTAGTAAGTTATTAGTAGCAAACTAAAGCCTAGCATTACTAAGTTAAGGGTGATATAATGACAAATTATGTGACTGATCACACCCCCAAACTTAAGTTTTGCTAGTCCCTAGCTATAATATCCCAAAAATTTGCGTTAAACAGTGACCTCGAGATCCGTGCCCGACTGGTCATAGGTTTGACCAAGTGGGAGTTCACTAGTGACTCGAGAAGCGATGAACGGATATGATGTGAATATGATGTAAGTAGGAGGAATGTAATGTAAAGTTGGAGTCACATACACCTATCTTGGGTGTATGTGCTCAACACATTGACAATGGGTATATAAGGGTTAAAGAACCCTAAATTCATTGTTTTGGGTTGTTGAAGAGAATTAAGAAGAGAGAGAGAGAGAAGCAAAGATGGTTGTTGAACAAGGAGTAAATGCATGTTGTAGGGGGGGGGTTCGAGCAATAAACATCGGATTCAACGCGAGGGATCCTTTGGAGCCAAAGCTGGAACCCTAGCCATTCCAACCTTGAGATCCAATCAAATTGAGATTTGATTGAGGTAAAAATTTTGTGAATTAAATGCATAGATCATAGAGGTTTAATTGCAGTAAAAAATTCTTAAAATCATAGGATGAAAGCTTAGAAAAAGAAAGAAAATTGTTTGAGAAGGATTTGGAAGATCAGCCCGAAAGGGGGCTGAGTCTGGCCAAATCGATTAATCGATTTGGTCTGGGAAGTTGAAAAGTCAAAGGACCCCGAAATCGATTAATCAAATTGAGTTTCGATTAATCGATTTCGTATCGATTAATCGACTGAGAAGCTCCAGTGGCTGGAGAAATGACACCTGGTGAAATCGACTAATCGAATTGGGATTTCAATTAAATGATTTCAGATTTCGATTAATCGATTTGGGATCGATTAATCGATTTTGGGATCTCGATTACTCGAATTGAGAATCGATATGTGTAAGTTGAGGCTTTCGATTAATCGATTGAAGATTTTGATTAATCGATTTTGGGAATTGATTAATCGATTTTGAATTTCGATTAATCGATTTTGGAAATCGATTAATCGAATCAGGTTCGATTAATCGAATTGGGAGATCGATTAATCGACTGAGACTATTTTAGTTGACTTCTTAGTTTGACTTTGAGGTTCATGGAGGGCCTTAGACCTTCTTTGTTACATCTTTAGTGATGAGTTGCATGTGTTATGTTGTACCATAGGTGGTACGTGTGAGCATGAGAACAAGGAGCCGTGTGGGACCTTGATGCTTGGAATTTCAAAGACTTGAGGTAGGGAACACCTTGAACATGTACTTTAATTTGCAAGAGCATGTATGTAGTGATATGTAATTTAAATCATAAATTATTTTAGTTAAGTAAAGTTTTGTGAAAAGGGTGTGTGTGTGACACCAACAGTGTAACTAAGAATAAGACATCCCCAGGGGATGAGAAAGTAACAAGATAGCAAAATGATAAGAGTAATTGGATACATCCTAGGGATGTAGACAAGAATGAGTAACATTCGATAAGGCCTAACTGATATAAGATAGCACACTTACACGGTGAACAACGATATGTAAAGCACCCATTATTTTTGTTATTTGAGGTTTGGCTAGGATACCCCAGCGACGTGGCGGGATACCCACGACTGACGCGGCAGGATATCCGTGACCGATACAGCGGCGAGACCGTAAGCCAATACAGAGGTTTATCCGTACGCAGTAAGCACATCCCAGGGATATTGAGATATGAATGAACCCTGCCGCCGATTCCCAGGGAAAAGGAGCTTTGATAGTTTTATATTCCCTGGGAATACGTATAACAACTGTTTATTTAGATGGCGATGAAGGGTATCTCATCGGGACTCGACGCTATATTGCTCGGGGAATACTTAAGTTGAAGATTTAAGTTTTGCTTTAGGCCTTTTCAATGTCATTCATGATCTAGTAAAAGAGATGTGAAAACTGTAAACTGTTATTAAAAGCAAATGTACATTACCAACTTTTCAAACTATTTTCTCAGTAACTGTATAGATCCAGCATGCTTAAAATATCATGGAATATATGTAAGGTTTTAACTTATATGTTCACTGTGTTTGTTCCCTATTGAGCTAGGATGTAGCTCACCCTTTAGACTATACGTCGCAGGTCCAATACTAGCAGCAGCGGAGGTCTCAGGTGGCATGGATCCTGGTGAGTTGGACCACACGCCCTTAGACTAGTTGGAGCCACCTCCAGAGGACTTCTTCTAAAGGACTCTGCTGTGCAATTTGAGAGAGTTGTTTTGTGAGATTAATTGGTACGGCTTGGTATGTCAAGCCTTTGTTTCTGTCTAAACAATGTAATTAAATTGAGATAATTATTTTGGGCGAACCATCTGGGATGATCAGTTATCATCGATGGTTCGGATCGGTTCTCCACTCATGTAGGGGCAGGAGGGTAGAACTGTCTTTTGAGAAATGTTTAAAGTCATGATGTTTTCCACATTTTATATCATCTGTTTCTTTTGTTTATAGTTTTCTTGATGTACCAATATTCCGTGCTTAGCCAAGGGGCACGGTCCGGAGATCGTGCTGATGGCACTGGTTTCAGGGTGCCGAAATTCGGGCTGTCACAGTAGCAACAAGAAAATATAAAATATCTAAAACTATAAATTTAAATGCTACTTTCATAGGGAGCACAATTGCATTTAGCGAATGCAACAAGCCTTTAAACACCTAGGTGATCCCTAGTGGAGGAGTTGTAGTCTCCTGAAGGTTTTCAGTGAAGTTACCTACAAACTTTCAACATTTTTGGATTTTTTAAAATATTTTTTTCAAAACTAAAAATTCAAAATAGAGATTTTTTTTTATATACTAATTACTCAGTCAATCATTATATGTTCATTTTTTTTAAAAAAAATTTCGAATCATTTATCCTTAGCTTTCCATCATCGTAATTATCCACTATCAGAACTCAATAATTTTAATTCAGTATAGTGTGGAGTGTGTGCATATCAATGAAAAGTTTATTCATCATAGATTTTTCTAAATTGTAATTTTTAGAAAATATTTTAATCCAAACTCTCACTTATTGATATATTCTCAAAAATAATCAAAATTTTTGGGTTCTCACAATATTGTAGATATATATGCAAATTTCATCGGACAATTAACTAAGAAGATAAATCTCATGGAAAAGATAATCAGTTCTATTCATATAACTTCTTCATTTATTCATAGTATCAATTTTATATATCTCTACTAGACTATATTCTAATAAATTGTAAATCACAAAGGTCTTTCCTTCGGCTTGTAATGGGGCTTTGGTTTTTCAGAAGGGTTCAAAGAAAAAGATAAAGAGGATTCAAAATTATTTCTGAGAATTTAGCTCTTCCTTCTCTTATTCTTCTATATTTTTAAGCTTCAGTAAGTATCCTTATTTTGGATAACTTCTTCCTATTTCTTTTCTAGTATAAATCTCATTCTTTTTTTTTTCAATTGAAAGCTTTTTACTTCTCTTTTTTTTTTCATGGAATCTTCTTTTTACGACTTCTTTTATTTCTTTTCTCATATTTTCTTATAATAGTATTTCTTCTTACTTGTACCCTTTTCAGCAGATCCTTCATCTATTATGCATATACTCCTTTCACTCCCTCTTCTTCCTTTCTTTTACATTTTAAGCTCTAAAAAATTGTAAGGGTCAAAGACAGAAAGTTTTGGGTAGTACATATGGTTAAAGATTTATAAAATTTTGGTACAAAGAAATCTGATTTTAAGCTTCCAATATGAGTTCAAAGGGTAAAATATTCTGGGATTTTTTACTTTTTGGCTCAGATTTAACAAAAGATGGTCTTTGATCATTTTCTCGATTTACTAATATGAATGTCTTATTGCTTTGATATATTTAACAGACAGTTCTAATTAAATAAATTATCATATTTATAGAATATCTAATTCTAAGTTCAGCATTATGAGATTTCAAATAGTAGAAAAATTCAAATAAAATTTAACATGAATAAAGGCAGTTTCTCTTTCTCGGAATAAAAGAGGAAATAGGCTCTATAGCTCACTGGTTATATGATTTTGAAACTATAATCTAAAATATTTGTAGTTCAGATCAATCGTATAATTTCAAATATTCTCCTAATACAGTATTCTAGAGATGCTTTACTTTGAATTATAACTATTTATATTTTGATTTTTTAACTACCGCTATGATGGGTTGCTAAGATTTTTGGATTTTCATAATATTTTTTTTTCATAATTTTTATATAATTATTAACTTAAAAAAAAACTAAAGAAAACTATACTAATATATTATATTTTGTAAAATTGATATGTATCCCCCCCAAACTTAATTAGGACAATGTCCTCATTGTGCAAAACAGGGGACATACGAAAAAAAATATTACCTTACTTTACTACTGGGTTTGTTACCGAGTTTATAATCTGTAAAAAGAGTAAAAAATCTTCCCCCAAACTTAGGAGAAAAATACTTCCGATTCTATGGAATCAAAAATATTAGATGTTAGTAACACTGTTAGTAAAAATAAAAGAAAATTTCATATATTGCTGGATATTTACAATGATCAGAAAAAAAATTGAAAATCTATGGGGATTATACTTGTGAGGTTTGTAATGTTCTATAATGGTTTTACTCACTAGTAGAATATGATACAAGGCTGGATTCAGTGGGTTCATCTTCCCCATCTGACATCACCACTGTAACATCTCGAAAAATTGAGCGTTGAACTTTGACCTCGAGATCAATGCCCGATTGGTCATAGGGTTGACCAAAAACTCATGGAGTGATAAGCTGCCATGGTACAAACGTGACCTAAGCGTGATGTATAGTATTAAGTTAGAGTCACATACACCTATCTCTGGTGTATGTGTTTTAACACACATGCTGGAAGGAGAATAAAAGGGTTTAATAACCCTATTTCCCTTTTGTTTTGGGCTATTGAAGAGAGAGTTAAGAAGAGAGAGAGAGAAGTAAGGAGGAGTTATGAAGGCTAGAGGTTAATGCAAATCAAGAAGAGGAGTTAGCATTGATTGCCGGATTCAATGCGTTAGGATCGTTGAAACGAAAAGCTGGAGCCCTAGCCATTCCAACCTAGATCTTGATCAAATTGAGAATTGATTGAGGTGAGTTTTAATTAAAGTGAACGCATGTATTGTAGACAAATTTAATTCAGTCAAGTAGGGTTAAAAGAGTAGATTAAAGGCTTAGAAAGAAAAGAAATGAGTTTTGAAAGAACAGCCCGAAAGGGGGCTGAATCTGGCCAAATCGATTAATCGAAATTATGATTCGATTAATCGATTTGGCCCAGAAGTTGAAAAGTCAAGTAAGCTCAATTTCGATTAATCGAATTGGATTTCGATTAATCGATTTAGATGTTCGATTAATCGATTTAGGAAATCAACTAATCGACTGGGTATTTCCAGTGGCTGGAAAACAAGACCTGGGGAAATCAACTAATCGAGTTGGGAAATCGATTAATCGATTTTGGATTTCGATTAATCGATTTGGGATCGACTAATCGATTTCAGACTTTCGACCACTCGATTTGAGAATCGACTTCATTATGTTAGAGACTTCGATTAATCAATTTAGGATCAATTAATCAAATTTGAATCTCGATTAATCGATTTTGAGAATCGATTAATCAATTTGGGTTTCAATTGATCGATTTTGGGAATCGATTAATTGAATTGTATTTCCATTAATCGATTTTGGGAATCGATTAATCAACTTTGACAGTTTTGCTTGACTTTTTAGGTTTTCTTTGAGATTCATGGAGGGTCTACGACCTTATTCATTACATCTTTAGTGATGTTTTGCATGTGTTATGATGTACTATAGGTGGTACGTGTGAAAGCGAGCACAAGGAGCTGCGTGGGACCTTGATGTTTGGACCTTCAGAGAGTTGAGGTAAGGAACACCTTGAACATGTACTTTAAATTTCAAGAGCATGTATGTAGTGATATAATTATCAGATTTGAAGTTGTTTTAACTATGAAAAGCTTTGTGAAAATGGGTGCGTGTAACACCAAGAATGTGAAAAAGGCATCAGTGTGATGCAAGTGATTAAGATTAAGAAATCTAATAAGAATGAGACATCCCCAGGGGATGAGAAAGTAATAAAGGCATCAGTGGATGCGAGTATGTATACATCCCAGGGATGTATATATATATGATCGAATAACTACTGCTGAGGCCTAACTGATATAAGATAGCACACTTACACGATGAACAACTATATGTAAAGCACATTATTTTTGTTATTTGAGGTTTGATAGGATACCCCACCGACATGGCGGGATACCCACGACTGACTCGACAGGATATCTGTGACCGGTATGACGGCCAATCCGTACACCAATGCAGAGGTTTATCCGTAGCAGTAAGCACATCCCAGGGATGTTGAGATGAGTTTTTAACCCCGCCGCCTAGTGAAAAGGGGCTTGGGTCGTATTTCCAGGGAATACTTTATAACAACTGTCTATTTAGACGACGATGAAGGGTATATCATCGGGGCTCGATGCTATATTGCTCGGGGATTACTTAAGTTGAAGATTTAAGTTTTGCTTTAGGCCTGTTCAGTATCATTCATGATAAATTAACAGTAAAGTAAGACATGCTAATTATCAGTAAACTTGAATGCAATTCATCAGTTTTTAAACTGTTTTCTAGCAAATGCATAGACACATCATGCTTAGAATATCATGGAATATATGTGAGTCTTAATTTATATGTTCATTGTGTTGGTTCCCTATTGAGCTAGGATGTAGCTCACCCTTTAGACTATACGTCGCAGGTCCATTGATAGCAGCTGTCGAGGCTTTCGAAGACGTAGATCTGGGTGATTTGGATTACGTGCTTGGAGAGGAGTTGGAGCCTCCACCCGAGGACTTCTTCTAGGAGACTCTGCTGTGTACTTTGATAGAGAGTAGTTTTGAGAGCTAATTGTACGGCTTGGTATGTCAAGCCTCTATTTTTGATAAACATGTAATTAAATTGGATTATTCATTTGCCGAACCATCTGGGGTGATCTGTTTATCACCGATGGTTCGAGTCGGTTCTCTGTTCATGCAGTGGCATGAAAGTAGAACTGTCTTTTGCATATGCCAGTTGGGCATATTAACTGTTTCCGCTTTATGAGATTATTTGCTTCATTTATTTGATTGTGCTTGTTATGCCAATGTTCCGTGCACAGTTTTGGGACACGGTCTGGAGGATCGTGCTTATGGCACGGGTTGCAAGGTGCTGAAATCCGGGCTGTCACAACCGCTGTCGAATAATTATCCTTATCTTCAGTTGAATCTCCCTATGCTACCAATTCACCTTCTTCTGTATGTCCTTCGTCTACAATCCTTGGACAATAAGTACCTTTCAGACACTATTTTTCTTTATCAGCCTTTTCTTTGAAATCCTCAGTTAGCTTCTTAATGATGGAAGATTTTAGTTGATTTTTTTTCTCAGCTTCTCTGCCTCAGCTTTTTCCTTTGCTAATGTGATAAGATAATTCTTAGTTTGTGATCTAATTATTTTTACATGTTTGTCATTGACTGAGCATAGGGAATTTCTTTCCTCTTGAAGTTGTTTTACTTTCCCTTCTGCTACCATCAGTGAGTCTTTTCTTTTAGCTGTGGCTGGAGAGTTTTCTGGTAGTCCTTAAGGGCTCTGTGATAGCCCAGATTTCAGCACCTCGAAATCGATGCCATCAGCACGATCCTTCAGACCGTGCCCCAAAGCTATGTACGGAACATTAGTATAGCAAGCAAAACCAATCAAGTAACATGAATTAAATATATATTATTCTCTATAATGAAGAGCTCAAAAGCAGTTCTCATTCCATGCCAAGGTATGGACAAAAGAACCGGCCCGAACCATCGGTGATACAACCAGGTCACCCCTGATGGTTCGCCAAAAAGAATACCGAAGTATAATTACATTGTTTATCAAAATAAAGGCTTGACATACCAAGCCGTACCAATATGCTCTCAAAATTGACTCTCTATCAAGGTACACAGCAGAGTCTCCTAGAAGAAGTCCTCGGGAGGAGGCTCCAACTCGTCCCCAGGCACGTAATCCGAATCACCCGGATTAACGTCTCCCGAAGCCTCAGCCACTACTAATAATGGACCTGCCACGTATAGTCTAAAGGGTGAGCTACATCCTAGCTCAATAGGGAACAACACAATGAACATATAAGTCAAAATCTCACATATATTCCATGATATTCAAAGCATGATACGCCTATGCATTTGCTAGAAAATAGTTTAAAAGATGGTAATTTGCATTCAAATTTACTGGTAGTTTACATGTTTCATTTTACTGTTAATTTATCATGAATGACACTAAACAGGCTTAAAGCAAAACTTAAATCTTCAACTTAAGTAATCCCCGAGCAATATAGCATCGAGCCCCAATGGGATACCCTCCATCGTCGTTTAAATAGAGAGTTGTTAAAAAGTATCCTCTGGGAATACAACCCAAGCCCCTTTCTCAATAGGCGGCGGGGTTAAATCTCATCTCAACATCCCTGGGATGTGCTTACTGTGTACGGATAGACCTCCGCACTGGTGTACGGATTGGCTGCCATACCGGTCACGGATATCCTGCCGAGTCAGTCATGGGTATCCTGCCACGTCGGTGGGGTATCCTAATCAAACCTCAAATAACAAAAATAATAGGTGCTTTACATATAATTGTTCACCGTGTAATTGTGCTATCTTATATCAGTTAGGCCTTAATAGTAGTTATTCAATCTTACTTACATCCCTAGGATGTCTAAATTTCTCGCATCATCTTGATGCCTTTATCACTTTCTCATCCCCTGGGGATGCCTCACTTTTATTAACTTACTTGGTCTCAGTTGTTCGCATCACACTGATGCCTTTATCACTTTCTTGGTGTCACACACACACCCATTTTTATAAAGATTTTCATAGTTAAAATATTTTTAATTTGATCTCTATATCACTACATACATGCTCTTACAATTAAAGTGGATGTTCAAGGTGTTCCCTACCTCAGGTCTCTGAAGGTCCAAGCATCAAGGTCCTACGTGGCTCCTTATGCTTGCTTTCACACGTACCACCTATGGTACATCATAACACATGCAACACATCACTAAAGATGTAATAGAGAAGGTCCTAGACCCTCCATGAACCTCAAGGTCAAATTAGAAAGTCAAATGAAACTGCCAAAATCGATTAATCGATTCCCAAAATTGATTAATCAAATTCCAAAATTGATTAATCGATCCCAAATCGATTAATCAAAATCCCCAAAATGATAAAATCGATTCTCAAATTGAGTAGTCAAAAATCCGAAATCGATTAGTCGATCCTAAATCTATTAATCGAACTCCAAAATCGATTAATCGATTTTCAGATCGATTAATCAAAATCGGGCATTTCTACTTTTTCAACTTCTAGGCCAAAATCGATTAATCGATTTGGCCAGATTCAGCCCCTTTTCGGACTGCTCTCCCAAATCTTTTCCTTATCAATTTTCTTTCCTTTCTAGGTCTTTAATATATCATTCTAACTATGCTTGACTGAATTAACTCATCAAATCTTTATGTATTGACATCTAATAAAACTCACCTCAATAAATCCCTTAAAGGATTGATTTGTTTGGTTTGATGGCTAGGGTTCTAGCTTTCGCTTCAATGGCTCCTCATGCGTTGAAATCCGGCATTAAATGCTCTAATCAGCCCTTGATTTGTATTAACTCCTACCTCAATAACTCCTCCTGTTTTCTCCCTCTCTCTCTCTTCTTAAATCCTTCACCAACCAAACAAAAGGATTCTAGGGTTATTAAACCCTTATATCCCCTCTCCTGTTTCAGTATTGAGTGCATACACCAGAGATAGGTGTATGTGGTTCCAAACTAACACCATACTCTACACTTGGGTCAAACTAATCTCACATTAGTACACAACTTCATGAGTCCACTATTTGACCATCACTTGGTCAAACCTATGACCAGTCGGGCATGGATCCCAAGGTCACTGTCTAACGCTCAAATTTTAGGGATATTACACTTTTTCTCTCATAGTTTCTACAGCATCAGGAACTACCATCAAACCTCCACAGTATTCAAGAATACTGGTGATTTTCTCTTCATATACTCTCTTCTCCTCTTCCCAAGCCTGCTATTTTTCACTCATTTCTTTAGTGTGCTGCACTAGTTGAGTTTGAAGGGATGAGGTAGCATCCTGAACTTTATTTTCTATCTCTACTGCCCATCTTACACCTTGCTCTTGTAGAGCTCTTCTTCGCAAGTTGTCCATTATATCTACCCATTCTTGAGCTGTCAAGGTGGTATCTTGGACTCTCTTTTGTAGTCCTTGAAATTCCCCCATCCACTTTCTTACTATTCCTGGCAGTTGTATGAAAGGTGGGGCATTTGTAGAAATCCAGTGCTCTAATTCTCTCACCTTTCTATTTACTTCTCGTAATAGCAATAGATTAGGTTCATGTGTGAGTTGCCATTGCTCTACTGCCTTTAATCTCTTTTCTAACTCATGAATTGATGTGGTGGGGACTGGACGATCCTCAGTGGGTGATTCTTCTCCATGTAGCAATTCTGTAAAGCACTCTCTTGGTAACTCTAGGCTTTGGTCTGCCTCTACTACTTGGGCTGTGAGAGTTTGCTCGATATTGGCTGTAGGTTGAGCACAAGTTCTACTGGTATAGGGACATGTCTAGAAGTAGCTATTCCCGCAGCCTGTTGATCAATTGTGGAAGGAGTTTCTTCTAATTTTTCTAGAATTGGGCTCACAGGGTCTGCTTCTATAATGATTGGAAATCTGTTTGCCTTTGTTGAAGGGGGCATAGCAGGCCCTACGGGTGAGTCCAAAGCAAGGTCATACAGACTGACTTGGTCTGCAACTAGGGTTCTTAATTTGATTATTCCTTCGGATATCAGAGAGCTTGTCTCTGCTCTCTTTTGAGGTGGAGTAATCACACCTTCTTCTAAAGCTACATCTTCTGACCTCACGAATTTTGATGTCTGTACTAAATCAGTCTCCTCTCTTTCCTCATGAATTTGAGATACTTGTGATATATAGGGGGTACTTTTGGTGCGAGGAGCTAAGGGGATTCTCTTCTTATTTTTAGCACCTAAAGTCCTCCTATAGGCTAAAACTGTTAAGCCTTCCTCTGGTCTTGGTAGTAATTTTTCTTTGGGGTCTATACTATACCCCACATTCATTAGCAGGTTCGTAACAAGTCCTCCAAATGGCAGGGTCAACTTTTTCTTCTGATATTTTTCTTGACTTATCTTCTCCCCCACGACAGTGATTACCTCAAAAAGGTAAGAGGACACATTGAACCAATAGCGATTTGCCATTAAGTACAATGCTTTAGCAAATAATGCCCTTCTTTGTATTCCATGTCCCGCGGGATGAATAGTTTTATGGATAAGTACATCAAAAAAGTGGAGTGATAAGCTCCTTGCTTCTAGTTCCTTTCTAAGGAAAAAGGACCTGTCCCGTGGAGTTTTTTCTAATAATTCTATTGTCATTTGAGGAAAATAGCGGAGGATATCTGATGGCATCCGTAAAAGGTTGGCTTCAAGGTTATCCTGGGACAATTGTGGTATCTCTAGGGGTGCATTCCTAACCCTGGCGAGCATTTCCGTCGAAATTTCGATCGAACGTCCATCAATACTAGTGGAGAGGGTAGGGGGTAGTCCTTGGCTACCTTTGGTCATATGTTTGTATAGCCTCACCAATTTGGGATAGATTGGTGTGACTCCTGGCTCCAAGAAATAGGTCAGTCCGACATCTTTAAAGTATTTTATAGCTTCTCCACCCATTTCTAATATTTCTAAGAATTCAACATCCACTACAATTTCAACACCCACAATATGATGCTTCATTGAAGTAGGGAATTTATTTACTGGCATAGCAGAGGATGCTGGCTTCCTTTTTTTATCTAATTTTAATCCCTTTTTAGGGACAGACACAGACTCTGTCCCAGTAGTGTCTGTAGGACCTTCTATGATAGCTACCTCTAAGGATTTGGTTTTCTTCTTGGAAGGACCTGTTGCTTTTGACTTAGCTTTAATGGCAACAGACCGTGCAATTTGATGAATGATTGGGGTGTTATTAGAATTGTTACCTTCCTCGTCTTCCTTGTCTTCCCTTTATCGTTTGCCTTATTCATTCGTCATACCTCCACTTGCTTTTCTGCAAAGATTGATATTAACACCATTAATTAAATTTAAAGTCCATGTATTAAATAAAGTCTCTTATAGAAATCCTTCCATTTCACTATTAAAATCATCACCTTACCTTTTTAAAGATTGAAATCCTAATTTATAATTGTAGAATAAAATGTGCGTAGGGTTCTTCAGAATCAAACAGAGGAAGTAAACGATTGTAAGAAAATAAACGGTTAGATTGGGTGGAAGAACAGTTAAGATTACGAATAATTTTAAAAAGAGAGGGAAGGTAGGAGGAGAAAACTTGGAAGGTTTTTGAAAATGGAGTCGACATATCTTTTTTACAAATATGCAGGTCCCATCCTCAGTGATGACTTGCTGAGTTGGTCATTACTGAGTTTTAACCTAGAATCGTAAGTTGATTCTAGCTTTCAGTGAAAAAATTGCAATCACTGTATTTCAAACTACAAACAATCATAAATCCATACGATTGTCCACTTATAATTTACAGTAGGTACGAATTACGATTTATCATTTTTTAACGAAATGGGTCGTATTATAATACCTATATTTACTAAGAAAAGAAATAGTTTATATAATTTGCACATGGTGCTATAGATGAGTTGATAGCCCAACAATCTAAGAGGCTTTTAAATTGGATTTTGGGGAGCAGCTGTCTCCCCCAAAAAGCTTGGCCTCTAGGATTATTTACTGACTGCGTAGGTAATTGGTCACTTTCTCTCCTTGCCACCTGCAAAGCTAGTTGTCCAATCTGGCTTTCCAGCTTTGTGATGGATTGAGTATGTGAATGAAAAGTCTGAGAATTAAGCAAGTTGATGCAAATCTTTTGAATGCTTTTGCGACTGTTGTTCCAAATCTTGAGGATTTGAACAATCATAGCATCAGACATATTGCTCTGTGGTCCAATCTGGGGTTGTGGCACCTATATTTGGGGTCTCTGGTGGAAGACTTAGGTTTAAGGAAATCGGGGCAGCGCAGCTGTTGGTGTTAGTTGTGCTCATAGTGGAACTGTAGTTAAATCCTGGATGATTTCTTCACGATGGGTTATAGGTATTCCTGTAATCTCCCCTCTAAAAGGCCATTACTTGTTCCGTTTCTACCATCTCTTGGTATTGTAGCGCAGCAAGGTTTTCAGTACATGTGTGAGTTTGGCAATTGGAATGGTTTGTCACAGGTCTATCAAAGTGTTTGGATTGGAATTCATGAGTGTGGCAATTTTCTGCGCAAGGGCTAAAACTTTTGCACTCATATCATCCTCAGCTTTCACTTTGTCCTTATTGACCTCATAAACCCCTCCTCTTGGGAGCGGGGTATGATGAGCAATGTCTGGATCATTTTGCAGTAAAGCCTGTTATTACTTTGAAGTGTTGGCCAGTTTCTCAAATAGATTCTAGGTCTGCTAGCCGTTTTGAGCCATGAAGGCTCTTCCACTTACAACATCAACTATAGACTGGTTAGTCTCAGTCAATCTTTGGTAGAAACTTTGTGCTATAGACCACTATGGCACCTCATGATGAGGACATTTTCGTAACAAATCTTTCATCCGTTACCAACTCTCATGAAATAATTCTCTGGGCTTTTGCCTAAAGGTTTGGATTTCTTGGTGAATTTGGTTTGTTCTACCTATTGAAAAGTACTCGTCCAAAAATTTGGACTGTAAATCCCCCCAAGTGGTTATACTTTGGGCCGGTAGTGAAACTAACCATGGCTTCACCCTATCTTTGAGAGAGAAAGGGAAGAGACGCAGTCTTATAGCTTCTTTATTGGTCGTGGTCTATAGCATCGTGTAAAGTTCTATGAAGTCCCTCAGATGTTGGTAGAGATCTTCCCTATCAAGCCCATGAAAAGTAGGTAGAGTTTGAAGTGTGTGGGGATTAATTTCATAGTTTTAACCTTCAGCTGCCTCTAGTATAACTATACAAGAGGGCTCGGTCAAAGCTATAGGGCTGAAATGAGCTTCAATTGAAAGCTCGTCAGCCATGGTTTGATGATCTCTTGCAGAGGATCGGTTTAATGCGAGTCTGCGTAAGAGATTTCGCTCAATTTTTGGGCCATATTCAAAATAGTCTAGACTCCTAGACCGGGTATGATGAATACACCAGGATTTTTTTTTTTTTGTATATATAATCTTTTATATAATTTTTATTTTAGAAGTTCAGGGAGAGAGAACACATCTAGGCCTTTGGCTTCTTTGATCAGGGGAAGTTGAAACCTTGTTTGCTTATTCCGAATAAACCTGCAACAGAGTAAGAAGTGATCAAAGAAAATTGAAAATATAAAGAAATATAAAAAGAGAAAGATAAATATTAGTTTTTAAAAGAATAGAAATATTAAATAAAAATAGAAATAAAGATAAATTCTGCTTCCTTGGCAGCGGCGCCAAAAACTTGATGTTGCTTATTATGTATATTAAAATTATGTTGAATTAAAGTCTTAACCTATTACAAGCGTACAATGGAAATTATAGTACTAGCATAGGATCGTTCCCACGAGGAAGTTTATTTATCTAATTACTTCTTATTTATATCTTCTATTTATTTAAAAAACTTCTATTTATCTTTAAGATCTAATCTACTGGAGAAATATGAATAAAAGAATAGTTTCTAATCTAAAGTGCATAAAATAAATCTAAATCCTTCTTCAGTTTGAGGTCGTCAATCCTAATCTTCAGCTATCAGATATTTATGAATTTAAACAGTACCGTTACACTATATCTCTAGCTTCTTAGCATTGGTCGTCAATCAAGTCTAAGATCCTTTCAATACAGATTTAATCTAATCAACCACTTCCTAAAATTTGGGCGTCAATGAAACTTTAGAAAACTGAAGATGTAAAAGTAAAAATCGTTACACTAATATGCAAATTCAAACCTGAGTCGTCAATTCAAATTAAAACTTGAAAATGTTTACAAAGCTTTAAATAAAGCAAATAAAATCTAAACTAGAAAGTAAATAAATATATCTTTCACCCCTCAGCTGCAGTCGTCAATTGCTTCTGAGAAACTAGGATATCTACACTAATCTTCAGCACCCAATTGCAATAGTCAATTGTTCTTAAGAAACCTCTGATATCTAATCTATTCTAACTATTTTATACTACTTTGATCAAAAGAAAATCCAACCTCAGGCATCAATTGATGCTGAAATTCTTTGATGATTATTCCTATACCGGGCTCTCTTATTTATAGATCATAAGGAGTCGATTTACAAAGATTTCTAATTCTAACAAAAGAAACTACTAAAAATAAAAGATTCCTAATATAACTATAATTCCTAATTTTGCTCTTCCTTGCTTCTGGATGTAGATGTACTTTTAGATTGCTCTCCTTTATTTCAGCAATCGAGATTTCTTAAGAGCTTATCTTCATCAATATTCTCAGATCTGTGATTCACTAGACTTCCAATTCTAGGAGTCTTCTAATTCTATTCATGGTGGTGTAATATCTCTCACGTGATCAGCAGTAGCAGCACTAGTAGGAAAGCTTCTTTTCTGGGAAATCGTAAATCATAATTTCTCATTTTTTTCTCTTTCTTAGAAAATCGTTAATTATGATTTTCTATCTTTTATAGCTTCCTTATAGTTGACGATTTTTTAGATTATGATTTGTTGCTTTTATTCTTTTATCCCTTTTACAGAATCATAAATTTCAATTTTCTAGCTTTTAGTAGGCGAGAAATCGTCTTTTTGCTCAATCGTCTTTCTTATTGCTTTTTAAGTTTATTTTGACAAATATTAACACTTAGGCTCTCTTTTGCTGGTTATCTCTAATATCTGCACATCAGTAAGTTATTAGTAGTAAACTAAAGCCTATTATCACTAAGTTAAGGATGATAAAATGGTAAATTATGTGACTGATCAACAAGGCGATAAAAATCCCGACCCAGAACCCGTCCGGGGACCATTTATAGGAACAACGACCATCCATGGATACCCAAACGCATGACGCCTATCTAAGGGACCGTATAAATGTAGGTTTTAAGCCCACAATCGAGAATGAGCCCTTCTATATGCATATTTTAACATAGTTGTTTGATACATAATTTCATATCTGATAGGTTGGTTTTAACCAACGTTTGATCTTTTCGACAATAGAGTTATCTGGACCTCAAACCTCACCGGGTGCACGCCTGGACAACGTAGACTAAGAGTCTGCACCTTTGAAAAATCATGTGATGAACTTGAAGTTCAAGGCACTCACGTTCACTTGAAACTTAAAAAGGAGCGATCAACGCAAAGATTTAGCGGTGGAATCAATCCGATTAAACATTGATCGTTTGATCGGGATTGACTCCGTCGCTCCTACTTAAAAGTAGGATCCAAAGATCTAAGGAGAACCTTAGACTTAGGATATTTATTTAGCACAGTAGCATTGCCGGTAAAATATTGACATTTTACCGCATTGAAGCACGCATGTGCATAGCAAAAGTGCAAACATAAATATCTTTTTTTCTTTTTCAATGATTCATTTTTTCCATTTTTTAATAGACCGACGTCTGTGGATAGATGCTTCATTTGATCTATCCATCACCAAGAGGTTGTCGGCTTCAAGGCTTTGGACCATTTTGACGTTCCTACACATTCTCAAAAAAATGTCAGTCCATTTTTTGTTTTTATAGGTAACAAATATGCATCTTAAATAACAGAAAGAGAAGCAAAATTTTACCTACACTTACATATTTTTTTTGGATTTTTATTTTTTAGAGTTTTTGTTCTTTTTCTTCATTTCGAGATGGAATTACGATGCTGTAAATATGCACATGGACATAAAGAGAGTGGGGATATATGTATATAATTTTTGCATTTTTTTTATTTTTGATTGATTTTTTTTTGTTCTTTTATTTTTCTTCTTTTTTGTTTGATGCCTTAACAGTGAGACAAAGTAACGGGTCCCATTTTGAGCATAGCCGAACCCGTTGATGCGGTCGGACCTGAGGTTCTAAATTTTTACTAAGGTCAAAACATCAATCCCTTTGGATTGAATCAACCTTTTATCCTTACCTCGGGTCATACGTTTGACAGTGCGATCTAAAAATACACCTGATCAGAACATGATTTGACCTAACATGAGCGGCCCAGTTGAAAACCAGATAGCTCGAGATTGTAACCAAGGGAGTAGCTGAATGATTTTTCTTTTTGTTTTCAACTTTTTTTTTACTCACA
The DNA here is from genome assembly GCA_021018995.1 of Chloranthus sessilifolius. NCBI lineage: Eukaryota > Viridiplantae > Streptophyta > Magnoliopsida > Chloranthales > Chloranthaceae > Chloranthus > Chloranthus sessilifolius. The sequence goes on along the minus strand of CM037597.1, from coordinate 26,119,347 downwards.
ACACCCAAGATGAGTTTTCGCTGTGCCCGTTGTTGCCCTCTTTTTTACCCGTAGTGCCATTTCGAGTTTTCACTACGTTCGTGGGTATGTATTCTTACCCCACGTGCGTTTACAAGTTTTCACCTGGTCCGCACAAGCTCGTTATTTTTACTCATGGCACCCATGCGGGCTTTCACCTCGTCCATTTTGCTTTGAACTTATATATATATATTTATTTATTATTATTATTATTATTTTCTTTCATTCACTTTCTCAAAGACCACGACATGGACGTCGATTCCGTCATAACTGGCTGGGTGGAATTCTTTTTTGTCTCTCAGCTTAGCTCGTGCTGACTCAACGGATACTGTGACTGCTCGTAGACCTTAAAGAGGACTTTCTTCAAGGATGTATCTTGGTCATGGGTTTGAAAGGGATAGATTAGGAATTTTGAAGGTATTTTCAGGTTAAAACGTTTCCTTGATTGGGTTCTAGCTACCGTAATACAGTTCTTCCTTGGAAAATTTTTACTGTACATGCCCCATGATATTTCTATCTCTTTTCTTTTCTATATATTTTTTCAGACATCCTCTTTTGGGATTTTGCTTTTTTGATTTTTTAAGGTTTTGGTGCTAACTCATTTTCTTCTTTTTTTGTTTGGTATATACACATTTTTTTTTCGGGGATGGGGTGCGAAAGAAAGCCTAGAGGTCAAATTGGGTAGCAAAGGGTATGAGCATTCAAGGACGCTTTTTGGTTACTTGGCTTTGAAATGATGGCCACTTTTAAAGGGTGGGTCCTTAAGCAATCACATATTCATTTTTATCAGTACTTAACTTGCTGCGAGAGACTAGGAGTAGAATCGTCGCACGTATCCAACGTTGATTGGTTTAGGAAAGTGATCTCCATCCATGGCGGAAAGGAGGAGCGCATATCTAGGGTGTACCTCTTGGATGACGTAAGGTCCTTCCCAGTTGGGTTTGAATCTTTATCTCGGGTCGGCGTGGAGAGAAGGGAAAATTTTCTTGAGTATAGTGTCACCCACTTTCAAATCTCGAACGTGAACACGTTTATTGTAAGCGCGTGCGATTCACCCTTGATAGACCTGAGTATGACACAGAGCCTGAAATCTTTTTCAATCGGTCAGGCTTAATTGTTAAAAGCGGGATCTCTCTCTGGGCCTCCGGTAGATCTGTTTCAATGAGGATGTGGAGTGAAGGTACTTAAACTTCGACTGGTAACACAGCCTCTGTGTCATACTCAGGTCCATATACAAGGGAGAATGGTGTTGCCACTGTAGCAATACAGATCGATGTTTGATAGGCCTATAATGCAAAGGGTAACATTTCACTCCAATCTCGGTTGGTGATGACCATTTTCTCAAGGATTCGGACGGGCATCTTCTTGGCAGCTTCGACGGCCCCATTGGTTTGTGGCCTATATGGTGACGAGCGATGATGTTTAATTTTGTATCATTCGCACAAGGCTTTAATGCGCTAGTTCACAAAGTTGGTGCCGTTATCCGTGATGATGTCCTTAGGCATGTCGAATCGACAAACGATATTGTTCTTGATAAATTTCTCAATATGACTAGCCGTAATGCTCACGTAAGATGCTGCCTCTACCCATTTGGTGAAGTACTTGACAGTGACGAGGATGAACTAATACCTGTTGGAAGCTTTCAGATTGATCTTTCTGACGAAGTCGAGGCCCCATGTGGCAAATGGCCATGGAGTGGTCATGCTGTATAGATTTATAGTGAGAGCATGTATCAGACTGGAGTGTTCTTGGCATTTATTACACTTCTGGACGTGCTTCCAACAGTCAGTTTCCATGGTGGTCCAAAACTATCCTTGCCGTAGGATCTTCTTGGCTAGCATGTGCCCATTGACGTTGCCCTGACATACTCCCTCATGGATCTCTTTCATGATGTCGGCTACCTCGCTTTCAGTTAGGCATCTAAGCAGGATATTATTATATGACCGCTTGTTGAGGCACTCACCATGGATGACGTAATTAGCTTCTAAACGTTGGATGGTCCGCCTGTCAATCTTGGATGTGCCTTCAGGGAAAAATTGAGTTTCAAGGAAATTCTTGATATCTGAGAATCACAGAGGCTCATAATCTGGCTTTTCGGATCCCTCAATCTGGAGGCAGAAGGCCGGCTCGTTTCTTTGTTTAATCATGATCGGTTTCATCTTGACGTCATAGGGGATTTCTATCATTGATGCCAATGTTGCTAGTGCATCGACAAAGCGATTTCTTGCTCGTGGGACATAGGAGAAAGTAACATCATTGAAGCCTGGTATAAGATCTTCAAGGTGCTCATGGTATGGGATCAACTTCTCATCCTTTATCTTCCAGTCTCTATTTGTCTGGCATATGATTAACTATGAGTCACCAAACACCTAGAGATGAGTTACGTTCAAGTACAGAGCTGCTTGTAAGCCAACTACGCATGCATCATATTCAGCCATGTTGTTGGTACAAGGAAAATTAAGCTTGATAGAGACTGGTACGTGTGACCCTTTTGGTGAGATTAGAATAGCGCCAACTCCTTGGCCTTCGAAATTTGCTGCCCCATCGATGTGCATTACCCAGGACTCCTCTGTCTCCATTGTATCATCATTCGTCGTGGACAAGATGTCCTCATCGGGAAATTCGGTCCTTAGAGGTTCGTAGTCAAGTAAGGGATTCTCAATAAGATTATCAGCAAGTGCTTGCCCCTTGATTGACTTCTGAGTGACATACGTGATGTCAAATTCTGATAAGAGAAGCTGTCAGCGTGCGGTTCGACTAGTGAGAGCCAGCTTTTCAAATAAATACTTCAAAGGATCCATTCTTGCTAGAAGGAGAACGGCTTGAGATAGCAAGTAATGACGGAGCCTCTATACAGCCCAAACAAGAGCCAGGCATGCTTTCTCCAGATGGGAATAGCATGTCTCATAATCAGTGAATTTCTTGTTCAGGTAGTAGATGGCCTGCTCTCTTCTTCCTATCTCATCATGCTTCCCTAGGACACATCTCATCGAAACTTCCATTGTTGAAAGGTGCATTAAGAGTGGTCTCCCTCGTACGGGTGGTACTAATACTGGCAGGCTGAGAAGGTAGTCGTTGATCTTATTGAATGCTACTTGACAGTCATCGTTCCACTCAACGGGCGAATCTTTCCTTAGTAACCTGAAGAGATAGGAGTGAGCTATGTAATGAACTGACTGATGTACTGTATTCTTCTCAAGAAACCTCTGACTTATTTATCGGTAGATGGCGGGGGTATTTCGACGATGACTTTCACTTTTATCGGGTTAACCTAGATGCCTCTTCTGCTGATGATGAAACCTAGTAATTTTTCGGACATTGCACCAAATGCGCATTTCTAAGGGTTCAAACGCAGCCTATATTTTCTCAGTCTTTCAAACAGCTTTTGGAGATTTCACTCCTTTCTGGTGACTTGGTGATCATGTCATCAACATATACCTCAATTTCTTGGTGCATCATGTCGTGAAAGAGTGTTGTCATCGCTCTCTGATATGTTGCCCCAACATATTTCAATCCGAATGGCATGACCCGATAGCAGAATGTTCCCCATGGAGTGATAAATGGAGTCTTTTCTCGGTCGGCCTTTGCCATTTTGATCTGATTATAACTGGAGAATCCGTCCATGAATGAGAGATTTCCATGCCTAGCAGTATTATTGAGCAAGATGTCTATGTATGGTAAAGGGAAGTCATCCTTCAGGCTTGCCTTATTGAGGTTTCAGAAATCGATGCACATGCGAACCTTTCCATCTTTCTTCGGTACCGGGATGATGTTAGCTAACCATTACAGGTATTTGGGGACCATAAGCCTGCATCATACTACTTGATGACTTCATCTTTTACTTTCAGCATCCATTCTGCCCCTAAGCGTCTCAACTTCTGCTTGACCAGCTTAACATCTGAATATAGCGGCAGCTCATGCTCACCAAATCGGTATCCAAACCAGACATGTCCTCGTATGACCATGCAAAGACATCTTGGTATGACTGAAGGAAATCAATCATGCTTTTTCTTTCCTCGGGAGATAGTGATGCTCTGATTTTGGTAATTCTCAGAGTCCCCTCGGTATCCAAATTGACATCTTCAATCTCTTCACTGATCGGGGTAGGGCCATGCTCAAAATCGGAAAATTGGTCAAGGAGCTTATTAGGAAGCTCCTCGGTAGGGATCTCCTCATCCAGACTTGTGATTCCTACCTCTTCTTGTATTTCTACAGGAATGGGATTGATTTCATGTGGGACGGGTTTGTCAATTAAGGCATCATTTATCCTGATTTTATAGGGAATTTTGAAAGACAATATTTTTAGAATTCTTTGTATTTTTTCTATCCTTTTAGGAATTTTCTTTTTTTCAGAGATGAGCCCTGGGCAAGGTGGGCCTCTATATATACATGGTATTGCCTGTCATGGGCTAATCTCACTTTTTACAGGTTATTTTTTTTGGGAAGCTGATGCGGTATTTATGACCATTTGATGCTTCCAGAGTTAGGGGCACAAACACCCAATTCCTTACTTGGAGTGTCGCACCTTTACCTGATTTTGTGGAGGAGGCTGATTGAGATGGCTTTTGGGGGTTAGCCTCTATCATGTTTACCATTGGATCATTAGGGACCTAGTCCTCAAACGTTAAGACGGGTTTGTGATGGTTTATAGTAGGGGGTGCATTGGCGGGGGAACTTCTTCCTCGAAAAGGGACAAGGATGCCAGGTCTATTTCCATATCGGGGGGAATTATTTGGGGATTGGTTGGGTGGATAGCGACTACCGATTTGTGTAGGGTCAGCTATGTTGCCCCATTCTGATTAATATTTGTGACCCCTTGTAGACACCCCAATTTTTCTCTCTCGAAGTATACAAACATGTTCAATCAGCCTTTGGCCTTGCCCTAATACGGGAACCATATACTGAAATAATAGTATATGGCTGAGCACAAGCTGAAACAATAGTTCTGTGGCTCAGACCCCATAACCCTGATACGGGGACTACATACTGAAATAATAGTATATAGTCGAAGCATAGGCTGAAACAATAGCCCTGTGGTTCAAACCCGACTTACATCAGGAAAAATCCTGAATTACGCGCATTGTATACCGCACGCAATTCGATTGAGCACCACATAGCTGGCATGCAATTGGTCCAATTCGGACCAGGACTCACCTTTCGCTGAACCGCCATAGGAGACAATTCCACACCTGGGAAAAGGTGCACAATCGATTACGCGCCCCACCACCAGCACGTAATTGGTACAATTTGGACTAGACTCTAATTCCCTAGACCGCCTAAACTCCTCTATTAAGCGCCCTGGCCACATCGCTTAATCGGATTGCACGCATTAAACAGGGTGCACAATTAGTTCTATTAGGATAGAACTAGGACACCCGACTGAGCCAGTCAACCGGTCACTCACTGAGTCGTGACCGAATCAAAGTGTATTAAGCGCCTGGAACACGACGCATAATTCAATTAAGTGACCCAGACAAGCGCGTAATTGAATTCCACTGACCAATTAAACACACCCATTGTAGGCACCCCCATTTTTCCCTCTTGAAATATATAAACCTATTCGGTCAACCTGTGACCTTGCCAATGATCTCCGAAAAAGGATTAGCCTTCTCTGAAGACTTTCAAACCCTATATGGGGACCATGCATTGAAACAACAGTACATGGTCAGGACCTAGGTTGAAACAATAGCTCTGTGGCTCGGACCCGGCTAAAACCCAAGAAAGTCTCAAATTATGCGCCCTGTATAGTGCACATAACTCGATTGTGCGCCCCATGGCTGGTGCACAATTTGTCCCTCTTAGATCAAGATTTCCCTTCCTGAGGATCGCCTAGACCCTGATTATGCACCCTACCAAGCGCCCACAATTAGATTGCATGCTTCACCACCAGCACGCAATTAGTACGTTTTGGACTGGTCTTACACCTTTCTAGAAACCGCCTGAGACGTGATTGTATGCCCTCTATAGAGCGCGTAATCGGATTATGCACCTCAACACAAGCACATAATTGGTTCCTAAGCCAACCCGATCTCTAATTCCCTAGACCGCCTGAATATTCCCTATTATGCGCTCTTAATCCAGCATATAATTGATTGTGCACACTACTTAGAGTGCGCAATTAGTCTAATTAGACTTGGACTATGCTACACGGCTGAGCCAGTTAGCTGGTCACTCACTGAGTCAAACACTGACTTAAAGTGATTGTGCGCCAGATACTGGGCGCATAATTCAGTTGAGTGCACCAAACTGAGCGCACAATTGAAATTCACCGACCAATTGTATGGACCCCATAGGGCACGCAATAGGCCAAATACTTGTAAATAGGACCCACCACCATGATTCAAAGACATCAATTCATTATCAACAGACTTCTCTCAAGTTCCAGCTTCCAATCTTAGGGTTTCGAGATCCCTTTCTGTGGCTTTGGCCTCAGGTATACTTTCCTTCTAGTTTTTGATTCTTCTAGTTCTAGTTCTTAGTTCTAGATCATTAGTTCTAGACCTTAAACTTTTAATTCTAGATCTTAGATTTTAAACCTCTTTAATCCTTGATTCTTATCTTTTTTTTCTTTTCCCTGGTTCTAGTTCTTAAGTTCTAGAACCAATTCCTCTTCTTTTAATTCTAGTTCTAGATTTAGGTTCTAGCCCCTCTAGTTCTTAAATTCTAGGCCTTAGATTTTAATCTAAATTTCTAGTTTTTCTTATTCTAGTTCCTAGTTTCTAGAATCAGTCCTTAATTTTAGTCTTAAATTCAATCTTAGAATTTTTAATTTTAGTCCTAATTCTTAGATCAATTTTCGATCCGTAAATCCATAATTTATAAATCAAAATATTTTTTTCAATCCATATTGTTACTAAAATAATCCCTAGCCACCCAATTTGCCCAAGGGAGCTTACAGAGGGTACTCGGGAATGGGACCGATCCTCCTTAGCATAGCGGGCCAAAACCCCTTTTTTCAGATTTTTAGTAAAATTAGTATATCTACTTTAATTAGAATTTTAATAAAATTAATATATTTTAATTAATTAGAGTTTCAATAGAATTAGTATATTCCTAATTAGTTTCTGTAGAATTAATATATTTGCATTCCTAGTAGGATTAGGAGGCTTAATTAATTAGACTTCTAATAGGATTAAAATTGATTAGATCCCTGATAGTCATAACAAGAGTAGGAAAGGTAAAGTAATTAGAGGAGAATTAGAAAAACCAGCTTAACTAAAATTACAGGTGACCCAGTGCTGCTGACATAGACCGATTGATGATTCAGTAAAGAGAACAACCCATATCTCCACCTCGGAAGGCGTGATTAGTGATGTGTTGCAGCGTCGATAAACATCTGCAGCTAGCGATCGCAACGAACTAGGTATTTCTCTGAGATTTACCATTTCTTTTCAATACTTAATTACCTCTAAAAATACCGCCTTTGCCAGAGTCCACTTGGACCGAATTGGAGCACTCTTTTGGGGGACCGAAAAGGACCCAGAAAAAGTGCATACCAACAGACTGGCGATCACGATGGGATCTCTTGCCACCAAAGTCGCCCGTGTTTAATTAATTTTCCTTTTCTTTTAGTTAATTTTTTTTTTTTTTTTTAAATTTTAGTTTTTGTTTTATTTCTTTTCACATTTAAGTCTACTATCGAGAGCACATGAGCATACACTAGAGGCTCGAGATGTCAGGAATACAACGGACTAGAATCGGTGACCCGCCGTTATGGGGGTACCATAATAACCCGCCATACCATGACAACCCCTCGTGGACTCAGCACTATACGACTCGGAAGTCAACATGACCAGCGGTGAGGAAACTCCTTTCACACCCCCAAGCACCAACCTCAATGACGAATACAGAGACAGCAGCTTCGGGCAGAACTTTATGGCTCGACAACTTGTGGACCTCAGCATCCATAAATTACAAAGGGGAGGAGATGAAGCCGACGAACTACTCCGCGGCTTAGCCGAAGCATACGAGACCATCAAAGAACGACAGGAGGTAGAAGAACGAAAGCGACAAAGACAGGAGAGGCCAGCCCCTACTCCGACAATGATATCATCGCACGTCTCTCCACCTAGGCACACTCTCTACACACTCCTTAGTAATGGACGACAAGAGAGAATTCGTTCCCAGATAGCTAGGCAAGATGCTGTCATAAGGGGTAGAAGATTTCCCCAAAATGATCGACGAATACATGACTAAGAAGAACCGCCCTGGTGTGTCATTCGGATTCGAAAATTTCTATCGAGACCTCAAATTTAATCTACCTGCGGGATTCAAATCCCCAAAGTTTAGCAAATATAATGGCACCGGGAATCTGAATCATCATCTAGCCTTGTTCAGTAATGACTGCCGGCCTATTCGCGACAATCACAAACTTCTGATACATTACTTTCAAAAGTCACTCGAAGGGGAAGCCCTCGATTGGTTGGTCAGGCTCCCACTATATAAAATCGATACATTCAAATAATTAGCCTGACAGTTCTTAGATCAATACAAGCATCTGATACATGAGGCCTTCAGTCTCAGTGACTTGATGACGACAAAGCAGGAAACCGAAGAAGACTTCGCAGATTTCATGTCACACTGGAAGAAACTCGTGGCTCGCACGGGAAGTCAAATGAGAGAAAAGAACGCAATTGACATCATCATAGATAATGTCAGAGAGCCCCTTCGAAGCGCTCTGATCATAAGCAATTGCCCAGATTTTGCTACTCTTCATCTGTGCGCCAGTCGTATTCAACGACACATAAAGGGGGGAGACCTCGCTTTCTTGATCACAGCGCCGAAGGCATCAACTTCCAGTGATTCAAAGCCCCAAAATAATAAGAAAGGCTCGGGATCCGAGCAAGTTAACACATCACTAATCAAAATCAAGGCAATGAGAATGATCAACAAAGGAATTCTGGTCAAGGTCAATACCAAAATTAGCAACGGTACGCCAATAAAAATCAAAATCAATATCCTAATCAAAATCAGTATTTCAATCAGAACCAAAACGCTGCTCGAAACCATCCTCCCAATGTCCAGGGCTATAATAATGTACCTCCGCCCCAAAATTTCAATCAGCAGACCCGAGGTCCCTATCAGTCTAGGCGAGATCATTATCCTCCATTACCCAATACCATCCCCAACATTTTATGCCTCCTAAGTGATCAGAACCTCATTTATTTCCCACCAGAGATGCCACAGCCCTAGCCTGCTAACCTCAATTACACCAAGTTTTGCACTTTTCACCGATATGCGGGACATAACCTGAAAGACTGTTGGGTGTTGAGAGACATGATATACGAAATAAACGATCGGAACCAAATTGACTGGGAATCCCTTCGAAATTCTAACCAAAATAACCAACAGCCTTCGAAAAACCTTGGAATCACAATCAAGGACCGATCCCCCATGTCACCATGGTAGACCTTTCGGGCCGAGCCCTGTTTCATCCGTCTGCCCTCATCACATGAGTTAACCATCCTGACGCTACAATCACTTCAGATAACCCTCCAAGGCCCATCATCATTCCGCCTCACCCTTCTACCTTCATAACCCGAGTAGAACCACCAACTCTGCCGCCCTACCCAAACTTCCCTCGAGTTTGAGTTCAATCTTTCCGAGCTCGAAGGCTTATCACTCAACCCATAGAACCTTCTACACCCCTGAACTTTGACGTAGCTCCTGATAACGCTGAGCCAGAATATGAGGACCAGGTCCTCCAAACTACGAAATAGATAGCGACATGGGTAGATAATGTCACCTGGACTACCACCAGTCAACGACACGAGGAGACAACTGCAAAACGCTCATCAACGGTGGAGAGAAGACAGCAGGAGGATGAGCCCGCTAAGGAGGAACTACTAATCTCCGCATTCCTCGAAGAGGAAGACTACACTCAATACCTCCCACCCTTGAATGGTATAGCCTCGGTACGCATTCCTTCTTCGAATTTCACTCCTTTCACCATAAGTGCCACAATTATTCCTCCAACGCTCCAAGGTCAGTAGCAGACATGCCCAGTCCTTAAATTTGGAACCAATTATCCACCTCCACCATTCCCTGGGGAAAAGCAGAGCAACCACGCACAGCCATCAGACTGGATAACAAAGGAACGAGGAGTGAACTTGCCCCCTCCACCTCACGTAATCCCTCCGCCTCTAGCACCAGTGCCTCAACCAGCTCCACAGAATGTGTGTAGAGCACATTGACCCGGCAAAGGACCTACCCTTGAAATAGGTCGGGAATATGATCTTCTCCGACACCTCGCAAAGATGCCAGCACAAATATCAATCCTCGAACTCATCAGGAAATCATCAGAGCATCACCAACTGCTCGTGGAGACATTAGATGAGACGCATGTGAATGAAGATACCACCTTGGATCAACTGCATGAGATCACCTCGGTTATGACTCAACCTCCTGCACTCACCTTCACTGAAGCTAACATGCTTAAAGAATCGTTACGTGGGAGTTCAAATCCTATCTATCTGACCTTCATAATTAGAGGATTTTCAATACCGCACGCATTTTTCGACACCGTAGCAAGACTTAGCATCTGTCCTATAATAATGTAAGTTCCTTGAATACACCGAACAAGATATAAGGTCTTCATCCTTATCCCTCATCGCTTATGATGGCTCTCGGTACTTCGTCAAGGGAACCATCAAGTTACAAGTTTGCCTTGGGCCAGTCACCAAGGCGTCACTTTCCATGCCTCGGATTCCTTAAGCACTTACAATCTGATATTAGAATAGAAATGGCTGGAATCCATAAAGGCGGTAGCATCGATGTATGACTAATGTGTCAAATTTTCGCATGAAGATTTCATCATCAAAATATACGCCGATACGCCCCTCTAAGAAATCGACACAGACTATGCGGCAAGCATTCCAATAGCGCACGACTCAGTACTGAGCACAGGACATATAAAAAAGATGTAAGATCCTAATGACACATCCATAGCAAAAGTTAACTATCCTCGGTCCCTTTCGACCCACCAACTGAAAGTAGTGAGAAGAGAAGTCGGGCCTAATCTCGCCTGACTATACTACATAAACCCGATAGCAGTAAAAGGATGGGATCTGATGTATCATCTTGGATACGTCCCTCACATTGGACTCGGTAAAGATAAGCAAGGATGCATAAGACCGGTTGTATCGAGGAAACTACGCAAACACATTGGGTTGGGTTACCAGTCAGACGACAAGCAAGCCGACATCCTACCCACTTCCCCAAAGTGGTCGCTCTACAACCATTTCATATATGGAACTAACGAGAAGGCTAATGTGCCGAAGAGAAGAAAGGAGTCATCCTTCACTGAATCCCAGGCAACCGAGATTGAGGAAGTGACCAGAGCCTTCACTAACCTGACCAACCTAAGCCGTGATAGTGATGACATGGAAAAGCCACTCGAGGGAGTCGGGCCATTGTTCAAAACCCCTAAAGAGCTAGAGCCACACACAGAAGACTGGGAGTCAACCGACGAAGAGGAATTCCACATTGTCGCGTTAGTAGACAAAGAAGAACCAGAGTCAGGGGCACCCAGCCTCATGAACCAGGAAGAGAAGACTGGCTCTCAATGTCAACTGAAGAAGAAAACTACTGGATTGGATGTACAGAAATAGAACTTGAAGATCACTTAAGAGCAGAACGACTGAAGCTCCTCAAGGAAGTCAATGATTCCAAAAGTGAAGAAACAAACTTTGATGATGAACTTGATCATCAATCGTTACTAGATAACTGGCGGTGCCTGCGCCACTGCCCTTACCCAGAATCACCCTATTGTAACCTGTGCATGTCCGTCTTAACACGATGCGAAAGAGCTATCCTGCGCGAGATACGACAGACAATAGGGAGAAAAGATCATCACGTTGCCTTTGTAGAATTCCAAGAAGAATTGGAGGTCGGTGCTCCCCAATCTCTGAATGTGTCATAAATAAAGATATTTTGAAACTCGCTGAAAGAGGAATGGTAACCACCATCGAGCGATGACGAAGACTATTGGATAGATCTCCCTGCCCTGGAGTTAGCAGAACAACTGAAACACGACTTTCAAGCACAATCAGACGAAGAGGAAGATCTTGACCCTGGCAATAGTGACCTCAGCCCCGATCACATAGGATGGGAATGCCCCTAGGACTATCCCTGCATCTCTCACCCATATTAGCCTCATTGTCAGGCCTACATACTTTTCACCGTGTACCACGAGATCCAGAGGAAGGAATTCCCAGATTTTGACTACAATGATGATACTTTTGAACATTTTTTCACTACATGGGAGTGCCCACGTGAGTTTTCATGCATCGTTTGACCATATCAGCCTTATTTCCAGACCTGCGCCATAATAATAGAAGACTTTGAATGAAAAGGTCGGACCAATCCCCTTCCTGCACTATGGAGAATGGTCGAAAATAACCCAGGTTCGATAATTAAGTTCATCGAATCGTATCTACGGTTAATACGAAGCAAAGAATCTCAGTGATAAGCAGACCTCCAATCTAATTCTGAAAATGAGAGGTTGGACGACTATCATCTTCAGACTCTCTTCAACGACAAAGTGCTTCACATAGTAGAAGAGGAAGACAAGCTGTCAAACAAACCATCGCCAGCATCGCTCATCAGGAGGATCGCCCCAAATGAGGACTCTAAGAAAAAAAAATGTCAAATTCATATCGAGTTCACATCATCCGAAGACTCGCCCGAACGGCTCCGGCAGCCGTCCCACTTCCCCAACTAGGAGAAGTAACCTTGCCAGTTCCGCCTTAGGAAACTGACCTTATACCATACTTATTATCAAAAATAGAAAAAATAGAAAATCCTAAAACCCATAAAAATATAAAAATAGAAAATCTCAAAAAATTAGAAAATCACAGAAAAAAGGGAGGAAGCCCTTCATCCCAAACCCAGCCAGGAGACATTTCTCCAAAGGATATGAGTAGTGACCACCTCAACAAAATCAAAGGAGTAACCGATGTGATCACACCCGGTCATTGTCCTGCCCTCAACATCAAAGAGCCTTCCCTTTACTCAGTTCAAAGTGACCCTACAACCTCTTTCTCACGAAACCATCGAGCATCCCAACAAAGTAACAAGCCCATCCCCACAAGATACTCCACGACTTCGAGAGGAGGATGAGTATCCTTGACCTACACCTGACGAAAGATGTCACGGTCATAAATTGGATCGATGAAGGGTTACCTCCTATAAAACTAACCCCCAAGTGTATTTCTTTTGCAGTGTACAAACTCACAGACAAAGAAAAAGGAGCGCCAGTCATCGAGGAAACTCGGGACTTCTAGCGGGTCTTAAAGCGCTTCGAAGAGCAAACACAAGCTACCACGGAACCTACTGAGGAAATAAATTTTGACACCAAGGAAGAACCCAAGAAGCTGTTGATCAGCACAACACTCAAACCCAAGGAGCGACAATAAATTATCAAGTCCTTCAAGATCACCTCAGCTCTTTTGCGTGGTCCTACGAGGATATGCCTAGATTGGACCAGAGCTTAGTAGAGCATCGGTTGGTCCTGAAACCTGATGCTAAACCCGTCAAGCAGAAACTCAGAAGAATGCATCCCCAAACAACGCTACAAGTCAAAGAGGAAGTCGACAAGCTACACAAAGTGAAATTTATCCGAGTCATCCTCTACTCTAAATAGATTGCCAACATAGTACCTATCGCCAAGAAGGACGGCAGGGTGCGGGTATGCATCGATTTTTAGAATCTCAACAAAGCATGTCCAAAAGATGACTTCCCCCTACCACACATCAACACCCTAGTCGACAATACTGTCAGACATGAGATGTTATCCTTTATAGATGGCTTCTCCGGATACAATCAAATTAAATTAGCAGAATCAAACCAAGAAAAGACTTCATTCACCACGCCATGGGAAACTTACTGCTACGTCGTCATGCGTTTCGGGCTCAAGAACGTAGGAGCTACATATCAATGCTCCATGATAGCCATATTTCATGACATGATGCACAAATGTGTTGAAGTCTATATTGATGACATACTAGTGAAGTCTCAGCCACGAGTAGGACATGCCGAAGCACTACAATTGGTGCTACAAAGATCTAAGTAATATCAACTAAAGATGAATTCGAAGAAGTGTGTGTTTGGAGTAACCTCCGAGAAACTATTAGGATTTATAGTCAGCAAATGAGGTATCGAAGTTGACCCGGTGAAGGTTAGATCCATTCTCGAGATGCCACCTCCTAGCAACATCAAAGAATTACGAGGCTTGATAGGAAGGTTGCAGTTCATTAAGAGAATCATCTCTCAGCACTCAGATCGATGCGATCCTTTCTACAAACTACTTAAAAGAGGAGCCGAGTACAAATGGGATGACCAGTGTCAGCAGGCCTTCGACAGCATCAAGAAGTACCTCCTCAACCCTCTAATATTATCACTGCCAATTCCTGAAAGACCCCTAATCCTCTACCTCTCAGCGAACGACAAACCAATGGGAGTAATTCTTGAATAATATGAAGAAGACGGCAAGAGAGAGAAGTCTATCTACTACCTCAGTAGAACGATGGTCGAGTATGAACAGAAATACACGCTAATGGAGAAGACCTACCTCACACTAGTGTGGGTTTCAATGAAATAATGACACTACTTCAGAGAGCATAAAATATTAGTACTAGCATGCATGGACCCTCTGAAGTACATCTTCGAGAAACCCGCTACCTTTGGGAAGAGCGTCCGATGGCACATGTTACTACAAGAATTCGACATCACCTATGTCACACAAAAATCTATCAAGGGACAAGCGATCACCGATTACCTTGCCGACTTACCACTCCCAGACGATGAGCCTGTGTACGAAGATTTCTTGGATGAAGACCTACTCTCAATTTACAATGAAGAGCCCGACAAGACATCATGGACCCTCTACTTCAACAATACTCTCAACCATAAAGGTAAAGGTATCAGGATAGTCTAAAAGGAGTTGTCATACCAAAAGCTTTCCAGCTTGACTTCCCAGTCACTAACAATATTGTAGAATATGAAACTTTCATCACCAGACTACGAGCAGCGCTACAGCTAGGAGTCGAGCAGTTGAAGAAAATCGGTGACTCCAAACTTGTCATATCGAAAGTTATCAGAGAGTAAAAAACCAAAGAAGGATGACTGATGGCCTACCTGGAGACAACTCAATTCTTAATAAAGAAATTTAAAAAAATCTCCTTCACGCACATTCCTAGATTAGAGAACAAGGTCACAGACTCTCTCACCACACTAGCCTCAATCATTCATATACCAGTTGGACAAAGTATGAAGTCTTTTTCATAGAGAGGTTTACAACGCCAGCACACGAAGTCGCTTGGCAGGTGAAACCAGAACTACCAATTGAACTAGAAGCTCACAAGAATGAAGGGCAGCCTGCCCCAAGCACTTCCACGAAGAAAGAAACCACCGTTGCCATGTTCAGATTCAAAAAATACCAACTGACGATGGGCAACCATGGTACTTCGACATCTGGACTTTCTTAAAACATCAACATATCCCTTCTTACGCTATAAAAATCGAACGGAAAACCATAAGGAATCGATGTGCGAGATTTTGCATATTCGGCGAAACCCGATATAAAGAAGCCTTCACCAAAGGAGTACTACTGCAATGCGTCACGACAGCCGAAGGATAATACATCATCCGAGAAGCACACACCAGTGACTGCGATGCCCACGCTGGTAGACAGAGACTCACATATCAGATCATACAACAAGGCTACATTTTGCCAACAATGATAAGGGATTGCCACCTCCACGTCTAATTCTACAAGCAATGCCAAGAACACGCTCCTGCTCGTCAAAGATCCATCAGTTGCATTAAATCCTATAACCTCACCATGGTCATTCTCAACGTGGGCCTTCGACATTATCGGACCCTTCACGGACATAGTTGGGAACACCCACAAGCACGCATTCATACTCACGGCGATCGAATACTACACCAAATGGGAAGAAGTTGAATCCTATGTCAGAATCACCGCTTCGACACTCGTGAGGTTTATCATTCGAAACATTATCACCTAATTTGTAGTACCTAGGATATTCGACACCAACAATAGACCATAATTCGTCACAGAGAAGACGAAGAAGCTATGCAAGAAATTTGGCATCGATCTACACCACTCATCACCATTCTACCCTCAGGGAAATAGACAAACAAAAGCTATATATAAAACGTTGATCTAATTTCTGAAATGAACAGTGGAGATGAGTAATGGAGCCAACAGGCCTGAACAATTACTAGAAGCACTCTAGGCCTATAGGACTTTTATTCGCATGGCCATTGGCCAAACTCCTTACTTCCTTACATATGGGATGGAAGTAGTCCTACCCTATGAGATATAGCTACTATCATTATGAATTCAACTCGATGATGAGCTATCCTTAGACAAAAAAATTATTGCTCTACTCGCCGAGCTGGAGCAACTTAATAAGGCTCGTCTAAGGGAAGCTAATCATGGTCAGGTATAAAAAAAGAGAGTGGTCAGGGCTTACAATAGGAAAGTCCTCGAGCAAACTTTCGACATTGGAGAATTAGTCATGAGAAAATCATGCCCTCTAAACATGCTCATCCAAAGGAAAAACTGAAATCGAGTTGGGAGGGCCCAAATGTTATAGCAGCCCCATATCCAGAGAATGCATACAAGTTGGTGAACCAAGATGGGGAAGAACTCCCTAGCCCTTGGAACGCCATGTACCTTAGAAAATACTACCCTTAACCCTGTGATCATCACATCCCGTAGCTAGATACTATATATCTATCACCCCCGTAGTTGTCACGACCCATTCGTCGGTCGTACACCCTCCATTCCCGGAATATCCTTAAGACTTCCAATTTATTGTCCACCTTCTTATTCGGGCAATTTGATAAAAGGACTAGTGACATACCTGACTCCTTTCAAAAGTATAAGTAACACCCGATTCTCATCCACCTTCCCCTGCCATTGGAGGAGACGTTAGAGCATAAAAAAATAAAGATGTTAGGCTTAATCAAAACTCACCATTCTATTGTTAGCAGGTTGCTTTCGAAAAAAATACATATATATATATATATATAAGTAATCGAGTGAGAGCAATACGATGAATGAACCAGTCAATGAGCTCAGTGAAGCATAAGCAGACCGTTGAGGACATATCTAGTAACTCTACTAAAAATATATAAGCAAGTTGTAAGGGCATCCTTGATGTCCCGATACTATTAGATATCATCGAAAAGTAGCCGGAGGAGGACAAACTCCTGCTAACCAAAGAATGTGAGACTTTGATGGTGTCGAAATATGACGGAAAGCTCAATCATGGCACCCCATACCCACTTTGAGAAAACGACTGTTACTCATCTCTTTTAGAAAGTGTCAGATACAAGCTATTCTCCCACATCACTGAGCCTTATCTCTCTTTCACCCTTAATTTTTATTTTCAGACAATGAGTTGAAAGCCTTTCAGGATATTCCTAGAAGTGAAGCCAAAAGCTGATGAATGACGACTGATACAATCACCTATTATACTTACCGCACATCCCTTATAATAATGACCATGAGATAGGATTACCACTATCAAAGGTAGACCCCCAATATAAGGATGATATGATTAGATAATCCCCCTGGTTCGATAATAGTCTCAAAGCAATCTTTTCTCTAAAACTAAACTCACCAAATGCATGTGGCCAACCATAGGCCCAAAGTACTTATCAAAAACCTAGAGAAGCTCCATTGCACCTTGACGCTGGGGCATTTTTTTAGAGTTGCATTCAAGGCTCCTGCTTGCCCATGAAGAAGATGAGGAACGACGAAGTCACCACCCGAGGAATACCGCTCAAGACATCACATTGCTTATTGCATATCCTCCTACACTGGGGCATTTTTTTTTATTATTAGAATTTTCTTTCAGTTATTTGCTTTTCCTGTTGCATTATTTTCCTTCCCTTGTAATAAAAGAAAAGGAAAAAAAAAAAAAAAAAAAAAAAAAGAAGAAAAAAATTGACCCTCTTTTATTACCAAACCTCAGTCTGAGACACTCCCCCCTTTGATGATCAGCAAGGGGGAAAATAAAATTACTAATGCCTTTTATCCTCATGTGCAGATACGAGATAACCTTCGACTACTACCAGGCCAACTCGAGGAGCATCAAAGTCCTAATAACAAGTGACGGTAAGACGATAGAAGGTAACAAGAAAAGAAAGCGAAGCTAGGTACATCTAAACCAAGATCTCCTTTTATATATCAAAACTTTCTTTTACATATGTCACTGATGGCATACCCCCTATATATACAATGGATAAAAAAGAAGAAAAAATAATGAAAATGCCCTACTCCCTCCGCTGCCTCTATGAAGGGCGATCACTACCATCTCCCATATCCTCAACCCCTGGGTCTGGGGTCTCATCCTCCGACAACTCAATACCAACACTCGGAGTTGCAGGACAATCCCTATGAGGAGAAGGCTTAGTGACAAAACCTCCCTTGCTCGCATGGCTAGAGGCTCGTCGAGAATGTGAACGCAAAGGACCAAAAGCAAGCATAGGCCCTCATGTGCTAACGAATCTCTTGACGAATCTCTATCAATGAGCCACTGGCCCTCGACCCCAACCCTGGAAAATAGTCAATCATCCCTTGCACTCTCCCACCAACTCTCGTCAACTCGTGCTGTAAAAGATCTATCATTGACTGCATCTTAGCACGAGCCACGGCTCAGGCACCCTCTAGCTCTACTGTCCAGGTCCTCCGCTTAACCAACAAGTCCACGGTCACCTCCTGAAGATGTAGCTCCGTGATATAGGAAGGAATCTCACGAATCTCCTGGCGAGCTAACATGCGTTGCGTCTCTATATGTGATTGCTCCAGCTCATGCACCTGTACAAGTCAAAGGCTAAGAGAGTGCATATGTATAACAAGACAAAGAATATAGACAACGAAGACATACCAGCTTAGCACGCTCTCGCAGAAGACGCTCTACGGTGGCAGCAGTGATCAGATCAGTTGGAGGAGCCTTGGACGCAGGAGGGTACAAGAAGTAGGGGAAGAGCATCAGAGATATAATGGTGCCACATAATCAAGAACACAAAAAAATAACCACGTCAACCAAATATAATGGTGCCACATAATCAAGAATACAAAAAAATAACCACGTCAACCAAATATACCTGGGAAGGAGTAGGAATCGCCCTGAGGAGGAGCCTCAGGAGCAGAGTCAGGAATAACCTGCACGAGAATCAAAATAAACACAAAACTCGTTAGACAAAACTAATTAACAAATAAATAAAAGCTAAAAAAACTACACATAAATAAAATAAACCTGACTCTCCAGACACAGAGAAGTAGCAGTCGCCTCCCTCTCCTGGAACTCCTCAGCAAGGCGACGCTGAAAAGACATGACTCAACATCAACAAACTACTAAACAGCACAAGGCCAAATAACTCAAAAAGAGCAAAGAAACTTACCCAGTGCTCTAGCTCTGCCCGGAGCTGAGCCATCACCGGATCCTCCCAACTGAAAGACGACTGAAGACGGATCGAACGATGGAGCAAAAGCCTCAGCAGCGGAAAGCTTCGCTCTCTAAAATATCAATAAACCCATCAGACTTAACAACGTCAACAAAACGCTAACGATTAATAAAATGAAAACAAAACAAACACTCACCAATAGATCAAACTCAGAGCATAGGCTAGTCGTCGCAGCCCGGTTAGCCTGCTTCTGGCTATGGTAGGATCCAAACAATGCCCCCTGCCTGGCAACCTCACTCTCCCTCTCAGTCTGAGAAGCAGGAGTCGAACAAGAATATTAAACTAAAAATGATTAGAGATAGGAATAAATAAAACTCATAAACAAATACACTCACCAGTGATCGCTGCGTCACTACGAGCCAAGTCCTCAGCTCGTCCTCCGAGGTCCTAGCCTAAAAGATCGAGTCCGTCAAGAACCGCAACATCTCCTCATCCAGACGAGGAGCACATCCTGTATGCTCCATCTCCCTGTGCAGCGCATCCAGCACTTCACGGAGGGCTGCACCCAAGTGGCCCTGCTCTAATGCGTCCAATCTCTCCCTCAGCTGAGGCAGACTCAGGACCACCAACCGTAAGAGAACCACTCTCATGGAAAGGGCGGGTAAAGAGTCGACCACCGCCTATGTCACGAAGCCACCTTAAGAACTCTAAGGCATCCGCCTCATCACGCGCCCCGGTAACCCTGGTCCCCCCAGCTCTAAAGTCCGCAATCTGGGCCGCCATCCTTGATGAAAAGATGTGACCAGAGGGACCAGTCATCCTCCTCGCCACTCGATGGAGAATCTCTGAAGGAACTCCCTAAGGGAGCCCTAACTGACAAGTCGCTCGAGAGACGTAGATGCGCTCCACCTTCTCAAAACAATGGACCCAGATGTTCACATCGAAGAAGGGTCGACCGGACTGAATCATCGGCTGCTCTGCGTCCTCCTCTGCACAATAGGGCCTCCAAATCACCTATGACCAGAAGTAAAACAAAACGACTTGTCAAGCCTACGACCTAAAATGCATAAAACATTATTACAACACAAACACATACCTACCTTACGTGCATATTCTTGAACAAACCCCTCACTGTCTGTAGGTCTGAAGACCAACGATGGCGCCCCAACGCCTGCCGCCACACATGCATCCAAGGGAATGTGAAAGTAATCTCCATCGGGACCCGCAGGCGCAAGAAGGAGAAGTGGTCATACGCCCAAAACTAAATAGACAATGTCACAAACCATCACTAAAACAAATACTAGAATCACTAAGACATTACCAACGAAACTAGTAATCCACCAAAACTCACCTGGATGAAAGGGAGGAAACCTCTGATGGTCGCGACACCTCTCCCTCTACGGTAAAGTTGCTCATAGAGGTGCGCCAGCGCCACTGCCCCCCAAGAATAGGCAGGCACCTGATCTAGGTCCCTCAACAACATCAAAAAGAGACCCGTCACACATCCCTGGGTCGAGGATGAGAAGAGGACCACCTCGAAGAAATGCATCAAGAATGCCCGGAGTACTAGATCTGTCGCTACTCCCGGCTTCCTCACTAGCGCCCTACACTCCATCGCCTCACGACGCCTATCAAAAGCTGTCCTTGCCTCAGAGTGGCGCCTCGGAGGAACAAACCCGCTAGTAAAAGTATCAAAAAACCAAGTAGTTCGGACAATCCCCGTCCCAGACCCACTGTGTCAGTACTCAACACTGAGCACCTCCCTACACACGGACTGATAATCACTCTGCATCTGCCTCGTGATAGGTTCTCCCTCAAACCGCAATCTAGTGATACGAACCCAGTCCTCAGGGGTGGGTAGTAACATGCCTACTAGAAACAACATAGCCTGCTGCTCCTCCTTCCATCTCTCCATGGTCACCCCAATCAGACCACGATAGACTAAAAATGGCTCCAACTCTAAAATCAGCCCAAAGCCAAAAGCCACTAACTGCACTTGCTGGAACTCAAGCAGGGCACGGTACGAGGCATGGGACTCCGACCACACCGTACTGGTGGCTAGTACTGGAGGCTTCTGACAAACCATGAGAAACAAGACACATTAACCTAGGCCTACAGTAGGCTTGATCACAATCACAGACGCTGACTAAACCTACCTAATGGCAATAACAATAAAAATGACAATAATGAAACAAATAAGAATGATAATCCACAACAAGCACGCAAGACAACATAGCGCAGAATGATAAAGTAAACATGACCTGAAACTAGATACAAGTATGCAGGTCTGATGTAAAAGTTAGAAGGTTTCCATCCTAGGAAGTCTACGTTGTAACTTAAATGCCTAGAAATAACAGGAGCTCTTGTTCATTGACATACTCACCTGTCCCTTGCAAAAATCCCTGATGTTTTTCGACGCTTCTGCCTCTAAACCGAAAGTTATCGCGCCATCGGATCACCTGACATGATCCTTTCCTCAAGGGGTTACTTCTTTAATTCAAAGTGATGCAAATTCGGAAGCAATGTATTTTAACTCTGACAGATAGATAATATGGCAAAATAACTGATAGATAGTCTATAAACACTATAAACAAAATAACAGGTCAGATCTGATGTATAGCTTTTCACCGATGACGGCCACCCGTCATCTAAATAGTGAAAAGAAAACCTATACATCCCAATATATCTCTTAAAACCATCATATATCATTTATACATGCCATAAAATTTATCTCTCTCATTCCTCTCTTTCTCAAACCCATATCCCCTCAGATCCCAAGCTACAAACCTATTTCGGGAAGAACTCTTCCGCGAAATCATCTTCCCCGTCGTCGTTGTCTTCTTCTTCTCCCTCTTCCTCGTCAGGCACGTAGGTAGGATCTGCTACGTGCTCCGGGTCTGGGTCTACAGCTAAGACATTTAAGTCATGGTATGAGCCATCATCAAAGCTCAGTAGAGAATATTGCATTGTTATTCTATATTGACAGTTTATCACTTTTTCATAGAGAAGCATAAAATAACATATGAATAACATGCTGACAAGCTGTATTTATGCATGATGTATCAAGTGTGAGAAACAAATTGAAATAAAAAATACATGCTGGCGAAAATAGGGAATCATCAAGGTCAAGCTCCCGAGTTAGCAGGATCACTTGTCAAGCTCCCGAGTTACCGGGATCACTTGGACTAGAATACTTCAAGCTCCCGAGTTAGCAGGATCACTTGTCAAGCTCCCGAGTTAGCGGGATCACTTGATTCAAGAATCTCAAGCTCTCGAGTTAGCGGGATCACTTGATTTAAGAATTGATGTGAATTTTAATTGTGATATTTTAGTCGCAAGTGCACGAATCGGATTGTATATAGTGGGTGCGGAGTACGAGATCGTTCCCACGAGGACTAATTTTGAAAGATCTAAAAAGACAAGACAATAATTCAAGAAATCCACTAAGATCTAACAGTATTCTACCAGTCTTATGATTTAAGCGGTTTGATGAGATGATAATTACTGACTACAAAAATAAAACTTAATTGATGATTCAAAAATAAAGATAAAGATGAAGATACTAAATCCTCCCATCTTTGGTCCGTTCTTCCCATAATACAATTCTACGGATTAAACTATGAGATATACCATTGAGAACAAATATCTTTTATGGAAGATAAATGGTCAAAAACCCCAATAGGTTCCACGTTGCATCCCTGCAATCAGGACTTAGATGATTTTCATATATAGATCTGAGATCAAGGGCATGGCTCGGCACACTTGATCTCAGGTTCAAATAAAAATCATCCCCAAAGTGGGTAAAAATTTCAACAATAATACCACCACAGATCTGAAATCAAGGGCATGGCTCGACACACTCGATTTCAGATTAGGGAGTAATTAAGATAAAATTACCATTACAGATCCAAGATCCAGGGCATGGCTCGACACACTCAATCCCGGATCATAATCGTAATTCGATCCACACGATGAAAGCAAAAAGACCATATAACAATGATTGGGTAAAATTACCGTCACAGATCCGAGATCCCGGGCATGGCTCGGCACACGTGATCCTGGTTAGTGGCGGGGATTTCATCCGTTCTTGATAGCACAACAACCATAAAATAAGATCTCATATTTTAATCCTAAATTTATATTATTAAAAGTACATCCCTCGGATGGGAATCATTAGATCCCCATCCTTATAAATTTAGCCACACATATTGCAATTAAATGACATAAATAAATAAGGAAGAGAAAATAACATTAATTTAATGAATTAAAAATACCTCAACTTCAAAAAAAATTACTTTGATCTAAAAGTACGATGGTCTTCATAAACGAGAATAATGCAGGAATAAGCTTGAGCAAAAATATAATAAACTGGAGGAATGAGTACTGGAAATTAAAGGAACAAAGCTCTCAAAAAGGAATAAATAATAACTCCCTATTTCTATGTCTAACTATGAAAAAGAAAAGCAAAAAACTAAAACTCTAATCTCCTATCTCCCTAATTTCTCCTTCGAAGTGTTTGAGTCGCTTTAAATAGATTCCCGGTTCCAGAAGTCTCCCCAGCTGCCAATTTAGGGTCGATTAATTGACCCAATAGGGTCGATGCATCGACCCTACAAAAGAGGCTCAAAATCAGCTTTAAAGTAGTCAATTCCGTGTCAGACTCTCCTTCTCCTCGATTAATCAACCAAAAGGGTCGATGCATCGACCCCCAAAAATCCGTGAATTTCAGCACACTTTTTGTATCAGATACTATTTCAGTATTTCAGTCATAACTTTCTATCCAGAAATCGGATTGAGGTGATTCTTGCACCGTTGGAAAGCTGACGAACCGATATACAACTTTTGTGTTTTAACAATTTCATAATTCGGCCGTCTTGAAGGTCCAAATTTAGCCGCAAGTCGCATCAAGTTCTCGATGACCCAAAGTTACAGTATTTTGACATTATTTTCAGAATTCTTGGGTTGTTTTCCACACTTGGCTTGTATTTACCTGAAACACTTCAAATCTAATAATTCTCATCAGATAGCCTTCATCGGACAGCTAAATATAGGTATTTAGGGGTGAAATATCATCATATTTCAATACTCATCATACCCCCAAACCTACACTTTGCTAGTCCTCGAGCAAAGCAAACTAAAGAAAATAAATGTCACTTTCGTAGGGAACACGATTGCACTTAGCATGTGCAACAAGCCTTTAAACCCCTAGGTGATCCCTAGTGGAGGAGTTGTGTCTCCTGAGGGTTTACAGTGAAGTTACCCACAAACTTCAATACATTTTTGAAACCATCGATAAAATTGAGTTTTCAAAATATGATTTTGATAGCATATATATTATTCAAAACTCAAAATCATTAATCAATTCAACATGCGAATTCTCAATTTTAAATAACAATGTTATACTAATCATACCAGTATCCATTCAAATTAGTCTAATGCTCAAATCGTTAGATAACTCATCCATTCATGCTTAAACATGAAGTGTGTGCATACCCAAACCAAAATTCATTCATCTCAGAACTAGTTTAAACGGGAAACCGTCAGATCTGTTGTTTTGACTCAATCCTCACTTTAGGTATACCCTTGAAATAAAATCACTCCGATGATGGGTAAGTTTTTGCACACATGTGAGAGATCAATACAAAGCAAATAAAAAGGTCTCACATGATAAATGAAACACAATGCAATCAATGAACAAAAATAAATCTCATAAGAAGATACTTGTATATCCTAAGCATGTCATATCAAGTGTCATAAGCATCACATATTTAATCTCCACAAGGCAGTTACCAATGCAAGATCAGATTATGAAGGTCTTTTTGTAGGGTTGTAATGGGGCTCAGGAAAGGGTAAGAAAGAATTGGAAGTTGGGATTCAAAATTTCTGAGAAATTGGAAAGGAAACTAACTTTTGATCTTTCTATTTCTCTTCTTTTTCTTTTCTCATCTCTCACTATTTTTCTCAATAAATTTTTTTTTTCTTTTTCTTTTGAATTTCCTTTTCTTGAAGCACCTCATATTTTTCATTATTTTTCACAAAATTTTTTTTTTTTTCTCCCCTTTTTCTTTTATATTTTTGCCATACACTCTCAGTAAACACCACGACTCAGTATCTTTTCACTTACTCTCTTTTCGTTCACTCTCATCCCTCATTCCTAATTTCTCATAAATAAGAAGGGTAAAGCTGAATTTTCAGAAATGGTGAAGGGTTAAAGGTTAACGTGGCTTATCAAAGAATGTATAAAGGTAAATTTTTCAATAGGCTCAAAGGGGTACTAGAAAGATAAATTTATATAAGGTAGGATATTTTAAGCACAAATGAGCCAAAGATGGCCTTCAATCATATCCTTAAAAGATGGTAACCTTGCCTATTTGTCTTGAGTAGATATATAGTACATTCTAACATAATGATATAAATTTGATTTTATGCAAAGTCACAAGCCAAAGTAAAGTGTATGAGATTATGCAAAATAATTTGTATTCAAAGAAAACTCCGAGTTTATGTATTCACTCATCAATGACGGGAAATTAACATTAAAGCTCACAGGGTTTAATCTCCGCTAAGAACCTAAGATTCAACATTCAAAATAGTTCATCGATTTCAAGTCTTAGCTTGGTATAAGTGTAAAAATTCTAAGCATGAATTTCAAAATTATCCACAAAATATCACATTAAGCTTCATCATCTTAGATACAAGTAATCAGAATATGACATCAGTATTCTCAAAATTAAATTCACATGCATCATCAACTAAAGTTTGAAAACAATCGCAAAATAATGTGCATGATGACTTCAAAACTAATTTTCTTTATTTTATTTATTTATTTATTTTTATAATTTTAAAAAATTAAGTGACGCAAAATAGATAACCATACCCCCAAACCGAAAGATGACAATGTCCTCATTGATTGAAATAGGTATTGCACTCCCAAACCTGTTGAAAAGTACCTCAACACAAAGATCAGGTGCAAAGAAGAGCTGCATTAAGTTGAAACATGACCAACCAACGAAACTAAAAATTTATTAAAGGTAATATGGCTACACTATTTAGGGAAATAAAAACAACCTAACTAAACTAAAAACTAATAAATCCTAAATCCTAAATCCTAAATCCTAAAAAGAAATTAGAATTTATTTTTATTTTTTTTCGAAAAGAAATTACACAAAATTGGGTTGCCTCCCAATGAGCGCTAGTTTAAAGTCGATAGCTCGACCTTGTGAATTGCTCAATCAGGGTGAGCAATTGGATCACTCAAAGGAAGAGTGTCAGAGAATGCAATTTCATTCTCAAGGAACAATTTCAATCGTTGACCGTTAACTCGAAACACATTCCCGTGTTTTGGGTTGATAATATCAACTGCCCCATTGGGGAGTATGCGAGAGATTTTGAAAGGGCCACTCCAACGGGTTTTTAGTTTCCCCGGAAATAGATGAAGTCAGGAATTATAAAGTAGAACCTGTTGACCAACAA
Source organism: Chloranthus sessilifolius (assembly GCA_021018995.1). NCBI lineage: Eukaryota > Viridiplantae > Streptophyta > Magnoliopsida > Chloranthales > Chloranthaceae > Chloranthus > Chloranthus sessilifolius. The sequence goes on along the minus strand of CM037597.1, from coordinate 26,092,416 downwards.
CGAAAGATTTTCATAGAATAGAGTGATCATGAACCCGTTTCATACGGCCCTTGTACAATTTAGCACAGTCATAGGCATTAGCACGGATTTCTTCTAATTCATTTATTTGGAACCCCTTTGGGCACCAGATTGCAAGAGATCAAAATTTAATGACTTAATGGCCCAAAATGCTCGATGTTCCAGCTCAACCGGGAGGTGACATCCTTTACCAAAGACCAACCGATACGGCGACATGCCAATCGGAGTTTTAAATGTTGTTTGATACGCCCATAGAGCGTCATTCAACTTTAGCGACCAGTCTTTATGATTCGGATGGATTGTCTTTTCTAAAATCTGCTTAAGTTCCCGATTAGAGACTTCAACTTGGCCACTTGTCTGAGGATGGTATGGCGTAGCGACTTTGTGCGTGAGACCATATTTCTTCATTAATTGGGTGAACACTTTATTACAAAAATGCTTTCCACCATCGCTGATTATCGCCTTTGGAATGCCAAAACGAGAAAACACTTGATCCTTGAGAAATTTGATCACTACTCTGTGATCATTCGATTTACACGCCACAGCCTCTACCCATTTCGAGACATAATCAACACCGACAAGAATGAACGTATTTCCAAATGAATTCGGGAAAGGACCCATAAAATCGATCCCCCAAACATCAAATAATTCAACTTCTAAAATTGGATTGAGCGGCATCATGTTGCGCTTTGAGATTCGGCCCAGCATTTGACAGCTGTGACAAGATTTGCAATGCTGATGACAATCCTTAAAGATCGTCGGCCAGTAAAAACCACTTTGGAAGATCTTTGCGGCAGTCTTTTTGGAACTAAAGTGACCTCCACAAGGCAACTCATGACAGAACGAGATGATTCGTGGTTGCTCAGATTCAGGAATACATCTTCGTATGATTTGATCAGGACAGTATTTGAATAAGTATGGATCTTCGAAAAAATAGTGTTTCACCCGAGCTAAGAAAATGGATTTCTCATTCTTCGACCAATGGTGAGGTAATTTCTCGGTGACTAGATAATTGACAAGATCCGCATACCAAGGTGGACAATCAATCCTGAACAACTGTTCATCCGGGAAGTGCTCCAAGATCGGAACAGGCTCGTCAGATCTCTTAATAATTATTCATGACAAGTGATCTGCCACCACATTTTCTAAGCCTTTCTTGTCCTTGATCTCCAAATCGAACTCTTGCAGCAACAAGATCCATCTAATTAAACGTGCCTTAGCATCTTTCTTAGCAAACAGATAACACAGAGCAGCGTGATCTGTGAATACCACGACTTTAGATCCTAATAAATAGGATCGAAATTTATCCAACGCGAAAACTACTGCCAAAAGTTCCTTTTCAGTGGTCGAGTAGTTCAACTGGGCATCGTTGAGAGTACGACTCGCATAGTAGATTACATGCGGTAATTTTTCTATTCGTTGCCCCAGAACAGCTCCAATTGCATAATCAGAGGCGTCGCACATTATTTCGAACGGGAAGTCCCAGTTTGGAGATTGAATTATTGGAGCTTTTATCAATTCGGCCTTAATGGTTTCAAAGGCTCGCAAACATTCATCATCAAAAACGAACGGGGCATCCTTGGAAAGTAAACTGCATAGCGGTCGCGCTATCTTGCTGAAATCTTTAATAAAACGCCGATAAAAACCGGCGTGTCCCAGAAAAGATCTGATTTCCTTCACTGCCCTCGATGGTGGTAGATTGGCAATTAAATCAACTTTAGCCTTATCGACCTCGATACCCTGGGACGATATGATATGTCCCAAAACAATGCCATCTTTAACCATTAAGTGACATTTTTTCCAATTAAGAACAAGGCTCTTCTCCTGGCATCGTTCAAGCACTAGTGACAAATGATTCAAACAGTCAGCAAAACTGTTGCCATGGATCGAGAAGTCGTCCATGAAGACCTCGAGGAATCGTCCGACCATATCCGAAAAAATACTCAGCATACATCTTTGGAATGTAGCTGGTGCATTACAAAGCCCAAATGGCATTCGTCGGTAGGAGAAAGTACCAAAAGGACATGTGAAAGTGGTCTTCTCCTGATCCTCAGGTGCAATGACTATTTGGTTATACCCGGAATAGCCATCGAGGAAGCAATAGTACTCATGCCTTGCCAATCTTTCCAATATTTGATCGATAAACGGAAGTGGAAAGTGATCTTTCCTCGTCATCAAATTTAACTTCCGATAATCAATGCACACTCTCCACCCTGTTTGAATTTTTGTAGGGATTAGTATGTTTTCCTCATTCTTCACCATTGTGACTCCCGATTTCTTAGGGACCACTTGTGTGGGGCTGACCCATTTACTGTCAGAGATGGGGTATATAATTTCAGCATCTAGAAGTTTGATTACCTCATTTCGGACCACGTCTTGCATTATAGGGTTCAGTCTCCTCTGTGGTTTCCTAGAAGGTTTAGCATTGTCTTCCAAATAGATTCGATGCATACACACCGTGGACTAATGCCTTTGATATCTTTTATCGACCAACCGAGGGCACTTTTGTGCTCTTTGAGTACATTCATGAGTTAGCCTTCCTGATCTACATCCAATGTTGATGAAATTACAACGGGTTGAGTTTGATTCTTCCCCAGGTAGACATACTTGAGATTTTTCGGAAGAGGTTTAAGTTCTAAGGACGCTTTCTCCTCCTCTTTCGGCTTTTCCTTAATTAATTCAATTTGAGTTCCACACTCTATATCCTTCTCTTCTCCCAGACGTGGTGTGGAGTCCAACATGTGATTCACTTCTTGGATCAGTTGATCCACATCAAAATTCTCTCCAAAATGCGCAAGACAAGCTTTTAAAGGATCTTCAGTCTCAGATGCGTGAAATATTTCTTCTATGATTTCATCAAGTATGCATGCTTGTGCATGTTCATCATCCTCCATGGGCTGCTTGGCAATATTTAAAATGTTGAGTTCCACTGTCATATTTCCGAATGACAGATTCATGATCCCATTTCGACAATTGATCAGCGCATTGGAGGTAGCTAGGAATGGTCTTCCTAGAATCACTGGGATGTTATTCTTCAAATTTGATGCTGGTTCAGTGTCCAAAACAACAAAATCTACAGGAAAGTAGAAAGAATCCACCTTGATGAGGACATCTTCTACAATTCCTCGAGGGATCTTTACGGACTGATCAGCTAACTGAAGGGTCATCGCAGTGGCCTTAAGTTCTCCCAATTCGTGCTCCTTGTACACAGAATAAGGCAACAAGTTGACACTTGCTCCTAAATCCAAAAGGGCTTGATCAATACGGTTATCGCCGATGATGATCGAGATTGTAGGACAACTTGGGCCCTTGTATTTGATCGGGAGCTTTGCTTGTAACGAATCAACTTGCTTGCTAAGAAAGCCTTTTTCGGAATATTTGTCTTTCTTTTAATTGTGACCAATTCCTTCAAAATTTTAGCATAAGCCGGCACTTGGCGGATGGCATCTAGGAAAGGAATATTAATTTTTAATTGCTTGAAAATCTCATTTATTCCTTCCTCATCGCGATTTTTTAGTGGTGCCATCAATCTTTGCGGGTACGGTGCTTTAGGAACAAAACTTCTCTTCTGTTCACTCTTTTCTTCTGATGTTTCTTTTGCTTGTACTTTATCATCAATTTCTTCTTTCTCCTCAGATTTCTTCTCTCCATCAGACTTTTCCTCCTCCTCTGGCAACACTACTTTGTTATCGACCTGCTTTTCAGATCTCAATGTTGTGATCGCCCGAATTTGTTGTTGATCATCCTCTTGTGTTGAAGTTGATGTTTGTTCAACAGCCATTTGGCCCCTTGGGTTAAGAACTGGCTGGCTCGGAAGCGATCCTTTCTCTCTTTCACAGAGAAAAGTGGCCAACTGCCCAATTTGGGTCTCTATTTTAGAGATTGAGGATGTGTGAGAATGAATGAGTTTCATCAGGTCCTTAGTAGAAGGAGTTTGTGTATGAGGACGTTGGGCAGTATTTCCCTGTGGAATGTTAAATCCAGGTGGTAAAAATATTGGCACAAAATTTTGCTGTGGTTGGTTTTGATAACCTCCCATTGGTTGTGCAAATTGAAAATTCTGGTTCATTTGCCTTGGCTGCCCAACTTGATTCTGATTGTATTGAAATTGATTCGGGTTATTGAACCCTTGCTGCTGAAATTTCCCTTGACCGTAGTTCTGCTGCGGTCCTTGGTTGAAATTTTGTTGGGGATAAAAATTCGTCCCCTGCTTCCTGGGCTGTATTCTTTGATTCTCTTGTTTCCATGAGAAATTTGGGTGGTTTCTCCAGCTATTTGGGTTATTCTCATTGAAAACATTTCCTTGATTTTGTCCATAATTATTCACAACATTTAGCTGTTGTCTTCATGATAGTTCTGCATTGAAGGACAATCATCTGCCATATGCATTGGACTTGCACAAATTGAACATGGCTCGGGTTATGTATTTACCATATGCACATTCTTCTTTAATTTCAATTCCTCCACTTGTTGAGTGAGGAAATCAATTTTAGCCATCAAATTCGGGGAATCCTTTACTACGTATAGTCCTCCTTTCTTGGTTGAACTCCCGGCTTGATCACGGGCTTTGATTGGTTGTTCCCGAGTCTTTGTGAAATCCCAGTACTGAGAATCCTCAGCAAGCTTTTCTAAGAAAGCATAAGATTCAGTTTCCTTAAGACTTAGGAATCTTCCGCCATTCATTTACTCCACCAGATGTCTATTTGGTTGACTCAGTCCACTGTAGAAACACTGAACCAGTCTCCACTTTGAGTATCCATGGTGTGAACATTTGAGTAAGAGATCCATGAATCTATCCCAAGCTTCATATAATCTCTCATCTTCCTCTTGCGTGAAATCTGTGATTTCACGTCTAAGGACATTAGTCTTCGCCATAGGGAAGAACTTTGACAGAAACTTTTTGACCATCTGATCCCAGGTGGTTATGGATCCCGATGGTAGAGTTTAACCAAGCTTTTGCTTTATCCTTTATAGAGAAAGGAAACAAGCGTAGCCTAACAGATTCTTCGCTGAAGTTTTGGTAAATAGATGAGCAGACACCATGAAAGATTGGAAGGATTTGAATGACATTTATATGAATTTCAAACCGGCCACCAGGTGTGGCGGGGTATACAATGCATGATGGGGTATTTGTAGTGATCAGAGAGAACAGTTCTCTCAATGTTGGTTCTTCCTCTTGTTCAAGTTGCCCATTCATGTTGTCAGTCATACTGACTTCAGTGGATGATTCCCTTGAAAATTTTTGCCTTGATCTAGCGTCCTTACGATTTGACCGGCAAGCACGTTCGATCTCTGAATTTAAAGGCTCTAAATTTCTTTCTTTAGAAGACCTAGTGTGCATGCAAATGACGCACAGAGCGGAGGTTTCGGGCAGGAAAACCTCAAGAAAAATAAAATTTTTTTTTTTTTTTTTTAAAGCAAAAATACTATTTTAATCTCCGAAAATTCCTAAAATTTACCGTCTACCAAAAATTTAGATTTTCTTAATTTAATCCCCGGCAATGGCGCCAAAAACTTGATGTGAATTTTAATTGTGATATTTCAGTCGCAAGTGCACCAATCGGATTGTATATAGTGGGTGCGGAGTACAAGATCGTTCCCACGAGGACTAATTTTGAAAGATCTAAAAAGACAAGACAATAATTCAAGAAATCCACTAAGATCTAACAGTATTCTACCAGTCTTATGATTTAAGCGGTTTGATGAGATGATAATTACTGACTACAAAAATAAAACTTAATTGATGATTCAAAAATAAAGATAAAGATGAAGATACTAAATCCTCCCATCTTTGGTCCGTTCTTCCCATAATACAAATCTACGGATTAAACTATGAGATATACCATTGAGAACAAATATCTTTTATGGAAGATAAATGGTCAAAAACCCCGATAGGTTCCACGTTGCATCCCTGCAATCAGGACTTAGATGATTTTCATATATAGATCTGAGATCAAGGGCATGGCTCGGCACACTTGATCTCAGGTTCAAATAAAAATCATCCCCAAAGTGGGTAAAAATTTCAACAATAATACCACCATAGATCTGAAATCAAGGGCATGGCTCGGCACACTCGATTTCAGATTAGGGAGTAATTAAGATAAAATTACCATTACAGATCCAAGATCCAGGGCATGGCTCGGCACACTCGATCCCGGATCATAATCGTAATTAGATCCACACGATGAAAGAAAAAAGACCATATAACAATGATTGGGTAAAATTACAGTCACAGATCTGAGATCCCGGGCATGGCTCGGCACACGCGATCCCTGTTAGTGGCGGGGATTTCATCCGTTCTTGATAGCACAATAACCATAAAATAAGATCTCATATTTTAATCCTAAATTTATATTATTAAAAGTACATCCCTCGGATGGGAATCATTAGATCCCCATCCTTACGAATTTAGCCACACATATTACAATTAAATGACATAAATAAATAAGGAAGAGAAAATAACATTAATTTAATGAATTAAAAATACCTCAACTTCAAAAGAAATTACTTTGATCCAAAAGTACAATGGTCTTTAGAAACGAGAATAATGCAGGAATAAACTTGAGCAAATATATAATAAACTAGAGGAATAAGTACTGGAAATTAAAGGAACAAAACTCTAAAAAAGGAATAAATAATAACTCCCTATTTCTATGTCTAACTATGAAAAAGAAAAGCAAAAAACTAAAACTCTAATCTCCTATCTCCCTAATTTCTCCTTCGAAGTGTTTGAGTCGCTTTAAATAGATTCCCGGTCGCAGAAGTCTCCCCAGCCGCCAATTTAGGGTCGATTAATTGACCCAATAGGGTCGATGCATCGACCCTACAAAAGAGGCTCAAAATCAGCTTTAAAGTAGTCAATTCCATGTCAGACTCTCCTTCTCCTCGATTAATCGACCAAAAGGGTCGATGCATCGACCCCTAGAAATCCGTGAATTTCAACACACTTTTTGTATCAGATACTACTTCGGTATTTTACCCATAACATTCTGTCCCAAACTCATATTGAGGTGATTCTTGCGCCGTTGGAAAGCTGACGAAAAGATCCACAACTTTTGTGTTTTGACAAGTTCATAATTCGACCGTCTGGAAGGTCCAAATTTAGTTGCAAGTCACACCAAGTTCTCGATGACCCAAAGTTACAGTGTTTTGACATTATTTTCAGAATTCTTGGGTTGTTTTCCACACTTGGCTTGAATTTACCTTAAACACTTCAAATCTAATAATTCTCATCAGATATCCTTCATCGAACAGCTAAATATAAGTATTTAGGGGTGAAATATCATCATATTTCAGTACTCATCAAGAATCTCAAGCTCCCGAGTTAGCGGGATCACTTGATTTACACTGGAGCAGTAGCGTATCAAGAATATTGAATTTAACAGAGTCTGAGTACTGAATCACGTAGAATGACCAAGAAATGCATTTGCATGTATGGTTTTATGATGCAATGTACTAAACTGTTATAGTTAGATAATAGCATTAATTTGCTAAACTAATTTACTAGATGCTCCTGATGCTATATATATTATCTCTTTTGTCATCAGATTACTGGCAGTTCAAGTCTATTTATTTCATAGCTAAAACAGGTTCATCAGTTCAAATAACCAATATCAGATTTTTACTCCTACTATGCTGATCAGTGTGTACATGTATACTCATCAAAGCTTCTATAAAAAACTCAATGACAATGCTTATACAATTATAAAACACCAACGTAGATGCCCTACCTGTGTATGTCGAGTTTTACTAGTATTGTCGTCGATGCACGCTCAGGCATCCGGGGACCTTATGCAACTCTTATTTCTCCAAAAATGATTTAAGTACTCCATGTGGCACCAATCTAGTAAAAATAGATTGATTTTTAATAACACTCATATTTTACAGATGAGTCTGTAGTTTATAGATGGCCAATAGTGCGCCAAGACCCAAATAGGTAATCACATGGACCCCTCTTGGATCCAAGGTCCGAAGTGCACAAACACAGCTCAAAATCTGTGCTGGGGGAGGTTGCCTCGGCAACACTCATATGGTTGTCACGGCAAGCCCTTCAGCTGGCCTTGTTGCCGCGGCAACCCTATAAGTGTTGTCGCGGCAAGCCCTTCAGCTGGCCTTGTTGCCGCGGCAACCTTATAAGGTTGTCGCGGCAAGCCTGTATATTTTTGGCTTGCCGAGGTGCAAATGGGGTTCCTTCTGTATTCTTTTGATCTATTGTTCTCCCCCTTTTTTCGATATATATATGTATATTCAAACATTATAGCATGTATAAACATAAATTCAATAGCAAATCTTCCATGAAGATCCGGAGTGCAGCAATCTGCACTCATGTTCATGTTGAGTCTAATTTCTGAGCTGCAAATTCATATGATCAACTCTTTTGTACAAGAACAAACAAAAAACTGACCTTTCGGTGATTTTGTAGTACCCGACAATCGATGTTGTGTTTGTCGAATTCAAAGATGGAGCAAGACTAGAATAAGTCTTGGTGAAGCTTATATGTTGTGGCTAAATTAAGAGAACTGAGAGCATATGGCTGTTGTTGATTTTCACAAAATTTCCTCTGATTTAAGTACCTGTGGTTTTTACTTAACAAAACTCAAAGAAAGCAAGGGAGATTTTCCTTATAACGGATGACATTAGCCTTGCGTGCATGCTCTCGCGAGATGACTCATTGGAGTCATGTTCTATTTTTTCCATGCAAGTAAGCAGCAAGTAGCTTACAAGCTACTTAAGATAAATGTTTTATGCAAAGCCAGTGTACTTTAGGTAAGGGTATTACATATAAAACAAAACAAGAAAAGCTTCTTGTATATATTTTAAACTAGTGTTTTAATGTATAAGTTAAAACAACGCAAGAATTCTATGGTTTATTTTACAGGTAAGAAAAAATAGGGAAAGCCACAAAAAGGTTATCTAATAGTCCCCCTCTCTCTTCTTGGTTATTTTAAGACGAATTAAAACTTGGGCTAGAATTCCATGCAACACTCACACGGTTTTGGGTCTGTATAGGCAGATAAAAATCAAATGATTTTGGCTTCAATGTAAAATATATATAACACTGATTGGATATAAGAAACTGATTACTGATAATGTAGTTTAATATTTTAATTTAATATGGCTGTGTCTAGCTTGAAGTCCAAATTTTTAAGATTTTCAGGCCTAGCCTAGTGAGGTCTTTATAGTGTTTTGGTGGAAACTTACACATGACCTAACCGGATTCTTATCACTTCAGTGCTACATCTGGGGGGATTGTTACATTCTCCCCTATTTTAGGAATTTTCATCCTCGAAAATAAATCGGGACTATCTGGGTAGTAAATGAATGCTGCAATCATGAGCAAAAATATAGTAAGGCCTACCCAACATGTGGTGTTTACTAACAACATTTTACCACAAGATAAGATTGAAATTAACTAGATGAAACTGAAATCAGGATCTACCTCTCATAGATAGAACTGAAATTGTGGAAATAAGAACACTCAACAATGGTTTTATTCCTACATGTGGCACATGACTAGGATTATAAATCATGAACAATTTTCAATTCAACAAACATGTAGGACCTCAAACATCAGAACCACCACAATCATTTATCATCAATCAAGACAAAATTTAAACGAATCCATAGAACTGCATTTTAAAAGTTACATACACCAAGAAGAACTACTATATCAGGAACTACTACACTCCTTACTTATCAATTATTGACATAATGTTTCAAATTTTCAATGATGTATCAAATTTTCAATCGGTCATAAATGAACAAGTTAGATAAAAATAAACGCAATTTAAACAACGAGCTTGTGAGGTTATAAGTTACAGGCTGGGGGCTTGGCTGTTGTTGGCCTGCGGAGGAAGGACCAGCTTCTTGTTGTTGGAAGTCTTGCTGAAACTCCGGGACCAATAACGCTATGTTTCGAGTGTATTGGGAGACGTAGTTGCGCGCCCACCCAATGTAAGGGTTTACAGCAGTTTGGAATGTATGCTCCATCATGATATTAGTTGCTTCTTCAATATAATCGATACGTTGATGGAGCATGTAATGGTTTCGATATAAATTATCGAATTGCAGGAGGGTTTGCTCATAGTTTTCACGCATGAGTTGGATAAGATCCGCATTTGTAAAAGTCCCTTGTATCGAAGGGATCGATTCGGTTTGGGGTTGTGGTTGAGGAGGAATGGAGGTATCTTAGGTTGGGACAGAAGGAATTTCTTGTTGGGCTTGTGGAGGACGACGAATTTGTTTAGCTTGGCAGTTACTCACCGCTTGGAAGGATCGTTGGTACACATTCCGCCAAATAGAGGGCTAAAGACCCGCATATTATCAGTGCGGACCTCTTCACCCGTTGGGATCTGATATGGGACTAGATTGACACTATCCGAGTGTCCTTCTAGCATCCGAGAAATCAATCGTGGGTAGGGGCAAGATGGCATAGAACTTGAAACGTTGCTTTGTAAGTGTTCATTGGCATACTTAATGCCCTCCCAGACTACCACAGGGGCATTTACCCATCGGCCTTCATGGACGGCATAGAGAGTTTGTAAGAGAGCATCTCGGCGCTCTCTTTCATGCTGCATGGGATATAAATTATACCGAAATACATAGTCCAAGAACCACATTTTCTGTGGTAATTGGCTGCGACGAATTGCAAGGCTACGATCAGAAGCGGTCTGTCCATCAGTCATCTTAGTGATGATATGATGGAATTTCACATCCCGTTGCCTGGGCATTTGTAGTCCTGTGGTCACGTCAAAATCAGGACTACAGTCTATAGCTTCAGCTATGTGCCGTATATCGAAGTAAAATTTTCTATCATCAATTTTGGTCTCTAATTGACCAACAGTTGGGGAGACTATCAAGTTTTGGTAGAAGAACTAGACTAAACGAGGATAAAATTGATTGTGAAATGGCTTATACAAGGTGCCTTACTCCGCCTGTTCCATGTATCAAATAGACCATGCGGTCTGGTCATTTGGGGTTAAGAGTTGATCATCAATGATTCACTCGGGTTCCATGGCTTTCGCAGCCCACCATGGGATGGGCTGTTCATGCTCAACGGGTGGATCGATCGGTTCGTGTGAAGGAGCAAGGCCTTTGCCCTTAGCTTTAGCTAAGGCCTTTGAAGGTTTAGAGGCTCCAACCTTTTTAGGAGGCATTTTACAATAAAAAAGATAAGGAAGAACAATGGAGTTGAGTTTTGATTTTTACCTCACAAAGGACCAAAAATCTGCCTGAGATTTGAACGAAATCAGAAAATAGAGGGTTTCCTAGAGTAGATCAGTGACATGCAGCTGCTGTAAACTTGATTTAGAAGAGTGCATGCATGGATACCAGCTTGGAAGGTTGGAAAAAATCGAAATGTGCACCCTCTCTAACAGACAAAACAAATGAAAATACTTGGAAGTGAGTTTCGAACCCACCAAATCTTAACAGAGTTGCCGCGGCAAGGTGTTCCGGATAGTGATTGGCTCGGATTTCGGGGCCCCTTATATGTGGTATAAGATTTTTTTGTATCTGGGTGTTCTTATCAGATACATGGTCCATCAAAAAAATATTTGTTGGCCTATTTGATGTATTTTTCTGTGTTAAAATTTTTTATTTTGATGGAATTTGATCCATTTTGTAATATTGCTTATAAAAATAGTATATTATCCCATCAATGACCCTTGGATTGGTCACTTGGGACCGGTGTTAATAAGTTGAGATATATACTAACTTAGGTGTCACTACTTCACCTTTTTGCAATATTATTATTATTGAATATTCAAATTATCTTGAATATTCTCAATAGTTAATATTATAAAATTTTATACTATTATTATATTTTAATGCTAAATATCAGCATGTTATTTCAAGATATTTTGATCAAGGTCCATAAGACTTAATTAATATATTTAATTTGCCATAATTTCTTGTCTACTGGTGCAAGGTGCATTTATAAAATATTTAAAATAACATTATAATCTAAGCAATTGAAATTTATTTGACTAAGTGTAACTATACTATACGTGGATTTTAAGTACATACCTTATATAAATAATCGAGGGTATTAAGCACGAATATTAGCTTCGCGCTCCCAGGTAGCTTCATGCGACCCATGATTCTTCCATTAGATCAGAACGAGTGGAATTCGCTTTGTTCTCAGAATTTGGTCTCTGCGGTCCAAAATCTGACCTGGTTCTTCGGTCACTGTTAAATCTTCTTGAATGTCTAACGGTTGATAATCTAACACATGCGTCGGATCACTGACGTACTTTCTCAGCATTGATATGTGAAATACGTCATGAATGCCTGCTAGATGCGGAGGTAACGCGAGTCGATACACTACTTCTCCTACTCTGCCTAATATAGGAAATGGTCCAACGTAACGAGGACTCAACTTGCCTCGTTTCCCAAACCGCATCATGCCTTTTGTTGGAGAGATTTTGATAAAGACGTATTCGCCAATCTGATAATCATTTCATTAGACTGATAATGAACTTTTAGTCAATTTATAGAAGACTTATCAATGTTAATTATTACTTAAAAATCAACACTGGTTCTTTTGATATCAGCGTAACTCTTTTGTCGACTCTGAGCACTCTTCAATCGTTCCCGAATAATAGAATAATTGCATTGGTGCTTTCTATCAGATCAGGGCCTAAAATCAACCGCTCTCCAGCTTCTTCCCAGTTAATCAGAGATTTACATCGGCATCCATACAGTGCTTCGAACGGTGCCATACCGATGCTTGACTGGAAACTGTTATTATATGCAAATTCGATCAAGGGTAAATGTTTATCTCATGATCCTTGAAAATCGAGCATACAGGTCCTTAACATATCCTCAATCACTTGGTTCACCCTTTCTGTCTGCCCGCCAGTCTGAGGATGAAATGTTGTACTGAAGTCTAACTTGGAACCCATTCCTTCTTGGAAACTTTGCCAAAATCGTGAAGTATATAAAGGATCGCGATCTGACACGATGCTTACGGGCATCCCATGTAATTGTACAATCTCCCTCAGATAAACTTCAGCTAATTTGGATGCTGTATATCGCGTACTATAGGGTAAGAAATGCGTCAATTTGGTGAGACGATCGACAATCACCCAAATGGCATTGTAACCCTTCTGAGTACAGGGCAAACCGAGAATGAAATCCATGGAAATATTTTTCCATTTCCATTCTGGAATAGGCAATGGCTATAGCAGACCAGCAGGATGTTTGTGCTCGACCTTGACTTGCTGACAGGTCAAACACTTTGCAACATATTTTGCTACATCACGCTTTAGATCGTTCCACCAGAACGTCTGTTTAAGATCCTGGTACATCTTCGTACTACCAGGGTGAATAACATATGCTGACTTGTGAGCTTCTTCGAGAATTTCTTGACGTAAGGCATGATCATCAGGTACACATACTCTTCCTCGAAATAATAATGACCCATCGTCCTTTATTGTGAATTCTGGCTGTAGCCCACTTTGTACCCCCTGTCGGATGGAAATAAGCTCTGCATCTAACATCTGGAGCTTTCTGATCCTATCAAATAGTGGAGCTCGGATCATTACTGCAATAAGTAAACCTCCAGTTGACGTTGCTCGCAGAGTGGCACTCGATGATACAATATCGCTGAGTAGTTTCCATCTTTGTAATCGTGTCACAAGATGAGATAACTGAGCGGAGGATTTGCGGCTAAGCGCATCAGGTACAAGATTGGCTTTACCGGGATGGTACTGAATAGAACAGTCGTAGTCTTTAAAAAATTCCATCCACCTTCTCTGTCTTAAATTTAACTCTTTCTGAGTGTAGAAATATTTAAGACTCTTGTGATTGATGAAGATCTCGAAGGTTTCACCGTACATATAGTGTCTCTAGATTTTCAATGCAAAAATAACTGTTGCTAGTTCTAGGTCATGAGTGGGATAGTTCTTCTCGTGGTCTTTCAACTGACGAGAACCATATGCAATTACACATTTCCATTGGTTCAATACACACCCTAGCCTACTATATGAGGCATCACTGAAGACGACAAAACCACCACTATCGGATGGTAATGCTAGAACAGGTGCGGAAGTGAATCTCCTTTTTAATTCTTGGAAACCCTGTTCACATGCCTCAGTCCACTCAAATTTAACATTCTTTTGAGTGAGCTGCGTGAGTGGTCCAGCAAGTCGTGAAAATCCTTCCACAAAATGTCGGTAATAACCTGTAAGACCTAGAAAACTTTGAATCTCAGTTACTGTTTGTGGCTGCTTCCATTGTACTACAGCTTCAATCTTTGCAGGATCGACCATGATACCTGCTTCAGAAATAATATGACCCAAAAAATTAACTTGGTTCAACCAGAAGTTGCATTTACTAAATTTGGCATATAACTGTGAATCTCTCAGTGTTTGTAATGCCAGACGTAGATGATCTTCACGCTCTGTCTTTGTCTTAGAAAAAATGAGTATATCGTCGATGAATACTACAATACACTGATCAAGATAAGGTTTGAAGACTCTATTCATCAAGTCCATAAAAGCAGCAGGTGCGATGGTCAACCCAAAGGGCATGACGAGAAACTCGTAATGACTGTAGCGTGTTCAGAAAGTTGTCTTCGAAATATCTTTAGCTTTCACCTTCATCTGGTGATAACCCGATCGTAGGTCAATTTTTGAAAAGAACCGCGCTCCTTGTAACTGATCAAAGAGATTGTCGATTCGAGGAAGCGGATATCTATTCTAGATCATCAGTTTATTAAGTTGACGATAATCAATGCAGAGACGCATTGAACCGTCCTTTTTCACAAATAATACCGGTGCGCCCCATGGAGACACCCTCGGTCTGATAAAGCCTTTGTTAAGAAGCTCTTGTAATTGCTCCTTAAGCTCTTTCAACTCTGCCGGTGCCATTCTGCATGGTGCTTTCGATACTGGATTGGTACCTTGAGGTAATTCAATAGCAAATTCTACTTCCCTATCAGGTGGTAGTCCAGGCAGCTCATCAGGAAACACATCCGAAAATTCACAAATGATTGGTACATCGGAAAGTGACATTTTATTCACTTTCTGTTCATCACTTTGTATGAAAGCAACATACCCTTGAGCACCTTCATCAAGTAATTGTCGTGCTCGAATTGCGAATATCAGCGAAAGAATAGTTGATGGTACGCCATAAAATTTAGCTGATCTCTTCTTTTGTGGACAAAAAGAGACAATCTTCTTGCGACAGTCAATGTTCGCATGGTGAGTGAACAACCAATCCATGCCAAGGATCACATCGTATCCTTGCATCGGTAACAAGATCAAATCAGCTACTGCTTCATATCCCCAGTAATCCTTGATTGAAACCATAATCGACCGGTATACTTTATCAGTCGTGAGAGATTGTCCAGTCGGAAGTGTAACGTCGAAAATAAAGTCGAGAGGTTCTGGAGTACCTCCTAACTTCTTTAATTTTTCAGCAAACTGGGGTGTGATAAACGAATGTGTAGATCTGAGATCAATCAAGACTCGTGCGTCATAACACAGATAAGCATCTTTTGGATATAATTGTAAGATACCTAAAGCATACAGACTAATGTTAGCTATATTACCTATTTGTATCAAATATTTAAAATAATAATATGTCAATCTAGGAATTTAGGATGTAATGTTCATAGTTAACTATATGCACCTTCTCTATCTAAAATGATAATTAATTATAAATTTTAATGTAAAAATTAATGGACAACCATACCTTGAATGATGTCATGCCTAGTCCTCGCATCTATCACAGTAACAGCATAAGCTCTGCCTTATACCGTACGTCGTGCCGATCGTAATACTGGTCCTGCCTTTGTTGCTATTCCGACTATTTTCGGACATTC
Source organism: Chloranthus sessilifolius (assembly GCA_021018995.1). Taxonomy (NCBI): domain Eukaryota; kingdom Viridiplantae; phylum Streptophyta; class Magnoliopsida; order Chloranthales; family Chloranthaceae; genus Chloranthus; species Chloranthus sessilifolius. The sequence goes on along the minus strand of CM037597.1, from coordinate 26,076,569 downwards.
TCTGATCCGATGTCCCATTTTGCCACATCGAAAACACGCACCAGAAGCTTTATGACACTCATCGGTCTTGTGTGCCTTCCCACATTTCCTGCAAATTTCTTTGGAGGCAACTGATGACGCCGTATAAGATCCCGTGCGAGAACCTGTCGGCCGTACTTGAGAAAACCAAGATGTACTTCGAGCCGCTGGTGAATAAGATTGATTCGGTACACGTGGAATCCTTGATGGTGCTGAGAATACCAATGGAGTATAAGGCCGTGCAAAGGCTCCTACAGCCGGTTGCAATGCTATCTGTCCTTGGAATCGTGGTCGTTTATTAATTTGACCTGCACTATAGGACTATGGAGCTTTTCTGGCCTTCTGTTTTTCTTCCCTTCTTTTGAACATGGTGTCCACATCGGCTAATCTCATCACGTTGGCATAAGTCGCTGCCTGAAACAACGAAATGCGTTCTTTGATCAGGGGTTTCAAACCCCATTCAAACTTTTGGATTTTCATCAGCTCGGTGGCTACCAACAAAGGTGCAAAACGAGAGAGACGTGTGAATTCTGCCTCATATTCTCTCACCATCATTTGACCTTGTACTAAGGTTGCAAACTGTACCTCAAGCTTATATCTCTCGGGCGCTGGGAAATATTTTTCATTAAATGCCTCGGTGAACTCTGCCCATGTCCATGGTACTCCGGGCATCCTTGTTCTTTCGACAGACTGCAACCATGGCTCTGCCTCACTCTCCAATTTGTACGTCGCCCAACTTACTTTTTCCTCCTCGGTGCACGTGACTCTTTGCAGTACTTTTTTAATCTGTGTTAACCACTTCTCAGCCTCCATCGGGTCATGCTGACCATGGAAACTTGGTGGTAGAAGTCAAACAAATTCTGTAAAACCCTCGGGACGTTGAACAGCAAGCATGGCCATAGTATTGACTAAGGATTGTGTCTTGCACTCTGTTCAACACCAGGAACACTTCCCATTGGTGGAGTATTTACAACTGGCGGAGTTTGCTCTAGCGGAGTATGCTCTGCAACATTCTCCATTGTCGTTTGATTTTCAGCTAGATGGTCATTCTCACCACTCCTCGAAGCAATGTCATGCTCGTACTCAGCTACTGGAATCGTATTCGGCCCAGTACGATGGGGCAACGGTGGTCTACCTCTACCCCTTCCACGACGCGGAGGCATCTGAACCTAATCAGATAAAAACTTGATCAAACATACAACTCAATCTAATTCCTACCTCTATTCTATTAGCAGATAATTTGCCATACTCGTATATGTCAGAGTTCAATCTCCAATGACTTAATGTCGGAGCTCTGATACCACCTGTGATAGCCCAACGTTTCCTTGTCTCTAAACTGGGAAAGGTCGCGCCATCGGATCACCTGACATGATCCTTTCAGCAAGGGGTTACTTCTTTAATTCAAAGTGATGCAAATACAGAAGCAATGTATTTTAACTCTGACAGATGGATAATATGGCAAAATAACTTATAGATAGTCTATAAACACTATAAATAAAATAACAGGTCAGATCTGATGTATAGCTTTTCACCGATGACGGCCACCCGTCATCTAAACAGTGAAAAGAAAACCTATACATCCCAATATATCTCTGAAACCATCATATATCATTTATACATGCCATAAAATTTATTTCTCTCATTCCTCTCTTTCTCAAACCCATATCCCCTCAGATCCCAAGCTACAAACCTATTTCGGGAAGAACTCTTCCGCGAAATCGTCTTCCTCGTCGTCGTCGTCTTCTTCTTCTCCCTTCCTCAGCACGTAGTAGGATCCGCATGCGTCGGTCGTGGTCTGCAGCTAAGACATTTAAGTCGTGGTATGAGCTATCATCAAAGCTCAGTAGAGAATATTGCATTGTTATTCTATATTGACAGTTTATCACTTTTTCATAGAGAAGCATAAAATAACATATGAATAACATGCTGACAAGCTGTATTTATGCATGATGTATCAAGTGTGAGAAACAAACTGAAATCGAAAATACATGCTGGCGAAAACAGGGAATCATCAAGGTCAAGCTCCCGAGTTAGCAGGATCACTTAGACTAGAATACTTCAAGCTCCCAAGTTAGCGAGATCACTTGTCAAACTCCCGAGTTAGCGGGATCACTTGATTCAAGAATCTCAAGTTCCCGAGTTAGCGGGATCACTTGATTTACACCGAAGCAATAGCGTATCAAGAATATTGAATTTAACAGAGTCTGAGTACTGAATCACGTAGAATGACCAAGAAATGCATTTGCATGTATGGTTTTATGACGCAATGTACTAAACTATTATAGTTAGATAATAGCATTAATTTGCTAAACTAATTTACTAGATGCTCCTGATGCTATGTATATTATCTCTTTTTTCATCAGATTACTAGCAATTCAAGTCTATTTATTTCATAGCTAAAACAGGTTCATCAGTTTAAATAACCAATATCATATTTTTACTCCTACTATGCTGATCGGTGTGTACATGTATACTCATCAAAGCTTCTATAAAAAACTCAGTGATAATGCTTATACAATTATAAAATACCAACGTAGATTCCCTACCTGTGTACGTCGAGTTTTACTAGTATTGTCGTCGATGCACGCTCAGGCATTCGGGGACCTTATACAACTCTTATTTCTCCAAAAATGATCTAAGTACTCCAGGTGGCACCAATCTAGTAAAAATAGATTGATTTTTAATAACACTCGTATTTTACAGATGAGTCCGTAGTTTATAGATGGCCAATAATGCGCCAAGACCTAAATAGGTAAACACATGGACCCCTCTTGGATGCAAGGTCTGAAGTGCACAAACACAGCTCAAAATCTATGCTGGTGGAGGTTGCCTCGGCAACACTCATATGGTTGCCGCGGCAAGCCCTTCAGCTTGCCTTGTTGCCACGGCAACCCTATAAGTGTTGTCGCGCCAAGCCCTTCAGCTGGCCTTGTTGTCGCGGCAACCTTATAAGGTTGCCGTGGCAAGCCTGTATATTTTTGGCTTGCCGAGGAGCAGATGGGGTTCCTTCTGTATTCTTTTGATCTGTTGTTCTCTCCATTTTTTCAATATATATATGTATATTCAAACATTATAGCATGTATAAATATAAATTCAACAGCAAATCTTCCATGAAGATCCGGAGTGCGGCAATCTGCAATCACGTTCATGTTGAGTCTAATTTTTGAGCTGCAAATTCATATGATCAACTCTTTTGTACAAGAACAAACAAACAACTGACCTTTTGGTGATTTTGTAGTACCCGACCATCGATGTTGTGTTTGTCGAATTCAAAGATGGAGCAGGACTAGAAGAAGTCTTGGTGAAGCTTATATGTTATGGCTAAATTAAGAGAACTGAGAGCATATGGCTGTTGTTGATTTTCACAAAATTTCCTCTTATTTAAGTGCCTCTGGTTTTTACTTAACAAAACTCAAAGGAAGCAAGGGAGATTTGCCTTATAACGGATGACATTAACCTTGCGTGCATGCTCTCGCGAGATGACTCATTGGAGTCGTGTTCTATTTTTTCCATGCAAGTAAGCAGCAAGTAGCTTACAAGCTACTTAAGATAAATGTTTTATGCAAAGCCAGTGTACTTTAGGTAAGGGTATTACATATAAAACAAAATAAGAAAAGCTTCTTGTATGTATTTTAAACTAGTGTTTTAATGTATAAGTTAAAACAATGTAATAATTCTGTGGTTTATTTTACAGGTAAGACAAAATAGGAAAGCCACAAAAAGGTTATCTAATAGTCCCCCTCTCTTCTTGGTTATTTTAAGATGAATTAAAACTTGGGCTAGAATTCCATGCAACACTCACACGGTTTTGGGTCTGAATAGGCAGATAAAAATCAAATGATTTTGGCTTCAATATAAAATATATATAACACTGATTGGATATAAGAAATTGATTACTAATAATGTAGTTTAATATTTTAATTTAATATGACTGTGTCTAGCTTGAAGTCCAAATTTTTAAGATTTTCAGGCCTAGCCTAGTGAGGTCCTTAGAGTGTTTTGGTGGAAACTTACACATGACCTGACCAGATTCTTATCACTTCAGTGCTACATCCGAGGGGATCGTTACAACTCCTCTAGCGGAATCTTGATTGCGGGCTTGTGAGGAGCAGCATCCTCACCACCCTCACCGTCCCTATCACCAGTCTCAGGAACCTCCTCCCTGCCAACCATCTCAACTTCACCACCGGTCTGGACCTCAGACGTCTCACCTCCCCCCTCGGCCAGTAGCTCTACCTCGGAGGCAGTCCATGAAAGGTGGTCAATACCCTCAGACTCTATCTCAAATCGAATAGCTTGGAAAACTAAAGAGAACTCATGAAACGGCGTCTGAAAAGGACGAATAGATTGTGAGAAATCACGAAAACACGAAAATCAACAACAAGGAAGCAAGAGCTCCAGATTACGAAAGATTTAGAAAACGAGCGTTTGAAGTCGAAACCTTGGGCTTATATAGAGTGCAGCCTAATCGTGCACCTGAATACGGGCGCACAATTGGACCGCGTGCTATATCTCCTCCGCACAAACTAAAATATATGCCCTTAACCATGCGCATAATCAATTCGTCGCCCGCGCACCTACCTGTCGCGCATTTGCAATAGAACGCACAACAAAATTATACGCCCTAAGCCAGGCGTGTGAACTCAATCGTCACCCGTATATTGACCAAAAACTGGCTGAATTATGCGGCTTTACCGAAGCGCGCAATCTTGTTACACGCGTCAAGCCGTGCACATAATTGACCCCTGGGTCTAACATTCCTGCGCACCTGACCTGGTGCGCAATCATTTTGAGCGCCCTGGATACAGTGCGCAATTGCCCAGGCTTAACAGAAAAAAGATGTGCCAGCCATCACCTGCCGAGGATGAGAGCTCAGATTTAGGAAAAAACACTGAACCCCGTACACAGTTCAGATTCACGCACACGCACTTTCACCTACGCATTTACACTCTCACAAAAAAAATTCAAAATCCACCTATACGCCCACAGTTAAACACCTTAAACCATTTAAGCCCGTCCAAAACCCATCCCAAATTGAGACCAAACCAGACTTAATACGTCCTAATGAGAATGCCTCCGACTAAATGGGGGTGCGCCCGATAAAAAAATGACAAAAAAAATAACAATAAAAACCTAACTAAAATTAACTAAGCCAAATTAACATTAAATAAAATTTTCACATAATCACAAATAAAATTTATTTAACATCAGAAAATTATTACAAATTACACCAAGGGCTTACCCTTTGAATTTACAAAATAATTATGGTCTCGGAGCGAGAGATGAACTTCGATTCAAGACAAACACTGAAAAACACCCGAGCCTGTAGACACTTAGGAGACGCAACCCTACAAAACCAGCCCAAAATAGGGGAAAATAATAGAAAAATTCGGAGAGGAAACACACCCTGAATGAAGACCAACAAGAATCTCATCTTCCTCTTCCGAGGTGGCAGAAAAGAAGGAGTGGCTCACAGAAATCCCACCCAGGATTTGATGGATACACCTATGGAAGACCAATCTTGGAAGCCCCCAAAGGGACACCGACTGCAGGATAATCCGCAGAGGCTGCCAAGGAACAACTGGCATCGGTTATGAGAACTCCCACACCGCTCCTTCCTTCGATTTCTTTTCCCCCTCCTTTGACTCTTCCACCTCTTTCCCTAGCATGGTAGCAATTCGGTTGCTACCTCATATTCCCAATGCCGCTCATCCCCAACAATGATAAAAAAATAAAAATTACAATCCATTTAGGGTCTAACACCCAAGATACAAAACTAATAAAATGATAAACTAATAAACGAAAAAATGCCCCAGAATAATAATAAAAAAAATGCCCCATAACTTTTGAATTAAAAAAAATGCCCCAAGTCTTTCCCCAATTTGAAATAAAGTTCAAAACAAAACCCAAGTCTTTAACTCCTCATTTATAACCTATGCTCCGTAAATCACAAGTGACAAGTGTTACACTCACAAGCCTTCTCTATCCAATTAAATCTAAACCAGACACATACCCCCCTTTAGAAACACTAATCCACAACAAATTTAGATAGACCAATAAACACACAACATTTATCCCCCTAAGAAACACAAGTCCCCCAAAAAATTGATAAACCAATAGGATTAAGACACCTGACATCCATCTAGACCCCTTTTAAGTTAAACCTTAAACTCACACAATTCACACTTAAAATCAAACATAAGACTAAAATAAAATACCTCAAACCTTAAATAAAAGCCCCAATCAATTGCAGAATTAAAAATAAAGTTTAATCTTAAATAAAGTAAATAAACACAACAAACATTTTTATTCATATATCAAATTCTTTTACAAGATCACCAGAGGCATACCTCCTGAATATACAACCCAAAACGAAAACCTAAATACCTAATTTACAACCCAAAATGAAAACTAAGCCCGAAGACCCAAGCTCGAAGCGTCCAATCGGAGGCTTCAAAAAAGGCGAGATGAAGGATTGGTTAGAGAACACATCCCTCCACTTATAACACCGTCTCTTCCGCCATCTTCACCTCCTCCGCCACCTTCGCCTCAACACTGCCTTCACTGCTCCCTAAAAGGGACTGATGTGAAAGCCGACCTCCTCCTTCCCAATACCACCCATTCTCAAAGTCACACCACTATCAAAAGTCCCGTCAGGTTGAAGATCACGCAAAACCACAAATAAAGGAAGAAACGACATCAAAATCCAATGGGTAGATCATAAGTTATCACTAAAACTCAGAAATTAGAGAAAAATAGGAATGAATGAAGAAAAATGAAAGGAATTTGGGTATATATAGACACCCGCTTAATTGAACTCCCCAAACAAAATGCACAATTCGATCATGCACCTACATGAAAATGCTTAAAAGCAATCATGCGCACCCCAAGGGGTGCACAATTGAACTTCTGCCCGTACGCAATCTCGACACAACCATCACGTGCAGGTACGCCTACACACAATACAATCATGTGCCCATCTCACAGCGCAGAATCCGAAGGGACACCAGCACAGTGACCTGGCGACGCTCTGATCGCCCTCAAAGATTCTTTCGCATAATTGGATTGCACGCTAGTACAGGAGGTGTGGAAATTAAGCACTAGAAAACTAGCATGTAATTCAATTAAACGCCCGGAAACATGTGCTTAATTGAAGGAAAACCTATAAAAACTCTTTTTCTCGAAGAGAGAGGAGGCTGCAAATTTAGAAAGAAGAGACCACAAATTCCGAAACTAGAGAACTCCGAGGACAAACCCATAGAGCAACCTAGTCATAATTTCAAGATTTAAACTCTGAGATTTCTCTCCGCATCCCCGACCCTAGGTAAGAATTTAACTTTTAGTTTCCGACCGTAGCTTCTAGTCTTTAGATTTAGGGTTTTTCTTAGTTTTAATTATTAGTCTTAATTTTCAGTCTTAGACCGTAGCACCCCCTTTTTTTTTAGACCGTAATCTCTATATCTGGTTCTAGTCCTCAAAGCCCGGTCTAATTCACCGACTCTTAAGGCCTAATTCTATTTCAAAATCTCAATTTATAGTCCCATCATTAATCTCTAGTTCTAACTCTTAGAGTTCAGAACCAGTCTTTAATCCTACGGTCTGATTTTTCTGATTTCGACTCCGATTTCAGTCCTTAGATTTTTTTTAGCCTTTAGTTTTAATCTCTAATTTTTTTATGGTTCTACTCTTTAGATTCTAATCCTTAATTCTTAAGTTTTAGAATTCATCCCTTAGGAAATCATTGCCCAAATCCTTAGTTTAGAGCCAACTAGGTCTCCCCAACCTTTTCTCAATTGTCAATCCCATCACTTATACATTTGACTCATTTTGAGATATCAAATGAAGTCGGATTGAGGCAAAATTAGTCACATTGGAAAGCTTATCGAAGTAGATTTCCAACGAACTAAACAATGAATAATTCTGACATGTATCGAAGAAGTTATGGTTAGTCTTTGGCCGCTACGCAAAAAGTGACATTTTTCAAAACTCCTAGTTGAATTAGGATTAGTATCAAATGAAGTCGGATTGAGGCAAAATTAGTCACATTGGAAAGCTTATCGAAGTAGCTTTCCAACAAACTAAACAATGCACAATTCTGACATGTATCGAAAAAGTTATGGTTAGTTTTTGGCCGCTACGCAAAAAGTGACATTTTTCAAAACTCCTAGTTGAATTAGGATTAGTATCTTTATTATATTATTTTATAAAATAGGATTTATAGTAAAAGCCTATAAATAAGACCTTTACCTCCTATACAATTTTTTCTTATTCAATTTCCCTTTATACTATTTTCCTCTATACAATTTTCCTCTATACAATTTTTCCTTATACAATTTCCCTCTACACAATTTTCCTCTATACAATTTCCCTCTGCACAATTTAGATGATTTCTATAGGTAATTTCTTAATCCTTAATTTTCTGGTTTTAGTTCTTAGGTTCTAGAACCAGTTCTCCTTTTTTATATTCTAGTTCTACATTTAGGTTCTAGCCCTCTAGTTCTTAAATTCTAGATCTTAGGTCTTAATTTAAATTTCTAATTTTCTAATTCTAGTCCTTAGGTTCTAGAATCGGTCCTTAATCTCACGGTCCAAATTCTCCTAATTTCGACCACGATTGTGGTCCTTAGATTTTAGCTCTAGTCTTAATTTCTCATAATTCTAAATTCTAAAATTTGCTTTATAGTTACGGTTCTTAATTCTTTTTTTCTTTTAGCCCTTAAATACCAATCATCAATCTCTCAATTTATAAAAAAAATACTACTTTATAATTCAAATTAAGTCTTTTCAATTTTCAGCCACCCGATTTACCTAAGGGAGCTTACGGAGGGTACTCGGGAACGAGGCCAATCCTCCTTAGCATAACGGGCCACACCCCCCTTTTTCCGTTTATTTATTTCGTTTAATTTTATTTCAATAAAACTATCATGCTTATTTAAAATCCGAATTTCCATAGAACTGACAAATTTTATTTAGTTAGAGTTTTATTCAAATCAGTACAATTCTAATCAGTCATAACATAATTAAGAGCGATTGTCTTCCTAGTACAATTAGGGGACTAATATTAATTAGACTTCTAATAGGATTAGGAAACTAAATTAATTAGAGCTCTAATAAGATTAAAATGTTTAAATTAATTAGACTCCTAGTGGGATTAGGAGACTTAATTAAATTAGACTCCTAGTAGAATTAGGAGACCCTTTCTTAATCAGACTCCCAATAGGATTAGGAAACTAAATCAATCAGACCCCCAGTAGGATTAAGAGACCAAATTAAATAAAATCCCAGTAGGAATAAGAAAATAAAACCAGTTACAGTAAAGGCAACCCACAGCTGCTGACGTTCGCCGGTGGACGATTCAGTAAAGGAGTTCAACCTGCAAGCCCCCGCTTCCCTTTAAAGCGTGATCAGTGACGTGTTGTAGCATCAATAAATATCTGCAGCTGACGATCACATCTTCTCAGGTATTCTTCATTTAGAATTTGCCTCTTTAATTTTAGCATTTAATATTTCCTAATTTATTACTCCATCATCGCCATTGCCAGAGTCTGCTTAGGATAGAATTGGGCCACTAGTTCCGGGGACCGAAAGGAACCAAGAAAAAGCGCGCACCAACAAACTAGAGATCACGATGGGACTCTTTCGTTAAGGTTGCCCCAATTTAATTTATTTTATTTTCTATTTTCCTTGCTTTATTTAATTTGGTTTCATATTTTTCGCTTTTTATTTTGATTTTTATTTTATATCGCTTTATCACTTTTCTACACACACTTGCACGTGGATAAACCTTTTAAAAAAAAAAACAAAAAAAAAAAAAAAAAAAAAAAATCAAAGAAAAACCATTTTAAAATGGCCAGCATCAGAAAATTGAACTTTAATGATAACGACCCACCCGTATGGGGCTCCCATAGCGACCCCGAATATAACGTTAGGCCGTCTCCGTGGAAAACCCAGCGTCGCGCTCGGGTAAACATGGTTAATGAGAGTGGAAAATACCCCTTCACTCCACGAAATACAAATCATAGTGATAGCACTGAAGAAAGTGGTACTGAGTGAAGCTACCCCGATAGTCAAGTTATGGACCACACTCCCAATGCACTCACAAAAGGGGGAAAAAAAGTCAACGCATGGCTCCAGTCCCAAAGACAAGTTACTCCGAAGAACAGATAAAAGGAAAGGACGTCGACTCCTCCACATGCTCCGGCTCCCCCTACACATAACACATATACCCCTCACACCTTCTAGAACAACAACTGCCGAGGGCAACCCTCCCCCAAGGCATCTAGAAAAGACACCGCGATAAGCGTAAACAACCTCCACCAATTTCTAGATGACTACATAGCTAACAAAGAACGCTCCAGTCACACTTTTGGATTCGACAAATTTTGCTGAAACATCGACTTCACTGTACCCACTAGTTTTAAACCTCCAAAATTTAACAAATATAACGGTACCGAAAACCCAAAGCACCACTTGGCTTTATTCTGCAATGACTGTTGACCAATCCACACCAATCATGGGCTCTTGATCCGCTACTTTCAGAGATCTCTAGAAGGAGAAGCCCTTGACTGGTTCGTGGCCTTACCTTTAACCGAAATCCAGACATTCGAAGAGTTAGCCAACAGATTTCTAGATCAATACCAACACCTGACTCTTGAAGAAATCAGTCTCGCTGACTTGATGCACACAAGATAGGAGGACGGTGAAGACTTCTCGACATTTGCCAACCGTTGGAGAAGACTTGCTACTCTAACGGGGAATCAAATAAAAGAAAGCGATGCGATAGAAATCGTGATTAGCAATACCCGAGAGCCTCTTTGGAGCATTCTCATCCTAAGCGACTATCACGACCTCGCTAGCCTTTATCAACGTGCCTCATGCTTAGATCGTCGATTGAAGAATGGAGACCTCAGTCCTCCTACCTTAACCTCCAACAGACCCTCCTCCGAAAATCCTGAGACACACCCTAAACGAGACTCTAGACTCTAAACAAACTCACACGAACCAAGAACCAAACCAAACAAACCCTCAACTGTAGCACCCATACGACCAAGTTCAAGATCTATGCACAAACCTATACCCTGACCAAAATCAATTATCACACATAAACCAAGGTCAACACCAAAACCAACCACTATACACCAACCAATATATGAACTCGTACTATGACCAAAACCAGTGCCCCAACGACACGCAAACTAACACCACCTATTACAACTCATTGTTCAATCAAACTCAACTCGCATGCGAGACTGTACACTCATTCACCCCCGCCCCATTCCACCCAGCTAGCCTGATCCGAAGAATTGGACCTCCCTCAAAGCAAAACCATACTATTCACTTACAACCAACCAACCCTATCTCACGCACCTATAAACGCGAAGTTACCTTTCGCCCTAGACTGGTTACCAAGATCACTAAAATCCAAACTATCACCGAATCCACCCTCAGCTAACTCAACCCATCCCCAAACTCATCGCCGAGCTCAACACGCTTATCTCTGAACCAACTCAACCTACTCTTGAATCTGATAACCTACCAACAAATGAATCAATCCCCACACCTCCTGAACAAACCGAACCAATGACGCAAACTACTCTCGAACAAACTCACGTGTCAATTCTAGGAGAAGCTTTCGAACCAATCAATCGGTATTATACGATGCCATTCATACTTAAACCAATCACAAAACCAAACTCTGAACCCAAATCAGTAATCAAATCTACTCCCAAAATCACTAACCCTCTCGCTTCTAAAACTAACCCCCAAAATTGAACACATTTTTGAATGCATTGCCCCACTAATCTCAAAACCAGCCACTGAATCAATCCCTACACCTACTTTAAAACTTAAACTCAACAACAAACACATTACCCCACTAACCTCAGAATCAACTCTCTAATTAACTTCGACGCCCACTTCGGAACCTAAACTCACTACCACCTCACCAACTTCAAAACAAAATCTCAAACCCAAATTTGTTACCAAACATACCTCTGAACCACCCATTTCACTCACTTCAGAATCAACCATTGAACCGACCTCAAAACCAACTCATGAATCAACCCCTACAAAACTCGCCACCGAACTTATCATCCCCTTAACTCCAAAATAGGAACTTAAACCCACTATTGAACTTACCGTCCCACCAACCATGAAATTGAACCCCAAACTCAAACCTATTATAAAACCTAAACTTATCATCAAACCTAAACCTAAACTTATCATCAAACCTAAACCTAAACCTACTATCAAACCTAAACCTACTATCAAAACAAAACCTATTATCGAATCTAAACCTATTATCAAGCCTAAACCTATCCTCGAACATGAATCTATCACCGAACCTAAACCCATGATCGAACTTGAACCTATCATCGAACACGAGACCAAATCGATCATGGAACTTAAACCTATCGTCGACCCTACACCTATCCACAAGCTAAAACCCTCTATCAAAGGCGAACACGCCATCAAATCCGAACCCATTGTCAAACCTGAACCTATCGTCAAACCTAAACTGATCACCGAATACAAACCTGACATCAAGCCTCCAACTATCAGCGAATCTAAATCGACCCTCGAACCTAAACCTACCGTCAAACCTAAACCAATCACCGAACACTAACCTGTCATCAAACCTCAAACTATCAACAAATCCAAGCCCATCATCAAACTTGAACCCATCATTAAACTCGAGCCTGTTATCGAACACAATCCCGGTACTAAAATCAAACCTATTCCTACAATGCCAACTCCACTCACCTTTGAGCCTACCACAAAACCTATCAAGGAGTCGATCATTGCTCCTACTTTCAAAGTCAAACTAAACCCAAATCTTACGACGCCAATCACCATCCAAATCAACATACCTCAAATCCCATCAGAACACAAAATCAATGCCACAACTAAAATCGCTTCTGATCATTAGACCCAAATCTCCATGGACATCACAATCAAAACCTTCACCGAATTTCAATCGGCGACAAAACTACTACGTCAAACTTCTGATACTCAACCTCCTCAAAAAATTATAAATAAAACTTTAAAAATACCTCACGATAAACCCAAAGTACTAATCAAACTAAACAAGCATAATCAAACAAAACTGGACCGCCCCACACGTAGGAAAGGCCAACCTTGGCCTACACCTTCGAGTCTCCTCTTCCTACTCTACCTCTGCCTTATCTTATCACTACCTTTACAACACTACCGTCCCTCTCAACGGTTTCCACTCCAACTTCACTCGCAAATAGCTTTCCAACCACCTGCAAATGACCTCGAAGAACTCCTTAACAACTATATGCTTCATCTCTACGAGATTCCTCACTCTGTCGAAAAATAAAAGAAGGTCCCTCCTGATAAGGAGACGCCGGACACAAAAGACCTATCGAAGGAAGAAATCAAACGACACCACACTTATTTTGATACACTATACCATCTAAAACATGAACTTAAACATAACCTCACTCTCATCCCTCATCGATCAGATCGAAAGGGATCGAGGGCCCCGAAACAATATTATCTAATTGAACGGTCACTTCGACCATCCAACATGTCCCACCAAGTGGACTTCCTGAGTCAGTCCCCCACCTAAGGAACTGATGTTGTACCGTAACACAATAGTAATAACAAAAAATAATACAAAAAAAAATATATAAAAATATAAAAAAGTATAAAAAAAAAACTACAAGTATAAATGCCCAAAACGTAAATACTCGAAAATAAAAATACTCTTCTATGCCCCAAACCTTTCGGACTTATATTCGACCGAGAACTCGAAATCGAGGAGCTACTGCTAAGAAAAGTGTCCATACAACCACCTCGCCTGGAGGAAATCAAAACCCACAAGGGAAGTCCTTATATTATCTCGACAACATGCCCAAGAAACAGCCACAGGGGAAGGACTTTCTGACCCTTGGAATCATAACTCAATGACCATCATATTTCGTAGCCTAAACAAATATACTTATATACCTATCATCCTCGTAGTCATTACAAGGCATTCGTCAGTCGTAGGTCATTATTTTTTAAACCATTTTAGGTGTCATCTGACCCGTTGACCACCTTTCTATTCGGGCGAGTTTATCAAAAGGACTAGTGGATCATGAAATTCTCTTTTTTGAAATATAGAAAACTCTGGATTCTCACACACCCTTCCAACCATTGGAGTCAATGTTAGAGCAAAAAAAATGAAAATGTAAGGTTCCATCAAACCTCATAATTCTTGCGTTAGCAGGTTGTTAAAAAAAAAAAAATATATATATATATATATATATATATATATATATATATATATATATATATATATACGGATAAGAAGCACAACCGAGTGAAAGCAATACGATGAATGAACAGCCAATGAATTCAAGGAAGTATAAGCAAATTGTGAGACCATTCCTGGTAATCTTATTAGGAAAGTATAAGCAAACCACGAGGGCATCCCTGCCATCTTCACACTACTAGATGTCATCGTACGATGGCGGGAGGAGGATCAAACTCCTGCTAACTATACAATTTGATGATTTGATGGTGTTGGATCATGACGGAGAGCTCAATTATGGCATCGCATTATCCACCCGAGAAGAAAGTAGTTGACTACTATTTTAAAATTTGGATGAATAAGAAGCTACCCTCAGATCAATAAACCTTACCTCCTCTTGACCCTTTATTTTGTTTTCAGATAATGGATTAAATGATTTTCAAAATATCTTTTAGAATAAAACCGAAAACTCTCGAATGACAAGTGATGCAATCACTATTTATCTATCATTCCCCTCAATCCTTGTTGAAAACTATGATGCATGATGATCATTCTGCACTTACAAAATCAAGCCTGCCATGTGGCCGAAATAATCAAACTACTTCCCAATGTGGGATCATTGCTAATACACTCCAGGGCATCTGTGAGGCCAATGAAACTCCCACCATCACTTAACACTGGGGCATTTTTTTTTAAGAACGCTGACACCTTCGTAGCGATACTCAGGTCACAAGATCGATACCCCAAACTAGGGCATTTTTTTTAATTTTTTAATTAATTTAGTTCTTGCTTCCCCACCTTGAATACCCCAAACTGAGGCATTTTTAAATTTTTTTTTTTTTAGTTCTTACTTTTCCGTTGTCGGACCCCAAAACGAACACCTGAAATAGAACAATAGAGATACACTCAAAAAAATAAATATCATACTCTAATACTACCCATTCCCCTTCTAACGTAACATATAATGACAAACATAAACAAACATAAATGAAACAAACACAATAAGAGAAAAATATTGCTCATTCTCAGCAATAAAGAAAAAAATAATATAATTACAAACCTCTTAGGATTTAATACCTGAGATGTAAAATAAAAGGGCAGAAAATATATTAGAAACTAAAAATGCCCCAAACTTTTAAATCCTAAGTTTAGAAACAAAATTTAAAACAAAACCAAGTCCCTTAGCCTCTATTGATAACATGCACCTCCTAAACAAGTGTCACCCTCACAAATATCCTCCAGCTAATTAAATCTATGGCAAGCCTAGATAAGCCAATAGGATTCAAACACTTAACACTCCTTTGGAAACTTTAAATTAAACCCTAAATTCACACACTTCTAACAAGTGTCATCTCAAATCAAATAAAAGACTAAAACAAAATACTTTAAACTTTAAACAAATTTTTTTTTCTAGAATAGGACCCTGACTTGTTTGGGACCATAAAATAAATGCCCCTAACAAACCCATCAGAACTAAGTAAACCCTCTAAACAAAACTCAATAGAACAAATTAATCTTGGGATAAACCCTCAATAAATTCGGAGTGAAACCCTAAACTAAATTAAATCCTAAAATAAATCAAACAAATCAAATAAATCCAGCTAATCCATCAATAAATTAAATCAATAAACATGCATAATAAAACAAAAAAATGCCCCTTTATTTATAATTTAAAACTTTACAAATATCACCGAAGGCATACCTCCTGAATATACAAACTAAAACGAAAACCTAAAACCTTAACCTACAACCCGAAATGAAAACTTGGTTCAAAACTAAGACAAAAAGAGTAGCAGATTCCATTCGGAGCGTCCAATTAGAGGCTTCAGGAAGGACTGGTGGGGGAACACATTCCTCCACTTGTAACCCTTTCTCTTTCGCTATCTTCACCTCCTCCACCGCCGCCTCCTCAACGCTGCCTTCACTGCTCCCTAAAAAGGAACGGTGTGAAGACTAGCGCCCTCATTCCCAATACCGTCCATCCCCAAAACAATATTGTCCCCGAACATCACCTCAAGGCGAAGCTCACGTAAAATAACGAATATAGGAAGAAGCCCCATCCCAATCTGACGGTTAGATCACTCAATATCGCTGAAACATGAATCTCAAAACACCAGAACATTCAAAAAAGTCAACACTCGAGATTAAACCAAAGAATGAGAAACAAATGAAACCTCCCTCGCTTATATAGAGTACGGCCTTAATCATGCGCTTAACCACAGGCGCTAAATCTGATCAAGTGCCACGCACCTTGCGTTCAATCCAAAACCTGTGCTCCTAACCAAGCGCACAATGAGGCTATCGCCCGAGCAAGTGGCACTACCTTCCGATCCCACGCTAGAGAAAGGCCGCACAATCCGATTAGGCGACCCACTGCCGCCGTGCAATTTGAAAGGTCACCTATACACTGACCTGGTGATGCTTCGATCACACGCAAGGATTAGAGCGCGCAATCCAATCCCACGCTAGCATTCACACGCGTAAACAACCCCTTTGGATATGGATCGTACACTTGGAAATAGGCGTGCAATCGGATTGTGCGACCAAAAACAGGCGCACAATACTTGACTTCGGGCAAAATCTAAACCCTCATACACTTTGTCCCATCCCGTTCATGATTCTTTTATCACATTGCGGTCATACCCTTTTATCCCTTGTGTAGCCCTATAGGTTGTTCTCGCAGAAAAGAAAGACCTATTCCCCCGTCTCATCGTGTACCCTTGCCCCATAGGAAGCGCTAATCATACCCTAGTCCCATTGCGAGAAGATATATACCCTTAACCATAATGCACTCACAATCCCCACCAGTAAAGGAGAACCCCATCAGGATAACGTGCACACACGTGATATCACCGTGATATCCAACCCCATCACAGAATTAGCCACGCCCTCATGCCCCATCACGAAAAGCCGAAAGCAAATCTCCCAAAAATGCAAATACGCCAAAAAAAAAAGCCAACACAATGCAACCATGACGTGACCTCACATAACCCAAAATCTGCCAAAGAAAGAAACAAAATACACTTATTACGCAAGTATCCTACCGGCGTCCCCTCGCTGACCACGCTTAGCTCACTTCCCATCGCGGACACCACTACCTGAAAAAAAAAATTTCAAACAACACCGGTCGCACTAAAAGAAGAAAGGGAGAAAGCACGATTACGTCCCATCACCGAAGCAAAGAGCCTCCTCCCAAAGTGCTCGTCACAAACCTACCAGAACGCTACCCCAACAGAAAGGCAGGAAGACGTGGGACTCCTCCCATGTCCCATCGCATTTCACTACTGCCAAGCTACAGCACAAACATCCCAAAAATACCTCTCAAATTCCATCGTGGTATTGCTACAATCACCAAGACCCCACCACGACATTGCACCTAGAATGTTGCATTACATTGATAGCCACCAAGTCCCGTCGCGATGCTACAATACCGCCAAAGTACCACCGCTATAATATTCCCAAGGTCCCACGGCACAATTCAGGTAAGTATCACCCCCAGGTAAGTACTACCCCTTTTTCAATTACTCGATATTTCTTCTAAATTATAATTATCTACGATTAAGTCAAAATGTTTTCAAAACTCGTCTCTCTCAACTCGCAAATTACTGTAGTCCTCCCATAAGAGACAATCATCAGTATTCGTCGAGAAGGTTAGATGGAGTATCTGACATGCCAAGTGTCGTCTTGACAATCATATAAGCGGTCGGGTCCACAAATCCCGTACCGGTGGATCTGCTCAGCGACATCTCGGAAGCCACGTTTTCTGCCATTTTACCACTGAATTGATCTTAAGTTAAAACCCCCAAAATTTCATAACCCCTTACTCATTCTAAAATCTTTTATCTCAAAAATCTTTCTTCTCTTACTTACAAAAAAGAAACAAAAGAAATAAAAAAACAAAATGAACAAAATACATAGACCCGACTCACCTTTCTTTAAATACCATAACCAACTACACTTAGCCTTGACCTTTAATTTCTAAAACCTCTGAACTCGCAATCGAGTGCATACACCACTGTGCAGAATCACTTGTTCAGATGCAAAAACAAATAATGACTCCAGATGAATCAAGTGCATATGCCACTGCGCAGAATTTAACTAAGCACACTTCACAAAATTTACCTCAATTACCAGCCCAAATCAACCATTCCCCTGGGAAGCCAAACAATGAGTATACTCAATCTAAGAACTTACAAATGCCTATTGGAAACGGAATGCCTGACGCGCATTTGTGTGAGCAATAATGCGCCCGGTCTGACATGACTTGCAAAAGCTCTCGATATTATATACTATTTCATCTCTTTTTTCCGGTCTCTGCACCCTATGGACATTTGATTGATGCCCCGATACCTCGATTGCATAAAATCCATCTGTTAACTTGTGCCATATGATGTGATGCGCCATGCACCCGCTGATCTGAAATGTGCCCTTCGATAGCTACCATTTGCCCTTCAGATGTTTCATTAAAGCTTGTGCTGATAGATAAGAAAGCCAAGCTTGTCATGTCAGCATCACCAATTCACATTTGTGAATTCCCAAGAAATGGGAAGGCACCTTGAATGAGGGGTGTCTACTTCTTCGACGCGTGCTTACTTCGCAAGAGCGCACCGAAGAGGGGCATCTATAGACACCATCATTTAGCCCTCTCGGAGTACACGAATTCGTTTGGTCAGCCCTTGACCTTTTTAACCCTCAACATGGTACCATGCAGCAGTACACGACTGAACACAAGCTGAAACAATAGCTCTGTGGCTCAGATACTAACGTAGGGAGGCTATACACTAAGCAATAGTATATAGTCAGGATGCAGACTGAAACAATAGTCCTGCATTCCATTCTTGAGACCATACCCGAACAACCCTGAATTAAGCGCCTAAAAACTTGCACGTAATTCAATCATGCATAGAACCACAAGCACACGATCAGTCCCCTTTCAAATCAAACTTCCTTTTACAGACCGTTTTGAGACTTGATTACGCGCCTGGAACAGAACGCGCGATCGGATTGAGCGCTACACTGTCAGCGCGCAATTGGCCTACGCTTGACCTAGTCTCCTACCCTTGACCCCTACGTTTTCTTGATTAAGCATTTCAGGTAACATGCTTAATTGGATTATGCATGTCCCATCACGCGCGCAACTAGCCCTAATTTTGTTAGGACTAGGAAATCCGTTGAGTAATTCAGCCGGTCACTCACTGAGTCTGTTACCGACTCAAAGTGATTAAGCGCTAGAAAATTGGCGCGTAATTCAATTAAACGCCTGGAAATAGGTGCGTAATTAAAGGAAAACCTATAAAAACTTTTTTTCTCGAAGAGAGAAGAGGCTACAAATTTAGAGAGAAGAGACCACAAATTCTAAAACTAGAGAGCTCCGAGGACGAATCCATTGAGCAACCTAGTCATAATTTCGAGATTCAAACTCCGAGATTTCTCTCCGCAGCTCCGACCCTAGGTAAGAATTTAATTTTTAATTTTTGACCATACCTTCTAGTCTTTAGATTTAGGGTTTTTCTTAATTTTAATTATCAGTCTTAATTTCAGTCTTAGACCGTAGCACCCCCTTTTTTTTTAGACCGTAATCTCTATATCTGGTTCCAGTCCTCAAAGCCCGAAACCAGTCCTTAATCTGACGGTCTAATTCACCGACTCTTAAGGCCTAATCCTGTTTCAAAATCTCAATTTACAGTCCCATCATTAATCTCTGGTTCTAACTCTTAAAGTTTAGAACCAGTCTTTAATCCTAAGGTCTGATTTTTCTGATTTCGACTCCGATTTCAATCCTTAGAATTTTTTTAGCCTTTAGTTTTAATCTCTAATTTTTTATAGTTCTAGTCTTTAGATTTTAATCCTTAATTCTTAAGTTTTAGAATTCAGCCCTTAGGAAATCCCTGCTCAAATCCTTCTTTTAGAGCCAACTAGGTCTCCCCAACCTTTTCTCAATTATCAATCCCATTACTTTTATGTTTGGCTTATTTTGAGGTATCAAACGAAGTTAGATTGAGGCAAAATTAGTCACGTTAGAAAGCTTATCGAAGTAGCTTTCCAACGAGCCATAAAATGCATAATTCTGACATGTATCGAAGAAGTTATGGTTAGTTTTTGGCCGCTACACAAAACGTGACGTTTTTCAAAACTCCTAGTTGAATTGGGATTAGTATCTTTATTATATTATTTTATAAAATAGGATTTATGATAAAAGCCTATAAATAATACCTTGACCTCCTATACAATTTTTCCTTACACAATTTCCCTCTATACAATTTTCCTCTATACAATTTTTCCTTATACAATTTCCCTCTACACAATTTCCCTCTATACAATTTCCCTCTGCACCATTTAGATGATTTCTACAGATAATTCCTTAATCCTTAATTTTCTGGTTCTAGTTCTTAGGATCTAGAACCAGTTCCCCTTTTTTATATTCTAGTTCTAGATTTAGGTTCTAGCCCTCTAGTTCTTAAATTCTAGATCTTAGGTCTTAATTTAAATTTCTAATTTTCTAATTCTAGTAGTCCTTAGGTTCTAGAATCGGTCCTTAATCTCACGGTCTAAATTCTCCTAATTTCGACCCTAATTATGGTCCTTAGATTTTAGCTCTAGTCTTAATTTATCATAATTCTAAATTCTAAAATTTGCTTTATAGTTACGATTTTTAATTCTTTTTTTCTTTTAGCCCTAAAATCTTAGCCCTTAAATACCAATCATCAATCTCTCAATCTATAAAAAAAATACTACTTTATAATTCAAATTTAGTCTTTTCAATTTTTAGCCATCTGATTTGCCTAAGGGAGCTTACGGAGGGTATTCGGGAACGAGGCCAATCCTCCTTAGCATAAAGGGCCACACCCCACTTTTTCCGTTTATTTATTTCGTTTAATTTTATTTCAATAAAACTAGCATGCTTATTTAAAATTAGAATTTTTATAGAATTGGCATATTTAATTTAGTTAGAGTTTTATTCAAATAAGTACAATTCTAATCAATCATAACATAATTAAAAACGGTTGTATTCTTAGTACAATTAGGGGGCTAATATTAACTAGACTTCTTATAGGATTAGGAAACTAAATTAATTAGAGCTCTAATAAGATTAAAACGTTTAAATTAATTAGACTCCTAATGGAATTAGGAGACTTAATTATATTAGATTCCTAGTAGAATTAGGAGACCCTTTCTCAATCAGACTCCCAGTAGGATTAGGAAACTAAATCAATCAGACTCCTAGTAGGATTAAGAGACCAAATTAAATAAAATCCCAGCAGGAATAGGAAAACCAAACTAGTTACACTAAAGGCAACCCACAGCTGCTGACATTCGCCTGCGGATGATTCAGTAAAGGAGTTCAACCTGCAAGCCCCCGCTTTCCTTTAAAGCGTGATCAGTGACGTGTTACAATGTCGATAAATATCTGCAGCTAGCGATCGCATCTTCTCAGGTATTCTTCATTTAAAATTTGCCTCTTTAATTGTAGCATTTAATATTTCCTAATTTATCACTCCATCATTGTCATTGCCAGAGTCAACTTAGGATAGAATTGGACCATGCACTGGTTCCGGGGATCGAAAGGAACCCAGAAAAAGCGCGCACCAACAGCACTGTTCACAGAGCGCATAATGACATTGAACGCATACATAAGAACACATAATCACCCCTTGAATCCCAGAATCATGCGCACGGCTCCCATCGTGCAATTTAATCAAACACCCAATACCCTATGCGCAATACTCAGCTACGACCACACCTCACATAAGTTGCACACCCTCACACCTCTTTGTCCCACCTCTATCAGAATCCCTCTTTCTCCTCCATCCCATCGCATAGCCTCATAGGCTATTTAGAGAAAGAGAGCCATTAACCACACCTATGTCCCACCGCAATGCTAAAATTTCACCACACAACCTAACATGTCAACGCGACCGAAGGAAGGCTCGGCCCGATATCCCATCTAGAAGAGTTAAGACTAAGCCTCCCGAAAATCCTACCATATCACCAAGGGCAAATCCCCCACGACCTCAAGACACCATCCAAAATGACCCTAACTTATCATGCAACAAAGATCTGCCAAAGAAAGAAACACCATCATTGCCCCATCATGATATTGAGACAACTAAAGCATCAACAACCACACACATGTCCCGTCGCAATGTAACTACAACTTGATCTCATCACAAACTTGTCTCATCGTGGCACTACTACCAAGACGCTCGGGCATGTCCCGTCATGATGCACAATCAAAAAGGGAAGGTTCAGTCAATGTCGCATCGCAGAGAGCTAAACCTTCCAAATCCATCAATCCCATCGCATAACATTGCATAACCAATAGAGGGGAAGGCTCGATCATGTCCCGTCGTGAAACCAAAGAGCCCACTTCCCAAATCCCTTGCCACGCAGCGATCACCACCACAACTAAAATACACTCTCACTGGCAGTAGAGGAGGATAGACCTTCCACCGTCCCATAGCGCGATAACTAGCGAGCCCCTACCATTACATGAGAGGGACTCCTCCAATGTCCCATCACACTCGACTAATATCAAGTTCCAGCGTGAACATCTCATTAGAGTCCCCCTCAGGTCCCATCGTGCCTACAACTAGCAGGACTCATCATGGCACACCACCATAAGGGGAGAACCATCATGTCCCACAGCGAACCTCGCCTCCCCAAGACATTCCATCACATTGGTGACCGTCAGGTCCCGCTACAACAAAAGTGAAGAGAGGACCCTCTAATGTCCCATCGTGACATCACTATAATGATCGATTAGTCCCGACGCAGGCCATACAGAGGCCCTTAACAACAATTCAGGTAAGTATCACCCCTTCTTCTTTTTACTCAATATTTCTGTAAAATATATTTAGTTAGGATTAAGTCAAATGTTTTTAAAACCCGTCTCTCTATCCGCGATTAACTGTAGTCCTCCCATAAGAGGCAATCATTAGTATTCACGAGAAGATTAGACGGAGCATCTGGCACGCCAAGAGTCATCTTAACAACCACACAAACGGTCCGGTCAACAAATCCCTTACTAGTGCATCTGCTCAGTGATATCTCGGAAACCACATTATCCGAAGTTTTATAACTGAATTGATCTTAAGTTAAATTCCTAATTTTCCAAAGATAAAAAAATAGCAAAAAATAATAAAGTAAATGAACTCCTATCTGTCAAACAGTGCAACCGTGGGATTTGTGACCATCCCGTCGCGACGATGCGCTTGCTTGCAAAAAATATAGAATCGCCACCCAGAGCTTTCGGTATCCCGGGAAACCTAGTTCATTTTTATGAGCACCGAAGTGCTAAAAATATGACTCTGAATCTGGTCCACACCACAGGCTCTTGGGTAGGAGCTTTAGTTGTCAATCGGGAAGGTGTTAGGCACCCGATCAACTAGCTTAACGCGGTCTCTACTAATGGCCAAAAATAAAATGAAGTAAAAGAAAAGAAAATAGCTTCCTCTTGCCCAAAAGGACTTAGAATCCTATTTGTACCCCTCCGTTCCTATCGAAAATTCAGCGGCATAACGGCACAAATGGGAGGGGATGAGAAGAGTCAAAATAGCTAGGAGAAGAAAGGGGAGAGCCGGAGCCCTCGGGCCCTTGTAGCACCGTAGGAGAGCCTTATATGGCTTGCTTTTGATGAGCTCTTGAAGGCTTGTATGATGGAAATAAGAGTTCTAACCTCTAAGGCTTGCTAGCTAAGAGGTAGAGAGGGAAGGTAAATGGGTAGCATGTACCTAAACTAACGGATCTAAGGTAGAAAATATCACTCAAATGAGGTTTTAGAATTCTGGAATTTGTATGAGCAATGGTGCACTAAAGGGAGAAAGATCTTCTCACTTTAAGCTCTTTCTCTCTTAGGTAAAAATTCTCAAACCTTAAACCAAGGGGTGGGGGGCTCTATTTATAGGAAAAGGGTGGGTTAGGAGGCTACTTAAGAGCTAAATGGGTTTAGCAAATAGGTAATCTCACATCTAAGGATTACTAGGGTTTTTGGAGCCTTGAGATGTGCGAAAGGATCCTCCAATGGTAGATGATGGGGTGAGGCCTTAAGCCACTTAAGGGGTTGCAAATAGGTAGTGAATGGGTGCAACAGAACTAGCAAAACACACCCCAAAGGTCAAGGTGGTCAACAAGTCAAACCCCAATCATGATTTTCGGGGCAAAATCTCAGGGTTACTATTCATATGCCTGGCGCAACTATTAGTTACGCCAGGCAAATGTACAGTAAAACAATTTTAAATAGTGCCTGAAAGTTGGTTTGCGAGGGTGGGGTCCATAATTAATACTAGCGCAACTAAATAGTTGCGCTAGGCTTAAATCCTAGGAGAAGTGGCCTGGCTCAACTAATAGTTGCGCCAGGCAAAATTATCACTGGCGTAGCTATTAGTTGCGCTAGGTCATTTCTGGGGAGAAATAGCCTGGCGCAACTATTAGTTGCGCCAAATCCCTAGGGGGCCCACTTGAATTTACCCTTATGTCCTCTGGGCGCGGTTCGCCGTATCTTTTGACGTATACCTCTGATTCGGGCGATTCTTGGACCGTTAGAAAGCTAGAGAAGTCCTCTGTCTAATGGTATATAATTTAGCTCCTAAAGAGGTCTGTGTAAATTTTGGCACTCCTCTTCCCAACCTCTACTCAGGAGGTTCCTAAGGGTTTGGAAAGGTTTCTAAGGGTTTCATACATGCCATAAAAAGCGCAAAAGTGCACCTCTCTCGAAATATGTTTCGATCGGGCCTTGGGCCAAATTTGGGTGTCTACAGATGCCCCTCTTTAGTATCCGATCACTAATGATCGAATGCCAAAGAAAAGAGACATCCGAAGAGACCCAAGGCATTACTGACGGGTCTGCTGCATTCAAAACAAACTTCAAACATCAAATGAGTAACATGGTGAGAAAACGAAAGCCCTGGATGCCATGCTAAACATTCATTTCTCAAGGTAATCGGTCCCCAAGCGCTTACCGACATTACTAGGCATAACCGAGGTAGAATGAGTTGTGAACTCCCTATAGTCGGGAAAGACATTCGCTTCTCGGGATGATTTTGAAGGTATTTGATGTTTAAGATTTATTCTGAATGCAACAACTTCGTAAGTAAGAGGGGTGATCGACCCACATTCAAAGATAAGTGCGAAGCAAACATACGCAAGGCTCCACAATTTGCATCCAATCCTACAAGGCATTTGATTGCCCCATCTGACTATTCGCAGGTGCCCCTGCTGAAAGCAGGGTTCGAGATCTTTGGGCGAACCCATCGATCCCAAAGTTTATTTAGCATGACTGCCCGAGCAAAGTGAATAGATGTCACAATGCTTTTTGGGAGGACGTGCCATTTTGAAAATGTGCCCTGGATCAATATGACCTAGAGCATCCAGCTTCAAGTACCACTAAACAGATCAAACCAATCATTGGGTGTCTCCCAAAAAGGGGCATCCAATCCTGACTTCCGTCGACAATGATCATAAATATTTATTAACTATGCATAAACATGCACCCATCAGGGGCGATAAGCAACAACAAAGGCGATGGAAGCCCCGACCCAGACCTGCTCGGGTATAATTTAGAAGAACAAACGACCATCATACGGGTACCCAGACACATAGCGTACACTTTACAGGGATACCGCTGCCCATACAGGTTTTAAGCCTGTGGAAAAATAAAAGGGAAATGAACCCTTCTGAATGCATGGTTGCACATAGTTTGATTGATACGTAATCTCATTCTCAACAGGTTGGTCTCAACCAATGATCGACCTTTTCCAACGGAGAATCTGAAGCTTAAAACACTTAAGTTCATATGAATCCTAAACAAAGTGCTTAGCTCAAAGATATAGCAGTGGAGCCAACCTAATCAAAACATTGACCGTTTGATCGGGATTGACACCGTTGCTCCTACTTTAAAGTGGGATCCAAAATCCAAGGCGTACTTTAGACTTAGGACGTTACTATAGCACAGTAGTGTTGCTGATAAAATATCGATATTTTATCGCATCGGAACACGCATAAGCGTAGCTCTGTGGGGAAGCACAGATTTATTCTTTCTTTTCAAAATAATTTTCTCTCTTTTTTTTTAATAGACCTAACGTCAGTGGTGAGATGCTTCATCTAATTTGTCCATCGCTGAGAAGTTGCCCGCTTCGAGGCTTTGGACCGTGTGATGTTGCTGCATATTCTTGAGAAAAGGTCAGTCAAATTTTTGTTTATACATATAAAGAAAATGTATCCTAAACAACAGAAGGAAAAGTAGATTTCTACCTATATCTTTTCATTTTCAATATATTTTTTTGAATTTTTGTCTTCGGAGATTTTTTTGTTATTTTTCTTCATTTTTGAGATTGAAATATGATGCTAGAAATATGAGTAGAAATATATGCACATTTTTTTGGTATTTGGATTTTTCTTGATTTTTTATTTTTGACTTTCTCTCTCTTTTTTTTTATGCCTTAACAGTGAGACGGAGTAACGGGTCCCATTTTGAGCATAGTCGAACTCTTTCATGCAGTCGGACCTGAGCAAATTTTACTAAGGCCGAAATGTTGATCCTTTTGGATTGAGTTAAACCTTTCTCCTTGCCTCAGGTCATACGTTTGACAGTGCGGTTTCACAAAGATAATTCTGGTCGGGACCTGATTTGAACTAGCATGAGCAGCACAACCGAAAAAAAGGGTATCAAAGAGAGTAACCAAGAGGGCTCCTCAAGCATCAATCTTCTCAATCAGTGCAAACCTTCCTTTTTCAATTTTTTCTCTTTTCTTTTCTCTTTTTTTTACCCATAGCGCCCTTTCGGGTTTTCACCACGTCCATGGGTTTAGCTCTCTTACCCCAAGCGCCCTTTTAGGTTTTCACCTGGTCCACACAAACTCGTTGTTTTTACCCGTAGTGCCCTTTCGGGTTTTCACCACGTCCATCTTGCTTTGAGCTTATATTTTTATTTTTTTTATTAATTTTTTTTATTTCTTCCTCATTTCTTTTTTCAACAACCACGACATAGACGTCGATTCCATCATAGCCGACTGGATGGGGTTTTGGTGTCGTCTCACAACTCGGCTCGTGTTGACTTAACATATATTATGACTGCTTGTGAACCTAAAAAGAGGGCTTTCTTCAAAGTGTAGCTTGGCCATGGGTTAGGTTAGGATTTGAAGGTATGCTAGGTTAAAAGGGTTTCCTTGATACGGCTTTAGTTTTCTCAACATACTTTCTCCCTTGGGGGTTTTTACTGTACATGCCCCGTGATTCTTCTACATATTTTTTTTTGTTATTTTTTTTGTTTCATTTCAGGCAATCTCTTTTTGGGGTTTTACTTTTCTAATTTTTTTGGATTTTTATAGTAACTTTACTTCCTTTTTTTTTATCTGTACACAAACATTTCTTTTGGGAAAGAAAGGCCCAGGCTCAAAATGGGGTAGCAAAGGATATTATCTTTTCAGAGATGCTTTTTGGCTACTGTGTTTGGAATGGTGGCCTCTTTTGGGTGATTCTTAAGCAGTCACACATCTGTTTCACCAATACTTACCTTATCGCAATAGACTAAGAGTAGAACCGTCGGACGTATCCAGCATTGATGGGCTCAAGAAGACGATCTCCATTCATGGTGGCGAGGCGGATGGCGTGTCCCGACAACACTTCTCAAACGACGTAAGGTCCTTCCCAGTTCGCCTTGAACTTTCCTCTCGGATAAGGGTGGAGGGATGGGAAGATCTTCTTCAGCACATTGTCTCCTACCTTTAGATCTTGACCGCGGACACATTTATTGTAAGCACATGCGATTCACCCCTGGTAAACTTGAGTATGACACAAGGCTAGGAGCCTTTTCTCATCTAGTAAGTTCAGCTGTTCAAAGGGTGATCTTTCTCTCTCCATTTTGGGTAAGCCAGATTCCATGAGGATTCAGAGTGAGGGTACCTCAACCTCAACTGGTAGGACAGCCTCAGTTCCATACACAAGGGAGAATTGTGTTGCCCCTATAGCGGTACGGATCGACGTTCTGTAGGCCCACAAAGCGAATGGCAGCATTTCGCTCCAATCTCGGTAAGTGATGACCATTTTCTCAAGGATGCAGACAACCGTCTTGTTTGTAGCCTCCACGGCTCCATTAGTTTGAGGTCGATAAGGTGACGAGCGATGGTGCTTGATTTTGTATTGCTCGCAGAAGGCTCGGATGTGCTTATTCACAAAGTTTGTGTCGTTGTCCGTGATGATATCTTTGGGGACTCCAAATTGGCACACAATATTATTCTTGAAAAACTTCTCAATGTGATCGGCCGTGATGTTGGCATATTACACCGCTTCCACCCATTTGGTGAAGTATTCAATGGCGACGAGAACGAACCGATGCCCGTTTGATGCTTTCAGATTAATCATTCCGACGACGTCAAGGCCCCAGGTAGAAAATGGCCAAGGAGTGGTCATGCAGTGTAGATCGATGGCAGGAGTGTGTATCAGACTGGAGTGTTCCTGACACTTGTAGCATTTCTGGACATGTTGGCAGCAATCTACTTCCATAATGGTCCAAAAGTATCCCTGCCGCAGAATTTTCTTAGCAAGCATGTGACCGCTGATGTGAGCTCCGCATACTCCTTCGTGGATCTCCTTCATGATGTTGGTTGCTTCACTTTCAGTAAGGCACCTAAGTAGAATATTGCTGTAGGATCTCTTGTAAATGCACTCCCCACAAACTGCGTAGCCTGCTGCTAGATGTGATGGTTCGTCGGTCTGTCTTCGATGTACCCTCAGGGAAAGTTAGGATCTCGAGGAAATTCTTGATATCTGAGAACCAAGGTGGCTCATCATCAGGCTTCATAGGTTCCTCAATCTGAAGGTAGAAGGCTGGCTCACTTCTCTGCTCGATCATGATCGGCTTCATCTCAGCACCGTTTGGGATTTCTATCATTGATGCCAAAGTTGCTAGTGCATCAGCAAAGTGATTCCTTATCCGGGGGACATATGAGAATGTCATATTTTGAAAGCAAGCTATCAGATCCTCAAGGTGTTCATGATAAGAGATCAGTTTCTCATCCTTCGTCTTCCAATCTCCATTTGTCTGGCATATGATCAATTATGAATCACCAAACACTCGAAGGTGAGTTACATTCAGATCGAGAGCCGCCTGCAAACCAGCGGTACAAGCTTCATATTCAACCATGTTGTTAGTGCAAGGAAAGTTGAGCTTGATAGAGACGGGTACGTGGGATCCTTTCGATGAAATCAGAATGGTGCCAACTCCCTGACCCTCGGCATTTGCTGCCCCGTTAAAGTGCATTACCCAAGAATCTTCTGCTTCTTCTGTATTGTCTTCTGTCATGAACAAGATATCTTCATCTAGGAATTCGGTTCTCAAAGGCTCATAATCTGGCAAAGGATTGTCGGCAAGATGATCAGCTAGTGCCTGCCCCTTGATCGACTTTTGAGTGACGTACGTGATGTCGAACTCAGATAATAAGAGCTGCCAGCGTGCAGTCCGCCCAGTGAGAGCGAGCTTCTCAAATAGGTATTTCAATGGGTCCATTCGGGCCAACAGTAGAACGGCTTGGGATAACAAGTAATCGCGGAGCCTCTGAGTAGCCCATACAAGAGCCAGGCATGCTTTCTCCAGATGAGAATAGCGCATTTCATAATCAGTAAACTTCTTGCTTAGAAAGTAGATGGCCTGTTCTCTTCTTCCTGTCTCATCATACTGCCCTAAGACACATCCCATCGAGACTACCATCGTGGAGAGATACATCAAGAGTGGTCTCCCTGGCTCGTGTGTTACTAACACCAGTGGGTTAAGGAGGTAGCTTTTGATTTTATCGAATGCTGCCTGACAGTCGTTATTCCATTCAACGGGTGAGTTCTTCCTTAGTAGCTTGAAGATCGGCGTGCAGATTGGAGTTAGTTGTGTAATGAACTGACTGATATATTGTATTCTGCCCAAGAACCCTCTAACTTCCTTCTCAGTAGATGATGGCAGCATTTCTATGATAGTTTTGACTTTGACTGGGTCGACCTCAATCCCTCTCCTGCTGACGATGAATCCTAACAATTTTCTGGACATATCACCAAAAGCGCACTTCTGTGGATTTAGATGTAACCTGTACTTTCTCAGCCTCTCAAATAGCTTCTAAAAGTTTACCAAGTGATCGCCTCACTTCGATGACTTCGCTATGATATCGTCGACGTACACCTCAATCTCTCGGTGTATCATGTCGTGAAATAGCACAGTCCTAGCTCTCTAGTACGTTGCACAGGCATTCTTCAGTCCAAATGGCATGACTCGATAGCAAAAGGTTCCCCAGGAGATAATGAACGTTGTCTTCTTGTGATCAACCTCTGCCATCTTGATCTGATTGTATCCTGAGAATCCATTCATAAATGAAAGCATCTCGTACTTAGCAGTGTTATCGACCAAGATGTCGATATGCGACAGTGGGAAATCATCCTTTAGGCTTGCCCAATTCAAATTATAGAAATCGATACACATGCGGACCTTTCCATCTTTCTTCGAAACAGGCACGATATTGGCTAGCCACTGCGGGTACTTGGATACCATGAGAAACCCCACATCATATTGCTTGATGACCTCATCTTTGACTTTCAACATCCACTCGGGTCGGAGACGTCTCAGCTTATACTTAACTGGCTGCATATCGGGGTAGAGTGGCAACTCATGCTCGACCAAACCGGTGTCCAAACCAGGCATGTCCTTGTACGACCAGCCAAAAACATCTTGGTATGATCGAAAGAAGTTGATCATGCTTTTCCTTTCTTCAGGGGACAACGGCGTTCCGATTTTGGTTATTCTGGGAATCTCCTCAGTCCCTAAATTGACGTCTTATGTCTCTTCGACAACGGGGGTAGGGCCATGCTCAAAGTCGGCGAATCGGTTAAGGAGCTCATTGGGGAGCTCCTCCAAAGGATTATCCTCGTCCAGACTCGTAACTCCTACCTCTTCTTATATTTCTACAGAAAAGGGGTCGATTTTACGTGGGACGGGTATTTCGATTAAGGCATCCTTTTGTGGGACTTTTTCTAGAATTTTAAATGACGATATTTTTGGACTTTGGATTTTTTCAATGTTTTTGAGATTTTTGTTTTCTTCAATGTTTTTGAGATTTTATATTTCTTCAGAGGCGGACCCTTGGCATTGCGAGTCTGTGTATATACAAGGTATTGCCTGCCAAGGATTTATCTCACTTTTTATAGGTTATTTTTTTTGGGAAACAAGTGCCAAACTTTAGGCCACTCCCTGCTTCTAGAGTTTGGGGCAAAGATATCCAATTGTGTACCTGAGGGGCCATTCTTTTACCTGTTGGGATGGAGGGTGCTGACTGATATGGCTCATTGGAGTCAGCTTCCATCATGTTGATCCCCATTTCGTCTGAGATGATGTCCTCAAACGATAACTCAGTTTTGTGGTGATTTACCATAGGGGGAGTTTGTTCAAGTACTAGTCGTCGTTCCTCGAAGAGGGACAATGCAGCTAAATCTATTTCCAGGCTGGGAAGGGAGATCTGGGAATTGGTGGGATGTATTAGGGCTGTGGGTTTGTGTAGGGTCAAATGGGTTATCCCATTTCGATCGATCTTTACGACCCCAGTGCTGACAAAGGATT
Source organism: Chloranthus sessilifolius (assembly GCA_021018995.1). Classification (NCBI taxonomy): domain Eukaryota; kingdom Viridiplantae; phylum Streptophyta; class Magnoliopsida; order Chloranthales; family Chloranthaceae; genus Chloranthus; species Chloranthus sessilifolius. The sequence continues at coordinate 26,044,704 of CM037597.1, read as the reverse complement.
CCCTGATGTGCGGCCTAGGGCGAGGTTTCTCTTCTATGTTGATTCCTCGAGCTCTAGCAGCTGCAGTGACCCTGGCTTTCTCTTTAGCCTCTCGGACCTCTTCCTCTGTGGGCTTGTAACCTAACCCAAATTGGACTTTCTACCCCTTGACAACAACTGGCTCTCTTCTACCTTACAGTCTAGGCCCGAGCCCTCTGCCTTTCTGATAGCCCCATTTCTAGAGCATGGCCACCGCTACTTCCATTCCGCCGCCGGTTGTAGAAGTGATGTTTCTTGGGGGTTCTGGGCCTACTGTCGATACCTCATACTCGAAACTGCGGAGGTCGGTGTCTTCCTCAGTATGTGACACATCCATTACTTTAGGATTTTCAATGTTGTGAGTGGCCTTATCTATCTCATCATGCCCTTCACCAATGATGGTGATCACCTTCTGCCCAGATATGAATTTTAGCTTTTGATGGAGGGTAGAAGGTATCGCCCTGACCTCATGTAACCATGGGCATCCTATCAATAAGTTAAAAGAAGACTTGATATCCATCACTTGAAAAGGTATAGAGAAGGTCATGGGCCTAATTTCTAATTCCATATCGACCTCTCCCATTATTTCTCTTCTTGTATTATCAAATCCCCGAGCGCTAGTCCTTGTCGGCCTTAGCATACAAGGGTCCACGCAGATCTTGGTGGCAGTCCTCAACGGGCACACATTCAGAGCCGACCCATTATCAATTAGAACCAAGGGAATTATCATGTTCCCGGATTTGACAGTAATGTTGAGGGATTTAGCATGACTGTTTCCCTCCTCCGACAGATCCACATCCGAAAATGAAATGGCATTGGGTGCCATTACCTGTCCGGTTATTTGCTCGACCTCGTCTGGGCTCACCTGTTGGGACACATGCACATTCTTTAACGCCCTCATTAATGCTTGGAAATGGAGTGGGGATGTCATCAACAGATCCCATATAGTTATATGGGCAGGCATTCTTCTCAGCTGAGTCTCTAGTATATGTTCTCGGCTCATCTTCTCGAAGGGGTTCACTGCGCTATCTTTCTTTCCTTCGGGTTGGGTTTGTACTGCTGCTGTTGTTGCCTCAGGCCATTTTGAGATTCTTCCTGATCTGGTAACGAATTCCACTGCCCCCCCTCTCTGTTGCTGCTCTCGACATTAGCATTGGTTTGCTCATAGCTCAGCGAGGCCTGATGTGGATCATAGGTTGATCCTGAGAGCTGGAAAGATATGGCTGCTAGTATCTAAAGTGCATGTACCGATGGCTCTGGGATGATAGGTAAGACCTGGCTTACCTCGATGATGGATGGGTGGGTGGCAAAATTGGGCCAAGTAGGGGTGGTGAAGCTTAACGATTATTACACCGGGGGTAGTGGGGTGGGAGTAGACCATTGGTCGTCGATGGATGCGGGTGAAGGATTGGGGGTTTGATGGGCCACTAGGGAATTGACAGGGTTGGTAGAGTTTGTGGTTGGTTGAAATGGGGATAATGGGGTGGGTGTAGGCCACTGGTAATTGATGGGTGCCGGTGTAGGATTGGGGGCCTGATGGCTTATTGCATAATTCAAGGGGGTGGTGGAATATGGTTGATACGCATTTACTTGTATGTAGTTGATGGGAGTGGGTGATGGGAAATAGGCCCTAAGATCTAGGGGTTCCACTGCTGGTGTAGGGGTAGGAAAATAATCTGCTAGATTCAGGGGCCCAACCACCCCAATGGTTCTCTCTTCTTGGTCTGGCTGCCAGGGGACCACAAAATTTTCTCTGTTACTAATATAATCAGAGGGGTCAAATTCGTACTCTTCCTCAATTTCCTCTACCAACCTTATGGTGGGTTTAGGACCTACTATTCCTGTAGGGTGTCGTGGCAAAGGCACCTGGTGAATATTTGCATGTTGGGTTGTTTGGGTGGGTGCAGGGGGAATGATCTTCCCAACATCAATTAAATCTTGGATCGCGTGCTTCAATGGGAAGCAGTGATCAGTCAGGTGACCCGGGCCCTGGTGGAAATTATAATGAGTATTCGGGTCAAAATTATATGGAATCAAATTGGGAGGAGGTCGTAGTTGGAGCGCAGTTACTAATCCCTTTTTAATTAATAAAGGTAAAAGTACACTTAAAGATTACCCCAAGGGCGTAAAAACATGATCATAACGGGCTCTCCTTTCCGAGGTCATTTGCATTCCCTACCCATTCCCAGCTCTCTGTACCGGCCCTGTCCTGACAGGAGCTAGTTGCACTGCTTTAAACTGGAAGGGGGCTACATTGTTATTATTGGGCCAGGTGTTTGCAACATTCTGTACCTCTGCCCCTATTCTTCTATCATTTTTCTGTTCGGAGAACTTCCTAACCCTACTGGGCCCCCCTGATGCATTCTTATTGAGCCGTCCTTCCCTGATGGCATCCTCACAGCGGTTGGCGTTTCTTACCAAATCAACAAAACTAGACTGCTGTTGGTAGACAAGAAAATCGAAAATCACTGGCAAAGTGTTCTTTAAAATCTATCTGCTCATCGTTCGGTATTCTATTTCTGACTTGAGCTGCCAGTGCTCTCCAACGCCCCAAATAGTCGTTGAAGGTCTTGTTGTGATTCTGTTTCAAACGGGCTAAATCAGACTTACGCGGTTCGATATCAGTATTGTAGACATATTGTTCTTGGAACAAATGCGTCAAGTCCTTCCATGTCTTCATCATGGATGGTTCAAGAGACGTGAACCACCTCAGGGCCAGACCGATCAAACTCTTTTGAAAGACTTTTATTAGCAGTCTCTCGTCCCCCCCATACTGGCACATATCCCCACAATAGGACTTGAGGTGTGCAATCGGGTTGCCTGTGCCATTGTACTTGTCGAATACTGGCATTTTAAATTTGGGTGGCAGGGGGACCTCGGCAAATAGACACAAATTCGTAAAATCTGTGGCATGGATTTCAACACCACCCATCTTCTGTAATTGCTTCTAGATTATATCCAACTGTTCTTTCAGCTGTTCCGACTCCTTGGACATGGGGTCGTCTTCTCAATTATTAGCCTGGACTCACTTTGGGCTGCCAGGGGTAATTACAGGTGGATGATTGATATTGGTCACAGCCCCGGCATAGGCCCCACTGTTTCTGATCTCGTCCTCCTCATACTGTTGGTCTACATAGGGTGCAGTGAGGACGAGATTTTCATGTTGATGTATGGACTAGATGGGATTGGACTGGATGTGGGTTGGGTGAGCCCCTTGGGTGTAAGGGAAGTGTTGTGGGGTGATGGGGTGAGTGGTACTTTGGTTTAGGGGTGGGGCCTGATGAGGCCATTGGACATGAGGGAAGGTTTGGAGATGGTCTCGGGGTATGGGGCCATGAGGAAATTGGGTCTGAGGTATGGCATGGGTTTGACCCAGTTGTGAAGGTTGGGGGTGGGTGAAATTTTGGTGGTATTGTGGAGGGTATGAGTATGGGGCTTGGGCTATGGGCCCGAGGTAGGTTTGGGCCACAAGGCCTTGATCAGGTTGGGTTTGGGTAAAGGGCATGGGATTTGGGGGATCTTGGCCTATTAGGCCTTGATGGGTATGGCCCATTGGGCTTTGGAGGGCTTGGGCCATGGGCCATTAGTGGGTATGGGCCTGGGCCAGATGGGTATGGGCTATGGGCCCTTGAGGTATGTGGGCCTGGCCCACTAGGTTTTGAGGGGTATCGGCTATGGGCCATTGGTGGGTAAGGGCCATGGGCCCTTGGAGGGTTTGGGCCATGGGCCCTTGGAGGGTTTGGGCCATGGGCCCTTAGGTAAGTGTTTGGGCAATGGGCCCTTGGGGTATGTGGGCTTGACCCACTGGGTTTTGAGGGGTATGGACCATGGGCCATTGGTGGGTTTGGGCCATGGGCCCTTGATGGGTTTGGGCCATGGGCCCTTGGGTATGGGTGATGGGGTGTTGGGCCATTGGGCCATGGAGATCATGGGTGATGGGGTGTTGGGCTGGGCCATTGGGCCTCAGAGATTATGGGTGGTGGGGTTTTGGGCCAATGGGCCTTGGTGAATGGTGGGATTTTGGGCCAATGGGCCTTGGGGCATGTGCGAGATGGGGGTTTGGATGGTGTGAATTATGGGAGGTTGATGGGGATCATGGGAGAGTAAAGCATGGAGATTGGCTAGGGTATGGGATGGGTCCATGGATGTGGGGTGTGGATGATGGGGGGTGTTTTGGGAAGCCTTCCATAAGGAGTAGGCTTGGAACATTTCCTCCATCATGGTGATAGGAGGATCGGATGTGGGTGGTGGGTTTAAGGGATGATTGGGTATAGATGGGGTGGATGTGGAGGGAAAATTGGGTATGGCTATGGTAAGTGATGAGATATGGGATGGATTGAAGGAATGGGGTGGGGCATTGGCAAAGGGGGATGGGTTGGGGATGTTTAAGGGTGATGGAGGGTGAAGTGTTGGTGTTTGGGAAAAACCGGGCATGGCCCCGGTAAAAATGGGCATGACCCGGGGAGATGAGGGGATTGGTGGGGGGTTGGATAGGGTGGAGGTGACATAGGTGAAGGATGGTTGATTGGGTCTATATGGGGAAGATGGAAAATGGGGCATGGGTGTGGATGTGAAAACTTGGGTTGGGTTTATCGTGGATGGGGTTGGGAAATGTGTTGGGTTTTTGAGGGGATGTGGATGGAATGGGTGGTTGGCTTGGCATGGACATGGGAGGAAAGGTAGCTTGGGAAAGAGATGGGGAATGGGGGGGGTGATTTTGGATATTTTGGGAAGTGGTGGTTGGGAAAATGGGGGCGCCAAACGGGCCGGTAACGGTAAAAGAGGATAGAGTGATGGGGATGGATGTGAAGGCTTCTCCCGAATGGGAGTGGGTTGGACAATGTGGCGGGGATTAGTCGGGATTGACGTAAGCCGAGTCCACTACCCACGACATCATTTAGGAAGGGGTCGGGTAAGGGTGCCTTGGATAAGGCCCAAAAATCCTCCTTCTTCCCTTACGGGTCAGTGGAGGGCAAGATGATGCTATTGCGCCGGCACCACAAACTATATATATATATATTTTAGCGTTTTGATTATATATTTATTAAAAAAATTTCTTGAAAAAGTTTTGAAAAGCAAAGGTTCCGAGGCCTTGGAATTCCCTTTTTGGGTGGCTCTCGTACCTTAATTTAAGACCCGCGGTGATGATTTCGATGCACTTCAGAAGAATCGAAGGAGAACCTTCGATCTATTGAAGGTACGAAAATCGAGGCAAACAACCCGATCCCTTGAAATGAGTCAAAAAGAAGTTGCCCTCTTTTGACCGGCGGGGGTGTATTGGGTGTCGGGGATGGTGGGGCCTAAACAAGGCAATAAGCACACTGATCGGGGGACTCGGGAGGTGAAGAAGGCCACAGATTCATGCTGGTGTGCTGTTAAATAGACCTGGCGCAACTAATACATGCACCTAGTTTGCAGGACACCTTTTTTACACTGGCGCAGCTATTAGTTGCGCCAAGGTAAAAACTTGGATTTTAAAGCTAGCGCAACTATTAGTTCCGCCAGTTATAAATTCTAGTTTTTTGTACTGGCGTAACTAATACTTGTGCCAGACAAAAAATGGTGTTCCAGAATGTATAATAGCAGAGACAGCAGCCCAAAATGAGTCTCTTTTTTTTATTTTTGTGGAAGCTAGGCTTCCGGGAACTGAACTATGTTTTGGTGATCGATTCTCTCCTCACCGCACCTAAAGGGTTTGAGTCCGGTATAACTCGCTAGCGCGCTTCCCAAGGGTTTTAAGCTTCGGAATGGTAACCCACCCAATATACCTTCGGCGCAAGCGCCTTCTCAGATACTAGGTGGGTTGAGACTTTTCGAGATCATCACCACTAAGGGCTGCTGCCATACTAAGACCCGGGTGATTGTATGTGTGCCTAAACCCAACCCTTTTGAAAATCTACCCCGTAAAAAACAAATTGACTAAGTTCCCTAACTTGGTTTAATTTTATTTTTTTTCAAAGTTTTTCGTCTTTTTTTTTTTTAAGTTTTCGTTAGTTCAAAGACCGGGGGTGATGACCCTGTGCCACCACTACGGGCCGGCATCCACTGTTGGGATATGAGTGCACAAGTAGGCCCGCCAAACGACTAAGGCACTTTAAATAATGGAAAATTAAAGAAATTGAAAGACAATGCTCAAGTAGGCCCACCAATTGGCTAAGGCACCAAAAATGACGAAAATGTAAGGAAAAAATAAAGACAATGCATAAGTAAGCTCGCCGATAGGCTAAGGCATGTAAATGACGAAAAAGTAGGGGTGAGTAAAATAAAAATAAAATAAAATAAATAATAAAAAAAATAGTAAAATGGTTAGTAAAATAAAAATAAAAAGGCCAAATTTCAAGGAGAAGCTCTACAAAGAATCCCCAGCAGAGTCGCCATTTGTGTAACCGTGGGATTTATGGCCATCCCGTCGCGGCGATGCGCTCACTTGCCAAAAATATAGAGTCGCCACCCAGAGCTTTCGATGTCCTGAGAAACCTAGTTCATTTTTATGAGCACCGAAGTGCTAAAAATATGACTCTAATTTTGATCCACACCAAATGCTCTTGGGTAGGGGCTTCGATTATCAATCGGGAAGGTGTTAGGCACCCGATCAACCCGCTTAACGTGGTCTCTGCTAATGGCCAAAAATAAAATGAAGTGAAAGAAAAGAAAATAGCTTCCTCTTGCCCAAAAGGGCTTAGAATCCTATTTGTGCCCCTCCGTTCCTACCGAAAATTCGGCGGCGTAACGGCACAAATGGGGGGGATGAGAAGAGCCAAAAGAGATAGGAGAAGAAAGGAGAGAGCCAGAGCCCTCGCGCCCTTGTAACACCATAGGAGAGACTTGCGTGGCTTGCTTTTGATGAGCTCTTGAAGGCTTGTATGGTGGAAATAGGAGTTCTAACCTCTAAGGCTTGCTAGCTAAAAGGTAGAGAGGGAAGGTAAATGGGTAGCATGTACCTAAACTAAGGGATCTAATAAAGAAAATATTACTGAAAGGGGGTTTTAGAATTCTGGAATTTGTATGAGCAATGGTGCACCAAAGGGAGAAAGATCTTCTCACTTTAAGCTCTTTCTCTCTTAGGTAAAAATTCTCAAACCTTAAACCAAAGGGTGGGGGCTCTATTTATAAGAAAAGGGTAGGTTAGGAGGCTACTTAAGAGCTAAATGGGTTTAGCAATTAGGTAATCTCACATCTAAGGATTCCTAGGATTTTTAGAGCCTTGAGATGTGTGGAAGGATCCTCCAATGGTGGATGATGGGGTGAGGCCTTAAGCCACTTAAGGGATTGCAAATAGGAAGTGAATGGGTGCAACAGAACTAGCAAAATATACACCAAAGGTCAAGGTGGTCAACAAGTCAAACCCCAATTATGATTTTTGAGGTAAAATCCCAGGGTTACTGTTCGTATGCCTGGTGCAACTATTAGTTGCGCCAGGTAAATGTACAGTAAAATAGTTTTAAACAGTGCCAAAAAGTTGGTTCACGAGGGTGGGGTTCACAATTAATACTGGCGCAACTATTAGTTGCGCCAGGCTTAAATCCTGGGAGAAGTGGCCTGGCGCAACTATTTAGTTGCGTCAGGCAAAATTATCGCTGGCGTAACTATTAGTTGCGTTAGGCCATTTTTGGGAGAAATAGCCTAGCGCAACTATTAGTTGCGCCAAATCCCTAGGGGGGCCACTTGATTTTACCCTTATGCCCTCCGAGCTCAGTTCACCGTATCTTTTGACGTATACCTCCGATTGGAGTGATTCTTAGACCATTGGAAAGTTGGAGAAGTTCTCCTTTTGATGGTATATAATTTAGCTCCTAAAGAGTTCTGTGTAAATTTTAGCACTCCTCTTTCCAACCACTACCCAGGAGGGTTTGACACTGGTCCAGGAAAGGGTTCTAATGGGTTTGAGAAGGTTAGGGTTGATTCCTAAGGGTTCAGAAAGGTTCCTAAGGGTTTGAAAAGGTTCTTAAGAGTTTCATACATGCCATCAAAAGCTCAGAAGTGCACCTCTCTCGAAATATGTTCCGATCGGGCCTTGGGCCAAATTTGGGTGTCTACAAAAGCTTTCACTTCTCACCTCTCCAATTCATTCTTTCCCCTAGGAAATCGAACATTAAATATATTCAATCCTAAGAAATCACAAATGTACACTAGAAAGGGGCACCTAACGCACCACTGGTGTGAGCAATGACGCGTCCGGTCTGACATGACTTGCGAAAGCCTTCGCTATTATATGATATTTCATTTTATTATTATTAGTCTCTGGACCTTATCTCTAGACATTTGTATGACGCCCCTCGGTACCTCGATTTGTGTTGGATATCCCTTTGTTTGATTGCCCCTTACACCTATAGATCAGGATATTGACTCTCCTACCGTTTGACTGCCCCTTGTAGCAGGTCGTAATATGCGGCGGGATGCCCCTTGCACCCACGGATTAGGTTATCCCACTTTTCTCCCGTTGACTGCTACTAGCAGCACGTCACAATATGCGACAGGATGTCACTCGCATCCATGGCATGGAATACACCTTTCGACAGCTACCACTGGGCCCCTGAATGCTCCATTTTAGCTTGTGCTGATAGATAAGAAAGCCAAGCATCTCATGTTAGCATCCCCGATTCACATTTGTGATTCTCCAAGAAAACGAGAAGGTCCCTCGGATGAGGGGTGTCTACTTCTTCGACGCATTCTTATTCCATAAGAATGCACCAAAGAGGGGCATCTATAGACACTCCCATTTTGCCCTCTCAAAATATATAAATCTATTCGGTAAACCTTTGACCTTGCCCATGATCTTCAAAAAAGGATTAGCCTTCTTTGAAGACTTTCAAACCCTATACAAGGACCATGCACTGAAATAATAGTACATGGTTGGGACCCAGGCTAAAACAATAGCTATGTGGCTCGGACTCGGCTCAAACCCAGGAAAGTTTCGAATTATGCACCCTGTATAGCGTGCATAACTCGATTGTGCGTCCCATGGCTGGTGCACAATTGGTCCCTCTTGGACCAAGATTTCCCTTCCTGAGGACCGCCTAATCCTTGATTATGCGCCCTTCCAGGTGCGCACAATCAGATTGCACACTTCACCACCAACGCACAATTAGTTCATTTTGGACTGACCTTGCACCTTTCTAGAAACCGCCTGAGACGCGATTGTGCGCCCTCTATAGAGCATGTAATCGGATTATGCGCCTCAGCACAAGCACATAATTGGTTCCTAAGCCAACCCGATCTCTAATTCCCTAGACCGCCTAAAAATTCCCTATTATGCGCTCTTAATCTAGCGTATAATTGATTGTGCGCACCACTTAGAGCGGGCAATTAGTCTAATTAGACTAGGACTATGCTACCCGATTAAGCCAGTCAGCCGGTCACTCACTGAGTCACACACCGACTCAAAGTGATTGTGCGCCAAATACTAGGCGCATAATTCAGTTGAGCGCACCAAACTAAGTGCACAATAGAAATTCACCGACCAATTTTACGCACCCCACAGGACGCGCAATTGGCCAAATACCTATAAATAGGACCCACCACCATGATTCAAAGACATCAATTCATCATCACACGGACTTCTCTCGAGTTTCGACTTTCAACCTTAGGATTTCGAGATCCCTCTCTGTGGATATGGCCTCAGGTATATTTTCCTTCTAGTTTTTTATTCTTCTAGTTCTAGTTCTTAGTTCTAGCCCTTAGTTCTAGTCCTTAGTTCTAGATCATTAGTTCTAGACCTTAAGCTTTTTAATTCTAGATCTTAGATTTTAAACCTCTTTAATCCTTGATTCTTATCTTTTTTTTTCTTTTCCCTGGTTCTAGTTCTTAGATTCTAGAACCAGTTCCTCTTCTTTTAATTCTAGTTCCAGATTTAGGTTCCAGCCCCTCTAGTTCTTAAATTCTAGGTCTTAGATCTTAGATTTTAATCTAAATTTCTAGTTTTTCTGTTTCTAGTTCCTAGTTTCTAGAATCAGTCCTTAATTTCAGCCTTAAATTCAGTCTTAGAATTTTTAATTTTAGTCATAATTCTTAGATCAATTTTCGATTCGTAAATCCATAATTTATAAATCAAAATTCATTTTTCAATTCATATTATTACTAACATAATCCCTAGCCACCTGATTTGCCCAAGGGAGCTTACGGAGGGTACCCGAGAACAGGGCCGATCCTTGTTAAGTAGTGAAAAATACCATTTTTCACCCCTAAACATGAGCTTTGAAAGACCCTTGAGAAGACTAAATAAGTGCTTTAGTGTGCATTTTACAGCTAACCAATTAGACAGTTCCAAGTCCGAAAAGCATCCTAAAATGATAAAAAAGCTGACAACTCATGTCAAGCTCAAAGAGGGAGTGAAGAAATAGCCTCAGCAATGGCTAAAAAGGTCCTAAAAGAGCAAGAAAAGACCTGAAGAAGAAGAAGGATCCATTCGCAAAGAAGAAATCAAGTTAAAAGTTCAAATCGCAAAGTAAAAAGTACTTTTCGAAAAGGTCAAAGTTCTGTTCGAATTGATTACGAGTCAGTAATGAACTACTCGAAAAGAACCATGTTCTCGAATAGTTGAAATTTCCTTCGAATAGAAGATCCGGGGAGAAGTCCTTTGCGAAAAGACTTTCGAAGCCAAATTGCTTTGCGAAAAGAACTTCGGAGCCAAAACACTTTGCTAAAAGGCACTTAAACTCTACGAAAGGACATTCTGGGAATTACTTGTTTAAAGGGCATTTTCTAATCGCACAATGCATTTAATGTCAGGACATTTGGAAGATTCCAATCAAGATCCAAAAGCATATTCCAACCCATGTGAGCGCTCAAAGATGAAATCACTTGGCGTGAACTTCTAGAAGCTCAAACAGATTTTTGAATTCCATAACGAATTGATGCTTCTAAGCGCTGATTATCGAACGATCGAGCATTTTCATTGGCGCAGATCTGGATCCCGTGCTCAATCGCCATTGGGCAATCCAGAACAACACTGATTGGTCAATTCATACTTCGCGGATCAAGGAAAGCTATAAATAGAGAAGACATTTGCCCAATTGTGGCATCCAGATTTTGAGTTTTCATCTCTGTTTCCCTCCTTCCGGTCAGGTAGTCTATCTGTACCCCTTGTAATTTCTTCCTCTGTTTTGCTTTTGAGAGTTGCTGAGAGTGCTTTTGTAACTCCAAAGAGATCGGATTCAAGACTGCTAGTCTGAGGGCTTTCTAAAGCCGTGCTCTGTAATTGTAAGATTGAATTTAAAAGGTTGCTGTAAACTGTGTTTTCTCCATTGGATTCATGTCAAGGGTTCTTATTGATCACCTTAGTGCATTAGACTCCTTTAGATTCACTACTTTGCATGCAATTTCGCTTGATTCATTACCCTGCATTTAATTAGCGTTGGTAACCTAGTTCGACAAAGACTTGCAGTTGATGTTCATGTTCAATTGAGGATAGGTCAACAACTATTGGATGATCTATGACCATTTAAGTGGATGATCATAACCATAAGTCTAAACCCTTCCTTAATTCGATTTATTTCTCTTACATCTGTCGGTAGCCGATGAAGATTGAATCAACTCTGTTTAGTTGCAGATTCTCCATTAAAATTCAAAGGCGAAATCACGAAAGTTATTATTTCTCCATTTGATTTATTTTAATCACTTCCCCAACTTAGATCTGGATCGCTTAGTTAGTTCTTTTCTTTATTTGCTTTTAGTTAAACGTGACAAACCCAACACTCTCTTTTTATCCGCTTAGATAATTATAGAGCCAGATCTGTAGCAGTATCCGAGGTCTATCTCATATTTATACAAATTCTCGTGGACGATCTTTAATATACTCACTTTTAAAACTTGCTACAATTGGCCTGATCTTGTGCTAATGTTAGCCCCAGTGTCTTGATATTCCTTTCATAAGTTAACATCCATATAACTTAGCATTCTTTAATTCTTTAATTTTTATTCATAATGCACACAATTATGGCACACTTGGGCGACAACAAGTTTTTGGCGCGTTCTTTGGGAAATTTGTTCTAAAATTGGTAGACCTAAGTTTTTTAATTTTATAGATTTGATTTTCATTTTAGTTTTTGCTTTAAACCCGCACTTTGTATTCCAAGTGCTTGATTAAATGTTCTATGCAGCTTTGTATAGAAAACCTATTTCATCGCAGCAGAATTTATTTATTTATTTATTTTCTAAGTTTTTATTCTTTGCCTTCTAGTTGTTTGAATAAATGCACGCCACTCTTTTGTCTTTTGTCAAATTTGGGCGTGCTTTGAGTTTTTATTTTATTTTGTCAATAGATCGGAATAAGGTATCGCAGCTTTTGGATTTTTGCAGATCTGAGCAGTTCAACAAGGAGCATCTGGACTAAAGTGGAGCAGATCCGCTTGAGTTTGCATCCTCTTCTCCTTTGCATTCATTTTCTATCTTTAAATTCTTGAGAACCATTACATTGTGTTTATTGTTTGTTCGATTATAATTTCGCTCTTTTAGGCATCTTGATTTTTTTACAAAACCAAATACAAAATAAAAGAAAATGAAAACACAAGTAGAAAATCTCTTAGTTGTTTCTCATTATTTTCAGCAGTAGTAAATAAGGGCTCTTGTTGAGCCTGGGCTGATCCAAAACAAGTAAAAAAATAAAAAAAAAATAGAAAATTATAAAAATAAAAAAATATATATATATCTTTCGTATGGGCTGTTTTTCTCCATTTGCATCCACTTTTCCCATCTGGACCTGCTGAGATCATTTTTTGTATTTTTAGGAATCATGTAGGATAATGAGTAGTGAATCATAGGCTGTTTTGAATATTCAATGGACCCACTTATTTTATTTTCCTTCGAGATTTCTTCATCATAAATGGGTCTCAGCTGTGTATGAACTCTGTTTTTAATATGTGCTCCCATGCTTCATTATTTATTTATTTTTTTTATTCTATTCATACACATCATCAACAAAGGGGTCAGTCTTATGAATCTTGCTTGGTTCTGTTAGGTTCAGGCTGTCCAAAGAAGGCCTTGATCTTTTCTTCAGTCTCATGAGTGCTGTCACTTGTTTCAATTTGGAGTTTCCTAACTTCTAGTGGATCTAATGCCTCAGCCAATCCTTTGAATCAGAAAAAATTGCCTCAGTCACTCTTCAACAGAGATGGAAAATATATGGGCTCAATTCTCACTGGTTATGGTTTTTCCTTGAGCTTTTAAGTATATCTTTACCTTTTTCTCTTCCTTTTGACTTACTACGTGCTGATACCAGTATGTTTTTATGGTGTAATCATCATGGAAATGTAGACTATTGCAAGGTTTAGAATGTCTAAATTTTTGCAAAGAATATTTAAAAATTTCCTAGTTAACTTGATTCTTAAGTACATTAAATTCTTTCCTGCTTACTTAGGTGATTTTTCTGCCTTTATGCCGACCGTCCCAGGGGATCTCTCGCCACACCCCAAACCTATGAGGAGCAAAGGTCCCAAACCTATGAGGGCCACAATTTCCACTTCAAAGATGCCCACCCACACTTTGAGGCTTGGTTCTGTCATGCTCGACAGAAGAACTAGCTCGAGTGCTATGGGTTCAGCAGCAGGGGCAGCAGGATAAAAGAAGAAAGAAAAACTAAGAACAGAAAAAATCTAAACTATATGCAGCAGAAAAATAAAAATGTAAAATTGAATATATGAGCAAGGAAATGGAAAACATGATATACAAATACAAGAAAAATCAACAAAACAACGCTAGAACTGCTAAAAAAATAAAATCTAAAAAAAAAAATAGCAGGATTGCTATGCAAATGGAAGGAAACTAATGCTAATAATAGAGAAACAGTAAAAACAAGGTAAGGGACTGCATACAAAGTTTAAAAAAAATTAGAAAAGTGTTGATACAAAAACAGAATTTGTGAATGCAAAATAGGAAAACAAAGTTAGAAACTAACTATACTCACAAAAAAAATGACGAAAATTAGTAAAACTAGGACACATTAACCTAAGAAAGAAAAAAAAAAAAATCAGTGATCTAAAATGTAATTTGAAACTAAAATTTCTAAAAACAGAATTTGAAACTAAAATTCATAAAAACAGAATTTGAAACTAAAATTCCTAAAAACAGAATTTGAAAATCTAAAAACAGAATACTAAAATTCCTAAAAACAGAATTTGAAACTAAAATTCCTAAAAACAGAATTTGAAAATCTAAAATGTAATACTAAAATTCCTAAAACAGAATTTGAAAATCTAAAACAGAATTTGAAACTAAAATTCTAAAAATGTAATTTTTAATGCCAAAGGATACATCCTAAGCCCAAACATCCGAAGCCCAAACAGAAAATCTAATGCCAAAAGCCCTAGATACGTATGAATCTAAGTGAAAAAAATGATTAGCGGACTACGAAAAGCAAGATTCATAAAGACCCTTTGTTGATGATGTGTATGAATAGAATAAAAAATAAATAAATAATGAAGCATGGGAGCACATATTAAAAAGCAGTTCATACACAGAGACCCATTTATGATGAAGAAATCAAGGAAAATAAAATAAGTGGGTCCATTGAATATTCAAAAGCGACCTATGATTCACTACTCATTATCCTACATGATTCCTAAAAATACAAAAATGATCTCAAAGAGTCCGGATGGGAAAAGTGGATGCAAATGGAGAAAACACCCATACTGAAAGATATATATATATTTTTTTATTTTTATAATTTTCTATTTTTTTTTTATTTTTACTTGTTTTGGATCGAGCTCAACAAGAGCCCTTATTTACTATCTGAAAATAATGAGAAACAACTAAGAGATTTTCTATTTGTGTTTTCATTTTCTTTTATTTTGTATTTGGTTTTGTAAAAAAATCGGCATGCCTAAAAAGATGCAGAAATTATAATCGTAACAAACAATAAACACAACATGTAATCTGGTTCTCAAGAATTTAAAGATAGAAAATGAATGCAAAGGAGAAGAGGATGCAAACTCAAGCAGATCTGCTCCACTTTTAGTCCAGATGCTCCTTGTTGAATGCTCCAGATCGCAAAAATCCAAAAAGCTGCAGAACCTTATTCAGATCTATTGACAAAATAAAATAAAAACTCAAAGCACTCCCAAATTTGACAAAAGACAAAAGAGTGGCGCAGATTTATTCAAACAACTAGAAGGCAAAGAATAAAAACTTAGAAAATAAATAAATAAATAAATTTGCCGAAGAAATAGGTTTTCTATACAAAACCGCTAGAGACATTTAATCAAGCACTTGGAATACAAAGTGCGGTTTAAAGCAAAACTAAAATGAAAATCAAATCTATAAAATTAAAAAACTTAGGTCTACCAATTTTAGAACAAATTCCCCGGCAACGGCGCCAAAAACTTGTTGTCGCTCCAAGTGTGCCATAATTGTGTGCATTATGAATAAAGAATTAAAGAATTAAAGAATGCTAAGTTATATGGATGTTAACTTATGAAAGGAATATCGGCAGCACACTGGGGCTAACATTAGCCTGCAAGATCAGGGCCAATTGTAGCAAGTTTTAAAAGTGAGTATATTAGAGATCGTCCACAGAGAATTTGTCTGAAATATGAGATAGACCTCCAGATCTGTGCTACCAGATCTGGCTCTATAATTATCTAGAAAGCAGATAAAAAGAGAGTGTTGGGTTTTGTCACGTTTAACTAAAAGCAAATAAAGAAAAGAACTAACTAACTGATCCAGATCTAAGTTGGGGAAGTGATTAAAATAAATCAAATGGAGAAATAATAACTTTCTGTGATTTCGCCTTTGAATTTTAATGGAGAATCTGCAACTAAACAGAGTTGATTCAATCTTCATCCGCTACCAAAGACAGACAGATGTAAGAGAAATAAATCTGAATTAAGGAAGGGTTTAGACTTATGGTTATGATCATCACTTAAATGGTCATAGATCATCCAATAGTTGTTGACCTATCCTCAATTGAACATGAACATCATCGCAAGTCTTAGAACTAGGTTACCAACGCTAATTCGCAGGTAATGAATCAAGGAAATTGCATGCAAAGTAGTGAATCTAAAGGAGTCTAATGCACTAAGGTGATCAATAAGAACCCTTGACATGAATCCAATGGAGAAAACACGTTCTGACAACCGAACCTTTTAAATTCAATCTTACAATTACTGAGCACGGCTTTAGAAAGCCCTCGGACTAGCGATCTTGAATCCGATCTCTTTGAGTTACAAAAGCACTCTCAAAGAACTCTCAAAAGCAAAAGCAGAGGAAGAAATTACAAAGTGCAGATAGACTATCGTAGGAAGGAGGAAAGCAGATGAAAACTCAAAACTGGATGCCACAATTGGGCAAATGTCTTCTATTTATAGCTTTCCTTGATCCTGCAGTATTGAATTGACCAATCGAAGTGTTCAGATCTGGATTGCCCAATGGCGCTTGAGCACGGGATCCAGACCGTTTCGCCAATGAAAATGCTCGATCCGTTCACCAATCAGCGCTAGAAGCATCAATTCTTATGGAATTCAAAAATCTGTTTGAGTTCTAGAAGTTCACGCCAAGTGATTTCATCTTTGAGCGCTCACATGGGTTGGAATATGCTTTTGGATCTTGATTGGAATCTTCCAAATGTCCTCGGTCATTAAATGCATTGGGCGCGCAGAGATTACCTAAAATGCCCTTTAAACAAGTCAGTAATTCCCGTAATGTCCTTTCAGAGAGTTTAAGTGCCTTTTCGCAAAGTGTTTTGGCTCCAGAAGTTCTTTTCGCAAAGCAATTTGGCTTCAGAAAGTCTTTTCGCAAAGGACTTCTCCCCAGATCTTCTATTCGAAAAGGAAATTTCAACTATTCGAACAGAACATGGTTCTTTTCGAGTAGTTCATTACAGCTCCAGAATCAATTCGAACAGAACTTTGACCTTTTCGAAAAGTACTTTTTACTTTGCGATTTGAACTTTTAACTTGATTTCTTCTTTGCGAATGGATCCTTCTTCTTCTTCAGGTCTTTTCTTGCTCTTTTAGGACCTTTTTAGCCATTGCTGAGGCTATTTCTTCACTCCCTCTTTGAGCTTGACATGAGTTGTCAGCTTTTTGATCATTTTAGGATGCTTTTCGGACTTGGAACTGTCTAATTGGTTAGCTGTAAAATGCACACTAAAGCACTTATTTAGTCTTCTCAAGGGTCTTTCAAAGCTCATGTTTAGGGGTGAAAAATGGTATTTTTCACTACTTAACAATCCTCCTTAGCATAGCGGGCCAAAACCCCTTTTTTCAGATTTTTAGTAAAATTAGTATATTTACTTTAATTAGAATTTTAATAAAATTAGTATATTTTAATTAATTAGAGTTTCAATAGAATTAGTATATTCCTAATTAGTTTTCATGGAATTAACATATTTGCATTCTTAGTAGGATTAGGAGGCTTAATTAATTAGACTTCTAATAGGATCAAAATTGATTAGATCCCTGATAGTCATAGCAAGAGTAGGAAAGGTAAAGTAATTAGAGGAGAATTAGGAAAACCAGATTAACTAAACTTGCAGGCGATCCAATGCTGCTGGCATCGACCGACTGATGATTCAGTAAAGAGAACAAGTCATATCTCCACCCCGAAAGGCGTGATCAGTGACGTGTTGCAGCATCAATAAACATCTGCAGCTGACGATCGCAAGGAATCGAGTATTTCTCTGAGATTTACCATTTCTTTTTTAATACTTAATTACCTCTAAAAGCATCTCCTTTGCAAGAGTCCACTTGGACTGAATTGGACCACTCTTTCAGGGGGGCGAAAGGGACCCAGAAAAAGCGTGTACCAACACCCATAGGGCACGCAATTGCCGGAATACCTATATATAGACCCCTTTACCCCGAACACAGAAAAAGCAATTGGAGATATCCAGCAATCAAGCTTTCGAGTTCTTTCCTTCCGAGCTTAGGAATCTCGAGATCCTCTCCGGCGCCTAGGTAATTTCTTAGCTCTAGTTTTTAATTTCCTTTCTAGTTCTAAGTTCAAATTTTAGTTGTTAGTTTTTTTTTAGATTTTAGATTCTAATTTCTAGTCTTAGATTTCAGATTTTAATCCTAGTTTCTAATTCTAGTTCTTAATCTTGTAGCTTCTAGAACTAGGTCTTAGCTTTTAATCCTTAAATTTTCATTCTAGATTTTAGTTTTAAATTTTAGTTCCTTGCTTAGTTCTTCTCTTCAAGTTTATTATCTCACAATTTATCAGATCATCAATTTTGACTCATACCTTTTAGTTTCAAATCCGTAATTTTCTCATCTCTGGTTCTAGATCTTAATTTCTAGAATCATGTCTTAGCTTTAACCCTTAAATTTACGGTCCTGATTCTTAGATCTCTATAATCAGTTCTTAATTTTAATCATTCTAGATCGTAGAGTTTATTTTTAATTATAGTTTTAATTTTTCTTAGATTATAATTATTTAGTTATAATCTTAAGCTTAAAAAATCCTTTAATTTTAATCTTCAAAATCCAAACTTTCTAATACAAAAATCAGTTTTTCAATCTATATCACCTTTAAAATGACCCTTTGCCAACATATTTACCCAAAGGAGCTTACGGAGGGTACCCGGGAACAGGGCCGATCCTCCTTAGCATAGCGGGCCCAAACCCCCTTTTTTTAGATTCTCAGTAAAAGTAGAAAACCTAGAATAAATAGATTTCTAATAGAAATAGGATATTTAAAATAATTAGACTTCTAATGGAATCATGATATTTAAAATAATTAGACTTCTCATAAAAATAAGACAATTAAAGTAATTAGATTTTTAATAGAATTAGGACATTTAAATTAATTAGAGTTCTAATAAAATTAGAATACTTAAGTCAATTAGAGTTCCAATAGCATTAAAGTACTTAAATTAATTAGATTTCTAATAAAATTAAGATATTTAAATTGATTACAGTTCTAATAGGAGTAGGATACCTAAATTAATTAGAATTCTGATAAAATTAGGATACTTGAGTCAATCAAGATACTTAGATTAATTAGACTCTTAATAGAATTAGGAGACTAATATTAATTAGACTTCTAATAAGATTAGGACTCTTTGGATGGTCAGACTACTAGTATAATTACGAGACTGGTTCAATTAAACTTTTAGAATAATTAGACTCTCGATAGGATTAGAAAGACTAAAGCAATCAGACTTAGAGCAGGATTAGAAAAAGAAAGAAAACAAACTAAACATCCAAGTGGCCTAGTGCTGCTAACATTGATAGACCGATGATTCAATAAAAAAGTTGAACCCACACCCTGGAAAGGCATGATCAGTGACGTGTTGCAGCGTCGATAAACATCTGTAGCTGGTGATCGCAATGAACCAGGTATTTTCTTCCTAGAATTTACCTTTTTCTTTTTTTCACCTCTATACTTCCCATTTATCATTAATCGCCTTACGTCAGAGTCCACATAGATTAATTTGGGCCACTCTTTCCGAAAACCGAAAGGAACCTAGAAAAAGCATGTACCAACACCCCTGCGCTCATGAATGTACTCCGGATGTGAGGCTGTGATTGGGGTGCCTCTTCCAGGTCTATTCCCTAGGCTTTGGCAGCGGCTATGGTTCGGGCCTTCTCCTTGGCTTCCTAAACATCTTCTTCGGTGGGCTTGTAACCTAAGCCGAATTTGATCTGTTGTCCATCCTTGGCTCTGACTGGGTCTCTTCTTCCTTGCAGGCGAGGACCCAAATATTTTCCTTTCTGATAGCCCCACTTTTGGAGCATGGCCACTACTGCAGTCATTCCACCTTCGATTTTTATGGTGACCTCTCTGATAGGTTCTGGCGCATATGTTGACACATCATACTAGAAGCTGTGGAGATCTGTGTCTTCAGTTGTATGGGGTACATCTAGCACCTTGAGATTTTTGATGTTGTGGGTCATCTTCTCTCTTTCCTCTTGTCCCTCACCTATGATGATAATAACTTTCTCTTCGAAGATGAATTTAAGCTATTGGTATAGGGTGGAGGGCACTGCCCCGATTTCATGCAACCACTGGCGCCCTAACAGTAGGTTGAAGGAGGACTTGATGTTCATGACTTGGAATGGAATTGAGAAGGTCATTGGCCCAATGGTGAGCTCAAGATTGACTTCTCCTATCCCTTCTCTCCTCGTATTATCGAAACCACGGGCTCCCGCCCTGGCTGGTCGGAACATTGACGGGTCGACCCCAATCTTCATCGCAGTTCGCAGCGGGCATACATTCAATGTCGAACCATTATCTATTAATACAAGCAAAATCACTATGTTCCTGATTCAACCGTGATATTAAGGGGTTTGGAGTGGTTCCCTCCTACTGAAAGATCAACTTCGAAAAATGAGATGGCATTGAGGACCAACACTTGGCCAATCATTTGTCCCACTTCATCTGGGGAGACTTTTCTTGATACGTGGGTGTCTTTTAATGCCCCCATTAAAGCTTGGAAGTGAAGCAGGGTTACCATAAGGAAATCCCAGATGGTGAAGTGAGTCGGCGTTCTTTTGAGTTGTGTTTCTAATGCGTGCTCTCTGCTCATCTTTTCCAATGGGTGCACCGCTATAGGTTCTCTTCTTTCTTTTGGTTGTGCAGGCACCGGTGCCTCAGTGTAACAATCCCCAGCATTGACACTGTAATGGTAAGTGTCTGATCAGGTCGGGTCAGGTCATGCGTGACGATCTCACTAGGATAGTCCATAAATCTTCGAAATGGGACCTTAAGCTAAATACACACAAGTGTAGTAAAGTAACAGATTAAAAAGATCTTAGAAATAATTAAATACATATATATATAACAACAGTGGTATATATGCTATATACATAAGTTAAGCCATTTGGCTTTACTAAATAACCAAGGGAAACAAAGGAAAGGGCTTTATTTTCGTTTCACTGTTAAACTACAAGACAAAAAAATTTTTATTTCTTTTTGTTCTTTTGTTTCATATGTAATATCTTATATAGGCTTTGCATAAAGCCGTTACCTCAAGTAGCTGGTAAGCTACTTGCATGCTTTCAAATATACACGACTCCAATGAGTCATGCGATCTGCGCATGCACGCAAGGTAAAGTAGCTATACATAGACAGCACCAAAGAACCTGCAATTGTTGCCTTCAATTTTGAATGAAAGTATAGCTAGCAGATCCTGAAAACAAAAACCTAAGAATTTGCCCGACATATCAGAAAATTATAGGGAGGAATGGCTGTTATGCACTCGATGTTTGGTTCTGATTTGTCGATTCAGTCGAACCGGTAGAAGAGAACAAGCACGAACCCAATAGACATCATTCACCAAAAAGGTAGGCTATCAATTTATTCTAAAAGAAAGGGGTCATCATAGAAACGACTTGAAACTTCAGCTCTGAATATATGAAGCTGAGTGCAGATTGTTGCACTCCGACAGAGTTACGTGCTCAAGCTGTTTCTCTTTCACAAGGTTTACAAACCTGCTAACCTGCAACAAATAGGATATATTGCATATCTAGACCTATATATATATATATATATTAAATAGCTAGATATAAAGAAAATCTATATATCTATATATATTATATCTATATAAATATATATATATATAGCTGCACACAAAAGGAAGAAAACAGCAAGACAAAAAGACCAAGAAGATGACCTAGCTGAAGCCCGGCAAGCCAGGCTTGCTGCGGCAACCTCAAAGGGTTGCCGCGGCAAGACCCCATGCTGAGTGGCTTGTCGCGGCAACCATAAAGGGTTGCCGCAGCAAGCACCATGTGTTGCCGCGGCAACCCTTCTCCAGCCATGGGTTTGAGTTGGACTGGGCTGTGCCTGTGCTTGTCCTTATGCTTTGGACCTTGGGTCCACATGGGTTCAAGTATCTATCTGATGAGGTCTGAGTGCACTGTTGATGCACTGTGCATCATCAATACATGATTCGTCTTTTAAATTAAATCTATTTTTATAGATTTGGTGCCACATGGAACACTTAAATATTTGTGAAGAAATGGATGCGCTTGATGTTATCGGATGATTAAAAGTATAAGACTTGACGCACATAGGTAGGGAATGTATATTGTTCGTCATATTATGAATAGAATATCAATTTTTAATTATAGATATTTTGATGCTAAGAGTAGAATAATCGTGTATGCTTTATAAACATGATCAGCTAAGCACTGAAAATCTGATATTTTTGATAAAGAGAAGCAGTCCTTTATAGCACATGAATTCTAATTTTTTTGTCAAAAGAAGAGACGAAAAGCAGAAGGCCAGAAAAGCTCCACCACAGTCCTATAGTGCGGATCAAAGTAATAAACGACCACGATTCCAAGGACAGACCGCTTTTCAACCAGCTGCAGGAGCTTCTGCACGGCCTTACAATCCATCGATGTTCTCCGCACCACCAAGGATTCCACGTGTTCCGAATCCATCTTTTTCAGCGGCCCGAAGTACATCTGGGTTTTCTCAAGAACTACCGACAGGATCTCGCACGGGATCTTATACGGCTTCATCAGTTGCCTCTAAAGATATTTGTGGGAAATGTGGGAAGGCACACAAAACCGATGAGTATCGCAAAGCTTCTGGAGCATGTTTTCGATGTGGAAAGATGGGACATCGGATCAGAGAATGCCCGGAAATGGTCGGAATAGCGACAAAGGCAGGACCAGTCTTACGATCGGCGCGACCTATGGTACAAGGCCGAGCTTATGCTATTACTGCAAAGGATACGTGAACTAGCCATGATATCATTCAAGGTATGGTTGTACATTATTTTTATATTAACATATTTCAATTCATAAACATTTTAGATAGAGAAGGTGCATATCGTAAATTAGGAATATTACATCCTCAATTCCTCAAGTCACATAGTATTATAGTAATTGCTACCTAGACGTAATCTAGCTAGCACTAGTTTGTATACTTTAGGTATCTTACAAATATATCCAAAAGATGGGTATCTGTGTTACGATGCACGAGTCTTGATAGATCCCGGATCTATGCACTCGTTTGTTACACCCCAGTTTGGTGAAAAGTTGAAGAAGTTAGGAGGTAATCCAGAACCTCTCGACTTTATTCTCGAGGTTACACTTCCGATTGGATAATTTATCACGACTGATAAAGTATATCGATCGATTATCGTTTCCATCAAGGATTACTGGGGATATGAAGCAGTAGCTGATTTGATCCTGTTACCGATGCAAGGATACGACGTGATCCTTGGCATGGATTGGTTATTCAATCACCATGCGAACGTTGATTGTCGCAAGAAGATTGTCTCTTTTCGCCCACAAAAGAAGATATCAGCTAAATTTTATGGTGTACCGTCAACTACTCTTTCGTTGATATCCGCAATTCAAGCACGGAAATTGCTCGATGATGGGGCTCAAGGGTATATTGCTTTTATACAAAGTGATGAGCAAAAAAAGAAGGAAATTTCACTTTCGAATGTACCTGTTGCTTGTGAATATCCTGACGTGTTTCTTGATGAGCTTCCAGGACTACCACCTGACAAAGAAGTTGAATTCGCAATTGAGTTAGCTCTAGGTATCGACACAGTATCAAAAGCACCATACAGAATGGTGCCGGCAGAGTTGAAATAACTCAAGGAGCAATTACAGGAAGTTCTTGATAAAGGTTTTATCAGACCGAGTGTGTCTTCGTGGGGCGCACCGGTGTTATTCGTGAAAAAAGAAGGACGGTTCAATGCGCCTCTGCATTGATTATCGTCAACTCAATCAATTGACGATCAAGAATAGATATCCGCTTCCTCGAATCGACGATCTCTTTTATCAGTTACAGGGAGCATGGTTCTTTTCAAAGATTGACCTACGGTCGAGTTATCACCAAATGAAGGTAAAAGCTGAAGATATTTCAAAGACAGCTTTCCGAACACGCTATGGTCACTATGAGTTTCTTGTCATGCCCTTTGGTTTGACTAATGCACCAGCTGCATTTATGGACCTGATGAACAGAGTCTTCAAACCTTATCTTGATTTGTGTATCGTAGTATTCATCGACGATATACTTATTTATTCCAAGTCAAAGACAGAGCATGAAGATCATCTGCGTCTGGCATTACAAACATTGAGAGATTCGCAATTGTATGCTAAATTCAGTAAATGCGACTTCTGGTTGAATCAAGTCAGTTTTCTGGGGCATATTATATCTAAAGCAGGTATCATAGTTGATCCTGCAAAGATTGAAGTTGTAGTATAGTGGAAACAGCCACAAACCGTAACCGAGATTTAAAGTTTTCTTGGTCTTGCAGGTTATTATCGACGCTTTGTGGAAGGATTTTCACGACTAGCTGGACTATTCACGCAGCTCACTCGAAAGAATGTTAAATTCGAGTGAACTGAGGCGTGTGAACAAGGTTTCCAAGAATTGAAAAGAAGACTTACTTCTGCACCTGTTTTAGCATTACCATCTGGCAGTGGTGGTTATGTTGTCTTTAGTGATGCTTCATACAGTGGGTTAGGATGTGTGTTGAACCAATGGGAACATGTGATAGCATATGGTTCTTGTCAGTTGAAAGATCACGAGAAGAACTATCCCACTCATGACCTGGAATTAGCAGCGGTCATTTTTGCGTTAAAAATCTGGAGACACTATCTGTACGGTGAAACCTTCGAAATCTTCACCGACCACAAGAGTCTTAAATATCTCTTCACTCAGAAAGAGTTAAATTTGAGACAGAGAAGGTGGATGGAATTTTTGAAAGACTACGACTGTTTGATTCAATACCATCCCGGTAAAGCCAATGTGGTAGCTGATGCACTTAGCCGAAAATCCTCCGCTTAGCTATCTCATCTTGTTACAAGACTACAAAGATGGAAACTACTCAATGATATTGTATCATCGAGTGCCACTCTTCGAGCAACAGCAAATGGAGGTTTACTTGCTACAGTAATGATCCGAGCTCCACTTTTCGATAGAATTAGAGAACTTCAGATGCAAGATGCAGAACTTATTTCTATCCAACAAGGGGTACAAAGTGGACTACAGCTAGAATTCTCAATCAAAGAGGATGGGTCTTTATTATTTCGAGGACGAGTATGTGTACCAGATGATCATACTTTATGTCAAGAAATCCTCGAAGAAGCTCTCAAATCAGCATACGTTATTCATCCTGGTAGTACGAAAATGTATCAGGATCTAAAGAAAATGTTTTGGTGGAATGGTTTAAAACGTGATGTAGCAGAATACGTTGCAAAGTGTTTGACTTGTCAACAAGTCAAGGTTGAGCACAAGCATCCTGTTGGTCTGCTACAGCCATTGCCTATTTCAAAGTGGAAATGGGAGAGTATTTCCATGGACTTCATTCTTGGTTTGCCCCGTACTCAGAAGGGTTACAATGCCATTTGGGTGATTATTGATCGTCTCACCAAATCGGCGCATTTCTTACCCTATAGTACGCGATATACAGCATCGAAACTAGCCGAACTCTATCTGAGAGAGATTGTACGACTACATGGGATACCCGTAAGCATTGTGTCAAATTAAGATCCTTTACACACTTCTCGATTTTGGCAAAGTTTCCAAGAAGGTATGGGTTCAAAGTTAGACTTCAGTACAGCATTTCATCCTCAGATCGACGGGCAGACGGAGAGGGTTAATCAAGTAATTGAAGACATGTTAAGGGCCTGTATGCTCGATTTTCAAGGATCATGGGATAAACACTTACCCCTGATTGAATTCGCATACAATAACAGTTTCCAGTCAAGCATCGGTATGGCACCATTCGAGGCATTATATGGACGCCGATGTAGATCTCCGATTAATTGGGAAGAAGCTGGAGAGCGGTTAATTTTAGGCCCTGACCTGATAGAAAGCACCAATGTAGTTGTTCACGTGATACGGGAACGATTGAAGAGTGCCTAGAGTCGACAGAAAAGTTACGCTAATCTCAAAAGAACCAGTGTTGATTTTCAGGTAATATTTGATCCTGATAAACCTTCTTATCAATTGATTCAAACTATATTAGTAGTCTAATGAAATGATATACAGATTGGCGAGCACGTCTTTATAAAAATCTCTCCGACTAAGGGCGTGATGCGGTTATGGAAACGAGGCAAGCTAAGTCCTCGTTATGTTGGACCATTTCCTATATTGGGCGGAGTAGGAGAAGTAGCGTATCGACTCGCGTTACCTTCGCACCTGACAGGCATTCACGACGTATTTCACGTATCGATGCTGAGGAAATACGTCAGTAACCCGACGCATGTGTTAGATTTTCAACCATTGGACATTCAAGAAGATCGAACGGTAACCGAAGAACCAGGTCAGATTTTGGACCGCAGGGATCAAATTCTGAGAACAAAACAGATTCCACTCGTGTTGATCCAATGGAAAAATCATGGGTCGCAAGAAGCTACCTGGGAACGCGAGGCTGATATTCGTGCTCGATACCCTCAATTATTTACATAAGGTACGTACTTTAAGTGCATGTACATTAACAATATAATTACACTTAGTCAAATGAATTCTGATTTACTAAGATTATAATGTTGATGTAAATAATTTTATAAAGGTACCTTGCACTCTTATATATTGAATCATATCCCATGTTGAGTATAAATTAAGTGTCATTAGAAAAATACAATTAAATTATTTTATATTAACACTAACATTAAAAATTCAATTAACTTAGAAAAAAAAATATATGGTATACCTTAATGAAATAAACTGAAAGAGTGACATCTGGGGGACACCTAAGCAAGGGTGTATCCCAGATTTATGCCACATACCTCACTTGATTTGTTTAAGGCCATTAATAAGCTAACATAATAAGTTTTATGATTTTTATATACACAATATTATAAAATGACTCAAATTTCATAGAAATAAAAAATTTTAACCTAGAGAAATACATCAAAAATACCAACTGATATTTTTCTACAGACCCCCTACCTGTTAGGAACACAAAAATATAAAAAAATTAAATATCACATCTCGGGAGCCCCGAAATCCGGGCCCTTCAACATCTAAACCTCCTTGCCGCGGCAAGGGCTAAGTGTTGCCGCGGCAAGTCACTTGCTGCGGCAAGCTTAGAGTGTTGCCGTGGCAACTATGCTGGAATATGGTGGGTCCGAAACCCCCCTTTCAGTTATTTGCAGTTACTAAAACCAGTTATAGCCCTGTTCTTCGACCTTCCAAGCAACAAGTCATGCATGCACACCTTTAGATCTGTTCCATAGCCGCTGAATGCTCCTGATTTACTTTGCACATTTCTCTATTTTCCGATTTTCCTCTCGTTTCGGCCTGATTTTCGGTGCTTTGTGAGGTAAAATGATCTAGAACTCAATCCTATTGTCTTTTATTGTCTCTTCTATTGCATCATGCCTCCTAGAAAAGTAGGCATGTCTAAACCCCCGAAGTCCTCGGCTAAAGAAAAAGGCAAAGGCCCTTCTTCTTCTGTCCCCGAGCCAATCGATCCACCAAACATGCCGGAACAGCCCATTCCTTGGTGGGCTGCGAAGGCAATAGAACCAGAATGGATTGTGGACGATAAGCTACTGACCCCGAATGACCAGACTGCATGGTCACTTCGTTATATCGAAAAGGCACAGTTAAGCGCCTTATACCAGCCCTTTCACAATCAGTTTTATCCGCGTTTAGTTCGATTATTTTATCAAAATCTGGTCGCCACCCCTACTGTCGGTCACTTACAGACCGAAATAGATGGTCGTAAATTTTATTTTAATATCCTACACATAGCAAAAGCAATGGACTGTAGTGTTGAATATGCCGTCACTTCAAGACTATAATTACCACGGCAGAGGGATGTGAAATTTCACCACATCACCTCGAAAATGACAAATGGTCAGACCGCTTCTGACCATAGTCTTGCCGTATGTCGCAGCCAGTTACCACAATGGATGTGGTTTTTGGATTGTATCTTTCGATCGAATTTATACCCCATGCAGCATGAAAGAGAGCGCCGAGATGCTCTCTTGCAGGCTCTTTTTGCCGTCCACGAAGGACGATGGTTAAATGCCCCTAAGGTGGTCTGGGAAGGCATCAAGTATGCCAATGATCATCTGCAAAGCACCGTGTCACCTTCCATGCCTTCTTGCCCCTACCCTAGACTGATCTCCCGCATGTTTGAAGGATAATTTAATAGTGTCAATCTCATTCCCTATCAGATCCCCGTTGGCGAAGAGATCCGCACCGACAACATACGGGTCTTTAGCCCAGCAATTTGGAGAAATATCTACCAACGCTCTTTTTAGGTGGTAAATAACCACCAAGCCAAACAAATTCGTCGTCCTCCCCAAGACCAACCAGAAATACCCCAACAGATTCCCGTCCCTCCTCAACCGCAACCACAAGCTCAACCTGATTCAGTTCCTGCGGCACAAGGAACCTACACCAATGCCGACCTTGTGCAGCTCATGCGTGAAAACCATGAGCAAACCCTCATTCAATTCGATAATCTTTATCGAAATCACTACATGCTCCATCAACACATCGATTATGTTGAAGAAGCGACAAATATCATGATGGAGCATACTTTTAAAATCGCAAGCCCCTACATTAGGTAGCGCAAGTATCGTCTCCAAGATACTAATAGCAAAGATTGTTGGTCCCGAAATTCCAGCAAGATTATCAACAACAACAACAACAACAAGCTGGTACATCCTCAGCGGGCCAACAACAAACAGATCCTTAGCCTGGTAAAATATTGATCATAGTTTATGCACTATATTTTAAGTTTTATATTTACTTGCATTAATCTTAAATAAAGCATGCTTATATTTATAACAACTTAGCTATTATATATCTAAAATGATGGTAGAAATTCTTATGTGTATGATATTACAAGTATTATGTCAATTGAAAATGTTGTTTTGAACATTTAGTTTGGTTTGGTCTTAAATAATGATTCTCTAATTTTCCATTTCAATTTTGTCTTAAATGATGGTATGGAGTAGTTTAATTTAGTAATGTAGTAATGGCATGAGAAAGGTTTAATGTTCATTGTACAGCCATGTTAATGTGTGAATACTCCTCATAAGGTGTCACATGGAATAAAAATAAAACTATGTTTAGTAAGACACATAAAGTCAGGTGCCACATGAGTGTGGTTCATTCCAAAATTTCAGTTTGATCTCCCAAATGTAGTGTTGATTTTGGTTTATCGATTCATTTTGTCTTGTGAGAGATTTAGTAAAAATATACCATTTATAGAATGCACATTGTTGGTGACATTCACCTGTTACCCTGCTAGTCCTGGTTTATTTTCGAGGACGAAAATGCCTAAAATAGGGGAGAATGTAACAATCCCCAGCATTGACACTGTAATGGTAAGTGTCTGATCAGGTCGCGTCAGGTCATGCGTGACTATCTTACTAGGATAGTCCATAAATCTTTGAAATGGAACCTTAAGCTAAATACACACAAGTGTAGTAAAGTAACAGATTAAAAAGATCTTAGAAATAATTAAATACATATATATATACCAACAGTGGTATATATGCTATATACATAAGTTAAGCCATTTGGCTTTACTAAATAACCAAGGGAAACAAAGGAAAGGGCTTTATTTTCGTTTCACTGTTAAACTACAAGACAAAAAAATTTTGTTTCTTTTTGTTCTTTTGTTTCATATGTAATACCCTATATAGGCTTTGCATAAAGCCGTTACCTCAAGTAGCTGGTAAGCTACTTGCATGCTTTCAAATATACACGACTCCAATGAGTCATGCGATCTGCGCATGCACGCAAGGTAAAGTAGCTATACATAGACAGCACCAAAGAACCTGCAATTGTTGCCTTCAATTTTGAATGAAAGTATAGCTAGCAGATCCTGAAAACAAAAACCTGAGAATTTGCCCGACATATCAGAAAATTATAGGGAGGCATGGCTGTTATGCACTCGATGTTTGGTTCTGATTTGTCGATTCAGTCGAACCGGTAGAAGCGAACAAGCACGAACCCAATAGACATCATTCACCAAAAAGGTAGGCTATCGATTTCATCTAAAAGAAAGGGGTCATCATAGAAACGACTTGAAACTTCAGCTCTGAATATATGAAGCTGAGTGCAGATTGTTGCACTCCGGCAGAGCTACGTGCTCAAGTTGTTTCTCTTTCACAAGGTTTACAAACCTGCTAACCTGCAACAAATAGGATATATTGCATATCTAGATCTATATATATATATATATTAAATAGCTAGATATAAAGAAAATCTATATATATATATAGCTGCACACAAAACAAAGAAAACAGCAAGACAAAAAGACCAAGAAGATGACCCAGCTGAAGCCCGGCAAGACCCCATGCCTAGTGGCTTGTCGCGGCAACCACAAAGGGTTGCCGCGGCAAGCACCATATGTTGCCGCGGCAACCCTTCTCCAGCCATGGGTTTGAGTTGGACTGGGCTATGCCTGTGCTTGTCCTTATGCTTTGGACCTTGGGTCCACATGGGTTCAAGTATCTATCTGATGAGATCTGAGTGCACTGTTGATGCACTATGCATCATCAATACATGATTCGTCTTTTTAATTAAATCTATTTTTATAGATTTGGTGCCACATGGAACACTTAAATATTTGTGAAGAAATGTATGCGCATGATGTTATCGGATGATTAAAAGTATAAGACTTGGCGCACACAGGTAGGGAATGTATATTGTTCGTCATATTATGAATAGAATATCAATTTTTAATTATAGACATTTTGATGTTAAGAGTAGAATAATCGTGTATGCTTTATAAACATGATTAGCTAAGCACTGAAAATCTGATATTTTTGATAAAGAAAAGCAGTCCTTTATAGCACATGAATTATTATTTTTTTGCCAATTTTATATCAAGTGTTATCTGCATAAGAAATCTGTAGTGTTATTCGTAAATAGTGAAAAAGCATTAGGAACCAAACATGGAAATTGCATCTTGTATTCTACAGTGTTCAGTAGTCAGATCCTAATCATTTGAAATATCTTAGACATGTTCTAGTGTACATCAAGTGATCCTGCTAACTCGGGAGCTTGAAATTCTTATATCAAGTGATCTCGCTAACTCGAGAGCTTGACAAGTGATCCCACTAACTCGGGTGCTTGTAATATTCCAGTCCAAGTGATCCCGCTAACTCGGGAGCTTGATAAGTGATCCCGCTAACTCGGGAGCTTAATCTCGTTGATTTCCTGATCTTCGCCTGCATGTATATCCTGTTTCAGCTTGATTTTGTTTATACATGTTGCATCATGCATAAGTCGTGACATCAGCATGTTAAAATTGTCATATGTTGTAATCTAGTAATATTTCTAAATAAGAATTGATAAACTGTCAATTTATGTTAGCAATATGATATTCTCTACGGAGTTGTGGATGATAGCTCATTCTTCGATTTAAATATTTTAGCTGCAGAGCCCGATCCTGAGCAGGTGGCTGATCCGACCTATGTGCCTGAGGAGGAGGGAGACGAAGACACCGGCGACAACGGCGGGGAAGACAACTTTCCAGAGGAGTTCTTCCCGTAGTTAGGTTTGTTACTTGGGATTGGGATATGGGGCATTGGGATAGAGAGAGAGAGAGAGAAAAGAAAAGATATTTTGGTCTGTATAAATTATATATGTTAGTTTTAGATTTCTGAGGAGATGTTGTGTGGATGTATAGGTTTCTCAGTAGATCCTTTGTTTTCTGATCATTGCATATATTAGTTTCTAGTTTCTATTTATCAGTTATTTTGCCATCTTTGTTAATATCAGAGTTCAAATACATTGCTTCCGCATTTTTGTATCACTTTGATGTACAAATAAGAACCCTTGATGAAAGAATCATATCAGGTGATCCGATGGCGCGACCTTTTCTAGTTGAGAGACTGGGAAACGTCGGGCTGTCACACTCAGGCTACTTTGAGATCCTTTCTTATTGGGTAATGACCTCGACTGATTTCTCTATGCTTCTGCTAACATTGATATCCATTTGATTGTAGTTGATCAGAACCTGATGGGGATCATATGTTGGCCCAGGGATCTGGAAGGGCACGGATGGAGATGTCAGGTATGATTGAACTACCGGGGTTGGCATGGTGAAGCTGAGCCTGATTTGGTTGACTAGTGACAGCGAGGCAGTATTGGGCTAGCTGTATTGGGTTGGTGTTAGAGGTGAAGGTTGACGGGCTGATGATAGTGTAGCGAGATTGGGCCAAACGGGGTTGACGGGAGTTGACTCAGAAGGTGGGATAAAATTAGGCACCATGTAATTTACGAGGGTTGGTGCTGGATATGATTGGTATAATAGGGGGAAGGCCCAATTAGGTTGGACTTGATTAACAAGAGCTGGCGTGGGAAAGTATGACCTTAGATCTAGAGGCACTATTGTTTGCACTGGTGTTGCTTGAGGTATTGGGCTTGAGAAATAGTCGGCCAAGTTCAAAGGTTCAACTACCCCGATGGTTGTGCTTTCTTGATTTCATAGCTCTAATGATTCATAGCTCTCTCCCATGCCGATATAATCCAAGGGGTCAACCTCTTCCATTTCTTCCTCCAGCATGTTGATAGTGGCCCTTGGGCACATTCCTCCCTGTGGGTGCGGCTACAATGGTGGCTGTATGATGTTGGTGTGGGGGTTTGCCTAGGGAGGTGCCGGAGGGATGATCTTTCCTGCCTCTATCAAATCCTCTATCGTGTGCTTGAAAGGAAAGCACCGATCGGTAGGATGCCCTGGTTCCTGGTGAAAACTGCAGTACTTATTGGGGTCATAATTTCTTGGGATTGGATTTAGTGGAGGTCAGGGTTGAAGTTGAGTAACTAAACCCTTCTCGATCAGTAAAGGTAAGAGGACATTTAGGGATTTTCCTAAGAGAGTGAACACTCAGTTATATTGGGCCCTTCTCTGCTCAGGGGTTTGTTGTCCCCAAGGGACATTGTTATGCCTCAGAGCCTAATTTGTTGGTGTTGGTGTTGGTTGTGCTACTGCCAACCGAAAGGGTACCATGCTGGTGATGGGTTGTGTATTTACTATTGTGTGGACATCTGCCCCGGTTCTTCTTTACTCAACAAATTTTTGTACCCCACTAGCCCCACTGGTCGGATTTTTGTTTAGTCGCCCTTCTCTCAACGCATCTTCGCAACAGTTGGTATTTCTTGTCAGGTCAGCGAAACTGGCTTGCTACTGGTACACCAAAAAATCCGAGGTGATTGGCAGAGTGTTTTCCGAGATCATCTCGATTTACTCATCATCGGGTATTCTATTTCTCACTTGAGCTGCCAATGCTCTCTATTGCCCAAGGTAATCACTGAATGCTTCATCGGGCTTCTGTTTTAGCATAGCAAGATCAGATTTTTGGGGCTCGATGTCTATTTTGTAAATATACTGTTCCTAGAATAATCATAGATGGTTCAAGGGAAGTGAACCATCTCAAAGTCGGGCCTGCGAGGCTCTTCTGAAATACTTTGATGAGGAATCATCCATCTCTGCCGTATTGGCACATATCCCCACAGTAAGACTTGAGGTGTACAATGGGGTTACTCGTGCCATTGTATTTGTCAAAGGTTGGCAAGTTGAATTTTTGGGGCAAAGGGACTTCGACAAATAGGCATAGGTCGGAAAAATCTGTGGCATAGATTTCAGCTCCACCCATCTTCATCAGCTGTTTTTGGATTTTGTCTATTTGTTCTTTTAATAGTTGTGACTCCCTGGATGGTGGGTGATCATTACTTATTATGTATATTATTATTACATTAAATTCAAGTCTTAACCTATTGCAAGTGCGCAATGGAAATTATAGTATTAGCATATGATCGTTCCCACGAGAAAGTTTATTCATCTAATTACTTCTTATTTATATCTTCTACTTAAATCCTTATCTTAAAAACTTTTATTTATCTTTAAGATCTAATCTATTGGAGAAATATGAATAAAAGAATGATTTATTAATCTAAAATGAATAAAATAAATCTAAGTCCTCCTTCTTCTGATTGAGGCCGTCAATCCTAGTCTTCAGCTATCGGATATTTACGAATTTAAACGGTATCGTTATACTATATCTCTAGTTTCTTAGCATTGGTCGTCAATCAAATCTAAGATCCTATCAATACAGATTTAGTCTAATCAACAACTTCCTAAAATCTGGGCGTCAATCAAACCTTGGAAATTTGAAGATGAAAAAATAAAAATCGTTACACTAATCTGCAAATTCTAACCTGAGTCATCAATTCAAATTGAAACTTGGAAATGTTTACAAAGCTATAAATAAAAGAAAATAAAATCTAATCTAGAAAGTAAATAAATATATCTTTCACCCCTCATCCACAGTCATCAATTGCTTCTAAGAAACTAGGATATTTACACTAATCTTCAGCACCCAATTGTAGTCGTCAATTGCTCTTGAGAAACCTCTGATATATAATCTACTCTAACTATTTTACACTACTTTGATTGAAAGAAAATCCAACCTCATGCGTCAATTGATGCTGAAATTCTTCGATGCTTATTCTTACACCAAGCTCTCTTATTTATAGATCATAAGGAGTCAGTTTATAAAGACTTCTAATTCTAATAAAAGAAACTACTAAAAATAAAAGATTTATAATATAACTCTAATTCCTAATTTTATCTTTTCCTTGCTTTAGACGGTAGATGTGCTTCTGGATTGCTCTCCTTTATTTCAATAACAGAGTCCTTCGGAGTAGATCTTCATCAATCTTCTCAAATCAATGATTCACCAGACTTCTAGAGATCTTCTAATTTGGTTCATGGCGGTGATAATCTTCACTCACATGATCAGCAGCATCAGTGAATTAAGCTTTCTGTAAAATCATTTATACTGATTCTCTGTCTCTCTTCTTTGGAGGAAAATCGTAAATTATAATTCTCTACTTTCAGTAAGGTTCATAGAGGAAAACTCATAAAAGCTGATTCTTCAGCTTTATCATTTTGCTACAAAATCATAAATGACGATTTTATATCTTCATACTGCTCATTCTTATGACTTAGCAGACTTGACGGACGATTCTCTGGAAAATACGATTATTTACTTTTCTCCTTTTAGTAGCTTCTTTTGAAGAATCTTAAATTACGATTCTTTGGCTTTCATAGTCTTTCACTCTTGAAAAATTATAAAATAGCGATTTTTCATTTTGTTCAGTATGTAGGGCTTCGTCTTTCAGTTCTATTATCATTCTTTACTGCTTTTTGAGTTCCTTTTGATGAATATTAATACTTAGACTCTATTTTACTGTTTATCTCTAATATCTGCACATCAGTAAGTTATTAGTAACAAACTAAAGTCTAGCATCACTAAGTTAAGGGTGATAAAATGATAAATTATGTGACTGATTAGTAGGGCTGACCTCTCAACAGACTACCTCCATTCACTTTGGACTGCCTATGGGTTGGTCAATACGAGATGTGAGGGGATGAAATTGGTAAATGCCCCCCCATGTATGCCCCACTATTCCTGGCTTCATCCTCCTCATATTGATTGCTAGTATTAATAACTGGATGGGGAATGACATTGATTGGGTTTTAAAATTTTTAGGCAGGTGCCTGGTGAGGCCATTATAAGTGGGGGAAGCTTTGCTCGGTGATTTGTAGGGTAATGGGGTGAGTGAATTGTGGATTTTGAGTGGGGCCCTGGTGAGGCCATTGTGCTTGGATATTCTTGGGATTTAATTGATTAAGATGGGTGAATTGGGGATGGTTGACGGTATGGGATGGGTTCCCATATTGAGAAGGGTGCGGGTGTGAGGGATGTGCATGAACAGGGCTCATGTCGATTTGAGGGATTGAGTGAGATGGGTGTACTATTTGAGGGGGAATGGGGGCCTGTTGGGTGTAGGTGAATGTGGGATATTGGGGGAATGTTGGAGGGTTTCCAAATGGGGCTCTCGGGTTTGAGCCTTGATGGGCTTGGGTATAGAGTATTGGGCCTTGATGTGCTTAGACCTGGGGTATTGGGCCTTGATGGGTTTGGGCTTGGGAGTCTTAGGCCTTGATGGGATTGGGTTAAGGTACTAGGCCTTGATATGCTTGGGCTTGGGGGTATTGAGCCTTGATGGGCTTGGACCTAGGGTACTGGGCCTTGACGGGCTTGGGCCTGAGATACTAGTCCTTGATGGGCTTGTGCTTGGGCTTGGGCTTGGGCTTGGGGAATTGGGCCTTTATGGATTTGGGATTGGGGGTATTGGGCCTTGATGGGCTTGGGCCTGGGGTATTAGGCCTTGAGGCCCACTCGGATGTGATGGGAGGGGCCTTGTGTGGTGTGGATTATGGGAGTTTGATTGGGGTTGGTATTTTAGGGGAGTGAGACATGGAGGTTTTAGAGAGTATGCTGAGGGTTGGATGAGGAAGGTTTTGGGAAGCCTTTCATGCTGTGTAGGCCTTAATCATGTCTTCCATTATGGCCATTGGATTTGTTATGGGGGTGAGTAGGGATGGCCCTCCCAATGTATGGAGAGATGTGGGCATGACTTGGGAAAAAGGGTGAGGAAAATTAGGCATGACCTGAGTATATGGGGAGGAGTGTGGTGGATTTGGATTGGATGTGGATGAGGGAAAATTGGGGTATGTGGAGTGGATGGGGGAAAATTAAGCATGGTTTGGGTGGATGGAAAAGTGGGTGTGTGTTGGGTAAAGGCGGGAAATGGGGTTGGACTGTAGATGGATGTGGGAGAAAAATAGGGTATGGTTGGATTTGAAGTGGGGGGAAAATGGGACATAGTTTGGGTGGATGTGTAGGAAAAATTGGGCATGGGAGATGGGAGAAAATGTGGTGTATGTTGGGTTAATGTGGAGGGAGAATGGGGTAAATTTTGGGTAGATGTTGATGAAAAATGGGGTAAGGATTGGAGGAAAAATGGGATGGATTTTAAGTGGATGTTGATAGAAAAATAAGCAAATTTTGGATGGGTGCGGATGGGAAAATGGGTGCACCGAATGGTCCGGTGACATCGAAACGAGATTGGGTGGGGTAATCGAAAATGGGGATTTCCTGTATGTGGGAATGAGTTGGAGAATATGGTGGGGATAAGTCGGGATCGACGTAAGTTGG
Source organism: Chloranthus sessilifolius (assembly GCA_021018995.1). NCBI lineage: Eukaryota > Viridiplantae > Streptophyta > Magnoliopsida > Chloranthales > Chloranthaceae > Chloranthus > Chloranthus sessilifolius. The sequence continues at coordinate 26,007,793 of CM037597.1, read as the reverse complement.
ATCGATCGCCCAATACATGGTTTGGCGGCGGGTCAGGTAGGGATTCCTCAGGTGAGGCCCAAAAAATTCTTCCTCCTTCCTCAACGGGATGATGGAGGGTAAGGCGATGCCGTCACCACAAACTCCTTTTTTTTTTATTTTTTGATTTTGATTTTTCTTGAATGTTTTTGGTTTTTAATTTCTTTTTAATGACAAAACAAAAATTATCTCCCTTGATTAAAGTGGTGCTTTATCTTGGGCCCGAGGAAACTCCATTTTCAGGCGACGTTCACACCTCCGATGCCTCCCACGGCAGGACTCCGATGCACTTCAGAAGAATCAAAGGGAATCCTTTGATCTATGTGAAGGCACCGAAATTCACGTGATGATTTGATCCTTCGGAGGAGTCAAAAAGAGGTGAGCACTTTTAACCGGTGAGGGTGTTTTGGATGTTGAAAGGTGGGGGAACAATCAGGAATATGAAAATCGCTAAGTGGGGAGACTCGGGAAGGGTGAAAAGAGCCTCAGATTTGGGCTGCTTGAACCAGAATAGTCTGGCGTATGTATTATATATGCCAGGCTAAAATCCTGAAATTTTGGCTTATCGTGTATATTATACATGCTAGGCTAAAAATCTGGGATTTTAGCTTAGCGTGTCTATTACACATGCTGGGCAATTTCTAGGGGTTTTTGGCTTAACGTGTCTATTACACACGTTAGGCAAAAACAAAGTATATATATATTCTATACAACAACAACAGACCCGAGTTGGTCTATTTTTTTGGTTTTTTGGAAGCAGTGCTTCGAGGGACTGTTTTTCCATGTTATTTCGGGTCCCTCCTCACCGTACCTAGGGATACAAGGTCGTTTCGGGACAACTAATGCGCTCCCCAAGGGTTTTAAGACTTTTCTTAAGCTCGGTCATCCACCCGATATACCCCAACACAAGCGCCTTCTTAGATACTAAATGGGGTGGTACTTTTTGGGATCATCACCGCTAGAGGCTGCTACCGTACTAAGAACTGAGACGTTTGTATCGCTGCCTATTTTCCCCCTTTTTGTAAAATCTATCCCCACAAAAAATTCAATTAAGTCCCTATCTTGGTTCAATTTTAAGTTCAAATTTTATGGAGTTTGATTTAGTTTAAAAATAGGTGGTGAGAATCTCATACCTCCTCTACGGGTCGGCGTCCACTGATGAGATATGATTACGATAAATGTAAAAGCTTAAGTAGGCCCGCCAATCGGTTAAGGCGGTAAAATGCGCAAGTAATCCCGCCAATCAACCAAGGCATGTAAATGACAAAATAGTAAATGCTCAAGTAGGCCCATCAATCGACTAAGGCAGTAAATGACTAAATTGTAAGGGTAAGTATGCAAAAAGAGAGGAAAGTTAGCTAAAAGAAAAATAAAAAATGCATGTAAAAAATGCATGCAAACAAGGGGCTAAAACTTTAAGGAGAAGCTCTACAAGCTATCCCCAGCGGAGTCACCATCTGTGCAACCGTAGGCTTTGCGGGTCTGTCGCAAGACTCTAAAAATGAAGGAGTCGCCACCCGGAGCTTTTGGTGACCCGGGATACCTCAAATTGATATTATGAGCATCGAAGTGCAAAAATATGACTCCGATCCGATCCATGCCAAAAGCTCTTGGGTAGAAGCTTTGGTTATCAATCGGGAAGGTGTTAGGCACCCGATTGACCTGCTCGTAAGTGGTCTCTACTATAGTCAGGACTATGTGTTGGCTGTTTTGTATATATATATATATATATATAAGAGAAACAAAATGAGCGGCATTCCCTTGCCTAAAGGCATACCGATCTTATTGAGCCCTTCCCGCTTGTCGAAATTTGGGCAGCATAACGGCTCAATTCTAATATAGAGGATTAAAAGATGGGCTTTAAACTCTAAGGTTTAAAATCTAGGAGGAAGGAGAGATAGGCTAAGGCCTTATTCTTCCTAAAACTAAGAGTTTGATGATGGAAAATGGGGTCTAAAGGGTGAACCTAACTTCTGAAATTTTATGGATAAAATACTAAAATGGGAAAGGGAGCTCCCTCAGAATTTTATCTCTTTTTAGAATTTTTTGAAGCCCTTAAGCAAGGGGGGGTGGCTCTCTATTTATAGAGGTTGAGGTGATTAATGAAGGGTTAAGTCACTAATAGGTTTAGAAATTAGGTAATGAGCAATCTAAGATTTTTAGGATTTTCTAGAACTTGGAGAAGAGAGATTTGAGTTTAATGGTAGATGATAGGGTGATGACTTGAATGGCAAGAGGGTGATAACTTAAACTAATAGGGTCACTAAGGTTCTAAAAAAACACACTCTAGACTTTGGGATGGTGCACAAGTCAAACCCCTAATGTCAATTTTGACCATTTTTTTAAGGAAAATCAGACACAAACTGTTGGAAGTTGAAGACCTGCAGGGGCTCGGCCCGATTTTTAATTTCCTGCACAAATCCACGATCTTCATTTCTCCATAACTTTTGATGTACAACTCTGAATTAGGCGATTCCTAGCTCGTTGGAAAGCTGAGGACCTTTACTTTTCAATGGTATAGGCCTCAGGTTGGGAAAATGTCTATGTCAACTTTAGCACTCCTTTTTTAATCAACTGTTTTAGTTGGTTCGAAACTGACTCTATGGCCGATTTTACAATTTCATGTACAAATTTGCGATCTTTATTTCGTCATATTTTTTTATATACAACTCCAAATTAGGCGATTCTTAGCTCATTGAAAAATTGATAACCTCTACTTTCCAATGGTATAGGCCTTAGGTTGGGCAACTATTTGTACAAATTTTGAACTCCTCTTTTAATAAGTTATTTTGGTTGGTTTAAAACTGGCTCTATTGGTCCGATTTTACTTTCTAAGGGTTTGGGAAGATTAGGGTTGATTCCTAAGGATTTGAAAATAATTCTAAAAGTTTGGATTAAGTTCTAAGGGTTTGAGAGGTGCTTTCGAAAGCTCGTGAGTACGTTTTTTTTTAAGTACGGGTTAATCGAGCCTTGGGCCAAATTTGGGTATCTACATACTCATATAAGATATGGCTTGATAAAGAAGAAAATTTGAGAGTAGCTACAAAGAAAAAAATTATGACATATCACTTGAGGTGGTTTGAATATGATCATCAGGTGCTAGAAATAGATGTTTTATAAAGGATTGAGACGCTAGAATCACAAGAAAGTAGGAGAAAAGAAAGATCAGTACAAATCAAGAGGGAAGCAAGGAGAAGGTACATGAAAGATTGCAAAGTTATAGAGACAAACTCGAAAGTAGCAATTATCGATCCTTGGAGAATTGAACCTATCATCAGAGAGTGCCGATTTCTCCTATCATCTTTCTCATGGTCGGTCAATCATATTTTTAGAGAAGCAAATAGAGTCACGGACTCCCTAGCTGGTTTTGCAAATCCCAACTTGAATTCTACGATTTTTAGGACTTTAATATTAGGGGTTGTTTGTCCTCTTCCTACGCGTCTGTGTCTCCATGATGACAAGACTCTTGCTTGAGGGGGTGATGGCTTTGCCGAAGCTCTCTTAGGTCGAGAGTTTTTTGTTTTTGTTGTATCTTTTCTTTAATTTTAATATAATTGTTCAATTAACAAAAATAATATATAGAGAACTTATTGTTCAACAATAAGAGAGATAAGACTCACAAAATGGACACCCAAATAAATGATATAAGATTCTAACGATGATATCCTAAAAACTGACTTTCACCCACCAAGCCGCCGCTTTATTTGCAACACTCGTTTAATAATCTTCCTAATAAACTTGATTTCGACCCAAAATTTAGATTTTGAACCAAGTTTTCTGACGTTAACTTTGACCTTAATTATTTAAGAATATGATTTCCGTTAAAGTGGTTGAAGTTTGCCTTATATGTTCTTTCCCCTCTTAAACTTTGACAAATTAAGCGGGACCATGAAAGAATGGGGTGTCCACCAAGTTATCAAATATTGGCTGATATTGATCCTTATTAGTGATATATATCGAGTATCCAACTTGGTATCAGTTCAACCGATCCAGACCTGTATTGGCCGATACTTTTATATATATATATATATATATATGAAAAAAAAATTAGGCCAATACGTCTCGGTCCTCCAAGGACCGATACCCGACCCGATACTGAGTTTTTTACCATGGTGTCCACAATTATTGATTGGTACCATATAATATAAAATAAAAGAGGTGAGGAATAAAAGGTGAGACCGACTCCGATCAACGGCTCTATTTTATTAATTACTAAATTAAAAATATATAAATGCCATAAAGAAATTCTAAAAACTATGTCCCATGTGACAGAATGAGTGGATAGTCATGGCATAATATATAAGAGAAACTAACCCGACAGTGCATTATTCCAAAATATATTCCATTAAGAACATACAAGTCTTACAAATATTTTATCTGAGATAAAAGGTGCCCTTAAATAATTACTTAAGACGGTGTTCCTTTGTGTAAATATTTTATAAGCATCTCTTTTAAGGTGATTATTTTTAATCAGATGACTTTCTTAATTAAAAATCCAACTTATTGTGCCAAAATGTAATAGCTCCTAAGAGGCTATTATTAGATTGCAAAAAATTAACATTTACAGATGTTAAGGTTCGTGAAAGTTGTACCAAGGGTTGGACCAAGGTATCAAGTAATGACGGATACCGATACATATCGTGTTTTTGCCAGAGCGATACAAATACAATCTCGATATTAATATCAGGGCCGTATCAGTATCAGGTATCGGTATCGGTCTATACGGGTCAGTATCGGCCGATACAAAAAGTAATTCTTTATACCGATATTGGCATACGTATCGATCCAAGATGGACCGATATCGGATTTGCATACCTTGATCTTATCTATTAAAAGTGATTACATGATCTCTTCGTGACATTTCAGCTTGATCAACGATATTAAGGGTCTTTCCAACGGATTACATCATATATCTTTTTCTCACTTTAGTAAAGATTGTGATGAGTGTGTTGAGTTTCTTTATGTTATAGGCATAGATGCTAATACTGTTGTTAGATGGCATTCCTTCTTCTCTTACATCTCTCTTGAGAGATGATATTTTTATCTTCAATGATTTGATATCTTTCTTTTTCTTCTTTTTTAATATAGGATGAGGTTCCATCAATCTCAAGCTAAGCTTATCAAAAAATAAAAAATAAAAATCAGTGCTAACCTCTCTTTTCTAGACTGCCCTCTACGTTTTTGGACTTCTTTCTCTTTCCGTGAAAGTTGAGTGCCCGTAAAAGTTGTACATGTCAACTTTGATAGTGCCACATAACTTTAAAAATCGGTGATAACCCCATAAAATATTCGGGTGAAGTTATAATTAATTTTGTTATAGAAGTTAAAACTTAACCATTCACTCTATAAGATTAATAGGAACACAAAAAGGCGCTTGAAAAATGAAAATAATATAGGTAGCTATTTTCGTACTCACAGGTTCTCTGAAAGCACTCAAGTGTGCAACTCTGTAAAATTCATTGATTGGATCGAATCAGATAATGGAGATCGTGTTTCACTCTGTTCTTCCACACAACGGATCTTCAGACTCTGTCGCACCTATTTGACGGTCAGTTTTTTAATCCACATGTCACAGATCTCCGAAAAATGGAATTTGTGTGCAATGGCACACATCATGCTCAAACATGATATCAGGACCACAATTTGGGGATTTGTAAAATGTGGAATAAAAACTGACCGTCTAATAAGTGCAACATGGTCTCTAGATCCATTGTGTCAAAATCAGGGTGAAACAGAATCTCCATCGTCTGATCCCATCCAATCAATGAGTTTTAAGGGGTCTATGAAGTAAGTACTTTCAGACAAGAACCTCTAACTTCAAGTTTTCAACTACCTCTTATAAGAAAAATACAATCTCTTATAAATGAAGGGTACTGCTATTCTCACCCATTTATTAGTGAGTACCACACAATTTTTTAATGGATGAAAATCATTGACTGATTTGAATTCAATGATGGTCATTGTTTTTTGTTCCAATCTTCCTCATGATAGATCTGAAGATCATGGTGCCCCTATCAGACGGTCAGATGTTGATTCCTCATAGCACACATCCCTAAGCATGGCCTTGATCATGGGCAAAGGAGTTGACCTTCACTTTTAGGGACGTGTGCCATGTGGAATTTACATCTGGCCTTCTGATAGGGATCGATGTCGTGATCTTAAGATCTATCGTGACGAAGAATGTAACAAAAGCAATCTGCATCCGTTTGATTCAAATTAGTCAATGAGTTTTATCCATGAAAAACTATGTGGAACTTACTAATAAACGGGGGAGACTAAGTTGTGCTCATAATTGAAAGAGTACCTTTGAATGACCCACATGGTGCAACCTCTTTGAAACAATTGATTGCTTCGGATCATATGGTGGAGATCATGTTTCACCCTGATCTTCCACACAATGGATCTTGAGATCATGTCGCAACTGTCAATGGTCAATTTTTTATTCCACATATCACAAATCCCAAAAATATGATCCTAAAATCACCTTTGAGTGTAATATATGTCATAAGATTTAAGGGGTATTTTTTTTAGAAAAACGTGATGGTTAAAGAATAAATAAAAACATGCAAGTTGGTTTTCTAAAATTAGTTCATGATTCGTGATCACCAAAAATATATACATATATATATTTGAAAAAGATACGTTTTTTTTCAGCAAACCATATAAAAAGGGTTTTATATGCAAGAATATATAAAACACGTTTTTTTTTTTTTTAATGTTGAAAACATGTTTTATATATTTTTGGTATAGAATATGCTATAAAATGATGAACTTTTGAGACTTGACCTTCGTCCCAATGATGATGCGCTGAAGCCTGTAGCATTGAGCTTAGGGGTGCAAATACCAGACTCAAATAACGTAAAAAAGGTTTAATCCCATACTCCAAAGTAAGGTGTCAATCTGGGTAAGGGTACCGGTTCAGAGAGGACCGATACGAATTGACAGATATGTATCGGCCAATACCGAGTTGACTCGATGAATTAAAAAAATAAAATAAAATTGGGAGGTATTAGCCGATACCGATTTCATATCGGCAGAATATTTGATAAGTATCGGTTGATACTTAAGTCTGAATTGATAACCAATACGTATCGGTACAAATACATATCATCGCCCATATGTATTAATATGGGCCGATTTTTAATACCTTGCTTCAAAGTAAAAACGAAAAATAAGCTTTTTGATTGAAGACCTTACCTCAAAGTTTCCGACTATACGAATGAACAAAAAGGAAGATAAGCATTTTGATGGAGGATTTAAACCCTTTTCTCATTATATGAAGTGAATCCTAAAAATTTCATCAAAAGGGTTATTAATTTGGAAAACTTTACCATAATAAAGGATCAATTTTAAATATTTACCAAATCGAGATCATTTCTGTGGACTCGACTCTGATTTTATTTTAGTAAATCTTAACATCTAATATATGTGTGTTATTTGGACACTATGTTATAAGTGTTCACTACCCACGTGCTGTGCGTTTGAGTGTGGGAATCAGCCTTTTAAAGCATAATGACCAAGTGCAGGGGTTCGAGAAGAAATCGGGTTGGACAAAATAAATAAAAAATTTGGCAAAATTCGTCAAATTCAGGAAAAAGGTGAAAATTCGGAAAAAATAAAACAAAATTAGAAAATATATAAACTAAAAATTATAAATTTGAAAAAATCAAATAGATGTTTTTGACCAAAATTGGAAAAAATTACGAAAATTTATGAATACAACATTCACAATTTGTTTGGAAAATTCAGATTTTACTCATAAATACTCGAATAATTCGGATTGTATTCGTTTTTTCAAAAATTTGCAATTATTTGGGTATGACCTTTTCAAATTTTTCGATATTTCTCTCGCTATGAAAAATACTCATCAAAATTAACTAGATCTTAAGTTCTTAACTACTCGTGAAAACAAAAACCCCAACAACTACTTGAAGATTGAGATTTGTCAATGAATTAACTAATTGATTTATTTTATAATAATAACTTGCCAAAATAATTAAGCCATTCCAAAGATAACACGAGTTATTTTTTGGCCAGATTTTTTTACGGTATTGCCCTTTTAGGAGCGCTCTCTCTCTCTAGGCGATTTTGAGAGTCGGTGTGGGGAAAAGACGCTTTATGGGAAAGGGTGGGAAGGGAGGATTTAGTCACTTTCCATCTATTTTTCTTTATGTTTTCAATACATTAATCTTTGGGGGTCGTCTTTTGCTTGGAGGCTTCGGCTCTCCATTGTTCTGTCCTTATTTTTTCTTAGTTTAAGGTTAGAATATGGGAGTCTTATCCTCTTTTGGGTGAGAGTCTTCTTTTCCGAGGAGATCGCCTCTATGAAGGCTTTTTTGCAATCCATACTTATTTCTAAAACGGTTTTGGTCACGGGCTTTACCAATGTATTGGTGGCTTCGTTATTGCGGAAACACATGCACTATATCTATGCCATGAGGCATTATTTAAAAGTTTCGATTGAAACGATGTGTGAAGCTTTTGGTCGCTTGTTGCCCTCATTTCCAACGTGGTGTTGGTTTTTACGGATCATGGGTTTGCTGATGGTAGGTGCGTCTCTTCGGGTGGATCTTCGGTGTCGATTATTGGCGGATGTTCAGGATAGTGGTGGATTCTCAAATTTTTACCTTACTCTGAAAGTCCCTGAATTCCGTGTCATTGTTAGATGAATCTTGGATGTCATTCAATATATTTTAATGTTAGTTATTGTAACTACCACTCTTTGGATTGTGACCCTCTACTCTGTAATTGCCCATTTGGGGTTAGTTATTTTCCAATTTGTGACCGTTCTCCATTTCTAATGAAAAGGATAAAAGTTTCATAAAAAAAAAGATTTACTTTACGGTAAAACATATATTAAGTGTAGCTTTATTTGAATCCCATAAAATTTCAGGCACAACCCACACTTGGGTGAGTCAAAAGATTTGTGAGTTGTTAATAAAATAAATTCTGCACTTATTTTATTTGCAGTCCAAAAAACTTCAAGTGCAACCCACCCATGGGTTGGAAGATTTGTGGGCTCTAAATAAAGCCGCCCTATGTATAATTGAGAGCAAGGATCAAAATATTGCTTTCATTTTCGGTTTCAGGCATGATTGAAACCGAAATTTCAGTCGAAAATTTCCCTTTCATACATTTATTTGACCAAAATTTTGGATTCAGTGGGAATCGAAACTGATAAATTTCGGCTAATAATTTGAATTATCAGCCGAAATTTTGAAACATGATTGAGGGTGAAAACTATGGTCTAGTTAGGAATGTCACGGGTTACATTGACTCGATACTTGACTGATGATCGTTAAATAATAGAAACCTTGCAAGTGCACAAGTTCGTAGAACTAGGGCAAGTATTAAAGGTGTCGAACCACAGGGACTAACTGTTTATATAAATTAAAGCATTGACTAGAAAAGGGTTTTAGAAGTAACTCTAATTATGATTAACTAAGAAAAACAATAAAAATAGATTTGGAAAGCAATAAAAAAAACAGTTTACGATCCCTCTTGATCGGAGATTCGTAATAATTTGCAATTCTACTCCTAATCTAATTTAAATTCTGGGCAATAACCTTATTTTTGCAATAAGTTAAAGCTAGGTAAAATAATCAGATTCTATTCATAGTCATGGACTAGTGGGGATGATATAGTCCATTTAATTTGTAAACACCATTTCATGAAATCAAACAAACTAGACTACAAGTACTAATTCGAAGGTAAGTATTTTATTAGATCTTATCCTAATCTCCACAAAGAGATTATGATTATAAAAAACATAATTAGAATCATTCATAACAAGTTACAAATAAGAGTGAATCTCAATCATGCAATTATTACTATAAAAGAATTCAAAATAGAATAAGAAATATAACTTTAAATTAATTACTCATCTTTGATTTATAAGAGATCCCAAACTTCGGAAAGCAGTCACGCATCATTGTTCTGGTCTTCATCATCAGAGTACAACTCTCTTATTCGACCATATAACGATGATTTATAATTCCTTTAATCTCACAGACTCTCTAAATCCGAAAAACTAAAAGAACTAAGAAACTAAAATTAGAAAAACTGAATTAAAACCTCTCTAAATCTTTATATTGAATCCTTAGCCTAGGGTCCTTATTTATAGATGTATGTACATGTAGATAAACTAGGAAAGAATTCCTAAAATAACTCTAAATTGTATTAGGAAAGAGGGAATTCTCAGACTGTGCAATTCTAAAACTGTCAGCCTTGATTTTCGCTGAAAACCCCCCAATCTCGACCGATCGAGATTGAATCTCGACCAGTCGAGAATTTCCACTACTTTGAATTTCGACAAGTTGAGTTGTGTTCTCGACAGGTCAACTTTGTATAAGCCTTTTAACTCTCTGTTTGGCAATCTCGACTGGTTGAAATCACTTTCAACCAGTCGAGTTCTTCAGCTTCTAGGTGTTCTCTTTAATCTCGACCAGTCCAGTTTTGCTATTTCTTCAAATCTTCTCCTTTGATCTCGACCGGTCGAAGTTGGATTTCGACCAATCGAGATTCATAGTTTCTCTATTCTTTCTTCTTTCTTTCCTTTATTTTTGACAGTTGTTTCCATTTATTTCCTTTCTTATTTTAGCTTTTTTCTTACCTTTGGCTCTCCAAAACCTCTTGTACATGAAAGCATGCTAAAGGTAGACATTAGTGATCAGGCAAGGCCTAACAACGTTGATATTCATGCTAAAGGTAGACATTAGTAATCAGGCGAGGCCTAGCAACATCGAGATTTGGGTCTAAAATGTATGATTTTGAAGGTTGATCATTGACTTAGGTATTTTATTGGGTCGGGCCCATAAATTTGACCACCCGTTAGGTCGGGTCGGGCATGGGGCATCTGACCGAGTTGGGTAGAGGAAAAATCAAGTAAGGTCTACCCGACCTGATATTTATAGTTTATGAGTTGAAGTTGGTATTTGGACCCACTCCGAGCATCAGGTGGCATGATTCACAGGTCATGTTTTGGAACATGTGGCACATGGTTTCATTGTTTAGCCCTAGGATTTGAAGTCCAAGGTGTAGATTGAAAGTGGTCAATGCGTTTTATGTAACAACTGCCCCTCAAATTTTGTGTCAATCAACCAGTTGACTGAGGCCTGATGATACCTGATTGTGTCAAGTGACTGCTTGAGGCCATGTCTATCCAAAAATGTTAAGCACCCACCTGTAGATTGATGGGATAGTACCATTCCTAAGGGCACCCATAGGGCACCCGTTTATTCAATTGGGTGTGTTAGTAATTAAGTAAAATACACAACATATCTTACATCACATGAGAAACCTGAAATTGCTACTGATTGATCCTGAGCCAGGAATTGGCCCGAATTAGGATTGAGCCTTCGTGATGATGTGGAGATCATCATCAATGATTTAGATTTTGATGATAATCCCAGTGATGATTGATATTTATGTCAAACATAGACCTTTAAATTAAAGAAGACTAGATACACTAACACTTTAAAAATCATGGGTGTGCCTCATATGGAATAGTGATAATTCTTGTAAATAATTATAAAGCCCAAGAGCTATTCTAATTAATTTCTCTAATTTCTTTAATTAGAAATTAGAATTTTATAAAGTTTTAGTGCATCTACTTGACTAACTTTAACCCCATCTTAGACCATCGAAAAACTTTTGAGAAATCTAAGGTGTTAGATTGAGGTGAATACAAGCACCACAAGATTGGGTTGAAAGATGTACACACATATAAATTGAGTGCATAGAAGAAAACAAATAACAAAATGAGACAAATTGGGTGGTGAAAAATGGAACCCAAGTGGGTCCCATTTGTTTCATGCGCATGTGATAAGGAAGAAAGAGAAAGATACTTGGAAGAAAAAAGGGGATACTTGACAAGAATCTTGAAAGCCTTGTCTCCCCACTCCTTGTAAAAATCGAATTCCCTAGACTCCCTCCTCATTCCATCTTTTTCTTCTTCCATTTTCTCCATTAGAGCTCCTACTTCTTCTCTTGAATTTACCCTCCCAATCCAACCATTAAACTTGAGATCTAAGACCACTAAAAGAATCCCCATCATCTCTAGAACTACATATGTTAGATTGAACCTCATCTTAGCCCTTTCCACCACAGAAATTTGATCCAACCAGGAAGGGATAGCTTGGAGATCATTGTAACGTATTAGTTTAGAATTGTTTTTGCAAATCCTAGTTTTTGCAATTAGTCTTATTCTTTTGATTTCTTTTTTAATATTTTTTTGAAATATTATGAGTAAATATTTTTCATAAGTTAAAGGTCATTTAAATTCTGTAAATCATAGTATATTTGATATTCTTTTTATGATTGATTTGAAAGGTGATAAATGTTATATGATGGATATGGTCACTATTTTAAGTATATAAAAATTATGATTTTGACTTATCTAATGGTCACTAGTTGACCACTGTCTAGGCTTAGAAAAATTCTATAAAAATTCATGGACGTGCATACATGAGTTTAGATCATCTTTGTAAAATTTTAGGAATTGATTCACTGTGATTTGATCGGCAAACATTCTGAGGTGGAATTGTGCATAACTACCTGGTATAGCGTACTAGAAATCTGGCCGAGATTGAGCCTGTGAAATCCTTGATATAGAATTTTCTAAAAATTCTGCAAAAAATTAAGGATGGATATTTATCAATTTATCAACACTGTATAAAGTTTAAGATCTTGATTCAATTTCATTTGACCGATAGGAAATCCGAAATATGAGGGCGCATAAATCCGTTCTATGTGGCACATATAGTAACTGCCAATGGACAGTTGATCAGATGACTCTGTTTCCATCGTAATCCAAATATTTTTAGTGTTACTGATACATAGAAGAATCATAGATAAGTTTGAGAGTTCTCCAACAAGCTCTCATCCGTCCGATTCTAATATTGGCAATAAAAGTTTTAGCTGATTATCCGGGGCCTTCAAATCTGGTATGATGACCAGTTGAGTTAAAAACACGTTATGTAAATCAATGGCCCTTATTAATCATGATCTAAATTTTAAGTATCATCACTTGTGAAAGATGAGGCTATCCGTCAGCTTTCACTGGATTTTAGAATCACTCCGAAATTCAATCGAGATTGAAAATGGTAGCCCGATTATCCGCAATGGTCCGATACTCTTACCTGGCATTTACAAAGTGAATGGATTAAGTCAAATTCTTGACTTTATCCTTAAATCCCATGATGATTGTGACTATTAAAAATCACAAATAAAGTTTTATGGTCACTGATGACCTGTAATCAAGATGGTTGACCGTAGTTGACTGAGTCAAAGAATGACTCTTAGCAGGCCCAAAGGCCGAGATGGCTGAAAAATGACTCAGTTTAGAGCTATCATCTCATGGGCCATAAGCAACCCCAAAAATTATATAAAAATTTGTAAAGATGAAATTATATATATATATATTAATTTCATTTAGAAGATCAGCCCCCGACTTGGTCGGTTTTGATGGATAGGAAACCCGAAAAATAAAGGTACAAAACTATGTCAAGTGGCACATACTATGACCATTGTTGGACGTCCGATCAAATGACTCGGATTCCATCATGATCCTGACATTTCTAGAATTAGAAATATATAACAATATGATAGATAACTTTAAGATCTTTCTAACAAGCTCTATTTCGCGTCAATTCGATGTCGAAAATGAAAATTACGACTAGATTATCGGAGACCTGGAAATCTGGCTTGATATACAAATTGATCAAAAACCCATTCTGTAAAGCAATGGCCATGATCACATCTGATCATATTTTTTAGTGCCATTACTTATGAAAGATGAAGCTCCTGGTCATCTTTCACTGAGTTTTTGAATCACCGAAAAATTTAATCAGAGTTGAAAATGGTGACCCGATTATTGACCAAGGGTTCGAAACCCTTAGTGAAATAACTAGTATTGAAGGGATAGAGTCAAAATCTTGACTTTCCCTTGAATTTTGTGGCACAGAGATCACTGATTATCACTATTATGGTCTTAGTAACCACTAACAACCCTTGGTTAAAATGTCAAGATGTTGCCCACATGTTTGACCAATCGAGATAACCCTTAGAGGCCTAAGAACCCGATTTCTTGAAATTATAACATATAGGGTCTAGAAACCCGGTACGGCTCGTCCTATGGGCCTAAGCAAATAGTTCAAGATAATTTATAGGATCTGTTGTCTTTGTTTAGAAGTTGAGTCGGCCCCTACTATTGGCACCCCTCATAATTAAACTGGTGTGCCCCAACTAGTGACACCTAGTCAAAATTAAATGGACACCCACCCGAATTAGTACCTTTATTTGAGAAATGAAGGAAAATTACTAAATATGAGATAAAAGAATGAAATTTGTAATATCAAAGTCCCGGTCAAAGCTTGACTAAATCTAAAATAGATGATCCTAAATAGATCACCAATTCATCCATTTTGGTGGAAAACATGGTTACACACTATTTGTTTGCAACCAGTGATTGACAGTAACTCTGCCTGAATGATTATGTTCGAAAAAATTGGAGAGATAGACATCTTCTACTACTGAAATATTTATGAAATATAAGTCCTTGATGGACTCTAAATTATTACAACATTAAGTATAATGTAAATTGATTCAGGAAATCAGTATGCCTAGTGATCCTATTATGTATATATATGGGATCATAATATTTACAGTGATTAATGTGATAGATCCTAGGATTCATGCTGATTGAATAGGACCTAAAACTTGACTGAATTGCTGAATTATAGTATATTTGATTTGAAACTGATGTTTGTTGGAACTCGTTTTTGAACCCGAACACCAATTGAATTATTGATTTTTGATATAGATTGAGATTGAATCCGAAGATTGATTGAATCGTTAAATATTTTATGTAATTTAAACTTTGTATATGGGTTATTTGAATATTGAATCTTGAATATGAAAGATGAAATACCGAATTTGAACTTTGAATATGAATCCTTGAATATGGATTTTTTGAATATCGAATTGAATTTGAACCATTGAATATGGGTTTACTGAATATTGAATCTTGAATATTGAACATTTGGTCGAATATTGAACCTTGAATGAAGGAGCTATTCGAATTTGAATATTGAATCTTGAATATTAATTAATTGATAACGAATATTGAAACATCAAAAGTGAAAATATGATTCTAATTTGAACTTGAAAACCTCGCATAGCTGACCACTGTTCTTACGAACGGGTATTATGAGCAACTCATATTCAGATGAGTTTGAAATGTCAACTGAAGATTGGGTCTCGTTAAACCAATAGGGTCATTGACTAAATGGCAAAGAGGGTCAGCCTTTTTCTGCACAACATTGACATCTGAATTCTGAATCTGGACCATGATTGGTGTTTGGTATCGCACTAAAATAAATAAAAGATATTAATAAATTATCAAACCAACTACATTAAATTAATTACCTAATATTGTTAATTTTGTGGTGATATATCTGAATAATTATTTGAATGAATAAACCATGATTAACTTGTAATGAAACGGTCTGATGCTTCTTGATGACATTGTTTGAATGGTAGATTGGTAGTTGAAATTGATATGTTACTATTGAATTTGTACTATTATAATAGATAATTAAAAATTGAACTTGACATGGTTTTATTGATGTAGATAATTGGATTTATCATGTCCTGAAATTGAGAATTTGAATGATCACTTTGTATCGAATAGATTCTTGAACATTATCGTCATTGTCTTATTAGTACTTAATGAGTCATTATTGATTAGATTGATAGGTTTGTAACAGGTATATGGATATAGTGATATTGATTAGATAGACAACCGATGTCACTTGACTGAAACACTGGCTGATTGAAGAAGATTTATTGGAAATGCATTGATAAATCAAGCTAATACTTTATTAAGCTTCACCGCTTATGTCGTTTCATGACAAAAATTCCAGAGCTAGGATAGACGTCGCCCAGTTAAAGCTAGACAGAGCAGACGGGTAAAGATTTAGAATGACCCATCGAACTGAAAGCGTTTAATTCAATTTATCTAAGGATTTACCAACATACGTGGACAGACCACGTGACACTTACACTGGATTTTGACTTTGTAAAGTTGTATTACTTTTGTTTAAGACTAGTTTGATTTATTACTTTATAAAATCATTGCTCTCATTGTAAACATCAGACCTTGAAATTATTTTGATTGAAACAGTGCATATTTTTGTTTTACTTGTCTTTCCGTAACAAGTAGAAATTTTGAAGGAACTTGTGTTTTCTTAATAAATGAATAATCGAATTTGAAAATTGACCAGGTTAAGAAAATGGCATTTTCCACAATAAATAAACTTTATATTTTCCTCTGATATGGGAGAAAATTTTCGATATTGAACACCAAAAATTGAGGTGTGTTCCGTCGACCCGGCTCATGAATCAGAACGTACAGGATGCCAGAGCAGCTTGACATACGAGGCCAGGGGCTGGGGGTGTGACATTTTAAAATTAATTTGTCTACCATGCAATTCTCTATAAATTTTTAAAAGGCGGTGATGGTGACTGCTTGGAATCACATGATAGAAATATGTTGTCCCAATCTTTAACGCTAAAATCTTCTGATCATGGTCTTCAAATCACAAGGCACACATAATGAAATAACATACCATGTGTCCCAAAA
This sequence comes from Chloranthus sessilifolius, assembly GCA_021018995.1. NCBI lineage: Eukaryota > Viridiplantae > Streptophyta > Magnoliopsida > Chloranthales > Chloranthaceae > Chloranthus > Chloranthus sessilifolius. Next base: position 25,991,133 of record CM037597.1, on the reverse strand, counting down.
AGTGACCGCAACCCAAGTCACTTGGAGTTCGGTTTGGGTACCTAATACAAACTCCTAGTTTATTCACATATATTGGGTTGGTGCTATTTTAATATGTTTCGCTCTTGACCAACATTTAAACACTAGAATGGTGATCATATATCGTTAAGAATACACTTTTTATCTCACACTAGTGTGATTTACCATTACTTCATGTGGCACATCTTGATGAATCTAATTTGTCCAAGTGGCAATCTATCATTGGAACGAATCTCAGCCCAAAGAAACATGCCTATAAGTAGATGTGAGCTATCCTATTAATGAACTTCAATACCGGCCATTAAAACTAAAAACAATAGTTGATATCATACTTAGCAAACTCTTTTGTAAAGCGAGGTGCTTCTCTTTGCTAGTGGTTTTAGAATCTTCCTTGCGCTAAGTCTTCCTTTACCCTCCCCTATATCTTTTGTTGAGATGAGCTCACGGCATTTAGTAGAGCCGGTAACAAATAGAGGGTCAAAGAAAGACCTCCTTGCTTTCCGAATAGCCGGCTTTGGCGTTTGCATTTACCATCTCGATCTTTCAAAAAGAGTAGTTGAAGAAGCTGAGATGAGAGAGAGGTCCAATTTTGATTTTTTTATATAAGTTTAAAAATAAAAATTTCAAAACTACATAATTGTCGCAACTAGCGCATAATGGCTTTCAGCCATTACTTGTTGCTCTACTCGCACAGTGAAATTCAGTATGTATTAAGGTAAGTGAGTACAGTTAGTTCAACTTTGAAGGAAAGTAGGCGAGTGTGCAACCGTGGGATTTGTGACTATCCCGTCGCGGCGATGCGCTCGCTAACAAAACTATAGAGTCAACACCCGGAGCTTTTGGTGTCCCGGAAAACCTAGTTCATTTTTATGAGCACTGAAGTGCTAAAAATATGACTCTGAATCCGAACCACACCAAAGGTTCTTGGGTAGGGGCTTTGGTTATCGATTGGGAATATGACAGTTCAAATTTTAGCACCCCGAAACTCGTGCCATCAGCACGATCCTCTAGACCGTGCCCCAAAACTATGCACGGAACATTGGTATAATAAGCAATAATAAATAAATAAATAAATAACTGCATAAAGCGGGAAAGTTAATGAGCCCAACTGGCACAAACAAAAGACAACTCTACTTTTATGCCACTGCATGACCAGAGAACCGATCCGAACCATCGATGATAAATAGATCACCCTAGATGGTTCGCCAAAAGAATTAAATCAATTTAATTATATTATTTTAACAAAATAAAGGCTTGACATATCAAGTTGTACAAATCTGCTCTCAAAACTACTCTCTGTCAAAGTACACAACAGTCTCCTAGAAGAAGTCCTCGGGAGGAGGCTCCAACTCGTCTCCAGGCACGTAATCTGAATCACCCGGATCTACATCTCCCGAAGCCTCCGCTGCTGCTAATAAAGGACCTGCGACGTGTAGTCTAAAGGGGTGAGCTACATCCTAGCTCAATAGGGAACAAACACAATGAACATATAAATCAACACTCACATATATTCCATGATATTCTAAGCATGATGAGTCTATGCATTTGCTAGGAAAACAGTTTAAAAGCTGATGATTTGTATTCAATTTTACTAGTATTTTGCATGTCTTACTTTATTGTTGATTTATCATGAAAGACACTAAACAGGCCTAAAGAAAAACATAAATCTTCAACTTAAGTAATCCCCGAGCAATATAGCATCGAGCCCCGATGAGATACCCTTCATCGTCGTCTAAATAGACAGTTGTTAAAATGTGTTCCCTAGGAATACGACCCAAGCCCCTTTCTCAATAGGCGGCGGGGTTAAAACTCATATCAACATCCTTGGGATGTGCTTACTGTGTATGGATAGACCTCCGCACTGGTGTACGGATTGGCCACCGTACCTGTCACGGATATCCTATCGCATCAGTCGTGGGTATCTCGCTACGTCGGTGGGGCATCCTAAACAAACCTCAAATAACAAAAATAGCATATGCTTTACATGTAGTTGTTCACCGTGTAAAGTGCTATCTTATATCAGTTAGCCTCAACAGTAATTATTCAATCACATATACATCCTTGGGATGTATAATTTACTCGCATCCACTGATGCATTTATTACTTTCTCATCCCCTGAAGATTTCTCATTCTCATTAGATTACTTGATCTTAGTAACTCGCATCACATAGATGCCTTTATCACATTCTTGGTGTCACACACCCATTTTCACAAAGCTTTTCATAGTTAAAACATATTTCAATTCTGATAAATATATCACTATATACATGCTCTTGAAATTTAAAGTATATGTTCAAGGTGTTCCCTACCTCAATTCTCTGGAGGTCTAAGCATCAAGGTCCCACGCGGCTCCTTGTGCTCGCTTTCACACGTACCACCTAAGGTACATCATAACACATGTAATATATCACTAAAGATGTAATGAAGAAGATTCTAGATCATCCATGAATCTCAAAGTAAAACTATAAAGTCAAGCAAAACTGCCAAAGTCGATTAATCGATTCCCAAAATCGATTAATCGAAACACAATTCGATTAATCGATTCCCAAAATCGATTAATCGAGATTCAAATTCGATTAATCTATCTCAAATCGATTAATCGAAAACTCCAACATAGTTTGGTCGATTCTCAAATCGAGTGGTTGAAAGTCTGAAATCGATTAGTTGATCCCAAATCGATTAATCGAAATCCAAAGTCAATTAATTGATTTCTCAACTCGATTAGTCGATTTTCTCAGGTCTTGTTTCTCCAGCTACTGGAGGTACCCAGTCGATTAGTCGATTCCCAAATCGATTAATCGAACATCCAAATCGATTAATCGAAATCTAATTCGATTAATCGAAATCGGGCTTACTTGACTTTTCAACTTCTAGACCAAAATCGATTAATCGAATCCCAATTTCGATTAATCGATTTGGCCCGATTCAACCCCCTTTCGGGCTGTTCTTCCAAAACCCATTCCTTTTCTTTTCCCTTCTTTTTCTAGTCTTTAATCTATGATATTAACTATGCTAGAATGAATTTAACTCATCAACGATCTATGCATTAATTTGAATAAAAAACTCACCTTTCAATTTATCTCAAATTGATCAATGTCTAGGTTGGAATGGCTAGGGCTCCAGCTTTAGCCTCAACGACCCCAAACGTGTTGAATCCGGCAATCAATGCTAACTCTTTCTCTTGATTTGTATTAACCTCTAGCCTCCATAACTCCTCTTTACTCCTCTCTCTCTCTTCTTAACTCTCTCTTCAATAACCAAAGCAAAAGAATTTTAGGGTTATTAACCCTTATATCCTCTCTCAGGTTTCGGAGTTAAGCGCACACACCAGAGATAGGTGTATGTGACTGTAAGTTAACACTATACTCTACACTTGGGTCACATTCGCACCACTTCAGTTCATCACTCCATGAGTGCATTGTTTGACCGTCACTTGGTCAACCCTATGACTAATCAGGCATGGATCCCGAGGTCAAAGTTTAAATGCTAAATTTTTGAGATATTACAGGGAAGGTGTTAGGCACCCAATCAACTCGCTTAATGCGGTTTCTACTTATGGCCAAAATATAAATTGTATGAAAGAAATAAAAGAGTCTTCCTCTTACCCAAAGGGTCTTAAAATCCTATCTATGTCCCTCCGTCCCTACCGAAAAGTCGGCAGTGTAACGGCACAAATACAAGAATGGAAGAAGACTAAAAGAGATAGGAGAAGAAAGGGGAGAGTCGGAGTCCTCGGGCTCTTGTAGTACTGTAGGAGAGCCTTGTATTGGCTTGCTTTGATGAGCTTTTGAAGTCTTGTATGGTGGAAAATGGAGTACTAACCTCTAAGGCTTGCTAGCTAAGAGGTAGAGAGGGAAGATAAATGGGTAGCATACACCTCAACTAGGGGATCTAAGGTGGGAAATATCACTCAAAGGAGGTTTTGGAATTCTAGAATTTGTATGAGCAATGGTGCACCAAAGGGAGAAAGATCTTCTCACTTTAAGTTCTTTCTCTCTTAGGAAAAAATTCTCAACCTCTAATCCAAGGGGAGGGAGGCTCTATTTATAGGAAATGGGTGGGTTGGGAGACCACTTAAGTGCTAATTAGAGTTAGCAACTAGGTAATCTCACATCTAAAGTTTCCTAGGATTTTTAGAGCCTTGAAACATGTGAGAAGGTCCTCCAATGGTGGATGATAGGCTGGGGCCTTAAGTCACTTAAGGGGTTGTAAATAGGGTGCAAAGGGGTGTAACATAACTATCAAAACACACCCCAGAGACTCAGGTGGTCAACAAGTCAAGACCCAAGCAAGAAATTTAGGGAAAAATCAGAGATCATTGTTCATAAGCCTACCGTAACTATTAGTTACGCCGGGCATATGTACAGTGAAATAGTATAGCACAGTAGCCTGGAAGTTGCTTGACGTAACAAATTAGTTGCGCCAAGCTTAAACCCGGAGGGCAAAATATAATTGGCGCAACTATTTGTTACGTCAAGCAAAATATAACCCGGAGAAATGGCCTGGCATAACTATTAGTTGCGCCAAATCTCTAAGGGGGGCTACTTAAAATTACGTTTTTGCCCTCCGGATTCGGACCTCCATATCTTCTGACGTACAACTCCGATTAGGGTGATTCTTTACTTGTTGGAAAGCTGACGACTTCTTCTGTTCAAAGGTATAAGATTTTATCACAGTAGAAGGTCGTAGCTGGTCACAGTGCACCCCTCTTCATTCGTTGCTCGGGGAGGCTAGGTTTAGGTTTGAAATGGGTTCTAAGGGTCGGGATTGGTTTCTAAGGGTTCAGAAAGGTTCCTAAAGGTTCAGGATAAACTGGGATGATTCCTAAGGGTTTGAAAAGGTATCTAAGGTTTGAGATAAACTCTAAGGGATTAGGGATGATTCCTAAGGGTTTAAAAAGGTATCTAAGGGTACCATACATGCCATCAAAAGCTCAGAGACATGCCTGCCTTGAAATGTGTTTCGATCGGGACTTAAGCTAAATTTGGGTGTCTACAGATGCCCCTCTTTGGTATCCGATCACCAGTGATTGAATGTCAAAGAAAAGAGACATCCGAAGAGGCCCAAGGCATTACTGACAGGTCCGCTGCATTCAGAACGAACTTCAAACATTAGACGTATAACATGGTGAGAAAATGAAAACCCGATAAGTCAGGCTAAACATCTGTTTCTCAAGGTAATCGGTCTCCAAGCGCTTAGCGATATTACTGGGCATAACAGAGATGGAACGAGTTGCGAAAGCCCTGTGTGTCAGGCCAAATATTTCCTTCTCAAGATGATTTGAAGGTATTTGATGTTTAAGATTTATTCTAAATACAACAACTTTACAAGTAAGAGGGGTGATCGACCTACATTCAAAGATAGGCGCGAAGTAAACATACGCAAGGCTCCACAGTTCGCGTTCAATCCTACAAGGCATTTGATTGCCCCATCTAACTGTTCGCGGGTGCCCCTGCCTGAGGCAGGGTTTGAAATCTCTGGGCGAACCCAACGATCCCGAAGTTTATTTAGCATGACTACCCGAGCGAAACGAATAGATGCCGCAATACTTTTTGGGAGTGCGTGTCATTTTTGAAAATGTGTCCCGGATCAACATGACCTAGAGCATCCAACTTTAACTACCTTGAATAGATCCAACCAAACATTGGGTGTCTCCCAAAAGAGGCATCCAATCCTGGTTTCTGCCAACAATGATCATAAATATCATTTAACTATATATAAATATGCACCCATTATGGACGATAAGTAACAAAAGCGATGGAATCCCCAATCCGGACCTGCCCGGGTACAATTTACAGGAATAAACGACCATCGTACGGATACCCAGACGTATGGCGTACACTTTACAGAGATACCGCTGCCCATACAGGTTTTAAGCCTGCAAAAAAATAAAAGGGAAATGAACCCTTCTGGATGCTTGGTTGCGCATAGTTTGATTGATACGTAATCTCATTCTCAACAGGTTGGTTACAACCAACCATTGACCTTTTCCAACGGAGAATCTGAAGCTTAAGACACTTAAACCCATATGAATCTAAAACAGAGTGCTTAGCTTGAAGATTTAGCAGTGGAGTCAACTTGATCAAAACATTGACCATTTGATCGAGATTGATGTTGTTGCTCCTACTTTGAAGATGGATTCAAAGACCCAAGGCGAACCCTGGACTAGGGACTTTAATATGGCATGGCTGCATTGCTGATAAAGCATTGACACTTTATCACATTATGCATGTGCATACCTCTGTGGGGAAACACAAATAGGTTGTTTATGCTTGTGATTTTTCTGTCATTTTGTGTGATTTTTTAGATTTTCAAAGTTATTATTTCTTGGTTTATTATTTTATGGATTTTTTATTGTTTTTTTTTTTTCTCTCTTTTTTTTGAAGTTATTATTTTATGCGAATTATTCTAACATTTTATGTGGATTATCTTTTTGGCTTTTCTATGGGGATTTTTTTTTGTCATTTTTTGAACTTTCTTATATTTTTTCTATGTAGGATCAGGATGCCTATTGCCCTCGGTCCACTTTATTTTTAGCACGGCTTCCCGGATAGGTCGAATGAGGATCGACACACCACTTGGGAGCACGTGCATCTGCCGAGAGTAGTAAGCAAAAGAGAAGGGGGGGTCCCAGGCCACGTATGTGGTCCGTACCAGGCCCAAGACCTGACCTATTCATGGCTGGCACAACTATTAGTTGCGCTAGGCCAAAAGAAGGCCAAAATTTGCCTGGCACAACTAATAGTTGCGCCAAGCCAAAACAAACTCCAAGGTTGCCTGGCGCAACTAATAGTTGCGCCAGGCTTGGTTGGGGAGCAATTTAAACAGCCCGGGATCGGGCTGTGGGGTATTTTTTTCAAAAAATTTCTCCCCCCCTTCTCTTTAAAGCCGAAAACCGACCCTCTTAGGGTTCCTTTACATTACCTCTACGCATGCCTCATTTCCGTCGCTTGCTTGTGCTGATCGATTGCCGGCTTGTGCTAGATCAAAGACCTCTTTTTTTTTAAAGGTAATTATTTAAAACCCGCTTTATTTTATTTTTCTTGCTTTTTTCCTGTAAATATGATCATGATCTTGTACTTTTAGATGATGAATGATTTATTTTTATTGTAAACAATTTTATTGGTGATGTGTTGATAATTTTTACGAATAATGCCCTCTTTTTTGTTGCTTTATGGATTTTATTGATGCCTAATATATATTTGCGTGCTCTCCCCCCTTTTTTTGTTGTTTTTATTTGTACATATGAGAAAGGGGCTTTTATTCTTGTTTCTTTGTTTTTTTTTTTTTTTTTCTTTTTGTGTCTTATTTTTTTTTCTTTTATTTATGCAAAATAGAATAAAAAAAAAAAAAGGGTTTTTATTTTTGTTTTTGTTTTTATATAAAGTAAAGGGATTTTTTTGGGTTTTTGTTTTTCCAAACTAACCGAAGGGAAGGATTTTGTTTTATTTTTGGGTTTTTGTTTTGTTTTGTTTTTTGAAAACTAAGGGGTTTATATATATATATATATATTTATTTTTTTATTTTTTTATTTTTTTATTTTTTTGTTATTATTATTTTTTTTTGGCTTTATGGGTATAAAAAGAAGGGATTTTTGTTTGGTTTTCTACACATAAAGGAAGGATTTCTTTTTCCTTTTTTTTTTTTCTTTTTTTTTTTATATAGAGGCATAAAGGAGGGATTTTTTTTCTTTCTCTTTTTTTTTTTTTTTTTAAAAGAAGGTAAGGTTTTTTTTTTGCGTTTTATTTACTATTATTATTATTATCATTATTTTATTATGCAAAATGGCAAGGGGACTTTCTCTTTTTTTTTGGCATGTGCGACCTGGTTTCTGGAAATGATAAAAAGGAGAGAAGAGGGTGAGCACTACTTACCTTCCTTTGCAGCATAGCATAACATGCTCCTTCATCACTGATCTGTTCTGATGTGATCACTTTTTGTTGCCCCCAGAATGTCAGGTGATGATGAGCATGTTGTCGAGGCGGGCCAGGAGGAGGGGCCCGAGGTAGTATACGATCCGCGGGGGGGGGGGGGCAGTTCCTTTGGGTAGAGCGGAGAGCGGGCCCTTGGCTCAAAATGAAGGGCGAGGCCACACAAGTTAGCCTCCTACACCAACAGTATATCCACATTTCTAATTTTGGAATAGCATGCAGGGTAAGAGACTGGTTCAATTTCTTTCTTGTGTGTAGTTCCGCTTCTTTTCCATGATCTGATGCATTTTCTTTTTGGTACGCAGGACCTTCCCTCTATTGTATTCTGCAGGGGATGGCTGGATTTTTAAAACTTCTACCTCTATGTCCCGCCAATGGTGAAGCTCTTTGTGACAGCCCGGATTTCGGCACCCCGAAACCCGTGCCATCAGCACGATCGTCTTGACCGTGCCCCTTAGCTAAGCACGGAACACTGGTATATCAAGCATTGCAATAAAATAATAAATGAAATTGCGGAATTTGAATCTATATTAATTAACTCTCCAAAAGACAGTTCTACCCTCATGCCTCTACATGAATGGAGAACCGATCCGAACCATCGATGATAGCAATCATCACGGATGGTTCGCCCAAAAAGAATAATCCCATCTATATACATATATACATGGTTTAAACAGAATCAAGGCTTGACATACCAAGCCGTACAAAAACTCTCTCCAAAATCCCTCAAAGTGGCACAACGGAGTCCTCTAGAAGAAGTCCTCTGGAGGTGGCTCCAACTCGTCACCGGCCGCAAGGTCCGACTCGCCGGGATCAGCGTCTCCTGAAGCCGCGGCAGCTGCTAGTAGTGGACCTGCGACGTATAGTCTATAGGGTGAGCTACATCCTAGCTCAATAGGGAACAAACACGGTTGAACATATAAATTATAACTCACATGTATTCCATGATATGCCATGCATGATGTATCTATGCAGTTGTTAATGAAACAGAATAAAAGCATTTCGTTTTACTGTTGATTACTTACATTTTCATTTACTCATGAATGATGCTGAGAAGGCCTAAAGCAAAACTTAAACTTTCAACTTAAGTAATCCCCGAGCAATATAGCATCGAGCCCCGACGAGATACCCATCATCGTCATCTATATGATAGCTTAACCGTATTCCCTGGGAATACAAATAGTACCCAAGCCCCTTTCCCCTGGGGATTGGTGGCGGGGTTTCACTTTTCTCAATCAACACCCCTGGGGTGTGCTTACTATGTACGGATAAGCCTCCGCACTGGCCTACGGTTTCGCCGCCGTATCGGTCACGGATATCCTGCCGTGTCAGTCGTGGATATCCCGCCACGTCGGTGGGGTACCCTATCAAACCTCAAATAACAAAAATATCGGTGCCTTACATATAGTTATTCACCGTGTAAATGTGCTATCTTATATCAGTTAGGCCCTATCAAACATGATTCAATCCTTGGATACATCCCTGGGATGTATCCATTTACTTGCATCACACCTGATGCTCTTATCTCTTTACTTCTTCATCCCCTGGGGATGGCTCATTATGATTACTCTTATGGGTGTCACACACACACACTTTTCACAAATTCTTAAGAAATAAACATTTGAATTGAGTTCTATATCACTACATACATGCTCTTGTAAAATAAAGTACATGTTCAAGGTGTTCCCTACCTCAAGTCTTCATTCGTTCAATGCATCAAGGTCCCACGTGGCTCCTTGTGCACTAGCTCACACGTACCACCTATGGTACCATATAACAGGTAAAACACATCACAAAGGATGCAATAAAGAAGGTATAAGACCCTCCAAGAATCTTAAAGTCAAACCCAAAAGTCAACATAATTCATGTCAGTCGATTAATCGAACTCCAAAATCGATCAATCGAATCTGATTCGATTAATCGATTTCCAAAATCAATTAATCGAAGGTCAATATCGATTAATCGAAGTAATTTCGATTAATCAAAATTCTCCTTTTCGCAAAGTAATTTCACTATTCGAACAGTCGAGTTTTCATTCCATTAATCGAATCCAATTTCGATTAATCGAAATTCCTCTTTTCGCAAAGTAATTTCACTGTTCGAACAGTCGAGTTTTCATTCGATTAATCGAATCCAATTTCGATTAATCGAAATTCTTCTTTTCGCAAAGTAGACTCTCAGTTGAATGAGTTTCTGTTGATTAATCGATCCCAAATCGATTAATCGAAAACTAAATCGATTAATCGAAATCCCATTTCGATTAGTCGATTTTCCTCAATCATTTCCTCCAACCCCGGGTCCACTTTGGAGGTTCTCGATCGATTAATCGATCCCCAAATCGATCAATCGAAATCCAAAGTCGATTAATCGAAATCAAATTCGATTAATCGAAATCGGGGTCCTCTGACCTTTCAACTTCCTGGCCAATTTCGATTAATCGAAACCCAATTTCGATTAATCGAAATTGTCAGATTCAGCCCCTTTCGAGCTGTTCTTCCCAATCTTTTTCCATACTTTTTCCTCTATTTTTCTAAGCCATTATCCTATGATTTTGACCCACATTCAACTACAACTTAACCCCTATAATCTATGCATTTTATTTACAAAAATCTTACCTTGAATAGATCTCAAGTTGATTTCAATCAGATAGTTGGAAGGCTAGGGTTTCCAGCTTTTGTTCTAACGGATCCCTTGCGTTGAATCAGCCTCTTTAATACTTGAATCCTTCTTCCAATCACCCACAATAACTCCTTGCTTAATCACCCTCTTTACTCCTCTCTCTCTCTTCTTTACTTCTCTCTCAACTACCAAACATCTATTTTAGGGTTATTAAACCCTTTTATCCCTCTCCTAGTTTGTGTGTTGAGCACATGCACCTCAATAGGTGTAAGTGACTTCATATTTACAACACACACCACGCAATAATTCAAACTATCACATCTCGTCCGTTCATTACATCCTATACTAACTCTTGATCTCCTAATTGGTCAAACTTGTGACCAATCGGGCACGGATCCCGAGGTCATAGTTTAGCGTGATTTTTCAGGCTATTACACTCTTGCTGGGGCAAGTGGGCATTGGGGAGTTCCTGGCCTGCCCTGCTATGAGGGCTGATGTCGCATATCTGAGGCATTGATTGAGCGGTTCCGCCCCGAGACGATAACTTTTCACATGCCGTATACGGAGATGGCCTTGATGCCCGTTGATTGGGCGATGATTACGGGTATTAGGATGGGGGGCATACCGATAGCCGGTCTCGCCGCACTGAGCAGAGTGGACATTATTCGACTGATAGGGGCCTATCCCCCTAGAGGTCAGATACACGGTACTGAGGTTAAGATGTCCTGGTTGTCTAGCCTCTTCGCGGATGGTGAGTTGGTGGATCTGGGGCAGCCAGATAGGGTGCTTTATATTACGCCTGAGAGGGCGATCATCCTGGCTCGTATCACTCTCCTGCTCCTGCTGGGTAAGACCCTTTTTACCAATGCGAGCGGTGGTCGAGTCAGCCTGGCGTTGCTGAGGGTTATGGACAACTGGGGTGACATTCATCGGTATGATTGGGGTGGGGCTTGCTATGCGTGGTTGATGTATAGTGTAGCTTGGGTCACCACCAGATATTCTAAATTTGTTGTCGACTTCTGGGCGGCCTTGGAGGTGATCCCTAACCCCTTTTTGTTCATATCAGTTTTACTTGGATGGTCTCTTATGCTATTGACCTGCCTTTTTTTGTATAATGCTCTTCTCAGGTATGGGGGTACCATCATTTTCACCCTGGGCGCCCGCTTCTCCATTCGGATGCGCTCTCCTATCCTCTTCTTAGCAACTGGAATCAAGCCCGGCACCGTGACATGGGCATGAAGCACCTGGAGATGGGCTTGAGGTCCTAACTTGACCTAATGGTTCCTGAGCAGGTAAAGCCCTTTTTCAGCCCTGTCTATTTTGGCTCAGAAACCTTCCTTGATTGATGTGCTACCCGTTTGATTGACTGGTCACCTTTTACCTTAGACAAATCCTCCACGATCTGCACCTTCTATCTCCCTTCTGGGATCGGGCCACTGCAGGTCCATCGCGTCTATTCAACAATCACCGTGTTGTTTTTTTTTATGGGGCGTGGGCCAGGGTTTACTATTTGGGGGAGCGGGTGGTGCACTAGTACCAAGGCTACCATGCCATACCCATGGACCCTCCTGCAGACGTTTGGGATCCTGTTGGTAGCGTGGAGGATCTCACAGCGGCCCTTCTCAACAGTGGGCTTCCTATCCATGCTCTTCTTATGCCCGGAGACTGTCACGCTTGGTACGAGTGCCTGCCATGTTAGTTCATCTTGTTGTGCTTCGTACCTAACGCCAATTTCCTTGCCTTTGATGGCCCGCGTGGGCAGGTAATTACCTTGTCCTCTTCAGATTAGTCTCCTTTTGGCCTTTGTTCTTTCTAAACAGATTTTTATTTTATTTACAATTTGCTCCAGGGGATGTCTCAGATAATGAAGGCGGGGCGGCGGCGGTGCAACTGATGCTTCCGGGGCAGGTCCTTCTGGCGAATGCTCTTATGGGGCTGGTTCGTCGGGTGCCTCCTACACGGGTGCTCCTGGTGATGATCCGATCGTGGTTTATAGGACCTTTCGACGCCTTGATGATAACTTTCTCTCGGGCCTGTGTGCTGATGTGGACAGGCAAGCACGTATTTCTGCCGAAGCTGCTTGGGTCCCCCCTCTTGAGGTGATCCCAGGGGTAAGCTTTCTGAAGACCCATCTTTCTCTGGTTTCGGCCTCCTTTTACATATGTTTCATGATTGCCTTGATAGCGGACGTTGTATCCTTCTGAATGTAGAGCTTTGATTCGGCTATGGAGTATGCGGCTTATCATCATAACCTTGCAGAGCTTCGGGATGTGGAGACAGTGAGTATTCTGTTGCTTTGCTTTCTGCTATTTTTGTATCCCCTAACTGGTCCTGATCTCCGATTTTGGCTATGACTTGCAACGTGCACGTGCCAAGGAGTCACGATCATTGCTTAGCAGGATCTCCCAAGCATGGTCTCAGGTGGGAGACATGCGGACTTACCAGGGCTCTTCATGTTAGTGGAACCCGTCAAAGGGCGCGGATCAAGATTAGGCCCTAGTTCTTACATTGAATAATTCAAACATTTTAGTACTTTGGGGATGATGTTTTGGGATGTTTTCTTCTGTACAAAAAGTCAAATCACTTCAATGTTAAATGCCTTTTAATTTTCAAGTTTTAAATGCCTTCATAGTACGAAGCAGGTGACTCGGGTCAACGGTAAAAGGGGCCACCAAAGGCCCACACACATCCCCAAAATACACAGAGAGAAAAAAAAGGCCTGGAGGGGAGCATTTTGTGTTGGCGCAACTATTAGTTGCGCCAGGCCAAAAATATAAGGCAGATGCACTAGCACAACTAATAGTTGCGCCAGGTAAAAAATCTGGGACAAATGCACTGGCGCAACTAATAGTTGTGCCAGTTTTGGCCTGGGGAGCTGTGGGTCCTTATATACCCAAGCCAGTTCAAAAACTTTTTCTTTTCTGTTTGACTTGGCCCTTTTGATCGATTTTTCTTGTTCTTGCTTTCCTAGGGGTGGGTCCATCAACATACATCGAATTTTGTATTCTTGAAAGATCTTTGTATGTCTATGGACCCGCTTTCCAATCCTCCCTTACATGGAGGGCTTGGAGACATTTTTCCCCTCTCTTTGAGCTTGGGGCCCAATTTTCTTAAAAGTTGGCTTGACAGCTTGGATGAGAGTGAACTTGCCGAACTTGAGCAGCTCGGCCTATCGTGCCTCCCCTTCTTCCTAGAGGTTCTTCCATGGTAGGACCTACTTCATGCGGCCACCTCATTTTGGGATGCAACCGCCCATGTGTTTTGTTTTGGGAAGCGGGAGCTAACTCCAACCCTCGAGGAGCTATCCAATTTATCTAGTCTGAAGCTTCACAGAGGCCTCACAAGAGTCACGCCGAGATCGAGCTACTCTAAATCCGTTCATCTTACCCTCGGGTTGAAGAAATTTGAATATGAGAAAAGTCTTGTTGGGGGGCCCATAAGGTGTTCGCTAAAATTCCTCAAAGAACTTTTTGGGGACAAAAGTCTCCGAAAATTTCCGATTAGGAATATTTTTAACATGAAATCCTTCGCTCTCGGTCTCATTTCAGAAGCCCTTTTCTTTACTAAGGGAGAGAGCTTCTCCCTGGCTCTTTGTGACGTCCTGACCGAATTGGTGGAGGGCCGATCAGTGATGCATTTGGTCCTTACTGAACTGTATCGATGCCTTGACGCATTTGTTCTGGGTAAGGTGGCGAGTCTCAGGGGATGTCCTTTGCTGCTTCAACTCTAGTTGGGCGAGCATCTCACTATTTTGGGACCCATGCCCCCCTTTTATGTCGCTCGAGGTGAGGCAGCTCAATGCTTTTCGGGTAGGTGTCACCTGCTTCCACAGGGAGATTTGTCATCTTTGAAGCTTTGGTTGACCAATGCCGAGCTGATATGGAAGCTTCCTTGGTTGGACCGGACCTTCCCGATAGTTCGTTCCAGAGATCATGATGGCATCACACTTCTAGGATTGACGGGCAACACCTTTTACTTCCCATTCCTAGTGTTGCGTCAGTTCGGCTGCTCTCAGCAGGTGCCTTGTGAGGCAAAACCCCATCTATGTGACTTGATCTTTTCTAGGGGGTCCTTTGGGGACATAGACCGGATTGCTGCTCTTTCGGAGACGCGTCAGTTGACGCTGATGTGTGATATGGAGCGGGGAGATTTGGTTCAGTCTTCTCCCGAGTATGAGGCCTGGCTATTAACTGAGTAGCCTGTTGCTGATCGTCTAGAGCAAGTGGAGAGTGTTGACATGGGAGGTCCTTGGACAAAGAAAGAGACGGTACTCCCAGCCTGTTGGGGAATTTTCAGTATGCTAATTTATTGTGTAATGATAAAAGCAGAATAAAAATAAAGTAAAACAGAGGATGGATTCAGCACATCTAAAATATCCTAGACCTGCAAGATACAGGGTCCTTTATAGCAAGTTTTAATAAGAGTTTGTCCCACAGGGAGTAGTGATCTAAACCTAGAGGGTGTATAGTAGGCCTCCAGATCTGGCTACAGATCTGGCAATTCTAAGAAGAAAAAGAGCTTTTCTGGTGTTACTAGATCTAATTTTACAAAACTAAAATAAAACTAAACCAAGAGATGGAGGAAGATGGATGGTAAAACAAAGATCAAATGGTGAGAAATAGGCAGCTAGGGACTGGTTCTCATTACAAATTAGATCAAGACATGAATTTGCAGTTATCCTTCACTTGGCTACAAGCTCACGTGCAAGGTAGAAGAATCCACTCTAAACCAAAGGCTTGGATTGATCTTAAGAGTATGATCTATCCACTTTAATGGTCACAGATCATCCTAGAGATTTCATCCAAATCAAAGGTTTAAGGTAGAAGAATCCAATCTAGACTAGGGGTTTGAATTCTTAAGGCTATGATCTGTCCACTTGAATGGTCACAGATCATCCTAGAGATTTCCTCCAAATCAAAGGTTCCGATTAGAATATAAGAATCACTACAGATGCTATGGATGCAAGGCTACAAGCTCAGGCATCCACAGGGATATCAGATCTAGGAAAATCAAATGGTATTCAAGAGATCTACCAGTTAAGTGGATGGGCTGGTCCCATCTACACAAATCTGATCGAGAACCAAGGCTACAATCCCTCCAGTTGACGTGTGTAGGATCCTTCACATAGCTTCGGAGCATAGAGACATGGAACACGTGTACGTGATCAAATAATGGAGGTAATCTAATATGATAAGCTACCTCGCCAACTCGACCCAAAACTTCAAAGGGTCCAAGGTAACGGGGACTTAACTTTCCCCTCTTCCCAAACCTCATCACACCTTTCATGGGTGATACTTTCACAAACACATGATCGCCAACAACAAAGTCCACGCTCGTCCTTTTGATGTCGGCATAGCTCTTTTGTCTGCTCTGAGCCGATTTGAGCCTCTCTTATCATACAAACAACTATGGCATTATCTTCAAGTAACTCCAAACCAAGTACAAACTTTTCACCTATTTCTTCCCAGTTGATAGGCGATCTACATCGCCTTCCATAGAGAGCTTCATACGGTGCCATTATTATGCTTGCTTGAAAACTATTATTGTATATAAATTCGATCAAGGGTAGATGTTGATCCCATGATCCTTGTAATTCAAGCATACACGCCCTGAGCATAGCTTCTATTACCTTATTTACTCGCCCTGTTTGCCCATCGTTTTACAGATGGAACACCGAACTAAAGTCCAATCGAGTACCCATGCCTTCTTGAAACTTCTTCCAAAATTTAGAAGTATATAATGGGTCACGATCAGAGGCGATGCTACTTGAAATCCCGTGCAAACATACGATCTCCTTCATATAGAGTTTCATGAGTCTTTCTGTTATATGCATCGTATTGTAGGGTAAGAAGTGAGCTGACTTGGTCAGTCGATCAATGACTACCCAAATAGCGTTGTATTTCTTTGCCGTACGTGGTAACCCTATAATAAAATCTATAGAGATTGACTCCCACTTCCACTTCGGTATAGGTAGAGGTTGCAATAATCCAGCAGAGTGTCTATGGTCTACCTTCACCTGTTGACATGTCAAACACTTTGACACGTACTCGCCTACATCTCGCTTCAAACCTCTCTACCAGTAATTCTTCCTCAAGTCCTGATACATTTTGGTTCTACCGGGGTGGATCGCATATCTAGACTTGTGCGCCTCATCTAGAATAGTTTGTTATAGACCAGCATCAACTGGAATGCAGAGGCATCCCCTGAATAATAAGGAACCATCCTCTTTCACCGAGAACTCTGGTTTGGTGCTCGCAGTCACACCTTATCAAATTTTGACTAACTCTAAGTCTTTCATCTGTAGCTCGTGGATATGCCCAAAGATCATTAGTCTCACTGTGATATTGGCTAGAAGAGCCCCTGAAGCTTACACCTCGATATTAGCATCATACAAAGAAAGATCTTCAAACAACTTCCATCTGTGCATACCCATGATCAGATTAGCTAACTGAGCCAAACCCTTACGACTCAACGCATTTGCTACAATGTTAGCTTTACCTGAATGATATTGTATGGAGCAATCATAGTCCTTGAGAAACTCCATCCACCTTCGCTGCCTCATATTCAAGTCCTTTTGTGTAAATAGATACCTGAGGCTCTTATGGTCAATGAAGATTTCAAAGGTCTCACCATATAAATAGTGTCCCTAAATCTTCAATGCAAATATAATCGCTGCTAGTTCTAGGTCATGTGTCGGGCAATTCTTCTCGTGATCTTTCAGCTGCCTCGACCCATAAGCAACCACTTTCTTATGTTGGTTGAGCACACAGCCTAAACTGTTATGAGAAGCATCGCTATATACCCGCAAACCCTCCACTGCCTGAAGGAATTGCTAGCACTAGAGCTGAAGTGAGTCTTTTCTTGAGTTCTTGAAAACTCTTTTCGCATGCTTCAGTCCACTCAAATCTCACATCCTTCCTTGTGAGCCTCGTCAGCGGTCCCGATATTTTTGAAAATCCCTCCACAAAACGCCTATAGTACCCAGCTAGGCCAAGGAAACTACGGATATCTATTACCGTCTTTGGTTGTTCCCATTACACTACTGCCTTAATCTTAGTTGAATCTACTGTGACACCCTCCTTTGAGAAGACGTGTCCCAAAAAGCTAAGTTCCTCCAATCAGAACTCCCAGTTACTGAGTTTGGCGTACAGTTGGTGTTCACGTAGAGTTTATAGAGCAACTCTCAAATATTCTTCATGCTCCTTCTTTGATTTGGAATATATCAAAATGTCGTCGACAAATACCACGACACAAGTGTCTAGGTGTGGTTTAAACACCCGATTCATCAAATCCATTAATGATGTCGGCGCATTCGTCAAAGGGGCATCACCAAGAACTTGTAGTGTCTGTATCGTGTCTTGAACGCTGTCTTCTGGATGTCCTCTACCTTGACTCTCAGCTGATGGTATCCAGATCTCAGATCGATCTTGGAGAAATACCTCGCTCCTTGCAGCTGATCAAACAAATCGTCAATCCTAGGCAATGGATATTGATTCTTGATGGTTAGTTTGTTTAACTGGTGATAGTCGATGCACAATCACATCGACCCATCTTTCTTCTTTACAAACAAGATTGGTGCTCTCCAAGGAGACACGCTTGGTCTTACAAATCCCTTATCTAAGAGCTCTTACAACTGCTCTTTCAATTCCTTCAACTAAGCAGGAGCCATTCAGTATGATGCTGTGGAAACAAGCTCCGCTCCAGGTGCTAAGTCGATAGTGAATTCCACCTCTCTATCAGGAGCTAATCCTGGCAATTCTTTCGGAATGACATCTTCAAACTCGCGTACTACTGAAATTTTAGAAATGATATTCTTCTCTTCCTTGCCTTCCTTCAAAAATGCTAAGTAACCCCTGCATCCATTTCTGATTAAACGCTCGACTCTGATGGCGAACACAAGAGGTAGAAATTTTGTTCTCACCCCTATGAATCGGAATGACCTCCTTGTATTCGATTTAAAAATAACTACCTTGTTCTTACAATCGACAGTTGCACAATGTTGTGACAATCAGTCCATGCCAAGGATCACGTCGAATCCTTGCGTATCTAACAGAACCAAATTTGCTGGTAGTTCAAAGGCGTCCCCTTCTCTAATGGTTACTATCACCAACCTGCTGACCAAGTCCGTATCAATCGATTTTTCATTCGGAATAGACACCGCCAAGACAAAATCCAATGTCTCTGGGCTGACCCTTATCTTCTTTGCAAATTAAGGAGTAATAAATGAATGAGTAGACCCTGGGTCTATCAACGCTCTAGCCACATATGCTATGTCACTCCCCCTTCCATACACTTGTAAAGTACCTATAGAGCACATATATTCTAGCAGCCTACTCATGCATCATATCAAAACATGAAATCAATTTGATTAGACAATTCTACATAGACAACCTATATAAATACACCTTCTCTATCTAAAATTTTAGAACTCAATATGATTGATGTAATGTATAAATAATCTCAATTATAATTTTCACCTTGTATGATATCGTTGGTGTTTTGAGCATCCTGAGCCGTAACTGCATAGGCTCTTTCTTGCACGATCGGCTTCTTTGCTTGTATCGGTCTCGGTATGAAAGCAGAAGTCGTTCTCCCCTTGTTCATTTCTAGATAATCCCAAATCACGTGGCCTATCTTCCCACACTTGTAGCATCCCCGCATTCCCCGTCTACAATCAGCTATTTTGTGAGACTTGCCACACTTGGCACACATCTCATTTGGTGTAGAAGAGGCTGCCCGTGAGAAGCCTTGAGTAGTGGATACTTCAATGGTGGAAGTAGGGCTCTCATATCGAATAGGTCTCACCGATATAGATATAGGTGGCCTAGAATAACTCATGTAAGCAATTTGCCTAGGAATCAGTGATGGTGCTGTAAATCTTAGCTTTTTATTCCCCGAGTCATACTCACCCGCTCTTCCCCGAACCACTCTACCTCTATCCTGCTAATCCCTCCATTTGTACATGTTATTAATATCCCCTTCAGCCACTATCACCTTTCCCATCACGTCCCGTAGTTTTCAAGTTCAAATATAGAAACTCTATCTCGGACGTTCGGCCTCAGACCTTCCTCAAACTTACTGGCCTTCATAGATTCGGTGGCCACTAACTCAGGTGTGAATCATGATAACTGTGTAAACTCTACACCATACTCTTGCACTGTCATGCTTCCCTGTTATAGGTTAGCGAAGTCCCTTTCCATCTACACTCTCATCTGCTTGGGAAAATACTCCATGTTGAACTCCCTAATGAATTCCGCCCATGTCCATAGACGGTGAGGGTTCTCAACTTCTCTTTTCCTCAAAACCGATTTCCACCAGGGATCGGCATCTCCCTCAAGCTAGAAGGAAGACCAGCCTACCTTCTCATCCTCTGTACTTCAAAGTCTATCCAAAAGTTTCTCCATCTGATTCAACCACTTCTCCGCCTCTAACGGATCTGTCTGCCCGTAGAAGCTAGGAGGTCTCAATCGCCTAAAATCGACGAATGACGAGGGAAACAATGCTGGAGGAGGTGGTGGTGGTGGTTGCTGATGATTGACATTATTCGCTGCCAATAGTGCGGTCTGCTCAGCCAATAATGCAGTCTGTTGACTTTACTGGGCCATTACAGCAGCCACAGCTTCCATAGCCAATGCCATCCTATTCATAGCATCACCTCTCCTATCTCCCTCATCAGAAGGATTACTTTGATCTCTACTAGACCCTGCACGGAATTCATCCTCATTTCTCGGATTCCTACTTTGGCTATGTCTAGGTCGACCTCTTCCTCTAGAAGACATCACGCTCTGCACAGGAAACCAAAGTTTTATTAGCAGAAGATCCCTACACTCTGACAAAATCCAAGACTTGTCAGAAATTCTAAACAAATGGCTTTCATACCAACTGTGACAACCCAGATTTCGACACCCCGAAACCTATGCCATCGGCATGACCCTTGAGGTCGTGCCCCAACTACATACACTAAACACTTGGTATATCCACAGAACCATAAGCAAAGCATGTACAAAAGAAAAAGTACAGAGCTAAGTCTCCAGTTCTATAATTTAAAGCCAAAACGTATCACCCGAAAGACAGTTCTAATCCCATGTCACTGCATGGGCAAAAGAACCAACTCGAACCATCAATGACGTGTCATTGGTCACCTCGGATGATTCGATAAAAGAATATTTCTATAATTACATTTATCTCAATAAAATAGGCTGGACATACCAAGATGTAAACTATCTCTCTCAATAACTATCAAAGTGCACAGAGGGACTTCTAAAAGAACTTCTCAGGAGGGGGCTCAGACTCCTTCCCTAGAACGTAATCCGAGTCCTCGAGATCGACGTCACCAGAAGTAACTCCTAACTCTGAACCGGCGACGTATAGTCAAAAGGAGTGAGCTACATCCTCGCTCAATAGGGAATATATATATCTGAACAAGTAATTCTATCTTACATACATTTCATAACATAATTGAAGTATGATTTCATCAACATAAAATAGTTTGAGATGTCGAAAGAATGAACAAAATGCAACTCTACACTACGTTTTTCATTTCATGCTCAATTGGTTCTCATTTTTACAACTGGGCTGGTCTCATGACTTAAATCAATTAACTTAAATAATCCCCGAGCAATATAGCATCGAGCCCCGATGGAATACCCTCCATCGTCGTCCAATCAGACTATTTTCATGTAACATAGCCCAAGTCCCTTTCTCATAGGCAACAGGCACTAACTCAATGCACATCCCTGGGATGTCTTACTGATGTACGGATTGGCCGTTGTACTAGTCACGCATATTCTGCCAAGTCAGTCACGGGTATACCGCCGTGTCGGTGGGGTATTCTCCAAATCTTGAATCAATTGTCCAACTACATATAGTTATTCATTGTGTAATTGTGCTAATTTTTAATAGTTCAAAGCCCATTCACATTACTTTACATCCCTGGGATGTCTCACATTTAAATGCATCACTTAGATAACCTATTCATAAATACATCCCTGGGATGTCACAATTCTCATACTCATTGATATTCTCATTTTTATGTGTACGCACGCACACCTTACTTTCACCTACTTATCTTGCATTTTAAAACACACGCCTTTAACTATGCTTTAACACTTTTGCATACTTAAAGCATCACTACATACATGCTTTTGTAATCAAGTATACAAGTTCAGAATATTCCCTACTTTATATGCTTCAATCCCCAAGCGTCAAGGTCCTATGCAGTGTTCAACCTAAATTACATCGTGTCACATGCAAAGCATCAAGAACGATACGCAAAAGAAGGTACAAGGCCCTCCCAGAACTCCAAGGTACAAAATAGAATCCATATAAAATTGTCAAAATCGATCAATCGATCCCAAAATCGATTAATCGATCCCAAATCGATTATTCGAAATTCCAAAATCAATTAATCGATTCTAAAATCGATTAATCGATTTTCCCAAACTCCTCATTTTCCAGCCACTGCGAGTACTCAGTCGAGTAATCAATTCCAAATCGATTAATTGAAATTTAATTCAATTAATCGGTTTCGTCCTTCAGTGTCCAGATTTGCTTTTTATCAAAATCGATTAATCGATTTTCGACATAACCCAGCCCTTTTTGGGCTGTTCTTCTAGCTTCGCTCTCTCTCAATTTTTTTCCATTTTTCTATCTCTTTAATTCCTCAATAACCCAACAACATAATCACAAAATCACTCCTATCATAATTCACAAAAGTCTTACCTCAATTCTAAGTATGGATGATTCAAGGACTTAACTCCATAAGCTATGGTTCTTAGCTTCGATTCCCCGAATCCCCACGCATTGCCGTCGGAAATAATGCTTAAGTGCTCCTTCAATTCGCAATTCACACGAAATCTTCTAGCATTTACTCCCTCTTCCTTTCTCTCTCTCTTCATAGATCCCTAATCACCTACCAAACCAAAGAGAAATAACTTCTCTCATCCTTTAACTCTTTTAACCGAATTCAACCCTTCGGTACAAAGCATATGCACCCATAACAGGTGTATGTGATCTCGTAACAAGATCTAACACCACGCACACGTGCACATTCACATCAAATCTAATTTGACGTTAGTCATCAAGTTGACTTTCACTTGGTCCAACTTACCACCAGTCGGGCATGCATCTCAAGGACACTATTAAAACCCAAAATTTTTGGGGATGTTATAAATTGCCTATGTGTACATCCAATGTACGCAAGAGTAAATTCCTACATTTCTATGCTTTCTTCCAAGCATCATAACTTTTGATGTACGACCCATAATCAGGCGATTTTTGGCTCGTTGGAATGTTGAGAACCTCTACTTTCCAATGGTACAGGCCTTAGGCTCGAAAGATATTTATGTAAATTTTGGCATTCTTCTTTCTGTCCGTTCTGGTTGGTTCTATGGGTCTGGGAAGGTTCAAAAGGGTTTGGGAATGTTCCTAAAGGTTTGGGTTAAGTTCTAAGGCTTCAGAAAGTGCTTTCGGAAGCTCGGGAGTATGCTGCTCTCAAAGTATGGGTTAATCGAGTATTGGGACAATTTTGGGTGTCTACAATGATCTTACACCAATAATAGTTTAAGATGTGGATAATTCATACCGTCAAAGTCATAGATCATATGTTGAACGGCAATGGACCAAATATCACACTTTTTGGAAATTTTGAACCACCATATCTATTCATTATAATACCAACTATTGTTCTTAGCTTTAATTATTGTCTATAGTTTTAATGACTAATATTAAAGTTCATCGATTAGATGGTTCACATCTACTTTATGATTCTTTAGCTGAGGCCATTATCACAACATTAGGCAAATTTTACAAAATATTTGATAAAATTTGCCATTTTGACACCTCATTGAATAAGAGGTTACGTGAATAGTCATGAATCACTGTTTAATGGTTGTTCTATGTGTTAGGAATTCAAGACACCGAACTCCCTAGTGCTAGGAATACGACAAAAATAAGAAGAAGCAAAAGCAATCACACACAACACAAAGGAATTTACGTGGTTCACCTAATATAGGGCTACATCCACGGAGTATATGCACTATATTTGTGAACATTTACAACGCATACACTCTCTTCTCTCTAGTGCACTCTCAATTAAGATTTGACATGATCTTCAACAGCCAACATGCTGAATAAATAAAGACGTAGTCCTTCAAAACAGAGAAGAGATTTGCTGGAATATAGTAACGATTTCAACACAAGAATGACTTCAATCGGATGCTTCAATCCTCAAGCTTTTCTTCAATACCTTGCCTTTCAAAGTATTCACTTTATTTTCCCTCTCTAGAAATCTCTCTCTTGGCACCCCAGAAAAACCTTCTATTAATAGGTTCCAACTTGCATTAGGAAACATTGACCAAAACTTCTCTAATTAGACAAAATCTCTAAATCCGTGGAACTTGTCCACCCATAATCGATCGATCGATTTCACAACTCGATCAATCGATTTCAACCTGAGAGATACCAAATAATTTATGCTCAAAATCGATCGATTGATTCATAACTCAATCAATCGATTTCCACCAAAGAGCATATAATAAATTATCGTCTAGAATCGATCGATCGCTTCCAACATCGATCAATCAATTTCAATCCGAGACCACTCTTCAAAGTGTCTCAATTAACATGTTGGAATTAAACCTAACAAACAATCTCTACCTAGGTTTCATCCTCAACCGCGTTACCGCCCCAACGGGCATCAACATTTGTGAAAAGTGTTGATCTAGTTTAGGCAAAGCCTAAACTTATTCTGTGTAACCGGCTTGGTCAACACGTCTGCTTTGTTTTCTTTTGTATCAATCTTCTCAACCGATACTTCTCCATCTTCTATGATATCTTTGATAAAATGATACCAAACATCTTTATACTTTGTTCTAGCATGAAAGACTTGGTTTTTTGCTAGGTGAATGATACTGTGACTGTTGCAGAAGATATCGGTACTCTCATCAACCTTACCAAATTCACTGATCAATCCCTTTAGGCTCGAGGCTTCCTTAGTAGCTTCTGTAGCCGTTATGTACTCGGCCGCTGTAGTTGACAACGAAACTATCCCTTGAAGCATAGACTTCTAACTGATCGCTCCACCAGCCAAAACAAACACGTACCCCTTGGTAGTCCTTCTTCTGTCACGGTCACCAGCATAGTCGGAATCAACATAATCGTAGAGCTTCAACTCGCATGTAGCTCCACCTTCAAGCATCAATCCATTTTCAGCAGTACCTTTTAGATATCTCAATATCCATTTACCTACAAGCCAATGCTCTCTTCCCGAATTAGACATATTCTTGCAAATCACACTCAAGGCTCGTGCTAAATTTGGTCGTCTACTCACTATGACATACATCAAACTCCTAATAATATTTGCATATAAAATATTCTTCATGTATTCCCTTTCTGCATGTGTGGACTGACTCATCTTGTAATATCTCGAAAAATTGATCGTTTAACTTTGACCTCGGGATCCGTGCCCGATTGGTCATGGGTTTGACCAAGTGATGGTCAAACATTGAATGTAAGGAGTGATGAACCGACGTAGTACAAATGTGACCCAATTGTGGTGTATAGTATAAATTAGTGGTCATATACACCTATCTCCTGCGTATGTGTTTAACACACGAGCAGGAGAGAGAATAAAAGGGTTTTAACAACCTTAGTTTCTTTTGCTTTGATTATTGAAGAGAGAGTTAAGAGGAGAGAGAGAGAGGAGTAAAGAGGAGTTATTGAGGAAGAAGTGGATGCAAATCAAGAGGAGATTAGAGCATTCATTGACGAATTCAAGCGCTTGGGATCGTTGAAACGAAAAGCTGGAACCCTAGCCATTCCAACCTAGATCTTGATCAAATTGAGGATTGATTGAACGTGAGTTTTAAGTTAATGTAATGCATAGAGTGTGAATGATTAAATGTGGTCAAATGTGCATAAAAGGGTAGATTAAAGGCATAGAAAAAGAAAGGAGAAAGATTTGGAAGAACTGCCCGAAAGGGGGTTGAATCTGGCCAAATCGATTAATCGAAATTGAGATTCGATTAATCGATTTTGGCCCAGAAGTTGAAAAGTCAAGTAAGCCTGATTTTGATTAATCGAAATTAATTTCGATTAATCGATTTAGATTTCGATTAGTCGATTTAGAAATCGACTGAGCATCTCCAATGGCTGGAGAAACAAGACCTGGGGAAATTGACTAATCGATTTGAGAAATCGATTTTGAATTTTGATTAATCGATTTGAGATCGACTACTCGATTTAAGAATCGACCTTACTATGCCTGGAATTTCGATTAATCAATTTTGGATCGATTAATCGATTTTGGACTTCGATTAATCGATTTTAGAAATCGATTAATCGATTTGGGTTTCGATTAATCGATTTTGGGAATCGATTAATCGATTTTGGCAGATAAAGTTGACTTTTGAAATTTTCTTTAAGATTGAGGGAGGGTCTAGGACCTTCTTTATTACATCTTTAGTGATGGATTACATGTGCTATGATGTACCATAGGTGGTACGTGTGAGCATGAGCACAAGGAGTCGCGTGGGACCTTAATGCTTGAAATTTCAAAGACTTGAGGTTGGGAATACCTTGAACATGTACTTTAATTTCAAGAGCATGTATGTAGTGATATAATTATCAAATTGAAATTATTTTAAATTGTAAAAAGCTTTGTGAAAATGGGTGCGTGTGTGACACTGAGAATGTGATAAAGGCATTTGTGTAATGCAAGTAATTAAGAACAAGTACTCTAATGAGATTGAGACATCCCCAGGGGATGAGAAAGTAATAAAGGTATCAGGTGTAATGCGGGTATGTATACATCCCAGGGATGTATACATAGGATTGAATAATTACAGTTGAGGCCTAACTGATATAAGATAGCACACTTACACGGTAAATAACTATATGTAAAACACATGTTATTTTTATTATTTGAGGTTTGATAGGATACCCCACCGACGTGGCAGGATACCCACGACTGACGCGGCAGGATATCCGTGACTGGTACGACGGCGAATCCGTACACCAGTACAAAGGTTTATCCATAACCGTAAGTACATCCCAGAGATGTTGTGTGATATTTAACCCCACCGCCTAGTGAGAAAGGAGCATGGGTCATATTCCCAGGGTATACATTTTTACAACTGTCTAATTAGATGACTATAAAGGGTCTCTCATCAAGGCTCGATGCTATATTGCTCGGGGATTACTTAAGTTGAAGATTTAAGTTTTTACTTTAGGCCTGTTAAGTGTCATTCATGATAAATCAACAGTAAAGTAAGACAGGCTAACTACCAGTAAACATGAATGAAATTCATCAGATTTAAACTGTTTTCTTTCAAAAGCATAGACACATCATGCTTAGAGTATCATGGAATATATGTGAGTTTTAACTTATATGTTCATTGTGTTTGTTCCCTATTGAGCTAGGATGTAGCTCACCCTTTAGACTATATGTTGCAGGTCCATTGATAGCAGCTGTAGAGGCTTCGGGAGACGTAGATCCGGGTGACACGGATTACATGCCTGGAGAAGAGTTGGAGCCTCCACCTGAGGACTTCTTCTAGGTGACTCTGCTGTGTACTTTGACGGAGAGTAGTTTTGAGAGCTACTTGTACGGCTTGGTATGTCAAGCCTTTATTTTTGTTGAACATGTAATTAAATTAAATTATTCTTTTGGTGAACCATCTGGGTTGATCTGTATATCATCGATGGTTCAGGTCGGTTCTCTGTTCATGCGATGGCATGAAAGTAGAACTGTCTTTTGCATATGCCAGTTGGGCATATTAACTGTTTCCGCTTTATGAGATTAATTACTTTAATTATTTAATTGTGCTTGTTATACCAATGTTCCGTGCATAGCTTTAGGGCACGGTTTGGAGGATCGTGTCGATGGCACGGGTTTCGGGGTGCCAAAATCCGGGCTGTCACAATTGGTATCAGAGCTTTTTCTTTTAGAAACTCTGATAATCATTCTTTTGTCAGAGCATAGGGACTTCTGCTAATGGAAACTTTGTTTTCACATGCAGACCGCTATGTCATCTAGAGGAAGGGGCCGACCCAGGGGCGGCCATAGTAGAAGCTTACGTAGTCGAGATGATTTTATCTCAGACGTAAATAGAGAACCTATAGGAGATTGAGGGGCTTCTGGTAGTGGTGGCCAAGGGAGCCAAGATCAGGAAGAGAACCGTGATCGAGATCGTCAGGATCAAGATCAGAGAGAGCAAGAAAGAGTTAGAGAGCGAAATGAGGATAAAGAAGAGCGTTAGAGGATGATGCACACCATGGAGACCATGGCAGCTGCTATGGCTCAACAGGCAGCATCTTTGGCAGCTCACACGGCTCATGAGCAGCATCAGCCACCGACACCTCTAATGGCTCCGACACTACCAACATCTTCAGCGTTTACTGAGTTTAGGAGGATGAGACCTTCTAGCTTTTCTGGACAGGGAGAGCCCGTAGTGGCAGAGCACTGGTTGAGTGAGATGGAGAAGGTGCTCAATGTGCTCACTTGTACCGAGGACGAGAGCGTTCGTTGGGCAGCCTACATGCTAGATGGAGAGGCTGAGCCTTGGTGGAAGTCCGTTTCACGGACTAGGGCTAAGGAGACTCCGGATTTTCCCTGGACTTGGGATGACTTTGTCGAGGAATTCAATAAACAGTACTTTCCTGAAGTGGTGAGGAACAAAATGGAAATCCAATTTCTACAGCTTACTCAGGGGAAGATGAGTGTGAGAGAGTACGGAGTGGAGTTCATGCGACTCGCTCGTTTTGTGCCGAACTACGTCATCACAGAGATGATGAGAGCAAAAAGGTTTCAGCAAGGTTGAGATCAGACGTGAGGGGAGGAGTAGCACCATTCCAACTGAGGACCTATGGAGAGGTCATGAGTAAGGCCTTGATGGTAGAGGAAGAAAATTACAATAAGTACCGCTAGAGGGAGCAACAGGGAAGGTGGAACACAGATCAGAGCAGAACGGGGAATTATGAATCGGTGAACAAAAAGCCGAGGTTCATACCAAACAATCAGAAACCACCGTTTCAAGGAGGCTATGGAAGACCGACCCAATAGAGCAACCAGCAGAGATTTCCATTGCTCGCATCGGGGAGACCAATACGCTACGAGAGCCCTGCTATTACTACCGGCGCTACAGTCACACAGGGGGCTTCTCGAGCAGCTTCTTCCATACCTCGTGAGACTTGTGCCAAGTGTGGCAAGCCTCACAAGACAGCGGACTATAGGGTAGGCACTCGGGGTTGCTTTCGATGTGGCAAGGTGGGCCACTTGATCAGGGAGTTCCCTGAGATGAACAAAGGGAAGACGGCTTCAGCACCTATTCCACGGCCTATACAAGTGAGGAAGCCGATCGTCCAAGAGAGAGCCTACGCAGTCACAGCTCAAGAGGCTCAGAACACGAACGATGTCATTCGAGGTGAGCTTTCTTTTAAATAAAGAATTTCAATTCTTGAAATTTTTAGATAGAAAAGGTGCATCTATATTTAGAAAATATAAGAAAAGGCTTGCATGTGATAAATTCTGATATGATAATAAATAATATCTATATGTGTATGCATGAGTAGGTACGTTACAAATATACAAGAAGGGAAGCGATGTGACATACGAAGCTCGAGTGTTGATAGACCCAGGGTCTACCCACTCATTTGTTACTCCTCGCTTCACAAAGAAGATGAAAGTCGACCCAGAGGAGTTAGACTTCGTTTTAACCATGACGGTTCCTACTGGGAAAGCGGTTGATACCGAGAAGGGTTGCAACTCCGTGATCATGAGGGTCATGGATGGAGATGTCTTTGAGCTACCGGCGAACCTGATTCTGTTAGACATGCAAGGATTTAACGTGATCCTTTGCATGGATTGGTTATCAAACCATTGTGCGATGGTAGATTGTAAGAATAAGGTCGTCATCTTCAGACCCAACACGAGGAGATCATTTAGATTTCGAGGAGAGAGGTCGACACACCTACCACTTATCTCGACAGTCAGGGCCAAGCGATTGATCAGAAAAGGGTGTCGTGGATACTTAGCATTTTTGAAGGAGCATAAAGAGGAGAAGAATGGTATCTCTGAGATAGCAGTTGTGAGAGATTTTGCTGATGTATTTCCGGAGGAGTTACCTGGATTACCTCCAGAGAGAGAAATAGAATTCGCCATCGACTTAGCACCAGGAACGGAGCTTGTTTCTAAAGCACCATACAGAATGGCTCCTGTTGAGTTGAAGGAGTTGAAAGAGCAGCTACAAGAGTTAATGGACAAGGGGGTTAGACCGAGCGTGTCTCCATGGGGAGCACCGGTCTTGTTTATAAAGAAGAAAGATGGGTCAATGCATCTGTGCATTGACTATCGACAATTGAACAAACTTACCATTAAGAACCGATATCCTTTGCCTAGGATAGATGATTTGTTTGATCAACTGTAAGGAGCAAAGTATTTCTTAAAGATCGATCTGAGATCGGGATACCATCAGTTAAGAGTCAAGGTAGAGGATGTTCAAAAGACTGCATTCAGGACTCGATACAGACACTATGAGTTCCTAGTGATGCTGTTTGGGTTGACAAATGCCTCGGCGTCATTCATGGATCTGATGAATAGGGTGTTTAAACCACACCTAGACTCTTGTGTTGTAGTGTTTGTTGATGACATCCTGATCTATTCAAAATCAGAGAAAGAGCATGAAAAGCATTTGAGAATAGCCCTACAGACTCTACGTGAACACTAACTATATGCCAAGCTCAGCAAATGTGAGTTTTGGTTAGAAGAAGTTAGCTTTTTGAGACATGTCGTCTCAAAGCTTGGTGTCACTGTAGATCCAGCAAAGATCGAAGTAGTAGTGAATTGGGAGCAACCAAAGACAGTGACCGACATCCGCAGTTTCCGTGGATTAGCAGGTTACTATCAGCGTTTCGTTGAGGGTTTTTCAAAAATATTAGGACCGCTCACGAGACTTACACGGAAAGATGCAAGGTTTGAATGGAGTGAGGCATGCGAGAAGAGTTTTCAAGAACTCAAGAAGAGACTCACTTCAGCTCCATTACTAGCAATACCTTCAAGCAGTGGAGGGTTTGCAGTGTATAGCGATGCTTTGTATACTGGTTTGGGTTGTGTGCTTAATCAGCACAAACAGGTGATAGCGTATGGGTCGAGACAGTTGAAAGAGCATGAGAAGAATTATCCGACACATGACCTGGAATTAGCAGCGGTCATTTTCCCGCTTAAGATTTGGAGACATTATTTGTACGGTGAGACGTTTGAGATTTTTACCGATCATAAGAGCCTCAGATATCTATTTACATAGAAGGAACTAAACATGAGGCAACATAGATGGATGGAGTTTCTTAAGGACTATGACTGTTCTATACAGTACCATCCAGGCAAGGCTAATGTAATAGCAGACGCCTTGAGTCGGAAGAGTTCAGCTCAATTGGCTAGTCTAATTTTGGGTATGCACAGATGGAAACTGTTTGAAGATCTGGACCTATACGATGTAAACATTGAGTCTCAAGCTACAGGAGCCTTCTTAGCTAATATCTCAGTGATACCGATGATATTTGAGCATATCCATGAACTACATATGAAAGGCTCGGCGCTAACAAAGATTCGGCAAGATGTAACTGAAGGCATTACATCTGAGTTTTCAATCAAGGAGGATGGTTCCTTATTGTTCAAGCGCCTCAGATTCGGATAACGCCGACTCACGAACAATTCTTGATGAATCACACAAATCAAGCTATGCTATCCACCCAGGAAGCACAAAGATGTATCAAGATTTGAAAAAGAATTACTAGTGGAGAGGCTTGAAACAAGATGTGGCAGAGTACGTATCGCGGTGTTTGACGTCTCAACAAGTGAAGATCGATCATAAACACCCTGCAGGATTGTTGCAGCCTCTACCTATACCAGAATAGAAGTGGGAATCGATCTCTATGGACTTCATCGTTAGACTTCCGCATACAGGAAAGAGGTACAATGCCATTTGGATAGTAGTCGATCGATTGACCAAGTCAGCGTGCTTCTTGCCTTACAACACGATGTACACGGCGGGAAGACTGGCAGAGCTCTATATGAAAGAGATTGTCCGTTTGCATGGGATTCCGATTAGCATTGTTTCAGACCGTGACCCATTGTATACATCAAAGTTTTGGAAGAAATTTCAAGAAGGAATGGGAACGCGACTAGATTTCAGTACGACATTCCATCCGCAAACTGACGGACAGACTGAGAGGGTCAATCAGATCATTGAGGACATGCTTAGGGCATGCATGTTAGAGTTACAAGGATCATGGGATCATCACCTACCCTTGATCAAGTTTACATATAACAACAGTTTTCAGACGAGCATTGGGATGGCACCATATGAAGCACTTTACGGACGGCGATGTAGATTGCCCATCAATTGGGAAGAAACGGGTGAGAAATTTGTTTTGGGACCCGAAATACTTGAAGATAATGCCACCTATGTTCGGATGATAAGGGCAAAACTCAAAGTGGCACAGAGCAGACAGAAAAGTTACGCCGATATCAAGCGAACGAGTGTAGACTTCAAAGTGGGTGAACACGTGTTTGTGAAAGTGTCACCTATGAAGGGGGTGATGAGGTTTGGAAAGAGAGGGAAGCTAAGTCCTCGCTACCTAGGACCTTTTGAAATTTTGGGTCGAGTAGGGGAAGTTGCTTACCGCATTGGATTGCCACCGTTATTCGATCCAGTACACAATATCTTCCACGTATCTATGCTCAGGAAGTATCTTAATGACCCTGATCACGTATTGAGCGGTCAATCATTTGAGATGCATGAAGACATGGCGATGATCGAAGAGCCGATGGAGATTTTGGATCGAAAAGAACAAGTGTTGAGAACAAAAGTGATTCCATTAGTACTTGTCCGATAGAAGCATCATCCGACCGAGGAAGCTACATGGGAACGAGAGGCCGATGTGAGAGAACAATATCCGGCCTTGTTTCCAACAACTTGAGAGTCAATTGTACCCCCGCAAGCATGTTTGTGGATTTGAATCACGTGTGTAATTCAGCGTCGATCTTATGATCAAATTATAAAAAGGACAATATTATCCACATGGAGTCTAAATTACAGTGTTGAATGCAAAATTGGGATTCATCATGGCCACGACATGGCCGTGATAATGTGTTTTGAAGAACCAATGACCAATTGGTCATGGTTTACCAAGAAGAAAAATCAAACAGACATGAAAACTTTTAAATCTGGAAAAATTTGATCAAAACCGATTAATCGATTTTGTTCGATTAGTCGACTGGCATGTGCCAGTGACTGGAATTTTGATGAGGATTCAGGAAATGAAAGAAGAGAAATTTCGATTAATCGATTTGGGTTTCGATTAATCAATTTTGGTTTTCGATTAATCGATCTGGAGGTTCGATTAATCAAATGACTTAGGAAATTTTGAAGAATTTGAAGAATTTTAGGTGATTTCGATTAATCGAAGAACAATTCGATTAATCGATTTGGAATTTCGATTAATCAAATTGGAAGTTCAACTAATCGAGTTACTTACTAAATTTGAAAAAAAAAATTGAAGGACTGCACGATTTTTGATTAATCGAAGTGAATCTCGATTATTCGAGGCTCACACCAGTGAGCTCTAAAACTTGAAATTTTTAACGGATATGATTTCGATTAATCAAAATTGTTTCAATTAATCAATTTTGACCTTCGACTAATCGATTTTGGAAATCAATTAATCGATTTCGCGTGGCTTAACTTAGTTTTGAATCTCGATTAATCGACTTTGGAAATCGATTAATCGATTTCGTGTGGCTTAACTTAGTTTTGAATCTCGATTAATCGACTTTGGAAATCGATTAATCGAGCCGGAGCCTATATATATAAATCGATGGTTTTTTTTTCATTTCATTCGAAATCATTTGGACTTTCTATTTTGCGCGCCTTCTTCTTCTTCTCTCTGACCGACCGAGCAAGCTTGGGTTTTGGGCATTTCGAATCGATTTCGAAATGAAATCGCGCTACATTGAGTCACATACCTAAGGTAAAACCCTAGTTTTTTCTTCTTTTCCGTTTCAAACCACTTAAACCCTAGTTTTTGTGAAATTTCACCTAGAATGCCGCCTAAAGCGCGGTTGTCTTCGAAGAAGGCAACCACTAAACTCTCGGTCCGGCGTAAGAACGCTGCACCACCACCACCTACCCCATCACCGGTGAGGACCCCATCACCGTCGGCATCGGAGACCACCTCCGGTTCGACAAGCGCGGCCTCGCACGAGTCTTCACGCGAGTCTACCCCCATGCCGCCTCCACCCACTAACGTACTTCAACCCAATGAGTGGTGGGAGGCAAAGACCTTTGAGATCGAGTACATTATCGATCCAACCCTATTTACCAACCCCGATGTACCGGGCGAGACCCAATGGACTCGCAATTATCTCCAAAATGCCGGTCTCGGCAATATTTTGAAACCAATCCGAGGTTCCTACTACCCTAGGTTGGTTAGACTATTCTACCAAGGGCTCGTGGACGGCCCTACTGACGACATTATTTTGACCAAAATCGAAGGACGCGACTATACATTTACCCGTCGCCACGTCCATGAGGTACTTGAGTGTTACCTCGACTTTACCCCTGAGATCACCATTCTTCCACCCTTTGAGGAAGAGGTGAGATTTGAAGAGATCGGGATCCTCCATTAGGAGGGTCGACCTTCCCCACTACATGTGGATGCTTGATTCAATAATCAAGTGCAATCTTTACCCATTGCGCCACGACACAGAGCGCGTAGAGAAAGTGTAACAGGCACTTTATGCAGCCTTCTGTGGCTGTTGGTTTGATGCGACGAAGCTCATCCTAGAGGGGATGAGATATATAAAGGGTAAGTTGATGAAGGGCAACTTGAGGCCCAAGGAGAAGATGCCATATGCTTGGCTCATCTCGAGCATGTTGGAGTGTTACTCCGACGCTCCCGAGTATGTGGTATCGCCCCATGAGGTGAGGGCTACAGACCAAGTGAAGACGTTCTCAAAGTCTTCATGAGGCCGTAGCTATAATTTACTCAAACGGACCCTACCGGCTCCGGGTCCCGCACCAGCAGTAGCAGTAGCACCACCACCACCCCCACCACCACATCAGGACCCACCCGTGGGTGGGGTACACCCAGTTGATCCACCAGTGGAGGGGGCACCCTCCCATACCACCGCTTCACCTACGCCGCTAGCACAGTCCGCGGCAGCTACACCTACTTCTTCCCACTGTCGGCAAGTGGCTCGTTAGGCTTCGACGATCGAGGACGTGTTGG
Organism: Chloranthus sessilifolius; assembly: GCA_021018995.1. Taxonomy (NCBI): domain Eukaryota; kingdom Viridiplantae; phylum Streptophyta; class Magnoliopsida; order Chloranthales; family Chloranthaceae; genus Chloranthus; species Chloranthus sessilifolius. The sequence continues at coordinate 25,956,280 of CM037597.1, read as the reverse complement.
CCAGGATGGAGGCCAACAACGAGCGGATAAACCGGTGGATGGACTTTCTGATGTTCCACACTATGCACCACATCTATCCGTTGGACTATCAACAGCGCCTAGCTCAGGAGGAGGAGTGGACAGCAGGACGGACCGCCTTCCATAGGGGTCCAGTCTTCCATCCGAGCACATCGGCTGCCGGCGCATCAGGCTCAACACCACAACAGCCTATGGCAACGCCCCAGCCACCACCCAAGCCACCAGTTCAGTCAGAGCAGCCCGCCCCTGCATCAGACCAGCCAGGAGAGGGGACGACGTGAGACCGAGACGAGGATATTTTTGTATGCCTGATTTTGGCACTTTTGATGTAATTGAAACGATGTAATTCAACAAGTTATAAATTTTGGAAATTAATGAAATATAGAAAAATTTTGTGTATCTGCGTGAATTAATTGTGTCTAATTGCTCTGTATAATGCATCCGTCAACTTTTGGTGTGTGGGTACGCGACACCCCAGTGTGCGGGGTACCCAAGCGAACACCTTTGGGTTATTTTCGAGGATGAAAATTCCCAAGGTGGGGAGAATGTAATATCCCAAAAAATTGACCATTTAACTTTGACCTCGGGATCCGTTCCCGATTGGTCATGGGTTTGACCAAGTGATGGTCAAACATTGAATGTAAGGAGTGATGAACCGACGTAGTACAAATGTGACCCAATTGTGGTGTATAGTGTAAATTAGTGGTCACATACATCTATCTCCTGTGTATGTGTTTAACACATGAGTAGGAGAGATAATAAAAGCGTTTTAATAACCCTAGTTTCTTTTTGCTTTGATTATTGAAGAGAGAGTTAAGAGGAGAGAGAGAGAGGAGTAAAGAGGAGTTATTGAGGAAGAAGTGGATGCAAATCAAGAGGAGATTAGAGCATTCATTGACGGATTCAAGCGATTGGGATCGTTGAAACGAAAAGCTGGAATCCTAGCCATTCCAACCTAGATCTTGATCAAATTGAGGATTGATTAAAGGTGAGTTTTAAGTTAATATAATGCATAGAGTGTGAATGATTAAATGTGGTCAAATGTGAATAAAAGGGTAGATTAAAGGCATAGAAAAAGAAAGGAGAAAGATTTGGAAGAACAGCCCGAAAGGGGGCTGAATCTGGCCAAATCGATTAATCAAAATTGGGATTCGATTAATCGATTTTGGCCCAGAAGTTGAAAAGTCAAGTAAGCCCGATTTCGATTAGTCGATTTAGAAATCGACTAATCGACTGAGCATCTCCAGTGGCTGGAGAAACAAGACCTGGGGAAATCGACTAATCGATTTGAGAAATCGATTAATCGATTTGAGAAATCGATTAATCGATTTTAGATTTCGATTAATCGATTTGAGATCGACTAATCGATTTTGGACTTTGACTACTCGATTTAAGAATCGACCTTACTATGCCAAGAATTTCGATTAATCGATTTTGGATCGATTAATCGATTTTGGACTTCGATTAATCAATTTTGGGAATCGATTAATCGATTTGAGTTTCAATTAATCGATTTTGGGAATCGATTAATCGATTTTGGTAGACTCAGTTGACTTTTGAAATTTTCTTTAAGATTGAGGGAGGGTCTAGGACCTTCTTTATTACATCTTTAGTGATGGATTACATGTGTTATGATGAACCATAGGTGGTACGTGTGAGCATGAGCACAAGGAGCCGCATGGGACCTTGATGCTTGAAATTTCAAAGACTTGAGGTAGGGAACACCTTGAACATGTACTTTAATTTCAAGAGCATGTATGTAGTGATATAATTATCAAATTGAAGTTATTTTAAATTGTGAAAAGCTTTGTGAAAATGGGTGCATGTGTGACACCAAGAATGTGATAAAGGCATCTGTTTGATGCAAGTAATTAAGAAAAAGTAATCTAATGAAATTGAGACATCCCCAGGGGATGAGAAAGTAATAAAGGCATCAGGTGTGATGCAGGTATGTATACATCCCAGGGATGTATACATAGGATTGAATAATTACTATTGAGGCCTAACTGATATAAGATAGCACACTTACACGGTGAACAATTATATGTAAAGCACATGTTATTTTTGTTATTTGAGGTTTGATAGGATACCATACCGACGTGGCGGGATACCCATGACTGACGCGGCAGGATATCCGTGACCGGTACGGCAGCGAATCCGTACACCAGTACGGAGGTTTATCCATAACCGTAAGTACATCCCAGGGATGTTGTGTGATATTTAACCCCGCCGCCTAGTGAGAAAGGGGTTTGGGTCATATTCCCAGGGAATACATTTTTACAACTATCTAATTAGATGACGATGAAGGGTATCTCATTGGGGCTCGATGCTATATTGCTCGGGGATTACTTAAGTTGAGGATTTAAGTTTTTTCTTTAGACCTATTCAGTGTATTCATGATAAATCAACAGTAAAGTAAGGCATGCTAACTACCAGTAAACTTGAATGAAATTCATCTGATTTAAATTATTTTCTTTCAAAAGCATAGACACATCATGCTTAGAGTATCATGGAATATATGTGAGTTTTAACTTATATGTTCATTGTGTTTGTTCCCTATTGAGCTAGGATATAGCTCACCCTTTAGACTATATGTCGCAGGTCCATTGATAGTAGCTGTAGAGGCTTCGGGAGACGTAGATCCGGGTGACTAGGATTACGTGCCTGGAGACGAGTTGGAGCCTCCACCTGAGGACTTCTTCTAGGCAACTCTGTTGTGTACTTTGACAGAGAGTAGTTTTGAGAGCTAGTTATACGGCTTGGTATGTCAAGCCTTTATTTTTGTTGAACATATAATTAAATTGAATTATTCTTTTGGTGAACCATCTGGGGTGATCTGTATATCATCGATGGTTCGGGTCGGTTCTCTATTCATGCGATGGCATGAAAGTAGAACTGTCTTTTACATATGCCAGTTGGGCATATTAACTGTTTCCGCTTTATGAGATTAATTACTTTAATTATTTAATTGTGCTTGTTATACCAATGTTCCGTGCATAGCTTTGGGGCACGGTCTGGAGGATCGTGCTGATGGCACAGGTTTTGGGGTGTCGAAATTCGGGCTGTCACACATCTTCTTTGTGAGTTTTAAATGCTCTACTAGAGGAGTTGATACCAGCTTAGCATCACTCATATTATACTTCTCAAGGAGCTTTTGGATAAAAGTCCCTTGAGTTAGCCAAAGTCTCTTATTCTTACAATCTCTCGTGATTTTCATACCTACGATTTTCTTTACGGAGTCCGGATCCTTCATCTGAAAGTTATGGCTCAAAGATCGCTTCAACTTGTTGATTTCAACCTTATTTGTTGTTGCTATCAACATATCATCTACATAAAGAATTAAAAAGATTTTCTCCCCTTCACAATACTCTTTCCAATAGACACGACAATCATACTGCCCCCTATGATACCCTATGCTCAGCATATATGAATCAAACTTCTTGTACCACTGCCTGGGTGCCTGTTTGAGATCATATAAAGATTTCTTCAATCTACAAATGAGCGATTCTAATTCTTTTACTTCAAATCCTTCTGGCTATCTCATATAAATCTCTTCTTAAAGATCTCCATGGAGGAAAGCTATTTTCACATCCATCTGTTCTAGCCTATTGCAAGCGAACAATGATGATTGTAGTACTAGTATAAGATCGTTCCCATGAGGAATTCTGATTTAAAACTTTCTATTTGCCTTTAAAGAATAAAGAATGGGTGATTAAACTAAAGTGCAGAAAAATAAATTTAAATCCTTGTTCCTCCAAATTCTAGTTGTCAATTAGTCTCCTTCAGTTCTCAGATATTTACAAAATTAAAATTACCATTACACTAATCTGTAGTCTTTCAGATTTTAGGCGTAAATTAAAACCAAGAATTCTGTAGATATTTATGAAAATAAAATTCATTATTTTAATATCCTCAATTTCTCAACTTTAGTCGTCAATTAAAATTAAGAAAATTTGGATGTTTACAAAGCAGAAAAAGTGCATAAAAATAAATCTAAACTAGAAAGCAAATAAATCAAACTTCTATTTCTCAAGATCAGTCACCAATTACTCTTGAGAAACTTCAGATACTCTAAACTAGAAAGCAGAATAAATCTATCCTAAGGTTGATCTTCCAACTCTTAATCTCAATTGTCAATTGATTTCGAGAAACCTTGGATGATTATTCTGGGTGCCAAACTCTCTTATTTCTAGAACCATAAGAGGCTGGTTACATTATTCTCGGACTCTAATCAAAGTAGAATTCTATAACTAAAGATTCCTCAAATTCTAAACTTCCTAAATCTTATCCTCCATGCTTCGAATAGTAGATGCGTGTTAAGCTTTTCTTCTTGATTTCCAGCAGCAGAGATCTTCGCCAATCTTCTCAAATCCATGGAGCTATTGTCTTCTATTTTAAGAGTGCTCAATTTTGTTCATGGTTTTGCAACTCTCGCATGACTTCCAGCAGTGCATAAGCTTTATATTTCAAAATCGAAATTACAATTTTTCTTTATTTCTTCAGTACGATTTCTCTTATTCGATTGCTTGTCATTCATCTCGATTTCTCCTATCTGTGAACTATCTTCTGTAGAATCGTAGCATACGATTCTCTCTAACTTTGGCTCATCGAAATTTGAATCGTAAATCTTTAGTTCAGATGGTTGATTCTTCTAATACAATTTGGATCGTATTTTTCCTGTGATCTTCTTTCTACTGCTTTAGAAGTACATTTCAGTGTGTATTAATATTTTTACTCTTTTTTACTTACTAATATAAATATCTGCACATCAACATCTCATTAGTAGTAAAATGGGGTCTAGCATTACTAAGTTATGGGTATCAAAATGGTAAATTATGTGATTGATCAATGTATGCTTCGCAATCAGAGAGAATATCTCATTGTAATCGATGCCCTCTTTATGAGGGAACCCCTTTGCAACTAGCCTTGCTTTGAACTTCAGAGTTTGTCTCTTATCACTTTCTTTCTTTCGAAAGACCCATTTATAATTGATGACCCTTCTCCCTTTAGGGAGTTCCATGAGATCCCAAGTGTCATTTCTCAAAAATGACTTCTATTCTTCTTCCATACCTAACTTTCCTTCATCTATATCCACTCGAGCTTCTGGAACTGTACTTGGTTTCCCATTCTCTGTAATAAGTGCAAGTATTAAAGAAATCATATCTTTAAACTTTTTTTAGATGTTTCTTTGTCCTTTCTAACCTTCTTAATGTAGCTTGATCCGAAACCGGTTCTTGAGACTGCAAGTCTTGAGAAACTGTGTCATCATGCTCTATCTCAGAATCTTCATTATTTTTCTCAACTTACACATGTTCAACATCAACTTGTACATGTGGTTCACCAGATGACTGAGGTTTACCTTCTGCCTTTTTCATCGGAAACTCATCTTCATTGAAAGTAGCATATCTTTCAATTATCACTCTGTGAGATTATGTTTCCCACAAACGATAACCTTTTATTCTTTCACCATAACCAATGAAGACACACTTATTGAATTTTGGATCTAACTTGGAACATTCACTTCCTTGAAGTAATGCATACGTGATCAGCCACAGAATATACCATTTTACCACCCTTAACTTAGTAATACTAGACCTTAGTTTGTTACTAATAAGATGCTATGTGCAGATATTTAAATTAATGAGCAGATTAGAGCCAAAGTATTAATCTTTGACAAAATGAACTCAAAAAGCAGCAAGAATTACGATCGAGCAAAGAAACAATCTACTCAAATGAAGGACCAGTTTATCAGTAAGAAAAAGAAATATCTAACGAACGTAAATCTTGAACAAGCATAACAGAAATCGTAAATAAAGAAGAACAATCGTATACACGATAGTACGAAATAAAGCTCATGCTGCTGATCATGTGAAGTCTACGCCGCCATGCACAGAATAGAAGCCTGACAACTTACGGATCAAAGAAGATTGGCAAAAGAACTTAGAATATCTCTGTAGCTAAAATAAAGGAGAAAAAGTCCTACACTCGTCTATCATCCAGAGCAAGGAAGAACTAGGATTAGAAGTAGAGTTATATTAAGAATCTTTTGTTTAGAAGTTTTCTTTTATTAGAATTAGCATAATGTAAAATGACCCCTTATGATCTATAAATAAGAGGGTTCTACATAGGAGTAGAGTTATCGAAGGAACTCTCAGCATCAATTGACGACTAAGGTTGGGTTTTCTTCCGATCAAAAGTAGAGTAGAATAGTTTAGATATCTAAGGTTTCTCAAGAGCAATTGACAGCTATGATCGGGAGCTGAAAGATTAGAGTAGAGTATCTGTAGTTTCTCAGAAGCAATTGACGCATGCAACTAAGTGATGAAAGATATTTTTATTGCTTTCTAGTTTAGATTTATCTTCATGCACTTTTACAGCTTTGTAAACATCTAAATTTTTTATTTGAATTAACGACTAAGATTGAGAATTTACAGATTAGTGTAACGGTTTTACTTTTCCATCTTCAATTTTCTTGAGTTTGATTGATGCCCAAATTTTAGGAAGATTGTTGATTAGTTTAAATCTGTGCTAAGGAATTCTAGCTTTATGATTGACGCTCAAATCCTACAGGACTGAGATACGGTGTACTAGTACTTTATTTTGTAAATCTCTAAGTTCTGAAGGATTGCGATTGATGACTATAATCTGGAAGAAGGAGGATTTAGATTTAATTTTTGTAATTTAGTTTAAACAAATCATTCTTTTATTTATATTTCTTCAGTAGTTTAGGATCTTAAAAGACAAATATAAGTTTATAAATAAATAAAAATATATCAAAATAATCACCTTCCTCGGGAGAATGATCCTATACTAGTGCAGCAATTTCCATACGCGCTTGCAATAGGTTAAGACTTAGTATGATAAAACCCTGACCAATACGCGACACATCAAAACACCCTCAAGTGAGAGTAATTTTCTTATCTTTTATACCAAACGTCATCTGCAATTTTTGAGTTCAATGTCGGTGATGGCGACTAATTGACCAAGCAACATATTATGTCCATTGCCTCTACCCAGAACCCATGACTCAAGTCGGAATGATTCAACATACACCACACTTTTTCTAATAGTATTATATTCGTCATCTCGGCTATGTCATTTTGTTGAGGATTTTTAGGAACTGTTAAGTGCCTAACAATCCCTTGATTTTCACAATAAGCCTTGAAATCTGATGAGAAGTATTCCCCATCATTATCTAATTTAAGAATCTTCACCTTTCTGTCAATTTATTTTTCAACTCTGTCATTGCTTGAATTTCTAAAACACATCCGACTTATTCTTAATTGGATATACACAAACTTTTCTGAAATAGTTATCTATGAATGACACAAAGTAGTTGGCTCCACCTACTGAAGTGCCTTGAGCCAGTCCCCATACATATGAATGTATGTAATCAATCAGCCCCTTCGAAGTATATTTTCATTTGGTGAAATTAACTTTCTTTTGCTTCCTGAAGATACAATCTTCACAAAATTAGCTTCGTAATGGATTGGGTGTATGAATATAAATCCTGAGAGATTTGACCAAGTTGAGATAACTCCCTAGAATGTTAGTGTGACTATTGTTGTAGATCTCGAAGGATTTGGACAACTGTAGCATTAACCTCACTACTTTGAGGACTAAGCTGTTGTTCATAAGGTTGATACAGAATGTAGAACTATTGAACGTTTTGAGGATATTGTGGGTGCGTGAAGGGTATTTCTTATTGTGCCCCCTTTATGAAGCCATAAGTAAGACCAGGCAAGTTTCCCCACTGAGAATTATAAGAATTCCTAAAGTTGCCCCACTAGGATGCGAATGCTTGCTCTTTTTCTATTAATTCCGGATACAATGGAGCAGCTGGAGATTCGATTGGGGTGTGGGTCAGGCTTTGGAAAATACAATAGGGCCAAAATGACCCATCATGGCCTTGTACTGCCATATATATATATATATATATATATATATATATATATTCTTTTAAAAGGCAAGGAGAGAGGACAAATATGGGCCTCTAGCTTCCTTTGTCAGAAGAAGGTTTGAAGCTTTGATCCGCTGCTCCAAATAAAACCTGCAAAAGAATAAAAAGTAATCAAAGAAAAATAAAAATTAAAAGACAACTATTGGCTTTTAAAATACTACTTCCCCGGCAACGGCACCAAAAACTTAGTAGCTTCTAAAATTATACTCCGTCTTAACTTATTTGCAAGCGCACAATGGTGATTGCAGCACTAGTATAGGATCGTTCCCACGAGAAAGTCTGATCTAAAAACTTTCTATTTACCTTTAAAGAATAAAGAATGAATGATTAAACTAAAGTACAGAAAAATAAATTGTAAGAAAATAAATCTAAATCCTCGTTCCTCCAATTTCAACTCGTCAATTAGTTTCCTTCAGTTCTCGGATATTTAAGAATTTAAAAATACCGTTACACTAATCTGCAGTCTTCTAGATCTTAGGCATCAATTAAAACCAAGAATTCTATAGATATTTATGAATATAAAAATCGTTACACTAATATCCTCCAATTGTCAACTTTAGTCGTCAATTAAAATCAAGAAAATTTGGATGTTTACAAAGCAGGAAAAGTGCATAAAAAAAAATCTAAACTAGAAAGCAAATAAATCGATCTTCTATTTCCCAAGATCAGTTGTCAATTGCTCTTAAGAAACTTCAGATACTCTAAACTAGAAAGCAAAATAAATCTATCCTAAGGTTGATCTTCCAGCTCTCAATCTCAGTTGTTAATTGATTTTGGGAAGCCTTGGATGATTATTTTGGGTGCAGGACTCTCTTATTTATAGAACCATAAGAGGTTCGTTACATTATTTTCAGACTCTAATCAAAGTAGAATTCTAAAACTAAAGGTTCTTAAATTCAAAACTTCCTAAATCTTATCATCCTTGCTTCGAATAGTAGATGCGAACTAAGCTTTTCTTCCTGGTTTTCAGCAGCAGAGATCTTCACCAATCTTCTCAAATTTGTGGAGTGTTTGTCTTCTATTTTAAGAGTACTCGATTCTGTGCATGGCTTTACAACTCTCACGTGACTTTCAGCGGTGCATAAGCTTTATATTCTAAATTTGAAATTACGATTTCTCTCTATTTCTTTAGTATGATTTCTCTTGCTTGATCGCTCGTCATTCATCTCGATTTCTCTTGTCTGTGAACTGTCTTCTGCAGAATCGTATCGTTCGATTCTCTCTGGCTTTGGCTCATCAAAATTATGATTTAAATTGTAAATCTTTAGTTCAGATGATTGATTCTTCTAATACGATTTGGATCGTATTTCTCGTGCGATCTTCTTTCTATTGCTTTAGAAGTGCATTTTGGCTTGTATTAATATTTTTACTCTTTTCTGCTTACTAATCTAAATATCTGCACATCAACATCTCATTAGGAGCAAATTGGGGTCTAGCATCACTAAGTTAAGGGTATCAAAATGGTAAATTCTGTGATTGATTAATGTGTGCTTCACAATCAGAGAGAATATCTCATTATAATCGATTCTCTCTCTCTATGAGGAAACCCCTTTGCAACTAGCCTTGCTTTGAATGTCAGAGTTTGCCTTTTATCACCTTCTTTCTTTCGAAAAATTCATTTACAATTTATGAACCTTTTCCCTTTAGGGAGTTCCATGAGATCCCAAGTTTTATTTTTCAAAAATGACTACAATTCTTCTTCCATAGCTAACTGCTACTTTCCTTCATCTATATCTACCCGAGCTTCTAGAACTGTGCTTGGTTTTCCATTCTCTGTGATAAGTGCAAGTGTTAAAGAAACCATATTTTTAAACTTTTTTAGATGATTCTTTGTCCTTTCTGACCTTCTTAATGTAGCTTGAACCAGAATCGGTACCTGAGATTGCAAGTCTTTAGAAATTATGCCATCATGCTCTATCTCAGAGTCTTCACTATTTTTCTCAACTTGCTCATGTCTTTCAACATCAACTTGTACCTATGGTTTACCAGATGACTAAGGTTTACCTTCCACCTTTTTTATTGGAAAACTAAGGTTTTCTTTTGGAGAAATTAACTTATTTTTGCTTCCCGAAGATGCAATCTTCACAAAATTTAAGTTTACAAGTTTGAATATAAAAAATTACTTTATTCTTTATAAGCTTTGTTAGCCCACGTTCACTCATGTTACCAAGCCTCTTGTGTCACAAATATGAGAGATCCTTAAAATCTTTTGTAGCTGTAACACTACTGTCGCTAACTGTGTCGCCTACTAGAATGTAAAGATTTCCCATCTTCTCACATTTCATTAAGGTCATAGCAGCACGTGCAACCTTCAGTTTTTCAGATTCTAGGATGACTCGACATCCTATCTCATCCAATACCCCCAATGAGATCAAATTTATCTCTAGATCAGACACATGTCTAACCTCAGTAAGAGTGCAAACACAACCATCAAACATCTTTATTTTGATATAATCGATACCCACTGCTTCACATTCACTGTCACTCCCCATCAAAATTGTCCCACCATTGACTACCTTGTACTGCTCAAACTAATCTCGATATGGACACATGTGATGCGATGCCCCTAAATTTAGGATTCATCTACCATCAACTTGACTAGATCGTAATAGTGCACGTAGTAGAACTTCATCGAAATCTGTTACGAAGTCCCTTCATCACTCTTATCTTAATTTGTTCAATCTCTGCATGCAATATTTGTGAATATGTCTAGATTATATACAAAAGCAACAGATAATATCCTTTCTGTCACCCCTATATTTGGACTTGCTATTTCCTCTTATTGGTATATTATCCCTTTAAACTTATCTCATTTGCGTTCAGGGTTTCAACTCCTTTCACTAAAGAGACTAGTCCCTTCAGAGTTAGATCCAGACTGTTTTCTCAATTCGTCTGAAAAAGTGCAACAGTCACTTTTTTTATGACTATGATATCCTTATCATAAATTAATATGGTAATAAGGTGCCCATAAGATGCAGACAATGAGGTGAGCAAGAGAAGTGTATGATCTTCTTCAAGTTTCACCTCAATGCTTAATAGCTTACTAATTATTTTACTAAATAAATTCAAATGATCATGAATACATATACCAGCCTTCATACAAAGTATGTAGAGAGATTTGACAATGACTTTGTCATGTAGAGAGATTTCATCTTCTTTCACAAATCCACGATCTTCTTTTCGTAAATAACGTTGTACAGAACTTCATCGGACAAGTACAATCAGATAGTGCTTGTGGCTCTCTGATCAAGAGAGATCTACTCTTCATCTGACGTCTCTGCCTTCTTTCCTATCTCATTCCCGAGTAGAACATCATCAATGTCTTGTTGGACAAGGAGATCTATGACATTGACTTGCCATAAAGCGAGTTATTCCTCCCTGAAAACTTCTCCAACTCGAATCATGCATTCGAGACATTCGAAACTTTCATCGTCGTTGTAGCGTAAACCTCGCTTTGATACCACTTGTTAGGAATTCAAGATACCGAACTCCCTATTGCCAAAAATAAGATGTAAAAGCAATCACACACAACACAAAGGAATTTATATAGTTCACCTAATCTAGGGCTACGTCCACGGAGTATATGCACTATATTTATGAACGTTTACAACACACACACTCTCTTCTTTCCAGCCCACTCTCAATCAAGATCAGACACAATCTGCAACAGCCAACACACTGAATAAATAAAGGCATAGTCCTTCAAAACAGAGAAGAGGTCTACTGGAATATAGTAACGATTCCAATACAAGAACGACCTCAATTGGATGCTTTAATCCTCAAGGTTTTCTTCAATACATTGCCTCTCAAAGTATTTACCTTATTTTCCCTCTCTAGAAAACCCCCTCTTGAAACCCTAGAAAAACCTTCTGTTAATAGGTTCCAACTCGCATTAGGAAACATTGACCAAAACTTCTCTAATTAGCCAAAATCTCCAAACTCGCTGAACTTGTCCGCTATGAATTGATCAATCGATTTCACAACTCGATCGATCTATTTCAACCTTGGAAATAACAAATAATTTATGCTCAAAATCGATCAATCGATTGATTTTATAACTTGATCGGTTGATTTCAACCAGAGAGCATACAATAAATTATCGTCCAGAATCGATCAATCGCTTCCAACATCGATCGATCGATTTCGATCCGAGACCACTCTTCAAAGTTCTCAATTTATGTGTTGGGAATAAACCTAACCAACACTGCTAATATTTGCGCGCCTAATAGCATGTGCAGTTTCTTTTGTTTACGAAAGTTTCAATTTTTATGTATCTAAAGTAACTTAAGAAACAATTGTAATGAGAGCTGTAAGCAGTAATCATTACATCTCTCATGAAAACAAAAATGTAATTATTTTCAATTACTTTTAAATAGTAAATATATGGTGTAGAGCGTAGACCTTATACCATAGTGACAAATTTCTTCGAAATTTACTGAAATAGGGGTTGGGAGAAACTTTCGGCGAAATTTCGATGATTTCTCCGAAATCGCTTAAATTTCATTAATTTCAGCGAAACTAACGAAATTTCACCGAAATTAATAATTTTTTTCTAATTTTTATCATTTTTTAAATAATAAATAAAAATTTTATGAAGTTTAAATATAATTTATATTTAATATTTTTTGTACTCCCTGAAATTTTTCCGAAACTTTAAGAATTTTTCTCGAAATTTATCCGAAATGAACCGAAATGACCCCCTACCGAAAATGAAATTTGTCACTACGCCTTCTACACTAATCATGGATATATACTAAATGGTATTTTTTCATTTTAGAGGCATTTCCCCATCAAATATGCCCATTGGCTCTTAATAAAGTGATATATTCGGCAAATAATTAGGTACCAATATCTAGATAATTATGCTTGTAAATAGTGTTTAGCTACCAAATACAAGTATTTTAATATATACAACTGTCTTAAACATTACCAAACTTTATCCTAATCAATTCCTGAATTTATCCGAACTAGAACTAATTGACTCCCTTCCGAATAATTGTCAAATCGTAACTTTGTTTCCACGGTTTAGACATGATCCGATAAAAAATTGCCACTGAGACAATTTGAGTTGATCACAAATATATGAGTGACGTGGCATAATAAATTGTAGAAGATGAAAAATCTAATTTAATGGTGTAATATCATTTTGGTGTTTAATTGGAGCCATTTCTTGCTTAAAAAAAAAAACAGTAGGCTTCTGCTAACTCATGTGTCCGTCTTAATGGCTGTTGTGCCTTCGAACATCCTATTAGGCCTAGAGAGAGAGAGAGAGAGTAAGAGAGCAAAGATAACAATATTATGGACCCCAACATCTTCGAAGTACCACATAAAATAAATTTGCATTAGATATCCACCGGTGGTCTATCGAGAATTTAATGCCCACGAGAGCAAGAAAGTACTTGACCCCCACAACTTTCGAGTAATAATTAATTAGGAGAAGAAAATGCATCGGCTTTCTTCAATTGTTGTATGGAGAACGTAGTGTTCATAATGTTAATTGAAGTTATGTGGAAAAAGGAAAATTATAGTGAGCGAATCTAAAACGGCAGACCAAAAAAGAAAATTATAATGATAATTAATTATAAAACATTGCTTAAGAGGTCGGTAACCAAAGTTTAATATTAGGATTAGGATCTTAAGATAGTAAGATAATTGTTATAAACATAAGTCTATTTATAGACACATAAAGATTAATGAAATTATGTTAAGATTTCCACAATGTAGCCTCTCATGCATAAAATCTAAAATAAAAAAGAAAAAGGATATTATAGAGAGAAGAGAGACTGCACGAGAAGTTTCATTGTGAAAATCTTAACGTAATTTCATTAATCTTTATGTGTCTAAAAATAGACTTCTCTTTACACATATAATGAAGATAACCATAATCCCAAATAATCTTAATTTTAACAATTATCTTATTATCATAAGAAATCATAATCTTAAACTTTGGTTACCCATAAGTCTGTAAACAACCTTCAAGATTCTCTATTAAAAGGTAGGGAGCTGTGAAAAGGGAGCTGTGACAAACTGTGCGATCATGGATTTCATCAATCCGTTGCGATGATGTGCTAAAAAAAAATGGAGTTGCGACCTGAAGCTTTTGATGTCCCGGAATACCTAAAATCAAGATTGTGTGCACCGAAGTGCTCGATTTGGCTCTGATCCAATCTACGCCAAGGGCTCATGGGTAAGGGCTTCGATTATCAATCGGTAAGATGTTAGGCACCCGATTAATCTGCTCATAAGCGATCTCTACTATGGCCAAGTGTAAAAAAAGTATAAAAACGAGCGGCACTTCCTCTTGCCCGAAGGCACTCCAATCCTATTTTAGCCCTCCGCAATCACCAAAATTTCAGCGGCGTAACCACTCAAATTCTAGGATAGAAATAAAATTAAATAAATAAGGTAGAGGAATAGAGGGGAAAGTTAGAGCTCTCGACCCTTGTTGTACCGCCGTGGATCTTCGCGTGGGTGTCGAATTTCGATGAGCTTCCGATAGCACAATGGTTAGAGCAAGATTCTAACTTCTATAGCGTGAAGGTTTGGAAGGCTAGGTATGAGGGTATGATAATGATATAGGCTAAAGCTTCAAAGCTTTAGGAAGGATAGATTAATGGTGGAGGATGTGATGGTATGAGGGAAATGATGGGTTTCAAAGCTTGGAAAGATTAGGGCTTGAAAATGAGAAGGAAATTCTCTAGGGTTTTCTCTCTCATTTGGAGATTTTTCAAGTGGCTTAAACAAGAGGGAGGGGACCTCTATTTATAGATGGAGAGTTATTTAGAGGGGGTGCTTAAGGTTTTAATTTGTTTAAAAATTAGGTATTGGTGAATCTAAGGTTTTTGGGATTTTTAAGAGCTTAGAGAAGAAAGAGTTAGGTTTTAATGGTGGATGATGGGGTGATGACCTAAGTGGCAAAAAGATAGTTTTCAAAGCTTATTGTGGGCATAGGAGTCTTAAGGAAACAAACCCCAAGCCTTGGGATAGTCCACAAGTCAAACACCCAATTCAAAAATCAACCATTTTTAAGAAAAATGATTTTTTTTCCATTTTGAGAAGGTAGGGCCCGATTTTACAATTTCCTGCACAAATTCGTATTTTTCAAATTGCTATAACTTTTAATGTATAACTCCAAATTAGGTGATTCTTATCTCATTGAAAAGCTGGGAACCTCTACTTTTCAATGGTATATGCCTTAGGTTAAGAAACTATCTGTGCAAACTTTGGTACTACTCTTTTCATCAGCTCTTTTGATTGATTTGAAATGGGTTCTATGGGTCTGTTCTAGGCTTTCTAAGGGTTTAAGAAGGTTAGGATTGCTTCCAAAGGGTTTGGGAATGATTCTAAAGGTTAAACAAAGTTCTAAGGGTTTGGGAGGTTCTTTCGGAAGCTTTGGAGTGCACCACTCTCGAAGTATGGGTCGATCGAGCCTTGGGCCAATTTTGAGTATCTACATGCATTATGAATTACAAAGAGTTTAGCAATAATTCAAAACGGGAGGACAAATAAAACTCGCAAACCTCACCCCAAGTAGATGAGATAAGGCTTTCATGTTGATGATCATCTCACTTGTGCCACCAAGTGACTCCACTATCACAGCAATACGTGTCACGTATATATATATAGGATAATTACGCCTGACTATACATGCAAGCTCTGGTACTCAATCTAAACCGAATTTTTCGGTTTTTGGGTTGGTTCACCTACAATCGAATCCAATCCGAACAAAATAAGGTTCCAGTCCCGAACTTTGCATAACCCAGAACCAAACCCGAACCGAACTAAAGCCGATTTGGTTCAGATTTATTGGGTATTCGGTTCGGGTTTGTTTGAAAAAAATTGAAAAAGTGTAAAAAAAGAGAAAAATTTTGAATTTGTTTTTACTAGAACTTACAATTTAGAGTTTAGAGGTTAAGTCTATCAAAGGAGACAACGCGATATCATTAGAAACATAAAAATATGAAAATTATATTGATCAAATTAAAAAATTAAAACTATTGAAACAAATTATAAACAATTAAAAGATTACATAAGCTTACAAATAATTGCAAAAAATTATAAAATTTACAAATCTGCTTTTTCACCAATATTCAGTGGTGGAGCTACCTTATCTGATGAGGGATCCTGGGATCCCCCATCCTTAAAAAAAAAAATCTAAAACTCCCTTTAAAGAGAGTTTTAAAAATCTTAAACTCCCTTTAAGGAGAGTTTTAAAAATCTTAAACTCCTTTTAAGGAGAGTTTTTAGGGGCAGCCGGTCATATATATATATATATATAAAGTAACCAAAATTCTTTGAGCTTTTTTTGCCAAAAATAAAGGAAAATACTATGTTTTCTCTCTTGATCGATTCCCCTAACTTCTCTCTTATCTTTATTTAGTCACGGGATTTCATTACAAAAAATAAGACTATTAGCGGCAGCCATAAATTGTTGCTATTAAGAAAAAAATTGCCGCTAATAGTCTTATTAGTTTTTTTGTTAATAGCGACAATTTTTTGCTACAAAAAACGGCCGCTAATAATCGTAATTTTTGTAGTGTTTTTAATAAAAAAACTCTAATACTAATTACTCAAGTTACATTATTTACAATCATAGTATAAAGAAAAAATCTCAGATTGCAAATAAAATTATCTATTATCAAAAATTTTCTATCCTCTTTTTTCGAATCTACAATATCTCTTTCCTAAGAATAAGGGTTGGTGTTACTACCACACCACTTTATGTTATAGTCTCCTCTCTTAAGACAAAGGAAAAATCACTTGACTCCTTTGAATCTAATGATAGAGATTGGTGTAATATATTAAGTATACATGTGGCACACATCTTAAAAAGTGAATATGAACAAAGTTTGATGGTTCATCGCACGAGGAATAAACATTTAGCTATTTGATGGTAGACTCATGATCTCAAGATCTATTGTAGGGAAGATTAGAGCAAAAAACAATCTACGTCACCAGATTCAAAATAATCAACAAATTTTTCCTTTGCTTACGTGAGGTGGTTGTAAAACAAAGTGTAGGGATGGCTCTGAGCATAGGCCAGCAAGAGGCCACCATAATTGAACCCAAATGGAGCCCTCAATTCTTTAAAGGCTTATTGCCTAAGAATTTTTTTATTTTTATTAATAAGTCCAATTTTGGTACTCATTTATTAATTTGGCCTATAAAAATAAGCATGACAAAACTAATAATATTTGACGAATATCATAGACCACCCATCAGAAAGTCCTGGCTCCGCCACTGCCAATATTTTATAGCATTTCTTCTATTTGTGTTATGTCTTGTTCTGTAATGGTATGATACCGTTCAACATGTTAAAAGTTTAACTCCGTTGATTTGGACAATCTAAAATTAATTCTTTAATCAGTGTATTTAAATCCATAAAAATTTATTCAAGTTAGTGTAATTTAGCAGTGGTCATTTTATTAATTTTAGAAAATCTTTAATATTATTAATTAAAGGACTTAAATCACTATAAAAAAAAGTGGGTTTTAGCGATGCTGGTTTAACATCGTTTGAGTAAAAGTGTCACTAAAAATACCTTTCAACGGCACTTGTGATAAAAGTGTCACTAATTGTTAATGATTTCATTTCGCGTCACATTGATTGCGGCATCTATTGTGAAAATGATGCGCTAATACAATATTTGTGGTGCTTTATTTTGCAAACGTCACTATGCAGGAAATTAAGCGCCGCATTTTTTATTAGACACTGTGATTTAAAACATTATGCGCGACATTTTTTATTGAACTCCGTGATTTGAAATAATTTACGGCGCTTTATTTTGCGAACGCCACTATTCAAAAAATTAAGTACAGCTTTTTTTATTGAACGCCGCGATTTAAAATATTATGCATGACTTTTTTTATTGGACGCCGCGATTTAAAATAATTTGTGACGCTTTATTTTGCGAACGCCACTATTCAGGAAATTAACGCGGCATTTTTTATTGGACGTCGCGATTTAAAATAATTTGCGACTCTTTATTTTGCGAACACCACTATTCAAGAAATTAAGGGTGACATTTTTTATTGGACACTGCAATTTAAAACACTATGGGCAACTTTTTTGTATTAAACGCCGCCATAGACTTAGGTATTTAGAAGGCGGGAACAAAATATTGGCGCATGCCTTAATTAGAATGGGACATTAGAGTCGGGATTGGAGAACGCACATCCAAGGGGATTGGAGAACGCACATCAATTAAAAAGGGGGTTTTCCTCTTAGACCATCATCTTCTCCAAAGAACGCATCTCCAAGGTTCAATTGGGTGCTAATCTCCCTAGATCAGTTTTCTGAGGTATTTTCTCTATTTTTTCTGTTAGATTTTTGAGGTTCTGTTTGATTTAGAAGAGCCCAGTTGGGTAATCTTGTGTTTTTTGGTTGTTGATTTTATCTTCTTTTTTTTTTAGAAAAACCATTTTCAATTTATGGGTTTTGGAATTTTTCAGGATCTTTTAAATATAGTTTTTTGATTAAAGGAGAAAAATAGATCCAAAACTATTGGTTTTTTTTTTGGCTTTTCCAAGGTTTTGTTCATCAAGATTTAAGTCTCTGTTGATTAAAAATCAGGGCCCTTTATTCTTAAATTTCTTTTGTTTTTGGTGATTTCTATGTGGGTTTTGGCTTAAGAACTTGGTGTTCAACCCTTGATTTAATAACCTAAATTTTTAGATCTTTCATCTCATTTAGTTTTTCTATTGATCTCAATGGTTTTTGGTTTAATACGTTACAAAACCCATCTCTAGAAGATAAAAGAATGTCTTCTTCCCCACCATTAGCTCCAAACTTCGAATCTAAATCTGATCCTTGAAACGAGTGGGTTGGCAATGGACATACCAGAAATACCGGACCCTTTGATGAGACCATGGCAGATTTCGTGCCCATCTCAACCTATAATTGCTTCTGCAAACATGTTTCAATGTTGAATTGGCTCTGTTGGAGTGAGCATTTTATCCCCTTTTTAGTGTCTTATTCAGCTTAATTTAGTTTTATTTTGAGGTTCTATGTTTTATCACATGTAATCTGATTTTATATAATTTGTTATTTCCTCAATGTTATGGATTATGGTTTTGGTTTAGTAATTTGTTATATGTTTTGTTATTTATTTATTTATATATATATATATATATATTTTTTGTTAGCCTAGCATTTTCAAATGGGACAGGGCATACACCTTCAAGCCTCGTTCGAGAGTTGGTTTTAACTCAAAATCTGAGTTTTAACTTAGAATCTTGCTCAATTACGAGATTTTCTGAGCAAGTCTGCCGTTCGAGAGTTTTCGTTGGGAATTGGGTTTTTTACCATTTTTCGAGTGAAAACGACAGGTACCAGTTGGAGCTTGAGGCCCGGAATTGCTCAGAATCTGAGCAATTCAGTAGTATAGTTCTCAAACGCTACACACATGATTATTTCCCTCTCCGATGGTCAAATTGTGAACTATTTATTTCTCTGAGTTTTGCTTTAGCAACAGTTATTCCTCTGTTACTAGCTCCATAGATAGACTCCTCTACTCCTCTTTTTTTGCTGCTTTAGCAGAGACTACTTGGTAGAGAGTACTTACTATTTGAGCAAAATTGACACTCCACACCCCCCCCCCCCCCCTCGGCTCCTCTTTATAACAGTCAGTATAATAGTTATTAATTCACAACAATATATATATATACAACAGTCAGGCACCCCACAGTACATATATAAAGATATAAACAATAGGCAGAGCAACTCATACTTTAGTGTTCTGTTATAGACTCCAATAAACCCATCCTTATAGTGTTCTGTTATAGACTTCATATATTTATGTAGTGTTCTATTGTAGACTTATGGACAGAGTTTTGATGCAAATCCAGTGCACAGTACTTTTTCTTTGATGGGTAAGTTGGGAATAGGTTGAGATCAAGAGAGGAAAGTGAAGGTTGAATAAGTAACTCTTAGACAGAGTTGGGAATAGCCTGAGATCAAGAGAGTAAAGTGAAGGCTGAATAAGTAACTCTTAGACAGAGTTGTGAATAGCCTGAGATCAAGAGAGTAGACTTATGGACATAGTTTTCATGGAAATCCAGTTATAATTTTCTACAAGTGCTATAATTTGTATCTGGGCTTTAAAGCTGTTATAGTGCCCTGCTATTAAGGCGGGAACTGTTGGTGGTTTGCTAGTTGGTCAATTGCTCCTTGCACAACTTGGGATACCTCGATCTAACACTTTGTTTGAAGGGTTTCACACTTTAAAACAAAGTGTTAGACTGAGGTACAATACCTCTTACATTGATTCTATATGAACTCTTGGATTTGACCATCTATTTAATCCCTGAGACCACCCTACAATGTCATTAGTGTATGAGGAATATGCAGTGTCTGCTGAAGTTAAGGATTGTTGCACTCCCAATGAGAGTACAAGGATATATATATATATATATATATATATATATATATATATATATATATGCAGCTATGTGTATAATAGCTGCAGACCCAATCAAGTTTTAAGGTCTGTTGCAATCCCAATGAAGTTTTAGTTGTAGCTTCTACTTGATACTGCTGCAGTCCCAATCAAGTTTTAGTTGCAACAACAACTCTTTATGTTCATCCCCATCCAGATTGGGTATTAGTGACCCAATTTAAAAGTAATGACCACTAAATCATATTCGGAAAAAGATGACCAGCGGTGTAATATCCCGAAAAATTGACCGTTTGACTTTGACCTCGAGATCCGTGCCCGATTGATCGTAGGGTTGACCAAGTGATGGTCAAACATGGAATACATAGAGTGATGAATTGACATAGTACAAATGCCACCTAAGAGTAGTGTATAGTGTGAGTAGTGGTCACATACACCTATCTCTGGTGTATGTGTTTAACACACAAGCAGGAGAGTGAATATAAGGGTTTAATAACCCTATTTCCCTTTTGTTTTGAGCTATTGAAGAGAGAGTTAAGAAGAGAGAGAGAGGAGTAAAGAGGAGTTATGAAGGCTAGAGGTTAATGCAAATTAAGAGGAGGAGTAAAGAGGATCGTTGAAACGAAAAGCTGAAACCCTAGCCATTCCAACCTAGATCTTAATCAATTTAAGATTGATTGAAAGGTGCGTTCTAATTGAAGTTAATGCATAGAGTGTGAGAGATTAAATTTAGTCAAATATGCTTAAAAGAGTAGACTAAAGGCTTAGAAAAAAAAGGGAAAAGATTTGGAAGAACAGTCTGAAAGGGGGCTGAATTTGGCCAAATCGATTAATCGAAATTGGGATTCGATTAATCGATTTTGGCCCAGAAGTTGAAAAGTCATGAGTGCCCGATTTCGATTAATCGAATTGGATTTCGATTAATCGATTTGGATGTTCGACTAATCGACTGGGTACTTCCAGTGGCTGGAAAACAAGACCTTGGAAAATCGACTAATCGAGTTGGGAAATCGATTAATCAATTTTGGATTTCGATTAATCGATTTGGGATCGACTAATCGATTTTAGACTTTCGACCACTCGATTTGAGAATCGACTTCATTATGTTAGAGACTTCGATTAATCGATTTGGGATCAATTAATCAAATTTGAATCTCGATTAATCGATTTTGAGAATCGATTAATCGATTTGGGTTTCGATTAATCGATTTTGGGAATCGATTAATCGACTTTGACAGTTTTGCTTAACTTTCTAAGTTTTTTTTGAGATTCATGGAGGGTCCAGGACCTTCTTCATTACATCTTTAGTGATGTATTGCATGTATTGTGATGTATCATAGGTGGTACATGTGAAAGCGAGCACAAGGAGCCGCGTGGGACCTTGACGCTTGGACTTTTAGAGAATTGAGGTAGGGAACACTTTGAACATGTACTTTAATTTCAAGAGCATGTATGTAGTGATATAATTATTAGATTTAAAGTTGTTTTAATTACGAAAAACTTTATGAAAATTGGTGTGTGTGTAACACCAAGAATGTGAAAAAGGCATCGGTGTGATGCAAGTGATTAAGATTAAGTAATCTAATAAGAATGAGGCATCCCCAGGGGATGAGAAAGTAATAAAGGCATTAGGTGTGATGCGGGTATATATACATCCCAAGGATGTGTATATATGATTGAATAATTACTGTTGAGGCCTAACTGATATAAGACAGCACACTTACACGGTGAACAACTATATGTAAAGCACATATTTTTGTTATTTGAGGTTTGATAGGATACCCACGACTGACGCGGCAGGATATCCGTGACCGGTACAACGGCCAATCCGTATACCAGTGCGGAGGTTTATCCGTAATAGTAAGCACATCCCAGGGATGTTGAGATGAGTTTTAACCCCGCCGCTTAGTGAAAATGGGCTTGGATAGTATTCCCAGGGAATACTTTATAACAACTGTCTATTTAGACGACGATGAAGGGTATCTCATCGGGGCTCGATGCTATATTGCTCGTGGATTACTTAAGTTGAAGATTTAAGTTTTTCTTTAGGCCTGTTCAGTGTCATTCATGATAAATCAATAGTAAAGTAAGACATGCTAATTACCAGTAAACTTGAATGCAATTCATCAGCTTTTAAACCGTTTTCTAATAAATGCATAGACACATCATGCTTGAAGTATCATGGAATATATGTGAGTCTTAATTTATATGTTCATTGTGTTTGTTCCCTATTGAGCTAGGATGTAGCTCACCCCTTTAGACTATACGTCGCAAGTCTGTTGATAGCAACTGTCGAGGCTTCCGGAGACGTAGATCCGGGTGATTCGGATTACGTGCCTGGAGACGAGTTGGAGCCTCCACCCGAGGACTTCTTCTAGGAGACTCTGCTGTGTACTTTGACAGAGAGTAGTTTGAGAGCAGATTTGTACGGCTTGGTATGTCAAGCCTTTATTTTTGATAAACATGTAATTAGATTGGATGAATCTTTTGGCGAACCATCTGGGGCGATCTGTTTATCACCGATGGTTCGGGTCGGTTATCTGTTCATGCGGTGGCATGAAAGTAGAACTGTCATTTGCATATGCCAGTTGGGCATATTAACTGTTTCCGCTTTATGAGATTATTGACTTTATTTATTTGATTGTGCTTGTTAAACCAATGTTCCGTGCACAGTTTTGGGGCACGGTCTGGAGGATCGTACTAATGGCATGGGTTTCGTGGTGCCGAAATCCGAGCTGTCACAAGCGGGGTCCCTTTTGAAACCTAAACTCTCCTTCTAAAGTCTCCTCTAAATAGAAGGGTAATTTTGACTTCTCATATCTACAAGACTAGCCTACGGGTGTTGGCTATTTTCAATCTCACCACTCTTAGAACTTCTAATATTCGTGAAACCTTTTTTACCTAAAACTTTTTTTCCTTGTATAATACTCTAAAACGTTTTCAAATAGGGCATCTTTTTCTAAAGTCCCCTATATTCTTCTATACATTTATAAATTCATGTATGTGTAAAATCATGTATGAAAAAAAATATCCTTTTTTGAAAGTTGTTTGATGATTGTTTGATAAAAATAGGCAATATTAAGACTTTCACCTTTAGTTGCCATTAAATCGAGATCTGGGTTATGGTGATGGGTACTTGTTCTGGATTTTTATTATGGCCATCACCAATGATAATGAAGGTTAGCTCTTACAATGCAATATCATTAACAGGGACAAAAGGTGCATAACTAACTAGTGCACGGTATAATTAATGTTCCCTTGATCCTTGACCTATTTGGTACAAAGACAAGTTTTTCATTCTTCAAGTCCACAACATTAATCTTTTTTCTTCTTTTTTTTCCTCTCTCTTCTTAGAGTTGAGAATTAAGTATATTGTTGCTATCATATATTTATTTTGTTTACGGCATTTAACATAATCTTATTTATTTTGTGCAATTGTTTCTTTTCTATTTATTTCATTAATGTCTTTCTCTACTCTTCATTTTCATTATCATATTTTTTTAGGATTTTTAATATACGAAGAAGGTAGTGATCATGATCATCCAATCTTTTGCATTATGGATAAGAGTTGGATTCAAAAGCATAGGGCTTCTAAAGAGTGCATTCAAGGGGTGAAAAGATTTATCGACTTTACAATATCCCATGGAGTACCTATTCATGGAAGGTTCTTGTGTCCTTGCACGAAATATTGTAATGCACACTATCAAGATGAGTGTATTATATGAGCATTTGATATGTAATGGGTTCATCCAAAATTATACTATGTGGAGTTTTCATGGAGAGGATGCTATTTCTACAAATTAGAGACAAGATGATATGATAGACAATGGATCCGATGAAGATGCCGGTGACGACATGAGGACTATGGTGCCTAATGCATTTGGAATTCCAGTTCCAACAAAAGTCCATGATGGTTTAGTAGACGGAACAAATGATTTACTCAATGAAAGTACCACAAAATTCTACAGATTAGCACATGATATCAAAAAATATTTATATCCAGGGTGTAAATCACATACGACATTATCTTTCATTATTAGGTTATGAAATATCAAATGTTTAGGTGGATGGAGCAATAAGTCCTTTAGTATGTTGCTTGATTTGTTACGAGAAGCTTTTCTTGAGGGGTATATGTTGCTTGATTTTTGTGCACACAAATGTATGATAGCCCTTTCTTGTTAGTTGTATTTTTTTTTGTATATATGTACTTTTTTCTTCATTGTGTATCGATTGGATGATTTTTATGCACTCACTATATTGCTTTTCATCTTATGAGGACAAACACAATTTCTTAATGCAAAACAAGAATATTTTTAGGTCAAAAATAAATATCATCTTTGAGTACCATGTCAAGTTATACTATATGTTCGCAAAGTTCAAAATCTCTTGTTTCAAGTACGTATAAACCAACTCCAATGTCTTCCAATATTTGTAATCAAGTGTTTGAAGTTGTGCTGCCATCTAGGAGAGCACATATATGATCTACTTTTGTATTTATGTACAAAATGTGAACAATGTTAGACCAATTTTTTAGTGTTCTTTTGTGAATTTAAGCAGATGGACCCTATAGAGTCATCATCCTTAGATGATACTTTTCAATCTTCAACAAAGAGACGAGGTAAAATAAAGTGTGTTTATCTTAATTCCTTATCAAATGTTAAGAAGGTGAAAATTTTAGGCGATAGAGGGCAACCAGTAGGGGATGATGTAAAATATTTAGCTAGCTATTATGACAAGTTAGCAAGAGATCCTGCTATGTTGCTCCTTGATAAAAAGGATTGGCATAAGGTGAAAGGCGAATCGAAGGAATGTGTATGGAATCAAATTTTGGTAAATATGTGTTTTTTTTATAGTATGCATATTTTTCTTTACTTTTGCCTAATTTAAACTTGGACCTGAATAAACAATAATTGTATCATCATTTTTGCACTATTTTGGTAGACAAAGTTTGATATTGAAGAAGTGTTGTGAAAAAATATAATGAAATCCATTGACAAACAATAGAGGGATTACAAGAGCCATTCGAAAATTAAATTTTTTGATACTCTTAGCGAAGATGATTTCATTGCAAATTGCCCTAACAATGTACTTAAAAAATAATGAGAAAATTTTGTCTACTTTTAGTCTACTGAAGAGGGGAAGGTATGTTTTAAATATATAAGGCTTCTAACATATCTTTTATATAACAAATGCCTCATTATCTAATAATTTGTGCACTATAGCGAAAAAGTGTAAAGAATAAACTAATCTAGGCTCAACAAAAATTACCTCATACATCTGGATCTAAAAGCTTCGCTAGGGTACTCCATGGGCAAGTAAGCATTTTATTTCATAATATTTTTTTAATGAATTATACATCGTCAACTAATTTTTATAATTAATTAAAATGAGTGGTTGTCCTTTGACACAGAGTGTGGTGAGCGAGACGCAAGAAGCACCAAGCTGAGCAGATGTTTTTATCTTAACACATCATCATAAAGATGGAATCCCGATTAACACTTTTGCTGGCGAAAAGATCGTAAGATTACAATTCTAACTATTAATACTATATCATTTCACTTATACTCTTTTTTATCATTTAAAATTAGACAATTAATTGAAATTCAAATTATTCTAGAAAGAGATGCAAGATTAGTGTTCAGCCCTACCGGAGGGATCACAAGATTCGATCTCTCGCATTGACGTATATGCTCGGGCCATGGGAAAAGAGAGACATGGTCATATCCGATGCATTGGATTAGGCTCAACCTTTACTAGTATTTTTGGGTCAACCTCTAACCATCATGCATCCTCTAGTGAACTCTCTGCAATGAGAGCTGAGCAAAAAGAATTGAAGACCCAAAGGGCGGAGAACAATATCGTAATAGAGACCCAAGTGTCAAAACGAGTTGCCATAATGAAGGCACAAATGGTAGAAAAAGTGCTAGGATGGAAGCACAAATGGCAAAAAAAACTAAGAAGATGGAGGCACAAATGACAGAAAAAACTGTAATAATGGAGAAGAAGATTGTAGAAATGAAGAACTTTATGAGAATGATAATTTCTAAAACAGGTATATATCACTGTTTTTCTTTTTTAACTATAATATTAGATTCGCTAGAAATTTAAAATGAAATGCTTAGTTTCACTTGAATTTATTTTATTTTAATGTTATTAAGAAAATGAAATGTTTAGTTTTAATTCTGTAGGCTAAGAGCAGTTGTATACCTTCCACCGGAATCTAATCAAGTGCCTATCTAGGTAAGCTGCTAAAATTTTTTGAGCCTATTGAAGCTGTTGAAATTTCAGTCTTTAAGATTACTTTTTTCGAATCCATTGATTATTTTAAATATCCATTAATGTCTCCCTATTTGATGTTAATTCTTGATTGATTTGTGCAGTTTTTGAGTTTACTACAATGCAACACAACATGCTAAAGGAGTTCTATGTTTTATGCTACAACAATGGTGCCATTGAATTAATTCTCCTCAAAATGCCAACATTACCTCACATAGATAGCTAGAAATAATGAGAATTTTTGTTATTTAACTGTGTTTTTTGTTACTTAGCCTATGGGCTATGAATATAAGGATTATGTGATTAGGCCTTAGAGAGAAACTCCTTACTTTTGTTGATTAACATTTTTGGGGAGGCTTATTACATTGTGTTAAATTCTATTAAGCCTTGTATTTTTTTTTTCGTGAATGGTTAATGTGTGATTGTAAATGAGTAATTATTTTTCGCCAGGATGAGGGTTTTTTAAAAACATATATGATATAGGTAACTTTTTTTAAAATTTATAAAATTAAAGAATTTTTTTAGTGGCGTTTTTGGAAACACACCGCTATAAGTCACTTACAACGGCGCTTCATCCACAAACGCCAATATATCCTTTCAGGTACACTTTTAACGGTGTTTCGAGAAAATGTCGCAAATAGGTCTATTAGCGACACCTTTCAGCTGTGTTTTGTAGCGTTTATAAGCGTCGTCGAAACCATTTAGATGACATTTCTGAATGATTATCATGACGTGTTTGAGATCGTTTAGTGGCGTTCCCTAAACGCCGCTAATAATAAAAATAAAATGACGCTTTATCTGAAATACCGCCACGAACATTACAAATATCTACTACTACACACGTATTGCCGACGTTTAAATAAAGCGCCACTAATTGTATTTGCGAGGTTTATTTGACTTTTGGCAAAATAACGCAAAAAGCTAATTTTTTTATAATAAATATTTATTTCAATGATAATAATTAAATTTAATTCATGCGCTCTACTTGCACATGAAATAATTTCTTTAAAATTAGTGTCGTGACTATTTTGTTGTGACCTAATAAATGGTCCACACAGGCTTTATTATTTGTTGGGCTATCTAGACTTATTAAACATATTTTATCTTGTAGTCCAAAACTCTAAATTAAGTTTACTAGTACGATCACTATATTAACACCCGAATGTGGCAATCGAAAATGACAGTTTCAGTGGTTTTAAGCAAAATTATTATCGAAACAATCTGTCATTTTACCCATATACATATGTCTGAAATAAGACACATGATTCATCTCAAAAAAACAAAAAAAATTATATAAGACATATGACATTAGGTATTGTGATTTAAAGGGCTTATTTTTTCTTTAGAGACTTTGACTACATCACTACTAACAGTGGTTCTATTAGTAGGTTTGAATTCAGGTACAAATATATTTCTTAATTATCCAATCAACGAACCATCTATTTTCAATCCAAATCACTGACACTTCCTTAATTATTAAAAATTTAATATTTCCAAATCGTGCTCTGGCTGATCTATCCAGGGGTAATTGTATCAACTTTATTTAAAACTAATTTACCACTTTCTACAATTAATTTATTTTAGGTGATTTTAAGACATCTAATCTAATGGTTCTTTAGACCAAATGTACCGACTTTCCTTAGGATTATTTCTTTTCAACCAATGGGCGCTTTCTTTCTCTTTTGGGAACCCCGATTGGAAGCCATTAATTGATGCTCGTGAGCATGATTCAAAATTTCGGCCAATAATTTAAATTATCAATCGAAATAAATCAATTTCAATCAGCACCGAAACGATAACATGTAATATTCGCTCACTTTATATGAGAGAATAATTATCGGCTTAAATGATGCTCTCTTGTTATCATCTGCTTAAATGATGGAGTTAATTTATATGGCACTACAAAAAAGACCTGATTTCCCAGCTCCTATTTCGGGCATCATTGCCGCCAAATAAAATTATACCACTTTGCCGGCAGTTATTAATTGCCGGGGAAGTAAAACCACTTTGCAAATAAAATTATACCACTTTGTTGGCAGTTATTAATTGTCGGGGAAGTAAAACCATTTTGCCGACGGTTAATAACCGCCGAAAAATAAAATTAAACACAAGCACTAGCAACATGTAATAATAAGCACCGGCGGTTCAAAACTGCCAGCAAAACCGCTAGCAATGCAATCTTTGCCACCTTTTTCCTCGGCAGTTTGTGTCGCAAAATTTTTACCAGCAGTGAATAAATTGTTACCGACAGTTTTTGGCCGCCGGTAAAGGCCCTTAATTTTGTAGTGTGGGGAGCATAATTATCGGCTTAAATGATGCACAATTAACTATTTTTCTATTATAGGCTAAAGTTTAGCCCCCAAACTCCTGCTAATCTATTAGGGTACCTCTGTTTGTGCCCACCTGTTTATTGAAAGCGCCCACATCGGAAGTCCCTTCAAATCCATTGATTGCGTCGAATCAGATGATAGAGATCGTTTTTCAACCTGATACTTCACATAGTAGATCTTGAGATCATGAAGCACCTATCAAACAGTCAATTTCAATTTCCACGTGTCACATATAAAAGAAAAATGACCCTTAAATCATATGACACACTTCATGATCAAACATGATTTTAGGGGCATTTTTTGGAGATCGGTGACACATCGAATCAAAAACTGACCGTCCGATAGATTGTACATGATCTCAAGATCCATTGTGGGCAATGTCGGGGTGAAAAATTATCTTCATCATTTGATCTGAAGCAATCAATGGTTTTGAAGAAGTTCCTGACATGGTCGCTTTCAAAGATTGAATAGGCGCGAATAGACATACCCAACCTATTATTTTTGGGCACTTTATATGAGGAGCGAAACTGAATGCTAAAATGATGGATTCTTGCTATTATCGGCTAAAGTTTAACCAGGTGTTTTTTTTTTTTTTTTTTCAAATAATTCACAGAGAACCATATATTAAAATCGAAGAACCATGTTTGATATATGCTTTTGATCATCTTCAATTTTTGATATGTGTGCCATGTGAAATCAAAATACGACCGTCTAATTACAGGCCCATGATGTCAAGATCTGTTGTGTCGAAATTTGGGCTAAAAATCAATCTCTATCATATAAGTCAGAGAGGTCAACACTAAGCCTATAAAATCCGAGTTGAAAAGAATCTTGGATTGTAAATATAGGTACCCCTCTTTTATTTTTTTTCAAACCAACCCAATTTTTTCGATTTTTACAACACAAAAACAAAAAATTGGGACCGAAATTCCGCATCAACCTGAAATTGTCAGCCGAAATTTCGGACGAGATTCTGAAATTTTGGTCAATATTTCAGTTTGGCCAGCCCCGAAATCGAAAACGAAACCGATCCTTGCTCGCGAGGGTTTGACCTCGTCATCACTACCTTCTCTCAATGAAGATTCGTCTCTCATGGAGGATGAGGAAGGTGGGTCCATTTTTATTTTATTAAAAAATAAAGTTATATTAATAATAAAATAAAATAAATAAATATACTTTAAACCTCTTCTAGTTGAAACTTGGGTAAAAGACTTTGAATAAACACTTGAACTTGAAGCCTTGTAGTTGGAGCCTAGAGACGTAGGAGCCCTGTATGTTACTTGATTGGTATTGAACACTTAAAATTTGAAAAGATGATACTTGAAGCCTTGTTGTAGACTTAATTAAAAAGTTAAATAAATAAAAATTATAAAAGAAATAAATATCAATTTATGTGTAGAGAGCATAGTTACTTAGTTCACTAATTCGCTCGATTCGATTACGGTTTGTAATTTGCAATTTACTATTTCTAAACGAATCCGATCCTTTGGGGGAGGATGAATTTTAAAATTATTTACTTACTACATATATCTTAGGTTTAAATTATCTCTTTGCGCTTTCAAAATTTATTATAAATAAAATATTTAGAGTTTAATTCGATACTTCGTTATTAGTTGGGTGAATGAGGGAATTAAGTAACATGGGTATAGAGTTAGAGATAGCGAGATATGATTATAGAACATAGAAGAGAGTTTGGAGGGTTGGGGTTTGGTAGGGGCAAACGAGGAAAAAATTAATCGAATTTTGAGTGCAAAAAGTAAAAAAATGAGTGCAATGGCTAAATTTCTAGCAATTGGAACTAGGATGGCATTCAGGCTCGGGTTAGGTATGGGTCGGGTATCGGTTGGGTCAGTTCGAGTTTGGGTTAGGTTCCGTCAGGTTTAGAGTTGTTTGGGTCGCATTTAAGGTTGGTTAGGGTATGGACCAGTCCAATCGGTTTTGAATAGGTTATGGGCCAATTTGGGTCGGTTATGTGTAGTTTTTGGGCCGGTTTCCTAATCCTACCTAGTCAGGTTTCAGAAATCAAAATCTAAACCGAACATACATAGGTTTCGATTTGATTCGGTCTGGTGCTACTCGGCTTTCGGGCCATTTCAGTTCAGTCAGTTTTCGAATCGGTTTAAGTTGCGGGTCAAAACTTGCACTCCCAACAGAGTTTGAGAGAGAGAGAGAGAGAGAGAGAGAGCGAGAGAGAGAGAGAGGAGCATTAAGCATCGAAGTTTCTTTATATTAAATAAGTAAAATGAGTTGCATTGGTTTCTACAACTGCGTGTAGAGAATTAAAAGCTACTGAAGAGAGAGAGAGAGAGAGGAATAGATTAGGCCACCAAGAAAACAAGATTATGGAAAAAGAAGTATATAGTAAGTAAGTAAAACAAACCGCGTCAGAATAAGACAATTGTTTATACTTTTGATGAGAATTCAATGGCTGTTGAAGTTGCTGAAAACGCTTCTGGAAGGTCAACAAGTGCTTTGGATTTAAAAGAGTGGCCTTGGGTACTGTGAAACTGTCAACTCTTTTTGCCCTCTCTACGTGTCTAGCCATTTTATTCAAACCTTATGTCATTTATTTACACTGTGATCTAGATTTATTACTTCTGCCTCATCCTTTTGAATTCTCACCTGCTGGGTGTTGGTTGTACTCCATTTGTATCTCCAACTCAATTAAGTAGGCCTCTAAGGCGGGGCCCTCTAAAAGCCCGGCTTGGGCCAACCCTAAATGTTAGGACCAGCTAAAGCTAAAGTTTGAGGGCTTAGGATCTTTCAATAAAAGCCCTACAACTTTAGGACGGACCCTATGTTGTATATATATATATATATATATATATTATCAAATATATCATTCTACCTTACCATTAAATCATTTCTAATGTATTTACACTAATTAATGTGTCTTTATTGGCTTGATCGGATAACTTTTTTCTTGAATTGGATTAATGTTGACTAAAATTTAATTGTTATAGAGATGCAGATAAATATATACAATAAATTTAATGTGTATTTATTGATTATCCTTTCACACCGCTAGCTTACTGTATCTTATTCAGTATATATATATAATATTTGGTGTTGTTTATATTTCAATTTATATCTATTGACAAATATTATATATATTTTTCTTAGCATAAAAATAAAATAAATGGTAATGTTCCAAAGCCCGGTAGAGCTAGGGTTAGGGTAGACCATGTGCAAGCTCACTAAGGCTAGGGCCATGTTATGGCCCGACTAGGACTAGGACCAGGGCCATGCAAAGGAACAGCCTGATTCGGCCCTTTGACAACCCTACAATTAAGGATTCAATTTTCAACCATTGACTTCCATCTTTTCACAAATAAATAAAATAGCCCATCAAAGTCTCCAATAAGACATAACCACATCATAAGAAGCTATAATTCACCTGGGTTTTCCAGTCTCAGAGTTTTGAAGAGAGATGGGTTTCTGTGGAGGAGAGATACTAAGCTACTTCCATGGTTAGTATGCTATTTTCGTTTACTTTGAAAAAAAAAATGAAATTTTTTTTGTTTGAAACCAATGAAAACCAAACCCTTTCTCCAATTCCACACCCATTTCTCACTCCACCACTAGCTCAAACTCCTATTCCATATAATTTTGTAAACAAAATCAGCCCAAGTATACTGCTCATCATCATAATTCTAGCACTCATATTTTTCATATCTGGGTTGCTTCACCTTCTTGTTAGATACCTCTTCAGACCCACTTCTAACGATCAAGAAGACCTGGACAATTCATCAACAGCTTTCCAAGGGCAGCTACAACATCTGTTCCATCTCCATGATTCAGGTGTTGACCAATCATACATTGACAAACTTCCTGTTTTCTCCTACAAATCTGTAATTGGTTTGAAAAACCCATTTGATTGTGCTGTTTGTTTATGTGAATTTGAGTCAGAAGATTGCCTTCGATTGCTGCCCAAGTGTAGCCATGCCTTCCATCTAGAGTGCATAGACACATGGCTCTTGTCACACTCAACTTGCCCTCTTTGTAGGTGTAGTTTGATTCCTGATTTCTCTACAAGCACCACTTTTTCTCCCATTCTACTTGTTTTAGAGTCAGCAAGTGAGAGCTCTAGAGAGAGTGTTACAGATGGGGAAGCTACCCATTTAAATCTCCGTAGAGAAGATGAATTCGGGTCTTTGCGAAACGGATTTCAAAATAAATCTTGCGAAAAATTTCCGATAAGAGACGAGGCGGTCGCGATGGTTTCGGAAGCCAAAGTGGTTCCTGTTAAGCTTGGGAAGTTGAGAAGTGTTGATGTTATTGGAAATGTGGAAGGCTGTAGTAGTGGAAACATCAATGTGGATGCAAGGAGATGTTACTCCATGGGCTCTTTCGAGTATGTTCTCGACGATAGATCTCAATTGCAAGTAGCCATAGGACCGTCTGATCGAAAACCCGCGAGTAAAAAGCCATCGCTGCCACCATTGTCCCCTCATCACAGGGTAGCAATGTCCGAATGCAATTTCCATTCGAGCCGAGAAGTGTTTAAGGGCTTCGACATGTTTCGGAGTAGTGAGATTTATAGGGATGGTACTAGTAATATTAGTACAGGTGCTATTGGAAGTAGAAGAACAGAGAGTTTCTCTGTTTCGAAGATTTGGCTGCAGTCCAATAAGGAGAAGGCGTCAACAAAGGAGGAATCTTCGAGACGGGCTTTTTCGTTCCGATTGCCGTTGTATCGGGCGGCAGCCGACGAGTTAAAGCCGAATCATGGTAGTAGTAGGAGGGCTGTTTCTGAGATCTAGGTTGGGGGGTTGGAGAATGGTGGGAGTGAAATGGAATTTGATGAGGAGTTTGGGAGATGTGATAGCTTGGAGAATTTCCAAACCAATGTGCCTTCATTCGCAAAGAGAACTTTGAATTGGATTGTAGGGAGACAGAAAAAGGTGGTTCATTCATCTTCCATTACAAATGTATGAATTTATTTCATTTCTTGTTACTGGATTACTTACTGTTTAGACTTTCGATTCTTGAATTGGAAATGTAGAAGAGGAAAGAGAAGGGGAAAAAAAGAGTAGTCAATAGAAACTTTGCATTTTGTTACAAAATCTCACATGAGTGGGTTTTATTTATTTATTTAGTACTTTTTAAATTTATTTATTTACATTCAAATGCTAAGTTTTTATCAATTATTTTGGGGGCTTTTTTGCTTCTTTGTTCTAGATTACTAGGATGTTTTATCTTGTAGTTGTTTAGATTGCATGCTCTCAGTTTCCACAATCTTGAAGGAAAATGAAAGTTGGACAGTTATTTTAAAAAAAGAAAAATAAATAAAGATCCATAGCTATTTCAATTTTCAAATCACTAGTGGTGTCTTTTTTATTGTTGTTATTATTATTATTATTATTATTATTATTATTATTATTGTTGTTGTTTAATATAATGTTGAAGTTGGTAGACTGTTTCCTCAATAGGGAAATTCTTCCATAATCTTTTTTGTTTTCTTAACCCTTAATTGTAAAGAAAAGTCTGAGAATTGATATAATGATGATAAATAGCACTATGAAAATGGTAGTGCTACTCATAGGTATCACCTATTGGCTGATGCTCTCTTCCATCCATAGTTCCGTACCATTAAATTGATGGAGCCACTTGGATAAGACATAAAACGAAAAGGGTTTTTTGCAAATGCCCGCTAAGTTTTATTGA
The DNA here is from genome assembly GCA_021018995.1 of Chloranthus sessilifolius. Classification (NCBI taxonomy): domain Eukaryota; kingdom Viridiplantae; phylum Streptophyta; class Magnoliopsida; order Chloranthales; family Chloranthaceae; genus Chloranthus; species Chloranthus sessilifolius. The sequence goes on along the minus strand of CM037597.1, from coordinate 25,921,635 downwards.
TATTACAAATAACTCCCCTAGTTATAACTATTTGCTTTAAACCCAGCATTTTGGTGTTTATAAAACACCCTCTTTAACAGATGTTACTTTAAATGGTTAACCAGCCGTTAAAGAATAGCCTAAATACTATATTTATCATTTTTTAAATTAAATTACTAAATTGCCACCCTCTACACTTGGTAAGAGTAATTTTAAATTCACCCCTCCACTTACAAAAAAGAATAGTTTTAAATTCACTCACGCTGAAAAACATTGACTGCATTGAATCAGACGATGGAGATCATTTATCGTCCCAACCTTTCACACGATAGATCTTGAGATCACGGTGGCACCATTAGACGATTGACTGCATTGAATCGGGCGATGGAGATCATTTATCGTCCCAACCTTTCACACGATGCATCTTGAGATCATGGTGGCACCATCAGACAATTGACTGCATTGAATTGGATGATGGAGGCCATTTATCGTCTCAACCATTCACACGATGAATCTTGAGATCATGGTGGCACCATCAAACGGTTGATTGCACTGAATCGGACGATGGAGATTGTTTATTGTTCCAACCTTTCACACGATGGATCTTGAAATCATGGTGGCACCATCAGATGGTTGATTTTTTATTTCATGTGGTACACACCCAAAAAAATGACCTTAAAATTAATTTTAACCGTATACGTGATGTTAAGGTCACTTTTCTGAGATGTGTGCCACGAAATAAAACACTGATCGTCTAATGGTATGTCTAAACGATCTCCATCGTCTTATTCAATGCAATCAATATGTTTTAGTGTGGGTGAACTCAAAGATTCGGTGGATGAAAGCAGACGCAGTTAGGCAATCCAATTCCTAAAAATGGGTCTTGAATCATATAGGAAATTGGAGGGACGAGTATTTTGAGTGGAACACGTAGATTGAAGGTTTTTTTTTCAAGAATAATTGCATCGTTTGCCACAAATCTTCCATTGGTTGAGTTTTCGTCCAAACGTTGGCATGCTTTAATGGGGGAATCACCCATCTGATGAGTCTTGAATCTAATGGGTGAATAAAGGGCCTTTTAGAAGAGTACCTTTAAATCTACCCACTGAATCTTTAAGTTCACCCACGCTGAAACACGTTAATTGAATTGAATCAAACGATGGAGATCATTTATCCTCCCAATCTTTCACATGATGGATCTTGAGATCATGATCGTACCATCAGACGATCAGTGTTTTATTTCACGTGGCATACATCTCAGAAAAGTGACCTTAACATCACATGCATGCTTAAAATTGATATTAAAGTCACTTTTAGGGGTGTGTACCACATGAAATAAAAAGTCGACCGTCTGATGGTACCCCCATGATCTAAAGATCGATTTCATGAAATATTGGGACGATAAAAAATCTCCATCGTTTGATTTAATGCAGTCGATGTGTTTCAGCGTGAGTGAACTCAAAGATTTTGTGAGTGGATTTAAAGGTACTCCTTTTAGAATAATGGTAAATTATAATGGCATGACTTGTAAATAAAGGTGAATGAAGGGCCTTTTAGAATGGTGATAAACTTTAATGGCATGGCTTATAAATATAGATTAATGAAAGGCCTTTTAAAATGATGGTATTTTTAAAATATTGGTTTCATTAAGGGCAAAATAGGCTTTTCGTCCATTAACTCACCGCTATTTAACGGCAGGGGGTTATATGAAACAGAAACACAAAAGCATGGGCTGCAGAATAAATACCCATAACTCAGGGGGTTTCTTATAATATTAGCATAACACTGGGGGTATGTGCAAAAAACCCAAACGAAAATCGGCTTTGAAAGAGTCATTTCTATTCATCCGATTATTTACTTTATGGTCCGCAATTCTAGAATATATCCCATCATCCAAGAGGTGACCATTGGATCTACCATCGGCATGTCATCAAATGGCAAGTTTATGATTCCATGTGGCACTAATCCCAAAAGGTGGCTCTAAAATCAGGTTTGAGCGCACTGTATGCCATGTGATTTTAGAGCACTCTGTGGAATCTGTACCACATGTGATTTTAGAGCCACTCTTTGGTCAGATCTAATCAGGTTGAATCAAATTTCGAGCTCAACCCCATTTGTTGCCCATAGAAATAAGAGAATCCTGACTCATATCATCCTATAAAAAGTGGAAAATCACAAAAGTCAAGATTCACCTATTTCCAAAGGCAGCTGATGGGGTTGAACCTAAAATCTAGTTCTACTTGGTTGGACTTGACCATAGCCACGAATAAAAAACTTTGACGGTATGGATTTCAACATCTTACAAAATTAAGGGTGAATTTGGTCCCATTGATTCAATGTATGGTCTCACACTTTGACCTTACGGATTTCAACATCTTACAAAATTAATGGCGTAAGATTAGGTTAGCAGAATCGGGTCCATAAAAAAACTTCCAGTTGATTGTTTCATTTTATAGTTTTAGACATTTGTTATTGATAGGCTGTGTTTGGCCAGTAGAAATTTCAAAATTCAAATGGTTAAATTTATGACTTGTTTCCCATCCTTTTCATGACTCAAAAAGGTTGCACACAACAGGCTGTTGGGAGTTGAAGCCTTTTCTTTTAAGGCAACTGATGGGTTGAGGTCTTTATGAGAGGAAGAGATTTGTGCCCTCTATTTATGGGTATTATTATTGAGGTCACGAGACACGAGTGATTTGCCTGTGCCTTTTGACCTACGCTTTTTTTATTTTATCTCATGTGGTTGGTCTCACTAATAATTAGGATGGGCTCCCATGAACTTAGGGCACCGATAAGGGATGGAATTTTTGTACCGAAAACGAAAATCCTTTGGAAAATAGCGGACAGAAAACTGATACACCCAAGAAACTGATTTTGAGTCGGTTCGGGTTTCAGTTTTCAGTGCCTAAAACTGGAAACCGGCTGGGTAGGAGATGAAACCGACCTGAAATTGAAAAAACAGAAAAGACGAAAAAATAACGAACCCAAACCTGAAAAAGCAAAAATAGAAAATCGATTTGGATCAATTTTGATTTCAGGGTTTTGGGAATATGGTTGACCAAAACTGACTCAGATTGGTTCGGCTTCAATTAACTTTGAAACCGAAAACTGAAAAATTTGGTTTTGATTCGGTTCGGTTAGTTGAACTTTCATCCCTGGCTGCAATTGTGTAGAGTTGGGTTTGGGGTTCAACCTGATTATTTAAATCCGGCCACATTTATTCAGGAGATAATTAGAAAAACAACCTTGAAAAACAAATGTTCTAGCAAAACAACCCTGAATTTAAATATTTTAAAAAAACCATGCTTTCATGATTTTTCAAACTTCAAAAATCTGTGAAAATTCTTTTTTTTTTTAAAACAGTGCTTTTATGGGTTTTTGAAGTTCTGAAAACTGTGAAAGCACTATTTTTTTAAAACATTTAAATTCGGAGTTGTTTTGCTAAAACGTTTGTTTTTCTAAAGTGCCCTTTATTTAAGACCATCTTCTTGAAGACCCATTCTACTAGCCAAAGTTCGGGTAGGATTGGGTTTGGCCAATTTAGATTAAAATAAGGTAGGGAGTTGTATCATGTCAGATTGGGGCAGGTTCAGGTCGATAAACTAGAACCCAAACCTGGCCTAACATTTGCATATATGAGCCGAAACCTGACATGATAGTCGAGAAAAATAACCTCGACCTTTTTATAGTAAACATTTTGTTTCAGGCGAAATTTAAAATCTTAGGGTCCTGAACAGGGAGGGAGTGGGTCAATTTCGCCATGCCAAAAAGGACAAAAGAATACATTCACTGATTTCATGCCTATAAACATCTGCTTATCTACTAAGTTCTACCAGTTAGTTTGGTTGCAGCTGATACCAACTTGAAGAAAAGGCTCTTACCCTTTTTCACTTGTCGTTTGGCATTGCCGAAAATGCCTTGGAAAAGGAAGAAGGCATGAAATTGTAGGGTGGTTGGAGTCAACTATTTCTCATTCACTTAGATAAAGTGGGTGTCTTTTTGCTACACTTATTTAGCAAACACTTGATCCATCTAAGCGATCCGATCTATTGGGGCTACCTGTCACGCCCCAAAATTCTATACACCGTGAACTTCGGAGCGTGAGCAAATTCAATAATCAAAACAGAACTAAAGGTTAATCAAAATACATCATCCAATATTCCATTCATGATCACAAAAAGATGAGGGTACATCATTGTTACAATTCATAATTTATCGTGAATAAAATTATAATTCCAAAAACCCTTACAACCAACGTAAGACCTGGCTAACTCCTTGGCTCAAATCAGGAGATCCTCTAGCGTCTCCTCTCGAGAAGTCTAGTTATTAACTTGATCCGCCGCTGCAATGTTAACAACGGGAGTGAGATAAACTCAACAAGTGGCCCCATAATAATATCTAGTAAACTACGTCTTAATAACAAGATGAAAGACGATTCATAGATGAATATTCTATCGATTTCAGCAGGAGTTGTATATATATATAAACAATTTCGCCAATCATTCCCAATACATTGCATGTGCACTATCATCAAGTATGAATGAGGTGTATGTGTCAAAACATGACGTTTTTCTTTGAAAACAAAAGAAAATAACTTAACATTAGCGGCTACACGTTTATAAGTGTAGGTTCTACTACTATAGTACCGGATCCATGGTACAGCCACATGTGACCCCTTTGGACTTCACCTCCGTCCAGATGGTCCTTACCACATCACATTACATGTCTAACTTTCACGTCTTACCATGGCAGGTAGGTAGGCAATACGTACTTCGCAAACGGAAGCAATAACACGGACATTCATCCCAAACTCATGCCTGCCCGATGGGAGGATCAACACAAGAAATATCATATATTTATATCAATACACAACGTATGCAATGGAAAATCATGCGTTCAATGATTGATGCCTTCCATAATCAAGATGGTATTTCATAATGTTTTTCAAAATGTAGTATAAGCTATGATCAGTCTTTTTTCACAATCATTTTCTCTTTCGACCAGTTTATGATAATTCATGCGATATCTATGCTTACTCATGAGCTCAATTAGAAGACATGCTATCAAGAATTTACTACGATTTACTCCATGTCGGAATTTGAATTAACAATCACAATCATGTAGAGATAAATGAACCAGTCCTTACATAGTTATTCTAACATACTTATAATATCACCACCAAATAATGTTTCACAGATGTATCACACTACCTAAGGGTTTCAGTTCGTAATTATAGGGTTGCGCGTAATCGCGTATATATATATACTATTCACGTAGTACTAATTTACTTAATCAAAATTGGGTGATAAGGGTAGGTCACTTGTCTTGATGCGCGCCTCCTTGGTGATTGCGGTGGGAGTGGTTGGAGTTCGGATCGCTCGACGTGTTGCCTGCATGAGAACTGATGAGTACTGAAAAATGAGGATATTTCACCCCTAAATACCTATATTTAGCTGTCCGATGAAGGCTATCTGATAAGATTTATTAGATTTGAAGTGTTTCAGGTAAATATGAGCCAAGTATAGAAAACAGTGCAAGAAGTCTGAATATAATGCAAAAACACTGCAATTTCGGGTAATCAAGAACTTGGTACGACTTGCGGCTAAATGTGGACCTTCAAGACGGCCGAATTACAAAATTGTCAAAACATGAAAGTTGTAGATCTTTTTGTCAGCTTTCCAACGGCGCAAGAATCGTCTCAATCCGAGTTCGGGACAGAAAGTTATGGCCGAAATACTGAAGCAGTGTCTGAACCACAAAAAGTGCTGATTTTCACGGATTTCTGGGGTCGATGCATCGACCCTACAGGTCGATTAATCGAGCCAGAGTTGCAGTCTGACACGATTCTGACACTAGAAACGTGATTTTGTGAAAGAATTGTTGGCTCGATGCATCGAGGGTCATGAGTCGATTAATCGACTATAAAAAGTCGGTTTAGGATACTGTGCGCGACGGAATCTATTTAAAGACTCAAACACTTCGGGAAAAAGTAGTAATGGTAGAGTAGAGTAGAGTAGAGAATTAGGAGTAGAGTAGAGATTAGAATTAGAGTTTTTTTTAGAGAGTTTTAGTTCTTAGTGTTCTTAGTTTTTAGCCATTATTTTTCATAGAAATAGGAAGTTTTATTATTTCTTTTTGAGAGCTTTGTTCTTTAATTTTTCAAGTATTCATTCCTTCAGTTTTGTTCAAAGTTTATTTCTGCATTTATTTCGTTTCTGAAGATTATCATCCGTTTGAAGTTTGAGGTAATTTTAATTAATGTTATTTTCCCGTCTTTATTTATTTATGTCATTTACTTACAATATGTGTGGCTAAATTTATAGGGATGGGGATCTAATGATTCCCATCCGAGGGATGTACTTTTAATAATATAAATTAGGAATTAAAATATGAGATTTTATTTTTATGGATGTTGTGCTATCATGAATGGATGAAATCCCCGCCACTAACCGGGATCGCGTGTGCCGAGTCATGCCCGGGATCTCAGATTTGTGACGGTAATTTTACCCTATCATTGTTATGGTCTTTGTGTTTTCGTTGTGTGGATTTAATTATGATTATGTTCTGGGATCGAGTGTGCCGAGCCATGCCCTGGATCTTGGTTCTGTAATGGTAATTTTATCTTAAATATCCCTAATCTGAATAAAGTGTCTTAGAGCCATGCCCTTGATTTATTTATAAGTGGTATTCTTGTTGGAATTTTCACCCACTTTGGGGATGATTTTATTTGAACCCGAGATCATGTTCAGCCGCACTTTGATCCCAGATCTAGATATATGAAAATCATCTAAGTCCTGATTGCAGGGATGCAACGTGGAACCTATTAGGGTGTTGACCATTGATCTTCCATAAAAGATGTTTGTTACCAATGAAGTATCTCATAAGTTAATCCTTAGATTTATATTATAGGAAGAACGAACCAAAGATGGGAGGATTTAGTATCTTCATCTTTATCATCATCATCTTCACTTTTATTTGCGAATTATCAATTGAATTTTATTTTGTAGTCATTAATTACCATCAATCGCTTAAATCATAAAATTGGTAGAATACTGTTAGATCTTAATAGATTTCTAGAATTGCTTGTCTCTTTTAGATGTTTCAACATTAATCCTCGTGGGAACGATCTCGTACTCCGCACCCACTATATACAAATCGATTCGTGCACTTGCGAGTAAAACATTACATTAAAAAAATCACATCAAGTTTTTGGCGCCGCTGCCGGGGATTAAATTTAGAAAATCTGAATTTTTGGTAGACAATCAATTTTAGGAATTTTCGAGGATTAAAATAGTATTTCTACTTAATTAAAAAAAAAAAAAAAAAAAAAAATTAAAAAAAGAAATTTTCGGAAATTTCAAATTTAAAAATTTTAATTTAACAAAAAAAAAAAAAAAAAAAAAAATTTCTGGAGGTCGATGCATCGACCCACACTGTCGATGCATCGAGTCAGCCTCGATTGATCGAGTTATACTCGATTAATCGATTTAAAAAAAAAAAAAAAAAAAAAAAAAAAAAAAAAAAAAATTTTGTTATTGGTGAAATCATGTCAATGCATGGATTCAATCTAAAATCATGTGCTATTTGTGGAAATTCGATGCACATTTCACCTATGTGTCCCTTGAATAACTCAAATTATTACCCTGAACAAGTCCAACCAAATCCCGTTTGGAACACTCATGACTGGCAGAGTCAATCTAATGACATGTGGGGTTTTAATCAACCTCTAATGTGTGATATGATGCCGTACAATGATCAAAATTCTTATCCCAACATATTTTCCTATGAGTTTTCACAGCAAACTCAATACTTTCAAGACACAAACTCATATGAACCAGTCCAAAATCCTTCTTACTCCTTAGAATATTTAAAAGGTTTGGTGCACACCAATACTCAAAGAATTTCTAGGATACAATCTCAAGTTAGTCAGATGATCGAGTACTTACAAAGAAAAGTTGAAATAGAGGAGTCCCTCATTGATACCGATCAGAATAAAGAACATCTTCAAGAGGACTCATCTGATTTTGTTCAAAAATATGAGGATGACCAATTGGTCACTATGCTTGAGAATGGCATAACGAGGTAGTGCAAGTGCGAGGAGAAGAGGAAATGGAATGGAACGATACTTATGTCGAGGAGGGAATTGAGAATCAAATTGAGATGAAAGAAAAGAAAATGACACCCTTACAACACCGATAAGGAAACATAACTTTTTGATGAGTGTGAATTCGGTTTAGGGAAGAAAGAGGAATTTCAAATCATGCCCATTCGCTTGAATACATAGATAATCAACAGAATGTCAAAAAAGATTCATGGGTTTGAATCAAGTGTGATTTTGGGAATGTCAAGTGTGGTAGAAATGGACCATAATGGTGACACTTGGACACACCATGGGGTTCACGTCTTGAAAAGAGAAATACCGACGGTTAAATAAATCACGATCTTGCTTAGGAATTTTTTCATGAAGATTTGGGATCCTGGTGGACTCGGAATGAATTTACACCTTGTAGATTAATTTCGCATTTTTCTTTCTTTAAAAAAAAAAAAAAAAAAAAAATCGTTTTCTTCCTCGATTAATCGACAGTGTATGCCGATTAATCGATTCTCCTCGATTAATCGACTTTTGTAGTCGATTGATCGACAACCATAATGACTGCTTTTTCAATACCGCATTTTGGTTAATTTCTTTTCATGTAAAAAAAAAAAAAAAAAAAATTTCAATCGATGTATCGACTTTATGGTCGATGCATCGACTATTTTAGGCTCATTAATCGACCACTTTTTGGTCGATTAATCGAGTCTTTAATGGGGTGTCCTTTTTCAAGGCACTGCATTTATTGTGGATTTTGACTTTTTCTTTAGTCGATTAATCGACTCCTTGAGTCGATGCATCGACTGTTCATTTTGAAAATTGTGCCGTTTTAAAACTCTGTCAGTTTTGTTTTTATTTGGTGTCGATTAATCGACTCTTTATGGATCGATTCATCGACTTTTACTTCGGGACGTGTGTTTTTGTTTTTTATTTGCCTAGATTTTTGTCGATTAATCGAGTAAGTGCGTCGATTAATCGACTTTTCCACTTCCGACGCTATGCGCCTTTTCACTTAAAGACGCTATGTTTTCCATGCGTCGGAACTTCCGACGCGCTTTTTCATTAGAGTCGATTAATCGACACTTTTGGTCGATTAATCGATTATTTCGATTGTGTCCGTCTTAGAGGGCGCTTTGGCGCCTATTTAAATGGAGCGCCTCACCACGCTTTTCATTGAGTTTGTTTTTCCGACCGCCCGACATTCCGACAAAGGTAATCATGGCTTCACCTCCGCCACAGAAAGACTTGTACAACGCCTCACCGGTCATCCACGTGATCACCGAAAGTGGTCGCCGCCACACCCGCCACCTATGTTCAATATGTTTTTGATCTCGCTTTTCAAGCACCGCCATTCGCGCCGCTTCTCGCCTATGCGATGGCTCTCAATGCCCATTTTCTCCTCACTCCACCCGTGATCAAAGTGTCCGAACGCTTGTTCGGGTTATTCTATCGTAATATGGCATGGGTGCCCGCCCATCGAGAATCAAGTCGCCGCCCACTTCATCGTATAATTGATTGGTGGTCGCGCCCGATTTTTCCGCACACCATTGCGGAGGTCTTTAATGTTTCATGCGAGCGCCCTCACAATCACATTCTGGGTGAGGAACTCGACGAGTCTCAGGAGGATATTATCAACGAGATGTGCCGCGGCATATTTTCTTCTGGGATCGCCACTAGGCGATCGGCGTTGTCGCCTTGACTTTTGTTTTGGGATAGTGTGGTCAGTAGCAATCTTTGTCCCCGTGGCCACGTTTCTGAGCGCACCGGTGATCGGGTTCAAGCACTTTATGGGGCCCACCGCAATTCATGGATCAACGTGCCCAAGATCATTCATGATGGCATGTGGCGATGCCATGACGAACTCGCTAAACCTACCACTGGTGAAGCCCCGTTGGTCTACTTCCCCCATTATGTTATGAAGTTGCTGAATTTTCTTCGTTTCCCGTTCTACCGGGATGATGATATCGGGGACCTTGCTTTCTATCGATATGGTGCAACCCAGTGGAACCGCAGTATGCGTCTCTTGGGAAATGTCCCTGATGCCCATGCTGATGCACCGGCTCCCCCACGCCAGCGTCGCCGCGTCCGTCAAGATGATCAAAATGCACCTGATCAAGGACCCGAGGAGGGTGTGTCGCTTGGCTCACTCCAAGCCCAAATTACCTCTTTACAAGAGGAGCAGCAGCGACACCATGGTGCACTCCTGCGCCGTAGCCACTATGATCGTTCCTTCCTCCATCAAATCGGGCAGCGCATGTGGCCTGATAGTTATGATGAGATGCGCGCCAGGGCCCGCCAAGCCGAGGAGGATGGCGATGATTAGTTAGTTTGGTCTAGGATTAGGATTTTTCGTTTTGTGTTATTTTTCTTTCTTTTGTTTAGGCTGTTTATTTTAGGAGTCAAATCAGAAGTGTTCATGTAATTATCGTCTTTATCAATGAAACAGTGTGTTTTCTAATCTGTGTGGGATTGTCACAATTTTGCAAATTACCGGTTGCCTGTAGAGTAGTTGGAACGCACTTTTCAAAAGCCAATTTTCATATTTTTTTCCAACTCTCTGCCAAGATGGTGTCGCTTAATCGAGGGTTATACTCGATTAATCGACCCCGTTTGTACGAAAAAAAAAAAAAAAAAAAAATTTTGGGAGGTCGATGAATCGACCCCTCTGTCGATTAATCGACCCCAAAGGGTCGATGCATCGACCTTTGGGATCGATTAATCGACCCTCTGCTGTTCAAAAAAAAAAAAAAAAAAAAAAAAAAAAAAAATTATTTTTTGGGTGTCGATGCATCGACCCCACTGTCGATTAATCGACCCCCAGGGTGTCGATGCATCGACCTTCAAGGGTCGATTAATCGACCCCACCTTTTTCTGTTTTTGTTTATTTTTTTTTCGCCGGCACTCCTATTGGAACTCTAATTTGCCTATTTTCTCACGTATATGGACTCCCTTAGACGTACTGCCACACCTTTTCATTGTTTCTTTTCTGTAGGACACCTCTTTCCACTCCTACTCCAACTCTATATTTTTCCCTTTATATTCACCTTTCGGCTCACTTTTCATTAACTCTGCACAATCTTTCTTATGGCCCGACGATTATATCTTACCAGAGCCCGATTATCAAAGATGGAGGAGACTGCTAAAAAGCGGGAGCGCCGCTCTCATCGGACGGTCCCTTTTGTGCCAAACAATGTTGAAATCATCGACCTCGATCCGATGATCATTCCTTACTGGGGAGAACCATCTCGAAAAAAGGTAAAACGCTCCACATCTCCTACACCGTGCATCCATACTGATATCGAGATAATTGATGTGATGCCGTCACCGTCTCCCCCATCTTCATCTCCTACTTTCGCCTCCCCACCTCCATCCTTACAATCGGTGGTGTCTCATCAATTTCCCCTTGATCTGTGGGAGAAATTGTTCCCTGTGCCTAAGAATATCAATTTACGTGACCCGAGGTGGATGGGTCCGCCTACCGATGATCAACAGAGTTGGATTCATGTGTAGTTTAGGATTTTTGTTTTAGGATTTATTAGTTTTTTCTTTCCTTTTTGTTTTGTTTTGTTTAGTTTAGGTTGTTTTTCTTTCCCTAAATAGTGTAACCATATTCCCTTCAATATATTTTTTGTCATGTTCCGATTTGATGCATATATTCTCTGCACCTGATCTTTGTGTTGAGGTACTTTTTTCATACAGGTTTGGGGGTGCGCTACTTCTTTCAGTCAATGAGGACATTGTCATCTTTAGGTTTGGGGGTATGGTTAATTATTTTGCGTCATTTATTTGTTTTATTTGAAAAAAATAAAAAAAAAATTTGATTTTTGAAGTCATCATGCACATTATTTTACGATTGTTTTCAAACTTTAGTTGATGATGCATGTGAATTTAATTTTGAGAATAATAGTGTCATATTTTGATTACTTGTATCTAAGATGAGGAAGCTTAATGTGATATGTTGTGGATAATTTTGATATTCATGCTTAGACTTTTTACACTGATACCAAGCTAAGACTTAGAAATCGATGAACTGTTTTGAATGGTGAATCTTAGGTTCTTAGTGGAGACTAAACCCAGTGAGCTTTATAGCTAATTTCCCGTCATTGATGAGTGAATATATAAACTCGGAGTTTTCTTTGAATACGACTTATTTTGCATTATCTCATACACTTTATTTTGACTTGTGACTTTGCATGAAATCAAATTTATATCATTATGTTAGAATGTACTGTATATCTACTCAAGACAAATAGGCAAAGTTACTATCTTTTAAGGATATGATTGAAGGCCATCTTTGGCTCGTTTGTGCTTAAAATGTCCCACCTCAAATAAATTTATCTTTCTAGTACCCCTTTGAGCCTATTGAAAATTTACCTTTATACATTCTTTGATAAGCCACGTTAACCTTTAACCCTTCACCATTTTACGAAAATTCAGCTTTACCCTTCTTATTTCTGAGAAATTAGGAACGAGGGATGAGAGTGAACGAAAAGAGAGTAAGTGGAGAGATACTGAGTTGTGGTGTTTACTGAGAGTGTATGGCAAAAATAAAAAGAAAAAGGGGAGAGAAAAAGAAAAAGAAAATTGTGAAAAATAATGAAAATAATGAGGTGCTTTAAGAAAAAAGGAAAAGAAAAAGTGAGTTGAGAAAAATAGAAAAAATAGAAAAAAATAGTGAGAGAGTAGAAAAGAAAAGAAGAGAAATAGAAAAAAAAAAAGGAGTTTCTTTTCCAATTTCTCAGAAACTTTGAATCCCAACTTCCAATTCTTTCTTACCCTTTCCTGAGCCCCATTACAACCCTAAAAAGACCTTCATGATCTGATCTTGCTTTAGTAACTGTCTTGTGGAGAGTAAATATGTGATACTTATGACACTTGATATGACATGCTTAGGATATACAAGTATCTTCTTATGAGATTTATTTTTGTTCATTGATTGCATCGTGTTTCATTTATTATGTGAGACCTTTTTATTTGCTTTGTATTGACCTCTCACATATGTGCGAAAACTTATCCATCATCTGTGTCTTTATATTTTGAGAGTATACCTAAAGTGAGGATTGAGTCAAAACAACAGATCCAACGATTTTCCGTTTGAACTAGTTCTGAGATGAATGAATTTTGGTTTGGTTATGCACACACTTCACGTTTAGGCATGAATGGATGAGCTATCTAACGATTTGAGCATTAGACTAATTTGAATGGATATTAGTATGATTAGTATAACATTGTTATTTAAAATTGAGAATTAGCATGTTGAATTGATTAATGATTTTTGTTTTTGAATGGTATATATGTTATCAAAATCATGTTTTGAAAACTCAATTTTATCGATGATTTCAAAAATGTATTGAAGTTTGTGGGTAACTTCACTGTAAACCCTCAGGAGACACAACTCCTCCACTAGGATCACCTAGGGGTTTAAAGGCTTGTTGCACATGCTAAGTGCAATCGTGTTCCCTACGAAAGTGGCATTTATTTTCTTTAGTTGCTTTGCTCGAGGACTAGCAAAGTGTAGGTTTGGGGGTATGATGAGTACTGAAAAATGAGGATATTTCACCCCTAAATACCTATATTTAGCTGTCCGATGAAGGCTATCTGATAAGATTTATTAGATTTGAAGTGTTTCAGGTAAATATGAGCCAAGTATAGAAAACAGTGCAAGAAGTCTGAATATAATGCAAAAACACTGCAATTTCGGGTAATCAAGAACTTGGTACGACTTGCGGCTAAATGTGGACCTTCAAGACGGCCGAATTGCAAAATTGTCAAAACATGAAAGTTGTAGATCTTTTTGTCAGCTTTCCAACGGCGCAAGAATCGTCTCAATCAGAGTTCGGGACAGAAAGTTATGGCCGAAATACTGAAGCAGTGTCTGAACCACAAAAAGTGCTGATTTTCACGGATTTCTGGGGTCGATGCATCGACCCTACAGGTCGATTAATCGAGCCAGAGTTGCAGTCTGACACGATTCTGACACTAGAAACGTGATTTTGTGGAAGAATTGTTGGCTCGATGCATCGAGGGTCATGAGTCGATTAATCGACTATAAAAAGTCGGTTTAGGATACTGTGCGCGACGGAATCTATTTAAAGACTCAAACACTTCGGGAAAAAGTAGTAATGGTAGAGTAGAGTAGAGTAGAGAATTAGGAGTAGTAGTAGAGATTAGAATTAGAGTTTTTTTTAGAGAGTTTTAGTTCTTAGTGTTCTTAGTTTTTAGCCATTATTTTTCATAGAAATAGGAAGTTTTATTATTTCTTTTTGAGAGCTTTGTTCTTTAATTTTTCAAGTATTCATTCCTTCAGTTTTGTTCAAAGTTTATTTCTGCATTTATTTCGTTTCTGAAGATTATCATCCGTTTGAAGTTTGAGGTAATTTTAATTAATGTTATTTTCCCGTCTTTATTTATTTATGTCATTTACTTACAATATGTGTGGCTAAATTTATAGGGATGGGGATCTAATGATTCCCATCCGAGGGATGTACTTTTAATAATATAAATTAGGGATTAAAATATGAGATTTTATTTTTATGGATGTTGTGCTATCATGAATGGATGAAATCCCCGCCACTAACCGGGATCGCGTGTGCCGAGTCATGCCCGGGATCTCAGATTTGTGACGGTAATTTTACCCTATCATTGTTATGGTCTTTGTGTTTTCGTTGTGTGGATTTAATTATGATTATGTTCTGGGATCGAGTGTGCCGAGCCATGCCCTGGATCTTGGTTCTGTAATGGTAATTTTATCTTAAATATCCCTAATCTGAATAAAGTGTGCCGAGCCATGCCCTTGATTTCAGATTTATAAGTGGTATTCTTGTTGGAATTTTCACCCACTTTGGGGATGATTTTTATTTGAACCTGAGATCATGCGTGTCTAGCCGTACCCTTGATCCCAGATCTAGATATATGAAAATCATCTAAGTCCTGATTGCAGGGATGCAACGTGGAACCTATTAGGGTGTTGACCATTGATCTTCCATAAAAGATGTTTGTTACCAATGAAGTATCTCATAAGTTAATCCTTAGATTTATATTATAGGAAGAACGAACCAAAGATGGGAGGATTTAGTATCTTCATCTTTATCATCATCATCTTCACTTTTATTTGCGAATTATCAATTGAATTTTATTTTGTAGTCATTAATTACCATCAATCGCTTAAATCATAAAATTGGTAGAATACTGTTAGATCTTAATAGATTTCTAGAATTGCTTGTCTCTTTTAGATGTTTCAACATTAATCCTCGTGGGAACGATCTCGTACTCCGCACCCACTATATACAAATCGATTCGTGCACTTGCGAGTAAAACATTACATTAAAAAAATCACATCAAGAACGATAGTGTGTTAGCGCTAAGCGATGTCTTGACCAATGAGTTGAATAACTACGCGAGGAAATATGAGTTATGAGTTGAGTCGGTTCACGGAAGGGTTAGCCGATAGGGTATCGATTGGGGATGAGTTGAGTTTCGAGATCGAATGGGTCATGACACGCCGATAGGGTATGACGATCGGGTCGGTCATAATACCGGGAATATTACGAAAGGTAAACATATATAAAAAAAAAACTTATAATAATCCATGATAGGGACATATTTTTCGTAAATACTTAAGGTTATACTCTATAATCGTTGACTGATTTTAACTTGATAAATAAACATATTCAAAAAAATATTTTATAAAATGGGTTAGAACTCTGAAATTATCCCCATCAGCCAATGGGTCAAAAACCATTAGATTTATAATGACGAAATAGATAAAAGAATATGTTTTTAAATGATAGATTTGGCATATATATATATATATATATATATAAACAGAAAATAAAGTAAAAGGGCTTCAAGGTTACGGGTTGGTGGCCATCAGAAAATGGGTCGCGAGTGCGCACCCGGTGGCGATCGGCCATGCGGGTATCGATGAGCCGACCACAAAATAAAAGAAAAACAGAAGATGAGGAATAGCAGAGGGAGAGATGAAGAAGGAAAAGAAGAAGAAAAAGAAGAAGCAGCAGCTTACCAAGAAGTTGAATAGTGGGTTGGAGAAGAGGGTCGGCCCCTATTTATAGCCAGAAAGGGTGAGGGAGGTGACGTGAAGGGGATGGTGTCGTGTGCATGCGAGCCTGCCGTCGAACAGCGCCGGACCACCGGCCATGCCGAGCTCCATGCCTCCGTAGCGAGGTTCTCGCTTCAGTCTCAGGGTCGACATATGGGGTAGGTGAGAGAGAGAGCTGGTGTTAAGCAGGGATAGAAGAGCAAGGTTATAAGGGGTTTAGGTCGGGTCTGACCTGGACCTAGTTCGGGCCAAGAGATGGGTCGGGTTAGTCTAGCCTGGGTCCTCACGCTACCTCTTGTATTGTCCTTGTCGATTATGGATTTTGGCAGTTGCTCTAGTGCCACTACAAAAATAAGGTGTTTCAGCGGCACTTGCTTTTAAGGTAGTTTTTGATAGCGACAGGACTAATAGCAGCAGTTTTTAGTAATGACGGGACTAATAGCAGCAGCTTTTTGTTAAAAAATTGCCGCTAATAGTCTTATTTTTTGTAGTGTGCCTTTCAACCTTCCAATGACCTTGAGCATTGAGCTATTTCCTCACGGAGCTGGTGTTATGTGACCGACTCGATCACAAATTGGATTGATTCGGGGCGCCAATTTTGTACGTGGCATAAGAAAACGAGTTACTATTAAGAAAGCGGCATTAGCGTTTGGTGATTGGATATTAGAATCACTTTTTGAGATATATGTCATGTTATCTAATAATCTTTGATGTAAAAGATTGAGACAAAAAATGATAGGGAGCCATTACTTGCACACACATTTTAAGTGATTGCACAGAATTAATTAAAATTTGTCCTTGCACATGTTTTGTGTAATTGCACCATAAAATTTTAAAAATCGCACCTTAATTACAGTGGTTCCCTCTCTTTCTCTCAACAGATATTCTCTCTCCACCCCTGTTCTCTCTCACTGAAAAAATGCTCACCACCCACGAGAAAAGTGCCGAAACCAACCGTAGCTTGAGGCTTGTCAGATGTGGGAACCACCCAAAAATATTTTGATTCACAAGTTGTCCTGGATGATCCTAAAAGTCAAACCTCAAAACCGCAAAACCTCGCAACCTCAAAGGCTCTTTACCCCGTTTCTTTCTCGTCTTTCTCCTTTTCAAAGTAATATCAAACTTCTCATCATCTTCCCATAAAATCTATCTTCAATCCCATTAAACCACATCACTAAATCAACCCCATTCAACTATTTCAAAACGTACTTAGTTATGGCTCTTTCTAAAAAAACCACTCTTTAGAGTAATTCAGGACTTGCATGATAAATGAGTTTTCGGACAGACCATCCTCAAATAATCGCTCTGTTTTTCGCATATGGGTTTTCAAATGGGATACTATTTTCTCTCTCTAAAAAACCTTTATATCTCTCTCTTTCTGCAACACCATCAGAGATTCAAAATTCATAACCCATCTCAAGTTGAGACGTGTCGATATAGAAAACCGATCTCCTTTTACTTAAAAACTTTCGGAGATTAGTATGAGAAACGAAGAATATCCCTTCTCGGAGCTAATTTGATGTTCAAAAACTCACCGGAGCATAGCCTCGTCACCGACCTCAAGATGGTTAGAGTGGTGCAACTATAAGGATATCTTAGTCATTCTAGAAAATAATAAATAATAAATTCTTATTAGATTCAGTGCAAGGACATAGAATCAGTGTGCAAGTAATGGCTCCCAAAATGATATCAATCCAATCTACTTAAACACCATCCAAAGAGAAGAGATTTGACATTGGGGTTAATCATAAAAACCAATAAATGCTTGTGAGAGAAATTAAAGGAATAAGAGAGAAAAGCGTATGGAAACTTGTGAGAATAATTAAAGGAATAAGAGAGAAAAGCGTATGGAAACTTGTGAGAATAATTAAGGAGTAAGAGAAAGAAACTAATGTGGAGGAGAAAGAGAGATCCAATCCTCTCTCAAAAATTTTCTTCTTCCTTCCAACAAAATAGCAGACTTATTTTGGATAAGATTTTAGGCAAAAATAAATAAATTAAAATTTTTCTCTTTATCCCAATGAAATAGCAGCCTTAGTTTGAGTAAGATTTTAAACAAAAAAAAAATACCGACTATTATATTTAGAGAAAAATAATAAAGAAAAATTTTGTTTGATCACTGATGATTGCGCACACAGTATTCAAATTTTAGAAGGAAAAAAAATAATCAAGAGGACACGCATGAGCAAGGTATCAAAATCTCGACACCGATGTCGTATCGATTGATACATATCGATTTTCCGCTAAATCGACACGTATCAGATATCCGACAAGATCGATGTCGACACGTATCGGGTTTTTTAGTTTCTTTTTTTATTTTTTATTTTTTAATACCCGAGACCAATACCGATTTCGGTGGAGAGTCATTTCAGATAAATTTTAGAAACTTTCGGAAAATTGTCCGAAAAATAAAGAAAAATAAGTTTTAATATCTACAAAAAGTTTAAATAAAAATACTATGTGCGCAATCACCCACGATCAAATAAGATTTTTTTTATTTTTTTTTCTCGAAATATAATAGTCGGTATTTTTTTTTTTACCTAAAATCTTACCCAAAATTAGACTATTATTTCGTTGGAATAAAGAAAAAAAAATTAATTTATTTTTTTTTGCCTAAAATCTTACCTAAAATAAGGCTGTTATTTTGTTGGAAGGAAGAAGAAAAATTTTGAGAGACAATTAGTTGGGTCTCTCCTTTCTCTCTCCTCCACATTAGTTTCTCTCTCTTACTCTTTTAATTTCTCTCATAAGTTTCTACACATTTTTCTGTGTTTACTCCTTTAATTTCTCTCACAGGCATTTATTGATTTCGCCAATTAACCCCACTATCATATCTCCTCTTTGTATGATAAGAGATAAAGCAGATCCTGATTTATAGTCCTACTTGGTAGGACCTTACCAAACCCCATAAAATCAAAGCAAACCCATCTAAGGCCATCTAATTTTATAGCTATTATGTAAATTGGACAAACAATTAATCTGATAGGGTGTTTGAGTGCATTGAATTGGACAATGAAGAATAGCTTTTACAAAAGAAATTATGAGCTTATTGGCATCAATACGGAGCACATGATATTTTCAGATGACACATCCCAAACAGATGGTTCCACGTCATATTCCATCTTATGCGTTCCACTTACCGGTATTGATGATCCATGTAAGGCAGGTGGTGCATCGGTCCATGCATCTAATATTAGAGCTCAATAATAGAAGGGTACCTCTGTTTGTGCCCACGCATCCTCTGAAAGTGCTCATGTCTCGTACCTTTGAAAATAATTGACTGCCTCCGATCAGATAATAGAGATCGTTTTCTTTTTATTTTTTTAATTGTATTTTTATTAATATAAAAATTGGAAAAGAGACCCGAAAATGCCAAAAAATCTCAAGCCAACACCGCATATATTGCTGTTTGGAAAATCGGACTTCCAGGAGAAAACCAATTAGATAGGTATCTGGGCAACATAAAAAACCCAAAAAGGAAAAAAACCTACGAGAGGAGGAAACCGGAATGGCTGGAAAAACACCTCCTTCAAACCAAAAAACAAAACATTAATAAGAGAAAGAAGATGCACTACACCGAATTGTCTCATGGTGAAGGTGGATGAGTTTTCTACCCCAGCAACAATAGCCTAAGAGCATAGAGTGAGAATGTTGTCCTGAATTAAAGATCCTTCACTAAACTGACCTCCCCTACATCTGATACAATTTCTCAAAAGCCAAACATCGCATATGAGAGAATAATGAATATACGACCATGACCATTACTTAAAGCCACCGAATAGCTGAATATCCCAATCTTTCAAAAGTTCTATCAGTCCTTTGTGCGAGCAAGCAGTAATAACAAAGGCTTTGAAAGTGTTCATCCACATTAGCATCTTATAGCATAGGAGAAATAAATGATTTATATCTTCACCATCATCAAGACACAAGAAACACTTTCAATCAATGCACATACCTGTTCGGGTTAAGTGGTTAACGGTAGAGATTCTTCTCCATTGAACCATTCATAAAAAGAAGGTGATTTTCGATGGGATCTTGAGATTCCAGATATAAAACCAATCAACTTTATCGAAGTTCTCCACCATTGATTTGTAGGCCGATTTGACGAAAAATGGCTTGTTGCAATTAGTGGCCCAGATGCGGCAATCCGGAAGGGTCAAATTGCGGCAAGTATTATCCAAAATGACGGAAAGAGCGCAAAATTCAGTAATTTATGTATCATTAAGTCTCCTCTTGAACTTGATGGTCCAATGGCTAGAAGCATTCGAATCGAAAATGTCATTGATATAAGCATTCGGATTATCGGCAATAATGAAGAGACTAGGGAATTGAAAATGTAAAGGATTAGATCTTGATATCATGATGCACCTATCAGACAATCAGTTTTTTATTCCATGTGTAATAGATCTCCAAAAGATGGCCCTAAATTCACATTTGACCGTGATGTGTGCCATATGATTTAAGGGCCATTTTTTTGGGATTTGTGAGACATGGAATAAAATATTGGCCGTCTGATAGGTGGTTCATGATCGCAAAATCTATTATAATTTGGTTGAAGCACGATCTCCATTATTAGAAATGAAGCAATCAATGATTTTTAAGGGGTCTAGGACATGGCGCTTTCAGAAAATGATGGGCGCGAACAAAGGTACTCATAGAAGAATTGGTATAGTGTAGCAGACCTGTTTACTCCGAAGAAATGGTGAAACCTATAGTTTCACTAATTTGCATGCTCATAAATGGGTGTCTACTTCTAAGTTCGGGACTTCCAGTGAGAACGAACCGGTAACCAACTCAAAACAGGAAGAGGACTGCTACTCCCACACCATTTTTTTCTCCCTGCACATAAAATAGGACTGCACAAAAAAAAAAGAGTGGTGTGCAGATGAAAAAAGTTGGTGTCTGTCCAGACAATTTATTTTATTTCACAAAAGAAACACAAAAGGAAACCTATGTTCGCGCCCACCTATTTACTAAAAGCGGCTACTTAATAACGGCGTTCCCTACCGGCTAACACTCTATCAGACATTATTAAGAGGGGACAAATTGAGGTTTCCAACACAAAATTAGGAAAAGTTTTTGCACCCAAAAGCTTCTATGAACACACTTTTCTATAGATGATATATCTTTTGGATCTTTATTAGCAACGATAAAGTAAAATTGATTTATCATTATTTTTCATTAATGGGTTCGCCGGTAGAAAGAGTTGGTGTGCTACTAAAAATGTAGTAAAATTGATTTATCATTATTTTTCATTAATGAGTTTGTGGGTAGAAAGAGTTGGTGTGCTACTAAAAATGATGTGCCAGAAAAAAAAGTGGTGCATATAGCAGCCTTAAAAAAGCTGCTACAAAAAGACCATTCAAGTGGACGATCAGAGCCTCAAATGAACATCAACTCAGCTTAAATGAATAAAATTGCTCTAACCAAATAGTTTACGGCTGTTTTTGGAATTGCTCTTTGAGAGAGTAGAAAAAAGCAGCAGCTGTTCTTTGGGGAGGGAAAGAAGGATTGAAAGAAAATAAAAGAGAGGATGCACTTTGAAAGAGGAAAAACAGCTCTCTTTAAAAGAGCATGATTTTTCATGTTTTTTTAAAGAGTGATGTTTTTTTTTTTTAATGTTTCAAAGAGCAGCCTCTCTTTTTTTATTTCTCTAATCCTTCTCTCCCTCCCATATTCATTTGCAACAATAAAGAACAGCGAGTTTTCTTTTCTACTCTTCAAAAGAGCAATGCCAAACACAGCTTAAACAATGGCCGCTGTGAAATTTGTCTTAAAGAGAGCCACATTAACTGATGAAAAGAGCTTGACTTTCAAGTATTTAGATTCTAGTGTAAGTATATTTGAGTCCGGTGTCTTTTAGCAGACACCAGCTCTTTACTCATTCTCTGTCAAGAGCAGGTTTTATCCTATATGCTCTGGTGGAGAGAAGGCGGAGAGCTCTTTTATCACTTAAAACAGATCCCAGTCAGAAGCAAATGTGGTGGAAAAGTGTGATAACAAATGCTATTATAGCTCCCTGCCGGAGCAAAGAGCCAAAGAGCTGCCCTTTGACTCAGGAGAAACATGCCTCAAAAACAAACTTTTTGGCAAAAAATACCCAGCTTCAAACGTTTTAGAAAAATAATGCTTTCACGGATTTTGAAACTTCAAAATTCCATAAAAACATTGTTTTTTCTAAAAATTTTTAGAAAAAACAGTGCTTTCATGGTATTTTGAAGTTTCAAAATCCGTGAAAGTATTGTTTTTCTAAAATGTTTGAAGTTGGGTATTTTTTGCTAAAAAATTTGTTTTTGAGGCATTATTTTCTAAAGTGCCCTAACCCAAACGCAGTCTAAATGCTTAGGAAGGAACATTCTCTTCCAATTAGTTGGAATTAACTTTTCTTCCCGAAACTAGAAACCTTAGAAGTCACTGGTGCAAGAGATAGATAGTTAATTTGTCAATTAATGGCATTGAAAAAAATTATTCTCAATCAATAACTCACTCTACTGCTAAAGAAAGAATTCATGTGTGATGCTTCGCTTGGTGCCTGGAACTAAATTGAATCTATGAGTAGCTTGATGTATGAGTAGTTTCTACGAGTTGCCCAACAAAACGCCCAAGAAGGGTAGGAACAAAAGGAACAGGTTTCCATATAAACCAATAGCTCTGGAGATTGAGTCCACTTCTTCGTAGAATATTGGGATCATTGTGAAGGTGCATTTTAAGAAAGCATACGAACATGTGGATTGGGATTTCTTAGACTATCAAATGGGTAGAATGGGCTTAAGTGAAAATGTAATGACCCTAAAATTCTGAAACATTCTAATTGCTTTGGTGTACGTGTCTGATACAAAAATCGAGATGAATTAAAAATTTTATAATAATAATACTGATAGTGATATTATTATTCTGTAAGCACATGAAGCCATAGGTCAAGTATTATGCGAGTCCGAGTTCCTGACGAGCTATTTGATAGAATGCTATACACTGAGTATGTGTAAGCACTCAACACCGAAATAAAATTTTGGAGAAATGAAAATATCAAGGATATTTTCATGTGTTAGCATATAAGAGAATGAAGGTTTAGGAAAACCTACACCTCTCTTCTTTGATCTGAATTTCTACCTGCAAGCTCACTTGAGTACGGATTTTTATATTGTGCGTTGCGTAGCTCAAGTTCTAGAGAACTCCCTCTGTAAAATCAGTGTGAGAGAAGCCCTAGATCGTAGATCCTCTGAATTAGAGTGTGAAGGAATCGACGTGTGTACGTCGAATCGGTTTGGGAAGGCAATACACTGTGTGTTGACGTGGTGATACACCTCTGGTTCATTGGGGAGATCGAATAAGCAAACTCTTGAATCTCGAGTCCGAAACCCACTTTGAACCGAGGATGCTATGAAACAAGAAACAACCATCAAAGTGGTGAGTTATTAGGTATTTGTAGGAGATTACATGTCATTAATATGTATTTATGTGTGCTTGAATGATTTGTGGAGAATCATAAAGGCTATAATTGAAATAGGTTAAAAATCAACGAACTGTATTAATGACAGAAACTGTCATTTCTGATCGATCAAATTGAGTATTTGATCAATCAAATTATAATTCGAACGATCAAATTTGAAATTTGATCGATCGAATTATATAAACCCCCTATAGAACAGGAGGGTGATTTTGAAGAAGTTAATGTCTGATAAGTTCGATCAATCAAAATGGGGATTTGATCGATCAAATTTGAAACTGATCGATCAAATTATAAAGTGATCGATCATATGTGAACTGATCGATCAATTGAGAAATTGATCGATCGAACTGTGAGATTGATCGATCAAATTGGGGATTTGATTGATCGAATTTTATAAATACCTTATATAACAGGAGGCCTGTTTTTATGAAAATTTGACTTTAAAAATCAGATCGATCAAACATGAGGATTGATCGATCAAATTAAGGATTCGATCGATCAAATAAGGAGATTAATCGATCGAATTTCCTCTATTCTGCATATGTAAAATGATGGGTTTCGATCAATCAAATTGTGAATCCAATCGATTAATAGGAAGTTGATCGATCAGATTTTCCTGTTCTGTCTATGAAGGTTTAAGGGATTCTATCGATCAAATGAAGTGATTGATCGATCGAATAGTGAATCTGATTGATCAAATAGGAAGATTGATTGATCGAATTCCTCTGTTTTGCCTTTTTTGGTTTTCTAAGGAAAACAAAGCTAGACTTTGTACCAGTTATTGTTCTAACACTTCTGACACCTAGTACACTGTATGTATGGTCTAGGTTAAAACTGAGACACTTTAAAAAGTTTTGGATTTGCTTAGAAAGACTTGATCTGAGACAGGAGAAATTCAACTTAACTTGTATCTTATTATGACTACATATTTTTCTAGCATCTGTATCTGACTTCTTCTGTTTTAAAAACATGTCTTGCATATAAATGAAAGCTCTGTTATCTCTGATCTATGTTATCTGATTCCTGCCATCTGTCATCTACTATCTGATTCCAAATGTTCTGTATGTATATTGATTTAAGTTCATGTGACGAATCCCCCTAATGTGGCAGGATACTCACGACCGGTACGACGAGATATCCGTGTATCTGATTTGTAAACTCCCTGGGACAAGTTGCACTCCTTTGAAGAAGCTTGATTCAAATATCTGAAATTGTTCATTGAACGACGATGATCGGAGTTACCCATCAACAAACATCTGGCTACCATGTGCTATATTCATGAGAGTTATTTAAGTGTAGAATTTAAGTCATAAAATACTGTATGCGTAGCATCTGAAAACTCTGAGAATAAAGTCTGTTTTCTGATATTCTACATCTGTTCTGTTCTTTAAAGTTCTGCATCTACTATCTGATCATCTGTCTACATTCTCTGATTTGACATCTGTTATGAGTTATGTTCTGCAAACCATGTTTTATATTTTAGATGCAATTTAACTAAGTTTCTTCTATTGAGCTTAGATGATTAGTTCACCCTGATTTTATATCATAGGTTCTGAGGTTAGGGCACCTAGTACTGAGAGTGACCCGGACTATCAGCCTGAGGCTAAGGTTGAGGAGGAGGACATTGACACCCCTGCTGACGAGCTCTATAAGAAGTTTGGATATTAGTCTTGTATTTTTGGGATCTGTACATGTATTTTGGATTATCTGTGTGTCTGGTGGCTACTATTCTGTATTATTTTTTGTAGATATTTTACTTATGATTTTATACATTCTATAGGAACCACTATTGGGAACCATTGTTTTGGGTGATGGATGTCCATCACCAGTGGTTCTTCTTGATTCTTTTTTGAGGATGTATATTATTTTGTTATACTTATATATATTGTCTTGTTTCCTTTCTTTTATTTTGAGCCTTATATAATAACTCGATCTGCCACTCTAATTTGTGTCTGCTCTAATTTCTACTAGATAAGTAGACACTCCTTGTTTTATTATGGGGATCATCAAGGGTTATGATCCTGATGGCATGGATTTTCGGGTGCAAAAATCCGAGCTATCACAAAAAAATAGAACTCCGAGATTAAAGGTTGCATTTTGTCGGTGCGGCTATCAGTGCTGATTAACAGTGCGGTGGACTGTTTTTTTTTTTGCATTTCGTGAAGGTTTTTTTCAAGGCGACCCTCTACCTCGGTCTTATTGTTGACGCGGGGAAGGTCGAAGTGATTAAGTGATTTGCTCTCCAAAGCTAATGAGCTCGGTATATTGAAAGGGTTTAAGGCACGAGAAATGAAGTAGAAATCAC
The DNA here is from genome assembly GCA_021018995.1 of Chloranthus sessilifolius. Classification (NCBI taxonomy): domain Eukaryota; kingdom Viridiplantae; phylum Streptophyta; class Magnoliopsida; order Chloranthales; family Chloranthaceae; genus Chloranthus; species Chloranthus sessilifolius. Next base: position 25,895,750 of record CM037597.1, on the reverse strand, counting down.
TCATTTGCAATACAATGATGATATCATCATTTTCATTGAAGGGGAATGTATGCTTAAATGGTTGGTTAGCGAACCGAAATTCTCCCTTCTAGCTGCCCTGTACGAGAATGAAGCTGGAACTTTAAAGAATTTTTTTTGTGGGCAGAGTGGACGATAAATCCAAGATCCATTTGGCAAGTTAATGGCTTCTAAGCAGGACAAGAGAAGTGAGGGGCATGCGCATCACATGCTTAAAATTTTTTAATTAAACCTTACTGTTGTAATTGTTTGGCAAATTGGGTTAGAAAAAGAAGTGATGCAGCGCTAAACTGCAACCTTCCACTAGAACTGTTGATTTTTAAGAAGAAATACCAGAAATCTAATGGGCATCCACCTTTCTTGTTGATTCACACGAATACCAAGAGAAACGGGAAACAAAAATCTCGAAGACCTCAAACTTTCAATATATTCAATCATGATTTTCGTTTGGTTTACATCCATTAAATAGAAAAGAAAGCAAAATTTACTAAAAATAGCAAAAACGACATAAGCATATAGACGGAAAGATATTGTTGTTAGAATCAATCCAGAATCGAAACGGATTGATTCTGAGTTGTAAATCTCCGGGAATTGCGAAAGCGATTATTTCCTAAAATAGCAAAATTGCTATTTTCGGGCCTTGAACGAAGGAATTTTCCTAAAAAATGTGAACCTCACAGCATATAGCTATGACTATTGACCGTTTGGGCATTTCCATTCCAAAATGGGCCTTCACGGGATTTTATGACGTTTAGGTCCATGATTTCTACTAGTGCCTAACCCAAAATTGTAACGAGTGGACAAAATTTTAGCGAGTGGACCTACGCCGAGGGCCTCCATGTAATCATCCACGGTGATTTGTACTACATCATTCTCCCCAGGCTAAAGAGAATTCGCCCTCGAATTCGTAGTTTCGTCTTTCGAGCTATCACCATGATAAGGAACTAGGTGTTTGACATTAAAGACATCAGACGTGCGATAATTGCTCGGAAGTTTCAATTGATAGGCATTTGGGTTTATTTTCTCCACGATCTTGAGTGGACCAATCTTTCGAGCAGCTAGTTTGTTATATTCTCCTATCGAGAATCGATCCTTCGTCAGGATGGCCCACACAAAATCCCCAACATCAAATTCTAGAGGACGATGATTCTTGTCTGAAGCGTGTTTATACTTGGCAGTGGCTTCCAATAGGTTCTGCTCTATAGCTTTGTGCACGTTCTAGATTGCAGTAATTAGGTCATCTGCCTTTTTAGGAACACGCTTCAAGTTCGGTACAGGGGCCAAATCCAGTGGCGACCTCGGGTCAGCACCATATGTGATATGGAAGGGAGAAAATCCCGTACTGTAATTGATCGAACGGTTGTAGGCGAACTCTGCCTGGTATAGCTTATGGTCCCACGATTTGAGGTGATCTCCTACCAAGCTATGCAATAGATTGCCCAATGAGCGATTCACCACCTCGGTTTGACCATCAGTCTGTGGGTGATACGCACTACTAAAGTCCAACTTTGTGTTAGCAATGCGCCATAAGCTCCTCCAGAAGTGGCTGAGGAATCGTGTATCTCGATCAGAAACTATGGAAACGGGCAATCCATGAAGCTGATAAACCTCCCGAAAATAAAGATGAGCGACGTTAATAGCATCCGTAGTCTTTTTGCAGGCTATAAAGTGTGCCATCTTCGAGAATCTGTCCACCACTACAAAGATGGAGTCCACCCCTTGCTGTGTTTGAGGAAGTTCTAGGATGAAATCCATGCTCACATGATCCCATGGGCGATTCGGTACGGGCAGAGGCATATAAAGGCCTGCATTGGTTGCGGTTCCCTTAGAAACTTGGCAGATACGACACCTTCCACGAACTTAGTTATCTCTCGACGCATCAACGGTCAGAAGTACGTACCCATCACGGCATGCAAAGTTTTGTCACGTCCCACGTGACCCTCATCATGTATCTCCTGGATTATCTTTAAGCGGAGGCTAGACTCGGGAATGCATAAAAGATTTCCTTTGAAAAGGAAACCATTGTGTATCACAAACTCAGATCTTGCGCCTGCCAGTACATCACTCCAAATGGACACAAAATAGGGGTCAACAAATAAGAGATCTGAAAAAGAATCAAAATCGAGTACCTTTATGTGCATCGTAGTTAGTAAAGAGGTGCGCCTGCTAAGTGCATCTGCCACTTTGTTCAAGGCACCGGATTTATGCTTGATGACGAACGTGAACTGTTGAAGGTAGGCAGCCCAACCAGCGTGCCGACTGGAGAGCTTGTCTTGATTATTGATGTGCTTCAAAGCATCATGATCCGTGTATAGAACAAACTCATGATAGGACAAGTAAGATCGCCAATGCCGCAGGGCTCGCACCACCGCATAAAACTCCACATCATATGTGCTATAATTTAGTTATGCCCCATTCAACTTTGCGCTAAAAAAAGCAACCGGTTTACCGTTCTGACTCAATACTGCCCCAATACTGACTTTGGAGGCGTCGGAGTGTAACTCGAATGGTTGAGAAAAGTCTAGCAATACGAGGACTGGTGCCGATGTAATGAACTGCTTGATTTTGTGAAAAGCTTCTGTGGCTGCTTCGGTCCATGAAAATTTTCCTGTCTTCATGCAATCCGAAACTGGTGCCATGATCGTGCTAAAATTTGGGATGAATCGCAGATAAAAGGACACGAGGCCATGACAGCTGCATACTTCAAACAGATTAGTAGGTATAGGCCATTGTTTGATGGCTTCTACCTTCGATTCATCTACTGAAATATCGTCTTTGCCCACCACGTAGCCCAGAAAGAGGACACTATCCGTCATAAATGCGCACTTGCTAGCAGCATCAAAGAATTTATTCCTACGCATCACCAAAAGAACCTCTCGCAAGTGTTGCAAGTGCAAAGCTGGGTTAGCACTATAAATTAAAATATCATCAAAATAAACTACAACAAATATTCCAATGAAAGGGTGAAAGGCTTGGTTCATCACTCGCATAAAAGTGATCGGGGCATTGGAAAGTCCAAATGGCATAACCATCCATTCGAATAAGCCCTCACGAGTTTTGAAGGCGGTTTTCCACTCGTCTCCTTCTCGGATTCTGATCTGGTGGTATCCGCTCTTCAAGTCGAGCTTACTAAAGATAGTAGCTCCTCCTAATTGATCCAACAGGCCATCCAATCGTTGGATGGGAAAGCGGTAGCGCACGGTAATTTTGTTTATAGCCATACTATCGACACACATACGCCATGACCCGTCCTCTTTTGGTGTAAGTAATGCTGGTACTGCACCAGGACTAAGGCTCTCCCTGATGTGTCCCTTATCAAGCAATTCTTCTACCTATCTTCGCAACTCATCATGCTCCTTTGGACTCATACGATAGTGAGGTCTATTCAGTGGAGAAGATCTTGAGACAAGGCCAATTTGGTGTTGAATGTCCGGTTTCTACTGCGACCTTGATAAATCGATTTATAGATAAGAGGTTAGATCCCTCCCTAGCTAGTGGTTTGGGTACCAACTCTTTCTTGGGTATTAACACAATTTTGATGTTATGGAACATAAAATTATATGTCTTCAATCGACCATCATGTGAAACACTCCTATCATACTGCTATGGTCTCCCCAGCGAGATATGGCATGCATCCATCCGAACGACGTCACACCATATCTTATCTTTATAATTACACCCAATAGAAAATGAAACCAAACACCGTTTAGAAACTGTTACATCGTTTCCTGCCTTAAGTCATGATAATTTGTAAGGATTGGGATGTGTTTCTGTAGGTAGCCCCAACTTCTGTACCGCTTCTTCTGCAATCACATTCTCGCAACTGTCCGAATCGATAATGAATCGACACACTTTTCCTTCAATCGTGCACGTTGACTGAAATATGTTACTTCGCAGCCACCCATTCCCATTGGCCGCTTTAAGAGTCAAGCAAGTCCTGCGCACCATAAGCAATCGGCTTTCATCCCCCTCAACACGTTCCTCTTCCGTAGTGTCGAAGATGGGATTTATTTTGGGTTCGTCGTCTTCCTGATCTGGATCTTCCATATGGTCTATAAAAAGAGCTTTTCCGGCGCGATCCCCTTTCTGACAATTTGTAATTCGGTGTCCGACCTCCCCACATTTAAAACATCGGGGACCACCAGTAGGGGCTCGGGTAGGCTGCCCACTGATTGGTGGTTTCTCGCCTCCCCTCGATGTATTGGTTTGGTGTTCAACAGCACCTGCGGTACTACTCAATGTCGGGCCATACGATCTACGACCGAGTTGTTTCTCGAACTGCAAGGCTCTCTAATGTGCCTCTGCGACATTTAAAGGGTCAAACAAATTAAGAGTGTCCTGAAATTGAATCCGCATACCCCCAATATATCGAGAGACTAGTTGGTCATCGGACTCCGTCAGGTCGTTGTGTGCCAGCAATCGGTAAAACTCCGTTGTGTACTCGTCAACAGTTTTCGCCCCCTGCCGCAAGTTCTGCAACTATTGATATAACACTATGGTAAAGTTATGAGGTAGAAACGCCGCTCGCAGAAGTTTCTTTAGTTTCTCCCATGTATATACCTTTCGCATTCCTTGTCGGACGCGTGTGACCTTAACTTATTGCCACTATGCGGCGGCTCGCCCTCGAAATCTGGTTGCAACCAAAGGGACCCGCTTGTTTTCGGGTACCTCCTTGAACTCCAAGATCTCCTCGATGGAATAAAGCCAGTCGAGAAACTCTTCGGGTTGCACGCTGCCTTGGAATTCAGGCAGATCTATACGTAACCCGGCATCCCATCGTCGTGGATTCCTCTCTCTGGGTCGTCGCGGTGGCTCTGGATCACTAAATACGTTATCGAACTCAAGTTCTTCATCATCCACGTACTCTGAATGATCTGGGGTTGGATTCGTTCGTCGTTCATCCCTGGCCATAAGGGCAGCCACTTGGGTCGTGAGTGCCTCTATCTGCCGTGTCAATCGGGCGACATCATCGCGCTCGTAAACATTGTGAATAGGCACTTCCCGGCGACCATCACGTCTAGGCGGCATGCTGTATAAATGATCCCTGGATCTTAGAGCTCTGATACCAACTGATGCAACGCTAAACTGCAACCTTCCACTAGAACTGTTGATTTCTAAGAAGAAATACTAAAAATCTAATAGGCATCCACCTTTCTTGTTGATTCACATGAATGCCAAGAGAAACGAGAAACAAAGATCTCGAAGACCTCAAACTTTCAATATATTCAATCATGATTTTCATTTGGTTTACATCCATTAAATAGAAAAGAAAGCAAAACTTACTAAAAATAGCAAAAACGAGATAAGCATATAGACAGAAAGATATTGTTGTTAGAATCAATCCAGAATTGAAACGGATTGATTCTGAGTTATAAATATCCGGGAATTGCGAAAGAGATTATTTCCTAAAATAGCAAAATTGCTATTTTCGGGCCTTGAACGAAGGAATTTCCCTAAAAATTGTGACTATTGACCGTTTGGGCGTTTTCGTTCCAAAATGGGCCTTCACGGGATTTTATGACGTTTGGGTCCATGATTTCTACTAGTGCCTGACCCAAAATTGTAACGAGTGGACAAAATTTTAGCGAGTGGACCTACGTCGATCTAGGGCCTCCATGTAATCATCCGTGGTGATTTGTACTGCATCAAGAAGCATTGCGGAGGAGGGTGTTTGGAAGATAAAAATAGGGCTGATCGCAGTATCTGGGAGGTTAAAGCAATCACTAGATCATCTCACTCAGGTATTTGGAATTTGGTGTCAAAATTTTACAGAGATTACTCAAGACAAACAAGAATTGTGGTTGATGAGTGGGCCTCAATGGTAATTTTGAAACTCCACTGGATAAGAGAAACTTCTCTCAAAATCAGGTGTGAAAATATTTAAGGACAAGCAGTGACTAAGGATCCTTCTGTGAAGAAGGTAGACCCAGATGGAATATATTGGTATCACAGCGTTTATATGGTGCAAAAATTCAGACAATGGGAACTGAATGTCCTTGTGTGGACCAATGACCCGAGTCTGGATTTCAGGATGAGATATTTTTTTGATAATGGGGTATCCAGCCTCTCAGAGCACTCGACTAAGTCCCCGGTTACGTGCAATACTCGGGTTAGAGAATCTCAAGAGCACAAGTGTTCAGCTGGCCAATCTGTGCCTTACATGCAAGAAGGCAGAGGAACATGGGGGCAACCTATCTATTCGTTGTGAATTTACTGCAAAGTTGTAGAGCATTTTTCAGTAGGATTTTGGTATATATTGGTTTATTCTCGACTTGTGTGATGATTTGATCGGGGGCTGGTGTAAAGCTCCACTTCATAAACGGGGGAAAACTGCTTCTTCAATTTGCTTTTATGTGAGTAATCTGGAAAGAAAGAAACCAATGGATCTCTGAAGAGAAACCTTGCTCCTTTCAGATAACTTTGCATAAAATTACCCTTATTTTTGGCAAAATGGCACAATTTTCCTGGCCCTTGCCAGGTTTGGGATTTCTTAGGTGATTGGGGTGTAGCTGGTAAAGGCTGCCTGTCAAAGATTAAGAGGAAAGCACATTGGATTCCCTCGACGCCTAATTCTAAGTGGATGCTCTTTAGGCAACCTAGGTAGGGCCTTGGCGGGGGTGGTTGTTCTGTACTTCTTTTCCGAAGCATATGGTAATATGCTATGCTAGATGCTTTCTCGATTCTTTTTTTCTTTGTTGGAGGGGGTGGGAATGTTTAAACAATGAAGCTGAACTAAGGGCGGCTCCTCTTCACTCACTTGGCAAACAGAGATATTTTGTACAAGGTGATTCGAAGGTGGTTATTGAGTGGATCAGCAATCAGTCTCGGTTTCCTTGGAGGTAGGTCAGGTATTTTGATACTGCTAAGAACCCCATCACAGGTAAACAAGTTTGCATTTACCATGTATTAAGATATGGAAATGGTGATAAATTTGGGCATCCATCTAAAAAACAATTCGCTATGAGTGGAGAGGCTCAGGATCTTATAGGAGGGGAGACTAGGCTATGAATACCTGATGTGGGACTACACATAGGCCCCACTGGTATTGTCCGAGGTTGTTGTGTTCTGTTCTGTTAGATAGCTCTGGGTTTTGTGCCTTCCTCGCTGCTGATATCTTCCCCTTCTCAAAAACTGCTAAGTATTTGTGAGAGAGTGGATTCTGTAAATTGTTCGATTTATCATTTAAAGTACAATGGAATGAAATGAATCTTTGTGGACAAATTTTTTTTATGTGTATCATACAAAATTGTTTTACATATTGAAAGATAAAAAGTTCAATATTTACATTGCTTATGGACGACATTTCTTGGTTATGTAAGTGTAAACCTATATATCGACAAGAGGAAAGGCTTGGAAGTAGACACGGTGGTTCGATGGACATTGGACAATCAGTTCCAGTTCCCTTTTGTTTCGATTTTGAATGAAAGGTTGTATATGTTGTTTAGGCCTTAAAAATCTTCCTTTGAATGGGGCTGCTAGGGCGATGGCGATGCTGAAGCTCTAATAGTTCTATGAGATGGATCTTTCCTATTTACCTCCTTGTATATTTGGGTTTTATAATTTAATAAAAGTGAATTTATCGAAAAAGGTGTAACCCTATATTAGGTAGTGCTGTGGGAATCAATTGGAACTACCCAATTTTTCCAAGTGGTTATAGAGTTAATACTGTTGTTGACATTTCAAGTTTGAAAATTATTCTGATTAGAAATGTAGAACATAAGAAACTACAAAGATCAATGCATTTGTTAGTCTTCCCATGTTCAATGAGGTATAAAATAACATAAAAATTATAATAATAAGTAGCCTTACAACATGATAATTCATGAAAATTTAGTTCTTAAAATGTAAATGGGTACACAAAAAATAAATAACAAATGATAGAGCAACAATAACAATGGAATACAATGTCCCAAAATCCCATTGCCACTGCTCTCCTGCTTTTTCTCCTAAAAAGAAGTAGCCATGAAGTTCAAAATATAACAAGTACAACAAAAATTTAAAACATCAAATAACAATAACAAAAACAAAAGAATAAGAGTTCCCAAAATCCCATCACCAGTTCTACTTTGCAAAACTAGCTTCTCTTCTTTCTTCTAAAGAAATAGCCATCAAGTTCAACTTTTCTTATTGGCTTCAAAGACGTACTTTATGATCGAGTCTTTGATCGAAAGCATTTCCGGGAACTCACTCTTCAGCTTTGAAGCATCCAACTCGTTGTTGCTCCTCTGAGCCACGATCACTTTAGCCTGTTCTTCCAAGTTGAAGTTCTCCCACTTGAAGTTTGGATCTATGTACTCTCTGTACATCTCTAGAATTTCGTTGTGGCTTACGACTCCTGGATTGGTGAAGTTCCAAATTCCTCGTAAGTTCCTTTTTGCCATTTCGATTGAGATTGGTAGGAGCTCGTCCAACACAGTCATGCTGTTAGGTATGTTCACCACTTTATTGTAGCGGCTGATCTTGGTGATGAAATTTCGGGGATTGCTTAAATCGGAAGAGATCGGCATTCGTACTCTAAGGGTACAAACATTCTCAAATTCTCCTAGGAGCTCCTCAACCTAGAGAATTGACACACCTTAGTAATCAGATGCTATGCTATGTGAATTTTTAGTTTGTATTATTTCGAGACTCGAGCTCCAATGCTCTTGGTAGCCAGGGTTAGTTTTTGGGATGTGTGCCAAGTGGAACCATCATGTGTTTCGTGTCATTTATCATTCATCATCTCAAGATTTACTTTATAAATATTAAAATGAAAAACGATCTCCATCGTCAGACTCAATGCACTCAAACACCATCTAAAATTAATTATATGGCATTTGAGTGTTTGAAGCAAATGATGGACATTGTTTTTTGTTCCAATCTTTTACATCAAGGATCTTTTGATCGTGACACACTTGTCAGATGGTAAACATGTTAATTTCACATGGCACAATTCCTAAAAAGTGACCCGAGTACCAAGTCACTGAGCGCTCACCCTGCTTACCTAATACTACTCATTTTCTCTGCACCAATGCATATATACAGCAAATGGAACATAAATAATAGGATGATAGGGGACTATGAGCATTTTCTTTATATGCCACCCACATTTTTGAGAATACAAACTAACATTTCCTAAGGTAGTGTGTCATTGGTCCTTGGTTGCTCCTCTGTATAAAGATTAAAGCTCCTAGATGCACAGACACTGCACATTGAGATGAAACTAAAAAACTAGAGTTCTTAATTAATATGGAGGAAAAACTAAAGTGTAAAAATTACTAATATCTGATGTGGGACTAAACTTATGCATAATAGGAGACTTTAGGGTTTGTTGAATTTGTATTCTCATTATAGGGCTGTCAATGGGTCATGTTGGGCCAAAATTTTGCTGCCTGACTGAGCAAGGATATATGCTTGACCTCGTTAACAACCAGGTCTCGCAGGTTGGGTGATGGGCGACATGACCTGTTGACAGCCCTAATTCTCGACATGTGTCTTCAAAAGGGCATAAAATTGATGGGTCTCCCTTGATAGCCTTTTATCTCACAGTACAATTAGCCTTCTTTTAGTTATTTACCATGGCCTTGGTCTTGGAGTAGTAAGACCCAGTGAAATTTGGCTTGTCTTCTTCCTTGAACCCTATCCCTGACCCTTCAAGATGGTCACTATCATACTCAAAAATGCAACCAGTAGCAAAATTCACAACCAAAAGCCCACTCTCTTTGCACACATCAGCCAATGTTAGAGTCCCCACCACATTGGTCCTAATAGTCTCCACCTTATGAGACTCACACCAATCTACATTAGGCCTTCCAGTGACCCCAGCAGCATTAAACACATGAGTAGGCTTAACTCTCCTTATGTCTTCCACTATAGATTTCCTATCTTCCAATCTCCCCCTCCCATACTCATATTCTATCCCTCTTTCCTTACAAAGTCCCCCGAGTAACCCACCGATCCACCCTGATCTCCCGTAAATCAAGAACTTCAAATGACTTCCCCCTTCACAGTTGATGCTCGGTTTTTGATTGTTCGAAATGCATGCATAGTCATCAGAGTAGCCTGACAGCATCGTTCTCGGGTGAGGAAGAAGTGCGCCAGTGACATCCCCCCACCAGTCGAAATTCTTAGTGTACCACTCCATTGTCCTCCTTAAACCTTCTTCCCATGGGGTCTTCGCTTCCCATCCAAGCTTCTTTAGCTTTTGATCATCCAAGAAGTACCTTTTATCATTGAAAGGCCGGTTTTCGACAAATTTTATGACTTCTTTGGAGTTCAAGTCAAAAAGCTTGCACACATCTTCGGCCGCGTCGAGAACAGTCTTCTCTTTCTTTGTACCAATGTTGTAAACATGCCCGATTACGCCTTTATGGAGGATTACATCAAATGCCTCTGCCACGTCCTCGCAATAGAGATAGCTCCTCACGTTGGATCCATCCCCGTGGATCGGCAATGGCTCCCCCTTCATCGCAAGGAGAGTGAATTTCGGGATTAGTTTTTCGGGGAATTGGTTTGGACCATACACATTGTTACCACGCGTCGTGATTGTGTTTAGGCCATAGGACTGCCGGTAGGCCATGACAAGCATCTCCGCACCGGCCTTGGTGGCAGAGTAAGGGTTGGTGGGGAGGAGCTGGGACGCCTCGTGGTTGCCCACGTCGGTGTACTCATCAGTTTCACCGTATACTTCATCGGTGCTGACATGGATGAATCGGTTGATCCGGCGGGTGAGCTTGCACGCCTCAAGGAGGACATGGGTTCCAAAGATGTTGTTGTTGGTGAATTCAAAGGAATTGCCAAAGGAGTTATCAACATGGGATTGGGCAGCAAAGTGCATTATTGTATCAATCCCCTCGGAGTCAAGGATATAATTGACGAGGTCGGGGCTCATAATATCACCCTTGATGAATTTGAAATTCGGCGAGGACCTCGAGGGGAGGAGATTCTTGAGGCTCGAGCAGTAATCGAGCTTGTCGAGTGCCACAATCTTGTAATCGGGATAATTTCTTACTAACCTGTTGGTGACATGGGATCCGATGAAACCCGCCGCCCCTGTTATGAGGATGCATTTTGGGGTGTGTTGAACTGGTTGGTCTGACATATCTACCTCTTTTTTCTTTCGGAATTCGGCCTAGACCTGTGAAACCATAAATGAAAGTTGAAAACAAATCAAATTAAAATTAGATCGGATCAAAATTTGACAAATTAGTTAATGCATAATAATTTTGGTTTTAATGAAGTTATATACTGTTAATGCCTAATTACTGCTTCGCCCTTAATATAGTGACAAAGCATTAAGATAATATATAGCAAAACAATTACCTTAACATACTTTGGGGTTCATTGGATTCGGTTTAGAAAGATGGGTGATAAAAAATGCTTAATATCCAATATAAATGAATAAAAATAGATCTCTGTGCTCATCATGGATCATAAGTCAAAATTTCAGTTTTCTGCTACATATCATCAGGCTCCAAAACCGATACGTGTCGTCCTATAAGCATCGGTTCCGGACGATACATTGGTGGTACATACCAATATATATGTGCATGTATGGGCTGATACATTCAACATATTGAACCGGTTCAGCCGGAGTTTTGATCCATGTCAAGGATATGGGTTGCTAAATATATAATCATTTCTAACAATTAATCTAATTATTCTGTGTGTTATAGGAAAAAAAAACTGGTCGAAAGAAACTAGGAGGATAGCCAATAAAGTGGAATGAAACAAACACAAAAGATATTTGATATTGTAGATGCAATCCATGTTCTTACTTTTCTAGTAAAATTACATCTGCAAATATAAACACAGAATAGAGAGAGAGAGTGAGAGAGAGAGAGCTTACGGGGGATTGATAGAAGGGAAGAAGGTGGAATGGAAGTTGTTTATTTTTCAAAGCTTTGAATGAGAAGAAAATGGATTGATGGTGAAAGTCGTAGGCTTATAGGTAGTTAGAGAGAAAGTAGGCTCATAAAGTTGGAAAAAAGTGGTACGTGGAGAAGATTGAGTGAGCATACCATAAGAAGATTTAAGGTTAGTTACAAAGTGATTCTTAAAATGGCAATTTCTGTTATAGTGAAAAATTGGTGGACACTGATTAAGCTTTAAAATATGGCCTAAAATTGTTTGGATACGAGAGTAACGGCTTACTGGCTTTTATCTCAAAAAAGTTTGGAGTGTGTTACATGGAGTAACGTAATTGGCTGCAAGTGCGGTGGAGATCAATTAATGAAGGTCGGTGTAGCCAATCACGTCACACCATGTCAACAGTCTATACTTTGTCCTCAACAAAGCTGTCCTACGTTTATAGTTTTCCATGATTTATTGTTTTTATTGATTGGTTCTCAACCATATATAGTCACCAAATTCTCAAACATTTTGGAAAAGAAAATGGGACATTTCGAAAAAATGGATAAATCATATTTTACTAATTCATGGCTTTTTTCAAGTGGAGGGTGCCATGTAGCATATATGGGAAATGATCTCGTAACTCATAATCATGAGACACATAAACCACCGAATCGAGCTCTTATTGGCTGCATCTCATTTTAATAAATGTTGAAAAGTCTTAAGTTAGTTTCTACCAACAAATAGGTATAGTCCCATGAATTGGCTGCAGATCATTACCCATATGAAAATGGCCGATGCATTTCAGTGAGGCGTTTTGGTGCTTCACTCGATCAAATTCCAATGCACATGTCACGTGCTATGTGATCGAACACATGTTACATATAACACATCCTATAAGGGTTCACCAAGTCTTTTAGGGTTTTAGGAAAAAATTATTTTCGAACTTTTTTATTCTTCTAATCATAGGTTTATCTTCATGATTTGTCAGCCAAATGTGGTTTGCGTTGAAATTTTTTTAACGAAAATCCTACCATAAAAAATAAAAATTTTCTTTTATGGAAGCCGACTGAAATTGGGCATGTTGTCGTGTAAACATTTGGGATATGTTTCTTATCTTATTGAGTGTCGGGCAAATAAATTAAAAGTTTTTAGATTTATAACTTTGTGTGACTTGGTCTCAATCAGTCCTCAAATTCTCCTAACTTTTTTAAAAAGAAAACCAGACTTATTCGTAAGTCACGTTTTAATTGTAACTTTTCAAAAAGCAAGTTTTTTATTTTTTGAAAAAGTCGTGAATTTTGTAATTAAATCATGATTAATTTGTGACTTCTTAAAAAGTGTGATATTTAAAAAAATCTGAACTCTAGAGGGGCGGGTGTCATGTGGCATAAGAAAATATAATATATATATATATATATATATATATATATATATATATATATATATATATATATATATATATATGTACTTCTTAAAAAGTGTGATATTTTAAAACTCTGAACTCTAGAGGGCGGGTGTCCTATGGCATAAGAAAATAATATATATATATATATATATATATATATATATATATATATATATATGTACTTCTTAAAAAGTGTGATATTTTAAAACTCTGAACTCTAGAGGGCGGGTGTCCTATGGCATAAGAAAATAATATATATATATATATATATATATATATATATATATATATATATATATATATATATATGTATAGTCATTCATTTGAGGAATCGGGTTCTACGATAACTTTCCTAAGGACGATCAAAAGTTACCCAAAAAATATATAAACCCATTGTCACATTTGCCATATATATATATATATATATATATATATATATATATATATTTCAAAATATAGTTTATAATTATTATTATATATATATATTAATAATAATTCAATGGCGAATGTGTAAATATTATTTTCTTAAAGAAGTGTCTTTTTAGATTTTGATTTATCTCTTCACGTAAATGTGAAAAGATACAAGTCTGGCATCTCTTCACAGTAAATTTGAAAGAACACAAGTGAAATCGACTTTTCTTTTTATTGTAATCTGAAAAGATACAAGTGAAATCGATTTATCTTTTTACTGTTATCTGAAAAGACACAAGTGAAATCGATTTATCATTTTACTGAAAAGATTACTGTTATCTGAAAAGACACAGATCTGAAATCTTTTTATCATAAGCTGAAAAGACACAATGATTCAGAATTTCTCTATAAATAGAGATAAGATCTTCGTTAAAATATATATACAAGACATACAAGACACAACAGAAATAATATCTATTTATCTTTTTCTCTCTTTCCTTATTTTTAAATCTTTTGTATATAAAAAAATCTGTGTGGCAGGTTCTTTCTCTAGAAAGTGCAATCTAGAAAAGAACATACGGTTATTGGCAAGACCGGGCTTGTTATATCCTGAAGGCAAATTCGCTGGGAACCCTATTACATCTTCGTTTATCCGACGGAGTGGGGGGCATCTATTATCTTTAAGATATCGTAGTGAACTACGTGCCTCGGAGCCATTATCAATACCAATTTTATTCAATAATTTAAAGACAATAGATCGTTCTAATGGCTCAGAGCATAAAGTTCATGAAACAACATCTCATCAAACTTGATCGATTTGGTGAGTCAAATTTTAAAAGGTGCAATTTATCTTGCAAATATTCAAGATTTCTTATGTCTTCACTACACCATGTCAACCAATTTTTGTAGCGAAAACAATGGGAAGTAGGACTAGTGAAGGATCAAATGCTCGACTCAAATAATTGAAAGATGATCAGGACTGTCGGAATCACATCCTCAATGCATTGAACGATAGGTTATTCAACACATTCTGTAAGTGCACTATTACTAAAGATTTTGATATTCATTAGCGAAGAAGTATCTAATTGAGGATATAGGTACAAAGGCTTTTCTAGTCTCTAATATTTTGATAATAGTTGGAGATCGATTCTTAAACAAGTTTAAGAATTACAGTTTATCATCAATGAGATAAAAGTATTATGTATTTAATGAAACGTATTAGACCTGATATAGCATATATAGTAGGGGTATTGAGTAGACGACCAACCCAGGGTTGAAACATTGGGAAGGTATCCGTAAGACATTATAATTTATAATATAGTGGCAAATCTGAACTCTTCGAGGAGTTTAATGATGCTACTTGAATTTCTGACTCCTATGATTCAAAATCTACAAGCGGATGGATTTTGACTTTGGTAGAATGAGCAATATCGTGAGGGTCTAGAAACAGATGTCTTTCTGACTCAAGTATGAAATAAGAGTATATAGCATTAGCAGGAGCAAAAGAGACAGAGTGGCTTTGAAGCTTACAAAAATACTATCCAAAATTATAATATTGAAAACATGAAGGGGGATTAGCCTAAGACTGATATCTTTAAAGGCACAGTAGTTGAACCTCAACTTAGTAGAGTTGGAGATCCCAAATCCTAAGTTCAACGAGATAAAAAACTACTCTGTGATCCTTGAAAGTGCACAAAGGTATGTTACCTATTGGTCATCCCTATAGTATTAAATTTCGTGCACATCTCTTTTAACGTGAGACGATGAGTTAACTCTTAATGATTCTGTAGGTATTCATTTGCTAGGGTGATAAAGTAGTTACAATAGCACAGATAACAGATTTACCTATATGAGTAGGGAAGTGAAGCCGCTTCAACAGAGATTCGACCCTCTCTCTGAGATACTCATGAAATCAAGATTTTAGCGCATGGCTATAAAGCGAAAGCCTTATGTCACTAATAATTTAGGTCATAGTAAGTGTATATGTAATTTCGATTTGTTAGAGAGGTTTTAAGTTCAAGGCTATAAGCTACTTAATGTAATATCCCAAAAATTTGCGTTAAACGATAACCTCGGGATCCGTGCCCGACTGGTCATAAGTTTGACCAAGTAGGAGTTCACTAGTTGACTCGAGAAGTGATGAACGGATATGATGTGAATATGAGGTAAGTAGGTGGAGTGTAGTGTAAATCTGGAGTCACATACACCTATCGAGGTGTATGTGCTCAACACAAAGAGAGTAGGGATATAAGGGTTTAAAGAACCCTAACTTCATTGTTTTGGATTGTTGAAGAGAATTAAGAAGAGAGAGAGAGAGAGAGAGAGAGAGAAGTAAAGAGAGTTGTTAAGCAAGGAGTAAATGCAAGCCAAGGGGGAAGGAATTCGAGTATTTAAAGCCGAATTCAACGCGAAGGATCCTTTGGAGCTAAGGCTGGAACCCTAGCTATTCCAACCTCTAGATCCAATCAAATTGGGATTTGATTGAGGTAAATTTTGTTGAATTAAATGCATAGATTGTAGGAGTTTAATTGTAGTCAAGAATACTTAAAATCATAGGATAAAAGCTTAGAAAAAGAAAGAAAAATAGGTTGAAGAGGAATTGGAAGATCAGCCCGAGATGGGGGCTGAATCTGACCAAATCGATTAATCGAAATGGGAGTTCGATTAATCGATTTTGGTCTGGAAGTTGAAAAGTCAGGAAAGCCTGATTTCGATTAATCGAAATGATTTTCGATTAATCGATTTGGATTTCGATTAGTCGATTTGGAAATTGACTAATCGACTGGGTACCTCCAGTGGCTGGAGGAAAGTAACCTGGGAAAATTGACTAATCGAATTGGAATTTCGATTAATCAATTTTGGATTTCGATTAATCGATTTGGGATCGATTAATCGATTTTGTGATTTCGATTACTCGAGTTGAGAATCGACTTCATTAAGTTAGAGACTTCGATTAATCGATTTGGGATCGATTAATCGAATTTAAATCTCAATTAATCGATTTGGTTTTCGATTAATCGATTTGTGTTTCGATTAATCGATTTTGGGAATCGATTAATCGACTTTGACAGTTTTGTTTGACTTCTTAGTTTGGCTTTGAGATTCTTGGAGGGTCTTGGATCTTCTTTGTTACATCTTTAGTGATGAGTTACATGTGTTATGTTGTACCATAGGTGGTACGTGTGATCATGAGCATAAGGAGTCGCGTGAGACCTTGATGCTGGGAAATTCAAAGACTTGAGGTAGGGAACACCTTGAACATGTACTTTAATTTCAAGAGCATGTA
The DNA here is from genome assembly GCA_021018995.1 of Chloranthus sessilifolius. Lineage (NCBI taxonomy): Eukaryota > Viridiplantae > Streptophyta > Magnoliopsida > Chloranthales > Chloranthaceae > Chloranthus > Chloranthus sessilifolius. Next base: position 25,878,798 of record CM037597.1, on the reverse strand, counting down.
TATAGTGATATAATTATCAAATTGAAGTTATTTTTAAATTGAGAAAAGCTTGTGAAAATGGGTGTGTGTGTGACACCAAGAATATGATAAAGGCATCTGTGTGATACAAGTAATTAAGAACATGTAAATCTAATGAGATTGAGACATCCCCAGAGGATGAGAAAGTAATAAAGGCATCAGGTGTGATGCGGGTATATATACATCCCAGGGATGTATACATAGGATTGAATAATTACTGTTGAGGCCTAACTAATATAAGATAGCACACTTACACGGTGAATAACTATATGTAAAGCACATGATATTTTTGTTATTTGAGGTTTGATAGGATACCCCACCGACGTGGCGGGCTACCCACGACTGGCGCGGCAAAATATCCGTGACTAGTACGGCGACGAATCCGTACACCAGTATGGAGGTTTATCCGTAACCGTAAGTACATCCCAGGGATGTTGTATAATATTTAACCCCGCCGCCAAGTGAGAAAGAGGCTTGGGTCGTATTTCCAGGGAATACATTTTTACAACTATCTAATTAGATGACGATGAAGGGTATCGCATCGGGGCTCAATGTTATATTGCTCGGGGATTACTTAAGTTGAAGATTTAAGTTCTAGCTTTAGGCCTGTTCAGTGTCATTCATGATAAATCAACAGTAAAGTAAGACATGCTAACAACCAGTAGACTTGAATGTAAATTCATCAGATTTGAACTGTTTTCTTTCAAAAGCATAGACACATCATGCCTAGTGTATCATGGAATATATGTGAGTTTTAACTTATATGTTCACTGTGTTTGTTCCCTATTGAGCTAGGATGTAGCTCACCCCCTTTAGACTATACGTCGCAGGTCCATTAATAGCAGCAGTTGAGGCTTCGGGGGACGAGGATCCGGGTGATTCGGATTACGTACCTGGAGACGAGTTGGAGCCTCCACCCGAGGACTTCTTCTAGGAGACTCTCCTGTGTACTTTGACAGAATAGTTTTTGAAAGCAGATTTATACGGCTAGGTATGTCGAGCCTTTATTTTGTTGAATATGTAATTAAATTGAATTATTCTTTTGGCGAACCATCTGGGGTGATCTGTATATCACCGATGGTTCGGGTCGGTTCTCTGTTCATACAATGGCATGAAAGTAGAACTGCCTTTTGCATATGCCAGTTGGGCATATTAACTGTTTCCGCTTTATGAGATTATCTGCTTAATTATTTAAATTGTGCTTGATATACCAATGTTCCGTGCACAGTTTTGGAGCACAGTTTGGAGGATCGTGCTGAAGGCACAGGTTTCGGGGTGCCAAAATCCGAGCTGTCACAGTTAAAGTCCTTACAAACTTTGAGTTGTATGTACTAGTCAAAGGTTCAAACCGATCCGATCGGTACCTCTGATGATGCTTAGTATGATCACTCTGAGACACAATTTTTTTTATTTTGAAACAAGTCGGGGATTGTTATATATATTAGTGTAGTAATATATTTTTTTATTGTTTCAAATTTAAGTTTATAATTATCATTATATATATTTTTATTTTGAAACAAGTGGGGGATTGTTATATATATTAGTGTAATAATATATATTTTATTATTTCAAAATAAAGTTTATAATTATTATTATATATATTAATAATAATTCAATGGCAAACATGTAAATATTATTTTCTTAAAGAAGTATCTTTTCAGATTTGGATCTATCTCTTCACCGTAAATGTGAAAGACACAAGTCTGGCATCTCTTCACAGTAAATCTGAAAAGTCACAAGTGAAATCGACTTTTCTTTTTATTGTTATCTGAAAAGACACAACTCTTTTAAAAGACTCAAGTGAAATCGATTTATCTTTTACTGTTATCTGAAAAGACACAAGTAAAATCGATTTATCTTTTTACCGAAAAGACATAACTCTATGAAAAGACACAGATCTGAAAGCTTTTCATGTAACCTGAAAAGACATAATGATTCAGAATTTCTCTATAAATAGAGATAAGATTTTCATTAAAATATATATACAAGACATACAAGACACAACAGAAATAATATCTATTTATCTTTTTCTCTCTTTCTTATTTTTAAATCTTTTGTGTAAAAGAAAATTTGTGTGGTAGATTCTTTCTCTAAAAAGTGTAATCTAGAAAAGAACATATGGTTCTTGACAAGAGTGAGCTCTATTGTATCCTGAAGGCAGATTCGCTGGAAACTCTATTGCATCTTCGTTTATCCGACAGAGTGAGGGCGTCTATTGTCTTTAAGATAGCGTAGTGAACTATGTGCCTCGGAGCCATTATCAATACCAATTTTATTCAACAATATATAAATATATGGTAAAGGGGAAAAATGCGCCTAGGCGTAGAGATGTCTCTACACTCACCCAATGCGAAGCTAACACGTGGAAAGTGCAATTGCACTAACCTGGGTTAGCCATAGCGGGGTTTGTTACTGACAGTGGTAGGTACACTACAAAAAAATAGATTATTAGCAGTAGTTTTTTGGAGCAAAAAACTGCCGCTATTAACAAAAAACTATTAAAGACTATTAGCGGCAGTTTTTTATTAACAACGACAGTTTTTGGCTGCCGCTAATAGTCTTATTTTTTATAGTGGTAGAGTAGGTAGCGCAGGCGGTTATACCTTACTGAGATAGGTACTTCAGGCGCCAAGGGGAATGTCTTGTCATGATATGGCGGTAAAAGAATTCAAAAACAGCTACAGGTTCCTTCTTATCTGTCTCTCTCTCTCTCTTCAAGTTCTCTCTGTCATTCTCTCCCTCTCTCTCTCTCTCTTGCGCTTCTCTGCGAGACTCTCCGTGGAAAAGCTAGATCCCTAAGCGAACTCTCTCTCTGGAGCTCTGACTGGATAGAAACATAGAATAGTAAAATTTGAGGTAATTTTGGCACTTCGCTGCTCGTTTCAATGTATTATCTACATGTTATAGATCATTCAATTATAAGCATTCAAAATATATAAATTATAATTGACATAGATGCTTATTCTGTGAAGAGTATTAGCTTCGTAAGTCAAACTATATAAATTATAATCGGCATAGACGCTTCTTCTATTAGGTCTTATATCACATACTTTAGAGGAAAGCATCGATCAGTTGAGTGTCTTGGCCCCTAGTGAAAACTACAGTGTGTGTTGGGATCATAATTTTTTGGGAATGGATTTGGTGGAGGTCGTGGCTGGAATGAAGTGACCAAACCCTTTTCAATCAGCAAGGGCAAAAGGACATTCAGCAATTGCCGCAAAGGTGTGAACACTCGATTAAATCGGGCTCTTCTTTGCTCAGGGGTCATTTGTGCCCCTGGACCATTATTGGGTCTTGATGCTGGCTCAGCCTGTGTCGATGCTTGCTGTGTGGCCCCATACTGAAATGGTGTTGTGCGGGTGGTGGGTTGTGAGGCCATTATTACCTGGACCTCTGCTCCCATTCTTCTTTCATTTCTCTGCTTGATAAATTTACGAGGCCCACTGGCTTGTTATATCCTCGCAATGATTGGCGTTTCTTACCAGATCAGTAAAACTGGCTTGTTGCTGGTACACAAGGAAATTTGATATGACCGGCAAAGTAATTTTCGAGATCATTTCTATCTGCTCCTCATCTGGGATGCGGTTCTTCACCTGGGCGGCTAAGGCCCTCCACCTTCCGAGATATTCATTGAATGTTTCATCGGACTTTTGTTTTAATCAAGCCAAATCGGATATGTAGGGCTCGATATCGATGTTGTATACATATTATTTTTGAAACAGGCGGGTGAGGTCTCTCCATGTTCTTATCATGAACGGTTCGATAGAAGTGAACCACCTTAGAGCAAGGTCTGTGAGACTTTTTTGGAACACTCTGATGAGGAGTCATTCATCTCTATCATATTGGCACATGTCTCCATAGTATGATTTCAAGTGGGCAATAGGGTTGCTGGTGTCGTTGTATTTTTCAAATGACGACACTTTGAATTTGGGTGGTAATAGTACCTCGACAAATAGAAATAGATCGAAGAAATCGGTAGCCTGAATTTCGGCTCCCCCCAACTTCTTCAACTATATTTGGATTTTGTTCATTTATTCTTTCAAAAGTTCTGATTCCTTGGACTGTAGAACTGGGGCTGCTCCTCCACCAGGCTGCCCCAATCATTCACGGGTGCCTGTTGGTTGGTGAAGAAGGGATGTGGGGGGTTGGTACTAACAATGCCCCTGCGTAGGCCCCTCTGTTTCGTGCTTCATCGTCCTCATACTAATGGCCCACATCAATAAGTGGGGGAGGGATGAGATTATTGGGTGGATTCTAAGTGGGTTGAGTGGGTGCCTAATGGGACAATTGGGTTTGATGAGGATTCTGATGACTGGTTTGTGGAGTGAGAGGATGTGTGAATGGTGGGTTTTGAATGGGTGCATGATGAGGCCATTGGGATTGGTAAGGATTATGATGACTTAGTTGGGGGGTAAGAGGATGTGCGATTTGGGGACTTTGGATGGTTTGGGATGGGTTCCTTTGCTGGGTTGGGTATGAAGGATATGGGTAAGTAGGATTTGTGCCTAATGGGTGGGTTGGATAAGGCGGATTTACCATTTGGGAGGGAACATGGTGTATTGTTGGGTGTGGGTGTATGTGGGAAATTAGGGGAGCGATAGTTGATTTGAGAATGTGGCCCTTGGATTTGGGTCGGAATGGGCTTGGGTTTGAATAGAGGGCCTTTGAGGCCCACTTGGGTGGATCCCTGATTGATGATGGGAGCTTTCGGTGGTGTGGATTATGGATGGTTGATTTGGGTTGGTATTTTGGGTGAGTGAGGTATGGAGACTTTGAAAGGTTTGTTGTGGGTTTATTGATGTTTGGGGTGGATTGGGAAGGTTTTGGGAAGCCTTCCAAGTTGTGTATGCTTTTATCATGTCTTCCATCATTGCCATTGGGTTGGATGCAAATGGATCATTTGATGGGGGTGACGTGTGGGATGGAGGTAATGCTTAGGTGGATGTAGTGGAAAAATTAGGTATGGCTTGAGGTGTGGAAGGATAGCCGGGTGGAAAGCTGAGTGTCTGTTGGGTTGATGTGGGAAACTGGGGTGTATCTCGAGTGGATGTGGTGGGAAAAATGGGTGCTCCAAATGGACCCATGGCATTAAATCGGGATTGGGTGGAGGGATCAGAGATGGGAATCTCTTCTGCGTGGGAATGTGGTGGGGATGAATCTGGGTTGGCATAAGCTGGATTGACCGCCCAAGACATGGTTTAGTGGCGGGTGGGGTATGAATTTCTCGGGTATGGCCCAAAGACTTTCTTCTTTCTTGGTGATTATTTTTTGAAGATTTTCTTTTGATTTTGATGATTTTTTTTTGAATTTTGAAAGACAATGACAATAATTTTTTTGGATTTCTTCTTCTTTAATTTCTTTACGGCGCTCTTTGGGGCCCTGGAACTCCCTTCTCGAATAGTGTTAAAACTCTCAATGCTTCCTACGGCGGGACTCGGATGCTCTTTTTAAGAATCAAAGAGAAAATCTCTTGATCTTTAAAAACACAGATTTCCACGCGATGCCCCGATCTCTCGAAAGAGTCAATAAGAGGGTGATCTCTTTTGAGCAACGAGGGCGTTTGGGTGTTTAAGATGTAGGAACTATCAAGAATCTAAAACCATCTTACAAAGGGGGTTAAAAACACAGATTTCCACGCGATGCCCTTATCCCTCAAAAGAGTCAATAAGAGGGTGACCTCTTTTGAGCAACGAGGGCGTTTGGGTGTTTAAGATGTAGGAACTATTGAGAATCTAAAACCATCTTACAAAGGGGGTTCGGGGAACTGTGATAAAAGGTCCCAAATTTCTGGAAAACAATATATAAGCTATGCGTACATAGTATGTACGCAAGGCTTAATATACATATATTTTCCAGATTACATATCCGAGTTGGGATAAAAATGGGATTTTTGAGGCAATGCCTCCCAAGACTCTTCTTTTTGCTTTTATTGGGTTTCTCCTCACCGCGCCTAAAGGATACATGGCCAATTCGCTGCAACTAATGCGCTCCCCAATGTTTTATGGCTTCGTAACAAGTTCGGTCACCCACCTGATATACCTTCGACGCGAGCGCCTTCTTAGATACTAGATGGGGTGGTCTTTTTTTAGATCATCACCACTAGGGCTACCGCTGTAATAACTCAAAAAAATTGCGTTAAACGGTGACCTTGGGATCCGTATACGGCCGATCATAAGTTTAACCAAGAAGGAGTTCACTATTTGACTAGAGAGATGATGAATGGATGTGATGTGAAAATGATGTCAGTGTGTGGAGTGTAGTGTGAATCTGGAGTCACATACACCTATCTATGTGTATGTGCTCAACACAAAGAGAGTAGGGATATAAGGGTTAAAGAACCCTAAATTCATTGTTTTGAGTTGTTGAAGAGAATTAAGAAGAGAGAGAGAGAGAGAAGTAAAGAGAGTTGTTAAGCAAGGAGTAAATGCAAGCTAAGGGAGAAGGATTCGAGTGTTTAAAAGCCGAATTCAATGCGAGGGACCCTTTGGAGCAAAAGCTGGAACCCTAGCCATTCCAACCTTGAGATCTAATCAAATTGAGATTTGATCGAGGTAAATTTTGTGTAAATTAAATGCATAGGTTATAGAGGTTTAATTGCAATCAAGAACATTTAAAATCATAGGATAAAGGCTTAGAAAAAGAAAGAAAATTGTTTGAGAAAGATTTGGAAGAACAGCCCGAAAGGGGGGCTGAATCTGGCCAAATCGATTAATCGAAATTGAAGTTAGATTAATCAATTTTGGCCCAAAAGTTGAAAAGTCATGAAGGCCCGATTTCGATTAATCGAAATGAATTTTGATTAATCGATTTGGGATTTCGATTAGTCAATTTGGAAATCGACTAATCGACTGGAAAGCTCCAGCCACTGGAGAAATGAAACCTGGGGAAATCGACTAATCGAATTGGGATTTTGATTAATCGATTTCAGATTTCGATTAATCGATTTGAGATCGATTAATCGATTTTGAGATCTCGGTTACTCGATTTAAGAATCGACTGTTTTATGTTGGAGACCTCAATTAATCGATTTGGGATCGATTAATCGAATTTGAATCTCGATTAATCGATTTTGAGAATCGATTAATCGATTTTGGGAATCGATTAATCGACTTTGACAGTTTTGCTTAAACCTTATAGTGAACTTTGAGATTCAGGGAGGGTCTTGGACCTTCTTTGTTATATCTTTAGTGATGAGTTACATGTGTTATATTATACCATAGGTGGTACGTATGATCATGAGCACAAGGAGCCGCGAGGGACCTTGATGCTAGAGGTTTCAAAGACTTGAGGTAGGGAACACCTTGAACATGTACTTTAATTTCAAGACCATGTATGTAGTGATATAATCATTAAATTGAAGTTGTTTTAAATCATGAAAAGCTTTGTGAAAATGGGTGTGTGTGTGTGACACCACGAATATGATAAGGGCATCTGTGTGATACAAGTGATTAAGAACTAATAATCTAATGAGATTGAGACATCCCCAGGGGATGAGAAAGTAATAAAGGCATCAGGTGTGATGCGGGTATGTATACATCCCAGGGATGTATACATAGGATTGAATAATTACTGTTGAGGCCTAACTGATATAAGATAGCACACTTACACGGTGAATAACTATATGTAAAGCACATGTTATTTTTTTTATTTGAGGTTTGGAGGATACCCCACCGGCGTGGCGGGATACCCACGACTGACGCGACAGGATATCTGTGACCGCATGCAGGGCGAATCCATTACACCGACGGATGTTTATCCACATCCTGTGATGTTGTGTAATATTTGCCGCCTAATGAGAAAGGGGCTTGGGTCATATTCCCAGGGAATATATATTTTTACAACTGTCTAATTAGATGACGATGAAGGATATCTCATCGGGCTCAATGCTATATTGCTCGGGGATTACTTAAGTTGAAGATTTAAGTTTTGCTTTAGGCCTGTTCAGTGTCATTCATGATTAAATCAACAGTAATGTAATACCTGCAACTTACCAGTAAATTGAGTATAAATCACCTGTTTTAAATTGGTTTTCTAGCAAGTGCATAGATTCATCATGCTTTGAATATTATGGAATATATGTGAGTTTTGACTTATATGTTCATTGTGTTGTTCCCTATTGAGCTAGGATGTAGCTCACCCTTTTGACTATACGTCGCAGGTCCATTGATAGTAGCAGCGGAGGCTTCGGGGGACGTGGATCCGGGGGATTCGGATTACGTACCTGAAGACGAGTTGGAGCCTCCTCCCGAAGACTTCTTCTAGGTGAGTCTGCTGAGCACTTTGATAGAAAGTCAGTTTTGTGAGCAGTTTAGTGCGGCTTGGTATGTCAAGCCTTTATTTTTGAAACAATGTAATTAAACTAGATATTCTTTTGGCGAACCATCTGGGGTGATCTATGTATCATCGATGGTTCGGGTCGGTTCTCTATTCATACAGTGGCATGAGGGTAGAACTGTCTTTTGAATATGCCAGTTGGGCATATTAATGTTTTCCGCTTTAATGAGGTTAATTGCTTTATTTATTATGTGGTGCTTGTTATACCAATGTTCCATGCTAAGCTTTGGGGCACGGTCTGGAGGATCGTCGATGGATGACGGGTTTCGGGTGTAAAATTCGTGTCAAATGTATCGTAGCCTATTTTTTCTCCCTTTTTGAAAAAGCTACCCGCGAGAAATGAATTTAGGTCCCTTCTTGATTCATTTTAACATTTAATTTTTAAAGGAAGTTTGCTTAAATCTAAAAATGAGGCTTTCGTCACCATTCTTAATTTGGGCTGTGAGAGTCCCGTGCCGCCTCTACGCGCCGGTGTCCACTGGAAAAATATGCCAAGTAATACGAAAAAGACATGACCAGTCAAGTGAGTAGGCAGGAAATTGTAAAGAGACGTAAATGACGGAAATTTAAAGTAAATTTTCAAGTAAGCCAGCCAAATGGCTAAGGTGTGTAAAGACGAAAATTTAAACTAAATTATCAAGTAAGCCCGCCAAATGACTAAGATATGTAAAGACGGAATCGTAAGGGTAAGTAAAAATGCGAAATTGTAGGGGTAAGTAGCAAAAAGAATGACAAAACACAAACAATGAAAAAGACACACACAATAAGGCCAAAACTTCAAGAAGAAGTTCGAGAAAACCATCTTCAGTGGAGTCACCATCTGTGCAACCGTGAATTTCTACATTTCGTAGCGACAATGCTCTCGTAAATGGAGTCGCCACCGAGAGCTTTTGGTGTCCCGAGATACCCAAAATTAATATCGTGTGCACCAAAGTGTTAGATTTGACTTCGAATCACCGGTCAACGCCAAAGTCTCTTGGATAAGGACTTTGGTTATCAATCGGGAAGGTGTTAAGCACCCGATTGACTCGCTTGCAAGCGGTCTCTACTATGGCCAAGTATATATAAAAATTAAAAATTGAGCTACATGACTGGCTACTTATATGTGTATCTAATAAAGTCTTAACCTATTGCAAGCACACAATGGAAATTGTAGAGCTAGTAAAGGATTATCATTCCCATGAAGAGAGGATTTTTCTACATTAACTTAATTTTTCTGAAAACTTATATTTATCTTTTAAGTTCCTAAACTACTGGAGAAATATGAATAAAGAATTATTTCTTAATCTAAATTGTAGAAAATAAATCATAATCCTCCTTCAGATTATGGTCGTCAATCACAATCTTCTGTTTTCGGATATTTATTAATTTAAACAGTATCGTTATACTATATATCAAGTTTCCTAGCATTGGTCGTCAATCAATACTAAAATCCTATCAATACAGATTTAATCTAATCAACAATCTCCTAAACTTAGGCGTCAATCAAATTCTAGAAAACTGAAGATGGAAAAATAAAAGCCGTTATACTAATCTGCAAACTTCAACCTGAGTCATTAATTCAAATTAAAATTCGACGATGTTTACAAAACAAGAAATTACAATAAAATAAATCTAAACTAGAAAGCAATAAAATTATATCTTTCACCCCTCAGTTGCAGTCGTCAATTGCTTCTGAGAAACTACAGATATCTACTCTAATCTTCAGCTCCCAATTACAGCCGTCAATTTCTCTTGAAAAACCTTAGATATCTAATCTATAAAGCAATAAAAATCTACTCTAAATTTGATCGGAAGAAAACCCAACCTCAGTCATCAATTGATGCTGAGAATTTCTTCAATGCTTATTCCTACACTAGGCTCTCTTATTTATAGATCATAAGGAGTCAGTTTACAAGTTCTATTTCTAATAAAAGAAATAAAAAGATTCCTATTATAACTCTACTTCTAACTTTATCGTTCCTTGCTTCCCTTCTGTTGATGCGCTTCTGGATTGTTCAATAGTAGAGATCTTCTGGAGTCTATCTTCATCAATCTCTCAGATCCATGATATGTCAAACTTCTACTTCAAGAGTTCTTCTAATTCAATGCATGGTGGTGTAAATCTTCACGTGATCATTAGTAATAGTATCAGCAATGAGAAGCTTTTTCTGTAAAATCGTAAATCATGATTTTCTATTTTTCACACAACTTTCTATCAGTTGACGATTCTCTGGATTACAATTGATCGTTTTCTTCTTTATATCGCCTTTACTTTTGAACGTCTTCTAGAGAATCTTAAATTACGATTTTTCATTTCTCTCTTTGGCTTCAGCGCTCAATAGTAAAACACGATTTCTTGTCTTTCAGCATATGACAAATCATCTTTTTAGTTCTATCGTCTTTTTACTGCTCTTTTGAGTTCATTTTGATGAATATTAACACTTTTGCGCTTTTTTACTGATTTTTCTTAATATCTACACATCATTAACTTATTAGTAGCAAACTAAGTCCTAGTATTACTAAGTTAAGGATAATAAAATGATATATTATGTGATTGATCATGGCACTTCTCCTTGCCCGGAGGCACTCTGATCCTATTTGAGCCCCTCGCAATCACCGAAATTTCGGCGGCATAATGACTCAAATTCTATAATAGAGGAAAAGCAAAAGAAGGTAGAGAAATAGAGAGAAGAGCTGGAGCTCTCGAGCTTTTGTAGCACCGTCGTCGGATCCTCTCGTTAGTGCTAATTTTGGTGAGCTTCCGAAAGCAAATGGGTGTTGGAATCCTATGTTTGCTAGGGCTTAGGTGTAGGGAAGTTGAGAATGAAGGTGTGAGGGTGATTGGCCAAGGTTTTAAGGCTTGGAAAGGATGGGGTTGATGGTATGCAAGAGATGAGCTAGAGATTTTAACTTGGAAAATTTGGAGTTGAGGATGGGAAGAGATTTTTCTAGAGTTTTCCTTTTTTAGGATTTTCAAAAGTGGTTTAACAAGAGGGGGGTGGCTCTCTATTTATAGAATTTGATGTAATTAGGGGGTGATTAAGGTGATGATTGGATTATGAATTAGGTAATGCTATATCTAAGGTTTTTGAGGGTTTTGGGAGCTTGGAGATGTGTGAAATGGTCTTCAATGGTAGATGATAGGGTGATGGGTTAGATGGCAAAAGGATAAAATTAAAAGTGGGGAGGGATATAACGGTCCTAAAGGAACACACCCTAATGCCTACGGTGGTCTACAAGTCAAACCCCAATTATAAAATCTGCCATTTTTCATGAAAATCAAGGTTTTAAGTCATGCGTACATAGTATGTACGCATTAGGAACAATGTTTTTCCATTCTAATAACTTGGTTTCAAATATCATTAGATGTTTCTTTTGTTTATTACTCAATAGGCCACCAAGATTAGATGGCTACCTCTATTTGCACCTAACAAATCTCCATGGGCGCCAAACCCCCAAAACTATCTCCAAAGCCTAATTTAAAGCAGCCAATGATTTCCTGCATTTGTGCCCTTAGATATTCAGTAGGGATTTAGTAGGTGCAAATAGAGCTACCCCATGTTAGATTTGGGCTTTAGTTCATATAAGTAGATCAATTCATCTATAGATTTGGATTCATGTAGAGAAGCTTGATGTGTGCCGCACTACCCATGTATGTATAAAATTATTTCTCGAGTACTTGATATTAGATTGACAAAAATGTTGTACCAAAATTCTCTAAGAAAATTGGAAAATTGGTTGCAATCCTAAACCAAAATAATTCAAGAAAGGTTTCAAGAAGAAAAAATTCAAATGGAAACCATGGAATAAAAATAAAAGATTTTTAAACATAAAAAATATATAAAGAAAAAGAAAAGTACAGATAAAGCCAATAATACAAAAAAGAAGTGTCGATGCTTTATTTGTAATGAAGAAGGACATTATGCTCCTCAATGCCCAAAAAAGGGAAGAAATACAAGTAAAATGATTAAATATCTAGATAAACAAGATCTGGATGTTTATTTCAGAGAAGATATATCAAGTGATGATAACAATATCATTTATGAATTAGAATTTGAATTAGAAACGGACTCTGATATAGATTCAAGTGAAATCATATTTATGATGAACATCTTCAAAACACCCGAAGAAGAACATTAAATAATTACATTAAAAGATGTAATTAGAAAAGAAATAACCTTCTCTGAAGAACAACTTAGAGAACTGGAAAACAAAAGAAACAAAATCAATAAAGAAGAAATATATAAAATCTCCTCTATCAATAAGATATTGTCTAAACGAATATTTGACGCTTTTAATGGTAATACAAGCACTAAAAGTACAAATCTAATAGCAGAAATAACTATGTTTGACAAAAAGAAAATTTTAAGATGGAAAAAAGAAAATCCTAAAATAAGATACATTCATATAGGATTAATACATATTTGTATCATTGGATTATTCAGGCAAGGTATAGACACTCCTATACTTGTTGTGGTCCTAGAGAAAAGACTATTGAATCCCCTACAATCCTTAATAGGAGTTCTTCAATCAATTCTTGCATACGGTGCTGCTTGGTTTAACATCAAACTAAATTACTTCATTTCTCTAGAAGATCCTAATATCGAAGATGCAATAAAAATAAATTTTCAAACCAAAGGATTAGAGATGAAATAAGATTCTCATAATTCAGCCATACAATGGCATACTGAACATGAATTAACATCCAAACCTATAACAAAAATTTATGATAATTCAGATAAAAATCTAATCAAAATATTTGAACCAAGACCATATAATTCTTAGATCAGACGAAGATTAAAACGTGCTACCACCGGAAAAATGGGTTCAAATCAAACACCCAATTATTGTAAAAGGATTGAAGGTAAACAAACTACTATTAAATTAAAATTTAAAAACATTTCAATTTGGCTTAATGATAAAAAATCCAGACTTTCTAATTTAAATTTAGTTTTTTCTTTTAAATTCAAATTTACGAAATTATTTATTTTGGTTGTCTGATTTTTGGTATCCATTAATTCGTTATGTATTGCATTTAGTTGTACTTCCATATCATCTTGCTTTTTATATATTTTGTTTAACTATGTTCTAGTTATATCGAAGTTACTATTTATACAACCACTAATATTACTCATATTGCTTTCAGAATTTCTATCAATATGAAAATAGTGCTTAAAATTATAAACATGTCATATTTATAATACAAACTCAAACAAAAATTAAAATGGCAGAAACATCAAGTAGACTTAGTCAAAGACTAGAAATTAATACCGATAGACCATGATTCATCATGTCACTAAACAGTTAAACATAACTGTTTATTATAGCTTCTGGATTATAAGTACAATAGGATGGAGATCAAGGGAAAAATTCTTTCAACCCTATCAAATATGATTTTTGGACCTAACCAGAAACTATGAATTTCTTCATGAAGCGTATGATGATCCGATGGCAAAAGCAACCGTTTCAGCACTTAATCCAAAATCATATTGGATATGAAATTTGAAGATTTTCTCGACAATGGCTAGACAAATTATCATGGCAGAAAATAATTTCAGCATTACTGATGGTCGAAGAATATTCACCACAAATCTTTCCATTGAGTATATGAGGACTCCTGAACAAATTTATGAAGTACAAGAATTATTACAAAAATTTGATACAAGAAAATATCTCAATCTTCCCGAAAACCTTGAGATTGAAATGACAATGCTCGAGGAAGAAGAAGAAGCAACACAGAAAAATCAAACCCCTGACAGTCCTACTTCAGAAGATTTAGTGTATTATCACAATCTCAAGAACCGCATGAAAGCATAGTGAACCACACCACTATCTAGAAAAGAAAAGTAGCATGATCGACTCTAGCTTATCTAAGACACATCGCTACCATAACGACATTCGCCTGCTCTGACGAGGAGTGAGCAGAGAGCAGCTGAAAACTGCTAGAGAACGTAAATTCTGTTGTGGAGAGAGTTAGCAAGGAGAAGGGGCGGACTAATAAAACAAGATGCAAAGACTTAGCAAACAGAAAGGTTGCGTATGGCATAACTCTCTGCTAGCCCATCAGTGATTAGTAAACTCTCCTTATTTTTTATAATTTTTCTCTTTCCTTCGATGAATGCCTTGCTCATGTATGCGCTTTCCATTTTGTAATGAATTAAGTGTGATATATTAAAAAATAAAAATAAAAATTTTGAAGTTGCTTTAGGGAATAAAAAATACATTAATTCAGAAATTTAAACTTGTATAGGTGTCATGACCCAGAATCCTTACCCAATATCGAGGACCTAGAATTTCGTGTTATGACACCGCACGCTGGTTAAGGCGATAAGCGAACATACACATAATCTATAAATTGACTTGCCATATGGATTGAGGCATTTAAGATAACATTAAACGATAAAAACTCATAAATTAATAACGAAGAACGTAGACAATAATAAATAAGTACTTAATCCTAACCATGTATCTAGGATAGGAAATAAAACAAGTTTTATATAGGATAAAATGATCCTAAACGTAAACTCACAAAAATATTGTAATAACTAAAATATGTCTCTCAAAGAATAAAAGTCTAAAGCAAAAGGACTCTCAAGGCTCGTAGAAATCTGTCGGATCTATGCTTTCCTCCGGATGATAGCCAACGTCTCCATCTATGTAAGCCACCTCCGGAACAGCAGCTCTCGCGTCGTCATGAACAGGATAAATGGAATCTTTACCTGAAACTGTTAGATTTGGGAGGGGGGTGAGTTTACTCAGTCACGTAAACTCAGTGGGTTGCACAATCGATCTACCATAACTTACTCAAGTGGTCCTGTGTGCAATCGCTTGAATTATGGTATATTTTTAAAATATAACCAACATCTTAAATAAATAAAATAAACTTATCCATAATTCATAGACTATCATAATCAATACTGAAAAACATACGAATATAACATAAATAGTGCATGATGCTTCTATTTTTTTTATCTCTTTTCCTATTTGTTTCATTAACTTATCATATGTGACAAATCGTAAGTCTTATTAATTACTCCATACGCCTACACAACGTACTTTGTATTTTATCTTATTTAAACGATCTGTGCCAGGATCGCTGCTCGAGCCTTCCACGCGAGGTCCATGTGTAAATAACCACCTAACCTCCATGTCATAACATAAACCACCATCCAGCCAGATGAGATTATCGGCATAGTAACTACGATATTCCCTTAGTTCGAGACAAGGTTATGATGTCCTTAAGACCCATCTTGGCTGCAGACATTAGGCCCTTACGGTGGCGCGTAAGGTATGACACTTGTAGAAACTTAATTCATATTTAGCTGGCCTTCACAGCGTATCTTAATATATCATAACATTATTCGGTTCTTGGCTTAGGTCCCCGCCCCGATTTCATATTTGTGTGGGCTTAAGTCCCCACTTTCTTAACATGCATGTATCTTAACATATTTTTTTCTCATTTTTTCTTAAAACTTAGTTAGAACGGGCCACTGTGCGATAGGCTTCACTAACCCATGTTTTTCAAGGGACGGATTCCGTAGTAACCTGGATATACTTCGTGTGATATCTCATACTACCATAGAGGGGTTGCATCCGTACATGGATGCCTACATTCCAAGTTTTACATGACTGTGAAAGAAATCCCACCGTGACGAAGGCTTATGTCATGTGTCATATCTTATTCTTAACTTATATGCGTATGCCCTGTCGTGATTTTCTATATGACGAATGTCATATGATAATGGTGAACATATATAAGGATGAACTATAACATAAATCTTAAGCATTTCATATTTTTAAAGAAAATTAATAAAGAGCATAACATACGAAATATTAAAGTAAAACAGAAAATAAGAAATATTTAACTACATTTATTTTACAATAGAGTTGAAAATATATTTCATTAAGGTTAATTGTATCCATGAAATTTGGTGATTGACTGGTATAGCGATCCGACATATTTTAAAATTCTAAAGGAAGACATGCGTCCATTCAAGGATTGTATGAGGCTTAAATGAGGTAATAGAATAATAAGTGTTGAAAAACGTTAATATTTGACCCCTTAAACTTATAAATTATTATTCGATGAAAGATATTCAATATATTTTATGTAATTTTAGTGAATTATAAGTCTGGAGATAAGTTGAGCATAAAGTAGCCTAAGAGTTAAAATAATGTCAAACCCGTGCAATCTTGGATCATCTAAAACGTATCCCGACTTGTAGCTCAATTTTGATCTTAAAAACCTTAAATTCGTGAAATTACTATTTCAGACAAAGTTGTAGATCTTGTTGTCTTCTTTCTAATGTCTTAAAAATCACGTCAATCCGAGTTCGGAGTAAAATATTACGGCCAAAATACCGAGGTAGTATTTGTTAAAAAGTTTGGCCGAATTTCACGAAAATCTGGGAAAAACGATCCTATCGATTTTGGGCCGAATTTTATGTTTTTAAGACCCAAAATTTATCAAAATTTAGGAAAAATTTTAGGGTTTTCCTTTTAAGAAATAACTGAATAATTTAAGATGAATTTAGAGGCACCCACCTGTTGAAGCGTGATTCAAATCCTACAATGATTTGGGTTGATGGAGATCGGATTCGAGAGACAATATGCCCAAGTCTTTTCGCGAGAATTCCTTTCTTATGATAGATCGGTCGCGGCGATAAGAAACTTTGATGGAGGAAAATTCTCTGATAAGATCAAAAAATCGATGGAGATCCGACGAGGAGTTGTGAAAGATGGCGCTGCCGGAGCTTTTGCAGAAAAGAGAGAATAGAGAGAGACAACTGAGAGAAAAAATGAATATATATCTAATTCCCTTTCTAGGTTACTCTAATTAAGACTTTCCGTACAAGAGTTAATAAAATAATAGTTTTTTCACGCAAGTAGAATTCATACGTTAGTTGAATAGCTTGAGAAGAAGTTTGGTTCCAGCGCTTTGTGTAAGCACCAAAGCAAAAGATGATTCTCTCTCGAAATTATAGTTATACCCTTTAACCTGCTTCACTCTTCAAATGGGCGTAACTTTTTATATTCTTGTCGAAAATCAACAAATTATATATCGTTGGAATCGTATCGACGAGTACTGCGCAATGACTCTAATATTGATATAAAAAATAGACTATTTTTAAAGTGGGTAGATTTCGGTGTGGAGCATTAGCACCACGCACTGAGTGGTATATCATCTAATATCGTTAAAAAAAGTTAAAAAATCTGGGTTATTACATTCTCTCTCCCTTATAATATTTTCGTCCTCGAAAATTACATAAATGAGAGAATGAGCTCGAGGTACTTCTCCATAATCTCAGCTTCTCATCAAAAGTCAAAGGTTCAACGATAATAAAAAAAAATCATCAGGGTCGTTACATTCTCCCCTCTAAAAAAATTTCGTTCCCGAAAATTACGTACCAATTATTCAAAAAGCTCAGGATGGTTTTCTTTAATGTCGTCTTCATTCTCCCAGGTCGCTTCCTTTGGCATGTGATGTTGCCATTGGACCAACACTAATCTCATCGTTTTGTTCTTGAAGACTTGAACTTTGTGGTCGAGGATCTTGATCGGTCTCGCTATGGTAGTGAGATCCTCCTTTATATCGATGGGTTCGATCTCCACTATGTGTGATGGGTTATAGATGTATCTCCTCAACATTAATACGTGAAAAACGTCATGGATTCCCGTATATTGTGGCGGTAGAGCGATTTTATACATAACCTCGCCCACACATTTTGTGACTTCGAAAGGCCCTACATATCTGAGGCTTAGTTTCTCTCGCTTCCCAAAACGCATGATTCCCTTGGTCGGAGAAACGCGAATGAAAACTTGTTCGCCAACCTATTAAAAGATTTTAGTGATTAACCACGAACACAATTTGTAAAGAAATTTAAAGTTTGAAATTTTAAAGGTGTTACATCGAACTCTAAATTACGACGGTGAGGGTCTGCATACTTTCTCTGACGATCCTGGGCTATCTTAAGTCGTTCGCGTATCAGTTTGACTTTCTCAGTCATAGTTTGGAGTAGTTCGGGTCCAAGCATCTTCCTAACTCCAACTTCGTCCCAACACAACGGCGTTCTGTAACTTCTGCCATATAAAGCTTCGAAAGGAGACATTCCTATACTTGTCTGGTAGTTATTATTATAAGAGAACTCGATCAGCGGGAGGTGATCATCCCAGTTCCCTCGAAAGTCGAGCATACACGCTTGTAACATATCTTCAACTACTTGATTCACTCTTTCTGTCTGACCGTCCGTCTGTGGGTGGAAGGCAGTACTAAAATCTAATCGAGTACCCAGAGTTGTTTGGAAGGTTGTCCAGTATTTTAAAGTAAATTTTGAGTCTCAATCAAAGACAATACTGACTGGGACCCCATGTAGTTTAACAATCTCTTTCAAATATGTTTCGGCAAGTTTGTTCCCATCTGTGGTAGTCTTGAATGGTAAGAAATGAGCTGACTTGGTCAATCTGTCAACTATTACCCAGATTGCATCGTTCTTCTTCATCGTCTTTGATAGACCTACGATGAAATCCATAGATATGTTTTCCCACTTTCATTCCGGGATGGGTAGGGGTTGTATAAGTCCGGCCAATTTTTGATGTTCTGCCTTGACTTGTTGACACACTAAGCATTTCAACATGTATTCGACTATTTCCTGTTTCATATTCAGCCACCAATACCAATTTCTCATATTTCGATACATCTTAGTACTGCCTGGATGTACTGAGTATCCTGATTTCTGACCTTCATCAAGTATCTCCTTTTTCACTTGAGGGTCATTGGGTACGCATAGTCTTTGTCTGAAGAGTAACATCTCATCCGTCCTTAAATTGAAATCCGGTTTTGATCCTATGGTTTTGATGATCTTGAGGATCTCGGAGTCTGTACGGTGTATTTCTTTGATTTTGTCCAAAATGAACGGACTCATCACAATTTGTACCAAATATACACTATCGTCAATCTCTTGGAGGTAAATGTCTTCTTTGGCGAGTTCATTGAAGGGCTTCCAAACTTTTAATCTGGCTAATAGTGTTGAAGATTTTCTACTAAGAGCATTAGCGACGACTTTAGCTTTCCCGGGGTGGTAATTTATAGAGCAGTCGTAATCTTTCATGTATTCCATCCATCTACGTTGTCTCAAATTCAGGTCTTTTTGTGAGAAAAGGTACTTGAGACTTTTTTGATCCGTATAAATCTTGAACGTCTCACTGTAAAGATAGTGTCGCCAAGGTTTGAGGGCAAAGATAACTGCGACCAGTTCTAAATCATGAACCGGATAGTTCTTTTTGTGAGGTTTGAGCTGTCTTGACCCATAAGCGACAACTTTCTTACTTTGTTCAAGCACACAACCAAGTCTCTGGCGAGATGCATCTGTGAATATTTCAAATTCACTAGTGCTGGAAGTGGAAGGTAGGGTGAGGATTGGTGCAGTAATAAGCCTCTTCTTCAATTCTAGAAAACTTAATTCACATTCATCGGTCCACACAAATTTGACATTCTTCTGTGTGAGGCAAGTGAGCGGTAGAGCAATGCGTAAAAATCCTTCAACAAAGCGAAAGTAGTAACCTGCCAATCCGAGAAAACTCCTAACTTCGGTGACACTCGTCGGTGCTTTCCATTCTATAAGTGCTTCGATCTTAAAAGGATCGATAGTCACTCCTTCTGCTGATACCACGTGGCCAAGGAAGGTCACTTGTTTAAGCGAAAACTCACACTTACTAAGTTTAGCATATAACTGAGGATCTCGGAGCGCCTGAAGAGCAAGACGAAGGTGTTCATCATGTTCTTCCACTCTTTATAATCCTTAACTTTTCAAAAATCAAAATTTCATAGTCTCTTAAATTATTTATTCGAAATATACTCTCACTTATCAACATCAATTACTTCTAACACTCCGTCGTAGGCTATCATCATTATTATATCTCGTTGACCATAAAGTAATTCAAATAAATCTAAGGTTGATGATAATAATTTATTCCTCCATCTGAACGCACTTCTAATAAGTTATTCTTATAGTTAACATCTCAACCTATAATGAATATTTAAACCATCAAATCAGACAGGATTTATCTTTTCAAATTATTCCCCAATACGCTAAAAATATTTCTTCTAATTACTCCTCAATCTTCAAAAATTCTTCTCAATTTCTCTCACATGCTCCTAGCTCATATAAGTTTTCATCAAACAGATCTTTAAATCCTTAATTGAACCTTCAAATCTTATGTCATTGATCATCACACTTTCTTAAAATCCTTCAGTCAATAAAAGATCTAAAGCTTAGGGTCTATCAAAATCATTATCGCATCATCACCCACTACGTGAAAATGCGGAAAAAACAACAGCCGATGACTGTCATTTTTTCAAATAACGACAGTCATTAGCTGTCGACCAATAACAACTATTTTTAGCAGTCGTATTAAATGTCTTTTTACAAAAAAAAATATGGCGTCTTTATTTTTAAACGACATATTATGGCAGTTGTTTCCACGTTCAAACAACGGCAACTTCCGAAAGTAGGGAAAAAAGGACGGTTTTGAGCAGTCGTTTTAATATTTTATTTTCTAAAGAAAAATAATTAAATTTCACGTTACAGCGATTATATACGTCGTTTATTGAAATTTTCATCTGAAAAAAAATATAATTAAACCAATAATAATCCAAATTCACAAATTCTCTATAACAAAATCTGTATCTTTAAATAAATAGAGGAAACATTCATCATTCTTACAACTTACATTTCTCATATAGTTCATAAAAACATAAAATAAAAAAAATAAAAAAAACTTCTAACTGTATCCTCTTCCTTTCCAAGTTATCAATCTCTTCTGGCTAGCTATCAAGCTGAACTCTCACATTTGCACAGGCCTCATCGACCAAATCAATCGCCTTATCCGGTAGGTGATGCCCTACACAACATATAATCATAGTAAAGATCAACAACTGATTCAATACAAAGCATGACTACAGGTAGAACATATAGACCATGTAATAACACCAGATATATGCTTGATAGTAAAAATCCAACCACCTTAAAAATGGGCCAACATAAACAAAAATTATGAGAATAAAAACTAGCTTCATTGATCATCACTTAAAGGGATATCAAAAACATCAATAAATCAAAAGAAGCAGAGATCAAGGAAGAATTTAGAGGTTGAAATAGGACAATGGGATTGTTGTAGTACCAGATTGGAGAAGCATAAAGTAGATGAATTGCCTGATCACCCAATATGATATTTTTCTTTTTAAAAATATATAAATAAATGTCTTTATATGAATCATCATAATGAAATATTCAAGAATCCTTATACCGCCAAAACTACTACATAGATGACACTCCAAGGAAAAGGCTAGTCTGATCAAGATGCTCAATCAGACCTTGAATACACTAATAGAGGAAGCATAATCAGGTTTGACTATGCTTCCTTGGGTCCTTTTTGTTTCCCTAGTGTGCCCTTTTTCCTACACTTTTTCATTTTTTTTCCTGTTAAGAGCCTTGCTTATGATCCATGTGTATTTTGTTTCTCTTAATAAAATACATCTTCCCTCAAAAGGAAATATAAATAAATAAATAACACTATGATATAGACTAATAAATCATGCAATCACGAATGCATAAAGACTGAAATCATCCTGGAATTTTCAAGGTAATCATTTTCTCAAAACATATCTTAAAAGAAAATGCAAAGGTTCCTCTACTTACCAGTTATATATCTACTCGAGAGCTATGCAACAATTACAAGAGCTTGGTTTTGAATTCGAACACCATGGTGCCACTCATATCTCTCCTTCAACCCTTGAAAAATGCTTATTGTATCAGGAATACTTGGTTCAGCCACATAAACTTGATGAAAGTGACCGAAAACTTACTATGTCACGTAAGTTTAACTACAAGGTTTTTTTTTTTTTTTTTTGTGCTAAATAATTTTTGCTAGACTGGGTTTGGCCTATAGCTCAACTGGAAGGTGCCCGATGACGGAACATTGAGGTCCCAGGATCAATCCCAGCTTACCAAACAAAAATAAAGAATAAAAACTTCAACTATACTGAACCTCATGTAGTAAATTTAGATTGTGAATTCATTTGTCAGCTGATTCATACTATGCTATGTTGAAGGGACTGTCACTCACATTGACTCATCTGGGTGGACTAATTGTCTTGGATTTTTTTGTTATTAATTTGTTTTCTTAATTTTAGAAAAAAAAATCCATTTTTAAATATTTATTAAATTATCTAGTTGAGTCTTGACCAAGGTTTGAAGTTGACCAGACTTGGCTGACTTTCTAGTTGAGTTGAGTTTTGCCTTTTTTCGAATAATCTCATTCAGTATGTTTTGGTTTCTTTATTTGGCTATACAAGCCCGTATCAGCTTGTGTTAGACAATACTAAATTCTGTGTGGTCTGATACAAAGGCATATTGGTTTGTGTAAGACTTTATTTTTCTTCCAACTAGTCATGTCAACATTAGTAACAAGAATCTTTCATCCAAGATGTTATGCACCATGAAATGTTTCTCCCTTGTAACAAAAATAATTCTGTCAGTGTGTGTGCGCACATGTGTGTGTGAACATACACACATACTCCATTTATCAATCATTTCCAATGGTTGTGGATGACGACAGATTTATGTGTTTAACAGCCACAAAATGCTGCCTCTCTCTCTCTCTTTATATATATATATATATATATATATATATATATATATATATATATAAATAGTCTTGATACTATCTACTAAGACAATCAATCAATAAAGAAGGCTGGAGACTTTAGGTGCTCTCATACGTAGAGAAAGCAACATAAGGGCTCATCAACTAGCCAACATAGGCATCCGAGCGAGAGAGCTTATAGTCAATTGGACTTCATTAACCTGTTTTGTGTGAGAATTCCGATCACGTCTCTATCATAGATCTAAGGTGTTTTAGGTCTTGGTCCTTGCTCCTTGTTTGCTCTTTTTGTTTCTTTTTGCTTCCCTTTATTTTCATTGTATTATTTTCCCTTTATGTACACTCTTTTAGTGATATAATTACTAGTATACACTTGTTCAAGAAAGTGTTAAATAGTTTTCATTCTTAATAAAATATCAATGCATTTATTTAATTCTTAAATATTATATTATATAGATGCTTCCTTGTTGTTATAAGTTGATTATTTTTCTGAGCCTTGCCATGTTCGTGATCCACTCCCGCTTCCACTATGTCCAACTAAGATGTTGATTTGAACAAACAATAAGCCTGGCATTATGCAAATCTTCCTCAGAGATAAACATTATGGCAAAACCATCTCCCTACTCACCACATCTTTTAGAGAAATTAAAAATGCTGCTTCCTCAAACTTAAATATAATACCTTAAAAATTAGTGTCAGATGTACCTATCTTAACTTGAAATCACTAGGCAATAATTTTTAATCATTTCGGATAGCTTCAGTGCCTTGAAAATTTTGACTGATTACATATAGAACAATTTTTACATCTATCTGTTTACTTTTATTTTTTTCGTAGGGTGGGCGTTGCCAACTTTATCAGCTTACTAGTCCAAAAAATCGGTGCTGACATTAAACCATTTAGCAGCTTGTTGTTGAAACTTCTTTTTCCTGCCGTTCAGGGGGAAATGAGTGGTTCAACAAAACGAGCCTTTGCAGATGCTTGCACAAACATATTGATAATTACACTTGCTGAATTATTGTCATATCCCGACTTATATTTCCAAAGTACTTACAAAGCAATAAAATCTTAATAGCAACAAGTTTCAAAACTAATTATCAATTTGCATTTAACTCAAGTTGGTTTGTAAGCAAATCGCAGTTGTTCGGGAAGTCCCAGGAGATGTTGAAAATACGAAGAATAGCCCACCACATCTCCCATGTGAAGGAGCAATGGATAAGAACATTGTCAATACACTTTCCACCTCCCTACAACAAAGGACACATCACTGTAGTCAGCAAGGATGGTAGTGTTTGCAAAGCTTTCTAATGTGTGAGCAGCGCATTAGTTTCTGCTTTCATTAAAGAATCCCACTTGATTGGCCATGTGAACTTATGTATTGTGTCACCATAATGGTTTCTCACTACACTGCCATAGCCACTTCTCAAGGATTACTGAAAGAGCATCCGCTAAAATTCAGCTTCAACCAATTCTGAGGATTCCACACAGGTTTCAATGTCTTTTTTGAACTACCAAAGTAAAATGCTCAATCAAATTCCTACTAATCATGTCTCAATGCACAAATTTCTACAATCCTCTCCACCTCCTACATTACTTGTAGAAAGTTCTCTCATTCTTTTGAACCGTAATATGGCAAAGGAGATGAGCTCCTCATCAATCTGCCTAAAGGGCCAAAAGGAACTATCAGCCATTCCGCCAAAAGATCGACAACTGAATTGGGAATGGGAATAACAATGAACACCAAATATTAGGGCTGCAAACAGGTCGAGTCGAGGCAAAAACAATTATGGTTTATCTCAACTTGAACCTGACTGGAACTCAGCAAAATCTCAGGTCAGGCTGGGAGAGGTTGGGTTACGATATAAGGTAGGGTGTGTAGCCAAGTTGCGTTAGTTCAAGAACCAAGGACCCAAACCTAACCCATTTACTAAACGGGTCGAGATTTCCAACCTAAACAGACCCAATGAGTCGGGATTTTGGCCCCAAACCCGACGACCTGAGATAAAATGCAACCATATAGAAGACGTGAAAGTACAATCAATGAGTAGGTGATTGATGGACATCATATCATTGCAGCTAATGCATGCTAGAGCTTTGCAGGCTAGTCTGCACAACAGATTGAAGATTTATGGGAATTCTACCCAGGTGTAGTTGAATCTGTAAGATATTTCACAATCATTGACTACCTTTATCTTATTAAATAGGAGAAAAGCATAGATGAATCATAAAAATAGAGAAATAAACCACCAACATCAAAGCAAAGCAAAAAAGAAGCAATACATTCTAATCTAACATGCTAAACTATGAAATACATATGAGGCTTATGACCAACCGGGCAGTTTTTCTGAGAGCCCAAGTGAGCGGCACAGATTAGCAGTTTGACGGCGATGAGAAACGGTTGGGATGAGTTGCATATCTCATCTTGATCAAATTCAGAAGCAATGCCAAATGTGGCTAGGAGCTGTGGAAACGCATGTGCTTCCAAGGAGCTCCCACTGCTGGAATCAATATCAAGATCATCTAACTTCGGCTTCCAATCATCAGCAATGGCTTTGGCTTGTTCTTTAACATCAGATGAGATGAAAAATCATTTTAATCACAATTGAGATGGTTTGAGCAAGTCCAATTTGAAACAACAAATCATCAACATAAACAGGAACAAATAAGTATCTTTGACATTTCATTGAATAGATAATAGGCAACTACTTAAAACATAAATTGCATCCTTTCATGAAATGTCATAGTTATCTTTGACAATTCATCGAGTAAGTAATAGGCAAGCACAAATTTCAGCAGTCAATATGTAATCCCCATTTTGTGGAGTA
The DNA here is from genome assembly GCA_021018995.1 of Chloranthus sessilifolius. NCBI lineage: Eukaryota > Viridiplantae > Streptophyta > Magnoliopsida > Chloranthales > Chloranthaceae > Chloranthus > Chloranthus sessilifolius. The sequence continues at coordinate 25,852,980 of CM037597.1, read as the reverse complement.
TTAGAATGAAAATCAATCTACACCATACGATTCAATGCAGTCAATGGGTTATCAAAGTAGGTGCCATCAATATTGGGTAGCAAGAACAAAGCTACCCAAAAAAAAAAAGGACCGGCTGGGTAGGGAAAAATCAGTGAAGGATTGTAAATATTATAAGCTTTAAATAAAATAAATTGAAAACCTAAAATAATACAGGGCCAAACCTTGAGAAAGCAGACCGCCGGTCGACTGGGCTGGCCGTCGACTGTCACCTGGAAGATGGCCACAGATATCCAGCAACAAGACATCAACATATCCCCAAATCTGTGGAAGATGGCCGCAGATATCCAGCAACAAGACATCAACATATCCCCAAATCTGTGGAAGATGGCCGCAGATATCCAGCAAGGAGACATCACTGATTTGATATGGTCTCGCGACAAAGATGAAGGGAGAAGATGGGCTTTATAGATAAAATTAACGAAGACCCATCTCAATTAACCTGTCAAATTGTTCAAAAAATCATAATTCGTACACAAATTTTTGAAGAAATGATGAGAATCTAAGGGGAAAATTCTCCTAACAGAAGATACAGTTAGGAGTAATAAACCTAATAAAAAATATAGTAAACAATCATTCCACACCTTAATGCGAGTGGGAGAGATACCGGAGTCCAACGGCGAGTGGCAGGCGTCGAGTGGCTGGGCAGCCGGGAGTCGGCGGGCGAGAAAAGGTAGAGAGTCGAGCAAGAGGAGAGACTTAGAGAAAGAGAGAAGAGAATGAGGGGAACGTGCATACATGGGTTTATATATTTAGGTTTAGAGTTCCTTTAAATCCATCCACCATTTCTTTAAGTTCACCCATGCTGAAACACATTGATTATATTGAATCGGACGATGGATATTGTTTATCATCCCAATCTTTCACACAATGGATCTTGAGAATATTATTGTACCATCAAACCGACGGTTTTTTATTTCATGTGGTACACACCCAAAAAAGTGACATAAAAATCAATTTTGAGTGTGCACGTGATGTTAAGGTCATTTTTCTGAGATGTGTGCCATGAGAAATAAAACACTAACCGTCTGATGGTAGGCCCATGATCTCAAGATCCATCGTGTGAAAGATTGGGATGACAAATGATCTCCATCATCTGATTCTACCAAGTCAATGTGTTTCAGTGTGGGTGAACTCAAAAATTTGGTGGGTAGATTTAAAGGTACTCTTAGGTTTAATTGGGTATTTTTAATGGCACCTACAAACTCTTGTTGGGCACACACGCCCATAATTAATGATCACTTTAAATCAGAAGATGGAGATCGTCTTCGCTCCAATCTTCCGCACAATGGATCTCTAATCAATGAATATACCATCAAACGGTCAACTTTCAATTCCAAAGGGCACAGATCCTGAAAATGTGGTCCTAAATTCACTTTTGCGCATGATGTGTGCAATGTGATTTTACGACCACTTTTGGGAATTGTGACATGTGGAATCGAAAACTGGCATATGACAATACGTTCATGACATCAAGATTTCTTATGTGAAAAATTGGAGCGAAGCACATCTCCATCCTCTGATTTAAAGGAATCAATGATGTTGGGATCTATTAAAGGTACCCATTATATTAGCAATCCATGCGTCGAATCTTTGTGAGTACCCACATTGAAATGCATTGAATGCATTTAATTAGATGATGTAGATCATTTACCATCCCAATCTTTTCAAGATAGATCTTGATATCATGAGCATGCCCATTATTATATATTAGGAATTAAAATATATATATATATATATATATATATATATATATATATATATATATATATATATATGTTTAGTTTAGATATGAGCTATTTATTAACCCTATTATATATTAGGAATTAAAATTTTAATATATATATATATATGTTTACTAGCTAGGGTCAGGCTTAAGCTGACCTCACATTGCCACAGTCCAATTTTTACCAAGCTTCCACTATATAAGTCCGACCATGTATATGCAACCGATTTATTCCCTAAAAAGCATGCTTTTTTAGGGTTGGGTTACAGACAACTCTAATTTAAAGATACTCTTGTTAGTTACAACCTGAAAAACAACTTCAATATAGCCATGATATATACAATTTAATGATCTTTCACATAAATATATATATAAAATGACTGCTTTAGGCAGTCGATTTATTTACCACTGTTATTTTAATTTAAACGACAGACTTAGACCGTCAAGATTTTATCGACTGATTATGACTGTCGTTTATCCCGCCCTACTAATGTAGTTTTTTTTACATTTTCACGTAGTGACCATAGTGTACTTATATAAGCCACACAGTCCTCGAGGAAGTATAGCCTAGGCTCTGATACCATCTCTGTCACGACCCAGAATCCTTACCCGATATCGATGGCCTAAAATTTCATGTTATGACACCGCACGCTGGTTAAGGCGATAAGCGGACATACACATAATTTATAAATTGACTTGCCATATGGATTGAGGCATTTAAGATAACATTAAATAATAAATGGCTCATAAATTAATAACGAAAAACGTAGACAATAATAAAGAAGTACTTAATCCTAACTATGCATCTAGGATAGGAAATAAAATAAGTTTTACGTAAGATAAAATGGTCATAAACATAAACTAACAAAAATATCATAATAACTAGAATATTCTCTCAAATAATAAAAGTTTAAAACAAAAGGACTCTCAAGGCTCGTAGAAATCTATCGGATCTACGCTCTCCTCTGGATGATAGCCAATGTCTCCATCTACGTAATCCGCCTCCGAAACAGCAGCTCTCGCGTCATCATGAACAGGATAAATAGAATCTTCACCTGAAACTGTTAGATTTGGGAGGGGGGTGAGTTTACTCAGTCGCGTAAACTCAGTGGGTTGCACAATCGATCCACCATAACTTACTCAAGTGGTCGTGTGTGCAATCGCTTGAATTGCGGTGCATTTTTAAAATATAACTAACATCTTAAATAAATGAAATAAACTTATCTATAATTCTTAAACTATCATAATCAATACTGAAAAATATACTAATATAACAAAAAGAGTACATGGTGCTTCTATTTTCTTATCTCTTTTCCTATTTGTTTCATCAATTTATTATATGTGACAAATCGTAAGTCTTATTAATTACTCCATATGCCTACATAACGTACCTCGCATTTTATCTTATTTAAACGATCTGTACCAGGATCGCTACTCGAGCCTACCACGCAAGGTCCACGTATAGATAACCACCTAACCTCCATGTCATAACATAAACTACCATTCAGCCAGATGAGGCTACCGACATAGTAACCACGATGTCCTCTTAGTTCGAGACAAGGCTATGATATCCTTAAGACCCGTCATGGCTGCAGACGTTAGGCTTTTACGATGGCTCATAAGATATGACACGTGTAGAAACTTAATTTATATTTAGCTGGCCTTCACGGTGTATCTTAATATATCATAACATTATTCAGTTCTGGGCTTAGGCCCCCGCCCCGATTTCATATTTGTGTGGGCTTAAGTCCCCACTTTCTTATAATATATGTTTTAACATATTCTTTTCTCATTTTTTTTAAAAACTTAGTTAGAATGGGCCACGGTGCGATAGGCTTCACTAAACCACATTTTTCAAGGGACGGATTCCGTAGTAACCTGAATGTACTTCGTGTGGTATCTCATACTATTATAGAGGGGTTGCATTCGTACATGGATGCCTACATTCTAAGTTTTACGTGACCGTGAAAGAAACCCCACCGTGACGAAGGCTTATGTCATGTGTCATATCTTATTCTTAACTTATATGCGTATGTCCTATCGTGATTTTCTATATAATGAATGTCATATGATAATGGTGAACATATATAAGGATGAACTATAACATAAATCTTAAGCATTTTATATTTTTGAAGAAAATTAATAAAGAGCATAACATACGAAATATTAAAGTAAAACAGAAAATACGAAATATTTAACTACATTTATTTTGTAATAGAGTTGAAAATATACTTCATTAGGGTTAATTGTATCCGTGAAATTTGGTAATTGACTGGTATAGCAATCCAACATATTCTAAAGGAGCACATGCGTCCATTCAAGGATTGTATGGGGCTTAAAAAAGGTAATAGAATGATAAGTGTTGAAAAACATTAATATTTGACCCCTTAAACTTATAAATTATTATTCGATGAAAACTATTTAATATATTTATGTAATTTTAGTGAGTTATAAGTCTGGAGATAATTTGAACATAAAGTAGCCTAAAAGTTAAAAAAATAATGTCAAACCTGTGCAATCTTGGATCATCTAAAACGTATCCCGACTTGTAGCTCAATTTTGACCTTAAAAACCTTAAATTCGTGAAATTGCTATTTCAAAGAAAGTTATAGATCTCGTTATCTTCTTTCCAATGCCGTAAGAATCACGTCAATCCGAGTTCGGAGTAAAGAGTTATAGCCAAAATATTGAAGTTGTGTTTGTTGAAAAGTTTGGCCGAATTTCACGAAAATCTGGGAAAAACGATCCTATCGATTTTGGGCCGAATTTTTATGTTTTTAAAACTCGAAATTTATCAAAATTTAGGGAAAATTTTAGGGTTTTCTTTTTAAGAAATAACTGAATAATTTAAGATGGATTTAGAGGCACTCACCTGTTGAAGCGTGATTCGAATCCTACAATGATTTGGATTGATGGAGATCGGATTCGAGAAATAATATGCCCGAGTCTTTTCACGAGCATTCATTTCTTATGATAGATCGGTCGCGACGATGAGAAACTTTGATGGAAAAAGATTCTCTGTTAAGATTAAAAAATCGATGGAGATCCGACCAAGAGTTGCGAAAGATGGCACTGACAGAGCTTTTGGAGAAAAGAGAGAATAAAGAGAGACAATTGAAAGAAATTACAGTTATGCCCTTTAACCTGCTTCACTCTTCAAGCGGGCGTAACTTTTTATATTCTTGTCGAAAATCGACAAATTATATATCGTTGGAATCGTATCGACGAGTACTTCGCAATGAGTCTAATATTGATATAAAAAATTCAAACTGTTTCTAAAGTGGGTAGATTTCGGTGTGGAGTGTTAACACCACGCACTAGTGGTTCATCATCTAATATCGTTAAAAAAAGTTTAAAAATCTGGGTGATTACATTTTCTCCCCCTTATAATATTTTCGTCCTCGAAAATTACATAAATAAGAGAATGAGCTCGAGGTACTTCTCCATAATCTCAGCTTCTCATCAAAAATCAAAGGTTCAATGATAATAAGAAAAATCATCAGGGTCGTTACAGTAGGCCATCATCATCTTTCGTCTCTAATATATAATGTTAGGCTTACTTTCTACCTTCTGACATTAAAGTGCATCGCCTAAATGATTCTATTAGTTTCCTTGAGAGTTATAATTTTAGCTGAGACATAATGCAACTGATTACTGCTAGATTAATTCAAGATGCGTGACATGTGGCATATAGTGGGTTTCGTAATTTTGCTATTTGATTGAAGTGGAATGGACCCGCATAGTGTACCCAAAAAATTTTGAATTGGCACATTTGTTTACCTAGCTGAGGTAACATTGGCGGCTAATGGCATAGCTCTCTACTAGTCTAGAAATTATAATGAAGACGATAGAAGTGATCCAATTTATTAAGTTACACTGAGCACTCTCTTACAAATATATGTAAACAACCTAATACACCCTCCAAAACCATTCAGATATGGCCCCATTTTGGTCACATCCTTTCATTCATCATATGCTGCAAAGAAAGGAAAGATGGATTAGAATGGGAAGTGGTTAGAGGTATATTTCGGAAGATACCTATTTTTTGGGGGCAATTCTCCAATTGGTTGAATTCCAACGAAATTTGCAGCCATTGGATAGCATAGAATCTGAACTACATGCCTTCCTATAAAAAGAAAAGTGGGGAAGTTAAGATTCTCTCCTATTCAAATGGGGTACATATATGGTTGAACACGAAATCAAGTTCAATCAATTGGACTTGACCATTGCCCTTTATTTGGACATTTGTTTTTCATCTAGCCCCAATAAATAATTGGAAATATGTAGCATTCCTTACTTTATGATATGATGGAATTAATGGAAAGATTACCGAACTTAATGCTTGACAATGAGTGGTTAGGTTAATTAATTGCCAGCTTTAGTGTCAGATTCCAGGGCTGTGATGATGTTTGATGCTTTTTTTTCGGCTACACTTTTTTTTTTTTTTTAAATATTAGGTGGGATTGAACCTGTGGCCTCACGGTTGCATCATTGTGCACCTTCAATTTAGCAACAGGCCCAATACCCGAATACATATATACCGTCTATAGGCTATTTTGATTTTTCCAGCGTCCGGGTCAGCAATGGAGGCAAAGGCTTCTTGAGACAAGTCGATGGTACCTTGACAGCCGGCCGGGCTATAGTCAATGATCCTTACGGTTACGGTTCCGCTCCCTCTACAAGGATGAGGGTCACCCATATTCGTCGCACCGATGCATTTGACCTTGTATGTCTTTCCACACGCTGCTCTGTTGTCCCAAATGGCGTCGCTTGCCGCCGCGATCATCACACCGTCGTTTCGGAATCCGTTACAAGAAGAAGCTGCACATAGAATCAAAGGTGGAGTAGTGAATCACCGTACCGTTTTACCTTAGCATTATTGCATAAAACAAAGCATAAAGGAACACAAGTCACCTCCATGTTAGTTTTAGGTGGGTGTTACTACCATACTACTTTATGTCACAGCCATCTCACTTAAACAAATGAAAAAATTCTTGACTATATTAAACTAGACAATTGAGATCATTTTTTTATCCCAATCTTTAAATCAGACAATTGAGATCATATTTTCATCCCAATCTTCCACGCGAGAGATCTTGATATCATAGGCATTCCATCAAAGGTTCAGATGTTGATTCCAAATGGCACACATCCCCAAATGTGTGTGATCATGTCCTACCATCAAACATAATTCACGCTCACTTTTTGGGATGTGTGCCACATGGAATCAGCAACTGAGCGTATGATCCCATGATCTAAAGAGCAACTGTGTGAAAGATTGGGACGAAAAATGATCATCATCTGATTTAAAGTAGTCAACAATCTTCTCCTTTGTTTAAGTGCAGTGGCTGTAACATACACTGGTGTGGTATTAACACCAGCCAAAATATCTTAGCACTGTTGCATCATCACACCACTTTCCGCAATTACTATGTTTTTCCGAAATCTGAGAATTTTTAAAAGTATGCCAATAATTAGTAATTTTTTGGCTTACTGAAGTAATCACGAATTTTGAAATATTCATGGGTTGTTCAAAATTTGCAAAACTCAAGATTGAATGTCCAACTTGGCGACTTTTTCAATAAATCGTGGCTCTTTTTCTATTTTCAAATTTTTTCGTACTTGTAACTTCTTTTTTCTCGAGCTTTCTGAATTTTGCCGAATAATTGGTGAACCCGACTTGGTGAGTTCGGTTTCCGAAATATATCCGCCATTATGTATTGAGTTACACCTCATTAGACCCGATATGGACCCAGATATGAGGTCAAATATCGGATCAAATTGGTCAAATATCACTCTATGTCAGGTCATATCGACCAATATGTATCTCATATATATGAACTAGTCAAAATACCAAAAATGATTTTTGAGTCATTTTTAAAATTTTATATATCTTTAATATTTTAAATAAAAAAGGTACTTTAATATCGGATGGTTTAGGTGATATGTATCCAATATATTGGATATGTATCGCGTGGAGACCCGGCTGATATGTGGATCCATCGGTCTGTAAATCCCTGTTACAAGCAGAACATCTATAACTATATGTGCATTAAAGAAAGAGTTAGTTTGGGTGGCAATAGTGAAGCGTAAAATCAGACTATTTTAGCATTTATGTACCAACATTTCTCCACATAAAATGAGCAAAATTGATGATCAGATGGTTTAAATCATCTAATAAACATGATGTTTGGGCTGAGTTCATACAATTACAAAGTATGAACATGTGTGCCACTTGTAAATGGTGGGTGCAAAGAGAAGTGGATGCTTACGAACGTATGGTGGAGTATAGAAGGTGGCAGTCCCTGCGGCCGCTGAAGCCGCCATGACAGAGAGGGTCAATGTTGTTAGAGGTAGGTAGAGGAGGTGGTGCAACTTTGCCATTGCAAAAAGAGGGTCGAGTGATTATTGGTTACAAGTTTTGTTCTTTCGTTTGCAAATGACAGTTGTCTCCTTAAAAACTGTTAGGATTAGTTCTTTTTGAAATTGGATATAATGACGAGGGAATCTCTATGTTTTGTTTGCTAATGGGTTGCACGCATGTGTGGAGAGAGTGAGTAACCAACGATTGGTTACCATACTGGCTAAGATCACGCCTCAAGAAGCAAAGGTTTTGAGTCTGAACCCCACCCTTTGTTGGACACTCGCAGGGATTTCTCCCTCGGACGGAGCCAAGGGAAAGGGCCCACACCCACCACCCTCCAAAAAATGGGATATTTCTTAAAGGGCCTACCAGCCAAGCTCTCAACCTTCGTTCATATGGGCTCCCACTGCGTGCCAAACTCTCATTCAGCCTCTCTCTCTCTCTCTCTCTCTCTCTCTCTCTCTCTCTCTCTCTCTCTTTGTTGCAAACAGGCCCCACGCCGGCGGTGTCTGCCAAATCGCGAATCACGCACTACAAAAAAGATGACTACTAGAGGCACCAAAAACTATCGCTATTAACAAAAAATTGCCTCTACTTGTCCTGTTGCTATTGAAACAACGTACTTTTTTGTTAATAGCGGCAATTTTTAGTGCCGCTAATAGTCTTATTTTTTGTAGTAACGAGACCCAAATAATTTTTGGTAATTTTGCCAAGATATCGAAATTTCTATCATTTTCTCGAAATTTTAAGATTTCAATGTTTTTTTGGTGGTTCATTTCTGCAATCCGCGCCCCACAATCTGCTCGCACTATTTTTAATTTAAAAGTTATGAGATAATGGTTGCTGACAGACATTTAAAAAATCAAGATAATGTTTACCGGATCTTGCACCATTAATGTTAGACATTTTATCTCATCATTGAAGTGGGTTTTATTATTATGTTGTATAGCACACATTTTTATCAATCTAAATTGTCCAAGTAGCAATCCATCATTGGAAAATGTCTCACCCAAAAAACCTATGGCTATAAGTGGATGTGAACTATCCGATTGATGAACTTTAATATTAGCCATTAAAACTAGAAAATGATCGTTGCTAAAATAGTTAAGATATCGGATGGTTTAAATCGCCCTACAATATGATTTTTGAGCCCTATCGCACTTCAATCTATGTTCTCACTTTGACAGTATGGATCACCCACATCTCAAATCATTGGAGGTGTAAGATCATTTAAACACATGTTAGTATTTAAATGACGGAGGGAGAGTCAATCTTAAAAGTTAAAGGTACCTCTTTTTGCAATCCAAGATTCTTTCTGCTCAACTCGGCTTTAACATGATTAAATCATTGACTGCTTAATCAGGCAATGATGATCTCCTTTTGTCCTGATATTTGAACCATTAAATCTGCAGTTTATGGGCTTCTAATGGCAATAATATGACCGTCTGACGGTAATAATATAATGGGAGCCACTCCCATGACTGTCATTATGACACCAAAGTGGTGTTTAAATTATCGTTACAATCAAATGGTTTAAGATTTGGGTTATCCATTCCGTCAAGGTGATGATATATCATAAGGTTGAGAGGCAATGTGCTAAAAAATCACATTTTTTTGGAGTTTGACTCTTCTATCTTGACACATTTTTTTCATATTTGGGCCCCTTCCCTTAAAAGTTTCTTCCTCCATCCCTGCGGGTAATGATCGGGTGTTTCATCACGTATCTAGGGATTTAGTCGGGTGCGGATGCTAGAGAGAGAGAGCTTAAAGGAATACAGGGTTTTTTATATATGCATTAAAAATCAGTTAAAATGAAATTTAATGATCTTAATTCTATTATATTTTTTAGGGTTTTTTGTATATACCCCCTTGCGTTATGCTAATATTATAAGAAACCCCCTGAGTTATGGGTATTTATTCTGGAGCTCCTAGTTTTGTGTTTCTGTTTCATATAACCCCTTGCCGTTAACTAGCCGTGAGTTTATGGACGGAAAGCCTATTTTGCCCTTAATGAAACCAATATTTTAAAAACACCACCATTCTAAAAAGCCCTTCATTCATCTATATTTACAAGTCATGCCATTAAAGTTTATTACCATTATAAAAGGCCCTTCATTCACCTTTATTTACAAGTCATGCTATTATTTTTAAATCCACCTTTAAATCAAAAATCTTTGAGTTCAACGCCAAACACATCGACTACATTAAATCAAACGATGGAGATTTTTTATCATCCCAATCTTTCATGAGATCAATCTTTAGATCATAGGTGTACCATCAGACGGTCGATTTTTTATTTCATGTGGTACACACCCCTAAAAGTGACTTTAATATTAATTTTAAGCATGCACGTGATGTTAAGGTCACTTTTCTGAGATGCGTGCCACGTGAAATAAAATAATGACCGTCTGATGGTATGATCATGATCTCAAGATCCATCATGTGAAAGAATTGAAGGATAAATTATCTCCATTGTTCGATTCAATTCAATCAACGTGTTTCAGTGTGGGTGAACTTAAAGATTCAGTAGATGGATTTAAAGGTACTCTTCTAAAAGGCCCTTCATTCACCCATCATATTCAAAACTCATCAGATGGGTGAATCCCCCATTAAAACATACCAACGTTTGGACGAATACTCAACCAATTGAGGATTTGTGGCAAACGATACAATTATTCTTGAACAGAAAACCTTCAATCTATATATTCCACTCAAAATACTCGTCCCTCCAATTTCCTATATGATTCAAGACGCATTTTTAGGAATTGGATTGCCTAATCGTGTCTGCTTCCATCCACCAAATCTTTGAGATCACCCACGCTAAAACACATTGATTGCATTGAATAAGACGATGGAGATCGTTTAGGCATACCATTAGACGATCAGTGTTTTATTTCGTGGCACACATCTTAGAAAAGTAACCTTAACATCACGTATACGGTTAAAATTAATTTTAAGATCATTTTTTTGGGTGTGCACCACATGAAATAAAAAATCAACCATCTAATGGTGCCACCATGATCTCAAGATCCATCGTGTGAATGGTTGGGACGATAAACGACCTCCATCATCCAATTCAATGCAGTCAACTGTCTGATGGTGCCACCATGATCTCAAGATACATATTGTGAAAGGTTGGGACGATAAATGATCTCCATCGTCCGATTCAATGCAGTCAACTGTCTAATGGTGCCACCGTGATCTCAAGATCCATCGTGTGAAAGGTTGGGATGATAAACGATCTTCATCGTCCGATTTAATGTAGTCAATGTTTTTCGGAGTGGGTGAACTCAAATATTTGGTGGGTGGATTTAAAACTACTCTTTTTTGTAAGTGGAGGGGTGAATTTAAAATTACTCTTACCACGCGTAGAGGGTGGCAATTTAGTAATTTAATGTTTAAAAGAATAAATATGGTATTTAGGCTATTCTTTAACGGTTGGTTAATCATTTAAAGTAGATCCGTTAAAGAAGGTGTTTTGTAAACACCAAAATGCTAACTCAGGGGTTTAAAGCAAATAGCTATAACTGAGGGGGTTATTAATAATATCAGCATAACTCAGGGGTATCTACAAAAAACCCTATTTTTTAGCATGTTAATAATAAAAGCAATCAAAAGGTTGCAATTCAAAAACATACCCTTTCAATTTGTCTAAAGAAAGATTTGGTATTTGGGAAACATATACTAAGTTTTACATTTCTATCATGTGATTTAAAGCAATCAAAAGACATTTATGTAATTTCAAACAAATAGAGATCTTGAGCTTCAAATTAGATGGTCCGTATGGTGTTAAAACGTGGCAGGTTCCAAAATTCTAAATATTTATTTTAAATATTTTGTAAGAGAAGGTTTTGAATTGCAAATAAAATTATGACGTCTACCCTTTGGACCGCCTTTAAACATATTATTCCCTGAACATCCACTTGCAGGTAGGTCATATGGCACACATGTTTCATCAATCCAAGAAGGTCAATTACGTCTCCGGCACAAATAGTTCATTTTAAAGTGCTTAGATCGAGTGGTTCAAATCCGTCAATGGGTGTGATTTTGATCAACTTTAGCTCAACATACGAAATACCATCCTGATAATTTGGATTGTTCAAAGCGACCTGCCACCTGGCCTCAATAAGTAGATGTTCCTGAAATAATCTGTTTAGCATTGGTCATATGTCATTATTTCTGAGAATGACAAAAATTAGACTTTGTTTCTACGCCCATATGTTTGGAAAAATACATGATAAAAGCAATAAAAAAGATTACAAATATTTTTTTTATATTTAAATAATTGGATGTTTGATTAATATGATTAATTTAATATGTTTTAGGAAAGTAGTATTCGACAAACTACACAACCTGTGTGAAACTATTTTGCAATTAGGGCAGGTTGGGTGAATCTAGAACTAAACCCGCCCCCAGTAGAAGACCGACATTTTGGACTTGAACCTTATCGATAGCACGTTGGGCCGCTAGCGTCTAGCCTTGACCCGCTGAAAATTTGTTTATTTGGATACCCAATGCAGTTTTTAAATTGTCAAAGGGTAGTGGTATTTGCAAACGAAGATTCTTTCTCTGCAACCAGGAATTTTAGCATATTAAAATTGTTGACTGCCTTGAATTAGAAGATAGAGATTGTTTTTCGGCCCAACCTTCCACAAAAATGATCCTTGGATCATATTTCACCTATCAGACAATCAACTGTTGATTCCACATGGTACGCGTCCCAAAAAATTCTTGAGACCCCTTTCTCATAATAGACCCATGATCAAAATTATTTTTGAGGACATGTGCCACATGGAATAGCATCTAACCGTCTGATATGCAAACCATGGTATAAAGATTAGTTGTATTTAAGTGTAGGCAGAAAATACGATCTCTATAATCTGATTCAAGGCAGTTAGTAATTTTTAAGTGTAAAAACTCTAAATTAAATCTCCAATTGCAAATACCGGTACCCATTCTTTAGTTCACGACAGCATATGAGATAAAAACATTTAACTAAAATTTTCTCATTCATAAGCTTAGGTGGGAATTGTTGAAGTTTAGTCCCACAGAGGGTATTTATATCCTTTTGTCTCCTCTTATAAGATTTTGGGCCCCCTCCACTCATAGTCAATTGGTTTTGAGATTGATACCCAAATTTATCATGGTATCAGATCAAGCCTTTCCCCACTCCACGTCACCGAGATTTGATTAAGTCCAACAAATACGTGTAGAGGAGTGTTTAAGTTTAGGATTTTTTGCATATACCCCCCGTGTTATGCTAATATTATAAGAAACCTCCTGAGTTATGCGTATTTATTCTGCAGCCCCTACTTTTGTGTTTCTGTTTCAAATAACCCCCTGCCGTTAACTAGCCGTGAGTTTATGGACGAAAAGCCTATTTTGCCCTTAATAAAACCAATATTTTAAAAATACCACCATTCTAAAAGGCCCTTCATTCATCTATATTTACAAGTCATACCATTAAAGTTTATCACCATTCTAAAAGGCCCTTCATCCACCTTTATTTACAAGTCATGCCATTATAATTTACCACTATTCAAAGAGTACCCTTAAATCCACCAACAAAATCTTTGAGTTCACCCACGCTGAAACACATCGACTGTATTGAATCAAACGATGGAGATTTTTTATCGTTCCAATCTTTCATGAGATCGATCTTTAGATCATAGGTGTACCATCAGACGGTCGACTTTTTATTTCATGTGGTACACACCCCTAAAAGTGACTTTAATATTAATTTTAAGCATGCACGTGATGTTAAGGTCACTTTTCTGAGATGTGTGCCACGTGAAATAAAACACTGACCGTCTGATGGTATGATCATGATCTCAAGATCCATCATGTGAAAGATTGGGAGGATAAATGATCTCCATCGTTCGATTCAATTCAATCAACGTGTTTCAGCGTGGGTGAACTTAAAGATTCAGTGGGTGGATTTAAAGGTACTCTTCTAAAAGGCTCTTCATTCACCCATCAGATTCAAGACTCATCAGATGGGTGATTCCCCCATTAAAGCATGCCAACGTTTGGACGAATACTCAACCAATGGAGGATTTGTGGCAAACGATGTAATTATTCTTGAAAAGAAAACCTTCAATCTATGTGTTTCACTCAAAATACTTGTCCCTCCAATTTCCTATATGATTCAAGTTGATTGCCTAACTACGTCTTTAAAAGAATCTTTGAGTTCACCCACGCTAAAACACATTGATTGCATTGAATAAGACGATGAAGATGGTTTAGGCATACCATTAGACGACCAGTGTTTTATTTCGTGGCACACATCTCATAAAAGTAACCTTAACATCATGTATACGGTTAAAATTAATTTTAAGGTCATTTTTTTGGGTGTGTACCACATGAAATAAAAAATCAACCATTTGATGGTGCCACCATGATCTTAAGATCCATCATGTGAAAGGTTGGGACGATAAACAATCTCCATCGTCCGATTCAGTGTAATCAACCGTCTGATGGTGCTACCATGATCTCAAGATCCATCGGGTGAAAGGTTGGGACGATGAACGATCTCCATCGTCTGATTCAATGCAGTCAATGTTTTTCAGCATGGGTGAACTCAAATATTTGGTGGGTGGATTTAAAACTATTCTTTTTTGTAAGTGGAGGGGTGGATTTAAAATTACTCTTACCACGGGTAGAGGGTGGCAATTTAGTAATTTAATTTTTAAAAGGATAAATATAGTACTTAGGCTATTATTTAACGGGTGATTAACCATTTAAAGTAGCATACGCTAAAGATGGTATTTTATAAACACCAAAATGTTATCTCAGGGGTTTAAAGCAAATAGCTATAACTGAGGGATTATTTATAATATGAACATAACTAAGGGGGTATTTGCAAAAAAACCCTTAAGTTTATTCTCACATAAGTTATTCATAGCTTTGCCTCTTCTCTTATAAGATTTTAGGCCCCTCTACTCATAATTAATTGGTTTTGAGATGGATACCCACATTTATCACCATATGAATGAGCTCCAATAAAACATTTGTGATTTGCATAACCCCCCCCTAAATTTGTTGTCATCAGTACCTTTATCTCATTTAGTTACGCTTTGCCTTATGAATAATATTTTTGTTACTCAATTAACGATTGCCCTCATTGACTCGGATAATAGAGATTATGTTTCGACTTACGAGATAATCTTTTGCAAAATATTAAGGTCATAGAGCTCAAATAAAGCGGCTTTGATGCTGTGCAAAAATATCAGCTCTCTCTCTTAAATGATTTGCAACAGCCTTATAAAAAGCTTATATTAATTAATGTGATCAGTGACAAGACCCTTTTCTGTATTATTTAATTTGAGGAAAGCCCACAATTTATCTTTTTGTTAGATGCAAGTTTGTAGGATTCATAACCAAAGCTTGTGGCTGCATTAATGAATCAATATTACAAGTGGACAACGATGTTACTATACTAGTAAATATGCTTTAATATTTTAATATGTGGTCATTGCTTTGGAATTATTCTTTTGAATTCTTATGCCTACCCCGAACAAACTTTGCTTAAACTTCAAAAATATAAGGGCAAGAAAATTTTGGATTTTGCCTTCCCTAATCAGAACTTCTAGTTTTATTGGTAGGATTAGGAATGTTGCCATAACACATGACTCTGATTCGATCTACATCCATGTGTTATTTTGAGTTGGTATTGGGTGCCTAACCGGATGCACAGAATGCTATAGACCCGAACACACATGGACTTCAAGAGCATGAAGATCTATGCAAATCACAAGGTCGATCAGCGGCCTATGGTGCACATCATCTTGATCACGGTACAACAGGTACCTAATACCAACTAGTATTTCATACCTAATCGGAGCTCCAATGTTTTTGGTACTCAGGTCATTTTTTTGGACACATGTCATGTAGAACCACCATGGATTCCTTCTGATTGCTTGCCCGTGATCTCAAGATTGTTAGGAATTCTACCCATTCTATCGAACTCTCGATCACAATGAATATGGAAAAATAAGAAGATGCAAAAGAACAATCACATACAACACAATGATTTACGTGGTTCACCTAATCTAGAGCTACGTCCACGGGAGTATATGCACTATTTATGAACGCTTACAATGCACACACTCTCTTCTCTCTATTACAAACTCATTCAAGATCAAAACACGATCTTTCACAGCCAATGCACTCTAAAAACAAGGACGCAGTCCTTCAAAGAACAGAGAAGAGGTTTGCCGGAATATAATAACGATTCTGGCATAAGAACGGCTTCAATCGGATCTTCAATCTCCAAGCAATTTTTCAATACCTTGCCTCCCAAGGTATTCTCCACAGTTGTTTCTCTTGAAAACTCTCTCAAAGCTCACTCGAGAACCCTAGAGAAATTTCTGTTAATAGTCACCAAAACCCTTTTGGAAACATGACACAGAAATCTTCTAAAATAGCCAAGTATTCAAACCCGCGGATCTGAATCTGCTCAAAATCGATCGATCGACTTTAATACCTCCATCGATCGAGTTCATTCTATGAGCAACCCAACATTAAATGCTTAAATTGATCAATCGACTTCCCAAGCTCGATCGATCGATTTCCACCAGTGAGCAGCCTGATGGAACTGTGCGTTGGAATTAAACCTTACTCAACAATCTCCCCCAAGGTTTCATCCGCAACTGCACCACCGCCCCATTGGGCATCAACATTTGCGATAAATGTTAATCAAGTTTAGACAATGCCCAAATATTCTATGAACCTGTTTAATCAACATGTTCACCGCATTCTCTTTGATAAATGCAAGTGTTAAAAGGACCATATTTTTATACTTTTCAGGACGTTTCTTCATCTTTTCTGACCTTCTCAAGGTAGTCTTAATTGGAACTGATACCTAGGGCTGCAAGTTTTGAGAAATTGAGTAATCTTTCTCATCTTGCTCATGCCTTTCAACATCAACTTGTACTTAAGGTTCACCAAATGACTGAAATTTGTCTTCTGTCTTTTTCATCGGAAACTCATCTTCATTGAAAGTAGCATCTCTTTCAACGATCACTTTGTAAGATTGTGTGTCCCACAAATGATAACCTTTGACTCCTTCACTATAGTCAATCACGACACTTTTTTTGAATTTTGGATCCAACTAGAATCATTCACTTTCCTGAAGTAATGCATACATCGCACATCCAAACACTCTCAAGTAAGAGTAACTCCTGTGTCTTCCATACCAAATCTCATCTGCAGTTTTTGAGTTTAATGCCGCCGAAGGCGATCGATTGACCAAGTAACATGTTGTGTTCACTGCTTTTGCCCAGAACCCATGACTAAAGCCGAAATGATTCAACATACACCGTGCTTTTTCTAGTAATGCTTTGTTCATCCTCTCTGTCACGCTATTTTGTTGAGGATTTTCAGGAACTGTTACATGTCTAACAATTCCTTGATTTTTATAGTAAGCCTTGAACTCTGATGACAAGTATTCCCCACCATTATCTGATATGAGAATCTTCACCTTTCTATCTGTCTACTTTTCAACCATACTCTATCACTGCTTAAATTTCTGAAACACATCCGATTTATTTTTAATCGGATACACCCAAAGTTTTCTAGAGTAGTCATTTATGAATGACACAAAGTAATTTGCTCCACCTACTGAAGTGACTTTGGTCGGTCCCCATATATCTGAATATATATAATCAATCAGCCCATTCGAAGTATGTTTTCATGTGAAAAAACTCGCTTTCTTCTGCTTTTCGAAGATATAATCTTCACAAAAATTTAACTTACAAGTTTGAATGTCAGAAAATTGTCTTATTCTTTATGAGCTCTATCAGCTCACGTTCACTCATATGACCAAGCCTCTTGTACCAAAAATCTGAGAGATCCTTGAAATCTTTCGTAGCCGCAACACTACTGCCTCTGATTGTGTTGCCTATTAAAGTATACAGATTCTCTATCTTTTCACCTTTCATCAAGGTCATAACACCACATACAACATTTAATTTCTCGAATTCTAGGATGACTCGACATCCTATCTCATCCAATACCCCCAACAAGATCAGATTTTTCTTCAGGTCAGGCACATGCCTAACCTCAGTAAAAGTACGAACACAACCATCAAACATCTTGATTTTGATAGAACCGATATCCACTGCTTCACATACACTGTCATTCCCCATCAAAATCGTCTCACCATTAGCTATCTTATACTGGTCAAACCAATCCCTGTATGGGCACATGTGATACGATGCTCCTGAATCTAGGATCCATCAAACTGACTAGAGCCTAACAATGCACACAATAGGTCTTCATCAGAACCCGACTTAGGAATGCTAGCCTGTTGAGAAGTCCCTTCATCACCCTTGCCTTTATTTAATCTCTGATTACAATATTTATGAATATATCCAAATTGCTTACCGAAGTAACAAATAACATCCTTTCTGTCACCCCTAGATTTGGACCTGATGTTTCCTCTCATTAATTTATTATCTCCTCTGAACTTGTCCCTTTTGCGATTATAGTTTCGAATCCTTTCGCTCAAGAGACTAAACCCTTCAGAGTTAGATTTAGAATGCTTTATCAATTTGTCGGAAAGAAGTGCAGTAGTCACTTTTTCGACGACAATAGTATATTTAACATAAATTAATGTGGTAACAAGTTGGTCATAAGATGCAAGCAATGAGGTGAGCAAGGGAAATGTGAGATCTTCTTCTTCAAGTTCACCTCAATGCTTAATAGTTCACTAACTATTTTATTAAACGAATTTAAATTATCATGAATACGCGTACCAACGTTCATACGAAGGTGTAGAGTTGTTTCTTCATGAAGAATTTGTTGGACAACAACTTTGTCATATAGAGAGAGTCCATCTTCTTTCACAGATCTACGGTTGACTTCTCGTGAAGAATATTGTATAAAACTTCATCGGACAAGTATAATCGGATAGTGCTTACGGCTCTCTTATGAATAGAGATCCACTCTTCATCGAACGTCTCTGCCTTCTTCTCTAACTCCTTTCCAAGTAGAGCATCATCAATTCCTTATTGGATAAGGAGATCTGTGACCTTGATTTGTCACAAAGCGAAGTTATTCTTCCCCGAAAACTTCTTCACCTTGAATCGTACATTCGAGACCTTCATCACTATTATAGCGTAAACCTTTCTCCGATACCACTTGTTAGGAATTCTACCCACTCTACCGAACTCCATATCATGATGAATAGGAAAAATTAAAAAGATGCAAAAAAACAATCACACACAACACAAAGATTTACGTGATTCACCCAATGTAGTGCTACGTTCACAGGAGTATATACATTATTTATGAATGTTTACAACGCACACACTCTCTTCTCTCTAGTGCAAACTCAATCAAGATTAAAACATGATCTTTCACATCCAACACACTGTAAAAATAAGGACATAGTCTTTTAAAGAATAGAGGAGATATGCCAGAATATAAAAACGATTCCGACACAATAATGGCTTCAATCGGATCTTCAATCCCCAAGAAATTCTTCAATACTTTGCCTCTCAATGTATTTTCTCTCTTAAAAATCCTCTCAAAGCTCACTCGGGAACCCTAAAAAAACTTCTGTTAATAGGCACCAAAATCCTTTTGGAAACTAGACCGAGAAATCTTCTAAAATAGTCAAGTATTCAAACCTGCGGATCTGAATTCACTCAGAATCGATCGATCGACTTTAATACCTCGATCAATCGAATTTAGTTGTGAGCAACATTAAATGCTCAGATCGATCGATCGACCTCTCAAGTCGATCGATCGATTTCCACTAGTGAGTAGCCTGATGGAATAGTGCATTGAGATTAAACCTTACTCAACAAAGATCTATGATACAAAAGATTGGATTGAAAGATGGTCATTATATAATTCAATGACCTCAAAGGCAATATAAAATGAATGGTAGTATCTCTGAAAAAGAATTTTACCTATAAAAAAGATTTACATGGCAAGTGATGAGTACTGAAAAATGAGGATATTTCGCCCCTAAATACCTATATTTAGCTGTCCGATGAAGGCTATCTGATGAGATTGATTAGATTTGAAGTGTTTCAGGTAAATACAAGCCAAGTATAGAAAACAGTACAAGAATTCTGAATATAATGCCAAAACACTGCAACTTTGGGTAATCAAGAACTTGGTGCGACTTGCGGCTAAATTTGGACCTTCAAGACGGCTGAATTACAAAATTGTCAAAACATGAAAGTTGTATATCTTTTCGTCAGCTTTCCAACGGCATAAGAATCGTCTCAATCCGAGTTCGGGACAGAACGTTATGGCCGAAATACTGAAGCAGTGTCCGAACCACAAGAAGTGCTGAATTTCACGAATTTCTGGGGTCGATTAATCGAGCCAGAGTTTAAGTTTGACACGAATCTGACACTAAAAGTCTATTTTTTGGGACTCTTAGTCGGCTCGATGCATCGACATCCATTGGTCGATTAATCGACCCGGAAAAGTAGGATTAGGAGACCTCCGCACGACGGGTCTATTTAAAGTGACTCAAACGCTTCGGGGAAGAGGAGATTAGAATTAGAGTTTTTTTTTAGAGAGTTTTAGTTTTTAGCCATTGTTTTTCATAGTTAGACCTAGAAATAGGGAAGTTTTATTATTTCTTTTTGAGAGCTTTGTTTCCTTTAATTTTTTCAGTACTCATTCCTTCAGTTTATAAATTTTGTTCAAAGTTTATTCCTGCATTTATTTCGTTTCTGAAGATTATCATCCGTGTGGATCAACGTAATTTATTTTGAAGTTTGAGGTAATTTTAATTAATGTTATTTTCCCGTCTTTATTTATTTATGTCATTTACTTACAATATGTGTGGCTAAATTTATAGGGATGGGGATCTAATGATTCCCATCCGAGGGATGTACTTTTAATAATATAAATTTAAGATTAAAATATGAGATTTTATTTTTATGGTTGTTGTGCTATCATGAACGGATGAAATCCCCGCCACTAGGATCGCGGTGAGAGCCATGCCCGGATCTCGGATCTGTGACGGTAATTTTACCCTATCATTGTTATGGTCTTTGTGTTTTCATTGTGTGGATCTAATTACGATTATGTTCTGGGATCGAGTGTGCCGAGCCATGCCCTGGATCTTGGTTCTGTAATGGTAATTTTATCTTAAATATCCCTAATCTGAAGTGTGAGCCATGCCCTTGATTTGATTTGTAAGTGGTATTCTTGTTGGAATTTTCACCACCTTGGGATGATTTTATTTGAACACGAGATCATGCGTGCCTAGGTGCCCTTGATCCCAGGATCTATATATGAAAATCATCTAAGTCCCGATTGGGTGGATGCAACATGGAACCTATTAGGGTGTTGACCATTGATCTTCCATAAAAGATGTTTGTTACTAATGAAATATTTCATAATTTAATCCTTAGATTTATATTATAGGAAGAACGGACCAAAGATGGGAGGATTTAGTATCTTCATCTTTATCATCATCTTCACTTTTATTTGTGAATCATCAATTGAATTTTAGTTTGTAGTCATTAATTACCATCAACCACTTAAATCATAAACCGGTAGAATATGTTAGATCTTAATAGATTTCTAGAATTGCTTGTCTCTTTTAGGTATTTCAAAATTAATCCTCGTAGAACGATCTCAGTACTTCGCACCCACTATATACAAACCGATTCGTGCACTTATAGTAAAACATTACATTAAAAATATCACAACAAGTTTTTGGCGTCACAATGGGATCAAATTGAGAAAATCTGAATTTTTGGTAGACAGTAAATTTTAGGAATTTTCGAGGATTAAAATAGTATTTCTGTTTAATAAAAAAAAAAAAAAAAAAAAAAAAAATTCGAAAATTTCAAATTTAAAAATTTTAATTTAAAAAAAAAAAAAAAAAAAATTTAAAAAAAAAAAAAAAAAAAAAAATTCGAAAATTTCAAATTTAAAAATTTTAATTTAAAAAAAAAAAAATTGTTGAGGTTTTTCTGCCTGAAACCTCCACTCTGTGCATTATTTGCATGCACACTAGGTCTTCTAAAGAAAGAAATTTAGAACCGTTAAATTCTGAGATCGAACGTGCCTGTCGGTCAAATCGTAAGGACGCTAGATCAAGGCAGAAATTTTTAAGTGAATCATCCACTGAAGTCAATATGACTGACAACATGAATGGGCAACTCGAACAAGAGGAAGAACCAACATTGAGAGAACTGTTTCCTCCGATAACTACAAATACCCCATCATGCATTGTATACCCCGCCACACCTGGTGGCCGGTTTGAAATTCGGACAAATGTCATCCAAATCCTTCCAATCTTTCATGGCATGGAGCGAGAAGATCCATACCAGCATGTTAAAGACTTCGTTGAAGTCTGCTCATCTGTTTACCAAAATTTCAGTGAAGAATCTGTTAGGCTGCGCTTATTTCCTTTCTCTATAAAGGATAAAGCAAAAGCATGGTTAAATTCTCTACCATCGGGATCCATAACCACCTGGGATCGATGGTCAAAAGTTTTGTCAAAGTTCTTCCCTATGGCGAAGACGTCTTAGACGTGAAATCACGGATTTCACGCAAGAGGAAGATGAGAGATTATATGAAGCTTGGGATAGATTCATGGATCTCTTACTCAAATGCCCGCACCATGGATACTCAAAGTGGAGACTGGTCCAGTGTTTCTACAATGGACTAAATCAACCAAATAGACATCTGGTGGAGTCAATGAATGGCGGAGGATTCCTAAGCCTTAAAGAAACCGAATCTTATGCTTTCTTAGAAAAGCTAGCTGAGGATTCTCAGCACTGGGATTTCACAAAGACTCGGGAACAAGCAGTCAAAGCCCGTGATCAAGCCGGGAGTTCAACCAAGAAAGGAGGACTATATGTAGTAAAGGATTCCCCAGATCTGATGGCTAAACTTGATTTCCTCACTCAACAAGTGGAGGAATTGAAAGTAAAGAAGAATGTGCATATGGTCAATACCCAACCTGAGCCATGTTCAATTTGTGCAAGTCCAATGCATATGGCAGATGATTGTCCTTCAATGCAGAACTATCATGAAGACACATCTGAACAGTTAAATGTTGTGAATAATTATGGGCGGAATCAAGGAAACGTTTTCAATGAGAATAACCCAAATAGCTGGAGATACCACCCAAATTTCTCATGGAAACAAGATAATCAAAGAATGCAGCCCTGGAAACAGGCGATTAACGTTTATCCCCAACAAAATTTCAATCAAGGACCGCAGCAGAACTACGGTCAAGGGCAATTTCAGCAGCAAGGGTTCAATAACCGAATCAATTTCAATACAATCACACGGCAAATGAACCAGAATTTTCAGTTTACACAGCCAATGGGAGGTTATCAAAACCAACCACAACAAAATTTTGTGCCGACATTTCCACCACCTGGATTTAACAACCCACAGGGAAATCCTGCCCAACATCCTCATACACAAACCCCTTATACTGAGGATCTGATGAAACTCATCCATTCTCACACGTCCTCAATCTCTAAAATAGAGACCCAAATTGGGCAATTGGCATCCTTTCTCTGTGAGAGAGAAAAAGGTTCGTTTCCAAGCCAACCTGTTCCTAACCCAAGGGGCCAAATGGTTGTTGAACAAACATCAACCTCAACACAAGAGGAGAATCAACAACAAATTCGGGCGATCACAACGTTGAGATCTGGAAAGCAGGTCGATAACAAAGTAGTGTTGCCAGAGGAGGAGGAAGAGTCTGATGGAGAGAAGAAATCTGAAAAGAGAGAAGAAATTGATGACAAAGTACAAGCAAAAGAAATATCAGATGACAAGAGTGAACAGAAGAAAAGTCTAGTTCCGAAAGCACCGTACCCGCAAAGATTGATGGCACCACTGAGAAATCGCGATGTGGAAGGAATAAATGAGATTTTCAAGCAATTAAAAATTAATATTCCCTTTCTGCATGTCATCCGTCAAGTATCTGCTTATGCTAAATTTTTGAAGGAATTGGTCACAATCAAAAGAAAGACCAATATTCCGAAAAAGGCTTTCTTAGCCGAGCTGGTTAGTTCAGTGTTGCAAGCAAAGTTCCCAATCAAATACAAGGACCCAGGTTGTCCTACAATCTCGATCATTATCGGCGATAACCGTATTGATCAGGCCCTTTTGGACTTAGGAGCAAGTGTCAACTTGTTGCCTTATTCTGTGTATAAGGAGCTCGAATTGGGAGAACTTAAGACCACTGAGATGACCCTTCAGTTAGCTGATCGGTCCATAAAGATCCCTCGATGAATTGTAGAAGATGTCCTCATCAAGGTGGATTCTTTCTACTTTCCTGTAGATTTTGTTGTTCTAGACACTGAACCAACATCAAATTTGAAGAATAATATTCCAGTGATTCTAGGAAGACCATTCATAGCAACCTCCAATGCGCTGATCAATTGTCGAAATGGGATCATGAATCTGTCATTCGGGAATATGACAGTGGAACTCAACATTTTTAATATTGCCAAGCAGCCCATGGAGGATGACGAACATGCACAAGCATGCATACTCGATGAAATTGTAGAGGAAATATTTAATGCATCTAAATCTGACGATCCTCTAGCAGCTTGTCTTGTGCATTTTGGAGAAAATTTCGATGTGGATCAACTAATCCAAGAAGTAAATCACATGTTGGATTCCACACCACGTCTGGGTGAAGAACAGGAAATAGAGTGTGGAACTCAAATTGAATTAATCAAGGAAAAGCCGAAAGAGGAGGAGAAAGTGTCCTTAGAACTTAAACCTCTTCCGAAAAATCTCAAGTATGCCTACCTGGGGGAGAATGAAACTCAACCTGTTATCATATCATCAACACTGGATGCGAATCAGCAAGGCCAACTCATGAATGTACTCAAAGAGCACAAAAGTGCCCTCGGTTGGTCGAAAAAAGATATCAAAGGCATTAGTCCGACGGTGTGTATGCACCGAATCCATTTGGAAGACAATGATAAGCCTTCTAGGGAACCACAGAGGAGACTGAACCCTATAATGCAAGATGTGGTCCGAAATGAGGTAATCAAACTTTTAGATCTTTGGAATCATATACCCCATCTCGGACAGTAAATGGGTCAGCCCCACACAAGTGGTCCCTAAGAAATCGGGAATCACAGTGGTTAAGAATGAAGAAAACATACTGGTCCCTACAAAAATTCAAACAGGGTGGAGAGTGTGCATTGATTATCGGAAGTTAAATTTGATGACGAGAAAAGATCACTTTCCACTTCCGTTTATCGATCAGATGTTAGAAAGATTGGCCGGGCATGAGTACTATTGCTTTCTCGATGGCTATTCCGGGTATAACCAAATAGTCATTGCACCGGAGGATCAGGAGAAGACCACTTTCACATGTCCTTTTGGTACTTTCTCCTACCGACGAATGCCGTTTGGGCTTTATAATGCACCAGCTACATTCCAAAGATGTATCTTTGAGTATTTTTCGGATATGGTCGGCGATTCTTGGAAGTCTTCATGGGCGACTTCTCGATACATGGAAACAGCTTTCTTGTTGTTTGAATCATTTGTCACAAGTGCTTGCACGATGTCAGGAGAAGAATCTTGTCCTTAACTCGGAGACATGTCACTTCATGGTTAAAGATGGCATTGTTTTGGGACATATCATATCGTCCCTGTGGTATTGAGGTCGATAAGGCTAAAGTTGATTTAATTGCCGACCTACCACCACCGAGGATGATTAAGGAAATCGGATCTTTTACGGGCCACTTTGGTTTCTGAGCGTTTATTAAAGATTTCGAAGATAGCATCGCTCTGCGACTTACTTTCCAAAGATGTCCCATTCATCTTTGATGATAAATGTTTGCGCCTTTGAAACCATTAAGGGCCGAATTAATAAAAGCTCAATAATTCAATCTCAACCGGGCCTTCCTGTTCAAATTATGTCGACGCCCGATTATGCAATTGGAGCTGTTTTGGGGCAACGAATTGAAAAATTACCGCATGTAATCTACTATGCGAGTCGCACTCTCAACGATGCCCAGTTAAACTACTCGACCACTGAAAAGGAACTTTTGGCGGTAGTTTTCTCGTTGGATAAATTTCGATCCTATTTATTAGGATCTAAAGTTGTGGTATTCACAGATCACGCTGCTCTGCGATATCTGTTCGCTAAGAAAGAGGCTAAGGCACGTTTAATTAGGTGGATCTTGTTGTTGCAAGAGTTCGATTTGGAGATCAAGGACAAGAAAGGTTCAGAAAATGTGGTGGCCGATCACTTGTCACGAATAATTATTGAGAAACCTGACGAGCCTGTTCCGATCTTGGAGCACTTCCCGGATGAACAGTTGTTCAGGATAGATTGCCCACCTTGGTATGCGGATCTTGTCAATTTCCTACCAGAAATTACCTCACCATTGGTCAAAGAATGAGAAATCTATTTTCTTAGCTCGGGTGAAACACTATTTTTTCGAAGATCCGGACTTATTCAAATACTGTCCTGATCAAATCATACGACGATGTATTCCTGAATCTGAGCAACCACAAATCATCTCGTTCTGTCATGAGTTAGCTTGTGGAGGTCACTTTAGTTCCAAAAAGACTGCAGCTAAGATCTTTCAAAGTGGTTTTTACTGGCCGACGATATTTAAGGATTGCCATCAACATTGCAAATCCTGTCCAAACTGTCAAATGCTGGGCTGAATCTCAAAGCGCAACATGATGCCGCTCAATCCAATTTTAGAAGTTGAGTTATTTGATGTTTGGGGGATCGATTTTATGGGTCCTTTCCCGAATTCGTTTGGAAATACGTTCATTCTTGTCGGCGTTGACTATGTTTCGAAATGGGTAGAGGCCGTGGCTTGTAAATCTAATGATCACAGAGTAGTGATCAAATTTCTCAAGGATCAAGTGTTTTCACGTTTTGGCATTCCAAAGGCGATAATCAGTGATGGTGGAAAGCACTTTTGCAATAAAGTGTTCACCCAATTAATGAAGAAATATGGTGTTACACACAAAGTTGCTACACCATACCACCCTCAGACAAGTGGCCAAGTTGAAGTCTCTAATCGGGAACTTAAGCGGATTTTAGAAAAGACAATCAATCCAAACCGTAAAGACTGGTCGTTAAAGCTGAATGACGCTCTATGGGCGTATAGAACTGCATTTAAAACTCCGATTGGCATGTCGCCGTATCGGTTGGTCTTTGGTAAAGGGTGTCACCTCCCAGTTGAATTGGAACATCGAGCATTTTGGGCCGTTAAGTCATTGAATTTCGATTTCTGAACTGTACCCAAAGGGTCTCCAAATAAATGAATTAGAGGAACTCCGTGCTGATGCATATGACTGTGCTAAATCGTATAAGGACCGTATGAAACGGGTTCATGATCAATCTATTCTGCGGAAATCGTTCGTTGTTGGTCAACTAGTTCTACTCTACAATTCCCGACTTCATCTATTTCCGGAAACTAAAACCCGTGGAGTGGTCCTTTCAAAATCTCTCGAATACTCCCCAATGGGGCAGTAGATATTATAAACCCGAAACACGGGAATGTTTTTCGAGTTAACGGTCAGCGATTGAAACCGTTCCTTGAGAATGCGATTGCATTCTCTGACACTATTTCTTTGGGTGAGCCACTGGCTCACCCTGACTGAGCAATTCCCAAGGTCGAGCTATCGACTTTAAACTAGCGCTCATTGGGAGGCAACCCAATTGTGTAGTTTTCGTTTGGTTTAGGATTTAGGATTTTTTAGTTTTTTTTCTTTCTTTTTTGTTTTGTTGTGTTTAGTTTGGATTGTTTTTTTTTCAATTCCCTAGTTACTGTAACCATATTCCCTTCAATATATTTTTTGTCATGTTCCAATTTGATACATATTCTCTGCACCTGATCTTTGTGTTGAGGTATTTTTTTTCAAACAGGTTTGGGGGTGCGCTACTTCTTTCAGTCAATGAGGACATTGTCATCTTTAGGTTTGGGGGTATGATTAATTATTTTGCGTCATTTATATGTTTTATTTGAAAAAAAAAAAAAAAAAAAAAAATTTTATTTTTGAAGTCATCATGCACATTATTTTACGATTGTTTTCAAACTTTAGTTGATGATGCATGTGAATTTAATTTTGAGAATACTAGTGTCATATTTTGATTACTTGTATCTAAGATGATGAAGCTTAATGTGATATGTTGTGGATAATTTTGATATTCATGCCTAGAATTTTTACACTTATACCAAGCTAAGACTTAGAAGTCGATGAACTATTTTGAATGTTGAATCTTAGGTTCTCAGTGGAGACTAAACCCAGTGAGCTTTAGAGCTAATTTCCCGTCATTGATGAGTGAATATATAAACTCGGAGTTTTCTTTGAATACGACTTATTTTGCATAATCTCATACACTTCATTTTGACTTGTGACTTTGCATAAAATCAAATTCATATCATTATGTTAGAATGTACTGTATATCTACACAAGACAAATAGGCAAAGTTACTATCTTTTAAGGACATGATTGAAGGCCATCTTTGGCTCGTTTGTGCTTAAAATGCCCCACCTCAAATAAATTTATCTTTCTAGTACCCCTTTGAGCCTATTGAAAATTTACCTTTATACATTCTTTGATAAGCCACGTTAACCTTTAACCCTTCACCATTTCTGAAAATTCAGCTTTACCCTTCTTATTTCTGAGAAATTAGGAACGAGGGATGAGAGTGAGCCTAAAGAGAGTAAGTGGAGAGATACTGAGTTGTGGTGTTTACTGAGAGTGTATGGCAAAAAATAAAAAGAAAAAGGGGAGAGAAAAAGAAAAAGAAAATTGTGAAAAATAATGAAAAATCTGAGGTGCTTCAAGAAAAGGAAATTCAAAAGAAAAAGTGAGTTGAGAAAAATAGAAAAAATTGAGAGAGAGTAGAAAAGAAAAGAAGAGAAATAGAAAAAAAAAAAGTTGTTTCTTTTCCAATTTCTCAGAAACTTTGAATCCCAACTTCCAATTCTTTCTTACCCTTTCCTAAGCCCCATTACAACCCTAAAAAGACCTTCATGATCTGATCTTGCATTAGTAACTGTCTTGTGGAGAGTAAATATGTGATACTTATGACACTTGATATGACATGCTTAGGATATACAAGTATCTTCTTATGAGATTTATTTTTGTTCATTGATTGCATCGTGTTTCATTTATCATGTGAGACCTTTTTATTTGCTTTGTATTGACCTCTCACATATGTGCGAAAACTTATCCACTATTGGTATTTTTATATTTTGAGAGTATACCTAAAGTGAGGATTGAGTCAAAACAACAGATCCAACGGTTTTCCGTTTAAACTAGTTCTGAGATGAATGAATTTTGGTTTGGTTATGCACACACTTCACGTTTAGGCATGAATGGATGAGCTATCTAACGATTTGAGCATTAGACTAATTTGAATGGATATTAGTATGATTAGTATAACATTGTTATTTAAAATTGAGGATTCGCATGTTGAATTGATTAATGATTTTTGTTTTTGAATGGTATATATGTTATCAAAATCATGTTTTGAAAACTCAATTTTATCGATGATTTCAAAAATGTATTGAAGTTTGTGGGTAACTTCACTGTAAACCCTCAGGAGACATAACTCCTCCACTAGGATCACCTAGGGGTTTAAAGGCCTGTTGCACATGCTAAGTGCAATCGTGTTCCCTACGAAAGTGGCATTTATTTTCTTTAGTTTGCTTTGCTCGAGGACTAGCAAAGTGTAGGTTTGGGGGTATGATGAGTACTGAAAAATGAGGATATTTCGCCCCTAAATACCTATATTTAGCTGTCCGATGAAGGTTATCTGATGAGATTGATTAGATTTGAAGTGTTTCAGGTAAATACAAGCCAAGTATAGAAAACAGTACAAGAATTCTGAATATAATGCCAAAACACTGCAACTTTGGGTAATCAAGAACTTGGTGCGACTTGCGGCTAAATTTGGACCTTCAAGACGGCCGAATTACGAAATTTTCAAAACATGAAAGTTGTATATCTTTTCGTCAGCTTTCCAACGGCGTAAGAATCGTCTCAATCCGAGTTCGGGACAGAAAGTTATGGCCGAAATACTGAAGCAGTGTCCGAACCACAAGAAGTGCTGAATTTCACGAATTTTTGGGGTCGATTAATCGAGCCAGAGTTTAAGTTTGACACGAATCTGACACTAAAAGTCTATTTTTTGGGACTCTTGGTCGGCTCGATGCATCGACATCCATTGGTCGATTAATCGACCCGGAAAAGTAGGATTAGGAGACCTCCGCACGACGGGTCTATTTAAAGTGACTCAAACGCTTCGGGGAAGAGGAGATTAGAATTAGAGTTTTTTTTTAGAGAGTTTTAGTTTTTAGTGTTCTTAGTTTTTAGCCATTGTTTTTCATAGTTAGACCTAGAAATAGGAAAGTTTTATTATTTCTTTTTGAGAGCTTTGTTTCCTTTAATTTTTTCAGTACTCATTCCTTCAGTTTATAAATTTTGTTCAAAGTTTATTCCTGCATTTATTTCGTTTCTGAAGATTATCATCCGTGTGGATCAACGTAATTTATTTTAAAGTTTGAGGTCATTTTAATTAATGTTATTTTCTCGTCTTTATTTATTTATGTCATTTACTTACAATATGTGTGGCTAAATTTATAGGGATGGGGATCTAATGATTCCCATCCGAGGGATGTACTTTTAATAATATAAATTTAGGATTAAAATATGAGATTTTATTTTTATGGTTGTTGTGCTATCATGAACGGATGAAATCCCCGCCACTAATCGGGATCGCGTGTGCCGAGCCATGCCCGGGATCTCAGATCTGTGACAGTAATTTTACCCTATCATTGTTATGGTCTTTGTGTTTTCATTGTGTGGATCTAATTACGATTATGTTCTGGGATCGAGTGTGCCGAGCCATGCCCTGGATCTTGGTTCTGTAATGATAATTTTATCTTAAATATCCCTAATCTGAATAAAGTGTGCCGAGCCATGCCCTTGATTTCAGATTTGTAAGTGGTATTCTTGTTGGAATTTTCACCCACCTTAGGGATGATTTTTATTTGAACCTGAGATCATGCGTGCCTAGCCGTGCCCTTGATCCCAGATCTATATATGAAAATCATCTAAGTCCTGATTGCAGGGATGCAACATGGAACCTATTAGGGTGTTGACCATTGATCTTCCATAAAAGATGTTTGTTACTAATGAAATATCTCATAATTTAATCCTTAGATTTATATTATAGGAAGAACGGACCAAAGATGGGAGGATTTAGTATCTTCATCTTTATCATCATCTTCACTTTTATTTGTGAATCATCAATTGAATTTTAGTTTGTAGTCATTAATTACCATCAACCACTTAAATCATAAAACTGGTAGAATACTGTTAGATCTTAATAGATTTCTAGAATTGCTTGTCTCTTTTAGGTATTTCAAAATTAATCCTCGTGGGAACGATCTCGTACTCCGCACCCACTATATGCAAACCGATTCGTGCACTTGCGAGTAAAACATTACATTAAAAATATCACAACAGCAAGCATTAATTTTAGGTGGGGTTTATATCTACTTTGATTCGGATGATGAAGATTGTTTATCCCAATCTTCATATCATGGTGCATTTATCAAACAACACAAATGATGATTCCACATGGCACACATCTTAAAAAGTAGCTCAAGTATAAAAATGCGGTGCATTTATCGATTGATTATGTCCGTCATTTTCTTGTCACAATTAGTGTAATTTTTTTCTTTATTTTCACGTAGTGTTCATAGAAGGAACTACATTTTTACCTTTCGGCTGGTATTAGACTTGAGCATTAAGGATGGTGCTCAGGTTATCCTCCGACATTCATACTTTGATAATTGAATTTGGAGTAAAGGTGCATTTAAGATGTTGATCGGATGGTTGGAATTGCTTAATTGATGTGACTTTAAGGTTGTACCTGACCACCAACTTTCTTTTCATTCATCTTGTTTCTTAGGCCTTGTTTGTCACTTTCTGCCCAGAAAACCATTTTCTGAGGAAAATGGCTACCTTAGTTTCTTCCCAGAAACCCATTTTCTGAGGAAAGTCATTTTCTGAGGGATTGTTCTTAAGTTACTCAGAAATCCATTTTCTTAGCATTTCTGACATTTTCTTGTGTTCTATACTTTCTCAAGAAAATGTAAGAAAGTCCATTGTTTTCTTCCACACCCTATAGCCGCACGTTTTTATGACCTTCATCAAAACGGTTATATTGACCGGATAATCGTCAAAATTTATAGACATCTAATCGGCATTGTGTTGAAGACTTCTGTCTGGCAAATTATGAGAAAACCACTTCAAGGACTAGGTTCTTTTACACGGTTGTATATTCATCTTATCTTTTATATATATATATATATAATGGGCTTCAGAGTCAGATTTATATGTTTGTCAGTCACACCCTTTCTCCAATACCCATTTGTTTATACTTTTATGTTGGGTCTATTTCCTAGATTCACCCATGTTCATTCATTGTCTTGATTGCTTTTTATTTCATATAGTAATAGCACCGAGTCAACCATCAAACTATTGAAGCCCCAAGCCAAGTGGACCACTGTCATTAAAGAGTCTTGTTGGAAGAAGAATAAAAAAACTTAAAGGAGAGATGTGATAATGATGAGTACAATGGTTCACACTTTTCTTTGGAAATTTTTAGTGTCATTTCTTTTTCTAAGATGCACCAATGAGGTGCAAAAAAAAAAAAAAATGTAATAAGATTAAGAAGACATCAAAGGTCTACTCTGTTTAAACTTCTAATAAAAGATGGGGGTTGCTATTAAGTACTAACCCCAATCAAATACTAAATATCCCCCTAACCACTGCTGGAAATCTTTCACATTTAACTATCAAATTCAAACACCACTTATGCCCAGTTCTTGCTGTCAAATTAAAAACACGCAAACACCATCTAAAATTAATAGTACATTGGATTTAAATTGTAGCAATTAATTTGGGATTAAACTGTCATTTACATTTAACTGTCAAACTCATACTATGTTAACTTTCATTTGCTTCATACCCCTAACTTTCATTTACATGTAAATGACAGTTAAAGGAAATTGAAGGAGCTGCTTAGAAACTGTGGTCAGTTAAAGGAAATTGAAGGAATCGATTCAATGAGACCACTTCTCGCGTATTATAGTAGCCCAACTCAGAAATTGAGCTTTCCTGAGCAAATTCCTCCGAAAATCATCCGTCACTTTCAGCAGAAAATGCTCAGAAAACACGAAGCCCAAAGAAACTCAAGAACAGAAGTTGCAAGTGACGGATGATTTTCGGAGGAATTTGCTGAGGAAAGTCATTTTCTGCAGAAAATGTTCAGGAAAGTCATTTTCTTGGCTCTCGAATGAATGCGGAGACAAGAATGGACAAATTAATAAACCAGGTAACTAATTAAGAATTCTTTGTAAACAATAAAATGGTAGAATAACTTAGATATTTTTCCGTCTGTAAGGACCTGAAAAAAAACAAAGTTCAACTACAATGAGCCTATGGCTCATTGCTGACAATGAACCCTGTCTTGTCAGTTGTCTATTTATTTAGATTTTGAGACATGCACAAATGTTTATGCCCTCTATAGTTTGTGCATTTCTCAATCTAAATAAATGCACAACTGACAATCTATTGGCTCATCGACAAAAATGAATCATCGGCTCATTATTGTCACTCTAAAAATAAGTCCAAATTAAGTAAAAGGTATAATTTTAGTCATACAAGTAGGGCAAAGAAGAGAGAGGGTATCCAAAAGGATATTCCCGGCATAAGATTCTCACATTCTCAATATTATACTAAACTCTTTTGTAAAAACTAATCCTTTTTATCCTTTATAGCTGAAAATGAAGGCCATAAATATAATCTAGAAAATGACATTATTGGAGATATTAAAAGGGGGCTCCATCCTATTTACATAATTTACATTTGTCGTTTACTTTTTAGTTAAAGGACAAAAAAATACAACTCGAAGGACACTTCCCTTCGAGCATTATATTGCACTCTGAGTGTAGCTTCCATAGAGAAAAGTGAGTTAGAACTGCTGAACCAAACAAATTTGAGTAAAAAAGAATCGTAAAGGAAGAAGTTCTATTAATGAACATGCATATATAGAACTAACCCATTTCAAATTAATGGAAGAAACTTATATTAATTCTAGTTGTTGGTACCATTCATTTCTATTTCCCCAAATGTGTTTATTCTAATTATTACTGAGAAATATTTACCTTGTGAATTAATAATTGGAATCAATTGGAATCTTCTCCGTGCCTTCAATTAGAACTATCTACTGAAGAAAGCTTCCACCAATAGAAAGATAAAGTCTATTGGCTCACATGTGGGAGACACAAACACAAAGTTCTTTTATGCTTTTATTTCTTCCAATAACATCTTCAAACTTCAGCTGTCTACGGACACTACAAAAAATAAGACTATTAGCGGCAGTCAAAACTGTCGCTATTAACAAAAAACCTTGTTGTTTCAGTAGCGACAGGACTAGTAGCAGCAGTTTTTTTGTTAATAGCAATAGTTTTGGTTGCCAAAGAAACACCTTATTTTTGTAGTGGGAGAAATGGCGGTTGATCCACAAGAACTAGGGCATATAGCTATTGAGCACTATCAGAAACTTTTTGAACCTTAAACAATGTTCATATACTGTAAATTCCTTTAAAGCTAGGCTATCAAATCCAAGCTACTTCTCTCACTCGAATATCATTCCTAATGAATTTAAGGGCATTATCTTCGCTTCTTCTCTTAATAAAGCTCCAAGCCCAGATGGTTATCTTGTTGAATTCTTTCAAAATTTTGGGACATTGTTGGAAATGGCATCAAGGCTTTGAGATACTATTTCTTGTACGTGCGAAGAGAATTCTTAAATCCTTAAATTCTAGTTATGTAAAGTTATATCTAAAAATCAAAGTTCAGAAATTGGATCGTCATAGGTGGTGTCAGAGATCGCATTCAAGCTTCAATTCATAATTCAGGTTCATATTCAGGATGCATATTCAAAAAATCAAAGTTCAAATTTTGAGTTCGTGTACAAGGTTCTTATTCAAAGTTCTTATTCAACGCTCACAGTTCATAGTTCGATAGATTTAAATGCAATCCAAAATTTTCATAAATTCGAATATTTAATGTGGTAAGATTTCACAAATTCTATTTTTCAAATTCTGATGATCATCATGTCATGTATATCATTCAGATTTATGAATCAATCGAAAAGAAAATGAAATTGAGTAGTGAATTTCCCTACCTAAGGTTCGGTGTCGTTCGAAAGCAAAGCAGAACCCTCTACAGACGGTCTCTCGTTCTCAATCTAGATCACATCAAGTTCATAACTTCATGTCAATGATTAAGGATCCGAATGGCTCAAAGCCTCACAAGTTTGTCCAAGGAAAATTTTAAGTAGCCAGAAAACAGGGAAATTTGCTCAAGCGATTCCAAATTCGCTCAAGCGATTTTGACAGATTTCCAGTGGCACACCCAAATTTGCTCAAGCGAATTTGGCTCGAGAAATTTTGGCTGAAAAATTCGCTCGAGCAAATTTTCCCCTTTGTTTGTGAAGGTGATTCGCTTGAGCGAATTCCAATTCGCTCGAGCGGATTTGACAAATTTTTCAGCTTTCGGGCTTCTTCCCTGATTCAAGTTTTCCAAAACCCATTGCATGCACCCACAATTCACACACAAATCGAATTTAAATCCACACTGTTAAAATGTTAATCTCACCTTCTAGATGCACATGCAACGTCTGCGGCGATCGATATTGAAGGATATCAACGTCCACTATTCGGGTTCGTCCGATCCTCAAAATCCTTGCATACGATCAAATCACACGCAAATCAAAATTGTGATTTCAAAAACAAAAACCCGTAATTGAAGCGATCACGATTCTTACCTTCCTTATCCATGCATGCGAAGTCTACGTCAATTGGTTCGTGTTCGTTCGCGCTCATTCGACGCCTCGATCTTCTTTCTCCGATCGTAACGAGGCAATTGATCGAAGTTCCCTTACGACGCAGAATCGAACAAAGGTGAAATTGCGGTGACGATCAACAATCATGATCTCACGAGGGAAAACGGGAAGGAGAGAAGGAGGTTCTCTCTTCTCTCAACTCTTTCTCTCAAGCTCTCTCCAACGAGTTTGCAAATGAATCCTTTTTTCTACGTGGGTTTCTTTAAACTCAAGGGAGCTGATTTAGTGTGGGGCTGGTACACCCAAGATGGTGTACAGGTCTTTATTAAAAGTCCCAAAAATATTATTCACAATGCACTTCCTATGTTTTGATCCTTGGACCCCATGCATAAAACACAAGTCTCCAACCAGTGGTGTTCTCACGGAGCTTGTGTAATGATCCACACATTTAATACGTATACCTTAGTACACAGGCACACGTACTGAATTAATTATTCTTAAATTTCGAGGCCCGCATTGAGTTCGGTATCAAACACACACATTTAGTCAGCATATTCGGGTTCAAAATTTTCAGGGTGTTACATCCTCTCCCCTTTAAAAGAATTTTCGTCCTCGAAAATTCACTACGGGACATTTGGGTTTGAAGACATACACTGATACCACACCAAGCAATGACAGCATGGCTACTGTTAGTGGTAGTAATACTAGAGCAAGAGGATACATCGAAGACGTAGGGAGATTGAAGGTTTCTATAGGAAGAGAACACAATCCTTAACTAAAGATCTGCATCATGCAGTTAAAATTTATCTCTAGTACACATCCATGACGAACGAGTAGATACATCCACAAGTACTAGGGCACATTCACATACAATTAGAGGAAGAAATGTTCACAAGAAATGTCATTAACCATCCGACAACTGATTAGCCGTCCATAAGAGAACGTCATCCACAACTTAGGTAGTACACCTTCCACAGCTAAATCAAAAATTCTGTCAGCCGTCCAAACAACATATTTACAAGAAACACATCCACAATTTATAGAATATATATCTGTAGCTAATCGATTTACTAATAACCATCAAGCATAACATTGCCACAATAGTTTTAAACCACTACTAGTAAAAGTTAACAACATATCGAAGTAACCATCATCACAAATTGGATTCAATGTGTTATCTCTACAAAAGAGATTAAACCGTTGACTGTTAAAATTAATCATTAATCACCCATAAACCATTGATAGAATTACACGATTATTACTGCTAAAATTCTACCATGCATCCACACCAAAATCTAAAACCATTCATTTACAACCATCAAAATTAAACCATTCAGTTTATTTTTACAAAATCCAACTGCTAATCAAAGTATTAATTCAGCAAAACCAAAATCAAACCACTTGTCCATTTGTCAGATCGATCATCGATTCGCTTACTCGTCCGTCCTTTCCGCTTCTTGATCATCATCACCTCCGGCTCTAGAACTACACGCACCCGACGTGTACTCTCGAGCTATCACGATGCGTGGAGCGGCGGTGGTTGGGTACGCATGCTGCATCAGGTCCACCAGCATGGCTTCATGGAAATCCAATTGCCGGTTCATAGCGTCCATCTGCCGACATAATTTCGCCAAGGTGAGAATATCGCCGTGTGAGGCGTGTGGCGGCTGAGCTAGAGCTTGCTGAGGTGGAGGTCCCTACAGTTGAGGTGCTTCTTCCTGCTAATCCGGCTCATCCTGACCGTGTTCTGCTACGTGGTGGTACTGTCGATCTAGGACACTCTTCTTCAGTTTCTGGTAGCTTAGGTTCTAATCCTCCAATCTATACTGCTTAACATTATCGGTCCATTGTGGCTCATTTGGAGATATTTCATAAATGTCATCAGCATCATCATATTCTTCTATCTTCCGGGGTATAAGGCGGGCATACAACAACAAGTGTAAGGGTTTCTTCCTCACCTCTAACATTTGCTCACGTGCATACTTTATTCCTTCGAACACCATTTCTAGTGCATTGAACCAACGGTCCTCGTGAGCGGCAAACAGAGCATGCTGAAAGACTCCCACTCTTTCCTATTCATATCTTAGAGGGTATAAATTACACCTCATGACCACGTCTAACATCCACATATCTGTAGGTAATTGCGATTTCCTTACTGATCGATCTGACCCATGCTCTCTCTCCACCGATCGTTCTTGCCATAATTTCATGGAAAGACACTTTCTCAGAGCGCGGTGCCAACAGACCTTTATCCTTAACAAAGTACATGGGGCATTCCATCTCATTGGCTATGTGTTTGACGTTGAATTCAAACGCTCTACCATCGATGTTAGTACAAAGGTTGCTCGTGTTTTATGCGAGGTAAAAATTATGGTAGAAGAGTCTAACCAGCCTCGGGTAGTAGTACTCGTGATACGGCTCGAGCAAAGGTTTCAACCCGGCCGTTGTGATGTAGTTAAATGACCAAGGAGTCGTGCCTTGGTCCTCGAAAAGGTCATTATCGAATCCTTTTGAATTCCACCATGTCATGGGTTGTTCTTTTGGTGGTGGTGGAGGATCGATCTTCAGTCGTTTTGACGAAAGGGCTTTCGAAGCGGGGCGCTTCGAAGTCGGTGTCTTAGTGGCAACTTTCTTTTTGGATGCCATTGAAAAAATATTTTGAGATCTAAATTAGGCAAGGTAGGGTTTACCTTTTCGTTGCGAGAACAAAGGACGCGGGGATGCGCGAGAGAAGGCAGAGTCTTCGCAGTTGATCGATGGAGAATACCGATGAGTTTTCGTAGGAAGAAGAAGAATAGAAAGGTCCTTTTCTTGGATTCAAAAATCGTACGGAATGAGAAAAGAAACCCTACAGTGCTTATATACTACAAAAATCGCTCGAGCAAAAATTAGTTTACACTGAGCCGCTTGAAAATTCGCTCGAGTGATTTCCACCAGAAAGTTTTGGCTTCGAAAAATCGCTCGAGCGATTTGCTCTAATGCTATCTAGAGAGTTTCTCTGAAAAATTCGCTCGAGCGATTTCTAAATCTTGTGGTTCTGAATCCAATACTTTGATTGCTTTATATGATTTACAAAAAAAATACTTTGAACTTAGTCATTGA
The DNA here is from genome assembly GCA_021018995.1 of Chloranthus sessilifolius. Classification (NCBI taxonomy): domain Eukaryota; kingdom Viridiplantae; phylum Streptophyta; class Magnoliopsida; order Chloranthales; family Chloranthaceae; genus Chloranthus; species Chloranthus sessilifolius. The sequence continues at coordinate 25,813,884 of CM037597.1, read as the reverse complement.
AATCTATGCATTGTCTTGATAAAAATGAAATTGGTATTGAGTTTTCTCTACTAAGCTTAAACTGTTAGCTCATCCCGACATTTCATGCCACAAGTGTAGATCTTGATCAGGATCCCGAGCTAGAGGAGGACCTTGATTACATTCCTGAGGCAGAAGAAGACATGCCGCTTGAGGATTTCTATCCATAGGCGTTATTACTTGGACTAGGTATATGTGGGTCGTTAGGGCATTTAAACTTACTCTTGGGACAAAGTGTACTGTTTAGGTGACTGTTGGCCGTCACCGGTGGTCATTTTGTTTATGTTCTGTATATGTATTGGAATCTCAGTTATTGCCTTTGATATCCTTTTCGATTTCTGCATATTGTACATGTGATATCTGTTTTGAATATTGAATTCTGAATTCGATGGTCCAGTTTTCCTTGAAATCTGTGTGGGGAAAATCGGGCTGTCACAGGAGGTATCAAAGCTTCAGTGTGAGCATTGAGCATTGGATTCGAAGATGATCCGACTTTTCCTAGATTTTCGTGTAGGGAAAATCTGATCGTCACAGGTGGCATTAGAGATCACATTCAAGCTTAAATTCATAATTCAGGTTCATATTCAGGACGCATATTCAAAAAATCAAAGTTCAAATTCTGAGTTCGTGTACAAGGTTCTTATTCAAGGCTCACAATTCACAGTTTAATAGATATAAATGCAATTCAAAATTTTCATAAATTTGAATATTTAATGCAGTAAGATTTCACAAATTCTATTTTTCAAATTATGATGATCATCATGTCATGTATGTCATTAAGATCTATGAATCAATCGAAAAGAAAACGAAATCGAGCAGTGAATTTCCCTGCCTACGGTTTGATGTCGTTCGAAAGCAAAGTGTAAGCCTCTACAGACAATGTCTCGTTCTCAATCTAGATCACATCAAGTTCATAACTTCATGTCAATGATTAAGGAACTAAATGGCTCAAAGCCTCATAAGTTTCTCCAAGGAAAAACTTAAATAGCCAGAAAACAGGGAAATTTGCTCGAGCGATTTTGACAAATTCCCAGTGGCACACCCAAATTTGCTTGAGCGAATTTGACTCGAGAAATTTTGCTTGGAAAATTCGCTTGAGCGAAATTTCCCCTTTGTTTCTGAAGGTGATTCGCTCGAGCGGATTTGGCCGATTTTTCAGCTTTCGGGCTTCTTCTTCCCCGATTCGAGTTTTCCAAAAACCATTGCATTCACCCGCAATTCACACACAAATCAAATTTAAATTAAACCCACACCGTTAAAACATAAATCTCACCTTCTAGATGCGCATGGAATGTCCGCGGCGATCGATATCAAAGGATATTAACGTTCATGTTTCGCATTTGTCTGATCCTCAAAATCCTTGCATGCGATCAAATCACACGGAAATCAAAATTGTGATTTCAAAAAAAAAAAACCATAATCAAAGCGATCACGATTCTTACCTTCCTTATCCGTGCATGCGAAGTCTATGTCGATCGGTTCGTGGTCATTCGTGCTCATTCGATGCCTCGATCTTCTTTCTCCGATCGTAATGAGGTAATTGATCGAAGTTCCCTTATGACACAAAATCGAACGAAGGCAAAATTGCAATGACGATCAACGGTCGTGATCTCACGAGGGAAAATGGGAAGGAGAGAAGGAGGTTCTCTCTTCTCTCAAGCTCTCTCCAACGAGTTTGCAAATGAATCCCTTTTTCTAAGTGGGTTTCTTTTAACTCAAGGGAGCTAATTTAGTGTGGGGCTGGTACACCCAAGATGTTGTACAAGCCTTTATTAAAAGTCCCAGAAATATTAGTCACAATGCACTTCCTATGGTTTGATCCTTGGAGCTCATGCATACTACAGAAGTCTCTAACCAGTGGTGCTCTCATGGAACTTGTGTAACGATTCACACATTTAATGGGTATACCTTAGTACACAGGCACACGTACTGAATTAATTATTCTTAAATTTTAGCTCCCGCATCGAGTATGGTATCGAACACACACATTTAGTCGGCATATTCGGGTGTTACACAAATCGACCCCCAAGCCCATTCTAACTCAAGCTACATTTCCAACATTTCCAAACCCTCCACAATTGCCACAATACCCCACATACAACCTTGCCCAATAGACCTACCCCATTCCCGCCCAAATAATAAATCCCCCTTATCCCACTCACCAATCCAGCATGAACTAAACCTATCCACACCCATCATATCCAACCCAACCTGGGAATCCATCTCAAACTTTCCATCATCCCTAAATCACACATCCTCTCACCCACCAACCAAATTCTCAAAATACCCACCAAGCACAATAGCCTCACTAGGCACCCCCAAAATCTACAATTCACACTTCCTCTCACTCTACAAACCAATCACCAAAGCTTGCCCCACCTACAATGCCCATCCAGCACCCATTCAAACCCTCCAAAATCCCTCAAACCTTACCCCTCCACCACCACTTATTGATGTGGGTCATCAATATGAAAAGGATGAGGCCCGAAATAGTGAGGCCTATATGGGGGCATTCACCGACTTCAATCCCCCACCAACCAACAGGCAGTCCAAAATGAATTGAGGCAGCCTAGTAGGGGACCAGCCCCAGCCCTACCATCTAGAGAGTTCGAACTGCTAAGAGAGCAAATGGACAAAATGCAGGAACAATTGATCAAGATGGGAGGAGTTGAGATTCACGCTACTGATTTCTCATATTTATGTTTGTTCGCTAAGGTGCCTTTGCCACCTAAATTCAAAGTGTCTTCATTCGATAAATATAATGGCACCGGCAACCCAATTGTCCACTTGACATCGTACTATGGAGACATGTGCCAGTACGGCGAAGATAAACGCCTCCTCATCAAAGTGTTCCAAAAGAGCCTCACTGGGCTGGCAATGCGATGCTTCACTTTCATTGAACCATCTATGTTGAAAATATGGAGAGACCTCACCCATTTGTTTCAGGAATAATATTTCTATAACATTGAAATCGAGCTGCTCAAATCTGATTTATCTCGACTGAAGCAAAAATCCAATGAGACTTTGAATGAGTATCTCGGAAGATGGAGGGCCCTAGCAGCCCAAGTGAGGAACCGAATACCAGATGAAGAACAAATAGAAATGATAGCAAAAAATGCACTACCGGTCATATCGAATTTCCTAGTATACCAACAACAGGTCAATTTCACCGATCTGGTAAGAAATGCCAACAAATGTGAAGATGCGATCAGAGATGGTCATTTGAACAAGACAATAATCAATGGGGCCCACAAGTTTGCCGAGAAGAGACCAAAGAAAAGGATAGGAGCAGAGGTGGAAGAGATAATGACCTAACAACCCATTACGAGTATAGCACCGTAACAGTTTGGGGCAATACAGTAAGCCCCAATATAGGCAAATCCAGCGCAGAAACTCGGCAATGGCCCAGAGGCATAGATGACCCCCGAACTGAGAAGGGCTCGATTTGACCGAGTATTCACCCCCTTGGAGAAATCCTTAAATGTTCTGCTGCCTTTGCTAATTGAGAAAGGGTTAGTCACTCTGTTTCAACTGCGACCTCCATTGAACCGAATCCCAAGAAATTATGATCCTAATGCACACTACAATTTTCGCTAGGGACTAGGCATCCGACCGATCACTGCTTTCCATTAAAGCACGCAATACAAAACCTCATTGAAGCAGGAAAGATTATCCCTTTAGCACCTCCCCATGCTAATCAGCATACTAATATCCTTCAAGTACCATTACCACTAGTATTTGGCTCACGTTAAGGGAGAGACAAAAGGGTGTCCCAGTGTATCCAAAGAGGTGAAAGATGTTAGAGGCAGTTTACAGGCGGCTAAGGAAAAGAAAAAAGCAGAAGTCGACCGAGATATAGAAATATATTAGAGAATAAGGAGGGGAGATCTAGAGTTTTCTGCAACTGGACCTAAGGATGATGAGGATGAACAGACAGCAAGAGCCATGAGGGAGAGTAATAGAGAAGCACAACAGCGACGAGATCAGGAAGAAGTCGATTATCTGTTTCGATCCAGGTTGAGAGGCCCACCCATGCCTGCTGCTGGTGGTGGATCTAGTTATAGGCCACATATTAATGATGATGAGGATATTCATAAGACTGCCAGGTTGCGTAGGCCAGTATCAGTGAGGGAGATCAGGTCGTCTACTATAGGACGTACTACAGGTCCCATGGATTCATTCATGTATCGGACAAAAAGCTTCAAGCAAAGTAAATTGAGTACAATTTCACTAAAAAAATGGGGGAAGAGGCTTAGAAAATCGATTGTAAAGTTCGTGATATACAATCATATTTCGAGTCAAATTGTGAAATCGTCGTACTTCAAAAGCATGATTGATACAAATGCAGAAGTTAGTCCAGAAGTCAAAAAGCCTTCTATATACGAGGTATTTGGGCTCTTATTAGATGATGAGTACGAAGAAATAAGAGCTTATGTGGACAGCTTCTATGAAGTATGGGATGAGAGAGGTTGCACAATTATGTGTGATGGATGGACCGATCCATAAGGAAAAGTTTGATCAACTTCTTAGTCTACAGCGATGTCGAAACAGTATTTCTAAAATTAGTTGATGCTTGAAACACGTAAAGACGACTAATTATCTCTTTCAACTAATGGATAAGGTAGTTAAAGATGTTGGAGAGTACCGGGTTGTGCAGGTGGTAACAGACAATGTCACCAATTATAAAATCGCAAGAAGACAGTTAATGTTGAAGAGACGTCACTTGCACTGGACTCTGTGTGTCGCTCATTGCATGGACCTCATTCTTAAGGATTTAGGAAAGAGAAGCAAGGCACGGGCAACTATTTAGAAGGGAAAAACGATTACTTCCTACCTATATAGTAATGACAAGTTGGTGAATTTGATGAGAGACTTCACCAAGAACGAGCTGCTCTGACCTGCGATTATACGATTTGCGACACAATTTCTAGCCCTACAAAACTTGGCTAGATATAGGCGTGAGCTGAAAAGCATGGTAAACTCTGAAGAATGGAGAAAACATGAGTTAGAACTCCCACGAGCAAAGAGCCTGCTTGCAATAAAGTTGTTGACCTGATCTATAACCCTCAATTTTGGACAGATGTTGATCACCTGATCGCCGTCACTATCCCGTTGGTGCAAGTATTAAGGTTGGTAGATGGTGATAAAAAACCAGCGATATGATATGTTTACGAGTCGATAGATAAAGCTAAATTGGCTATTAAAATCAAATGCCCTACAAAATATAAACGATATTGGGTGATCATCGACAAGAGGTAAGATGCACAATTTCACCAATACTTGCATGCCGCAGGTATAACATGCTAAACTATTTATGTAGTGATTTTTATTTATTATTTATTATTTATATTATTTATTGTTTTCATATATTGATAAGGTTGCTCATATTTGATGTATCTACTTGAATTCGGACTTTCAGTATACGTGACGCTTTGACTTGAGTGAGGCCGATAAAGTGTACAGCGATTTGCTCAATGTGATCCAACGAATGCACCCTGAGTTAGCGGAGCAAGGTCAAGCCATAAGAGATGTGAGTAAACATACCTTATAACTAATAAGTCAAGTGTCATATGATCTGTTTATTGATATGTGGGTTATTATATTTCATCTTTGTAGATTGACATATTTTGCATGACAAATGGGTCATTTGGGACCCCGTTGGCGCAATCTCAAATCAAGTATGATAAACCCGCTGATTGGTGGATGCATTATAGAGGTGATGGCCCGATACTGAGACAGGTTGCAATGAGGATTTTGTCGCAAACATGTTCCTCGTCCAACTGTGAGCGAAATTGGAGCACCTTCTCTCTCATTCACACGAAGACAAGGAATAGGCTAACTATGGAACGATTGGAAAAGTTAGTCTACTGCCACTACGACATGCGATTAAGGGTCAGGAATATGCAGAAGACCAACCGTGGTATGCAATTATATGAAGTCTTAGTTTATATCATTTTTATTTGATGTAATTGATGAGGCATATCCTAATTCATCTAGCATATTCTACCTTACAGATAGTAAATATTTTTATCTCATCCAGTTGGATTATATATTCACGAAGGATGACCCTTTGAATCAGTGAATCAAAGAGAGAGAAGAGCCAGTGTTGGATACTGAGAGTACTGCATAGTTGGATAATGCTGAAAGAGTAGCGGAGGAGTAGGCTTCCCAACTATCGAAACGAAAAAGATTGAATCATCATTCAGTGATTGGGTCTGATAATGAAATGCAGCCCGATAGTGATAATGACGATGATGGGGGTGATGGAGGGAGTGATGATGGAGTCAATGAAACTTACACTGGCACTAGTAGTGAAGCGGATGATATTGATCATTATTCTTATGGAGTTATTGACGCATGGGATGACAAGTCAGTAATAATATATGATACTCCCATATTTAGAGGTAGAGGGGTTGAAGGAAGAGGAGCATCATAATCTTACCAAACACCACCACCACCACAAGGTCCATAAGATGATGTGGGTTGTATGACTTCTAGCTTCGAGAAATTTAGTTTACAAAACACCGAAGATTCAGCAACTAGTAACCCATACTATCAGCCTCAACCAACCTACCCTGGGCCATATGACTTCGTTGGTCAAATTTTTGGAGGACCAACCTTCACCTATTACACTAAGTCATATTCGTCGCTAATGCCTCAGTTTCAAGGGGGCATATATGATCATGGGTATTGATATGGCCAACATTCTAGGGAAAGCTCGCGCACCGATGATGATGATCACGAGGGCCAAGAACCACCACGAAATTCAATGTGGCCTTAAAGTAAGTTTTTCATGTACAATATACCTTTTAATTTTAATCATGAGTCATGTACAATGAAATTTAGATTATGCGTTGATAAAATTATGAAATATGCATCAAATAAGCCTTAAATAAATTTTTAAAAAAGTTGAAATAAATAAAAAATCATGAAATTTATTTTTATTATTTTTTTAGGATTTTTTGGAAAAAAAAAAATTCAATGTATCAAACCGATACATTCAATGTATCGGCCGATACCCGATACGTATCGTCCTGGAGGTCAAGACGATACGTATCAGAAAACCGGTATTTTGACCCATGCCATCGAGCATTCAAATTTTGACTCTATTTGTCCCCAAAAGTTAACATGATCATGGTTGTACATTGAACATGCTCCTTGGATCACTTTTCAAGATGTGTGTCATGTGAATCAAAATCTAACCGTTTGATTGTAGGTCCATGATCTCAAGACCAACTAGTGTCAAAGATCTGGGAGAAAAACAATCTCTATCTTTAAAGTAGTCAAAGTTAATTTTGTCAGGGAGGATAATAAGTAAAGGAAACACAAAAGCGACGGCTGCACAGTAAATAAGTGAAACACGGGGGGGCCGAGTGTAAAGAAGGCATATCTTAGGGGGGTAAATGCGAAAAACTCTTAACATAGTATTTGATCTATGTCGCACAAAAAGCAAGCAAAATACTGCCTATAGAAAAGATACTAACAAACATTAATCAACCACAAGTACCTACACAGAGTACTTGCATATAGATTAGTGACGACTGCATTGTAAATAGGTGAAACACGGGGAGCGGTGTGTAAAGAAGACATATATCTTAGGGGTGTAAATATGAAAAACTCTTAACATAGTATTTGATCTATGTTGCACAAAAAGCAAGCAAAATACTGCTTATACAAAACATACTGACAAACATTAACCAACCACAAGTACTTACACAGAGTCCTGCATATAGATTAGCTCCTACCTTTAGCTAACTTCCATAAAACACCTCAAACAAATTACTTAATCATGACAAAAATAAAAACACGAAAATAAAAAATGAACCTGCTTTGCAAGATTGCAAGCGCAAGCTAGAGAATTCAGGATTTCATAATAGAACATTGAGAAGTTTAGTGCAAACTCCAACCTTATTAGTTGCGGTCAATTCAGCCAGAGCAAAAGGAAAATAACAAAAGTTCAGGCACCAGTGAATGTTAAAACCTAAACTACATCTTTCTGATCAAGGAAAACTTTAAATTGAAATTAATATTATTTTTGAAAAAAGAGACAATTCAGTAGAGAGATGAAGCTCATACTGTTTGAATAAGAAGGGGAGAAAAAAGGAAATGAGTTGTTGCGAAGTTTAGAATCTATGATCAAAACTGTTTTTTTTTTTTTTTTTTTTAACGACCATTTTAGGCCGAGAGAGGCTCGAGAACCGAGGAGCAGGCACGCATACACATATGACAGTTGGGGAGTAGCGTAGGGAGCACCAACTACTATGGTGATAACTAACATAACCCAACCCACACCTTATAAAGACAAGGGTGGGAAACAGCGTGAGGACGAGTATCGTTGAGATATTATACAAACATGTTGAGAAATATTATCCTAAAAATAATTATAACAGAAACCCTAAATCGTCTGAACAAGAAATATAATTTCAAGAATTGAAATTAAGGTACCTTAGAACAAAACATTTATTCATCAGAAGGATTAGAAAAAGAATGTGAAAGAATAAACTTAAAATAGGGGAAAAAATTCGATGAGAAATTCAAAATTTCCTAGCAAAAACTTAAAAAGAATTCATTCAGAAATGTAAAAACCCTCTCATCAATGGCCATACAAACACAAAAAAACTTCATAGTTGCATCTTATCATAACTCACCAGTGATCAAATCCCAAACCCTTAACCATTTTAAAGAAATTGGAATAACAAATAATGCCAAAGAATAGACTTAAAAAGAAAAATGATTAGAAACAAAAACCTAAAAAAATATTATTCAGAAATTTAAAAATCTCATGGCCACATCCTATCATAACTGAACAATAGTTAAATTCGAAGCCCTAGACGCTTTACAGTGGAACCAAGAAAAATAATTTTAACAAAAAAAAGAATTAGCATCCTTTCCTTTATTGAATCAAAAGTAGAAAAAATAATAAATTAATGTGAAATAACGAACTAAAAATAGGGAAGAAGAGAAATACCATTGTATACTTTTCTTGGAAATCTGATGAAAAAAGGCCTCGCTAGAGTTTTCTTTTTAAAGAAATGGAGAGAGGAGGAAAAGAAGAAGATTTCCTCTCTCTCTCTCTCTCTCTTCAGATCTACGATGGGAAATAACGGTTGGATCATAAATATGCTTCTCTCTCTCTCTCTCATTTGAACTCTATAAGGCGGTGGGGGGAACAACGGTATATTTGCCTTATTCGCTAAAGCGTGAACAACTGTTGAGCGCCACTGTTTTCACACCATCTTTGCTAAGTGCCGACCAAACAGAAAAACGATGCACTCATAATAAGTAGATGTTAAACACTCGTTCGAGAGCTGGGGAAAGCCCAGATTCTAAGTACAGTGCTAAGAAAGTGCCAAATTTAAACTCAGAAAATCCCTTTCCGCTGTTCAGGAGTTTGGCTTGGTTTATGAGCTTTGAGGCCATTTTCTGTTGAACTTGGCGTTACCTTTTCTGAGCTTTTTGCTCAGGAAAGCTCCGGAACTGAGCTGTGTTTTGTATACTTCTCCCAAGGCTATACACTGGGTTGAAACTTTAGTCTGTACCCTTACAACGGCTACAAAGAATGTGATTCCTCTTTCATTCAAGGCAAGTCCAAGAACTCCAAACCACTGAAACCAACAAAATTTGGCAAAAAACTAGACAACCCATTATTACTAAAATTGAGCAGCTTCAACCCATCTAGCTTCCGCAAGTAGAGTAGAAATCAGCAGGAATTGAGCTAAATTTATTGTTAGAGAGATCGAGAGAGGTTATAGAATCAAGAAAGCTCAAATTGATGACGAAACTACTGTTGGAGAAGCCAAAACCAGAAAAGAGGAGATAGGTTATAAAGGTTTGGGTGCAACTCCCTCCTTTCCAGGTGCATGGGTTTGGGTCTGTGGTGTTCCAGTGGGATGTGTTGAGTTGATTGGAGAAACTAAGCAAAATGGTTCTCTGATTTTGTTGACTAGAAATAAAATGGTTCTTGGGGGTTGTGGAGACGGTTTTGTAAGAAGAAGCTACTGTTGAAGTTTCTATTTGGTGGCCTTCACTATGGTCAATTCATTGATCGGTGAATCGTGTAAGATCAATCTTGAGATGTATAGTTGCTAATTCGGTGAGTTTGAAGAGAATAAACAACTAATAGGTAAGTCTTTTAGTTATGATATGATTGTGATTTCTAATTAAAATATAATTAGTAATTTAAGTTCTTAATGGGAAAGGACTCTTTGGTTATAAATATAAGGGGTGCTTGGTCCCAACGATTGCTTGACACAATTCAATCCTCCCTATTAGCAAAAGCATTCCCATTGTGCTAGGAGATATTGAAAGCGAGAAGATCGTTGAAGATCGGCAACCTACCATTAATGGCTCACACTCAAGGTGAGCACATATTTTAATTTACGGATTATTGATTTATTGTTTTGATTGATCATGCGCCTAGATCCTAGGAATTTTTTTAGATGGTCGGATCGATAGATCCATACAGATTCATCAATTGGTATCAGAGCCGGCTTGGCTATGATTGATCAAAAACATTTTAAAGACCAAATCAAACCTACGCCTTCAAATCAACGTTGAGATCAAGAGCGGAAGCAAGTGGGAGGCACTTTTGTCGTCACACGTGTTTACTCACTGCTCTGGGGTGCTACGTCAAAACCTTCCTACATATACTGAGATGATGCGAATACTTACAGATCCACCCCTATTACTTTTAATGCACTCACATGTGCCTTTGTTGTCTAATAAAAGTTAAATTGAAGTGCCTCAGGTTTTATGTCCCTTCTAAGCCTGACACAAGGATTTTGGGTTTATAAAATGGTTTTAAATGTATTTTGTCTTGAATTAATAATTAAGGTACCCAAACGTCTCTGGTTACTAATCCCTTGAAGAAGACGACCTCTGAAATAAAAGAGAATCTACATTAGTTAGGTCCTTTTTTATTTCAGAGGTCGTCTTCTTCAAGGGATTAGTAACCAGAGACGTTTGGGCACCTTGATTATTAATTCAAGACAAAATACATTTAAAACCACTTTATAAACCCAAAATTCTCGTGTCAGGCTTAGAAGGGACATAAAACCTGAGGCACAACTTAACATGAAAAGGAGAAACCTGCAACATGAGATGACCGAATATTTGGTTGTAAATAACAACATCCCCACCCCAAAAGAAGTAGTAAATTAAGTCCTTAATGAGAAAGGACTCTTTGGTTATAAATATAAGGGGTGCTTAGTCCCAACGATTGCTTGACACAATTCAATCCTCCCTATTAGCAAAAGCATCTCCAATGTGCTAGGAGATATTGGAAGTGAAAAGATCGTTGAAGATCGACAACCCACCATTAATGGCTCACACTCAAGGTGCGCACATATATTTAATACCCGTGACCCAACCCGGCCACAGTTACTAGTCTTGTTGACTAGAAACAGAGCAAAAGCTAGATATTTTTTATTTCGATGACTTTGACCAAGACTTGGGTATTTTAGTATATTGGTTGTCAGCCTCCTAAGATAAAGTTCTAAGTTTAGTAGAATATTATATGCTTATATTCATCATTTTCCATTAATCATATAGGCCCGGGCACTTTCATGAGTTTCTAATTTTTATTTTATATATATATATATATATATATATATATATATATATATTTATATATATAAAGAGAGAGAGAGAGAGAGAAAAAAAAAAAAAGTATATATCTTTTATGGAAGGACGGTCACCGTCCTCAAAGCTTCCACGTGAAGCTTCACGTGGCACCCAAAATATAGTTTCGATGTCACGTAGAGCTCGGGTGCATTGCTTAGATTATCTTTGGAAAAAACAAATTTAAAAACTCATCTCCACCATGTATTTTTTGAATCATGAAATGTGGACCAATGAAATTATATATATATATATATATATATATATATATATATATATATATATATATATATATATATATAACATTTTTTACATTATAAGTATGTCTCGAGAAATTATATTCAAAAATAAATTTGTCGCATAAGTCCAATCTCGCATGGATTGGTTGCTCGAAAAGTTTTAGCCAAATCCGAGTACGACAAGTAGTCCGATGATTAATATTCATATGACGGTAGCGTAGCCAGTGATTCATCCGATTTTGAGCTTTTCGGAGAAAAACTTAAGAACGATTGAGAAATTAGTTTTTCTGAGAAAAGTCAGGCAAAACAACTTAAGAACAGTTCTGAGAAAGGACGAGAATCAGAGTCTACTAAGAATCAGCGGGATTCTGAGTTGTCAGGATTCAGAGCTTTTCTAGGAAAAGCCAGGAAACACCTGAATGAGCCCAAGGCCTTGTTTGACAAAGCTCATGGAATTTTATTTTATTTTTACTTTACATGGGTTTGTAAATAAAAGAATTGATGGGAAGTTTTATTTGTAAAATTTTACCATGATTTGGTTTTTATTTTCGTCAGCTGTTTGGCTAAAATGTAAAATTATTTTCCTATGATACAATCATTCACACGATGTGAACTGATTTTTATTTTTTTCAGCTATTTGGTTGAAATGTAAAATTATTTTCCTATGGTACCATTATTCACACCATGTGAACCTCTAACCTCACCCAAGGTAACAAAATCGGTATCGGGTATCAGTCCTTGGAGGACTAATATGAATCGACCAATACAAATCGACCGATACGGGCCTGTATCGGTCGATACCGAGTTGGATATCGATATGTATCGGTATCAGCTGATATTTGACACCTTGACCTCACCTCATCTCCTTGGGCCAAAACGCGTTAATCGCTTTGAATTAGACAATGAAATTTATTTTTTATCCCAATTTTTTACAAGATGGGTCTTGATGATGATGGCATACCCTCCTCAAATGGTTAGTTTTTTATTTCAGTCATACACATTACAAACAGTAACTCTAAACTCAAGAGATATACATAAAGCTCAAATACAAATCACAGGTCTTTTTATTAAAATGGGTACAACATGAAATTAAAAAAAAATCGTCTAATAATAAACTCACGATCTCAAAATGTATCATGAGGAAGATTGAGGTAAAAAACAATCTTCGATGTCTGATTTCAAGCGGTCAATACATGCTGGCCAGAGGAGATAGAGTGAGGTTGCGATTTTACGATGTGTAAATAATGGCGCGATTATAAGGTGAGGTTACATGTAAGCCGTCTGATATAAAGGTCATGATCTAAAGACTGCGACGTCAAAGACTGGTGCAAGACTCAATCTCTCACACATGATTCAATACAATCAATTGGTGAATCGGATAACGGCTTTGGAGTGCATTGAGTCATATGATAAAGATCATATTTGGTGTCAATCTTTTTCACTTATGATCTTTAGATCATAGCTTTCAAATCAAGTGGCTTAGATGGTTGGGTTACATTTAAGTCATCTGATTTAAAGGTCATGATGTAAAGATCTATTATGCAAAAGAGTGGCGTAAAACTCATTCTCTATCGTATGTACACAATCACGTGTTGAATTAAATAATAGATTTTGAGTGTATTGAATAATACGATCAAAATAATGTTTTGGGCCAACTTTTTCACCTAAGATCTTTAGATCATGAGCTTAAAATCAAATATATTAGATAGAATTTTAACATGACACAAGTTTCACATACCAATTGACATAACATGTTACACCATGCTCACTATCACTTTTGTGGATGAGTACCACGTGCAATCAACACCCAGGTGTATGATAGGTGGGCCATGATCTCAAAAAAAATTTTGATGAAGAAGGGTCGAAAAACGATTCATGTCATCTAATTCAAGACAATCAAGGCTTTTAATGGTGAAAATCCGAAGCGCCTGAAACCAATTTTTCAATTGGTGCAAAGAAGGAGGGCGTTTATTTTTCCCTAAACATGGGCTAAAATCATTGTCAAGGTATTTTTGCTTGAAAATTTTATCTTAATTATTTTCACTTTTTTTCTCAAACAATTGGGGACCTATGTGTTTCCAAACGGGGAAAAATATCCAAAATTCGTAAAACTAAGCTATTTTACGGGGTTTTATGAGCTTTTGTGCAAATGTCACGTGGCCAAAACAAGGAGGGAGTGTTCTTTGACCGATTTGGTGCTTATAAAATACGTCCAGGTCTTCAAGGTTGGACCAATTTGGTTGGGGGACAAATACAATGACCAACGTTGGTGTGCCAAATCAGGGAATGGTACCACTATTTGCACCCCTTTGAAACTTAGGCAGATGGCAATTCCTATGGTATTAAGAAAATGAAACTCTCTTCGCACTCACCTTTTTATTGGAAACCCCTACTTAATGAAAATGAGCGCTGTCGCGTAATACACTGCTGATATCATGAAGTGGGCACTCATAGAAAACATGTGGGCGCAAATAGAGGATCCCTTTGAAAAAGGATATTCGTTTACAACCCAAGATTACTTGGCAAATGGATAACTCATAGGTAGCTCTGTTTGCACCGGGGCTTTCTCTGACAGCCCCTACATTGGAGACCCCTTAAAATTCGTTGATTGCTTCATATATGATGATGGAGATCGTGTTTCACCCTGATGTTCCATGCAATGAATCTTGAGATCATGTCGCACCTATCAGACGGTCAGTTTTTTATTCCACATGTCAAAGATCCCCAAAAAATGGATCTTGACTCTTATGGCACACGTCACACTCAAACATGATTTTAGGGCTATATTTGGAGATCTATGACATGTCAAATCAAAAACTGACCGTCTAATGGGTTTGACATGATCTGAAGATCCTCTGTATGGAAGATCGGGGTGAAACACGCTCTCCGTCATCTAATGCAACCCAATCAATGTATTTTAAGGGGTCTCCGACATGGGCACGTTTAGAGCTACCCTAACTCGGTAACCGATGTGGGGGCATTACTTGCACACAAGAAGTTAGCCTTTGCACATGATTTAAAAGAAAGACTTGATATTTTTGGGACTTTTTTCATGTAAAAGCACCATCTAAGCTGTTTGATTTGAAGATATAAAGATCATCTGTGATAAACATTTGCTCCGAACATGATCTTATCATATGATTTAATGCAGTCAAAGGCTATTATTTGATTTAATATTTGACTGTGTTATATCATATAATAGATATCGATTTCTGTATCAATATGTTGAGTCGTAGATTTTTAGATCATGGCCTCTATATTAGACAACTTAGATAGTGTTTTTATATAACTTAGATATAGTGATTTCATATGGCATAGATCTCAAAAATATCAAGTCTTTCTTTTTAAATTATGTGTAACGGCTAACTTTTCGGGGGCAAGTAATGTCTCCCAACCTAATTTTTAAAAAACGTTAAGCAAGTTCCTTTTCAAATTGAAGGCATTAGAAACCCAATCGTCACAGATTTCAATGCCCTCGATCTGTGATATTCAACAACAAATAGATTAAATAACTACAAGGGTATTTCATGCGTGATGTCACATCCACATGTGATTTTTATAATTAGTATTTGAGTAATAATAAATTTTGTATCACTGTTCCAATGAGTTGGGAAAATTATAATGAATAAATAAGAAATAATAGACCATTCAATAGATGCTTCTGTGGAGTGACTGCCCCAATGTGCATTGCTATCCCCACTGAGCTTGCATCGCGCCACATCAGCAGCCCATTGATCAGTACATTTTCCCATCTGCCATATAACATTGTCTAAGAGTCAAATCTAAACTGCATGTGGCTCGTGTGTGATAACTTTTTTAGATTTGACTAGCGGACTAGGGCAACGGTCAGGTCTAACTAGTTGAACTTGATTTCGTGTTCAACCAAATCTATCAATCGCTAGATATGAGAGAATCTTGACTCCATGTGGCTCTTGTGTGATAACTTAATTAGATTTGACTAGCGGACTAGGGCAATGGTCAAGTCCAACTAGTTAAACTTGATTTCGTGTTCAACCAAATCTGCCAATCACTAGATATGAGAGAATCTTGATTCCATGTCATCCTATAAAATTTGGAAAAAGTCAGGATTCTCCTCTAGCTGCACTTTGGGTTAAATACGAAATCAGACAGTTGGATGTGACCATTGCAGTGGACCAATCAGTGAGTGGGAATGCTCCCTACCATGAGCAAACCCTCAACTCTCAATGGGTTTATATATAGGCCCAAACAATTATTTTACAGGGCTTGGGCTAAGATTTAGGTTACCTAAAATTGTCAAACGCCCAACGCAAGCAATTGGTGAAACCTATTTTGTTGGTGGCCAAACTATCTATATAAACAGACGAACTGGTGGATCACTGGCGTTATTGAACTTATAAAAGGCCTTTTATCCCCTCAACTATATTAAAAGTTGACTTTCATAGATAATTAGAGCTTTTATATATTGCCGGATTCAATGGTGATAGGACTATTCATAAGATTATATAATCTTAATCTTTGGTTAAGGAGAGTCTATGGCTGTATTTGGGTTAGCTCTTACAAAAGTAGAAGCAATTCTTTATCAAAGCAGATAAATTCTGTTCTGACATAGAGCAGATATAGAGCAGTTATATCCCTTAAAACAACTTTTCGCCATAGCAAATAGGGTGAGAAGCTGTGTTACCAAATATGAAAGCAGTTCTTTGTCGGTGCTAAAGAGCAAAAGAGTTTCTCTTTGCCCTGAAAAAGCTAATCCAAACACAGCTTATCAAATGAGGGGCGTATAGCTTCTTGGGCCTCCTATATTTACACTATTAGATGACTTTTTTTAATAAAAAAATTATTTAAAAAATAATAATAAATAATTTCAAATTTAGTAGGTAACGGCGGATACCCGATATATATCGACCGATACTGACGCCTGATACCGATATCACCCTGATACTAATATCAGTATTAGTTGGTAAAAATACCGATATGTATCGGTATCAGCTAATACTTGATACCTTGATTCGAATAATTCATTTCAATAAATCTTTCTTCAAATCACATAGCATAATTTAACGAAACCATTATTTTTTTTAATAAATTTTTATTAAAAAATGTGTATATATGTTTTTTCATTTTGCCTACCTTTTCCAAAGTCACTCATCTTTGCATAATTTTTTTCAAACTTTTACCAGGCCGATTATTTCCCTAAACCTGACTTGGTCAACCTGTGGTTGGGTACCTATTACCTTCTAAAGCCCAATAAAAGTGTACACTCCGCACCCAAAATTACTTAATTACTTGGGTGTGCACGTAGGGCTTAGAGTCTAAGAATTACCTACACAAACGTCAATGAACTTCTCAAGTTAAATATGGACACTCCCCACATGGTCATCAAATTCGCCAAATTTATTATATAACTCAAGTTTGAGGTTCAGCGATTAATCATGAATTATTTGGGAACTTTTAAAAAATTCATGTATTTTTTCATAACTTCGCGATTAAAAAATCTTAACCTTTTTAAATATAATTAAAATTTTCATACTTTTAAGTCCTTTTTTTTTTTTTTTTTTTTCTCCAATTTTTCTATCAGATGTAACTAAACTTTTACAAATTTTAACGTTACCGAATTATTGATGAACTAATTTGGTGATATAAGCCTACATCAAGCTGCCCCAAGGATGGCTCGGATTTATGATTGGGTAGCTTTATTCACGCTCACGAAATCTTGAAATACATCCATACCAAAAAATCATCGATTGCTTTAAATCAGACGATGGATGTTGCATTTCGCTCCAATCTTTCACACAATGGATCTTGAGGCCACTAACGTACAATCAGACAGTTAATTTTTTATTCCACATGTCACAAATCCTAAAAATGTGACCCTACAGTCACGTTTGAGCGTGATGTATGCCACATGGCTTTGGGACCAAATTTTTTGGGATATGTGGCATGTGGAATTGAAAGTTGGACCATTTCATGGCACGGTCATGCCTCAATATCCTTTGTGGGGAAGATTGGAGTGAAACAAGATCTCCATAGTCCGATTTAAAGCAATCAATGATTTTTGGCGTGCGCGTATCTCAAGGGTCCTTGAGCATGAATAATACTACCCTTTATGATTAGGGGAGCTATATTTGCACCAATCAAAACTCTAAAAGCACCCACCTAGGTCCATCAAGGTCTCAATGGGTCGTGCCTAGCCGAGTTAGTGCCGAGTTGGACTGGGTCTGAGCCGGGTTTGGTCTAGGCCTTAAACAGTTGGGCTTCCTGAAGCTCTCCCATACTTGCCCCGATTATTAATCGGGTCGGGTAGGGCCAGCCCATTTATGAATCAGGCTTACAATACTTAGGCCATTCCTATCCCATCACTACGAAAAATAAGACTACTAACAAAAAACTATTAAGACTATTAGCACCATGGGTATTAGCGGCAGTTATTTTGTTAATAGCGGCAGTTTATGGATGCTGCTAATATTCTTATTTTTTGTAGTGCATGCAGGTCAGGCCGGACTGCGGGCCTCTGGTCAATATCTGTAGAAATAATTAATTTGGTGGGGTCGGGTTTAAATGAGCCGATTTTTTAATCAGGCTTTTGAAACTAGCTCATACTAGTCTGACTTACTAATTGGACCGGCCGGACCAACTCATTTATGCATAAGGCCTAACTACCAAACCCATACCAGGTCCATTGCAGGCCAAGTCGGGCTGAGCTCAAGCCCTGCTAATTGAGGTCATACCTGTAGATGATTTTTTATAGTGAGTGCTTTTAGAGCTTTAGTGGGTACAAATAGGGATGCAGATTCGGTTTACCGAACTGAAAATTTCGGTTTCAGTGAAACCGAAACCAAACCAAAACTCAAACATTTCGCTTTTTTTGGTTTGGTCTCCATTTTGATTATTTTACTATTTTTTATGTATTTTTTTAGGTTTTTTGGGTATTTTTTTTATTTTTTTTAAATCGATTTTCTCATCCTACTCTTGTGGTTTTCGGTTTTTGTCACTCAAAAATGAAACCGGACTAACGGGTCTAACTCAACCTCGCAAAACCGACTTGTAAGGTGAGGATTGCCCAAGATATAAATAGTCTAAGGAGGGCCAGCCAAGGATCAAAATAGCGGTGTCATTTTCAATTTCGGGCATGACCGAAACTGAAAATTTGAAATGAAATTTCAGCCGATAATTTCCCCCATACTATTTTTGACCGAAATTTTGTTTCAGTGAGGAGTCCTCACTGAGGACTGAAACCGAAAGTTTGATCCATGGGGCCAACCCACAGCCCATGTGGGACAAATCCAACAAGGACCAAACTGGAAGCGGTTCAACTCGGATCGGTCCGAATCGATTTTCAGGTCAAAGCATGCATCCCTAGGTACAAATAGAGCTAATTAACCTTATGAGAACTGTGCCACTTGTACGGTAAGCATCTCCATCAAAACCATTCTCAATACGTTACACTTACCTTTATAAACATTAGATAGGAACTTCACCTACATTTCAACAACCCATCTATGCATCCCTTAAATTTCAAATAGTAAAAGAAGAAGAAGAAGAAGAAGAAGAAGAAGAAGAAGATCAAAATGGTTTCTTCAAAGGAAACGGAGAAAGTACCAGTTTGTGTTCTTAATGCATCTTCTTATGTGGGTTATTGGCTTCTCAAGGGACTTCTCTCCAGAGGCTATAGAGTTCACGCAGCACTTCTCAACAATGGCAAATTAATTATTACCTTTTGTTTTGTTTTGTGGATTTGTTGTAGATCACATATACTTTATAGACTTATTACGTGTTTTTTTTTTTGCCAGGAGAGAATGAGATAGCGAGGAAGATAAGGGACATGGAGAGATGGGAGGAGAGATTGGTGGTTTTTGCTGTTGATGCTTTAGATTTTCAAAGCATAGTTGGAGCTTTGAAAGGTTGCTATGCTTTGTTATGCTCTTTGGATAATTCGGATGGCTATGATGTGAGATTATTATTATTTTTATTTTTATTTTTATTTTTTTTTGAGACACCATCCATGTTGTCCGAATCGCTCGCTATCCATATGCTAAATTGGGGCTAACATGTATCCATATGCTATCCCGGACGCATAGGTTATAAAAAAAACTAAAAAACTAAAAAACATGCAACTTAATTAATATATATATATATATATATATATATATATAAAATATTTTTTATAACTTTATATAAATAAATTAATATTTTTTTATTTTATAATAATTTAGTATTATTTTTGTTCTCCCAAATTTTATCCGAACTTTCACTGAATTTATCCAAATTAAACCATGACACCCCACCGAATGATGGTCGAATATGAACTTAATTTGTTGCTATGATCATTTGAACTTAATTGAGTCAAAAAAATCACGAGTTCACGACCATGCATGAGGGATTTCATACCATCCTATAATGAACCTTTGAATAAAGGGTTCACGTACTAAAAACTATTATGAGATGTGTTTTGACATAATTATGCGGCTAATAATACATGATCATAACTTCAATAATCTTAATACATGATTAAGGGTATGGTTAATGATTAGGAGGAGATGGTTGAGATGGAGGTAAGAGGAGCAATCAATGTAGTGGAAGCGTGTGCACAAACAGAGAGTATAAAGAAAGTGGTGTTCACTTCTTCTTTAGCAGCAGCAATTTGGAGAGAAAACATTTGCTTAGAGAAAGATGTTGATGAGAGGTCATGGAGTGATGTTGAGTTTTGCAAAAAGTTGAAGGTATGAGTTTCTTGTGTGGGATGATGAGTTATAATTTCTAACCATACTTTTTAAATTTTTATGTTGTGATTTAATTACATTAGGGTCCAGTTTCTCTTTCTTTCTTTCTTTCTTTTTTTTTTTTTTTTTTTGTTCAAAGCGCTCACCTGACCCAATTGACTTGGGGTTTTATCGAGTTGGACACATAAACTTGACCCATCGGGTCAAGTCGGGCAAGAATCATCCGGTCTGCCTTCGGGTCGGGTCCGGTCAACTAAACGGTTGGGTCAGGTCTACAAGACCCGATTTGATATTGTATTTATAGAATGAAGGAAATAGGAGTTTTTAATCAGGTCTCCTTTCGAAAAAACGAAGAAAATTTTTTTAATCGGGCCGGGTTGGGTTTTCTAGTCAACCTGACCCGATCCAAATTTTATTTATATAATTAAGGAAATAGGAGTTTTTGATCGGTTCGGGTTTGGGTTGGACGTTATGTCAGGTCGGATTTTCGGATCAGGTCAGGCAAATATCTTTGACCCGTAGGGGTCGGGTCTACTAAGGTTAGCTAGAGGTGCACCATCGGGTCGAGTCGGGCTGTTAAATTTTTTCATCGGACAATCAAAGTTTTGACCCGTCCCGACCGAAGCCATTAACAGCCCTGAGCACATAACGCCTTGTGATGACATTATGATAAAAGGTTGACCTTCACATATTTTTATGAGCCATGACATCTTTAAATATTTACTTTTGATAAGATTCTTCCTCCAAAAACCAATGAAAGATGCGTGGGCTGCACGGTGCACCAAGGATCAAAATATCGCTTTTTCGATATGTATCGTCCAGCCCGGATGATACGTATCGGTTTTGGACGATACTGTCTGATTTTTTGCCAAAAAAAAAAAAAACATGAAAACCGATAATTTGAACGATACGGACGATATATTAAACGATAATTTGACTGTTTTTTCAGGGGGGCAATAAATACCCAAATTATCATATCGTTCACGTCCCAAACCGATACATATTTTCCGATACGTATCGGTATCGGACGATATTTTGATCCATGCGGTGCACACAGATGAGGGTGAAGTGCTATGGGTTGGGAAGAGAATTTTACCCGTCAATCCCGTCAAAAATTGACATCCACATTTGATAGGTCCCCTTCAAAAATCTAGATAAGTCAGCTTTTGACCAGGTTTGATGGCTATAAGCCTATGATCATTATCTAGTCAATCCCCATAGTAAAGAGTTTCCTATATAAAGCAAGATGTCACTACAAAAAATAAGACTATTAGCGGCAGTTTTCTTTAATAAAAAACTGCCGCTATTAGTTCCATTGCTACAAAAAACTGCCGTTATTGTTTTTGTAGCGGCAATTTTTTGTAGCGACAGGACTAATGGTGGCAGTTTTTTTAAAAAAAAAAACTGCCGCTATTAGTTTATTTTTTGTAGTGTGTTGCGAACATAAAATGTACATAGATTATTATTGCCATCAACGAGTCGGGTTGGGTCAGGTCAAAATTTTGGCTACCCTGATGGGAAAATGGCATGTCTAATCCGACCTGATGGTGCACCTGGACCTACTACAAAAAGTAAGATTATTAACGGCAATTTTTTTGCAGCCAAAACGTGTCGCTATTAATAAAAAAAACTATTAAGACTATTAGCGGCAAGGGTATTAGTGGCAGTTTTTTGTTAATAGCGGTAGTTTATGGCTGCCGCTAATAGTCTTGTTTTTGTTGTAGTGACCCTACTTGCCTTGAAGTCTGATCCTAAAACTTGATCGAGAGTTGACCTGGTTAAAGAATCTTTATTTCCTTCATTTTATATCTAAAATATCGGCCAGACTCGACGGGCCAAGTTTATGTGCCCGATGCAGTAAAAAACTTGGGTTGGGCGAGTTAGGTATCGGGTCAATCCGACCCCTTGACAGCCTATTCATTTTTAATTTTGTTTTGGATAACTTAAGGTATCCCAAGCTTACACTTAAACTAATCCCTAAGGGATGCCCTCACCCCACCATGCTAAGAGTTACAACAAGGCATCTTGTTATTAGAGGAGAAGAGTTGCTACTGGAACTAGCATACCAATAGAGCATGTGAATTGGTAGACTCGTGAAGAGTAAAACTCTATTTCACTATTTAAGCTAAAGTTTTATATACTTATATTCTATTATTAAGAGTCAGTTTATAATGAGTGTGCACAGAAGTCCACACGACTATATGACTGTATGGCATGCATAGATTTTCAATGCATGCAAGTTTGTCCATGTCACACAGTCATGGAAACATGTGGATTGTTTTATCGCTCATGATGGGTGTATGCTCATTGTAGGCTAACTCTATTATTAAACTATTCTCCGGATTGATTAATGAAATAAGATTGACGTAGACAATGAAATATATATATATATATATATATATATATATATATATATATATATATATATATATAAGGTTAATCTTCATTATTTTTCATACACTGAGATTAAGTTCCAAATCCTGGGCTCAACCCTTTGCAGTCTACTGACACCCCTAATTCTTTGCAGTTATGGTATGCACTCGCAAAAACTCTCTCTGAGCAAGCCGCATGGGCTCTAGCTATGGATCGAACATTGAACATGGTTTCGATTAATGCGGCTCTAGTTCTTGGACCTGATGTAGCACGCCAAAACCCTAGATCGACTTTGTCATATCTCAAAGGTTATAACACAAAGGCGCACACCCAACTGTCATTTTTTTTTTAAATGTTTTGTTAAAACAAGGCCCAAGAGCATGATTTGAAAGTTATTTACACATGTACAATACATTTCACGCCACAACAGGTGCAGCTCAAATGTACGAAAACGGAGTCCTAGCTTCTGTCGATGTGAACCTCCTCGTCGATGTCCATGTCCGTGCCCTAGAGAATTTTGCATCGTATGGACGTTATTTTTGCTACGATGAGATCGTCAACACCGACGAAAAAGCAATACGAGTTGCACAAAAATTGAGTCCTTTGATCTCAATACCAGTGAGGTATAATAATTGATGACGCTTCTTTATATACAAGTCGCATGTTTTCTCCATTTTAGCTTATAGTAGTTTATTCTACAGATATGAATGCCAAGGAACTGTGGAGCACATACAGAGATTGAGAAGCAAAAAATTGAAGAAACTAGTCGAAGCAGGTGGTGAAGATCAGGATTAATTGATGGGTCGTAAAGAGTCATCATAACCATTGAATCTCACGAGAAAGCTGACTATCATGGACTTTGGGCACCTTGAAATGTGTGGAAGTAAGCTTTATGGAGAACCAAGCCTCTCTGATTAAGAGGGTCTGTATTATATTGGGGTCTGTATTAGCTGCTAAGGCATATTTTTCTCATCTTTTGTAAATAAAGTACTCACATGTAATAGTTTGTGTGCCACTACTCTTTTTTTTTTTTTTTTTTTTTTTTTTTTTTTATAACCTGGGTATTCGGGCCTCTTAGAGCACGCGCCTAATCTCAGGGGCACATGCACACCTCAAATTTAACACATGCTGAGTCAGCACAGGACATAAATCCCTAGGGTGGCCTCAAGGTGGGGAAGGGATTCGAACACAGGCCTCCTGCTTTTGGAAGCAGGTACCTGGCCAACTCACCTAACCCCTTGAGGCTGTGTGCCACTACATATTGTTCACCACTATTTGATGTCACTGTCATTCCAAATTTAGTGCAACTCCCAAAAGTGTATGTGATCTAAGTGAAGATGTATGAAAAAATCAACAGATTAGAAAAGTCAACATCCAAAAAAGGTCAACAGATTAGAGAAATCAACCCGTTCCCAATTTGGATTGTCAACAGAACTATTTTTCATCAAGTGTGTTGAGATGTGAAGACTATGATCTAAAGGCTTTTGTTAAGATTTTTTTGAAAAACTTTTCTATAGGATGATGATTCGAAGCGGTCACAGACACTTAAAATAATGGTTGTATATGACAATTCATTTTTTACTCATTCAATTTAAAGGTGAATGATCACATCATATGGTGGAGATATACATTTTTAATGTAATCGTTGATTAATCAATCTTTACATCAAGTCCCTCGCATCACATCACACGACACACTTGACAAAAAATAATATCGCATTTCCAAAATCAGTGACCCGCTCACTTATACATAGTTCAGGTGGGTTACACTAGTCAAGATCCTTATCTATTCATTTGCCCTTCTTATTTTTCATTCCGAGCTATGGCAAGTCGTATAACTTTGGCGAGTCGTGCACCGAAATCCACTTGAAACTTACCCAAAATCCCAAAATCGTTCATATTGAAACCCTCTTGGAACCCACAGAAAACTCACCTGAAACCTACTCAAAATCATCTTGAAACCCACTCAAAATCATCTTGAAACCCTCATTTTCATTATCGACACAACTTGTCGGAGCTAAGAAAGAAAAAGAAGTTGTCATCATTGCCGATGGATTCGAGGTGGGTGCAATGAAGGTTTTTAGTTTAGGGTGAGCAAAGCAAAAAATCTGCTTTGAATCATATAACGGACATCTTTTTCGTCCCAATGCTCCACACAATAGTCTCGAGATACCGAGCTTCCATGAGATGGTAAGATGTTGATTTAATATGACACACATTCCAAAATATAAATGTGAACTATATTTAATGGTACATGAAATGAACATTTGACTGTTTGATGATAGGTTCGTTATCCCAAGACCTATTGTGTGAAAGGTTGGGACAAGAAACGATCTTTATCATTTGATTTAAAGCAGTCAACAATTTTAACTCGGCTAAGTGAGGTGGTTGTATGGGTGCAGATTCAATTAATCGAATCGAACCCTAATCGAAACATTTCGGTTTTGGTTAACCGAATATTTCAACCCCTCAAACTAAAAGTAAAACTGATACGATCCGATTTTGACGGTTCAATTTTCAGTTTTTCTTCATAATTTTTATAGTTTCCAAATTTCATATGCCTGAACCTGGGCTCGTCTCAGCTTTACACAAGCTTTTAAAAGGTGATCTCGGCCTGGCTTGTTAGTTGAGCTGAAGCGAGCTAAAGCTCTATTTTTTCAAGCTGATCTGAGTCGAGCTTGACAGCCTACATTAACTAATATTCCACAGTTGATAAGTCTGCACTTGCAAATCGATAAATTCTCTAAAAATTATAAATGATGGATAATTTTTTTTATAGACAATATTGCAGACAGCTTATATGGCACAACATGACTAGCTGTAGTGTTTGGGCCCCACTATTTGTGCAGCCAGTTACGTCGCGCCACATAATCTGTCTACAACATCATTTATAAAAAAAAATATCCACTGGATAACACTGTCCTTAATTCTCACCTTTCATATTTTAATTTCCTGCCACTCACTTAGGCTGCGTATGGCATAACTCCTTGTTAGCCCCTGCCACTGGAGAGTTCAACTGCTTTAGTTGGTTCCCATTCACTTTTTAAACTCCCTACAAATGATGATTTACCTGCTCTAGCAGCAACCTCTCTTCTCTCTACTAACTCCCTATCAGAGCAAAAAAAATCAGCTCTGATAAAGAGTGAGTAGAGAGGAGGGTAGAATTGCTGAACAGGTAAATCATGCATAAAATTTTACTATGCAAGGAATTATAAACAATAAGGGGTACATGCTAAAGCAGGTCTCAGAATGTTAGCAAAACGGATAGGAACCAGCTAAAGCAGGTGAACTCTACTATGGCAGGGGCTAGCAAAGAGCTATGCCATTCACAGCCTTAAAGAATATTGAGGTTTTTTTTTTTATGTTTATGGTCCTTAATTCTCCCCTTCCAATTTTTAATTTTCAGTAAACCAAATATGCCGCTCACTTAAGGAAAATTGAGTTTTTTTTTTAAATGTTTATTGTAGCATTGTCATTCTAAAGCTTGGATTAGGGCTGTTAACCGTCGGGTCAGGCCACAATGGAAAAATGGCATATAGCCAACCTGATGGTGCACCCAACCAGTCCCGACCAGCTGGTGGACTCGACCCGACCTGACCCGAGCACAAAACTTGACCCGGCCCAATGCCCGGGACAAAAACTGGACGACCCGATAAAAACCCCTATTTTCCATGTTTTTTATATATAAATATCGGGCTTGATCGAGTGGACCGGATCGAATACAAGTTGAGTCAGATGTATCATGTCCAACCAGTTGAATTCCATATGGAATTCAGGGGGTTTTGCACTTTAAATCAATCTGTAAAAGTCAAGATTTCCCAAGACATCGACATCCAAGGGTCTTGAAACCAGCCGCAGTAAGTCTGTCAACTGGTTTATAAATGGCTCCATTTAGCTCTCTATTTCTCCTATGGCGTGCCGTGTGGGTTGCAAATTCCCTAGTAGCATCTTTTTAATGCTTCATCACTGTCCTCATCATCATAGTCACTAATAGTCGGGGATTCGGAAATAATTCGGCAAGGTTAAGTTCAGAGAAATCCAGCAGGTTCAGCTACAAAATCGGAGCCCAAAAAAAAGATTAAAAAGTATAAAAACTTTAATAAATATAAAAAATCACGATTTATTAAAAACAATAGTGATTTATGCGCAAATTATTTATTCGTTTAATGAAGTTTCAAAAAACAAAAAAAAAAAAAAAATAATTTGCAAGTAATTCGTGATTAATGATGAATTCGCAGAACCTTAAATTTGCAAACTCTTCACAAATTCCACAAATTTGGTGACTTTGATCATCATCACACTTATCCCATCTATTTGGTGCGACTTATTGAGTCCTATTTCTCTATTCATTCCTAATTAGAGCCACAAACGATAGAATACATGAATAAAATAGCAAGGGCCAAATTCAGGAAAAAGGGGCCAAAAAATGGGAAGTTAGAGAGAAAGCCGGAATACAAAAGCATACCGCAAGAGAAAAATATGAAAAAATCAAAAGGTACAGGAAGAATATATATATATATATATATAAATAAATAAATAATATATTTATTTAAACCTTTTTATTGTTTATAATGGGTTTATATGAAATAATCGTGTAAAACATTTTCAACGAAAAAAATACGTGTTTTACATGTTTTGGTGTTTAAAACGCCTTTTTACAACCACTGCTTCCATCCAAAGTCTTCATTGGCCATCATCCTCTTCTCCTGCTTGCGCTTGCAGCATCTCAAAGCTTTGCACATAAATTTTGTTTATTACTTGTACTGAATAAAAAGACCTGTGCAGGTCCAAAGCTTCCAATTCCTGCACATATATCACCAAATGAAAAGACCTGTGCAGCTCCAACAAAAAAAGGTGTTTTTAAGCACCCCGCAACAGTACGATTTTAGGGCAATTCTTAAACCACACATCAATTTGATCATCTATGAGGAAGATCAAACATATTAAACTTGATCCAAGCTCGAACCCCACATCAATGAATACGTTCTATCATGGTATCAGAGATCAGACTACCTAATACCCAAAAAAATGAAAAGCCTTGGACTAATCCTCATTCAGAGTTTCATATACAAAGATATCTGCGACCTATTCAAGCTTCTCAACCTCATCTGCCATGTAGGAAACTAAATTATATGAGGATGGATCTTCCACAGGAATCGAATCATCCGTCGTATTAGCGTTGGATTGAGATAGAATATGATCCTGTGTTTGGGTCTTTAACAGCTTTAAAATTGTCTACACTCATCCCAAAGCGCCCCAACAAAGAGTTCCCCATCTCTTTTAGCTTCCCTGCAATGAAACAGTATAACTCAAAGTTGGTTCCTTTCATTGTATAAACAAGGTTTATAGAAATTTATAGGAAGAAAAGATTTTTAACACATTCAGCCCGAAATTGTGAAAATCGAAATCTCAACATAAACCACAGGAAGGCATGTAAAAAGGCAAATCATCATAAAATTTTTAAAAAAATGTGATGACGGGACCGATAAAGACTTTTTTCAAAACATTGCCACATCTGGGATATTTGTTGACACCGCTTCTATGACAAAATCTTAATTGTTTTTCTTAATACTATTTGCATACATATATGAATTTAATGCACTTAGAAGCTTTTATTAAATAGAAATACATAACTAATATGTACATGACAATATATCACCGAATATTGCCATTTTCCATATCAGAAATATCCTAATATTGTCATATAATTGAACAGATGTGGCAATATCAAGTGTTTTCCAGGGTCCATGTGAAGCGGGACGGAAATCCTAAAATGCGTGAATATGATTTTGATGCGATTTACCGAAATTAAATAAAATTAATTCAAGATTAATTTCAAAACTATCATGATACCTTCAGATTCATAAAATTTCAGTAGGTAAATCACGCGAGATCCGAATAGGGTGTCTAATCCGATGCACAAGTCCCGTTAGATTTGAGGTGAAATCGGGCCTAGAGATAGGACTCTAGCTTTTCCAAGCTAGGGCGTTCGTCTTCAATCCGATGTAGATTCATGGGTTCGAACTAGGATTGTAGGATTGGGTAGGTTTGATAGCTCGAATGAAAACTAGAGTTTTGATGGAAATAGATTTTGGGTATTGGATTAGGGATTCAATATGGGTAATGGATTATAAGAGAAAGACAGAGAATATATAGCAAAGATAATACAAGATCAAAAGAGTACAGATGGGAATCACTCCCTTGGTCTCACACCAAATCCATCTCGGGAAAAAGAATATTCAAGCCTAAAGTATTCAAAATATCGAATTAACCAAATAAAAAGTGTTTACAAGCCTCTTTATATAAGCCACTAATAATTAATTCGAACTAAAAAGAGTCCTAAAACAATAAAGACTAAAAAAAAGACAATTTTCGCAGAAAAATAGAAATCCCATTGCTGGGCGGAGGCGTCCACAACGCGTTGTGATACTGTTCACAGCACGCTGTGGACATCGTCACTTGACAACAATTTCAGCGTCATTTTCTCCCTTGAAGCTACGGTACTTGGGCTTCCTCTACGTTTCTTCCGACGCCGGTAGAACTGATGTGGTCCGAATTTAATGTTCATGTATGTGGCGCCCCCGTCAATTCCTCTAGACCAAATAAGTTTCATCACCGATGAAACGCGATCGTGATAGATGTAAATTAAATCGGGGTTCAATCGACGAACCTCATTCTCGTGGATTCAAGTGTTTTTGGACTCCGATTTTTCAACCCATTTAACTAAGTACTTCTGGAATCCCCTGTCATGTGTTGAGAAGACATGATTACTTATTATATCATCTATCTCATCTTTTCTCTGTCCGCTTGGGAATGGAAGAGGTACGAGCTGCAAGGTTGAGTTAGGACTGGGGCTATGAGGTGGCTGCAGTGGGTTTTCAAAAGGTAGGGTAAAACCCAACCAAGGAACCAAGTCCTCCACATTGAATGTTGAACTAACCCCCGTACCTGGAGGAAGCTCAACTACATATGCATTCGGACCACTTTTAGCCAAAATTCTAAAGGTCCAACTCCTCGGGATTGGAGCTTCTTTACGGATCCCGATGGGAACCGCTTAGGCCTGACTCGGACCATCACATAATCACCCACGTGATATTCTTTAAAACGCCTGTGAGCATCTGCAGACAATTTATATTGACTATTGCTTGAATTAATCTTTTGTTTAATTTCGGCATGCAAGCTATGAATGTGTTGTGCAAATGCATCGGCAGACTCTGACACTCTATGAGATGCAGGCATGGGGATCAAATCTAGTGGTGTCCTAGACCTATAACCATGTACTACCTCAAAAGGACTCATGCCTATGGACCTACTGACAGAATTATTATAAGAAAATTCAACTGTGGGCAAAATGGTATCCCAGGTCCTAACATGATCACCTACAAGACTACGAAAGAGATTCTCAAGGCTCCTATTAGTGCTTTCAGTTTGGCCATCTGTTTGGGGGTGATAAACCGTCAAAAATTGAAGCAATGTCACATCATGTGCCAAAGGGTCTTCCAAAAATAACTAGTGAATTTGACATCCCTATCTGACACAATGGTTTTGGGCATGAAGACGTACTACCTTCGCGAAGAACAATTTTGCAATGTGGGATGCATCGGAGATTTTGAAACAAGGTATGAAGTGGGCCATCGGTCCACTACGATAAAAATGGAATCATGCTTCCTTGGAGTTTTGGAAAGTCCAAGCACGAAGTCCATTGAGAGGTCTTGCCACGGAGTGTGTGGCACAGGTAATGGGTATACAAGCCGGTATTTTGTTGTCTGTTTTGACACTTGGCAAGTACGACAATGTTTGATTACCCTAGCGACATCTCTCATTAGGCTAGGCCAAAAGAACTTATCCTCGACGAGTGCAATGGTCTTATTACGCTCGAAATGTCCAGCTATTCCTCCAACTTGTAATTCCCAAATGAGAAAGTCGCGCAACGAAGTGCGAGGGATGCAAAGGCGGGTGTTGGTCGGGTCACTAAGGAGAGTAGTGTACTCAACCCCAACATCTGGGGCACTCGGGGTACTCATCCTTTAACCTCTCGAACTCGACAACCTCGGTACTCAAAGAGTGCAAGTCACCACCCGACAACTAAGCGCATCAGCAACCCTATTTTTAGCACCGGCCTTATACTTTAACACGAATGTGAACCCTTAAAGGTACTCGACCCACTTCGTGTGCTTCGGGTTCAACTTTTTCTGTGAAGCAAGAAAGCGTAAGACTTCATAGTCAGGGAACAACACAAATTCATGCGTCTAAGGTAATGCTTCCAATACCAAAGAGATTGGACGACCACATAGAACCCCTTATCATAAGTGGAGTATTTTTGTTTCGCTTCATTGAGCTTTTCACTAAAATAGGCTACTAGGTGACCCTCTTGGCTAAGCACTCCTCCTATGCCTACACCTAATGTGTCGCATGCAACTTCGAAGACTTGTCCGGCAAGCGCATGACGGGTGCACTACTCATCCTTTGTTTGATCTCGACAAAGGCTTTCATCGCGGCTTTACCCCATTTAAAGTCTCCATTTTTCATGCAATCTGTATTTGGAGCTATGATGGTGCTAAAGCTTCTAATGAAGCAACAAAAGAAAGTAGTCAAGCCATAAAAGCTGCAGACAGCGTGTATGTTCTTAGGTTCGGGCCACTCCACAATGGCTTTAACCGTTTCGGGGTCCACGACCATTCCAGCGTCCGAGATAATGAATCCCAAGAAGACAACGGAATGTTGCATGAAGGTTCACTTCTTAAGATTTGCAAACAACTTCTCGCCCTTGAGGGTTTCACAAACCAACCTAAGGTAGTTCAAGTGCTAATCTTTGTCATGACTATAAATCAAGATGTCATCGAAATACACAACAAGAAATTTGCCTAGAAACGGCATCAACACTTGGGTCACAAGTCTCATGAAAGTACACGGGACATTAGAAAGCCCAAAAGGCATGACTGTCCACTCATAAAGACCATCCTTAGTCTTAAAGGCGGTTTTCCACTCATCACCGGGGCGAATGCAGACTTGATGGTAGTCACTCTTAAAGGCTATCTTTGAAAAGATAGTGGCACCAACCATCATATCGAATGTCATCAAGCCTTGACATGGGAAACTGATACTTAACCGTAATCTTATTGATTGCACGACTATCCACACACATGCGTCATGTACCATCTTTCTTAGGAGTGAGTAGGGCAGGTACGACACACGGGGCTCATGCTCTCTTGTATGAATCCCTTCTGAAGGAGCTCATTGACTTGCTAAGTCAACTCGGTGTGCTCAACCGGATTCAACCTATAGAAGGGCAGGTTCGGTAAGGTAGATCCTGGAACCAAGTCTATTGTGTGTTGGATATCACGCAAGGGAGGGAGTTCGTTTGGTAAGTCTTCAAAGAAAACATCCTTAACTATTTCAGGATCGGCTCAACCTCCTTGGGACACTCGCTCACTGACTCAGGAGCACTCTCAACGGTGACGACTACGTACACCACTCTCATCTAACGATACTTTCTCGAATTTTGAAGGGCTCACAATATTGATGGATTTAGAGGGCTTGCCCTTCTTCTCGACTTTGTTGGTCGATGGCGTTTGGGAGGCAAAGAGTGTAAAGTAATCTTCTTGCCCTTATGCATGAACGTGCATATGTTTGATCGACCATAAAGGGTCACGTCCATTTCATAAAGTCACGGCCTTCCAAAAATGATATGACCCACATCCATCGGCACCACATCACACCATAAGGTGTCCGAATAAGAACCTAACTGAATCGGTACACGACACCTTTTCGACACGGGAATGGATGAAGAGTCGACCCATGTAACCTTATAAGGTCTCAGGTGGGCTTCAGGTGTAAGCCCCAAGCGGCGTACGACATGAGTTGATACTACATTGGTGCAACTACCACTATCCACGATGACCTTATAACTCTTTTCACCAAATCTGACAAAGGTGTGGAAGATGTTCTCCCTTCGCTAGCCATCTTTCTCATCCCATTGAGGTTGTGCAAGAGCACACCTCACAACTAAAGCATGGCCAATAACATCACCCTCCTCATCACTGGGTGTGTTGTCTGACTCAAATACTTCTTCTTTAACCACTAACTCATCATCATCCTCCTCTCCCTCAACGAAGAGAGTCCTTTGAGGGTCTTTTGTAGGGCATTGGGCGGCAAAGTGTCCCATCCCATGACATTTATAGCACTTTAACATGAGAGTTGCCCCTTAAGGATTCTCCGACTATACCTTTTTCCCTTTTCAAACCTCCTATTCGTAGGGACAGGTTGTGTAGGCTTGGGAGGCAGATTAAATCGTCCCTCATCGAAGCGTTGACCACTAGTCATCTTTCTCATCCCGTTGAGGTTGTGCAAGGGAACACCTCACAACTAAAGCATACCAATAGCATCACCCTCCTCATCATTGGGTGTGCTGTCTAGCTCAAATACTTCTTCAACCACTAACTCACCGTCATCCTCTCCCTCAACGAAGAGAGTCCTTTGGGGGTCTTTTGTAGGGCATTGGGCGGCAAAGTGTCACATCCCATGACATTTATAACACTTAACATGAGAGCTGTCCCTTGAGGATTCTCCGACTACACATTTTCCCTTTTCAAACCTCATATTGGTAGGGACAAGTTGTGTAGGCTTGGGAGGCAGATTAAATCGTCCCTCACCTGAAATATCTCCAAAATTTTGGCTTTGAACAGTGACCTCGAGATGCGTGCCCGACTGGTCATAAGCTTGACCAAGTAGAAGTCAACTTAATGACTTAGATTAAATTAAGTCTGATGTGAATGTGTTAGTAAGAGTGGTTTTAGATTTCATTAGGAAGATCACATACACCTGTTATTAGTATATGTGTTTTGCAGCAAACACAAGGAATAAATTAAATAGCAAAAAGGCTAAAGAGAAATTACTTCTCTTTAATTTGGTTGGTGAAAGGATTTATGAAGAGAGAGAGAGAGAGTGAAGAAGATGGAGCAATTGCTAGGGAATTGGGTGGATTTACGGATCGAAGCCACACTGGAGCTATAAATTACGACAACAACACGAGGGTGAACTCGTTGGAGTTGGATTGGAACCCTAGCCCATAAATCAATCCATCGGATCAATCAAGAGATTGATTGAGGTGAGTTCTATTAAATTTTCTATAAGCAAGTTGTTGTGCATTAAATTATGGATTAAATGCTGAATTAAATAGGGAGAAACGAATGAAAAATGAAAGAGAGGAAAGCTGGAAGAAATGCCCGCAAGGGCTGGGTTTCTGACCAAATCGATTGATCGATTTGGAAAATCGATCGATTTTGACCTAGAAGTTAGCTGGGCAAAATTGCCCGAAACCGATTGATCGATTTCAAATCGATCAATCGATTTGTGAAGTTCGATTAATCGATTAATAGTTTGAGCACTCCCAGTGGCTGGAGAATCAGAGTTTGGGAAAACCGATTGATCAATTTGAGAAATCGATCAATCGATTTTGGAATTTCGATTAATCGATTTGGGATCGATTAATCGATTTTGGGATTTCGATTGATCAATTTTAGAGATCGATCAATCGATTTGAGCAATTTCTGTTGGCTTTTGTTTTGGACTTTGGGCTTCTCGTAGGGTCTTGTAGCTTCTTTTATATATCTTTCTTGATGTTTTACTTATGCTATGATATACCATAGGTCATACAAGTGAATGCGAGCACGGGAAACGCCTTGGACTTGACGCTTGAGAATTTAACCGCGTGAGGTAGGGAACACCTTGAACATGTACTTTGATTGCAAGAGCATGTATATAATAATATAGAATTGAATAAATGTGAAACTTAAGTGTGCGTGTGTGAACACTAAGTAAGGAAATTGAAATGCAAATGAGTATGTGACGTCCCTAGGGGATGTGACTGTGATATTGGGCATCTGTGAGATGCGTTGAGCCAGTTACATCCCAAGGATGTATGCGAAATGTAAAGCAAAGTGAATGAGATATGATAAGGCCTAATGTACTATAATTAGCACATTCACACGGTGAATAACTATATGTAGTGCACTTTTGATATTTAAGGTTTGGAGAATACCCCACCAACGTGGCGGGATACCCACCACTGACTCGGCAGGATATCCGTGACCGGTAGGGATGTACGTATGTATGTATGAGACTTAAACCTCGTCGCTTATGAGAAAGGGACCTGGGTAGTATTGAATGAATGAAAAAGAATATGAAAATGGTCTAATTAGATGACGATGGAGGGTATTCCATCAGACGCCCGACGCTATAGTAAGTAAGGGAATATTTAAGTTATGGTTTAAGTCTTTAGGCCAAATCATCGTCTTTTATGAGCAAGTTGAGAACAAATGAAACATGTAAAGTAACAGTAACATCCAGAGCATCATTTCAGTTATTTAAATCGTGTTTTTTCCAGTTAATTTATTGATACATCATGTTGCTAAATATCATGGAATATATATGAGAGATTAACTTATATGTTCATTCAGTTGTTTCCCTATTGAGCTAAGATGTAGCTCACCCTTTTGATTATACGTCGCAGGTCCCGTGCTTGCGGCCGCTACTGCTTCAAGAGGCATAGATCCGGAGAATTCGGATTACGTACCTAGAGAAGAGTTAGAGCCCCCTCCTGAGGACTTCTTCTAGGAGATCCGTGCATACTTTGATATAGTTTTGAGAGGGTACTGTACGGCTTGGTATGTCAAGCCATTTTTGAAAAAATGTAATTAAACAAATGATATATATTCTTTTGGTGAACCATCCAGGGTGATTGTTGTGGCATCACTGATGGTTCGAGTGGGTTCTTTTGCTCATGCGTTAGCATGAGACTAGAACCATCTTTTGGGCTATTTATTTTGATGGTTATATTATATATATATATATATATATATATATATATATATATATATATATAGAACTGGAGATTTAGTTCGATTCAGTTTTGATGCTTTATAGTTGCTTGGTTATACCAATGTTCTGTACAGGCATATGGGGCACGGCCTCGAAGGTTGTGCTGATGGCACGGGTTTCGAGGTGGCAAAATTCGAACTGTCAGTTGGTATCAGAGCAGTTTCTTTTAAAATTTCTGATAATTCTTAGTTTTGTCAGAGCATAGGGACTTCTGTTAATGAAACTTTGGTTTCATGTGCAAACCGTTGTCTTCTAGAGGAAGAAGAGGTCGATCTAGGGGCGGCTACGAGAGAAACTTGCGAAGCGGAGACGATTTTGTCTCGGCTACAAATAGAGTGTCGATGGGAAATAGAGGGGCTTCAGGAAGTGGTGGTCAAGAAAAGCAAGACCAAGAAGAGAGGAACTGTCAGGATAGAGAGCAGAGAGAACATGAAAGAGTAAGGAAAAGAAATGAAGAGAGAAGAGCATCAGAGGATGATGCACACTATGGAAACTATGGCAAATGCCATGGCTCAACAAGCAGTGTCCTTGGCGGCTCACAACGCCAATGAGCAGCATCAGTCACCTACACCTCCAGTAGGTCCTACACCGCCAGTGGCCTCAGCATTTACAGAGTTTAGGAGGATGTATCCTCCTAGCTTTTCAGGGCAAGCAGAGCCGATAGATGCGGAGAATTGGCTGAGCGAGATGGAGAAAGTGTTTAGAGTGTGCTTATGTGCACAGAGGATAAGAGTGTCAGATGGGTAGCTTACATGCTTGATGGGGAGGTAGGGCCTTGGTGGAAGTCCGTTTCTAGGACTAGAGCTCAAGAGACCCCAGGTTTGCCCTGGATGTGAGATGAGTTTGTCGAAGAATTTAACAAACAATACTTCCCTGAAGTTGTACGAAATCAGATGGAAGTAAAATTTTTACAGGTTGAACAGGGAAGAATGACAGTTAGAGAATATGGGGTTGAGATCATGAGGCTTGCTCGCTTCGCTCCTGATTTCGTAGTCACGGACCTGATGAAAGCAAAACGACTACAACACGGCTTGAGGCTGGACATCAGGGGGAAAGTGGAAGCGTTTGATTTGAAAACCTATGGAGAGGTCATGAGCAAAGCCTTAGTGATAGAAGAGGATATTGAAGCTAGATATCGAAGAAGGGATTAGTCAGGCAGAGGAAGAGCGGATCAGAATAAAGTTGGGAACTACGAGTCGGTGAACAAAAAGTCGAGAGATTCGTAGCACCTATTCAGAGGCAACTGTTCCAACCCGGTTATGCTAGACCGGCGCAGCAGACAAACTATCAAAGGTTACCAGTGCTTGCGTCGGGGAGGCCGATAAGATATGAGAACCCTGCTACCACCACAAGAGCAGCAGCTACACAGGGTTTCTCACGAGCAGCGTCTACTACAGGGGAGACTTGTGCCAAGTGTGGCAAGTCTCACAAGGCAGCTAAGTGCAGAAGGGGTATTCGGGGTTGCTATAAATGTGGAAAGGTGGGCCACATCATCCGAGATTGCCCAGAGATAGCAAAGGAGAAGACGGCTTCTGTTTCAATGTCACGACCTATACAAGCCAGGAAGTCAGTCGTGCAAGGAAGAGCCTACGCAATTACGGCTCAGGAAGCGCGCAATACCACCGACGTGATTCAAGGTGAGATTTTCTTTTAAATAAAGAATTTCAATTTCTTAAAAGTTTTAGATAGAGAAGGTGCACTCATGTAAGAAGTATAATAGATTGATTCACTTCCATAAATTTTGATATGTATATGTGGTGTGCTATGTATATAAATATGTGCGCCTTATAGGTACTTTAGAAGTGTACGGGAAGGGGAGTGACTTAACTTGTGAGGCGAGGGTGTTGATAGACCCGAGGTTTACCCACTCATTTACTACTCATTTTGCAAAGAAGATGAAGGCCAACCCGGAGACGTTGGATTTCGTCTTAGCGGTATCGATCCCGACTGGGAAATCGGTCGATACGGAAAGGGTTTGTAAATCGGTGATAGTGACCATCAGGAATGGAGATGACTTTAAACTACCGGCGAATTTGATTTTGTTAGACATGCAAGGATTCGACGTGATCCTTGGCATGGACTGGTTGTCACAGCATTGAGCAACGGTAGATTGCAAGAACAAGATTGTCATCTTCCGACCTAATACAAGGAGATCGTTCCGATTTCGATAAGAGAGATCAACGTTTATGCCACTTATTTCTGTAGTCAAGGCCGAGCGTTTGATCATAAAGGGGTGCAGTGGTTACTTGGCATTCTTGAAGGAAGATGAGGAAGGGAAGAACATTGTCTCAGAGATAGAAGTTGTGCGAGAATTCGAAGATGTATTTCCGGAGGAGTTACTAGGATTACCTCCAGATAGAGAAGTGGAGTTTGCTATCGACTTGGCACCTGGAACGAAACTTGTTTCTAAAGCACCATATAGGATGGCTCCTGCTAAGTTAAAAAAGTTGAAAGCTCAATTGCAAGAACTCATGGACAAGGGATTTGTAAGACCGAGTGTGTCTCCGTGGGGAGCACCGGTCTTGTTCGTGAAGAAGAAAGATGGGTCAATGCGACTGTGCATTGACTATCGCCAGTTAAACAAATTGACCATCAAGAATCGATATCCATTGCCTAGAATTGACGACTTATTCGATCAACTGCAAGGAGCAAGGTATTTTTTCAAAATCGATCTGAGATCTGGATACCATCAGCTAAGAGTCAAGGTAGAGGACATCCAGAAGACAGCATTCAGGACACGGTACGGACACTACGAGTTCTTAGTGATGCCGTTTGGTTTGACAAATGCACCGACGTCGTTTATGGATTTGATGAATCAGGTGTTTAAACCACACCTGGACTCTTGCGTCGTAGTATTTGTTAACGACATCCTGATATATTCCAAGTCGAAGAAGGAAGATGAAGAGCACTTGAGAGTTGCTCTACAAACTTTACGTGAACATCAATTATACGCCAAACTCAGTAAGTGCGAGTTTTGGTTGGAAGAAGTTAGCTTTTTGGGACATGTTGTCTCAAAGGAAGGTGTCACAGTAGATCCGGCTAAGATTGAAGTAGTGGTGAATTGGGAATAGCCAAAGATGGTAACAGACGTCCGTAGTTTCCTTGGTCTAGCTGGCTACTATCGACGTTTTGTAGAGGGATTTTCTAAAATATCGGGACCTCTTACGAGACTTACACGGAAGGATGCAAGATTCGAGTGGAGTAAAGCATGTGAAAAGAGTTTTCAAGAACTTAAGAAGAGACTTACTTCAGCTCCAGTGTTAGCAATTCCTTCAAGCAGTGGAGGATTCACGGTATATAGTGATGCTTCGCATAGTAGTTTGGGCTGCGTGTTCAACCAACACCAGAAGGTGATAGCTTACAGGTCGAGACAGCTGAAAGATCATGAGAAGAACTATCCGACACATGACCTGGAACTAGCAGCGGTCATTTTTGCGTTGAAGATTTAGAGACATTACTTGTACGGTGAGACCTTTGAGATCTTCACCGATCATAAGAACCTCAGGTATCTATTTACACAGAAAGAGTTGAATATGAGACGGCGCAGATGGATGGAGTTTCTCAAGGACTATGACTGCTCCATACAATACCATTCAGGCAAGGCTAATGAGGTAGCCGATGCCTTGAGTCGGAAGGGTTCAGCTCAATTGGCTAGTCTGATTTTGGGAATGCACAGATGAAAATTGTTTGAAAATCTATCATTATATGATGCAAATATCGAGGTGTAAGCTACAGGAGCTTTCTGGGCTAACATATCAGTGAGACCGATGATCTTTGAGCATATTCAAGAGCTACAGATGAGAGACCCAAAGTTAATCAAGATTCGCCAAGATGTGATTGAAGGCATCAAACCAGAGTTTTCAGTAAAAGAAGATGGTTCCTTGCTGTTCAATGGCCATCTTTGTATTCCAGATGATGTCGATCTGCGGCAAACTATCCTTGATGAAGCTCACAAGTCAAAATATGCTATCCACCCCGGTAGCACTAAAATGTATCAAGACTTGAGGAAGAATTACTGGTGGAGAGGTTTAAAGCAAGACGTGGCTAAGTACGTGTCACGGTGTTTAACATGTCAGCAGGTGAAAATTGATCATAGACATCCTGCTGAATTATTATAGCCTCTACCCATACAAGAGTGGAAATGGGAATCAATCTCTATGGACTTCATTGTTGGACTATCACGTACAACAAAAAGATACAACACCATTTGGGTAGTCGTGTACCGACTAAGCAAGTCAGCACACTTCCGGTCTTATAACACGATGTACACAGTAGGAAGACTCGCGGAATTGTATATGAAGGAGATCGTACGTCTGCATGGGATTCCTAGTAGCATTGTCTCTGATCGTGACCCACTATACACTTCAAAGTTTTTAAAGAAGTCTCAAGAAAGCGTGGGTACGTGATTGGATTTTAGTTCGACTTTCCATCCGCAGACCGATGGGCAAACAGAGCGGGTGAATCAAGTGATAGAAGACATGCTCAGAGCGTGTATGCTTGAACTACAAGGATCATGGGATCAACCTACCGTTGATCGAATTTGCATACAACAATAGTTTCCAAGCCAGCATTGGGATGGCACCGTACGAAGCTCTTTATGGAAGGCGATGTAGATCGCCTATCAATTGAGAATAAACCGGGGAAAAGTTTGTTTTGGGACCGGAGTTGCTTTAAGATAACGCCATCGTTGTCCGTATGATCAAAGAGAGACTTGAGTTGGCTCAGAGCAGACAAAAAGCTACGTCGATATCAAGAGAACGAGTGTGGACTACACCATTGGCGAGCATGTGTTTGTGAAGGTATCGCCTATGAAATGCGTTATGAGATTTAGAAAGAGAGGCAAGTTGAGTCCCCGATACCTTAGACCCTTCAAGGTTTTGGGTCGTGTAGGCGAGGTTGCATATCGCATTGGATTACCACCACTATTTGATCGGGTACACAACGTCTTCCATGTCTCTATGCTCAGAAAATATGTGAATGACCCTTCCCACATCTTGGGAGGTCAACCCTTGGAGATACATGAAGATATAAGCATGATAGAGGAACCGGCGGCGATACTGGATCGAAAGGAGCAAGTGTTGCGCATGAAGGTGATTCCTTTAGTGCTTGCTCGATGGAAGAATCATCCGGCCGAAGAAGCTACGTGGGAATGAGAGGCGGATGTGAAAGAGCATTATCCGGACTTGTTTACCGAGAATTGAGAGCTAAATTATATCTTCGCATGTATGCTTTTAAATTTGAACCATCTATGTAATCGAAAGTTGAGCGTTTACACCAACCTATTCAAGGAATGAAAAGGGACGAATGTGGATTGTAAAGGTGCCGTTGTACGATTCAAATGCATGGCTTAATGGTCACTACATCGTGAGAAATGGATGACCAATAGGTGCTAAGGAATAAACGTACGGTCCACAAGTGACTTACCTAAAAGTCATAGACAAATGGACAAAAATAACAATAGGAAGTAAAAGGAAATAAAATACAAAATTTTTGAAAATTTGCTGTCAAAACCGATTAATCGATTTCCAAATCGATTAATCGATTTTGGAAAATCGATCAATCGATTTGTTTCGATCGAACAACTGGCACACGCCAGTGAGATGCAAAACCTGAGAAATTAGAAGTCTTAAATTTCGATTAATCGAGTCAAATTCGATTAATCGATTTTGAAAATCGATCAATCAATTTCGCGAACCTGAGGTTAAGTTGTAAAAATCGATCAATCGATTTTTGCCTATATAAGCCAATTTTGGGATTTTTTTCCCCATTCGAAATTCAGTTTGTGTTTTTCTTTTGGGCGCCATTTTTCTCCTCTCTTTGCTAGCAAACCTACAACGATTTAGAGGCTTTGGAAGGATCGTATTCGAATCGAATCACACCCGTTCGGATCAAACGCTCACGGTAAACCCTAGTTTTTCATTTTTCCTTTCAATTTGAGTTGTTGCAGCCCTAGATTTCTGAGTTTTTCTTGCTTTTAGACCACAATCCCACCTAAAACTAGGTTAGCTTCTAAGCAAGCTACCTCCAAGCTACCGGTTCAACGTAAGAACACCGCGCCACCACCACCTTCACCTTCATCATCATCACCATCATCTTCATCGGGTTCATCATACTCGACAGACGCGTCATCACGCGAATTGTCTCCTCCACCCCCACCACCCGGAAATTTGCCCCAACCAAATGAATGGTGGGTTGCAAAAGAGTTTGAATATGAATATATTATCGACGATGCCTTGTTTACCGATCTCGACGTCGAGGGTGAAACCCAATGGGCCCAACAAGACCTTTTAAATGCAGGACTCGGTAACCTTTTGAAACCGTTGCACGAGTACTACTACCCTAGACTTGTGAAGTTATTTTACCAAAACCCCCAAAAGGACCGCGTGGATGACACCGTTACGACCGACATCGATGGTCGTAAATACATATTCACCCGACACCATGTCCACGAGTCCTTGGAGTGCTACCTAGACCACGTGCCCGAAACAAATCTTTTTCCTCCCTTCCCACAACTCATCAATTTTGAAGAGATTAGAACTGAAATGACCTGGGGAAACAAGGGTTCCGGCAAATCTATACGGAGTGTAGACCTACCTCCTTACATGTGGATGCTTGATTCGATAATCAAGTGTAATCTTTACCCAATGCGCCACGATACAGAGAGGGTAGAGTTGGTCCAGCAGGCCCTATACACGGCATACCGCAGTCATTGGTTCGATGCTACCAAGGTAGTCTTTGAGGGGATGATCTACATAAAGGGAAAAATGATTAAAGGGCCCTTTGAGACCCAAGGAGCGCATGCCCTACGCGCGGCTCATTTCCAGTATGTTGGAGTGCTACTCTGACGCCCCAGAGTATGCAATTTCTCCAGCCGAGCGCAAGGCCAACAACCACGTGAAACAATACTCCATAGCTACGTGGGGCCGTAGCTACAGAATGTTGAAAAAGGCTTTACCAGTTGAGGGGCCAGCACCTGCCCAGGCTGGCGATGCACCACCACCACCACAGCACGACCTACCAGCAGAGGGGGAGCAGCCTGTTATACCGCCACATGACTAAGCAGAGGGAGAGCGGCCTCATGACCCAGTACCACCTGAGGAGCATCCTTCAGTGTCACCTCCCGGTCCTTCACAGTCCACTCCTACTACTTATGCATGAGCTCACCGGAGGAGGGCATCTCAGACCCCTGCGCCTCATACCATTGACGATGTTCTCGCCCTTATGGTGGAGAATAATTGGCAGATGTTGGAGCACCAGCAGCTTATGGAGGAGACCAGCACACACATGGACCACAGGCTGGATTTCCATGAGGCATTACTCTACCAGACGATGAAGTACATGTATCCCACTCGCGGTGGCAAGGACATGGACTCATGATGCTTCGGGCTCTGGTACGCGTGCGGCTGATGAGGAGAACCAGCCAGGAGATGGGACGGGTGATTCTCGTGGGGGCTTTTCTTTTTGGATTGTAATTACTTTTTGGGTTGTATTTATTTTCAAGATATCATGTATGAAACTATCTGGTATGGATGCCATTGCTTCTGGAATTGTCCTCATTTTCGATGCGAGTAGCCGCTATACGGAATGTAATTTCAACTGCAATTAGTAAATTCCTTTTTTACTTGAAATTTCTTCCTCCAAATAGTTGCAAATATACTTCGTTTCATGCAGGATCTGTGGTGTTTGTTATAAAATGAAACTACGACTCAATCTGTGTGAGATTCCATAGGGAAACCCTTGGGTATATTTTCAAGGACGAAAATTCCCAAGGTGGGAGAATGTAATATCCCCAAAATTTCG
The DNA here is from genome assembly GCA_021018995.1 of Chloranthus sessilifolius. NCBI lineage: Eukaryota > Viridiplantae > Streptophyta > Magnoliopsida > Chloranthales > Chloranthaceae > Chloranthus > Chloranthus sessilifolius. The sequence continues at coordinate 25,770,255 of CM037597.1, read as the reverse complement.
GCTTTGAACAGTGACCTCCGGATGCGTGCCCGACTGGTCATAAGCATCACCAAGTAGAAGTCAACTTAATGACTTAGATTAAATTAAGTATGATGTGAATGTGCTAGTAAGAGTGGTTTTAGATTTCATTAGGAAGGTCAGATACACCTGTTATTGGTATATGTGTTTTGGAGCAAAAACAAGGAATAAATTAAATAGCAAAAAGGCTAAAGAGAAATTACTTCTCTTTAATTTGGTTGGTGAGAGGACTTATGAAGAGAGAGAGAGAGAGAGAGAGAGAGAGTGGAGAGGATGGAGTAATTGCTAGGGAATTGGGTGGATTGACGGATCGAAGCCACACTAGAGCTATAAATTACGACAGCAACACGAGGGTGAACTCGTTGGAGTTGGAGTTGGAACCCTAGCCCATAAATCAATCCATCGGATCAATCAAGAGATTGATTGAGGTGAGTTCTATTAAATTTTCTATAAGCAAGTTGTGCATTAAATTATGGATTAAATGCTGAATTAAATAGGGAGAAATGAATGAGAAATGAAAGAGAGGAACACTGCAAGAAATGCCCGCAAGGGGCTGGGTTTCTGACCAAATCGATCGATCGATTTTGACCTAGAAGTTAGCTGGGTAAAATTGCCCGAAACCAATTGATCGATTTCAAATCGATCAATCAATTTGTGGAGTTCGATTAATCGATTTAAAAATCAATTAATCATTTGAGAACTCCCAGTGGCTAGAAAATCAGAGCTTGGGAACACCGATTGATTGATTTGAGAAATCGATCAATCGATTTTGGAATTTCGATTAATCGATTTGGGATCAATTAATCGATTTTGGGATTTCGATTGATCGATTTTGGAGATCGGTCAATTGATTTGAGCAGTTTATGTTGGCTTTTGTTTAGGACTTTGGGGTTCTAAGAGGGTCTTGTACCTTCTTTTATGCATCTTTCTTGATGTTTTGCTTATGCTATGATGTACCATAGGTCATACAAATGAATGCGAGCATGGGAAACGCCTTGGACTTGACGCTTGAGAATTTAACCGCGTGAGGTAGGGAACACCTTGAACATGTACTTTGATTGCAAGAGCATATATGTAATGATAAGTGTGCGTGTGTGAACACTAAGGAAATTGAAATGCAAATGAGTATGTGACGTCCCCAGGGGATGTGACTGTGATATTGGGCATCTGTGAGATGCGTTGAGCCAGTTATATCCCAGGGATGTATGTGAAATGTAAAGCAAAGTGAATGAGATTTGATAAGGCCTAATGTACTATAATTAGCACAATCACACGGTAAATAACTATATGTAGTGCACTTTTGATATTTAAGGTTTGGGGAATACCCCACCGACGTGGCGGGATACCCACGACTGACTCGGCAAGATATCCGTGACCGGTACGGCGGCTAATCCGTACACCAGTTGCACATCCCAGGGATATACGTATATATGTATGAAACTTAAAACCCGTCGCCAATGAGAAAGAGACTTGGATAGTATTGAATGAATGAAAAAAGATATGAAAATAGTCTGATTAGATGACGATGGAGGGTATTCCATCGGGCGCCCGACGCTATAGTAAGTCGGGGAATATTTAAGTTATGGTTTAAGTCTTTAGGCCAAATCATCGTCTTTTATGAGAAAGTTGAGAACAAATGAAACATGTAAAGTAACAGTAACATCCAGAGCATCTTTTCAGTTATTTAAATCGTATTTTTTCCAGTTAATTCATTGATACATCATGTGATAGCCCAGATTTTTCCAACCTAAAATTTGGAGATTTTTTTTTTTTTTTTTTTTTTTTTTTTTTTTTTTAATACTTTACACCAAAACCAAATGAGAAAATCCGGACTGTCAGATCGTATATCACAATCTGATACAGAACACTTGGCACATCCATATGCATACGGAAATCAAAGCAAGGTTATGTAAGTATCATGAACAAAACTCCAATTCTAATATATAATATGTACTGAACTAAACAAACGCCAGTGATGACTAACCATCACCAACAGTAGTGTACCATGCATGTATAATAGCATGGAAGTACCAACCTCGAACTTACCAAGATCCACGATGCACTAAATCTACGATCCCAAAACAGAGTACAAATCCTTATGCGGAAGCTCCTTTTTCTTCAAGTATGTAGTCTGGCCCTCCTCAAAGCTACACCTGTGACATATAGTCGGGGTGAGCTAACATCCAAGCTCAATGGAGAAAACTAATACCAATATACATCTCATCACATGCATAAATTCAAAGACAAGATCAAAATATTTTCTTATCAAGGCTAAAACTGATTTCAAAGGCATTTCTTATCAAAATTGAAACTGAGTTCAAAGGCATTTTCTTATCCAAATTCAAAACTAATTTCAAAGGCAAACTGATTTCGAAGATGTTTTCTTATCAAAACCAAACCGATTTCAAAGACATTTTCTTAATAAAATTGAAAGACTAATCTCTTATCGGAAGCATATTTCTTATTTTCGATTCTTGAGTTTGAATCACATTCATTTACATGTCTTACATATTCTTACCTGACTTACCCACATGTCTTACATATTCTTACTTTGCTTACATATATGTTTTATACATTCTTACTTGGCTTACTCACACATCTTACACATTCCTTACTTATCTTACTTACAAGTCTTGCACATTCTTACTTAGCATACTTATATGTTTCACACTTACTTGCTTACACAATTCGATTCACGGATATCCCGCGTGTTGGATTCGATTCACAAGCGTGTCGATTCAATTCAAACACTCACTTGCATAGCTTACACATTGTCACATAGTTTACATAATTCGATTCACGGATATCATTCGATTCACTTGAGCGCCGTGCAGTTCGATTCACGGTTGCTTGCGTGCGGATTCGATTCATGGGTTTAACCGCTATGCTTGATTCGATTCATTGCCGTGCTTGATTCGATTCACGGATATCCCGCCGTGTTCGATTCATGGGTTTAACCGCCATGCCGGTTTGATTCACGGTTGCACGTGGTTTGGATTCGATTCCTAGCTGGCCCACAAGGTATCATATAATCCGCCCATAGCGGTTCACACATGCACATATAATCCGCCCATAGCGGTTCACGATAATATATAATCCGCCCTTAGCGGTCCACAACACACTTATAATCCGCCATAGCGGTCCACTTAAAATTTTCTTAACTTATGGTTCGATTTGGATTTAAATTTATATACAAATTTGATTTGGATTCAATTCAAAGTTCACATTTGTTTCCTTCAAATTTAACTTCGGGTTCAATTCAAAACTCAAAACACACATCGATGTTCAAGACTGAAATTCCTTACATGATTTTCGAAGGCTATATAAAAGGTTCAAAACAAAGATCATTTCTTGATTCGATACGTCAATAATTTTTAAAACAGCCACTATGTCAAAGATTCGATAATTCAAAGCTTTCGAGCATTTCAAACAATCAAAATATTCAATCAAATATTTGAGTTCAAAGATCTAAAGTTTCCATTGCAAGGATTTCAAATACTAATTCATTTCAAAACAAAACTTATCATCTTTCATTCGATCATATCAAGCATCTATGAAATTAAATCAAAATGCAATTGCGTATGAAATTTTCCCCACCTTAACCTCAAGCTGCAAAGCCAAGCAATGTCCTATCGATGGCTTTCCTCCCTCAATCTACATCACAAATATATGATGATGTATCAAGGATCAACACTAATCACTAATAACTTAGACTATTTATGTGTTTTAAAAAAAATCTAGTCGGAATGGGCAAGTTCGCGCCAACATAGAAATTGATGTAACCTTCCTCCTACATTTTAACCTTTAAAAGTTTAGATTTATAAGTTGGTCAAAACACATAAGTTGTAGATCTCTTTGTTATCTTTCCAACGCCTTAAGAATCGCATCAATCGGAGGTCGGAGTAGAAAGTTATGGTCAAAATACCAAAGCAGTACTGGCAACTCAGACAAAATCGACTAATCGATTTTCCAAAGTCGATTGATCGATTTTATCTCGATTGATCGATTTTCAAAGAGCCAAAAATCTTTTTCACTATTTGAGACCAGTCGATTAATCGACCCAATTTCGATTAATCGAAATTCAAAAATCGATTAATCGATTTTACTCGATTAATCGGTTTCGTTTCTCGACAAAATTAGAAATTTACCTAACTTATTACTAAATTTTGACCTTAAAAACGATTGATTCACAAGTTGGTCAATTCATGAAAGTTGTAGGGCTTTCTGTCTTCTTTCCAACGCAACAAGAATCACGTCAATCCGAATTCGGCACAAAAGGTTATGGCCGCAATACTACGGTAGTGTCAGTAAGCCCAGGCAAACTCGATTAATCGATTTTCAAAATCGATCAATCAATTTCAAAATCGATTAATCGAAATTCTCTTTGATTAATCGATTTCGTAAGTTCCTCTTGAATTTCTCTCTTGTCAAAATCGACATCGAGTTTCAAAATCGATTAATCGATTTTGGCAGTTTCTGAGCACTTCGCGGGTTTGAACCTTGAAACCCATTTTTTTCATCAAAATTCAATCCTTTTGATCCTAATCTTTTGCACACATCTAACCAACATATATTTAATTAAATACATGGAAGAATTGCGTTATTTACCTCTTTAAATCGGTGATTTACTCGTAGATCGGATCGTCTTCTTCGTTAGATAAAAAGGGTTTCCAAACCCACCTCGATCATCTCCGAGCTTCACGATCACACCCAAGCCCACGAAATCGATGGCAATCCTTACACACCTCACATAACTCACGCTATGATTTGTGGATCAAAACTCATGATCTCTTCGCAAGAAGAGGGTTTCAAAACCCCCAAACGGCTCCAAAACCCACAAAAGCAAAACCAAAAGTCGAAACCGACAACGATCCTTCCCTTATACGATCTCACAAAACCTTTTCCACGCAATCACAAGGCTTGGAGCATACGAATCTTCCTCTTCTTCTTCCTTCTCTCTTCAAAACCCAAACCATCAAACTCTTGCAACCGGTTAAGACTTCAAAAGGAAGCTAGCCCCTTTTTTTTTTTAAACTAAAAAGGCCGGCTCTCATGCAAAACACATACACCCATTTTGGGTGTTAGTCTTATCTAAGGACCTAGTTTTTCGCGTGAAACGGGCGTACCTAATTAAGGTATTATCTATTATATAAATGATCCCTTGGTTCAGTGTGGGGCCTGTACACCCAAACTACTTATCAATCGGACCCAGCGTTAAGCCAATACGCACCACCACGGTGTATGAACTTGGTCCTAAAAATCTCATACGAGCTCAAACGAACCTAAAATGATCTCATTTGAAAAATCTAAACGGTGACATGTTTCTTAATGACATGCACCGATCAGACCTATAGTTGGCTCGAATAGTTTCAATCATTGGCCCAACTAGCGACCAATCATATTGGCCCAATTAGTCAAATAAGTTATTTAACCATTACTAAACTTTTATTCTCTCTCTAGAACCAAAATTATAAGAAAAATAAATTCTTCTGCCTTTATTTTCATTTATAACCAACCTAAACTTAGGTGTTAAGCCAGTACGCCATAGCTAGGTGTATACAATTCATCCAAAGGTCCACACGCGAGTCTAAACCAATCTTTATATATATATATATATATATATATATATATTTCCACTTAAGACTTAGCCCAACTAACTTAATTATTTTCACCATGTCGGGTACGTGATCAGTCGGGCACGCACACCGAGGCATATTGTTCAAAGGTCAAAATTTTTCAGGATGTTACACATCATGCTGCTAAATATCATGGAATTTATGTGAGAGATTAACTTATATGTTCATTCAATTGTTTCCCTATTGAGCTAGGATGTAGCTCACTCTTTTGACTATACGTCGCAGGTCCCGTGCTTGCGGCCTCTACTGCTTCGGGAGGCGTAGATCCGAAGGATTCAGATTACGTACCTGGAGAGGAGTTAGAGCCCCTTCCTGAGGACTTCTTCTAGGAGATCCGTGCGTACTTTGATATAGTTTTGAGATGGTACTGTACGGCTTGGTATGTCAAGCCATTTTTGAGAAAATGTAATTAAACAAATGATATATATTCTTTTGGCGAACCATCTAGGGTGACTGTTGTGCGTCACTGATGGTTCGGGTGGGTTCTTTTGCTCATGCATTGGCATGAGACTAGAATCATCTTTTGGGCTATTTATTTTGATGGTTATATATATATAGAACTAGAGATTTAGTTCGTTTCAGTTCTGATGCTTTATAGTTGCTTGGTTATACCAATGTTCCGTGCAGGCATATGGGGCACGACCTCGAAGGTCCTGCTGATGGCACGGATTTCGGGGTGCCGAAATCCGAGCTGTCACATCACCGGAGCGTTGACCACTATATTGTGGCTCGGTTCTCTTCACCACCAATGTTTTCAAATATCGTTCAAGATCTTGCATAACAGCATAGCATCTTTCAAGAGTTTCCGCGGGGTGAAAATCAACTCTTTTTGCACATTAAGTCGCAATCCGATGCGGAATCTAGAGAGAGTGATTTCAGGGTCTTCCGATACTTTGGCCCTCATCATGAATTCTTCAAATTTGGCAATGTAATCGGTCCCGGGCATACTACCTTGGCATAAATTTTGCCAATGGTCGAGGAGGCGTTGGTGGTATGATAAAGGAACATACTTCTCAGTAAGTCACTCTTTCATGTCGTCCCACCAGGTAATGAGAGGACAACCCACATTCACCCTAATGCGCTCAATATTGACCCAAAAAAATCGAGTTTGCCCAATTAACTTCATTTTAGCGAGTCTGATGCAACAGTCGTCATTCATGCCATACCAATCAAAATGTTGATCCATGTCGGAAAGCCAATCGAAGAAGACGGTAGAGTCCATTCTTCTGTCGAAAGTCGGAATCTCAACTTGGACATTCTTGAGGAGTTGAACTTCGAGGTCATAGTCATCTCTACAATGATCCCTATGGTTCCAGTTCCGATTGTCCTAGTGACCATTGTGTTCAAAGTGCGGACCTTCACGCTCTTAGCATTGTTCCTGGAGCTCATCATCCGCTTCTAATTAGTTGATTTGATCATGCAATCGACCATTAGAAATTCCTAAGGATGTTTGGGCTTGCTCTATGGTATTCAGACGCTCGTTAATCGTACCCAATTCTTCTCGCATACCGTTAAGGGCATCGAGAATCTCATTCGAGGCTATGGTGATCACAAATACCTATTAGGGTTCTAATATGAAATGCAATATGAACTCAAAAGAAAAATAATGCAATAAAATAAATATGACAAACAAAGATGCTCTAACCTAGAAAACCTAGGGCTTTGATACCAAAACTGACGCGAGACCGGAACCCTAAAATGCGTGAATATGATTTTGATGTGATTTGCCAAAATTAAATAAAATTAATTCAAGATTAATCTCACAACTATCACGATACCTTCGGGTTCGTAGAATTCTGATAGGTAAATCACGCGAGATCTGAATAGGGTGTCCAATCCGATGCACAAGTCCCATTAGATTTGAGGTGGGATCGGGCATAGAGATAGGACTAGCTTTTTCGAGTTTGGGCGTTCGTCTTCAATCCGATGTAGATTCACGGATTCGAACTAAGGTTGTAGGATTTGGTAGGTTTGATGACTCGAATGAAAACTAGGGTTTTGATGAAAATAGGTTTTGGGTTTTAGATTGGGGATTCAATATGGGTAATGGATTATAAGAGAAAGAGAAAATATATATCAAAGATAATAAAAGATCAAAAGAGCATATAGATGGGAATCACTCCCTTGGTCTCACACCAAACTGATGCGGGAACCTACTAAATGCAATGCTAGGGCTGAGATTATAATTAAAATTAATTTAACCAATTAAAAATAACAAGTTCTCATAACAAATTCCCATGGAAAATTCTAGAAATCCAATTAGATGTTTTAATTTCGTCTCAAAATAGCGTTACTTACGTGTACGTTCCCTATCGCGGATCAGAAGATTAGGGTTCTGATGAACGGCTTGATCTCCGATAGTTTTAGGGCGTCAAACGAACTGGCAAGCGGGTTCTCTCGATACATAACAAAATTAAAAGGCTAATAATGATTTATGATGAACAAATAGGTTGATTTTGAATTTTATGAAATAAATAAAATAACTAGGGTACACTACTTACGCAAACCGTAGATCTAAAGAAGATAGAAATTGAAGAAAAGCTAGCCTCGCACCAAACCGCAAGCGGGAATCGAAGAATCACTCTCCGTTTTGAGAGAATCACACCCTCATGAAAATTTAGAACTCTCAATTTTGCATAAGCAATTTTCATTAACCAAAAACTAATAATAAAGTTGTTTACAAGCTTTTAAATAGGCTAACCAATGCATAAAACTAGAAATCCTAGTGCAACTCTAATTCCTAGTTCAAATAAAAGAAATATCCTAATTCTTCTAAAACAATAAAATAAAGTTCTAAAACAATAAGGAAACTAATCATATTTCTATTTTCTAAAATAAAATAATAAAATAGACTAATCCTTATTCAATTAGGATTCTTGAAATTCGTCACTTTCTGTGCAACTTTCGAAAACTGACCATAACTTCTTCAATACTTGTCGGAATTACACATTTTTTGGCTCGTTGGAAAGCTACTTCAATAAGCTTTCAAATATGACCAATTTCACATCAATCCGGCTTTATTTGACACTTCAAAATAGGCCAAATATAAAAGTGACGGGATTGAAAGTTGAAGACCCTAATAAATTTTGAATTTTCTTTTTTCTCATCAAAGGGTCTTTAATGGGCCTTTTTTTAAAACCTATTCGCGGGTCCACTTTCTCTTTTGATGTCTCCTCTTTATCCGACCATGATTCAAATAGGCGAATCTAAAGTTCGCATCCATCCCCTCTACTTTGAAAATGTTCGACTTCAAGCTTTGGTTGGCATGAATTTTCACAGTCGCGATCACAGACAATATATAGGGAACCTCGATCGAAAGTGGTTTGAATCGGACGTCCCCATCAACTCTCCCCAGGTTAGAAGGATGCATTCCCAATGAATACTGGCTCTGATAGAGGTCCAAGAGATTCAGGTCAATCTGCTGAATCTCTTGTGTAATCCACGCATTCTCTGAATCGTTCTTTTTCTTCCACTTGACCAAATACTTTTGAAGCCCCCTTGGTTGGTGGACACAATCTGATCGTTCAGCACATCTTTGATGATCTCATGAGTTTGCCAAGTAAGTGGGGGTAGCAATGTGGGTAGGGGAATTATTGGTTCATCAGATGTAGAAGGCTCAAAAGGGTTGACAGGGATGATTGAAGGGTCATGGAACAAGGTCTTCCACTTTGAAAGTCGTGCTAATCCCCAAATCCGGCGAAAGATCTAAGGTGTAAGCATTAGAACCAGCACGCTTCAAAATCTGACAAGGTCCAGCACCGCAAGCTTGTAACTTCTTTGTAAATCCTTGCGAGAATCGCTCGAGTCTATTCCGAACCATCACAAAATCACTCTCTTGAAATTCTTTGAACCGTCTAGGAGAATCTGCAGAAAACTTGTATTTTTCATTTTTCGCATGAATTCTTTTCTTAATCTCAGCATGTAACTCATGAATGCAATATGCAAAAGTGGATGCAGACTCTGATGACCTTTGATGAATGAACATTGGGAGAAAATCTGTGTCCTAGTATTCGGCTTACCCTTCCACTAGATGAGGTATGCCTGATGTTTCTTAGATTGCGTTCTCCTTGCAGTCCAAGTGTTGTAAATTTTCGATTACCTTTCCACTTAAAAAGATACTCTCGATATGTTTGATGTGTCTTTACCTTAGTAACAACATATGGATCTCCCAAAACTTTTCCATCTAACCTCTTCACATATTGTTCAAGTGGGTATTTGGAAATCAATGAGTAGATAGGATTTGGCTCAAGTAGATGGGCATCAAGAAATGGGTCTGAAGGTTTTGTAGTTGGGTGATGCGGGAACTTACTACATGCAATGCTAGGACTGAGATTATGATTAAAATTAATTTAACAAATTAAAAATAACAATTTCTCATAAAAAATTCTCATGAAAAATTCTAGAAATCTAATTATATGCTTTAATTTCGACTCAAAATAGTGTCACTTTCGTGTACGTTCCCTATCGCGGATCTAGAAGACTAGGGTTCTTATGAATGGCTAGATCTTCGATAGTTTTAGGGCGTCGAACGAACTCGCAAGCGGGTTCTCTCGATACCGAACAAAATTAAAAGGCTAATAATGATTTGTGACTAACAAATAGGTTGATTTTGAATTTTATGAAATAAATAAAATAACTAGTGTTACGCTACTCAAGCAAACCGTAGATCTAAAGAAAATAGAGATGGAAGAAGAGTTGGCCTCGCACCAAACCGCAAGCGAGAATCGAAGAATCACTCTTCGTTTTGAGAGAATCACACCCTCACGAAAGTTTAGAACTCTCAATTTTGCATAAACAATTTTCATTAACCAAAAACTAATAATAAAGTTGTTTACAAGCCTTTAAATAGGCTAACCAATGCATAAAACTAGAAATCCTAGTGCAACTCTAATTCCTAGTTCAAATAAAAGAAATATCCTAATTCTTCTAAAACAATAAAATAAAGTTCTAAAACAATAAGGAAACTAATCATATTTCTAATAAAAGAAACAAATTTTATTTTCTAAAATAAAATAATAAAATAGACTAATCCTAATTCAATTAGGATTCTTGAAATTCGTCACTTTCTGTGCAGCTTTCGAAAACTGACCATAACTTCTTCAATACTTGTCGGAATTGCACGTTTTTTGACTTGTTGGAAAGCTACTTCGATAAGCTTTCAAATATGACCAATTTCGCATCAATTCAACTTTGTTTGACACTTCAAAATAGGTCAAAAATAAAATGACGGGATTGAAAGTTGAAGACCCTAATAAATTTTGAATTTTCTTCTTTCTGATCAAATGGGTCTTTAATGGGCCTTTTTTTAAAACCTATTCGCGAGTCCACTTTCTCTTTTGACGTCTCATCTTTATCCGACCACGATTCAAACAGGCGGATATAAAGTTCGCATCATTAGACCTAAAAAGGTGTACGTGCATCTACAGACTCTATAGCCTCATGTGTAAGTGACACTACTGACATTAACGACTCTTGTGTAATCGACTCAAGTGATACTGACTCGTGTGATTGACTCAACTGATACTCACGACTCGTGTGTAAATGACTCAAGTGATACTAATGGCTCATGTATACTCGACTCGATTAACTCATGAGTACTCGCTTCAACCAAAACCAGAGACTTTTGGGTACTCGATTCAAGGGCACTCGACTCTACCAACGGCAAGAACTTGTGCACAATTGATTCTACAGACACTAATAAATCGTGAGTTCGTAACTCAGTCAAATCGTGCGTGGGTGACTCGATTGGCTCAAGTGTGGGCAACTCAACATCAGTACTCATAAGGGAAATAGAAGTCTCTTTAACACAAACTAGACTTTCATCAGATTCTTCTATTTCCTCTTCACTTAGCACGGTACTAGGGTCGTACACTTCTTCCACTTCCCTATTCTCCGGCTCCTTAGGACTCACTCTTTTAGTATAAATTCGGAGTAGGAAATTTTATGGGGCATTGATATGCAAAGTGTCCAAATCCGCGTCACTTGTAACATTTGTTGCGACCACTAGTTTTTGGGCTCTCAATAATCGCTCCTTTCCCATTATCAATTTGGGGACGAATGAGTAATCACGGGATTCAGTGGTTGAACCCTGAAATTATATTCCTCGTGGATAATTCCTTTCCCATGATCAATTTGGAGCCTCGTAGGAGTACTCGTAAGTTTCAATGGTGGAACCACGAAATTAGAGCTCTCTTTAGTGTAGGTGCTCATTGACTCCGGTTGGGTGTGTTTATGACACTTATCCACCTTAGCTTCCAAACACCGTAGAAGGTGGAGGTGCGTGAAAGGAACATGTTGGTTGATGAGTCATTCCTTCATGTCTTCCCATGTGTGATGGGCTTAGTTCGAGCTAACTTGCATCGAAACTCCACACTATCCTAATATATTTTTGCATGGCGCACCAACCTCGTTTTAGCGAGCCTAACTTTACACTCTTCCGACATGCCATACGAGTCAAAATACTCCTCTATGCTAGACAACCATCCCACGAAGGTCTTAGGGTTCGTCATACCCTCAAAAGCTGGGACTTCAATTTGAAGACCTTAGGGATTCACTATCAAGATCATATTTGGACTCACAATAATGGGAGTATCCCTTAACTCTAATCTCATTGCGACTTTCGGGACTTCGCCAAGAATTTGGAGTGTAGAAGTTTCCTCATTCGGCTAGTACACTTTCATGACGGGTAAGGAATTCACGGTGACGTATAAGTGACTCATATATGATGCTTGACACAAACACAACTCAGACACAATACTAGAAAAGACACTATGAACCAACAGTGGATGAAGACTTTTATCAAACACTAGACGTGCACACTAATGAAATAAAATGTAATAAGAATGAAATGACATGCAATTATGAAACTAAGTGATACAAGACAAAAGTTAGACAAAAAAAAAAGACAAAAGTCTGACGAAAAACAAGACAGAAGTCAGACGATGAAAAAATCAAACAAAAAAATTAGACAAAAGCTAGACATACCCTAGACAAATCTGAAATTATGCAATTCTAAGACAAATCTGAAATGATGCAATTCTAAAATAATAATAAAATAAACCTTAAAACCTATATGTACACTAAAATCCTAAAACTAAGTGATACCAATGTTAGGGCTGAGATTAGGATTAAAAAGATGCTCTCGAAATGCTTGATGTGTCTTTACCTTGTAACAAAATATGGATCTCCCAAAACTTTTCCATCTAAGCTCTTCACATATTGTTCAGGCGGGTATTTGGAAATCAATGAGTAAATAGGATTGGGCTCAGGTGGATGGGCATCAAGGAATGGGTCTGAAGGTTTTGTTGTTGGGTGATGCAGGAACTTAGTACATGCAATGCTAGGGCTGAGATTATGATTAAAATTAATTTAACAAATTAAAAATAACAATTTCTCATAACAAATTCCCATGAAAAATTTTAGAAATCCAATTAGATGTTTTAATTTCGACTCAAAATAGCATTACTTTCGTGTATGTTCCTTATCGCGGATCTAGAAGACTAGGGTTCTTATGAATAGCTAGATCTCTGATAGTTTTAAGACGTTGAACGAACTCGCAAGCGGGTTCTTTCGATACCGAATAAAATTAAAAGGCTAATAATGATTTATTATGAACAAATAGGTTGATTTAAAATTTTATGAATGTTGACTCGAAATTTTTTGAATTGGGAACTCTTTCTTCTTCCACTTAGCCTTAAAAAATCAGATAAGATAAATTAATAGAAGGAATTAGGAAAAGTTAGTTTCTTTTTTAACAAATCCTACTCTAAATAGGATTTAAAGTCCTAAGCTATGTCACACACCTAGGTGGCTAAAAAAAATACTTATCCACCTAGGTGGATAAAAAATATACCTAGCCACCTAGCTGGCTAGAAAAATACTCATCCACCTAGGTGGATAGAAAAATATTTATCCACCTAAGTAGATAGAAAATATACCTGGTCACCTAGCTAGCTAAAAAAATACTTATCCACCTAGGTGGATAGAAAAATACTTATCCACCTAGGTGGATATAAAATATACCTAGCCACCTAACTGGCTAGAAAAATACTTATACACCTAGGTGGATAGAAAATATACGTAGTCACGTAGGTGGCTAGAAAAATACTTATCCACCTAGGTGGATATAAAAATACTTATCCACCTAGGTGGCTAGAAAAATATGCTTAGCCACCTAGCTGGCTAGAAAAATACTCATCCACCTAGGTAGATAGAAATATACTTATCCACCCTAGGTGGATAGAAAAATATTTATCCACCCTAAGTAGATAGAAATGTACTTATCCACCATAGGTGGATAAAAGTATACTGATCCACCCTAGGTGGATAGAAATATACTTATCAACCCTAGGTGGATAGAAAAATACTTATCCACCCTAGGTGGATAGAAAAATACTTATCCACCAAGGTGGCTAGAAAATATACGTAGTCACCTAGGTGGCCAGAAAAATGTTTATCCACCTAGGTAGATAGAAAAATACTTATCCACCCTAGGTGGATAGAAAAATACTTGCTAGAAAATATACGTAGTCACTTAGGTGGCTGGGAAAATACTTATCCACCTAGGTGGATAGAAATATACTTATCCACCCTAGGTGGATAGAAAAATACTTATCTACCTAAGTGGATAGAGATATACTTATCCACCCTAGGTGGATAGAAAAATGCTTATCCACCTAGGTGACTATAAAATATACGTAGTCACCTAGGGTGGCTAGAAAAATACTTATCCACCCTAGGTGGATAGAAATATACCTATCCACCCTAGGTGGATAGAAAAATACTTATCCACGTAGGTGGCTAGAAAATATACGTAGTCACCTTGGTGGCTAGAAAAATACTTATCCACCTAGGTGGATAGAAAAATACTTATCCACCCTAGGTGGATAGAAAAATACTTATCCACCTAGGTGGATAGAAATATACTTATCCACCCTAAGTGGATAGAAATATACTTATCCACCATAAGTGGATAGAAATATACTTATCCACCTAGGTAGCTAGAAAATATACATAGTCACCTAGGTGGCTAGAAAAATACTTATCCACCTAGGTGGATAGAAATATACTTATCCACCCTAGGTAGATAGAAATATACTTATCAACCCTAGGTGGATAAAAATATACTTATCCACCCTAGGTGGTTATGAGAAAAAAATTATCCGCGTGCAAATAAAAACTTACGCAGCTCTCTCAGCCGCTCATTTCATGAAAACCTTACCGGAACCGTAGGATCATAAGTTCTATAACCGCTACCATAAATCTATAAATAGCAGACCCGTCCTCATTGGAAGGGATCCGAAAATTCTGACACGAGAGCTCTGCCGAAAATATCTCCGACTCTTCTAAAAAGACTTTAGGGTGATCTCCGAGATTCTGACTATTTTTTTCTTCTTTTTTTATTTTCTTTTTTTAAAAGTGGACGGGAGGAATAAGTTAGGATTATGACTTTTAGGATAAGGGCTACGGCCCTTACCTAAAGGAGAGGCGCTTAGGATAAGAGCTACGGCTCCTCCTAAGTGGGATTTATGGTTACAATTTGGGATTACTCGTTGCGACTCGTACACAATCTCTTGCGCACTTAGAAATAGTTAAGCCACGTGGGTACGACCCTGGGCATAACTCCTAGTACACTCTAATTGCAACCACAAATTCGATGCTCATACGGGTTGCAATCACGAACCCAAAGAATGATTTCGGACTATAATACCCAAAATATTCACCTATGATAATTAGAGTTTCCCTAACGGTTCGAATCATCACTCCCTCAAATGAGGGTTTGGACCTTAACCTCGAGATCGAAAATTCTTTCACAGTGGACTCATTAACTTTTAGTCAAAACAATCATAATGTGAGATCGTAATGAAATCCAACGGTGGATTTATTGCATTTTGACTAGATCTTGTGATTTTGGTCAAATCCAACGATGGAATTATTGACTTTTAGTCAAACGATCATAATGAGAGATCATAATGAGATTCAACGGTGGATTTATTGCATTTTGACTAGATCTTGTGATTTTGGTCAAATCCAATGATGGAATTATTGACTTTTAGTCAAACGATCATAATGAGAGATCATAATAAGATCCAACGGTAGATTTATTGTATATTGACCAAATCTTGTGATTATGGTCAAATCTAACGTTGGAATCATTGACTTTTAGTCAAAAGATCATAATGTGAGATCATAATGAGATCCAACGGTGGATTTATTACATATTGATCAGATCTTGTGATTTTGATCAAATCCAATGG
Organism: Chloranthus sessilifolius; assembly: GCA_021018995.1. NCBI lineage: Eukaryota > Viridiplantae > Streptophyta > Magnoliopsida > Chloranthales > Chloranthaceae > Chloranthus > Chloranthus sessilifolius. The sequence goes on along the minus strand of CM037597.1, from coordinate 25,754,345 downwards.
TGGATTCATTGACTTTTAGTCAAATGATCATAATGTGAGATCGTAATGAGATCCAATGGTGGATTTATTATGCATTGATCAAATCTTAAGATATTGATCAAATCCAACGATAAAATCATCTATGATCATCAAATTTTAAGGAATTTGACGATATCTAACTCATGATTAGACACTCTATCACTGAAAGTGATCATTCTTCTGATAATCAGTTGCCCGAAAAATGGATTTGATATTCGAACTCATCTTTGAGACCAGAGAAGAAGAATTCGTTTTACGAGTCGTCCACGAGTTTCTTGCTCCAGTAATGCCTCGTGCTTTTCGATCAAATGGACCCGACTTTTGGAGGAGGGGTTCTCCCATCCATCGTCCCCTATTTCATATTTCTCAAATCTCCGATGAAGATAGTCTGTTATCCATCTATCTCATGACGGATTGAAGATGTCGATGAAGACTTAGAATTAGAATCTTAGTTTTGTTTATTTCAGAGATGTAATTACGTTATTATTTTTTAGTAGCTTTTAATCAGAGGTATTCAATTTTGATGTAATTAACGGGGAATCGACTGCGATACTCGGAAGTGTAAGGTCCGCCATTTTAATAAAACCCTCTCTTAGCGAGGGGAAATTTGTTATGATTGATTTGTGTTAGATTTATATCCTACGCAAATTTGTTGTTTACAAATTTCTGACACGCCCGATGGGACCCACTTCTCCTCTCATCTTTAAGCTACTTAATAAAACAAATTCTTTAAAATAAAATGTGGGTATAATAAACTATAAAGCTTTGGTTATTCCATGATTTTTCATTTTAATAGGCTGGTTCTTCCATGCAAATATTCACGGAATTTACTCCATCAAACAATTCAATGGCATTTGGAAAGAATGTTGCTCACTCTTCTTCATCAGGAGTTCGTCGTGTGATGCGGGCTCGACCTCAGACTGAGGAAGCCATACTCCGCCGATCAACCCATCTTATGGCACGAACCAATCTTGAGGAGAAATACCCTCAACAAGAAGAACCGGATTCTCCCAAGTCCTTCACCAGTACTGACAACCCACTTTATGGGGATTCAGACTCTATCTTTTCCGAAGATGAATTCCCTAAGGTCCGATCGCAATCAGCGTCGGTGAGTCCACCAGGAACTCTGAGGTCTAATCAGTCATATCCGATGAATTCCCCGCAATCACTTAAGATAGCCAACCTGACTAAATCACATGTCCGGATTATTTCTTCATCACCCATCACCCCTCGTTCCTCGAGCTCCCTTCAATCCAATCTCGACGGATCATCTGCCGGATTAGTGACTTCAGACATCCCTACGGTACTTCCAGTGATGGTTTTGACAACAGAAGAAAGTGCCAACATCCTTGAACAGCTAGAACAGATGCGTCAAACAATCGCAGCTCGTGATGCCTGAGATATTGTCTTGATTGAGAGAGAGAATAATCGAAAAGAGACTGAAGAAAATATATCCCTCAACAAAGTACAAAGCCTAATTTCCGAGAATCTTAAAGGTTATCGGAAAGTGGATAACTCGGACATATCAAAGCCATATCCGCGAAATTGATGAAGTCCGTTTCCACCGAGTACTGAGACAACCAAAGTTCTCGATTATAAGCGGCAGTGGTGCCCTACTTGAGCATTTGGCCCACTTCCTCTCAGCTTGTGGTGACACTTCAAAATACGACGCTTTGCTTTTGCGACAATTTGTGCAGACTCTTAAGGGAGCTGCATTCACATGGTACACGAAGCTTCCACCCGAGTCAATATCAACCTGGAAAGAGATGGAAGAGGCATTCCTGAAGAGATTCTTTAGTACTCAGAGATTCGTAGGGGTCGCCGAGTTATCACAATTGAAACAACGACCAAATGAAAGGGTCGTCGATTACATTAGGCGGTGGAGAAACCTTAGCATCCATTGCAAGCACAAGTTTGAAGAAGAAGAAGCAGTACAAACGTGCCTAGCTGGTATGAGACAAGAATTAGCAGTCCCTTACTATGGACATTCCATGAGTTTCGAAGATCTCGCTACACGAACTTCAGAACTAGAAAGTTTCATCGGCTTAAACTCATGGGGAAACCGAAAGGATTCTCCCAGAGGAACAGAACGAAGGACAGAAACATCTACATCTTATCCGGCGACAATAGCAATCGGCACTAGAGATCGTAATCAATTCACTGTAACCAAGCGAATAGAAGAATCCAGAAACAATCGATCAAACAAAGCAGGTGGAGCCAACAGTAATTTTGCACCCCCTCAGAGATCAAGCTGGTCTAAGGGCCAATCTCTGAAAGAAAGGAAAGATAAAAAGTATTCATTTAAAAATGAAGACGTCGAGGGCATCTTCGATGACGTCATTGACGGTGGGATTATACAGCTACCAGAATCCCGTAGACGTGAAGAACAAAATAAAACAGATGATCCACTATACTGTAAATATCATCGTGTGTTAGGACACACGTTGAAAGATTGTTTCATATTTAAAGATAAGGTCCAGAGTCTTCTTGATTCTAGAGACACTACTTTTACTCCAGAATCTCCTAAACAAGACAATGATAGCATTGCCACGACAAATATGATCACCTTCGGGGGTTTTCCACCAGTTCTTATCCTTGAAAAAAATCCGAACTCTGCACTTTCGGAACTTCATGAGTTCATTCCATCCTGCAAGGACTCTAATTCATCGTTATCCGAGGATAAAGTAGGCCCTGCCCACTATATTAGCCGGCGCAGGAAGAGAGAATGGAAACAGAGGGATACTGCCTGAAATAAGAAAGTACTGATAGAAAATGAAGCAACTTGTTTCTTGAAAGAACTGATGCAGAAAAATGGCTTACCCGATTATCAACATCTTGTTACTAGAGGCACATCAGGATGGATCGACGATGATACTCGAGAATGGAGGAAAACACCACCACCACCTCGTCCATTAGGTTCAGTTCCTTTACAAGATGCACTGACACCTCGTCCGTCAAGTATAATTCCTTTGCAAGATGATCCATGGGAAAAGGCGTTATACACAATACGGATACAACAAGGTGAATCAAAGACTTATGGAAAAAGAAAACTTCTCTCTCAGAATGGAACTGGGGTTGTGATACCAAGTCCTTTATAGAAGAAGCTCAAGGTAAGCGATGCGAGTTTAATTGGCAAAAGTCATATCTGACAGAATCGCCTGATTCTGAGAAAGGGAGTTGGCATGTGATTCCCAAGAAGAAGAGAACGCCCAAAGTCGAAGTTCCATTAGAAACGTCTGCAAATTTAAAGAAATCTGTGGAGAAGGTAAAAAGAGAAATAAAAAAGACCCCTTCGAATTATACTACACTCCAAATGCTGAAGGATCGTAGAGAACGGGAGAAAGGAAAGAAGATTCAACCAGAACCTATGAAATCGTCGGAGAAAGTACAGAAGATGAAACTTGAACCGATGATAATTTCCTTTTCATCGTCATCATTCGAAGTGGAAATGGAAGAATTACAGTCACTCACGTTGGGAGATTACATACCTCTCGAATGTTCTAAAACGTTCAGGAACCAATAAGAACCAGATGTTGTTGATAGCGATGACAAAGCCCAACAGAAAGAATCAAAATCTCATATCGATGTTAACAAGAGTCAGATTAAAGATTTTCGCATGAAGGATGTCATTAACTGCTCATCTTCACCGGATGCTTCTGAAGGCAACTTGTCTGATAATGAAGGTTGGCATAAAGTGGTTATTCCACGAAAAAAAGAGCTAGTTGAATCTAATAATGTTGCTCCTTGCAACATGACTCTGATTGAAGAGGTAGATGCTATAGAGCAACGTACCGATCGTCCAGTTATACCTTATCGATGTAAGCCAAAGAATCACCATGTTTCGTCTCTACGTAAATCATCACCACCCAGAAGTGTATGCGATAAGACAACTAAGCAAGGAGAAACGTCGTTATTCGACAAAAACTCCAAGAATACAATAAAGGCAAAGAAAAAGAAAATCCTGATGTAAATTATGATGTACTCTCTCATTTAAAGAAAGTGTCTGCTTTGCTTTCGGTGTATGATGCGCTTTGTTTATTTAGTAGTTTAAGGAAAACGCTGATAAAAACTCTCTCTAACCTGGACAAGTCCATGGAGGAAGTTTGTCGGGTAGAGACTAGCTTGGAAGACTTAGTCTGTACGATCACATTTTCTGATGATGATCTCGAAACCAAACTTAAGTCACACAATAGACCCCTCTTTATATCGGGTCTACTTGAAGACGTTACTAAGTAGACTTATGATAGATGGGGGGTCTGCTGTAAATTTATTACCACTACATGTGTTACATAAAGTGGGACGAACAGTTAAAGACCTCTCACCCAGTACCCTCATGATTCAAGGTTTCAATCAAAATAAACAAGGAACCTTAGGATTTATTCACTTACGATTAGATATCGAAGAACTTTCCTCTAAGATCCAGTTCCATGTGATCGATGCTAATACATCATATAATGCGTTGTTGGGAAGACCCTGGTTACATCAATGTGGAGTTGTTCCATCCACACTCCATCAATGTTTTAAATATTTTCATAATGGCGAGCAAAAACAGGTAGCAGCTGATCCACAACCCTTCCACCCAGATGAAGCTCATTTTGCTGATGCAAAATTATATGAAATATCTACTTCATCTACACACACTAGTGACTTCGAGTTATTAGATGAGTACTCACCATTATCAGAATCCTCGCCACCTAGACAAAACTCACAGGAGGCAAGTTCTAAAACTCCTGTTAAGGAAACTATCCCTTTTAAAAGAAATCGATCTAAAAAGAAATTTGTTTCCTTTAAAACCCCGAAGGAAACCTATATACCCTTCATCTCAGCTCCTTATTCCCAACCTCGGAGAAGAATCATTCTTAATAAGAAAACAATCCCTCCGAAAACCAACTCTTGTATCAAGATTGTTAAAGCTTATCCCAAAACCTGAAACCTAGTTCCCCTCTACTGGACTCTTTCACCAAACCACTCACCCAAGTTGATTCGGTACCCATCCAGTCAAATTATAAGGATTCGAAAGAACCTCTTCAATTTACACGATACAGCAAAAAAGCAGCGAATATGATGAAAAAGATGGGATATGATCTCTCGAAATGAGGAGGTCTAAAAGATGGAATAGGGATGGTCGCACCTTTCGATGCGATACCATCTCGTGCACAGAAACGGGCAGCCTATAACGATGGATATTTGCATCCATTAAAAGGAGGTCTCGGGCACAGGCCTATAGTGATTCCCACAAAATATCTCGGATCCTATGTGATCTCTATCCCAGCCTTGGAAGAGCCTATTCCCGCGCCTCATCAGTTTGAAGAAGGAATACAAACCACCGTTGACAACCTACAAGAGGTCAACTTGGGAAGTCTTGAAGATCGTCAGATTACTTATGTGAGTGTCGCACTCTCTGCAGAGGAATTAACAACTTATACCAATTTTTTAAAGAAGAATCGAGATGTGTTTGCATGGACATATCATGATATGCCAGGATTAGATGTCAAAATTGCCGCTCACAAATTAGCTGTCAATCCTAACATCAAACCCATTAAACAAGCTCAAAGGCGACTTCATCCAGATATAACCGTAAAGGTAGAAGCAGAAATGACAAGTTAGTCAATGCCGGCTTTATCTGTGAAGTCAAATATCCGACATGGGTTGCTAACGTAGTCCCGGTCAAGAAGAAGAATGGTCAAATTAGGGTATGTGTTGATTTCAGAGATCTCAATGCAGCATGTCCCAAGGATGAATTCCCCTTGCCTATTTCAGAACTTTTGATTGATTCCATTGTCGGTTGTGAAGCCATGTCCTTCATGGATGGATACTTCGGATACAACCAAATACGAATGGCACCTGGAGATGAAGAACTAACAGCTTTCCGAACCCCTAGGGGGATCTTTTGCTATAAAGTCATGCCATTTGGATTAAAAAATGTTGGAGCTACTTATCAACGTGCAATGACGAAGATATTTAAGGAATTGCTACACGAAACAGTCGAATGCTACGTAGATGACCTCGTTGTAAAATCAAAGAATAGAGGTGATCACTTGGCCCACTTATATCAAGTATTTTGTAAACTCCGAAAGTACAACTTGAAAATGAATCCACTAACATGCGCTTTTAGAGTCACTTCAGGGAAGTTTCTCGAATTTGTTGTTCAACATGGAGGTATACAAGTTGATCCAGCGAAAACCAAAGTCATCATAGAAATGCCACCTCCAAAGAACATTCGTGAATTAAAAGGACTACAGGGAAGACTCGCGTATATCCGACGCTTCATATCAAATCTTTCAGGACGATGTCAACCATTCTCTCGTCTGATGAAGAAAGGAATCCCATTCGAATGGAATGAAGATCGTCAAAGGGCTTTTGATAGTTTGAAAGAATATTTATTGCATCCGCTAGTCTTGACTACTCCAATTAAAGGGAAACATTTAATCCTATATATAGCAGTCATGGATAACTCGCTTGGGACTTTGTTAGCTCAGGAGAACGAAGACGATAAGGAAAACATCCTATATTACCTTAGTCGAACACTCGTAGGGGTCGAAGGAAATTACTCATTTATCGAAAAAAATTGCTTAGCTCTTGTCTTTGCCTCGCAAAAGCTACAACATTATTTGCTAGATCATCCAATCCGCTTGATAAGTAGAGCGGATCCGTTAAAATTTCTCATGACAAAACCAGTTTTGTCAAGGAGACTTGCTAAATGGTCTTTACTCTTGTCAGAGTTTGACATAACTTTTGTACATCAGAAACCTGTAAAAGGGCAAGCCCTAGCCGATTTTCTAGCCTCTCATCCGATTCCGGGAAATTTACCGTTATCCGAAGACCTACCAGATGAAGAAGTATATTATGCTGAAATAACACAAAGATGGAAATTATATTTTGATGGAGCTTCTCAAGCGGCAGGAGCAGGCGCTGGAATTGTATTTGTGACATCAAGTAATGGGTTGCTTCCGTATTCCTTCACATTAACAGAATCTCTATCTAATAATGCTGCCGAATATGAGGCATTAGTCATTGGTTTAGAATCAGCCTTAGACATGGCCATTTACACCCTTGATGTATTTGGGGATTCTCAGCTTGTTATAAGACAGTTAGAAGGATCTTACGCAGTTAGAAAAACAGAATTAATACCGTATCATCAGAAGATCCAAGAACTCCTTCCACAGTTCGAGAATATACGGATTATGCATATCCTACAAAGTCAAAATAATCAAGCTGATGCTCTCGCAAAACTTGCAGCATCTTTGGCTTGTAAAAATGATGAAGTTGTCAAAATAAGAGTCGCAGGGAAAAGGGTCTTACCTTCCATCATGAGGAGATGCCAAATCTAACAGGCAAATTCGGTCAATATTATATCCGCTTTTGAAGTTGAGAAACTAGATTGGAGGCAAGAACTTATAGAATATCTTCAGCATGGAAGACTGCCTTACGAGGCACGCTACAAAGCTGAAATTCGTCGAAGGGCGAGTCGATTTGTATATTTCAATGATACTCTATATAAGAGATCGTTCGATAATATCCTATTAAGATGTCTTTCAACTGAAGAAGCTCAACAAGCCATGCAAGAAGTACATGCCGGTATTTGTGGAGCACATCAATCAGGCCCTAAGCTACATACCCGATTGAAATATTTAGGCTACTATTGGTCGACTATGGTGAATGATTATATAGATTTTGCTAAAATATGTCAGGTTTGCCAGATCCACGCTGATTTCATTCGTCGTCCACCAGAACCCTTACACCCTACGGTCACGTCATGGCCTTTTGAAGAATGGGGTATGGACATCATAGGTCCAATACACCCCCCATCATCTGCTGGACATAAGTTTATATTAGCTGCAACCGATTATTTTTCGAAATGGGCAGAAGCAGTAGCACTCAAAGAGGTTAAAGCCAACACAGTTGCAAACTTCATACGTACACATATCATTTACCGGTACGGGATTCCTTCTCATATCATTAATGATAACGGCACACCATTCAAGAATAAAGTGATAAACAAGTTTTGAGCTAAGTATCAAATAAAACAATGTTGCCCTACGATATACAACCCATCTGCAAATGGCTTGGCGGAAGCTTTTAACAAGACATTGGTCAAATTATTGAAAAAGACAGTTGCTAAAAATAAACGTGACTGGCATGAAAGATTACAGGAAGCCTTATGAGCTTACAGAATGACTCTTCGTACTCCTACACAGGCCACTCCATATGCATTAGTATTTGGAGGTGAAGCATTATTACCCTTAGAGGTCCAGATTCCTTCTTTAAGAGTAGCATTAAGTCACAATCTCACCAAAGAGCAAAATGCCGCACTCAGGTTCTCAGAACTTGAAGCCTTGGATGAGCGTAGGCTCAAAGCCCAGCAAAGCTTGGAGGCATATCGTGCTCGCATGTCAAATTCATTCGAAAAAAAGGTGAAGCGACGATCCTTTAAGAAAGGGCACCTGGTCCTTACTGTTCGTCGCCCTATGATTGTTACCCAGAAAACTCCAGGGAAATTTGAGCCTAAATGGGAAGGACCTTTTGTAATAGAAATTGTCTATTCAAATGGCGCTTATATATTGGTTGATGCAGAAGGAAATGAATCTCCTCCTATTAATGGTCGCTTTTTAAAGCGATACTACCCATAGGTGTGTTTATATGTTATCTCCTACTCGCATGAGGATAAACTGCGTAAGGTTTGTACTTAGGTACATTATTAATGTAAACAACATAGGTATGTTTATATGTTTTCTCCTACTCGCATGAGGATAAACTGCGTAAGGTTTGTACTTAGGTACATTGTTAATGTAAACAGCATAGATATGTTTATATGTTATCTCCTACTCGCACGAGGATAAACTGCGTAAGGTTTATACTTAGGTACATTGGTAATGAAAACAATATAGGTATGTTTATGTGTTATCTTCTACTCGCATGAGAATAAACTGCGTAAGGAATAAAGCAATAAAAGTTTACTTCTTCAAAATTTGAAATATATATATATATGTATTTATTATTCAAGGAATGGGAAAATGTATAACAAATATAAAATTCAACCAATCAAAAGAATTTGTGAAATAAACATGACTCTTATTTGTCAAATTTGCCTAATGAATCTATCGCGGCATCCTTATCAGTCATGAATTGACGCAAAATTGAAAGTCGTTTCTCTTTCTCAGCTCCTATTCCTTCTTGTCTAACCAGCAGATGATTTTTCTTTTCCTCCAAATCTCCTAAGAATCGTTGATCCTTCTTAACCAGTTCAGAATTGGCCACCAAAGTTTGTCATAAATTGGCAATACCCTTTTCAAGCTCCTCAAGTTCAAGCCTCAGAATGTGTCTTCTCAATTCGAACCTTCATGGTTTCTTCAAGAGTTGAGATATCACACAATTTGTTTGTCATAGCAAAACTAATTGTATTATGATCTTCTTCAATTTTTTGCAGTTCCTTCGCAATCTCACTCTTGATAGCCTCTTCAGAAGCCCACAACTTGCTTTTTTTTATTTTTTTGAGATAAATCCAGAATATATTTAACTTCAGATGACAGATCATCACCGCCAATTTTGGAGATCTCATCACATGCCACATATAAATCTTGCTCCATTAGCGTAAAATCATCTTCATTCTCCACATAAGGGAGGACTCCCTTCAAAAGTTCGACAATATTTCTTCAGATGACTCCTTATTCGATTCCTTTTAAAGGCCGATAGGATAGGCTTATTGATCAAGTCTTCAACATCTACGAAAAAAAAAAAAAAAGATATACATAAACATATATATATATATAATAAAATAATAATAGATGTATAATTGTAAATAATAAGATGAAAACTCACTCTTTGAAGAAACTCCGCTAGATGAGGCAAGGATGGTTGACACGGATAGATCCAAAGGATTGAAGGGAATATCGTCCGTATTCATTATCACTAAAGAAGATTTTGGTCTAGATAATGGGTCTTCCCTTGAAAATTGCTCATTAGGTGACTGCTATAATGAGTGTAGGAGAAATGGTCGAGGCCTGTGAGTCAAGTCTTGGGGGCAAGATGAAATTAACTTTCTCCCGCGGAATGGCCTCAATGGTTGATGGGATCTTTAATTGAGATTCAACAAAGGTAACTGTCAAAGGTATCTCTAAAATTTGTGCTTCTTCAGAAGAGGAATACTCCTCAGAAGAACACAAATGGGTAGCGTCTGACCCATCATCGTTACTATTCTCTTTCCTGAATACCTTCATAATCTTATTACCCGAAATGGGACAATTACCCCGATCACTACATGGTTTTTCTAACCCCGTAGTCTCGCTGGTTCCAATGATGTGAGGAGGAATCCCAAACTCAAATTCCTGATCATTGAGGTATTTTCCAACCCCAATATTTGCAAGGAACGAATCATCAGCCATATCTTCAATTCTGAGTAAATCGTCCATCAACTCTTGTTGGTCATGCATATTTGTAGCAGTGATTTCTTCTTCGATACACCCATCTGGCGTTGAAAGATTTCCTGATACAAAATATCGTTTATTAACATCAACAAAGTTTTAAAAAAAAAACAAAAAAAAAACAAAAGAAGATAAATTTACCCATGTTAGAAAAGTGTGAGGTCGTGGGAACGCTTTCTAACTCCGCAAGAAAAGCATCAGGAGAAGGAACAATTGAACTTTCAGCCATATGCTCTTGATTCTGATTGGGTAGGCGCGGAACATAATATCCCCTTGAAGGACTTACAGAGGCCCCTTGAGCTTTTGAAATTGCATAAGATGATAAGATACCCTCACCTCTCCTACCGTTATGTACCACCGATTTTGGCTTTTTGTTGTTCTCCCCTCTTTTTGGTGACAGGACCCGTTTCCCAGATACATTGGAAGAGGACTTTTCTACCTCATCACGCTTATCTTCGAAAATCGTGTATGGCTTGTCAAAACTAACGCATGAAGAACAGTTGAAAACACTAATATTCCCAGGACTTCTCGCAAAAGACGTCTTCATAGGCCACGCCTCTCGAAAAATATCAATAACAAATTTAGAGGGAATATGCACAAGTGCATTGAGTTTCGCAATGTCACCATCTTGTTTATTAGGAGCTAGCTCTAATAATCTCTTGGAAAAATAAACATTGGTATTCGCATGCCACCAATAGCACCACATTAAGGAAGTACGACCAGAAACATGAGCAGGGCGAGTCGTAAAACACGACTTAGTTCCTCGTGCACTATATGTATTGAATGTCGTCACTAAATCCGCAACAGTAACATCTTTGCGTGCATCCAAAGAAAGAGGGGCCGGGGGAATAATTTGATCATAACCTAATTGTCGAGCATATCGGACTGGATAATATGGTACGACCATTTGGTTGCCAAGACGTAATGGCAATAAATTTTGTCGTAAACTCAAAAAATAGTGAAGGATTTCGATGGGAAACACAGAGGTATCTCTGCCTGGATTAGCTTGATCTTCCCATGAAAGTTGGTCATTGTCTGGTAAGAAATGCCCAAATGGTCTAAACTTGAACGATCGGGGATTCCGCATTAAATCTCGAGCTCCTTTCAAACTATGAGCACCGGCTGCCCGCTCCAAAATACTCAGTAAGAAGGGGATTCCTGGCCTAAGTTCAAACTCCCTCAATTATAAGTGGAAGGAAAATGGGCTCCCACCCATCCAAAGAAATAATGAATAGGGAAATGAGCTCCCGAATTCCCTGGATCGCTACACTTCTTTAATTGGTCAAAGCCGTAAAATATGCTAGCAAGGACGGCTGGACTGACAGCATAAATAGCTCCATTTGCCATCTCCCCTGCTATTATGAACGTTTCGGCACGGACACTTGTTTCCTGAGTCGGAAGTGCGAACCTGCTTAAGAAAAGTGCTAAAAAAGCCGAGAAATAAGTCCCGCGACTAATAACACTGGTACGACCCAGAGGTGAAAACTTAAGTTAGTCGATGTTGCTCCTCTTAAACGAAAACTGTCACCCCATCTGACACCTGGGTCTTTATCTATGAACCTCTGAGCAAAGGTATGAAAGGATTGTGGGCTATAGAATTCTTCATTCAATAAAAAAACACGACCTGATTTCAAAAACATTAAATCAATACCATCCTCTTGCCGGGGTTTAGAAAGATGTGACCCCAAACTCCCAAACTTCAACGATCTGCTTAGACTTGTCCACCACTCGTCAGTTGGTGATGCATGATGTCTTCTGTGAGCTACGTCAGGGCTAAAACAAGGAAGTTGTCTTCGCAAGGATACCCCAGAGAAATCATTCCCGATATCACCCGATCTTCTAATTCGATCAGCTTTACAACCAAAAGATTTCTCTTTTGACATGATTAATAAGAAGAAATCTGTGAAAATGAATAAATAAATAAATAAAAAGGGGAGTTAGATTACATTTCAAAATCCATTTGAATTTTGTTTTATTGACATCAAGATCGATGGTCAATATAAAATCAACCTCATAATTTTTGTTGATTTTTAGAAAATATTTTTAGGAACGTTTCGATCTCTATAAACAACCTGAAATCAGTCAGATCGGCCTGGGTAGCCAAAGTAGATCTTTCGGATTTAATTTCAACCACCCAATCTGCATTGAGGTCGATGGTCAATATAAAATCAACCTCATAATTTTTGTTGATTTAAAATATATATATTTTTAGGGACATTTCAATCTCTGTAAGCGTTCCAATTTCAGTCAGATCTGCCCGGGTAGCCAAAGTAGATCTTTCGGATTTAATTTCAACCACCCGATCTACATCGAGATCGATGGTCAATATAAAATCAACCTCATAATTTTTGCTGATTTTTTAGAAAATGTTTTTAGGGACATTTCGATCTCTGTAAACACCCTGAAATCAGTCAGATCTGCCCAGGTAGCCAAAGTAGATCTTTGGATTTAATTTTGACCATCCGATCTGCATTGAGATCGATGGTCAATATAAAATCAACCTTATAATTTTTGTTGATTTTTAGAAAATATTTTTAAGGACGTTTTGATCTCTGTAAACGTCCCAAAATAAGTCAGATCTACCCGGGTAGCCAAAGTAGATCTTTCGAATTTAATTTCGATAACCCAATCTACATCGAAATCGATGGTCAATATAAAATCAACCTCATAATTTTTGTTGATTTTTAGAAAATATTTTTTAGGAACGTTTCGATTTCTGTAAACAACATGAAATCAGTCAGATCTGCCCGGGTAGCCAAAGTAGATCTTTCGGATTTAATTTCGATCACCCAATCTACATCGAGATCGATGGCCAATATAAAATCAACCTCATAATTTTTGTTGATTTTTAGAAAATATTTTTAGGAGCGTTTCGATCTCTGTAAATAACCTGAAATCAGTCAGATCTGCCTGGGTAGCCAAAGTAGATCTTTCAGATTTAATTTCGGCCACTCGATCTACATCGAGATCGATGGTCAATATAAAATCAACCTCATAATTTTTGTTGATTTTTAGAAAATATTTTTAGGAACGTTTCGATCTCTGTAAACAACCTGAAATCAGTCAGATCTGCCTGGGTAGCCAAAGTAGATCTTTCAGATTTAATTTCGGCCACCCGATCCACATCGAGACCGATGGTCAATATAAAATCAACCTCATAATTTTTTTTTATTTTTAGAAAATATTTTTAGGAACGTTTCGATCTCTGTAAATTTTAACAGCAATTTCATAATTATTGTTATCGATTTATTAAGGTTCGTAAATTTTAACTGGATCGTTTAAGAGATTTAGGAGATTCATTTTAGTAGATGGAGAGCGTTCTCGTAAGAATCGCAAATCCAATCTAAGAGATTCATCTTGATAATCGGAGAGCGTCCTCGTAAGAATCGCAATTCCTATAACCATAAATCAGTATACAGTATTCCCGTAGGAATTACCGTCCGATTAATCTCGAAATAAAAAAATTCATCTCCTGAAAAATCTCTCAGATCATCCGATGGACCCAAAAAATTCAATGATCAAATCTCCGTAAAAAATAGGATCACTAGTCAGATTTCAATGAATCGAATCTCTGTAGAGAATACGATCATTAATCAGTAATAAAATTCTCATAAGAAATAAAATTTATATTGATTTTCATCAATTTTTTTTAATTATTATTATAATTTTCATTTTTTTTTTTAAAATAATAATAATAATAAATCGAGGAGGCACCTGTTGACTCGAAAATTTTTGAATTGGGAACTCTTTCTTCTTCCACTTAGCCTTAAAAAATCAGATAGAATAAATTAATAGAAGGAATTAGGAAAATAAACTATTTATAGTTTCTTTTTTAACAAATCCTACTCTAAATAGGATTTAAAGTCCTAAGCTATGTCAGACACCTACGTGGCTAAATAAAACATTTATCCACCTAGGTGGATAGAAAATATACCTGGCCACCTAGCTGGATAGAAAAATACTTATCCACCTAGGTGGATAGAAAATATACCTAGCCACCTAGCTGGCTAGAAAAATACTTATCCACCTAGGTGGATATAAAAATATTTATCCACCTAGGTGGCTAGAAAAATATGCTTAGCCACCTAACTAGCTAAAAAAATACTCATTCACCTAGATGGATAGAAATATACTTATCCACCCTAGGTGGATAGAAAAATATTTATCCACCCTAGGTGGATAGAAGTATACTTATCCACCGTAGGTGGATAGAAAAATATTATCCACCCTAGGTGGATAGAAAAATACTTATCCACCTAGGTGGATAGAAAAATATTTATCCACCCTAAGTGGATAGAAATATACTTATCCACCCTAGGTGGACAGAAAAATATTTATCTACCTAGGTGGCTAGAAAAATAATTATTCACCCTAAGAAGATAGAAAAATATTTATCCACCTAGGTGGATAGAAATATACTTATCCACCCTAGGTGGATAGAAAAATACTTATCCACCTAGGTGGCTAGAAAATATACGTAGTCACCTAGGTGACTAGAAAAATGCTTATCCACCTAGGTGGATAGAAAAATATATATCTACCCTAGGTGGATAGAAATATACTTATCCACCTAGGTAGCTAGAAAATATACGTAGTCACGTAGGTGGCTAGAAAAAATACTTATCCACCTAGGTGGATAGAAAAATACTTATCCACCCTAGGTGGATAGAAAAATACTTATCTACCTAGATGGCTAGAAAATATACGTAGTCACCTACGGTGGCTAAAAAAGTACTTATCCACCCTAGGTGGATAGAAATATACTTATCCACCCTAGGTGGTTATGAGAAAAGAATGATCCGCGTGAAAACAAAAACTTACGCAGCCCTCCCAACCGCTCATTTCATGAAAACCTTACCGGAACCGTAGGATCGTAACTTCTATAACCGCTACCATAAATCTATAAATAGCAGACCCGTCCTCATTGGAAGGGATCCGAAAATTCTGACCAGAGAGCTCTGCCGAAAATATCTACAACTCTTCTAAAAAGACTTTAGGGTGATCTCCGAGATTCTGACTATTTTTTTCTTCTTTTTTTATTTTCTTTTTTTAAAAGTGGACGGGAGGAATAAGTTAGGATTATGACTTTTAGGATAAGGGCTACGGCCCTTACCTAAAGGAGAGGCGCTTAGGATAAGAGCTACGGCTCCTCCTAAGTGGGATTTATAATTACAATTTGGGATTACGCGTTACGACTGCACTCCAATCTCTCACAGACTTAGAAATAGTTAAGCCATGTGGGTACGACCCTGGGCATAACTCCTAGTACACTCGGATTGCAACCACAAATTCGATGCTCATACGAGTTGCAATCACGAACCCAAAGAATGATTTCGGACTATAATACCCAAAATATTCACCTATGATAATTAGAGTTTCCCTCGCAGTTCGGATCATCACTCCCTCAAATGAGGGTTTGGACCTTAACCTCGAGATCGGAAATTCTTTCACAGTGGACTCATTGACTTTTAGTTAAAACAATCATAATGTGAGATCGTAATGAGATCCAACGGTGGATTTATTGCATTTTGACTAGATCTTGTGATTTTGGTCAAATCCAACAATGGAATTATTGACTTTTAGTCAAACGATCATAATGAGAGATCATAATGAGATTCAACGGTGGATTTATTGCATTTTGACTAGATCTTGTGATTTTGGTCAAATCCAATGATGGAATTATTGACTTTTAGTCAAACGATCATAATGAGAGATCATAATGAGATCCAACGGTAGATTTATTGTATATTGACCAAATCTTGTGATTATGGTCAAATCCAACGGTGGAATCATTGACTTTTAGTCAAACGATCATAATGTGAGATCATAATGAGATCCAACGGTGGATTTATTACATATTGATCAGATCTTGTGATTTTGATCAAATCCAATGGTGGATTCATTGACTTTTAGTCAAATGATCATAATGTGAGATCGTAACGAGATCCAACGGTGGATTTACTATGCATTGACCAAATATTAAGATATTGATCAAATCCAACGGTAAAATCATTATAAAATCATCTATGATCATCAAATTTTAAGGAATTTGACGATATCTAACTCATGATTAGACACTCTATCACTGAAAGTGATAATTCTTCTGATAATCAGTTGCACGAAAAATAGATTTGGTATTCGAACTCATCTTTGAGACCAGAGAACAAGAATTCGTTTTAAGACTCGTCCACGAGTTTCTTTCTCCAGTAATGACTCGTGCTTTTCGATCAAATGGACCCGGCTTTTGGAGGGGTTCTCCCATCTGTCGTCCCCTATTTCATATTTCTCAAATTTCCGATGAAGATAGTCTGATATCCATCTATCTCATGACGGATTGAAGATGTCAATGAAGACTTAGAATTAGAATCTTAGTTTTGTTTATTTCAGAGATGTAATTACGTTATTATCTTTTAGTAGCTTTTTATCAGAGGTATTCAATTTTGATGTAATTAATGGGGAATCGACTGCGATACTCGGAAGTGTAAGGTTCGCCATTTTAATAAAATCCTCTCCTAGCGAGGGAAAATTTGTTATGATTAATTTGTGTTAGATTTATATCCTATGCAAATTTGTTGTTTACAATGAAATAAATAAAATAATTAGGGTTACGCTACTTACGCAAACCGTAGATCTAAAGAAAATAGAAATGGAAAAAGAGTTGGCCTCGCACCAAACCGCAAGCGGGAATCAAAGAATCACTCTCCATTTTGAGAAAATTACACCCTCACGAAAGTTTAGAACTCTCAATTTTGCATAAGCAATTTTCATTAACCAAAAACTAATAATAAAGTTGTTTACAAGCCTTTAAATAGGCTAACCAATGCATAAACCTAGAAATCCTAGTGCAACTCTAATTCCTAGTTCAAATAAAAGAAATATCCTAATTCTTCTAAAACAATAAAATAAAGTCCTAAAACAATAAGGAAACTAATCATATTTCTAATAAAAGAAACAAATTCTATTTTCTAAAATAAAAAAATAAAAGAGACTAATCCTAATTCAATTAGGGTTCTTGAAATTCGTCACTTTCTGTGCAGCTTTCGGAAACTGACTATAACTTCTTCAATACTTGTCGGAATTGCACGTTTTTTGGGTCGTTGGAAAGCTATTTCGATAAGCTTTCAAATATGACCAATTTCGCATCAATCCAACTTTGTTTGACACTTCAAAATAGGTCAAACATAAAAGTGACGGGATTGAAAGTTGAAGAGCCTAATAAATTTTGGATTTTCTTCTTTCTGATCAAACGGGTCTTTAATGGGTCTTTTTTAAAAACTCATTCGCGGGTCCACTTTCTCTTTTGACGCCTCCTCTTTATCCGACCACGATTCAAACAGGCGGATCTAAAGTTCGCATCACAAACTCATATCGGGAAGAAGAATATTCAAGCATAAAGCATTCAAAATATTGAATTAATTAAATAAAAAGAGTTTACAAGCCTCTTGATATAGGCCACCAATAATTATTTCGAAAT
The DNA here is from genome assembly GCA_021018995.1 of Chloranthus sessilifolius. Lineage (NCBI taxonomy): Eukaryota > Viridiplantae > Streptophyta > Magnoliopsida > Chloranthales > Chloranthaceae > Chloranthus > Chloranthus sessilifolius. Next base: position 25,736,432 of record CM037597.1, on the reverse strand, counting down.
AAAAAGAGTCCTAAAACAATAAAGACTAAAAAATAGATAATTTTCGCAGAAAAATAGAACAGGATATCGCTCACAACGCTACCGTGATACTGCTCACAACGCTACTGTGGTTCTGCTCGCGCAGAATCGATGTGGTCCGAATCTGATGTCCATGTATATGGCGTCCCCGTCACCATGTGTGACACCTACTGTTTGCATTAGACACATCCATTGGCTTCCGCTTCCTGTTTTCGATTTTGAGGACTATAAAACCCCATATCGTTCTTATTTAAGGAGCAGATGTAGTAAGTACTTCACACTGCTTGCTATCTCGTCTACTGTGAGGGTTTACATTTGAGTTTCAAGTGGAAAGGAGCGTTAGCTTTACTTTGCTAAGTAGGTGAAAAAAAACTATCAAATCCCTATGATGAGATAGATTACATACATGCGTTTTGTCGCATCCCCTGCTAGCAACGCACTACAACGAACTCTGGTCGTAGTGAGAAGTAGGCAAGGGTTGGCTAGGGCATCCCTTGTTTTAAGCGACGCCTTACAATAGATTCCGGCTGTAGTGAGAAATAGGAATCCCCTATAAGCAAAGCGCTAGGGATGATTAACAATATATGCACCAACTTGAGGGAACGTGTTGGACTGTATTAGGGTTAGTATGAGTTGATGTGCTAAGTAGAGTAATAGTATTCTTGTTCTAGTTTTCATAATATCAATATACATGAGATATTGTACAAAGTATATAAGCTATCTTCTCCAATCTAACCCTACCCCTACAAACTTAGTTTTATTCATTTCTTGTGTAACAAATTGGCATATGCTTCAACAACACATTCTTAGCACTCAGCCTCAAACTAGGTGATACCGAGGATATCTAGAATTTCACCCTCCTTGTGGAAGGATTAAAATCATTCATGAGGATTTTGATCTCCCACAACCAATCAGGGATTACAGCTAGCAAACATATAATCGATGGCATCATCATGGCTCACAAGGTTTATTGACTCAATTCACAAGTCAGAGATAGAAGGAATAATGCTTGAATTGGATTTATCTAAAGCTTACAATGATATAATCGAATGTCCACAACTCATTGGGTGATGGGAAAAAAAAAGAACTTCAACATGAAATGGAGAAGGTTTTGGAGATGTGTCTCAAAAGATAAAGTCTCAGTATAACAAATGGAGCCAAGAGGGATATCTCTTTGCCACCGAGGTCTAAGAAAAGGGAAACCAGTGTCCCCATTCTCCTCTTTAACAGCCGTGGTAATGGACTGATTTTGATATGTTCCTCTTTAGTCTACACTGATTTCAAAGGCTGTTGTGACCCTTAATGACTTTCTTTTACCTTTAAATCCAGGGGACCTGATTATATTTACAAAAGCTGTCCAATAGTGATGTAAATAAAGATGAGGTAGCAAGTGTTGAATCTTATAACATATCAGGTTGTGAAATAGGTTCATCGCCTCCAACATAGTTAGGAATGCCTCTCAAGGCAGGAGCCTAACTAATTGCAATCCAATTCTTGTGAAACTCAAGCTTGGACTCGAGTTGTGGAAAGGGATAAATTTATTACTCATGGGGTGCATAACAATGTTAAAAGCTTCCCTAACAAACTTATCAATCTATCAAATGCTCCTTCTTAAGATCTCAGCTATTGTAGTGGGTTGAAGAGTGAATTTACAAAAAATATTTTATGGAGTACGAGTAGCAAAACTAAGGTCTCCTGCATCCCTTAACCAAAGAAAGAAAAAAAAAAACCACCAACCAAGACTAAAAGATGTTGACCACAGGATTCTGGAGGGTCTAATACTTTCTCCCTCACATAATTACAATGAACCTTTCCTTAGAAAATGGTGGTGGAAGATCGTCTCTACTTGCATGTCAAATGTGTAAGATCCGTGGTTCAATGTTATAATGGCCAAGTACAAAGCCGATGAAGGATTCCTTCATCTAGGGAATTGGAGACAAAGAGATTCCGCACGAACCTCTGTAGAAGGGATGGAAGAATGCTTTTAATAAAGTGTCTCTTTTCATTCAATATATCATTGGTGATGGTTACAATATCCTTTTCTGGAAAGATATTTCATGAGAGGGTATCTCTTTTAAAACTTGTTTCCCTAACATATATGGAAAAACGACTATAAATGATTTGGTCAAAGATTTCTTGTAATCCTCGGGGGAACATGGTAGTTTGACACCAATATTTAGTGAAGGAGATTCCAATAGATGATTTGAGGAATTCCTTGAACTCCAAACTGCCTTGAGCAACCTCGTGGTCAACAATGAGGCTTGGCCAAATTCAGCTATTTGGTCTCCCTAAATTTCGAGAAGGATCTCGTTTAAATCTCTCTGTAATGCAAATTCGAACAATAAATATCACAAATTATGGAAACCTAAGCCTTCTTCTGGAACCCAAGATCAGCAGCTGGAGAGGCAAAACATTTCTCCCGTGATCTCTTGTTCTCTATTCGGAAATCCAACTAACAACGTGATCCACTTGTTTACATTGCCATGGATTACATTAATCTAGTTTCAAATTTTTAATTTGGTAGTTCATGAGGAGCATATATATATCTGGCTTATCTAGCTACATATAAATGATACTCCTCGAACTAGATATTTTTCGCTTTCTTCTATCTTTGCAGCTCTACGGGAGGTGTGAACGAAAGAATTGCAAATTCTAGTCAACACTGAGGTTAATGTCATTATAAAAATAAGAAATAAAAATTGTCATTAAAAGTGTCAGAAGGAGTAAGGATTTCAGCCTATGTTTTGGTTGTATATATATTGAAGAAGTGTACGTACATCTTCTACGGAAGGTCTACAGTCCTCCCATCATATGGGTATGCCGAATACAAGTTGGGTAAAGCTCAATTTTGATGGAGTGGAAAAAGTAAACCTGGACATGATGGAGTTGGCGGTGCTTCTGGTACAAAAACTTAGTGATCCAATTCCTACATCAAACCAAAGAAATTTCCCATCACCTATAGCAGTTGCATAAAATTCCTCAATGTCCTTCCTAACATGGGAAAATATTTCCTAAAATCACGACATGTTCTTTGCATTTATTTAGGAAACATTGCTTGCCAAATTGTGGACATTTTTTAATACTCATCCCAGGATGAATTTCCAGGGCATGGTCACAAGGAAAATTAAAAGTGTTCTAAAGCCACTATAGCTCAATCACCTCCATTAAACAATATATGCACCCTTCCCATATCTGGCCTCCAAGATAAACACCAACAGCTCCAATTATATATGCTAAAACCCACTGCAACTATGCTCACAAAAAACCTTCCGAGCCACTATTTGACCAAGATCATTTAACTTCCGTATTCCATGAAACATTCTCCATGCTTTCAGTGCACCACTATTAAAAGTATGCCCAACAGCCCAATTACCTCAAAGGACAAGGCCCCATGTCACAGTGGAACCACCCATCTAATTCCCTTTTAATATTATTGCCTTATTTATTATTGTTATGTCATTTGAAATATTTTTGTGTATTATTTTTTAAGGGTCTTCCCTTTCGTACTCTTGCTTTCTCTTCTCCTTTAATAAAATAAATAATTAATTCAAAAAAAAAAAACAATTATCCATCCTACAAGCATGTTTTTGCAAAGACTAACCTGTTATGCAAGACCAGCTCAGTGAATTTTGTAATGATTGTTAAGGACTGCACTTATCCACTAAATCCTTAGATATAATAGTGCATCTATCAAAATATTGTAAGTGGATAATCACATGACCAACCTTGCTTGAAGGATATCCTCCCTTGGGATATCAATCTCCTAGTGAATGTACTTTGTTTTTCAAAATATCAAAGGTTCTCTTTAGTTCCAATACACTGAATTCACTTCTAGTACTGCATAAGATATCTCCCTGTACATGGAGCACTATATATAACTCTACGTATTGTAAACATGAATATGGCAGCATATTATCTAATTTGTGCACGACGCACTTATAAATACTCTCACATTCTTGTGCATGGGATAACTTAGATCTACCCATGCTTCTAATAATAATGGAACTTTTAATGTGTTTCAGTGGATCTGTCTATGCCCATCAACATGAAGGATCCGTCCTACCTCAGGAAAAATATCTGGTGCTGTTCTCGTGAATTGAAGTTCTTGTAGGATCAAAAATTATTTACTGTACCTTCAAATGGTAGTAAAATTAAAGAGAAAATCATTTACAATGAAAAGCAAAAACATCTATCATGCATCAATGCATACTAAAATGCTGAAGCAACAGGACTCTCCTATGATACTGTCCTAGTATTATATTTAATATTAAAGATGTTCACCAAAGAAACATACTACCAAAAGGTTTCATCAACAGGCATGACTTAAGTTGATCTTTATAGGAAATTGTATTACAAACTATAATTAATAAGAAATTTTATATATTAGCAGTTTAGAAACAAATAGGCTGTTGATGTTTACAACTGAAGTTGCATCCATTCTTTTATACTGTAGGATAAAATTACTACGATGATAATTTGAGAAATCAAAACTAACTTCTATTGCAAGTATAAAGGTATTTTCATCCAAAAGCAGCTAAAAAACAAAAAGGAGTGGAGACAAAAAAAATTGGGCTCAAAATATCAACTGCGTAGTAAAAGGAAATGCAATTAGATGAAAAATTAAGAGTATACGTAATATATATGGAACGCGTAAAAAATAAGGAAAAAAAAAAAATACAAGCTTCAACAACATAAGCAATAAATGGAAAAATTATAAGAAAATATAAGAGAGCCATGCTGAGAGTACTATAGCATACCTGACGGGAAATTCAGATCCGCATGTTTGGACCGTGGCCGAGTCAATCGAAGAAAATCAGCAAGGAAGAAATTGACCCATAAATGGGCTTTCAAACGGCCCGTGAAGAAATCAAAACCGGGCATAAAGGAGGAGAAACCAGGCATAAAGGATGAAAGCGAGATTTCCGTTCGATCGAATACTAATTTCAATCGAACGAAATTTCGTTTGATCGAACACTAATTTTGATCAATCGAAACTTTCGTTCGATCGAATGCTAATTTCAATCGAATGAAATCGCGCAAAAGAGTTTTAGTTGTTTTAAACTTCTAATTTCGAACTTTAGTTTTAGGGGTTTATTTGTCTTTTATTTAATATTCGTTTTAGGGTTTTCTTTTATTATAAGACCTCCTAAATAAGGTCTTTAAACAATGTAATTAGCGGAGAAGTTTTTTATTATTGAATGAAAGAGAGTTGCTTTTGTGCAAGCCCTAGAGAGCTTGTGAAAAGTTTTCAATCAAGGGAGTGAATCCTTCAAACCTTGAGGAGTGAGCAATCGTTTCTCGTGCGAAGCCGACGTACAACCGTGGTGTGAAGCTTCAGAAAACCCTTGATGTGAAGCCTTGGAATCTATCCTTTTATGTTGTCTTTTCTCTAGTTGTCAGCGTTTATCCCGCGTCAGTTTTGGTATCAGAGCCTTGAAATCCATCATGAGTAAAGAACAATTTATCGAAGCCTTGCACGAGTTGAATGGATTCATGATGGCTAGAATGGGATCGTTCATGGATCGGCGAAAGCTCCTTAATTTGTATCAGACAATTGGTAAGATTGGACGAGCATGGGAGGCAGTAAAAACTAGATCGCAGAGTCTGAGGTATTTGAATTCAACACCTCGATATTCGCCAGCTTTATATGATCGAGCGTTTACTCTTGAGATTAAAAGTGAGTTAACAAATACACGTCGGATAGCGGAGGCATTAAGCAGCGGTCTCGTTCAAGAATTTCTTGAGGATTTTCTTCTCAAATTATAAGAAGAAATCATATCGGTGAGACATGAAGCTTTGAGATTTAAGATTTCAAAGCCCGTGTTCGTTAACCCAAAGCCCATTCAATAAATCAAGCCCGTCACCGACCCTAGCCGACCTCATCTCACCTAAAATTGTTATCGATCCTCTACCCGAACCAGTGGTTGTACCTGTATCGGTGGAGGATACCGAACCTATAGTAAATCAAAGTACTTCCATGCTTATGGAAGAACCGATGGCGCCCGTTGTTCACGCAGATCCAGTTATCAAAGTTGATCTTGTTCCAGAACAACGTCTGGTTAAAGAGTTCATACCAGTTGCTGAGACCGTGGCAGATCTCGAAACCGTCGAAGAGCCCAACATCGTTGAAGTCCAAGCATCCATGATAGGCCCTACCGAACCCGCAATCATCGAAGCACAGGCATCTGTGATTGTCCCTACCGAGTCCGAGACCATTCAAAAGTTCAAGATCCATGGGGAACAAGCATACTTGATAACGCTTATCGATGTCGGCCAAAGTTCGAGGTCGAACTTTTTCAAAGTCGAGGAGATTGACGGGGAATTCAGATCCGCATGTTTGGACTGTGACCGAGCCAATCGAAGAAAATCAGCAAGGAAGAAATTGACCCATAAATGGGCTTTCAAATGGCCCGTGAAGAAATCAGAACCGGGCATAAAGGAGGAGAAACCAGGCGTAAAGGACGAAAGCGAGATTTTCGTTCAATCGAACAAAATTTTCATTCGATCGAACACTTATTTCGATCGAACGAAATTCGTTCGATCGAATACTAATTTCGATCAATCGAAAATTTCGTTTGATCGAACGAAATCGCTCAAAAGAGTTATAATTGTTTTAAACTTCTAATTTCGAACTTTAGTTTTAGGGGTTTATTTATCTTTTATTTAATATTCGTTTTAGGGTTTTCTTTTATTGTAAGACCTCCTATATAAGGTCTTTAAACAATGTAATTAGTGTAGAAGTTTTTGATTATTGAATGAAAGAGAGTTGCTTTTGTGCAAACCCTAGAGAGCTTGTGAAAAGTTTTCAATCGAGGGAGTGAATCCTTCAAACCTTGAGGAGTGAGCGCGGTTTATGCGACATATCTGCAGTGTGAAGCTTCGGAAAACCCTTAGTGTGAAGCCTTGGAATCTATCTTTTTAGTTTGTCTTTTCTCTAGTTGTCAGGTATTATTTTTCTTTCTTTCCATTGATAAAAGAACAAAAATCCCAAAATAATTGTATTCCATGATATCATTAATTTCCCTTTTTGAACTATTTATTCAAGTTTCATCTCCTTCAAAATCCCTAAGGAATCAAATTCGATATTGCAATTATCGCTTGATACCCTAAACTAGAACGAATTCCGAGTTCCTTCATCGGAGTCGTTTTTCTAGATCGAAAAATTTTACGCATGCGACGCTAAAATGGATTAATCTAATTGTTTTATTAATTTCATTGAATTAATTTTATGCGTTGCTTGATTTTGAATATTTCCACTATTCAATTCATTCTAAAAGTTAATCCCAAATTTGCATATTAGGATTTTAGCGTTTGTCCCGCGTCAATACCAATCATCTCTTCCTTCAAACAGGATTGAGATAATATTAAATGTGTCCTTGAGCATGACTAAGTGATCAATGATGAGACTATATGAGATAATAAACAGTAATTGTTGATCAATGTCTACATTTAATATTAGTCATGATGGCCACCATCAGTGTTGTCAAGGCGACACCATGGCGGTATAGCGCCGTGGCTCGCCATATATACCATAATAGCGAGAGGTCAGCAAATGGCAACGCTATAGCGTCACCATGGCGGTATGGCGCCATAGCGCCACCATATACGCTATTCATATATTGTTATATAAGTTATAATTTAATTATAAGTCCCAGTAGTTATATGATAAGTTATATAAGTTATAAGATAAACTTATAAGTTCTTTAACTTATAAAAAACACATACAAAAGGGGACTTAGGGCTATTAGAGGCTTATCGCTCTCCCACTCTCGCCTCCCTCTCTCGATCTCCTGCTTCACCAACACAAGGTACGCCCATTTATTTATTTATTTTCTGTTTTCTTTTCTTTTTTTTTACTTTTTTATTTTTTGTTCTGTTTTTGTGTTTATTTATTTTTGTTTTTATTTTTCTGTTTTGGTTTAGCAGTTCAGCAGCTCCTTCACGGCTCGACACGACACGCGGCTCCTTCGCAGCACAGTAGGCCATTTTTATTTTTATTTTCTGTTTTTTTTTCTAGTTTTTCTGGTTTTTTTTCCTCTATTTTTTCTGTTTTTTTCTGTTTTTTTGTTTTTTTTTTTTTTTTCTGTTTTTTTGTTCTCTATTTTTTTTTCAGTTTTTTGTTGTCAGTTTTTTCTATTTTTTTTTAGTACCTTTAAATCCACCCATCGAATCTTTGAGTTGACCCATGCTCAAACCCATTGACTGGTCTGAATCCGACGATGCAAATTCTCTTACCAAGTTTTTATTTCACAGGGTATCCGATCCCAAAAATAAAAAGTGGCCTTAACATCACGTGGAACTCATCATGGTCAAATAAGTTCAGTTTTTTGGGATGTTTACCATGTGAAATAAAAAACTTCCCGTCTAATGGTACACCCATGATCTCAAGATCCATCATGGGAAAGACTGTGATGAAAAACAATTAGCATCGTCTGAATCAAAGCAGTCAATGGGTTTCAACATGGGTGAACTCAAAAGATTCGGTGGGTGGATTTAAAGGTACTCTTTTTTTTCAGTTTTTTTGTTGTCTGTTTTTTTTCTGTTTTTTTATTCTGTTTTTTTTTTATTCTTTAAAAAGCATACCCTATGGCCTATAGAAAATTAGAAATATATATTTTCTTGTGCTCAGCCTTCCAATTCTAAGGGAAATGAATGAGGTTGTTTAGGATATTAAAATGAATTATTATTCATTTTGTAAAGTAAAATTCTTGGGATTAGTTTTTTTTTTTTTCCTCATTTTTGACATTCAGAAAAATTAGTGGGATTAGTTTTTTCTATTTTTTTTTCCTATATCTTTTAACATGCCATGGTGTACACTTGTAGCTCCCATATTAATATTAATATGAATTCCGAAACAGTATTTTATGGATGACTCAAGTTCGTCTTCCGTGAGCTTAAGGAAAGACCCCGGGTGGAAATATGCTCATCTTGTGGATGAGAGGAACACAAATACCATGACATGCAATTTTTGTACGAAGACTACAAAGGGAGGAATAACCCGACAAAAGCAACATCTTGCTGGGGTAGGAAATAATGCAACAGAATGTCTTAAGTGTCCTCCAGACGTGAGAGAGGGAATGAGACAAGTTTTGAGTATGTCAAAAATACAAAAGGTGACCAAGAGAAGGATGGTATGTGACTCGATAGATGAGCGTAATGTACTTGGGAGAGTTGTTGAGAAGGATGTGTATACAAAATTTGTAGATATGGATGTTGAAGAAATATATGGATCGATCGGTCCTAGGAGAAAGGGCTCTACAAATCCTCGTACAAGAGGCCCTATGGATGGGTTTATTACTACAAATTTGACAATGGAAGGGAGGCAAAAATCTAAACAAACGACATTGAATGATAGATATAAGAAAGAAGAGAGAGAAAAGGCCTATTAGTTATTAGGTAGATGGTTTTATCAAGCAGAGATTCCTTTCATACAGTTCACTTGAAAAGTTTTGCAACGGCCTTGGAAGCACTGGGCCAATTTGGTCTTGGGTGAAGCCCCCATCGTATCATGAGCTAAGAGTAAGCATATTAAAGGAGGTGACCTTTACTTATTCTATATTAAAGAAGCAGAGAGAGAGTTAGGAGAGATATGGGTGCACCTTAATGTCTAATGGTTGGACAGATAAGAGGGGAAGAAATCTTATTAATTTTTTGGTGAATACTCCAGATGGGACTGTTTTTGGAATCAATTGATGCATGATCATATATGAAGGATACTCATACTCTATTTACCATGTTGGATGGTATGGTAGAGAAAATAGGGGAGAAACATGTAGTTCAAGTTGTGACAGATAATGCTGCTAATTATGTGGCAGCTGGTAGAATTTTAATGCAAAAAAATTGTCTTTATTTTGGACTCCGTGTGTTGCTCATTGTCTTGATCTTATTCTGGAAGACATTGGGAAGCTACAATTGGTGAAGAAGTGCATAGACAAAGCCTCCGCATTGACTGTATTTTTATACAATCATAGTTATATCTTAAACATGATGAGAAAGTTTACAAAACAACGTGATTTGGTGCGGCAAGCTGTGACACGCTTTGCGACCGCGTTTCTCACTCTTCAAAGGATCTATTTACATAAGAAAGCTTTGAGAAAAATGTATATATCCGAGGAGTGGGCTACACATAGGTTGGCAATCACGGAAAAAGATAAAAGGGCATGTGATATGGTTTTGAATCCGAAGTTTTTGACCGACATAGAATATGTAGTGAAAATATCAAGGCCCTTGGTGAAGTGTTGAGGTTGGTTGATAGAGAAAAGCCTGCTATGGGATACCTCTATGAGGCAATGGATGTGGCGAAGACTGCGATTAAAAAGGCGCTTAAGGATCAAACTAAGCTATATGAGCCACTTTGGCAATTGATTGATAAGAGATGGGATGATCAAATGTATAGTCCCTTGCATGCAGCTGGTTACTACTTCAATCCTGTGTTCTATTATAAAAATCCCAACATTGAGATAGATAGAGAGGTTAATGAAGGCCGCATTGCTGTCACTGAACGCCTTGTATCGAATCCTCAGATGCAAGATGCAATAGTGATGGAACTTGAGAGGTAACAATACTTACAATATAACTTAGTTTATTGATTATTTGAATTTGCTTGAGTTTATCAATCAATCTTTTCCACTTTTCAGTTATGCACATGCAAAAGGGAGCTTGGGTGGGTCAATGGCAATAAGACATAGGGAGTTGCTTACTCCTGGTATGTAAGCAAGTAGCCAACTACAATTGACTTCTCGCCTTCTCACCGATTTCTCCTATTCAACACTTCAATTTTAATATTCAGAGTTAGTACTGACATAAATATTTCAATATGTGAACAGTTTCATGGTGGAGACAATATGGAAGTAGTTATAAAAATTTACAATGGTTGGCAATTCGTGTGTTGAGTTTGACATGTAGTTCTTCTGATTGCGAGCGCAACTGGAGCACTTCTGAGCATGTAAGTGACTAACTTATTTATATTAGGCATTGATTTAGTTATCTTATTATTATTGATTTATAATAAATAAATATACTTGTATTATTTATTTTACATATTCACTCTAAAATGAGGAATCGATTGGAGCAAAAAAGACTGAGCTACTTAGTGTTTGTTAAATATAACCAAAGTTGATGGAAAGGCATCAAAATCAAGATGTTATTGATCCAATTAGACTCAAAGATAATGAAGAAAGTGAGTGGATTACTCCTGAGGAGGACCGTGTCTTTGATGGAGAAGATTTGACTTGGTCACATGTAGCTGATGCTACTGGTGCATATGAAACAAGGAGTTTAAGGCCACGAACAAGATCTCGATATCAAAGTGGTCAAACTCAAACTCAAAGAGGAAAGCAACCTCTAGTGAGAGAAAATGAAGAAAGTGATGCTGATGCGTCTGAAGGAGAGGAGGACGAGACTTATCTAGAAAATGATGGAGATAATGAAGATGTTGACCTCACTGGCGCAGCATTAGGAGCCGTGGACATCGATATGGATTTCAATGATTGGGATTGAATTATGAACATTTTATAAGACTTTTTGTTATATTTGAATAATTGAATTATGATCTAATGTACTTGAACATAATAACACTTTATGTTTTTTTTATGTGGTTGTGCTTAAATGTTTTAATTAATGATTATGGAATTATAATGTTTTAATTATGGAATTATGGTAGAGTAATTGATGGACATACATGATGGCCCTATTTAATATTTAGGTAGGTAACTAGGTATACTTGATTTTTATAAGTTTATTGTTAGTTATTTAGTAATTACTTAATTATACTTTTTTCTTTTACAGGTTTCATGCGACTTTTTTGGCTCCATCACGAATTGAGCGATGGGCGTCACTCACTGCATACCCGTATGTGTACTTGTCTACTTCATATTTCATAATTCATATCTTTCAAGATTTATATATTTGCTTATATTTGATATTTATATGTGCTCATGTTGCAAATTTATTGATGTACCATATTTGATTTCTATTTATTGGTATTTATTTATGCTTGATTTTTCATAGTTGAATTTTTTTCGTCTTCTATTAAAATATAAATATTTTTAAAAATAGTAAAAAAATTAGAAAAAAGAAATAATATTGATTAATAAATATAAATAAATAATTATTAAATAAATAAATAAATATAACAAATAGCCTCGCCATGGCCTGGCAAGCGTCTTCGCCATAACCTCGCCACACCGCCTTAACTACCTTGGCCACCAGAAACAATCTACCAAAAGTTTCTATTACCATCCATGTAACTTTAAGTTCATTTTTAGAGATAGACATAATAACCTAATGTAAAAAGGAAATATTATCTCCTGAACTATTTAAAAAGAATCATACTCCAATAATAAATTGAAAAATCTCTTCATACATATCGAAAACAAAATCTGTTTGCGACAAGCAGTATACATAGCAATTGGGAATATGAAACTGTATGAGAAAGTCAAGAAATCCACATACCAATCATCTCTTCCTTCATCTTTTCACGCTTTTCTGCTGCCAACGGCTCCAGGCGTCGTACGGTTCTTGCAGCTTGGTCATTTGAAGGTTCCAACTCCAAAAAATTTCTCAAGTCTGCAGGTTAGAGAAATCACTACTTAAAAAAACAGCATTTGAATCTTTTTACTGCTTATTGCAATTACGAAAAGACACTCTGGAGAGCATTTTAAAATGCAAGATTACATAACAAGGCAACAGAATCAGGAACAATTTTACAAGGAATCAACACCTATAACTTCTTTGAAAAAGATACATCCATAAATACCTGCAATAGCTTCTTCAAAGTGTTCAAGTTTTTCATGTGCCTCTGCTCTTCTAACCAAGGCTTTCATGTAAGTTGGATTCAATTCCAGTGCTTTTGTACATTCCTTAATTGTGTCATCATACTTTCCCTGAGACATGTATTGCATGCTTTACAGATCCAGTTTCTTTTCCAAAAAAAAAAAAAAAATTTAATGAAACCCATGCAAGCATCAAAAAAAGATCCATTTATGTCATCTTTATCCACAAAGGAGACATGAGCAGATGGGAATAAAGTATGCAAATGCACAACAGGAAAGTGGCTCAAAAGTATGCACTTCTTAAAAACTAAAAATATGCATCAATGCGGCTAATAAAATTGGCAGTTTAAAAAAATTCCTTCACTTTTGCTCTCCAATTTTTCCCTTTATGATGCCATGTTGCACCCACATGATTACGGTACAGTGCACCTTTATCTCTACCCAGAATCAATGAACTGACAAAACGATCCAAACATACAATCAATGGAAGCCTTCTTGGATGCAACATCGGCTGAAGATAATGCCAGACAGATAATATTGACCATATGATCGATGGATATTTTATGAATACAAGCCAATAAATTCATTTTAAGGTCCGAAGTTACCGAAAGATCAGATGGGTAGGTATTAAATTATTAATTAAAAAATCAAAAAAGTTGAACATTAATGTGCTAAAACATTAATGGATTTTGGAGGCAGATATAGAATCAGTCCATATTGAAAGTCCCTAGTTGAATTAGATCAAAGAGTTGTTGTTGCTACAGAGTCCCAGCTCTGCCAAGCAAAAGGAAGCAGAAGCGGAGGACAAATAAGACTCAAAGAGGAAAGCAGTAAGAAGTAAAATGAAGGTTTGCGAAGTGACAGAGAGTTTAGCCCTAAACAGTAAAGAGTAGAGAATAGGACTTGCAAAGCCAACCACAAATAGATGGCACAAATAAATGATGATTATGATTCATGATTGTACAACTGTAATCCAGCAGCTACAATCAAATAGTCACAACACAGCAGTGATCAAAGGTGATGATCGAGAGCGATATTTTCACAATCATGCTCAAGCTGAAGTGTTAGAGTGATCATGAGCATATAATCACTTTTTGATCGGTGATCATGAGCACATAATCACAATCCAGTAGTAATGAACTAGAGTAGTAATTTAATGATCATGATCGAGTAGTAATGATCGAACGGCCTAGATAAATAAGCTACATGAATGTTGTTACAAGTGAAAAGTGAGGCAAGGTGAGAAGGGATAACTTCGCCTAGGCTTTGACAGGCTTTTGGTCAGCCTAGGCAAGGTTTTAGAACTTCAATATTATACCATATCAAACTATTATATATGTATATAGTTAACTAATTACAAAACAAATTACATATAGTTGTATATAAGGGAATAACTAATACAAATACATACATACACTCTCAAACTATTGAATGCTAATGATCCAAACAACCACAATGGAATGATCACAATCAAAGTCATAATTGAATGGCCATGACCAAAGTCATAACTGAATAGTATTGTTTGATAAGTACAAGTTTATTACATATTTTCCCATTAAACTGTATTTAATTGCTAGCTAATTCGATTTAAAATTTCACTAATTAAACTCCTTTGTGATTATTGGAGGAATTTCAAAAGAAAAGCTAAATTGGATTGCAAATACCAATTTTCATGATCAACAAAGTCAAAGAAATATACGGAAGAGATTGGTTAAGATAAAAGAGAAGAAAAGTCAAAGAACTTTTAGATAAGGAGGTCATTTTGAAAAGCAGGTTTGATAGAGAAAATAAAGAAGGTTTTTATGAGAGATTACACACTTGTAAATTTGAGAGATATTGGGAAGAGAGATCCCATAATATTTGATTCATTCAATCAAACTTCATGTATATAGCAAGTGTAGTATGCATAATTCAAAAAAAGAAAGGTGAGAGAAGAAAAAATAATCAATCAAGATGCTAATCTTAGAAAGCGAGGTAGTAAATTTTAAACAAAGGAAAGATCACATGAAGGATTGATCAGAAAGTCCATATTTCAAATAAATCAATTGAAGAAGGATCAACAAGACAAAAGAAGGAAAGAAAGAGGCCTTACAACTCTATGAAAACACTCCATCACTCATTCTAGAGAATCAACCTTTGAAGTTCAAGCTTTCTTCAAGCATAGATCTCTCTCTCCTCTAGTTTTCTTTAATCTCTAGTTTTTGTTTTAGCTTTAGTTGAGGAATTTATTTAATTTCAGTTTTTATGTTATGCCTTTTATTTTCAAGTAGATTGTTAAGGAGAATGAAAGATTTGGTCTGCATCTCCATAAGAACCTCTTGTAATTTCTTTTTAATTAATACATTGTTCGTATTTGTTTTTTTTATTTTATGTTCATGCATTTTCAATTCAAGTAGAATGTTAAGGAGGAGGAGACTTAAGCCAAGTTTTCCATAGGTTGATGTAATTTCTTTACTTTATGTCATTTAATTTTCTCTTTTTATTTTATGTAATTTGTTTTTCTAGTTCTAGCTAGTTAATTAAAATAGAGATTCAAATTGAGAAAGTTGAGTTGAGAGATAAATCAAGAAGAGGAGGATTAACACCTTTCTGAATCCTAACATTTCCTTCAATTTGATATGATCAAGTGCATAATGAAGACTATTGCGAGGATTATGGATTGCTAAATCCATACATCAAATTTAAGATGAAGCCCTAACTTAGTTTCTTATGGAGTTTTAATTTGAATTCTTATGATCCATTGTTTTAATGATCATTTTCGATTTCAATACTTCTAATGCTATGAGGTCTTTTATTACTTGATTTTAAAGTCAATTATAAAAATATCTAGTATGCTTAAGAATTTTTCCCCTTGTTATACTTAATGATTCGATAAGATTAGACTTTTTTATCAAATAATTTAAGAAAAACTAGTACGCTCGGGTATGAGAATGATCGAAAGCATATCTGACCCATTCAAGAGAAATGGGAAACTTTAGTCATCTAAATTTTTATCCGACCAAGAGAACTTCTAGATTTACGTGGTCTAAAGAAGAAGATTGTCTTTGTAGAATTTAAACACTCTAATCGGATCAAGAATATCGGTGTCTAGATTTTAAATTTTAATTGTTAATTTAATGGTTGATAATAATAAAAAATTTAAAGGACTTAGAAAGAGAGTTCGGTGTGGATTCTAAACTTTGATGTTATTTCTTAATAGAATTCTTCTCGAAGTTCATCTAACTTTTAATTTTATCTTACATATAGAATGTTTTGATTTTAGAAAATTTCTAATTTGGGAGAATTTTCATTTTTACAAAGTTCTCATTTTTAGAATTTCCAAACATAGGATTTAGATATTTCAATTAATTGGAGGGATTAGTTAAGTAGGGTGTTAAAATGGAATTTTCATAGACAATCTCAGAGGGAACGACACTCACAATACTAACTCGTTATCCATTGATTCATATACTTGCGAGTTTTTTACTTTAATTCCGATAATTTTATAAGTGTTTAATTGAGGTGATTTTAAGGTTTATTTTGTAATCGGAATATGAACAACATTTTTCTCGGTAAAGCAACAATATATTGCAAAACATAAGAGAGCATAAAAGAGGTACAAACATAGCCTTGGCGTAAGAATAAGGCAAGAAGATGCCAAAAGGAGGGAAAAAAAAAACACAACCAAAAGGACCCGAACCTACCATAAACAAGAAAAAAAAAAAAGAAAACATACCTAAGCCCCAAGCCCAATCCAGAGGGGGCGCCCAAACCTGACAAATACACACGCCTCAACCTGGGGCTTCGGTGATAATGTCCCACGCCTCTTGGAGCTCTAATCTTCCCCCAAACACCCCTTCTTTGTCCAGGATTACCCAGCTAAGAACCCAGTTCAAGCATTTCTCATGTAGCGAACATATCAGCACAGGACCTTGGGAAGACTTGGCAAATATCATATCTTCCCTAGCAAAGTAATAATGGATAAACAGATGATCAACATATCCCTCCAGTTGTAGACACATTATGCAAGAATTACGCAACATTTTGCCTCTCCTAATGAGTTAAGGAATTGTCAAAATCCTACCCAATGCAAGGCTCCAACCAAACACACGGACTCTATGGGGGCACAAAATTTGCAAACCTCCACCCAACTTTGAGCAATCAGAGGCTGTCATACCAAGAACCAGTAAAAAGTCTTGACAGAAAACACCCACTACCTCTAATAGTCCAGATACTTAAGTCTCGACCAGCCCTATTTGGCCTACACCCCTTAACGAGGCTCAACATCTCTGCCAGCACATCTGCCTTTACATCCCTCAGGTCTCTATGAAATCTGATGTCCCACACATAGTTGTCCCTGTAAGTGCACACTGCGACCCAATACAAATCCACAAACCTGTCTTTCAAAACCTCTCCCCACCCACCTCTGCTCCCAAAATAAGATGTGCGAACCACTAACCCAATCATACCTTAAAAGCGTCTTTAACTTGGCTTTAGCATTGTAGACCCCATTCCCCCATCCCTACCCCCTCCTATTGGACTTGACATTCCAACCATAGTTGTCCCCCCATATGTACAAAACAATAATTGGATCCATCAATTCTGATTTTCCATCGCACTCCTCCAAAGCCATTTCCAAGGAGCACGGCATTTATTTCCCTTAACCTACGGATCCCCAGGCCTCCCTCCCTTCTTGAGAAATGACACACATCTTAATTCACCATGTGATAGTGTCTTTCCTGCACCCTTCCCTCCCACAGGAAGTTCCTTTCAATTTGCTCCAATCTATCAATAACCGCCATATGTACAAAACAATAATTGGATCCACCAATTCTGATTTTCCATCGCACTCCTCCAAAGCCATTTTCCAAGGAGCGCGGCATTTATTTCCCTTAACCTACGGATCCCCAGGCCTCCCTCCCTTCTTGAGAAATGACACACATCTTAATTCACCATGTGATAGTGTCTTTCCTGCACCCTTCCCTCCCACAGGAAGTTCCTTTCAATTTGCTCCAATCTATCAATAACCGCCACCAGGTAATAAAACATCGACATGAAGTACACCGAGATGTTGGATAATGTAGATTTAACGAGAGCCAATTTTCGCCTAATTAAAAGCAAATCACCCTTCCAAACCATCAATCTCAAATCTTTCCACAATGCAGCACAAGGCTTCCTCGTGCATAGCGGCGACCAAGGTAAGTCATAGGCAAGATTGTGCATCCCACACTACATGCCTCATCTAGAGGAATCCCTAAAATTACTGGTCTTGTGGAGGTTAACCTGCTGACCAAAAACCGCCTCATAAATCGTGAGTAACCCTTCACATACCAAAGTTCTTCCTCCATTTCCCTGCAAGAAAATAATCGTGTCATTCGCAAATTGTAAATGGAAAATGGTTGGACCATTTCCAGCAATTTGGAAATCCTTGATTCTTCCCAGATCCGTGCTTCTTTGAAGTAAAACGATTAATGGCTTCTCCCACCATTTTGAAGAGGAGAGGGGATAGCAGATCCCCTTGATTGAGGCCCCTAGAGCTCTTGCAATAATCTATGGGGGATTCATTCTCAATACCGAGAACCATGCCGACAAATAGCAAGCCCTCATTTACTTCCTCCAAGTGGTTCCAAAACCCCATGCAAGAACGTAGGCCAAGAAACCCAGTCCACTCTGTCATAAGCTTTCTCCATAGAGATTTTGCTCATGCCGGAGTCGATTAACTTCATGAGCCACCACCACAATGTCCAACATGCTCTTGATTCTTCGAGATAAGCAAACTCATAATAGGCTGAACTGCTTAAGCCTAGTAGCTAGCAATTTTGCAAAAATTTTATAAAGTAATAGGTCTAAAATCCTTCAACTCCACTGCACCTTTTTCATAATCAACATGATAACCGTGGAGTTTACAAACCTCCCAAGATAGCCCAGAGTATGGAACCCTTTACAGAAGTTCATCAAATCACCACTCAAGCCCTCCCAGAAAGCTCAAAAAATAACTCCATGTATAACCATCCAGCCCTAGCACGTTATTATTTCGCTATTTGAAGATAGCTCTTTTAATCTCCTCCTCATAATCTCTCTTCAGCGCTTCTCTTATCTCTTCTAGAATGACCCCAAACTCTAGCCCATTCAATCTCGGTCGCACTCACCCTCATCTTTGTAAAGCTTGTACTAAAATATTACTATCTCTTTCCCAATCAAATATCTATCTTCCACTCTATTACCCTCCACCATAATGTGATGAATGCTACTAACTTTATTTCTAGTATTTGCAACCGAGTGGAAAATTTTCATGTCTTGGTCGCCAACCTTGAACCAATTAGCCTTTGCTCTTTGCCTCCGCACGATTCCTCCTCCAAGCATTTGTTATTGAAGTGATTTTTAGAACTGCCCTAATTTCCCCTTCTTCCACTGATAAGGACCTACTTTCTTTTAACACATCGTACCTCTGGATCTCCTTAAAGAGAGTTTCCTTCACTAAACTAACCACCTCAAAGCAATCCCCATTCCTTTCGTTTATTCACCCTTGAGATATTTGGTTTTGGAAGATAATTTGAAAGTTGCAATCCCCACCGCCTTATCTTCCTCCCACCAAGTCACTTTGTCCCCAAACTCATCATTATTTAGCCACATGTTGTCAAAACGAAAGGGGACGGACCTCTCCTCTTGGAGACACAAGATAGTACTGGCCTAAGAACAACATAGCCTCTGACTTAACAGAACAAAGGAAACTACTAAACCTACAAAGAGTTCGCTCTTCCTGCATATTGGACCAAGTATACACCTAACCATTCATAAGCATTTCTTTAAGACTGCGAACATTGATAAACTCACCAAAGCTTCTCGTGTCCACCATATCAAACAGATCACTCATTTTTCGATTCACATATGATTATATTGAAATCAGCCCCAGTGCACCAGGCAACTCCCATAACCCCGCAATACTGGCAAGCAAAAAACCAAAAATCATCCTTTCTTGTGTCCAACCATACACCCCCATTTAGAACCATCCTCCTTCACATCAAAATAAAAACCAAGCAATCCCCAATTTCACCCTCCAGTTTTTCAAAGCATGAGGAATTCCACGCAACCAAGATACCACCAGGGGCACCCAAAGAGTCTAAGCACTCCTAAGCATGGTTTTAAAACACAGAAACTCGACTCGACTCTGAAATCATCTTAGTAGAGTCAACGAGGAAAATCGGTCTGACTCGAGTTATTTAATATATATATATATATTTTTTTTTCTTTCTTTGCTTTCATTCTTTGCTTTGCTCTCCTTCTTTCTTTCTTTCTTCTTCTTCTTTCTTTCCTCCTCATTTAGGGTCACTAAAGTCGACTCGCCGAGTCAACAAACGCAGTCGAGTTTTTGAGTCGACTCGGCGAGTCGACATAGTTGAAGCCCAAATCGAGTCTATAGACGAATCAACTCGAAACTGGGTCGAGTCGACTGGCCCGAGTTTCAAGTCGACTCATCGAGTTTCCCACCTATCTGTCCCCCCCCCCCCCCCACTGACCTCACCCTCAGTCTATTAGTAGATGTCCAATTAGTCTTCTGTAAAGGTAACTACAGCCAGGTTTTGAGCCTAAAGTACTTCCACAACTGAGGATCTCTTGTTAAAACCAAGGTGTCAAACTCGGACTCGGTATCGAGTATCGGTCCATGGAGGACCGATACGAATCGGTCGATACCAATACGTATCGCCCATTTAAAAAGAAAAACATGATTCCCATTTAATTTGCGTGAACTGTGAAGTGTGAACTAATCGGATTTGACAACTGTGTGTTTACTACAGGTAAACTTTGGAAACAGGAACGCGTATATATCACATTCGATGACAACAGTGATTGTCACATGAATCACATAACTGAAAAGGCAGCCAACAACTGTGTGTTTGTTGTGTTATTGCCTTTTGGGTATCTCTAAACACGCCCAAACATTTACTAAAAGCACCAACATCCCATATCTCTTAAACCCCATTGATTGCTCCGGATCAGATGATGGAGATCGTGTTTCTCTTCGATCTTCTACAAAAAGGATCTTGAAAGCATTTCGCACCAATCCGACGGTCAGTGTTTTATTCCACATGTCACTGATACCAAACCCTAAAAGCGCACAAAACACCTCTGAATTAGATCTCAACCCTCCTATCGAACTGCTTGGACTTTTACGATAGTCCCCGCTCCAACTTCGAAAGCTCCCTTTTGTTCTTCATTTTACTCAATAGTGTACTAGTTTTCCGATTTACTTCGATAGACTCAAAAGGCACCGTAAGAATGTTACAGCCCCTTCAAAGGTCATTCCCACTGATTTTCCGTAGTTAATGATCATTCCAACTTTTACTCTGAGTTCTCAATTTATCTCCACACCAGATGAAGATCCTTCTTCTGAACCCCCATACACCACTTCATTCCAACTTTTA
This sequence comes from Chloranthus sessilifolius, assembly GCA_021018995.1. Classification (NCBI taxonomy): domain Eukaryota; kingdom Viridiplantae; phylum Streptophyta; class Magnoliopsida; order Chloranthales; family Chloranthaceae; genus Chloranthus; species Chloranthus sessilifolius. The sequence continues at coordinate 25,715,239 of CM037597.1, read as the reverse complement.
CTCGCATGCATTCGAATAGAATATAATGGGCAAATGTTTCGTTCCTATCTCAGCTCATTTTCCCCTTCTGGCCAAACAATGTTGCCCTTAACAACAACCTGGTTTTCAGACGTGCTATCCCTTGACTATGTTGGCAGACCATACATTACACTGACTCGTTTTCTGCCTGACAATTTATCTATCCTTATTCAGTACCAATTTGAATCAACCCGCCCCTTTCTGAACCTATGACTCCCATTATATTTCAGAATGCAGACCCCAACCTCTTCCCTATCAACATTCTATCCAAAAACGACATCTCTACAAACCACACGCTAATCCCCAGCCAGGTCAAGATTTGTGAACGCTATCGATTTAGGAGGCTGCTGAAAAAAGAAAATCCAAACATACAATTTGGACCAAATATGCCCAACCCTACAAAGTCCAAAGACTCCGTTGTCAAAATTATAGCCTTATCAGGAGCTAACAAATTGTATGTTTAAACTGAATAGTCATAATAGAATCCAGAGACTATGTTGTCATAACTGAAAAGTCATAATTGAACATTCATGATAGAATAACATTGAACAAACTTAACAATTCAAAGCTCTTGATTAAATGTTTATGGCTTATGATCTAAGATTCACCCTTGAAAGGTCATGATCAAGCTGATATGAACATACAGCCATGATTGAACAATAGTGATTGAATACTCACAATCAAACAACCATGTTCAAGTAAACTATGATCAAAAGGCCACACACACATGGACATGAATAAACAGTCACAATCAAACAACTACGATAGAATAGCTACGATCAAACTACCATGATCCCGTGGTTGATCGATGCATCATCAAATGATAATGAGCAAACACTCCAGATAGAGTAATAGTAATCTAATAAGATTTGCTCTTCTTCTTCAATTCTCATTTTACCAAACAAGCAATCATGAGATTCCATAATGCTACAATAATAGAGGAAGCAAAGCACAAATGCCCCAAAAAATCTTTGTAGGGCTTGGAACTGTAGCACAATGGAAGGTTGACTATATTGCAACCTCAAGGTTGCAGGTTCGAGCCCAGCTTACCAATCAAAATAAAATAAAATAAATCATTGCCTCTTGTTCCTCTTAATCTTGAGCAAGGAATAGATGTCATTCATGAGAAGAGAACCCTCTCGTAATGTCTGACTCAGTTTCCTTCTTTCATTTTCAGCAATGACAAAAGGAGGAAAAAAAAGATACGAGGTTACAAGACGAATCACATAACATGAAACATGAAAGACCCTATCAGCCTTATTGCCTTAATAACAAAGAACTTGATCTCCAATAAAACTTCTCAAATTTGGGTTCAGGCAGGGCTACATTGTAAGTAGGGAAGTTTGCCTCAAATGATGGAACCTTAAGCTGTTTCTTATCTTTTTGCCATGGTATCCTTTGCCTTAGTGAACTCCCTTATTCCAATCGATATAGAAAACTACTTCAAGTGTAAAGTAGAAACAATGCCACAAACTAGAAGGTTGTTTTACTGTGTGAGACGTCAGAATAATCATCTCAATTAAGAAAATATACAAAAGCGCATTCAGTTCCTCATCAGAAAAGTCCTTTATATTAGTGTATCAACATATAAAAGTTGTAAGAAGGGTAACATACCAATTTTGAGAAGCATATAGCACGGTTTGAATGACATATCGAGCGGACTTCCAAAGATGAAGGCATTTCAGGAGCAAATTGTAAAGCAAGTGCATACTGTGATAAAGCATCTTCGTACTGCCCAGCCCCAAACAACTTATTGCCTTCAGCTTTTGCATCATTGGCTTGAATTAAAGCATTCTGCTTCCAAAAAAACCATAATAAGATCTGAATTAATTTTGGTAAAAGAATGCTAATATTAACAGCATATACCAACAATGACATAAATGACAGCAACTGGCGATGTTATATAGGAACAACCCATGGAATGCCAGCATATTCAAATCTTAGGGGGACTTCTACCAGCTCACTTGACAACAACTATATCATGGTTCTAAAACTCGTAGAGTCAACTTGCAACTTGACCAAGTTGATTCAGCTTGATGAGATTACAAGCTGACTTGACGATAAACTCTGAAAGGCAAGAAAAATCAAAGAGACTTAGCCGAGTCAACAAATCAACTGGAAAACTTGATCAGATCGAGGCAACTCGATCAAGTGGATATATTTCTTTCCTTTTTTTTAAATGAAAAAGGAACAAATGAAAAAACATTTTTTCATACATGCAATATGACAGAGTTACTTGTCCTACTTAAGGTTGAAACCTTGTTAAAAGATATAAGAGAGGAAGAAAATATCGAGTGAAGATAGGAGACAGCTGCATTTTTTGTCTAATTGCTGCATGTATTTAAGATACTATCGTATTGTATATCTCTCTTTTTTTTTTTTAATAATAGGTACCAGATAATTAATATCGTTAAGAAACTTGAACCAATCAATGGGTATTTGTAATAGAAGATACCTTATGACTAAAAAACTTGACACGTGTGATACAGAAGCAATCATATGGATGCATTGTAATGTCACCGTCTGATATAGTACCGAGAGGAATTGATAAAAAAAAGGAAAATAGTATCTGAAATAATAATATACTTACCTAGAATTCAACAATATAACCAACAAAAGAAGAGAGAAAGCACCAACTATAGAGTTTCCAACCCCAAGGAGGCCTCTCAGTTCTTCCACAACATTAATTTCATAAAACTCTACTAAATTTCTATTTGCAGCATCTATATATAAGAACTACTCTTACAGTCCTAAAAATCTCTATATAAATAAATACCTGTTATATCCTAAAAATCTCTATATAAATAAATACCTGTTATATCCTAAAAATTTCTATTTGCAGCATCTATATATATATATAAGATCTCAAAACCAAAATCAAAATAACCATATCCAAAATCAATTGTCAAAAATAAAAAACCATATCCAAAATCGAAGAAACTGAAACTAAAAACAGATTCAACAGTTAGAAGATAAAGAATCTAAACTGGCCTGTTTCAACTGTTCATCGGTCAATGCATCTTCATAAGACTCATCTTTATGAGATGTGGGATGCTCCTCGACATCGCTTCTTCCTTCACCATCGCTAGCCGTTTCAAATCCGTCTGCGTCGTTGCCCGTTTCTTCAGATAAAACGGCAAAACCATCCGAACTTCCAGTATTGCTATGATTCTGTTTCGTATCATCTTCACTGGAGTTCGAAGCTCGTTCAATGACCACCATTGCGCCGATACTGAAACCTACGGCACACAAATAAAATAAAATTATTAAAATAAAACAATATAAAAACCATGAATTTGAAAATTATCCGACATATTCAAAGATATACAAGTGGTTACAGCACAATTGAAGAGATTCTGTACTTGTTTCGCAAATGAATTGTAAAAGCGCTCGATTGAACATATTTTCACTTTTTTTATGAGAGACCCTATATTTTCGCCTTTAATCAAATCGACCAACTCCAAGCCGAGCCAAATTCCAACTAGTATAAAAAGTCAGAAATACCCCTTCTTACACTTTTTTCATCATACATAGCTTAAAATTTTAATTATATTTACGGGATTTGATTTGAAGGCCCCAATATAAAATCTATGGTGTCAAAGATAGACACGAAAAAAAAAAGCGATATCATCTTTTAAAAAATATAATTTTTTTTTTAAACAACCGATACCAACTACTTAAAAATGGGACATGGACTATTTACACAATCGCTATCGAGTGTTTAGACAGTCAATTCCGAGTGTTTAGGCAGTCGTCATCGATTGTTTAAAAAAATCCACTGAAAACCTCTTGGAGTTTGAAATAACCCAAACTCCTTAAGGCCTGAGGATGCAGAGAAGTGAATCCCGGACTCTTCATTCAACAATCAATTAAAAACTGGGATAGCAATACAAGCAATCAAACCAACCCAAAGCAAGCATCAACTTTTAAAAAAGTACATGTAAATCCATTCACCAAATCTTTGACTTCACCCATGCTAGAACACATTGAATCAAATGATGGAGAATATTTATAGTTACAATCTTTCATACCATGGATCTTATGATGGAGATTATTTATAGTTACAATCTTTCATACAATGGATCTTGAGATCATAATTCACCAATAGACGGTCAATGTTTTACTTCACATGACACACGTCTCTGAAAAGTGACCTTAGCATCACATGCATACTAGAAATTGATTTTATGGTCACTTTTTTGAGTTTGTACCATATGAAATAAAAAATCGACTCTTTGTTGATATGTCCATAATCTCAAGATCCATTGTGTGAAAGATTGAGATGATGATGAAGTTAACGTGTTTCAGTCAAAGATCAAAATTTTGGGTTTCATTTTGGTTTCGGAGGGGATTGAAATCGAAAATTTAAACTGAAATTTCGGCCAATAATTTCAATCTCATACAAAAATATGACCGAAATTTTGATCCAAATTATCGTTTTGGTGAGGACCGAAATCGATAATTTAGACCGAAATTTCGGTCATTTCGGCTGAAATTTTGATCCTTGGTTTCAACATAAGTGAACTCAAAGAAAGCCGTATGAAAGCACGTATGATCAAACCGGCTAACAAAACTATTAAAACTGGGTTATGCGTCTTCCTTTTGGCTACGCATAATGGAAGAAGTACGAAACACGTATAATCAAACCGACTCACAAAACAATATATAAAATCCGGGTTACGCGTCTTCTCATAGCAATTCAAGCAATCAAACTAGCCCAGTTCGGTAGGATCGACTCCAATGAGGTCAAACTAGATTGGTTTAAAAAATTATGAGAAATTTTCAAGATTGACCATAATAATTTCATCTTTTCCAGCCATGACCCACTAGTTTAATCATTTCCATAACGAACCAGCTTAAAGCGAAGCTAAGTTAAAACCCCAAAGGCCTGTAAAAGGTGACAAAAACAAGCTTTTCGTCTTAAATGATTCTAAACGTCTTACCATCAGTGATTGTTTTCCCATGATGGAGATTTTTTTTGTCATAATCTTCCACATAATTGATCTTGAGATTATGGACATACCATCAGATGGTCTATTTTACTCAAAAAAAGTGAAACTACTATAGAGGAGCAATGGAGGTCTCATATAAGAGCGATAGAGTTCCTTTATGAAGCGACACCACTCCTTTATGGCAGCAATATCACTCCCCTATGGAAGCAACATCTCTTCTATGTTGGCAGTGATATCGCTCCCCTATGGAAGCAACATCGCTCCTCTATGACAACAATATCGCTCCTCTCGAAGTCCAGTAATTTTATCCGGTGATTTTTGTCTCATTTTTTAGTAAAATGGATCATTTGATGATACGCCTATGATCTCAAGATCAATTCTAGAAGATCGGAACGAAAAATGATCTCCATCATAAGATTCAAAGCAATCAATAATGTTAAAGCGTTTAAAATTGTCCAAGATGGAAAGCTTAGTTTTATCACTTTTTACAGACCTTAGGGGGCATTTATGACTTTTTAACTTGTCTTGGCTTCAAGTTGGTCGGTTATGGAAAGAGTGGAACTAGAGGTCCACTGCTGAAAAACGTGAAACTGTCATGATTGAGCCTGGAAATTTCCCAAAAAAAGTTGATGGGAATAAAATGGTACGTCTAATCGCGCATACAAAATTATTAGGGGCACCTACACTAAAAACTTATTAATTGCATTGAATCAACCGATGTAGATCAATTTTCATCCAAATCTTCCACACGATTAGTCTTAGACCATGGCGTACCATCAAATGATTAGTTTTTACTTCATGGGGCATAGATCCCAAAATTATGTTTGACTGTGCCACAAGATTTTTTAGTAGCTTTTTTGGGATGTGTGCAACATGGAATAAAAAATTGGTCGTTTGATTGTATGCCCATGATCTCAAGATCAATCGTGTGGAAGATTGGGATGAACTAATCTCCATCGCCTGATTCAATGCAATCATTGGACTTCCATTGGATTCGCTCTCTCTAATTGGGTTGGTGTGAACAGCGCTACCTGAAATAATAAGTTTGCAGTCATTTCTTGCACACAAGAAGTTTGCCCTTGCATATGCTTAAAGGAAAGACTTGATATTTTGAGGACTTTGTGCCATGTGAAAACACCATCTATGACATTTGATTTGATGGCCATGATCTACAGATCTTAAGTGACAAAAATTTGCACCAGTCATTATCTTTATCACATGCGTCAATGCAATGCAATGAAAGGTTATTATCTGTGTCAATGCAATGAAAGGTTATTATCTGATTTAACAGTGTTGAATCATGTGATAGGGATCGAGTTTTGTGCCAATCTTCTCTGTCGTAGATCCTTAGATTATGGTCTTCAAATAAGACAGCTTAGATTATGCTCTAACATGGAATAGGTTGCCAAAAAAACAAGTCTTTCTTTTAAACTAAGTGCAAACTTCTAATTTGCAAAGAATGGGTCCCTAATTGGGCAGCTCTATTGGCGCTTACCCAATTACTCAGAGCGCCTACACTCTACACTTGTTGACACTGTTGAATATGCGGATGGAGATCGATTTATCCCAATCTTCCACATATTTTATCTTGAGACTATGGGCGCCTCAAATGGTCATAAAAAAAATTTCTCATGGGATAGATCCCTAGAAAAGTAACTCAAAAATCATGTGCTACACATCCGGCTGAAACATGATATTAGGATTTGTTGCATATGGTATAAAAAAATTGACGCTTTGATGGTACGCTCTTGGGTATGTTTATTTGCACCGGAGATTATGCTTGTGTTTGGCATAGCTCTCTACTAGCTCTTGCCAAAGCAGGGTTTACCTACTTTAACAGGTTTCCTTTCTCTTTACTAAATCTCTGCTACCTGCTTTAGCAGGTCCCTAATCAACCTTCAAAACCTTACGTTTTAGACTCGAATCTTGACATTGCTATCCCTTGAATGATGACTAATATATTTATTTAGTTAGATTTCTTGTACATGAGGTTTTGAATGACCAAAGGTAAGAAAAAAGCTAAAAGAAGGATAAAGAAAATAAACATAAATAAGTGCCGAAAAGAGAGGAAAGAAAGGAAGATAAGAAGCCAAGAAATTGCAAACTCAACTGGTTGAAATTCGAGATTAAAAAAAAAATCTGAAGAAGACAACAAAACTCGACTGGTTGAAGTCCCAACTCAACCGGTCGAGATTCCAAAAGATGCCCAGAAGTTGACAGAACTCAACTGGTCGATAATACATCTCGACCTGTCGAGATTACAAAATAGAGGAGAAAAAACCCTATACAAATCGACCAATCGAGATTACAACTCGACCTGTCAAGTTCTAAGGAAGAATACAATTTCGATCGGTCGAGATTCAATCTCGACCAGTCAAGATTAGGAATTTCAACGCAGGTCTTAGTCGATAGTTCTGTTTTCAGAGAATTCAACAATTCTTTTTTTCCCAATTAAATTTAGAGTTGTTTTATGAATTCATTCCTAGTTTATCTCAATGTACTAAGGCCTTATGCATCTATAAATAAGAACCCTAGGTTTAGTTTTAGGAGAACTTTTAATTCTTAGTTTTTTTGTTGTAGTTTTTCATGGTTTTTATAAATTTTCAAATTTAGAGAGTTTGATATTGAAAGAATTGTAAACCATCGTTATATGGTCGAAACAGAGAGTTGTATTCTGCTGATGAAGATCAGAATCACGATGTGTGACTAGTTCTCGAAGTTTGGGATCTCTTATAAATCAAAGATAAGTTTTAATTCAAAGTTCTATTTTCTTTTCTAATTTGAATTTATGTGGTAATGGCATGATTAGGATTCACTCTGTTTTTTATGTGGATGTTTCTAAAGCATTTTATTTCTGTTTTTGATAATCATAATCGCCTTGTTGGGATTATGATTAGATTTAATAGAATATTCACTTTTGAATTAGAACTTCTAGTCTAGTTTTGTAACATCCCGAAAAAATTTCTAACGATCATAGGTCCTAATCGGGTGTGTGTGTCGTTAGAAAACGCGTCACCGTTTCGAATTTTTCAAACGGGATTGTTTTGTGTCCGTTTGAGCCTCGTGTAAGGCTTTTAGACTGAAGTTCATACACCGTAGTGGTGTATTGGCTTAACGCCGAATTTTGTGTAACCTCTGATTCGGGTGTGCAGACCCCACACAGAATCAAAATATTAATATAGCTAACATTTTAGTTAAGTATATGGGTTCCACACCGAAATAAGTTCCTTGGATAAGAACTAACGCCTAAATGGGTGTGTGCTTAATAGGGGAACCAGTACCTTTAGTTATTAAAAAAGTAAAGGCTTCCTTTGTAAGCCATTGACCAATTTGCAATCTTGGGGTTTTGGGTTATTAGAGAGATGTCTGTACGAGAGTATATGATAGAGTTTACAAGGTTGTCAAGGTTTGCTCTAGAATATGTAGCCACAGAATTAATGAAGGTCAACAAGTTTGAAAGTGGCTTAAGGTTGATCATACGTGACAGGATCTCCGTGCTAGAGTTGGAGACCTACGGAGCTGTGATGGGTAAGGCCTTGATTGCTGAGAAAAATATCGACGAAATGTATAAAGGAAGCGAGCAACACAGTCAGGATAGAGCAGGTCAAATGTAGTCATATGCCCACGATTTACCTCAGCCTACTCAGACCGTTTATGCAGGACCGCCTATGTCCACGCCTGCAGTGACCTTTCGCCCTTCGAATCTTACGACAACTGGAGTGTCGCCAATACAACAGGCTCCACCCACCTCTTTATTTGCAGCTGGTAAATCATGCCCAAGATGTGGGGGACGACATCGAGCAGTCAAGTGTAAGTGGACCACAGGCGCATGCTTCAATTGTGGTCGGATGGGGCATCAGATAAGGGATTGGACGGAGCCGAAGAAGGACAGGACGACTTCGGCATGAGAACTCATCGATTATACAAGTATCGCATATATCGTGCCCTTGTACTGGTAATCTTTTGATTTGGATGTATGATCGGTGCTATTAGATTAGATCTTTGACGTATGTGTATGGAATGGATGAATACATTTCTTATGGGGTATCAATTTTGGATGAATATCACATTGGTAATATTTTAGATGGCTTAGTTTGTTACACGTTTGGATAAATATGTATTTTCCTTACAGGGTTGAATACCTTAATTATTCATATTGGTGAATGAATTATGGGTGCGTATGAGAATGGATTCTTAGAACCCCTTTGATAAATTAGTTATATATAAATAGAAAATAGTGGTGAATATGCAGGTTAATGTTCTATGTGTAGGATAGAGGGTGGTTAGCTTACTTGTGGCTAATTTTTGAAGTAGCTATGGAATTTATGATTTGAAATAGTTATGAAATGTACAGTGGATACCTTGCTAGGGATGTGTTTTATTTTACAGGATGATTGATAATTTGATTGTGGATAAATTAGATTTTTGTTGTGGACTAAACATGGATTGTTTAATTGAGTGATTATGTGAATGGACTTAGCATAGGACAAGTGTGGGTTTCATCGTTGTGGGTAAATTCTGACCAACGTGAATCATGGTTAGTGGGTGTTGTTCATCATTGTGGCCACCATGTTACCGATGTAGATTATTGTGAAAGATCAAGTACATTAGATTGAGTTTGTGTTAGGATATGTCATCATCAAGTTTCGAGGATGAAAATTCCTTTAAGGAGGAGAGGATGTAATGACCCGAATTACTTTTCGTTGACATTGAGTCATTGACTCTTGAGGAGAGTATCACTCTGTCTGTTCGGACCTGTGAGATATCCATTCCTTTTTGAAGTAGACACGTCAATTTTTGAGGACGAAAATTCTTTAAGGTGGGAAGAATATAGCATCCCGAAAAAATTTCCAATGACCATAGGTCCTCATTGGGTGTGTCGTTAGAAAACGCGTCACCGTTTTGGATTTTTCAAACCGGGTCGTTTTGGGTCCGTTTGAACCTCGTGTAAGGCTTTTGGATTGAAGTTCATACACCGTAGTGGTGTATTAGCTTAATGCAGAATTTCGTGTAACCTGTGATTCGGGTGTGCAGACCCCACACAGAACCAAAAGATTAATATAGCTAACATTTTAGTTAAGTATATGGGTTCCACACCAGAACAAGTTCCTTGGATAAGAACTAACACCTAAATGGGTGTGTGTGCTTAATAGGGGAACCAGTCCCTTTAGTTATAAAAAAATCAAAGGCTTCCTTTGTAAGCCATTGACCGGTTTGCAATCTTGGGGTTTTGGGCTTTTACAGAGAGAGGAGAGAAGAGAAAGGAGAGTTCAAACTTCCTCCTCCTATTCCTTCCTTGTGATTCGATTGTGTGATCGCGTCATGTGCGATCAAGAGAGTGAAGGATACAAAATTTGGATCGATCCATTGGACGTTAAGATACTAGTTTCATGTTGGTTAGTGTTTCCGTGGACTCCGTTTCGACTCAATTGCAAGAGGAATCGACAAATTCTAACGTGGAAACCCTAGCTTGGGCATGAGCTCGTGAATCGAGAAATCGATCAATTTGAGGTATGAAAATTGTGCTAAATTATGATTTATAGTTGAGTTAGTTTGATTTATATTTATGGGTTAAGAAATGAGTTAAAATTTGAAAGAAAATGAGTTTGAGAAGTTAAAAATTGGTGTTTAGGAGAAATCTGACAAAACGATCGATCGAAATAAGTATCTGATCGATCGATTTTGTTAGAGCAAAAATGTGAAGGTTTCTTGAGAAACCGATCGATTGAAATAAAATTTGATCGATCAATTTGAAGAAAAATGAGTTTGAGAAGTTGAAAACCCGTGTTTAGGAGAAATCTGACTAAACCAATCAATCAAAAGAAGTATCCGATCGATCGATTTTGTCAAAGAAAAAATTTGAAAGTTTATGGAGAAATCGATCGATCAAAATGAAATTCAATCGATCGATTTGAAAACCATTGATCGATTTGGAAATTTATCAGTTGATTTTGGCTGAGCTTGTTGACACTGCCTCGGTATTTTGGCTGTAACTTTCAGCTTCGAACTCCGATTGATGCGATTCTTATGACATTGAAAAAAAGACAACAAGGTCTACAACTTTTGTGAATTAATAATTTTGTGAATCCAAATATTTAAAAGTAAATAATTAGGGAGAATATTGCATCAAATTCTAAGTTAACACAAAATTGTCCGTTTTTGCCTCGTTTTGAGAAAACACTTTAAATTGTCTAAGTTATTAGTGATTAGAGTTAATCCTTGATGCATCATCATGTACTTGTGATATAGATTGAAGGTGAGAAGCCATCGATAGGACTTTGATTGGCTTCGCGCAACTTCAAGATTGAGGAAGGGGATCTTCAATGCAAACTTACATGTTTGACTTTGATTCATAGTTCTTTGATATGATTAAATGCTTTGACGGTATTTGAACTAGAATTTGAACTCTTTGAAAACTAAAATTTGAAATCCTTTGAATCTAAAAACTGAATTGAAATCTTGCATATGATCTTTGAACATGAATATGAATTTTAACCTTGAACCATAAATATGAACTTTTGGATTTTGACGCTGAAATTGGACATTTAACGTTGAATATGATCTTCGCACTTAAAATTTTGAATATGAATTTCGTACTCTGAATCCTTCGATCTCAATACGTGAACTTTGAATCCTTTGAACTTGTGTGTGTGTACGCCCTTGGCCTGCTTTGGTGGGATTTATGTACTCTGTTGGACACCTTTGTATCTGTGTACGCCCTTAGACCGCTCTGACGGGATTTACGCACGCCTTGGATCTCACTCTCCATGAATCAAACTATAAGTCAAAAAATTGAAGTGGACCGCTACGGGCGGATTATGTGTATTTGTGAACTGATAAGGCCGGATTATGTGTATTTGTGAACTGCTAAGGGCGGATTATGTGTATTTGTGGACCACTATGGGCGGATTTTAAATACCCTGTGGGCCACTAGGGCGGAAATCGAACTCAGTAAAACTAAGATAAGACATGTAAATAAATAAGAATCAAACTCAGTAAAACTAAGATAAGACACGTAAGTAAACGAGAATCGAACTCAGTAAACCAAAGATAAGACATGTAAGTGAGTCTGCTTAGTAAATTGTTTTTCGATTTGACATTAACAAGACAACCTATTTTGATACGAAGTTCGCTTTAGTGAGAAAAGGCATTTGAAATAGGTTTTCGTTTGATATGAAGAAGTTTTCTGTTTCAAAATGAACATGCTTTAGATTTTGTCATTTAATCTATGCTTCGTTATGATAAGATGTGAGATTGTATTGAGCTTTCCTCCGCTGAGCTTAGATTGTTAGCTCACCCCGACTATACGTCACAAGTATAACTTTTATCAGGATACAAGACTTGTGGATTGAGGACTTGAGGGTGGTAAGATTCCTGGGATCGTAGATTGAGTACATTGTGGAGTTTGGTAAGTTCAGACTTGGTACTTTGTACTCGTATGTACCTTTTATATACCACTTTTTGGTGATGGTTGGTCATCACCGGTAGTTTGTCTTAGTTACTATTCTTGTTGTATGTTAGAACTGGAGATTTTAATTACGTCATATATATTTATCTGCTTTGATTTTCGCATGTGTGTGGATGTACCAAGTATTCTGTAACAGATTGTGATTTATGATCTGGCGGTCCGATTTTTTCCATTTAGTTTCCGTATTAAAGAAAAAAAAATGTGTCGAAAAAATCAGGTTGTCACAAGTTTGATTGGTTTCATGCAATGGTGCTTACGGATTAGATCGCTAGAGATTAAATGAATTATATTGTCTCGACTAGTCCATGACTATGACTAGGATCAGATTATTTTACCTAGCTTTAGCATGTAGTGAAAAGAAGGTTATTATCTAGAATTCAAATTAGATTATGAGTAAAATTACGAATTATTACAAATCTGCGATCAAGAGGGATCCTAAAATATTTTCTCTATCACTTTCCAAATCTGATTTTACTATTTTCCTTAGATACTTTTAATCAAAATTCTTTTCTAATCAAGGCTTTTAGATAACAGTTAGTCCTTGTGGTTCGACATCCTTAGTATCTGCCTTAGTTCCGCGAACTTGTGCACTTGCATGGTTTACATATTTTAACGATCAGTCCCCCTTCTCCTTGCTAACTCCCTACAGAACACGATTTACCTGCTCTAACAATTCTCCCCTGCTCTCTGTTCACTCCTTGCCAGAGCAAATTTTATTTGTTCTGGCATAGAGTTAGCAGAAAGCAAGGAAGAAGTTACTAGAGCAGGTAAATTTCGCTTTGTCAAGAGTTAGCAAAGAGAACGGGGGCTGCTAAAGCAACTATATCCGGCTCTGGCACAGAGTTGACAAAGAGCTATGCCAAACATAGCTTGTTCTTCTCAACTCGGGTTTGCCCTCTTTTACTTTTTTATATTAGATATTGGAAAGCATTTTTCTTCAGAGTTTCTACCCAATAGATTTTGAGATCATGGCCTTTCATCATACGATCAGATGTTGATTCCATGCGGCACACATCTCAATAAGTGAATGTGATGACGAGGCCTACCATCGAACATGACTCTATGTTAACAGCATTGACGATGTTGAATCATGCAATAGGGATCGAGTTTTGTGCTAATCTTTTGTGTCGTAGATCTTTAGATTATGGCCTTCAAATAAAACGGATTTGTTGTGTGAAATCTCTCAAATTAACCAACGATCTCACAATGAATGATCAAATAAGAACACAAAGTTAAAGAAATCAAATACAGTCATACAAGAGACAATATTTATATGGTTTGGTAATATGCTTACGTCCACGGGCAACGATGATTCACTATATTGATGATTTCACAAGAATACAAGAACACTCAAGCCTTCCAAAGCTCTCTACCTAAACCCTAGATTGGTTTACCAAAGCTTTACAGTGATATCTCAACCCTCTAATTCATCCAAGAACTTTTCTCTTATATAGAAGACACTAAATCCTACTAGCCAAAATTGGAGTGCACTCGCAATTAGGTCGTTGCAAGTCGCTCGGGCGACCAGAACCCGAAAGTTTGGCCATATGTGAGTGCCCAACTCGCTCAAGCGATTTCAACTCGAGAAATTGCCCTTATGAGCGAAGCACCTCGCTCGAGCGACTTTACTTGTCACTCGAGTGACCATCATAAAGTTAGAGCCTAAACAATAATTCTCCACATAGCTCTAAGCTTCACCATATACTCTTTCCTCCGATCATCGTTAAACTCGTATCATTGCTGCCACCAACGCCCCGAGGGCGCTCAAACCTGTTAAACATTGATCAAATTCAAATAATATTTAAACTTGGCTACCGGTACAACCTTTATCATCATATCTTACGGATTATCCTTTGTACTCACATTTTTCAAAGATATATCACCATCTTCGATTACTTCTCGTACAAAGTAAAATCGTAAATCAATGTGCTTGGTATGAACATGATATATGTGATTATTTGCTAGGTAAGTAACACTTTGGCTATCGCAGAACACATCAACACTTTCATGTGTGATTTCCAAATCACTAACTGAGCCCTAAAGTCATAATGCTTTTTTTACTACCTCTGTTACTGTCATATACTCTGCCTCCGTAGTAGACAAAGCCACTGTATCATGTAAACTAATCAGACCACCTAATAACGTCAATATATATCTCATTGTAGACCAACGCATAACTGATGATATGTACCATTGCAAAAATCTAACCCGATATCTATGGTATCGCGTATGTACTTTATAATCTATTTCACCACTTGCCAATGCTCCTTGCCCGGATTAGCCATATACCTGCTAACCACGCTAACAGCCTGTAAAATATTCGGCCAAGTGCATATCATAGCGTATATCAAACTACCAACCACACTAGTATAGGAAACACGAGTTTTGTACTTGCACTCCTCATCCGTTGTAGAAGACATGCTAGCCGAAAGACGAAAGTGAGCTGCCAATGGAGTACTAACCTCCTTTGAGTTCTCCATCCCATACTATGAGAGTACCTTCTCCAGATAACTCTTCTGTGTCAGACACAACTGCCTTTCTTTCTGTCTTTGAATCTTCATCCCAAGAATCTTTCTTGTTGCGCCAAGATCCTTCATCTCAAACTTTATGCCAAGTTGAGATTCAATTTGTTGATCTCCACCATGCTCTTTGCAGCTATGAGCATGTCATTAATATATAAAAGAAGATAAATATACGAGCCATCTGTTAGTCTTTTGAAGTAAATACAATAGTCGTATTCACTTCGAATATAATTTTGACTCACCATGAATGTGACAAACCTCTCATACCACTGTCTCGACGACTGCTTCAACCCGTACAAGGACTTCTTTAGTTTACACACTAACCTTTGTTCTCTATGAGACATGACCCCTTCAGATTGATTCATATAGGTTTTCTCCTCCAAATTACCATATAGAAACGTCGTTTTCACATCGAGTTGCTCCAACTCTATGCCCAGTTGTGCTACAATTGACAATAAAACTCAGATTGAAGTATGTTTCACAATCGACGAAAACAACTTATTATAATCAATGCTTTTTTTTTATGCATAGCACTTTGCTACCAACCGTATCCTATACCTTATACCACTACTTTTCGGAGAACCCTCTTTCTTCTTATAAACCCACTTGTACCCAATCGCTCTCTTACCCTTAGGTAACTTTGTCACCCATGACAGTCTTCTATTCCCATACACATCTTTCACTAATTGCATCCTTGAATGAAGAAGGCTCATTTCCATCCAACGTCAACGCGTAGGCGACTATATCCTTGTAATCATAGCGCATTGGTGTTCTAACATTCCTTTTGGGTCTTTCACAGACTAAGGATTGCTCTGGCTCTGTCTCAATTATTTTTACACTTGAAATTTTTATATATTTTTTTGATATAGTAATTATAAGAGTTTTTAACTTTACCTGAAACTGATCTTTCACCACCTTTCCAATTTTCATACTCTGTTTGCTATAAGTTCGCGTAACAAATTCAACAAAGATCACATCTCTGCTGATTACAACCTTATTCTGTTCAGAACACTATAACCTGTATCCTTTCATGTCATCCATCTGCATATCCTAAGAAAGTCGCCTTCTTAGCTAATGGGACAAATTCACTATCTTTGACATGATAGTAAGTTCTGCAACCAAAGACCCTCAATGCACTGTAATCATAGCCACAAAAATCGCTGAATTTTGAAAAATTTGTAAATTATTCACGAATTTAAGGTCCCCCGAATTAATCTTGAATTTTTTGAAGATTCGCCTGATAAAAAAAAATTCGCGAATAATTCCTGAATTATTCTCAAATTTTTCAAAAAAGTTGTGACTTAATTAATTTTTTAATTTAATTTTTTTTTTTTTTTATAATTTTAAATCTTTTTAGTTTAATTTTTAATTTTTTCTCACCGATTTTTCCTCTGAATATTTCCCCGAACTTCTCGAATTTGTCAAATTTTTTTGAATTTTCATCTCATCGAACTATTGTCAAACCTCGATTTGATGACTATGACTATAATCTGCAGGCTTCCCTGACGACATCTCAATCAGAATCTTGCACTCTATTGTCGCAGAGGGTGATCTGTTTATTAGATAGCACGTTGTACTGATTGTCTTAGCCCAAAACTCTCTACCCAATCCCGCATTGGATAATATATATCTTGCCTTTTCATGTGTTCTATTACCTCATTCTATTGCGGTGTATTTCTCACTATAAAGTAACTAGCAATACCGTTCTCTTTACAAAACTCTTGGAACTGTCCACTAGTGTACTCACCACCATTATCGGTTCTCAACCACTTGACCTTCCTTCCAGTCTAGTTCTCAAACAGTATTTTTCACCTCGTGAAGATTTTCAACACATCATCATTACTCTTCATTATGTAGATCCATACATAGTGAGAGTAATCATCAATGAAGGAGACAAAGTACTTGGCACAACCTCCAGAAGGAACCTTTGAAGGCCCCCATACATCCGAATGTATATAATTAAGTGTGCCTTTTTTAGTATGAACCGATGTGTTAAACTTAACCTTGTACTATTTTTCGAAGGCACAATGCCTACAAAAGTTAACTTTGCCAGCCTATACACCTTTCAACAAGCCCTACTTACTCAACTCTGTCATCCTTCTTTTTGACATGTGCCCTAGGCGCATGTGTCATAGCTATGTAGACGACAAACTAGTATCTTCTGACATAAATACCGTTGTTCCACCTGTCACTGTACTTCCTGATAGAAAGTAAATGTTCTCAACCATTTCCTCTTTCATCACAACCAGAGATCTTTTTGTCACCTTCAAAACTCTAACCCGAGCCCATTGGAGTCTAGTGTACCAAGCGATATAAGATTCTTCTTTAATTCCAGAATATGACATATATCAGTCAATGTTCTCAAAACCCCATCGTGCATGTTAATTTTAATACTCCCCTTTTCCAACTATTTTACATGTCATATTGTTACCCATCAAAATCGTTCTACCATCCACCTCTTTATAAGACGTGAACAAGTCCTTATTTGGACACATGTGGTAGAAGCACCTTGAATCAAGTATCTATGTATTCTGTAAGTATTTATAATAAAATACTGATAATACGTTCACATCATAATCCGGAGCATGTTCGGCTATATCACCATCATCAACAGCCCCTTTCTTGTGACAGCCCAGATTTCGGCTCCCCAAAATTTGTGCCATCAGCACGACCCTCGAGGCCGTGTCCCATATAATATGCGGAACACTTGGTACATCCAACCATACATAATATACAATAAGAATATAGTGCAGAACAAATCTCCGGTTCTATAATATACCACCTCAAAATATTAATCCAAAAGATAGTTCTAATCCCATACCTCTGTATGGACCAAAGAACTAACCCGAACCATTAGTGCCGTTACTATGGTCACCCAAAATGGTTCGACAAAAGAATATTACATGTGTCTTTATTGTTACAAAAAGAAACAAAATACGGTTGGACGTGCCAACCCTAAATCTCTCCCTTACAAAATCTCAAAGTACGCAGTGAATCTCCTAGAAGAACTTCTCAGGAGGAGGCTTAGATTCTTCTCTCATAACATAATCTAAGTCCTCGGAATCAACCTCTCCCGCAACAGCTCCTAACTCTGAACCTGTGACGTATAGTCAAAAGGGTGAGCTACATCCTAGCTCAATAGGGATAATATCTGAACAGGTACATCTTGATTACTCACATACATTTCATGACATAAATAAAGCTTGATTTTATCAATGTAAATTAACTGAAAAACCATTTGAGATGCAATAAAATAAACAGAGTTCTTTTGTTATTCTACTCATGACATCTGACGTTCATTAATTTCTATGATTTCGATAAGGCTGGTCTTATGACTTAAAACAGTTAACTTAAGTAATCCCCGAGCAATATAGCATCGAGCCCCAATGGAATACCCTCTATCGTCGTTTAATCAGACTATTTTACTATTATCTTGACCCACGTCCCTTTCTCATAGGCGACGGGTACATCACTACTACACATCCTTGGGATGTCTACTGGTGCACGGATTAGCCGCCGTATCGGTCACGGATATCCTGTCGAGTCAGTCACGGGTATACCGCCGCATCGGTTGGGTATTCTACAAACCTTAAATCAATTGTGCACTACATGTAGTTATTCACCGTGTGATTGTGCTAAATAAATGTAAGTTCTCAGCCTGTTCAATCTCATGTACATATGTTCAAATTCATGGATCCTTACATCCTCCGTACATCCCTGGGATGTCACACTCTTTGATGCACCCTTCTGATGCCCACAGTACACATACATTCCTGGGATGGTTGAACTCTTTTACTAGTTTACTTCATCACATAACATTTCTCATTTTTAATACTACTCTATATTTTACATTTTTCAACTTACTTTGAAAGTGAATATGTTATAATTCAACTCAGCTTTAAGGAAGCATGCATTCATAGATTAATATCCTATACATGTTATCGTAATTAAGGGTACGAGTTCAGAAATCGACTAATCGAGTTGGGAAATTGATTAATCGATTTTGGTTTTCAATTAATCAATTTGGGATCGACTAATCGATTTCAGACTTTCGACTACTCGATTTGAGAATCGACTTCGTTATGTTAGAGACTTTAATTAATCGATTTGGGATCGATTAATCGAATTTGAATTTCGATTAATCAATCTTGAGAATCGATTAATCGATTTGGGTTTCGATTAATCGATTTTGGGAATCGATTAATCGAATTGCATTTCTATTAATCGATTTTGGGGATCGATTAATCGACTTTGACAGTTTTGCTTAACTTTTTAAGTTTTCTTTGAGGTTCATTGAGGGTCCAGAACCTTCTTCATTATATCTTTAGTGATGTATTGCATGTGTTATGATGTACCATAGGTGGTACGTGTGAAAGCGAGCACAAGGAGCCGCGTGAGACCTTGATGCTTGAACCATCAGAGACGTGAGGTAGGGAACACCTTGAACATGTACTTTATTTTCAAGAGCATGTATGTAGTGATATAATCATCAAATTTGAAGTTGTTTTAACCATGAAAAGCTTTGTAAAAATGGGTGCGTGTGTGACACCAAGAATGTGAAAAAGGCATCAGTGTGATGCAAGTAATTCAGAACAAGTAATCTAATGAGATTGAGACATCCCCAGGGGATGAGAAAGTAATAAAGGCATCAGGTGTGATGCCGGTATGTATACATCCCAGGGATGTATACATAGGATTGAATAATTACTGTTGAGGCCTAACTGATATAAGATAGCATACTTACATGGTAAACAACTATATGTAAAGCACATATTATTTTTATTATTTGAGGTTTGATAAGATACCCCACCGACGTGGCGGGATACCCACGACTGACGCGGCAGGATATCCGTGACCGGTACGACGGCGAATCCGTACACCAGTACGGAGGTTTATCCGTAACCGTAAGTACATCCCAGGGATGCTGTGTGATATTTAACCCCGCCGCCTAGTGAGAAAGGGGCTTGGGTCGTATTCTCAGGGAATATATTTTTACAACTGTCTAATTAGATGACGATGAAGGGTATCTCATCGGGGCTCGATGCTATATTGCTTGGGGATTACTTAAGTTGAAGATTTAAGTCTTTGCTTTAGGCCTGTTTAGTGTCATTCATGATAAATCAATAGTAAAGTAAGATATGCTAACTACCAGTAAACTTGAATGCAATTCATCAGATTTAAAACTGTTTTTCTAGCAAAAGCATAGACACATCATGCTTAGAGTATCATAGAATAGATGTGAGTTTTAACTTATATGTTCATTGTGTTTGTTCCCTATTGAGCTAGGATGTAGCTCACCCTTTAGACTATACGTCGCAGGTCCTTTGATAGCAGCTGTAGAGGCTTCGAGAGACGTAGATCCGGGTGATTCGGATTAGGCGCCTGGAGATGATTTGGAGCCTCCACCCGAGGACTTCTTCTAGGAGACTCTGCTGTGTACTTTGATAGAGAGTCAGTTTTGAGAGCAGATTTGTACGGCTTGGTATGTCAAGCCTTTATTTTTATAACATGTAATTAAACTAAATCATTCTTTTGGCGAACCATCTGGGGTGATCCGTTTATCACCGATGGTTCGGGTCGGTTCTCTGTTCATGCAGAGGCATGAAAGTAGAACTGTCTTTTACGTATGCCAGTTGGGCATATTAATTGTTTTCCGCTTTATGAGAATAATTGTATTATTTATTTAATTGTGCTTGTTATACAAATGTTCCGTACATAGTTTTGGGGCATGGTCTGGAGGATCGTGCTGATGGCACGAGTTTCGGGGTGCCAAAATCTGGGCTATCACATCAACGCTCAATTTTTTAGGATATTACATTCTCCCCACCTTGAGAATTTTCGTCCTTGAAAATAATGCAAGGGTGCTCTGGTTGCGTACCCCACACCCTGGGGTGTCACGTACCCATCCACGAAATGTGAACAAGATATCATACAATGTAAAATGTAACAGAATGCAAGCAAATGGCAAAACAGTTGTAGATTTTACTATTAAAATTTCAAAATTTGCAATTTGATCGTTTACAGTGTTTTGATTACAATCAATTGAACTATCCTCATCGAACTGGCTACTCGTGGTGGTCGGGTCATCGAGTGTGCTACTCAGTCTGGGCGCCGAGCCAGATGCATTGGCAGCAGATGTGCTCGCATGGAAAATGGTACCCGTATGAAAAGCTGTCTGACCCACCGTCCACTCTGCCTCCTGCGCGAGGCGCTGCTGGTAGTCCAACGGATAGATGTATCGTAGAGTGTGGAACATCAAGAAGTCCATCCATCGGTTCATCCTTTCGTTGTTGGCCTCCATTCGAGCCAACACATCCTCGATAGTAGGCGCCAAGCAGCCTGCTCACGATGGTAAGAAGTCGTTTGTGGCACAGACCACGCTAGCTAGCGAGGGTGAGGCAGTGGTATGGGAGGGTGCCCCCTCCGCTGGTGGATCAACTGGGTGTGCCCCCCCACGGGTGGGTCCTGATGTGGTGGTGGGGGTGGTGGTGGTGCTACTGGTGGTGGTGCTGCTGCTGGACCCTGAGCTGGTAGGGTCCGCTTAAGCAAATTGTAGCTACGACTCAATGAAGAATTAGAGAAAGTCTTCACGCGGTCCATAGCCCTCTCCTCATGGGATGATATGGCGTACTCTGGAGCGTCTGAGTAACACTCTAGCATGTTCGAAATGAGGCAAGCATACGACATCTTTTCTTTGGGCCTAAAATTGCCCTTCATCAACTTCCCCTTAATATATCTCATCTCTTCTAGGATGATCATAGTGGCGTCAAACCAACGGCCACAGAAAGCCGCGTAGAGTGCCTGCTGCACTTTTTTCACCCGCTCGGTGTCGTGACGCAACGGGTATAGGTTGCACTTGATAATGGAATCAAGCATCCACATGTAATGGGAGAGATCGACCCTCCGTATGGACGATCCGGACCCCTTTTTCCCGTTGGTCATTCTAGTCATTATTTCTTCAAATCTCACCTCTTCCTCAAAGGGTGGGAAGAGGGTGGTCTCGAGTACGAAGTCCAAATAGCACTCTAGGACCTCGTGGATGTGGTGACGAGTGAAGGTGTAGTCACGACCCTCTATCTTGGTCGTGACTATGTCGTCGGTAGGCCCCTCCGTCAGCCCTTGGTAAAATAGTCAGACCAATCTAGGGTAGTAGGACCCGCGGATTGGTTTCAAAATATTGCCGAGACCGGCCTTTACTAGGAAATTTTGAGCCCATTGGGTCTCGCCCGCCACATCGGGGTTTGTAAACAATGTTTCATCGATAATGTACTCGATTTCAAAGGTCTTAGCCACCCACCATTCGTTGGGTTGGAGTACATTGATGGGTGGTGGTGGCATTGGTGAAGACTCACGCAAAGACGCGCTCGTCGAACCGGATGTGGTATCCGATACCAACGGTGACAGAGTCCTCACCGGTGATGGGGTAGGTGGTGGCGGTGCGGCTTTCTTACGCCTGACCGGGAGTTTAGACGTTGCCTTCTTCGAAGACAAACGTGTTTTAGGCGGCATTTTAGGTAAAAATTTAAGAAAAACTAGAGTTTAATGATTTGAAATGGAAAGAAGGTAAAAATCTAAGGTTTACCTTTGGTATTCGATCCAATGGTATGTGATTTCGATCCGAAATCAATCTAAAATGCCCAACAACCCTAGATGCAGAGTCGGTCGGAGAGAGAAGAAGAAGGCGCGCAAGGATAAAAACTCCAAATGATTTCGAATGGGGAGAAATCCCCCTCGTTATATATATATATATATATATATATATATATATATATATATATATATATATATAGGCTCTCATTCGATTAATCGAGTTTCAAAACTAAGTTCAGCCGCACGAAATCGATTAATTGATTTCCAAAATTGATTAATCGAAACTCAAAATCGATTAATCAAAATCGTAGTCATTTAAATTTTTAAGTTTTCGAGCTCACTAGTGTGAGCCAGTCGATTAATCGAATTCCACTTCGATTAATCGAAATCCCAAAATTGATTAATCGACTTTCATTTCGATTAATCGAAATCGTGAAGTCCTTCAAATATTTCCTAAAATTCTTAAGTGACTCAATTAATCTAACCTTCAGATCGATTAATCGAATTTTACTTCGATTAATTGAAATCGTAAAAATTCTTCCAGTTTTTCTAAAATTCTTAAGTTATTCGATTAATTGAATCTCCAGATCGACTAATCGAAATCCAAAATCGATTAATCAAAATGTAGATCGATTAATCAAAATTTCACTTCTTTCATTTCCTGAATCCTCATTAAATTTCCACTCACTGGCGCATGCCAGTCAACTAATCGACCAAAATCGATTAATCAAATTCCCAAATCGATTAATCGATTTGAAAATCGGTTAATCGATTTTGATCATATTTCCAAATTTTTGTTATTTTTCTGTGTCTTTTGGTTTCTTGGTAAAACATGACCAGTTGGTCACTAGTTTGTGAAACACGTCATCACGGTCATGTCATGGCTATATGATGAATTCTAAGTATGCATTCGACATGGTATTAGGAACAATATGCGGATTAAAATTATTTCTATTGAATAAATTGATCAACAAATCGACATTGGATTACAACAGATGGTTTAAATCCGCAACATGCTTGCGGTGATCCAATTTTGACTCTCAAGCTGTCGCAAATAAGTCCGGATACTGTTCCTTCACGTCGGCCTCTCGTTCCCATGTAGCTTCCTCGGCCGGATGATACTTCCATCAAACAAGTACTAATGGAATTACTTTTGTCCGCAACACTTGTTCCTTCCGATCCAAAATCTCAGCCGGTTCTTCGATCATGCTCATATCCTCATGCATCTCAAATGATTTGCCGCTCAACACGTGATCAGGGTTGTTAAGATACTTCCTGAGCATAGATACATGGAACACATTGTGTACTTGATCAAATAACGGTGACAATCCAATGCGGTAAGCAACTTCCCCTACTCGACCTAGAACCTCAAATGGTCCAAGATAGCGGGGACTTAACTTCCCTCTCTTTCCAAACCTCATTACCCCCTTCATAGGTGACACTTTCACGAACACGTGTTCACCCACCTTGAAGTCTACACTCGTCCGCTTGATATCAGCGTAGCTTTTCTGTCTGCTCTGAGCCACTTTGAGTTTTGCCCTTATCATACGAACATAGGTGGCATTATCTTCAAGTATTTCAGGTCTCAAAACAAATTTCTCCCCGATTTCTTCCCAATTGATGGGCGATCTACATCGTCGTCCATAAAGTGCTTCATATAGTGCCATCCTAATGCTCGCTGAAAGCTGTTGTTATATGCGAACTCAATCAAGGGTAGGTGCTGATCCCACAATCCTTGTAATTCTAACATACATGCCCTAAGCATGTCCTCAATGATCTGATTGACCCTCTCAGTTTGTCCGTCAGTTTATGGATGGAATGCCGTATTGAAATCTAGTCGCGTTCCCATTCCTCTTTGAAATTTCTTTCAAAACTTTGATGTATACAATGGGTCACGGTCTGAAACAATGCTACTCGAAATCCCATGCAAATGGACAATTTCCTTCATATACAGCTCTGCCAGTCTTCCCGTCGTGTACATCGCGTTGTAAGGTAAGAAGTGCGCTGACTTGGTCAATCGATCGACCACTACCCAAATGACATTGTACCTCTTTGCCATACGCGGTAGCCCAACGATGAAGTCCATAGAGATCGATTCCCACTTTCATTCCGGTATAGGTAGAGGCTGCAATAGGCCTGCGGGGTGTCTATGATCGATCTTGACTTGCTGACACGTCAAAAACCGCGACACGTACTCTGCCACATCTTGTTTCAAGCCTCTCCACTAGTAATTCTTTTTCAAATCTTGATACATCTTTGTGCTTCCCGGGTGGATAGCATAGCTTGATTTGTGTGATTCATCCAAAATTGTTCACCGCAGATCGGCATTGTCCGGAATGCAAAGACGGCCCTTGAACAATAAGGAACCATCCTCCTTGATAGAAAACTCAGATCCAATGCCTTCAGTTACATCTTGACGAATCTTAGTTAGCGCTGGGTCTTTCATCTGTAGTTCATGGATATGCTTAAATATCATCGGTGTCATTGAGATATTAGCCAAGAAGGCTCCTGTAGCTTGTGACTCAATGTTTGCATCATATAGTGCCAGATCTTCAAATAATTTTCATCTGTGCATGCCCAAAATTAAACTAGCCAATTGAGCTGAACTCTGTCGACTCAAGGCATCGGCCACTACATTAGCCTTGCCTGGATGGTACTGTATGGAACAGTCATAGTCTTTAAGAAACTCCATCCATCTGTGCTGCCTCATATTTAGTTTCTTCTGTGTAAATAAATATCTAAGGCTCTTATGATCGATGAAGATCTCAAAGGTCTCACCGTACAAGTAATGTCTCCAAATCTTCAGCGCAAAGATGACCGCGGCTAATTCCAGGTCATGTGTCGGATAATTCTTCTCATGCTCTTTCAACTATCTTGATCCGTACGCTCTCACCTTTTTGTTTTGATTAAGCATGCAGCCCAAACCACTATACGAAGCATCACTATATACTGCGAACCCTCCACTGCCTGAAGGAATCGCCAGTACTAGAACTGAAGTGAGTCTCGTCTTGAGTTCTTAAAAACTCTTCTCGCATGCCTCACTCTATTCAAACCTTGCATCTTTCCATATAAGTCTCGTGAGTGGTCCTGATATCTTTGAAAAACCCTCAACGAAATGCCAATAGTAACCTGCTAATCCAAGGAAACTATGGATGTCGGTCACGATCTTTGGTTGCTCCCAATTCACTAGTGCTTCGATCATTGCTGGACCTACAGTGACACCATGCTTTGAGACGACATATCCCAAAAAGTTAACTTCTAACCAAAACTCGCACTTGTTGAGCTTGGCGTACAACTGGTGTTCACGTAGAGTCTGTAGGGCAATTCTCAAATGCTTTTCATGCTCTTCTTCTGATTTTGAATAGATCAGGATGTCGTCAACAAACACTACGACACAAGAGTCTAGGTGTGGTTTAAACACCCTATTCATCAGATCCATGAATGACGCCGGGGCATTTGTCAACCAAAACGGCATCACTAGGAACTCATAGTGTCCGTATCGAGTCCTGAATGCAGTTTTCTGAATATCCTCTGCCTTGACTCTCAACTGATGGTATCCTAATCTCAAATCGATCTTAGAGAAATACTTCCCTCCTTGCAATTGATCAAACAAGTCATCTATCCTAGGCAAAGGGTATCGATTCTTGATGATAAATTTGTTCAATTGTCGATAGTCAATGTACAGACGCATTAACCCATCTTTCTTCTTTACAAATAAGACTGGTGCTCCCCATGGAGACACGCTCGGTCTAACAAACCCCTTGTCCATTAATCCTTATAACTGCTCCTTCAACTCCTTCAACTCAGCTGGAGCCATTTTATATGGTGCTTTAGAAACAGGCTCCGTTCCTGGTGTTAAGTCGATGGCAAATTCTACCTCTCTCTCTGGAGGTAATCCGGGTAACTCCTCCGAAAATCAGAAATACGTCGGTGAAGCCTCGCACAACTGCTATCTCAGAGATAACATTCTTCTCCTCTTTATGCTCCTTAAAAAATGCCAAGTATCCACTACACCCTTTTCTGATCAATCGCTCGGCCCTGACTGCCGAGATAAGTGGTAGGTGTGTTGACCTCTCTCATCGAAATCTAAATGATCTCCTCGTATTGGGTCTGAAGATGACGACTTTATTCTTGCAATCTACTGTTGTACAATGAGTCAACAGAAAGTCCATGCCAAGGATCACGTCAAATCCTTGCATGTCTAATAGAATTAGGTTCGCCGGTAGCTCAAAGACATCTTCATCCATGACCCTCACGATCACGGAGTTGCAACCCTTTTCGATATCAACCGATTTCCCAGTAGGAACAGCCATGGTTAAAACGAAGTCTAACTCCTCTGGGTCGACTTTCATCCTCTTGGTGAAGCGAGAGGTAACAAATGAGTGGGTAGACCCCGGGTCTATCAATACTCAAGCTTCTTACGTCACTTCGCTTCCCTTCTTATATATTTGTAATGTACCTAACCATACATACACATATATAGTGTTTATTGTCATACTAGAATTTATCACATGTAAGGATTTTTTTTTTTTTTTTTTTATATCTTCTAAATATAGATGCGCCTTCTCTATCTAAAAATTTCAAGAATTTAAATTCTTTATTTAAAAGCAAAACTCACCTTGAATCACGTCATTTGTATTCTGAGCCTTTTGAGCTGTGATTGCGTAGGCTCTCCCTTGGTTGATCAGCTTCCTCGCTTGTATAGGTCGTGGAATAGTTGCTGAAGCCGTCGTTCCTTTGTTCATCTCAGGGCACTCCTTGATCAAGTGGCCCACCTTGCCACATCTAAAACAGCCCCGAGTTTCCTGCCTCCAGTCAGCTGTCCTATGAGACTTTCCACACTTGGCACAAGTCTCACGAGGTGTGGAAGAAGCTGCTCGCGAGAACCCCTGAGTAACTGTCGCTCCGATCGTGATAGCAGGGCTCTTGTATCTCATCGGCCTCCCTGACGCAAGCAATGGGAATTTCTGTTGATTGGCCTGCTGCGCCGATCTCCCATAACCTCCTTGGAACGGTATTTTCTGATTATTTGGTCCGAATCTCGACTTTTTGTTCACCGGCTCATAATTCTTCGTTCTGCTCTGATCTGTATTCCACCTTCCTTGTTGCTCCCTCTGGCGGTACTTGTTATTTTCTTTCTCTACCACCAAGGCCTTGCTCATGATCTCTCCATAGGTCCTTAGCTGGAATGGTGATACTCCTCCCCTCATGTCCGACTTCAAACCTTGCTGAAACCTCTTTGCTTTTATCATCTCTGTGATGACGTAGTCAGGCGCAAAGCGAGCGAGTCGCATGAACTCCACTCCATATTCTCTCATAGTCATCTTCCCTTGAGTAAGCTGTAGAAATTGAATCTCCATTTGATTCCTCACCACTTCCGAAAAATACTGCTTGTTGAATTCTTCAACGAACTCGTCCCATGTCCAGGGCATATCTGGAGTCTCCTGGGCCCTAGTCCTAGAAGCGGACTTCCACCAAGGCCCAACCTCCCCGTCTAACATGTAGGCTGCCCAACGGACGCTCTCGTCCTCTGTACAAGTGAGCACACTGAACACCTTCTCCATCTCACTCAACCACTTCTCAGCTGCCATGGGCTCTGACTGTCTCGAAAAGCTAGGAGGTCTCATCCTCCTAAACTCGATAAAAGCAGAAGACACTGGCGGTGTCGGAGTCACTGGAGGTGTCGGTGGCTGATGCTGCTCATGAGCGGTATGAGCTGCCAAAGATGCTGCCTGTTGAGCCATAGCCGCTGCCATGGTCTCCATGGTGTGCATCATCCTCTGACGCTCCTCTCTATCCTCATTCATTTCTCTAACCCTCTCTTGTTCTCTTTGATCTTGATCCTGACGATCTCGATCACGGTTCTCTCCCTGATCTTGGCTCCCTTGGCCATCACCGCCAGAAGCTCCTCCATCTCCTATAGGCTTTCTATTCGCGTCCGAGATAAAATCATCTCGACTACGCAAACTCCTACTATGACCGCCCCTGGGTCGGCCCTTTCCTCTAGGAAACATAACGGTCTGCACGTGAAAACAAGGTTTTCATTAGCAGAAGTCCCTACGCTCTGACAAAAGAATGGTTGTCAAAATTTCTAAAAGAAAATGCTCTGATACCAACTGTGACTGCCCGGATTTTGACACCCCGAAACCCGTGCCACCAGCACGATCCTCCAGACCGTGCCCCAAAACTATGCACGGAACATTGGTATAATAAGCAATGATAAATAAATAAAGTAATAATTATATAAAGTGAAAAAGTAACATGCCCATCTGGCATAACCAAAAGACAGTTCTACTTTCATGTCACTACATGAAAAGAGAACCGATCCGAACCATCGGTGATAAACAAATCACCCCAGATGGTTCACCAAAAGAATAATCTAATTTAATTATATTGTTTATCAAAAATAAAGGCTTGACATACCAAGCCGTACAATTAGCTCTCAAAAACTACTCTCTGTCAAAGTACACAGCAGAGTCTCCTAGAAGAAGTCCTCGGGAGGAGGCTCCAACTCGTCTGCAGGCACATAATTCGAATCACTCGGATCTACGTCTCTCGAAGCCTCAGCTGCTGCTAACAAAGGACCTGCGACGTATAGTCTAAAAGGGTGAGCTACATCCTAGCTCAATAGGGAACAAACACAATAAACATATAAATTAAAATTTCACATATATTTCATGATATTCAAGCATGATGTGTCTATGCATTTGCTAGAAAAATAGTTTAAAAGCTGATGATTTGCATTCAAGTTTACTGATAATTTGCATGTCTTACTTTACTGTTGATTTATCATGAATGACACTGAACATGCCTAAAGTAAAACTTAAATCTTCAACTTAAGTAATCCCCGAGCAATATAGCATCGAGCCCCGATGAGATACCCTTCATCGTCGTCTAAATAGACAGTTATAAAAAAAATGTATTCCCTGAGAATACGACCCAAGCCCCTTTCTCAATAGGTGGTGAGGTTAAATCTCATCACAACATCTCTGGGATGTGCTTACTGTGTACGGATCAACCTCCGCACTGGTGTACGGATTGGCCGCCATACCGGTTACAGATATCCTGTCGAGTCAGTCATGGGTATCCCGCCACGTCGGTGGGATATCCTAATCAAACCTCAAATAACAAAAATAACATGTGCTTTACATATAGTTGTTCACCATATAAAGTGCTATCTTATATCAGTTAGGCCTCAACAGTAATTATTCAATCATATATATATCCCTGAGATGTATAACTTACTCACATCACACTGATGCCTTTATTACTTTCTCATCCCCTGGGGATGTCTCATTCTCATTAGATTACTTGATCTTAGTTACTCGCATCACACAGATGCTTTTATCACATTCTTGGTGTCACACACACACCCATTTTTACAAAGCTTTTTATAGTTAAAACATTTTCAATTCTGATAAACATATCACTACATACATGCTCTTGCAATTAAAGTACATGTTCAAGGTGTTCCCTACCTCAATTCTCTGAAGGTCCAAGCATCAAGGTCCCACGTGGCTCCTTGTGCTCGCTTTTACACGTACCACCTATGGTGCACCACAACACATGTAATACATCACTAAAGATGTAATGAAGAAGGTCCTAGACCCTCCATGAACCTTAAAGTAAAACTAGAAAGTTAAGTAAAACTGCCAAAGTCGATTAATCGATTCCCAAAATCGATTAATCGAAATACAATTCGATTAATCAATTCCCAAAATCGATTAATCGAAACACAAATCGATTAATCGATTCCCAAAATCGATTAATCGAGATTCAAATTCGATTAATCGATCCCAAATCGATTAATCGAAGTCTCTAACATAATAAGGTCGATTCTCAAATCGAGTGGTCGAAAATCCGAAATCGATTAGTCGATCCCAAATCGATTAATCGAAATCTAAAATCGATTAATCGATTTCCCAACTCGATTAGTCAATTTCCCCAGGTCATGTTTCTCCAGCCACTGGAGGTTCCCAGTCGATTAGTCGATTTCTAAATCGATTAATCGACCTTCAAAATCGATTAATCGAAATCGGGCATCCTTGACTTTTCAACTTCAAGACCAAAATCGATTAATTGAACTCCAATTTTGATTAATCGATTTGGCCAGATTCAGCCCCCTTTCGGGCTGTTCTTCCAAATCTTTTCCCTTTCTTTTCTAAGCCTTTAATCTATTCTTTTAACCCTACTTGACTGAATTTAATGATCTACAATCTATGCATTAACTTCAATTTAAAACTCACCTTCAATCAATCTCAAATTGATTAATATCTAGGTTGGAATGGCTAGGGCTCCAACTTTTGTTTCAACGGCGCCTCATGCGTTAAAATCCGGCATTAAATGTTCAATCTTCCTTCCAAACCAACCACAATAACTCCATGGCAATTAGTTACCTTCTCTCTCTCTCTCTCTCTCTCTCTCTCTCTCTCTTTCTCTTCTTAACTCCCTCTTCAACAACCAAATAAAAGGATTCTAGGGTTATTAAATTCTTATATCCTCTCTTCGGTTTCAATGTTAAGCACATACACCAGAGATAGGTGTATGTGGATCAAAACTAATACCATTCGCTACACTTAGGTCACATATGCACCACATCGGTTCATCACTCCATGAATTTAAAGTTTGACCATCACTTGATCAAATCTACGATCAATCGGGCATGGATCCCGAGGTCAAAGTTCAGCGCTCAATTTTTCGGGATATTACAATCCTCATATGATTATTAAACAAGAATTATAAAATACGAAATAGTAAATGATTTAATAAGTACAAAGAATTTCAAAACATGAATAATTGTATATGAAATAACAGAATAATATATGCCATGAATTTATGACAAGACAAGATAATGACTATTATTATTTATACGCTAAGACATGACCTGAATTTATGGCAAGATAAGACAAGTATTATTATTATTTACACGCTAAGAAGGCAAATGACTCTATTTATGAATGATTTATGATATTTAAAGGATCTCATCATGATAAAATAAGACACGAATCAAGCACGAGTCACCTCACTTAGCATGGGCTACGACTATTCAAGAAAATTGTCCATGGACGACGATAGATGGGATTTCCATCGATATATATATATATATATATATATATATATATATATATATATATATATATAACTATTAGAGTTACGCCATTTATGTATTTACATAAAATATTTTAAGTTAAATGTAATTCATGTAAGAATTTTAAGATATGTAATGCTAAGACAAGATAACTGTTCATGTGCATGTGTCATGATCCATAATCCTTATCCGATCTTGGAGGCCTAGAATTTCGTGTTATGACACCGCACGCTGGTTAAGGAGATAAGCGGACATACACATAATTTATAAATTGACTTAGCATATAAATCGAGGCATTTAAGATAGAATTAAATGATAAATGACTCATAAATTAGCAGGGGAAATAATAAATAATAATATAAAAAAACTCCGAATCATGCATGTAAAATAGGAAATAAATCAAGTTTTACGTAGGGTAAAATAGTCCCAAACATAAACTTATAAAAGTATCAAATGACTAAAATATGTTTCTTAAAGTAATAAAGTCTAGAGTAAAAGGGCTCTCAAGGCTTGTAGAAACCTGTTGGATCTATGCTCTCATCTGGGTGGTAACCGATGTCCTCGCCTATATAAGTCGTCTTAGAAATAGCAGCTTCTGCATTATCATAAGCAGGATAAACGGAGTCGTTACTTGAAACTGTTAGATTTGGGAGGGGGGGTGAATTTACTCAGTCACATAAACTCAGCGAGTTGCATATCGATCCACCATAACTTACCTAGGTGATCGTGTGTGCAATCGCTTGAATTGCGGTATATTTCAATAAGATGATAAAATTATCCATAACTCATAGCATATCATAATCAAAACTGAAAGGCATAATATAAAATGAATAGTACATGCTGCTTCTATTTTCTTATTTCTTTTCCTATTTTTTTCATCAACTTAGCATAGCTGACATGTCGTAAGTCTTATTATTACTTCATACGCTTATATAATGTATTTCGTATCTTAATTATCTTATGTAAATGACCTGTGTCAAGATCGCTGCTCAAGCCTATCACGCGAAGTCCACGTATAGATAACCACCTAACCTCCATATCATAACCCAAACCACCATCCAATCCAATGAGATTGCCGACATAGTAACCATAATGTCCTCTTAGTTTGAGACAAAGCTATAATATCCTTAAGACCCGTTCGGCTGCAGACGTTAGACCCTTACGATGGCTTGTAAGGTATGACACGTGTAGAATTTAATTCGTGTTTAGCTGGCCTTCACAGCGTATATTAACATATCATATATTTTTTCGATTCTGGGTTTAGGTCCCCGCTCCGATTTTATTTATGGCATGTGCTTAAGTCCACATCCAAATTTCATATTTGCGTGGGCTTAAGTCTCCACTTTCTTAACATCTCGTATCTTAAAATATTCATATTTCATCTTTTCTTATACTTAATTAGAATGGGCCACGGTGCGATAGGTTTCGCTAAATTATGCTTTCCAAGGACGGGTTTCATAGCAACCTGGATATACTTCGTGTGATATCCCATACTATCATAGAGGATTTCATCCGTATATGGACGCCTATATTTCAAATTCTATGTAATTGTGAAAGAAATTCCACTGTGATGAAGGCTTATATCATGCGTCATATCTTATTCTTAACTTATATGCGTATGTCCTATTATGATTTTCTACATGATAAATATCATATAATGATAGTGAATATATGTAAGAAGGAACTATAACATAAATCCAAAGCATTTCATATTTTTGAAGAAAATTAATATAAGGCATAACACATGAAGCATTGAAGTAAAACAGAGAATAAGAAATATTTAATTATATTTATTTTGTGATTGAGTTGAAAATATACTTCATTGGAGTTAGTTGTGTCTATGAAAATTGGTGATCGATTGGTATAGTAATCGGATGTGTTTTGGATTCTAAAAGGACACACATGTCCATTCAAGGGTTATAGGATCCTCAAAAGAGGTAATGGATGAGAAGTATTGAAAAACGTTAATATTTGACCCCTTAAACTTATAGGTTATTATCCGATGAAAGCTATTTAATATATTTTATATAGTCTTGGTGATTTACAGGTCTTGAGATAAGTTGAACATAAAATAGCTCAAGAGTTCAGAGAATGATGTCAAATCTGTGCAACTTTGAATTATTTAAAACTTATCCTGACTTGCAGCTCAATTTTGACATTTAAAACATCAAATTCATGAAATTTCAATCTTATACAAAGTTGTAGAGCTCGTTATCTTCTTTCCATTATCATAAGAATTGCGTCAATCCGAGTTCAGAGTAAAAAGTTATGGCTAAATTACCGAGCATGTGTTTGTTGAAGAGTTTGGTCAAATTTCACAAAAATCTTGGAAAAATGATCCTATCGATTTTGGGTCAAATTTTTATGTTTTCAAAACCCGAAATTAGTTAGAATTGGAGGAAAAATTAGAGTTTTCTTTTAAGAAATAATTAAATAATTTAAGATGGATTTAGAGGCACCAACCTATTGAAGCGTGATTCGAATCCTGCGATGATTTGGATTGATGAAAATCAGATTCGAGAGATGATATGCCCGAGTCTTTTTGGGAGAACTCCTTTCTTATGATAGATCTGTCGCGACAATGAGGAACTTCGATGATAGAAAATTAGGCTTCAGAATAAGATGCACAGATCGCCGAAAAGATTGAAATCCACGGTGTAGTTTTACCGTGAAAACCGATGGAGATCTGGCAAACAGTTATGAAAGATGGCACTGCCGAAGCTTTTATAGAGAAGAGAACAAAGAGAGATAACTGAGAGGAAAAGTGATATATTTATAAATCTCTTTCTAGGTTAACTCTAATTAAGACTTTTTGTAAAAGATTTAATAAAATAGGAGTTTTTCCCACACAATAAGCAGTCATACATGACTTGAATAGCTTGAGAAGAGGTTTCGTTCCAGCGCTTTATGTAAACATCGAAGCAAATGGTGTTTCTGTCTTGAAATTACAGTTATACCCTTTAACCTGCTTCATCTCTTCAAACGGCGTAACTTTTTATATTCTTATCGAAAATTGACAAATTATATATCGTCAGAATTGTATCAACCAGCACTTCGCAATGAGTCTACTATTGATATAGAAAAAATTAGAATATTTTTAAAAATGGGTGGGTTCCGGTGTGAAGCATTAGTACCATGCACGATGTGGTACATCATCTAACACCATTAAATAAAGTAAAAAAAATCTCGATTGTTACATTCTCTCCCCCTTATAATATTTTCGTCCTAAAAAATTATTTAAATGAGACAATGATCTCGGGGTACTTCTCCAAAAGTCAATGATTTATCGTTAATAAAAATCAGGGTCGTTACATACTCCCCCCTAAAAAAAATTTCATCCCCGAAAATTACGTACTGCTTATTCGAAAAGCTCAAGATGCTTTCTTTGATGTCGTCTTTATTCTCCTAGGTTGCCTCTTTTGGCGCGTGATGTTGCTATTGGACAAACACTAATATCATCATTTTGTTCTTGAAGACTTGAACTTTTCGGTCGAAAATTCTGATCGGTCTCGCTATGGTGAGATCCTCCTTTATATCAAAGGGTTCGATCTCCACTAAATGTGAGGGGTCATAGATGTATCTCCTCAGCATTGATACCTGAAAAATATCATGGATTCCCATATATTGTGGTAGTAGAGTGACTCTATACGCAACTTCGCCCATATGTTTGGTGACTTCGTAAGGCCCTACGTATATGGGGCTCAACTTTTGGCGCATTCCAAAGCGCATAACTCCTTTGGTTGGGGAGATGCGAATGAATACTCGTTCGCCAAGCTGTTAAACAGATTTTAGTGTTCAATCAAGAGCATAATTGAAATGAAATTTAAAGTTTTAAATTTTAAATATGTTACCTCAAACTCTAAATTACGATGGTGAGGGTCGGCATACTTTCTCTAATGATCCTAGGTTATTTTAAGTCGTTCGTGTATTAGTTTGACTTTTTCAGTCGTAGTTTGGACTAGTTCGTGTCCAAACATCTTCCTAACTCGAACTTCGTCCCAAAACAATGACGTTCTGCAACTTCTATCATATAAAGTTTCAAAAGTGTACATTTCGATACTTGCCTCGTAGCTATTATTGTAAGAGAACTCAATCAGCGGGAGATGATCGTCCTAGTTCCCTAGAAAGTCGATCATACATGCTCGTAACATATCCTCAACTACTTGATTCACTCTTTTAGTCTGACCGTCTGTCTGGGGGCGGAAGGCAGTACTAAAGTCTAATCGAGTGCCTAGAGCTTCTTGAAAGGTTGTCAAGTATTTGAAAGTAAATTTTGAGTCTCGATCGGAGACAATGCTGACTGAAACTCTATGTAGTTTTACAATTTCTTTCATATATGTTTCTGCCAGCTTGCTCCATCTGTAATAGTCTTGAATGGTAAGAAATGAGCTGACTTAGTCAATCTATCAACTATCACCCAGATTGCATCATTCTTCTTCATCGTCTTTGGTAGACCTACGATGAAGTCGATAGATATATTTTCCCACTTCCATTCCGGGATGGGTAAGGGTTGTATAAGTCCGGCCAATTTCTGATATTTTGTCTTGACTTTTTGGCACACTAAGCACTTTGACACATATTCGACTATTTCCCACTTCATATTTGGCCACTAATACTAATTTCTCAAATTATGATACATCTTAGTGTTGTCTGGATGTACTGAGGATCCCGATTTGTGACCTTCTTCAAGTATCTCCTTTTTCACTTGGGGGTCATTGGTACGCACATTATTTGTCTGTAGAGTAATGTCCCATTCGTCCTAAGGCTGAAATCGGTTTTCAATCCTATGGTTTCAATAATCTTCAGAATCCCTGGGTCTGTATGCTGTAATTCCCTGATTTTATCTAAAATGAATTTACTTATCACAATTCTTACCAAATATACACCATCTTTAATTTTTTGGAGGTAAATGTATTCGTCGGTGAGTTCATCGAAGGGATTCCAAGTTATTAATCTGGCAAACAATGTCGAGGATTTCCTACTAAGTGCATCAACGACGACATTTGCTTTCCTAGGATGGTAATTTATGGAGCAGTCGTAATCTTTCATGTATTCAATCCATCTACGTTGTCTCAAATTCAGGTCCTTTTATGAGAAAAGGTACTTGAGACTTTTGTGATCCGTATAAATCTTGAAAGTCTCGTCGTAGAGATAGTGTCTCTATAGTTTGAGGGCAAAGATGACTGGGGCCAGTTTCAAGTCATGAACTAAGTAGTTCTTTTCACGAGGTTTGAGTTGTCTTGACCCATAAGCGATAATTTTCTTACTTTGCTCACGCACACAACCAAGTCCCTGTCAAGATGCATCCGTGAATATTTCAAATTCACTAGTGCTTGAAGTAGAAGGTAAGGTGAGGATTGGTACAGTAATAAGCCTCTTCTTCAATTCTAAAAAACTTGCTTCACATTCCTCGGTCCACACAAATTTAACATTCTTCCGTGTAAAGCTAGTGAGTGGTAGAGCAATGCGTAAAAATCCAACAACAAAGTGACAGTAATAGCGCGCCAATCCGAGGAAACTCCTAACTTCGGTAACACTTGTCGGTGCTTTCCATTATGTAACTGCTTCGAACTTAGAAGGATCGACGGTCACTCCTTCTGCTGATACCATGTGGCCTAGGAAAGTCACTAGTTTAATCCAAAATTCACATTTACTTAGTTTAGCGTACAACTCCGAGTGTCTGAAGTGCGTGACGAAGGTGTTCTTCATGTTCTTCCTCTGATCACGAGTAGATGAGAATTTCATCTACGAATACAATGATAAATTCATCAAGATATTGCTTGAACACCCGATTCATCAATTCCTGATCTAAGATCAATCTTAGAAAAGCACTTGGCACCTTAGAGCTAATTGAGCAAATTGTCGATACGTGGAAGGAGGCATCTATTTCTGATGGTTACACTATTCAACTGATGCTAATCGATGCATAGCCTCATCGAACCATCTTTCTTTTTTACGAAGAGCATTAGGGCTCTCCATGGAGACTGACTGCATCTAATGAACTTCTTATCTGATAGTTTCTTAAGTTATATTTTCAGTTCCTTTAATTATGCAAGGGTCATTCGGTATGGTGCCTTGACAATTGGTGTGGTCCCTGGGATCAAATCGATTTTGAACTCAATTTCCCGGTCGGGTGGTACACCGGGCAAGTCTTCAGGAAATACGTTGATAAAATATTTGATGACTGGAATTTTTATAAAATCGAATGTCTTGTCTTGCTCGTCGTCTAATACTTCCCATAAAGGTGCTCCCTTCCTTTTAATTCTCCGAAATCTGAATAGAGGTTCTCCAAGTGGTTGAAAGGTGACCACTTTAGAGAAACAGTCAACCGTGGCATGATATGTGGCTAGCCACTCCATGCCCAAAATGATGTCGAAATCCTCAAATTCCAACACGATGAGATCTATCGAAAGATCATGACCTTTAATATTAATTATCGTGTCTCAACAGATTAAGGTAGCTAAGTTCCCGGACGGTGTCGAGATAGTCAATCTCCTTCCTAAGGGTACGGGTTTAGCTTGAATTTCTTACATAAACCCTAAACTGATGAATGAATGTGTAGACCCTGAGTCTATAAGAATGAGAGCTAAGTGTTTACTGTCACACTTATATTGATAAATGGAGAGATTACTTGTTAGCATAAGGCATGTTAAAATGTTTTCGAGTGTAACAACAACGTTTAGAGTTTTATCGAATTCATACGAGGGATTTCAAAAATAAAAGTTTATGAAAACAACATTTAAAATATATAAAAAAAGATAACTGGATTCGAAGTAGTAAATGTACCTTGAATAACTTTGTCGTTAG
Organism: Chloranthus sessilifolius; assembly: GCA_021018995.1. NCBI lineage: Eukaryota > Viridiplantae > Streptophyta > Magnoliopsida > Chloranthales > Chloranthaceae > Chloranthus > Chloranthus sessilifolius. The sequence goes on along the minus strand of CM037597.1, from coordinate 25,676,794 downwards.
CCATAGTGTCCTACTGTGACATTGCAAATACGCGGCCCTATCTCGCAGGCTTCGCTTGAGTATTATACTGAGAGCTTGATACTGGAACTCCCTCGGGGTAGTCCTTAACGTGGTGTCCCTCTTTTCCGCATCGGAAACATTTCCCCATGCATATACTCCGGGCATGTGTCTCTTGCTACATCTTACGCAAGGTTTGTAGGGTGTGAACTCCCTTTGTGGTTGATGTGGTTGTGGAACAACATTTCTTCTTGGGAAGGTGGGAGCCACTTGGGTTTGTAGGGGTGTGAGACGTGGCCTTTTGTTTTCTGATAGAGCCTGAGGAAGTTGTATTCTCTGGGCGAAAGTTGGTATGGGTCTCTGTGAGGCAAAAGAGCCCCTTTGAATAGTTTTGCCCTTTTGGACATCCAATCTGGTATTTCTTTTGTTGATTATTTCCCCTGATTCTTTTTCCTAGATCGGTGCATGATCTACGAGCTCTCCATATGTTTCTTCTTCATTGCAGTCAATTTCTCGCGAAAGAATGGTCATAAGCTATTTTGAAATGTAAAGAGCTTATCACCTTCATCCACGATCAGATTCCCAGCAAATCTGGATAACTGGTCAAACTTGGCTTCGTACTCGGCCACAGTCATGCTCCTTTGCCGTAGGTTCATGAATTCTTTTTTCTTCTGAGCCCTTGTGGCCGCTGAGAAATATTTTTTGAAGTAAGCTTCCCTGAACTGTTGCCAAGTCCACTCTTCCTCGTTGTTTCAATCTGCAACTCACTTTGCTGCTTTTCATCAATTCTCTGCTTCTTGGACCAGATAGAATGTTGCCCACTTCACCTTTTCATGTTCTGCAGGTGAAGAGATCCCGAAGAATTTCTCGATTTTACTTATCCAATCTTCAGTAGCGACTGAGACGGGCTAACCATGAAAATAGGGAGGTCGAGTTATGCTGAATGCCTGAAATCTGACAGGTGCGTATGGTGGGTTCTCCTGTTGAGGTGTAGGCTAACGTTGATTTACAAGCTCTTGGACAGTCTGTCTTTGTTGTTCTCTTTGCACATCCATCTCGTGCAACAGTTGAGTCCTTTCTTGTTGGTGTGACTATGTCAGCTAAGTCATTTGCTGACTGAAAGTGGTCGCCATCTCGTGCAATAGGCGCATCGCTTCAGAATCTTGAGGACCTTCAAGTGATGAGGCCTTGTTCACCTGAGAGCTATTCATTTCTCTGCGTCGTGGATCCATCAAGTCCTGATTTCAAAAAACGTCATCTGTTAGTGAATTCGTACGACATTGTCTCCAAAGTAAGTAAAGTCTGGGCTTTGATACCATCTCTGTCATGACCCAGAATTCTTAACCGATCTCGAGGGCCTAGAATTTCGAGTTATGACACCGCACGCTGGTTAAGGCGATAAGCAGACATACATATAATCTATAAATTGACTTAGCATATGGATCGAGGCATTTAAGATAGCATTAATTAATAAATAACTCATAAATTAACAGCGAAAAGCGTAAATGACAATTAAAAAAAAATTCCTAACCATGCATCTAAAATAGGAAATAAACCAAATTTTACGTAGGATAAAATGGTCTTAAACGTAAACTTACAAAAGTATCAAATGACTAGAATATGTCTTTCAAAGGAATAAGGTTTAGAGTAAAAGGGCTCTCAAGGCTCTTAGAAATATGTTGGATCTACGCTCTCATCCGGGTGGTAACTAATGTCCTCGCCTATATAAGCAGTCTCTGAAATAGCAACTTTTGCGTCATCATAAGCAGGATAAGCGAAGTCTTCACCTGAAACTGTTAGATTTGGGAGGGGGATGAGTTTACTCAGTTGCATAAACTCAGCGGGTTACACAATCGATCCACCATAACTTACCCAGGTGATTGTATGTACAATCCCTTGAATTGTGGTATATTTTGAAAATAAAATCAATATTTCAATAAGATGACAAAACTATTCATAACTCATAGCATATCATAATCAAAACTAAAAGGCATAATATAAAATGAAAAATACATGATGCTTCTATTTTTTTATCTCTTTTCCTAATTTTTTTATCAACTTAGCATACGTGACATATCATAAGTCTTATTATTACTTCATACGCATACACAATATATTTCGTATCTTAATTATCTTATGTAAACGACCTGTGCCAGGATCGCTGCTCGAGCTTATCACGTGAGGTCCACGTGTAGATAACACCTAACCTCCATATCGTAACCTAAATCACCATCCAGCCCGATGAGGTTGCCGACATAGTAACCATAATGTCTCCCTAGTTCGAGACAAAGCTATAATGTCTTTAAGACCCGTCTCAGCTATAGACGTTGGACCCTTACAGTGGCTCGTAAGGTATAATACGTGTAGAACTTAATTCGTATTTAGCTGACTGTCACAACATATCTTAACATATCATATATTTATTCGGTTTTGGGCTTAGGTCCCTGCCCCGATTTTATTTCTTGCATGGGCTTAAGTCTTCATCCAAATTTAATATTTGCGTGGCTTAAGTCCTCACTTTCTTAACATCTCGTATCTTAAAATATTCATATTTCATAGTTTCTTATACTTAATTAGAATGGGTCACGGCGCGATAGGCTTCACTAAACCACTCTTTCTAAGGATGAGTTTCGTAGTAACCTGAATGTATTTCGTATGACATCTCATACTACTATAGAGGGTTACATCCGTACATAGATCATGTGTCATATCTTATTCTTAACTTATATGCGTATACTATATCATGATTTTCTATATGACAAATGTCATATGATGATGATGAACATATGTAAGAAGAAACTATAACATAAATCCTAAGCATTTCATATTTAAAAAAAAAATTAATATCGAGTATAACACATAAAGCATTGAAGTAAAATAGAGAATAAGAAATATTTAACTATATTTATTTTGTGATTGAGTTGAAAATATACTTCATTGGGGTTAGTTGTGTCTATGAAAATTGGTGATCGATTGGTATAGCAATCGAACGTATTTCGGATTCTAAAGGGGCACATATGTCCATTCAAGGGTTGTAGGATCCTCAAATAGGTAACAGATGAGAAGTATTGAAAAACGTTAATATTTGACCCCTTAAACTTATAGGTTATTATCTGATAAAAGCTATTTAATATATTTTATGTAGTCTTGGTGATTTACAGGTCTTGAGATAAGTTGAGCATAAAATAGCTTGAGAGTTAAGAGAATAAGGTCAAATTCGTACAACTTTGGATCATTTAAAACTTATCCCGACTTGTAGCTCAATTTTTACCTTTAAAACATCAGATTCGTAAAATTATTATTTCATACAAAGTTGTAGAGCTCGTTATCTTCTTTCTATTGTCGTAAAAATCGCTTCAATCCGAGTACAGAGTAAAAAGTTGTAGCCAAATTACCAAGGCTGTATTTGTTTAAGGGTTTGGCCAAATTTCACAAAAATCTGGGAAAAACGATCCTATCGATTTTGAGCTGAATTTTTATGTTTTTAAGACCTGAAATTAGTTAGAATTGGGAGAAAAATTAGAGTTTTCTTTTAAGATATAACTGAATAATTTAAGATGGATTTAGAGGCACCCACCTGTTGAAGCGTGATTCGAATCCCTGCAATGATTTGGATTGATGGAAATCGGATTCGAGAGATGATATGCTCGAGTCTTTTCGCGAGAACTCATTTCTTATGATAGATCGGTCGCGGTAATGACGAACTTCGATGGTGAAAAATTAGGCTTCAGAATAGGATGCATAGGTCGCCAATAAGATTGAAATCCATGGTGTAGTTTCGTCGTAAAAATTGATGGAGATCCGGCGAGGAGTTGTGAAAGATGGCACTACTGGAGCTTTTGTAGAGAAGAGAGGACAGAGAGAGACAACTGAGAGAGAAAGTGATATATTTCTAAATCTCTTTCTAATTAAGACTTTTTATAAAAGATTTAATAAAATAGGAGTTTTTCTCACGCAAGAAGAATTCATATGTGACTTGAATTGCTTGAGAAGTGGTTTGGCTCCAGCACTTTGTGTAAGCACTGAAGTAAATGGTGTTTCTCTCCCGAAATTATAATTATACCCTTTAACCTGCTTCATCTCTTCAAACAGGCGTAACTTTTTATATTCTTATCGAAAAGTAATAAATTATATATCGTTGGAATCGTATCAACGAATATTTCGTAATAAGTCTAATATTGATATAGAAAAAATTAGAATATTTTTAAAAGTGGGTGGGTTCCGTTGTGGAGCGTTAGTACCATGCACGGTGTGGTACATCATCTAACACCATTTAATAAAGTAAAAAAATTCAGGCTGTTACAACATATTTCATTGAATATACAAGATTCAAGCTTTGAATATAATGAATAAAATAATAAGAATATAATTTCTCATAAGTATCTATTCCATGATTATTAATCGGCTGCTTTCACAAGAATGATTATATTTTGTTGTAAATTTTTTATCTTAAGATCATTATTATATTAGTCGAATAATAATTATTACATGCATACTTATTGATTAAATGTTTCAAGGTATGAAAGGTAATTAATGTCATTATACTAAACACCGAGGATATTTTGTACTTACTCCGACACTTCGTGTCACGGATCATGTTGACCCTAAGCTTTCGGAGATCGGAAGAATCGAGGAAGAGGATCCAGAATATTTTTTTGAAGAAGCGGAAGCCCAACTGAAAGATTTCTGCCCGTAGGATTCATGTTCTTCTCCTTAAGGATATTAGGAGATACTATTTTGATGATATCAATTGTTGTCTAGTTTTTGTTATGGATGAATAATACTAGGGTTACTAGATACATAATTAATATTTTGTTGTAAGTAGATAAGGCTATGTGTAGATAATTAAATGGATAGTGAGATGTTCATTCTGTGTGATAAATAATATTACTCATAAAAATACATATCTTTTGGATATTCTTATTTTCATATGAGTTATTAATAAAATAAAATAAAATAAAAAACTCATACTTTATGAAGGATGTTGCCATGAAACTTAGTATTAGATGTGTTGTAAACTCATGTCACGAAATTGACGGTTTGATATTCTAAATTTTTTCGCATGAAATTTCGGATCATTACATAGAGACTCTCCAATTTGGCCCACAGCGCGCTCGTCGAGTTCTCCCGCATCATGATGTACGTAATCTCATTCGCTACACATAGCTAAATCGTACTACATGCTTGAAGTTTGAATTCTTTTCATTTACCATCGGACATATCCGCCGGCTTACCTATAAGCTCTTTCAACACCTTGTGTAGCCCTTGTTGAATCGAGATATCCCGAACTTGTACTTGCCACAGGCAGAAATTAATCTTTCCGTCGAATTTCTCAACCTCAAACTTGGCTTTCGAAACTTTTGAAAACTTCGATGCCATCTCCGATAAAAAAAATACAAACATAATATCTCTGATACCAATTTGTTGAGTGAAAGCTTTCAAATTAACTAACGATCTCACGATGAACAATCAAATAAGAACGCAAAATAAAATAAGTCAAACACTATCACGCAAGAAAGAATATTTACGTAGTTCGGAAATATGCCTACGTCCACGAGCAACGATGATTCATTATATTGATGATTCGACAAGAATACAAAAACACTCAAGCGTCACCAAAGCTCTCTACCAAAACCCTAGATAGGTTTATGAAAGCTTTACAATGATATCTCAACCCTTTAATTCGTCCAAGAGTTTTTCCTTTATATAGAAGACACTAAATCCTACTTCTAATCCAAGAGAAACTAGTAAAAAACGGAGTGTAATCGCAACTAGGTCATTGTGGGTGGCTCAAGAGAGAATCAAAGTCGCTCGGGAGACTAGAACTCGAAAGTTTGCCTATATGTAAGTGCCCAAACCGCTCAGTTAAACGAGTTCAACCTGAGAAATCGCCCTTATGAGCGAAGCACCTCGCTCGAGCGACTTTGCTCGTCGCTCGAGCGACCATTACAAAGTTAGAGCCTAAACAACAAGATTCCCATAAGCGAAACCGCTTACCACTGCCCAACCAAAGTCTAGCCCAAATTCTGCCTGAACTTGATGATTTGCCATGCACCTTTGTAGAATGAACCTAGGAAACCATCCCAAGGTGTAAGGAAATACTTAACCCATGTTACTTAAGAAGTTGTGGATGCCATTGCGGCCAACAGTGAACTATTAAGGATCCCATTCCATGCATATTCTACATTATAGCCTGCAACTGATTTAGCTATTCGGAGCTTTTCAAGTGCCTGCAACAAACCCATGGGAAGGTAATCAAGCCAGCAAGAATTCCACCAGAGTTCACCGGTTCTCGGCTAGGGTTTCAAGCGGATCGATCATCACAAAAAGCTACCTATGAGACCAAAGAAAGCCATACTATCCATCAACGCTTCCCTCCCAATCTCCATCTATTTCTGTTGGCGATGGCCAACGATGGCCATCTCTTTTAAACAAACTATGTGCAACGGCAAACTTCTTGTTTGCAAGTTATGGGTCCTTAATTGGGTAGTTGTATTGGCGCTTATCCAATTACTGAGGGCGCCTACACTCTAAACTTGTTCACCGTGTTGAATATGAGGATGGAGATCAATTCATCCCAATCTTCCACAGATTTGATGTTGAAAATATGGGCGTATTGTTCATTCCAAAAGTGACTCAAAAATCATGTGGTGTATCATGATTTTAGGACTTGTTGCATTTTGGAATAAAAAATTGAGGCTTTGATGTGATGGTATTCTCTTGGGTATGTTTATTTGCACCGGAGATTATTCTTCTCAACTCGGGTTTGCACTTTTTTACCATTTTATTTCAGATATTGGAGGCATTTTTCTTCAAAGTTTCTGCCCAATAGATTTTGAGATTATGGCCTTTCATCATACAATCGGATGTTAATTCTATACGGCACAAATCCCAATAAGGGGATGTGCGCCACATAAAAACAACATCTGAGTGTGTGATGTGCAACATTTGCTTCAAAGTAGTCAATGCTTTAACAGGTGCAAATCCGAGTTGAGAAGAAAGAATCCCAGGCTACAAATAAAGATACCTCAGCCTATTTACTCGCGACTAAGGTATTAAAATCGGTATTGGTCTCGGGTATTGATTTGCTCGAGGCTTACCGATATGTATCGGTCAATTTAAAAAACAAACAAAAAGAAAAAAAACAAAACAAAAAATAAAAAGTCTCGGTCAAAACTGAGACATATCAGCTGAAGCCCGATACGTATTGGCGATACTGATACAAGATATCGATACATATCAGACCGAGACGTATCAGTTTGGCCAAAAACTCGATCCACATTAGTATCGGCCAATTTATGATACCTCGCTAGCGAAGCGACTCACGGGAGGACTCAGATCGATGAGTCAAAGCTGAATACATTATTTGTGGTTCCTAGAAATCCACGTATGTCAATTTCACTAGATTTGTTGCGGACACTTTTTACCTGCAGAATCTTGCGACTTCCATGGATATAGAGACTACGGACAAATTGCTCAGCTTTGAGTGAAAGTTTTCTTTCACATAATTTAAGGGCAAAAGAGTTCACACCAGTAACACTTTTGTGCTGCACATTCTTGTAAAATTTTAATTTCCATGGATTTCAAAGACGTTAGACAAATTGTTTAATGGGCAGTGCGGCCTGGATTTTGGCCCAAATCCGCATGAAAAAAATGATACTTTCTATCAAGTAAACCCGACCCGATATCTGGACCGGGCTAAATATGTTGCCACTCAGATCAATTCGGGCTGAGCCTGGGTTGAGTTCCAACACCCGGCCCGACCCAGCCCGGGTAATATATATTATATTATATACTTATCCTTTTAAAATTATAAAAAAAAAATTTCTTTTAATTAAATATAATTTTCTTAAATGACCTGAGATTAATCGTCGTCTGTTATAACCATTGTACAACCGTTGTTCGTTATAACCATTGTGTAAGAAACTAAAATGAAATATTTGAATAAAAGTATGTACTTGAGCCTCTATAATATTAATATAATTATTTAATTAAATTTTTAATCTTCTTCTGTAATATCCCTGATATTTTTTACCTATTTTCGTTTACCTCGGTAAACGTGTCCGGAAAATATTGTGGACTATTTTGGATTTTTTGGTAATCTAAGGCTATGATAAGACTTTTGGCATAAGGATTGCGTTTTGAGAGGTGTGCAAGTCATGTAATCTATGACTCACACAATAGCATTGGTGTTTGTGTTTAACACCGGATAATGTTCAACTTAAGTAGATAAGTTGTAAAAAAAAAAATCTAAATATTTCTTTTGTTTAGCTTTTGGTTATAAGAGAGAGTGAAAGAGAAGTTACACTTCTCTCTCTCGTTGGAAATCAGGCCTTTGAGCCTTGCCTCATTTGATCTTAGATCTAGAAAGCTTGAGAGCTCCTCTCCCCATCTCAACCATTAATTAGTCTTGAGCTAGTATTCGGATCTGTTTGAACTACTGAAAGAGAAAAGAGATGAGGAAAGGGAGAAGTTCTCTGTAAATTTGTCGTGGCTGAGGCAGTGTTCACCTCCGTGAATGAGGGCTGATTCGAAGTTTTTTTTTTTAAACCTTTGAGCTTGGAAATTTGTTTTGGTGCGTGAATCGGTGCAACGGAATCAACGAATCAAGCTACAAGAGGTAGGCTGTTAAAACCTTCTTGTGTTCTTTAAAATTTTGTTTTGCTTAGAATAATATGTAGTATGTTTAAATGAGATATGATGGCTGTGTTTGGAAATGAAGAAAAGAATCCGGACATGAAAGGTTAACAGCCACAGAACCAGAGCAATTCGATGGTCAATTTTGAATTCGACCATCGAATTTGGAATTCGACTGTCAATTTGAAAATCGACAGTCGAAATGTGTTTTTCTTGTGCCTGAAGGAAATTTTGAAATTCGAGGGTCGATTTCAAATTCGACCATCGAATTTGGAAATCGACCATCGAATTGAAATTCGAGTGTCGAATTTCAGGGTTTTTTTCACTGATGTGCAGTTTTGAAATTCGTTGGTCGAAATTGAATTCGACCAACGAATTTAAATTCGACCATCGAATTCTGTCCTGTTTTTGGCATTCAAAAATTTTCAGTTTATTTTCTCAGTAAGCTTTTGGGTTGAATTTTTGGGTTCTATATTAACATTGAGAGTGTTAATATATGTAGGTTTTGACTGTTGGGAGTCTTTGGTGAGGACTGCTTGTGCATATTTTTGAAACTTCCTTGTTGAGGTAGGGGAACCTTGTATTTAATTTGCATTAAATTATAAGTATAGCTTGTTTTACTATTTCAATTAAGAAGGATAAATTTTGGAAATTCTGTTGCACACAGCATAAATAAAACTCGGAATATATGACACAATCTGAAACTTTGAAAACCTTGTTATAACTAAGAATTTTTGTAATTCGAACCTCAGAACCTCAGTTAAGCTTTGAATCAGAACTTTGAATTAGAACGTTGAAAAATCAGTATATGATATGAATAATAAGCCTTGATATGTGATAGCATTTGCATTTGATTTAGGGTTTATAAATACGATGTCCTAGATTCTACCAACCGTATTGACGGTATTACTTTGGCGCAAGTTTCCCTCATAGCGTAAGAGCTTGTTGCACTTTAGAAATGGGTTCATGAACGACGATGGTCAGTAGGGTTTTCTCATCGGTTACGTAGTCCGCTCTCATGCTATAAGAAATTTGGGAGATAAAATTAAGTTATAATTTAAGACAAGAAGCATGCTAATTCAGAAGATTTTCGAACACATCAGAATTATGTTTTCAAGTTTTGACTTAGGATTAGAACTGGAGATTTAGTTTGCAAAGCATCATTTGAAAACCATATTTGATCCGATTCCTGTCTTTGAAAACCTTACTTATAATGAAATACAAATAGATCTGTTTCCTCTATTGAGCTTGGCTGTTACTTCACCCTCGACTATATGTCACAGGTGCTAAGACTGACCTTGGGTCAGAGGATCTGGAGGACTCCGATTACATTCCTGAGGAGGAATCGGACATACCAGCTGAGGAGTTCTTTCCGTGATCTTAGATCCTGTATTTTTGGTATTTTATCTGAATATTATTTTGAATATTGGGCCCTAGGCCTTTATTTTGGTTCTTTTGATATCACTCGAGGAACCATTATTATGAACCACTATTTTAGGTGATCGGATTGGCCATCACCGGTGGTTCTTCTTGGTTCCTCACAGTGATAAATATTATTTTGTTATAGAAAGCTTTTTGATTTTATATGCTTTGCCTCTGTCTTTAGATCTTTGTTTATGTTGCCGGCTTCTGTTTGTTACGGCTTAATGAGAAATCAATAAGTTGATGAACCGGCCTTTCCTATACCTTAGGGATTGGAAAAGTCGGGTCGTCACATCTTCAAACTTCTAATATATAAAAAACAATCCAAGTCTAACCAAATTTTGTCAGAAAAAATAGCCCAATCAAAGTTTATTAGAAAAAAGCAGTCGAAAAAAAGTTTGAAAAAACGTCCAAGCTAGGCTCGACCCAATAGGAGTTGGGCTTGGGTTGAGTACATCGCAGCTTGGGTTTGAGTCGGGCTGAAAAATTTGAGAACCTGGCCCGAGTAGGTTAGGCCCAAATTGAACTCAAACCCAGCCCTAATCCGGCCTATTGAGAGCCCTATATAAGACAGTACGAGTGTACCCAAGGATCAAAATATTGGCCAAAAACCAATAATTTGGCCAAAATTTCAGCCGATAATTTCAATCCCATACAAAATATGACCGGAATTTTGGTCCAAGTTATCATTTCGATGAGGATCGAAATCGATAATTTGGACCGAAATTTCGGTCATTTCGGCCGAAATTTTGATCCTTGATTGTACCTAATTTGTCTATGAGAAACCAGTGAATGGCATTGTCACATAAGATGTCGGGGCTCTCAAGGCTACAGGCTGGCCCGCTAAGCTATTGGATCGGGTAGGCCTTCACTGGGCCAGGCCCAAGTTTACGGTCCTTGCTTCCCAAGCCAGCTTGGACCCAATTAATTAAAGAGAAAAGTACTAAGAGATGCCCCAAAATAATTTTTATCACCATTTTCGGTGGATTTTTTTTTTATTACCATAAAGCGCCCCATACGCCATTCTCGCCCGTGTATTCTCACGGTTCAATTTTTTTTTATAATTTTGCCCCTAGTAATTACTCTTACACATAACCCTTCTTCTTCTTCTCCATAACCCTATCTTTGTCAGCAGCAGTCTCGCAAAGGACTGATCGCAATGTGGTTCTACGAACCAAAAAGAGATGAATCCACGAGCAAAAAAAGCCCTTCTTCGCCTTCTCCAGAACTCTCAAATCTCTTGATACCTAACAGTGATGGGGCATCCACAAATCCATGCTTCTTCTTCTGGTTTGAAGCTAGAAAAAACAGGGGATCTGATGACAACTTGGCTACTCTCTACGTTTTCTTGTTTTGTCGAGATTGATAGCTCACAATCTTTCATCTCTTCCATCAGTGATTCTCTGAACCCTAATAGGGAATGGGGGGCCTGCAAACAAAACAAAAAAAGAATGATTCTTTCAGGGCTTGTAAACGGTCGAAAAAATCCCTGCAACTCTAAACCATCGCCGGAGAAGAAGAAGAATGATTCTTTCAGGGCATAACTGTAATTTTCCATTTAAGAGGGCGTTGGATGATTATAAAGAAAGGCACCCAATGATTTGGTAATAAAAAAAGGGGCAGGGCGCCATTTGGTATAAAGCCTTAATTAAATCTGTATGCTCGAAGATTTCATGTTTATGCCGAATCTCATGCCAATGCAAGCAAAGGTCCGACACGTTGAATGTTTGAATTTCCGTAATCTATAACACGTCGCTACGTGTCGTCAACCAGGCTTACAATGGGTGAGTATGGTAAGGCAAATCTCCTACACATTGTCTCAAAAGCGACTTAACTCATTTTGACTAAAGCCCTCAAACAATTTTGTCATCCGTAAAGTATACGCTTTATGCCACTTACGCGAATTCAAATGTACCCAAAGTCTGGCCTATGTGGCGCGCTTTTGAGGGCGGTTTGTGTGACATGACATGACTGATAGCATACATAATGGGGTCCAATCATGGTACGGTTTATGTGGCATGACATGGCTGACAACATACATAATGGGGTCCAACCATGGTACCTAGTTCTGTCACGCCACATAAGCTGTCTTTAAAAAAAAAAAATTGTCCATTATTTATAATTTTTCCCTTCCCTATAAAACTGAGATATCATAACGAGACAAACAACAAAGATATTGATGGTACTTGTATAAAATCTATGTGAAAAAAAGGAGGATTGAGACTTTCCAACTGCTTGTAGCACAAAAAAAAAAAAAAACTTTACAACATGTGAGATCACATGCCACGTGGTATAATTAATCCAAAACAACATCCATTTGGGGTTGATCAGTCATGATATATGTGATTTAAAAAATATATATTATTTTTTTGACTTGTTTGCTTTTGTTTGATGAGTAAAAAATAAGATAACGCCTAACTAACTAGGTGCATTGATTTTAGGCATTTTTTACCACATATTTAATTGTAGATATATATTAGATAGAGCCCAAATTTTTTAGGTGATACCTGATTGTTATTATCTAAGTTGACATCACACCCGATCCCGTGATTAATGCCACATAGTGCCCAAATAGTTTGGTGGTAACGTTTTTTTCTACAATCGATTGTATAGTCCCGAACCTCTTTAAAAAATATGGAAACAGAATAACAAGGTCTTCCATAGTACCAAAATTTGGTTGGGTACCTTTAAACAGGCCTACTAATTCTTGAAAAGTAACTACGCCAAAAAGTCATTGATTGTTTTAAAATTATCAGTTTGCGATTCCACATCGCATAGATCCCAAAAAGTGGCCCTAAAGTCGCGCGACCACTCAAACTTGACTTTAGGGCATGGATCAAAATTTCAACCGAAATCTGAAGATTCCGACCGAAATGCTTCAATCTCCCTTCCTTAGCCACACGGTGACCAAATTCGTTTAGTTTTTGAAAAAAGGGGGATTAATTTATAAATGTTCAAAAAACAAATAACATTTGAATTACCTTATCTTTAAAAAAAAATCCTAAATTTCACACATAATTCACAAAATTCTTTACTTTTTTCTGATTTTTCTAATTATTTACTATCATATATATATATATATATATATATATATATATATATATATATATATATATATATATATATATATATATATATATATAATATTTCCCGAATTTGCCAATTTCTGTGCAATTTTTTCATATTTTTCCCAAGCCAATTTATTCTTGAAGCCCAACTTGGTCACTTTGGATCGCCAAAGTGGCCAATTCTCAGGGGAGGCATCACTCAAAGTAGACTTTTGACTTGTTTTGTTGGATTGAGACTGACCCACTCACGATCTAGGCTGTGCACCATAAAAATTAAAAGTGGTTAGGGCTTTAGGGCCCCTTTCACCAATATGAAACCCAATGGTTCATGCACACTTGTTGACTTTCATATCATCAAGTCAGGTAGAATTGCATTCACATTTTCCATCTTGGGATAGAAAAAAATTATTTGTTTCTAATTAGGAGTGGCGTTATTTACACTCATTTTTTTTTGTGAATTTATGTGAAAAATACAAGATTTTCTATCATAAAAAAACGTTGCTTGCCTTGAAGAAGACGGTCGTTTTTTGTCCAATCTTCCACACAATAGGTATTGAGATCATGACGTACCTATCAGACAGTCACATATTGATTTAATGTGGCACACATCCCCAAAAGTGATTGGGAATGTGGGCGTACCATGAGAAAGGTCAAGTCACTTTTGGGTATGTGTGATGTGTATTAAGGTCTGATCGTCTGATAGGTGCGTCATGATCTCAAGATCTCTTGTATGGAAGATTGGGCCAAAAATATTGATTCCAGGCAATCAACATTTTTTTATGGTGGAATCGTGTATTCTTCACACTAAAATCGAGTGTAACTAATACTACCCTCTCAATAGTAGTCATTTGTAAAAATTTCGTCAAATCCTTTCATTGATATCATTCCCAAACTTAACAAAAAATAGGTCAACATAGGTTAACAATTGGCTGTAAAAATCTCGTCAAACAACTATAGTAATGGGTGAGTTACCCAAAAGGGTCTCAACTCTTTCTAATTTACCCAGCGAGGTCCCAACTTTCTAATTTACCCAGGAGGGTCTAGACCCTAAACTTTGTTTTAATATTTACCTGTAAGGGTCTCAAAAATTTTGCACATAAGTTTTTGGTACTTTAAGTTAAAATTTAATAGACCAAAATATCCCAACGTAAATGTACTAAAATACCCCTTCCTTCCATCGCTAAAACACCCCTTCTCTTCTCTTCATCTTCTTCTCTTCATTTCTTAGTTGTCGACGAAGCAATAGGGAGAAGACTGCTACTTCGTTATCGCTGTCGGCTCTCCGACGCTGCCATTGCTGTCTCTGCAAGACTTCTTCTCTGCATTTCTTCTCCGCCGATGGACTTTCTTTTTCGAAGTTGCGCTGGAGTCTCTGCAAGTCTTCTCCTCTGCATTTCTTCCCTGCCGACGAAGTTTGCTGTCGGCGTCTCATATTCTTATTTTATATTTTATGCTTTCCTTCCCCACGGAGCTTTAGATGTTGTCGAGTTAGGGACCCTGTGTCTCTGCATGTCTTTACGAATCCGACAAGCCAGTCACTATTCTGCTTCTTCGGTCATCTATAACTTCGAAACACGTACATCTTCATCTTTTCTGCTTATACATCTTCAGTCGTCCGATAACCTTATAAGAACAACTTATAAAACAAAGTTGTAGGATACATACAAGATCATTTATGTCTCATATCAATTTTACAATATTGTTGTTGTTACTGTTCGCTTTAAAGGTGACCTTGAAGAGTATATTTTGTAATTATAAGGGATGATATTGCCTATTTTTTATTGGTAAGTTTATTTATCTGTTAATTGTTGTCAATATATATTTTTAATTATTTGTAGCATTTATTTTAGGTCAATTATGAGGCTTTCGTAGCCTTTAAAGAGGCTATATTCGTCTGATAGAAGATCACGTACTTTGTTATTCATGAGAAACTGTTAATGTCTTTAATTTTTGAAAATTTGTCAGTTAATATTCAAAAAATTTGTTTATTATTCTCAGTATATTTATTGATTTTTTTTATGAATTATGTTAGGTCTATTATGAGACTGTCGTAATCTTTCAAGGTGCCATATTTGTCTAAGATCGATTTTGTGGCTGAATTCACTCATGACAAACTATAAATGCATATATTTTTATGAAAAATTTAGGCACATGTTCATAAGTTATTTATAATATAATGCCATAAATTATATACAGGAAGATAAAATTTCATTTTCTATCCTTAGGGTCTCTACTCTTATAGTTGTTTTATCGCATGTGGAGCTTGAAGCTCTTAGTTCAACTAGTGAAGCCTCTTCTTCGCCTAATAGATATTCCCACAATTAACGAGCTAATATATATATTAATAGAGAATTTTGATTATGAGTTTGAGAGGTTCTCCATTTGCGGACGTATTATTGATTTTTCATTGCTAGAAATGTTTACTTTACTTGGTCTTAAGTATGTTAGAATTATCCATGAAACTCTAAGGGAAAGTCTAAATGTCGAAAATGAAGACATAAATTTATTTTACATGAAATATTTTGATCGGATAGGAAGTATTAGTATCGGTGAAATAGAAAAGGCAATGACTGTTGTTAGTATAGAGAAAGAGAGAGTCGATTTTACTCGTCTTACCTTATTGCACATTCTTGCGATATTCATGATACCGAATAGCTCTAAGACAATTGAAAAGATGCATGTGAGATTAGTCTATATTATTGAGTATGTTAACAGAATTGCATCGGGACAGGTTACTCATACATGTTTGTTCACCTCTCTTCGATCTGCCGCTTTAAACTTTAAGAGGAGCGGAGTGCATACCAATCTTGATGGATGTATCTTTACATTGCAGGTTGGTCATTGTCTTTGCAAACGTTATCCATTTGCACACCATTTACCGCATAATACACATATTCTCTAATAAATCTGAAGTTTGTAATTTGTTTTAGATTTGGGCATACGAGCACTTCCTGATCATAGCAATGACTTCAATTATCGATGATTTTCTAAAATATACGAAGTATACCTCAGTAAAAAATTATCATTAGAATTATTATCTTATGGGGCTTAATAATCCTAAGGTATTTTTCGTGTTAATCTCAACCAATTCTATTTTATAGTTGTGAATAAATGAAAAAGTCGTTTCTCTTGATAACTTGGTCTCACCCTCCTTATAACATATTCACATATAATTCTAAAATTTGAATTTGCTGATAATAAATTATTGAAAGATGTGATCCTGAATGGGATTAGCGATAATGTTAGTTGTGAATTCAATCGTCTTCAACTTCTAAAAATGTCTTCCAAATAATAAGATAGTTGCATCACTGCGTTGGAGAAGTCCAACAATAAACTTGTTCATAAAGTTCGAAGATAGAAGAAGTTAAATTCTGATCTAATAAAGGGCCTAAAATTATTAGAGTTGGAGATCAAAATTTTGAAGGTAAAATACTTAATAGAAATTATTATTATTTGTTACAATGTATTCAAAATCATACTGATAGGTTATTGTTATAAATCAAGGCCAACGTAAAAAGTACGATTTCAAATCCTCTCCCAATCGCAATAAAGATGCAAAAAAAGAGTAATTTTACTGAAAAGAATGACTTAAAATATAAGTCCTCAAACTAAACCACCGATGAATAGTGAAGCGAAAGACAAGAAAAAAGTGCAAGTCCCTTAGGATAGTGAAGTGAAAGGTAAGAAAAAAGTAGAAGTCTCTCGGGATACTTGTAAATCAAATAAGGCTAGTCAAAATGCACATATGCCCATGAAGTAGAGTCGATCACTATTGACCCTTGTACTAATTGAACGAGTCGTGCTTATAAGATAATAGATGATGAAAAGAAAAACTATGAAGAAACATTTTTAGAAGATGAGAGCAAATTCCATCGTGAATCGTTCGAAGGCAATAAGGCTGATCATCTAATGCATACATCCTTGAAACAAGATGAGGCAGGAATCGCTAATGTAGATGAGGAAGAGCAGATGCCTTTCGTTGTTATTTATAAT
Source organism: Chloranthus sessilifolius (assembly GCA_021018995.1). Classification (NCBI taxonomy): domain Eukaryota; kingdom Viridiplantae; phylum Streptophyta; class Magnoliopsida; order Chloranthales; family Chloranthaceae; genus Chloranthus; species Chloranthus sessilifolius. Next base: position 25,659,677 of record CM037597.1, on the reverse strand, counting down.
AGCTTGTTATAACCTTCCAATATGTTTGGATTTCAGAGATAATTTTGGTAGGGGCATAATCAATACTGTCTTTCAACATATTCGTTATTTTAGAAGCTACCCAATAACTTGAGGCTTGTCGATGACCTCCCTTTTTTTGTATAACTACACTAAGTGGACCGTGCTTGTACTCATGATTCATTGTTTTAATTATGAAATAATCACCACTAACGTTGCCCCTACTTTGAGCCCATATATTCAATAATCTTATCGTTTCCTGATAGTTCTTCGATACTGTAATTCTGGATACTAACTGAACCGAAAACTCATGTCTTCGATGGCGGGACACTCTCGTTCCTTCAATTAAAATAAATATACAGTGGGTCACTCATACGTTAGATATGCACTATAATATGACACATGATTATGTAAAAACTCAATTCATAGTCACCTCTCAGTCGGAGGAGAATTTTTCACCGAATGTGAGTCTTCATATAGTTTGTCCTCTTCAAATACTTTCCATCTACACGAGTATCGGGGAGGGAATGTGAAACTAGGTGTGAATGCTCGAAACTACAAAATTACTCATAAGTATCAACCCAAGGATGTGAGTCTTCATTAATAAAACTACCATTTTTTCAAGGAAATGAGAGACCAACCCACCTAAAATTGGTATTTCATCCATATTTTTTTTCGGCAATAGGGGGCGAATAACTAAATCATAAGCATTGCGAGAGATTGAGTACTATGTGTATAAGAAAATAATTATAAATTATATAAAAAACTATGTAAAATACTCATTGTTGTGGGTCGAATTGATAGTCCGATCGGTGAGTTTGATGGGCTCTTGAATTAGGAAACATGCAATCATGAACAATTCTACAATCAAAAGCATATCAGTATATGTCAGTCAACTTATTGATAATTTCTCAATTAATATTACATAAAAGCACAAACATATAACTTCATCAACTTACCTATATGTCTCTATTTCCTCCCATTTCTTCACTGTGTCTAAGTGGAGGTTGTGTCGTTCATTTCATCCAATTCTTTTACTTTGCCAACCGTCGGATTTCTCACTATCAAATAAGCAACATAGAGCATGAAATATTTGACTACCAAATAAATTTAATAGCATTTACTTCTAATCTACTAGCACATACCTCCCTAGCATTTATTTCTCCAAACTTTCCTTTCTTTTATGCTCGTTGAGTTTTTTTTACTCCGCGGTCTTTTCAGAAATATATAGGATAATGTGAGGACAGTCAATAGGGCATAGGCTCATTATGTCATGAAAGTCGGTGTTATTGTCTATGTCAAAAATAAAACTCCCTTCGATAGTCGAGTATCTATATCTAAATCTTAGATCCATCTACTCCGAGATTGAGTTACACAAGTCATACATCTTTTTCATAAATCCATTATATGTTCCATACCGACTTATTGGTTTCTATTTATATTTTTCGCCACTATACATCATATTATTTTCTTGGACTTTCAATAGCCCATTATAGTAACATATTAGTATAACCGTGCTAGTACTTATAATGCACCTGCATGCGAAACCTACATATATTAATATATAAGGTATTATCTAACTCTATAAAGATTAAATAGCCCATTATAGTGACATACTAGTATAATTGTGTCAGTACTCATAACGCAACTACATGTGATGCCTACATATGTAAGGATTATCCAACTCGAATTGGTACGGAGAATACAATTACAAATAATTAATTGATGATCCTAATATTTTGTTTCATACTTTTACGATGCGTCTTATATAAAAGCCAAATAAGAAAGAAAATAAATTCTTAAACCCTAATATCTTAAAAAAGATACACTGACTAACAAAGGGACATTGCAGTCTTATATAGAAACTATGATGCGTCTTATATACAAACTACTAATCATTGCTTAAAGAAGAAACTGTTTAATGAAGGGACGTCACAGTATTATAAAAGGCTCATCTAATAATGTCTTCAAAAAATAATTGACTAATAAATCAATAATACGGTCTTATAAAAGACTCATCATGTCTTCGAGAAGCAGCTGACTAATAAACAGACAATACGATCTTATAAAAGACTAATCATGACTTACTAATGGTGTGATCTATCTAGTCAAAACTCATTCTATAGTGGAAGCATTTATTCACACATGCAAAATCGAAAATTAATAAAATATTTATTTTTTTTATCATATTTTTATATTCGATAAAGATTAAAAATCACATCTCCATTCAAACATATAATTCACTCTATATGTTATAGCTCAGAAAGATAATTCGTCATGTATAATAGTATACTAACCCTAAAATTTGAGGGTCTTACTAAACAAGTGAACAACCAATTGAAAAGACGAAAAATTAATAGACGGGACTAGCGCCAACAATGATTACTGAAATTTGGGAAGGATAATACTACATAATAATGGTCAATCTCGAAAACTACTAAATCCTAAATAACTTATTCATAATGTCTACCATATGGCATGTTAGTTTATTCTGTTGTTTTACTTGGGAACCACATACAATGTCTAATCCTCAACACCAAAAGAAAAAAGTTTAAAATAATCTATCCTCAACACGTAAAGGAAAATTTCAAAAGAACAATCTCTAGATTATGATTATGCTCTCAAGAAAAGAAATATGACAAACACTCTAAATAAAATAGAATAGAAAACAGTATAAGTTGAGTTTAATCTAAGACTCTTGGCCTATATAATAGAGAAATGTAGACGAATAATATGGCTAGTGTTTATACAACTACAAGGTTGCAATGGACGGGAACTGAAACAAGCTCATCAAGCAAATGTCGATGACAATGACTTCTATAGTATAATTTTCTTCCTCATGTCAATCAGGTGTCAAATAGCTTGTTTATACAGCTACAAGGTTGCAATAAAATATTAATGCCAAAAAACAAAATATATAATTATTTCCACCCAAGGTTTAAAAACTAAGGAACGGTTACCATATCAACCACCTCATACATATCAGGTATTCATATTGGTGATACATGATTTTCAATCCACTAAAGATAGAAAAAGTTACTAAGTGAATAGTTAGTAACTTCATTATTTTATCACATAATGCTTATAAACATTGCACAACAATGCAAATTTACAATTCATGCATGATATACTGCAACCACAAGTATATATCATAAAAACAAATATTACCATAACTCTACAACTTGTGTTTGCCCAACAACTCCTTATCTAATGAATCAAAAGGTCCTAAAACAAATATGTAATTAATATGCATGAAACTTTAAAATACTAAAGGTTATGCTTAAGGGCTAAGAATTCCAAAATTATCATCCAAAGTCAAATCAATATTAGACTCTTGCCAAACATTATACAATATATATATATATATATATATATATATATATATATATATATATATATATATATATATATATATATATATAAGGGTCAAAATAATTCAAAATAATTTTCATAATAATTAAAAATATTATTGAAATTTGAAAAAAATTAAAATCATGTCAATACTACACGGTATTTGCACGTATCGGCTGATATATACATTTTTTTGGCGAGTTTTTGTGGGCTTGGTGAGTTTCCTTGCAAGTGGCCAACAACAATGGGTGAGATTAGAACTCAGAACCTCCACTTCTTGAGGCGGAGTCCTAACCACTGTGCCAACCACCGTTTGGTATACAATTTGATAGGTAAATTTGGGATTTGAACCCTTGACCTCAACTTCACGCTTTAGGGCATAACCATTGGGGGAAAGGTACATTCCTTGCAGCAGCTGAGATCTAAGGGATAATAATACCCTTGTGTATTGGTATCGCCTCAACCAAAATTGCCACTTATCAGTATCATCTAGGATTTTTTTGTAATTACAAAATATTTTTCAAAAATTGTAAAATAATACAGTGATACATAGTGAACGATAATGTGAGGCATCTGCAAGTATCGACTAATATATAAGGCATATTCATACACCTATATTGGAATTGACTCGACCAAAATCGATATGTATTGGTATCATCCAGGTATTTAAATTGTGATTTCACCATATTTGACTTTATTTCAAACATAATCAAACTATATAGAGTTGGATTGACATTTAATAAAGTTGGGACCCTGAAGGGTAAATAGTGGGATAGTTGGGACCTCGGTCAATAATTATTTCTAGATAAAACACTACCATATCAAATCATATTACAACTAGTGTTATGTAAGACTGAACCTACTATACTATCATTATTTTCATACTAATCTTTCTAATAAGATTGCTAACGATAATAACTTAAAAAGGGGCAGATAACAATTTTAAAAAGACATGATTTGTCTAATAAAAGTTGTTTTAATAATACATATCAAACAAGTTCTTACACTTACTTCATCAAAAGATTGTTGTATGAGATTGATAGGAACTATATAAGGCTGATAACGACTTAAAAAAGGCATGATCTGTCTAATAAGTTAATTTTATTACACATCAAACAGTGCTGACACTTCATCAAAATCAACAAGGCTTTTATATGGTGTTTTTTATATATTTTCGTTAACAATCTAAAAATTGTTAACAAAAAAACATGAACCCTTAATGGATAAGATTTTAGTGTTTTATGGGATATAGAGTTTTTACAAGTTGAAAAAAATATATATTTAAAGTCAAAGGGGATAAAAAATTAGTCAGAAAGCAGTGATGAATATTAAGTATTTAGGATTTTTTCTAAAATAGCATAACAATAAATCATGACCTAAACTCTCAAGGTTAAGTTTTTTAGGTTTAGACCCTAAACATTGGAAAAAAACACTTTCACTCTTATTAGCATTTTATTTCCAAATTAAACTATAAAATCTTAAGAATCAAGAGATTTCTAAGTTGGTTATGCCTCAACAAGCTTATAAAGTGTTCTAATAAAATCAACTAAAAATCAAACAAATATATTTATTTAATAAAATTTTAAATTAAAAAAATTACAATTTTTTTGTGGGAATATATTATAATATGAAATACTCTATAGAAAATTTAATAAATATAAAAAAATATTTAATAAAGCTAACAAACAACAAGAAAAAAAATCCAACAAATAATTATTCAAACTAAATAATTGTCCACATGGGTACCTTTGTGAATTGATTTTAAGGTTTTAAAGAATAAACAATCATGACCTAAAGAATAAATAAATCACATTTTATTCAAAACATTCAAATCCCACAGCAGTATACCGGCGATTCAAACCCTATAGTAGTATCGACTGATATATAAGGCATAAGGTATATGTTAAAAACATAAGTGAAACAGGTGTGACATTAATATATAATGCTAAAACATAAGGTATATGCTAAAAACCCATATATATATATAGTTTCCAATGGATCGGCTGGGATTACACATGAGAAAACCACTTTTTATTTTAACCATCTTATGAACCTTAACCTACTCATAAACTGTGGAACAGAAGTCAGAGGCAACAAAAGTTTTTTCTAACAACAATCGATGGCGAGAAAAAGATCGAGCTTGCAATGGGTGAATTACCCAATATGAATTTTAAACTAGAAAAAATGATAAAATTAATGTCCCTATTTGTACCGATTTAGGGTAAAACCCTACTTCAATTCTAACAAACAAAAATCATAACCCTAAACCCTAAAGATTAGAGTTTTATGAAATGAAAAAAAAATAAAAACTCCACCTACAAAATGGAGAAGACGGAGTGTGAAAAAGGGCTTGAGACTCCACCTCTGCAATGGCCGACAACAAAAACGAAACTCTTCTCCTCAACGGCGATGAGAACTGGCGACGAAAATAGACGAGAAATGAAACAGGGGTCGAGACTCCACCTCTGCAATGGCCGACGATAAATTATTCTCCTCAACGGCGACGAGAACCGGTGACGACTGTGAATGCCTTAGGAGGGTAGGAGAGTTTGAAACGAAGATGAGAGGAAAGAAAACGAATGCTCGCTTCATTTTTTTCTCTTTTAAAATAAAGGGTATTTTCATTATTTCAATCATCTTTAAATAATAGCATTTTGATTATTTCCTCTTTTTCAAATATTAGCAATCAACCCATATATTATGAACATGTTCTTTTCGTTTTAATTAAAACCCACAAACGGAAAAGGTTGAGAGTCTTAGACCCTGCCGAGTCATTTCATCAAGTTGAGACCCCAATGGACAAATAAGGGGATAGTTGGGACCCGATCGATAATTATTCCTAGCAATGCTCTTGTCAATTTCTCTTTGCCAACCTTGAAAGATGCATAAATTTGAGTACCAAACCAAGAAAAGGTCAAAAAGTGTACTTTCAACCCACTGCCAGTGCTCAATTTAGGTGACTAATTCCAGCTTATTAGCTGATATACATACTTTAGCTAGGCCATTATAATTAGGTGTTCAGATGAAGTCATGTTTGAGTTGGGTTAGTGTCAACCGGAACTCGAGCCGGTTTCAAGTCAAGAAACCTACAACTCGATGGGTGAGAAATCTGAGCCCAAACCCGACCCATCCGCACCCGTAGCCAAAATCCAAAGGACTAGCGGACATACAGCCTAAAATTGGTCGAAGTGTCAACCATATTCACACTACGTAAATGGGCTAAAACCGAAAGGCCGACTCTATTGACCAATGACTCATGTACCGGCACACTGAGTGCATGCGGTAAGCCGCGGATGGATTAGATATCTAAAACCAAACGGTGTTATATAATGAACAATTTTTATAAACAATTTTGCAGGTAGTTTATGTAGCGTGACGTGATTGGCTGCACACATACTGGGGCCCTAATACTGTAGCCAATCTAATTTGCGCCACATAAGCTGCCTCCAAAATTGTCTATAAAAACTTGTTCATTTATAATTATTATTTTTTTATCACTTCGATAATTTAGATGAAAATTATTGTCACATCTGCATAGGGGTGCAAAAAAAAAATTGAAAATGGACTAAAAATTGAGCCTTCCGAGTCAGCTTGAAACTGATTGAAAACTAACACCAAACCGATTCAGCCCGGTTCAGTTTCGATTTTGGTACCTAAAACTGAAAACCAATCGGGTACGGTGAAAAAATAAAAATAAATAAAAAAACCTAAAAAGTATGAAGAAAAATAGAAAATCGAACCGAACCGACCAAAGCGGCAATCAGATCGATATAGTTTGGATGGCAGCTGTTAATCCCACGTAGCACATATCTCAAAAAGTGAACATGGGCTGTGTGACGGTAGAGTAGGCCCATGATCTCAAGATCTATTATGTAAAAGATTAGACGATCTCTATGTTTTAAAGCAGGCAAAGGATTTTTCCCTTGTTCTTTTGAGTAGCTGTAACATAAAGTTGTGTGCTAATAACACCAGCCTAATAATATCTAAAAGAAACGCGTCAAATCGTAATTGGCTAAAATGTGGGCCCTACAGCTGCCAATAAAACTTAAAAAAAATTAAAAATAAATAAAATAAAAATTCACTTTTTTTCATCAGTCATCGCTCATACGCTAAAAATGAAAAAGACCCTACTAAATTCCCACGTATCATGAATCATGATTAAATTAACGGTCTCCGTTTAAAGAAACGGGAAAAAAGAAAACCTGATTAACGAATTCCGCGACCGGCTATTAACCCAAGCTGACAAGAATGGCGTATGAACTGTGTCGAATAGCCGGTGCGCGGTCCGTGCACCAACAGTGGTTGTCTGCTGGTCAAGCAAATTGCAGGCTCCCAGGTGTATCAAGGAGCGCTGTCAAGTCAGAGATTCTACAAACAGTCAACGGCAAAAAAGCGCCTCAAGGAAAGGAGACAAATTTTCACCCAATAAATGATGGATTCTTGTTTACCTTTTCTCTCTCACACTGAGAGAATCACCAAACAGGAAACAAAATCAGAACACCTTCACAGACACTAAACCGCATAAATAGTTAAAGGCTCAATGCTATTTAAACGATTTTATATCATTTATTAGTTTATGATATTGGAAATCCGCACCCCATCAATTGATCTATGCTTTTTGAGGAAATTCTAATTTTAAGATGTATGCACTCTAATATCAACTCTTGTTCTTAATTTTGATGACCCCTATTAAAGCTCATAGATCGGATGATTTATATCCATTTATAAGCTTGGCGGTGTTTAAAGATCATTTATAAGCGTAATGGTTTGCGTCCATTTATAAGCTTCTCCTCCCATCCGCCATCTGATAAAATATGAACCCAACTCTCCTTACCCTCATTTCATCACCAAAATAGTATTTAAATAATTATCTTACACCATCAATTGTATAAGCTATGAGTGATTTGTACCGTCAGAGTGATAGACCAGACGTTGAAATGCAATTGGGCAAAAAATGGTGTTTTAAGGATGGTTAAATCATTCCATCCATTGATTATAATATCAATCGTTGTTTTTAATTTTAATGGTTGATAGAATAGCTCATCCATCGGGCGGTTCTCATTCACTTATTGGCGTGTTTTTTTGGGCTAGGACTTGTTCCAATGATAGATTGCCATTTGAGCTTTCTCTTTGCATTTGTTTATATTTATTTATGCATGCATAATAGTTATATAGTGTAAACATAGTAATTAGATTCCTTATGTTTTGAGTTTGTAATTGTAGTTCTGTTTTATTAAGCATTAGTATATGAAATAAAGTTTTTTTCTTGTGTTCTTCTTTCTCTTCCATTATTACGCTTTCCCCTTACTCTGTGTTTAGTATCAAAGCAAAGTTCGGTTAAGTCCGTGGTAATTATATATGGCGGGTGGCTAGTGTCGAAATCTTGAGAGGTAGTAAATAGTGATTAGGAAGCCTAATCATAGGTGTATGAACTACTGCTCATCGTCTTGTCCAGAAGATTTAATGGATGCCTTATAATGGTATGTTTAGATTTACTACTATGCTAGTTGTAGCGTGGGAAGTCGCGTTGGGATGACTAGGCATTGTTGTAGTGATTGCGTTGTTGCCGACTTATTTCCCGTAAAAGTTATCGTGGACGGACGCAATTTTGCAACAACAATCTAGTAGTAAATCTAAACGAATTTCTGTAAGAAGTCTGAAAATTTATGAAGAAGAAGGTAAATAGTATTTTACTATGCTGATGAATATTTCGAATCACTATTCACTATAGTAAAACTATTTCAACATTACTATTCCTATATGTAATTACACTCTTATTGGTTTTCACCAAAGCTCTTTTACCCTTTCTTTTTTACTATTTTTTTTTTTTATAATTTCCTTTAATGTCTCTTTTTAATTTCTCAAACAAGAAATCAATCAAAAATAAACAATTAGACAAATGGTCTAAAATTGATGACCAACAAAATCAACTTAATAAGTGGATAATTTCTTCCATCAATCCAAAAATAATTTACCAATATAGATGGAAAGATTGGTCTACTGATATCTCTATCAAAACTACTGAGCAAACTCTCAGTATAAATGAAGAAAGTTAAAACGAAGGTTTTCAATTGCCTACAAATGAAGATCTTTTGCATGACCTTCACCGCTTTAACTTCCTACATCTAGGATGTATTCAGGTTGCATTCAAACCTTTAACCTTATTAGGTCTTGAGAATACTAGTCTGCTTAGCACTCTCAGAGATGCTAGATGCCTTGATTGGCAATCCTCTCTGATGGCCGCTATTGAAACCAACTTATGCCTTGGTCCAGTATACTATAATATTTTTCCAAACTTAACCTTATCTTTAACGGATAAAAATATTTTACATGCTTGCACCCTTAATTTACAAACTAAATGATACAATTTTATGTCTGAATCAGAGACTATTGCTCTAATTTATCGCCTTCATTATAAGGTAATGACTTCCCTGGTTCACAGACTTAATTATCAAAATGAATCAAGAAAGAGTATTAATTGAGACTAACAGTATAACAACTAATGTTGCCACACCCAAATTAATTGAATAGAAGAATATTACTTTTCCTGATATTTGGCGTATACCTCAAGCTGTCCCTCCTAAACCAATTTTAAACCAAGAAATTGAACAAATCGTTCAAAATAATCAAAGAGATGTAATCTTAAAAATTTGATAGATCTACATCCCACAAAACTTCTTATAGGAGTTCTTTTTATGATTCGCAATCTCGAGGTCCTTATAGAGTTTCTATACCCTCGTTCATCTTATTTAGAAGTTAACTTATCTATTCCTTCTGAATATAATCAACCTAATCTTGAACAATAAATTCCTCATGGGATATATACCCAACAACAGAGGGAATCCCCTATTGCTAGTGAGATGAATTTCTTAATAAAGTAATAAAGTTTTTATGACTTTTATAAAATTAGAAAACTTTATTATTAATCGACAAGAAATCAATACTGAATTTCAGCAAGACAAATATGCATCATTCCGTGAATGGTATTTTAAAAAAATTTCTACATCAAAGTTGCAAGAATTCAAAGAACAATTTTATAATTATGTTGAAACCTTTTATCAAGTTATTCCATTTGTGACTTAGTTTAAGGTAACAAAATATTATGAAATGACTCAGGATGAAAGGAGAATATTTCTCCTTGAAGATTTTCAAAAAGAATGGTAGAAACTAGATGGTTTAACTGTTCAATCAGTTCACCCTCCTGTTGAAGTTTTAAAACTTACTCAACGCAATTCAACAGTAACCTTGGAAGCCAAAGCTTGTATCAAACCTGTTGATAAAACAAATACTTCCTTAGTACAATGTACTTATCCCCAACAAGAATTTCTTCATCAATTAAAATCCCGATTAAAATCATTATCTTATAAGAAACAGATAAAACAAACAAATTTTCAAATAAATGTTTTAAGTCAAACAACAGACAATCATAAACCCAAATCTTATCATAGTTTTTATAAACAAAAGACTCAAAAGATTTATGAGTCTTCTTCACCAAGGAAATCCAAATCCAAATCAAAATCACAAGAATACATTCAGTGTTATAAATGTTCAAAGTTTGGTCATTATGCCAATAGGTGTAACATCAAGAAAAAATTAGATCAAATTTATGACAAAGACCCCAAACTTATTCAGACAAAGTCTGAATTTTTTTCATCTTTTAATCATTCAAAACTTGATTGTCAAAATTTTGGAATCAATGTTCCTATAATTACTCAACCATCTCTATTGGAATTAGCAGACAAAACTACTAATCCAATAAAAGAATTTCAAACTCAATACTCAAATAATGAGTCTATACTTAGACCTGTTACAATTAGTGACCTTAACATGAAATTAATTCATTAAAAATTGAGATGAGTAAGCAAAAGAAATCTCGTGCCACTCAAACACAAATTCAACAACATAATCAAATCAATATCATGAGCCAAGTAACAACTCAAAAATGATATATCCAAATCACTTTGGTAATCAATCAAGAATTCACTATCAAAGATGTTGTTGCCCTAATTGATAGTGGAGCTGATTTAAACTGTATATAGGAAGGATTGATTCCTACTCAATATTTTGATAAAACCACTCAAACCCTTAATAATGCTAGTGATTACAAAATACAGATTAAATACAAATTAAATTATGTCTAAATTTATAACAATGGAGTATGTATTCCATTCAATTTTATACTTATCAAATATTTAACTCAAATTGTTATTCTTGGTACTCCTTTTATCACCTCCATTTTCCCCTTAACTAAGGTAAATGAAAATGGTATTTATGCCAATATAATGGACATAATCTCTTATTTCAATTTGTGACTCCACCACAAACAAAAGTAATCAATTCTGTGGAATCTAATTTATTCTTCAAAGAAAAGCAACTTAACTTCTTACAACAAGAAGTCAAGTTTTTATCTTTAGAAAAATAATTAGAATCCCCTTCAATACAAACCAAAATTTCTCAACTTTTGAAATCTTACCACAATGATATCTGTAGAGATATATCAAATGCTTTTTGGGATCGCAAGAAACATATTGTTTCTCTTCCCTATAATCCTGATTTTAATGAATGACATATTCCAACTAAAGCAAGACCAAGTCAAATGAAACTTGCTTATTTGAAATTATGCCAAACTGAAATTGCCAGTTTATTGCACAAACAACTTATTCGTCCCAGTCACTCTCCATGGAGTTGTATAGCTTTTTATGTGAATAAAAATGCTGAACGAGAACGAGGAACTCCTCGTCTAATTATCAATTATAAACCATTGCATGATTGCCTCCAATGGATTCGTTATCCTATTCCTAACAAAAAGGATTTGCTGGATCGCTTATATTTAACCACTATTTTTTCCAAATTTGATCTCAAACCAGGGTATTGGTAAATTCAGGTGGCCGAGACTGACAGATATAAAACCACTTTTACTGTTCCTTTTGGATACTTTGAATGGAGTATTATGTCATTTGGCCTTTAAAATGCTCCATCTGAATTTCAGAATATTATGAATGATATATTCACTCCATATACAAAATTTTCTAGTCTATATTGATGACATACTTATCTTTTCAAAATCTATTGACCAGTATTTTAAACATTTAAAAATTTTCAAAGACATTATCCATAAAAATGGATTGGTCGTCTCTACTCCTAAAATCAAGCTATTTCAAACATCTATTCGATTTCTTTGTCACAATATTCACCAAGGCCAAATTATTCCAATTGCCCGAAATATTGAATTTGCTTCAAAATTTTCTGATGTAATTCTGGACAAAATCCAATTACAAAGATTTTTGGGCAGTCTAAATTATATTACAGATTTTGATCCTCATCTAGCACAGGATGCATATCCTCATCTGGCACAGGATGCAAAAATATTACATTCAAGACTTCAAAAGAATCCATCTTCATGGGCGAATGACCATCCCAAGATTGCTAGAAAACAACCAATTGAAACAAATTTTAATTATTATATAAAACCCACCAACAAAGTGGAGGCCTATTTTCAGCATCTTATTATTATTCATAAGCATCATATTTATATTAAACCCACCAAAACAGTGGAGTTATATTTTGTGAAAACCATCTACCCGATGGATGCATCTTTATGGGATTATCTTACCAAAACAGTAGATAATCTACTAACCCACAATTTTCATGCAGATTATGGCTAGCCATTCCAATAACTCTTCTCATCAACTAACAGGAGATATTACCTCCCTCCAAATAAAAGCTTATATTGTCCTTAGAGGTTTCAACCCAGGCGTTTATACCTCTTGACAAACTTGTCATAGCCAAATTTATAATTTTCCCAATTCATTATACCAGATACACAATTCCCTGCAAAAAGCCCAAGAAGCTTTTGACTCATATCCAACTACCCAAATACTAGCAAAACCTAGTATCCATAATCCGATCTCTGACCTTATCAATCTTAGTCATATCCCTGACTTCATTAACCATGACCTTTCACCCGAATTTTATCAGAATGTAAGTGGTATAGGTCCAAACCATATGAATCAAAATAAGAAAAGAATCCAGTAACTTCTGAGTTCCCTTACCACCAAAAGTCAGGCTCAACAATTAAAAATTAAATTATTACATGATAGTCTTATCTCTTTATTAAGAAAGTTTAATTGGGAAGAAGAAATTTTTTCCATTGAAAAAATCAATCATTTTCTTGACCTCATCTCCTCCATTGAAACTCATTTCAATGATTCTATTCTTCATTGTCTCAAACGCATCTGCATGTTTGAGAAACTAAAATATATTCTCCCCATTGATATTTCTCAATCTATTATTGCTCAAATTGAGAATCCTGCTTTTGAAATCAAGACAATTCTTTTGAAAAACTATCAATTCCTTAATACTCTTCAAGGTTCTCATCTTCCAAAAATTTCTCTTTTTAGTTATGATTACCCTCACAATCTTCTTCAATGCTTTGATTGGGGTTTGATTAATCAAATTATTTTCTCAATTTCTGACATTCCCAATGCTCCTAGAATGATCAAATCTATGCTATTTCATGCCACTAGATCCTTACCTAGAAGTATTCATCTTACCTTCTGGATCACTAGAACTATTGGCTGGAGATCTAGAGAATAATTCTTTCAACCTTATCAAATGTGGATTCTTCGAAAAATCCTACTCCATGAATTTTCTTATGTCCACATGCCAAATTGTTTGCCTCATCCTTCTTCGTTATCTCTAGCTGAATCAATTTCTCCCCAATCTTATTGGATCCATTCATTAATACATTTCTCACAAGAAGCAAGCAGTAACACCAAGGAAAATTATTCCTTCAAAATTACTGACGGCAGAAGAATCTTTCTCACAGATTTACCAATGAAGTACATGACGACTTCTCAACAAGATCATGAAGCAGACCAATTTCTCTAACAATTAATTCGCAGGACAAATCTCCATCTTCCTGCCAATTTGAAAATTGATGCCTCTATCCAAGATGAAGAACTGTTACATGGTATATCTGATTTCTATAGTTCCCTATCCAGAGACTCAATATTTTATCAGAATATTGGCAATCACATGGAACCATGAGGTCCAATCATTACAGCCAATACAGCTGTCGATTTCAAATTTACAATTATCAAAAAGACAAATCAGTCAAAACAACTGTTTGTTCACATCCACAATCATTAAGAATCATAATGGACCCCACAATTCAGATTATTATCGGCGAACACAGCTTGCAATAGTCCTTGCTACTCAATAACTTTGCCAACTGTCGATGACGCAAACCATGAAGTCATCCTCCAAATAATTAAGCTCTGACGCATGCGATGACATCAGAACATAATTATCAAGGGACGAAGCGACTACATCCAATCCACATAGCACACGTGTCCCACTTAGCAGCGGATTTCAACTCGTTACAAGTCCACATTCATCTATAAAAGGTTAGCCTGGGGATTGTCCAGGACATCGAAAAATTTAGTTAGAATTTCGCTACTGAAACTCCTTTCTTTCTCTCTTGTTCTCTCTTTTTAATTTTTAAGTTTGTATCGGAGAAGCTCCATATCGGTAAGCTTTCTCTTTGCATTTGTTTATATTTGTTTATACATGCATAGTAGTTATATAGTGTAAGCATAGTAGTTAGATTCCTTATGTTTTGAGTTTGTAATTGCAGTTCTGTTTTATTAGGCATTAGTATATGAAATAAAATTTTCTTCCCGTGTTCTTCTTTCTCTTCTGTTACTATGCTTTCCGCTTACTCTGTGTTTGAGCAGAATTCGCAATTTTAGACACAATATTTTGAAAAATATCAATTGAAAGGATATGTTTGACCTTTTCAAACATGCAGATTCTTTTAAGGCGATGAAGAATTAGATTATGAAAAATTTGAAGCTATGAGTGATTTGAATAGTCAAAGTGATAGACCAGACGTTGAAATGCAATTAGGCGAAAAGTAGTGTATTAAGGATGGTTAAATCATTCCATCCATTGATTACAATATCAACCGTTATTTTTAATTTTAATGGTTGATAGAATGGCTCATCCATCGGACGGTTCTCATTCACTTATTGGTGTGTTTTTTTGGGCTAGGACCTGTTCCAATGATAGATTGCCATTTGGACAATTTTGATTGATCACAAATTTCTGCCACATGACATAAATTAATGGTGTGAGATAAAAAGCCATTTTTAATGGTGTAAGATCGTTTAAACACCATGCTGGTGTTTAAACGTCGGTCAAGATTCAGAGCCATTTTCCCAATAAATTTTGAATATTTGAACCCAACTCTCCTAATTATCATTTAAACACAAAAACTGTGTTTAAATGATCTTACATGATCAATGGTTTGAGATGTGTTTTTGTGTTTAAATGATCTTACATGATCAATGGTTTGAGATGTGGATGATCCAAGGTGTCAAAGTGAGAGATCATAAATTGAAGCACAATGCCAAAAATGATGTTTTAGGGAGATTTAAATCATCTGATATGTGAACATTAATATCAAATGTTGTCTTCATTTTAATGGTTGATAATAAAATTCGTCACTCGCATGGTTCACATCCACCTATAGGCGTATTCTTTGGGATGAGATCTGATCCAATGATAGATTGACACTTGACAATTTAAATTGATCACAAATATTCCTCATATTACATAAAATGATAAATCACACTTCAATGGTGTGAGATTAAAAGTATAATTTTGATAGTGTAATCTTGTAAGATCATTTAAATTTTTAGTGTTTAAAAGTCGGTCTAGAGCCATTATCTCCTACATGTTTCATTCAAAATTTAATATATTATTATTAATAGTATATTAATATACTATAGATTTATCAAAAAAGAAAAAAATTAATGTATTATTATTACAGGTCAAGCTATCATATATATATATATATATATATATATATATATATATATATATATATATATATATATATATATATATATATATATTTAAAGCACATAAAACATCATATATTTTCTCTCTACTGAACGCTGTCCGTCAGATCATTCAATGACTAGGACTCTCTCACTCTAGTAGCTGCGAGATCAACAAAGTAGCGATACAGTAGATCTTGAGATCATGGCATGTTGATTCCATGTGTTATAAATTCTCAAAAAGTAAACAGGATCATAGCATACCGTCAAATGGGTTGGCATTTACTTTTTGAGATGTGTGCCACATGGAATCAATATCCGCTATAAATTATTATTATTTTTTTATACAACATATCAACACTAAAGCAAATTGGGCACTCCTTGGAAGTTGAAAGTGCTCTTATGTTAGATCCTTTGAAAATCATTCATCGCTTTGGATCATATGATAGAGATTGATTTCCACCACACAACATAACTTGAGATCACGGCGGACCGATTAGGTAGTGAGTTTTTTAATCCATGCATCACAGGTCCCCAAAAATGATACTAAATTCATGTTTGAGCTTGATGTATGCCCCGTGATTCAAGATCTTTATTTTTTTTTTTTCTGAGATATGTGACGCATGGTAGGTGCATGAAGAGAGGTACCAAATTAATTATTATTATTATTATTATTATTATTATTATTATTATTATTATTATGGGTACCTCTATTTGTGCCAATCCATTCTCCACTTAGGTACCAAACCCCTTGAGTTGATTATTTCGTATCAATGATAGAAATAGTTTTTCAGCCCGATACCAAACCCCTTGAAAACCATTGAAATAGTTTTTCAAGCCGACCATTTGCACAATAGGTCTTGCCATCATGAAAGCATCTATCAGACGGCCAATTTTTTATTTCATAGGTCACAAATCCCTAATTTTTTTATCTCCATCATCATATCCAATGCAATAAATGATTTTCCAGGGGCCGAACAGAGCAATCCTACAGATATTTCATTTAAAATTTAATAGACTATATTATACATCCTATAAACATGATATATATGTATATATATATCTTATCTCTACTCAACGCTGTCCGTCGGATCATTCAACGACGACGACCCTCTCACCGCCGTAGTAGCTATCAGATCAGCAAAGTAGGGACTATCTCTCCGATCACGCTTACCGTCGGTAACATCCTTAAACTCGGCCATCAACTTGTCCCACTTCTCACGGCACTGCTTACCGTCCCTATTCACACCCTCGGCGCACATTAGCCCCGCCAGCTCCTCCCATACCAAACCTCTCCTCGTCGACTTCCCAAATCTCCCCTCCATCTCCCTCCTCAACTTTATCAACATCAAAACCTCCCCTCTCTTCCAGTTCTTCGATCTCTTCTTCGTCACCCCGCCAGCGAAGTTTTCAGTTACCGGAGAAGCGCAATCTGACGAACACCGGACGCCGTCGCCGACGAGCTTCTTTGTCAGTAGAAGTAGGGCGTTCTGGAACACGAGCCTCTGCGCTCGATCTTCTTCCCGCCATTTTTCTTCTCTCTCTAACCGATCTCTTTCCCGCTTTTTCTCTCTTCTCTCCATCGAATCTAGAACCTCTAAGAAGAACCTGTGTTGCCTCTCGATTACGCTCTCTAACAGATCCTTCAGATCCTCCATCGTTTCGTCGAAGGCAACGTTTTCGACGGATCTACGTCGTTTCCTCGCTGGGAAATCGCCGTCCTCCGTCTCTTCGCCGTCAGATTTGACGATCTCTCTTTGCAACTCTCTCCGCGAAAAGAGAGCATCGAGATCGTTGTAGAAAGGAAAGTCTTCTTTATCTCTAACGCCGTCTCGTACTTCTTTGTAACTCGCCGTTAGTTTCTCCCACTTGTCTCTGCACTGTTGAGCGTCTCTGCAGACCCCTACGCTTCTCAATGTGTCGGAGATCTCATCCCAGAGCTCTGATTTCCGACCGGCTCTCGAAAACCTAGAGTCCATTTCCGATCTCAGCTTTATCAATTTCAGAGTTTCGATTCGAGTCCAGTTTTTGGATCTTCTCTTGTGCTCTTTCTCACGTCGCTTCTCTTCGTCTCTTCCCTCGCCATTTGCGAGTGTTTTCGGAGGGAAAGATTGTATAGGTCTGGCTTCGATCGGAGAAAAGCCTGACCGGTCCGGTAAATCTGACGGAATCTGAGTTTCTGACGCCGGATTCCGGTGCTGATTCGGTTCTTGTTTAGTAGAAACGCAGACCATGGCCAGAGGTGGATGTAGACCTTTCTGGTCGGCGTTCATGGCAGATCGACGAAATATTGACGCCGGAGATTCAGATCAGAAGCCGTTAATACCTTTATCGTAGTTTTTGAGTTCCCGAACCCGCCGGAAAAGTATCCGGCCGGTTCGTCATCTCCATCCCCGGAATTGTCAGAGAGAAGAGAGAGAGAGGAGTTAGCGGCGAAGGGGTTAAATTGTCGGAGCGTCAACTAAATCTAGCGACTGGCTAAAATGCGCATGGTAGATATGTTGCAAAAAATTCCAATTGGAATTTAGAATAACACGTGTCGGTTAGTGAGTGGATGAGGATCCGGGAGTGTTTAGTTTATCTAACCATGATTAATCAATCCGCTGTTAGGGTTTTGCGTTGAAGTAGAATTCTAGCTGATAAGCTGACTGGTGTTTGGTGAACCGGCCGTGCACTAAACGGGTCAAGCTAAACACGTTAAACTTGTCATCGTCAATTGCGCTGAGTTGTCAATTTGTAACCTTGCTTCTCCTACCAGGTAACCAGAATACATTGACCATTAATCAGATGATGGAGATTGTCTTTCGCCCCATTCCTCTCTATAAGTTGGATCTTGACTTCATGGGCCTATCACCAAACTTTCGATCCACCTGTTCGAGCGAAATTTTGGCAAATGCCTTCGAAAATTTTCACGATGGGCTCGTCATCTTATTTGTATGAAAGGTGAGGAGGGGCCTCCTCAATCCAAACCTTATTACAATTATAAGAGCAACCAATCTTAGCTAGAGTATCCGCTACAGATTGCGGATCTTTTTACAAGAGATCAAGAAAGAATAGAAACATCTAGCAGCAGTTTTAATGTCTTCAAACATAATAGAGAGGTCCGAATCATCAACAACCAGATTAGACACTGCATTTAGCACCCGAGATAATTCGCTTTCAAAAATAATTTTTTAGAAACCCATTCGAGCGACAAAAAGTAATTGCTTCCGTACATGATAAAGCTTCACAGTGGTCTACCAAGGAGATGTTTAAGAAGCCTTTAGCCATAAATCCCATAACCAAACTCGAATAGTTTCGGATAATCACGCCAATGCCTGCCGATCTCAAATTTACATTCCATGATCCATCAAAATTAACTTTATACACATCAGGTTGTGGAGGAGATCACGCAGCTTTCTATTGGAGAACAGGCTTCGAAGTACTATTTGAGACCTTTGCATTAACCACTTGAAATTCAATGAGATAGCGGAAAGCCGAGGCAACTATATTGGTCAGTTCTTTAGTTTTTTCTTCGTGAATAATCTGATTCCTCTCATTCTAAATTGTCCAAGCCACGATAAAAAAACCGTCCAAGGATTCTTTACCCATTGAAGTGTATAACTCTAGAGCTCAATCCTTAAAGGTAAGGTGTCGAGATAGGAAAGTACGCACTCCAAGTGATGAGCATAACCAACGCAATTCCGCTTTCGGACAATCCCTAAGTGCATGTTCCACAGATTCTATAGCATTATCACAAAATTCAGAATTCGGGGGTATAAATGAAATCTTTTTGCGCATGAGAGATTTGATCGGTATAATGTTTGAACAAGCACGCCATGCGAAGATCTTTACTTTGTTTGGGATTCGAGAAGCCCATAAGTCTTTCTAAAAGACATTGACCCTGGATTACTAGAAGAAGGAACACTTCTCGAATCCGATGCCGCGATATGGTTCGCACTACGAACCAAGAAAACCCCCTTTTTGTCATAAGCCCATGCTAAGTAATCCTCAAAATAGGAATTAGGAATAAGAATTTGGAGAATCTCCTTTATATTCGCATCAACAAAACAGTCCGTAAGTTTCTCTTCATCCCCACGTCTTGAGTTCTGTAGAATGAACTCAGCCACCTTCTTATCACCATTGTTGTCACATTGAGTGATTACTTTGAACGTAGATTCTCGTAGAATCCACTTATCTTTCCAAACCGATATTGATTTTCCATTTCCAACCTTCCATATTAAGCCTTTATCAATGAGATTCCTAGCCAACATGATACTAACCCATGGCAATGAAACATTTCCACTCGACTGCACTTCAAAAATATTACCATGCGAATAATATTTAGCTTTAAAAACTTGGCTAACAATGGAAGCCAAGTTTTTTAGAAGTTTCCAAAATTGTTTTGCTAGCATTGCGAAATTAAAATCAGAAAGATCCTTGAAGCCCATTTCACCACACAACTTTGGTCTACACATGACGTTCTATACTTTCCAATGAATACCTTTACCTTTGCCCCCATAGCTCCACCAGAATTTAGCAATAATAGAAGTCATCTCGTTGACATGGAAGGTCGCTTAAAGCAACTCATAACATAAGTAGAAATTACTTGAGCTATCGCTTTAATCAAGGTCTCCTTACCCGCTTTCGATAGAAGTTTACTTTTTCACTCCGTAAGCTTTTGTCAGATTCTTTCCTTGACACTTTCAAAGGCCTTTCTTCTTAATCTTCCCGCAATCATAGGAAGGCCCAAGTATTTTTCAATGCATCCCGCCGCCTTAACTTAAAAAATATTCTTTCGAGCATTATTTTGAACATTATAACTAAATGAGATCTTCGATTTTTGAAAATTTATTATTTGACTCGAAACCTCCTCATAAATTTTTAGAATGCTCACAATATCTCCACATTCATCCTACTTTGCCGAGTGATATAAGATACTATCATCCGCAAAGAGTAAGAGGGAGATGGCAGAAGCCCCTTTATACACACGAATACTAGAAATTTTTTTATTTGGACTCCAAACGAAATGAGATTTGAAAATACTTTGACACAAAGGATGAAAAGGTAGGGAAAGAGGGGGTCTCCTTACCTAAGACTCGTAGAAGGAACCATTTTACTGACAGCTTACTCGTTTATAAGAAATTTAAAAGAAACTGTTTTAACACATCTCATGAGGAGGGAAACCCATATGAGGTTAAAGTCAAATTTGAGGAGGGTTTTTCAAGAAAGGACCATTCAACTCGATTATATGCCTTACCCATATCCAAGTTTAAAGAGTACCATCCCTTCTTACTCCCATCCTTCTGTTCTTTAAAAAATGATCAATTTTATAGGCCAAAAGGAAATTATCAGTAGTTAATCGACCAAGGATAAAAATACTTTGATTTTTTGAAATAAGAGAGTCACTTTCAAACAATTAGGAAGTGTTTTGACAATAATTTTATAAATAACATTGCACAAACTAATTGACCGAAATTGGGAAATATTTTTTGGATTTTTAAGTTTGGGTATCAAAACAACATGAGTAGAGTTGACTCAAGATAAATCCATGCTACCATTTAAATAATTGAGTGCAAAGATTGTAACCGATGGGCCAACAATATCCCAATAATTTTGGAAGAAGAGAGGGGGCATACCATCAGGGCCCGAAGATTTGAAGGGTTTCATTTGGAAGAGAGCATTACGAACTTCCTTTGCTGAGAAGACACAACTAAGCCACCGGTTTTGTTCAACACTCACTTTTTCACCAAGATTATGAATGACCTCATCAATATGAGTTGAATTCGACGATTTGAACAAACTTGAGAAATATGTGTATACAATCTTCTCGATATCAGCCCTTGCGGTTTGCCAATAACCGTTTTCATTAAATAGACCCACTATCTAATTTGTTTTCCTCCTTTGAGATGCAGCTAAGTGAAAGTACTTGGTGTTTTTATCTCCTTCTTGTAGCTAAAGGTCTTTTGATCTTTGCTTCCACATCGTTTCTTCCTTCAACAATAGGTTATTTATTTCTCTCTTAGGTTCTTAATGATTTGCGTCCACTGGTCCCCACTCATTTCCACTCTAATTTGTTGTTGTAACCTTTTAATTCTCGCATGAATGTGCCCAAATGTATTTCTGCTCTATATGGTTAAATCCTTTGCCACCATTGATATTTTATCACATAGGTTCTCATTTGAGAGAGACGCAATGAGATTGTTCTAATTATTTCGGATAACACTTTCACATTCCTCGGCCCGAGCCCACATAGCTTTAAAATGGAATCTTCTTGGACCCCTTCTCCATTCCTCATTTTTTCCCATATCAATTACCACTATGGGTAAATGATATGATCTTGAGGAAACAAGATGTGAAACAGTAGCCATAGGAAAGAGTTGTGACCAATTGATATTTGCGAAGGCTCTGTCGAGTCTTTCCTTACTAAGATCACTAACCTTTTGTTTGTTCAACCAAGTATATTTATAGCTCGACAATCCAAGATCTCGCAATCTGCTTTGGTTCATCACATTACGAAAGGAATTTAGATTAGTTTGAGGTTTAGGATTACCTCCTCTTTTTTCATGGTGGAAGAGAACTTTATTGATATCGCCCAAACACACCCAGGGGAGATCATTTTGTCTTCCGATCGTGTCAAGAAGATCCCATGTGTTCGCACGATAGTGGCTTTCCAGGGCACCATAAAAGCTTAGAATTCTCCACTTGGGTCTGTCTTGATCCGCCATGACAGTAACATCGATGTGGTTTTTAGATAAGCTTTGAAGTTTTATCCTGTAACTTTCATTCCATAAAAACACCAAGCCACCTAATCTGTCCACCAAATCTACAAAAACACCGTTTTGAAATCCAATTTTATTGTTTTACCAATTTCATCCGTTTAGTACTTAACTTTGTCTCCATCAGAAAGATAAATTCAGGATCTTCGTTCTGCTACATTACTGTTTGAGGGTTCCCAAGCCCTTGACAGTTCCAACTTAGGATTTTCATTGTTTTTGGTGATGTTGTGAAACAACTATCGACAATATAGAAACATCATCATCTTCAACTGGAGAAACATATGAACTTCTACTCCTTTTTTGTGAAATTTTTTGAACTTCTTTTTCTGTATCAAGTTTAGAAGAGAGACGAATTCTATGAGCATCAATGTGTATAGATTTTGATTCTCCAAGTATGATCTTTCGATTTTCTACAACCGGGATGAAGGCGAAATGGGTTATGATCAGGTTTGGATGGAGAATTTGAACTAGATAGGTTGGTTTGGGTGTTCTTTGGTTGGGTTGGATCACACAGGTTGGGCAAGTTTATCTCATAATTGGTCGGGTCTGGATGGGATATAAGGTTGGGTCTTTTAACAGGTTTTGAATGTGGATCAGGCAGGATCATTGGTTTGTTGTTCGGTCGGGGATGTGGATCGGGCAGGGTTAGTGGGTTGCTGCTGGGCCGGGTCTTAATAGAGGTATTACTTTCAGCCGCAGTAGGAGAGGCCATTGTAACCATCTCTCTAGTTTCACCATGTTTATTGGCTTGAGTCGGGTTTTGAGTAACTAGTATCGGGGTCAGTTTCGTGGGCTGGATTTCTTAGGTCGGGTTTTGAAATACTAGAGACAGGTTATGATAAAATGTATTGTTGGAAGAATGGCAGGGTTTTGGATCAGCCGTGAGCGCAGCTGATAAGGGATGAAATGAGTTTTTTTTTTTTTTTTTCCTGTTCACCGATTAAAGGGGCGGTGGGTTTTAAGGTAGAGAAGAAAATAAAACACTACACAAGGGAGGGGGAAAGATGGAGAAAAAAAGCTCTCACAGGGAGAGAGGGATGACTCTCACAGGGAGAGAAGATGGACTCTCATAGGGAGAGAGGCATTTCTAACTCTAGTGGTAAAGGGTTTGTTTTTTTTCGATAAGATATAGGTAAAGGGGTTTTTAGTTCTTGGCAAGTTATGTGAATTTTTAGTTGGTGTTACTATCACACCACCTTATGTTACAGCCACCTAGGGGTACAGATTTGAACCGAAAACCGAAAATCAACTGAAAACAGCTCCGCCAAATCAGACGGAGCCAAACCAAAACTGATTGAAATCCGGCACCGAACCGATTCAACCTGGTTCAGTTTCAGTTTAGGTACCTAAAAACTGATAACCGATCGGATAGGGTGAAAAAACTGAAAAAAAACAAAAAGAAGCTCTTTTGCCCCAGTGGGGAAATGCTTTCACATTTGGCAACACACCTTCTCGTCTTATTTTCTTTGATGGGGAGCTATTTTAAATAATAAAACTACTCTCTGCCTGCTTTTAATCAGAGCAGATTTTATTAGAACCTCGACCAACGGTATCAGAGCCCGCATCGAGTCTTGAATTTGGGTCATGAAAGGGTGACAATTGGGAAAGAGCTACTTGGGGCCCCAAAGGGGCGTACTGAAGTAAAAGCCACCATGGAGTTCTAAAGGAGCAACATGAGAAAATACCTACCTAGGGGAGCCCCAAGGATGATAGTGGAGTGAAAGCCGCATAGGAATAGGCAATTGCTGACGTCATCTGCGGAGCTTAGTGGTGTGTTACAACCACAGAGTAATGAAGGTTTATCCTTGCACTCCACTAACCCATAGGCATTTAACCCGAGTAACAAGGGTTTATCCTTTCACTCCACTAACCCATAGGCTTTTTTGGATTATTGGTTAGAAACTTAACAAATGATTGAGTATGAGTTCCTCACCCAAACCAGCTTTTATTGCATGCCCATGAAATGCTCTCCCTAACAAATGAATGACCATTTCAGCACAAGGTTGTAGAACAATAACCATCATTGGCCAACTTTTTTAAAAAGATGTAAAAGACCTGTGAGTTCTCTAATTGATGATTAAATCATATGAGTAAATTACTAATCTTTTACAAGTTTCGAACTTTTCCAAAAAATTACAAAATGTTGCTAATAAAACACAAATTCTTGAACTCTTTCAATTTTTTCCCCCAAATTTTAGTACTTTTAGTTTTGTTTATATCTTAATAATTTACTCTTTTCCAAAATTTCCCCCCTTTTCTTGAATTTGCTGATTTTGGTCGAATATTTTCCAAGCCGATTTATTCCAAGCCCTGACTTGGTTACTTTTTAAATCCCTAGCTCCAAAAATCACATTTATACAATTGAAGGCCAAATTTTATATTATATACCTAATAAGAACCAAACCCTGATATTTTGGGTATTTTCCAAAAAATATGATATGGGCTTAAAAATATGGCATGTGCTTAATGTTAATTTGAGTAAAAAATTTAAAGGAAGAAAATGCCCTGCTTTTAGAAACATTAAAGACCAATCAGTCGGTCAAAAAATGGATCAATCGACCTCATTTCAAGAGTTGTCTCATAACTCAAACTTGATCAGTCTCGGGCTATGAAACCGATCAATCTCGTCATGAGACTAATCCATCTTATTAATGTCATTACACAAGAGACAATATCATTCAAATAAATCTTTCCTTTGTATTTACTTAAGATATTTAATGCAAATAACAAGATACCCCTATTTGAATTCAATAAAAATAGTTCGAAATTGGAAATTCAACAGTAAAAAGTGTATTTTGGTTGGATCTTCTTCGATGAATAGTGAACCTTCTTTGATAAATAGTGACAGGTTGGAACCTAATAGGTAATACTACTGTTGGAGACCCTTTTGGTAAATTAAACTCCTTTTTCACAGAACCATTTGAAACACACACCCTATGATCAACAAGGAATCGGACATTTCATCAAACACCTGTGCAACACCAATTCTCTTGCTTTCCAATAAACAGGCAATAAGGTAGCTCCCCAAGTGCACTGTAACTCTCAAATTTATATTTATAATAGGTATTGTAACTCTCGAATTTATATTTATAATAGTTATTCATAAATAGGTATTTTGTAAAAATATTTATTTGTAGTAGAAAAATGGGAATATGCATTGTAAAAATATTTATTTGTAGTAGAAAAATGGGAATATGCATTGAAGTGCAGTAACTGATCACTAGAAAGTTCAAATCCCATGCTTTCCTATAAATTAAAAAACTCACTTGCCACGTGAGCGCGAGTTACACTCATCCTCTAAGGGTTCATATAGCCCCTTAGGGTTCTAGAAAAAGAAATATTTTTTAAACTATTTTGCCCATCAAATGTCTCACTAAAAAGGAAAAAATGTCCAAATGTTTTCCATTGTTGAATGAATGAATAAATAAAATTTAGTAAAAGTTTGTAGCAACTCTAAATCATATTTGGAAAATCAAGCTTGAAACTTAGGAAAGCCTTTTTCCCTACTAATACTGTCAAAAGCTGATTTGAAAGTCAAGCTTTTAACATGATTTATGCTAAAATCATAGTTGAAAGTCGATCCATTTCAATTTTAGAGGGAAGATGTTTTCATTGTCGCGATGAAGGAGAAATTTTTTTTACTTCTCTTAATTGTTTATATATTTTTTATGCACAAAACTCCTTTTTTTAAGCTACCTCTAGGTAGCATTTTCTCCACACTAAAACATAAGCTTTCAGCTATATTGATGGAATGAGGATTCTAGAACCAACTATGGTTGACCATCGAAAGATTTCACACAAACTCTAATCACAAATGTGATGCAAACCCTAATTCTTCACCATAGAACATAATAAGATCACAGAAAAATAAAACTAACAGCTCTGATGATCATAAGTCATAACCACCACTGTTATATAGTTATTGAAATTATTACTACTTCTTGGACTCGTTTAGTGTCTGTTTTGAAGCTCCTAATGGTATAAGATATCAGAGGGGTCTAATTACACCCCTTTAACTAATTATTGGAAATGATTACATGTAACACAACTATAAATAATTTGTTTATACCTGGTTTGAATGGGTGCAAAAGAGCGGTGCACCATATGATGGTCATAGAATCACGCTGCAGCCTCCTTCAAGAGAAGATAATGAGAAACAAATGGCAGACAGTCGAGAAACGCCAAATGCCTAAAGAATTATGAATTCGGATATGGAACTGATGCCAACCAGTGCAGACATGTAATTTAATTTCAAAATTAAACTAAATCAAGGCTACTATGTATTCTCTTTCTTCCCGGGCAGTTTGGCAAGCATCTTCTCCTCATAATGCAAGGGATGGTAAATGCTCCTCAGTGAATTAGTGTTTACGGGACCATATGATACATTTCAACTATCAAATTTACCAGGAAGGGGTCCCACTAAGCCCAAGAAAATAACATGAAAGTGAAGGAAGAACCTGTGTTTGGCTGGCTGCAAATGCTGCCCACCTATCTACGGATCGAAACCGAATGGTTGCTCTATCCATTTTCTTCCCTTCTTCCCGCGACATTTCTACATCCGCAGAACCACCAGTAATCTAAATAAAACCCGTATAAGGATTATGAGATTGATAGGATGGAGCACTTGCTCCAGCAAACGGGTTGCCAAATGGGTTGGTTGCATCTTGGCCAATCATTTGCTGTTGTTGTTGCATCATTAAAGTTTGTTGCTGTTGCATGTCTGCCATTTGCACGTTGGCAGGCGGTGCAATATTATTTGAAGCGTTAAACGGATCTTGGGGATATTGAGCAGACTCAAAGGGATTCTGCGCCACCTGTCCCAAGTGGTAGTTCCCGTTCGGGTTCGTTCTTCTAGCCAATGCATTGTCATATAGACTGTCTAATGTTAGTATATCCAGCCCACCAGCCTGCTCAGTTAAAAAAAAAATCAGCAATTGGCAAATACTTCAGTCAGAAAAATTGGATGAGACAGGAGAAATAGACGAAATAAATCTAATCTGGCTACATGTAGTGTGGATGCATGTACACTTGGCTTGCTGAAATCTTAAACTAAGAGTTGAACAGTTGATGTCAGATGTTTTTTCCCATTTACATGTTTTTTTCTGTGAGTATTAATATGCTTAGAGAAATGATCACCTGACTTAAGTCACGGTGTCACTCGAACCAGGAGACATACAACTCCCCAGTCGACCATGAGATCTGAACGGGTCTCCTGACTCAAGTCACGTGTCACTTGAGTCAGGAGATCATTTCCATATGCTTATTATCATGAACTTACTAATTGATAAATAGCACTATCAAAGCTTATCATGAATTTTTCCAATCTCATTATGGCAATATTTTCATTAATGAAAACGAAGATACAGCAGACCAGAAGAAGGTGCAGCGAAAAGCTGTGCTAGAAAAAGAAAAAGAGGACAAAAACAAAGAGAAGGACAACTATACAAGCCAGCCCAAACAGGGGCTATGGCTACAAAGATGCTAGAAAAGAACTATAGTGGGCAACTTTATTCCCACTCCAAGATCTTGGTGGCTGATCCAGAGGAGTAGGGACACGATAGGCTACAAAGATGCTAGAAAAGAATTATGGCGGGAAACTTTATTCCCATTCCAAGATCTTGGTGGCTGACCCAGAGGAGCAGGGAGCTGATAGGCACCACCAACAGAGGACCTCTTCTATGGCATCAGATATAAACCTGAGAGTTTGAAATTTCATTTCAAACACCCGTTTATGGTCAATTTCCTTTATAGGAGATGCTGAGAACAATGAAAAATGCCCAAAAATTGGAGAAAGAGCACCATTCTCTTTTTTCCAAAGAAAAGATAAAATATTGTGGTAACTATCGAGGTATTTAAACTTCTTAGTCATTATGAAACCATGATACTGATGATGATGACCTAGCCATCTCATCGTACCACAAGTTATATATATATATATACTGTTTGTTATGTTCCAAAACTTGCCACGAACCTACTTCTAATATAACAATCAGAAGTTTAGGAATGCAATGACTGTTTTTCTCTTTATGGGTTTAGGCACAAGATCAATTTACTAACAAACAGACTAGAACAGGAAGCATGATTGGTAGCTTATACCATTTGGCCTATTTGCTTCTTCCAACTGTCAGCAGGTTAAGATACTTTGTAGGTGATGCCAGTTCTCAGCTTTGGCATCGATGCTTGCTTCCTATCTCAACATCTCAATTTAAGCATTTCATCTCTAATATTTTACTAAGCACTTTGTCCTAGGTTGGTATTTCTTCCTATGAGGGTGGTAAGCTGACCCAACAGACAAACCTTCGTTCAACAGGAGCAAGCCTACTTCGTTCTCTTTCAAATGGTTCACTTTCGTGCATGGGGTCTTGCACCAATTTTACCAAAGAAGGGATTTTAGTGTAGATTGCACCCATCTTAGGTATTCATTATGGTTACTGAGTTTTTTATCCTTTGATATGTATTTTTCTACAAAAATCAAGGTATTCCAAAGGTTTTTTTATATTTAGCCTTACAAGGGTTTTGTCCATTAGCATTCATGTCTCATACCGTTAAGCAAAACGAACGTAGAAAATACGTTGTCATTTTCTTGTGACAAGTTGGGCCTTAATGTTACTTTGCATTTGTTTCTCAGAGTTTTAAGCTGTGAATCTATCCTGAGCATTTTGAATAGGTATCTTTATTCGCGCCTACCAGATTACTGGAGGGCGCCACCTATACTAAAATCCGTTGACTGCGTGGAATCAGATGATCGTGATTGTGTTTCATTCCAATCTTCCACACAATGGATCTTGAGACCATAGGCATACCATCAGAGGGTAAAATTTCTGATTCCATGTGGCACAGATCCCCAAACGTGGTCCTAAAATCACGTTGAGTGTGATGTGTGCCAGTGATTTTAGGGCCACTTTTTGGGATCTGTGCCACGTGGAATTAAAACCCTGACCGTCTGGTGGCACACCCATTCTCTCAAGATCCATTGTATGAAAGATTGGCATGAAAAACGATCACGATCGCCTCATTTGATGCAGTCAATGGTTTTAGTGTAGGCGCTAATAGAGGTACCCTTTTGAATAACTGAACACCAACATCCATTTTTCTGGCATTTCTATGGTTGGGCGTGTATTTGGTGTTGTCCTGAGAACTATTGATTTCATGTTTTTGGGTGTCGCTATTTTGTCCTAGCCCCAAAAATAAACAGAAGTTGTCCCCTAGAGCTTTTTGATTCCTTTGTCAGTGTCTAGAGCTATCCTTGGTAGCTTAACAAAGACCAACTAAAAGTTTTTTCCTTAAAGAAACTTGCTGTGATACGACTTTACAAGTAATCAAGCAAACCACAAATTGCTTTAATGAAAGGTAATTCACAAATTGAGATAAAAATGATGAATATTAATAAAAAGAATAATATACCTTAATAGATAGAATAAATAAAATGAACTTGCTTTTCAGCCCACAATTTTCTTATGCATAATCATGCTGGTCAGCCCTTTTGAAAGAGTTTTCATGCTTTGAAAACTTCGTAACGATGTAACATTGGAAATTTGGAATAATAAAAAGAATCTAGAATTTCAGTTAATTAAGAAACCATGAACAAAATCCTACTTAAACTTCTACTAAATAGGGAAACTGTTAGTAAAACTGAACAAAGACCTACGCTACTCTCATTAAACTCAGTAACTTACAAATCAACACATATTGAAAAGAGAGTTCTTTTAAGAAAATTGCTTTTCAGTACCCTTAAAATACTGTAACCAAATAAAGATAGATCTGTGTGCATCCCATAGAGGACACTGCACCTAATCAGCAGCAAGGTATCAATATCTGTAATGGGTATCGCTCCATCTTAGACCGCTAAGCGTTACCGAAACGGTTTTTTATTTTTATTTTAAATTAGCAGTCAGTATCAGCCAATACTGACCAGTTTCTATACCGGTACTGATTCTGATACCACCCCAATACCTGTATCGGCTTTCGACGAAACCAATATGTATCGCCAATATGTATCGGTATCAGCCGAATTTTGATACCATGATTAGCAGTCATGTTTTTCAAAGACAAGCATGTAAATTAAAATAATTTTAAGTCCTTACCAGTTTACTCCCTGCAATGGCACTTTCGTTAGAACTTGCAGCATTAACAAGTGCAAGCTCCCACCCGGTAGCTCCACTTTCCATATCAGTAATATTTGCAGCATTTGATGAATTTTCTGTAATAAGATATATATAGGATCAATCAAATATAACAACCTCGTATATTTACCAATGCCTTAAATGAAATTCAAAGGAAAACATTCACCATCTGTGACAATAGCAAGTGCTAGAGCATTTTTCTCCTCCAGTTCTGAGGCATCTTGGCTTAATTCACTTAACCCCTGAAAGAAACAACTTTTAAGGGCTAAACAGAGTCTAATAGAGAATGAAAATCCTTTGTTTTAGTAGCAGACACATTTAGCCACAGAATCCTGTGAAAATTTGAAGGGTATCTCTATTCGTGCCAACACTTTTCTGAAAGCGCCAACATTGGAAACCCCTTGAAAACCCTTGACTGCTTCAAATCAAACGACGGAGAATGTTTTTCACCCTGATCTTCCACACAACGGATCTTGGGACCATGAGCGTACCATCAGATGGCTAGTTTTTCATTCCATGTGGTACGGATACCCAAAAAGTGGCCCTACAATCATATGGCACGCATCATGCTCAAATGTGATTTTAGGACCTTTTTTTGGGATTTGTGACATGTGGAAACCAAAACTGACCGTCTGAAAGTAAGATCTTGCTTCAAGATCCATTTTGTGGAAGATCGAGGTGAAATGTGTTGGCACGAATAGAGATACCCAAATTTAAATCCTATAGATTTCAAGGCTGAACAAATAAACTGTTCACCCTTGAGCTTGGTGAAAGTCCCTCTGCGCTTGAAATACTAAAGCAAATAAGCGTTTACTCTTTTTCTGAGATAGAGTAAGAGGGGAATATTTTCGAGTACAAAATCTATGTATCCACTATCATACACACTGAGCATTAACTCACCAAGAGATCAGTAACCAGGGTGGTTGCCAGATCTTCACTGAGGTCACTCTTAGGTGGTTCAGTCGGAATGAGGGTTGGCCCTGGGTTTTCTTCAACATCTATCACATTCCTATCCTCAATTTCCATAATCAGTTTGGGAGTTACACCTCTGTCATCATCAGGCTAACAAAAAACAAAAACAAAATAGTGTGTAAATTTAAAAAACAATCAGCTTGAAAATGTCATTTATAAAGAATATACATGAGACATCTGTAAGATTATCACAATAACGGTTCTCAACAAAATCATACAAGGAAATTCAGATAAGTGCGCAAAGGCACACAAAAATGGTGCTTACGTTGTTTATAAGCAAACTGAACAAAACATACCCTTAAAAAAATCTGCCTATTTTGTTGGATACCAGCAGACTCAAGCAGGTTTTAGAACCCAAACAGGGGTAAATCCAGGATTTTCGTCTTAGGAGGGTAAGTGATGATGGTTCGAGAAAATGAGTTAGTAGTATATAATAGTGCTAGGTGCATGGCATGAGCGCCAGGCAACTTGGTACTAGGGTCGTATTTTGGCTTGTGTGCCATGTGGAATTAAAATGCATACCATTTGATAGGTGTATGACGCGGGACGAACGCTAAAATCCTAATATGCGAATTTGATATTAACTTTTAGAATGAATTGAATGGTGGAAATATTCAAAATCAAGCAATATATAAAGTTAATTCAATGAAATTAATAAAACAATTAGATTAATCCATTTTAGCGTCGCATGCGTAAAATTTCCCGATATAGAAAAACGGCTCCGATGAAGGA
Source organism: Chloranthus sessilifolius (assembly GCA_021018995.1). Classification (NCBI taxonomy): domain Eukaryota; kingdom Viridiplantae; phylum Streptophyta; class Magnoliopsida; order Chloranthales; family Chloranthaceae; genus Chloranthus; species Chloranthus sessilifolius. The sequence continues at coordinate 25,626,899 of CM037597.1, read as the reverse complement.
ACTCGGAATTTGTTCTAGTTTAGGGCATCAATTGACAATTGTAATATCGTCTCTTGACTCCTTGGAGATTTTAAATGAAATAAGACTTAAAATAATTTAATAGAAGGGGAACAATTTGGGATTTTGATTTTATCAATGAAATTAAAGAAGGATAATACCTGACAATAACTAGAGAAAAGACAAAATAAAAAGATATATTCCAAGGCTTCACACCACGGCTGTACGTCGGCTTCGTACCAAGTCACACGAGAAACGATTGCTCACTTCTCAAGGTTTGAAGGATTCACTCCCTCGGTTGAAAACTCTTCACAAACTCTCTAGGGTTTGCACAAAAGCAACTTTCTTTCATTCAATAATCAAAAACTGCTTAATAAAGTGTTTACAATGCCTTTATATAGGCTAAGAAAACCTTAAACGACATAAAACTCGCAAGAAAAGAGTCCTAAAATAATAAAAGACTAAAAAGGTAAAAAAAAAGAAAATTTCCGTTTGAAGTCGTTGGCAGTGGCGGCGTGTTGCGGCAGTTGTCACGGCGCGCTGCTTAGGCGGCGACATCTGATTTTCGCTCCGCTTCTTCTTGGTTGGGAAATTTGTTGCGGCTCGAATCTACAGCTCTTGATCTTGGCGTCCCGCATCATTCTCCCCAGGTGGGAAAAACCCATCTCCGATGAGTTAGGGAATCCTTGGATGGCATACTTTGGAAGCTTCTTTTGTGGCTTACCTTTCCATGTTGTGAGATCCTCGTGATGTTTATCTCTATTGGCATGGAAGCTTGAAAATTCTATAACTTCCTCATTCGACCTTTTCTCATATTGCACATGTAAGGTACGGGATAGAAAATGGGACAATGGGGGTGGTTCGATTGGATGCTCAAGAAGGAAGGGATCAAAGGGCGGGGTAGTGGGATCAAGAATAAGCATAAGATCCGTTACAACAGCTATCGGATGATTGCCCTTGTCTAGAAGAAGATCTAGACCTTCACCATTACCTCTTTCCGAGATTGGGAAAGATGCCACATGCTCAGAACCATCAGGAATTAACACAAAATTGTTAGTATTAAATTCATTAAATATATTCAATGTGTTAGTCCGATCATGTGTATTTTCAGTGCTCAATAAATTCAGATTGTTAATCCCATGCAAATCAGAATGATGATGTGATCCTACCAACTCTAATGACTCACTTGAGATTGACACATTATCAACATCGTCCTCGGCAATGGGAATTGTCCTAATGCAACCTATAGCTCTGACCGGAACCTCACCTTCCTCATCACTTGGAGTGCCACATGGTTCGTACATTTCTTCGGGTATCTTGTTACTCTCTTTCTCAGTATGCTCCTAAATGATCAAGGTTTGACCCTTACTAGGACATTGGGATGCAAAGTGACCAAAACCTTGACACTTATAACATTGTTGCGGAGCACGTTTAGAACTCTCGACCATTGGTCCCTTTCCTTTGTCAACTTGAGGAATTATGGATTTTGAAGATTGACTAAAGGCATTATTTTCGATAGGATTAGATTGATGCACAAATTTGGAAGATTTAGATCGGCCATGACTGGGGATGTCGAGATACCGTTCTAATTCTTCGACCTTAGCAAAACATTCCTCGAGAACCGCAACGGGATAAAGAATGAGTTCCCTTTGTAACTCTGGGCGAAGACCCATTCGGAATCGGGTGAGGGTAACTTTTGCTGGTTCATCGACATCGGCCTGAGTCATCAGGTCTTCAAACTGATCGATATATTCTGTGAATGAGGAGTCTCCTTGATGCAATGACTGCCACTGATCAAGAATATGTTCATCATATGAAACGGGAACGTATTTTTCGTGCAGTTGGACTTTCATTTCAGCCCACGTGGAAATAGCACGAAGACCTTGGATTTGCCTACGACGCTCCACTCCCAACCAATAAAGTTTGGCTTGACCATAAGCTTGATTTTGGCAAATTTGACCTAGCGGTCTTCGGACATGGCATATCATTCAAAGTAGTTTTCCATGCTGGCGACCCATTCGAGAAAGACCTTGGGTTATCTTTTCCCATCAAAAGTAGGAGTGTCCATTTTCACAGATTTCATGATCTTATCGTCTAGATTGGTTTGGACCTCACGTCGGGGAAAAACATCACTCTTACGGTCACGGTTGTTGACTCTAATGTGATTCTCGACGATGAGCTCATTGATTTCTTCGAAACGAGTCTCTAAAGCCTCATGTCGGACTTATTGATCAACGATGTACTCATCCATCAGGGTTTGACTAGCGGTCACCTTAGATTCAAGATCTCTAATCAGAGCCTCTAAGGTACTGATATCCATGACGGAATTATGCAAAACAAAATATACTCAAATCAAGTGAACCGTAAAATCTATATTACACGGGCCCTAAACTAAAACTGTGCTTTGATACCAAAACTGATGCGGGACAAACGCTAAACTCATAATATGCGAATTTGGGATTAACTTTTATAATGAATTGAATAGCGAAAATATTCAAAATCAAGTAACACATAAAGTTAATTCAATGAAATTAATAAAACAATTAGATTAATCCATTTTAGCATCGCATGCGTAAAATTTCCTGATCTAGAAAAACGGCTCCGATGAAGGAACTCGGAATTCGTTCTAGTTTAGGGCATTAATCGACAATCGCAATATCGTCTCTTGACTCCTCGGAGATTTTAAATGAAATAAGGCTTAAAATAATTTAATAGAAGGGGAACAATTTGGGATTTTGATTTTATCAATGAAATTAAAGAAGGATAATACCTGACAATAATTAGAGAAAAGATAAAATAAAAGGATAGATTCCAAGAATTCACACCAAGAGTTTTCCGAAGCTTCACACCACGGCTGTACGTCGGTTTCGCACCAAGTCGCACGAGAAACGATTGCTCACTCCTCAAGGTTTGAAGGATTCTCTCCCTCGGTTGAAAACTCTTCACAAGCTCTCTAAAGTTTGCACAAAAGCAACTCTCTTTCATTCAATAATCAAAAACTGCTTAATAAAGTGTTTACAATGCTTTTATATAGGCTAAGAAAACCCTAAACAACATAAAACTCGCAATAAAAGAGTCCTAAAATAATAAAAGACTAAAAAGGTTAAAAAAAAAAAAAAATCCGTCTGAAGTTGGTGGCAGTAATGGCACGCGTTGTTGTGGCGGTGTCATGTTGTCAGCGTCGCTATGGCGCGTCGCTATGGCGCGTCTTTGCGCAGTATCACGGTGCATTCTTTGTGGCGTATGGCGTCGATTTCGCCTCCGCTTCTTCTTGGCTGGGAAATTTGTTACGGCTCAAATCTACGGCTCTTAATCTTGGCATCCCGCATTAGTGTGCCATGATCTTTGGTCTAAAAAATTGGGACCAAAACAATTTAAAGCCGTCAAAGACCATCTAAAATTAATGGCTGCCATGTGAATCCAGCATACCATTAATTTTAGATTGTGTTTTGATCTTGTTGAATCAAATGATGGAGACCGTTTTAATTCCAATCTTCCACAAATTAATCTTAGGATCACGGGTGTCAAATCACATGGAACACATGGTATGGGTCCACATGCCACAAATCCCGAAAACATGGTTGTCAATATCTTACGATCATGGATCAAAATATCGCCCGATACCGATACGTATCGGTTTTGGACTTGAACGATACGATACATTGGGTTTTTATCGCCCCCCTTAAAAAACAGTCAAATTATCGTTCAATGCATCGTTCGTATCGTCCGTAACGTTCAATGTAACAATAATTTCAAATTATCGGTTTTGATATTATTTTTTTTGGCAAAAAACTAGAAAGCATCGTCCGGAACCGATACATATCGTCCGATACGTATCGATTTTGGGACTAGACGATATGTATCGAAAAACCGAGATTTTGATCCATGCTTCCGATACACAAAGCAATACGATACACGATATTATAGAATAATGAAACCGATCTATGATGTGTATCTTTTATAACCGTATCTTATGACACACGATACGGTACATTACGATATGTTGCAATACACGACACAAATGAGATGTGTTTTTTTATTATAACTAGAAGTGGTAGATGTCTACGAGGACAAAGAGAAATAAGAAAAAAAAAATGATAATTTAACTACTAATGAAGATAATGGTGTTCATATTGGGGATAGAGATGAAGAATGAACTTGAAAAAAAATATTTACACTTTTTTTTATTTTGGGATTACAAACTGATAATGTCAAGAAATATGTATGAGACTTTTTTTTTAGATGTTAGGACTAGAAAGACACATGTCACATAAATATATAATAGAAGTATACAATCCACAGTTACACCACACTTATACATGTGCAGGTATAGGCCTATAGGGTTTCTTTTTATAGAGTGAAAAACTGAAAAGTTCATAATTTTATGTGGCTGGGTTTTTATCTCCATTTTATAAATCAATCTGATGAAATGTTTTGTTTTGTTCAATGTTAAATTCCAATTTCTAATGTGACAAATGATGGAATGAATGTCTTTGACACGTAGTATTTCAAAAATGACCATAGATTGTTTTACATATATATATATCTTTTCTTATTTTCAAATTTTTTCTATTTATATATTTTTTCCTATTTATTTATAAAAATTTAAGTGTATCTTACGATACTTGATACGATACACGATACAAAAATTCTTGATTATGATAAACGACACGGTACATGATTTGACAACCTTGCCAAAAAGTGACCCGAATACTAAGAGCATAGGTGGTCAGGTAACATATGTAATACTAGCTCAAAACTAAAAGGAGGCAATGGTAAGGAGAGAAGGGGGGCACCTGTCTTTTAACTAAGTAGCCATTGCTATAGCTTGATTTTGTGGTATAGGAAAAAAAACAAGTCCTTAGAAAAAAGAGTTTGTGAAGTTTGATCCTAGATATGTCTGTATTCGAAAGAATAATGATAAGCCTAAGAAGAGTGAGGAGACCACCCTTCTTCATACCATGGACCATGGTCCACACATTGAAGTTGGTCCTCCTGATAGCGATCCCACTCTTCCTTGTACCATGAACCAACACCCCTTGAAGTTGGTCCTCTGGATATGGATTCCATTGTTATGTCAGCTAGTTTGTTTCATACCATGCTCTATCTCCTTCATATCATTTGCTCATTTCATCCATTTCCTCTCATAAACTTCCTTCTAGCGTTCGAATGTATGGAAATGACAGTGTTGTCGAAAGGAAAAAATAGGTGGATGTATACTATTAAGTGTAGGCCAGATGTTATGGTTGAGAGATAGAAGGCTAGCTTATTGGCTAAGGAGTACACTCAAACCTATGGAGTAGATTATCAAGATACCTTTGCCTTGGTCTCCAAGTTGAAATTTATCAGTTTTCTCCTATCTTTTGCAGCTCATAAGAGATGGCCTCTTCATCAATATGATATCAAAAATAGGGCCTGTAGCACAATGGAAGGTTGAATATATTGCAACCTCAAGGTCATAGGTTCGAGCCTAGCTTACCGATAAAATAAATAAAAGATGTTAATAATGCTTTTCGTCATGGTGACCTTGAGGACGAAATTTATGTGGCTTTCCTTCCTGGTTTTACTCTTAAGGGGGGGAGTGGGCAGGTATGTCTATGCAAGAGGACAATATACATGTTGAAACAATCACCGAGAGCTTGGTTAAAAAAATCGTGATGCACTTGTTTTTGGCTATCAAGGAAGTCACTATGATCACACCCTATTTGTAAAAAAGGGGTGTTCATCCCACTGATCTAATTGTTTATATAGATGATATTGTTGTTATTGGAATAAGGAAGATTGAAGAAGAAATTGGAAGACTTAAAAGGTATATGAATTGCATGTTTGACATTAAGGATTTGTGCTCCTTAAAGTATTTTCTTGAAATTGAATTGCTAGATCGAGAAAGGGGATATTTATCTCCTAGAGATGGAATACTCTTGATTGCTTAAACAGTCTGGTATGTTGGGATGTAGACCCTTGGGTATTCCTATGGAAATTCTGAAAGTGGAGAGCTTGTTCACGATATTCGAATGTATCAAAGACTTGTGGGGAAGCTTATTTATCTGAAAATCACGTGACTGGACATTGCGTATGCAGTCAGTGTTGTTAGCATATGCATGCATCTCGATCTACTCACTTAGATGTTGTATATCCCATTCTTAGATCCTTAAAATTGAGTTTTGAAAAGGAACTGTTATTTAGTGATCATGATCACTTTAATGCAGAGGTATATACTGATGTAGATTAAGCTGCGTCTCTTAGCGATAGGGATCCACTACAAGGTATTGTGCCTTTGTTGAGGGCAATTTGGATACTTGGAGGAGCAAGAAACAACATGATGCGTCCAATTCATGTTGTGTCCAATGTAAGTACAGAATTTGAATATAGAGTAATGTTACAAGGGGCACGTGAAGGAATGCGGACGAAATTTATTTTCAGATGACTTGAGAATTTATGTCAAGCTCATGGGTCAAAATTTCGTCCGATACGTATCGGTTTTGGGCATGGGCGATACAATACATAGCCTATGTATCATATACCCTTTAAAAGGAGGTAATTATCGTCCGATACGGGCAATTTATCACCCGTATCGCCTGTATCGTCCGATAATTTCAAGTTTTTAAGCATATATTTTTTTTTCAAATTATTAGACGATACGGTCAAATTATCGCCCGTATCGTCCAATAATTTCAAATTGTCGGACGATAATTTCAACTTATCAGACTGGGCCCCCTTTACCTTTTCACCCGCATTTTAATCCTTATTTTGGGGGTTTTTGTTTCCCCTTTTGTCTTCTTTCCCCAGCATTCTTCTTCTTCCCCTGTAAAGGAAAAACCTCCGCATTCCTTCTTCTTTCTTAGCCATCAAAGCATCGGAGATCGAAATCTTAGCCACCGGATAGTCACATTTTCGCCGGATATTTAAGAACAAGTATTATTTTCCATCATATAACTTGCATTTAAAAAAAACACTTCATGAGATCTGCTATATTTATGGGTAGATCTATCCAAAAATATGGTAGATCTTAAAATTTTTAATGGATTCCATTTTAGCTATAAAAAATATGGGTAGATATTTACTTGCATTTTTAAATTTGTTTTTAAAATTAAGAACTTTTTTTGTGTTAGTAAATTAAGTTTTTAAAAAAAAACTAAGTTTTTATATAATACTTAAAAATAAATTATGTTAGTAATTTAAGTTTTAAAAATAAATTAAATATTAAAAATAAAAAATTAAGTTTTAAAAATAAAAACTTAATTATCCTTTACAATTAATTTATTTATTATACACTTAATTTATTTAAAATATAAAAACTTAATTTATTTATTTTATAAAGTTATTTATAAATACTTAATGTAAGTGACACATGTAACACACGCATTAGATCTGCTATATTTATGGGTAGATCTATCCAAAAATATGGTAGATCTTAAAATTTTTAATGGATTCCATTTTAGCTATAAAAAATATGGGTAGATATTTACTTGCATTTTTAAATTTGTTTTTAAAATTAAGAGCTTTTTTTGTGTTAGTAAATTAAGTTTTAAAAAAAAAACTAAGTTTTTATATAATACTTAAAAATAAATTATGTTAGTAATTTAAGTTTTAAAAATAAATTAAATATTAAAAATAAAAAATTAAGTTTTAAAAATAAAAACTTAATTATCCTTTACAATTAATTTATTTATTATACACTTAATTTATTTAAAATAAAAAAACTTAATTTATTTAGTTTATAAAGTTATTTATAAATACTTAATGTAAGTGACACATGTAACACACGTGACACATGTGACACGTGTCACCTGTGATGTGTCACGACACATGTGACACGTGTCACGTGTGATGTGTCGCGACACATGTGACACGTGTCCCGTGTGATGTGTCATGTGACACATACCCCATAAAACATGTGACACAGGTGTCGCGGCACATGTAATTGATGTTTCACATGTGTCACACATGTGACACATACCCATGACATATCAATTATATATGTGTGGCATGTGGCATGGGGTATGGGACACAGGTGTCGCGACACATGTAATTGATATGTCACATTATCACACATGTGACACATACCACATGACACATCAATTACACGTGTCGCATGTGTCATGGGGTATGTGACACATTAATTACACATGTCACACTGATACCCCATGATTCATGTGACCATGGATCAAAATATCGTCCGATACCGATACGTATCGGACGATACGTATCGGTATCGGAGGTGGACGATACGGTACATTAAATGTACCGTATCGCCCATTTATATGGCTAATACCGGACGATACATTCAATGTATCGTCCGATTATCGCTGTGCGTATCGTCGATACGTCGTTTTCGGCTGACGATACATTAGGAAACCATTTTGATCCTTGCATGTGACACATCAATTTCAAATAAATATGATTTTTAAATATTTTAAAAATTAGAATAATATGATTTTCTAATTTTAAAAATTAGAATAATATTCTACTATATTTTAAAAATTAGAATAATATCAACTAAATACTATTTTCAATTGTAATCTAAAATTTTTAAATTTTTCAATATTTTTAGAATAATATGAAATAAATTTGGTAAAATATAATCTAATATTTTAAAAATAAGAATAACATCAAATAAAATTTCAAAAATTAGAATAATATTAAATAAATTTGGTTAAATATAATCTAATATTTTAAAAATAAGAAGAATATCAAATAAAATTTCAAAAATTAGAATAATATCAAATAAATTTGGTAAAATATAATCTAATATTTTAAAAATAAGAATAACATCAAATAAAATTTCAAAAATTAGAATAATATGAAATAAATATGGTAAAATATAATATAATATTAAAAAAATAAGAATAACATCAAATAAATTTTAAAAATTAGAATAATATCAAATAAATTTGGTAAAATATAATCTAATATTTTAAAAAATAAGAATAATATCAAATAAATTTTCAAATGTAATCTAAATTTTTTAAAAATTAGAATAATATCAAATAAATTTGATAAAATATAATCTAATATTTAAAAAATAATAATAATATGAAATAAATTTTCAAATGTAACATAAATTTTTAAAAAATTAGAATAATATCAAATAAATTTTATTTTCAAGTGTAATCTAAATGTTTTAATTTAATCCAATCGTTTGTTCATTCATGCAGGTGAAATAAATAAATATGGTACGATCATCAGATTCAGCCTGGCAATACGGTACAACAATAGATGGTGATAGACTCCGAATACAATGCAAGCTTTGTGAAAAAAATTACTGGGAGGAAGTATCACACGGTTGAAGGAGCACTTGACTCACGTTAAGGGAGAGACAAAAGGGTGTCCCAGTGTACCCAAAGAGGTGAAAGAATATGTCAGAATCAGTTTACAGGCGGCTAAGGGAAAGAAAAAAGCAGAAGCAAACTGAGATAGAGAAATGCATAAGAGAATAAGGAGGGGAGATCCAGAGTTTCCTACAGCTGGACCCGAGGATCAAGGATCAAAATACCGGTTTTCCGACACGTATCGTCCTGTCCACTAGGACGATACGTACCGGGTATCGACCGATATATTCAATGTATCGGCAATACATTGAATGTATTGGTTTGATACATTGATTTTTTATTTTTAAATCCCAAAAAATCCTAAAAAATCAAGAAAAATAAATTTAATGATTTTCTATTTATTTCAACTTTTTTAAAATTTTATTTAAGCCTTAATTTGATGCATATTTCATAATTTTATCAGCGTATAACCTAAATTTCATTGTACATGATTAATGATCAAAATTAAAAGGTATATTATACATGAAAAACTTACTTCAAAGCCACATTGAATTTCGTGGTGGTTCTTGGCCCTCGTGATCATCATCATTGGTGCGCGAGCTTTCCCTATAATGTTGGCCATATTGACACCCATGATCATATGTGCCCCCTTTGAAACTGAGGCATTAGCGACGAATATGGCTCAGTATAATAGGTAAAAGTTAGTCCTCCAAAAATTTGACCAACGAAGTCATGGCCCGGGGTAGGTTTGTTGAGGCGGATAGTATGGGTTGCTGGTTGCTGAATCTTCAGTATTTTGCAAACTAAATTCCCCGAAACTAGAAGTCATATAACCCACATCATCTTGTGGACCTTGTGGTGGTGGCGGTAGGGGTGTTTGGTAAGATTCTGAAGCTCCTCTTCCTTCAATCCCTCCACTTCTAAATGTAGGAGTGTCATACATTGTTACCGACTCATCATCCCATGCGACAATACCTTCATAAGAATAAAGATCAACATCATCCGCTCCACCACTAGTGCCAGCGTGGGTTTCATCGTCTCCATCATCACCTCCACTATTACCCTCATCATCGTCATTATGACTATCGGATTGCGTTTCGTCATCAGATCCAACCACTGAATGACGATTCAATCTTCTTTTCCGCCTCGGTGATTGGGAAGCCTGTTCCTTCGCTACTCTTTCAGCATTATCCAGCCATGCGTTGCCCTCAGTATCCAACACTGACTCTTCTCTCTCTTCGATCCACTGATTCAATGGGTCATCCTCCTTGAATATATAATCTAACTGGATGAGATTTAAATATTCATTATCTGTAAGGTATAATACAATAGATGAATTAGTATATGCCTCATCAATTAGATCAAATAAAAATTGTATGAACTAAGACTTCATATAATTGCTTACCACGATTGGTTATCTCCATATTTCTAACCCTTAATCGCATATTGTAGTAGCAGTAGACTAACTTTTCCAATCGTTCCATAGTTAGCCTATTCCTTGTCTTTGTATGAATGAGAGAGGTGTTCCAATTCCGCTCACAGTTGGACGAGGAACATGTTTGCGATAAAACCATCATTGCAACTCGCCTCAATATTGGGCCATAACCTCCATAATGCATCCACCAATCAGCAGGTTTATCGTACTTGATTTAGGATTGCGCCAACGGCATCCCAAATGACCCATGTCTCTTACGAAACATGCCAATCTATAAAGATGGAATACAATAACCCACATATCAATATAATGTTTATATGACATTTGACTTATTAGTCATACGGTATGATTACTCACATCTCTGATGGCTTGACCTTGGTCGGCCAACTTAGGGAGCATTCGTTGGATTACATTAAGCAAATCCTTGTACACTTCATCGACCTCACTTAACTCGAAGCGTCGCGTATATTGGAAGGCCGGATTCAAGTAGTGTCCTATATATCAAATATGAACAATCTCATCAATATATGAAAACTATGAATAATATGAAAATAAATAAATAAATAAAAATCATTACATAAGCAGTTTAGCATGTTATACTTGCGACATGCAAGTATTGATGGAATTGTGCATCCCACCTTTTGTCGATGATCGCCCAATATCGTTTATATTTTGTAGGACATTTGGTTTTAATAGCCAATTTTGCTTTATCCATCGACTTGTAAACATACCCCATCATTGATTTCTCATCACCATCTATCAACCTCAACACTTGAACCAACGGGATAGTAACAACAATCAGGTGGTCAACATCTGCCCAAAACTGGGGGCTGTAGATCAGGTCAGCAACTTCATTGCAAGCATGTCTCTTTGCTCGTGGGAGTTCTAACTCATGTTTTCTCCATTATTCGGAGTTGACCATGCTTTTCATCTCTCGCCTATATCTAACCAAGCTCTGTAGGGCTAGAAATTGTGTAGCAAATCGTGTAATCGCAGGCCGAAGCAGCTCATTCTTGGTAAGTCTCTCATCAAATTCACCAACTTGTCACTATTGTATAGGTAGGAAGTAATCGTTCTTCCCTTATGAATAATTGTTTGTGCCTTGCTTCTCTTTCCCAAATCCTCAAGAATGAGGTCTACGTAATGAGCGGTACACGGAGTCCAATATAAGTGACGTTTCTTCAACATTAACTATCTTCCTGCGGCTTTGTAATTGGCGACATTGTCTGTTTTCACTTGCACAACCCGGTGCTCTCCAACATCTTCAACTACTTTATCCATTAGATGAAAGAGGTAATCAGTCATCTTCGCGTGTTTAGAAGCATCAACTGATTTTAAAAATACTGTCCCGACATCGCAATAGACTAAAAAGTTGATCAAACTCTTCCTTGTGAGACCGGACCATCCATCGCACATAATTGTGCAACCTCTCTCATCCCATACTTCCTCAAAACTGTTCACATAAGCTTCTATCTCCTTGTACTCATCATTTAATAAGGGCCAAGATACCTCGTATGCAGAAGGGTTTTTGACTCCTGGACTAGCTTCTGCACTTGTATTAATCATACTTTTGACGTATGGCGACTCCACAACTTGACTCGGAATGTGATTGTATATCACGAACTTTACAATCGATTTTTCAAGCCTCTTCCCCCATTTTTCAGTGAAATTATACTTAATTTACTTTGCTTGGAGCTTTTTGTCCGACACATGAACATATCCATGGAACCTGTAGTACGACCTGTAGTAGGCGGCATGGTTTCCCTCACTGATGCTGACCTACGCAACCCGGCAGTTTCATAAATATCCTCATCATCATCATGTGGCTTATGACTAGATCCACCAGCAACAACATGCATGGATGGACCCCTCACACTGGATCGAAACCGATAATCGGCTTCTTCTTGATCTCGTCGCTGTCGTGCTTCTCTAGCACTATCCCTCATGACTCTAACTGTCACAGCATCCTCATCTTCATCATCCCTAGGTCCAGGTGCAGGAAACTTTGGATCTTCCCTCCTTATTCTCTCATATATTTCTCTATCTCGGTCGGCTTCTGCTATTTTCTTTTCCTTAGCTGCCTGTAAACTGCCTCTGACATCTTTCACCTCTTTGGGTACACTAAGACGACCTTTTGTCTCCCTTAACGTGAGCCAAATGATCCTTCAATCGTGTGATACCTCTTCCAAGTAATATTTTCCCACAAAACTTATATTGTATTCGGAGTCTATCACCATCTATTGTTGTGCCATATTGCCAGGCTGGATTTGATGATCGTACCATATTTATTTATTTCACCTGCATAAATGAGCAAATGATTAAATTAAATTAAAATATTTAGATTACACTTGAAAATAAAATTTATTTGATATTATTCTTATTTTTAAAATATTAGATTACATTTTACCAAATTTATTTGATATTATTCTAATTTTTGAAAATTTATTTGATATTATTCTTATTTTTGAAAATTTATGTGATATTATTCCTATTTTTAAAATATTTGATTATATTTTACCAAATTTATTTGATATTATTCTAGTTTTTGAAAATTAATTTAATATTATTCTTTTTTTAAAATATTAGATTATATTTTACCATATTTATTTCATATTATTCTAAAAATATTGAAAATATTTGAAAATAGTATTTAATTGATATTATTCTAATTTTGGAAATATTGCTATATTAGAAAATCATATTATTCTAATTTTTAAAATATTTGAAAATCATATTTATTTGAAATTGATGCGTCACATGCATAATATTTATTTGAAAATCATATTATTCTAATTTTTAAAATATTTGAAAATCATATTTATTTGAAATTGATGTGTCACATGCATCATGGGGTATGTGTGACATGTGTAATTGATGTGTCACATGTGTCACATACCCCATGACACATGCGACACATGTATAATTGATGTGTCATGGGGTATGTGTCACATGTGTGATACATGTGACACATCAATACATGTGTCGCGACACGTGTAATTGATGTGTCATGGGGTATGTGTTACATGTGTGATACATGTGATAAATCAATTACATGTGCCGTGAAACCTGTGTCACGTGTTATAGGGTATGTGTCACCTGTGTCACATGAGTTTGATCAACGTTTAACCCATGGTCACGACACATAACACGTGAAACGTGTCACATGTGTCGCGACACATCACACGTGACACGTGTGTCGCGACACATCACTTACATTAAGTATTTATAAATAATTTTATAAAATAAATAAATTAAGTTTTTATAATTTAAATAAATTAAGTTTCTACATTTTAAATAAATTAAGTTTATAATAAATAAATTAATTTTAAAGGGTAATTAAGTTTTTATATAATATAAAAATACTTAATTTATTTTTAAAACTTAAATTACTAACATAATTTTTTTCAAGTATTATATAAAAACTTAAATTTGTTTTTAAAACCTAATTTACTAACACAAAAAAAGTTGTTAGTTTTAAAAGCAAATTTTAAAATGCAAGTAAATAGATCTATCCATATTTTTTATAGCTATAACGGGATCCATTCAAAATTTTAAGATCTACCATATTTTTGGATAGATCTACCCATAAATATGGTAGATCTAGTGAATTTTTTTAAAAAAATGTAAGTTATATGATGGAAAATAATGCATTCCTTTAAATATCCGGCAAAAATGTAAGTATGTGACTATCCGGTGGCTAAGATTTCCGTCTCGGCCATGGGTTAAAATATCGGGTTACCGATACGTATCGTCCGAGCTCCAAAACGATACGTATCGGACGATACGTATCGGTACCGGTCTGTATCGGACGATACATTGAATGTATCGTTCGATACATTCAATAAATTTGAATGTATCGAACGATACATTCAATGTATCGTTCGAGTCCAATACCGATACGTATCGTCCGATACGTATCGGTATCGGACGATATTTTGATCCATGGTCTCGGCTGAAAAGTAAAGGGGAGCCCAGGCTGATAACTTGAAATTATCGGACGATACGGACGATAATTTGCCCGTATCGTCAGATAATTTGAAACTTTTTTTAAAAAAAGTAATATAGCTATTTATCGTCCAATACGGAAAATATGGGCGATAAATAGCCCGTATTGGACGATAATTAGGCTAATTTTAAGAGGGCACGATACAAAGGCATTGTATTGTACCGCCGAGGTCCAAAACCGATACGAATCCGTATCGGACGATATTTTGATCCATGCTGAGGATGATGAGGATGAGGATGAGGATGAGGATGAGGATGCGGTGATAGCGAGAGTCATGAGCGAGAGTGCTAGAGAAGCACGACAGTAACGAGATCAGGAAGGAGCTGATCATCAATTTCAGTTCAGGCTGAGGGGCCCATCCATGCATGTTGCTGGTGGTGGATCTAGTCATAGGCTACATGTAAATGATGATGAGGATATTCATGAGACAGCCGGGTTGCATAGGTCAGCATCAGTGAGGGAGACCAGGCCGTCTACCACAGATCGTACTACAGGTCCCATCGATCCGTTCATGTATCAGACAGAAAGCTCAAAGCAAAGTAAATTGAGTAAAATTTCACTGAAAAAATGAGGGAAGAAGCTTCAAAAATTGATTGTAAAGTTCGTGATATACAATCACATTCTGAGTCAAAATGGAGTCGTACTTCAAAAGTATGATTGATACAAGTGTAGAAGTTGGTCCAGGAGTTCAAAAACCTTTTGCATACAAGGTATCTGAGCTCTTATTAGATGATGAGTACAAGGAAATAGGAGTTTATGTGGACAGCTTCCACGAAGTATGGGATGAGAGAGGTTGCACAATTATGTGCGATGGATGGACCGGTCCCACAAGAAAAAATTTGATCAACTTTTTAGTCTACAGCGATGTCGGGACAGTACTTCTAAAATCAGTTAATGCTTCCAAACACGCGAAGACAACTGATTACCTCTTCCAACTAATGGATAAGGTAGTTGAAGATGTTGGAGAGCACCGAGTTGTGCAGGTGGTAACAGGCAACGCCGCCAATTACAAAGTCGCGGGAAGGCAATTAATGTTCAAGAGATGCCACTTGCACTGGACTCTGTGTGCCGCTCATTGCGTGGACCTCATTTTTGAAGATTTGGGAAAGAGAAGCAAGGCACAAGCAACTATTCAGAAGGGAAGAGCGATTACTTCATACCTATACAATAGTGACAAGTTAGTGAATTTGATGAGACTTCACCAAGAAAGAGTTGCTCCGGCTTGCGATTACACGATTTGCGACGTAATTTCTAGCCCTAGAGAGCTTGGCTAGATATAAGCGTGAGCTGAAAAGCATGGTCAACTCCGAAGAATGGAGAAAACATGAGTTAGAACTCCTACGAGCAAAGAGACATGTTTGCAATAAAGTTGCTAACCTGATCTACAGCCCCCAATTTTGGGCAAATGTTGACCACCTGATTACCGTCACTACCCGTTGGTGCAAGTGTTTAAGTTGGTAGATGGTGATGAGAAACCAACGATGAGGTATGTTTCCGAGTCGATGGATAAAGTAAAATTGGCTATTAAAACCAAATGTCCTACAAAATATAAACGATATTGGGTGATCATCGACAAGAGGTAGGATGCACAATTCCATCAGTACTTGCATGCCGCAGGTATAATATGCTAAACTGCTTATATAGTGATTTTTATTTATTTATTATTTTTCATATTATTCATTATTTTCATATATTGATGAGATTGTTCATATTTGATGTATAGCACACTACTTGAATCCGGCCTTCCAGTATATGCAATGCTTCGAGTTGAGTGAGGCTGATGAAGTGTAAAGCGGTTTGCTTAATGTGATCCAACGAATGCTCCCTGAGTTGGCCGACCAAGGTCAAACTATCAGAGATGTGAGTAATCATACCTTATAACTAATAAGTCAAATGTCATATGAACATTATACTGACATGTGGGTTATTGTATTCCATCTTTGTAGATTGACATGTTTCGTAAGAGACATGGGTCATTTGGGACCCCGTTGGCGTAATCCCAAATCAAGGACGATAAACCCGTTGATTGGTGGATGCATTATGGAGGTGATGGCCCGATACTGAGGCGGGTTGTAATGAGGGTTTTCTCGCAAACATGTTCCTCGTCCAACTGTGAGCAGAATTGGAGCACCTTCTCTCTCTCATTCACACGAAGACAAGGAATAGGCTAACTATGGAACGATTGGAAAAATTAGTCTACTGCCACTACAACATGCGATTAAGGGTCAGGAATATGCAGAGGACCAACCGTGGTAAGCAATTATATGAAGTCTTAGTTCATACAATTTTTATTTTATCTAATTAATGAGGCATATACTAATTCACCTATCATATTCTACCTTACAGATAGTGAATATTTTGATCACATCCAGTTGGATTATATATTCACAGAGGATGACCCTTTGAATCAATGGATCAAAGAGCGAGAAGAGCCAATGTTGGATACTGAGGACACCGCATGGCTGAATAATGCTGAAAGAGTAGCGGAGGAGCAGGCTTCCCAACCACCGAGGCGAAAAAAAAGATTGAATTGTCATTCAGTGGTTGGATCTGATGACGAAACGCAACCCGGTAGTCATAATGACAATGATGGGGGTGATAGTGGAGGTGATGATGGGGGCGATGAAACCCACGCTGGCACTAGTGGTGGAGCGGATGATGTTGATCCTTATTCTTATGGAGATATTGTCGCATGGGATGATGAGCCGATAACAATGTACGACACTCCTACATTTAGAGGTGGAGGGGTTGAAGGAAGAGGAGCGTCAGAATCTTACCAAACACCACCACCACCACAAGGTCCACAAGATGATGTGGATTATATGACTTCTAGCTTCGGGAAATTTAGTTTGCAAAATACCAAAGATTCAGTAACCAGTAACTCATACTATCTGCCTCAACCAACCTATCCCGAGCCATATGACATCATTGGTCAAAATTTTGGAGGACCAACCTTCACCTAATACACTGAGCCATATTTGTCGCTAATGCCTCAGTTTCAAGGGGGCACATATGATATGAGTATCAATATGACCAATATTATAGGGAAAGCTCACGCACCGATGATGATGATCACGAGGGCCAAGAACCACCACGAAATTCAATGTGGCTTTAAAGTAAGTTTTTCATGTACACTATACCATTTAATTTTGATCATGAGTTATGTACAATGAAATTTAGGTTATACGTTGATAAAATTATGAAATATGCATCAAATAAACCTTAAATAAATTTTTTTAAAAGTTGAAATAAATAGAAAGTTATTAAATTTATTTTTCTTGATTTTTTAAATATTTTTTGGGATTTTTTAGAAAAAAAAAAAAAAATGTATCAAACCGATACATTCAATGTATTGCCGATACATTGAATGTATTGGCCGATATCTGGTACGTATCGTCATGGAGGTCGGGTCGATACGTACCGAAAATCCGGTATTTTGACCCATGGTCAAGCTCCCCCTATGAATCTCTTTGGAGACAATGAAATTGTCAAATATATAGCCGAAATCGTGTTTATCATGATAAAACTAAACACATTGAAGTTGATTGTCATTTCATTCGAGAAAAGGTGGAGTCCAAAGAGTTTTGCCTCTCAGAAGTCAACTCTTAGAAATAAATTACTGATGCTTTTACCAAAGCTTTGGTAAAGTCAAGACTACAGAAACTTGCATCCAAGTTGGGCCTGATTGATATGTATACTCGAACTTGAGGGGAAGTGTTGAGGTATCTCTAGTAAATAGTTGGTGTGTCTCTAGTTAGCATTGTATAATGTAATAGTGTTAGGGTTTAGGATAGTGCCCCATATCTTAGTAGCAGCCCAGTAGTGTATAAAGAGATGAGAAATCGATTCTTCCATATGCAAACACATTGGGCATCTATTCCGGAGAGGTTTGCCCCGAGTAATCAGCTGATCCTTTGTCAAGATGCGCCCCCGAACTGCCATCCAAAAGAAAAAGCGAATTTTGAGGCACCAATTCCCCCCAACGTCCGCTTTTTCTTTTGGACGGCAGTTCGGGGGCGCATCTTAACGAAGGACCAACTGATTACTCGGGGCAAACCTCTCCGGAGTAGATGCCCAATGTGTTTGCTTACGGAAGAATTGAATTCTCACCTCTTTATATACTGCTGGGTTGCTACTAAGATATGGAGCACTATCTTAAAATCTTTCGACCTCAGTTGTCCCAGAGAACCTACCGGCTTTCTCATCTCTTGGAATGGATTAAGCTGGAACGGTCAGCAAGGAGGTTTTGGGAGGGTGGGCGCCTACGCAGTTATTTGGACCATTTGGCTTGAACGAAATGCCTGAGTTTTTAGGCGCAAGCGGCATCCCATTGACACCATTCTATGTCATATTAAAGAATTGATGTGCCACTGGTCATTGTTGGACAAGTACGGAGGGCAGGATATCTAAGACCTGTGGCGGTGACACTTCAATTGGTCTCCCTCCACCAATGTTTGGGGGCAGGGGGAGGGCTTTTGTTAGGTCGTCTCTCCCAGCGAGATGCCTTTCTGCTATGGGTTGCCTTCGGTTTCGGGTTTTTGTTTTCTGTTTTTGGCGGTTTTTTGGCAGTTTTGTAATCTTCCAGCTTCTCGCTGGTTTTTTTATGGAATGGATATCTTTTACCGATCAAAAAAAAAAACTAAATATACTAAATGAAAAGGAGTTGAGGATTTTATCTCACTAACCTTTTCTTATACTCCTGTTGCCACGGATTTTTGAGTGATCGAAAATATGAAAGACACTTTTTCTACTTGAGAGTTCTTCTAGTTCCGAAGCTCGGAGAGACTACAAAAATTAAATGACAGACATCAAATATTTATATGAATAAACTTCTCCTACTCTAAAAGCCTTTTCCAAATTTTGACTCAACTATGGCCCATGTGGGTTGACCCCTGCATGGGTCCCACACTTTCTCTATCTTTCTCCTACTCTCTTTCTCTCTCTTCCTCTGGCCCATGCAGGTGGGTCCCCTTCTGTGACGACCCAGACCCACATGCCACAATATTGTCCGGTTCTAGGCTTAGGTCCCCGCCCCGGTTTTGTTTCTGGCATGGGCGTTACGTTTCACCGTCTCCACCCAAAACGCGTCATGACATGTAGCGTTTACAATCACATATAGCCCAGGGTCAGGACTTTTCCCTATCCGATGTGGGACTATTACAATAAAAAATTGTCACTAGTAGCCCTTTCCCTTCAAGGTTTTTTGTTTTTGGCATGGGCCGACTAGGCACATGGTCGTCGCACCCACCCAAAACGCGTCCTACATGTAAGAGTGGGACCGTTACTTATGTCCCAGGGTCAGGACAACTACTTACATGATGTGGGACTTTACACCTTCACTCTCTAAGTCTCTTTCGTTCTCTCTTCCCTTGACCCACGCAGGGACCCCCTGTGTGGGTCCCTTCCTACTTCTCTCTCTTTCTTTTCTTTTCTCTCTCTTATTCTTTGGCCCGCACAGGTGGGTCCCTTTCTCTAACTCTTTTTCTCTCTATTCCACATGCTCCATGCAGGGACCCACCTGTGTGGGTCCCTTCCTACTTACTCTCTCTTCTTCTTTGGCCCACGCAGGGACCCACCTGCATGGGTCCCCTTCTCCACTTTCTCTATCTCTTTCTCCGGCCCATGAAGGGACCCACCTGCGTGGGTCCCTCTTTCGCACTCCCTCTCTAACTTTTCTTTCTCTCTTCTTCTCTGTCCCACGCAGGGACCCACCTGTGTGGGTCCCTTCCTCTCTATATCCATGGTGGCCCACGCAAGGGTCAACCTGCATGGGTCCAAAGAGAAGGAAAGAGGAGATTGTTTCTTTGTAGCCTGATTCTCCTACAAATTGTGTTCTCAAAATTCGTCACAAATAATGCCAAATGGCCCAGATTAATGATATCGCGCGAGCCTTATTCCACATCCCTCAATCTTATTGGTTTGAGGGCTGCGTAGGTGACGATCCTTACCATCAACACGGAAATAACGGTCACTTCTCACCGATCCGCGTGATACATGAGGCCCATGCAACCCATTCTCACTGTAGATTCCTTTAAAAGACACAGAGATTGTCAGATGGTAACTTTTAGTAACCACCACGATAACTATATAAATAGCAAGTCTCGGACCATTTATGAGGACTTGAAATTCTGACCCCGAAACTCTGCCGAAGTTTTTGTGTGAAGATTTCGCCAGATACCTCATTCAAGCTATTTCTCTCTCTTTAGTATTCTCTCTTTTCATTAGGTCCAACACTTAGATTATGTGGGCATACTATTGGTACATGTCTAAGTCATCTGACTCCAGGTCACACTTAGGTTATGTGGGCACATTATTGGCCCATGCCTAAGGCTCATTTATTTGGCTTGCACTTACGCAATTTAGGTTATAATACCCAATCCTAAGGTCCCTATTTATGATGGTTGCAACTGTCAATTGCACGATGACTTATCTCATATTGAGAGATAAAATCGGATGGAGATGATGACCATATGGCCACGATCATGATATACAAATGGCACTTTATATGATCATGACTATGACCAACAAATCGTTATCTTGACCGATCCATATCGCAGTTAATTCAATCGACCGTAGGATCGCATAATCATGATAAAAAAGACATAACACCGATTAGTTATGATCATATCCTTGACATTGGAGTTTCCATCACAGTTCAGGTTATGACTCCCTTAAATTAAGGGTTGGGGCCTTAACCTTGAGATCGGAAATTCCTTTGGAGATATCAGTTTTGATCCAAGGGTGAAATTGTCACATATTGACCAAATCATAAGATTGTGATCCGAACCAACGGTTGGACTGTCACATATTAACCAGATCAAAAGATTGTGGTTCGATCCAACAGTGGAATTATCACATATTGACCAAATCATAAGATTGTGGTTCAATAATACAGCACAATTGTTACATATTGACAATATCATGAGATACTGGTTCAATCCAATGATACAAATCTAAAACAAAGCCTATAATTTTCAAATTCTAGGAATTCAATGATTTTTTACCAAAGTCACGTATTCCTATGATTAAAAATACTAACTATTTTGATGATCAGCCATCAAAAATATGGACACGGAATTCAAGTTCATCTTCGAAACAAGACATTAAGAGTTTGTTTTAAGGTTCATTCACAAGCTTCTCGCTCCCATAATGACCCATGCTTATCAATCAGATGGGTCCAGCTTTTGGCGGAGAAGTTCTTTCATCCGCCGTCCCTGTTCCATAGCACTCGGGTCTCCGACGAGGATAGCATGCTTCGCATCTATCTCTTGACACATTGATGTCAAAGACGATGATGTTGACGAAGACTTAGGATTTAGAATATTTCTCATTATTTTCAGAGATGTAAATACTTTACTTTTCTTTAATGGTTTTAAATTAGAGATAGTCAATTATTTTATGTAATTAACAGAGCATCAACTGCGATACCCAGAAGTGTAAAGTCCACTATTTCATTAAAACCCTCTCCTAGCAAGGGAAAATTTGTTATGATTTATTTGTGAGGAATTTATTTTCTATGCAAATTTGTTGTTTAAAACTCCTTCCTCCTCCGCCCCTAAATCTAACCCTAGTAGAATCCAATCTCTCCACTTATTATACCTAACTTATTTGTTCCCTAAAATAGAAGATAGATAGGCTGAGAGTCGAGATTGGGACACATGGATTCTGTGAACTCCATTTTGGAAAGAATATTGAAACGGTTCCATTAAAGGCCACACAAACTAAGATTCTCGCAAGACTTACTGCTTTTGGTCAATCACAGTCACAGCCCCTAATAAATAGGTGTTTGTCTGGCCGTGATTAGAAAATGAGTTTTACAACCCAGAACTCTAACCAATCGCATATCTCACAATTTGTCCTTCACATCAATTGGGCACATGATCACTTGAGCACGTGAACACTTGATCACTCAAGTGCTCACACAACAACTTTCAAGCCTTTATTTGGGTCTTAAAATAGGCCCAACAAGCCTATTAGTGGTACAGCAAGCCTGATATATTTTGCTTCCACTGAGGGCTCATTTCACTCCCTTTCTCTTCTTCTCCTCTTTCTTCTTCCTTGTACTCGCTGATTACCATCCTTTGGCTGTGTATTGGACTGCATAAAAAACTTGCCCAAGTTCAGAACATTCCATGAGTTACAGCTCATTAGAAATTTAAAGCTATCATTTCCATGTCCATCTATTTGTGGTCAGTTTTATGACTCCCATTTCTCCACTAATTCTTGTTCATGGCTAAACTCCCTGACAATCTGCTATCTTTTGTGTCGCTTCTAGCTACTTCACTCCAACCCTTAATCAGTCTTCTGGTTCTCCTAATTCCTTTTGATTGTATCACCAAAATCCCTTCAACAGGGGCTGTTTTAGGTTTCCGAAGGCAATGTCCAACACACATCCACCTTCAGCTACTTATCTCAGCCACATGTACTTCATCTTCTTATCGCTTCATTGTCTAACATCACGGGTCTTGTTGGCCCCTTGCATAAACACACCTCCAACCAAAGGGGGGTTGGCACAATGGCCAGGACCACACCTCAAGAAGTGGAGGTCCTGAGTTCGAATCCCACCCGCAGGATATTATCATTACTTACCTGGAACGTGTGATGTGTGGGTGTTGCATGTGTCCCGGGACTTAGTCGGGTGCTCTAAGAGGCCCAGATACCCTGTCATCGAAAAATAACCCACGTATCTGTCTCCAATTTGCTTATCTTGCACCACTCCTGTTTGAGATATCCACCTCAAACCCTAAGTCTTGTTGTATGATAGAGCCCAGGTACCAAAATTTATAATATTGTTGCACTAACTAGGTTTCTATTTTGACCAAATCATCCTCCCTGCTCTCAAGTTCACTAAACTTGCAATCCATATATGCTGCCATTATTCTGCTAATATTTAAATCCATCAACTTATAAATACATAACTACATAAGCTATCTTCAAAAGTCAGCTTGTCAAGTTTAAAAAGGTTCCCTCTCAAATTTATTAGCTCCATGATGTTCTTTAAGAAATTTATGAGCTATTTTCTGTTCTTCCAATGTTTTCCATGAAATGGAATGAAAATAAATTTAGATCCAAATCAACTTTTTGTAGAATCATTGCAATAAAGGTAACAATGCATACCACATTCCGAATGAGTAGTGTAGCTCGTGGAGCCTCCTTCACATACTCCTCCATGGCTGTGATAAAGGATGCTGGAGGCTGAAATTGAAAATGAGATAAACTAATTACAAACTTGGAGTAGCCAAAGAGATATAGGACTTCTTCAAGAGCACCACACAAACTTCAAATTTAGAAGCAAAAAATGGGTTTAACAAGCAAAAAATTTTGGAAGTACCAAACCTGTTCGATTTTCATAAACTTCTGCCCCTGCCCATGATCAAGCCCCTTAAAGACTTCTAAAAACTCTGATAACCTCTCTACCTGCAGCCAGATATAGGTATTTTAAGTGTTGAAGCAAGTGGAGGAATTATGGAAAATATAGATCAGTCTTAAGTATCAAAATGCATATATTACATACAGTGTTTTAAAGAGCGTTTGAGGTATAGTGTAAGCTTTTCGCCTCAAGGTGTAGCCTTGAGGCGTAATGTTCATGAAACGTACTTGAGGTGAAATGATGCGTAGTAAGGCATATGTGAAGCGCAGTGAGGCTTAAGACTCACGTGAATTTTTAATCTTTCACTACTCTATCCTCTTTCTTCTTACAGCCTTTCCTTTTTTTAACAAGTTTACCCTTTTAAAAGATTATTAGGAAATGAAATAGAGTAGGATTACCATTGCTAATATTTAGTAACATAAAATTATAATTGTTAGTGAGAAAGGATCAATGAGTGATTAAACTTTAATTTGTATTGTAACATTACTGTTTGAGTTGTGAGTTGTGGGTCATGACTTGACACTTATATATTGCAAACATTTGCAATCTTTCATATGTTTTGGTTTTGAAATTTAGTCTAAGATTAAAAAATTATTAGTTATTTTTTCTTACATGTTTTCTAATTTATTTATCATTTTTTGTAAATTTTCAATATATCTTTTAACTTTGTTATATTTTTAAAATAAAAAATTTAAGAAATCATGAGGCTTACGCCTCGCCTTCTCGGAGGGCTACGCCTTTGCCTTTAAAAACACTGATTACATATACTTGAAACAAATTTGTCTACAATGAGCCAATGGCTCAATGCAAAGAATGAGTAGCTGTGAGTGAGTGGACCTTGAGATGCAAAGACGTTAAAGAGCATGGAAATACATGCACATCTCGAAGTTCAAATGAATTCATGTCAGCAATTCAGCATATTGCCTAAGATGAGTGCAATGAGCTGATTGTAGAAAAATTCTACGCTAAGAAGCTTATGCTAGGAAAAACCAATTCCACAACTACCATGTACCTGATGGCCTGCCTTCCGATAAATTTCAAGTGCCCTAACAGCATCATGTCGCTGCATCTCAAAGAACTGAAACAGAAGCATTATCACCATTTACCCACATAAGGCAACAAATGAACAAAGGATACAAATGGAAACCTACCTTGTCAACCAAATTGAGAGTGCCATCGTTAATTGCACTGTAAAGCTTAACACTCTCACCTGCAACCTGCACAAAAGGGCCATAAAAGACAGGGTCAAATGCTAGGAAAGTGAACAATTCAATAGAATAACTACTTCACAAGGCTACTCACCATTGTGAGAGCATATTGGATCACGTTATTATAAACAGCGGCTCCCTCTGGCTGCAAAAAACAGTACATAAGCAGTACTTCCACAAATAAAACATGGTTAAAGACTAGGATTTTTTGCATTTATCCCCCTGACATATGTCTTATTACACTCCGCCCCCCAGGATATGTCTTATTACACAAATGAAATACCCGCGGGGGGGAGGAGTGTAAATAAGACATATCTCAGGAGGGTAAATGCAAAAAACCCTAAAGACACTAAAAGATCTTCACCATTGGCATAAACTGGCACTACTGAAACCAAAACACTACGACCCAGTTATCAGCAATCGTTCACAGAATGCAATACCTGGCAAGCAAGCAGGCGGAAAAGAAGTTGTTGCAAAGCAGGTAAATGCTCAAGTAAATCAACAGTGTCAAGCTCCCTTGTTCTCTGTTAACAGTACATTATGGAAACAAATTGGGCTTACATACTAGTTACAGTAAACAACTAAGAGTCTATAACCGGGGTAAAATAGAATTATACAAACTCTTGACATGAAAAATATGTCCCTAATTTTGTGTTGCCTATAATGAATAGGAATGTGACACAAACTAGTTTTGAGAATTTAATTGTATGCATATCTTTGGAAATACCGGACAAATAAATATAGGGTGCCATTACTTGCACACGCTTTTCAAGTGATTGCCCCATAGAAGAAAAAAATTTGGTATTTTCTTTTTTTTAATCACTAAGTTGCCCTAGTGGTTGCACCTATATAGAGAGAGAAAAGGGTGTCCAGATAGAGAGATCTAAAGTGAGGGGACGGTGGAGAGAGGGAGAGGATGGTGGAGAGAGACGAGCGAGGAAAGAGAGAGAACGATGGAGAGAGAAAATGGTGGAGAGAGAGAGACGGTTAGTGATGTAGATACGGTGAACAAGTCAAGAACCGCCTTAAGCAAATCTGTTAAGATTTAGCCTAATCTTTATCATTAGAAACTCAGTCGCTGTAATCAATAAAGGATGGAAACTCGATGTTGTATATTCATGTATATCCAGCCCCTAAGATCGGCAAGATATGATTTTCAATTTATAAATATAATAAAGCAGCTCCCTTGCAAATACACCTTTGGGAGATTGCAATATTCAAATAGTAGAGTCTAGATTGTAGAGAGAGAAAGAGGTGGAGAGAGAATGGTAAAATGAAAGAGAATGGAAGGAGAGGACTGTGGAGAGAGAGAGAGAGAGAGAGAGGCGGAGAAAGATAGAAAACAGTGTCGAGAAAGATTGAGAAATCATAGAGAGAGGAATTTGGGGGAAGATAACATTTAAAGTGTAATTTTCTTTTTAGTTTTAGGTGCAATCACATAAAGCATGTGCAAGGACAAATTTTGATTTAATTAGGTGCAATCACTTAGAAAGTGTGTGCAAGTAATGGTATATGTAAGGAAAAGGGTCATGTATAAAGACGTGACATGGTGTGCGTATCACGTTGTTCCACATGGCACCCAAAACATTGTTCTAGTGCCATGTGGAGCAAGGTTGTGTTGTTTAGACCATCTTTAATAAAAAAACATTTTAAAATTCGTCTTCACCATTTGTTTTTTAAGGCTTGAAAGCTGGTCCATTGAATTAGTCAAAGTTTGACTTTGCCATGCAAAAATCAAATTTGAAATTTCCATTTAATTTTGTCTAAACAAGGCCCCCGAGCTCCATGTGGACATTGTGATACGCTCATCGTACCATGTTGGGGCACCCTCCTAGGCACATATAGTTGCATGCCCCAATGTGGAACAGTGAGTGTGCCCCCCAACAATCCACGTGGCACCAAAAACGTTATTTTGGTGCTACGTGGAGCTCGGGTGCATTGTTTAGATCATCTTTAAAAAAATCAAAAAATAAAATTAAGGGAAAGTTCAAACATTGACTGATTACAATGGTCCAGATTTCAAGGCTCAAAAAGAACATGGCAGAGATGAGTTTTTGAATTTTTTTTCTTTAAAGATGATCTACATGGATACATAAATAGAGCTACCATGTAAGTTACTGATTAGGGTTTTTATAGCCAGTTATTTACTTGACACTATAGTGTGTGTCTGTGTGTAGATTTAGTGTTTGATTATGAAGAAATTAGGTTTGATAAAGAATTTGTGTGTAGATTTAGGGTTTGGTTATGAAGAACTTAGGTTTGATAGAGATTTTGTTCGTAAATTTAGGGTTTGATTATGAAGAAATTAGGTTTGATAGAGATTAGAATTAGAAGAAGAAGATTAGGGAAGCTTAGCCCCCAAAGCTAGGGTGAGAATCTCTTATTAGGTAATTAAAATTATGTGACTAAACTAACCTTACTACAAATACATTTCTGAAACACTCCTATAATATGATCCTATGCTACGCATATACATTATATACATAAGCATACGCACGCTAACACTCTCCCCAAGTTGAGGCAAGATATCCATTAAACCCAACTTGACCAGTCTACCATGAATTATGTGACTTCCCAAATGCTAGCAAGGACATCAGCAAGCTGCATACAGAACTTGACAAATGGAGTGAAATGATAGTTATCGTCGATATGCTTTGTTCACATGAAATATTGGATCAGAGGCAATATGACTGTATGAAGCACCTTCAACTATATTGATTCACATTTGTTTAAGCCATGGCCCTGTTTTCGCTTCAAAACGTGATCTTGACACCATATTTTGCTTTTTAAGTGTGTGTGAATTTTTGGCTCATGCATCTGTTGACTCACATTTGTCGGGATCTTGACACCAATGTCGGGATGTGTCATAATAGTGTAGATTAATTTTCCAACAAGTCTTCTATACATCCCCTGATCTTTTAGCTTTTACCCACATTTGTCTTACATTTAAATTGTTTTCCATTGGAGATAAAGCTGACTTTGCTCCCAACATCCAATTTGTTTAAGAAGATGAACGGTGAATTTTCTTTGGGATATATAAATTCCTTTCTTGGACCTAGCTTCTTTAAACCCCATGGAGCAGTGGCGCTTTCCCAAGTCTTCAATATCAAAAATCTTGCTCCAGTGTTTCTTCAACTGACTTATGGAATCTTTACAATCCCCTCTAATAGCAATATCAACAGACACTAGGAGAGCAGTGAATCCAGAACATCCCTTTTGAAGAAAACAAGTAATCTGACATGCACCTTTAAAAAAAAATGGTATGACTTAGCTTGTTAAACCAAGCTCAATGAGATTGTTTCAATCTACGCTACTTAATTCACAATTCGTTGGATTCGAATTCAAGTTCGTAATTCCCAATTCGTTAGAGGTAGGATAAGTTTTTATTTACTTATATTATTATTTTTTGAATATGTTAATTAGAATTTCAAATATAATAATTAATGTTAACTTTATAGACCAAGACGGCTGTTAGCATAGTTGGTTAGGCAGGTGCCTAATTAAGGTGTGAAGTGTTATAGGCTGTTAGTTCAAATCTCCTCTACCTTTAGATGTTTTTGTATGTCTTACACCAATTCGCCTAGTCCGCCCAATCTGACCGAATTGGACCAAATCGAATGGTGAATTGGTTCGCTCCAAACCAATTTGCCAATCGCGCAAGGGAGTAGCGAATTAAGTGACACAGGTTTCAATCCATAGATTGATTTTCTTGATAGGCAAACCTTGCCTTTCTCCTACTTATAGGCAAATCCAGGAGAAAGATGCATATACATGGTTTTCCGTGAGTCACCATTCAGGGAAGAATTCTTCACATCAAACTGTTCAATGTCTTGATCCATATTTGTTGCAATAGATAACAGAAGACGAACTAATATATCTTAGCAACAGGTGCAAATATTTCTCTATAGTCAAGCGCCTTCATTTGAGTGAATCGTGTCACAACCAATCAAGCCTTTACCTTTCAATACAGTCATCTGGCCTTGTCTTAATCATGCATACTCACCTGCAATCCAAAGGTTTACACCCTTCAAGTGGAGTAACCAAATCCCAGGTGCCATTTTCATGCAAAGCAGTCATTTTTTCCTCCATTGCCTTCCTCCCTTCACACGTGACAGTCTTGAGAGATGATAAAAATAGGACTAAAACCTTATAAGAACCAGAAAATGTCTAATATAGATAATTTCTTATGAAGTAGTTCAGGGTTAGGGTTAGATCGAGGAGGAAGGAGGATGATGAAGAAGAGAGTTAGAAGAAATTACAGTTGAGTTGCTTGTGTTGAGTGATGTCATGTAGGATCTCATATTTATTATTATTTTTTGCTTTGTAGGACTCCCCAAAGCCTATAAATAAGGGGTTCCTCTTCCTAATCCACACCACATTCATCAAAGGTATGATTTGTGTCTCTTTAGTCTCTTTTTTGAGTTTAATAAGCTCTCTTTCTATTTCTTTTTCTCTCTCTCCTTAATCTTTGTTGATAATTTCTTTTGCTATATTTTGTAGTTAATTAAGCAAAGAGCTCATAGCTACACACTCTTCATTGGCAATCCATCATCCTTCAAGCAAAGAGGGAAGAATCACTTCAAGAATCAAGAGACGAGTTAGAATTTATTTATAATTCCTTAAATTTTGTTTGATTGCTTTTCCTCCTTATTACACCTCATATCTTTATTTTTTTATTTTTTTAGTGCGGATAATCTCTCCAACCCAATCCCACTTCTTTATATTATGTTGTCATTATATCTATGTCCTCGAACGACACTCTTAGGCCGGCAAATTCCACTTATCCAAGTTGGAAATATAGACGTTACAAGTGTATCCGAAAAAACTAAGGTCCAACGCACCCTATGCACCCATGTAAGCATAGGGGAAGTAGGGAGACACAAGCAACATCTTGCTTGGCACCCAGATCGAATGCAAAGTTGTGTCCTAATGTCATGCTGGAGATTTGAAAGGAGATCTTGCAATGGATGGGTAAGACTTCGAGGACCAATTATAATGGCGAAGTGATTTTACAACGCCACACGTTGATGAAGGTGAGGAATTAGATGATCCTAAAAGAGCACGCGGTTCAAAGGGGAAGGGAATAGAAAAATTCTTCCCTTGTAGACCACATCCCAAGGATGTGGTAGACGCTAGGGGTAAGGGCCCGGCCCAAACCACTATAGAAAATAGGTTTAAAACTAAGGACCGACCCACGATCATTCAATACGCGGCTAAGTGGTTTTACCAAGCCGGTATTGCATTCAATACTATAAAGTTGAAGAGCTTCAAAGTAATGGTTGACGCTATTGGACAATTTGGACCCGGCCTAACCGCTTCAAAGTAATGCTTATGCATATACACTACTACCGGCGAAAAGCAATGGAGAAAAATTTGTAAAGCCCCGCCATTACCCGTTTTGTTACGGCTTCTTGACATTACAAAGCATGTATTCTAAAAGAAAAGAGCTTAGAAGGTTCGTAACTACCACAGTTCCACCAACTAGAGGAATGGAGCTTGGTCAAAGAAAGCCGAAGGGAAGTAGGTGGCACAAACCATCTTAACCAACTAATTTTGGAATAATGTTGCTCAATCACTTAGAGACTCGCAACCAATCGTAGAAGTACTACGATTGGTTGATAGTGATGAGACGCTATGAGCTATATCTATAGTTTTATGGTGAAAGCTGTGGAAAAAATTAAATCAAATAATACGTATAAATCTCATCTCTTTCAACCTATTATTGACATAGTTGAGAAGAGATGGGGTGGCCAGATGTATAGCCCGTTGTATTCCATCGGATTCCTCCTAAATCCCACAGTCTATATGTCTTATCTGGATCGGAAAATGGTGAAAGCAACACATATTAATGGTTTCTTTGACGTTTTAGAAAAGATGGTTCCGGACAAAGGCAAGCAAGATCAAATTACTAACTCTTTCGACCGATACAAGGATGCTCAACGGATGTTCGGAAGGGATTGTGGTTCAACAAAAAGAATCCAAAATACCTAATAAGCATGTTTATGATTTATTTTTATTACATTTCATTCCTCGAATTAAATAATGTCTCTTTTTATAAACATATCTAATTAATATGGACTATTGTTTGTAGCCGATTAGTGGTTGTCCTAGGGATTGGATTCAGTGACAAAATGTGGATTATTGAAGAAAATAGCATTAAGGTTCTTGGCCTTACATGTGCCGCCTCAGCATGTGAACGGAATTGGAGCAATTTGAGATGGTAGCTAGTTTATTTTTATTTCATCTTTAGCCATTAATTTAAATTTAATTGTTGTTTAAACTTTAATATGTATTAATATTTTATTTTAATGATTCTCTTAAATAGATACACACGAAGAAGTGAAACAAGCTTGAGCAAAAAAAGCTCAATAATTTGGTCTTCGTGCAATACAACCAAAAGCTACGGGATCGCTTCCTCAAAAATCGTGAAAATCCGGGATACTATGATCCCTTCTCTCTGGAAGACTTGCCATCCGATTCTCCTTGGATGGCGGATGCCTCCGACAAGCGAGTCTTTGCGAATGAGGATCTTACGTGAAAGCAAGTGGAAGAGGCCGCTTTTAGAGATGAGTTTCCTACCGAGCGGAGGAGAAGATCGGCGGCGAGGGAAGGTAGCTCACGCTCGCGTCAACAAGAAGAAAAAGAATAAGAGATATAAGAAGAAGCACCCATAGGCGATATAGATACCGTCTTAGTGAGATCAGATGATGAAGAAACCGAGGAAGAAGAATATGTTGAAGGAAACGATTCGAACGATGATGACAATGCAAGTGAAAACAATGGTGGAGATGGAGGAGACATATCATTGTGGATTAGAGACCAATGTGTAGAATTTTTTGCTGGTACACAATACCATTATGAAGTAGGAACAACTGTTTAGGTACTTTTCCTTACATAATAATTTTTCTCTTTCGTCTTTTCTCTTTTGACTCTTTCCCTTCTTTTTTGTATGTTCCATATAATGTTTGTACTATTTTGTTTAACACATCAATGAAATTTATATTGTTCCACATAATGGGTTATATTTCTCATTCTAGTATTCTACAATATTAATTGAGTACAAATTAACAAAAATATAGTAGTTTTTAATACTCGAAATTTTGGGGATTTATGGGATTTATTTTGGGAATTTTTTGGATTTTTGAGAAGAAAAAATTGTGCCATGGCGCAATCACATATGCCATCCGCATATGTGATTGGGTCATGCCTCACAAAGGGTCGCATATGCCATTTAACAACATTGTTTGTATTAGCAAACTCCCCAAGGCATTAAGAGTATATATACCATCTACATTATTACACGCATATGTATGACACACAAAACGTAAACCGGAGTAAGTTGTGTACTTAGTCCACACACACCCACTATGACTATATACCACCCCACACACATATAATGTCACATATATCACCAACACTCCCCCTCACATTGGAGCATATGTATCAATCATGACCAAAGTGGAGGTGATATCAAACAAGCGCATTCCTCCAACACCATTGTGAGAATATCTGACAATTGATCCTCAGAGCGAACTTGAGGAATTGTGATTTCCTTAGATTCAACCTTCTCCCTGATGAAATGACAATCAATTTCAATATGCTTTGTTCTCTCGTGGTACACCGGATTTTCTGCAATATGATGAGTTGCCTCATTGTCACCATAAAGAATTGCGAAGTCACATGAACACCGAGGTCACATAGGATATGTCTCAGCCACATACCCTCACGAGCCCTTGAGGCATAGTTCGATATTCCCCCTCTACAATAGAGTTAGATACCAGGTGTTGTTTCTTAGATTGCCAAATTACTAATTTTCTACCTAGGAAAGTCCAATATCCAATAGTGGATCTTCTATCATCAAGGAACCACACCCAGGCAGCATCTATGAAGATCTCAATGTCTAAGTGGCCACGACTCCTGCAAAGTAGTCCTCTTCCAGGAATCCCCTTCAAGTACCTGTGGATCTTATAGACAACATCCAGATGAGTGTTTGTGGGTGAGTGCATATATTGGCTCACCACACTCACAGCGTATGCAATACCAAGGCGAGTCATGTTAAGATAAATCAATTTTCCCACAAGCTTCTAATAGACCTTAGGATCCTTGAGAGGTTCACCAGCCTCTCCATTCAATTTGTGAATCTGCTCAACAGGATTATGATGGGGACATCTGATTCAAAGAGCCGCTTATGACCCATCGAAGGCGAACGAAGCATGCAAAGGTGTTGCGAAAGCTCATAACTAAAGAAATGAGCGTTTTGACCGAGTAGTTGCACGAACCTCCGTGCTACGACCTCCATGGCCACAGACGTCCGTGAAAATGGGGCTCATCGTTTTGGTGCACATTGCAAGTGACGGACGTCCGTGAAGGGATGACGGACATCCGTGACAACAGGACGAAAGTCCGTGTGACGTGTTCGAGATCTGATGAAATTATGGATTTTTTAAGGCAAAACTTGTCATTTCAGTCTTTTAGTTGTTTCAGAACTCTTTGATTTTGAACTTGTGTTAGCTAGGGTTTGGTTTGCTTATATATAGGCCTTGTACACACAATTTAAAGGGATGATGGTTAATGAAATTTGAGAGCTTTTGAACCACCTTAGGCAAATTCTTTGTTGTGTATTTCGATGACATTTTGATTTATAGTCATGACAAGGAACAACACTTGAACCACCTTAGGTTGGTTTGCGAAACCCTAAAGGGCGAGAAGTTGTTTGCGAATTTCAAGAAGTGCACCTCCATGCAACGTTCCATTGTCTACTTAGGATTCATTATCTCGGCCAATGGAATGATCGCAGACCCCGAAAAGGTTAAAGCCATTGTGGAGTAGCTCAAGCCTAAGAACATACACGATGTCCGCAGCTTCCATGGCTTGGCTACTTTCTATCGTCGCTTCATCAGAAGCTTTAGCACCATCATGGCCCCAATCACTAATTGCATGAAAAGAGGGAATTTTCAATAGGGCAAGGTTGCGACGAAAGCTTTTGCCGAGATCAAACAAAGAATGAGTAGTGTACCCGTCATGCGCTTGTCGGACTTTTCCAAAATCTTCGAAGTCACATGCGACGCGTTGGGTGTGGGTATAGGAGTGCTTAGCCAAGAAGGTCACCCAGTGGCCTATTTTAATGAAAAGCTTATGAGACGAAGCAAAAATACTCCACCTATGGTAAGGAATTTTATGCGGCCGTTCATTCAGTATGGTATTGGAAACATTACCTTTGGCCGTAGGAATTTGTGTTATTCTTCGACCATGAAGCCTTACGCTTCCTAGCCTCCCAGAAGAAGCTAAATCCGAGGCATGCGAAATGGGTTGAATACCTCCAAGGGTTTCACGTTGAAGCATAGGGTCGGTGTTGAAAACAAGTTTGTTGATGCGCTCGTCGAGTGGCGACTTTGCACTCTATAAGCACTGAGGTTGTCGGGTTCGAATGATTAAAGGATGGGTACCCCGAATGTCCAGATTATGGGATAGAGTATACTGCTCTCCTTAGTGACCCGACCAGCACACACTCCGTGTACACCATCCAAGATGGATACTTGTTCAAAGGCAATCGCCTTTGTATCCCTCGCACTTCATTGCGTGACTTCCTCATTTGGGAGTTACATGCAGGAGGGATAGCTGGACATTTCGGGTGTAATAAGGCCATTGTACTTGTAGAGGATAGGTTCTTCTGACCTAACCTAATGAGAGATGTCGCCGGGTTGTCAAACATTGTCGTACTTGCCAAGTGTCGAAACAAAGTAAGCAAAATACCGGCTTGTACACCCCGTTACCCGTGCCACATACACCGTGGCAAGACATCTCCATGGATTTCCTGCTCGGACTTCCCAAAACTCCAAGGAAACACGATTCCATCTTTGTTGTGGTGGACCAATTTTCCAAAATGGTTGTTCCAAAACCTCCGATGCATCCCACATTGATAAATTATCTTTCGCAGAGGTATTGCGTCTTCATGGGTTGCCCAAAACCATCGTGTCTGATAGGGACGTCAAGTTCACTAGCTATTTTTGGAAGACCCTTTGGCACATGATGGGCACAATGCTCCAATTTCCATCGGCCTATCACCCTCAAACGGATGGCCAAACTGAGAGCACCAATAAGAGTTTAGGGAATCTCCTTCGTAGTCTTATCGGTAATCATGTTAGGACCTGGGATACCGTTTTCCCCATAGCTGAGTTTGCATATAATAATTCTGTCAATAGGTCCATAGGCATGAGCCCCTTTGAAGTTGTACATGGTCATAAGCCTAGGACACCTTTAGATTTGATCCCCATGTCAGCATCACATATGGTATCTAAGTCTGCCGATGCATTTACACAACACATTCTTAGTTTGCATGCCGAAATTAAAAAGAAGATTAATTCAAGTAACAAACAATATAAATTATCTGTTGATACTCACAGGTGTTTCAAGGAATATCAGGTGGGTGATCAAGTAATGGTCCGAATTAGGCCTGAACAATTCCCATCGGGATTTGCAAAGAAACTCCAACCCCTAAGCATTGGTCCTTTTAGAGTTTTGGCAAGGAGTGGTCCTAATGCATACATACTTGAGCTTCCTCCAGGTACGGGAGTTAGTTCAACATTCAACGTGGAGGACCTAGTTCCTTACCTGGGTTCAACCCCACCACCTGAAAATCCTTTCCAGCCCTCTCATAGCCCCAACTTGACCTTGCAGCAGATACCCCTTCCTTCTCCAAGCAGATAGAGACAAGATGTGATAGAGGAGATATTAAATGATCATGTCGTATCCACACATGACGGGGGATTCCAGAAATACTTAGTTAAATGGGTCGGAAAACCGAAGTCTGAAAACACATGGATCCATGAGAATGAAGTTCACCGCTTGGACCCCGACTTGATTGATAGCTACCACGAACGTATTCCATCGGTGATGAAACCTATTTGGTCGGGGAGAATTGACGAGAACGTCAAATATATTGACATCGGTTTTTGACCACATCGCTTTTACCGGCATCGGAAGAAACGAAGAGGGAGCCTGAGTACTACAGCTTCAAGGGAGAAAATGAGGCACAAGCCGTCATTAGGTGACGGACGTCCGTGATGTATTGATGACGTTCGTAAATTGAAGGCCCCATTGTTTTTGCGCAACGGACATTCGTGACCATTCCGGACTCCGTGATTCTGGACTCCATAGGCGACGGACGTTTGCGACCTCTAGGAGGGAGGTTCGTAGAGATATCCACCCCAATGACAGAGATTTTTATTTTTCTACAAAATTTACCTTTTGTAGTCTTTTATTATTTTAGGACTCTTTTTATTCGAGTTATTAGTTGGTTGCCTAGTTAAAGAGGCTTGTAAACACTATTTATTTAGTTTTTGAATTTATTGAATGAGTTTTTGCTTAAATGGAGAGAGATTCTTCTTCCACGTGATAGGTTTGGTGTGAGGCCAAAGGAGTGATTCCCATTTATCATCTTCTTTATCTTTTATTATCTTTCTATATGCCTATCTCTTCTTATAAACCTTGATCGATTTTGTTCATCTATCCTGAGACCCTGATTCAACCAAAACCCTAGTTTTCGCGTGAGCCTTAAAATCTCCCAATCCCACAACCCTAGTGAGAACTAGCAACTCTACATCGGATTAACGACGAATGCCCAAGCCTGGAAAGCTAGAGTTCTATCTCTAGGCCCGATCTTGCAGTAAAGCTAACGGGACTCGCACATCGGACTAAACCTTATCTGGATCTCGCGTGATCTACCTATCAAAATTTTCAAAACCTTAAAGTATTGAGATAACTCTGCGATTAAGATTGAATTACTTTTTTTAATTTTGGTAAATTTTCATTAAATCATTATTCACGCATTTTAGGGTTCCCGTCCCGCGTCAGTTTTTCACCCCATAACCGTTTTAACACCTACACCCATTACGGATTCCACTATTGGTGTAAAATCTATGCTGGTTGCAGCTCCCGTAACAGCTTACAGCCCAGAGCTCGTTCAAGAAACTAAGCCCGTAACAGCTTACAGCCC
This sequence comes from Chloranthus sessilifolius, assembly GCA_021018995.1. Taxonomy (NCBI): domain Eukaryota; kingdom Viridiplantae; phylum Streptophyta; class Magnoliopsida; order Chloranthales; family Chloranthaceae; genus Chloranthus; species Chloranthus sessilifolius. The sequence goes on along the minus strand of CM037597.1, from coordinate 25,589,616 downwards.
AAAGCCCATTCAAGAAACTAACCATAGTTACCCTTGCCGATTTCATCTCACCCAAAATTGTTAACGATCATCTACCTGAATCCATGATAGTACCAAAATCGGTCGAAGATTCTGTACCGGTTGATGAAAACCCTCTTACGGTCAATATTCGTACTACTCCCGAGACCGTTGAAGAGCCCGAGACCGTTGAAGAGCAAGCTTCCGCAATAAATCTTAACAAGCCCGAGTTCGTTGAAGAACAATTATCCGCAATGAAGTCTATCGATCCGATGACCCACAGATCCAAGGATTATGTTGGTTGTGTGTTGACGTCGATTCTCGTTGGTGTCTCAAAGATAAATCAAATCTCGCCCGAGTTGAATCCGTACTACTCCCGAGACCGTTGAAGAGCCCGAGACCGTTGAAGAGCAAGCTTTCGCAATAAAGCTTAGCAAGCCCGAGTTCGTTGAAGAACAATTATCCGCAATGAAGTCTATCGATCCTATGACCCACAGATCCAAGGATTGTGTTGGTTGTGTGTTGACGTCGATTCCCGTTGGTGTCTCAAAGATAAATCAAATCTCGCCCGAGTTGAATCCGGTTTACTTGTCCAAGTCGCTTCCGGTCGAGGTTCCCTATATGTTGTCTGTGACCTCCGCGATGAAAAATTCATGTAAGCTCGAGGTCGAATTTCTTCGAAGTAGGGGGAATGACGCAGAATTAAGGCCTACACACCGAGATTGTGGTCAGATAAAGAAAATACATCGAAAGAGAAAGTGAAACCGTTGATGGGTTTTTTAAAGGCCCGTTAAAGACCAATGTGCACGTTATTTTAAGCATTTTTATCTAGGTTTAGTTTCATTTTTTGTTAGGATTCTTTTCATAAGTGGATTGTTTTAGGGTTACTTTCCTTGTTTGAATTATTTAGAGGTCAAATACATATATGTGATGTGACTATTAATTTCGTCACTTTCAGCACAATCATCGAAAAATTGGTCATAAGTCCATCAAAACATGTCGGAATTGCGTGATTCTTGTCTTGTTGGAAAACTACTTCGATAAGCTTTCAAACAAGACCAATTTCACGTCAATTGGACATCATTTGACCCTTCAAAAGTGGTCGCGTAATAAAAAAAGGGATTAGTGGTGAAATTAATTATAACCATTAGATTAGAAAATTTCAATGGTCGATTAGGAGTTTTATTTTTAACAGTATTCTTAGGGTTTCTTTTCTTTATAAATACACAGTGCAATCTCTGATGCGAAGATGGAATCATGGATCAAAATCTTGGAAAATCGATATGTATCGTCCAGCCCCAAAACCGATACGTACCGGACGATACGTATCGATTCCAGACAATACTTTTATGTATTTTGCCACAAAATGAAAAAGAAAAAAAAAAAAAAAAAAAAACGATAATTTGAAATTATAGAACGATACATTGGACAATATGAACGATACGGACGATAGTTTGAACGATAATTTGACTGTTTTTTAAGGGGCCCGAGAAAAACCCTATTTATCGTATTGTCCAAGTCCAAAACCGATACGTATCGGACGATATTTTGATCCATGGATGGAATGGATGATTAATAAAATTTATGAGTTTTGCTTTGTGCGAATTGTAGAGAACTTGAGATGAGTTTTCATTAAAAGAGTGATTCTTCTCCCGCATGCGGTTTGGTGTGAGGCCGACTTTTCTATCTTGGAGTGATTCCTTGGATCTTCTTCTACCCCTATTTTCCTTTTTTTTGTTTAAATTGACGAGCGAGAACCCTAACCCCTATCGTATGAGATTTACGCTATTTTAGGGTTAGCGTGCGATTTTCCTGCATCAATCATCCATTCCATCTTCTCATAAGAGATTACATTGTGTATTTATAAAGAAAAGAAACCCTAAGAATAGTACTAAAAATAAAACTCCTAATCGACCATTAAAATTTTCTAATCTAACGATCATAATTAATTTCACCACTAATCCCGTTTTTTATTACGCGATGACTTTTGAAGGGTCAAATGATGTCCGATTGGCATGCAATTGGTCTTGTTTGAAAGCTTATCAAAGTATTTCTCCAACAAGAGAAGAATCACACAATTCCGACATGTTTTGATGGACTTTTGACCACTTTTCCAATTATTGCACTAAAAGTGACAAAATTAACTGTCACATATCATTTATGTGTTTGACCCCTAAATAATTCAAACAAGGAAACTAATCTTAAAACAACCCGCTTATTAAAATAATCCTAATAAAAAAAGGAAACTAAACCTAGATAAAAATACTTAAAATAACGTGCACATGAGTCTTTAACGGGCCATTTAAAAACCCATTTGTGTGTTCACTTTCTCTTTCGATGTCTTCTCTTTATTTGACCACGATCTCGACGTGTACGCTTCAATTAAAATCAATTTGAGATTTAATTGAGCGGCCGAGATATAGAAATTAATCTCAAAACGCATAAAATATTTAATAACTTTATTAGGGCAATTTAATTGATTCGATTTAGCGTCTGTTAACATATGACCTTTCTGATCTAGAAAATAGGTCTAAAGATAGACTCTGGTTTCGATCTAGCTTAGGGCACCAAGCGACAATTTCAAATCCTTGTGGAATTAATCAATAAGAAGATTATAGGTCTCTAAAATTCAAGGCCCAAATAGAAACAAACTAGATAAATTACCTAACAATAATCAAAAGACAAAATAGAAAAGGGATAGAAGATCCAAGGAATCGCTCCAAGGAAGATAGTTGGCCTCACACCAAACCGCACGTAGGAGAAGAATCACTCTTCTAACGAAAACTCATCTCAAGTTCGCTAAAATTCGCACAAAGCAAAACTCATAAATTTTATTAATCATTCATTCAATTTCCTCATAAGAGATTACAATGTGTATTTATAAAGAAAAGAAATCATCAGAATACTACTTAAAATAATACTCCTAATCTACCATTAAAACTTTCTAATCTAGCAGTCATAATTAATTTCACCATTAATCCTTTTTTTATTACGCGACCACTTTTGAAGGTCAAACGATGTCCGATTGTCGTGAAATTGGTCTTCTTTAAAAATTTATCGAAGTAGTTTTCTAACAATATAAGAATCACGCAATTCTGACATATATTGATAGACTTATAACCACTTTTCCGATGGTTGCGTTGAAAGTGACGAAATTAACAGTCATAAATCACATATATTTGTCTGGACCTTAAATGATTAAAGGAAACTAATTCAAAAACAAATCATTTATTAAAAGAATCATAATAAAAAGGAAACTAAACCTATATAAAATGTCTAAAATAAAGTGCACACAAGTCTTTAACGGGTCTTTTAAAAACTCATTCCCAGTCACGCCGAACACCCAGTCACGATCTCGACGTGTAGGCTTCAATTCCGCATCATCTCCCACTACTTTGAAGAAGTTCGACCTAGAACTTTGGCTGACATGGATTTTCATCGCGGAGGTGATCCTTCTCTGAGGTACAACAATCCCCTCTTCTGATCTTCCCACTTCAATTCCCAAGAAATACTTAAGAGGACCCAAATCCTTAATTTCGAAGGACCTGTGAAGGTGATCTTTCAGACATAATATTTCGTCATTGTCATCTCTAGTGATGATGATATCATCCACATACACTAGGATGGTTGTAATATGCACTCCCCTCTTGATGAAATGGGGGTGATCATGGTGACATCTTCGATACCCATACCTCATGACGACTTCACTAAATTTTTGAAACCAGGCTCGGGGTGACTATTTGAACACATATATTGACTTTCTTAGCTTGCAAATTTTGTTCTTTTCACCTTCTTTGACAAACTCGGGGGGAAGAGCCATATACACCTCTTCCTTGAGATCTCCATGAAGAAAGGCATTCTTCATGTCCAATTGAGTAAGAGACCAGCCTTGGAATGTCGTAAGAGTCGGAAGACTTTTTATGGTGTTAGATTTTGTCACGGGAACAAAGGTGTCCAGATAACCAATTCATGTATCCGAGGAAACCCTCTGGCCACTAATCTAGCCTTGTACCTTTCTACAGCACCATCAGCCCTATACTTCAAAGTGTAGACCCATTTGCATCCAACTATCTTTCCTTCTTGAATATCCACCATGCCTCATGTTCTATTTTGATCAATAGCCTTAATTTCTTATACCATGGCCTCCTTCCACTGTGGCTATAACAAAGCACTTGAAACAGAAGTAGGAAGAGAAATAGTATCTACAAAGGAAATGAAGGAACAACAGGAAACAGACACATTTTGATATGACACATATTAATGGGATGGTGGGTGGAGGATTTGATTCCTTTTCGAGCAGCTATGGGAAGATCCAAATAAGGAGGACCATTATTGAAAGGGGGATCCTGAATCGTAGTTTGAGAAGGAAGCTCTCCTCTGTGATCCGTGTCCCTTGTTTGCTCATTGCTAATGTTTCGGAATTTTCGTCTTTCATACACCAAGTTTTTTTCAAATCTATCAAATTGAGGTTCAACCTCCTCATCTTTGTTGTTTTGTTCCTTATTTTCCCATAGTCATTCATATCAATAACTGGAAGAACCTCAACAGTGCTCTCTTCCATCACCTTGGGACTCATTTCTTTCTGAAGAGGACACTAAGAGACGTAAAATGGTGTTCCCTCAAAAAAGGTAAAATCCATAGTAACCACAACTCAAAAGGAAATAAGATCAAAACATTTATACCCCTTTTGAGAAGAGGGATACCCAATAAAGATACAACGAGTGGCCCTGGGATCGAGTTAGGACCTTTGAAAAGTAGGCACAAGGGCAAAGCATAAAGAACCAAAACCATGGGGTATAACCAAGAAGGGACTTTTGTTCGGAAATAGAAGCTGAAAATGAGATTTTCCATCAAGAACAGATGATGGAATACAATTAATAAGATATGTCGTCGTAAGAACAACCTCTCTCCACAAATATTTGGGAACATTCATACCAAGTAGGAGAGAGCGAGAAACTTTGAGAAGATGACTATTTTTTCCTTTCAGACATTCCGTGTTTGTTCAGAAAAGCATCAAAAGATTTGACCGTGAAGACTCCTTTTTCATTTTGGTTCCAAATCCGGCAATCTTTGCGCGCTTGGTTAGGTGAGGTGGAATATAGTGAACTAAGAAGGATGATATATTCTTCGATTTCTTCCTCCTTCAACATTCTTTTGGTAGCAATGTTCCACATGAAATTCCCAAGAGTACTATTCACAACGAAACTTATACCGGTCATCTATCGGACTGCTAATTTGTAAACATTAGGAGAGGATAACATAAGCGGTTGATCCCCCACCCATTTGTCTTTCCAAAAGAGAATCTTGTTACTATCCCCCTAGTTATATGTAATATAGTTCAAATCTCCCGCTACATTTTTTACCCTCTTACACCACCCTGATCAACGCTGCCTCTGCATGTTCAGCTCCCAGCCATTTTGCATGAAACCATCTTCCACCACAGTTTACCTCTTTCTTTATTGTCCCCTGCCCTCCATATCCATTCGCCTAGCATAGCTTTATTGACCAACTCTAATCTTTTGATTCCAAGTTTGCCTTCCTCCTTGTCGCAGCGATAAATATCCCAATTTAAGAGGTGAAGAGTGCACCAAGAAACCATGGTAAAGCGAGTACAATCATCAATAAAAGTAACAAAGAAATGAAAACCAGACAATGCAGTAATAGAGGAAGGCCTCCACACATCGGAATGAATAATCTCAAAAGCCATATTACTTCTAGTTTTACTCAGAATAACTAGTACAAACATTTTTAGACAATTGACACACTGCACAGCTAAAAGAGTTGCCAATACTAGAAATTTGTTTAGGAAACAAAAGCTTCAAACAGTTACAACGAGCGTGCCGCATGTGAGCTTCATCAACACATAAACTAGCAGCAGCTATAGAATGCACTAGATAAACTTTGTCCTTCACATTTTCAAGCAGATAGAGCCCCTTCAGCTCAGTTCCACATCGAAGGATCCTCCCCGATGTCTGGTCTTGAAAGACACAATGAGAAGGAAAAAAGGTTATGCTATAGTTTAAGGATAAAAAAAGTAGACTCAAGAGGCAAATTATTCACATAGACAGTTCTCTTACCCTAGGCAGGAACCAAGGACATCAACAATACGAAAATGGCACAAATCAAATACATGAGAAGGAATGGAACAGATCAAACATACCAGGCAGGTGATCAGTAGCTCCATAATCAATAATCCAAGGGGATTCAAAAGAAGTTGCCATATGTGCAGACCCATAAATACTTGACTTAGCCACATAAGAGAGGGCGAAGCTTGTCCCTGAGAAGTGGGCATATGCTAGATACGACCCTAAAGATCCTAGAGGTCTCTTTGGAGACTCTATATGTCAGTGGATGGGATAGCTGATGTGACAGTAGAACAGGCTTCCTCCTCTCATGCAGTTGAGATAAGTATCTATGGGCCCACACATATGACAACTTCTTCTGAATCCCATTGGATTATTGATTATGGGGCTACTAATAGCATGTTTGATATGCTTCATTCCATATCTCATGTATCTTATTCGTGTCATATTCATATTGTTGATGACTCCCTGGTTCCTGACAAGGGAAAGGGAACTGCCTATATGAATAATTTGCCTCTTGAGTCTACCCTTTTGATCTCTAAAATGCCAATGAACTTGTTATATGTCAATAAACTTACTAGCTCCTTAAATTGTAGCATAACTTTTTACCTTCTCCTTGTGTCTTTCAAGACCTGATATCGGGGAGGATCTTTGGACGTGGTACTGAGGAGAAGGGGCTCTATCTGCTTGAAATTGTGAAGAATAAAGTCTGCATTCTATAGCTATTGCTAGTTTATATGTTGATGAAGCTCACCAGTGGCACGCCCGTCATGGCCACATTCCTATTAGTCGTTTGAAGCTTTTGTTTCCAAAACAATTTTCTAATTTTGAAGACTCTTTTAGATATGAAGTGTGTCAATTATCTCAACATGTTTGTACTTATCCTTTGAGTAAAAGTAGAAGTAACATGTTTTTTGAAAATTATGCATTCTAATGCGTGTGTGTGTGTGTGGGTGGGTGGGGATGTGTGTGTGTGTGTGTATGTGTGATTATCATTACTTTGTTACTTTTATTGATGATTGTACTCGCTTTATCATGCTTTTCTTGATGCACTCTTCACCTCTTAAACTAGGATATTTATCGCGGTGACAAGAAGGAAAGTGGACTTGGAATCAGAAGATTAGAGTTGGTCAATAAGGCTCTGCTAGGAAAACGGATATGGAGGGCAGAAGACAAAAAAGGAAAGGTAAACTGTGGTGGAAGACGGTATCATGCAAAATGGCTGGGAGCTGAACATGCAGAGGCGGCGTTGATCAGGGTGGTACAAGCGGGTCAAAAATGTAGCGAGAGATTTGAACTGTATTACAAATAACTGGGGGGATAGTAACAAGATTCTCTTCTGGGAAGACAGATGGGTGAGGGATCAACCGCTTATGTTATCCTCTCCTACTGTTTACAGATTAGCAGTCCGACAGATGACCAGTATAAATTTTGTTGTGAATAGTACTCTTGGGAATTTCGTGTGGAACATTGCTACCAAAAGAATGCTGAAGGAGGAAGAAATCGAAGAATATATCAACCTTCTCAGTTTGTTATATTCCACCTCACCCAACCAAGCGCGCAAAGATTGCCGGATTTGGAACCAAAATGAAAAAGGAGTCTTCACGGTCAAATCTTTTGATGCTTTTCTGAACAAACATTGGGTAGTTCATGCTGACAAACCGAAATGGTCTAAGTTTTGGAGGATTAAAATACCACCAAAAATCAGATCCTTCACTTGGACTGCTAAGTGGGGTAGAATCTTAACGACGGCCAACTTCGTAAAAGAGGGATAATTGTTCGAAATAGGTGTCAACTTTGTACGGCGGGGAGAGAATTTGCCCCCCAGACGCTGCTACACTGTAGTTTCGTGGAGAGAGTGTGGCTAAGGTTTTCAGCATCATTGGCATCAGCTGGCCCGGGTTAACAACATGCTTCAATAATGGGAAGGGGCGGTATTACCACAGGAAAAGCTGAACTTATGGCTTTTAACCCCCTACACTGTTATTTGGGCTTTGTGGCTGGAAAGAATAACAAGGTGTTCAAAAAAGGGGGAAACTGTATCAGCTGGTCCTCAGTACAGTTAGGGATTTATTACTCAGATGGGTCATCAATAGCGACACTTAGATGGAACAAGAAGAAATGAACTTTTTCTCCACTTGGGACACTATCAGACCCTCTTAATCCTTACCCCACCTCCCATCCTTTTCTTTCCCCTAACCCTATTTCTCCTAAGGTACGTCCGGCTTCTTGCCCCATGCAGCTCCCAGGGTTTTGAGTGCTTTTTGGGTGGGTCTTTTTCAGTAATTTCTCACTACCAGCTCAGGTATGTCTTTTGTTTCATCTCTTATTTTTAATATATCTTTTTGTTATTGATCAAAAAGGTAATAGTAGATGGAGTAGTGACTGGTGTCATTAGATAAAGGGACCATGACCAGGAGGAAACTTGGGTTTCCCATGCCGATCCCAGCATTTATCGCGGGTATGTCTTTGTTTGCCACAGTGATTGCACACCAACTAATCTCGTTCTTCCTTGGAAAGGCAACAACCTCCCCTACCACTTCCTCAACCACCAGATCTGCCACCACCACGGCCAGAGGATGAGAAGGAGGGAAAGGTAGATCTTTCTGGTCCATCACTGTCCTGGGAGTGAAGCTAGGGACGGCTCTCCTCATTCTGTAAGAGAGCAAAAAAAGTACCCAGAGAAGGGCAATCCTCTCTTCCAAGAATAGTAGATCTAATGTTCTCATACTCGCGGTTCACTCCCTTCAGCAAATAAAAAACTTTCTTCTGTTCAGCCTCTGCACCTTATCAGAACAAGCCTTGCACACAGGGATCTCATACTGTGACAAGTCTTCCCAGAGACTTCTCATCTCAATGTAATAATCATTTATGGACTTATCACCCTGACGAAGTTCACTAATTTTATCCAACACTTGGAACTTCATAGATAAATTCCTCTTTTGTAGATAAGAATCCCTTCAAGAGTTCCATAACTCTTTAATCGTTTTACACTTCAGAAAAGATTTACTAATGGAGTGAACCATGGAATGATGTACTACATCATCACTGTAAGGTCTGTACTCTTCCAATCCTCATAATTTTTATCTATTTCTGTAGGCACGGGTATGGTTCCTAAAATGAACCTATATTTATTCTTAGCCCCAAGGAACATTTGAGTTTGACTGTGACCATTCCAGATAATTTCCACCATCAAATTTCACAGTGGTAATTTGTAGAGTATGTGAACTATCTCCACCATAATTATTTGTTCCTGTAGTATCATCCATCATGAATCAATCACCCTTTCACCACCACAAGCTAAAAAGCACGAATTTGCGGCTGCAAAAGCAAATTTTGGGAAATAAACTAGGTCCCACAACCCTCAAACAACAAGAAAACTGCACTCTAGCCGCAACTGCAGATTCTGTTCACAGATTTGGATTCCACAATCCCCAGACAGTGCCACAGGTGTAAATATGAATTATATTCACAATTATGGGTTACCCAACCCACAGCCAAACTGCAGCCACAACCAGTCTGCAAACACCAATTCTGAGCCAAAAACTAGGTTATACAACCCAAACTGTGGTTCAACTACCTTCCACACAACAGGGAGATCTACATACTACGCTCCCCTATGATTCACCAAAAAAAAGGGGCTCTAAGGCCTCCTTAATAGTATCTGCAGGTTACACAACCTCTGGCAGTAATTTCAGGTCATATGCCAGCAACACACTACCAAGAACATTGCAGATTCAATGTTTTCATATACTGTGCATATGCAAAAGACTTCATAAGTCCCTAAATCTTCTGCCGAATCACCCAAGACCACTTTCGATAGATGAGGAATAAAGAGAAGCATCAAGCAATATATATTTCCCTCCCTTTTTTGTCACAGGGGCTGAAATCTCAGAGAAATGTGACAGTTATCCAAAACGTTAGTTTCAGAAAAAACATCAAATGATGGCTAAAATCACATCAAACACAAAAACTGACCTGAGGTTTTAGTCTACATCAATCTCTAGTGCAGATAGGTGTAATCCCGAGAGCTCTTGGGAACCCATCCCCTGACATCCGTGAAAAAAACATGATGAGGGTCTTAGAGAGGGATGCTATCAAATCTCCCAAACCATCCACCAAACAAGGATGCTTCAAGAGGCAAAGTTGGTGAGAAAGACTTGCCGATCAAAACCATGTCAAAAAAACTCCGATAAGAGATCATGATGCAGGGTAAACACTAAAACCCTAATTACACGAATTTGGGATTAATTTCAGATTAAATTCAATAGTGGAAATATTCAAAACTTTCCAACCACATAAAATAGTTTAACAGATTTAATTATAACAATTAGGCTGAATCAATTCTAGCGATCACATGCATTGAAATTTCCCGATCTAGAAACACGACTCCGATGAGGGAACTCGATTTTCGTTCTATTTTAGGGCACCAAACGACAACTACGATATCGTCTCTTGACTCCTCTGGGATTTGAATAATAAAAGGCCCGAAGGGTTAATTCAATCAAAGGGAAAAATTGAAATAGATCAATTAATAAGGTGTGAATAAAGTTCCAGTAACTAATTAACTAAGGATTTTGATTTTGATCTTATCAAAGGAAATAAAGTAATTACCTGACAATGATTAAAATGGACAAAATAGAAAGATAAGGTTTCAAGGCTTCACACCAAGGACGTACGTCGACTTCGCACCAAACGCGTGATAAAACAAAGATTCACTCAAGTTTTGAGAGATTCACTCTCTCGGGTGAAAACTCTTCACAAGTTCTCTAAGGTTTACATAAAGCAGTTTCCCAATTTCATTAATCATCAACTGCCATTAACTAGGCTAAGAAAACCTTAATTAAAATAAATTTGAAATAAGAAACTAACTAAACCTGCCAACTTGCGGACATCCGTCCTGTAACCACGAATGTCCGTCCTTTGTTCACGGACGTCGACTACGATATGCACAATTTGAAATAAGAAACTAACTAAAACTGTCAACTTGCGGACATCCGTCCTGTAACCACAAATGTCCGTCCTTTGTTCACGGACGTCCGTCGTCTACGATATGCACAAAACATAAACCATCTAAAATCACGAATGTCTGCCTAAATACCACGGACGTCCATCATATGTTGACGAACTTTGCTTCTTTTTCTTCTCTCTCCCTTGTTTTTTCTTTGTACTTTCCATCTGTCTTGTATTGTGAGATGTCCCCATCAATTCTCCTTGGGTAGGAGAAACTCATCTCCGATGAGTTGTAGAACCCACAAATGACACACTTTAGAGGCTCAACTCTCGACTTGCCTTTCCACGTTCTGAGATACTCATGATGTTTACCCGCATTGATAGTGAAGTTTGTAAACTCTATAACCTCCTCATTCAACCTTCTCTCATTTTGCATAGGTATGTAGAGGTTATGAATCGGTCAAATGGGTTCGGTTCGATTGTTTGGGCAACAAGGAATAAGTCAAAGGACAGTAGTTGGACCTAGATTAGATGTAGGGTCCTCCACCGCAACTATCGGATGATTACCCTTGTCTAGAGGAAAATCTAGACCTCCATAATTACCTTTTTTCATGATTGGAAAAAGTCCCACATGCTTTGGACTATCATGAATCAACACAAAATTGTCATTATTTGACTCATTAAACAAATTTAATGTGTTAGTAAAATTATGTGTATTTCCATTGTTCAATAAAGTCTGATTGTTAATCTCATGCAAGTTAGAATGATGACATACTCCTACCAACTCTAACGACGCATGCGGTATGGACGCACTACTAACACTTTCTTCGAGAATAGAAACCTTCCTAACACAACCGACTATTTTCATAGGAATATCATCCTTCTCATCATTTGGTATCTCAGTAGGTGGTTTATAAACTTCTACTCTTAACTCATTGTCATCTTTCTCGTTATCCTCTTAAATAATCAAGGTTTGGGATTTATCGGGACATTGAGATGCAAAGTGACCAAAGCTTTGACACTTATAACACTGTTGTGGTGCAAGCTTAGAATTCTCAATCAATTTTCCTTTACCCTGGTCAATCTGAGGATTCATGGGTTTTGAGGATTGATTATAGATATTATTCACTTTTTCAGTAGGACTAGATCGAAAATCGGGATTGGAGGAACTAGATCACCCACTGGTTGGAGCGTCGAGATACCTTTCCAACTCTTGCACTCTAGCATAACACTCTTCTAGATCTTCAATAGGATGAGAAATGAGTTCTTTTCGTAACTCAAGACGTAGACTAGTGCGAAACCTAGATAAGGTGATGAGTAGACTTTCATAAGCTTTAGCCTCAATTTGTTAATATAATCATCAACATGCATGTTTTCCTGTTTCAAACCGTGCCATTGATCCATGAGTCGTTGGTTGTAGGAAAGGGGAACATATTTATTATGAAATTTCTCTTTCATGTTCGCCCATGTGGCGATGGGTTCACGTTCAAGAGTTTCTCGACGTTGTTCCACACTTGTCCAATAAAGTTTGGCTTCTCCCACGAGTTTCATTTTGGCAAACCACATTTTTCACTCATCCGACATATCATACCAATCGAAATAATGGTCTATGGCAGCTACCCAATCCATATAAATTTTTGGGTATCTTTCCTTTCAAAGTGAGAGCGTCAACCTTACCTGACTTTGTGATTCTGTCATTCAGGTCGAGACGATTTTCATGCCGAGGAGGATCCCTCCTCTCATCGAAATTAACCCTAGCGATCACATGCATTGAAATTTCCCAATCTAGAAAATGACTCCGATGAAGGAATTCGATTTTCGTTCTATTTTAGGGCACCAAGCGACAGCTACGATATCGTCTCTCGTCTCCTCTAGGATTTAAATAATTAAAGGCCTGAAAGGTTAATTCAATCAAAGGGGAAAATCGAAATATATCAATTAATAAGGTGTGAATAAAGTTCCAGTAACTATTTAACTAAGGATTTTGATTTTGATCTTATCAAAGTAAATAAAGTAATTACCTAACAATGATTAAAAAGGACAAAATAGAAAGGTAAGGTTTCAAGGCTTCACACCAAGGATGTATGTCGGCTTCGCACCAAGCGCACGATAAAACAAAGATTCGCTCATCAAGTTCTGAGAGATTCGCTCTCTCGGGTGAAAACTCTTCACAAGTTTTCTAAGGTTTGCACAAAGCAATTTCCCAATTTCATTAATCATCAACTGCCAAATGATGGTTTTACATGCCATTAAATAGGCTAAGAAAACCTTAACTAAAATAAATTTGAAATAAGAAACTAACTAAAACCGCCAACTTGTGGACGTTCGTTCTGTAACCACGGATGTCATTCCTCCATTCACTGACGGTCATTGTCTAAGATATGCACAAAACAGAAATTGTCTAAAATCAGGGATGTCCGTTTGAATACCACAAACGTCTGTCATATGTTGACGAACTTTGCTTCCTTTTCTTCTTTCTGCCTTGTTTTCGCTTTGTACTTTTCACCCTTCTGGTACTGTGAGATGTCCCCATCAGGTCAATGGTTTGACCTTGCTGACGTCAGCAGATTTCGATGAATGTCAGCGCTTCCGAATGTTGGCTTCAAATCAATGCTACGATACCAAGATAATTTTCTTATGAAGTAGTTCAGGATTAGGGTTAGATCAAGGAGGGAGGAAGAAGAGAGAAGAAAGGGTTGAGTTGCTTGTGTTAGCAATACCATCTACATTATTATGGAGATATCTATGACACAAAAAAGCGTAAACCAGAGGAAGTTGTGTACTTACTCCACACACCAACTATTACTATATACACCCACACACATATAATGTCACATATCACCAACAAATATGACATAGAAGCACAGTAGCATGGTTAATAAGTTGTGCTTTTCTTTTTCCAATAGGAATATCAAGATCCAAGGATTGATCAAAAGAAAGAACATACGGAGAAGAATTAACTAAGTCAAAAATCAAGTCGTGTTGGGGATTAGGAGTCCTATGGCTTTCATTGGGTGACAAAGATACATTAAGATCCTTGGTCCTTCATGGGGTCCAATGGCGGAACTCGGATTTTGAATTTTGACCCAGTTGGGGCGCAAGTGATAGTGACAAATTTCAGCGAAATTCGTTGAAACGGGGTTCAGACGAAACTTTTAACGAAATTTGGGTCATTTCTCCAAAATTGCAAAAAATTCAACAAAATTAACGAAATTTCGCCAAAATTAATGAAATTTTATTAATTTTAGCCATTTTTAAATAATAAGAAAGAAATTAACGGTCTCATCTCTCTCCTCTAGGTCGTTTGAAAAGAAGGCTAAGTACAACAAGATTTTGGTTGAAAATATAAGAAAGTATAAGAAAATTTAAACAAAAATATAAGTTTTTTTTTTTTAACTCTCAACCCATCATTAAAACGATTATAATGACCATTAAACCATAAAACTAGCACATCTCAGTTATTAAACCTAATTTAATCTACCATTAAAATTATTATATTCGTCATTCTCTATCATTTCAGCCATAAACTCCAATTAAGTTTTTATTATAGCCATCATCTCAGCCAACAAACTTACTTTAACATGCCCCCCAGGCTCCAACCATGAATTAATTTGCTATTAAAATTAAAACTACCATCATAATAGTGAAATCCACTTTAATTTGTCCTTAAAATCATCATCTCAACTGTGAAACTTACTCTAATATGCCACCAAATCTTTCTCAACCATATGAAAAAAGGAATAAATAGTTATTGGCAAGAGGAACCTCTTTCGAAGATGAGGCACAATATTATTTTTAATTGATGTGTATATAAAAGAAACTTGATGTGTAACAGTGTAACTAGTAATTTCAGATAATTGATGAAAGAGCAAAAAAATTAAAAAAAAAAAAAAAAAAAAAACTTTGAAGATGCAATGGCAAGCTATAAGTGGCACTGTGGCAGAGGGGTTTTAGAGAGAGAAAAGAGAGAGAGAGAGAGAGAGAGAGAAATAGGCCGCCGATTTTAGAGAGAGAAACAGGCCCCCGGCTTAGAGAGAGTTTTAGGCTTAGCCTTTTAGAGAGAGAAAAGAGAGAACAGAGGGAGGGCACTGTCGCGCTGGTTTAGAGAGAGAGAAATAGGCCGCCGATTTTAGAGAGGGGTTTTAGAGAAAAATAGGCCGCCGATTTTAGAGAGGGGTTTTAGAGAGAGAAATAGGCTGCCAAT
Organism: Chloranthus sessilifolius; assembly: GCA_021018995.1. NCBI lineage: Eukaryota > Viridiplantae > Streptophyta > Magnoliopsida > Chloranthales > Chloranthaceae > Chloranthus > Chloranthus sessilifolius. The sequence goes on along the minus strand of CM037597.1, from coordinate 25,574,379 downwards.
TTAGAGAGATTTTAGGCCTTTAGCTTTTTAGAGAGAGAAAAGAGAGAGAACAGAGGGAGGGCACTGCCGCGCTGGTTTAGAGAGGGAGACGAGGGGTTTAGAGAGAGAAAAGAGAGGAAGGAGGGAGGGTGTGGGTTAGAGTGAGAGAAGAGGGAGGGCGTAGGTTTGAGAAAAGAGGGAGAGAAGAGAGAGAAAAGAGGAAGTTTTATAATATAAATATAGAAAAATTTTAAAAATTTTAAAAAAAAGGTTTTGGGTTTGAGTAAGGGCGCTCACCCGCACTCACTCAAGTATACGTGGTTCCGCCACTAATGGGGTCTCAAACTATGTTCCTATGTATAGTTAGTTCTCAAGGGAAAGGAATCCTGATGAATATGTGGCAACTTGCCTTACTACAAACCACGTTCCCTCCCTAAGGCACAACTCCACTAGAGGAATAGAAGGGAGTTGCCTCACTAAATATAACATAAGAGGAGTTTGACAATATGTGGCACACTGACACCTAAAAGCACACAAACCAACATTTAATTTTCATAACAAGGGGAGTTGGAAAATATGTGGCAACTCAAATTAATAACTGGCACCTCAAACAACACTTTGTCAAACAAGTACGTGCCTAAGAGAAGGAATTTAGCACCAAAGGTGATGAGGAAGATGGTGATGGTGCTTAGATCCCCAGTTGGAATGCGTCGAGCATATTGAACTAGAGAAGAACCATCAGGTGTAAAGTTAGGCATCATCAAGGAACGAGCTGAAAAAAAGTGCCCATACGATGCAAAACGAGCACCCTATTTGTAGTTGATATGGGCCTTGAGTCTTCTTTTCTTGCTCATTTCCCCCTTTTTTCTTTTTATATTGAACAAGGGAAGAGGTGTTGGGTGGTTTTAAATATCCATGCACAACAGATGTTTGATAAAATGCCAACGAGATACTAGGTCACACATAGATGGTTGATAGTGAGGGAGATCAAAACGTATGAATGAGTTACAACACTAAATAGGTAATAGATGGGTTACCCCCATCTATTACCTATTTTAAAATGTGCAAGAATCTGACAAGGCGGCAATGCACAGAGCATGCGTCAGACAAAATGACAAAAATTAAAGAATTCACGAGATCTACTCGTTGTGATACCATGTTTAGACTAAAATGATTTAAATCTAAAGCATGAAGGAACTAAAGGAATACCTATGATAGGTTTTAGTAACTAAAGACAAATGGTAAGAAGAGGGAGAGAGAAGAGAAAGATGGATACTTTAAAGGACTACATTGTTACTAATTGAGATAGATCGAATTACATGAGATATGCGCTAATCATAGAGGGCCTATAAGACACTTTATATTTATACTCAATTTGGGACTAAACCTAAATCCCTAAACAAACAAGGAGACACACGATATATTATCTCCAACAATTCCAGTGATTCAACTTTGTGGTTCTTGCAATGGGTTTCTCTCTATGCCACTCTGATCACAGCTATTATGTTCATACTAATGATAGAGGGCGTCACAATATTACACTTGTGATTGTCAATGACCAATTAGGATCCCATGTTTACCACCCGAATACTAGGTGAATTGAGTCGAGTCATTGGTGTCAAGGACCTTGCTCCTCTCCAATCCATTCTTGGCATTGACGTTGCCCGATCTCCTCATGGCATATCTCTCTCGCAGTGGAAATATGCTCTTAAGGTACCTCAAGACACTGGAATTTTGGGTTGTAGACCTGCTCGTTCCCCCATGGATCCCCACCATACCTTTCATGATGATAACGGGGAGCTACTGTTTGATCCTTCTAGGTATTATCATTTGTAGGTCATCTCATCTACTTGACAGACACTCGACATGATCTTGCATTTATTATTAGTGTCATCAGACAATTTATGAAAGCTCCAAGGGCTCCTCACCTGAAAGTTATCTATCGGATCCTAGGATACATAAAGTCCTCCGTTGGACGTGGACGTGGACTTTTCTACTCTGATGTTGGACATTCCTTTATAAGTTGATATATCGAGCCCCTTATTGATTGTCGTTCTACCTTAGGATATCGTATCTTTCTTAGCGGCAATCTTGTAGAATGTAGTAAGAAGTAACCAGTGGTATCTCAATCGACTATTAAGTCTGATTATTGTGTCATGGAACATGGCATTTGTTAGCTCTTGTGGCTAAGATTTCTTCTTATTGAACTCGGATTTTCCATTCTTGATCCTAATTCTTCACTGTGATAACCAACCAACTATTTATATTGCCTAAAACACATCGAAGTCGATTCACTTCATTCGTGAGAAGCTACAGATTGGGATCATGTCTACCCCTTGTGTATCATCCTCTCCGCAAATAGCCAATATCTTAACAAAATTTGCGGACCCTAACTTATGGTCAAGTGCCATGATTAACATCTTTACATTCGTAATGTTAGCTTCTTTATTCATAGATAGTCGATAGAGATCTTCAAATTTTTTGCCAAAGTCAAATCCCCAATCTATATATCCTTCCAGAAACTCAAAACTATTTCCATATCCCCATTGAAACCTCACACACCTTTGAAAGTCTTCACCAAAACGTGACCCTTCCCCAGTACCCAAACTAACTTGCCAAATATAGTCTCCATCTCCATATTTTTCCAGAAGAATGACAAATACAACCTCTCTTTCTATTCCAGCCTCCACAACCATTTACCTAACAATGTACGATTCATGCATCTCACCTTACACTAATACACCCCTCCTTTCGAGGCAGGTTGCACACCCTCCCATTTGTGATATTAAATTTTCATGTATCCCCACTCCCTCTCCATAAAATGTTGTTATGGATTTGCTTCACCTCTTTATGACCGCAACCGGACATTTAACATTGACATGAAGAAAAGCGGGAGGTTGATAAGATAGTTTTAACAAGAGTCGGTTTGCCTCAATAAAATAAGTTCCCTTTCCATATCACGAACCTTTTCTCAAACCTCTTGACCACAGGGCTTCCATAGCACTCTCCTTGGGATGCCCATGCATAATGGCAACCATACATAGGTAGGAGAGTGTTCCATCGGCACCCAATGAAGTTAGCAATATCCTCCACATGGCCCTCCTTCAGTTGAATCCCAATAAGGGTGGTCTTTTCCAGATTCATCTTATGCCCGAAAATGGCTTCAAAACACCTCAAAGTAGCTTTGACATTCCATGCCACTATCTTCGAAGACCCATTGAAAATCATGTACCGTCAGCATATTGAAGATGTGAAACCTCAGGAGTTGTACTCGCTACCTTCAAACCCTTGAAGAACTGGAGACTAATCAGCTTTTGAATCAATCTGATCAACCCCTCTCCCACTATATTAAATAAGAAGGGAGATAATGGGTCCCCATTCATCATGATAGGGAATAAGATCGTGGAGTAGCAGGCCTACATTCACCATCTCCACTTTTCCATGTAAATCTTCCAAATTATCCCAGGCTCCTTGGATCTGTGTCTAGAATCAATTGCCTTGTGCAATCACTGCGATATCCATAGGTTGTCTACCTACAACAAAAGACCCCCGAGAATCTGAAATCATCTTCCCCATGATATATTTTATTTGGTTAACCAATACTCTAGCAACAATCTTGTACAGGCTGCCAAAACAGCTCATTGGCCTGAAGTTAGCTATTCATTCAGTCACTTTCTTGGAATTAAGGTTATGAAGGTGGAATTCAACACTCACGCGATCCTTGCATTTGCAAAACTTTCTTTAAACAAGTCCACTAGGTGCTTTTTAACCGCGTCTCCTAGAAACAAGTGAAGAACTCCATAATAAACCCGTTCGGCCTGGGGGCTTTATCCTTGCCCAAACCAAACACAGCTCGTTTAATTTCGTCCTCTTGGAAAGCCACTTCCAGTTGAAGTTTATCTTCCTCTGACATAGTATCAAAAATCAACCATTCCAAATTCGGTCTATCTCATTCCTCATCGACATACAGACCCTGATAAAGTTAACCTCTTCCAGAGCTGCGCGGTCTTCTACTCTCTTGCCCCTCCACCATCAAGTGTATTTTCCTTTCTTTGACTATTCGTGATAACATGGAAAAACTTTGTATGCTTACCCCCCACTTTAACCCACCTCATTCTGGCTTTCCGCTTCCAAGTTAATTCCTCCTCCACACATTTATGATTATACAAATTGTTAATTTCTCCTTCTCTTTCTTCTCTTCCTCATTGAGGCCCCTTTCCTCTTCCAATTTGTCCAGTTCCAAGACTTCCTTAGGAGTTTCCTCCTTCAATTTCCACACAAGCGCAAACACCTCCGTGTTCCAGTTCTTTATGACTTCCTTTAGCTTTTTAAGTTTTGCAGTAAACAGTACTCAACACCCTCTAAACTTCTGCGACGTCCAATTTTATCACCATGTTTCCAAAGCCCTCATCCTTAAGCCACATGTTTTCAAATCTGAATGGGATTGGGCCCCTTCATACGGACTCACATTTAGCAGTATAGGCGCATGATCGAAAATTGGTTTAACCAATGTTGTTAGAATCTTACGATCCACAATTCATATCAGATCGGGAAATTTCTAAGCCAATCCTAGGACTGGATCGGAAATGTCCCCCAGATCTTACGATCCAATCTCGCGACCCAAGCTGGCTCATATATTTTCGAATTTTATTTATTTTGTGAATAAAAGTGACTTGTAGAAGTTACTTTATGATAAAAGGGAACTTGTGAAACCTATTACGCCCACTAACTTTTATTCTATTGAAAATATTTCCAGATTTTGTTTCCTTTCCCAAAAAAGAAAAAAATTCTATTCATTAATTTTCCAATATCTTCCTCATATGAACTCGGATGTCGATGTCGTTTGTTCAAAAAGCTTTCTTTTGTCGAGGGCTTCAAAATACAAATGAAAATTGGTAGCTTTGGTGGCTCTTGATGAAATACTCATTTTCAACCAACTTCTCATGGCAAAAGATTTTTTATTTTATTGTTAATCATCAAGGCCTATCATTTATTTTGAGTTCTCATCAACTAAGATCATGCCCCCTTGACGTGTAGTCAAAGTAAGGCTAAGGCCAGTAAGCAAGAAGACGTCATGGGGAGCATTGTACTAAAATCTAGGAGAATTGGAATGAGTTTGAATTGGAATTTGAATTTTGAACATTGAATTGTCTTCGTATACAATTATACATCTTCATTTTGGGTTTGATACTTCCAATGTTTTATTACATATAGTCATGTATGGTATATGAATTGTGAATGTGAATTGTTTACCATATATGATATTATATAATCTACTTTGGGTAAATTTCATCATATTGCAATGTTTTGTATTTATTATATGTTTTGATTTTTTTTTTATTAGAACAAAATCTTATTGGATCTTACAATTCATTGATCCAACGATCCGATCCGATCCACACAATCAAAATCAATCAACCCATACGATCTGATTCTGACAACACTAGGTTTAACTAATCCAACAATAAGAGTATGGTTCAAAATACCGCTTTTCCGATACGTATCGTCCAGCTCCGAAGCTGATGTGTATCGTCCGATAAGCATTGGTTTCGGACGATACATTAGTATGTATCGTCCAATATGTACCAATATATATGTATATACACCGGTACGATACATTCAAACTATTGTACCAATCGTATCAAATTTGTCCGAAATTTTGAAGCATGAATAAGAGAATTACGATAGATATCTCCCCCACTCCTATGTATAAACGAACCAGCCAACCTCATAAGGATTGGTGTGTCTTACATGTTAGACCAGGTATATTTTCCTGCCTTCCATAGCTTGGTTATTCAACCCAAACTAATTTATGAAGTCAATGAATCCCACCATGCTGAAGTTACCCAAATTCAACCATTCTTTTCCGAGTGCCATTGAACCACATTAAAATCTCCACCTAATGGTCACGACACTCTCCATCAACTTTGAATCTCCCTAAGCTCCTCCCCTACAATTTTCATTGGGCCCATTCACTCCAGAAAAGGCCCACTCTTTCCCATTATCTCCGCTTTTAAACTTAACAGAGACCGAAAACCTGCCTTCACTAACCTCCATTCCTTCTATCATCGAGACATTCCAAGCTACAAACAGTCCCCCTAAAGCTCAAGTTGAGCTAACACCATCCCAATTCCATTTGTTACCTAGAGGACACTTTTGATTTTTGTAGTGTCTGTAACCCCCCCCCCCCCCCCCCCACCCTCCCATATCTTCCACGGCTACTGTGCCCCCTTTCTTGTTTCCTTCCAGACTCAAATATGGCTCTTAATGTATACTTGTATGCTCCACTCCTACTTTCTTGATGTAAGCTATCAGCTTGCCCAATGTTTCCCAGCTAACATTACACTTAACATGATCCTCATTCTCAGACAATATTGACTCCTCACTGTCTGTGGAGTTGCATGTAGAAAGACCATCCACCACATTTCGCTTCTAAATTCCTTTCCCTTCCCTTTATGACGGACGATGCGTAGAGGAGTAACCAAGATAGGACTGTTCAGCTTCCCCATCATGTTACATGTTTGATCGGCACCTTTCCCTCTTGCACTCAGGCGACTTTGATCCTTATCTGGCGCTTCTACCACTCTTTCTTCCACATCCATACAGACATTGAAACCGCTTTCCCATACCTATCCCATGTTCTGCTCTTGCCTCAACACTGGTCATTCCTCCAATTTCCATACACGGCTTAGAGCATGTTTAGTTCATAGACGATGGAGGGATAGGATATTAAACTTCCTCCAATTGGGTATCCTGCAGATAGACTCTAATCTTCTAATTTAAGTAAATCTTCCACTTTTTTAGAAGATTAGTGTTCCACCTATTGGGGTAGAAGTGGGAACTTCCTTCCGCAATCCCCCTGTAACCGTAACTTCTATATAAAATACCTTTTTTTCTTTTTTTCTCTAGAAGTCTGAATAAAACCACAAAGGGTAGTATTTTTGCAATTAATGATTCTTGTGGTGCAACCGATGGTTTCACAGCTCACATTGTTGATTGCATTGACTCGGATACTAGAGGTAGTTTTCCGTCCTAATCTCGCACACATTAGATCTTGAGATCATGGCCCACATATCAGATGGTCAGATGTTGATTACACGTAGCGCACCTAACATCTGATTGTCTGATATGTGAGACATGATCTCAAGATCTAATGTGTGAAATATTGGGACGAAAACGACCTCTATCATCTGATTAAAAAGCAGTTAACGATTTGAACAATGGAACAATCGGTTGCATTGCAAGAATATTTGGTTGCAAAAATAGCTACCCAGCCACAAAACAATAGCTCTTTTATTTCTCTTGTAAAGAGTGAAGCTACAAAGGGAGCAACACATCAAGCAAGACAATGGCCATTGTCATCACATCCCCACCATCGACAAGCTTACGATATATCTGCATATTTATTTTGGTTCAGTAATTAAGTATTCGCCTTCAATATGATTGGGTCTTTCTTTGTAAAGCGTGTGAATTGGAATAGGCTGTTTTTAGTTGATATTCCAATTCCAATGAATGATAGGTGTGCAAAATGCAAGAAATTAATCTCCTGCCTAATCTTCCAGGTGAGCCAAACGGGCTCACTACCTTCCTAGAACCATCTTCTGGGAGATCATCTTCTAGGAAAACCATCTTCCAGAAGATGATTATCTTCTGGATATTCATCTCCCATGAACCAAGCAGGCCCTTAGTGAACATTAAATATTTCCTTGGGCTTGAAGACGCAATGACTCGAAAAGGGATACTCCTCTCATACAGAAAGTACAGTATTGATTTACTTAAAGATCCCACAAGTAGGACTCCACTCTAGGAACATTCCCTCCTCTCGACACCCAAAACCACACCAGGTCTCTGACCGACTTCATGATCATCCCCATCGGGCGGCTTTTGTGCTAAAAAATTTGCATATTTCTCTCGCACCATATACTCCACAACACAGCGAAATGGGTTGTCATCCAATATTCTCCAAGTTGCCCCTCCACATTAACGGACCCCATATCAGAAAATGGAGGTAAGGCGTAGCCGGTGTAACCCAACTCATACGAAAGGATTTTATGACGATGTTCCAAATCTCATGCGCCACCCCACAGTGGAGAAGTAGATGTGAGGCGGTCTCCTCCCCACTATTACACATTACGCAACAATTCGAGACCTCCTTCCCCCTTCGAATAAGCTGATCTATTATTAGGATTTTTTCTTTGAATAGAGTCCACACAAAGACCTTAATTTTTGGAGGAATGACTTCCTTCCATAATCTTGCGCCTTAGAATCTGACCAAGGGACGCCGCGTAAGCATCCTATAGTAGGACTTGAAACTAAAGGTACCATCTTTGCTCGGGGTCCATATCAGGCGGTCCTGACCGTGAGGGTGCCGTTGTGCCTCATATAGCCTCAGCATAAGATTTGAGAATGATGTCACCTCCTCGTCCCTCAGAAGTCTTCTGGTAACAACATCCTCTACCCCCCTCAGTTTCAGAAACAAACTCCACAATCCTTCCAAGAGGATTCACAGATATGGCATAGATATCCGAGAATGAGGATTTGAGGGGACCCATATCCACCCATGCATCCTCCTAGAAGCGGATGCGGGTACCACAACCCCAACTGAAACGCAGCCCTCTGGCGAAGAGGTCCTAAGTGCTGCATATGCTTTTCCACCAAGTGGAGGTTCCTCTATGAACCGTAACTTATACCCCAATTACCCATTAAGCGCCTGTACTTCTCGAGCAACACCACACGCCATAGACTGTCCCTTTCCTCCACCCTCTCCGCTAGCCAAAACCACTTTCCTAGTAGAGCGATATTGGTCCACCTCAAGCTGCGAATTCCATGTCCACCACATCCGACGGGTAGCTGACAAGTGTCCCAGTTAACTAGGTGATATCGTTTATCCATACCCGATCCCTCCCACAGAAAGTTCCGTTGAATTTGCTCTAGGCGGTTGATAACTCCCATCGGGCATTTGAACATTGACATGTAGAAGATGGGCAACGACGATAAGACCGCTTTGACAAGAACAAGCCGGTCTCCACTACTGAGCAACTTCTCTTTCCACGACGACAATCGTTGCTCAAACCTCTGCACTACCATTCCAATCTCTAGCTGTAGGTTGCCCAAGGCCGAGGGGAAGCCTCGGGTACTTAATTGGGAACTTCTCAATCGCACAGTTCACCGTCTGCGCCAAATCAACCATCAATCGATCATCTGTACCAATACCCATGATAGCCAACTTGAAGAAATTGATACGTTGTCCCGAGACAGCCTCATATACCGAAAGTACATCAACCAATGATCTGAACTCCGGAACCTCTACCTTCCCAAATATAATGGTGTCATCCGCAAATTGGAGGTGCGAGATGCGTCTCCCTTGAGCTCCCACCTTAATACACGTTTTGAGGTTCATTTGCCTGGCTCGCGATACAAGCCCCGATAACGCTTCACCCACCATATTGAATAGGAAAGAGGATAGTGGATCCCCCTAGTGGAGACCTCTGGAACTCTTAAAGTACCCCGCTGGAATGCGATTGATCAAGACCGAGAACCAAGCCGAAGAATAACACCCCCTCATCCATCTCCTCCAGGTTGTTCCAAACTCCAACCTGCCGATCATATAATCTAAGCAGTCCCAACTGATCCGATCGTACTCTTTCTCCATATCTATTTTCCATAAGGTAGCAGGTCGGCGATCGTGATGCGCCAAGTGGCTGGTCTCTTGAGCCACCGCAACCAGATCCACCAGTTGTCTGCCCCTCACAAAAGCTCCCTGATTGTTCGAAATTATCATACACATAACCGGTTTGAGTCTATTGGATAGGGCCTTGGCTATAATCTTGTAGAGACAATTTGTGAGGCATATCGGTCGGAAGTCGGAAATGTCATCAGCCCTATCTCTCTTGGGAATGAAGGTGATGAATGTAGAATTTAGACTCCGCCCAATGAAGCCGGATGCGTGGAACTCGTGCATAACCACCATCAGGTCCACCTTTATGATTTATGATTGCCCAAAAAATCTGTTTGTTCCATGCCACCAAAATGCCACCTGATGCGCCATCAGAATCAACGCCCATCCACTCCCCATTGATTTCCTCCAAGCACCGACGCCACTTTCCTCCTGTCGCATCTGCCCCACTTGGTTTCTTGCAATGTAATAACGGCTGGTTTGAGTGCATTGATCACCCGTTAACCCTGGCCTGTTTGCTCCCATCGTAGATACTCCTCACGTTCTAAGATAGCATCTTCATAAACCGCTAGCAGATGTCCCGCCCATACCAGAGGAGATGTGGGTTCCCCCCCCCCCACTACTCCCTTCCCATCTGACATCCGCCATTGTAACCTCACAAGTTCCAGAGCCCCACCCCGCCGCTTCTTCTTGTTCTCCTTGCGACTAACCCAGATGGACCGGAACACATTCCGAAGGGCCTCATCAGATCCCTTGAAAGACATCTCGAGGTCGCGTCCAACACGACTGAGGTGGTTGATGTCATTTGCCATACCCATCTCAACATCAGTTCCCTCTCCCAAGGGCCTCAACTGATTGTCGTTGGTGGTGGAGTCCGGTAAACCGCAGCCACAGAGGGGTCCCTCCTCCATCTCAGTATACTCGATCGATCTCCCCGTCAGCCTTACCGACAAATGGATGTCGGCGATCTGATTCGACACCTCGCCAATCAAATTCAGAATATCGGCAACCCCCTGAACTGTTGGAGTCGATGAATGTGCTAGGCCGAGTTTCAATGAGCCCCTAAGTCGCCGAGTCACTCCCCCCTCTCTCCCAGACCAGTTTTGTTCCACCGTTTCCCCATAGGCCCGAGGTCTTAGGCCCAACAGATTCGACCCAACTGATACTCGGACCGTCGTCCCAAAGGACCCCTTACCCATTTGCATAATGAAACCCCACAGGTTGGAGCTATAAATGGCCCACAAGGTAGTGCTCGCCAGCTGGCGGGCTGGCCCCCACTTGGATCACAAGCACCCCTTATCTGCTATTTGAGTTGCCCAAAGTCAACTCTGCGCACGTCCGACGCCATACTTCCAGAAGCCTCCTTTGGATTATGACGTGTCGTACCCCTAGCGAGTTTCCCTCCTCGAGACCCCTTATATATCCTTCCTCTTCATTGATAAACCCTAAAGCCCTTTTGTTGTCTGCCAATTTCTTCCATACATGGCATCCTAAAGCTTCTGTCTCCATCGAGTCCCAGGTACGGCAACTGACATCATCCCCATCGCCGGCATCCACAACGTCTCACCAACCTCCTTCGATTGCAGGTGTCCTTTTCCTTGTAAGGAGTACAATTCGATCCCAACCGTAAGTAACATCGACGGTGAGAGATCCCTCTCGGCACCACTCCGACGTTTGGGTTGCAGCGTCAACTCCGGCCATTTATAGTGGTTCAGCTGGTCAGGTGCTCGATTCTCGTCGTCGTAGTCACCTTCACCAGCCTTGGACAAAGGTAAGCCATCATTTAGATCCTGGATTTCTTCTGCAATCCTTACATGCACTTCGATGGTGGTTTTCTCCCAAATCCTCATGAGTATCAAATATTAGTGGGATGACTGATCTATCTCACTCTCACCAGGCCAGATATCACATTTGTACTTAGCCTTGTGAGCCAGTTTATGCATGCTCCACATCCTATGCATCTTGTTGTTGTCCATTACATCCTCAGGTACATCAAATCCAGTCCAGGCTTAGGCTTGGTGTATCGTTCAAGGGAACATGTAGGTATCTCTTCCTACACCAATGCGGATTGGGTTGGTTTTGCCACCGATCGGAGGTCTATATCAGAATTTTGTGTCTTTCTCAGAGGCAACCTAGTTGCCTGGAAAAGCAAAAGGCAAGCAGTGTTCTCCAAGTCAAGTGCAAAGGCCAAGTATAGGACCATTGCTTGTGAAGTCTTGTGGTTGCGTTCTCTCCTGTCGAAACTTGGATTTCCAATTAGCCACTCCATTCTTCATGGTGATAATAAAGCCGCAGAGAAAACTGCATCCAATTCAATTCTAAATGAATGAACGAACCATATGGAAGTGGACATTCATTTCGTTTGGGGAAAAGGTGGAGATAGATCCCTAGAGCTCATTCTCTAGTACTCAACAACTTGCAGACATCTTCATTAAAGCTGTTGGGCAGTGTATTCTTCAAGATGTTGTGGTCAAGCTGCTGGGCATGTTAGATCTTCATGCTCCAACTTGAGAGGGAGTGTTGTTAGTATGGTCTATGATCTTCACGTTATATTGGTACGCAGTGTGGGTGTGTATGTAGTATTTTACAACTTAGTATAAATGTTAGTGGGTGCCTCCTCACTCACTAAGCCTTTTTCATATTTCTCGATTTTTTCTTCTCTTTCCTAACCCTAACACCACCATTCTTATACCAAAACACTAACGTAACCCACAACTACTACGTTCTATCACGTCAAGTTTGAGAAGCAACAAAAAGGACTATAGACTCTCAGGGATTTCGCCCTGAACAAAATTACGTGGAAAAATAAGTCTCACAATATATATATATATATATATATAGAGAGAGAGAGAGAGAGAGAGACTGTGCTTCCCTAATCAGGGTTGCCCATTAGACAGCATAAAATGTACCCCAGTTTCCATCAAGAGAAAATCTCACAAGCACAGACTCTCCAAGTTGCATGCCATGGAAGCACAACTAGCCCAAGTCATAATAGTGTTGAACAAATCATGCCCGAGCAGCCTGGATGTCAGTCGTGGCAAATTCGATCACAAACAGTGAGATTTTAATCCTCAAATCATAATGAGCTTAATTTTGAAGAACCGCAACCAATCATTTTCCATGTAACAAGTCAACAATCAACAAAAAATCCATGACATCCCAAGTTGGGCTATCAATGGGATGGGTTCAGGCCCAGCCTTAAACTGAGGGTAATTTCCTAATGAGCATAAAACTTGAACTCAATAATGGCCCATTTGTTAATGGAACCTAAAATTAAGAAGTATGATATATTCCTGGAGCTCGTAGAACTGGAAGTTCACAATACGCAGAGCCTGGAAAGGATCTCTGTACATGTTAAACAGTTTGGGATGAATATAAAAACATTTGAGAATTTCAGAACTATCTTAAAAAAAAATAATAAGGGTCAATGGGAGCTCACCATATGTCTGAGATAAAACCCTTACTGTACCACCTTTTAGGCCCTGTGGCACAATATTTTTTCCTAATTCAATTCGTACAAATGGAAGACCATCATTTGAATTAAACTCTGCCCGAAATCACAACCATCAGACTATCCAAACCATCCGATAATACCACTTTAATATGGACAGTTGTTCATATCTACTCGTATGGTCCATATTAGGTGTTATAATCAGATGGTACGAATCATTTGATGGCTTCGTGGGCAAAGTTCAGTGAAATGACGACCTGTCATTTAGGTGACGTGGAACTGTAAAAAATGTTTGTCAAATGGCACCACAAAGCCAAAAAGTGGAGGTGAGTGTTATCTCAACCGGATGGTGAGCAGAGTCAAGCTCAATAAATATATAGTGGAGTTGATTCCTGTAAACTTCTCTATAGCACAAAAAGTGTCCATTAAACAAACTAAATTCATTCACTCCAGTACTTAAAATGTTATATACTCCAACCACTGAATAAGGCATGCAGAAGAGACTTGGAAGAAGCAATGTCAAGTTCAAACTGCTTACAGAGCGCTCCGTCTCAACATCATACTTCAGTATACGAAAACATTCAAGCCGCTCCTCTAGATATAAAGCATACATACGAACCCATGCTGAATAATCCCATGCTACAAGCAACAAAAAATAGAAAGAAGATGCTACGATGAGTCCCTGTTTATGGCTCAAACCTTCAACAACTAATATGAAAAGCTACAATGAGTGATACCATTTGGACTTGAATCGTCCTTAAAATGCGACAAGTTCAGCATATGACCTCTGCTCCTGCTATAATTGATGAGCTCTTCACGAAATGTAGGATCAACTTCCCTCAAAGCACGGTGTATGACAATCAAAATTTTCAAAGCAACCTAAAATAAATTCGGGAAGGTGAGCCAGATTGCAGATAAAGCATAAGCACAACAGTGTTTCCTTCGAGAAAAAGGGCCCTCGCAATTATAATAGCTAAACATAATATAGCAATGGGATCAATAGATTCAAAAAACCATTCTGATAGCCAAATTTCTTCATGATATCTACCCATGTATTACAGAAGCTTTTCATTATCCAAGTGCATACACATTATATTTTGAATATTCACTGGCCAAGAGGAGACTTCCTTTCATCTCAGTATATATTTGAACAGGGTCTATAGGTACAAAATCTAACACTTTCCAGATGATGAAGATATTTGATATTTTGGGGTATAAAAGCATGTTAAGACCTACATATGTAGCTACAGGTTCATGCATAGACAAATTGGATTCATAATTTGTGCTAAATGTGCCGTCTCGTGACAACCTAATAATCTAGTTAAAGCGACCAGTATTCAGATTTGTGATCATTTTGCAATCAACTGCTCGTCTCAATAAAGCAATATAAATGTAATCCCAAACTATCATAAGAGGTTCATCAAAAAATATAAAAAAATGATAAACAAGAATAGAAGAACCTATGATGGTCGGTCGGAACATACTGCCCAATTGTGTGTTTTAGTGAGACGTCTAGCAATAGCATGTATGCAATATGCAACATCAGCACGTGGTCTTGAAGCTGAACTCGCTTCAAAAATAGCTGTCAAAAAATTAAAGTGTTAATTGTAGGATGAATATATTTTATGATACAACAATAAGAAAACACCCGTAGTTGAGCTGAAGAAGTTAAATAAAACTGTTTATCTTGTATATTGAAAAGCATGTAAACTATGAAGTGTGAACTCACTACGTATATGTTTCTCTTTTGAAATTTGTTCAACATGGTTAGTGGCCTTTACAATCGCAATATCCAATTCCTGGACCACTAGATCAGAAATATTTCAGGTACCGCCTAATCTCAATAAATAAATTACAGGATGAGACAGACCAATAAAAGTTGCAGAAGAAAAAAAAATTACAAATTAAAAAAAGTTCCAGAAGAAAATGACCTTGTATTCACTGTTCACTTTTGCCAGTCCAACCTTTGTGGTATCCTTCAAAGCCCCAAGGGCTTTTCTTAGGCTCTGTTGTGTACTTCCAGCGCCCGCCATTCTATTTTTAAGGAATTCTAAAAATGAAAAATATATTTCTCGATCCCAATCCAATATAATGTATTATGATGGCAATAATAATGAGGGGTTTTTGCATTTCGTTTTTCCATTAGAAAGGATCCAGAAAATTACCTCAAGCACACTGGTACTTATTTTATAGAGCTGAGCATATCTTCTTCACGAAAAAGGAATAAAACAGCATGCCAAAAATGCATTACACCTAGCTGGGGAAAAATTCAAGAGATGTTTTATTTCATTAATGCAGTTCCCACAAATGTAATAAATCTAACAATATGAACTTCAAAATGTGAGTACGCAAATCAACTAATTAAGAATGTGTATGTCATGGTCAAAGAAAAGAAAAACCAAGAATGATCTTTATTTGAGAAAGGCTGCAAACAATAGATATAAGAAAGGAAAAGAACAGCTCAAAGTCTGGCACTAACCAAGAGAGTAAAATTGCATCTACTAGCTGAACATGTATTTTGGAGAAGCAACTCCTGCGGAACCTCCACTATAAAACAATTCAACACTGAAGGTGGGTATTAGTTCAATAAAACCTTAGCTTTCTAATGAACGATGTACACTGCCACATGGCTCCAATTTCATTTTCACAATAGAAAGGGAAAGAAAAACACATGTAAGGCAAGCAACAAAATTTTATCAAAGAAACGGGAATAACTTAGAATGAGGCCCCAATATGTAACGATGATCAAGCTCTACAAACCTGATAATTCCTTCGCAAACGACTGATTGAATTGAGGCAACCACCTTACCATAGTTGGATACTAAATGGCAGTTCGCTTGCTTGTAGGGTCGAACTACTTTGCGTGACTAGTTAGTTCGATTCAAAGGTGTTTGAACCGTTCAATTGAAGTGTGGTTTGATTGAGTAGATTCGAACTAGAGCTTGCTAGACTGGTTCAAATTGCTTCGATCGAATTAGTTCGCTTTGTTGAACCTAGTAGTTCACTTGTTCGAAGTTCACCTAGAGAACTAGTTTACTGGACTAGTGGTACAAAGAGGTTCACTAGACTGGTTCAAATGGATCAATCACATAGTAATTCACTAAAGATTCCTCGAATTGTGGGTTTCAACTAGTTCGCTTAACTTGCTTTTTATTGGTTAGTTCGACCATTGGATCAAACCGCTGCAACCATCCATTTGAGCATAGCTGTTCGTACTAGGATTGCTAGTTCCCTTGAATTGAATTGGCTAGTTCAAATATCAACCGAACCACTGAAACCATCCATAGTAATGCGGCTGTTTGATTACTAGGAATTGTTTGAGATAAAATCTGTAATAAGATCTAATTAGAATAGAGCTTGAGTTAGGGTTTGGTAAGGAAGAAGAGGGGGAAAAAGAGAAGAGGGAAGAGAGAGAGAGAGAGATTTGGGGTTTTGAGTTAAATTTTCTCACCCGCTTTTTTTTTTTTTGATCGGTAAAAAAAATGTATTGAAAAGCCAGCAAGGTGCTGGAAGAAACAATACAATAAACAGGTCCACAGAACCGGGACCCCAAAACTACCAACCAAAGGAATCAACAAAGCAGAAACAGATAATAGGCTCCCATGTGAAGCACTAATACAAACACCCCCACCAACATAAGTAGACTAAGCCAACACTTCCTCAAGTTGGGGCATAGATATCAATCATGCCCAACTTGGAGGTGACATCAATTCATATAGTCAATTCTTCCCTACTGCCTTGGTGAATACATTCGCAAGCTGATCATCTGTGATAACTTGAGGTATACATAACTCCTTGGATTCAACCTTCTCCCTTATGAAACAACAATCTACTTCGATATGTTGGTGCGCTCATGGTAAACGGGATTTTCAGCTGTGTAGTGCCGCGTCATTGTCTCCATAGAGTATAATGGAGAGTGTCACATTAACTCCAAGGCCAGCTAGAATAAAACGTAGCCACATCCCCTCAACGGCTCCCTGAGAAAAGAGGTTCCCCTTCTTCTCCGTTAATCCTATGATTTTTGTTCCATTGGAGATAGAGTGGGCCTACATCCCAACATACCAATATGTTTCAAAACATCAAGACTATACTTTCTTTGTGATAGAGCTATCCCTCTCTTAGACCTAGCAACTTCTATCCCAGAAAGCACTTGAGTGGGCCCAAGTCTTTAATGTCAAATACTTTGCTTAAGTAGTCTTTTAGCTTGAGTATCTCTTCATTGTCATCTCAAATAACAATGATGTCATCTATATATACAACGAGAGCCATGAGATGAACTCCTCTCTTTACAAATAGAGTCTGGTCATAATGACTCCTCTGATACCTGAATCTCATCACAGCATCACTGAATTTTTTGAACCATGTCCTGGGGGATTACTTCGGCCCGTAGGTGGCCTTCTTCAGTCTACATACTTTACACTTCTCCACCAGAAAAGAGAGAAACCTAGAGGAAGGGTCATATACACCTCTTCTTTCAAGTCTAGGGTAAAAAGGCACTTTTTACATCCAACTAGTACAATGGCCAATCTTTGTACACCAATAGTGAGAGAAGGACTCTAATGGTATTTGATTTGGCTACTGGTGCAAATGTCTCGTGATAATCCACACCCTATGTCTATGTGAACTCCTTTGAGACTAACCTGGCCTTATATCTTTCAATCGAACCATTTGGCTAGTATTTGACTGTATAGACCCATTTGCATCCAACTACATTTGCTTTTTTAGGAAGTTTCACAACTTCCCAAGTATCATTCTACTCCAACGCTTTCATCTCCTGTATCATAGTCTCCTACTGTAATCGAGACAAAGCATCAGAAACACATGTTGGAACTGAAGTAGACTCTAGTGAGGTAAGATACAAACTTACTGATTGGGTAACGAGTACAAGACCCGAAGCTTTGTGCAATGGGAACATTAAGACCAAAAACTTGTGAACCTGCCTCTTGAGATGAAACTTGATCAATGGTCCAAGAAGGAGTTTCTTCAGGAGGCTCTTGTAACTTTCTTCTTAGAAAAGTCTTTCTTTTCCCAACCTATCGAATATATCATCATTTTCAGTGGGCACTTCCTTCTCCTATGGTTGTGCCCCTTCTTGTTGTTGTTGTGTTTCTTCTTCTCCCTCAACATTATCACTATCACCATTATTTTCAATGTACTGCAGAACAACAGTGCTCTCTTCTTCTTTGGAGCTCTCCCCCTGAAGGAGGCACTGGGGAGAACAATAGACTGGCATAGACTCAAAGAATGTAACATCCATAAAACAAATATTCACGCAATATATATATATATATATATATATATATATATATATATATATATATATATATATGTTTTCTAAAATGCATGGACGTTCAAGTAAAATGCAACTTCTCTTCAGCCGCCATTTTTTGGTTGTCAAATCAAACAGCTGAAAGTGATGGATGAGTAGATGAACTTGAAGTCATCCTAGTTGCGTGTCGTTGTTACAAAACTATCATAATCAATTTAACAAACATACACTGTTTTACAGCAATATGACTAAATAACATTTTCAAAGACAAGATGTCTATCTAGAAATTCACTTGAAACAAGTATAATTTGTGTCTTGTGCCCACTCTAAGGCACCATTGGCTTCGCTTCTAAGGCACCACTATCTGTGAGAGATCTAGAAAACAGACCTAGGTAGGTCCACATGGCATGAGTCAAATCAATCCAGGAATTCTACATGAAAGGCCACCCCAAAGTTCGCACTAAATGGCTAATTTTAATAGTTTGAACAAGACATGTTTGCATGTTAAAAATAGACCATTGCCATAAAGATGAACAACGGTTCACCTAAAGTGCAAAAGTAAATTGATCAGACAATTACGAACGATTGATTTGTGGGAATTTTGAGCCGTGGACAATTTAAGGTTAGGGATATTACATGGATCATCGTAACAAAGTTCGGTTTCAGCAATATTTCGGTGGGGGGACCGTTTCAGATAAATTCAAGAAAATTTTGGGGATTATAAACTATAAATATATTGGTGTAGAAGATGGAGACAGCTCCATTTTTGTCATTCAGAGTGGTCATGATTCAAAACTCGAAAGCTTTTAGTTAAAATTAACCGAGATCATGTAAATCTCGATAATAGTTATGGTTGTTCATTTTATTGCTTTGAATCACATGCTAGAAATGTTTTTCCATTCCAATCTTCGACATCATAGATCTTTAGTTCATGATCTTCAATGCATATACCACGCTTCGTAAAACCATGTACCATGTACTTGGAAATCAGTTTGCACTCCAAGATTTAATCATGCAAGCGGACGAAGATTACTTCATGTACAGCCCGTCGTACGCAGCCATCATGCCTAATACAAACTCTTTAGCAATTGGTAGTGGACAAATAAAGGATTCCACCTCAAACATCTTTGAAATGGTCAATGAGGCGTCACCTACATCAATCAATAGATAAGATGCTCGTAGTCTGACTTTTTATGACATGTAGCATGCAGATTTTTACCAATCAAACTGGTCCAAGTCATACAACATCATATGAACTGACGCTAGCTTAAAAGGATGCCATCATAGGATTCAAACCACTCAACCTGGAAACTTTAATATGAGTGTGCTTTAATATCTAAGGGCCCATATTGAATTGATCGGATTGGATGGTACAGATTCACTGTGGGTACTTCATATGATGTCCAACCAAAGACATTGATGAAGTGGATTGGTAAAAAGTAGGCGCCATGCGGCAACATGCTTTGCGAACTGTAAGAAATAATCTGGAACGTCTGATCTCTTGCCCCGAGGTATGATTCTGCCGGTGTACATTTGGATGATTTGCAAAGTTCTTTAGTCCATCAACAAAATAGACCATTAAAGGAGCAAATATTGTAGCTAAAACTGCAGAATCTCTTTCATGTATCAATCTTCTTTCATAATTTTCAGAATCTGACTCTAAAACCAACATCATTCGCGTACCAATCCCTATCCTAAAGATAAAATTGCGGAATCTGAAAAAGTAAAACCCAAACCCTAAACGTACCTGACCTCGCTTCAACATTTCTGAGGTTGGAAGTTGGAAAGCTCTGTCCTCTGTGCAATGCTCTATTCCATCTGCTACGGTTTCTGGGTTTGTGGTCCTAGAG
This sequence comes from Chloranthus sessilifolius, assembly GCA_021018995.1. Lineage (NCBI taxonomy): Eukaryota > Viridiplantae > Streptophyta > Magnoliopsida > Chloranthales > Chloranthaceae > Chloranthus > Chloranthus sessilifolius. The sequence continues at coordinate 25,554,154 of CM037597.1, read as the reverse complement.
AGAGAGAGAGAGAGAGAGAGAGAGAGAGAGAGAGGGAGGGGGGGAGCGAGGGAGGGAGGGAGGGAGAGAAACCCGTGAGAAGAGAACAACTGAACGAATTATATATATACATATATTCTAATCTCAACCGATTGAAATCATTTCTCTAAAAAAAAAATCGATGAGTAGAATAAATAACTAAGACTGCATTCACATCAGATTACACATCGCATTGCTGTGATCAAAAGATTTTTAATAAATTAATAAATATACGCAGCTATCATTGAAGAGCGGCGAAACAGGAGACATAAATGATGATTTTGATTACCTGAGGAAAATGGACGGCTGAGATTCTTTGGAGAATGAAGAAACAGAAACTGCGATGAAGAGGAAGAAGAGGAAAGAAGAAGAAGAAGAAGTTGCGTGAGGTGGCCACACTATTTATATATACATAGGCCAGGCCCAACCGTACACACTTGTTATTATTTGCTTCTTTTGATTCTCTAATTAACTGAGGGTTTATATGAATATTTTATATGGATATTCGTGCCTGACCCCACAGCCACACGCCAAAAGGTGCTTAAATGATTTTATATCATTAAAATTTTATACCTTCAAAATATATATATATATTACCTATTGGTGGATATCAATCATCCGATTGATTAACTTTAATATCAGTTATTAAACCTAAAAATAATGGTGATTTATAATTCACAGACCGGCTGATTTTTATCTCCCTAAAATACTATTTTTGGGTCCTTCAATCTATGGTTTATGACTTTATATGTAGGAATCGCTCAAATATTAAACCATTGATACTGTATGATGGTCATTTATTAAACGACAGTGAAGGGAATTGGATCATATTTTATAAAACGTTACTATTACACCAATCAAAAACCAATGCTCCCGAAGTGAAGTGAATCGGAGCAAAATCGACTTAAAATCAATAATGAACCAAACCAGTTTGGCTTGGTTTAGTTTTAGATTTGGTGGTCGAAAGCCAAAAATCGGCTGAGTAGGATGAGAAAATTGATCAGATAATTGAAAATAACTCTTTAAATATAACAACAATAATAATAATATATGAAAAAAAAGAAAATTAAAAAATTAAACGACTGAAACCAAATTCCGATCGGTTTCATTCAATCTCAGTTCAGGTGGGGGGGAAGTTTAGTTATTCGAAACCGACCGTTTTTTGTTTGGGTTCAATTTTGGGTGCACCTAAATTTTGGTTCACTCAACCTAATTTTCACCCCCTACATTCACAACTTCAAAATATTGATAACACACCACCCTTTTATCGGTGCACACTAATTAGTTAAGTGGAGAAGCACCCAAACTGGTGCTCTTGCCTAATGCCTATAACAGTCAAAGTTATCTGCCACTTTAGATAGATACATGGATTCGCGAGCTTACCCATTTGAGAAAAAGAGGAAAGCGAGATAAAAAGGGGGAAAGATCAAAGTTGGCAGGAGAGATTTCAATTACGTGCAAGTATAAAGCTAGATGTAAAGATTTCCATTGGTGTATCCTGTATGAGTAACTTTAAATCCATCCATCAAATCTTTTAGTTCTCCTACTAGGAAATATATTGACTGCATCGAGTCAAATGATTGAAATTATTTATTGGTCCAATCTTTCATACGATGGGTCTTGAGATCGTGGGCATATGATCAAACGGTCATTTTTTTATTTCACATCGTACACACTCAAAAAAATGACCTTAAAATCAATTTTGAGCTTTCATGTGATATTAAGGTCACTTTTTTTAGATGTATGCCACGTGAAATAAAATAATGACCATCTGATGGTACACCCATGATCTCAAGATTCATCGTGTGAAAGATTGAGAGAAAAAATAATCTCTATTGTCAGATTCAACGCAATCAATGTGTTTCAGCGTGGGTGGACTCAAAGATTCAATAGGTGGATTTAAAGGCATCCTTTATATTAAAGTGAGTTTGTTGGTTTGAACCATAGTGACAAATATCATTTTCGGTAATTTTTTAGTGGGAGGTCCTTTTACTACATTTCGGATTAATTTCGATACATTTCGAAAAAATTTCGAGAAAGTTTCAGAGATTAAAAATATATAAAAATTATATTTAATATATTTTTTAAAAATTAACAATTGATCTAAGTGGCCAACCACTGACACTGAGCTCAAGCATAGAACAATAGAAAACAAATTGACAAAGGGTACCATTATGCTCATCCCATCTTCTTCATTCGGCATGCATTGACCACCTTTGAATCAGATGGTGGAGGTCGTTTTTCGACATCATCTTCTGCACAATGGATCTATGGATCGTGGGCATACCATTAGATGATTGGTTTTTTATTACAAATGATAGACATCTCAAAAAGTGACCCTAAAATCATATAACCTCCATCACGCTCAATCATGATTTTAACATTACGTTTTGAGATGTATGCCATGTGTAATAAAATATCGACCGTCAGATGGTATGCCCACGATCCATAGATCCAGTGTGCAAAAGATGAGAATGAAAAATGACCTCCATCATTTAATTTAAAGGCGATCAATACATACCAAATAAAAGAAGTGGGGTAAAAAAACAGCTTTTTGGGATGCATAAACGATAGCCATTACAAACTGCAGCCATTTTTTAATTGTGTTTAGTCCCGAATAGGAAAAAAAACATAATACTCCTATATAATAGTGGATTGCTTTACCTTCAGCAATCAAATAGCAAGCGGTGGTAAGTACGGCGCCAACCAACTAATCTTTAGCCATATTTTAGAAAAAAAAAATTAAATATTAAAACAAAAATATTGAAATTTACCGACATTTTGAAATTAATGAAAAGTATAAAAATTTCTTGGAAATTTTTGTTTGACCCTCATTTGGGCAAAATTTGTCCCTATGGTTTGAACACCTTTAAATAGGAAAAGTTATTTTTAAGTGGTGTAGTATAACAAAGTTGGTGGGCGATTAATAATCTCCAACACCATTAAACAAAGAAAATAGTGTTAAGTGATTTGAGTAAGATAATATAAATCATTTTTTGTCTCAATCTCCAATACAACAGATCTTGAGATCATGGGCTTAGCATCTGACGATCACATGTTGTTTTCATGTGGCACACATCCCAAAATGAGAATATAAATAATTTTTACAAAATGTTGAGATCGTTCGCATGACACACATCCTAAAAAGTGAATGTCAATTACTTGCAACATATCACCTCCACACTAATTAATATGAGAAACCATCAACCATGACCCGATTTAATTTTTGCCCGATCCAATCAAACACAGTGGATCAAGTTTATGGGCCCAATTGGATTTGAGAGAACAGATCATGACTCGTGAGTGTTAGATATTATGAATTGACAATTGAGAAAAACTTTCAATTGGTAGCATAACACCAAATTGATGGCACTTAGAGAATAAGTGCATTGCTTAGGTTATATTTAATAAAAGAAATTTGAAAACTCATCTCCACCATATATTTTTTAGTCATGATATTTAAATTATTGAAATCAGTCAAACTTTGATGAAGGTTTGAGAAGACGCTTTTAGAGTTTTTTTATTTATATAATTGATCTAACGCATCCCTAGTGCTTCACATGACACTCAAATAGTACTTTGGGTGTCACGTGAAAACTCCACAACATCTTGGAGGTTGCTTGACCGTCCTCTCATAGAGGACGAATCCAGCTCCTATCAAAATATTATTTTTTTAAAAGGTCGGAGTATTTATGTAACGCCCCGACGTCACGTGTCAAGATATTATCATTTTTGGATGATTTTACATAGTCCCACCAGTAGCCATTTTCTTTTAAGGTTTTGTTTTTGACATGAGTCGACTGGATATATAGCCGCCACACTCACTCAAAACGCGTCTTGTATGTAAAAGTGAAGCCGTTACTTATCTTCTAAGATCAGGACAACTATTTACTCAATGTGAGACTTTACAATTTATCACACTAATTTATATTTGTGTTGTGCTTAGGACCACCGTGTCGTGCACAACAAACCGAAGTTATTATAAATTTGTTATAGATGGCCATGCAGATTGCAATTTCTCTGCTCCTCCACATCTATTGTACATTTAAATGGCAAAACATTGCATTTTTTAAGCTAAGCATGATGAATGTTGAAAAAAAGATAAAAGGATTCAATAAAATATTCTTCATTTGATTTTTCCTTACGTTGCTTCCTTGTATCCTTTGGCACCAACTTGTCAACTTTACACTTATGAAGGCAAGCAAATGCGTTATGCTTTATAATGTGGAATGATAGACCAATTGAAAATCAAAGGTTCTCTCTCTCTGTGGGTCTGTTTGGTCCCTCATCTATGTGTGAACTGTCAATAATTACATATATGGAAGTTTTTGTTTCAAAAAATGTGATATTTTTTTAAGACATCTTGGTATATATTGGTCCTTTATTTAGGATAGTGGTATTTACAATTGGAGATTCGTTCCCCTCAATTGATGGTTCTACTTCCACCGTTAATACAAGTGAGTGTATTGAAAGATGATGGAGATCGTTTTTCTTTCCAAACTTTCATATAATAGATCTTGAGATCACAACCTATCTATCAAACACTCAAATGTTGATTTCATGTGGAGCACATTCTCAAAATTGATCCAAGAATGGTCGACATTAAAGTGCTCTAGTGAAATAGTATCAAGGGTACAACTATTCTCATCCATTTTGGTGTAAGTACCAAACAATTTTCACAGAAGAAAACATTTGATTGATTTGAGTCAAACTCTGCAGATTGTTTTTTGTTCCAATCTTCCAAAAAATCGATCTTAAGATTATGTTGCACCTATCAGATGGTTAGAGACACATCCCCAAAAGTGGCGTAGATCATGTGCAAAGGAGTTGATAGATCATAACCATCATCATGATAGAAATCCTCTAACATGTGTGATTTTCATAGAACTACAAATGATGGCCATCAACATGAAGAACCTTTACCTTTCTATATATATATATATATATATATATATAAAAGGAGCCATTACTTGCACAAATTTTTCAAGTGATTGCACCAAATTTAAAGAAAGACGTGGTATTTCAGGGCCATGTGATATGTAAAAATGTAATATGGGTCATCTGATTTGAAGTTCATGATCAATAGATCTCTAGTACATAAAATTGGAGCAAAATATGATACTTGTCATATGATCTATTGTAGTCAACTGTTGAATTATATAATAGCCTTTGATTTCATTTAATCAAATGATGAAAATCATATTTTGTTCTAATCTTTTGCAATTGATATCTTTAAATCATGGCCTTCAAATCAAACGGCTTAGATGACATTTTCACATAGTAGAGATCGCCAAACTTGCAAGTCTTTCTTTTAAATTCAGTGCAATCCGGTGCAATCACTTGAAAAGCATGTGCCAGTAATGACTACCATATATATATATATATATATATATATATATATATATATATATATATATATATATATATATATATATAAATGCTTCACATTTCCCATTATTCTTTTAGAGGTTGTGTATGGCATAGCTCTCTCTTAGCTGCTGCCATAGCGAAGTTCACTTGCTTTAGCAAGTTCCCATCCTCTTTACTAGCATCCTAGTACCTGCTTTATTAGGTACCCCTTCTCTTTGCATAGCAAGATTTCATGCACGATTTACCTGTTCAACAATTCTACCCTCCTCTCTACTCACTCCTTGCCACGGCAAATTTTATTTTCTCTGGTAGGGAGTTAGTAGAGAGCAGAGAGGTTGCTGCTAGAGCAAGTAAACCCCTCTTTGCAGTGAGTTAGAAAAGAGAATTGGAACCAACTAAAGCATTAGAATCAACTAAAGCAGGTGAAATATGTTGTGGCAGGGACTAGCAGAGAGCTATGTCATACGCAGCCAGCCTCTGCCAAAAATCACTTTTTGAGAGTGGTGATTATATCCACGGATGACCATTTCCCTCTCCAGAGAGGGAAATGGTCAGGTCCTACCAAGCATAACCGAATTTCCAATCCTACCCCATCCGTTGCCATTGGAAAGCAGAGAATCTTGACTCTCTTGGTTTTCACTTTTTTATAGCATGACATGCAATCAAGATTCTCCTGTTTCTAAGGGCAGCGGATGGGGTAGGACTGGAAATCCGATTCTACCTAGTAGGACCTGACCATTGCCCATCCAGAGAAAGCTTTAAAAGAAAGCTTTAATGATTCTTAAGTATTTTAAGATTTGTAAAAATCAAAATTTGAGAGGTAATAAAGGACCTTGATTCCTTCCTCCAAGGTCCATGTAGAGCACCGGGCATTGTTTTGAATTTTAAAAAAGTTATTAAAAAAAGAAACAAGTTAAATACAAGTCAAACATTAACAAATTTTAATGGTCTAGATTTCAAGGCTCAAAAAACATCCGATAGAAGTAAGTGTTTGATTTTTTTTTTTCAAAGATGATCTAAACAATGCACCCGAGCTCCAAGTGACACCCTTTTTTCTGGCAACAAAATACACATCGCAATATGAAGTAAAATAAGGCACTATGTAAGTAGGCAACCAAACCGACACACATCCCAATAGAAATGCAATTGTGACGAGCCAAGTTATATATATATATATATATATATATATATATATATATATATATTCGAGGCCCGGGAATATGGGCTGCAATGCATGATGAATCCATGCCTTCTAATCAGGTGGTATCCATGTGGAAACCATCAAGGGGATAGGGTGAGAGGGAAACTTGTCTATACATGTTCAGAGATCACTTAAAAGATTTAAGTATAATTCAATGCATATTCATTGTCCAAAATGTAATCAAAGGAAAAAAAATACAATGCACCAAAATATATAGGACGGTACCCAAACTTTAACCACGATTTTCACATTAAAAATATTCATGTTTTTTTTTTCAAGATTACATGCGAGATAACACATGATCTAAAAACAGGTGTTGTTTTGGGATCACCAGTCACGTGATCTAAGATTACAATGCAAAGATTCATCCACGTATTTCCACCCATATACCCTTTTTTCTATATATAAAGGGAAATGAATTTTTTTTTTAATGAAAAATTCCCTCTTGTTAGGTAAATTGGGATTGAACTTGTCACATTGCGCACCTTACATATGAGCTACAGGCCCAACCACATTCTAAGTATGTGAGGCCACATTGGAATCACGGCCTTTAACAAGCACACCGTCTTCCTTAATATAAAATGAGATAATTTAAAGGAAGCTTAGGTTGAATTTGGGTTTAGCTCTTACAAGAGCAGACGCAGCTCTCTTCCTGCTCTCTATCGGAATAGAAGAGCAGCTCTTTCACTTTTTGGCTCTTGACAGAGAACTACTTTTACATTTGATAACTAAGCTCCTTGCCTCAATTTGCTCTGGAGGGAAACTATTTTAAGTGATAAAACTGCTCTATGCCTGCTCTATCTCAGAGCATACAAAAAGCAGGTAAAGAGCTGCTTCCGCTCTTATAAAAGCTAACCCAAACACAGCCAAAATCTTCTTTAGTAGAGCAGGTAGAGAGCAGTTTTTATCACTTAAAACAGTTCCCTGTCAAAGTAAATGAGGCAAGGAACTGCTTTACCAAACATCAAAGCGGTTCCCCACTTGAGCCAAAGAGTTCTTTGGCCTGAAAGAGCTATCCCTAGCGCACCCTTAGTTACTGTTGAAACTCTTGCTTGATTATGGTCTATTCTCTCCCCACCAATTTGCCAGCTGTTTTAGTGACAATTACACCTCAGGCAAGTGGGAGGTATTTGTAATGCAAAAATATTATAGCTATCTAGTAAAAGGTGGAGTGTGCATCAGCTCTTACATAAAATTATTATGCCCTCAAACCTCCCAAACCATAAATTTACATGAGTATAACAACCATGCTCGTAACCGGCACAACCGAATCCATTAAATCGACATCTATGAGTGGGCAGGAGGTGGGCCTACAGTTACAAATGATAATATTTTATAATTTATATGGGAAAAATATACAGTCCCCCAGTGTCATGAAAGTAGAGCGCCGAGCTTCTCCTTGGCTTCTTCCTCAAATGGCTTCTCGGCCAATGTGGTGGTGTGGTGTTCTAAGTATTCTTTGCTGTTCATTTCTGTTAATCTGTAACAATGTGAATTATAAAGATATCAGGTGCTACTAAGCAAGCAAAACTTCATTAACCATTGGCAATCTATGACCATAAAGAAGCACATGGTCGAACAAACTGCTAAAATCTTTCAACCGTTTGGGGATAGAAATTAGCATACAGACTACACTACAATTCACAAACTACCACTATAAGAATAAATAGTGAATTCTTCTCAGAGAAAATTGCAAATGTTTTCTGAATGCATCGATCAAAAGAGGGTTGCGGGTCCTATAGAGCCACAATACTCTTGTGATACACCAACGAGTGGATCAGCATATTTTAAATGGAGAAAACCTATATACCGTTTAATTGGTGCAGTATGCATTGATATAGATTCCAGAGAAAGGTGTAGCCCAAAAGTTATACAGATCTTAGTTCCAAACCTTTCGATCAATGGAGTTATACAAGGCTGAGTGCCCACCATTCGATAACTGCCCAAAAGCAGGTAGCAAATCAGGCAGGAAATCATGGTGTTTTCTTGGGCCATAATGGAGAGTGTATGCAGCGATTGGATGAGGATGTGGGCTAAAATTTGGGTATGGGGTGTTTATGCACAGTTTTTTTCCATACAGTATATACCTGACCCGAGTGTATCTCCTCCTTCTAGGGAAGTGCTCAGTTATTTATGTGGACACAAATCAGTCAAAGTATACTTCTGACCTTTCACTGATTAGGTGCTCAACAAGATCTGTGCATTCCCCAAGCATTGGGAGATTGACCCAAGTTGCCGCTGCTGGCACTTGGGTTGGGTACATAATACCAACTCTACAATTTCTGTCAAGGCTGATAGCAAATTATATGGTTTAGAATTGCATGATGTTAGCAGCATACCTACTGATTGTGCGGTCTTTCATGAATCCCAACTCATTGTCCACACAAAGGTCAAAATCATCATTCTTCCTCGACCGCGAAGATGTTCTAGGCGCCATCTTTTGAGCATCAGACACCGTCACAATTCGTTCAAATAGTCCAATTGGAGATGCCTCTGCCGTACATAACAGCCTGGCCTTGCTTTCGTACATCACCTGTAACCACAATTTTTTTTAATAAATGGCCTATAGTCATAACAGAAGAAACCTTCTGCACTGGATACCAAATCAATTTGCTATAGAAATGCATGGTACAAATTAAAACTGTCAAAAGTTTCTGGGGAAAAAATAATTTGCAGCGCTATTCAGTAGTTGTGAACAACAGGCTGGAAAGTGCTGAAGAGTTGCACAATAACAGTAGTTGAAATAGGGTACTCGGGCATTATAGTCATACTCTGTTCTGAAAATCGATAGTTGCATAATACTGTGAAAGTTTGAATTTCACAGATATCAAGACTGAACAAATAAATTGTTTAGCCTTTAGACTTGATATCTGTGGAAGTCCTTTCTAACATAACATCAGGAAAATAAGCATCCACTCAATCGTTTAAAAAGAGTACAGTACGTATCACCAAATTTCAAAAAGTTCATAAAAAGGGATCAAATCGGTTTGCCAGAAACGCCAAACCCATATTAATTGTCACAAATCTTCATTAAGAAGTAATAACAGATGAAAAATTACTGCAGATTTATTGTAACAGTGTTCAAAGATTTAATCATCATAACCTGGAGACGGATCGAGGCACGAAAGATCTATGACCAATCATAACCATGAATCACAAAAACACTGGAAAAGAGAAAAATCAATAGAATAAGCTGATTCATACCCCCAATTGATCTGACCCTGTAACTAGAAGAAATCTTATAAAAAAAACGATCCAAATACTCCAATATTACCTGGTTTGATCAACCCCTGAGAGCAGAGGCTCCAAAAACCGCAAATCATGAAATCTCACAAAACCAGTCGAATCTCTTGAATGAGGCATCATCATCATAGTGTCTTCACAATTCACAAAAGAAGTAGGGGGGGTGAGAATCTGATTAAGGCTTGGATTGGTCATCCGAAGTCAATGTTGACCTAGCTGAAGTCAACATGACGTCATGCAAGAACAGTTGACTTCAATACCAACTTGACTTTGGAGGGTTTAGATGGAAGAACTAGGGTTGGAAAGTGAGTATTAGGTTAAGTTGAAGGTGAGAGAGAGAGAGAGAGAGAGAGAGAGAGAGAGCACAAAATGACCTAGTTATGGTTGGAGTCCTTACTGGTGTTTATATTAATTCTAAATGACAAAAGTACCCTTACATCACACTCACCCAATATATGACTAACACATCACTATAAAACCTATACTACATACATCCCAATAAGACGGATGGGGGGGGGGCATGTCCCCAGTAGTTATGGTGTAAGTATTGCAACAAAGATGCCAAGAGGTTCCCTTCCTGCTCAGACAACAAGAAGTAAGGACAGGAGAAACAGAGATGTTAAAACACAAAAAGCAGTCAAATAAAAGAAAGAAAGTGGGGAATTGATATCTCCGAAAAGCCAAGAGAGGTCATTTTCTGGAATAGAGATCAGAGGAAAAAATTGAACAAAGGTATTACAGAAGTAAAGTTCAGATCTAATGGATATTTTTAAGTAAAAGAGCAAAAGGATTACACCGTTAAATCCTGAGTGATTTAACTTAAAAATAGACAAGAATCGCAGAGTAGGATAGTCAGCAACCACTGAAATGACAAGAAGAATAAACAGTGAAATTGAAAATAGAGTAAACTGATGAGGGGCAAGAGAACATTTGATTATTACTTTTTGTTAGCTGGGAGAATATCCGTAACCAGAAAGTTCTGTTATAAAAACCTTTCAATTGAACAATGCGGCCAACCATTAGAAAAATATATTGTTAATAGAAACCATAAAAAGAACAACTACGGGAGAAAGATTTAAGTGCTGGAGGGAGAATAAAAAAAGAGTGAAAGAAGGAAAAGGAATAATGTATGGAAGACAAAAATTATGCTAAAATGGTAGTCGTTATACAGCCTTTTATGATATTATAAATAGAACGGAATTGAAATAACCTTACCTTTTTCGTATTTATAAGATGTATGGTTCACGTATGAGGTAGGTATGATAGGGATTGGTTCCTAGACACTTTGGTGCCAAATTTTGTTGATGGTGCAAAAAGAGCATGCTTGTAATCAAGAATATGCGTTGAGGTAGGCACGACGCTATATAGTTCACAACAAATGGGTTTGCAACACTATCTTTATCCAATGGGACTTGGGAATATAGTCCATTCAGTCATAGTTTCTGTCACAGCAACTTGGTGTTAAATCAGAATAGAACCAGAAAATTATAAAACTATTGTCAGCCACAGCTATTGTCCTGTGCTCAAGCATATATATTGCCTACTCTGAATTGGTTTGAGCCACTTACTAGCCACTCTATACATTCATTGGCAACATCTTGAAAAAGAAAGGGATTGATTTTTTGTACATTATTTCTATTCATTTACCAGCTAGGTAAACAATGGATGGAATGGACAACACACATAAAAATTTAGTTGTACACACCATACAGAATCCTTGGCAAGGATACTATTTTAAAGCATCAAAGGTAACATACCTTACTAAGTCAAGAGGATAAGTAACCACTAACCATAGAGTTGGCAATGTTCTCATTATTCAATATGATGCTTAATGTTCACTAATAAATGACAACCATTGCAGTTTGACCTCCCATGTCATAGATATACTCAAAGCAAAGTAACAATTAACAATAAAGTTCAAACATAATTTCTTTTTTCTCACTATTCTATCTAAAATTTGCCAGTTTGACCCTCCATGTCACAATTATAATCAGAATAACCTAGCATTTAGCAAATACTCCTGACACCAACAACACGAGATACCTATAAGATTCACAGATTCAAAGTTCCTGAGGACAAACAACAAAATAAACCATCTTTGAATCTTAATATGGTTCAGGAATTACACACCAAGACCCAATATAATGGTATTCTGGTGCAAAAATAAACCAGAAAATAAGAGAGAACAAAAAATACCTACACCATAATTAATGATGTAGCAGAGAAGAGACGACTTAAAATAGCAAAGCTAATGACACTAATTATGAAGAGCATGGCATGCTAAATAGGCAAAATAGAATGCAGTCAAAAAAAAAAAAACAGAACTAAATTCAGCATGAAAGATCGGGACAGACATCAGCCAAAGTGACAAACCGATAAGCTGCAGTCCTATTGTGGAGCCCAAATATAGGCACACCCTCCAATGCAAGAGTATGGAATTTCTCTACAAAAGAAAGAGTCAAGTCTATTAAACTCAAATAAATTTAAAAAATAATATATCCTTTTGACATCTAGAAATGTCATAAACTAGACCGCCAATTTTTATGGCGTTAAATTTCTTATGATACTCAAAAAGAAAACAATGACTTACTGAACAATCCAAAATAATCTGCAGCTCCCAGAGGTTTGTCACAAAGATCTTCAAAAGCAAAATATGCACATCCATTAGCTCCTAGTGGCACCTGATAACAAAGCTCAAATGCCTGACTTTGTTGTTCATTTCTCACCCAAAGACTACAGTTATTGCCAAAAAGATCTTTTTTTCGTATAGATAAAAGATATATTTAAAATAAACCTGCAACATTCGCCCCATAACAACTTCCACCACTTGTGGACTGGCTGTTTGTTGTCCAATTAATTCTTGAAACTTTTCCTTAAGGAGCACAGAGTTCTCCTCTCCAACAAAATAGAGGCCTTGTTCAGCCTGTAATATAAGCAATAAACATATAATATTTCTGAAAGACATGTCATAGGAATGAAAAATATGGAATTAGAAGTCAAAGCAAAAAATAAGAAGTATCAGGTTTAAAGATTCAAAGGACAAAGTTCTAACCAAACTTTCCAGATTCAGTTCGTTTTAAGTGAATAGCAGTTTGATATTTTTTGAGTGAAACTACGAGAGAAATAGCCTAAAGTAGCTAATGAGTTATTCTAAATCAGTTTGCAGCTTCTGGAGGGTTAAAGCAAACTTATAAACTATGGTTCTAAGAGATACATAATGGAGATAATGAAATTTTACCGAAGTCATTTTTCGATAGTCTGTAGAAGAACCAATTTCATGAATTACACATCTTTCCTGCATTGAATAATTCAATAGATGAAGGGTGAGAAAAATTTTCATAAGTTCCCAAATTAAATATAAGAAGTGACGCAGTATCCATCTATATACCTTCAAAGTGGCAATAAAGGGTAGGAAAAGATCTCTTTGCAGGCCACCTTCATAAAGGCGATCTGGAGCACGATTTGAAGTTGAAACAAGAATCTATACCACCACCACATCAAACAATTCCAACATAGAATATTATTATGAAGTTTTCTAGTGGTAAAAGAGGATCGTCCAATATGAGAAAGAAAGTGTAGCAGAGTAATTTAAAATGTAAAAAAGGATGAATAAAATATTTACAATGCCCATGCTGAAAAGATGCCCAAATAGGCGATTCAATATCAATGCATCAGCAACATCAGTCACCTACAAATTCAAAGAGAAGCTATGTAAAAAAAAGAACTGAGACAACTAAAGCAACAATGCAGAAACCAACAGAAATGCTAATAAGCACAAGAAACAGACCTACCGTGCAATTACAAACATACCATGAATTCATCAAGACATAATAAAATGGACTCATCTGATATCTCTCTGGCAACAACATCAAGTGGATCTGCCACACCCTTGTGTCTCTGCAATTATATTTATAGCAATTAAGTGATGAAATTTTAGTACGCAAATATAATGCAAGAATAGGGTAAACTATCCCATTTTATAGTCATAAGAAGCATTTAATGCCCAACTAGTGCATTGATGAATGCTGCAAAAAAAAGTAAAATGTAGGTTGCAGCAGTCTTACTTGCAGGCGACTATGGACAGTCAACATGAAGTCATGGAAATGGATTCTCTTTTTTCTCCAATTACATGGCCTGTGGAAAGAGAACATAAGCCATAGAAGTTTGAAAATCATGGGAAAGCTTAACCAAATATTTAGCATTCATAAGAATTTGACATTGATAGTGTTAACAAATGACTCATATGGGGTTTGCACTTTAATTCTTCCTATATTGAAATGAGAATAGTAGGAAACTTTGAAGATATGAAGCCAGTGATATATTTGTTTTCGTGTTCTCTGTCACTGAGTGAGTTTTGGTTGGTTCGTCTAAGTTTGAATTACATACACCATAGCCCGACATACAAAGAAATCTTAGCCTTCAATGCATGTCTAAAGTTCAAAGCACTAGTTAAGCACTAAATGCTCCGTGGTAGTGGGTTCCAACTCAATTACAAAAAACCTACGACTTCAATGCATTTCTAAAAGTTGACCAAGCAGATCTTCTGATGCAGCAAAAGTGCTAAAACCCTAAATATGCGATTGGAAATCAATTGAGATTTTATTGAGCAGCGGAACTAAAACCAATCCCAAAACACATAATATATTTAATAAATTCACTACACGGCAATTAGATTAATCCAATTTAGCGTTCCATTTGCATTTAGTCTTTCCAGATCTAGAAAATAGGTTCCAGTGATTATATTCTGATTTTCGATCTAGTACAGGGATCCAAGCGACAATCTCGATGTTGTCTCCTGACGCCTTTGTAGGGTTTAAAAATTTAAGGCCCCAAAGGGTTAAATCATTCAAAGGAAATCAATGGAAGGATATAAATACGGTTAGGAATCACAAATCAAATACCAGCAACAAAACTAGAAGAAAAGATATTTGAAAATTTGGGTTATTAATTGAGGAAACAAAAACTAAAGTTACCTCACAATAATTGAGAAAATAGATGAGAAGGATAAGAAGATCCAAGGAATTTCACCAAGGAAAATGATTGACATTGCACCAAACCCCATAGGGAACAAAAAATCACTCTTTGGTGGTGAAAGAATCACTCTTTCATTGAAAATTCATCTCAAGACCTCTAAAATTCGCTCAAAGCAAAAACCATTCATTAATAATCAATCAATCATTATGGCCTTTTATAGGCAATAAAACCTTAACCAATTATAACTCTTAAACTAAAAATGGAAAATGGAAACTTTCGTCTCAAAATCGTACTTGCCGACCTATCTCGGCTCAATCTCGCGTACGAGACCTGATCTTGTGTACATGAGTCTGGATCCTCGTCGCCATAGAATCTTGAGGCCTCTCTGGCCGATCTCGTGTGCGCGCGAATTGTAAACAGAGCCTTTGTCTTTTCTTTCTTCCTTCTTAGATCCCTTGTCTCTTTCTTCTCTTTCCCATGTGCATGTCTTCCCGAAATGGGGTCTTCTCGTGTGACGTATGCGTGTAGACGGATTTTCAATCTCCTCTATATGCGCTAAACATGACTTCAAAGCTATGGGCTCCTTCACACCTTTCCACGCACATTCAATAGTTGAATGTCTGATTGCTAAATAATGTAAACCTTGCAAAGTGCACAAGTTCGTGGAACTAGAGCAAGTATTAAGGGTGTCGAACCACAGGGACTAATTGTTTACCTAGATGAAAGCCTTGACTAGAAATAAGGTTTTGGAAGTAACTCTAACTATGGTTATCTAAAAAAGCAATTAAATCAAATTTGGAAAGCAATAGAGAAAACAATATAGGATCCCTCTTGATCACATATTCGTAATAACTCGCAATTCTACTCCTAATCTAATTTGAATTCTGGGTAATAACTTTCTTTTTGGTACAAGCTAAAGTTAGGTAAAATAATCAAATCCCATTAATAGTCATGGACTAGTCGGGACAATATAATTCATCTAATCTCTAGAGATCTAATCCGTAAGCACCATTGCACGAAACCAATCAAACTAGACTACAAGTACTAATTCGAAGGTGAGTATTCCATTAGATCTAATCCTAATCCCTATAAGGCGATTATGATTATAAAAAATAGAATTAAAACGCTTTAGAAATATTCACAATAACAAAAGTGAATCTCAATCATGCAATCATTACCACATAAATTCAAACTAGAACTTTCAATTAAAACTTATCTTTGATTTACACGAGATCCCAAACTTCAGAAACTAGCCACGCATCGTGGTTCTGATCTTCATCATCTCTGATTCAACCATAGAGAAATGGTTTAAAATTCCCTCAATCTCAAAAACTCTCAAAATCTGAAAACTAAAAGCTATGGAAACTAAAACTAGAAAACTCAGAATTAATTGCTCTCTATATCTCTATATCGATTCCTAAGCCTAGGATCCTTATTTATAGATGCATAAGGCCCTAATACATGTAGATAAACTAGGAAAGAATTCCTAAAACAACTCTAAATCAAATTGGGAAAGAAGGAACTTTCGGACTTTGCAATTCCAGACTGTCGACCTTAGATCTCGTTGAAAACCCCAATCTTGACCGGTCGAGTTTGTCTGCTGCTTTAAATTTCAACTGGTCGAGTTGTGTTCTCGACCGGTCGGCTTGGTATTGACCATTTTCATTCTCTATTTGGTAATCTCGACCGGTCGAAATTGACTTTCGACGAGTCGAGTTCTTCAGCTCTTGAATCTCGACCGGTAGAAATCCAGTTTCGACCAATCGAGTTTTACTGTTTCTTCAAGCCTTCTTCTTTGATCTCGACCGGTTGAAATCCAATTTCGACCAATCGAGATTAACAGTTTCTTTCTACTTTTCTTTCTTTCTTTTCTCTCTTATCCATTCGAGTCTAAAACGTATAGTTTTGAAGGTTGATCACACCCCAAACTTCAACTTTGCTAGTCTTCGAGTAAAGGCAAAAGGCAAAAATAAAAAAACTAAAGACAATTATTCTACGAAAATAAAATGCCGCTTTCATGGGGAACACGATTGCATTTAGCGTATGCAATAAGTTTTTAAACCCCTAGGTGATCCCTAGTGGAGGAGTTGTGTCTTATGAAGGTTTATAATGAAGTTACTCACAAACTTCCAAAATTTTCGAAACCATCAATAAAATTGAGTTTTCAAAACATGGTTTTCATAAACATATTTATTTTTAAAGCACACAACCATTATGGGAAACATGCAAATTCTCAATTTTAAAAATCAAAGTCATACCAATCCTACTCACATCTATTCAAATTAGCCTAATGCTCAAAATTTCAAATTACTTATCCATTCATGCCTATACGTGTAGTGTGCGCATACCAAAGCTAAGATCCATCTATCTCGGAACTAATTCAAACAATAAACCGCTAGATCTCATGTCTTGACTCAATCCTCACCATGGATGTATTCTCTAAATAAAAGCACTTAGAAGATGAGTAAATTTTCACACACATGTGAGAGAATAATGCAAGGCAAATAAATAAGGTTTCACATGATAAAAGAAACACGATGCAATCAATGAATAAATGAAAATCTCATAAGAAAGATACTTGTCCATCCTAAGTATGTCATATCAAGCACCATAGATGGAATACATTCACTCTCCACAAGGCAATTGCCGATGCATAATTAGATCGTGAAGGTCTTTTCTTGGGTTGTAATGGGACTTAGGTAAAGGGTATAAAAGAAATGAAGTTGGGATTCAAAATTTTGAGAAATTGGAAAATGAACTAACTTTTGATTTTTTTTCTTTTTCTCGTCTTTTTCTTTTCTAATTTCTCTATTCATTTTTTCAATACCTTTCTTTTTCTCAATTTTCTTTTCTTTTCTCAAACCTTTTTCTTCTTTTGAATTTCATTTTCTTGAGATACCTCATTTTTTTATTCTTTTAAAATTTTTTTTTTCTTTTCTCCCTTCTTCATCTAATTTTTCACCATATACACTTACGTAAATATGACAACTCAATATCTCTCCACTTACACTCTTTTCATTCATTCTAATCCCCTGTTCCTAATTTCTCATAAATAAGAAGGGTAAGGCTAAATTTTAGAAATGGCGTAGGGGTAAATGTTAACGTGACTTATCAAAGAATATATAAAGGCAAATATTTCAAGAGGCTCAAAAGGAGTATTAGAAAGACAATTATATGAGGTGGGGCATTTTAGGCACAAACGAGCCAATGATGGCCTTCAATCATGTCTTCTAATGATGGTAAATTTACCTATTTGTCTTGAGCAAACATACAACATGTTTTAGCATAATGATATGAATTTTGATTTCATGCAAAGTCACAAGTCAAAGCCAAAATGTATGAGATTATGGAAAAATTATTTCGTATTCAAAGAGACTCCAAATTTATGTAAACACTCATCAAAGACAAATATTGACTCTAAAGCTCACCGGGTTTAGCCTCCACTAAGAACCTAAGATTCAAAGTTTAAAAGAGTTCTCCGATTTCTAAATCCTAGCTCGGTATAAGTGCAAAAGAATCTAAGCATGAATATCAAAACTATAAGAAAACTATCACATTAAATTTCATTATCCCAGATACAAGCATTCAAGATATGGCATCAATATTTTCAAAATCAAATTCACATGCATCATCAATTCAAATTTGAAAACGACGACAAAAAAGCATGTAATGGCTCAAAATTTTCAAAAAGATTGGTTTAAGGGTATAAAAAATTGTGGTCTAATCAAAATAAAGCAAAGGCCTGCAAAAGATGAATATAATACAAAATAAAGGCCATAATAATAACCACAAAATACCCTCAAACCTGAATGGTGCAATGCTCTCATTGTACAAAAAAATCAAAGCAGTAAAGCATGACAATAGGGCAACAAAAATAAAGCAGTATAAACAACATATAAACACTCAACGTCCCCTCCACGTACGAGAAGAAGTACGGGGGGACGTAGGATTAACCACGTCCCCTTTTCCTCGAGAAGAAGGGGGGGGCATTGCCCATATCAGCACCATCATTGAAATCAGAGTCAATGGATGGCAATTGGGCTCGTATATCAGTCCTTTCAGTCACCCATTTACTTTATCCTTCGCATGCTTCCTGGCTTCCTCCTCACGATAGTAGCGCTCGTAGCTCCACCAGAGGGTAAGGGCATCTTTATCGGTCGCAACTTCATCCAATCACGCCGAAGATAAGTCAACACAGATCGTTTGGCCGCAAATGTGGCGTTGAACTGAGTCAACTCCTCTTCAAGGCCCCCAGCATAAGCGCCCATAGCGTGGAATAAAGTCGCATCTACAATGACCTGGGACCGGAGAGGGTCTCCAACATAGGGCACAATGGCCCAGGTCGAGGAGTCAGAAGAGACAAGGTCATTAGCCCCTCCCAACTACAGTCATAGAGGCCCATCAGTAGGCACCTCTGGAATGGCCCCCTCACCTACTGCAGAGGAGGTGGTGGTATCCTCAGCCTCCATCTAATCAACAACATGACTGACCCCGAGCTCCTCCGGTAAGGTACTTGGAGAAAGGTCAGTAGTCTCCATCATCGGGGCATCGGAAGAAGCCATACCTGACATCTCCCTTACAACAAGCTCACGAACCAACGGTGGTGGGGGAGGGCTAGAAGGTGGCGCAGGTCGATCATCGTGGGAAGACCCACTCGGACCTACCCTCTCTAAGAGGGTAGATACCCCCTCGTCACATCGGTCAGCAAGCTCATCATAGAGGCGAGTTGAGCACGAATCTCTGCCTGCCCTGCCTCCAATTCACTGAAACGCTGCACCACTATGAACTGAAAAGTCAGAGTGAAATGCATATCCACAGTCGAAGCAGCACCATCATGGAGGGCCTCCTCCATCATGCCTCAAACGCCCCCGATACCGATGTCGAAGGTGTCAGAGGAAAAGGGAGTGGACGTGTGTGCGGAAGTCACGGGCTCCGAAGTAATGATAAGATCGGTGAAGAGCGCAGTGACTGGTGGAAGTGAAGTGGTGGGGTGAATGGGAGGGGTCTCAATATAAGTGAATGGAGATGGTGGTCGGGGTGACAGAGGAGAGAAGGTGTGGTCCTCCGCCACAGGGAAGGGGGAAGGGGATGGAGTGAGAGGAATGGGTTGGGCAAAAGATGGGATAGGAAGAGAAGGAATGGGTTGGGTAGAGATGGAAGAAAAGGGAATGGGTGCAGAAGGGATAGGAGGGCTAGATGCTCCGAAAGCAAGGCCAGCAGGCGAGGAAACGGAGACTACCGGAGCCTCCATGGGAGGGACAGCCATAGAAGAACTTACAGCAGCCCGCTTAGAAGGGTTGGGTTGTGCCTTCCTCCATTGGCTCGCCTCATAGAGTTTCGAGAGTGTTGTCAATGGAGCTTTCGACTGGTCAAAGTTGTACCCTTTTCGGAGTAACAGTTGAGTGACAAAATACTTGTACGGAAGCCCAAGGGTCTCCCTGTGGTACCGCTTGAGGAAAGTTTCCTACGGGTATCGATCAACCCATAGAAAACTAGCTTAGCAGGGGGAAACCACCAGCCCTTGAGCACGACATATAGAATTTGAATGAGATCCATACACTGTTGGGTCTCAAGGGCAATTGGATTCAGTTTTTTATACAACACTATATTCATGAAAAATAAATCCCTATGGAGCGCCCCCGCGTGGTATAGGTGGGACCAACGGGCAGGCGCCCAGAGATGGCGAGCACCATGTCAGTGAACGGAGGAAAATCGTGACAACAAGGCATGTCACTACCCCCGAGGAAAGCCCATAAGTTGGGCCACGTTTGCCCGGTCGAACGTCAAATCGAATCCGTCAATTTGAGTCATAAAGCAGTCTGGTGCAGAGGCGTGATACACCAGCCTTTGATAGAATCGCTGGACCAACTGGGGGTAAACCACCGTGGACGATGGCACCAAAAGACACTCCAGCCCGACCCGACGAAGGTACGGCAGGGCGAATCGGGTCTCAAGAGGGGTATCAAAGAATTCCATGTCGAACGGGGGTTCGACAAGGAACTCATGGTGCAACAGGATCTCCGCAGGTCTGTCGCGCCTAGGGAGTGGTGCAATGGTGGGGTGAACTGTAGGTGATGTGGATGGTGAGGTGATGGTGGATCGGGTGGCCGAGGCGGTGGATGCCCGGGTGTCGATACGAATACCGACGTTTCGACGCGATGTGGTCCGCGCCTTCTTTTTCGAAGGTGCATGGACCATTGGGGCCTTGCCTTTATCACGTTTAGGCGCCATGTAAATGCGAAAAACACAAAGAAAATGAAAGGAAAAGGAGAGAGTTTACCAAGCCCTAGCGAGAAATCCACCGAAGCGAGGGAGAAGATAATCACCGACAACCACAGGCAAACGCAAGCCCAAGGACGAAGGAGAATTTGAAACGGTTTGGGCAAGAAAAAAGGAGGGAAAACGAAGGGAAAAGGGAGAGAGGGACAACTAGGGTTTCGATCGATCGAAAATGGGAATAACCCATTTCGACCGATTGCGAGGCCTTAAATAGGCCTCGCAAACCAACTCTCAATCGGTAGAGATTGAATCTCGACCGGTTGAGAGTGGGCAAAGAGTAATAAATCGTTGCCCTCTCGATTTGGAGAAAAATTGTAAACTCGGTCGGTCGAAAGTGGAGATTTATTTTTACGGATATTGTGTTGTACAAAACACTTTATCTGATTGCCCATAAAACTCAGCGTCGGAATGGGCGTTTTGTCACCCGGCGGAAGCCCCTCTTACGGCTCTTTCGAACCTCTATGAGGAGAGTCAGTGGAGGAAGTCACAGCCCACCGCGTCTAAGCGGGCTGCTATGAGTTCTTCTACAGTCACACCTCCTTCGGAGACTTTGGTAGTCTCCATTCCCCTTCCTTCAGGCCCTTCTTTCGGAACATCCAACCCACCTATGACTTCTCACCCATTCCCTCTTCTTCCATTTCTACCACTCCCGTTCTTTCTTTACCCATCCCTTCTTTCGCCCAATCCATCCCTTTCACTCCATCTCCTTCAATTGTGTCAGAGGACCACACCTTCTCACCTCCATCACCTCAACCCCCATCTCCATTCATCTACGTCGAGACCTTGCCCATTTGCACCACCAATCACTCTGTTCTTCACCGATTCTATCATCACATCTGAGCGGGTGACTTCCTTACACACTTCCACTCCCATTTCACTCGGCACTTTCGACATCGATGCTGGAGGTTTTCACGGCTTGATGGAGGAGGCCATCCATGATGGTGCTGCTCCTGCTGTGGACACACATTTTTGGCCTATTTTCTATCCACAGTGGAGCAGCGCCTCAGTGCTATAGAGGCAGAGTAGACGGAGATCTGTGCTCAGCTCGCCTCTGTGATGAGCTTGTTGATCGATGTGGCGAGGGGAGTTTCCACTCTTTTGGAGAGGGCAGGTTCGAGTGGAACTTCCCATGATGATAGACTTGAGCCACCTTCTAGCCCTCCACCACCATCGGTTAGTGAGCCTGCCACGGGGGAGATGCCGAGTATGGCTTCTTATGATTCCCCATCGAGGCTACTGACCTTGCTCCCACTACTTTACGGAAGGAGCCGGGGGTCCGTCTTTTTGTTGAGGACTTTGTAGATATTGAGGATACCACCACCTCTTCCCCGATAGTTGAAGGGGATATAGAGGAGCCTGTTGATGGGTCCTCTACTGCTGTAGTTGGGAGGAGCGAGGGTCCTCTTGACCTCGTCTCTTCTGACTCCTCGACCTGGGCTATTATGTCCTATGTTGGAGATACTCTTCAGTCTCAGGTTGTTGTAGATGCGACGTTATACCACCCAAAGGGCAGCTAGACTGAGGCCCTTGAAGAGGAGTTGACTCAGCCCAACGCCACATTTGTGGCAGAGCGAGCTGTGCCAACTACTCTTCGACATGATTGGATAAAGCAGCGTGACGATTATGATGCCCTGGCCCTCCGGTGGAGCTATGAACGCTACTATCGTGAGGAGGTTGTCAAGCAGCACGTGGAAGAGAAAGATCGATGGGTGGCTGTGATGAATGATATACGGGCCCAATTGCCTCCCATTGATCTTGATTCCAATGATGGTGCTGATATGTGCGGTGTTCCCTCTTCTTCTCGTAGCAAGGGGTGGTGGTTGATCCTACGTCTCCCCATACCTCTTCTCGTATGTCGGGGAGACCTTAAGTGTATATATGTTTTCTTTGAGTGCTTTATTTTGCCCTATTGTCATGCTTTCTTGCTTTATTTTTTTTTGTACAATGTCGGCATTGCACATCTCAGATGT
The DNA here is from genome assembly GCA_021018995.1 of Chloranthus sessilifolius. NCBI lineage: Eukaryota > Viridiplantae > Streptophyta > Magnoliopsida > Chloranthales > Chloranthaceae > Chloranthus > Chloranthus sessilifolius. The sequence continues at coordinate 25,531,099 of CM037597.1, read as the reverse complement.
GGGGGTATATGACATGTTATTCATTGTTATCATTATTGCCATTATTTTGGATCCCTTAAAACCAATCTTTCTGAAATTTTTGAGCCATTACATGCTATTTTGTAGTAGTTTTCAAACTTTAATTGATGAAGCATGTGAATTTGATGTTGAGAATGTTAATGCCATATTTTGAATGCTTGTATCTAGGATAATAAAATTTAATGTGATAATTTTCTTACAGTTGCCATATTCATGCTTAAATTCTTTTGCACATATACCAAGCTAGGATTTAGAAATCGAAGAACTTTTTTAAACTTTGAATCTTAGGTTTTTAGTGGAGACTAAACCCGGTGAGCTTTAGAGCCAACATCCGTTTTTGATGAGTGTTTACATAAACTCGGAGTTTTCTTCGAATACAAAATAATTCTTCCATAATCTCATATATTTTTGCTTTGACTTGTGACTTTGCATGCAATAAAATTCATATAATCATGCTAGAACATGTTGTATGTTTGCTCAAAACAAATAGGCAAGATTACCATCATTACAATATATGATTGAAGGACATCATTGGATCGTTTGTGCATAAAATACTTCACCTCATATAATTTTATCTTTCTAGTACCCCTTTGAGCCTATTGTAATATTTGCCTTTATATATTCGTTGATAAGCCACATTAACCTTTACCTCTACACCATTTCTAAAATTTAGCCTTATTTATGATAAATTAGGAACGAGGGATGAGATGAATGAAAAGAGTAAGTGGAGAGATATTGCGTTGTGGTGTTTACGTAAGAATATATGGTGAAAATAATGAAGGATAGTAATCACTCAGCCTCACTAGGAATCTCGAGTTCGATCATAGGTTTCAACCTTTGACCATTGACTTTCAGAACCCTATTATCTTTAGGGTCAAGGATAGTAATCACGCCATGAGAGGAGACATCAATGACAACATAAGGGCCATCCCATCGGGAACGTAGGTTGCCCAGAAAGAGGCGTAATTTGGAATTAAAGAGCCACACACGTTGTCCGGGAACGAAGGTCTCTCTCAAAATGTGTTTATCATGGAAAACTTCGTCTTTGCCTTGTACAACTTAGCATTCTCATAAGCCTCATTTTGAAACTCGTCTAACTCGTCGAGTTGGAGACGATGTTGACATCCGACCTTTAACATATCAAAATTAAAGGCCTTCACAGTCTAATAGGCGCAATGTTCCAACTCGACTGGTAGCTAACAAGCTTTCCAAAAACCAAACGATAGGGAGACATCCCTATAAGAGTTTTGTAAGTCGTACGGTCTACCCAAAGGGCATCATTTAAGTGCAGGGACCCATCTTTACGATTAGGTCACACTGTTTTCTCAAGGATTTTTTTAATTTCTCGGTTCGAAACCTCAACTTGGCCACTAGTTTGTGGGTGGTAGGGTATAGCTATGCGATGAGTAACCGAATACTTTTTGAGCAAGCTCTCAAAGTACCGGTTGGAAAAATGGCTACCACCATCACTTATAATGGTTCGTGGGGTTCCAAATCGGGAAAAAATATTATCTTTGAGGAAATTCACCACAACTTTATGGTCATTCGTCCTAGTAGCAATGGCTTCAACCCATTTAGAAACGTAATCGACCACTACCAATATGAACAAATTACCACAAAATTGTGGAAAAGGCCCCATGAAGTTAATACCCCATAACGTCAAATAGTTCCATAATAAAAATGAGGTTAAGCGGAGACGAGACATTGCCCCAGTATGTTGACACTGTATACAAGCTTTGCAAAATTCATGCGCATCCTTAAATAGGACGGCCAATAGAAACCGGATTGCAAGACCTTAGCAGCGGTTTTCTTTCCTCCAAAGTGCCTGCACATGCATGAGAGTGGCAAAACGTGAGGATGCTATGAAACTCATCCTCGGGCACACATTGTCTGATAATCTGATCCGAACAAACTTTAAAAAGTTTTCGATCCTCCCAAAAATAAAATCAAATCTTTGAAAAGAAAGATCCGGCCGGTAGCTAAATAATTCATAATGTAAGCATACCATGGCGTTGATTTAGTAGTGATGGCAAAAAATTTCTCACCGGGGAACGATTCTTTGATTAGTGGTTCATCAATCGCTCCCTCTACAACAATCCTAGAGAGGTGATCTGCGACAACATTCTCAACTCCTTTCTTATCACGGATTTCAAAGTTAAACTCTTGGAGGAGAAGAATCAACCAAATTAATCTTGACTTGGTGTCCTTTTTGGAGAGAAGGTATTTTAACGTGGAATGATCGAAAAAATAACAATTTTAGAACCTAAGAGATATGACCGAAATTTGTCAAACGCATAAACCATAGCAAGCAATTCCTTTTCCGTCTTGGTGTAATTCAATTGAGCATCGGAAAGGGTATTGCTTGCATAATAAATGACATGTAGGACTCGGTCTACTCTTTGTTCCAAAACTACACCAATGGCATAATCCGACACATCACACATGACCTCAAAAGGTAGAGAGTAATCGGGGGCCTTAATGCGCGGTGGACAAAAGTTCCTTAAGCTTTAAGAAAGCCTCAAGACATGGTTTATCAAAGACAAAAGGAATGTCTTGCACCAAAAGATGGCACAAGGGTCAGGCAATTTTGCTAAGTCTTTGATAAACCGTCTATAGAAACTGCATGGCCCAAAAAGGAGCGAGCTTGCTTCACTGATGAAGGGGGAGGCAGATTCGCTATCAAGTCTACTTTGGCCTTGGCCACACATCCCTTGGTTGGATACTAGATGCCCCAACACGATACCCTCACGGACCATAAAATTATTTTTTCCAACTCAACAGTAAGTTGGTTTCTTCACACCTCGCAAGGACGAGTTCCAAGTTTTGGAGACATGTATCAAAGGAAGTACCAAAAACGGAGAAATCGTCCATGAATAGCTCCAAAAATATGTCGACCATGTTGGAGAAGATCGACATCATGCACCGTTGAAAAGTCGCGGGTGCATTGTATAGTTCAAAGGGCATCCTTTGGTAAGCAAAGGTGCCCAAAGGGCATGTGAAAGTGGTCTTCTATTGATCGGTGGGAAATACGAGGATTTGGTTATATCCCGAGTATCCATCAAGCAAACAATAGTAATCTTGTCCTGCCAATTTCTCAAGGATCTCATTGATGAAAGGGAGTGGAAAATGGTCCTTGCGGGTCATGGTGTTAAGCTTGCGGTAATCAATGCAAACTCTCCAACCCGTAGTCTTGCATATAGCAACCATCTCCCCATTAGAATTAGCCTTCACAATGATACCAGATTTCTTTGGTACCACTTGAGTGGGACTAACCCACTTGCTATTTGAAATTGGGTAGTTAATTCCAACATCTAAGAGTTTTACAACCTCTTTCATCACAACCTCTCTCATGTTGGGGTTAAGCTTCCGTTGCATTTCCCGAGAAGGGCGAGAGTCCTCCTCTAAATGAATATAATGCATGCAAACGGATAGACCACCCGACTGCTTTCTTATGGGTTTTCAGAACTTGAATGAATTTCTCCTCTTAAACACCCGTGAGGGCAGCAAAAATGATAACCGGGAGTCATTTGGTCCCAAAAATGCATATTTAAGTGAGCCGGGCAGTTTTTTAAGCTCCAAAGATGGAGGCTCTTCGACCAATGGTTTGACTAAGTGCCCACTAGAAGGCGGTAATACTTCGAACCGTGGAATCCAAGGGGCTAAAATCATAGGCTTTGAGAGAGTCGACATATTGTTGACTTCCTCTAAGGATGACTCAATATCAAGCTCATCCAGCCTCAAATAGAACATGGCCGCTTCTAATGGGTCCTTAGTCATAAGGGTCAATAGTGCTTTCTCAACACACTCAACAATACAATCTAAGAGGACACACTCATCTAACTCAGAGGACAACTGTTGGTCAGCATTAAAAACATTGAGCTTAACCCTCATGTCACCAAACGACACCTCCATCACTCCGGTCCGGCAAGTAATGCATGCATTGGCTGTAGCCAAGAAAGGACGACCGAGAATGGCAGGTAAGTTGTTAGTAGCATTACAGTTTTACTACATATCAAGCACTAAAAAGTCAACGGGGAAGAAAAATGTATCAACTCCAACCAAAACATCCTCGATGACTCCCACCGGTTGCCTCTCCGACCGATCGGCTAACTGAAGAGTAACCGATGTCAGTTTTAATTCCCCTAATCTAAGCTCTATGTAGACTGAGTAAGGGAGCAAGTTTACACTTGCTCGTAGATCTAGAAGTGCCTTGTTGATGGTGTGGTCACCAATAATACAAGGAATAGCGAGCGCTTCCAGATCTTTCCATTTTAGCGGGGTGTTGTTCAAAACGGTACTCACTTGCTCGGTTAAAAGACCTTTTTAGATTGGTGAGATCGGGATCTCTTTTTTATTGTGCAAAGATCTTTTAAAATTTTAGCATAAGCGGGGACATGTTTAATGGCATCCAAAAGCGGGAGATTGATCTTCACCTATTTAAAGGTATTGATTATCTCCTCCATCCTCCCTTTGCTTTTATCGAAAGGAGAAGATCCACCCAAGGGTTGCGGAAATGGGGCTCTAGGCACAGATGGTACCTCAGCTGAAGCCTGGGATGTTTCTTTCCTTTGAGGGAAAAGTTCCTCGGGAGTGACTTGTCGGGATAAATCCTCTTATTCATGCTCCTCGTCAACGGCAACTTGATTTCTCGGTTGCCTAACCTCTTCCGACATTGGTGGCATTACCACTTTATTATCCACAACCTTCCCACTCCTTACGGCCGTAACAGCCTGAGCTTGTTCAAGGGACGAAGAAATCACCCCTATCATAAGATGACCTTTAGGATGGTTCACCGGTTGCGATGGCAACCAGCCCTCATCTCTCTCGTTTAACGCAGTAGCTAGTTGCCCAATCTGGGTTTAGGACTGCTGCTGTTGAGAGTGGAGTAATTGCGTTTGTTGTTGGGACTGTTGTAGCCAACCTTGAATGACTGTCAACACGGTCTCTTCAAAAGTATTACTCCTTTGAGGTCTGAACTGCTGCTGCCCATGGGGCTGCATTGGGGGTTGTGAAAAACCTAGTTGTAATCATTGTAGTCAAATGGCATAAGTGAACATATGCTATGTCATCGCATATGTGGTTCACATATGCCATTATGCCATGGCATAATTTTTTTTTTCAAAAAATCCCAAAAATTCTCAAAGTTCCCCATATTGATCAATAAGATGTTTTGTATTAATTTTGGGCTCTATTAATTTTGTAACGTATAGGATGCGAAATAAAAGTATATAATATAAGTATATAACCCATAAGTTAGAAGGGAAAATATAAATTTCATTAATGTTAAACAAAATAGTATAAAAATGAATATAGGAACATAGAAAAAAGAAGGAAAAGAGTAAATTCTAAGTTCTAATCCACAATGGTACATCTCCACCTCCACCTCCACCATCGTCGTCACTTGCATTGTCGTCATCATCCGAATCGTCTCATTCTTCAACATATTGTTCTTTCTCAGTTTCTTCATCATCCGATCTCACTAAGACGGTATTTATATCGTCTATGGGTGCTTCTTCATGTATCTCGTCTTTTTCTTGTTCTTCTTCTTAACGCAAGCGTGAGCTACCTTCCCCCGCTATCAATCTTCTCCTCTGCCCAGTAGGAAGCTCATCTCCAAAACCGGCTACTTCCACTTGCTTCCACGCAAGATCCTCATCCACAAAGACTCGCTCATCGGAGGCATCCGCCATCCAAGGAAAATCGGATGGCAAGTCTTCGAGAGAGATGGAATCATAGTGTCCCGGATGTTCTCGATTTTTAAGAAAGCGATCCCGCAACTTTTGGTTGTATTGCACAAAGACTAAATCATTGAGCTTTTTTTGCTCAAGCTTGTTCCACTTCTTCGTTTGTATCTATTTGAGAAAAATATTTAATAAATATTAATATCTATTAAAATTTAAACAATAATTAAATTAAAATTATGAGACTAAAAATGAAATAAAAATATATTAGTTACCATCTCAAATGTGCTCTAATTTTGTTCACATGTCGAGGCGGCACATGTAAGGCTAAGAATCTTAACGGCCATCTTCTTCAATAATCCACATTTTGTCACCGAATCCACTCCATAGGACAACCACCAATCGGCTACAAACATTAATATTAATTAGATATACTTATAGTATTAAACTATTAATTTAAAAGAAATGAAATGTAATAAAAAATATATCATAAACATGCTTACTAGGTATTTTGGATTCTCTTTGTCGAACTACAATTTCTCTTTCGAACATCCCTTAAGCATTCTTGTATCAGTCAAAAGAGTTGTTAATCTTATCTTACTCGTCTTTGTCCGGAACCATCTTCTTTAAAACGTCAAGGAAACCACTAATATGTGTTGCTTCCACCGCCTCCCGGTTCAGATAAGAGAAATAAACCGCGAGATTTAGGAGGAATGCGGCGGAATACAAGGAGTTAGATATTTGGACACCTCATCTCTTCTCAACTATATCAATAATGGGTTGAAAGAGATGAGATTTGTACATATTATTGTGTTTAAACTTTTTCTATAGCTTTCTCCATAAAACTATAGTTATAGCCCATCGTAGGCTTTTCATCACATTAACCAATCGTAGTACTACTACGATTGGTTGCGAGTCTCTAAGGCCTCGTTCAGGTGTTTCCTGGTTTTTCCCAGAAAAGCTCAGATTCTTAGCAGACTTAGATTCCTAGTTTTTCCCATAAGTGTTATTAAGTTACTCAGATTCCTGATTTTTCTTATAAAAGATGAAAATCCTTTGTTTTTAAGTTCCTCTCAGAAAATCCTTAGAATCGATTCAATGGGTGGTTATGCTATGACCGTTGAAACGTTATCTAATCATCGGTTTATGTGTCGTACTCGGATTTCTCTCAAAATTTACGGGCAAGCAATCAAGATGGGGCTGAACATATTTGACGGAGTTTTTTTCCGAATAAGATATTTTTAAAATGGGCCACTAATACCCATTTACAGGGTTAAATTGATATTTGCAGTCGGCAGAAACAAAATAAAAACTTAGGCTGTAATGAATCCAGTTTGCAAAACAATTCAATTTGGGAATCACCAGCTTTGGTGTTTTAGCTTGACATGGGATAGCTACCCATTATAATAAAACAAAATTTAGGTTTTGTTGCCTTTACTTTTAGTAATATTATATTCATAATATTCAAGTCGGTTGCCTGAAATCTTTTGCAATTGTAATATCATATGTTATATAATATATAATATTAAAGTCAGTTGCCTTTAAAGTATGTTGCCTGTACTTGCTATTATAATAATATATATTACATTAATATAATATAATATATATATATATATATATATATACTTTTTGAAGAGAAACAGTAAGCAGGGATACAATATAAGCAAAAGGATCCATGGACACACGGGATAGGTGCCTCATGACGGTGGGCTGAAGTCTTCATGGAGTAAGTAGTCGCAAAAGCAACGATCTAACACACCGGCCAATGGCCCCCGACGCCAGGAATCGTCCGGGACCGGTCTGGTGGCCGCCCGGTGAGCCAAAAATAGCATACCAGCGACGGTGAGTTAAGAAAAACTCACCGTCATGCTCTCCAACTGGTTTTTCTGCAAATTTTTTTTAAAAAAAAAAGCATATGCTGAGTTGGGATCTGATGTATATATTTCTCTCATGCATACAATGTCGCCTACAATTTGAGCTCAAATTCTGAACTTTTCCAAGCAAATTGCTCGGACGACTTGCTGTCGTTTTCAGTCGGAAACCACTCAGAATCCCACTTCCCTAAGAGATCTCTCGAACGCCAGATTCATCAGAAAAAACTCAGAATCTGGTTGTTTTCTGAGTTTTTCCCAACTCTCGAATAGGCCCTAAGTGATTGAGTAACATTATTCCAAAAAAAGTTGGTTAAGATGGTTTGTGTCACCCACTTCCCTTCGACCTCCTTTGACCAAGTTGCATTCCTCTAATTCGTGGAACTTACGAAGCTTCTGAGCTCTTCTCTTTTAGCATACATGCTTTGTAATGTCAAGAAGGTTGTAGCAAAGTGGGTGATAGTGGGGCGTTGTAAATTACCCCAAATTGTTTTACGCATGTGATGGAGTAGAAGTGTATGGTTATACATATACACTACTACCTTCCTAGCCTTAACTACGGTTTTAATATACACTTTTCCTATATCTTCTAAGATTAAGTCTAAGCAATGGGCCGCACATGGGGTCTAATATATGTGTAGTCTCCGTTCCATTATTAGTCTACCCATAGCCACCAAGTTTGTTGAGTTGTCCGTGACAACTTGGACAACATATTGTGCACCAATGTCCTTTTCTATCACCTCATCTATAAGGGAAAATAGATATTCGGCCGTGTGAGAATGGGCCGAAGTACCTACAAATTTAATGAATGTAGTTCTGGTAGGACAATTTGCCAAAAAGTTGATGATTGACCTACCGGTCCAATCGGTCCAACTGTCGGTCATTAGTGAGCATCCATATGTCTTCCAATCCTCTCAATACTCCTCGAGAAAGGCTTTTGTGAAGTCTACCTCCTTTTAAGATATGTTTGTCTTATCTCATGATATGATGGAGGTTTTAGGCCAGGTTCAAATTGTCCAAGAGCTTCAACCATTACTTGGAAGCTCTTTAACTTAACGGTATTGAATGCAATACCGGCTTGGTACATCCACTTAGGCATGTATTGAATAGTGTGGATTGGTCCTTAGCATTAAACCTATTTTCTATAGTGGTTTGGGATGAACCCTTACCCTTATCGTCTACCACATCCTCGAGATGTGGTCTACAAAAGAAGAATTTGTCTATTCCCTTCCCCTTTCTACCACATGCTCTTTTGGGGAGTGGTGGTCTTCCAGTACGAGCCGTGGACAGAATAGATTTATCATGTTCTTCATCATCTTCATCAATATCATAGTATTGTTGTAAAATCACTTCGTCATTATGTTTATTCCTAGAAGTTTTATCCATCCATTTCAAGATCTCTTTTCCAATTTCCGGCGAGACATTTGGACATGCCTTCGCATTCGATCCGGGTTGCCAAGTAAGATATTGCTTTTGTCTCCCTATTCCCCATGCTTACATGGGGGCATAGGGTACATTGGACTTTATTTTTTTCAGTTACACTCTTGTAACGTCCATATTTCCAATCCGAATCGACGGAATTTGTCGGCCTAAGAACATCGTTCGAGGACGTAGACATAATGATAGTGTAATTTAAAGAAGTGGGTGGGTAGATATTAACAACCACACTAAAATATAAAAGAAATTAGGTGTAGTAAGGAAGAAAAACAATCAAACAAAATTTAATAGGAATTAGAAATTAATTCTAACTCTTGTTTCTTGATTCTTGAAGTGATTCCTCCCTCTTTGCTTGAAGAATAAAGATTGAAGTTTGAACCTCTTAACTCTTTACTTAGTTAACCACAAAATAGAGCAAAAGAAATTATGATTAAAGATTTAAGAAAAAGACAGAGAAAGAGAGCACTAAAAATTAAAAAAATAGACCAAAGAAACACAAATCATACCTTGGATGGATTAGGAAGAGGAACCCCCCATTTATAGGCTTGGGGGAGGCCTAAAAAGCAAAAATAAAATAAAAAATCCCCAACGGTCACATGTTTCTATCGCATATGCCATCATGGCATATGCGATAGAGCCATATAAAATGGCATATGCGATCACATACTCGCATATGACATCAATGGTTGTGATGCATATAAAATGGCATATGCGATCGCATACTCGCATATGACATCAATGGTTGTGATGCATATGTCGTCGAAAAGGCTGACTTGTACATTGTCCCACACTATTCCTCCAAGATAGATTTGGGTGATTCCTCCAACTATGATTGTATGTATTGCTGAAATTGTTTTCAGCTTGTTGGTAGGAATTAGCCATGTTGATGTGCTCTTGTACATATTCGGGGTAAAGAGGCAGCTGGACATTCAGGTACTATGTGAGATGGGCTTTAGCATATAACACAAGCCTCACCTATTTGAGATATTGGGTGCGATTTTGCTCCCAACATAGACTCGAATTTCTTCTCCAGAGCCTTAACTTTGGTAGAAATATCCGTCGTTTGTTTCACTTCATATAAACCTTCGCTTAGGAGGTATATTCTATGTAACCTTGGGGTCAGTCTTACTCGATGCGGCATGTTGCATCGAGTTCTTGCTTAGGTTCTCAAACAATTCCCAAGCATCTTCTGTCGTCTTTGTGAGGAATATACCCCCACAAAAAGCATCTATCATATGCCGGTTATGCTCGGTCAAGCTTCATAGAAGCTTTGCACTATTTGTCATCTCATGGTGAGGACACTTACACAAAAGCTTATTGAGTCGTTCCCAACTCTCATGGAATGGCTCATCTGGATTTGGTTCGTCTTACCGAACGAGAAGTATTTAGTAAGAAACTTACTTTGTTACGCTTCCCAACTAGTAATTGAATCCTTGGGCAAATAATTTAACCATTGTTTTCCCCTATCCTTGAGTGAAAAAGGGAACAACCTCAATCTAGTGACATCTTCTATGAGCATAGTGATTTTAAAAACAATGCACACTTCCATAAAATCGCCCAAGTGTTTATAGGGATCTTCATGATTAAACCCATGAAAATTAGGAAGCATTCGAATAAAGTTGGGTTTGATCTCGAGGGTCCCATTACCGGTGGCTGCGGGAAGCCGGATACATGAGGGAGATAAAAGAGCGGACAGAGTATAATACTCCCTCAATGTTCTAGCCGCAGGCTGCTCTTCTCCCGCCATATTAAATATAAGCGGAAGAAGAGTTAGGCTGTTGGTACGGATAAAATTGATGGACTATTGAGAGGAACGTGAAGAAGCACGATTGCGTCTACAAGTCCTCTCAATCTCAAGGTTGAGTTGCTCTAGAGAAGGAAAATGCGATCTCAACCTTAGCATAAACCATTAAACAAAACAAAAAAGAAAACAACTAAAACAAATCTGATGCGTATCTTAGCCTCTCGCGGTTATCCCTTGTGAAGCTTTGGTAGAATTGAACATCAGTCGCCAAATCTGAAAAACAAAAAATAATGATTAGAAAATTACTAATATAAACCTAATTAAAAGATAATAATTCAAATAAAGTCGCAGTTCTTGGGAACGGCACAAAAAACTTGATCGTTAAATAATGTAAACTTTGCAAGTGCACAAGTTCGTGGAACTAGGGCAAGTACTAAGGGTGCCGAACCACACGGATTAACTGTTTATCTAGATTAAAGCGTTGACTAGAAATAGGGTTTTGGAAGTAACTCTAACTATATTTATCTAGGAAAGCAATTAAATCAAATTTGGAAAGCAGCAGAGAAAACAATTTAGGATCCCTCTTGATCGCAGATTAGTAATAACTCGCAATTCTAATCCTAATCTAATTTGAATTCTGGGTAATAACATTCTTTTCACTACAAGCTAAAGCTAGGTAAAATAATCAAATCCTATTCATAGTCATGGACTAGTCGGGACGATATAATCCATCTAATCTCTAGTGATCTAATCCGCAATCACCATTGCACGAAACTAATCAAACTAGACTACAAGTACTAATTTGAAGGTGAGTATTCCATTAAATATAATCCTAATCCCTATAAGGTGATTATGATTACCAAAAACAGAATTAAAACGCTTTAGAAACATTCACAATAACAAAAGTGAATCTCAATCATGCAATCATTACCGCATAAATTCAAACTAGAAAAGGAAATAGAACTTTGAATTAAAACTTATCTTTGATTTACAAAATATCTCAAACTTCAAGAACTAGCCACGCATCGTGGTTCTGATTTTCATCATCTCTGATTTGACCATAGAGAAATGGTTTACAATTCCCTCTATCTCAAAAACTCTCAAAATCTGGAAACTAAAAGCTATGGAAACTAAAACTAGAAAACTCAGAATTAATTGCTCTATAAATCTCTATATCGTTTCCTAAGCCTAGGGTTCTTATTTATAGATGCATAAGGCCCTAGTACATGTAGATAAACTAGGAAAGAATTCATAAAACAACTCTAAATCAAATTGGGAAAGAAGGAACTTTTGGACTTTGTAATTCCAGACTGTTAGCCTTAAATCTCGCCGCAAACCCCAATCTCGACCGGTCGAGTTTGTTTGTTGCTTTAAATCTCGACTGGTCGAGTTGTGTTCTCGACTAGTCGGCTTTGTATAAACCTTTTTCATTCTCTGTTTGGTTATCTTGATCGGTCAAAATTGACTTTCGACCAATCAAGTTCTTCAGCTTTTGGGCACTCTCTTGAATCTCGACCGGTCGAAATCCAGTTTCAACCAGTCGAGTTTTGTTGTTTCTTCAGGCCTTCTTCTTTGATCTCGACCGATCGAAATTGGATTTCGACCAGTCGAGATTAATAGCTTCTTTCTTCTCTTTTTGAGCAGTTGTTTCTACTTCTTTCCTTCTTTCTTCTTTTAGCTCTTTTCTTACCTTTGGCTCTTCAAAATCTCTTGTACATGAAAGCATACAAAAGGTAGACATTAGTGATCATATGAGGCCTAGAAACGTTGAGATTCGAGTCTAAAATGTATGGTTTTGAAGGTTGATCAATATCCCTATCATCTTCCTTAAACAAACATGTCTTTTTCCTTTATTGTCTCTTAATGTGCTCCTTCACACGCTTTCCACGCACGTTCAATAGTTGGATGTCCCCATCATCTTCCTTAAACATGTGTTTTTCCTTTATTGTCTCTTAATGTAAGTATCTTCCTCTAACAAGCATGTGCATTAGAAGAAGATTGGTGCTCATTAAGACCATGCATACTAGTTTTCCGGTTTACTTAATGCCCATGTTTTGATGCCCCACGGAAATCATCGATTGGCTTGAATAGATTGAAAGGAATTTTATATGGGGGGTGGGTGTGTGTGTGTGGCAGCGGGTAGAGGTGAGGAAAGAGAGACATCATGATCAATTAGGAAGTCAGACACTTCTCCAAAGATGAGGACGGTCTTGAGATTCGAAGGTTGTGTGATATAAATAAGGCCCTCATACATAATGGGATCATAGAGTGGAGATGGAAAGGGATAATCTTTGTGTCCTGATTAACAAGCATCGGAGCATTAATAATGAGTGTGTATGTGAGTAGGGGGGGAGTAGAGGTAGAAGAGTGACGGCTTGGTGGAATGAAGTTTGCTTTGTAAAGAAAAAATTTAATGCATTAGATTTGATTGGGGAGGGGAGAGAAAATCTGGTTTTGGGACATTGTATAGTTAGGGGATGCACTCCTAAAAGAATGATTAGGAGATATCTACAACATAGTGGTGAACCCTCTGGCCCTAATTATTAAAAATGTTTAATGTCATGGGCATAGAAATTGTTTCCGATATTTAAATGCGCAGAAACCTTAAGGATGCTGAGCTGGTTTTACAGTGGATGTTATCAGCAATTGCAGATTGAATCTCAGAAGAGAAGACACTGGGTTTTGGTAGCTGGAATCTAATGGGAATTTTCTTTCCTATCCTTCTATAGCGTTCTCATCCCCCAACCTCCCGTGGCTCATAGTAGGGTCTCAGTTTGGAAATGATGCCCGCAACCCCCCCCCCCCCCCCCCCCTTCTCTCTTCCTTTCGGGCTTTTGGTTGGAGTCTCTCTTGGGGCTGCATTCTCACAGTGGATCAGTTGGTTAAAAGGGAAAAGTGGATCCATAACAGATGTGCCATGTACGTGCAAGATAATGAATCGGCTGATCACTTGTTCATTCATTGCTGGTTTGCTAAGGAAATTTACAGTATGGTTCTTCAAGTCTTTGGTGTAAGTTGGGTGTTTCCCTAGATCTTGTGGAGATAGCTAGCTTAGCCTCTGGGAATTATGGAGGTTTGAGTGGCTTAAAAAGGGCTTTTTTGAGAGCGTCTTCGATGGTTGTTCCCTAGCTCTCTGGTTGGAAAGAAATGACTGGAATTTCCAGGGAAGGAGAAAAGCAGTTGCTTTTGTGATGGGTTGTGCTAGGACTTAGCTAAGTTGCTTTCAACAGCGACGTTGGGGCAGCTGAAGGAAGTTGGTGGATGAGCTAAGAGAGGTTTAGAGGCTGATGTTTTCTCTCTTGGCATACTGGGGTTTCCCGGGTTGGCTAGGGCATTTTTTCCTCCGAATTTTTCTGGTTTTCTTGGATGTTTGTGCCTTTCTTTTTTCCTTCTGTTATTGTTTTGGGCTTGCTGTTAGTGCGGTGGTCTCTTAGTATTGGCACAAGTCTGTAATCTTGTTTCTCTTTAATATACTTAGCATTTACCAATAAAAAAATTGTATCTAACGGGTCGTAAGCATTACGGCATTTAAGTGTTTACACCAATTTCACTTTCTCAGGGAGTGATGCTTTCCACACTTACATTTCCATTTTGAATCCCTAATTTAACAAATAGTCAACAAAAAGTGTACAATTATAGCTACAATCATATACCAACCAGATTGCAATTAGCTGATGAACGGAAGTATTGGAGTAAGTATAATATCTTTAACACAGTTGCACATGGTATAACTTTACTTGTACCCAAATATCAGAACCATAGAAAATTCACGAAGAAAACTGATATTAATACACTTAAACTGAAAAATAAAAGGGATTATCACAGAAAATAAGATATTGATAGTTAACTTAAGATGATACGTTAAAGAACCATCCCCAATTAAACATATAACATTTCCCCAAACCTATATGCAAAACTTAGTGTAAAATGCAAAAGTTTTAAGTAGCAGAGTCCAGTTACAAGCATGATGTTATATTTCCAATTTTAATTTTACATATATCAGAGTAAAGTAATTCCTATATTACATTATTTAAATCAGTATACCTGTACTTTCTTCACTCTTTGTTATCTTTGTCACAGCATAATTTAGTAAACTGATAGAACATGCAAATGTGAACTCAAGTGTTGTTCTTATTTCTAGTTAAAGAAGTTCACATTTCGGTTAGTTTTGATTTGTCAATGAGACAAGAAAAATGCTAAAACACGTCATCATTGTCTTGCTATAACATTCTAACAAATTTATAAAAAGCAAGCATCCAAACTTTCTAAATATGAACATAATTGGGTCATGTGCAAGTGAAGAAGACTTGCCAAGTCCAAAACAGGATAAGCCTATGTAGAATCTGTAACTACGTTGGAGATATGGTGGAGTCTATACGTGATATTGTTGTAATAAATCTAAATTTTCATATTAAACATATGATTGGAGTTTTTGCTTCTGGGAATTCCAATATATGAGAAGTTGAACGCCCAGGCACAGGGATGGAATTATCAGGGGTGCGCTCTACCACTGAACTTATACTGAGTCGTCTGGACCTCCCACTGGCCTGTGGAATATTCTGGGAAAATGTCAATAATGTACTGGTAGATTTTCTTCATGTGAGAAACCTAGTAAAAGAGGCTCACAATTGTAACTTCAACTTTTCATGTAAAGAAGATCAAAATCACAAAGTAAGGAATATTCCTTCTTCCAAACAGGATAACCCTCTAACCAAATTTTCTCTATTCTAGGGCAGTCCTTCAAAATCCTTACATTTCAACATGAAGCTACTAAGCATATTCAAAATCCTCACCTCAAGGTTTGGTGTGATGGCCAGGTACCCACCAGAGGACCCGGGAGACCTGAGTTCGATACCCCTCTTGAGGCCACTCTAGGGATTTATATCTCGTGCTGACCCGGCACGTGCTAACTTGGGGTTCGCACATGCCCCCGGGATTAGTCGGGTGCTTTAAGAGAATTGGACGCCCAGTTTATTAAAAATCAAATTTATTCAGATCATCAACTAAGATTTTTTTATCGATAAAGCAGAGCAAATAATATATAAAGGAAAAAGAAATACAGAGAGCAACAAGCTGGAGCCTTAGCGAGAAGCTAAAGCAACAAGACTGAAAAAAGAAGAGGAAGAGAACGCCAAACAGAGACAGCCCCAACTAGAGAAAACACTGTAAATACGGGCCCCTATATATCTTTGGCCAAATCATCTCAAACCTCAAGGAGAGCAGGCCTCCCCTCAAAAAAAAAACCCTTACAGAACACAACCCAACTGAGCACCCAATCTCAGACATTTTGCATGCTGATGGATGTCGGTCCTCTAATTTTCAAAAAAAATTGTCATTCCTCTCTAGCCATGACTCCCAGCAAGGAGGTCCTCCAAAAGGCGCCTTTCAGACCCATGAACACTCGACAATCCCAGGAAGCAAACATCTCTCCAATTGTTCCAATGAACACCCAATAAATCCCAAAGGTTTTCACCACTAAAACCCAAATTTTGTTAGTCGAACAAATGGTTGGCACTCTCAGTCACATCAAATATCTATTGTGTATATGTTTCCCTTGCTTGATGAGTTCGATCAATGGTGAGAACCCTTCCCCAACCCAAGCTCCAAATGAAGAATGACCCTTCGACAAGTCAATGGTTAGGACCCTTCCCCAGGCCATTGGTTGTCAAATAGGGAATTGATGTGAAAAATGTCTCATTTTTACAAAACTTATTGTCATAGACTCAGTTAACTAAATGCATAAAATCAATCCAAGAAAGAAGAAAAGAAAAACATAGGCATTTGTAAGGAGAAACAGCAATCCTGACAGCTACTTTCCAACATTAATTGGTCAGAACAGTTAAAAAATTCTCAAGTCACAGATGGAGACATCTACCTTTGTTTTTTACTAAGATTCATGGAATAAATAAGCTTATATAGTTATATGCACTTCATCGATAGCATTCAATGCTCCTAGGTGTTGGAATTAGCGTCTATAGCATAGACAATTTCAAAGCCACACATGGTATATTTATCAATGGTAATGAGGGCGATTTGGCTTCTAGCCATCTTTTAGAATAAAATCTCTAAATATCGTTTCCCCTTAATGGTATTATTCATCAAGTTTTCGTGAAACTAGAACCTTGGAGCCAAAAGGCTCTCTTTAGCCACTAGGAAGATTCCTAAAACCTTATGTAATCTGCAATCCCAAACACATAGTTTTATTTAAAAGCACTTTTCTTCATCAAAATGCCTATGACTTCCAAAAACAAATTGGCAGATCGAGAATCTTAAAATCTATATACTGAAAAAATAAATGAACTACGCTACTGCAGCAAGCTTTTCATCAGCAGCAGACTATATGAAACTCCTAATGTGCCCAAAGGCTTAGATGCCCAGTTCGAATCATAAAAAGAAAAAAAAGCACTGATAGTACAATAGACTTACAACTGGTTATAAAATAAGTCCATCAACATAGTTTTCCCGGTGCCCACTCCTCCAAAAAGGTAAAGTCCTTTGACGGGAGAATATGAAGACTGTGGCATGATGAGACGAGACCACAACCACCTACTCCTATACGATAACGCATTGAAATGGTGACTGGATTATATAACAAAGAAGCCATAATAACACAAAACAAATCAATTATTTCATATAACCCATCTAGATTTTAGATTCAATAGTCAAATAATCTGAATGAAGGAGCAAATGTAAATGACTTTTTTTTACCTTCCAGCTTTCTCAGACGCTGCATATCGATCCAACCGACAGGTATCAGCTGACTCAACAAGCTCGTCATAGAGTCTTTGAAGCGCTCTGAGGGTGTCAACCTGAAACCTTACTGTAAGAATTTTTCCAAAAGGACAAGGATCTTCTAACTACAGGAAAGACCCAAAGATTTCAAATGAAGATGTACAAATTGGCCCGAGTCTCCTACCTGGAAGGTATCACCATCCATGAGTTCTCCCAATGCAATTCTTCGTTCATATTCTACGAAAGGGCCTGCTCTCTCCACATCTGTGATCAAGGATTAAAATATTAATATCAGAGCATATATCGCCCCAAACCAAGAAAAAACTGTAACATTCAGATATAAAATGCGGATCTTTTTGTTGAATTTTTTATTTTAAGAAAAAAATTATTCAAGAAAAATAAGGATTATGGAAATAGAAATACATCTTAAATATCACATTCATCAGATATAGTATAAATATAATGCATACATGTGTGTGAGTAAGCTGTGTGTATGTACATAAATATGCGAAAAACATAGGGTGATGCCACAACTTAAAATCTCGGATTTGGTACCGGTACCACACCGTAAGTACTGGCCGGTATAAAATGGCGGACAGTATTAACCATTTGCGATTTATACGGGCCTGTCTGGTACCTGTACATATCAGCCGGTATTCCAACTATCTTCCAGTATTTTAAACCATGGCTGATACACAGAGAGCAGATGCAGTTTGGCATAAAAGCCTATTACGCTCAATGTCCTCAATTTTATGCCAATGGTCACATTTCAGCCGTTCAGCTCCCTATAAAAATCAGCTTGCAAAAAACTATTAAGGTTGCATGCATTTTATTTTACCTACAATCCCCTAGCATTGTAATGCCCAAACATTACAGGAGATTATTGCAGCAGTAGTGAATATTAAAAGCTTATTTTGCGGTGAAATGAATGAATATTTTACATAAGGTGAAGAGCATTTTGCATGTAATCCAGTCAGCACAATTTTACATGGACATTGTATTTTAGGGGGAACAAATTACAACGAACTGAACATGCCCATAGTTTTCTCATTTTTCCTGTGAAAATCGAATGCTCTATTAAGAATTCTGAACCGGATTGGGGTTTGGCGAGCTGGCCAGGTACCCGTCTCAGGAAGCAGAAGACCTGAGTTCGAATCCCACCCTAGGGATTTATATCCCGTGATGACCCGGTATGTGCTAACTTGGGGTGGGGTGCACAGGTAGCCCTGCGATTAGTCAGATTCCAAGAGACCTGGACACCCAGGCTATAAAAATAATAATAATAATAATGAAATAAAATAAAATTCTGTACCATTTTGGGCCCTTTAAACACACACAATAGGTTTTGAACATTACTTTAATTGACAATATGAATTAACTATGACAGAATCATATCATGAAAAGGGCGAAAAGGAATTAAAAGAAAACCTCCACTAGTTTCTTTAGCAGCAGGGGTAGATAGCGCCCTGGATACCATCGAATTCTCTAAGAATCTATCATTTTCCTTATTCTTGTATGATAGCGAGTAAGCAGAACCACCAACTGAATCAACTAAAACTTTCTGTTTTTTGTTTCTACCAATCATAAAAGTGTCTCCTTTATGAAGCCTAGAAGCAGATCGAAAATGGCGAACAGCATGAAATATTGATCTCATCTTCAATCAGTACTCGATCACAGGCAGAAACTCAACCAGCATAACTAGTTACATCAAAAACTCGTTGATGTGAATCCTAAACCAAAGCAATGAGATATATTAGGTAACAGAAGTTATATATCTGTCAAATTAAGCAGCAGAACTTATTTATATATCAATTATCAAAAAGAAAATAAATCAAATAAAATTAAACTGAAATATTAAAAGCAGCAGAAAACCTTCAAAAATCATCAAAATGAAGAACTCGAACATAAGCGATCTATTAAAAAAATATATATCTAGAAATTAAAGACAACAGGCATATATTATGTTTAATCATTATCTGAGTTGCAAATTTCAAGATGCCACAAAAATCGAGGATTCTTCACACGCCAGAATCAAAATCAAATAGAACACAAAGCAAATAAAGAGCTTCCGGGAAATTAACATTTCATTAAATCGTCTTCTTCAATCTTAATTCTTCCAACAGCCAAAAATAAATAAATAAATTATACAACTGAATCAAAAGTGGAATATCAAAAACAACGGAAAATCTTCAAAAATCAACAAAATGAAAAATCGGAAAGCAAAAACAATGAGCTTTATTATTAACAGAAACTATTTATATATCATAATTATGTCATCTAAATTGAGTAGCAAAACTTATTAATCTACCAATTATCAAAAAGAAAATAAATCAAATAAAATCAAAGTGAAATACTAAAAAGAGCGGAAAACCTTCAACAATAAACAAAATGAAGAATCCTAAACCAAAAGCAATGAGATTTATTAAGTAACAGAAATTACTTATATATCAAAATTATGTTATCAAAATTAGTAGCAAAACTTATTTATCTATCAATAAATCAAACAAAATCAAAGTGAAATTTTAAAAACAGCCGAAAACCTTAAAAAATAATCCATATGAAGAACAAGAAGATAAGTCGATTTAATAAAATGATATATATCTAGAAAATAAAGACAATAGGCATATCTTGTGTGTAATCATATAAACGAGTCACAAATTACAAGATGCCACGAAGATCGAGGACGGATCCTGGTTGGAATTATGCTAAACGACAACCTCGGGATTCTTCACACGCCAGAATCAAAATCATATAGAACACGAAGAAAATAAGGAGCTTCCGGAAAATTAAAAATTCATTAATTCTTCCTCTTCTTCCAAAAAAACAACCAAATTTACATACCTGAATCAAAACCAACGATGGCGAACCATACAAATGAAATATTTCGCTTGTTATCTCATCAAATTACAGATGAATTCTTCAGATCAGAGTAAGTGATTTCAAAAGAAAAAAAAAAAATTTTAAGGTATTTTTGGTTATCTCTAACGACGAAGAATGCAAGAAAAAAAACACACCCTAACCCTCTTTTCCTGGGAATTCGAGCAGATATATTGATTCCAATCTCTCCCCCGCGTGTTTCTAAAACGTTGCTCTGTTCTGACCGGGAGAGGAAGAGACCTCTTTTAGAAGACTAATAAATCTAATATATATAGCGGAGGGGAGAGTGCTCGCCGGCGTATTCGCTTGTTGATATGGGGGTGACGTAGGGCTGTCAATGGGCCGGGCTTGAGCCCGGTCCCGGTCCGGATGAGCCGGGTTCGAGCCCATTTTTCAGTTTTATTAAACGGGTGGGGCCCGAGCCGGCTCAGATAAAAAACAGGCCCAGATTCGGACTTCAAAGTGTAAGACGTGGCCTGGTCCGTTTAGCTGAGATCCTTAAAAAAAAATTTGATTTAAAAAAAAAAAAGTGAGAAACTCAGCTTGAACCGGCCCGGCCCGGATAGCTAATTGGGTCGGGTTCGGGCCGGAAAATTCAAAAAATGGGCTGAGCCTGGCCCGGACCGGATAGCTAAAAGGGCTGGGCCCAAATTTCTGTAAAAAAAAAAAATAGGCCGGGTGAAAAACCCGCCCCGTTGACAACCCTAAGGTGACGCGTAGCACCTGTTTGTGAATTGATGGGTGG
Source organism: Chloranthus sessilifolius (assembly GCA_021018995.1). Classification (NCBI taxonomy): domain Eukaryota; kingdom Viridiplantae; phylum Streptophyta; class Magnoliopsida; order Chloranthales; family Chloranthaceae; genus Chloranthus; species Chloranthus sessilifolius. The sequence continues at coordinate 25,509,994 of CM037597.1, read as the reverse complement.
TATGGGCCCACTTTATTAACTAGGATTAAACTTTTTTTTTTTTTTTTTTTTTAGGAAAATGATTAAAATTTTAAAATATTTTAAAAGTTATATTCCCTTTCAGCCATAGTGACAAATTTCGCTGAAATTCGGCGAAATTAGCCGAATTGCAGGTGAAACAAAAATTTAAAGGAAATTTCATAACTTTTCGGTAATTTCGATATTTTTCGACGAAATTTCGAAATTTTGGTGTAATTTGGAAATTTCAATTTTTTTTTAAAAATAAATTAGAAATTTATTGGTAAGCGGTTGCGGAAATCTCGCTCACCACTCGACTGCATAGCATTGTAAGGGAATGACACCCATTATATAGGATGCTAGAGTGGGGAGAATTCTCCCCACACTCATGTGGGACTAAAGTGTAGGTAAAAAGGTGAATGGGTACCATTCATTCACCAGCTACTTTCTCAACCCACCTTATTCAGCTAGCTTTCATTGATCGCCATTGAATCAGATGTTCGAGGTTGTTTTTCATCCCCATCTTTGGCACAATGGATCTACGGATCATGGGGGTACCATCAGACGGTCGGTTTTTGACCCAGATCTCAAAAAGTGACCCTAAAATCATATGACTCCCGTTACACTAAAGCATGATTTTAGCGTCACTTTTTGAGATGTATACCATGTGTAATAAAAAGCCGACCGTCTGATGGTACGCTCATGGTCCACAGATCCACTGTGCAAAAGATGGGGATGAAAAATAACCTCCACCATCTGATCAAAAGCAGTCAATGCATGCCAAATGGAGGAGGTGGGGTGAAAAGGCAGCCTTTGGGTGAGTATAATTGTACCCTTTGTCAATTTATCTTCTATAGTTCTATGCTTGAGCTTAGTGTCAGTGCTTGGCCACTTGAATCAATTGCTATTTATTTTTTTTAAATATTAAATATATTTTTAAGTCCCGAAACTTTCCCAAATTTTTTCCGAAATGTATCGAAATTAATCCGAAATGTATCGAAAGGACCCCCCACTGAAAAATTACCGAAAATGAAATTTCTCACTATGCTTTCAGCCATCATTCTTGACTTGTTTTTTTTTTTTTTTTCTTTTCTCTTTCTTCTCTCTATTTTTATAAGAAAGTGTCATACTCACTTTTTTCGGTATATTTTACTAAAAATATGTGGGTGCCTGATAGCGAAGTGCCGACACTTCGGTAGAAAAGCGCTGGCATTCTCGTAGAGAAGCGCTGATACCCCGAGAGAGAAACGCTGGCACGACACCTCGATATTGAAGTGCCAATCCCTTATATCGAGACGTCGACACCCTTTTTTATTTTAATACCTCAATATGGAGGTACCAGCGCTCCTATTTTAAAGCACCAACACTACATTTTTTTTTTTTGCACCTCGGTAGCTAAGAGTCGACACCTCGATATGGAGGCACCGACGCCCCTATATCAAGGCGCTTGCACCCCCGCTAGCGGTTCGCTACTAGGCGCCCACATAACACTTTCTTGAAAAAATGGAGAGAAGAGAAAGAGAAGAGAGAGAAAAGAGACTTCTAAAAAGTCAAGAATAATTGCTGAAAAGAAATATAGTCAGTAAAGTGGGCCTCATGTCACCCATCATTTCACAAAAATGCGCTACGTGTCACGCCCATATCAAATAGGGCGCAATGCTATCTCTACGCCCTGACACATTCTCCTGGACTTATAGTCCTCCATTGGAGGAGGGAACCATTTTCATATATATATATATGTGTGTGTGTGTGTATGTGTGTGTGTGATTTAGTATAGATGGCCGGCACTATGAGTGCGTATGACATAACTCTTTGTTAGCCTCTGTCACAATAGAGTTCAGCTACTTTAGTTAGTTCCCATTTTCTTTTCTAACACCCTGCAGAGGAGGATTTACCTGCTTTAGTAGCAACCTCTCTGCTTTCTACTAACTTCCTACTCAAGCAAATAAAATCTGCTCTGACAAGGAGTGAGTAGAGAGGAGGGTAAAATTATTAAACGGGTAAATCTTTTCATAAAATCTTGCTATGCAAAGAGTTACCAAGGAGAAGGAGTACCTGCTGAAACAGGTAGCAGAATATTAGCAAAGAGGATAGGACCATGCTAAAGCATGTGAACTCTACTGTAGCAAGGAAAAGCAGATAACTATGCCATACGCAACTTATGTGTCTAGTCCGGATCAGCTGGTGGCACCCATCACGCAACTTAGATAAAGTTGGCAAAAAAAACTTAGGCATGGTCGCATATTCCACCATGGTACTTGGGCTTCAACCAATTTTTGACCATGTGGAAGCCAAACAAGTTTCTGAAAAATAAAAATAACCTTCATTTTGGATTGATCACGCCAAATGACATGTCATTTTACGTTATGGTGCAGCCCTCCAAGTCTGAATTGTGACCAAGGATCAAAATTTCTGGTATCATTTTGGAGGGGGCCAAAATTGAAATATTGGACCAAAACTTTGACCGAAATTTCGCTGAAAATTTGGGTCCCATACAAAAATGACTGAAATTTCGGTCAAAACTATCTTATTGGTGGGGATTGAAACCGATAATTTCGGCCGAAATTTTAATCCTTGACTGTGACGCATCTTTCAATTTCTCTGATATAAAAGTAATCATAAAACTATAGTTAAATTATGGGAGCCACTGCTTGCACATGCAAATTTATCTCATGCGTGCACCTTAAAAGATAGTATTAGAGAATGGGTTCCTCTTTTCTCATTCAGTTGTTTACTGAAAGTACCTACATAATGGTGGGCACTAATGTGCTTTCATTTAGTGGGTGCTTTTAGCAATTAGGTGGGCACATTTTTTTGCAACCATTAGGAAATAGGGTACCCACCATCCTACCATCATTTTATTTCGTAGGCACTCTCGTATATAAAGTATGAGGTATCTTTTCCATTTTTTCTCTCAGGGTCGGAGCCAAGGGAGCTAACAGGGGCTATGGCCACCCCTGCTTATTTAGTTTTTTCTCTTTTTTTTTTAATCTATCTTACCTATTTGTTAGGAACCAAACTGATTGGCAGTCTAAATAAATGCGCAGCTGAGCTCTCTCTCTCTCTCCTATCTGTTAGGCGTCTCTGCTCTCCTATCTTTTAAACATCTCCTTTCTTTCTCTCTATCTTTTAGGCGTCTCTTCTCTCTAACCAAATATGCTACTTTAGTCTCTCCTATTTTTTTAGGAGCAATAGTTCAACCACCCTCCTAAAACTTCTCTTCTTAAATTATATCCTATGATATCTCTCCCTCTCTAACACATGATTGGGCCATCGAAATGTCATTTTCCTACTATTTTAGTCAAACAGACCTTAAAAGTTAAAAATGAGGCTTAGCCCATATAATATAACTCCCAACTATGACAGATTGGCCCTAATGCCTATTGATAGGCGCACAAATTTATATAAACAAAAAACATCTTTTTAAAATTTTTTTTGTTAATAGTAAATGAATGCTATTTTTATTTTTTATAACATTATACATTTTTTGTTCATACTTTGGCCCCCTCCCATGAAAGTTTCTGGCTCCTTCCCTGCTTCCTCTTCTTTTTCGGTAACTCCGTTACTGTAACAATGTCTGAATCACCCTCTTTTTCTTTTTCTTTTTTATTCTTTCTCAACTCCAGCCAATTGCAACGATGACACCGGCTTCACTGAAGAACCCTTTTTTTCTTTATCTTCTTCTCAACTCCAGCGAGTAGCAACTAGCAACGCGACGCTGACATCATCAAATGACCCTCTTCTGTTTCTTTCATTTTTTTTCCTCATGTCAGACGAAACCCTAAAAAGCCTACAAAAACAAATAAAAACCCTAAAAAGAAACAAATAAAAAGAAAGAAATAAATAAATCTTGTGACAGTGGGAACCCGTTGTCACATGTAAAGTACTGGTAGCGGGTGCTCTTCGCCCGTTTTTTACAACCGACAGTGGCTACCCACCGTCACAGTTTTACAGTTTTTTTTTAAAGTTTTAGTTGTTCTTTTATTTTTCAAGGATTTATTTGTTTTTGCAATTTATTAAAAAAAAATTAGATGAGATTAGTAGTTCGGTGATGCTATTGTGTTGTGAAGAAGAAGAAAGATTGTGCTTTAGGAATATTATCGAGTGGTGGCCGGAGAAGGTATTTGGAGAAAAAGATGGCCCGAGAAGAAGAAGGAAGATGTGGGTGCTTTCACATAGGGTGTTTGAAAAAACATTAAGTGAGTATCCCTCAATAAAACTTGACTTCATAAGTAGTGGGTTTTATTACATAAGCGCTTTCAGGAAAGTGGTACGCACGAATAGAGGTAACCTAGATATTTTTAGGACATATATCGTCCGAAATTACTAGCTAAGTCATATGATTTAAAGGCAATGATCTAAAGAATTTTGTTACAAAGATTGGCATGAAACAAGATCTAAATATCAATCGATACTAATATTTGTCGGCGATACGTATCAATTTTTCAGCAAACAGATACGCATTGGAGCCTATACGTATCGAGTATCCAACTCGGATTCGGTATCGACTGATACGGGGCCATATCGGACGATACCTGTTTTTTTTTTTTTTTTTTTAATAGGCCAATACGTATCTATATCGGTCGATTCGTATTGGTCATTCAAGGACCGATACCGAGTTTGTTATCTTGATCTCTACCATATGATTCAATGAATACGATGATGGTGTTTAAGTGTATTGGATCATATGGTAGAGGCCGGATTCCATGCTAATCTCTTTTACACCAAAGATCTTTAGAGCATAACCTTCAAATCATAAGACTTGATGATCTTTTCAAATGGCACAATTCTCCTAAGGATACAATGTAATTGAACTCTTTCTATGCAATTGATGGTTCAATCGATAACACCATTGGCTGCTTTTGAATCAGATGATAGAGATCAGTTTTTGTCCTAATCTTTCACACAATATATTTTGAGATCGTGGCCCACCTATCAGACGCCTGGTTGTTGATTTCACCTGGCACACATCCCAAAGAGCCACTATAAGAGCTAACCAAAACACACCTAAGCTTTTCTTTGAAATTGTATGCAATGACTTAAGTTTCTAGGTGCAAGCAATGACTCTTGTCAGGGTACTTCTGTCCGTGCCCACGTTCTAAACCCTTGAAAACCGTTGATTGCTCTGGAACATATGATCGCGATTGTTGTATCCTTCACAATAGATCATCAGATCATGTCACACCTATCAAACAGTTGGTTATTGATTCCATGTGTCATAGATCTCAAAAATACGACCCTCGATTCATATTGCACACATCACGCTCAAATGTGAATTTAGGGCCATTTTTTGGAGATCTGTGACCAAGGTATCAAATATCGGTTGATACAGATATGTATTGGCGTTATGTATCGATTTTCTAACCAATTGATATGTATCAGCCCTGACACGTATCAGGTATCGACTAATTCATAGGCGCGAACATCTCTTTTGCGTTTTGACAACCCTGATAGTGCATGGGAAACCAACGAACATTCAATGCGCTCAGAAGATCAAAATTCAGAACGTCCCTTTTGCGTTATTTGACAGCTTGGCCAAGTGATCTAAGGCGTTGATTTAGGCTTTGGTCCAATAAGGTGTCAATTCAACTCTCTACAATTGTCTGGCAGTGTTTTTAAATTACAAAAAGAATTTTAAATGCTATGGCACATCATGTCATGCTCAAACAGATTTTAGGGCCATCTTTTGAGGATATGACATGTGGAATAAAAAACTTACCGTTTAATAGGTGAGACATGATCTCCATAAATTTTTGGTAGAAGGTCGGGCCAAAACACATTCTTCATCATCTGATTTGAAGCAATCATCGAGTTTTAAGAGGTTTGGAATGTTGGTGCTTTCAATAAACGCGTTGGGGCGTTTAGAGATACCAAAAACCAGCAAACGGCTGCTTTTTGTGTGATATGACAGCTTGTCGATGATTGTTTAATTTTTTTTAAAACGCTGTGTTGTATCAGTCCTCCATGGACCGAAACCTGAGTTCGATACCGATTTTGATGCCTTGTCTGTGATATTGAATAAAAAATTGATCGTCTGATAGGTGCGACATGATCTCAAAATCTATTTTATTGAATATCCAGGTGAAAAATGACATTCATCATCAAATCCAAAGCAATCGATAGTTTTCAAGGGGTCTTGAGCATGAGCGCTTTCGGGGAATGCATGGGGCCGAACAGAGGTACCCCTTGTTAATAGAATAAGTTTTTGTCTTCCAAAATTAAAATCTAGTTTCTAAGTGTATATGCTTTACACCCAATCTTGATCAAATAACAAGTTGACATATAAGTTTGGCCTCCTTTTAGGACGGTGGCCTCCACTTCCGTGCATAACCACAGTTGAATACGACATCATGGGCCCCACAAATTTCTTTTTAGAAAGGATATAAAGGATAAATGATAAATGATAAATAATAAAGGATAATGGATAATGGATAATGGATAATGGATAAAGGAAAGGGTTCCACCGAGTTCTCTCCTTTTAGTTTCAGCCCTTATTTAAGCGAAAACCACGAATATACGCTGCTGGTGCCCGTACAAAGGGTGGTTATAATCATCTGTTCTAACTTTTTAACTATCAATTCCGTCTAAAGTTAAAAGGGGTGTTTAGTACTAATTTTCTGCATTAAGATAAGATTTAAGCGTATATCTCATAGGGTAGCGGTATTTGCACTCGTAGATTCGGTCTCTACAGCCATAGGCTTCCGTTAGGGTTGTCAACGTGTCTCGTCGAGCTAATATATTACCGGGTTGCATACATAAACTTGATTCGTCCGGTCGGGTCGGTCATGAGACATCCGACCTCTTAGGTTGTGTTGTGTCGAGTTGGGTCGGGTTGGTCATGAGACATCCGACCTCTTAGGTTGTGTCGTGTCGAGTCGGGTCAAGCCAACTTAAACTGCTATTTTATATGTAAAAAGTATAAAAAAATATGATTTTTTTACCGGGGCGGGCTAAGCATTGGGTCAAGTTAAGTTTTCGGGTCGGGTCTACTTGAGTGAAGCCCCAGGTCGATTCGGGTTGGGCATTTTGCAAATCAAATGATGGATATCAGTTTTCGTCCCAATCTTCGAGACAATAGATAATCAAATGATGGATATCGATTTTCATCCCAATCTTCCATACAATAGATCTTGAGATGATGGATCACCTATCATAAAGTCAAATGTTAATTTCACATAGCACACATGACACATCCCCAGAATTGATTATGATCATGGGTGTATGATGAGCAAGGTATCAAAAATTGGCCGATGCCGATACTGATCGGTGATATGCAGTGGCGGAGCCACGTCGTCCGATGGGGGATCCCGGGTTCCGCCATCGATAATATTTTTCTTTTAAAGGACCAAACTTTGGACTACAAAATATCTTAGGGGACCCCCAAATCCTAAAACTTCTTAAAGTCCTTTAAGGACCCCACATCCCAAAACATCCCTCTCACCATCTTTTTCAACACCTCTTTCTCTCTCGGTGGTTCCACTTCCCCAAAACCCAAATACTTCTCTCGCCTCCTTTGTCTCTCTCTCTCTCTCTCATTGCGATTCCACTTCCCTAGACCCCAATCAGGCATATCTCTCTCGGTTCCCCAAGCTCACCGTCTCTCTTTTCTCTCTCCTCAAATATTATGTTATCTCTTTCTCTCTCATAATCTCATTCCCTCTCCTAGCATTCCCTCCGATCGCCAATGCCAAGAGTTCTCAATGATGGTCGATTTTTGCGTCAAATTCATAGCAGGTATACTTTTTTTAAAAGTTTAATAAAAAATAAAAACCATAATTTATTATACCTAGTATAATGTTTAAACAATCTTCCAATGTTAAATTAGAAATTTTAATCTCAAACCATTGAAGTGTGCTTTATTATTATGGCATGCGGCACACATTTAATGATCCATCTAAATTGCACAGGCAGTAATACATCACTAAAAAATGTTTTAGCCAAAGAATCAGGCTCATAAGGAGATGTTTTATCCCATCTTTATTAGAACCCTAAACCGTAATTTCTACAAATCTAATATATTTTAGAACTCTAAAACCGTAATTTCTACAATGTTTCTTAGAACCCTAAAGTCTTAGGCTGTGTTTGGCAGAGCTCTTTGCTAGTCCCTGCTAAAACAGAGCTCACCTGTTTAGCAAGTTCCATTCTCTTTGCTAACTCTCTACAAACCATGATTTACTTACTACAAAAAATAAGACTATTACCGGTAGCCATAAACTGCTGATATTAACAAAAAAACTACCACCAATACCCTTGCCGCTAATAGTCTTAATAGCTTTTTTGTTAATAGCGGTAGTTTTTTGCTGCAAAAAATTGCCGCTAATAGTCTTATATTTTGTAGTGGCTGTAGTAGCTACCTCTCTACTCTATGCCTTCTGGCAAAGGGTGAGGAGAGAGGAGGGGAGAACTGTTGAACAAGTAAATCTTGAATAAAATCTTGCTATGCTAGGAGTTATCAGGTAGAAGGGGGACCTGCTAAAACAAGTAGCAGGACGTTAGCAAAGAGAATGGGAACCTGCTAAAGTAGGTGAACGAAATATGACAATCACCTTTCCAGCATTAGAAACCCTTAGCTGAGAAGTCAGAATCTTTGGCTATAAATACCCATACCCTTTTGTTTTTCTAGAGTTTCCACCATTACGCGAATATCTAATAGGGTAATAGCCTTCTCTCATTAAAAAAAATGAAAAAAAGAAAAAAGAACAGAAAAAGTAGTAGCCTAATCTTTGGCCTATGGTTTCTACTATCTAAATCTTTGAATGTTTAAATCGTTGATTGCGTTGAATTAGGTGTTGGATATAATTTTTCATCCCAATCTTCCACAATAGATTTTGATATCACGGCCCACCTCTTAGAAGGTCAAATGTTGATTTCAATGGAATACATCCCCAAATGTGACCCGAAAACCCTTCTTCTCACAGTACGCCCCTGATCACGATCACTTTTGAGAATGTGTGTCACATGGAATCAAAATATGGCCGCCTGATAGGTGGGCCGTGATTTCAAGATCTGTTTTTGTGGAAGATTGGGTCACAAAATGATTGCCATCAACTAATTTCCTTGGAGCCCCTTTTATTCCACCATTTGCATCCTCTTCTTCTTCTCTCAAACCCCCATTAGAGCCCCTTACAACCTTGAATTTGCCCTTCCAATTTAGTCATCACAACCCATATCTACTACCAGCAAGTAACTCCTTTCATCTCCTAGTTCAATATATATTAAATTGAGCTTGATCCCAACCCCTTTCACCATTCAACTTGGATCAAAACAGCAATCTAGCTAAGGTAATGTCTTGGTTAACTTTGTGTGACATTTTTAGTCTAGTAATCTAGGATTTTGTCCATAGATTTCCTAGTTTTCTTGTATTTTTTTAGGTTTAAATTCTGGAGTGATTATATATATATATATATATATATATATATATATATATATATATATATATATATATATATATATATATATATAACCAGAACTTTGGAGGCCATGCATGTGATCTACATGATCATGCAAGGTCATCCAATGGTCTTGATTGGTCATCTAGGTTAAGGCCAACATAGTGTAGAGTTCCTTTGATTTTGCTTGGATTTTTCTAGTTTAAAATTAATTTTTGATTAAGATTTTGTTTAAAATTATGGAGAAATATGTGACCAGAGAATTTGGAGGCCATGCATATGATCTACATGATTATGTAAGTCCATCCAATGGTCTAGATTGGTCTATAAGGTCAACACCAATTAAATTTCGAATTTCTTTGAATTTTCTTGAACTTTTGCAAAATAAGATGTGATTTTTTCCTTCAAACTTGTTTAGATTCTGGAATATGTTTAGACCAATGTTTTTGGATGTCATGCATGTGATCATAGTGATCATGCAACGCCAGCCAATGGTCTAGATTGGTCCACAAGGTCAAGACCAACCAAAATTCGAATTTCCTTGAATTTTCTTGAGTTTTTACAAAATAGATTGAGATTTTAATTTAAATCTTTCAGATATTCTAAAATATAATTAGACCAGCATGATTGGAGGCCATGCATGTGATCTACATGATCATGTAAGGTCATCCAATGATCTACATTGGTCAAACATATCAAGACCAACATGTGTTGTAATTTTCTTGAATTTTCTTGCATTTTTGTAAATAAAAATGTGATTTTGATTTTAATTTTTTAAATATTTTGGATGAAAATTATGTTCATCACATTTGGATGTCAGGCATGTGATCAACATGATCATGCGAGACCATCCAATGGTCAAGATTAGGTTAAAGATAACCCATATGCACTATTGTGTAGAAATCCCAACTTTGTGGATTATTATTTTCATGCCATATGATTTTGTAACAACTTGATTTTTAGTGCACTTAATTTTGTGGTATTAGATGTGCTTCACACCATTCTTGGTGGTAGCGCTCTACACTGGAACCTGCCCTAGTTGAGAAAGTACACGTTTTAATTTTTCAAAAGCTTTTATATTTAAAATTAGAGAAATTTGCATTTTCGACCCTATACTTTTGCTTATTTGCAGAAACGGCTCTATAGTTTCATTCCTTGCATAACAGGCCAGCTCGAAGCTTAGCCGAATCTACGTCACCTCCCACTTGCCAAGTCAGCACAGCATGATTTATTTATATTATTTATATATATAATATATATTATAAGATCATACGAATTCATTCACCGCTACTTATTTTCTCTATCCCGTTTCCCATTAGTAGTTCAGAGTTCAGACCAACCCTAACATCGTCGCTTTTACTTGTTCAGATCAACCCTATCAACGCAAAGGATAACTGGTAAGAATGAATTTTTAGCAAGCAGTTATTTATTTAGTTAGAAAAGCAAAAATGGGGCGGCCCGCTATAGCGGGCCGCTAATAGCGGCCTGCTACTTCAAGATAGCGGACCGCTATCCTAGGATAGCGGTCCGTTATCCTGAGATAGCGGTCCGCTATCTTGAAGTAGCGGTCCGCTATCCTCAGATAGCGGTCCGCTATCTTGAGATAACAGACCGCTATATCAGGATAGCGGGACGCTAGCTACCTTGACTAATTTTATTATTATCAATTTAGTGTTTAATTTCTATTATTTATTTTTTCCATTGTATTGATCAATTTAGGGTTTAAGGTTTAATTTTCATTTTTTTAAAATATTTGTAGATTGAAATGGATGTTCCCATTCTTTGTCATTTCGATGGGGTCCGTGTTAGAGATGATACTTACAACGATGGACATCGAAAAATTGTTGTTATCAAAGACAATATACCGTTTGATCAATTTAAGCAGAAAATATACAATATTAGTAGGACTCAATTGGAAGAGCATTCAATTTCCCTATCCGTTTCATTGCGCATCGGGAAGGAGTTGGTGTTTGCTGGATTGTCGGACTTTGATGATCTTGCGAACTTATTTAGAGCATATCGTATTAGTGATGGTGTGATAACTGTTTATATCGAGAAATCATTAATCACTCATGTCACGGAACCAATAGTGTCTTCAGACATTCCAATGAGACAAGACGATGAAGATCAAGGATATTGTCTTCAAATGAATCTGATGGACAATACATTAATCACTCATGTCACGGAACCAATAGCGTCTTCAGAGGTTCCAATGAGACAAGACGATGAAGATTAAAGATATTATCCTCAAATAAATCCGATGGACAATACATGTCAGCATAACGATGAAGCGGTGAATAACATATTTGATTGGAATCAGTGGGAAACATTTTTAGGAGGCATTAGTCCATACGAATGGCCTTCTGAACAAATAGCTTCAGAGCGAACGGTAATTGAGGCTAAAGCACTGGAGCGAACACTAATCATACCTCGATGGACTCAACCCCAAGCACGTAATAATATTTCAGTCGACGACGGTGATAGTGATCCTGAAAATACTGAATCACTGTCCTCCTCGCCCACTTCACGTGTTCATACTAATAGGGGAATTGATCAACCTATGGTGGACGAAGACTATCAGCTTAATGACTCGAAAGGAGAGTATATGGATTCGGATGATGAAGAACTGTATGAAGGGGGGCCATTAACTGTCGGTCAAACATTCAGAAATAAAAAAACCTTTCAAAAAGCCCTTAGAGAGTTTACAATGATAAATAATTTTTAAATTAAACTAATAAAAACCAGCCATCTTTGAGTTACCGCGAACTGTATTCAATTAGGGTGTGCTTAGTGAATACATGCATCAAAATTGGTGGGTGTGGACACGTTCGTCGTAAAGACATTTTGCCCGCAACATAAGTGCGGAATGCCACCTTTCGGAAGAGGACATCGCCAGTGTACGAATTCTTGGATAGCTTCCTTCGTGAGGGATAAATTGTTAAAAGGCTTTGACGAGACTTCTGCTTCAATAATTTTTTATATTGAAAAAAAATATGGGGTAACAATAAGTTATTGGAAAGCATGGAGAGGGAAAGAAATGGCTTTAAGCGACATCCGGGGTAGCTGGAAGGAGCTATTTAAGATGTTACCGTCCTACATCGCCGAATTACAGCGAGTCGATCTAGACGTACAGACCGAATTGTGTCGCGAGCCTGATAATGCCTTTCAGAGGCTCTTCGTAGCATTTGAACCTTGCATTAGGAGCTATCGTAATACTTTGCGAAGAATAATTGCGGTAGATGGAACGCATTTGCGCGGACGATACAATGGAGTATTGTTAATAGTTACGGGGATAGACGGTAATAGACATTTATTCCCTATAGCGTTCGGTGTTATACCCAAAGAGAATGAAGATCATTGGACATGGTTCCTTGATCTATTAGGGAGGCGTAATCGGGGACTTTGAAGAGTAATTTGTATTGCTATCAGATCGACAGAAGGGGTTGATGGAAACTGTGCATAATGTTTTTCCTAATGCATTTAACAGCTACTGTATGCGACACTTAACTTTAAATCTTTTTGATACATACAAGGATACAATCTCTCGACCGCTGTTTTGGATTGCTACCCGTGCATTCTCTGAGGCAAAATTCAAAAGAATTTTACAAAAACTACAAGACCAGGCCCCCTCAGTATGTATAAAATGGATTAAAAAAGTCGGTGACCATTTTTGGGCGCGCGCATATTTTCCAGGAAAGCGCTATGACATGTTGACAATAAATATAGCTGAAAGCATTAACAGTGTGTTGAAGATAGCTAGAGAGGAACCGATCGTGACAATATTAGAAACCATTCGCACGAAGGTAGCCGAATTCTACCTTCGGCGTCAGGAAGAAGAAAATAAAATGACACACGAGTTAATACCGATAGCGGAAGAGCACATAACACGAAATTCAGGGTGGGCCCATCAAAAGAACGTTATTCCCTATGGTCGCGATACATTTCAAGTTAAACGTGGGCAATACACTCACAGTGTTGACCTAGAGAAACGAACGTGTACATGCAGACATTGGGCTATCCTTGGATTACCATGTTCGCATGCGATTCTAAAGAGATTCCTCAATTTTGTGATCATTGGTTTACCAGTGCCTTATTTAGGGAAACTTATAAAGAACAATTTGTTTCGACCGTTGATAAGCTCCAATGGGCAGTTTATAAGGGAAGACATCGAGGTTTTACCTCCGCACAACATACGTCAAGCCGGTCGCCCAAAGAAAAGGAGGATACGATCTAAAGGCGAAGTTCGACCACTACGGTGTAAAAATTGTAATGAATATGGACATAATCGCCGCTCTTGTAAATTTGTTAGAATATAAAATCACTTTTTTTAGTCTTTTTTGGTCAATAAAATTTTTCATTAACCATGAATTATGATTTAGAGAGTTAAATTTGAATAGTATAAACACCTACTCAGAGTCTCAAACCTGACTTAATTTGATCTTAAGGTTGTGTCTCCTCAGTTTGGTCATCCATTTTGATGAATGTCCACTGGGATTTCCTTTTATACATCCTAAAGCGATTCGTTTTCGACGAGAAATGGATCAATGGCTGTGTCTCCTCGTATAGTCTTTGGAACGCATCTAGGAAAATATTTTTCCATAGGGTTACAGAAAAATTGTCTTGTTAATGATCAATAACCTATGAATTAAAAGAATAAAGAGAGCGAGAGAGAGAGAGAGAAAGAGAGAGTTGATTAAATTTGTAATGAGTTTTCTTGCTGGACCTCGAAGTATACAAAAAATGCATTCATTATCCCAATAATTTGAATCATAATATACAAAATAAAATAAACAAGTCAAAAAATAAAAACTAAGTCCCAAACGTGGACAATAAATGTCTAATTTCAGCTCGAAATTGTTGCATGTCTCTCTCTTTTCAAAATCTATTTTCTGCCGCTCGAAAAAGTATTCAACGTATTTCAGTACGAAAACCCCACAGTCCCAACAGTTCTTTTGGAGGGAAAGATCAACACTATTTATGATAGTAAGTTGCCACTGCTGATTGAGAGCAGAACTCAATCCTAAAGTATGAAGAAGTCGCGGCAGGTGATGTATCAACGAATCTTTGTGCGTATCAAACTTCTTCGAACACTCTCGGTCAGCAGGGTCTAGAAGCTTTATAATGCGGTCTGTTACGGAAATGATAGCCAATGCCTAATGATGGTGTCTCTGGCTATGCATTGGAAAAAATATCTGCGTGCAATCGTAAATCTAATTAGTAATGTGTTAATGAAATAAACTTTAAAAGTGTGATCGCTATCAAAAAATAACTTACCATCCCATAATCGATAGCATTAATACCGCGTGAAGTTCTTCGAAAGAGTGGCTCAAGCGGCTTCGCCTGGTAGCGAATCTGCCACCTGTCGCAATAGGCCTCCCATCTACCCTTTTCATCCAGTGACTCCAAATTTTCATCACGGACAAATTTTTGAAACTTTACATGGTCCGCTATAATTAAGGTATGAAATTTAATATGAAAATAACTCATTATTTGAATCTATTAATGACGTAAAAAAAGGCAGATAAATAAATTAAATTATAAAATCAAATAATAAAAAATAAAAATGATACCAATGTAGAGGCCAATGCAAACCAGCTCTTCTCCGCCATTTCCACGAACATATTATCATTTCTACTGTCTAAAACTTTCAAATACAAATCGATAACTTCGTTATCAAGCCACGATCTTCCCTTCAAAACCTTTAAATGCTCTACGGTGACGTCTAGACCGCAGATAGTATTAATGATCACTAAATCTTCTTCCGTAGGCCGATTCCATATGCTCCTCATAAATTTTTGTTCCATTGACTCTGGAACCTCTTCTTCTTGTTCTTCCACTTTTTTTCTTTTATTTGTAGTGATTTTTTCCGTTGGCGACTTTCTTTTGGTTTGATTTCGAAGCTTGTATAACGTGCCCTTAGTAGAAGCAGGAATCTTCAGTAATAAGGGTTTAAAAGACGCCGGTTGTGACTCAACAGTTGGCTGAGTTACTAGCGGATCAACCCCTTTATCTATATCTTCAACCGGCGGTTGGGGTTTAGAAGTTTGAGTGATTGGGGCAGGGTGGTGATGAGTGATTAGGGCAGGATGAGGAGAAGGGGGTTTAAAAGTTTGAGTGATTGGAGCAGGGTGATGAGGATAAGGGGGTTTAGCAGCTGATGAGGGGTGAGGGGCTGGTTCTAGGGCAGGAGATTTAGGAGTAACAAAGGTCTCAAATAGTGTGGAGATAATTTCATCCTATATAAGAAAAAAAAAAAATTCAAAAAAAAAAAGTGAAAAAAAAGAATGAGTCAGTATAACGGACCGCTATTCTGGGATAGCAGACCGCTATCCCGGGATAGCGTTCCGCTATCCTGACTTAGTGGTCCGCTATCCTGAGATAGCGGTCCGCAATAAAATTATTAAATAATAATAATATTTATATTAATTTTATACCTTTGTTAAATGAGATTGAACTTTTACAAGTTCGTTCCTAATTATCATATTTGCACTCTTTAATTTCTCTAACTCCTCTTTTAAACTCTTGTCCTCCCATCCCTGATGCTCAATTGTGAATGCCTGCCCTTTTAACATGGTGAAAGCACGTTTGAAATCGCCCATAATTTCTTTAACAGCCTTGCGTAGGGACGAATATTCTTTTCTAAGCACCTTAACTTCATTTAGGAGCTCGGGATGACTAGCCGGTTGTTCTCTAATTGTTGGCTTCCCCTTTAATTCTTTTTGATGACGTAATACGAATTCGTATTTGTTATTATCATCATTTTCAGATTCATCGTCGTCATCATTATCTTTATCATATTCTTCACTTATCTCTTTTTCTTTTGATGGGTATTCTCTTTTTTCGGTAGGGTAATCCCTTTTTTTTCTTGATTTTTCAACTAATAGTTCTCTTTCTCTCTCCCTATGACTGAAGAATTGTCGAACTGATAGATATTGTAGTTCGCGTTTCTCATAATCAAGTTTGACAATTACCGGAGACGTAATAATTTTTTCTCTGTAATAATTTGGAGTACGACTGACTTTTAGAGCTTCCCATTTCAGTAGCCTAAGAAATGAATTTTTCATTTGTGTACGAGGAGTGTCGATTCCAGGAAAGTGCTCCAATGCTCATATCTGTAACGCTATAGTGCAACCGTATATGTTGTATTGTCCCTTTTCCGAGACTTTTGCCGATTCTCTTCTCCCAATCGCTTTTTTTATGCAATCAACTAAATTATTGTAAACTTCAAGCCCCCACGGATATTGGTTGAAGCATTTTAAGTTATCAATTAACTTTAAATATTTACTATCAACTTCCTGATATGTGTCCGGAAGTAGAAAAGAGCATACAAGAAACAACAATGATAATTTCAAAAATTCATCTTCGGAAAGATGGGCACTATCCATGACTTCTTCGATACAAGATCTTCTAGCCAGCTGTTCTCTAAAGAATTTGTACCGAATGGTTTTCTCTTCTCTTATAGTCCTTTGCTCAGACTCATTTTCTTCAAAATTTTCCAACATATTTAATCCTAAAATCAATGATATATCGGCATCTTGCAAAACTAACTTGGTGTTGTTCACATTAAACATGTTATCTTTCACCCAAAAGTTTAAAATTGCCTCAATTAAATCTCTAATAAAGATTAACTTCTCAGACATCCTAAACAGATGACCAAAAATTGATTCATTCAGCATCCTCTTCCTCTCTTCGTTGCAATGCATGTAAAATTTTCTAACACTAATACCTGTATACTTTCCAAAGGGCTTTAACGACTTCGACTTCGACATCTTCGTATATGTGAAAGGAACTGCATAGAACATATTTAAACATAATTTAATTATTTTTATTAAAAATAAAAAATTAATAAATAACGTATAGCGGTCCGCTATCCTAGAGTAGTGGACCGCTATCGTAGAGATTTAAAAAAATTACCTTGAATCGCCATTTTTCTCTTCTGGAAGGTAAAAGTGAAAGTGAAAAGTAGAAAATGAAAAGTCGTTTCTTATTTTTTTAAATATCGCCGCGGCTGACGTGGCGGCGCTGTAGTGCAACGCTAATCTATTGTGGCGACGCTTGGAATCCATGCTGACTTGGCAAGTGAGAGGTGACGTGGAATCAGCTAGGCTTGGAGCTGGCCTGTTATGCAAGGAATGAAACTATAGGGCCATTTATGCAAATAAGCAAAATTATAGGGCCGAAAATGCAAATTTCCCTTAAAATTATCCTTATTTGACACAAGTGTTGTAATAGCCTACTGGTTAGAGGCTTGTATTATAAATAAGAGGTTCGAAACTTGACCCGAAGGTCTTAAACCTCTATTTTTGACCTTGAATTAAGAGCTTATACACCCTTCTTTGGTGTGACGGCCCAACATCGCGTCTCCGCTCCTTATTCTTTTATTAAAAAACCCTAATCGTCAAACATCTTCTTCCCTAGCCACCTTTTTCTAAAAAACACCTTAAATCTTTATGTGTTCTTCCCCAAAGAACACCGTGATTATTCCGCCGTCAGGATCGTGGTGGAAGGAGGAATTGTGGACGGATCGTTGCGATTGGATGTCGATCTTCTCAAATCTAATCACCATTGATTTGCCGTCACGCTTTAAGAGGTGAGCACCCATCCATCCATCACATTCTTCTTAGATCCCGTCGAGTAGGATATGACTCGATCTCAGATCCCGTCGCGTAGCATACGACTTGATCGCGTATCGACGGGCTAAATAATAAACTATATTTTATGATTGTTATAAAAATTGCTAATAATGAGAATGAGATGACTAATCCCGTTTCCTTAATTCCTTGATTCTGAAGTATTTTGATAACGTTAGAAATATGACCAAAATGTTAGTCCTGTACCTGGCCCATGAGAACCGTCCTCATTCCAAGATATTTTAGCTATTTCACCATGTTTGGTAAAATGATCAATGATTCAAGCAGAGTTAATATTCGATGTGTCCAATAGAAATCAATAAAAAGAGACCGCCAATCTTAACACTAATATTTCATTCTATGGTTTCTAATGTTTGGATAGGATTATAAATTCTTCTATATGAGAAATTTAGAACCTTACTTTTTTCTTCAATCTCGTTTATCCATCTAACTTAATTCTAATAAGCTATTAGTCTATGTACCTCTCTGTTTTCACAGACATGATGCAGAAAAAGATTCCTGGGTCATGTGAGACGTGTGACCATATTTGGAGACTGATTTAGTGCCCCAATAAACAGTATTGTTAAATTGACCTTTCTCGTCTGTAAATTGCCATATCACAACGTCTAATCTCTCTAATTTGGTTGTTTTTGTTTCCTTTAAATGAAACATCGTTCACTCATAATTTGGTGGGCTTAAGGCTATGCAAATTAATAAGCTTTGCCCATAATTTTTCAACTTATATATATATCTCAAATTATATATATATATGTTGAATGTGAATTTTTTTTCCTGGCGGGTAAAGGCAAATCTCGCTACCTTGATAACTTGAGAATGCCCACTCACCACTAATTGGCATATGTGGCATGACACTCGATATTGAAACCTTTTATATATGATTGTAGGCTTATAGCTGATAAAGAGGGTTTACTTTTTCAACAGAGCGGAATTATGTGGATAAATGAGGTCATAAATCCAAATAAACAAACCTATGCAAGTACCCAAATTGAAATTGATCCCAGACCAATGAGACCCATGCTTTAAAACGAGTTCCATACCTTATTTAATAATTTAAGTTGCCCGAGCTTCATTATATCTAATCGTTCCTGAGCCCCCTTTTAAATTATAATATTATTATAATTGGTATCTTGCATTATATAGTTTAGATTGTATATTATTTTAATATATAGGAACTTGGTGCTCAAGTACCCCTTTGTCTTATTTAGGTAACCCGCCTCACAACATACCTATATAATATTATTAGTCATTTGAGAAATTTCTTCTTGGCAGCGAATTGGCTCGTTCTGTTGTACTTTTACCGATCCATCGACACGTAAAATCGATCGGTCGATCCTGAACAAAATCGAATCATTGTTCATTTTAAATCTATTCTGACCCGAATTAAATAATTTACATAATATATTCTCGACCGATCGATTTCAAAATCGATCGATCGATTCTCGCCCGAATAGATGACTGCACTTACTTTCTCAATTCCCTTTACTTATGACCAAACTCTAATATACCATTCGATCGATGGTCGTGATTTACTAAACCTTTAAATTAATAATATTATCTATTTGAGCATTTAATAATATATATATATACCACTTTTATCGCTTCAACGCAACCACTTCGATAATACGAAGTGTTGAAAATTCTATACCTCGTGAAAATCGAACTCTGACTTTCAAGTTATCGAAATTATACTTTAACCACTCTATCTTATATTGTATTTAGATGAGGTGTAAATAAATTATATGTATAAACATAACGATAATCCGAAAATAAACCTTTTTTTATGTGTAATGATTTTGTACTTATATTTTGATCATGATACGAGTTAAGCTTATGTTAGGTCATATGAAGCGAGTGTATGAGATCATGCTTACGCTTGAGTGTGGTGATTCACTGAGATGATATCGAAGCATGAAATATATTGAATTCACATGCCTTATAACTCATGGTGGTATGAGACATCATGACGAGTAGGGTGAGTGTGAATTCAGTGTAACCTTATATATGATAACATATACGGTGACCCAATCACCCCGAGTTTTAATATGATAGGATAATGTATAAATTAAGGTACGGGATTTGGACCTTTAGGTTATAAAAGTATGATAAGATATGAGTCAGTCAGATAAAATATATTACGAGTATGATAATAAGACACCGCTGTATAGGCCAGCAAATGATTAAGAACTTAAGTCTCTGTACGTGCCGTTCCTTGGGTAGCCACTATAAGGGTAACAACATCTTTCAGTTAAGACGGGTCTCTGGGAGACATTATGAGTTATGAGTCGCCGACCATTGCTGTGATTGGATGGGGTGTATGATATAATATGATATGGAGGGCGTTATGATATGGTGGTATGATACTATGGTGACTCTCATATGGTAGCTTGAGTATCGACTTTGACACAGATCGTTTAGAATTTTATGGGTATGTTAGTTATGCTCATGCGATGTACAGACATATGTGCAAAAATAATAAAAAAGATATGATATGATATGAGATATGGTAAGGTACGTTAGGATATGAGTGTCTAGATCATAGTCTTGCATTCATAATTTCGATATGAGTTTACGATATGCATTTTATTTTGCCATTCTCTTCTAATAATCTCTTTGAGATATTATTATTATCACTTACATGATGCACCCACATGCCTGAGTAGAATGGGGTGGATTGGTGGTGTATTTACTGAGTGTACGTGACTGAGTAAACTCATCCCACGAAAATTTAACTACTGCAGGTGACTATCTCGACGGAGTGGATGTGGGTTCCTCTGACCCGATTGGTGCTGAGTACGTGGACCTGGTGGGCATTGATTATTAGGAGCAGTGGGAGGCAGCGCAGCTGGTTACCAGGAGGACCACAGTGCTGATTTTAATCCGGGCACCGATTATTGATATTTATAGACTCGATATTGATTTGTTTGATATTATTATTATTATTGACTCTACACCTTTTTATATCGGATATTTCTTCGACTTTTATTATTGTTTTATTGGTAGATTATTCAGATTCATTACTTTTATTTTATTATTTATGACTGCTTATTATTCCACCGTTATTTGTTGGCTTACACGGATTTCATGGAACTAGATTTATGCGATAACTCTAATTAAGTATATGTCCGCCCAACATATCTAGGATATGTGGGGTTATAACTCGAAATTCTAGTCTCTCGAGATGGGGTAGAATTTCGAGTCGTGACAGATTTAGATTAAAGGGACCTTATGGCTGGAACATATGTGAATTGTAGATGAAAATCTATGATTTTGATCTTTGGAAAATGATATCTTGACTACGGATTTCCAGGTCAAAGTAGTGATTATAGATGCATGATAGTACTATGTGTAGTATAGTATGATTTATGCTATTTCTTTGCATAGAATGCTTATAGAATTTACGACTTGTTAGATAAATTTGTGATGAAATAGCCCTGTGAAATCTCCACATTTGATTCATCATATACTTCTAATGACCCTAATTTTAGCTAACGTTGAATCGTTGACCTTTGATAATGATACGACTGCTTTGACCGATTTGACTTTGGTCAAAGCATTTGATGACTGTGACGTGGTCTTCGACTCACCTATCCTAGTTGGGTAAATACGCCCAAACACTAATCTAAAAACCAATTCCTAACTCGAGCTTTAACTTGAAACTCAAACCCTTATGAGAAAGTGTGTGTTACACGCGACTTGAACCCTGAAATCGGACTAGGTCCGAGTCCACCCCTGCAAGCACTATAGTTAAAACACATGAGCTTATTGAGTTATTATTAATGAAGAATTTAAAATAAGAAGGACGACGTGTGCGTGATCAAGGGCGATCATGTACACCCTAGGCATGAACCTAACATAAGCCCAATAACCCGAACTAATATATGTCTATATGTATAGATGTACACTGCACCTATTGATGCAGTGCCCAACACACTAACCAAGCCCCTACCCTACACACCCGATTTCTTGTATGTGCCCGGTGAGGTGTAGGATACACTTCTTGACGTTTTAGGACATCTATTTCTAAGTGTTCATATAAATAGTGGTGTAAGTGAGTACGCAAGCCATGTGATGGCGCATCGGTTAGGGACTCGTTTAGAAAGTATGGAGGTCTAGGGATCATATCTTGTTGGATGAATTTTAGAACTTAATTGGACCTTGTTTTGGACCTCTGGATGAAGGCCCATACACCGATTCACGGTGTGCCGGCTTAATGCCGAATCGGACTCCCTTTAGTATAATGAGCCAAACCCACTACACTTGGATTGTAAATCCATTTGAGAGGAGAGAAAGGAACCGTGAGGAAGAGAGAATCCGAGAGGAAGAGAATTGAGCCCCCGACCCTCTTCTTTCTTCTTTGAAACCCAAAATATGGATCTTATCTTCCCAAACCATTCTTCTCCTCATTTTCCCCTTTTGATGAAATCATAGCTATCGATCGCCATCTCAAACCCCTCTTACCCATTTTTATACCGTGAGGATCCCTTGAGTTCGACATCGTTGGCCTCGAAGAAGAGGAGAGAATGATCAACAGATGAACGAGAGCATAGACATCGATTTTCTTCTGATTTCGACAATCGTAGGCTTCGCATGCTCAAGAGAAGGTAATTTTCGAAACCCACTTTTGATATCGATCATTAGAAGCTTCGCATGCGCGCATAGATCGTAGAATGATTTTAAGATTTAGGGTTGATTGTGTTTTTCATTTGGATTGCGTGCTAGGATTCGAGAGAATTAAGTTCGGATGAGGAGGATCAAGTTACCGTAGGAACAAGCGAGCTTCGACGTCGATTTCCTTCAATTTGACCATTGTAGACTTCGCATACATGTTCTAGGAGGTAAGATTCATGATTCTATAGTGTAAAATTAGTTTCGTTTTGATTTGTGGGTCATTTGGATGTGCATGTAAAGTTTTGGGCGATCCGGATTGAGGAAGACGAAACCCAAAAGTTACAAAATCACCCAGAATCACGTGGGCGAGTTGAAATTTTCGCGGGCGAGTCGAAATTCCAGCGGGCGAATTTTCCTCAAAATTTACGCCAATAATTTTAAGTCAAAATTGCCTGAGCGATTTTGGAAATCGCACTCACGAATTTGAGCGAAGCCCTGACACTGTCTTGATATTTTGGCCATAACATTTTACTCTAAACTCGGATTGATGCGATTCTTGCTGCGTTAGAAAGAGAACAACAAGTTCTATAACTTTGTAAGAATTAGAAATTTCATGAATTAAATTTTTAAAAGGAAAAAATTGAACGAAAAGTTGGGACAAGTTCAACATGATCCTAGGTTAGTATGAACTTATCCATTCTGTCTCAGTTTTGAGAAAATACTTAAATACGTCAAAGTTATTAGTAACGTCAAAGTTATTAGTGATTAGAATCAATCCTTAATGCATCATCGTATATGTGTGATGTAGGAATTAGTCACCGTCGATAAGGGTCATCTCACACCTTCTTGCGACGTTAGGAATCGAGCCAGGGAAATTCAATACACATTTGCATTTAACTTCGGTTCATAGATTTAGGATTGGAATTTGAATGGTGATTATTTAAACACTGAGTTTGAACTTGAATTTAGACAGTTTAAATTTGAAAAGAAATGGACCTTTGAGCTTTTGAAGTCTTGAATTCTAGAAATATTTGTAGGGAAAACTCAATGCACAATTTCATCTTGAATTCTGATTCATAGACTTTCTGATATGTTGGAATGAAAGCTTTTAATGTATTGAATAATTGTATTTGACTTCACTGCACAACTGTATTTGACTTTGAATCATAGATTTTACGTTTTGAATTGGAAAAGTGATCTCTTACACACTGAATCAGAGCTTTGAAGTTTGTATATGAATTTAGACTCGTTGAATTTGAAATTTAAATCTTTGACCCTGGAAATTTTGAGGTATCGAATGTTTATACGACTCTGGATTTGAAACTGTGAACTTAGAAATGAACTTTGTTTATGAATTCGAAAGGTGACTTTGAATGTGACTTGATTATGAACTTTGTACATTGCATTGAATCCAATGTCTTAAATCTAACTTTGAATCCTGAAATTAGAATATCAAAATATAAATATGAACTTTGACAGTGTATGTGAACCTTGGACATGAATATGAATCATGAAACTAGAACTTGAATTCCGTATGTGAATCTGAACGTTGAATCTCCGAACATGAACTTTTGACTTGAATCTGAACTCTACATATATATGAACTTTGAACTCCGAATAAGGCTTTGAATTTGAATATAAACTTCGAATATGAATTGGAATATAAACTTCGATATGAACACTGAAATAAGGACCTTGAATAAGAGTTCTATATGTGAACTCCGTATTCGACATTGGACCGGCACGGCGGGTTAAACCGTGCACTCTGCATTCAACACTGGACCGACACGACGGGTTAAGCCGTGCACTGCACTGCATACTGGACCGGCACGACGAGTTAAACCGTGCACTGCACTGCATACTGGACCGACACGGCGGATTAAACCGTGCACTGCATACTAGACTGGCACGGTGGGCTAAACTGTGCCCAACATACTGGACCGGTATGGTGGGCTAAACCGTACACTTTGCATTTAACACTAGACCGGCAAGGTCAAGCTAAATCGCACTCGTGATTCAACACCGTGACCGGCACGACGGTTAAACCATGCACCGCATCGCATCGCATTCGACATCGGATCGATAATGACGGATTAAACCGTGCACTATATTCGAAACGAATAAGTAAATCCTGAATAATAAGAACATTTGAACCATATGAACACTGAATGTGAATTTCGAATAAGAACCCGAATATGAACTTAAACTTGAATACGAACTCTGAACTTCAAAACTCTGAATAGGTGAATATGAAATTAGAACTCTGAATTTGAATTGACATGGAATCCTAACATTGAACTCCGAACTAGAACTCTGACATCGAAATCTAAATTGAGAACTCCGATTTTGACTCTGATTTTGAAGGTAAGATCTTACAAAATCCGTTTTGAAGATGACGATGTTGTTGAAATTTGGTTTCTATCTTGATTTGAAATGCCTTCAAAATTAGTCACTTTGTTTGGCATGAAAATACCTTTGAAATTTGGGTTTTCTGTCCTTGTTCAAAAATGTCCTGAAAATTTATCCCTTTTTGGTATGAAAAATGTTTCCTGAATTCAGTCTTAGTTTTAATTTGAAAATGCCATTGGAATTCCTTTTTTTAGTTTTTGACTCAAATATGCCGTTCGAATTATAATCATCGACTCTGTGTAGTGTCTGAAAAGGTGTAAATTGGTATTTATTTTCTCTCCTGAGCTTAGACTGTTAGTTCATCCCGACATTTATGTCACATGTACTGACAGTAGACAGGTCTTTAAGCTTGAAAACGATTCCACTACATGCCTGAAGTAGCAGGAGAACTTCCACGATTAGGTATATATGCAGTTAGACTTAGATAGATAGTTTGTAATTACTTTTGTCCATTGTAAATTTAAACAACTGTTTAGGTGACGGTTGGCCGTCACCGGTGGTCATTTTAGTTTTTTATATATTTTGCGTGATATTGGAATCTCTTTATTCTACCGCATGTGACACTTGTTTTTGATTATCCGCATTTGTATATGTAGTGATCCGAAATCTCACAAAGGCTAATTGTAAGATCTTATGCCGTACCTTCGTGTCATGAACTATAAAAACATAATAAGACAATAAAAGTGCCTCAAACAACGAAAGATAATTTTTTTTTTAAAACATTAATAAAATCCATAATTATTATTCTTATTCCAATTATAGAGTCTGACATAATTAAAACATTAGCATCCATAAAGAAATATTAATTGGTCATAGTCTCATTATTTAAAAACCAATAATAACTAAGAAGGAAAATAGATAACTAGGCCATGAAGCCTTCATTACCATTTATTTCAGATCCCTGAGTACCACACGTAGTCTCATTACCATAGACCCATACGTTATCCTCAACTACACTTGTCTCATCTGGCCACCCACATCAACATGGGGTGTAAGTTTACACTTGTATGGACCAGACATGTAATCCATTGAAGCATAAAATATTAATCATAACAATATGAATATTTATGTATATTTTATATGCATGTGCTTGTGGTATATATAATATCAATAAGCTGAATGAACTGAACATAAACATGGATATCAATGTTGCATGAATGCATCATTTCTTTTAGTTTCATCTTTCTTGTCATTTAATGTAAGTTAGACCCCGTCTCGCTCAAGACGTTAGGTCATAATCATACTTATCACTTGTTTGGTTAGACTCCGTTATGCTCAAGATGTTAGGTCTAATCATTCATATCATTTATTACACGTCAAACTCTGTCTCGATCAAGAAGTTGGGTTTAATCATGCTCTTCATGTTCTTATTTAGTTAGACTCCATCGAACACAAGATGTTGGGTCTAATACCTTCTTAGACCCCATCAGGTACAAGATGTTGGGTCCAATGCTTCTTAATCATATTTAGTTAGACTCCATCGAGCACAAGATGTTGGGTCTAATACCTTCTTAGACTCTATCAAGTATAGGATGTTGGATCTAATGCTCATTAATCATGATTTGACATTTTATCATATTTTATGTGTCTTAGTTGTGCATTGTATAGATCATCATAGTATACAAACATTAAAATATATATAATCATAGAATATGACATTGATGTGCATATATAATCATGACATATAATAATGAAGTGCATGTGTAATCATGATGTATAAACTTTAACCTTGCATAAGGCATATGTAAAAAGAACTGAGAAATAAATAAACTTTAATCATGATTTGACTCCAATCCATGCATTTTCCAAAATAATTTCATTTATTGGTATATGTTTAGGCTCAATTGATTGATTTCTCATAATCAATATATTGACTCCAATTCATGCATTTTCAAAGCAATGTCATTTATCAGTATCTGTTCAGACTCAATCGATCGAATTCTCAGAATCAATCTTTTGACTCCAATTCGTGCATTTTCAAAGCAATGTCATTTATCAGTATCTGTTTAGACTTAATCGAGAATTCTCATAATCAATTTATAGATTTCGTGTTCGGGCTCAATCTATTGATTTTTTAGAATCAATCTATTGATTTTTGCCCTTGAGCATACCCCAACAATGCTTCAAATCTCATGGTGGGGTTGCAACCATCTTCTTTTATCAAGATTATCAACATTAAGAATATTAATCATAGCATGCATCTCATTTAATCACACAATCATTATTCATAAAATAAACGTACTAATTTGCATAAAACTCATTTAAAAATTAATATTTTAAGTTTAATGGAAGACATGATTTCTGCATACCTAGATCGATCGTATCACCATGATTAGATAAAGATCCCAACAACGATGATGATTTTAGAAGGAGGCAAAGGCCGCTTGATAATATATGCTAACGTCTTGCGAACTTCCAAAAGAAAAGTTTTAGAAAGGTAGATCTAGAATTTCTTCTCTAAGGTCTTTAGGGTTTCTGACGGCTCTATTCTTAAGAAAAACTCTAAATGAGATTATGATTAAGGGTTTTCCGTAAGACACTTATTTATAATATTTCGGGACTTATCTAGTGTTAAGCTAACATACTAAGAAAGTTTTATCCCAAAATCCAAAATAGAGGTTTAGAGGACACATAACAAGGTTCGATCTCTGGATCTCTTGTTTATAACTTAAGCCTTTAATCAGTAGGATACCACATAACTTGTGTCCATTAATGATGGAAATAAATATAAGAGCCTGAAAAACTAAAATATGTATTTTTAGTTAAAATATTTTGAAAAGTCAAGGCATGCAGTGAAAACGTTAATAAGTACATATACATAATTTAGGTGTATTAAAGACAAAATTCAGATCATAACATTCTTCCCTACTTATAAAAATTTCGTCCTCGAAATTGAGCCATACCTTACTCGAAGAGATGGGGGTAGTCCCTCCTGATACCATCCTCGCTCTCCCAAGTGGCTTCTTCACGAGTGTGGTGCTGTCAAATAACAAGGACCAACGGTATAACTTTATTCCTCAGGGTCTGCTATTTTTAATCAATAATGTGAACAGACACCTTCATAACGGACATATCCTTATAAACCTCCAAGGGTTCCTAGTCGATAACGTGAGTAGGGTCTATCATGTATTTTTTTAGCATGGATATGTGAAAAACATTGCGCACATCGGTAAACTTTGGTGGTAGCTTGACTTGATATGCCATTTCACTGATTCTTTTCAAGACTTCGAACGGTCTCACGAATCTCGGACTAAGCTTTCCTTTTAGCCCGAATCACACCACTCCCTTCATAGGTGAGATTTTCATGAATACTTAATCCCCTTTGATCAGATCTCAATTCATACGCTTTAAATCAGCGTAGCTCTTCTACCTGCTCTGCGTGATCCGCATTCGTTCCTGGATCAACTGAACTTGATTGGACGTGTCTTCAACAATTTGAAGTCCCAACAAACTTCTCACACCGACCTCATCCCAATACAAGGGAGTTCTGCAACTTCTCCCATACAAGGCTTCATATGAGGCCATCTGTATAGTGGATTGATACTGTTGTTATAAGCGAACTCCGCAAGGGGTAGATGTTCGTCCCAATTGCCTCCGAAGTCTAGTACTTAAGCGCGAAGCATGTCTTCCAATACTTGATTCAGTCTTTCGGTCTGCGCATCCATCTGGGGATGAAAAATATAGCTAAATTACAAGTTAGACCCCATTCAGTAGGTACACCATGTAATCTACTAATCTCATGAATGTAAATATCCTCCAATAGAGAATCTGAATAGGTCATGCGATACAGAATAAAATGAGCCGATTTAGTCAATCTGTCGACCACAACCCAAATAGCGTCGTTCATCTTCAAAGTCCTTGACAAACCGGTGATGAAATCCATACCAATACTTTCCCATTTCCAAACTTGAATCGATAGTGGCTGAAGTAACCAGGGGGTTTCTGGTGTTCGGCTTTAACTTGCTGGCCTGTGAGACATCTTGCCATGTAGTCAACGATCTCCCACTTCATATCATTTCACCAATAGTTTTTCTTCAACCCTTTATACATCTTATTGTTCTCAGGGTGAATAGAGAATTTAGACTTATGGGCTTTGTTCAAGATCTCTCTTTTCAATTCAAGATTATCAGGCATATAGTAGCATCCCTGGAACAATATCATCCCATCATCTCTGACAGTAATCTCCGGCTTCTCATTGTCCTTCAGTTTTAATAGGATAAGATCAATAAGCTACAGTTCCCTGATTCAATCAAGTAATGAAGAGGTGATAATAATATGTGAAAGCAATGCCCTTGGTCGAATCACCTGCTTTGGAACAAATCTACTGAGGGCATCGACAACAATAATAGCCTTTCTCGGATAAAATTTGATCTCGCAATCGTAATCGATCAGGAATTCCAACAATCTCTGTCTCATATTCAAGTCTTTATAAGTAAAAAGGTATTTAAGACTTTGATAATCCGTAGAGATGATAAATTTCTCTCCATACAGGTAGTATCTCCAAATCTTCAGCGTGAATATGATAGCAACCAGTTCTAGATCATGCGTAGAGAAATTCTTTTCATGATCCTTTAGCTGCTTAGATCCGTAAGCCATAACTCTCTTATTCTGTATCAGGACATGGTCTATTCCTTTATACGATGCATCAGTATTAACGATAAATCCATCACTACCAGAAGATATCACTAGTATCGGAGTAGTAGTCAACCTTTTCTTCAATTCGAGAAAGCTCTTCTCGCACTCTTCGGTCAAATTGAATTTTACATTCTTCTTGGTCAACCTGGTAAGAGGTCCTGAGATCTTTGAGAAGCCCTCCATGAACCTTCTATAGTAACCTGCTAAGCCTAAGAAACTCTACACTTTGGTAACACTCTTGGGACTCGCCCCATTCACAATGGCTTCAATCTTAGCAGGATCAATGGTAATCCCTGCCTCAGAAATCTGATGGTTGAGGAATGCCACTTCACGCATCCAAAATTTGCATTTACTCGTCTTAGTGTACAACTGGTAGTCCAAGAGGGTTTGCAAGACAATCCTCAAGTACTCAACACGCTCTTCTTCAGACCTGGAGTAGATTAGGATGTGATCGACGAAAATTTCCACAAATAGATCCAAATAGGGCTTGACCCGACCTTTGATCGGATTGTCCTGATTTCATCTCAATCCTTTGACTTTTGATCCCTGAAATATAAAAATGAATGGTAGGTAACTCACTGAGCTTTTCAGAAAGCCGCTAAGTGCTCAACTTTGATAACGACACTAAGAGTTGCAGACCCGCCATTAGGGCTTGATAAACTTGGCCCAATAACATGATAAACATGAACATATCTCAGTGATTTGTCGACCATGATCTTGTATGATCATATTTTTGAGAGCCAGGACTTGGTAAAGATGTGGTTACAAATTCTCATTCACCCAATTTTGGTAGGAATCGAAAATTTTATCGGTGTTGAAAATGGCGAGCGATTTATCGCAAGGTGTTCAACACACTTGTGGAAAAGTCTGCAATTGGATGATTTTAGTCAACACCTTGACTTCTCGAAACCCATGAACATCTGGGAAATACTAGATCACAATGACTACTGTGAAGGTGTTAAGTGATGAAACTGACGTTGGCTTGTTCAACTAAGCCATTGGGCCAAAAGCTTTGGATGGCCCTAAAGGCCCAAGTACTAAGTAATTGGTAAGTAAATAGACTTAGTAAATACAATTTGCTACGGTCTGACTATCTAGCCCATGGCTCGGTGAGTCTTTGATACTTTTCTAAGATACAAGCCCAACCCAAAATGTTTTAAAAGTAAATAATAAAGGCCCATAATGGATGAACATAAAGTGGCCCGGGCCTTAAAAAACCCTATACCTAGAGTTGGTTCTAGTAAAGACCTAACACATGAGTCATTTCCTAACTCATGGACCTTGAACACATAGGATTGGACATGTCTAAGTCCAATTACCTGACTCAAAAACTTAACATGGACTAGTGGTGGGCCCAGAGGCCCAATCACTAAAATAAATGGAATAAGACCCGACCTAATTGACCTAAGACCTGAATGAGACTTTAATAAGAATGGAATGGACCTAAGGCTCTTACCCGAAATGGGAACTCTTGCACCTGAAATGGGAACTTGAATACTTGAATCTTGATCCCGAAATGGGAACTTGAATACTTGAATCTTGAACCCGAAATGGGACTTGAACTTGAACTTCTGGAAAGAAGTATACTTGAATACTGAACTTGAATATGGATATCTTGAATATATTGAATCTTGAATATTAATTACTTGATAGCAAGTCTTGAAATCTCTAAAGTGAAAAGAGATACTATCTTGAACTTGAAACCTCACATGGTTGATCGTTGTTCTCACAAATTAATAGGTTCCTATGAGCACCTCGTATTTGAAAGAGTTCATGAAATGTTAGCCAAGGATTGAGTCTAATTAGACCAACAGGGTTATTGTTCCTTGTCTTGATTGACTAAACGACAAAGAGTGTCTGCCTTTGTTCGCGCAAATATTGGCATCTTGAATCTTGATTCTTGGACCATGGTTGGTGTTTTGGTATCGACATCGAATTAATTAAAAGATACTAATAATTAACTCATAAATCATAAATTTAATGATAAGCATATGGTATCAAAATAATCAGAATTTACACTTAATAAATTCAGAAAAATCATAATATACCTTGTAAACTTCGTGCTTGCTGATGTTATAATTGTAAGACTTTTACTAGTTAATGTTGCAGTAAACTGAAGAATAATATTTCTATGCTTTAATCTCAATATTTTCTTATTTTTATACATCATGAATTGTTACCGTAGATG
Organism: Chloranthus sessilifolius; assembly: GCA_021018995.1. Lineage (NCBI taxonomy): Eukaryota > Viridiplantae > Streptophyta > Magnoliopsida > Chloranthales > Chloranthaceae > Chloranthus > Chloranthus sessilifolius. The sequence goes on along the minus strand of CM037597.1, from coordinate 25,478,117 downwards.
CTTTTCTTCATGCTAGATAGAATGGTCTAAATGTCATGATACTTAGAATTTTAGATTAGTCAAATCTTGCTTGTTTCTGAGATATCACAACTACTGGAAACTCCACTTGTGCTTGCACCTATGAAATTCTCTTATACTACTTGTACTAAAGACTCATTTCAAAATTAACTAAGACTTTATTAAGCTTCATCGCTTTCGGTTGTTTCATGACCCAAAATTTTCAGAGACCAGTCAGCAGCCACCCAGCCAGAGTTAGAGGAGTTTGACGAGAAAATATCCAAGAGCGATCATCAAATTGACAGTTTGAGTTCATTTTACCTATAGAGCTACCAACACTTGCACTCTTGGTTTTGATAGGATCTTTTCCGTTCTTTTAGTTTTTGTAACTAGTCCAGTACTTTTGAAAATTAATGATGTATCTTTGTATTGGAACTTAGAATTATGTTGATCTGTTAAAGTTTAACTTTTTTTTTTTGATTTGTCTTATTTTTAACTCCGCACTTGATAGAATTTGTTGCGATAAAATCGTAAAACCTGAACTTGCCCGATCAGGTTAACAAAAATGAATCGAAAGTATTTAAATAATATTCTCATAATTACTTTGATAAATGAAATTAATCATTTTCATAATTAAAGCATTTCCCGTGATATTTAAAAACAAAATATATATGGCAATTTACATGAAAAGGGAAATGACTTAAGAACTTGAAATGCTTGAATCTCGATTATGGAGGTGGCGTGTGTTGGCGTGCTCGCACTGGCTCGGCTCCGCCAATGGACCGCGAGGCATGAGGGGCATGGGGGTGTGACAAAAGCATAGTCCCGAAACCAAAGCATCAAGTCCTTTAAGAAGATTCTATTGCATGGTTGTTGGGCAGGCCAAAGTTACCTACAATGGGATTACATTAGTAGAGTGGAGCACAGTAGGAACGAAAAATAAATAAAAAGCAACAAAAGAGTTGTAGAAAAATCTTACTTGACAGTTCTATGGAGAGGCATAGGTGTTGGTATGCATTTTCGAGAATCCTCTCGGATTCAGGAAAATGACCCGATGTGGTCACATGGGACTCTGTTTGGAAGGGATGGTGAAGGTGATTGATAAACACATATGATTAATACCCTATAAGAAAGATTGTTAATAGCAGACAGACATATTAACATAAATAAAAGATGTGATCACCAGCTACAGATATTTATCGACGTTGTAGAACATCACTGATTGTAAGGGTAGGGAGATGTAGATTGGACTCTTATACTAAATACCGGCCTGCCGGCTTTAGCAACTAGGATTGCTTAAAGTTTTAGTTAATTCAAAATTCTAACCTAAGGAGATCTAGATTATAAGGGGTGTGGTGGCCCGTTATGTGAGGGAGGATCAAACTCGTTGCCGAGTTCCCTCCGTTAGGTCCCTTGGGCAAATTGGTTTAAAGACTGTGATGGTTTTGAAAATAATGCAAGAAAGGGGTGTGGGCCTAGTTGGATCTAATGTTGAGAATTGAGGAAAGGTATCCTAGGAGAAAAGCTCTAAGATTAATCTCATCTCTCTTTGAAAAGCGCGAGTATCGAAGTAGAAGGGCCAACCCCAACTAGAACGAACACTCATCAAGATCCCTAGAAGAAAATCGAAGTTCTAAACCCAATGTTTAGAGTTTAACTTTTTATAATTCGGAATCTCAGAGCCAACCGCGAAAATTCTAAAGAGAATGAGTGAAAGAATGTTTGATTTGAAGCAGTCAACAATTTTTTCCTTTCTTTAAGTGAGGTGGCTGTAACATAACATGGTGTGGTAGTAACACCTGCCTTATTTAATTGACTCTTTCTTTTTTGCATCTTCTTATAAATTTTATTGACAATAAAAAGGAGATGTTTAAAAAGGAGATGTTTCTTTATAGTTTAAAATTTTAAAATTTTAATATTAAGTAGTATGGGTTCAATACCTGAGATCTCTATCCCTTCATCTATCAACATTAGATTATTTGACCAACACCTTTTAGTCTACCACAGCCAAATGAGTCAAACCCTGAGAGACCATTAGTGGAAGAAGATTAAATTATAAACAACAGTAATTGATAAATCTTGTACCTAATATAAGCTTTTCTTTATGAATAATATTAGATGTTTTGACCATATCATGGTGGAAAATTCATGTAAATCCTTCCTCGGATAAGTTTACTGATCAGACAAACTTACCTAATCCTACATTAGTTAGATGCAATGTGGAACCCAAGCACATGATCAAATGATAAGAAAAGGATAAACTTGATAATCATTAGTATTGTCAAAATAATAATAATAATAGTAATAATAATAATAATAATAATAATAATTTATCAATCTTTATGATCAATGGTGTCAAGCATGCGAAAAATGAAAGGTGAAACCAAAACCTACAATTAATTCTATTGACTTCACAGTACGACTTCTTTTAATTTTGTCTCCAAACAATATTATAATCATTGAGCCATTCCTTTATGTGGCACTTGATCACGGGATTGGATGGCACGTGGCAATAAACTAATGTGGGACGAGGTAAGTTACCTGGTCTTTGGTACTAGGCTACCTTTACCCTTCATAGTTTTAGGGACCATAAATATTTATATGCAGTCCACCATTTGACCATTTTGACGGAGGGAGATTGACTCATACACCGTTGTTAGAACATTTTTTTATATTAAAGGCAAACTCATTAGATTTTAATTGGGAAAAGTAGGGGCTCTCTTTTGTTGTTATGAGTTGTAGACACCCAAATTTGGCCCAAGGCTCGATCGATACATACTTCGAGAAGGGCGCCCCCCGAGCTGCCGAAAGCATTTCCCAAACCCTTATGAGTCACCCCAAAACTGTTAGAACCCTTCGCGAACCCTTAGGAATCAACCCTAACCCTTCGAACCTTTCCCGTTCTAGTTTTTGAACTCTCCTGAGTAGTGGTTGGAAAGAGGAGTGCAAAAATTTATAAGGACCTCTGCTAGAGTTGAATCATATAACATTGGAAATAATATATTCTCAGCTTTCCAACGAGTCAAGAATCGCCTCAATCGGAGTTGTATATCAAAAGTTATAGCGGCTTAAAAATTGGGCAGAAATGCATGAATTTTTTCCTAGCGTGTATAATATTTACGCTAAGCCAAATTCTGGCAAAATTTTACCTAGCGTGTATAATATACATGCTAGACAAAAATTTGTTTTTTGTGGGCCCCATGGTGTGTTATGAACCTCCAGTTTCTTCCCAGGTGACTGTACTTATACCTAGCGTGTCTAGTACACACACTAGGCTTAGGAACAGTATTTTTTGGGATTTTGGTCAGATTTTGAATTTGGAGTTTGACTTGATGACCACCCCATCCATTGAGGTTGGTTTTGCTAGGACTGTTGCACCCCACTAGCTCTTTTTTTAACCCTTTTGCTACTTAGAGACCCACCTTATCATCTACCATTAAACCCAATTTCCACCTTTCCAAAACCTTGAAAAACCTATAATTCTTAGATTTTCTATTACCTAATTGCTAACCCAATTAGGACTTTAACCTCTCAATAATCCTCTCCTTTTCTATAAATAGAGAGCTACCCCCCTCTTGTTAAAGGCTTTAATTTTTTTCCAAAAGAGAAAAGATTAGTGAGTTTCCCTCTTCACTTTCTAACACCAAAACCAAAATTCCAAATTTGAGTTTTGCATTTTAGTTCCCATTTTCCACCATCAATCTCTAAAATTTTGCTAGAACTAGGTCCTAGTCTACCTCTTCTACCTTCTAGCCTTCAAACCATAGAGGCCAAGACCATTTCCTCTACCCATTTTCTTTCAGAAGCTCATCAAGGACACTCTCGCACGAAGATCTAGGATGCTACAAGGGCCCGAGAGCTCCGACTCTCTCCTCTATTCCTCTACCTTCTTTGCTTTTCCTCTATCCTAAAATTGAGTCATTACGCTGCCCAAATTTTGGCAAGTGGGAAGGGCTCAATGGAATTAGTGTGCCTTCAAGCAAGGGGAAGTATTGCTCATTTTATTTCTTTTTTTCACATATATATATATATTATATTATATAAACCCGCCACACATAGAACCAGCTATAGTAGAGACTGCTTACGAGCGGGTCAATCGGGTGCCTAACACCTTCCCGATTGATAACCGAAGCCCCTACCCAAGAGCCTTTGGTGTAGATTGGTAAATCAGAATCATATTTGGCACTTGGTGCTTTTAATATTGATTTGGATTTTCCGGGACACCAAAAGCTCCGGGTGGCGACTCTATATTTTTCATACGAGCGCATCGTCGCGACGGATCGATAAGATCCACGGTTGCACAGATGGGGACTCCGATCGGGAGTAGCTAGTAGAGCTTCCTCTTGAAGGTTGGTCTCTTTCGTTGTTTTATTTCATTTTTACTAACATTTGTTTATGTGCTTTCCTTTATTTTGTACTCACCCCTACGATTTCGTCAATTTTTACTTACCCCTACTTTCCGTCATTTACGAGCCTTAGCCGATTGGAGGGCCTACTTGAGCATCGTCTTTTCTTAAATTTACTTTCCCGTCATTTATATGCCTTAGCCGATTGGCGGGCGTACTTGTGCATTTTACCGCCTTAGCGGATTGGCGGGCCTACTTACGCTTTTACATTTGTGTCTTCATACTCTACCAGTGGACGCCAGCCTGTAGAGGCGGCATGAGATCATCACAACCTATTTTTGAACCTAAGCAAACTCTCCTTTTAAAATTGAATTTAAAATTGAACCTTAAAAGTGAATTAAGGGACTTAATTCATTTTTGCGGGGGTAGATTTTAAAGGGCGGAAATTTAGGCAGCGTTACAAATGTCCCAGTTTTTAGTACCGTGGCAGCCTTTAGTGGTGATGATCCGGAAAAGTACCACCCCATCCAGTATCTGAGAAAGCACTCGCGCTGGAGGTATATCGGGTCAGTGTCTGATCCGGTTATGAAGCTTAAAACCCTTGGGGAGTGTGTTTAGTTGCCCCGAATCAACCTTGTATCCCTAGGTTCGGAGAGGAGGGACCCGTTACAACAAAGAAAATTAGTCCCCGGAAGCATCACTTCTAGAAAACCAAAAAAACAACCAATCTCGGGCCTGTTGCTGCTGTTAATTTTTTTTTATACTCTGTTTTTGCCTAGTGTGTATGATATACACGCTAAGACAAAAACCCCTAGAATTGCTCTAGCACGTATAATATACACGCTAAGCCAAAAAATCTCAGATTTTACCTAGCGCGTATAATATATATACACGCTAAGCCAAAATCTCCAAATTTTGGCCTAACATATATAAAACATATGCTATGCCTATTTCTGGCTGGGCAGCCTGAATCTAAGGCCTTTTTTCACTTCCCCCGAGTTCCCCGCTTAGTAGCTTAGTGCCTCCGATAGAACTCACACGTTCTGACATCCAATACGCCATTGCCGGTCAAAAGAGGTCACTTTCTTATTGACTTTTTCCTAGGGATCATGTTGTCGCGTGGATTCCTGTGCCTTCACATAGATCACGGGATTTCCCTTTGATTCTTCCGAAGCGCGTCGGGGTCCTGTCGTGGGAAATATTTGGGGTGCGAACGCCACCCAAAAACGAGAATTTCAAGGCCTTGGAACTCATCGTAAAAATGTTCATTTTCTTTTTCCAAAAATTAAAACAAAAAAATCAAGAAAAATCAAAAATACCAAAAAAAGAGAACTTGGGGTGTCGGCACAACGGCATCGTCTTACCCTCCGTCATCCCATAGGGGAAGAAGAAAACTTTACGGGCCCCACCCGAGGCATCCGTACCTAACCCGCCACCAAGCCATGTCGTGGGCTATTGATCCGGCTTATGCTGATCCTGATTCATCCCCACCACATTCCCCAACTCATTCCCATATGGAGGAAATCCTCATTCCGTTCATCCAACCCCATTTACCGTCACCGGACCCTTCGGTGCACCCCTCTCCCCTCCACCTCAAACAAAAATTCACCTCCTCTCTCTCCCATATCAACTCAAAACCACCACATTTTCCACTCCGTTCTTCCTCCACCACCCAATTTATCTCACTTCTCTTCCACATCTAACATGCTCAATTTCCCCATATTTTCCCAAAATCCAATACCTTATTCCCCATCATTTTCCCATACCTTCCCAAAATTGAACACCCTCATTTACCCAATTCCCCCAAGCCCACCAAGGCCCAATACCCCAAGCCCAACAAGGCCTAATACTCCAGGCTCAAGCCCATCAAGGCCCAATACTCAAGGTCCAAGCCTACCAAGACCCAATAGCCCAGACCCAAGCCCATCAAGGCCCAATGCCCTATGTCCAAGCCCATCAATGCCCAAACCTAGGAGCCCCATTTACAAATCCTCCACCATTCCCCCAATATCCCACATTCACCAATATCCCACATTCACCTATACCCAACAGGCCCCCATTCCCCCTCAAATAATAACCCATCTCATTCACTCCATCAACCCAACATGGGCCTCATTCATCCACATCCCTCATACTCAATCCAATATGGGAATCCATCCCATACTATCAAGCATCTGCATGTCACCCATCAAAGCTTCCCCCATATACAGTGGCCCCACCAGGCACCCATCCACCCACTCAAAACCAACAACATAACCTCACCCTTCCTCCGCCGTATGTCAATCCTCAATGATGAGGTTCGAAATAGTGGGGGCCTATGCAGGGGCATTTGCCAGTTTTAATCCACCACCACCCACATTCACCCATCCGTGGGCCATTCAAAATGAAGGGGGACCACCCTGGCCTTGCAACCAAAAGAGTCTGAATTGCTAAAAGAGCAAATGGATAAAATACAAAAACAACTGATGAAGATGGGCAAAGCTAAAATTTACGCTACTAAGTTCTTTGACTTGTGTCTGTTTGCGGAAGTACTACTTCCACCTAAATTCAAAGTACCTACTTTCGATAAATATAATGGCGCGGGCAACCCCATTGCCCATCTAAAATTGTACTGTGGAATATATGCCAGTATGGCGGAGACAAACGACTCCTCATCAAAGTATTCCAAAAGAGCCTCACATGCCCTGCTTTGAGATGGCTCACTTACCTTGAACCATCCATGAATAAAACATGAAAAAATTTGAACCACCTATTCTAAGAATAGAATGTCTACAACATAGACATTGAGCCCTGCAAGTCAGATCTAGCCCGACTAAAGCAGAAGCTCAATGAAGATTTTAATGATTACCTCGGACGGTGGAGGGCATTGGCAGCTCAAGTGAGAAACAGAATACCTGATGATAAGCAAATCGAGATGATCTAAAAAAATACTCTGTCGGTCATCTCAGATTTCCTGGTATACCAACAGAAGTTCAGCTTCGCTGATTTGGTAAGAAATACCAATCGTTGTGATGACACAATTAGAGAGGGGCGTTTGAGCAAGAATGTGTCCAGTGGGGCCAGCGGAGTCAGAAAGTTCACTGAGCGAAAGAATGAGAGAAGGATCGGGGCAGAGGTCTAATCCGTAATGACCATGCAACTTAATACCAACATAATACCATTCCGGTTTGGGGCAATACCACAAGCCCTAGCACCAACAAAGTAGTCTTCGAGGCAGAACAATGTCCCCTGGGGGCAGCAGACCCCTGAGCAGAGAATGGCCCAATATAACTGAGTGTTCACTCCCTTAGGGCAATCCCTGAATGTTCTTTTGCTTCTACTAATTGAAAAGGGTTTAGTCACTTGGCTTCAACTGCGATCTCTGCCGAATCTCCGTTGAATCCAATTCCAAAGAATTATGATCCCATCACATATTGTAATTTTTATCAAGAGCCGCGACATCCAACTGATTGGTGCTTTTCTTTGAAGCACGTGATAGAGGATTTGATAGAGGCGGGGAAACTCATACCCCCAGCACCCCCAATCCAATCAATATACCAATATCCTCCAAGTACCATTGCCACCTCACCCACAGGGAGGAATGGGCCCAAGACCCACTGCCAATATGGAAGATGGTGAAGAGTTTGACCCTTCTAAGTATATCAGTGTTAAAGAGAATTTTATAGCACCGCAGTAGGGGGGTTAGGGGAACGAAAGCATCGGAGTAACAGAGCCCTTAAATTTGGCTGATTACTTCCCCATTTCGTCATCCCAAGAAGAGCCCTTAGATTTAAGGAGGTATTTTCTACCACCAGCTCTCGCTAATTACGTCCAACCCAGCTTATATCCGTATCAACCATACGCGATGGCAACCCTACTAATTACCCAATGGCTAATTTCCCCCCATATGCCCCTCCAGCACCAATTAATTATCAATGGCCTATCCCTATCACACCACCACCCAATACAGTGATTCACAATCCCCACCAACCCCATTTGGTCCACTTTTGCCACTCCTTCGACGTATCCAAAGGTTAACCAAGTATTATCCACTCATCCCAATCCACCAATCCAAGCACCCCCGAGGCCCGCACCACCCACTCCATTCCAGATCCCGGGGCTATCCTCCAATCCCCATTCGGTTCCCCTCAGTTATGAACAAACGGACATCAATACAAGCAGCAACAGAGAGAGGAAAGTTGATTTCATTACCCGATCAAGAAGAGTCTCTAAACAACCTGAGGTATCGGTACCAGCCCGACCGGAAGAGCAGAAAGAACCTACTACGGTTAATCCCTTTGGAAAAATGAGCCGAGAGGACATACTTGAAACACAATTAAAAAGAATGCCAGCCCACATCACATGTGTCTATTCAAGTAACCCCAGATGAAGTGAGACAGATAATTGGATAGGTGTTGGCTCCTAATGCCATCTCTTTTTTAGATGCTGATTTGCTGGATGAGGGAAATAATCATTCCAAATCCCTTAACATCACGGTAGAAGTCGAGAACCTGGTGATCTCACTGGTGTTAATAGACAATGGATCAACCTTAAATGTATGTCCTCTGAGAACCGCAACCAAGATAGGGGTGGATCAATCAATCTTAAGCTCACTATTGGGCCAATGACCTTTTCAATACCTTTCCAACTTATGGACATCAAAACCACTTTCAATTTTTTATTAGGGCGACCATGGTTACACGAGGTCGGGGTAATTCCTTCAACTTTGCATCAAAAGCTTAGATTTGTTTCTAAGCAGAAGATCGTCACCATTCTAGGTGAGGGACAGGAAGAAAGAGAGAAAGGGTTGCCCACAACATTGAGAACCCCAAAGTATTGGATGTGCCGCACATGGCCGAAGACATGGACCTCCACGACTTTGAATATGATATATCGGTAGTATCCTTCGAGCCCCTCAAAAGGATCACCATAAGGACCGAAGGCAAAATGGTCGTAGCTGTAGCAATGCTCCATAAATGGGGCTATAAAAAAGGCAAGGGGTTGGGACCATGTTTGCAAGGCAGGAAGGAGCCAGTTAGGGCCAAAGGCAGACAACAAGTCAGATTCAGCTTAGGCTACAGGCCTACCGAAGAGGAAATCCGAGAGGCCAAGGAGAAGGCCCGAACCATTGTTACAGTAAAAGCCAGGGGGATAGACCTGAAACATGAGTCCCCTTCGGGACCTCACATCCGGAGTACCTTCATGAGCACGGGGATTGTAAAGATTGATTAGAATGGGGCAACACAGCTGACCTCACATAAACAGTAGCCACTATTCACCCAACCAATCCCCAAATCATCCCTCCCAATTTTGAAATAGATCTAGCCTCCCTGTCCATTTTTGAGGAGGAATTTCTCATGCCTATACAGTCCCCTCCTGTGGTAAACCACCACAAAACCATACTAACATTTGAGAATAAGGTCCTGAACGAGCCCATAATCAACATGATGGAGGCTGACTCCCAAAAGCCATATCAATCAACCTCTTCCAGCCGAGCAGGTAAAGGGGCGGCACCACAGGTAAGGAATTGGGCGACTGTGTCCCTAACTCTAGAAGCAGCGAATGGCCTAAAATTTGGTGCCAGCTTTAAAAAAATTAAAAACCTATAAAAAGTGAGATAAGCCCTTGGATGGCAATACCATGTGTATATAGGGACCCGCCTTGCCAAGGTCCCATTTTCGAAGAAAAAGAAAAAACTTAAAAAATAGAAAAAGAAAATATCAAAAACATTGAAAAAATACAAAGTAATCCAAAAAAATTATCTTTCAAAATTTCCCAAAAAATCAAAGAAAATGATGCCTTAATGGAAAAACCCGTCCCACGTGAAATCGACCCATTTCCTGTAGAAATTCAAGAAGAGGTAGGAATCACGAGTCTGGACAAGGAGATCCTTACCGAGGAGCGTCTTAATGAACTCCTTGAATGATACGCCAATTTTGAGCATGACCCTACATTTATTGAGGAGACAAAGGACGTCAACCTAGGGACTGAGGAGATTCCCAGAATCAACAAGATTAGAATGTCGCTATCTCCCGAGGAAAGAAGCAACATGATTGATTTCCTTCGGTCATACCAAGACATCTTCACATGGTCACAGGGGGATATGCCTGGTTTGGATACCGTTTTGGTCGAGCATGAGTTACCGCTATATCTAGATGTTAGGCCAGTCAAGCAGAGGTTGAGACGTCTCCAGCCAGAATGGATGTTGAAAGTAAAGAACGAGGTCATCACACAATACGATGTGGGGTTTCTCATGGGCTCTAACTGCCCATAGTGGCTAGCTAATATCCTCCTAGTACCGAAGAAGGATGGAAAGGTTCGCATGTGCATCGGCTTCAGAAATTTGCACAAGGCGAGACTGAAAGATGACTTCTCATTACCACACATTGACATCTTGGTCGATAACACGACGAGACATGGGATGCTCTCATTTATGGATGGATTCTTTGGATATAATTAGATTAAGATGGCAGAAGTGGATCGAGAGAAGACAGCATTCATCACTCCATGGGGAAGTTTCTGCTATCGAGTCATGCCATTCAGGTTGAAAAATACCGATGCTACCTACCAAAGAGTACTGACAGCACTCTTCCACGACATGATGTACCAAGAAATTTAGGTGTACATCGTCGACATGATCGCCAAGTCTCAAGAAATAGAGGATCATCTGATAAACCTCCAAAAGCTGTTCGAGAGGTTGAGAAAATACAGGTTGCGCCTGAACCCTCAGAAATGCTCATTCAACGCCATGTCAGGAAAGCTATTAGGTTTCATCGTCAGCAGAAGAGGCATTGAAGTTAACCCAATCAAGGTAAAATCCATCGTCGAAATGCCACTGCCATTTATCGAGAAAGAGGTCAAATTTTTCTTGGGCAGGATACAGTACATCAGTCGGTTTATTGCACAACTTACTCCCATCTGCACACCAATCTTCAAAGTATTGAAAAGATTCATCGGTTGAATGAAATGACGACTGTCAAGCAACATTCGATAAGATCAAGGGCTACCTTCTCAATCCTTCAATTTTGGTACCGCTAGTACCCGAGAGACCACTCATAATGTACCTCTCCACAATGAAAGTTTTGATGGGATGCGTCTTAGGGCAGCATGATGAAACAGGAAGAAGAGAGCAAGCCATCTACTATCTCAGCAAGAAGTTTACTGATTATGAGACGCGCTATTCTTATTTGGAGAAAGCATGCCTGACGCTCGCATGGGCTACACAAAGGCTCCGCCACTACTTACTATCCCAAACCGTTCTCTTGCTAGCATGAATGGATCCTTTGAAGTACTTGTTTGAAAAGTTGGCTCTCACTGGCCGAACTGTAAACTGACAACTTCTCCTATCTGAATTTGACATCACATATGTCACTCAGAAGTCGATCAAGGGGCAAGCGCTTGCTGATCATCTTGCCGAGAATCCCTTGCCTAACTACGAACCTCTAAGGACCGAATTTCTGGATGAGGACATCTTGTTCATGACAGAGGATGATACAGTAGAGATGGAAGAGTCCTGGGTAATGCACTTCGATGGGGTAGCCAATACCGAAGGTCAAGGAGTCGGTGCCATTCTGATCTCACCAAAAGGATCTCACATACCGGTCTCCATCAAGCTCAATATTCCCTGCACTAATAACATGGCCGAGTATGAAGCCTGCACAATAGGCCTACAGGCAGCACTTGACCTGAATGTAACTCATATTAGGGTGTTTGGCGACTCACAGCTAATTATATGCCAAACGAACAGAGATTGGAAGATGAAAGATGAGAAGCTAATCCTGTATCATGAGCACCTCTAAGATATGATAGTGTGCTTCGATGATGTTACCTTCTCCTATGTCCTGCGAGCAAGAAATCACTTCATGGATTCACTAGCAACGTTGGCATCAATGGTGAAAATCCCCTATGGTGTCAAGATGAAGTCGATCAGGATTGAACAAAGGAATGAGTCGACCTTCTGCCTCCAGATTGAGGGATCCACAAGGTTAGATGATGAGCCACTATGGTTCTCAGATATAAAGAATTTCCTCAAAACTCAAGCTTTCCCTGATGAGATATCCAAGACAGACAGGGGGATCATCCAATGTTTAGCTGCGAACTATGTCATTTGTGGTGAGTGCCTCTACAAGCGGTCTTATAACAATATCCTGCTTAGATGCCTAACTAAAGATGAGGCAGCCAACATCATGAAAGAAACCCATGAGGGAGTATGCGGGGCCCACGTCAATGGGCACATGATCGCCAAGAAGATCCTACGACAAGGACACTTATGGACAAACATGGAAACTGACTGTTGGAAGCATGTGCAAAAATACTACAAATGTCAAAGAGCACTCCAGTCTAATACATGTTCCTACCATTGATCTACACAGTTTGACTACTCCATGGCCATTCGCCACATGGGGCCTTGACATCATAGGGAAGGTTAATTCGAAAGCTTCCAATGAACATCAGTTCCTCCTCGTCGCTATTGAGTACTTCACCAAATGGATAGAGGCTGCATTCGATACAAATATCACAATTAGTCATGTCGAGAAACTCATCAAGAATAACATCGTTTGCCAATTTGGTGTACCCAAGGACATCATCATAGACAATGGCACTAACTTTGTGAACAAGCGCATTAGAGCTTTCTGTGAGTAGTACAAAATAAAGTATCATCGCTCATCACCATATCGACAGCAAACCAATGGGGCCGTAGAAGCTGCTAACAAGACAGTCGTCCGAATCTTTGAGAAGATGGTTGTCACCTACCGATATTGGAGTGAAATATTGTCATTTGCCTTATGGGCCTACCGAACATCGATCCGTATCGCTACAGGGGCAATGCCATTTTCCCTTGTATATGGGACCGTGGCCGTGCTATAGGTTGAGGTTGAAGTACCCTCGTTCCGCATTCTCATCGAGTCTGATCTACCAGAAGCCGAAAGAGAGAGGTCTCGCTTTGAGCAACTAAACCTGCTAGATGAGAAGAGGGTCCTAGCCTTGTGTCACACCTAGGCCTAACAATGACCTTGTGCGGACTAGGTGAAAACCTGAAAAGGCGCCCGGGGTAAAAATGCATACCCATGGACGTAGTGAAAAATCGAAAGGGCGATACAGATAAAAAAGAGGACAACAATAGGCACAACAAAAACCCATCTTGGGTGCTGTGAGTAAAAAATGGTTGAAAAAAAAAAAGAACAAAAGAAAGTCATTGGTTACTCCCTTGGTTACATTCTTGATTATCTGGTCGCCAACTAGGCGATATGGTGATAAGGTAGATCTTATATCCACACCGTCAAAGGTATGACCTAAGGTAAGGATAAAAGGTTGATTCAATCCGAAGGGATAGATGTTCCGACTTTAAATTTTTTTGGCCCCCACTCAGGTCCGACCACATGAATGGGTTCGACTATGCTTAAAAGAGGTCTCGTCACCTCGTCCCATGGTTAGGGCATCAAACAAAAAAGAGAGGAGAAGACCACACTTATAAAAGATAATAAATTTTTCTTTCCCATTTTCATGTCAACACTATGTGTACACCACATCGCAAAAGGATGATCGGTGTGACACCCGATTCTCCCTTTACAAAGTAACAAAAAATCAATCTTGTATAAAGATATTAGATTTCCCTTTTCCATTTACATATCTATACTTTGCTCACACCACATCTCAAAAAGATAAATGGTGTGATGCCTTGCTTCTCCCTTTACAAAATTTGAAAAACAAAAAAATATAAATAAAAAAAAACAACAAAAACAAGAAATCCAAAAAATCCAAAACATATATACTCCTCCCATGTACATATTTACAGCTTCGCACTTCCATCTCAAAAATGAAGAAAAAGAACAAAAAAAAAATCTCAGAAAATAAAAATCCAAAAAATAATTATATATATATATATATATATAAATCTTGAAAAATTGAAAATGAGTAGGTAAAGGTTTACTTCTCCTTCTGTTAATTAGGATGCATATTGTTACATATAAAAAAAAAGGGACTGACGTTTTCTGAAGAATATGCAGAAACATCAAATGGTCTAAAGCTACGAAGCAGGCAAACTCTCAGCGATGGACATATCAGATGAAGCATCTCACCACCGACGTCCTATCTATTCCAAAAAAGAAAGAGAAGAAGAAAGAAAATCATTTTGAAAAAGAAAAAAAAAATCATTTTTTATACGCATATGCTGATCGATTGCTTATTATGTATTACAATTATATTAAATTCAAGTCTTAACCTATTGCAAGCGCACAATGGAAATTGTAGAGCTAGTATAGGATCGATTCCATAGGGAAGTTCATTATCTAATTAATTCCTAGTTTATATCTTTTATCTAAATCTCCATCTTAAAAACTTTTATTTATTTTTAAGATCTAATCTACTGGAGAAATATGAATAAAAGAATGGGTTATTAAACTAAAGTGCATAAAAATAAATCCTAATCCTCCTTCAAATTAAGGTTGTCAATCTTAATCTTAAGCTTTTAGATATTTATGAAAATAAATAGTACTGTTACACCATATTTCTAGTCTCTTAGCATTGGTCGTCAATCAAGTCTAAGATCCTATCAATAAAGATTTAATGTAGTCAATAATCAATCAGAAATTTGGGCGTCAATCAAACTCTAAAAAACTAAAGATGAAAAAGTAAAAATCGTTATACTAATCTGCAAATTCTAACTTGAGTCATCAATTCAAATTAAAACTTGGAGATGTTTACAAAGCAAATAAAATATAAACTAGAAAGCAAAGTAAAATATATCTTTCACCCCTCAGCTGCAGTCGTCAATTGCTCATGAGAAATTACAGATATCTACACTAATCTTCAACACTCAATTGCAGTTATCAATTGCTCTTGAGAAACTTCTGATATCTAATCTACTCTAACTATGTTACACTATTTTGATCGAAAGAAAATTCAACCTCAGGCATCAATTGATGCTGAAATTCTTCAATGCTTATTCCTATGCCGAGCCCTCTTATTTATAGATCATAAGAGGCCGATTTACAAAGATCTATTTCTAATAAAAGAAACTACTAAAAACAAAAGATTCCTAATAGAACTCTAATTCCTAATTTTATCTTTCCTTGCTTTCTTTAGTTGATGCACTTCTGGATTGTTCTTTATTGAGCATCAGCAGAGTCCTTCATATTAAATCTTTATTAATCTTCTTAGATCCGTGGTTCACTAGACTTCTAATTATAGGAGTCTTCTAATTCTGAATATGGTGGTGTTAAACTCTCACGTGATCCGCAACAACAGTGTGTAGTAGAAAGCTTCTATTTTTAGGAAATCGTAAATAACAATTTCTTTCTTATTCTTTCTAGAAAATCATAATTCACGATTTTCTATTTTCATTAGGCTTTCAGTAAACAATTTTTTATTTTGGATCGATCGCTTTCTTCTTTTGGCGCTTTCTAAAGAATCGTCTTTTGAAGAATTACGATTTTTCAGCCTTCCTGTTATTGGCGAATCGTCTTTAATGCTTAATCATCTTTTTATTGCTTTTTGAGTTTATTTTAACAAATATTAACACTTAGGCTCTAATTTATTACTTATCTTTAATATCTGTACACCAGTAACTCGTTAGTAGTAAACTAAGTCCTAGCATCACTAAGTTAAGGGTGATAAAATGGTAAATTATGTGACTGATCACAAGTATGTTTTAATGCGGTAAAATATCAATATTTTATCGACAATGCAGCTATGCTATATTAATGCCCTAACTCTAAGGTTTGCCTTAGATCTTTGGATCCTACTTAAAAGTAGCAGCAACGGTGTCAATTCTGATCAAGCAGTCAATATTTCGATTGGATTAATCCCACTGCTAAATCTTCGAGCTAAGCACTTCGTCTTTGGATTCATGTGAACTTTGTGACTTAAGCTTCAGATTCCTTTGAAAAAGGTCAATCGTTGGTTGAGATCAACCTGTTGAAAATGAAACTACATATCGATCAACTATGTGCAAACATGCATGCAGAAGGGTTCATTTTCCTTATTTTTTCGCAGGCTTAAAACTTGTATTGGCACAGTTTCCCTTAGATAGGCACCATACGTCTGGGTATCTGTAGGATGGTCATTTGTTCTCGTAAATGGTACCCGAACGAGTTTTGGGTCGGGACTTCCATCGCCTTTGTTGCTTATCGCCCATAATAGGTGCATGTTTATGTATAGTTAAATAATTTGTAAGATCATTATTGGTAGAGACCCGGATTGAATGTCTCCTGTCGTAGACACCCAATTTTTGTCGGATCTGTTCAGTATTATTTAAATTTAGGTGCTCTAGGGCATGTTGATCCCGAAAAATTGTAAAAAGTGGCACTCACTCCCAAAAAGTATTACGACATTAATATTCACTTCGCTCGGGTAGTTGTGCTAAATTATCTTCAGGATCGACGAGTTCACTTAGAGACCTCGAACCCTACCTCGTGTAGGGGCACCCGTGGCCAATCGAATGGGACAATCAATGTCTCATGCGATTAGACACAAACTATGGATCCTTGCATATTTGCTTCGTGCCAGTTTTTAAGGTATGGGTCGATCACCCTCCCGCTCACGGGGCTGTTTTATTCAAAATAAAATTTGAACATCAAACACCATCAATCATATCGACAAGCGGACATTTTTTCTAATATATTGGGCTTTCGCAACTCACACCATCTCGGTCATGCCTAGTAATGTCGTTAAGTGCTTGGGGACCGATAGCCTTGAGGAACAAACGTTTTTCTCAACATACAGGGCTTCCATATTATCACCATATTATCATCTAATGTCTAAGGTTCACTTTGAATATGCTGGACCCGTTAGTGTGCCTTGGACCTCTTCGGATGTCTTTTTCTTTGGCATTTGATCGTTACCAATCGAATACCAAAGAGGGGCATCTGTAGACACCCAAATTTGATCCAAGGCCCGATCGACACATACTTCAAGAAGGGCGCCCACTACAAAAAAATATATTATTAGCGGCAGTTTTTTGGAGCAAAAAACTGCCGCTATTAATAAAAAACTATGAAAGACTATTAGCGGCAGTTTTTTGTTAATAGCGGCAGCTTTTGGCTACCACTAATAGTCTTATTTTTTGTAGTGGCCCCCCGAGCTTCCAAAACTATTACCTAAACCCTTAGGAGTCACCCCAAAACGGTTAGAACCCTTCCCGAACCCTTAGGAATCAATCCTAACCCCTAGAACCTTTCCCGTACTAGTTTTCAAACCCTCCCAACTAGTGGTTGGAAAGAGGAGTGCCAAAATTTACAGGGATCTCTACTAGAGCTGAATCATATACCATTAGAAATATGATGCTCTCAGCTTTCCAACGAGTCAAGAATCACCTCAATTTGAGTTATATATCAAAAGTTATGGCGGTTTGAAAATTAGGCAGAAATACAGGACAAAATTTTGCCTAACTTGTATAATATACACGCTAGGCAAAATTGGGTTTTTGTGGGCCCCAGGGCATGTTCTGAACCTCCAGCATCTTCCTAGGTTACTATTCTTATACCTAGCGTGTCTAATACACACGCTAGGCCTAGAAACAATATTTTTTGGGATATTGGTCAGATTTCAAATTTGGAGTTTGACTTGTTGACCACCCCATCCATGGAGGTTGGTTTTGCTAGGACTATTGCACCCCAATAGCTTTCTTTTTAACCCTTTTGCCACTTAGAGACCCACCCTTTCATCTACCATTAAACCTAATTTCCACATTTCCAAAGCCTTGAAAAACCCAAAATCCTTAGATTTTCTATTACCTAATTGCTAACCCAATTAGGACTTTAACCTCTCTCTAATCCTCCCCTTTTCTATAAATAGAGAGCTACCCCCCTCTTGTTAAAGGTTTGAATTTTTTTTCAAAATGGAGAAAGATTAGTGAGTTTCCCTCTTCACTTTCTAGCACCAAAACCAAAATTTCAGATTTGAGTTTTGCCTTTTAGTTCCCATTTTCCACCATCAATCTCTAAGCTTTTGCTAGAACTAGGTCCTAGTCTACCTCTTCTACCTTCTAGCCTTCAAACCATAGAAGCCAAGACCATTTCCTCTACCCATTTACTTTTGGAAGCTCATCAAGGACACTCTCGCGCGAAGATCCATGGTGCTACAAGGACTCGAGAGCTCTGGCTCTCTTCTCTATTCCTCTACATTCTGCTTTTCCTCTATCTTAGAATTGAGCCGTTATGCTGCCTAAATTTCGGCAAGCGGGAAGGGCTCAATAGGATCGGTGTGCCTTCGGGCAAGAGGAAGTGCCGCTCATTTTGTGTTTTTTTTTTCATATATATATATATATAAAATATAAACCTGCCATAACCCGACCATAGTAGAGACCGCTTACGAGCGGGTTAATCAGGTGTCTAACACCTTCCCGATTGATAACCGAAGCCCCCATCCAAGAGCCTTTTGGCGTGGATCGGTAAATCAGAGTCATATTTGGTACTTTGGTGCTTTCAATATTGATATGGGTTTCCCGGGACACCAAAAGCTCCGGGTGGCGACTCTATATTTTTCATACGAGCGCATCGTCGTGATGGATCGATAAGATCCATAGTTGCACAGATGGCGACTCCACTGGGGAGTAGCTAGTAGAGCTTCCCCATGAAGGTTGGCCTCTTTTGTTGTTTTATTTCATTTTCACTAACATTTGTTTGTGTGCTTTTCTTTCTTTTGTACTCACCCCTACGATTCCGTCAATTTTTACTTACCCCAACATTCCGTCATTTACGAGCCTTAGCTGATTGGCGGGCCTACTTGAGCATCGTCTTTACTTATATTTACTTTTCCGTCATTTACATGCCTTAGCCGATTGGCGGCCCTACTTGTGCATTTACCACCTTAGTCGATTGGCCCCCCAAATTTCTTTTTAGAAAGGATATAAATGATAAAGGATAATGGATAAAGGAAAGGGTTCCACTGAGTTCTCTCCTTTTAGTTTCAACCCTTATTTAAGTGAAAACCATGAATATACGCTGTTGGGTCTCGTACAAAGGGTCGTTATAATCAGCTGTTCTAACTTTTTAACTATTAATTCCGTCTAAAGTTAAAAGGGGTATTTAGTACTAATTTTGTGCATTAAGATATGTTTTAAGCGTATATCTCATAGGGTAGCCGTATTTGCACCCATAGATTTGGTCTCTGCAGCCTCAGGCTTCCGTAAGGGCTATCAACAAGTCCAATTGAGTTAATATATTACCAGGTTGCATACATAAACTTGACTCGTCAGGTCCGGTCGGTCATGAGACGTCTGACCTCTTACTTTTTGTTGTGTCGAGTCGGGTTGAGCCGACTCAAACCACTATTTTATATGTAAAAAGTATAAAAAAATATGATTTTTTTACCAGGTTGGGCTATGCATTGGGTCAAGTTAAGTTTTCGGGTCGAGTCTACTTGAGTGAAGCACCAGGTCGATTTGGGTTGGGCATTTTGCAAATTGAATGATGGATATCAGTTTTCGTCCCAATCTTCGAGACAATAGATAATCAAATGATGGATATCGATTTTCATCCCAATTTTCCAGACAATAGATCTTGAGATCATGGATCACCTATCATAAAGTCAAATGTTAATTTCACATAGCACACATGACACATCCCCAAAATTGATTATGATAATGGGTGTATCATGTGCAAGGTATAAAAAATCGGCCGATGCCGATACTTATCGGTGATATGCAGTGGCAGAGCCACGTTGTCCGATGGGGGATCTCGGGTTCCCCCATCGGTAATATCTTTCTTTTAAACTCCTTTTGAGGACCAAACTTTGGACCACAAAATATATTAGAGGACCCCCCAAATCCTAAAACTTCTTAAAGTTCTTTAAGAACCCATCTTTTGGGCCACAAGATTTGTTAAGAAAATCCCACATCCCAAAACATCCTTGTCACCATCTTTTTCGGCACCTCTTTCTCTCTCGGTGGTTCCACTTCCCCAAAACCCAAATACTTCTCTCACCTCCTTTGTCACTCTCTCTTTCTCTCTCTCTCATTGCGTTTCCACTTCCCTAGACCCCAACCGAGCATATCTCTCTTTCGGTTCCCTAAGCTCAGTGTTTCTCTCTTTCCCCTAGCAGTCCCTCTATCTTCTCTCTCCTCAAATATTATGTTATCTCTTTCTCTCTCATAATGTCATTTCCTCTCCCAACATCCCCTTCGATTGCCAACACCAATAGTTCTCAACGACGGTTGATTTTTGCGTCAAATTCATAGCAGGTATATATATATATATATTTAAAATTTAATAAAAAATAAAAGTATTAATTTATTATACCTAGTATAATGTTTAAACAATCTTCCAATGCTAAATTAGAAATTTTAATCTCAAACCATTGAAGTGTGCTTTATTATTATGACATGTGGCACACATTTAATGATCAGTCTAAATTGCATAGGCAGTAATACATCACTAAAAAATGTTTTAGCCAAAGAATCACGCTCATAAGTAGTTGTTTTATCCAATCTTTATTAGAACCCTAAACCCTAATTTTTACAAATCTAATATATTTTAGAACTCTAAAACCCTAATTTCTACAATGTTTCTTAGAACCCTAAAGTCTTAGGCTGTCTTTGGTGAAGCTCTCTGCAAGCCCTTGCCAACGCAGAGCTCACCTGCTTTAGCAGGTTCCCATTCTCTTTGCTAACTCTCAGCAAAACATGATTTACTTGCGGTAGCAGCTACCTCCCTGCTCTATGCTAATTCCTTCTGGAAATGGGTGAAAAGAGAGGAGGGGAGAACTTCTGAACAGGTAAATCTTGAATAAGATCTTGCTATGCAAGGAGTTATCAGGTAGAAGGGGGACATGCTAAAACAAGCAGCTAGATGTTAGCAAAGAGAATGGGAACTTGTTCTAGCAAGGGCTAGCAGAGAGCTATGCCAAAAACAACCTTAATTTCTACAATTAGGGCTTTATGATTGTGATTAATAAAAGCAAGCGTGATAAAACTATTAGGGACCCCCATCAGAAAAATTCTAGCATCGCCACTACTGATATGTATCGGTTTCTCGGCAAACCGATATGTATCGGTATTCCAACTCGGATATCCAATACCGTATCAGGTATCGGCCGATACATCTCGGTTTTGATAGAAACATAGACTTTTCCTTTTTTTTTAAACAAATTTAAAAATAGGCCGATACGTATCGGTATCGGCCGAGTCGTATCGGTCTTCGATAAACCGACACCTAAGACCAATACCGATTTTGAAACCTTGATCATGAGAAAGGTTTTCAGGTCACATTTGAGGATATGTTCCATGTGGAATCAACATCTGATATGTGGCCAAGATCTCAAGATTTATGACAGTTTTTGGACGAAATATGACATTCACCTTTTCAGCATTAGAAACCCTTAGCTGAGATGTCAGAATCTTTGGCTATAAACACCCATACCCTTTTGTTTTTCTAGAGTTTCCACCATTATGAGAATATGTAATAGGGTAGTAGCCTTTTCCCATAAAAAAAAAAAGAAAAAAAGAAAAAAGAAAAGAAAAAGTAGTAGCCTATGGTTTCTGCTATCAAAATCTTTGAACATTTAATTCGTTGACTGCGTTGAATTAGGCGTTGGATATCATTTTTCATCCCAATCTTCCACAATGGATTTTGATATCACGGCCCACCTCTTAGAAGGTCAGATGTTGATTTAGTGGAATATATCCCCAAATGTGACCCGAGAACCCTTCTTCTCACGGTATGCCTTTGATCACGATCACTTTTGAGAATGTGTGTCACATGGAAGCAAAATATGGCCGCTTGATAGGTGGGCCATGATTTCAAGATCTGTTTTTGTGGAAAATTGGGACACAAAATGATTGCCATCATCTGATTTCCTTGGAGCCCCTTTTATTCCACCATTTGCATCCTCTTCTTCCTCTCTCATACCTCCATTAGAGCCCCTTGCAATCTTGAATTTGCCCTTCCAATTTAGTCATCAAAACCCACATCTACTACAACCAATCAACTCCTTTCATCCCCTAGTTCAATATTTATTAAATTGAGCTTGACCCCAACCCTTTTCACCATTCAACTTGGATCAAAACAGGAAGCAAGAGGAATCCTAGCTAAGGTAATGTCTTGGTTAACTTTGTGTGACATTTTTAGTCTATTAATCTAGGATTTTGTCCATAGATTTCCTAGTTTTCTTGTATTTTTTGAGGTTTAAATTCTGGAGTGATTATATATATTATATAACCAGAACCTTCGAGGCCATGAATGTGATCTACATGATCATGCAAGGCCATCCAATGGTCTTGATTGGCCATCTAGGTTAAGGCCAACATAGTGTAGAATTCTTTTGATTTTGCTTGGATTTTTCTAGTTTAAAATCAATTTTTGATTAAGATTTTGTTTAAAATTATGGAGCAATATTTGACCACAGAATTTGGAGGCCATGCATGTGATCTACATGATCATGCAAGGCCATCCAATGGTCTAAGTTGGTCTATAAGGTTAAGACCAATAAATTTCAAATTTCCTTGAATTTTCTTGAACTTCTGCAAAATAAGATGTGATTTTTTATTTGAAACTTGTAAAGATTCTGGAATATGTTTAGACCAACATGTTTGGATGCCATGCATGTGATCATAATGATCATGCAAGGCCATCCAATGGTCTTAGATTGGTCTACAAGGTCAAAACCAATCAAAATTCGAATTTCCTTGAAATTTCTTGAGTTTTTACAAAATAGATTGAGATTTTAATTTAAATCTTCTAAATATTCTAGAATATAATTAGACCAGCATTATTGGAGGCCATGCATGTGATCTACAGATCATGTAAGGCCATCCAATGGTCTAGATTTGTCAAACATATCAAGACTAGCATGTGTTGTAATTTCTTGAATTTTCTTGCATTTTTGTAAATAAAAATGTGATTTTGATTTGAATTTTGTGAATACTCTGGAATAATATTACGTTCATGACATTTGGATGCTAGGCATGTGATCAACATGATCATGCGATTCCATCCAATGGTCAAGATTAGGTCAAAGATAACCCATATGCACTATTGTGTAGAAATCCTAACTTTTTGGTTGTTCAAAAGCTTTTATATTTAAAGTTGACACAAGTGGTGTGGTAGCCTACTGGTTAGAGGCTTGTACTATGGACAGGAGGTTCGAAGGTTGACACGAAGGTTTTAAACCTCTATTTTGGACCTTGAATTAAGAGCTTATGCACCCTTATTTGGTGTGACAGCTCAACATCGAATTATTCCTAATATATTAGAAATAAAATGTTATGGAGAACCTTAAAATCATAACTTCGAGAATTCTTCTTAAAAGAAACCATAGCTGTCTCCGCTCCTTATTCTTCTCTTTTCTTAAAAAACCCTAGCCGTCAAACATCTTTTTCCCTAGCCACATTTTTCTAAAAACACCTTAAATCTTTGTGTGCTCTTTCTCAAAGAACACCGTGATTATTTCGCCGTCAAGATCGTGGT
The DNA here is from genome assembly GCA_021018995.1 of Chloranthus sessilifolius. Lineage (NCBI taxonomy): Eukaryota > Viridiplantae > Streptophyta > Magnoliopsida > Chloranthales > Chloranthaceae > Chloranthus > Chloranthus sessilifolius. Next base: position 25,454,392 of record CM037597.1, on the reverse strand, counting down.
GGAAGAAGGAGGAATCATGAAGCCATTGCGATTGGATGCCGATCTTCTCAAATCTAATTGCCGTTGATTTGTGGTCACGCTTCAAGAGGTGGGTACCCATCCATCCATCTCGTTCTTCTCAGATCCCGTCGCGTAGGATTCCACTCGATTGCTTATTGACGGGCTAAATAATGAACCCTATTTTATGATTGTTATAGAATTTGTTAATAATGAGAATGACACGACTAACCTTGTTTCTTTAATTCCTTGATTCTGAAGTATTTTGATAACGTTAGAAATACAACCAAAATGTCGGTTGTGTACCTGGCCCATGAGAACCGTCCTCAATCCAAGATATTTTAGCTGTGGCCCATGAGAACCGTCCTCAATCAATGATTCAAGCAGAGTTAAAATTCGATGTGTCCAATAGAAATCAATAAAAAGAGACCGCCAATCTTAACACTAATATTTCATTCTATGGTTTCTGATGTCTGGATAGGATTTTAAATTCTTCTATATGAGAAATTTAGAACCTTAACTTTATCTTCAATCTCGTTTATCCATCTAACTTAATTCTAATAAGCTGTTAGTCTATGTTCCTCTTTGTTTTTACAGACATGATGGAGAAAAAGATTCCTCGGTCATGTGAGCGTGTGACCATATTTGGAGACCGATTTAGTGCCCCAATAAACAGTATTTTTAAATTGGCTTTTCTCATCTATAAACGGCCATATCACAACGTCTGATCTCTCTAATCTGGCTATTTTTATTGCCTTTAAATGAAACATCGTTCACTTATAATTTGGTGGGCTTAACGCTATGGAAATTAATAAGCTCAGCCCATAATTTTTCAACTTTTATAGATATATATATATATGTTGAATGTGAAATTTTTTCTTGGCGGGTAATGGCAAATCTCACTACCTTGATAACTTGAGAATGCCCACTCACCACTAGTTGGTATATGTGGCTTGGCACTTGATATTGAAATCTTTTATATATGCTTGTAGGCTAATAAAGAGGGTTTACTTTTTCAACAGAGTAGGATTACGTGGATAAATGAGGTCATAAATCCAAATAAACAAACCCATGCATAGACCCAAATTGAAACTGATCTCAAACCAATGAGACTTATGCTTTAAAACGAGTACCATACCTTATTTAATAATTTAAGTTGCCTGGGCTTCATTATATCTAATTGTTCTTGAGCTCCCCTTTAAATTATTATATTATTATAATTGGTATCCTGCATTTTATAGTTTAGATTGCATATTATTTTAATCTATAGGAATTTGGCACTCAAGTACTCCTTTGTCTTATTAAGGTAACTCGCCTCACAACATACCTATGTAGTATTATTATTCATTTGAGAAATTTCTTCTTGACAGTGAATTGGCTCGCTGTGCTGTACTTTTACTAATCCATTGACACGTAAAATCGATTGGTCAATCCTGAAAAAAATTGAACCATTGTTCATTTTAAATCGATTCTGACCCAAATTAAATAATTCACATAATATATTCTTGATCGATCAATTTCAAAACCGATCGATGGATTCTCGTTGAAACAAACGACTGCACTTACTTTCTTAATTCACTTTAGTCACGACCAAACTCTAATACACCATTCGATCGATGGTCGTGATTTACCTAACCTTTAAATTTATAATATTATCTATTTAAATATTTAATAATATATATCACTTTTATCGCTTCAACGTGACCACTTTGATAATACAAAGTGTTGAAAATTTGATATCTCGTGAAAATTGAACTCCAACCTTCAAGTTATCGAAATCACACTTTAACCACCCTATCTTATATTGTATTGAGATGACGTGTAAATAAATTATATGTATAAACATAACGATAATTTAGGTGTAAATCATTTTGTACGAGTGTGGTGATTTTGTACTTACATTTCGATCATGATACGAGTTAAAGAAATGTTAGGTTATATGAGGTGAGTGTATGAGATCATGCCTACACTTGGGCGTGGTGATTCACTAAGATTGTATCGAAGCGTGGAATACATCGTATTCACATGCCTATAACTCATGGTGGTGTGGGACATCATGACGAGTAGGGTGAGTAAAAATTCAGTGTAACCTCGTATACGGTGGTATATACGGTGCCCTAATCACCCCGAGTTCTAATATGATAAGATAATACATGAATTAAGGTATGGGGTTTGGACCTTTAGTTCATAAAAGTATGATAAGATATGAATCGGTACGATAAGATATGAGTCAGTAAAATAAGATATGTTATGTATATGATAATAAGATACAATTGTCTAGGCCATCAAAAGACTAAGAACTTAAGTCTTTGTACGTGCCTTTCTTTGCGTAGTCACAGTAAGGGCAACAACATCTTTCAGTCAATGACGGATTTCTAGGAGACATTATGAGTTATGAGTCGCCGACCGCTGCTGTGATTGAATGGGGTGTATGATATAATATGATATGGAGGGTGTTATGATATGATATGGTACTATGATACTATGGTGATCCTCATATGGTAGCTCGATCATCGACTTTGATATAGGTCATTTAGTATTTTATGAGTATGTTAGTTATGCTTATGCGATATACAGACATATGTGTTAGAATAATGAAAAAGATATGATATGAGATATGATAAGGTACGCTAGGATATGAGTGTCTAGATCGTGGTCTTGCATTCATGATTACGATATGAGGTTATGATATGTACTTGATTTTGTCATTCTCTTCTAATCTCCTTGAGATATTATTATTATCACTCACATGATGCACCCATAATGCACCTGAGTAGAATGGGGGGGATTGGTGGTGCATTCATTGAGTTTACGTGACTGAGTAAACTCATCCCATGAAAATTTAACTGCAGGTGACTATCTTGACGGAGTGGACATGGGTTCCTCTGACTCGATTGGTGCTGGATACGTGGACTTGATGGACGATGACTATCAGGAGCCGTGGGAAGGCGACGTAGCTGGTTACCAGGTAGCTGGTTACTAGGAGGGCCACAATGCTGATTTTGATCCGGGCACCGGTTATTGACATTAATAGTCTCGTTTTTTATTTGTTCGATATTATTATTATTATTATTGACTCTACACCTTCTTATATCGGATTTGTCTTCGACTTTTATTATTATTTGATTGGTGGATTATTCAGATTCATTACTTTTATTCTATTATTTATGACTGCTTATTATTCCACCTTTATTTGTTGGCTTTCACAGATTTTGTCGAACCAAATTTACACGATAACTCTGATTAAGTGTACGTCTGCTTAGCATATTCGGGATATGTGCGGGTCATAACTCAGAATTCTAGGCTCTCGGGATGGGATAGAATTTTGGGTCGTGACAAATTTAGAATAAAGGGACCTTATGGCTGGAACATATGTGATTTGTAGATGACAATCTAGGATTTGATCTCTGGAAAATGATATCTTGACCATGGATTTCTAGGTCAAAGTAGTGATTAAAGATGCATGATAGTACTATGTGTAGTATAGTATGATTTATGCTATTTCTTTGCATAGAATGCTTATAGAATTTACGGCTTGTTATTAGATAAATTTGTGATGAAATAGCCCTGTGAAATCTCAACATTTTATTTATCATATACTTGTAACAACCCTGATTTTCGCTAACATTGAATCATTAACCTTTGACGATGATACGACTGGTTTGACCGATTTGACTTTGGTCAAAACATTTGATGACTGTGACGTGGTCTCTGACTCACCTATCTTAGTTGGGTAAATACGCCAAAACACTAATCTGAAAACCAATTCCTAACTCGAGCTTTAACTTGAAACTTGAACCCTTATGAGAAAGTGTGTGTTACACGCGACTCGAACCCTGAGATCGGACCAGGTCCAAGCCCACCCCAGCAAGCACTATAATTAAAACACATGAGCTTTTTTAGTTATTATTAATTAAGAATTTAAAATGAGAAGGACGACGTGTGCGTGATCAAGGGTGATCATGTACACTCTAGGCACGAACCTAACCCAAGCCGAATAATTCGACTAATATATGTCTATATGTATAGATGTATACTGCACCTATTGATGCGGTGCCCAACACACTGACCAAGCCCCCACCCTACACACCCAATTTTGTGAATGGGCCTGGTGAGGAGTACGATACTCTTCTTGATGTTTTAGGATATTATTTCTAAGTGTTCATATAAATAGTTGTGTAAGTGAGTACGCAAGCCACATGATGGCGCAGTGGTTAAGGACTCGGTTAGCAAGTATGGAGGTCTAGGGATCAGATCTTGTTGGATGGATTTTATAACTTAATTGAACCTTGTTTTGGATCTCTAGATGAAGGCCCGTACACCGATTCACGGTGTGCCGGCTTAACACCAAATCTGATTCCCTTTAGTATAAAGAGCCAAACCCACTAGACTTGCATTGTAAATCTATTTGAGAGGAGAGAAAGGAACTGTGAGGAAGAGAACTGAGCCCCCGCCCCTCTTCTTCTTTCTTCTTTGAAACCCAAAATATGGATCTTATCTTCCCAAATCCTTCTTCTCCTCATTTTCCCCTTTTGGTGAAATCATAGCCATCAATCGCCATCTCAAACCCCTCTTACCCATTTTTATACCGCAAGGATCCCTTGAGTTTGACATCATTGGGCTCGAAGAAGAGGAGAGAACGATCAACGGATGAACGGGAGCATAGACATTGATTTTCTTCTGATTTTGGCAATCGTAGGCTTCGCATGCGCAAGGGAAGGTAATTTTCGAAACCCACTTTTGATATGGATCATCACAAGCTTCGCATGCGCGCATAGATCATAAAATGATTTTAAGATTTAGGGTTGATTGTGTTTTTCATTTGGATTGCATGCTAGGATTCGAGAGAATCGAGTTTGAATGAGGATGATCGAGTTGTTGTAGGAATGAGCGAGAGCTTCGGCATAGATTTCCTTCGATTTGACCATTGTAGACTCCACATACATGATCTATTCATGATTCTATAGTGTGAAATTAGTTTAGTTTTGATTTGTGGGACATTTGGATGTGCATGTAAAGTTTTGGGCGATTCAGATCGAGGAAGAAGAAACCCAAAAAGTTACAAAATCGCCCAGAATCGTGCGGGTGAGTTGAAATTCGCGTGGGCGAATTTTCCCCAGAATTTAGGCAAAACATTTCGAGTCAAAATTGCCGGGGAATTTTGGAAATCGTGCATGCAAATTTAATGCGATTCTTGCGGCACTGGAAAGAGGACAACGAGCTATATTACTTTGTGTGAAATAGAGATTTCATTAATTAAATTTTTTAAAGGACAATATTAAACGGAAATTTGGGACAAGTTCTACATGATCTCAGGATAGCACGAATTTTCCATTCTGTCTCAGTTTTGAGAAAATACTTAAATACGTCAAAGTAATTAGTAATGTCGAAGTTATTAGTGATTAGAATCAATCCTTAATTCATCATCGTATATGTGTGATGTAGGGGAAGGAATTAGTTGCCGTCGATAAGGTTCATCTCACACCTTACGACGTTAGGAATCGAAGTAGGGAAACTTCAATACACATTTGCATTTGACTTAAGTTCATAGATTTAGGATTGGAATTTGAATGGTGATTATTTAAACACCGAGTCTGAACTTGAATTTAGACAGTTTGAATTTGAATAGAAATGGACCTTTGAGCTTTTGAAGTATTGAATTCTAGAAATTTTTGTAGGGAAAACTCCATGCACAATTTCATTTTGATTTCTGATTCATAGACTCTCTGATATGTTTGAATAAAATCTTTTAATGTATTGAATAATTATATTTGACTTCACCGCACAACTGTATTTGACTTTGAATCATATATTTTACGTTTTGAACTGAAAAGGTGATCTTTTACACACTGAACCTGAGCTTTGAAGTTTGTATCTGAATTTAGACTCGTTGAATTTGAAATTTAAATCGTTGACCCTGGAACTTTTGAGGTATCGAATGTTTATACAACCCTGGATTTGAAACTAAATTCTGAACACGAAATTTGAAACTGTGAACTCATAAATGAACTTTGTCTATGAATTCGAACGGTGACTTTGAATGTGACTTGATTATGAACTTTGTACATTGCATCAAATTCGATCTCTGAAATCTAACTTCGAATCCTAAAATTAGAATATCAAAATATGAATCTAAACTCTGACAGTGTATGTGAACCTTGTACATGAATATGAATCGTGAAACTAGATCTTGAATTCTGCATGTGAATCTGAACTTTGAATCTCTGAACTTGAACTTTTGACTTGAATCTGAACTTTGCATATATATGAACTTTGAACTCTGAATAAGACTTGAATCTAAACTTTGAATTTGAATATAAGCATCGAATATGAATTGGAATATGAACTTCGATATGAACTCTGAACTAAGGACCTTGAATAAGAATTCTGTATGTGAACTCCGTATTCGACATTGGACTGGAACGGCGGGTTAAACTGTGCACTCTACATTCAACACTGGATCGGCACGGCGGGTTCAACCATGCACTGCATACTGAACCGGCACGACAGGTTAAACCGTGCACTCTGCATTCAACCCTGGACCAACACGACAGGTTAAACCGTGCACTGCACTTCATTCAACATTGGACCAGCATGGCGGGTTAAACCGTGTACTCTGCATTCAACACTAGACCGACACGGTGGGTTAAACCGTGCACTGTATTCAAAATGAATAAGTAAATCTAGAATAATAAGAACATTTGAACCATATGAACGTTGAATGTGAATTCCGAATAAGAACCCGAATATGAACTTAAACTTGAATATGAACTCTGAACTTAAAAACTCTGAACAAGTGAATGTGAAATTAGAACACTGAATTCGAATTGATCCCTGACATGGAAATCTAACATCGAACTCCGAACTAGAACTCTGATATCGAAATCTAAATTAAGAACTATGATTTTGACTATGATTTTGAAGTTAAGATCTTATGAATTCCATTTTGAAGATGGCTATGCTATTGAAATTTGGTTTCTGTCTTGATTTGAAATGCCTTCGAAATTAGTCACCTTGTTTGACATGAAAATTCCTTTGAAAGTTAGGTTTTCTGTCCTTGTTTAAAAATGTCTTGAAAATCTATCCTTGTTTGGTATGAAAAAGGTATCTCGAATTCAGTCTTAGTTTTGATTTGAAAATGCCCTTGGAATTTTTTGACTCAAATATGCCGTTCCAATTATAATCATCGACTCTGTGCAGTGTCTGAAAAGGTGTAAATTGGTATTGATTTTCTCTATTGAGCTTAGATTGTTAGCTCATCCTGACATTTATGTCCCAGGTACTGACAGTAGACAGGTCTTTGAGCTTGAAAACGATTCCACTATGTGCCTGAAGTAGAACGAGAACTTCCACTTTTGGATTACATATATGTGCAGTTAGACTTAGATAGTTTGTAATTACTTTTGTCCATTGTAAATTTAAACCACTGTTTAGGTGATGGTTGACCGTCACCGGTTGTCATTTTAGTTTTTTATATGTTTTGCGTGATATTGGAATCTCTTTGTTCTACCACATGTGACACCTGCTTTTGATTATCCGCAGTTGTATATGTAGTGACCCGAAATTTCACAAAGGCTGATTGTAAGATCTTAGGCCGTAGCTTCGTGTCATAAATAATAAAAACATAATAAGGCAATAAAAGTGCCTCAAACAACGAAAGATAAAATTTCTTTAAAACATTAATAAAATCATTAATCATTATTCTTATTCCAACTATAGAGTCTGACATAATTAAAACTTCAACATCCTTAAAGAAATACTAATTGATCATTGTCTCATTTATTTAACAACCAATAATAACTACGAAGGAAAATAGATAACTAGGCCACAAAGCCTTCATCGCCATTTATTTCAGGTCCCTAAGCACCACGTGCAATCTCATCACTATAGACCCATACGTTGTCCTCAGCTACACCTGTCTCATCTGGTCACCTACATCAACAAGGGGTGTAAGTTTACACTTGTATATACTAGACATGCAATCTATTGAAGCATAAAATATCAATCACAACAATATAAATATTTCTGTATATTTCATGTGTGTGTGCTTGTGACATATAATCTCTATAAGCTGAAATGAACTGAACATAAATATGGATATTAATATTGCATGAATGCATCATTTCTTTAATTTCATATTTCTTGTCACTTAATGCACGTTAGACTCCATATTGCTCAAGACGTTGGGTCGTAATCGTGCTTATTACTTGTTTAGTTAGACTCTGTTATGCTCAAGATGTTGGGTCTAGTCATTCATATCATATATTGCACATCAAACTCCGTCCCGCTCAAGACATTGGGTTTAATCATACTCATCACATTCTTGTTTAGTTAGACTCTATCATGTACAAGATGTTGAGTTCAATACCTTCTTAGACCCTATCAGGTACAAGATATTGGGTCTAATATTTCTTAATCATGTTAAGTTAGATTCCATCGAGCATAAGATATTAGGTCTAATACCTTCTTAGATGCCATCATGTATAAGATGTCGGGTCTAATACTCAATAATCATGATTTGACAGTTCAACATGTTCTACGTGTCTTAGTTGTGCATTGTATAGATCATCATGGTACACAACCATTGAAATACATATAATCATAGAATATGACATTGATGTGCATATATAATCATGACATATAATAATAAAGTGCATGTGTAATCTTGGTGTATAAACTTTAACCTTGCATGAGACATATGTAAAAAGAATTGAGAAATAAATGTAACTGTCTAGAATCAATCTATTGATTTCCCAGAATCAATAGATTGACTCCAATGCATGCATTTTCCAAAACAATTTCATTTATCGGTATTTGTTCAGGCTCAATCGATTGATTTCTCAGAATCAATCTATTGACTCCAATTCGTGCATTTTTGAAGCAATGTCATTTATCAGTATTTGTTCACACTCAATCGATTGAATTATCAAAATCAATCGATTGACTCCAGTTCGTGCATTTTCAAAGCAATGTCATTTATCAGTATCTGTTCAGACTCAATCGATTGAATTCTCAGAATCAATCTATTGATTTCGTGTTCAGCCTCATTCTATTGATTTCTCAGAATCAATCTATTGATTTACAAAATCAATTTATTGATTTTTCAGAATCAATCTATTGATTTCAGCCCGTGAGCACGCCCCAACGGTGCTTCAAATCTCATGTTGGGGTTTCAACCATCTTCTGTTATCAAGATTATCAATATTAACAATATTAATCATAGCATACATCTCATTTAATTATACAATCATTATTCATGAAATAAACGCACTAATTTGCATAAAACCTATTTAAAAGCTAATATTTTAAGTTCAATGGAAGGCATAATTTCTCCATACCTAGATTGATCGTATCACCGCGATTAGATCAAGAACCCAACAACAATGATGATTCTAGAAGGAGGCGAAGGTCACTTGAGAATATATGCCAACGTCTTGACGATCTTCCAAAAGAAAAGTTCTAAAAAGGCATATATAGAATTTCTTCTCTAAGGTCTCTAGGGTTTCTGACGGCTCTATTCTTAAGAAGAACTATAAATTAGATTATGATTTAGGGTTTTCTGTAAGACACTTATTTATAACATTTTGGGGCTTATCTGGTGTTAATCTAACACACTGAGGAAGGGGTATAGGCTTTTACCTTAAAATAAAAAATAGAGGTTAGAACACACATAACAAGGTTTGATCTCTAGACCTCTTGTCTATAACTTAAGCCTTTAACCAGCAGGCTATCACATAACTTGTATAACTTGTCTCCATTAATGATGGAAATAAATATAAGAGCTTGGAAAGCCAAAACATGTATTTTTAGTTAAAACATTTTGAAAAGTCAAGGCATGCGGTGAATACATTAATAAGTACATACACATAATTTAGGTGTATTAAAGACATAAAATTTAGATCATAACATTCTTCCCTACTTATAAAAATTTTATCATCGAAATTGAGCCATACCTTACTTGAAGAGATGGGGGTAGTCCCTCTTGATACCATCCTCTCTCTCTCAAGTGGCTTCTTCAGGATTGTGATGCTGCCAAACAACAAGGACCAACGGTATAACTTTATTTCTCAGGGTCTGTTCTTTCCGATCAATAATTTGAATAAGCACTTCCACAATAGACATATCCTTATAAACCTCCAAGGGTTTCCAATCGATAACGTAAGTAGGGTCTGCCACGTATTTCTTTAGCATGGATATGTAAAAAATATTGTGCACATCGAAAAACTTTGGTGGTAGTTTAACTCGATATACTGTTTCTCCGATTCTTTTCAAGACTTTGAACGGTCCCACGAATCTCGGACTAAGCTTTCCTTTTATCCCGAATCTCACCACTCCTTTCATAGGTGAGATTTTCACGAAGACTTTATCCCTTTCGATGAGATCCCAATTCCTACGCTTCAAATCAGCGTAGCTCTTCTGCCTGCTCTGTATGGTTCACATTCATTCTCGGATCAATTAAACTTGGTTGGATGTGTCTTCAACAATTTGAGGTCCCAACAAACTTCTCACACTGACCTCATCACAACACATGGGAGTTTTGCAACTTCTCCTATACAAGGCTTCATATGGGGCCATCTGTATAGTGGACTGGTAACTGTTGTTATAAGCGAACTCCGCAAGGGGTAGATATTCGTTCAAATTACCTCCAAAGTCTAGTACATAAGCGTGAATCATATCTTTCAACACTTAATTTAGTCTTTCAGTCTGCCCATTCGTCTGGGAATGAAAATGGAACTAAATTTTAACTTAGACCCCATTTCATCTTGAAATTTCTGCCAAAATTTTGACCTGAAATCAGGGTCTCTATCAGATATAATATCAACAGGTATACCATGTAATCTGATAATCTCACGAATATAAATATCTGCCAACTGAGAAGCTGAATAAGTCATGTGGTACTGAATAAAATGAGCCGATTTAGTCAATCTGTCGACCAGTACCCAAATAGTGTCGTTCCTTTTCAAAGTCCTCGGCAAATTGGTGATGAAATCCATACAAATACTTTCCCATTTCCAACCATGAATCGATAGTGGCTGAAGTAACCCTTTGTTGGTACGCGCTTTTTCTGGGTTCCTTTCGGTCCCCGGAAAGAGTGGCTCAATTCAGTTTGAGTGGACTCTGACAAAAGCGATGATGGAGTAATAAATTAGGAAATATTAAACTGTTAAAATTAAATAGGTGAATATTGAATGGAAAGTACATGAGTGATGTGATCGCCAGCTGCAGATATTTATCGACACTGCAACAAGTCACTGATCACGCTTGAAGATGAGCAGGGGCTTGCTAGTTGAACTCCTTTAGTTAATCGTCGGCCGGCCAACGTCAGCAGCTGTGGGTTGCCTATTGTCTAACTGGTTTGATTTTCCTATTCATGCTGGGATTCTAATTAACTTGGTTTCCTAATCCTACTAAGAGTTTAATTAAAAAAAATTCTACTAGGAGTCTAATTGATCTAGTCTCTTAATCCTACTAGGAGTCTAAATAAAAAAAAGGTCTCCTACTGCTACTAGGAGTCTAATTAATTTAAATATCCTAAATTTACTAGAAATCTAATTAATTTAAAAAAAGGGGTTTTGGGCCCGTTATGCTAAAGAGGATCGGCCCCGTTCCCGGGTACCCTCCGTAAGCTCCCTTGGGAAAATTGGGTTGTTAGGGATTGAAAAACCGACTTTTAATTGGGAAACTATAGTTTTAAAGATCAAAATCATAAATTATAAAGGAAATAATGGGCTAGAATTGAGAACTATAAACTAGAATTATGAGATCAAAACTAACACTAGTGAATTTAGGACTGAAATTGAAATTAAGATCTAGGACTTAGAGATTTAAGATTTGAGATCAAAACCTAAGCTCTAAAAATTAAGAACAAAGTTTGAGGCTAGAAACTAAATTCGAATCTATGAATTAGAATCTAAGATCTAAAAATATGAAGAGGAATCAAAAAGCTAAAGCTAAGGGTTGACTCTAGTAACTAAGAACTAGAGCTAGTGATAAGAAACTAAAAATAAAATAAAAGAAATCTAGAATTAAGATCTAAAACTAGAACCTAAGATCTAGAACTAAGAACTAGAAGAATTAAAATCTAGAAGGAAAGTATACCTGAGGCCAGGGCCGCAGAGAGGAATCTCGAAATCCTAGGCTTGAAAGCGGGGAACTTGAGAATTCGATCGCTGACTGCGTTGTGATGTTTTGTGATGTATTTTTGGGACGAGGTAGTGGGTATTATTTATAGGCATTTGGTCAATTGCGCACCCTTTGGGGTGCGCTCAATTGGTCGGTGAATTCCAAGTACGCGTCCTGTCTGGGGCGCTTAATTGAATTATGCGCCCTGTATCAGGTGCTCAATCACTTTGAGTCGGTGACCGACTCAGTGAGTGACCGGCTGATTGGCTCAGCCGGATGTCCCAGTCCTAGTCTAATTAGACTGATTGCGTGCATAGTTTAGTGCGCATAATCCAATTAAACACCATGCCAACTGCGTCTAATAGGGGAGTTTTGGTGGTCTAGGGAGTAAGAGACCAGGTTCGCTTGGGAACCGATTACGCGCTAGTGTAGAAGCACATAATCCGATTATGTGCACTATGTATGGCGTCCAATCGCTTCTTAGGCAGTTTCTAGAAGGGTAGAAGGCAAGTCCAAAAGGGACTAATTGCTCGCTGGGTACCAAGCGTGGAATATGATTGCGCGCGCCTAGTAGGGCGCATAATCAAGGCCTAAGGTAGTCCTCAAGAAGTACAATCCTGGCCCAAGAGGGACCAATTACACGCCAGCAGTGGGGTGTGCAATCAATTTATGCGTATTTTCTAGGGTGCATAATTTGGGACTTTCCTGGGTTTGAGGCGGGTCCGAGCCACAGAGCTATTGTTTCAGCTTGGGTCTCGACCATGTACTATTGTTTCAGTGCATGGTCCCCATATAGGGTTTTAAAGTCTTCAGAAAAGGTTATTCCTTTTCTGGAGATTGTGGGTAAGCTCAATGGTTGATCGAATAAATTTATATACTCTGAGAGGGCAAAATGGGAGTGTTTACAGATGCTCCTCTTCCGCGTATTCTTGTGGAATAAGAATGCATCGAAGAAGTAGACACCTCTTATCCAAGGGACCTTCTCGTTTTCTTGAGAAATCATAAATGTGAATCGGGGATGTTGACATGAGATGCTTGACTTTCTTATCTATTAGCACAAGTTAAAATGGAGCATTCGGGGGCCCAACGGTAGCTGTCAAAAGGCGTATTCTATGGCAGGATGCGAGTGACATCTTGTCACATATTGTGACTTGCTGCTAGTAGCAGTCAACAGGGGAAAAGTGCCATAACCTAATCTGTCGGTGCAAGGGGCATCCCGCCGCATATCGCGACTTGCTATAAGAGGCAGTCAAACGGTAGGAGAGTCGATATCCTAATCTGTAGGTGCAAGGGACAATCAAACAGAGGGATACTCGACACAATTGAGGTACCGGGGGGTGTCATACTAATGTCCAGAGACAAGTTCCAGAGACCGATAATAAGATGAAATATCATGTGATGGCAAAGGCTTTCGTAAGTCATGTCAGACCGGGCGCGTCATTGCTCACACCAATGCTCGTCAGGTGTCCCTTTCCAGTGGATATTTGTGATTTCTTAGGGATGAATATATTTAGTGTTCGATTTCCTAAGGAAAAAAAATGGATTGGAGTGATGAGAAGTGAATTTTTGATAGATAGAAGTTCATTTATCATATTTTTTTATTTTTATTTTTTTTAAAAATTTGGGAATTTAACTTAAGATCAATTCGATTGTAAAACTTCGAAAAATGTGACTCCTGAGATATCGCTGAGTAGACCCACCTATATAGGATTTGTGGACTTGACTGTTTGCGTGGTTGTCAAGATGACACTTGGTATACCGGATGCTCTGTCTAACCTTCTTGTGAATACTAATGATTATCTTTTATGGGAGGACTATAGTGATTCGCAGATAGAGAGAGACGAGTTTTTGAAAACATTTGACTTAATCCTAACTAATTATATTTTACAAAAATATCGAGTAAAGAGAAAAAGGGGTGATACTAACCTGAATTATTTTTAAGGGGAGGCTTTTGCTTGCCATGGGACTGGCCGACTGTTGCTCCTATGATTATGCCACAATGGGGCCGTGGGTGGCCTCACTTCTTCTGGTTGGAGCTGCTTGTGTTTGGTGGGCATGGCTTCACGATGGGACGAGATTGTTTGGGTGTGGAGTTGCGATGGGACATTTTGGGAAGGTTTGCAATGGGACACTGGGTGGCTTTATCTGTTATGCAGGGTCATGCGTTGGGACTTCAAAGGGTTGTTGTGATAGGATGTCTGGGTCACCTGACGAGATGTCGGATGGGATTTGATGAGCACGAGGGGGTGTTGGAGTTCCTTCCTTTCGGCTTTCGTTGGGGCGTGGCCCGATGGTTGTTGGCGTGATGGGACGGTGGAGGAGCTCCTTTTTTCTGTCGGTAAGCATACTTTTTATTGCTGTGGGGCAATGTTGATCGTAGAGGCAGGCCTTTGGAGAAGGTTCGACTCTTCGTTTTCCATTTATGGTTTTGAGTCACATGTTGGGGAGACGTGATCGACGATGGGACATTGGTGGTTAATGACCCCTTGATGTCGTGATGGGACAATGATGGTGTATTTCTTTCTTTGGTAGATCTTGGTTGTATGATGGGTTGGGGTCAGTTTGAATGGTGTCTGAGATCGCGACAGGACTTGTTTTTGGCTTTGGTGGTGTGGCGGGGCTTTAGTGTCACGATGGGGCTGTTGTGTGTTGGTATTGCATTGGGGCAAGTGTATCCTGTCGCGATGGGATATGTTATTGTGGGGATGTGTGATAGGTGATCAGCAGTTCTCTCTCTCTCTCATCGGCGTGTGGGGCTTGTTTTTAGTGATGGGAGATTGTGTGCGATGATTTTATTTCATTTTGTCGGCTTATTTTGCATAGCGGACATTAGGGGTGGTTTAATTGCGATGGGACGTATTGCCACGTGTGCTTGTGAGTACACGATGAGACTCTGAGGGAATAATTTTGATCGCAGTAGGACTTTAATTCACAGTGAGTCATCGGGGGGTGTCTTGGTTGGAAACAATTTGTATATGTTAAGATGGTCTTATAGAGTTTGAGGGTGGCTTGTGTTGGTGTTGTATCGGTTTGATTTTTGATGGGCTCTAATTTGATGAGTTTGAGTGGCTATTTTGGGGCGTGCGTGTATAGGTGAGGTTTTTATTTATTTATTTTATTTTCAGGGCATATGTGCCTAAGTCAGCGTGTGTGTGTGTGAATTTTGTGATGTGGATGTGGATTCATCTAAGTCTGTGGATTCATCTCTGGCCATTGCCGTTTGCCTATTCTTTTTGCCATACCTGAGTAATTACGCGTCTAGTACAAGGCGTTTAATTAAATTGTGCGCCTGGTTGGGCACGCGCATTCGGAGCTTTAGAAGGGTGATGTGTGTGTGTAATTCCATTGTGCGCTCTGATCAGGGCGCGTGATTGGAGCATCACCAGGTCACTGTGCGGGGGACCTTTGGAATTTTGCGCGACATAATTGGCGTGTAATTTGATTACGTGCGTGGTCTTTGGCACGGGATTGGTTCATCGGGACTTGTGGGTAGACGAAAGTTTAATTACACTCCTTGACTGGCTCGCATGATTCGAATTTTGCGTAGGTGTCTGTACGCGGAATTGAATTGTGCGCTGTGTTTTCGGTGCTTAATTAGGCGAGTGCTTATATGTTTTTGAGTTTCTTTGTTTTTCTTCATTCCCTCTCTTTATCTGAGCGAGCCCACGCTTAGAGTGTCTCTATTTCCGTGTCTTAGTAATATCATGTGATACGACTATCCGACTTCGATGTTGTTTCTTTTGATGTTTGTTGTTTTGAGCGTTCTTCATCCTGAAGTGGTCCCAGACGGTGGTGTAATCAGATACGTCGCTATGGTTTGTGGGATGTTGGGATTGAGTGGCGGTATACATCCTTCATTATTGTTAGGAGGTGAAGATGGCAGGAGGGAAGTTCTCCAAATTGATGGAAAGGGTGTTACCCAACCATTCCTCCCTCTTTTCTATTGCTTTTGATTGGACATTCCGCACATCATTGTTTTGGGTTTTGTGTCCGTTTTGGGTTCTATATTTTCGTTTTAGGTTGTAGGTTAGGTTTTGTGTTTTCATTTTGGGTTATATGTTCAGGAGGTATGCCTCTGGTGACACCTGCATAAATTTTATTATATAAATAAAGAGGTGTTTTTGTGTTCGTTTCATTTATGTTTGTTCACGTCTAGGTTTGTGTTTCTTGTTGTCTTGTTTTGGACGTTCATTTTGGGGTCCCATGGTAGAAAAGTAAGAAACAAACTGAAAAAAAAGCCCCAATTTGGGGTATTAGTCTCGTGACCTGAGTATCACTACCAAGGTGCTAGCGCTCTTAAAAAAAAATACTCCAGTGTCAAGTGACAGTGAGACTTTCATCAACCTCTCAGATATCCTGGAGTGTGTTAGTAATGATCCCATGTCGGGAAGTAGTTTGATTATTTCGGCTACATGCCAGGCTCGATTTTATAAGTGCTGAACGATCATCATGTATCGTAGCTTTTAGCAGGATTGAGGTGAATGGTAGGTGATGGGTGATTACATCGCTTATCATTCGAGAGTTTTCAATTTTATTCCGAAGGGATTTTGGAAGGCATTCGACTCATTTTCTAAAAAGAAAATAAAGGGTGAAGAAGAGGTAAGGTTTATTGATCTGAGGGTAGCTTCTCATTTAACCAAAATTTGAAATAGTAGTTAACTACTTTCTTCTCGAGGGGATAAGGTGGTGCCATAAGTGAGCTCTCCGTCATGGTCTAGCACCATCAAAGTGTCAGATTCTATGGTTAGTAGGAGTTTTGTTCTCCTCCCACCACCGTACGATGATATCTAGTAGTGTGAACACACCAAGGAGGCCCTCGTGGTTTGCTTATGCTCTCCTAATGAAAATATCAGGAATCCCCTCACAATTTGCTTATGCTTCCCTGAATTCATTGACTATTCATTCATCGTATTGCTCTCGCTCGGTTGTGATTCTTTTCTGTATATATTGAAACAACTTGCTAACGCAAGAATTATGAGGTTTGATGGAACCTTATATTTTCATTTTTTCTACTCTAACATCGACTCCAATGGCTGAAAGGGTGTGTGAGAATCCAGAGTTTTCTATATTTCAAAAATAGAGTTTCATGATCCACTAGTTCTTTTGATCAAGTTGTCCGAATAGGAGGGGTGGTTAATGAGTTAGATGATTCCCAAAATGATTTTAAAAATAACAACCTATGACTGGAGAATGCCTTGTGATGACTACGAAGGTGGTAGGTGTATGAGCATGCTTGTTTAGGCTACGAGACATGATGGTCATTGAGTTGTATTCCAAGGGTTAGGTAGCCTTTTCCTTGTAGCTATTTTTTGGGCATGTTGCCAAAATAGTGAAAGTACTTCTCATGTGGGGTTTGATTTCCTCCAGGCGAGGCAGTTGTGTAGGCATTGTTTCCTTAGCACTAGCTCTTTGAATTCGAGTTCTCGATCGAGTATGAGTTTGAAGGGTTTGAGGCATAAAAGAGTATTATTGTTTTCGAGTATTTACATTTTTGGGCATTGATACTTTTGGGTGCATTTTTGTTATTGTTATTTTTGTGTTATGGTAGAATGTCAGTTCCTTAAGTGGAGACTGACTCAGAAGGTCGGATAGAGTAACTGTTGGATAATCTGCTTCGGGGTCCTCGATCCCTCTCGATTTGTTCAATCTGAGATGAGAGAGATGTTATGTTTAGGTTCGTGTTTTGGATGATGTGAGATTTGTCGAAATAGGTGTGATATCTTTTAACTTCTTCTTTTGATGAGTCTTTTATGGTCGGGGCCTCCTTGTCGGGAGGGGCCTTCTTCAGTTTTTTGACGGAGGGAGGCCTCTCATAGAGTTGGAGCGTAAAGTTAGAGTTTTCCAAAATTATTTATGGGTTGTTGGAAAGTTGTTCATGGGCGAAGTTGGAGCGGGATGCGTTGAGAGGGAACGTGGTGTTGTAAAGGTAGTGAGAGGATAAGGCAGAGGTAGAGTAGGAGGAGGAGACACGAGGGCATAGGCCAAGGTGGACCTTTCTTTCGTGTGGGGCGGTTTGGTTTTGTTTGATTATAAATTTTTGTTTGATTCGCACTTTGGGTTTATCGTGAGATTGTTTTAAAGTTTTGTTTATAATTTTTGGAGGAGGTTTAGTGTCAACTGTTCGACGTAGCGATTTTGTTGCCGATTGGTGTTCTATGAAGGTTTTGATTGTGAGGTCTATAGAAATCTAGATCCGGTGGTTAGAAGCGGTCTTAGTTATGATGTCGATTTGTGTTGTAGTGGGATTTGAGAGTTCTGCGATATGCCGATTTGGATGTTGATCGGGGTCGTAGGATATAAGTCTGTTTTGATTTCAAAAGTGGGAGCGATGATCAGCTCTTCGATAGGTTCCGTGGTTGGCTCAAGGTGAGTGGAGTTGGCGTTGTAGGAACAAATTTGGTTTTAGTGACAGGTTCGTGTTCGTTATCAGGCTCGAGTTTGACGACATGTTCAGGTTTGACAATGGGTTCGGGTTTGCATTTGATGATGGGTTTGGGTCTAGGTTCGATGATTGGTTTAAGTTTAATGATCTGTTCAGTTTCGTGTCTGATGACAGGTTCAAGTTCAATCATGGGTTTAGTTTTGGTGATAGGTTCATGTTCGAGGATAGGTTTAAATTCAATAATAGGTTTAGATTCGATAATAGGTTTAGTTTTGATAGTAGGTTTAGGTTTGATGATAAGTTTAGGTTTTATAATAAGTTTTATAATAGGTTTAGTTCTGATAGTAGGTTTAGGTTTGATGATAAATTTAGTTTGGTAATAAGTTCTATTTTGATGATAGGTTCAGATCTGATGATAGGTTTAGGTTCGGTGACAAGTTTAGGTTTGGTGATAGGTTTAGGTTTGGTGACAACTTTAGTTTTGATGATAGGCTCAAGTTTGGTGAGAAGTTTAGGTTTGGTGATAGGTTTAGATTTGGTGACAAGTTTAGGTTTAATGATAGGTTTAGGTTTGGTGACAAGTTTAGGTTTGATGATAGGTTCGAGTTTGATGGTAGGCTTGAGTTTGAGCTTCAGTTTCATATTTGGTGGAATGGTAAGTTCGATGGTGAGTTCAGGTTTTGAGGAGCGTGTAGAGAGTGGCTTGTGAGTTGGTTCTGAGATTAGTTCAACGATTAATTCTGGAGTGGGTGAAATGGATGGTTCAGAGGTGTGTTTGATAATAGATTCGGGTTCGAGATTTTGTTTTGAAGTTGTTGTGGTGGTAGTGAGTTTAGGTTTTGAGGCGGGCATAGTGATTGATTTGAGAGTTGATTCGGATGTTGGTGGAGTGAAGTGTTCGTTATTGAGTTCATGTTTTAAAGTAGGTGTAGGGAATAGTTCAAGGGTCGGGTTTAAGGTTGGTGGGGTGATGTGTTCGATCATGTGTTCGATAACGCGTTCAGGTTCGGGGATTAAATTTGGGGTTGGTTCAATTAAGGGTTCTGATTCGATTACGGGTTCAGGTTCAAAGTATAGTCTCGTGATCGGTTTAAGTATAAATAATGTCGTAGTATGTTGGTGGATTGGTTCTGAAGTGAGCGGGCTGGTGATTTTAGGGATAGATTTGATTACAAGTTTGGGTTCAAAGTTTAGTTTTGTGATCGGTTTAAGATTGAATGGTGTTGTAGTATATGGATAGATTAGTATAAGAATTTCTTCTAGAACCAGTATGTAAGTTTGTCAAGGTATTGGTCATAAGGTTGGTTCAGGTGTAAGCTCGAGGAGCGCAATGGTTGACTCATTGGTGGGTAAGTTATCGAGTTTGAAGGTAGGTCAAGTTGATTCAGGGGTAGGTTGAGTTAGTTTGGGGATAAGTTTGTCAACTTTGGTGATGGGTTGAGTTAGTTTAGGGGTGGATTTAGTGATAGTTTGGATTTTAGTGATCTTGGTGACAGGTTCAGGGCAAAAGGTAATTTCACATTTATAGGTACGTGGGGCAAGGTTAGTTGGTCGTGAGTGAATGGTATAGACGTGCTCCGAGGGAGGTTCATTCCTTTGGATCAGGCTTACTGGGTGGAATGGGGCAGGAGTGAATGAGTGCACAGTCTCATATGCGAGTTGAGTTTGATCGAAAAATGGGTTGTAATAGGTGATGTTAGTTTGCGCAGTGTCGAGGAGTTGGTTTTGATCATAATGCAGGTTTGTGTATTAGTTATTGTATAAAGGTTGGTAAGGGTGTTGATCTTGGTTTGTATGTGATAATTGGTTTTGGTCAGGGTATAGGTTTGGGTATAGATCTTGAGCTTGGTCATATGGGTGGTATGGTTGAGAGTTTGTTTGGTTTTGTCCTTGGTTTGTGTTCATTTGTTTAGGGCCTAGAGTCTCGTTTAGGGTGTTTGTCTCAAGGTTGTCGGAAGAGGGTCTGTTGGATGTCAGGGTAGAGAGGTCAAGGCTCCCGTCCTTTATGTAACACTGTATGTGTGTAGTGCGTTGATAAAGGATAGTGAAGTCGGGGTAGTCACTTAGGATGAGAGCACTCCGAAGGGGTTCGAGGGTGTTGCTGATCATGATTTCTATCACATCGTATTCTTTTATTTGATTCCTCCTTCGGGCGGCAAGCCTTCTCCAGGGGTTGGTGAACGTCGAGAAGTCTTCGTCATCCTCTTGTCTTGTGTGTATCAAGTAAGCGAGATTGATCTCTTCGTGAGTCAGGTGTTGGTATTGGCTTAAGAATCTGTTGGCCAGATCTTCGAAGGTCTCAATTTTGGCTAGAGGCAGAATAGCGAACCAGTCAAGGGCTTCTCCTTCTAACGATCTCTGAAAGTAGTGGATTAGGAGCCCATGATTGGTGCAGAGTGGTCGACAATCGTTACAGAACAGGGTCAAGCGGAGTCTCGGGTTCCCTGTACCACTGTATTTGTTGAATTTGGGTGGTTTGAACCCGATGTGTACAGTGAAGTCAAGGTCTCGACAGAATTTGTCGAATCCAAAGGACTGCTTTGAGCGTTCCCTCTTAGCCATGTAATCATCTAGAAGTCGAGGGAGGTCGTCTATGCTTATGGTGGTGTCTTTTCTAGATGCCTCAGGAGAAGGTTGTCTTCGGCGGTTGCTGTCGTAGGAGGTACGAAGGGTATGCGCGTTATGTGTCGGAGGAGTCAGATTACGTGAAGGAGTCAGCGTCCTTTCCTCTCGCCTGCTTCTGGGAGTAAGTTGTCGTTCACGCATCAACTTCTGGTTCATTGTGGCCTCGCATAAATTGGTGAAGGACTGCAATAGGGCATCGACTTCTTCTGCTCCTGTTGTGAGTGCACAAGTAGTGTGGTCTCTAACTTGACTAGTGGTGGAGTTTTATCTGTTGTCACTTTCTCCACTGTTGTTGCTGTGATTTGTGTTTTGGGGAGCGAAGGGGTATTTTTCACTCTCGCTAATTATGTTTACCCGAGCACGACACTGGGCTGTCCATGGAGACGGCCTAATGTTATACTCGGGGTCTCTATGGGAGCCCCATGCAGGTGGGTCACTGTAATTAATGTTTAATTTTCTAATGTCTGGCAACTTTAAAAAAAAAATAAATTGTTTTATTATTATTATTATTATTTTTTTAATTTATAAAATTGAGTATATAGGTGAGTGTGTGTAAAAAGTGATAAAGTAAAGTGAAGGAAATAAAATAACCAAATTTAATGAAGTAAGGAAAATAGAAAACAAAATTAATTAAATCGGGGCAACCTTAGCGAAAAAGAGTCCCATTGCAATCGCCAGTCTATTGGTATGCTTTTTTTCTTAGTTCTTTTCGATCCCCGAAAAGAGTGGCCTAATTCGGTTTGAGTAGACTCTGGCAAAGGCGATGATGGAGTAATAAATTAGGAAATATTAAATTGCTGAAATTAAATAGGCGAATATTAAATAGAAAGTACCCGGATGATGTGATCGCCAGCTACATATATTTATCGACGCTACAACATGTCCCTGATCACGCTTGAAGATGAGCGGGTGCTTGCAGGTTGAACTCGTTTACTGAATCGTCGGCCGGCTAACGTCAGCAACTGTGGGTTGTCTATTGTCTAACTGTTTTGGTTTTTCTATTCCTGCTGAGATTCTAATTAA
The DNA here is from genome assembly GCA_021018995.1 of Chloranthus sessilifolius. NCBI lineage: Eukaryota > Viridiplantae > Streptophyta > Magnoliopsida > Chloranthales > Chloranthaceae > Chloranthus > Chloranthus sessilifolius. The sequence continues at coordinate 25,432,242 of CM037597.1, read as the reverse complement.
CTTGGTTTCCTAATCCTACTGAGAGTTTAATTAAAAAACAGGTCTCCTAAATCTACTAGGAGTCTAATTGATCTAGTCTCCTAATCCTACTAGGAGTCTAATTAGAAAAAATGTCTCCTACTTCTACTAGGAGTCTAATTAATTTAAATATCATAATTTTACTAGAAATCTAATTAATTAAAAAAAATGGGTTTGGGCCCATTATGTTAAGGAGGATCGGCCCCGTTCCCGGGTACCCTCCGTAAGCTCTCTTGGGAAAATCGGGTGGCTAGGGATTGAAAAACCGATTTTTAATTGGGAAACTATAGTTTTAAAGATCAAAATCATAAATTATAAAGGAATTAAAGGGCTGGAATTGAGAACTATAAACTAGAATTATGAGATCAAAACTAAAACTAGTGAATTTAGGATTGAAACTGAAATTATGATCTATGACTTAGAGATTTAAGATTTGAGATCAAAACCTAAGCTCTAAAAATTAAGAACAAAGTTTGAGGCTAAAAACTAAAATTGAAACTATGAATTAGAATCTAAGATCTAAAAGTATGAAGAGGAATAAAAAAGCTAAATCTAAGGACTGGCTTTAGTAACTAAGAACTAGAACTAGTGATAAGAAACTAAAAATAAAATAAAAGGAATCTAGAATTAAGATCTACAACTAGAACCTAAGATCTAGAACTAAGAACTAGAAGAATTAAAAACTAGAAGGAACGTATACCTGAGGCAAGGGCCGCAGAGAGGAATCTCGAAATCCTAAACTTGAAAGCAGGGAACTCGAAAATTCGATTGTTGACTGTGTTGTGATGTTCTGTGATGAATTTTTGGGACGAGATAGTGGGTCATATTTATAGGTATTTGGTCAATTGCGTGCCCTGTGGGGTGCGCTCAATTGGTCAGTGAATTCCAATTACACGTCTTGTCTGGGGTGCTTAATTGAATTATGCGCCCTGTATCAGGCACCCAATCACTTTGAGTCGGTGACCGACTCAGTGAGTGACCAGCTGACTGGCTCAGCCGGGTGTCCCAGTCCTAGTCTAATTAGAGTGATTGCGCACATAGTTTAGTGTACACAATCCGATTAAACGTCATGTCAACTGTGTCTAATAGGGGAGTTTTGGCAGTCTAGGGAGTTAGAGACCAGGTTCGCTTGGGAACCGATTATGCGCTAGTGTAGAAGCACATAATCTTATTGCACGCACTATGTAGGGCGTCCAATTGCGTATTAGGTGGTGTCTAGAATGGTAGAAGGCCAATCTAAAAGCGACTAATTGCGCGCTGGGTACCAAGCGTGCAATATGATTGTGCGCGCCTAGTGGGGCGCATAATCATGGCCTAAGGCGGTCCTCAGGAAGTACAATCCTGGCCCAAGAGAGACCAATTGCGCGCCAGCTGTGGGGCATGCAATCGATTTATGTGTGCTATCTAGGGCGCATAATTTGGGACTTTCCTATGTTTGAGGCGGGTCCGAGCCACAGAGCTATTGTTTTAGCCTGGGTCTCGACCATGCACTATTGTTTCAGTGCATGATCCCCGTATAGAGTTTTAAAGTCTTCAGAGAAGGTTAGTCCTTTTCCAGAGATTATGGGCAAGGTCAAAGGTTGACCGAACAAATTTATATACTCCAAGAGAGAAAAATGGGGGTGCTTACACTCGGGGGTTTCTGGTGTTCAACTTTAACTTGCTGGCCTGTGAGACATCTTGCCACATAGTTAGCAATCTCCCTCTTCATATCATTTCACCAATAGTTTTCCTTCAACCCTTTATACATCTTATTGTTCCCAAGGTGAATAGAGAATTTAGATTTATGAGCTTTGTCCAAGATCTCTCCTTTCAATTCAAGATTATCAGACACACAGTAGCATCCCTGGAACAACATCATCCCATCATCTCTGACAGTAATCTCTTGCTTCCCACTATCCTTCAGTTTCAACAGGTTAGGATTAATAAGCTGCAGCTCCCTGTTTCAATCAAGTAATGAAAAGGTGATAATAATATGCGAAAGCAATGCCCTTGGTCGAATCACCTGCTCTGGAACAAATCTATTGAGGGCATTGACAACAACATTAGCTTTTCCCGAATGAAATTTGATCTCGCAATCATAATCGTTCAAGAATTCGAACCATCTCCTTTGTCTCATATTCAAGTCTTTCTAAGTAAAAAGGTATGTAAGACTTTAATGATCCGTGGAGATGATGAATTTCTCTCCACACAGGTAGTGTCTCTAGATCTTCAGTACGAATATGATAACAACCAGTTCTAGATCGTGCGTAGGGTAATTCTTTTCATGATCCTTTAGCTGCCTAACGCGTAAGCCATAACTCTCTCATTCTGCATTAGGACACCGCCTAGTGCTTTTATGGCGCATCGGTATTAATGGTAAAGCCACCACTATCAAAAGCTATCACTAGTATCAGTGTAGTAGTCAACCTTTTCTTCAATTCGAGAAAGCTCTTCTCGCACTCTTCAGTCCAATTGAATTTTACATTCTTCTTGGTCAACTTGGTAAGAGGTCCTGAGATCATTGAGAAACCCTCCCCGAACCTTCTATACTAATCTGCTAAGCCCAGGAAACTCTGCACTTCGGTAACACTCTTGGGACTCGCTCAATTAACAATGACATCAATCTTAACAGGATCAACGGTAATCCCTGCCTCAGAAATCCGGTGGCCGAGGAATGCCACTTCACACATCCAGAATTCGCATTTACTCGTCCTAGCGTACAACTGGTGGTCCCAGAGGGTTTGCAAGACAATCCTCAAGTGCTCATCGTGCTTGTCTTCAGACTAAGAGTAGATTAGAATGTCATTGATGAAAATCACTACAAACAGATCCAAATAGGGCTTGACTCGACCTTTGATCGGATTGACCCGATTTCATCCTGATCCTTTGACTTTTGACCCCCAAAATATAAAAATGAATTGTAGGTAACACACTAAGCTTTTCAGAAAGCCGTTGAGTGTTTGATTTCGATAACGACACTAAGAGCTACAAATCCGACATTAAGGCCCAATAACATGATAAACATGGACAGATCTCAGTGATTTACCGACCATGATCTTGTATGATCATATTTTTGAGAACCACAACTTGGTAAAGATGCGATTACCAATTCTCTGTCACCCAATTTTGGTAGGAATAAAAAATTTGATCGGTGTTGAAAATGACAAGTGATTTACTGCAAGGTGTTCGACACACTTGTGGAAAATTCTGCAATTAGATGATTTTAGTCAAAACCTTGACTTTCGAAACCCGTGAACATCTGGGAAATTCCATATCACAGTGACCACTGTGATGGTGTTAAATGATGAAACTGACGTTGACTTGTTCAACTAAGTCATTGGACCAAAACCCTTGGATGGCCCTAAAGGCCCAAGTACTAAGTAATTGGTAAGTAAATAGACTTAGTAAATAGAATTTGTTACGGTCTGACTATCCAGCCCATGGCCCAGTGATTCTTTGATACTTTTCTAAGATACAAACTCAACCCAAAATGTTTAAAAAATAAATAATAAAGGCCCATAATGGATGAACAAAAAGTGGCCTGGACCTTAAAAAGGCCCGTATACCTAGAGTTGGTTCTAGTAAAGACCTAACACATGAGTCATTTCCTAACTCATGGACCTTGAACACATAGGATTGGACACGTCTAAGTCCAATTACCTGACCCGAAAACTTGACATGGACCAATGGTGGGCCCAGACGCCCAATCACTAAAATAAATGGAATAAGACCCGACCCAATTGATCCAAGACCCGAATGAGTCTTTAATAAGAATGGAATGAACCTAAGGCCGATACCCGAAATGAGAACTCTTGAACCTGAAATGGGAACTTGAATACTTGAATCTTGAACCCGAAATGAGACTTGAACTTAAACTTCTGGAAAGAAGTATACTTGAATATGGAAATCCTGAATATATTGAATCTTGAATATTAATTACTTGATAACAAGTCTTGATATCTCGAAATTGAAAAGAGATACTATCTTGGACTTGAAACCTCACATGGTTGATCGTTGTTCTCACGAATAGGTTCGTATGAGCACCTCGTACTTGAAAGAGTTCATGAAATGCTAGTCGAGGATTGGGTCTAGTTAGACCAACAGGGTCACTGATCCTAGTCTTGATTGACTAAACGACGAAGAGTGCCGGCCTTTGTTCGCGCAAATATTGGCATCTTGAATCTTGATTCTTGGACCATGGTTGATGTTCTGGTATCGACACCGAATTAATTAAAAGATACTAATAATTAACTCATCAATCATAAATTTAATAATAAGCATATGATATCAAAATAATCAGAATTTACACTTAATAAATTCAAAAAAATCGTAATATACCTTGTAAACTTCGTGCTTGCTAATGTTATAATTGTAAGACTTTTGCTAGTTAATGTTGTAATAACCTGTAGAATAATATTTCTATGTTTTAATCTCAATATTTTCTTATTTTTATACATCATGAATTGTTATTCTTATTGTAGATTCTTATCTTTATGCTAGAAAGAATGGTTTAAATGTCATTATACTTAGAATTTCTACTTAATGATTAGTCTAATCTTGCTTATTTATGAGATATCACAACTACTGGAAATCCCACTTGCGCTTACACCTATGGAATTCTCTTACCCTACTTGTACTCAAAACCCATTACAAAATTAACTAAGACTTTATTAAGCTTCATCGCTTACGGTTGTTTCATGACCTAAAATTTTCAGAGACCAGTCAATAACCACCTAGCCAGAGTTAGAGGAACTGGACGAGGAAAGATCCAAGAGTGATCATCGAGCTGACAGTTTGAACTCATTTTACCTATAGAGCTACCAACATTTGCACTCTTGGTTTTGATAGGATCTTTTCCTTTCTTTTGATGTTTCTAATTGGTCCAGTACTTTTAAAAATTAATGATGTATCTTTGCATTGGAACTTAGAATTACGTTGATCTTTTAAAGTTTAACTTTTGGAAAAATTTCTTGATTTGTCTTATTTATAACTCCGCACTTGATAGAATTTGTTACGATAAAATCGTAAAACCTGAACTTGCCCGATCAGAGTAAAGAAAATGGGAATTTAAATCAAAAGTATTTAAATAAAATTTTCACAATTACTTTGATAAATGAAATTAATCATTTCCGTACTTGAAGCATTTCTCATGATATTTAAAAAAAATAAATATACGATGTGGCAATTTACATTAAAAGGGAAACGACTTAAGAACTTGAAATGCTTGAATCTCGATTATGGAGGCGACGTGTGCTGGCATGCCAGTTCTGGCTCGGCTCCACCAATGAACCATGAGGCATGAGGGGTGTGGGGGTATGACAAAAGCAGAGTCTCGAAACCAAAACATCAAGTCCTTTAAGAAGATTCTACTGCAACAGGCCAAAGTTACCTACAATGGGATTACATTAGTACAACAGAGCACATTAGGAATGAAAAATAAATAAAAAGCAACAAAAGAGTTGCAGAAAAATCTTACTTGACAGTTCATGAAGAGGCGTAGGTGTTGGCATGCGTTTTTGGGAACCCTCTCGGATTCGGGAAAATGGCCCAATGTAGTCACATGGGACTCTGTTTGGAATGGGTGGAGAAGGTGATTGATAAATAAATATGATTAATACCCTGTAAGAAAGAATGTTAATAGCAGACAGACATATTAACATAAATAAAAGATGTGATCACCACCTACAGATATTTATCGACGTTGTAGAATGTCACTGATCGTAAGAGTAGGGAGATATAGATTGGACTCCTATACTAAATACCTGCCTACCGGCTTTAGCAACTAGCATTGCTTAAAGTCTTAGTTAACTTGGAATTCTAACCTAATGGGATCTAGATTATAAGGGGTGTGGTGGCCTGCTATGTGAGGGAGGATCGAACCCGTTCTCGAGTACCCTCCGTTAGCTCCATTGGGCAAATCGGTTTAAATGTTATGATGATTTTGAAAATAATGCAAGAAAGGGGTGTGGACCTAGTTGGATCTAATGTTGAGAATTGAGGAAAGGTATCCTAGGAGAAAAGCTCTAGGATTAATCTCATCTCTCTTTGGAAAGCGCAAGAATCGATGTAGAAAGGGCAACCCCAACTAGAGTGAATACTCATCGAGATCCCTAGAAGAAAATCGAAGTTCTAAACCCAATGTTTAGAGTTTAACTTGTTATAATTTGGAATCTCAGAGCCAACCGCGAAAATTCAAAAAGAATGAGTGAAAGAATGTTTGATTTGAAGCAGCCAACAATTTTTTCCTTTGTTTAAGTGAGTTGGCTGTAACATAACGTGGTGTGATAGTAACACCCGCCTTATTTAATTGACTCTTTCTTTTCTGCATCTTCTTATAAATTTTATTGACAGTACAAATTAATGGAGATGTTTCTTTATAATTTTAAATTTTAAACTTTTAATATTAAGTAGTATGGGTTCAGCACTTGGGATCTCTATCCCTTCATCTATCAACATTAGATTATTTGACCAAAACCTTTTAGTCTACCACGTCTAAATGAGTCAAACCTTGAGAGACCATTAGTGGAAGAAGATTAAATTATAAACAACAGTGCTAGATAAATCTTGTTCCTAATATAAGCTTTTGTTTATGAATAATATTAGATGTTTTGACCATATCAGGGTGGAAAATTCATATAAATCCTTCATAGGATAAGTTTGCTGATCAGACGAACTTACCTAATCTTATATTAGTTAGATGCAATGTGGAACACAAGCTCATGTTCAAATGACAAGAAAATGATAAATTTAATAGTCATAGGTATTGTCAAAATAATAATAATAATAATAATAATTTGACAATCTTTACAATCATGGTGTCAAGCATGGGAATAATGAAAGGTGAAACCAAAACCTACAATTGACACTATTGACTACTAGGTATGACTTATTTTAATTTTGTCTCCAAACAATATTATAATCATTGAGCCATTCCTTTATGTGGCACTTGATCATGAGATTGGATGATACTTGGCAATAAACTAATATTGGACTTGGTAAGTCACTTGGTCTTTGGTACTAGGCTACCTTTACCCTTCATAGTTTTAGGAACCATAAATATGTATATGTCGTCAACCATTTGGCTATTTTGACGAATGGAGATTGACTCATACATCGTTGTTAGTACATGTTTTTTATATCAAAGGCAAACTCATTAGGGGCTCTCTTTTGTAGTTATGAGTGTTTTTCATGTTGAAAGTAAAAGCCATTTAAGGTGGCTTTATTTTTTTCTTAATTAGTTGCATTTTATACCTTTTTTTAAAGCAAAAAAAATAATAAAAGAATTAAAAAATAAAAAGCAAATGTAAATCTTGAAGGGTATTTATAAGTTATTCACATTTTATATATAACTTCTTTTGAATGACCCTTAAGCTTATCATTTGAAATAATCATATTTTATAATTAAAATAACATTTACCTACGCTATAGGGATTTTTTTGTCCTAATTCAAAGTTTTCATCATGAATCTTATCATTTGTCTTATCTTTTAGAGTAGTAATAATATAATACATAATTTAAAATACATGGATTCAGTGATATAATATTTTTCTATTTCAACTATAAAAAAAAAGTTAATAAGTGAGAAATTTATAATTTTATTTTTTTAAATTTAAGGAATAAAAGATAATAACACTTAATAATAATATTTAATAGCACTTAAACCATTTACATTTAAGAATATAAAAGGTTAATAACACTTAATAACTATATTTAATAGTACTTAAAGTATTTATTTAATAATAGTAATACCTAGTATTGGTTTGCTTATTCTCTTTTTATCCCTTAAAATTCTTATTTGACGATTCTAATTGTTTTAATCAAAATAAAATTCTAATTGTTTTAATCAAAATAAAATTTATTTAAATTATAAGGATAATTTTGTCCTATTTGTGTATTCTTAATTAATCCCCATTTTCTCTTTTAGAATATATATATATATTCTAAAAGAGATGATTTGTGGTAACCATAATGACAAATTTCGTTTTCTGTTATTTTTTGGTGGCCATGATCTCCAAAGAATTTCAGTACATTTCGGAATAATTTCGATACCTTTCGAAAAAATTTAAGGGATTAAAAATATATAAAAAATATATTTAATATATATATATATATATATATATATATATATATATATATATATATATATATATATATATATATATATATTTATTTATTTATTTTAAATTACTACAATATATACTAAATTACTAACATTTATTATAAAAATAAATAAATTTAAACATATAAAAAAAATGACCAAAATTTCTGAAATCTTGTCAAATAATACCGAAAAATACTAAATTTTTTTTGAAATTTTCGTTTGACCCCCTTTTGAGCAAATTTTGGAGAAATTTGTGACTATGATAGTGACTAGATTGTCACTACTATGATGGTGACTAGGTTGTCACTTATATTCTTTGGAGATCATGGCCAAATAATATTATTTTATTCTAAAGCTCAAGTGCAAGAGAAAACTATAAGTAACCTCCAAGTATGTTGGACTCATTATAGTTGTTGGCGTTGGCATAGGCTTATTTTCGTAAGACATTGAGACCATATGGCAGGAAGACGTTTGGAGTGATGCCACTTGGTCTAGATAGTTTAACTTTATACAAATGGGCCAACACATGATTAGAGGACCGGGATGCCGCCCACAATAATAACAAAGTTCGGATTCGGCAATAATTTGTTAATGACTTAATTCCCATCAGTTCGTACAAATTCGTGAATTGATTAGAAGAAAATTGAGTAAGTACTTTTTTATATTTTTATATAATATGTAAGTATATTTGACCATTAAGAAGTTATTTTGATTGAGTCATTAACTGAGCTAAAATTTATACTTTCGGCCCTCATATTTTCATCTTTTCAAAAATGGCCCTATAGTTTTGATTTGTCAGCTCCCTTATTTAATTTGTGTTGAATTGTTGTCTTTCAATAAATATTGTCTTTACTTTTCAATAAATGTTACCTAAATTATTTACGTAGGTGTTGTTTTCCTTAATTAAGAAATGTTTTTTATTGTAATGGTTGTTCAGCTATTTAAACACTTGAGGCTAAGAATAAAATTATGCAATAAGTATTATATTCAAGAAAAATTTATATTTTTGGCCCTATAATTTTGCTTATTTGCAAAAACGATCCTATAGTTTTAATCTTTGCGCAATAGGCCAGCTCCAAGCCAAACCGTTTCCACATCAGCACTGACTTAATATATATTTACTCATTATATATATATGAGTACTCTCTTCTCTGTTTTTTATTTTCTATAGTCCACACTTGTTATATATACTTGTACCAGTTCAGACCACTATGTATCTATGTCAAAGACAACGGGCACATGTAATATAGCGTTTTTGATAGTAAGCATAAATTTTTTTAAGAATATGCCATAATAGATAGTTTCGCTATCTTAAGGTAGCGGTCGCTATCTTAAGATAGCGATCATTGACATAAGGTAGCGTATCGCTATCTTAAGGTAGCGAATCGCTATCTTATGTTAGCGACCGCTACCTTAAGAAAGCGGTATTCACATTTCTAAGTGAGTAGTTAAGTAAGACATTTTTAAAATTTTAATTTTCACTATTTTTTATATTTTAGATTGAAATAGATGTTCCCTTATTTTGTCATTTTGATGGAGTTCATGTCGGCAATAATAATTACAACGGTGGACATCAGAAGATTTTTGTTATTAAAGAGAAGATATTATTTGATCAATTTACGCAGAAAATGTACAATGTCAGTAAGACTCGACCGAAAAAACATTCAATTACACTATCGACTTCATTGCGCATAGGGAAGGAGTTGGTGTTTGCCGAATTGTCGAACTCCGATGATCTTGCGAACTTATTTAAAACATATTGTATTAGTGATGGTATGCTAAATATTTATATCAAAAAATCATTAATCACTCATGTCACGAAAATTTTATCGTCTTTCGAAGCATTTCAACCGTTCCAGTAGGAATCAAACGAAGATTATAAAGAATTTGAGGAAAACGTTGAATTAAGAGATGATGATGGTGTGGAACCAGAACATTCGATTGAAAATTAAGAAATACGGTTTGAGGAGGAGAACATCGTTGCACCGATGATAGTCGATGATAATAGAAATATGAATATAGGATTTCGCCCGTACCGCAGGCCACAAGGGCAACTATCTTCAGACATTCCAATGAGAGAAGATGACCGTAGGCCACATGAGCAATCATCTTCAAACATTTCAATGAGAGAAGATGATGAAGATTAAGGATATTGTCCTTAAATGAATTTGATGCACAATACATGTCAGCTTCATTTCGAATTGATAAACAACACATTCGATTAAAATCAGTGAGAAACATTTTTGCGAGGCCTTAGTCTATACTAATGGCCTTATGAACCAATAGCTTTGGAGTCAACGGTAATTGAGGCCAGAATACAAGAGCCTATCGCACCCCAAACATCCCGACCTCGACAAACCGCTACCGAAACAACTATACCTCAACTAATCGTACCTCGAAGGACTCAACCCCAAACACGTAATAATATTTCAGTCGATGACAGTGATAGTGATCCTGAAAATACTGAAGCAACACTCTCGCCCACTTTGCGTGTTGATACTAATAGGAGAATTGATCAACCTCTGGTAAACGAAGACTATGAGCTTAATGACTAGAAAGGCGAGTACATGGATTATGATGATGAAGAACTCTATGAATGGGGGCCAATTACTGTTGGTCAGGCGTTTAGAAATAATTTTTTTTTTCAGAAAGCCCTTAAAGAGTTTGTCATGGAAAATATTTCTAAGTTAAACCAATAAAAATCAGTCCACTTTGAATTACGACGAGGTGTATTGAATTAGGATGTGTTTGGTGGATACATGCATTAAAGTTGGTTGGCGTGGACACGTTTGTCGTGAAGACTTTCTGTCCGGAACATACGTGCGGAATGCTAGCTTTTGGAAGAGGACATCGCCAGTGTACGACATCGTGGATAGTTTCATTCGTGAGGGATAAATTGCTAAAAGGCTTTGACGAGAGTCCTGCTTTAATAATTTTTTATATTGACAAAAAATACGGTGTAATAGCAGGTTACTGGAAAGCATGAAGAGGAAAAGAAATGGCGTTGAATGACATTCGAGGTATCCGGAAGGAGCAATTTAAGATGTTACCGTCCTATATCGCCGAATTACAATGGATCGATCCAGACGTACAGACCGAATTATGTCGCGAGCCTGATAATGACTTTCAGAGGTTCTTCATGGCATTTGGACCTTGCATTAAGAGCTATTGTAATACTTTGCGAAGAATAATTACAGTAGATGGAACGCATTTGCCCAGATGATACAAAGGAGTATTGTTAATAGCTGCGGGGATAGATGGGAATAGACATTTATTCCCTATAGCGTCCGGCGTTGTACCCAAAGAACACAAAGATCATTGGACATGGTTCCTTCATCAATTAGGGAGTCGCGTAATCGGGGAATTTGAAGAGTAGTTTGTATTGATATCAGACCGGCAGAAGGGGTTGATGGAAACTGTGCATAATTCTTTTCCTAACACATTTCACAGCTACTGTATGCGACACTTAGCTTTGAATCTTTTTGATACATATAAGGATATAATCTCCTGACTGCTTTTCTGGGTTGCTGCCCGTGTATTCTTAAAGGAAAAATTTAAAAGAATTTTATGAAAAATAGAAGACGAGGCCCCTACGGAATGTACAACATGGATTAAAGAAGTCGGTGACCATTTCTGGGCGCGTGCATATTTTTCAGGAAAGCGTTATGATATGCTGACAATAAATATAGCTAAAAGCATTAACAGTGTGTTGAAGATACTCAGGGAGGAACCGATCATGATAATGTTATAAACCATTCGCACGAAGGTAACCGAATTCTACCTTTGACTTCAGAAGAAAAAAAATAAAATGACACACGTGTTGACACCGATGGCTGAAGAGCGCATAACACGAAATTCAGGGTAGGCCCGTCAAAAGAATGTTGTTCCTTATGGTCGCGATACATTCAAGTTAAACGGGAGCAATATACTCATAGTGTCGATCTAGAGAAACGAACGTGCAGATGCAGACGTTGGACTATCCTTGGATTACCATGTTCTCATGCAATCGCTATATTATCGCGCAGGAACAGAGACAGAGATTTATCAGTTTTGTGAGCAATGGTTTACCAGTGCCTTATTTAGAAAAACTTAGAAAGAATACTTTGTTCCGACCGTTGATAAGCGATAATGGACCGTTCTAAGGGAAGACATCGAGGTTTTGCCTCCACACAAGATATGTCAAGCCTGTCGCCCGAAGAAAAGAAGGATAAGATCTAAAGGCGAAGTTCGACCACTACGGTGTAAAAATTATAACGAATACGGACATAATCGTCGCTCATATAAATTTGTTAGAATATGAAACCTATTTCTTAGTTTGTAACTTGCAAATTTGTTAGAATATGAAACTTATTTCTTAGTCTGTAACTTCTAACAATAGCAAAAAATAAAGAAAAATTCACACAAAAATATACCTTCATTATTCCAAACTTGTTACAAAATATGTACAAAAATATACAAGTGAAATAAAAAAAAAAACTAAGTAGTTATAGTTTCAAACGTGGATAATGAATGTTCGATTTCAGCTCGAAATTGCGACATGTCTTTCTCCTCGAAATCTATTGTCCGTCATTCGAAAAAATATTCAACATACTTCAGTACAAAAACACCACAGTCCCAACCGTTGTGTTGGCGGAGAAGATCGACACTGTCCATCACCGTTAGCTGCCACAGTTGATCGAGAGCAGAACTCAATCCGACAGCGTGAAGGTCGCGGCAGGTGATGCATCAAACAATTTTTGTGCGCTTCGAACTTCCTTGAACACTCTCGGTCTATCGGGTCTATCAGCTTCACAACGCGATCCGCTACGGGCATAACAGCCAATGCCCAATGTTGATGTTTTTGGCTATGCATTGAAAAATAAATCTGTGTGCAACCGGAGATCTAATTAGTACTATATTAATTAAGAAACATAAAAAGTGTTATTGTAATTTAAAAAAGAACTTGCCGTCCCACAATCGACAACATCAATACCGTGTGTCGTACTCCTAAGTAGGACCTCAAGCGGCTTGCAATGGTGACGAACCTGCCACTTGTCACAGTACGCCTGCCATTTGTCTAAGTCATTGAGAGGTCTCAGATTTTCATCACTAATTTATTTTTTCAAATTTTGATTGGTTCCCTATAGTCAAGGTTTGAAATTGATCATTAAAATAAATCATTAATTGAAATGCTTGAATGACGTAAATAAATAAAGGTAGATAAATAAATAAAATAATAAAGAATAAAAATGATACCAGTGTCACAACCGATGCAAACCAGCTCTTGTCCGCTATTTCCGTAAAATAGAGTTGTTCTTACTCTCCAAGACCTTTAAATACACGTCCATCACTTCATTGTCAAGCCACGCTCTTCCCTTGAGAACCTTTAATTTCCCTACGGTGATGTCAATACCCCCGATAGTATTCACAATCATAGAATCGTCATCCTCAAGCCAGTTCCACATACTGATTATAAATTTATGTTCTATGGACTGTGGCTCAACCTCTTCTTCTTCTACGCCGACCAATCTTTGTCGTTTTATATAAATTTTCTTAATTGGCGTCTTTCTTTTCTTCCGTGCTCGCAACTCGTATCTCGTACCCTTTCCGTCCTTCGGCTTTACTCTTTGATATAGAAAGCTTTACTAATAATGATTTAAGAGATGCTGGCTGTGACTCATGAGTAGACTGGGTTACTAGAGCATCAATCACTAGGTAGAAGCCCTCGATCGACGGTTGGGGTGCAGAGGTTTGAGGGTAAAGAGGTTGAGAGGAAGAAAGCTGTAGTGGAGAGGGTTGAAGGGCAGAAGGCTTCGGGACAGGGGGTACAAAGGCAGGTGATTCATGTTCAAAGGGCTCATGGGCAGGGGGTTGAGAAGCAGGTGATTCTGGCATAGAGGGCCTTTAGGCAGGGTGATGAGAGGCAGAGGCAGGTGATGAGAGGCAGGGGATTTGGGTTTAACAATGGCATCAAATAAGACTGAAGAAAGAATTTCATCTTATAAAAATACAAAACATGTAAAACATGAATTAAGATATCAATCCGCTATCTTAAGTACACCATCTGCTATCTTAGGGTAGCGACCCGTTACCTTAAGATAGCGGGTCGTTACATTAAGATAGCGGCGGATTAAAGCGCTTCCTTATATAATGATTTGAAAAAAATTTAATTGAATTAAAGTTAAATTCTATACCTTTGACAAATGAGATTTGACTTTTGCAAGATCGTTCCTCATGACAATATTTTCACTCTTCAAGTAAGCTACTTGATCTTCTAGATACCCAACTTGCGCCTGTAGGGTCTTCTTGTCTTTGCCGAGCTGCTCAATTGTTATCGTCTATCCTTTTAAAACAGTGAAGGCACGATTGAAATCGCCTTTCATTTCTTTGATAGCCATCTGGAGAGAGGAGCACTCTTTCCTAAGCTCCGTTACTTCATATATAAGTTGTGAATGCCTAGCCGGCTGTTCTCTAGTTGGTTGCTGCCTACTTTCCGGTTGTTTCCCTTTTGATTCCGCTTGGTAGCGTAAAACGACCCCATACTTATCATTATCGTCACTTTCATCATCATCATCGTAATCATTGTGTACCTCAGGCTTTCTTTTTTTGGTTGGGTATTCCCTATTTTGGGTCTGATATTCTCTTTCTCGTTCTCTTTCCATCTCTCTTTGTCTGAAGAAGAGCTGAATTGATCGATATTGTAATTCGTATTTCTCAACAACGAGGTTGACAATGACAGGAGAGTTAATAATTTTTTCCTGAAAATAATTTGGAGTCCGACTGAATTTTAGTGTTTCCCATTTCATCAACCTTGAAAATAGATTTTTTAGCTGTGTATGAGCGGGGTCAACTCCTGAAAAGTGCTCCAACGCCCAAATCTGTAAGGCGATAGTGCACTCATAGATGTTATATTATCCTTTTGGCGATATTTTTGCCGCTTCTCTTCTAATTATCACTTTATTTATACACTGAACTAAATTATTGAAAACTTCCAGCCCCCACGGATATTCGTTGAACTCATTGAGGTTATCGACTAAGTTCAAGTATTTACTATCAACTTCCTGGTATGTGTTTGGAAGTAGAAATGAGTATACAAGAAACAACAACAATAATTTTAAAAATTTATTGTTGGAAAGTTGGGTACTATCAACTATTTATTTGATACGAGCCCTTTTAGTTGACTGCCCATGAAAGAATTTGTATTTAATGGTTTCTTTTTCTGTCATAGCCACATGCTCAGATTCAATTTCTTTAAACATATTAAGGCCTAAAATCAATGATATATCGGCCTCTTCCAGAACTATTTTGGTGTTCTTCACCTTAAACATGTTATTTTTAACCCAAAAGCTCAAAATTGCTTCAACGAAGTCTCCAATAAAGATCAGTTTCTCAGAAATTCTAAATAAATAACCGAAAATTGATTCATCTAGTATTCTCTTCCTTCCTTCATTGCAATGCAAGTAAATTTTTTTAACACTAATACCTGTACACTTTCTGTAAGCCTTTAAAGGCTACGTCATCTTAGAAACAGTGAGTGAGAACTGCATAGAACATAAAAATAATTGATTAATTAAAAAAATAATTCCTCTATTTTAGGGTAACTTTTCTCTATCTTACCGCTACCTTAGTGTAGCGGAACGCTATCTTAGGGTAGCGTTCCGCTATCTTAAGAGAGCATTCCGCTATCCTATGGTAGCGGTAAGATAGAGGAACGCTACCCTAAGATAGCGGAAGACTAGCGGAGTGTTTGAGACTGATTATGGATTAATAAATTTTATAAAAAGCAAAAAAAAAAACCCTGAAAATTATCTTTCGCCCTTTTTCCGCTTTGTCGCCACTTTCTTGTTGGTCTCTCGATTTTTACAACAGTTTCAGTAAAAAGTAAAAAGTTATATATAGTTTAAGTATATAACTTAAACTATGTTGGTGTTGACGTGGAAACGGCTTGGCTTGGAGCTGGCTTATTACACAAATATTGAAACTATAGGGCCATTTTTGCAAATAAGCAAAATTATAGGGCCAAAAATATAAATTTTCCTATATTCAACCGTGTTAATTAGGAGTTGTAATATTTTCTCGAATTAAACTAATAGGAGAGGCCTAGGATTCCTCAAAGTATCCTACAAAATTATCATCATAGGTAAAGCACGCAAGGACGATCCTTGTTCTCTACCCGTTCACAAACCCACTATGAGGTCGCAAACTCGAGCACGTAACAATTTCACAGTTTTTTTTAAGTTTTAGGTGTTCTTTTCTTTTATAATGATTTCTTTGTTTTTGTAATTTATTAAAAAAAAAAATAGATGTGGTTAGTAGTTTGGTGATGTCGTCGTGTTGCGAAGGCGTAGAAGAAAGATTGTGCTTCGGGAAATTTGTCGAGCAATAACCGGAGAAGGTGTTTGGAGAAAAAGATGGCCAGAGAAGAAGAAGAAAGATGTGGGTGCTTTCACATAGGATTTTTTTAAAAACATTGAGTAAACCTCAATAAAACTTGCCTCCATAAGTGGTGGCTTTCATTATATAAGCGCTTTCAGTAAAGAGGTAGGCACGGATAGAGGTAACGTAGATATTTTTGGCACATATGTCGTCTGAAATTACTATCTCAGTCACATGATTTAAAGGCCATGATCTAAAGAATTTTGGTGCAAAGATTGGCATGAAACAAGATCTCTACCAAGGTATTCAATATCGGTCGATACTGATATTTATCGGCAATACGTATCGGTTTTTCAGCAAAACAGATACGTATCGAGTATCCAATTCGGATTTGGTATCGACTGATATGGGGCCGTATCGGCCGATACGAATCCGGTATCGGCTGATACGAATCCGCTATCGGCCGATGCCTGTATTTTTAATTTTTTTTTTCTTTAAAATAAGCCAATACGCATCTATATCAGTCGATTCATATCGGTCCTTCAAGGGCCAATACCGATACCGAGTTTGTTACCTTGATCTCTGCCATATGATTCAATGACTATGATGATGGTGTTTGAGTGTATTGGATCATATGGGAGAGGTCGTACGCCAATGATCTTTAGAGCATAGCCTTCAAATTATAAGACTCGACGAGGATCAAAATTTCGGTCGAAAACCGAAAATTTGGCCGAAATTTCGACCAAAATTTTGGGTCCCATACAAATTTGGACTGAAATTTTGGTCCAAATTATCGTTTCGGTGGGGACTGAAACCGGTAATTTCGGCCAAAATTTTGATCCTTGCTTGATGATCTTTTCACATGGCACAATTCTCCAAAGGATAGTGGTATTTACAATCGAACTCTTTCTATGCAACTGATGGTTCAATCGATAACACCGTTGGCTACTTTTGAATAAGATGATAGAGATCAGTTTTCTTCCTAATCTTTCACACAAAAGATTTTGAGATCGTGTGACCCACCTATCAGACGGCTGGTTGTTGATTCCACATGGCACACATCCAAAAAAGCCATTATAAGAGCTAACCAAAACACACCCTAAGCTTTTCTTTGAAATTGTATGCAATGACTTAAGTTTTTGGGTGCAAGCAATGGCTCTTGTCAGGGTACTTTTGTCGATGCCCACGTCCCAAACCCTTGAAAACTATTGATTGCTCTGGATCATATGATCGAGATTGTTGTATCCTCCACACAATAGATCTTGAGATCATGTCACACCTATCAAACAGTTGATTATTGATTCCATGTGTCACAGATCTCAAAAATAAGGTGTCAGTTCAACTCTCTACAATCGTCTGTCAGTGTTTTTAAATTACAAAAAGAATTTTAAATGCTATGGCACACCATGTCATGCTCAAACAGATTTTAGGGCCATCTTTTGAGGATTTGTGACATGTGGAATAAAAAACTTACCGTTTAATAGGTGAGACATGATCTCCATAAATTTTTGGTAGAAGGTCGGGGCAAAACACAATCTTCACCGTCTGATTTGAAGCAATCAATGAGTTTTAAGAAGTTTGGAATGTTGGTGCTTTCAATAAACGCGTTGGGGCGTTTAGAGATACCAAAAACCAGCAAACGGCTGCTTTTTGTGTGATATGACAGCTTGTCGATGGTTTACACTTCACATTAATGTGAATGGCTAGCATTCAATAATATGTTTGTTTAATTTTTTTTAAAATGCTGAGTCGTATCGGTCCTCCATAGACGGAAACCCGAGTTCGATATCGATTTTGATGTGTTGTGAACATTGAATAAAAAATTGATTGTCCGATAGGTGCGACATGATCTCAAAATCTACTTTGTTGAATATCCAGAAGAAAAATGGCATTCATCATCAAATCCAAAGTAATCAATAGTTTTTAAGGGGTCTTGAGCATGAGCGCTTTAGGGGAATGCATGGGGCCGAACAGAGGTACCCCTTGTTAATAGAATAAGTTTTTGTCTTCCAAAAGTAAAATCTATTTTCTAAGTGTATATGCTTTACACCCAATCTTGATCAAATAACACGTTGACACATAAGTTTGGCCTCCTTTTAGGACGGTGGCCTCCACTTCCGTGTACAACCACAGTTGAATACGGCATCATGGGCTCCACAAATTTCTTTTCAGAAAGGATATAAATGATAAATGATAATGGATAAAGGAAAGGGTTCCACCGAGTTCTCTCCTTTTAGTTTCAGCCCTTATTTAAGCGAAAACCACGAATATACGCTGCTGGTGCCCGTACAAAGGGTGGTTATAATCATCTGTTCTAACTTTTTAACTATCAATTCCGTCTAAAGTTAAAAGGGGTGTTTAGTACTAATTTTCTGCATTAAGATAAGATTTAAGCGTATATCTCATAGGGTAGCGGTATTTGCACTCGTAGATTCGGTCTCTACAGCCATAGGCTTCCGTTAGGGTTGTCAACGTGTCTCATCGAGCTAATATATTACCGGGTTGCATACATAAACTTGATTCGTCCGGTCGGGTCGGTCATGAGACATCCGACCTCTTAGGTTGTGTTGTGTCGAGTTGGGTCGGGTTGGTCATGAGACATCCGACCTCTTAGGTTGTGTCGTGTCGAGTCGGGTCAAGCCAACTTAAACTGCTATTTTATATGTAAAAAGTATAAAAAAATATGATTTTTTTACCGGGGCGGGCTAAGCATTGGGTCAAGTTAAGTTTTCGGGTCGGGTCTACTTGAGTGAAGCCCCAGGTCGATTCGGGTTGGGCATTTTGCAAATCAAATGATGGATATCAGTTTTCGTCCCAATATTCGAGACAATAGATAATCAAATGATGGATATCGATTTTCGTCCCAATCTTCCAGGCAATAGATCTTGAGATGATGGATCACCTATCATAAAGTCAAATGTTAATTTCACATAGCACACATGACACATCCCCAGAATTGATTATGATCATGGGTGTATGATGAGCAAGGTATCAAAAATTGGCCGATGCTGATACTGATCGGTGATACGCAGTGGCGGAGCCACGTTGTCCGATGGGGGATCCCGGGTTCCCCCATCGATAATATTTTTCTTTTAAAATCCTTTTGAGGACCAAACTTTGGACTACAAAATATCTTAGGGGACCCCCAAATCCTAAAACTTCTTAAAGTCCTTTAAGGACCCATCTTTTGGGCCACAAGATTTGTTAAGAAAATCCCACATCCCAAAACATCCCTCTCACCACCTTTTTCAACACCTCTTTCTCTCTCGGTGGTTCCACTTCCCCAAAACCCAAATACTTCTCTCGCCTCCTTTGTCTCTCTCTCTCTCTCATTGCGATTCCACTTCCCTAGACCCCAATCAGGCATATCTCTCTCGGTTCCCCAAGCTCACCGTCTCTCTTTTCTCTCTCCTCAAATATTATGTTATCTCTTTCTCTCTCATAACCTCATTCCCTCTCCCAGCATTCCCTCCGATCGCCAACGCCAAGAGTTCTCAACGATGGTCGATTTTTGCGTCAAATTCATAGCAGGTATACTTTTTTTTAAAAGTTTAATAAAAAATAAAAATCATAATTTATTATACCTAGTATAATGTTTAAACAATCTTCCAATGTTAAATTAGAAATTTTAATCTCAAACCATTGAAGTGTGCTTTATTATTATAGCATGTGGCACACATTTAATGATCAATCTAAATTGCACAGGCAGTAATACATCACTAAAAAATGTTTTAGCCAAAGAATCAGGCTCATAAGGAGATGTTTTATCCCATCTTTATTAGAACCCTAAACCGTAATTTCTACAAATCTAATATATTTTAGAACTCTAAAACCCTAATTTCTACAATGTTTCTTAGAACCCTAAAGTCTTAGGCTGTGTTTGGCAGAGCTCTTTGCTAGCCCCTGCCAAAGCAGTGCTCACTTGTTTAGCAGGTTCCCATTCTCTTTGCTAACTCTCTGCAAACCATTATTTACGTACTCACTATAAAAATAAGACTATTAGCGGCAGCCATAAACTGCCGATATTTACAAAAAACAGCCACTAATACTCTTGCCGCTAATAGTCTTAATAATTTTTTTGTTAATAGCTGTAGTTTTTGGTTGCAAAAACTACCACTAATAATCTTATATTTTGTAGTGGCTGTGGCAGCTACCTCCCTGCTCTATGCTTTCTGGCAAAGGGTGAGGAGAGAGGAGGGGAGAACTGCTGAACAAGTAAATCTTGAATAAAATCTTGCTATGCAAGGAGTTATCAGGTAGAAGGGGGACCTACTAAAATAAGTAGCAGGATGTTAGCAAAGAGAATGGGAACCTGCTAAAGCAGGTGAACACTATTCTGGCAAGGGCTAGCAGAGCTATGCCAAACACAACCTTAATTTCTACAATTAGGGCTTTATGATTGTGATTGATAAAAGCGAGTGTGATAAAACTATTAGGGACCCCCATCAGAAAAAATCTGGCTCCGCCACTGGTGATATGTATCGATTTCTCGGCAAACCGATACGTATCGATATCCCAACTCGGATATCCGATACCGTATCGGGTATTGGCTGATACGTCTCGGTTTTGACAGAAGCATAGACTTTTCCTTTTAAAAAAAAAATTAAAAATTAAAAATAGGCTGATACATATCGGTATCGGCGGAGTCGTATCGGTCTTCGGCAAATTGATGCCCGAGACCAATACCGATTTTGATACCTTGATCATGAGAAAGGTTTTCAGGTCACAATTGAGGATATGTTCCATATGGAATCAACATATCATATGTGGCCATGATCTCTAGATTTATGACGGTTTTTGCTTTAACTTTTTGCTCTTGAGTCCTCATATATTCAATTGGTAAATTTGTAGTAAAAATTCTCCAACCATCCGATATGTTGAATTGATTATCGGTAGCACGTATTTTCCTTGCCATTGAAGAGAATGTTTTAAGAGAACGAATCCAATAGGATTTTGGATTAATGGATATGATGCTTGCTTTAGCCATGGGGTCTTCGACTTCATCGAACTTATAGTCTTTAGTTTTATTTAAAAACCAAATTTGATACGGTTGATAAAAATTTTCTTTGCCTGATAGGTGGGTCGTGATTTCAAGATCTGTTTTTATGGAAGATTGGGACACAAACAGATTACCATCATCTGATTTCCTTGGAGCCCCTTTCATTCTACCATTTGCATCGTCCTCTTCTTCTTCTCTCAAACCTCCATTAGAGCCCATTGCAACCTTGAATTTGCCCTTCCAATTTAGTTATCAAAACCCACATCTACTACCACCAATCAATTCCTTTCATCCCCTAGTTTAATATATATTAAATTGAGCTTGACCCCAACCATTTTCACCATTCAACCTCGATCAAAACAGCAAGCAAGAGCAATCCTAGCTAAGGTAATGTCTTGGTTAACTTTGTGTGACATTTTTATTCTATTAATCTAGGAATTTGTTCATAGATTTCCTAGTTTTCTTGTATTTTTTGAGGTTTAAATTCTGGAGTGATTATATATATTATATAACCTTGGAGGCCATGCATGTTATCTACATGATCATGCAAGGCCATCCAATGGTCTTGATTGGTCATCTTTTGATTTTGCTTGGATTTTTCTAGTATAAAATCAATTTTTGATTAAGATTTTTTTTTAAATTCTAGAGCAATATGTGACCAGAGAATTTGGAGGCCATGCATGTGATCTACATGATCATGCAAGGCCATCCAATGGTCTAGATTGGTCTACAAAGTCAAGACCAATTAAATTTTGAATTTCCTTGAATTTTCTTGAACTTTTGCAAAATAAGATGTTATTTTTTATTTGAAACTTGTATAGATTCTACAATATGTTTATACCAGCATGTTTGGATTCCATGCATGTGATCATAATGATCATGCAAAGCCATCCAATGGTCTAGATTGGTCCACAAGTTCAAGACCAATCAAAATTCGAATTTCCTCGAATTTTCTTGAGTTTTTATAAAATAGATTGAGATTTTAATTTAAATCTTCCAAATATTCTAGAATATAATTATATTAGCATGATTGGAGTCCATGCATGTGATCTACATGATCATGTAAGGCCATCCAATGGTCTAGATTGGTCAAACATATCAAGACCAACATGTGTTGTAATTTTCTTGCATTTTTGTAAATAAAAATGTGATTTTGATTTAAAATTTTCAAATAATCTGGAATAATATTATGTTCATGACATTTGGATGCTAGGCATGTGATCAACATGGTCATGCGAGGCCATCCAATGGTCAAGATTAGGTCAAAGATGACCCATATGTACTATTGTGTAGAAATCCTAACTTTTTGGATTATTATTTTCATGCCATATGATTTAGATTAAAGGGAACTTATGGCTGGAGCATATGTGATTTGTAGATAACGATCTATGATTTTTATCTCTTGAAAATGATATCTTGACCACAGATTTCTAGGTCAAAGTAGTGATTATAGATGCATGATAGTACTATGTGCAATATAGTATGATTTATACTATTTCTTTCCATAGAATGCTTATAGAATTTATGGCCTGTTGTTAGATAAATTTGTGATGAAATAGCCCTGTGAAATCCCAGCATTTTATTCATCAAATACTGGTTTGATCATGATCAAATTGCATGGTTCTAGATTGCTTGATATTTTGATAGTCTATATGTGATATAGTATTGAAATCTTGATTTAATTCTACGGAATTGGATTAAATTTTTGGCATGTTTAGAGGCTGGAACATACTGAGATTCATATGGTTTTATCTTAGAAAATTTTAGCTCATATATTGATCTTGATGATAGTCCAATCGGATGGTCATACTTAACTATACCGAAATTTGCTTGATTTGCTTGAATTGCTTGATATGAATGCCTAGAGCTTTCTTGTCTTGATCATAGAACTTTGATCTCATGATGAGTTTGGATAAGTTTTAAATTGTGGAAATTATGTGCTTCAAATCTTAGACTCGATCATAGGAAATTCAATGGATGGGAAAATCTCGGTACATAGGCTCTATATATAGCTAAACTTTAATCGGGACTATTAGACGGTCTTTTGAACAAAATTTGACAATTTTTATGGACTGAGTTTTGATGAGATTCTCAAATTTGGAAGCTCGTGACCAATGCTGATCAAGAATGATCAACGGTGAGCAATCGTCACCGATGACAACCCGAAAATCCTATCATTTAGGCTATAGCACATATAGCGAGTAAATCTTGAAACCCAATCGAAATTGGATTTGAAAAGCAAGATTATTATAAAACTGATTTCCAAAAATAAAATGGTTTGAAAAATGTAATCGTCCCCGAAAAATTAGACTCGATTGGATGGCTCGCCTAGCCAATCCTAAACTTACTAATAAAAAGAATCCGAAATAGACCTCGATGGATCTGGGACTAACTTAGAAACATCCCAAACTGAGACTCAAAAAATTGTGGCATGAGATAGACCCCTAGGTGGACCCCATATAAAGCCCAAATCTGTAGGCCTTGTAACCCACAAACAGTTTTCCCTCATACCAAAGAGCAAAATAAAAGGAAATAAATTCCAAATTTTTTTCAAAAAGTTAAATTAAATAATATAACGGGTTCCCAATACATAGTTAAAATTATAGATCCAGAATCCATGCGGTTTGAAAGTTACGGCACCCGGAGCACAAGGCAACGAAGCTGCCCTATTGCATCAGAAATCAGAGCCCTCAAGGAGTTGTGATTTCCCTGGCCAGAAACCCTTCGGAAAAATTTGGGATATATCAAGGTCAAACCTTGACCTATCCCTTAGTCTTGATTAAATTTTCACCCGATGATTCTATCAGGTTTGCTAGCGAGAGAATCGGAAAAATTGTAACGCAAAACTACGGATCATGGCACCCAGCCAGTAACCAGACCAGACCTTTGACCGGATTGACTTGATTTCATCCTGATCCTTTGACTTTTGACCCCAAAAATATAAAAATGAATTGTAGGTAACTCACTAATATTTTCAGAAAGCTGATGAGTGCTCAATTTCGATAACGACACTAAGAGTTGTAGACCCGACATTAGGGCCCAATAAATCAGGCCCAATAACATGATAAATGTGGACAGATCTCAGTGATTTGTCGACCATGATCTTGTATGATCATATTTTTGAGAGGCACCACTTGGTAAAGATGCAATTACCAATTCTCTTTCACCCAATTTTGGTAGGAATCAAAAATTTGATTGGTGTTGAAAATGGCGAACGATTTACCGCAAGGTGTTCAACACACTTGTGGAAAAATCTGCAATTGGATTATTTTAGTCAAAACCTTGACTTTCCGAAACCTGTGAACATCTGGGAAATACCAAATCACAGTGACCATTGTGAAGGTGTTATGTGATGGAACTGATGTTGACTTGGTCAACTAAGTCATTGGACCAAAACCCTTGGATGGCCCTAAGGGCCCAAGTACTAAGTAATTGGTAAGTAAATATACTTAGTAAATAGAATTTTTTGAGGCCTGATTATCCAGCCCATGGCCCGGTGAGTCTTGGATAATTTTCTAAGATACAAACCCAACCCAAAATATTTTAAAAGTAAATAATAAAGGCCCATAATGGATGAACATAAAGTGACCCGGACCTTAAAAAAGCCCGAATACCTAGAGTTGGATCTAGTAAAGGCCCAACACATGAGTCATTTCCTAACTCATGGACCTTGAATGCATAGGATTGGACATGTCTAAGTCCAATTACCTGACCCGAAAACTGGACATGGACCAGTGGTGGGCCTAGAGGCCCAATCACTAAAATAAATGGAATAAGACCCGACCCAATTAACCCAAGACCCGAATGAGTCTTTAATAAGAATGGAATGGACCTAAGGTCCATACCCGAAAATCATACGATGAGTAAGAGTTATTAACCCATCGACGAGTGGTCAATTAGTTGACTTAACTCAAACAAATACATAGGGTTATTAGAAAGAGGCACTTCGATGCCTTAAATTTCGATTAGAAATGATCAAACCTCTTTCACCGACAACGATAAACATAAGTCCTTATTGGACTCTAAACTGAAGTAACACTTAGTCTAAGTGTGAACCGACTGGATTCTCCCTTAGAATCATGTCATGGAACTTGAAAGCCCGACTTTGACTTTTGATTCAAATAAACTATTTGAGTCTTGAACTTGAATTTGGATTTAAACTTGTACTTGAAACTAGAATTTGTGCTTGAACTTGAACTTGAACTTGCATTGGAACTAGACTTTGTACTCGAAACTAGAGCTAGAACTTGAACTTGAACTCGTACTTGAACTTGAACTTGGATTTGAACCTGTACTTGAATTTGAATGTGAACTTGTACTTCAAACTAGAATTTGTGCTTGAACTTGAACTTGAACTTGTATTTGAACTAGAATTTGTGTTTAAACTTGAACTTGAACTTGTTTTGGAACTAGACTTTGTACTTGAAACTAGAACTTGAACTTGAGCTCATACTTGAACTTGAGCTTGGATTTGAACCTATATACTTGAATTTGAATGTGAACTTGTACTGAAAAGTAGAATTGTGCTTGAACTTGAATTTGTAGTTGAAACTAGAGCTTGAATTTGTACTTGAACTTGAACTTGAATACTTGAATCTTGAACCTGAAATGGGAACTCTCGAACCCAAAATGGGAACTTGAATACTTGAATCTTGAACCCGAAATGGGAACTTGAATACTTGAATCTTGAATTCGAAATGAGAACTTGACTACTTGAATACTTGAATGTTGAACTCGAAATGGGACTTGAACTTGAACTTCTGGAAAGAAGTATACTTGAATACTGAACTTGAATATGGAAATCCTGGATATATTGAATCTTGAATATTAATTACTTGATAACAAATCTTGAAATCTCGAAAGTGAAAAGAGATACTATCTTGAACTTGAAACCTCACATGGTTTATCATTATTCTCACGAATAGGCTCGTATGAGCACCTCATACTTGAAAGAGTTCTTGAAATGTCAGCCGAGGATTGGGTCTAGTTAGACCAACAGGGTCATGGATCCTTGTCTTGATTGAGTAAATGGCGGAGAGTTCCGACCTTTATTCGCGCAAACATTGGCATCTTGAATCTTGATTCTTGGACCATGACTGGTGTTTTGGTATCGACATCGTATTAATTAAAAAATACTAATAATTAACTCATAAATAATAAATTTAATGATAAGCATATGATATCAAAATAACCATAATTTACACATAATAAATTTAAAAAAATCCTAATATACACTGTAAACTTCGTGCTTGCTAATGTTATAATTGTAAGACTTTTGCTAGTTAATGTTGCAGTAACCTGTAGAATAATATTTCTATGCTTTAATCTCAATATTTCCTTATTTTTATACATCATGAATTGTTATTCTTACCGTAGATGCTTATCTTCATTCTAGATAGAATGGTTTAAATGGATTATACTTAGAATTTCTGCTTCATGATTAGTTTAATCTTGCTTATTTATGAGATATCACAACTACTGAAAACCCCACTTGCGCTTTCACATATGGAATTCTCTTATACTACTTGTACTGAAAACCCATTATAAAATTAACTAAGACATTATTAAGCTTCATCGCTTACGGTCATTTCATGACCCAAAAATTCCAGAGACTAGTCAGTAGCCACCCAGCCAGCGTTAGAGGAGCTGGATGAGGAAAGATCTAAGAGCGATCATTGAGCTGATAGTTTGAGCTCATTTTGCCTATAGAGCTACCAACACTTGCACTCTTGATTTTGATAGGATATTTTCCTTTATTTTAGTTTTTGTGACAAGTCTAGTACTTTTGATATATCTTTGTATTGGAACTTGGAATTACGTTGATCTTTTAAAGTTTAACTTTGGAAAAATTTCTTGATTTGTCTTATTTATAATTCCGCACTTGATAGAATTTGTTATGATAAAATCGTAAAACTTGAACTTGCCTGATCAGGTTAACAAAAATGAGAATTTAAATAAAAAGTATTTAAATAATATTTTCACAATTACTTTGATAAATGAAATTAATCGTTTTCTTAATTAAAGCATTTTCTACGATATTTTTTTTTTTTAAAATATATGTGACAGACATGAAAAGGGAAATGACTTAAGAACATGAAATGATTGAATCTCGATTGTGGAGGCAGCGTGTATTGGTGCACCCACGGTAGCTTGGCTCTACTAACGGACCGCGAGGCTTGAGGGGCATGGGGGCGTGACAAAAGCAGAGAGTCCTGAAACCAAAACATTAAGTCCTTTAAGAAGATTCTACTGGATGGTTGTTGGACATGCCAAAGTTACCTACAATGGGATTACATTAGTAGAGCAGAGCACATTAGGAACGAAAAATAAATAAAAAACAACAAAAGAGTTGTCGAAAAATTTTACTTGACTGTTTGATGGAGAGGTGCAGGTGTTGGTACGCGTTTTCGGGAACCCTCTCGGATTCGAGAAAATGGGCCAATGTGGTCACATGGGACTTTGTTTGGAAGGGGTGGTGAAGGTCATTGATAAACAAATATGATTAATACCCTATAAGAAAGATTGTTCATAACAGATAGACATATTAACATAAATAAAAGATGTGATCGCTACCTACAGATATTTATGGACGCTGTAGAACGTCACTGATCATGAGGGTAGGGAGATGTAGATTGGACTCCTATACTAAATACCGGCCTGCCAGATTTAGCAACTAGGATTGCTTAAAGTCTTAGTTAATTTAGAAATATAACCTAAGGGGATCTAGATTATAAGGGGTGTGGTGGCTCGTTATGTGCTGGAGGATCGTATCAGTTCTTGAGTACCCTCTGTTAGCTCCCTTGGGCAAATCGATTTAAAGGCTATGATGGTTTTGAAAATAATGCAAGAAAGTGGTGTGGACCTAGTTGGATCTAATGTTGAGAATTGTGGAAAGGTATCCTAAGAGAAAAGCTCTAGGATTCATCTCATCTCTCTTCCAAAAGTGCGAGAATCGAAGTAGAAGGGCCAACCCCAACTAGAATGAATACTCGTTGAGATCCCTAGCAGAAAATTGAAGTTCTAAACCCAACGTTTAGAGTTCAACTTTTTATAATTTGGAATCTCAGAGCCAACCGTGAAAATTCCAAAGAGAATGAGTGAAAGAATGTCTAATGTTTTGGAATGAGAGGGGTAGGGGCCTATTTATAGTCTCGACCAATTATATGCTGGGAGTTCAGTGTATAATTGAGAATTATACGCTGGAAGTCTGACGTATATTCAAAATTTTACACTAGAAGTTCAACATATGATGAATTATACATTGGGACTCCAACGTATAATTTAGGTGACTGCCTGGAAGTCGGTTGGCGAAGCTGATTCAGCTTGCTAAGTAGAGTCCTAGTCTAAAACAGATTGATTATACGTTGGGAGTCCATCGTATAATGAATTATACACTAGGATCCTAGCGTATAATCTGAAAAAGAGATCAGTTCGCAGAGTATTTGAGTCCTGGTCCAAAACGGACCAATTATACGCTGGGAATCTAGCGTATAATCAATTATACGTTGGGATTCTAGCATATAATTTAGAACCTACTCCGGACTGGGTCAAGTTTGATTATATGTTGAGATTTCATCTTATATTTAAATATACGCTAAGTTTTCAGTGTATAATTCTAAAAGATATGGTTTTTTGGAAATTCTGGTTAAGGTTGGCTTCTCCACAACTCAGGGCTAGGTGAGGTGATGACCGAACACTATTGTATACTCTGAGAGATTGAAAACGGGCTGTCTACAGATGCTCCTCTTTGGTGCATCCTTATGGAGTAAGGATACATCGAAGAAAAAAGACAACTTGATAAAAACTTCATCTCGTTTCTCACAGAGGTCATATATGTAAACTAAAAGAGTTGACGTGAAATGCTCGACTTTCTTATCTGTCCACACAAGTTAAGTGACAAGTCGGAGGCATGTTGTAGCAATCGAAGGATTTTCTGCTGCCGTGGGTGCATGTTGCGAAAAAATGGAGGGATTTTACACAATTGAAGTATAGGCAGCCCAACTGAATGTCAAGATAAAGGGAAATGATAATATTGATAAGATGGCGATGGCCTTGTTGGTCATGTCAGACAAAGTGCGTCATTGCTCACACCAACGACGCTCAGGGGATCTCTCTCGGTAAACATTTACGACTTCTTAAAGTTGATTATACTTGATGTTCAGCTCCACAGGGGAGAGAGGAGAATAAGGAGAAGAAGATATGGGAGAAAATGCATGCAAAGTTTTGAAATTTTAGGTTTAGCTTAAATCAATTCAGTAAAATCAGAAAACGCAATTCTTGAGATGTCGCTGAGTAGATTCATCAAAACGGGATTTGGGGACCCGACCTTTGTTTGAATTGTCAAGGTGACGCTTGATATGCCAGATACTCCTTTTAAACTTTTCACGTATACTGATGATTGTCACTTTTGGGAGGACGTATAGTAATTTCGTGAATATAGGGAAGTCGGGTTTTGATACTTAATGTTAGGATATTTATATTTATGAAAATATAGGGTGAAGGAATGATACTTACCTGAATGAGTGCAGAGACTCGTGCACAGAAGCGTATTTCTTTGCTCGGGATAGAATGATGAATATTGTTCGATGAGGGGTTGATATCGACTCTTAGTCTTCCTTGTCATGAAGTGGGAAAATAAAAAAGTTGATTCATCTGGAGACCGGTTGTGATGATCGAGGGTCTTTTCCGCTGCTGTGAAGTTATTACAACCATTTAGGGGGACGGTGCCATGTCGAAGCACATGTGGTGCAACCAGTGTGATAAAAAAGGATAACATTAGGGTAAAAGAGTGTCAGAAGATGTTAAGTGATATCAACAACAAGTGCATCATTATGCAGCTCGAAAAAAAGGTGTTCTTCAAGGAATATCTGACAATTCTCTTGAAAAAGTATTTTTACGTTGTGCTTAGGAGTAGTTTTGCAATATCATTCTCAATACAAGGAGCTACGTGTTATGAGTGTAGTTGGGGATAGTGAGCCAGAGAGAGAAAATAAATATAAAATAAAATGCCTCGGTCTGACGGTTGCATTTCGTGAAATGCATTAAGCGTGCCTAAGATGTTATTATTAGAGGATTAATAAGTAAAAAATACCACAATTTAAGAATGCTATTCTCATGACCTGATTATCGCTATCAAGGTGTTAGTGCTAAAAATAAAATGCCCTAGTGTTAAATCATAAACGTACTTTTCTTGGCCTCACTGATATTCTGGAGCGGCCTTGGAATTCTGGATGTATTTAAAGAAAATACCCTTGTGGTAATTATTTCAGCCACATACCAGGCTTGATTTTGTAGTAATAAGCATCATGTGCCGTAGCTTTTAACAAGAATGAGATGAGTGGTAGGTAATGAGTGATTGCACCACTTGTCATTCAAAAGTTTTCGGTTTTATTCTTAAAAGGATTTTGAATATCCATTTGACTCATCTTCCGAAAAGAAAATAAAGGGTAAAGAAGAGGTAAAGTTTGTTGATGGAGGGGTAAGTTTTTATTCAACTAATTTTGGAATTAATAGTCAACTACTTTCTTCTTGTGTGTGTAGTGTGGTGCCATAATGGAGCTCTTCGTCATGCTTCAGTACTTTTAAAACATCAAATTATGTAGCTAGCAAGAGCTTTATCCTCCTCCCACCACCTTATGACGACATCTAGAAGTGTGAAGATGCCAGGATGCCCTCACAATTTTGATTATGCTTCCCTGGGTTCATTGACTTGTTCATTCGTCGCATGCTCTTGCTTGGTTCTATTTTTTTTTTCTTTATTTTGAAGTATGTATGTCTATTTTTTTTAAACAATCTGCTAATGCAATAATTGTGAGAATTGATGGAACTTTATATTTTTATTTTTTTGTGCTCTAACATCGACTCTATTGGCGGGAAATAGTGTGTGAGAATCCAGAGTTTTCTATATTTCAAAAAAAAGTTTTATGATCCACTAGTCCTTTTGATCAATTTGACTGAATAAGAAGGTGGTTAATGAGTCAATGATTCTCAAAATAATTTTGAAGATAATGACCTACAACAGACGAATGTCTCGTGATGACTACGAGAATGGTAAATATATAAATACGCATGTTTTACTACAAGACACGATGTTCATTGAGTTATGGAAGGTACTTTCTTAAGTACATAGCATTCCTAGGGTTAGGCAGTTCCTCCCCATCTTGGTCTACCAACCTGTAGTTGTTTCCTGGGTATGCTGCCAAAATAACATAGCGCTCTTCCCAATTGGGGTTTCAATTTCCCATCAGGTGAGGCAGTTGTGTAGGCATTATTTCCTTAGCTCTAGCTCTCCAACTTCGAGTTTCGGTCAAATATTATCAATTAGGCTTTGGCTTTTATCCTGGGAAAAAATGTGGGCATAAGATATGGGACTTGATGACTTCTTTTGGGGCCCTCATCAGCCTCAATTTGGTGGTGTGCAACTGTGGACTTTGCGGGTTCGTTGCGATGATGCACACTCTCTAGAAAATGATGGAGTGACCACCTGGAGCTTTTGGTGACTCAGGATACCTCAAAATCAACACATAAGCACCTAAGTGTAAAAATATGACTCTGATTTACCGGTCTTTGCCAAAGCTTCTTGGGTAGGGGCTTCAGTTATTGATCGCGAAGGTGTTAGGCACCCGATCAATCTGCTCGTAGGCGGTCTTTACTTATGGCCAAATGATAAACAAAAAAAATAAAATGAACGACACTCCTCCTTGCCTGAAGGCACTACGATCCTATTTGAGCCCCCCGCAATCGCCGAAATTTTGGCGGCGTAACGGCTCAAATTCTAGGATGGAAGAAAAGCAAAAGAAGGTAGAGGAATAGAGGGGAGAGTCAGAGCTCTCGGGTCCTTGTAGCACCGCTGTGGACCTTCGCCTTGATGCACTTCCGGTGAGCTTTCGATAGCAAATGGGTTGAGGAATGAGTTTGAACCTCCAAGGCTTAGAAGCTAGAAGGTAGGAGAAGAAGGCTAAGGCCTAGTTCTAGCAAAATCTAAGGGTTTGATGATGGAAAATGAGATCTAGAAGGGTGAACTCAGTTATGGAATTTTGGAGGTTTAGTGCTCAAAAGGGAAGAGGGAACTCTCTAGGATTTTCTCTCTTTTGAAAAATTTTCAAGCCCTTCAGCAAGGGGGGGTGGCTCTCTATTTATAGAGTTGGATGGGGTTAGTGAAGGGTTAAAGGGCTAATTGGGTTAGCAATTAGGTAATAAAGATATAAGGTTTTTCAGATTTTTGGGAGCTTAGATAGGTGAGAAATGGGTTTAATGGTAGATGATAGGGTGAGACTATAAATGGCTAAAGGGTTGCAAATAGAACTAATGGGGGTGTAATAGTCCTAAAGAAACCCACCCCGGACTTTGGGGTGGTCAACAAGTCAAACCACAAATTCGAAATCTAGACATTTTCCCAAAAAATACTATTCCTAAGCTTAGCGTGTATATTATACACGCTAGGCTTGGGAATAGTGTTCCCTGAGAAAATAGGAAGTCTGGGGCCCACTTTGGAGCTCAATTCTGGAGGAAGAAGCCAATTTTGTCTAGCGTGTATAATAAATATGCTAGGCCAATTTCAGTCAAAAATTGGCCTGACATGTGTAATGTACAAGCTAGTGTAATTTCCTGCATTTTTGTACATTTTCAAATTGTCATAACTTTTGATACACAAATCAGATTGAGGCGATTCTTGGCCCGTTGGAAAGCTGGGAACATACACTTTTCAATGGTATAGGATTTAGCACTAGAATAGGTCTATAAAAACTTTGACACTCCTCTTTCTATCCACTACTCAAGAGGGTTCGAATCGGGCCCGGGAAAGTTTCTAATGGGTTGGGAAAGGCCAAGGTTGATTCCTAAGGGTTCGGGATGATTCCTAAGGGTTTTGGGATGATTCCTGAGGGTTTTTGGGATGATTCCTAAGGGTTTGAGAGATGCTTTCAGAAGCTCGGGGGTACAACTTGCTCGAAGTATGTGTCGATTGAGCCTTGGGCCAAATTTGAGTGTCTACAGATGCCCCTCTTTGGTATCTGATCACTAGTGATCACATGCCAAAGAAAGAGACATCCGAAGAGGCCCAAGGCAACACTCACGGGTCCGCTGCATTCAAAGCGAACCTCAAACATCAAGAAAGTAACAAAAAAATAACTAAATGGACAGTGACGTATGCCCAACACTTGAGAAAACGTGCGTCACTGGAGAGTAACGGAAGCCCAACACTTGGGAAAACATCCGTTCCTCAAGGCTACCGGTCCCCATGCATTTGGCTACATTACTGGGAAAAACCATGATGGCGTATTTGAAAATACATGATGTTTGAGATTCATTTCGAACAAGACTGCCCCGTGAGTGGGAGGGTGATCGATCCATACTTAAAGATTAGCGTAAAGCAATGACGAGAAGATCCACAATTTGTGTCCAATCTCATGAGGCATTGATTGCCCCATTTGATCGGACATGAGTGCCCTTACGTGAAGTAGGGTTCAAGTTCTTTGAGAGAACTCATCGACCCCGAAGATAATTTAGCACAACTACCCGAGCGGAGCAAATATTGATGCCACAACACTTTTTGGGAGTGTGTGCCATTTTGTGACGGTGACTTGTCACCATTCTTTCTTTCTTTTTTTCTTCTTCTTTTCTTTGTTTTGTTATTTTTTGTTTATATATTTATATATATTATTATTATTGTTTTGGGTTTATATATTATTATATATATATATACGAGAGTTCGGCGTCTCGCGTGCATAACATGGCTGCCAGACTTAACCTGGGTAAAAAGAACAATTGCTTGGAGGAAGACACATGCCTTGCGCATATATCATACATGCTAGGCATTTTCTGGGCATTTTTTTGTCTAGCGTGTATATTATGCACGCTAGGCATTTTCTAGACATGTTTGATCTAGCGTGTATATTATACAAGCTAAGTGTTTTTCGGACAGTGGTGGGCCTATGAGGCCCAAGAATGCACTCCTTTTTCTTTATTTTAAGTTGGGTTTTAAATTTTGCTCTAATTTTTTTGTCTTTTCTTCCCGAGGGTGGGTCCATTGTCCTACATCGAATCGTGATTCTTTAAACGACTTTGTGACCATGGACTCGCTTCAT
The DNA here is from genome assembly GCA_021018995.1 of Chloranthus sessilifolius. Taxonomy (NCBI): domain Eukaryota; kingdom Viridiplantae; phylum Streptophyta; class Magnoliopsida; order Chloranthales; family Chloranthaceae; genus Chloranthus; species Chloranthus sessilifolius. The sequence continues at coordinate 25,397,702 of CM037597.1, read as the reverse complement.
GACCCTGCCCTTCCGGGGGGGTGATTTTTATACTTCTCTCCTTGGGTGTAGGGCCCAACTTTCTAAAACATTGGCTTGATAGTTTGAACGAGAGCGAGCTCGTGGGTTTAGATAGACTCAGGTTTGCTCGTCTCTCCAATTTCCTTGATGTTCCCTTATTTTGGGAACTTATCCATGCGACAGTTTCTCATTGGGATGTAGAAACCCATGCCTTCCACTTTGGAACCCGTGAGCTGACTTCGACACTTGAAGAACTCTCTGTTTTATCAGGTTTGAGGTTACATCGCGGTCTCATTAAGGTGGTACCAAAACTAGGTTATACCAAGATTGCCCACGCGACTTTGGGCCTGAAGAGAAGTGAATATGAGAAGAGCTTTGCTTGTGGACCCACCAGGTGTTCGGTGAAATTCCTGAGAGAACTTTTCTGCTATGAAAGTTTCCTCATCGGTTTCGATCAGAAATATTCATAACGTGAATGCTTTTGCCCTTTGCCTTCTCTCGGAGGTCCTCTTTTACACGGGCGGAGAGAGTTTCTCCCTTGCACTCTGTGACGTACTAGCAGAGCTTGAAAGGGGTCGCTTTGTGATGCATTTTGTGCTAGCCAAGCTTTACCGTGGTCTTAATGCCTTTGCCTCGGGCAAGGTGGAGTGCTTCAGGGGATGCCCTGCTCTTCTCTAGGGTTGGCTTGGGGAGCATCTTGCCATTTTGGGATCCGTGCCCCACTTTTATGTAGTCTAGGGAGAGGTAGCTCGTTGCTTTTTGGGTTGATGCTCCAAGTTGCCTCAGGGGAATACATGCGAGATGCATCTTTGGCTGACTGAGGCTGAGTTGGTATGAAGGCTTCCATGGCTTGACGACACCTTCCTGATAGTTTAACCTAGAGATTATGAGGGTATCTCCCTTCTAGGTTTGACTGATAGTATTCATTACTTCCCATCTCGGGTGCTACGCCAATTTGGCTATACTCAGCATGTGCCTTGTGCTGTGAGACCTCCCCTGTGTGGTTTGATTTTCTCTCTGGAGTCTTTTGAGGACTTGGATAGGATATCCGCTCTTTGGGAAATGCGTCAGTCGACACATATGTTCAATCTGGAGCAAGGGGCCTTCCTTTTGAATTCTCCAGAGTATGAGGCTTGACTACTATCTACGAAGCCCTTTGCATCGATTGGATCAGGTAGAGAGCAGCGATTCAGAAGGACCTTGGATGAGGAAAGAGTTGGCACTTCGAACCCAAATTGAGTTGCTGGTAGATGAGATGCGGGTCCTGCACAATTGTTTAGAGAAATAACAAGGCAGAACTGATGTTGCTGAAATAAGAGCCGAAGTTACAGAGTGTGAGGTCTTTCGCCTGGAAGGGGCTTTGACTGATGCTCTTAGTGCTACTGATGCTTCCCGGAAGCGATATAGGGGCCTCCATGGTTGGTGGATGATTGATCGGAATGCTCGTGAGGATGCTTTGTGTGCACAGATTTGTGTCTTGAAGTGCGAGTTGGGTCGTTTACCTGGTCCTGCACATACTTTTTGAACAGATCAAACACCATCGGAAGGGGTATAAGAACCCTAGATAGATATCTTTTTGGTATATTTATATATATTAGATGTTTTTATTTCTATTTCAAATTTGTAAAGGAGGAAACAGGGTGTCACACCAATTATCTTTTTGAGATGTGGTGTAAGCAAAATATGGACATGAAAATGGGAAAGGGAAATTTATTATCTTATATAAGTATTATCTTCTTCTTTTTTGATGTTTTTGTTGCTTCTCCTTTCAAACTTGTAAAGGGAGATATAGGGTGTCACACTGATTATCTTTTTGAGATATGGCGCAAGCAAAATATAAACATAAAAATGGGAAAGGAGAATTTATTATCTTATATAAGTATTATCTTCTTCTTTTTTGATGTCTTAACAATGAGACGAGGTGACGGGTCCGATTTTGAGCATAGTCGAACCCGTTCATGTGGTCGGACCTGAGTGAGGTTCAGGATCTTTACCAAGGTCGGAATGTCCATCCCTTTGGATTAAACCAACCTTTTATCCTTACCTTAGGCCATGAGTTTGACGGTGTGGTTTAAAGATCTATCTGATCAAGACCTGATTTGAACTAACATGAGCGGTCCGATTGGCGACCAGATAACCCGAAAATGAAACCAAGGGAGTAACTGATTTTCTCTTCTTTCTTTTTTTTTTTCTTTTTCTTTTAACCTTTTTTACTCACAGCGCCCAAGATGAGTTTTTATCATGCCTGTCATCGTCCTCTGTTTTACTCGTAGCGCCTTTTCAGGCTTCCACTATGTTCGAGGGTATGCACTTTTACCCTAGGCGCCTTTTCAGGTTTTCACCTGGTTCGCACAAGATCGCTCTTTTTATCGGCGGCACCCTTTTGGGTACCGCATAGCCTACTTATATATATTTTTCATTTTCTTTTCTTTTCATTCATTTTTTTCAAAGACCATGACACGGACGTTGATTCCGTCATAGCTGACTGGATGGAGTTCCTTGTTGCCCCTCAGCTTAGTTCGTGCTGACTCAACGGATACCATGACTGCTCATAGACCTTAAAGAGAGCTTTCTTTAGGGATGTATCGTGACCATGGGATAGGTTAGGAATTTTGAAGGTATTCTCGGGTTTCAAATTTTTTTCTTGATTGGATTCCAGTCATCGTAATACACTTCCTCCTTGGGGTATTTTTACTGTACTTGCCCCATGATTTTTTCTATCTCTTTTCTTTTCTATTTTTTGTTCCTTTTGCTTTTTTTTCAAACACCCTCTTTTTGTAATTTTTCTTTTCTTATGTTTTTGGATTTTGGTGGTAACCCTTTTCTCTCTCTTTTTGTTGGTATATACACACATTTTTCTTTTTTCTGGGAGGGTTAATGAAGGAAAGGCAAATGGCTAAAGTTGGGTAGCAAAGGGTATGAGCATTCAGGGACTCTTTTTGGCTACTTGGCCTTGAAATGATGGCCTCTTTTATGGGGTCCTTAAGCAGTCACGTATCCATCTTATCAACACTCACCTTGTTGCGGGAGACTAGGAGTAGAATCGTCGTACGCATCTAGCGTTGATGGGCTCAGGAAAATGATCCCCGTCCATGGTGGTGAAACGAAATGCGTATCCGCGAAACACATCTTTGATGGCATAGGGTCCTTCCCAGTTGGGCTTGAATTTCCCTATTGGATCTGCATGGAGAGAAGGGAAGATTTTCTTGAGTACGATTTTGCCCACCTATAAATCTTGAACGCGGATACGCTTGCTGTAAGCGTGTGCGATTCTTCCTTGTTAGACCTGGGTGTGATATAAAGCTTGAAGCCTCTTTTCATCGATCAGGCTCAATTGTTCAAAACAGGATCTCTCCCTCTCGGCTTCTGGCACGACTGACTCGACGAGGATGCTGAGGGAGGGTACTTCGACCTCAACTGGTAGCACGACCTCAGCTCCATACACAAGGGAGAATGGTGCTGCCCCTGTAGCGGTACAGATCGATGTTCCCCTATAGCGGTACGGAACGATGTTCGATAGGCCCATAATGTGAATGGTAACATTTAACTCCAATCTCGATAGGTGACAACACTCTTTTCAAGGATATGTACAAGTGTCTTGTTGGCGGCTTCAATGGCTCCGTTGGTTTACAGCCGATATAGTGACTAGCGATGATGTTTGATCTTGTACTGCTCGCATAAGGCTTTGATGCGCTTATTCGCATAGTTTGTGCCATTGTCTGTTATGATATCCTTGGGCATACGGAATTGATAATTAATATTATTTTTAATAAACTTCTCAACGTGACTGGCTGTGATGTTCTTATAGGATGCTGCCACTACCCATTTGGTAAAGTATTCAATGGCGATGAGGATGAACTAATATCCGTTAGAAGCTTTTAGATTGACCTTTCTGATGACGTCGAGGCCCCATGTGGTGAATGGCGGGAGCATGTATCAAACTGGAGTGTTCTTGGTATTTGTAGTAATTTTGAACGTGCTTGCAACAGTCAGCTTCCATGGTGGTCTAAAAATACCCTTACCGTAGGATCTTCTTGGCGAGCATGTGCACATTGACATGGACCCCTCATGCTCCCTCGTGGATCTCTTGCATGATGTTGGCTGCCTCGCTTTTCGTTAGGCATCTGAGCAGGATACTGTTATATGACCACTTGTAGAAGCATTCGTCACAGATGACATAGTTCACCGCTAAATGTTGGATGGTCCACCTATTGGTTTTGAACGTGCCTTCATGGAAAGCTCGAGTTTCGAGAAAATTCTTGATATTTGAGAACCATGGAGGCTCATCATCTGTCTTTATGGATCCTTCGATCTGGAGGCAGAAAGCAGGCTTGTTTCTTTGTCCGATCATGATTGGCTTTATTTCAACGCCATATGGTATTTCAACCATTGATGCCAAGGTTGCAAGTGCATCGACAAATCAATTTCTCGCTCGTGGGACATAGGAGAAAGTAACGTCGTTGAAGCATGTGATCAAGTCTTCGAGGTGCTCATGGTATGAGATCAACTTCTCATCCTTTATTTTCCAGTCTCCGTTTGTTTAGCATATGATCAGCCGTGAGTCTCCAAACACCCTGAGGTGAGTTACGTTTAGGTCAAGAGCTGCTTGTAGCCCCGCTACACATGCTTCGTATTTGGCCATATTATTGGTGTAGGGGAAATTGAGATTGATAGAGACCAATAGGTGAGACCCTTTTGGTGAGATTAGAATAGCTCCGACTCCTTGGCCTTCAGTATTTTATGCCTCGTCGAAGTGCATTACTCAGGACTCTTTTGTTTCTTCTATATCATCCTCTGTCATGAACAAGATGTCCTCATCTGGGAATTCGGCTCTCAGAGGCTCGTAGTCAGGTAAGGGATTCTCGGCAAGATGATCAGCGAGTGCTTGCCCCTTGATTAACTTTTGGGTGACATGTGTGATGTCAAACTTAGATAAGAGAAGTTTTCAGTGTGCAATTTGACCAGTGAGAGCCGGCTTTTCAAATAAGTACTTTAAGAGATCCATTCGAGCCAGGAGGAGAATTGCCTGAGATAACAAGTAGTGACGAAGCCTTTGTGTGGCTCATACGAGATCTAGGCATGCTTTCTCCAGATGAGAATAGCGTGTATCGTAATCGATGAACTTCCATGCTCAGATTGTAGATGGCATGTTCTCTTCTTTCGGTCTCATCATGCTACCCTAGAACACATCCCATCAAAAATTCCATTGTGGAGAGGTACATCAAGAGCGGTCTCCAATGTACTGGTGGTACCAAAACTGGCAGGTTGAGGAGATAACCCTTGATTTATCGAATGTTTCCTATCATCGTTTCACTTGACAGGCGAATCTTTCCTTAGTAGCTTGAAGATCGACGTGTAGATAGGAGTTAACTATGCAATGAACCAACTAATGTAATGTATTCTGCTCAGGAAGCCTCTGACTTCTTTCTCGATAGATGGTGATGGCATTTCAACAATGGCTTTCACCTTGACTGGGTTAACTTTGATGCCTCTTCTGCTAACAATGAAGCCTAGTAGCTTTCCTGATATGGCGTCGAATGTGTATTTTTATGGGTTTAGACGTAGCCTGTACTTTCTCAGTCTTTCGAATAATTTTTGGAGGTTCACCAGATGATCACCTCTCGCCCGTGACTTGGCTATCATGTCGTCGACATAAACCTCGATTTCTCGGTGCATCATATCGTGGAACAGTGCTGCCATTGCTCTTTGATACATTGCCCGAACATTTTTCAATCCGAAAGGCATGACTCGGTAGCAGAAAGTTTCCCATGGAGTAATGAACGCTGTCTTCTCTCGGTCTCCTTCTGCCATCTTAATCTGATTATATTCAAAGAATCCGTCCATGAACGAGAGCATCTCATGCCTTGCAGTGTTATCGACCAAGATGTCGATGTGGGGCAACAGGAAGTCATCCTTTGGGCTCGCCTTGTTGAGATTTCTGAAATCAATGCACATGCAAACCTTTTAATCTTTTTTTGGTATTGGGATGATGTTGGCTAGCCACTACGGGTATTTGGAGACCATGAGAAACCCCACGACATACTGCTTTATGACTTCATCCTTCACTTGTAGCATCCATTCCGGCCGGAGACGTCTCAACTTCTGCTTGACTGGCTTAATGTCGGGATATAGCGACAACTCATGCTTGACCAAATCGGTATCCAAACCAAGCATATCCTCATATGACCATGCAAAGACGTCTTAGTATGACCGAAGGAAATCAATCATGCCTTTTCTTTTCTCGAGAGACAACAACGTTTCGATCTTAGTGATTCTAGGAATCTCCTCGGTACCTAGATTGACATCTTCAATTTCTTCAACAATTGGGGGAGGGCCATGCTCAAAATCGATATACCATTCAAGGAGCTCATTGGAAAGCTCCTCGATTAAGTCCTAGCCATCCAAATCCATGACTCCTACCTCGTGTTGTATTTCTATAGGAAAGAGGTCGACTTTACGTCGGGCGAGTTCTTCTACTAAGGCATCATTTTTCTTACTTTTTTCAAGAATTTTGAAAGAATTTTTATTTTTTAATTATATATATTTTTTTATGGTTTTCCTTTTCTTAGGAGATGGGCCCTTGGCAAGGCGGGTCTATACACATGACATTGCCTACCAAGGGCTAATCTCACTTTTTATAAGTTATTTTTTTTGGGAAGCTGGTGCCGTATTTATGGCTACTTGATGCTTCCAGAGTCAGGGGTATTGATACCCAATTTCTTAGCTGTGGTGCTGTACTTTTACTTGGTCTGATGGAGGAGACTGATTGAAATGGACTTTGAGAGTCAGCCTCCATCATATTTATCATTGGTTCATCTGGGACCCAGTCTTCAAACGTTAACAAGGGTTTGTGGTGGTTTATGCCTGAGGTTGGTATTGACGGGGGTACCTCCTCCTTAAAAAGGGGCAGGGAGGCCAGGTCTATTTTCATGTTGGGAGTGATGATTCATGGGCTGGTTAGGTGGACAGTGGTTGTTGGTTTGTGTGGGGTCAGCTTTGTTGTCCCATTCTGATAAATTTTTATAACCCCTACGCTTACAAATGTGCTTCGGATGTGAGGTCTCGGACGGGTTTCATCTTCCAGGCCTATCCCCCTGGATTTCACTATGGCAATGGTGCGGGCCTTTTCTTTGGCCTCTTGGACCTCTTCTTCGGTAGGCTTGTAGCCTAAGCCGAATCTGACTCATTGTCCACCCTTCGCTCTGACTGGGTCCCTCCTGCCTAGTAAACGAGAGCCCAACCCTTTACCTCTCTGGTAACCCCACTTTTAGAGCATTCCTACTGCTGCAATCATTCCTCCTCCAGTCCTTATGGTGACTCTTCTGAGGGGTTCGGGGATTACTATTGACACATCATACTGAAAGCTGTAGAGATCTGTGTCTTCAGCTGTGTGTGGCACATCCAACACCTCAACACTAACGAGATCACCAAGTCCCTTGCTTCTATCGTGATATTGAGGGGTTTAGAATGATTGCTCGAAAGATCAGCGCCCGAAAATGAGATGGCGTTGGGAGCCAATACCTGCCCGATTATCTGCCCTACCTCATCTGGGGACACTTTGTTGGATACATGTGCGTCTTTCAATGCTCCCATTTAAGCTTGGAAGTGGAGTGGAGACGTCATCAATAGGTCCCATATGGTGATGTGAGCTGACATTCTTTTCGGATGTGTTTTCAGCGTGTGCTCTCTGCTCATCCTTTCTATGGGGTGTACTGTAACAGGTTCCTTTTTATCTTCTGGTCGGGCTGGAACTGGTATTTTAGATTGCTTAAAGATCCTCCCTGATCGCGTAATGAATTCAACTGCCCCCTTGCTGCTGCTGCCCGCATTGATGCCCGTCTGATTGTAATTGAGCAAGATCTAGTGGGGGTCATAGGTTGTCCCCATGATCTGAAATGGGTTAGATGAGGGTATCAGGGGTGCCTAGATTGTTGGTGTAGGATAACTGGATAACACATGGTTGACTTATGCTATAGGTGAATAGGTTGGAGGAATGGAGAAAGTGGGCCAAATGTGGTCCATGGGAATTACGGATGACCACACTGAGAGTGATGTGGCACAGTGAGGCCAATGGTAGCTGTTTGGTGCCGGAGGGGGTGATGGGGAAAACTAGGCATTAAGTAATTGGTAGGCAATACTGCTACATACGGTTGATATAGTGGCGATGGATCTAGACCAGTTTGGACATAATTATTGGTGGCTGGCGCTGGGAAGTACATCCTCAGATCTAAGGGCTCTGCTTGAGGTGTTGGATCGGGGAAGTAACCGGCTAAGTTTAAGGGCTCGACTACTCCTATACTTCTATCCTCCTTATTCCCTCACTTTGGTGCTATGAAGTTCTCCCTGACCCTAGTATATTATGAAGGATCAAACTCTTCCTCGTCTTCTTCTATCATTTTGATAGCGGGCCTTGGGCTCATTCCTCCTGGTGGGTGCGGCGACAGTGGAACCTGATGGATGTTTGCATGCTGGTTTACCGGGGGAAGAGCCAGAGGGATGATTTTCCCAGTTTCTATCAGATCCTATAGTGCATGCTTCAAGGGAAAGCATCGGTCGGTTGGGCCCTTGGTGGAAATTGTAATGAGTATTGGGATCATAATTTCTTGGGATTGGGTTTGGCGGCGGTGCAGTTAGAAGGGCATAAAAAGACCTTTTTCAACTAACAACGGTAAAAGGATGTTCAAGGATTGCCCCAATGGTGAAGAAACTTGATTGAACCGGGCCCTTCTTTGTTCTGGGGTCATCAGTGGCCCCTGCCCATTGCCTGTTCTCTGTATTGGTTTGACTCATGCTGGGGCTAGCTGTGCTGCCTTGAACTAGTATGGGGAAGTACTAGTGTTGGGCTGTATATTTATGATTGTTTGCACATCTGCCCCGATTCTTTTATCATTTCTCTGCTTTGTGAACTTGTGGATCCCGCTGGTTACGATTTTGTTTAACCGCCTCTCTCTTATTGCATCCTCACAATGATTGACATTTCTTACCAAGTCAGCAAAGTTGGATTACTGTTGGTACACCAAGAAATTCGAGATGACTGGCAGAGTGCTTTTCGAGATCATCTCAATTTGCTCATTATCGGGTATTCGATTTCTTACTTGGGTTGCCAAGGCTCTCCATCTCCCCAGGTAGTCGCTGAATGATTCATCGGGCTTCTGCTTTAGTCAAGCTAGATCAAATTTGCGGGGCTCGATGCCTATTTCAAAGTTTTAATTATAGATGGTTCAAGGGAAGTGAACCATCTCAAAGCTGGGCCCATAAGGCTGTTTGAAACACTTTGATGAGGAGTCATTCATCTCCGCCCTACTGGCACATATCCCCACAGTAGGACTTGAGGTGTGCAATAGGGTTACCCGTGCCATTGTACTTATCAAATGTTGGCATCTTGAATTTTGGGGGTAAAGGTACCTCTACAAATAAGCATAGGTCGAAAAAATCAGTGGCATAAATTTCGGCCCCACCTATGTTCATAAGCTATTTTTGGATCTTGCCCACCCGTTCTTTTAGCAGCTCTGACTCTCTGGATGGTGGGGCTGGTCCCTTAATAGGCTATCTCCATTCAATTTTGACTGGCTGTGGGTTGGTCAATACGGGTTGTGAGGGGATGAAATTGGTAAATGCCCTTATGTAGGCTCCACTGTTCTGGGTTTCGTCCTCCTCATATTGGTTACTTGCTTCAATAACTGGGGGAGGAATCAGATTGATTGGATTTTGAAAGGTTTGGGCAATTGCTTGGTGAGGCCATTGTGAGTGGGGGAAGACTTGTTGGATGATTTGGGGGGGTAAATGGATGGGTAAATTGAGGGTTTTGGATAGGTGCCTAGTGAGGCGATTATGCTTGGTGAGCTGATTGGGTTGAGAGGTAAGAAGATGGATGAATTGGGGATGGTTGATGTTATGGGATGGATCCCCATATTGGGTTGGGTGTGAGGGATGTGAATAAATGGGGCTCATGCTGGTTTGAAGGATGGGATGAGAGGAGTTTATTATTTGAGGGGCAATGGGGGTTTGTTGGGGGTGAATGTAAGTGGGAAATTAGGGAATTTGTGGAGGGTTTGAGAATGTGACCCTTGGGTTTGGGCGTCGATGGGCTTGGGATTGGATATTAGGCTTTGAGTCCCACCTGCATGGTCCCATGGCTGATGTTAGGTGTTTTGGGTGGCAGGGACTATGGGCAGCTGATTGGGATTTTGGGGGAATGAGGTGTGGAGATTTTGAAGGGTTTGTGATGGATTTGTATATAGTTGGGTTTGAGGAGGAAGGCTTTGGGGGGCCTTCCAAGCAGTATAGGCTTTAACTTTGTCTTCCATCATGGCTATTGGGTTGGTTATGGGGGTGGATGTGGGTGGCCCTCCCAATGATGGGGGTGTATAGGGAAAATTTGGTATGGCTTGGGGAAAATTGGGCATGACTTGGCTAGATGGATGAGAAAAATTGGGTATGACCTAGGTAGATGGGTGAAAATGTAGTGAATTTGGATTGGATGTGGAGGGAAAGTGAGGTGTATGCGGAGTGGATGTGGGAAAATTGGGCATTGGATTGGATGTGGATGGGGGAAAAGTAGGTGTATGCTGGGTGAATGTGGAGGAATGGGGTGGACTTTGGTTTGATGTGGATGGAAAAGCGGGCATGGTTTGAATGGATGGGGGAGAATTGGGCATAGTTTGATCGGAAGAGGGGAGAAAATGGGATATAGTTTGGGTGGATGTGTGGGGAAAATGGGGTGGATTTTTATTTGATGTGGGAGGAAAATGGGGTGGAAATGTGGAAGAAAAATAGGGTTGATTTTGAGTTGAGGGGGAGGGGAAATAGGGTGGATCTTGAGTAGTGGTGGATGGAAAAATGGGTGCACCATATGGTCCGGTGAGGTTAAATCGGGATTGGGGGGAATCGGAGATGGGTATCTCTTCCATATGGGAATGTGTTGGGAAATGCGGTGGGGATGAATCGGGGTCAGCATAAGCCAGATCGATTGCCGAGGACATGGTTTGGCGGTGGGTCGGGTATGGATTCCTCGGCTGAGGCCCGAACACTTTCTTCCTCCTTCCCCCACGGGATGATGGAGGGTACGGTGTTGTTGTTGTTGTTATGACACCACAAGCTCTCTTTTTTTGGATTTTTGGTTTGATTGATTTTTTGGTTTATTTTCGGATTTTGTATATGACAAAAAATTCTTCTCCCTTGGATCAATATGGTGCTTTTTCCGGGGCCTTAGAACTCCCTTTTTAGGTGGTGTTTACACCCTTAATGTCTCCCACGGTGGGATTCCAATGCACCTTGGAAGAATCAAAAGAAGACCTTTGATCTATGTAAGGGAACGGAAATCCACGCGACGACCCGATCCCTTGAAAGAGTTAATAAGAGGGCGACCTCTCTTCACCGACGAGGGTATTTTGGGTATCGATGGTATATGAATTATCGAGGGTATTAAAATCACTAAGCGGGGGGCTCGGGAATGGTTAAAAAAGGCCTCAGATTTGGGCTGCTCGAGCCAGAATAGGCTAGCGTATATATTATATACGCTAGGCTAAAATTCTGGAGATTTGGCTTAGCGTGTATATTATACACGCTATGCTAAAAAGTGTATATATATATATATATTTATTTTTATTTTTATTTTTATTTTGGACAATAGCAGCAGACCCGAGTTGGTCTATATTTTTTGGGTTTTCTGGAAGCAGTACTTCCGGGGACTTTTTTTTTTCTTGTTATTTTGGGTCCCTCCTCACCATACCTAGGGATACAAGGCCTGTTCAGTTCAACTAACGCGCTCTCCCACGGGTTTTAAGGCTTACTAACAGCTCGGTCGCCCACCTGATATACCTCTGACGCAAGTGCCTTCTCAGATACTGGATGGGGTGGTTCCTTTCGAGATCATCACCACTAGGGCTGCCGCTCTATCGGGAATCGGGACGGGTATATCGCTACCTATTCCCCGCTTTTAAAACCTACTTGCGTACAAATGAATTAAGTCCACTTAGTTCAATTTTTAATGTTCAGTTTTAAGGGAGTTTTTACTTAAATTAAAAAATAGGTGGTGAGAATCCTGTGCCGCCTCTACGAGCCGGTGTCCACTGTTGGAATATGATGACGAGAAATGTAGGTGCTCAAGTAGGCTTGCCAAATGGTTAAGGCATTTAAACAACAAAAATAAAACTAAACTATCAAGTAACCCGCCAATCGACTAAGGTGGTAAAGAGCTCAAGTAGGCCGCCAATCGGTTAAGGCGCATAAATGAAGGAAAAGTAGGGGTAAGTGAAAAAAAAATACAAAATCGTAGGGGTAAGTAAAGATGATGAAATCGTAGGGGTAGGTAAGAAAAACAAAACTTAGTAAAAAGAAGGAAAACACATGCAAAGGGGGCCAACTTCAAGTAGAAGCTCTAAAAAATCCCCAACAGAGTCGCCATCTGTGCAACCGTGGACTTTGCGAGGGTCCGTTGCGATGATGTGCACTCTCCAAAAAATGATGGAATCGCCACCCGGAGCTTTTGGTGACCCGGTATACCTCAGAAATCAATACAGAAGCATCGAAGTGCAAAAATATAACTCCGATTTACCGGTCATTGCCAAAGGCTCTTGGGTAGGGGCTTTGGTTATTGATTGGGAAGGTGTTAGGCACCCGATCAACCTGCTCGTAATTGGTCTGTATGTATGGCCAAATGATAAACAAAAAAAAACAAAATAAACGACATTCCTCCTTAAACAAAGGCACTATGATCCTATTTGAGCCCATCGCAATCATTAGAATTTCGGCGACATAACGACTCAAATTCTAAGCTGGAAGGAACGCAAAAGAAGGTAGAGGAATAGAGGGGAGGGCCGGGGCTCTCGGGCCCTTGTAGCATAGCTGTGGACTGATCGGACCCAAAAGTTGTATAAAATATCCCAAAATTCTGACCTTGTTAGACCCCAATTAACCACTAATATATGCTTTTAGATCGTGTTGTGTTGCAACAGGTATAGAAGCTGATTAAATGACAAACATCTTAAAAGTGCAAAGTTATGAATATACCCAAGCAAAAGGCAAGGATCCAAGGAAGAATTGATGAAGGAACGCATCCAAAGCTTAACTGGACCGGTCGACATTGCAAATTCGACTGGTCGAAACAACGCAGCCGAGGAGACTTCCACTTGAAGAGAAAAGGTCTTAAATGAACCGGTTCGATCGGTCAGTACCCCAAAAAGAGCTTCAGAGATATAAAGTGAGACCGATCAGGACTTAGCCAACTTATCAAAACTGGAAGAACAGAATGGAGAATTTATAGAGGAATTAATCGATAGGTTGGAACCTGAGTCTACCGGTCTATTAATTCATGAAGTCGAAGCCCCTGCAGGTTATCTTTGACCTGGAGAAGGAAAGCAAGCTCAGCCGGCGTCCACTCTTCAATAGGTGGAATAACTCCAAACCGTACGGATGACCTTATATAATCATCATCCTTGGAGGAATTTTAGGATCTAAAGAATCCTTACCATGTGTATTTGTTCTAGGGCCTTATAGTCTATAAATAAGGACCCTAGGGTATAGTTTGAAGAGATTCGCACACCAAAATCTTTCTAGAGGGCTCTAACGTGAGTTTTAGTGGATTAGATTAGGAATAGTCTGGAATGGAGAGAGATTGATTGTGATCATCGATTAGAGCCTTCTTCAGTGATGAAGAAGGACTCTGAATCGATGTGTGCGTAAAGCTTCAGCCAGGGATCTCTTGTAAATATTAGATGATTATTCAATAAAGTGTTATTTATTTTTCTATTTTTAATCCCTAGAATGGTAAGATTGCATGTTGGAGGTCCCGAGAGTCATTGAGAACGAGCGATTGTAGAGGTTTATTTCTAATTAACGAAATCTCAGTGGCCTTGTAGGGATTGGGGTTGGATTAGGTAGAATACTCGCCGACGAACTAGGCCTTGTACAATGATGCTTAATGATTAGGTTATCTAACTCGCGATTAAATCTCGCTAAGTTATAAACGAAGCAACTGAGCTTATAGCCAGGAGTTGGGATACCAGGGATTTATTATAGGAAAGTTGTAGGTTTTATTGGGTACTAATATGAAATCCAAGGGAGATTCTTGACTGCCTTTTCTTCTCCTATTTCCAATTATTTAGATTTTCTTTTATTTGTTTTAGTATAAATTAGGAAATCTAATGTTACAAAATATTTCATAAAATAAAAGTTAAATAAGAGATAGACGAAAAATCCTTGTGGTTCAACACTCTTGTACTTGCCCTAGTACATATGAATTTGTGCACTTGCAAGGTTTTGAAATTAAAACGATCAAGTTTTTGGCGCCGTTTATGGGGATTTCGGCTTTATTTCTCATTTGATTTCTGTTTTCCTATATTTTTGTGTCATTATACTAACTGTAAAGTGTGTATTGTAGGTTTGGAGAATCGAAGGCTCAAAAACATCAAAGCTTGTCACGGCGCTGTGAGAGGTGAAGGTACGCATTTTTGATTCCCCAATAATAAACTAACTATTTTTTTTTTCTGTTTATGCCAAGGTTGAGGTCACAATTTCCTTCTCTTGAGTGACTAGACCTTGAGCTTGAGAGGACGTGTCGATGAATTCGCGCTGGTTCTCAGTCCTCTCAAAACGTCGTAAGTTTTGAACGTTCTAGCTCCCCTGCCCTACCTTCAATTCAATTTAACATGGAGGGAGAAAACAAAATGAGGCTAAGACGTTGAGGAAATATTATACACTGTCAACTCTTATAACTCCCTCTTGTATTCGATTACTCGCAGCAGTTGGAAATGGGAACTTCAAAATTAAGCCCAACCTTATTCAAATGCTTCCTAGCTTTCATGGGCTTAACAACGAAGATCCCTATGACCATCTTACAACCTTTTTAGAAGTCTTGACTCTCTTCAAAATTAATACGCTGACAGAAGAGGCTGCTCGTATAAGGCTCTTCCCGTTCTCATTAAAGGATAAGGCAAAGAGATGGCTGACTTCTTTGCCTAGGGATTCGATTACCACTTGGGAACAACTCTAAACAAAATTCTTAGTCAAATATTTCCCAGTTGGCAGGACGAACATCATTCGGAGGACCATAACATCATTCAAACAAGATCCAGATGAATCCTTTCATGAGAGCTGGGAGTGCTTAAATGAACTTCTGCACAAGTGTCCCCATCATGGGGTCCTAAATTATCAAATCGTGCAAGGCTTTTATGAAGGGTTGACTGAGTCAAATCGACAGATGATAGATGCTTATTGTGGGGGAATGTTTCTCACAAAGATCGCAGATGACGCTCGGGAGCTGTTTGAAAACTTAAGTGAGAATTCGGTGCAACAAGCCGCATCGAATAGGATTGATCCCGAGGTTTTGTGAGTTGTACCCCCTAAGCGAGGAGATATATACGAGTTGAAACCACCGACGAATATTTCTACTAAGGTAGAGGCTTTGGAAAAGAAATTTGAATCCATGTTGAGTGCGAAATCGCACTCAATAGCTCAAGTGAGTGAGGTTTGTGGCATATGCCAAAGCCCGGCTCATACACCTCCCAATTGTCCAGCTGCTCCATTATACCCCGAGGCGGTACAGGAACATATAAATGCTGCAAATTCCTTCCAGAGATCGGATCCAAATAATTTTGGCAATACCTATAATTCGAGTTGGAGGAATCATCCGAATATGGCCTGGAAGAGCAATGCAGATCAGGGTTCTTCTCACCCTTATAGGCCTGCATTCAATATGCAACCTCTGTAGTTCCAAGGCCAACAATAGAATAGACCTCGATGGAGTAACAATAACTTAAAGGAGATTATGTTGTAAGCAGCACAAAGTTGGCAGCAACAATCTCAACAACAAATGCAGTTGCTCCATTCCCATACTCAGTCCATTGCTAAGCTGGAAACCCTAGCTTGGGAAATTAGCAATTGCTTTGAACAAGAGGGACGAGGACCGGTTACCGTCTCAACCGGTTAATAATCCAAAAGGTCATGTCATGGCTGGAGAGACTTTGTCTTCCCCTGACCTGCTAGCATCACAGTGAGCACATGAACCTAGTCGAGCTACATACATAACCGTAGTGCTTCTTGGGAGGAAACCCAAGTTCATTGTAAAATATTAGTTTAGGATATAATTATTAGATTTAATGTGTTTGGGCTTGTGTAGGTATTAGGGAAGAAAATAAAAAGAAAAATAAATAAATAAGTAAGAAGAATATTGGGCTGAGAACTGAGTTCTCTACCAATTATTCGACTGGTCGAAATAGATTTCGACCGGTCAATTTAATCTAAAAGGGAAGAAAGCAGACTAGTCGAACATGGATCGACTGGTCAATAGAAACACAATGGTTTCTATTTGCTACATTCTGACTGGTCGAAGCACTTTCAACCGGTCGGTTAACAGGGATCTGCTTTAGAACAGAGGCACTGCGGGAGAATTGTATTTCTCCTACTTTTGTGATCGATCGAAACGGTTTCGACCAATCAGGATATTCTGGGCTTAGGGCTATATAAGGCTCTAAGACCGGCTGGAATTACATTTCAACCAGTCTTGCCCTAGCTTCCCTGTATTCTCTTCTTCTTCTTCCTGTAGCCTGTGAATTTCTCTGCGGACTCTGTGAATATTGTACATGTCGTGTTGCATTGCACGCATATATAGATAGCACGAAAGTGATAGTCTACTCGTAGCAGCAACATTCACGCTTCCAAGGTAATCCCAAGCTTTTCTTCTTTATTTGGGTGAGTTAGGAAATGGTTTCAAAGCGCAACAAAGGCAAGGCACCCATGGTGGATGCCCCGCCTAAGAAAAAAGCACGAACCACTGTGCCGCTGATAGTGCTGGTATCCGAATTGGCACAAGGTCATCAGCTGTTATGCCACAGGCATCAACGGCTGTTCTCGAGACTCAACCCCTACAGCGGGAGACTCCAAACCCGTCAATGATGAACCATGTTTTCTTTATTGAACCCGAGTTCGATAGGAAATTTTTTTGCCAGTTGCCTGAGGCCCATTTTGCACTGGCCGACTTTAGGTGAGCAGGCCTC
This sequence comes from Chloranthus sessilifolius, assembly GCA_021018995.1. Taxonomy (NCBI): domain Eukaryota; kingdom Viridiplantae; phylum Streptophyta; class Magnoliopsida; order Chloranthales; family Chloranthaceae; genus Chloranthus; species Chloranthus sessilifolius. Next base: position 25,380,708 of record CM037597.1, on the reverse strand, counting down.
GAGCATCTATTGATTCCATCAGTGATGGTAGTTTACCCTCGTCTTTTTCACCATTTCTATCATAACCGTACTTATAGCATTGGAGAGCATGAGAGGTTTTTAACCAAGGTCGACGGTTTCGACCATTTAATAGACAGGGTAGCATTAGTCACTGCCTGTGGTCTCCTTGTTGCATACCCTATGGGAAGTGGCCTGGTAATAGGCCAAAATTCCCATAATTTACTGAATTGGTGAATGCCGTTTCAGGTAAACCACCAGTGGGCCCCACTTATACCACACGAGCCACCCTTCGACCCAAACTTGAGTCCAATTACACACAAGACCCAACGTCGTGGGGACCTTCTGCGGGTCCTTTACGCCGTAATCAAGGGCTAGTGGGTGTCGCTGGTGCAGTTGGTTTTCTTTTGGCTCCTTGATACCCTTAAGAAACTGGCGGCAGCCCGCTCCCACAAAAAGTGAATTCAACTCCCATATGGGAGAGCGATCACACACTTGTTGCTCCAACAGGGGTACAAGATCGACCCGCAGGAGCCACCAATGACAAAATTTCCCAAGCTTTATGATGCAGACCAATGGAGGAAAGCCAGGCCTACTGCTGCAAGGCAGGCTACCATAACCTCTTTCTCGGCCACGCTTCCGACGGAGACACCAATTGTCTCTGTACCTGACCCTGCTAGATCTATTGTTGGGGCAACCAGCACCACCATCCCGGTCCCTTCTTTCGCTTAACCTATACCATTTACGCCCTCACCATCACCACCACTTGAGATGGGCGACGCTTTCCATACCCCTTCGTCTCCTCGACCTCCATCTCCTTTCCCATGGGTTGAGACTACATCCATCCACTCACCTACCGTTGCACCTCCGGTAACAGTGCTTTTCACGGACCCTATTGTCACACCGGAGCGTGTACCCCATCCACTTCTATAACATCTTCTATACCCCCTACCATGTTCTTTCCCGACACTTCGACATCGGTGTCGGAGGCTATAGTGCCCTCCTAGATGAGGCCATTCATGGAAGCACTGCCCCATCAGTGGACCCACCTTTCTTGAGCACATCTCAGCCCACGGTGGAGTAGCGCCTTCATGCTTTAGAGGTGGGGCAATTAGAAATTTGTGCTGAACTCACCTCTTTGCGAGGGTTGTTGCATGAGGTATTGGGAGGATTTCTTTATTATTGTCACGAACGGGTTCGAGTGGGTCTCCCCACGATGATGGACCTGCTCATCCGTCTAGTTCATCCCCCCTTCCACACCTCCTGCTGATGACTCATTCATCGAGGATGACTCAGCCATTGCCCCACCTGAGGCCCCTCCTACAGAGCCTGTTGCTCCGGCCCCCCCACCTTCATCAGGAGAGTCGGAAGCCAACATCGCTCCCGGGCCTACCGAGTTAGAGGAGCCCAACTCCTCATCAATCTCGCATGGGATTGTGCACAAGGTGCCCAAGGATAGGACCTCCTTGGCATTGGTTATGCACCACAAGAGCCCACTTGACATTGTAGTGTCCGGCCCCTCCACCTGGGCAATTATACCTTTCTATGGTAAACCTACTAGGTCCTGGGTTGTGGTGGATGCCCCTCTTGTCCATGCTTTGGGAGTGTATACCAATGCACTTGAAGATGAACTTTCCCATTCCAACACTGCATTAGCCGCTGAGAGAGCGACGACAATTTCTCTTCGGGAGAATTGGCGTATAATGAAAGGGGATTATGAGGAAGTTAAGCTCAAAATGGCATATGAGGGGTACTACCGCAAGGAGGATGCTAGATCTTTCGTGGAAGCTACCTTGAAGCATGTTAGGGATCGTATTCAATGGGAGAAAGATATGAACAACTTGCGTAACCAATTGCCTCCCATTGTCCTCTATACCGACGATGATGACTTACGTGGTTCCACCCTTCTCTCTCATGGGAAGGATGTACCCTTGCAGCCACCTCCCCCCTCATCATTTACCCAAAAGCAGACAATGCTTTAAGTGGATTTATTTGTGTTGTGTGAACCAATTTGATATATTCTACACTTGTCTTCTTGTTGTGTATATTGGATACTTTTCTTTTTGTGCAATGAGGACATAACACCACTTAGGTTTGGGGGTGTTGTGTCCAACTGCGTGGTTCATGACATTAAAAGTCTTCCATCACATACTGGACCACTATTTTTAATACCCTCAAAACCTTGTTTTGAAAATCATCAAAAATTTATTTTGCCGATGTTTTCAAAAATATAGTCAAAGATACAAGTATGCTTTAATTTTGACATACCCATGCCATGACAAAACTATAGTTGTTTAGGATAAGCAGTCCCAATATAAACATTTAAGGACTGGTCTGAATTCCATGCTTAGAAAATTTTTACACCATTTTCCATGCTTAAGCCTAGAAATCAAAGGATTAGTTCGAATATGAAATTTTAGGATTCCAAGAATTGACTAAAACTAGTGAGCTTTAAAACCTTTGTCTGACGCCTTTGATGAGTGCTAAATAAACTCGGAGTATCATTGAAATTCGTGCTTAAACTATTTAGTCCCATACACTTACTTTGGTTTGTTGATCATGCATTGTTCATATCATGGCACTAGAACTCATTGTATCTGAATTCAAAACAAATAGTCATCGTTATCATCGAGAAAGGAAATGATCAAAGGCCATCTATTGGCTCGTTTGTGCCCAAAATGCTCCATCTCATACTAATTTACCTTTTGCAACCCCTTTGAGCCTCATCAAAAAATTATTGCCTTTATATGTTCTTCTTAAGCCTCATTAACTATAGCCTGCTGCCAGTGCTAAAAATGCAAGGCCTTACCCTTAAATCTCTGAGAAATTGGGAAAGAGGGATGAGAGCCAAAGAAGAAAATAATGGAGTGGGAGAGATTCTTACGAGAAGCATATGGAAAAATTGAAAAAGAAAAAAGGAAAAGAAGAAGAAAAGAAAAATACAATGAAAAAGGTAGAAATATGAGGTGGTGATTCAAAGAAAGAGTTGAAAAAAAAGAAAAAAAAAAAAAGCAAAGAGAAAATTCTGAAAAATCTGAAGAAGAAAGAGAAAAAGTAGAAAATCGAATAGAGTTTCTTTTCCGATTTCTCAGAGGTATTTGAATCCCAACTTCCCCTTCTTTCTTAAACCTTCACCCAAACCCCATTACAACCTTGTAAAAAGACCTTTTTGATTCGATCTTAGGTGATAAATGCCTTGTAGAGGGTGATGATAATGACTATGGTGCATAGTATAACATGCATAAGAAACAAACATCATCCCTTTATGAGATTACTTTTTGAAAATTCATTGATGCACCGTCTTTCTTATGCCATGTGGGATCCTTTAATCGTGTTGTAACTCTATCCCACATGTGAGTAAAATAATTGACCATTCATCGGAGTGACCCTATTGAGAGTGTATGCCTAAAGTGATGATTGAGTTGAAACTTGGGATCCGACGATTCTCTATTTGGATTAATCTAGAAATTGAAAGACTTTAGCATTGGCACCTGCACACACAGCACCTTGGGCATGGACGAATGATTGGTCCAAGGATCGGCGATTTGGGCTGATTGGAATAAACAACAATGGAATTGTCAGGGTATTGGTATTTAGAATAAGAATTTGCATGCTGAATTGATTATAGGTTTTTGAATTATATATATATATATATATATATATATATATATATATATATATATATTATATGAAAACCAGTTTTAAAAATTCTTTTACCGATGGTTTTGAAACTGTTATGGAAGTTTGTGAGTGTCTTCACTGAAAACCCTCAGGAGACATAACTCCTCCACTAGGGATCACCTAGGGGTTTACAGGCTTGTTGCATACACTAAATGCAACCTTGCTCCCTACGAAAGTGGCTTTTAATTTATTAGAATAATCTGTATAATAGTAGAATAATTTGCTTCTGGGTTATGGTTTAATTTTGCCTTTGCTCAAGGATTAGCAAAGTTGAGGTTTGGGGGTGTGATCGAACCCAAAAGTTGTATAACATATCCCCGAATCCCGACCTTGTTAGACAACAATTAACTACTAATATACGCTTTTAGATCATGTTGTGTTGCAACAGGTATAGAAGCTGATTAAATGACAAACATGTTAAAAGTTCAAAGTTATGAATAAACCCAAGAAAAAGGCAAGGATCCAAGGAAGAACTGAGGAAGGAACGCGTCCAATGCTTAAATGAACCGGTCGACATTGCAAATTCGACCGGTCGAAACAGCGCAGCTGAGGAGACATCCACTTGAAGAGAAAAGGTCTTAAATGGACTGGTTGAAGCATCACTTTTGACTGGTTAGTACCCCAAAAAGAGCTTTTGAGATATAAAGTGAGACCGGTCAGGACTTAGCAGACCGATCAAAACTGGAAGAACAGAATGGAGAAATTATAGAGGAATTAATCGACTGGTTGAAACTTGAGTTGACCGGTCTATTAATTCATGAAGTCGAAGACCCCACAGGTCATCTTTTACCTGGAGAAGGAAAGCAAGCTCGACCGGTCGGTGCTCCAAACTCGACCAGTCCAAACAAAGTTTATGAGCGAAAAACCAGGCGCACAGCTGTGGATGAGCTCTGCCTTCGATCTAAAGAATCTTTGCCTTGTGTATTTTTTCTAAGGCCTTATAGTCTATAAATAAGGACCCTAGGGTTTAGTTTGAAGAGACTCGCACGCCAGAATCTTTCTAGAGGGCTCTGACGTGAGTTTCAATAGATTAGATTAGGAATAGTCTGGAATGGAGAGATATTGATTGTGATCATCGATTAGATCCTTCTTCAGTGATGAAGGACTTTGAATCGATGTGTGCATAAAGCTTCGGCCAGAGATCTCTTGTAAATCTCATATGAGTATTCAATAAAGTGTTATTTCTTTTTCTATTTTTAATCCCCAGAATGATAAGATTGCATGTTGGAGGTTCCGAGAGGCATTGAGAATGAGTGATTGTAGAGGTTTATTTCTATTTAATGAAACCTCAGTGGCTTTGTAGGGATTGGGGTTGGATTAGGTAGAATACTCACCGACGAACTAGGCCTTGTAGGGTAGTTTTAGTTGGTTACGTGCAATGATGCTTAATGATCAGGTTATCTAACTCGCGATTAGATCTCACTAAGTCATAAACGATGCAACTGAGCTTGTAGCCAGGAGCTCGGGTACCAGGGATTTATTATAGGAAAGTAGTAGGTTTTATTGGGTACTAATCTGAAATCCAAGGGAGATTCTTGACTGCCTTCTCTTCTCTTATTTCCAACTATTTAAATTTTCTTTATTTATTTTAGAATAAATTAGAAAATCTAATGTTACAAAATATTTCATAAAATAGAAGTTAAATAAGAGATAGACAACAAATCCCTGTGGTTCATCACCCTTGTACTTGCCCTAGTACATTCGAACTAGTGCACTTGCAAGGTTTTGAAATTAAAATGATCATGTACCTTCATGTTGATGTGCTTCTAGTGAGCTTCCGATAGCAAATGGGTTGAGGAATGGGTTTGAACCTCCAAGGCTTGGAAGTTAGAAGGTAGGAGAAGAAGGCTAAGGCCTAGTTCTAGCCAAATCTAAGGGTTTGATGATAGAAAATGGGATCTAGAAGGGTGAACTCAACTCTGGAATTTTGGAGGTTTAGTGCTCAAAAGGGATGAGGGAACTCTCTAGGATTTTCTCTCTTTTGGAAACTTTTCAAGCCCTTAAGTAAGGAGGGGTGGCTCTCTATTTATAGAGTTGAATGGGATTAGTGAAGGGTTAAAGGGCTAATTGGGTTAGCAATTAGGTAATAGGGATCTAAGGTTTTCAAGGTTTTTGGGAGCTTAGATAGATGGGAAATGGGTTTAATTGTAGATGATAGGGTGGGGCTCTAACTGGCTAAAGGGTTGCAAATAGAACTAATGGGGGTGCAACAATCCTAAAGAAACCCACCCCGGACTTTGGGGTGGTCAACAAGTCAAACCCCAAATTCAAAATTTAGACATTTTCCCAAAAAACACTTATCCTAAGCTTAGTGTGTATATTATACATGCTAGGCTTGGGAACAGTGTTCCCTGAGAAAATAGGGAAGTCTGGGGTTCACTCTGGAGCTCAATTCTGGAGGAAGAAGCCAATTTTTCCTAGTGTGTATAATATATATGCTATGCCAATTTCAGTCAAAAATTGGCCTAGCGTGTATAATATACACGCTAGTGTAATTTCTTGTATTTTTGCACAATTTTTAAATTACCATAATTTTTTATATACAACTCGGATTAAGCCGATTCTTGGCCCGTTGGAAAGATGGGAACATTTTCTTTTCAACGGTATAGGTCTCAACTCCAACAGAGGTCTATTCTAACTTTGGCATACCTCTTTCTATCCACTACTCAGGAGGGTTCGAACCTGACCCGAGAAGGTTTCTAATGGGTTGGAGAAGGCTAGGGTTGATTCCTAAGGATTCGGGATGATTCCTAAGGATTTGAGAGATGCTTTCGGAAGCTCGGGGGTACGCCTTGCTAGAAGTATGTGTCGATCAAGCCTTGGGCCAAATTTGAATGTCTACAGATGGACTAGGGATGAGAGAGAGAATGCCTTTAAGTTTGTAATTCGAATGACGTAAGATTCATTAAATAATGTATGAAGTCTTTTGATTTCTTCTTTTGATGAATCTTTTATGATTGGAGCCTCCTTATCAAGAGGGACCTTCTTTAGTTTCTTAATGGATGGAAGAAGTTGAAATATGTGACAGGGTCCTTCCCATGAGGTTTTGTGTGTTATCATTTCTTTTTTTTTAAGTGAAAGTTTTTAGAAAATATTTTTGGATTGCGCTGTTCTGATTTTATAAAATGAGTTGATTGAGAGGGAGGATGACATTGACTTCCTAGAGGTACCAACAAGGTGAGACAAAAGTAAAATAAGAAAGTGGGGACCATAATGGACGGTTTCTTGGTATAGGAAAATTTAGCTCTTTTGGAATTTTCTTGTCTTGATTGATACAAGCATTAGTTTTATTATGAGGTGGTTTCGAAGTTTCATTTATAATTTATGGAGGAAGTTTAGTGTTAGGGGTTTGATATTGTGATATTGTCTTTGGTTGAACTTCTGTAAGAATTCTGATCGTGAGATCCACAGAAGCTTGAACCCGAGAGCCAGAAGTAATCTTAGTTATATCATTAATTTTATGCCGGGGTGAGATTTAAGGATTAGGTGATATATTGACTTGGATATTAATTGGAGTCTCAGGTTTTGAACTTGTTAAGTTTGGTTTGATTTCCAGAGTGGGAAGAGTGACAGGTTTATAGATTGTTTTATCAACAAGTCTAGTGATTGGTTCAGGAGTGAGTGAAGTGGATGGTTTAGAGATAGGTTCGATAATGGGTTTAAGTTCGAAGATTAGCTTTGAAGTTGGTGGGGCGATACGCTCGATAACAAGTTTAGTTTCAGAGGTTGGTTCTAGAGTGAGTGAGGCGATTGATTTAGGGATGGCTTCAGGTTCTGAAGTTGTCATTGAAATGGGTGTAGAGATAGGTTCAAGAGTCGGTTTTGGAGCGAGAAGATCAGTGGTTTTAGAAATAGGCTTGATTATGGGTTTAGGTTTAAAATTTAGTTTTGTGATGATCAACTCAGGTATTGGTGATTTTGAAGTAAGCTGGTATGTTGGTTCATAAATTACTTTCGGAACTGTTAGGAGAGTTTGTTCAAAGATTGGTTGTGAAGTCGGTTTAGGTATCGAATCAAGGAACGAGCAAACTGGTTCACTGGTAGATAAGTTATCGAGTTCGAAGGTAGGTCGGGATGGTTCGGGAATAAGCTTAATAATTTTGGTGATGGGTTGGGTTGGCTTAGGAATAGGTTTATCGATTTTGGGGACATCTTCAGCATGAAGAGTGACTTCAGGTTTAATGATATGGGGGACAAGGTTAGTCTGTTGTGAGCAGAAAGTATGGATTTGATTTGAAGGTGGTTCAACTTTGCAGATTAGGCTAGCCGGATGGGCTAGGGCAGGAGTGAATGACTGCACGATATTTAATGTGAGTCGAGGGCTTAATTTAGTATGGTCAAGTAAGGTGTCGTAAAAGATAGGGTTAGTTTGTGTGGTGTTTTTGTTGATTGGTTGGACATCGCCCCAATCGATTTGGTTACGGTTGTTCATCTCGTAGATGATGTCCCGTAGAGGATAGCATTCTTCAAGAGTGTGCCCGACGTACCTACGGAATTTACAAAATTTGGAGTAATTTAGATGTGGAGGCCATGGCCTAGGTTTCTCTGGGGGAAATCTAAGGAGATTTTGGTTAGATAAGACTTCAAAGATGTTAGAGATAGTGTTTGGTAATGGTGGATAGCTGACTCTCCTAGATTGGTATCCTATGTTGGTTATGGGGTGCTGGTTTTGATTCTGGTTAAGGTATTGAGGTTGGTTTTTATAGTGACCTGAAATCTCATAAAGGCTGATTGTAAGATCTTAGGCCATACTTCGTATCATGAACTATAAAAACATAATAAGATACTAAATGCATCTTAAATAGTGGAAGATAAAATTTCAAAAAAATTAATTAATCAAAATAAAACCCATGACAATGTTCTTATTCCAATAATAGAGTCCGACATAATTAAATGCTTAAAACATTTTTTTTATTCTTCCTAATGAAACTGCTAGCCAACATTGTTCCATCCATTTAAAACCAATAATAATAGAAGGGAAATAAATAACTAAGCAATGAAGCCTTCATTGCCATTCATCTCAGGTTCCTAAACACCATGTGCGATCTCATCACTATAGATTCATACGTTGTCCTCAGTTGCACCTGTCTCATCTGGCCACCCACATCAACAAGGGGTGTAAGTTTATACTTGTATGGACCAGACATGCAATTTCTTAAAGCATATGATATCAATTATTGCAATATGAATATTTCTATATTTCATGAGTGTGTGCTTGTGGCCAGTGGCGGAACTAGGATTTTCATCCAGTCAGGGCGTAAGATGAATTAAAATTAAATTTTTTTCATAAATAATATTAATTATTTATAACACTCTCACGCCTATCTGACACATACCAAAAATCTAGGAGGTCCGCACGAAACAAAAATGATTTTTTTAAAGCACGCGAGTAAATGATCCTCACGTCTTATAATTTTACTTTGAAAAGCATTAACAGTGAGATTTCGCCTCTAAACTTTAGGGATCTCATTTGATGTCATTACAAGTTTCCCTAATATGTTAATGTGTGTTTGGGCTCCTAAATAACTTGAATTTCACATCCAACTGGTTAGACAACTCGAAAATGGGTGTCTACAATTTGATAGGTCAATGATAAAGTAACGCCCATATAGTTTGGTACATTGAATTTGAGTGCCTTACACCTCATTTTCAACACTGGATATGTATTGAATCATGCTTAAATTTTTTGAGTGGTACCTAATCGATCTTCTAAGTTGCGTAACACCTGATCCCTAAAATGGGTGCCACATGATGCTTAGATGGTCTGGACACAGACCTATGGGTAGCATCTGGACGCGTAGTCTCGAGCCTCTAATATAAATAGGGTACGTCCTTTTACGCCAATGCGATCTTTATTCATGCCTTCCTTCGAAACCGACAGAAACCCATTGGCTTCTTGAGGTCAGACGATGAAGATCATGTTTCACACCAATCTTCCACACAAATTGATCTTGAGACCATGAGCATACCATCAAACATACATGTTATGATTTCAGAATTTCACGAGACACAAATCACAAAAACGGGGCCCTAAGATCACAAGGTGCATGTCATGCTCAAACTTGTGTTTAGGGCCGTTTTTTAGGATGTGTTATGGGGAATAAAAAAATGATCGACTGATGGTAAGATTTTGGTCTCAAGGTCCATTGTGTGGACGATTGGCCTGAAAAATAATATGCATTGTCTGATATAGAAAAGTCAATGAGTTTTATACATAGGCACGAACAGAGGTACCAATATAAATATGGGTAGCGTTATTTATACTGGTTAAACCTGTGAAGAACACACATATTTCTATCATAAAAAAATTATTGATTTGCTTGAATAAGATGATTGAGGTTTTTTTCATCCCAATCTTCCACACAAAAGATCTTGATATCAAGGCGCACCTATCAGATGGTCAGATCTTGATTCCACATGGTACATGGTGTAATTTAAGTGTAACCCTTGCAAGTGCACAAGATCTATTGCAGTACGGCAAGAACAAGGGTGTCGAACCCACAGGGAAATCTGAATTTTTAATTAATTCTTTTAGGGATTTAAAAACATCCCCAAGGAAGTACCAAAGGGCAGATTCAATTTAACCAAAAATTTATCACTTTTTCTAAATGCAAGAAAAATAAATTAATCTAAACAACTAATTACTGATGAATCTAAGAATAATATTTAAATAAGATCAAGAAATATGCTACCCCAGATTTGTACCCCCCTTTCATTAAAGAATCATTCACACCATCACCATCATTCATTCATAAAAATGATTTGAAATAAAGTATGATCATCAATCCGGCATACCCTATCTAAAAACAATGACTCAGCCTATCATTGCGGTATGAGTCATGTAAGAAGCATAGCGTATCTCGTGATGTGTAGATCAAAACAATAAAAACATTAGACTATGGTATTAATCATAAATATGGGTACTTATCTGGGGATCGCATCTTTCCCGATCTACTGATTTAGCCGCTCATCTTTGGTGTATGATCTCCTTGTTCATTCAAAGTCATTCCTCTTTTTATTTCTTCCTAAACTCTTTGGTTCCAATGTCTTTTCCTAAATACAATCTATGAATGTAAAAGAAAGACAGTGCAAATCCTAAGTACAATCTACCCAAATCAATCCCTAGAAGAAGGAGAAAAGAAGAACTTTTAAAAAGATGCTCAGAGGAGTCTAAAACCCAAAAATAATAATGAATAAATAATCCTCTCAAAAAAACTCTCTCTAAAAAAATCTCTAATTATTTCCTAAAAAAACCGTCCTCTCGACGTGTTTGTTTTGGCTTTAAATAGCCCCCTCATCGCAGAGGTCTTCATTAATTTAGGGTCGACATCGATTCTATAGGGTCGATAATCGACTTCGTAAGAATCACCGAAAATCGCTTAAAGTGTCGTGTATGACACTTTTTGCGGCTCGATTAATCGACCAAAAAGGGTCGATGCATCGAGCCTGCAAAAGTTCCTAAAAATCAGCTTTAAAGTGTCAGTTCTGTCTCTGACACTTTTTTTTCCTCGATTAATCGACCAAAAGGGTCGATGCATCGAGCTCCCAGAAATCCGTGAATTCCAGTCGACTTTTTACATCAGACACTACTTTGGTATTTTAGCCATAACTGTCTGTTCCGAACTCGGATTGAGGCGATTCTTGATCCGTTGGAAAGCTGACAGAAAGATCTACAACTGTTGTGTTTTAATAATTTCATAATTCGGCCGTCTTGAATGTCCAAATTGAGCTACAAGTCGCACCAAGTTCTCGATGACCCAAAGTTGCAGTGTTTTGACATTATTTTCAGAATTCTTGGGGCGTTTTCTGCACTTGGCTTGTATTTACCTGAAACACTTCAAATCTAATAATTCTTATCAGATAGCCTTCATCGGATAGCTAAATATAGGTATCTAGGGGTGAAATATCATCATATTTCACTACTCAACACACCCCCAAACCTACACTTTGCTAGTCCTCGAGCAAAGCAAACTAAAGAAAATAAATGCCACTTTCGTAGGGAACACGATTGCACTTAGCGTGTGCAACAAGCCTTTAAACCCCTAGGTGATCCCTGGTGGAGGAGTTGTGTCGCCTGAGGGTTTACAGTAAAGTTACCCACAAACTTCAATAAATTCCAAACCATCGGCAAAATTGAGTTTTCAAAACATGATTTTTTATAACATATATACCATTCAAAACTCAAAATCATTAATCAATTCAACATGCGAATCCTCAATTTTAAATAACAATATTATACTAATCATACTAGCATCCATTCAAATTAGTCTAATGCTCAAATCGTTAGATAACTCATCCATTCATGCTTACGCGTGAAGTGTGTGCATACCCAAACCAAAATTCATTCATCTCAGAACTAGTTCAAACGGAAAACCGTCGGGTCTGTTGTCTAGACTCAATCCTCACTTTAGGTATACTCTTGAAATAAAATCACTCCGATGATGGGTAAGCTTTCGCACATATGTGAGAGATCAATACAAAACAAGCAAAAAGGTCTCACATGATAACTGAAACACGATGTAATCAATGAACAAAATCAAATCATAAGAATGACTTGTATATCCTAAGTATGTCATATCAAGTGTCATAAGTATCATATATTTACTCTCCACAAGGCAGTTACCAATGCAAGATCAGATCATGAAGGTCTTTGTAGGGTTGTAATGGGGCTGTGAAAGGGTAAGAAAGAAAGGAATTGAGATTCCAAATTTAGAAATCTAAAAGAAACAAACTTCTGATTTTTCTATTTCTCTTCTTTTTCTTTTATAATCTCTCACTATTTTTCTCAATATTTTACTATTTTCTCAACTTTCTTTTTCTTTTGAAGCACCTCATATTTTTCATTATTTTTCACAATTTTTTTTTTTTTTTTTTTTCTCCCCCCTTTTTCTTTTATATTTTTGCCATACACTCTCAGTAAACACCACAACTCAGTATCTCTCCACTTACTCTCTTTTCGTTCATTTTCATCTCTCGTTCCTAATTTCTCAGAAATAAGAAGGGTAAACCTGAATTTTCAGAAATGGTGAAGGGTTAAAGGTTAACGTGGCTTATCAAAGAATGTATAAAGGTAAATTTTTCAATAGGCTCAAAGGGGTACTAGAAGGATAAATTTATATGAGGTGGGGCATTTAAGCACAAACGAGCCAAAGATGGCCTTCAATCATGTCCTTAAAAGATGGTAACCTTGTCTATTTGTCTTGAGTAGATATGCAGTACGTTCTAACACAATAATATGAATTTGATATCATGCAAAGTCACAAGTCAAATAAAATATATGAGATTATGCAAGATAATTCGTATTCAAAGAAAACTCCGAGTTTATGTATTCACTCATCAACAACGGATATTTGGCTCTAAAGCTTCCTGGGTTTAGTCTCCACTAAGAACCTAAGATTCACCGTTCAAAATAGTTCATCGATTTCTAAATCTTAGCTTGGTATAAGTGTAAAAATTCTAAGCATGAATATCAAAATTACCCACAAAATATCACATTAAGCTTCATTATCCTAGATACCAGCATTCAAAATCTGACATCGATATTCTAAAAATTAAATTCACATGCATCATCAACTAAAGTTTGAAAACTATCGAAAAATAATTCATATATGATGGTTCAAAATTTATTTTTTATTTGTTATTTTTTTATTTTTATTTTTATTTATTTATTTATTTTTTATATGAAGAAAATTAAGAAAGTGACGCACGCAAGATAGAGAATCATACCCCCAAACCTAAAAATGATAATGTCCTCATTGATTGAAATAAGTAGCACACCCCCAAACCTGTTGAAAAGTACCTCAACACAAAGATCAGGTGCAGAGAATATATGCATAAAATTAGAACATGATCAAAAATAGATTGAAGGTAATGTGGCTACACTAATTTGGAAATTAAAAACAACCTAAACTAAACTAAAAACTAATATTCTAGAACTAACAAAAACAAAAATGAAAACGAAAATAAATAAAACACACTGGGTTGCCACCAGAAGCCGAGTTTAAGTGTCTACTCGACCTCTTCATTGATCAAGAATCTGGGTCACTAAGGTGCATTGCCTCAATTCTCATCTGGGTCATGGGCTCAAACACCGGTTTAAGACGTTGCCCATTCACTTTAAAAACTCGATTGTCTGTGAGACTGAGGATCTCAATCTCACCATGCACACTAATAGAAACAACCTGATACGGGCCTTCCCATCTCGATTTCAGTTTTCCCGGGTGAAGCTTTAGTCTGGAATTAAATAGCCAAACCTTTTGCCCAATGTGAAACTCTTTCCGAGAAATTGACTCATCATGCAGCTTCTTATACCTTTCTTTGTACATCTTTGAGTTTTCATACGCACCATAGCGTAGCTCTTCCAATTCACTTAGTCAGTAGCCTTCGATTTGATCCCCGCCGCTTGCATATCAAAATTTAATCTTTTGATGGCCCAAAATGCTTTATGCTCCAATTCAACAGAAGATGGCATGCTTTCCGAGACAATTAGACGGAGACATTCCAATTGGTGTCTTGAAGGCGGCACGATAGGCCCACAGAGCATCAGAGAGCCGGTTTGACCAGCTCTTCTATCCAATCGTACCGTCTTTTCTAAAATTCATTTAATCTCTTGGTTCGCACTTCCACGACCACTAGTTTATGGGGTGATACGGCATTGCAACCTTGTGGGTGACGCCATTTCTTCATTAAAGTAAAAATGGCGAAGTGGCGCGAACCGCCATCACTAATGATCGCACGTGGAAACCCAAATCTATTAAAGACATTTTCCTTCAGAAATTTGACCACCACTTTGTGGTCATTTGAACGGGTTGCCACAGCTTTAATCCATTTGGAAACGTAGTCAACAGCTACGAGAATGTATGAATACCCAAAAGATGGGGGAAAAGGACCCATGAAGTCAATCCCCCAAACATAAAAAATTTCAACAATCAAAATCGGGTTAAGGGGCATCATATTCCGTTTTGAAATATTTCCAAGCTGCTGACATCTTTGGCATTCTTTGCAAAATTGAGCAGCATCACGAAAGATGGAGGGCCAGTAGAATCCGCTTTGAAGAATTTTCTGTGCAGTCTTCTGTCCTCCAAAATGGCCTCCACAGGCTCCAGCATGGCAGAAATCGAGAACGCTAAGTTGCTCTTCTGCTGGTACACATCTCCTGATGATTTGATCTGAACAGATCTTGAACAAATGTGGTTCATCCCAAAAATAGTATTTGATCTGGGAGAAGAAGAGGTTCTTATCATTCTTTCCCCATTCAGTAGGGATTTTGCCCGTGACCAAATAATTCACGATATTGGCAAACCAAGGAACTTTCGTAGCGGTCGCGTCAATTGCCATTAATTTCTCATCCGGAAAAGTGTCCCGGATAGGTTCAGGTGTAACCAATTCTTCAAGCAAAATACGAGACAAATAATCAGCCACAACATTCTTGACTCCCTTTTTATCCTTGATTTCGAAATTAAACTCTTGAAGTAGCAGAATCCAGCGGATCAATCGTGGTTTGGCATCTTTCTTTGCTAACAAATATTTCAATGCAGAGTGGTATGAAAAGACCACTATTTTTTATCCAAGCAGATAAGAACGAAATTTATCCAGAGCATACACCACAACTAATAGTTCTTTCTCAGTGGTGGTGTAGTTAAGCTGTGCATCGATCAACGTCTTACTGGCATAATAAATTACGTGAGGTAATTTGTTCACCCTTTGCCCTAAAACAGCTCCGATAGCGTAATCAGATGCATCACACATGAGTTCGAATGGGAGAGAATAGTCCGGTGGTTGGATTATTGGTGCAGTTGATAAGAGTTCACGCAGCTTCAGAAATGATTTCATGCAATGCTCATCAAATTCAAAAGGGGCATCTTTACCAAGCAAGGTACATAAAGGTTTAGCCACCTTGCTGAAATCCTTAATGAATCGCCTATAAAATCCAGCATGCCCTAAAAATGATCGAATTTGGCGAACACTCTTTGGTGGGGGCAAATTGGCAATTAGGTCGACTTTGGCCTTATCCACTTCAATTCCTTTCTTGGAAACAATATGCCCCAGAACAATTCCTTGTTGAACCATGAAATGGCTCTTCTCCCAGCTAAGAACAAGTTTAGAATCCACACAACGTTGTAAAACTTGTGCGAGGTGATTCAAACAAGAACCAAACGCTTTTCCGAAAACCGAGAAGTCGCCCATGAACACCTCGATGAACTTGTCAATCATATCCAAAATATAGCCAACATACACCGTTGGAAAGTAGCGGTGCATTACATAAGTTTAAACGGCATCCTTCGATATGCAAAAGTACCGTAAGGGCATGTGAATGTCGCTTTCTTGATCGTGGAAAACGGCACTTGATTGTATCCCGAATAACCATCAAGAAAGCAATAAAACTGTTTCCCTGCTAACTTCTCAAGGATTTGATCGATGAACGGAAGGGGAAAATGATCCTTTCTGGTAGCTGTGTTCAATTTTCTATAATCAATGCAGACACGCCACCCAAAGAGTTTCACGAGTAGGCAACAATTCTCCTTTCGCAGCTTTTCACAAGTGATTCCTAGGACTTTTTGGGACAATTTGAATCGACTAACCCATTCACTATCGTAAATCGGATAGATGATTCCAACATCGAGTAATTTAATGATTTCCTTTAAAACGATTTCTTGCATGTTCGGATTAAGTCGCCTCTGCGGTTCTCTCGATGGTTTACTCTCATCTTCCAGATGTATTTTGTGCATACATACTGATGGGTCAATCCCTTTTAAATCAGCTAGAGTCCATCCGATAGCCTGCTTGTGATCTAGAAGCACTTTCAACAGGTCATGCTCTTGTTCTTCAGACAACGTGGATGAAATTATCACCGGAAACATTTCTCGTGGCCCCAGAAAAGCGTATTTGAGCGATTCAGGCAACTGTTTCAATTCCACAGTTGGTGGCTCCTCAATTGATGGAGTCGGTTCAGCTTTTACTTCAATGGGTAACGGTTCTATCTTAGTCACAACTTCACATAAGTTATCATATGGACATGATAAACTCAACCTCGTCTTCTTGAATTCCTTTCGGATCCTTTTTCTTCATAGATGGCCAACAAAGCGGTTTCAAATTCTTCTTTGGTGAGCATTGATGGTAATGCTTCATCCACCACTTCGTCCATCTGATCGATGTAAAAACATTCAACCTCATCCTCGTTAGGGAAATGGTTCATCGCATGAAATATGTTCAATCTGACCTTCATGTTCCCAAAAGAAACGTCCATGACTCCCGTTCGACAATTAATATAAGCGTTTGCGATGTAGAACGGACGTCCAAGGATGATGGGGACTTGATTAATTGATTTAACAAAGGTTCCATGTCTAAAACAATAAAGTCCTGGAAAGACAAACTTGTCTATTCCAACCAAAACATCCTCGATAATTCCCTAGGTCTTCTTTTCCGACCTATCACCAGCTTGGAGTGTGACCGCTGTGGGTTGCAATTCACCCAATCCAAGTTTCTCGTATATTGAGTATGGGATTAGATTCACACTTGCTCCCAAATCCAATAGCGCTTTTCCAATTGGTTGCCCACCAATGACACATGGAACAGTTGGAACTCCAGGGTCTTTCAATTTTCGTGGGGTTTCCAATTGTAATATTGAACTGACTTGATTAGTCAGGAACACTTTCTTGGAAATATGAGTACGCGCCTTTCGCTTACGAGTGCATAAATCTTTGAAAAATTTTGCATACTCAGGCACTTGTTTGATTGTTTCAAGCAATGGAAGATTTATCTTTACTTGCTTGAATGTTTTAAAATTTTCTTCCATTTTTGCTGGTCCCTTTCCCATTCTAGATGGAGGAGTTAGGCATTGAGGGAATGGTGCCCTTGGGACATAAGGTGCAGGTTCCATTTTTGATTCTTGTTCATGTCCTAGTTGGACAGTTGAGGGAGACTCATCCTCGATTACTTTTTCTTTTCCCTTCTCTCTTCTTTGCTCTTTCTCTTTCTCTTTCTCTTTTCTTTTCTCTTTCTCTGTTCTTTTCTCTGATTTGTTTTCTTTCTCTTTTGCTGCTTCTCTTGCTTCATCTTTTTCCTGATCAGATTCCACAGGCATTTCCACTTGATCATCAACTTCTCTTCCACTTCTCAGCACCGTAACAGCTTTCAACTGTTGACTATTCGATGGTCCTGCATCAGGTGGTGCTTGACCTCGAGGATTGTTGACAGGTTGGCTAGGGAGCCTACCTTCCTCTCGTTGACTCAAATTGATTTGTCAGTTGACTAAATTGTCCTACCATCATCTGTTGGAAAGCATGCATGCTTCGCATCACCTTTTCCTCCATATCAGAATCTCTAGAAACGGTAGCCTGAGGTTGATTAAAATTCTGATTTTTTTGGTAATCTAATTGGATGATAATAAGGAGGTTCTACCGAAATTAGAATTCATTGGGTAGTGGGATTACTTGTGGGCGGAAATTTTGTTGTCCACCCATTTTTACGACCCGGTTTCAGCTTATTCGAACCACCCCATCCTAAGTTGGGGTGATTTTTCCATTCCGGTTATAGGTATTGGAGTATATGTTTCTACCCAGTAGATAAGATTGAGTTTATTCACCTCCTCTTGAGGAGTAGGTTCATCGTGAATAATGACAAGGTAGTGGGCACTCATTAGCCATGTGACACGGTGGTCACAAATTGAACACACAAGACAGTGAGCTTTAGCTTGCTTTGTAGCAATAACAACATATTCATTTGCTTGGACAACATATCAACCTTTGTCGATAGATCAGAGGTATTATTTTTGACATTATACAATCCATCTCTTGTTAACACATGAGATTTAGATGCCAACTCCAAGTTAGTTCGCCCCAGAGTTTCACTTTGTATCGAAGTTTGGTATAACTTCTCAAACAATGCCCACAATTCATCAGCTTCTTTTGTGGCACATGATCCACCACACGATGCATCAACCATGCGTCTCTTCGTGAATCAGCCCATTATAAAAACTTTGGACCTGTTGCCACCTTGAAACTTGATGATTTGGACAACTCTTAATCAATTCCTTAAAACGTTCCCAACATTCATGGAATGTTTCAGTAGGTTGTTGGGAAAAGAATTGAATCTTCTGACGCAACTCAATGGCTTTGGCCATGGGAAAATATTTTTTAAGAAACTGACGGTGTAGCTCTGCCCAACTCTGAATAGATTGCGGTTCTAAAGAATAAAACCACGTTTTTGCCTTGTCCCTTAAAGAGAAAGGGAAGAGTCGGAGTTTAGCTATCTCATCAGTGACATTGTGGACTATGAACATTTTGCATACCCCAGTGAATTCATTTAGATGAACGTGCGGATTTTCATTTACTAACCCATGGAAAATTGGTAGCATTTGGATCATCGCTGATTTGAATTCATAGTGGTTTCCTGGAATGGGATCATGCATTATACATTCCTGATTCTCGTAAAAACCAGGATCATTATAATATTCGAGTGTTCTAGGGCCCTCATTGTAATTGTTATTCCCATCATTTCCATTATTTTCATTATTGCCATTATTGATATTCTGGTTGTTCCCATTCATTTCTTGCCTTTGATCAGCCATGGTATCAGTATGATGATATTGATTCCTTTGAATTCTGCGATTCTCTCTACAAGATCGTTCGATCTCAAGATTAAATGATAGCAGATGTGGGTGATGAGAACGAGTAAAGCTCATACACTACGCTTACAAACAAAGATTGATGAATCCACAACAAACTCAAAATATTCAGCTTCAATCGATTAAAGCAAAGATTTTCAATCGATTGACACAAGCGCACAATTTTATTTATTTATTTTTTAAATTAAAATTCGAATTAAATTTATTTATTTATTTATATATATTTTTTAATTATTTTTTTTAATCCGAATTTCAAAAATTAAAATTAAAATTTCAAATTTTTTTTTTTAATTTTTTTTTTTTTAAATCCGAATTTCAAAAATTAAAATTCAAAATTCAATTTTTTTTTTTTTTTTTTTTTAAATCCGAATTTCAAAAATTAAAATAAATAAAATAAAAAAATTAAATTTTAAACCTAATGGCAATCCTACAAAATCTTATCTAAAAGAGAAAAATAAGGGAAAAAATAAAAGATTCCTAAATTTCCTAAGGAAGGTATCCTAAATTTATAAACTTCCTAAAAAATTAATAACTAATTTTAGAAAATCCTAGAATATCTAAAAGAGGAAAATAAGGAAAAAGAATCCTACTAAAATAAGAAGTCCTAAAAACCTAAACTTCCTAAAAGAGTCCTACACAAACTTACCTAAAAGAGAAAAATAAGGGAAAGAAGATTTTGTAAAGCAGAAATCCAAATATTGATTTTTTTTATTTATTTATTTTTTTTTAATCAAAACACAAAAAAAAAAATTCCTAACCGAATTAATCAAAATTTTGCCGATTTCCCCGGCAGCGGCGCCAAAAACTTGGTGTAATTTAAGTGTAACCCTTACAAGTGCATAAGATCTATTGCAGTACGACAAGAACAAGGGTGTCGAACCCACAGGGAAATCTGAATTTTTAATTAATTCTTTTAGGGATTTAAAAACATCCCCAAGGAAGTACCAAAGGGCAGATTCAATTTAACCAAAAATTTATCACTTTTTCTAAATGCAAGAAAAATAAATTAATCTAAACAACTAATTACTGATGAATCTAAGAATAATATTTAAATAAGATCAAGAAATATGCTACCCCAGATTTGTACCCCCCTTTCATTAAAGAATCATTCACACCATCACCATCATTCATTCATAAAAATGATTTGAAATAAAGTATGATCATCAATCCGGCATACCCTATCTAAAAACAATGACTCAGCCTATCATTGCGGTATGAGTCATGTAAGAAGCATAACGTATCTCGTGATGTGTAGATCAAAACAATAAAAACATTAGACTATGGTATTAATCATAAATATGGGTACTTATCTGGGGATCGCATCTTTCCCGATCTACTGATTTAGCCGCTCATCTTTGGTGTATGATCTCCTTGTTCATTCAAAGCCATTCCTCTTTTTATTTCTTCCTAAAATCTTTGGTTCCAATGTCTTTTCCTAAATACAATCTATGAATGTAAAAGAAAGACAGTGCAAATCCTAAGTACAATCTACCCAAATCAATCCCTAGAAGAAGGAGAAAAGAAGAACTTTTAAAAAGATGCTCAGAGGAGTCTAAAACCCAAAAATAATAATGAATAAATAATCCTCTCAAAAAAACTCTCTCTAAAAAAATCTCTAATTATTTCCTAAAAAAACCGTCCTCTCGACGTGTTTGTTTTGGCTTTAAATAGCCCCCTCATCGCAGAGGTCTCCTGCCACCTCAATTTAGGGTCGACATCGACTATAGGGTCGATGCATCGACTGCAAGAATCAATCAAAATCGCTTAAAGTGTCGCCTGTGTATGACATTTTTTATGTCGATTAATCGACCAAAAAGGGTCGATGCATCGAGCCTGCAAAGTTCCTAAAATCAGCTTTAAAGTGTCGGCCTGCTCGACACTTTTTTCCTCGATTAATCGACCAAAAGGGTCGATGCATCGAGCTCCCAGAAATCCGTGAATTTCAGTCGACTTTTTACATCAGACACTGCTTTGGTATTTTAGCCATAACTGTCTGTCCCGAACTCGGATTGAGGCGATTCTTGATCTGTTGGAAAGCTGACAGAAAGATATACAACCGTTGTGTTTTAATAATTTCATAATTCGGCCGTCTTGAATGTCCAAATTGAGCTACAAGTCGCACCAAGTTCTCGATGACCCAAAGTTGCAGTGTTTTGACATTATTTTCAGAATTCTTGGGGCGTTTTCTGCACTTGGCTTGTATTTACCTGAAACACTTCAAATCTAATAATTCTTATCAGATAGCCTTCATCGGATAGCTAAATATAGGTATCTAGGGGTGAAATATCATCATATTTCACTACTCAACACACCCCCAAACCTACACTTTGCTAGTCCTCGAGCAAAGCAAACTAAAGAAAATAAATGCCACTTTCGTAGGGAACACGATTGCACTTAGCGTGTGCAACAAGCCTTTAAACCCCTAGGTGATCCCTAGTGGAGGAGTTGTGTCTCCTGAGGGTTTACAGTAAAGTTACCCACAAACTTCAATAAATTCCAAACCATCGGCAAAATTGAGTTTTCAAAACATGATTTTTTATAACATATATACCATTCAAAACTCAAAATCATTAATCAATTCAACATGGGAATCCTCAATTTTAAATAACAATATTATACTAATCATACTAGCATCCATTCAAATTAGTCTAATGCTCAAATCGTTAGATAACTCATCCATTCATGCTTACGCGTGAAGTGTGTGCATACCCAAACCAAAATTCATTCATCTCAGAACTAGTTCAAACGGAAAACCGTCGGGTCTGTTGTCTAGACTCAATCCTCACTTTAGGTATACTCTTGAAATAAAATCACTCCGATGATGGGTAAGCTTTCGCACATATGTGAGAGATCAATACAAAACAAACAAAAAGGTCTCACATGATAACTGAAACACGATGTAATCAATGAACAAAATCAAATCTCATAAGAACAGATACTTGTATATCCTAAGTATGTCATATCAAGTGTCATAAGTATCATATATTTACTCTCCACAAGGCAGTTACCAATGCAAGATCAGATCATGAAGGTCTTTTGTAGGGTTGTAATGGGGCTCAGGAAAGGGTAAGAAAGAAAGGGAATTGAGATTCCAAATTTCTGAGAAATCGGAAAAGAAACAAACTTCTGATTTTTCTATTTCTCTTCTTTTTCTTTTATAATCTCTCACTATTTTTCTCAATATTTTTCTATTTTCTCAACTTTCTTTTTCTTTTGAAGCACCTCATATTTTTCATTATTTTTCATAATTTTTTTTTTTTTTTTTCTCCCCCCTTTTTCTTTTATATTTTTGCCATACACTCTCAGTAAACACCACAACTCAGTATCTCTCCACTTACTCTCTTTTCGTTCATTTTCATCTCTCGTTCCTAATTTCTCATAAATAAGAAGGGTAAACCTGAATTTTCAAAAATGGTGAAGGGTTAAAGGTTAACGTGGCTTATCAAAGAATGTATAAAGGTAAATTTTTCAATAGGCTCAAAGGGGTACTAGAAGGATAAATTTATATGAGGTGGGGCATTTAAGCACAAACGAGCCAAAGATGGCCTTCAATTATGTCCTTAAAAGATGGTAACCTTGTCTATTTGTCTTGAGTAGATATGCAGTACGTTCTAACACAATAATATGAATTTGATATCATGCAAAGTCACAAGTCAAAATAAAATATATGAGATTATGCAAGATAATTCGTATTCAAAGAAAACTCCGAGTTTATGTATTCACTCATCAACAACGGATATTTGGCTCTAAAGCTTCCTGGGTTTAGTCTCCACTAAGAACCTAAGATTCACCGTTCAAAACAGTTCATCGATTTCTAAATCTTAGCTTGGTATAAGTGTAAAAATTCTAAGCATGAATATCAAAATTACCCACAAAATATCACATTAAGCTTCATTATCCTAGATACAAGCATTCAAAATCTGACATCGATATTCTAAAAATTAAATTCACATGCATCATCAACTAAAGTTTGAAAACTATCGAAAAATAATTCATATATGATGGTTCAAAATTTATTTTTTATTTGTTATTTTTTTATTTTTATTTTTATTTATTTATTTATTTTTTATATGAAGAAAATTAAGAAAGTGACGCACGCAAGATAGAGAATCATACCCCCAAACCTAAAAATGACAATGTCCTCATTGATTGAAATAAGTAGCACACCCCCAAACCTGTTGAAAAGTACCTCAACACAAATATCAGGTGCAGAGAATATATGCATAAAATTAGAACATGATCAAAAATAGATTGAAGGTAATGTGGCTACACTAATTTGGAAATTAAAAACAACCTAACTAAACTAAAAACTAATATTCTAGAACTAACAAAAACAAAAATGAAAACGAAAATAAATAAAACACACTGGGTTGCCTCCCAGGAAGCGTTGAGTTTAAGTGTCGACAGCTCGACCTCTTCATTGATCAAGAATCTGGGTCACTAAGGTGCATTGCCTCAATTCTCATCTGGGTCATGGGCTCAAACACCGGTTTAAGACGTTGCCCATTCACTTTAAAAACTCGATTGTCCGTGAGACTGAGGATCTCAATCTCACCATGCACACTAATAGAAACAACCTGATACGGGCCTTCCCATCTCGATTTCAGTTTTCCCGGGTGAAGCTTTAGTCTGGAATTAAATAGCCAAACCTTTTGCCCAATGTGAAACTCTTTCCGAGAAATTGACTCATCATGCAGCTTCTTATACCTTTCTTTGTACATCTTTGAGTTTTCATATGCACCATAGCGTAGCTCTTCCAATTCACTTAGCTGTAGCCTTCGATTTGATCCTGCTGCTTGCATATCGAAATTTAATCTTTTGATGGCCCAAAATGCTTTATGCTCCAATTCAACAGGAAGATGGCATGCTTTCCCGTAGACAATTCTGAACGGAGACATTCCAATTGGTGTCTTGAAGGCGGTACGATAGGCCCACAGAGCATCAGAGAGCCGGTTTGACCAGTCTCTTCTATCCAATCGTACCGTCTTTTCTAAAATTCATTTAATCTCTCGGTTCGGCACTTCCACCTGACCACTAGTTTGCGGGTGATACGGCGTTGCAACCTTGTGGGTGACGCCGTATTTCTTCATTAAAGTAGCAAAATGGCGATTGCAGAAGTGCGAACCGCCATCACTAATGATCGCACGTGGAAACCCGAATCTATTAAAGACATTTTCCTTCAGAAATTTGACCACCACTTTGTGGTCATTTGAACGGGTTGCCACAGCTTCAATCCATTTGGAAACGTAGTCAACAGCTACGAGAATGTATGAATACCCAAAAGATGGGGGAAAAGGACCCATGAAGTCAATCCCCCAAACATAAAAAATTTCAACAATCAAAATCGGGTTAAGGGGCATCATATTCCGTTTTGAAATATTTCCAAGCTGCTGACATCTTTGGCATTCTTTGCAAAATTGAGCAGCATCACGAAAGATGGAGGGCCAGTAGAATCCGCTTTGAAGAATTTTCTGTGCAGTCTTCTGTCCTCCAAAATGGCCTCCACAGGCTCCAGCATGGCAGAAATCGAGAACGCTAAGTTGCTCTTCTGCTGGTACACATCTCCTGATGATTTGATCTGAACAGATCTTGAACAAATGTGGTTCATCCCAAAAATAGTATTTGATCTGGGAGAAGAAGAGGTTCTTATCATTCTTTCCCCATTCAGTAGGGATTTTGCCCGTGACCAAATAATTCACGATATTGGCAAACCAAGGAACTTTCGTAGCGGTCGCGTCAATTGCCATTAATTTCTCATCCGGAAAAGTGTCTCGGATAGGTTCAGGTGTAACCAATTCTTCAAGCAAAATACGAGACAAATAATCAGCCACAACATTCTTGACTCCCTTTTTATCCTTGATTTCGAAATTAAACTCTTGAAGTAGCGTAATCCAAATGGATCAATCGTGGTTTGGCATCTTTCTTTGCTAACAAATATTTCAATGCAGAGTGGTATGAAAAGACCACTATTTTTTATCCAAGCAGATAAGAACGAAATTTATCCAGAGCATACACCACAACTAATAGTTCTTTCTCAGTGGTGGTGTAGTTAAGCTGTGCATCGATCAACGTCTTACTGGCATAATAAATTACGTGAGGTAATTTGTTCACCCTTTGCCCTAAAACAGCTCGATAGCATAGCGAATCGGATGCACCACACATGAGTTCGAATGGGAGAGAATAATCCGGTGGTTGCATTATTGGTGCAGTTGATAAGAGTTCACGCAGCATCAGAAATGATTTCATGCAATGCTCATCAAATTCAAAAGGGACATCTTTACCAAGCAAGGTACATAAAGGTTTAGTCACCTTGTGAAATCCTTAATGAATCGCCTATAAAATCCAAAGATGCCCTAAAATGATCGAATTTGTCGAACACTCTTTGGTGGGGGCAAATTGGCACGTAGGTCGACTTTGGCCTTATCCACTTCAATTCCTTTCTTGGAAACAATATGTCCCAGCACAATTCCTTGTTGAACCATGAAATGGCTCTTCTCGACTAAGAACAAGTTTAGAATCCACACAACGTTGTAAAACTTGTGAGGTGATTCAAACAAGAACCAAACGCTTCCGAAACCGAGAAGTCGCCCATGAACACCTCGATGAACTTGTCAATCATATCCGAAAATATGGCCAACATACATCGGTGGAAAGTAGCAGGTGCATTACATAAACCGAACGGCATCCTTCGATATGCTAAAGTACCGTAAGGGCATGAGAATGTCGCTTTCTCGATCGTGGAAAACGGGCACTTGATTGTATCCCGAATAACCATCAAGAAAGCAATAAAACTCTTTCCCTGCTAACTTCTCGAGGATTTGATCGATGAACGGAAGGGGAAAATGATCCTTTCTGGTAGCTGTGTTCAATTTTCTATAATCAATGCAGACACGCCACCCAGTAGTTTCACGAGTAGGCAACAATTCTCCTTTCGCAGTTTCTTTCACAGTGATTCCAGACTTTTTTGGGACAATTTGGACTGGACTAACCCATTCACTATCAGAAATCGGATAGATGATTCCAGCATCGAGTAATTTAATGATTTCCTTTAAAACGATTTCTTGCATGTTCGGATTAAGTCGCCTCTGCGGTTCTCTCGATGGTTTACTCTCATCTTCCAGATGTATTTTGTGCATACATACTGATGGGTCAATCCCTTTTAAATCAGCTAGAGTCCATCCGATAGCCTGCTTGTGATCTAGAAGCACTTTCAACAGGTCATGCTCTTGTTCTTCAGACAACGTGGATGAAATTATCACCGGAAACATTTCTCGTGGCCCCAGAAAAGCGTATTTGAGCGATTCAGGCAACTGTTTCAATTCCACAGTTGGTGGCTCCTCAATTGATGGAGTCGGTTCAGCTTTTACTTCAATGGGTAACGGTTCTATCTTAGTCACAACTTCACATAAGTTATCATATGGACATGATAAACTCAACCTCGTCTCTTCGGACTGCTTCCTTTCGGATCCTTTTTCTTCATAGATGGCCAACAAAGCGGTTTCAAATTCTTCTTTGGTGAGCATTGATGGTAATGCTTCATCCACCACTTCGTCCATCTGATCGATGTAAAAACATTCAACCTCATCCTCGTTAGGGAAATGGTTCATCGCATGAAATATGTTCAATCTGACCTTCATGTTCCCAAAAGAAACGTCCATGACTCCCGTTCGACAATTAATATAAGCGTTTGCAGTGGCGAGAAACGGACGTCCAAGGATGATGGGGACTTGATTAATTGATTTAACAGGCGGTTCCATGTCTAAAACAATAAAGTCCACTGGAAAGACAAACTTGTCTATTCCAACCAAAACATCCTCGATAATTCCCCTAGGTCTTCTTTCTGACCTATCAGCCAGTTGGAGTGTGACCGTCGTGGGTTGCAATTCACCCAATCCGAGTTTCTCGTATATTGAGTATGGGATTAGATTCACACTTGCTCCCAAATCCAATAGCGCTTTTCCAATTGGTTGCCCACCAATGACACATGGAACAGTTGGAACTCTAGGGATTGAGGGAGTTAGGCATTGAGGGAATGGTGCCCTTGGGACATAAGGTGCAGGTTCCATTTTTGATTCTTGTTCATGTCCTAGTTGGACAGTTGAGGGAGACTCATCCTCGATTATTTTTTCTTTTCCCTTCTCTCTTCTTTGCTCTTTCTCTTTCTCTTTCTCTTTTCTTTTCTCTTTCTCTGTTCTTTTCTCTGATTTGTTTTCTTTCTCTTTTGCTGCTTCTCTTGCTTCATCTTTTTCCTGATCAGATTCCACAGGCATTTCCACTTGATCATCAACTTCTCTTCCACTTCAAAGACCGTAATGTGACTTTCAACTGCTGACTATTCGATGGTCTGCATCGTGGTGCTTGACCTCGAGGATTGTTGAGTTGGCTAGGGAGCCTACCTTCCTCTCGTTGACTCATTGATTTGTCGATTGACTAAATTGATCTATCATCATCCGTTGGAAAGCATGCATGCTCAGATCACCTTTTCCTCCAAATCGAATCTCTAAAAACGGTAGTTCGAGGTTGATTAAAATTCGATTTTTTCAGAATCGGAATTGGATGATAATAAGGAGGGTTCTACTGAAATTAGAATTCTCATGGTAGTGGATTCTGTGTGGCGGAAATTTTGTTGTCCACCCATTGTGTTGGCTCAGATCTTCTGGTTTACTGACCGCTTATTCGAACCACCCCATCCTAAGTTGGGGTGATTTTTCCATTCCGGGTTATAGGTATTGGAGTATATGTTTCTACCCTGTCGTTGATAAGATTGAGTCAGATTCACCTCCTCTTGAGGAGTAGGTTCATCAGAGAATAATGACAAGGTAGTGGGGCACTCATTAGCCATGTGACCTGGGTGGTCACAAATTGAACACACAGTGGGGGTGACAGGAGCTTTAGCTTGCTTGGTCGCAACTAACAACATATTCATTTGCTTGGACAACATATCAACCTTTGTCGATAGATCAGAGGTATTATTTTTGACATTATACAATCCATCTATTGTCAACACATGAGATTTAGATGCCAAATCCAAGTTAGTTCGCCCCAGAGTTTCACTTTGTATCGAAGTTTGGTATAACTTCTCAAACAATGCCCACAATTCATCAGCTTCTTTTGTGGCACATGATCCACCACACGATGCATCAACCATGCGTCTCTCTTCAGGAATCAGCCCATTATAAAAACTTTGGACCTGTTGCCACCTTGAAACTTGATGATTTGGACAACTCTTAATCAATTCCTTAAAACGTTCCCAACATTCATGGAATGTTTCAGTAGGTTGTTGGGAAAAGAATTGAATCTTCTGACGCAACTCAATGGCTTTGGTCATGGGAAAATATTTTTTAAGAAACTGACGGTGTAGCTCTGCCCAACTCTGAATAGATTGCGGTTCTAAAGAATAAAACCACGTTTTTGCCTTGTCCCTTAAAGAGAAAGGAAGAGTGAGTTTAGCTATCTCATCGGTGACATTGTGGACTCGAACATTTTGCATACCCGGTGAATTTATTTAGATGAACGTGCGGATTTTCATTTACTAACCCATGGAAAATTGGTAGCATTTGGATCATCGCTGATTTGAATTCATAGTGGTTTCCTGGAATGGGATCATGCATTATACATTCCTGATTCTCGTAAAAACCAGGATCATTATAATATTCGAGTGTTCTAGGGCCCTCATTGTAATTGTTATTCCCATCATTTCCATTATTTTCATTATTGCCATTATTGATATTCTGGTTGTTCCCATTCATTTCTTGCCTTTGATCAGCCATGGTATCAATATGATGATATTGATTCCTTTGAATTCTGCGATTCTCTCTACAAGATCGTTCGATCTCAAGATTAAATGGTAGCAGATGTGGGTGATGAGAACGAGTAAAGCTCATACACCACGCTTACAAACAAAGATTGATGAATCCACAACAAACTCAAAATATTCAGCTTCAATCGATTAAAGAAAAGATTTTCAATCGATTGACACAAGCGCACAATTTTTTTTTTTTATTTATTTTTTTTTAAATTAAAATTCGAATTAAATTTATTTATTTATTTATATATATTTTTTTTAATCCGAATTTCAAAAATTAAAATTCAAATTTCAAATTTTTTTTTTTAATTTTATTTATTTATTTATTTTTTTTTAAATCCGAATTTCAAAAATTAAAATAAATAAAATAAAAAAATTAAATTTTAAACCTAATGGCAATCCTAGAAAATCTTATCTAAAAGAGAAAAATAAGGGAAAAAATAAAAGATTCCTAAATTTCCTAAGGAAGGTATCCTAAATTTATAAACTTCCTAAAAAATTAATAACTAATTTTAGAAAATCCTAGAATATCTAAAAGAGGAAAATAAGGAAAAAGAATCCTACTAAAATAAGAAGTCCTAAAAACCTAAACTTCCTAAAAGAGTCCTACACAAACTTACCTAAAAGAGAAAAATAAGGGAAAGAAGATTTTGTAAAGCAGAAATCCAAATATTGATTTTTTTTTTTTTTTTTTTTAATCAAAACAAAAAAAAAAAAATTCCTAACCGAATTAATCAAAATTTTGCCGATTTCCCCGGCAGCGGCGCCAAAAACTTGGTGTAATTTAAGTGTAACCCTTACAAGTGCACAAGATCTATTGCAGTACGGCAAGAACAAGGGTGTCGAACCCACAGGGAAATCTGAATTTTTAATTAATTCTTTTAGGGATTTAAAAACATCCCCAAGGAAGTACCAAAGGGCAGATTCAATTTAACCAAAAATTTATCACTTTTTCTAAATGCAAGAAAAATAAATTAATCTAAACAACTAATTACTGATGAATCTAAGAATAATATTTAAATAAGATCAAGAAATAGCTACCCCAGATTTGTACCCCCCTTTCATTAAAGAATCATTCACACCATCACCATCATTCATTAATAAAAATGATTTGAAATAAAGTATGATCATCAATCCGGCATACCCTATCTAAAAACAATGACTCAGCCTACCATTGCGGTATGAGTCATGTAAGAAGCATAGCGTATCTCGTGATGTGTAGATTAAAACAATAAAAACATTAGACTATGGTATTAATCATAAATATGGGTACTTATCTGGGGATCGCATCTTTCCCGATCTACTGATTTAGCCGCTCATCTTTGGTGTATGATCTCCTTGTTCATTCAAAGCCATTCCTCTTTTTATTTCTTCCTAAAATCTTTGGTTCCAATGTCTTTTCCTAAATACAATCTATGAATGTAAAAGAAAGACAGTGCAAATCCTAAGTACAATCTACCCAAATCAATCCCTAGAAGGAGGAGAAAAGAAGAACTTTTAAAAAGAAGCTCAGAGGAGTCTAAAACCCAAAAATAATAATGAATAAATAATCCTCTCAAAAAAACTCTCTCTAAAAAAATCTCTAATTATTTCCTAAAAAAACCGTCCTCTCGACGTGTTTGTTTTGGCTTTAAATAGCCCCCTCATCGCAGAGGTCTCCTGCCGCCTCAATTTAGGGTCGATTAATCGACCCTATAGGGTCGATGCATCGACCCTGCAAGAATCACTGAAAATCTGCTTTTAAAGTGTCAGTTCCGTGTATGACACTTTTTGTGGCTCGATTAATCGACCAAAAAGGGTCGATGCATCGAGCCTGCAAAAGTTCCTAAAAATCAGCTTTAAAGTGTCAGTTCTGTCTCTGACACTTTTTTTTCCTCGATTAATCGACCAAAAGGGTCGATGCATCGAGCTCCCAGAAATCTGTGAATTCCAGCCGACTTTTTACATCAGACACTGCTTTGGTATTTTAGCCATAACTGTCTGTTCCGAACTCGGATTGAGGCGATTCTTGATCCGTTGGAAAGCGGACAGAAAGATCTACAACTTTTGTGTTTTAACAATTTCATAATTCGGCCGTCTTGAATGTCCAAATTGAGCTACAAGTCGCACCAAGTTCTCGATGACCCAAAGTTGCAGTGTTTTGACATTATTTTTAGAATTCTTGGGGTGTTTTCTGCACTTGGCTTGTATTTACCTGAAACACTTCAAATCTAATAATTCTTATCAGATAGCCTTCATCGGATAGCTAAATATAGGTATCTAGGGGTGAAATATCATCATATTTCACTACTCATCAGTACACATCCCAAAAGTGACAATGATCATGGGTGTACCTATCTGACGGTCACTTTTGGGGATGTGTGCCATGTGGAATCAACATATGACCGTCTAATAGGTGCACCATAATCTCAAGATATATTGTGTGGAATATTGTGATGAAAAATGATCTCCATCATCTTATTCAAAAAGTCAATGGACTTTCATAGTGGAAGTGCGAGTGGTTTTCAAAAGTTTAAAGAGGAGTAAATAACGGTACCCTCTAAATCTATAATATATTTGGTGTGGTTTTCAAAAGTTTAAAGAGGTGTAAATAACGGTACCCTCTAAATCTATAATATATTTGGGTTACTTTTTACCTAACTTGCCAACAACCTTTTTTTATTTAATGTTAAATTAGCTTTATCATCCACAGAGAATACTGAGACGGAGAAACGGGGAAAACAAAGAAAGTTGGCAGGGCGTCAGAGGGGGTATTAAAAACAGTAACAAATTTTATTTTATTTTTCTTTTTGGGATTTTGATTGCGGACGCTCGCTCGCAATCGCCCACACATGGATCTGCCACTGCTTGTGGCATGCATAATCTCAATAACTTGAAATGAAATGTTAATGCATGAGTTTATCCTTTCTTTTAAGTTTATCTTTCTTATCATTTAATACACGTTAGACTCCGTCATATTAAAGATGTTGGGCCTAATCATGCTTATCACTTGTTTAGTTGGACTCCGTTCTCAAGATGTTGGGTCTAATCAATTATATCATTTATGGCACGTTAAACTCCATCCTGCTCAAGACGTTGGGTTTAATCATGCTCATCATACTCTTGTCTTGTTAGACTTCGTCATGCACAAGACGCTGGGTCTAATACCTTCTTAGACTCCGTCATGCCCAAGATGTTGAGTCTAATGCTTCTTACAGAAGTTTAGTTAGACTCCATCATGCACACGAAGTTGGGTCTAATACCTTCTTAGACTCTGTCACATACAAGACATTGGGTCTAATGCTACATTAATCATTGCTTAATATTTTCTCATATTTTATGTATCTTGATTGTGCATTGTATAGATCATCATAGAACATATAAAGTGCATATGAATAGAATCATGGGACATAAACATTGAAGTACATGTAATCATGGTGCATAAATATTGAAGTGCATGTAATCATGGTGCATAAACATTAACATTTAATCATACTTTTTATGTAAAGAATTAAATATAAAACCTTGCCTGTCCAGAATCGATTGATTGACTCCCATTCTCGAACGATCGATCCCGGCCCGTGAGTTTTTAATGCATTCTTCAATTGTTAGGCTCGATCGATCGATTTCCCGAATCGATCGATCGATCACGAGAGCATAACATCATGTATATAGAGGTTAGAGAGGAATTAAAGTCCCCATTTTTAATGCAACGCTATATGAATGAACACGTAAATAGAGGCTAGAGAAATTAGGGCAGTCACTTAGTATAAGAGCGCTCCTAAGGGGCTCTCCGGTACTATTGATTTTGATATCTATCGCATCCTTATCTTTTATTTGATACCCTGCTTGAGCGGTGAGCCTTCTCCAACGACTACCAAAGGTTATAGAGTCTTCGTCAACTTTTTGTTTTGTGGTCATTAAGTCGCTGAGACTAACAACCTCATGAACCAAGGGCTTGTACTGATCTAGAATCGGACTGGCTAGGTTATCGAACGTATCAATTTTATGAAGCGGCAAGCTAGTGAACCAATCAAGGGCCTCTCCTTCTAAGCATATTTGAAAGTAGTGAATTAGGAGCCCTTGGTTGTAACGTATTGGTCGACAGTCATTGCAAAATAGTGCCAAGTGATGATTCGAATTTTCCGTACCATTTTACCTATTGAAATTTGGGGGCTTAAAGCCTGCAGGTATGGTAAACTCAATAACTCGACAGAATTTGTCGAATCTGAATGAGTATCCGGGAGGTTCCCTCTTAACCATGTAACTACCTAGGACTTGAGTAAGGTCCTCCATATTTATAGTGGTATTTTTCTTAGAGGTTTTATGGAAGAGTTGACCTTGACGATTATCACTGAACAAGGTGCGGAAAGCACGTCTGTTAGGTGATGTTGGGGGTGTCAGGACACATGGAGGAGTTGGCAACCTTTCTTCGTGTTCGCTTCGTGAGATCACATGTTCACCAATGACACATCCTTAATCATCCATTACTTGTTGGTCGAGAATGCCTCGGTATAAACCAATCAAAGACTAAAGTAGAGCCTCAAATTCTTTCCCTCCTTTTGAAAGTGCATGGGCAGTAAGGTTTATAATTTACTCGGCAGTGTAATTCTGCCCGGTGGTGCTTTCTCTTTTATTGTTGCGACTGATATTTGGTGGAGTAGTAAAAGGGGATTCTTTGCCTTCACCAGCCATATTTACCTGACTATGATCTTGGGCTATCTGTTGAGACGACTCAACACCATACTCGGGATTATTATGGAAGCCCCATAAGGATGAGTCGTAATTATTGAAATTCAATTTCCGAATGCCTGACATTTTTTTGAAAAAAGTGATAGTACAAGCTCTCAATCTCAAATCTTTTTTAGTACTAGGGTACAAGGGTGTTCCTATTCTACTCCGGGCGCCTAGTCTTTCCTTGCCGAATATGAGGGTATCTCCAAGTCAACGTGGGGTGGGTACAATCTTTGCCTGATTAGGTCTTACAAGAAGATCTGATGTGTAGATAGTTCTCCGGATCGAATCCCTGTAAAGATGATCACACTAGCCTTTTCACACCAGAGGGGGTAATAGAAGAATGGTTTCTAGATGCCTAATATGCATGCAGTGGGTGCGAAAAAGTGAATAAATTTAACAACAAAGAAGAAATTATGAATTAAAAGAAATTGGGGCAACCTTAGCAAAAGGAGTCCCACCATGATCGCCAGTCTCTTGGTATGCGTTTTCGAGAACCCTCTCGAATTCGGAAAAATGGCCCAATGTGGTCACATGAGACTCTGTTTGGAAGGGGTGGTGAAGGTGATTGATAAAAAAATTTGGTTAATACCCTGCAAAAAAGATTGTTAAGAGCATGCAGACATATTAACATAAATAAAAGATGTGATCGCCACCTATAGATATTTTTCGACGATGTAGAACGGTACTGATCGCGAGGGTAGGGAGATGTGGATTGAACTCCTATACAAAATACCGATCTACTGGCTTTAGTAGCTAGGGTTGCTTAAAGTCTTAGTTACTTTATAATTCTAACCTAAGGGGATCTAAATTATAAGGCGTGGGAGGATCGAACCTGTTCCCAGTACCCTCCGTTGGTTCCCTTGGGCAAATCGGGTTAAAGGCTATGATAGTTTTGAAAATAATGCAAGAAAGGGGTGTGGACCTAGTTGGATCTAATGTTGAGAATTGAGAAAGGCTATCCTAGGGGAAAAGCTCTAGGATTAATCTCATCTCTCTTTGGAACGCGTGAGAATCGAAGTAGAAGGGCCAACTCTAACTAGAACGGTTACATAGCGAGATCCCTAGAAGAAAGTCGAAGTTATAAACCCAACGTTTAGAGTTCAATGTTTTCTAATTCAGAATCTCAGAGCCAACCTCGAAAATTCTAAAGAGAATGAGTGAAAGAATGTCTGATGTTTTGGAATGAGAGGGGTAGGGGCCTATTTATAGTCTCGACCAATTTTATGCTGGGAGTCTAGTGTATAATTGAGAATTATACGCTAGGAGTCTAGTGTATGATGAATTATATGTTGGGACTCCAATGTATAATTCAGGAGACAGCCTGGAAGTCGGTTGGTGAAACCGATTCGGCTTGCTAAGCAGAGTCCCAGTCCAAAATTGTGCAACCGTGGACTTTGCGGGTCTATTTCGATTAGGAAGGTGTTAGGCACCCGATCAACCCGCTAGTAAGTTGTCTCTACTATGGCCAGGTTATATATATATATATATATATATATATATATATATATATATATATATATATATAAAAGAAATAAAAATGAGTGACACTTCCCCTTGCCCGAAGGCAAACCGATCCTATTGATTCCTAAGGGTTTGGGAGATGCTTTCGGAAGCTCAGGGATATGCCTTGCTCGAAGTATGTATCGATCGAGCCTTGGACCAGATTTTGGTGTCTACAGATGCCCCTCTTTGGTATTCGATCATTAATGATCGTATGCTAAAAAAAGAGACATCCGAAGAGGCCCAAGGAAACACTCACAGGTCCGCTGTATTCAAAGCAAACCTCAAACATAAAGAAAGTAATAGGAAAAAGGATAACTAAATGAAGAGTGACGTAAGCCCAACACTTGAGAAAATGTGCATCACTCAAGAGTAGCGGAAGCCCAACACTTGGGAAAACGTTCGTTCCTCAAGTCTACTGATCCCCATGCACTTAGTGACATTACTGGGAAATATCGTGATGGTGTATTTGAAAATGCATGATATTTGAGATTCATTTCAAACAAGACTGCCCTATGAGAGGGAGGGTGATCGACTCATACTTAAATATTAGCGTAAAGTAATAACGTGAAGATCCACAGTTTGTACCTAATCTCATGAGGCATTGATTACCCCATTTGATCGGCCATGGGTGCCCCTACACAAAGTAGTGTTCGAGGTCTTTGAGCGAACTCCTCGATCCCGAAGATACTTTAGCACAACTACCTGAGCAGAGCGAATATTGATGTCACAACATTTTTTGAGAGTGTGTGCCACTTCTGATAATGTGTCCTGGATCAACATGACCTAGAGTACCCAACTTCAAATAATACTAAACAGATCCGACCAAAATTGGGTGCCTACCGAAGGAAGCACTCAATCTTGGTCTCCGTCAACGATGATCTTATAAATGAATAATTATACAAAAACATGCACATATTAGGAGCATATAAAAACAAAGGCAAATGGAAGTCCTGACCCACATCCCATCCGGATACTATTTACAAGAGCAAATGACCATCCAACGGATACCCAGACCCATGGTGTACACTTTATAGGGATATCGTATAAATGTAGGTTTCAAAGCCTGCACTCTAGAATGAGCCCTTCTGAATGCATATTTGAACATAGTCATTCTAAAGGTAATTTCCTTTTTGGCAGGTTGGTCTTAACCAACGATTGACCTTTTTTCTAAGGAATCTGAAGCTTAAGACACTTAAGTTCACATGAATCCAAAAATAAGACACTCAGCGCAAAGATTTAGTGGTGGAATCAACTCGATCGAAACATTGATCGTTTGATCGAGATTGACACTGTTGCTCCTACTTTAAAGTAGGATCCAAAGATCTAAGGTGAACTTTAGATTTAGGATATTAATTTAGCACAGCTGCATTGCCAGTAAAATATTGACATTTTAACTCATTGAAGCACACATGTGCGTAGCTATACTTCAAAAACTATAATAAAAACACAGATATCTTTTTCTTTTTAAAAATAATTTTTTTGCTTTTATTTCTTTTTTGATTTGATCGGACGTCAATGGTGAGATGCTTCCCCTGCTCTGCCCATCACCGAGAGGTTGCCTAGCACGAGGCTTTGGGCCATTTGATGTTCCTGCACATTCTAAGAAAATGTTAGTCCTTTTTTTATTTATACAGATAAAAAAAATACGCATCCTAATTAATAGAAGAATTAAACTCTTACCTACACTTTCTTTTTTTGATTTGTTTTCTTCAAAACTTACATTTTTGAATTTTCTTTTTCTCTCTCTTGTTTGAGACGAAAGTACGAGGCTGCAACTATGTACATGGAAGGGGTATATATTTTTTTGGACTTTTTTTATCTTTTTATTATTTTTTATTTTTTTTCTTCTCTTTTTTTTTTGTTTGATGCCTTAACAATGAGGCAAGGTAACGGGTCCCATTTTGAGCATAGCCGAACTCGTTCATGCGGTCGAACCTGAGTGAGGTTCAGAAATTTTCAAGGTAGGAACGTCCATCCCTCTTGATTGAATTAACCTTTTCTCCTAACCTTGAGTCATTCGTTTGATGATGCATTCTAAAGATACACCTGATCAGGACCCGATTTGAGCAAACATGAGCAACCCAGTTGGCGACCAGATAATTTGTACGTGACCAAAGGAGCAACCAAATTTTATTTCTTTTTCTTTTATAACCTTTTTTACTCATAGTGCCCAAGACAAGTTTTCGCCATGCCCGTTATCGCCCTCTTTTTTATTCGTAGCGCGCCCTTTCGGGTTTTCATTACGTCCATGGGTATTTTATATTTTTACCCCAAGCCCCTTTTCAGATTTTCACCTGGTCCATACAAGCTCGCTCTTGTTACCCATAGCACCCTTTCGGGTTTTCACCATGTCCATTTTGCTTTGAGCTTGTATATTTTTATTTTCCTTCCTTTTTTTTATTTCAAAAACAAAGGCCACGATATGGACGTCGATTCCGTCATAGTCGACTGGATGGAGTTCTGTCTTGTCTCTCAACTTGGCTCGTGCTGACTTAACGAATATTGTGACTACTTGTAGACGTTAGAGAGGGCTTTCTCTTGGGATGAATTGTGGCCACAGGTTGAAAGGGGTGAGTTAGAAATTTTGAAGGTATGCTTGGGTTAAAAGGTTTCCTCAATAGGGTTTCAGTTGCCGTAATACACTTCTTCTTTGGGAGATTTTTACTATACACGCCCCATAATTTTTCTATCTCTTTTTTTTGCTTTTTGTTCTTTTTTCTTTTTCAAACATCATTTTTTTTTGGGATTTTTCTCATTTTTTTTGGATCTTGATGGTAACTCCTTTTCTCTTTTTTTTTGTTTGGTATATACACTTTTTCTTTTTCTGGGAGGGGTTAATGAAGGAAAGGCTATTAGCTCTAATGGGGTAGCAAATGGTATGAGCATTCAAGGATATTTTTTGGCTACTTGGTTTTGAAATGATGGCCTCTTTGATGGGGTCCTTAAGCAGTCATGTATCCATCTTATCAATACTTATGTTGTGAGAGACTAGGAGTAGAATCGTTGCACGCATCCAGGATTGATGGGCTCAGGAAAATGATCCCCGTCCATGGTGGCGAGACGAAGCACGTATCCTGGAAACACTTCCCTGATAATGTAGGGTCCTTCTCAGTTGGGTTTGAATTTTCCTCTCAGATCAGCGTAGAGAGACAAGAAGATTTTCTTGAGTACCGTGTCACCTACTCTCAAATCTTGAATGTGAACATGCTTATTATAAGCACATGCAATTCTTCCTTGGTAGACCTGGGTGTGACACAGGGCTAGGAGCCTTTTCTCATCGAGGAGGTTCAATTGTTCGAAACGGGATCTCTCTCTCTCTCTCTCTCTCTCTCTCGGCTTCTGATAGATTAGATTTGATGAGGATGCAGAGTGAAGGTACTTCAACTTCAGCTGGGAGCATGACCTCAGTTCCATACACAAGGGAAAATGGTGTTGCCCCTGTAGCAGTACGGATCGACGTTCGATAGGCCCATAGTGCGAAAGATAACTTTTCACTCCAATCTCTATAAGTGATGGCCATCTTTTCAAGGATACAGACAACTATTTTGCTAGCTGCTTCGACGGCTTTGTTGGTTTGCAGCCGATATGGTGATGAGCGGTGATATTTGATCTTGTACTACTCGCATAAGGCTCGAATGCACTTGTTCGCAAAGTTAGTGCCATTATCTGTGATAATGTCCTTGGGCATGCCGAATCGACATATGATGTTGTTCTTGATAAACTTCTCAACATGACTGGCCGTAATGTTCGTGTATGACATTGCCTCTATCCATTTGGTGAAGTATTCAATGGCGACGAGGATGAACTGATGTCCGTTAGAAGCCTTCGGATTGACCTTTCCAACAACGTAGAGGCCCCATGTGGCAAATGGCCAAGGAGTGGTCATACTGTATAGATCCATAGTCGGACCATGTATCAGACTAGATTATTCTTGGCATTTGTAGTACTTTTGAACATGCTTGCAACTGTCAATTTTCAGTTTCCATAGTGGTCCAGAAGTACCCTTGCCGCAGGATCTTCTTGGCGAGCATCTGCCCATTGACATGGGTCCCACATACTCCTTCATGGATTCTTTCACGATGTTGGCTGCCTCGCTTTTAGTTAAGCATCTGAGCAAAATATTGTTATATGATTTCTTGTAGAGGCACTCACCACAGATGACGTAGTTTACTGCCAAACGTTGGATAGTTCGTCTTGGTGTGCCTTTAGGAAAAGCTTGAGTTTCAAGAAAATTCTTGATATTTGAGAACCATGGAGGTCTATCATCTGTC
The DNA here is from genome assembly GCA_021018995.1 of Chloranthus sessilifolius. Taxonomy (NCBI): domain Eukaryota; kingdom Viridiplantae; phylum Streptophyta; class Magnoliopsida; order Chloranthales; family Chloranthaceae; genus Chloranthus; species Chloranthus sessilifolius. Next base: position 25,341,110 of record CM037597.1, on the reverse strand, counting down.
TTTATAGATCCCTTGATCTGGAGGAAGAAAGCAGTCTCGTTTCTTTGTATGATCATGATTGGCTTTATTTCAACGCCATATGAAATTTCGACCATCGATGCCAATGTTGCGAGTGCATCAGCAAATCGACTTCTTGCTCGCAGGATATAGGAGAAGGTGACATCGTCGAAGCATGCTATCAGATCCTCGAGGTGTTCATGGCTTGGAATCAACTTCTCATCCTTGGTTTTCCAATCCCATTGGTCTGGCATCTGATCAGTTGTGAGTTGCCAAATACCCTGAGGTGAGTTACGTTTAGGTCCAGAGCTGCTTGTAGGCCGGCTATCCAAGCTTCATATTCGGCCATATTGTTGGTGCAAGGGAAATTAAGCTTGATGGTGACTAGTACATGGGACCCTTTTGGAGAGATTAGAATAGCACCAACTCCTTGACCATTGGCATTCGATGAGCTGTCAAAGTGCATTACCCAGGGCTCTCCTGTTTCTTCTGTATCATCCTATGTCATGAATAAGATGTCTTCATCAGGAAATTCGGTCCTCGGTGGCTTATAATCTTGTAAGGGATTCTCGACAAGATGATCAGCGAGTGCTTGCCCCTTGATCGACTTCTGAGTGACATACGTGATGTCGAATTTCGATAAGAGGAGCTGCCAATGTGCAGTTTGGCCAGTAAGAGCCGGATTTTTGAATAAGTACTTCAAAGGGTCTATTCTCGCTAGAGGGAGATCCGCCTGAGACAAGTAGTATCGAAGCCTCGGTGTCGCCCATATGAGAGCCAGGCATGCTTTCTCCAGATGAGAATAACGTGTCTCGTAGTCAGTGAATTTCTTGCTCAGGTAGTAGATGGTATGCTCTCTTCTTCCGGTCTCATCATGCTTCCCTAAGACGCATCCCATTGACAATTCTGTTGAGGAGAGGTACATCAAGAGTGGTCTCCCGGATACCGGTAGTACCAAACTAGAGGATTGAGGAGATAGCTCTTGATTTTATCAAATGCGGCTTGGCAATCATCATTTCATTAAACGGGCGAATCTTTCTTCCGTACTTTGAAGATCGGCGTGCAGATAGGACTTAACTGTGCAATGAACTGACTAATGTACTGTATTCTGCCCAAGAAGCCTCTACCTTCTTTCTTGGTAGATGGTGGTGGGATTTTGATGATAGCTTTTACTTTGATCAGGTCAACTTCGATGCCTCTTCTATTGATGATGAAGCCTAGTAATTTTCCTGACATGGTGCTGAATGCGTATTTATGACGATTCAGACATAGCCTGTACTTTCTCAGCTTTTCAAACAACTTTTAGAGGTTTATCAGATGGTCACCTCTCTCTGGTGACTTGGTTATCATGTCGTCGACATACACCTCGATTTCTCGGTGCATCATGTCATGGAATAGCGCTGCCATGGCTCTCTGATATGTTGCTCCAGCATTTTTTAACTTGAACGACATGACTCGGTAGTAAAAAGTTCCCCATGGAGTGAAGAATGTTATCTTTTCTCTATCTGCCTCTTCCATTTTGATTTGATTGTAACCAGAGAATCCGTCTATAAATGAGAGCATCCCATGTCAAGCAGTGTTATCAACCAAGATGTCGATATGGGGTAAAGGGAAGTCGTCTTTCAAGCTCGCCTTGTTAAGATTTCTGAAGTTAATGCACATGCGATTCTTTCCATCTTTCTTTGGTACCGGGACGATGTTGGCTAGCCATTACGGGTATTTGGAGACCATGAGAAATCTCATATTTTACTGTTTGATGACTTCATCCTTCACCTTCAACATCCATTCTAGCCAGAGACGTCTCAACTTATGTTTGACAGGTTTAACATCTGGATATAGCGACAGCTCATGCTCGACCAAATCGGTGTCCAAACCAGGCATATCCTTGTATGACCATGCAAAGACGTCTTGGTATAATCGAAGGAAATTAATCATGCATTTTCTTTCCTTGAGAGATAACGATGTTCCGATCTTAGTGATTCTGGGAACCTCATCGATACCCAGATTGGCATCTTCAGTCTCTTCAACGATCAGGGTAGGGCCATGCTCAAAATCGATATATTGTTCAAAGAGCTCATTGGGAAGCTCCTCGATTAAGTCCTCTCCATCCAGATCCGTGACTCCTATCCCTTCTTATATTTCTATAGGAAAGAGGTTGACTTCACGTCGAACGGGCTTTTCAATTAAGGCATCATTTTCTTTACTTTTTCAGAAATTTTAAAAGACAATATTTTTGGATTTTATATATTTTCTCTTTTTTTTTAAGATTTTCCTTTTCTTCGGAGACGGGCCCTCGGCATGGTGGGTTTCTATATACACATGGTATCGCTTGCTAAGGGCTAATCTCACTTTTTATAGGTTGTTTTTTTAGGGAAGTTGGTGTTGTATTTAAGGCCATTTGATGCTTCCAAAGTCAGGGGCATTGAAGCCCAATTTCTTACCTGAATTGGAGGAGGCTAATTGAAAAGACTTTTGAGGGCTGGCCTCCAACATGTCAACCATGGGTTCATCTTGAACCTAGTCTTCAAATATTATCACAGGTTTTGGATGGTTCAGGATTGGTGGTTGTATAGGCATGGATAATGAGGCGAGGTCTATTTTAATTTTCAGAGAGATGATTTGGAGATTAGTTTGGTGGATGGCCACCTGCTTATATGGGGTCAACTGTGTTGCCCCATTTTGGTCGATATTGATGACCCCTACGCTCACGAATGTGCTGCAGATGTGAGGTCTCGGGCGGGGTTCATCCTCTAGATCTATCCCCTTTGCTTTGGATGCAACAATGGTTCGGGCATTTTCCTTTGCCTCTTGGATTTCTTCTTCGGTAGGCCTAAGTCGAAACTAACATGTTGATCGCCTTTTGCTCTGACTAGGTCCCTCTTGCCTTGTAAGCGAGGGCCTAACCCTTTACCTCTTTGATAACCCCACTTTTGGAGCATTCGTACTGTCGTAATCATTCATCCTCTGATTTTTTCAATGACTTTTTCGAGAGGTTCTCGTGCTACTGCTGATACATCGTATTGAAAACTATGAAGGTCTGTGTCCTTAGCTGTACGGTGTACATCCAACACCTTGAGATTTTCGATGTTGTGGGCCACCTCCTCTCTTTCCTCTCATCTCTCACCTCTGATGGTAATAACTTTCTCTTCAAAGATGAATTTGAGCTGTTGGTGTAGAGTGGAGGGCATCGCCCTGATTTAGTGTAGTCATGGGCGCTCTAGCAGTAGGTTGAAAGAGGACTTGATGTCCATGACTTAGAATGGGAATGAGAAGGTTATTGGCCCAATGGTGAGCTTAAGATCGACTTCTCCTATCACCTCCCTCTTGATATTATCACCCTCTTGCACTTGTTCTCGCTGGCCTGAATGTGGAGGGATCAACCCGTATCATGGTTGCAATTCTGAGGGGGCATACATTCAGTGTTGATCTGTTGTCTACTAGCACCAAAGGGATCACCAATTTTGTCATTTCCACTGTGATATTGAGGGGCTTAGAATGATTACTTCCTTCACTTGAAAGATTGGCGTCTGAGAAAGAGATGGGGTTGGGAGCCAATACCTGCCCGATCATTTTCTCTACTTCATTTGGGGATACCTTATTTGATACATGAGTGTCCTTTAGGTCTCCCATCTGTAGACACCTACATTTGGCCCAAGGCCCAATTAACTTACACTTCGAGAGAGGCATACCCTCCGAGCTTTTGAAAGCACTTCCTGAATCCTTAGAACTTAACCTAAACCCTTAGAAGCCTATCCCCGATCCTTAGGAATCAACCCTAACATATAGAACCCATCTCGAACTCGTTTTAAATCCGCCTGGGCAGTGGTTGAAAAGAGGAGTGATAAAGTTTATGTAGACCTATATAGGAGTTGAGACCTATCTCATTATAAAGACGATGTTCTCAGCTTTCCAACAAGCCAAGAATTGCCTCAATCCGAGTTGTATACCGAAAGTTATGGCGATTTGAAAATCGGACTTAAAGGCAGGAAATTAGTTGTGTATTACACACGCTAGGCCAATTTTGGTAGATTTTGGCCTAGCATGTCTAATACACACGCTAGGCCAATTTTGTGGGCCCCATGGCGGGTTCTGAACCTCCAGGATTCTCAGGGAACACTGTTCCCATGCCTAGCGTGTCTAATACACACGCTAGGCTTAGGAACAATGATTTTTAGAGATTTGGTCAGATTTCGAATTTTGAGTTTGACATGTTGACCACCGCATCCATTGGGGTTAGTTTCGTTAGGATTGTTGCACCCCCACTAGCCCTATTTTTAACCCTTTTGCCACTTAGAACCCCACCCTATCATCTACCATTGAAACCCAATTCCCACCTATCTAAGCCCTAGAAAACCTAAAAAACCTAGAAAACCTTAGATCCCTATTACCTAATTGCTAACCCAATTAGCCCTTTAACCCTTCACTAATCCTCTCCTCTTTTATAAATAGAGAGCCACCCCCCTTAATTAAGGGCTTGAAATTTTTTTCAAAGAGAAAATATTTAGTGATTCCCTCCTCCCTCTTCAAGCACTAACCCATACAAATTCCAAAACCTAGGTTCACTCCTTAAACCCCATCTTTGATCACCAATCCTTTAGTTTTAGCAAGAAGAAGGCCTTGGCCTCCCTCTCCTACCTCTTAGCTCTCTAGACTTAGAGATTCAATCCCCTTTTATAACCCATTCGCTATCGGAAGCTCTTTGGAAGTGCATCCACGCGAAGGTCCACAGCGGTGCTACAAGGGCCCGAAAGCTCCGGCTCTCCCCTATATTCCTCTACCTTCTTTGCTTTCCTCTATCTCAGAATTGAGTTGTTATGCTGCCCAAATTTTGGCAAGCAGAAAGGGTTCAATAGGAAGAGTGTGCCTTCGGGCAAGGGGAAGTGTCGCTCATTTTGTTTCTTTTATTTTCATATATATAATTATATATATATATATATATATATATATATATTATAAAGCAGCCATACATAGACCCGACCATAGTAGAGACCGCTTACGAGCGGGTCAATCAAGTGCCTAACACCTTCCCGATTGATAACCGAAGCCCCTACCTAAGAGCCTTAGGTATGGATCGGTAAATCAGAGTCATATTTGTCACTTTGGTGCTTTCAATATTAATTTGGGTTTCCCAGGACAGCAAAAGCTTCGGGTGGTGACTCTATATTTTTAATACGAGCATATCGTCGCGATGGATTGATAAAAATCCATGATTGCACAGATGGCAACTCTGCTGGGGACTTTTAGAGCTTCTACTTGAAGTTGGCCCTTTTTGCTTGTATTTTTTTTCTTTCATTTTTACTAACTTTTTTTCCTTTTTGCTTACTTACCTCTATGATTCCGTCAATTTTCTTTGTTTACTTACCCCTACGATTCAGTCATTTACCACCTTAGCTGATTGACGGGCCTACTTGAGCAATTTTTTACTTAACTGCGATTCCATCATTTACTGCTTTAGCCGATTGGAGGGCCTGTTTGAACAATTTTTTACTTACCCCTACATTTTCGTCATTTACACACCTTATCCGATTGGCGGGCTTACTTGTGCATTTTATTGCCTTAGCCGTTTGGCAGGCCTACTTGAGCATTTACATTTTTTGTCAATCATATCCCATCAGTGGACGCCGGCCCGTAGAGGTGACACGGGTTTCTCACTGCCCATTTCTGAACTTAAGAAAACTCCCTTAAAATTTAACTTTAAAACTGAACCAACAAGGGACTTAATTCATTTTTGCATGGGTAGATTTTAAAAGGGGGGGAAATAGGCAGCGATACAAACGTCCTGATTCTTAGTACGGCGATAGCCCCTAGTGGTGATGATCCCGAAAAGTATCACCCCATCCAGTATATGAGAAGGCGCTTGCGCCGAAAGTATATCGGGTGGGTGACCGAGCTTAAGAAAAAGCCTTAAAACCCTTGGGGATTGTGTTAGAATACCCCGAAACGGCCTTGTATCCCTAAGTATGGTGAGGAGGGACCCGAAATAATAAAAAAAAATGGTCCCTTAAAGCACTACTTCCAGAGAACCCAAAAAATAGACCAACTCGGGTCTACTGTTGCTGTATAAAATATATACATATACCCTATTTTTGCCTAGCGTGTGTAATAGACACGCTAAGCCAAAAAACCCCTAGAATTTGCCCAGTGTGTCTAATACACACGCTAAGCCAAAATCTCATAAATTTAGCCTAGCGTGTGTAATACACACGCTAAGCCAAATCTTCAGGATTTTAGCCTAGCGTATGTAATGCATACCACCTTAATCAAGGGAGAGAATTTTCATTTTGTCATTCAAAAGATAATAAAACCAAAAAAAATCAATCAAGAAAAAAGTCAAAACCCAAAAAAAAGGATCTTGTGGTACCAAAACAACGGCATCGTCTTATCTTCCATCATCCCATAGGAGGAGGAAGAAAGTTTTCAGGCCTCACTCGAGGAATCCATACTCGACCAGCCGCCAAACCCTGTCCTGGGCGGTTGATCCAACCTACGTCGATCCCAATTCATCCCCACCACATTCCCCAACCCATTCCCACATGGAGGAAATCCCCATTTCCGATTCCCCCACCCAATCCTGTTTTAACGTCACCGAACCCTTCGGTGCACCCATCTTCCCCTTCACCTCAAACAAAAATTCACCCCCTTTTCCCCCATGTCAACTCAAAACTGCCACATTTTCCATCCCATTCTTCCTCCACCACCTAAGATTTATCCCATTCCACATCCAACATACCCAATGTCCCCATATTGTCCCAAAATCCAACACCTCATTCCCCCTCATTTTCCCAAACCAAGCCCAATTTCATCCACTCTACATTTTTCCCCCAACCCAAATCCACTACATATCCCCCCATCTACCTAGGTCATGCCCAATTTTTCTCACCCTTTTACCCAGGTTAGGCCCACATCTCCCCATACATTGGAAGGGCCATCCCCATTTACCCCCATAACCAATCCAATGGCCATGATAGAGGACATGGTCAAAACCTACATAGCCTGGAAGGCTTCCCAAAACCTTCCTCATCCATCCCATATATCCAGCCCGCAATATACTATCCAAAACCTCCATGTCTCATTCCCTTAAAATGTCAACCCCAATCAACCTCCCATAATTCACACCACACATGGCCCCTCCTATCAACCATGGGGTCATTCGAGCGGGCCCCAAGGCCCAACACCCTATACCCAAACCCATCAAGGCCCAATACCCCAAGCCCAATACTCTAGACTCAAGCCCATAAAAGCCCAATACTCTAGACCCAAGCCCATCAAGGCCCAATACTTAAGACCCAAGCCCATCAAAGCCCAATACTCTAAGCCCAAGCCCATCAAGGCCCAATACTCAAGACCCAATCCGCCATGTCTGAGCCCATCAAGGCCCAATACCCTATGCCCAAACCCATCAAGGCCCAAACCCAGGAGCCCTATTTGCAAATCCTCTATCATTCCCCCAATATCCCACATTCACTTACGCCCAACAGGCTCCCATTCCCCCTCAAATATGGTACACCCATCTCATCTAATCTCTCAACACGGCATGGGCCCCATTTATCAACATCTCTCACACCCAACCCAATATGGAGACCCATCCTATACCATCAACCATCCCCAATTCATCCATCCTCTTACCTCTCAACCCAACCATTAAAATCCTCACCAAGCACAATGGCCCCACTAGGCCCCCAAAACCCTCCATTTACCCACCCATTTACCCCCCAAAACACTCAATAAAGCTTCTCCCACTTACAAGGGCCTCATTAGGAACCCACCCAAAACTTCCAAAATCTAATCAACCTCACTCCTCTCCCAATTATTATTGATACCAGCAACCAGTATGAGGAGGATGAAGCCCAGAATAGTGGGGTATACGTGGGGGCATTTGCCAATTTCATCCCCCCACATCCCATGCAAACCAACCCACAGGCAGTCCAAAGTGAATGGAGGCTGCCTGTTGAGAGGCCAGCCCCACCATCCAGGGAGTCAAAGCTGTTAAAAGAACAAATGGACAAAATACAAAAATAGCTGATGAAGATGGGTGGAGCTGAAATTCATGCCACAGACTTTTCTGACTTATGCCTATTTGCAAAAGTCCCTTTGCCCCAAAAACTCATGATGCCAACCTTTGACAAATGCAATGGCACGGGCAACCCTATTGCACACCTCAAGTCCTACTGCGGGGATATGTGCCAGTACGGCGGAGACGAACGACTCCTCATCAAAGTGTTCCAGAAGAGCCTTACATGCCCGACTTTGAGATGGTTCACTTCCCTTAACCATCCATAATTAAAACCTAGAAAGATCTGACCCACCTATTCCAGGAGCAGTATGTCTACAACATGGACATCGAGCCTCAAAAATTTGATCTGGCTAAGCTAAAGCAGAATCCTGATGAAGCATTCAGTGATTACCTTGGGCGATGGAGAGCCTTGGCAGCTCAAGTGAGCAACATAATACCCGATGATTATCAAATCGAGATGATCTTGAAAAACACTCTGCCAATCATATTGAAATTTTTGGTATATCAACAACAGTCCAGCTTTGTTGATTTGGTAAGAAACGCCAATCGTTGTGAGGATGCAATAAGAGAAAGGCGGTTAAATAAAATCGTGAACAGTGGGGTCCGAAAGTTTACCGAGCAGAGGAATGAGAGGAGAACCGAGACCAATATTCAAATAGTAGATACGCGGCCCAGCGTCGGTATGGTCCCCTTCCAGTTCAAGGCAGCACAACCGGCTCCAACACGAGTTGAACCAATACAGAAGACAGGTAAAGGGCAATGAACACAAATGACCTCGAAACAAAGAAGGGCTTGATTCGATTGAGTCTTTACACCATTGGGGCAATCCTTAAGCATTCTTTTATCATTCTTGGTCGAAAAGGGTTAGGTTATACCTTTCCAACCATGCCCACCACCAAATCCTATCCCTAGAAATTATGACCCCAATACTCATTGCAATTTCCATCAAGGACCTGGCCACCCGACTGATCAATGTTTTCCCTTAAAGCATGCGATACAGGATTTGATAGAAGCCAGCAAAATCATTGATACAAGATTTCAAAGAAGCCAGCAAAATCATTCCTTCGGCACTTCCCTAGGTGAACCAACACGCCAACATACATTAGGTTCCCTTACCACCGCGTCCACCAGGAGGAATGGGCCCAAGACCCACTGCCAACATGATAGAGGAAGATGGTGAAGAGTTTGACCCTTCTGAGTATATCAGTGTTAGAGAGAGTTTCATAGCACCACAGTAGGGGGTAAGGGGAACGAAAGCATAGGAGTAATTGAGCCTTTAAACTTGGCTAACTACTTCCCCAATTCATCACCCCAAGAAGATCCCTTAGATTTAAGGATGTACTTTTCAGCTCCAGCTCCCGTCAGTTATGTCCAACCCGACTTATCTCCATATCAAACACCCACCCCTTCCAATTACTTAGTGCATGGTGTTTCCTCATTTCCCCCTCTGACATTGATTAACTACCATTGGCCTCACCCTGCTGCACTATCACCGATGCAGTCGTCCCCATTTCCAATAGATCCCATTTTGCCCACTGTCACCACTCCTCCAACCAATCCAACCCTAGCCGAAGTCAACCAGGTGCTATCCAATTATCCCACACCCTCTATCCAGGCACCTTCGATACCCTTGACTATCGGATCCCAATGCCGACCTATGACTCCCACCAGATCCCTCTTAGTTACATTCAAACAGACATCAATGAGGGCAACAACATAAAAGGGGCAATCGATTTTGTTACTTGATCAAGGAGAATTTCCAAACTACTTGAGGTATTAGTACTAACTAGACCGGAAGAGAAGAAAGAACCTATTGTGATACACCCCTTTGAAAAAATGAGCAGAGAGCACATACTGGAAACACAGTTGAAGAGAATGCCAGCCCACATCACCGTTTGAGACCTTTTAATGACATCCTCGCTTCACTTCCAAGATCTTATGGGAGCACTGAAAGACACCCATGTATCCTCCATCCAAGTAACCTCAGATGAAGTGGGACAGATAATTGGGCATGTATTAGCTCTCAATGCCATCTCTTTTTCAGATGTTGATCTTCCGAATGAGGGAAATAATCATTCCAAGCCCCTCAACATCACGGTGGAAATAGGAAACTTGGTGATTCCATTAGTACTAATTGATAATGGATCGACCTTGAATGTATGCCCCCTGAGAACCACAACCAAGATAAGGGTGGATCCCTCCATGTTCAGGCCAGCTAGAACGAGTGCCAGAGGATTTGATAACATAAGGAGAGAAATAATTTGAGAAGTCGATCTTGAGCTCATCATTGGGACAATGACCTTCTCCATCCCATTCCATACCTTCGACTTTGCACCAGAAACTCAGATTTGTTTCAGATAAGAAGATCTTCACCATTTTAAGCGAGGGATTGGAGGAAGGAGAAAAGGTCACACACAACATTGAAAACCTCAAAGTGTTGGATGTACCACATACAATTGAAGACATAGACTTCTACAACTTCTAGTATGATGTGTCGACTGTAGCACTGAAACCTATCAGAGAAGTCACCACAAAAATAGGAGGTGGAATGACTACAGTAGTGGCCATGCTCCAGATATGGGGCTACCAGAAAGGCAAAGGGTTGGGCCCTCGTTTACAAGGAAGAAGGGACCCAGTCAAAGCCATAGCCAGGCAACAGATCAGATTTAGGTTAGGTTACAAGCTCACTGAGGAAGAAGTTTAGGAAGCCAAGGAGAACACCCGAACCATAGCCACTGCCAAAGCCCGGGGAATAGACTTAGAAGATGCACCCCGATCGCGACCTCACATATGGAGAACATTTGTGAGCGCAGGGTTCATAAAAATTGATCAGAATTGGGCAATAGAGCTGACCCCACACTAGCTGGTAGCTGCTATCCACCCAACCAATCCCCAAATCATCCCCCCTCGATATGGAAATAGACCTGGCATCTCTGTCCCTTTTTGAGGAAGAGGTACCCCCGTCAATGCACCTCCTGCCATAAACCACCACAAACCCATGTTGACATTTGATGACTGGGTCCCGGAGAAGCCCATGATAAATATGATGGAGGTTGACTCCCAAAAGCCATCTCATTAGCCTCCTCCATCAGTGCAGGTAAAGGTACGACACCACAGGTGAGGAATTGGGCGTCAATGCCCCTAACCCTGGAAGCATCAAGTGGTCATAAATATGGTTCTAGTTTCCAAAAAAAAAAAAACTTATAAAAAGTGAGATTAGACCTTGGCGGGCAATACCATGTGTATATAAAGGACCCGCTTTACCAAGGGCCCATCTCTGAAGAAAAAGAAAAATCTAAAAAATACAAAAAATACAAAATAATCCAAAAAAGTTGTCTTTTAAAATTCTTGATAAAATCAAGAAAAATAATGTCTTAATTGAAAAACCCATCCCACGTGAAATCGACCCCTTTCCTGTAGAAATACAAGAAGAGGTAGGAGTCACGAGTTGGACGAGGAGATCCCTACTGAGGAGCACCCCAATGAGCTCCTTGACCAATTTGTCGATTTTGAGCATGGCCCTACCCCAATTGTTGAAGAAACAGAAGACATCAACCTGGGTACAAAGGAGGTTCCTAGAATCACCAAGATCGGAACGTCGCTATCTCCCGAGGAAAGAAAAAATATGATTGATTTTCTTCGGCCATACAAAGACGTCTTCACATGGTCATATGAGGATATGCCTGGTTTGGATACCAATTTGGTCAAGCATGTGTTGCCGCTATATCCAGATGTTAAGTCGGTCAAGCAAAAGTTGAGATGCCTCAGGCCAGAATGGATGATGGAAGTGAAGGATGAGGTCATTAAAAGTACGATGTAGGGTTTCTCATAGTCTCCAAATACTCGAAATGGCTGGCCAATATAGTTCTGGTACTAAAAAAAGATGGAAAGGTTCGCATGTGCATCGACTTCAGAAACCTGAACAAGGCGAGCCCGAAAGACAACTTCTCTTTGCCACACATCGATATCTTGGTCGATAACACTACCAGGTATGGGATGCTCTCATTTATGGATGGGTTCTCTGGGTACAATCAGATCAAAATGGCTGAAGCAGACCGAGAGAAGACAATGTTCATTACTCCATGAGGAACTTTCTATTATCGAATCATGCTATTCAGATTGAAGAATGTTGGGGCGACGTACCAAAGGGCGATGACAACACTCTTCCACGACATGACACACTAAGAAATCGAGGTGTATGTTGACGACATGATCGCCAAGTCACCAAAGAGAGGTGATCATCTAATAAACCTCCAAAAGTTATTTGAGAGGCTGAGAAAATATAGGTTGCGCCTGAACCCTCAGAAATACGCATTCGGTGCCATGTCAGGAAAACTACTAGGCTTCATCATCAGCAGAAGAGGCATCGAGGTTGACCCGATTAAGGTAAAAGCCATAGTCGAAATGCTACCACCATCTACTGAGAAAAAGGTTAGAGGCTTCTTAGGCAGGATACAATACATCAGTCGATTCATCGCACAGCTCACTCCTATCTGCACGTCGATCTTCAAGCTACTAAGAAAATATTTGCCCATTGAATGGAATGACGACTGTCAAGCAGCATTTGATAAGATCAAGGGCTACCTTCTCAACCTGCCAGTATTAGTAGCACCTGAACTAGGGAGACCACTCTAATTACCTCTCCACGATGGAGGTTTCGATGGGATGCGTCCTAGGGCAGCATGACGAGACTGAAAGAAGAGAACATGCGATCTACTATCTAAGTAAGAAATTCATTGATTACGGGACACTATTCTCATATAGAGAAAGCATGTCTGACTCTCGTATGGGCTACACAAAGGCTCCGCCACTACTTGCTATCTCAAGCCGTTCTACTCCTAGCGCGAATGGATCCGTTGAAGTACCTATTCGAAAAGTCGACCTTCACTGGCCAAACTACACACTGGGAACTCCTCTTATCTGAACTCGACAACACGTATGTCACTTAGAAGTCAATCAAGGGGCAAACACTCATCGATCATCTTGTCGAGAATCCCTTACCTGACTATGCACCTTTGAGGACCAAATTTTTCGATGATGACATTTTGTTCATGATGGAGGATGATACTATGGAGACTGAGGAGTCCTGGGTAATGAACTTTGACGGGGCAAAAAATATCGAAGGTCAAGGGGTTGACGCTATCCTAATCTCGTCAAAAGGATTTCATAAACCAGTCTCCATCAACCTCCATTTCCCCTACACCAACAACATGGCCGAATGTGAAGACTGTGTAGCAGGCCTACAAGTAGCCTTGGACCTGAATATAACTCATCTCAGGGTGTTTAGAGACTCATAGTTGATCATATGTCAGAAAAATAGAGATTGGAAGACGAAGGATGAAAAGTTGATCCCATACCATGAGCACCTCGAAGATCTGATAGCATACTTCGATGACGTTACCTTCTCCTATATCCCATGAGCAAGAAATCTCTTCGCTAATGCACTAGCAACTTTGGCATTAATGGTCGAAATCCCCTACGGCGTTGAGATGAAGCCAATCATGATTGAATAAAAAAATGAGTCGGCCTTTTGCCTCCAGATTGAGGGATGCACAAAGTTAGATGATGAGCCTCCATGGTTCTCAGATATCAAAAATTTCTTCGAAACTTGAACATTCCCGAAAGGTACGTCCAAGATGGACGAGCAGACCATTCAACGTTTAGTGACTAATTACGTCATTTGTGGCGAGTACCTCTGCAAATGGACACATAACAATATCCTGCTCCGATGTCTAACTGAGAGCAAGGTAGCCAACATCATGAAAGAGATCCACGAGGGAGTATGCAGAGCCCAAGTCAATGGGCACATGCTCGCCAAGAAGATCCTACGGCAAGGGTATTTTTGGGCCACCATAGAAACTGACTGTTATAAGCATATGCAGAAGTACTATAAATGCCAAGAACAATCCAATCTGATACATGCTCCTGCTATAGATCTACACAACATGACCACTCCTTGGCCATTTGCCACATGAGGCCTCGACGTAGTCGGAAAAGTCAATCCGAAAGCATCAAATGGGCATCAATTTATCCTCGTCGCCATCGAGTACTTCACAAAATGGGTAGAGACGACATCCTATACAAACATCATGGCCAATCATGTCGAGAAATTCATCAAAAATAATATTGTGTGTCGATTCGATGTACCCAAGGACATCATCATGGACAACAGCACCAACTTCACGAACAAGTGCATAAGAGCCTTCTGCAAGCAGTACAAAATAAAATATTATCGCTCATCACCATATCAGCCACAAACCAACGGAGCAGTGGAGGCGGCTAACAAAACAATCATCCACATCCTTGAGAAGATGGTTGTCACATACTGCGACTGGAGCGAAATGTTACCATTTGCACTATGGGCTTACCGAACGTCGATCCGTACCGCTACAGGAGCCACACCGTTCTCCCTTGTGTATGGGACCGAAGCCATTCTGCCAGTCGAAGTTGAAGTACCCTCGCTCTGTGTTCTCATCGAATCTGATCTACCAGAAGCCAAAAGAGAGTTGTGTCACACTCAGGCCTATCAGAGAAGGATCACACGTGCTTACAACAAGCGTGCTCACATCCGAGATTTAATGGTGGGTGACACAGTACTCAAGAAAATCTTCTCATCTCTCCACGCTGATCCATGAGGAAAATTTAAGCCCAACTGGGAGGGACCTTACATCATCCGAGAAGTGCTCCCGAGGTACGCGCTCCGCCTTGTCACCATGGACGGAGATCACTTTCTTATGCCCATCAATGCTGGATACGTACGACGATTCTATTCCTAAGTCTCCCATGGCAAGATAAGTATTGATAAAATAGATACATGACTGCTTAAGGATCCCACAAAAGAGCCTTTCTTTTATAAACCCCTCCCAAGAAGAAAAGAAGAGAAGAAGAGTTAAAAATGTATATGCCAAACAAAAAAAAAGAGGGAAGAGTAAGGAGTTACCCTCAAAATTCAAAAAAAAATCAGAAATGCAAAACCCTAAAAGAGATTATCTGAAAAGAAAAGAACAAAAAAATATATATATAAAAGAAAAGAGATAGAAATATCATGGGGCATGTACAGTAAAATATCTCCCAAGGAAGAAGTGTATTACTACATCCAGAATCCAATCAAGGAAACCTTTGAACCTGAGAATACCTTTAAAATTCCTAACCAATCCCTTTCAAACCGATGGCCAAGATACAACCTTGAAGAAAACCCTCTTTAAAGGTCTACGAGCAGTCACAGTATCCGTTGAGTCAGCACGAGCCAAGTTGTGAGACAACAAAAGAATTCCACCCAGCTGGCTATGACGAAATAGGCGTCCATGTCATGGTCTTTAAGAAGTGAATGAAAGAAAAAAAGAAAAAAAGAAGAATATACAAGCTCAAAGAAAAATGGACATGATGAAAACTCGCAAGGGCGCAATGGGTAAAAACAACGAGCTTGTGTGGACCAGGTGAAAACCTGAAAAGGCACCTGGGATAAAAATACATACCCACGAATGTAGTGGAAACCCGAAGGAGCGCTATGGGTAAAAAAGGGGTGATAACGGGCATGGCGAAAACCCATCTTGGGCGCTGTGAGTAAAAAAGATAAGAGAAAAAGAAAAAGAGAAGAAGAAAATCTTCAGTTACTCCCTTGGTTACATTCTCGATTATCTGGTTGCCAATTGGGTCACTCATGTTCACTCAAGTCAGGTCTTGATCAGGCAGATCCTTCAAATTATACCGTCAGATGCATGACCTGAGGTAAAGATAAAAGGTTGATTTAGTCCAAAGGAATGAAAGTTCTGACCTTGGCAAGGATTCCAAACCTCACGTAGGTCCGACTATGGACGAGTTTCGTATGCTCAAAATGAGACCCGTTACTTCGCCTCATTGTCAAGGCATCAAACAAAAAAGAAAAAAGAGAGAAAGAAGATAGAAGAAAAGATACTTATATAAGAAAAAAGATTTCCCTTTCCCATTTTTATACGTATAAAGAAAATTGGAAAAAGATAATAGATTTCCCTTTTCTATTTTCATTTTTGCACTTTACTCGCACCACATCTCAAAAAGAAAATCGGTGTAGTACCCAACTCTTTACCTTTACAAAAGAGTGAAAGGAGAGATAAAAAATATATACCAAAAATATATCTGTCAGGCATTCTTATGCCCCTTCCTATGGTGTTTGATCTATGCAAAAAGTATGTGCAGGACTAGGTCAACGACCCAACTAGTGCTTCAAGACACGAATCTCTGCACGTAAAGCATCTTCGCGAGCATTCCGATTAGTCATCCAGCGACCATGAAGGTCCTTATATAGCTTTCAGGAAGCATCAATAGCACTAAGAGCATCACTCAAGGCTCCTTCCAAACAAAGAATCTCACACTCTGTAACACTGGCTTTTATTTCTGCAACATCGGCTATAACATGCTCTCTCTAAATGCTTGTGCAGGACCCACTTCTCATCTATCAGCAACTCAATCCAGCTCCAAAGCATCGACTCCTTCCTTGGCCAAGGCCCCTCTACATCACTACTCTCTACCTGGTCCAAGCGATGAGCAGAAGGCCGCTCGGATAGTAGCCAAGCCTCATACCCTGAAGAAGTCAAAGTCCCCTTGCTCTAGATTACACATATGCGTTGACTGACGCATTTTCCGAAGAGCGGCTATCCTATCCAAATCCCCAGAAGATCCCCGAGAGAAAATCAAGGTCCGTGAGGGTGGTTTTATCGCACAAGGCACTTGCTGAGTATAACACCTACTGAGAATAACCAAACTAGCGCAACACTCGAGATGGGAAGTAATAGGCATTGCTAATAAAGCCAAGAAGGGTGATACCCTCGTGGTCTCTAGATCAAACTCTAGAGAAGGTCCTATCAAGCCATGGAAGCCTCCATACCAACTCAGCCTCAGTCAGCCAAAGACGTAGCTCACATGCATTCCCCTGTGGAAACTTGGAGCATCGGCCCAAAATGCAGCGAGCCACCTCTCCCCGGACAACATAAAAGCGGGGCACAAACCCTAAAATGGTGAGATGCTCCCCAAGCCAGACCTGAAGCAGAATAGAGCATCCCCAAAAGCACTCCACCTTGCCCAAGGCAAAGGCATTAAGATATCGATAAAGCTCAACCAATACCAAATGCATCATGGAGTGGCCGCCTTCAAGTTCCGCCAATACGTCGCAGAGCTCAAGAGAGAAGCTCTCCCCCCCAGTGTAAAAAAGGACTGTTGAGAGAAGGCACAGAGCGAAAGCTTTCACATTATGAATATTCTTAACCGAAAAATTACGCAAACTTTCGTCACCAAAAATTTATCTCAGGAATTTCACCGAACACCTGGAGGGCCCACCGGCAAGGCTTTTCTCATAATCATCTTTTTTCAAACCGAAAGTCGTGTGGAAGGCCTTAGCATAACCTAATTTTTGTACCACCTTAGCAAGACCTCGATGTAGCCTCAAACCCGACAAAATGGAGAGATCTTCAAGTGTTGGAGTTAGCTCACGGGTCTCAAAGCGGAAGACATGGGTTTCCACATCTCAATGCACAACCGCCGCATGAATGAGGTCCCAAAACAGAGGAACATCAAGGAAAGACGAGAGACGGGCCAACCCAAGTTGATCCAAACCCGTAAGTTCGCTCTCATTCAAGCTATCAAGCCACTTCTTCATAAAACTGGGCCCTACACCCAAGGAGGGAAGTATAAAGTCTCGGACCCCCTGGAGGGGTGGGGTCGTAAAGCGCGTCCATGGTCATACAAAGCCGTTTAAAGGAATCATGATTCAATGTAGGACAATGGACCCACCCTCGGGAAGAAAAGACAAAAATGTTGGAACAAAGTCCAAAAACCAACTCAGAATAGAGAAAAAGAATGTTTTCTCGGGAGAAAAAAAATATTTTCTCGGGCCTTATAGGCCCACCACCGCCCAAAAGCACCTAACATGTGTAAT
Source organism: Chloranthus sessilifolius (assembly GCA_021018995.1). Classification (NCBI taxonomy): domain Eukaryota; kingdom Viridiplantae; phylum Streptophyta; class Magnoliopsida; order Chloranthales; family Chloranthaceae; genus Chloranthus; species Chloranthus sessilifolius. The sequence goes on along the minus strand of CM037597.1, from coordinate 25,323,189 downwards.
ATGCATGCTAGTTTAAAATTTCCCATAAATTGCCTAGCGTGTGTATTACACACTCTAAGCCAAAAATTCCCAAAAAATGCTTAGCGTGTATATTACACATGCTAGGCCAAAAAACGTCAAGAAATGCCTAGTGTGTGAAATACACACCCTAGACCAAAAAAGAGGAAGAGGGAAAAGAAGGAAAGGGGAAGGTCTATCTCCCCATCCCTTAGGACCAATCCACCTGCATACGATAAACTAACTTCTCTTTTATGGCACCCCAGGCCACGAGTTGGGACACCTGGGTTTACCGCTTAACCTGTTTTACACTCTCCTTTTACAGGAACCATGCTCACAACAAATAGAGGTGAAGTGCATGGACCCTGGCCATTTCAGCCAATGCATAAATCAGGGGGCATTCTCCCATTTTTTCCAAACTCATGGCTATCCAACAGAGGAGTACGAGGCATAATTATAGTTTCATAAGCCATCTAACCTATCTTTCATTTTTCAGGCAAGCAGGTCACATCCAAAATAAGAAATAACAATCAAGAAGGAAAAACAAAGATGTCCATTCAAGAAAATATCTAGAATGCGCCAGTCGCATTGCTATTACAAATTGTTTCAAAAGTACTCAAAGATCAAGTGTTCATAAAAGAAAAAAAAAGCAACAGAGGCAGCCTCCAATCATGCTCCAGGTCCTTGAGAGTCCTTCTGCGAGCGGGACAGCCAGAGTCCTTTGAAACGTCCAGGTATCCCCCACACGAGACCACGCCCGGGACAGCCGGATAAGTAGTGAACGCGACTCCTTCTCCCGAGCACGTTGAAAGCATCACGCCAGAAGGATTAGTTAGGGGAAAGCATAAACCGTCAAAACGAAAAAGGGACAATCCAGCATCATACTCACCACTTCAGCCTCCCAAAGATCAGCGATATGACGGTAGTAATCCGCCTGCTGAACGACTGACTCATAAACATACAAAAGGGGAAGAATGGAGAAGTCAGCAGCACAGAAAGATAGAAGAGGGCATGCATACCCCTAAAAAAGGGACTCACCCTTGGGATCAACTCAGGGGGAGGTACTCTAATCACCTCTGTAGAAAGGATGGCACACTCAGCCACGTCGGCACATAGACCAGAAAGAAATGCGTCATCCATGTGCCTAAAAATACCCTAGGTCCCTGTCATAAACATCCCTAAGACCCTGCACCGGAAGTGCCCGAGGGTCCTGCACCCGCCTCCTCCGAAGGTCCCACCTTTGCACCCGCGTCGGGTCCCACTGCCTCCTCAAATTGAAAAAGAAAAATAGAGGAAGAAAATCGATCAGCAAAGCACTATCTTAGTGAATAAAAAATATGAACCGACAAGCAAAGGAACGGTAAGAAAAAGTACCTGGCTCTGTGGCCCTCCAAATGCCAAAAAATTAGCACCTGAAACAAAACATGGAAGGAGGGTCTGATAAGGGAGAGACTCATACCACTGCTGGTATCCCCCATAGTGGAAAAGGTCGTCAATAGGAATCGCATGATGAATGAGTCTCCCGGTGAGCTCCTCAACCGTACCCTCTGGCACCATAACATCCCCGACTCTCGGCGACGGTCCGTGTGCCAGCAGCTCATGAGGGGGTATGTATCATCGGAAAAGAGTAGAGGGCGGCCAGGTTGGAAGTACAAGTACCCCCAAATCTAAATAGATGGATAAACAAGGAACATTTCAAATCAAAAAATAGAAAATGAAAGTAAAAAATGATGAACTAAGAAGGGAAAAACCAAATGGACTACCACAATCACGGGCCAAAAGCTAAGGACAGAAGCAACCTCCCCAACCTAAGCTCTGGCCAAGATATCCATCAACACCACGTACCCGGTGCCCCCCCCAATCAAAGCGATGCATGTTCGCCTAGTTCTCCATCATACAGAGAAGGACAACGTGACACGACCCCTACTGGCATTGGCAAGAATGGTCTTTCCCAAAACATAAAGCAGGGAAATATGAGCCAGCACCAGGGCGCGTTCAGGCTCAACAACAATGTCCATATCAGGCTGGTGCAGATCAACCAGCTCGTCGCCCTCGAACAAACTCTCCAACCAAGACAACTTGACCTCAAAGTCGGTCATGTTGTTGGAGGATGGGTAGGCCCCAATCAATCGTCAATCATGTACTATTGTTTCAGTGCATGGTTCCCACGTTAGGGTCATGGGGCCCAAGCCACAGAGCTATTGTTTCAGCCTGTGTCCAGCCATATACTATTGTTTCAGTATATGGTCCCACATGTTAGGGTTGTGAAACTTCCAGAGAAGATCAGTCCTTTCCGAAAAGTCACGAGCGAGGTCAAAGGTTGACCGAACAGATTTGTATATTCCAAGAGGGAAAAATAGGGGTGTCTACACTATCGTAATCCCCATGATCATGGACCAATCCACGATGAAAGTTCATTGTCTTCGGACGAAACCTTTCCACCAAAGCTTTCACGTAAGCCAAGTCACCCCGCATAGCAGGGCAAGATAGAAAGTCTCCACAACTAGCCTGGGCCAGGAGAAACCTCACGACATGAGGGATGTGGGCATAGAAGTGCTGGAGGTGAAACCAACCCCCACGGAACATGATCTGAGGAAAGGGCTACATCAAAAGAGTGGAAGATGTCAGATCCTAGAACAAAGGAGCATGAATAAAAACAAGCAGCCAAAGAACTCCTCTTTACCTTGCTAGCGTTCCCAAAATTGGAAATGTGGGTATATTGCTGATGGAGCTACCCACTGTAGGCCGCCTCACCCTGCATCTCGTACCAGATACGAGAGGAGCGCTGCACCTGGATAAGACGTTAACCCTAGATACCGAAGATCACGTCAGGGCTACCCTCGCGGGTCTGGTCCTTATTGCTTGATTGATCATGTGCCATTCTGAAAAGAGATACACCACCAAATATTAAAGTATGGTGAGCAAGAGGAAATCAAATGCTTGTCTAAGAAACATGAAACTGAACGAAGGTAAGTATGCCTCATTCCTGCCAAAATGTCCAAGAAAAATAAAAAAAGGGGGGAGATATGTCCCGTCATTTCAAAAAAAAAAAAACAACCACAACAAAACAAACAAAGACAATATATATATATATATATACTTCTCTTTGCCAAGAAAAATCAACAATTTTTTAACCCCATACATTTTTTATAAAGGGCCACCATTTACCAAAAGAGAGAGAGAGAGGGAAATGGGTACAAATCGACCAATTTTTTGCCGAAATCCGTTCCAAACATGCATATACATTACTGAATCAATCAAAGGCAATTGCTTTCACGAAAAAAATCTATTTTTGCCCTAGAATCCCTATAAATAAAAAGTCAAGAAAATCAAAAAAAGGGGCACGAATCACCAAAGTTTTCACCAGAATCCCTATAAATATGTACATAAAATCACAAAGGGTTTGCGAGAAATAAGCACCCCTTCATCATCTAGATACAAGAACCCTAACCACATTGGTATAAAATCAAAAGAAATTTAAAAAAAGGGGTTTTTAAATGATTACCTTGGTGAAAGTTTGAACCCTAGATCCGGCGTGGAATACGCGTTCGATCGGCGATAACAACATCGGCGCAATGTCGAGGTTTGAATCGGATCTATGGAACACAAGGCAGAACTCCCGTTTCGGCTTGGAGAGAGGGAGAGGGGAGAGGTTTGAAAAATGAGCTTTTTCGGGTCTCTGGTCGCGCCCGACCACTTTAAACCATGGAATGGCCTAGTTTATCTAATATACACGCTAGGGATATTTTTTCAGATTTGGCCTAGCGTGTCTAATACACACGCTAGGCTTATTTTTGCCCCCGACTGGCTTTGTTTCATTCAGGTCAGGCCCGACAGACAAGTTTGATTGGCTAGACCAAGAGTTGCACACTTTTCCAAAAAGTACATCAATCTTCATTTGATCCGCTCGGGAAACTGCGCTAAAATAAAGGTGTTTAAAGGTCAATGAGCACACTCAAAAAACCTCGAACGAACAAATAAAAAAAATGAAAAAAAAAAAATATATATATATATATATATATATATATATATATATATATATATATATATATATATAATAATACATATGCATAGAATAAAACATAAAAATTACTACAAAACACATGGTTGACCTCTCCCTACGGAAGAGGTCAACTGCTTTCGGTTTTGGTCACCAATTCTCCCGAATGTGTCTCTAAATTGATTATGGAATATCGTTCTAAGGCTTTCTTGTATATCTGAAAAATAAATCTTGCAATTTCTTTGGGTGTCAACTGGTTTTTGAAATTATCCATGCCAACATATTAATAATTTCCAGGCCTTTCTTTTTTACAACTTAGGCACAACTCCTGCTACCAAAGTTGAAAATTATTGTAGTTGGAACAAACAGACCTAGGTTCAAAACTCACCTGCTCCTTATATGTCTTGTGGAAACACCAAACCTATACCGATAAAAAGAAATTGTCTACTTTAGTTTGATTCTTTTTTGGTCCATCCTTGAAATTTAAATGTGGAATTTATCTGAATAACATGCACGTACAAAGTACAAACTTCACGAGGGACTAAAAGCATGTGATTTAGGCCTTGAAATGGAAGGTTTTGCCAAGTCGCCTCTACATATTTTATTCAATCAATCAATAGCTTTCTCTTTATTTAGTTCAATTCTTCGATCAATTGCTTTTATAAAAGGAGATTTTTGTTCTCTGATTTCGAGGTTTTTTATAGGCATGATGTCTAGTAATGCAAGGACCAACAAATATCTCCATTCACAGCAACTTAGTAGCAAGAACAAAGCAACCATATTAGAATTGGTAAGTTGCAAAGTAGTATTAGAAGATCTAGTTTAAAATGATTGAGCCTAAAATGATCTGTCTTTGCAGTTCTCTTACGGAAGCTTTTTGTATAGCCATATTGGAGGTTGCTAGTTGTGGATTGCTAATAGTTAGCACGCGAGTAGGAGGTGCTCCAGAGGCATTCACTTTTAGATCTTTAATTTGCTTTCATTAATTTGGTCAATTTTATCATTTTTTTTGGCCTGTTTACATATTTTATTTGTTGATGAATAATACAATCAGTTTGGTTACGGTCTCTCTTTTTGAATCATTAGGTTCTACGTGATGACATGATCGTTCTTGCAGAACCATCCCCGACTGATATGGTTCGTGTGATCAAGAAAGCAATACACATACTTCCGAAGATTCACCCACATGAAATGCACATTCGTGTGAGTTATCGAAGACATCATACTATGTTTTTTTTCCCTTCTTTATCATTATAGGTCCGTCGCTAGGTCATTTTGGGCCATTACCCATCATGCTCCGTTAAGTTTCCCAAGCTCCAACTACTTCCCATAACTCATGGAAATAAAGCTTGTGGATATGTGGCTAGTACCAAACATTAATGTTTACTAATGCTGCATTAGATTGTTTGCTAATTTTTATTTTGGAGCTTTGGGAGAGAAACTAAAATCTCCATATAACAATTCATTGCGAGTGTTGCTATTACTTACTGGCATTCAACATTTATGTTTAATTTTCTAGGGTATCGGGGATTTGTGTTACTTCTTTGTTATATTTGGTGTGTGAGCATATGCTTCTTTTTTTTTCTGTTTGGGGGGAGAGGGGGGTTCGTATTTAATTAAACAGAGCACATGACTACATTTTAAGAATGGGACGAAGTTTAATGCTTGATGGTTATGAAGCTCAGTTTCTAGCTATTGGTTCATCAAGTGCTAGATAGTTGTTGATTTGTCACTATGTGAAGCTCATGTTCAAGCTATTGGTTCGTCAAGTCATGGCATTCGTAGCTCATTATGACCTAGAGCTACATCAAATGGATGTAAAGACAATATTTCTAAATGGGGATTTAGAGGAAGTGATTTATATGCGTCAACCCGAAGGATTCTCTTCATGTAAAGGAAATCAATTGGTATGCAAACTTAGGAAATCCATATATGGGCTAAAACAAGCCTCCCGATAATGGTATCACAAATTTCACAACGTTATAACCTCATTTGGTTTTAAAGAAAATGTTATAGATAATTGTGTATACACTAAGGTTAGTGGGAGCAAATTCATTTTTTTAGTCGTATATGTAAATGACATTCTGCTTGCCAGCAATGACTTGAGATTGTTACATGAAGTAAAACAATTTCTTTCTCGAAACTTTGAGATGAAGGATATGGGTGAGGCATCCTATGTCCTTGGCATAGAGATTCACAGAGATAGGTCTCAAGGGACATTAGAGCTATCTCAAAAGGCCTACATCAATAAAGTTTTAGAAAGATTTCGAATGGGAAATTGCTCACTTGGGGAAGCACCCATTGTCATGGGTGACAAATTCAGTCTACACCAGTGTCCGAAAAATAACTTAGAAAGAGAGGAAATGAAAAAGATTCCTTATGCATCTGCAGTAGGTAGTCTGATGTATGCTCAAGTCTCTACGAGACCAGACATTGCATTTGCAGTAGAAATGTTAGGCAAATATCAAAACAATCCAGGAATGGATCACTGGCGAGCTGCAAAGAAAGTGATGCGATATCTGTAAGGAACAAAGAACTACATGCTTACATATAGACGATCAGATCATCTGGAAGTGATAGGATATTCAGACTCTGATTTTGGTGGTTGCCTTGACACTAGAAGGTCAACCTCAGGATACATTTTCCTTCTTGCTGGAGGTGCTATCTCATGGAGAAGCAAGAAGCAAACGTTGACCACATCTTCCACCATGGAAGCAAAGTATGTGGGTTGCTATGAAGCTACAGCACAGGCTCTCTGGCTGCGAAATTTTATCACAGGACTTAAGATTGTTGACTCTATGTCTAAGCCATTAAGGATCTATTGTGATAATTCCGCAGCAGTGACCTATTCTAACAACAATTCAAGTATCAGTACCAACAAGTTCATTGACATAAAGTATCTTATCGTTAGAGAACGTGTTCAGAATCGTCAGGTGTCAATTGAGGAAATTATAACTGCGTCAATGATTACGGATCCCATGATAAAAGGGTTACCGCCCAAATTGTATAAAGAACATGTGGATCCTATGGGTCTAATTGATTTTTCATGAATTTGATGTACATTATGACACCATTAAGTTTAATTTGCAATTAATTATTGATGATTCTTAGTTTATCTGTCTCACTTAAGCTTGTATACGTGAGGTAAATGATGACAGATTGTCCATGTTGACAAATAAAGTAGGACCTAGAATAGGCATTGGCAGCCTATTCATAAAGCACTATACCACATATAGTACTCGTTGGATGGGACTAAAAACATTTTAATACATTGATGGTAATGTCTGATTAATCTAGATGTTAACAGCGATGATTCATATATTTGAAAAACATTCAATAGAGTATAAGGTTATCCAAAACCTAAAGGGTTGTGTGGTGGCCTAGTGGTTGAAAGGATGCTCATTTGGAGTTGATTGGGTATATAGGTGGAGCACCATACATAGTGCTTCTCATACTTTTAAAAAAAATTTAACTTATAATTTTATGGACTCTAGACCCATTAATGTATTGACACGCATACCAAAAAACTAGTTTAGGCCCAAATCAAATTTTTTCCAGACCCAAGACCCGACCTGGGCCTGGTCAAAGTTTGACCAGATCCGAGACCCGACCTGATAAGAACCGAACTTTATTTATTTATTTGTAAGGGCTATCGGTATCTAATTTTTTCATATTATATATGTTTTTTGAGTATCTCGGACCTTCCAGACACTTTTACGATGTCTGTTTCTACATCAGACTGCTTGGTCAAAGTTTGAGCAGATCCGATACCCGATCCGATAAGAGCCTAACTTTATTTATTTATTTGTAAGGGCTATCGGTATCTAATTTTCACATATTATATATATTTTTTGAGTATCTCGAACCTTCCAGACACTTTTATGGGGTCCGTTTCTGCATCAGAGCCATCTATTAAGCAGAAATTACCACTGTTTCTTTTGAGGTCATCATTAGGACTAAATGCATCATAAATTAAAGAGTAGCCACAACATCTTCAATTACAGTGATGTATTTAGTATAAAGAAATATTTTTTAAATTGAATTATTTATTGAGTGATCTCATAAATTGTGATTGATTATGAATCAAAATGACTCGGCTCCACAGAGAAGTTGTTGTGATTCATAGATCAATTGGAATGAGATATTAAATATGACATTATAATAGAGATTTTCCTAATGCCCACAGGTAGGAAAATTTTTTCTATTTTGGTGTCATTCATCACTTAGTCTCATTATAAAGCTATTAAATAAATCATTGAAGTGTTTCAACCCCTACCCACAAGAGGGTTAAAATATCTCATTGATTTATCATCTAGAATGTTGACATTGGTTGACATTCTAAATAAAGTATGGATGGATTTGTATATTCTTCAAAGCACTATTGTAAGCATTTTTATTTTAATTATTGCAGTCTTGTCATCTGCCATTGTTTCAAAAGGACCAACTCACACTAGATAGTTGGGAAGAAAGTTCTGATCAATTACCATAATGCCCAATAATTAAAGTCATTTTGGGTAGTCAATAATTAAAGTCATTTTGGGTGTCAAATTTTCGTTCTTTTGATTTCAGACATTTTGGTTACTTTGTTTAGTAGGGAGGTTTATGCCTTTTTTTGTAAAAAGCTAAAATATGTGTATCAACAGTATACACTCTGTAATTATTAGAGTAGTAGTTGCATGTCATTCAAGTATCTGTTTGTAAGCACCAACCTTAGGTCCTATAACTCATTTTTGTTATAATATATCAAATTACCTTCTTTTTTAGCTTTTTCTTTAAAATTAACAATTGTGTTCTGTTTTTCCCTTGGAACAGAATCTACTTCCATATTTTGCTCATTTTCCTAGAGCATATATCTTGACTTCTAGTGATCAAATAATACCAACAGTTGGTGATGACAAGTTGGAAATCTGGGAACAAGGTGAATTTTGTATCTAAGTCTTTCTATCTCTTTTCTATTAGTCTCTTGTAGTGTCTTCGATGTTTGTGACGACACAATTCTATTATAGTTTCGCAATGATTTTACATTTTTTAACGCCTAAGTTTGTAGTTTTGGTTTTGACAGGAGGAGACTGACCCGATCATTCTCACCATACTACTACTTCGTGTAGGAGCCAACATCAGTATCTATTGCCACTGTGACAGAAGATTGCTCACAACATGAGGATACTAATTCCCATGAGACACAATTTTTTTTTTTCATTAATTTTTTTATTTACTTTGAGATTACCTTTGTTCTATATGTTACTATTTAAGGCATTCGTTTAAGTTGATGATTTATGCAACGATCAGATAGTATAATTTCATTATTTTGGGTGCTAATATATTTATCAGATTATTGGTTGCATCGCTATGACTTGTGCGATAAACACATCCCAATAGAGCACGTACATAAAAAAGGAGCTACAACTTGCAAGGAAAAAAAGGAGCTACAACAAAAAAATAGGAGTTGCAACTTTCATACAAGATTTGAACATTGACACATGGTTTAAACGCGTGCCACTGTACTAATCTCGAGTGCAAGTTGTAGCTCCACAAAAAAAAATACAGATTTTTGCTGGCAGCCATATCTGTCGGTAATAAAAATACAGATTTTTGCCCGTAAACTATTCTTTTAATAAATTTAAAAAGCATTCCTGGCGGTCCAAAGCCGCTGACAAAAAAACTACGACCGTCGAGAAAAGATTATTTTAATAAATTTAAAAAGCATTCCCGACAGCCCAAAGCTGCCGGCAAAGAGATACGCCCGCCGGGAAAAGATTCTTTTACTAAATTTAAAAAGCATTTCCGACGGCCCAAAGCCGTAGGCAAAGCAAATACAGCTGTCGGTATTAAAGCCACTTAGTGACCGTTAAAAAAAATTAAACTGCCAGCAATACTATCCCCGACCAAGGTAATAGTGGCGGACCTGGGGCCGCCGGGAATAGTATTTCCGACGGCTTATTCAGTTTTGCCGGCGGCTCCGGACCGCCAGTAAAACCCTGAAATTTTGTAGTATGGTGACCATAGTGACAAATTTTGTTTTCGGTAATTTTTTAGTGGGGGGTCCTTTCAGTATATTTAAGATTAATTTTGATACATTTCGAAAAGTTTTAGGGATTAAAAATATATTTAATATTTTTTAAAAAAATTACTACAATATATACTAAATTATTAATATTTATTATAAAAAAAATTAAACATAAAAAAAAAATTACTGAAATTTACCAAAATTTCTGAAATGTCACCAAAAATATTGAAAATACCGAAATTATTGAAAAATACCAAAATATTTCCTAAAGTTTTCGTTTGACCCCGTATTTGTCAAAATTTGTCACTATGACTGTGACTAGGTTGTCACTTATATTCTTTGAAGATCATGGCCAAGTAATATTATTTTATTCTAAAGTGCTCAAGGTGCAAGAGAAAAATATAATTAACCTTCAAGTAAGTTGGACTTATTATAGCTGTTGGGATTGGAGTTAAATTTTTTATTATTTCCTTATATAATTTACTTATCGTGGCAGAGTTAGTTAAGTAGTTTGTCGCAGGAATCACATGGGCTTATTTTGGGGGTCATTGAAATCATAGCTGGCAGTCCTATAGTTTTGATCCTTGCATAATCGGATGGCTCCAAATCAAGCCATTTCCACGTCCTACTACGGCTTTCAAAATGTCTGAATTACCCATGTCGTTTAAATTTTCGTTTAAGTGGTACAACACAAAAGAAGTGGTCGATTTAGTATCGTATCTACTGATTCGATAATGTATCAATGGTTCAAAATCTTGAACACAACCAGTACATACCCGGATGGTACGCACAAATTTTGGAGCTAGACAATATGTATCGAAAAATCGGTATTTAAAAATATAATCGTATCTATCATTACGTATGAAAAATATGACCTGACTCTTTTGACCGTTATTTAAACACCAAAATGGTGTTTAAATGATCTATCACCATCAATGGTTTAAGATATGGGTGATCCGTACCGTCAAATTGGTAGATCATAGATTGAACTGCAAGAGTCCTAAAAATAGTGTTTTAGGGAGATTTAAACCATTCGATCTGTGGATTATAATATCAACCATTATTATTTATTTTAATGGCTAATATTAGAGTTCATCAATCAGATGATTCACATCCACTTATAGGCATGTTTCCGATAATGGATTGCCACTTGAAAATTTTAGATTGATCACAGATGTGCGTGATTGTAGACACCCAAATTTGGCCCAAGGCCCGATTAACTTACTCTTCGAGAAAGGCGTACCCTCCGAGCTTCCGAGAGCACTTCCTGAACCCTTGGAACTTAACCCAAACCCTTAGAAGCCTATCACTGACCCTTAGGAATCAACCTTAACCTATAGAACCCCTCCTGAACCCGTTTCAAATCCTCTCGGGCAGTGGTTGAAAAGAGGAGTTTCAAAGTTTACGCAGACCTCGGCTGGAGTTGAGACCTATCCCATCAGAATGAGGACACTACAAAAATAAGGTGTATTAGCGGCACTTGCTGTGAAGGCTATTTTTGGTAGTGGCAAGACTAATAGCGGCAATTTTGGTAGCGACAGGACTAATAGTAGCAATTTTTTATTAAAAAAGCTGCCGATAATAGTCTTATTTTTTGTAGTGGGATCCCAGCTTTCAAACGAGCAAAGAATCGCCTCAATCCGAGTTGTATACAGAAAGCTATGATGATTTGAAAATAGGACAGAAAGGCAGGAAATTAGCCTAGCATGTGTCTTACACACGCTAGGCCAATTTTGGCCTAGCATATCTAATAGACACGTTAGGCAAAATTGGCTTTTGTAGGCCTCATGGCAGATTTTGAACCTCCACGATTCTCAAAGAACACTGTTCCCATACCTAGCGTGTCTAATGCACACGCTAGGCTTAGGAACAGTGATTTTTGGGGATTTGGTCAGATCTCGAATTTGTAGTTTGACTTATTGACCACTTCATCCATCAGGGTTGGTTTCGTTAGGACTGTTGCACCCCCACTAGCCCTCTTTTTAACAATTTTGCCACTTAGGATCCCACCCTATCATCTATCATTGAAACCCAATTTTCATGTATCTAAGTCCTAGAAAATCTAGAAAACCTTAGATCCCTATTACCTAATTGCTAACCCAATTAGTCCTTTAACGCTTTACTAATCCTCTCCTCTTCTATAAATAGTGAGCCACCCCCCTTGATTAAAGGCTTAAAATTTTTCCAAAAGAGAGAAAAACATTAAAGACTTCCTCCTCCCTTTTGAACACCAAACCCATAAATTTCATAACTGAGTTCGCCCCTTTTGATCCCATTTTCCATCATCAATCTCTTAGTTTTGGTAGGAACTAGGCCTTAGCCTTCTTCTCTTATCCTCTAGCTTCCTAGCCTTAGAATTTTAGAGCCCATCCTACAACCCGTTTGCTATCAGAAGCTCATCGGTGTCGCTTTCGCCCAAAGGTCAACAGCCGTGCTACAAGGGCTCAAGAGCTCTGGCTCTTCCCTCTATCCTTGAATTGAGCCGTTATACCGCCCAAATTTCATCGGGTACGAAGGGCTCAATAGGGTCGGAGTGCCTTCGGGCAAGGGGAAGTGCTGCCTTTTTTCTATTTTCTTTATATATATATATATATATATATATATATATATATATATATATATATATATATATATATATATATTATATACACATCCAAGCAGTCATAGTAAAGACCCCTTACGAGTGGGTTGATCGGGTGTCTAACACCTTTCCGATCGATAACCGAAGTCCTTACTTAAGAGCCTTTGGCGTTGACTAATAAATCGGAGTCATATCTTGCACTTCGGTGCTTAGAACATTGATTTTGGTATCCCGGAACACCAAAAGCTCCGGGTGACAACTCCATCCTTTGTTCAAAGGGAGCGCATTGTCTCGACGGACCCGCAAAGTCCACGGTTGCACAGATGGCGACTCCACTGGGATGTTTTAGAGCTTCTACTTGAAGTTGGCCCTTTTGCTTGTTTTTTTTCTTTTCTTTCCTTTTACTAACTTTTTCCTTTTGCTCACTTACCCCTACGATTCAATCAAATTTTTACTTATCCCTACGATTCGGTCATTTACCGCCTTAGCCGATTGGCGGGCTTGCTTGAGCATTTTTCTACTTTCCCCTACGTTTTCGTCATTTACACGTTTTAGCCCATTGGCGGGCTTACTTGTCCATTTTACCACTTTAGCCGTTTGGCGGGCTTACATGAGCATTTAATTTTCTTGTCAATCATATCCCACCAGTGGACACCGGCCCATAGGGGCGGCATGGGTTTCTCACCGCCCGTTTTTGAACTTAAAAAAACTCCCTAAAAAAAAAAAATTTAACTTAAAATTGAACCAAAAAGGGACTTAATTCATTTTTGCTTGGATAGATTTTAAAATGGGAGGAAATAGGCAACGATACAAACGTCCCAGTTCTTAGTAGGGCGGCAACCCCTAGTGGTAATGATTCCGAAAAGTACCACCCCATCCAGTATCTGAGAAGGCGCTTGCACCGGAGGTATATCAGGTGGGTGACCGAGATTAAAAAAAAAATTTTAAACCCTTGGGGAGCGCATTAGAATACCCTGAAACAGCCTTATATCCCTAGGTACGGTAAGGAGGGACCCGATATAACAAGAAAAGACAGTCCCTGGAAGCACTGCTTCCAGAAACAAAAAAAATAGACCAACTCGGGTCTACTGTTGCTATATATATATAAACTCTGTTTTTGCCTAGTGTATGTAATAGACACGCTAAGCCAAAAACCCTCAGAAATTGCCCAGCGTGTCTAATTTACACACTAAGCCAAAATCCCATATTTTTTAGCCTAGAGTGTATAATATACACACTAAGCGAAAATTCTAGGATTTTAGCCTAGCATATATAATACATACGCGAAACTAGTCTGGTTCAGGCAACTCGAATTTGAGGCCTTTCTCACCATTCCCAATCCCCCCGCTTAGCGATTTTTCATACTCCTGATTGTTCCCCCACCCAAGGATCAAAATTTTGGGTTTCATTTCGGTTTCGAAGGGGACCGAAACCGAAATTTTGGCCGAAAATTGAAATTTCGGCCGATAATTTGACCGAAAATTTCACTCTCATATATTTATTCTATGACTGAAATTTCGGTCCCAAATTATAGTTTCGGTGGGGACCGAAACCGATAATTTCGGCCAAAATTTTGATCCTTGCCCCCACCTTTCGACATCTAAAACACTCTCGACGGTCAAAAGAGGTCACCCCTCTTATTGACTCCTCCGAGGGATCGGGTCATCGCGTGGATTTTCATATTTTCACATAGATCAAAAGATTCCCTTTGATTCTTCCAAAGAGCATCGAAGTCGTGGGAGGCATCGGAGGTGTGAACACAGCCCAAAAAGGGAGTTCCTCAGGGCCCCAGATAAAGCACCACTTTAATCAAGGGAGAGAATTTTATTTTGTCATTCAAAAAATTAAAACCATAAAATTCAAGAAAAAAAAATCAAGAAAGTTTGGACTGCCAGAACAACGACATCGCCTTACCCTCCATCATCCCGTAGGGGAAGGAGAAAGAAAATATTCGGGCCTCACCCAAGAAATCCATACCCGACCCACCACCAAACCATGTCTTGGGCGGTCGATCTAGCTTACGCTGATCCCGATTCATCCCCACCCCATTCCCCAACACATTCTCATTTAGAGGATATACCCATATCCGATTCCCATGCCCAAACCCGTTTCAACGTCACCGGACCTTTCAGTGCACCCATCTTCCCCTCCACCTCAAACCAAATTCCACCCCACCCCCTCCCCCCCCCCCCCCTTTTCCCCCATATCAACTCAAAATTCGTCAAATTTTCTACCCCATTCCTCCTCCACCACCGAAGATCTATCCCATTTTCCTTCCACCTCCAACATACTCAATTTTCCCCCATCCACCTAAAATCCATCCCATTTTCCATGCACCTCCACCCAAAGCACACCCAATTTTTTCTCCACAAATCCACCCCATTTTTCCACATACACCGAAGCCATGACCAATTTTCTCATATCCACTCCACATTTCTCCCCCAACCCAAATCCACCACATATCCCCCCATCTACCCAGGTCATGCCCAATTTTTCTCACCCTTTTACCCAGGTCATGCCCACATCTCCCCATATATTGGAAGGGCCATCCTCATTTACTCCCATAACCAATCCAATGGCTATGATGGAAGATATGGTTAAAACCTATACAGCCTGAAAGGCTTCCCCAAACCTTCCTCATCCATCCCATATATCCGACCCTCGACATACTCTCCAAAACCTACATGTCTCATTCCCCCAAAATGCCAACCCCAATCAACCTTCCATAATTCACACCACACAAGGCCCCTCCCATCAACTATTGGGTCATTCGAGCGGGCCTTAAGGCCCAACACCTGATACCCATGCCCATCAAGGCCCAATGCCCTAGGCTCAAGCCCATCAAGGCCCGAGATCCCAGGCCGAAGCCCATCAAGACCTAATACCTCAGGCCCAAGCCTATCAAGGCCCAAACCCTGGAGCCCCATTTGTAAACCCTCCATCATTCCCCCAATATCCCACATTCACCTATACTCAACATGCCCTCATTCCCCCTTAAATAGTACACCTATCTCATCCAATCTCTCAACACGACATGAGCCTCATTTATCCACATCTCTCACATCTCATGCAGACCAACCCACATCTCGTGCAGACCAACCCAACCCAATATGGAGACCCATCCCATACCATCAACCATCCCCAATTCACCCATGCTCTTACCTCCCAACCCAACCGTCAAAATCCTCACCAAGCACAATGGCCTCACCAGGCCCCCACTCAAAACCCTCCATTGAGCCATCCATTTACCCCTCAAAACACTCAGCAAAGCTTCCCCTACTTATAAGGGCCTCATCAGGCACCCACCCAAAACTTCCAAAATCCAATCAACCCCACTCCTCTCCCAATTATTATTGATACCAACAATCAGTATGAGGAGGATGAATCCCGGAATAGTGGGGCATACGTGGGGGCATTTGCCAATTTTATCCCCTCACATCTCGTGCAGACCAACCCACAGGCAGTCTAAAGTGAATGGAGGCAGCCTGTTGAGAGGTCAGCCCCACCATCCAAGGAGTCAGAGCTGTTAAAAGAACAAATGGACAAAATCCAAAAACAGCTGATGAAGATGGATGGAGCTGAAATCCATGCCATGGACTTTTCTGACTTATGCCTATTTGTGGAAGTGATGACGCTTCGATTTGGAAGCGACGACGCGTCTTATTTAAGGATTTGTTACGGTCGACACAAAATCAAACGAAAATAAAACCTAGGAAAAATCTACAAGAGCACCTTTAAATTCACCCACCAAATCTTTGAGTACCCATGCTAAAACACATTAATTATATTGAATTGGACGATGGAGATTGTTTGTCGTCCCAATCATTCACACGATGGATCTTGAGAATATGATTGTACCGTCAGACGGTCGATTTTTTTTCATGTGGTACGCACCCAAAAAAGTGACCTTAAAATCAATTTGGAGCATGCACATGATGTTAAGGTCATTTTCTGAGATGTGTACCACAAGAAATAAAACACTAACCGTCTGATGGTAGGCCCATGATCTCAAGATCCATCGTGTTAAAGATTGGGAGGATAAATGATCTCCATCATCTTTTTCTACCAAGTCAATGTGTTTCAGCGTGGGTGAACTCAAAGATTTGGTGGGTGGATTTAAAGGTACTCAATCTACAAAGAGACATAAAAGGCATTTTTATTGGGATACGAATCGTTGCTTCGCACAGAAAGGTGTTATGTGTCATATCGCACAAAATAGGTACTACGTGTTAATACTCTGACGATGGTAATAAATGAAGTAAGGCCGATTATCGTTTCGCACTGAAAAGGTGCTGTGTCATATTTCACAAAAAAGGTACTACTGTTAATACTCTGATGATACTAGTAAATGAAGTAAGGTCAGTCGTCGCTTCGCATAGAAAAGTGCCAGTGTCAACTTACACTTGTACGTTTAAGAAGCGCTGACGCTTCGACTACGAAGAGTTGATGCTTCTAACAATAGGTGCCATGGGGAAGATCAAACTACGGTGTGCTTCAATGCATGAAAGAATTACATAGTGAAGATGAAAGTGATGGAAGGCTAAAAGGCGTTATTATTGGGATACGAATAGCCGCAACAATAAATAATGTTAGAAAAGACTGAATAGTAGGGCTATCTGAGGTGTTGACGCTTCAAATATTAAGCAACATGCCACCCTTACCATAACGAAAAATATGAAAAAATTGGATTCATATAAATGACAACAAAAGATATTGTATTCTTATAAAGTTCTACTTACAAAAATACACAAAAACAAAAAAAAACTTACAAAAATACATAGTAGAAGAAACAAGAAGAAACCTAAGAAAAATCTACGTGAACACATAGACACCAGCACAACACAGCCACTTGAGACATCAAGAGGGTGGAGAGGTAGATGGCTCCCCCTTCACGTTGCATCGTAGTTCGCATAGCCGTCCCTCCAACTTGGGAGAAACCGCTTCAATCGCAGCCAACCCCTCTTCAATTCCGTCCATCGACCTTTGGAACCACCTCTTCCACTCTGTTAGAATTGCGAGATTTCGCTCAATATCCTCGGCCTTCCCCCAATCAAAGGTTCAATCAAGAAGAAGAAATGCTTCGCTAATCTTGGACGGTAAGTTAGGTTCTTCTGCCATGGTGAAGGGGGTTGGTTTGGGGGCAAAAGGCAAACAAAGGGATATGGAATGAAGGTTAAACTGATGGAAGGCTAAAAGGCTTTTATATTGGTATTCGAAAACCCGCTACAATGAATAATGTTGGAAAAGACTAAGCGAAAATACAACACACTCCTCGAAATTCGTAATAAATAAAATGCCGCCTAAATTTAAGCGTTGACGCTTCAATTTAGAAGCAATGATGCTTCAATTAATAAGCGTTGACGCGTCAATTTAAAAGATACTTCAATTTAGAAGCATTGTCGCTTTAATAAATATCTTATTCGAGTGCTAACGCTTGTAATAATAAGCCCCATGGCTAAAATCAAACATCGGTCCACTTCTTATCATAATTCAAGAGGAGTTCATGGAATAGCTATGCCGATGTAATAAATATGAAGCGTCATCGATTTACGAAATGCCTATGGAGCCAGGCACAATGATGACTACAATAGTCTATTTAATTAAATTGCATAATAAATTGCTATTTAAAGGGCATCATAGCGCCCAAAATTTTTCATCTTCTATTGCTCCTTGGATTAAAAGTTTCATCTTCCTCAGCTCAGATCGAAATGCATCATAACAGTTTGAGGAGCCACCGGCTAGCGTACAAGCGTTTTATCAGTTACTACGATGGTTCAGTTATTGACATCCTCAACGATAACGAGCTGTTTGTCATCCCTGACAACGAGCATGCGGTTCCCCCTCCCCTTGAAGAAGTTGTCATCATTCTGGATGGTGGCGACCTTCCCGTTATGCTGGTGGTGGTGGGAGACCCAGAGTCCCTTCTTCTCCCTGCTCCGGAGCCAAAGCTTCTTCTCCCGGCTTTGTAGTCGGTCTTCTTCTTTCGCCTCCACTTCTTCCTCTTCCACCCCAACCATAACCACCATCCAACTCAACTTCCTCATCCACCACCGCTAGCATAACAAACTCCCCACATTCACCTACAACTCTACCTCCATTTCTACCACCATTTCCACCTCTACCTCCACCACTGCCTTCCTCACTGCGTGCGCCACCTCCTCGTCGACCCGTGACCCATCCCCCGCCACCACGTCCAACATTTCCATAAAATGTGGCATCCTCTCCCAACCAACCACCATCATCACCATATCCACTCATCCATCATATCCCCTTCGTCACTCCTCCCTTCATTCCCTTTCCTTCTTTCAAGGCGGAAGGAGGAAAGAGAATGAAGGGAGGAGGAGCGACGAAGTAGTCTGAATCAAGGTTCGCTAGATCAACCAATGCATCAGAACCATGTTCAATTTCATCAGACCTATTTATAATAAAGAAAGACAACATTTAGGAAGATAGTGTAAAGAAAGACGATATAAATAATAATAAGCGTCGCCATAAAAATGGTAAGCGACGTCGATTCAACTAAGAAGCGATGGAACTTCAACTAAATCACGATGACGCTTCAACTAAGACGCGACGACGCTTCTACTTAGAAGCAATAATGCATCAACAACAAGACCTATTTACGATAAAGAAAGATAGTGTAAAGAAAGACGATGTACAAAGAGAGTGTAAAGAAAGACGATGTAAAGGAATAGTTTTGATTTATGAATGAAATCTTTTGTATCCTAATTAGTAAATCTTTTACTTCATAAGTAGCTCTGAGTAATAAAAATGAAGCTCCATGAGTATATGAAAATGTCAATCTACAAGAGTGTATTCACGAAAAGTTAACATTGTTAATGTTTCCAGGTTGAGTCGCAGGTGCTTCACTCACCTAAGATTCAATAGGCACATGGTATTAAAAAGAAGCACTAGCCCCGACGCTTTAATGACGAAGCTCCAAAGCTTCAAAACTTAGCGTCATCTCTTCCTTCACGTTACGCCGTCGCTTCTCGTATGAGGCGTCGTCGCCTCTAAATGATGGTCACGAAACATAGTGTATAGGAAGACAGTGTATAGGAAAACAGTGTAAAGAATGACAGTGTAAATGGGAAGCGACGTCGCATCAACTGAAAAATGATGGCGCTTCAACTAAGACACGATGACACTTCATTTCAAAAATGATGATGCTTCAATTCAGAAGTGATGAAGATTCGACAACAAGACCCATTTACGATAAAGAAAGACGGTGTAAAGAAAGACAATGTACAGAAATACAGTGTAAAGAAAGACAATGTAAAGAAATAGTTTTGATTTATGAATGAAATCTTCTGTATCCTTATTAGTAAATCTTTTTTCTTCATAAACAGCCCTGAGTAATAAAAATGAAGCACCATGAGTATATGAAAATGTCAATCCACAGGAGTGCAATCACAAAAAGTTAATATTGTCAATGATTCCAGGTTGAGTCACAAGCGCTTCACTCACCTAAGATCTAATAGGCCCAAGGGATTAAACAAAAGCATCAGCGCTGATGATCCAATGACAAAGCTCCAATGCTTCAAAAACTTAGCATCGTTGCTTCCTTTATGATGCGCCATCACTTCTCGAATGAAGCATCTTCGCCTCTGAATGATGATCACGAAACGTAGAAATCAATCCTTAAATCATCGAGAATGAGCACATAAAAAAAATAAATACAACACATGAACAAATTACCATAGGTTAGCCATATGGTAACAAATACAGCTCTGGTCAGATAGGCACAGATGCACTATATCGAAGAGTCAGTGCATCGAAAAAGAAGTGCCAACTAATCTAAGAGTCATCGCTTCATATATGAAGCGATGACACTTTGAATGTGAAGCGTTTGCGCTTACTAGACCAAGTGATTGCACTTTTCATGAAATTGAATCAGTGTGATTCGGTGAGACCGCACGTTCCCATGTTATGTTTGGCTCTCTCCAGTGTTATGAGCCATCATCCTGACCCTCAGAAGCGTGCAAGTTATGATTTTATGACTCAACTTACCACAACCCTTACAATGGCATCACTTTTTTATGATTGTTCAAAACCAACCTCCATTTCATACTTCATTCTGTCATTATTGCTTGACCTACCCTTAGTGGCATATCTTATTGGATCTCGCACTGTAATATTGGCATGGTCTTGCAATAAAATTCCTTCACTAGGCTGCGAGGAGCCGCCCGGACAGGACACAATGCTTATCGCTCTTTCATTATCCTCTTCCGTTCTAAAGGCCTCTACGTTTTCTAATAGTTTTATCATCCCTTTCAACATGTAATCTAGCAAGCGATTCGATTCTATCCCCACTGAATTAACCTCAGTCCGGCTTCTCTCACCTTCCATATTTTCATCGTAGAGACAAAATTGGAATCCTCTTTGTCACTCACCCCCCAAACTAACAGTACTATATCTAGCATCTTTCATCTATCGATGTAGAATATACTTAGAAGGAATTTGGTCTACCTCTTCCTTGAAGTAAACTTTGAAGAAGTGAGAAAACAACAAACCCTATGTCTCGAAGTACTTACAATGTAAAGTGGCCGTCGCATCTCTACACTCGAAACGAACTTTGAATGTTCAACCGCTATCCTTCGTGCCATCCCCACCACTTCTATGCACTTGGTATACAATAACTGCCCTAACTTCCTCTTCAACCAACTTTTGGGACTTAAAAGAGGCAAACTTTCGAAACTTAAAGTGGAATCTATCGAACATGGTTCTTATATACACAACAGCGACATACTTCTTGATTGAATTTTTTAACAAGAGCTCCGGTGTCGTAGACATTGAGACGAGATCCTCCCTATTTTCTTTATCGTGACGAGATTGAAAGGCATGATCGTATTGCTTAACAAATTTTGTCAAACTCGTCTGGGCATTGATATAGGTATCGAACTAAGAATTTATACGTTCTCCGTGTTGCGTAGTGGTCATGTCGGCTTAAAAGGTATCACTCAAGTAGCATGGAATCCATTTCCTTCTAAGAGCATACATTTGCTTTAACGATGCATTGTCTTGCAATTGAAACTCCTCAACGAGTTCTGCTCATCTCCTTTCAAAATCATCAACCATTTGACTGAACTTACACTGATTATACTTTCTCTCAAAATTTTCAAACTTTACCTTCAGTTGAGAGAGATTGTTCAATTCATTCCTCCCTATGTACCATAAGTAGAGGCGATGCGTGTCCCCTAAAGAACTTCGGAGATGGCCTTGCTCATCTCGTTGTATTGATCGGTGATGATTACATTAGGTTTATTATAACCCATGCACTTCAGTCATGTGTTAAACAATCAAATGAATGTCTCCTCCGTCTCATCTGCGAGCAATACACATCCAAAAGATTCGTCTGCCAATGATGGTTGACCCCGTGAATGGGGCAAATGGTAGCAGTAATTTATTTATTTTATAAGTGGTGTCGAATATCACCACATCACTGAACTATTGATACGCCATACGTGACCTGTGATCAGCCCAAAATATACTATATATACGGCATCTTTGTCTAGTTCAGCTTTAAAGAAGAAACCATCTCCTTTATTTTGCCTATTAATGAAGGTCTTGATCATGGTCGTGCACATCGGATCGATGTTACTCTCCTTTCTTATCTTCTTTAGGTAATCTCAAGTTTATTGAGGGTTTATTGTCACGCTAGCCTCTCCATCCAAACTCAACAAAACAGCAAAAATCTTCGAAGGAAGAATTATGCCATCAAATGCTCCTATCAACGATTTACTTGCCCCATTCATCTTATTATGTGATCACAGTTCCTTTACCTTCATAGGTGTATACAACTGATGATTATGAGGCTCTCTAAATTTCATAACCTCCCATAACTTTTGCTCGTCGACCTTAATCTTCAACCTTGCCTCACATCCGCATCTGTTATCTCTTGAACACTTTATATTTGTATGTATTTTACGCTTGTCAGGCTGCTTGAACCCTTCGAACGAACATACATATTTTCTCTTTATAATCTCTCCTTTGTGGATTTGTAGGTGTTACTTTTCCTAACGCTAAAATCAACTTTCTTCACGTATAAATTATAGAAGTTATATGCCTCGTCTTCATATTGGAATTTCAAGCTTATACGTGGCTTCCATTCCTCACTAGTATTCTCGACACCTCCACAAGAATCCATCATTTTTATATCCCTATCACCACCAAGTTAAACTCCTAAAGAAACCGTCTCAGGGGTGAGATTTAAATCAACACCACCTACATTGAATCCTTCAATTGAGTCCATTACAGCCATTGCATTAGACAAAAAATAAATGAATAATGGGCTAATAAGGAAACAGATTCACAATAAAATGATGGCGCGGTCATACCAAGCGTCAGTGCTTCAATATGGAAGCAATGGCAACTCTCATTCGTTGCGTCGTCACTTTTAACTCGTAGCGTCGTCACTTCTCAATTGTTGCGTTGTCGCTTCCTATTACTTCAAATAAGAATCGTGTGCTTATATTTTATATATTTAAAATGCTTATAATTTTTTATCTCCACCCTGTAAATAAGTGAAGAGATCCATCCATTACGAGTAGATGAGGAAACTGATTCACATACGAAGTGCTATCGCGTGGGCACAGAAGAGATGAAGCATCTTATGTCATATATATTTGAATGTCCTGTAAGCTGAAAATAATATACAGGAAAAAAAAATACTTAGCTTAAATATCACTCTTCTAGGCTTCTATCCAATATGTGCTTCAGAAAAAGACCAAGTTGTCTCTTCTGCGCTTCTATCTAGTACGAGCTCTAGAAAAAAAGAGAAAGTTATCTCTTCTATCCAATCTCTTTTGGTCTTCTATCCAGTATGAGCTCCAGAAAAATAGAGAAAGTTGTCTCTTCTGTGCTTCCATCCAGTACGAGCTCTGGAAAAGAAGAGAAAGTTACCTCTTCTGCGCTTCTATCCAGTACGAGCTCTAGAAAAAAGGAGAAAGTTATCTCTTTGTGCTTCTATCCAGTTTGCGCTCCAGAAAAAAGGAGAAAGTTGTCTCTTTACACTTCTGTCCAGTCAGAGCTCCAAGATAAACGAGAAAGTCGCAAGCCAAAGAGAGGAAATAAAATAATAAAGAGAATGAACCTTAATAGGGAGGGAAAGAGAAAGAATATGTACCAATTTTTTAATTATTTTACCGCCTTTACATTCGACAAGACCTTCCCCTTGGGGACAACACTTTCTTCCTCCGTCAGGTATAGCCTCCAGTATTTTCCTACTACCTACTTTACCTACCACTAACACTAGGAAACCCCCGTTGTGGCTAACCCGGGTTAGTGCAAAAGCACTTTCCACCTGTCCACTCCCCATTAGGGAGGCGTATAGAAATCTCTACCCCCGAGTGCATTTTCCCTTTATATATATATATATATATATATATATATATATATATATATATATATATATATATATAATTTTGATATACACGTTTTACCCCATAAACTTCTTAATGAAAAACAATTAAATATTTTGGTACTTTCCAGAGACTCCACGTAAAGTTGGCAAATGACTTTGAAACTTGAAAATAGAAAGAGTTAGTCTACAATGTTGTCTACCCATCATGGGTTGACAAGGCAATACACACGTCTGTGTGACTGCATGAAGTGCACAAACTTCTGATGCATGGAAGTTCGTGCATATTATGCAATCACACTGACATGTGGATTGCTTTAATGCACATGATGGGTGGACACCCACTCTAGACTAACTTAAAAAGAAACCTTGTTCTAATAAATGATAGGAAGAATGAGTGGATACTTTGTTACACTAATTTTAAGCCGATAGAGTACTGCCAATTTACAGTTTATTTGCTTGTTCGCCCAATTGACTTTTATTCGGATGTTTATTCAGTGGGGGGTTAATACAGCGAATTTTGACAAATATTCAATCAAATTCAATGAACTTTGTGACCTTGTGTGCAACCATGGACCTTGCGGGTCCATCGCGATGATGCTCTTACAAGAAAAAAATGGAGTCGCCACCCGATGCATTTGGTGTCTCGGGATACCCAAAATCAATATTATATGCACCGAAGTGTGAAATATGACTCCGAATTTGGTCTACGCCAAAGCCTCTAGGTAGGGACTTCGGTTATCAATCGGGAAAGTGTTAGGCACCCGATTGACCCGCTTGTAAGCAATCTCTACTATGGCCCAATTTTAAAAATAAAAAAAATCAGCACTTCCTCTTGCTTGAAGGCACTCCGATCCTATTTGAGCCCCTCACAATCACAGAAATTTTGACGGCATAACGGCTCAAAGTCTAAGATAGAGGAAAAGCAAAGACAAAAAGAAGGTACAAGAATAGAGGGGAGAGCCGAAGCTCTCGGGCCCTTGTAGCACTGCTACGAATCTTTACTTTGATGCTAACTTCGGTGAGCTTCCAAAGGCAAATGGGTTAAAGATGGGTTTCTAACTTGTTGTGGCTTGAAAGATGGTATTGAGGAAAGTATAGAGGTAAGGGATGAACTTGGGTTTCAAGACTTAGAAGGTTCTAGCTTTGAGGCGGTGGAAGTATTCTCTGTTTTGGAAAATATCCCTCTGTCTTTTCTTTCCTTCTAGAAAAATTTCTCTGTTTTAAGTCGGTTCCTCTTTGGGTATTTTTTGGACAAAAAATCTGGTCCTCGAAGTGAAGGGTGGGGGCCTCTATTTATAGAGTTAGGGGTAATTAGTGAGGGGTAAAGACACTTATGGGTTTAGGAATTAGGTAATCTAGAATTTAAGGTTTTCTAGGGTTTCTAGGGCTTGGAAAAGGTGAAAATGAGTTTTAATGGTGGATGATGAGGTAGCCACTTAAATGACACAAAGGTGGTTTTAAAGGATTATAGGGGTATAAGGGTGTTATGACTCGGGTCTTAGGAGACTATTTCAATGGTGTTAGATGTAGTGGTGCACCAAACTCTATGTAAGTGCTTCATACTCTAACTCAACCCACTTTCACTTTTAAGAAAAGAAAGAATTATAATGGGATTTGGGCACCATATTTGGCACCGATTCCCTTTCCTTCAATTTCTTTATTTCTATCTACATTCCTTTCTTTTCTCTCTCTAGTTAGATATTAGATTTATATTTAGAATCTCCCTCTCTCTCTTGAAACCCCATGCTCTCCATTCCTAGCCGTCCTCTTCTCTTTCTCTCACACCATTAACCCAAGCAATTAGAAAACCCAATCTCTCTCTATATGTCCCCTCCTTTGTTAGATCTCTCTCTCTCTCTCTCTCTCTCTCTATATATATATATATATATATATATATATATATCCCCAGCCATATCCCCAACCACCCTTCTTCTCCATACGTCCCAACAGCAACGCCTCCCCATCCTCATTCTCTCTTTATATATATATATATATATATATATATATATATATATATATATATATATATATATATATATATATATATCTCCATTAGCCCAAACAACAGCCACCTCCCATCTCAACCTCTCTCTCTCTCTTCTCTGTAACTCATGTAGCCCAACCACATCAGTTGCCCACTGTTGCCATTAAAAATCCCTCCATCATCACATTTCCTTACCATCCCCATCCTCTATGAAAACTCATCGCATGAACCGCTCAACCTACAAAATCTTACAAAGTCACCATTAACAACAACTCCATCACCTCGGACCAGCCGCTCACCTCCATCACCCATCATCAATGTCACATCATCAGACATCGTCACTTCTTCATATGCCGCTCCCTAGATCGTCGACTCAACATAGTACTATGTCGAGCACCACGCACACTTAAAGAACACTATTGCCGATCAAATCGTAGAGATCCAAAGAGGAGGTCGCAAAACTAAATAATAGTTCAAAGTACAATTTTGGTCATCGTCGTTCATCAATTTGGATCACCCAAAATCACATGCAATCATCGCATGAGATCGGACGTTAAAGCTGGATTCGTGCCTCTCCAACCGATCAAAAGCTCTTATTAGGTGGGTGCCCTTCTATCCATCCAAATCTACACTTCTACACTTTTTATATTGTGATGAATATATGATGAATTTAGGAAAACTAAAACTTTTTAGGTTTTGTGTGGATTCACAAGACAGTTATGGTCAAATGATTGACCCTATGGTTGAACCCATCGGCCGAGAATTATAGTGTACTATTCCCTTTCACATGGCACCCAAGTGTGCCGGCAAAATAAATCCTACTTTAAGAAAGGACTGCTGCCCTGTTTTATTTTGTTGTGCACTCGATGTAGAGGTCCTAGTTTGATCGTTTCAATCTTAGAGATCCGACCAGTTTCTGACCTCGATCAAATTATGGACTCCCTATAAAATCACATGCTTTATACATCTAACAGTTCACATTGATTCACATGTCCTTTTTTTTAATAAATTTTAGTACCCCAAATATGTGAATATATTTATTTACATTTATAATCTTTCCTGTGTTTATTTATTTAAATATGCTTATACACTGACTAAAGGGTCCAGTATGACCCATTAAATTTAACGGACCACAGACCTATGGGCCGAAGCCTGTAGATCGAAATAAAGGTCATATGTTCGTCTGTTGAATAAATGATCAAATTTGATTTAAACAGACACATCGTGGTCTTTGCACCACTTAAAAGTCGTGCACATAACCACCAAAATTCTTGCACTCTATGCTTGCGACACCTTAGTCTAGGGTCTGATTTGACTTTTTTAGATCTCAGGTTTTGGGTCGAATCAAGCTAGTGGTCAAAACTCACTTTTTCTATGATACCACATGGTTATCAAACCCGATGTCCCATATCCAATTTATTCAAATTCTTAAAATAAACCTTAAATATCGTATAAGCCTTTATGGAAATTAAATCATTCAAGACCCCCAAACATCATAAAGGTCCATTGGCCTTATGGGCCCGCCTAATCTATGGACTCTTAATGGGCTCGTATATCCAATGTAGTCAAACACGCGCTTTGTAAAAGCGCAAACCTAAACCTTTGAAATAGGCTCAACTCACCTTCTAAGCTCATGACAACTATTTAAATACATTTTTCTACCCACAAATCAAAAACCCAAATCAAAGTAAGTCATCTCGGGTGGTTCATTGGAGAAGATGAAGTTGACACAATTTGACGAAAAAAGGCAACGATTTTTTGAAAAGAGGTCACGATTTTTCGAAAAGAGGCCACGATTTTCTGAAAAAAGTGCCACGAATTTATGAAAAGGGGTCACAATTTTCTAAAAAAAGGTCACAATTTTTTAAAAAGAGGTCATGATTTATGAAAAAGTGTCATAATTTACGAAAAGAGGTCATGATTTTTTAAAAAGAGGTCACAATTTTTCGAAAAGAGGCCATGATTTGATAAAAAGAGGTCACGATTTACGAAAAAGCATCACGATTTACGAAAAGAGGTCACGATTTACTAAAAAGTGTCATGATTTATAAAAAAGTGTCACGATTTATGAAAAAGTGTCACGATTTATGAAAAGAGGTCACGATTTACGAAAAGTGTCACGATTTTGAATCTTGAAACCTGCATTTCTGCACGTTCTTCAATTCATCATAACTTTTGATGCACATCTCAGAATAGCGCATGGGTGCTCTTCCCGTGGGTGACCACCTTTTTCCCTACAATTATGACTAGTTGTTAGGATTTTCAATGGACATAGGGTTAATTTTGGGCAAGACTTGAAATGATCTAACTTTCATTCAATCATAAAATATCAGCCTAAGTTTGGGCCATTTATTATTGAGTTGGTAATTGATAACTGACTTGATTTTTTTTCAAAAAAAAAAAAACGGTCATCAAAAGCGAACACAAACCCATTCCTTCCTTTTTATATTAACTCATTTTATTAGTTTGTCTCGCCTCTTAGTAGCGAACCATAGCGAATCGAACCACGAACTGGTTTGATATGAACTTGTCACGATGAAATCTGACCCTTATCTTGAAGGCTTAGAACTTTGTGTTGTGACCCATATGCACGTGAATGAATAAGTGGTCGAGCATGACTTATCTAGATTATTCATTTGTAGGTCTCTAAATTTGTGAGCCATAAATTTTTTCTTTAAAAAGAATATTCATTTTACATGGCCGTTTACTTATTCTCTTGACATTCATAAATTTCATAGCTCCCATTCATATGGTTAATTATTTGCCACCTGATGTTATCATGGGGTTCGATCACGGACACATTGAACGCTTCTTCCTTTTACCAGTGAGTAACCTTCTTATGAGTCTCTAATCATTCACAGAAAATATATGTTTTGATACCCAATATAAGGCCTTGTTAATCCAAATTGAGATACTAATGCAATCTCTTGAGTTATTCTTAAGTCTTCACAGGTGAGTAATAGTTGATGAGAAATCTATACAAAAGTAACTAAAATAGCACTTGAGGATGAGATCCTACAGTACCAGAGTGATCTAGAGTTTAAGCTTATCAAAAGCTAAGGAGGTACTTTGACCCAGAAGAGAAAAGATCAATGAGAAAAGAAGAGTCAAAGATTGGTCAAAGATCTTAGCTTTTGAAAGAAACTACACGATTGCATAAATTAGAACCCACGATGGATCGTGATATATTAGGATTGAAGAGGAGTAAGGTCACGATTAATCGTGACCTTGGACGATTGCAAGAGAAGCAAAACTATATACTCTAGAGAAGAAAGCTCGATCAATCGTGAATTGCGATTGCATGAAATTATAGCCACGATTGATCGTGACAAGAAATAAAGAAATATATAAAGTCTCCAGAGAAGATGGTTCTTGCAATCGTAAATCACGATTGGACAGGAAGATTTACGATTGCAGAAGACTGAATCACGATTGCACATGAAAAATCACGATTAATCGTGAAGAATAATGATTGCATGGTTGTTCCCTCGGCCAATCCCAAATTAAGCCACAATTGCACTAGATGATGTTATAGAATCGTGATGGCAAAGAATCCTCAGATACTAGCTCACGATTCCCGACTCAAGATTGAGTAAGAAGCATATATTTTTAGAGTTTTTGTTTAAGTAGGTTTGTAACTTTATTAGGATTTGTAATATGATTTTTAGGACATTAATTTAGAATGTATTAGAACTCTAATGAATTTATAAATAAGAGGTTTTATAGTCAATTTAGGAAGGAGATAGAGATGTAGACACACATAGAATATATATAGGTAAAAATCGATAGGTAGAAGTACAGATAGGTTTAGAAGTTTGCTTAGCTTTTATTATGTATTCTGCAATTTCTTTTCAATCAATGAAATCAATTATGAAAATGCGTGGTTGAGTCTTCTAAAGTCTGGGAACCCATTATATCATAGTTAAGTATGAATAATTAATTATTTCTTTTTCTTTTAAATTTATATTGTAATTAGTTAATGAATATGAGTTATAAAACTTGTCTATCAGTTTTAAATGATTCCAGGATTTCTATAATTCTAAATTTTATGATGCCATTGTCGCCTTAGGTTTATAATTACTAGACTTTTAATCACCAAACTATGTTGCCGTTGTTGCCTTGGTTAGTTTTATTAACGAAATTATTATTAGAGAAGTTTATATTATCATTGTTACCTTAAAATAATCTTATCATCTTTTTCTATTGTCTTAGTCGCCTTAAGATAATTATAGAATTTAAAGGAATTAGAGATAATTAACTAGGATTACAAATCTGCAATTAGGGAACCTAGACTTGTTTTCCTTATCTGTCTTTTGCAACTCTACTTTTCAATATGAGTTATAATTAATTCTTAAAATCAAATCTATTTACTTTATGCAATTTAATTTTAAAAATAAAAACCAACTTATTTCATTAAGGCTTATAGACATATTATTTTCAAAAATGTATTACGAAAAATTTGATCTATCCATCGACTAATTATAATCATTCTCACATAAATAATAAGCAACAAATCGTCGAAGTGAAATGAAACATCCATCCTGGCGATACCCATCTACGTATAGGACTTGGAGTGAAACGGCTCTCCAACCAGTCAAAACAAAAAATAAACATGAAATCCATGTCCAACCAATAACACAATGTCTAAAATTGAATAGTAATGACTGTCTCTCAACTAGTTTGAATGATAACTATGCACAAAATGAGCCTTCAATGCTCATAAAAGTTCTTCGGGTCCAGCTCATCCCCCGGAGCTACAGTCTCATCACTCCCAGGATCATCATACATTTCATCTTGGTCCTCCAGGGCTACGTCTTTTTAAAGTAATCTTAAAACAACAAAGGCCACGTGGGTCGAGTAACGGCAAATCGTCACCTAAAGGATACCATACCAAATCCATCCCAGACCACGCGGGTGGACAGCATGTGCTATGTGAGTGATAAAACATATAATCTACAAAAATAACTTAAACAAATCATCATTACAAGATAAACAAGTAAAAAATTCATGCAATGCATGGGAGTTTAGACCAAAGACAACTCTTAAAATAAATATAGAAAAAGTACAGGTAGCCTGAGGTATCCACCACGAACATTATGGACTGCCTTGAATCACACGATGGAGATCATTTTTTGTCCCAATCTTCAACACATTAGATATTGAGATTATGTCCCATCTTTCAAACGGTTAGATGTGTGGAAAACATCCCAAAAAGTGACCATGATCATGGGCGTACCATGAGAAGGGTTCTCGGGTCACTTTTGGGGACATGCCTTATAGTTGGGCCATAATTTAAAGATCCTTGTGTGAAAAATGAAAAATAATCTCCATCATGTGATTCAAGACAGTCATGGATTTTAACGTTTGTTTCAGAGGGTACAAATGTAAAAGTTGTTAAATACCAATACCAAGTCAAACCAATAACAGAAGACAGAAAGAATGCGAGCCTCATCAAACCTTGTCGGCACCTTTTTAAAGCCTCAAGTCGTTTAAGTGAATCATGCTAATGTGAGCCAACATCAGAATATATCAAATTTGATCAGGATTGGACTATTGATACTCTTGCATTAGGCGCACCACTCCTTTTTCTTCTCAGAGTGGATCATGCTAACGTGTGGCGACATCAGATTATATCACTCCTTTGTATTTTGTACCAAATGCTATACTCACCATCCCTAGTTTTTTTGGCCAACCGTATCCGCTCTTATTTCATCACCATTCATCCGTAGAGATCCTATCTAATTCACCCTACACCCTGCTACAATTAATTATCTATTTGTAACTGTGCACTGGTCTCAGGGCCAGGTGATGGCCATGAACTTTATTAAAGTGCATACATAACTATAAATATACCCATGTATGTAGAAATATATATTAAAATATTATCTCATATAACAGCCTAATTTCCCTTATAATTACTTACCATAAAAATAATAAACTAGCAAATAACCCATGTGATGCGCGGGAGAGATAAAATTAAGTAAAAAAAGTAATAAAAAAAATAATAATAATAAAACAATGGATTGAAAGATTATTACTTGAATATACCCTTTAAAAAGGAACTTATTTGTTGCATAAATTTAGAGAAATTTAAATTAAGGACATAAAAAAATAAAGGGCAATGAAGGTCTTAATTTTAGATTACAACATAATATAAAAAACTTTTATTATCTTTACCATGAATGATATAAAATCATCATATCTGAGTTTCACTATTTCAAAGTCAGAATAATTGAATGTAATAGAATTTTAATCATCCACAACTAGTAAGATAATTAAAAAAATAAGTAATGATGAGTTCAAAGACGATCACAATGATGAGAGTACCTACTGTAAAGTTCTTAAAAGTTAACGAAATAAAAATTAAATAATCCTGAAGAGCCCATGTTTCCGCATATTTTAATTGTTAACCGGTTTCACAAATAAAATGTTACTCCCCATAATGAATAAAAGAAGAAAATATGTTATAAAAAAACTAGTAACCATATTAAACAATAAAACAATAGTTGAAAAACTAGTAACCATATTAAACAATAAAACAATAGTTGAGTAAAAACATGATTCTAAACATATTGATAAAAACGGTATTGAAAATGTCTCCGAGGCACGTAGTTCATTACACTATCTCGGAGTGAACTACGTGCCTCGGAGCCATTTTTAATATCATTTTTATCAACAATTTAAAGATAATAGATCGTTCTAATGGCTTAGAGCATAAAGTTCATGAATTAAGATCTCATCAAACTTGACCAATTTGACGGGTCAAATTTCAAAAGATGCCAACAAAAGGTGCAATTTATCTTGTGACAATTCAAGGTTGTTTATGTCCTCACTACACTATGTGCACCAATTTCTATAGAGGGAACAACGAAAAGTACGACTAGTGGAGGATCGAATGCTCGCCTCAAATGGCTGAAAGATGATCTAGATTGTCGGGACTACATCCTCAATATATTAAGCGATAGGTTGTTCAACACTTTCTTTGGTGAATTTTTACTTTGGCAGGAGGAGCAGTATCGTGGGAGTCTAGAAAACAAACATGTCTTTCTGACTCAAGTATGGAATCAGAATATATAGCATTGTCTGCGGGTGCAAAAGAGTCAGAGTGGCTTCGAAGCTTTATTAGAAAAATTTCTTTGATTCAACATACATATGCAATTAATATTTATTGTGATAATAAAGTTGTTTTGCAGATTTCAGGTAATAAGAAATAGAAAGGGAAATCAAGGCATATAGGCCTTCGATATAACATCATTCGGCAGATGTTGAGTGATGGGGTGATTGTGTTGGACTATATACCAACTTCTGAGATGCTTGCGGATCTACTTACAAAAGCACTACCCAGAGATATAATGTTGAAAACATCGAGGGGGATGAGCCTAAGACACAGTAGTTGAATCTCAACTTAGTAGAGTTAGAGATCCCAAATCTTAAATTCAACGAGAGAAGAAACTACTTCATGACCCTTGAAAGTGCACAAAGGTATGTTACCTATTAGTCATTCCTATGATGTTAAAGTTTATGCACATCTCTTATAACGTGAGAGGGTGAGTTGAACTCTTAATGATTTTGGAGGCATTCATTAATTTGCTGGGGTGATAAAGTAGTTATAAGAGCACCCATGACAAATTCACCTATATGAGTATGAAAGTGAAGCCGCTTCAACAGAGATTCAATCATCTCTCTGAGATACTTATAAAATCAGGATTTTAGTGCATGACTGTAAAGCGCAAGCCTTATGTCACTAATAATTTAGGTCATAGTAAGTTTATATATAATTCTGGTTTGCTAGAAAGGTTTTAAGTTCAAAGCTATAAGCTACATAAAGTCTTTACAAACTTTAAGTTGTATGTACTAGTCAAAGGTTCAAACCGATCGGCACCTCTGATGATGCTTAGTATGATCGCTCTGATACACAATTTTTTTATTATTTTGAAAACAAGTGGGGGAATATTATATATACGATCTAATTTCTTATTAATTAATTTAAAAAATATTCATGAAGGATCTCGGACAGAAATAGGCCACCCATGAGAACTCACAAGCATTGAAAAGCTTTGAAATATTGGTTAATTTATTGTTTATAAGAAGATATTTTAATAAATTTAATTAATATAATATTTATTTAATATTTATTGTTTTAAAGATCTAAAAAATAGACTGAAAACGTAAAATAGATAAAATTTCATGAACTTTTGTATTTCTTCCAAACGATATCTACTTTCAGTAATGGGGTCAATATCTTCAACTTTCGAAACTGTCACAACAAAAAATAAGACTATTAGCAGCAGTTTTTGGCTGCCAAAAACTGCCGCTATTAACGAAATAACTATTCAAGGCTATTAAGACTATCAGCGGGTATTACTGGCACTAATAGTCTTATTTTTTGTAGTGTGTGAATCCTTGATGATGGATGAATCAATGATTGCTTGTGACCCTTTTATGAAATAAATATTATTTAAATATACGTTTCTCAATGCGCTTCTCAGCTAGTTCAATATCATCATCCTGAAAGTTTCATTATGGTTAGATAAGTATAAATAATATTTACAGGAAATAATTTAAATAATATGTAATCAATAACCCTAATTCTACAATTGTTGTAGCTCATTAATTGTGCATCCTAAAACAATCTCAGCTTCTTTATTAAGTAAAATGCATTGTGCTTCTCTTGTATGATCTCATACGTAGATTTGTCCATATATCTAAAAGATATGAATTATGATATAATCTAATATTTCAGGTCTTGATTCCAAATTATAGTTATATTTTTACTTGTACAGTGATTGCAATGAACTTGACCTTCAATTATTTCACTATTTTCATATATTTTATGCATGTCGAATTCCATAGTGCGGAGGCAGTATAAACTTTAACAACGCATGCTTTTACAACATGGAATGTTGACTATAGCAGACGGTATTTGTAATATTATGAATAATTATGAAATTGAATGAGTCATAAGGAACTTGAAAAGTAAACATTTGACTACAACGCTAAATGCAAACCTGAGTTGGATACTTGTTGTAAACACCCTATTTTTGTCCCTTGGAGTATACAAACCTGTTTGGTCAACCTTTGACCTTGCCCATAACTTTTGGAAAGGGACCAACCCCCTCTAAGAGTCCTACAAAACCCTTAAAAACCAATCCGGAACTCATACACCATACAAACAATGTATGAGGGAGTTTTGGGTTGAAATCTCAACCCATTGACTCAGACCCGACCTGGCTGGGGAAGATCCCAAATTCCGTGCCTACACAAAGGCGCACAATTAGAATGCATGCATGGATACATGCGCGCAATTGGCCCACACCGGACCAGGACTCAACTTCCGTGCACCGCCCATACACCCGAATTACGCGCCTGAACCAGGGAGTGCAATTCAATTACACATAGCTCTTGGTGCGCATAATTAGTCCAGAGTTGGATCGGAACTCTGAAACCTAAGACCGCCCAAGGTCCAGAATCACACGCATGGACACATGCGTGCAATTCAGTTATGCGCATAGCTCCATGCGCGTAATCAATTCCAAGCACTGTAATATCCCCAAGTTTTCGACAAGTGTTGATAGAAACTATTTGAGTTTCGTTAGGAGACATGGATGACTAACACGCGGTGGAGGTGTTATGGCGTAGCATTGGTTCCTACCTGACAGGTAGGTTAAGGTGTGCTAGCCACACACTGTGTCGTTTCCCTATGGTTGTAAGAACTTAACATATAGGTTAAGTGTATGAGTTTCACACTGAGTGAGAACTTTGGATAAGTGTAACACACATGTTGTCCGTGTATGCTTCACAAGAAAGCAATGTTAAGTTGAGAAGGTGAGGGGTAACCTCACGTGTACAACACATTTGCAAACTTTGGCTTGCTTTGAATTTTAGAGAGAGAAAGAGTGAGGAAAGGGGGTTTTGAAGAGGAAGGATTTGCCAAGATCCGTGCACTCCGAAGCTTGGAACCATCGTTAAATTTAGTGAGAGTTGGTTGATGGAGAAGTAGTTGTCAGTTGCGACGATTGAGAGGGATTGTGGAGTGTGGATTTTATGTGAATGGGGGTTTTGAAACCCATTTGATTTTGAAGAAAAAAGAACGATCTGATCCTCACATGATTCACTAGTTTAGAAGGTAAGAAATTAACCCCAAATGTGTAAAATTTATAGAATTAGATGTTTTATAAGTTGTGTGAAAAGTATGGATGGGAATGGAGAAGAAATCGTGAAAAGATCGAGTTGGAAAAACTCATATCTGACTGATTTTTTGAATCTCGCTCGCCCGAGCTTCGATTCTCGTGCGCACGAGGGGGGCTTTAGAAATGGGTAGTCGTGCCTCGCGCGAACGAGTGATGAGGCTCTAGTGAGCCTCTGATGCTTCGCTCACGCGAGATGAATGTGCCATTGGACTCGCTCGCGCAAGCCTTTTTTCCCGCTCGCGCGAGCTACTTTCTGAAAGGGTTGTGTGAGCCTCGTGCGCCCGAGGCGGCAAAGGAAATGAAGCTTCAGTAAGCTTCATTTCACTCACACGCCCAAGCTATTTGAACTTGCACACTCGACCCTGTATCTTGCGCTCGCAAGATACAGAGTTAAGTCAATTTTGTGTGTTTTTGAGAGTTCTCTTCGGAGACTTCGACCATTGGACCTTTTTAAAAATTTCTAAAGGGTCTTTGGGTAATTTGGAATGTAGGTTAAAGGAATAAGCACCGTTTGAGTTCTTGAAAGACTTCGTGTGATTGTGCTTGGAATGTGACTTGAGGTAGGAGAAATTTACGATCATTTGATGTGATGTGCACTGTATAAATGGATTAATATGATAAGATAAGCTATGATCATTCATGTGAAATTGTGATTTCAAACAAACTTTGAAAACGTGATATTCGAAATGCGTTATGATATAAAAAATATGATCAAATGTGATGTGATAAGTGTGTTCGTGTGAACTTCAAAATTTGTGTATGAACATTAGTTTTCTAAAAATAGTATAATGTAATCACTTTATACGGTATAACAACTATAAGTTAAATTTTATACTATGATTTAAGGTTCATGTGGAATGAATCCTTTGTGCTCCGGTACGGCAGGATATCCGTACATTCCTACCGGCCTACGATAAATACTTCGTTCGGCACAAATATCCCTCAAAACGCAGGGGTTTGGGTAAATGTGAAAATGGTTCATTGAACGACGATGATTAGGAATTCCCATCGGTATATGTGTGTAGCTTCTAATGCTATATATGCTTAGAATAGTATTTAAGTTATTATTTTAAGTTATGTCCAATGTTTTAAAAACAAATATTTGAATTATGTGTGTGTGTGTGTGTGATTAAGTTTCAGTTCATGGAAATCTATGAGAAAATGTGAAAAATGTGAAAATATGCATATGAAATCAATTATGAAACTTCATGCTTTGAGATATGTGATTAAATGATACTAACGTTTTCCCCTATTGAGTTTAGACTGTTGGCTTACCCTTCGACTATACGTCAAAGGTGAGGATTTAGAGAAGGATTTGAATCCTAAGAGCAATCCAGAGTACGAGTCAGAGGAGGAGGTTGAGCCCCCGCCTGTGGAGTTTTTTCCTAGATAGGGATCGTGTAGGATTTGAGAAACTTTATGCTTAGGGCTTGGTACGTTCAGCCATTTTGAATTAAGAATGTGAAACATGTAATTAATTTTGGATAATTCTTTTTGTCAACCATTGTTATGGTGATGGTTGTCCATCACCGGTGGTTCATTTCAGTTTTTAGTCTACGTATTTGGCATGGGATTAGAGCCGTTAGTTTGATATGTTTTGGAATATAGAATGGAACTTTCTTTTGCTGTATATGATGACTCTATCTACGTAGTTAGAGATATCCACTTTGTTAATCTACTTTGTGTGGATGTGCCAAGTGTTCGTACATGTGTGGATCACCTTAACGGGTGATCAGACGGCACGGGTTTTAGCTTACTGAAATCCGGGCTGTCACAGTTGGTATCAAAGCCTCAGCTTTAAAATTTTCTGATAGATCTTAGACTTGTGTTATGTGTTTAAGATTTTGTCAGAGTATAGAGACCCTTTGTTAATGAAACTTTTGTTTCATGTTAACATAACAATATGCCTCCTAGAGGTAGAGGATAACCAAGATGTGGTCGAGCCCGAACCACAAGAAGCAAGTGAGGGAGTTGATGCCGGATTAGACAATGTGTTGATGGGTGAGAATGTTACTACGGGTCCGAATAGGACTCTTGTTAGAGATAGAATTCCTCTTGAACAAGGAGATCTTTAGTGTGCTTCCATGCACTGAGGATGAAAAAGTTAGATGGGCTGCATTTAAGCTAGATGGGGGAGCAGGCCCATGGTGGAAGTCCATATCACGGATGAGGGAACAGGATGCTCCAGGGATGTTATGGACTTGGGATGAATTCCTAGAAGAATTAAATAAAGAGTATTTTCTCCAACAAGTGAGGGACCAAATGGAAATGAAGTTTATAAATCTTGAACAAGGGAAGATGTCCGTACAGGAGTATGGAATAGAGTTTACAAGGTTATCGAGGTTTGCACTAGAACACGTAGCCTCTGATCAAATGAAAGCAAGGAAATTCCAGCACGGATTGAGGCCAAATATCCGCGATTGAATTTCAGTTTTTCACTTAGAAACATATGAAGTGCTGATAAGTAAGGCTCTAGTTGTCGAGGAAGACATCGATGAGATGTACAAAAGAAGGGACCAACAGAGCAAAGGAAAGGCAAACCAGGGATAATGAATCGGCAAATAAAAAGTCGAGATTCACAGCACCAGCTCCGAGGCAATTTACCCAAACAAATTTTTCTAGACCATTTGTACCTACACCAATGAGATCATTTCACCCTTTTGGCCCTACTACTACCATAGGAGGGTCAGTTGCTCAAGGCTTCTCAAGGACTGCTTCATCGACTCCACAGGAAATGTGTGCATGCTATGGTAAATCGCATAAGACCACTGACTGTAGAAGAGGTACAGGGACATGTTTCAAGTGCGGTAAGATGAGGCATATAATAAGAGACTACCCAGAGTTGAAAAATGAAGGGAAGGTGTCAGCTGCAACACAAAGGCCTACACGACCAGCACAGTTTGCAAAACCTATTGTGCAAGGTCATGCTTATGTAATGACCGCCAAGGACGCTCAGGCCAGTAATGACATAATTCAAGGTATAAATTGCCTATTTATTGTCATTTTAATGCTTATTTAGATTTTTCAATGAAGAAGGTGCATAGATATGAAAATAGTCTTTTAAGTTCATGGGTTGAATGCTATATTTCTTTTGATGCATATTTAATTGCTTAGTATGTATATAGCGTAGGTACTTTACAAATGTATAGCAAAGGCGACTATTGTTGTTATGAAGCCAGAGTTTTGATAGACCCAGGGTCTACACACTCATTTGTGACACCTCAGTTCACAGTGAGGGTGAAGGTCATTCCCAAACCCTTAGACTTTATTTTAGATGTGTCAGTCCCAACGGGGAATTCGGTTAAAACTGACACAATGTGTCGATCAGTTATAGTAGCCATCAGGTAGCATGAATTAATGGCTGATTTGATCATGTTGGATATGCAAGGATTCAATATAATCCTTGACATGGACTAGTTATCCAAGCATGACGCAAATGTCGATTGTCGGAGAAAGATAATTATGTTTTGCCCAAATGAGGGTAGATCATTCAACTTTCTCGACATGCGATCAACCTTTGTACCGTTCATCTCTACGATTTGTGTAGAACTGATGATGAGAAATGGGTGTAGCAGATATTTAGCATTTTTGCATGAGCAGTGGGAAGAGAAGAACGTTATAGCAGAAATTCTGGTGGTATGTGAGTTCCAAGATATTTTTCTTGAAGAGTTATCGGGATTTTCGCCTGATCGAGAGGTTGAATTTGCCATAGACATAGCCCCAGGTACCAAACCAGTGTCTAAAGAGCCTTATCGGATGGCTCCAGTGAATTGAAGGAGTTGAAGGATCAACTACAAGAGTTATTAGACAAAGGTTTTATAAGACCAAGTGTATCTCCTTAGGGAGCACAAATCTTATTTGTTAAAAAGAAGGACGAGTTGATGAGATTGTCCATCGACTATCGTCAGTTGAAAAAGTTGAATATCAAGAACCGATATCATTTACCTAAAATTGATGATCTGTTTGATCAGTTACAAGGGACAAGGTTCTTTTCCAAGATAGACTTGAGATCTAGTAACCATCAGTTGAAGGTGAAAGCAGAAGATGTTCAGAAGACAGCTTTCCAAACTAGATATGGACATTACGAGTTTCGTGTAATGCCTTTCGGCTTAACCAACGCACCAACTTCTTTTATGGACCTTATGAACAGGGTGTTGAAACCACATCTAGATACATGTGTGGTTGTGTTTGCGGATGACATACTCATTTACTCAAAGTCTAAAGAAGAGCATGAGCAACATCTGAAGATCGCTCTACAAATGTTGCGTGAACACCAATTATATGCAAAACTTAGCAAGTGTGAGTTTTAGCTAGCAGAAGTGAGCTTTTTGGGAGACGTGGTCTCAGAAGCAGGCGTGACAGTAGATCTGGCAAAGATCGGGGTTGTAGTAGAATGGGAGCAACCAAAGACTGTGACGAAGATTCACAATTTCCTCAACTTGGCTGGGTATTATAGGAGGTTTGTAGAAGGATTCTCAAAGATTTCGGGGCCACTCACGAGACTTACGAGAAAAGATGTTAAGTTTGAGTGGATTGAAGCATAGGAAGAGAGTTTCCAAGAGCTCAAGAAAAGATTAACCATAGCACCAGTATTAGCCATTCCGTCAGGGAGTGAAGGTTTTGTTGTTTGTAGCGATGCATCACACAACGGCTTAGGATGTGTGCTCAATCAAAATCGAAAGGTTATCACCTACGGGTCGAGACAACTTAAAGATCATGAAAAGAACTACCCAGCACATGATCTCGAGTTAGCAGCAGTAATATTTGCCTTAAAGATATAGAGACATTATCTATATGGAGAAACCTTTAAAATAGTCACAGACCATAAAAGTCTCAAGTATTTGTTTACACAGAAGGACCTGAATATGAGACAGAGACGGTGGATGGAGTTTCTCAAGGACTACGATTGCTCCATTCAATATCATCCACGTAAGGCAAATATGGTCGCAGATGCTTTCAGTCGAAAGACTTCGGCTCAGTTATCGAGTCTCATTCTAGGACTCTATAGATGGAAACTATTAGAGGCTGTAATATCCTAAAAATTTGAGCGTTAAACAGTGACCTCGGGATCCGTGCCCGATTGATCGTAGGTTTGACCAAGTGATGGTCAAACAGTGGACTCATGAAGTGGTGAACTGATGTGATGTAAATGTGACCAAAGTGTAGAGTATGGTGTTAGTTTAGAGCCACATACACCTATCTCTGGTGTATGCGCTTAACACCGAAATCGGAAAGAGGATATAAGGGTTTAATAACCCTAGAACCCTTTTGTTTGGTTGTTGAAGAGGGAGTTAAGAAGAGAGAGAGAGGGAGAAAACAAGAGGAGTTATTTAGGTAGGAGTTAGTGCAAATCAAGGGGTGATTAGAGCATTTAACGCCGAAAATTCAACGCATGAGGAGCCGTTGAAGCAAAAGCTGGAACCCTAGCCATCAAACCTAACAAATCAATCCTTTAAGGGATTTATTGAGGTAAGTTTTATTAGATTTCAATACATAAAGATGTGATGAGTTTAATTCAGTCAAGCATAGTTTAAATGGTAGATTAAAGACGTAGAAAAAGGAAGAAAAAGAAAAAGAATGGATTTGGGAAGAACAGCCCGAAAGGGGGCTGAATTTGGCCAAATCGATTAATCGAAATCGAGATTCGATTAATCGATTTCGGTCTAGAAGTTGAAAAGTTAGGGATGCCTGATTTCGATTAATCGATCTAGATATCGATTAATCGATGCTGAAGTTCGATTAATCGATTTGGAAATCGACTAATCGACTGGGTACCTCCAGTGGCTGTAGAATAAAGACTTGGGGAAATCGACTAATCGACTTGGGAAATCGATTAATCGATTTTGAATTTTGATTAATCGATTTGGGATCGACTAGTCGATATCAGATTTTCGACTGCTCGACTTGAGAATCGATTTAACCATTTAGGGGAATTCGATTAATCAATTTGGGATCGATTAATCAATTTTGGATTTCGATTAATCGATTTTGGGAATCAATTAATCGATTTTGGGTTCGATTAATCGATTTTGGGAATCGATTAATCGATTTTGGCAGTTTCACTTGACTTACTAATGTGACCTTGAGGTTCATGGAGGGTCTAGGACCTTCTCTATTGCATCTTTAGTAATGTGTTGTATGTGTTATGATGTACCATAGGTGGTACGTGTGAAAGCGAGCACAAGGATCCGCGTGGGACCTTGGTGCTTGGACCTTCAGAGACTTGAGGTAGGGAACACCTTGAATATGTACTTTAATTACAAGAGCATGTATGTAGTGATATAGAACTCAAACTGAAATTGTTTTAACTGTATAAAATCTTTGTAAAAAGGGTGTGTGTGTGACACCAAGAAAGTGATAAGGGCATCTGTGTGATGAGAGTAATTAAGACCAAGTAAGTTAATGAAAATGAGGCATCCCCAGGGGATGAGAAAGTAATAAAGGCATCAGTGTGGTGCGAGTAATTTAGACATCCCAGGAATGTAAATAAGATTAAATAACTACTGTTAAGGCATAACTGATATAAGATAGCACATTTACACGGTGAACAACTATATGTAAAGCACATGTTATTTTTGTTATTTGAGGTTTGATTAGGATACCCCACCGACGTGGCGGAATACCCACGACTGACTCGGCAGGATATCCGTGATTGGTACGATGGCCAATTCGTATACCTGTGCGGAGAGGTCTATCCGTACATAGTAAGCACATCCCAGGGATGTTGAGATGAGATTTAACCGCGCCGCCTATTGAGAAAGGGGCTTGGGTCGTATTCTCAGGGAATACATATAACTACTGTCTATTTAGACGATGATGGAAGGTATCCCATCGGGGCTCGATGCTATATTGCTCGGGGATTACTTAAGTTGAAGATTTAAGTTTTTCTTTAGGCCTGTTCAGTGTCATTCATGATAAATTAACAGTAAAGTAAAATAAGAGAACTGCCAGTAAATTTGAATGCAAACTACCATCTTGTAAACTGTTTTTCCAGCAAGTGCATAGATACATCATGCTTAGAATATCATGAAATATATGTGAGATTTTGACTTATATGTTCATTGTGTTGTTCCCTATTGAGCTAGGATATAGCTCACCCTTTAGACTATACGTCACAGGTCCATTATTAGCAGCGACCGAGGCTTCGGGAGATGTAGATCCGGGTGATTCGGATTGCGTGCCTGGAGACGAGTTAGAGCCTCCTCCCGAGGACTTCTTCTAGGAGACTCTACTATGTACTTTGATAGAGAGTCAATTTTGAGAGCAAATTGTACGGGTTGGTATGTCAAGCCTTTATTTTTGTCAACAATGTAATTAGATAGATATATTTCTTTTGGGCGAACCATCTGGGGTGATCTATTTATCACCAATGGTTCGAATCGATTTTCTGTTCATGCAGTGGCATGAAAGTAGAACTGTCTTTTGTATGTGTTAGATGGGCATATTGACTTTTCTGCTTTATGCAGTTATTGCTTTATCTCTTTATTATTGCTTATTATACCAATGTTTTGTACATATCCATGAGGCA
Source organism: Chloranthus sessilifolius (assembly GCA_021018995.1). Lineage (NCBI taxonomy): Eukaryota > Viridiplantae > Streptophyta > Magnoliopsida > Chloranthales > Chloranthaceae > Chloranthus > Chloranthus sessilifolius. The sequence goes on along the minus strand of CM037597.1, from coordinate 25,279,540 downwards.
CGGTCTGGAGGATCGTGCTGATGGCACGGGTTTCAGGGTGCCGAAATCTGGGCTGTCACAGAGGACATATCATTGGATGATACAAGGATCGAGGTGAAAGCTTCAAGATCTTTCCTAGCAAAGGTTATGATCCGACCAGTGATCTTTGATCAAATCTATGAGCTTCAGATGAAAGATGTCGAGTTGTTGAAGATCCAGCAAGGAGTGATAGATGGTACTAGTTAGAATTTCTCTATCGAGAGTGATGGATCACTACTGTTCAGAGGGCGTCTTTGTGTACCGATCAATGTCGATCTGCAGCGTACCATTTTAGAAGAAGCCCATAAGTCAAAATATACGTTCCATCTTGGTGGTACCAAGATGTATCAAGATCTGAAGAAGTGTTTTTGGTGGAGAGGGTTGAAGAAAGACGTAGTTGATTATGTCTCAAGGTGTTTGGTGTGTCAGCAAGTGAAGGTGGATCATAGACAACCATCAGGTTTATTGCAACCATTACCAATACCAGAATAGAAGTGGGACTCCATTTCTAAGGATTTCATTTTGGGATTACCACGGACAGTGAGGAAATACAATGCAATTTGGGTGGTCGTCGAGAGACTGACCAAATTTGCCCACTTCTTACCATACAATACAACACAGCAAGTAGGGTTGTAGATATGTACATGAAGGAGATTGTCCGACTACACGGTATTACTGTGAGCATTGTCTCAGATAGAGATCCGTTTTATACCTCTCAGTTTTGGTAGAAGTTTCAAGAAGGGATGGGTACGAGGTTGGATTTTAGTTCAGCATTTCACCCACAGACAAATGGCTAGACTGAAAGGGTAAATCAGATCATCGAGGACATGCTACGAGCTTATATGCTAGATTTTCAAGGATCATGGGATCAACATCTACTCCTGATCGAATTTGCATACAACAATATCTATCATACCAGTATAGGAATGGCACCGTATGAAGCTTTATATGGGAGACGGTGTAAATCTCCAATCAATTGGGAAGAAATAGGAGAAAAATTCATCTTGGGGCCAAAGATCATAAAAAGTACCACTTAAGCGGTATGTCTAATTCGCGAGAGGTTAAAGGTCGTATAAAGTAGACAAAAGAGCTATGCTGACCTTAAAATAATTGGCGTTGAGTTTCAGGTAAACTTAATGCCTTAGTTGCGATGGATTACGTATAGATGTCACTATTAATACGGTGTATTTCTTTCAGATGCGAGACAATGTTTTGGGAAGCGTGAACAGTTGAGTTCACGTTATGTGGGACCTTTCAAGATTTTGGGACGCGTTGGAGAGGTTACTTATCAGGTTGCTCTACCACGCAACCCCCAAGCATGCACGATGTATTTCATGTATCAATACTAAGACGATACGTGAAGGATCCAACTCACGTCATAGATCACCAACCGATCGAAATTCAAGAAGACTTGATGGTTAGGGAGGAACCGATTCAAATTCTTGATCGAAAGGAACTGGTACTATGCACCAAGAGGATTCCATCGGTACTTGTCAAATGGCGAAGTCATTCACCAGAGGAAGCTACTTGGGAACGTGAGTCGGATGTGCACAACATGTATCCGAAATTATTTGAGTAAATCAGGTTTAAAAATTTAAAGTTTGTAATAGGAAATTCAATTCAACTTGTATGTAAAATGGTTTTAGATTGATGCTGAATCATTGTAAGTGATGGTTTAATTAATATGTATGCATTGCGGGTACAAGTAGGAATGCCAAATAGTGTTTTAACATCGTAGAGATGATGTTAGATGAAAAGGAAATGAAAATAGCAAGAGAAACAGCTCAAAAACAATGTAACTGTGTTTCATGGCATACCGAAGCTATTGCCCACTTTCATGGCGAGGCACTTTCGGACAAGGGAATAAAGAGGGAATTGATTCTCAAGAGCAATCAAAACTTCGTTCACACGAGGTTTAAAGCTCGCTCGTGCGAGTCACTCAGAATGAACAAAAAATATAAGAGGAAATCAATCTCCAGTGAATGAACTGATGCTCACGCGCCCAAGTTGTCTTAAGTCACGTGCACGAGGATCGAACTATATAAGGATTTTAACCCTTTCCATGAGCATTTCACAAAAAATCGCAAGAGAGGAAGTTCGGGGATCCTTTGTCTTCTTCGCGGGAGTTTTAGAATACAGTTGTTCCTCGGATTTATCCGCATTTCCATTGGATTTTGGTGCGGACAAGGTAAACTTTACCCTATTTTCAAGCTACATTTCATTTGAGTTTGATTTAAAACCCTAGAATGGCATCAAAGTCCCCAAACCCAAAACCTAGGAAGAAATTGGCGGTGAGGCCACCTAGTTCTAAATGAGTAAAAGTGGTTCCTCCACCTCGCACTAGAGTTCAACCTGTTGAGTTTTGGGAAGCGAAAATGTTTGAGATAGAATGGTCTTTTCACAAAGACCTTTTTATCGATCAACCGATCGCCACATGGACTAAAGATTACCTTACTTCGATCGGGATGCTATCTTTTTTATGGCCATTCTATGATAGTTACTACCCCCGTTTAGTTAAACTATTTTATCAGGCCTTGAGGTTGTACCCTTCTGAGACCAATTTGATCATCACACTTGACGAGAAAACCCTAGTATTTGACCAAACCAACATTGGGAGAGCAATGAATTGCTCTTGGACATATTCGGAAGATGAGGGGGGTGCGGGATCCCCGCTTAGAGAAATTGTTAATTTTCATGATATTGCGACGCGTATGACAAATTATCAAATCGGAACCGAGAAATCGGTTACTCAAGTCCAATTGTCAGAACGCATGTGGCCATTGGATATCATCATGAGAAAGAATGTGTACCCTTTGGGCCATGAACAGAAACGGCGGGATCCGTTCCTTAAGGCTTTGTTCGCGTCATGTCAGGATAGGTGATTCAACGCACCTGCCTTAGTGCAAGAAGGAATGGACTAAACCTGGAGAAGTTCCGACCGTTATAGACCGATTACCGTATGCCTGATTGATATCAAGAATAATTGACCAGTATGAGCCCTCACCGGATGTCGATGATTATAGGTTCTCCAGGATGAACCCCTACTCATTGATAACTATAAAATATATCGGGTTAAGGACTTGAATCAAAGCTACACCAGCCTTCAAATGAGTGTTAGAAGAAAGAGAGAGAGAGAGATATTGTGCAATGTGCTCAAACACAAGAACAACAACAACAACCCCAACAACAAGGACCTGACCAAGCAGCTCAACCACCTGTATCACCATAGCAGGTCCCAGTTCAGCCACCACCAGTTCCTCCATTCAGTGGTGCAAACTTTGCGACCAAACTTTTTAGAAGAATGAATTTACAGGGCTTGGCTCTTCAGAGATTTGAGCAGCGAATTATGCACCAGCTCCATTATCATGAGGCGATGTTGGCCGAGTCCATGCGTTACATTTATCCATCTGACTACTTACAACTTATGGTTGCTGCACGAGCCTATGTACCTGAGGCTTCCAGTTCTTGAGCGAGTGGACCCGAGGATTTCGACGACCAGCCTGGAGATGCGGAGGCCTGATAGGAGAGTTTAGCCTATGAGGGTTATTTTTGGGGAAATTTGTTTTGAACAATTGAATGGATAAATTATTTTGTAACTTGTTAATGTGTAAGTTCTAAAACTGTGGTGGCATGGGTGCCACATGTGCATCGGTTCAATTTTTGTGATGTGGAGTTACAAACTGTTTTGACATGGCTGTCACATGTGAATGCTCTAATTTTGAATGAATGGTTTAGTTTAGTTGTGAGAGGATTTTTTTTTTTGTGAATGGTTTTGGTTTCGTTTTTATGTCCTTGAATCTTAAGTTTAGAATGTGACTATAAATGGATGTGGATTTGGATTTCGATGTGGATAGTATAGGACTTTTAAGGTGTATGTGAATAATTTTGTTGAGCATGTTCTATGGAGATGTAGATTGTGGATATTTTCGTGCAGGTACAGTGGTCGGGTCAAATTTGACCAATAGTTAAATTTGATATGTGATCTAAGTGAGCTCCAGTTATTTTCTCGATGTGTGTAATAGATGTTTGATGAAATTTCGTTAGCTTGTGACTGTATACAGGTATGGATTGTGAATGGTTTTCATGCAGGTTGAGTATGTAGTAGTAATTCTTAGGAATCTGTCAATATATAGAAATTTTGTATGTGTATATGATTATATGTTGTCAATGTAATGTCGGTATACTTGTATGGTTAAATATGCCCACATGTGAATTGGATGCGTGATCCAAACGTATTCTAATTCTTTTATGGATGTGTGTAAATGGATGCTTGGTAGCCTTTTAGTTAACTCTTCAATTTCTAAAGTTAGGGATTGTGGATGATTTTCATGCAGGATATGTATCTGGTTGTGGATATGTGATGTAACATCCTAAAAATTTCTACTTTGAATAGTATACCTCGGGATGTGTGCCTGACTTTGATTAGTGTACCTTAGGATGTGTGCCTGTCTGGTGACTTATTTGACCAAGTGAGAGTGACTTGGTGGTTTATGTTAGGTTACACTAGATGAGAAAGAGTATGGATGTGTGGTGTAAAAGCAATTCTTTTGGGTCATATACATCTATCGGGGTGTATGTGTTTTGCGGGGAGGCCGACCCTTTTAGTTAAGAGAAGGCAAGCTTCTCTTTGAAGCCACTCGATTTGCAAGAGAAAAGTTTTTGGGTTTAGAGAGAGAGAAAAGGGAAGAGAGAAAGAGGAAGAAGGAGACGAACTCGTGGGGTTGTGTGTCGAGCCTTAGATTTGTGTGAAGAAGGTTTGTGAGACCGTATAAGGGGAAGATCGCCATCAATTTCGACGTTTGGTTATGATTTTGTAAGATTTGGAGCCGTTGGGGGTTTTGAAAACCTTTTTCTTCTCACAAAGAGATGTGTGTTTGAGCCGCTAGTCGTAGCAAGAGTTGTGTGAAGTGTGTGTGGAAGGATCGCCTACGATTACGTTGGCTTGGTTGTGATCATGGAGCTCGTAAGAGATCGATGTGGGTTTTGGAAACCCTTTTGTGCAATGAAGAAGACGATCCGATCGAGGAGTAAATCATTGGATTAAAGGTAAGAATTTTGATTAAGTTGTATTTGTGCGTATGTGTTAGGAATTTAGTTAGTATGTATGTAGAAATTTAAGAGAAGAGGGTTAGATTTGAAGAAAATTGAGTTTGAGAAGTTAAAACCCAAGTTTGGGTGAAATTTGATGAAACCGTTCGATCGAAATAAGTAACCGTTCGATCAATTTTGTCAAGAGTAAAATCTAAAGGTTTATGATCGGTTTGAAAACTATTTGATCAGTTTTAAAAACCGTTCGATCGAAACAAGTAACCGTTTGATCGGTTTGAAATCGTTTAGTCGATTTTGACTGTGCTTACCAATACTAGATTGGTAGTTTGGCCGTAACTTATTATTTCGAATTCCAATTGATGTGATTCTTATGGCGTTGGAAAGAGGACGACGAGCTCTGCAACTTTTGTGATTTGACTAACTTATGAATCCAAAATTTTAGAGGTCAAAATTTAGGGAAAATGTTACATCAAACTCTATATTAGCATAAACTTGCCCATTTCTGCCTCATTTTTTAGAAACACTTAAATAAGTCTAGGTTTTTAGTGAGTAGAGTTAATCCTTGATGCATCATGGTATGTTTGTGATATAGATTAAGGATGGAAAGCCATCGAAAAGGACTGTGGTGTGGCTTAGAACGGCTCCGAGTGTGAGGTAGGGAAAGTTCTAGACATGTACTCTTGATTACAATAGCATGTGTGTAGTGATATGTGTGTGTAAAATCAAATATTTTGTGATGCAAGTTTTTTAAATTTAGTCAAAGCATATGAATTTAAGGTGTGTGTACACTAAGGAAGAAACCAGTAAGCATATGAATGTGTGACATCCCAGGGATGTATTTTCTTTTGATGTGAGCATCTCGGTGATGCAAATGAGTATGTGACATCTCAGGGATGTATTTTCTTTTGATGTGAACATCTAGGTGATGCAAAAATGATATAGACAAGACTTGAATAAAACTTTAAATTATTATATTTAGCATAACTTCACGGTGAATAACTATATGTATTTTGCACAGTTGATTTGAGGTTCGGAGAATACCCCATCTACACGACAGTATACCCGTGACTGACGCAACAGGATATTCATGACCGATACGGCGGTCAATCCGTACAAACAGGTGATGCAATTACCAAGAGGGTAATGGGTATGCCAAGTCAACTCGGTGAAAGGGACTTGAGCTTGTATTTAGATGAAAAATAGTTCAATTGAACAACAATGAAGGGTATTCTATCGGGGCTCGATGCTATATTGCTCGAGAATTATTTAAGTTATTGATTTAAGTTTGTGACACAAGTCTTGGGGTGAGATGAAAGCAAGCTAATTAAAAGATAAGATGTGATATATGTGCATTTAGTTCATGTTTATTTTGGCAATGTAAATGTTTTTAAACTGTTTTCCACTTATGAAATCATGCTTAGTATATGTCATGAAATATGTGTGAGTAAGATAGATTTACATTTTCAGTTATTTTCCTATTGAGCTATGATATAGCACATCCCTCCACTATACGTCACAGGTACAGGTGTAGATCGGGATTCGGCTACGGAGAAAATCTTGGGATCTCCCATTTGGATAATTTTACCTTAGGTGAGATTTGGACATTGGTATGTTTTGGGGTTTGTATAATGGACGTTTTGAGGTCTTTGGGATTATGGACTTGATATGTCCAGGGATCTATTATTGTATTAAGATTTATTCTGTAAGTATGTTTTTGAGGCCATCACTAGTGGTTTTCTTGTGGGCCCTTCTTATTCAGTCTCTACGTATAAAAGAACCTTTATTGTTGCTATATTTTTACTTTGACACTACCCTTTGTTGGCATACCAAGTAAATTTTGTATTCGAATCGTAATATGTGTGACCCGATGGTCCAATTTTCCCTGAGTTTATGATGTAAGGAACAAAAAAAAATATTGTACAGGTTTTTATGCCTTGGAAAAAATCGAGCTGTCATAGTTGGTATCAAAGCTTAGGCGTTAGGTCATCTAGGGACGATGTGGCAATAGAGCTTAAGTATTAGGTCTTGTTGGGACCCAAGACTATGGCAGTAGGTTCTATCAGGACGTAGGAGACCTAATTAAATCTTTATCAAAGTTAGTGGCATTTTTGACTTTAGGTCTTCTAGAGACTCATAGTCATGGCAGTAGGTTCTATTTAGAACAAGGGTTATGAATCTCACAATCACTCGAAGTGGAGATACTTGATGATTGTGATGGAGGATGACAAGTAGATATAATAAGTTTTTAGACTTTGTTGGAACATAGGGCTATGGTGACCACAATCATTATTAATTAGAACCTTGTGTAAATTTGACAGATCAATATGGTACCACACAAAAGAGTGAAGAGGGTACGCACCGGAGAAAGTGATCAAAATAGCAGTTGATGGAGACGATGATCAATGCAATGGCTCAGCAGACCGCATTCTCACTGCCATGTTAAGAGACATGGCTCACACCTCTCCATTGACACCGTTTGAGTCATGTTCAAGGTGTGGAAAGCGGCACAAAACGCAAAATTATAGGTAAGGCAGCGTGTTTCAAGTGTGGCCAAATAGGACACCAGATACGACATTGGCCTGCGTTGAGGAAGAAGGCGACGACATCTACGCCGATTAATGCATGTGCGCGGTGTGGGAAAGGTCATAAGACAGAGGAATGTAGGAGAGCCTCAGGTGCATGTTTCAAATGTGGTAAGCAAGGGCATCGGTTCAAGACTTGCCCAGATATGCATGAGGAGCGGATGACATCGACGTCTACTTCTGGACCAAATATCCTTACAACTCATGGTAACACTAGTAATGCATCGATGCATGATACCCAAATGGCAGATGAAGTCCTCCAAGGTATAGAATTATTTTCCCTTGCCAAAATTTTATGACAAATATTTAGATAATGAATGCCCTTAGAATTTGTGGTTACTTTTGACACTTAAGGAATATCATGAGACCATCATATGTGCATCTGATTAAATCACTTGCATGACATAAATGAATTTCAATTTCAAATGATTAACTAAGTAGGTGACCAATATAAGGATAGGACTTGAATAAATCTTGACAGTTAGGGTGAAATTACTTAAGGATAGATAGTAATATGAAATTGAGTTGATATTTATGAGCAATGACGATTGAACTAAGACTTGTAAACAACTTTACACTTAAACGACCCTAGTCGATTGTCTTTCCTTTTACAATCAGAATCGTATTTGTGTGTTATAGGAATGATTAAATGCATGAATTTTAAAATTTTGAGGTCATTGTGGTAGGTTTCAAATATCTTCATTTTAGTATTGATTGCATATCTTTATGGACATAGGTGATGGTGAACGTTGGTATCTTTGCAGTTGATGGTTAAAACAATTTTACTCGATCCAAATGGAGTATCCGATCGTTAATTATGATATTTCATCGCAATATATGTAATTTCACTTCGTTGCAGCATTCGCTGTGTGTGATTTGAGTTTCACAAATGATTACTATATTTACTACCCAAGCGTCACGTCGTTCACTTTCAAGGGCAAAAATTCCATACGGAGGGGTAGTGGAGTACTTTCTTCTTCTCTTTTACGTAGATTTTGAAGGGTGGATTTTCGGTGTGAACACATGTGGATATGCTGACTTTGGGCGTAGCTAATTTGACTATGATAGAGTTTGTGATTTCGTCAAGTGACCTGGGTCGATGTGTGGACGACGAGGGGGATAAGTGCGTGTGAATTGAGGTTTTGTAATTGCGAATATATTCATACATTATTGATAATTGAGTTGTTACTCAGATTACCTTCCGTACATTTTCGAGGACGAATTCCTTTAGGTGGGGAGATTGTGATGACCTGGTCAAGAGGATGTTGAATCTTGGTGAGGATACCCAGATGGGTGGCGCTGAGAAATAGTCGCGGACCTTAGATTGAATTGATTTTGAGGTAATTAAAGAAAACCAAAGTGAATATTATTCGTGGCGATGTATATGTGTATTCATGTGGGATGTGAGTATTAAGATCGAGATATGGACATCTTCCAATTGGTTTATGATTAGGGTTGATCAGCATGTTACTACTTACGTCAATTTTCGAGGATAAAAATTTTTTAAGGAGAGAAGAATGTAACATCCTAAATTTTTTTACTTTGAATAGTGTACCTCAGGATGCGTGTCCGACTTTGAATAGTATATCTTGAGATGCGTGCCCGTCTGATCAAATATTTGACCAAGTGAGAGTGACTTTGTGGTTTTTTTTAAGTTACACTAGATGAGAAAGAGTATGGATGTGTAGTATAAAAGCAATTCTTTTGGATCATATACATCTATCGGGGTGTATGTGTTTTGCGGGGAGGCCGACCCTTTTAGTTAAGAGAAGGCAAGCTTCTCTTTGATGCCACCCAATTTGCAAGAGAAAAGGTTTTGGGTTTAGAGAGAGAGAAAAGGGAAGAGAGAAAGATGAAGGAGACAAACTCGTGGCGTTGTGCATCAAGCCTTAGATTTGCGTGAAGAAGGTTTGTGAGATCATATAAGGGGAAGATCGCCATCGATTTCGACATTTGGTTGTGGTTTTGTAAGATTTGGAGCCGTTGGGGGTTTTGAAAACCTCTTTCTTCTCACAAAGAGATGTGTATTTGAGCTGCTAATCGTAGTGAGAGTTGTGTGAAGTGTGTGTGGAAGGATCGCCTACGATTACGTTGGCTTGGTTGTAATTGTGGAGCCCATAAGAGATCGATGTGGGTTTTGGAAATCCTTTTGTGCAACGAAGAAGACGATCCAATCGAGGAGTAAATCATTGGATTAAAGGTAAGAATTTTGATTAAATTATATTTTTGCATATGTGTTAGGAATCTAGTTAGTATGCATGTGAAAATTTAAGAGAAGAGGGTTAGATTTGAAGAAAAATGAGTTTGAGAAGTTAAAACCCGAGTTTGGGTGAAATTTGACAAAATCGTTCGATCAAAATAAGTAACCGTTCAATCAATTTTGTCAAGAGTGAAATCTAAAGGTTTCTGGTTGGTTTGAAAATCGTTCAATCGGTTTTAAAAACCGTTCGATCAAAATAAGTAACCGTTCGATCGGTTTAAAATCGTTCAGTCGATTTTGACTATGGTTGCCGACACTACTTTGGTATTTTGGCCGTAACCTTTTACTCTAAACTTCGATTGATATGATTCTTATGGTGTTAGAAAGAGGATAACGAGCTCTATAACTTTTCTGATTTGGCCAACTCATGAATCTAAAGTTTTAAAGGTCAAAATTTAGGGGGAAAGTTACATCAAACTCTATATTAGCATGAATTTGCCTATTTCTGCCTCGTTTTTGAGAAACACTTAAATAAGTCTAAGTTTTTAGTGAGTAGAGTTAATCCTTGACGCATCATGGTGTGCTTGTGATGTAGATTGAGGGAAAGAAGCTGTCGAGAAGGACTGTGGTGTCGCTTGAAATGGCTTCGAGCGTGAGGTAGGGAAAGTTCTAGACATGTACTCATGATTACAATAGCATGTGTGTAGTGATATGTGTGTGTAAAATCAAAATTGTTGTGATGTGAGTTTTCAAAATTTAGTCAAAGCATATGAATTTAAGGTGTGTGTATACTAAGGAAGAAACCAGTAAGCATATGAATGTGTGACATCCCAGGGATGTATTTTCTTTTGATGTGAGCATCTCGGTGATACAAATGAGTATGTGACATCCTGGGGATGTATTTTCTTTTGATGTGAATTTCTAGGTGATGCAAAAATGATGTAGACAAGACTTGAACAAAACTTTAAATTATTGTATTTGGCACAACTTCACGGTGAATAAGTATATGTATTTTACACAGTTGATTTGAGGTTCGGAGAATACCCCACCAACACGGCAGTATACCCGTGACTGACGCGACAGGATATTCGTGACCGATACGGTGGCCAATCCGTACAAACAGGTGATGCAATTACCAAGAGGGTAATGGGTATTCCAAGTCGCCTCGGTGAAAGAGACTTGAGCTTGTATTAAGATGAAAATTAGTTCAATTGAACGACGATGGAGGGTATTCCATCCGGGCTTGATGCTATATGCTCGAGGATTATTTAAGTTATTGATTTAAGTTTGTGACACAAGTCTTGGTGTGAGATGAAAGCAAGCTAATTAAAAGATAAGATGTGATATATGTGCATTCAGTTCATGTTTATTTTGGCAATGTAAATGTTTTCAAACAGTTTTCTGCTTATGAAATCATGCTTAGTATATGTGATGAAATATGTGTGAGTAAGATAGATTTACATGTTCAGTTATTTCCCTATTGAGCTATGATGTAGCTCATCCCTTGACTATATGTCACATGTACAGGTGTAGATCGGGATCTGGCTGCAGAGAAAGGCTTGGGATCTCCCGTTTGGGGAATTTTGCCTTAGGTGAGATTTGGACATGGGTATGTTTTGGGGTTTATATAATGAATGTTTTGACGTCTTTGGGATTATAGACTTGGTATGTCCGGGGATCTATTACTGTATTAAGATTTATTCTGTAGGTATGTTTTTGAGGCCATCACCGGTGGTTTTCTTGTGGGCCCTTCTTATTCAGTCTTTTCGTATAGAAGAACCTTTATTATTGCTATATTTTTTCTTTGACTCTACTCTTTGTTGGCATACCAAGTAAATTCTGTATTCAGATCGTGATATGTGCGACCAGACGGTCCGATTTTCCCTGAGTTTATGATGTAAGGAAGAAAAAAAAAATATTGTGCAGGCTTTTATGCCTTAGGGAAAATCGGGTTGTCACATGTGACATGTGTTAATGTATCGAACATTTGCGTTGCAGGTGTCATTGTCAGCCACATTTGACAATGTGTTGACTTGGATATTAAATCCTATTGTATTATGGGTGTGTGATATGGGATGATTTTCGATGAATTTTGAATGAATTTTATGCAGGTTGTAATATGGTTGTGATTGTGTGACGGTAACATTCAAATTTTTCATCCAAGAGGTTCTGTGAATTTGCCAATTGTGAGTGTGTAAATGAATATGATATGGAAGGTGAAGATTTTGTGACTTGTGTAATCGTGTGGATTATACGTGTCATGTTATGTTGACTTTACACAGGTGTGTGTGTGTCACTATGTGGATTGGGGATGTGTATTAGTTGTGGCTAATTCACAGAATCAAGGATATAGACATTGTCGTAACTATTTGTGTGAGTATTCAATTTCAGTTTGTGCTTTAGTTAGTGTGTTAGTGGTCAAATGACATCGGTCCATTTTCGAGGACGAAAATTCATATAAGTTGGGGAGAATGTAATATCCCCAAGTTTTCGACAAGTGTTGGTAAAAACTGTTTGAGTTTCATAAGGAGACATGGATGACTAACACACGGTGGAGGTGTTGTGGCTTAGCATTGGTTCCTACCTGACAGGTGGGTTAAGGTGTGCTAGCCACACACCAGGCCGTTTCCCTACGGTTGTAAGAACTTAGCATATAGGTTAAGTGTATGAGTTTCACACCGAGTGAGAACTTCGGATAAGTGTTTACTTAAGTGTAACACACATGTTGTGTGTGTATGCTTCACAAGGAAGCAGTGTTAAGTTGAGAAGGTGAGGGATAACCTCACGTGTACAACAAATTTGTAAACTTTGGCTTGCTTTGAATTTTAGAGAGAGAGAGTGAGGAAAGTGGGTTTTGAAGAGGAAGGATTTTCCAAGATCCGTGCACTCCAAAGCTTGGAACCTTCGTTAAATTTAGTGAGCGTTGGTTGATGGAAAAGTAGTTGTCGGTTTCGATGATTGAGAGGGATTGTGGAGCGTGGATTTTATGCTAATGGGGTTTTAGAACCCATTTGATTTTGAAGATAAAAGAACGCTCTGATCCTCGCATGATTCACTAGTTTAGAAGGTAAGAAATCGACCCCAAATGTGGAAAATTTGTAGAATTAGATGTTTTATAAGTTGTGTGAAAAGTGTGGTTGGGATTGGAGAAGAAATCAAGAAAAGATCGAGTTGGAAAAACTCAGATCTAACTAAGTTTCTGAAACTCACTCGTGCGAGCTTTGGTTCTCGCGCTCACGAGGGGGGCTTCAGAAAGGGGCAGTCGTGCCTCACGCAAACGAGTGATTAGGCTCCAGTGAGCCTCTGATGCTTCGTTCGTGCGAGATGACTGTGCCATTGGACTCACTCGCACAAGCCTTATTTCTCACTTGCGCGAGCTACTTTCTGAAAGGGTTGTGTGAGCCTCGTCGGCCCAAGGCGGTAGAGGAAATTAAGCTTCAGTAAGCTTCATTTCACTCGCGCGCCCAAGCTATTTGAACTCCCGCACCCGACCCTGTATCTCGCGCATGTGACATACAGAGTTAAGCTAATTTTGTATGTTTTTGAGAGTTCTCTTCGGAGACTTCGACCATTGGACCTTTTTAAATATTTCTAAAGGGTCTTTGGATAATTTGGAATGTAGGTTAAAGGAATAAGCATCGCGTGAGTTCTTGAAAGACTTTATGTGATTGTGCTTGGAATGTGACTTGAGGTAGGGGAAACTTATGATCATTTGATGTGATGTGCACGGTATAAGTTGATTAATGTGATAAGATAAGCTATGATCATTCATGTGAAATTGTGATTTCAAACAAACTTTGAAAACGTGATATTCGAAATGCGTTGTGATAAAATGTGATGTGATAAGTGTGTTCGTGTGAACTTCGTATGAACTTCGAAATTTGGGTATGAATATTAGTTTTCTAAAAATAGTAATGTAATCACTTTACACGGTGTAACAACTACAAGTTAGATTTTGCACTATGATTTAAGATTCATATGGAACGAATCCTTTGTGCTCCGGTATGGTAGGATATCTGTACATTTCTACCAGCCTACGATAAATACTTCGTTCGGCACAAGTATCCCTCATAACGCAGGGGCTTGGAGAAATGTGAAAATGATTCATTGAACGACGACGATTAAGGATTCCCATCGGTATATGTGTGTGGCTTCTGATGCTATATATGCTTAGAATAGTATTTAAGTTATTATTTTAAGTTATGTACAATATTTTAAAAACAAATATTTGAATTATGTGCGTGTGTGTGTATGGTTAAGTTTCAATACATGGAAATCTATGAGAAAATGTGAAAAATATGAAAATATGCATATAAAATCAATTATGAAACTTCATGCTTTGAGATATGAGATTAAATGCTACTAACGTTTTCCCCTATTGAGCTTAGACTGTTGGCTCACCCTTCGACTATACATCGTTGGTGAGGATTTAGAGAAGGATTTGGATCCTGAGAGCAATCTAGAGTACGAGCTAGAGGAGGAGGTTGAGCCCCCGCCTGAGGAGTTTTTCCCTAGATAGGGATCATGTAGGATTTGAGAAACTTTGTGCTTAGGGCTTTGTGCATCCAGCCATTTTGAATTAAGAATGTGAAACATGTAAGTAATTTTGGATAATTCTTTTTGTGAACCATTGTTATTGTGATGGTTGTCCATCACTGGTGGTTCATTTCAGTTCTTTGTCGATGTATTTGGCATGGGATTAGAACCGTTAATTTGATATATTTTGGAATATAGAATGGAACTTTTTTTTGTTGTTTATGATGGCACTATCTACGTAGTTAGAGATATCTGCTTTGTTAATCTGCTTTGTGTGGATGTGCCAAGTATTCATAAATGTGTGAATTGACTTAACGGGTGATCCGGCAGCACGGGTTTCAGCTTACTAAAATTCGAACTATCACAAAGCACACTAGAACTGGGACACCCGGCTGAGCCAGTCAGCCGGTCAGTCGCGAGTCAGTGATCGACTCAAACTTGAGCTACGCACTAGTGTGCACGCAATTCAATTACGTGCCAAAGGACATGCGTGCAATTCACCAATTGCGCACATGCCCCCACAAGCGTAATTAGCCCTATTCCTATAAAAAGACCCTCCTTCCATGCCCAAACTCACTAATTTTCATAGCAATCTCTCCTCTCTCAAGCTTAGTCCTTTTAGAAAATTAGAGGTTCTTTCTTGGGTTCTCAACGAAAGGGGTTGAGCTACTTTCTAGATTCTTAGGAGTGCAGACTCTTCTCTAAGAAGCCCAGGTAGTCAAGCTACCGGTGTTGGCTAGCTAGCCCTGATTCTCAAAGGAGTATCGAAGGAATAAACGCCCTTAACCTCAGATATTTAGGGAATCCCTGCGCAAGTTCTCAGTCTAGAGCCAATTCGGTCCCCCAACCTTTTCCAATTTTTAGCCTTAGCCACCCGATTTGCCCAAGGGAACTTACGGAGGGTACCCAGGAACGAGGCCGATCCTCTTTAGCATAACGGGTCACCCCTCCCCTTTTAGATAGGTTTAGCAGGAGTAGAAAAATCAAACTAGATAGACTTTAGGAAATTCATAGTTATTGAAGTGGGCCGGCCGACGTTTAGTAAAGGAGTCAACTTGCGTCTCCACACTTTATAAGTGACATGTTGCAGCGTCGATAAATATTTACAGCTGGCGATCGCATCAACCCAGGTATTTTCCATTTAGAATTCGAATTTTCCTTTTTAACATTTAATATTTTTTAGTTTATTATTCCATCACTTTCCGCCAGAGTCCACTTGGACCAAATTGGCCATTTGTTCCGAGACCCAAAAGGGACCTAGAAAAATCACGTACCAACATTTGTGCGATACTTTCATCAATTCAAGAATAACGATGAGCTTGATGCCAATATCTCCAACCAACTGATTTTTTATAATTATTTTGAGTTTGCCTATAATAAAATGAATATATTAACATAAATATATAAAGAATATATTACAATGACAAGATTAATTAATCTATTAAGTATGTAACATTACATACGACAACAGAATATCATTTGCTTCTGGTATGATTGTGTTATTGTTTTCAAAAGTGTTACTCGTAAGGGCACGAGTTGTACCGTAGTAAATGGGTGCAGAGTACGAGGTCAATCCCATGAAGATGTCAGATAGAATATAAAAGGATACAAAGTACCAATCTAAGAGCTTACTTGAATTAACACCAATCTTAACCTAGCCTACCAAAGTTTTGAAAGTTGAAAATATAAACAAACACACAATAATGACTATAATCAAGTGAAAAGAGAAAGGGTTAGGATACTAAATCCTTCCATCCTTGGTTTATTACTCACAATATCGGATCCGATGGTTGGAGTTAACTAGATGTAAAACCACATAGATTATTGAAGTCAATCAATAAGTTATGAAAAATATAATAATTAAATCAAAATAAATCCTTCACATATTGCCCTTCCAAATCTCTTAACAATAGAACCTAAACATTCACTGTATTGGAAATGAATCTAACAATAATGAATAAAAAGTCTATTCTAATCAATAGAATCTAGGTTAGTGTTTCTAATTATAGATCTAAGATCATGGGAAGAGCATGACTAAATCTCATGTCTTGGATCTGTGATTAGAAATCCACAATAGTCAAGAACAAATATCAATAATTCCACACAAACATCTAGTATCATTTCAACTATGGATCTAATCTATGAATAAGCCCTTAGATGGGATTCATTAGATCCTAAAACCCTAAAACTTTAGCCACAAATCTCTACACAAAATATAAACTGAAATGAAATAAAGCCATAAAATTCATTAAAATTACCCGATTGTGATCCATAATAGTGTTATTTGATTAACAAAACAGCTACACTTCGATATTTCGTACAATTGTTCATAAAAAATTAGGGCTATTCCCCTTTCTAAAAGCTAAAAATAATGGAAAAATAGAGAGAAAAATAACAACAATCTGTGAAAAAGAGATCCCTCAACCATAACTCTAACTTTCCCTTTTATAGGGTTCTCTCTAAAACCCCATTTTTTCCCTCTCACATTTTAAATTTCAAATTTTGCATTCCTGAATACTTAAATCGATAGATTAATTTTAGACCAAACAAAATACTCAATTTTTTTATAATTTTCGGTCGATCGATTCTTAAAATCAATCGATCAATTTTGGTCAGAACATAACTACAATTTTCTATATATTTTTTGATCAATCAATTTTTGTCCGAGCAGAATGTACAATTTCTTCTTTAAGTTTCAATCGATCTATTCTCAATCCGATCGATACATTTTCTCCGATTTCTGTGAGAAGTGATCCCTTGGCCATATTCCAGTGAATATCTTCATTATGCTCCTTTATGCTCTTGAACTGATCTAAGGGCCAGATTCTCCTGAAATCATCAAAACTCTACAAAAATCGTTAGATTACCCTCATCGGATGGCTAAGTGTACATCCTAGAGTGTGAAATATCATCTTATTTCAACTGTGACAACCCGAATTTCGGCATCCCGAAATCCGTGCCATCTGCACGACCTCCAAGGCCGTGCCTTAACTTCATATCATAACTCGTCGATATATACAGCCAAACTGTAATTGCAGTACATGCGACTACTCTAAATCAAAATAAAAGACAATATAGTTGATCTCGCAAGGCTGTCCTTGTCCCATGCCAATTCATGGACATAAGGACATACCCAAATGTTAAAAGATAATTATTCATCCTAGCTGTTTAATCAAGAGACAGAAATTAAAGCATTAGAAATAAAGAGGCTCGATATACCAAGCCATACATAATACTCTCTCAACTCACTCTCAAAGTATGCAGCGGGTTTCCTAGAAGAATTCCTCGGGAGGAGGTTCCGACTCTTACGTGACCCACGAACAAGGCCCTTGGATTTACTTCTCCGAAGTCTTGTGCCGCTAGTCCTGGACCTGCGACGTATAGTCTAAGGGGTGAGCTACATCCTAGCTCCGTAGGGAAAACAAAAGAACATATAGATCATCCTTCACACATATGTCAGTAACCTAACCAGCATAGAATTTTCAAGATAACACTTATGTACAACAATTTGAATAACAGGAATAACCCAATAGTTCCGACCAATACTTAGCATATTTTTGTTTATTCTCCTTATAGGTTTGGTTGTGAATTTGGCCTAATCACTTAAATCTTAACTTAAGTAGTCCTCGAGCAATATAGCATCGAGCCCCGATGGAATACCCGCCATCGTCGTCTAACTAGACAGTTGTTGTGTGTATTCCCTGGGAATACTGCCCGAGCCCCTTTCTCATAGGCGGCGGGGTCAATTCTCAATCTACATCCCTGGGATGTGTTATAAATGTACGGATTGGCCGCCGTACCGGTCACGGATATCCTGCCGAGTCAGTCGTGGGTATCCCACCACGTCGGTGGGGTATTCTAATCAACCTTAAATAATAAAAATATCAATGTGCCTTACATATAGTTATTCACCGTGATTGTGCTAAATATATTACATTAGGCCTTATCACGTTACCTTTGTTTCTCTGTTTGTTTTCTTACGCATCCCTGGGATGCCACTTGCTCCTATTTTATTTTTTGTCCCCTGGGGACCTCAGGAGTTTCCACATTGTAACACACACACACCCTTATCATGAGGGTTTATGGAATATATACTATTTACATAGACTATACTACGCATATGAGTTCACAGAATAATGCACATGTTTCGAGAATATTCCCTACCTCGACGAATCTCAAGGCACGCCTGCTCGTGGAGGGTTATAATGCATCAACCTACATTTAAAAAGTAGTTTTAGAACGATCTAAGGTCATTGGGGTGTATGACTCCCAAGTTTCTTATATTAGAAAACCAAGATCTGAGTGGTCACCAGACCTCGCTCGCGCGGCCATTTATCCTCGCTCGAGCGGTCACTTGACCTCGCTCGAGCGGTCTCTTGACCTCGCTCGAGCGGTCAAATCGAGATCGCTCGAGCGGTTAAATCGAGCTTTCGAATTTTACTGTGGACCATCGCTCGAGCGAGCTCCCCTTTAGTTTTAGGGACCGCTCGAGCGAGCCCAGAGCCATACTTTTCTATGTTCATCCTCGCTCGAGCGAGCCTTTTTAGACCGCTCGAGCGAGGAACAACGATTTGTCCCTCGATCAAGATCGAGAACAAGTGTCCATCCTTCATTTAACCTTATTCTTATACAAAGTAACATTTAGCCAACATCCTTCCTACTTATTTAAAACATTCCTAGGCATCTATCATGTTTTTAACGTACCTCTGACGATGAATCACGCACAGGTCCGATTTATGATTTGAATATCTACTAGGCTATCCGGCCTCCCTGGTTCGTCCTCCCGTCGTTTCCTCTGATCTCCTTTGTCGACCTAAGTCTCAACGAACCCTAGTTCTCTACCAGGCTCTTTTCTTCTTTCTCTCTATATTCTCCTTCTCTCTATTTAGGTTAGAATAGATTTACGTAAGGGCTCCTCTCTCTCTTCTTCACTTTTATATCTAAAGAGCATTGGGATATACTAGTGTGTTTCCCACGTACACACTTAAAGTATTTGGGTCGTTTTGGTCTCCTTGTGAAACACATATACCTATGTGTGTATGCGTGCCGTGCACAAATCAGTGAAAAAAACTGGGTTGTGACATCAACACTTATCACACCCCCAAACCTACACTTTTGCTCGTCCTCGAGCAAAGAGAGAGAAAAACTACTGAAGAAAGGTTAAGGTTGATTTGTTTAAATACCAATTTCATAGGGAACACGGTTGCACTTATCATATGCAACAAGCCTTTAAACCGCTAGGTGATCTGTGACAACCTAGATTTTTCTACCTCAAAATCTGTCGTCCAATTGTAGATCACGATCCGAATAAAGAATACTTGGTACATCCACACTTAAGCAGAATTCAAAGCAGATAAATACTTAATAACCATTATCGTTATGGCAAAAGAAATCTCCATTTCTAAACAAAATAGATGAATAGAGATAAAATAAACCACCGGTGATGGTCGACCATCACCTAAATAGTGGCATATTATATGTATTTACAACATTTCATGAATCCAAAGTTCTACAAACAAAATCACCGGACGTACCAAGCCTACGTCTCACAAACCAAGATACTCCAAGTCCTCTAAGGAAAGTACTCCTCTAGCAGGAGCTTAGTCTCTTCCTCAGGAACATAATCCGGGTCACTCTCAGGTTCCGGATCCTTCCCTGCGTCTACACCTGTGACGTATAGTCAGGGTGAGCTAACAGTCTAAGCTCAGCAGAGGTCAATCAAACAAATCACATCTTTATCAAGCGAGTTCATGGATCAGAGTGTTGAACTTAAATCATAACTTAACTAATTCTCCCAAGCATACATAGCATTGAGAGCCAGAGTTTTACCGATGGGAATCCCCCCTAACCATCGTCGTTCAAAGAACACTTTACGATTGTCCGTGACAGACCAGAAGTCAAGTAGAACCGTATCGGTACGGAGATGTATGGATATCCCGCTGTACCGGTCAGAGAGTTGGGGATTCATCTTGATAAACCTTAAATCAATGTGCAACTTTAGTATATAAGTCAACATAGTGCAGGGTACTTAATTTATAACTAATTTTATAGTTTCGGAGTTCAGATTTCAGAATTTGAATTTCAAGTAGTTCAGATTTGGATTTTAAACAACGTACTTTTTGCAAAACGGAACTTAATTTTTAAAGAATGCGAATACAATGCATTTACAATTACAATTTAATTGTCTTATTCCATTCATCTTATCATGTCATCTATGCAAATCAAGTCAAAATGCGAGTCGTGTTAAGTTTTCCCCTACCTCGGTAATAATTCATGCGAAGACATCGTGAATCCTAATGGGAAATTCCAACCTTTAATTTATATCCTAAGATATCAAGAAACCACTAATCAATGACCTAGGGATCACAATGTAGAGTTTTGAAAGATTTTCCAAAGAAAAAAATCCAAAAAAGCCCAAACTGGGGAAGTCACACG
Organism: Chloranthus sessilifolius; assembly: GCA_021018995.1. Classification (NCBI taxonomy): domain Eukaryota; kingdom Viridiplantae; phylum Streptophyta; class Magnoliopsida; order Chloranthales; family Chloranthaceae; genus Chloranthus; species Chloranthus sessilifolius. The sequence continues at coordinate 25,258,720 of CM037597.1, read as the reverse complement.
AGCGACTTCACCTCCCACAAACAGGTCGCGCGGGCGACAAAATCCTATGTGGATTTTGGCCTGAATTCATCGAGCATTTTGCGCATGAAACCTTCATATCTGAAGGCTAGTCGCACGCGCGAATTCCAAGTTGCGGAAGTGAAATTGGTAGATTTGCCTATTTGCCCGATTTCAGAATTTTTTTCCTCTTTGTTCTCATCTTCCTCTAAATCCACACTTATATGCACAAAATTCAAGATAAAAACCCACCAATTTAAACCACTAGGCCTCTATGATATCTTACCTTTAAGACTCGACAATCTACACGCACAATGAGCAATTATCAAAATGACGGCGATTACGCCACACACAACCAATGGGCTTGAAACCCACTCTTCTCGTGATCGTCAACCGTCCTAACGCTGACGACTATCCAAGGACCCTCATGCGAAGGCGATCACGAGACGAAACTCTTTATGAAAGAGGGTTTCGTAGGAACGGAATTATCTCACGATCGTGGATCGCAACCAGGTTGAGATCGACGATGTCTTGTTGTAAACAAATGAAGGAGAAGAAGGTTGAGAGGTAAATCAATAACAACGATGGAGGAAATCCGTCCCTCTTCCTCAAGCTCTCTCTCTCTCTCTCTTTTATACATGGGACCAGCTCCCTTGTGAAATTAACACACCTTACTGGTGTGTTAGTTCTTATTCTAAGGTTTGGCTTTGGTGTGTGGCTAGTATACCTAACTTAGTTATTAGACTATAACCAAAAGGCTTACGTGAAGCCCAAAACATCTACCATAAATTCCCTTTTCAAATTCTATGGACGTGTACGAAGTGTCGTATGGAACACGTGCACCTAGTCGGCGGGTACAATTTCGAAAATTTGGCGATAATACATGATCCCTAGTGGAGGAGCTGTTTCTCCTGAGAGTTTATAGTGAAGTTGCTCACAAGCTTCCAAAAATTTTCAAATCAATGATAAAACTAAAATTTTCACATCATGGTTTTCATATACATATGTTATCTTTGAAGCACAAGACCATTAATTAACTCAACATGCATACTCTAAGTCTAAAACACCAATACCACACCAATCCTAATCATATCCATCCAAATTGGTCTAATGATTTAATTTTCACGTATTTAAACCATTCTTGCATAGATCTGTAGTGTGTGCATACCAAGACTAAGATTCTTCTATGTCAGAACTAATCTAAACAATACACCATTCAATCTCATATCTTGACTAAATCCTCACCAACGATATGCTCTCTCAAGAAAAACACTCCGATAATAGGTAAGATTTTCACACACATATGAGAGATCAAAACAAAGGGAATATATGGTCTCACGTGATAAAAGAAACACAATGCAATCAAAGAAAATATGCAAATCTCATTGAAAAGATACTTGTCTATCCTAAGCATTTCATATCAAGTACTATAGATGCAATACATCTACTCTACACAAGGCAATTACCAAGCAAAATCAGATCATGAAGGTCTTTTTCGGCTTGCAATGGGGCTTTGGGTTAGAATCCAAAGAAAAGGGATATAAGGATTCAAAATTTTCTGAGAAACCGGTAAAAAATCTTAACCTTTTTTTTCATTTTCATACCCATTTTTCATAAAATTTTCTATTATTGAATCTCTTTTTCTTTCATTTGTTCTCATTCCCCAAAACTACCACCATTCTTCCCAACCTTTCTCTTTTTCTTTTTCTTTTTCTTTACTGTCACTTCATTTTTTTTTTTTACAATTTAATTTATCCAATCAGTATCTTTATCAATCTCACCTAATTTCTTAGGAATAGTTAGGTGAAGGCTTGAATTCAATATGGTGAAGGGTTCTCAGATTGGGTTAGCAAAGAAAAGATTAATATTTTAAAGCTCAAAGGGGTTCTAAAAAGGTAAATTGAATAGAGTAAGTCATTTAGGCTGAAACGATCCAATGATGGCCTTCAATCTTTTCTTCTAATGATGGTAAGTTTGTCAATTTGCCTTGAGGAAACTGTCACATCCCTCAGCCCCCGGCCTCGCCCATAGTGATCCGTGAGTCGAGCCGGCGTGACACACGCCTTCTTCGGTCATTGGATTAATTCCGATTATTACAATTTCATAATTCATTTTTAGAACTCAATTAAACCATGATTCAATTCTCATATTTTTCCATATATATATTTTTTTCTAAAACGTTATGGGAAATACTTTTCTTTTTCAAATAATTACAGAAGTGGATTATAGTCTTTTTCATTTCTTTTTCCATGCTCGTTAACGTGATCGGGTAAATTCTATTTTCTCAAACTTTTATCGTAAAGTTGGTCTTAGTTATTACAGAATCGTAAGTAAGACTATTCAAAGGATATTTTCCAAGGAGTTCAAACTTTTAAAAGCCAATATATACAAGGAGTCCAAATACAAAGATATATCGAGATTTTTGAAAAGTACTAGACTAAAACAAAAATAAAAGAAAGGAAAAGATCCTGTCAAAACCAAGTATGAACAAGTCACACGTGTGCAAGTGTTGGTAGCTCTATAGGCAAAACAAGCTCAAACTATCAGCTTAGTGAACACACCTGGATCTCTCCTCTTCCAGCTCCTTTAGCTTTGACTGGGTGGCTGCTGACTGACCTCTGAACTTTTTGGGTCATGAAACGACCGTAAGCGATGAAGCTTAATAAAGTCTTAGTCAATTATGTTGTGATTTCCAGTATAGTTAGTGTAAGAAGATTTTCATAGGTATTTGCGTAAGTGAGGTTTCCAGCAATCATGTTATCAAATGAGTAATTAAGATTAAACTAACGCTAAGCAGAAATTTCTAAGTACAATCACATTAAACGTTACTATCTAATATGAGGATAAGCATTCACAGTACAATAATGAGAATAGTATTTACAACGTGAAAATTTGTAATTACAACATGAAAATAATAATAAACAATTTAAAGCATTAGTAGGCTCACAAGATTTACAAGGTACATTAAATTTTATGAGCTTATTTAAGAATCAAATTACTGATTTATTACATCTTATTTATTTATTACTTTATTTATTTAATATTAATGTCTTTTAATTAATTCGGTGCGATAAGACACCAACCTTGGTCCAGATTCAGAATTCAGATGTCAATATTGCGCAGATAAAGGCTGGCCGTCTTCACCATTTAGTCAAGACAAGGATCAATGACCCTGTTGGTCTAACAAGGCCCAATCCTTAGCTGATATTTCAATAACCCTTTCGAATATGAAGTGCCTATACAAGCCTGTTCGCGAGAACAACGATCAACTATGTGAGGTTTTCAAAATTCATAGTAGTATCACCTTTTCACTTTCAAAGTTTCAGGATTCGTTATCAAATAGTCAATATTCAAAATTCATTATTCATGTATCAACTTACATGTTCAAGATTCAGTATTCAGTCAGATTTTCAATGTTTACTATTCGGTATTTCAATATTTCAAATTTCATATTCAATTCAAAGTTCAGAAGCAATATATAATATCGAAGTTCGATATTCAGAATTTTCATATTCAAGGTTCAATATTCAAGTATACTTCTTTTAGAAGTCCAATAATCAGATTTAAGATCAAAATCCCGTTTGCAGATTCAAAATTCAAATTTACTTCTTCTTACAAGTTCAGATTCAAAATCCCATTGCAGGTTCAAATTTCAAATATACTTCTTCTTAGAAGTTCAATATTCAGATTCAAATCAAAATCCCGTTTGCAAGTTCAAAATTCAAATGTATCACACATTTTCCAATCTATCACTAATTCATATCTATCAATAAGTTCCATCAATCAATTGAATATCAGTAACTCAAGCATTCATGATCCAATCATAAATCGAGATTCAAATTCTTTAGTTTTAAGAATTGATCCTAGGGAAGGATCTCGTCGGTTCACACTTATACTAAGTGTTACCTTAGTTTAGAGTCCAATGGGGACTTATGTTTATTGTCATCGGTAAAAGAAAATCGATCATCTCTAATCGCATTTTAAGGCATCGAGGTGCCTATTTTCTAATTACTCTTTGAGTTTTCTAGATTCCTGCGAGTCAATCTTTTGACTGCTCATCGATAGACTAATGTTCCTATTATTTGTTTGGGGACGATTCCTACATGAGTATCCCCTAGATGAGTATCTTATAGGAGTATCCTGTGTATGTGTCCTAGATGAGTATCCTAGGTGAGTATCCCCTCCTAGGATTTTCACTCCTTCATTTCTAATTATTCGATTTATTGATTCAGGTTCAGGTCATAACCTAGGCGATTTGCTTTTCTCAATTGAGCATCATAAAGCTCATCGGAGGATCAAGAGAGATATTTATTTATTTACATTTTTCGGATAAGGACCTTGGGTCCACTCGTTTCTTATTAATGACTCACCTTGGGTCTTGGGCCCAACGGACTATAGTCTTGTTTCAATTATTTTGGTGGTTGGGCATAAGGGTGCGAGGCACTTGTAGATGCCGGGTCTTCGGGTCGGCTAATTGGACTTAGGCAAATCCAACCTATGAGTTCAAGGTCCATAGGTCATTTCCCAAGTGTTTTGGACCTTCACTAGATCTAATTCTAGGTATGCCCTAACCCATAACAAGTGAATTCATTCTTCAAGGGGTGCCTTTATCAATTTCTTTCAAAACATTTTGGGTTGGGTAAAAACTTTAGAAATTCATCTAAGGGTCATTGGGCCAAGAGCCGGGTAGTCGGGTTTTTCTAAATTTTTATTAACAAATTCTTAGTATTTACGCTTTTGGGCTATCGAAAAGTCTAGTCCAATAACTTAGTTGACCAAGTCAACTTAAATAACAAAATGTTCTCTGTGATTTGGTATTGCCCAGATGGTCACGGGTCTCGGATAAAAGTCATAATTTTGACCAAGTTCCTTTAATTGCAGATTTTTCCACAAGTGTATCGGACACTTTGCGATAAATCGCTCGCATTTTCAACTTCGATCAAATTTTTGAGTCCTATGAAAATTGGGAGAAAGAGAATCGATATTTCGATCTTTCCTAGCTGGTGGCACTCAAAAATATGGTCATGTTTGATCATGGTCGACAGATCGCCAAGATCTGTTTCTCTTTATCAGGTCATCAAGACAGATTTATTAGTCCTCCAAGTCGGGTCTGTAACTCTTAGTGCCGATATCGAAATCGCACATTCAGTGGCCTTCTAGAAATCTCTGAAGGTTATCTTCACTTTTAGTTTATATTTTAGGGGTTAAAAGTCTAAGGATCATGATGGAATCAGGTCCATCCGATCAGTGGTCGATTCTGGCTGTTGGCTGTGTTCCACGCGACACAGTTTCGCGCCACAAAGTTCCATATTTTTTAGTCAATAATTTCTAGGAAATTATCACATGAAATTTCAACCATGTCTTGGGGGAAGGTCAAGGTTTGACCTTGATTTATCCCAGATTTTTCTACAGGGGTCTTAAGCACGGAAATCTTAGCTCTTTAGGGGCTCAGATTTCTAGTGCAATAGGGCAGCTACGCTGCCTTCACCCCGGGATGACTCCAGATTGTTCCCAGATCAATCGAGATCTCTTTTTAAGGTTCGTCCTATCGATTTAACAACACGAATCATTTTCGATTCTATCCTATTTGTCGGGTACTATTCTAAGCCTATATAAGGCAAATTCGGGATAGCCTCGTTGGCCATCCGATCAAATCTAATTTTTTGAGTAAGATTAAATTTTTCAAAAACCTTATCTTATCAGAGATTTATTTGTCAAAAATTAACTCTTTCAAATCTCATTTCAATCAAATTTCAAAAATCAATTGACCACTATATCTATGGCCTAATCACCTGAATTTTCGGAGATTGATTGATAATGAATCGCTCACCGTTGATCACTCGTAATCAACAGTGGTCATGAGTTTCCAAGGTCTGGAAACTCATCAAGCCACAGTTCAATTAATCTGGTCAAATTTCAATTATTTAGTCATGTAGAAGTTCTAGTCATTACTACACTATATCGTAGTCACACATTAAGATTCCTATACAAGATTCAAATTCTTCACGATCAAATATATGAATTATCACATTCATTCAGTTTCTAAATTGATCATGTCCATGAATTAAGCAAATTCATACGGTCAAGATCAAATTATTCAAATTTCTAAACAATATCACTAAGCATAGTAAACAATTCTACTAGATCTAAGTTCAAGTAATCCTAGCCATTCGATCGTATCATCATTAAAAAAGTAACTCAAAGCAAGTTTTCTGAAAAATAAACTCATAAACTCATCTAATCACACCCACTAATATGCTCAAATTATCATATTACTTTTAATGGGAAAATAGCAAAAATCCAATACTACACTAGATTTAGCCTAAATTCCTATCATGTATCTATAACCACTCATTTACATCATCATCCAAGCAATATTCACAAGAAGAATTTTTGAGAATCAAATCAGAATTTCATCTAATCTCAGTCATGATCATACTAATATTTGGTTATTTTATTCAAAAAAAAATTAGCAAGGTTCAAGACTACACTACACAGTCTTAAATTATCATCATGCATCTATAACCATCCTTTCACATATATAAAACAGTGATTAAAAATTTAAATTCTGAAATCTAATCATCATAACCATCAGATGTCATATATGAGATCTATCCTTTCTAACAAAAATAAGATCGAAATTCCAAGCTTGATTTTCCATAGACAATGTTAAACAAATCAATTTTTAATCAAAGACCATTCATTTTCTTTCCAAAATCTAATCAAGTGCCACTTTTTTTCCTCATTCCTGAGATCACATGGTTATCATGGTGATGTCATATAGAGGAGGCGTCATGCTAAGCCTTGATAGCACATAATCTCTACTCAAACTCCAATTTTTACCATGATTGCTCCAAAAGCAATCATAGACCATTCAATCATCGAAAGAGCAATGTGTAATTATGAGAATCACACACGTCACTCCTCATATCAAGCCACACAATATAAAAAAAAAAAAATCAGAACCAAAAATTTAAGAAAAACTCCATAAAAATCTAATTCTTAAAGCATTTTTGTGCTAGTTCTAGACCAGTGATAGACATAGTCCAAGTTTGACCGATTTGGACCATTTGATGGCCTTGCATGATCACCAAAATTACATGCATGGCAACCTATGATTCTGGTCTAGCCATTTTCCATATTCTTTTTAAAAATCTAAACCAAAATCAGAATTTTCATAGCAAAATCAAGATTCCTACACTAAAATGGGCATAGTCCATCCTTGACCAATTTTAGACCATTGGATGGCTTTGCATGATCATCAAGATCACATGCATGGAATCCTATGGTTCTTATCTAACTATACTCTAGAAATTTCAAAACTTCTATAAGAACAACTCATGCAAAAATCCAAACTATGCAAAAGTTCCTACAAAACTATACTATAAACACAAAACTATAACTAACTAACACTTTACCTTAACTTCCTCTCCTTAGCTTGCTGGTTCGATCAAAGTTTTGTGGTAAGATAATCTGGGATGGCGCTCAGTTTTGGATATGTGGGTCTAGAGAGGATAGGGAGTTGATTGATGGTTTTAGATCTCAATTTGGATGGTTGGAGTAGGAGGGCAAATTCAAGAGAAGTAGGAGCTCTAATGGATAAAAAATAGGAAGAAGAAGATGGAAATGAGAGGGAGTATATGGAGTTCGATTTTTGCAAGAAGTGGGGAGACAAGGCTTTCCAAAATTTTGCCAAGTGTCCCCATTTTTCTTCCCAAGTCTCTCTTTTTCTCCTTTCTCTTCCTTATCACATGCACATGGGAGAAATGGGACCCAGAAGGGTTCCATTCTCTCCACTCATTTTGTCTCATCTTGACATTCTCTCTCTTCTTAGCCCTCAATTCTTGTGCATGTACACATATTCAAGAGATCTTGTGGTGCATGGGTGAAAGCCCATCTGTCACCCTTAATTTCTCTAAAGTTTTTCAATGATCTTAGATGGGTCAAAGTTGAGTCAACTTGATGGGTGGCTAGGATTTTCTAGAGATTAGTAAAATCTAAATTTATAATTATGAAAATTAGGTAATTAATTTGCAAATGCCCTAGGGCTTAATTTATATTTACAAGAAATGCCATTGCTCCATGCAAGGCACAAACATTCTATTTGGAATATTAGTGCATCTAGTCCTTTAAGATTTATGGGTCTAGGTTTGACCCAAATCATTGATCAATATCATGATGATCATCGAAATCTAATCCATTGGTGATGATCTCCTCATCAATACCAAAGCTTAGTCTCAATTCAGGTCAATTCTCGGGTCAGGGTCCATCAAAAGTCAGTCTAGGCTTCTCATGTGGTGTGAGATGTGGTGTGTGTTTTACGTAATTACTAACACACTCATTCAAATAAAAGGGGTCCCCTATGGGTGCCACTAGAAATAGGTAATATCCTGTCAATCCAAGGTGAGTGCTTAATAATTTTGGATGGACCTGGCCTCAGGCAATCACCTGGCACAATTAGGTCTCATCAAGTCTCAGTCAATAAGTCGACTAACACAAAATTCGAGGGGCAGGTGTTACACAAACATACAACATGTTCTTAGTACAATTATATGAATTTAATTTCATGCTTAGTCACAAATCAAAATAAGAGCAATATGAGATTTATAAAATGATAGAATTAATCCGTTCTCAATGAAAACATCGAGTTTACTTAATCACTTATGAAGGATGGAAATAAGTTCTAACTTTCACCGGGTTTAGTTTCCACTAAGAACCTCAAGTATATCATTCAAAAGAGTTCTTTGATTTCCAAATCCTAACTTGGTACAAGTGATCATAAATCTATGCATGAATATCAAAATTACAAGAAAATTATCACTTTAGATTTCGTTTTCTATATATGAGCATTCAAGATGTTGTTGGCATTCTAACGTTTGAATACACATGCATTATTAATTAAAGTTTGAAAACTGTCGCAAAAATATCACATGAGATGGTTCATTTGTATTTTCATGACTTTCTCGCTCCAAGATCTAGCAGTGCACGAACATTGTGGTTATCTCAAATTATAATTGAGATTGTAGGACACCCAGGATCCTTGTACTTAATGGGGAGTCTGCACTGAAGAACTGAACTAGCCTACTCTGCTAAAATGCTTTCTGAGGGACATTGGTTTTTCTTTTGATTGTTACCAAATCCTTTAGAATTTTGCATAGGTTGACACATGTTGGATAGCATCAAGGAACGGAATATTGATTTTTACTTGCTTCAATACCTCCAAAATGTCATCTAATTGGTGTTTTTTCTTTGGCACAATTAGTCTCTGAGGGATAGGAGCTTTAGGTATATAAACAATTTCTTCCAATTTCTCTTATGTTTCCTTTCCACTCCCTTGCACTTCTTCTTCATTATCGGCCTGACCATCACCCTTTTCATTAGATTTTTCATCCTCTTTTTCTCTCAACATTCTCACTTTGTTATCAATCACCTTTCCAGATCATAGGGTAGTGATTGCTTTGATGCGTTGTTGTTGAAAATCCTATGATGAGCCAGATGAATCTTCAATTAAATGTTGCCCTTTTGGATTCGGGATAGGTATGGCTTGGAAATTTTTCCTTTTCTCTTTCACAAAAGTGTGAAGCCAATTGACCCATCTGGGTTTCCAATTTTGATATTGCCTGGGTAGTGGTTTGAATAAAGGCTTTCATCAAATCATCCATGGGTGGAGGTTGATTTGTTTGTTGAGAGGGGGTCGAGGAGGCGCATTCCTTAGTTGATTATGAAATCCAGGTGGAGGGAATTGAGTTACCTGTTGACCATGGGTTGAGGTTGATTCTGTTGTTGACAGGGTCAAGAAGGCGCATTCCCTAGTTGATTATGAAATCCAGGTGGAGGGAATTGAATTACTTGTTGACCCTGGTAACCATGTGATGGTTGCGAGTACTGGTTAGTTTGTTGACCCATCTGCTTATTTTTCTGAAATTGCCTTTGATGACCCATCTGATTCTGATGGTATTGATTCGAACCACCCTGATTTTGGTGATACTCATAGACACCCCATTTTCGATCCCTCGGAGAATACAAAAGTGTTTGGTCAACCACTAACTCAGCCCTGAGCTCTGGAAAAGTCAACCTTAGTCAAAAGCCTCAAAACCGATATCTCAGAGAATTATACGCTAGAACCCCAGTGTATAATCGATTAAATGCTAAAACCTCAGCGTATAATTTGACCTGAACCGACCCAGTGTAAGTTCATGAATATACGTTGGAATCCCAGCATATAATTGATTATACATTGAAAACCTAATGTCTAATTAGTCCTTAATGGACTAGGATTCAAATACTACGTGCACCGATCTCCGTCCTGGATTATACGCTTAACTCATAGTGTATAATTCATTATACACTTAAACAATAGTTTATAATCAGTCTGCTTTAGTCTAGGACTCTCTCTCTCTCTCTCTCTCTTCAGGCTTGTCCGGTCATCCGGTCGTCTCCCGGTCACCCTGACCGACTACCCCATGACTTCTTGAATTATATGCTGGAGCCATATCGGATAATTCATTATGCGCCTAATTTCCAGCGTATAATTGTGATTATACAATGGACTTCTAGCATATAATTCATAATTATACGTTGGACTCCATGCGGATAATTGGTCGTATACTACAAATAGGCCCCTACGCCTCTCATTTACAAGACACAATTTTCTACTTTTCTCTCCAAAACTCTCGAGGTTGGCTCTGAGATTCTGAATCAGAGCAGAGTTGAACTCTAAGTTTTTGGGATTAGAACTTTGACTCTCTTCTAGGAATCTCGTAGAGTAGTCATTCTAGTTGGGGTTGGCCCTTCTACTATAGCTCTCAAGTGGTCCGAAAAGAGATAAAGCTAACTTTAGATCCAACCCTTAGGAAACCTCTACCGAAATTTCCAAGTTAGATCCAATTAGGGTCATGCTCCTTCTCTCATATTTTCAAAATCATCATAGCCATCCAAAATGATTTGCCCAAGGGAACCAACTAAGGGTACCTGGGAACATGTTCGTTCCTCCCGTGCATAACGGGCCAAAACACCCCTTTAGTTAGACCATTTAAGATTAGAAGAAACCCCAAATTATCTAAAACCTTAGGCAACCCTATCTACTAAAGCTGGAAAGCCGGCATTTAGTATAGGAGTCCAAATCTGCAATACCCCCGCCCTATCCGCGTGATAAATGACTTTCTACAACGTCAATAAACATGTGTAGATGGCGATCGCATCAACTCAGGTATACTTATTTAAATCTGCTCATAACTAACATCTTCTTTGTAGGTGCATAAGTACCTTATCTTATACTGCTAAATCTCTCTTTGGCCCCTATCGCAAACAGAGTCCCCAAGTGACCACATTGGAACCATTTTTCCCTAATCTAGGAGGAATCTCGAAAACTGCGTAGCAATAATACTGATTTGAACCAAAATTTTGTTGAGGAAAATAATTCTCCCCTGCCCTTTGTTGTTGAATTGTGGAGATTCTTGTCTCCATGAGAGGTTCTAGTGGTTTCTCCAACTAGGGTTGTATTGCTCAGAGAAAGTACTTCCAACGTTACGACCATAGTTATTCAATGCGCTCAATTGTTCAACCTCGTATTCTAATTGACTCTACATTGATGGGCATGCATCACTAGTGTGCATTGGGCTTGCAAAAGATGAACATGATTCATTTTGATGATTCACAACACTAACATTCTTTTTCATTGGCATATTCTCCATTTGTTGAGTGAGGAAGTCTACTATGGCCCTCAAATAAGGAGCCTCCTTAGCAAGATACAGTCCTCCCTTTTTGTTTGAGGCACTTGGTTGATCCCTATTCTTGGTAAAATCTTATTGTTGTGAGTTTTCAGCAAGTTGTTCCAAGAAATCATATGATTCAGTTTCTGTGAGTCCTAAAACCCAGCCACTGTTCATAGACTCAACTAGATTCCGATTGGTCTGTGTAGACTCCCAAATTTGGCCCCAAGGCTCGATCAACACATACTTCGAGAAAGACGTACACTGGAGTTTCCGAAATCACCTCCTGATCCCTTAGAGCTTAAGCCCAAACCCTTAGAACCTTTCCTAGACCCTTAGGAATCAACCTTAACCGATAGAACCCTTCCCGAGCCCATTTTGAACCAGCCAGAGCAGCGGATGGAAAGAAAATTTTCAAAGTTTACATAGACATCTGCTAGAGCTTAGAACTATACCATTATAAAGTAGAGGTTCCCAGCTTTCCAACGAGCCAAGAATCACCTGATTTCGAGTTGTACATCAAAAGATGTGGCGATTCAAAGATTGCAAGAATGTGCTGGAATTTGGCTAGGCATGCATAGTATGCACGCCCAACCAAATTGTGGCCGATTTTGGCAAGGCATGCATATTATGCATGCCCAACCAAATTGGCTGAAACTGAAATTGTGGTCTTCACTTCCAGAACCCTTTTGGCCTGGTTCTTAACATAGGCATGCATATCATACACGCCTTCATTAAAATTCAGCCTTTTTGTAAAAATGGCTGAATTTCAACTGTTGGGTTTGGCTTGTGGACCACCCCAAAGTTTGGGGTGGGTTTCTTTAGGACCCTAGTACCCCCACTAGCCCTCTTTATCACCTTTATGCCACTTAAAACCCCACCCTATCATCTACCATTAAAACCTAATTTCCACCTATCTAAGCCTTAGATATCCTAGAAAACCTTAGATCCTTATTACCTAATTGCTAACCCAATTAGGACATTAACCCCTCACTAATCCCCTCTCCTTCTATAAATAGAGAGCCAACCCCCCTTGTTGAGCCACTTGAAAATTTTTCAAAAGAGAGAAAACTCTAGAGAATTCCCTCCCTATTTTCAAGCTTTAGAACTTAGGTTCTTCCCTCACACCCTTTGCCTAGATCATCATCATCATTCCTAACCCCCCAAGCTCATACCCCCCCTAGCCATATCAAGCTAGAACCCCTCCCTAAACATTTGTGTTATCGGAAGCTCGTGGTGTTGCTCTCACGTGAGGATCCAACTACAGTGCTATAAGGGCCCGAGAGCTCCGCCTCTCCCCTCTATTCCTCTACCTTCTTTGTTTTTCCTCTATCTTATAATTTGAGTCGTTATGTTGCCAAAATTTTGGTGATTGCGGGGGACACAAATAGGATCAGAGTGCCTTCGGGTAAGAGGAAGTGCAGTTCAATTTTTATTTTTATTTTATATTTGGCCATAGTAGAGACCGCTTACGAGCAGGTCAATCGAGTGCCTAACACCTTCCCGATTGATAACCAAAATTCTTACCCAAGAGACTTTGGTGTGGACCAGTAATCCGGAGTTATAATCTAGCACGTCAGTGATCATGATATTGATTTAAGGGTATCCCAGCACACCAAAAGCTCTAGGTGGCGGATCCATTCATTGAGCGCATCGTCATGACGGATTGATTTAATCCACGGTTGCACATATGACGACTCCACTGGGATCATTTTAGAACTTCTACTTAAAGTTGGTCTCCTTTGCATGTGTTTTTGTTGATTTTTTTATTTTTTGCATATTACCCCTATGATTCCTCACTTTTTTTATACTTACCCGTACGATTCCTTATTTTTTATACTTACCCCTACAATTTTGCCATTTACACGCCTTATCCGTTTGGCAGGCCTACTCGAGCATTTAATTTTCTTATCATTTACCGCCGTAGTCGATTGTCGAGCCGAACCTACTTGATGCAATTTACATATTCTGCCTAGTCGCTTGACTGGCCCTATCATTTTTCTTACTCCTTGAACATATTTCAACAGTGGACGTCGGCCCGTAGAGATGGCACGGGATTCTCTCCACCCGTTTTTGAACTTAAGCAAATTCCCTTAAAATTAAACTTAAAATTATACCAACAAGGAACTTAATTCAATTTGCTTTACACGGGTAGATTTTACAAAAGGGGGAAACATAGGTTACGATACATCCGTCCCGGTTCTGAATAGAGCGGCAAGTGGTGATGATCTCAAAAGGAACCACCCCATCCAGTGTCTGAGAAGGCGCTTGCGCCGGAGATATATCGGGTGTGTGACCGAGCTTGTTACTTCGCTTAAAACCTTAGGGAACGTGTTAGTATATACCGAAATGGCCTTGTATCCCTAGGTACGGAAAGGAGGACACGATAAAAACAAAGAAAGACAGTCACGGGTGGTGGCATTGCCCCAAAAACCAAGTCAAAAGACCAACTCAGGTCTGCTGCCAAAAAATATATATATATATATATATATATATATATATATATAGAGAGAGAGAGAGAGAGAGAGAGAGCGTGCATATTACGCACGCCCAACCAAAGAAGGCCTTTTTTTACTCAAGCGTGCATATTACGCACACCTAGCTAAAAAAGGCCTCTCTTTACTCAGACATGCATATTATGCACGCCTAGCTTATCAGCTGGGAAGCTCGAATTTGAGGCCTTTTTTCACCGTTCCCGAATCCCCTCGCTTAGTTGGTTTAAGACCATTGATACCCAAAATGCCCTCACTGGTCAAAAGAGGTCACCCTCTTATTGACTCTTCCGAGGGATCAGGTTGTCGCATAGATTTCCGTGCCTTTACATAGATCAAAGGATTTCCTTTGATTCTTCTAACATGCATTGGGATCTTGCCATGGGAGGCATTGGGAGTGTGAACGCCACCCGAAAAGGGAGTTCTCTAAGGCCCAGAAGATCACGGAAAGAGATCCGATATTTCATGTTTTCACAAAATTCAAAGAAAAAAATCCAAAAAAATCATAAAAACAAAAATCCAAAAAGAAAGTAAAGTGGTGTCGTAACCACGGCATCGCCGCACCCACCACCACCATCTCGTAGGGGAGGAGAAAGGTTTTCAGGCCACACCCGAGAAATCCTTACCCTACCCGCCACCAAACCATGTCTTGGGCGGTAGATCCAACCTACGCCGACCCAGATTCATCCTCATCATCTTCCCCATCGCATTCCCATATGGAAGAGATGCCCATCTCCGACCCCCCAACCCAATCCCCACTCAACGTCACCAAACCATTCGGTGCACCCATTTTCCCATCCACACCTATTCAAAATTTGCCCATTTTTCCATCCACATCTACCCAAAATCCATCCACCCACATACACCCCATTTCCCCTTAAATCCAAATAACCCTAATTTTCTCCCATCCACCACCACTCAAAATTCACCCCATTTTCACCCCACATCAACCCGGGTCATGCCCAATTTTTCACATCCCTCCACTTCAAATACACCCAATTTTTCCCATACCTCCACCCAAAACATCCCCATTTTTTCTCAAACCATGCCCAATTTTTTCACATCCACCATGCCCAATTTTCCCCCATCCACCCGGGCCATGCCCAATTTTCCCTCATTTACTCAGGTCATGCCTAATTTTCCATCCACATCCACTCAAGCCATGACCAACTTTCCATCCACATCCCACCATGCTTTACCACCACCCCACACATCTTCCCCATCAAATGAACCATCCCTATCCGCACCCATGACCGATCCCAAGGTCATGATGGAGGAAATGATGAGGACTTACACCGCATGGAAGGCCTCTCAAGCCTTCCTCATCCACCCCAAATACCCGATCCCCATCAAACCCTCCAAAATCTCCACACCCCATTTGTCCAAAATCCCAATCCTACCCAACCACCCAAAACACCCCACAACAACCAAGGGAGCCATCCGAGTGGGCCTCAAAGGCCGAATACCCAATCCCAAGCCCATGCCCATTCAAACTCAAGGGCCACATTTCAAACCCTCAACAAATCCTCTAATTTCCTCCATACCCCCATACCCAACAAGCCCTCATTCCCCCTCAAATAACAAACTCTGTCATTTCCCCAATTTTCTACATACACCTACGCCCAACAAACCCCCATTCCCCCTCAAATGGCCAACCCACCTCAAATAGGCATGAGCCCCATTCATCCACACCCAACCCAATATGGAAATCTGTCCCAAACCATCAACCATCACCAGTTTTCCTATTCACTCACTACCCAACCAAACCCCCAAAATGTGCAATGGCCTCATCAAGCACCCATCCAAAATCCACAATTCACTCATCCCATTACCCCACAAATCACTCATCAAAGCTTCCCCCACTCACAATGGCCCCATTAGGCACCCAATCAATCCTTTCAAAATCCCCCATTTACTCATCCTCTCACCCCACAAACTAGTCATCCAAATTCGCAAGCACAGTGGCCTCATCATCCGCCTGCCCAACCCATCCAAAACTCACAGGAAAATCTCATCCCTCCACCATATACTGATCATCAATATGAAGAGTATGAGATCCGAAACAGTGGGACCTACGCAGGGGATTCGCCAATTTTAATCCCCCGCCGCCCACCTTTACCAATTTGTCGGTCGTCTAGCATGAAGAGGGAGCAGGTCTCGCAGTACCATCCAGGGAGTCAGAGTTGTTGAAGGTACAAATGGATAAAATCTAGAAGCAACTAATGAAGCTTGGGGAATCCGAAATCCATGCTACGAAATTTTTTGATTTATGCCTGTTTGTCGAGGTGCCACTACCCCACAAATTTAAAATGCCCACCTTTGATAAATACGATGGCACAAGCAACCCGATCGCCCACCTCAAGTCTTATTGTGGGGACATGTGCCAATACAGCGGAGATAAACGACTCCTCGTTAAAGTATTCCAGAAAAGTCTCATGGGTCCAACACTTAGATGGTTCACCTCCCTTGAGCCAACATGGAAAAACCTCACCCACCCACCCATTCCAAGAGCAATATGTCTACAATATGGATATCGAGCCACGCAAATTCGATTTAGCTCGATTGAAACAAAAGCCTGACAAAACATTCAGTGACTACCTCAGAAGGTGGAGGGACCTAGCAGGCCAAGTGAGAAATCGGATCCCCGATGAAGAACAAATCAAGATGATCTTGAAAACCGCCCTACCCGTTATCTTTGACTTTTTGATATATGTTGTGAAAATTAAGTTGTACTCGCAAGTGCACGAATCAGTTTGCAGATAATGGGTGCAGAGTACGAGATCGTTCCCACGAGGATTGATTAGAAAATTTAGAAAAGATATAGTAACTAATTAAAAGAACAAGCACAGATCTTATCACAGTAACTACTAATCTAAGATTTTGAGAGCTTTTGATGAATGAGATAAATACTAATGTAATTGAAGATTTAAACAATTAATGAAAGGTAAGGATTGGGATGCTAAATCCTCTCATCGTAGGTTTATTATTTATGAAATATAAATTTATGATTAAGATATGAGATTTACAAAAGATGCCTGGGATCTGAACACCTGTGAATTCTAAAGTGCAGATCTGAGATCAAGGAGATGTGTGATTAACATCCCGTGAGTGTATGATTAACACTCACACCTCAGAGGACACTTAGAATCCGATCTCAGGGTAAATTTCACACTACATATTTGAGATCAAGGAGATGTGTGATTAACATCCCATGAGTGTATGATTAACACTCACACCTCAAAAAGTGGTAAAATTTATCCCGAGATAACAGAGATTAGAATAACATCTCTATTGCAATTCTGAGATTATGAGGCATGATTTGCCCCCATATCTCAGATGGCGAGGAAATGTTATCCATAACAAAAATAAATCAGAGTCCACTTACAGATAAAATATCTTCATCACACATTCATATTATAATAAACGAATACCTCGGATGGGATTCATTAGATCTCTATCCTTAAATGAAATTAGCCACACATAATGAAAGTAAATAGCATGATTGAAAAATATATCAACATTAATATTAAAATACCGTAAAAAGGGCTTCAACAAAATCCACGAATAGCTTTAATCCAAGTTCCATACAACTCCTTGCTTGAATGCAGAAAATTAAACTATTCTAAGATCTAAAACTAGGAAATGAATACTAAGAATTTGCAAGTAACTGGGACTGAATGCCCATGAAAACTTAAAGCGAAAGAACAGAAAATAGAAAAAAATGCAAGCAGAAGATCCCCCTCCGAATCCTCAGATTTTCCTTTAAATAGCATCCAATTCCGAAATTCAAATTCAAATTCGAACTTGGTCGATTGATCGACTAAAGTGGTCAATCGATCGACCAGATTAAAGTTTTAATTTTTAAATTTGAATTCTTCTAGACTATGTCGATGCATCGACCAAAAAGGGTCGATCGATTGACCTAGTCAAATGGTCCGGTCTCATCTCTGTTTTGCTTCAATGATCCAATTCCCGTTCAGGTTTTACCCTTTTGTGCTTCTTAATATATTTAATGACTAATTTGTCCTGAAACTTAGAAAACTTCACAAATCATGTTAGATAGCTTTCATCGGATGGCTAAATGCAGATTTTTAGGGGTAAAATATCACCATATTTCACTACACATCACAACCTTAAACCTACACTTTGCTAGTTCTCGAGCAAAGGAAAAGATAAACAAAACTGAAGAATACACCAACAACCTAAGAAAAGTAAAGAATGCCACTTTCGTAGGGAGCACAATTGCATTTAGCATATGCAATAAGCCTTTAAACTGCTAGGTGATCCCCAGTGGAGGAGTTTTGTCTCCTGAGAGTTTCCAGTGAAGTTACCCACAAACTTCAAGACATTTTATATAATTGATTCATGTGAAATTTGTTAATTGATCTCATTATGCATTTTCTCCATAAATTATACGCATGCCATGTCATTCTCATTGATAATTAGTTAAGTTAAGCTAATGCTTCAACTTACAGATAAATTTCTCACCCATCTGTAGATGTGTCACGTGTGATCATCAGATCGAATTCTATTTATCTGAAAATTTATCTTATTTGTAAATTGTATAGATTTATGTTTTGAATCAAACCTCACAATAGGCGTACTCTCAAAATAGAAATTCTTTGATGATGGGTATACTTTCACACATGTGAGGGATCAACACAAAACAAAATAAAAAGGTCTCACACGACAGGAGAAACACGTTGTAAGTCAATGAACAAAAATAAATCTCATAAGGACAGATACTTGTATATTCTAAGTATGTTATATCAAGTGTCATAGGTATCACATATTTACTCTCCACCAGGCAGTTACTAATGCAAGATTGGATAATGAAGGTCTTTGATAAGGTTGTAATGGGGCTTAGGTAAGGGTAAGAAAGAAAGGGAAGTTGGGATTCAAAGTTTCTGAGAAATTGGAAAAGGAATCAACTTTTGATTTTATATTTCTCTTCTTTATGATTTCTACTTTCTCACTATTTTTCTATTTTTCTCAACTCTCTCTTCTTTTCTCCCTCATTTTACTTCTTTTGATTTTTGCACCTCATATTTTTCATTCCTTTTCAAATATTTCTTTTTCTTTTTTTCCCTTTCTTTTTCTTTGACATACATTCTCAGTAAATACCACAACTTAAGATCTCTCTACTTACTTTTCTTTCTCTCATTCCTCATTCCTAATTTCTCATAAATAGGTAGGGTAAAGTTGAATTTTTAGAAATGGTGAAGGATTAGAGGTTAATGTGGCTTATCAAAGAATTTTTTAAAGATAAATTTTTCAAATAAGCTCAAAGGGATACTAGAAGGACAAATTTATATGAGGTGGGATATTTTAGGCACAATCGAGCCAAAGATGACCTCCAATCACGTCCTCAAAAGATAGTAACTCTGCCTATTTGTCTTGAATAAACATATAGTACGTTCTAGCACAATGATATAAATTTAATATCATGCAAAGTCACAAGTCAAAACAATATGTATGAGATTATACCAAAAATAATTCGTATTCAAAAAATAACTCTGAATTTATGTAAACTCATCAAAGACGTGAAATTGGCTCTAAAGCTCACCAGGTTTTAATCTCCACTAAGATCCTACAGTTCACAATTTTAGATAAGTTTTCTTGATTTTAACTTTTTGAACTGAGTCAAACACCATAACTTCTAAGAGTGGGTTTAAATTTTGTTTTTTGTTTTTTTAATTTCCACCTTAACTTTTCTCTCCTAATAACAATAAAAAAAATGACACTCAATATTCTTTCGGTGAGATTTCATAATCAATCAATTTTTTACTTCCACACTTCAACCGTATAAAATTTTCCCAGAAGAATCTTCAAAGTGAATCAGTTGATCGATCGACAAGGTCAGTCGATTGATCGACCAAATCCAAAACTCTTTTTTTTTTTAACAATAAATTAACATTAAACGAATAACACATTACCACCCCCAAACCTAAATTGTGCAATGTTCTCATTGGACCAAAATTAAGGGGTACCCCCCAAACCTGCAACAAAACACTCATAGACCAAAAGGTAAAGGAGGTAACAAGTATCATTATAACTAAAAATAAATTTATTGAGTAAATTACATGAACTAAACTGATGGAAAAAATAGAAATTATTAAACCCTAAATCTACCTAAAAACAGAAAATATTCAAAGCTGATAAATCCTAAAAATAGCCTACATTTCCTAAAACATCTTTAAAACTTTCAACTTTTTCTTTCAAACATTCGCATCAATTTCCGACCCTGGTTTCGGTTTTGAAAAAGCAAAATTTCACATCGCTTCGGTGATACTCCCTGGATTCAAGGAATTTGGAGTGACATCAGGGGGCGGCGGAGTTGATGGGTTGACCGTGCTACTGGTAGCCAGATCCTGAAGTGTAGGCCTCGGATACAACTTTGCCCAAGTTGCAGTAGGAATTAAATCGATAATCTCTCTCGGGATTTAATTTGGAATGAATGTCGCTAAAGGATTTCGGCAGGAGTTCATAGTGGTGGTGTCGATGATGAAGAGAAAGGAATGGGTGATGGTGATTTGGCGATTGGGGAGGATGATGGTGTTGAATCCAGATCAATCATCTCTATATCACTCGATATGATTGGCATGGGCTTGGCCGATCGATTGATCCTCTTTCTCGCTGGTTCTTCCCAAGTTGGAAAAGAAACGGGATCAAGATCTACCACATTAACATTTTCGAGAACCAATGGGGTTGGTGCTCCATTAGGCCTTTCCCTTTTTCGTGCAATTTCTTCCATCTTCTTCATTGTTGCCCGTGTGCGATATGTTCTTCCGACCATTGAAAGAGTTGAGAAGATTAATTTATAATGGCAGGTTTGGAAAAAATTGTCAGGATGTTTGAAATAAATAGAGAAAGAGTTTGAGAGTTTATAAAAGAGTCCTACGGAGGAAAAAGAAGAGTCCTAAAATACTAAAATGCTAAAATTAAAAGATTTTGGACGTTTTTTTTTTTTTTTTTTTTTGAAAAAACATATTCGTCAATTGATCGACTAAAGTGGTCAATCAAGCGATCAATCCACGTCGACATCAATTAATCAACTGGTGGATCGATTAATCGAGTAACTATTGACAGATATTTTATTTTATCCTTTTTTTTTTATTTGCTTTCAGAAATTGATCAGTCGATTGATCGACTTCAGTGGTCGATCGATCGACCAATCAAGTCAACATGAGTTGACTTTATATAACCTCGATTAATCCGAACAGAGATACTAGTCTAAAGAATTTTTACGAAGTCGATTGATCGACCAAATCAGTCGATCGATTGACTAATAAAATTTTTGCCCGAAAATAACACGAAAATGGAAGTTTTTCTTTTAATTTTACATTGATTGTTTTTTTTTTTTTTTTTACAAATCCTAATCCTACATAGACTGAAAAACAGAAATCCTAATCAAACTTAAAAATTATAAATTATAAAACTGAAAACTAACACAACTGACGCAAAAAGAAATTCTAATCCTAATCATCTTCTTCTTCTTCTGCCTGCCTTGCACGAGCCCTCATCTCGTTATAGCCATCGGGCCACAAATGTTGGCCCAACTGATGCATAAATGCCCGATCATATCGGCTGCGATGGAGATTTTGATTGTATTGTCGTTGTTGCTCATCGATCAAGGAGTTGATCTGAGCTTGCATGACTTCGAGGGAAACTCCCTCATTGCGGGCTGGTTCTAGCTCGGCAGCGGCTTCTTCTTGACGCACTCGAAGGTGTTGACGGGCAGGAGGAGCAAGCTGTGCATCAACATTTCCCAACAAATGCATACTTCAATTCTACTGCGTCGGCTCATAGCGATAAAACTGCAGGTTCCCAATATTATCATCAAGGTAAAAAGGAAAACCAAGATAATGCAAGAGTTGCATCACCAGATGGGGAAAATAGATTAGCGCAGCATCGCCAGCAGGGGATTTACAATCTCATCGTGGCATCGCCATATTGAATCATGTAAAAACCATGAAATATTGAGCCATGATCTTTTGTAGCCACCATACAATGCCTTCACCCGAGGTCCAATTCTTTCGGATGCATGTCCTCGTGGGCAAAGACTACAAGAAACGACAATGTCCCATAACAAAATGTCGCGCGGGAGAGCTGATCGTTTAGTCGCACTTCCTCTTGATGCATATATGCCATTGCAGATATCATCAACCATTGGTCCTTGTTCAACATCAAGTTCTTCACCAAGTTAGTGGTTCAAAGGGCGCTCAGTAAGAATGTTAAAAATAGCTGCGATTGTATCCGGGTAAATATTTCTATTCCAGTCGTCAATGGAAACAGTGAAATGGGCATCTTCATTTGTCTCGTCCGATGCACTCTCCCACTTCATATTTTGATCAAACATGCGGACTACCCGCTCCGAGATGTTGATTTCCAGTGGCGTCATCAGAAAGTGAAGATTAAGAGCAGCAATGTACGCGAGTGAAACCGCGCATTCGGGCATCGCTTGGAATGCTGGCAGATTGTACACATACTCAGATGAGATCTCTTTTGTGGAAAAATGAACTTTTGGTCGTTCTCAAAAAACTCCTTCCGGACGCTGAGGAAGTCTTGCAGAGGAGGATGACGCCATCCCAGAGAATGTTGGAGAAAGTCAGAGAAGTTTGGAGAAGACTAGGAATGTTTAAGAGAATGACGAAGAGAAAGGACGTTCAGTCGTTTAAATAAACACAGAGGCACCTCTTCGCTCTCAGTCGCAATGAATACGTCGATCGATCAATGTGTATATGTTGATCGATCGACCCAGCCATCGAAAAGGCGCGTCATTAAAGTGGTACATTTTTCAAATATTGTCGATCGATCGACCTTTCTGAGTCGATTGATCGACACTGTCTTGTAGCGTTTCCCCGGGTGTTGGAACAATGCGTTCACAAGTGTAAATTGACTTTTGAAAAAGTCGATTGATCGACCTTACATATCGATCGATTGACAACGGCGCATGCAAAGTATGAAATGACGTGACACTTAATTTGCCTTGGAAATGCGCAATATTTAAGGTCGGTCAATCGAGTAAAAACATCGATCGATAGACAATAAAGACACCAGCCAGAAAAATGTCGCAGTCCATAAATGTCCACAATTAATGTCGATTGATCGACAAAACTTGGTCTATCAATCGATCATCCTTATCGATCGATCGAGGTGTGCATGTCGATTGATTGATCTCCTAAATTTTTTTATTTATTTTTTTACATGTTTCGTACACTTGGGTTGCCTCCCAAGAAGCGCTAAATTTAATGTCGCTAGCCTGACATTCCAGATCTATCAATTTCATCCCGATTGATTAGGATTCCTTAACACAATTTCGTCAAAATTTTCAATGAAAATTTCCAAAAACAGTTTCACCCGTTGCCCATTAACTCAAAACTTACTTTCATTTCAAAGGTTGCATAGTTCAATTGCTCCATTTGAAAATATTCGATTTACCTGAAATGGACGGCTCCATTGGGTTTTGAGCTTTCCTGAAAACAAATGTAGTCTTGAGTTATATAACAGTACCTTCTATCCCACAGTGAATTTTTTTCTTAAAATAAACTGGTCATGAACATGCTTCATATGATCCTTGTAAGATTTTGCACAATCATATGCATCAGCTCTTACTTCCTCCAACTCTGCAATTTCTAGGTTTCGCTTCTCACCAGCTTTTCACAGGTCAAAATTTAGAGACTTGATAGCCCAATAGGCCCGGTATTCCAATTCAACATGTAAATGGCAACCTTTACCAAAGACCATCCTATAGGGGAACATCCCGATGGGAGCCTTGAACGCTGTCTGATATGCCCAGAGTGCGTCGTTTAATTTCAACGACCAATCTTTTCGATTAGGCTTTATCGTCTTTTCTAGAATGCGTTTGATTTCCTGATTCGAAACCTCGACTTGTCCGTTGGTTTGAGGGTGGCACGATGTAGCCACTTTGTGCATGATCCCATACTTTTTCATGAGTTGGTCGAACACTTTATTACAGAAGTGTTTTCCACCATCGCTAATGATAGCGCGTGGAATACCAAATCGGGAGAATGCTTGTTCCTTGAGGAATTTCACGACCACCTTGTGGTCATTCATCTTACAAGCCACAGCCTCGACCCATTTTGACATAGTCCACTGCTACAAGAATGTATAGATTTCTGAAAGAATTGGGAAACGGTCTCATGAAGTCTATCCCCCAAACATTAAACAATTCCACTTCCAGGATAGGACTTAGTGGCATCATGTTTCGCTTTGAAATTCTTCCCAACATTTGACAATTGTTGCATGAAATGCAATGTTGGTGACGATCTGTGAAGATTGTCGGTCCATAGAAACCACTCTGGAGAATCTTTGTAGCAGTTCTTCATGAGCTAAAGTATCCTCCACAAGACAACTCATGACAGAATGTGATTATATCTGACTGTTCAGATTCTGGGATGCACCTTCTGATGATTCGATTAGGACAATATTTGAACAAATATGGGTCCTCAAAAAAATAGTACTTCGCCCGTGCTAAAAAAATAGATTTTTCATTCTTGCTCCAGTGTTGGGGTACTTGATCTGTCACCAAATAATTGACCAGCTCTGCATACCACGGTAAATGATCGATGATAAATAATTGCTCATCGGGAAAGTTTTCCAAAATCAGAACTAGATCATCAGATTTTTTAACAATTATTCGAGATAAGTGGTCAACCACCACATTTTCAGATCCCTTCTTATCTTTAATTTCTAGATCAAACTGTTGCAAGAGTAAAATCCACCTGATCAAACGAGCTTTTGCATCTTTTTTCGCAAAGATGTAGCGAAGTGCCACATGATCTGTAAACACAACAACCTTTGATCCCAACAGGTAGGATCTAAATTTGTCCAGTGCAAAGACTACAGCTAGGAGTTCCTTTTCTGTAGTGGAATAATTCAATTGGGCATTATTGAGAGTGCAACTCGCATAGTAGATGGCATGAGATGCTTTCTCTATCCTTTGCCCTAGAACAGCTCCAATTGCATAGTCCGATGCATCACACATGATTTCGAATGGGAGCATCCAATCTGGGGCTTGGATTATATGTGCTTTGACCAATTCTACCTTAATAATTTCAAAGTCATTTTGACACTTTTCATCAAAAATGAATGAGGCATCTTTAGTCAGTAGACTACACAATGGTCTCACGATTTTACTGAAATCCTTTATAAAACGTCGATAAAAACCAGCATGTTCAAGGAAAGACCTTACTTCTCTGACTGTTCTAGGTGGTGGAAGGTTTGAAATCAGGTCTACCTTTGCCTTGTCCACCTCAATGCCTCGCGATGATATGATATGTCTCAAAACAATATCATTCTGTACCATGAAATGACACTTTTCCTAATTCAAAACTAGGTTTTTCTCCTGACATCTTATAAGAAAAAGGGATAAATAGTGCAAACAATCACTAAAATTGTCTCTGTAAATAGAAAAATCATCCATGAAGACCTCTAGGAACCTTTCTACCATGTCTCAGAATATACTCAGCATATATCTTTGGAATATAGCTGGAGCGTTGTAAAGTCTGAAAGACATCCTTCGGAAGGAGAATGTTCCAAAGGGACATGTAAATGTCGTCTTCTCTTAATCTTCTAGTGCAATAACTATCTGATTATATCCAAAATAGCCATCAAGGAAACAATAGTATTAATGCCCGACCAATCTCTCGAGCATCTGATCAATGAATGGGAGGGGAAAGTGATCCTTTCTGGTCATTGAGTTTAACTTTCTGTAGTCGATACAGCCAGTTTGAACCTTAGTTGGTACCAGCTCATTCTCCTTGTTCATCACCACAGTCACTCCAGACTTTTTGGGTACCACTTGTGTCAGGCTCACTCACTTACTATCAGAAATAGGGTATATAATCCCAGCATCTAGCAGCTTAATAACCTTTCTCACCACATCTTGCATTATTGGATTCAATCTACGTTACGGTTCTCTAGAGGGTTTAGCGCTTTCTTCCAAATAAATTCGGTGCATACACACCGTTGGGCTAATTCCCTTAATGTCTTTGATAGGCCACCCGATTACACTTTTGTGGTCTTGGAGTACTTCGATGAGATGTTCTTCTTGATCCTTATTCAAATTCACAGAAATAATCACTGGATCAGTTTCATCTATACTCAAGTACACATATTTCAAATATGTAGAGAGAGATTTTAGTTCCAGCTTTGATTGCTCTTCTTCTTTTGTTTGTTCTTGACTTTCTTCCTCCTTTTTCTCATCTTTTAGTTGATATTCATTTTCTCCCAAGAGTGGCATTGAGTCTAATATTTGATTAACTTCGTGTATCACCTGATCCACATCGAAGCTTTTACCAAAATGTGCTAGACAGGCCTCTAAAGGGTCCTCATATTCTGAAGCAAAAAATTTATCTTTCACAATATTATCAATCATACAAACTTGTGCATGTTCCTCATCTTCAACTGGTTGTCTTGCAATGTGAAAGATATTCAGTTCCACAGTCATGTTCCTGAATGATAGATTTATTATCCCATTTCGACAATTAATTAGCTCATTCGATGTTGCTAGGAATGGTCTTCCTAAAATTATCGGAATATTATTTATGTATTTAGGAATGGGTTCTGTGTCCAAGACAACAAAATCAACTGGGAAGTAGAAAGTATCTACTTTGATAAGGACATCCTCGACTATTCCCCTAGGAATCTTAATTGACCTATTTGCAAGTTGAAGGGTCATAGCTGTGGGTTTAAGTCCCCCCAGCTCAAGTTCCTTGTACATAGAGTATGGCAGCAGATTGACACTTGGTCCAACATCTAGAAGTGCTTGATTAATACGATTCTCTCCTATGATGATTGAAATTGTAGGACATCTAGGATCCTTGTATTTAATTGGAAGTCTCGTTTGCAATACTGAGCTTACCTGCTTTGCTAAGAAGGCTTTCTTCAGGAGATTAGTCTTCCTCTTGATCGTGACTAAATCCTTTAAAAATTTCGCATATGCCGGCACTTGCTGAATGGCATCTAAGAAGGGGATATTTATCTTCAGTTGCTTGAATATTTCAATGATCCCTTCCTGATCATAATTTTTCTTTGGTCCCATTAACCTTTGAGGATATGGGGCTATGGGCACGAAACTTTGTTCTCTCTCATTTTTTTCTTCGATCTTTTTCTTTTGTTTCTTCTCTTCTTCGACTTTCTCGTTCATCTCAATTTTGTCTTCAGGTTCAGGCTTCTCATCTTCTTATGAAATTTTCACTTTGTTGTCGATCTACTTTCCAGATCTCAATGTAGTGATTGCCTTGATCTGTTGTTGGCTTTCTTCCTGAGATGAGGTTGAGGCATGCTCAATAGCCATTTGCCTCTCGTATTTGGAATTGGTTGACTAGGAAATGATCCCTTCTCTCTCTCACAAAGGAGTGTCGCCAATTATCCAATTTACTTCTTTATCCTTGAGATTGAAGAGGTGTTGGATTGGATGAACTTCCACATATCCTCACTCTGAGGATATTGATTATGAGACTGACGTGGTACAACATTTCCTTGTTGATTATTGAATCCCGTTGGTGAGAAATTTTGTGTGAAACCAGTTGACTCATGAGTTGCTGTGTGGGTTGGTTTTGATATCCCGACGTTGGTTGTGAGAATTGGTAATTCGGATTCAATTGCCTAGGTTGCACACTTTGATTTTGATTCTCGTGAAATTGGTTTCCACCTCCATAGTGTTGTTGTTGGAATTGTCCTTGACCAAACTGTTGTTGTGGTCCCTGATTGAAATTTTGATTTGGGTAGAAATCCATCCCTTGACCTCTGCCTTGAGGTCTTTGATTCCCCTATTTCCATGAGAAATTCTGATGATATTTCCAACTGTTCGGGTTGTTTTCATTGAAAACATTTCCCTGATTTCAACCGTAAGTGTTTAATGCGTTCAATTGCTCACAAGGATCTTTTGAGTAATTCTGCATTGAAGGACAACCGTTGGATGTGTGCATTGGACTTGAACAATATGAGCACGGATCTTGTTGCACGTTTACAACACTCATGTTTTTTTTCAATTTTAATTCCTCAACTTGTTGAGTGAGGAAATCTATTTTTGCCATTAGATCTGGTGTTTCTTTTACCACATACAATCCTCCTTTCTTTGCTGAGCTTCGTGCTTGATCTCGATTCGTATTTGGTTGGTCTCGAGTCTTCGAGCAGTCCCATTGATGTGAATCTTCAGCTAACTTTTCCAAGGATTGATAGGATTCAGTTTGCCTCAGTCCCAGGAATCCTTCACTGTTCATTGATTCAATAAAATGCCGATTGGCCTGATTAAGTCCGTTGTAAAAATATTAGACCAATCTCCATTTTAAGAATCCATGGTGCAGACACTTCAATAGAATATCCATAAATCTATCCCAAGCTTCATAGAATCTCTCATCATCTTCTTGTATAAAAACAGTGATTTCACATCTAAGGCATTAGTCTTAGCCAAGGGAAAGAACTTTGACAAAAATTTCTTAACCATCTAATCTCAGGTGATTATGGATCCAGCTGGCAAGGAATTTAACTAGGCTTTAGCCTTATCCTTTATGGAGAAAGGAAATAAACGTAATCTCATAGATTCCTCACTGAAGTTCTGATACACTGATGAACAGACTTCAACGAAGTCTTTGATGTGTTGGTATGGATCTTCTCTATCCATGCCGTGAAAGATTGGAAGGATTTGAATCACATTTGTACGGATTTCAAATCTGCCACCAGGTGTGGCAGGATACGTGATGCAAGACGGGGTATATGTGGTTATAGGAGCAAACAACTCTCTCAGAGTTAGTTCCTCCTCATTTTCATTTAGGTGATTTTCACAGTCGTTTGCATTCATTTCGAATTGAATTAATGTTTCGGCTATAGCTTCTCGTCCTCTTCTAATCTCTTTTCGATTCGAACGACAAGTTCGCTCAACCTCAGAATTAAAAGGTTCTAAAGATTTATCTTTAGAGGACCTCGTGTGCATACATAAGCTGCACAAGTTTTGCTTTTGTGAATTTTTTTGCTCGATTGATCGAATTTTTAGGTCGATTGATCGACTTTTTAGGTCGATCGATCGAGAAAATTAAAGTTTGAAATTTGAAGAAGAGTCTTCGATTGATCGCTCAAGAAGAGTCTTCGATTGATCGACGTTTTAAGTCGATCGACCGAGAATTCAAAATTCAAAATTTTGAATTTTGAATTTTTTTTAATTCCAAAAATGCAAAGATTATAGAGGAGATTTTTGCGGATTTTTTTTTTTGGAGTCGATTGATTGACTGTTTAGGTCGATCGATCGATACTCAAAAGTTTTATTTTTTCTATATATATATATATATATATATTTTATTTTTTTTTTCTTTTTATGTTCGATTGATCAACTGTTCAGGTCGATCGATCGCAACTCAAAAGTTTTCAAAAAAAATTATATATATATATATATATATATATATATTTTTTTTTTTTTTTTTTTTTTTTTGAATTAGCAAAGTTACTAATTTCAAACCTACAGGAATTCTTAAAATTAATTTTCTATTTCTCAAAAAAAAAAATTTAATTTTCTACGCCCAGATCCTCGACAACGGCGCCAAAAACTTGTGAAAATTAAGTTGTACTCGCAAGTGCACAAATCAGTTTGCAGATAATGGGTGCAGAGTATGAGATCGTTCCCATGAGAATTGGTTAGAAAATTTAGAAAAGAGATAGCAACTAATTAAAAGAATAAGCACAGATCTTACCACAGTAACTACTAATCTAAGATTTTGAGAGCTTTTGATGAATGAGATAAATACTAACGAAATTGAAGATTTAAACAATTAATGAAAGCTAATGATTGGGATGCTAAATCCTCCCATCGTAGGTTTATCATTTATGAAATATATATTTATGATTAAGATATGAGATTTACAAAAGATGCCTGGGATCTGAACACCTGTGAACTCTAAAGTGCATATCTAAGATCAAGGAGATGTGTGATTAACATCCTGTGAGTGTATGATTAACACTCACACCTCAGAGGACACTTAGAATCCGATCTCAGGGTAAATTTCACACTACAGGTCTGAGATCAAGGAAATATGTGATTAACATCCCATGAGTGTATGATTAACGCTCACACCTCAGAAAGTGGTAAAATTTATCCCGAGATAACAGAGATTACGATAACATCTCCATTGTAAATCTGAGATTATGAGGCATGATTAGCCCCCATATCTCAGATGGCGAGGAAATGTAATCCATAACAAAAATAAAATCAGAGTCCACTTACAGATAAAATATCTTCATCACACATTTATATTATAACAAACGAATACCTCAGATGGGATTCATTAGATCCCTATCCTTAAATGAAATTAGCCACACATAATGAAAGTAAATAGCATGATTGAAAAATACATCAATATTAATATTAAAATACCGTAAAAAGGGTTTCAACAAAATTCACGAATAGCTTTAATCCAAGTTTCGTACAACTCCTTGCTTGAATGCAGAAAATTAAACTATTCTAAGATCTAAAACTAGGAAATGAATACTAAGAATTTGCAAGTAACTGGGACTGAATGCCCTTAAAAACTTAAAGCGGAAGAACAGAAAATAGAAAAAAATGCAAGCAGAAGATCCCCCTTCGAATCCTCAAATTTTCCTTTAAATAGCATCCAATTCTGAAATTTAAATTCAAATTCGAACTTGGTCAATTGATCGACTGAAGTGGTCGATCGATCGACTAGATTAAAGTTTTAATTTTTAAATTTGAATTCTTCCGGACTATGTCGATGCATCGACCAAAAAGGGTCAATCGATCGACCTAGTCAAATGGTCGGGTCTCATCTCTGTTTTGCTTCAATGTTCCAATTCCTGTTCAGGTTCTACCCTTCTGTGCTTCTTAATATATTTAATGACCAATTTATCCTGAAACTTAGAAAACTTCACAAATCATATTAGATATCTTTCATCGGATGGCTAAATGTAGACTTTTAGGGGTGAAATATAACCATATTTCACTGCACATCAGTATACTAGCAGCAAGCCAGCTTCGCTGACTTGGTGAGAAATGACAGCCGCTATGAAGACGTAATAAGAGAGTGGCGTTTAAACAAGCATGCATCCAGTGGGGTCCGAAAGTTTACTGAGCACAGAAGAATCGGGGTAGATGTTCAAACAATAATGAACACCCAGCCCAGCACCAACATAGTGCCTTTTCGGTTTGGAGTAGCACAACAAGCCCTGGCTAAGGCGAATCCGACACAAAGGCAGGGCAATGGTTCATGGACACAAATGACTCCAGAATAGAGAAGGGCCCGATACAACTGAGTGTTGACTCCCCTGGGGCAATCCTTAAGTGTTCTTTTGCCCTTGCTAGTCGAAAAGGGTTTGGTCACCATACTCTAGCCGCAACCTCTGCCAAATCTGACCCCGAAGAATTATGATCCCAGCACACACTACAGCTTCCATCAGGAAGCGGGACTTCCAACAAATCGGTGCTTCCCTTTGAAGTATGCGATATAAGACCTCATCGAGGCAAGGAAACTCATTCCCCTGGCAGCTCCCTAGACTAATCAACACACTAATATTTTGCACGCACCATTGCCGCCACACCCACAAGGGGGAATGGACCCAAGGACCACAATTAACATGTTACAGGAAGAAATGGGAGAGATCGACGTACCCCTCAAAATATATCAAAATGGGGGAAAGCTACGAAACACCAGGGCAATGGAATGAAGAAAGTGAAACTATCGGGGTAGTCAAGCCTTTGAACTTAGCCTATTATTTCCCAAGCCCAACACCCCATGCGACACCTCTAGATCTAAGGTTGTATTTCCCAGCACCCGCATCTGTTAGCCACATCCAACCTAGTTGGGCCTCACCCCCGATATACCAACCATATCCCACACCAGCCCCAGTAAATCACATAGTGCCCAATTTTACCCTACCTTCTGGGTCAGCTCTCGTCAACCCCATTGGGCCCAATATCGCCACACCATCATCAGCCCATCCACCTTCACCTCCAGCACTAACCTAATATAGCTGGCCCAATATTGTCACACTGCCACCAATATATTCACCTCCAACACCTGTCCAATACAATTGGCCTAATTTTCCCACACCGCCAATAGTGCCTCCAGTCCCAGCACCAGTCAACCAAATAGGGCTCAGCTTCCCCATGCCAGCCCCGTCGGTCCAATAATATTCGTTGTTGCCATCCAGCCCATTCCAAATCCCTGGGCCAACATATGATCCCCATCAGATACCACTCAACTACAATCAAACGGATGTTAATGCTAGCGGCAGTAGAGAAGGGGTAGTGGAGTTCATAACCTGGTTAGGCAGAATCTCCAAATAGCCTGAGGTACCTATACCAACCCAAGGAGAAGATAGGAGGGAACCTTCAGCGGTGCACCCTATGGAGAAAATGAGCCGAGAACACTCGTTAGAAACACAACTCAAAAGAACGTCGGCTCACATCACCATTTGGAACCTATTAATGACTTCCCCAGCCCACTTCCAAGCTCTAATGGGGGTATTGAAAGACACACATATCCGACAAGGTCTCGCCAGATGAAGTGGGGCAAATGATCGGGCAGGTTTTGGCTCCCAATGCCATCTCTTTCTCAGATGCCAATCTTTCAAGTGAAGGAAGAAATCATTCTAAACCCCTCAATATCATAGTGGAAATGGAAAAATTTGTGATCCCTTTGGTGCTAGTAGACACCAGATCGGCACTAAATGTATGCCTCCTCAGAACTGCAACCAAGATAGGGGTTGATCCCTCCACATTCAGGCCAGCCAGAATAAGGGCAACAGGGTTTGATAATATCTGGAGGGAGGTGATAGGAGAAGTCAATCTTGAGCTCACCATTGGGCCGATGACCTTCTCAATCTCATTCCAAGTCATTGACATCAAGTCCTCCTTCAACTTGCTACTAGGAATGCCTGTGGCTGCATGAAATCGGGGCAGTGCCTTCCACCCTACATCAACAGCTCAAATTTATCTTTGAAGAAAGAGTTATATCTATCACGGGAGAGGGGCGAGAAAAAAGAGAAAATGGCCAACATCATCGAAAATCTCAAGGTGTTGGATGTACCGCATACAGTTGAGGACACAGAACTTCATGGTTTTCAATATGATGTGTCAGAAACAGTGGGGCCAGAATCCCTCGGCAAGCTTATCGAAAAAGCCGGAGGAGGAATGGATGCAGTGGTAGCCATGCTCCAAAAGTGGGGCTACCAGAAAGGAAAGGGTTTAGGTCCCCTGCCCAGAAGGCCGGAGGGACCCGCCAGGCCTGTATTGACAAAATGCCTACCAAAGAAGAAGTCTAAGAAGCCAAGAAAAAGGCTCGAATATTTGCCGCAACCAAAGCCAGGGGGACAGACGGGGAAAAGGAGTCCCCTCCGTGGCCTCATGATTGCTACTTATGTGTGTATCTAATTAACTCTTAACCTATTGCAAGCTCACAATCAAAATTGTAGAGCTGGTATAGGATCATTCCCACGAGGAAGTATTTATCTTATTTTTATTTCTATTTCTATTTTAAAGTTTATATTTATCTTTTAAAGTTCTAAACTACTTGACAAATATTAATAAAGAATGGTTTCTTAATCTAAAGTGCATAAAATAAATCCTAATTCTCCTTCAGATTGAGGTCATCAATCCCAATCTTCAGCCATCGGATATTTATAAAAATAAATAGTACTGTTACACCGTATTGCAGTCTTCTAGAATTTGGGCATTAATCAAAAACTAAAATTCTTTAACACAGATTTAATTTAATCAACAATCTCCTAAAATCTGGTCGTCAATCAAATTCGAGAAAATTGAAGATGGAAAAGTAAAAACCATTACACTAATCTGCAAATTCAAACCTGAGTCGTCAATTCAAATTAAAACTTGAAGATGTTTACAAAGCAGTAAAAAAAGCAAATAAAATCTAAAGTAGAAAGCAAATAAATATATCTTTCATCCCTTAGCTGCAGTCGTCAATTGCTTCTGAGAAACTAGGATATCTATACTAATCTTCAGCACCTAATAGCAGTCGTCAATTGCTCTTGAGAAACCTCTGATATCTAATCTACAAAATAATAAAAATCTACTCTAATGATCAAAATAAAACCCAACCTCAGTCGTCAATTGATGCTGAAAATTTCTTTGATGGTTTATTCCTATACCGGGCTCCCTTATTTATAGCTCATAAGGAGTCGATTTACAAAGACTTCTAATTCTAATAAAAGAAATTACTAAAGTAAAAGTATCCTAATATAACTCTAATTCCTAATTTTATTCTTCCTTGCTTTCAAACCATAGATGTACTTTCTGATTGTTCTTGGTACAGCAGCAAAGATCTTCGAAATTTAACTTCATCAATCTTCTCAGAACCGTGATTCACCAAACTTCTAATTTCAGAGATCTTCTAATTCGGTGCATGGCGGTGATAGTCTTCACTCACGTGATCAGCAGTAGCAGATGTAGCAGAGGGAAAGCTCTCCTTTTATACAATCGTAAACTAAGAATGTTCTCCTTTTTCTAGATAATAGTAAATCACGATTTTCTATTTTCACACAGCTTTCTTACTAGACGATTTTCTATAACGAACGATTGCATTCTTTTATCGCGTTTTATTCCTTCGTCGCTTTCTAAAGAATCGTCTTTTTGGAGAATCGTAAATTATGATTTCTTAGCTTTCTCTTTCTTTCTCCTTCAGCTATAACACACAATCATAAATTACGATTTCTCGACTTTTAGCAATGGTGAATCGTCTTCTTTCGCTCAATCATTTTTTTACTGCTTTTTGAGTTTATTTTTACAAAGATTAACACATTAGCTCTATTTTGCTATTTTTCCTTAATATATGTACATCATTAACTTGTTAGTAGCAAACTAAGTCCTAGCATTACTAAGGTAAGGGTGATAAAATAGTAAATTATGTGACTGATCACACCCCCAAACGTACATTTTGTTAGTCCCTAGCAAACAAGGAAACATAACATATCTAAAACTATGAATTTAAATGCCACTTTCGTAGGGAACACGATTGCATTTAGCAGATGCAGCAAGCCTTTAAACCCCTAGGTGATCCCTAGTGGAGGAGTTATAATCTCCTGAAGGTTTTCAGTAAAGTTACCTACAAACTTCAAATATTTTTATATTTTTTAAGAATTTTCAAAATATTTTTCAGAAATTAATCATCAAATGTTTGGTATATTTTCAAAAATTACAAATCTTTCATCTTTACTTTCCATCACAGTAATTATCCTTGTTCAGAACTCAGCAATTTCAATTCTATACAGCGTGGAGTGTGTGTGTGTATTAGTAAAAAGTTTATTCATCATAAATTTTTCTAAACTGCAGATTTAAAAAATATTTTCATCCAAACTCTCACTATTGGCATACTCTCAAAAGGATATCAAATTTTGGGGTCTCACATATGATATGTATATGATAAATTCAAAAGACAATCAACTAAAAAGATAAATCTCATGGAATGGATAATCAATTCTGATTATGACTTTTTCATTCATTCATAGTATCTATTTCATGCATCTCTACTAGACTCATACTTTTGTAAATCGTAAATTACAAAAGTCTTTCCTTCAGCTTGTAATGGGACTTTGGGTTAAAAGGGTTTCAAAGAAAGGTAGATAGGGTTCAAAAGTTTTTGAGAATTTAGTTCTACCTTCTCTATCTTCTTTCCTTCTTTTCTATTCCAGTAAGTTTCCAAAAAGTTGGATGATTTCTTCCCATTTTTCTTTTTTTTTCTTCTGTTTTCTTGTGTAAATCTCATTTTCATAGAATCGTATTTTACGATTTCTTCTAAAATTTTTCTAAATCGTCTTTTTTCAATTTTCTCTTCTTCTCACATTTTTTTTGTATTTCTTCTCAGTTGTACGCTTTTTAGCAGATCTTTTATCTATTCTTGCTCATACTCCTTCCACTCCCTCTTCTTCCCTTCTTTTACATTCTAAACTCTCAGAAATTATAAGGGTTAAAGGTAGAAAGCTTTGAGTAGTACATATGGTTAAAGGTTTATAAAATTTTGGTACAAAGAAATTCGGTTTAGGGTTCTAATATGGGTCCAAAGGATAAAATCTTTTCTAGGATTTTAGCTTTTTGGTTCTAGTGTAACAAAAGATGGCCTTTGATCATTTTCACGATTTACTAGTATAGATGTCTTCTTATTTTGATATATTTAATAGATAGTTCTAAAGAAACAAATCATCATAATCACATAATATCTTGATTCTAAGTTTAGCAATATGAGATTTCTCAGTAAAAAATCAAGGAAATTTTAAGTTTGAAAATAAAAGCAGTCTCTCTCAAAATATAAAGAGGATATATTAGCTCAAGATCTCACTGATTTATAATTTAGAAACTATAATCTAAATTTTTGCAGTTCAAATTAATTGTATAGTTTTAAATATTCATCAGATACAGTGTTCAAAGGTGCTATTCATGAATTGCAACTATTTTATTTTGATAATTGAACTTTTACTATGATGGATTGTTAAGATTTATAGATTCCTAATTTTTTTTTGTCATACTTTGCATATAATGATTAACTAAATTAATATATACAGAAATAAATAAATAAAATTAAACAAAAAATTAAACTAATTTAAACTAATATACATAAAAAGTGGTGTATCCCCCCAAACTTAAATGGGACAGTGTCCTCATTGTGCAAAACAGGGGACATAGTAAAAAAAAATTATTTTTCTTTTTGAAATTGTCATACCGATGAGGTTCAGAATATAGTAAATCTATACGATCACTCGAGAACATAATATTGTACAGCAAAAAGTATCTTACGATCAATCGTGTTTTCCTACGATTATAATCGTAACATACTTGCTAGAAAAAAATTTCTAACTAAAGCAAAATAAAAGAGTTAGTTTACATATTTTACAGGATTTTGCTATGGATGTGTGAAAACCTGACTTTTTTCCTTATCATATATGGGAAAAGTCG
Source organism: Chloranthus sessilifolius (assembly GCA_021018995.1). Classification (NCBI taxonomy): domain Eukaryota; kingdom Viridiplantae; phylum Streptophyta; class Magnoliopsida; order Chloranthales; family Chloranthaceae; genus Chloranthus; species Chloranthus sessilifolius. The sequence continues at coordinate 25,221,584 of CM037597.1, read as the reverse complement.
AGTCGTTGGATCACCTAACATGATCCTTTCATACAAGTGCATCGTGTATAAAATGTTATAATTGCGGAAGCGAATTAAAATAATTCTGATACGAAGAAATATGACACAACTGATATCCATTCATTTATGTAAAACAGTAAACTGAGCAGGAATTATAAACAGAAAACCATGTATATCTTTCCACCGATGACGGCCACCCGTCATCTAAATAATTGAAAGAGACCTATATATGAAGTAGTAAATTATCTCAAACCACACTGATGTTTATACATGTTTAAAACCACTACTCTCTCTCTCTCAAACCTATTTCAGAAAGAATTCTCCCGCAGAATCTTGCTCTTCGTCTCCCTCTTCCTCCTCAGGCTGGTAGGTAGGATCAGTCACGTGCTCAGAGTCCTGAGCAGTATCTGCAGCTAAGACATAAAGTCGTAGGATGAGCTATCATCGAAGCTCAGCAGGGATAATTACAATGCTAATTTATATGTGAGATTATCTATTCATCTCTAGATGCAAAATAAAATGAAGTATATGTCATCTTATATCAGGTCTATTCTAGCATCAATATATCCTAGCAGTATATAACAGAATAAGCACTAAATCATACAATTATTATATCATGCTGACAATGCTGACATATTCATGCTGACATAGTCATACCGACCAAATACGAGTACTGACAAAGAATCATGAGAGATAATATCAAGGAATCATGTTGAAACAAGACATGTACAAGAACAAGAAATCAGTAAATCAAGCTCCCAAGGTGGCGGGATCACTTGGACTGAGATAATCAAGCCCCTGAGCTAGGTTAACAGGGTCACTTGACTCAAGAAGTCAAGCCCTTGAGCTATGTTAGCAAGGTCACTTGGCACGAGACTGGTCAAGATCCTGAGCTAAGTTAGCAGGGTCACTTGGTTCAAGAAGTCAAGCCCTTGAGCTATGTTAGCAAGGTCACTTGACACGTGATTGGTCAAGCCCCTGAGCTAAGTTAGCAGGGTCACTTGGCTTAACATGAAGCAAACGAGTATCAAAAATCAAGACGTGACCATGTACGAGATCAAGCATGCGAGAACATTATGAACATATTGTTTTTAATGTATGCAACATCATGCATATATATCTTAAAAAACATATTAAAAACTTGTCTAGCAAAACTTAACTTCACAAACTTGTTTATCATGAACACTAGCATACCGACATAGCATGTTCATATTAATTTAAATATGGGCTAATACTTTTAACAAAGCTGACTTATCAAAGCTGGAATAGCAACGCCGAGCTCTTCAAGGCTGAATTTTTAAGGCTAAACTCAAAACAAAAATAGCATGGTCATACTACAACATACTTAAACACTAAGATTATCATTCTCAAGTTACTTTAACACCAAGCTTATCATCCTCATTTCTTCATCTTTTTATTTCATTTAATCTAGCATATCTCTATATAAAATTTAGATATCACATCAGAATTGGTAAACTCAAAACTAATTTAAGTAGTGTCATGCACAACATTCATCAAAACCCGCTATCTATCATCCTCATAAACAGAATTGTCATATTCATGATTAAGATGGTACTAACATATTCATCTTGAATAACTTCTTAAATGCACTGAACTTCTTTATCACATGGCTAAAACTGAATTGATATGTGTATCAATTTCCGAATTATCCACATGATCCTAATAATAGCTTGTTTATCTAAACAAGTATCAAAAAACTTAATATAAATAAGGAAAGTAATTTCCCTACCTTATACCAAGTTTACGTGTAATTGGTTTCTCATGCACGCATGTCTTCAAGCAAACTCGTCATGTACACAAAATACCTAGGATTTACATTCATAGTTTTAGTATTTTTAATGGTTTATTGGGTCATTATGACCCCAATTATGGACCATTTATGGTCACAAGTCTCATGATTAAACTTAGCGAGTCAACCCAGTACAAACCCTTGACAAAGGTGGCACCAATTGCTTCAGATACAGGGTTGCCGCGGCAAGCCTGTTAGGCTTGGCTTGCCGGGGTGCCTTTTGGTATTTCTTTGGTTCTTTTGACTCAGGCCTTTGGTTGGGTCTGTTGTATAAGTATAAAGATCATATATTTTACATATATATTGCACAAAAATTGGATTTTTCTTATTTATTTTTGTGCAAAAATTTCGGTGTAGTCTTTATGAGCCATATGGGTTCCGAACCCATTTCAAACTATGATTTGTGCTACCGATTCGGTCTTAGTGCATCGACACCACAGATGTATAATTTATCTATATTAACTACTGACCTAACCTAGTTTAGGAAATCTATTTGTTTACGGCATACCATTCGGAGGACTCGTGGTGTCGATACAATGCCGTAGAGCGTGTGTCGGTGACGGAGCTCGTATGAAGTCGATCTACAAGAACTTCCCGAGAGGAACTGTTGTCTGTGAAACTTATCGCGACACTGGTGTAGAGTCGTGGTGTGATCCACGGTTTGGAATTCAAAATATATGCTAGAAGAGGACTGTGGTTGCAGCACCTAGAGGAGGGTTTCAAAGTGTATAAAATTATGGGTTTTGGTTGGGTTTTGGTTTATGACATTTGCAGGTCTGATGCCTACTAAATTCCTTCAAATTTGCAATTGACAAAAAATGAAAGTGGATTGTGTTTTGTAGTGTTCTAGCGTGTCTTGCGTGCATGGGAGTCAAAAAATGACTCATGCATGCGTGGACCTGAGAGAGTAGATTTGTATGATAAGTCCTATAGGGTTTGGATTCCCTATGGTGCCCACATAGGCTTTTGCCTATATCAGCATAAAAGACAACCTGGTGTTTGCACCAAAGTATGGTGTAATATCATATAAACCAAAGTGGGCTTTTAGCTTAAGTGTAACACTAATACACCTTCAAGTGTATTAGTCAACTGCTATAAAGCTTTGGCTTTAAGGGTATTAGCCAATGGGGAATGATAGGCTGGCTATGGTGTAAAGCCAACACACGCCAAAAAGGTGTATTGTTGGGTAGTGTTCAATATTTATTTTTATTACTATTTATTTTTTTATTTACTTGCCTCAGTTGTCGAGGTAGCTTCTTATGCTTGCCTCAGGTGCCGAGGCAACCTTTTTGTTTACCGGATTTTGGGTCAAAATGGTTGACACCCTTAAGTGTCAAACATGTCGATGCATCCTTACCAATTGTGTGTTGAGCTATTTTATTATTTCAAAAAATAAAAATTTCCAATTATTTGTGTGACAGATATAGTGTGACTTATCGAGTGAAGCACAGTGTTGTCAACTGTTACAGGATGAGTCGGTAGCCAACGGTGCCCATGAGTATATCAGACACACTCAGGGCCTGTCAGTGATATAGTGATCATTGGTCCTTCTGCGGCTGGAGAGAAAAATTCTAGGGTTCCATATCCTTGTTTGAGAATTAAGAGGGGAGATATGACTAAAATATGTGCTCTCTAATTTTTTTGGGTTTTTGTAAAAAATTGATGGTGCGCCGAAAGTGTTAGGAAAAGGTAACCTTGGTATATATTCGACTTCAATCACAATATTGGGCACACTATCTTTATTATTTTTTTGGGGTCTATTTTCTATTTCTATTATTTTTAGTTTCTCTGGTGGGGAAACATCTGCTTTAATTTCAGGCTCACTTTCCTTGGTCTCGCGGACGACTACTAACGTAGGCATCTCCACCTTGTTATCAACAGTCTCACCACTTCTTAAAGGTTAAACAGCTTGGATCTATTCTGGGGGAATCAATATATCTCCTACAAAAACTTGTCCTCTCGGGTTACTCACAGGTTGTGATTGTAACCGGTTGCTCTCTTGTTTCACCAATTGCGTAGCTAGCTGCTCAAATTGTAGCTTCGTAATGGATTGTGTGTGCAAATGTAAAACTTGAGAGAATTGAGCGAGTTTGGATAAATCCTTGGAATGTTGATGCCACTGTTGCTGTAAATCCCCAAGGATTTGAACAACTGTGTCATCAAATCCACTGCTCGGAAGACTGAACTGTTGTTGCTCATATGGCTGATATGGTCTCATGGGTGGAAGGTAGGTCTGTTGGAAATTTTGTATAAAAGGATAGTTTGGCTCAAACAACAGATGGCCCTTGTTGTTGGCCACTAATGGAGCCATAATTAAAACAAGGATGGTTACTCTGTTGCAAGTTATACGTGTTACCGTATTCACTTCGCTGGAATGCATACACCCATTCTCAGTCTATCACCTTCGGGTATAGTGGAGCAACAGGGCAATTAAACAATCAAAATATTTAAAATTTTGAAATAAGTGTGGTGCATAAATCAAAAAGAATATAATAATAATAAATTTTTATTTATTTATTTATTTTATTTTTCTAATAAAAAATCTTCATTATTGGAATTTTGTCAAAAGTAGCAAATTCCAATAAACATGTCAAAATAAAAATACGTAATAAAAGAAGTATTCTATAAAAAATCTAGCCCAAATCGGGTTCAGAATCACCTCTTAAACACTAAAGGAAATATTACCAAAAAAGGAAAGAAATAACTAAAAAAAGGAGATTTGGAAGGGCAATCAGTGGATTTTGGGTTCAAGAAAATTTCTACCGAAGGTAGCCACGACGTATACATAGCAAAGAAATTTTGAATTGGGGTCATTTGCGAGATTCCGACACCCATAGCCAAAGCTATGGCCAAAATACCAGCACGCGCCCAAAACTGTCCCAATTAGGAAAAGATCATGATTTCCTGCCAAATTATTTTATTTTTTTATGTTTTTATTTTATTTTATTTTTATTTTAGAAGGCAGGGAGAGAAATAAATCTGAGCCTCTAGTTTCTGTGGCCGGCAGAAGTGTTGAATTCTGATTCGCTACTCTGAATAAACCTATAAAAGCTTAAGAAACGATCAAAGAAAAATAAAAATATTAAAAAAATAAAAAGAGAAAGATAAATATTAATTTTTAAAATAGAAATATAAATAAAAAGATAAATCACTTCCCTGGCAGCGGTGCCAAAAACTTGATCGTTACTTATGTGGGTATCTAATTAAGTCTTAACCTATTGCAAGCACACAATGGAAATTATAGAGCTAATATAGGATCGTTCCCACGAGGAAGTATTTATCTTATCATTATTTCTATTTCTATTTTAAAGTTTATATTTATCTTTTAAGGTTCTAAACTACTTGAAAAATATGAATAAAGAATGGTTTCTTAATCTAAAGTGCATAAAATAAATCCTAACCCTCCTTCTTCAGATTGGGGACGCCAATCCCAATCTTCAGCTATAAAAATAAATTGAACCGTTACACCGTATTGCAGTCTTCTAGAATTTAAGCGTCAATTAAAAACTAAAATTCTTTTAACACAGATTTAATCTAATCAACAATCTCCTAAAATCTGGTCGTCAATCAAATTCGAGAAAATTGATGATGGAAAAGTAAAAATCGTTACATTAATCTGCAAATTCCAATCTGAGACATCAATTCAAATTAAAACTTGAAGATGTTTATAAAATAATAAATAAAGCAAATAAAATCTAAACTAGAAAGCAAATAAATATATTTTTCACCCCTCAGCTGCAGTCGTCAATTGCTTCTAAGAAACTAGGATATCTACACTAATCTTCAGCACCCAATAGCAGTCGTCAATTGCTCTTGAGAAACCTTTGATATCTAATCTACAAAACAATAAAAATCTATTCTAATGATCAAAAGAAAATCCAACCTCAGTCGTCAATTAATGCCAATAATTTCTTTGATGGTTTATTCCTATACCAGGATCTCTTATTTATAGCTCATAAGTAGTCAGTTTACAAAGACTTCTAATTCTAATAAAAGAAACTACTAAAGTAGAAGTACCCTAATATAACTCTAATTCCTAATTTTATTCTTTCTTGCTTTCAAATTGTAGATGTACTTCCAGATTATTCTTGGTACAGTAGCAAAGATTTTCAAAATTTATCTTCATCAATCTTCTCAGATCTGTGATTCACCAAATTTCTAATTTCAGAGATCTTCTAATTCATTGCATAGCAGTGATAGTCTTCACTCACGTGATCAGCAGCAGCAGATGTAGCAGAGGGAAAGCTTTCCTTTTATACAATCGTAAATTACGATTGTTCTTCTTTTTCTGGATAATCGTAAATAACGATTTTCTATTTTCACACAGCTTTCTTACTGGACGATTTTTCATAACGAACGATCACATTCTTTTATCGCTTTTTATTCCTTTATCGCTTTCTGAATAATCGCCTTTTTGAAGAATCGTAAATTGTAATTTCTTAGCTTTCTCTTTCTTTCGCCTTCAGTTTAGCGGACAATCATAAATTACGATTTCTTGGCATTCAGCAGCGACGAATCGTCTTCTTTTGCTCAATCATCTTTTTACTGCTTTTTGAGTTTATTTTGACAAAGATTAACACTTTAGCTCTATTTTGCTATTTTTCCTTAATATTTTCACATCGTTAACTTGTTAATAGCAAACTAAAACCTAGCATTACTAAGTTAAGGGTGATAAAATAGTAAATTATGTGACTAGTCACCTCACATTTGAAGCACTTTTGTGAGCACAGGGGTCCTCTAGATTGATCAAAACGGGGCGACCCAGCTGACATCGTATAAAAAAGTGGTCGTCCATAAGACCAATTGATCAATCACAAAATCTACCATTTTATCACCCTTAACTTAGTGATGCAAGGACTTTATTTGCTACTAACAAATTGATGATGTACAAATATTAAAGAAAAATAGTAAAAGAGAGTCATAATGTTAATCTTTATCAAAGTGAACCCAAAAGAGCAATAAAAGACGATTAAGCGTAAAAGACAATTTGCCGCTTCCGGAAGGATAGAAAAATCGTGTTTTACGATTTTACCGACAATAGAACGTTACTAATGAAGATCCATAGAAAATCATGATGTGCGATTATTCAGAGAAAGAGTATAGAAGAAAGGCGAAGAATTATAATTTAGAGAATCGTCTACTAAGGAAGCTATGAAAGATAGAAAATTGTGATTTACGATTTTCTAAGAAAGAGAAGAAAAAAAGGATAATCATGAATTACGATTATGATTATAGAAGCTTTCCTATTGCTGCTGATCACGTGAGAATTTTCATCGCCAAGAACAGAATTAGAAGAACTCTATAATAAGAGGTTTGGCTAATCACGGATCTGGGAGATTGATGAAGAAGAATCTTACAAAGACTCTACTGCTAGCGTGAAGGAAAGAAATCCAGAATACATCAAACATCCAGAAGCAAGGAAGAATAAAATTAGAATTAGAGTTATATTAGGAATCTTTTATTTTAGTAGTTTCTTTTATTAGAATTAGATCTCTGTAAACCGACCCTTATGATCTATAAATAAGTGGGCTCGGCATAGGAATAATCATCGAAAAATTTTACAGCATCAATTGACAACTGAGGCCTGTATTTTCTCCCGATCAAAGTAGTTTAGGATTTACAAAGTAACATCGTCTACAGTTCTTTGAGGTTTTGCCTGACAACCAAGGCTGAGGACACTAACCCTTTGGATGGTTCTACTTTTACTTTCTAGTTTAGATTTTATTTTATTTTTAGTTTAGATTTTATATGCTTTATAAACATCTTCGAATTTTGATTTGAATTGCTGGCTCAGGTTAAAGTTTGCATATTAGTGTAACAATATTATTTTTTCATCTTTAATTTTCTCGAATTTGATTGACACCTAGATTTTAAGAGATTGTTGATTAGATTAAATCTGTGTTGAAGAATTTTAGTTTTTGATTGACAACCAAATTCTGGAAGCCTTCAATATGGTGTATTGGTATTTTAAATTTGTAAACATTCGATAGCTAAAGGTTGAGATTGACAACCCTCAATCTGAAGGAGGATTAGGATTTATTTTTATGCAATTAGATTAAAGAACCCATTCTTTTATTCATATTTCTCTAGTAGTTAGGACTTAAAAGATAAAGATAGTTTATAAAACAAGAGTATAAAAATCTATAAGAAGATAATCACTTTTTCGTGGGATCGATCCTATCGCTACGCTATAATTTCCATTGTGCGCTTGCAATAGGTTAAGACTTGATTTTAATTTAAATATATACATACTATAGGTCGATCAAGTTTTTGGCGTCGCTGTCGAAGAAGCGCTTTATCTTTTATTTTTGTTTATATTCCCATTTTAAATATAAATATTTATCTTTCTCTTTTTATACTTCTTTATATTTTTTACTTTCTTTGATTTATATAATATAATATATATTATATTATATATTATATTATATTATATATTATATTATATTATATATAATATATTATATTATATTATATATTATAATATAATATAATATATAGTTCATTCAAAGATGCAAGGCCGTGATATAACATCTTGGCCAAATCTGAACATGACCTACACCCCCAATAGAATTCCCAACTACTCCTTGGTATCCAACCATGTTGGAGACTGAGCAGACTTTTGCCTCTCAGTGGGATAGTGTTATGAATACTTATAATCCTCAGTGGGATAATCCTTATGGCTTCCCAAAAGTAAATCGACAAGAATTATGTGACAGCACGGATTTTGACACCCCGAAACCCGTGCCATCAGCACGACCCTCGAGGTCGTGCCCCAAAAACCTACACAGAATATTAGTATAACCAAGCACAATAAAGCATAAGAAATGAATTGTACAAGATCTCCTATGCATTAATGATATATTATTCTAATAAGAACCCAAAAGACGGTTCAAATCCCATGCCACTGCATGAACAGAAGAACCGACCCGAACCATCGGTGATAAGACAAGGTCACCCCAGATGTCCGCCAAAAGAATATGCATAACATTCGTTTAATTACATTTCCAAAATAATTAGCTTAACATACCAAGCTGCACAGTACTCTCACAAAACTAATCAAAATACGCACGGAAATCTCCTAGAAGAAATCCTCAGGAGGGGGCCCCTGATCCTCCCCATGCATACACACATTTAGGATTCACATCTTAATGCATAATTACTCTTTTCTATATCACTACATAAATGATCTTGCAATTAAAGTACATGTTCAAGGGGTTCCCTACCTCAAAGCAAAGTCATCATTTAACGCATCGCCATCCCCTAGGGAATCAAACGCATCTAACACACGCCAAACCTACATTGCATGTGCCAAAGATACCCTCAGAAAAGTCCCTAAGAATCTTTGGAACCATAGCTCCCAAGAACAATAAAAATAAAGTAAAATTCTATGTAGTACCTCGTGCGAGCGAACACTATTCATCGCTCAAGCAATCACTCAACCTCGCTCGAGCGATCATAAACGAGGTTCATACTATCGCACGAGCGATTATAAACAATGCCTCTTGACTTCACACGACCCTCGCTCGCGCGAGATTCCCCTTTACAAAGGGTCTCACTCGAGCGGGTCCAAAACTTTTTCTTCTCATACAATTTATCCCTCCTCGCTCGAGCGAGCTATTTTAACCGCTCGAGCGATGAGCGATGACAGTAAATGCCCGATCATTTCAAGAACTACTTCCTACCTCATTTAATACCCTATTTAAATGTCAAAATTAGTCAACTAACTATTAACACCTTATTTGAAACACATATAAGCATTAAACATACCTTAGATCAATCGAATCTCTTCTAAATTCGATCCAAGATCAACCATACAAATGAGGGTTTCAAGACCCTTCCTCCAAACCCCTTCTTGATCCTTCCCAAGCTCTTAAAACTAAGGAATCTTCTTCACTCTCCTCACCACCTTCCTCATCTCCTATATTAAAAATCCATAAAGTGAATCTCACCTTCTTCTCAAAGGAAACTTCTATTTCTAGTTTTCTTTTAATAAAACCCTTTTCTTCTTTCTCCCTATTTCACTCTCTCTTTCTAAACTCAAACAAGGCAATGTATGGGAGACTCCTCCCCCTTTCTCTCACTTTTTTTAACTAGTGTGCTAACCACACACATTCATCCTAAGTGTTTTACATCCACTTTGCTTACTTGCCAAACATATACACCTAAAAGCATATATAGGGATTTTAGTTTTCTTGTGCACCACAAACGTCATAGCACTATTCATGGCACACGTGACCTACACAGTACACGGAAATCATGGGTGTTACATTTACCCCACCTTATAAAATTTTCATCCTCGAAAATTGCCAAAGGACTATTCGAAATAAACTACACACAAACTATAGGGGTATCTGAATAAACTACTCGTTTAGTCGAATCACCTAATTAAGCATTTGGGTAAAAGGGATCCGCAATCACTGCAGCATTTCGGGAAACATAAACCATATTGCCGCACAACAACTGATATATACCCATCCCAAATAACCACACACATTCGTATTTGATGTGAAGCATAAGCACCAATATATGACTATTATCGCACCCGATATGGTACCCATTTCAAATTTATGTGAAACTATAACAACCCATATAATACCTATTTCAAATCAATCTACCTCGAGAGATAATAAACACATTGCATAGAACTCAATAGTAGTCAATGAGACTACACAGTTTCATAAGTACCTGCAAAAGAAAACTACACACATCCACACATTCGGGTATGACTACACACATCCCCCGATCACCTCTAAATAGAACTGTACAATCTATAAATTTGTATCACAAGTTGATTCACGCCACATAAACCAAGTCCATGCACATTAATTCGTTCCTAATAGGACCATTACCAATGACATTGAATTTAAGTTATCATGCACATAAGAGATGAATGCATTGGCTAACAAAATTGTGACACCCATGTCACCATAGTTTAAAGGATCACATCCCGATATGCACATCAAAATATTTAAAAATATTGCATTGCTATTTTCAAAAAGAATTTAAAGGACAGATGATGACCTAATCGTCACCCTGCTCATACTCCTCATCATCGTCATCATCATCATCGTCCTCATCGTCACCCACCTCTCCCGCGGTAGCGGCACCAGCTGTAGTCGCCCTAGTAGCAGGACTAGAGCTAGACGCACCAAATATAGTACCCCGCATAGTATCGATGCTATCCCGATACGTCTGTGGAAACGCATGGCCCATGAGGTCTATGAGGAGTGACTCTTGAAACCGCTGATGTAACCGAATCTCATGCCCTTGTAGGAGGATCTCCCGCATCATGCTACTGTCGGTGGTAGGAAAGGGCTGCAAAGACGAAGCGGAGGGAGCAATTGGTCCAGTCGGTGGTGGTTGTGCCGCTTGTCGGGGAACCTGATGATCCTGTTTCCTGTTTAGACTGATTTGGGGGCTTTTTAAGTTTCTACTTAGGTCCTGGCCTAGGAATGGGAAGATGTTATCAGTGAGGACGGGCTCATCCGCTCTCATGTGAAAGCCTTCTTTCCCGTTGCGCAAGTCAAAGAGGCGGGAAATAAGATGGGTGTAAGGTAAGCAATTGATGGGTGGTGGAATAGCACCCTTCATATTTCGTTTAAGAGCATGGATAATGCCCTTGAGAACCACCCTAGGTGCGCTAAATCATTTATTATGGAAAGCAGAGCGCAACGCCCTCAAAAATGCGTCACGACGCTCCTGGTCGTGGCCCGCCGTTTATAAATTTTTCTTGAAAATGATGTCAAGAGCCCACATATGTGGCGGCAATTGGGACCGAGTGATAGATTATCCCGATGTAGTGGTGCCGCCAGTAATGTCAGCGACAATTGTCTGGAAAGGTACTTCTTGGGCAAAAGGTGGTTGTGAATTGAGTTCTCGGGTGTAGGTGTGAGGGCAATTCATGGCGAGCGAAATGTCGGCATCGCCAAACTCAAATGACCTTCCGTCGATTTCAACGATGAGAATGTCTTCGTCGGTAGTGCTTTTAAGAGTTTGATAAAATAATTTAACGAGTCGCGGATGATACCGATTCCCAAAAGGCATTAATAATTATCTCATACGATTTTACGTGAGGAAATTCGAAGTTCATTTGGTGGACGTAAGATCCCGAAAGCAAGTGGGGTTGATTTCCCACTCGGTTTCAAAGGCTTTGGCCCCCCACCAATCATCTAATAGGGCCGGTGCATCCGTTTGAAGTGGTGGTGGTGGAGGTTGTGGAGGTGGTGCTTGTGGTGCTTGTGGCGCTTTGTTGCAAGAAGATGACGATCGGATCACCACCTTCTTTCTAGGTTGTGGGTTAGGGCTTGTAGAAGCCATTAGAGTGTCAAGAAGATAAAATCAAGGAAAATAAGGTGGATTTAGGGTAGAAATCACCTTTTTACATGTTTTCAATGGATCGGATCTTTCGAATCCGGCTTGAAACCGCCCGTTGAAAGGAACCCCCAAAGCAAAACCCTAAACCCTAGCGCCCCAACTCCCTCTCACGTGAAGAAATGGGCGAAACAGTGATCGCCCCTTATTTATACTGCTACCCTCACTCGATCGGTTATAAGTTCTTGCTCGAGCGAGTCCAGAACAAATCTGGCGCTATATTTTCATATGGCTCGCTCGAGAGAGCCCAGAAACATTTTTCTGGTTCATTTTGTCTTATATTTTCACCCTGTGTTACTTCTAGCCCAAATTTATCTCCTATCCATGGCTATTGGAAATGATTGGTGAATGATCAATCTACTAAGATTGAAATGAACTATGCCCAAAATTTAACATAACTCATTCATTCATTTTAAAACAAAAATTAGTACATACTCATGTCAAAATATTATATATTTTACAACATTTGTAGAGCACTAACTAGTGTCCTCAATTAGGCTAGGATACTATTTTTTAACATCTGCCTCACGCTCCTACGTTGCTTCTTCGGCTGGATGATTCTTCCATCGAACAAGTACTAACGGAATCACTTTGGTGAGTAGTACTTGCTCCTTCCTATCCAATATTTCTGCCGGTTCTTCTATCATGCTCATGTCTTCATGCATTTCCAATGGTTGGCCTCCCAAGATATGTGAAGGGTCATTCATGTACTTCCTAAGCATAGATACGTGAAAAATATTGTGTACTCGATCGAATCATGATGATAATCCAACGCGATAAGCAACTTCCCCAACTCGACCTAAAACTTCAAAGGGTCCAAGATAGCAGGGACTCAGCTTGCCTCTCTTTCTCAATCTCATCACGCCTTTCATAGGCGACACTTTCACAAATACATGCCCGCCAACGGTGTAGTCTACACTCATTCTCTTGATATCGGCATAGCTTTTCTGTCAGCTCTGGGCTGACTTAAGTCTTTCTCTGATCATACGAACGACGATCGCGTTATCTTCCAGCAACTCCAGTCCCAAAATAAACTTTTCACCTGTTTCTTCCCAATTGATAGGCGATCTACATCGCCTTCCATAAAGAGCTTCGGACGGTGCCATCCCAATGCTCGTTTAGAAGCTATTGTTGTATGTAAATTCGATCAACGGTAGTTGTTGATCCCACGATCCCTGGAGTTCAAGCATACACGCTCTGAGCATGTCTTCTATCACTTGATTCACCCGCTCAGTTTACCCATCGGTTTGCGGATGGAATGCCGAACTAAAGTCCAATCGTGTTCCCATGCCTTCCTAAAACTTCTTCCAAAACTTTGAAGTGTATAACGGATCACGATCAGAAATAATGCTGCTTGGAATCCCGTGTAGTCGCACGATCTCCTTCATATACAACTCTGCAAGTCTTCCTGTCATGTACATTGTGTTGTAAGGCAAGAAGTGTGCTAGCTTAGTCAATCGGTCTACGACTACCCAAATGGTATTATTTCTCTTAGCTGTACGTGGTAGTCCAACGATGAAGTCCATAGAGATTGACTCCCATTTCCACTCTGGTATAGGTAGAGGCTGTAATAACCCAGCAGGGTGTCTATCATCAACCTTCACCTGCTGACACATCAAACACCGTGACATGTACTTGGCCACGTCTTATTTTAAACCTCTCCACCAGTAATTCTTCCTTAAGTCTTGGTATATTTTAGTGCTACCAGGGTGGATCGCATACTTTAACTTGTGTGCTTCATCAAGGATAGTTTGCCGCAGGTCAGCATCATTTGGAATACAAAGACGGCCCTTGAACAATAAGGAGTCATCTTCTTTAACTAAGAACTCTAGTTTTATGCCTTCAATCACATCTTGGCGAATCTTGGTCAACTCAGGGTCTCTCATTTGTAGCTTGTGGACGTGCTCAAAGATCATCAGTCTCACTGATATGCTAGACAAGAAGGCTCATGTAGTTTGTACCTCGATATTTGCATCATATAGTGAGATGTCTTCAAACAATTTCCATCTATACATCCCCATAATCAAACTAGTCAACTGAGTTGAACCCTTCCGACTCAAGGCATCGGCTACCACATTAGCCTTGCCTGGATGATACTGTATGGAGCAATTATAGTCTTTAAAAAACTCCATACATCTGTGCTGCCTCATATTCAATTCTTTCTATGTAAATAGATATCTGAGGCTCTTGTGGTCGGTGAAGATCTCAAAGGTCTCACCGTATAAATAGTGTCTCCAAATCTTCAGTACAAATATGACCACTGCTAGTTCCAGGTCATGTGTTGGATAGTTCTTCTCGTGCTCTTTTAGCTGTCTCGACCCGTAAGCTATCACCTTTTTGTGTTAGTTGAGCACACAGCCCAAGCCATTATGCGAATCATCATTATAAACTGCGAACCCTCCACTGCCTGAAGGAATCGTCAGCACTGAAGTTGAAGTGAGTCTCTTCTTGAGTTCTTAAAAACTCTTCTCGCATGCTTCACTCCACTCAAATCTCGCATCCTTTCGCGTAAGTCTTGTAAGAGGTTTTAATATTTTTGAGAACCCCTCTACAAAATGTCGATAGTAGCCAGCTAGACCAAGGAAACTACGGACATCTGTTACCGTCTTTGGTTGTTCTTAATTCACCACTGCTTCGATCTTAGTCGAATCTACTGTAACACCTTCCTTTGAGACAACATGTCCCAAAACGCTAACTTCTTCTAACCAAAACTATGAACATCTTAGCATATAATTGGTGTTCATGTAAGGTTTGTAGAGCAACTCTCAAGTGTTTTTCATGCTCCTCCTTTGATTTGGAATAGATCAGAATGTCATCAACGAATACCACAACGCAGGAGTCTAAGTGTTGTTTAAACACTCGATTCATCAAATCCGTAAACGACGTCAATGAGTTTGTCAAACCAAACGGAATCACTAAGAACTCGTAGTGTCCGTACCGCGTCCTGAATATAGTCTTCTGAATGTCCTTTGCCTTGACTCTCAGCTGATGGTATCCAGATCTCAGATCGATCTTGGAAAAGTACCTTACGCCTTGCAGCTGATCGAATAAATTGTCAATTCTAGGCAATGGATATTTATTCTTAATGGTCAGTTTGTTTAACTGGTGATAGTCAATGCACAGTCACATTGACCCATCCTTCTTCTTTATAAACAAGACGGGTGCTCCCCACGAGGATACACTCTGTCTTACAAACCCCTTGTCTATGAGTTCTTGTAACTACTCTTTCAACTATTTCAACTCAACAGGAGCAATCCTGTATGGTGCTTTCGAAACAGGCTCTGTTCCAGGTACTAAGTCAATAGCGAACTCTACTTCTCTATCTAGAGGTAATCCTGATAATTCCTCAAGAAACACATCCTCACATTCTCGCACAACTGTTATCTCCGAGATAATATTCTTCCCTTCCTTATCCTCCTTCAAGAATGTCAAATAATCGCTGCACCCCTTTCTGATCAAGCGCTCGGCCCTGACTGCAGAGATAAGTGGCACCTGCATCGATCTCTCTCCTCAAATCGAAACGATCTCCTTATGTTAGGTCGAAAGATGACGACTTTGTTCTTGCAATCTACAGTCGCACAGTGTTGTGACAACCAGTTCATGCCAAGGATCACGTCAAATCCTTGCATGTCTAACAAGATCAAATTTGCCGATAGTTCATATTCATTCCCATCCTTGATGGTCACTATCACTGATTTACACACTCTTTTCGTGTCGACCGATTTCCCGGTCGGGATCAATACCGCTAAGATGAAATCTAATGTCTCCGATTTGACCTTCATCTTATTTGTGAAACGGGGAGTAGTAAAGGAGTGGGTAGACCCCGGGTCCACCAACACTCTAGCCTCATAAGCTACATCATTTCCCCTTCCATATAATTGTAAGGTACTTGTATTATATATTTACATGTATATAACACCCCATATATATATCAAAATTTATGGAAGAGAATCAATCTATTCTACTTCTTACATGAATGCACCTTCTCTATCTAAAACTTTTAGAAAATTAAATTTTTGTATTTAAAAGAAAGTCTCACCTTGGATCACGTCGGTGGTATTGAGTGCTTCCTGGGCAGTGACTGAGTAGGCTCTTCCTTGCATGACCGGCTTCTTTGATTGTATAGGTCGTGGCATTGAAGTAGAAATCTTCCTCTCCTTAGCCATCTCTGGACAGTCTTGGATGATGTGGCGTATCTTTCCACATTTATAGCAACCTCGCGTGCTTTTCTTGTAATCTGCCATCTTGTGAGACTTGCCACACTTGGCACAAGTCTCCACTATAGTCGACACTGCTCGTGAGGAACCTTGTGTAACTGCTTCTCCTGTGATGGTAGCAGGGCTCTCATATCTTATCTGCCTCCCTGACGCAAGCATTGGTAACCTCTGATAGTTTGTCTGTTGCGCCGGTCTCACATACCCTGATTGGAACGGTTGCCTCTGAATAGGGGTTACGAACCTCGGCTTTTTGTTCACCGGCTCGTAGTTCCCAACTCTATTCTGATCCATTCTTCCTCTACCTGGCTGGTCCCTTCTTCTGTATTTGTCTTTATTATCCTCTTCAATTACTAGGGCTTTGCTCATGACCTCTCCATAGGTCTTCAACTCAAAAGCCGCTACACGTCCCCTGATGTCCGGCCTCAAGCCGCGTTGTAGTCGTTTTGCTTTCATCAAGTCCGTGACTACGTACTCAGGAGCAAAGCGACCAAGTCGCATGAACTCAACCCCGTATTCTCTAACTGTCATCTTCCCTTGCTCAAGATGTAAAATGTAAAAATTTTACCTCCATCCGGTTTCTTACTATCTCAGGGAAGTACTACTTGTTGAATTCTTCTACAAATTCATCCCATGTCCAGGGCAATCCTGGGGTCTCCTGAGCCCTAGTCCTAAAAACGAACTTCTACCAAGGCCCAGCCTCCCCATCAAGCATATAAGCTGCCCAACGAACACTCTCGTCTTCCATGCATGTAAGCACGCTGAAAACTTTCTCCATCTCACTCAGCCAATTCTCAGCAGCTATGGCTCGGCTTTTCCTGAAAAGTTAGGAGGAAGCATCCTCCTAAACTTTGTAAATACATAGGGCACTGACTGTGTCGAACCTACTGGAGGTGTAGGTGATTGTTGCTGATCACTGACATTGTGAGCTGCCAGAGATGCTGCTTGTTAAGCCATGGCTGTCGCCATGGTTTCCATGGTGTGCATCATCCTCTGACGCTCCTCTCTCTCTTCATTTCTTTCCCTTACTCTTTCTTGTTCTCTTTGGTCTCTTTCCTGACAATTTCTTTCTTCTTGATCCTGATTCTCTTGACCATTACTTCCTGAAGCCCCTCTTTCTCCCATAGGTACTCTATTCGTAGCCGAGATGAAATCATCTCTACTACGTAAATTTCTATCTTGGCCGCCCTTAGGTTGGCCCCTCCTTCCTCTAGAAGACATTATAGTCTACACGTGAAACCAAAGTTTCATTAGCAGAAGTCCCTATGCTCTGACAACAATAAGAATTATCAGAATTCTAAAAGAAATGGCTTTAATACCAACTATGACAGCCCAAATTTTGGCACCCTGAAACCCGTGCCATCAGCACGACCCTCGAGGTTGTGCCCTAAAAACCTGCACGAAACATTGGTATAACCAAGCACAATAAAGCATAAGAAATAAATTGCACAAGATCTCCTATGCATTAATGATATATTATTCTAATAAGAATCCAAAAGACGGTTCAAATCCCATGCCACTGCATGAACAGAAGAACCGGCCCGAACCATCAGTGATAAGACAAGGTCACCCCAGAGATTCACCAAAAGAATATGCATAACATTCGTTTAATTACATTTCCAAAATAATTAGCTTGACATACCAAGCAGCACAGTACTCTCACAAAACTAATCAAAATACGCATGAAAATCTCCTAGAAGGAATCCTCAGGAGGGGGCTCCTGATCCTCCCCAAGTACGTAATCTGAATCGACGTCACTAAAAGCAGTAGCAGCCGCAAGTATGGGACCTACGACGTATAGTCTAAAAGAGTGAGCTACATCATAGCTCAATAGGAAAACAAACAGGATTGAACATATAAATTAGTCTCTCACATATATTCTATGATATTTAACAACATAGTATATCAATGAATTTACTGGAAAAGCATTTTTAAATGACTAAAAAGATGCATTTGGATGTCACTATTACTTCACAGGTTTCATTTGTTCTCAATTTATTCATTAATCACAATGATTCGACCTAAAGATTTAAATCATAGCTTAAACATTCCCCGACTTACTATAGCGTCGGGAGCCTGATGAAATACCCACCATCGTTGTCTAATCAGACATTTTTCTATTCTCTTTTAATACTACCCAGGTCCCTTTCTCTTAGGCGATGGGGTTTACATCTCATACATAAGCACCAACATCCCTGGGATGTCCAACTGATGTACGGATTGGCCGCCATACCGGTCACGAATATCCTGCCGCGTCAGTCGTGGGTATATCGCCACGTCGGTGGGGTATTCTCCAAACCTTAAATATCAAGTATACTACATATAGTTATTCACCGTATGATTGTACTAAATATAATAAATTAGGCCTCATCAATCTCATTCTCCTTACTTTATATGATCACATACATTCCTAGGATGTCCAAGTCAATGCATCACACAGATGCCTTCATCATATTCGCATCCCCTGGGGTTACACGCACGCACACACACACACACACACACTTAGCATTCACATCTTTAATACATAATTACTCTTTTCTACATCACTACATATATGATCTTGTAATTAAAGTACATGTTCAAGGGATTTCCTACCTCAAATCAAAGCCATCATTTAATGTATCGCCATCCCCTAGGGAATCAAACGCATCTAACACACGCCAAACCTACATTGTATGTGCCAAAGATACCCTCAGAAAAGTCCCTAAGAATCTTGGGAACCATAACTCCCAAGAACAATAAAAATAAAGTAAAATTCTATGTAGTACCTCACGCGAGCGAGCACTATTCATCGCTCGAGCGATCACTCAACCTCGCTTGAGCGATCATAAACGAGGTTCATACTATCGTGCAAGTGATTATAAACAATGCCTCTTGACTTCACGCAACCCTCGCTCGCGCGAGATTCCCCTTTACAAAGGGTCTCGCTCGAGCGAGTCCAAAACTTTTTCTTCTCATATAATTTGTCCCTCCTCGCTCGAGTGAGCTATTTTAATCGCTCGAGCGAGGAGCGATGACAGTAAATTCTCGATCATTTCGAGAACTACCTCCTACCTCATTTAATACTCTATTTAAATGTCAAAATGATTCAACTAACTATTAACACCTTATTTAAAACATATATAAGCATTAAACATATCTTAGATCAATCAAATCTCTTCTAGATTCGATCCAAGATCAACCATACAAATGAGGGTTTCAAGACCCTTCCTCCAAACCCCTTCTTGATCCATCCCAAGCTCTCAAAATTAAGGAATCTTCTTCAATCTGCTCACCACCTTCCTCATCTCCTATATTAAAAATCCATAAGGTGAATCTTACCTTCTTCTCAAAAGAAACTTCTATTTCAAGTTTTCTTTTAATAAAACCCTTTTCTTCTTTCTCCCTATTTCACTCTCTCTTTCTAAGCTCAAACAAGGCAACGTATGGGAGACTCCTCCCCCCCTTTCTCTCACTTGTTTTAACTAGTGTGCTAACCACACACATTCATCCTAAGTGTTTTACATCCACTTTGCTTACTTGGCAAACATATACACCTAAAAGCATATATAGGGATTTTAGCTTTCTTGTGCACCACAAACGCCATAGCACTATTCATGGCACACGTGACCTGCACAGTACACAGAAATCATGGGTGTTACAAATTATTTTATACATATCCACAACATTCTCTAAATTCTCAACAGTTATATAACCCTTACCAATCTTTTGCCCAATAGCCATGCCCTCAGAATGAAAATGATGGCGCGTTTATATTACAAATCCCTCTGAACTTGCAACAACATGTGCATTATCGCACTAGGGAATTAACTCAGTTGTCTCAGATCTCCCAAAATTTACACTCTTGCACTCAGTCCCTTGCAAATTTAGAAACCCAAATTGGGCAATTAGCCTTACAATGGGAGGAAAGAGAGTGTAACCAGGTGAGCTCACAGACACTGACTCCCACAGTTCAAGTTGTTCAGACTTTAAGGAGTGGAAGACTACTAATTAACAATAGAGTAGAGATGCCTACACCAGTAGTTATCCCTACGACCATAGGAAAAGAGAATGAAGCCAAAAAAGAAACTCTCTCACAAGGTACGCAGAAACGAAAAAGGCAAAATAATGTTTCACCAAAAGTCTTCTTTACGAAGTAAGTAAGTTCAGTCTTATAAGATAGAACTCCGCCTAACCTTAAGGATCCTAGGGTGCCTACAATTCCATGTATCATAGGTAACCATGCAATAAATAAAGCGCTTTTGGATCTAGGAGCTAGTGTAAACCTGCTACCATACTCTGTTTACGAAAAATTGGGGGTAGGAGATATGAGGCCTACTTCGGTAACTCTTCAGTTAGCCAATAGATCAGAAAGAAAGCCAGTAGGAATCATCGAAGATGTTATGGTTGGGTTCGAAAAATTTATTTTCCCTATCAATTTCCTGGGGTTAGACATGGAACCAAGTTTGAAGTCTCCAACACAGCTTTTCGTTATACTCGGTAGACCATTATTAGCCACTGCCAATGCGTGTATAAATTGTAAAACAAGGGTAATGGAGGTTTCTTTTGGAGATATGTGAATCCAGTTAAATGTCTTCACTGCGGCCAACCAAATGACTTCGATAGATAATGAGGAATGCTTTAGTATAGATGAAATTGAAGAATTAGTAGAGGAAGCATTACCTTTTATTTTACCAAGGGATGTGCCTCATACCGCATTCACAGACTGGGAAGAACCAAATCACCAACGAAATGAGGAAATTTACCCTATGAATACCTCTATCTGTGAACTCCAATCCAAGACTTGGAAACCATGGATAAAACCCCTACCCGTTATTCCCAATAAACCATTACAACCATCTATCCAAAAAGCACCATCCTTAGATTTGAAACTACTCCCTGACACCCTAAAATACGTGTTTCTTGGGTCTGACGAAACTCTCCCTATAATTATTTCCTCCGCTCTTAATAAGGAACAAGAGAGTAAGTTACTAGCCACGCTCATAAAGTATAAGCGTGAAATAGGATGGACTGCCGGTGACCTTAAAGGACTTGACCCCTCGATATGTATGCATCGTATACATTTGGAGAATAATGTCAAAACTTCACGAGAAAGCCAGCGACGATTAAATCCAAATATGAGGGAAGTTGTTCAAAAGGAAATCATGAAACTACTAGATGCTGATATTATTTACCTGATTTCCTATAGTGAGTGGGTGAGTCCCATTCAGATAGTCCCAAAGAAGTCTGGAATTACAGTTAAGGAAAATGCAGTCAAAGAGCTGGTACCGTTACGCAAAACTACGGGTTGGCGTGTATTCATTGATTATAGGAAACTTAACTCGATGACCCGCAAAGATCATTTTTCATTACCATTTATTGACCAAATTTTAGAGAGACTTGCGGGTCAAGAATATTTTTGCTTTCTAGACGGATATTCAGGGTACAACCAAGTTTCGGTCTACCCGAAAGATCAAGAAAAGACCACCTTCATGTGTCCATTTAGAACTTTTGCATATCGTCGCATGCCCTTTGGGTTATGCAATGCACCTGCACCATTCCAAAGATGCATGATGGCAATTTTTTCTGATATGATAGACAAGTTTTTTGGAAGTATTTATGGATGATTTTTTTATTTTTGGCCAAACTTTCGATTCTTTTCTTAATCACCTTGCCCTCTTTTTAAAAAGATGTGAAAAGACCAACTTAGTACTAAGTTGGGAAAATAGCCATTTTATGATTAAGGAAGGCATAGTCTTAAGGCACATCATCTCTAAAAAAGCAATAGAAGTAGACAAGGCAAAAATCGATGTAATAGCAAACCTTTCACCACCTACTTCGGTACGGCAGATTCGATCTTTCCTTTGCCATGCTTGCTTCTACCGCCATTTTATTAAAGATTGTTCAAAAATCTCAAGACCTATGTGTCGCTTGTTAACAACCGACGTACCTTTTGATTTTGATGATACCTGCCTTGATTCATTTTACCAGCTTAAAGCACTCCTTTCACCTGCACCAATTATTCAATCACCTAACTACTCCTTACCTTTTGAAGTAATGTGTGATATCTCTGATTACGCGATAGGTGTCATCTTAGGATAGGGAAAAAATAAGGTCCCTCATATAATTTATTACGCAAGTCGTACTTTGATTGAAGCACAGGTCAATTATACCACCACTGAGAAGGAACTTCTTGCGGTCGTCTTTGCTTTGGATAAATTCTGACCATACCTATTGGGATAAAAAATCGTCATCTTCTCTGATCACTCCGCACTTAAGTACTTACTGTCTAAAAAGGATGCTAAACCAAGACTCATAAGGTGGATCCTTCTTTTGTAGGAGTTCAATTTTGAAATCAAGGACAAGAAGGGAGTTGAAAATGTGGTAGTTGATCATTTGTCCAGGGTCGAAAACCCTGAAGCCACCAGTAAAGAATCTATGCATGATACCTTTCCGGATGAGCAACTTTTTGCCATCCAAACAACAGTTCCATGGTATGCAAACGTTGTGAATTATTTTGCCACCAGTAAGATTCCTCCAACTTTGTCCAACCAGGATAGGTATATTTTCTTTTCCAAAGTAAAATACTATATCTGGGAGGACCCTAATTTATTTAAAATATGCCCTAACCAAATAATTAAAAAATGTATACCCAATAGTGACACCCACGATATTCTAAAATTTTGTTATACTTACTCTTTTGTGGGCCACTTCGGCGGAAAGAAAATAGCTGCCAAGGTGCTACAATTAGGATTTTATTGGCCATCATTATTTAAGGATGCCCAAAATTTTTATCAAGTCTGTGACCGTTGTCAGAAGTCAGGAGACATGTCCCGAAGGAACATGATGCCCCTACAACCAATTGTGATCGCAGAACCTTTGACATATGGGGCATAAACTTCATGGGACCATTTCCACCTTCATTCGAATTCATATATATACTTGTAGCTGTTGACTATATCTCGAAATGGGTCAAAGCCACAACCACAAGAACAAACGATCACAAGGTGGTAGTCTCATTTATCAGGGAAAATATATTTGCACGGTTTGGAACCCCACGAGCTATCATAAGTGATGGGGTAGCCATTTTTGTAACAGATATTTCGAGAGCTTGCTCAAGAAATATGGTGTTACGCATAAAATCCCGACCCTAGTGAACAAGTTGAGGTTTCCAACAGAGAAATAAAGAAAATATTGGAAGAATTGTTCTCCCTAATAAAAAAGACTGGTCCATTAGACAGCATGATGCTCTGTGGGCATATAGAACAGCTTATAAAACTCTCATTGGCATGTCACATTTTCGACTGGTGTATGGTAAAGCTTGCCACTTACCTGTGGAACTAGAACACAGATCTCTCTGGGCTATCAAAATACTTAATTTTGAGCTGACTGCATATGGAGAGCAACGAAAGCTCAAACTCAATGAGCTCGAGGAAATTTGAAATGATGCTTACCAAAATACTCGAATTTATAAGGTCAAAACCAAGGCATTCCATGATAAACATACTCTGAGAAAAAGTTTTAAGCCAAGCCAACAAGTTTGGTTGTATACTTCAAGGTTAAAGCTATTCTTAGGGAAGCTGCGAAGTCGTTGGGATGGTCCCTACATAGTTATAGAAACATTCCCTCATGGGGCTGTCACTGTCAGAGATCCCAAGGATGACCGTACTTCCAAAGTTAATGGACAAAGACTTAAATTGATGGTATCTTTAGAAGAAAAAGGGGCAGTGACCACAATATCATTAAAAGACCTTGTATATAACTGATATACTTCAGGGCATTGTCGAACTACCGACTCATCCGTAGCAAATTTTTGTGTATATTATTTCTTCAAGCATAACTGTCTCATATTAGATATAGAGATAATTGAGTCTGTATTATACCGGTATGAAAAATCGTAGTGTTTATGATTACTGAGAGAGAGCGTTATTAAGGCCGCATATTTTATCGAATGGGCACTACCTATGATACTAAAGGCGTCGCCTCGATTCACGCTGAACAGATATGCCCTTAGCATTTATTAGGACTACCAACCGGTTCGCTTGATTCAACGTAAACCATAACATCTATTTAAGACACCTCTTCGAATTCTTGGTTTGGTTATAAATATACAAACGAAGGGCGATCAATCCCGTCCATTACCTTCACTTTCTTCCCAAACCAACCTTTTCGCCATGGCAAGACAGCCACACTGGTCAGAAATTACTGAGGCATTTTCACACCTCATACAACGCCATGAAGATAAAGTAAATGTGCTGTTAGAAGAAAGGGCACGATTAATCAGTGAAATCGTTGCTCTCTTCTCATCTCTCATTCCGGAATCGACAACCTCCCCTTCCTTCCCCGACCACCAACAGCCTTCTCCATCTTCACCTCCTCCACCTTCTTAAAATGTTTTCTTTTCTATTAGACATACCTATGCAAGGGAGGGCGAACCTTTTTTAGCAGTACAATTTTGGACCAATTTTTATCAAAGATTTCTTTTCGGACGTTGTTGCCAGTGTCATGTCTAACTTAGTATATGTCGAGATTTTTCCTAGGTTTACACTCTTTTATGTAAATAGTTTTTCTTCGTTGCTATTCATTGTAAATATTCAATTATATATAAAATTTTCCTTTTACTAACTATCATTTTTTTTACTAACAGTGTGTGCTACTAACATCACTATCATTTTCTTTCTTCTCACTAACATTTTTATTATTGATACTCCAAGAATAAGCCGCGAATACTTTCTCTAAAGTTTGGGGGAGAGTATATATCTGGTAACATATTTTTTTTTCGATAAATAATCAGTATATCAATAAAAAAAATTTATTATTTTATGTCCCCTATTTTTCTACCAATGAGGGCATTGTCCGATTTAAGTTTAGGGGATACATAATTTCTGTGTATAGTTATTTTACTTTTAGTAATTTTAAAAATTTTTCTGGTCAGTGCATAAGAATTATGATAGAAGAAATTACAAATCCTGAAAACTTACGATTCATTATAATAGAAGTATAATAATTAAAATTCAGAACAGTTATAATTCATGCTTTAGTTCATTGAAACACTGTATTAGAATAAATATTTGAAACAATAGATTTATCTCAACTGTAAAAATTTAGACTATAGTTTCAAAAATTATGAACCAGTGAGATTTTGAGTCATATTTCCTCTTTTATTTAGAGAGACTGCTTCTATTCAAATCACAAAAATTTCTTTTAACTTCTATACTAATATGAAATCTCATATTGCTGAATTATTCTATGAATATGATGAACTGATTTTTTGTCTAGAACTATCTATTAGAAATATCAAAGCAATAAGGCATTTATGCTAGTAAATTGTAAAGATGATTTAAGGTCATCTTTTATTTAAACCAGAGCTAAAAAGTCATGATCTCATAACATTTTATCCCTTGAACCCATATTAGAAGCCTAAAACGAAATTTCTTTGTACCTAAATTTTATAAACCTTTAACAATATGTACTACCCAAAGCTATCTACCTTTAACCCTTACAATTTTTGAGAGTTTAAAAGGGAAGAAGAGTGAGTGAAAGGAGTAACAGAAAAATAGATAAAGAGAATGCTAGAAGAGGTATAGAAAAAAAAAACAAAAGAAAATATGAGAAAAGAAAGAAAAATCGTAACAAACGATTTTTGAAAAAAAAAATTACGATTTAGCAAAAAGCTATAAAGAAGAGAAAAATCGTAAAAGACAATTTTATAGCTGAAGAACTGGGATATATATATAAAAAGAAATAAATGGGAAGAAGTTATCCAATCATAGATACTTACTAAAGTAGAATAGTAGAAGAAGATAGGAAAAAGAAGAGCTAAATTCTCAGAAAAAATTTGAATCCTTTTCTACCTTTCCTTGATACCTTATGAAACCCAAAACCCCATTACAAGTTGAAGGAAAGATCTTTCTTATTTACGATATGCATAGGCATAAGCCTAGTAGAGATAAGGATAATAAATATTATGGATTGTACAGGGAATCATAAGAATAAGATAGGATTATCTTTTCTATGAGATTCAGTTTTTACAATTATCTTGACTGAATTCTTCTGAAAAATATACTGAGAGAACCCAAAAGTTTCGATATTTTTTTAGAATATGTCAATAGTGAGTTTTTAAATGAAAATATTTTCTAAATCTGCAGTTTAGAAAAAATTATGAAGAATAAATTGTTCATTAGTGCATATGCACTATGTGCTTATTGTGAATTGAAATTGTTGGAGTTCTAATAAAGGATAACTGTTGTAATGGAAAATAAGGATAAAGGACTGGTAATTTTAGAAAATCATAATAGACTATGTATTGACCAATTAAGTAGATTAGTTAGATTTTTATTTACTTTTAATTTTTAAAGAAAAAATATATATTTGAAGTTTGTAAGTAACTTCACTGAAAATCTTCATAAGACTACAACTCCTCCACTAGGGATCACCTAGGGGTTTAAAGGCTTGTTGCATTCACTAAATGCAATCGTGCTCCTTACAAAAGTGGCATTTAATTTCTTAGTTTATATTTTCATGTTTGCTAGGGATTAGCAAAGCTTAAGTTTGGGGGTATAATCAGTCACAGAATATACCATTTTATCACCCTTAACTTAGTGATGCTAGGTCATAATGTTAATCTTTGTCAAAGTGAACTCAAAAGAGCAATAAAAAGACGATTAAGCGTAAAAGATAATTCGCCGATTACAGAAGGATAGAAAAATCGTGTTTTACGATTTTACAGACGATGGAGCATTACTAATGAAGATCCATAGAAAATCATAATGTGTGATTCTTCAGAGAAAGAGTATAGAAGAAAGGTGATGAATTGTAATTTAGAGAATCATCTACTGAGGAAGCTATGAAAGATAGAAAATCGTAATTTACGATTTTCTAAGAAAGAGAAGAAAAAAAGGATAATTGTGAATTACGATTACGATTATAGAAGCTTTCCAATTGCTGCTGATCACGTGAGAATTTCTACCACCAAGAACAGAATTAAAAGAACTCTTTAATTAGAAGTTTGGCTAATCACAGATCTGAGAGATTGATGAAGAAGAATCTTACAAGGACTCTGCTGCTACCATGAAGGAAAGAAATCCGGAACACATCAAACATCCAGAAGCAAGGAAGAATAAAATTAGAATTAGAGTTATATTAGGAATCTTTTATTTTAGTAGTTTCTTTTATTAGAATTAGATCTCTGTAAACCGACCTTATGATCTATAAATAAGTGGGCTCGACATAGGAATAATCATCGAAGAATTTCACAGCATCAATTGACAACTAAGGTCTATATTTTCTCCCGATCAAAGTAGTTTAGGATTTACAAAGTAACATCGTCCACAGTTCTCTGAGGTTTTGCCTGACAACCAAGGCTGAGAAAGCTGAAAAATCAACCCTTTGGATTGGTCTACTTTTGCTTTCTAGTTTAGATTTTATTTTATTTTTAGTTTAGATTTTATATGCTTTGTAAACATTTTCGAATTTTGATTTTAATTGACGACTCAGGTTAAAGTTTGTAGATTAGTGTAATAGTTATACTTCCCCATCTTCAATTTTCTCGAATTTATTTGACGCCCAGATTTTAGGAGATTGTTGATTAGATTAAATCTGTGTTGAAGAATTTTAGTTTTTGATTGACGACCAAATTCTAGAAGGCTACAATATGGTATAAAGGTATTTTAAATTTGTAAACATCTGATAGCTGAAGGTTGAGATTAACGACCTCAATCTGAAGAAGAAGGGTTAGGATTTATTTTTATGCAATTAGATTAAAGAACCCATTCTTTTATTCATATTTCTCCAGTAGTTTAGGACTTAAAGGATAAAGATAGTTTTTAAAATAGGAATATAAAAATCTATAAGAAGATAATCACTTCTTCGTGAGATCGATCCTATTACTATGCTATAATTTTCATTGTGCACTTGCAATAGGTTAAGGCTTGATTTTAATTTAAATATATATATACTAAAAGTCGGTCACCAATCCCTGCATCATTCCCCTAGATATCGAAATCAACCTCGCATCCCTATCACTCTTCAAGGAAGGGACACCCCCGCCCCTACAACAGCCGGTTCTAAACCACCACCAGCCCATATTAATATTTGAGGATCGAGTTCTTGATGAACCAATGATAAAGATGATGGAGGCTGGCCCTCAAAAGCCATCTCAATCAACCTCCTCCACTAGACTAGGTAAACGTGCGACACCCAAGGTGAGGAACTGGGCTTCAATGCCCCTAACTCTGGAAGCATCACATGGCCATAAATACGGCACCAACTTTCCAAAAAAAATAACTTGTAAAAAGTAAAATTTGCCCTTGGCAGACAATGTCATGCATGTATAGAGACCTACGTTGCCAAGGGCCCATCTCCGAAGAAAAAGAAAAAATTAAAAACATGGAAAAAATACAAAATCCAAAAATATTATCTTTTAAAATTCTCGAGAAAAAGAAAATTGATGTCTTAATTGAAAAACGCATCCCACGTGAAATTGACCTATTTCTTTTAGAAATACAAGAAGAGGTAAGAGTCATGAGTCTGGAGGATGAGGTCCCTGCTGAGGAGCTCCCTAATGAGCTCCTTGAGCAATATACCAATTTTGAGAATGGCCCTACCCCAATTATTAGAGAGACTGAAGAGGTCAATCTGGGCACGAAGGAAGATCCTAAAATCACTAAAATCGGATTGTCGCTATCTCCTGAAGAAAGAAAAGGCATGATTAATTTCCTTCGGTCATACCAAGACGTCTTCGCATGGTCGTACGAGGATATGCCTAGTTTGGATATCGATTTGGTCAAGCATGAGTTGCCGTTATATCCCGATGTTAAGCCCATCAAATAAAAGTTGAGGCGTCTTAGGCCAGAGTGAATGTTGAAAGTGCAAGACAAGGTCATCAAGCAGTACAATGCGGGTTTTCTCATGGTCTCTAAATACCCGCAGTGGCTAGCAAACATTATGTCAGTACCGAAGAAGGATGGAAAGGTTCGCATGTGCGTCAATTTCAGAAATCTTAACAAGGTGAGCCCGAAAGATGACTTCCCCTTACCGCACATCGACATCTTGGTCGATAATACTGCTAGGCACGGGATGCTCTCATTCATGGACAGGTTTTTCGGCTACAATCAGATCAAAATGGCATAGGCGGACCGAGAAAAGACAGTGTTCATCACTCCATGGGGAACCTTCTGCTACCGAGTCATGCCGTTCGGATTAAAGAATGTCGGGGCAACATATCAGAGGACAATGACAGCATTATTTCATGATATGATGCATCGAGAAATAAAGGTGTTCCTAGACGATATGATTGCCAAGTCATAGGAGAGGCGTGATCATCTAGTGAACCTCCAAAAGCTATTCGAGAGACTGAGAAAGTACAAGCTACGTCTAAACTCTCAGAATGTGCATTTTGCGCCATGTCAAGAAAACTGTTAGGCTTCATCATCAGCAAGAGAGGCATCGAAGTTGACCCAATCAAGATAAAAGTCATCGTGGAACTGCCTCCACCATCAACCGAGAAAGAAGTCAGAGGTTTTTTTGACAGAATACAGTACATCAGTCGATTCAGTGCACAGCTCACTCCTATCTGCACTCCGATCTTCAAGCTATTGAGGAAAGACTCACCCATTGAATGGAAAGATGACTATCAAGCCATGTTCGATAGGATCAAAAGTGTAATATCCCAAAAAATTGACCATTAAATAGTGACCTCGAGATCCATGCCCGACTGATCGTAGGTTTGACCAACTGATGGTCAAACAGTGGACTCATAAAGTGATGATCTGATGTGATGTAAATGTGACCTAAGTGTAGTGTATAGTATTAATTTAGAGTCACATACACCTATCTCTTGTGTATGCGCTTAACACCGAAAACGGAGAGAGGATATAAGGGTTTAATAACCCTAGAATTCTTTTGTTTGGTTGGTGAAGGAGAGTTAAGAAGGGAGAAAGAGAGAGAGAGAGAGAGAGAGAGAGAGAGAAAAGGTAATTAACACCAAGGAGTTATTATGGCTGGATTGGAAGGAAGATTGAGCAATAAATGTTGGATTCAACGCGATTGAAATCGTTGGAACAAAGCTGGAACCCTAGCCATTCCAACCTAGATATTTGATCAATTTGAGATTAATTGGAGGTGAGTTTGTTAGACTTAAATACATAGATTTTTTTTACTGATTAAATTCAGTCAAGTATAGTTTAAATGATAGATTAAAAACATAGAAAAGAAAGAAAAAGAAGGAAAAGATTTGGAAGAACAGCCCAAAAAGGGACTGAGTCTGGCCAAATCGATTAATCAATTTTGAAAATCGATTAATCGATTTTGGTCTAGAAGTTGAAAAAGCAAGGATGCCCAATTTTGATTAATCAATCTGGAAATCGATTAATCAATTTTGAATGTCGATTAATCGATTTGGAAATCGACTAATCGACTGGGTACCTCCAGCGGTTGGAAAAATAAAACTTGGAGAAATCGACTAATCGATTTGGGAAATCGATTAATCAATTTTGAGTTTCGATTAATCGATTTGGGATCGACTAATTGATTTCAAATTTTCGACTGCTCGATTTGAGAATCGATTTAACCATTTTGGGGAATTCGATTTTGGTTTTTTGATTAATCGATTTTGGGAATTGATTAATCGATTTAAGGTTCGATTAATCGATTTTGGGAATCGATTAATCGATTTTGGCAGTTTCTCTTGACTTCTTAATTGGACATTGAGGTTCATGGAGGGTCTAGGACCCTCTCTATTGTATCTTTAGTGATATGTTGCATGTGTTATGATGTACCATAGGTGGTACGTGTGAGAGCAAGCATAAGGAGCCTTGCGGGACCTTGATGCTTGGACCTTCAGAGACTTGAGGTAGGGAACACCTTGAACATATACTTTAATTGCAAAAGCATGTATGTAGTGATATAGAAATCAAATTGAAAATGTTTTAACTGAGTAAAGCTTTGTAAAAATGGGTGTGTGTGTGACACCAAGAAAGTGATAAGGCATCAGTGTGATGCGAGTGACTGAGATCAAGTAAACTAATGAAAATGAGGCATCCCCAGGGGATGAGAAAGTGTTAAAGGCATCAGTGTGATGAGAGTAATTCAGACATCCCAAGGATGTAAGTAAGATTGAATAACTACTGTTAAGGCCTAACTGATATAAGATAGCACATTTACACGGTGAACAACTATATGTAAAGCACATATTATTTTTGTTATTTGAGGTTTAATTAGGATATCCCACCGACGTGGCGGGATACCCACGATTGACTCGGCAGAATATCCGTGACCGGTACGGCGGCCAATCCGTACACCAGTGCGGAGGTCTATCCGTACACACTAAGCACATCCCAAGGATGTTGATATGTGATTTAACCCCGCCGCCTATGAGAAAGGGGCTTGGGTCGTATTCCCAGGGAATACATATAACTACTGTCTATTTAGACGACGATGGAGGGTATCCCATCGGGGCTCGATGCTATATTGCTCGGGGATTACTTAAGTTGAAGATTTAAATTTTGCTTTAGGCCTATTCAGTGTCATTCATGATCAATTAACAGTAAAGCGAAACATACAAACCACCAGTAAAAAAATTGAATACAAATTGCCATCTTTTAAACTATTTTTCCAGCAAGTGCATAGATACATCATGCTTAAAATATCATAAAATATATGTGAGATTTTGACTTATATGTTCATTGTGTTGTTCCCTATTGAGCTAGGATGTAGCTCACCCATTAGACTATACGTCACAGGTCCAGTGCTAGCAGCGGCCAAGGCTTCAGGAGACGTGGATCCGAGTGATTCGGATTACGTGCCTGGAGACGAGTTGGAGCCCCCTCCTGAGGACTTCTTCTAGGAGACTCCGCTGAGTACTTTGAGAGAGTAGTTTTTTAGAGCACATTGGTACGGCTTGGTATGTCAAGCCTTTATTTTGATAAACAATGTAATAAATTGATATATTCTTTTTAGCGAACCTGGGGTGATCTGTTTATCGCCGATGGTTCGGATCGGTTCTCTCTTCATGCAGTGGCATGAAAGTAGAACTGTCTTTTGATTTTACACTTAGAATAGTATTTTACTTCTGCATCATATAATTATTGATCCATTTTGTCTCGATATTGCTTGTTATACCAATGTTCCCTACATAGCCATGGGGCACGGTCTAGAGGATCGTGCTGATGGCATGGGTTTCGGGGTGCCGAAATCCGGGCTGTCACAGTTGGTATCAGAGCATTTTCTTTTAGAAATTTTGGCAATTATTATTTTTGTCGGAGCATAGGGACTTCTGCTAAATAAAACTTTGTTTTCATGTGCAGACCGTTATGTCTTCTAGAGGAAGGGGCCGACCCAGGGGCGACCATAATAGAAGTTTGCGTAGTCGAGATGATTTTATCTCGGATACCAATAGAGTGCTTGTAGGAGATAGAGGGGCTTCAGGGAGTGGTGGACAAGGGAGCCAAGATCAGGCAGAGACTCAGGATCGCGATCGTCAGGATCGAGATTAGAGAGAACAAGAAAGAGTCAGAGAAAGAAATGAAGACAAAGAGGAGCGTCAGAGGATGATGCACACTATGGAAACCATGGCATTTGCTATCATGACATCTTTGGCACTCATCGCCCATGAGTGACATCGACCATCGGCACCTCCAATGGCTTCGACACCGCCAGTGTCTTCTGCGTTTACTGAGTTTAGGAAGATGAGACCTCCTAGTTTTTCGGGGCAGGCAGAGCCCATGGCAGCTGAGAATTGGCTGAGTGAGATAGAGAAGGTGTTTAGTGTGCTCACATGTACAGAGGACGACAGCGTCCGTTGGGCACCCTACATGTTGGATGGAGAGGCTGGGCCTTAGTGGTAGTCTATTTCACTAATTAGGACTCAGGAGACTCCAGATTTGCCCTGGACGTGGGATGAATTTGTTGAGAGTTCAACAAACAGTACTTCCCAGAAGTTGTGAGGAATCAGATGGAGATCCAATTTTTATAACTCGTGCAGGGGAAGATGACTATTAGAGAGTATGGAGCGGATTTCATGCGACTCGCTTGCTTCGCGCCTGACTACGTCATCACAGAGATGATGAGAGCAAAGAGGTTTCAGCAAGGGTTGAGACAGGACGTGAGGGGAGGAGTAGCACCATTTCAGATGAGGACATATGGAGATGTCATGAGCAAAGCGCTCGTAGTGGAGGAAGAAAATAATAATAAGTACCGCCAGAGGGAACAATAAGGAAGGTGGAATGTGGACCAGAGTAGAACGGGGAACTACGAGCCGGTGAACAAAAAGTCGAGATTCGTAGCAAACAATTAGAGACCACAGTTCGAAGGAGGGTATTAAAGATCGGTGCAGCAGACCAACCAACAGAAATTTCCATTGCTTGCGTCGGGGAGGCCGATGCGATACGAGAGCCCTGTATCACTACCGAAGCTACAGTTACACAGGATTTCTCGCGAGCAACTTCTTCCACACCTCGGGAGACTTGTGCCAAGTGTGGCAAGTCTCACGGGACAGCGGACTGTAGGCAGGGAACTCGGGGCTATTTCAGATGTGGCAAGGTGGGCCACTTGATCAAAGATTGTCTAGAGACAAACAAGGGGAAGACGGCTTCAACTCCTACGCCACGACCTATACAAGCGAGGAAGCCAATCGTCCAAGGGAGAGCCTATGCAGTCACAGCTCAAGAGGCCCAAAATACAAATGATGTGATCCAAGGTAAGATTTCTTTTAAATAAAGAATTTCAATTCTTAAATATTTTAGATAGAGAAGGTGCATCCATGTAGAAAATAGAAAAGAACTCGTACGGAATAATTTTGTATGATAGTGTACATTATATATATATATATATATATATATATATATATATATATATATACGTGTATGTATGACTAGGTACGTTACAAATCCATGAGAAAGGAAGCGATGTGACACAGGAAGCACGAGTGTTGATAGACCCGGGGTCTACCCACTCATTTATTACCCCTCGCTTCACAAAGAAGATGAAAGTTAACATAGGGGAGTTAGACTTTGTGTTAACCGTGACTATTCCAACTGGGAAATTAGTTGATATCGAAAAGGCTTGCAACTCCGTGATCGTGAGAATTATGGATGGAGACGTCTTTGAACTACTAGCGAACCTAACTCTGTTAGGCATGCAAGGGTTCAACGTGATCCTTGGCATGGATTGGCTGTCAACTCACTGTGTGGCAGTAGATTGCAAGAACAAGGTCGTCATCTTCAGACCCAACACGAGGAGATCATTTCAATTTCTAGGAGAGAGATCGACGCATGTGCCACTTATTTTTACAGTCAGAGCCGAGCGCTTGATCAGAAAGGGATGCAGCGGTTACTTGGCGTTCTTGAAGGAGAATAAAGAAGAGAAGATTATTATCTCCGAGATAGCTGTGGTACGAGAATTTGAAGATGTGTTTTCGAAGGAATTACCAGGATTACCTCCAGATAGAGAAGTTGAGTTTGCTATCGACTTAGCACCAGGAACGGAGCCTGTTTCTAAAGCACCATACAGAATGGCTCCTGCTGAGTTGAAGGAGTTGAAGGAGCAGTTACAAGAGCTCATGGACAAGGGGTTTATTAGACCGAGTGTGTCTCCATGGGGAGCACCGGTCTTATTTGTAAAGAAGAAAGATGGGTCAATGCGGCTATGCATGACTATCGACAATTGAACAAACTCACTATTAAAAATCGATACCCTTTGCCTCTAGGATAGATGACTTATTCGATAAACTGCAAGGAGCGAAGTACTTTTCCAAGATTGATCTGAGATCTGGATATCATCAGTTGAGAGTCAAGGCAGAGGATGTTCAGAAGATAGCATTTAGGACTCGGTACAGACACTATGAATTCCTAGTGATACCGTTTAGGTTGACAAGTGCCCTGGCGTTATTCATGGATCTGATGAATAGGGTGTTTAAACAACACCTAGACTCTTGTGTCGTAGTGTTTGTTGACGACATCCTGATCTATTCAAAATCAGAGGAAGAGCATGAGAAGCACTTGAGAATAGGCCTACAGACTCTACGTGAACATCA
This sequence comes from Chloranthus sessilifolius, assembly GCA_021018995.1. Taxonomy (NCBI): domain Eukaryota; kingdom Viridiplantae; phylum Streptophyta; class Magnoliopsida; order Chloranthales; family Chloranthaceae; genus Chloranthus; species Chloranthus sessilifolius. Next base: position 25,186,180 of record CM037597.1, on the reverse strand, counting down.
GCTGTATGCCAAGCTCAATAAATGCGAGTTTTGGTTAGAGGAGGTTAGCTTTTTGGGACACGTCATCTCAAAGCATGATGTCATTGTAGATCCAGCAAAAATAGAAGCAGTGGTAAACTGGGAGCAACCAAAGGCCGTGACCGACATCAGGAGTTTCCTTGGATTAGTAGGTTACTATCAACTCTTTGTTGAGGGGTTTTCAAAGATATCAGGACCACTCACGAGACTTACACGGAAAGACGCAAGGTTCGAATGGAGTGAGGCATGCGAGAAGAGTTTTCAAGAACTCAAGAAAAGACTTACTTCAGCTCCAGTACTAGCGATTCCTTCAGGCAGTGGAGGGTTCGCAGTGCATAGCGATGTTTCGTATAGTGGTTTGGGTTGCATGCTTAATCAACACAAAAAGGTGATAGCGTACGGATCGAGACAGTTGAAAGAGCATGAGAAGAATTATCCGACACATGACCTGAAACTAGCAACGGTCATTTTTGCGCTAAAAATTTGGAGACATTACCTGTACGGTGAGACTTTTGAGATCTTCACCAATCATAAAAGCCTCAAATATCTATTTACACAGAAAGATCTAAACATGAGGCAGCGCAAATGGATGGAGTTCCTCAAGGACTATGACTGTTCCATACAGTACCATCCAGGCAAGGCTAATGTAGTAGCTGATACTTTGAGTCGGAAGAGTTCAGCTCAGTTGGCTTATTTAATTTTGGGTATGCACCGGTGGAAGTTATTTGAAAACCTAGCACTATATGATGCGAACATCGAGTCGCAAGCTACAGGAGCCTTCTTGGCTAATATATCAGTGGGACCGGTGATATTTGAGCATATCCACGAACTACAGATGAAAGAGCCGGCGCTAATCAAGATTCGTCAAGATGTAACTGAAGGCATCAGATCTGAGTTCTTAGTCAAGGAGGATGGTTCCTTATTGTTCAAGGGTCGTCTTTGCATTTCGGAAAATGTCGATCTGCGGCGAACTATCCTTGATGAGGCTCACAAGTCAAGCTCTGCTATCCACCCGGGTAGCACGAAGATGTATCAGGATTTGAAAAAGAATTACTGGTGGAGAGGTTTGAAGTAAGACGTGGCAGAGTACGTGTCGCAGTGCTTGACGTGCCAACAAGTGAAGATCAATCATAGACACCCCACAGGGTTATTACAGCCTCTACCTATACCAGAGTGGAAGTGGGAATCGATCTCTATGGGCTTCATCGTTGGACTACTGCGTCCTGCAAGGAGGTACAATGCCATTTGGGTAGTGGTCGATCGATTGACCAAATCAGCGCACTTCTTGCCCTACAACACGATGTATATGGCAGGAAGACTTGCAGAGCTATATATAAAGGAGATCGTCTGTTTGCATGGTATTCCTAGTAGCATTGTTTCTGACCGTGACCCATTATATATATCGAAGTTTTGGAAGAAATTTCAAGAAGGAATGGGAACGCGTTTGGATTTCAGTTCAGCATTCCATCCGCAAACTGATGGACAAACAGAGCGGGTCAATCAGATCATCGAGGACATGCTTAGGGCATGTATGTTAGAATTACAACGATCATGGGATCAGCACCTACCGTTGATTGAGTTTGCATATAACAATAGTTTTTAGACGAGTATTGGCATGGCACCATATGAAGCTCTTTATGGACAGCGATGTAGATTGCCCATCAATTGAGAGGAAACTGGTGAGAAATTTGTTTTGGGATCCGAGATATTTGAAGATAATGCCACCTATGTTCGAATGATAAGGGCAAAACTCAAAGCGGCTCAGAGTAGACAGAAAAGCTACGCCGAGATCAAACGGACGAGTGTAGACTTTAAAGTGGGTGAACATGTATTTATAAAAGTGTCGCCTATGAAGGGCGTGATGAGATTTGGGAAAAGAGGGAAGTTAATTCCCTGCTATCTTGGACCATTTGAGGTTCTAGGTCAAGTAGGGGAAGTTGCTTACCGCATTGGATTGCCACTGTTATTTGATCGGGTACACAATGTGTTCCACGTATCTATGCTCAGAAAGTATCTTAATGGCCCTGATCACGTGTTGAGTGGCCAATCATTTGAGATGCATGAGGATATGAGCATGATCGAAGAACCGGCGGAGATATTAGATCAAAAGGAACAAGTGTTGCGGACAAAAGTGATTCCATTAGTACTTGTTCAATGGAGAAATCATCCGGCCGAAGAAGCTACGTGGGAACAATAGGCCGACATAAAGGAGCAATACCCGGAGTTGTTTCCTACGAGTTGAGATTCAAATTGTATCACCGTAAGCATGTTTGCGAATTTAGACCATTCATTGTAATCCAATGTCGACCTCTTGATCAATTGTGCAATAGAGAGAATGTAAATCAGAAATCGTGTCGTGATGCCATATAGATTACATATTTGGCCTCATCATGCCACATAATGTCTAGGAAGACACGCTTCGCAAAGCCAGTGACCAACTGGTCACAAATCACCAAGCAAACAAAAGAGATATAAAATAAGAAAAATTTTAAACTTTTGATGAAAACTGATTAATCGATTTTCAAATTGATTAATCGATTTGGAAATTTGATTAATCGATTTTGATCGATTAGTCGACTGGCATACGCCAGTGAGTGAAGATTGAATGGAGGTTCAGAAAATTACCAAAGTGTAATTTCGATTAATCGATTTGGAAATTCGATTAATCGATTTTGGATTTTCGATTAATCGATATTGGAATTCGATTAATCGACTAACACATCTCAGTGACTTGGGAATTTTTGCAAAATTTAAGGACATTATGATTTCGATTAATCGAAGTGAAATTCGATTAATCGATTTTGGGAAATCGATCAATCGATTTTGGGAAATCGATTAATCGATTGGTAAATCGATTAATCGACTGGCACACACCAGTGAACTAGAAAGCCTAGAAATTTTAAGTGACCACGATTTCGATTAATCAAATGAATTCGATTAATCAATTTTGAAGTTTCGATTAATCGATTTTAGAAATCGATTAATCGATTTCATGCGGCTGTGAAATTTTTTTAAATCGATTAATCGACTTGTATCTATATATATAAAATGGGGGGGAATTTTTACCCATTCGAAAAATTTTGGGTTTGTCTCTTGCGCGCCTTTTCTTCTTCCTCCTCGAGCCATCGTGCAACCTAGGGTTTTGGGGAGTTTTTACACCAATTTCAACCCACAATCGTCGTGCATTTGGATCAAAACCTAAGGTAAACCCTAGATTTTGACTTTTTCTTCCATTTGAGCAATCAAATCCTAAATCTATTGTATTTTAGTTCAAAATGCCACCTCAAACCCGTTTGACCACGAAGCAAGCGGCTTCGAAGCTTTCGGTACGGCGTAAGAACGCCGCACCGCCACCACCTACACCATCGCCTGTGAACCCCATCCCCGTCGTCATCGGATACCACATTCGATTCGACGAGCGCGTCGTCATGCGAATCCACACCGACCATACCACCACCACCCTTTGACATGACACAACCAAATGAGTGGTGGGCGGTAAAAACGTTCGAAGATGAGTATATCTTCGACGAAAATTTGTTTACCGACCCCGACGTTGAGGGTGAGACCAAATGGGCTAGGAACTATTTGGTCAAAGCGGGTCTCGGTAACCTACTGACACCACTCCACGGGTGTTATTCCCCTAGACTGGTTCGCCTATTTTACCAGGGTTTGGCGGAGGGTCCGACCGATGACATAGTTACGACCAAGATTGATGGTCGTGACTACACCTTCACCTGTCGCCACATTCACGAAGCCCTCGAGTGTTATTCGGACTTCGTGCCTGAGACCACCCTCTTCCCACCATTTGCGGAAGAGGTGAGATTTAAGGACATTATGACTGAGATGACCAAGGGGAAGAAGGGGTCGGGATCGTCCATTAGACGGGTCGATTTGCCCCATTACATGTGGATGCTTGATTATATAATCAAGTGCAACCTCTACCCGATGCGTCATGATACCGAGAGGGTAGAGTTGGTCCAACAGGCCCTATACGCGGCATTCTGCGGTCGTTGGTTCGACGCCACCAAGATCGTCCTCGAGGGGATGGTCTATATAAAGGGGAAATTGGAGAAGGGTCATCTACGACCTACAGAGAAGATGTCGTACGCTCGCCTCATTTCGAGCATGCTGAAGTGCTATTCTGACGCTCCAGGGTATGTCATCTCACCCCATGAGGAGAAGGCTACCGACCACGTGAAGCACTACTCCATCGCTTCATGGGGTCGTAGTTATAGATTGTTGAAGAAGACCCTATCGGTTCGGGGCCTAGCACAAGCAGCAGCAATAGCACCACCACCACCCCCACCACCACAGCAGGGCCCGCCAGTGAGGGGAGCACCACCCGTCATTCCACTCACTGAGGGAGCCCCATCTCATACCTCAGTACCAGCTGGGAGGCAGCCCATAATGCCACCTCCTACCACATCTGCTACCCCACCATCGTAGTCAGCGGCTGCCACCCCCACTTCTTCATACCACCGACGAGTAGCTCGCCCAGCACCTACTATAGAGGACGTGTTGACCCGGATGGAGGCCAACAACCAGATGATGAACCGGCGGATGGACTTCCTGATGTACCACACCATGCGGTACATCTATCCTCAGGACTACCGGCACTGTCTCACATAGGAGGAGTGGACTGCTGGCAGGACCGTTTTCCACTCGAGTGAAGCTTTTCATGCGGGTACCCCTGTTGTCGACGCGTCTGGCTCGGTGCCACCACAGCCAGCTGAGACAAGCCAGCCCGATCAGCTAGAGCAGCCAGCCCCGACAGAGTAGCCTGCCCCAGGACCAGACCAGCCGGGGGAGGGGACGGCGTGAGTATGGTGTACAGTTAGTTTTTGAGTTTTACTTGTAATTAAAACGATGTAACTGATCAAATTGTAAATTTTGGAAATCGAATAGTGCAATCTAAATCATCTTTTTAGAAATTGCTTGCATTAAGTTATATTCTTGCATTGTATGGTGTACAGTTAGTTTTCGTAATTGGGTATGTGACCCCACCGTGTGTGGAATACCCAAGTGGCGCACCTTGGCTTTATTTTCGAGGACGAAAATTCCCAAGGTGGGGAGAATGTAATATCCCAAAAAATTAAGCGTTAAACAGTGACCTCGAGATCCGTGCCTGACTGGTCATAGGTTTGACCAAGTGATGGTCAAACAATAGACTCACGAAGTGATAAACTGATGTGATGTAAATGAAACCTAAGTGTAGTGTATAGTGTTAATTTAGAGCCACATACACCTATCTCTTGTGTATGCGCTTAACACCGAAATCTGAGAGAGAATATAAGGGTTTAATAACCCTAGAATTCTTTTGTTTGGTTGGTGAATGAGAGTTAAGAAGAGAGAGAGAGAGAAAAGGTAATTAATACTAAGGAGTTATTGTGGCTGAATTGGAAGGAAGATTGAGCAATAAATGTCGGATTCAACGCGATTGAAATCGTTGGAACAAAGCTGGAATTCTAGCCATTCCAACCTAGATATTTGATCAATTGAGATTGATTGGAGGTGAGTTTGTTAGAATTAAATGCATAGATTTTTGTTACTGATTAAATTCAGTCAAGTATAATTTAAATGATAGATTAAAAACATAGAAAAGAAAGAAAAATAAGAAGGAAAAGATTTGGAAGAACAACCCGAAAAGGGGCTAAGTCTGGACAAATTGATTAATCGAATTTGGAAATCGATTAATCGATTTTGGTCTAGAAGTTGAAAAAGCAAGGATGCCCGATTTTGATTAATCGATCTGAAAATAGATTAATCAATTTTGAAAGTCGATTAATCGATTTGGAAATCGACTAATCGACTGGGTACCTCCAATGGCTGTAGAAATAAAACTTGGAGAAATCGATTAATCGATTTTGAGTTTCGATAAATCGATTTGGGACCAACTAATCGATTTTAGATTTTCGACTGCTCGATTTGAGAATCGATTTAACCATTTTGGGGAATTCGATTAAGTGATTTGGAATCGATTAATCAATTTTGGATTTTCGATTAATCGGTTTTGGGAATCGAGTAATCGATTTAAGGTTCGATTAATCGATTTTGGCAGTTTCTCTTGACTTCTTAATTGGACATTGAGGTTCATGGAGGGTCTAGGACCCTCTCTATTACATCTTTAGTGATATGTTGCATGTGTTATGATGTACCATAGGTGGTACGTGTGAGAGCAAGCATAAGGAGCCTTGCAGGACCTTGATGTTTGAACCTTCAGAGACTTGAGGCAGGGAACACCTTGAACATGTACTTTAATTGCAAGAGCATGTATGTAGTGATATAGAAATCAAATTGAAAATGTTTTAACTGAGTAAAGCTTTGTAAAAATGGGTGTGTGTGTGACACCAAGAAAGTGATAAAGGCATCAGTGTGATGCGAGTGACTGAGATCAAGTAAACTAATGAAAATGAGGCATCCCCAGGGGATGAGAAAGTGTTAAATGCATCAGTGTGATGCGAGTAATTCAGACATCCCAGGGATGTAAGTAAGATTGAATAACTACTGTTAAGGCCTAACTGATATAAGATAGTGCATTTACACGGTGAACAACTATATGTAAAGCACATGTTATTTTTATTATTTGAGGTTTAATTAGGATACCCCACCAACGTAGCGGGATACCCACGACTGACTCAACAGGATATCCGTGATCGGTACGGCGGCCAATCCGTACACCAGTGTGGAGGTCTATCCGTACATAATAAGTACATCCCAGGGATGTTGATATGTGATTTAACCCCGTCACCTATGAGAAAGGGGCTTGGGTTGTATTCCCAGGGAATACATATAACTACTGTCTATTTAGACGACGATAGAGGGTATCCCATCGGGGCTCGATGCTATATTGCTCGGGGATTACTTAAGTTAAAGATTTAAGTTTTGTTTTAGGCTTATTCAGTGTCATTCATGATCAATTAACAGTAAAGCGAAACATGCAAACCACCAGTAAAAAAATTGAATACAAATTGTCATCTTTTAAACTATTTTTCCAGCAAGTGCATAAATACATCATGCTTAGAATATCATGGAATATATGTGAGATTTTGACTTATATGTTCATTGTGTTATTCCCTATTGAGCTAGGTTGTAACTCACCCTTTAGACTATACGTCGCAGGTCCAATGTTAGCAGCGGCCAAGGCTTCGGGAGACGCGGATCCGAGTGATTCGGATTACGTGCCTGGGGACGAGTTTGAGCCCCCTCCTGAGAACTTCTTCTAGGAGACTCCGCTGAGTACTTTGAGAGAGTAGTTTTTGAGAGCACATTGATACGGCTTGATATGTCAAGCCTTTATTTTGATAAACAATGTAATAAATTGATATTTTTTTTTTTGCGAACCATCTGAGGTGATCTGTTTATCACTGATGGTTCGGATCGGTTCTCTCTTCATGCAGTGGCATGAAAGTAGAACTGTCTTTTGAGTTTACACTTAGAATAGTATTTTACTTCCACATCGTATAATTATTGATCCATTTTGTCTCGATATTGCTTGTTATACCAATGTTTCGTACATAGCCATGTGGCACGGTCTAGAGGATCGTGCTGATGGCATGGGTTTTGGGGTGCCAAATTTTAGGCTGTCACAAAAAGCTATCTCCTCAACCCTCCAGTTTGGTACCACCAGTACCCGGGAGACCACTCCTAATGTATCTCTCAATGACAGAAGTCTCGATAGCATAACGAGACTGGAAGAAGATAGCAGGCCATCTACTATCTGAGCAAGAAATCCATCAATTACGAGACATGTTATTCTTATCTAGGGAAAGCATGCTTAGCTCTCATTTGGGCTACACAGAGACTTCGCCACTACTTGTTATCTCAAGCAGTTCTTCTTCTGGCATGAATGGATCCATTAAAGTACTTGTTCAAAAAGCAAGCTCTCACTGGACAGACGGCGCGCTGGCAGCTCCTCTTATCAGAATTTGACATCACGTATATCACTCAAAAGTCAATCAAGGGGCAAGCACCGCTAATCATCATGGCAATAATCCTTTACCTGATTATGAATCATTGAGAACTGAATTCCTAGATGAGAACATCTTGTTCATGGCAAAGGATGATGCAGAAGAGGCAGAGGAGTCCTGGGTAATGCACTTTGATGGGGCATCAAATGCTGAAGGTCAAGGAGTCGGTGTTGTTCTAATCTTGCCAAAAGGGTCCCACGTATCAGTTTCCATCATGCTCAACTTCCCTTATACCAACAACATGGATGAATATGAAGCCTGCGTAGCAGGACTACAAGCAGCTCTCGACCTGAATGTAACTCATCTCAGGGTGTTTGGCGACTCGCAGCTGATCATATGCCAGATAAACGGAGAGTGGAAGACAAAAGACAAGAAGTTGATCTCGTACCATGAGCACCTCGAAGATCTGATAGCATGCTTTGATGATGTTACTTTCTCCTATGTCTCACGAGCGAGAAATCGATTTGCCGATACACTTGTAACCTTGGCATCAATGGTTGGAATTCCATATGACGTCGAAATGAAGCCAATCATGATTGGACAAAGAAACGAGCCAACCTTTTGGCTCCAGATCGAGGGATCCACAAAGTTAGACGATGAGCCTCCATGGTTCTCAGATATCAAGAATTTTCTCAAAACTCGAGCGTTTCCTAAAGGCCCCACTATGTGAAAATGATATAAAAACCACTACAGTAATATAAAAAAAACCGCTGCTCAAAACAATAGTTTAATAATCCACTGCCTAAAACCATGGTAGTCTAATAATCCACTGCTTAAAACCATGGTATAATAACCAAACCCTGCTGGCAGGTGTCGAATTTGGGCCGATCACGAGCCAACCCATTCAACCCACAGTTAGATTTATACATCTAATCCCCGTGATTTGCTTTTCATTTTAACCCTAGCCCCACTCTCTCTCTCTCCTCTCTCCTCTCTCCTCTCTCCTCTCTCCTCTCTCCTCTCTACAAAACATATGAAACCCTAATCCATTTTCTCAACTGATCCAGCGAAGAAATGCTCTGATCGGTGCTCAAATCTGGCTGCATTCCTTCTCCCACTCTGATTAATACTTCTATCAATCTGGTTCAAAGTTAGCTGGCTCCTTCTCTCAATTTGGTCAGATCACCGAGAGGGTTTTGAATGGATTCTTACAAAGTATTATTTTTTCATCGGATCGTTACCAACTATCTAGGGTTTTGATTCGATCGAAGGTAACCGAACTGAATTGAAGGTCAGATCTTGATCTTGTTTCATGTAGGAGCTAGGGTTCTTCATCAATCGAAGGTCAGATCTCGTTCTCCTTCTTACTCTCTTAACTCTCCAGATTCAGGTCATCTCCCTCCTCCTCAAACCCTAACTCTCCAGATTCAGTCTTCTAGAATAAATTGTGCACCTCCTTCTTCGATAGCCTAACTCTACAGATCCTTCTTCGATAGCCTGAAAGTTCTCCGACAACTGCGCACCTTCTTCGATAGCCTGAAAGGGAGCAGGTTTAGCCGCAAGATTCTGCAGAGGTTCCGTCATCTCGGCTTCTCAGCCGTCGGATCTATCAAGATCAAGCTTTTGCTAGCTTGCTGCATCGCGTTCACGCTCTTCTTCATCGCTGGTTACGCAGCTTCATTCATGGGATGGAGTTCCAATGCGTCCACCACCCTCAGAGAATTTTCAATTCTGAGGTACGTAATGTTGTTTTCTTTCTTGTTTTGATGAAATAGTTTTCCTGCGAAATCGTTTACGATCTTATGGAATTTGGATATTTCAGATAGAGATTGTTTTTTATTTGTGAAGGGAATTTCGATTTATAAACCATAGATTAGATCTGGTTTTTTTTTTTTTTTGGTTTGTAATTTTAGTTATCCATTGAGTAGATTAAATTTGTATTGATAGTTCTATTTGATTTCCTTACTTTATGATCCCTAATTAAGTTCCCTCGATTAATTCTAAGTTTTGTAGATTCGGTCTGTTAGAGTTTATAGCAATTGTGGAATTTTTTTCTTTCTTCCTTTTTGTCATTTTGCTAATTTTGGTGAAAATTCAAATTGGTATGATGGGCCAAGCGAGTAGGAGGGAATGTCAAAGGCTTCACTGATGTTCTTTGTATCAGGTCCATGCTCAGAGTTTGAAGAAACCTTATTATTTGTGTTTCCCTTATAAGTATTTTCAACAAGTTGTGATGCTTTGCACAACTTCCTACACAAGTGTTCTACTTCCCTCTGTCCGGTGACAAATACAAGTATGCTGCCAGGGGGCAGCTTCTTGTGAATTGACATAACCTTTTTATAAGCTTGGCCCATATAGTCCACTATCTCTGTTCTTTTTTAGAAGTGAATTGTCACAGGAAATTGTCTAGTTTGGACCTCTATGACAGGTGGTGGTTCACAAAATAGCCTCTTATTTGAAAGAAAATCCTCAACGTGCAATGTAGCACTCATAAGCACAACCTTTAACTCTGTAATCATATTTTCAGGGCCAATTTTCACTCCTGAAAGCACCTTCTCTTGTTGTTCTGCATATAACCTCTATCATCCAAATACAACATCATAAACAAGGAGAAAAAGAGATGTAAGCAATATTAGGAAAAACAAACAAAAAAGAAAAGAAAAGTTGTTGTTACTACCACACCATTTTATGTTACAGCCACCTCACTTAAACAAAGGAAACTTTTGATGACTGCTTTAAATCGGACGATGGAGATTGTTCGTCCCAATCTTCCACCAATAGAGGTTGAGATCATGGGTCTACTATCAGACAATCAGATGTTGATTCCATGTGACATAGATCCCAAAAAATGAATGTGAACACTGATGGTGCACTGATCACGTTCAGTTTGTGGAATGTGTGCCACTTGGAATCAGCATCTGACCATTTGATTATAGACCTATAAGCTAAAGATCTATTGTGTGGTAGATATGGACGAAAAACAATCTCCATTATCTGATTTAAATCAGTCAACATATTTTTTCCTTTGTTTTAGTGATGTGGCTGTAACATAAAGTGGTGTGGTAGTAACACCAGCCACAAAAAATTCTATCACTTCCTTTTGATATAGAAGCAACAGTTGATGTTCTCACCTGGCACACACACATAACACAGGAAAGCATTCCGATAAGTATGTCTGTGTTCAAGCTCCTCTCATGAGCCTCATCCAGAATAATAACGGAATATCGCTTCAATAAGAAATCACTCTGCACAAGAAGGCATGGATCAAAGGCAACGTCGATAGAATTGTCAAATCATTTATGCAAAAAAAATGTAGTACACAGAGTCATTATTATGCCCTAAAGAAATAGATCTTTTCCCTTTTCGACTTATTCCCAATCTCCCACTTTTGCACTATGGTTATGATTATGGTAGATGGATAATTCTAGACCACCATATGGACAATAAAATCAGTTAAGATAAGTGAATGGGTGAGAACCAACAAAATCAGTTAAGATAATTTGAGTTTGCATTTTGTTGGGTGAGAACCAACAAAATCTAGCGCTCTGTAGTTATATTGGACCGAAACCGAAACATTTCGGCCGAAATCAAAATTTTGAACCATGGAAAAAGTACTTTGGGAACACTAAAATAATAGAAAGAGTACCTTTAAATTCATCCATGGAATCTTGGAGTTCACCCACATTGAAATCCATTGACCCATTTTTTGTCCCAATCTTTCACATAATAGATCTTAAGATCATGGACGTACCATCAAACAATCAGGTTTTTTTATTTCACATGACCACATCCCCAAAAAACAACCTTAAAATCAGGTTTGAGCATATGATGAGTTCCACATGATGTTAAGGTCATTGTTAGGGGATGTGTGCAACATGAAATAAAAATTGATTGTCAAAATATACACTCATGATCTCAAGATCCATTGTGTTAACTATTGGGAAGAAAAATGATGCCCACCATCTAATTCAAAGCAGTCAATGAATTTTTAAGTGAGTGAAAACACAGATTAGGTGGGTGAATTTAATGGTACCCTAAGAGAAAAGACAAGATAATCTTTTGTGTAATTCTTTCCACCCATAGTCGCCATTCAAATATATAGATTACATCTCTAATCATATGTTAGAAATAAAGAAACTAATAACTAAAGAGGAAATATAACCAACGGGCAAATTTCTAATGAAAATGCAAACTCAAATTTGCCAAGGAGCATGTGGCTGCTCTAGGATTCAGATGAGAACATGAAAGAGAAAAATAAATAAAGGGAACTCTCGGAGATCCGATTCAAATCTTGGGCATTAATGTGGACATGTCCTATTTATGTACCCATGGAGATATTGGAGTTCACTGCAGGGGTTTAATAGGGTTTTGCTGATAGTGCATGTAAGGCTGGCTGCATTAGTGAAACTTATGATCAAGACTTTGGAGCTTTTGTCCTCTGATAATATTTATTACATTTATTTTCATTCCTTGACACCATTTTAACTCCTTTCTCCCTTATTATCATTTTACTTAAACTCAGACGAGAAACGGCATGCCAATTAATTTTTTTAGTTCTTTTTTATTGTTTGACTGTGGGTTTTGTACTCATATCAGGTGATCAGCTTGCAATAGGAAAGGAAACTGGCCGTCGTTTGGGAATGGGCACCAAGCAAGATATGTATATTCAATGCATAAATGAATTAGGCCTGCAAATGGGTTGGGTTAGATTTTTTACCCGTCGGGTTGGGTTGAAAATCCTGACCTTTTTAATAAACGAGTCAGGTTCAAGTCCTAGTTATTTAAACCCTGCTTTTTCGAGGCATAATAGAAATAAAATTATAAAGAAAATTATTTTTACAGCAGGGTGTAACAAAGCCAATTGCAAGTCATAATACTTGCGAGTTGCGACCTTTGACATGCTCGAATCTTACTAAGCCTGTTTATTTCTGATTTAAGTATTGGACTTTCATTTGATACTAATCATTCTTGTGATGACCAATGGGTTCTCTTATCATTCATTTGATTATGGAATTTTACTATTATGATCATTAAATTTAATTTTGAAATTATCATTCGTTCTTAATTGCTTTGTAGGCGGAGGGTTGCGCTGATGCTCAAGTGATCTATGGTTTTCTTGATTCAAACCAAATTGGGCAAACACATTCTCTGTATTACAGATCTTATGCTTTGCATTTGGAATCAAAGAATAAGTTGAGGAAGGCAGATGATATTTTCAATCTTGGGATAGTGAGGTGAGATTCATGGTCAGGAATTCATGTGTTGGATTGCCCATAGAAAAAAAATTGTGCCGATCATGTTTAAAATTTTGGATGATACTGAAAAATATCAGCAATACGTCTCAGTATTAGACGCCAACAATGCATTCCCCTGTTGGTTTGTATTGGGATGATCTAATCGCATAGTTTAAAATCTTGGATGATACTGAAAAATATTGGGCAATGCGTCTTGGGATTAGAGCCCAACTGTGCATGCCATATTGTTTTTATCAGACGGTACAAAACAATATGGGTTTATTCCGAAGCTTGTCACTGATACAAGTTTCTATTAGATGAAGCCAATATGTTCCGTCTCGACATTGGAGCCGAATGTTATGAGCTCTGGTTTCACAATTTTAAACCTTGACCAATCTTCAATCTTAAACCCGTTTATTACTTTGGGTTCAGCCGGGTTATAAAATAACCTATGATAATATACAATTAAAATTATTGAAAAATGCTTATGGCATTATTGGTTTCTATTTTATGAAATTTCTTGCCTCGATTTATGGATCGGATAGTTCAGATCAATATAGACCCATTGTTGGATAGAGGTAGGGGCACCACCCTCTATCTGTGATGTCACTAAGGGACACCCAATATAAACCTTACATTTCATTATTGCAACTGTTTCACTTTTTTCAAACAGCATTTAAATATTGGGTCTTGTTATATTTTTCGGAGTACAGTAAAAATTTCTGTTCTTTCGTTTTGCATATAGTTCTAAACCAACAATTTTGTATAAAAATTTCTACGTCACTATATTTTCCTGTCTTAATAAGTTTTTAATTAGTTCCTCTCAAAACTTATTTAACTTGCTCGGTCATGAAGTCGATTCACAAATTTCAGTAGTACAGGTTCATGTTGGTACTTTAAACTATGTTATCATATGATGCAACTTATCCTTTAGCCTGTTCCTTTAAATACTGTTCAGGAACTAGAGAATATTGATTTTTTACTTATATATTTCTTATATTATCATTCAGTGTCATAAATACTATTTTTCTTTTAAACTCTTCTTGCGATGTGGCAAAAAGCTTCGATTTTGATCTTTTTTCATTATGATGCTGTTGTATATGCAAGAAACATAAGCTATTTTTTCAGTTGACTAATTATTTATTTCGTTTGACTATTAAATGTACTAGGAAGGCACTACCCGTTCACAAGTTAGAAAGTGCATACAAGAAATTTCTCGTACGCTCAATGCGAAGACAGAAAGCTGTTGAAGTAAGCCACTGAATGCTATAGAACTTCCTCTTTCTGTCTCTCACTCTCTCTCTCTCTCTCTCTCTCTCTCTCTCTCTCTTATAGTATGAACGAGGAGTTCACATTTTTACATCTTTTGTATCTACACGAAGAACCAATAGATGATCACCAACCAGTTCGAAGCTTTGGAACCGTTTTGGCTGCATCGGGTGCTCGTAAGTTTTTCTGTAGTTTTCATTTTTAAAATTGTTTTAGTACTTATGTTACTTTTAATGTGGCAGGAAGACAAACTACTGAGAAATATGATATTGCTAAAAAGAAGGCAAAGCTACAAAGGTGAGCATTTGAGTCTTTTTTGAGGAAGCAATCATTTATGATTTACCTAGCAGATTATTCTTCAGGTTACTCTTGGTTCTGTAGAAAGGGAGTTTACACATTATTATTTTAAGAATTAATAGTGATGTAAACTACTTACAATTGAAGAAACAATCAAGAGTTGAAGAATCAACAAAGGAGAAAGAGTTACTTTAGAAGTAGAATATAAAAGAATTTCTTTCTCAAATCTGAAAATTTCAATCATAAAGCTTAGCACAGAATATAGCGCCAGCCCTGATAAATCTCACATTTATAGCTTCTAAGAGTAGATGACTGATTGAGGAATGAGAAACTCGCAACAGCATCTGCCTTGGATGTGCTAGGTGAAATTCACAGTAGCGTCAGCAGCACAGTTGTTTTACTAAGAAATGGTACGTGCGACTTACAATGTTTGATGTGATTGCCATTGACGCAGCAATTCTAATCGACTTTTCTTTCCTACTTAAAGCAGTTAATGACCTTCACGGGCATCACTTGTGCGTAGCTACTAGAATGAGTGATTTCTGAGTCAAAATCAAATAGAATATGCACTTGTTGATGCTTCCATCCTCAACTCACATATTTCAGTCATTCCAAACTAACCTCGGTCTAGGGATATAAAAGAGCAAGCAAATATTGAATGGCATCTCACATCATTTCTCATAAAATAAAAAGGTATAAAAAGTCCCAAAGTTGAAAACTGGAGGTGTAATTGAAATGGCTTCATCTGGTATGTTAAGGCCCTGTGTGGCAACTTTTTTTCAAAAAGCATTATTCAAGGGTAAAAAGTTTAGGTGAAAAGTCCATTTCACCTAAAGTGGGATGGTTAAAGTGTTATCTTAAGAAATGGTTAGGAGGGTTCCCTATTTCTTACCGCTATAGGAGTGGTCATATTCTCTGATTGAGTGGCTTTTGTAAATCTCTTACAGAAAATTAGCACAGCAGAACATACAAAGGCAATCAGCCATCTTCGGTAAGTGATATTGATGCTGGCATGTGCTTTTCTTAATTGGATTATAATAATAGAAATTAATGCCTTATAATCTCTTAGTGTTGTAGTATGCATGATTGCTTAATACAAAAGAACAAGTTGATTTTATGTTTAACCAATCTTTTATCAGCTCTGCTAATGGACCCGGCCATGGTCAACCAAGTCTGATTGCAACTCTTTTTTTTTGGTTAATAAATCAATTGTTTGGATGTTGCTTATGGAGATATTATTTAAAGCAAGGACCATTATATAAAATTTGTATTATATAGAAAAGGGTGCCTTTATTTCCAACCCAAGATTCTTCCTTCTCAATCCACGTTTCACGTGTTAAAACTGTTACTGCTTTGAATTAAGATGATAAGACATTATTTTTACACAACGGATCTTGAAATCATGGGCCTACATCATACGGTCAGATTTTGATTCCACATGGAACACATCCCAAAAAGTGATCCAAGAACCACGTGTGATTTATGCCATGATGGTATTCGTTTTTTGGGAATACAGATTCAGGTATCAATAAGGAAACTTGATTTGTTTTTATGTTTCTTTTTTTTCACGGTTTATCAAAAAACTAAACTGTTATTGTAGGATCAATTTTATATATTTATCAATAAGTTTCCATTTTGTTTGTGAATTTTAATATTTTTTACTTTTTAATCTTTTTTTTTATTTTCTCCAATTTTTTCTTCAAATTTTTTCTTGAACTGGCTGAATTTTGCCTATTGTTTTTCAAATTTTAACCTTGCCGATCCCCGAGTTGCTATGCTAAACACCAGTCATCTCAATTGAGAACCCTCCTATAAGTTCTATCATTGTTCCTACCATAGTTGTAACAGGCCAAGAAAAAAAGTGCGTATTTGACAGGATTTCCCCTCTTCCATTACAGTATATATTTTTCTGTTTATTTACTCTTCTCTCTCATTCCACTGCCAAATAGATGCTCTTTTCAGTAACCTGCTTCAGCCGTATGTTGTAGAAAAAGTTGTTGCTCAGTCAAATTATTCACAATGAATTGTGGAGAAGAGACCACAGAGAGCCACGGACCCCTTGGTTTCAGTCACTGATGTCAGGAAATTTGTCAATGAAATCATCTCTAAAACATCAACGGTGGTCTTGTCAGTGGTAAATAGAATGATTTTTGCATGCTCTTGTTGATTTCAAGCTCCATTATTTTAGATTGCATTGGTGAATAATGCAGTTTACTAAGGAATCTATTCAACAACATGGGGAGCATCTTGGACCTCTAGAATTGGATGGTGTCAAGAAGCGACTAATTTTCGATTTGGAGAACCTGACGGTGAGTACTAAATAATGTTGTTGGAATAAGATGTAATTTATCATTCATTTTAGCTTCTATACTCATGACATTTTTGATGTGATCGTATCAAGATAGAGATACCAGAGCATTTGCCGAGGATGGAGAAATTCTCAATGAGATAATTACGCAAAGCCGTGGGGAGATTAGGCGAACGAGTAGTCTGAAAATAAGCAGTTCAACTGGTACGCCAAGTGCAGATTCAAAAGGCGTTCATAGCCCACGTTTTTTCGATAAAGCATGTAGTCCTTGTGTAAGTGAATTGAGACAGGAGCTAAGTCCTCAAATCGGTGGAAGGGGCCCGTATAGCCCAAGAGGTGGAGAATTGAGACCATTCAATTTGGGAACAAGTTTGTCACGAAATTCTACTTCATAGTAACAAGGAGTGATGAACTTATACTAAAATGATCAGACACAATATTCATTTTGTTGTATATTTTAAAAGGTTGGATCAGAGGTTGACATGTAACCTTTTATTTGAATAAAAGAATTAGACATCTATTTTTTTTATTAATGGCATTGAATGATTTGCATTTGAGTTGAATGGATGTGTTAAAATATGAGATTAATAGTTTTTTTTCTTTATATAATTTTTTTTAATGCATTAAAAAAAGCATAAATTAAAAAAATATTATTTTAAAAAAAATTGTATAAAATATCGTCGACGTAATTTTTTCTTTTAAAAAAAATTTGCATAAAATAACCACTACCAAAAGCAGTGGTATTTTTTCTATGACTGTTAAGAGCAGTTGTTGTTGAAGTTCATAAACCACTGTTTTGTATAGTGGTAAAAAAAAAAAATCACTCCTTTTTTTACAACTGTTTAGGGCAGTGGTTTTTTGAAAAAAAAATCACTGCTTAAGGCAGTGGTTTTTTTGGCTTTTTCACATAGTGCCCGTCTAAGACGGACAAGCGGACCATCTAATGTTTAGCAGTGAATTACGTCATCTGTAGCTAGTGCCTCTACAAGCGATCATATAATAACATCCTGCTTAAATGCCTGACTAAAAGCAAGGCAGCCAATATCATGAAAGAGATCCACGAAGGAGTATGCGGGACTCACGTAAATTGGCACATGCTAGCAAAAATAAATCCAATGACAAGGGTATTTTTGGACTACCATGGAAACTGGCTGTTGCAAGCACGTTCAAAAGTACTACAAATGTCAAGAACACTCCAATCTGATACATGCCCCAAGCATAGATCTCCACAGCATGACCACTCCATGGACATTTGTCACATGGGGCCTCGACGTCGTCGGAAAGGTCAACCCACAAGCTTCTAATGGACATCAATTCATCCTCGTCGCCATTGAGTACTTCACAAAATGGGTAGAGGCGGCATCCTATGCAAACATCATGGCCAATCATGTCGAGAAATTCATCAAGAATAATATTATTTGTCGGTTCGGCGTGCCAAAAGACATCATTACGGATAATGGCACCAACTTTGCGAATAAGCGCATTAGAATCTTTTGCGAGTAGTACAAGATCAAACATCATCGCTAGTCACCATATCGATCGTAAACCAATGGAGCCGTAGAAGCTTCCAACAAGACTGTGATCCGAATCCTTGAAAAGATGGTCGTCACGTACTAGGATTGGAGTGAAATATTACCATTCGCACTATGGGCCTATTGAATGTCGATCTGTACCGCTACAGGGGCTAACACCATTCTACCTTGTGTATGGAACCGAGGCCGTGCAACCAGTTGAAGTCGAAGTACCTTCCCTCCGTATCCTCATCAAATCCGATCTGCCAAAGGTTGAAAGAGAGAGATCCTGTTTCGAACAATTGAACCTGATCGATGAGAAAAGGCTCCTAGCCTTGTGTCACACCCAGACCTATCATAGGAGGATTGCGCGTGCTTACAACAAGCGTGTTCGCACTCGAGATTTGAAAGTAGGTGAACGGTACTCAAGAAAATCTTCCTTTCTCTCCATGCTGATCTAAGAGGGAAGTTCAAGCCCAACTGAGAAGGACCTTATGTCATTCGAAAAGTACTCCCTGGATACGCACTTCACCTCGCCACCATGGACGGAGAATGCTTTCCTGAGCCGATCAACGCTGATATGTCCGACGATTCTACTCCTAAGTCTCCCGCAGTAAGGTAAGTACTGATAAAAATGGATATGTAACTACTTACAGACTCTATAAAAGAGGCCATCATTTCAAAGCCAGGTAGCCAAAAATAGTCTATGAATACTCATACCCTTTGTTACACTCGTTGAGCCATTAGCCTTTCTTTCGTAACCCCCTCCCAAAAACAGGAAAAAGTTGTATATACCGAAAAAAAAAAAAAGAGAGAGAAGAAAAAGAGTTACCATCAAAATCCAAAAAAAAACAAAAAAGTAAAATTCCAAAAAGAAAATGTCTGAAAAGAAAACAAAAAAAACAAAAAAAAATAGAAAAGGAAAAATCATGGGGGATGTACAGTAAAAATCTCACAAGGAAGAAGTGTATTATGGCAGCTAAAACTCAATCAAGAAAAACCTTTAAACCCAAGAATACCTTCAAAATTTCTAACCTATCCCTTCTAACCCGTGGCCACAATACATCCCTGAAGAAAGCCCTCTTTAAGGTCGGTGAGTAGTCATAGTATCTGTTAAGTCAGCACGAGCCAAGCTAAGAGACAACAAAAGAATTCCATCCAGCCGGCTATGACAGAATCGACGTCCATGTCATGGTCTTTGAGAAAACGAATGAGAAAGAAAAGAAAATGAAAAATATACAAGCTCAAAGTAAAAAGGAAGTGGTGAAAACCTGAAAGGGCGCAATGGATAAAAAGAGCAAACTTGTGCGGACCAGGCAAAAACCTGAAAAAGCGCTTGGAATAAAAAGAGCACAAACCCATGGACATAGTAAAAACATGGAAGGGTGCTGCGGGTAAAAAAGAGGGCGATAATGGGCATGGCGAAAACCCATCTTTGGTGCTGTGAGTAAAAATATTTTAAAAGAAAAAAAAAAAATGAAAAAGAAAAGAAAAATCATTCAGTTACTCCTTTGGTTATATTTACGGGCTATCTGGTCTTCAATCGGGCCGCTCATGTTTGCTCAAATCGGATCCTTATCAATTAGATCTTCAGATTGTACCATCAAATGCATGACCAGAGGTAAGGATAAAAGGTTAACTCAATCTAAAGGGATGGACGTTTCGACCTTAGTAAAAATACTGAGCCTCGCTCAGGTCCGACCGCATAAACGGGTTCGACTATACTCAAAATGGGACCCCTTACATTCGTCTCATTGTTAAGGCATCAAACAAAAAAAGAAGAAAAGAAAAAAAGGTAAAAATCCAAAAAAACTAAAAATATATACTCATTTTTTACGTCCATATACATATTTGCAGCATTGTACTTTTATCTCAAAGAAGAGAGAGAAAAAGGAAAAGCAAAAAAAAATCTTAAAATATAAGTTTTTGAAGAAGAAAAATTAAAAAAATATAAGTAAAAGTTGCTTCTTCTGTTAATCAGGACGCACATTTGTTATCTGTATAACAAAAAAGGGGACTGACGTTTTCTTGAGAACGCACAGAAACATCAAATGGTCCAAAGCCTCGAAGCAGGCAACCTATTGACGATGAACAGATCATATGAAGCATCTCACAACTCACGTCGGTCTATTTAAGAAAAAAATAGAAAAAGCAATCCTTTGAAAAAGAAAAAAGAAATCTATGTTTTCGTTGTACTTTTTGTCACGCACAACTACGCACATGCTCGCTTCAATACGGTAAAATATTAATATTTTACTCACAACACAGTTGTGTTAAATTAATGTCCTAAATCTAAGGTTAGCCTTAGATCTTTCCATCCTACTTTAAAGTAGAAGCAATCAGGTCACTCTCGGTTAAACAGTCAATGTTTCAATTGGATTGATTCCACCACTAAATAAGAATACATATCGAACAACTATGTTCATGTATGGATGCGGAGGGGATCTTTTCTCGTGCTTATTCTCAGTCGCAGGCTTAAAAAACCTATACGGTATCCCTATAAAGTATACATCTTATGTCTAGGTATCCGTAGGATGGTCATTTGTTTTCGTAAATTTTACGCGGATGGGATTTGAATCGGGACTTGCATCGCCTTATTATGTATTGGCCCTAGTAGGTCCATGTTTCTGCATAGTTAATATGTTTGTAAGATCATTATCAGAAGTGGCACACACTCCCAAAAAGCGTTGCAACATCAATATTCACTCCACTCGGATAGTGTGCTAAAGTAACTTCAAGGTCATGAGTTCACTCAAAGATCTCAAACCCTACCTCGCGTAGGGGCACCCTTGACCAATCAGAGTGGGGCAATCAATGCCTCATAAGATTGGATACAAACTGTTGATCTTCGCGTCATTACTTTACGTCAATCTTTAAGTATGGGTCGATCACCCTCCCGCTCGCGGGACCATTATATTTGAAATGAAACTTGAACATCAAATATCATCAATCATTTCACCATCTCGCTAAGCACTTAGGGACTGATAGTCTCGAGGAACGGCCGTTTTCCCAAGTGTTGGGCTTCTGCTACTCTCCATCTCGAGTGACAGACATTTTCCTAAGTGTTGGGCTTATGTCACTCTCCATATTTTTTACCTTTTTTATGTTTGAGGTTTGTTTCGAATACAGCAGACCTGATAGTGGTGCCTTAGGCCTCTTCGAATGTCTTTTTCTTTAACATACGATCATTAGTGATCGGATACCAAAGAGGGGCATCTATAGACACTCAAATTTGGCTCAAGGCCCGATCGACACATACGTCGAGAAAGGCGTACACCCGAGCTTTTGAAAGCACCTCCCGAACCCTTGGAGCTTAACCCTAAACTTTTAGAACCTTTCCCAAACCTTAGGAATCAACTCTAACCCATAGAACCCTTCCCAGACCCAGTTTGAACCAGCCAGAGCAGCAAATGGAAAGACGAATGCCAAAGTTTACATAGACATCTATTAGAGCTAAGACATATACCACTGAAAAGTAGAAGTTCTTAGCTTTTCAACTAGCTAAGAATCGCTTGATTCCGAGTTATACATCAAAAGATATGGTGATTCGAAGATTGCAAGAATATGCTGGAATTTGGTTAGGCGTGCATAGTATGCATGCCCGACCAAATTGTGGCCGATTTTGGCTAGGCATGCATATTATACACGCCCCACCAAATCGACTAAAACTGAGCTGGGCCCCCACGGGTCTTCACTTCCAGAACCCTTTTGGCCTGGTTCTTAACATAGGCGCGCATATTATGCACGCCTTCATTAAAATTCAGCTTTTTTGCAAAAATGGCTGAATTTCAACTGTTGGGTTTGGCTTGTGGACCACCCCAATGTTTGGGGTGGGTTTCTTTAAGACCCTAGTACCCCCACTAGCCCTCTTTATCACCCTTATGCTACTTAAAACCCCACCCTATCATCTACCATTAAAACACAATTCCTACCACCTATCTAAGCCTTAGAAATCCTAAAAAACCTTAGATCCCTATTACCTATTTGCTAACCCAATTAGGACCTTAACCCCTCACTAATCCCCTCTCCTTCTATGAATAGAGACCCCCCCCCCCCCCCCCCCTCCCCCCTTGTTGAGCCACTTGAAAATTTTCCAAAAGAGAGAAAACTCTAGAGAATTCCCTCCCTATTTTCGAGCCTTAATCCTCTAAACTTTAGAACTTCGGTTCTTCCCTCACACCCTTAGCCTAGATCATCATCATCATCATCATTCCTAACCTCCTAAGCTCATACCCCCTAAACATAGCAAGCTAGAACCCCTCCCTAAACATTTGTGCTATTGGAAACCCGCGGTGTTGCTCTCACGTGAGGATCCAACTACGATGCTACAAGGGCCCGAGAGCTTCGGCTCTCCCCTCTATTCCTCTACCTTCTTTGCTTTTCTTCTATCATAGAATTTGAGCCGTTACGCCGCTGAAATTTCGGTAATTGTGGGGGGCTCAAATTGGATCGGAGTGCCTTGGGGCAAGAGGAAGTGCCGTTCAATTTTTATTTTTTTCTTACATTTGGCTATAGTAGAGACCGCTTACGAGCGAGTCAATCAGGTGCCTAACACCTTCCCGATTGATAATCGAAGTCCTTACCCAAGAGACTTTGGCATGGACCGGTAATCCAGAGTCATAATCTAGCACTTCGGTGCTCATGATATTGATTTGGGGGTATCCTAGCACACCAAAAGCTCCAGGTGGCGACTCCATTCATTGAGTGCATTGTCGCGACGGATTAATTTAATCTACGGTTGCACAGTCTAGTTCAATCCATTATAAAAATTTTGGACCAATCTCCATTTAGCTAACCCAAGATGTGGGCATTTTAATAGCAGATCTGCGAATCTTTTCCAAGCTTCGTAAAACTTTTCATTCTCGTCTTGGACAAAATCACAAATTCCACGCCTTAAAGCATTAGTTTTTGCCATAGGAAAGAACTTTAAGAGAAACTTTGTAACTAACTGATCCCATGAGGTTATGGATCCAGCTAGGAGGGAATTCAACCGAGCTTTTGCTTTGTCCTTTATGGAAAAAGGAAGCAAGCGCAACTTCCCAACTTCTTCCTTGAAATTATGAAATTTCACTGTAGAGCAGACCTCTAGGAAATCCTTAATGTGCATGTTGGGTCTTCCCTTTCCATGCCATGAAATATGTGAAGGGTTTGAATTACATTTGTACACAACTCAAAGTATGTGGCATTTGTAGTAGGATGAGTTATACATGAGGGGGAATTGGTAGTGATAGGCACAAACAACTCCCTAAGTGTCGGTTCCTCGGGTTGCTCAGGTGCGATCTTCCATTTGCAGCCATTGTATTCAAATCAAAATCTTCTATTTCTCTTTCGCTTGCAATATAGCTCCTTTACGACGCATACGGCGTGTAAGCTCGATCTCAAAATCTAAAGGTGCTACGATTTTTGTGCATGGACGATCTAGTTTGCATACACAAGGCCTAAACACCAAGATTTTTCAAATGAATTTTTATTTATTTTTTTATTTTTTATTTTTTTTAAAGACTAGTAGAAAGATTAATTTAAATCTAGAAAGTTCCTAAGACTAATTTTTTTTAATTTCTAATATTTTCTATTTGTCATCCCCGATAGTGACTCCAAAAACTTGTTGTTTTCAAAAGTGTTACTCACAAGTGCACAAGTCGTACCGTAATAAACGGGTCTAGAGTACGAGGTCGACCCCACGAAAATGTCAGATAAAATATAAAATGATACAAAGTATCAATCTAAGAGCTTACTTGAATTAACACCAATCTTAACCTACCCTACCAAAGTTTTGAGAGATGAAAATATAAACAAACACACAATAATGACTATAATAAAGAGAAAAGAGAAAGTGTTATGATACTAAATCCTCTCATCCTTGATTTATTACTCAAAATATCAAATCCGATGTTTGGAATTAACCAAATGCAAAACCACATAGATTATTGAAGCCAATCAATAAGCTATGAAAAATATAACAATTAAATCAAAATAAATCCTTAATGTATTGCCCTTCCAAACCTCTTAACAATGGAACCTAAACATTCACTGTAGTTGAAATGAATCTAACAACAATGAATAAAAGAGTCTACTTTAATCAATAGAATTTAGATTAATATTTCTAATCACATATCTAAGATCATTGGAAGAGCATAACTAAATCTCATATCTCGGATCCGAGATTAGCGAACTACAATAGGCAAGAATAAATATCAATAATTCCACACAAACATCTAATATCATTTCCAGCCATGGATCTAACCTATGAATAAGCTCTCAAAGGGGGTTCATTAGATTCCAAAACCTTAGAAATTTAGTCACACATCTCTACACAAAACATAAACTGAAATGAAATAAAGCAATAAATATTCATTAAACTTACCCGATTGCAATCCACAAAAGTGCTATTTAATTAATAAAACGGTTACACTTCGATATTTCGTACAATGGATCTTACAAAATTAGGGCTATTCCCCTTTCTAAAAGCTTAAAATAATGAAAAATAGAGAGAAAAATAACAACAATCTGTGAAAGAAAGATCCCCAAACCCTAACTCTAACTTTATCTTTTATAGGGTTCTTTCTAAAACCTTATTTTTTTCCCTCTCACATTTCAAATTTCAAACTTTGCATTCCCGATCACTTAAATTGATCGATCGATTTTAGACCGAACAGAATACTCAATTTTTTTATAATTTTTGATCGATCGATCAATCGATTTTGGTCCGAACAGAAACTACAATTTTCTATATATTTTTCGATCGATCGATCGGTTTTCGTCTGAACAGAATATACAGAATATACAATCTCTTCTTTAAGTTCCGATCAATCGATTCTGGCTCGGATCAATCCATTTTTCCCGATTTCTGTGAGAAGTGATCCCTTGGATCCATATTCCAGTGAATGTCTTCATTATTTCAACACCTATCAGGTTGGATTGAATGTTATTTGTAAGTGGATGAGAGGTATATTTGACCTACATTAAAACATTAAGATCTTATTAATAGAGACATTAAACTTCAGTATGAAAAACTTTATATGATGTGACATACATTGATATTCTCGAATCGTCAAACATGTAGCCAATAGAATTGTATTTGAATTAGCAGACTCGGCTAAAACTTCAGTATCAATTATTGTTAAGTTCTCCCACAATGCCAAATTAATCGATTTTTTACTATTGATCAGATAAAATAATTTAGCACTAATTGAATATTTATTAAATTTTAAATAACTAATAAAATTATTGCAAAATAAGAACTTACGGAGTTGATCATAATCGTATTTCTCTTTGCAACTTCAACACCTTCCTTCTTTAGAGTAACAAAAATTCTAATAGTTATGACAAATCCTAAAATATCTATAAATAAATAATAATAATTAATTAAACACCTATAAAAAATAAAAATTAATCATTAATATTTAATTAGGTCAAAATATTCATATATCTTTCCATACTTGTTTGGTATTCTTCATTATTTATAAATCGACCCAAATTGTTGAAGGTGTCAAAGTAACACTTGGATAAAAGAATATTTGGATGCTTCTTCAATGACTATTATTTTAAAAAAATTTGTGCTAAAGTGAGCAGTATATTTTTGTGAAGTACCTGGTACGAACCCTTAAAACGTTTTCAAATTATTTAATTACTTCGTTATTGAATAAAGTTCCTTGCATGGTTCAAAATTTTGGCCGAAATCTTGCATGGTTCAAAGTTTTGCCCGAAATCATAAGATTTCGGCCGAAATGCATCGGTTTCCATGGCCCCCAAAACGAAATGTACAAAATCTCGGTATCGGTTTCAAGGAAGCAAATTATCGGCCGATAATTTGGTGATTAGTAAAATATCGGCTGATAATTTCAATTTATCGGTCGATATTTTTCTTTTTTAGTAATTTGAATTTTTTTTTTTTAAAAAGCACTGAAATTTCAAAATTTCTGTTTCGGTCAGGACCGAAATCGAAACAAAAACCGAAATTTTGATCCTTGATTCTTGAACCTGTTCACCCTATAATTACAAATAAAAAATTAATAATCATAGTGAAAAGAGCCTTCAAAAATAACTTTTTTAATTGAATCAATTGAAAAATACTTACTTCCTCATCAATAACAAAAATTTAATTACTCGTTCAGTTGAATTGTCATTTCCAAACTTTTGAACCTCCCATAGTCTTATTACTCTCATCTTTAACCTCCATCTTTCATTATAAGGATGCACACACTGGGAGGTTTGATATTTTAGAATTTGCATTATTTGGAATAAAAAAACTATATCACATTTTAAGGTGGGAATGAACACCATCTCTTTCATGTGTAGTGACCCACAGTGTAGTGTACCATTAATCACATGATGGCCTTTGACTGCATCGAATCATATGATAGAAATGTGTAGAGAACAAACGGAGATGCTCTCTAGCATAATTTCTGATGATGAAATAAAAACTGCTTTATGTAATTTTTTATATAAAGTTATCATAAAAATATTATCTGATAGATTGGCACTAGTGCTTCCTTCTGTTGTTCCTTTAAATCAGTCTGCCTTTGTTAAAGGAAGGAGAATTAGTGAGAATGTTTTGTTGGCACACGTATTAGTCCGTAACTTCGATTCTAAAGTGGGCAAAAGAAGAGTTTGTGCTAAAATTGATCTAAAAAAGCCTTATGATAAAATAAATTGGAATTTCATTATGGAAATTCTATATCAGCTTGGTTTTGATAGTAAATGGATGAGTTGGGTTTGGGAATGTATCTCCACTCCTTTCTTTTCGGTCTTAATTAATGGATCTCCTTATAGTTTTTTCAAGTCAAAATGTGGACTTCGGCAAGGCGATCCCCTTTCTCCCCTTCTTTTTACTTTGGTTATGGAATCTTTCACTTGTATGTTAGATGAATGTATCTTAAAAGATGAAATCCGTACTTTTAGGGATACTAATTGTCCTCCTATTTCTCACCTCATTTTTGCGGGCGACCTCTTACTTTTCTTTGATAACTCGGTGCATTCTGCAAGAGGAATTAAAAAATTGTTTGATAATTTTCTCCATGTATCTGGCCTCCAAGTTAATCAACACAAAAGTAAAATATTCTTTAGCACTAATTGTCTACATTCTAGTATTATTTGTGATACCCTTAAATTTACTCAAGGTGTACTCCCTATCAAGTACTTGGGTCTTTCTCTCATTTCGAGTTCCTCACCCATGCCCTTTGCATCCTCCTAATTGAAAAAATCATGCAGAGACTAGAAAGCTGGAAAAGTCAATTCTTATCATATGCGGGTAGATTAGAACTCATTAGATCTGTGCTTAATTCCTTTCATATCTATTGGTCTTCCACCTTTCTGATTCCTAGGAAAACCTTGAAAGTTATTGAAACCATTTTTTCAAATTTTCTTTGGATGGGTCCTTCACTAGGAAGATCTATGCACCCGATTTCTTGGAATAAAATTTGTAAGCCTAAAAATGAAGGAGGTTTAGGTCTAAGGAGGCTTAAACTTTAGAATGATGTTGCTATTATGAAACTATTTTGGCTCTTGGTGAATAATCCTGCATCTATTTGGGTTAATTGGGTCTTGGCCAGATATATTGGGACTAGTGATATATGGTCTTGTTATATTACTAAAGATCATTCATGGGCTTGGAAGGGGATAATGAAAATTAGGGATAATGCAGTAAAAAATATTACCTTCATCATAGGTAATGAAGAGAAAACTAGGTTCTAGAAAGATCCTTGGGTGTATGATCTTCCACTACTTAAAGTTAGAAGAATGATGATCCAGTCAAATATATTAGAAGATGCACTTGTCAAAGATCTTATTGGAAATGAGACGTGGAATCTTCCTCCTCCTTCTACGTTGAGGATGGAAAGAGCATGGCATAAGATCTCCTGCATTGTGCCTCAATGTCTTATGGAAGACTATAATTTGGAAGGCAGGGTCTTCGGGTAAATTTTCTCTCAAATCAGCCTGCAAGGCCATTGGAACTCCGGGATTGCAAGTAGAATGGGCAAAAAAAATTTGGCATAAAGACAATATCCCGAAGCATAGCTTTTGTGCTTGGCTTGGAATTTTAAACAAACTGCTCACAATTGAAAATGTTTCTAAAAGAGGATTGATTATCCCTTCACGATGTGTCCTATGTTGGAAGGAAAGAGAAACCAATGAATACATTTTCTTTAACTGCCAATATTCTTCTTGGATTTGGAGATCTCTTCTTCATAGGATGCAAATTAATAGAGATCATCTTCGAAACATTAAAGAGTTACAGGATTTAAACAAGAGAGTGAAGAGTGATTCAGAGAGATCAATATTTATTAGGATTGGTTTCGCGGCGGCAATATGGAACATTTGAAAGGAAAGGAATGCAAGAATATTTGATGAGAAGGAACATCATAGGAAGAATATTCTCAAGAACATCATTGATCAGATTGGTATGCGTATGAATGGAAATACAGGTTTCAACCACTAATGTTAATTGAATTGGAATTAGGGGGTGATGGCTATGCCGAAGCTCCTTGATTCCTTATTTATTTTTTTATTTTTCTGTACTCCTTAGTTTTTGTAACCTCCTTGTACGTATTTTTTTTTCTTAATAGTAGGGGAGAGGACCCCTCAACCTCAGAGCTAACTTATTGAAAAAAAAAAAAAAAAAGTTTAGATCATAGCGTTGAAATCAAACGGAGTAGAGGTTATTTAGACCATAGCATTGAAATCGTACGGCACAGATGTCATCGCATTGAAACAGAGATCTCTATCATATATCGAACCCTTCATATAAAATTTTATGAATCCATTGCATTGCAAAGGGGTGATAAATGTTTGGTAAAAGAATAATTAAAATGGGTAGCGTTATTTACACCCATTAAACTCGTGAAGAACATGCATTTTCACTATAAAAAATTGTTGACTGCCTTGAATCAGACGATGGAGATCATTTTTCGTCTCAATCTTCCACCCAATAGATCTTGAGATCACAATGCACCTATCAGACTGTCGCATCTGGGGACCTGTGCAATGTGGAATCATGATCTAACCGTCTTATAGGAGCGTCGTGATCTAAAGATCTATGATGTGGAAGATTAAGACGAAAAGCAATCTCCATCGTCTGATTCAAGACAATCAACGATTTTTTATAATAGAAATGTGCGTGTGTTCTTTACCGTCTTAATGAGTGTAAATAATGCAATCCTAATAAAACTATGTCGAAAATAGCACATGAATCAAAAATTCGGAAAGCAACCAAAATTCATTCAAAATAGTTTTGAACTGGAAGTACATACTTGTAATATCCCGAAAAATCGCGTTAAACAATGACCTCGGGATTCGTGCCCTATTGGTCACAAGTTTGACCAATTAGGAGATCAAGGGTTAGCATAGAGTGTAATGAACGGACGAGATGTGATGGTTTGAGTGATTATGTGGTGTGCGATGTGAATGAGAAGTCGCATACACCTACCGCGGTGTATGTGCTCAACACACAAGGAAGGGGATAGATAAAAGGGTTTAATAACCCTAAAATCTGTATTTTGGTTGTTGAGAGAGGAGTAAAGAAGAGAGAGAGAGAGGAGTAAAGAGATTGAACAAGAGTTATTGTGAGTGATTGGAAGGGGGATTCTAGCATTAAAGAGAACGAGTCGACGCGGAGAATCCGTTCAAGCTAAAGCTGGAACCCTAGCCTTTCCAACCACTCGACTGGAAATCAATTTGAGATTGATTGAAGGTAAGATTTTTTGTAGTTTAAATGCATGGATTAAAGGGTTAAATTGTAGTTAGAAATGGTGTAAAATGTAGGGTAAAAAGCTTAGAAAAATGGAGGAAGAAGTCAGGAAAGAGATTGTTGAATCTGGCAATTTCGATTAATCGAAATTGGGTTTCGATTAATCGAAATTGGCCAAGAAGTTGAAAAGTCAGAGGACCCCGATCTCGATTAATCGAATTGGGTTTCGATTAATCGACTTTGGATTTCGATTAATCGAATTGAGAATCGATTAATCGACTAGGAGCCTACAGTGGACTCCAGTGGAGAAAAGAAATTGGCTTGATGAAATCGACTAATCGAAATGAAAATTCGATTAATCGATTTATAATGTCGATTAATCGAATTGAGATCGATTAATCGATTTTGGAAATTCGATTACTCGAATTGAGAATCGACTTGATAGAGCAAAGAATTTCGATTAATCGGATTGAGTTTCGATTAATCGAATGGGAATCTCGATTAATCGATCTGAGAATCGATTAATCGATATTGACTTTCGATTAATCGATTTTGGAAATCGACTGGGCCAGTTGATGTTGACTTCTGAGTTTGACTTTAAGATTTTTGGGGGGTCTTGGACCTCCTTTATTGTATCTTTAGTGATGTGTTTCACATGTTATGTGGTACCATAGGTGGTACGTGTGAGCTAGTGCACAAGGAGCCACGTGGGACCTTGATGCATTGATCAAACGAAGACTTGAGGTAGGGAACTCCTTGAATATGTACTTTAATTTGCAAGAACATGTATGTAGTGATATAGATTTAATTTCAAATGTTTCATTGCTTAAAGAGTTTGTGAAAATGAGTGTGTGTGTGACATCAATAAAAGTAATCACAATGAGCCATCCCCAGGGGATGAGGAAGTAAAGAGATAAGAGCATCAGGTGTGATGCAAGTGAATGGATACATCCCAGGGATGTATCCAAGATTGAATTATGTTTGATAGGGCCTAACTGATATAAGATAGCACATCTACACGGTGAATAACTATATGGAAGGCACCGATATTTTTATTATTTGAGGTTTGATCCGATACGGCGAATATCGAGTCGTAGGCGCCATGGAGGCTTATCCAGACAAGAAGCACCCCGGGGTGTTGATTGAGACTAGTGAAACCCAGCCACCAATCCCCAGGGGAAAGGGGTTTGGATACTAATTGTATTCTCAGGGAATACGTTAAAACTGTCTATATAGATGACGATGATGGGTATCTCATCGGGGCTCGATGCTATATTGCTCGGGGATTACTTAAGTTGAAAGTTTAAGTTTTGCTTTAGGCCTTTTCAGCATCATTTATGAATAAATAAAAGACATGAGTAAACTACCAGTAAAATGTAATGCTTTTTAACTGTTTTCATCAAGAATCGATAGACACATCATGCATGCATGGCATATCATGGAATATATGTGAGTAATAATTTATATGTTCAACTGTGTTTTGTTCCCTATTGAGCTAGGATGTAGCTCACCCTATAGACTATATGTCGCAGGACCAAGACGAGTTGGAGCCACCTCCTGAGGACTTCTTCTAGAGGACTCCGTTGTGCAGCTTTGAGAGTTTTTGGAGAGATTTGTACGACTTGGTATGTCAAGCCTTGTTTGATTGAACAATGTATGTGTATAAATTCATGATCTTTCTTTTGGGCGAACCATCCGTGATGATTAGCTATCATCGATGGTTCGGATCGGTTCTCCATTCATGCAGAGGCATGAGGGTAAAACTGTCTTTTGAGAAATGCTTATATAGCGATTTAAATTCCGCAGTTTCATTTACTATTTCAATTCTGTGCTTGATATACCAATGTTCTATGGTTAGCTAAGGGGCACGGTCAAGATGATCTTACTGATGGCACGGGTTTCGGGGTGCCGAAATCCGGGCTGTCACAATACTTCTCTATGCAAGTTTTTGCAATGGTACCTGATAACCTGATATAAACAATATTGAAATATATTACAAAGTTAGAAAGATAAACATAACAATTGCAAAGAATAAAAAGGACAAAATTTTGAATCAAATGTGCATCAAAGGAAGAATTATTTAGAAAATAAAAGTATGAGCAATCAAAATCATAGGTTTCATGCAATTAACTTAATGTATTATTTTTGAAACATTAAATTTTTCGATAGCAGCGTTTGAAAATCTACCAAAATTCTTAGGGCGTGTTTGAGAGTTAAGAATAACTCAGAATCTAAGTTTATACTCAGATTATAATCAGAATCTGAGTTTTTTGGGAAGAATCTGGCGTTCGAGAGTGGTCCTAGGGAAGTGGGATTCCAAGTCATTTCTGACTGATAGCGACAGCCAATCGTCCGAGCAATTTGCTCGGAATAGCTCAGAATCTGAGCTCAGATTCTAGCGGCATTGTATAGTTGAGAGAAATGTATACATCAGATAAAATCTATCTTATTTGTGAATGTTAAGTGCGATCTCGGGAGGAGGAAGAGGAGGGTGCTTTTAGGGTTAGAAGATATACCGGAGGGGAGAGAGAGAGAGTGAATCCAAACAATTGTGATTGCAGGGAGTTTGATATGGAATCAGACAGCGGAGATTGCGAGGATTTTCATGATTTGGTGGAGACTTAAGGTGTGAGATGGGCGGTGGATGTTGGGATTTGGGTGATGTGTTTGGGTTGATGGTCACGGAAATCATCCTGGGCCGAGCGATCGAAATCGGAGGGTTGGTGTTGAATTTGAGGGTTTAGGGAGTGTTGATGTTGTTGGTCGTTTTGTTGTTAGCTAGGTGGCATTTAAGCGAGAGGTTGAGATCGACGGTGCTCCTTGCATTTCGCTACTGCAATGGCGTATCGGAGAAGAAATAAGAGGGAGCACCAAACAAACGCACCGCTCCGCTCTTTCTAATATTATATACCCAAAGTTTTTTGTTTGTTTTATTGGCTACTTCGATGGAGTTTGGACGGTCCAGATCAGTGCAATGATTGGGAGGATGGATTTGGCATAGATAAAATCTCACGAGTATCAGAGGGATATTTTCCACCATCCGATTGATGAAGAGAACTATGTGAATCTTGTCTCTGAATGTGCTGAAAATTGGGCGGTGTTGATGAAGTCATTAGGGCTACATATGAGCTTTGGATGGTGGTGATTGTATATGATAACTCATTTGCCTTTAACATTTTCTTTTCCTTTTTTTTTATTAATAACTTGCAATAAGTACGGGTCGTGCACATGTTGTTTATTTTGGTACAATAGAATGATTATGCTTTTAATTAAGGACACTGTTACGTGGACACCAATTTTTTTCTTCACGCACACCACAAATATAAGTACTTAGCATTTGGGGGACCTGTGCCATGTGAAAACATCTTCAAAGCCGTCTGATTTGAAGGTCATGTGTTGAAGATCTTTAACACAAAAAATTGGCACAAAGTATCATCTCTATCATATGATTTAATGCAGTAAAAGGCCATTGTCCGATTCAACAATTGATTGATAAATATTGTGTTTCATGCCGATCTTTTGCATGAAAGATATTTAGATCATGACCTTTAAATCAGACGATTGAGATGGTGCTTTCATATGACACAGATCCCCAAAATGCAAAGTCTTTTCATTAAGTGGTTTTAAGTAGTGTGTGTGAAGAAAAAATAGGTGTGTGAGTAGCAAGACCCTTAATTAAGGCATTGGGCATAATATCCTCCGATTTCGATTGCTCAGCACAGGATGATTTCCTCAACCAAATGCTCCATATTTGACGATTTCAATCCGTCAAATATGTTCAACCCCATCTCGATTGTTTTCTCATAAATTTTGAGAGGAATTCGAGTATGGCACATAAACCGATGATTACATAACGTTTCTACGGTCATAGCATAACCACCCATTGAATCGATTCTGAGGATTTTCGGAGATGAACTTAAAAACAAAGAATTTTCATCTTTTATAAGAAAAGTCAGGAATTTGAGTAACTTAAGAACGCATATAGGAAAAGCCAAGAATCTGAGTCTGCTAAGAATCTAAGTGTCCAAGAATCTGAGCTTTTCTGAGAAAAATCAAGAAACACTTGAATGAGGCCTTAAGGAATAGCACGAGGTAGAAATTAAGGAGTTATACTTTTTTAACTATAATTTTTAACAAAGAATTTTCGTTGCAAATAAAATTTTCCTTTTCACGTTTTTTTTTTTTTTTCCTGGAGCCATTACTTGCACTCGAAAAATTGGCCCTTGCACTCTCTATCTGCTCCCTATCGGAGCAAATAAAATCTGCTCTGACATAGAGTAGACAGATAGCAGTTTTATCACTTAAAACAGTTCCCCGCCAATGCAAATGAGGCGAGAAGTTATGTTACCAAACATGAATGCAGTTCTCTGTCGGAGCCAAAGAGCAAAAGAGCTGCTCTTTGCCCTAAAAGAGCTAATCCAAATACGGCGTAAAGCATTTTTTGTTAATTGCTTTAGTTCAATTTTTAACAAAGAATTGTGGTTGCAAATAAACTTACCATTTTCTTAAATATACTTGGCTACGACTTTTTTTACCTTTTTCCCGTCATCAATCCCATCCCTCAAATAAGGCTGGTGTTACTGTCACCCCACCTTATGTCATATCCACCTCACTTAAATAAAAGAAAATTTTGTTAACTGCTTTAAATTAGACCATGGGGATTACTTTCTGTCCAAATTCTTCACATAATAGATCTTGAGATCATGAGCTCACTATCAGACGGTCGGATATTATTTTCACATGGCACAAGAGTTTTACTGGGTATTAAAAATATCTATAACAAGTGAAAGGAGAAATAAAACTCGAGATTTAATAAGGATTAGAGGAAATTATTAGGTAGGTAACTAATAAATCTAGAAAAAGTGAAAGAAGAGAAAAACTGAAAGAATACGTGCAAGGGAGATTTATTAGGTAGGTAAGTAAAAGTTTTGTATTCGATGCGACAGTCATACATTGATGTATGTGTGGATTATTCTACTGCCATCAGTCTTGGGAGTTCTACAATATTTTTAAGCATCAAATCAATGAAATATTAAAAATATACTTTCACTGATTTATATAATAATAAATATTTATAAAATCCTTCAAAGTTTGACTATTTTAGCGGGGAGAGATTGATCCATGCATCTCTCTTAGGAGAGAATCACTACAAAAAATAAGACCATTAGCGACAGCGAAAAACTGCCGCTATTAATAAAAAATGGATGCTATTAGTCTTCTCGCTACCAAAAATTACCTTAACAGCAAATGCCACCGAAATACCATATTTATGTAGTGAATTAATATTAAATATATAACATTTACTCGATCAAGATTTTAAAATATAAATTATTTTTTTTGAAGGACCTAAAAAAGAGAAAGTTACAAAGAGTTAGAGAAGACAGGAAGTTTAAGGAAAATATTAGAATGGGCTTAGAGAGGGAGACATGAATGAAAGAGAGTTAATTAGAAAGTTAGAGAGAGAGTGTGTGTGATTAGTCTTAGATTTATGATGTAATAAGTCAATTGTTCTTACAAAAAAAATTGACAAAAAACCAAGTAGGCACTCTCTTTGTTCTTTTTTTTAGGATGTCATAGGGCATAGACAACCAGATGTCGTGTCTGTGCAACTGCACACAAATATAAGTTGTTTCAGTGCAACACACTGGGAAGAGACTCGCACAAAGGACGAAAGCAGGAGTGGGATTAAAACCCATGACCAATTGCTTCCACAAGGGAAGAGGATAACAGTTGAGTTATTGCCCAATCGGTTCAAGTGACCAATTCCCTTAATATATATAAATAAATATAATCTCATGAGGTATATGTTGTTATTGGTCAATATAAACAGCCAATTAAACTTAAACAATACTTAATTACTATTTTTGCTCTACAGGCGATACATTGCCCGTATCGGACGATAATCACCCTATTTTTTAGGGGGTACGATACATAGGCAATGTATCGTGCCGCCCAGGTCCAAAATCGATACGTATCGGACAATACGTATCGGTATCGGACGATTTTTTGACCCATGACTTGGACTCTTCCAATTAGGCAACGCCCAAATCCCAATCTTTCTAACTCTCTCCACCATGGGCTTGTTTGGCAACCCGGGTTCTGCAAAAAAAAAAATCGTGAAAAAAAAGGAATTATTTACGGAAAGTGAAATTTTAGCTGTGGGGTTCTATGATAAATGAAATAAAAAATTGACTGTCTAGCAAGTGTGCCATGATCTCAAGATCTATTATGAAAATATTTTTATCTACGCTCTTTCTTAATATGGCAAAACTCTCAACCTTCCACCAGCTGCTAAATTGATGGGTGTCACCTGTCCTTTCTTCCTAATCCTATTGAGCACAAGACCTTTGAACATTTTACTCTCCGAAACCAACCTCTTAATTTCACGGAAATATGTTGTGTATGGCATAGCTCTCTGTTAGCCTCTGTCACATCAGAGTTCATCTTCTTTATTTGGTTTATATTCTCTTTTCTAATTCTTTGCAAAGGAGGACTTATCTGCTCTAGTAGTAACCTCCTTGTTCTCTACTAACTCCTATCAGGCAAATAAAATCTATTCTGACAAAGAGTAAGTAGAGAGGAGAATAGAACTGTTGAACAGGTAAATCTTACATAAAATCTTGCTATACAAGGAGTTATTAAGGAGAAGGACTACCTACTAAAGCGGGTAGCAGAATGTAAACAAAGAGAATGAGAATCTACTAAAATAGGTAAACTTTTCTATACTAGGTACTAGCAGAGAGTTATGCCATACACATACCATAGTCTTTAGACTTCTCTCACATGACTTCCCCTCTTATCTAAATCTCTTTACACTTTGAACGCTCATACAAAAGCCACTTTTAGCAGAATCTGCTACATAAGTAGTAAGTTTCTAGCAAGGGAATTGGAATCATCTAATTCTGATTTCATTTGTGCAAAGTCACTTGTTGGCCGACCAATTGACCCACTAGCTTTCGGGGCTTGGTGCCCATACCAAACGAGTTCCCATTAGGGCAAGTTTTGTATGAATGTAATACTTTGGACGAGTACTTTTCATGGATAACATTTGTAACACTTTGAGGTTGTTTGCTAAAAGTTAAAAGTTTGACTCCTGATAGGGCTCGACTTTCGCGAATGTGTAACCCGTCGATATAGCATTAGTTGGGCCATATGATATGTCGTTGGAAGGATCTTTTAGACCATCTAATTTAAAATTACTATTAATTTTAGACGACCTTTGAATATTACCTTTTGACCTTATGTTTTATTGGATATTTAAAAGTTTTAAAACTTATGTCTTT
This sequence comes from Chloranthus sessilifolius, assembly GCA_021018995.1. Lineage (NCBI taxonomy): Eukaryota > Viridiplantae > Streptophyta > Magnoliopsida > Chloranthales > Chloranthaceae > Chloranthus > Chloranthus sessilifolius. The sequence goes on along the minus strand of CM037597.1, from coordinate 25,148,667 downwards.
TTTAAAGAGGTATGTCTTTTCAAAGTTATGTGTCTTTTGAAAGCAATGTGTCTCTTCTGAAGGGATGTATGTTGCACATTTTCATAGGAAAATAGTGTATTAACACATCACTTAATTTTTTATTTAAGGAATTTAAAATTATTATTTTCTCACTATATTGGAGTTTTCCTTCTCTCTTATTATGTCTTTAAAGGTCTTGATCATAGCATTCTTATAATATTTAGTGTTCGGATAGCGTGAACGGATTCACCAAATCCTTCACAAGAATGCACAGTTGGTTCGTTGTATCCTGGAACAAATTTGTCAGTAACCTGTTGGTGACCACTTTGTTGAAATGGTGGGGGACAAATATTAGTTTAAAGACAGTGATATTTATCGTGCCTCGATTTTTCTGTATTATTTCAAGTCAATATTTCACAATTTTTTCAACATATTTTTCAGCATAGATCTTAGATCTTAGATCAAGGGCAACAAATCATACAGAACACATGGCAGTTCTACATGACACATGCCAAAAAGCAACCCGAGTAGTAAGAGTATCGGTGCTCATGTAAGGGTACCCAATAACCTTGTGTCTGGACCGTGTATAAAAACATAGTTACCAAAATCGGTGATATTTTTAAAAAAAACATATTTAAAACGCGTTTTTTCATAAAACGCCAGAAACATCTGTTTTAAAAATACTCATTTTTTAACAAAATCATGATATTTTAAAATAAAATTGTGATTTTTATGTTTTAAACGCGTTTTCTACAAATTTTTCTCATTTTTGTCAATTTTTCTTTTTTGTTTATTTTTGAAATATTTTCATTACTTTTTCTCATATGCTTCCCGATTCTTGCTGAATTTTACTAATTTTTTCACCTCTTTTCTATTTTAACTTAACAAACTTATTTTGCCAAATTTTGCCTAGCAGATTTATTCCCAAATTCTGACTTGGTAACTATGTATAAAAAGACTACTCTTACTTTATTCGTCATTATACAAAAGGTATTTAAGTCTTTTGCGTAAATGGAGAGAAGAGAAAGTGAGAAAACGTATAAAAGTAACAAATAACGAGTACTCTAGATATTTTGAAAAATAAAAGTAATTAAAGAGCATCGGATCACAACCTCATTGTCCGTTATAAAATACCTTCTACCCTTCTTTCAAGGCGCAAAACTTAGTTACAAGTGTATCGGATCACAACCTCATTGTCGTATCCACGAATTTAAGATCGAGCCCAATGCTTAATGGTGTTCGTCCATTCAAATTTGAAGTATGTGGACCCGCGATCCAGAATATGAACAGGTCAGCCCAATACCCCACCCGTCCAATCCGGGGTTTCTGAAAAGACACATAATTTGACATGTCAGGTTCAGATGCGCATAAAGCATTTGACCTTCGGGTCAGGTTTCAGGTTGGGTACTGGGTTAGATCAAGCATATATCATTTCCCACTTGATCGGGTGGGGTTGCAGCACCAAGTCAGGTCAGGTCCGCATGTCAGGGCCAAAATTTCGGTTTAACCGGACCCATTGACAGTCCTAAGATTTGGTATATGATGAGTACTAGATAAGCAACTCAATTGCAAGGTGACTTGGTACTGACTACCGAATCAGTTTTGGCAACGTGCATCACTAAATCATCAAGTGTGTCATCCATTACACACCATAATCTAAAGTTCTTGAGTACCTTTATTTCCACCCACAAATTCTTTTCATCCACCCACGCTCCCACGTGCAAGTAAAAAAAACTCAAAAGTCTCCTTGAAATTCGTGAGCCAAATACACCCACCCTTTCCTTTATTTCCACCCACCTGTTTATGTATGCAAACCTCATGCTCCCGAGTTCTTATTCTTCTTCCTCTCGTTCCCGCGCTACGACTTCTTTGAACATTGAGCATTCCCCACGCTCTCACGTTCGTTCTTCTTTGCTTAGTTCGACACACACTACCGTCTTCTTTTTCTTTTCGGTACACCCACATACTTCCTTGTTCCTCTCATTTTGGTTTCAAAATGGGGATGATAGCTCCGAAGAGCTGCTATCATATGATGATGATTTGGAGTTCACCCAACTCCCTCAGACAGAATCAAAACCTCCTGCATAGGTAAATGAGTTTTTTTTCATTCTATTTGTATTCATTTTCCATTATATATTCTTTTTTATTATATAATTTTTCATTTAATTTGTATTCATTTTCATTCTATTATTATTCATTCTATAATAATATAATTTTTATTATATTATTTTTTATTCGAAATAAACTTAGGGTTTGATATGGTAGTGGACTTATTTTGAATTTTATTTGCATTATTTTTCATTCTATTTGTATTCATTCTAATTCCATTATTTTTCGTTCTATTTGTATTAGTTTTTATTATATAATTTTTTATTCTAAGTAAATTTACGATTTTGTAAAAGGCATATTTTTTAATCTATTTATATTATTTTTTATTCTATTTGTATTAGTTTTTATTATATAATTTTTCAATCTAAGTAAACTTAGAGTTTCTATGCATTAATAAAAAATGGTTTGGTAATATACATTTTTGAAAGAGTAATATACATTTTTGATTTTTAATGCATTGACTTTAGTTCATAATGGATTGGCTTTAGTTAAAAAATGATTGCCAAAGAATCTTTGATCATTTCGAATTAAGTTACGAGAGGGTATATATGTTTTTAAAATAGTATTGTCTCTAAGTTTTGATTATATGCATAAGTTGGTTCATTTCAAATGTGATTATGTTTTGATTTGAATGTTATGTTATTATGTTCAGGTGGACGATACGCAAGCACAGAATACGGACCTTACCCTCCTTATGATCACAAATCTTATTTAATACCCGCGAGGAAATGATAGCGTGGGCTCGCGATATCACAAATAAAGCGAGAACTGTACTAATGATATTGGGGTCCGATAAGAGATTTCAAGGTCGCAGTGCCAGGGTAAAGTTGGCTTTTAAGAGAACAGGCAACTTTCATAATCGTAAGAAGGGATAATCGAAGACCCTAGCAATGAGAAAAACTTTTACGGAAAATTCAGGTTGTCCGTTCTCATTACGAGGAACAGAGATTAAACAAGAAGGTGGCTCTGTATGGAAGTTGGACCTACTTTGCGGAGTTCACAACCACCCCCGAGGCTATTTGAGAAAGGTCATTCGTATGCGAGACGGTTGAAAGAAAATGAGAGAAAGGTTTTTAAAGAGATATCAACTATTGGGGTGAAGCCTAATCACGTATTGCATAGCATTCGAAAAAATGATCTAAAAAATTGTTCGACCATTCAAGCCATCTACAATGAGAGGCATGCGATGCGATTGACTGAGAAAGAAGGGAGGACTCACCTCCAATAGTTGATGTTCAGGTTTCATGAAACCAGATACTTCTATTTTCATTGTAAAGATCCTAAAACAGATGAATTAACCGACATCTTCTTCGCTCATCCGAATTTGATAGAGCTAGCGAACATCTTTCCTCAGGTATTTATTTTTGTCTGCACATACAAGACGAACAAATACGAACTTTCTATATTGAGTATCATCGGAGTGACCTCCACACAGAAAAGCTTATGTGTGGGCATTGCGACCATTGAAATCACTTTTCAAGAGAGGCGATCTTCCATCTCTATTCATCACCAATCGGGAGCAAGCACTCATGAATGCGATCGAAATAGTTTTTTTAAAAGCCAAACACATTTTATGTGTATGGTATATAAACATGGGTGTGCTAAAGAATTGTCGAAATATTTTTGATACTACAGAAGAATGGGATGTCTTCTACTAGGCATGGAATCGTATGATATACAGTTCATCGACAGAAGAATACGAAGCCGCATTAGGTACCTTGGTCCATAAGTACGCGAATCATCAAAGTATCCTTTACTATTTACGTGCCACTTAGATAGAACCGTCTAACCGAGCAGAGTGCGCTCATGCTCAAATCAAGCGCGAGTTGAGATCTTCAATCGTTGACCTTATGCAATCGTGGGAGAAGATTGATGGCGTTGTTGAGCTGCAACATATACAAATACGAGTGTCGTTTGAAGAAAGTAAACTACAGAGGGGGTATCATTATTCCTCCCATTTCTACGAGCTAGTAGTGTGTCACGTGTCTAGAGCGGTGCTGGAAATTATTGAAGCAAACAAAGTTACAGTTGAGACACAGCCTGTTATTGAATCTCAGTGCATGCATGTACTGCGCAACACACATGGCCTTCCATGCTTGCATGTACTCTCTTCATGGATTTTGGCCGGTGTTATAATTCTCCTTGAATCCATTCATCATCGGTGGAAGAAACTCTACCATCTTAAAGTCGATGCATCATCAAGAGGTGCTGAAATGCTAGAATGCTTTCATCGCATATACGAAAGATATGAGAGGTCCGACCCTGCTATCCAGGACCAAATTTATAGACAGTTGCATGAGATGGTAGACCCCACTACGACTTACATGGTCGAGCCGAAATTATCGCAGAGTAAATGCGACAGGCCTAAGAGGAAGGGGAACCAAAGAAAATATGATGCGTCCTCGAGAAGAGAGAAATCCGAGTTTGAGCACGTAATAAAATAAGTTAATATGAAGGAGAAGGCAAAGGAGAAAGGGAAGAAGGCTGGAGTGTTTGAAGTTTCGAAGCTTCAAAAAAACATTAGAATGAAATTATAACTAAAGTCACTCTTTGAGTTTGTGCGTCCTATCGTAGTTGATATCACAAAAGTAACAACAGATGGGCACCATGGGTTTATAGTTGTTGCATACTGGTTAGGGATGGGCTACGATGGATGGAAGATAATACGAGCAGATTTGTTGGCTGAGTTGATCACCCGCGTGGAGAAGTATTTATCGATTTTCGACAACCAAGAACCAATGATACAAATACATACGATCCTCAACTGCTTCACTGACTATGCTTGGAGTGCCTATTAGATGATTGTGTCGGACATGGGATACCTAATAGCATCATGCTATCGTACCCCTTTAGTCCTTCTTAGCACCTGGCTTTGTATGATATTTTTTTCATTATGGACAGCAGCAGACACAATAAATAAGGTGATTTGCATCGCTCACGTGAACGACTGATCGACTTATAGTATGTATATATTTAAATTAAAATCAAGCCCTAACCTATTGTAAGCGCACAATGGAAACTATAGCACTAGTGATAGGATCGATCCCACGAAGAAGTAATTATCTTCTTATAAATTTTTATATTCCTTTTTTTTTAAAATTATCTTTATCTTTTAAGTCGTAAATTACTAGAGAAATATGAATAAAAGAATAAGTTTTTTAATCTAATTACATAAAAATAAATCATAATCCTCCATCTTCAGATTGAGGTCGTCAATCTCAACCTTCAGCTATCGGATGTTCACAAATTTAAAATACCGTTACACCGTATTGTAGTCTTCCAGAATTTGGTCGTCAATCAAAAACTAAAATTCTTCAACACAGATTTAATCTAATCAACAATCCTCTAAAATCTGGGCGTCAATCAAATTCTAAAAGGAGCATCTCGTATTCCTTCTGTGGAAGAAATGCAATGCCATAGCGGGAGTACTTTGAAGGGTAAGGAAGTGAACACATCTCAAGATCTCATCACCCTTTACCCATACTGCTTCCTTGCGAAAAACTATGTGAAGAGAATATACACAGTTGGCAGGGAAAGCATAAGCAATGGAGAAGGGTGGTGAGGAGATCAAGGATGGGATGGGAGATGACACTGGAAATTACAACTCGTCTTCACTGTAAAGGAACTCGCATTCGGGGTGGGTTGTGATGGTGTAAAGGTTAGGTAGTGGGGGAAAATGGGTTCTTGGTATGTGATGTCGGATTTGGGTTAGGTTTAGGGTCAAGGGTAGTCTTGGTAGATGATTCAACATCTTGAATAGGTCGCTGGTGCTTCAAATTTCTACTCTTTGTTCTATAGCTAGGAGCTCAGCTCTATGTATTTCAAGAATTCTATCAAGTTTCTTACTGAACTCACTTGGGTTATGTGACCGGCTTATAGTATGTATATATTTAAATTAAAATAAGCCTTAACCTATTACAAGCGCACACTGAAAATTATAGCACTAATGATAGGATCGATCCCACGAAGAAGTGATTATCTTCTTATAGATTTTCATATTTCTTTTTAAAAACTATCTTTATCTTTTAAGTCCTAAACTACTGGAGAAATATGAATAAAAGAATATTTTTTTTTTATCTAATTTGCAGAAAAATAAATCCTAATCCTCCTTCAGATTGAGGTAGTCAATCTCAACCTTCAGCTATCGGATGTTTACAAATTTAAAATATCGTTACACCGTATTGCAGCCTTCCAGGATTTGGTCTTCAATCAAATATTAAAGTTCTTTAATACAAATTTAATCTAATCAACAATCTCCTAAAATCTTGGCATCAATCAAATTCAAGAAAATTAAAGATGGAAAAGTAAAACCATTACACTAATTTGTAAACTTTAACCTGAGTCGTCAATTCAAATCAAAATTCGAAAATGTTTATAAAGCATATAAAATTTAAACTAAAAATAAAATATAATCTAAACTAGAAAGCAAAAGTAGAACCATCCAAAGAGTTGATCTTTTAGCTTCTTCAGCCTTGGTTGTCAGGCAAGACCTCAGAGAACTGTGAATGATGTTACTTTATAAATCTTAAGCTACTTTGATCGAGAGAAAACACAGACCTCAGTTGTCAATTGATGCTGTGAAATTCTTTGATAAATATTCCTATACTGGGCTCTCTTATTTATAGATCATAAGGAGTCGATTTACAGAGTTTTAATTCTAATAAAAAAAATTACTAAAATAAAAGATTCCTAATATAACTCTAATTCTAATTTTATTCTTCCTTGCTCTCAATGGTTGATATGTTCTGGATTTCTTTCCTTGATAACAGCAACAGAGATCTTAGGAGTCTATCTTCATCAATCTTAATAGGTGGTGAATCGTCTTCTTACGCTCAATCATCTTTTTACTGCTTTTTGAGTTCATTTTGATGAATATTAACACTTTGGCTCTCTTTTACTGTTTTGCTTTAATATCTATACATCAACAACTTATTAGTAGCAAACTAAGTCCTAGCATCACTAAGTTAAGGGTGATAAAATGGTATATTCTGTGACTGATTATTATGCCCTTCCGTCATGGGATTTTAGGTATGAAAGATGGAAGACGAAAGAGATGAGATTTTAGGAAGGTGAAGGCTAGTTTCATAGAGAAGGAAAGGGTTCACGTGTCAAGGTATAGGCTTGGGTGGTTGGTAAGTAGAAAATTTGAATGCGATGAGTATCCGCTTCCTCTATGAATTAAATAGGTTTTAATTCCAACGTAACTGATAAGATCGATCACTGGAATCGCCTGTTCCCCAGAATTGTTGTTTGCAATTCTGTAGAACGAAAGTAAAACTCTATGACACTTCAAATCATACTCACTACGATTTGACTCTACGAATCACCCGCAGTCGTAAATCCATACGCTTTAAGTGATTGTGACAACAAAAGAGACTGTTATAATTGACTAGACTTTTGCATACCGTAAATTGTAGAATACACTTTTTCTAATATTATATACATATATTATAAGTGTTTGCTACGGGTGAGTCGGTAGCTCGACAGGTTCTAGAGGAAATTAATTAAAAACAGAGGGAGTTAATGTGCCTCCCATAAATATACGTCCACTAAACGTACCAACTGCATGTGAAGGTAGCGCGTTACTTTCTCTCTCAAAAAGTGTTAGCTGCTCAATTTGAGTTTCTAATCTTTCAACATATTGTCGCAAATGATTGAGTAACTGTGTCTGGATGTGGCTATGTTGAAACCAGTTGTCCGCTATTTGCAAAAAGGTATCCTCATTAGCAGTGTGGTTTTGGGCTCATGTGGGGTAAGGAGGAACAGTTGGAGGTCAGGAGACTGATTGAGTCGGGCCACGATTAGGACCACAGGCTTCTTGTTGAGATGTTGGGTACGATTTTATACCCGCCAGAGATTGGACTTTTGTTTTCCAAAACCTCAGTCCCAGAAAACCTTTCATCATTGACTTTAATTTATATAATCTTCCCTGCTTAGGAAGTGTATTTGTTAAAGTCTCCGAATCAATCTCACCCGATGGGTGGTGTTGCACCGGTTCCTCGCTAAGGATATCAAAGAGTTCCCTAGCTTCTTCTGCTATCAAATTTCGAAACATACCGCCACAGGCTACATCAATTTTATGCCGATTTACATTGTTAAGGCTTTCATAAAAAGTGAGCACCAATTGCCAGCGCGTAATCCTATGGTGAGGATACTTGTGTAGAAGATCCATGAGACAGTTCCAACACTCTTGAAGAGATTCATCCGGAAATTGTGGAAACTTTATAATCATATGGTGGATTTTATTCGTTCTGCTGATTGAAAAGAATTTCATAAGGAACATGTGTTCCAATCCTTCCCAATTAGCGATCGAATTATGAGGTAAAGAGTTTATCCACTGCTTTGCTTCATCTCTAAGGGAATATGTGAATAGCCTTAATCGAGTGGATTCTTCTGTCAAGTTCTTAATTCGAATGACAGTGCATACTCTTACGAATTTATCTAAATGAAGATAGGGGTCTTCATCCATTTTCCCATAAAAAGTCAAAAGTATTTGAAGTATATTGGGCGTAATTTTGAAGGTCTTATTACCGGTTGTTGGGTATATTTGAATACATGGGGGAGGTGTAAGAGGTGTCAATGCATAGTATTCCCCCATGGTTTTAGCCATATATTGGTTTCTTTCACTCATATAGTATTCCCCCAACATATTTGAAGTATATTGGGTGTAATTTCGAAGGTCCTATTACCGGTTGTTGGGTATATTTGAATACATGGGGGAGGTGTAAGAGGTATCAATGCATAGTATTCCCTCATGATATTAGCCATATATTGGGGGAGGTGTAAGAGGTGTCATACTGAGATCACATCAGGGTGGCTAAAAATAGTTATTATAAATATCTATTTGAAGTTTAATTTTATTTAGTTTTTATTCTAGAAAGCAAGGAGAGAGAACAAATCTAAGCCTCGAGCTTCGCTGATCAGGGGAGTTGAGACTCTGAGTCGTCTCTCCGAATAAACCTGCAAAAGATTAAGAAGTGATCAAAGAAAGTTAAAAATATAAAAAAGTATAAAAAGAAAAAGATAAATATTTATTTTTAAAAAAAAGGGAATCTAAACAAAAATAAAAGATAAATCGCTTCCCCGACAATGGCGCCAAAAACTTGACCGGCTTATAGTATGTATATATTTAAATTAAAACCAAGCCTTAACCTATTGCAAGCACACAATGAAAATTATAGCACTAATGACAGGATCGATCCCACGAAGAAGTGATATCTTCTTATAGATTTTTATATTCCTATTTTTTAAAAAACTATCTTTATCTTTTAAGTCCTAAATTATTGGAGAAATATGAATAAAAGAATAAGTTTCTTAATCTAATTATAGAAAAATAAATCCTAATCCTCCTTCAGATTGAGGTCATCAATCTCAACCTTCAGCTATCAGATGTTTACAAATTTAAAATACCATTACACCATATTGTAAGTCTTTCAGAATTTGGTTGTCAATCAAAAACTAAAATTCTTCAACACAGATTTAATCTAATTAATAATCTTTTAAAATTTGGGCGTCAATCAAATTCGAGAAAATTGAAGATGGAAAAATAAAACCATTACACTAATATGAAAACTTTAACCTAAGTTGTCAATTCAAATCAAAATTTAAAGATATTTACAAAGCATATAAAATTTAAACTAAAAATAAAATAAAATCTAAACTATAAAGCAAAAGTAGAAACATCCAAAGGGTTAATCTTTCAGCTTCCTTAGCCTTGATTGTCAGGCAAGACCTTAGAGAACTATGGACGATGTTACTTTATAAATTCTAAACTACTTTGATTGAGAGAAAATACAAACCTCAGTTGTCAATTGACGCTATAAAATTTTTTGATAATTATTCCTATGTCGAGCCTTCTTATTTATAGATCATAAAGAGTCAGTTTATAAAGATCTAATTCTAATAAAAGAAATTATCAAAATAAAATATTCCTAATATAACTCTAATTTTAATTTTATTCTTCCTTGCTTTTAATGGTTAATGTGTTCCGGATTTCTCTCTGTGATAGCAGCAGCAGAGATCTTACGAGTCTATCTTCATCAATCTTCTCAGATCCGTGAATAGCGAAACTTCTAAATAAAGAGTTTTTCTAATTCTGTTCTTGGCGGTGAAAATTCACACGTGATCAGCAGCAATAGAAGTAATAGGAAAGCTTCTACAATCATAATCATAAATCACGATTATCTTTTTTCTTCTTTTTCTTAGAAAATCGTAATTCACTATTTTCTATTTTTCATAGCTTCCTCAGTAGATGATTCTCTATAATGAACTATTGCTTTCTTCAGTATCACCATTTACTCTTTTGTCACTTTCTCAAGAATCGCCTTTTGAATAATCATAAATTACGATTTCTCATTTTTCTTTTCTTTGGCTTCAGTATTAGCGTTCAATCGTAAAATACGATTTCTCAGCTTTCAGTAGGTGGTGAATCTTCTTACGCTCAATCATCTTTTTACTGCTTTTTGAGTTTATTTTGATAAATATTAATATTATGGCTCTCTTTTACTATTTTTCTTGGCCTTAGAACATAGTTTAAAAGAAAAACTTGGCAACCAGATAATAGCCTTTAACTCCATTGTATCTACCTTGTTTGATTTTAAGATTTGTTCAAAAATTGATTTTTGTCATCTAATTCAAAGCGGTTAATGATTCTCATAGGTGCCCTTAATATTTCGATAGGTGTAAATAGAACTAATTGTTTAATAATATTCTGTACCGCCATGCAGATCAAACCTTCTACCTCTTAAATGTAAACTATTAACTTTGTATATAAGTCAAGTTATGTGGGACCCTTTTTATTTCACATAATAATAATATAGGCATCATAATACTGTTTGGTGATTGCATTATAAATAAATAAAATAATCATTACTTGCGCATGAAAAGTTGGCCTTAGAACATAGTTTAAAAGAAAGACTATTATCTTATTCGACAATTGAATGTGCTAAACCATATGAAAAAGATAGTGTTTTGTTACAAACCGTTCTGTCAAGATCTGTAGATTATGTCTCAATGAGCCACCTTTTATCGAATGAAGTCACTCTAATCCTGTGGAGTGAAAGGCTATTATCTGATTCGACTATTTCATGATTCACCAACAGCATAAAGCCCATAAAAGTGTGATTGAATTATTAAATATATAAAATAAAAAAGGGTTAGTGATGATTAAAAAAAAAGGTTATGTAGACAGTGGGCACCCACTGTCAGTGTTTTATATCTGAAGGTGGGTTCCCACTGTCATATCCAAATAATTGACAGCATGCATCCACCGTCAAGGCATCAAAGTTTCATTTCCTGTGAGGCTCCTCACAGGAATTTAAACTTTGATGGCCTGACAGTAGGTGCCTCTTGTCAACTATTTGGATCTTATAGTGGAAACCCACCGTCAAAGTTTAAAAAAAAAAAATTGGCCTCCGACGGTGGGTGCCCACTAGGTGACAGCAGGCACCCATCGTCAAGCTATCAGAGTTTAAACCATCAGAGGTTGGGTGCCCACTTCAGGTGTAAATTACTGATAGCAGGCTCCCGCCGTGATGCCATCAAAGGTTGAACTCCAGTGAGCATCCTCACTGGAGTTCAACCTCTGATACCCTAATGGTGGGTGCCTGTTATCACCTATTTGGGTCTGACAATGGGCACCCACCGTTAGAGGCCAAATTTAAAATAAAATAAAAAACTTTGACGGTGGTGCATGTTGTCAACTATTTGGATCTAACAGTGGGAACCCACCGTCATATATAAAACAATGACAGTGGGTGCCCACTGTCAGACCCACATAACTTTTTTTTTTAAAATAATTACTAACTCTTGTTTATTTTTTATTTTTGATAATCCAACCATACTTTTATGAGCTTTATTCTGTTGGTGAATCATAGAATAGTCGAATCAGATAATAGTCTTTCACTCCACAAGATTAGAGTGACTTTTTAGAAGTGTATTATGTTAGTGTGTGTAGCGCAATATCCCATATTTTCTTATTTTCCCATTCTGTTTGTAATGTGTGGTTGATGGGTTTTTCAAAGATTCATTTTGGTATGGTGGGATTGGAAAAATACTCAAATAAATATGTTTTAATTTTATGGTTACAAAGTAACTTTAAAAGTGCTTAGACATTTGCAAGTCGTACTAATAAGTCAACTCGACAACAATATCTTTATTTACAATAAAAATTAATATCGTCAAGCAATACACAACTTTTTCTTCAAGAAATACATAAAAACTATTTTCTTCAAGAAATATACATATACAAAAAAACTCTACATGCCATATCACTCTAACTTTTCCTTCAGTAAAACTTTTCCTTTTCCGAGGAGGATATTGGCGTGGTCTTGAAGTAGTTTCAACGACAGGGGACACATTACTTGAGGTAGGAACCTGTGAGGAGGGCAAGTCAAATCGAAGCTTATCGCGTACCCTCTTCCTGACCTCAATCAGGTACCCAATGTCTTGATTTGCACCGACAACTATCGAATCCTCTAATAGCATCAACGCCCTATCTATGTGATGTCCTTGCATTCAAAATAAGCATTAAATATTATATAAATTTATATATATGGTAGCAGTTATAAATGAGAGACATCATAAAAACACAAATACGTACTATACAATCGTAGATTTCATCAATCCGTCGTGATGATGAGCTCAAAAAAATGGAGTCACCACCCGGAGCTTTTGGTGTCCTGGGATACCCAAAATCAAAATCGTGTGCACCGAAGTGCTCAATTTAACTCCGATCCTGTCTACACTAAAGGCTCTTGGGTAGGGGTTTCGGTTATCAATCGAAAAAGTGTTAGGCACCCCATTGACCCGCCCGTAAGAAGTCTCTACTATGACCAAAAATAAATATAAAAATGAGCGGCACTTCCTCTTGCCCCGAAGGCGCACCAATCCTATTGGGCTCTCCGCAAACACTAAAATTTCGACGCCATAATGACCCAAATTCTAGGATAGAGGAAAAGCAAATAAAGAAGGTAGAGGAATAGAGGGGAGAGTCAGAGTCCTCGAGCCCTGATGTGATTTTTCAATTGTAACGTTTTACTCGCAAGCGAACGAATCAGATTGTATATAGTGGGTGCAGAGTACGAAATCGTTTCCACGAGGACTATTTTTGAAGATCTAAAAAGATGAGACAGCTATTCAAGAAATCTATCAAAATCTAACAGTATTCTACCAGTCTTATGATTTAAGCGGTTTGATGAGATGATAATTACTGACTACAAAATAAAACTTAATTGATAATTCAAAAATAAAGGTAAAGATGAAGATAAAGATGAAGATACTAAATCCTCCCATCTTTAGTTTGTTCTTGCCATAATACAAATTTAAGGATTAAACTATGAGATATATCATTGAAAATAAACATCTTTTATGGAAGATAAATGATCAAAACCCCGATAGGTTCCACGTTGCATCCCTGCAATCAGGACTTAACTTCAGAGATGATATTCATATATAGATCTGGGATCAAGGGCATGGCTCGGCTCACATGATCTCAGGTTCAAATAAAAATCATCCCCAAAGTGGGTGAAAATTCCAACAAGAATATCACCATAGATCTGAAATCAAGGGCATGGCTCAGCACACTTGATTTCAAATTATGGAGTAATTAAGATAAAATTACTATTACAGATCCAAGATCCAAGGCATGGCTCGGCACACTCGATCCCGGATCATGATTGTAATTAGATCCACACGATGAAAGCAAAAAGACCATATAACAATTATTAGAGTAAAATTACCGTCACAGATCTGAGATCCGGAGGCACACTCGATCCCGATTAGTGGCGAGATTTTATCCTGATAACATATGACCATAAGAAGATCTCATATTTTAATCCTAGATTTATATTATTAGAAGAACATCCCTCGGATGGGAATCATTAGATCCCCATCCCTAAGAATTTAGCCACGCATGCTGTAATTAAATGACATAAATAAATAAGGAAGGGAAAATAATATCAATTTAATAAATTAAAAATACCTCAAACTTCAATAGAAATTATTTGATCCAAAAGTACGATGATCTTCAGAAACGAAATTAATGTAGAAATCAACTGAACAAAAATAATAAACTGAATGAATGAATACTGGAAATTAAAGGAACAAAGCTCTCAAAAAGGAAAAGGAACAATAAAAACTCTCTCTAGAACCTACTCTCACAAATAAAAACTCTTCTAAACTAATAATCCTCCTTTTTCAAAACTCGTAGCTTCCTTTTTATAAGGTCGACCAAACCCTATCCCTAATACCTCAATCGATTGAGAATTAAATCTCAATCGATTGACTCTTAACTTGAAAAAAAGTTGTTTTCTCATGTCAATCGATTGACACTTAGCTTTCAATCGATTGACATCTAAAAGCAATTTTCGTGAACTCCCGCCAAACTTTGTATCAGATACTGTTTCGGTATTTTGGCCATAACTTGCTGTCTCGAACTCGAATTGAGGCGATTCTTATGACGTTGGAAAGCTAACGACGAGTTCTACAACGTTTGTGTTTTAGCAAGTTCCTAAATCTGACATCTTGAGGGTCCAAATTGAGTTGCAAGTAGCACCAAGTTCCCGATGACCCAAAGTTACAGTGTTTTGACATTATTTTCGGAATTCTTGGGTTGTTTTATGCACTTGGATTATATTTACCTGAAAGACTTCAAATCTAGTAATTCTTATCAGATAGCCTTCATCGGATAGCTAAATGTAGGTATTTAGGGGTGAAATATCATCATATTTCGCTACTCATCACACCCCCAAACCTACACTTTGCTAGTCCTCGAGCAAAGCAAACTAAAGAAAATAAATGCCACTTTCGTAGGGAACACGATTGCACTTAGCATGTGCAACAAGCCTTTAAACCCCTAGGTGATCCCTAGTGGAGGAGTTGTGTCTCCTGAGGGTTTACAGTGAAGTTACCCACAAACTTCCAAAATTTTTAAACCATCGGTAAAATTGAGTTTTCAAAACATGATTTTTATAATATCTTTAACTTCAAAACTCAAAATTATTAATCAATTCAACATGCGAATTCTCAATTTTAAATAACATTGTTATACTAATCATACTAATATTCATTCAAATTAGTCTAATGCTCAAAATGTTAGATAACTCATCCATTCATGCCTAAACGTGTAGTGTGTGCATACCCAAACCAAGATTCATCCATCTCAGAACTAGTTCAAACGGGAAACCATCAGATCTCATGTGTCGACTCAATCCTTACTTTAGGTATACTCTCAACATAAAATTACTCCGATGATAGGTGTGACAGCCCGAATTTCGGCACCCCGAAACCCGTGCCATCAGCACGATCATCTTGACCGTGCCCCTTAGCTAAGCACGGAACATTGGCATATCAAGCATACAATGAAATAATAAAGGAGCTGCGGAAATTAAATCTATATTAAGTGATTCTCCAAAAGACAGTTCTACCCTCATGCCTCTGCATGAATGGAGAACTGATCTGAACCATCGATGATAGCAATCATCACGGATGGTTCGTCCCAAAAGAATAATCCCAACTCCATATATACATGGTTTAAACAAAATCAAGGCTTGACATACCAAGCCGTACAATTCTCTCTCAAAAAGCCCTCAAAGTGGCACAACGGAGTCCTATAGAAGAAGTCCTCAGGAGGTGGCTCCAACTCTTCTCCTGCCGCAAGGTCCGACTCACCTGGGTCAGCTTCTCCTGAAGCCTCGGCAGCTGCTAGTAGTGGACCTGCGACGTATAGTCTATAGGGTGAGCTACATCCTAGCTCAATAGGAAACAAAACACAGTTGAACATATAAATTATCACTCACATATATTCTATGATATGCCATGCATGATGTGTCTATGCATTTATTTATGAAAACAGTTAAAAGTATTTCATTTCACTGTTGATTACTTATGTTTTCATTTACTCATGAATGATGCTGAAAAGGCCTAAAGTAAAACTTAAACTTTCAACTTAAGTAATCCCCGAGCAATATAGCATCGAGCCCCGATGAGATACCCTTCATCGTCATCTATATAGACACTTTTAGCGTATTCCCTGGGAATACCATATAGTACCCAAGCCCCTTTCCCCTGGGGATTGGTGGCGGGGTTTCACTTTTCTCAAATCAACACCCTTGGGGTGTGCTTACTGTGTACGGATAAGCCTCCGCACTGGCCTACGGTTTCGCCGCCGTATCGGTCACGGATATCATGCCGTGTCAGTCGTGGATATCCCGCCACGTCGGTGGGGTACCCTATCAAACCTCAAATAACAAAAATATCGGTGCCTTACATATAGTTATTCACCGTGTAAGTGTGCTATCTTATATCGGTTAGGCCCTATCAAACATGATTCAATCTTGGATACATCCCTAGGATGTATCCATTCACTTGCATCACACCTGATGCTCTGATCTCTTTATTTCTTCATCCCCTGGGGATGGCTCATTATAATTACTCTTATGGATGTCACACACACACACTTTTCCCAATTCTTAAGAAATAAAACATTTGAATTGAATTCTATATCACTACATACATGCTCTTGTAAAATAAAGTACATGTTCAAGGTGTTCCCTACCTCAAGTCTTTGTTTGCTCAACGCATCAAGGTCCCACGTGGCTCCTTGTGCACTAGTTCACACGCATACCTATGGTACCACATAACAGGTGAAACACATCACTAAAGATGCAATAAAGGAGGTCCAAGATCCTCCATGAAGCTTAGAGTCAAACTCAAAAGTCAACATAATTTATCTCAGTCGATTAATCGAACTCCAAAATCGATTAATCAAACTTGATTCGATTAATCGATTTCCAAAATCGATTAATCGAAAGTCAATATCGATTAATCGATTCTAAAATCGATTAATCGAGATTTTCATTCGATTAATCGAATCCTAATTCGATTAATCGAAATTCCCTGCTCAGCCAAGTCGATTCTCAATTCGAGTAATCGAGTTCTTAACATCGATTAATCGATCCCAAATCGATTAATCGAAAATTGAAATCGATTAATCGAAATTCCATTTCGATCAGTCGATTTTCTACAAGTCATTTCCTCCATTACAGGGTCCACTTTGGAGGTTCGATCGATTAATCGAAATCCAAACTCGATTAATCGAAATCCAAATCGATTAATCGAACTCCAATTCGGTTAATCGAAATCGGGTCTTGACTTTCCAACTTCCTGGCCAATTTCGATTAATCGAAACCCAATTTCGATTAATCGAAATTGTCAGATTCAGCCCCCTTTTGGCTGTTCTTCTCAATCTTTTTCCACACTTTTTCCTCTATTTTTCTAAACCATTTACCTATGATTTACACCATTTTCAACTACAATCTAACCTCTACAAGCTATGCATTTTGTTCACAAAAGTTTACCTTGGATCAATCTCAAATTGATTTCAAATCAAGTGGTTGAAAGGCTAGGGTTCCAGCTTTGGCTCTAACGGATCCAAACCGTGTTGAATCCGGCTTTTATCGCTTGAATCCCCCTTCCAATCAGTTGCAATAACTCCTCTCTTTACTTCTCTATCTCTCTCTCTCTCTCTCTCTCTTCTTTACTCTCCTTCAACAACCAAGATACAGATTTTTTTTAGGGTTATTAAACCCTTTTATCTATCCCCCCTCGTTGTGTGTTGAGCACATACACCGCAGTAGGTGTAAGCGACTTCAGATTTACAACACACACCACATAGCTACACAAACCATCACATCTCATTCGCTCATCACACTCAATGCTAATTATTGAACTCCTAATTGGTCAAACCTGTGACCGATCGGGCACGGATCTCGAGGTTATAGTTTTATGTGATTTTTCGGGCTATTACAATAGATAAGTTTTCACACACATGTGAGAGATCAATACAAAGCAAGCAAAAAGTTCTCACACGATAAATGAAACACGATGCAATCAATGAACAAAAATAAATCTCATAAGAACAGATACTTATATATCCTAAGCATGTCATATCAAGTGTCATTAGTATCACATATTTACTCTCTACAAGGCAGTTACCAATGCAAGATCAAATCATGAAGGTCTTTTTATAGGGTTATAATGGGGCTCAGGAAAGGGTAAGAAAGAATTGGAATTGGGATTCAAAATTTCTGAGAAATCGAAAAAGAAACTAACTTTTGATTTTTCTATTGCTCTTCTTTTTCTTTTGAAATTTCTTTTTTTGAAGCACCTCATACTTTTCATTATTTTTCACAATTTTCTTTTTCTTTTTCTCTCCCCTTTTTCTTTTATATTTTTGCCATACACTCTCAGTAAACACCACAACTCAGTATCTCTCCACTTACTCTCTTTTCGTTCACTCTCATCCCTCGTTCCTAATTTCTCAGAAATAAGAAGGATAAAGCTGAATTTTCAAAAATTGTGAAGGGTTAAAGGTTAACGTGGCTTATCAAAGAATGTATAAAGGTAAACTTTTCAATAGGCTCAAAGGGGTACTAGAAGGATAAATTTATATAAGGTGAGATATTTTAAGCACAAACGAGCCAAAGATGACCTTCAATCATGTCCTTAAAAGATGGTAACTCTGCCTATTTGTCTTGAGTAGATATACAGTACGTTCTAATACAATAATATTAATTTAATATCATGCAAAGTCACAAGTCAAAATAACATGTATGAGATTATGCAAGAATAATTCTTATTCAAAAAATAACTCCGAGTTTATGTAAGCACTCATCAATGATGGGAAATTAGCTCTAAAGCTCACCGGGTTTAGTTTCCACTAAGAACCTAAGATTCAATGTTCAAAACAGTTCATCGATTTCTAAGTCTTAGCTTGGTATAAGTGTAAAAATTCTAAGCATGAATATCAAAATTATCCACAAAATATCACATTAAGCTTCATCATCTTATATACAAGTAATCAAAATATGACATCAATATTCTCAAAATTAAATTCACATGTATCATCAACTAAAGTTTAAAAACTATCGTAAAATAATTCATGTATGATGGTTCCAAAAAAATTTCTTTTCTTTTTTTTTTTTCATAAAAAAAATTAAGTGACGCAAAATAGAGAATCATACCCCCAAACCTAAAGATGACAATGTCCTCATTGATTGAAATAAGTATTGTACCCCCAAACCTGTTGAAAAGTACCTCAACACAAAGATCAGGTGCAGAGAATATGTACAGCAAATAGGAACATGACCAAAAATTTAATGAAGGGAATATGGTTATACTATTTAGGGAATTAAAAACAACCTAATCTAAACAAAAAACTAATATTCTATAACTAAATATACGAAATAAATAAATCCTAAATCCTAAATAATAAAAAATTACACAAAATTGGGTTGCCTCCCAATGAGCGCTAGTTAACGTCAATAGCTCGACCAAATGAGTTGCTCAGTCAGAATTATCCCTGGATCGCCCAAGGAAAGAGTGTCAGGGAATGCAACTGCATTCTAGAGAAAAGGTTTTAATCTTTGACCGTTAACTCGAAAAACATTCTCGTATCTCTGATTGATAACATCAACTGCCCCATTGGAGAGTATTCGAGAAATTTTGAAAGGACCACTCCAACGGGTTTTTAGCTTCCCTGGAAATAGGTGAAGTCGGGAATTGTAGAGTAGAACTTGTTGACCAATAACAAAAGATTTACGTAGAATAGATTGATCATGAACTCGTTTCATACGATCCTTGTACGATTTAGCACAGTCATACGCGTCAGCACGGATTTCTTCTAATTCATTTATTTGTAAACTCCTTTGGGTACCAGATTTCAGGTGATCAAAATTCAATAACTTAATGGCCCAAAATGCTCGATGTTCCAGTTCAACCGGGAGGTGGCAACCTTTACCAAAAACCAACCGATACGGTGACATACCAATCGGAGTTTTAAACGCAGTTTGATACGCCCATAGAGCGTCATTCAGTTTTAGCGACCAGTCTTTACGGTTCGGATGGATTATCTTTTCTAAAATCCGCTTAAGTTCTCGATTAGAGACTTCAACTTGGCCACTTGTCTGAGGATGGTATGGTGTAGCAACTTTGTGTGTGACACCATATTTTTTCATTAATTGGGTGAATACTTTATTGTAAAAGTGCTTTCCATCATCGCTGATTATCGCCTTTGGAATACCAAAATGTGAAAATACTTGATCCTTGAGAAATTTGACCACTACTTTGTGATCATTTGTTTTACACGTCACAACTTCAACCCATTTTAAGACATAATCCACCCCGACAAGGATGAACGTATTTCCAAACGAATTCGGGAAAGGACCCATGAAATCGATCCCCCAAACATCAAGCAATTCAACTTCTAAAATTGGATAAAGAGGCATCATGTTGCGCTTTGAGATTCAGCCCAGCATTTGACAGTTGTGACAAGATTTGCAATGCTAATGACAATCCTTAAAAATCGTCGGCCAGTAGAAACCACTTTGGAGGATCTTTGCTGCAGTCTTTTTAGAACTAAAGTGACCTCCACAAGCTAACTCATGACAGAACGAGATAATCCGTGATTGCTCAGATTCAGGAATACATCTTCGTATGATTTGATCGGGACAGTATTTGAATAAATACGAATCTTCGAAAAAGTAGTGTTTCACCCGAGCTAAGAAAATAGATTTCTCATTCTTAGACCAATGATGAGGTAATTTCTCAGTGACTAGGTAATTGACAAGATCCGCATACCAAGGTGGGCAATCAATCCTGAACAACTGTTCATCTGGGAAGTGCTCCAAGATCTGAACAGGATCATCAGATTTCTCAATAATAATTCGTGACAAGTGATCCGCCACCATATTTTCTGAGCCTTTCTTGTCTTTGATCTCCAAATCGAACTCTTGCAACAACAAGATCCATCTGATTAAGCGTGTTTTAGCATCTTTCTTAGCGAATAGATAACGCAGAGCAGCGTGATTTGTAAATACCACGACTTTAGATCCTAATAAATAGGATCGAAATTTATCCAACGTGAAAACTACTACCAAAAGTTTCTTTTCGGTGGTCGAGTAGTTCAACTGGGCATCGTTGAGAGTACGACTCGCATAGTAGATTACATGCGGTAATTTTTCTATTCGTTGTCCCAGAACAGCCCCGATTGCATAATCAGAGGCGTCGCACATGATTTCGAACGGGAAGTCCCAGTTCAGAGATTGAATTATCGGAGCTTTTATCAATTCAGCCTTAATGGAGTCAAAGGCTTGCAAACATTTATCATCAAAGAGGAATGGGGCATCCTTTGAAAGTAAGTTGCATAGCAGTCGCGCTATCTTGCTAAAATCTTTAATAAAACATCGATAAAAATTGACGTGTCCCAGAAAAGATCTTATTTCCTTGACTGTCCTCAGTGGTGGTAGATTGGCAATTAAATCAACTTTAGCCTTATCGACCTCGATACCCTGGGACGATATGATGTGTCCCAAAACAATGCCATCTTTAACCATGAAGTGACATTTTTCCCAGTTAAGAACAAGGTTCTTCTCCTGGCATCGTGCAAACACTAGCGACAAATGATTCAAATAGTCGCAAAACTGTTTCCATGGATCGAGAAGTCGTCCATGAAGACTTCGAGGAATCTTTCGACCATATCCGAAAAAATACTCAGCATACATCTTTGAAATGTAGCTGGTGCATTACAAAGCCCAAACGGCATTCGTCGGTAGGAGAAAGTACTAAAAGGGCATGTGAATGTGGTTTTCTCTTGATCCTCAGGTGCAATGACTATTTGGTTATACCCGGAATAGCCATCAAGGAAGCAATAGTAATCATGCCCGGCCAATCTTTCTAACATCTGATCGATAAATGAAAGTGGAAAGTGATCTTTCCTCGTCATCAAATTTAACTTTCGATAATCAATACACACTCTCCAACCTGTTTGAATTTTTGTAGGAATTAGTTTGTTTTCCTCATTCTTCACCACTGTGACTCCCGACTTCTTAGGGACCACTTGTGTGGGGCTGACCCATTTACTGTCAGAGATGGGGTATATGATTCCAGTATCCAAAAGTTTTATTACCTCATTTCGGACCACTTCTTGCATTATAGGATTTAGTCTCCTCTGTGGTTCCCTAGAAGGCTTAGTGTTGTCTTCCAAATGGATTCGGTGCATACACACCGTCGGACTAATGCCTTTGATATCTTTTATCGACCATCCGAGGGCACTTTTGTGCTCTTTGAGTACATTCATGAGTTGGCCTTCCTGATTCGCATCCAATTTTGATGATATTATGACAGGTTGAGTTTCATTCTCCCCTAGGTAGGCATACTTAAGATTTTTCGAAAGAGGTTTAAGTTCTAAGGACACTTTCTCCTCCTCCTTCGGCTTTTCCTTGATTAATTCAATTTGAGCTCCACAATCTATTTCCTTTTCTTCTCCCAGAAGTGGTGTGGAGTCCAACATGTGATTCACTTCTTGGATCAGTTGATCCACATCAAAATTCTCTCCAAAATACGCAAGACAAGCTGCTAAATGATCTTCAGTTTCGGATGCATGAAATATTTCTTCTACGATTTCATCGAGTATGCATGCTTGTGCATGTTCATCATCCTCCATAGGCTGCTTGGCAATATTAAAAATGTTGAGTTCCACCATCATATTCCCAATTGACAGATTCATGATCCTGTTTCGACAATTGATCAACGCATTGGAGGTTGTTAAGAATGGTGGTCTTCCTAGAATCACTGGAATGTTATTCTTCAAATTTGATGCCGGTTCAGTGTCTAGAACAACAAAATCTATAGGAAAGTAGAAAGAATCCACCTTGATGAGGACATCTTACACAATTCCACGAGGGATCTTTACGAACCGGTCAGCTAACTGAAGGGTCATCGCAGTGGTCTTAAGCTCTCCAAATTCGAGCTCCTTATATACAGAATAAGGCAACAAGTTGACACTTGCTCCTAAATCTAAAAGGGCCTGATCAATACGGTTATCTTCGATGATGATCGAGATTGTAGGACAACCTGGGTCCTTATATTTGATCGGGAGCTTTGCTTACAACACTGAACTAACCTGCTCGGCTAAGAAAGCCTTTTTCGGAATATTGGTCTTTCTTTTAATTGTGACCAATTCCTTCAAAATTTTTGCATAAGCAAGCACTTGTCGGATGGCATCCAGGAAGGGAATATTAATTTTTAATTGCTTGAAAATCTCATTTATTCCTTTCACATCATGATTTTTCTGTGGTGTCATCAATCTTTACGGGTACGGTGCTTTAGGAACAAAACTTCTCTTCTATTCACTCTTTTCTTCTGATGTTTCTTTTGCTTGTACTTTGTCATCAATTTCTTCTTTCTCTTCAGATTTCTTCTCTCCATTAAACTTTTCCTCCTCCTCTGGCAACACTACTTTATTATCGACCTGCTTTCCAAATCTCAACGTTGTGATCGCCCGAATTTGTTGTTGATTTTCATCTTGTGATGAAGTTGATGTTTGTTCAACAACTATCTGACTCCTTGGGTTAGGAACTGGTTGGCTAGGAAACGATCATTTTTCTCTTTCACAGAGAAAATTTGCCAATTGCCCAATTTGGGTCTCTATTTTAGAGATTGAGGATGTGTGATAATAGATAAGTTTCAACAGGTCCTCAGTAGAAGGAGTTTGTGTATGAGGACGTTGGGCAGCATTTCCCAGTGGATTATTAAATCTAGGTGGTGAAAATGTTGGCACAAAATTCTGTTGTTGTTGGTTTTGATAACCTCCCATTGGTTGTGCAAACTGATAATTTTCATTTAATTGTCGTGGCTGCCCCATCTGATTTTGATTGTATTGAAATTGATTTGGATTATTGAACCCTTGCTGTTGAAATTGCCCTTGACCATAGTTTTGCTGCGGTCCTTGGTTGAAATTTTGTTGGGGATAAAAGTCCGTCCCCTGTTTTCTTGGTTGTATTCTTTGATTATCTTATTTCCATGAGAAATTTGGGTGGTTTCTCCAACTATTTGGGTTATTCTCATTGAAACTATTTCTTTGATTCCGCCCATAATTATTCACAACATTTAGTTGTTCAGATGTGTCTTCATGGTAGTTCTGCATTGAAGGACAATCATCTGCCATATGCATTGGACTTGCACAAATTGAACATGACTCAGGTTGTGTATTTACCATATGCACATTCTTCTTTAATTTCAATTCCTCCACTTGTTGAGTGAGAAAATCAATTTTAGCCATCAGATCCGGAGAATCCTTTACTACGTATAGTCCTCCCTTCTTAGTTGAACTCCCGGCTTGATCACGGGCTTTGACTGGTTGTTCCCGAGTCTTTGTGAAATCCAGTCTTTGAGAATCCTCGGACTTTTCTAGAAAGCATAAGATTGATTTCCTTAAGGCTCGAGAATCCTCCGCCATTCATTGACTCCACTAGATGTCTATTTGGTTGACTCGATCCATTGTAGAAACACCGGACAGTATCCATGGTGTGGACATTTGAGTAAGAGATCCATGAATCTATCCCAAGCTTCATATAATCTCTCATCTTCCTCTTGCGTGAAATCCGTGATTTCACGTCTGAGGACATTCGTCTTCGCCATAGGGAAGAACTTTGACAGAAACTTTTTGACCATCTGATCTCAGGTGGTTATGGATCCCGATGGTAGAGAGTTTAACCAGGCTTTTCCTTTATCCTTTATAGAAAAAGGAGACAAGCGTAGCCTAACAGATTCTTCGCTGAAATTTTGGTAAATGGATGAGCAGACTTCGACGAAGTCTTTAACGTGCTGGTATGGGTCTTCTCTCTCCATGCCATGAAAGATTGGAAGGATTTGGATGACATTTGTACGAATTTCAAACCGGCCACCAGGTGTGGCGGGGTATACAATGCATGATGGGGTATTTGTAGTTATTGGAGAAAACAGTTCTCTCAATATTGCTTCTTCCTCTTGTTCGAGTTGCCCATTCATGTTGTCAATCATATTGACTTCAGTGGATGATTCACTAGAGAATTTCTGCTTTGATCTAGAGCGTCCTTACGATTTGACCGGCAAGCACGTTCAATCTCAGAATTTAAAGTTCTTTCTTTAGAGGATCTAGTGTGCATGCAAATGACGAACAGAGTGGAGGTTTCAGGCAGGAAAACCTCGAGAGAAGTTTTTTTTTTTTTTTCAAAACACTCACAACAGTCGATCGATTGACTCTTTCGTGTCAATCGATTGACAAAGCGGTGCTCACAACCACAGAACACAGTCGATCGATTGAGGAAGAATTCTCAATCGATTGACTGTTAAAAATACACAAATTCCTATCCGAATTAATCAATATTATTTTTTATTTTTTTATTTTTTTCAAAACACTCACAACAGTCGATCGATTGACTCTTTCGTGTCAATTGATTGACAAAGTGGTGCTCACAACCACAGAACATAGTCAATCGATTGAGGAAGAATTCTCAATCGATTGACTGTTAAAAACACACAATCGATTTTTTTTTGTTTTTTTTTTTTTTTTTTTTTTTTTTATAGCAGGAATACTATTTTAATCCCCTAAAATTCCTAAAATTAACTGTCTATTTCCTAAAAATTTAGATTTTCTTGATTTAATCCCCGGCAACTGCTCCAAAAACTTGATGTGATTTTTTAATTGTAATGTTTTACTCGCAAGCGCACGAATCAGATTGTATATAGTGGGTGCGGAGTACGAGATCGTTCCCACGAGGACTATTTTTGAAGATCTAAAAAGATGAGACAGCAATTCAAGAAATCTATCAAAATCTAACAGTATTCTACCAGTCTTATGATTTAAGCGGTTTGATGAGATGATAATTACTGACTACAAAATAAAACTTAATTAATAATTCAAAAATAAAGGTAAAGATGAAGATACTAAATCCTCCCATCTTTGGTTTGTTCTTCCCATAATACAAATCTAAGGATTAAACTATGAGATATATCATTGAAAATAAATATCTTTTATGGAAGATAAATTGTCAAAACCCCGATAGGTTCCACGTTGCATCCCTGCAATCAGGACTTAACTTCAGAGATGATTTTCATATATAGATCTAGGATCAAGGGCATGGCTCGGCTCACATGATCTCAGGTTCAAATAAAAATCATCCCCAAAGTGGGTGAAAATTCTAACAAGAATACCACCATAGATCTGAAATCAAGGGCATGGCTCGGCACACTTGATTTCAGATTATGGAGTAATTAAGATAAAATTACCATTACAGATCCAAGATCCAAGGCATGGCTCGGCACACTCGATTTCGGATCATAATCGTAATTATATCCACACGATGAAAGCAAAAAAACCATATAACAATGATTAGAGTAAAATTACCGTCACAGATCTGAGATCCAGGGCATGGCTCGGCACACTCGATCCCAGTTAGTGGCAGAGATTTTATCCGTTCGTGATAACATAACAGCCATAAAAGAAGATCTCATATTTTAATCCTAGATTTATATTATTAGAAGAACATCCCTCGGATGGGAATCATTAGATCCCCATCCCTAAGAATTTAGCCACACATGCTGTAATTAAATGACATAAATAAATAAGGAAGGGAAAATAATATCAATTTAATGAATTAAAAATACCTCAAACTTCAATAGAAATTATTTGATCCAAAAGTACGATGATCTTCAGAAACGAAATTAATGTAGAAATCAACTGAACAAAAATAATAAACTGAAGGAATGAATACTGAAAATTAAATGAACAAAGCTCTCAAAAAGGAAAAGGAATAATAAAAATTCTCTCTAGAACCTACTCAAAAATAAAAACTCTTCTAAACTAATAATCCTCCTTTTTCAAAACTCGTAGCTTCCTTTTTATAAGGTCGACAAAACCCTATCCCTAATACCTCAATCGATTGAGAATTAAATCTCAATCGATTGACTCTTAAGTTGGAAAAAAGTTGTTTTTACATGTCAATCGATTGACACTTAGTTCTCAATCGATTGACATCTAAAAGCAATTTTCGTGAACTCCCGCCAAACTTTGTATCAGATACTATCTCAGTATTTTGGCCATAACTTTCTGTCCCGAACTCGAATTGAGGCGATTCTTATGGAGTTGGAAAGCTGACGACGAGCTCCACAACGTTTGTGTTTTAATAATTTCTTGAATCTGACATCTGGAAGGTCCAAATGGAGCTGCAAGTAGCACCAAGTTCCCGATGACCCAAAGTTACAGTGTTTTGACATTATTTCGAAATTCTTGGGTTGTTTTATGCACTTGGATTATATTTACCTGAAATACTTCAAATCTAGTAATTCTCATCAGATAACCTTCATCAAATAGCTAAATGTAGGCATTTAGGGATAAAATATCATCATATTTCGCTACTCATCAGACCCTGTAGCACGGTGGTCGGATCTTCGCGTTGACGCGGCACCGGTGAGCTTCCGATAGCAAATGGGTTAGAGATGGGTTTTTTTAACTAGCTAGGGCTTGGGAACTAGAGGGTTTGAGATGATGATGTGAGATAATTGGCCAAAGTTCTAAAGCTTGGGAATGCTGGAGATGGAAAAGCAATGGAAAGGGAAGAACTAAAGTTCTAAGACTTAGATGGATTTTTGCTTGGAAATGGGAGGAGACTTATGTAGAGTTTCTTCTCTTCAATTTTAAAAGTCCTTAAACAAGGGGGGGTGACTCTCTATTTATAGAGAAATGGTGGATTAGTGAGTGGTTAAGTCACTAATGGGTTTAGAAATTAGGTAATCCTAAATCTAAGGATTTTGGGGTTTTAAAGAGCTTAGAGAAGAGAGAGTTAGGTTTTAATGCTGGATGATGGGGGATAACTTAAATGACAAAAGGGTGATACCTAAGGTTGGGAAGGGCATATGGATCCTAAAAAAATAAACCCCAAGCTTTGGATGGTCCACAAGCCAAACCCCCAATTTCCAAATCAACTATTTTTTAAAAAATGGGTTTTTTGAGTTTTGAGAAGTTAGGGCCCGATTTACAATTTCCTGCATAAATCCGCATTTTTTAAATTTTCAGAACTTTTGATGTACAACTTCAAATTAGGTGATTCTTGACTCGTTGGAAAGCTGAAAACCTCTAATTTCTAATGCTATAGACCTTAGGTTGGAAAACTGTCTGTACAAACCTTTGCACTCCTTTTTTTATCAGCTATTTTGATTGATTTGAAACGGGTTCTATGGGTCTGTTTTAGACTTTCTAAGGGTTTGGGAAGGTTAGGATTGCCCCCTAAGGGTTTGGGAATGGTTATAAAGGTTAGATTAAGTTCTAAGGGTTTGGGAGGTGCTTTCGGAAGCTCGAGAGTACACCGTTCTCGAAGTACGGGTCGATCGAGCATTGGGCCAAATTTGGGTGTCTACACGTACCTATCCCTCCGAGACAACATCGACATCGTCTCTACTTTGGACATCATCTCTACTTTGGGATGGCCTAAAACTCCTGTTGCACTCCATATAACCATCCACAGTGGCCCCACTAAACGTTAGAGCACCACGATCCTCTACGGATAATTGGTGACTGCGATGACGTTTGAAGTTTTTTGGAGGAGTTCAGTAATATACGATATATGTCTTCGCAGTTTTTCCTCTAATGCTCCCTTCTGCAGGTGTTGTTGGTGTCGGAGGGATTGATTGCACGTGCCCCAACTGTCTTAACACCCGCTCTGGGTAGTACAGGTCGACGATATCGAAACAGACATCAGGTGTAAAATGTCATAGGAGTAAACGGATACTCCGATCTAGTCTTACAATATGGATCTCAAATAACTTGTACAAGAGAGAGAGAGAGAAAGAGTTATTATAATTATATAGGTTCACGTAAAATAACTAATTATGATAATACATGATCTATTCGTAAGTCATCTAATGCTTCACGTAAAAGAACTAACTTTGATTCAGGATGCGCGGGTTGACTGGAAGGTTGTTGCCATCTAAAGGCCAGAGGCAGTTTATCAAGCGACTTTGGGATAAGCGTTGGACGCCTGAAAATACAAAACATATAGTTTAATAGCAACACAAATCAATTATTTATTATTAGAAACGTAATTTAGTAAGACATTACTATGCGAATGTAGTATACCTCAAGCAAAGTAAGCAGCCCAAAAATTTGCACGACC
The DNA here is from genome assembly GCA_021018995.1 of Chloranthus sessilifolius. NCBI lineage: Eukaryota > Viridiplantae > Streptophyta > Magnoliopsida > Chloranthales > Chloranthaceae > Chloranthus > Chloranthus sessilifolius. The sequence goes on along the minus strand of CM037597.1, from coordinate 25,119,571 downwards.
TTCTTTCCTGATACGATACCCAGCTGCCTATAAAGATAAGCGAGTGTAGCTGCTCCCTACGCATAGTCCCCAATGGTCTTCAGATTGACCAACACCTTTACGTATCGAGCCGACACCATACTGCCTGATTTATCGACAAGGATTGTACAGACTGGCAGATAAAAAATATATCCCCTCGCAGCACAATCAATCAGATCATCAAATGCATCATCAGGTATCTGGTTCAAACGAGCACGCAACCATTCCAAGCCAAAAGCTTTCCTCTTGCATCCATTGTGATTTAATTCTTCGATCACATCATCGGTACCAATACCAAATGCTTGAACACACGCTGCCACCAATTCAGTTGTATTACAAGGGTTTGCAATAACTACCTTGTCGACTACAGATAAGCCAATGAGATGCTTCACTTCGTCGAGAGTGATAATCATCTCACCGGTAATGAAGTAAAATATATTTGTCTCGGGGTATCTTCTCTCAACCAAGGAAGATACTAAGACACGGTTGATGGTCATGAATGCAACCCACCCTAGCCAGCAACCAAAATCCTGTCATCTTGATCCTACTTTTAAATTTGCGAACATTTGAACGATGGACCAGACATCGAGTTTGGCTTAATGTTGGATGCAACGAAGTGTTCTTCAGTTCTACATCAAACAACAATAAAATTAGTAAGAAATTTGTAATTATGTACACATATTTTAAATAAAAATGATAAATGTATTACATGAATTGAATGTTGTTGCTTACTTACTTTGTTAACCCATAGATTGTGGGCAACATGATTTCTATACCATCTTAGAAGTGAAGTGTCCGTAGAGCCTCCGGGAGATGGTGCTACATTATCCTCGACTTTAATTTGGGCTAGCTCAACGTTGACCTTTTTCATTTTTCTGTTCTTTTTCGGAGCTCCAACTGCTTCTTCGCCTTCCACTCTCTCCTCCACCCTCTGAGCTCCCTCACCTTCACCCACTCTCTCCTTCACTCTCTCCTCCACCCTCTGAGCTCCCTCACCTTCACCCACTTCCACTCTCTCTTCCACCCTCTGAGTTCCCTCGCCTTCAGCAACTCTCTCCTCCACCCTCTTAGCTCCCTCACATTCACCCACTTCCACTCTCAGCTTCATCCTCTATTGCCACATCATCCACCCTCCCCTCTACTGTCACATCATCCACACTACCCTCTCCAATAACCTCTTCCACCCTCCCTTCTACCACACTCCCCTCCTACACTCTCTCTTCTAATATTCTCCCCTTCTCCACTCTCTCTTCTTCCACTTTCTCTTCAAACATCATTGTCGCTGCAGATGCAGCTTCAACAGTTATTGCTAAAATCTATGAATTATCAACATTAATTTCAAAAGACATCTCTCCGGATGCTCCTTAGATTCGGGCTTTTGTACGCCTTCTTCTATAGGAAGTCGTAGTTCGTTTACGGAAATCATTCATTTCACACACCCCCTATCAATCAATCACATCATCAACGATTGGTTTGAAACCACAACAAAAAATGAGTACATTCAAATTCACCCACCAAATCTTTGAGTTCAACCAAATCATTGTGTTTTACTGTGGGTGAACTCAAAGATTTGTTTGGTGGATTTAAAGGTACTCAAAATATAAAAACAACTAAATATGTTGAACAATCAACGAATCCTATATGGGTGTACAGTATAATCAACTAAATATATTAAACAATTAATTAAAAAATTAAAAATACCTCAAACAGTTGATTGTCTTTGCCCCACAAACCCTAATAAGAACTCAGAGGGTTTCTTCGTAGGTGTGGGTGTACAGAGTTCGTCTGTTCCTCACGTTCGTGCAGCGCGAGATGAAGATTGGGGATGACGATGTCGGTGTATAGCCATGAGTCCAAACGTTCATAGTGCAAAGAGACGATTGGGGAAGACAATGTGGGTGTACGAAAATCAAATCTGGCGCAAGCAAGAAGAGGAAGAGGAAGAGGGAAGAAGACGATGTGGGTGTATGCTAAAGATTTCGGTGGGTGGATTCGAACGTTAGAAAATAGAAATGGTTATATGTGTGAAAGGAAAGATTTGGTTTCCCTCAGTTATGCACCCACTTATGTGGGTGGATGGAAAGAATCTGTGGGTGGAAATAAAGGTACTTAAAGATCTTTGGTATAAAAGATTAAGCAAAAAACAATTTTTATTATCTTAGTAAAAACAATCAAATGTCATACACCAGTACCATATCTAAAGATCTTTGGTGCAAAAGTTTAAGCAAAAAAAGTTTTTATTATCTTAGTAAAAACAATCAAATATCATCTCAAATTATCGGCTACCATATAAATGGCTATGATATAAATCTAACATGTAATTAAATTAGATTGAGTTTTGGCATGTTTGATTGCAGACGCGTTTCACGATTATAATTGGCACTTGTCGTTACACGTGACTATGTGTAACGATGAGTGGATACTAGGGTCTCTCTTCATATGTGATTTTCGTAACTATAAGCTAAAAAACGTCGAAACGCATTTGCTCTTTAGTTTATCAAATGACCGCTCACGGCCAACCAGTCAATTATAATCGTGAGACGCGTTTCATTTGGCAATCAAACGTATCCTTTGTCTTTGCTAGGCGGACACAACATTCCATATGCTACAAACTTTGCAGTCTGTGGGAGTCTGCACACATGATAAAGTTATTCAACGTGTAGTCCACTCCCTTGCTTATTTTGAGTGTTCGCCCATAATATACAAACTCTTTTAGGGCCTGTTTGGATAAAAACACGGGAAACTTGGAAAAGTAAAATAATATTCCTATATTTTCCCATGGATACTTAAGTTGTAGGAAACCATGAGATTTCTTTGTTTTTCACTGTTTGGATAACCACATTGCTAGCTAGGAAAGCACAAGATTAACTAAATCCTGTGTTTGGATACATATATAGGAAATTGTAGGAAAATAACATATCGTAACAAAAAAATTAGCTAAATGACCAAAAAATTATATATGTATTATGTTTTTTTTTCTCTTTATTTATCTTAGTGAATTGCTCTAGTGGTTGACTTAGTGTTTTGTAAAGGTTAGATTCTAATTCAAATCTTGTTATGTGTAATAAATTGTTTATTTTTTTTAATTAATTATACTAGAACATATACACTATATATGTGAGTATATAGCTCTATAATATTGTAGAGCCCCTTGTGAGAGAAATATCGGCCAAAATAAGTCTCCAACCTAAATAGATGGAGAGGAGCTTAAAAATAGGCCAAAACTGTGGTGGGTTTAATTAAAAAAAAATCAAAGAAGAAATATTTGTTATGAAAACAAATACTATAAAAAAAAATTGTTTGAAGATTTTAGATAATTTTTTGTGGTCAAGATAAATTTGGATGGATAAGAATCCACTAATATAAATTAGGGCCCTAAAGCTTAGTAACAAATATTTAGAAAGTTTGGGTGGTCAAGTGACCACACAAGTCATAACATGGCTTTGCCTTAGATTTTTGGGGATGTGTGGCATATAGAATCAACATCAGACCATCTGCTAGGGGCGTCATGATCTTAAGATCTATCATGAGGAAAATTGAAAAACAAAAATAATCTCCATCGTCTGATTCAAATTAGTCAACGGTTTTCGTCCATGAAAAAATTGTGCATTAAACGGGTGAGAAGAGTCGTGCGTATGAGAAGTCCAAAGGGCCAGAAGATAGAAAATCGAGAGACCCCATCGGCATTTGTTCTCGAATTTTGATGGAAAATGCGAAAATAATTTTCGACCCTTTAGATGTCATCCAAACAACAAGAATCTCGACAATTCATTTGCTACATATGAGTTTTCTCTTATTTATCCTCATTTCCTTTGAAACCAAGCATGCCCTTAGCTTTCATCACTTTTAATCACATGATGAAAATAATAGTGAAAGCTAGGAGTTGAAGCTTAGATAGGGTTATCTATTAGCTAAGTTGGATCGGGCCAAAAATTTGGCTACTCAATGGATAAAGGGCAGCATATGCTCGACCCGATGGTGCACCTCGGCCTCAACCCAACGGGCCACGGGTACATGCCCATCCAATCCGACTCAAAAAATGATCCGACCCGATTAAAATCCCCCTATATTACTTAATTTTCCAAGTAAAATAGCGAATTGTGTTGCGACCCTATTTTTCCCTTACACAAGTCGGGTCGGATGTTTTATGCCCGATTGACCCGATAGGTCAAGTTCAGGTTCTCGGGAAACAAATCGGGTCATATGGATCTGGTATCGGGCCGACACGATCAGCTGACAGTTGTGGTCCGTAGATCTTGAGATGATGTGTGGTTCTTAAGGCACGTATTCGAAGGACTGATCGGAGTACCAGGAGACTCGGAGCTCGGGTCTGGTACCTATTACCAACTCAACAGTAAGCCCACCCAGTATTCCAGAAACAGAAAGAGAGAGAGAGAGATGGCGAATCAAGGAGCGAAGAAGAGGAAGGAAGAGAACAATCGTCACATGGCTAAGCTTCTTCGAATTATTATAGCCTGCAATGTATTTTCTAGTCCCCAAAATTTTCCAATTAGGGTTTCTGGTCAGAACTGTTATATCTAATCTTTGCCTTTTTGGAATCTATAATTCATTGAATTAAGCTCATTAAGGGTTTCGTTCCCTGCTTTAGATTCTTTCGCCTCCATTTTTATATGGGTGTTTAGCTATTTTCATTGAATTTGAGATGGAAAATTTCAATTGTGGCCAAAAAAAAATGTTAATTCTATTGTGCTAGAGCTGATTTTATTGGGTTTAGGACGGTGAAGTTTCTCAATTGTTATGAGTGGTTTTTAAGTTGACGAGTTATGATGATTTTTCAGTTGTAATTGTAGAATGGATTTCGTTTGGTTTTTTATGCTCTTATTTACTCTCAATAAAAGATATAATACCAATTCCTAGTGTTTATTATAGGCTTGTTATTACTGTATGGGAGAATAATTGGTGCATCATGAAGACAATGGTAGAATATTAGTTCTGGATTGAAGAATAAGGAAGGCAAAGAATTAAACATTATGTTTAAAGAAGAGCTGAGGAAAACTTTACATATTTTTCTATCGATTTGGAGAAAGCCTAGGATAAGGTGCTGAGATAGATACTTGGGTTCAGGCTAAGAAGGAATGTATTCCAAATGAATTGTTTAAGATTCTTCAAGACATCTATGAGTTGGAAAACTTTGGAGAAAGGCCTTAGATCAAGGGTTTTAGAGATTAACAGATCGGGCCGAAACCTAAAAATACAATTAAATTACACTAGCAGGTCAAGGTCAGATTGGTCTGGGTCGGCTTCAGGTTGAGTGCAGTTTCATGTCCAAAACTAGCAGGTTGGGTTTAGATCAAGATTTTCTAAATAGACTTAGTTCGGGTTCAGGTCAAGGGAAGTGTTGAATAGGTTAGGTTCAGGTTGACCCTAAGGCCTAAACCCATTCTGAACTCGGACCTTTTTCACCCCTAATCAATGCATGGCTGGTGAGGTGGAGATAGACAAGTGGTGTGTTGTGTGATTGATGAATTCTACTTCGATTAAAGGAACACTCTTATGTAACAATGGAAAGTCTTGCATTGTTGTATGATGCAAAGTGTTGAGCTACAAAGAAGTGACTAGAAGATAGAGTTCACGTGGTGGAGATGCATATGTTGAGGAGGTGGATGTATGGAATAGCAACAAAGGGTAATAGTAGAAACAACTATGTAGGACGAAGTTTAGCAGCAACCCAAATAATAGAGACAATTAAAGAATGTCGCTTTGGATGGTTAGGGCATGTCTAATGGAGGCTTAAGATAACTATTGTATGAAGGGCTGAATCAATAGAAGCATAAAGAAGGGGGAGAAGAAGAAGAACAATAAAGAAATAGAGAGAAGTATTGAGAAACGACGGAGGATTGTGGAGTAATAGAGAGTCTATCCCCTGACAAAATGGAGTATTGAAATGAGATTCTCAAAGTCGACCCCAAACAAATGGGACAAGGGACTGACTTGTAGGTTTAGGTTGGTGGTATTAGGATTAGATTAATGGTTTCAAAGTTAGATTGGTGGTATTGGGTTTAGAGTTAGAGAAGAAGGGAGGAGAAGTACAGTGAGGCTGTGTTTGTCATAGCTCCTCGGGGCCTAAGAGCTGCTTTGGGCTCTGGCATGGAGCTCTAAGGTCCCAAGGCCAGAGGCGCGTTTGGTAAACAACCTAAATGACTTAAATGGTAAATTAGTCCCCCTAGCATTTTATTCTTAAGTGAAATAATACTGCATACGCATCATTATTACACTATGCACACACCCATATACAGCACACACACACACACACACCCATATTAAACTTGCCTAACTTGAAAGTAATATCATGAAAGTTGACCAACAACCTTTTAGTAACACATCAACAAATTGCTAAGAACAGGAAACATTAATAAGCTCCAAAAAACCATACCAAACTTTTTCTCCAACGAAGTGCACATCAACTTCAATATGTTTAGCTCTATCATATACAATAGTCTATGTGATCTTCTTTGCAACTTCATTATGATAATGCAAAGGTATGGAGTCACTAGTTTGGAACTCCAATCCAGAAAAAAAGAGAGAGGCCATTAAACCTCACTCATGCCATGCATAATGGCACACTACTCAGCTTCAACATTCAAGTGGGACACTGGCTGCTTTCTACTTTTCATGCATCCAAGTCGCCTTTAAGAAATCTATAATATCCATAATTTGAGTGACTGTTAGAAGCAGATCCAACCCAATCTACATCAGTATACCTAGAAATTCCAAGATGACTGTGAGTTTGATATAACAGTTGACGATTAGGCCTAGATTTGATATACCAAAAAATATGATAGACAAAACCAAGATGTAGAGCATGAGGGGCGTGCATAAACTAACTGAAAAAGCTGTCCGAAAAAGTAATGCTCCATTGTGTGAAAGGGAGAGATAAATCAAGTAACACACAAGACACTGATATTTATGGGGATCAAAGAAAGATCACCATCTTTCTCATGAAGAATGTTGAGGATGCATGAGAGAAGAGTAGGGCTTTCAAGCAATCATGGTAGTCTCACGAAGAAGATCGAGGGCATACTTCTTTGAGAGAGAAACATCTCTTTCATGGAGCAAGCAACCTTAAGTCCCAAAAAATTCTTCAGACTATTCAAAGCTTTGACCTAAAAAATACAATTAAGCTCGCTCTTCACATGGGAGATAAAAGAAATCTTTTCCAATAAGAATCATATCATCAATATATGCAAGGATAATGGCATGACCAGTGTCGCTTGAATGAATGAAGACAGCGTGATCAAAGTGAAATCTTTGAAAGCCCGGACTGATAACCACACCACTGAATCAATGAAACTAAGCTCGAGGTGATTGCTTCAGATCATATATAAACTTCCGAGGTTCACAAAATTTTCCAGTCTCCTCTTAAAGTAGGAAGCCGAGAGGAAGATTTATATAGATTCCTTAAAATGCCCATGTAGAGCATTCTTCATGTCCAATTGACAAGGAGGCTAATTCTGATTGGCTACAGGAGAAATGAGGGCCCAAATTGAAGTCAGCTTAGCCACAAGAGTGAAAGTGGCATCATAATCAAGTCCATACGCGTGACTGAAGCACTGTGCAACAAGATGGGCCTTACGTTGTGCAACACTGCTATCTGAATTATGCTTCATAGCAAAGATTCATTGGCAATTTGGCATTCAACTGTTTTCTTATCTAGTGGATGAGAAACCATCTACGAGGTACTAATTTCCTCCCACCGTAGGTACTTTCCATGCAGGATGAAGAAGCAGAACATAAACAGTACAAGGGGCAGAAATAGTATGAACAATGAAAATGAAAGCCATTGTAGGAAGGAGGCACAACCTTAACATACACTCGCAAGAGGGTAAGTGTAAGACACAAATCGCTTGCGAATAGCTATAGGCAAATCAAAATCAAAAGTATGAGCTGTGGGAATATCTCACAAGATATCATGAGTAGTAGGTGTCATAACAGAGGGATGTGAATGACTAAAAATCCTAATAGGATCTAGCTGCTGAGAGGGCTGAGGCTGGGTGGGAGGAGCAGCCATGTCGTCATCTGCGAACCTACGAGATTACATTTGCTTCTGATGTTTACTCGCCGGAGATGATGTTTTTGTCGTTGTTACGACTCACCGGAGTTGAGGAGGAAGGGGTTTATCTATTTTGAGGACAATCTTTGGCCATGGTCATGAGTTGGGGTTTACCTTTTTGTGGACCAGGGCTTTATCTATTTTGAGGATCTTTGTTCATTCTGTTGTTTTGGGGGTCATCCCCTATTCCTTCTTTTCATGGTTGTCAATCTTTGTTTCGTTTTAATGGGGACGATCTTTGGCCATGGTCGTGAAGAAGAGGGGTTTATCTTTTTGAGGACCAGGGCTTTATCTATTTTGAGGATATTTGTTCATTCTGTTGTTAAGGGGGTTCATCCCCTATTCCTTCTTTTCATGGTTATCGATCTTTGTTTCGTTTATTGATGATTGCACTATTTTCATGATGTTGTATTTGTTAAAATTGAAAGAGGAAGTAATGATTGTTGTCCCTGTGTTTCACAAGTTAGTCCAAACTGAATATCATTCTATTGTGAAGGTTTTGCAATCTGATAGTGGTGGGGATTCTTGCTTTCGACCACCTCCAACTCTATTTTTACTAACATCGCATTGAGTGCAAACCACTTGTCCCTACACTCCTCAACAAAATGGTGTAGCTGAGAGGAAACACCGTCAACTACTAGAGGTTGCTCGTGCTTTATTACTTGGCATGAATGTCTCTCAACAGTTATGTAATTAAGTTCTTTTGACTGCCTGTTTTCTAATCAACCGCATGCGCACTCCATTGCCGAGGGAAGGTTACACTTCATTATGTTGTGTTCTACCTAACCTCCCTTTTCTGTTCTTCCTCTTATCTTTGGGTGTCTCTGTTTTGCTTTTGAACCGGATTTCCGCCATGACAAGTTAGACCCTAAAGATGTTGTATCTCCATTGGATACCCTCCTCTATGGCCCTTCCTATGGAAAGAAATTTCTTGTCATGGACATGACCTTTTTTGAATCTAATCCTTTTGATTCCTCGCATTCTCCACAATGCACTCTTCGGGGGAAGAGTAGCAAAGAGGAGAGATCATGAAGCAAATTTCATTTCCCAAAGCAGGCCACCAAGTAGGAACCGACTTCAGTTTCCAACTTGAATCTGTGAATTACACAACATAATGGATCACGTTCTTGTACATGACGACCCATTAGCAAGTTGGTGTCACTTTGTGCCTTTTCTGTGACGTATTCCTCATTCATTTATCCATAGGTTCTATTTCGATTCCATATAGTGCCTCTTATGCCTTGTCTCAACCATAGTGGAAAGAGACAATGCTACGAGAAATGAGGGCATTAAAGCAAAATAATATCTTGGAAATATGCACTCTACCTGAAGAGAAGAATTTCGTTGGCACCAAATTGGTTTATACTGTGAAAGACTTGATGGCTCAGTGGAAAGATATAAAGCAAGGTTGGTTGCTGAGGTATTCACCCAAACTTAAAGGATTGATTACCTGGACCATTTGCTCTTGTGACACAACTGACACCATTCGGGTCTTACTCTCCCTTGCAGCACATAAAAGGTGGCCTCTCTACCAGTTGGATGTCAATAATGCCTTTCTTAACGGTGACTTGCAAGAAGATGTGTACGTGACTCCTGCACGCTGCCCCTCTATTCAAGGGGAGAAATGCCAAGTTTTTAAGCAAAGAAGGGTATATATAGATTTAAACCAATCGCCACTTCCCTGGTTCAAAAAATTCAGTGATGTCATCATTAAATTTGGATTCCACAAAATCCATTACAATCACACCCTAGTTGTTAAGTGGGAACACGTCTCACTGCCTTATAGTCTATGTTGATGTCATTGTGACCATAGGAGATGATGAAGAAGAGATCATGAGGCTCAAATACTATTTGCGCCAGATATTTGATATTAAGGATTTTGGTCCCCTCAAATACGTCCTTGATATCAAGGTTGGTATATCTGAGAAGGTTATAGTTATTTTTGCAGCGTAGGTATACGTTTCTCCAGCAAACAACATGCTGGGTTGTAGAACAGTTGACTCTTCCATGGATGTGAACCATAGCTGAAGACGGAGAGGCTCTCAAAGATGTTGACATGTATCAACGTCTTATGGGAAAGCTCATATATCTAACCATCACCTGTCCTGACATCATATATGTTGTTAGTGTAGTTAACCAGTATATACACTTCACAAGGTTGTCATGTGGATGCAATTTATAGAATTCTCAGATATTTGAAATCGAGTGCATGAAGGGGGTTGGTGTGTAATGATCATTGGCACACGACGTGGAAATATATATAGATGTTGATTAGACTATCGATAAAACAAAAGATGTTGATTAGGCTGGTTCCCCTCGATGATAAGAGATCGACTATAGGATATTGTGCCTTGGTAGGAGGCAATCTTGTGAGTGGAAGAGAAAAAAAGCAACATGTGGTGTCTAATTCGAGTGTAGAAGTGGAATATAGAGCCTTATCCCAGGGTACTTGTGAGGGCATGTGGGTTAGATTGGTCTAACTCGATCCTGGAATCCATGCAACGATTCCTGTGACTCTTTATGGTGATAATGAAGTTGCACTTCATATTGAAGTAGATTGCCTCTTCATATGAGAGAATGGGGAATCCAATGAATTTTGTACTCCTCGACTGAGTTCATAGGAACAACTTGCTGATCTACCCACGACAACTTTCTGATCTACCCACGAAAGCTCTAGGGAGGTATAGATTAAGGGAGATTATCCAAGTTGTTCATGATGGATATCGACGCACCAACTTGTAGGATTATAAGATGTACCGATCAAAAAAAAAAAAAAGGACTATAAGATGTGTGTGTAGTAGTGTTACCATGGAGTGTAATATGTATATGTTGTATACTGTATCTCTAGTTGAAGTAATATGACTACCAATCATATGGAAATAAGAGACTCTCTCAAACCCTAATATTTTTCCCTATTCTTTTTTCCTGTCTCCTTCCTCTCTTACAAACTCTAATCTAACAAACCGAATCACTCTCAAATACCAATCCCATCTCCATAGAGGTGAAGAAGCAATGAGACGGAGAGTCATACCATCGATACCCTTTAGACATGCTAGAACAATCAACAAAAAATGCATCTAATGGCCTTATCATCCAACTTCTGTCTATTAGGACGAAGATTCTGAACAAAGCATGAGCATTTAAGTACATGTGATGTAAGCAATAAACGATGCCATTGACCAATAGGTTTTAGGCTTGTGCATACCTCACAACAAAGTTCAAGTCACTTCAATGAGGTGTCTATTCTTATGCTTCACAAATCACAAGACCATTCTGTTGTGGAATGTACTTCCTGCAAATACTGAGTAAAGGAGTGAGAAGAATACTTGCTACCATTATAAGGAAACACCATACTGGGTACGAATTATGGAATGAAATTCCTAAAAGCACCTCATCTTTAGATTTCAATAGATAAATCCTGTAGCACGAGTGTAGTCATCAGTAAGGGTAACAAAATAATGAAAACCATCAATAGATTAAATCGGGGAAGGCTTCCAACTGTAAAAATTGAACTAACTCAAAAATAAAACTACATCAGTGCATGCAAGAAGAATATGTATTCCTAACATGTTATAGATTGACAAAGTGTTTTAAGAACATTAATCATAGTACATAAAGTTTGAAATCAAACATGCCCCAGCCTGACATGCCACAAAAGAGTGTATCATGGCTAGCTACAGTTGGACAAGAAGAAAAAAAAGAAGACAAAATGATATGATCCATCGACAACAATAGTAGTTGAGCAATCAAATCCTGCATCCCCTCTCTCAGTGCCCCTACCAATAATCCTTCTTTCAATATATCTCCTAAAAGACACAATAAAATGGGTAACACATAACATAAGAGTTTAGTTTCTTCATAAGGACCATATAATACATGAGATAGAGAAATAGATGAGGATACAAAAATGGTTCCCACTCCCATAATAAGAGAAAAGAAAACATCAACTATGTGAATCTATGCGGATGTGGATGGAGAATATAAAGAATAACTCTGAGATGCACCCTCATATGATCAGTAGCTCTTAAATCAATGACCCAGCAAGGAGAAGAAAACGAGATGGTTGCAGCGAAGATAGATGGAAATCGGATACTTTAAGGATCCGCATAGGCTGAAGGTTCAGATTAGTCTATAGGAGGGACCTATGCATGCGACTCCATGGATCATCTCAACAATTTGGGCCCTAAGTGAGCTAATGGAATCTGATAGCAATGGTCTCAGACTAAGAGTTGCCAACAATGGTATGCCAATATGAGTAGATGGTGAGCGAGACTGATAAACATCAAGATAACTGTAATTGGTAATAGTGATCACGATCATGTCCAGTGACACCACAATAAAACAATTAGTAGTAGATCACCCACGTCCACGACTACGACCTCTATCATCCCCCGTATCGCGACTCGCAGGAGGCGGACAAGAATTAATAGTAAAAGCAACACACTCCTTAAGTATCACTAGAGAGGGAGGTCTGGAAGACTTCACAATATGATGATGCTACTTGCCAAACAACGTGACATAAACCAATCTAAATGAAGGAAGTTGCTTAGTTGCAAGAAATTGAGTCCTAAGCTGCTCATGTTCAGGTGGAAGGCCACCCAATAAATCACAAATCCGATGCCTCTTAGTACGTCTCGCAATAATCCTGGTTGCCTCTATCAGCAACTTAGATAAGGGTTCATAATGGCTCGACTCCGAACAAAACTGAAGTGCTCCAAAATACTCAATAACTTGCCTATCCCCCTATTGGAAGCGACCAATCTCATGGGTTAGTTAATAGATTCATGATTCATTCTGTTGTAGAACATACATTTGAAGCTTCCTAAAGCTCATACTTTCTCTGATAGAAGATTTAATTTGCAGTCAATTGTGGCTCCGTAAAGTTGAGAATATAACTAAGAAGGATGCATGACTGGCCTCCCATTTTTCTATATCAGAGGACCCAGTAAAAGGCTTACGGGTAGCTCTAGTAAGGTAATCCATCTTCAACTGACCCCCATTATAAAGCTTGATAGCTTGAGACCAAACTAAAAAATTATCACCATTAAACTTTATGTCTATGATAGACTGAACTACTAAATCAGGCAGGATAGCTAGATTGTGGAATCCATAAGAAAATTTCAAAAATGACAGAAAAACAAGGCACAATATCCCCCATAGAAAATCTAGGGGGAATCAAAATACAAAGATGCACAGGTGACGTGCCAAAAAACTCCAAAATCTGATTTATCCAAAGAAGTAAAATCAAAGAAGGCATTGATGAGGGGACTGTGCAGTAACCGTGACCTTAGAAATAGGATTTGGGATCCATACTACATATACTTGTATGAGGACAGCGATGCTCACATGCTCAAAACAGGGTTTAAAAATTCGAGGAGTCGACTCTGAACTCGGGCGAATTGACTCAAACAAGTTCGGAGTCGGCTCACCTGTAGGCTCGATTCGTGTTGTAACTTAGTCGACGCCAAGTTGACTCAAAAACTTGATCGAGTTTGTTGACTTGGCGAGTCCACTCAAGTTATCAAAATGTGAGGACTGGTTGGGGAGGAGGGGGGGGGGGAGAGGGTTGAAGTATTAAAAGGGAAAATTTGGAAATGTGCCTGTATATATATAAGGCAAGTGTCCCCTAAAGTCTCTCGTATCAAGTGAGCCCTAAGGTGAACTTACTAAATGCAATGCTAGGGTTGAGATTAAAATTTAAATTAATTCAAACAATTAAAAATAACAATTTCTCATAACAAATTATCACAGAAATTTCTAAAAATTCAATTAGAAGATTTAAGTTCCACCTGAAATAGTGTTACTTTCCGTGTGCGTTCCCTATCGGATCTAGAAGATTAGGGTTCGTAATGAACAGCTAGATCTCCGATAATTTTAGGGCGTTGAACAAACTCGCAAACGGGTTCTCTTGATACCGTTCAAATTAGAAGGCTAATAATAATTTAATGATGAACAAATAGGTTGATTTTGGGTTTTTATGAGGTCAATAGGCTAGATCTGGGTTCCATTAAAAAAAAAAAAAAAGAGGCTAGATCTGAGATTTAATGGATAAATAAATAATTAGGATTTCGCTACTTACGCAAACCGTAGATCTAAAGAAGATAGAGTTGGAAGAAGAATTGGCCTCGCACCAAACCGCTAGCGGGAATCGAAGAATCGCTTTTCATTTTGAGAGAATCACACCCTCACGAAAGTTTTTTTTTTATCGGTTCCCTCACGAAAGTTTAGAACTCTCAATTTTGCATAAGCAATTTTCATTAACCAAAAGTGATAATAAAGTTGTTTACAAGCCTTTAAATAGGCTAACCAAAACCCTAAGAATACTACTTAAAATAAAACTCTTAATCAACCATTAAAATTTGCTAATCTAACAGTCATAAATAATCTCACCATTAATCCCGTCTTTTTATTACGCGACCACTTTTGAAGGGTCAAACGATGTTCGATTGTCGTGAAATTGGTCTTGTTTAAAACTTATCAAAGAAGCTTTCAAATAAGACAAGAATCACACAATTTCAACACATATTGATAGGCTTATGACCATTTTTCCAATGGTTGCACAAAAAGTGTCAAAACTAGCAGGCACATATCACATATATGTGTCTAACCCCTAAATAATTCAAATAAGGAAACTAATCCTAAAACAAACCACCTATTAAAAGAATCCTAATCAACTAAAACATTTTCACATTCTTCTTTCGCCTCTGATTTTCTTCCTTCGCCTTCAGTACTTATTGGTTGTCGCTTGAATCTGATGTCCCCATCAACTCTCCCTGAGTTAAAAGGATTCATCCCATGCTGGTTGTGGTAGAGGTCCAAAAGATCCGGATCAATCTGTTGAAACTCCTCTTGTGTAATCCACGTATTCTCTGAGTCAGCCTTGTTCGTCCACTTGACCAAATATCATTGAAGTCCCCTTTGGTTGGTGGACACAATTTGATCTTCTCGCACATCTTCGATGATCTTATGAATTTGCCGAGTAGGTGGGGGTAGTGGTGTGGGTTAGGGAATAATTGGTTCATCAGATGTAGAAGAATTAAAGGGATTGGCAAGGATGGTTGAAGGGCCATGGAATGGAACAAGGTCCTCCACATTGAAAGTCGTGCTAATCCCCAATTTTGGTGGAAGATCTAAAACATAAGCATTAGAACCAGCACGCTTCAAGATTTGATAGGGTCCAGCACCACGAGCTGGTAACTTCTTTGCAACTCCTTGCGGGAATCGCTTGGGATCTATTTCGAACCATCACAAAATTACCCTCTTGAAATTCTTTGGACCGTTTGTGAGAATCTATAGAGAACTTGTATTTTTCATTCTTTAAATTAATTATTTTCTTAATCTTGGCATGCAATACATGAATGCGATGCGTGAATGTGGATGTAGATTTTGACGACCTTAGATGCGTGGGCATTAGAATGAGGTCTACAGGTGTCCTAGGTTTATACCCGTGCACAATTTGGAATGGACTCATGCCTGTGGTTCTATTAACCGAATTGTTATATGCAAATTCAGCGATAGGTAAGATGGAATCTCAACTCCTAATGTGTTCACCTACTAGACACCGTAACAGATTTTCCAAACTCTTATTGACAACTTCAGTTTGCCCATCAGTTTAGGGATGATACACAGATGAGAACTGTAATCGGGTCCCCATTTTGTGCCACAGTGTCTTCCAAAAATAACTGACAAATTTAACGTCGCGGTCAGACACTATCGTCTTAGGCAAACCATGTAAACAAACGACCTCGTTAAAGAAAAGGGTAGCAATGTGACTTGCATCGGAGGACTTCGAACACGCGATGAAGTGGACCATCTTTGAAAAACGGTCCACAACAACGAACACTGAGTCGTGCTTTCATAGGGTTTTAGGGAGGCCTAACGCGAAGTCCATTGATAGGTCTTGTCACGGGGTGTGTGGCACCGGTAAAGGTGTATACAATCCGGTGTTCTGCCTCTTTTGCTTTGCCAACTGGCAAACACGACACTGGCTGATAATTTTGGCAACATCTCGGGTGAGATTGGGCCAATAGAATCGGTCTTCAACCAATGTGACAATCTTATTGCGACCAAAGTGGCTAGCAACCCCTCTGACGTGTAATTCCCAAATAAGAAAGTTTCTCAAATAAGTGTGGGGAATACACAATCGGTGTTTTAAGTACAAATACCCTTATTGTAGGGTATATTTACTCCCTCTGACAGGTTGCCCGCTTCCAAGTGAGGTATACTCTTCGTCAAAATCCGGACATGTGGAGTAATCTTCCGTGAGGCGCTCGAATCTGGTTGCCTCAACGCTTAATGAGTGCAATGTCGCCACTCTACGGCTTAGCGCGTCAGCCTCTCGATTCTCCACACCGGCCCTATGTTTCAGCATGAAGGTGAACCCTTGAAGTTGTTCGACCCATTTCACATGTCGTGGGTTTAACTTCTTTTGGGAACTCAAAAATCGTAGGGCTTTGTGATCCGAGAACAAGACGAATTCATGTGGTAGTAGATAATGTTTCCAATATTTAAGGGATTGGACTACTGCGTAAAATTCTTTGTCGTAGGTCGAGTACTTCTGTTTGGCCTCATTTAGCTTTTCACTAAAATAAGCTATCGGATGGCCCTCTTGGCTCAATACTCTTCCGATATCTACGCTTGATGCATCACATGCAACTTCAAAGACCTTAGAAAAGTCAGGAAGGCGCATGATAGGAGCTTCTGTCATTCGAGACTTAAATCTCCTTGAAAGTCTTAGCCGCAGCAGGTGTTCATTTAAACTCCCCCTTTTTTATGCAATCGGTGATAGGAGAAGTTACCATACTGAAGTTACGGATGAACCTCCTGTAGAACGTGGCTAACCCATGGAAGCTACGAACTTCGTGAAGGTTCTAAGGTTCAGGCCATTCAAGCAGCCGTCAGTGGCGTACCGAAGGCGGAAGAAGAAAATCAGAGGCGAAAGAAGAATGTGAAAATACTTTAGTTGATTAGGATTCTTTTAATAAGTGGTTTGTTTCCTTATTTGAATTATTTAGGGGTCAGACACATACATGTGATCTGTGACTATTAATTTTGTCACTTTCTGTGCAACCATCGGAAAACTGGTCATAAGTCTGTCAATATATATCGGAATTGTGTGATTCTTGTCTTGTTGGAAAGCTACTTTGATAAGCTTTCAAACAAGACTAATTTCATGTCAATCGGACATCGTTTGGCCCTTCAAAAGTGGTCGCATAATAAAAAGGCGGGATTAATGATGAGATTAATTATGACCGTTAGATTAGAAAGTTTTAATGGTTGATTAAGAGTTTTATTTTAAGTAGTATTCTTAAGGTTTTGGTTAGCCTATTTAAAGGCTTGTAAACAACTTTGTTTTCACTTTTGGTTAATGAAAATTGCTTATGCAAAATTGAGAGTTCTAAATTTTCGTGAGGGTATGATTCTCTCAAAACGGAGAGCGATTCCCGCTTGCAGTTTGGTGCGATTTAACTCTTCTTCCATCTCTATCCTCTTTAGATCTACGGTTTGCGTAAGTAGCGTAACCCTAATTATTTATTTATTCATTAAATCCTAGATCTAGCTATTGATCTCATAAAAACCCAAAATCAACCTATTTGTTCATCATTAACTTATTATTAGCCTCTTATTTTGTACGGTATCGAGAGAATCCTTCTTGCGAGTTTGTTCGACGCCCTAAAACTATCGGAGATCTAGCCGTTCATTACAAACCCTAGTCTTCTAGATCTGATAGGGAACGTACACGGAAAGTAACATTATTTCGGATCGGAATTAAATCTTCTAATTGAATTTCTAGAACTTTTCGTGATAATTTGTTATGAGAAATTGTTATTTTTAGTTGTTTGAATTATTTAAATTTTAATCTTAGCCCTAGCATTGCATTTAGTAAGTTCCCGCATCAAATTGGTATCAGAGACGGGTTTAGTTTGTGGGTTTTAGTGTTCATATTGGTTTTAGGGTTTATTTCTTTTATTATTTTGTTTACACCATTTTAGATTCATTATTTCATATCTGTTTAGCTTTTGTCTGGTTCTCATCTAGCTTTTGTCTGAATTTTTCATCTAGCATTTGTCTGAATTTTTTGTCTAGTTTTTTACCTAGCCTTTGTCTGAATTTTTTCATAAATCTTTTGTCTAGTATTTGTCCAGCTTTTGTTTTGCATCTTCATGGTTCCCAAGAAGATAGATGCCTTAATTAGGGAAATGTCTAAGTTGACCGCGAGTCACACCTCACTTCAACCCCGGATGGAAGAACACCACACTTAGTTGCAACAACAGTTGCATGATCTACAAACCCGACATGAGGCTTTAGAAACCTGTGTGGAAGAAATCAATGAGCTCATCGCTAAAAACCCCAATAGAGTCCACACCAATGAACGTAGGAGGGAAGTTCCTCATGGTCGTGAAGTCCAAACCGATCAGGACGATAAAATCATGAAATCGGTAAAGATGGACGCCCCTACCTTCGACGGGAAAAGGCAACCCAAAGTCTTTCTTGAGTGGGTTACCGGCATGGAAAACTACTTCGAGTGGTACGCCATGTCTGAAGAGCGAAAGGTCCGCTTTGCTAAGGTCGAGTTTACAGCCAAGCTAGACTTTATTGGATGGGTCTAGAGCGTCGAAGACAGTCCAACGGGTTTCCTCCCATTTCCACTTGGGAAGAGATGGACCAATTGAGCGATAAATATGTTCGTATATCCTACGAGGAACACATTCTTGATCAGTGGCATTCATTGTGTCAAGGAAATTCACCGATCACTAAATACATCTATAAATTCGAAGAACTAAAGACCCAGGCCGATGTGACTAAACCGGAAAAGGTTACCCTATCCCGATTTCGAATGAGCCTTCGCCTAGAACTGCAAAGAGAACTTATTCCGTACCCTGTTGATAATCTAGACAAATGTTTCTCTAGAGTCGAAGAGCTGGAGCAATACCTCAAAACTAGTACTCCATCCAGTTATAAGTTTAGTTATCGGTCCAATGCGCCTGAGTCAAAGCCCAACATTAGTGTCCCGTCTGCTAAGCCCAACCCAGTTACTACACCGGTAACTTGAGTCGATAAGGGTAAGAGTCCAATGCTTGAAGGCCCTAAAACTGGCGGTCATAATAAGTGTTATAAGTGTCACGGCATCGGGCATTTTGCAATGCCCATCTCGAAATCTGTTCATAGCTGAGGACACCAAAAATGATGATGATGAAGGTACTGTTGGGGTTTATGAGCCTGAGTCGTTCCATAGTGATGAAGAAGATTGTGTAGGGGAACGAACAGTGGCTTGTCTAAGGGATATCTCCTACCCTGTTGAGGAAAATAATACTTCGCAGGTTCTTGTGGTTAGATGTGCTCTAGCCCAATCGAAAGAGGGTGATGATTGGCGACTAGATAATATCTTCTATACCATAGCCACGTGTGGGGTGAAAGTCTGTCAAATCCTTGTTGACAGTGAAAGCTGTACCAATGTGGTTTCTGAAAGTATAGTTTCTCGCTTGGGGCTTACGCCTGTAGCTCACCCACGACCTTATAAAATTGTTTGGGTTAATTCATCATCCATCCCTGTTTCACAAAGGTGACAGGTTCCTATACAATTCGGATCGTATAAAGACACCTTGTGGTGCGATGTTGTGCCCATTGATTTGAGGCATATCATCCTCAGGAGGCCTTGGTTGTATGACATGGATGTTACACTGTTCGGTTGATCGAACGTGTGCTCCTTCACTCACAAAGGTCAGATAATACAACTCAATCCGCTACCTCCCAAAGCACCCACAGTGAAGTCGACAAAGTCAAGTGGTAAGCGCCTATTAGAGAGAGAGAAGGCATCTAAGGCCGTTCACGTCGTTAGCCCTCTTGAGTTTGAACGAGGCGCTAAAACAAAGGACATCTCTATGTCCTTGTCACAGTAGAAAAGTCCATAGAATCAGGCGTTAAGGTTCCAAAAGAGGTTGAACCAATCATGAATGAGTTTGCGGATTTCTTTCCTGAAGACCTCCCAAATGAATTACCACCTCTACGGGACATCCAACACACCATTGATTTGGTCCTTGGAGCTACCTTGGCGAACTTGCCCCACTATCGTATGAACCCATTTGAGCACTTGGAGTTGAAAAGGCAAGTTGATGAGCTTCTCCAAAGGGAACCATAAAGGAAAGCTTGAGTTCATGTGTCGTGCCAGCGCTACTCACACCCAAGAAAGATGGAACTTGGAGGATGTGTGGATAGCCGCGCGGTTAACAAGATCACGGTCAAGTATCAATTCCCGATACCAAGATTGGACGAGATGTTGGACATGATGGTCAGTGCCACGATATTTTCGAAGATCGATTTGAAGAGTGGGTACCATCAGATCCGAGTTCGGCTCGGGGACGAATGGAAAGCTGCCTTTAAAACCCACGATGGTTTGTACGAATGGTTTGCCATGCCTTTCGGGCTTTCAAATGTCCCAAGTACTTTCATGTGTATCATGACACAAGTGTTGAGGCTTTTTATAGGCAAGTTCCTTGTGGTCTATTTCGACGACATCCTTATCTATACCCACAACAAGGAGCAACACTTGAACCATTTAAGGCAAGTTTGTGTGACTCTCCGAGGAGAGAAGTTGTTCGTGAACCTGAAGAAGTGCACGTTCATGACACATCCCGTTGTCTTCTTAGGGTTCGTCGTGACCTCTGATGGACCTCAGAACAGCAGAGGAGTGGTTGGGTTGGGGGGGGGGGGGTTGAAGTGTTAAAAGGGAAAATTTGGAAATGCGCCTATAAATATATAAGGCAACTATCCCCTAAAGTCTCTCGTATCAAGTGAGCCTGAAGGTCATCTCTCGAGCTATCATTTCCATAAAAGAACTCTAAAAAATTTATAGTCCTTAAGCCCTCTCGAGGTCTTTCGTCTATGTACGCATGAAAATTCTAAGCTTCTCTCCTGCAAAAACCCGAAGCAGCTTTCCGTAAGCAGAACAAGAAGAAGAAGAAGAAGAAGATCATCATTGTATCGGCCGAAGATCACCCAACCATGGGTTAAAATCTCGGTTTTCCCGATATGTATCAGTCTGGCCCCAGACTAATACGTATTGTTGTATCATACGATACATTGCAGTATCGGTCGATACACTGCTGAAACATTGATCAATGTATCAACCGATAAATTCAAATTATCAGTCGTATCGGACGATACTTTCAAATTATCGGCCAATGGCTTCAATAATTTGAAAATTAATGTATCTTGTACCTCGAAATTATTAGACGATAAATTGAATTTATCATTCGATAATTTCAATTTACCAAATTATCAGACAATACAACCAATAATTTGGTTGTATTGTCCGATAATTTGTACGTGCGCCTCACCACATGCACTGAATGAATGAGTGAAGATCTTCCTTCGCTCTTGCTAATTACCAAGGACTTCGTTGCCACTAATGGCGAAGAAAAACTCGACCATCCCACCCAAAAACAACTTGTAGACTGTTAGTCTACAAGAAGCTGGTGAGCTTTAGCCATTGGACCACATCCATCCATCCTACCTAAACAATCACCCTTTTCTTGTTCGATCTTCGAATTACGCTAGTGGAGACTAATTCCTTCTGGCCACTCTTCCGATTCATTCCAAGTGGATACTTCTTCTCCCTAAGAATTGAATCAACCAAGTTCCCCCATATGAGAGTGAGGAAGACATTTCTAACAATCCCCTTCAAACTTTTGTTATCCTGTTTTACGATTCTGCTTAGTTTAGAAACTCAGGAGAAGGATAAGGGTAGCTAGGTAAGAAAAGCGATAACTAGAAATTCTCTTCAAGTAGAATTTGAACCTACAACCAGTTAGTTAACAGCCGACCGCGCTACCACGGAACTACTGAGGAACAACGAACTTAAGGACACCCGCTCTCATTCTTTGGACCAACCTATGACTGAACAAAAATGTGTTCGTCACTTTTCACATGCATCAGGAGAAAAGTTTATGTAACAATCCCCTTTCCTCCCCAGCTGACCTCCAAGACAAAGGGTGGAGCGGTCAACGATCAACTCTCGAGATGCATATTGATCAATTGATCTCTGCGTCCTGCCAGTTCTCTTAGTAGACTGACTCTACCGAGAGGCTGGAACTATTCTTGCCAAAAAACAAGGGACCTACTTCTCATCCTAGGAGTTCTCAAGTATGAGACAGTCCCCTCTCTGTCTGTCTCTCCGAGGTTATACTACTAAGTAGCACTTTTTCCATTCAATCATAGAATCGATTCTGATCAAGCAAGCAGGATACGGTGGCCCTTTCATCTCTTTGCCTGCTCCACGATATATCGCCCAAGGATCATGAGCTAGTTGAATGCTAGAATACACGAGATCTACCCGGTGATTTCGGTAGATGAAGTAGTGGGAGGTCGTGAAGTGAGGGGGTGTGTTAAGTTTGATAATTTCGAACATTGTAGCATTCTTTTCTAGGTTGGGGTTTGAGTTTCGAAGTTTTCAGAACTCTGATGGTGAATATATCCTAAATCAAATGACGCATCAAGCGAGACCATTCTGTTCCATTGTGAAAAAGAGACGTTTTCGACCAATGTCTACTCATACCTAGCTTCGTGTCATTTTTTAACACAACGATCTGCAAGCGTTGGAGCTTACCTTGACTTCATAAGACCTTAACTGAATAATACTGAAGTTATTAACATAATACCTAACTTCATTTAACTGTTACCTTTACTTTTTGACTTCACTTAACTGCTAACCTATATAATATATATGTTTAACTGCATTTAAGGTTCACTTAACTACACTTAAGTTACTAGCAGTAAATGCTCTTTGTTAGCAGTAAACCTTTATTCTTTTCTAAATCTTTTCTCGTCAGTTGTGACCTGTTAGGTTTGCTTGACTCCCGGGAAGTTCACCTTGCCTGTTTTACTACCAATCAATGAATGATTGATTGTTAGCTCCGTTATAGGAGTTTTTAGGTGAGTAAGATTTGAGCACATAGATGTTCCTTGCCAAGCCATATTCGATCATATAATAGGAGCGAAAAGAAAATTTGTTTCTAGTTCTAGAACAAGAACATGCTTGTACCACAGATTAAAACAAACCAGAAGACGAGCTCTACGTATTCCTTCTGGATCATAGAGAGCATAGATAAAACGATCTTTCTTATATCATAAATGTTTCATCAAGTGGATAGATGTACAGTATCAGTAGTACCATCGAGTCAACGTTAAGCATCCTGCCCATAAAAAGAAGAGAAGAACAAGCAAGATCAGATTAAGTGGGAGGTTCTATCTTTAGTCCCTCCCTCTTTGTTCTGTCCAAGTTACAGAAAAATAATTAATTGCTCTGTACACTCTAATACGTGCAATTGTGCACTAATATTAGCATTAAGTCAAAAGAATTTGTGCACTAATAGGTGGCAGAAATTGTGCTCTAATATGTAGCAGAGGTGGCAGAAATTGTGCCCTAATATCTAGCAGTAAGTGGCAGAAAATTTTGTGCAATTGCGCACTAATCTTAGCATTAAGCAGCCGAATTTGTGCACTACTATGTGGCAGAACTGACATAAATTGTGCACTTCCAACCAAAAAATCAATGGACTCTTTTGTATGACTTTACCAACCTTTATCAGACAATTAGGAACCAAAAAATCAATGGTCTACTACGGACCATCTGTGAGTAGACGTATATGAAATAAGTTTATATAAGGTACACAATCTATATACTTGCCAGCCCAATCTCAGTCCGTCTGCACGGCCAAAAGTGTAACCAACTGCACAGCTCCAGAATTCTGTGAGCCCCAACGTTTAATAGCGAAGGTGAAGAGACATTGGTCCATGCACTGCCCACAGTACATGGATTGTGTACCAAATACCAACTCATCTTGATATAGATTGCATGTTCTCTAGCGTAGAAGACTCCATGCGGATATGGATTCCCCAAAGCAGTTTCATGAATGAATCTCAAGAGTAGAATTAGGTTTACCCATAAAAATGACCTTGGTAAAATCCTATTTTCATAAGGGGTTTTCACTATGAGCTCATTCCTAATATAGATTTGAGAATTATGTGCACAAAAAACTTGAAAATATCCGATCTGTGCCCTCTAATTTAATCAAATATGTGCACTTGAAGCGTGAATAACTATGATTCACCGTGATTCACTTTCAGTGAATCATGGTGAATCACTGAAAAGGTTGAGCTCCAACAAACAAAAAAAAAAAAGAACTCAATTGTTCTTGCACAAGAGCTCCACCAGTTTTGAACTTCTTCTACGACATCCAGAGATTAATGTGAATCACTAAGAAAAAAATGCAAAAACAAATTTAAAGAAAAAACAATCTCTCCAGTGAATCATGGTGAGTCACTGAAAAGGATGAGCAGCTCCAATGAAAAATAAAAAGGATGAGCTCCAATAGACACTCACGGGATGGGATGAGATTAGGGCTCGAGCGAGATTTTTCTTTTTATTCTTCTTATTTTCCTGCTTCTTCTTCATCTTTCTGCTGAGATTACGGTTGGAGCGAGATTATGGCTCGGGCTGGAGCGAGACTAGAGGGAGCGAGGGTTGAGACTTGATAGGAGTTGCTTTATATCTAAAGACCTTTTACCTTTTTGCCTTAAAAAAAAAACCTCGCCAAGTCCACAAACTCAGTCGAGTTTCCAAATTGGCTTTGCCAGTCAATTGAGTCTATAAGCCATTTGAGTCTTATGGCGATTTGACTTTGAACTTGGACTAGCCGAATAGACTTGCTCGAGTTCCAAGTCGACTCGTCGAGTTTTAATACACTGATCTATATTGACAACGAGATTGATGAATGAATTCATGGAAATGAGGACTTGGAAGAAAGTGAGGCACGGTTGGATAACATGGACACTAATTAAGAAATGGGAGATGGGGAGCGAAATTTATGAAGTGATCATCTTAGAGGAGCAGATACATTTTTATTGTTTGTTTTTTATTGAATTATGTGGTTGGATGGTTTGGAAGTTTTGATCACTCGAACTTAATTTGAAATCTAGAATATGGTTGGATGGAATGGTTGAAGTTGAAGTTGAAGTTGAAACTTAGAATTAATGAATCATGGTTATAGGTTTGCTATAGTAAATTTGGAATATTGTAAGAGGTGAAAACAAATTTTAGATCAGGGAGAAATTTGAATTTCGTTTATTTTACTTTAGAGCGATGTGAATGTGATGTTTGATAAGATCATTTGTCTTTGCATCGATGGATACTTTCATAAATTTGACTCTATTAAATCGTTTCTTTATTTTTATGCATTTTTGAAGCTATATAGAATTTTAAATATTTATTAAATAATCCGAGTTGGAATGAATTTCCGAATTAACTTACTCAGATGACTTCAGAGTCGAGTCGAGTTTTCAAACCATGCTCAAAAATAATGTGCAGCAAACTCAAAAGCATCTGCAAATGGATAAAAAACAGGTGCAAACAGATTGAAAAATTCACTGTACGTAAACAATACATAAACAGTGAGCTAAGTAGGGCAGTGATAAAAATCCTTCATCATTGTCAAATTGCCATACCCCAAAATAGAGCAATGAAAAATATTATTTGCATTTTCATTCCGTAGGTTGCAAACACAGCATGAAATCGAAGATGTAATTTTCCTTTTATCAAGTTGATCACGAGTGAATCTTTTCCCTAAAAGGTATACCATGCAAAAGCTTTGGCACTAGGGGAAGGTGAAATCTTCCATGAGGAGGAAAAACTTATTTTATAATAGACGATTGATTTATTTATATAGTGTTTTGCCAAAAAAATGCCCCTGAAAGGTTCAATGTCCCAGACAATTTTGTTAGAATAGACCCTATCCAAATCTTCCTTCCTGGAGATAAGAGTTCAAAAAGGTGCATGTCCTGGAATGACAGATAATCAACAATCTTGGCTGGAGGATTCACCACCATCCTAAATAAATGAGGCAATCTATAAGAAAATGTTTCCTAGTGACACTATTTATCAAGCCAAAAAAGGATATCCTAAAATTGAAATGAATACATCGGAAAACCAAGCCAAAAGATTTTTGCCAGCCCACCCAAAGGGCTGACTCTCCTGTTTTCCAACCTCCTAACCTGGCTCTCCTGTTTTCCAACCTCCCAGCCGGAGAATGGAGCCATGTTTCTCATACTTTGCTGCAATCACACTGACTCGCAACTTTGAGCAATTGAATCAATCTGCCAACCTCCTCACGAGGGAAAAAAATGCATATAGAGTAGAAAAGTAAGGAAAAGCAAAACAATCCTACCTGACGGTAGAATGACAAATAAAAAAGAGGGAAACGGATGATTCCTTCCTTGAATGAAGAAGCTTCTTTCGACTGTTCTGGTGGTAGAATCAACATCTAAATTAGCCTTGCAATGCGGCAATGGGTGTCTGGGAACATAGAGTTACGCATCATTCCAAAGGGTAGACACGTATCCTCATGGCATTCCATGGAAATAACTACCCAGAAAAGCTTTCCACAATGCACTTGATAAGCATTTATTTACTATCATGCACCTCAATTCCTAAACTATTGGAATACAATTTGCCTAAAGATTATTCTTGCTGTCATGCGTAAGTTTTATATTTTGGTATAAAATCATTTTAGTTACGAAAATGAATTTGTAAAATTATTGAGAACCATAAACATGGGAAGGCATAGTTAGAATACACATTAAAAGGGATCCCATCATGTATAGGGCTTTCAAAAGGCTTTGGCTGGGCTTGAACTGGCTCAAATTTGATTGACCCTAAAAGTCTAGCTCAAGCCTGACCCAAAATGGTAAAAATGGGCCGGGTTTACAGGCTCAGGGTAGGCCTAAGTCGAAATGTTAATATATTTGGGTCTGCAGCTGGGTCTGAAAATTATCATGCTCAAAATTTAGGCCCAGAGCTCCACCAAAAGATGAAGGGAAAATGCAGGGAGATGCTGCCGGAAGAAGAGGAAATAAGTCTCGAGTTTCTTGAAATGATCCAAGAGGGAGAAGTAGTGCAGAACCAGCCTGTGGAGGATCTGGCTTGGCGACCTGATGGCTGTCTCCACCGGGTGACAGCCCTATCTATATACCCTTTGAATGAATCCTGTATTGGACAACTATGATTACTTAGTGTCAAAGTACCCAAAAATGATCTAGATACTATATTTTCTTCAACAACATGGTAAGTTAACTTAGTGGTGGAGGCCTTCTATTTAACCATTAAGATTCAAGCCTCTTAAGGCCCATATATGTGTGATTAAAAAAGAAAAAATTTAAAAACTAAGGGATTGGACCTTTGTCCTAGTGGTGATGCCCTCAAGCAGTTAGGAAAAGATTTAATGAGAGATTTTTTCTAAAATTAGAGCATTAGTTAGGAAAGGTCGTGAGTTCAATTCTCACCACTTGCATGATTCCTTTTAGGGGTTAGATCTTTGCCTAAGTGGTGATGCCCTCAAGCATGAGTGGTGATGCCCTCAAGCATGTAGCGTTGAGGTCAGGGGTTCAAATCCCATGTTTACGTATCAAAAGAAATATATAGTATATTTTCTTCCAAATCTAAAAAAAAAAAAATGCAAAGGGATGCATGGTCCACACCATTACCAATAGGGCTTATCATTCTTCTACGTAACCCACCTAGGATCACCTAATTACAAAGGCATGAACTCTTTCATGTCCAGGAATGAATCCCTCTACTACCGACTAAGCAGATTTCATCACTAATTTAACAACAGATCTAATTTATAAGAGAAGTCATCATTTTTCCACCTAAAAGATCAACTACTCTGATGGTCATCATTTTTCCTACCCAAAGAACAGCACTTCTCATCATAAAGCACATGCCAAATTTTAATTATTACATCAGAAATTCACTTGTGAGTTGTTTTCAGCTGAGAGAGTGAATGTACCATTGTTAATTTAAGAGGAACTAGAATTCCAACCTATTACATGCCTTATCTATTTTTTCCGTCCTAAATTGAGTTACTCATAATAATCATTATTTTCATCATTTTATCTATTTCTGATCGTGGTACTTTAACTAATCCTCTGTAGGTGATCTATGTCCTGGTGCGGATGCTTATTTTTTATTCTACTTTTACTTGGAAGCATTGGCTTGGCCTCTTGGTGACGTCCGTGGCCTACGTAATTCCTTATCAACAACTTGCCAAGATGGCAAGTTTCAATGTGGACACTTCTATCAGCATGACCATCTATTGATTCCATGAAGGCCTTTGTAAAGAGTTTCACAGATGGATTTATTGGTCTTATAATCATAGTTACCAAATTCAGCCTTTTTATTGAAAAAGAAATAGTTTTAAACGTTTTTTTCTATAAAACGTCCGGAACACGTTTAAAACAAGATTCTTTTTAATAAAACTTAATTTTTTGAAAACTCACGATTTTTGCATTTTGAACTTTTTAGAATTTTTTTAGAAAACCAGAGTTGACAAACAATTACTGCTCGTGCTCTCTTGTAGCTTGCTTCATATGAGAGTTCCTTCACTTGGCCTGAAACCTGAACTCTACCTTCTTTACCTACCAAAATTTTTCAAGTTCTACTTCTTTAGGAAGCCACCAGGTAAATGGCAATGACACATATTTTCTACTCATTTTCTGTGGAGTAACTTTAAATATGAAAAACTGCAACCATCAAATTAACTCTCGCCCATCAAAATAGAAATCGGTTCATCTTCTGTCTTAGTAAGGTTATGTGAGTAAAATAGGGTAATGATTTTAGCTTGTCTTAGCGTTATAGTCATAGGTATGTGGTCTTTCTCAATAGTCACGGCATGATATATTTCACAGCCTCAATGATGCGTTGTGCTGATCTAGGAATGTGCATGAGCTCAACTGGAAAGTGCACAAAGATGCGACCTTGAGGTTGCTGATTCATCCTCAACCATGAGGTAGAGGCATTTTTTATCCCCCCCCCCCCCTTCTTTTTGTACTCATACATTATCTTTACTATATATAATGCGAGAAGGGGGAGGTTGGGATCCAAACGAAAATATTAGATTTTTTCTTCGGACCCTCTATAGTTAGCACGTCTTTAAAAATCTAATAAACATTTAAGGGTATATTTATTTGCAACCATGACTATGAAGAAAGAATCTGTAGTTGCAAATAGTGGTACCCATCATTAAAATATTTCTTAAAAATAAAGTGTGAGATGTGGGTTACGCCCCTCTTTTCCATTGGATTTCTTGGACATTTCTCTCAGATGTTCAAAAGTTCTAGGCTACTTAAATTCAGCAAGCTTTTGAACCTTTACAACATATGTTGATTCGTCTGAAGAAACTCATATGCTGCATCAAGAGGTTTGGGATTCTTAGATTCTCCCGTGTCATTTTTATTACCCATCAGCATATCCTGTCATATGTAGGTTCTAGATGGATTGGTGTGATTAACAATTGAAGCTGAAGAATCTGTTCAAATCATACTAAAAAAATATGGCATTTTTTTCAAAAATGCGCATCTTTTTGCCACAGCTTACGAAACCCGTATTATTGAATAACACCCATATTTTCTTATCATATGCGTATTTCGCATATTAAACATGTTTTTCGCATATTAAACTGTTTTTTTTTTTAAATACAGTAAAACTTAAACTTATAATGTATTAAATGTTTTATTCCTGACTTTTTCCGTTTTTTCGTTTTTTCCATCTTTATTTTACAAGTATTTTAGCTTCCGATTTATTCTCTCTCTTTTTTCCATATTTTGTCGTGTTTCAGACTTTTTCGCTCACTGTATTAAACCTGTATATGTATTTTGTCACTATGGTACAAATAGAACTATAAGATTTTATTTATAATTAAAATCGATATTGTGTACACTATTTATTTAATTATTCATTAAATTAAAGCTTGTTCTACTACTTTTGTTTGACACAGACTGCTAATTGTCATTACCCGTTCTAATCCAGTATGCCACTTGATAGATGATTTGTTCTGCAGTTATTTACATGATGTTATCTACATAACGAGCTTCGTACAGCTGATGTCTATAATTTCGGGCAAATTTTGGTACACTTACTTGGTGGTGAGATCTTGAACCAAGCTTTCCTCATTCTCATAGTTGCAGTAGTTCATAGAATTTACAAACTGCTTTGTTGCTTGTGAAAATGCTCACTTTACTTTATGTGGAAAGTTGAGATATTTTATTACACTATAGAAGTTTGAAATTTTAATTCGTAGATACAGACTTGGAAGCCCTAGATTTGATTTTCTAAAAGTCAATGAATTAACTAGTAAAAACCAATATTTCTGAGAGTGCCAACCCTCTCTGTCTGACTTCCTCCATAACGATCTGTGAATGTAGTCCTCAAGTATGTAGTAAATGAGGAAAGACTCTTTGGTGCTTTGCCTTATTATAATCATGTTATCAAAACTCGGCCGATACTGATACGTATCAGCAATATTTATCGGTTTTGTCAAGAACTGATACTGATACCTCCCCGATACAGGTATTGGGGTGGTATCGGTATCGGACCGATATGGGTCAGTATCAGCCGATACTGCCTCGGTACTGGCCATACTGACCGGTACAAAGAGTTTTTTCTTTTTTTTTTTAAAGAAATATTGGCCGATACAGTATCGGCGATATCGTATCGGTATCGGCCGATACGTATTGGCCCCAGATGGACCGATACCTGATACTGATACAAAGTTTGATACCTTGATTATAATATAATAGTGACCTGTTATACCACCCTTTGATGAAGTTCAAATGGTGGTGTAGTCAGTGGTCCTATTGCTGATGCAGCACAGCTTTTTCCATCATATGTCACACATCATCAGTGCTATGACCACTGTAAACACCATTGGACATCCAACCCTAGTACATTGCAGTCACTATAAGATTATTTGTGTTAGCATAAAATCATTCCTTTTATATGTTATGAGTTGTTAGTTGATATATCATATAACCCAACAGTGGTGGAAAACAATGAAAGATCTCTCATCCATGGCCTAACATTTTGGATTCAGATTCTTCGAGTTAGTTTGGACTCGGTTGTGCAGGAAAATGCTCACATGGCCTATATATATATATATAAAACATATGAATACAACATCACCATGCAGATACTATTTTAAATCAGAGACTTAATGTAACGATTTAACTCTGTAATTATATATAATTATTAATCATTATATTAAATTTATATTTATATTCTGTAATGCAATACTATGTTATTGCATTACATTTAAACTTCGGCAATTATATTTCTTTGGCAATATAGTTATGTGAATTATAGTCTTAACTAGTGTCATACATTAATTTATAGCTCTGCTGGTTAAGACGGTGTTACATAAGACTAGGTCATGTGCTCAAACTACTGCTTTAACCAACACTTGTTTTCTTGAGTCATGAATGAGTAGATTGTATCTTGACCGAGACAAGTTGTCATCGAGCCCAATGAGTTTGACCTGAGCATATATTCTCGGGTCTCCAACTAGACAAGTTAACGTGGACAATTTGAAATGAGTTGATTCGAGTTGTCAAGCATATTGCTCACATCAAAACAATAGTTACCATGTTGGAATTTCGGGAAAAAATCAGCAAGGCAAAAAAAAAAAAAAAAAAAATCGGGAAGCATTTGCAAGAAAGTAATGAAAATATTTAAAAATCAACATTTTTGACAAAAAAGAGAAATTTTGGGGAAAATTCATAGAAAATGCATTTAAAACGTAACATGATTTTTTTTTTTAAATGCGAGTATTTTTTAAAAAGAGGCGTTTTAAACATGTTTTCTACGTTTCATGAAAAAGCCACGTTTTGAAGGAGTATTTTTTAAAAACCACCAATTTTGGTAACCATGCATCAAAAGATCTTACATCCAACAAAGGATGAAGGTGAGGTTCACCATAAAATTGCCTATACATACGGTGGATTCACCAACTACAAATTACTTAACATATTTGAAACTTAAAGCCATATTTATGTGAATTAAAACAAATTACAGTGGATCAAGAAGGCACAGCGAGATGCTTTGCAAAAGAAAAAAGGAAAAAACAAGAAAGGCTCAAAATATTTTAATCTTGTTGGGTGCTACGGATGATAAATAATGTTGATGAGTAAGTCATCATAATTGCCTTGTCCCTTCTATTTGAGCCGGCTTTGAGAGTCTCATATCCAGTCATTTCTGTTCAAGTCTAAACTTTCTATTAGTCTGTTGAGCTACAATGCTTCATGTTATTCACTACTTTTCTCAAGTCTTTTTAAGTCTTCACGTTTCTCTTACTTTCTTTGTTTGTATTGCTTTAATCCTTCATACAAGGGCTGGTTCAGCTTTTCGATGGACATGCCCAAACCTTCTCAAACGACATTCTTTAATCTTCACTTTTATTGGGACCATAGTCACCAACAGCAATAATTTGGCAAGATTAAAATTCAGAAAAATCCAGTAAAATTCTGATAGTTCGAGGAAATATTCAGGGAAAAACTCAAAGTAAAAATAAAATTAAAAGTATAAATTGTTTTAAAATATTAAGAAATCATGATTTATTCAAAAAAATCCTGAATTATTCGCAAAATTCGTGAATTTTTGACAACCATATGATTTTTAAAAAAAATCGTGAATAATTCGTAGAACCTTAAATTCGTAATTCAATTCTCGCAACGACCCCCACCCTTATATTTGTGATGTTACCGATAATAATAATTAAATTATTCATGAATTTTTCAAAAATTCAAAGAATTTGGTGACTATGATTGGGGCCAGTCCTAAACTTCATCATATATATATTTATTCCTAATGTTATTCTTTATTGTTACTCCATGCATCCACCTTAGCATATGCTTCTCAACCACTTGTACCAACTTCGTGTTGCTTCTTTGTTGTCCAACTGCATGCAAGTGCCACCACCGCTTTATAAAAACATCCCTTCAATTGAAGTGACTCTTGTTGATCACAAAACATCGCTCTCGCTTGTCTCCACTTGGTCCACCCTGCAGTCCTCAAGCCCACCATCTGGTTGCATATTAGTGCCGAAAAACTGAAATCTGACATTGTTGCACGAAATGGGTTATTATTTTGACCAAATCATCCTCTAGAATCTCATGGAAAATTTCTGAACACCGGTTCTGGGAAAACAGACCAAACCACCTAAAAAGAAAGAAAAATGGCATAGTTGTTTTCGAAAATGTTCCAATGGAACTCTAGCATCTCAGAGGCTCTTTTGGCAACTTATGTTATCTTCAGGTCATCCCCTCATCTTACAGTGGTTTACTTACACAAAAGCATTGTAACATGTTATCCACATCACTATGTTTTAAACAAGGGTCCAACTCTCCTGACCGACATTTAAACACCAAAATGGTGTTTAAATGATCTTACACCATCAATGGTTTAAGATTTAGGTGATCCGAACCATCAAAGTGAGAGATCAACAATTGAAGTGAAGCAGGCCCAAAATTGGTGTTTTAGGAAGATTTAAACCATCCGATCTGTTGACCACAGTATCAACCACTGTTTTTAGTTTTAATTGCTGATATTAAAGTTCGTCAATTGGATGGTTCAAATCCACTTATCAGCATGTTTCATAGGGCTGAGACATCCCAATGATAGATTGCCACTTGGGCAATTTAGATTGATTATAGATATGTGCCACATGACATAATGATAAATCACACTTCAATGGTGTGAGGTAAAAAAGTGTCATTTTAATGGTGTAAGATCATTTAAACACCATTTGGTGTTTAAATGTCGGTCAGGAGCCATTATCCCTTTAAACAAACTATTATGAACCGTAACAGACATGCAATGACTAATCACACTAGGACTCTATGCCCTCCACTGCCGAAGTCAGAGCGGGCTCCACATTGCATTGTTATAAGGCAAGGGCGAGCATGGTGGCTGCTAAATCGGTAGGATAATAACATTTTTGTTATTAGAAAGGAGATGCATTCTAGTGCACCAGCTTTGGCAAGTAGATGCTGCATTCGTTTCTATACACGCCCAAAATTGGACCTTCTAATCAACAGGTTTAATTGGACCTTCTAATCAACGGGTCACCTATAGATGGGCCATTGCCCAAAATTCACGCTGGACCTAACCACCCAATAATCTTCTTTTAGCAATTGTCAATACTTTACAGACCCTCTACAAGTACATGACTGATGAACAATTTAGATCATACAGGTTTATCTTATTTTTAGGCTTTTGCTCATTCAAGAGTTGGATACATTAATAGGATATTCTAAACCAAATTATGAGAACATGCACCTATTGTGGACAGAAATGGATTGCACCGTACACTTTTGACAGTCTAATGCACCATGCTATTCCTCTTCAGAAAAATCTGGTACAATTTTTGGGGTGTGCTAGAAGAAGTGGAGTATGGTGAGTTCAAGGGCCCTTATCTTACTGAATTTAAAAAGAATCCTTGTGTGTAGGCTCACCTGCAGATGCAAGTGCTTGCAGTTGACACATACACACCACAGTGACAAAGTCGGAGTTTGGAAATAATTCGGCAATGAAAAAATGTATTGATAAAAATCTGCAAAACCCAGAAGAATAAAAAAATTAAAAATATATTAATTGTCATAAAAAATTAATCTTTTACATATCGTATGTTACACATTTTACATGATATGAAGAATGACAAAAAACATTCTTGAAGAAGAAAAGGCCCGCCGACGTGGGACCAGTAGAATTCACCATGAGACTCCCGCTTCTGCCAAAAACCAACCCCATCAGTATGCGCCAAGGGAAGTGTGCAGGTGGGAAGGAACCAACCGTGGATGTCACTAAAGATGGAGGGTGTTCTTTATGGAGTTCGAGTCCCAGGCTTGGGGCCGTTCGAGTTCTGATCGTAAACCACAACACAGTTGTATTACAAATCCTCCAACTGAGGTGTGGAATGAGAGGCCTGGGGTCATTAGTCAGTGGAAAAATTACAAAAGATGTATATTTCACTATATTTTCTAATTTTCTTATCACTATGGTTGTACACACATTAGATAAACTATCACGGTAGTCACAAAAGCAAAGCATGTCTTTAATATGTTGTCAAACTTTTCTGATATCTCTTCTTTTTTGTTAGCAGATACCCGCCTTTGGTGCATACAAGCTTTTTGGTCTTTCAAAAGGACTGTTTTCTCTGGGTTCAGAGGTACCTCACACTCTATTACCCATATCCGTGTACTTTTTTTACAGGGTTTTTAAGTTTAGATGCTTTAAATTTCATTATTGTCCCACTAATGAGAGGGTGGGGTACCAGCATGTCCACCACCTGAGGTGTTGGGGGGCATGCTAGTCCTCACAGTCCACTTCCGTTGTATTGTAAATTAGACATTGATGGAATCATTCTTATATAGGCTAGTATTAGGTACACGACCCGTGAGCCACAGTGGCACGTGGGTCAATCTCCTTTTGTCCAAATGACCAACCATCGGGAGTCATTGACCCGAGTATTAGATACCCGACCCGTGAGCACACAAATCAGTGAAAGTTCGCTTTTGACTTTCCACTGTTTTGGAGTTCAAAATTATAAGCAATCAAACCAAGGCTGTCAGTTTGAGATTGACCCGAGTGCCGCGCCAGGCACTCAGGTCGAAGACCTTATACTAACTCATTCAGGACATGTGTTTCAAATGGGATATTAGCTCCAGACCGACATTTAAACCACAAAATGGTGTTTAGATGATCTTACACCATTAAAATTAGACTTCTTATCTCACACCATTGAAATGTGTTTTATCAGTATGCCATGTGACTCGCATATGTGATCAATCTAAATTGTCTAAGTGGCAACTCAGCCCAAAGAAAAAATGCCTATAAGTGGATGTGAACCATCCGATTGATGAACTTTAATATCAGCCATTAAAACTTAAAACAACAGTTGATATTATAGTCTACAGCTCGAATGGTTTAAATCTCCGTAAAACGTCATTTCGGGCATGTTGCACTTCAATCTATAATCTACCACTTCGACGGTTCGGGTCATCTATATCTTAAACCATTGATGGTGTAAGATCATTTAAACACCATTTTGGTGTTTACATGACGGTCAGGAGAGTCGGGTCCGTTTCAAATATAAGCTTTTTCTTAATATGCATGTCAGATATAATTTGGTGTATGTGCTATGGTGTAGGAAACTGTGGAGGATGAGAAGAGTCGCAAGAAAAGGGAAAAGATGGAGAAGAAGGCTTCAAGACCCAAATTTGCGAAGACAAGAAATAGGTGAACTATTTTTCATTACTTAAGGTTTACCTTCTAATTAAGGTACAGAGTCTTTATCAGAAAGAGTGCAGGTCCATTTGATCAAGTGAAAAGGTTTGAGCATATGGCAATTTTTATTACTGTTACAATACTACCATCATCATTACGGGGTTGAAAAATGGCTGTTGGTAGACCTATTTTACTTTGATCTTTGAGAGTGGCAGCATGATCTAATGCCGTCAAGGTGATGTTTGTACACTAGAGGTCAGTATTTCATGTTGCATGTGTGCTCGTGAAATATATATAGTGGGAAGTGTGATACTGTGAGTCTTCTCTATGTAGTCAGATATTTTTTGGGAAATTTGACGGATGTAATTTCTTGCAATAAATTGGAATTGTCCAATTTTGTGAGGAAAAGATTGGGAAAATTTAGGACAAAGTAAAGAAAATGAATTCAGAGGTCAAAATAGGAGAGATGATATCTTTTAAATACATATAAAGAGTTTATATCAGTTCTAAAAGGCTTGCTTTTGTCACCTTTTTATGGAACATATTAAGGCATTTTGTGAAAACCAGGCGTTTTATCTCCGAAATCAATTGTGATTCCTCCAAACTTAGATTTGTTCATTGCTTTTTTTATGATCACCAAACTTTGTGGAGATAACACTGCGTATTTTAGTATTGATTTTATATGCATCTTGTAAGTGATGTTTAGTCCCAACTAAAATGATATTTAACAGGGCACATACTTCTAGCGATTTAGAGGGTGGGGAGTAGTTTTAAAATAATTACAAGACAAGGCATATTTTACCTCATAGGACCCGTCATAAAGTACCAATTTAGGTAAAATTACCTTACTATAATTACCAAGGTTGGTATCACATATGATAATGGATGCCCGTTTTAGAGAAACTTGTCATTTTATTGTACACGAGACATAAAGTAGTGTAGTGTATTATCACCAAGTTACCCTCATTTTACTGTTTTAAGATTTTAAATCTATTTTAAGGTAGGGGTATTTTTGTCTTAAAAAGACAAAATGAGACTAAGCAACCCTCCTCCCATTATAAATAGTAATGTAATTGGTGATTCTGGGATCCATTGCTGAGGTGACAACTCGTCAGAATCTAAGAGAGGCATTCCTGAATCGCTTTTCTAGGCTCTGCTTTGTGGCCACTTGTCTCATGTTTTTTGGGTGCTGTTACATGTATCATTTTTTTTCCAATTCATATAGCCTCTCTCTCTCTCTCACTCATACTCACTTTTCAAAGTACTTAGGGTTTGTTCAAATGACCTAGGGTTGAGGAGGGGGGGGAGGGATCAGCGCATTATGGACTGCAAAGACCTTGAGATATCTGCATATAGAGTTCAAGATAGGGCTCATCCGCCAAGACTTTTGGCTGCCCGACAGTCAACACTACATGCCCAGACCCGAATCTCTTAAAGCCCGCTATATTTTGGTAGCCACTTGCAAAGCGGGTCTGTCACCTAAATCTTGATCTACACTTCTCCTATGAACCTTGGATTTTAGGCAAGGAAGAAGGTTAGGCAATTCGAAGAGTTGCAAGAGCTATTGCAAATGGCTGTTCCCTTTAAGGAAAGCCATATCGAAGGTGGCACTATAGATTAGATAACCTCGAGGGGGTCCTGCTATTAGTAAGTGAAATGGAGGTTTACCATGGGTACGTTCAGTTCACCGCAAAAAGTATAATTTTGCTTCTTCTTTTTCATATAATTTTTTGTGTTTTGTGCTTTAAATATTACTTGCAACAGTTTTAAATTACGAGGCTATAACTCGTAATTTTCATTTCTTGCAGGTAAAATAGCAACTCACTTTATATTCTTTCTTAAAAGTGTACCAATGAAAGTAAATGGGTACCTTTGTTTACAACCAATGAAATTGCAACTTCAACCCATCTTGACCGCCTTGTAATTAGATGATGGAGATTGTTTCTTGCACCAATTTTCCACACAATGAATATTTAGATCATAAGCGTACAATTAGACGGTCACTTTTTGATTCCACATGGCACACATCCCACAAAGTATCCCTAAAGTCATGTTTGAGCATGATATATGTCACATGATTTTAGGGTCACTTTTTGAGATGTGCGCCACATGGAATAGAAAATTAACTGTCTGATAAAATATCCATGCTCTTAAGATCCACTGTGTGGAATATTGACCAAAAAAATATCTCTTTCGTTTAATCCAGAGGTGGTCAACGTATGCTAACTAGAGGAGTTGGGGGTGAAGTTACAATTTTATGGAGTGTGCAATATTGCACAAGCAATTCACTTCAGTGTAAAATGAATACTAGCCCATAAAGTTAATTTTACACCCTCTTTTTTATAATGAGTGAACAATCATTTTATACCAACTACGTATTTTTTTTTACAAGTAAAGAAGGTGTACTTTAATAAAGGTAAAGTAGATATTCCAGGAGAAGGAATTACCTTAAAATGAATGTGCCCTATGACTTTGTAACTATTTTCCTTAGAAGGTAAAGATCAATCAATCACACTTTTGGAAGAAAAGATTGAGAAACCTCTTTGTTTTACAAGAAGAGGTGGCTTTATCTACACTGCCCAAAACTTTCAGCGCAACCCACACATGGATTGCACTTGAAGATTTGTCGTTGGCAAATAAAACAAGCATAAGGTTTATTTTTAGAGTACCTTTAAATCCACCCACCGAAACTTTGAGTTCACCCATGCTAAAACGCATTGACTGTATAGAATCAGATGATAGAGGTCATTTATCTTTCTTATCTTTCACACGATGGATCTTGAGATCATGAGCATACCATTAGACAGTCAGTATTGTATGTTACATGACACACATCTCAGCAAAGCTACCTTAACATAACGTGTATGTTCAAAATTGATTTTAAGGTTACTTTTATGGGTGTGTACCACATGAAATAAAAAACTAATCGTCTAATGGTACGCCCATGATCTCAAGATCCATTGTGTGAAAGATTGGGAAAATAAACAATCTTCATCGTCCAATTCAATATAATCAATGTGATTAAGTGTCAGTGAACTCAGATTTTGTGGGTGGATTTAAAGGTACTCTTATTTTTTATTTTTTTTAGTTTATTTTTTTAAGGATGTCATACGACATAGACAGCCCAGATGTAGTGCATATGCAAATTTGAGTAGGCGTGAAGATTAGAACCCCTATGCTTCCACAAGGGAAAGGGATACCAATTGAGCTATTGCTCAACCAGTAAGCCTAAGGTTTATTTAAAGCCACAAATATAGTCAACCTTAAACGAAAAATTGAAAGTACAACCCTCTTTGATCAGCAGTTAGAATGAGTTACTTGGATAACTCGTAAGAATCGATGACCCTATCTAGGGCTCTTAGGCTGTGTATGGCATAACCTTTGCTAGCCCTTGCCACAGCAGAGTTCACATGCTTTAGTTGGTTCTCATTCTCCTGTCTAACTTCCTGCAAAGATGGATTTACCTGCTTTAACAGCAACCTCCTTACTCTCTACTAACTCCCTATCAGAGCAAATAAAATCTGCTCTGGCAAGGAGTCAATAGAGAAGGAGGTAGAACTGGTGAACAGGTAAATCTTGCATAAAATCTTACTATGCAAGAAGTTATTAATAGGGTTGTGCATTTTTTGGACTGAACCAACCAAACCGACCAAACCGAACCGCCAGGTTTGATCCGGTTTGGACGGGTATTGGTTTAGGTTTGGTTTGGAAAAAAGGAAAACTGAAAAGTATGATTTGGTTTCGGTTCCAAGCCGAAACCAAACTGAACCGAATGTAGTTTGTATGTATATATATATAAGAATTGGATGGTTTGGTTTGGTTTGAAAATCTAAAAACCAATTAGGAGCGGTTTGGTTTATGGGTTTAGTCCAAAACCAATCAAATCGAACCGAATACACCCCTAATTATTAAGGAGAAGGGATACCTGCTAAAGCAGGTAGCAGGATGTTAGCAAAAATGATGGGAACCTACTAAAGTAGGTGAGCTCTACTATAGTAGGGGCTAGCACAGAGCTATGTCATATGCAGTCTTAATGATCAGATTTTGGTTCGGAAATATCAAATTTTTTTTGTCCTATTACCCAACCCGGGCTAAGGATGATCCAGCCTGAGTTTAAATGGGTGGGGCTTGGACTAGGTCCCTCAACACCCGGCCCTGTTTCTGTGTATATATATTAAAATATATAATATATTATAATAATTATATATTTGTAGTAGGTTTCAAGGCATTTTACCTAAATCCCTTCAGATTAAACAGTGGAATGTTTAATATTTGGGGATATTTTAGTGAAATATGACCAAAGTTACTATGCCTATTATAAAAAAAGCAAACTTATGTTTTTGGTTTTTTAAAAAATTAACTGAAAAAGTGTTAGAAGAAAAGCCTGCACCGTGGCCCAGTTCCAGCCGATTTGCTAATGCCGGGCTTGGGCTGAATACTTATAGGCCAACGTTATGGCGGGCTGAAAAAAAACCTTAACTCACCCCAGGAATGGCTGGGCCGGGTTTAACCCTAAACCGGCCCATTGGGAGCCCTAACCCTATCACTGTTGAGTCTAAAGCAAGTGGATCTGTCAAGTGCGCCAGGCTCAATTAATGCAAGTCGGGGCAGCCAGTCACGTTGCGCCACATCAGCCGCATGCATTTTATCCTCAACAAATCTATCCTCTATTTATAATTTTTCATTGCCCCATTGCTATAACTTAGTAAAATGTATTAGAAAACACATTATATTGACCCACAAAACACCTTTCGTTGGGTTGGACTCTTTGAGCGCCGATCATAGAAACTAACGGTTGGATGAACTCCAACTATTGCACAAATAGGCAAATCCTAGCCATCTAATAAACAAAAAAGTTGGAGTGGGTGCAAACCGCCAGATTGAACGAAAACATAGTAGAAGTATTTTATAGGCACTGCTATGCGCACACTACAAATAGAGAGACTTTATATTTTGGGGACATGTGCCATGTGAAAACATCATCTAAGCCGTCTGATTTGAAGGCCATGTGTTAAAGATCTTTAACGCAAAAAATTGGCACGAAGTATGATCTCTATCATATGAATTAATACAGTCAAAGGTCATCTTCCAATTCAACAATTGATTGCATGGAATCAGATGATAAAGATCGTCTTTCATACTGAGCTTTGGCATGAAAGATCTTTAGATCATAACCTTCAAATTAGAAGATTAAGATGGTGTTTTCACATGACACATATCCCCAAATGTGAACTCTTTTCACTGTGTGGATTCAAGTGGTATGCATTTAGAAAAAATAGGTGTGCACGTAGCACAACCCTAATTTATTTTTTTTATTTTTTTTTTATAAGACGACCCTAATTTATTGGATAGCTTATTAACGCCCAAGGAATATTGGAGGGCACCTATGCAAAAAAATCATTGACTTCTTCGAATCAAACAAAGGAGATCATTTTTTGCCTTAATCTTCCACACAAGGGATCTTGAGATCATGGCCGTACCATCAAACGGTGAGTGTTAGATTTTATGTTACAAATCGGAAAAATGGCCAAAACTCGCGATTGAGTATGGTGTGTAGGATATGTATCACATGAATAAAAAACTGACCGTCTCATGATACGCCTATTATATCAAGATCCCTTCTACACAAGATTGGAACGACAAATTATATCAAACATATTATTCAAAGAAATCAATGATTTTTAGTGTAGGTACCCTCCAAGATTTCGCGGGTGTTAATGATGCTACATTTTTTTATTTTATAAAATTTATTTGCTTATGGTGCACTATTATCTCATCTCTAAAATATAATTAGAGATGTTAAAAGTGTGTATCAGTGCTCTTCCACAAGTAAAATGTCACTTTTTATCTCACACCGTTCAAGTTTGATTCATCTATTACTGGAATATGTCTCATCTAAAGGATCATGCTTATAAGTGGATGTCAATCATCTGATCGGTGAACTTTAATATCAGCCATCAAAATTAAGAACAATTGTTGATATTAGAGTAGGCAGATCAGATGATTTAAACCTTCCAAAATGTGTGATTTTTTTATTCATAGCCTTTCAAGTGATGATATATCACTTTAATGTATGAATTTTCAAGTCTATAAGCCAATAAATAGTGCATGATCATTTAAATACCATTTGGTGCTTGAATGAGGGACAAAGAGTCGGTGCGTAAAAGTTATACAATAAACCAACCGGGTAATAAACCACTTCACATTGAAGCTTGGCTCAAGCCCTCCAGGCCCAATCGGTTTAACTATAAACTGGTGTGCCCAGCACATGCGAGCACGGGAAGGGGTCATTAACTTTAGGGTAACCTTGTTCATGCCCACGCGTCAGATGAAAGCATCTATATTTTATATCCCTTGAAAATCGTTGATTGCTTCGTATCAAATGATAGAGATTATATTTCACTTTGATATTCCACAAAATAGATCTGTAGATCATGGTGCACCTATCAGATGATCAGTTTTTTATTTCATGTATTATAGATCCTCAAAAACGGATCTTCAATCATACGGCACATATTATGCTCAAACGTGATTTTAAGGCATGTTTTGGAGATTTGTGACCATAGGTCA
This sequence comes from Chloranthus sessilifolius, assembly GCA_021018995.1. Taxonomy (NCBI): domain Eukaryota; kingdom Viridiplantae; phylum Streptophyta; class Magnoliopsida; order Chloranthales; family Chloranthaceae; genus Chloranthus; species Chloranthus sessilifolius. The sequence goes on along the minus strand of CM037597.1, from coordinate 25,076,804 downwards.
AAATTTTGTCCAATACCGATACATATCGGTATCAGACTGGGACGATTCGGCACATTCAATGTATCGTATCGCTATTTTATATATATATGCTCGGACGATATATTTAATGTATCGTCCAGTATTTTATAATTCCGATACGTATCGGTTTTGAGCTCAAACGATACGTATCGGATACCCAAAATTTTGACCCATGTTTGTGACACATGGCTCAAAAAATGACTGTTTGAAAAGTGCGTCATGATCTCAAGATCCACAGTATGGAAGATCAGGGTAAAACATTGTCACAATCCAGAATTCTTACCCGATCTCGAGAGCCTAAAATTTCGTGTTATGACACCGCACGCTTATTAAGACGATAAGCGGACAATTCAAAAGGTGAAAAGCGTAAGTGACAATTCAAAAGGTGAAAACCTAATCATGCATCTAAAACATAAATAAACGAAAGTTTGACGTACGGTAAAACCATCCCATATGTAAACTTATAAGGAGTACGAAATCAAAACAACTGGAAATGTGTCTCTCAAGAAAATAAAAGTCTAGAGCTAAAAGAACTTTCAAGGCTCATAATAGTCCGCCTGATCTACACTCTCATCCAGGTGGTAGCCGATGTCCTCATCTACGTAAGTCATCTCCGGTACAGCTACCTCCACGTCATCATAGGCAGGATGATCGGAGTCCTCACCTGAAATTATTAGATTTTGGGAAGTGGGTGATTTTACTCAGTCACGTAAACTTAGTGGGTTGCACAATCAATCCATCATAACTTACCCAGGTGATCATGTTTGTAATCACTTGAGATGCAGTGCATTTTGAAATAAATCACGCATTACAACATGATGTCAAAATTATCCAAAACCTCATAACATAGCATATCAAAATTATCCAAAACCTCATAACATAGTATATCAAAATTAAAAGGCATATCATAAAATAGAATGTATATGATAGATACTTCTATTTCTTATTTCTTTTTCCTATCTGTTTTCTCAACTTAACATACATGATATATATGAAGTCTTATTAATACTCTACATGCATATACAATATATTTCGTATCTTATTTATTTTATTTAAATAACATGTGTCAAGGCCGCAGTTCGAGCCTATCATGCGAGGTACACGTGTAGATGATTACTTAATCTCTATATCATAACATAAACCACCATTCAGCTAGATGAGGTTACGCACATTAGTAACAACAGTGTTCGCTTAGATCGAGATGAAGCTAACATAATGCCTTTAAGACCCGTCTCAGCTACATACGTTGAACCCTTACGATGGCTCGTAAGGTATGACACATGTAGAACTTAATTCGCGTTCAGCTAATCTTCACAGCATGCACCCTAAATATTACATATTCATAAAGAAAATTGACATGGAGCATAAAATATGAAGCATTGAGTAAAAACAGAGAAATAAGATGTATTTAACTATGATTATTCTATGATTGAGTCTTAATCCTCTTCTTTGGAGGTAATCGTGTTTATAGAACTTGGTGATTGATTGGTATAGCAATCGGACATGTTTTGAACTCAAAAGAGATACACATGCCTATTAAAGGATCATAGGGGTCTTAAAAGAGGGAACGAACATTTCTATTGTGTTCGAAATGTCCAAAAACTATAAGATCAGGTCATGTTTCGCTTAAATCAAATATCCTTGCGAAATGATCTCAAAGTTCGAGTTTGAAGAGGAAAACAGTCCCAGAACTGTCAATCTTGACTGATCAAAAATGGTTCTCGACCGGTCGAGATGAGAGAAAGAGAACTTCTATAAAACCAACTGGTCAACTTGTGGTTTTGACCAGTCGAGGTGCAACAGAAGACAGAAGTCCTTTATAGAATATAATCACAACTGATGGAATTGTGTTTCAACGGGTCGAGTTGACTAATTAAGGCTGAAAAGAATTCAACCTCGACTGGTCAAAAATGAATTTCGACCGGTCGAGATAGAGTGAAAAGAAATTCTAAAGACAACAGAACTCGATTAGTCGAAAATAGGTTTCGATCGGTCGAGGTATCTAAGTAGTAAGCAACCAAAAGACCAATATTTTTAAGGCACAGTAGTTGAACCTCAACTTAGTAGAGTTGGAGATCTCAAATCCTAAGTTCAACGAGATAAGAAACTATTCCGTGATCCTTGAAAGTACATAAAGGTATATTACCTATTGGTAATCCTTATGGTGTTAAAATTTCGTGCACATCTCTTGTAACGTGAAAAGATGAGTTTAACTTTTAATGATTCTATAGGCATTCATTTACTGGGGTGATAAAGTAATTACAAGAGCACCCATGACAGACTCACCTATATGAGTATGGAAGTGAAGCTGCTTCAAGAGAGATTCGGCCATCTCTGAGATACTCATAAAATCAGGATTTTAGCGCATGGCTGTAAAGCGCAAGCTTTATGTCATTAATGATTTAGGTCATAGTGAGTGTATATGTAATTTCGATTTGTTAGACCGATTTTAAGTTCAAAACCATAAGCTACTTAAAGTCCTTACAAACATTGAGTTGTATGGACTAGTCAAAGGTTCAAACCGATCGGTACTTCTGATGATGCTTAGTATGATCGCTCTGATGCATAATTTTTTATTATTTTGAAACAAGTGGGAGATTGTTGTATATATTAGTGTAGTAATATATGTTTTATTATTTCAAAATTAAGTTTATAATTATCATTATATATATTGATAATAATTCAATGGCAAACTTGTAAATATTATTTCCCTAAAGAAGTGTCTTTTATTTGGATTTATCTCTTTACCGTAAATGTAAAAAGACACAAGTCTGGCATCTCTTCACAGTAAATCTGAAGAGACACAAGTGAAATTGACTTTTCTTTTTACTGTTATCTAAAAAGACACAACTCTCTGAAAAGACACAAGTGAAATCGATTTATCTTTTTACTGTTATGTGAAAAGACACAGATCTTAAATCTTTTCACATAACTTGAAAAGGCACAATGATTCAGAATTTCTCTATAAATAGAGATAAGATCTCTATTAAAACAGATATACAAGACATACAAGACACAACAGAAATAATATCTATTTCTTTTTTCCTCTCTTTTCTTCTTATTTTTAAATCTTTTATGTATCAAAAAATCTGTGTCAAGTTCTTTCTCTAGAAAGTGCAATATAGAAAAAAAATATATTGTTCTTGGTAAGATCGGGCTCTGTTGTATCCTGAAGGCAGATTCACTGGAAACCCTATTGCATCTTCATTTATCCGACGAAGTGAGGGCGTCTATTGTCTTTAAGACAGCGTAATAAACTACGTGTCTCGGAGTCATTTTCAATACCATTGTTATTCAACAATAACTTTATAGTTTCAACTTGATGTAGTGAGCCTGAGGCTGGTTTTGGCCCCTCGTCTAAGTCTCTTTCGTTTTGTCTGATTTTTTTTTTGCTTTATGTTGTGTTTTGTTTTCCCTTTGGTTGGTGTTGAGCTATCTCCTCTGTTACTCCCTTGTAATTTCTATTTTTCTTTATAGAAATTATTATTGCCAATAAAAAAAATAAAATAAATTCTTAATACACTTAGAATTGTTGAATGAGGTAAAATGAAGTGTTTTTTGTTTGGGATTAAGGTGTCAACCTCGGTATCAGTATTGGAATCGGGTATCGGTCCATGGAGGACCGATACGAATCGGTCGATACAGATACATATCGGCCTTTAGAAAAAAAAAAAGCACTACAAAAATAAGGTATTTCAGCGACACTTGCTGTTAAGGCAGTTTTTGGTAACGATAGGACTAATGGCAGCAATTTTTTTAAACTGTCGCTAATAGTCTTATTTTTTGTAGTAAAAATACAAGGTCTAGGTGCAAACCGATAAGTATTGGCCAATACACGATACGTATTGGTCGATGCAGGCTTGTATCAGCTGATACTGAGTTGGAGGACCGAGAAGTATCAGAGCCGATACGTATTGCTTTGCTGAAAAACCGATACATAGTCATTATGTGTCGGTATCGCCCAAATTTCATCCCTTATATCATAGATCAAAATTTCGGCCAATATCTCAATATTTCAACCTAAATACATCGGCTTCGAACCCCACTGAAATTTCAAAATTTCGGCCAAAAATCATGGTCGAAATTTCGGCCAAAATGTTGTGGGTAAGGCCAAAATTTTGGTGCCCATATATATATATATATATATATATATATATATATATATATATATATATAAAGTCAAAATTATCGGCCTTCAAAATATTGGCTGATAATTTGAAGGCCACGATTTTTTACCTAAAATTTCAGGATTTCATTTCAGTGGGGTCCGAAATCGATGCGTTTCTGTCGAAATTTTGGGATTTCAACCAAAATTTTGATCCATGACCCATGACCCCAATTAAAATAAAGTCTTTATCGTTTAAGATCAAAGCGTCATAACTCGGTATCAGGTATCGATCCATGGAGGACCGATATGAATCGTCCGATACAAATATGTATCGGCCCTTTTAAAAAATATATAAAAACACAAGGTCTTGATTCAAACCGATACATATCGGCCAATACCCGATATGCATAGGCCCATGCAGGCCCGTATCAGCCTATACTAATATCGAGTTGAAGGATCAATAAGTATCAGAACCGATATATATCAATTTGGTGAAAAATCGATATGTATCGCCATTATATTTAAATATCAACCAATTTTTAATATATACCTTGTTTGATATTTTGATAATCGCGTTTTGTTGCGATAGGACGAAAATATATCTCGATGATCTAAATGAAACCAATCAATATAAAATAGTCTTTGCTAGCAAGCACTAATTGCTTGTCTTGTATTTTGCGGCGGTAGAACGGATCGAACAATGGGTCTTTTCCATCCCGTAGCGATACAACCGAATAGAACTTGTCCTAATCTGTATATAGTGTATCGTGATTGGCGTACACATGGGCCATATAAATTATTTTTATAAATAATCTTTGTTTTAAATATCATTTTACTACATCATATGTAGGGATGCAGATAAAGTGTACCGAATCAAAACCGATTTTTTTGGTTTTCTCTTCGGTACCCCCACACCGAAAGCGAACTGAACCAAATACCGAATTGAAACCCATTTGGTTGAGTTTGGTATTTTTTTCGAAACCGATTCGATTCGGTATAGATATTTTACACACTTTTATTAATCTTTTAATAGATTTTTTCGATTTTTCTTTCAGTTTACTCATCTTACTCTCACGATTTTCGATTTTTGCCATCCTAAATCGAACCGAATTGAAGTTCAATTCGATTCGGTTTCAATCTGTTTTTGATGCGGCTCGAAAACCCCGGTTTTCAGTTCAGTTTGAACGTTGGGTTCAAAGATTGCGTCTCTAATCATCTCTATACAAAATTGAAGCCCCGAATCATCGTCCTTTTTATCTTCTTTCCTAATGTAAGAAAAGTAAAGGCATTTATATAAGAGTCAGTTTACGTGGGTGTCGACTCTTCATGAGTGGACATCACAGTCCACAAAAGTAAGTCCGTACAAATCACTCACTCGGGGCATGTGGACAGTATGTCCACTCATGATGAGTAGAGACCAATTATAGACTAACTCCATATATGATAGGACCGACTAGCCCAACTAAAATTAGGATGGTCAACTGATCGGATCGGGTTGGTTGGGCCAAAAAAATATTTTGCTGCTGAATGGGAAAATGGCTTATGCCTTACCATACTTGATTCGATGGGTCAAAGGTATATGCCCAATTCGATCAAAAACCCAACCCAACCAAACCTAATATTAATCCTCTATTTTTATTTTTATTTTATAGAATTAATCCTCTATTTTCCATGCCTTTATATATAAAATATCATGGTGGCTGAGTCGGGTAAGGATATATAAAATATCCAATGATGGTCGCTGCAGTTTACAGAAAGAGCAGATTTATGAAAATCCGTGAAAGTATGCTTTGGACTATTTTGACAGGGAATGATTAACCTGCATACTAGTCGTGCCGAAAAAATGGGGGATGGGTTTTCTTAGTTCCTACACACGGTACACTTGAGCACCAACTTTGAGCCATTAACACTTAAATTATACCAATTAGTTAGAGGGACAGTGTATAAGGGAAGACAGATTTTATGCATAAAAGTGTAAGCGGCTGATGTGGCATGACGAAATTAGCTGTATGGGCAGTGAGACTCAATTAACGTAGGTCAGTGCATTCGCTTACATTTTGTCTGCATCAAATTTGTCTTCCATTTATAATGAGCATCCTAATTACCCAATTAAAGTGCTTTTCCAATAAGGTTTTTCCGTGGCCTAGTTGGAAAATTTTAAACGGTTGGTAATAAGTGTCCGTGCCAAACCTCCAAGTAATTTTGGTCACTAATCATTATGTCACGTGATTATATTATGTGTGTCTTGTGATTTAATGGCCGTGATCTAAAGATTTATAATGTCGAAGATAGAGATCAAAAAACATTTTTCTCATGTAATTCAAAACAGTCAATGTCATTGAAATATCTATGGTTTCAAAGATTCATATCATAGTATTTAAATTTCCTTGAATGCTTTGAATCAAACAGTCTATAAATTGATCGTAGATCTTTAAAAGGTGTTGATCACTTTGAATCACACAATGAAAATATTTTTCTTTCCAATCTTGGACACCATATATTTTTAGATCGTAGTTTCTGAATTACATCGTATACGTGGTGAAATCTTTGTCACGTATTCCAAAAAGTGATCCTTAAACCTTATAACTTGGTGTTGGGGTCAGGTACCAAAAACCAACTCTTTTCTATAATGGTAGATAATACCAAGAATTTTGGCATGGATGGCCTTGTTAATGTTAGATAATACCAAGGATTTTTGGCATGGATGGCCTTGTTAATTTTAGATAATACCAAGAACTTTTGTTGCTAAGCGAAAACTCAACAATGTGAAAACGGTTTTAGGTTACAAGTAGGGTTGTTAGCGATTTCAGTTCGTGTGTACCAATGTGAATTATAGCTTGGCTCTAGATTCTTTGAGCCTAAAATTGTTGGGCTCAAGCTTACCTCTATCGAACTTGGTAGAGATTGAGGGTACCTCTCTTAGTGCCAAGGCAATCTCTTAAAAACTTATATGGGACCATTAATTATTTCAAATCAGATGATAGAGACCGTATTTCATCCTGATTTTCCACATAATAGATCTTTAGATCATTTCAAACTTATTAGACAGTCAAGTTTTTATTTCACATGTCACGGATTTCCAAATAATTAAAATCACGTTTGAGTGTAATGTGAGCCATAAGATTCAAGGGGCAATTTTTTGGGGATCTATAACATGTGGAATAAAAAACTAACTGTTTGATAGGTAAGACATTATCTGCAGATCCATTGTATGGAAGATTTAGTAAGACATTATCTTCAACTTACCATAGTTGCCGAAAATGGAGACTTTTTTAAAAAATCGCGTATGATTCATAATTCATTAATACGTCACATTTAATCTCGTTTTTTTAAATGCCTTTTTAAAATAATTCACTAAATTTATAATTAATTCGGAACTTTTTCAATAAATCAAAGTGTTTTCATAATATTTTTTTTCCTTATTTGTTCCTGAACTTTACAATTTTTGGCCAAAATTTTCCGAATTTTACTCTTGTCGACTTAGTCCCAAACACCTGACTTGGTGACTATGAAACCTACTTGCTTCTAAAATATTAGAGAAAATGAATTACGATGATATTAATTTTAGAAACCAATAAATTGCAACCATTATTATTGTCACAACTCGAAATTCTATCCCATCCCAGTCTAGAATTCTGAGTTATGACCCCACACGCATCCCAAATATGCTAAGAGAACATACACATAATCAAAGTTATTGCGCAAATAAGGTTCTATAAAATCTGTGAAAAGTCAACAAATAAGGATGTAATATAAAAGCAGTTATAAACAATTGAATAAATGCGATAAAAATTTAGGTAATCATCAGAAAAAGAAAATAAAGGTCGGAGACAAATCCGATAAAATGAAATCATAGAGTCAACAACGAAAGTATCAAACAAAACACGATACCGAGTCTACAACTGTTAATAACCGGCGTTCGGATCAAAATCAGCACCAAGGTCCTCCTGGTATTTAGGAGCGTCGATCTCTCAAGGCTCTTGATACTCAACGTTTACAAGATCAATGAAATCAGTGCCAATTGGGTCAGAATAACCAATGTCCACTCCGTCGATATAATCACATGCAACTGTTAAATTTTCGTTGGATGAGTTTACTCAGTCACGTAAACTCAATATCATACCACCATATCATAACACCCTTCATATCTAAACTATAACGACTCCAAATTTTTAACTCCAAAATACGTGAAAATTTTGGATTACTAGATCATAGTTCACAATCTAATTACAGAAATTCTTTGGTATTTAATAGAGAACAAGTCATTAAACTAAAATCATTGCATTAATGTTCATAATGAAAGTGTAGAACAAAAGTGAAACCACCGGTGACGACCGTTCGTCACACAAATAATGGTGTGCTGAAAAGTAATAAAAATAAACAATATCCAACTGAAAGTCTAACTACCAAGTCCAAAACCAACTTCTAACTATGGGTAAAACTCTTATGGTTGAAGATCTTCCTCAATCTTCGACACGTAATCTGGATCTTCCTCTAACTCAAGATTTCCAACTACTTCAGTACCCGTGATACATAGTGTCGGGATAAGCTAACAGTCTAAGCTCAATAGGGTGGTGCAATACACAATCATATTTCACATGATCAAAGCATAGTTTCAATGATAGATTCAAAAGCATTCTTATAATAACAAAACAGATTTTATGAAGTGCAACATATATTTATAATGGGATTCATAACGAGATTCAATAATGCTATTTCTTACAATTCACAGGAGTATTTTTTTATTCTTATCAAAATTCAAAAGTCAAAATCTTATTCAATGCATGTCTTAAAGCCTTACCTTAAATAATCTCTAGATTGTATTATAGTGCTAGAGCCGAAGTTCAAAATCGATGAAAATCTTAACTATCGTCGTTTTAAGAACAATTGTCCAAAATGCCCAAGCCCCTACGTTATGAGGGATACTTGGCTGCTCCCAAGGTCCAAAAGTGTCAAAACGCATGATTTGTTCTACATAAATCTTTATAAATCACATGCCGAAATATTATACATAGTTCAATGTTCATGTATAAAGTCCAAAGAATCCAAAGGTTCAAAGTTCGAAATTTATAATTGATTCAAAGAATTCAAAATTTGGATCTAATTCCATATTAGAAATCAAATGCAGAAACAATATCAAAGTTCAGATGCAGAAGTTTCATAATTCAAAGTAGGTTCTAATATTCAATATTCAAAGTGATTCCAAGTTTTGACGAAATAGAGTTCAATGGTTCAATTCTAATATTTCACAAATTTAATTCAAGAACATCACTAAAGCCATGGTTCGAAATTAAAAATATAATTATCCATTAAATTTCCGGTACCTTGATTTCAAAGATCGTATAGTACGAAATGAGATGCTTCCTTTGCAATTTGTCCAATTCTCTCTTCTAGGTCCGTGTACAGTTGTCATATGAAGGAAACAAATCATCGAAAGTTCATAATCAATTGTCCGAATTATATGAAAATATTATGTTTTCTCTGTTCACAGTGCACTGTTGTACTATGATAGCGAGTTGTGGTCTGGTCACAATGAGTTGTGGTTGCGAACACATCAGAAACTTATATTCTGTTTTACTATACATAGCTCCCTGTTATGTTATGACAACGCGTTGTGGCCATGTTTACAGCGCGCTATGATTTGTTCACAGTGAACTACGACTGCAGATTTTTCCAAAGTACATCCTGTTTTTGGGATCCACAGCGAGCTGTCACATATATCACAGCGTGTTGTGGTTGTTTTCAAGTCCATTGGATATATCGTCTCGAGTGACCCCAAAACGATATATTATAAATAGTCAATCGAACTTTTCTATCAAAAGTTATGTCCGTCAAAAGAAATTTTCTTTCAGTGATAGCAAGTTGTGTGTGTCTCTACATTGAGCTGTCATATATACCACAACATGCTGTGACTCAATGACAACGCGTTGTGGTCCTTATCACAGTGAGCTGTCATTGTTATTTTTAGCTTTTCAAATTCCGCATGTTCTAGGTTCAAAAGCAAGGTTTCTGGATACGAAACGCCGATTCTAACTTCGATATTTTTAATCCATAGTTTAATAAACATTCATAATTAAGGAGTTATAAATCCGATGATAAAGAGATGGTGGATTTTATCTCTCTAAGCGTGAAATCGTGAAACAATGAAATATTAGCGTTCACTGAGTTCGTTCAAACTCTTCTCTTCCTCTCGATCGCAGATCGATGAGCCTTAATGTTTCTAGAGGAGTTGAAGAAGAAAAAACACACAAAAGGTTTTAGGGAAGAGATTAAGGAGGTTTAGAAAAGAGTGGGTGGAGAAGAAGAAGTTGTGACGACTACAGTTTCTTAAGAAGAAAAAAAGAAAGAGACGACCAGGGTTTCTTAAAAAGAAGAAATGTGAAAAGAGGTTTACATAACTTAAACTTAAATAGGGTATTCTCAAATAGGATAGGTTTCGGTGTGGAACACTAACACCGTACACAACACAAAACTCATCTAGTACCACTAAATAAAATGTAATAAAAATCGGGTCGTTACAGTTATAAACCTTTAAAAAACTATACACAACTTTAAAGGAGATATAAAAAGCTTAACTTTTCTTCTGCTTCTCAACCGTGGCTTTACTTTCAGCAACTCCTCTAAATTAAACACCATATAAGAACAAAAGAATATCTTTGCTTAAAAAAAAATTGTGGGTCTTCTAACTTAGTTCGTCTTTGCGTGCAGTCGCATAGGCACTACATCAGGACTGTCTATATCTTTTGGCATCCTCAAAAAGAAAGAAAAAAGAAGAAGATAAAACTAAATTTTCAAGTATTTGAACATTTAGGACTATTCTATTGTTTATCAAATAATGATGTGTACCAAATATAGTTTACCTAGTTCAAATTTGGGTTTGGGGTTCACCATTATCAAGTGAACCAAGTTTACTCCATAATTTTAAATGCAATATTACTATTCTCACCCGATTAACAGTAAGTACCACACAATTTTTTCACGAACAAAAAGTATTGACTGATTTGAATAAGACGATGGAGTTTGTTTTATGTCTCAATCTTCAAAAACAATAGATCTTATGATCATGTTGCACCTATCAAATGGTCAGATGTTGATTCCACATAGCACACATTTCTAAAAGTGACCTAGATCATGGGGAAAGGAGTCGACCTTCACTTTGAGGGACGTGTGCAATGTGGAATCAACATATGATTGTCTAATAAGCACGCATTGATCTTAAGATCGATCTATTGTGAGGAAGATTGGAACAAAAAAGATCTCCATCGTCCAATTCAAATAAGTTAATAATTTTTGTCCGTGAAAGAATGTGTGCCACTTACCATTAAACAGGTGTGAGTAGGGCTCTCAATGGGCCGGATTAGGGTTGGGTTGGGGTTCAACCCAACTCTAACCTAGCTGTGGCCGAGTTACCAGATTTTTCGCCATGGCCCTAACCCGGGCTTTGGGTTGGGGTTCAACCCAACTCTAACCTAGCTGTGGCCGAGTTACCAGATTTTTCGCCATGGCCCTAACCCGGGCTTCGATGTTCTCTACCCAAGCCCGGCCCCTACTGGGCCAGGCCTGACCTTGGCGTTTTTCTGGGCTTTTTTTGACTGTTTTTTTTCTTATAAAAGTTTGAAGAAAGTTAAAATTTTAATTAAATAATTATATTAACAATATAGAAGCTCAGGCACATGCTTTTATTCAAATATTTCATTTTAGTTTGTTGCAGAATGGTTATAACAGACAATGGTTGTTTGAAAGGACAACGTTTGTACAATGGTTATAACAGACAATGATTAATCTCAGAGCATTTAAGTAAATTATAATTAATTAAAAAGAATTTTTTTTATAACTTAAAAAAACTAGGGATATATATATAAAGTATTACTTTTTTCGAACTGGCCGACCACTACAAAAATAAGACTATTAGGGGCAGATTTTTGCAGCAAAAAACTGTTGCTATTAACAAGAAAACTATTATGACTATTAGCGGCAAGAATATTAACGGTAGGTTTTTTGTTAATAGCGACAATTTTTAACTGCCCCTAATAATCTTATTTTTTGTAGTGTGCCCAGCCCATTGAGAGCCCTTAGTGTGAGCAGCCATACCCATAAATTATATACCATAGATTTACACTTGCCCTCTTTTGATAACTTTGAAAATTCCAAATATATATATATTTTTTTGAGAGAAAAATTCTAAATATTGGTAGGAAAGAAATTCAACTTCTATAAGTAATTGTTTGACAGCATTATATCCACAGCAGAAACGTAACTTCCATAAATCAAAGACATTTTAGGTAAAAGTTAATTCAACAATTTAGTGGTCGATATTAAAAGGCTAAAGATAAATTATATATTCAAGATTAAATGCAAATAAATCAATTTTGGTGAAAGCTTAATATGAACATAGGAGCGCAAATACTTGAATAAAATCTATAGGTGTGTATATACCATTATATGCACCTAATTTTCATTTCCATGTATTCATGAAAATATATGTTAAGGGATAATTTTTTGGTTGGATCAATTTCGCATGCCCCACATATATGAAAGTTGGCATGTGCCTCTGCATTTAATACCAACTATATTTTCTGAGGGCACCTCAATAAGTTGCCCTACATCTAGAATGAGTATTAGGAGATTAAGGGTGATCGCTGAAGACTCTGTTTGTTGCAATTTCGTAAATTACTGGTTGATATAAGTAAGGCATAAAATATTGGTCAATACCGATACTTATTGGTGCCGATATATATGAAGTATTAACTTGGGTATTAATATCCGTATTGAGCCGATACCTCCCAATTTTTTTAAGTAAAAAAAATATATTGATACAACTTAGTATCAGTCCAATTGTATCGATCCTCCATGGAATACCCTTGGTACCCGAGTTGACACCTGCATCCCTCCAATCATTAGGAATTTTTAGCAGCCAATTTTTCTTATGAAATCACGTCCATTGGTGTTTTTTCTTCTGGATGATCTTGATTGATTCTCGATGGTGCCAGACGTGTGGTGGAGACACTGGAGCACTATTTCGTGGAAGTTGGAAATGTCATGCATTTAAAATATGAGTACCTTAAAATCCACCCATTGAATCTTTGAGATCACCTATGCTGAGACAGATTGACTGTGTTGAATCAAAAGATGAGGATCGTTTATCGTCCTAACCTTTTACACAATGGATCTTGAGATCATGGGCATACCATTAGTCAATTGATTTTTTATTTCATTTGGTATCCGCTCAAAAAAAGTAATCATAAAATCAATTTTTAGTGTGCATGTGATGTTAAGGTCACTTTTATAAGATGTGTGCCTTGTGAATTAAATTAGTGACCGCCTAATGGTACGCCCATGATCTCAAGATCCATCGTGTGAAAGATTGGAACGGTAAACGATCTCCGTCGTTTGATTCAGTACAATCAATTTATTTCAGCGATTCGGTGGGTGGATTTAAAGGTACTCTTAAAATATTTTAAAAGTTTAACCCTATTTAATAAAGTGGGCCTTATACCACTTATCACTTTATAAAAAAAGCGTTACGAGTCGCACCCATATAAAAAGGTTCAGAGATATCTCGACGCTGGGGCACATTTACCCCTATATATATATATAATTGCCCCTATTAATATATATTCTAGATTCTCTAATACCTGCTTTAAATGTTATTGGGAAATAGCGGATCATTCCCTAGTCCATTGCCTCATGGTTTATTGTCGTCGCTCTTAGATTCATTTATACCTACTTTGAGTTTTATTGATCATAACGGAACATCTCTCTAAACCCAAAACACGTGTATGGCGTGACGGACAAAGTGGACGGCAGCGGCACAAACTCATATCACTTGCTCGAGGCTTTAGACTGCAGTGAGAAAACAAAGAAGAGAGAGAGAGAGAGGAGGAGAGGGAAAAGGAGTCAATTGAAGAAGGAAGCAGCGGAAGTATCCGTTGCTGGTCAGAAACACCTTACACCTTCCCAACAATGCAGACCCTTCAATCTCCTACCCTCCGCATTTCTCCACTCGAAGGCCTCCGCCGTAAATCTACACCGTTAACGAATCCCAATGTGACGAAAAAGAAACACATGCCGTCGATCTCTGCGTCCGTTTCTTCTACAGTGACAGCGCCAAAGAGAGAAACAGATCCCAAGAAAAGGGTCGTCATCACAGGGATGGGTTTAGTCTCCGTGTTTGGCAACGAAATCGACGCTTACTATGATAGACTTCTCGCCGGCGAGAGCGGCATCACAGCCATTGATCGCTTTGACGCGTCGAAATTTCCGACGAGATTCGGCGGCCAGATCCGAGGGTTCAAGGCGGATGGATATATCGACGGAAAAAATGATCGCCGGCTCGACGACTGTCTCCGGTACTGCCTTGTCAGCGGAAAAAAGGCCCTTGAAAATGCAGGTCTCGGAGGCGAAAACCTCGGAAAGGTGATCGGATGGTTGTTAATTTAATGAATTTCATTTTACTATTTTTTTTAAAAATTATTTATGATTATTAGATCTTCAATTTTTGTTATGATCATATAATTGTTTCTTGATCACATGTGCATCTGAATTTGATGGAGTGTTTGAATTATAAACCTAATTCAGGGAAGAGAATTGATAAATTATTGTGATTGATGGAAAATTTGGTGGAATGTTTGAATTGTTAATCTAATTCAGAGAAGATTAGTGATGATTATATAATTTTTGTGTTTCGTTTGGCCGATACTCTGTATAATCACTCTAGGAATAATTGTAGGCAGGGATTTTAAACTGATACATATAAGCATATCGGCCTGGTCCCAAGCCGGTTTGTATCGCCGAAATCGGCTTTTTTTTTTTTGGTATTTTTCATCCAAATAAACTTGAGCGAGGGTGTGTTGGATCTAAGGAGTCATGGATGTGAGCCTTAGAAGATTAACAGTTACATTCTGATAATTACCAGATTGAGTCAGACTCTCAGTCACTAGAGCTTCTCGGCGACTTCTTGTGACTTTGGGCTCTCTGATTTGACGCCTTTTGCGATGTGAAAATTTCACGTGCGCCAAATTCAATGGTGGGTAATTTCGATTTGTGCTTTTTAGGAGTTGTACCCAAAGGCCTACCATAGGATCTTACTCTTAACTGATATATACAGGTATGATTTGGCTTACTATCGATTCTTTTTAGGAAAACCGGCATACTCATGGCCAATGTTGTTACATGCGAGCTGAAGTGTATGGATGATCACCTAGGTGAGAGGAGGGGTCCCTTGCCTATGATAAGGTCATCCGAGGCTTGCCTATCGTCTAGGATGCCACCTTGGATCTGAGACGTAGAGTACCACCGTCGGTCACTTTAAACACTTTTAAACTTAAAAAAAAAGTTTAGTGTTTAGCCTTGTTTACTTCCGAAGCTTTTGTAAGCGCATTTCTTTCTTCTTTTCGCCCGACTCTCTTTTTTGAATCTATATTTGTTTGGGGACATACTGTTGAGCTTTATGGGGCCATTGACTTATATATGGATGCATGATGTTTGGATCTGTGGTCCTTTTTGTGGCCATGAGTAGCGATTTTTTCTTTATTACGTAAATATGGTATGATGGCTATCGAATTTTTTAACTTGTTCATGATGACTGAGATTTATTTTACAATCCATGCTTTATTCTTAGTTTTTAGCATTTACTTAGCTATCAACGCTGTTTTTTTATCCTTATTTTGCTGTGGAGGTTTGGTAGTTATTAGTTAATTGATGCATTATAATTAGTTATGTTGGTATGCGTGGAGATATTGTAGATGGTGTGTACATAGTTAGTTGTGAGATTATTATTTTACTTTTGTTCTTAATTCTTAATATAAGGCTAGTAGAGCACATTGCTCTATGTTAAGCCATTTTACCCCTCTCTCTCTCTCTCTCTCTCCCCTCTTTTCATTCTTCTTCCTATGAACTCTAATCCTAAAACCTCAATCGACACCTTAAATTTCTACTTGGTACTAGGCAAGACCCGGGACTGATTATTGGCACCAACAGGCCACATGCTTGTTGACCTCAGCCAGGTCAAACTTTTTGACCTGAAATCATAGTCACCAAATTCGACGAATTTTCTGCACAATTCACAAATAATTCTCGATGTTAAGGTTCTGCGAATTAATCACGAACTATTCATGATATTTCAAAAATTCATTTTTTTTTTTAAATTTGCGGTTAATTCACGAATTATTAGCAACTTTTTCAATAAATTGACTTTTAAATATACTTTACTTTTTTTTTTCATATTTCTAATCCTGTTGGTATCTATTATTATTTATTTTTTTCTCAGAATTTTCCCAAACTTATTGAATTATTGCCGAACCCCGACTTGGTGACTATGCTCGAATGGATCATGATGCACACCAACATGATTAGTTTTCGATGATGGTTAACTTTCTTACTGCAATTTTTTGATAGTAGATTGATAAACTAGAGTTTTGAACCTATTCCTTCTGCTTGTTTTCTCGCTCAGATCCACAAGTTTTGAGGATTCCATTTGCTGTAGCCTGTAGGATGTGATGCTTGTGTTTGGGGTACAAATTTGCTTCGGTTTTCCTATAGGATTCTTATGAATTTATTTTTGCAAGGATTGGCTGTGATTTGAGTGAGATCTGATAGATCTCGTATTTGCAACTCCATTGTTCCTTTCAGCTTCTCTCGTCTTTGCAAGGTCTACAACCCCATGTGACTTTTCTTCTCCCTGTTGCTTATTGATGAGGATGTCTGAACCTAGTTTTTTTTTTGTTTCTTTTTAAAGCGCACTGGTCATTCTTCTCTGATGCCATTACTATGTTAGCAATGCTCTTGTGCTATTAAGTGCAGATTGTTTGAAGTTTAGAATTCTTTTTGGGGTTGATATACGAGCTGGATGAGAGTATCCTCAAAATATGTCGTGGTTATTTTTGTGATCCGTTTCGGGCTCTAGACTACTTTTGTACAAATCTGACATAGTTGACGAGTTTATGCGCTGGAATTGTAGTAGTTATTTTTGAGACGACTCTTTATTTCTTCCTATCATGGATCCTTGCCATCAGTATCTAGATTATCGTATTGGCTATGATGACCTTTCTAGTTCTCACGGCTTTCTGGAGGGCTCTAGGGACATCCATATGCTTACACTGTTATTGCATCTTCCTCATACCGGGTCCTAGTAGCAGGAAGTGCCTAAACCCCTCCACGCTTAATAGGGTGACCGCGGATCCCGTTTTGGAAACGGACCCTTATAGCATGATTCCTAAAAATAGGAACCGCGGATCTCACGCATCCGGCACAAAAAAAAGAAAAGAAAAAAGGATGGGATACAATGTTGAGTTCTACACCGATGAAATTGTGTATGCAAAAAACAAAAAAAAGTACACATGACAGCAGAAAATGGGGTTTCTTATCGATAAAAAAAAAAAGAAAATGGGATTTCTTCATCAGAAAATTGAAAAAAAAAATAGAGCACACCCTAAAGCATATCTGGACTTTTCTTCATCATCTTCGTCTTTAAGATTGAAATCTTCTTCCTCCACTGCAGCTGTGTCTTCTTTGTCTTCTTCTTCTTCTTCTTCTCGGTACGACTCTCTCTCTCTCTCTCTCTCTCTCTCTATGTACGAAGAACCAAAAGATATAAAGATAGGGTTGGGTATCCATTTTAAAAATCCTTAAAGGTCAGTTTTTAAAACAGATACCCTCTTTCCTTTAAATTTTATATTATAGGTACCTCAAAGTTAGGATTTTATATAAAGGTACCCTTTGTAAATAAAAGATGGGTTATAATTGCAAAACCCTTAAATTTGGTTTTTCTACTTAACCCTCAGGTTTAGAAAGGATTTGGCACCGATCTCTGTAACCGAAGATTTTTTAAGTGTAACCATGGTTTTCTGCCTTCAGATCTGTTGACTGACTTGAATCAGACGATGGAGATTGTTTTGCCTTCCAATCTTCCACACGATTTTATCTAGAGATCATTATCCACTTATTAGACAACCAGATGTTGATTTCATGTGGAAACATCCCCATAAAGTCACCATGATCATGGGTGAACCATAAGAAAGGTTATCGAGTCATTTTGGTGATGTTTTCCATGTGGAATCAACATCTGACTGTCAGATAGGTGGGCCAAGATCTCATATTTATTGTATGAAAGATTTGGACAAATAGAGGATCTCCATCATTTCATTTTGTACAATCAATGGCTCTTGGAGTGGAAAAATTGGTTGCCCTTGTTCGGTTGCTATACCAGCCTCTGTCTCCACTCATTTCTTTACTCAAATGTTTTGAAAAGGTACCATTTCATTTGACGAGACATTGGTGGCTGGCTGCATTTAATTCCGTCTCATGGTTAAGCTTGTGTACGTATATGCTATAAATGTATAGTGTGTGTTGCATGTGCTATGCTAAGTGGAATATACATCTGATTAATCCTAATTAATGATTAATCTAAACATTCCACTTGGCAGTTTTCTTATGCTATGAATGTATATAGGCGCTCCCACTTCCTATATTTTTAAAAATTGCAGCTTTGCCGCTCCCACTCCCGCACCCGCTCCCGCTTCCGCTTCGTGCAACTAAAACTGGGTTACTAATTCTGGTGCTACAGATCATGTGACAGGAGACTCTTCAAGGCTATTCTCCGTATTAGCCTCCTTCTACCTTTGCACAGGTTTGCTTAACCGATGGTTAATTGACATCTGTGGTTGGAGTGAGGACCATTCCTGAATCCTCCACCCTCTCCTTTTCTAATGTGTTACATGTTCATCATTTGTCCACCAATCTTCTTTCTGTTAGTAGTCTCGTTAGAGAAGTACATTGTTTTGTCTCAGTTTATCCTTGTTACTGTGTTTTTCAGGATCTCACCACAAAGTGGATTATAGGTAAAGGTAGAGAGGTGGATTTTACTCTTTGGATGTGAATCATGCACCCCCTTCTGCTGCTACAGTTGCTACTAATCCTTTATTTGATCTTTCGTTTAGCTGTTCTTTTCCTGTTGTTGTTAGTTTTGAAAGCTTTCTTTATGCCATACCAAATTGGGGCAGGTGTCTTTTCACAGTTGTACAACTCGATTCCCTCTTTTACAAGCATTTATAAGTTTGCTAAGTTTCAGTGCGATATCTGTTCTCTCTCGAAGCAAGTGTGAAATGCTTATCCCTCTTGTATACACCGGAGCAGTGCTCCTTTTGAGTTGGCCAATTTTGATGTTTGGGGTCCTTCTCCCATTATTTCTCTTGAGGGATTTCGATATTATGTTGTTTTCGTTGATGATTGCCTTCGAGTTGCTTCCGTTTATCTCATGAAGTCTAAAGATGAAGTGCTTTTTAAGTTTCAAGAATTCCATTCTATGGTGCATACTTAATACGGTGTTCTTGTTAAAACTTTTCATTCTGATAATGGAGGTTAGTACACCTCTCATTCCTTTGCCCAATATCTTCTGGAGCATAACATTGTCCATCAGTTTCCCATCTTTACATTCCTAAACAGAAAAGTGTTACTGAGTGTAAGCACCATCATCTCATTGGTATGACTCATATTTGCTATGAGGGCTGCATGTTTAAGACTAATAGGTCGATGGCTCTACTTATGGCTTGTTTCTTGATCAATCGCACTCTTTATCAGATTTTAGGAGGCCATACTCATTTTCTCTTTGTGCTCTATTGATCCTATTGAATTACGTGTTTTTGGGTGTGCTTGTTTTCTGCAAGATCGTCATCCGGGCTGCAATAAGCTAGATGACTGCGTCATTAAGTGTGTTTTCGTTGGTTACTCAAGTAAGTCTAAGGAGTACAGGTGTTATGAGCCTAAGTCCTGTAAGTACTTTGTTTTTATGTACATTACATTTTTTAGCATGTTTTTCTCCTTATCATGAGTCTAATTCTATCCCAGCTCCTATTACTCCCGTTATTCTTATTCCTTTACGCCTTCTTGTTGCACCTTCACCTCCATTCCTTGCTCATCTTGTGCCTATGGCTAGTCTGTTTTAGGATCATTCTCCATTACAGCAGCAGAGAGAGTTACGCTTTTATGTTCGGAGACATCAACAGGGAGTCCCCTCGGTCATACCACAAATTCAGTCCTTTGTAAAGCTTGATCCTGTAGACAGCTCTATCCCCTTGCTGATGTAGTGTGGTAGGTGAAGAGATTTAAAAAAATAAAATTCAGAATTTAATATATTACTCACCTTATTTAGTAGATGATTTAACAAGAAGAGAGAAAAAGAAGCACCATGAAGAGGGTTTCTAAAGAACCCAAGAGGAGCCACATTCTCACTCAAAAAAATAAATTTTATTCACTATTTAAGATCCTTGTTTACAGCCATATATATAAAAACTCCTAATGCTTTTTTAATTACGGTACCAAAGACTCTTATTTAATAGATACTAGAAAAGAAACAAAAAAGAAAGAATAATTCCACTCTCGGTGATTTCTACTATTCTTGGGTTTCTATTTTGTAACCAAGGAAGACATAAAAGGAACCCCACCTTTAATATATATCCTAGGCTAAATAACTACTAATCCTAGTTTTATTTTTAAGAGTCCTACACTAAACATGAATCTAAATAAGAAAACCAAAGTCTAAAACGAAAACCACCGTAATTGTAGATCTTCTCTGTGCAATTAATTCTCCACTAGATCTTATAGGTTTTAAGTTCTCAACTAGGATATATATTATAGGTTTTAAGTTCTCAACCTCCCATCTTCTTAGGTCACATGATAGCTTAAGTAGTCATGTGACTTAAAAAAGTCACTTTATAGTTTATAGGGCCTTATTTAAGTCCTTATTGCAGCCCATAGAATATCTCATAACAGTCCCCATCTTAACTTTCTTTTGGGCCCACTTTCTTACCCCAAAATTTGCGAAACCTGTTTCTATTTAAGCCCGATAAATTCTTGCATCTGTCCTCTTTCGAATCCATTTGTGGCCCAACAACTAGCCCTTAACGACAACCCTTAAATCCCTTTTAAAAATCCTATACATCTTGATTGGGACGCCACCAACAAGGACCTAGGTTTCTGGCTGTACAAGGTGTACCGGCGGAAAAAGCAACGGAGGAGCCATGGAGCCACTGGAGAAAAGCCTTAAGGAGCAGCCCAAGAAGAAGAGTCTCTGCCCAGGTTTGCTCGAGCGAACCTCATCCTCGCTCGAGCAAAATTGCTTCAGAAACACGGGCAAACTTTTGGCCTTTGGTTGTCTGAGTGAGAGAGCATTAGAAATCGACCAAAATTCTCGGCCAAAACTCGCTCGAGCGAACCCCAGTTTTCGCTGGAGCGACCTTTGGTTATTGCTCGACCAACCTTCCGTAAAGATTGCCGCTCGAGCGGGAACCAAATCTGCTCGTGCGAGTCAGATGATGGGATTTGTCCTTTTTATCCTTTGTTTGTTCTTCTTTTCTTGTGTCATATGTAAGTTACCCTTTTGGGTAACATGGTACTTTTCTATTTTAGGATTATTCTTATTTGTAATCACTATAAAACACATTTTGTAAGCCATTTTTGGCATTGGTTGATTTTAATGAAAAGTGCATTGCATTTTGAGCTTGAGAGGAGCTTTGAAGAGTGAGTCTTCTTCCCCATATGGGTTTGGTGTGAGGCCAAGGGTGTGATGCCCATGTAATCTTTGATCTTCTCTTTACTCCTTGTTCTTGTTTGATCTTTCTATTTTCTCATTAATCTCTTGCATCCAATTTTTCCCCTTTTAATTGATTGTTCAAATTCCCAAACCCTAGATCTAAAGCCACCTTGATGTCCATCCTTGTGGATCGAATCCAATCCTAGCTCGTCGATCCATGACAGTTGTTGGGCTTGAGTTTGCTCGATTTGTGCCGTAAACCGCTTCAATTCAAAAGCCGTAGCGAGTAGCTACCGATTCCAACGTGAATTACGATCGAACGCCCCAACCTAGAAGGAGTTAGAGTTCTATCTCTAGGATAGCCTCTTCCGCATTTCCTAATAGATTTCGTGAGTTGGATTGGACCCTACATGAACCAAGCATGGTCAGTGGAATTCCGCGAAACCCTAAGGTATCACTTTAATTTGTGATTAATTGTTCAATAAATTAATTTAATTTCGGCAAATTAGCATATCATGGGCATTCACGTAATTTAGGGTTGTTGTCCCGTGTCACATCTCCTTCAACCTTGATAATAGTCCACCCTTCTATTTGCAACTCTCTATCTTCTTCGTTCTCAAATTTTCGACTACATTATTCTCTCCAGGTTGAAAGAAACTTGACCTCGAGTTTAATTTGACAAAATTATTTTTCTTGCTTATTGGACTTGTGCAATCATCTCTCTTCGACCTGATGATTAGTGTAGAACAGTCACAGTGCATTTGGATATTTTGTGTCTCCTCATGTTGTGCCAAGAGTGTCACACATTTGCCATTTTTGGTAAAGGTGTAACTATTCTTCGCCCTGTAGAAGATGATATCACGATCAAATTGCCAAGGCCGCCCCAATAAGATGTGGCATGCGTTCATTGGAATTACGTTACGCTACCTCATCTTCTTAAGCCGATCTAATCGAAACTTCACCAAACACTTGTTCTTAACCACTATTTCCCCTCCATTTTTGAACCACACAACCTTGTATGAATCATCTAGTTTTATCACCGGTAACTTCAATTTTGCCACCATCGCCTTTGACACCATGTTTCCCATGCTTCCGGTATCAACAATGATGGTACACAACTTCCCTCCCAATGTACACGTTGTTCGGAAAATATTGGTACGCAAGCATGCCTCATGATCTTCATTAATTGGTGACTCAATTACGCGGAAAGACATCAACACTTCTCCACATGTGTCTCCCTCAATAACAATCTCCTCCTCACCCTCTTCTTCATCGTCACGGTGTGTTGGACTGTCATATAAAGCGACGGGCAGTGGGTCATTCAGACACGTTTCCTCATGCTCCCCCCCCCTCGATTTGCTCCGCTAAGTTTACGCGTACCATTTAAATATGAAACCCGAGAATAGTAGAAATCACCGAGCGTGAAATTATTCTTTCCTTTTTTGTTTCTTTTTTAGTACTTATTAAATAGGAGTCTTTGGTACTTGTAATTAAAAAAATATTAGGAGGATTTACAAGATATTTATGGTTGTAAACAAGGATCTTAATTAGTGAGTAAAATTTCTTTTTTTTTTTTGTGTGAGAACGTGAGTCTCGTCTTGGGTTCTTTAGAAACCATGAAGCTCTTTTGAAAGAAGTTATTCAAGAACAGATAGAACTCTTTCTACTTCAGGAACAAACATAAAGAAATTGATCACTCTTAAAAGGACTCCTTGAGAAATGTCTTCGATTTGAATCGTTCGGAATAAGTTTTGGGGCATAGTAATCTAAAATAAATTAATTGCGTCCAATAGGATTAGGATCTTAATTGGTGAATAAAATTTATTTTTTTGTGTGAGAGCATGGGTCTCCTCTTGGGTTCTTTAGAAACCCTCTTCATGGTGCTTCTTCTTCTCTCTTCTTGTTAGATCATTTGCTAAATAAGGTGAGTAATATATTGGGTACGAAAGACTCCTCTTTAATAGGTACTAAAAAAGAAACAAAAAAGGAAAGAATAATTTCCTCCGTGATTTCTACTATTCTCGGGTTCCCTATTTGTAACCAAGGAAGACATAAAAGGAAACCCCTCATTTAATATATCCTAGGCTAAATAGGAAACTACTAATCGTAGTTTTATTTTTAAGAGTCCTACACTAAGCAGGAAACTAAAGGCTAAAATGAAAACTACCGTAATTGCAAGACTTCTCTATGCATTTAATTCTGCACGAGATCTTATAGGATTTAAGTTCTCAACCTCCTATCAAAGTCACATGACTTGCATTCATGCCTAACTCTTCATCTCCTCCTCTTGATCCTGAATGTGATCTTGATTTATCTATAGGAGTTCACAAGGGAGTTCATTCATGTTCTACTCCTTACCCTCTTCATAAGTTTGTGTGATATTAAGCAATCTCTCCTTCGTATGGTATTTCCTTTCTTCTTTTGACACTGTCACTATACCTTGTATGGTCTGTGCGACCCTCTCTCATCCTGCATAGAAAGCCTCTATCATAGAAGAAATGACCATCCTTGAGATAATTATATGTGGGATATGGTTCCCCTTCATGCTAAGAAAAGTCTATTGGACGTAAGTGGGTTTTTGCTATGAACATAACCCTGATGGCAGTTTTGCCAGCTTTCAAGCGTGCCTTATTACTCGCGGCTTTACTCAGACTCCTGGTATTTATTATGATGACGCATTTGCTCCAGTGGCTACGTTGACTTCTATGAGGATACTCATTTCCATTGTGGCCAGCCAGGATTAGCCCCTTTATCAGTTAGACATAAAGAATGCCTTTCTTCATGGGCATCTCACTGAGGAGGTTTATATGGATCCCCTCCCGGTTTCCTGCTTCACATGTATACTTCAAAAACCAATATATAGTTTGAAGCAATCGTACTGGGCTTGGTTTCATCATTTCAGTGGAATCATGCTTAGTATGGGATTTTAGAGATGTCACTCTGATCATATAGTTTTAGATCACTCTAGTGCCATGGACAATACTATTCTTTTGGTTTATGTTAATCATATCATTCTCACAGGCATTGATTCCTCCTTCATCTCTCATGTGAATAGAAGCTTGGCTGTAGTTTTGAAGTCAATGATTTGGAGAGTTTGAAATATTTTCTTGGGCTTGAGGTTGCTTGCTCTAGGAAACAGATATTTCTCTCACAATGAAATTATGGCCTTTGTATGAGTGATTCCAAACCCTCCACATCTTCGATGGACTCGAAACTTTCTCTGCATGATAGTGAAGGTTATCGTTCTCCATATCCCTATGAGTATTGGCGTTGTGAGGTCGCTTGGTTTATCTCTCTTACTCGGCCAGATATTACTTTTGCTGTTAGTTTGGTGAGCTAGTTTTTGCATGTTCCATGTGCTTCACATCTTGTCGTTGTCCATCATATTCTTTTATATATCAAGTCTAGCCCCTCTCATGGACTATATTTTTCTCACATGGTTATCTTGGTATCTTTAAATATAGATGCAAATTATGTAGGTTCTATTATTGACCGCTGCTTGACTTTTGGATATTGTCCCTTTAGGAGGGCTTGGTTGCTTGGAGGAGTAGAAAGCAATTAGTTGTCTCTCGTCCGAGTGTTGAAGTTGAGTATCGTGCTATTGCACACGACACGTGAGATTTTGTGGCTCCATTCTCCTATATCAGAGTTGGGATTCCCCACTAGTGGTTCCATTCCACTTCACTGTGATAATGGCAGAGAAGATTGCATTTGATTTTGTTATGCATGAACATATCAAACATATTGAAGTTGATGTGCATTTTATCAGAGAAAAATTGTGGGATGGTTTGTTGAAGCTCATTGACGTCGCCGTGTCTCAATAATTAACTGATATATTTTCTAAGGTCACTGTGCCTACTCTTCATGATATAACCATCAATCTAGGCATGTTTGATGTTTATGCTATAGCTTGTGAGGGAGAGTCGGTGTGTGTGGAGTTATTGTATATGGTTGAAATTGTTAATAGTTTGAATATTTTTGTAATTTTGCTCTTAATAAGGCTAGTAGAGCACATTGCTCTAAGTTAAGCCATTTACCCCCTCTCTCTCCTCTTCTTCTCCTTCCTACCAACCCTAATCCTAGAACCTGTATCTACACCTTACTTTTCAACTAGTTATAGATGTTTACATTTGAAAATATTTAGAAATACATATTATCATCGTCATTACCTTGTCCCGTTTATTGGGGTTGGGGTTCACCTTTAGCTTTTCGAGTTCTATGTTCTCTGAAGTGCTAAACTCTTTGTCAGTCTGCAATCCATCATATCTCCTCACTACTTTCCTCCAATTTCTAATTGATCTTCTCGTTCGCTTACTTGTGCTTTTATTGTAGCAGTCTTTCATAAAGGGGGTGTTTCAGGTCTCTAATGGACATACCCAAACCATTCCTTGGTTTTCTCATACAAAATCTGTTGATTTTCTCTTTGATCGATGCTACTCTTAAAGCTTTTATAAGACCGACATCCACCACAAAAGGAAGGAATTTGCTACCCATTTATTTCTTGCCTGCCCTTTTGCCCAACTAGTATGATCTTGGTTCCTTTGAGCTTTTGGGGTATCCAGGTGTCTTGGGAAATTAGCGGCCCATATCCTGGCGGAATGGTCAGATTTTATTTCATGAAAAATTTAGCTATTTTGTGGAGATTGCTTCAGATCGTGATCCTCTGGAGATCTGGAAAGAGCGAAATAGAAAAATTTCTGACAAGAAGTTTGGCACAGGTAACGGGCTGATTGATGTGTCCTTGATGCGACCTTTGGATGGTGCCTATTATCACCCAAATGTACGATCTCTTCGATGGAGTAGATCGTCAGAGAGTGGGAACAACTTAGACCTTGTATTATTGTTTTTGGTGTTGGGGATCTCTCTCCGGGTGTACCATTTGTATTTTTTTTCTTTATTTTGCTTTTTTTTTAAAAAATTATTTATTTTGGTTTTCTGCTCTGTTGTATTGTTTTTATTTTTTTTTGTTTTATCTTCGCCGAGTTCCTCGCTTAGCTCCCTTGATCCGCTGTATTTTTCATTTCATAAATTTTAATATAACGCTGGTACCGATCAAAAAACAAAGAAGGAAATCTAAAATTATTTCTTGTCCTTGTTTTTTAAGACTAACATCTATTCATAGCAGATCATATGATTAACAACAAACATCAAGTTTTTTGGCTTCATGACATTGGTGAAAGTTGGCTTTGATAGAATTTGATTGTGCAGAAGGTACTTTTTTTTTTAATTATCAGTAAGTGGAAGTTGCCCTTGTGGCATCCTTAGGTTGAGGTTTTATGGATCATCACCCTTTATTAGAATCAGAGGAAAGGATTACAAGTAGTTTACAACTCACCTTTACCAGTGTGGAAGTCTCGTAGATTATGGTTATTGAACCTGAACTTGTCAAAAATGTTTGAGAGAGGAGTCTTCTTGATGGGGATATCAATCCATACAAGGTGTATAAGAAGCGAAAAAAGAAATTCAAAGCATTGAGGCAATTTAAGATACTTTGGAAAGGCCGTGAAGACCTATGTGTGCGTGCATCACGTGAGAAGACCCTATTACGGGAAGGCGTGCATGTGGGAAAACAAGGGACAAATGAAAGAAAGAAGCAGCCAAAATTGGACTTTCTGTCCAAATTCGATCGAGGTAAAATTTTGATTGACCAATCGAATTCGACCAGAGGGCAAGCCTAAAATTTGCATTGCCTCGATCAATCGATTACCTAAAGTCGATCGATCGAGATCGCACGAGACTTTTGTTAGAGTCCAACTTGTGGACAAATTTTTGACTTATTTGCTTTGTTTAGTTTTAGGACTTTCTATTTGTGGTTTACTTTAGGATTAGTATCCTTATTTGAGATAATTAGGGGCCAGGCACATATGTGACATGTGACCATTAATTTCGTCAAAAATTTCAGTGCAACCATTGGAATAGTGGTCATTACTCTTTAATATATCGATATTGCACGATTCTTGTCTTGTTGGAAAATTGCTTTGATAAACTTTCAAACAAGACTAATTTCGCGTTAGTCGGACATCATTTGACCCTTCAAAAGTGGTCGCGTAATAAAAATAAGATTAGTGGTGAAATTAAGTATGACCGTTAGATTAGAAAGTTTTAATGATTAATTAGGAGTTTCATTTTTAGTAGTATTCTTAGGGTTTCTTTGCTCTATAAATACCTTGTTATCTCTTTTGAGAATTTAGTTGATGATATGAAATTTATGAGTTTTGCTTTTGCGAAATCTAGAGAACTTGAGATGAGTTTCATTAGAAGAGTGATTCTTCTCCCGCGTGCAGTTTGGTGTGAGGCCAATTATCTTCCTTGGATCTTCTATCTTTTCTGTTTGTCAGGTAATTTATTTAGTTTGTTTCTTCTATTGAAACTCATACAATACAATTTTCTTTTCTCTCAGATATTGTTGCTGGGATTTTGTTTTCCAATTACCAACCTTAATTTTTGAATTCCCTTTGAATGATTTAAACCCCTTCGGGCCTAAATTATTCAAACCCTAATAATGAGTCAAGAGACAACATCGAAATTGTCGCTTGGTGTCCTAAAATAGATTGAAATTAGAGTCTATCTTTAGACCTATTTTCTAGATCTGGAAAATTCATATGCTGAAGGGCGCTAAATTGAATAAAATAAATTGCCCTAATAAAGTTATTAAATATTTTATGTGTTTTGGGATTAATTTCAATGTTTCCGCTACTCAATTAAATCTCAAATTGATTTCAAAATTGCATAATTAGGGTTTAGCATTTTATTCTTGCATCACTTTTGGTTTCAAATATGTAAGAATTTTGTTCTTTCCATGAGTGCCAAATTGTGGAGAAAAATCAAGTTCTTTTAAGTGCGGAAGTAAGTCTCTTACCAGCTGTAGTGCTCTGTAGTTTGGTGAGCTCAGTGGTTAAAGAGTTGATTCTAGTTCTCATAGAGTATTAAATCAATCAAGAACAAATTTCCTTATCCAGCTGGAGTAAGTACAGCTGACAAACAAATGGTTTATTGTTTCTGTTAGAAGATGTAATTAATAATTGTGGTTTGTACTTAGGTATATTGGGTGTGTGTAGTGGTTTAGCCACTTGAGTAGTTTGCATTCTTCATGTTCCTCGGTATACGTGAGACTGTATGTACTTGGTATAAATACTAATAGTAGAAGAAGGTTAGGGAACATTTACTCAACCCTAGTTTCTCCACTTCTCCTTCCCCCTTGAAACCTACCCTAATTATACTAACTCTATCTTGGTATCAAAGCATTGATCATCGTCTCATCATCATCAGAATTTTCGCTTGTCGCTGACGTCACTGCCAATATGCTGACATCATGCTGATGTCAGCATGGGAAACCTTTGACCTTGTCATCGGAATCTCTCCCTGAGGTGTTTTCCCTTCTACATCGACGTCATTTGATCACCAGACGGTGGTATTCTCAGGTTGTCTTCGTCCTTGGTCCGTGACCTGCTGACCATCAGAATCTGGTAAGGTATGTGAATAAACATTCTCTTTGTTGTGTTTGTTGATGACTAGAGTATAGATTGTGGATTTATGTGAGTCCGAGTGCTGGAAATCATCGTTGGAAACCTAGCTTTCTCATTGGAGTTGTGTTTTATCGTCGAAACCCTGAGAATCATTGCCGAAAAGTTGCTGAACCTATCGGATTGGTATTGGTTGTTGTAGATGTCTTTGGATGCTGTTTTTTGATGTGATTGTGTGGTTTGCAATGTAGTTTTTATTACTTGATAGCTTGTGCTATGTATTTTTTCGGTTGATTCCGGTACCGATCTTAGCTACAACAATGTTGTGTGTGCTGAATCAGTGTTGTCAAAGTTGAATTATTGAAAAGGAAGAGGTTGGTGTGAGGTTGCTCGACCTGTTATGAGGGTGTAGAGCCCTTGTTTGTGTGGTAAGACCTCGGTTGTTGGGTTCTGTGTGTACAGCAGCCAAGTATTTTACCTAGTTGTGTGTGCTTCTTCCTTCTTGTGTGAGAAATGAATGAAAGGAACATGAATATTTGTGGAGGCGATGAAGAATCCCATCGCCTTCAAATCACCACTGCCAATTTCATCTCCTCTGAGTAACAATCCAAGTGGTTTGGTAAAATTGGGGAGTGAGAACGATTAATGGGGAACGATGCTTTGGTGCTTAGAGCGGGGGACTGGATCTGTGTCCATTGTCGCAATGTCAACTTCCGACGCAGGTTGGTTTGCCACCGTTTCGGGTGCAAAGCCACCAGGTTCGAAGGAATTGTCGTAAAAAACCCAGAGGCCTATGGTCTCCTGACAGGAGATAAATTTTAGCCGGTTATTAACGTGACCAAGAAGCGTGATTTACAGCGGGGATGGTCGATTGCCGGAAAAAGATACAATAGGGTCAATGTCGCCTCTCGGGCACTGGAAGCTCGGCGTAGTGGCACATCTTATGCAGAGATAGTGGGGAGAAGGGGGGGGGACCCTGTTGGGGGGGGACCCTGTTTTTTTCGGGAGGCCTATCTGGCTCCTCCTCCGGAGGTGGACCCATCCAACAGGTTTTAGGACTCGGCTTGGGACCGCTCCGCTTTGATGATGCTCAGTTTATCTCGCTAGATAGGAACCTACGTCGGTACTGGGTGGTGCTATATACTATTAGAGATACATTAACATTGTTTCACATTCATATTACATGGGAATATTTAGAGAGGCCTACATTATCTACCATCACTAAAACTAAGTTCTTGCTTCGATTCCGGTCGGAGAAGGTGGCTGTCGATTTCTGCATCAAAAAGTTGTTCCCATATTGATGATGTCCCAGTGGAATGTGGGTCTTGAAGTCCCACTGTTGGAGATTTAGATATATGGCGAGAGAGGGGAGGGGTCTGGATTAAGGTTCTTGGCCTACCGCTCCATGCATGGTCCCCAGAGGTGCTCAAAGGGATCGGAGAGTGCTGTGGTAGATTCCTCCTGCTCGACCGTCGGACCGACGATCTCTGGGAGATTGAGTCCGCCCGAATTCTTGTCCTTGTTGACCCGCTGGAGAGTATCCCTAAGAGCTGTGATGATTGCGTTGGCGGACAAATATTCAGGGTCTTCATAGAAGTGGCGTTGCTGGAGTGGGCGCTCGTTACGCATCAATCGAGTGTAGAATCCTTGGGGTCCCGGCGTGCCGGTATAGACGTACTCCGTTATCCCGCTAAAAAAGTCGAGCCGATCTTCGACCCAGGCAGGGGCAGGGTAGTAGACGCCGGATTGAAGTACTCGGAGGGTAGCCCGGCCGCGAATCCGACACTCCGTCTGAGGCCACAGCGGTGGGCGACCACTCCGTTGAGGGGCCTCTGTTCCTTGGGAGCTTACGGGGCGACTCATTGCTCTCTTGAGGTTTCTGACAAAGGGGGTCTGGCTGAGCTCGAAGATGGGGAGATTATAGACGAGTTATGTCGTCTGCAGATTTTGGACGGTGAGAATGATTTTTTCGAAGATGGGAGGAGGGTTACGGTGGCACTGGTGACTTAAATAGTCGGATGGGAGGTGTGGCTTCTGATCTCTTACCCTCCAATCCTTCTACGGCTGGGTATATGTCGTACAACCTTTGCGACTGTCAGCTGGCGCCTGCGGTGGAGGAGGGGCAGGCCTGGTTGCCTGTCGAGGTGACAGATGAGGAGTTGTGTCGGTGGGATCCTATGGAAACAGAGAGGTTGTCTCTCCTAAAGAGGAAGGCGGTGCCTGGGAGGAAAAAGCAGCTGTTGGTCTTTTATAGGAAGAGAGGGAAAATCGGAGGGGGAGGGAGCTCGTGGCGTAAGGGGGAAGTGACACGTGAATCAGGGGTGGTTTTAGAAAACTAGTTGATGGTTTCCGGAAACCTCTGTACGGGTGACCTGCCAAGCATTGACCTTTGTGCTTCGCCTTTGACACGTGGTTGAACGGGCTTTGTCCCTCCTTGCGTTTCTCTAGATTTGCTGGTGGTGACGTGAGGAAGCTCTGCCTTCACGACATGTGGCGTGGCGACCCCGAGGTCCATGTCTTCCTCTAGTTTTGCCCTGTGCTGCTTTGACCCTTTGGTCGGTGGTGGATATCGATACCTCACTCCAGGGACACGTGTCTTACGTGCTTTGGAGGGGAGACAACTGGCTGAGGCTTATGAGGGGCCACTTAATGGGTCGGTTCCTGGAGGGTTCCGTGCTAGTTTGGGAGATGGACCCGAAACAACCCACGTTTTGGTCTTATTGGGTCCATCTAGTTTGAGTCAATGGTTCCAAGACCCGGTTGGTCTCCTTAATCCGGATCACTCTTGTTTGGGGGGAGACCCGCCAGATCTTATCTTCTCTAACCTTCTGCCGGTGGAGGATCCTATTCTTTCAAGGGGCTCTGCTAATGGTGGTGGTTCTAGGGCTTGGGAGTGTGGCGAAAGCTCTGGTGCCCTTAATGAGGTGGATTGGCTCATCGGTGTGGGAGACGCTTTAGGGATGTCGTTCAAAGACTCAGAGGAGTCACTCAGGGATGTTTTTCGGTCCATCCTTACCAGCAGGAATAACAGTACCAAGAAGAGACGTAGTGAAATCCCTAGGGAGCTTGTGCGATTACAGTGGGGAATGTTGGATGGGATGGGCGAAGGGGGTGTTTAATCTCCCTTAGTCTTCTTCGATGGGTAGGCTTATCTTTGGTTTATGATGATGATTTTATCATGGAATGCGCGAGGTATCTGCGATAGATTCAAGCGGGACAAGATCAAACAAGTCATTTTTCTCTTCAATCCACGGTCGTTACACTACAGGAAACTAAATGGGGAAGTTGTGATGATGGTAAAGTTGCGTCTCCGTGGAAATCGGTGGGATTGGATTGGAGTTGATTCTGTGGGGCCTCGGGTGGGATTCTCGTAGCTTGGGATTCTGCGTTCCTAGAGAGAATGGATGACGAGTTGGGATATTTCTCGGCCTCGGTTGTGCTTCGAAGTAGGAATACGGGTAAAGTGTGGTCTTTCTCCGACATTTATGGCCCTTCGAATGATAGTCAGCGTGACGACTTCTGGTTCGAATTGGCGGCCATCTCGGCTAGATGGGAGTATCCTTACTGCTTTGGGGGGGATTCCAATGCTATTAGATGGGTGTATGAGAAAAGCGGGGGCCACTTGATAGGCTGGTGATGATAGATTTTAATGCTTTCATTTCTGAGTGGGAGCTGATGGACTTGCCTCTCACGGGAGCGACCTTTACCTGGTCAAATCTTCAGGATGAACCCTCTTTAAGTGGTCTGGACTGCTTTCTTTGCACTACGGAATGGATGGATCTATTTCCGGCTGCAAGGGTTGGTGGCCATGCAAGGGTCGTGTCGGGTCACCGCCCTATTTTGCTGACGTGTGAGACTAGGGGAAAAGGTTCGGCTCCATTTCGATTTGAGAATATGTGGTTGTTAGAGGAACAATTCAAGCAATTGGTCTCTTTGTGGTGGTGCGAGCAGCTGTCGACTGGGACTGCCTTATTCCGTTTCACCACCAAACTTATTCCGTTTCACCACCAAACTTATTCCGTTTCAACTCCTAGAAGCTCGCATAAAGGTTTGGAATAAGGAGGTCTACGGCATGGTGCGGGTTGCGAAAGAGGTTTTACTACTCCGGTTGAAAGAAATCGATAACCTTGAGGAGGTGAGGGCCCTGGCTGAGGAGGAAATACGGGAACGGACACAAAAGAAGCAGAAGCTTGACGATAAATGTAGAGCTGAAGAGGTTCACTGGAGACAAAAATCCGAAGTTTGATGGCTCAAGGAGGGGGATCAAAACACTAAGTTTTTTCATGAGGTGGCGTATGCTCGGAACAAAGCCAGCTACATGGGCAGAATCATGATTGATGGGGTCGTATACTCTGAGATGGAGCAGGCTAGACTCAAAGTGGTGAAGTATTATTCTAATTTATATACGGACGAAGGTATGGTCCTGCTGGAGTTGGATTGGCTTCCTTTCAAGTCCATTTCTGAGGAAGAGTGCACTGACATGGAGATATCGTTCATCGAAGAAGTTTGGAGGGCAATCCGGTTTGGTGGGAAAAATAAATCCCCGGGTCCGGATGGCTTCATGATGGAATCTTATCAAGCTTTCTGGTCTATGTTGAAATCTGAAATGTTGGAGGTTTTCAACGAGTTCCATGCCAATGGTTATATTGGTCGGTGCTTGAATTCTACTTTCATCTCGTTGATCCCTAAAAAACATGGAGCTGAGGACATTTCGGATTTCAGGCCCATTAGCCTCCTCAATTGCCTATACAAAATTCTATCCAAAGTTCTTGCCAACAGACTCAAACCGGTTATGGGTAAGGTCATTTCTGATAACCAAGGAGCTTTCGTTCAGGGTAGGCAATTGATCGATCTGGTTGCGGTTACTCAAGAGGTGATCCATTTTGCCCATCTTTCGCGCCGTCCTACCGTTGTATGGAAGGTGGATATGGAGAAAGCTTACGATCGAGTTAACTGGGGCTACCTTGACTATATGCTTGGTAGATTAGGGTTCGGGATGACCTGAAGGAGATGGATGTGCGCCTGTTTCTCTTGGGTTTGGTTTTCGATTCTAATAAATGGCACACCTGCTGGATACTTTAATAGCTCTAGAGGCCTCCGTCAGGGAGACCAGTTGTCCCCTTTCCTATTCAATATGGTGGGCGAGGACTTAGCTGGTCTCATTGCGCGAGCTAAGCAGATTCAGCGTATCTCGGGAGTTTTGGTGGGGTCTCAGGGTCGGGCTATCTCACACCTACAATTTACTGATGACACAATCCTATTTGGTCATGCTAATGTTGAAGAGTTTAGAAATCTGACTGATATCCTCGCTGTTTATGAGACTGTTTCTGGGCAACGTGTCAATCTCCATAAATCGGCAATAGCGGGAATTGGCACAAGGGACCAACAGCTGGAGGAATTATCGGTTGCCGTCAATTGCGGCATTGAGCTGCTTCCCATAAAGTATCTGGGGATGCCTTTGGGCATCAAAAAATTATCTGCTCGGGCGTGGGATTTGGTGGTTCAGCGGTTTGAGCAGCGGCTGTCTTCATGGAAAGGTAAACTGTTAAGCAGTGGGGGTCGTCTTCTGTTGGTTAAATCTGTATTGTCCAGCATCTCTATTTTCTTTATGTCCATGTTCCTTTGCCCGACCGTGGTTATTCATCGCCTAGAGAAAATTCAGCGCAACTTTTTTTGGGAAGGTTCGAGTCTTGGCAAGCGCTTTCATCTGGTGAACTGGGAGACCTGCCAGCTCCCTTTGTCTTGTGGAGGCCTGGGTATTCGGAGCTTGAAGGGAGCCAACGTTGCTCTTCTGGGGAAATGGTTCTGGCGCGCTGGTCTGGAGAGTGAAAGTGGAAGTCTGTGGAGAGTTGTGATGACTGAGAAGTATGGGCTTTTAAGTGGGAATTGGGGAATCAATACCACCATTCATAGAGGCCCGTCGGCTTGGTGGAAGGCCGTTTGTGGAACGTGGCCTTCTTATGATAAATGGATCAGGTTCAAATGGGGCTGCGGCTTGCAGATCAGGTTTTGGGAGGATATTTTGGCCGATAAGGTCTGCTTTAAAACGCTTTTCCTGGACATCTACGCCATTTCCACTAATCAGGTGGGGGAGAATCAGCGATTTGGTCACATATACTAGTGGGGGTAGGATATGGGAGGTCTCCACCCGCCGGTCTTTAAGGTGCAAAGAGATTCTCCTTTTCCAGCCTGCTGGCTCTTATCTATTCCACCTTCCCTAATGTGCAACGTCAAGACCAATGGATATGGGCTGCTAGTAAAGATGGCAGTTTCAGCATGAAAACCTACTGTTGGATGCTCACTTGCCGTCCTCTTATCAAATTCCGAGGAGCTTTTTTGTGGAATGCGGGGATCCCTCCTAAGGTTAGATTTTTTGCTAGGGCATTAATCAAAGGGACAGTCCTTACTATTGATCAACTCATCTGTCGGGGTATGGAGATGAACAATTTATGTGTTATGTGTCACCAACATGAAGAGACTGCTGTGCACCTCTTTCTACACTGTCAGTTGGCCTACAAGGTCTGGGGCGGGATTCTTAGTTTCTTTGGCATCGTATGGGTTATTCCAACTACCACCCAACAACTCTTGACTTGGAATTCGGTCAGGTTTGAGGATCAGCTTCAGGACTACTAGAAGGCAGCGTTCTTCGCGGTGTGTTGGAATTTATGGCTTGAAAGGAATGATAGAATTTTCGCTAATAAAACGTGTCCGGTGGGGATGGTCATCAAGATTGTTAGGGACTGTATGTCTATGTGGGTATCCAGCCGTCGGGATGCCGATGGGGTGCAGTCTGGGCCTTGGGATCCGGGTTAGTTTTGGGTCGTTTATCCCCAGCTTAGTGGGTCTTTGGAGTGGTTTGTCTGTTTGTATTCTTCTTTGTTTTTTGTGTCGGTGTAAGCTTTTCAGAATCTTGCTGGTTTTTAATACAATCACTTTTACCGATAAGAAAAATAAATTTGATGGTTCTAATTATCTAGCTTGGTCTCTATCTGCCGAGTTGTTCCTATGTGCCAAGAGGAAGATTGGTGATGAAACCACATTGGTGATGACCTGGTTACTGCATTCGATGCAGCCCGCTATTAGTGGCTGTTTTATGTATGTTTCGTCTATTAGAGAGTATGGGTTGCCATCTGTAAGACCTATTCTTAGAATCTGATTATGCGACAATGTTCAGCTTTACAGAGAACGATTGGTCAAATTCTTCAGGGGGAGAAGTCTGTTGGAGACTTCTATACATAGTTACGTGGCTTGTGGGATGAGCTAGCCCAGCTAGTTTACTATCAGAGGAGGGGCAATTGCAATGAGTGTTCTGTGAGGCCCCAGTGCGTTCACTATCAGTGTGCTTAGTGCATGAAGATCTAGGGACAGGATAGTGAGACCAGAAAATCTTTGACCTACTTCGTGGAGGAACCCTTGAGTTTAAGCATGTTCGCACCAACATATTAAGTATGGAAGACCTTCCTCCTATGCACACACTAGTATATTCTCTCCTCCATAGAGAGGATACTCGTAGGAAGTTTATGGATGTCTCTATTTAGGCACCTGGGCGTACTGCACTCCCCACCTTTTCTGGGGCAGGAAGACGTGGAGGTGGCAGATTTGGTGGGCATGGCTGTGGTGGAGAGGTGGATTTTCACGAGAAGAGAGGCCAAGCTCAAGCGTACTCACTGTGGAAGGAAGGGACATATGAGAGAGACTTCTTGGGATTTGGTTGGGAAGCCTCAGTTTTTACTCACTTAGACTGGCAGAGATTATATTTGAGAGGACACATGGTCTCATGCACCTCCTACTGTTTAGCAGCCAACTCCATCTGCTTCATCTCAGGCATCACCATTAGTGACACCAGAGAGAGTATCAAGAGTATCTCAGCCTCAGAGCAGCTACCAGCCAGGCTTCATCCTCATACCTTGCAGAGACAGGTACCACTGGGTCTACTCATGCCACTACTATCTCTCAGTCCTCTTGGATTATTGATTCAGGGGCCACAGACCGTATATCTGGTATGTTTACTGCCTTTGATTCCAGTTCTTCTATGCCTTCACCTTATCATATACATGTAGCTGATAGTTCTCTTGTCCCTGTATAGGGGCAATGGAATGTTCATAGTGGTAGCTTATCTCTCACCTCTCTTTGTCTCATTTCTGTTAGTAAACTTATTAAACATATGAACTGCAGTATAACCTTCTTTCCTTCATATTGTATGTTTCAAGACCTGACTTCAGTCAAAATTTGTGGCCATGGGTGTGAGGAGAGGAGTCTCTACATCTTTGAATACACGAATCCACTTGGTGTTGCAACTGCTACTACTATGTCTAGATATATGGAGAGTGCCCATCTATGGCACATGAAGCTTGGACATCTCCCCCTTCCTTGTTTACACATTTGGCTTCCTTCTATGTTTGATGCATTTGTCTATGAAAATTTTAAACGTGAAACATGTCAATTATCAAAGCATCATAGAACCGTTTATCCTCTCTACCAGTAAATGTGATGTTCCTTTTCAAATGGTTCATTTGGGGTTTGTCCCCAGTAGTGTATGTTGGTGGCTATCGTTATTTTTCTTCTTTTTTATGATTGTACTCGATATACCGACCTATTTCTGTTGAAGACCAAAGGAGAATTCGATGCAATCTTTCCTATCTATGACAAGTGGATTATAGCTCAATGCAATGCTATAGTTAAGATTCTCATATCTGATAATGGAGGAGAGTACTCCTCGTAAGATCTCCAATCTTACAGGATGCATAGTATTGAGTGACAATCCACCTATCCCTAAACTCCCTACAGTCCACAACAAAATGGAGTGGCATGGAGGAAGAACTGCCACCTTCTTGAGGTCTCTAGATCCTTGTTGTTATGCATGATTGTTCCGAAACGACTATGGGGTGAAGCTGTCTCCATCGATTTATCTTATTAACCGCATGCCTACTCATATTCGTGGGCGCAAATCTCCATACCAAAGTTTGTGTCCTAAGGGTAAGGCTTTTCTTGTACCTTTTTGAACCTATGATTGTCTTTGTTTTGCACATATTCCATGAAACAAGTGTGACAAACTTTCAGCTAAGTCGGCCAGGTGTATATTTGTAGACTACCCAGCCACTCAAAAAGGGTACACGTGTTATGACCCTTTTATTGAGACATCCATTGTCACGATGAATGTTACGTTCTTCAAGTCTACTCCCTTCTTTGCTTCTTCTCAGTGTCATTTTCAGGGGCGTGTCCAAGTGGTGAAGAGAGCACAGAGGCCCCTTTTCCTCTACCTTGTATGGGGGAGGAGGATCTTGAAGAAGATGTTGAAGAAATGACTATTGCAAGTGATCCTAATGCACCTTAATGAGATAAGTTCGGGAAAGGCAAGTTCTTTGTAAGGAAGAATAAAGGAGGATTGAAAGCCGCTACTACCTCTCTTACTCACGACGTGAATCAAAGATCTTCTCCTGAAGCATGTCTTCTACCTTGTGATCTTGACCTCCCCTATTGCCCTTTACAAAGGGTACTGGACACCCCATCAGTAAGTTTGTATCTTATCACGATCTATCATCTTGTTATTTGAGCTTTATTTTTCCTTGATTCAACATCTATTCCATCATCTAGTTTTGAAGTTTTATTGCAATTCAAATGGAAGATGCTATGACACCGGAAATGAGAGCACTTGAGTAGAATAAGACATGGGAGATTACTGAGTTACCTGCTGGAAAGAAGGCTGTTGGTTGCAAGTGGGTGTATACTGTGAAGTATTGCACAAATAGGTCCATTTAGAGGTACAATGCCAGCCTTGTTTCCAAGGAGTTCACTCAAACATCTGGTATTGATTTTCAGGAGACAGTTGCTCTTGCTGCTAATCTCAACTCCATCAAGGTCCTTTTATCCGTAGTTGCAAACAAGGATTGACCACTGTATCAACTAGATGTCAAGAATGCATTCCTACATGGCGACCTCAAAGAGGAAGTGCACATGGCTCTATCTCTCAGGTTTCCACTTTAGGGGGAGAAAGTATGCCGGTTAAGTAAGCCTATCTATTGCCTCAAGCAGTCTCCAAGGACATAGTTCAAGAAATTCAGTGATGCTGTGATGCAATTTGGGTACCGGAGGATCCACTATGGCCATACACTGTTTGTTAAGAGAGCACATATTGCTGTCCTCAGTGTGTATGTTGATGACACAATTGTCGCTGGGGATGATAGTGTAGAAATTTTTAAGCTGAAGTGTTATCTCAACAAGGTCTTTGACATCAAGGACCTACGACCTCTATGGTAATTTCTTGGTATTGAAGTGCTCAGATCTAACAAAGGAAATAGTTTTGTCAGAGAGGAAGTATGCCTGGATGTCGTGAAGCAAGCTAGTACGCTGGGGTGTAAACCCTTAGATTCCCAATGAATCCAAATCATAGGACCAACTCAGAATATGGTGAACTCCTCAAAGATGTTACTAAGCATCAAAGACTAGTGGGTAACTTCGCTTATCTCACTATCTCCATACTGACATTGCTTATGCAGTTAGCGTGGTTTGTCAGTAGAGGCATGCCCCTCGCTCTCCTCTTCTCTATGCCGTGTATTGGATTATGAGATATGTGAAGTCTAGCCCCCAAAACAGGACTTCTGTATTGCAATCATGGACACTTGAATGTGCAAGTGTACAACGATGCAAATTATGCTGGGTTTGTAAGTGATAGGAGATCCACCATAGTCTATGTCACTCTCCTAAGAGGGAACCTGGTTACTTCGAAGAGTACGAAACAACAAATTGTTGCTAATTCTAGTACAACGGCCGAGTATAGAGTTATGTCCCAAGGTGCTAGAGAAGGGATGTGGCTGAAGTTCATCCTGAATGACTTGTGTGTCCAAGTTGAACTCCCAATAACTTTAAATGGAGATAATGAAGCAAACCTTGCATATAACTGAAAATTCGGTGTTTCATGAGAGAACCAAGCACAGAGTATCACTTTATGAGAGAGAAGGCCGAATCTCAAGACTCTGCACATCACATGTAGCTTTTGAAGATCAATTAACCAACATCCTTACCAAGGCAGTTGGAAGAGTAAGGATGAAA
The DNA here is from genome assembly GCA_021018995.1 of Chloranthus sessilifolius. Classification (NCBI taxonomy): domain Eukaryota; kingdom Viridiplantae; phylum Streptophyta; class Magnoliopsida; order Chloranthales; family Chloranthaceae; genus Chloranthus; species Chloranthus sessilifolius. The sequence continues at coordinate 25,036,639 of CM037597.1, read as the reverse complement.
GACATATCATCCAAGTTGGGCATGATTGACATCTATGCAGTAACTTGAGTGGGAGCGTTAGAAGATGTAATTAACAAGTGTGGTGTGCACTTATGCACATATTGGGTGTGTGTGTGTTGTGGTTTAGCCACTTAAGTAGTTTACTTTTTTAGTGTTCCTCAGTATACGTGAGATTGTATGTACTTGGCGTTACTACTAATAATAGAGGCTGACTTCTTCCTCCTTGAAACCCTAACCATAATTCTACTAACTCTATCTGTTTCAGCATTACTCCATCCAAGGACGTAGCCAAGATATTTTTTTTAGTGCGGGCAACCAATTATTCCATATAAAAGAAATTATATACTCTAGTAACTAAATAATAACTTATTGCAAATGGTAAATCATAGCAATATAATTTTCATATTAACTAATCACAGAAAAAAAGAATTCGTACAAAGAAGCCATTTTATAAATGATAAGATAAGAAAATAAATAAAGGCTTAATTACAAGCTCATAATCACAATTTATACGGGGAGGGTTAAATGAAGGCTTAGTTACAATTGTCAGAGGTCAAAGCATCATACATCATACATACGTCAAGGCACATCTAGCCCTCTTCATCTAGTAAAATCAGCCCACTTAAACATACAATCAAACACTTCATATGCTTCTTCTCATTCAACCAACTCCATCGAGCACTCTACACCTATTTAGACATATAATCAAATGCTTCATATGCATTTCTCACGCCACCAACCCACTTCATTTAGTAATTTTATTTAAACTGGCCCCAAAAATCTAACAAAATACCAAAAATTTATGATACCCAACAATGTGGGTCTATCTTCCAACCTAAAAAAAAGAGAGCTCATAGGATGTTGTGAATAGAAAATCATGTATAATGGCAATTGGCAAAAGATTTGCTTAGGCTTCAAATGATATTATGTGCTATAATGTTCTACACCTTAAGCTTCAAATGATAGGTCAATTTAGTTATTATATTTAATAAGCTTAGGAAAATTTCCCTAATAGAAGCTGAATATGACCGACACACAAGCCAATTGCTCAGGGCCATCCAATCACTTGTCCCTAATTGAAGGTTCATTTGTAACTAAGTTGAAATTAGGCTACTGTGATCAGGTTATCATTTTTTTCGGTGTGGCACTATCTTGGCATGGCATTGGTGATTAAGCCATCAATTTTGTACATGTGGCACCATTTTGGAACCATGTGGTGTCATGCAGTGCATGGGGCTACTGTCTAGCTCTAGTTTTTATTAGTACTGCATATAAAAATTATTTCTACAATGTGATTACAAGCCAATAAGCGCAACCAACAGAACGATTGCCAGGTGATTTTCTTAATGTGTTTTCACCATTAATTTCTTAGCACTTGTAGGCTATTACATGTTAGAGAGATGGAGAGATAGAGGAAGAAGAGAGAGAAACCTTACAAGTAGAGAGAGCGTCCGGCGATCGGGCCAGCGAGTTTGGCGAGAGAAGAGAGAGAGAATCGGGTGAGAGTAACACTCGCCCACAACTGACTACGTCCCTGACTCCAGCATAGTACACGTAGGGAAGGAAGATTGAATCCTCATTTCATCAGGTTGTCAAGCATTTGCAGCTGTTAGTTGACGGCTAACCAAGCTCTAATGAACTTTTTGGTATTTGGGTAGAAGGTAATAGTAGGCTTATTAACCTTATAATACCAGTGAGGAGAGTTAATCTTATTTTGTTGATATATTGTAACTGGAACTGATACCACTTTCTGGAGTTAGTGGGCCAACACTTAATATTTGATCTAATACAAATGGGAGGCCGAAACTGAAAAGGATGTTTGTTAGGCCACAACCCTCGTCTTTCTGGCCCTTCATATATTTTCGGATTAAACACGGCATCATAACATAAATGCTGTTCAGGAAAAAAATAAAACAGTGATTTTATTTAAAATAAAACTCAAACTATGGCAAGATGTTAGTGACATGTTTCATATATATATATATATATATATATATATATATATATATATATATATATATATATATATATATATATATATGGATATCCTTAGCAAGAATTATTTTTTATTTACCTTTATTTTGTTAGATTAACAGTGGCTTCCATAACCTATTTTTGGAAGTGTTGTTTTTATTGTATATGCTCAGCATACAATTAAAAAAACTCAGTATACTATCAGGGATGGGTCACTGGAATACATGAAGACGTCTGAGTTTATAGTTAAACTAGAACATTTTACTTATGGACTCGAAGAGAATAAATTTAAATTAATATAAATTCCTCTCCAAAATGCCCGAACTCCGAGCTCACAGTTGGAGTAGGCTGCTACTCTGATGTTTCCATTGTCACCATCCTTGTACATGATTCTTCCCGCCTCAAGCATTCTTGAAGCAATTTTGAATTTTTGATTTCTTTGCAGTTTTTATAGTTTGTATTTATCGAGAGTCAACATATCTTTCTTGCATTATTACTTCTTTTATGAACTACAGTTCTAGTCTTACTGTACTTGCAGTATTTATTTATTTTTATGTTTGCAGATTGACAAGGAGCGAGCTGGTGTGCTTGTTGGGACAGGCATGGGTGGTCTTACAGTGTTTTCTGATGGAGTTCAGGCTCTAATAGAGAGAGGTTACCGGAAAATAACTCCATTTTTCATTCCTTATGCCATCACAAACATGGGCTCTGCCTTGCTTGGAATTGAACTTGGTTTCATGGGCCCGAACTATTCGATTTCAACTGCATGTGCTACCTCCAATTATTGTTTCTATGCTGCAGCCAATCATATCCGCCGTGGTGAGGCTGATTTGATGATTGCTGGTGGAACTGAAGCTGCAATTATTCCCATTGGCATAGGGGGTTTTGTTGCATGTAGAGCATTATCACAGAGAAATGATGATCCCCAAACTGCTTCAAGGCCATGGGACAAAGATAGAGATGGTTTTGTCATGGGTGAAGGTTCTGGAATATTGGTATGTTGTCCAAAAGTCTCTTTTCTTATGTTATAGGGATATTTTGGAATTATGACCATCTTTTTTTATTTGTTGGGTACGTTTCTGATCATAAGATGTAAAAAACTTTTCATTTTTCTAAAATTTTCCTAGTCTTTGTACATCTCTTACTTTGTTGGTAGGATACTTTTAGTCTTTATGTTACTGTTATTGATTTCTTAATAAATATTATGAGTTTTTTTTCTTTAAAGTTTTCTAAGAGGAAAATCTGAAAGCTTCTGCAAGGGCTTCGTTTTTTGTTGGATCAGTAAGCTCCTGCAAGTGCCTCGTAAAGAAGACCAAAATAACGTAGAGTGTTCTACGACTTCGACCTTCTCTACAGTGGTTTTAGATGAGAAACACTACAGAAATAAATTTTTCGATTTAATATAAAAGATAAATTCTCCTCTTAAAGTACATAATTGCAACTATTTATGATGACTTTAGGAAAGCCTAATGCCAATTGCAAATGAACTCAATAAACTAAGCTAACATAAAACATAACAACGATAGTCTCTAATATTGTTTTAATATTAAAACCTGAGAAGCAATGACCTAAACATTTGAATCTGACAAAACTTTATAAGGGAAACTATGGTCCTTGATGACTACATATCTGTAGGATCTTGAATTGCATAAATCATATACTCTTGATCCAAGTTCTGGCCTCTACTTTCTCTAGAGCAGTTGCATCTTTGATCCCATCTCGGGCACGTCCTTCATCAGCTCTGTCATCACGGCCTTTCTCACATCCTTTACCATGTCCATGTTGATCTTCTTGTTGGCTTGACCTTCATTGAAAATTTCATCTTTTTTTTAACATGTCAAAATTTGTCATCTATATGTTTGTCTTCACCTAACTATGATAACATGGTTTAGGAAATATGTTGGATTTTGTGGTCTTTAAAAGGCCATTTCAGTTTAGCTTTTTTATCGGTGTTGATGTCTTGGACCTTACTTTGAGGCTTTCCTTTCTTATCTGTTGTCGATTGCCATTTTACTTCATCCCTAGTGCACTTCATGTGCAATTAATACACAATAGGAGTGCTAAGATTCATACCCATTTACATACCATAGTTTTTCTTCCCCGAAGGTAGGAGAACCATGTGCCGAGTATCATTATTCTCAAGGGAATTCATATCTTCTACCATATTAGCTTTCCAGGAAGGATGAGAAAGTGCAGCATGAACTGTGCAAGGTATAATAACAATATCCCATGGTATCAAAACTCGGCCGTTACCGATATGTGTCTGTTTCATCGAGAATCGCTACGGGCCAGTATCATGCGCTTCTGTCTCAAATCTTGATATTCATCAATACTTTCTCGGTATCAACTGATACTGACCGATACAAATTCAATTTTTTTTATATTTTTTTCAAAAAAAAAAAGACCAATTCGGTATCGGTGATACCGTATCTTTATTGGCCAATACATATCAGTCGAAGATGGACCGATACCATATCTTGCAGTATCCACAGTACAACATGGTTGTAAACATACTTGGCGAGGGTTTAAGAAGTAACATATAAACGAACTCCCTTGGAAAGAGCAATAGGCAAGTCAAGATCAGAAGTATCAGTTGGTATGAGAGCAGTAGTGAGACAAATCCTCAAGATGATTAGAGGGAGGATGCAAGGGGAGGGATCTCTGCTGGATCTGCATTCATAGAGGATTGAGGATGATGCTTAATAGAGAATGCCCCATGCTCATGTCTGTGAACATAATGTGATACTGCTGCTGCTGCTGTAAATGAGGCCTAATAGGTAAAGAAGTACCACTAGGCTGCTGTAGAGAGGCTAAATAGGTGAAGAAGTATAAACAAGCTGTAGTAATGGGGGCTGACTAGTAGCAGTAGGAGATGGGGAGGAAGCAGTACTTATAGGCTGAAGAATAAGAGAGGCAGGAATGGCAGGTGTAGGCCTAAGAATAGACTCAGTCTGATGGCGAGAAAAATTGGGCACATGATTAAAAAAGGTCACGCCCATCGAAGTAGAGAATTAACGTGCTTTGGGATCATAGCAACGCTATCCCTTAGAAACACTCGAGTAACAAACGAAAATACATTTAACTGAGTGATCATCAAATTTATGTCGATTAGGACGAAGATCTTGGATGAAGCAAGTGCACTCGAAAACTAGTTTAATAAGAAACATGGTATCATTAGGATGCTAGGCTAAAAAGGAGTATAACTCCCAAGAATCTTTGAAGGAGTGCGGTTAATAAGAAAACAAGCCTTGAGGAAGGCTATTGACTAATAGGTCATAGACACATGCACAACCCTCAATAAGATCAACTAACTCCAATAAGATGTCTATGTTTGCACTCAACAACTTCCTTTTGTTGAGGAATATAGGGACACGAGAATTGATGCACAATCGTATGATCTTTAAGATATTGGGCAAAGGACTGAGAAGTTTACTTCCCCCATTATCACAACGAAAAACATTAATAGAGGCACCATATTGAGTTTGAACCACGGAGTGGAATTCTTGAAACTTAAGAATTCCTCATCTTTAGATTTCGTGAGATGGGCCCAAGTAACGCAGGTGTAGTCAAACAATAACAATAATATAATAGCGAAATCCTTCGGTAGAGATAATTGGAGAGGGACCTCACACATCAGAGTGAATCAACTAAAAAGGAGAACTACACCTGTGCATTCGTGAGGGATAAACACTTCAAGTTTGTTTAGAAAGGGTATAAATCTCATATTGAATCCAGGAAGACATGCAAACAGTTTTAAAAGGTGAAATTAAGGAGCATAGACTTCGAAATCCGACATGTCCTAATTTGGCATGCCATAGAGAAAGAGTATCTGAGCTAGCAATGCAGTGCAGTTGGATGAAAGATCAAGAAGGTAATTGGTATCAGCAGTAACAGCAGAAGAGAATGTATGAATGTATGATCAACATTCAAATAGTATAGGCCACCTCTCTCAATGCCTTTATTCATAGTTCTCTTAGTGGCAAGATAATGAATGATACAATAGGAGGGATATAGCGTAATGGAACAATTTAATCTTTAGCAAGACTCCTAACTAAAAGCAAGTTTCTAAATAAATGGGAAACATGAAGTACATGAGATGAGGAACCAAAACAAGATACCGGAATGGTACCTACCCCAAAACAGGGGTTGACGAGCCATCAGTCAACTGAACTTGAGAGGATGATGAGGGAGGAACGCAATGAAGAACTCTGATAATCTCTGGTCGTATGGTGGTCCATAACGCCGGAGTCAATCACCCAATGTGAGGAAGCAAAGGAAGAAGTGGCCACCAAAACGGAAGTAACATACTGCGATTTGGGTCTTGATAAATCTGACGTAGGAATCATGGTAGGCCACTCCAAAAATCAAATCAAACTCTAACTCTCACCACCATGCAATAATTTTATGAACCGTCTCCAAACAAAAATCCTCCAAAAAGACTTCTAAGCATGGGTTGAAATCTAGTCCTAGACGAGATGTCCCGTGGGTCAGCGAGATGAGATTTAAGTGTGTTTCGCCCCAAGATACAATGTAGAATATATTTATTTCATAGTTTAATTTATATAGGATGTTAGGCTAGTACACCACTGAAAGTGTACTAATCATTATCATTGTACAAATGGCACTATTTTATTGTACCGTATCATGTCTATGTGATGATATCATGAATGGCTATCACTGTGTGTCCAAATCCGTGCACTCTAATATCCACTATTATTCATATTTTTTAATGGCTAATATTGAAGATCATTGATCTGACGGTATGCAATTGATTTATAGGTATGATTCTTTAACTAAGATGTTCCAATCATACGCAGCCACTTGGACTGTTTACTTTGATCACAGATTTGCTGTGGCATAACAGTGTAATATTCTTTAATGGTGTAAGATCAAACACCTATTTTAATGGTGTAAGATCATGAAAAAAGGGTTATTTTCGTTTCACGCATATCTTTGAGATGTCTCGGTCAAGGGGCTCCCCGAGACAAATCGAAAATCCGAGACTTCAAACCATGCTTCTAAGAGCCAAAAATTAGTGCAGATCAGCCATCTCATAGACAATGTCACAAGCAACACAACTCTATAAGACAATTCAGCCGTCAATTACTGGGATAACAGTTCCTACCACTGCAAGAGATCATAAATAAAGAAATTGAATCCCCAACAAACAGCTGCAGGTATGTCAGTCAACCAAAATTAGCAGCACTGAATCTGACCGTTAAAACTCGTCAAAAAAAATTTATAGAACCACACAACCAATAGTCTACACAGCAGCAAAACAGCTGCCAAACACCAACAATACTGCTGGTTGAGGTCACACGAGGTTTATAAAGCACTGACCAATGTTACCTCAAAGAGATGCATACACAACCGAGCACCACTTCACACAAAAAAAATTCATAGGTCACTCGGTCCCTAACCAATTGAATGGAAGAGTCCATGCATTCCTGCAGATAAGTTGCATCAAAAAGCATAACAGCGTTCAAGAGTCCAAAGAATCGAATGAGAGAAGATGGTTTCACGGGGTGTAAAATCACATCCAAAACACCACAATCGATCCAGTCATCACTTGAATGATGTTTCCCAAGAGATTCCAGTCATAACCAACCAATACTAGGATTCCCACGTGGACAAGAGCGGCATAAACTGTGATTTACTGGATCTTCAAATATCTCTTCGAAATTCCCAGAAAACAACATCAAAATGAAAAAAGCTTCTAACCATTAAACTTCATATACATGAAATTCTGATCACAACCATGTATCAAACTTCAAGATCTGTGGTCAAAATTTGATCCTTCTGACATCAGCATTACACCATACTGACATCATCACTTGATGGGTGATGTCAACAGCAGGAATGTTCCACTCTGATATCAAATAGGAGTCTGGTATAGGTTAGGGTTTGGTGTGATAGGTTAAGGTAGTAGGTTTAGATGTAGGATTAGGGTTAGAGGTTAAGAAGAAGAGAGGGGGGAGAGAAATAGAGAGAGAATAGCTTGTTAGGGAAAGAGTCCCCACTAGCTTTAATATTAAGTGGTGAATTTTCTCTTTATACATCACTCATACTATATACGCCATACACAACATATATCAACATGCATTAAGGTTGATATTGTGACTTCTGTTTTGTTGAATTTCTTATAATTGTGTAGTTGTTATCTATTAGAGCAATACCCTAATAGCATTTCATGAAGTTTGACAATATTGGATAAATGACCACTGCTGTTAAAGTTTGCATAATATGGTTTAATAGATCACTTGTATTATAAAAAATATCCATTATATAAATGTTTTCATTTATTAATATTTTGTTTTTATTTTTTAATGGAATGTCCATGAGCCGCTGGCTTCACAACTTTCTAAGCCAGATAATTGTTGGTCCTCACCTCGATTTTCACTACATCGAATCTACATGAATGTAATTTTATCAGGAGCTCAGTTACATTTTTCTTACCTCTTTTAAAATTGTCCCATTCCAATGTCTTAAGATTTTGGGTGGTACAGATATGATATAGCTCTCATTTCCCTAGTCACCGCGTTGGGGTTCGGTAATAATTTAGCATGGTTAAAATATTGAAAAATACTGAAAAATTCGACAAATTTGGGAAATATCCGGAGAGAAAGTCGGAGAAAAAAATAAATAAGTAAAAGAAGATTAAAAAGTATAAAAATTAAAAAATACAATTTACTGAAAAAATTGTGAATTATTTGCAAACTTTGCGACTATTTAAAAAGCACACAAAATTTTGAAAAATTCACGAATAATTGATGATTCATTTGCAGAACCTTAAATTCGTGGATTATATGAATTTTTTTAAAATTCAGAGAATTTGATGGCTATGCTCATATCTTGTTCTGCATAAAGAATTGGTGAATTTCTTGATAGGTAATGGAGAGCTTGGAACATGCAATGAAACGCGGTGCACCAATTGTCGCTGAGTACTTGGGAGGCGCAGTGAACTGTGATGCCTACCATATGACGGATCCTAGAGCAGATGGGCTTGGTGTTTCAACTTGCATTGAAAGAAGTCTTGAAGATGCTGGTGTGGCACCGGAAGAGGTATTTTTCCTTAGTATTTTAGTCCTGTTAACTCATGCTATGGTGAACTGGTTTTCCAGCATCTGTCAAAAAGCTATTCTGCATCGGTATCTATTTCTTACAAATGTATTTTCTTCTCCTCCCTAAGGCCCTATTTGAATTGGGGCCTTGGGGGAAAGGAAAGGAAACAGGCGGAGAATACAAGGTTTCCAGCCCTTTCCGGTGTTTGGGAAAAAAATTAGTGTTGGAGAATAAGCCCAATTTCCCCGCCTCCGGAAAGGACAAAATCCTAGACAAATGCTAGGAATTTGTCATTATTGTCAGAAGAGGATCAAAGAGAAAGTTGGGTCTGTGATTTCATTTGTTGTTTATAAATTCTGATTTCTATGAGTGTTGGGTGAGAGCACTGAAGATGGTACTCATCCCTCATTTCCTGTGTAGTAGTATAATATCCAAACGCCAGATTCTCTGGTTTCTTGTGGATTCCAAGTAGGTTGGAATTCATTGGATTCATAAATCCATTTGATGTTTCCTAAGAAACATCCAAACGGATCTAAATGAAATCTGTTGATCATAAAATAAAGCAAATGACAGGCAGTTGATACTGAAGAACATGATCAATCCCTTTCTTTTATTTTTTCGGTGAACTGGTGGTGAGTTGTAAATGTAGAATGCTAGCTGTGATGACTGATTCAAGATTGTTAGAACTTGGGACCATGGTTGAATATCCCGGTTTTCCGATTCGTATTGTCGACCTCCGAAACCGATACGTATCGGTTTTGTCTGGAATTTTGAACCATGCTTGGGACAATACTGAGATGCCAAGATTAAAAGTTCAAATATGAAGTTCTCTTCATGGCACTCTAGCCTGTAAAAGTGGTCAACCATATTTTTGACTGGTAAAAGTGATACCCAGCTTTACCAATCAGAGACCATTTCATATGAGTGCTTAACATGATATTGCCATGAGCCTAATTCATGTAGGCCATGGCATACATCTTTGATCATACATATCCTTGGGACCATTTAATTAGGGCATTTTAATATGAACCGCTAAATAGATATGAACAACGGTCGGTATTAAAGCGCTCTAGTCGGATGGTCCATTGCTCTGATGTGTGTGAATTTGTTGCTTGTGGTAGAAGTGAGGGCCATCCACATGAATCACTTCAAAAATGTATGCCACATGTCCTAAAACGGGTGCTTCTCAAGGGAAATATGTATGAGTTCTCATCCCATTATTCCTACCAATTATTAATTGCTGTTGATTCAAAAGTGATGGGGACATCAAGATTGAGACCGTTGAATTTGGGCCACAAACGATTCTCTAGTGTCAGAAGAAGTGGACGGAGAATCAGAATTGAAGAACTAGAAGAAAATTGAAGAATTGGGACGTCTGTTAGTCGATCGATCGATCCAGATAATCGATTGATAGATTGAGGCCAGAGGCTTTAGAGCTTTTGGCGAATTTCGTTTCTCAGTCAATCGATCGAGTCTCTGGATCAATCAATCGAATGTGAACAGAGACTTCATGCGATTTATAATTTTATAAATTGCTCGATCGATCCTAGAATCGATCGATCGATCAATTTGTCGTGAGGCAAATTTGCCAAAAGACGGAATTTAGTGTTTTTTTGGGCAAACTTGTCTTTTAGTGTTTATTTGTTTTAGGGTTTTCTTCTTTTGAGGCCTACTATATAAGGTCCTTATAACTTTGTAATAGTTAATGATTAATGAATGAAAAATTGAGAGCTTGCTTTTGTGTAAACCCTAGAAGGCTTGTGAAGAGTTTCGATCGAAAGAGTGAATCTTTTAAAATCTGAGTGAATCTTCATTTCTCGTGCAACTTGGTGCGAAGCCGACGTATAGCCTTGGTGAGAAGCCTTGGAATTCGTGGTGTGAAGCCGTGGAACCTTATCTTCCTCTTCTATTATTTTCTCTAATTATTGTCTGGTAATATCTTCCATATTTACTTTGATAAAATCCAAAACCCCAAACCCCATTAATTTATATCTTTTGATCTATCCATTATGAATGAATTAATCCTTCGAGCTTTGTTTTCAAACCCAAGAGGAGTTGAGAGACGACCCCGTAGTTGTCGCTTGGTGCCTTAAACTAGATCGAGACTTGAGTTCCTTCATCGGAACCGTTTTTCTAGATCGGGGAAAATTAATGCATGCGAACGCTAAAATAGAATTAATTATAGTTGTTTTTAATTGAATTCATTAGACGATTTTATGTGTTTGGGTGATTTCGAATATTTCCGCTATTCAATTTATTCCGAGGTTAATCCCAAATTCGCATTAATTAGAGTTTAGCGTTTGTCCCGCATTAGATTTGGTATCAAAGCCTAGGTTCTAGGTTAGGGCATATTTGCATGATATTTTAATTTTATTGAATTTTATTTCATTTGCGTTCGTTAGTGTGCACGTTCAGTGTTTGGTAAAAGTTCACATCCTTTATTGGTTCATAATTGCATGTCATTTTAGAACCCTTGTTAGCAAGCTGTGATCAGAATGAATCCGGAGCAATTAGCTGCTTTCATGGAAAGCTTTAAGCCCAATTGCAAAATCAACAAGCCCAACAGGTTGATTTAGTGGCGCAACTCCAAAAGTTGTCTAGATCGACTAATGGTGAACATCATAGGGTTAATTTTGATGAGAGAAAGAGGGATCCTCCTAGGCGTGAAAATCGTCCCGACCTGGATGAGAGAGTCATAAAGTTAATGTTGATGCTCTCACTTTCGAAGGAACGATGGATCCCAAAATCTATATAGATTGGGTAGCCGCCATGGACTATTACTTTGAATAGTATGAAATGTCGGATGAGCGAAAAGTGCGGTTTGCCAAAATAAAACTTGTGGGACAAGTCAAACTTTATTGGACGAGTGTGGAAAGACGTCGAGAAGCTCTCGAACGCGAGCCCATCGCAACATGGGCGAAAATGAAAACTTCATGATAAATATATTCTCCTGTCCTACAACCAACGACTCATGGATCAATGGCATTGTTTGAAACAGGGAAGCATGTTTGTTGAAGAGTATATCAATAAGCTTGAGGAGTATTTACTTCGGGTTAACGCGTATGAGAGTTCACATGCCACCTTATCTAGGTTTTGCACTGGTCTACGTCCTGAGTTACGAAAAGAGCTCATCCCTCACCCTGTTGAAGATTTAGAAAAGTGTTATGCTAGGTGCTAGAGTTAGAGAGGGATCTCGACGCCCCAGTCAGTGATCGATCTAAATCCTCTAATCCCGATTTTCGATCTAATCCTATTAAAAAGGCAAGTAATACCTTTGGTTAATCCTCAAAACCCGTGAATCCTCAGATTGACAAGGGTAAAAGGCAACTGATTGAGAATTCTAGGCGCGCACCACAACAATGTTATAAGTGCCAAAACTTTGGTTACTTCGCATCTCAATGTCCCGGTAAAACCCAAACCTTGGTTATTCAGGAGTATCCCGAGAAAGAGGACAATGAGTTAAAAGAAGTGTACGAACCTATTGAAATACCAAGTGATGAGGAGGATGAAATTCCTGTGAAAACCATAGGTTGCATTAGGGAAATTTCTATTCCCGAAGATAGTGGTGATAGTGTGTCCATGCTGCATGAGTTATTAGAGTCAGTAGGAACGTGTCAGCATTCTAACTTGTTTGGGCTTAACGATAAGGTTTTATTGCATGATGAAAATACGCAGAATGTCACTAACACAATGAATTTGTTTAATGAGTTTAATAATGATGTGTTAATTCATGATAGTTCCGAGCATGTGAAACTTTTTTCGACCTTGAAAAGAGGTAATGATGGAACTCTTGATTTTCTTCTAGACAAGAGTAATTATCCGATAGTGATCTTACACCTATTCTAAGTCCTGCAACTGTCTTTTGACTTGTTCCTTGCTACATAAACAATTGAGCCAAGCCTGTTTAACCAATTCATAACCTGTACCCTACCTGTGTCATATGAGAAAAGGTTGAATGAGGAGGTTCTAGAGTTTCCAAACTTCACTACTAATTCGGATAAAAATCAGGCGTATCTCATAACATGGAAAGGCAAGCTTGGAGCTGAACACCCAAAGTGTACCAGATGGGAATTCTACAACTCATCGGAGATGAGTTCTCCTACCTAGGGAGAATTGATGGGGACATCAAGATTGAGAGCATCCAATTTGGGCCGTAAAAGATTCAGATGTCGGAAGAAGCGGACGGAGAGTCAGAATTGAAGAACTAGAAGAAAATTGAAGAATTGGGATGTGTGTCAGTCGATCGATCGATCCAGATAATCAATTGATCGATTGAGGCCAGATGCTTTAGAGCTTTTGGCAAATTTCATTTCTCAGTCGATTGATCGAGTCTCTGGATTGATTGATTGAATGTGAACAAAGACTTCATGAGATTTATAATTTTATAAATTGATCGATCGATCCTAGAATCGATCGATCGATTTGTTGGCCAAAAGACGAAATTTAATTTTTTTTGGGCAAACTTGTCTTTTAGTGTTTATTTGTTTTAGAGTTTTCTTCTTTTGAGGCCTACTATATAATGTCCTTATAACTTTGTAATAGTTAATGATTAATGAATGAAAAATTGAGAGCTTGCTTTCTTGCAAACCCTAGAAGGCTTGTGAAGAGTTTCGATCGAAAGAGTGAATCTTTCAAAATCTGAGGAGTGAATCTTCATTTCTCGTGCGACTTGGTGCGAAGCCGACGTACAACGTTGGTGAGAAGCCTCGGAATCCGTGGTGTGAAGTCGTGGACCTTATCTTCCTCTTCTATCATTTTCTCTAATTATTGTTTAGTAATAGTTTCCCTATTTGCTTTGATAAAACCCAAAACCCCAAACCCCATTAATTTATATCTTTGATCTACCCATTTTGAATGAATTAATCCTTTGGGCTTTGTTTTCAAACCCTAGAGGAGTCAAGAGACGACCTGGTAGTTGTCGCTTGGTGCCCTAAACTAGATCGAAACTCAAGTTCCTTCATCGGAGCCGTTTTTCTAGATCGGGGAAAATTAATGCATGCGAATGCTAAAATAAAATTATTCTTGTTGTTTTTAATTGAATTCATTAGATGATTTTATGTGTTTAGGTGATTTCGAATATTTCTGCTATTCAATTTAATCTGAGGTTAATCCCAAATTCGCATTAATTTAGAGTTTAGCGTTTGTCCCACATCAAAAAGTAATACTTTTATGCCTTCACCCTGGCCTACCACTTATTCTCTGCAAGAAAATTTAGTGGTAACGAGGTTTTGGTTTAGCTTTCATAGATTATTTATCTACTATATGGAGTGAAATGGTCTCCAATCTTCTCATATTCATTAGAACAAGTGACTGGAAATTCTAGGTTAATTATATAAATGCACATGCAACTTCCACACTTGCTGGCGATCTTGCGGAGGTGAATGCAATACAGAAGGTCTTCAAGAACACTTCTGAGATCAAAATTAATGCAACCAAGGTGAATCTGCTCTTTCTGCAGCTCTCAATTTCTCAATAATTCTTAGTATTGTTTCTTGCTGGTAGACAGCTAATTTTGGTTAGTGTCGCTTTGATTTTGGCTGTCTTCAGTCCATGATAGGACACTGCCTTGGTGCTGCTGGGGGCCTGGAAGCCATTGCCACAGTGAAAGCAATAAACACCGGCTGGCTGCATCCTAGTATAAATCAATTTGTAAGTATGGAAATTCATTTATTGAGAAAAGTTTCCTGCTTATTTGTAATATATTAAAAAAAAAGAAAAGAAAAAAAGACGAGTAAACAAAAAATCCTTGATTTCTGTTGCTTTTTTTTTCTTTGTCATCATTTCAACTTCAAGATTAGGAGGTTAAGATTTTCTCCAGCCAAATGCAGAGCCCCAAAAGTCTCCGATTTTTTGAGAAAGAAAGAGGCTAAAAATTTCTGAACGAATTTTACCGACTTTAACTGATATGAATCATGCTTATACTTTAATAGTATACATGGATTGTGTAATTATAGATTTGCTTTGCATCAAACAACATGTAGGTTATTTTGGTTATTAAAAGCAATATTTCTAACTTCGAAAACATTTTTAGTTTATTTGTATAATTTTTATTACTTTTTAACTTCCCGTTATTTTTCCGAATTTTACCTAATTTCTCCTAATTTTGTCCCCTTGCCCAAATTATTGCTGCATCCCGACTTTGTGACTACGGATAAAAGTTCTAAGTTGCTGTACTTTTGAAGTCATTGTCAATAAGGGGCTGTTTGGATGCATATGCGAAATGTAATCGAGCCCTGCCAACCGGATAGCAACAACTTTAAGACTTGCAATAATTCATCTCCAATCACATCTTTTGGTGGAAAAGCAAGCTAAAGGAACGTGGAGTTTGGTGGCCATCCAAGCAAGCTGTAACCTTTGCTGTGCATTTTGTTTGAAAAATATATTGCAGTAGTTTCTGAATTGTGCTTTTACGTTTCTTTCCATACCTTCAGAATCCGGAGCCTTCCGTTGAGTTCGATACGGTAGCAAATAAAAAGAAGCAGCACGAAGTGAATGTTGGTGAGATGTGAAACCCATTTTGATCTCATTTCAGTTATGCAATCAAAATTTCCATGAATCTAAAGCTGCCTAATCATTAGTTTGTTGATGTATATTCGCCTAAGAGTTGGTACTAGCGAACCAACCCAAGCAAGGTATCAGTATTGGTATCAGTCCTTTCTTGGACCGATACGTATCAGCCGATGCGGATACAGTTTTTGAGATACAGAAAGTGTCAGGTTTTTTTCTTTTTTTGAAAAAGAGAAAAAACAAAAAAATGTATGGTTCAGTATAGGCTGATAATGTTGAGACGGTCTCGGCTGATACTTACCATTATCAGTCTGATACCGATACCACCCCGATATTTGTCTCTGTGATATTGGTATAAATTCTTGAGAAATCTGATAGCATTGCCAGTATCCGCCGACTTTTGATACCATGGATGCAAGTGCCAACCATGGATCAAAATTTCGGCCGAAATCACAAGATTTCGGACGAAATGCATCAGTTTTAGACCCAACCGAAACAAAATCCCCAAAATTTAGCCCAAAATATCGAGACTTCAAATTATCGGCCGATAATTTGAAGTCTCGATATTTTGGGGTTAAAAAAAAGGGATAATTAGAAAAACAACCTTGAAAAACAAACGTTTTAGCAAAACAACCCCGAACTCAAACGTTTAAAAAAAATGGTGCTTTCACGGTTTTCGGAACTTCAAAAATCTGTGAAAACACTGTTTTTTATTTTTATTTTTTTAAAAAACGGTGCCTTCACAGGTTTTTGAAGTTCTGAAAACCGTGAAAGCACTGTTTTTTTAAAACGTTTAAGTTCGGGGTTGTTTTGATAAAACATTTGTTTTTCAAGGTTGTTTTTCTAAAGTGCCCAAAAAAAAATGGGCACCAAAATTTCTGCCCAGCCCTCAAAATTTTGAAATTTCGGTCAAAATTTCGGTTTCTCTCATGCCCAAAACCGATATTTTGATCCTTGGTGCCAACGGTGGCACTTGAGTCACTTGAGTCGACCTCCTTTTGTCCACATGTTCATAGCCTCCACTGCTGGACTTCTGTCTATGAGCACGCAAATCAGTGAAAGTCAACTTTTAACCTTTCACTAATTTTGGCGCTCAACATTATCGGCGTAATAACCACTGTTGTTGGTTTCAGATTGATTCGAATGCTACCGCTGGCACTTGGTCGCGTACCTCATACTAGATCATTCGCTTAAAAAGCCCATATCTACAACTTGAATTATATCTTGAAGCAAAAGTTGATTCTGATGTTTATATTTATTTGCAGCGATATCTAATTCTTTCGGATTTGGAGGACACAACTCGGTGGTTGTTTTTTCGGCATTCAAGCCGTGACCATAAAAGATATGCTGCCCATTTATATTACAGGGTTTTCATGCTCTCAGATTGGATCTCATGTAGGTGTTTACACTTTTTTCTTCTGTCTACAACTTCAATTTTTGTTGCGCAGTGAAAGAAGATTCTTCATCCAAGACTTGCAGAAATCCGGTGTGAGTGGTGGGCCGATTTTTCGAGCTGGGTATGGATTTTAAAATTATAGTTTTGTATCGGGAATTTAGTTTGTGTGATTCCTGTGCTGTTGGTTTAGGATTTGATCAATCTATAGAGACTTCATTCAGTTTTGCGGCGGCAGAAAATAAAAGCTTGTTTATTAGATTTT
Source organism: Chloranthus sessilifolius (assembly GCA_021018995.1). Lineage (NCBI taxonomy): Eukaryota > Viridiplantae > Streptophyta > Magnoliopsida > Chloranthales > Chloranthaceae > Chloranthus > Chloranthus sessilifolius. The sequence continues at coordinate 25,019,438 of CM037597.1, read as the reverse complement.
TTTGCTTTTTTATAGTACTTTTATTTACACCCAAAGATTGTTGGTGGAGCAAAGTTCAAAAAACTGAAAATAAGTTGGGATTATGATTATTAGGAGCTTTTTACTGCATCATTCGTGACTGATATGATTTGGTGCCTAAAAGGCCATCCATAAGCTTGAAGGTCGCAATCCATTGGTTACAGCCACAGTCACCAAATTCGCCAAATTTAATTCACGAATTTGAGGTTACACATATTATTCCTTAATTATTCACAATTTTTTTCAAAACATTGAATAAAAATTTGCAAATAAATCACGATTTTTTCAATAAATTTTGATTTTTTGTATTTTTTTAAAATATTATATTTTCTTTCTCCAATTTTTCTCTGATTATTTTCCTCGGACCTGTCAAATTTTGGCAGATTTTTAATTTTTAACCCTGCTGAATTATTTCCGAACACTGACTTGGTGACTACGGTCACAGCAGTCCCATTTAGGCTGTTCTGGATTGGAAAGTATAATTGTTTGCAGGCATATTGTGAGCAGGGATTTAAAAACCGATACATATTGGTAGGACATATGTATCGGCCAACTAGGCCAATATTCAGATACTTTTTTTATATTTAAAATAATAAAATGGGTGGCATAATTTGCACCTGCTTTTACTATGAAGAGCTCACGCTCTTGCACTATAAAAAACTGTTGACTTCCTTGAATCAGATGATGGAGGTTGTATTGCATCCAAATCTGCCATAAAATAGATCTTGAGATTATGACTCACCTATCAGATTCCACGCAGTACACCTCCCCAAAAGTGTCCGTATGATCAGTATGCCTATGACCACGGTCACTTTTGAGGATGTGTGCTACGTGGAATCAATAGGTGACCGTCTGATAGGTGTGACACATGATCTTAAGATCTATTTTATGGAAGATTTGGATGCGAAACGATCTCCACCTTCTGGTTCGAGGCAGTCTGGCAATTTTGGAAGGTGGAAGAGTGTGATGTCACGGAGTTACTCCTTTTCGAAGCCTAGCCATGCTGCGATCGCTGTCACAATGAGCTCTTCATTGGAAAACTGGGTGCAAATAATAGTACCCTAATAAAACATATTCATATTTTTAGAATTAACCTCTCTAAGATGGGGGTAAAACGGCCTGTCATCTGCTGGAATCAGGTGGATCCAGTGTGTTTAACTTCTGCTATCATGTGCTTGGTGTAAAGTTTGTGTATTGCTGGTTCCTATAGGGGCGCAGCTTAAGCTCGCTTAGGGCTTGTTTTTTACTCTTTTTATTTTTTGAGTAAAACTTTTATTACCTAAATAAGAAAAGACAGCCTACCATCTACCTCTCCCAGAATCTGTACATTGGGAACAACCTGTTTTTAATCATTAGAAAAAAGAAAAAATATGCACATCAAAGCTCCTTTTCTCATTAAAAAATACCGTAAAAATAAGATAAAATAAAGGGAGCCATTACTTAGCACACATTTTTCAAGTGGTTGCACCGGATTTAAAGAAAGACTTGGTATTTTAGTAATTGGAGCCATTACTTGCACTCAATTTTTTTAGTTATTGCACTGAGGTTAATAGAAGACTTTGTATTTTAGGGACATGTGAAAACACAATTTCGGTTGTTTGATTTAAAGTTTATGATCTATTGATCCTTAGTGGATAGGATTGGCACGAAATATAATCTTCATTGTGGGATTAAATAAAGTCAAAGGCTATTATTTGATTCAACGGTTGACAATAATAGATCATACTGTAAATATCGTGTTTTGCTCCAATCTTATCTAATAAGGACTTGTAATATGTAAAATGCAATATGGGTCGTCTGATTTGAAGTTCATGATCGATAGATCTCTTGTAGATAAAATTGGAGCAAAACACAATACTTGTCATATGATCTAGTGCAGTCAACTGTTGAATTGTATAATAGCCTTTTGACTCCATTTAATCAAATAATGAAAATTATATATTGTTCTAATCTTTTACAATGGATATCTTAAAATTATGGCCTTCAAATCAAACGGCTTAGATGGTGTTTTCATAGAGTAGAGGTCGCCAACCTTGCAAGTATTTCTTTTAAACTTGGTGCAATCACTTGAAAAACGTGTGCAGCAATCACTGGAAAAACGTGTGCAAGTAATGGCTCCCAAAAATAGATACATGGTCCAGCTTCGGTTGGGGGTCACGCCCAAGGGACAATTCGGGCTGAAATGATCGAAATTTCGGTCCAATTGGTCACGCATTCACGCCAGCTTCGGTACCTGGGGGTCACGCCAGCCGTCTATCCTTTTAACTCTCCAACAACATGACCTTTTTACCCTTAAGGTTTCTACCTTTTTCTTGACTTATGTAACTCTACCACAACCATCATCATCTTCAACCTCTCATGTCTCAGGTCTAAAACCAGACAGTTTTGCTTTCGTGGCTGCGCTATCTGCTTGTGGCAAGAATGAAATGATCAAATGATCTGGAGACATGGATTGGCTCCCGAAACTTATCTAAGACGGTGCATTTGATTGACATGTATTGCAGAAATGTGAAAATTCAAAATAGGCATTGATTTAGGAGCTGCATGTCGGGTTTTCGATGAAATGCCTAAAAGAAACGCAATCCTTCGAGCATTAGAGCTTTTTCATGATATGATATGAAACTGGTGGTAGAGGCTCCATCGCTGATGATGATTCTGGGTGGTCTTTCAGTGTGGTGATATCCGTGCATTGAACCTTGGTCGTTCCCTCCATGGTTATACCAACAAAGTCAACATGAACGCGATGTTCAAGCGATCTATGATGTTGCATTCCGAGATAAGATTTGTCCCCTTTATGCAACGGGATAACAACAAATTTGCTTCCAAGATACAATGAAGCCTTGGTGATGCACCGATCTGTCACACACTACGTTGCACTGTAGTGTGTGACCCAACGAAAAGAAAATACATAATTGCTCTGATTGGCACACGAATTTCAAGGACACTGATGTAAGATTCGAGATTTACAAGTGAATCAAAACCCCTCATCTGACCTCTATTTATAATATTTGATGCACCTTTTTAGGGGCGGTTGTGACTTGAAATCGAGGGCCCTCTTCACTATCACATAATAAAGATATCAGTGGCATAGGCTTAGATAAGATAAGATTTTCTAATAATAAATTATTTAATCACTCTGCTTCTTTGCCCTTGCCGAAAGAGCAATAAATTCTAATTCTATAGTTGCATGTGTAATGCATGTTTATTTGTTTGATCTTCAATAAACCGCAACACTTTCAAGAGTAAATACCCATCGACTCATAGACTTTGATTCATCTGAATTATTGGTTTAAGTATTGACAAAAGTATCTTTTCCACGGGGAGCCCATTTAAAGTTAAACAAAAACTTTAAACATAGTGTATAATAAATAAATATTATTAATATAATAATAATAAATAAATATATCTTAATATTCAACATTCCTCTCCTATTTACAAAATAAAGATAACTAGCGTCTGCGTATCTTTCAAGTACGGTAGGATAACCAGCATAATACAATGCATAATCCATAATTTTATTAAGATAATTTAATACTCTACCGATTGCTTTCCAATGTTTACAACTAGGATTACTAGTGTATCTACTTAATTTCTCTATTGCATAAGCAATTTCGAGTCTAGTACAATGAGTAACATGCATCAAACTACCAATTAATCTAGAATATTTTAATTGAGATACACTTCTGTTATCGTTGAATTTTAATTTTACACTTGGATCAAAAGGTGTTGGTGCTAATTTGCTATTATGTGTAAATTTTTTTAACACCTTTTCTATATAGTGTGACTGAGATAAAATAATATTATTATGTCGTTTAAATAATTTTATTTCAAGAATTGCATCGGCTTCACCCATATCTTTCATATCAAATTTTGAAGTCAATTTTTTTTGTATTTTCAATACTTTTTAAATTAGTACAAAAAATTAAGAGGTCATCCACATATAGATAAATTATCACACCCTTACCGTTTGATATCTTACTATAAATATATTTATCTGATTTATTAATCTTGAATCTATATGATAAAATAATATTATCAAAATTTTCATGCCACTGTTTGGAGCCTGTTTTAGACCATATAGAGACCTAGTGAGTTTACAAACTTTATTTTCATGTCCCCGCATTATAATCCTACTGGTTGTTCCATATATATTTTTTCTTCAAGCTCACCATTTAAGAAGGTTTTCTTAACATCCAGTTGATGAACCTTGAGATTATATATGGAAGTAATTGCAAATAATATCTTGATTGAAGAAATCCTAGCAATTGGAATATAGGTATTAAAATAATCATTACCATACTTTTATCTAAATCCTTTGATAACAAGTTTAGCCTTAAACTTATTTATAGTGGCATTAGGGTTAAGTTTTCTTTTGAATATCCACTTACAACCTATAGGTTTAGATCCCTATGATAAGTCTAGTAATTATCATGTATTATTAGACATGATAGGATCAATTTCATCATTTATGACTTCTTTCCAACATACGGAATCAATAGACTTAACAATTTCATTATATATTTTAGGATCTTCGATATTTAAAATAACCTTCATTTTCTTAGTTTTCTCATTTCTAGTTCATTCTATAATTTAAACATAGAAATCTGAACTAAAATTAGTGGCTTTTCTAGGTCTCTTCTTCTAGGTTCTATCTCTTCATCTTCACTACTAGAGAGATGAGGAGAGTTAGAAAATTCTTCTAAGTCAGAGGATACAAGAAATTTAGGAATACTAGAGATTTTATTCTCATAAAATACTGCATCTCTTGATTTAAAATTTTAATCATTTAAAAAAATATTATTATGCTCGAAAAATTTGTATGTAGGACTATTAAGAGAATATCCCACAAAAATACATTCTATGGCTTTAGGACCCAATTATATACGTTTATAATCAGGTACCCTAACAAGAACTCTACAATCCTATACTTTTAAATAATATAATTTGAGAGGTTTGTTATTTCAAACTTCATATGAAGTTTTAGAGGACTTTTTATATTGTATTCGATTTAAAATATAATATGCAGTTAATAACGCTTATCCCCATAGATTTGAATTCAAAACAGAATTTGTTAACATAGAATATATCATTTCTACTAGAGTCAAATTTTTTCCTTTCGGCAATTCTATTGGCGGTGACCTCATAAATAATTTCATACTTATCATAAAATCTGAAAATTCATATGATATGTATTCACCGCCCCTATCCGATTTCAATGCCTTAATTTTAAAATCTAATTAATTTTTTGCTAAGGCCTTATAAGAGATAAATTTACTAAATATTTCATCTTTTCATTTAAGTAGGTAAACATATGTAAATCTAGAATAATCATTAATGAAAGTTATGAAATATCTTTTTCTGCCTCAAGTAGTAATGTTATTCAAACTACATAAATCCGTATGAATTAAATCTAATAATTTAGATTATCTTTCAACACTCTTAAATAACTTCTTAATTATTTTAGATTGTATACAAATACTACATCTATCTTTACGATAATATATATATATATATATATATATATATATATATATATATTTTAGGAATAAGTTCTAATTTAATCATATTTTTCATAAAATATAAATTTAAATGCCCTAATCTATTATGTCATAAGTATATTAAGTCATATATAAATCGAAGAAGCAGATTTGTCATTGATGTTGAACTTAAACATTTCACAAGAGGTATATCTCTTGTCTACAAACATCCTTTTTTTAGAAAGTACAATAGAATCGAAATCGATCACGATCTTGAATCCATGTTTGTTAAGAATACAAGTCGATACAAATTTTTTTTCAGATTTTAAGGACATGAAGTACATCATTAAGGGTGACAGATTTTTCAGAAGGAACAACCTTTCCTTGTCCTATAACTTTGACAGTAGTGTAATTTCCCATGAATAATTTATGTCCATAATCTGTCTTCTCATAGGATAACAAATTATTCCTATCAGAGGTCACATGCCTAGTAGCCTCAAAATCGAGTCACAATTTATTTTCACCATCTACCATATTGACCTCAGAGATCACTGTAATGAGATCTTCTTCACCCATAACGTTTGCCTGATTTTTTTTCTTCAAGAATTCTCGGTAATCACATTTGAAGTAACCAAGTGTCTTGTAATAAAAATAAGTACCATTTTTTGCCTTTTCTTATCTTTTCCTTATCTTTTCCTCTCTTGAAGTCCTTATTTGGCTTCAGTTTGAAGTTCTTCTCTTTGTTCTTCTTCAATGTAGATGCATCTTAAACAATGCGAGCCTTGGAGACGAGTTCTGATTTCTCTTCCTCCTTATCACGTAGACGAGTCTTTTTTTCTATGCGAAAATAAGTCAAGAGTTATTCCATAGTTTGATCTTCTTTAGTATGTTTCAACCTCTTACGGTAATCTTTCCATCTTAACGGTAATTTTGTAATAATCAGAGAGACTTGAAAACTTTCGTCTATTATGCTTCCTTCCGCCATAAGATTGTTGATGATAATCTGCATCTGGTGCACTTGCTCCAAAATAGGTTTAGAATCAAACATCTTAAAAATAAATAACTCACTAAATATATGTGGCTTCCTCTACTTTATTTTTCATTCAAGAGCCTTTCATATCTCCTTTGCAGTCCTGTAAGATTGATAAACATCAAAGAGAGAATTAGCAAGAGAGTTGAGAATATAGCCTTTGCATATGTAATTGTCGCTTTCTCATTTTGTACGGATTCTACCTTCTTCAAGTGTTTCATCTTCATACTCCGATGGTGGTAAGTCCATAGTGAAAACGTATATGACTTTCAAGATTGTCAGTAGGAAGTATACTTTTGATTACCATCATTTGAAATTTATGTCATTAAAGCATTCCAGTTTAGTGATCTTTGTATTAGAGAGATCCATCACTTTTTGTGCCATGAAAATATTGTCTTAAAATTTTTAGAGGATTACACAATAAATAATAGAAATAGACCAGAAATGACTTCAAGGCACGATTAGATCGCTGTCTTTATGACAATATTTGCTTCTTTTATCCAACGAAATAACGATAAATTCGCCTCTAGGATACAATGAAGCCCCGGTGATGCACTAATCTATCAAACACTACGTTGCACTGTAGTGTGTGACCCAACGAAACGAAAATACAAAATTACTCTGGTTGGCACACGAATTTGAAGGACACAGATGTAGGATTCAAGATTTACAAGTGAATCAAAACCCTTTTTCTAGCCTCTATTTATAATGTTCGATGTACTTTTTCAGGGGCGATTGTGACTGTTGGTTCATTGGAATCGAGGGCCCTGATCAATCCGATCAACGGTGCACACCGAATGGTTACATCTTTTGGTTGTTCAATAGTTAGTAACTGCATTGTCCGAATCATTTTCATGAATGGTCAGAAACTGCTTTCTCCAAACTATTTTCATGAACAGTCGAAAATCGCCTAATGCACACATGCGGTGTACACGTGTGCGAAGTATAAAATGCACCTTAAAAGCGCCAATTGTGCCATTCACATATCTCACACGCGAACGTGCACGACAACAAACGCCGCTATGAGCAATATTTTTACTTTCAAGCCAAACAATATAGAAAGTAAGTTTCCATATATAGGACAAAAAACTTTCTTGTAAATTAGAGAGGTGAGACTAACTTTTACAAGACTCTCAAGTTTTAGTGGGAATAGTTTCCCATAATACTTTTCAAAATTCAAATCACTTTTGATTTGAAGGTTGTAGGTTCAAGAATTGGCAAAAGTATTTTTTCCACATGGACCCCTTTAAAGTTAAATAAAAAATTTAAACAAGGTGAATATTAAATAAATATTATTAATTTAATAATAATAAATATTTATTTTGTTAAATCTCCAACATGGGCATTTTCTCTATTTGCAGACAAATCTGTTCGATTGTGCAAGATCGAAAGATGAGCAGGATCCATAAGATTCTCGAGGAGTATAGAGTGGTGATACAGGAGTTCGTGAATTCTTGATGTCTTGGAATCTAGGCCTCGTAAAGTTCTTGGACCATTGGATTTTAGTCAGATCCGCTGTGTTCTTATCGTCCATCCATACCCATATAATTCCTTGCGAGTCCCTCGCCTCGTAAGTTTTTATTACACATGCAATGCAAGGGATTTTTGCTCCCTTGAGAAGCTGTACCCCTCAAAATTGAGTTAAATCCAGACTTCCATAACAGAAAGGGATTTTATGAAAAATAAGGATTATTTGTAAAAAGTTTCAATGTCTTATACACTACTTCAAGAAATTTAAAAGAAAAATACACTTTCATGATTTTTTGAGCTCCCAATAAGACATTTGGTCAACGTATATTTATAGTTAAAATTATTAAATCACCCATCTTTCCAATTAAAGCCACAACATCTTTTATGTTATATGACATTCTGTAGAAGGGTATTTTCGTAACTACAAATATTTCTCACATGTTGATCGAATGACTTTTTGGAGACTTTTTCATAATTTCAAATCACCCTTTCCCTCACACTTTGAACGAATGACTTTTTGGGGACATGGACAATGGTGACAACCTTTTTTTCTAAAACTTTCGAAGTAGTAATGCTAAAGCTTTTTTCAAGTAGTCATTTTTTTTCCAATTTTCTCGAAACGCAAATTAAGTTGACCTGAGGAATCTTTATGCATTTTCCTTCTTCGCCTTCAAATTGCAGGCTGTCACTACAAAAAATAAGACTATTAGCAGTAATTTTTGGCTGTAAAAAACTGTCGCTATTAACAAAAAAACTATTAAGACTATTAGTGGCAAGGGTATTAGCGGCAATTTTTAATCAATAGTGGTAATTTTTGGCTACTGCTAATAGTCTTATTTTTTGTAGTGGTGGTATAGGCATTCTAATGATCCACCGACTGACCTTCAGAGAGTTTCGCCAATCTGGAACAAGTTCATAATAGCAATTACGACCACAAATTAAGATATGAGTTATGATATGAGATTCGGGCTTTGGGTATTAGCTGTGGTGAGGTTATCCTACTATAGCTCGTCATAGAATTAAGTTGTATGAGTATGATATAAGTTATGTTTGGCCATTATGTCTCTCCATTAGGCTGGGTGGGGAGTATGAGGAGAATAGAAAGGACGATTAGATAGATTATGATATGGTGGTATGATACTATAGCGACCCTCACATGATAGTTCGAGCAGCGACCCTGGCACAGGTCGTATAGGATTTATGAGTAGGTTAGTTATATTCATACGATGCATAGATATATGTACGAGAATAATAAGATACAATATGCTATGAGATATGAGATATGGTGAGGTATGTTAGGATATGAGTGTCTAGATCATGGTCCTGCATTTATGTTAAAATATGAGTTTTACATTATGCATATGTTTTAATTTTATTCTCTTTAAGTTGTTTTGTTATACTATATTTATCACTCACGTGATGCAAATACAATAGACCTGAGTAGTATGGGGTGGATTGGTGGTGTATCTCACTGAATTTACGTGACTGAGTAAACTAATCCCACGATAATTTAACAGCTGCAGGTGTTTATATCGACGGAGTGGACCTTAGCTATTCTGATCCCATTGGTGTTGATTTCGTTGACCCGTGGACGCTATTGACCATTGTAGACTCGGTACTGAATTCGTTTGACATTATTATCTTTGACTCTATGCTTTCTTATATTTGATCTGTCTCTGACTTGCATTATTGTTTTATTGAAAGATTACTTGGATTCGTCTCTTTCGTTCAGTTATTTATGATAGTCTTTATGTTTCTACTTTATGTGTTGACTTTCATGAAATTCGTGGAACTAAATTACACGAGAACTCTGATTAAGTGTATGTCCGTTTAGCATATTCGAGATATGTGTGGGTCATAACTCAGAATTTTAGGCCCTCGGGATGTGGTAGAATTTTAGGTCATGACAGATTACGAGTTCACGCAGTTTACAAAATCCGTAAACTTTTGAAGGAGAGAACTATAGTACACTTGAAGAATCAAGCATCATATCACAAAGTTTTTGTTGCAGGATAACTCTTGTATTATTCAATTCCCTAGTCCTTAGCCAAACCTTATTCATATTGGTGTTAATAGCTTTAGATTGGATTATGCATGTGCTACAACATGGTGAAGTGTCCAAAGAGTTAGCCAATCTATTTTGTTTGAAGTGAAGAAATTATCCCAAATCATAATTACGAGATTAAAAGAACACAATTGTAATAGTACTTAATGATAGAGATTGTGTGAGCTTGAGGTAGAGTGTGTGAAATTGCAGGCGGTTGAGGGTGAGAACTTGATATATATGTAGGAAGAGGTGATTGATTGGATAAAAAAATAATGTAGGAAGAGGTGAGGGAGTGTTGCATGTTAATCGAGTATACGTAAATGATTTTTCATAAAAATGAATGTGCCAACTAATGTAAATACAGTCAGTTTTGTGACTGTAGCCAATGAAAATATAGATTGAATGGAGTGAGGTTCAAGGTTATTGGAGTTGTAGGTGCACACCCAAAGGAAGGAGTTTTATGGAAGAGCATTTCAAAGGGTGTATTAAAGTTGAAGGATTTTGAGGATGACTGATTTATTAATAAGTAAAGGGCCGGCTTTTTGGAAGGCATCTTAAAAAAACTATTAGGTCGACTGCACAAGATAACATGACTAAACCGAAGTTCAACAATGTTAAGTAGTGTAACGTCTCGAAAATTTTGATTTTTCGAACCATCCGACTTGGCGTGAGTGCCCGACGGGTCACGTAGGTAAGATGATAAATTGGATTCGTTAGGAGAACAAGGATGAAAACTAAAGATAGGTTAACAGTTAAGTAGGATGATGTACACCAATGTACGGTGAACCGACTTAACACCCAAACTAAAACTTTAAGTATAAAAGTCACACTTGAATAAGAAATTGGGTTCTTTGCTTCGTGGATTGAGACTTTGTTTGTAAAGAAGAGAAGAGAGAAAAAGATCTCTTAATTCCTTCCAACTAATAAAGAGGTATTAAAGCTCGTGTGTGTTCGATTTAATTGCCAAAAGCTGGGGTTACAAAAACTTTGATGTGTGGGAAAAGAGGTGCCAGAGGTTTAAGATTTAGGGCATCATTGTGCAAGGATTCTGATTTTAAGGTGAGATTTATGTTTGAAAAGCATGAGTATTTATGATTGGTAGTTGGGTAATCAATTCCCTAAAAAGATTAGAATTATATGGGTATTTATGTTGAGTAATAAATGCCGTAAAGAATTATAATTTAATGTGCAACCATGATGTGTGGTTGGACAATAAATGCCCTAAAAAGATTATAATAAATGTGTTAAGAATTTGGGAAAAAATAAACTAAAGAGAAATAACCCATGTTGCTAAAAGTCTGTCAAAACCGATCGATCGAGTGGAGAACCAATTGATCGAATTTGACAGAATCTAAAGAGAATTGACAGAATAGAGAAAGATGGTTTTCTGAGTGAAAATCGATCGATCGAATGAAAATTCGATCGATCGATTTCTGTGTCGACAGGCTCCATTGAAGGATCGACAGGTTGCCTGAAGGGTGGACAGGATTTCCTGTGAAGTCGACAGGTTTCTGTAGAGTCGATAGGATGAGATGTGAAGAGGAGATTGGTTTCTGAGTAAACCGATCGATCGATTTAGAAATTGATCGATCGATTTAGAAACCGATTGATCGAGTGTGGGACTGGTTATACAAATAGAGATAAGTGTGTTTTTCGGAGGAAACCGATCGATCGAAATATATTTTGATCGATCGATTTTGGGAACTGATCGATCGAATTGGGATTCGATCGATCGATTTTGTCAGATTTTGGCATTTGTTTGTTTTGAGAAAAAGGACTTTTGGGACTTCCTTTTTTTTGTCACTTCTGACGTTTAGGACATGAATTAATGTATTCTAGGTCAAGACCAAGAACTTGTGAGGTGAAGGTACTCGTGTGAAGAAAAGAGCTTCGTATGGTTTTCGAGTTAAGGTAGGGAAGATGCTATAACATGTTCCTTTGTTATAATAAGCATGTAAATTTTGATATGATCAATATATGTGTGTGAAAATCATAAAACTTCGTTATTTAATATGCATGAGCTTTGTACACGGATTCAAGTGTAAATATGTGTGCGTGTGTGTGTGTGAACTCCGTAAGACATGAATACTTGTGCGTGTGAACTCAGTACGACATGAATATGTGTGTGTGTGAACTTTAGTTTTCAAACTCAAAACCTAATTATATATTACCACAATACACAATGATAAACATTAAGTTAAATTTTGCACTTTGATTTAAGGTTTGTGTGTGAATACCCAACCGATGTGGCAGTATATTTGTGACCGACGCGGCGGGATATCCGTGACCGGTACGGCGGGATATCCGTACAACTTGTGTAGCTAGTATGACAGAATATCCGTACATTGTGGACCATGAATAGTCAATGTGAAGTACAAGTGACCCTGTTACCGTAGCTCAGGGGGTTGGTATTGTGAAATAGTTTATTGAACGACGATGGTGGGTATTCCCATCGGTATATTGTGGCTCACGATGTTATATATGCTCGGGAGTGTAGTTAAGTGATCAATTTAAGTTTCTTCTTGTGTTGTGTGAAAGACTATAAATCATGTGATTAACTTTAAAACCTGCATCTAAATTAGTTTCATTTTGATTCAAATGCTTTTGATTTCAGTTTCTCAATTATTTTGATATCTGTCATGAGATATATGGGTGATGTGATGATAAGCATGCTATGGACTTTTTCCCTATTGAGCTTAGCTGTTAGATCACCCTTCGACTATACGTCACAGGTACAGGTGTAGAAACTGGTATTGAGGATCGTCAGCTTGAGGATCCTGAGTTCGTGTCAGAGAAAGAGTTAGAACCTTCCCCTGAGGATTATTTCCCTTGAAGGGGAATTGTGGTCACATTCTTTTGAGATTTTGGTGTGTAGTTCAGGCTTGGTACGTCCAGCCATTGTGTTTAGAATTCAGATACATGTAATTATTTAAATTATTATTTTGTGAATCATATTTCGGTGATGGATGGCTATCATCGGTGGTTTTTTTTGGTTCTTTTGTTTATGTGACTCTACATGGGATTAGAACCGTTGTTTTGAGTGCACTTTGATAGTAGAATTGGAGATTTCTTTTGCTTATATGATGACTCTATCTACATAGTAGTTGATGCTTTGTTTTCCTCTTTATGTGTGGATGTGCCAAGTGTTCGATTGTTCAGTTCGTTTGGGGATCGCCCTATCGGCAGCCCGACGACACGGGTTTTCGGATGCGAAAATCCGGACTGTCACAATTGGTATCAGAGCTAAGCTTTAGAAATTTCTAATTTATCTTAGACGTGTGTTACGTATTTGAGATATGTTGTCAGAGTATAGAGACCGTTTGCTAATGAAACCTTGGTTTCATGTTTGCAGAACGTATGTCTAATAGAAGTAGAGGACAACCCAGGGGTGCTATCGGAAATAGAGTGGTTCCGAAAACAATTGTGTCAAAAAGAGGAAATCAAGAAAGAGATGAAGGTAGAAATGAAGAGAGACAAAGGATGGCTCAAGCCATGGAAGCCGTGGCAACCGTTATGGCTCAACAGACGACATTATTGGTAGCTAATAATGTGAATAGCCATCAACAATAACCTCCAACACCACCTCCTATACCACCACAACTATCATCATTCGTAGAGTTTAGGAGATTGAAACCTCCTAGCTTTTATGGTCAGACGGATCCGTTAGAGGTAAAAAAATGGCTGAACCAGGTTGAGAAACTCCTACAGAGATTGCCATGTACCGAGGAGGAGAAGGTGAGCTGGGCTTCATTCCAGTTAGAGGGAGACACCGATCCTTGGTGAAAGGCGGTGTTAGTGAGGAGAGAGCATGAGAGTCCAGATGAACCATGGACATGGAATGAGTTTGTAGAAATATTTAACAAAGAGTATTTTCCTAGACAAGTTAGGAACCAGATGACAAGGTTCATGACTTTGGAATAAGGAGGGATGACCGTGTAGGAATATGGTACGGAGTTTACGAGACTGTCCAGATTTGCTCTTGAATATGTGACCATGAAATTAATGAAGGCCAACAAATTTGAACGCGGCTTAAGGCTGAATATACGGGATAAAATTTTCGTATTAGAGCTAGAAACGTATGGGGCAGTTATGGGAAAGGCAATAGTGGCAGAGAGAGACGTCCAAGAATTATATTAGAGGCATGATCAGTAGAGTAAAGGCAAAGCTAGTCAAGGGAGATTGGGAAATTATGAATTGGTGAATAAAAAGCCGAGATTTATAAGCGAGACCTTTCTGTTATGAAAGCCCTGCTTCTACTACTGGTGTCTCAGTTACACAGGGGTTTTCGAAGGTTGCATAGTCCATTCCTGCAGAGACCTGTGCCCTTTGTGGCAAGGCACATAAGACGGATGAGGGTAGACAGGGGACAGGTGGATGTTTTAAGTGTGGAAAGATGGGGCACATGATCAAAGATTGCCCAGTTTGAGAAAGGAGAAGACTGCTACAATTGCTATATCACGACTGATAAGGACCATGAGGCCTACGATTCGGGGTCATGCGTATGCAGTCACCATTCAGGATGCTCAACATACCAATGAAGTGATCTAAGGTATTACTTCATATATGTTGTTAAGCTATTCTATTAGATCTTAGATGAAGAAGGTGCATGATACATGATAGGGTAGTAAACAATTATTATACTTTCCTTTTTCACTCCTAGTTTAGAATTACTTGATACTTTTACATACGTCTAAGTAGATTTGTGCATGTGGAACTTAAGTACCTTACAAATATACAAGGAGAATGACTATTATTGTTATGAGGCTTGAGTGTTGATAGACCCAGGGTCTACCCACTCATTTGTAACACCTCAATTTTCATGAAAGATGAAAGTCGTTCTTGAACCATTAGAGTTTATATTGGCAGTATCACTTTCGACGAAAAACTCCGTGAGCACCGACATGGTGTGTAGGTCGATGGTTGTCGCGACTAGGGATTACACAGTTCATGAGGCAGCAGTTGATCTGATCCTATTCGATATGCAAGGATTCGACGTGATCCTTGGCATGGATTGGTTATCCGCTCATAATGCGAGCGTTGATTGCCGAAGAAAGATAGTCACATTTTGTCCCACAGGAGATAGATCATTCAGGTTCTTTGGTATGCGATCGAACACCTTACCATTTATATCTGCGATCCGAACAGAGTGCTTGATAAAGAACGGATGTAGTGGATACCTTGCTTTTCTACAAGAGCAAAAGGAAGAGAAGCACGTCATAATCGATATTCTGGTTGCTTGCGAGTTTGAGGATGTATTTTCAGATGAGTTACTAGGAATGCCACCAGATAGAGAAGTGGAGTTCGCAATTGACTTAGCACCAGGTACGGAGCCAGTTTCTAAAGCACCCTATCGGATGACTCCAGCTGAGTTGAAGGAATTAAAAGAATAATTACAAGAACTCCTAGATAAAGGATTTATAAGACCTAGTGTGTCTCCTTGGGGAGAACCGGACATATTTGTGAAGGACGGGTCGATGAGGTTGTGCATTGACTACCATCAATTGAACAAGTTGACCATAAAGAATCGATACCCTTTGCCAAGAATAGATGACCTCTTCGATCAGTTGCAAGGTGCAAGATTCTTTACTAAGATCGATTTGAGATTGGGTCATCACCAGCTAAAGGTCAAAACAGATGGTATTCAGAAAACAACTTTTAAAACCAGATATGGGCACTATGAGTTCTTAGTAATGCCATTTGGGTTGACCAACGTGCCAGCTTCATTCATGGGTCCCATGAATAGGGAATTTAAACCACATCTCAATACGTGTGTGGTTGTGTTTGTGGATGACATTCTAATCTATTCAAAGTCTAAGGAAGAACTCAAACAACATTTAAGGATAGCTTGACAGATGCTACGTGAACACCAACTTTATGCAAGGCTCAACAAGTGTGAATTTTTGCTAGAGCAAGTGAGTTTTCTAGGACATGTTGCTGTAGACACCCCAACTTTGCCCTCTCGGAGTATACAAAGCTGTTCGATCAACCTTTGACCTTGCCCACGACTTTCAGAAGAGACTTACCTTCTTTAAAAGACTTAAGACCCTAATACGGGGGCCACATATTGAAACAATAGTATATGGCTGAATACAGGCTGAAACAATAGCCCTATAGTCCGGACCCGACCTAGACCGGGGAAAAATCCCTAATTCTGTGCCCTTCCGGATGCGCACAATTAGATTGCACGCCAGCGCACAATTGGTTCCCTTTAGACTAGGCTTACCTTCCTGCATACCGCTTTAGGAGTGGATTGTGCACTCTGTCTTGCGCGCACAATATGATTGCATGTCCCACCACTGACGTGCAATTTCCTCCTTTTGAACTAGACTCTAATTCCTTAGACCGCCTAAACTCCCCTATTAAGCACCTGAAATGGAGCGCTTAATTGGATTGCACGCATCAAATAGGGAGCGCAATTAGTTCCAAGCAGATTGGAACTAGGACACCGACTGAGCCAGTCAGCCGGTCACTCACTGAGTCGTAACTGACTCAAAGTGTATTAAGCGCCTGGAACAAGGCGCGTAATTCAATTAAGCAATCCAGACAGGGCACGCAATTGAATTCCACCGACCATTTAATCACACCCCACAGGGCACGCAATTATCGGAATACCTATAAATAGATCCCCTTACCTCGTACACAAGACACATCACAACGCGTACACAAGACACATCACAACGCGTCTAGCCTTGGAATTTTCTAAAGCTTAGCGATTTCGAGGATTCTCTCTCTGACGCCTACTTTCAGGTAATGTCTTTAGTTCTAGTTCTTAATTCCCTTTTTAGATGTAGGTTCTAGACTTTTAGTTCTTAGGTGTTAATCCTAGGTTTTAATTTTAGTTTTTAATTTTAGTTTCTGGATCTAGTTCTTAGGTCCTAGAACCAGTTCTTAATTTTAGTCTCTAGATTTCAAATTCTAGTTCTTAAATTCTGATTTCAGATCATAGATTTAATGTTAAGGGTCAGTTCTTAATTTCTAGAGTTTAGAATTTAAATTCTAGTTCTTAGGTCCTTTTTATCTTCGTTGTTTTTTAGTTTTAGTTCTAGACTGTAATTATAATCTCCGATTCTGGTTTGAATTTCGAACTGCGAATCATATAAATTCATAGATTTCAATCTACAAATCCACATTTTTTAAATTCAAACTTAGTATTTTTTAATTAAAATCATTTCCAAAAATGATTCTCAGCCAACCGATTTGCCCAAGGGAGCTTACAGAGGGTACCCGGGAACGGGGCCGATCCTCCTTAGCATAGCGGGCCCATACCCCTTTTTTTTAGACTTCTAGTAGAAATAGGAAACTTAAAATAATATGATTTTTAGTAAAAATAGGATACTTGAAATAATTAGACTTCTAATAGAATTAGGATATTTAAGCTAATTAGACTTTCGGTAAGAATTAGAATATTTGAATTAATTAAAATTCTAATTAGAGTTTTAATAGGAGTAGAATACCTAAATCTGTTAGAATTCTGATGGAATTAGGATATTTGAGTCAGTCAGGATATTTAGATTAATTACTCTTAATAGCATTAGGAGACTAATATTAATTAAACTTCTAATAGGATTAGGACTTCAGATAATTAGACTACTAGTAGACCTAGGAGACTAGTTCAATTAAACTTTTAAAATAAATAAAACTTTTAGAATAATTAGATTCCCTGTAGGATTAGGAAAGACTAAAATACAATCAGACTTAGATCAGAAGAAAGAAAACAAACTACACATTCAGGTTGCCCAGTGCTGCTGACATCGACAGGCCGATGATTCAGTAAAGAAGTCAAACTCATACCCCAAAAAGGCGTGATCAGTGACGTGTTGCAGCGTCGATAAATATCTGCAGCTGGAGATCGCAACGAAGCATGTATTTTCTTCCCAGAATTTACATTCTCTTTTTATTTTCATACTTTCCACCCTCCATCAATCGCCTTACGTCAGATTCCACATAGACCAATTTGGGCCACTTATTCGGGGACCGAAAGGGACTCAGAAAAAGCGCGTACTAACAGACTAACAATCGCGATGGGACGTCGTGTCGCCAAAGTTTCCTGCGTTTAGTTTAAGTTTTCTTCTATTCATTTTTTTCCTTTCCCGCACTCACTCAACTACCAAGGATTTCCTGAAACTGCATGAGCATTCATCAAAGGCTCGAGATGGCGGGAATACAAAGAATAAACCTTACTGACGACAACAATCCTTCGTTATGGAATTACCACGGTAACCCTGTATACAGCGATGACCTGTCTGGCGAATTCGCTCGGTATAACCCTGAGATTAACATGACGGGTGAATAGGAAAACCCCTTTACTCCAAGCACTAGCAATAACCACGATGGAAGAGATGGGAGTACCAGACAAAACTTTACCGCCCCACAACTTGTGGAGCTTAGCGTCCAAAAGTTATAAAAGGGAGGTGAGGACGTCGAAGAACTACTCCGAGGCCTGGCAGTCACTTATGAAACCATCAAAGAGCGACAAGATAGATAGGAGCAAGAATACCAAGGCAAGAAGGGTCACCACCCACACCAAGCACAGTCTCAACATACATGTCGCCATTTGGCCGGACCGCCCGTGCCCTCTTCAACAATAATCGCCAAGACCAAATTCACCCTCGGGTTACCTTAAAAGATACCACTCTAAGAGTAGAGGATTTCCCCAAAATGCTCGACAAATATATGACTAAGAGAGAATGCGCTAGTTACTCATTAGGATTCGATAAGTTTTCTCAAGACTTAGAGTTCACCTTAGCTGCAGGATTCAAGCCATCTAAGTTCAACAAATATAATGATACAGGAAATTGAACCACCACCTACCACTTTTTTACAACGACTATCGACCTATTCGTGATAACCAAGGACTCCTGATACACTACTTCCTCAGATCGCAAGAAGGGAAAGCTCTCGACTGGTTCGCATGACTTCCACTCCACAAAATCGACACATTTGATGATCTGGCCGGACAATTTTTGGACCAGTATAAGCATCTGATATAAGAAACAATTAGTCTCAGTGATCTGATGACAGCTAAGTAAGAATCTAAGGAAGACTTCACGGACTTCGTAGCACGCTGGAGGAAGTTGGCCGCCCGCACCGAAAGTCAGATAAAGGATAAGGATGCAGTTGATATCATTGTAAACAATATCAGGGAGCCTCTCCGAAGCGCTCTTTTCATAAGTGATTGCCCAGACTTTTTTATGCTTCACTCACGCGCTAGCCGCATCCAATGACACATAAAGGGAGGAGATCTCGCCTTTTCAATAGTAATCACGAAAGCCGCCACCTCCAACGATTCAAAGCATAAGAATAATAAGAAAGTCTCTAGCTCGGAGCAAGTCAATATCGTCGCCAATCAAGGACAGAATGTCGACAATGGAAACTACCCGCTAAGGAATCCCGATCCAAATCAGTATAAAAACCAATGTTAGCAACGATACTTGAATCAAAATCAAAGTCAGAATCAGTAAAGGTATCCGAATCAGAATCAGAATTAGAATCATGGCTAGTATCAAAATAGGAATCCGTATCCTAATGTCCACCAACACCAGAATCAAAACACGACGCAGAATAGGCCAATCAATACCCAGAATTATAATAATGTGCCTTTGCCGTAAAATTTTAATCAACAAAACTAAAGGGCCTTACTAGCCAAGAAGAGAGCACTACCCTCCGCTACCCGACACCATCCCAAATATCTTTTGCCTCCTTAGTAACCAAAACCTTCTTAGATTTCCACCGGAATGGCCACGGCCCTGGCCGACAAATTTGGACCACACTAAACTTTGCGCATTTCATTGATACGTGGGACACAACTTGAAGGACTGCTGGGTCCTCTGAGACATGATTTATGATATGAATGATAGAAACCAGGCTTTCTGAAATTCTCACAATCAACCAACGTAAAACTTGGAGATTGTTAACAACCCCATGCAAAACCACAACCAAGGGCTAGAGTCCCACATCACTATAGTAGACCTTCCCGGACGACCCTCTTTCCATCCTTCTTCCTTAATCACTCGCCTTCCCTCACCTACCACCGTTATCGATTTAGTAGAGTCTTCAAGGCCCCAGCTGTTCAGCCACGCCCTTTGACCACAATCACTCGGGTCACACCCCCAAGTCCGCCTCCGTATCCAAATTTTACCCGAATCTGAGTCTAGTCGTTCAGGGCACGGAAGCCGAACCTCTCACCCCTCCAAACCCATAGCCAACTCCCTTACTATCCGATTCTTAACCTGAATACAAGGTCCATGTCCTCCAAACCGCGGAGCAAATTACAGCATGGGTGGAAAGCATCACTCAGAATACCTTGAGACAGCAACCTGAGGCTATAACAGAGCACCGCCTCGATATTAAGATGAGTCAGCCGAGCGAAGGATCTAACAAGGAAGAAGCCCTAATCTTCGCTTTTCTGGAAGAAGAAGATTACACCCAATATCTCCCACCGTGGAACGACGTAGCCCCTCTGTGCATTCCTTCCTCAAATTTTGTTCTGTTCGCAAAAAGTATTATGGCAAGCTCGTCAACACCTCAGTGAACATGCCCTGTCCTCAAGTCTGGAACCCATTACCCACTACCACCATTCCCTGGGGCTCAATCGTTGGAAAGGATAGCAAGGGAACAAGTAGTAAACCTACATCCACCTCCTCATATGATCTCATATGATCCCACCACCTCCAATTCTAGGACTAGTGCCTCCGCTTCCTCAACCGAATGTCAGCAGAGCTCATCGCCTGGGCAAAGAGCCAGTTTTAGAGGCAAGACATGAATACGATCTTCTGCGGAACCTCGAGAAAATACCAGCGCAATATCAATGCTTGAGCTAATCAAGAAGTCACCGGAGCACCATAGACTATTGATAGAGACACCAGATGAGACTCATGTAAATGAAGATACCACCTTGGATGAGCTATATGAAATCGCTTCAGTCATGGCACAACCCCCAACACTTACTTTCACTGAGGCTGATATGCCCAAGGAATCACTAAGCGAGAGCTCCGCCCCAATATACTTGACCATTATGTTTAGAGGCTTCTCGGAGCCGCATGCACTGGTTGACATAGGAGCAAGACTTAATATATGTCCCATAACCATACTCAAAACACTAAAATATACTGAGCAGGACATAAAACGCTCATCTTTGTCCCTCATCGCACATGACAGGTTCCGACGTTTTGTCAAAGGAACCATCAAGCTGCAAGTCCGCCTTGGACCAGTCACTAAAGGTGTTACATTTCATGTCTCCGACTCGTCTAGTACCTACAATCTAATCCTAAGAAGGAAATGACTAGAGTCCATGAAAGCTGTGGCATCTATGTATCATCAATGCATCAAGTTCCCCCATGAAGACTCTCTTGTCAGAATATACACCGATGCGCCCCTTAAAGAAGTAGATACTGATTACACGACAAGTATTCTAGCGGCTCACGACTTCATCTTGTCGACCGGCCACATCAAAAGGGTAAGTCACAATCCTAGCCTGCCTACATATAGATCAAGATTAACAAAGAGAGCAGCTGGACCTGACCTCACCCGGCTGTATGATATAAACCCTACCGCGATAAAGGGGTGGGACCTCATGTACCAGCTCGAATACATACCACATAAAGGACTTGGCAAGAATTGATAAGGACGAATAGGGCCAATTTTCCTAAAGAAAGTTTGCAAACACACGGGATTGGGTTACTAGTCAAACGGTAACCAAGCAGGCCTCTTGCCAACCTCGCCTAAATGGCCACTCTATGACCATTTCATCTACGAAACTATCGAAAAGGCTGACGTGCCAAGAAGAAAGGAAACATCCCTCACCAAAGCACAGGCAACTGAAGTTGAGCAGATCGTCAAAGCCTTCGTGGACCTGACAAGCTTAAACCAAAACAACAATGACATTGATGAGCCGCTTGAAGGTGTAGGACTGCTCTTCGACACTAAGGAACCCTGCACTACCGAGAGAAGAAAACTACTAGAATTCGAGCCGCACATAGAAGACTGGGAGTCGACCAACGAGGAGGACTTTCACATTGTTGCATTAGAAAATGGGAAAGAATCAGAGTTATCCCAGCCCCATGAAATAGGAAGAGAGGACTGACTCTCAATGTCGAGTGAAGAAGAAGACTACTGGACTAGCCTTACAGAAATAAAACTTGGAGATTACTTGAGAGCAGAACGGTTGATGCTCCTCGAGGAAGTCAATAACTCTCAAAGAGAAGAAACGAATTCTGATGACGAGCTTGATTATCAATCCTTACTGGATAATTGACGAAGCCCACGCCACAACCCTTACCCAAAATCGCCCTATTGTAACATGCACGCATCCGTCTTGATAGGTTGTGAGAGCAATCTTATGCGAGATACGATGAACAACAAGGGCAGAATATCACCATATCGCCTTCATAGAATTCCAAGAAAAACTAGAGCTTGACACTCCCCAATCTCCTGATGCGCCATAACTTCTAATATTCTGGAACTCCCAGGAAGTGGAATGGCAACCGCCGCCGAGTGATGATGAAGACTACTGGATAGACCTTCCGGCACTCGAGTTAGCATAATAGTTGGCCCAGGGTTTTCAAGAATAGTCGGACAAAGAAGTCAATATCAATAATGGCAACCTCGAAGACGAAGGCTGGGAATGCCTCTGGGAAGGCCCTTGTATCTCTGACCCATATCAGCCGCGCTGTCAGGCATGGATACTCATCATATCATATTACGAGGTACAAAGCCGAGAACTTATCGGTCTAGGAGAATGTCTTGAACAACCTCAGCAGCAAGAATAGCTCCAGCCCTAATCTGAAGATGAGAGCTTAGATGACAACTGCCTCTCCCCTCTTTTCAAGAACGAAGAAGTTCACACAATAGAAGAAGAAAGCACATTGGCCTGACCACCGTTGTCCTCACTCATCAGGAGGAGCACCCTGAACAAGGACTCTAAAAAAATGCCAAATTCTGAACAGGTCCACGTCATCCGAAGACTCGCATGAACGACTCCAGCAGCCGTCCAACTTTCCCAACTAGGAGAAGCCTCTCCGCTGGTTCCTCTTCAGGCAACCTACCCTGTACCATATCTCTTATCAAAACCAAAATCATAGAAAATCCTAAAACCCATAAAAATTTAAAAACAGAAAATCTCAAAAATTTAGAAATCCACGGAAAAGGGAGGGAGCCCTTCATCCTAGACCCATTAGATGACCAACAAGGAGACTTTTTTCCAAGGCTAATTGTAGTGGACACGCCAACGGAATCAAGGAAGGGATAACCGACATAATCACACACGGTCATCGTCCTACCCTCAACATCAAAGAACCCTGCCTTGACTCAATTCGAAGTGCTCTACTGCCTCTTCCTCACAAAACCGTCGAGCGTCTCGGCAAAATAACAAGCCCGTA
Source organism: Chloranthus sessilifolius (assembly GCA_021018995.1). Lineage (NCBI taxonomy): Eukaryota > Viridiplantae > Streptophyta > Magnoliopsida > Chloranthales > Chloranthaceae > Chloranthus > Chloranthus sessilifolius. Next base: position 24,996,020 of record CM037597.1, on the reverse strand, counting down.
ATCATACTTGATGAAATATTCTATGAATTTGAGAGAAGGATGAATAGCTTTGACCTACACCTAACAAAGGATGTCACGGTCATAAATTACGCTGATGAAGGATTACCTCCTGTAAAATTAACCCCCAGTGTAGCCACTTTGTAGTATATGAGCTCACAGATGAAGAAGAAGGAGCACCAGCCGCTGAGGAGACACAAGACTTCCCAATGGGTCATCAAACGCTTCGACGAGCAAATGCAAGCTGCCACGGAACCTACTGAAGAAATCAATTTCGACACCGAAGAGAAGCCCAAGAAGCTGTTAATCAGTGCAACACTCAGCCCCAAGGAGCGACAACAGATTATCTAAGTTCTCCAAGATCACCTCAGCTCCTTGCATTGATCCTACTGGGATATGTCTGGCTTGGACCCGAGCTTAGTAGAACATCGCTTGGTCCTAGAGCTTGATGTAAGACCTGTCAAGCAGTAACTCAGAAGAATGCACCCATAAATAGCGTTGTAAGTCAAAGAGGAAGTTGACAAACTACATAAAGCCAAATTCATACGAGTCGTCCTCTACCCCAAATGGGTTGCGAACATAGTACCTGTCGCCAAGAAAGATGGCAGAGTAAGGGTATGCATCGATTTTCGAAACCTCAATCATGCCCAAAAGACGACTTCTCGCTCCCTCATATCGACACTCTGGTCGATAATACTTCCGAACATGAGATGTTATCCTTTATGGATGGCTTCTCTGGATACAATTAGATCAAACTAGTAGAATTCGATCAAGAAAAAATTTCCTTCACCACGCCATGGGGAATATACTGCTACTTCGTCATGAATTTTAGGCTCAAGAACGTAAGAGCCACATACCAACGCGCCATGATATCCATCTTTCACGACATGATGCACAAGTGTGTGGAAGTCTACGTTGATGACATATTAGTGAAGTCCTAGACTCGGGCAGGACATGTGGAAGCGTTATGACTGGTGCTACAAAGATCAAAGAAGTATCAGTTGAAGATGAATCCGAAGAAATGTGTATTCATAGTAACTTCCAGAAAACTATTGGGATTCATAGTTAGCAAGTGAGGAATCGAAGTCGATCTGGTAAAGGTCAGAGCCATTCTCGAGATGCCACCTCCTAGCAACATCAAAGAACTATGAGGTCTGATACGAAGACTACAATTCATCAGGAGATTCGTCTCCCAGCATTCAGATAGATGCGACCCTTTCTACAGGCTACTTAAAGGAGGGCCGAGTATATGTGAGATGACCAGTGTCAGCAAACCTTCAACAATATCAAGAAGTACCTCCTAAACCCCTGATCCTCTATGTGTCAGCAAACGACAAGGCTATGGGAGTAATTCTCGGATAATTTAAAGAAGACGACAAGAGAGAAAAGGTTATCTATTACCTTAGCAGAATGATGGTCGAGTACGAACGCAAATACACGCCGATGGAGAAGACATGCCTCACACTAGTATGGGCCTCAACAAAAATACGATACTATTTAGAGCACACAAGATACTAGTCCTAGCACATATGGACCCTCTGAAGTACATCTTTGAGAAACCCACTACATCGGGAAAGATCACCCAATGGCATATGCTCCTACAAGAGTTTGACATCACGTATGTCATGCAGAAGTCCGTCAAAGGATAGGCGATCACCGACTACCTCGTAAACCTTCCACTCCCGGGCAATGAGCTTGTGCACGAAGACTTTCCCGATGAAGATATCCTCTCAATTCACAATGAAGAACCCGACAAGACTTCATGGACTCTCTACTTCGACGACGCTCTTAATCACAAAGGAAAATGTATTGGGATAGTCCTACTGGGTCTAGAGGGAGTCGTCATACCTAAAACTTTTCAACTCGACTTCCCAGTCACCAATAACGTCGCTGAATATGAAGCCTTCATCACCGGATTATGGACAATGCTACAGTTAGGTGTTAAGCACTTGAAGACAATAGGCGACTCCAAGCTTGTGGTATCGCAAGTCATCGGAGAATGGAAGACCAAAGAAAGAAGATTGATGGCCTACTTAGAAACAACTCAATTCCTGATAAAGAAGTTTGAAAGAATCTCTTTCACGCATATCCTGAGACTGGAGAACAAGCTCGCAGACTCTCTCACCACACTAGCCTCAGTTATTCAAATACTAGTCGGACAGAATACCAAATCCTTCTTCATCGAGAGGTTAACAATGGCAGCACATGAAGTCACCTGGCAAATAAAGTCGGAACTGCCAACTATGCCAAAAGCCATCATGAACAAAGAACAACCTACCTCAGGCAATTCCATGAAGAAAGAAGCCGAGATCGTAACCTTCAGATTCGAGAAATCACCAACCGACAGTGGACAACCATGATACTTCGATATATGCAACTTTCTGAAGCATTTCCATGTCCCTCCTTACGCTACGAAGATTGAACGAAAGATGATTAGGAATCGATGTGCGAGGTTCTGTGTCCTGGGTGAGACGCTATACAAAGAAGCCTTCACCAAAGGAGTACTACTGCGGTGCATCACGACTGCTGAAAGAAAATATATCATCCAGAAGCACACGCTATTGCCAAGAATATGTCGCGCTCATCAAAGCTCCATCAGTTGCATTGAACCCTATAACCTCACCATGGCCATTCTCGAAGTGGGCCTTCGACGTCATCGGACCCTTCACGGACACAGTCGGGAATACTCTCAAGCATGCATTCATACTCACAACGACTAACTATTACACCAAATGAGAGAAAGCTGAGTCATAAGTCAGAATCATTGCTTCTACACTCATAAAGTTTATCATTCGAAACATCATCACCCGCTTTGGAGTACCCAAGATGTTCATCATCGATAATGGACCGCAGTTCATCACAGAGAAGAAGAAGAAATTATGCAAGGGATTCGTCATCGACCTACATCACTCATCGACATTTTATCCTCAGGGAAATGGACCAGCAAAGGCCGTGAACAAGACTTTGATCCAAATTTTGAAATGAACAGTGGAGACGAGCAATGGAGACGACTGGCCTGAACGATTACCAGAAGCACTCTGGGCTTATAGAACTTTTATTCGTACGATCACTGGCCAAACTCCCTATCTCCTCACATATGGGATGGAGGCAGTCTTACCCTACGAAATATAAGTACCATCCCTACATATCCAACTTGATGATGAGCTATCCTTAGAAGAAAGGAGGATTGCTCTACTCGCCGAGCTAGAACAATTTGATGAGACCCGTTTAAGGGCAGCTGATCATGCTCAAGTATACCAGAGGAGGATTGCCAAAGCCTATGATAGGAAAGTCCTTGAGCAAACTTTTGAAATTGGAGAATTAGTCTTGAAGAAAATCATGCCTTCCAAATACGCCCATCCAAAAGAAAAATTGAAACTGAACTGGGAAGGCCCGTATGTCATAGTAGCCGCATACCCAGGAAACACATACAAGCTGGTGAACTAGGATAGGGAAGAACTCCCTAACCCCTGGAACACCATATATCGTAGGAAATACTACCCTTCATACCGTGATCATCATATCTCGTAACCAGATACTTACATCTATCAACCTTACAGTCATCGAGACTCATTCATTGGTCGTACGCCTTCATTTTCCAGGATATCCTTAAAGGCTTCTGACCCATTGCTGACCTTCTTATTCGGGCAATCTGATCGAAAGGACTAGTGGAACACTTGACCTCTTCCAAAAGTATAAATAATACCCGATTCTCACCCCTTTCCCCTGCCATTGGAGGAGATGTTAAAGCACAAAAAAATAAAGATGTTAGGTTTAATCAAAACTCATCATTCTTATGTCAGCAGGTTGCTTTCAGAAAAAATATATATACACACATGCATAACTGAGAGAGAGCAATACGACGGGTGAACAAGTCAATGAGCCCAGGGAAGCATAAGTAAATTGTGAGGACATTTCTTGTAATCTTACTAAAAAAGTATAAGCGACCTGCAAGGGCATCTCTGGTGTCCCAATACTACTAGATATCGTCGTAAGGTGGTGGGAGGAGGACAAAATCTTGCTAACCATAGAATGAGAGACTTTTGATGGTGTCGAAGCATGACGAATAGCTCAATTATGGCACCCCATCCCCCTAAGAAAAAGACTGTTACCTATCTCTTTTTGAAATTTTCAGATACAAACTAATCCTTCATATCCTTGACCCTTATCTCCTCTTTCACCCCTTAATTTATATTTTCGGATAGTGAGTCAGAACCCTCCTAAGATATCCCTAGATATGAAATCAAAAACTTGTGAATGACGACTGATGCAGCCACTTACTATCTACCGGTCGCTCTCTACTACTGACTATGGGATAGGATGATTACTACCAAATGTAGAACCTCAGTATACGACTGATATGGCTAAAAGATTCCCCTGGTTTGGTGACAGTCTCAAGGAATTTCCTCGACACTAATTCATAAAAATGCATATCGCTCTTCATGGACCCAAGTGCTCACAAAAGAATCAGAGAAGCTCCATTGCACCTTGACACTGGGGCATTTATATTTTCAGAAAAGGAGTAAACTTGAGACCCTTGCTTGTTCACGGACAGATGTAGAAAATTGAAGTCGTCACCTTAGGAAGACAGCTGGAGATACCGCACTGCCTATCCCATCACGCTCCTACACTAGGACATTTTTTAGTTCTAGATTTTTCTTTCAGTTATTTACATTCCCTGTTGCACTATTTTCCTTTCTTGTAATAAAAATAGTAGTACGAAAGAGAAAAAGAAAAAAGAGAAAAAAAGAGAAAAAGAGACAAAAAAGAAAAGAAAAAAAAAAGGATAAATGATACAGTAATCGGCCTGAGACACCACCCTCCTTGACAATCAGCAAGGGGGAAAGTAGAATTACTAATAACTTTTTCCTCATGTGCAAATATAGAGCGACCCTCAGCTATTACTGGGCCAACTCAAAGAGCATCCAAGTTCCAATAATAGGGGATGACACCAAGAGCAAGTGGCTAAAGCTCAGAAGGTAAATCAAGAGTAAAAGTGAAAAAAGGTATATCTAAACTCAAAAGAATCTCTTTATATATATATATATATATCAATTTTTTTACATATATGACATCGGGGGCATACCCCCTATATATACAATAAACAAAAAGGAAAAGAAGCCAATCATACTCCCTATGCTGCCTCTGGGATGGCCGATCGCTATCCCCGGTATCATCAACCCGTGGATCAGGAGTCTGAACCTCTGAAGTCTCCATTACAGCCCCTGAAGTAGGTGGGCACTCCTTGGGAAGGGAAGGTCCAGCCACTGAACCCCCTCGGCCACCTGACTGACAGTCCGTCTAGACCGTGAGTGCAAAGGGCCCTCAGTAAGTAACTCCCGAATGATGGAGTCCTCACGAGCATAGTCCATGACACACTCACACGTCATATGACGAGGCTGACCAGCCCGAGAGCCAGTGCCCACCGACTTCGACTCGGCAAGAAGACCGACCATCCCACAGACTCCCCTCTCACTCCTCGCCACTCGATACTGCAGCCGATCTATCATACCCTGCATCTCTGATCGCCCTGACTGACGAGCATCCTCTATCACCTCAGTCTGATTCCCCTGCATGACGATCAGGTCTACCAACAGGTCCTCACGATTGTGTGTATCTCCAAGAACCCGCCTCGCTCCCGGAGTGGCATGCACCCGTGCCACCTCTAGACGCGACTCCTCTAGCTGACGAGCCTGCATGATAGCACAAAATCAAGAACCAAATACACTCGCAAAGGAAGGAAAAGCTAAAGAAGAGAAAGAAGTATACCAGATTTGCCCTCTCCCGGAGAAGGCGCCCAACAATCGCGACGGTCACTGGGTCTGGATCGGTGGGCGGCGGAGGATGAGCCTCAGACGTAGATGGCTGCAACACAAGATAGAAAGGAAGAAACATTAGATGATGTTACGACTGGAGAATCAAAAATGAAATATAACTACACCAACTACAATATACCTGAGTAGGGGTAGGAGTAGACTCCTGAGGGGGAGCCTCGAGAGCAGAGTCAGGGATGACCTGCATAAGAACACAAAAAATATAGCTAGTCTGTTAGATAAAACCAAATCAACAGAAACGAAAACAACTAATACACACACATACTTGACTCTCCGAACGCAAAGAGGCAGCCGTAGCCTCCCGAGTCTGGAAGTCCTCAGCAACCTGACGCTAAAAATATGCAACACATTATTAACCAATGATGCTAGATAACACAAGACAAGATAACTCAGAAGACCGAAGAAACTCACCCAGTGCTCTAGCTTAGCTCGAAGCTGAGCTATCATGGGATCCTCCTGACTCGACGAAGTGGCCGAAGAAGGATCGAATGCTGGAGTAGATCTCCCAGCGCCCGCTAACTCTGACCTCTGCAATGTATATGACAAACGCATCAGAAGAAGTTACGAAGCAAACCATGCTAACAATTAATAAAACCTAAAATTAAGACAAAACACTCACCAATCGGTCAATCTTCGAGCATAGACTGCCTCCACCTCACGACCGGCCCGCTTCTCACAGCAGCTCGACCAGCGCTGTCTGGCGGGCAACCTCGCCCTCCCTCTTAGTCTAGCAAACATAAGGAAAATCAAATAAAGCAATTACACCAAACTAACGAGAAACCAGATGAATATCTGCTAAACAACAAAAGTAGGTAAACCAACTCACCAGAGATCGTCGGGTCTCTGCCAGTTGTGCCCTTAGCTCGTCCTTCGCCCTCCTGGCCTAGTAGATGGAATCTGTTAAAGAGCACAACATCTCCTCATCAGGATGAGGAGCGCTCCTTGTTTGCTCCATCGCCCGGTGTAGAGAGTCTATCGCTCCACGAACCCCCACACCAAGGTGGCCCTCCTCGAGCGCGACCAACCACTCCCTCAGTGTTGAGGTGGACTTAGGACCGCCCACAACAAAAGAATTGCTCACATGGAAGGGACGCGTGAAGAGTTGACCACTCTCAATCTCTCGAAACCACCTTGTAAACTCTCGGGCATCCACCTCATCGTGTGCCTTGATAACCTTGGTCCCCCCAGCTTTAAAATATGCAATCTGGGCCTCCATCCGCGATGCAAAGTTTCGGCTAGAGGGACTAGTCATCCTCTTCGCCACCTTGTGGGGAATCTCTGGAGGGACTCCCTGAGGGAGCCCCAACAGTTTAGCCGCCCGAGAAAGGTGGATATGCTCCACCTTCTCAAAGCAGTGGACCCAGATGTCCACGACAAAGAAGGGCCTGCCAGACTGGATCGCTGGCTACTCAACATCCTCCCCGGCTGCATAGGGCCTCCAAGTCACGTACAACCAGAAACGAGGAAACAATCATTAGTAAACCCAAAACTCAAAAAGACTAAGACCTTAACAATGTAGACAACACATACTTGCCTTGCATGCATATCCTCGAAGAGACCTCGCGCAGTTTGCAGGTTCGAAGACCGGCAACGATGTCCTAATGCCCTCCGCCACACGTGCATCCACGAGAATGTGATAATGATCTCTGATTGGACCCGCGAGAGTAAGAAAGCAAAGTGGTCGTACGCCCAGAACTGGAAAAATACCAAAACAGTCACTAAAATGAGAAACTAAACAACTAGGACTATCAGAGAACCAACAATTAACGAAGACACACCTGAAGAAAATGAAGAAAACCTCTAATGGTGGCTACACCTCTCCCTCTGCGATACAACTGCTCGTAGAGGAGTGCCAACACCACCGCACCCCAGGCATAGGTGGGGACTCGGTCCAAGTTCCCGAGAAGTGTAAAAAACAATCCGATAATGTATCCCCGAGTGGAAGAAGAAAAGAGTACTGCTCCGAGGAAGTGCATCAAGAACGCACAAAGCACTCGATCTGCAGCCACTCCTGGCTCCACTACAGGATCTCGGTGCGCCATTGCCTCACAACGCGCCTGAAATGGCCCTCTCGGCTCCGAGTGGTGTCTTGGAGGGACAAAGCAGCTAGTGAACATATAACAAAACCAGGTGACACGGACCACTCTTGTCCCCAATCCGCTAAAATGATATGCGACCCCAAGAATCTCCTCGCATACCCCCAGGTAGTCTCCCTCCATCCGACCGGTCACCGGATCCCCCTCGAATCTGAGTCCGATAATGCGGACCCAGTTCTCTGGGGACGCCAACATCAACCCAACTGGGAAGAGCAATGCCTGCTGCTCATCTCTCCACCTCTCCAAGATCGCCTCGATTAGACCTCGGTCGAGCTGAAAGGGCTCCAACTCCAAAATTGACTCGAAGCCGAAAGCCATCAATCGCGCCTGTTGGAACTCAGGTAGAGCACGGTACCAGGCATGGGACTCTGACCACGCGGTGCTGATAGCCAGCATCGGGGGCTCCTAACAGGTGATAAACGAAAAATAGAAAAGGAAAAGAAGAACAATATAAGACTAATAACTACAAAAATGAGCAACAAATAAACCTAAGCTTAAATAAAATAAAGCAGTAAAACAATAACACATGCGATGGTCACAAACTGCAACAATAATCTATAAATTAAGCATGCGAAAGATGATAAAAGACATAACAATAAAGTAAATATGACCTAAAACTAGATACAAAGATGATGTATGAATGCACACACACGTGCTTTAGATGCAGGTTCGACGTAAATTTAAAAGGTTTCCAAATCCTAAGAAGTCTAAATCATAACCTAAATGCCTAAGTAATAAAAGAAGACTCTTGCTTACGGGTACCTACCTGGTCTTGCGTGAAGAACTCGTCCAGAGGGATGCGTATCGCACCCTCACCCTGAGGCGGGATAGCACCATCCTGATCATCCTCCTCCTCATCACCACCCTCCGGTGCTTCCTCCCTCACCACCATCTCAGTATCACCCTCCACCATGGTCTCAGTGCTAGTACGAACCTCGAAAGTCTCACCGATCTCCCCCGTCATCATCCCCTCTAACTCGAAAGTAGTAAAGTCGACTCCATCACCACCCTTAGACTCCATCTCAGAAAGAAAAGCTTGAAAAGCTAAGAAGAATGGAAGAAACGATGCTCGAAACAGATGGGTGGATTGCAAAATATCGTAAAAACACGAAAAGCAGGACACTAGGAAGCAAGGAAAAGAAGAGATTCGAGAAGAACACGGATAGCGTAGTTAAAATGAGAATTTCTGAAGATTATATAGGACGCGACCTAATTGAGCGTTGTGAAAAGGGCGCTCAATTGGATTGAGCGCAAGGAAAAGGGTGCATAAGTCAGATCACGCACCTGTATATTGGTGCATAATTGATTTGTCGCCCGCCCAAAAGTCGATCGCGTGCCTGTATTTCGGCACGCAATTCAAAAGCCACCTGCACAGTGACCAGCTGACTTTTCTATTATGTGCACCCTACATGGTGTGTAATTGGAATACGTACCCGCAAATGGACGCACAATTGATGCCTCAAACACCTGGATTATGCGTGCCTATCTTTGCGCGCAATAGAGTTAAGCACACTACGCACTGCGCGCAATTTCCCAGGTACAACAAAATAACTTGGCTGCAACAACCAAAGGTGAACTTCTATACTTAGTTACGTCTAGGACTATCTATAGCTCAGAGCTAACATGCCTATGTCGAGGCACCCTAAAAGTAAACAAAATATGCCCCCCACGAACTTAAAAATTCAAAACGACCGCCACTTAAAACATTAAAACCCGTCAAAGTCCGTCAAAACCCGAACCAAGTTGACACTATACCAAATCAAACTAAAAAATGCCCAAACACTTTAGATCCCAAAATTCTTCAACCCAAACCTAAAATGCACTTGATTAAACCAAACTAAATAAACTAAGCCAAATTAAAATTATCCAAATTCAAAATTTTCTGCTTATAAATGTGAAAAATTATAACAAATTACATCGAGGGCATCCCCCTGAATACAACATTTTTGAATTTAGGACAAACACTCAAAGATACCCGAACCCATAAACATAAAGAAGAGACATCCCTAAAAGAAACGCCCAAAATAGCAAAAGATGATGGAAAAGCTTGGGGAGGAAGTGCATCCTGAATGAATTCTAACACAAAGCTCATCTTCACTCAATAATTCTCCTGAGATGCTGCTTATGATGCAATTCGTTAAGTTACACAACCAAGCGTCGGCATCGCAGAGCCCCGAGTTGGCATAAAAGAAAGAGTGGCTCACAGAAAGCCATCCAGAATCTGAGGTACACACCTATGGAAGGCCAATCTTGGAAACCCCCAAGGGAATGCCAACCAGAAGATAATTCTCAGAGGCTACCAAGGAGCAACTGGCGTTCGTCACGAGAACTCTGGCACAACTCTTTCCTTTGGTTTCCTTTCCCCCTCCTTTGACTCTTCCATCTCTTCCCCTAGCATGGTAGCAATTCGAGTGCTACCCCACATTCCCAATACCGCTCATCCTTAAAAATATAATAATAATAACAATAATAATTACAAATCTTTGGAAAGCATAACATCTAAAAAATATATATAATAACAACAAAATAATAAAATGCCCCAAATTCAAAGTTATAAATAAAGTTCAAAATAAAATCAAAGCCCTTAAGCCCCTATTTATAAGTTAGCCCCCCTTCACCACAATGTGACAAATGCCACATTCATAAATACCCTCCATCTAATTAAATCTAAATAAAACACATACCCCCCTAACAGACCATAATCCATGGCTAACTTAGATCAACTAATAAACACACGCCACTTACCCCTCAAGGAAACACAAATCCTGCACAAAGCAGATAAACCAGTAGGATTGAAACATCTAACACCCATCTAAATTCTAGAAATTAAACTCACACACCTTTGGCAAGTGTCACCTTAAACTAAACCTTAAAACAGAAAAAGACAAACAAAACTCATACCTTAAACAAAACAAATGTTGAGAATTTCTTAAAACTCCCAGAGGTAAAACTCTAACCCTTTCGGTCCACATGATAACCCCAGGAAAATATTAAACTCACCAAATAAAACTCGAGTCAAATCAAATCAAACAGAATCTTAAATCAATCTTGAATAAATCTTGAAATAAATCCTGAAATAAATCTTGAAATAAATCTGGGAATAAATCCTGAATTAAATCAATAAATCTCAAATAAATCCTAAAGGAAAAAAAAAACCTAAACCCTAAGTAAAATTAAATCCTAAAAATAGATCAAAACAAATCCTATAAATTCTAAACAAATCCCGAATAAATCCTTAATAAAACCAAATAAAGTTTTAAATAAATCCTAAATATAAATTCTAAATAAATCTTAAATAAATTCTAAATAAGTCAAATAAAATCCTAAATAAAACCAAATAAAGTTTTAAATAAATCCTAAATATACATTCTAAATAAATCTTAAATAAATTCTAAATAAGTCAACTAAAATCCTAATAAAGCCAAATGAAGTTGAATAAATCCCAGTAAATCTTAGAGCAAATAGATGCCCGAATAGAGCTAATTAACGCTCAGAACAAGATAAGCAATAAACAATAAACATTAATAAGAATACAATGAATAAAGCATCTCTTTATTGATATAATAAAATTTTGCATCTGTCACCGGAGGCCTACCTCCTGAACATACAATCCGAAACAAAAGCCTAGAACCTACAACCTAGTACCGGACACAAACCCGAAACTTGATGCACAGAGCATCCAATCAGAAGCAACAGAAAGGCAGGGAGAGGATTGTTTGGGGAACAACCTTTCCATCCATTAGGAGGACTTCCTCCCGCCATCTTCACCTCCTAACTATAATGAAGGATGTGTAGCATACCTCAATTTCGGATACCTCCCAAGCCATAACCGCACCTTCGCCCAAGGCCACTTCAGGACAAAGAACGCGTGAAACAATAAAAATCGAAAGAAATGACATACCCTATATTCGTTCGCTCAGATAAAGAGAGAGGATGAAGAAAAGACAGAGCAAATTCGGATATATATATAGGCACTTGCCTAATTGAGCGCCAGAGACATGGCACACAATCCAATTAAGTGCAGAAAAATATGTGCGCAAACCAAATCTGGCGCGCAATTAAATTATCGGCTGTCCTGAAGAAACCCGACGAGTCGATCCCGAGCTGGGAACATGGCGCACAATCAAATTACACGCACATATGATTGTGCAGAATTCGAAAGGTCGCCCGCACTGTGGCCAAGTGACACTCCAATCATGCGCATGGAAGTTGGCACATAATTGGATTACACGCACACACTCAAACGTGCAATTGACCCCTTGAACCTCTCAATCGTGCATGCCTAACTAGGCGCACAATTGAATTAAACACCCCGCACCAGGTGTGTAATTTCTGGCTATAACACACACCTCGAACCAAATACACACCCTGACCAAAACAAACATGTTCCCTTGATAAAAACCCTGACAAAAAAAACATGCAAGCAACATGCCCTATTGTAATAAGACACACATAATCACCTTAACTCATCACAAACCAATCAAGGATGAGGACGTCTCCCCGTCATCCCATCGCAACCAAATCACCCACTGACGACCTACTGGGAATTCACGTCCCACCACAATCAAAATTATTCCTCGGAGTCTCATTGCGTACTCACAAGTACACGTGACCACTCCCAGCACCCGCTGCACAAAACAAGCCGTCAATAAAACAAAATCATCACTCATGGCCCCATCGCCCCCTCGCGACACAAGGCAAGAAATAATAATGACAAAGTAGCCAATCACGCTACTTGCCCCATCACAATCAGGATCAATCCCCCTTGTCCCATCGCCCACCGACCAAGGAGAGAGATAAGCCATTGATATCCCATCACACACCCCCACAATAACCCACATCTCATCGCAACAGAACACACATAACCAATGCTATTTCAACACTGGTCTAAATCAGCCACGCCCTCGTGTTCCATCGTGATGCCAAAAAACCCAACCACGTAACCTTACATGCCATGTGACCGAAGGTAGGCTCGACCAATGTCCCATCACGAAAAGCCAGAATGAGCCTCGCAAAGACCCCATCACGTCACCGAGGCCAAAACCAAGTCCCGTCATGATCTCAAAACACCATTCAAACCAACCCCAAGACATCACCTGTCGAAGAAAAGAGACGCCATCATCGTCCCATGACGACGTCAAAATAGCCAAGAATCATCAAACCAATCCCCCATCATACACTCACAAACATGTTCCGTCGTGATGCAACTACAATTTGATCTCCTCATATAACCCAAGATCTGCCAGAGAAAGAAACAAACATAGCTTTTCTCATGACATAACCACCAATGTCCCATCACCCACTACACTTCCCTGAGATTTTGTCACATTATCCCGCATAGCAACCAGAAGGGAAGGCTCATCCAATATCCCATCGCAATGAGCTGAACCTCCCTCCAAACGCCATACCACGACAATCATCACGTCCCATCGCGATGACTCCTGAATACTCAACCACGCGGCAGTCACTAGACTCCACCGCAATCTAAACACACTCTCACTGATAGAAGAGGAGGATAAACCCTCCACCGTCCCATCGCACCGATAACCAGTGAGCCCCTACCATTACAGAAATCAGAAGAAGAGAGGAAACCCTCCGACATCCCATTGCACCCAACACATATCAAGTCCCATTGCCAACATCCCATTAAGCAATTTAGACATCCCGTCACACTGACAACCATCATCTCCTATTACAACAATCACCGGAGAGGGAGGAATAAACCCTCTAATGTCCCATCATGTGACCCCGCACAACCAACAAGAATGAAAGATAGGGAAAACTAATGTCCCATCACAAACCACACCCTTCCAAAATGTCCCATCCTGACACTCCTACTGGAAGATAAAGCAGCGCAGGGAGTCACCTTGACAATGCATAAATACCAACAAGAAGGCTTTGAGTTCATGTGAAAAAATTCACAAAAAAAAAGCTTAGTAGCTCGAAGGCCATAAAGCCCATTGATACGAATGATGTGGGTGGTTGTGTGATTTCTCATGCTTGCACAGAGAGCTCGAGTCCTTGCAGCAACTCCACTCCCCATAAACTTTTGTCCCATTGCGTAACCTCACCTGCCAAGCAAAGGCGACTCAAACCAGAAGAAGGAGCCGCTCGTAGTCCCATCACGACAAAACCACAGGAGCAACAGCCAGCTAGTCCCACCGCAAGCAAAAGCCTCTCGCCGACAACAATTTAGGTAAGTAAAACACCCTTTTTACTCGATATTCTCTATAAAATATAATTACCTAATATTAATTCAAACATTTTCAAAAATCGTCTTTCTCGACGCGCGAATCACTGTAGTCCTCCCATAAGAGACAATCATCAGTATTCGTCGAGAAGGTCAGACGGAGCATCTGGTATACAATGTGTTGTCTTGACAACCACATAAACGGTCGGGTCCACAAATCCCGCTCTAGTGGATCTGCTCAGTGACATCTCGAAAGCCATGATTTTCGTAGATTTACCACCAATTGATCTTAAGTTAAAATCCTCAAATTTCTATATATATATATATGTACTTTCAAAAGCAAAATACAGAATAAAAAATAAACTCTCCTATCTATCAAAATTTACTTCTCATCATTCCAATCTGTTCCTTCCCCTAAGAAATCGAACACTAAATTTACTCAACTCTGAGAAATCACAAAAGTCCACTGGAAAAGGACACCTGACGCGTCATTGGTGTGAGCAATGACACGCCCAATCTGACATGAGTTGCGAAAGCCTTCACCATTACATGGTATTACATCTTATTAGGTCTCTGGACCTTATCCCTAGAAATTCGTATGACACCCCCGTACCTCGACTGTGTCATTTTTCCATTGTTTGACTGCCCCTTGCAGAAATTTACGCCATGTGATGGGATGCCCCTTGCACCCACAGATGAGGATATGATGATTCTCTTACCATTTGACTGCCCCTTGCAATAGGTCGCGACATGCGACAGGATGTCCTTTGCACCCACAGATTATGATACGCCAACTTCCCCCGTTGACTACTACTCATAGCAGGTCGCGATATGCGCCCCTTGCATCCATGACAAGGAATACACCTTTCGATAGCTACCACTGGACCCTCGAATGCACCACTTTAGCTTGCGCTGATAGATAATAAAGCCAAGTATTTTATATTAGCATCCCCAGTCCACCTTTGTGATTTCCCAAAAGAAACGAGAAGACACCCTTGGAAGAGGGGTGTCTACTTCTTTAACACATTCTCACTTCCCAAGAATGCGCCGAAGAGGGGCATATGTAGACACCCTAACTTTGCCCTCTCAGAGTATATAAACCTATTTGGTCAACCTTTGACCTTGCCCACCACTTTTAAAAGAGACTTACCTTCTCTGAAAGCCTTAAAACCCTAATACAGGGGCCACATACTGAAATAATAGTACATGGCTGAACACAGGCTGAAATAATAGCCCTGTAGTCTGGACCCGACCTAGACCGGGGAAAATCCCTAATTCTATGCCCTTCCGGATGTGCGCAATTAGATTGCACGCCTGCATGCCGATGCACAATTGGTCTCCTTTGGACCAGGCTTACCTTCCTGCAGACCGGCTTAGGAGTGGATTGCGCGCTCTGTCTCGCATGCGCAATCTGATTGCACGTCCGACCATCGACGTGCAATTTCCTCCTTTTGACCTAGACTCTAATTCCTTAGACCACCTAAACTCCCCTATTAAGCGCCTAAAATGGAGTGCTTAATCAGATTGCACGCATCAAATAGGGCGCGCAATTAGTTCCAAGCAGATTGGAACTATGACACCTGGTTGAGCTAGTCAGCCGGTCACTCACTGAGTCGTGATCCACTCAAAGTGTATTAAGCGCCTGGAACAAGGCGCACACTTCAATTAAGCGACCCAGACAGGGCACGTAATTGAATTCCACCGACCATTTAAGCACACCCCACAGGGCGCGCAATTAGCGAAATACCTATAGATAGACCCCCTTACCTCATAAACAAGACACATCACAACGCGTCAAGCCTTGGAATTTTTGAAAGCTTAGCGATTTCGAGGATTCTCTCTCCGACGCCTACCTTCAAGTAATTTCTTTAGTTCTAGTTCTTAATTCCCTTTTTAGTTGTAGGTTCTAGTTCTTAGGTTCTAGACTTTTAGTTCTTAACTTCTAGTCTTAAATCTTAGGTGTTAATCCTAGGTTTTAATTTTAGTTTTTAATTTTAGTTTCTGGTTCTAGTTCTTAGGTCCTAGAACCAGTTCTTAATTTTAGTCTCTAGATTTCGAGTTCTAGCTCTTAAATTCTGATTTCAGATCATAGATTAATGTTAAGGGTCAGCTCTTAATTTCTAGAGTTTAGATTTTAAATTCTAGTTCTTAGGTCCTTTTTATCTTAGTTTTTTTTTTAGTTTTAGTTCTATATCGTAATTATAATTTTCAATTCCAGTCTGAATTCCGAACTTCGAATCTTATAAATTCATAGATTTTGATCCACAAATCCACATTTTTTAAATTAAAACTTAGTATTTTTCAATTAAAATCATTTCCAAAAATGATCCTCAGCCAACCGATTTGTCCAAGGGAGCTTACGGAGGGTATTCGGGAACAGGGCCGATCCTCCTTAGCATAGCGGGCCCGAACCTCTTTTTTTTAGACTTCTAGTAGAAATAGGAAACTTAAAATAATTAGATTTCTAGTAAAAATAGGATACTTGAAATAATTAGACTTCTAATAGAATTAGGACATTTAAGCTAATTAGACTTTCTGAAAGAATTAGAATATTTGAATTAATTAAAAATCTAATTAGAGTTTTAATAGGAGTAGAATACCTAAATCCGTTAGAATTTTGATAGAATTAGGATATTTGAGTCAGCCAAGATATTTAGATTAATTAGACTCTTAATAGAATTAGGAGACTAATATCAATTAAACTTCTAATAGGATTAGGACTTTAGATAATTAGACTACTAGTAGAACTAGGAGATTAGTTCAATTAAACTTTTAAAATAATTAAAATGTTTAGAATAATTAGATTCCCTGTAGGATTAGGAAAGACTAAAAGACAATTAGACTTAGAGCAGAAGAAAGAAAACAAAATAAACATTCAGGTGACCCAGTGCTGCTGACATCGACAAGCTGATGATTCAGTAAAGAAGTCGAACCCATACCCCGAAAAGGCGTGATCAGTGACGTGTTGCAACGTCGATAAATATCTGCAGCTGGCGATCACAACGAATAAGGTATTTTCTTCCTAGAATTTACCTTTTCTTTTTATTTTCATACTTTCCACCCTCCATCAATCGCCTTACATCAAAGTCCACATAGACCAATTTAGGCCACTTATTTCGGGGACTAAGGGACCCAAAAAAAGTGCGTACCAACAATTTTGTCTAAGGCAGGTGTCACAATAGATCCAACGAAGATTCAGGTAGTGGCAGATTGGAAGCAACCAACGACGATAACAGAAATTTGCAGTTTCCTCGGTTTAGCTGGGTACTACAGAAGGTTTGTAGAGGGATTCTCTAAGATCTCAAGACCACTCACCAAACTTACAAGGAAGGATGTTAAGTTTGAGTGGACTGAAGAGTGTGAGAAGATTTTCCAAGAGCTTAAAAGGAGACTTACCTTCGCACCAGTTTTGGCTATTCCATCAGGCATTGGTGGATTTGTTGTTTATAGCGACGCTTCTTACAACGGGTTAGGTTGTGTGTTGAACCAACATCGGAAAGTCATTGCATACAGGTCTAGACAATTGATGAACCACCAGAAGAATGACTCAACACACGATTTGGAATTAGCAGCGGTGATCTTTGCATTGAAAATATGGAGACACTATTTGTATAGAGAAACATTTGAGATCTTCACAGATCGTAAGAGCCTCAAGTATTTATTTACACAGAAGGAATTGAATATGAGGCAACGGAGATGGATCGAGTTTCTAAAAGATTACGATTTCTCCATTTAATATCACCCAAGCAAGGCTAATATTATTGCGGATGCCTTGAGTAAAAAAAGTTTGGCTCAATTATCTAGCCTGATTATGGGGATTCGTAGATGAAAACTATTAGAAGATCTTTCTCTGTATGACAAAAAGATCGAGGTTCAAGATTCAGGTGCCTTGTTGGCAAACATCACAGTTCGGCTGACGATCTTTGATCAAGTATATGAACTTCAGATGAAATATACAAAGTTAGCAAAGATCAGACGAGGAGTGACAGAAGGCATAAATTCTAATTTCTCCATAAGGGAGGATGGATCGCTAATGTTTAGAGGACGTCTATGTATACCAACCGATGCCGATCTCTGGCAAACTATTTTAGATGAAGCACACTAATCAAGATATACTATTCATCCTGGTGGTATGAAGATGTACCAAGACTTAAAGAAGAATTTCTAGTGGCGAGGTCTGAAGAAAGATAAAGCTGAGTACGTTTTAAGATGTTTGGTGTGTCAGCAAGTGAAAGTACAGACATCCATCCAGTTTGCTACAACCTCTGCCAATACCAGAGTGAAAATGGGAGCCAATATCCATGGAATTCATTTTTGGATTACCACGGACGACAAGATGACATAATGCCATTTGGGTGGTCGTTGATAGACTAACCAAATCAGCTCATTTCTTATCGTACAACACTACATATACAACAAGTAAAGTGGCAGATCTGTATATGAAGGAAATTGTCTGATTACATGGTATTCTAAAGAGCATTGTTTCAGATCGTGACCCATTATATACGTCTCAGTTTTGGCAAAAGTTTCAAGAAGGAATGGGTATGAGATTAAATTTCAGTTCAGCATTCCACCCTCAGACAGATGGATAGATTGAAAGGGTGAATAAGGTAATTGAAGATATGCTCAGAGCATGTATGCTTAATTTTAGAGGATCATGGGATCAACATTTACCATTGATCGAGTTTGCATATAATAATACTTACTAAGCAAACATTGGTATGGCTCCTTATGAAGCTTTGTATAGGCGTCGATGTAGATCTCCGCTCAATTGGGAAGAAATCGGAGAGAAGTTGTTTTAGGACAAGAAATACTTGAAAAGGCTACTGAAGCAGTATGTTGGATTTGAGAGAGACTAAAGATTACTCAGAGCTGACAGAAGAGGTACGCTGATTTGAAACGAATGAGTGTGAACTTCCAGGTCGGGGACCATGTATTCCTAAAGATTTCACCTCTGAGAGGAGTAATGTGTTTCGAGAAGCGTGGGAAGCTAAGTCCACGCTATATCGGACTTTATGACATTTTGGGAAGAGTTGGAGAAGTTAAATATAGGGTCGCATTACCCCCGTAACTTGATAGGGTACACAATGTGTTTCACGTGTCGGTGTTAAGAAAGTACATGAAAGACCCAAATCATATCCTCAATGAACCATCGTTCAAAATTTATGAGGATTTAACTGTTAGAAAGGAACCTATTCAAATACTTGGCCGGAAGGAGCAGGTACTGTGTAAGAAGCACATTCCCTTAGTATTGGTAAAGTAGAAGAATCATTCCCGAGAGGAGGCTACTTGGGAGCGTGAAGCGGAAATTCTCAACCAATACCCAAATTTGTTCAATGAAACTTGGGAGAATGTTGATGTCATGTAATTATTAATGCAAATGGTGCTAGATTGTATGACTTGTTTAATCTATGTAAAGACACCATTGTGGAGTTGAATGATAATGTTCAATTAGAATTGAAAGATCGAACCCACAAAAACATATAGAAAAAGACATGTTGCAACAAATTAAGGTTTTCTATCAAAACTGATCGATCGAAATAAAATTCGATCGAGTGTGAAAACCGATCGATTAAATGACCAAATAGAGAAACATGAGTTTATCAGTTTAAATTGATCGATCAAAGTCCAAACCAATCGATCGAAGTCCAAATTGATCGATCGATATGAAAACTGATCAATCGAATTATAAACCGATCGATCGAATTTTATCGAGCAGTTAAGTTCTTAAGGTCGACAGGGTTCGTTAAGGGTCGATAGAATCATTTATATGAAAACCAATCGATCGAATCAGAAATCGATCGATCAAAATTTTTTGAGAGACTAAGTTTTAAAGGTCAACAGGTTGAGTTTAAAAGCCGATAGACTTCGTTAATTGCTTAAACTGATTGATCGATTTGAGGAACCGATCGATCGATTTGGTTAGTATAGAAGGAAATCGAGTTTAATTATTTTCATTTGCTCAAAACTTTTGGGGTTTTCTTTTGGAGCTTCGTTGCTATTTCTTGAGGGTTTTCTAGCGCCGATCTTCAGTTGTCGATCTTCAACCTTTAGAGTTCGAGTCTTCACGAGTCCGACTCCGAATCACTTCTAGAGGTAAAATCACACCTTTTCTTTAGAAATTTCTTAAATTTCTTAAGTTGAAACCCTAGTTTTTAGAGTTTTCTTGAAGGCACCAAAGGGCAAACAGACTACAAAACCATCGACTTCGAGGCAACCCACGACACATTCGGGTTCTTCGCGTCGACCACCACCATTAGAACGACCCAACGCATGGTGGGCGGCAAAGGATTTCATGCCTGAGTGGACCTTTGACCCAGCTCTTTTCTGTGAGATACCATTGACTCGATGGGCTTTAGATTATGTTGAAAAGGCTGAGCTTAGCAATCTGCTCAAACCCTTAGGAGACTATTATTACCCTAGGTTGGTTCGTTTGACAAAAAAGCGATTTACACTAAAATTGATAATAGAGAGTATAAATTTGACTATGACTATATAACAGATGCCTTAGAATGCTATGCGGACTATGGCGCTAACTTAGATTTGATGGGACCCTACCCCGAAGACTTAGATTTCCATGATGTGTGTACACAGATGACCCAGGGTAGACAAGGATCCGGCCAAGCGATAAAAAAGGCCGATTTACCTCGTGATGTGTGGATGTTAGACACCATCTTCAATTGCATTCTTTACCCGATGAGGCACAGGACAGAACGGGTTGGAGTTATGCAACAAGCACTGTTTTCAGCATTTACGGGGAGTTGGTTTCATGCACTAGAAGTGGTTAGAGATGGCATTGTATATGCCAAAGGGATAATGTTGGAGGGCGGAGCGAGCCCTAAGGATAAGATACCCTACGCTCGTCTGATATCGAGCATGATAGAGGATTATATGGGAGGAGGAGAAGAATATGATATTTCCGAGACAGAGCCTCGGTTAACTGATAATAAAAAACCCTACTCGTTTAAGGATTGGAAGAAAACATATAATCAGTTGGACAAGAGTGTGTGAGCAAGAGGGTTGAAGCCAGCACCAGCTGTAGCACAAGGACCTGAGCAACCAGCACCACCTGCTCAGCCACAACAGCTAGTACCATGTCATGTGCCAGCACCTTAGCATTAAACAACTGCAATGATTGATGATGTTGTCGCTCACATGACTCATTTGGAGGAGAACAATCGTCTATTGCATCGTCGTATGGACTACCATGAGGGCATTTTTACACCCTCATGCAACACGCCTGTAGACACCCCCATTTTGCCCTCTCAAAATATGTAAACCTATTTGGTTAACCTTTGACCTTGCCCACGATCTCCGAAAAAGGACTAACCTTCTCCGAGGATTGTAAAACCCTATACGAGGACCATGCAGTGAAATAATAGTACATGGTTGAGACCTAGGCTGGAACAATAGCTCTATGGCTCGGACCTGACTCAAACCTAGGAGAATCTCGAATTATGCGCCTAGTATAGCGCGCGTGACTCGATTGCACGCCCCATGGCTGGCGCGCAATTGGTCCCTCTTGGACCAGGATTTCACTTCTTGAGGACCGCCTTAGACCACAATTATGCACCATTAGTCCATTTTAGACTGGCCTTATACCCTTCTAGAAACCGCCTAAGACATGATTGTACGCCCTACCTAGCGCGTGTAATCGAATTATGCACCTCATCACAAGTGCATAATTGGTTCCTAAGCGAACTTGGTCTCTAACTCTCTAGACCGCCTGAAATTCCCTATTAAGCGCATGAATTCAGGCGCTTAATTGATTGAGCGCACTAATCAGGGCGCAAAATTAGTCTAATTTGACTAGGACTGGGCTACCCGACTGAGCCAGTCAACTGGTCATTCACTAAGTCAGTCACCGACTCAAAGTGATTGTGCGCTTGAAACAGGGCGCATAATTCAATTGGGCACACCAGACAAGGCGTATAATTGAAATTCACCGACCAATTGAGCGCACCCCATAGGGCGCGCAATTGACCAAATACCTTTAAATAGGACCCACCACCACAACTCAAAACACACAATTTTCGACACATTTTTCTCTCTCGAGTTCCTCACTTTCAAGCTTAGGATTTCGAGATTCCTCTCTGTGGCCCTGGCCTTAGGTATACTTTTCTTTTATTTTTAATTCTTCTAGTTCTAGTTCTAGTCCTTAGTTCTAGTTCTTAGCTCTAGATCATTGGTTCTAGACTTTAGGTTTTTAAGCTTTTAGTTCTAGATCATAGAGTTTAAATCTCTTTAATCCTTAATTCTTACCTTTTTTCCTGGTTCTAGTTCCCAGCTCCTAGAACCAGTTCTTCCCTTTTTTAATTTTAGTTCTAGATTTAAGTTCTAGCCCTCTAGTTCTTAAATTCTAGATCTTAGATCTTAGGTTTTAATCTAAATTTCTAGTTTTTTGATTTTACTTCTTAGTTTATAGAATCAGTCTTTAATTTCAGTCTTAAATTTAGTCTTAGAATTTCCATATCTAGTTCTAGAATTTTAATTCTAATTTTTAAACTTGATTCTCCATTTTCGATTCGTAAATCCATAATTTGAGAATAAAAATTAATTTTTTTCAATCCATATTATTACTAAAATAATCCCTAGCTACCCAATTTACCTAAGGGAGTTTACGGAGGGTACCCGGGAACGGGGCCGATCCTCCTTAGCATAGCGGGCCAAAACCTCTGTTTCAGATTTTTAGTAAAATTAGTATATTTACTTTAATTAGAATTTTTAATAGAATTACTATATTTTTAATTAATTAGAGTTTCAATGGAATTAGTATATTCCTAATTAGTTTCCATAGAATCAACATATTTTCATTCTTAGTAGGATTAGGAGGCTTAATTAATTAGATTTCTAATAGGATTAAGATATTTAAATTAATCAGACTACGAGTTAGATTAGGAGGCTTAGTCGAATTAGAATTCCCTGATTAATTAGACCCCTAATAGGATTAAAATTAATTGGATCACTAATAATATTAAGTAAATAAAGCAGTCAAAAGTCACAATAAGAGTAGGAAAGGTGAAAAGTAGTTAGAAGAGAATTAGGAAAACTAGCCTAACTAAACTTATAGGCGACTCAGTGCTACTGACATCAGTCGGCCATTGATTTAGTAAAGAGAACAACCCATATCTCCTCCCTGGAAGGCGTGATCAGTGATGTGTTGCAGCATCGATAAATATTTGCAGTTGGCGATCGCAACAAACCAGGTATTTCCCTGAGATTCACCTCTTTATTTTCAGTACTTAATAACCTCTAAAAACACCAACCAAATTGGGCAACTATTTCAGGGGACCGAAAGGGACCCAGAAAAAGCGCATACCAACAGACTGGTGATCACGATGGGATGTCTTGTTGCCAAAGCCGCCCGTGTTTAGTTAAGTTTTCTTTTTTTCTTATTAGTTTTTTTTTTTTAGTTTCATTACTTTTCGCATTTAAGTCTACTATCAAGAGCACATGTGCATACACCAGAGGCTCGAGATGTTAGGAATACGAAGGATTAGAATTAGTGACCCGCCGTTATGGGGGTACCATAAGAACCCGTTATACCATGAGCAGCCACTAGAAGACTCAACGTGATGCAACCTCGAAGTCAACATGGTCGGCGGTGAGGAAACTCCGTTCACACCCTTGAGCACCAGCCACAACGACGGACACAGAGACAACGGCTTCGGGCAAAACTTCACAGCTTAGTAATTTGTACACCTCAGTGTCTAGAAATTACAAAGGGGAGGAGATGAAGCCGACGAACTACTCCACGGCTTAGCCGTAGCATACGAGATTATCAAAGAACGACGGGAGGTGGAAGAATGAGAATGATAAAGACAGGAGAGGCCACCCCCTACTCCGATGACGATATCACCGCACGTGTCGCCACCTAGGCACACTCTTCACACGCTCCTCAGTAGCAAACGTCAAGATAGAATCCGTTCCCAGACCGCTAAGCAAGATGCTATCGTAAGGGTAGAAGATTTCCCTAAAATGATCGATGAATACATGACTAAGAAAAATTGCTCCAATTTGTCATTTGGATTCAACAATTTCTGCCAAGACCTCGAATTTAATCTACCTGCGGGATTCAAACCCCCAAAATTTAGCAAATACAAAAGTACCAGGAATCCAAACCACCATCTGGCATTGTTCTGCAATGACTGCCGACCTATTTGTGACAATCATGGACTTCTAATACACTACTTTCAGAGGTCACTGGAAGGGGAAACCCTCGATTGGTTCGCCGAGCTCCTGCTATATAAAATTGACACATTCAAAGAATTAGTCGGACAGTTCCTAGATCAATACAAGCATCTGATACAGGAGGCCGTCAGTCTCAGCGACTTTATGACAACAAAGTAGGAAACCGAAGAAGACTTTGCCGATTTCGTATCACACTAGAGGAAACTCACAACTCGCATAGAAAGTCAAATGAAAGAAAAAGATGCAATCGACATCATCATAGATAATGTCAGAGAGCTCCTTTGAAGTGACCTGATCATAAGCAATCACCCAGACTTTGCTAATCTTCATCTGTGCACTAGTCACATTCAACGATACATAGAGGGAGGAGACCTCTCCTTTTCGATTACAGCACCGAAGGCATCGACTTCCGGCGATTCAAAGCCCTAAAATAATAAGAAATGCTCGAGCTCCGAGTAAGTTAACATGGTCACTAATCAAAATCAAGGCGATGGGAACAACCAATAAAGGAACTTTGGTCAAGGTTAATACTACAATCAACAATGGTACGCCAATCAAATCAATATCCTAACCAAAACCAGTATCCTAATCAGAACCAAAGCGTTGTCGAAACTGCCCTACCAATACCCAGGGCTATAATAATGTACCCTCGCCCTAAAATTTTAATCAGTAGACCTGAGGTACCTATCAGCCTAGACGAGATCATTATCCTCCGTTACCCAATATCATCCCCAATATTTTCCGTCTCCTAAGCGATCAGAACCTCATTTGCTTCCCACCAGAGCGGCCATGACCCTGGCTTGCTAACCTCGCTTACACCAAGTTTTGTCCTTTTCATCGATATGCGGGACACAACCTGAAAGACTGTTGGGTGTTGAGAGATATGATATATGCCATGAACAATCGAAACCGGATTGACTGAGAATCCCTTTAAAGTTCTAACCAAAATAACCAACAGCCTCTGTAAAACCTTAGAATCGTCAACAACCCTCTGCCAAACCATAATCAAGGACCGGTCACCCATGTCTCCATGGTGGACCTTTCAGGTCGAGCCCCTTTTCATCCATCTACTCTCATCACACGAGTTAGACATCTTGACGCCACAGCCAGTCTAGATGGTCCTTCGAGGCCCACCATCCTTCCGCCTCACCCCTCTACATTCATAACCTGAGTTGAATTGCCAACTCCACCACCCTACCCAAACTTCGCCCGAGTTCAAGTCTTTTCTTTTTGAGCTCGAAGACCCATTATTCAACCCATAGAACCTTCTACACCCTCAAACTTTGACGTAGCTCCCGGTAACTCCAAGCCGAAATATGAGGACCATGTCCTTGACACTACAGAACAGGTCGTGCCATGGGTAGATAGCGTCACCAGAAATACCACCAGTCAATAATGCGAGGAGACAACTAAAGAATACCCCTCAATAGTAGAGAAAAGACAGCATGAGGAAAAGCAAGCCAAGGAAGAAGTACTAATCTCTGCATTCCTTGAAGAAGAAGACTACACTCAATACCTCCCACCTTGGAATGGCATAGCTCCGGTACGCATTCCTTTGTCGAATT
Organism: Chloranthus sessilifolius; assembly: GCA_021018995.1. NCBI lineage: Eukaryota > Viridiplantae > Streptophyta > Magnoliopsida > Chloranthales > Chloranthaceae > Chloranthus > Chloranthus sessilifolius. Next base: position 24,970,147 of record CM037597.1, on the reverse strand, counting down.
TTGATCCTTTCACCACAAGTACCACACTGAATCCTCCAATGCTCCAAGGTCAGCAACAACATGCCCAATCTTGAAATCTGGAACCAACTATCCACCCCGACCATTCCCTAGGGAAAATTAGAGCAACAACACACAACCGCCTAACCGAATAACCAAAGAACGAGGAGTGAACGTGCCCCCTCCACCTCACATAATCCCTCCACCTCCAGCACCAGTACCTCAACCGACTCAACAGAACAGGTGTAGAGCGCATCGACCAGGTAAAGAACTTGCCCTAGAAATAGGTCAGGAATACGATCTTCTCCGACACCTCGTGAAGGTGCCTGCACAAATATCGATCCTCGAATTCATCAAGAAATCCCTAAAGCATCACCGACTGCTCATGGAGACATTGGATAAGACACACGTGAATGAAGATACCACTTTGGATTAGCTGCATGAGATCACCTTGGTTATGAATCAACCACCTGTGCCTACCTTCACTGAAGCTGACATACCTAAAGAGTCGTTACGTGGAAGTTCGACTCCTATTTATCTAATCATCATAATCAAAGGATTTTCAGTACCTCACGCACTAGTCGACACCAGAGCAGGACTTAACATCTGTCCTATAACGACGTTGAAGATCCTTGAATACACTGAACATGATAAAAGGCCTTCGTCTTTATCCCACATCGCTTACGATGGCTCTTGGCGTTTCGTCAAGGGAACCATCAAGTTGCAAGTTTGCCTCGTGCCAGTCACCAAGGATGTCACTTTCCATGTCTTTGACTCCTTAATCACTTAAAATCTGATATTAGGAAGGAAGTGGTTGGAATCCATGAAGGCAGTAGCATTGACGTATCACCAATGCATTAAATTCTCGCATGAAGATTCCATCGTCAAGATGTATGCCGATACGCCCCTTAAAGAAATTGACACAGACTACGCGACGAGCATTCTAACAGCGCACGACTCGGTATTAAACATAGGACATATCAAAAGGATGCAGTAGCCTGATGATGCATCAATAGCAAAAGTTAGCTATCCTCGGTCCCTTCTGACCCACCAACCAAAAGTAGTGAGAAGAGAAGTCAGACCTGATCTCGCCCAATTATATGACATAAACCCGACTACGGCAAAGGGATGGGACTTGATGTATCAGCTAGGATACGTCCCTCACACTGGACTCGACAAAGATAAGCAAGGATACATAAGACTGGTTGTCCTGAAGAAATTATGCAAACACATCATATTAGGCTACCAGTCAAACGGCAAGCAAGCCGACATCCTACCCACTTCAACAAAGTGGTCGCTCTACGACCATTTTGTATATGGAATTACTGAGAAGGCTAATGTACTGAAGAGAAGAAAGGAGCCATCCTTCACTGAATCTCAGACAACCGAGATCGAGCGAGTGACAAAAACCTTCACTGACCTGACAAACCTAAGCCGAGAAAGTGACTACATGGACAAGCCACTAGAAGGATTCGGACCATTATTTAAAACCCTTGAAGAGCCAGAGCCATGTACAAAAGACTGAGAGTCGACTTATGAGGAGGACATTCACATCGTCACATTAGCAGACGAAGGAGAACCAGAGTCAGGGGCACCCCAGCCTCATGAACCAGGAAAAGAGGACTGTCTCCCAATGTCAAGTGAAGAAGAAGACTACTGGACTAGTTGTACAGAGACAGAACTTGGAGATCACTTAAGAGCAGAGCGATTGAAGTTACTCGAGGAGGTCAACAACTCCCAAAGTAAAGAAACAGACTCTGAAGATGAACTTCATCATCAATCCTTACTAGATAATTGGTGGGGTTCGCACCGCTGCCCTTACCTAGAATCACCCTATTGCAACCTATGTGCATCCGTTTTAACACGGTGCGAAAGAGCTATCCTGTGCGAGATACGACGAACAACAAGGACAAAAGATCATCACATTGACTTTATAGAATTCCAAGAAGAATTAGAGCTCGACGCTCCCCAATCTCCGGATGCGCCACAACTTTAGATATTATGGAACTCACTGGAAGAGGAATGGCAACCGCCGTTGAGTGATGATGAGGACTACTGGTTAGATCTCCCCGCTCTTGAGATGGAAGAACAACTAGGCGTAGACCTCCGAAGGTTATTTGAAGAAGAGGATGAACTCCGACGCAAAGATTCAGACTCCGATGTAACCCAGATGCTGAATCAATCCTTTCAAGATGGGAATGCCCTTGGGGATATCCTTGCATCTCCCAACCCTACCAACCGCGTTGTGGCGCACGCACATTCATCCTAGCATATTATGGAGTACAAAGTCGAAAACTCGCCGGCCCAACAGAATGTCTCGAACAACTTCAGTAGCAAGAATCTCTTCGGTTCGATTCTAAAGATGAGAGCTTAGAAGACTGTCGCCTCTTTGCCATTTTCGAGAGTTAAACAGTTCATATGATAGAAGAAGAAGGCACACCAACTGGACTATCGCCATCCTCCCTCATCAGGAGGATCACCTCGGATGAGGACTCTAAAAAAAATGCCAAATTTTGAATGAATCCACATTGTCCGAAGACTCGCACGAACGGCTCCCGCAGCCGTCCCACTTCCCCAACTAGGAGAAGTAACCTCGCCGGTTTTGCCTTAGGAAATCGACCTTGTATCATACCTATTATCAAGAATAAAAAAAATAGAAAATATTAAAACCCATAAAAATATAAAATAGAAAATCCCAAAATATTAGAAAATCACAGAAAAGGAGGGAGCCCTTCATCCCAAATACATTCAGTGACCAACAAGGAGACTTTTCTCCAAAGGATACGAGTAGTGATCACCTCAATGAAATCAAAGGAGTAACTAACATGATCACACCCGATCATCGTCCTGCCCTCAACATCGAAGAGCATTGCCTTGACTTTGTTCGAAGTGACCCTACTACCTCTTCCTCGCAAAATCACCGAGCATCCTGATGAAATAACAAGCCCATAATCATATTCAACGAGATACTCTATGACTTCGAGAGGAGGATGAACAACCTCGATCTACACCTGACAAAAGATGGCGCGATCATAAATTACACCGATGAAGGGTTACCTCCTGTAAAACTAACCCCCCAGTATAGTTCTTTTACAGTGTATGAACTCACGGACGATGAAGAAGGAGCACCAGTCGCTGAGGAAGCCCGGGACTTCCAACGGGTCATCAAGCGCTTTGACGAGAAAACTCAAGCCACTGCAGAACCCACTGAAGAGATAAATTTTGGCACTAAGGAAGAGCCCATGAAGCTGCTGATCAGCGCAACACTCAAACCCAAGGAATGACAACAAATTATCCAAGTCCTCTGAGATCACCTCAGCTCTTCCACATGGTCCTATGAGGATATGCCCGGATTAGACCTAAGCTTAGTAGAACATCGGTTGGTCCTGGAACCTGATGCTAAACTCGTCAAGCAGAAACTTAGAAGGATGCACCCCAGACAACACTACAAGTCAAAGAGGAGGTTGACAAGCTACACAACGCGAAATTCATCTGAGTTGCCCTCTACCCTAAATGGATTGCCAACATAGTACCTATCTCCAAGAAGGACGGCAGAGTGCGGGTATACATCAATTTTTAGAAACTCAACAAAGCATGCCTAAAAGATTACTTCCCCCTACCACACATTGAAACCTTGGTTGATAACACTGTCGAGCATGAGATGTTATCCTTTATGGATGGCTTCTCCGGATTCAACCAGATTAAATTAGTAGAGTCAGACCAAGAAAAGACTCCATTCACCATGCCATGGGTAACCTACTACTACGTCATCATGCCTTTCAGGCTCAAGAACGCAGGAGCCACGTATCAATGCGCCATGATGACCATATTTCATAACATGATGCACAAATGTGTTAAAGACTATGTCGATGACATACAAGTGAAGTCTCAGACACGAGTGGGACATGCCAAAGCACTACGACTGGTGTTACAAAGATCTGAGCAATATCAACTGAAGATGAATCCAAAGAAGTGCGTGTTTGGAGTAACCTCCAAAAAACTATTAGGATTTATAGTCAGCAAACGAAGTATCGAAGTTGACCCGGTGAAGGTCATATCCATCCTCGAGATACCACCTCCCAGCAACATCAAAGAATTACGAGGTTTGATAGGAAGATTGCAGTTCATTAAGAGATTAATTTCCCAACACTTAGATCGATGCGATCCTTTCTATAAGCTACTTAAAGGAGGAGCCGAGTACATATGGGATGACCAATGTGTAGACACTCCTATTTTGTCCTCTCAGAATATATAAATCTGTTTGGTCAACCTTTGACCTTATAACCCTAACATAGGGATCATACACTGAAATAATAGTACATGGCTGAACGCAGGCTGAAATAATAGCTCTGTGGCTCAAGTCTCAACGTAGGGAGACTATATACTGAAATAATAGTATATAGTCGGAATGCAGACTGAAACAATAGTCTAGCATTTCGGACCCCTTTGCCCTAATGTGGGACCATATACTGAAATAATAGTATATGGCTGGACATAGGCTGAAACAATAGCTCTGTGGTTCAGGCCCCATGACCCTAATGGGGAACCATGCACTGAAACAATAGTACATGGCTGGACACAGGCTGAAATAATAACTTTGTGGCTCAGATCCCAACTTAGGGAGACTATATACTGAAACAATAGTATATAGTTGAAATACAGACTGAAACAATAGTCTGACATTTCAAACCCTCTGACCTTGACTTAGGAACCATGCATTGAAACAATAGTACATGGCTGAACATAGGCTGCAACAATAGATCTGTGGCTCAGATCCCGACGTAGGGAGACTATATACTGAAATAATAGTATATAGTTAGAATGCAAGCTGAAATAATAATCTGGCATTTCAGACCCGACCCAGACCCGGACAGCCTCGAATTACGCACCTAAAATCACGCACGTAATTCAATCGCACACCAAACCACAAGCGTGCAATCAGTCCCCTTCTAGACCATATTTCCTTTCCTCAGACCATCTCGAGACTCGATCACACGCTTCACACGAGACGCATGATCGGATTGAGCGCCCCACCACCAGCGCGTAATTGGCCTAGGCCCGACCTAGTCTTACCGCCCTTGACCCCTAAGCTTCCTCTATCAAGCGCTTCGGATGAGACGCTTAATTGGATTGCACACCCCACACTGGGCGTGCAATTAGTTTTAATGTGATTAGGGCTAGGAAACTCGCTGAGCAAGTCAGCCAGTTGCTCACTGAGTCGGTGACCGACTTAAAAGGATTAAGCACCAGGAGACTGGCGCGTAATTCAGTTAAACGCCTGAAAAATGGCACGTAATTGAAGAAAAACTTATAAAAGAATTTTTATTTTTTAATTTTGAAAGAGGGAGAACACAGCGAGAGAGAACATAATTTTTTGGGATTTCGAAACCAGAGAACTCCGAGGATGAACCCATAGAGCAACCTAGCCATGATTTCGAGATTCAAACTTTGAATCTTCGAGATTTCTCTCCGCAGCCTCGACCTTAGGTAATTTCTAATTTCCGACTGTAGTTCTTAGTCTTTAGACCTAGGATTTTCTTAGCTTTAATTATTAATATTAATTCAGTCTTAGACTGTAGCACCCCTTTTTAGACCGTAATCTTTTAATATCTGGTTCTAGTTCCTCATTTCTAGAACCAGTCCTTAATTTAACGGCCCAATTGACCGACCATAGACTTAATTTTGTACTAAAATCTTAATCTCCAATCCTATCATTAATCTCTGGTTCTAGTTCATAGTTTCTAGAACTAGTCCTTTTTCATACGACCTGATTTTTTGATTTCGGACTCGAATTCAGTCGTTAAAATTTTAAATTCTAGTTTTAATTCCTTAGTTTAATATTTTTAAATATCCCAAATATTAATTTAGTCTTCTATAGTCCTATTTTCATAATTTAATTCTTAATTATAATCCCGAAAATGACTCCAAAAATCTAAAAATACTATTTTATAATAAAAAATCTAATTTATTCTTAACCTTAGCTACCCAATTTTCCCAAGGGAGCTTACGGAGGGTACTTGGGAACGAGGCCAATCCTCCTTAGCATAGCGGGCCCAAAACCCTTTTTTTTAGGGTTATTTTATTGCTTTAATTAGGATTAGAAAATCAAGTCCATAAATTTCTTAGATTTTTAGTATAATTAATTTACATGCTCTATTTGCATGAGATCCTTAGAATAATTGCTTTGATCAAAGTTCTAATAAAAATTAGTTCCTCTATTTTAATTAGATGATTCTAGCATAGTTAATTCGTTGCATGATTAGAATCCAGTATAGTTAATTCCTCTTTTTTTTTTTATTAACTAAAGTTTTAGTATAATTAATACATTGCTTTGATTATAATTCTAGAAAAACTAGTTTATTTATTATAATTAGTTTTTTTTAATAAAATTAGTTTATTTTTTTAAATTAGATTTAATAAAATTAATTTATTGCCTAAATTAGAGTCCTAGTAAAATAAGTTCTCTATTTCAATTAGAATTACAGTAGGACTAGTATACTTACTTAGAATTCTAGCATAATCAGGTACTTAATTTAATTAAAGTTTTATTAGAGCCAACATGCTTACATTCCTAGTACAATCCAGAGATTGATATCAATTAGAATTCTAATAGGATTAGGATACTAAATTAATTATACACCTAATAAAATATAATATTAGATTAATTCACGATAATAAACCTACACGTCCAGACTCACAATAGAATTAGAGAATCTGAACCGATCCGAATTACAATAATAACAGGAAAGAAAAAGAAAAATTAAACTATCTAAATTATAAGAAAGAGCCATAACTACTGACGTTCACAGGCAGACGATTTAGTATGAAAGTAACCCACACGTGCTCTAAAGTGTGATCATTGGCATGTTGCAGTGTCGTTAAATATCTATAGCTGGTGATCGCAATAAACTAAGAGTCTTCCTAGAAAACCTCCCCCTTTTTATTTTATTTCATTTTACTTCTACCATTCCAAATGCCGCATCGCTAGAGTCCACTTGGACAGAATTGGAACCCAGAAAAAGCGTGCACCAACAGACTGGCTATCGCGATGGGATTTTTTTGTTGAACTCTTTCCTTTCTTTAGAGAGGTAGCTTAGTTTGTTTTCCTGTTTTACTTTTCGTCATGCCATTTCAAATCCCTTTAGGTATATGAGCCTTCGTCAAAGACTCGAGATGTCTGACATACGAAGAGTGAGTTTAGGAGACCCACCATTGTGGGAATATCATGACAACCCCATGTACGAAGAAGAACCCCTTTACAATTCCAACGTACGACAACTTGAGATTAATATGGCTGGTGAACAAGAGAATCCCTTCTCTACCCCACACACCGGGAATAATCATAATGAGAGAGATGGTCGCATCGGGCAAAAACTTACTGCTCAATAAATTGTAGAGCTCAGTATTCAAAGGATACAAAGAGGAGATGGTGACTTTGAGAAATTATTTTGGGGATTGGCTACTGCTTATGAGACCATTAGGTCACGATAATATTCAGAAGAACGAGAACGACAGGATAGGCCATCGCCTACCCCGAGCACGGTGTCAGCCCGCACCACACCATTGAGGCAACCTGCTCACACATTCTTCAACGATGACTCTCTAGACAAGGTTTGCTCACCGGTTGCTCTGAAAGACAGCACTATTAAAATTGAAGATCTCCCTAAAATACTCGATGAATACATGGCCAAGAGGGAATGCCCTAGTCACTCATTTGGGTTCGATAAATTTTGTCGGGATGTCGAATTTAACTTGCCAATAGGATTTAAACCGCCATAATTTACTAAGTACAATGGCACGGGAAACCCAAATCATCACTTGTCCCTCTTTTGCAATGATTGCCGACCCATACGCGATAATCAAGGACTTCTCATTCACTATTTCCAATGCTCATTAGAAGGGGAAGCTCTAGATTGGTTCGCGGGACTCCCGCTCTATAAGATAGAAATATTTGATGAATTAGTCAGTCAGTTCCTAGACCAATACAAGCACTTAATCTAAGAGACAGTCTCAGCGATCTGATGGCAGCCAAGCAAGGGCCCGATGAGGAATTTACTGACTTTGTCGCTAGGTGGAGAAAAATTGCTGCTAGGACCAGCACATTAATAAAAGAGAAAGACTTGGTTGATATTATTATCGATAATACTAGAGAACCGTTGAAGAGCGCGCTTGTCATAAGTAAATGCCTTGACTTTACTGCACTCCACTCTCGAGCAACCCGATTAGTGCGACTCATTAAAGGCGGAGACCTCACCCTGTCTATAGTCACGTCGAAAGTAGGCTCTTCTAGTGAATCAAAGTCAAAAAATAATAAGAAAGCCTTAGGAACCAAACAGGTTAACACCGTTGTCATCCAAAGACAAAACTCCGAGAATGAAAATTTCTAATCGAGAAATTTTAGGTAAAATCAAAATCAACAATGGTACACGAACCAAAACCAGGGCACCAACCAACAAAGATATGCGAGTCAAAACTAAGGCAAGAACCAAAATTAGGGCCAATATCAGAATAGAAACCAATATCCCAACACCTATCAGAACCAGAATGCGATGCAGAATCGACTGGCCCATGCGCCAAACTTCAATAGCGTACTCCCATCGCAAAACTTCAACCCAGCTAGAGGCCCTTATTAGTCGAGGCGGGAGCACTATCCCCCTTTACTTGATACAATCTCCAATATTTTCCGTCTCCTTAACACTTAGAACCTCCTCCGAATCCCCCAGGAAAGACCCCGGCCCTGGTCGATAAATCTAGATTATAGTAAATACTGTACCTTCCATCAATACGTGGGGCACAACCTAGAAGACTGCTGGGTCCTCCGAGATGCAATCTATGAATGAATGATTGAAATCAAATCAATTGGGAAGCGCTTAAGAATCCTAACCCTAATAATAACCAATCCCAACAAAATCTAGGGATCATTAGCAACCCCATGCCTAACCACAACCAAGCGACACCGGCTCAGGTCACCACCGTAGATCTCTCCGGTAGATCCCCCTTCAAGCCTTCCACCTTAATCACTTGCATCCCATCTTCTGACACTTTTTCTACCCCTACGAGAGTTCCTTTACCCTTCCATCCCTCAGCCTTGATCACTCGAATCGCCTAGTCGAGCCTGCCTCCCTATCTGAAGTTCACTTAGATACGAGTCTACTCCTTTAGGGCAAGGAGACCATTCCTCCATGGTCACCCACCAGAACCTTCAACCCCTCATAATCCTGAGCAAATGCCATTGCCACTCCCTTTGTCTGATTCTGAGCCCGAGTACGGAGATCACGTTCTTCAAACTGTAGCCCAAATCACCGCATGGGTAGAAAGTGTCACCCGAAAGACTCCGAACTTAGAAAATGAAACAAAGACTGAGTGTTCACTAAACATAGAAGAAGGTGAGCGAGAAGAGCATCCCAACCCGTGAGAGACCCTGGTCTCCGCTTTCCTAGAAGAAGAGGATTATATGTAGTACCTCCCACCTTAGAGCGGCACCGTGTAATTACGCGCTCCGACCTTGAATTTCACTCACTTCACAAATACGTCGACATCGAGCCACACTATGTTCGGTCAACAACCGACTTGCGCAATTCTTAAATCAAGAACCAATTACCCACCTTCGCCGTTCCCTTGAAATAAAGATTTCACGAACACACAACCACCAGAGGGGAATGGGCGAGAAAGAAAAGTTAACTTGCCGCCCCCACCTCACATTATCCCTCCACCAATCCCTGTGCCTCAACCGCTCCAACCACCTGCACTTTAGACTCATCGACTAGGCAAAGAAATTACACTCGAGTCAGGGAAAGAATATGACCTTCTGTGGCATCTTCAAACGATCCTGGCCCAAATATCAATATTGAAACTTATTAAGAAATCTCCTGACCATCATCGGTTGTTGATAAGGACACTTGAAGACACCTAAGTGGATGAAGACACAACATTAGATGAGCTGCAACAAATCACCTCGTTCATGGTGCAACTCCTGATGCTCACTTTCACAGATGTAGATATGCCTAAAGAGTCGCTCCACGGAAGCGTAACTCCCATATACCTTACAGTCATAATCAGAGGATTCGCTGTACCCCATGCGTTGGTCGATACGGGAGCAGGACTCAATATCTACCCTCTCATGATGTTAAAGACACTCGAATACACAGAGAAGGATGTCAGACCCTCCACATTATCACGTATAGCTTACGACGGCTCGCGTCGTTTCATCAAAGGAACTATCAAATTCCAGCTTCGTCTTGGACCTGTAACGAAAGATGTCATTTTCCATGTTTCTGATTCTGCTAGCACGTATAATCTTATCTTAGGAAGAAAATGGTTAGAGTCAATGAAAGCCATCGCATCCACATACCATCAATGTATCAAATTCTCGTACGAGGACTCCATTGCCCGTATATACGTTGATGCACCCCTCCAGGAGATGGACACTGATTATGCTGTGAGTATTCCGATAGCTCATGATTTTGTATTGAACACGTGTCATATTCAGAAGGCCCGAATCCTTGATGAGACAACTATTGCAGAAGTCTGTCCCCCTACCCCTCCTAGTTCTCCCCTAACGCATCAATGAGAATTAATGAGAAGAGAGGTCCGCCCAGACCTCACCAAACTTTACGACATCAATCCTACCACGATAAAAGGTTGGGACCTCACTAACTCAGATATGTCCCCCACACCGGACTCGGTAAAAATAAGCAAGGTTGTGTAGGACTTGTCGTCCCAACGAAAATATGCAACCATGTAGGGTTAGGTTACCAATCTGACGGCTCACAAGCTGACTTGTTCCCTACCTCATCAAAATGGTCTCTATACTACCACTTCGTCTATGAGACTATGGAGAAAGCGGATGTACCAAGGTAGAGAGAGGTGTCTGTGACAACCCAGATTTCGGCACCCTGAAACCCGTGCCATCAGCACAATCCTCCAGATCGTGCCCCATAGATACGTACGAAACATTGGCGTAGCAAGCAATAATAAAGAAAATGAATGCACAAGAACTGATACTAAAATAAATCTCCAGTACTATACATATATCCAAAATCAATAATCCAAAAGATGGTTCTAAACTCATGTCTCTGCATGAGTAAAAGAACCCACCCGAACCATCAGTGACATCACTTAGTCACCCAAGAGGTTCGCCAAAAGAATATATCTATTTAATTACATTTTCAAAAATAAATAAGGCTTGACATACCAAGTCACACAATATGCGTTCAAAACTCTCTATCAAGGTACACAGCGGAGTCTCCTAGAAGAAGTCCTCGGGAGGAGGGTCTAACTCGTCTCCGAGCACGTAGTCTGAATCTCCCGGATCAGCATCTCTCGAAGCCTCAATGGGTGCTAACAAAGGACCTGCGATAGGCTTAGCATATATTCCATGATAGCTCAACGTAAGTCAAATCCTCACATATATTCCATGATATGCTTAGCATGATATATTTATGACCTTTATTGAAAATAGTTTAGAGAGTACATATGTATTGAAGTTTACTGGTGGTTTACATGTTTCATTTATTATCAACTGTTCATGAACTATACTGGATAGGCCTAAAGAAACTTAAATCTTCAACTTAAGTAATCCCTGAGCAATATAGCATCGAGCCTCGATGGAATACCCTCCATCGTCATCTAAATAGACAGTTGTTATGAATATATCATTTTGAATACTACCCAGGTCCCATTCTCATAGGCGATGGGGTTTAATCTCATCTCAACATCCCTGGGATGTGCTATTATGTACGGATAGACCGCCGTACCGGTGTACGTATTGGCCGCCGTACCGGTCACAGATATCCTGTCGAGTCAGTCGTGGGTATCCTGCCACATCGATTGGGTATTCTATTCAAACCTTAAATAATAAAAATATCAGGTGCTTTACATATAGTTATTCACCGTGTAAATGTGCTACTTTATATCAATTAGGCCTTATCAGTCTTTGTTCAATCTTACTTTACAATCTCTCTTACATCCCTGGGATGTCTAAATTACTCGTATCATACTGATGCCTTTATCACTTTCTCATCTCCTAGGGATGTCTCATTTTCATGTGCTTACTTGGTGTCATACACACACCCACATATTGAAAGGATTATATGATTACGCATGTTCATTTCATTGGTGTACCACACACACACACACATGGCGATTATATAATTTATTTCATTTCTATATCACTACATATATGCTCTTGCAATTAAAGTACATATTCAAGGTGTTCCGTACCTCAAGTCTCTGAAGGTCCAAGCATCAAGGTCCCACACGGCTCCTTATGCTTGTGTTCACAGGTACCACCTATGGTACACCATAACATATGGAACACATCAATAAAGATATAATAGAGAAGGTCCAAGACCCTCCATGAACCCCAAGGTTCAATTAAAAAGTGAAGTCAAACTGTCAAAAGTGATTAATCGATTAATCGAAACCCTAAATCGATTAATCGATTCCTAAATTGATTAAACAAAATTCAAAATTGATTAATCCCAAATCGATTAATCAAAAATTCCAAAGATAGTTAATCGATCCCTAAATCGAGTAGTCGAAAATCCAAAATCAATTAATCAAAAATCTAAAATCGATTTCCCAATTCGATTAGTCGATTTCCCCAAGCCTTACTTCTCCAGCCATTGGAGGTACTCAGTCGATTAGTCGATTTCTAAATCGATTAATCGACTTTCAAAATTGATTAATCGATTTCAAGATTGATTAATCGAACTCGGGCATTCATGCTTTTTCAACTTCTAGACCAAAATTGATTAATCGATTCTCCAAATTGATTAATCGATTTGGCCAGAACTCAGCCCCTTTTCGGACTATTCTTCTAAATCTTTTTCTTCTTATTTTTCTTTCCTTTCTATCATTTTAATTTGATGATTTAACCCATCTCTCCTAGAGCTAATGCACAACAAGGTACTCAATTAAATCTAGCTAAAACTTACCTCAAATCAATCTTCTAATTAATTGAATGGTTGGTTTAAATGGCTAGGGTTCCAGCTTTGGCTCCAATGATTCCAATCACGTTAAATCCGACATTTATTGCTCGATCTCGACTTGATTTGCCATTTGCATTAACTCCAAGCCCTCACTCTCTCCTTGATCTCTCTCTCTCTTCTTAACTCTCTTCACCAACCAAACAAGAGAAATAACTTCTCTTTTAGGTTATTAAACCCTTATAACCTCCCTTGCTGGTGTGTTAATTACATACACTAGAGATAGGTGTACATGACCATTAACTAACCTCTAACTACATCTAACACTACTCTTGCTTGTTTACTAACACTAAGGCTACTTTAGCCATAGTCATTGCGTTGACCTACACTTGGTCAACCCTACGACCAATCGGGCACGTATCCCGAGGTCACTATTTAATGCTCAAAATTTTGAGGATATTACATTCTCCCCACCTTGAGAATTTTCATCCTCGAAAATGAACGCAAAGGTGTGTCGATGGGGTACCCCACACACAGGTGATGTCACGTACCCAATCACAAAAACTTTACTAAGTTAGCCACACAGAATGTAAGAAATAGCGTAATGCAAGCAATTTCTAAAATTATATGAATTTTCATTTCATGTGTTCCAAAATTTACAATTGCCCATTATTGAATAATTACAAGTCAAAATGTGATTACAACACCATAAAAATCCAAAAAGTGATCACAAATTAATCCCATCGCCACAAGCTCATGCCGTCCCCTCTCCCGACTAGTATGGTGCTAGGTGACTTGGCTTTGTCTGCTGGTTTGGCTTTGTGCCGAAAGCGAGATGCGTGCTGCACCAGATAGAAAGTGGTCGCGCCACGCCCAAGCTCCGCTCTGCACTAGGTGTCAGCGGCAATCCAATGGATAGATGTACCACATGGTGTGGTACATCAAAAAGTCCATACGCCGATTCATCTGTTGGTTGTTGGCCTCCATCCGGGCCAACACATCCTCGATGGTAGGCGCTAGGTGAGCCACTTGTCGGCGATATGATGAGGTAGGTGTGGCAGCCGCTGACTACGATGGTGGCGTAGGGGATGCGATAGTGTGCGAGGGTGCCCCTTCAACTGGTGGAATAACAGGGTGTGCTCCCTCCACAGGCGGGTCCTGATGTGGGGGTGGGGGTGGTGGTGCTACTGGTGCTGCCGGGGTCTGCTAGGCCTTTAACTGGCAGGGTCTTCTTCAACAATCTGTAGATATGACCCCATGAAGCGATGGAGTAGTGCTTCACGTGGTCTGTAGCTTTCTGCTCGTGGGGTGAGATGGCATACTCTGGGGCATTAGAGTAGCACTCAAGCATGCTCGATATGAGATGAGCATAAGGCATTTTCTCCTTTGGTCTCAAATGACCCTTCTTCAACTTTCCTTTGATGTAGACCATCCCCTCTAAGACGATCTTGGTGGCGTCGAACCAACGGTCGCGGAATGTCGCGTATAGGGCCTATTGGACCAACTCCACCCTCTCGGTATCATGGCGCATTGGGTATAGATTACACTTGATTATAGAATCAAGCATCCACATGTAATGGGGCAAATCTACCCTCCTAATGAACGCTCCGGACCCCTTTTTCCCATTGGTCATCTCGGTCATGATTTCCTCAAATCTCACCTCTTCCGCAAATGGTGGAAAGAGGGTGGTCTCGGGCATGAAATCCAAATAGCACTCTAGGGACTCGTGTACGTGGCCAGGGGTAAAGGTGTAGTTATGACCATCAATCTTCGTTGTAATGATGTCATCAGTTGGACCCTCCGCCAAGCCCTGGTAAAATAGGCGAACTAGACTAGGGTAGTAACACCCATGTAGCTGCTTTAATACGTAACCGAGGTCAGCTTTGACCAAATACTTCCTAGCCCATTTGGTCTCACCCTCGACGTCGGGGTCGGTAAACAAGTCCTCGTCGATAATATATTCATCCTCAAAATTCTTTGCCGCCCACCACTCATTTGGTTGATGCAAGTCTATGGGTGGTGGTGGTAATGTCGGTGAAGATTCACGCGAAGACATGCTCGTTGAACCGGATGTGGTATCCGATGACGATGGGGATGGGGTTTGTATAGGTGACGGTGATGGTGGTGCGGCGTTCTTACGCCGTACCGGAAGCTTTGAAGCCGCTTGCTTCATGGTCAAGCGAGTTCGAGATGGCATTTTTGAAAAGAAAACTCAAAATCTAGGGTTTGATAGATCAAATTGAAAAGAAAACTCAAAATCTAGGGTTTACCTTAGGTTTCAATCCAATTGCGCGGGGATTTCGAGTTGAAATTGGTGCAAAACCCCTAAAAACCTAGCTTGCACAGTGGCTCGAGGAGGAAGAAGAAGGAGCACGCGAAAGAGAAAACCCCAAAAAAATTTTGAATGGGAAAATTTTTCCCCTCTTTTATATATATAGGCTAAAATCGATTAATCGATTTAAAAAAATCGATTAATCGGTTTTACAAATTATCTCCAGCCGCGTGATATCGATTAATCAATTTCCAAAATCGATTAATCGAAATTCAAAATTGATTAATCAAATTCGTGGTCATTTAAAATTTCTAGGTTTTCCAGCTCACTGGCATGTGCCAGTCGATTAATCGATTTCTCAAAATCGATTAATCGAATTTCACCTAGATTAATCAAAATCGTAATGTCCTTAAATTTTTCCAAAATCCCAGGTCACTGGCATGTGTTAGTCGAGTAATCAAAATCCCAGATCGATTAATCAATTTGACAAATCGATTAATCGAATTCCCTTCGATTAATCGAAATTTTACTTTACTAATTTTCTGAATCTCCAATCAATCTTCACTCACTGGCGTTTGCCAGTCGACTAATTGACCAAAATCGATTAATCAAAGTTTCCAAATCGATTAATCGATTTTCATCAGAATTTAAAATTGTTTTTGTTTTTATCTCTTTTGTTTCCTTGCTAGTACATGACCAGTGGGTCATTAGTTTTACGAAGCATGTCTTCTTAGCCACTGAATGGTGTGATGAATCTTGACCATGCATTCTACATCGCATCACAACACAATTTTTTTGTGATTAACATTCTCTCCATAGGATAAATTGGCTAAATGGTCAACATTTGATTACAATGGAAGGTTTAAATCCACAAACATGCTTGCGGTGATACAATTTTGACTCTCAACTCGTCGCAAACAAGTCTGGATATTGTTCTTTCACATCGGCCTCTTGTTCCCACGTAGCTTCTTCGATCGGATGATTTTTCCATCGAACAAGCACTAATGGAATTACTTTTGTCCGTAATCCAATGCGGTAAGCAACTTCACCTACTCGACCTAAAACCTCAAAGGGTCCCAGATAGTGGGGACTTAACTTCCCTCTCTTTCCGAATCTCATGACGCCCTTCAAAGGTGACACCTTGACAAACACATGTTCACCCACTTTATAGTCTACAATGGTACGCTTAATGTCGGCATAGCTTTTTTGCCTGTTCTAGGCCACTTTGAGTTTTGCCCTTATCATTCGAACATAGGTGGCATTATCTTCAAATATTTCGGGTTCCAAAATAAATTTCTCACCAGTTTCTTCTCAATTGATAGGCGATCTACATCGCCGTCCATAAAGAGCTTCATACGGTGCCATCCCAATGCTCGTCTGAAAACTGTTGTATGCGAATTCAATCAATGGCAGGTGCTGATCCTATGAGCCTTGCAACTCTAGCATACATGCCCTAAGCATGTCCTCGATGATCTGATTTACCCGCTCTGTTTGTCCATTAGTTTGCTGATGGAATGCTGAACTGAAATCCAATCATGTTCCCATTCCTTCTTAAAATTTCTTCCAAAACTTTGATGTATATAATGGGTCACGGTCAGAAACAATACTGCTTAGAATCCCGTGTAGGCTCACGATCTCTTTCATATACAATTCTGTAAGTCTTCCCGCCGTGTACATCGTGTTGTAAGGCAAGAAGTGTGCTGACTTGGTCAATCGGTCTACGACTACCCAAATGGCATTGTATCTCTTTGCAGTACGCGATAGTCTAACTATAAAGTACATAGAGATCGATTCCCACTTCCACTCTGGTATGGGTAGAGGCTGTAATAATCCAGCAAGATGCCTATGATCAACTTTCACCTGCTGACATGTGAAACATCGTGACACATACTCTACCATGTCTTGCTTCAACCCTCTCCACCAGTAATTCTTTTTCAAATCTTGGTACATTTTTGTACTACCAGAGTGGATCGCATAGTTTAACTTGTGAGATTCATCAAGAATAGTTTGCCGTAGATCGGCATTGTTCGAAATGCAGAGATGGCCCTTGAATAATAAGGAACCATCTTCTTTCACTGAGAAGTCCGGTTTGATGCCTTCAATCACATCTTGATGAATCTTGGTTAAAGCCGGGTCTTTCATCTGTAGCTCATGGATATGCTCAAATATCACTGGCCTCACTGAAATGTTTGCCAAAAAGGTTCTTGTGTCTTGCGAATCAATGTTCGCATCATACAGTGCTAGATCTTCAAATAATTTCCATCTGTGCATATCCAAAATCAAACTAGCCAACTGAGCTGAACCCTTCTGACTCAAGGCATCTGCTACTACATTAGCCTTGCTTGGATGGTACTGTATGGAACAGTTATAGTCCTTGAGGAACTCCATCCATCTGCGCTGCCTCATATTTAGTTCCTTCTGTATAAACAGATATTTGAGGGTCTTGTGGTCGGTGAAAATCTCAAAAGTCTCACCGTATAAGTAATGTCGCCAAATCTTCAGTGTAAATATGACCGCTGCTAGTTTCAGATCATGTGTCGGATAATTTTTCTCATGTTCTTTTAGCTGTCTCGACCCATAAGCTATCACCTTTCTGTGTTGGTTGAGTATGCAACCCAAACCATTATACGAAGCATCACTATAGACTGCGAATCCTCCACTGCCTGATGGAATCGCTAGTACTGGAGCTAAAGTGAGTCTCTTCTTGAGTTCTTGAAAACTCTTATCGCATGTCTCACTCCATTCGAACCTTGCATCCTTTCGTGTAAGTCTCATGAGTGGTTCCGATATCTTTGAAAAACTCTCAACGAAATATCAATAATCGCCAGCTAGTCCGAGGAAACTACGGACGCCAGTCACGGTCTTTGGTTGCTCCCAATTGACCACTGCTTCTATCTAAGCCGGGTCAACTATGACACCATGCTTTGAGACGACATGTCCCAAAAAGCTAACTTCCTCTAACCAAAACTTGCACTTGTTGAGCTTGGCGTATAGTTGGTGTTCACACAAAGTTTGTAGAGCAATCCTCAAGTATTCTTCATGTTCTGCTTTTGACTTGGAGTATATTAGGATATCGTCGACGAACATGACGACGCAGGAGTCCAGGTGTGGTTTAAACACCCGATTCATCAAGTCCATAAATGATGTCGGTGCGTTCGTCAACCCAAACGGCATCACTAAGAATTCATAGTGCCCGTACCATGTCCTGAATGTAGTCTTTTGGATGTCCTTTGCCTTAACTCTCAACTGATGGTATCCAAATCTCAGATCGATCTTGGAGAAATACCTTGCTCCTTGCAGCTGGTCGAATAAGTCATCTATCTTAGGCAAAGGATACCTATTCTTTATAGTGAGTTTTATTTAATTACCGATAGTCAATGCACAGATGCATTGACCCATCTTTCTTTTTTACAAACAAGACCGGTGCTCCCCATGGGAACACGCTTGGTCTAACAAACCCCTTGTCCATGAGCTCTTGTAACTGCTCTTTCAACTCCTTCAACTTAGCAGGAGCCATTCTATATGATGCTTTAGAAACAGGCTCCGTTCCTGGTGCTAAGTCGATGGTGAACTCAACTTCTCTCTTTGGAGGTAATCCGAGTAATTCTTTCGGAAACACGCCAATGAAGTCTTGCACAACTGCTATCTCTGAAATAATATTATTTTCTTCCTTATCCTCCTTTAAGAATGCCAAGTATCCACTACACCTTTTTCTGATCAAACACTCGGCCCTGACTGCTAAGATAAGTGGTATACTCATCGACCTCTCTCCTCGAAATCGAAACGATCTCCTCATGTTAGGTTTGAAGATGACGACCTTGTTCTTGTAATCCACGGTTGTACAATGAGTCGACAACCAATCTATGCTAAGGATCATGTTGAATCCTTACATGTCTAACATGATCAAATTTTCCTGTAGTTCAAAGATGTCTCCATCCATGATTCTCACGATCACGGAGTTGCAAACCTTCTCAGTATCAATTGACTTTCCAGTCGGAATAGTTATAGTTAACACAAAGTCTAACTTCTCTGGGTTGACTTTCATCTTCTTTGTGAAGCGAGGGATAATAAATGAGTGGGTAGACTCCGGGTCTATCAACACTTGAGCTTCATATGTAATATCGCTTCCCTTCTCATAAATTTATAACGTACCTAGTCATACATACACACATATATATATATAATGTATACGTTCATACTAAAATTTTTACATACAGGTTCTTTTCTATTTTCTATATGGATGCACCTTCTCTATCTAAATTTTTTTCAATAATTAAAATTCTTTATTTAAAAGAAATTCTCACCTTGGATCACGTCGTTTGTATTTTGGGCCTCTTGAGCTGTGACCGCATAGGCTCTCCCTTGGACGATCGGCTTCCTTGCTTGTATCGATTGTGGCATAGCAGCTAAAGCTGTCTTCCCTTTGTTCACCTCAGGACAATCTTTGATTAAGTTGCCCACCTTGCCACATCTGAAACAGCCCCGAGTTCCCTACCTACAATCCACCGTCTTTTAAGACTTGCCACACTTGGCACAAGTCTCTCGTGCTGTGGAAGATGCAGCCCGTGAGAAACCCTGTATAACTGTAGCTCCGATAGTGATAGTAGGGCTCTCATATCGTATCGACCTCCTCGACGCGAGCAATGGAAATCTCTATTGGTTGCTTTGGTGCGCCGGTCTTTGAACCCTCCTTGGAATGATGGTCTCTGATTGTGGGCTACGAATCTCAACTTTTTGTTCACCGGCTCGTAGTTCTCCGTTTTACTCTGATCCACACTCCACCTTCCTTGCTGTTCCCTCTGGCAGTAGCGGTTATTATTTTCTTCTTCAACCACTAATGCCTTGCTCATGACCTCTCCATAGGTCCTTATCTGGAATGGTGCTACTCCTCCCCTCATATCTGGTCTTAACCTTTGTTGAAACCTCTTCGCTTTCATCATCTCCGTGATGACATAGTTAGGCGCGAAGCGAGTGAGTCGCATGAACTCCACTCCATACTCTCTAACAGTCATCTTCCCTTGCACGAGTTACAAAAACTGTATCTCTATTTGATTCCTCACCACTTCTGGGAAATACTGTTTGTTGAACTCTTCAATGAATTCATCCCACGTCCAGGGCAAATCTGGAGTCTCCTGAGCCTTAGTCCTAGAAATAGACTTCCACCAAGTCCCAACCTCCCCATCTAACATGTAGGCTGCCCAACGGATGCTCTCGTTCTCTGTGCATGTGAGCACACTAAAGACTTTCTCCATCTCACTCAGCCAGTTCTCAGCTGCCATGGGCTCTGCCTGTCCCGAAAAACTAGGAGGTCTCATCCTCCTAAACTCAGTAAACGTAGAAGACACTGGCGGTGTCGGAGCCACTAGAGGTGTCGATGGCTGATGTTGCTCGTGGGCAGTATGAGCTGCCAAGGATGCTGCCTGCTGTGCCATGGCAGTCGCCATGGTTTCCATAGTGTGCATCATCCTCTGACGCTCCTCTTTATCTTCATTTCTTTCTTTGACTCTCTCTTGTTCCCTCTGATCTCGATCCTGACGATCTCGATCTTGATTCTCTGCCTGACCTTGGCTCTCTTGGCCACCACTGCCTGAAGCCCCTCTATCTCCCAAAGGCACTCAATTGGTATCCGAGATAAAATCATCTCGACTACGCAAACTTCTACTATGGCCGCCCCTGGGTCGGCCCCTTCCTCTAGAAGGCATAAGAGTCTGCACGTGAAACCAAAGTTTCGTTAACAGAAGTCCATATGCTCTGACAAAAATAATGATTGTCAGACTTTCTAAATGAAAATGCTCTGATACCATTCTGTTAAGACCCAGACCCACATGCCACAATATTGTCCGGTTCTGGGCTTAGGTCCCCGCCTCGGTTTTATTTTTGGCATGGACTTAAGTCCCCACCCAAAATGTGTCATGACATGTAGCGTCTGCAATCACATATAGCCTAGGGTTAGGACTTTTCCCTATCCGATGTGGGACTATTACAATCCCCCCACCTTATAGAAGAGCCGTCCTCAGCTCTGATACCAACAGACAGCCCGAATTTTGGCACCTCAAAACCCATGCCATCAGCACAATCCTCCAGACTGTGCCCCATAGATACATACGGAACATTGGTATAGCAAGCAATAATAAAGAAAATGAATGCACAAGAATTGATACTGAAATAAATCTCCAGTTCTATACATATACCCAAAATCAATAATCTAAAAGATGGTTCTAAACTCATGCCTCCGCATGAGTAAAAGAACCCACTCGAACCATCAGTGACATCACTTAGTCACCTAAGATGGTTCACCAAAAGAATATATCTATTTAATTACATTTCCAAAAATAAATGAGGCTTGACATACCAAGCCGCATAATATGCTCTCAAAACTCTCTCTATCAAGGTACACAGCGGAGTCTCTTAGAAGAAGTCCTCGGGAGGAGGCTCTAACTCGTCTCCGGGCACGTAGTTTGAATCACTCAGATCAGGGTCCCCCGAAGCCTCAACGGCTGCTAACAAAGGACCTGCGACGTAAGTCAAATCCTCACATATATTCCATGATATGCTTAACATGATGTATTTATGAACTTTATTGAAAACAGTTTAAAGAGTACATATACATTGAAGTTTACTGGTGGTTTACATGTTTCATTTATTATCAACTGTTCATGAACTATACTGAATAGGCCTAAAGAAACTTAAATCTTCAACTTAAGTAATCCCCGAGCAATATAGCATCGAGCCCCGATGGAATACCCTCCATCGTCGTCTAAATAGACAGTTATTACGAATATATCACTTTGAATACTACCCAGGTCTCTTTCTCATAGGTGATGAGGTTTAATCTCATCTCAACATCCTTGGGATGTGCTACTATGTACGGATAGACTGCCGTATCGGTGTACGGATTGGCCGCCATACCGATCACGGATATCTTGCCGAGTCAGTCGTGGGTATCCCGCCACATCGGTGGGGTATTCTGTTCAAACCTTAAATAATAAAAATATCAGGTGGTTTACATATAGTTATTCACTATATAAATGTGTTACTTTATATCAATTAGGCCTTATCAGTCTTTGTTCAATCTTACTTTACAATCTCTCTTACATCCCTGGAATGTCTAAATTACTTGCATCACACTGATGCCTTTATCACTTTCTCTTCCCCTGGGGATGTCTCATTTTCATGTGCTTACTTGGTGTCACACACACACCCACATATTGAAAGGATTATATGATTAAGCATGTTCATTTCATTGGTGTACCACACACACACACACATGGCAATTATATAATTCATTTCATTTCTATATAACTACATACATGCTCTTGTAATTAAAGTACATGTTCAAGGTGTTCCCTATCTCAAGTCTTTGAAGATCTAAGCATCAAGGTCCCACACGGCTCCTTATGCTTGTGTTCACACGTACCACCTATGATACACCATAACATATGCAACACATCAATAAAGATGCAATAGAGAAGGTCCAAGACTTCCATGAACCCCAAGGTTAAATTAAGAAGTGAAGTCAAACTGTCAAAATCGATTAATCGATCTCCAAAATCGATTAATCGAAATCTAAAATTGATTTATCAATCCCAAATCGATTAATCGAAAATCCCAAAGATAGTTAATCGATCCCTAAATCGAGTAGTCGAAAATATAAAATTGATTAATCGATCCCAAATCGATTAATCGAAAATCTAAAATCGATTTCCCAATTCGATTAGTCAATTTCCCTAAGCCTTACTTCTCTAGCCACTGGAGGTACTTAGTCAATTAATCGATTTCTAAATCGATTAATCGACTTTCAAAATCGATTAATCAATTTCAAGATCGATTAATTGAACTTGAGCATTCATGCTTTTTCAACTTCTAGACCAAAATCGATTAATCGATTCTCCAAATTGATTAATCGATTTGGCTAGAACTCAGCCCCTTTTCGGGCTATTTTTCCAAATCTTTTTCTTCTTATTTTTCTTTCCTTTCTATCATTTTAATTTGATGATTTAACCCATCTCTCCTAGAGTTA
Source organism: Chloranthus sessilifolius (assembly GCA_021018995.1). Lineage (NCBI taxonomy): Eukaryota > Viridiplantae > Streptophyta > Magnoliopsida > Chloranthales > Chloranthaceae > Chloranthus > Chloranthus sessilifolius. The sequence continues at coordinate 24,946,929 of CM037597.1, read as the reverse complement.
ATATACATCAAAGTACTCAATTAGATCTAGCTAAAACTTCTAATTGATTGAATGGTTGGTTTAAATGGCTAGGGTTCCAGCTTTGGCTCCAACGATTCCAATCACATTGAATTCGGCATTTATTGCTCGATCCTGACTTGATTTACCATTTGCATTAACTCCAAGCCCTCACTCTCTCCTTGATCTCTCTCTCTCTCTCTTCTTAACTCTCTTCACCAACCAAACAAGAGAAATAACTTCTCTTTTAGGTTATTAAACCCTTATAACCTCCCTTACTGGTGTGTTAAGCACATACACCAAAGATAGGTGTACGTGACCATAACTAACCTCTAACTACATCTAACACTACTCTTGCATATTTACTAACACTAAGACTACTTTAGTCGTAGTCACTGCGTTGACCTACACTTGGTCAACCCTACGACCAATCGGGCACGTATCTCGAGGTCATTGTTTAACGCTTAAAATTTTGAGGATATTACAGTGTTCGTCACTAAATCCCATGGAGCAAAAATTAAACAAATGGCTAAAATATTTACCGATTTGATAAATCTAAACGACGACATTGATGAACCGCTCGAAGGAGTCAAACATTTGTTTGACATTAAGGGGTTTACAGAAGAGAGAAAGGGAGAACCTTCAAAACTCGAGCCGTAAGTAGAAGATTGGGAATCCACTGACGACGAAGATTTCCACATAGCTGCCTTGCAAGATAGTGAAGAGTACTTACATCTAACGTGGGAAGAGGATGACACCCCACAAGGGGATTTTAACTCATATAGCATTTGCCTCGGCCTTGGCCTTGGAGGATGGGAATGCCCATGAGACTCCCCGTGTATCGCCCACCCATATCAACCTCCTTGTAGGGCATGTACTAGCATATTGGAATGCTTTGCTAGCTGGGACCGACATTCTGCAATCGTAGAATCGAACTACTCTAACCTCATAACAACGGAAGCAAGTAATGACCCACCAACTCGCCTACTAGCGCAAGAAGAAGAAAATTCAAACCGTCATCTGGTTGACCTAGGGGGAAACACCCCATCGCCCTCATTGAGTTCAAAGAGGAACTTGAACTAGACACTCCTCCATCCCCAGACACGCCACAACTCTAAATATTTTGGAAATCTCTCGAGGAAGAATGGCAACCCCCTCTGAGTGATGACGAGGACTACTGGATAGACCTCCCTGCACTCGAGCTAGCGGAGAGGGCCAACCTAGGACTTCAAGCATGGTTAGATAAAAAAGACGAGTTTAATACTAGCCTCGAATCTGACCTAGAAGGATGGGAATGTCCTTGGGGATCTCCCTGCACTTCTCACCACTATTAGCCTCGCTGTCGAGCATGCGCGCTTATCCTAGCATATTACGAAGTCCAAGGGAAAGAGCTCGCTACCCCTGAGGATCCTTTAGGAGATCACCCTCGATAGGAAGAGTAACCGTATTATAACTTAGAGGACGATAGTTCGGCTGATTACGATTTTCAGAGCTTCTTGGAAGAGGAGGCAATCAATATGATAGAGGAAATTCGAACGTCGATATCGCTGCCACTGACGTTGCTTATTCAAAAAGTCTCATCAGATGAGGAATTCAAAAAAAAAATACCAAAATCACAACAAGTCCACATTTCTTGAAGAATCGCTTGAACGGCTCCAGTAGCCGTCTCGCTTCCTCAGTTAGAGGAAGCAACTCTCCTGGCCCCTCTTGAGGTGACCAACCCTGCACCATATCTACTATCGAAAATAAAAAAATAGAAAAAGAAGAAAACCCAAAAAATCCAGAAATACAAAATCCAAAAAATCAGAAAACTCCAGAAAAGAAAGGGAACCCTTCATCCCAAACCAATTTTGTGGCCAACACGGAGACTTCTCTCCTGAGATTTCTATCCCATTTCCCGCGCGAGGACGAAAAGTGTCCAGGTTAAACAACAAGTCGGTGATCATACTAGATGAGATACTTCGTGACTTTATGAGGAGGATCAATAGCCTTGACCTTCATCTTACCAAAGATCTCTCGGTCATAAATTACGCCAATGAAGGGTTACCTTTCGCAAAATCATATCTCCAGTGTAACAATTTTACAGTATATGAGCTTGCCAAAGATGAAGAAACATCGGCCCCTGAGGAGGTGCAGGACTTCCAACGGGTTATCACATGTTTCGATGAGCAAACTCAAGCTGTCGTGAAACCCATAGAAGAAATTAACTTTGGCACTGAAGAGAAACCCAAGAAGCTACTAATTAGTGCAATGCTTAATTTTAAGGAACGTCAACAAATCGTATAGGTCTTGCAAGAGCACCTCAACTCCTTTGCATGGTCCTATAAAGATATGCCTAGCCTAGACCCAAGTTTAGTAGAGCATCGTCTTGTCATGGAGTCCGATGCAAAGTCTGTTAAGCAGAAACTCCGTAGGATGCACCCACAAATCAAGTCAAAGAGGAAGTTAATAAATTATACAAAGCCAAATTCATCCGAGTCGTCGTCTACCCTAAGTGGGTCGCTAATATAGTACCTGTCACCAAGAAAGACGGCAGAGTACGAGTTTGTATTGATTTTCGAAACCTCAACCAGGCATGCCCAAAAGATGACTTCCCACTTTTGCACATTGACACTCTAGTCGACAACACCGTTGGGCATGAGATGCTATCCTTTATGGATGGTTTCTCTGGGTATAATCAGATCAAATTAGTAGAGTCTAACCAAGAAAAGACTTATTTCACTATACCATAGGGAACTTACTATTATGTCGTCATGCATTTTGGGGTCAAGAATGCAGGAGCCACGTATCAACGCATCATGATGGCTATTTTTCATGATATGATGCATAACTGTGTAGAAGTCTACGTTGATGACATATTAGTGAAGTCCTAAATGTGGGCAGGACATGTTGAAGCACTATAACTGGTGCTACAAAGAGCTAAGAAATATCAACTAAAAATGAACCCAAAGAAATGTGTCTTCAGAGTCACCTCCGAAAAATTACTCAGTTTCATAGTCAGCAAGCGAGGGATCGAAGTCGACCCTGTGAAAGTCAGAGCCATCCTTGAGATGCCACCTCTCAGCAATATCAAAGGATTACGAGGCCTGATAGGAAGGCTGCAATTTATCAGGAGATTTATCTCCTAGCATTCAGACAAGTGTGACCCTTTCTATAGACTACTTAAAGGAGGAGCTGAGTACAAATGGGATGACCAGTGTCAGCAAGCCTTCGACAATAATAAAAAGTATCTCCTTAACCCGCCAATATTATTGCCACCAGTTTCTGGAAGACCTCTCATCCTATACCTCTCAGCGAATGACAAAGCAATGGGAGTAATTCTAGGACAATATGAAAAAGACGACAAGAAAGAGAAGACTATCTACTACCTCAGTAGAACGATAGTCGAGTATGAACGAAAATACACTCTAATGGAAAAGACCTTCCTCGCGCTGGTATGGGCCTCAACCAAATTACGACACTACTTCGGAGCACATAAGATACTAGTACTAGCCCGAATGGATCCTCTGAAGTACGTATTCGAAAAGCTGGCAACTTTAGGAAAGATCTCTCGCTGGCATATGCTCTTGCAAGAATTCGATATCACTTATGTCACGCAGAAGTCGATCAAAGGACAAGCAATCGTCGATTACCTCATAGATCTCCCACTCCTAAACAATGAGCCCATATACGTGGATTTCCCCGATGAAGACCTACTCACGATTTATAATGAAGAGCCCGATAAGACATCATGCACCCCTTTATTTTGACGGTGCTCTAAATCACAAAGGAAAGGGCATCGGGATAGTCCTCCTAAGCCTGGAAGGAGTTGTCATACCTAAGGCTTTTCAACTAGATTTTCCTGTCACTAATAGAATCACAGAATATGAAGTTTTTATAGCTGGACTACAAGTAGCACTACAGTTAGGTGTTAAATAGTTGAAAACCATCAGTGATTTCAAACTAGTAATCTCACAAGTCATAGGAGAATGGAAAACTAAGGAAAGGAGATTGACGACATACCTAGAAACTGCTCAATATTTAGTAAATAAATTTGAACAAATCTCTTTCATGCACATCACTAGATTAGAAAACAAGCTCACAGACTCCCTTGCCACGTTTACCTCGGTCATCCAAATACCTATCGAAAAAAGTACCAAGTCTTCTTCATCAAAAAATTAACAGTACCCGCTCACGAGGTAGCATAGACCATCAAAAGAGAATTACCAATCCTCCCCACGAGCGTGGGACCAAAAGAAGCAATCGCTCCAGAAAAGCACATCGAGTCAGAAACCGAAGTCGCTATGTTCAGATTTGAAAGATCACCAACTGATGACGGACAGCCATGGTATTTCGACATCTAGAACTTTCTGAAGCATCAACATGTCTTCCCGTATGCCACAAAGATCGAACAGAAGACTATAAGGAACCAATGTGCCCGATTTTATATATTCGGTGAAACATTATACAAAGAAGCTTTCACCAAAGGAATACTACTATGATGTGTCATGACTGTCGAAGGACAATACATCATCTGAGAAGCACACGCCAGTGCCTGCGGTGCCCACGTCGATAGACAAAGATTCGCCGATCAAATTATTCGACAAGGCTACTTCTGACTGACAATGATCAGAGACTACCACCTTTATGTCTAATTCTGTAAGCAATGCCAAGAACATGCCGCACTTATCAAAGCTCCATCAATTGCATTGAACACTATGACCTCGCCGTGGCCGTTATTGATGTGGGCATTCGACATCATCGGACCTTTCACAAATATAATTGGGAACACTCACAAGCACGCATTCATATTTACAGCAACCGAATACTATACCAAATGGGCAGAAGCTAAATCTTATATTAGAATCACTCTTCGACACTCATAAGGTTTATCATTCGAAATATCATCACCAGGTTCGGAGTACCCAGAATTTTCGTTACCAACAACGGTCCACAATTTATCGTAGAGAAGACGAAGAAGTTATGCAAGAAGTTTGGCATCGATCTCTGTCAGTCATCACCATTCTATTCCCAAGGAAATGGACAAGCAGAAGCTACAAACAAAATATTGATTCAAATTTTGAAGCGCACAGTAGAAACGAGCAATGGAGTCGACTGACCTGAACGACTACTAGAAGCACTCTAGGCCTATAGGACCTCTATTTGTACAGCCACTGGCCAAACTCCCTACTTCCTTACCTACGGGATGGAGGCAGTCTTACCATATGAGATACAAGTATCATCCTTATGGATTCAACTCAATGATGAGCTATCCTTAGACGAGAGGAGAATTGCCCTACTCACGCAGCTAGAACAACTTGATGAGATACGTCTAAGGACAGCTGATCACGCTCAGATATATCAAAAGAGAGTAATCATGGTTTATGATAAGAAATTCCTTGAACGAACCTTTAATATTGGAGAATTAGTCTTGAAGAAAATCATGCCTTCCAAGCGCGCTCATCCGAAAGGAAAACTGAAACTGAACTGGGAAGGCCCTTATGTTATAACAGCCGCATACCCTGGATATGAATACAAACTTGCGAACCAAAATGGGGAAGAACTCCCTAGCCCTTGGAACGCCATGTACCTTAGAAAATACTACCCTTAGCCCTGTGAACGTCACATCCCGTGGTTAAATACTTATACTTATCGCCCCCGTAGTCGTCACGACCCATTCATTGGTCGTACGCCATCAATTCTTAGAATATCCTTAAGACTTTTGGTTTATTGCCCACTTTCTCACTCGGGCAATTTGATTGAAGGACTAGTAACCTATCTAACCTCTTTCAAAAGTATAAGTAACACCCGATTCTCATTTCCCCTTCCCCCACCATTGGAGGAGACGCTAGAGCAAAAAAAATGAAAATGCTAGGTTAAATCAAAACTCATTATTCTTGAGTTAGCAGGATGCTTTAAGCAAGTTGCGAGGGCATCCCTGATGTCTCCATACTACTAGATGTCGTTGTAAGGAGGCGGGAGGAGGATAGACCCCTGCTAACCATAGAATGTGAGATCTCGATGGTACTAAAACATGAAGAAAAGCTCGATCATGACACCCCGTATCCCTCTGAGAAAAAGATTATTACTCACCCTTTTGGAAAGCCTTAGATACAAACTATTCCCCACATCACTGAGCCTTACCCCCCCTCTTCTATTTTTATTTTAGACGATAAATCAACGGCCTTGCAGGATATTCCTAGAAATGAAATCGAAAACCGATGAATGATGATTGATGCAATCACCCACTATACCTACCATACTTCCCCCTAATAGCCATGGGATAGCACGACCATCACCCTAAGGAAAATCCCCGTATGCAACTAACCTAATCAAAGCGACCTCCCCTGGTTCGGTGACAGTATTGATGAACTTCTCTTCAAAACTAACTCACCAAATGCCTATGACTTCTTATGGACCCAAAGTGCTCATCTAAAACCCAGAGAAACTCCATTGCATCTAGACACTGGGGCATTTTTTTGGGTCAGAAGAAGAATCACCTTAGAAGCACCGATTCGTCCACAAAGAAGATATGAGATAACGAAGTCACCATTCGGAGAATGGCGCTGAAAATACTATACTGCCAACCCTACCACGCTCCTACACTCGGGCATTTTTATTTATTTATTTGTTATGTTCTATCTTAGTTATTTGCTTTCCCTATTGCATTATTTTTATTTAAAAAAAAAAACAAAAAAAGAAAAGAAAAAAATGGGAGCATATGTTTATCTTTTACTACCAGGCCCCGGTCTGAGACACCCACCCCTTGACAACTAGGAAGGAGGAGAACAAAAATTACTGATAGTGTTACCTTCATATGTGCAGATACAAAGTGACCTTCAATCATCACCGGATCAGCTCAGGAAGCATCCAAGTCTCAATGACGATCTACGACACTAAAGAAACTAAAAGCAAGAGTAGGTGCAAGAGGTAACTAAAAGAAGAGCAGTTGATCAGGTACATCTAAACCAAAATCTCTCTCTATATATATATCAAAGGTTTCTCTTTTGTTTACATTTGTCACCAGGGGCATCCCCCTATATGTACAACTCACATACACACAAGAAAAAAATAAATACACACACCCTTACTCCCTACGCTGTCGCTGGGACGGAAGAGCGCTGTTGTCTCTAGTATCATCATCCCGGAGGTCTGTAGACTGATCCTATGAAAACACAATCTCGGCACCCAGAGTCGGCGGAACCTCTAGACGACGTTGCCCCGCTACAGAACCCCCTCGCTCATCTGGCTAACAGACCGCGTCGATAAAGAATGAGGAGCATACCCAGTGAGAATCTCACGAGTGACAGAATCCTCATGAGCATCGCCCCTAACACGATCATCTGATGTGCGACGAGACTGCCTAGACGAGGAACCTGTAGCCCTCGACTCTAATCCATCAAGCTGACTAGCCGGCCTACGCGCCCCTTGCTCACTCCTCGTCAGACAATACTGCAGCCGATCCAAGGACACCTGCATCTCTGCCCGCATTGTTTGACGTGCCACCTCCAATGCCTCGGTCTGAGTCCTCTGCATGACCATCATCTCAACAAATAGGTCCTCGCGACTCTGAGTCTCCCCAAGGATCCGTCTCGCCTCTGGAGTGGCACGCGCTTGCGCCGCCTCTAGACGCGCCTCCTCAAGCTCACGTACCTGCGTAACTAGATCAAGTCAAATAAAACCAACGTATATATATATATATATATATATATATATATGAATATAGAAAAAGCTTTGAAAAAACCATACCAGCTCCAGCCTCTCCTCCAGAAGGTGCTCAACCGTCATAGTGATCACTGGATCAACAGATAGCATAGAAGGAACAACAAATGTAGACCGCTGTAACGAGAACAAATAAATGCATCAGATAACGCTATAATGATAAATAAACTACAAACATAATAATTAAAACATACTTGAGAAGGAACATGAATAGACCCCTAAGGGGGAGCCTCGGGAGCAAAGTCTGGAACAGCCTGCGCAGAGAACTAAATAAGCCAACACAAAATATATCAGAATGAAATAAAATAAAATAATGTAAACTAAATTATACCAAACTAAAAACTATACCTAACTCTCCGGGCGTAGAGAGGTAGCAGTCGCCTCTCTTGTTTGGAGATCCTCGGCAACCCGACGCTGAAATATCACATAATGTTAGTAAACTATTAAGAAAGCGAAACAGTGACACCCAACAAACTACTGCCATGACACAAACGAATTAAAAGATTGAATGGAACTTACCCAATGCTCTAGCTCGGCTTGAAGCTGAGCCATCGCTGGATCCTCCCGACTAGAGGAAGCAACTGAAGATGGATCAAATGTCGGAATGGGACCTCCGACAGCGAGCTCAGCTCTCTACGAATAACAATAAACATATCAGTTGGTGAACTCACGTTAACAATTAACCAAACTGTGCTCATATAGACGCTTACCAATCAATTAATCTCAGAATGCAAACTAGCTGCTACCTCTCGGTCAGCCTGTTGCTGACTGCGATAGACCTCTAGCAGGGCCTCTTGGAGGGCAATCTTGGCCTCCCTCTCAGATTGTTCAAAATAAAATGAGACACCACAACCATGTCAGAATGACCAGAAGACCAAGTCAACATAATACATAATACAAAAAAACTAATAAATTAACTCACAAGGAGCCGTCGAGTCTCCGCTAGTCGAGCCCCCAACTCATCCTCCGCTGCCCTAGCCTGAGCCACCGAGAGGACCAAGGAGTGCAGCATCTCCTCATCCAGACAAGGAGCACATCCCATATGCTCCATCGCCCTATGGAGAGCATCTATCGCCCCCCGCACGCTCGCCGTGAGTTGGCCCTGCTCCAATGTAGCTAGCCTCTCCCTCAATGCTGAAGCTGACTCCGGCCTGCAGATCGCGAAAGAGCCACTCTTGTGGAAGGGACGTGTGAAGAGGCGCCCACCACCCAATGCAGTGAACCATCTCCTATACTCTCGGACATCCGCCTCGTCATGCGCCCCTGTGGCCTTAGTCCCCCCAGCTCTAAAATCTGCTATCTGAAGCACCATCCGCTCCATAAAGTTTTGGCCAGGGGGGCCGGTCATCCTCTTCGCCATCCTGTGGTGAATCTCTGGAGGGACTCCCTGAGCGAGCCCTAGCTGCTGCACTACTCGAGATAGGTGGATCCTCTCCGCGAGAACGTGAATGTCACCTCCAACGGAACTCCTGGATGAAGAAAAGTGAAATGATCATACGCCCAGAACTAAAAAAAAAAGTAACACAAAGAGAAATGCTAAACGACTGCTATGACAAGAAAAAAACTATTGACTTCATGACCCTGATTAATTAAAACTCACCTGGAGGAAGGGAAGGAAACCTCCAATAGTCGCGATGCCTCATCCCCGACAATAAAGCTGCTCATAGAGATGCGCCAATGGGGCCGCACCCCACGCATAAGTAGGGACCCGATCCAAGTCCCTGAGAACCATCAGAAACAACCCGATGACGCATCTCCAAGTTGAAGAAGAAAAGAGTACCACACCGAGGAAGTGCATTAGGAACGCTCGGAGCACTCTATCCGTAGCCAACCTTGGCTCAACCACGGGCTCCCGACCCGCCACCACCACACACCGTGCCTCGTGAGATGCCCTCGCCTCCGAATGATGCCTCGGAGGGACAAAACCGCTAGCGAACATATCAAAGAACCAGGTGACTCGAACTACACCTGGTCCCGATCCACTCGATCTATACGACACACCCAAATCTCCTCACACACCTCCAAATAATGTCCCGTCATCCACCCCGTAATCGGCTCACCCTCAAAACGAAGACCAGTGATGCAAACCTAGTCCTTTGAAGTCAGCAACATCATGCCAACTAGAAAGAGAAGCGCCTGATGTGTCTCCCTCCACCTCTCCAAGATCGCTGCAATCAAGCCACGATTGACCTGAAAGGGCTCTAGCTCTAGGATCGGCCCGAAGCTGAAAGATACCAACCGTGCTCGCTGAAACTCCGGCAAGGCGCGATACCAAGTATGGGACTCGATCCACGCTGAGCTGATAGCCTGCTACAGGGGCTCTTATTGAACGAAACACAAGCAGAAGAAAATAAGACTAATACACATACCCATGACAAAAGACGAACGGATTTAAAGCTAAAAGCAAGTGAAATGACCTGAAAACATTATAACAACTCATAACGAATACACAAAACATGATAAGAGCAACTGAATAGAAACATCACCTACTTCTAAATGCCGTCATGATGCATGAATGAGCACACAATCAATAACCGATACAGGTTCGACATAAATTAAAAGGGTTTTCAGATCCTAACAAGCCTATATCATAACCTAAATGCCTAAGATAAGTGAAGAGACTCTTGCTCAAGGGTACCTACCCGGCCTCGAGCAAAGAAATCCTCCAGTGGGAAGTGTCTGTGATCCCAATGCTCCTCACCTTGGTGCTCCTCAGCCCCCTCATCTCCAACTCTATCACCCTCAGTCCTCAACCATACCTCCCCCATCATTATCCTCTCTAACTCAGAAACAGTAAAATCGTGCTCACCGATACCCTCATCCTCCAGTGAAGAACTCAAAAAACTCGAAAGAACGGAAGAAACGGTGCCTGAAATGGACGACCGGGTCGCGAGATATTACGAAAACATGAAAAATAAATCACTAGGAAACTAGGAAACTAGAGAATCTAAGACCAAAACGGATAGTGCGGGAAGAATGGAACGTGCTTGAAATATTTATAAGACAGGCTGAATCGCGCACTTGAACACACATGCTCGACTGAATCACGCACCATGGTCCTTGTGCTTAATTCAGATCAAGCGCCCAGCCGCGAGTGCGTAAACCGATTGTCGCCCGCTCAAACTAACCCGACCCCCTGGTTGAGCGTCATTCATCAGGCACGTAATCACTTCAAGCGTCAGAATCCGAGCGCACGAATGCCAACAGTCACTGCAATAGTGACCAGCCACCACCTTAATCCTACGCCCCATACCACGCGCTGAACTTGATTAACGACCGGACGTTGGCGCTTAATGACCTTTTGACCCTTCGAAACGGGCGTTCTCACTCTAGCGTGTAATTCGATTATGCACTCTTAATGAAACGTGCAATTTCCTAGAAACACAAAAAAAAATATGCTCAGAACAACAGGTTCACAACACCAAATTAGGAGACTGCCAACACCAATTACCGACCTAAACTACACCCTTGCTAAGACCAATCCAAAAACACTCCTGACTTTAAAAACATATACACCCCAAACTAAACTAAATTTTTTTTTCCCAACATCATTTATACACTTCAACTAAGACTAAACTAAACTAAAAAAATGATAAAAAAAAGAATGCCCCCCATCACTTACGCACTTGATCTTAGACTAAACTAAAATAAAAAAAATGCTCCCAACACACCTCGCATCAAAATAAATAAATAAGAGCAGACCAAATTTAAGTAAATCAGCACACGCCCAAAAAAAAGTCGAAGCAAGCTATCAAGATAAACCAAACCAAAATTTACCTAAATAGAAATTATCACAAATGAAAGAAACATAATCACTTCATAAATAAATAAAATAATTACAAAACACACCGAGGGCATACCCTCTGAATATACAACTTAAAACAAGAAACTTAAAATTCGCACGTTCAGGCAGTGCTCAAATCCGGATTTCGGGAAACTAGAAATCTTGGAGAAGCCCGGAGGAGGAATGCACCTTTAACGAATTCTAATGATGACAGTCTCTTCCCTTGCCCCGAGCCGGCAGAAAAGAAAGAGTGGCTCACAGAAAGCTACCTAGGATCTGCAGGATCCACCGTTGGGAGCTCGCCTTGGAAACCCTAAAAAGGAGGAGCAACTAACGCTGAATTCGCAGAGCCTACCGAGAAAAAATAGGCATTGGTCACGAGAACTCTGACCATGCCTTATCTTTGGGTTTCCTTTCTACCACCTTCTTCTCCTCCACCGCTTCCCTTAGCATGGTAGCAATTCGACTGCTACCTTGCATTCCCAATCCCATTCATTCTCAATAATCCATTTAATAATCACAATTCTTCGGGTCCAATACCTGGGAGACAAAAGAGAAAGGAAGAAAGGACATTAATGCCCTAAAATAAAAAAAGAATGCCCCCAAAACTTCTAATCCTAAACTTGAAATAAGATTCAGAAAAACAAAAACCCAAAGCCTTTAGCTCACACATTTATAAACTATGCCTCCTAAACCATAGAATGACAAGTGTCACACCTTTTAACCCTTTCACTCTGATTAAATCCAAACCAAACACATACCCTCATTTGGAAAACCACAATCCATGACAACCTGGATAAACTAATAATCACATAACACTTACCCCTTTCAAGGAAATACAAATCCAAAGCAAAGTAAACAAACTAATAAAATTACAACACCCCAACAACCATCTAGAACCTCTGAAAACTCACACCTCTTAACAAGTATCCTCTCAAATCAACCCTAAGACCAAAGCAAAAAAATCTAAAACTTTAAACAAAAAACTACAAAAAAATTTCCTTAAAAGAAAAAAAACTCTCTAAAGTGAAACCCTAAATTATTTAGGACCAGAAAAATGCCCCCAACAAACCAAAAAGAACCAAGTAAACTCTCTAAACAAAACCCGATAGAGCAAATTAACCTCGGGATAAACCCCGAATAAACTCAGAATGAATCCTAAAATTCTAAGTTAAATTAAAACTAAAACAAACGAATCAAATATGCATGACTAATCCATTAAAAAAGTTAAGCTAAGCTCAATAGACAAAAAAAAAAAATATCAACTCTTTATTTATAACCAAAAATCTTTACAAGTATCACCGGAGGCATACTTTCTGAACTTACAACCCAAAACGAAAACCTAGAACCTAACTTACAACCTAAAACAAAAATCGGAGACCAAGCGAGGAGCAGCACCTGATTTGGAGTGTCCAATCGAAGGCTTCAGGAAGGATTGGAAGGGAAACACATCCCTCCACTTTTTACTCCTCTTTCGCCATCTTCATCTCTTTCGCCATTGCCTCCTCAATGTAGCCTTCACTGCTCCCTAAAAGGGATCGATGTGAAGACTAACGCCCTCATTCCCAATACCGCCCATTCCCAGAATAGTGATGCTCTCGAGCAGCATCTCAAGGCGAAGATCAGGCGAAATCACGAATATAAGAAGAAACGACATCCCAATCGGACGATTAGATCATTAGATATCGCTAAAACACAAATTTCAGAGCACAAATATCCAGAAAAGGTAAAACTCGAGACTAAATCAGAGAATGAGAAACAAATGAAGGCTCTCTTGCTTATATAGAGTATGGACTTAGTCACGCACCCCAACACGTGTGCTTAACTCAGTCACGCGCATCACACGATGCGAACAATCCAAAACACGCGCTTTAACCGAAGCATGCAAATAAGCTATCGCTCGCGCCAACGGCATGACACTCTGATCACGTGCTCGATACAAGCCGCGCAAACCTATTAAGTGACTCCCATGAGCCGCGCAATATGAAAGGTTGCCTGCACAGTGACCTGGTGACGCCTCAATCACGCGCCATAATGAAAGTGCATAATACAATCACACGCACACTGAGACACGCGTAAACAGCCCTTCGAACCTGTGATCGCAAGTCCAGAAATAGGCGCGCAATCATATTGAGCGGCATGTGCCAAGCGCGCAATACCCGAACTAGTCGACCCTCACACCTTTTCACCCCATCTTGACCAAAATTCTCCTGTCCCATCATGTGGCCTCACATGTTATTAAAAAAAGAATGACACAGCCACTTACCCTTCTCCCATCACGCAGCCCTATGAGGAACATTGACTGCCCCCTAGTCCCATCGTGGTAAGACATACATCCCTTATTGTAACACCCTCACGAGCCCACTAGAGAGGGAGAATCCCATCACCTAACCCTGTCACACACGTCCCATCACGACAAGACACGCACACACAACACCACCTCAATATCCAGTCCCATCGCAATAGATTAGCCATGCCCTCATATCCCATCAAGAAAAGCCAAAAGCAAATCTCCCGAAGACACAGGCACACCACTGAAAAAAAAATAAAGCCAACCACGACGCAACCACAACGTGATTTTCTTACACAACCCCAAGATCTACCAAAGAAAGAAACAAGACACACTCATTGCGCAAATATCCTACCAGCATCCCATCGCTAACTATATTCAGCCAATATCACATCACAAACATCACTACCTGAAAAAGCTTAGACAACACCTGCCACACTGTATAATGAAGGAGAAACATCGCTAAAGCAAGGAGCTCTCCCTCTTCCCGAATTGCCCTCAACGTCCCACCACGACTCACCCAGCATAGCCAAAAAAAAAGAATCCCCAAGTCCCATCGCGACATCACTTTCCCCTAAGACATTTCATCACATTGACGACCACCAAGCTCCACCACAACAGACAAAAAGAAAACCAAAAATCTCCAAAGTCCCATCACAACGTCACGGCGACAGCCAGTTGGTCCTGCCACGAGCTATACAAAAATCCCAACGACCCATTAGTCCCATCACAGACTACGCATGCCACACATAATGCAGGTAAGTATCACCCCTAGGTAAGTACTACCCACTTTTCAATTACTCGATATTTCTTCCAAAAAATAATTAGCTATGATTAAGTCAAATGTTGTCAAAACCCATCTCTCTCGATTCGCGAATCACTGTAGTCCTCCCATAAGAGATAATTATTAGTATTTGTCGAGAAGGTTAGATCGAGTATCCAGCATGCCAAGTGTCGTCTTGATAACCACACAAATGGCCAGGTCCAGAAATCCTATACCGGTGGATCTGCTCAACTACGTCTCGAAAGCCACGTTTTCCGTCGATTTACCACTAAATTGATCTTAAATTAAATTTCCTAAAATTTTAAATTTTCAAAACCCCTTACTTACTCCTAAACCAAAAATCTTTTACTTCAAAAAAAAAAAAAAAAAAAAAAAACTCTTACCACTTATTCTAAAACCAAAAATCTTTTACTCCTAAAACAACAAAAACAGAAATAAACCAAAGAAAAAAAAATGAACAAAAAGACTCACTTACCAAAATTCACCAAATTTTACTTCAATTACCAGCCCAAACTGACCATTCCCCTGGGAAACTGAACCACGTGGATATTTAATCTAAGAACTAACAAACACCTATTGGAAAAGGAACGCCTGACGCACATTGGTGTGAGCAATGACGCGCCCGGTCTGACATGACTTGCGAAAGCCTTCGATATTATTTTGCATTATATTATTATTAGTCCCTGGACCTATTTATGGATATTTATATGATGCCCCCCGGTACCTCGATCGCATCATACCCTACTGTTTGACTGCCCCTTGCAGCAGGTCGCGACATGCGACGAGATGCCCCTTGCACTCATGGATTAGGATATGGTATTTCTCTTTTTCGTTTGACTATTACTTATAGTAGGTCATGCCACGCGACGGGATGCCCCTTGCACCATGGAATAGGATATGCTGACTTCCCCTGTCGACTGTCTATGACAGCGGGTCAAGATACTTGACGGGATAACCCCTGGGCATTTACGGCATGGAACACGCCTTTCGACAGCTACCACTGGGCCCCCGAATGCTCCATCTTAGTTTGTGCTGATAGATAAGAAAGCCAAGTATATCATATCAGCATCCCCGATTCACATTTATAATTTTTCAAGAGAAACGAGAAGACACCTTGAATGAGGGGTGTCTACGTCTTTGACACGTTCTTACTTCGCAAGAGCGTGCCAAAGAGGGCATCTGTAGACACCCCAATTTTGCCCTCTCAGAATATACAAATATATTTGGTCAACCTTTGACCTCATAACTCTAACATAGGGACCATGCATTGAAATAATAGTACATGATTGATCGCAGGCTGAAACAATAGCTCTGTGGCTCAGGTCCCAATGTAGGGAGACTATATACTGAAATAATAGTATATAGTAAGAATGTAGATTGAAATAATATTGTAGCATTTTAGACCCCTTTGCCATAATGTGGGACCATATACTGAAATAATAGTATATGGCTGGACACAGGCTGAAACAATAGCTCTTTGGCTCAGGCCCCATGACCCTAATAGGAGAACCATGTACTGAAACAATAGTACATGACTAGACACAGGCTGAAACAATAGCTCTGTGGCACAGATCCCAACTTAGGGAGACTATATACTGAAATAATAGTATATAGTCAAAATATAGACTGAAATAATAGTCTGACATTTTAAACCCCCTGACCCTGACTTGGGAACCATGCACTGAAATAATAGTACATGGCTGAACACAGGCTGAAACAATAGCTCTGTGGCTCAGATCCCGACGTAGGGAGACTATATACTGAAATAATAGTATATAGTCAGAATACAGGATGAAATAATAATATGGCATTTCAAACCCGACCCGGATAACCCCAAATTATGCGCTTAAAACCACGTGGGTAATTCGATCGCACGTCAAACCACAAGTGTACAATCAGTCCCCTTCTAGACCATACTTCCTTTCCCCAGACCATCTCCAGACTCGATCACGCATTTCACACGAGACGCGCAATCGGATTGAGTGCCCCACCACCGGCGCGCAATTGGCCTACACCCAACCTAGTCTTACGGTCCTTGACCCCTAAGCTTCCTCGATCACGCGCTTTGGATGAGACACTTAATTGGATTGCACACCCAACACGGGGCACATAATTAATTCTAATGTGATTAGGACTAGGAAACTCGTTGAGCAAGTCAGCCGGTCGCTCATTGAGTCGGTGACCGACTCAAAGCGATTAAGCACCGGGAGACTGATGCGTAATTCACTTAAATGCCTAAAAAATGGCTCGTAATTGAAGAAAAACCTATAAAAGATTTTTTTATTTTGAAAGAGGGAGAATACAGTGAGAGAGAATGAATTTTTTGAGATTTCGAAACCAGAGAACTCCGAGGACGAACCCATAGAGCAACCTAGCCATGATTTCGAGATTCAAACTTCGAATCTTTGGGATTTCTCTGGGCAGCCTTGACCTTAGGTAATTTCTAATTTCCAACCGTAGCTCTTAGTCCTTAGACCTAGGATTTTTTAGCTTTAATTATTAATATTAATTCAATCTTAGACTGTAGCACCCCTTTTTAGACTGTAATCTTTTAATATCTGGTTCTAGTTCCTTATTTCTAGAACCAGTCCTTAATCTGATGGCCCGATCCAACGACCATAGACTTAATTTTGTTCTAAAATCTTAATCTCCAGTCCTATCATTAATCTCTGGTTCTAGTTCATAGTTTCTAGAACCAGTCCTTAATCATATAGCTTGATTTTCTGATTTTGGACCCGAATTCAGTCCTTAAAATTTTAAATTCTAGTTTTAATTCCTTAGTTTAATATTTTTAAAAATCCCAAATATTAATTTAGTCTTTTATAGTCCTATTTTCATAATTTAATTCTTAATTATAATCCCAAAAATGACTCTAAAAATCCAAAAATACTATTTTATAATCTAAAATCTAATTTATTCTTAACCTCAGCCACCCGATTTGCCCAAGGGAGCTTACGGAGGGTACTCAAAAATGAGGCCAATCCTCCTTAGCATAGCGGGCCCAAAACCTTTTTTTTTTAGGATTGTTTTATTGCTTTAATTAGGATTAGAAAATCAAGTCCATAAATTTCTTAGATTTTTAGTATTATTAATTTACATGCTCTATTTTAATTAGATCCCTAGAATAATTGCTTTGATAAAAGTTCTAATAAAAATCAGTTCCTCTATTTTAATTAGATGATTCTAGCATAGTTAATTCGTTGCATGATTAGATTCCAGTATAGTTAATTCCTCTTTTTTTTTATTAACTAAATTTTTAGTATAATTAATACATTGCTTTGATTGTAATTTTAGAAAAATCAGTTTATATATTTTAAATAGTTTTTTTTAATAAAATTAGTTTATTTGTTTTAATTAGATTTTAATAAAATTAATTCATTGCTTAAATTAGAGTCCTAGTAAAATTAGTTCTCTATTTCAATTAGAATTACAGTAGGACTAGTATACTTACTTTACTTAGAATTCTAGTATAATCAACATACTTAATTTAATTAGAGTTTTATCAGAACCAACATGCTTGCATTCCTAGTACAATCCAGAGATTGATATCAATTAAAATTCTAATAGGATTAGGATACTAAATTAGTTAGACACCTAATAGAATCATAATATTAGATTAAATCACCATAATAAACCTACACCACCAGACTCACAATAGAATTAGGGAATCTGACCCTTTCCGAATTACAATAATAACAGGAAAGAAAAAGGAAAATTGAACTATCTAAACTATAAGGAAGAGCCATAATTGTTGACGTTCGCAGGCAGACAATTTAGTATAAAAGTAACCCACACCCGCTCTAAAGCGTCATCACTGACGTGCTACAGCGTTGTTAAATATCTGCAGCTGGCGATTGCAATAAACTAGGAATCTTCTTAGAAATCCTCCCCAATTTTTATTTTATTATATTTTACTTCTACCATTCCAAATGCCACATCGCTAGAGTCCACTTGGACAGAATTGGGCCACTGATTCAACAGGGACCGAGAGGAACACAGAAAAAGCACGCACCAACACAGTGTCAGCAGGCTTTCGACAGCATCAAGAAGTACTTCCTCAACCCGCCAGTAATATCACCACCAGTTCCTAGAAGACCCCTAATCTTCTACCTCTCAGCAAATGACAAAGCAATAGGAGTAATTCTTGGACAATATGAAGAAGATGGCAAGAGAGAGAAGGCTATCTACTACCTCAGTAGAACGATGGTCGAGTACGAACAGAAATACACACCAATGGAGAAGACCTGCCTCACACTACTGTGGGCATCAATGAAACTACGACACTACTTCAGAGCGCACAAAATATTAGTACTAGCACTCATGGACTCTCTGAAATACATCTTCGAGAAACCCGCAACCTCCGGTAAGATCACCCGATGGCACATGTTACTACAAGAATTCGACATCACCTACGTCACACAGAAATCCATCAAAGGACAAGCGATTGCCGATTACCTCACCGACTTACTACTCCTAGAAGACGAGCCTGTGCACGCAGACTTTCCTGATGAAGACCTACTCTGGATTCACAATGAAGAGCCCGATAAGACATCATGAATCCTCTACTTCGACGGTGCTCTTAACCATAAAGGGACAGGCATTGGGATAGTCCTACTAAGCCTAGAAGGAGTCGTCATACCCAAAGCCTTTCAACTCGATTTCTCAGTCACCAATAATGTTGCAGAATACGAAGCTTTCATCGTCGGACTACAAGCAGCGCTACAACTAGGAGTCAAGCAGTTGAAGACAATCGACGACTCCAAACTTGTAACATCTCAAGTTATCGGGGAGTGGAAAATCAAAGAAATATGACTAATGGCTTACTTGGAGATAGCTCAATTCTTAATAAAGAAATTCGAAAGAATCTCCTTCATGCACATTCCTAGATTACAGAACGAGCTCGCAGACTCTCTCACCACACTAGCCTCAGTCATTCAGATATCAGTAAGAAAAAGTACATAATCCTTTTTCATCGAGAGGTTGATGACGCTAGGACACGAAGTTGCTTGGCAAGTGAAATCGGAACTACCAATTGCACTAGAAAGAAGCCACCATCGCTATGTTCAGATTCAAAAAATCACCAACTGACGACGGGCAACTGTGGTACTTTGACATCTAGAATTTCCTAAAGCATCAACACATCCCTCCTTACGCTACAAAGATCGAACGGAAAATTATAACGAATCGATGCGTGAGATTTTACATACTCGGCGAAACTCTATATAAGGAAGCCTTCACCAAGGGACTACTACTTCGATGCGTCACGACAGTTGAAGGATAATGCATCATTCGAGAAGCACACGCTAGTTACTACGGCGCCCACGCCAGTAGATAAAGACTCGTAGATCAGATCATATGACAAGGCTACTTTTGGACGACAATGATAAGACATTGTCACCTCTACGTCCAATTCTACAAGCAATGCCAAGAACACTTCGTGCTTATCAAAGCTCCATCAGTTGCATTGAATCCTATAACCTCACCATGGCCATTCTTGATGTGGGCCTTCGACATCATCGGACCCTTCATGGACACAGTTGGGAACACCCACAAGCATGCGTTCATACTCACTGCAACCGAATACTACACCAAATGGGCAGAAGCTGAATCCTACGTCATAATCACCACTTCGACACTCATGAGATTTATCATTCAAAATATCATCACCCAATTTAAAGTATCCAGTATGTTCATCACCGACAATGGACCACAATTCATCGCAGAGAAGACGAAGAAGCTATGCAAGAAATTTGGCATTGATCTACACCACTCATCACCGTTCTACCCTCAGGAAAATAGACAAGGAGAAGCTACGAATAAAACACTGATCCAAATTCTAATATGAAAAGTGGAGACAAACAATGGAGCTGACTGGCCTGAATGATTACCAGAAGCACTCTGGGACTATAGGACTTCTATTCGCACGACCACTGACCAAACTCCTTACCTCCTCACATACAGGATGGAAGCAATCCTACCTTATGAGATACAGATACCATACTTATGAATTCAACTCAATAATGAGCTATCCTTAGACAAAAGGAGAATTGCTCTGCTCGCCGAGCTAGAGCAACTTGATGAGACGCGTCTAAGGGCAGCTGATCATGCTCAGGTATATCAAAGGAGAGTGGCCAGTGCTTACGATAAGAAAGTCCTCGAGCGAACTTCTGACATTGGAGAATTAGTCTTAAAGAAACTCATGCCCTCCAAACACACTCATCCAAAGGGAAAACTAAAATCAAACTGGGAGGGCTCCCTATGTTATAGCAACCGCATATCCAGGGAATGCATACAAGTTGATGAACCAAGATGGGGAAGAACTCCCCAGCCCTTGGAATGCCATGTACCTTAGAAAATACTACCCTTAACCATGTGATTATCACATCCCGTAGCCAAATACTTATATCTATCACCCCCGTAGTTGTCATGACCCATTCGTCAGTCGTACACCCTCAATTCCTGGAATATCCTTAAGACCTCTAATTTACTGCACCTTCTTACTCGGGCGATTTGATCAAAGGACTAGTGATGTACCTGACCTCTTTTAAAATCATAAGTAACACCCGATTCTCATCCACCTTCCCCGCCATTGGAGGAGACGTTAGAACGCAAAAAATGAAGATGCTAGGCTCAATCAAAACTCACCATTCTTGTGTTAATAGGTTGCTTTTAAAAAAATACATATATATATAAAATCAAGTGAGAGCAATGCGACGAATGAACCTGTCAATGAGCTCAGAGAAGCATTAGCAGGCAGTGAGGACATCCCTGGTAATTATACTAGAAATGTATAAGCAAGCTGCGGGGGCATCACTGATGTCTTGATACTACTAGATGTCGTCATAAGGTGGCGGGAGGAGGACAAACTCCTGCTAATCATAGAATGTGAGACTTTGATGGTGTCGAAACATGATGGAGAGCTCAATCCTGGCACACCACACCCACTCTGAGAAAAAAGACTGTTACTCATCCCTTTTAGAAAGCATCAGATACAAACTATTCCCCTACATCACTGAGCCTTTTATCTCTTTCACCCTTAATTTTTATTTTCAGACAGTGAGTTGGAAGCCACTTAGGATATTCCTAGAAAGGAAACCGAAAATCGATGAATGATAACTGGTACAATCACTTATTATATTTACCGCACGCCCCCTATGACAATGACCACGGGATATGATGACCACTATCAAAGGTAGACCCCCAATATACGAATGATATGATTAGACAATCCCCCTGGTTCAATGACAGTCTCAAGACAAGCTTTTCTTCAAAACTAATTCACCAAATGCACGTGGCCACGGATAGGCCCAAAGTACTTATCAAAAACTCAGAGACGCTCCATTGCACCTTGACATTAGGGCATTTTTTCTATTCAGAGGAAGAATCACGTTAAAAGCCCCTGCTTGTTCATAAAGAAGATGCGGAAGGACGAAGTCACCACCCGAGGAATATCACTAAAGATATCGCATTGCCTATTCCATCACGCTCCTACACTGGGGCATTTTTTTAGTATTAGAATTTTCTTTATGTTATTTGCTTTCCCTGTTTCATTATTTTCCTTTCCTTGTAATGAAAAAAAAAAGAAAAAAAAGATGAAAAAAAGAAAAAGAAAAAAAGAAAAAAAATGAAAAAAGAAAAGAAAAGAAAAAAAAATGCCCCTCTTTTATTATCAAACCTCAGTCTGAGACACTTCCCTGTTTCACTAATACCTCATTAATCCACCTGTTTTGGTACCACCTGAGCCGGGGAGACCACTCTTGATGTATCTCTCCATGACGGAGGTCTCAATGGGATGCGTCTTAGGTCAGCATGACGAGACGGGAAGAAGAGAGCAGGCCATCTACTATTTGAGCAAGAAATTTACTGATTATTAGACGCGCTATTCTCATCTGGAGAAAGCGTGCCTGGCTCTTGTATAGGCTATTCAGAGGCTCCGCCATTACTTACTATCTCAGGCCGTACTACTCCTAGCCCTCATGGACCCATTAAAATACCTGTTCGAGAAGCTGGCTCTTACTGGGCGAACTGCACACTGGTAGCTCTTATTATCTGAGTTCGACATCACGTATGTCACTCAGAAGTCAATCAAGGGGCAAGCACTCACCGATCATCTTGCCGACAATCCTTTACCAGATTATGAGCCTTTGAGAACTGAGTTCCCCGATGAGGACATCCTATTCATGACTAAAGATGATACTGGAAGCAGAGGAATCTTGGGTAATGCACTTTGATGAGGCAGTAAACACCGAAGGCCAAGGAGTTGGCGCCATTCTGATCTCGCCGAGGGGATCCCACATACCCGTCTCTATCAGGCTCAACTTCCCTTGTCTTAACAACATAGCTGAATATGAAGCTTGGGCCGTTAGCCTGCAAGCGGCTCTCGATCTAAATATAACTCACCTCCGAGTGTTTGGTGATTCACAGTTAATCATATGCCAGACGAATGGTGACTGGAAGATGAAAGATGAGAAACTGATCCCTTACCATGAGCATCTCGAGGACCTGATAGCTTGCTTCCAAGATGTGACATTCTCATATATCCCCCAGATAAGGAACCGTTTTGCTGATGCACTAGTAACTTTGGCGTTAATAATAGAAATCCCGTATGGTGCTGAGATGAAACCAATCATGATCGAGTAGAGGAATGAGTCGGCCTTCTGCCTCCAGATTGAGGAACCTACAAAGCCTGATGATGAGCCACCTTGGTTCTCAGATATTAAGAATTTCCTCGAGACACTAACTTTCCCTAAGGGTACGTCTAAGACGGACTGGCGAACCATTCAACGTTTAGTAGCAGGCTACGTCATTTGCGGAATGCCTTTACAAGTGATCCTACAACAACATTCTACTCAGGTGCCTTACTGAAAGTGCAGCGACCAACATCATGAAGGAGATCCACGAGGGAGTATGCGGAGCCCATGTTAGCAGTCACATGCTTGCGAAGAAGATTCTGCGGTAGGATACTTTTGGACCACTATGGAATCAGATTGCTGCCAACATCTCCAAAAATGCTACTAAGTGTCAGGAACACTCCAGTCTGATACACGCTCCTGCCATCGATCTACACTGCATGACCACTCCTTGGCCATTTCCCATGTGGGGCCTTGATGTCGTCGGAATGATTAGCCCAAAAGCATCAAATGGACATCGGTTCATCCTCGTCGCCATTAAATACTTTACCAAGTGGGTAGAAGCAGCATCATACGCCAACATCATGGCCAGTCACATCGAGAAGTTTCTCAAGAGTAATATTGTGTGCCGATTCGGAGTACCTAAAGATATCATCACAGACACTGGTACAAACTTTGTGAATAAGCGCATCCGAGCCTTCTGCGAGCAATACAAAATCAAGCACCTTCGCTCGTCACCTTATCGACCTCAAACTAATGGAGCCGTGGAAGCTGCGAATAAGACGGTCATTTGCATCCTTGAGAAAATGGTAGTCACCTATCGAGATTGGAGTGAAATGCTGCCAGTTGCCTTATGGGCTTATAGAACATCGATCCGTACCACTACAGGGGCAACAACATTCTCCCTTGTGTATGGAACCGAGGCCGTCCTATCAATCGAGGTTGAAGTACCCTCGCTTCAAATCCTTATGGAATCAGGCTTACCCGAAGCAGAGAGAGAGAGAGAGAGAGAGAGAGAGAGAGATCACGCTTTGATCAATTGAACTTATTGGACGAGAAGAGACTCCTAGCCTTGTGTCACACTCAAATTTACCAGGGGCGAATCGCACGAGCTTACAATAAATGTGTCCGCAGTCGAGATCTAAAGGTAGGAGACACTGTACTGAAGAAGATCTTCCCATCCCTCCATGTCGATCCGAGAGGAAAGTTCAAGCCAAACTGGGAAGGACCTTACGTCGTTTGAGAAGTGCTATAGGGGTATGCCATCTGCCTCGCCACCATGGACGGAGATCATCTTCCTGAGCCCATCAATGCTGGATACGTCCGACGATTCTACTCTTAGTCTATCGCGATAAGGTAAGTATTGATAAAACAGATACGTGACTGCTTAAGAACCACTCAAAAGAGGCCATCATTCTAAACACAGTAGCCAAAAAGTATCCTTAAAAATGATGATATCCTTTGCTACCTCATTTGAGCTTGGGCCTTTCTTTCAATAAACCCCTTCCCTCAAAAATAAAATAAAAATAAAAATAAAAAATAAAAATAAAATGTGTGTGAATATATACAGAAAAAGAAGTAAAGTTACCATCAAAATCCAAAAAAATCGAAAAAGCAAAATCTCAAAAAGAGATTGCCTGAAATGGAGCTAAAAGAATAAAAAAAGTGTGTAGAAGAATCACGAGGAATGTACAGTAAAAACCCCCAAGGAAGAAAGTATGTTGAGAAAACTTAAGCCATATCAAGGAAACCCTTTTAGCCTATCATACCTTCAAATCTTAACCTAACCCATGGCCAAGCTACACCCTGAAGAAAGTCCTCTTTTAGGTTTATAAGCAGTCATAATATCTGTTAAGTCAACACAAGCCGAGTTGTGAGACGACACCAGAACCCCATCCAGCCGGCTATGATGGAATCGACGTCTATGTCGTGACTGTTGAAAAAAAAGAAAAAAATAAAACATAAAAAAAAAAATAATAAAAAAATAAAAAATAAAAATCCAAGCTCAAAGCAAGATGCATGTTGTGAAAACTCGAAAGGACATTACTAGTAAAAACAACGAGCTTGTGCAGACCAGGTGAAAACTCGAAAGGGCGCTTGAGGTAAGAGAGCTAAACCCATGGACGTGGTAAAAATCGGAAAGGGCGCCACGGGTAAAAAAAGGAGATAAATAAAAAATAAAAAATAAAAAATAAAAAAAAATTGGAAAGAAAAGGTTTGGACTGATTGAGAGGATTGATGTGTGAAGAACCCTCTTGATTACTCTCCCAGACCTCTTTTAGGGGACGCTCATGGTAGTTCGAATCGGGTCGTGACCAGATTTGTTTTCATGAAATTGCTTTGTCAAACGTATGACTCAAGGTAGGGAGAATGGTTTGACTCGACCCAAGGGGTTGGACATTCTGGCCTTGGTAAGACTGTTGAAACTCTTTCGGAATCAACCAGTCAAAGAGGGGTTCGACCATACTCAAAAGAGGACCCAGGGATTCACAAGGTGATTAAGGCACCGCATAAATATATATATATATATATATATATATATATATATATATATGCATAAAACAAAAAGACCAAAAAGTCTATGTAGATGTATATAATAAGCTACCTTTCATTTACAAAATACACCACTTACACCACATCCCAAAAAATAGCCGGCGTGATGACTAGCGTGTTTTCCTTTTTTACAAATAAAAATATAAAGAAAATATGTATACAAAAAAATGCATGTATCTGTAAAGGGGTTTTTATGCCCCTTTTTTGTGTATCTGATCTATGTAAAAAAGTTTTGTGTGTAGGAAGGAGTTAGAGGCCCAGCTCGCGCTTCAATTGGCTAATCTCAGCATGAAGGTCATCTTCCCGGACATTCCGCTCAGTCAGCTAGTGACCATGCAGGCTCTTATACCTCTTCCGAGAAGAGTCGGCGACTCCAAAAGCGACGCTCAGTGATCCCTTCAAACGGAGGACCTCGCTCTCTGCTGTTTCTGCTCTAACCTTTTCATGTGCCAAAAGTTCTTACAAGACTCTCTTCTCATCCACCAGTAGCTCAATGCGGGCTCGGAGTGCCGTCTCTTTCTTTGGCCAGAGGCCTCCAATGTCAATGATCTCTGATGAATCTGGACCATCAGCAGTTGGCCGCTCAGTCAACAGCCAAGCCTCTTACTTAGGAGAAGCCTGAACCGAATCTCCCTGCTCGATATCACACATCAGCGTCGATTGACGCGTCTCCCAAAGTGCAGCAATCTGATCTATGTCTCCAGAGGACCCTCTAGAAAAGATCAAATCACATAAAGGGGGTTTGGTCTCACAAGGCACCTGCTGAGGACAGTCGAACTGATGCAACACTCGAAATGGGAAGTAAAAGGTGCTGCCAGTCAATCCTAGGAGGGTGATGCCCTCATGGTCTCTAGAGTGAACTATTGGGAAGGTCCGGTCCAACCAAGGAAGCCTCCATGTCAGCTCGGCATCGGTCAACCAAAGTTTCAGAGCTGACACATCGCCCTGTGGAAGCAAATGGCACCTACCCAAAAAGCACTGAGCCGCCTCACCTCGAGCAATATAAAAGTGGGGCATAGGCCCTAAGATAGCGAGGTGCTCACCCAACCAGACCTGAAGCAACAAGGGGCACCCACAAAGGCCCTCCACCTTGCCCAAAGCAAATGAATCAAGGCCTCGATACAGCTCAGCAAGCACCAAATGCATCATGGATTGGCCCGCCTCCAGCTCCGTCAAAATGTCACAAATTGCCAAGGAGAAGCTCTCCCCCTCAATAAAAAAGAGGATTTCAGAGATGAGACCGAGTGCTAGAGCTTTCACGTTGAAAATGTTCCTAACCCGCAATCTTTGGAGGCTTTCGTCACTGAAAAGTTCTTTGAGGAATTTTAGCGAACACCTTGTGGGCCCCCCAATGAGGCTTTTTTCATACTCAAATTTCTTCAAATCGAGAGT
Source organism: Chloranthus sessilifolius (assembly GCA_021018995.1). NCBI lineage: Eukaryota > Viridiplantae > Streptophyta > Magnoliopsida > Chloranthales > Chloranthaceae > Chloranthus > Chloranthus sessilifolius. Next base: position 24,919,798 of record CM037597.1, on the reverse strand, counting down.
AAGGTGAATGGATTTGGAGTAGCCCGACCGAGGCGTGACTCTTGCAAGGCCCTGTCAAGCTTCAGGCCAGACATATTGGATAGCTCCTCAAGGGTTGGGGTTAGCTCCCACTCCCAAAATGGAATACATGGGAATTCACATCCCAAAATGAAGCGGCAACGAAAAGGAGTTTCCACCGTGGAGGAACCTCTAGAAAGGAAGGAAGGTGAGATAGCCCAAGGCGCTCCAAGTCGACGAGCTCACTCTCATTCAAGCTCCCAAACCAGGCTGTTAGAAATTTGGGCCCCAAGCTGAAGGAAGGGGGTAAATTGGCTCCAGGCCCTCCATGTAAGGGAGGGTTAGAAAGCGGGTCCATGAACGTACAAAGATCTTTTGAGAAGACAAAAATCGATGTATGGTGATGGACCCGCCTTGGAAAAGCAAGAGCAAAAAGAATCAGTCAAACGGGCCAAGACAAACAAAAAAAAGAAGTGATTTTTGGACTAACTCGGGTATATAAGGACCCACTGCTCCCCAAGTTAAACAGGGTGCAACTATTAGTTACGCTAGTGTTTTTCTCCCCTAGGTTGAGCTTGGCGCAACTATTAGTTGCGCCAGCACATTTTGGTCCCCATTCATGCCTGGTGCAACTAATAGTTGTGCCAGTACATATTTTCTGGGATTTCAACCTGGCGCAACTAATAGTTGCACCACACTACAGTCCCCCCTCTTTAGCCATCCTGGGACCCAGCTGTGGGGACTTACACCCCTTTTGTTTTTTTACACACCTCCTTTCACTAACAGTTTGGTAATTATTTTGTTTATTCATATGCAAGACTGATCCTACATCAAAGCATACGCCCAAGGAGTTGTTTTCTGAGAACATTTTGGGCAAACACATCCTGCAGAGAAGCAGGTTCATCATGGCATAAAATCAAAGCAGAAATTCTAAAAATATTTTCCAAAAATAATGATCCAAAGTATCACATCAACCATCCCCAAAATGATTAAACAAATCCAAATCGAATTCCAAAGAGTATTGAGTTTTCAAAACAAAAACTACAAGCCTATTCCTTTCTCACGCCCTTTGATTTCTTGCGACGACGAGAGGAGCTCTAGAAGGTCCGAATGTTCCCCACCTTGGACCACACCTGCGAGATCCTACTGAGTAAAGAACGCGACTCCTTAACACAAGCATGCTGCAGGGTACAGTCAAAGTCAAGAGTCAGGGTCAGTTAAGGGACAAATGATAATGAAATGAATGAGAGGAGTAGAGCAGCAAGGTACTCACCGTCTCCACCTCCCTAAGCTCTGTAAGATGATGATACTCCCCATATTCCATGGCCGACTTGAAGTCTTACGTTCAGAACGATATAACATCAATTATCAGGGCAATCTTAAAGCATGTGCAATAGGAGGCTGAAACGGAAAGAGATTGGGCCGTCAGCAGACTTACCCCTGGAACCACCTCAAGAGTAGGGACATGGACTGCCTCAGCAGAAATCCGTACCTGTCGATCCACGTCCGCACAAAGGCCCGAAAGGAAGTTGTCGTCCAGGCGCCGGAAGGTCCCACAGACCACGGGCGGATCACCACCAGGGATACCCGAGGAGCCCTCGCCCGAGGGACCCACACCAGAAGGGCCAGCACCGGAGGGATCTTCCCCTGGCATATCAGCTGCACCCGTCCTGCCTTCACCATCAAAATCATCCCCTGGAGCAAACTGTGAACAAAATAAAGATCCGCTTAGAAGGAATGAAGGATCGACCTAAATCATAAAGGGAACTAATCCAAGCTAAGAAGAATTAGCTGGCCAAGAGGGCCGTCGAATGTAAGAAAATTGGCGCTAGGTACAAAGCGCGGTAAGATAAATCTGTATGGCAGGCACTCGTACCAAAGATGATAGTCCCCGGGCACATGGAGAGCATTGATGGGAAGCCCATTGTTGAAGAAGGCCGCAGTAAGCTCCTCGATACTGCCAACGGGATACCAAACATCCACCGGAGGGTCCACATGAATGACATAATAACCTTGGAATTGGTGCATGACTCGCTCCCCCAGATAATAGAATTTGGCCCATGCTCCATATAATAAAATGACGCAATGATTGTTAAATAGGCGAGAAGTGCCTACAGCTACTCGGTCCCAGAAGGGGGATGCAAGGTACGGGTCAGGGAGGATCTACCCAGGTCGAAAGAAAAAAGAGAGAATCAAAGCAGTTAGCACATCAATAAAGGGAGATTCCCAAGCTAAAAATAAACAAAGTTGAAAGAGAGTCTTACCTGCTTAGGAACCATCAAGTCGAGTTGGGACCTCAGACCTCTCTCCAAGTGCTTTAAACCTACATCGCGGAGCCGGGCTTGATTCCAGTTGCTGAGGAGGGGATAGGTGAGCACCTCCGAGAAAAGAAGCAAGCGCCCTGGGTGAAAGTGATGGTATCCCCATACCTGAAAAGGGGGGCATTGCACAAGAGCGGGTCAGTAGCCTATATGGATAAAAAAAAATGGCAAAAGGCAAAGGAATGAGGAATTACCTCCAGGGCGGCCCAAAATCCAACAACAGATTTTGAATTTCCAGTCGTGACCCGAGACAAATTTACATCAACCATGCATACCCTGCCCCTCCCCAGTCATACCTGTGGATGTCACTCCAGTTGTCCATCACACTCAGCAGGGCTAGGCTGACTCGGCCACCGCTTGCATTAGTGAAAAGGGTCTTACCAAGCAGGACCAAGAGAGTAATGTGGGCTAGGACGATCTCCCGCTCGAGCATGATGTAGAGCACCCTGTCTGGCTGACCCAGATCCACTAACTCATCAGGTGTATACAGTGAGGTCAACCAAGACATCTTGACCTCGGTGCCATGTGTCTGCCAACGAGGAGGATAGGCCCCAATCAATCGAATGATGTCCTCTCGACTCGACACCGCAAGATCGGATATCGGTATCCCCCCTATCCTGATGCCGGTAATCATGGCCCAGTTGATGGGTGTCAAAGTCATCTCTGCATACGGCATGTGAAAGGTCATCGTCTTGGGGTGAAACCGTTCAATCAGGGCTTTCAGATAGGCAACGTTGGCCCTCATGGCAGGGCAAGATAGAAATTCTCTAAAGCCCACCTGTGCCAGAAGGACCTTTACCACGGGAGAGACGTAGAGGTAGAACTCGTGAAAGTCGAGCCACCCCCCGCGGAACACAATGTTGGGCAGGCCCTGGACCCAAGAAAATGCCCATTAGACCACAGAGGCAATGCAAAAATTGTATAATGGAAATAAATTGAACCTCTCTTTGCCCGCTATCCCGAAATTTGAAATGTGGGTACGTTGTTGGTGAAGGAGGCCGACTCGGGCGGCCTCACCCTGCATCTCAAGCCATGGGTCTGCTCTCCTATCAACCCAGATGAACTGCTCCCCCCGCAGGCCGTACACTATCTCAGGCCCCTCCTCAGGAATATGCTCACCCTCGCCTGACATGCTGGGGCAACAAAAGGCAACCACATTAGAATCGATCAGTGGTAAAGGACGATTTTTGTGCTACATACCAAGGGAAGGTAAGTATGCTCACCCTCTCGCTGTTCATGGTCAGGAAGTAAAGATGCATACATGCATAGGCAACAAAAAATGAACAAAAAAAAAACAATTAAATCCCTTTTAGGTTGAAAATGCCAAAAAATCCCCTCCTTTCTATCTCAGAATGTAAAAATAATAATAATAACAATAATAAAAATAATAATAAAATAAACCCCCCTTTCTTTTGTATTTAAAAATAAAAGCCATTTTAAAAAAAATCGTCATCAAAACCAAAGGGTCCTTCCTTTATGCCAAAAAAGGGGGGTTTTAGAAACAACAAACAAAAAAAAATCCTTTTCTTCATGGTTCATAAAATCAAAAACAAAAAAGCAAACAAAAAAAAACTCCTTAAAAAAAATCCCTCCTTTTATGTCCATAAAAAAAAAAAAAAATCCTCTTTTACAAACAAAAAAAAACTAAAACCAAAAAATATATATAAATCAATGCCTTAGTTTTCAAACAATAAAATTTTTTAGAGGCAAAATCCTTTTCCTTAATTAAGTATAAGAAAGAAAATCGAAAATTTTTTTCCTTGATTAGTTTTCAATATATATAGGAACCAAAAATCATTTTTTATTAACCTTTCAAAAAGAAACAAAAAAAAATCAACAACAAAAAACAAACAAAATTTTTCCCTTTTCCTAAATAGTATCCTTGCTTGGTATTCAAGATAAAAACAAAGAAAACCCCTTTTCTAAGCACCAATAAAAACATAAACAAAAATTATCATCGTTTACAAATATTAATAAAACCCATAAAACCACAAAAAAAGGGGGGGCATTATTTAGGGAAAACAGTTCACACATCATCAATCAACATGCTTACAATGGAAATAAACTATTTTTCATCTAGGAATGCAAGATCATGATCATATTTGCAAGATAAAGCAAGAAAAATCAAAGAAAATAGGTGTTAAATGGTTACCTCTTAGAAGGAAAAGGGTCTTTGATCTAGTGTGAGCCGACGATCGATCCACACAAGCAAACCAACGGCAATGGGGCACACGTAGAGGCAAGGTAAAGGAACCCTAGGAGGGGGGGCAGTTTTCGGTTTCAAAGAAGAAGGAGGGGGAGAAAATTTTGAAATAAAGCCCCCCAGCCTGAACTCGGGCTGTTTAAATTCCCCCCCAGCCAAGCCTGGCACAACTAATAGTTGCACCAGGCAAAATGTTTCCCACCTTTTGCTTGGTGCAACTATTAGTTGCACCAGGCTATTTTGAGGCCCCTAGTGGCCTGGCACAACTAATAGTTGCGCTAGGCACTTAGGCCGGGTCTTGGGCCTGGTACGGGCCAAAGGGGAAGACCGGTCCCCCCACTCTTTTTGTTTATTCTGTCGCTCCCGGCAGATGCACACACTCCCAAGGCGGCATTTCGATCATCCTTCAACTTGCCAAGAGAGCCGTGCTAAAATAAAAGTAGATCGAGATCAATGAGCACCCCGATCCTACACAGGAAAATATAAAGAAAAATCCAAAAAAAAAACCCCACAGAGAAGCCGAAAGTTTTCACAAGAAAAATCCACATAAAATAATAGCTTCAAAAATTCCAAAAAAAATCACATAAAATAATAGTTGAAAAATTAAAAAAAAATCGCATAAAATGATAGAAAAATAAAAAACAGGTTTGTATTCCCCACAGAGACGCACAAGCATAAGGTGGTAAAACGTCAATATTTTATCCGCAATGCAGTTGTGTCATACTAGAGTCCTGAGTCGGAGGTTCGCCTCGGATTTTTGGATCGTCCTTTAAGGAATGAGCAATAGTGTCGGTCCCGGTCAAACAGTCAATGTTTCGATCGAGTCGACTCCATGACTAAATCTTTGTGACGAGCATTCTGTTTTGGATTGGTGTGAACTTAAGTGTCTTAAGCTTCAGATTCTCCATTGGAAAAGGTCAATCGTTGGTTGAGACCAACCTGTTGAGAATGAGATTACGTGTCAATCAAACTATATGCAACCATGCATTCAGAAGGGTTCATTTTCCTTTTTATTTTCTGCAGACTTAAAACCTGTATGGGCAACGGTATCCCTATAAAGTATACGCCATGCGTCTGGGTATCCGTATGATGGTCGTTTATCCCCATAAATTTTACCCGGGCGGGTCCGGGTCGAGGCTTCCATCGCCTTTGTTGTTACTTATTACCCCTGATGGGTGCATGATTATATATAGTTAATTGATATTTATGATCATTATCAACAGAGACTAGGATTGGATGTCCCTTCATGGAGATACCCCAATATTTGGTTGGATCTGTTCAAGGCAATCAAAGCTGGATGCTCTAGGCCATGTTAATCTAAGGCATGCCTTCGAAAACAACACGCACTCTCAAAAAGCGTTGTGACATCTATTCACTTCGCTCGGGTAGTCATGCTAAATAAACATCGGGGTCGATGGGTTCACCCAAAGACCTCAAACCTTGCTTTCAGCAGGGGCACCAGTGAACAATCAGATGGGGCCATCAAATGCCTTGTAGGATTGAACGCAAACTGTGGAGCCTTGCGTATGCTTACTTCGTGCCTATCTTTGAATGTGAGTCGATCCCCCCTTATTTTACTCATGAAGCTGTTGCATTTAGAATAAATTTTAAAACATCGAATACCTTCAAAATCATCCCGAGAAGCGAATATCTTTCCCGACTATAGGGATTTCGCAACCCATTCCACCTCGGTTATGCCCAGTAAAGTCGCTAAGCTCTTTGAAACCGATTACTTCGAGAAACAAATGTTTAGTCTGGCATCCTAGGGCTTTCGTTTTCTCACCATGTTATGCATTTTATGTTTGAAGTTCGTTCTAAATGCAGCAGACCCATCAGTAATGCCTTGGGCCTCTTCGGGTGTCTCTTTTTCCTTGGCATTCGATCATTAGTGATCGGATACCAAAGAGGGTCATCTGTAGACACCCAAATTTGGCTCAAGGCCTGATCGAAATACCTTTCGAGAGAGGTGCAATTCTGAGCTTTTGATGACATGTATGGAACCTTTAGGAACCCCCCTAGAACCCTTAGGAACCTTTCCAAACCCTTAGGAATCACCCTAGATCCCTTAGGAACCTGACCCAAACCTTTAGAAATCAATCCCAACCCTTAGAACCCGTTCTGAATCTAAACCTAACCTTATCAAGCTAATGGTTCAGGAGGGGTGCATCGAAACTAGCAACGGTCCTCTACTATGATCGAATCTTATACCATTGAAAAGTAGAGGTCGTCAGCTTTCCAACGGTCCAAGAATTGCCCCAATCGGAGGTATACATCAAAAGATACGACAAGCCGAGCCTGGAGGACATAAGTGTAAATTCGTGTGGGCCCCCCTAGGGGTTTGGCGCAACTAACAGTTGTGCCAGTTATAATTTTGCCTGGCGCAACTAATAGTTGCGGTAGGCCAATTCTCCCAGATTTTAAGCCTGGCACAACTACCCTCGCGAACCAACTTCCAGGCACTATTTAAAACTGTTTTACTGTACATTAGTTGCGCCAGGCATATGAATAGTAACCTCTGGATTTTATCCCAAAAATCATGATTGGGGTTTAACTTGTTGACCACCTTGACCTTTGGGGTGTGTTTTGCTAGTTCTATTACACCCATTCCCTACCTATTTGCAACCGTTCAAGTGGCTTAAGGCCTCACCCCATCATCCACCATTGGAGGACCTTCTCACACATCTCAAGACTTTAAAAACCATAGGAATCCTTAGATGTGAGATTACCTAATTGCTAACCCCAATTAGCACTTAAGTGGTCTCCTAATCCACCCATTTCTAATAAATAGAGACCCGCACCCCTTGGTTTAAGGGTTGAGAAATTTGCTTAAGAGAAAAAGAGCTCAAAGTGAGAAGTTCTTCCTCCCTTTTGTGCACCCTTTTCACCCAAATTCTATAATCTTCCAACCTCATTTCAAGCTTGTACTTGCATCCAAAACCCTTAGCCTAGGTGTGTGTGATCCCCTAGCCTCCTTTCCCTACCTCTTAGCTTCAAGCCTTAAGAGTTAGAATCCCATTTTCTATCATACAAGGCCTTTAAAAGCTCATCCAAGCAAGCCACACAAGGCTCTCCTACGGTGCTACAAGGGCCCGAGGGCTCCGGCTCTCCCCTTTCTTCTCCTATCTCTTTCTAGCTCCCTCCATCCTCCCATTTGTGTCGTTACGCCGTCGACTTTTCGGTAGGAACGGAGGGGCACAAATAGGATTCTAACCTCTTTTAGGCAAAAGGAAGCTAGTTTCCTTTCTTTTGCTTCATTTTATTTTTGGCCATAAGTAGAGACCGCATTAAGCGGGTTGATCGAGTGTCTAACACCTTTCCGATCGATAATCGAAGCCCCTACCCAAGAGCCTTTGGTGTGGACCGAATTCAGAGTCATATTTTTAGCACTTCAGTGCTCATAAAAATGATATAAGTATCCCGGGACACCAAAAGCTCCGAGTGGTGACTCTATATTTTTTTGCAAGCGAGCGCATCGCCGCGACAGGACCGTCATGGATCCCACGGTTGCACAACTTGTAAAAGCCTTCGACATAATATTGCATTTATGGACATTTGTATGACGCCTCTTGGTATCTCGGCTGCGTCATATCCCTATGTTTGACTGCCCCTTGCAACAGGTCGCAACATGCAGCGGGGTTCCCCTTGCACCCATAAATTAGGATATGGTAATTCTCCTTTTTGTTTGACTGTCACTCGCAGTAGGTCGCGCCACGCGAAGGGATGCCCCTTGCACCCATGGATTAGGATACGCTGACTTCCCCCGTCGACTATCTATGACAGCGGGTCGCGATATGCGACGGGATCACTTGCATCCTCGACATGGAATACGCCTTTCGACAACTACCATTGGGTCCCCGAATTCTCTATTTTAGCTTACTCTGATAGATAAGAAAGCCAAGCATGTCATGTCAGCATCCTCAGTTCATATTTGTGATTTCTCAAGAGAAACGAGAAGACTCCTCGAATGAGGGGTGTCTACTTCTTCGACACGTTCTTACTTCGCAAAAGCGTGTCGAAGAGGGGCATCTATAGACACCCCCATTTTTCCCTCTCAGAATATATAAATCTGTTCGATTAACCTTTGACCTTACCCATGAATTTTCGAAAAGGATTCACCTTCTCTGAAATTTTCACAACCCTAATGTGGGGACCATGCACTGAAATAATAGTACATGGCTGGACACAGGCTGAAACAATAGCTCTGTAGCTCAGACCCCTTAACCCTAATATGGGACCACATACTGAAACAGTAGTATATGGCTGAACACAGGCTTAAATAATAGCTCTGTGGCTCAGGCGCCCATGACCTTAACATGAGAACCATACACTAAAACAATAGTACATGGCTGAACACAGGCTGAAATAATAGCTCTCTGGCTCAGATCCCAATATAGGGAGACTATATGCTGAAATAATAGTATATAGTCAAAACACAGACTAAAATAATAGTCTGGCATTTCAGACCCCTTAATCCTAAATTAGGAACCATGCATTGAAACAATAGTACATGGCTGAACACAGGCTGAAATAATAGCTCTATGGCTCAGATCCCAACATAGGGAGACTATATACTGAAACAATAGTATATAGTCGAAATGCAGACGCAAATAATAGTCTGGCATTTCAGACCTGACCCGGACTCAGACAATCCCGAATTATGCACCTAAAATCATGTGTGCAATTCGATTGCACGTAAAACCACAAACGTGCAATCAGTACCCTCTCATACTAGACTTCCTTTCCCCAGACCACTTCGAGACTTGATTACGTGCCACACATGGCACGCACAATCAAATTGAGCACCCCACCATAGGCGCACAATTGGCCTACGCCTGACCTAGTCTCATAGTCCTTGACTCCAAAATTTCACAATCAAGCACTTCAAATGAAATGCTTAATCGGATTGTGTACCCCAAACCAGGCATGCAATTAGTCCTAACATGGTTAGAACTAGGAAACCTGGCTGAGCCAGTCAGCCGGTCGCTCACTAAGTCGGTGACTGACTCAAAGCGATTGAGCACCGGGAAACTGGTGCGTAATTTAGTTAAATGCCTGAAACAAGGCGTTTAATTAGGAAAAAACCTATGAAAGACCTTTTTTAATTCACCCTAGGAGACTGAAAATTTCAGAGAGCTTGGGAATTTCGAGGTTGGAGAATTTTGAGAACGAACACAGAGAGAAACAAAGCCATGACTTCGAGATTCAAGCTTCGAATTTTGAGATTCCCCTCTGCAGCCCCGGCCTTAGGAAAGAATTTAGTCTTTATTTTCTGACCTTAGTTTTAGTTCTAAGATCTAGTTTTAATTATTAGTATTAAAATTTCAGTCTTAGACCGTAGCACCCCTTTTTAGACTGTAATTTTTAATATCTGGTTCTAGTTCTCAGTTTCTAGAACCAGTCCTTAATCTGACGGCCTAATCACTGACCTTAGACTTAAATTTTGTTCTGAAATCTTAATCTCCAGTCCTATCATTAATCTCTGGTTCTAGATTAATTTCTAGAACCAGTCTTTAATCAAACGGCCTGATTTTCTGATTTCGATCTCAAATTCAGTCCTTAGATTTTAAATTTTAGTTTTAATTCCTTAATTTAAGATTTTCAACACCCCAATTTATAATTCAGTTTTCTTAATTTCAAGTTTCATAATTTAATCCATAATTATAATCCGAAATCAACTTTAAAAATTCAAAAATATCATCTTATAATCCAAAATTCAATTTGCTTTAATCTCAGCCACCCGATTTGCCGAAGGGAGCTTACGGAGGGTACTCGGGAACGAGTCCAATCCTCCTTAGCATAGCAGGCCCAAAACCCCTTTTCTTAGATTTTTAGTAGAATTAATTTATTGCTTTAATCAGAATTAATAAAAATTAGTTCCTTTATTTTGACTAGATTTTAGTGAAATTAATTTATTGCTTAAATTAGAATCAGTAAAATTAGTTCCTTTACTTCGATTAGATTTTAGCAGAATTAAATTATTGCTTTAATTAGAATTAGTAAAATTAGTTCCTTTGTTTTAATCAGAATTTTAATAAAACTCATTGCCTTAATTAGAATTTTAGTACAATTAGTCTATTTGCTTTAATTAGAACTTCAGTAAAAATTAGTCCATTTACTCCAATTAGAACTTTTAATACAATTAGTATAATTGCTTTAATTAGAATTTCAATAAAAGTAACATACTTGTTTTAATTGGAATTTTAGTACAATTAGTGTAACGATCTTGATTTCGTTAACGTTGAATCGTTGACCTCGATGACATGGCCTTTGACGCACCTATTTTAATTGGGCGAGTACACCCAAAGACGACCGTAACCAAATTCGAGCCCGACGAATTAACTCAAAATCCTAATCCCAACCGTGAATTTCCAAGACCCTATCAATGGCTAATCATATAAAAAATAATAATTAAAAAATAAAATAAAATAAAAATAGTAAATAAATAAATAGATAAAATGATAATTAAATAAATATAAACTATATGCTTGTGTGGCGTTAGATATGGGTGTCAGGATGGATTGGTATTGGCACCCATCACAAACTGCAATGATCCCTACTAATACCCAACACCCAATAGTATGGTGTTAGATGGGGTGGAACACCAAACTTCATGCGGGTGCTCTACATCCTATTACCACCCACACATTGAAGAAAAAAAAAAAACAAAAAAAGAAAGTTGAAGTCGGTGCATAGAGGATACCCGGATTGAAAGTTCCTTAGTTGCTAAGGCAGCCTTCCTCCTTATTAAAATAGAAGTATATAGCCTCTTGATTTTTATTGGTTGGTTGACTTTCCTAATAAAGTATTATTCTTTACTCTCTCTCTCTCTATATATAAAATTAATAAAACCCACGTATAACAAAAGACCTCTTTATTAGAAAGGTGGCTCTCCCAACTTACTTTATTTATCGTGTTGTTTTTAATTATTGTTGACCTTTCAATAAAGCTACTTTCCAACTTCCTTTTCTCTCTCTAGAATGCTATTAAAACCACACACAACATTCACATATCCCTTCTTTAAATGGCAATAGAATCCGTTTGGAATTTTTTTTAGTTAGCCGACTTCCTCACCCTCCTTCTCAATCTCAAAGAGCATCATTCTCAAACATCTCTTTCTCTAAAATACTAATAGGAATCTAACTCTATTTTTCTCTCTCTATTAAGTAAGGTGATTCTCACTCCCTCATCCCCAAACGTCTCTCTCTATTCCTCTTACCCGAGCAGCCCTCTCTCGTTTCCCCATTCTCTATCTCTTTCGTCTTCTCTCTACATAGCAGCCTACAGAGCATCCGGTTCTCTGTTTTGTCTCTCTGATCCTTCTACAAACCGAGCAGCCCAAGCAGTTATCTCGCCCTCTTAGTTCTTTCTGCAATCAAGCACCGCATCGCATCGATCCATCGCCGGATACCACCACCACTAACAATTTTTCCCTTGCGACATTAGGACCCGAGGTAGGGAAATTTCAATGCAAAAATTATGTTTTAGACTTTAAATCATAGGCTTCAAAGATGTATTCAAACCAGATCCATAATTATTAGAATTAAATTTGAATTGTTTGAATAGTATGGTATCTAAACATTAGAGTTAGTGAAAATAACGTGCATTAATTATTGAATGTTTGAATATTACATCTTTTGCATTGCAACGGAATATTTGGAATCCTTTTTTACTACCATATAACTTGCATGAATTATAATCATTAAACCTTTGAACATCGAGCCCTTTGAATTTGAATCTTGATTAGAGTGAGAATTATTTTATGAATCATTGAACCTATTTATTAGAACTCTATATATGATTTAAAGAGATTAATTTGAACCGAATCCTGTGCTTCGACACTTTTGAACCGTTTCGACGGCCCATTGAACCGCACAAGCATCCCTCACAACACAGGGGCTTGAGCACTTAGAAAATTGTTCATTGAACGACGATGGTTAGGAGGGGATTCCCATAAAAAATTGGAGACTCTAGTGCTATATTTTTGTACTAGTGATATTTAAGTTATATTTTTAAGTCATCATAAATTAAGAAGACTACACCTAAAATTTGATAATGAAATGATTTAATGAATACTCACATGAAGCTTAAGAGTCGATGCTATCAAATATCATATGAAACTAGAACTCAGTATATGTGCTTTTGAAACCATGATACTTTCCGAATTCTATTTTGTCATTTAAATTGCATTTGAATTCATCATCGAACTATGCATTGATCCGATAAAATGTAATTTTGCCCTTGAACTTTTTCTACTGAGCTTAGATGGTTAGCTCACCCCGACACTGTGTGTCATAGGTACAGAAGTGGTTCCAGATCCCCAATCAGAAAATCCCAACTTTGTACCGGAAGAAGAAGTAGATCTTCCACCTGAGGAGTTTTATCCCTAGAGACTTTTGGAGACCTGGACTTGGTATAGATTAGATGAACTTTTTGAGATAATTAAGACTATTTTTGAACATTATGTGCCACTGTTTGTGTGAAGAACGGTCGTCACTGGTGGTTTTACTTTTAATTTTTTTTTTTTACACTTTCGTTATGGACATTAATGCAAATTGATTTATTTATGGATATTTTTGCATTCGATCTATTTATATTAGTTGCTATCTAATCGATACCAAAGAATTTCTGTGTTTAGATTATGAATTGTGATCTAGCGATCCGAAATCTTCACGTATTTTCTGGTCGAAAATTTCGGGTCGTTACAGTTGGTATCAGAGCTATGGCCTTAGATCATGTCAAAACATAGACTGGACTTTCACGAGCACTCCTGATTAAACTTTTGTTCAATCGTGATAGATCATCATGGCACCTCGGGGTAGACTAAGAACTGTTCACACTGATGGCTCCTTGAACGGAGTCGGAATTAAAACAGGTGCCAATGACACTCCGTTGGAAGGAGGAAATAACGATGCACGTGTCAGTCAAGCCCTGGAGACTATGGCGAATACGATGGCATAGCAGACTACTCTACTAGCCACTAGACAACACCCCACCGGATTTCAAGAATTTAGAAGAATGAAACCTCCGAGTTTTTATGGCAAGGCTGATCCAGCAACTGCAGAAGATTGGATCAACCAGATGGAGAAAATTTTGGATGTGATGACTTGCACAGAAGATGAAAAGGTGAGATGGGCCGCATTTTATTTGGAAAGTGACGCCGATCCCTGGTGGAAGTCAATTCAAAGAACCAGGAATCAAACCCGAGCGAACAATCCATGGACATGGAACGAATTTTTAGAAAAGTTTAACGAAAAATATTTTCCAGCGTCCGTCCGCGAACAATGGGAGATCGATTTTATTTCTCTCACACAAGAAAATATGACCGTGTCAGAGTACGAGTCTGAATTTTCAAGACTTTCGCGTTATGCCCCTCTTCATGTGGCCACAGAGTTAATGAAGACGAAGAAATTTGAACATGGGTTAAAACCGGCAATCCAAGAGAGGATCTCATTGTTTCAGTTGACAACTTATGCCGCAGTAATGGAGAAAGCCTTAATTGCTGAACGAGACATAGAGAAGATGTACAAGAGAAGAGAGCTGTAGAATAATAATAGAGCATATCGGACACAATCTTATGCCGATGATCCAGCAAACAAGAGGGCAAAATACTCGACTTTAGCACCTTCCCGACCTGCCAAGACTGCCTATTCGAAACCAGCCATGTCCGCACCTACGCAGTCCTTCCGTACTACTCTACCGGCTACCTCTGATGCATCGGTAGCACAACGGACTACGCGTACTAGGTCGTCAGCACCAGCCGAGTCTTGCCCACGATGCGAAAGACGACATAAGTTGGAAGATTGTAGAAGGAGCACAGGTTTATGCTTCAATTGTGGACAGAAAGGACACATGATAAAGGATTGCCCTAAACCGAAAAAAGAGAAGACGACATCGGCATCTACTCAGAAGCCCTCCCGACCCATAGTCCAAGGTCGCGCCTATGCCATCTCAGCACACGATGCCCAAACAACCAATGACGTAATCCAAGGTATAATTACATCATCAAATTGTCACGTTATTTTCAATTGACAAATATCATTGACTTTTACTTTAAATTATAATATTGTATGAACACAATGACACCTTTATTTGTATACAACTAATTACACACATGAAACTTAGGTACCTTGCACATGTACTAGAGTTGTGACATCTGCCAACACAAGGCATGCGTCTTAGTAGACCCAGGATCTATACACTCGTTCGTGACTCCTCAATTTGCAGCTGAATTGAGTATCACTCCTGAACCCTTGGACTTCATATTATCGATGTCGGTCCCTACAATCACAGACACTATTTGCAGATCGATAATTGTTCCGATTGAAGACCATGAAACATCAGCCGATCTGGTTATCCTGGATATACAAGGATTTGATGTAATCCTTGGCATGGACTGGCTATCTACTCATCATGCAAATGTGGACTGCCTTCGAAAGATAGTCACTTTTTGCCCAAAAGAGGGAAAACCATTCAGATTTTATGGCATTAAGCCGAAAATTGCACCTTTTCTATCCGCTATTCGGGCTGAACGGTTAATGAATAATGGATGCTACGGTTATCTCGCATTCGTACAAAATCAACGGGAAGAGAAGGTCACCATTACCGATATTCCCATCGCATGCGAGTTTCCTGATGTGTTTCTTGAGGAATTGCCAGGTTTACCACCAGACAGGGAAGTTGAGTTTGCAATTGATTTGGCTCCAAGCACAGAACTGGTATCAAAAGCTCCATATCGTATGGCACCGGCTGAGCTGAAAGAACTCAAAGAACAGTTACAAGAACTTTTAGACAAGGGTTTTATTAGACCGAGTGTTTCTCCATGGGGAGCACCCGTTCTGTTCGTCAAGAAGAAAGACGGTTCAATGAGATTGTGCATCGACTATCGCCAGTTGAATAAGTTGACGATCAAGAACCGTTATCCACTTCCTTGAATAGATGACCTTTTCGATCAGCTCCAAGGCACTAAGTTCTTCTCAAAAATAGATCTGAAATCAGGATACCATAAGTTGAAAGTTAAGGCAGAAGGCATTTCGAAAACCGCCTTTCGCACGAGATATGGCCACTACGAATTCTTAGTGATGCCATTCAGTTTAACAAATGCACCAGCATCATTCATGGATCTTATGAACAGAGTTTTCAAACTACATCTCGACCAGTGTGTAGTTGTCTTCGTAGATGACATCCTCATCTATTCGAAGACAAGAGAAGATCATGAACATCACCTACGTGTTGCCCTTCAGACACTTCGCGATCATCAATTATATGCGAAGCTAAGAAAATGTGACTTTTGGCTGGAACAAGTTACTTTCTTGGGGCATGTTATATCCTAAGAAGGCATAAAAGTTGACCCAACAAAAATTGAAGTCATTATAAAATGGGAACAACCGAAGACGGTAACCGAAGTCCAAAGCTTTTTGGGTCTAGCCGGGTATTATAGAAGATTTGTTGAAGGTTTCTCAAAAATTGCAGGACCGCTAACTCAACTAACAAGAAAGACCACAAAGTTTCAATGGAACGATGCGTGTGAAAAGAGCTTTCAAGAGCTCAAGGACAAGCTAACTTCTGCACCAATTTTGGGTATACCGTCAGGCAGTGGCGGTTTCGTAGTATTTAGTGATGCATCACATAACGGTTTGGGTTGTGTATTGAATCAGCATGATAAGGTCATCGCTTACGGTTCTCGACAACTCAAAGACCATGAAAAGAACTGTCCTACACATGACCTGGAATTGGCAGCAGTTATTTTCGCCTTAAAGATTTGGAGGCACTATCTCTACGGAGAGACGTTCGAAATCCTTACCGACCACAAAAGCCTGAAATATCTCTTCACTCAGAAGGATTTGAATATGAGACAAAGAAGGTGGATAGAATTTCTTAAGGATTATGATTGTACCATTCAGTACCATCTGGGGAAAGCTAATGTGGTAGCTGACGCTCTGAGCCAAAAGTCGTCTGCATAGTTGTCAAACCTTATCACAAAAATTCATAGATGGCGATTGTTTGAAGATATATCACTATATGACAAGAAGTTTGAGATTAAAGAATCTGAAGCATTACTGGCTAA
The DNA here is from genome assembly GCA_021018995.1 of Chloranthus sessilifolius. Lineage (NCBI taxonomy): Eukaryota > Viridiplantae > Streptophyta > Magnoliopsida > Chloranthales > Chloranthaceae > Chloranthus > Chloranthus sessilifolius. Next base: position 24,903,213 of record CM037597.1, on the reverse strand, counting down.
CATCTCCATCAAGCCAACAATATTCAATAATATCCGAGAACTCCAGATGACTGATGAAGAACTTATGGCAATCAGACAGGGTGTAAATAATGGGGATAACCCAGATTTCTCCATCAGAGAGGATGGTTCCTTACTATTCAGAGATCGATTATGTGTACCGTCAGATACCGACCTTCGACACCTTATTCTTGAAGAAGCACACAAGTCAATGTACGCCATCCATCCTGGCTGTACAAAGATGTATCAGGATCTGAAGAAGTGCTTTTGGTGGAAGAGGCTTGAAGAAAGATATAGCAAAATATGTCTCAACGTGTTTAGTGTGCCAACAAGTGAAGGTTGATCACCGACATCCCTCAGGTTTGCTACAACCCTTACCGATACCAGAATGGAAATGGGAGGCTATATCCATGGATTTTATACTCGGATTACCTAGAACCGTGAAAGGGCACAACGCGATTTGGGTGATAGTTGACCGCTTAACCAAATCTGCCCATTTTTTACCATATAGCACGAGGTATACAACCAGTCAGCTCGTAGAGTTATACCTCAAGGAAATTGTCAGACTACACGGCATCCCTGCTAGCACCGTCTCAGATAGAGATCCGATGTATATGCCAAAGTTTTGGCAACGATTTCAAGAAGGAATGGGCACACGACTGGACTTCAGTTCCGCTTTTCACCCGCAAACAGATGGCCAGACCGAAAGAGTGAATCAGATTATCGAGGACATGCTTCGAGCTTGTATGTTGGATTTTCAAGGGTCATGGGATAAACACTTACCTTTGATAGAGTTCGCCTATAATAATAGTTACCAGACTAGCATTGGAATGGCTCCGTTTGAAGCACTCTATGGCCGGAGATGTAAGTCTCCGCTCAATTGGGAAGAGACAGGGGAGAAATTTATTTTGGGCCCAGAGATTATTAAGAGCACAACCGAAGCAATTCGATTGATCCGAGAAAGATTAAGGGTCGCCCAAAGTCGTCAAAAGAGCTATGCTGACCTCAAACGAACGAGTACTGAATTTCAGGTATACTTAGTGAAATTATTACTTTTTCCCCTGTAAGTCATATGCATTACTGAGACAACGCATTTCTTCGCAGGTGGGGGACAACATCTTCGTAAAAATCTCGCCCACCAAGGGAGTGATGCGATTTGGAAGATGTGCCAAACTGAGCCCACGCTATGTCGGACCATTCGAGATATTGGGTCGAGTCGGCGAAGTTGCATATTGGATTGCTTTACCACCTCAGCTATCGAGTATGCACGACGTATTCCACGTTTCTATGTTGAGGAAATACGTTAAAGACCCGACTCACATCTTGGACTACCAACCCATCGATCTTAAGGAGGATATGATGGTAGTCGAAGAACCAATTCAGATTCTCGACCATAAGGAGCAAATTTTACGTACCAAGCGGATCCCGCTCGTATTGGTCAGGTGGCGAAATCACTCAACTGCTGAAGCCACTTGGGAACGGGAAGCAGAAATTCGTGACCAATATCCACACCTCTTCGGATAAGGTACGTAAATTTTTTAGGACGAAAATTCTTTTAAGGAGGGGAGAATGTAACGATCTTGATTTCGTTAACATTGAATCGTTGACCTCGATGACATGGCCTCTGACGCACCTATTTTAATTGGGCGAGTACACCCAAAGACGATTGTAACCAAATTCGAGCGCGACGAATTAGCTCAAAATCCTAATCCCGACCGTGAATTTCCAAGACCCTATCAATGGCTAATCATATAAAAAAAAAGAAAAAAAAAGAAAAAAATAATAATAATAGTAAATAGATAAAATAATAATTAAATAAATATAAACTATATGCTTGTGTGGCGTTAGATATGGGTGCCAGGATGGATTGGTATTGGCACCCATCACAAACTGCAATGATCCCTACTAATACCCAACACCCAATAGTATGGTGTTAGATGGGGTGGAACACCAAACTTCATGCGGGTGCTCTACATCCTATTACCACCCACACATTGAAAAAAAAAAAAAAAAAAAAAAAAGAAAGTTGAAGTCGGTGCATAGAGGATACCCGGATTGAAAGTTCCTTAGTTGCTAAGGCAGCCTTCCTCCTTATTAAAATAGAAGTATATAGCCTCTTGATTTTTATTGGTTGGTTGACTTTCCTAATAAAGTATTATTCTTTACTCTCTCTCTCTCTATATATAATATTAATAAAACCCACGTATAACAAAAGACCTCTTTATTAGAAAGGTGGCTCTCCCAACTTGCTTTATTTATCGTGTTGTTTTTAATTATTGTTGACCTTTCAATAAAGCTACTTTCCAACTTCCTTTTCTCTCTCTTTCTCTCTCTAGAATTCTATTAAAATCACACAACATTCACATATCCCTTCTTTAAATGGCAATAGAATCCGTTTGGAATTTTTTTTAGTTAGCCGACTTCCCCACCCTCCTCAATCTCAAAGAGCATCATTCTCAAAGTCTCTTTCTCTAAAATACTAATAGGAATCTAACTCTATTTTTCTCTCTCTATTAAGTAAGGTGATTCTCACTCCCTCATCCCCAAACGTATCTCTCTATTCCTCTTACCCGAGCAGCCCTCTCTCGTTTCCCCATTCTCTATCTCTTTCGTCTTCTCTCTACATAGCAGCCTACAGAGCATCCGGTTCTCTGTTTTGTCTCTCTGATCCTTCTACGAACCGAGCAGCCCAAGCAGTTATCTCGCCCTCTTAGTTCTTTCTGCAATCAAGCACCGCATCGCATCGATCCATCGCCGGACACCACCACCACTAACAATTTTTCCCTTGCGACATTAGGACCCGAGGTAGGGGAATTTCAATGTAAAAATTATGTTTTAGACTTTAAATCATAGGCTTCAATGATGTATTCGAACCAGATCCATAATTATTAGAATTAAATTTGAATTGTTTGAATAGTATGGTATCTAAACATTAGAGTTAGTGAAAATAACGTGCATTAATTATTGAATGTTTGAATATTACATCTTTTGCATTGCAACGGAATATTTGGAATCCTTTTTTACTGCCATATAACTTGCATGAATTATAATCATTAAACCTTTGAACATCGAGCCATTTGAATTTGAATCTTGATTAGAATGAGAATCATTTTATGAATCATTGAACCTATTTATTAGAACTCTACATATGATTTAAAGAGATTAACTTGAACCGAATCCTGTGCTTCGGCACTTTTGAACCGTTTCGATGGCCCATTGAACCGCACAAGCATCCCTCACAACACAGGGGCTTGAGCACTTAGAAAATTGTTCATTGAATGACGATGGTTAGGAGGGGATTCCCATTGAAAATTGGAGACTCTAATGCTATATTTTTGTACTAGTGATATTTAAGTTATATTTTTAAGTCATCATAAATTATGAAGACTACACCTGAAATTTGATAATGAAACGATTTAATGAATACTCACATGAAACCTAAGAGTCGATGCTATCGAATATCATATGAAACTAGAACTCAGTATATGTGCTTTTGAAACCATGATACTTTCCGAATTCTATTTTGTCATTTAAATTGCGTTTGAATTCATCATCGAACTATGCATTGATCCGATAAAATGTAATTTTGGCCTTGAACTTTTTCTACTGAGCTTAGATGGTTAGCTCACCCTGACACTATGTGTCACAGGTACAGAAGTGGCTCCAGATCCCGAATCAAAAAATCCCAACTTTGTACCGGCAGAAGAAGTAGATCTTCCACCTGAGGAGTTTTATCCCTAGAGACTTTTGGAGACCTGGACTTGGTATAGATTATATGAACTTTTTGAGATAATTAAGACTATTTTTGAACATTATGTGCCACTGTTTGTGTGACGAACGGCCGTCACCGGTGGTTTTACTTTTAATTTTTTTTTTTTTTACACTTTCGTTATGGACATTAATGCAAATTGATTTATTTATGGATATTTTTGCATTCAATCTATTTATATTAGTTGTTATCTAATCGATACCAAAGAATTTCTGTGTTTAGATTATGAATTGTGATCTAGCGATCCGAAATCTTCACGTATTTTCTGGTCGGAAATTTCGGGTCGTTACAATTAGCATGCTTGATTTAATTAGAGTTTCACCAGAATTGGTATATTTGCATTCCTAGTACAATTAGGAGACTAATATTAATTAGACTTCTAGTAGCATTAGGAGACTTAATTAATTAGACTTTCAGTAAGATTAGGGAACCAAATTAATTAGACTCCTAGTAGGATTAGGAAACCAAAGTAACTAAACTCATACTAGGATAAGGATACTAGGATAGTAGATTAATTCACTATAACAGGTTCACACAGTTAGACTCATAGTAGAATTAGGAAACTTAAGCCAATTAGAATTACAGTAATAATAAGGAAAGAAATAAAAACTAAACTATCTAAATTAAAAGAAGAGCCAGTACTGCTAACGTTCGCTGGCGGACGATTCAGTAAAGAAGTAACTCACACCCGCTCCAAAGTGTGATCACTGACGCGTTGTAGTGTCGTTAAATATCTGCAGCTGGCAATCACAACAAACTAGGAATCTTTCTAGAATCCCCCTCTCTTTTCAACATTCAAATCACTGCATTGCCAGAGTCCGCTCAGGACAGAATTGGGCCATTGATTCAATGGGAACCGAAAGGAACCTAAAAAATGAGTACACCAATAAGGCCGTTAGAGAGAGAAAGAGTCGATGATCACATTACGTCCCACAGCGGATGGACTTGCAGCATCCAAACACATCAGTATAAGTCAGCTATGCCTCACTGCGACGCTAAAACTTTGCCACATGACCTAACGTGCGAACATGACCAAAGGAAGGCTCGACCAATGTCCCATCGCGAGGAGTTAAGAATGAGCCTCCTGAAAATCCTATCATACCACCAAGACCAAAGGCAAATCTCGTAACAATCCTGACACCATTTAAACTGACTCCAACCCTGACCTGTCATACAACCAAGATCTGTCAAAGAAAGAAATACCATCACTGTCCCATCACGATATCGAAGAAACTAAAGAAAGCATCAAACCAAACCCGGTTATGCACTCATGCACATGTCCTGTCGTGATGTAACTACAACTTGATCTCATACAAATCTATGTCATCATTACATTACTACCCAAGACGCTCGGACACATCCCGTCGCGATGCAACTGCAACTTGATCTCAACACAACTTGTTCCGTCGCGACACTACTACCCAAGATGCTCGGACACATCTCGTCACGATGCACAATCAAGAAGGGAAGGTTCAGTCAATGTCCCATCGCAGAGAGTCGAACCTTCCAAACCCGATCACAAATCACACCTCGAAATCCCATCACAAACTTTGCATAACCAATAGAGGGGAAGGCTGGATCATGTCCCATCGCGAAATGGGATGGTGTGAGCAGTGACGTGCCTGGTCTGACATGACCTGTGAAAACCTTCGCCATTACATGATATTTCATCTTATTATCGGTTTCTAGAATTTGCCTCTGGATATTTGTATGACGCCCTCCGGTACCTCGATTGTGTAGTATATCCCTCTGTTTGATTAACCCTTGCACTTGCAGATTAGGATATCGACTCTCCTACCGTTTGACTGCCCCTTGCAGCAAGTCGCGATATGCGGCGGGATGCCCCTTGCATCGACGGATTAGGTTATGCCTCTTTTCCCCCGTTGATTGCTACTAGCAGCATGTCACGATATGCGGCGGGATGTCACTCGCATACACGGCATGAAATACGCCTTTCGACAGTTACCACTGGACCCTCGAATGCTCCATTTTAGCTTATGCTGATAGATAAGAAAGCCAAACACTCATGTCAGCATCCCCAGTTCACATTTGTGATTTCCAAAGAAAAATGAGAAGGCACCTCAGATGAGGGGTGGCTACTTCTTCGACACATTCTTATTTCACAAGAACGTGCCAAAGAGGGGCATCTATAGACACCCCCATTTTGCTCTCTTAAAATATGCAAACCTGTTTAATCAACCTTTGACCTTGCCCACAATCTTCGGAAAAGGACTAACCTTCTCTGAGGACTTTAAAACCCTATACGGAGACCATGCACTAAAACAATAGTACATGGTTGAGACCCAGACTGAAACAATAGCTTTGTGGCTCGGACTCGGCTCAAACCCAAGAGAATCTTGAATTATGCGCCCAGTCTAGCGCGCGTAACTTGATTGCACGCCTCATGGTTGGCATGCAATTATTCCCTCTTGGACCAGGATTTCACTTCTTGAGGACGGCCTTAGACCACGATTATGCGCCACTCTGGGCGTGCGTAATTATATTGCACGCTTTGTACTTGGTGTGCAATTAGTCCATTTTGGACTGGCCTTGTACCCTTCTAGAAACCGTGTAAGACATGATTGTACGCCCTACCTAGAGTGTGCAATCGAATTATGCGCCTCAACACAAGCGCATAATTGGTTCCTAAGCGAACCTAGTCTTTAACTCCCTAGACTGCTTGAAATTCTCTATTAAGCGCATGAATTCATGAGCTTAATTGATTGAGCGCACTAATCAGGGCATGCAATTAGTCTAATTAGACTAGGACTGGGCTACCCGACTGAGCCAGTCAGCCGGTCACTCACTGAGTCAATCACCGACTCAAAGTGATTGTGGGCCTGAAACAGGGCGCATAATTCAATTAGGCACACCAGACAGGGCGCATAATTGAATTTCACCGACCAATTGAGCGCACCCCACAGGGCATGTAATTGACCAAATACCTATAAATAAGACCCACCACCACGACTCAAAACACACAATTTTCGAGACATATTTTTCTTTCTCGAGTTCCTCGCTTTCAAGCTTAGGATTTCAAGATTCCTCTCTGCGACCCTAGCCTCAGGTATACTTTTCTTTTATTTTTAATTCTTCTAGTTCTAGTTCTAGTTCTTAGCTCTAGATTATTGGTTCTAGACTTTAGGTTCTTAAGCTTTTAGTTCTAGATCTTAGATTTCAAATTTCTTTAATCATTAATTTTTACCTTTTTTCCTTATTCTAGTTCCCAGGTTCTAGAACTAGTTCTTCCTTTTTTTAATTTTAGTTCTAGATTTAGGTTCCAGCCCTCTAGTTCTTAAATTCTAGAACTTAGATCTTAGGTTTTAATCTAAATTTCTAGTTTTCTGATTTTACTTCTTAGTTTCTAGAATCAGTCTTAAATTCAGCCTTAGAATTTTCATCTCTAGTTCTAGAATTTTAATTCTAATCTTTAAACTTGATTCTCCATCTTCGATCCGTAAATTCATAATTTGAGAATAAAAATTAGTTTATTTCAATCCATATTATTACTAAAATAATCCCTAGCCACTCGATTTGACCAAGGGAGTTTACGGAGGGTACCCGGGAACGGGGCCGATCCTCCTTAGCATAGAGGGCCAAAATTCCTTTGTTAGATTTTCAATAAAATTAGTATATTTACTTTAATTAGATTTTTTAATAGAATTAGTATATTTTTAATTAATTAGAGTATCAATAGAATTAGTATATTCCTAATTAGTTTCCATGGAATCAACATATTTGCATTCTTAGTAGGATTAGGAGGCTTAATTAATTAGATTTCTAATAGGATTAAGATATTTAAATTAATCAAACTTCTAGTCAGATTAGGAGGCTTAGTCGAATTAGAATTCTCTGATTAATTAGACCCTTAATAGGATTAAAATTAATTGGATCACTAATAATATTAAGTAAATAAAGCAGTCAAAAGTCACAATAAGAGTAGAAAAGGTGAAAAGTAGTTAGAAGAGAATTAGAAAAACTAGCTTAACTAAACTTATAGGCGACCCAGTGCTGCTGATATTGGCCGGCCGATGATTCAGTAAAGAGAACAGCCTATATCTACACCCTGGAAGGCGTGATCAGTGATGTGTTGCAACATTGATAAATATCTGCAGCTGGTAATTGCAACGAACCAGGTATTTCCCTGAGATTCACCTCTTTATTTTCAGTACTTAATAACCTCTAAAAATATCGCCTTTGCTAGAGTCCACTTGGACCGAATTGGGCCACTCTTTCAGGGGACCGAAAGGGACCCAGAAAAAGCACGTACCAACAATGCCTACCCTACATATTACATGGCGCAGATTGCGGATGCTCGTGCTTACGTACATGACCCATGGTACCACACCACTGGAGCGTCTGCTTCTAGTAGCAGGGAGGTAGAGGATGAGCAAGCTGGACCTTTTGATGTGCCGCAGGATCCGTGAGACTAGTGGGAATGATAAACTTTTGAGTTGTTTTGATTATAATGTTTGGTGTAATTGGAAAACTACTTGGGTCTTTGTAGACCTTAAATTTCTTTTGGCCATGGTTATGTCTAAATTTAAATTCAGTATTTAGTTGGAAATCATGTGTGATTGGAATATAGCTGTGAATGCTAGGGGTATACAAATATGGCTTTTAGACATTTGATTTCGTACAGGTACTATAGATGAGTCAAATTGACTCGTATGATTTAGATGTGTGATTCAATTGTATGTGATGGTGTATGTGTCAATGTGGTGCGTGGATTTCATATGTAGTTGATTAGTTTGGAGTTGGGATTAGGCTTGACTAGAGATTTTTATCTAAGATATGATTTGTTGAGAACTCGTTAAAGGATTGGGTTCGCTTAAAGGGGAGACAACTTACTCTTAAGCTAAAGAACCCTAGCCAATTTTAGCGGACGAAAATTCCTAAGGAGGGGAGAATGTAACGTCCTAAAAATTTCAATTTTCCGAACCATCCGACTCGGCGTGCATGCCCGACGGGTCACGTAGTTAAGATGATAAATGTGATTCGTTAGGTGAACAAGGATGAAAACTAAAGATAAGTTAACCGCTAAGTGGGATGATGTACACCAACGTACGGTGAACCGGCTTAATACCCCAACTAAAACTTTAAGTATAAAAGTCACACTTGGATAAGAAATTGGGTTCTTTGCTTCGTGGATTGAGACTTTATTTGTAAAGAAGAGAAGAGAGAATGAGAGCTCTTACTTCCTTCCAACTAATTAAAGAGGGATTAAAGCTCGTGTGTGTTTGATTTAATCGCAAAAAGATGGGATTACAAAACCTTTGATGTGTGGGAAAAGAGGAGCCAAAGGTTTAAGATTTAGGGCATCACTGTGCAAGGATTCTAATTTTAAGGTGAGATTTATGTTTGAAAAGCATGGGTATTTATGACTGGTAGTTGGGCAATCAATGGCCTAAAAAGATTAGAATTATGTGGGTATTTATGTTGAGTAATAAATGCCCTAAAGAATTAGAATTTAATGTGCAACCATGATGTGTGGTTGGACAATAAATGCCCTAACAAGGTTATAATAAATGTGTTAAGAATTTGGGGAAAACAAACTTAAGAGAAATAACCCGTGTTGATAAAAGTCTGTCAAAACCGATCAATCGAAAGGAGAACCGATCGATCGATTTTGACATAATGTGAAGAGAATTGACATAACAAAGAAAGATGGTTTTCTGAGTGAAAATCGATCAATCGAATGGAAATTTGATCGATTGATTTGTGTGTTGACAGGCTCCATTGAAGGATCGACAGGTTGCCTGAAGGGTCGACAGGATTACCTGTGAAGTCGACAGGTTCCTGTAGAGTCAACAGGATGAGATGTGAAGAGGAGATTGGTTTATGAGTAAACCAATCGATCAATTTAGAAATCGATTAATTGATTTTGAAACCGAACAATCGAGTGTGGGACTGGATATACAAACAGAGATAAGTGTGTTTTTCAGAGGAAACCGACCGATCGAAATATATTTTGATCAATCGATTTTGGGAACCGATCGATCGAATTTGGATTCGATCAATCGATTTTGCCATATTCTGACATTTATTTGTTTTGAGAAAAAGGACTTTTGGGGCTTCCTTTTCTTTGTCACTTCTAATGTATAAGACATGAATTGATGTATTCTAGGTTAAGACTAAGAACTTGTGAGGTGAAGGTACTCATGTGAAGAAAAGACCTTCGTGTAGTTTTCGAGTTAAGGTAGGGAAGATCCTATAACATGTGCCTTTGTTACAATAAGCATGTGAATTTTGATATGATTAATATGTGTGTGTGAAAATCATAAAACTTCATTATTTAACATGCATGAGCTTTGTACACAGATTCAAGTGTAAATATGTGTGTGTGTGTGTGTGTGAACTCTGTAAGACATGAAAACGTGTGTGAGTGAACTCAGTACGGCATGAATATGTGTGTGTGTGAACTTCAGTTTTCAAACTCAAAACTTAGTTATATATTACCACAATATACGGTGATAAACTATAAGTTAAATTTCAAACTTTTATTTAAGGTTTGTGTGTGAATACGCAACCAACGCGGCAATATATCAGTGACTGACGCTGTAGGATATCTGTGACCGTTACGGCGGGATATCCGTACAACTTGTGTAGCCGGTACAACGGAATATAAGTACATTGTAGACCACAAATGATCAATGTGAAGCACAAGTGACCCTGTTAATGTAGCTCAGGACTTAGTTTTGTGAAATAGTTTATTGAACGATGATAGTGGGTATTCCCATCGGTATATTGTGGCTCACGATGCTATATATGCTTGGGAGTTTAGTTAAGTGATCAATTTAAGTTTCTTCTTGTGTTGTGTGAAAGACTTTGTAAATCATGTGATTAACTTTGAAACCTGTATCTAAATCTGCTTCATTTTGATTCAAATGCTTTTGATTCTAGTTCCTTAATTATTTTGATATTTGTCATGAGATATATGTGTGATGTGATGATAAGTATGCTATGGACTTTTTCCCTATTGAGCTTAGCTGTTAGCTCATCCTTCAACTATACGTCACAGGTGTAGGTGTAGACACTGGTACTGAGGACCGTGAGCTTGAGGATCCTGAGTTCGTGCCAGAGGAAGAGTTAGAACCTTTCCCTGAGGATTATTTTCCTTAAGGGGGAATTGTGGTCACATTCTTTTGAGATTTTGGTGTGTAGCTCAGGCTTGGTACGTCCAGCCATTGTGTTTAAAATTCAAATATATGTAATTATTTAAATTATTATTTTGTGAACCATGTTTCGGTGATGGATGGCCATCATCGGTGGTTCTTTTCGGTTCTTTTGTCTATGTGGCTCTACATGGGATTATAACCGTTATTTTGAGCGCACTTTGATAGTAGAACTGGAGATTTATTTTACACATATGATGACTCTATCTGCATAGTTAGAGTTTATGTTTTGTTTTCCTCTTTATGTGTGGATGTGCCAAGCGTTCGATTGTTCAGCTCGTTTGGGGATCGCCCTATCAACGGTCCGATGACGCAGGTTTCCGGATGCGGAAATCTGGGTTGTCACAAATAGGGTGTTTTCGCTCCGTTAAACCATTTTGCTTCTTAGTATTTGGACTATATAGTTGATGAGTAATGCCATGGTCGCAGAAGTAACTAGAAAATTTTCAAATTTTAGTGTTGAGGGGTAAATCTACGTGTAATGGGAATAATATATATGTCCATCAACAAAAACTCTATAATACCTATAGCCATCAGATGAAAGAAATGGTGATGGACCCTAAACATTCATATTTTATTAAGGATTATTTGATGCTTTTAATTGCTTGCGGCACACGTTCAAAGTACGTGTAGGGGAATGGTCAGGTCCTACTAGGTAGAACCGGAATTCCAGTCCTACCCCATTTGCTGCCCTTGGAAATCAGAGAATATTGACTTTGTTGGTTTTCACTTGATATGCAGTCAAGATTTTCCTATTTCCAAGGGAAGCAGATGGAATAGGACTGGAAATCTGGTTCTACCTAGTAGGACTTGACCATTTCCTAGTACGTGTATTAGTAGTAGACTCAGAGCAAAGACTCAAAAAACCCTTATGAAAAAGTAGCTTGATGGTCTCGGGAGCGGCATGAACGAGTCGATGGTGCCAAGTGGGGAAGGTGGCGCGAGATGTTGGGAGAGCAACGGAAGACTTGGTTAATGAAGTAGCACCACCGAGCAATAGAGGACAGAGGCCATCCTTGTTCGGGTAGACTAGAAGTGGCCGACGAGTGCGAAAATCCTTTATGACGTAACCCCATGGATGACATTCAAAAAGACAATTATTTTCTTTTTCGAAAATGTGAAGCGGGGATTATATTTATTTGAATGGATGGAACAAGAAAGACATTGCGTAAGTGAAAAGAGCGATTTGGAAAAGTGATAGAAAACATACCGGTATTTTGGATTGGGATAATGGTGATAGATTAGGATGTCCATCTCAAAACCAATTGGCTATAAGTGGAGGGATGCATGGACTTATAAGAGGAGAGAGAAAGCTATAATTGAAGGAGATAAATAGAACAACTTGTGCTGCTACACTACAAAGGATTTCTTTATACTAAAATAACTTGTTAGCTACGAACACATTAAACTTGATTTTCATTTAAAAGTTTCAATTTGTATCATGTTACCCAGTTACACTAATATATATAAAGATGAAAGTACATTGAAAAAATAAAAGATACTTTGAAATATGAAAAGGTAACTAGAAAGTTGAAAAGATACCTAGGAAATGACTTTTAGGAAACAAACAAAAATAAATATTTCTCTCTTGAGAAATGAAAAGATTTCTTGATAGATGAAAGGTCTCCTTGAAACTTGAAAAATTACTTAAAGCATGCCCCAAAATAACTTTTCAAGTTGTGCAACCAGAGACCCACTTCACTTGGGTTTGAATTCCAACACTCCCTCTCAAACCCAAGTTTTGAAGTTACTCTAAGTAAAGTCTTCAATCTTTGAAATGTTTGAATCTTTAAAAGCTTTGCAAAAATGTTTGCAACTTGTTCTTTGGACTTTCAATAGATGAGCTTGACTTCATTCTTTTTCATATGATCTCGGATAAAATGATACTTTGTGTCAATATTCTTGCTTTGATCATGAGATACAGGATTCTTTGCTAAAGAAATGGTTGTTCTATTATTAACATAGATCGTTACTGGTTGATTTGTAGAGTGATACAACTCCTTTAATATATTCTTCAACTAGATAGCTTGACAAGCATATGCTGTAGCAGCTATATATTCAGCTTCACATGACGAGAGAGCAATAACATTTTAGTTTTTTGATGACCACAAGATTCCAATAACCAATATTAAAAACATATCTCGATGTACATTTTCTGTCATCAGGATCTCCACCAAAGTGACTATCTATGAATCCTACAAAATCAAAATCATTAGTAGGCTTATAAAACAAACGATGATCAATTGAACCCTTGATATATCGCAAAACCCTTTTAGCAACCATGAAGTGACTGTGTTTTGGTGCTTCTATGAATCTGCTGATTATTCCAACACTGTGAGAAATGTTGGGTTGAGTGATTGTTAAATATCTAAGACTTCCAACCAAACTTTTGAAGAGTGTAGGTTCCACCGAATCACCCTGTTCTTCCTTCCGTAGCTTCAAACCCACTTCCATAAGTGTGCTTGTCGAATTGTAATTGTTCATTTTGAAATTTTTAAGAATTTCTTTTGCATACTTTTCTTGTGAGATAAAAATTCTTCCTTCTATTTGCTTTACCACTATCCCAACGAAAATAATATCTTTCCAATGTTGGTCGTTTTAAATTCCTTAATCATAGATTTTTTAAAATCTCCTATCATATGGAGATTGTTTCCTGTGAAGAACATGTCATCAACATATAAGCAAATGATCAATATAACCCCAACCCATTTGTTTTTGTGTATAAGGCATGCTTGTATGGATATTTTATGAACCCATTCTTTTGAAAGAATTCATCGATACGAGTGTTCTATGCTCTTGGGGCTTGTTTTAGCCCATACAATGCTTTCTTTAATCGGTACACACATGCCTCTTAACCCTTTTTGATGTAGTCTTCTGGTTGCTCTATGTAGACTTCTTCTTGAAGATAATCATTCAAAATTGCTGACTTTACGTCCATTTTAAAAATATTACAATTATTTTGTGCAGCTAAGGCTATAAGGAGCCTTATAGTATCAAATCTTGCAACTGGTGCAAACACTTTTTGATAATAAATGGCTTGGCACGGTTTGTAGCCTTTGACGATTAACCACGCTTTGTATCTTTCAACATTACCTTCTTAATTATTTTTTGTCCTGTAGACTCATTTCACTCTTATCACCTTTTGCCCTTTTAGTAGAGTGGTAAGGACCCATATATCATTCTTTTCTATTACTTTGATTTCTTCATATATAGCATTTTTCCATCTTCGATCAATAATAGCTTCTTAAAAGTATAACGAATCACAATCCGCAAGAAGGCAAAATAGAGTGAAATTGATGACCTCCGTTTGATAGTAAATATCATGGAGACGTCTCATTTTTATTAGTGCCCTTGATTAACTACTTGATGACGGGATATCAGCCAACGGAAATGATGATGATGAATAAGGAGTTTCGAGAGGAGTTTGATTCTCCTTATCATTCTCTATGATGACTTCTTCATTAACTAGAATTTTTATTTTGTTCTTCACATTTGTTTCACTTTCAATATGCTTCTTCATCAAAGATAACATCTCTAGAAATAATGATCTTTTCGGTTACACAATTGAATAATTTGTAACCTTTATAAGTTCATCATATCCAAGGAAGATGCATTTTTCTCTCTTGTCATCAAACTTTGTTCTTATTTGACCTGGAATATGTGCATATGCAATGCACCGAAACACTTTTAAGGTGCTCAAGTCCAGATCTGTAGCTGCTCCATGCTTCTTGAGGTGTCATGAACTTAACACTTTTGGTGGGGCTTCTATCAAGCAAATAGACATAAAAGCAACTGCCTTTGCTTAAAACTCCTTTGGCATGTTCTTTCCTTTCAGCATACTCCTTGCAATGTCAAGGATGGTGCAATTCTTTCTTTATGTGACGTCATTTTATTGAGGACTGTATGTAGTAGTCAATTGATGTTTGATTCCATTTGAACTGCAAAATTCTTGAAACACACTTGAGGTGTATTCACAACCTCTATCAGTTCTTATAGTTTTAAGAAAGTAACCTCTATATTTATCCACCATTGATTTAAATTGCTTGAAAGTCTCAAACACATCTAATTTTTGTTTGAGAAAATACACCTAAGTTTTTCTGCTGATATCATCAATAAAAGTGAGAAAATATCTATTTCCTTCTTTTGATGTAACCTCCATTGGACCTGTAACATCGGAGTGAATAATTTTAAAAGCTCTTCTTGATTCTCCCACCGAAAAACTTAATCTATGTTGTTTACCCAAAATACATCCTTCACATAATTATTTTGGATGTTTAATTTTAGATAAACCTTTCACCATATTAGTTTGAGATAACAACTCTAGCCCGCTAAAACCAAAATGCCCGTAGCGCAAATGCCATAACCAAGAGTTGTCTTTCGCAATAGATTTGAAGCATTTAACTACATCATTCTTGATGTTTAAAATGAAACGTCTATTCTTTGACATCTCCACCTTTGCAAGGACACCATTATTGCAATTTTTAATAATAAGAGTGCAGTCCTTCATGTGTATATCACAACCCTTTTCTAGGAGTTGTCCCAAACTCAAATATTGCTACGCATTACAGGAATATAATAAACATCATAAATATATTGATGATCACCATTTTTTAATTGAATCATAATTTTCTCCTTTCCTTTTATTGGAGTTTTAGATGAGTCACCAAACCTCGCATCACCTTTTACCGACTCATCTAACTTGGTAAACATTTCTTTTTTACCACACATACGATTATTGGCCCCAATATCAAAAAATCAAATGGTTTGTTTTCTTGATTCATCTCCCTTATATGCAAGTAACACAGTGGTTGCTTCTTCAACCTTTTCTTCAGAGAGATTAGCATATTCATCAACATCATTTGTAGATTTACTTCTACATTCATTACTATAGTGACCAAACTTTTGATAATTGTAACGTTTGATATGTGATTTATCATACTTTGGCTTGTATGATGAATTGGAAAGATCTCTATGATCTCTTCCTCTTTGGTCTTGGCCTCGTTCATTTGAAAAACTACCATGATCACCACGTCTTTTTTCATTAAAGTAATTAACACGGCCACCATGAGTAAAACCTCTGCCACATCCTTTGAAGTTCTTTTTATCTTCTTTAAGAACTAATTTGCTTTGCAAAGCTTCCTCTACCTCTTCGTTAGAGTTTGTTTCATTCTTTGTTCATGGACCTCAAGTGATCCCATGAGTTCATCAATTGTAAAAGTGAACAAATCTTTCGCTTCATTAAGCGTCACCACAACGTGTTCAAATTATTGTATCAATGATCTTAGAATTTTTTCTATCACCCACACATCTTCCATGCTTTCACCATTTCTCTTCATTTTATTAACGATAACAAAAAATTGAGAGAAATATTCTAAAATCGACTCACTTTTGTTCATACGAATGGATTCAAATTCAGCTCGAAGAGCTTGAAGACATACCTTTTTTGCTTTATCAACTCCTTTCAATGAATTTTGCATGATCTCCTAAGCTGGCTTAGACGATGTGGCATTTAATATTTTTTCAAAAATTGATGTCTCGATTCCTTGATAGATTAAGAAAAGTCCTTTCTTATCCTTCTTTTGTACATCTTTCAGTGCATATTTTTGAGTTGCCGTAAGTGCAGCTTCCCCTGGTGGTGATTCCGGTTCATTGTAGCCATTATCGACGATGTCCCACAAATCTTGCAATCCTAGCAAGACTTTCATTTGGATGCTCCAATTATCATAGATTTCTTTTGATAAGACTGAAATTTGGGGCTGAATCATATTCATCATCTTCCTTAATCGAATGGGGCTCTGATACTAATTTGAAGGAGATAAATAGATTAACTTGTGCTATTGTACTACAAAGGATTTCCTTATATTAAAATGGCTTGCTAGGTACTGACACATTAAACTTGATTTTCATTTAAAAATTTCAACTTGTATCAAGCAATCCGAATACACCAATATATATAAAGATGAAAATACATTGAACAAGTAAAAAAACTTTGAAATATGAAAATGTACCTAGAAAGTTGAAGAGACACCTAAGAAATGACTTCTAGGAAACAAATCAAAACAAATATTTCTCTCTTGAGAAATAAAAAGACTTCTTGATAGATGAAAGGTCTCCTTGAAACTTGAAAAGTTACTTAAAGCATGCCCCAAAATAACTCTTCAAGTTGTGCAACCCAAGGCCCACTTAACTTGGGTTTGAATTCTAACAATAATTACCCGATGTGGGACCCAACTTCAATGAATCTGATTCTCCTGACCATCATTTAAACACCAAAATGGTGTTTAAATGATCTTACCCCATCAATGGTTTAAGATGTGGTTGATCCATTCCATCAAAGAAATACATCATAGATTGAAGTGCAGCATGCCCGAAAATGGAGCTTTAAGGAGATATAGAATCTTATATGTGGCCTACAATATCAACCATTGCCTTTAGTTTTAATGGCGGACATTAAAGTTCATCAATCGGATGGTTCACATCTGCTTATAGATAAGTGTTTTTTAACTGAGACATTTTCCAATGATAGATTGCTGCTCGGACAATTTAGATTGATCACACATGCATACTGCTAAATCACACTTCAATGGTGTGAATTAAGATGTCAAATTTTAATGGTATAAGATCAATTAAATACCACTTTGGTGTTTAAATGTCGGCCAGGGCCTAGGAGCCATAATCCCAACTTCAATATATGTGGGCGGTATGAGAGTGGATAGTCACAACCACCCCTAGAGCCACGGCCTTGCCTGCCATTTTCGCGACAATTATGAAAGGGGTGCTGGTCACCTCTACTAGATTGGTTAGAACCTCGATCACGACCACACATGGCACTAAAGCTATGGCAGATGGAGAAGAGTCAACTACAATATTAACGGTGTGCTTGATCCTTGACTATTGAGTTAGAAGAAGGCGTGCGTAGAAGTCCTCGATTAAGTTAGAGTCATATAGTCGGTGATCGATGATGGAAAGAGCATCCGAGAGTTGTTTCAGTTTGGAGATATAGGCTGTGTTTGGCATTGCTCTTTGGGAGAGTAGAAAAGAGCAATCACTGATCACTGTTATTACAAAGAAATGTGGGGAGAGAGAAGGATTGGAAGAAAATAAAAGGGAGGCTACTATTTGAAATATGAAAAACAATCTTTAAAAGAGCATGATTTTCCATCCTCTTTTAAAGAGGGATGTTTTTCATGTTTCAAAGAGCAGCCTCCCTTTTTTCTTTCTCCAATCCTTCTCTCTGTTGGAATTCTAACCCAAGTAAATTGGGTCTCCGGTTTCACAACCTCTAAAAGTGTTTTGGGACAAGCTTCAAGTAACTTTTCAAGTTTCAAGGAGACCTTTCATCTATCAAGAAGTCTTTTCATTTCTTAAGAGAGAAATCTTTATTTTTATTTGTTTCCTAGAAATCATTTCCTAGGCATCTTTTTAACTTTCTATGTACCTTTTCATATTTCAAAGTGTCTTTTGTTTTTTCCATATACCTTGCTCTCTCTATATATCAGTGTAACTAGGTAGCATGATACAATTTGAAAATTTTAAATGCAAAGCAAGTGTTAGTAGCTACTAAGATACTTTAGTATAATGATATTTTTTTAGTGCAACAGCACAAGCCATTCCATTTACCTCCATCAAACTGGTATTAGAGCCCCATTCGATTAAGGAAAATGACAAATATAATTCAGCCCCAAATTTTAGTCTTAATGAAAGAAATCTATGATAATTGGAGCATCCAAATAAAAGCATTGCTAGGATCTCAAGATTTGAGGGACATCGTCGCTTATCTATAATAAACCAGAATCTCCACAAGCGAAAGCGGCATTTACGACAATTCAAAAAGATGCAGTGAAAGAGGTATGAAAGAAAGATAATAAACCGCTTTTCTTAATCTATCAAAGAGTTGAGACATCAATTTTTTTAAAAATATCAAACGCCACATCGTATAAAAAAGCTTGGGAGATCTTGCAAAATTCATTCAAAGGAGTTGATGAAGCAAAAAAGGTTCTTCTTGAAGCTCTTCGAACAGAATTTGAATCAGTTTATATTAACAAAAGTGAGTCGATTTCAGAATATTTCTCTCGCATTTTGGTTATCGTTAATAAAATGAATAAAAATAGAGATGGAGGATGTACAGGTGATAGAAAAAATTCTAAGATTGTTGACACAATAATTTGAACATATTG
The DNA here is from genome assembly GCA_021018995.1 of Chloranthus sessilifolius. NCBI lineage: Eukaryota > Viridiplantae > Streptophyta > Magnoliopsida > Chloranthales > Chloranthaceae > Chloranthus > Chloranthus sessilifolius. The sequence goes on along the minus strand of CM037597.1, from coordinate 24,884,095 downwards.
TGGTGGCGATTGAAGAAGCGAACGATTTATCCACTCTTACAATTGATGAACTCATGGGATCACTTGAAGCCCATGAACAAAGAATGAAACAAAACTCAAACAAGGAGGGAGAGCAAGCTTGGCAAAGCAAATTAGTTATTAAAGAAGATAGAAAGAACTTTAGAGGACTTGGGAAAGGATCTTGAGGCAGAGGATTTACTTGTGGTGGATATGGTCGCCGTAGTAATCATTTTAATGAAAAGGAACGGGGTGATCATCGTGGTTATTTAAATGAAAGATGATGAGGCCAGAGAAGAGGAGGTCATAGAGATCTTTCCAATTCATCATATAAGCCAAGGTATAATAGATCACATATCCTATATTATAATTGTTAAAAGTTTGATCACTACAGTAATGAATGTAGAAGTAAATCTATAAATGATGTTGAGGAGCAAGTTATTCTCTCCGAAGAAAAGGTTGAAGAAGTAACCACTGTGTTATTTGCATATAAGGGAGATGAATCAAGAAATCAAACATCTTAGTTTCTTGATATTGGGGCTAACAATCATATGTGTGGTCAAAAAGAAATGTTTACCTAGTTAGATGAGTTGGTAAAAGGTGATATGATGTTTGGCGAGTCATCTAAAACTCCAGTAAAAGGAAATGAAAAAATAATGATTCAATTAAAAAATAATGATCATCAATATATATCTGATGTTTATTATGTTCCTGCAATGTGAAACAATATTTTGAGTTTGAGACAACTCCTAGAAAAGGGTTATGACATACACATGAAGGACCGCACTCTTGTCATTAAAAATTGTAAATGGTGCCAATGCAAAGGTGGAGATGTCAAAAAATAGACTCTTCATTTTAAACATTAAGAATGATGTAGTTAAATGCTTCAATTCCATTATGAAAGACAACTCTTAGTTATGGTATTTGTACTATGGGCATCTTAGTTTTAGCGTGCTAGAGTTGTTATCTTAAACTAATATGGTGAAAGGTTCATCTAAAATTGAACATCCAAAACAATTATGCGAAGGATGATTTTTGGGTAAACAATATAGAATGAGTTTTATTGTGGGAGAATTAAGAAGATTTTCTGAACCTCTTCAACTTATTCATTTTGATGTTGCGGGTCCTATGAAGGTTACATAAAAAAGAGGAAATAAATATTTTCTCCTTTTTATTGATGATTTCGGCAGAAAGGCTTGAGTGTATTTTCTTAAACAAAAATTAGAGGTGTCTGATACTTTTAAACAATTTAAATCAATGGTGAAAAAATAAAGTGGTTACTTTATTAAAACTATAAGATCTGATAAAGGTGGTGAATATACCTCAAGTGTATTTTAAAAATTTATAGGTAAAATGGAATCAAACATTAATTGACAGCTGCATACGCTCCTCATCAAAATTGCATCGCAAAAAGAAAGATTCACACTATCCTTTGACACAAGGACCAAGGAATCAAATATTGGTCGATACCGATATGTATCAGTGATATGTATTGGTTTTCTGGCAAACTGATATATATCAGGTGTCAACGTCTCTTTTGGACATTGAAATTTAAATTTTTTAATTACCCAATGACAAGTTGACTTGTGTACAGAATAACGATTAAACTAATATTAGCCTACTTTGTTTTCTAGCCAACCAACTGCTTTTTCCTGTATTGTTATTATGTTGTCTGCCTGTCGGACGTAGACAACTAAAAATAGCTTCACTGTGCTATGAGCAGGTACAAGCTAGACCATTAAAAATAATATTAAACTAGCATAACATTGATTGTTTTGTCAGAAGGTACAAGCTAGACCCTTAAAAATATTATTAAACTAACATGCTCATTATGTTGGCAGCTGATGACATAGACCCTCCAAAAGTCCAAGGTACCACACAAGGACTATCCTTGCTCTCCAGTGGTTTTTGGGTTATCGGACAGCCTTTTAAAAAAAAAATTGCCAAACTGTATGTCCTTGCTGCCAGATACGTATCGGTCATCAAGGGACCGATAACCGATACCGATACCCGCTTTGACACCTTGGCAAGAAATATTCTAAAAGGAAAGAACATGCCAAAAATGATTTTTGGGCATAGGCAATTGCTTGTGCCCTCTATTTGCTTAACAGAAGCCCCACCAAAAACATTAAGTTCATGACACCTCAAGAAGCATGGACAGGCTACAAAGCCGAAGTTGGGCACCTCAGAGTGTTTGAGTGTATTGCATATGCACATATTCAAAGTCAAAGAAGTTTGATGACAAGGGAGAAAAATGCACATTCCTTGGATATGATGAACATACAAAAGGTTACAAATTATTCAATTGCATAACAGAGATTCTGATCATGATTTTTAGAGATGTTATCTTTGATGAAGAAGTATCTTAGAAGTTGAACAAAGATAAAAGAACAAAGTAAAGGAAAAAATTTGGCTGATGAAGAAGTCATCAAAGAGAATGAAAAAGAGAATCAAACTCCTCCTCAAACTCCTCCCCAAACTCCTTGTTCATCATCATCTCCGTTGTTCGATATCGCCTCATCAAGTATTCAATGAAAGGCACTGATAAAAATGAGAAGTCTTCATGATATCTACGATCTACCAGAGGTCGTCGATTTCACTCTATTTAGTATTTTGGCGGATTGTAATCTGTTGTACTTTGAAGAAGGCATTATTGATAAAAAATGAAAAACTACTATGAATGAAGAAATCAAAGCAAAAGAAAAAAATGAAGCATGTTCGCTTACCACTCTACCGAAAGGGCAAAAGGAGATAGGTGTGAAATGAGCCTACAAGACAAAAAAGAATAAAGAAGGTTAATTGAAAGATACAAAGCGAGGCGAGTCGTCAAAAGTTACAAACAACGCCAAGGCATTGATTATCAACAAGTGTTTGTACCAATTGCAATATTTGACACTATAAGGGTCCTAAAAGTCAGCATTTTTGAATGACTATCTTCAAGAAGAAGTCTACGTAGAGCAACCAGAAGGCTACATAAAAAAGGGTCAATCGGCGCGTGTGTACAGATTAAAGAAGGTATTATATGGGCTAAAACAAGCCCCAATAGTGAAGTTGATCATTTGCCTATATGTTGATGACATGATCTTCATAGGAAACAATCTTCATATGTTAGGAGATTCTTACAAATTCATGATCAATGAATTTGAAATGATAAAAATTGGAAAGATGCCATTTTTTCTTGGGATAGAGGTAAAGCAAACAAATGGAGAAATTTTTATCTCACAAGAAAAGTATGCAAAAGAAATTCTTCAAAAATTCAAAATGAATAATTACAATTTGGCAAGCACACCTATGGCAATGTGTTTGAAGCTAAAGAAGGAAGAGCAAGGCAATTCCATAGATCCTACACTCTTCAAAAGTTTGGTTGAAAGTCTTAGATATTTGACAGTCACTTGGCCTAATATTGCTCACAATGTTGGAATACTCAACAGATTCATGGAAGAACCAAAATACAGTCACTTCATGGTCGCTAAAAGAGTTTTACGATATATCAAGGGTACTATTGATCAGGGTTTATTTTATAAGCCTACTAATAATTTCGATCGTGTAGGATTCACAAATAGTAAATATGTTGGAGATCCTGATGATAGAAAAAGTACATCCAGATATGTTTTCAATATTAGTTCACCTGCAGTTTCATGGTCGTCAAAAAAGCAGAACGTTGTTGCTCTATCATCATGTGAAGTTGACTATATAGTTGCTACTGCTTGTGCTTTGTCAAGCTATTTGGTTGAAAAATTTATTAAAGGAGTTGCATCACTTTAAAAATGAACTAGTAACGGTCAACGTTGATAATAGATTAGCTATTTCTTTAGCAAAGAATCTGGTATCTCATGGTTGAAAAAAACATATTAATACAAAGTATCATTTTATCCGAAATCAAGTGAAAAAGAATGAAGTCAAGCTCATCTATTGCAAATATGAAGAACAAGTGTCACATTTTTATGAAGCCTTTAAAGATTCAAACATTTCAATGATTGAATACTTGGAGTATCTTCGAAACTTGGGTTTGAGAGGGAGTGTTGGAATACAAACCCAAGTAAATTGGGTCTCGGTTTGCACAACCTCAAAAAGTGTTTGAGACATGTTTCAAGTAATTTTTCAAGTTTCAAGGAGACTTTTCATCTATCAAGAAATCTTTTCATTTCTCAAGAGAGAAATCTTTATTTTTATTTGTTTCTTAGACGTCATTTCCTAGGTGTCTTTTCAACTTTCTATGTACCTTTTCATATTTCAAAGTGTCTTTTATTTTTTTCATGTACTTTGCTCTCTCTCTATATATTAGTGTAATCGGGTAGAATGATACAAGTTGAATATTTTATATGCAAAGAAAGTTTAGTAGCTAGTAAGCTATTTTAGTATAAGGAGATTTTAGTGCACACTAGGTGAAAAAGCCAAAAAAATCACTGTCAAAAGACAATGATTTTTTTCAAAAAATCACTGCCCTAAACAGTTGTAAAAAAAGTAGTGAATTTTTTTACCACTATACAGGACAGTGGTTTATGAACTTCAATAATGACTGCTCTTAACAGTCATAGAAAAAATCACTGCTTTTGGCAATAGTTTTTTTATGCAATTTAAAAAAAAAAAAAATTATGTCAACAATTTTTTATACAATCTTTTTTAAAATAATATTTTTGTTATGCTTTTTTTAATGCAATTTTTTAAATATTTTTTTAATGCAATTTTTTTAATGCTTTTTTTAATAATTTTTTTTAAAGCATTAAAAAAAATTATATAAAGAAAAAGACCTATTAATCTCATATTTTAACGCATCCACTCAACTCAAATGCAAATCATTTAATGTCATTAATAAAAAAAATAGGTACCCAATTCTTTTATTCAAACAAAAGGTTGCATCTCAACCTATGATCCAACCTTTTTAATCAGTCAAACATTTTAAACTCTACATGCCCAATCCTTTTATTCAAACAAAAAGAAGAAAAGAAAGAGAGTTAACAATCTAAGGACCCCATGGCCCATTTTCAAAATAAAAGAAAAAAAAAAATTAAATGTGCTTCGTCGCTCCTGCCAAGTGTCTCCGTCCCCTAGTGATCCGTTTGAGGTGAGCTTCAAATTAGAAAGCTTTGCCTGACATCAAAAGCAGAATATCATTAAACTGAGATATTGATGACTTCCATTTAAGCCGAGTTGAAAATATTTACCTGGTATATAAATAAGTTTTATTCAAGTTAAGCCCAAACCCGACCCGAACCCAACCTGGTACCTGTTTGCTACACAATATATAGGTATATCATTTTTTTAACAGATCCAGGTCAGGTCCAAAAGTGCACTTTTTATAGAAAAATAGAAAATAGAAACAAAATATCGAATAATCGCATTTTAATTATTGGTACCTTTCTTAGCTAGTGTTTGAATTAAAAGAAATAAAACATCAAATAATTGCAAATTATTACACACCAAAAACTAATCTCGCCTCTTTTAAATCATAGAAATAGGAAAAATACTCAGCCTCTGAACGACCTTTGGCGAGCGAAGTTTGCAAAGACTCATTCAGAAGATAGGGATGGTCACAACGCTGCCAAGAAATCTGTATTAGTTAAATCCAAAAAGCTGCAAATATGTAAGTGCAATGCTAGCTAGCTAAAGGCTAAAAGGTTTGTGTGGGCTGCACAATATAAATTTCGTATATGGTAGCCAACCCATTCTGGGAAAGGATCACTGATTTTGAACGTGTAACTATTTTTCATCAAGTATGTCACGTGCAAATGTGAACATCTAGTCAGTCAAAGATTGCAGAGAAAAAAAAACCTTCAACTTGTGATGCAATGAAGTCAAACACCTTTAAAATTAGCACCTAAGACTGATTTTGGAGATCTATATGGAAGTCGTTCATTTTAAAGGTGTATGACACTTTGAATCACAAATAACTCGCAAGATCTTCAAATCGAGTCTTTCACATCAAATCAAGTAGCAAACTTGCTGAAAAATAATGCCACACGTCCAAAAAAATTGACATGTTCCCAGTTTAATTTGGAAACGGGTCAGTTACCCTATACCAATTCCATTGTTAATGAAGTAAAGATGAGGTATAAGATGCAGAACTAGCATTCTAAAAACCTAAAATAAGTTAATTTAATAAAGCAATTCACCTAAAATTCTACTTTCACTTCAGCAAATTCTTCTTCTCTTTGCACTTCCCCACTAATTCCTGTCATATCAGATCCAAGACTTAATCAAGACATCATAATTTCTTACGACCAAAGCAGGGACGGAGCCAGAAACTTTCATGGGAGGGGGCCAAAGTATGAACAAGAAATATTTAATGTTATAAAAAATAAAAATAATATTCATTTACTATTAATAAAAAAAAATTTAAAAAAACTTTTGTTTATATATATTCGTGTGCCTATCAATAAGCATTAGGGCCAATCTGCCATAACTAAGAGCCACATTAACTGGGCTAAGCTTCATTTTTAACTTTTAAGGTATGTTTGGATAAAATAGTAGGAAAATGATATTTCGATGGCCTAATCATGTGAGAGAGAGAGAGGAATTAGAATATGATTTAAGAAGATAAGTTTTAGGAGGGTGGTTGAACTATTGCGGCTAAAAAATAAGAGAGACTGAAGTGGTGTATTTGGTTATGACGCCTAAAAGATAGGAGAGAGAGAGAGAGAGGAGACGTCTAAAAGATAGGAAAGAGGAGAGAACTAAAAGATAGGAGAGAGAGAGTGACACCTAAGAGATAGGAGAGAGAGAGAGAGAGCTCAGTGTGTATTTATTTAGACGGGGCCAATCATTTTGGTGCCTAATAAATATGTAAGATAGATTAAAGAGAAAGAGAAAAACTAAATAAGCGGGGGTTGGCCGTGGCCACTGTTAGCCTCCCCTTGGCTCCGTCCCTGGGCCAAAGGGTATTAAGACCAAATATCAGAAATTACAAATCAGCTTTAAAAGACAGTTTCTGCAGCAGTATAAGAGGATGAGAACCCTCTAAATAGCTCAGACTTGAGACTCAGAAACAGGGATCAAAATATCGGGTAAAATTTCAGTTTCGGGCATGATCGAAACTGAAAATTTGGACCGAAATTTCAGCCGAAAATCAATAATTTGGCCAAAATTTTGATCCTTGCTCAGAAGTCTCTACAAAACCAGAGTTAGAACTCCCATTGACAAACTATAAATCAGCTTTAACTTGCCTGTATAAATAAAGAATTTGCAATTAAATAAAACCACAATGCACAGTAACAAAAAAAAATTATGAAAGTTAGAAGCCAATTACCACTTCAGGCCCTGCTTGTACTAAAAAGAGTTTCCTGAAGAAAATAAATATCGGGCATATCTATTAGCCTTTCATGTGACAAAAGCTGAAATAATTAGTTTATTTCATAAAACATTTTTGTTATGTACTGATTATCAACTGGAAAATATTCAAAGAATCACATTATCAAATGGCTAAAACCAATTTATATCCTTATTTTAGCCTCAATTCTGCACATTTAATTCTCGATTCTGTAGAAGAATCTGAAGAAACACTTGACTTTTCATTTAAATTATACTCTTATTTATGAAGAAATTCTTTTTATTGATTTTATTGTTCATTTTAGGGAAAGCAATACCTTCACATACTCTTAATAGACATTGATACGTACCTTCCAAGATTGAAATTTTTTACTCCTAAATCTTTATCTTAGATAAACATATAATCATACATGGATACAACATCTGGATGAAGAAAGCATTTTGCAAACCACCTGGAACAGAGAAACAGTCTTGTAAGATGATGACATTAGTGCTAGGAATAAACACAGTTAAACTTAAAACAAACATCTGAAATATGATAATGCTTTCGTATGGTTAATATAGTTTCTGAATGTAGTGCATAAATCAGAAAAGTAAGGCCCTGTTTGGATAGGGCCATAAAATGTGAATTGCTCCATTGTCCAGACGGCACAATCCACCTTTTCCAAACATTAGTGTTTATAATTTGGACAATTATAAAAGTGTGGATAAGGTTGGCGCTATTGATGCATTAAAGTGGATAGAGGCATTTCTGTTGAACGCTAATTTTCTTTTAATATCAATTATATCATCCGCGTTATATACCATCCAACATGTCCACGGGCCCTTATCTTGTATCAACAAAAGGGCGTACAAACTCTACAGGCTTACCATTTTAGTTGGTTATGAGTAGCGATATGAATTGTGTTGCCACTCCACTGAAGATCATGCCACCCATTAACATTTCCATTGTAGTGAAATAGAATAATTGCAAAATTCCCTGAAAGAAACTGAACTCACTAAAATTAGATAAGAATTTCAGTGTGGAAGATAGAGTTGAAAATCAATCTTCATCATCTAATTCCAAGCAGTCAATGGGTTTCAAGGGGTTTCCGATGTAGACGCTTTCAATAATCCTGTAAGTGCAAACAGAGGTACCCTAAATGAAATTATACCTTTTGAATAATGGCATCCACAGTTTTCTTTTGCTTAATACCAGCTAGAATTTCCAGTAGATTTCGATGACTTGGAACATCATCCTGCAAAAGAAATATTTTCAGTCATTCATCGTCATTAAGATAGCATGCACCTATATGTCATGTCCGAGTTCAGCTGCTTTCTATTTCATGATAATATCCACAACCAATATGATACCACAAACTGAAAATAGCTTTATAATTTTTCATATCCTAGTTCTACCACTCTTTAATAAGTAGAAGTAAATAATATTGCAGATGGCTAACAAAAAAGATTTCCCATAAGGTAACCGGCCTGAGCTCCAGCAGTGGTACCTGGGTCAATCTCTTTCCATCAACCTTGAAAACCAAATAGATATTTTTGAACGCCAAGTCTATGAAATGTATAACAGCATATTAACATCCTTACAAGCAACACATTTCTAGCCAGAGATCTAAGCAACCAACATGCTTACAAGCAATTATAAGTGCTAATCCGGCACGTGTGTGCCCTTGGGATTAGTCAGGTGCTCTAAGAGGCCTAGACACCCAATTTATCCAAAAAAAATTTATAGATAACAAGTTTCCAACATTTCCACAATTTTCATCCTCCCCATCTCCTGTCAAATAGAAAATTACTTTACTATAAATATAATTATTTCATAACATCAACTCAAGCCATATATCGCAGCGTTTTATTTGCTTTTACGAGATGTCTGATGATTGGTATGATGGTGCAGTTATGATATGCTGCAAGAGTTAAGGACATGCTGGACCAATACTTCAAAGGATAGGAGCTCCCCCCACAAAATTACATGGTCAAGGAAGGTAAATTGGCAAGCCAGTACATCTGATTCTACCATCTCTCCAACATATAAAGGGCAGACTTCCAAATAGGTTCCATTAATGCAAATAAGATGTGAAGGTTGCACACTCAACACTGCTTAGGTTTCTCTTGCTAGTTTATAAGCTGTATTAGTTGCAAAAGTTGGTTTAAGGATAGATGAAAATGTTATGGTGGTGACTAGTAAAGTTTATGGATAAACAAATGGGTGATATCATGGCTTGCCTAATTTACATTAGAATCTACTCTATTTTTCCATTAAAGTTAAATTGCATGATGATGATGATGATAAAATTAAAGTTAAATTGCGTGTTCTTTAGCAGATCTATAGTGCCCAATCTCAGTGATCACAATGGCAATCACTCCATTTCTTGCCATGCACACAGTCATTGTGCAAGACTTGCACAGTGTCATCAATATGAATATGTGCTAAATATATTGTTCAAAAAAATGCATATTATACGAATATTTTTCAAAAAAAAAAAGCTTATTTTGTCCCAATGGTTTCACCATGCTGGATATCTTTAGAAAATATGTGGAAGAAACACATGAATTGAAGTTGGCAAATGAAGTAGTCAACTAAATTAAAACAGGAAAGCTAATCAATGCAACAGGAAGATACAATTTGATAGTATACATCCAGAAAGGTGAGTTCCACAAAGACATGGTTATGCACCTATTTGTCAATCACATAACTTATAGCATGGAAAGTATAGAGCAGGCATCATAGTAAGGCAATAATATTGGAATAATTTATGGAACTAAGACGTTAATAGAAAATAGCAACAACTACCTTAAACAGGAAACATAAACTGTAAGAAATACTAACCATGCACCATCCCTAGTTGACTTGGCTTCGAACTCCATTTGGGTGTTATCTAAACCACTCCTTCCTGCATTTTGCAATAAATAAAACAACATGAAAATGCTAAATGACATTTAAAGGAAAATGCCAAGGAGGACAAATCAAGGAATGAAACTCACTATCAGTATCAGGTATCGGTCCATTTTGGACCGATACGTATTGACCGATACGGATACGGTATTGCCGATACCGTATCGGCCAATATTTATTTTATTTTTAATGAAAAAAAATAAAAAAGAGTAATTGTATTGGTCAGTATCAGCCGATACTGTACCGAGACAATATTGTTTCAAATATGCTTGTTTTGAACCCTAATGAAAATGAAACCCCGAGAAATGGATTTGTTATCGTCGAAGGCCAAAATTTTGGCTTCCCTACTTGTCAATTGGTTGGGCCAAAAATTTAATGTTGTAATCTACCCCTAGTCAACTAGTTAGGCCAAAATTTTGGCTTCCCTACTCGTCAAAGGTTTATGCCCAACCCAATGTGATTCAACGGGTCAAGGGTATATGCCTGACCCAAGCTGAAAAACTGGGTCACCGGTGGCCTTCTAGTAAGGTGATGGTAGTGGAAGTATGGATAACAAAGGTGTTAAGCAGGTAATCGAATTGGCTCAATGCAGGGAAGAAGTCATCAAAGGTGTAGTGGAAGTATGGATAACAAAGGTGGATAGAATTGAAGAGGAAGCAAGGAGTTTCGATGATGAAGTTAATGAGAACAAAAGGTGTTTCGGTGGGTGGTGTCCCAATTTTAGGTCTCGCTATGGACTAGGAAAAAAGGCCAAAAAAATGGTTGTGGAAGTAAATTTGCTCCAACAAGGAGAGTTTAGTGCTGTATCAGATCCAGCACCTCATCCGAGTATATTATCCATACCCACCGGAGATTTTGTGGATTTTGGATCCATCAAATTGGCTATGAATCAAATAATGGATGCATTGAAGGATGATAACATCAACATTGTTGGTGTATATGGTTTGGGTGGGGTAGGCAAAACCAGCCTAATGGAACAAATCGGCAGGCAAATGAAGGAAGCAAATCTTTATAATGAAGTTGTTAAGGTGACGGTTTCCCAAAATGCAATCTTGGAAAATATCCAAATTGAAATTGCTGAAAAATTAGGCCTAGTAATCCATGAAAGTAGTGAAGAGGCTAGAGCCGCTAGACTATTGTAACAGATGCCACATTCTGATCCCGACAATATCGAGTACGGACTCGAGTAGGGTCAGGCTTGTGCCAAAAACGAGACACAAAGAATTGATTTAGAATTTGAATGATGACTGTTAAATAGTGGAATCTTAGTGACCCGGTATTAATTATTAAGTGAAATAATGGTTTCATATATATAGATCCCTCATTCAAGATGAAAATTTCGTAACACAATTTTAAATAATGAATAGGACTACTTGACACTGAGGGGTGTCAACCTTTTGACCCAAGACCCATTAGTGCAGATGGAGTAAAATACCAACAAAGGCCTGACGGTCTTGCCGCAGCCACCTGAGGCAAGCCTAAAAGGTTGCCTCGGCAATTGAGGCAAGCTTACAAATAAATGAACTAATATAAGCTTATATATATTGGAGTTACACTGAATCGTAGGTTCTTAAACTAAACAAAGTGTCGCAGACTTACACTAAAGCTCTATCCCTAGCCCATACACTTAATTTGGTGTAACAGGATTACACTTAAATTTAATAACCAGCCTTACACCCTAACTTGGTATATAAGCTTTATATAAAAGATAAGCCTGTTTTGGTTTATAAGGGTCTACACCCAATAAAACATGTTAGCATGGTACCTTAGTTAATCACTATGAACTTACACTGTATAATGAACTTGGATTCAAATATAGCCTATGTGGCTTATTGGCTTATACAAGTAACAGCCCATATGGGCTGTACATAGGAAACCAGCCAATAGAGTATAAACTCTTAAATGTACGAAGGCAAACAAACTTGCTTGTTTTTATTGGAGATACACAGCCACCAAGTAGTGGACTTGCATGGGAGAATACCTCAACAAACGTATAAGCTGCTTGCATTTTAACTTGCCGACACGAGGTCGTGAGTCATCGAGCACTTTCATGCACTCAAGGTAGCTACGAATCGGTATAAAATCCACTAGAACCTGCTTCGTCTTGCTGAAACTGAACCTGCTTGCATTTAAACCATGGCCATTAAGTACACCTCTGTTATTAGTAAAACCAGTGTTCTCTTCACTATCATATCTTTAATTTGACACAGACACGAAGAGTCCTTAGTAGTTCATACATTTGGCGAACGCATGTCGATATATGTTCGGCACGACACCACACTGTTGAGACTGCAAGATCACCAAAAGGTATGCATTCCAAATCAAGTACAACATACAATTCAGTTACACTAAAGGATCTGTGATGCCATGTTTGCACGTTCTACTCGATCGAGCTCTGAACTCGAGAACTTGCATTGTGCATAACGTCGAAGCTGAAATTATAAGTGTCAGTGTCAGAGGCAAGAATGCCTTTAGTTTCACTCCGAAACATTAAAAGCCGACATTAAAAATAAACTAGAGTTTTTGAGTAATTTAGACACTCAATTATAAACTAAATATAAGCTATATATATAAGGTAAAAGACTCAGTCAATTGCATGAGTAAAAGAAGCCAAAGTGGAGCAGAAAATACACCGACAAGCCAAGGCTGATAGGCTTGCCGCGGCAACCTTACAGGCTTGCTGCGGCAAGGTACTCAAGCTTGCCGCGGCAAGCATTGTGCTCAGACCTTTGGTCAATAGTTTGATCATAACATTTGATCTCTAACTCAGATTGGCATGATTCTTAATGCGTTGGAAAGGAGACAACGAGACCTACAACTTTTATGAAGGAACAAATTTCTGAATCCAACGTTTAAGGGGTCAAAATGGGTAACAAGTCAAAGCAACATGCTTAGCTGCAAAGCTTGCCGCGGCAACCTATGTTGCTTGTCGCGGCAACCCTGTATCTAACGTGCTTGGTGACACCTCTGTCAGGGATTTGTGCTGGGATGACTTGCTAAGTTTGACCATGAGACTTGGGACCATAAATGGTCCATATTTGGGGTCTATGTTGACCCAATAAACCATTAAAAATACTAAAACTATGACCATAAATCCTAGGTATTTGGTGCATATGATGAGTTTGCTTGAAGACATGCGTGCAAGGGTAACCAGTTATACGTAAGCCTGGTATAAGGTAGGGAGTTTACCTCGTTGACTTGTTTATTTTTTCATTTCTCCTCTGAGTAGGAGGCTAAATTACTAATAATTGTATAGCATAGTAAGTGTTAAAAGTAAAATTATATATATATATATATATAACTGATCATGATCATGTTAGTTTGATGCCTCCATATATCTATAATCATTTTCGTTCGATACATGATCAGTAAGGATTAAGTCATATACTTGATTGATCTGAGTATAACTAATAGGTAAAAGATGAATATGATTGCATAGTGTATGGATATGGATATGGATGCCAAATCAGAATTGTTGTATATGCCTAGGATCATGATAACATTAGTGCCCTAGATACTTACATAGGTGCATGTCAGGTTAAATGATGATGATTGACATATATATTCAGCGTGGCATTGTACGACAAGAATTAGTTCTGATATAAATCATGATGTTCTATTTATTTGTGATCTAAGCCAATGGTTGGCTGCTGTAGCTACCTTGATGGCAGTTGATCTGTCTATGATGTGTGTGCGTTGACTGATCGCGATTGACATGAATGACGGGTCTAAGGAGACCCAGCACCCTTATTTTTATACTAAATTCTTGCATGCATATATATAAGTGTGACGTGGTGCACTTGATCGTTTATGCAATGGTCTTGGATACATGAAGGCACGTGATAAGCAGATTTCCATAAGAGTGTATGCAGGTAGGGAGTGTCCATTGGTCATACATAGAATAATCCATTGTGCATTTATATTTTGTTTTTGAATTCATCTCTGATTAGCACATTATTATTTATATATGACTAATGTTAGTTTTGATGGATGATCCCATATGCTTATTTGAGTTCCAGTTCAATGAATGATTAGGCATGAAAAAGCTAAATTCAGTTGGATGTATAGTAGTGCATGATGACAAGAAGATCAGTTTAGACGTTTGCTTTTGTATCAATATGATGCTTGATGTATAGTATACTGATGAAACGATTCTTAGGATTTTTATTTAACTATGCTCATGTCAGTATTGTTAAGGATGATAGAGTCAATTTAATTGACAGTTTTTGAATGACTCGACTCATGATGGTTTTAATGAATAAACATGCTAGTTTAGTTTCGAGAAAGGGATAGGTATAATGATGCTAGCTCAGTTCGATATATGATTATAAATGATGATATGATCAGTTATGTATGAATGATGATAAGATCAGTTTCAATGCATGAATATGAATGGTTATGTTAACTCAGTTATTCTAGTTCAGTTTTGCTATATCATACTTGTTCATGATGTTTCTTGCATACATATTAGCATGCATTGTTCATATCCTATTATCCTTGAGGTCATGTACACATTTTTGTTTCATCTTGAATCAAGTGATCCCGCTAACTCGGGAGCTTGATGTCTCGGTCCAAGTTACCCTGTTAACTTAGCTCAGGGGCTTGAGATTCTTGGTCCAAGTGATCCCGCTAACTCGGAGCTTGGCAAGTGATCCCGCTAACTCGAGAGCTTGATTATCTCGTTTCAAGTGATCCCGCTAACTCAGGAGCTTGATTTTCTTGTTTCCTGTATATGTCTATGATTTCTGCAATTATCCAGCATGATTATTTCAGCATGTCAACATGATAACTTATTCACATGAATAATGACTTATTTATACTATATGTTGCTAGAATTGATACAAGAAAAGATATAGTATGCTTCCAATTATATTTTATGCATCAAGAAGTGAATTGGTAATCTAACATATAAGTTAGCATTGTAAATTTTCTTACTGAGCTTCGATGATAGCTCATCCTACGACTTTATGTCTTAGCTACAGATATTGCTCAAACCCTGAGCATGAGGCTGTTCCTACCTACCATCAAGAGGAGGACGAGGGAGACAAGGAGGAAGATTATATGGACGACTTCTTTCCTTGAGAGGTTTGAGAGAGAGTAGTGATTTTAAATATGTATAAACAGCAGTGTAGTATAAGATAGTTTACTACTTCAGGTATAGGTTTCTATTTATATTCCTGTTCAGTTTGCTGCTTTAGATAAATGAATGAATATCAGTTGTTGCCATATTTCTTCGTATCAGAGTTATTTTAATTCGTTTTCGCAATTGTAAAACTTTGTACACGATGCCCTTGTATGACAGGATCATGTTAGGTGATTCGACAACGCGACCTTTCCCATTTACAAGAAGGGGAAAAGTCGGGCTGTCACAACTATGTTCAAGATTAAAGCAGTTGAAAGGTGTCCTGTTGATCTTGGATGATTTATGGGAACAACTAAAATTGTCAAAAGTAGGAATTCCCTTTGGAAATGAACATGAAGGGTGCAAAATTGTAGTAACGACACGAAATCTCCAAGTGTGTACTGGCATGATGAGTCAAGCAACAATCAAAGTCCAAGCTTTATCCGCTGATGATTCGTGGTTTCTGTTTAAAAAACATGGAGGTGATTTCATCGAGTCCCCTAGTTTCCATACTGTGGCAAGGGATGTTGTTAAAGAGTGCAGGGGGTTGCCACTAACCATAATAACACTGGGAAGGGCACTAAGGGAAAATGATGTATCTTATTGGAAAGATGCACTGATACAATTGAAAGGTCGAACCCAACAGACAGTGCTTGGTTTGGGCAGGAGATCCAAGGAAGACGTAGCATGAATTTGCAAATATCTAACCCTCTTGCTAATTGGGTTAAGGAGTTAGCTGAAAGAACCGACTAGTTATACTTAACTATTCACAATAGTAGTTTTGAGAATGTCAAACCCCTATTGAAATCGTCCTGCTTGACTGCTTTGTACATCGATACTAACGATATGGGCATTTTATCTCAAGATATTTTTTGTCATTGGAGAAATCTAGCATAATTTTACATTTTTGTTGGTAAGTGGAATTCTTCATTGTGGGACAGAGATAGAAAATGCATGGGCCTAAAAGTATGTGGGCCTATTGCTAGTTGGGTTAAGGAGTTGGCTGAAAGAACAGAGGACTTATACTTGAGGGTTGACAATAATTTTGTGGATGTCGTACCTCTAATCAATAGGAATCCCAACAATTTCAAGACTCTTTGTTTCGAAGTCCAGGAGGAAAGGGAACATCTTATAAGAGTTGAAGACATTCTGGAAAATGCCTTCAGTAGGTTGGAAAGATTAATATTATCCAAATTGGGCAAGGTAAAAAAATTATGTGAGGGCCCAATACCATCTGGGTTCTTTGGTAACTTCGGTAAATAAAAATAATAGATAAATCTATATTATGCCACTTCTAGCATTAATTAACGCAAAAAAAGCTACAGAAGTGTCAAGGCATATGTGAAATTATTCGGATGTATACCAACATTAGTAAAAGAAAATGATTGCAAAATTTTATTTTATTTTTTTTTCGTAAAAGAAAAACATCAGTAAAAGTGAACTCTGATACTTGGAATATATCAGAATGCTCTGAATCAGTAGGAAGTATCTTTACTTTATGCTTGTGTGCGAGAGGAAGTACAAATGGGCCTCTGGCGATAAGGGTCTCTTTATTTGCAAATGCCATGTCTTTTCCTGCTTCTATTGCAGCTACTGTAGGTTGAGATATTACAGAGAACCAATTATTTTGTAAGTCAACATATAAATTTGTCATTTAATGTTAATACTTATTGACCAAATCAAAAGACCTCATCACCATATAACCGCATAGTAAAAGTCTGATCTATACTTTAATGTTATACTAAAAGCCTGATCTATACTTTTGCCAACCAATTTGTCATTTAATGTTATACTAAAAGCCTGATCTATACTTTTTCCAGCCAATTTGTCTACTCTCTAAATATAGATTCAACAATAACAAAATTAGCTTCAAAATGGGGGAATTGGTAAATTTAGTAAAGGGTAACAAACCCATATGTTGGTGAGATTAAACAGGTCAATGATTCTGAAAATGGTGCCACATGGTTCACGAGATCATCATATATATCAGGTTTGGCCCTAAGATTGCAACATAGATCAAATTCAGCCATATATATAAAATTGTGATTATTCTTGTTTTTAAATGTGAGTTAAATTTCTATGTATAGCATCTCAGTCTCCCCTGTTTTATTCTTTAATGAAAGTCCCCAACTTATCACAAAAAAAGAATTACAAACCAGATTTGGATTAAGAGGTTACAAGCGCCCTAAAACAAACAGCCAAACCAGGTTTGGATGATTGTGTGGTAGTATACATTTGTCACGCTTTTAGCTCTTAACAGATGGTGTGGGACAATTTCAATACAATCTTAGGACAAATCCATTCTAGATGACTTTCTCATGCAACACATGACACCATGTGGCACCAAAACAATGCTATGTGTAGTTGTGTACAGAATCAAGGACCATTATTTCAACTCTTGGTACATTAGATTAAATTATGATGAAAAGTTTGGCCACATTTTTCTTTTGGTAACTTGGAGTTGGACATAACAACTAAACACCCACAAATTAGGTGTGATTGCCACCAAGTAAATGTGCCACCTTTATGTCAAGTTGAATCATTAAGTAAGTGATGACCTGTGGTTCAACTTCTCCTTATCACCATAGTTGTGTATGGTATTGACAAGAAGAAGATTGGCATAATCATTTTTGGATTGACAAATAAAAATTCACTAAGTATAGTAAGGGCTGACAAATAAAAATTTAACTATGCTAATAAGAAGTTTACTGTTCCCACTACAAACCTAACAAGGTGGGATGTGATAGATGAGCTGTGAACTTTTGGAGAAGCCAGTCAGAGGCCTCCCTCTAATAAACCAGCACTATCATCTTCCATAGCAATTTCCTTGCTCAATTCAACCAAGTTGACATCAGAAAGCCTGCTGCTAGAAAAGGAATCAATTGTATTCATAAGGCAGACAACAATCCGGATTAAATTAAAGAAGGGCATCACTAAAATATGGATAGATTCTAACAAAAGGTTGAGAGCAAACAAAATGCAGAATATACAAGCATGAATCTAATTATCATTGAATTGTCAAAATGGGACTAAAAGTTGGGAATATTTAAATACAGAGGACTCCTTGACCAGTCTTAGCCATTTTGTGCATTCTTTGGTTCACGGTCGTACATGTCAACTGCACAATACAATGACTTGTGCACCACAACTAGTGCATGACACATCCATGTAATATCAATTCATCTCCTTATGAGTAGTATTAGGCGCCGATGTGCCAGAGGAAGTTCATGGGCCAATCTCCCTCCAACAAATTTAATCAAACCTTGGGAGATGCAAGCCGAAGGAAGTGCATGTTTCACCTTTCAGTGCATTATCCTTGGTGAGCGAGTTGGCACCTAATACCATCTTCTCTTTTATATATGGGAAGAAATTTCTTGTATCTATCAAAAGTTGTTAACTCTTCAAGAGCAGCCAAAGAAATTTAAAAACCCTACCTATATCCATAAATAAAATAAGTATGAACTTATAAAACTATCTTGAAACAGAGCCACCTAAAGGAAATTTTAATTGATGTAAAGGAGAATAGGGAAGCATATCTACTGGAAGAATCGGTAAGGGAACTAAAAGTTTGTTGTTGAACTACACGATTCACCACAATATAATTGACCAGAAGCATTATTACTGAAAATGGACCAAACCCAGGGAAGTCAAAATTAATACAAGTGGGTCAATTAGAGAGAACATACTGAACATTATGAAGGTGAGTACATATATGAACCTAAAATGTTGAATGATGTCACGCATGAGGACCTGAAAATTACCTATGATACTATTAAAACAACAAGAGAGTTACATGCACATGATCTAAATTGAATAACCTAACCTTAAGTACAGAAACTACTTCCATCATCTCTATAATTTTGAAATTGCAAAAAATTGTGAGAATAAATCGTGAGAATAGAAAAAAAAAATTAAAAAAGATGGTGATTCTCCAATATCTATTATCCGAACAACTTAGTGACTAATTTATAATTTGTTTCTCTTAATTTCACAACAAATATAGTGAAATCAAACCTTATACACCAACATACCAAACAAAAATCAGGTCAATATCATAGGTAGCATGATAATATGAAATAGCTACTTTTTTACTCGGTCTTGAGTGAGTTCGATTAAGAGCATCCGTGATGGCGGTTACAAAGCAAGAAGAGGAAAATCCAACAGTTTCTTTGTCATATGAACCATTCAACAAGAGTACCTACAATTAAATAAGCTGGGTAAACACATTTTTTCTATCCATTCCCGTCAATGTTAAGCACCCAACCTTCTATCTAAAACTAAGAATTTCCATTTAGTAGCTTTTTTACTAGGTCTAAACTTTAAAGAAATCATTACCTGATGAATAAAGTCTTCAAATCAGAAAAAAATCTAAGATAAATAGATAAGAAATCACCATACCTGTTGAATAAAGCCTTCAAATCTCTAATCCAAATCAAAGTGATCTTCCAGATCTTAAACCCAAACAGAAAATTAAACCACAGAAACCCTAAATCTGCAGCATTCACGAAATCAAAGTAGTAATGATCTTCCAGATCTTAGACGCAAACAGCAAATTAAATTACAGAAACCCTAATTCTGCAGCATTCATGAAATCTGAAACTACAATCATATGTTCAAACTTACATTTACCTCAATTTCACGCCAGCAATCGGTCAAAAACTACCTCAATTTCATGCCTGCAATCGTTCGCTGCAACTATACGAATCATTGATTGCTAATGAGGAGAGCCATTTTCACCCCTGCAATCGTTCACTGCAACTATTCCATCCATTGGTTGCTATTCGATCCATCGCTGACAACGCCTCAGGGCTCAAACTCTCCTCACCTCTATTTCCCTCATTCAACTCCACAAACTTCAACTCATCTCCCACCGCCAATGTCGAAACCGATGAACATGATCTCAGATCTCAGATCTCGACCTCTAGCACTTAAAAACTCCTCAATTTTCTACCTCTGATTCCATGAATTTGGAAGCCAAAATCGAATCAAAAGAAAGAGTTAGGCCTTGGGAAGGAGGGAGATGACCTAAATCTGAGTTAGGGTTTGGGGAGGAGGGAGATCACCTGAATTTGATTGGAGAGTTGGGGTTTGCAAATGGAGAGACGTTAGCGTGAGAAATTCGAGAAAAGCAGGCGGACAAGATGGAGAGAGGGGTTTTGTAGATGACGGTGGTTTTGGAGCGAGAGAGAAGATCCTGCGAGTAGGTATTTAAGTCAGGTAGCTCTCATGTGGCCATGGGTTAATAAACGACTGTCCCTTACAGTCGATTGACTACCAATTTCTTTTGACAGTAGATGTGATGTGTTTTAAACATAAAAAATTACTGTTTTAGTGAGTGGAATATTATACCACTATTTTAAACAACACAAAGTTGTTCTATTTACCTCCATCACTCTCTCCCCATATTCATTTGCAACAACAAAGAGCAGCGACTGCTCTATTCTACTCTTCCAAAGAGCAATGCCAAACATAGCCATAATTGACAACTGGTTCTCTACAAAAATAAGGTGTTTCAGCGGCACGTGCTGTTAAGGGCCGTAGCGGCAGTTTTTGGTAGCGACAGGACTAGTAGTGGCAGTTTTTTGTTAGTAGCGGTACTTTATTGTTAATAGTAGTAGTTTTTGGCTGCCGTAATAGTCTTATTTTTTATAGTGATTGTCTGTTGTTTCTTATTTTCTGTAACTTATTGCATAGGAGATTTCTTTGAGCTCGAGAATGCTATGCGAATATGTGACCAAGAGCAACCCTTCTTTTTTTATAGGAGGAGCAACCCATAGGTTCTGACATGGATGCATAAAACCAAGATTTGACATGGTTGTCTGTTTTAAACCAAAAAGAGAACAACTACCTGTTGATTATTGAAATATAGGATGAATCAGTTGTATGGGCAGGTCCAGAAGACAAGATGATGAAGAAGAGAAAATATCTTGCTTCTTTTATTAGGGTTTGTCAAAACACAAAATATAGACGTATAAGAATATTCTAGACCATTCACTCGGATATAGCTTGAGGGCTAAGATGAGACGCAGTCCCTAACATCGTGGCTGATGTGGCATGACTGTTGAGATGGGTTTGTATCCGGTGTATCTCTGATATGCCCCCTCAAGTTAAGGGGGATTTCAGCCACCATTAACTTGCCTTGGAGGTCCTTGAAATGGTTGCTCAAAAGAGATTTAGTGAAGATATCAGCCATTTAATCGACGGTGGAATGTAACGTACTTGGACTTCCTTGTTTACCACTTTTAGTGAGTGCGTAATCAACCTCAGCGTGTTTGGTGAGTACATGGAAAACCGGATTGGATGCCTGATAGATGGCACTGATGTTATCACACCATAAGATGGGTGTGTGATCTTGCCGGATATGGAGGTGTTTGAGGAGCATATGAATCCATGAGATGTCAACAGTTGTGTGAGCTAACGACCAGTACTCGGCTTCGGTAGAGGAGCGAGCTACAATGCGTTACTTTTTAGCACACCAGGAAATAGGAATTGAGCCAATAAAAATATAGAAATCGGTTGTGGAGCGTCGATTACTTCGATCACCTGCCCAGTCCGCATTGGAATAAGCGGTGAAGGTAAGGGGCCCCAGATGGAGATTGAGGCCATAATTAAGAGTGCCTTTTACAAAGTGAAGTATGCGCTTTACCGTAGTGAAATGACTGTTTGTAGGGTTGTGCATGTGTTGACATGCACAATTGACAACAAATGAGACATGTTATTGTGAGGTATTGGAGTGCGCCACGAGGCCGCGGTAGAGAGATGGGTCTTGAAAGGCATGGTCACCAGTTGGGGCAGCAATGGTTTTAGAAGTACAGGAGGAAGAGTAAGCTTTATAGTCAAGCATGGCAGCCTTCTCCAGTATTGACTGCGCGCATTTGGACTGAGAGAGAGTGAATTCGAGAGGTGTGTGCAACACCTCAATGCCAAGGAAGAAGTGCAAATTTTCGAGATCCTTCATTGAGAATGATTGTCCCATAACAGTGATCATGTTGGTAATTTGAGTTGTGCTACTCCCACTGGTTAAGATATCATCAACATAGACGAGGATGATGGTAAGGTGTCCACTGTGATGACAAATAACTAGAGAGTTGTCTACCATGCTATTGCGGAAACAATTGGATAGCAAGAACCTAGAGAACATATCAAACCAAGCTTTAGGAGCTTGTTTCAGACCAGAGATCGCTTTACAAAGCTTGCCGACATGATAAGGTAAAGAAGGATCGACGAACCCAAGGGGTTGTTGCATGTACGCCTCTTCCTTTAAGAAGCCATGGAGAAATGCAGTTGATACATAGAGTTGCTTGATGGACCAGTTATAGTGTAGCGCAAATGATAAGACCAATCTCATGGTAGGATGTTGAGCCACAGGGCTAAATGTATCGTGATAATCAATACCTTCCTCCTGATGGTAGCCTTTAGCAACAAGTCGTGCTTTGTAGCAAGACACAGACCCATCTGCATGAGTTTTGACCCTATAAATCCACTTGCAACCCTCTATGGTGCGATCGGCAGGTTTAGGAACCTGAGTCTAGGTGCCTTGCATGGTGAGGGCATGGTATACCTTTGACATCGCCTTTCTTCAGTGATGGTGTCTAGAGGCTTCAGTATAGTTCCAAGGTTCACTAGCTAGGTTGGTAGTGGCAGTGAGGGCAAACTGCTTAGTAGGCTTGACAACGTCCCTTTAGATCTGGTGGCCATTGGATGAGTGGGCAAGGATAATTGGGTATTGAGTTGGGTAACAGGTATGTTGTCGGGTGGTTGGGTAGTAGGTAGAGTAGATTGGGTGGGTGTACTTAGGAGGGAAGAATTCAAGGGGGGTTGGGTTTCTGGTTATTGGGATGCATGTGTATGAGTGGGTAGGTGCGATTGAGAGTGACAGAGAGGAAGTTGTTGGGGAGGGTGATAGATGGGGAGTTATTGAGGTGGACCAGGGAGGGGAGTTTGGTGGGGATAATAAGTGGGAAGGAGGAGTAGGTGATGGAGGAGGTATAGGTTGTTGTAAGTGTGAATTAGGTTGATGAGGCTGTTGGTTGTAGGAGTGTGACTAGGTATTTGAAGGAGGGGAAGGGACTGAGGGAATGCCATTGGTGGAAGTTTTGGGGTTGTGGAGTTGGTGAAAGGTGATGTTGGTACATGGGTTTGGGAGGCTTTTGGTTGGTTGGGTAGTGGAGTTCGGATTTCTAAAGTAATGACAGTTTGAGCAAAGGGAAAAACATCCTCATAGAATTTTACATGTCGAGAGATAAACACTCGACTAATGCCTTGTTCCATTTGTCGATAGCCCTTGTTGGTTGGGAAATATCCAATGAAGATGCACAGGCGAGAGCGCAGAGAAAATTTGTGTTCAGCATAGGGTCGAAGCCAGGGAAAGCATAGGCATCCGAAAGATTTTAAAGTAAAGAAATCATGGGTTTTTCTAAATAGTAGCTCATATGGGGTTTTGAAATCCAAGGTAGAGTTCGATAATCGGTTAATGAGAAAAACAGATGTACAAAGAGAATCTAGCTAGTAGGAGTTTGGAACTGACGCATGACGAGGTAATGTTATTGTAGTTTCAATGAGGTGACGATGGTTTCGCTCGGCAACTTTGTTTTGTTTCGGAGTATGGGGACGTGAATTTTTATGAAATATGCCACGAGAAGATAGAAATTGGACAAGAGATCTTTTCACAAACTCGCCTCCATTATCAGTGCGCAATATTTTGATTTTGCATGAAAGCTGATTTTATGAGAGGTTCTTAAATTCAACAAATTTATTTGTAACGTTAGATTTTTTCTTTATAGGGTACAACCAAGAGAATCGACTGTAGTCATCAATGAACACCACATAAAAGCGATAACCACGAAAAGAAGGACGTGGAGATGGCCCCCAAACATTGGCATGTATTAATTCTAAGGGACGTGATACAGATGACGTAGATAAATTGAAAGGCAACCTATGCAATTTGCCAACATTACAGGACTCACATATAGAATGAAGATGAGAGGAACTAGGGCGCTGATATTGATGAACTAAAATATTAAACACATTTTGAGATGGATGGCCGAGCTTGTGATGCCAAAGAGACGAGCTTGAGCGAGCACTGAGAAGAGCTTTGTTGGGCAAATAGACCGGGATGTGGTACAAGCCACCGGTACATGGGCCCTAAAAGATTTGTTGGTTCTTGGCCTTGTCCTGAATTCAAAAACCAAGCGAATCAAAGATTAGCACACAATTGTTATCCCATGCTAATTTGTGAACACAAAGTAGGTTATGAGATATGGCAGGTACATGAAAAATTCGAGAAAGAGATAGTGTTGAAGTGGAGAGAGGGAGGAGACCTGAACCCTTGTGTTTGATTGGTAACACATTGCCATTACCTAAAGTGATCTTGTGGTTCCCTGATAGTCACTATGAATCGACATTGAGGATAAATCGTTCGTGATGTCATTGCTAGCGCCGAGGTCAACATACCAGTTGGAATCTGGTATGGAAGGATACGATGCTACATATGCTTGCGATGGATAGTTGGGACACAGAGAGTTGTAGCTGAATTAAGGGCGGTACCAACAGTCTGACGCATAGTGGTTGTTGCAACCACAGAAGTTGCAAACATATTTGGGTACAGCACGACCACGACCTCAGCCTCTGCTGCGATTTCCTGCATTGTTGGGGCCAGAGTTGCGGCCACCAGAGCGCCTAGTTCAAGTGAATGAGGTATCATTAGGGATATTTAAATTCCTACGGCTGTCGGAGAAGGATTCACCTAGAAAAGGTGAAGGCTGTGGTGACATCGACGAGAAGGTAGCAGGGGACTCCATGGCCAGATTGACCTCCTCAGAGCCAAGTAGAGAGTTGAGTTCATGGGCTTTTATAGGCTCAACTTGAGTACGGATGGTACATTTGAATGAGGAGTATTCATGGGGTAATCCATGAAGAGTGAAGAAGACAATGTCTTCCTCAGATAGTGGAGCACCAGTGGCTACAAGTCTGTCAATGTAGCTTTTGATTTTCTTCAGATAATCAGTCATGGTGAGATCAACCTTTTGGATGGTGTAGATCTTTGTTTTAATCTCATGTATATGAGATCTAGACAATGAAACAAAGCTTTTGGATAGAGTGATCACGATTTCTGAAATATGGTTAAGCCCAAATGTATAGGGCAACTGATCAAATGGTTATCAATGAGGATCCATTTGTTGTATTCTAGGTTTGGAGGGATTTTGCTAATGGAATCTGGGAGCTCTTTTGGAGGATGTTGGATTGACCCATCGATGTAGCCAAGTAGCTGATTTACTTTGAGGGCATAATGGAGTTGGGTGTTCCATGTGACGAAGTTGGAGGAATCCAATTTGACAGGTATTGAGAGAGGAGAAGTTGGACATGAAAAAAAGAAGGCCTAGGGGAAAATCAGGGAGAAGTCATTGAAGAGAAGAGAAGAGAAAGAAGCTTTGGATTGAGGGGAGCTTAGATCTCAGAGAAGAACTAGCTTAGATTTTAGATTATGTGGTGGCGGCGACCAGCAGCTTTGATACCATGAAGACAAGATGAAGAAGAAGAGAAAATATCCTGCTTGTTTTATTAGGGTTTCTCAAAATACAATACATAGACGTATAAGAATATTCAAAGACCATTCACTTGGATACAGCTTAAGGGCTAAGATGAGACGCAGTTTCCAACATCATGGCTGATGTGGCATGACCGTTGAGATGGGTTTGTGTCCGGTGTATCTCTAATAGGTCCAACTGGTTGAACTTGATTTCGTTTTTAACTAGATTTACAGTTAAAAGTCAAGATTCTCTTCTATCCAACAGCTGTAAATCTGTTTGAACATGATATTAAGTTCAACCAGTTGCACCTGACCATTGCCCCAGTTGTATAGTGTGGTGGCTCTGAAAAAATATATCCCATAATTTTATAAGAGATTACGTAGGTGTTAACAGAGATACCCTAAACAATAATTGCTGCAATTTCTCACTGTTTTCCACTATTCTTTCTTTCTACTGCCTTGTCTAGTTCTTCCATTAAATCGGTAAATATGCAAATTCATATTTTGTTAAAATCAAAAGTTGGGGCAATCTTTTCTACCTCTACAAATTCAATAGCCCTTACATTAAGAAGTGAAAGTTGGTAATTTTGAGCTGGTAAAAAAAGGCAATTGTTCTATCCCCCCCCAACTTTATGTTACAACTACCACACTTAAATAAAGGAAAATTTTGTTGACTATTTTGAATCAGACAATGGAGATCTTTTTCTTCCCAATCTTACACACAATAGATCTTGATATCATAAGCCTACCCTCCGATGGGTAGATGTTGATTCCACATGGCACACATCCCAAATTAATCTGACCCCTTTGCAGCCATAGAAGTGAGCTTTCACTATTGTTATGATTATTAGCAACTTTGTCTTAAAAAATGCCATCATATACGAGCATCTCCAAACAGCTATCCCAATAGTAGCCGTTTGATGGCGCGAAGAGCCAACCGTCTACTTTTGGGCTAAACATGCCACCAGGATTTGTTCCAATGGGTATCCTAATTTTAGGTGGATATGAGATACCGATTTGTTATCCCAAATTTTGGGATATCAAATTTGGTATCCCATTTTTGCCACAAAAGAAAAAATGGGATGCCACTTTTGGTAAATACATCTGCTAATTGATCTGTTGAGGGAGCAAATTCAGTTGAAGTGCCTTCGCTGCTATCTGTTCACGAAATGATGCTCGATTTCAATGTGCTTGGTACATGCATGGAATAGGGGGTTCGCTACAATGTATGTGGCACTGAGATTATCAGAATTACCGTACGTGTTAATGTAGCGTAATCCGAAGATCTCCTAACCAGTATTCCAGACAAGTAAGATTGGCAACACTAGTGGCAAAAGCGCGATATTTAGCTTCCGTGCTAGAACAAGAAATTGACAGTTGTCTGCAGGCCCACCAACTAAGTGGGTTTCTACCAAAGAATATGTATATAGCTGAGATCGATCTTCGATCACAGTGCTCACCAGCCCAATCTGCATCACCATAGCCCATTAAATCGAGTCTTTGCCTGTGTGACATAAAGTCCGTGGGAGAGGGTCCCCTTGATGTTACGAAGAATCGTCAACATTAGACATATCGGCTTATGCATATTTTGACACAATTGGTTGATGCTAAAGGCAATATCTGGGCGGGTCATAGTAAGATACTATAAACCACTTATTAGGCTCCGAAATTCCGTTGGATTATGAAGAGGAGTGTTATCGGGCACGTTTGATTGCAATACTAAACGCATTTTCTTGGTTATAAATGATAGGTTGACCATAAGTGATCGTTTGATTGGCATAGAGAAAACACGTTTTAGTGCTTTTTTGGCTTATGGATACGAAAATTAGATACGAGGGGGCACCCTCGTATGCGGATGTCGCGTCGCGTAACAGCGTGCATAGAAAACACGTCTTCAATCAAACATGTTTACTTTCCCGTTTTGTAGGCAACGGTGTAGCACAAGGTTTGGTGTTCTCTAGATTCTTTCGCTTGAGGAGTGAGATCAGGGCATACTATTGATGAAGATGCAACACATTCTTCGACCAAAATTCACTGAAACAGGGGTCAAACGAAACTTTCAACGAAATTTCAGTGTTTTTCCGAAATTGTTGAAATTTCATTAATTTCGCCGAAATTAATGGTTTTTTTTTTTTTTTTTAAATTTCAGCCATTTAAAAATAATTAATAAGAGTTTATGAATATTAAATCATAAAAATAATAAATAAGATTTGTTCTCTTCGAAACTTTTTCAAAATTTTCACGAAATTTATCCGAAATGAACAGAAATGACCCCCTACCGAAATATTGCCGAAAACGAAATTCGTCACCATGTGCAATGGGTAGAATGCCAAGAAAATAATGTAAATCTCTATGGTCTTTTATTGCAAAGGTGATGATGTGATTTTAAGAGTGTAATACTCGCAAGTGCACGAATTGTACCGTAGTAAACAGATATAGAGTATGAGGTCATTCTCACAACTAAGAAGGAATAAACTATCAATCACAGAATTTCCTAGAATGATCACAATACTAATCTAGCCTAACAAATTCGATAAATGTAAAAGAAGAATAAACTAAATAATGTAATATTATTCAAAGAAAGAGTGGCGGGGTTTAGGATACTAAATCCTCTCATTCTTGATTATCATCCATGAGTTCAGATCTAGATGGTAGAATACTAGAGACGAAAAATAACATAAAGATTAAAATCAATTAAAACTTTATGGAAGATTAACATAATTAAATTAATAAAAAAATTTGAGGTAATACTTTTCCAAATCCACGAATGAAAAGAACCAAAACACTCACTGTATTAAAAATAAATCTAATCATAATGAATTAATGACTTTGATTTTGCACGAAAATCAAGAGTAGAGTGCCTAATCATAGATCTAAGATCATGGAAAAAATAAGACTAAATCTCATCTCAGATTAATGATTAGATCCCGAAAACGATAAAAACATATAGGCATAAAAATCACATAGGCAGCTACTAACATTTCAATCACATATCTAAATTCATGAATGAATCCCTCGGTTGGGATTCATCAGATCCTAAATCTCTATGAAATTAGTCACACATTTCTATAAGAAAAATATAAATAATTGAAATAACTAAAATAAACTTCATTAAAATACCAAAATTTAGCGTCAAAACGAATCCAAACGACACCTTCAATCAATCCGCTATGATCTTCCTCCAAAAAGAACTACTATTCTACTTCTAAAAATAGAAAACTGATAAAAGAAGTCTGGAAAAATAAAAATTGCTAACCAAAAAGAACAAGTCCTAACCCTAATTCTAATTCTAACTTATATAGGGTCTTAGTTCGGAACCCTAAAATACTAAGCTCGATCGATCGATTCCAAAATTCAACTGATCGATTTTGGACAAAGTCCTGTGGTGTTATAATTCACTTAAATTCGATCGATCGATTTTAGACAAAGTCAGATATGAAATTTCTTCTTTAGACTTCGATCGACCGTGTCATGATCTGAATTTTATACCTTTGATACACCTAAAATATGTGTATGTGTTTAATACCATATTCCCCGCATACCTTGAGTTTTCAAAACGTTTTATCTAAAAATGCATGTTTTGGTTTTTCAAGCTTTTATATTTATTTTCGTCATTAATAAACATAAGTTATGTGGTAGCCTATTGGTTAAAGGCTTTAAATTCTAGATATGAGGTCTAGGGATCAAACCTTGTTATGTGTGCTTTAAACCTCTATTTTAGACTTTGAGATAAAAGCCTATACACTCTTCCTTATTGTGTTGGCTTAACATCGGATAATCTCCAAAGTGTGATAAATAAATGTCTTAGGGAGAACCCTAAATTATAAGCTTATTTAGAGTCCTTCTTAAGAATAGAGCCGTCAGAGACCTTAGAGAAGAAATTCTAGATCTATCTTTCTAGAACCCTTCTTTTGGAAGTGCGGTGAGACGTTGGCGTATATTCTCAAGCTGCCTTCACCTTCTTCTAAAATCATCATCATTGTTGGGATCTGAATCTAATCGTGGTGGTACGATCGATCTAGGTATGGAGAAATCATGCTTTCCATTGATCTTAAAATATTATTTTTTATCAATAGATTTTTATATAAATTAGTGATTTTATTTCATAGATAATGGTGGAATGATTAAATGAATGCATGCTATGATTAATAGGTTTTTAATGTTAATGATGTTGGATTAAAAAGATGTCCGATTAAATTCCACCATATGATTTGATGTATTTTGAGGCGTGCTCACGGATTGAAATCAATTGATTGACACCTAAAAGCAATTTCCGTGAATTCCCGCCAAACTTTGCATCAGATACTGCCTCGGTATTTTGGCCATAACTTTCTGTAATGAACTCGGATTGAGGCGATTCTTATGGCGTTGGAAAGCTGACGACGAGCTCTACAATGTTTGTGTTTTAGCCAATTTCTAAATTTGACGTCTTGAAGGTCCAAATTGAGCTGCAAGTAGCACTAAGTTCCCGATGACCCAAAGTTGCAGTATTTTGATATTATTTTCAGAATTCTGAGGCTGTTTTACTCACCATGATCGTATGATATGTACTGTAACACCATGATTGTATACAATTTGAAATTTACGTACCATGATTAAATACACTTAAATGCATATGTAGTATGATATCACTCTCATGCACTTTATATGTCCCATGATGATCTATATAATTCACAATCAAGATACGTAAAATACGATGAAATATCAAGCCATGATTAATGAGCATTAGACCCAACATCTTGTACTCGATAGAGTTTAAGAAGGTATTAGACCCAACATCTTGTGTAAAGATGGAGTCTAACTGAACAAGAGTATGATGATGATTCAGCCCAACGTCTTGAACGGGACGGAGTCTGACATGTAATAAATAATATGATTCATTAGACCCAACGTCTCGAGCATGACGGAGTCTAACTAGCAAGTGATAAGCATGATTAAGACCCAACGTCTTGAGCGGGACGGAGTCTAACGTGCATTAAATGACAAGAAAGATGAAATTAAAAGATATGATACATTCATGTAATATTAATATATATGTTTACGTTCAGTTCATTTCAGCTTAGTGAGATTATACATGCCACATGCACGCATACATGAAATATATCGAAATGTTATATAGCTAGGATTGATATTTTATGCTTCAATGGATTGCATGTCTGGTCCATACAAGTGTAAACTTACACCCCTTGTTTATGTGGGTGACCAGATGAGACAGGTGTTGCCAATGACAATATATGGGTCTATGGCGATGAGACTGCACGTGGTGCTCAAGAAACTGGACTGAATGGCGTTGATGGCTTCGTGGCCTAATTAGCTATTTTCCTTTCTAGTTAGTGGTAATTTTAAATAAATGAGACATTGATCAGTTTGTATTTTATCTAAACTGTTTAAGCTTTAATTATGTTGGTTTTATTTAGATTAATTAATGTTTTAAAGAAATTTTATCTTCCGTTGTTTAAGGTGCTTTTATCTCCTTATTATGTTTTTATAGTTCTCGATACAAAGGTACGGTCTAAGATCTTACAATTAAGAGGTTGTGACTTCTCGGGTCGCTACAGACCAATTCTAAATTCAATCGATCACTTTTCCACGATTTCCTGTGCTCGATGCTCTCTTGGTTCTACATTCCGGCGTATGTCATCTTAATACTCCTTTGTACTACTGAATTGATCCAAGGGTTAGAATCTCTTGAAATCATTAAAACTTCATAGAAATCATTAGATAACTCTCATCGGTCGGCTAAGTGTACATCTTGGGGCGTGAAATATGATCATATTTTAACACTTATCAGGTGAATCTAAGATGAAGGATGAGCGCTTTAAGGAGTGCAGTATTTTTGCTCATTAAATTAATGTCATCTACACAGAGAAGAATGATTATCCCATCAACAACATGAATACAAAGAGAAATATGCCGGCCTTGCTACATCGAAAGCCGAAGGAAAGTGAAAAAGTGTTAAACTTGTAAAACCAAGCTCGTGGGGCTTGATTATGACTATAAGTTGCTTTGTGAAGGCAGGAGACATAATGGGGGTGATGCGGGTGAGTAAAGCCGGGGGTCGAGTCATGTACACTTCCTCATGAAAGTCATGTAAAAAAAGCATTTTACACGTCAAGTTGATGAATGAGCCAGTTGTAGGTTGTATCGAATGGTGGGTGATTTAATCACCGGAGTAAAAATTTCATCAAAGTCTACACCATACTGCTGATAGAAGCCCTTGGCTACTAGATGGGATTTGGTGTGTTCAATGGAGCCATCGGCTGTGTTTACATGAAACACCGATTTATAGCCAACAAAGTTGTAATTGGATGACGGTGGCACAAGTGACCATGTGACAGTGGCTAATAATGCATTGAACTCGGTGGTCATGGCTTAAACCCAATGAGGATCAAATTTGGCACCGGTTTAACAAGAAGGGATTTTGCGATTAACACTTGTGATGGATGTGTAGAATTGGTAGGGGTATTTGGTGTGGATATAAAGTGGAGGTGTGATGGTGAAGGTGGAGGGGGATGTGGGTACATAGTATAGTCACAATAATCTTTGACTTTATCAAAAAATTGGAAAAATCAGCTACTTGTAGTCATCTTGACTTTATAATCGATTAATCCCCAAGTCGTGATTTGATCGATCAACTATCGATATTTGTGATGTGATCTGGGTTATTTTTTTTTTTCAATTATATCTAAGTGCAAAAAAAAAAAAAAAGGTTTAAGTTCAATATTATTTATTTAGTATGTTCATAAAAAGATTTTAGGTTTTTCCTATTTTATACTATTTTATTCAATAAAATAATTATTTTTAATTTGAAATATATTATAGTATATTTTTTTATAATTTTGATTTTAGGATATTGCGTGAGCTTGAGGTAGAGTGTGTGAAAATGCAGGCTGTTGAGGGGAGGAAGTTGATATATAACCAAGTGAGGGATTAGAAAATGTAGGAAGAGGTGAGTTGATATATAACCAAATGAAGGATTAGAAATTTTAGGTAGTCCGGCATGAGTTGATATGGCTAAGCCATGTTCAACAATGTCCGGTAAGCCATTTTGCTCTGTAGTATGTGGACTAAGGCATGCGATGAGTAATGCCACGGTCGCGGAAGTAACTAGAAAATTTTCAAATTTTATCGTTAAAAGGAGTATATCTATGAGTAAGTGGAGAAGGTGGCGCGAGATGTTGAGGGTAACGGAAGACTTGGTCAATGAAGGAGCACTACCGAGTGGAAGAGGATAGAGATCATCGTTTTTCGGGCTGACTAGAAGTAGCTCCATCGCGAGTTTGAGAATCTTTTATAATATACCCTCATGGATGAAATTCAAAACAATAAGGCTGCGTATGGCATAATTCTTTGCTAGTCTCTGTCGGAGCAGAGTTCACTTGCTTTAGTTGATTCTCATTCTCTTTTCTAATTCCGAGGGTTTATCTGTTATAGCAGAAACCTCCCTACTCTCTACTAACTCTCTACCAAAGCAAATTTTTATTTGCTCTGGCAATGAGTGAGTAGAGAAGAAGGTAGAATTGCTAAACAGGTAAATCTTATATAAAATCTTGCTATGCAAAGAGTTATCAAAGATAAGGGGTACCTGTTAAAGTTGGTAAACTCTGCTATAACATGGGCTAACATAACAGAGAGCTATGCCATACACAATCTAAATTTATTTGAATGTATGGAACAAGAGTATTAGACAAAAAGAATGATTTGGATAAGAGAGGAATAGGCATACCGATATTTTGGATTGGGATAGTGGTGATAAATTTGGGTATCCATCTCAAAATCAATTGGCTATAAGTGGAGGGGCCCAGAATCTTATAAGAGGAGAGACAAGACTATGAATACCCGATGTGAGACAAAAAATAAGACTATTAGCGACAGTTTTGCTAACAAAAAACTGCCGCTATTAGTCCTGTCGCTACCAAAAACTGCCGCTATTAGTCTTGTCGCTACCAAAAATTGCCTTAACAACAAGTGCCGCTAAAACACCTTATTTTTGTAGTGACATATGTGCACTACATGCATAATACTAAATCACACTTCAATGTTGTGAGATAAAATGTCTAATTTTAATGGTGTAAGATTAATTAAACACCATTTTGGTGTTTAAATATCGGTCAGGAGCCATAATCCCAACTTCAATCTATATGAGTGGTATGAGAATGGATAGTTATAACCACCCTAGAGCTATGAAAGAAGCCATAGCCGCACCTACCATTTCTGTGACCATTGCAAGAAGCATGGTTCAAAATTTCGGCCAATATCTTATCGAAATGTGTCGGTTTAGGTAGGGACTGAAACCGAAATGAAAACCCATATTTTCAGTAAATTTCGGTTCCCTTTGTAGTTTTCTACTGAAATTCAAAATTTCAGTTTCGATGTAGCCCGAAACCGAAACGAAATCCAAATTTTTGAACCTTGGCAAGAAGTGTGCTGGTCACTTCTACTAGATTGGTTAGAACTGGATTTCGTGTTCAACTAGTTTTTCAACCAATGGATATAGACAAGAATCTTGACTGTATGTTACCCAATAAAAAAAGAAATCGTGAAAGTCAAAATTCTCTTCTATCCAACGACTGTAAGTCTTGTTGAACACGCAATCAGGTTCAACCAGTTGAACCTGATCATTGCCCCTGTTGTATAGCGTGGTAGCTCTGGATGTTAGAAGTTTATATTTTTGGTGGTCGTCACTATGGTCAATCTGTTGACTGGTGAATGGTATAAGATCAATCTTGATATGTAATAGTTGTTAATTCGGTGAATTTGGGAGAATAAACAACTTATAATTAAAATTTTTAGTTAGGGTATGATTGCGATTTCCAATCACAATATAATTAGCAATTTAAGTCCTTAATTGGAAGGACTCATTGACTATAAATATAAGGGATGCTTGGTTCCAACGATTGTTCGACACACTTCAACCCTCCTTATTAGCAAAAGCATCCCCATTGTGCTCGGAGGTATTGAGAACAAGGAGATTGTTGAATATCCAAGCGGCAACCCATCTTTCATGACCCATGATTAATTAGAGATCTTTTTTTTTTAACTTTTGATAAAGCCATCATGATCTTCGTGATAAGGTACGTGCATATATTTCAATTTATGGATTGTTGATTTATTGTTTTGATTAATCATACGCCTAGATCCAAATATTTGAATGCTCGAATCAATATATCCAATATTGAAAAAATATGTCCCATAATTTTATAAGATATTTTCTAACTTTTACCATGTATTCCAATTTTTATTAAATTTTATGCATCAAAGTGAAAATCCTCTCTAAAACGCCTATAATTTCATATGATATTTGTATTTTTTTCCATGTATTCTTTTTTATTATTATTAAATTTTAAACATCACAGTCAAAATTTACGAAATTTTTTGGAGCTTGTTTTTGTCTTTTTTTGAGCTTGTTGAGCAGACTTATTCAAACTTTTTAGTCACCAAAGCAGGTCTAAGTTTTGACTTTTCAATATTGGAGAAAAGAAAAAAATATGCACATCAAATCTCTTTCTTCCACAAAAAATTAAAACGACAATAAGTAAGAAAATAGAAAAGATACACACTAATTCGCGTGCAATGCTAACATGCATTATAAAAAAGTGGATGTGAAGCATCGGATTGATGAACTTTAATATCGGCCACAAAATTGAAAAAAAAAAGATAAGAACCAGGCACACATGAAATTATAAAAAAGTGGATGTGAAGCATCGGATTGATGAACTTTAATATAGGCCATAAAATTGAAAAAAACAGTTGATATAGTCAGCAGGTTGGATGGTTTAAATCCCCCTAAAATGGCATTTATGGGCCTGTTACACTTCAATCTATGATCTATTGCTTTGACGGTACGGATCACCCACCTCTTAAACCATTGATGGTGACACCATTATGGTGTTTAAATGACGGTCCGGAGAAACAGTTCCTTTGATATTATATCCGGTTCATATCGAATACATATCTGCCGATGTGACCAAATATCAACCCATATGACCTTAAATGAGTTGATATTTGACTTGTTTGACCTGATATTTGACCTCATATCAAATTGAGGGTATATATCGAATCAGATGGGGCCTAAATATCGACTAATGTCTTTGATATGGCTCATATTTAAAACCATATCATGCACATCCTTTTTTTTTAAGTAAAAAAGATAATATGCAGAAAAAAGAGTAGCAATATAGTAACCACTTCATGGGCCCCAATTCTATATAAATGAAAACCAAACTTGTTCACTATACAAATGGTAAAATCATAACTCTCTATTGTATGCTTTATATAGTTTTAACACTGAGAGACTACTACTTCAGGGTCACATTCTCCTGTGTGTCCTTATGAAGTTTGTTGTATTGAGGGCAATGGCACTAGAACATGCATAGACTCCGATCGAAAACAATGTCGCTGACGCCAAAAGAAGCACCTTCCACTGCCGTCCCGACATGAGAACCGCTGAGCCGGCCGATGCAAGAGCCAAAATGAAAAGGGTATTCTTCCAAAATTGAAACGCTCGCACGACATTTCGACACTCCTTACAATGGACAACATGTCGGTAGTAGCGGTTTGCTGGGTTTGGAGAATGCATAGTTCCCATACCCCCTTTTGCTGGGAAAGAAGCAGAAATTCCAGCAACCAACCCGGCCGGTGCTTGTTCCACCACGGCAGGCACTTTAGGCAATGAGATCGAGCTGTGACCGAAATAGTAAGGCATTCCATGGCCTACTTTATCCATCCATTTCCGATACTCGACGACCCAAGTGTCGGAAGACTTCAAGTTGAGGTACAGTTCCCTTGTAGGCACCTTCTCCTTCATTAGTACCTCATTTTGAGATGACAAGAATCCCATATCTTGCTCGAAAACCTTGCCAGCATTCTGGTGGAAGTACCAGTTAGGGAACAATTTCGCTACAAAGGGGAGTGGTCTCGTGTTTCCAAACCTCACAATGACCACAGATTTCCCCTGCCCGGCAGGTCGGCAAAGGAAGAGACCTGAGAAGTATTGTGTCTGGCCATTCTTGTCGACGATTTCTCGGTTGTTTTGAAGGACACACGGAGCTTCAAAACGTAGGAAGTTAAGCAAGGCCGGATCCGATACTCTACCCCAAAAGCCGGCAAATCCCCTGTTAGTGCGCTCGGTCACCTTGAAGCTTAGCGCTTGGGCATCTTCTCTCTTTGCAGACCAATC
Source organism: Chloranthus sessilifolius (assembly GCA_021018995.1). Lineage (NCBI taxonomy): Eukaryota > Viridiplantae > Streptophyta > Magnoliopsida > Chloranthales > Chloranthaceae > Chloranthus > Chloranthus sessilifolius. Next base: position 24,847,110 of record CM037597.1, on the reverse strand, counting down.
TGTTTGATCGTGCGAGATCGGAACGTGAGCAGGATCCATAAGATTCTCGAGGAGTATAGAGTGGTCATACGGAAGTTCGTGAATTGTCGATATGTCACGGAATCCAGGCCTCGCGAAGTTCTCGAACCATGGGATTTTATTCGGATCCGCTGTGTTCTTGTCTGCCATCCATACCCATACAACCCCTTGAGAGTCCCGCACTTCGTAAGTTTTTGTACATGCTGCGCGAGGGATTTTTGCTCCCTTGGGAAGCTGTATCCCAAAAAGATTAAATTGAAACTGAGAAGAAACAATGAAACAGAGATGGAGAGGTGGTATTGAAACTTAGGCATTCTTCAGAAGGAAAAGTAAGTGGACCTGAGGAATCTTTACACATTTTCCTTCGTTGCCTTCGAATTGCCAGCCGTGGTATAGGCATTCCAATCGTCCATCGACCAACTGACCTTCGGAGAGTTTTGCTAACCTGGAACAAGTTCGGAACAGCCATTACGACCACAGATTACGAGTTCACGTAATTTAAAAAATCTGTAAACTTTCGGAGAAGAGAATTATAGTGCAGTTCAAGAATCAAGCATCACAAAAATTTTGGAGCAAAAAAACTGCTGTATTCTTCAGATTCCTAGTTCTTAGCCCAAAAATATTCATATTGGTGTTTATAGCTTTAGATTGGATATTCATTTAAAAAAAAAAAAAAAAACTTTAGATCAGATTATGTGCAGCAACATGGTGAAAGTGTCTAAAGAGTTGGGGTCTCTACTTTGTTTAAAGTGAAGAAATAATGCCAAATCATAATTCTTTTGATATATATAAATTGTAGTAGTATGTAATGAAAAGCTACATCTCCTATCAAAAAAGAAACTGTGATTATTCATTCCAATTTATTGTAGACTCCTTTTTAAAATCTAATTAGATTACACATTCAAACACGGCCCTAATAGGGGCCAATGCTTGGTGTAATGGTAAAAGGCTTGGGCAGTAGAGCGGGAAAATGTGGGTCTGGAGAGTAACCACTATACGCAACCCAAAGATTAGGTTTATTTACATCTATCCCTCTCAGCACCCGTAACACTAGGTAATGGCCTTTATTTGACAGTCATGAGCTGTAAATAACTCCGTTAAGTCGTTATGAAGATGATGAGCCAAACAAAGTCTAAACCATGGTTTTAAATCTCGGTTTGAGGTCATATCTCAGCCAAATTCTGAAACTGAAATGTTTTGCATAGTTTCGGACGAGGCAAGAATGTATAGGCTTGTCTCATGCGAATATATATACAAGGTAGCGTTGTTTAGATCATTTCTGAAAACGAAAAATCTAAAACAACATCCCCAACATGTATTTTTTGGGTTGCAGAATCTAGATCCTTAACAACAGTCAAAATTGAACTTTTAGTTGTAAAATTCAGTTTTGAATTCTTTTTTTTTTTCAAAATTCATCTATACGGGCTGCTGAAGCTCCATGTGACACTAAAACAGTATTTGGGTGACCATGTGGACCTCCATGTGGATGTTAGAGTATGGTGAGGGTACTCCACCTTTCCCTATATATATATATATATATATATATATATATATATATATATATATATATATATATATATATGTCAATGTTCGAATAACGAAAACATGGTTTTACCATAAGAGCACCCCCAAAAAAAATGATTAGCATCTATGTGTATCTATAAAAGATGTCAAGAAGGTTTAAAGGGGCATCACTTACATCAATAGACAGAATGCTCACAAGTGCACTTGTTTTGCCATGTGACACACATCCTTGACCAATTTCAGTCGTCCAAGTGGCAAATCATCATGTGAACTGATGTTAGCTAAAATCAGCGCCCACCAAAGGAGTCTAACCATTCGATTTGAGCTCATTAATATATACTGTCGTTTGTATCTAACATAGAGTTGGTATTGGGAATTTTGATTTCTTAAAGTTGAATAAAATTGCATAAACGAAAAATTGCAGAAACTTGAGTCCTGGATACACTTGTGGAATGATTCTGCTTAGAGTCCATTAAGTTTTAAAAATGAAGTACAAGTGTATTTTGCTTACAATCCACGATTCTTCCTTCTTAACTTGGGTTTCATGTGCATAAACCGTTGACTGATTTAAATCAGACGATGGAGATCATATTTCGTCCCAATCTTCTGCACATAGATCTTGAGATCATAGTCCTACCATCATATGGTTAGATTTTGATATCATGTGGCACATCTCGAAAAGTGATCACAGAACCATGTTTGATGGACACCCATCATAATGTTTATACTTTTGAATCAAAATCTTTCTGGATCTGGCGGTAAGACCATGATCTCAAGATCTATTGTGTTGAAGATTGGGATGAAAAACGATCTCCATCATCTGCTTCAAGCAGTCAATGGTCTAAGCAAGTGAAACCTGGGTTGAGAAGGAAGACTCTTGAGTTGAAAATAAAGGTACCCTTCATGAAAAAGGGACCTCAAATGATTACAAGACTGCACATTTGATTTTTTTCACCCTCTCCAAAGTTAATGTTATGAGATTTTTCTGCTTTTAAAATGGGACTATGAATCCAATGCCCCAATACCCCTTAAAAATATCCAAGGTGCCTTCTTTTAATTTAGAAGCTTTTGGAATTTGCACAATTTAAAACTAGAACCATATAAGAAAAAGTAGAAAAACGAAATAAAGAAGATTATAAATGGTGGACAGTTTTTTATAGACAATTTTGTATGCAGCTTATGTGGCGCGACCTGACTAGCTGTGCTTGGGTCCCACTATGTGTGCAGCCAGTCACATCGAGCCACATAAGCTGCCTGCAAAATTGTTTGTAAAAAATTCTCCACTGTATAACAATGTCCCGAAACATAAAAGACTAAAATAAAACTTGTTTTATTTGAAATCAAAATTTGAATAAAATAGTTCATAATTTAGTTCCATTTGATATGAAGTTAATGTTGGTTAGGTTTAATCCCAACCGTACGTTGTGAGACACTTTAAAGAGTGGTCACTGGGCTTAATCGATCGATTGATGTTGGAAGCGATCGATCGATTCTGGATGAAAATAAATAGACAATTTTCGAGTTGAAATTGATCGATCGAGCTTGGGAATCGACCGATCGAGTCTGAGCATTAACTGTTTAGTATCCCACGGGTTGAAATTGATTGATCGAGCTGTGAAATCGATCGATTATGGGTGGATTAGTTCCGCGGATGGCTTGGCTATTTTAGAAGATTTTTGGTCAAACTTTCTAAATGGAAGTTGGAACATATTAGGAGAAGGTTTCTCTAGGGTTCCAAGTAGAGAGAGTTTTCTAAAGAGTGAAAAATTGGTGAATACTTTGAGAGGAAAAGTATTGAAGAAAAGCTTGGGGATCGAAGCATCTGATTGAAGTCGTTCTTATGTTGGAATCGGTACTATATTCCAGCAGATCTCTTCTCTATTATCGAAGGACTACGTCCTTATTTATTCAGCGTGTTGGCTATTGAAGATCGTGTCAGATCTTGATTGAGAGTACATTAGAGAGAAGAGAGTGTGTGCATTGTAAACGTTCATAAATATAATGCATATACTCCGTGGATGTAACCCTAGATTGGGTGAACCACGTAAAGTTCTTTGTGTTGTGTGTGATTGCTTTTTGCATCTTCTTATTTTGCCATATTCATCGAGTTAGGGAGTTCCGTGGTGCCTTGAGGATTTCCCTAATAGTTAAGAACTACAAGTAAAAAAAACAACCAAGTTCGGATTCAGCAATCAATCAGCAGGGTATCAGTTCGGTTTAATTTGGATAAATTCAGGACAAATTTATGAAAAAAATGGGAAAATTTTGGGGATTATAGAAATATACAAAAACACATTAATCTATTTAAACTAAAAAATAATAAAATAATTAAGTGTATCACATAGTTGGCATGAATTAATAATTTACAATCATAAGAAAAGTAAAAGCATTATTAAAGCATGTATCACAATGATAAAATTTCTGAAAAAAATTTGGAAAATTAGTGAAATTCAGAAAAAATTTGGAGAATCGATGATGAATGTAAAAAGTTCAGCAAACCACCTATTGGGAGATTTTTTTTTTTAAATAATTTTGGTGAATTCCAAGAATTTTTGGACAGATACAACCAACCACATCATTCCACAGTCAAAATGCTCAATTTGAAGAAAGAAATTTTGAAATAATAAACTATAAACAAAAAAAATCTGCAAAATTACTGAACAAACATCCAATGAACCTAACAATCAGAAAAATTAAAATATATATAATAATCCAATTCACCTAATTCAGCGAGAAAAAAACCCAATTCACCTCAAACATAGATTGTTTTATCTTTTTTGTTCTCAATAACCCATATATCAAATTTTGATATGCAAACACAGTGACAAATTTTGTTTTGGTTCATTTCGGATAATATTCGGAAAAATAATCGAAACAATTTGAGGAATTACATAATAATAAATAAAAATATATTTAACATTTTGAAAATTTTCAAAAATCTTATTGAACATGGCATTCGACTCCACCCCAAATCTTATGGTACAACACTGTGGAACAGTATAGCACCATAATTTCGCCTCAATTAAAATAATATAAATTTTTGTGGCGAAATCACCGCGGAAACTTTTGTTTTCCCATGTTTCGGAGAATTTCGGCAATATTTCAGAGAAATTTCCATCTACATATAAAAAAAATAGAAAAGTAAAATGAATCCAATATACCCAAAAGTACAAATTATGGGATGGTTACCTGTGGGGACACCGATCTTCGTAGCACTGAAGAACACCAAATCCATCTCTATACAAAACAATCTGCTTGTCAAATACAGTGAGACCCAAAGGAGCATCATCAGGAACTTGGGCAGTTAGATACATAGGATACCATTCTTCTTTCCAATTATACTCCACCACCCCACTCTCTTCTTTCTCTTCTCCTTCTTCTTCTTCTTCTTCTTCTTCTTCTTCTTCTTCCTCCTCATCTACTGTTCTTCCATGGCCGATCTCTGCAACTGCACAACACTCTATCAGATTCAGACCTTTTACTTGTTTTGGGTTCTGGTGATAAGGAGGTGTTGCAAAGTGGATTGGTAAAATAGTTGGTCTTCTTCTTGAGCAAATGAAGATGGGTTTGGAAGGTGGAGTGGATGTTGGAGTTGTGAGAAGAAAGAGATTGGTGATGAAGGGTTGTGATAATGCCATGTGTATGATGAAGGAGGTGAAAAAGAAGAAGAAGTAGAAGTAGAAGAAGAGTTGTTTAAAAGGAGAGGAAAGGTCATAAGAAGAATTGGAAGGTTAATTGTGGCCACAAACGTGTGTACGAGATAACGAGATATATATGTTTACAAACTAGCCTTTCAGCTGGCATCAGAACTAAAAAGTAACCTGTTTGATGCGACTGTTGAGTACTTAAGACGACTCTACTTATCTCGTAGGTAGCGATATTCTTGGGGTGGAACCGTCAATGATGCCGCTCACACCCTCCACTACCGCCTTGAATCGAATTATAGAGGTTGTTTTTCCGCTTAATTTTTTATCCACTAGCTATTAAAGATCATGGCTAACATATCCGGAGATCAAATTGAGCTATTAAAGATCATGGCTAACATATCTGGAGATCAAATTGATTACATGTGGCATGTTTGAAAAATTAAAATATTGATCCGAAATAATATAAGGAATCGATTCGAGGTATGAGAAATATCGTCGTCTTTAAATTAATATTTGCTCCCACCACTTCGATAAAGTGGTCACCAACAGGTTACTGACAAATTGATTTCAGGATACAACGAATCGGCTATGTATTCTTGTGAAGGAAATGATGAATCCGTTCACGCTATCCGAACACCAAACAATGCAAGAATGCTCTAATAAAGACCTTTAAAGATATAACGAAAGATAAAAAAGAATATTTTTTGTTCCGAAACATATATTCAACTACTTTTACAAAAATATCATTCATACAAAATGAAAGAAACAGACTCGGTTATTGATCACGTGAACAAGGTGACGGTATTGGCTAAGGACCTTGCCGCGGCCGGGAACGAAGTTTCTGACCGTATGCAAGTCAATGTTACTTTGAATAGTCTTCCTGAATCATGGGAACCCGTCGTTATTGCGTTGAATCACTCACCGCAAATTGTGACTATGTTGAACCTCTCGATGCATTTGGGAATTGAGAAAGAAAGAAAGAATAAAAAGAAAACTACTGAACTTCTTCTCAGTGAGTCTCAACCCTCTGGATCTCAAATTGAAATGAATAAGAAAAATAACAAATTTAAGGGAAAAAAGAAATTTTTTAAACATTCTAAAAATAAAAAATAAAAATTTCTCAAACACCCCAAAGGAAAATGTTACACTTGTGGCAAATCAGGTCATTGCAAATCAAACTGTCCTGAAAAACCTAAGAATAACAATAATAATGGTAAAAGGCGCGATGTTGTCTGTGTTTGTTCTGAATCATTGGTTGCAGACCATAATCTAAATAGTTGGTGGGTGGATTCTGCCTCTACACGACACGTCGCTAGGTGTCGGGATGGTTTTGTGGACTTCAAAGAGGTCAAAGCCGGCGAGCAACGTATTTATATGGGAAATGACACGTATTGTGACGTGTTAGGAATTGGCACCTTCAAGCTGCAATTACCTGGGGATATTAATCTTTATTTGTCTGAAACTTTGTATGCCCCAAATATGAGGCGCAATTTGATTTCTGTTCCTAAATTAGATGAAAATGGTTTTGAAGTTAGGTTTTTATCTGGAAAAGTGTCAATTGGGAAGCATCGATGTGACAGCCCGGATTTCGGCACCCCGAAACCCGTGCCATCAGCACGATCATCTTGACCATGCCCTTAGCTAAGCACGGAACACTGGTATATCAAGCATCAAAAGTACTATAAATGAAATTGCGGAATTTAAATCTATATTAATTAACTTTCCCAAAAGACAGTTCTACCCTCATGCCCCTACATGAATGGAGAACCGATCCGAACCATCGATGATAGAAATCATCACGGATGGTTCGTCCCAAAAGAATAATCCAAAACCTTATATACATGGTTTTCACAAAATCAAGGCTTGACATACCAAGCCGTACAAAACTCTATGTAAAATCCCTCAAAGTGGCACAGCGGAGTCCTCTAGAAGAAGTCCTCTGGAGGTGGCTCCAACTCGTCACCGACCGCAAGATCCGACTCGCCGGGATCAGCGTCTCGCCGCGGCGATTGCTAATAGTGGACTGCGACGATAGTCTATGGGGTGAGCTACATCCTAGCTCAATAGGAACAAACATGTTGAACATATAGATTATAACTCACATATATTCTATGATATGTCATGCACGATGTATCTATGCACGATGTTGATGAAACAGGTTAAAAGCATTTCGTTTCTTGTTGATTTCTTATATTTTCATTTGCTCATGAATAATGTGAAAAGGCCTAAAGCAAAACTTAAACTTTCAACTTAAGTAATCCCGAGCAATATAGCATCGAGCCCGATGAGATATCCTTCATCGTCATCTATATAGACAGCTTTAATGTATTCACGAATACCATATAGTACCAAGCCCCTTTCCCTGGGGATTGGTGGCGGGTGGGTTTCACTTGTCTCAACCAACACCCACGGGTGTACTTACTATGTACGGATAAGCTCCGTGACCGGCCTACTTTGCCGCCAGAGATCGAGATATCTGCGTGTCATCGTGGATATCCGCCACGCCGGTGGGTAACCTATCAAACCTCAAATAACAAAAATATGGTTTACATATAGTTATTCACCGTGTAAGTGTGCTATCTTATATCAGTTAGGCCCTATCAAACACGATTCAATCTTTGGATACATCCCTGGGATGTATCCATTTACTTGCATCACACCTGATGCTCTTGTCTCTTTACTTCTTCATCCCCTGGGGATGGCTCATTCGTTTACTCTTATGAATATCACGCACACACGCTTTTCACAATTCTTTAAGCAGTAAAAATGATTGAATTGAAATCTATATCACTACATACATGCTCTTGTAAAATAAAGTACATGTTCAAGGTGTTCCCTACCTCAAGTCTTCACTTGATCAATGCATCAAGGTCCCACGTGACTCCTTGTGCACTAGTCCACACGTATCACCTATGGTACCATATCACAGGTGAAACACATCACAAAGGATGCAATAAAGAAGGTATAAGATCCCCCAAGAATCTTAAAGTCAAACCAAAAGTCAACATAGTTTACTACAGTCGATTAATCGAATTCCAAAATCGATTAAAAATCGATTAATCGAAAGTCAATATCGATTAATCGAAGCAATTTCGATTAATCGAAATTCTCCTTTTCGCAAAGTCCATTCTCGGACCGAAGTTTTCATTCGATTAATCGAATCCAATTTCGATTAATCGAAATTCTTCTTTTCGCAAAGCAAATTCACTGTTCGAACAGTCGAGTTTTCATTCGATTAATCGAATCCAATTTCGATTAATCGAAATCCTTCTTTTCGCAAAGTAGACCCTCAGTTCGAACAGTTGAGTTTCACAAGTTGATTAATCGATTCCAAATCGATTAATCGAAAACCAAAATCGATTAATCGAAATCCCATTTCGATTAGTCGATTTTTCCTCAAGTCATTTCCTTTAACCCCTGGGGTCCACTGGAGGTTCTCAGTCGATTAATCGATTCCCAAATCGATTAATCGAAATCCAAAGTCGATTAATCGAAATCCAATTCGATTAATCGAAATCGGGGTCCTCTGACTCTTCAACTTCCTGGCCAATTTCGATTAATCGAAACCCAATTTCGATTAATCGAAATTGTCAGATTCAGCCCCTTTCGAGCTGTTCTTCCCAATCTTTTTCCATACTTTTTCTTCTATTTTTCTAAGCCATTATCCTATGATTTAACCCACATTTTACTGCAACTTAACCCCTATAATCTATGCATCTTATTTACAAAAATTTTACCTTAACTAGATCTCGAGTTGATTTCAAATCAAATGGTTGGAAGGCTAGGGTTCCAGCTTTGGTTTCTAACGGATTCCTTGCGTCAAATCCGGCCTCTTTAATGCTTGAATCCTTCTTCCAATCACCCACAATAACTCCTCTCTTACTCCTCTCTCTTTCTCTCTCTTCTTTACTTCTCTCAACCACCAAAACATGAAAGTTAGGGTTCTCAACCCTTTTTATCTTATCTCTTTTCTCGGTGTGGAGCACATACACACCCATCAGTGTATGCCACTCTACACACTCCTCTATCTCTCCACTCTTCTACACTGGTTCACACATCACATTTGCTCATCTCACCATAAGTTCATCAATGAACTATCTCATGGTCAAACCTAAGACCAATCGGGCACGGATCCCGAGGTCCTCGTTTGACGTGCTTTTTCGGGTTATTACAATCGACGTATCATTGCTTGGGGAAGTAGGATGAATAACCTGTATCGTCTGAATGTGATTAATGAAACTTCTACTTCCGCTTACTTTGATGTGTCCATGAATGTACGTGATGATGACCCATATCTATGGCACTTAAGACTCGGACATATAAATAAGATTAAAATGAAAAATATGTCAGATAAAGAATTAATTTTCAAACTTAAAGATTTTAATTTCCCTACTTGTGAATCATGTTTGTCTGAAAAATTAGCTCGTAAACCTTTCCCCAAAGCTGAAAGATGTAAACAATTACTTGAAATAATTCACTCTGATATAAGTGGACCTTTTAGTGGTAAAACTCATAGACAAAAATAATATTTTATTACTTTTATAGATGACTATTCTAGGTTTGGCCACGTGTATCTAATAGGTAATAAATCAGAAGCTTTAGATATGTTCAAAGAATATAAAAGTGAGGTGAAAAATCAATTAAGAAGAAATATCAAAATTTTAAGAACAGATAGAGGAGAATTTACTTCTGATGAATTTAAAAATTTTTGTAGCAAATTTGGAATTAAACATCACTTAACAATGGCTTACACACCACAACAAAATGGTGTAGCAGAAAGACGAAATAGAACTCTAATGGAAATGACGAGGTCCATGTTATCTCATTCTAATTTATCTAAAATTTTTTGGGGAGAAGCCTTAAGTACCGTTATGTATATTCTTAATAGAGTTCCAACCAAATCTATAGAAACAACTCCTTAAAAATTATGGACAGGAAGAAAATCGGACTTAAGTAACTTCAAAAAATGGGGTTCAATTGCTCATGTGTTAATACCATATCAACTTAGAGATAAGTTAGATAATAAAACCATTAGATGTCATTTTATAGGATATTATGATGGATCAAAAGGTTATAAATTTTATCATAAAGATAAGGGATTAATAGAAAGTAGAGATGCTAAATTTTCAGAATATCTGATCGATGATAACGTTTCACAAACTGAAAATATAAATCCTTTTGTGATAGATGATGATCACTTCATTATAAATAATGATTCTATACAACCAGTGAGTATAGAAACATTTGTACCTCATATTACAATTAGTGGTCAGAAAAGAACTAGGACTCCTCCATCCTACTTGAATGATTTTTATGTTCACTTAAGTGAATATATAGCAGAATTAGACTTGGACCTAGGAGATGATCCTAGCAATTATAATGAAGCTATTGATTCACCTGAATCTAATGAATGGCTAAAAGCAATGACTGAAGAACTTGCTTCCATAAAAAAGATCAAAGTATGGGAACTTAGTGTTTTACCTAGTGATAGAAATGCTATAGGATGTAAATGGGTATTAAAAAAGAAACTAAAATCAGATGGTTCAATTGATAAATTTAAAGCTAGACTTGTAGCTAAAGGCTTTACCCAAAGAGAAAGGATAGATTATCTTGATACATATTCTCCTGTAGCTAAATTTATGTCAATTAGTATCATTTTAGCTATTGTTGCCCATTTTGATTTAGAACTATTCCAAATGGATGTTAAAACTGCTTTTCTAAATGGAGAATTAAAAGAAACCATTTTTATGAAACAACCAGAAGGTTTCGAAATTAAAGGACATGAAGATAAAGTATATAAGTTAAAAAAATCTTTATACGGGCTAAAACAATCTTCACGTCAATGGTATTTGACATTTCATAGTGCAATACTTAAAATGGGATATGTGATTAATAAATTAGATCATTGTGTATATGTCTTAAAGAGTGGGAGTAACTTTACTATTTTATCTTTGTATGTAGATGATATACTTCTTGCTGGAAATGATTTACAAATGATTGATAAACACCAAATCATGGCTTAACTCTCAGTTTGAGATGAAGGACATGGGAGAGGCATCTTATATTCTTGGAATAAAAATAAATAGAGATAGAAAATCTCGAATGATATGTTTAAGCCAAGAAAGATATATTGACATAATATTAAAAAGATTTAAAATGGATGGTTCTAATCCTTTGTCTACGCCAATAGAAAAGGGATTAAAACTCAGTAAAAACGATTGTCCATGTGACGGACAAGAAAGATTAAATTTTTCCTATGCTCAAGCTGTAGGGAGTTTGATGTATGTTATGCTATGTACGAGACCAGATATCGCTTTCGCAGTAGGTCTTGTTAGTAGATACCAAAATAACCCTGATATAAAACATTGGTAAGCAGTAAAAAGAATTTTGAGGTATCTAAAGGGTACCAAACATCTTAAATTATGTTTTCAATCCGATAAGCTTGAGGTTCAAGGATATTCTGATTCTGATCATGTTGGGGACAAGGATGATGGAAAATCCACCTCTGGTCGTATTTTCCTCTTTGGAGGAGCTGCTGTTTCTTGGTCTAGTAAGAAACAGGGATGCGTTGCTCTACATACTCAAGAAGCCGAGTATGTGGCTTGTAGTGCAGCTTGTACATATGCCGTCTGGATAAAACGTTTCATCAAAGATATGAAACTTGATATAACAGACAAGCCTGTGCATTTATTTTGTGACAATAAAACTGCAATTAAATTGATTGAAAGTGGAGCAAATAACTCTAAGGGAAAACACATTAAAGTTCAATATCACTACATTCAAGATGTAGTAGAAACAGGTGAAGTGACAGTAAGTCATTTACCTTCTTCTGATATGGTTGCCAACCCTTTGACAAAAGGTCTAAGTGTGGAATTATTTTCAAAGCATGTTGGCTTGATGGGACTTAGGGATGCCTAAGTCAAAATTGATTCTAATACACTTAAAAATTTTCTCTATTGAAAAAGAAGTACTGTGATGGGCAAATCCGCTTTGGCGAGTAAAACCTCACAATTGGGATAAATGTTCATGATGGGCAAATCCGTTTTGGCGTGAAAAACCTCATGACTTAAAAAAGATTTGCTGTGATGGACAAATGCATTTTTGGCATGCAAAACCTCATAACTAGGATATGTTCTAATAGGTAAATCCTAAAACGGTAAAAGCCTTAGACAAATCACGACCCACATGGCCAAGTGGGAGATGTTGGTTTTTGGCCATCGTGCCGTTAGGCATAACCGATATTATGGAGACCACCTCGAGTAAATCTCCATAATATCGGTAATAAACCATTGTTACCATATATATATATATATATATATATATATATATATATATATATATATATATATATATATATACAAATTATATATTATATGAACTAATATTTATTTTAAATATATTTTTATAAACAAAATTTTGTAAAATGGTAACAGTGATTATTGTATATTGATAACGAAATTAAGATGGGTCGTTTCTCCGATTAAATGCACATAAATCTAAACGTTAGGATTTTGGCTATAAAAAGGCTTTTGTGCCATGAGCAAAATATCGAAAAAAGGAAAGAAGACGTTCGTTGAAAAATAGTGCTTATTTGATCGGCGATCACCAACTTCGCGGTATTGCCCTCTTAATCTTGTGATCAAAAGTTGACGACGATCCAAACCTTTAGATATTAGATTCCTTAAATAGAAATCAAGTGGTGCGTTAATGCACCCTTTTCCTATGAAAATGTGCAACACGTATCTTTTGGGAAAAGACACACCCCTTTGGAATGACCCTTCATTTTGAAAAAAAACACCACTTTGGAAAGACCCTTCATTTTCAAAAGTCGCATCACTTTGAAAAGACACCTCAATTGAAAAGACACACCTCTTGGGAAAATACAAGTTTAATAAACTTTTAAATATCTAACAATCCCCCACGATTTAAAAGTTTAAATATCTAACAATCCCCCACTATTTAAAATTTTGAAATCAGAGCAAAGCCTAAAATATATGCATAAATGAAAATGTCTTACAGACTTAAATTTTCACTTTAGTGGAAATAACTCAAAGTTTGCCATGATTTTTAGTGAAACTAAGTCTTGAACTAACAATCTTATATGACAAATCGGAACTATTCCACACATATATTTCATATATTTAGTGTTCAATAAATTGGTTAGCACATTTAAGCCATATGCTAGTACCCTGATTTTCATAAGTGTTTATGAGATAAAGTCATGTCTCATTGAAAGCGGCTCCACCCTCACACTTATATTAGGTAGACCTATAAGAGATGCGCCTGTAACTTTAACATATCAACACATTGTGTTGTAATATCTATTAAGAGCAATGCTCAACCTCCCCTTATCCATTACAGGTAAAACACTACCCTTCCTGAAATGTTAATGAGAATTTAATTCTCATCAATGTAGTGCCCCTTTGTTCGTCACGGATTTACGACTTGTTATTCCCTTTGAACCTAAACATTGACCAAACAAATATTAGTTAGGGTTCCCATCGTAAGTGACTGTTTGGGTAAATGACTTTAAACCCATCCCGATTGTTCTTTTAAACTAATACTTTCCATAATTGCTTATAATTACAATTATCAACACATAAAGTGTTTCTTCAGACATTTCTGCCTGAAATCATTTATCATTTATTTTCTTGTTCATTGACAAGGAAACAAGTTTCATTGAGAAGTTAGAAGTTTTGACTCAATCTTTGTTGGTACGTCTACCAATGGACCTTTAAGTCACTTCATTTCTCTACCTATTTTGATATAAGCAACAAACTCAATGAGATTTATAGTTGCTCCTTAACATCTCTTGTGAGATCATGACTCCCTTTCTAAAAGGAAAATCATCGTCAAATGATTTAAATCTCAAAATCTAAATCTATTATCTTTCCTAATATAATTCAACCAGAATCGTTTGATCATCTTCAAATGATTCTATCAACCTTCTAGCAGCAACTCGATTTTTCCAAAAGATTATGACCATATGGTCATTGCTAAAGATTCCACCCATTTGATCATGCCCATTCGATCAAATCCAATCAATGGCCATGAAATGGTCTTAAAATATTTAAGCCACTTGATCATGGTTACCTATTGACTACATAATTGCATCCAATGAATCATGATAAGTCTAAGATTAATACCCTAATAATTTGACTTACTCAAGTGCAATCATACCCAAGCAATCACCAACAGATGGCAAGATCGCTAATCATAGTTGCACGATCTTGAACGCACGCGATCTAATGGGTATCAAAGCCTTTCTCAAAAATAGCATTAGGTCCGTATAGATTCAAACTCAAACGATAATTACCCATAAACACATTATTTCATTTTGTTTGGAGAGCACTATACTTGGTACTTCGCCAGATTTAAAGAAAACCCAACATTTGGTTTAGTGACAATGTGGAATCGACATAAAAAAATATATAATAAAATAAAATAAATACTCTTTTTCATGTATTTGCCTAAACAACAATAAAGCTTTTTTTTTTTTTTAATTATTCACAGTTGCTAGGACAACATGGTACTGCATGATCAACAATAAAGCTCATTTTCACGTATTTTCCTACCCTACCTTCCCTTTGATATATACGAACAGAGATGAGAGATGTGGTGTCTCTGTCTAAATTTTCCATTAAAATCAGAGAAACGAAACCTTAATGTTTTCATTAATGGTGGATACTTAAGATATTTTAATCATTCATTCAAATATCCCCTGGTTTATTGATAAGCCTGGATTTGTTGTGGATGGAGCCAATAGAGATGATGTCTCAAATGGATTAAATTCCACCCTGGTTAAAGAAAATTTGTCTCTATATAAATCGCCAAGGAGTCCTTTGATCAATCTCCCGATGGAGGGCTGCGTGGGCACATCTATCGAACACCTATATGATAATGTTTGTGAGATGCATCGCTCTGGAGATGGTTCCCCATCAAGGTAGAGCTTTGGATCGAATGGTGAGGAGTCGATGATCGACTTAGACTTACGCCTCCTCGTTGGCAGAGAGATGAGAGCCATGGAGATAATGGAAGAGGAGGAGAATGCTGAGAAGGAACACATTGGAGTTGATGTGGTCTCTATGAAGGATAATGGATCTAGTGACAGAAAGTCCGATAAAATTGGTAAGGGTACCCAATCTGTTGGAATGAAGTATGTTTCTTCAAAACATTCAAAGAGATCATCCTGATTGAAATCAGGCCCTGTGGGATCAATGAAATTGAGAAGGCTCGACTATTCTATATACTTTGAAGGTGTCTCGTTTCAAAACCCCACCTAGCCTAAGGCGAGGGGTGAGATTGCTATAACGCCTCTTTTTTTTTTTTTTTTCGATAATGGCTATAACGGCTCTTAAACTTCCTAAAAATGTCAAAATTTTAAATAAAATAAAAAGAGTTACCATGAAAGCAATCCTGATGTCAACGTGGGTTCTCTAAAATCATTTGCAATGAGGAATCTTTCTTTTATTTCCTTCTCTCAGAACTTCTTCAGTAACACCATATAATTTTGCCTCCAAATAATTTCACGATGCAGTTGAACTCCATGCGGCTTTGGACAACGAACTCATCCCACACACACCCCAAGCGTCCACCCGATTTCTCACAAGTCAAATATTGGTTTAAAATTGTTGGAAAAATTGAAATGTTGATCCGAAATAATACAGGGAATCGGTTCGAGGCACGAGAAATATTGTCGTCTTTAAACCAATATTTGCCCCCACCACTTCGACAAAGTGGTCACCAACAGGTTACTGGTAAATTGGTTCCAGGATACAACGAACTGGCTATGTATTCTTGTGAAGGATTTGGTGAATCCGTTCATGCTATCCGAACACCAAATAATGCAAGAACGCTCTGATAAAGACCTTTAAAGATATAACGAAAGATAAGAAAGAATATTTTTTGTGGTGTATAAAACAATGATATTAGATTCCTTAAATAGAAATCAAGTGGTGCGTTAATGCACCCTTTTCCTATGAAAAGGTGCAACACGCATCTCTTGGGAAAAGACACACCCCTTTGGAATGACCCTTCATTTTGAAAAGACACACCACTTTGGAAAGACCCTTCATTTTTAAAAGACATCACTTTGAAAAGACACCTCAATTTAAAAGACACACCTCTAGGGAAAATACAAGTTTAATAAACTTTTAAATATCTAACATGGCATACATCTCAAAATTTCGTGATCATGACATACCATAGAGCACTGTTATTATGGATGATTACCATATGAAATTAACATCTGAGGGCATGATATAGAAAGTTAATGTGTCCAAGATTAGGATGAAATACTAATCTAGCATTTGATTCTAGGTAGTCAATGATATGAGTATGGAACATTGGAACCATCAATTACATTACAAAATTCTTTGGTTGCAAAATTTATTACTCATTAATTAGCTCGGTTGGTCTGGCCTTAGGTTTGCTCTCCGATGGTCACCAATTCGAGCCCCTTAGGGCTACTGGAGTATTACTAGGTCGTTAGCTCTAGGGCCCGTGGGATTAGTCGAGGTGCGCGTAAGCTGACTCGGACACCCACAGATATATTAAAAAAAAAAAAAAAATCATTACTCATTTGTTTATTTAATAAAGGTTGGGTGGTATGGAGATGAGTAACTTACCTAGTCATGCATTAGTTTGATACCACATAACATATAAAGGAACAACCAATAATCATAAAACTTGTGAAAAAATTCAAATAAGTTATATATAAAAGAGTACCTTTAAATCCACTCACGGAATCTTTGAGTTCACCCACACTTAAACCCATTGACTATTTTGAATTGGTTGATGGAGATCTTTTTTTCATCCCAATCTTTTACATGATGGATCTTGAGATTATGGGCATACCATTAGATGATAATTTTTTGATTTCACGTGGTACACATCCCAAAAAAGTGATCTTATTTGAACGTGATGAGTTCCACGTGATGTTAAGGCCACTTTTTGGGAATGGATACAATGTGAAATAAAAAACTGACGGTGGATGGTAAGAGAATGATCTCAAGATCCATCATGGAAAAGATTGTGATGAAAAACAATCTGCATCGTCGGATTTAAAGTAGTCAATGAGTTTCAGTGTGAGTGAACTCAAAGATTCGATGGGTAAATTTAAAGGTACTCTATATAAAATTGTGCAATCATGAGAGTCAAATGTCCATTTTGAGTGTAATTGACACCCTTTGCTAAGTGAATTTTTATTTAATTTTTTATTTTTTCCAATGAGCATGATTATGAGGCCACTCTTTCACGTGACATTCAATCATGTGTTTGAGTGCCATGTGGCAACCAACTCACATAGGACTAGGTAACTTACGACTAGTCCAAATGACCAGGTTATGTCCTTACCATTATGATTATTCTTTTTTTTTTATGAAACCATTACGATTATTCTGATTATATTTTTACAATTATAAAAGTACGATGCCCAATATCACACCTGTGAACTTTGAAAATTATTGAAATTAACCTTTACAATAGGGGAGGTGGTCCTCTGGCTCGAGTCATGGGACTTATATTGTGACCGCCCGGATTTTTGAACCCGAAAATCCATGTCATCGAACTGCCATTAAAGGCGATCCCCGAATTACCGAACACTCGGCACCTCCAACACATATTTGAAAATAAAGCGAACATCTCTAACTAAGCAAATAGAGTCATCATATATGACAAAATAAATCTTCGTTTCTATATGCGTAACTATAACAAAATGACGGTTATAGTTTCATGCAAAATACATGGACAAAAGAACCGAAAAGAACCACCAGTGATGGTTGACCATCACCGAAACATAATTTAAAAAATATACCCATAACCTTACATGAATTCAAAGTTCTAAACTAAAGCAAAGGCTGGGCGTACCAAGCCCAAATCTCACAAAATCCCAAAATGCACACCCACAATCCTCTAAAGGAAATACTCTTCAGGCGGAGTGTGACGGCCTCATTAATCTATGCGCCAGCATGAAGGCATGACGACCTTGGAACTGGACACTTAGCTAGCAAGAAGGCAAGCGGACCTTGTAAGCTAGCCATGTAGCGCGTGGGCGCAGAGGCACGTGGCCTGCGATGCGTGCATGAGTCCCTGATGCATGATGCGACGGTGACCTGAACTAAGCTGCGATCTAGTATGGTGACTAGACGCGTGAAGGGCTTGGAATGCGGTGCTCCGCAGTGGAGCACGCGACGTGGTGTCAAGAGGGCACACGATGTCTTGGAGCCATAAGGCACGGAATGCGGTGCTCCGCGTAGGGGCACGCGACATGTTGCCAAGAGGGCACGCGACGTCCAAGTGCTATAAGGCACGTGAGGCGGTACCATGTTGGCACGCGATGTGGTGCCAAAAGGGCACGCGACATCTGGCTTGTACGGCAAGCGATGCGGTGTCAAGAGGGCACGTGATGCGGTGCCAAGGGCGCGCGACATCCGGGTGCAATGACAGACCTGATATGGAGTCGAGTGGACATGAGACACAGTCACGACTTAAACGTGATGCGGTGCCATGAGGGCACGCCATGTGGTGTCATGAGGGCACGCGACATGAGGCCATGAGGGCCTTGCGACATGGTCGCGACACGGACGCGACATGGTCGCGGCACAGTGCTATGTTGGACATAAGGCCATGAGGGCCTCGCGATATGGTCATGACACGGACGCGACATGGACGTGACATAGTTGTGGCACGGTGCTTGGGGCACGATATGTGGTGCCAGGAGGGTGCGCGACATGGGGCCAAGAGGGCCCGGTGACGTGGTCGCGTTGCGAGGGCGCAACACGGTCGCATGTGGGTAAGACACGGTCGCGACACAGGCGCGACTGAGCTAAGTGGGCTAGCGATGAGGGAGGGCGTTGCGGTATGTCAAACCAATAGGTTTGAGGTTCTCCTGCCATTTTTGTCGAATGACTATTTTACCCTTATATAGGGGGAAGGGAGATGAGGAGCTATTCTCTCACACATGGGGCCTTGCGTTGCGGGACGAGCGCATGAGCTTTCTAGGTTAGGGATGGGCCTAGAACATCGCTGCAGCAAAGCAGTGCTGCGGCGATGCCATGTGTCACCTGGGGTGAGGTTACCATATGGCCTCGTGCTGGCGTCGCGGTGCACATGGGTCGGTGACCTCACGTGGGCACTCAAGGGCTATGTGGGACGCAGTGGTGCACACTAGCTGAGGGCCTGGAGCGGAAGTGTGCTGGTCGAGCAAGCCACACACGATGCTTGGTTTGGAGAGCATGAAGAGCTGCATGCTACTCCAAGTGTGCTGGTCGCATGGGCCACACACGTTGGTTGGCTTGAATGGCATGAAGAGATGCATGCCACTGTCTGAAGCGAGGAACTAGTGCACTGCACAGGGTGAAGCTGGACAGGCAAAGTGGCACTGAGGTACTGGCATGCGTGTCGCGGCTAGACACGATGCATTGAGTGGGTTTGTCGCGAGTGAAGGCAACAACGACGCGGGAGTTCCCGTCCTCTAGGGGGGTGGTATCAGAGTGATGGTTGGATAAGTTGGTCTCTTTGTGCGCGGCAGTGAGATGTTGCACGAGCGTGATAATCAACGTTAGGTTATGCTTCGTGAGAAAATTGGTATCTGAGTTAGGTTGGTCTCGCTGTGCGCAGCAGTGAGGCACCACACGGGCATCGAAAAAGTTACCCAGTGACAGGAGGCTCGGATTCCTCCTCCGAGACATACTCTGATTCCTCAAGCTCAAGGTCCTCAGTGTTAGCATCTACACATGTGCCTATGACATATAGTCGAGGGGTGAACTAACAGTCTAAGCTCAATAGGGAATCATTGATAGCATGCATATCATCACATCACACATATGTCTCATGACATAATTAGAACTTTTCAAATAATGACTCACAATTTAAAGGCATTTGAATCGAATTAAAGTTGAGCTTAAATGCAGATTTCAATGTTTGTTCACATAATTTCTAAAACTTTTTTTTCATAACACAAATAAAAACTTAAGTTGATACTTAAATACAATCTCAAGCATATATAGTATCGAGAATCACACATATATGATAGGAATCCCAACTATCGTCATTCAATGAATTATTTTTTATGATGCCCAAGCCCCTTCGTATAAGGGATGCTTGTGCCGAACGAAATTTTACCGTAGATTGGTAAGAATGAACGGATATCTCACCGTACCGGAGCACAAGGAATTCTTTCCACATGAATCTTAAATCATAATGAAATTTCTAACTTATAGTTTATCACCGTGAAGTGTGGTATTATAACTAGTTTTGAATTTGAAAATTTTGAAGTTCACACACACACACTAACGAATCTTTCAGAATTCACACACACGCACATTCTCATGTTTTGAATCCATGTATAAAGCTCATGCTTATTAGATGACAAAATTCATAATTTACACATTCATCATATCACAACATTCATGTTAGTTGTATTAAATACACATGGTATGAAATTTTCCCTACCTCAACTCAAAGACAAAACGAAGATTTTCTTTTTCAAGGCACCCATCACGCACCCTTGATCACAACCTAGAACACAACAAATTTCATCTCATATGTTAAATGTGACCAAAAAGGAAAACCCAAAAGCCCCCCCCCGAGTCTTTTCACCAAAAATAAAAAAACTCAAAAACAGGACAAATCGATCTCTCGAATCCCAATTCGATCGATCGGTTCCCAAAATCGATTGATCGGATCCCCATTCGATCGATCGATTTCTTCAAAAAACTCACTTTTCTTTGTTTAGTCACAATCTGATCGATCGGGTCACAAATCGGAAATCGATCGGATCCCAGTTCGATCGATCGATTTCCTCAGAATCTTTTCACATCATTGTCCTGTCAAATTGATCGATCGGTTCAATTTTTGATCATTTAGTTTCTAAAATCGAGCGATCAAATTCGAGTTCGATAGATCAAATTCTAGTTCGATCGATCGGTTTCTTTAGAAACCTTTCACATCTTTGTTCTGTCAAAATTGAACGATCGGTTTGAATTTTGATCGATTGGTTTTGACTTATTTCTCAATCATACAGGTTTCTTCGCCCTTGATTCGTTTTCTCCAACCTTTATCATATGCTTCTCAATTCCAATCACACCTTTACTAAAGCTTAACATAGTTACTTATCACATAATTAACACACCTCACTTATCTTTCCTTGGTCGATCACATGCTTTTCAAAAAAAGTTGCCATAGAGGGTTTCAGAGTGAAATTCGTTGATCCCTCCGATGATTGAATCGAAACGAAGCCTATGACAAAGCTCCACTCCAACACACACTACTCTTCACTCTCCCTATTGCATATGCTGCGATCAAAACGGTTGGATCACACATAAAGGATGGGAGGAGGAGGTTTAGGCTCTCCTTCTTTTCTATCTTCACAAGACAAACCAAGCAAAAAATGGAAATATCTTATCCATTTGACTTTATACACAAAGACCCTTTTCGGGTGCTAATTAAGCCGATACATCGCACATTGGAGTACGGTCACTCATTTAACGGTCAATATTATCACTTACTCCTTTTTCACTCGAAGCGTATTCCTATAATTTGACTCACTCCTCAAAATCTATGATGTCAATCGCGTGACCTGTCGGACACGCACACGAAATTGGACTTGTTTAGAAATCAAAATTTTTTGGCTCGGGACGTCACATATATTCCCATGACTCGAGCTCTTATTGGATACATGTTACGCCATGTAGCAAACGATAGCTCAAGTCGTGGACTAATGTCTCAGATAGTGTTATATGGCAAACAGGTTTTGTGTAGGCAAAGTGCAGGTTGCTGAGGTGGTGTGACGCAATGTTATGACCCGGATTTTGAACATCAATTTGTGTGGTCATAGATGGGGAGGAGCATCAACCATAGTAAGAGTGCTCCACACCCTAGCATTACAATTGCTAAATTTGAGTCCTAATAGGACTCTTTGTTTCACAACCACTGAGTTCCCTTATATCTCTCTCGGGATCTCATTCTCTCGCATCTATCTCTCCTCCCGAGCTCTCCTTCTCTCATGTCTCTTTCCTCCCGATTTAGATCTCTCTCACGGGTTCTCTTCTTCTCGCATCCAACCTAGCACCACACCGATCCACCACTGAAGTTGCATCGCCAAATCGATTGGAATCATCCCGACAATCACGTGCACACTCCAACAAGTGGGTGCCCCTCAAGCTATCATAGGTTATTCATTTATTTTTAAAAATAAAGGAAACTTATGTTGTTTTTGTCTTTTTTAAAAGAAGAAAAAAAAAAGGAAAACTTAATTAATGGAGCTCCTGAGTAGTTGAAGAAGAACAAAAAATAAAAAAATAAACAAATAAAATAAAATAATTTATATAAATATATCATATTTATATGTACTGCATTATATACTTGTTTTTATATATTTTGATAAGTACCCGATGGCACACAAGGGAGCCCAATCCCTCATCAACTGTTTCTTCTCAACCCCTCTACTTCTGCAACAACAGAGACCACCGAATTTTGTTATGTAAATTGATAAACGTTAATAATAATAAAATATATGAATATATGGATTTACATACAAGTAAACATATATACAGGTTTATATGCGTGTGAGTTAACCATTCTTAGTCTTCTTCTTCCCCCCCAACCTCCCAACCTTCTTCTTCTCCATTGATTAACCTGCAAAACAAAATTATAAGTATATATATAGTTGGGTTGTAGAGAGAGTAGTTAGAGAGTGTGACGACCCGACTTTTCCAATCCCTCAGGTATAGGAAAGGCCGGTTCGCCAACCTATCGAATAAACGATAAGCCGGACAAACAAGGCACATATCAGAGTAAAGCGCAATAAATATTCATAGCTAAAATAAATGCGGAAGCAATTAAAAGTAAAGAACCATCGATGATGGCCGACCATCATCGAAATATGGCTCATAACAAAAATCAGCGTCAAGTATAAAACTATAATATCCAACTAAAATGGGCCCACAAATTCAAGTCTAACTCTCACCACAAATAAGAAAATCAGTAAGTTCTATACTGGGAAAAACTCCTCAGGAGGAACCTCAAGCTCTTCCTCAGGCACGTAGTCAGGATCAGTCTCACAGCCCTGAATAGCCACGTCAATACCTGAACCTGTGACGTATAGTCGGAGTGAGCAAACCAACAAAGCTCAGTAGAAGAAAGACATCTACGGCATTTTACTTTAACTAACATGGTTTCAAAACAAATATCGGAATATAGCTTGTCAAACATATAAGCAGATAATAAACTGAATTTAGGTGCGAAAATCATATGTAAGATTTATTTCTAAATGTGTGAAAACAGTTTCAAGAATAAATGCAGTGTTTCAGTGTCTTAGTTTCTCTAATTTCTATATGCAAAGTTCAGTAATTCATGACTTAATCCTCAACTTAAAATACCTCCCAAGTAAACTATATCTCGAGAGCAGGAATATAGCCGATGGGAACCCCTACCTACCATCGTCGTTCATGAACCCTTTTTCAGGATGCAACAAGCTCCTGCGTAATGAGGGAAACTTGTGCCAGGAAATTGTTCAGGAATTTTTGAGGGGTCGTTCAGGTCAATCATAAAACAAATGCAGATACTAATATAAATCAGATGCAAGTCTCTTATACATAGTTCAGGTTCTTGATTTCAGATTTTCAGAGCTTAAGCAGATTCAAGTTTCAGGATTCAGGTAGATTTAGATTTTCAGTCATTCATATCAATTTCAGTTTATAGATATGATTTCAATGGCATATAAATAGAATATCAGAAGATGAGATTCTCCTACCTAAAACTTGAGTTATGAAGTCAAGTAAGGTCCTATTGATGGCCTCTCGCCCTCAATCTACATCACAATATACGTTCATGCATTAAGATTAACTCTAATTACTAATAATATAGACCTATTTAAGTGTTTTCTCAAAAACAAGTCAAAACAGGCAAGTTGCGTCAATCCTAGAATTTGATGTAATATTCTTATATATTTTTTACCATAAAGACGATTGATTTATGAGTTGGTAAAAACATGAAAGTTGTAGATTCTTCCATTAGCTTTCCAACGCAAAAAGAATCATCTCAATCAGAATTTGGGATAAAAAGTTATGACTAAAATACTAAGGCAATGTCGGAGTTCGACAACACCTCGCTCGAGCGATGATAATAGCTCGCTCGAGCGAGATCCTTCAAAACTTTCTCGCTCGAGCAATGACAAAAGCTCGCTCGAGCGAGGCAGGGAATGCCTTTTGAGTATTTTAATGTATCCTCACTCGAGCAATGATAATAGCTCGCTCGATCGAGCTACAGTGACGCGATTTCGCTCGTTTTCACCCGAATCGAAACCCATACATCCCAAAGCAAAACCCATGGCTAATCTAATGATTTTAATCAAAAAGTTTAATTAAAACGTACCTTTAATCTAAGGATTCCTAAATTAGAAATGAGTCACGCGAATGGAGCTTCGGAACGAAACCGACGGGTTTCCTCAACGATTCGCGCCACGATCGATCCCACGAGTTCACAGAGACAACTCCAACACGTCCCCAATGATCTCAACCTCTCCCAATAGCCAACTAGAATCCAAGGTTGATTCAAATTCTTTCTAAGGTTTAAGTGTTTTCAACAAAGAGGGTTCTAAAGAAGGAGGTTTTCTAAACCGATCTCCTACGATGATTGAAGAAGAGAGAAGACGGAGTTTCACACGGTTGGGTAACTATCAAACAACTACGGTTCTTCACGGCACTCACGTCTCTTCCTCTCTTAACAAAACCTAGTATAATACGGGAATGCAATTCCTTCTTATAATAGGATTGCTCACAAAGTTAAGCACACACACACCTCTTATGTATTATACACTTCTAATTTTAAAACTCAAGTCCGGTGTTGAGCGGCCACACCGAGGTCGGTGCACAACTTTCGCACGAGGATCCAAATGGGCTCTAAATTAAAATATGTCCGCATAATCACATCTAGATAAAAATCCAAAACAAATGGTGACGTCGGTTGCCGAGCCGAATACACACACAGGGTCAGTCTAACTCGGGTTCAAAATACGGGTCTTTACATTCTACCCTCCTTAGGAATTTTCGTCCTCGAAAATGTGCGAATAGCTAAACCGAACTGCGGTAAGTCCTTATCCTAACACCAGTATAAAGCAAAATCGCAACAGTCTAAAGTCTAAAAGAACTTTGGTCGCAATGCGGTAGGCTTCACTAAGCACGCTTTCAAGGGTCGGGATCCGTAGTAACCTGGATGTACTGCGTGTGGCATCCCATACTGCCATAGAGGATTGCATCCGTACATGGATGCATACCTTCCCAAGTGTCACGTGCATGGAAACATACTTCACCATGACACAAACCTAGCACACACACCTACCTCACCCTTTTGGTAATTATTTGAGCAGAAATTTCAGATGTCAGAATCGAATACTTATTCAGAAGCATGATCACATGCCTAGTAACATGTTCTAACTGATGACACGGGTTCCAATAGACATACGGTTCTAACCGAGAATGAATAAATATGACATTTAAAATTTTATTGTGTGATCGCTATAGATATATATGTAAAGCATCGATGTTACGAATCAATTTAACATTGAAGATTTTGAAGAAATTCTCCTTTTTTTTTTTTTTTTTTTTTTTGAAGCAAATTCAAGAATTTAAAGGTACGTATGGTTTTCTTACATAACTATAGTTTACAATATACCTCACTCGAAAAGTTGTGGAAATTGCTCGCGAATCTCCGCTTCACGCTCCAGTGTGGCTTCCTCTGAAGAATGGTTCCGCCACTTCACGAGTACTAAGGGAATGCCCTTTGTCCGTAAGATTTGTTCTTTACGATCCAAGATTCATATCGGTTCCTCAACCAAGGATAGGTCTTCTTGGAGCTCAATGGGCTGGTAGTCCAATACGTGAGTCGGGTCCTTAACATATCTTCGTAACATGGACAGATGAAACACGTTGTGCATTTCCGATAGCTGCGGTGGCAAGGCTACTCGATAGGCAACCTCGCCGACTCGACCCAATACCTCGAAAGGTCCAACATAGCGCGGACTCAGCTTCCCACGCTTCCCAAAATGCATCACGCCTTTTGTAGGAGAGATTTTGACAAATACGTTGTCTCCCACCTTAAACTCAACATGGTTCCTTTTCAGATCAGCGTAACTCTTCTGACGACTTTGAGCAATGTGTAGTCTCTCACAGATTAACCGAACTATCTCGGTTGCATTCTCCACGATCTCGGGACCTAAAATGAGTTTCTGACCCACTTCTTTCCAATTAAGCGGAGACTTGCACCGTCGTCCATACAAAGCTTCGTAGGGTGCCATGCCGATGCTAGCCTAGTAACTGTTATTGTAGGCAAACTCGACCAGCGGTAAATGTTGGTCCCATGACCCCTGAAAATCCAGCATGCAAGCACGTAACATATCTTCTATAATCTGATTCACCCTCTCGATTCGCCCATGATTACGAGGATGGAATCTTGTATCTTGTAATCGAGCCTAGAGCCCATTCCTTCTTGAAATCGTTGCCAAAATTGAGATGTGTACATCAGGTCTCTATCGGATACGATACTGACCGATATACCATGCAGCCTAACTATCTCCTTGATGTATAATTCTGCGAGCTTGTTGGCGGTATACGACGTATTATAAGGAAGGAAGTGTGCGGACTTAGTCAATCGATCCACAATGACCCAGATGGCATTGTGTTTTCTTAATGTTCTTGGCAATCCCAAAATAAAGTCCATAGAAATGGCCTCCCATTTCCACTCAGGTTTCGGTAGTGGTTGCAACAGTCCTGCCGGATTTTGATGATCCACCTTTACTTGCTGACACACAAGACATCTCGAGACATACACAGCGACATCTTTCTTTAAACCTCTCCACCAAAAGCTTTTCTTTAAGTCCTGGTACATCTTGGTACTGCCAGGGTGAATAGCGTACATAGACTTATGAGCCTCTTCCAAAATAGTGTCCCGAAGCTCAGTACTAGTTGGTACGCATACCTGATTTCTAAACAACAAAGTGCCATCATCTTTGATAGAAAAATCTAGTTTACTTCCCCCCATCACATCCCGTCTGATAGCCATAAGTTCATCATCCATCATCTGAAGTCTGTGAATGTTCTCATAGAGAGTGGAACGAATCACTAGCGTAGCCATTAATGCACCTGAACCTTTTACGTCAAATCTCATGCTACTTAGAGCCATATCTTCCAATAGATGCCATCGTCGCACCCTTGCGGTGAGATGTGATAACTGAGTAGAGAACTTTCGACTTAACGCATCTGCCACTACGTTTGCTTTCCCGGGGTGGTACTGGATGGTACAATCATAATCTTTCAAGAACTCCATCCATCGACGATGTCTCATATTCAACTCCTTCTGTGAGAAGAGATACTTGAGGCTCTTATGATCGGTAAATATATCGAAGGTCTCCCAATAAAGGTAATGCCTCCAGATCTTTAGAGCAAAAATCACTGCTGCCAACTCAAGATCATGCATCAGGTAATTCTTCTCATGGTCTTTTAGTTGTCTAGACCCATAAGCAATGACTCTCTCATTCTGGTTAAGCACATAGCCTAAACTCCCATATGATGCATCCTTTGTATCTTAAAGCCTCCCACGATGGTATAGCAATCTTGTGCGATAGTCAATCGTTTCTTGAGTTCCTGAAAACTTTGCTCACACTGCTCTGTCCAATCAAATTTAGTATTCTTCTTCGTAAGTTGTGTAAGATGACCTGACATCTTGGAGAAGCCCTCCACAAACCTTCTGTAGTATCATGCCAAACCAAGGAAACTACGAACCTCCGTAACGGTCTTTGGCTGTACCCAATTCATCACTGACTCAATCTTTCTTTGGGTCAATCAGAATACCGGTCTAGATAACATGGCCTAGAACGACTGCTCAAGCCAAAACTCACACTTACTAAGTTTTACATATAACTGATGGTCTCTAAGGGTTTGTAGAGCCACTCGCAGATGTTGCTCATGTTCTTCTCGCGTCTTTGAATAGATGAGGATGTCATCTACAAAAACCACTACAGACTTGTCCAAATGTGACTTGAATATCCGATTCATCAAATCCATAAATGACGCGGGAGCGTTTGTCAACCCAAATGGCATGACCAAGAACTCGTAGTGCCCATATCGAGTTCTGAACGTTGTCTTCTGAATGTCTTCAGACTTAACTTTCAATTGATGGTAGCCTGACCTCAAGTCGATCTTCGAGAAGAACCTTGCTCCTTGTAACTGATCGAACAGATCATCAATTCTTGGAAGTGGATAATGGTTCTTAATTGTCAACTTATTTAGCTGGCGGTAATCGATGCAAAGCCGCATTGAACCATCTTTCTTCTTTACAGATAGAACCGGTGCTCCCCAGGGTGACACACTCGGTCTGATAAAGCCCTTATCTAGCAGTTCCTGAAGCTGCTCCTTCAACTCTTTCAATTCTGCAGGCGTCATTCGATATGGAGCTTTTGATACTAGTTCAGTACCCGGCACTAACTCAATCGCAAACTCAATCTCCCTGTTAGGTTGTAATCCAGGTAGATCTTCAGGAAAAACATCTGAATACTCGCAAGCAATCGTAATATCTGCCATATTTTTCTTCTCCTCTTTATGATCTTGCAAGTAGGCCAGATAACCACAACACCCGTTCCTCATCATACGGTCTGCTCGAATGGTAGAGATAAATGGTATCACACAAGATTTGACTCCGCAAAATCGAAAAGATTTTCTCTTCGACGGGTGGAATGTTACAATCTTTCGAAGACAATCCACGCTCGCATGGTAAGTAGATAACCAATCCATCCCTAGTATCACGTCGAACCCTTCCATGCTAAAAATGATCAAATCAGCCAGCCCGTCGTGGTCTTCGATCATCACAATCAACCGATTGACACATGGTATCGGTGCTCCGAGTTGCCGTAGGAATTGACACCGCCAAGATGAAATCAAGGGCCCGGGAATGATTCCCAACTTCTCGTGAACAATGGAGTAACAAAGAATGTGTAGACCCGGGGTCTATCAACACTCGCGCTTCGGTTTTGCTTACATCGCTCCCCCGATGCATAAAAAGGGTACCTTAGTTTAGACAAGCGTTTCAATTAAAAGTTTCTAAGCATGTGTGTTCATCCATAACTTATTAACAAAATTTATTAAATATCAAGCAATTATATATAACACATAAAATAAGAAGACATCTCAACTTTTAATAATACCTTGGATCACGTGCGTTCGATGTTTTGACTTCTTGGATTACCATAAGCATCGACCTTCGACCTTGAGCGATGGTCGGGTCGATCTCTGATGAAGCCGAACTAGTTCTTCCCTTGTCCTCCTGAGGACAATCCTTAACCATGTGTCCGATTGTGCCACACCGAAAACAGGCTCCAGTGTTCCTCCTACAATCCTCGGTCTTGTGTGGTTTCCCGCACCTTAGGCACATAGTGATCGAAATAAAAGATGGTGCAGAGGATCCTGTGCCTGAGCTCCACTAGCCGTAGAACCCCGGTCATCGGAATGCATGTGATGATCGCCAATCTCGATAAGGGGTCGGTCAGAAAATGTTGGTCTAGAAAATGCAGGTTGAATAAGGTTCACTGGCGGCTTTGTAAACTTGGCCCTCTTATTTTCATAAGTACCTGACTGCCCTTGTACAACCCTGTCCTTGTTCGGCTGACTGCTTCTCAAAAACCGCTTTTGAATTTCTTCCTCTGCTATGAGGGCCTTTGACAGTACTCCTCCATATGTTTCCATTTCCCACATAGCCACGCTCTCCTGTATACTCGGCCTAAGACCCAGCTGAAATTTTCTGGCCTTCATCATATCGGTGGCCACATGTTGAGGTACAAACCTCGAAAGTCGCGTGAACTCATCTCCATACTCACGCACTGACATTGTCCCCTGCTTCAGCTCGATGAACTGAACTTCCATCTGATGCCTAACGATCTTGGGAAAGTACTAATCGTTGAACGCCTCGATAAACTCAGCCCATGTCCAAGGAGTATTGGGAAACTCCTGCTCCCTGTGTTTAGCCACGGACTTCCACCATGGTCCAGCCTGTCCGTCCAGTTTGAAGATTGCCCATCTAACCTTCTCGACATCGGTGCACTGAAGCACCTCGAAGATCTTTTCCATCTCATCCAACCAACCTTCGGCTTCCATCGGGCCGGTCTGTCCAGAAAAATTTGGAGGTCTCATCCTCCTGAATTCAGCAAATCCTGATGATTGTTGTTGTTGTCGGTGAATCAGCTCTTCTTTGAAGCGATTACTGATCTGGCGAGCCATAGATGCGGTCTGCTGAGCAATGTTAGTGGCCAGACTTTCCAACACTTGTTCCATTCTTTCACCCTGACCTCTATCAACTCCGGCTCCTATAGGGACTGCATTAGAACCGGTTGCGAAGGCAACTCCCCTCGATGTACCGACACCTTCAGGAATGTCCTCTAAAGGCACCGTCCTACCTCTGCCTCTGCCTCTAAATCTTGGGGGCCGCTGATCATCATTGTGAACACCACAACATCAGTCAACGTTGATTGTAAAGACAATCACACACAATACTAGTGATTCTGGACCTAACGACATGACTCTGATGCGAATTGTACCGGGTCACGGTTGGGTTCTCATGGGTCCTTAGAGAATCTAAAAACCATGGCTCTGATACCAACTATGATGACCCGACTTTTCCAATCCCTCAGGTATAGGAAAGGTCGGTTCGCCAACCTATCGAATAAACGATAAGCCGGACAAACAGGGCACATATCAGAGTAAGGCGCAATAAATATCCATAGCTAAAATAAATGCGGAAGCAATTAAAAGTAAAGAACCACCGATGATGGCCGACCATCATCGAAATATGGCTCATAACAAAAATCAACGTCAAGTATAAAACTATGATATCCAACTAAAATGGGCCCACAAATTCAAGTCTAACTCTCACCACAAATAAGAAAATCAGTAAGTTCTATACTGGGAAAAACTCCTCAGGAGGAACCTCAAGCTCTTCCTCAGGCACGTAGTCAGGATCAGTCTCACAGCCCTGAATAGCCACGTCGCATGAACACATGACGTATAGTCGTGAGCTAACCAACAAAGCTCGATGAAGAAAGACATCTGACATTTTACTTTAACTAACATGGTTTCAAAACAAATATCGAAATATAGCTTGTCAAACATATAAGCAGATAATAAACTGAATTTAGGTGCGAAAATCATATGTAAGATTTATTTCTAAATGTGTGAAAACAATTTCAAGAACAGATGCAGTGTTTCAGTGTCTTAGTTTCTCTAACTTCTATATGCAAAGTTCAGTAATTCATGACTTAATCCTCAACTTAAAATACCTCCCGAGTAAACTATATCTCGAGAGCAGGAATATAGCCGATGGGAACCCCTACCTACCATCGTCGTTCATGAACCCTTTTTCAGGATGCAACAAGCTCCTGCGTAATGAGGGAAACTTGTGCCAGGAAATTGTTCAGGAATTTTTGAGGGGTCGTTCAGGTCAATCATAAAACAAATGCAGATACTAATATAAATCAGATGCAAGTCTCTTATACATAGTTCAGGTTCTTGATTTGATTTTGAGCTTAAGCGATTCGTGTTTGATTCGTAGATTTAGATTTTCAGTCATTCATATCAATTTCAGTTTACAGATGTGATTTCAATGGCATATGCAAGTTCAAAGATTTTAATTCAAAATATCCATGCGAATTAAAATAGAATACTGTAAAGATGAGATTCTCCTACCTAAAACTCGAAGTTATGCGAAGTCAAGTAAGGTCCTATTGATGGCCTCTCGCCCTCAATCTACATCACAATATACGTTCATGCATTAAGATTAACTCTAATTACTAATAATATAGACCTATTTAAGTGTTTTCTCAAAAACAAGTCAAAACAGGCAAGTTGCGCCAATCCTAGAATTTGACATAACATTCTCATATATTTTTGACCATCAAGACGATTGATTCACGAGTTGGTCAAAACATGAAAGTTGTAGATTCTTCCATTAGCTTTCTACCACAAAAAGAATCGTCTCAATCGGAGTTCAGGATAAAAAGGTATAACTAAAATACTAAGGTAATGTCGGAGTTCGGCAATACCTCGCTCGAGCGATGATAATAGCTCGCTCGAGCGAGATCCTTCAGAACTTTCTTGCTCGTGCGATGACAAAAGCTCGCTCGAGCGAGGCAGGGAATGCCTTTTGAGTATTTTAATGTATCCTCGCTCGAGCGATGATAATAGCTCGCTCGAGCTACTGATGGCCTGTGATTTCGTTTTCACCCACCCATACATCCCAAAGCAAAACCCATGGCTAATCTAATGATTTTAATCAAAAAGTTTAATTAAAACGTACCTTTAATCTAAGGATTCCTAGATTAGAAATGAGTCACGCGAATGGAGCTTCGGAACAAAACCGACGGGTTTCCTCAACGATTCACGCCGCGATCGATCCCACGAGTTCACAGAGATAACTCCAACACGTCCCCAATGATCTCAACCTCTCCCAATAGCCAACTAGAATCCAAGGTTGATTCAAGTTCTTTCTAAGGTTTAAGTGTTTTCAACAAAGAGGGTTCTAGAGAAGGAGGTTTTCTAAACCGATCTCCTACGATGATTGAAGAAGGGAGAAGACGGAGTTTCACACGGTTGGGTAACTATCAAACGACTACGGTTCTTCACGGCATTCACGTCTCTTCCTCTCTTAACAAAACCTAGTATAATACGGGAATGCAATTCCTTCTTATAATAGGATTGCTCATAAAGTTAAGCACACACACACCTCTTATGTATTATACACTTCTAATTTTAAAACTCAAGTCCGGTGTTGAGCGGCCACACCGAGGTCGGTGCACAACTTTCGCACGAGGGTCCAAATGGGTTCTAAATTAAAATCTGTCCGCACAATCACATCTAGATAAAAATCCAAAATAAATGGTGACGTCGGTTGCCGAGCCAAATACACACACAGGGTCAGTCTAACTCGGGTTCAAAATACGGGTCTTTACAGAGAGAGAGAGAGAGCAGAAAACAGAGTCCCAACCTCCCAACCTTTTCTTCTCCTCTGGGTTCACCTGTAAAACAAAAATTATAAGTAAATATAGCTATAAATATCTGCAAATTAATGATACGAATGCATATATGCATATATTCGAACTTATGTGTGTGTTTAGCAATGGGACAAATCCCTCCTCCAACTTCTTCTGCTTGTTCCCACATCCCTGCAACAATAATCCCAAATAGTGCTAAGCTAATACATACATACATACATACATATATATATATATAAGTATATAATATATTTATATATATAGATGAGTATATAATATACATATTTATATGAGAGAGACCCAACCTATAATAGAAAAATTTAGAGAGAGAGAGAGGACCCAACATTTAGCACAGAGAAATTTAGAGAGAGAGAAAGAAGGCCCAACCTTTAACACTCTCAATGCATGCAATATACATGTATGCGTTAAAGATTGTTACTTGTTCCAATTTCCAAACTAAAATGAAGTGTTCCATTCTGAGTTGGTGGCTTATATATAACTATTTTTTTAGCTTGTTTAATTTTATTTCCATGTATGGTGAATAATGCTCCTGGTGCTTAGTCAGTAGCTTGTCATATAAATGAGATGTTGAAAGTTGGAGGTATGCAGTGTGAGGAAAATGATTGGTATTGATATTGGCGATTGGCACACTTAATTATTGTCTCATACTATCATATGCACATAATTGCATCAGGTTGGTTCCTAACTATATGAGGTTGTCATCTTTTTTAGGTTAACCTCATATGTAACAACCCAGATTTTTGACTTTATTTTAACGGTGTTAGATGATGTACCACACCATGCACTGTACTAATACTCCACACCGAAATCGGAACCCACCCTTTATAATGGAAATTTTCTAGTTTTTCTTATATCAAAATTAGACTCATTGCGAAATGCTACTCGATACGATTCCAATGATATATAATTTGACGATTTCTGATAAGAATATAAAAAGTTATGCCCATTTTAAGTGATGAAACAAGTTAAAGGGTATAATTGTTATTTCAGGACAAAAACACCAATTGCTTTGGTGTTTATATAAAGCGCTGGAACGAAATCTTTTCTCAAGCTATCCAAGTCACGTATGAATTCTTCTTCCGTGTAAAAACTCTTATTTCATTAAATCGTCTACGAAAAGTGTTAATTAGAGTTGACCTAAAACTTCTTATCATTATAAATAAAACTTTAAATACTCTCTACTCTCTATAATAAAAAATTATTTTCTCTCAAGACTTAGACGAGCTGACACCTTGGGCATCGACCATTTCAACCCGAATCGCCATTGATCTACCGTTCACGCTTCAAGAGGTGGGTACCCATCAATCCATCTTGTTCTTCTCAGTTCCCGTCACGTAAGATGCATTCGATCGTGCATCGACGGGTTTCAAAAAAAATTTTAAACCCAAATATCTCATAAATTAATAGACCTATATGTTTAATATAATACTTTCCCTTGAAAGTATTATATTTGTAAGTTGGGTTTATATGTTATTTCTCTTTTCTTTTTCAAGAACTCTTTTGTTTGGGCTATTAATATTTTACCTTCTATTAGATCTGAATATTTAATATGTCTACTTTTTTTTAAATCTACATACTAATTAAACATGAATATCTTTAAGTATAATAAATCTGTATGTTTAGTATTTTATTTTTCTATTAAATTGCATGAACTGTAAGTCGGGTTATATGTTATTTCTCTTTTCTTTTTTAAGAATCATTTTGTTTGAGCTATTAATATTTTAGCTTCTATAAGGTCTGCATATTTAATATTTTACCTCTTTTAAATTTATAAATTAATTAAACTCTAATATTTATAAATGTGATAGATTAACTTAATTGGAATAATACCATATGATATTGTTTATTTCTAAATCTATATAATTAGTAATTTACCCATTTTACTAAAAACTATAATGACATATTATTGTTGCAAGTCTATATTATTATTTATTTAAAATTAGTTAAACTCAAAAATTAAAGTATATTTTATTCTATTTAAAAGAATAATAGATTACACCATCTTGAAGTTTCGAGTCCGAACTCATGGCTACGAACTCAAATTCGCGTCCACGAACCTGAGCTCGCGACTATTGATGCACCGGTCCCGGTATTTTGGCCATACTTTTTTCCTCTGACCTCAGATTAATACGAATCTTGTGGCATTAGAAAGAAGGCAGCGAGCTTTACAACTTTGTGTGAAATAGTTATTTCACGAATCTGACATTTTAGAGGTCAAAATAGAGCAACAAGTCGGGTTCAGTTTTGAATGACTCAAGGTTACTCAAATTTAGTGTTATTTTTTAATTTTTATGACCAAAGTTCCTATGTATATTATATCTTAAGGTCTTTCGATCAATGGACATGATAAATTATAATTTAATAATTATAAATATCATTTAATTTAATTATCTAATTATTATATATATATCAATTTATCGCTTCAACCCGACCTCTTTGATAACCCAAAGTGTCAAAAGTTCGATACCTCGTGAAAATCGAACTATAACCTTCACGTTTCCAAAATCATAATAATAACTTTATTTTATATTTGTATTGATGTGAATGTAAATAAAAATATGTATAAACATAACTAAATCTAAATATAAATTTATATTATGCATATGATAATTTTGCGTTTCTATCTTGATCACGTTATACGAGTTATGAATATGTTAGGTCATATGTACATTAGTATATGAGATCATGCCTACGCTTGAGCGTGGTGACTCACTAAGATGATATCGAAGCGAGGAATACATCGTATTTATATTCCTTATAACTCATGGTGGTATGAGACATCATGACGAGTTGGGTGAGTGCAAATTTAGTATAATCTTTTATACGGTGACATATGTGGTGACCCTATTGATGTGATTTTTTAATGTGATGTTTTACTCGCAAGTGCACGAATCGGTTTGTATATAGTGGGTGCGGAGTACGAGATCGTTCCCACGAGGATTAATTTTGAAATATCTAAAAGGGACAAGCAATTCTAGAAATCTATTAAGATCTAACAGTATTCTACCAATTTTATGATTGAAGCGATTGATGAGATGGTAATTAATGACTACAAAAATAAAACTTAATTGATGATTCAAAAGTAAAGGTAAAGATGATGATAAAGATGAAGATACTAAATCCTCCCATCTTTGGTCCGTTCTTCCTATAATATAAATCTAAGGATTAAATTATGAGATATTTCATTGATAACAAACATCTTTTATGGAAGATCAATGGTCAACACCCTAATAGGCTCCACGTTGCATCCCTGCAATCAAGACTTAGATGATTTTCATATATAGATCTGGGATCAAGGGCATGGCTAGGCACACATGATCTCAGGTTCAAATAAAAATCATCTCCAAAGTGGGTGAAAATTCCAACAAGAATACCACTTACAAATCTGAAATCAAGGGCATGGCTAGGCACACTTTATTCAGATTAAGATAAAATTACCATTACAGAACCAAGATCCAGGGCATGGCTCGGCACACTCGATCCCAGAACATAATCGTAATTAGATCCACACGATGAAAGCAAAAAGACCATAACAATGATTGGGTAAAATTACCGTCACAGATTTGAGATCCCGGGCATGGCTCGACACACGCGATCCCGATTAGTGGCGGGGATTTCATCCGTTCATGATAACACAACAACCATAAAGTAAAATCTCATATTTTAATCCTAAATTTATATTATTAAAAGTACATCCCTCGGATGGGAATCATTAGATCCCCATCCCTATAAATTTAGCCACACATATTGTAAGTAAATGACATAAACAAATAAAGACGGGAAAATAACATTAATTAAAATTACCTCAAACTTTAAAAGAAATTACGTTGATCCACAAATATGATGATCTTCAGAAACGAAATTAATGCAGGAATAAACTTTGAACAAAATTTAGGAATGAGTACTGAAAAATTAAAGGGAACAAAACTCTCAAAAGAATAATAAAATTTCCCTATTTCTATCTCTAACTATGAAAAATAATGGCTAAAAACTAAGAACTCTAAAACTAAAACTCTCTCCTAAAATTAATTCTCTCTAAGTAATTCCTACATTATTCTAATTCTCCTCTCTTTTCATCCGAAGTGTTTGAGTCGCTTTAAATAGACCCTCGTCGCGGGAGTCTCCTAAGCCAATATTTTCGGGTCGATTAATCGACCAGGGAGGGTCGATGCATCGAGTCGCCAAAAAGTCCCAAAAATCTGCTTTACAGTGTCAGTTTCGTGTCAGACTCTGACTCTGCCTCGATTAATCGACCTATAGGGTCGATGCATCGACCCCAGAAATCCGTAAAATTCAGCACTTTTTCTTGGTTCAGACACTTCTTCGGTATTTTGGCCATAACTTTCTGTCTCAAACTCGGATTGAGGTAATTCTTACGCCGTTGGAAAGCGGACGAAAAGATCTACAACTTTCATATTTTGACAATTTCGTAATTCGGCCAGTTTGAAGGTCCAAATTTAGCCGCAAGTCACACCAAGTTCTTGATTACCCGAAGTTGCAGTGTTTTGACATTATATTCAGAATTCTTGGGCTGTTTTCTATACTTGGCGTGTATTTACCTGAAACACTTCAAATCTAATCATTCTCATCAGATTGCCTTCATCGGACAGCTAAATATAGGTATTTAGGGGTGAAATATCATCATTTTTCAGTACTCATCATACCCCCAAACCTACACTTTGCTAGTCCTCGAGCAAAGCAAACTAAAGAAAATAAATGCCACTTTCGTAGGGAACACGATTGCACTTAGCCTATGCAACAAGCCTTTAAACTCCTAGGTGATCCTAGTGGAGGAGTTGTGTCTCCTGAGGGTTTACAGTGAAGTTACCCACAAACTTCAATACATTTTTGAAATCATCGATAAAATTGAGTTTTCAAAACATGATTTTGATAACATATATACCATTCAAAAACAAAAATCATTAATCAATTCAACACGCGAATTTTCAATTTTAAATAACAATGTTATACTAATCATACTAATATCCCTGCAAATTAGTCTAATGCTCAAATCGTTAGATAGCTCATCCATTCATGCCTAAACATGAAGTGTGTGCATAACCAAACCAAAATTCATTCATCTCATAACTAGTTCAAACGGAAAACTGTTGGATCTGTTGTTTTGACTCAATCCTCACTTTAGGTATACTCTCAAAATATAAAGACACCGATGATAGATAAGTTTTCGCACATATGTGAGAGGTCAATACAAAGTAAAATAAAAAGGTCTCACATGATAAATGAAACACGATGCAATCAATGAACAAAAATAAATTTCATAAGAAGATACTTGTATATCCTAAGCATGTCATATCAAGTGTCATAAGTTTCACATATTTACTCTCCACAAGGCAGTTACTAATGCAAGATCAGATCATGAAGGTCTTTTTAGGGTTGTAATGGGGCTCAGGAAAGGGTAAGAAATAATTGGAAGTTGGGATTCAAAGTTTCTGAGAAATTGGAAAAGAAACTCCTTTTAGATTTTTTCTATTTCTCTTCTTTTTCTTTTCTAATCTCTCACTATTTTTTTCCAATTTTTTTCTATTTTTCTCAACTCTCTTTTTCTTTTGAATTTCCTTTTCTTGAAGCACCTCATATTTTTCATTATTTTTCACAATTTTTTTTCTTTTTCTCCCCCCTTTTTTTCTTTTTATTTTTGCCATACACTCTCAGTAAACGCCACAACTCAGTATCTCTCCACTTACTCTCTTTTCGTTCACTCTCATCCCTCGTTCCTAATTTCTCAGAAATAAGAAGGGTAAATTGAATTTTCAGAAATGGTGAAGGATTAAAGGTTAACGTGGCTTATCAAAGAATGTATAAAGGTAAATTTTTCAATAGGCTCAAAGGGGTACTAGAAAGATAAATTTATTTGAGGTGGGATATTTTAAGCACAAACGAGCCAAAGATGGCCTTCAATCATGTCCTTAAAAGATAGTAACTTTGCCTATTTCTCTTGAGTAGATATATAGTACATTCTAACATAATGATATAAATTTGATTTCATGCAAAGTCACAAGTCAAAATGAAGTGTATGAGATTATGCAAAATAAGCCGTATTCAAAGAAAACTCCGAGTTTATATATTCACTCATCAATGACGGGAAATTAGCTCTAAAGCTCACTGGGTTTAGTCTCCACTGAGATCCTAAGATTCAACATTCAAAACAGTTCATCGATTTCTAAGTCTTAGCTTGGTATCAGTGTAAAAATTCTAGGCATGAATATCAAAATTATCTATAAAATATCACATTAAGCTTCATCATCTTAGATACAAGTAATCAAAATATGACACTATTATTCTCAAAATTAAATTCACATGCATCATCAACTAAAGTTTGAAAATAATCGTAAAATAATGTGCATGATGACTTCAAAATTTAAATTTTTTTTTTTTTTCAGATAAAATATATAAATGACGCAAAATAAATAACCATACCCCCAAACCTAAAGATGACAATGTCCGCATTGACTGAAAGAAGTAGCGCACCCCCAAACCTGTTTGAAAAAAAGTACCTCAACACAAAGATCAGGTGCAGAGAATATGTGCATCAAATTGGAACATGACAAAAAAATATATTGAAGGGAATATGGTTACACTATGTAGGGAAGGAAAAACAACCTAAACTAAACAAAATAAAAAAAAAAAGAAAAAACTAAAAAAATCATAAATCCTAAATCCTAAACTAAACATGAATCCAACTCTGTTAATCACTGGCAGGCGGACCCATCCACCTCGGGTCACTTAAATTGATATTCTTAGGCACAGGGAACAATTTCTCCCAAAGATCAAGGGGAAATTGATGAGACACCGCCGATGGTATGGATGGAGGTGGGGGGGCGAAAGTAGGAGATGAAGATGGGGGAGACGGTGACGGCATCACATCAATTATCTCGATATCAGTATTGAAGCACGGTGTAGGAGATCTGGAGCGATTTACCTTTTTTCGAGATGGTTCTCCCCAGTAAGGAATGATCATCGGATCGAGGTCGATGATTTCAACATTGTTTGGCATAAAAGGGACCGTCCGATGAGAGTGGCGCTCCCACTTTTTAACAGTCTCCTCCATCTTTGATAATCATGCTCTGGTGAGATATAATTATCGGGCCATAAGAAAGATTATGCAGAGTTAATGAAAAGTGAGCCTAAAGGTGAATATAAAGGGAAAAAATATATAGAGTTGGAGTAGGAGTGGAAAGAGGTGTCCTCCAAAAAAGAAACAATGAAAAGTGTGGCAGTACGTCTAAGGGAGTCCACGGTCGTGAGAAAAGAGGCAAATTAGAGTTCCAATAGGAGTGCCGTCGAAAAAAAAAAAAAAAAAACGGTGGGGTCGATTAATCGATCCCTGAAGGTCGATGCATCGACCCTTTGGGGGTCGATTAATCGACATGGGGGTCGATGCATCGACTCCCAAATTTTTTTTATTTTTTTATTTTAAAGATAGGGTCGATTAATCGAACCCCGAAGGTCGATGCATCGACCCTTTGGGGGTCGATTCATCGACTTAAATTTTTTTTTTTTTTTTTTTTTTTTTGTAAAAAAAAAAAAAAAACAAAACAAACCAAACGGAAAATTCACAATTGGGTTGCCTCCCAATGAGCGCTAGTTTAAAGTCGATAGCTCGACCTTGGGAATCGCTCAGTCAGGGTGAGCCAGTGGCTCACTCAAAGAAATAGTGTCAGAGAATGCAATCGCATTCTCAAGGCAATTTCAATGAGTTAACTCGAAAAACATTCCCGTGTTTCGGGTTGATAATATCTACTGCCCCATTGGGGAGTATTCGAGAGATTTTGAAAGGACCACTCCAACGGGTTTTTAGTTTCCCCGGAAATAGATGAAGTCGGGAATTGTAGAGTAGAACTAGTTAACCAACAACGAACGATTTCCGCAGAATAGATTGATCATGAACCCGTTTCATACGGTCCTTATACGATTTAGCACAGTCATATGCATCAGCACGGATTTCCTCTAATTCATTTCTTTGGAGACCCCTTTGGGTACCAGATTTTAGGAGATTGAAATTCAATGACTTAACGGCCCAAAATGCTCGATGTTCCAATTCAACCGGGAGGTGACATCCTTTACCAAAGACCAACCGATACGGCGACATGCCAATCGGAGTTTTAAATGCAGTTCTATACGCCCATAGAGCATCATTCAACTTTAACGACCAGTCTTTACGGTTCGGATTGATTGTCTTTTCTAAAATCCGCTTAAGTTCCCGATTAGAGACTTCAACTTGGCCACTTGTCTGAGGGTGGTAGGTGTAGCAACTTTGTGTGTGACACCATATTTCTTCATTAATTGGGTGAACACTTTATTGCAAAAGTGCTTTCCACCATCACTGATTATCGCCTTTGGAATGCCAAAACGTGAAAACACTTGATCCTTGAGAAATTTGATCACTACTTTGTGATCATTAGATTTACAAGACACGACCTCTACCCATTTCGAAACATAGTCAACACCGACAAGAATGAACGTATTTCCAAACGAATTCGGGAAAGGACCCATAAAATCGATCCCCCAAACATCAAATAATTCAACTTCTAAAATTGGATTGAGCGGCATCATGTTGCGCTGTGAGATTCGGCCTAGCATTTGACAGTTGTGACAGGATTTGCAATGTTGATGACAATCCTTAAATATCGTCGGCCAGTAAAAACCACTTTGAAAGATCTTTGCTGCAGTCTTTTTGGAACTAAAGTGACCTCCACAAGCTAACTCATGAGTAACGAGATGATTCGTGGTTGCTCGAGATTCGTGAATACATCTTCGTATGATTTGATCAGACGATATTTGAATAAGTACGGAGCTTGGGAAAAATAGTGTTTCACCCGAGCTAAGAAAATAGATTTCTCATTCTTCGACCAATGGTGAGGTAATTTCTCGGTGACTAGGAAATTGACAAGATCCGCATACCAAGGTGGGCAATCAATCCTGAACAACTGTTCATCCGGGAAGTGCTCCAAGATCGGAACAGGCTCGTCAGGTTTCTCAATAATTATTCGTGACAAGTGATCGGCCACCACATTTTCTGAGCCTTTCTTGTCCTTGATCTCCAAATCGAACTCTTGCAACAACAAGATCCACCTAATTAAACGTGCCTTAGTGTCTTTCTTAGCAAACAGATAATGCAGAGCAGCGTGATCTATGAATACCACGACTTTAGATCCTAATAAATAGGATCAAAATTTATCCAACGTGAAAACTACTGCCAAAAGTTCCTTTTCAGTGGTCGAGTAGTTCAGCTGGGCATCGTTGAGAGTGCGACTCGCATAGTAGATTACATGCGGTAATTTTTCTATTCGTTGCCCCAAAACAGCTCCAATTGCATAATCAGAGGCGTCGCATAATTTGACGGGAACTCCGGTTCGGAGATTGAATTATTGGAGCTTTTATCAATTCGACCTTAATGGTTTCAAAGG
Organism: Chloranthus sessilifolius; assembly: GCA_021018995.1. NCBI lineage: Eukaryota > Viridiplantae > Streptophyta > Magnoliopsida > Chloranthales > Chloranthaceae > Chloranthus > Chloranthus sessilifolius. The sequence continues at coordinate 24,804,442 of CM037597.1, read as the reverse complement.
CATAAACATTTATCATCAAAGATGAATGGGGCATCTTTGAAAGTAAGCGGAGCGGCCGTGCTATCTTCTTTGAAATCTTTAATAAAACGCTCATAAAAGCGTGGCCCGAAAAAGATCGATTTCCTTCACTCTCGGTGGTGGTAGGTCGGCAATTAAATCAACTTTAGCCTTTATCGACCTCAATACCACAGGACGATATGATGTGTCCCAAAACAATGCCATCTTTAACCATGAAGTGACATTTTCCCGATTAAGAACAAGGTTCTTCTCTCGCATCGTGCAAGCACTAGCGACAAATGATTCAAACAATCGACCAAGCTGTTTCCATGTATCGAAGTCGTCCATGAAGACTTCCAGAATCGCTCGACCATATCCAAAAATACTCGGCATACATCTTTGGAATGTAGGCGGTGCATTACAAAGTCCAAAGCGGCATTAAATCGGTGGGAGAAAGTACCAAAAGGACATGTGAAAGTGGTCTTCTCGATCCTCGTGCAATGACTATTTGGTTATACCCGGAATAGCCATCGAGAAAGCAATAGTACTCATGCCCGGCCAATCTTTCTAACATCTGATCGATAAACGAAAGTTGAAAGTGATCTTTCCTTGTCATCAAATTTAACTTCCGATAATCAATGCACACTCTCCACCCTGTTTGAATTTTTGTAGGGACCAGTATGTTTTCTTCATTCTTCACCACTGTGATTCCCGATTTCTTAGGGACCACTTGTGTGGGGCTGACCCATTTACTGTCCGAGATGGGGTATATGATTCCAGCATCTAAAAGTTTGATTACCTCATTTCGGACCACATCTTGCATTATAGGGTTCAGTCTCCTCTGTGGTTCCCTAGAAGGCTTAGCATTGTCTTCCAAATGGATTCGGTGCATACACACCGTCAGACTAATGCCTTTGATATCTTTTATCGACCAACCGAGGGCACTTTGGTGCTCTTTGAGTACGTTCATGAGTTGGCCTTGCTGATTCGCATCCAGTGTTGATGATATTATAACGGGTTGAGTTTCATTCTCCCCCAGGTAGGCATACTTGAGATTTTTCGGAAGAGGTTTAAGTTCTAAGGACACTTTCTCCTCCTCTTTCGGCTTTTCCTTGATTAATTCAATTTGAGTTCCACACTCTATTTCCTGTTCTTCACCGAGACGTGGTGTGGAGTCCAACATGTGATTTACTTCTTGGATTAGTTGATCCACATCGAAAATTTCTCCAAAATGCGCAAGGCAAGCTGCTAAAGGATCTTCAGATTCAGATGCATGAAATATTTCCTCTATAATTTCATTGAGTATGCATGCTTGTGCATGTTCATCATCCTCCATGGGCTGCTTGGCAATATTAAAAATGTTGAGTTCCACTGTCATATTCCCGAATGACAATTCATGATCCCGTTTCGACAATTGATCAGCGCATTGGAGGTTGCTAGGAATGGTCTTCCTAGAATCACTGAAATATTATTCTTCAAATTTGATGCCGGTTCAGTGTCTAGAACAACAAAATCTACAGGAAAGTAGAAAGAATCCACCTTGATGAGGACATCTTCCATAATTCCTCGAGGGATCTTTATGGACCGATCTAGCGAAGGGTCATCGCAGTGGTCTTAAGTTCTCCCAATTCAAGCTCCTTGCACACAGAATAAGGCAACAAGTTGACACTTGCTCCTAAATCCAAAAGGGCCTGATCAATACGATTATCGCCGATGATGATCGAGATTGTAGGACAACCTGGGTCCTTGTATTTGATTGGGAGCTTTGCTTGCAACACTGAACTAACCAGCTCGGCTAAGAAAGCCTTTTTCGGAATATTGGTCTTTCTTTTGATTGTGACCAATTCCTTCAAAAATTTAGCATAAGCAGGTACTTGACGGATGGCATCCAGAAAGGGAATATTAATTTTTAATTGCTTGAAAATCTCATTTATTCCTTCCACATCGCGATTTCTCAGTGGTGCCATCAATCTTTGCGGGTACGGTGCTTTCGGAACAAAACTTTTCTTCTGTTCACTCTTGTCATCTAATATTTCTTTTGCTTGTACTTTGTCATCAATTTCTTCTCTCTCTTCAAATTGCGTCTCTCTATTAGACTCTTCCTCCTCCTTTGGCAACATTACTTTGTTATCGACCTGCTTTCCAGATCTCAATGTTGTGATTGCCCGAATTTGTTGTTGATTCTCCTCTTGTGTTGACGTTGATGTTTGTTCAACAACCATTTGGCCCCTTGGGTTAGGAACAGGTTGGCTTGGATGCCAATTGCCCAATTTGGGTCTCTATTTTAGAGATTGAGGACGTGTGAGAATGAATGAGTTTCATCAGGTCCTCAGTAGAAGGAGTTTGTGTATGAGGACGTTGGGTAGGATTTTCCTGTGGGTTGTTAAATCCAGGTGGTGGAAAGGTCGGCACAAAATTTTGTTGTGGTTGGTTTTGATAACCTCCCATTGGTTGTTTAAACTGAAAATTCTGGTTCATTTGCCGTGGCTGCCCAACCTGATTTTGATTGTATGGAAATTGATTTGGGTTATTGAACCCTTGCTGCTGAAATTGCCCTTGACCGTAGTTCTGCTGCGGTCCTTGGTTGAAATTTTATTGGGGATAAAAATTCGTCCCCTGTTTCCTGGGTTGCATTCTTTGATTATCTTGTTTCCATGAGAAATTTGGGTGGTTTCTCCAGCTATTTGGGTTATTCTCATTGAAAACGTTTCCTTGATTCCGCCCATAATTATTCACAATATTTAGCTGTTCAGATGTGTCTTCATGATAGTTCTGCATTGAAGGACAATCATCTGCCATATGCATTGGACTTGCACAAATTGAACATGGCTCAGGTTGTGTATTGACCATATGCACATTCTTCTTTAATTTCAATTCCTCCACTTGTTGAGTGAGGAAATCAATTTTAGCCATCAGATCTGGGGAATCCTTTACTACGTATAGTCCTCCTTTCTTGGTTGAACTCCCGACTTGATCACGGGCTTTGACTGATTGTTCGAGTCTTTGTGAAATCCATCTTTGAGAATCCTCGGCTAGCTTTTCTAGAAAGCATAAGATTCGGTTTCTTTAAGGCTCGGGAATCCTCCGCCATTCATTGACTCCACCGGATGTCTATTTGGTTGATTTAATCCATTGTAGAAACGAACATCTCCACTTTGAGTATCCATGGTGCGGACATTTGAGTAAGAGATCCATGAATCTATCCCAAGCTTCATATAATCTCTCATCTTCCTCTTGCGTGAAATCCGTGATTTCACGTCTAAGACATAAATCTTCGCCATAGGAAGAACTTTGTGAAACTTTTTGACCATCTGATCCCAGGTGGTTATGGATCCCGATGGTAGAGAATTTAACCATGCTTTTACTTTATCCTTTATAGAAAAAGGAAATAAGCGCAGCCTAACAGATTCTTCGCTGAAATTTTGGTAAACAGATGAGCAGACTTCGACGAAGTCTTTAACGTCGGTATGGATCTTCTCGCCCATGCCATGAAAGATTGGAAGGATTTGGATGACATTTGTCCAATTTCAAACCGCCACCGTGTGTATGGGTATATAATACATGATGGGGTATTTGTAGTTATCGGAGAAAACAGTTCTCTCAATGTTGGTTCTTCCTCTTGTTCGAGTTGCCCATTCATGTTGTCAGTCATATTGACTTCAGTGGATGATTCACTTAAAAATTTCTGCCTTGATCTAGCGTCCTTACGGTTTGACCGGCAGACACGTTCGATCTCAGAATTTAACGGTTCTAAATTTCTCTCTTTAGAAGACCTAGTGTGCATGCAAATGATGCACAGAGTGGAGGTTTCAGGCAAGAAAACCTCAAAAGAAAAATATTTTATTTTTTTTATTTTTTTTATTTTTTATTTTTTAAATTAAAATTTTAAAATTGAAATTTTTGAAATTTTTTTTTATTTTTTTATTTTTTTATTTTTATTTTTTTTTTATAAATTGATTGATCGAGTCACACTCGATCAATCGAGGCAAGGTCGATGCATTGACAATGGGGGTCGATGCATCGACTCCCAGCAAATTTTTTTTTTTTTTTTTTTAATTAAGCAGAAATACTATTTTAATCCTCGAAATTTCCTAAAATTTATTGTCTACCAAAAATTCAGATTTTCTTAATTTGATCCCCGGCAACGGCGCCAAAAACTTGATGTGATTTTTTAATGTGATGTTTTACTCGCAAGTGCACGAATCGGTTTGTATATAGTGGGTGCGGAGTACGAGATCGTTCCCACGAGGATTAATTTTGAAATATCTAAAAGAGACAAGCAATTCTAGAAATCTATTAAGATCTAACAGTATTCTACCAATTTTATGATTGAAGCGGTTGATGAGATGGTAATTAATGACTATAAAAATAAAACTTAATTGATGATTCAAAAGTAAAGGTAAAGATGATGATAAAGATGAAGATACTAAATCCTCCCATCTTTGGTCCGTTCTTCCTATAATATAAATCTAAGGATTAAATTATGAGATATTTCATTGGTAACAAACATCTTTTATGGAAGATCAATGGTCAACACCCTAATAGGCTCCACGTTGCATCCCTGCAATCAGGACTTAGATGATTTTCATATATAGATCTGGGATCAAGGGCATGGCTAGGCACACATGATCTCAGGTTCAAATAAAAATCATCCCCAAAGTGGGTGAAAATTCCAACAAGAATACCACTTATAAATCTGAAATCAAGGGCATTGCTAGGCATACTTTATTCAGATTAGGGAGTATTTAAGATAAAATTACCATTACAGAACCAAGATCCAGGGCATGGCTCGGCACACTCGATCCCAGAACATAATCGTAATTAGATCCACACGATGAAAGCAAAAAGACCATAACAATGATTGGGTAAAATTACCGTCACAGATTTGAGATCCCGGGCATGGCTCGGCACACGCGATCCCGATTAGTGGCGGGGATTTCATCCGTTCATGATAACACAACAACCATAAAGTAAAATCTCATATTTTAATCTTAAATTTATATTATTAAAAAAGTACATCCCTCCGATGGGAATCATTAGATCCCCATCCCTATAAATTTAGCCACACATATTGTAAGTAAATGACATAAACAAATAAAGACGGGAAAATAACATTAATTAAAATTACCTCAAACTTCAAAAGAAATTACGTTGATCCACAAATATGATGATTTTCAGAAACGAAATTAATGCAGGAATAAACTTTGAACAAAATTTAGGAATGAGTACTGAAAAATTAAAGGGAACAAAGCTCTCAAAAGAATAATAAAATTTCCCTATTTCTATCTCTAACTATGAAAAATAACGGCTAAAAACTAAGAACTCTAAAACTAAAACTCTCTCCTAAAATTAATTCTCTCTAAGTAATTCCTACGTTATTCTAATTCTCCTCTCTTTTCATCCGAAGTGTTTGAGTCGCTTTAAATAGACCCTCGTCGCGGGAGTCTCCTAAGCCAATATTTTCGGGTCGATTAATCGACCAGGGAGGGTCGATGCATCGAGCCGCCAAAAAGTCCTAAAAATCTGCTTTACGATGTCGGTTGTCGAGGATCGACTGCCGATTAATCGACCTATAGGTCGATGCATCGACAATCCGTGCAATTGACACTTTTCTTGGTTCGAAATCGCTTCGGTATTGTGGCCATAACTTTCTATCCCGAATCGGATTGAGGTGATTCCTATGCCGTTGGAAAGCTGACGAAACGATCTACAACTTTTATGTTTTGACAATTTCGTAATTCGGCCATTTTGAAGGTCCAAATTTAGCCGCAAGTCGCACCAAGTTCTTGATTACCCGAAGTTGCAGTGTTTTGACATTATATTCAGAATTCTTGGGCTGTTTTCTATACTTGGCATGTATTTACCTGAAACACTTCAAATCTAATCATTCTCATTAGATAGCCTTCATCGAACAGCTAAATATAGGTATTTAGGGGTGAAATATCATCATTTTTCAGTACTCATCACCTATCACCTCAAGTTTTAATATGATAGGATAAAATATGAGTTATGATATAAGATTCGAACCTTGGGCCTCAGTTGTAGTGAGGTTATCTCACTACAGATCGTCCTAGATATAATATATAAGAGTATGTTAAGATAGAAGTATAAGATAAGATATGTTACGAGTACGATAATAAGATACCACTGTATAGGCCAGCAAAAGATTAAAAACTTCAATATCTATACGTGTCGTTTCTTGCATAGCTACCGTAAGGGCAACAATGCCTTACAGGCAAGACGGGTCTCTGGGAGACAGTATGGGTATGACTAAGAGTAGGAGTATGAATAGGTTGTGAGTATGTGTGACCATTTATGTCTCCTCATTGGGCTGGATGGAGGAGTATGAGTATATACGGGGGTGTTATATGGTGATATGATACTATGGTGACTCTCACATGGTAACTCGAGCCGTGACTCTGGCACATGTCATTTAGGATTTATGAGTATGTTAGTTATACACATGCAATGTACAGATTTATGCTCGAGAATAATAAAATATAATATAATATGATATAAGGTATGGTAAGGTACGTTAGAATATGAGTGTCTAGATCACGGTCATGCATTTATATTATAATATGAGTTTACGATATATATTTGATTTGTCATATTCTTTCTGATTTTATTATTATACTATGTTTATCACTCACGTGATGCACCCACAATACACATGAGTAGTATGGGGTAGATTGGTGGTGTATCCCACTGAGTTTGCGTGACTGAGTAAACTCATCTCACGATAATCTAACAGCTACAGGTGATTATGCTAATGGAGTAGACGTCGATTATCCAGATCCTGCCGACACCAATTTTATTAATCCTACGGGCGTTGAATACCAGGAGCCTTGAGAGGGCGACGCAGCTGAGTACCAGGAGGACCTCGGTGCTGACTTTGATCCGAGCACGGTTACTGATAGTTTTAGGCTTGGTATCGTGTTTTATTTGATACTTTTGTGTTGACTCAATGATTTCATTTATCGGATTTATCTCCGACTTCTTATTTTGGGTATTTGTGGATTATCGAGATTTTTATTACATCTATTCAATATTTATGATTATTTTATATCCCACCTATATGTTGTTGGCTTTCACAGATTTTGTAGAACCAATTATGTGCTAGAACTCTGATTAGGTGTATATCCGCTTACCATATCTGAGATATATGCAGGTCATAACTCAAAATTCTAGGCTCTCGGGATGGGATAGAATTTTAGGTCGTGACAGAGTGGTATTAGAAAGAAGATAACGAGGTTTACAACTTTGTGTGAAATAGCTATTTCACGAATTTGACGTTTTAGAGGTCAAAATAGAGCAACAAGTCGGGTTCAATTTTGAATGACTCAAGGCTACTCGAATTTAGTATTATTTTCTAATTTTTATGACCAAAGTTCCTGTGTATATTATATCTTAAGGTCTTTTGATTCATGGGCATGATAAACCACAGTTTAATAATTATAAATACCCTTTAATTTAATTATCCAATTATTGTATATATATATATATATCAATTTATCGCTTCAACCCGACCTCTTTGGTAACTCAAAGTGTCAAAATTTTGATACCTCGTGAAAATCGAACCATAACATTCACGTTTTCAAAATCACAATAATAACAACCTTATTCTATATTTGTATTGATGTGAATATAAATAAATATATATATATAAACATAACTAAATCTAAATATAAATTTATATTGTGTGTATGATAATTTTGTGCTTCCATCTTGATCATATTATATGAGTTATGGACATATTAGACCATATGTATGTGAGTATATGAGATCATGCTTACGCTCGGGCGTGATGATTCACTGAGATAATATCGAAGCGAGGAATATATCATATTCACATACCTTATAACTCATGGTGGTATGAGACATCATGACGAGTTGAGTGAGTGAGAATTCAGTATAATCTTATATACGGTGATATATGCGGTGACCCTATCACCCTGAGTTTTAATATAATAAGATAAAATATGAGTTATGATATGAGATTCGAGCCTTGGGCCCCAGTTGTAGTGAAGTTATCTCACTATAGCTCGTCTTAGATATAAGCTATAAGAGTATGTTAAGATATGAGTATAAGATAAGATATATTACGAGTATGATAATAAGACACCACTGTTTAGGCCAGCAAAAGATTAAGAACTTAAATCTCTGTACGTGTCATTCCTTACGTAGCTATCGTAATGGCAACAATGACTTACAGCCAAGACGGGTCTCTGGGAGACAGTATGGGTATGACCGAGAGTAGGAGTATGAGTAGGTTATGAGTATGTGTGACCATTTATGTCTCCTCATTGGGCTGGATGGAAGAGTATGAGTATGATACGGGGGCATTATAATATGGTGGTATGATACTATAGCGACCCTCACATGGTAGCTCAAGCCGCGACTCTGGCATAGGTCATTTAGGATTTATGAGTATGTTAGTTACGCCCATGCGATATACAGGCATATGTGCGAGAATAATAAAATATAATATGATATGATATGAGGTATAGTAAGATACGTTAGGATAGGAGTGTCTAGATCATGGTCATGCGTTTATATTATGATATGAGTTTACGATATAGACTTGATTTGTCATATTCTTTCTTATTTCATTGTTATACTATATTTATCACTCAAATGATGCACGCACAATACACCTGAGTAGTATGGGATGAATTGGTGGTGTATTCCACTGAGTTTATATTTCTGAGTAAACTCATCCCACGATAATCTAGCAGCTGCAGGTGATTACGCTAATGGAGTAGATGCCAGTTATCCAAATCCTGCCGACGCCGATTTTATTAATCTCGCGGGCGTTGAGTACCAGGAGCCCTGGGAGGGCGATGCAGCTGAGTACCAGGAGGGCCTCAGTGCTGATTTTGATCCCAGCACCAGTTACTGATAGTTTTAGACTCGGTATCGTGTTTTATTTGATACTTTTGTGTTGACTCTATGATTCCATCTATCGGATTTGTCTCCGACTTCTTATTTCGGGTATTTGTGGATTATCGAAATTTTTATTGCATCTATTCAATATTTATGATTATTTTATATCCCACCTATATGTTGTTGGCTTTCACGGATTATGTGGAACCAATTATGCGCGAAAACTCTGATTAGGTGTATGTCTGCTTAGCATATCCAGGATATGTGCGGGTCAAAACTCAGAATTTTAAGCCCTCTGATAGGATAGAATTTAGGGTCGTGACGGAGTGGTATTAAAAAGAAGACAACGAGCTTTATAATTTTGTGTGAAATAGTCATTTCACGAATCTAATGTTTTAGAGGTCAAAAAAGAGCAACAAGTCGGGTTCAATTTTGAATGACTCAAGGCTACTCCAATTTAGTGTTATTTTCTAATTTTTATGACCAAAGTTCATGTGTATATTATATCTTAAGGTCTTTCGATCGATGGGCATGATAAATTATAATTTAATAATTATTATATTATTTAATTTAATTATTCAATTATTATATATATATATATATCAATTTATCGCTTCAACCCGACCTCTTTGGTAACCCAAAGTGTCAAAAGTTCGATACCTCGTGAAAATCGAACTATAACCTTCATGTTTCTAAAATCATAATAATAACAACCTTATTCTATATTTGTATTGATGTGAATATAAATAAATATAGGTATAAACATAACTAAATCTAAATATAAATTTATATTGTGTGTATGATAATTTTGTGCTTCCATCTTGATCATATTATATGAGTTATGAACATGTTAGGTTATATATACTTGAGTATATGAGATCATGCCTACGCTTGAGCGTGGTGATTCACTGAGATTGTATTAAAGCGAAGAATATATCGTATTCACATGCCTTATAACTCATGGTAGTATGGGACATCATGACGAGTCGGGTGAGTGCGAATTCAGTGTAATCTTATATACGGTGGCATATGCGGTGACTCTATCACCTCGAGTTTTAATATGATAGGATAAAATATGAGTTATGATATAAGATTCGGGCCTTAGGCCTCAGTTGTAGTGAGGTTATCTCACTATAGTTCGTCCTAGATATAAGCTATACGTAATATCCCTGAAAATTGAGTGATAAATAGTGACCTTGAGATTCGTGCCCGATTGGTCGTAGGTTGACCCGAAACCGATTGATCGATTTAAAAATCGATCAATCAATTCTTGAAATTTGATTAATCGATTGAAAATTGATTAATCGCCTGAGCACTCCCAGTGACTGGAAAATGAAAGCTTTGGGACTTTGAGGTTCAAGGAGGGCTTGTACCTTCTTTTATGCATCATTCTTAATATTTTGCTTGTGCTATGGTGTACCATAGGCGGTACGTGTGAAGACAAGCATGGGGAATCGCACGGGACCTTGATGTTTGGACATCTGGACACGTGAGGTAGGAAACACCTTGAACATGTATTTTAATTATAAGAGCATGTATGTAGTGATAAAGAAAAAGTAATTATATATTAAAAATGTAAATCCTAAGTGTGAGTGTGTGTGTGAACACAAAATAAAGTAAATAAGTATGACGTCCCCAGGGGATGTGAATATGATAAAGGCATTTGTATGATGTATTGACTTGGACATCCCAGGGATATAAGTGATCATGTAAAGCAAAGAGAATGAGAATGATAAGGCCTAATTTACTATATTTAGCATAATCACATGGTGAATAACTATATGTAGTGCACTTGATATTTAAGGTTTGGAGAATACCCCACCGACGTAGCGGTATACCCACGACTGGCACGGCAGAATATCCGTGACCGGTACGGCGGCCAATTCGTACACCAGTTGAACATCCCAGGAATGTAGTTGTTTATGTATGAGATATGAACCCCGTCACCTATGAGAAAGGGACCCGGGTAGCACTGAAAGATATAAAAATGTTTGATTAGACGACGATGGTGGATATTCCATCGGGCGCACGATGCTATAATAAGTCGAGGAATATTTAAGCTATGATTTAAGTCTTTAGGCCGAATCACTATGGTAAACGAACAAGTTGAGAACAAATGAAACAAAGTAAAGTAATAGTAACATCCAAATACATCTTTTCAGTTATTTAAACTGCTTTTCTAAGAAAACTTATTGATACATCATACTGTTAATTATCATGGAATATATGTGAGAGAGTAACTTATATATTCAATTCAGTTTGTTTTCGTATTGAGCTATGATGTAGCTCACCCTTTAGACTATACGTCGCAGGTCCCATACTTACGGCTGCTACTGCTTCTGAAGACTTTGATCCGAGAGATTCGGATTACGTACCTGGAGAAGATCAGGAGCCCCCTCCTGAGGACTTCTTCTAGTGAACCCCTGCGTACTTTGATTCAATTTTTGTGAGAGTACTGTACGGCTTGGTATGCCAAGCCCTTTTTGAATAAATGTAATTATATTGATATATTTTTGGCGAACCATTTGGGGTGACCTTATTTTATCACTGATGGTTCGGGTCGGTTCTTCTGCTCATGTAGTTGCATGGGATTAGAACTGTCTTTTGGGTTCTTATCAGAACAACATATCATTAATGCATGGAAGATTTAGTTAAATTCAATTATTATGCTTTATTGTGCTTGGTTATACCAATATTCCGTGCAGGTTTATGGGGCACGGCCTTGAGGGTCGTGCTGATAGCACGAGTTTTGGAGTGACGAAATCCGGGTTGTCACTGTTGGCATCAAAGCTTTTTCTTTTAGAAATTCTGACAATTCGTATTTTTATCAGCGCACAGGGACTTCTGCTAATGAGACCTTGGATTCACTTGCAGACCGTTATGTCTTCTAGGGGAAGAGACCGACCCAGGAGCGGTCATGATAGAAATTTACGTAGTAGAGATGACTTCATCTCGGCTACGAACAGAGTACCGATGGGAGATAGAGGGGCTTTAGAAAGTAGTGGTCAAGAGAACCAGGACCAAGAAGAAAGAAATCGCCAGGAAAGAGACCAAAGAGAATAACAAAAAGTAAGGGAAAGGAATGAAGAGAGAGAGGAGCGTCAGAGGATGATGCACACCATGGAAACTATGGCGACAACCATGGCTCAACAAGCAGCATCTCTGGCAACTCACAATGTCAGTGATCAGTAGTAACCACCTACACCTCTAGTAAGTGCGACACAACCAGTGCCCTCTGCATTTACAGAGTTTAGGAGGATGCGTCCTCCTAACTTTTTAGGGCAAGCTGAGCCAATAGCTGCTAAGAATTGGCCGAGTGAAATGGAGAAGGTGTTTAGCGTGCTTACATGCACGGAATACGAGAGTGTCCATTGGGCTACTTATATGCTTGATGGGGAGGTTGGGCCTTGGTGGAAGTCCGTTTCTAGGACTAGGGCTCAAGAGACCCTAGGATTTCCCTGGACATGGGATGAATTTGTAGAGGAATTCAACAAGCAGTACTTCCCTGAGGTAGTAAGAAACTAGATGGAGGTAAAAATTTTATAGCTTGAGCAAGGGAAGATGGCAGTTAGAGAGTACAGGGTTGAGTTTATGCGACTTGCTCGCTTTGCTCCTGAGTACGTAGTTACGGACTTGATCAAAGCAAAATAACTACAACGTGGCTTGAGGCCGGACATCAGGAGAAAGGGAGCAACTTTTGAGTTGAAGACCTATGGGGAGGTCATGAGCAAGGCCTTGGTAATTGAAGAGGATAATGAAGACAAATACAGAAGAAGGGACCAGCCAGGCAGAGGGAGAACGGATCAAAATAGAGTTGGGAACTACGAGCCAGTGAACAAAAAGCTAAGGTTCGTAGCGCCTATTCAGAGGCAACCATTCCAACCAGGGTATGTGAGACCGGCACAGCAAACGAACTACCAGAGATTACCAATACTTACGTCGGAAAGGCCGATGAGATATGAGAGCCCTACTATCACTACAGGAGCAGCAGTTACACAGGGTTCCTCACGAGCAACATTGACTATAGGGGAAACTTGTGCCAAGTGTGGCAAGTCTCACAAAATGGCAGATTGCAAGAAAGGCATGAGAGGTTGCTATAAATGTGGGAAGATAGCTCACATCATCCGGGACTGTCCAGATATGACTAAATAGAGGATGGTTTCTGCTTCAATGCCATGACCTATATAATCAAGGAAGCCGGTCGTGCAATGCAGTCACTGCCCAGGAAGCAAGGAATGTACATGACGTTATCCAAGGTGAAATTCCTTTTAAATAAAGAAATTCAACTTTTCTTAAAATTTTAGATAGAGAAGGTGCATTCATTTAGAAAATAGTGTAGACTCGTTCTTGTACATTAAAGTTAGATAAGTAAATATGCACTATATCTGTATATACGTATGTTATAGGTACGTTACGAGTGTACGAGAAAGGATGCTATGGAGCATGTGAAGCTAGAGTGTTAATAGACCCAAGGTCTACCCACTCCTTTGTTACTCTGAGGTTTGCAAAGAAAATAAAAATTATTCCAGAGACGTTGGATTTTGTTCTAGCAGTGTCTATTCTGACTAGAGAATTAGTTAACACAGAATTAGTTTGTAAGTCAATAGTAGTGGGTATTCATGATGGAGACGTTTATAAATTGGTAGCACAATTAATACTATTAGACATGCAAGGATTTGATGTGATCCATGGCATGGACTGGTTGTCATAGCATTGTGCTACAGTGGATTGCAAGAACAAGGTCGTCATCTTCAGACCTAACACAAGGAGATCGTTCTGATTTCGAGGGGAGAGATCGACATATATGCCACTTATCTCTGCAGTCAGGGCCGAGCGCTTGATCAAAAAGAGGTGCAGTAGTTATTTGGCATTCTTGAAGGAGGATAAGGAAGGGAAGAATATTGTCTCAGAGATAACAGTTATACGAGAATTTGAGGATGTGTTTCTTGAGGAATTACCAGGATTACCTCTTGATAGAGAGGTAGAGTTCGCCATCGACTTAGCACCTGGAACGGAGCCTGTTTTTAAAGCACCATATAAGATGGCTCCTGCTAAGTTAAAAGAGTTGAAGGAGCAGTTACAAGAGCTCATGGACAGAGAGTTTGTGAGACCGAGTGTATCTCTGTGGGGAGCACCAGCCCTATTTGTAAAGAAGAAGGATGTGTCAATATGACTATGCATTGACTATCGCCAGTTAAACAAACTTACCATAAAGAATAGATATTCATTGTCTAGGATTGACGATTTATTCAATCAGCTGTAAGGAGCAAGGTATTTTTCTAAGATCGATCTGAGATCTGGATACCATCAGCTAAGGGTCAAGGTAGAGGATATTCAGAAAATAGCATTCAGGATATGGTACGGATACTACGAGTTCTTAGTGATGCCGTTTGGGTGTTTAAACCACATCTGGACTCCTGCATCGTGGTATTCGTTGACGATATCCTGATATATTCCAAATCAAAGGAGGAGCATGAAGAATACTTGAGGGTTGCTCTACAAACCTTACATGAACACCAATTATACGCCAAGCTCAGTAAGTGCGAGTTTTGGTTGGAAGAAGTTAGCTTTTTGGGACATGTCGTCTCAAACGAAAGTGTCATAGTAGATCCGGCTAAGATTGAAGCAGTAGTAAATTGAGAACAATCAAAGACGGTAACAGACGTTCATAGTTTCCTTGGTCTAGTAGTCGTAAATCGGGACCTCTTACGAGACTTACACGGAAGGACGCGAGATTTGAGTGGAGTGAAGCATGTGAAAAGAGTTTTCAAGAACTCAAGAAGAGACTCACTTCAGCTCTAATGTTAGCAATTACTTCAAGCAGAGGAGGGTTTGCGGTATACAATGATATTTCACATAATGGTTTCGGCTGCGTGCTCAACCAACATAAGAAGGTGATAGCTTACGGGTCAAAACAAGTGAAAGAGCATGAGAAGAACTACCCGACACATGACGTGGAACTAGCAGCGGTCATATTTGTGTTGAAGATCTGACGACATTATTTATATGGTGAGACCTTTGAGATCTTCACCAGGCAGAGCAGATGGATGGAGTTTCTCAAAGACTATGATTGCTTCATACAGTATCATCCAAGCCAGGCTAATGTGGTATCCGATGCCTTAAGTCGGAAGGCTTCATCTCAATTAGCTAGTTTGATTATGGGGATGCATAGATGGAAATTATTTGAAGACACCTCACTATATGATGCAAATATCGAGGTACAAGTTATAGGAGCCTTCTTGGCTAACATATCAGTGAGACCGATGATCTTTGAACACATTCACGAGCTATAGATGAAAGATCCTGAGTTGACCAAGATTCGCCAAGATATGATTTAAGGCATAAAATCGGAGTTCTTAGTAAAAGAAGATAACTCCTTATTGTTCAAGGGTCGTATTTGTATTCTAGATGATGTCGACCTGCAGCAAACTATCTTTGATGAAGCACACAAGTCAAAGTATGTTATCTACCTTGGTAGCACAAAAATGTACCAAGACTTGAGGAAGAATTACTGGTGGAGAGGTTTGAAGCAAGACGTAGCCAAGTATGTATCACGGTGTTTGATGTGTCAGCAGGTGAAGGTCGATCATAGACACCCTGCTGGGTTATTACAGCCTCTACCCATACCAGAGTGGAAATGAGAGTCAATCTCTATGGACTTTATCATTGGACTACAACGTACAACTAAGAGATACAATGCCATTTGGATAGTCGTAGACCGATTGACCAAGTCAGCACATTTCTTACCTTACAACATGATGTACACGGCAAGAAGACTTGCAGAGTTATATATGAAGGAGATCATGCAATTACATAGGATTTCAAGCAGCATTATCTCTGATCGTGACCCGTTGTACACTTCAAAGTTTTGGACAAAGTTTCAGGAAGGCATGGGAACACGATTGGACTTCAGTTCGGCATTCCATCCGTAAACCGATGGGCAAACTGAACAGGTAAATCACGTCATAGAAAACATGCTCAGAGCGTGTATGCTTGAACTACAGGGATCATGGGATCAATATTTATCTTTGATCAAATTTACATGCAATAATAGCTATCAGACGAGCATTGGCATGGCACCGTATGAAGCTCTCTATGGACGGCGGTGTAGATCACCTATCAATTTGGAAGAGACAGGCGAGAAATTTATTTTAGGGCTAGAGTTACTTGAAGATAATGCCACTTATGTTCATCTGATAAGGGAGAAACTCAAAGCAGCTCAGAGAAGACAAAAAGCTATGCCGATATCAAGAGGACTAGTGTAGACTACACTGTGGGTGAGCATGTATTTGTGAAAGTGTCGCCTATGAAGGAAATTATGAGGCTTGGAAAGAGAGGAAGCTAAGTCCCTGCTACCTTGGACCCTTTGAGGTTTTGGGTCGAGTTGGAGAAGTTGCTTATCGTGTTGGATTACCATTGTTGTTTGATCAGATATATAGTGTCTTCCACGTATCTATGCTTAGGAAGTACGGGAGGTCAGCCGTTAGAAATGCATGAGGATATGAGCATGATAGAGGAACCGACAGAGATATTGGATAGAAAGGAGCAAGTACTATGCACCAAAGTGATTCCTTTAGTACTTATTTGATGGAAGAATCATCCGGCCGAAGAAGCTACATGGGAAAGAGAGACGAATGAGAGAGAGAAATATCCAGACTTGTTTGCGACGAGTTGAGAGTTTGATTGTATCATTGCAAGCATGTTTGTGGATTTAAACCAACTATGTAATCCAAAGTGGTGCGTTTATGCCAAAATTTTCCTTTTGTTTCTTTCAAGGAATGAATGGGATGAGTGTGCGTTGCAAACGTACCGTTATGAAATGTAACGCACGACTTAATAGAAATCACGTTATGTAATGGGTAATCACTACATGCTCCATCAAGACAAAGATCAAGTGACCAAGGAATACCCAGGAAATGAAGGAAAATAGAGCACAAATTTTTTTAAAAAATCTATCAAAACTGATTAATCGATTAATCGATTTTGGAAATCAATCAATCGATTTCGTTCGATTGAACGACTGGCACATGCTAGTGAGGTGGAAATTTGAAAATTTAGTGGCATTAAATTTCGATTAATCGAGTAGAATTCGATTAATCGATTTTGGGAAATTGATCAATCGATTTTGTGAAATTGAGTTTAAGTTATGAAAATCGATCAATCGATTTTTGCCTATATATAATAGTTTTGGGATTTTTCATTTCCATTCAAAATTCAGCTTCTCTTTTTCCTTTGGGTGCCATTTTCTTCTTCATCTTTAGCTACCAAAACCTAGGGTTTAGGGACTTTTCAAATTAATTTTAGATCAAATCCCTACCCATTCAAATCGAACACATAAGGTAAACCCTAGATTTCGAATTTCTTTTCAATTTAAACCATCACAGCCCTAGTTATGTGAAATCTTTTTAGTTTAAAACTAAAATGTTGCCTAGAACTCGATTGGCTACGAAGCAATCGACGTCTAAGCTTTCGATACGGCACAAGAACGCCGCACCACCACCACCTTCACCATCACCTCCATCATCACCATCATCTTCATCAAATTCGGCATCTGATTCGACGGGCGCGTCATCACGCGAGTCGTCGCCATTACCCCAACCACCACCCGAAAACTTGCCCCAACCAAATGAATGGTGGGCGGCAAAGGAGTTTGAACATGAATATATCATTGACGAGACCCTATTTATTGATCCTGACATTGAGGGCGAAATCCAATGGGCCAAACACTACCTCGTCAAGGCCGGCGTCAGTAATCTTTTAAAGCCTTTGCACGAGTATTTTTACCTGCGTGTCGTGCGGCTATTTATCAAAATCTTAAGGCGAGTCGAGTGGAAGATACCGTCACTACTGAGATTGACGATCGGCATTACCTTTTTACCCGACGTCACGTCCCTGAGTCTCTCGAATGTTACCTGAACTACGTACCCGAGACCACCCTTTATCCACCATTTGATGAGGAGGTTCCTTTTGAAGAGATTATGGCCGAGATGACTAGAGGTAGTAAGGGATCCGGACAATCTATACGGAGGGTAGATTTACCTCCCTACATGTGGATGCTTGATTCAATAATCAAGTGTAATCTTTACCCTATGCGCCATGGTATCGAGCGTGTAGAGTTGGGCCAACAGGCCCTATACGCAGTGTACCGAGGCCATTGGTTCGACACTACTAAATTGGTCATAGAGGGGATGGTTTATATAAAGGGGAAGATGATGAAGGGTCCATTAAGGCCTAAGGAGCGTATGCCTTACGCTCGCCTGATATCGAGTATGCTAGAATGCTACTATGATGCCCTAGAGTATGCCATTTCACCTGCTAAGCGGAAGGCCACCGACCATGTGAAGCGTTACTCCATCGCTTCGTGGGGTCGTTGTTATCGAATGTTAGCCATAGCTCTACCAGTTGAGGGATCAGCACCTGCCCAGGCTGGCGATGCCCCACCACCATCACATCAAGACCCACCACTGGGGGGGAGCCACCTGTTATGCCACTAGTTGGTGGGGAGCAGCCTGCTCACCTTATACAGCCGGAGGGGCAGCCTATCGTGCCACCTATTGCTCTGTCACGATCATCTCCAGCTACTTCTACGCCACCTCACCGCAGACACACGGCTCCTCCCGCCCCTACCATTGAGGATGTGTTGGCCAGGATGGAGGCCAACAACCAACAGATGAACCGTCGCATCAATTTTCTCCTCTACCATACTATGCGGTACATCTATCCTGATGACTACCAGCAGCGCATTACGGAGGAGCGGACTTGGACTCCTGACTCTCCTGCTGAGGGTGCAGCTGATGCCGACGCATTTGGTTCAGGGCCACAGCAACCAGACGTGGCATATCAGCCAGGAGAGGGGACAGCATGAGCATGACTTGATGACATTCTTTTTGTTTTGTTGTCATTACTTCTTGGCAATTGGATTGTAAATCTTTTGGATGTGTAATTATTTTTGGATTGTCCTTAGTTTTGGAGGATTGTAACTTTTTCGAGAATTGTAAGTAAGTTGAAAATTTCTATGTATCGAACTATTTGGCATGGATGTCATGGTTTTGACATTTTATTCATTGAGTCTTATTGCAAATGAAATCTCTTTTTATCTAGCATGTGCGCTACTTGTTCTTCAATGTTTTTAGTTTAACGGATATGTGGTAATTGCTTTTCAATGACACTACATCTGTCTATGTGTGTGGGTATTCCATAGCAGAAACCTTTGGGTACATTTTCGAGGACGAAAATTCTCAAGGCGGGGAGAATGTAATATCCCTAAATTTTGAGCGTGAATAGTATCCTCGAGATGCGTGCCTAACTGGTTATAGGTTTGACTAAGTGAAAAGTCAACTCAATGACTACGATTTCAACTTAGGTTGATGTTATAAGTAAGTGTCTGTAAGTGTGTGTAGTTTAAAACCAAGTGAGAAGTAGCATACACCTATCTTGGGTGTGTATGCTTTACATCAAGCAATAGAAAGAGTTAAGAGGGCTTAATAGCTTGAGAGAAGTTATTTCTCTTTGTTTTGGTTGGTGTAGAGTTAAGAAGAGAGAGAGAGGGAGAATAGGAAGGAGTAAATGCTAAGGGGAGTTAATGCACATTTCAATTAATGAAGGGCTTGAGCATTTACCGATGGATTCGACGTGTTGGAACTGTTAAAGTCAAAGCTAGGAGCCCTAGCCTTCGAGCCAAACCATGGAATCAGCCAAGGGTTGATTTAAGGTGAGTTCTATTTAAATTGCTATAAACATGTTATTGTGTATTTAATTGAGGTTTAAATGATGAATTAAAGAATAGAAATGAAGGAGAAATGATAATGAAGAAAGTTGAAAGAAATGGCCGTAAAGGGTTGAATTTCTGATCAAATCGATTGATCGATTTGGAAAATTGATCGATTTGGGCCTGGAGGTTGTTTGGGCAAAGTGACTCAAAACCGATTGACCGATTTGAAAATCAATCAATCGATTCTTGAAATTCGATTAATCGATTGAAAATTGATTAATCGTTTGAGCACTCCCAGTGACTGGAAAATGAAAGCTTTGGGAAACCGATTGATCGATTTGAGAAATCGATCAATCGATTTTAGAATTTTGATTAATCAATTTGGGATCGATTAATCAATTTTGGGATTTCGATTAATCGATTTTGGAGATCGATTAATCGATTTGGACAGTTTCTGTTAGCCTTTATTTTGGACTTTGAGGTTTAGGGAGGGCTTGTACCTTCTTTTATGCATCCTTCTTGATGTTTTGCTTGTGCTATGGTGTACCATAGGTGGTACGTGTGAAGACAAGCATGGGGAACCACGTGGGACCTTGATGCTTGGACATTCGAACACGTGAGGTAGGGAATACCTTGAGCATGTACCTTAATTGTAAGAGCATGTATGTAGTGATAAAGAAAAAATAATAATATATTAAAATTTTGAATCCTAAGTGTGGATGTGTGTGTGTGAACACAAAGCAAAGTCAATAAGTATGACGTCCCCTGGGGATGTGAATATGATAAAGGCATCTGTATAATGTATTGACTTGGACATCCCAGGGATGTAAGTGATCATGTAAAGTAAAGAGAATGAGAATGATAAGGCTTAATTTACTATATTTAGCATAATCATATGGTGAATAACTATATGTAGTGCACTTGATATTTAAAGTTTGGAGAATACCCCAATGATGTGGCGGTATACCCATGACTGACACGACAGGATATCCGTGAACGGTACGGCAGCCAATCCGTATACCAGTTGGACATCCCAGGGATGTAGTTATTTATGTATAAGATATGAACCCCGTCGCCTATGGGAAAGGGACCTGGGTAGCACTAAAAGATATAAAAATGTCTGATTAGATGATGATGGTGGGTATTCCATCAGGCGCCCGACGCTATGGTAAGTTGGGGAATATTTAAGCTATGATTTAAGTCCTTAGGCCGAATCATTATGGTAAATGAACAAGTTGAGAACAAATGAAATAAAGTAAAGTAATAGTGACATCCAAATGCATCTTTTCAGTTATTTAAATTACTATTCCAAGAAAACTTATTGATACATCATACTGTTAATTATCATGGAATATATGTGAGAGACTAACTTATATGTTCAATTAAGTTTATTTCCGTATTGAGCTATGATGTAGCTCACCCTTTAGACTATATATCGCATGTCCCATACTTGTAGCTGCTACTGCTTCTGGAGACGTTGATCCGGGAGATTCGGATTACGTACCTGGCGAAGATCAGGAGTCCCCCTCCAGAAGACTTCTTCTAGTGGACCCCTGCGTACTTTGATTCAATTTTTGTGAGAGTACTGTTTGGCTTGGTATGTCAAGCCCTTTTTGAGTAAATGTAATTATATTGATATATTTTTGGCGAACCATTTGGGGTGACCTTGTTTTATCACCGATGGTTCGGGCCGGTTCTTTTGCTCATGTAGTTGCATGGGATTAAAACTGTCTTTTAAGTTCTTATCAAAATAATATATCATTAATGCATGGGAGATTTAGTTAAATTCAATTCTTATATTTTATTGTGCTTGGTTATACCAATGTTCTGTCCAGGTTTATGGGGCACGTCCTTGAGGGTTGTGCTGATGGCACAAGTTTTGGAGTGACGAAATTCGGGTTGTCACAATTTATACGCAACCCCTTTGGATTTTGTCACGAGTAAGGTAATCTCTACCCTATTTTCAACCTACACTTCATTTTGTTATCTAAAACCCTAGCATGGCATCAAAGTCCCCAAACCCAAACCCTAGGAAGAAAATGGTGGTGAAACCACCTAGTTCCAGTCGCCGTAGGGCTGCCTCCCCGCCTACACCACTAGCTCGACCATGGGTCAAAAAATCATCTGATACCGATACGTATCGATTTTGGACTTGGGCGGTACGATACAAAGGCATTGTATCATACCCCTTTAAAAAACAATGTACTTATCGTCCGATACGGGCAATGTATCGCTCGTATCGGACGATATGGACGATACATTGAAATTATCGGACAATAATTTCAGTGTATCGTCCAATAATATGTATATATATGTTTTTTTTTATTGTCTACACAATCGATGGCGACTGTGTAGACAATCGCCATCGATTATGTAGACAATCGGAAAAAAAAAAATTCAATGTATCAAATCGATACATTCAATGTATCGCCGATACATTGAATGTATCGGCCAATACCCGATACGTATTGTCCTGGAGGTCAGGACGATACGTATCGGTTTACCGATATTTTGATCCTTGAGCTCAACCCGCTAGTTGGTGGGAGGCTAAAGTCTTTGAGAGGGAGTGGTCGATTCACGCCTACATTTTCAAAGACGAACTGGCAACCCAATGGACGATGGATTACCTCAAAGCGAATGGGATGACTTCGATTTTTACACCATTCCACAACCATTACTACCCCCGATTAGTCAAACTCTTTTACCAAACTTTTCAACCAATGAGACCAATACCAAGTTGATTGCCACTATCGATGAACGGACGTTCATCTTTGATCACAAGGACATTTCCAGTGCGATGGGTTGTCCTTGGAAATATGTGGACGATGGGGGTTCGAAGTCTCCAATTCGTGAAATTGTAAACTTTAATTACATCGTAACCCAAATGACTAAGGGAGCAACCGGCACGGGAAAATCCGTCACACATTCCCAATTACCCGAAAACCTATGGCCCTTAGACATCATATTTTGGAAAAACCTTTTTCCCATGGGACATGAATAGGAAAGGTGGGACCCTTTCCTACAAGCTATTTTTATGGCATACCAAGGTAGATGATTTAATGCACCTATATTGGTAAGGGAAGGCATTAAGCATGCCTTTTTATGTAACAATCCCGGGGCCGTTCCAGCACCCATAAATCGTTTACCGCACGCCCGTTTGCTATCTCGATTGTTTGAGTAGTGCGTGGGCCAAGATGGATTTCAGATTAACCCAAATGATCCTATATGTATGGATAACGTCAAAACATTCCAACTTTTGGATTTGAGATTCAATTACATTGGGTTAAATGCCAGTGTGAAAAGGAAGAGAGAGAGTGAGATAGCACGACGTGCACAATAGCAACACCCCAGCAACCACATCCTGAGCCTGATCAGACGAGTCAACAACCGATCCCACCACATCACTTCCAGAGCAACCACATCTCCCTCAGTATGGTGGTATGGATTTCGCCGTCGAATTATTTTGGCACATGGATTTGCAGGACATTACACTCCATAGAGTGGAGGAAAAGTGTGACCGGATTATATGCCAGCAGTATTACCATGAGGCAATATTGAGCGAGACGATGAGGCACATGTTCCTGTCAGACTACCTCTAGCGTATGGCGGCGGCAAGAGTGTTTGTGCCAGAGGCTTCCAGCTCAGGCGTGGGAGGTCATGACGACATGGATGCGCAACCTGGTGATGCTACGGACTGATGGGAGGAGCATGTATAGAGAAGTATTTTGGAGAAAGTTGTTCTGGAATTGCATACGATACTCCTTTTGTAAATTGATTATGTGTAAGTCTTAGAACTAGTGTGGCATAGTTGCCACATTTGAATGGTTAAATTTTTGGTGGCATGAATGCCACAATGTGCATGATTTAATTTGGATATGTACTTCGTAAAACTATTGTGGCATGGATACCACGTGTGAATGGTTTAAATTTTGGATGTGTATGGTTTAGCATTTTGAATGTGAATGGGGTAGAATTTTGAATGTGCATAGTTGTTTATGCGTCATGTGGTTCATTTAAAAAATGATACTTTCGCAATTGATGTGGATATGTGGTGGATATGTGAATTTTGTGCAGGTAAAACGATTCGATTAGCTTTAGATAATTTGGGCTATCATGGCTATTATTATAGCTATGTTTTCATACAGGTTATGGATACCTTGTGAGTTGCGTTATGCATAAATTTGGTAATGTGATATGAGATGCCTTATACACCTTTCGGGGGTGTGTATATAGCTTTTCATGCAGGTGATGTACAAGGTAGTGAATGTGTTAGATGCGTTGGTATGAGAATCTGTATGTAGATATGTATGGTATGGACCTTCGTGCAGGAACGTTGTGGGTAATTTTGACAATCGTAGGATTGGATAGTTGATTCAATTCTCTTCCGTTCTGTTTTAGATATGTGTAAGGTGTGGATTTTGTGACATGTGTAATTATATGAATTACGTGCATCAGATTATGTGGATTATGTGAAAATTTATGCAGGTGTGTGTGACTATGTGGCTAATTCACCGAATCGAGGATATACCCAATTTGTAGAGATGCCACTTGTGGGTGTGTACATGACTAGCCTAAGTATATGTGTAGAATGTGGATTACTATTCATGCAGGTATGTATGTGATTGTGTTCGTGTTTGATTCGGTCAGGTACGATTTATGTAGAGGTGTGCACTGCAGAGGAGCGCATGTTTCATGAGGGTTGTGTGAGCCGCCATTGGTGGATATGTGGGTGTGAATACATGTGTAAGTTTGAACTCCGACATGTTGAATAGCATGTGAGAGATCACGTTACTTAGGATAATTTTCAAGGATGAAAATTTTGTAAGGTGGGGAGAATGTAATATCCCCAATTGTTGAAAACCGCATAAGTCAAATAGGTGTACGTATTGGTATGGTGTGTGTGTGGTTCACAAGGGAACTCAAAGAACTTTACACACACTTAGGTGTATATGTGCTTCACACCCAAATAAATCAAGTGGATAAGTGTAACACACAGGTTGTGTGTAAGTGCTACACATGGAAGCAAAGGTTTGAAGTAAGTGAGGGGTAACTCACGTGCAAGACCCATTTGTTGGGTTTGTTAGCCTTGGCTGCTTTGGGAGAAAGGGAAAGAGAGAAAGAAAGATCTTTGAAGAGGAAGGAAGGATTCGCTGAAATCCATGTGCTCTGAACCTCTAAACCATCGTGAAATTTCCCGTTGTTTGTGTAGGAGAGATATCCATTCACTTGTGTTAAAATAGTAGAGTAAGATGTATAGAAATTTTGTGTGATGTGTGGGTAGGATTGACAGAAGAGTCGCGAGAAAAATGAGTTCAGAACTCGTGGATTTGAAGAAATTCTGGTTCACGTGCGCCCGAGCTTCAAAGCTCGCTCGCGCGAGAAGCCTTCAAAAAGGCTTCTGAGAACCTCGCATCCCCGATGACCAAATAAAGTGTGAGGCTCCAGTGAGCCTCTGGCTCTCGCGCGCCCGAGTTTCAAAGCTCACTCTCGTGAGCACCATTAAGAAAGCCTCACCCGCACGAAGCGACAGAAGAGAAAGAGGCTCCAGTGAGCCGCTATGCCTCGTGCGCCCGAGAGGGATGGGTGCCATGTGACTCACGCGCCCAACCCTATCCTTCGCGCGTGTGAGATACAGAGTTTGTGTGTTTTGGGTTATTTTCTCGCGAGATTCTGGAGATTTCGACTGTTCGGCTCCCTTAGACATTTCTAAGGGGTTTTTGGATGATTTGGAATGTAGGTTAAAGTGAGGATTGTCCACGGGAAATCTTGAATGACTTCGTATGATCTTGCCTGTATTGTGTGAGAAGCATGATTTGAAGTAGGGGAAAACTTACGATCATTTGATTTGATGTGCTCTGTATAATTTAAATAAATGTGATAAGATAAGCCATGATAAGTTATGTGAAATTCAGTATGTGATATTCGAATCTTTCAAACAAGTTTTGAAAAAGTAAAACATGTAACATTCGAAATGTGATGTGATATGTGTGTTCTTGTAACCTCCAAATGCAAGTATGATTATTTCTTTTCAAAAATAGTATGATGTAGGCACTTTATACGGTATGAAAACTATAAGTTAGACCTTGCACTATGATTTAAGATTCATGAGAAACGAATCCCTTGTACTTCGGTACGGTGAGATATTCGTACATTTCTTACCGGCCACCGGTAAACTTCGTTTGGCACAAGTATCACTCATAACGCAGGGGCTTGGGCATTTGTGAAAATGGTTCATTGAACGACGATGGTTAGAAATTTTCATCAGTATATGTGTGGCTTCTGATGATATATATGCTTGGAATAGTATTTAAGTTACTGTTTTTAGTTAAGTCCAAGGTTTTTTAAATAAATATTTGAATTGTGCATATGTGTGATTAAAGTTTGGCATTTGGAAATCTATATGAAAAATGGGAAATGTGAAATGTGCATATAAAATCAATTGTGAAACATTATGCTTTGAAATATGAGATTAAATGCTACTAATGTTTGCCCCTATTGAGCTTAGACTGTTAGATCACCCTTCGACTATATGTCACAAGTGAAGATTTGGAGAAGGAATTGGATCTAGAGAGCAATCATGAGTGTGTGCCAGAGGACAAGGTTGAGCCCTCGCCTGAGGAGTTCTTCCCTATATAGGGATTTTATTGGAAGCAAAGATTGTTTTGTGTTTAAGGCTTGGTACGTCCAGCCACTTTTTATTAGAAATGTGAATCATGTAAATTCTATTGGATAATTACTTTGTGAACCATTGTTTAGGTGATGATTGTTCATCACCGGTGATTTGTTTTGGTTCTTTATTCATGTATTTGGTATGGAGTTAGAACCGTTATTTTTTATATGTTTTGAGATATAGAAATGGAACTTTCTTTTGTCGTGTATGATGACTCTATTTGCTTAGTTAGAGATCGGCTTTACTTTCTGCATTGTGTGGATGTACCAAGTGTTCGAAAATTTACGGGGATCGCCCTAACGGGTGATCCGACGGCACGAGTTTTGGCTTAGTGAAATCCCCGGGCTGTTACACCAGACGTTTGCAATTTTCCATAATGTCTCATAACTCGAGTGAGAGGATGATTACCCTTACATCATGCCCTTCAAAAAATTAAAATTATAAGAACTATCAACTAGTGTTAGTTTTGAACATATAGAAATTATCCCTTAAGAATTATTTACCTTAACAAAATATTACAAACGATATGGATGTGGATCTCTATTGTAATAATGTAGGGAATTCAAAGAACTATTAAAAACAGATCTCTCTATTCACTCACTCGTCCTCCAAAGCTTCTCTCCATTCAAAAATAATCGGATGAGAAAAAAAAAGGAATGACTACTTGCACACAAGATTTTGGTTGTTGAACATAGCTTAAGAGAATGACTTGATATTTTAGGGATCTGATGTGAAAAACACCATCTAAATTGTCTGATTTGAAGAGCATGGTGTAAGGATCTAGCCAGGATACCAAAGATTGATAAGAAAAATGATCTCGATCATATAAGTCAACGCAATCAAAGCTAATCACATAATTCAACAGTTGACTGTGTTGTATTTGATGATAAAGATCATGTTTTGTGCCAACCTTTGGTACCAAAGACCTTTACATCATGCCCTTCAAATCAAACAGCTTAGATGGTGTTCCACATTATACAGCTCCCTAAAATACGACACAAATCTTAGATTTTTGCCAGGTTCAACTAGTTGAACTCTAAATGTCATTTAATTGATCTTAAAAACATTGGATGCAAGAGAATCTTAACTTTAAATTCTATAAATTGGCATCCACACTTAGATCCCTTGCATCGAACAATTTTAACATCAATTGAACACCATTTAGAGTTCAACTATCACTTGAACCACATTTAGAGTTCAACTGATTAGACCAAGCCAAAACTCATCCATATTTTCTTTAACAAAGAAAAAATGGCAAACCAATAGCCCTCGCATGAAGTGGTAAAAGCAGCTATTTTTGAGCAGGTAACCAATAGCCTTAACATTCAAGGGTTGTACTGTTGAAGTTTAATCCCACATCAGATATTAAAAGCATCGTCTCTCTTCTTTTAAGTTCTTGGGCCCTTCCACTCATCGCCAATTGGTTATGATATGGATACTCATATTTATCATGGTAACAGAGCCATAGATCAAAATCTCGATTTCGGTTTCATTCATGACCCGAACTGTAAATTGGTCAAATTTCGATCAAATTTTCAATAAATTTTGGATTTTTTTGAAAATATGCTCCAAACTTTACCGAACTTATTTTTATTAGTTCTTTTAAGCTCTTTAACATTATTAGAACACATATATATACTAGTGAGGCTAATTTTTGTCTGTTTACAGTACTTATATGCTTATTATCATAAAATTTAAAACATAAAGTAGACAAAAAAGGACTCCATTACCTAAGAGCAACCACCTACTCAAAGCCACATAGAGTTCCTGGGTGGTTCATCTTCTTCATCAACATCATTTTGTTGTCGTGACCTATAATTTTGTCCGTATTGATAGCCATATTCCCCATGCTAATATACTTCTAGCAGTTGATCATGTTGGGGGTAGTAGTATGAAGTATATGATAAATCAAATATTTGAGAAATGAAGCCCTCATGTCCCGTATTGCTTGGATGAGGATATTGTGGGTTGTAAGATTGATCGGAAGGTTGAAACTCAAACCCACTAAAGGTACTAATTGTAGAGTTAATGGCGTCGAGAGAATCTTGTGGAGTTTGATAGGCCTCTGATGGTCCTCTTCCTTCCAACCCTCTATGTCTAAACGTGGGAGTGTCGTACATTGTCATATCATTGTCAGTCCACTGTCGAACTCCGCTTGAAAACTGCCCATATAAAGTACCATAATCACCACTATAAGTTTCAACTCCCCCCCCCCCCCACGGTGTTCCCTTTCCATCCCCATCGTCACCACCCCCAGTACCATCATCATCACCACTACCACCCCCATCGTCATGACCACTACTACCTCCCCCATCATCATGACCACTAACACCTCCCTCATCGTCATCTCTAGGAGGTATTCCTTGGCGACGAAGTCTTCGCTTTCTACGAGATTGTGAGGGCTGGTCTTCAACAGCACTTTCAACTTGATCTAACCATTGTGCCCTCACTATCTAAAACTGAAGTCTCTCTCCTCAATCCACTCTTTCAAATGATCATCTTCCAAGAAAATATAACTATTCGATCGGATAAAAATATTCTTCATTTACATAAGAACACAAAATTAATTAATATGTTTTATTAAACATTGTAATTGAAATTCATGGGTCACTTTGAAAGTAAACATGATTTTATTAGATATTCTTACCACAGCTTGCTCTTTTGAAGTTTCTGACCCTCAGCCTCATATTGTAATGGACATAGACTAAATGTTCCAATCTTTCCATGGTTAGTCTATTCCTTGTGTTGGAATGTATAAGAGTGAAGAGGATGTAGTTTGACTTAGCACTTGAATTGCTATCTTCCTTAAATTAGGAGCCTTCTTCACATCACCGAAGTTTATCCAACATTTAGCTACATTGAATAATATAGGTACATCAAATTTAACAGACTATAAACTTGCATAAGTAAAATAAAATCTAATTTACCTAGCTTCTGATTATAGATCTCAGATAACGCTAAGGGCGTTCCAAAAGAGCCAATTTTATTTCAAAAGAATTCAATCAACACAATATTGTCAAACAGGGAAGACCAATGTTACAGATAGCAGTAACAATAATCTTAACAATTATACGAGAAAATTAATTATTTGTTACCTCTCTCATTGTCTTCCCTTGAACATTGATGTCTGATTTCATCTTTTGGATAATGGTTGGAAAGCCACTATAGACCTCATCATCTACACTAAGATTTTGATTGTATTGAGAGACGAGGCTCAAGAAATGTCATATTGAAACGTCTCAATTAATTAGAACCATAAAGATAAATATAACAAAAGTATGATTCTCAATTAATTAAAGTAATGAATTACTTGTTGCATGTAGATTTTGATGGAACTACTCGTTCCACCTTTTATTGATCACCTTTCAGAATCTTTTGTAACTTTTGGGGTACTTATCTCTAATGGTAAACTTTGTTTTGCTCATAACCTCATTGACATACCCCATAGCGGGTTTGTCATCCCCATCTACCAATTTGAGTAAGTGCACTAGCAGCTCAATAACATTTACAACGTATTTGACACTGTCCCAGAATATGGAGCTGAAGATAGTATCAGCCACTTTATTGGCCAATGGCCGTTTAGCCTTTGGAACGGTGACTTCATAACTTGCCCATTGTGGAGATCCAAACAGACTCTTCAAGCATGCCCTGTACTTATATAAGCTTTCAAGGGCAACGAAGTGGGTGGCAAACTGAGTGATTGCAGGCCTCATAATGTCCCATTCATTCATGAATGTTCTCATCAAATTGACTAAGCTTGTACTTTGGTAGATGAAATTACTTATCATCTTACAATTTTGTATAATAGTATGTACAGTTTCCATCTTCCTGAGGTCAATGAGAATCAGATCAATACAATAGGCTACACACGAGGTCTAATAGATGTGTATGTATGTGGTCGAATATTCGTTGTCAGTTGCCTTATAGTCTGATGCATTATCAGTGATGATTTATACAACTCGCTACGGCCCAACCGATCTTACAACCTCATACATCAATTCAAATAGATAGTTGGCATCCTTTGTCATTTTTGAAGCATCAATAGACTTCTTAAAGATTGTCCCCTGGTCATTGTACAGTAAGAAGTTGATTAAGGTCTTCTTAGTAACACCCGTCCAGCCCTCGCATATAATTATGCAACCTCTCTCGTCCCAAACTTTCTCGAAGCTCTTTACATAGTCTCTTATCTCGGCTACTTCATCGTCTAAATACGGGCCAACTATCTCATAAGCAGTTGGGATTTTTACCCCAAGTCCTACCTCAGCACTAATTTCTAATATGGTCTTAAAGTACGACGATTCGACCACTTGAGTTGGAATATGATTGTACACAACGAATTTGGCTATTGCTTTACCTAGTCTTTTATCCTAGGTCTTCAACAACGTTGTGCTCAGCTTGGACTGTTTGGAGCTCTCTATTTTATATAAGGGATCCATAGGTCCCACTAGACATCTAACACTACCAAAACCAGAAGGTCCAGAACCACCCTCTCATACAGTGGATGACCTCCGTAAACCTGTGTCTCCATGGCCTTGGCTATCAGTAACCCTCCCCAAGCTGCTGCTGTAAATTGTCCATGCAAACCAGACCGGAATCTATGAAAAACGTACTCTCCATCCTCCCATCTTCTCCTTTCATTCAAATTGTCTCTCATTACCCTCCTAAGCTGACTCTCTTCATCACCTTTATCATCATCATTATCCAAATCTACTGGAATTGAAGCACAGCGAGGCTGCGATATGATTTTCATGAACTATTGATTCCTTCTCTCGGGCTCTACTCTCTTTCCTTTAGCGATCTGAATTTGTTATTTAATTTTCTGCCTAATTTCCTTGGGCACTCTAGTGCACGACTGCACGTCACCCTGCTTGCCAGCTAAGTATTCCTCAAGTTTACTAACCCTGCCACCCTTTAACTCTTTATAATAGAAGTGACATTTTGAATTGAGCCTCTTAGGCCTCAAAGGAGTGTCATACTCCCATGCAGGATCGAGATCGCGAACCATTTCTACATCTCAAATAATATAATCCGTAGAAGAAAATATCATTCCAATTAAAATATTATTAAATTCAAATTGAGCTCAAAGATAAAGTGGAGACAAAAGTTTTATGTTAGGGATCATTTAGCTATTTAAAAAATAATATACTAATATTTTAGTGATGAAAATTAGTTATAGGGATATTCAAGCAATTATCCCTAAACATAATAACAAAACTTTAAAAGTTGAAACCCAGTGAAATGTAATCAAAACCAAATTGTTTATATATATATATAGAGAGAGAGAGAGAGGGTCAGGGATATGCACCCGGGCATAGAGATATCTCTACGCTAATTGATATGAACGCGACACATAGCTCCCTTTTTGTGAAGTGATGAGTGACATTGGGACCACATTACTAACTGGAGTTACACTTTTAAAAGCTAAATGCCCTTCCAGCCATCATTCTTGACTTTTTTAAAGTCTCTTTCTTCTCTTTCTTCTCTCCATTTTTCTAAGAAAGTATCAAACTTATTTTCAGACATATTTTACTAAAAAAATGTGGCGCCCTATAGCGAAGCTCTAGCACATCGACAGCGAAGCACCGACACCCCAAAAACTAGGCGCCAACACCCCAATACGAGGCGCTGGCACTCCGGTGGCGAAGTGCTGGCACCCCTGTGGCGAAGCACTGACACCTAGGCGCCAGGGTGCTAGCGTTGGTGCCTCATTTTAGGGGCGTCGACGTTTTGTTTTAGGGGAGTCGGTGCTTCGATTAAAAAAAATAAATTATTTTTTATCGAAGCATCGGCGTCTTATTATCGAAGCGATGGCGCCCCTAAAACGAAGAATCGATGCTCCATTTTTTTTTCTAGCGAAGCGTCGGCACATCGGCTCTAGGGTGTCAGCGCCTCGCTATCGGGGTGTTAGCGCTTCGTTGTCGATGTGCTAGCACTTCGCTACCTGGCGCTCGTATTTTTTGAATAAAATATACTTAAAAAAGTAAGTCTGACACTTTCTTAGAAAAAGAGAGAGAAGAGAGAGAAAAGAGACTTCTAAAAAAGTCAAAAATGACGGCTAGAAGGGTATTTAACTTTTAAAATATTTTAAAAGTGTAACTCTAGTTAGTAATGTGGTCCCAATGTCACCTATCTCTTCACAAAAAGATAGCTACGTGTCGCACTCATATCAATTGGCGTAGAGATACCTCTATGCCCGGACACATTTTCCCCTTTCCCATCTATATATATATATATATATATATATATATATATATATATATATATATATATATATATATATGTGGTAGTTCTATGAAGGCAAGCACCATTATAGAGAAGTTAATGATCCAAGCCAACATCATCTATTAAAGATCCAAGTATCCAACGATAGGGAAAGAATACCATCAAATAACAAATATAAGTGTTATATTCAATAGCCCAATGATTGTGGATCATAATACAGGGGACACAAGGATGCCTTGCAATTTTTACATATTGGAGGTCAAATATAACAATACTCAATCATGTTGCCTATAATACCCTTTCAAGTAAACAACTTATATAGTAAACAATTTTTACATATTATGGAAACAAGTTTAAGTTAATAATTTAGTTTTTAAAAAAATACGTGTATATTTTAGAAATGAAAGTTAGTTATTTAAAAAAGATTCAAGAAATTATATCTAAACATAGAAAGATAATAATAAAATTAAAATAAAATAACTCAAAAGTGGTTATCTTACAAATTCCGACGAGATTTGGGTGAAATTGGGCAAGATTTTTCGAGACTAGAATTGACACGGCGAACCAGGCCGAAATTCGACAACTCCCGTAATTTTTTGGAGGGATTTCGGTAAATTTCGGTGAGATTTTTCGAGAAATGAGTAGGCACAGTGAACCGGGCCGAGATTCGGCAACTCTCGTAATTTTTTGGAGGGATTCTGACAAGATTTGGGCAAAATTCGGCGAGATTTTTTGAGAACCGAGTTCACACGATGAACCAGGCCAAGATTCGGCAACTCCCGTTATTTTTTGGAGAGATTCCGGCAAGATTAGGGCAAATCCAATAAGATTTGGGCGAAATCCGGTGAGGAACCGACTAGATCTAGCGAAATCCGACGAGATTTTACAAAAACGGAGTGCACACGGCCAACCACACGTAGATTCGGCAACTTACGGTAATTTTTGGAGCGATTCCAACGAAATTTGGGCAAAGTCCGGCATGGTTCGGACGAGCAAAAAGCTAGATCTAGTGATCTCTGACGAGATTTGGCGAAAATAGACTTCACACGGTGAACCACACGAAGATTCAACACCTAAATTAATTTTTTAAAGCAAATCCGACGATATCTAACAAAATCCGGCAAGGTTCCGGTGAGAAGATAGGTTGTTTCCGGAAGAGGAAGTCAAGGAGGAAGAAAAGAAAGCTTTTTTTTTTTGCAAAAAAATTGGTTATATACCCCTTTAAATTTTTTTTAAAATCAACAAGTAGCTCTCGGCCGATAATTTCAAATTATCAACCTATAATTTCATATTTTCGGAGGGTGGGGGTGATAATTTCTATTTTTGCAGCTCGGTTCAGGCCGAAATCGAGAGATCTCAATCGAGATTTTGCCCCATGATCAGAGCAAGCTTTTCTCAATACAACGTCACCTAGTTCAATTGTCCACGTGATTTGGCTCAATCCGGCCAACATGCGAGGGGGCGTATTGAAGTTTAGTCCCACATCGGATATTCATAGCTTTGTCTCTCTTCGTACAAATTCTTGGGCCCCTCCACTCATAGCCAATTGGTTATGAGATAGATACCCAAATATATCATGTGCATGGATCAATATCCTCTTGTACAACCCTGAGATACATCTCTCATCAGAAGGAGATTAATTGTCAAGACCTAAAATTCTACCCCATCCTAAGGACCTAGAATTCCGTGTTCTAACCCTTACAATTCTCAAATACGCTAAGCGGACATATACATAATTAGAGTTCTCACACAATTATGGTTCCACAAGATCCGTAAAAGCTATTAATAACTGATGATAATCAGGGTGAGAATAAATAAATAATATTGAATCCAATAAATGTCTACAAATCAGAGAAATAATAAATGTCCAACAATAAAGGATAAGGTCTGAAATAAAAATAAAATTGTCTAAACGAGATAGCCAATCTCCACACCAAGCCTAGTGTTATCAATAATCGACGCTCGAATCAAAATCAATGCCAAGATCTTCCTGGTGTCCTGCAATGTCGCCCTACCAAGGCTCCTAGTACTCTGCATCCACGGGGTCGACGAAATCAACGTTAGCAGGATCTGGATAGCCAGCGTCTACTCCATCAATATAGTCACCTAAAATAATAAATGTCACAAGGGCTGAGTTGTTAAACAACATGCAACTAAGTGGATACACCAAAAATCCGCCTTATACTTCTCAGGTGTATTGTGGGTGCATCTCGTGAGCCATAAAAATAATATAGCAATACAACTAAAAAAAGGAAACAATAAATTCTTACGTATCGTAGAGTTCGTATTATATCATAAATGCAAGACTATGGTCTAGACATACTCCAGTCCTAACGTACCTCACCATACCTCATAAACATAATATATCTTATTATTCCTACACATGCATTTGTACATCGCATGAGACCTAACATACTCATAAATCCTAACATGACATGTTTCAGAGTCCCTAGTCGAGCCTACCATGTGAGGGTCACTATAGTAGCTTACTACCAAAAATGGCGCCCTCCATAACATACTCATATCATACACCCCATCCAGTCACAGGGGCAGCCAACAAACATAACTCATTTCATATTGTCTTCCTAGAGACCAGTCTTCACTGAAGACATTGTTGCCCTTACAGTGACTACGTAAGGAATGATACATACAGACTTAAGTTTTCAGTCTTATATTGGCCTACACAACGATGTCTTATTATCATACTCGTATTTTATCTTACCTTACTTACTCATATTTATCACAATCTTATAACTTAAATCTAGGATGAGCTATAGTGTGATAACTTTATTAAACCACGCTTCCCAAGGAACAAGTTTCGTAGTAACCTGGATGTACTTCGTGTGACAGCCCATACTATTATGGAAGTGTTGCATCTGTACATGAACGCCTACATTCTGAGTTCCATGTGACCGTAAAAGAAATTTCACTACAACTAAGGACTAAGGGTCGAACTTCATATCTTAACTCTTATTTTATCCTATCATATTAAAACTTAGGGGTGAAAGAGTCACCTCATATGGCACCATATACGAGGTTACACTGAACTCGCACTCACCACACTCTTCATGATGTCTCATACCACCATGAGTTGTGAGGCATGCGAATAAAATATATTCTTCGGTTCGATACCATCTCAACGAATAATCACGCCCAAGCATAGGCATGATCTCACACACTCACGTACATGGCCTAACCTATCCATAACTCTACATATATAATTTATCCACTTATTTTAATCAGTAAATAAATTGAGTTTGAATTTACACTACTTACATACCTATATATATATTGCACTCCAGTGCAATTATATATAGCAAATTAGATTACGAAGATCAATGATTGAAAGGCAAGTATACAATGTTTAGATCTACAAAATATGCAACTTTCAAGGGAAAATATAATATTAAATATATAGATATATTAATTTATGAGATATTAAGGTTTAAATAAGATTTTTAAACCCGTCGATACGCAATTGAACACATCCTACATGACGGGATCTGAAAAGTACAAAGTGGATTGAAGGGTACCCACCTCTTGAAGCGTGAACAACAGATCTATGGTGATTAGGTTGAAAAGATTGATGCCCTAATGTGCGTTTTGTCCAAGCTTTCATCTTCTCATTCCTCGTTCCCTGATCTTGTCGCAAGAAACAGGTCGTGATAGTTATTATGATATTTATTGTGAACGAACACACAAAAATTTTGAGAAGATTAGAGGGAAGTTTGGGGAATGATTGATTGAATAGAAGAGAGAGTTGTGACGGCTAAGGTTTTCTTAGAATAATAATAAGGGAATAAGAGAATGTTAGGATTTTCTTAAAATTATAATTAAAATAGAGAGTTATTAGTTTTAAATAGGCTTTCTAGAATAGGGTTGGTTCCTATGCAGAGCACTAACACCAAGTACAATGAAAAACTCCATCTAATAATATTAAAAGATTTAAGAAAATCCGGGTTGTTACATTAACTGAGCAACAACTTATCAAGGGGGTTTGTAGGACGATTGTCACGACCCAGAATCCTAACTAATCTCAAGGACCTAGAACTCCGTGTTATGACACTGCACGCTTGTTAAGGTGATAAGCGGATATACATATCTTACTAGATTTTACATAAAATTGGACTCCCAAAAATCATAAACCAAAATTTCTTCTGCATTAAAATTTTCATTCATTATGTTTACATTGAATTCTGAGTCCACGATACTAAATGACCATAAATAAAAGTACGATCAACTACTAGAAAGTCTTTTCCAATATTTAATACATACTTGACATCATCAAGCTGGTCATCCACGACGTCACCCTCATAAATTGCTTAATCTACTAATGCATCAAATCCATCAGGCAGTGTAGTCTATATCTTTACCTACAGTTGTTAGTTTTTGGAAAGGGGTGAGTTTACTCAGTCACGTAAACTCAGTGGATTTCACAACCGATCCACCACAATCTACCCAGGTGATCGTGGGTGCAATCTTGTGAGTGGAAGTGAATCCATTATAAACATACATATAACCAACATAATGAAAGATTTTATAAACACTTAATATCAAATAAGCTGAAAGAACATAACAGGTTTCAATGCATAAGATGCTTCAAATGCTTATCACTTTTCTTACTTGTCTTGTCAACTTAACTAACGTGTCATATCAGAAGTCTTATCATTACTCCATACACCTACACAACGTACTTCGTATCTTACTTATCTTATTTAAACGATCTATGTCAGGGTTGCTGCTCGAGCCTATCACGCGAGGTCCACATGTAGACAATCACCTAACCTTCATATCATAACATAAACCACCATCCAGCTTGATGAGATTCCACGCATAAAAATTAGTGTCCCCTTACATTGAGAAACTGTCGTATCATATTGCCCTTAAGACCAGTCTTGACTGCAGACGTTGAATCTTGCGGTGGCACGCAAGACATGACACGTGTAGAAACTTAATTCATGTATAGCTGATCTTCACAGCGCATTTTAACGTATCATAACATTATTTGGTTCTGAGCTTAGGTCCCCGCCCCGATTTCATATTTACGTGGGCTTAAATCCTTACTTTCTTAATATCTCGTAACTTAACATATTCATATTTCACCTTTTTTTTAACTTAATTAGAATAGGCCACGGTGCGATAAGCTTCACAAACTATGCTTTTAAAGGGACGGGTTTCGTAGTAACCTAGATGTACTTCATGTGGCAGCCCATACTCTCATAAAAGTGTTGCATCCGTACATGAATGCCTACATTTCAAGTTTCACGTGACCATGAAAAAAATTCCACTGTGACGAAGGCTTAAAAGTCGTATGTCGTATCTTATTCCTTTTTCTTAACATGCATATGCCCTAACATACTTCTAAGATGTCACACAATATAAATAAAACATATAATAAGAAAATATCTGTAATATCTCAAAAAATTGAGCGTTAAATATTAACCTCGAGATTCGTGCCCAACTGGTCGTAGGTTTGACCAAGTGATGATCAAATAGCGGACTCATGAAGTGATGAATGAATGTGAAGTCAATATGACTTAAGTATAGTGTATAGTATAAGTTAGTGTCACGTGCACCTATCTCTGGTGTATGTGTTTAACACACAAGCAGGAAAGGGAATAAAAAGGTTTAATAAACTTAGGTTTCATTTATTTTGGTTGTTGAAGAGAGAGTTAAGAAGAGAAAGAGAGAAGGAGCAAAGAGGAGTTATGGAGGCTAGGAGTTAATGTAAATCAAGAGGAGATTAGAGCATTGAACGTTGATTCAACGCTTGAGGAGTCGTTGAAGCAAAAGCTGGAGCCCTAGCCATTCTAATCTAGATCTTGATCAATTTGAGATTGATTGAGGTAAGTTGTATTAGATTTCAATACTTAGAGAATTGATGAGTTAAATTCAGTCTAGCATAGTTAATATGATAGATTAAAGACTTAGAAAAAGAAAGAAAAATAAAAAGAATGAGTTTTGAAAGAACAACCCGAAAGGGGGCTGAATCTGGCCAAATAGATTAATCAAAATTGGGATTCGATTAATCGATTTTAGTCTGGAAGTTAAAAAGTCAGGAATACCCGATTTTGATTAATCAATTTGGAAATCGATTAATAGAAGTTGAAGGTCAATTAATCGATTTAAGAATTGACTAATCGACTGGGTACCTCCAGTGGCTGGAGAAACAAGACCTGGGGAAATTGACTAATCGAGTTGGGAAATCGATTAATCGATTTTGGATTTCGATTAATCGATTTGGGATTGACTAATCGATTTCGGATTTTCGACCACTCGATTTGAGAATCGACCTCACTATGTTAGAGATTTCGATTAATCGATCTCAACTAATCGATTTTGGGAATCGATTAATCGATTTGGGTTTCGATTAACCGATTAATCGACTTTAGCAGTTTTACTTGACCTTCTAGTTTGACTTTGAGATTCATGGAGGGTCTAGGACCTTCTCTATTGCATCTTTCGTTATGTATTACATGTGTTATAATGTACCATAGGTGGTACGTGTGAAAGGGAGCACAAAGAGCTGCATGGGACCTTGATGTTTGGACCTTCAAAGACCTTAGGTAGGGAACACCTTGAACATGTACTTTAATTGCAAGAGCATGTATGTAGTGATATATTTATCAGAATTAAAAATATTTTAACTATAAAAGGCTTTGTGAAAATGGGTGTGTGTGACACCAAGAATGTGATAAAGGCATCTGTGTGATGCGAGTAACTGAGACTAAGAGAACTAATGAAAATGAGACATCCCCAGGGGATGAGAAAGTAATAAAGGCATCAGTGTGATGCGAGTAAATTAGACATCCCAAGGATGTATATATGATTGAATAATTACTGTTGAGGCCTAACTGATATAAAATAGTTTGCATGTTTTACTTTATACGGTGAACAACTATATGTAAAGCACATGTTATTTTTGTTATTTAAGATTTGTTTAGAATACCCCACCGACGTTGCGGGATACCCACGACTGACACGACAAGATATCCGTGACCGGTATGGCGGCCAATCCGTACACCAGTGTGGAGGTCTATCCGTACACGGTAAGCACATCTCAGGGATGTTGAGTTGAGATTTAACCCCGCCACCTATTGAGAAAGGGGCTTGGGTAGTATTTCCAGGGAATACATATAACAACTGTCTATTTAGGCGACGATGGTGGGTATTCCATCGAGGCTTGATGCTATATTGCTCGAGGATTACTTAAGTTGAAGATTTAAGTTTTGCTTTAGGCCTGTTCAGTGTCATTCATGATAAAACAATCAGTAAAGTAAAACATGCGAACTACCAGTAAATTTGACTGCAAATTGCCATTTTTTAAACTATTTTTCTTACAATGCATAGCCATATCATGCTTAGAATATTATGGAATATATGTGAGATTTTGATTTATATGTTCATTGTGTTGTTCCCTATTGAGCTAGGATGTAGCTCACCCCTTTAGACTATACGTCGCAGGACCTTTGTTAGCAGTGGCCGACGCTTCGGGAGACGTTGATCTGGGTAATTTGGATTACGTGCCTGGGGACGAGTTGGAGCCTCCTCCCGAGGACTTCTTCTAGGAGACTCCGCTGAGTACTTTGAGAGAGAGTTTTTGTGAGCAGATTGTACGGCTTGGTATGTCAAGCCTTTATTTTTTATAACAATATAATTAAATTGACTTAATTCTTTTGGCGAACCATCTGGGGTGATCAGTTTATTACCGATGGTTCGGATCGGTTCTCTGTTCATGCAGTTGCATGAAAGTAGAACTGTCTTTTGTTTATGTCAGAGAGGCATGTTACTTTTTCGCTTTATGCCATTATTTGCTTTATTTATTTATCATTGCTTGTTATACCAATATTTCGTGCATAGTTTTGGAGCACAGTCTAGAGGATTGTGCTGATGGCACGAGTTTTGGGGTGCTAAAATTTGGGCTGTCACAATATCTAATCATAAAGGAACTAATATTACTCATAATTCAGACGCCTCGCTCATCATTAAGAGAGATGAGGCGACCTACAATGAAGGTATGTGATTACTATAATACGTATTACAAGGTGATGTTGGACTAATCTCATTAGATAGATCTTGTTGATTTGATGAAAATCAACTGGCCATTTACGTGATTTCGGTAAGATTTAGTTTCGATATGACTCAATCACTTACAAACCATTGAGTGTTCAATACACGCATCTTAAGGTGAACATGATCGAGTTTAGAATAATCTAATCTTACCAATGTCATCAGTGTAATAGATATTTAGATACCATATGATTGTCACTATTGATTTGATCATGATTACCACTATTGGTTTGATCATTTAGACCATTAACTGAATGGTCTATGATTTTGATCAAGAATGTATCATCGCATGATCATTGAGTGGTGTACACTATCTTGGTGTGATTTGAAGATCTATCTAGAAGATTCTCTTAATCTTAAAAGGTGGGTTTTCATTCAGGCCCCTCACTAGTTTGATTGTTTTCGAGGTCAAGTAGGGAGTCAAATATGCCCCTTGACGTTGGGTGTCTAAGGGTATAAAGCCCTTCATTATTTTTGGAAAACTTTTACAGCAGCTTAATTCGACTAGATCTGTTTTCAGACAAAAAATCTATCTGTCGAATGAGAAGAGATTCAAAATTTATGGGGATCCTTCTTGGTGTCTCCTGTC
Organism: Chloranthus sessilifolius; assembly: GCA_021018995.1. Classification (NCBI taxonomy): domain Eukaryota; kingdom Viridiplantae; phylum Streptophyta; class Magnoliopsida; order Chloranthales; family Chloranthaceae; genus Chloranthus; species Chloranthus sessilifolius. Next base: position 24,763,297 of record CM037597.1, on the reverse strand, counting down.
CCAGTTCGGCCTAAACTTTATATCTAAAAGGATCAAACTAGACCCTAGAGTAAGGTGCCATAAGCATAAAGTGTAGAAATTTCTGTGGCTATGTGCCCCACTTTAGGTGGAGCAAAGACCGAAGTTTGTTTATTTTATTAAAATCTGACCATCGATTTAACAGATAGCCAAATGATCTTTGTTTAGATCCACAGGCTTCAACTCATATGTCTGTGGTTTGCTTAATTTAATGGGTCATACTGGACCCTTTACCCAATTATGTGCAGATTTCCAAAATAAGGGCAATAAATATTCTAAGTGTAAAATCAATATATTGACAGATTTTTGGAGTACTAAAGTTTGTGAAAATAAAGACTAGCAGATCAATGTGAGTCATTAGATGTAAAAAGTATCAAAGTTTATAGGGAGTCCACGTTTTGACCGAGGTCAGAAACTAATCGGATCATCGAGATTGAAACAGTCAAAAGATGACCTCCACATCGAGTGCGCAACAAAACAAAACAGGACAGCAACCCATCCTTGACATGGGCTTTCTTTGTGTCTGATTTATAGTCCTCAGGACCTATTTTGCCGACACACTTGTATGTCATGTGGAAGGATATCATATACTATAGTTCTCGGTCGATGGGTTCAACCATAAGATCAACCCTTTGACTATAATCATTTTATGAATCTACACAAAACCTTAGAATAGAAAATTGCAGTTTTCATATAATCATCACAAAAAGTGTAAAAGTGTAGATTTGGATTGATAAAAGGGCACCCACCTGTTGGAGCGTGTACGTGATTTTTGAAATGATTCAGATCGAGTAGCTTTGAGCCCACGCGTTAAATCGGCGATGCGGCTTCGGTGGTGGATTGGTGTGGTTATGGTGATGCACATAATTGAAGTCGAAAAGAGCAGATTGTTATTGGTGCTGGGACGTCTACATTAATGGCTGATTGGGCGATACACAGTAGAGAGAAGAGAGCGGCTATGATCATAAATTTTCTTCCTTACAACCAAACCAAAATGGATAAGGATTTGTCATTGTTGTTCCGTATTTAACTACGCATAACAAGAAGAAAGAGAGAGGTCTGATTGCCTTGTTGCAATTGGTGTTTGGAGATTGCAGTGGTTGCAATGTGCCATCATCGTAAATCCTTATCGTTATTGTTGATGTAGGTTTTCTTCCTCTTTCATACGAGAGAAAACTGTGCAGCGGCTCTCTTGTGGATGGATGAAGGAAGGAAGAGTCTAGGATTCTTTTTCGTTTTTAGGGTTTTGAGATCACGAGCTATTCTTAAAGTTGGGTTGTTGGAGACAGATTGTAATGAACGATTGAGATAGATCCTTAGTTAAGGAGATGCATTAGGCGATTGAGATCTCTTGCCAAAAGTAGAGAGGTACTATAGTTGGGTAGCGGATTAGGACGACTTGCAAAGAATTTAGAGATTGATTTGGGGTAATCCGAAAGAGAATGATCGGTTATGGGTGGCACATCAAGAAAGGGAAATTGATTTTGGGAGCTAGTTGGGTAATATTATAAAGAAGGGAAGTCAGATGGCAAGAGCCAATTGTTTCTAATATAGTATCTTCCTTAGAAAGAATGGTTGAGAGAACTCATGTGTCTATATTAATGGTGCTTGAAAGTTGGATTTGCCATGTGTGAGTACACAAACCCTAAAGTAAAGGTGGGGTCGAACTCGGTTCGGTCTCGCGGTTCGAGTCGAGTGCACCACACGCTTGCCAAAGTATTGGGGCTCAAGCTTGTATTTGAATTTAATTAAGCTTGTTATTGGGTGCACGCCTATTATTAAAAGGGTGGATTGGAGGTCACATCACTTATGTCAAAGTTTTGATCAAGGTCAAATTAGTCAACATCACTTATGTCAAAGTTTTGATCAAGGTCAAATTAGTCAAGCAAAAGTCACATTTTTCTCAAACGTCAACGATTTAACGTTTGCGAAAATTCGGGTCGTTAGAATGACACCCTTAAATTGGGTCAGAATAAAGTGAATGTTGTGACCCCACCCATGTCGAAATGAAAGGCGCCCCCTATTACAATAGCAACCACAACAACGAAGGAGCAACAATCAGGGCTGTAATAACCAGAGGTAGAAAAATAAGCAGGTGGCATTCAACAATGAAAGCCATGAAAAGCACCCTCGACGAGAATTCCCCCTCCTCGCAATACTACTAAGTCAAATTTTGCTGAATTTTATTTTTTATTATAGAAGAATCATTGATTCATTTTCTGTTATTAATTTCAACATATTTTTTGACAAATAATGGCTGTAGGTCTCCTTTCGACAACTTTGATTCAATTTGGCCTCTCTAACTAAAGCATAGAGGTATGGGTTGCTCTGCATTTCGATTTTTATTTTCTCACAATCAATTATGTTGGCTCTTTATCTTTTACTTGTATGTTAATATTCTATTTTAAATTTGAAATTTTCATCTCTTTTTTTGAAGTCGACTGCTCCGAATGCCATTAATAAGGTCTTCTATGGCCTGGGCCGGGTCGGGTTGATTTTTTAGGATTCTTTTCTTTTTCAATCAAACTCTCTAGCTAAAACGTTTTCCAAATCAACTTCTACTCTTTCTATCTTTTAATAGCGAGCTTAATAGCTTTGGTGGCATTCTGCTAAAATTCTCCAAAGATTAAACCTTTTAATGGTCTAATCTCAACGCATTTCAGTCAATTGCCCTTTAATTAAAATTTACAAGAAATATATAATTTTATATTATATATTTATATATGGCAAAACAGTAGATTTGAATCGATACTAGAGGCGGTGGGTTTAAGCCCTAGATCACATATCACGTGACACGTGATTTCAAGACAATATCTATTGTGTCATGTGACACATGATCTGTGAAAAACAAATATTTAAAAAAAAAAATCTGTTTTGGTGGTCAAAATTGTCAAAGTTCAAGTATTTCTCACACATCCTAATGCATTGATTTTTTCTCCTCTTGACCACATTTTAGATGGTGAATATGCTTCGGATCATGCCCAAATTTTATGGGTGGCCCTAATCATCCTTAGGCAAGTTGCCGTAGAACTCGATCCTTCGAATGGATACCACATAGACCTCAATTAATTCTAACAATAGGTTAAAATCTCATAAAAATGATACGTATCGTCCAGCCCCAAAACCGATATGTATCGGACGATACGTATCGGTATCGGACAATACATTCTAATGTATCATCCGAAATTTTGGATTTTTGTATGAGAGGCACCGATACGGTACCTTGAATATATCGTATCGGTGAGGTCCAAAACCAATACGTATCGGTATCGGATGATATTTTGACTCCTAATTCTAACTTAGCGCCCTGCAATAGGTTTGAACCCATAGTCTCGAGTGTAACAGATGGCCTGATCATAAACTCACACTAAGTACGCAGGCCCTGGGTCATAGAGGATGTGTGTCAAAAGTGTGATACATTGAATCTCTACAAGGTAAAGGCCAACCTATATCAAACCATGTAAGTTGTAGATTTTCAATTGATAGCAAGAACAAAGAGACCATGTTAGACGAAATAAATCAAAACTACATATATGGTATCATATAACATATTTAATATTCAAACTAGCCAAGACCAGATTAAAACTAGCTCAGCTAGCTTCCACTATACCTGAATATCTATGTATATGAATTATAACATATAATTCATACCCCCAAGCTGTAAATAAAGTTTAGTTGTCCTTTATGGTATATATGAGACAAAAGAGACCAGATTAGTTTTTTTCGAATAAACCCAGTATCTTTAAATTAATTTAAGTCACTTATACCTAAGTTTGGCTATATGGGTTTTGTATGAAAAACAAAAACCAGCTCACTTATATCCTAAAACTCTGTTTAAGTAAGATACAATAGATTCTTCTGATTTTGTTTTACATACACTACAATTACTTAAGTGTACGGGCTTTACAGGACATGTTACCTTAAGTAGCTTGTAAGCTACTTGCATGAGGAATTGACTCCACGACTCCAATGAGTCACTTTGCGGGAGCATGCACGCAAAGTCAGTGCCATCTCACAAACATAAAAAACAGATGAGCAAATTTAACCAACCATTACTCAGCAATGTCCTCTCAATTCTGATATGTTAATGAGCTCGGCAAGCACAACCTCAATATACACCACTCACCAAAAAAGTTAGCTATTTGTTTGTTCTTAAACATAAGAATCAATCATGAAAAGATGCAGCTCAAAACTAGCCTCAGCATGAACAGGAGTGCAGATTTCTGCACTCCGGATATTCATAAAAGACCTATTGAAATTATAGATCTATAAATCTATAAATGCTATAAACAATGGAATATATATATATATATATATATATATATATATATATATATCAAAATAAGGGAAACAGCAAGTCATCAACAAGAGAAGGAGCACAATCTGAACCCCGGCAAGCCACAAATATACAGGCTTGCCGCGGCAACCTTATAGGGTTGTCGCGGCAAGACACCATGCTGAAGGGCTTGCCACGGCAACACAATAAGGTTGCCACGGCAAGGCTTAAGTGTTGCCGCGGCAACCTCCACCAGCTATGGGTTTTGAACTTTGGGCTGTGCCTCTTGCAATTCAAACCTTGGGTCCATGATGGGTCCAAGTACTTGTCTCTTTAAGTTTTAGGCACACAAGGAACCATCTATAAACTGTTAGTTTTAATATAAATCTATTTTTCCCTAGATTGGTGCCACATGGAGTACTTAAACAATTTTGAAGAAATAGGTTCTATATGTGATATATACAACAAAATATATTGTATTTCTAAAGTGTAAAAGGTCCTAGCACACTAAGAAAACCCCAAAGTCAGAAAATAGGAAGAAGGCACGCAGCAAGCTTGTGTCTCAGGCTTGCCACGACAACTCAACATGCTTGTCGTGGCAATGTACAAGCTGAAGGGTTTGCCTCGGCAAGCAATGTCCTTGCCGCGGCAACCCTATGCTCAGACTACTGTGTGGTATTTCGGTTATAACTTTTGACCTAAAACTCCAAATGGCACGATTCTTAATGCGTTGGAAAGAAGACAACGAGCCCAACAACTTTTATGAAGGAACAAATTTCTGAATCCAATGTTTAAGGGGTTAAAAATTGATGACAAGTTGTAGTAAGATGTTCGGCCTGACTGCTTGCCGAGGCAAGCCTATGTTGGCTGTTGCACCTGCCTCGAGGGCCCTTTAGTCTATATTTAAAATGTGCAAGTTGACTATATGGCTCGTTACCTTTGAAGAGCATGTATGTCGGGTCGAAGATGACCCTGTATCTTAGTTGAATTGATATACTAAAACCATGCATCTTCAACCATAGGTGCAACTTGATGCACATTCCTAATAGTGAAGGTGTTCTTGGATGCATGAGTGCACGTACAAGTAACTACACGTAAACCTGGTATAAGGTAGGGAAATTACCTTACTCGTTTATATTGAGTTTGTTGATTCTTGTTTAGATAAGCTATTATTAGGAGTATATGGATAACTAGAACAGTTTTTAGCCATATGATAAACAAGTTACTATGAGTTCAATGTATTTAACACGTAATTTAGGATGAGTACATTAGTACCATCTGAAACATGAAGATGTCAATTCTGTTTATAAGGATGATAGATAATAGTTTTGTGGGATGTTTTGTATGACTGCTATTTCGGCTTTGAAAAGTTTAGCATTGATAGTGCAGCTTTAGAATTCAGATCTAATAAGTACAGTTTTGATAATTCGGCGTTAAGAAAGTATTAATTCAGTTTTTGTGAAATAAATGGATATCAACATGCTATGTTATTGTTAAGTATGCTAGTTTTCATTATATACAAGCATAAGAAGTTCAGTTATGCTAGGCAAGATTTGAGATACGTTTAAGTTATGACATGATGTTGCATACTGGAGGTATATATGTGCATGATGTTCTCGCATACTTGATCTCGTACATGGTCACGTCTTGATTCTTGATACTCGTTTGGTTCATGTTGTGTCAAGTGACCCTGCTAACTTAGCCCAGGGGCTTGACCAGTCTCGTGTCAAGTGGCCTTGCTAACATAGCTCAAGGGCTTGACTTCTTGAGTCCAGTGACCCTGTTAACCTTGCTCAGGGGCTTAATATCCCGGTCCAAGTGATCCCGCTAACTCGGGAGCTTGATATCTCATCCAAGTGATCTCGCTAACTCGAGAGCTTGACAGGTGATCCCGCTACTTGGGAGCTTGATTTTTATCCTTGTAATATGTCTTGTTTCAACATGGTTCCTTGATATTATCTCGCATGATTCCTTGTCAGTTCTCGTATTTGGTCAGCATTGTCAGCATGATACAATAATTGCATAAGTTAGTGCTTATTCTATTATATACTGTCAGGATATATTGATGCTAGAATAGACCTAATATAAGATAATATGTGATTCATTTTATTTTGCATCTAGACATGAATGGATAATCTAACATATAAATTAGCATTGTAAGCCCCTGTTGAGCTTTGATGATAGCTCATCCTACGACTTCATGTCTTAGCTGCAGATATTGCTCGTGACCCTGAGAACGAAGCTGATTTTACCTACCAGTCTGAGAAGGAGGACAAGGAGGGTGAGGAGGAAGGTTCTGCTGAGGACTTCTTTCCTTGAGAGGTTTTAAAGAGAGAGAGAGAGAGAGAGAGAGATTTATTTTTTAAACATTAAACATGTATAAATAGCAATGTGGTTTAAGATAGCTTACTACCTTAGGTATAGGTTTCTTTTTATATTCCTATTCAGTTTGCTGCTTTAGATAAATGAATGAATATCAGTTGTTGCCATATTTCTACGTATTAGAGTTAATTCAATTCGCTTCCGCATATGTAATACTTTGTACACGATGCACTTGTATGACAGGATCATGTTAGGTGATCCGACGGCGCGACCTTTCCCATTTACGAGAAGGGGAAAAGTCAGGCTGTCACATCGAGACTCTTTATATATACAAAAATCATATTATACTAGGCTAGGTGATGGGGTACCTTGTCCAAATGAGGACTGGTTTAACCCGGGCTGGATCATGCATGCTTAACCTGGGTTTAATCTTGGGTCAAATTTGTACACCCAAGAAGCCTGCTATTTTTGGGACGGGAGGGTCCCGACTGAAATTCAAACAGTCGAACCAATTGATAGCCCTGGTCGTAAATTTGGTTTATTGTTCTCAGATTTGAAACCTTCAACATTGATGAGGGAGAGTAGTATTTTGTACATGGAATCATTATGTGTTCTGTGACAGCCTAATTTTACCGTTTCCACAAAATCCTGTACAATTTTTATTTTTTTTCTTTCTTACATCTTAAACTAAAAAAAAATGGACCGTCGGATCACACTCTACAATCCAAATACAGAAATACTTAGTATATCCACGTATAAGCGTGAAAGTCAACGCAGATACCATACATGCATAGAATGGTTATTTAGATATTACAGGGCAGATCTAATACTTTCTACTTTATACACCACATCTAGCATCTAATATAAAGGCTAGAAGAAACCACCGGTGATGGTCGACCATCACCTAAACAATGGCCTCCAAAACATAATTATAAAACAAATCTTAACACTATATTTAATCCCAGGACATACCAAGTCCAAATCCAAAGTCCTCAAAATTCACTATACAAACCCAAAATATGCCCAGTCCAAATCCTCACCTAGGGTAGAATTTTCCAAACTAGAGATCCCGCTCTTTTCTCCGGTACCAGATCTAGACCAACACCTGTGCCTGTGACGTATAGTCGGGGAATGAGCTACAGTCCAAGCTCAATAGGGAATAACAAAGCTAAATCACTTATTTTAAGCATTCTTATTCATAAATCCTGATGCATAGATAAAAATAGTTTAAATAAATAAGACTTTAGCTATAATGTCAAACATATCCTTTCATGAACGTAAATAATCATGATCAAAGTAATGCATATCGGATCAAAAGGAAGCGTAATAAGAACTTGGAACATGTCAAGCAAAGCAAGTCATAAGAACGTATAACAAGAATTCACAAACGAGATCAAATGTCAAACCATCAAGCCCCTGAGCAACGTTAACAAGGTCACTTAAATCAAGAAATCAAGCCCTTGAGCTACATTAACAAGGTCACTTGAAACGAGACAGGTCAAGCAAAGCAAGTCACAAGAACGTATAACAAGAATTCACAAACGAGATCAAATGTCAAGCCATCAAGTCCCTGAGCTACGTTAACAAGGTCACTTGAACCAAGAAATCAAGCCCTTGAGCTACGTTAATAAGGTCACTTAAAACGAGACAGGTCAAATAAAGCAAGTCATAAGAATGTATAACAAGAATTCACAAACGAGATCAAATGTCAAGCCATCAAGCCTCTGAGCTACGTTAACAGGGTCACTTGAACTAAGAAATTAGGTCCTTGAACTATGTTAACAAAGTCACTTTAATCCAAAAGTCAAGCCCTTGAGCTACGTTAACAAGGTCACTTAAATCAAAATGTCAAGCCCCTGAGCTAAGTTAACAAGGTCACTTGAACTGAGACCATCAAGCCCCTGAGCTACGTTAACAGGTCACTCGATTAGAGACATAATGGAAGTACAAGATCAAACATGTATACAAGGCAGATAGCAATGATACCATTCAAATATAGAAGCTTGAAACATATGAGATCGAATAGAATTCATAACAAGATGTTGTATACAAAAGCATGTACAAAAATTCAATTTATAAGCTTCAAAATACGTCAAGAATTTACGTATATCAATTCTAGGAAATATCAAGCATATACTATGTGCATAAATGACAAGAATTTGAGAAAACAAACAATCAGACAAAAGGTTCTTCCCTACCTTTGTTCACGAGATACATAAAACGATGTAACTTTCCCGTACATGCACTCTCAATTCTCAACCTACATTACATTCATGATGATGTATTAAGGATTGATCTTAATTTCTAACAATTTTTATATATTTAAGTATTTTCTCAAAATCGAGGTAGAAATTGGCAAATTTGTGCTAACTTAAAACTTGACCCAACTTCCCGCTAAATTCATAAAAGTTGTAGATATCATTGTCCTCTTTCCAATGCCATAGGAATCGCGTCAATCAGAGTTCTGAACAGAAAGTTATGGTCAAAATATCAAGACTGCATCAGTCATTCGCACGAGTCGCGCGAGTGAGTTTCAATGGCACGCCCAGCTCGGGCGAACGAGCCTAAAGCTCGGGTGAGTGACTGAGCGTGATTTTACATATTTTTGCCTTTTAAAAACCTATTTTCACATAAAAATTTAACCTTTTTTATTATAATCTTTGGCACGCATCTAAGCAACATAAACTAACTTCAATAAATGAAATACCCATGATGTTTAACTCCTTAGATTGTGCATGCAACGCTCACGATGATCGTATCTAAGAATCTACTTCCACGCTTCGCAAATGCCCGATTGTTTGAAATCCTTTGATTCCTTCGATCGTAGTGGCGGAGATCAAACCTCCACGATGTATCCAAAAATCACAATGATTCTCCCAAGCAAAATAGAGCGATCTAGGGCGAGATCCACGGGGTTTGGGGTTTCAAATCACCAAGAACAAAAGAGGGTTTTGAGAAATCTCTCAAACTCGTGATCGTAGCTGCGTCCAAGATCGGCGTTCTCTTGCATCAATGATCAAAGAAAATGGGGGATTTGAGCATAAAATCAATAACGTCGAAGGCGAAATCAAGGGAAAGCTCTTCTCCTTCTCTTCTCTCTCTCTTTCTCAAAGCTCTCTCTCTCTCTTTCAATTGCAACCGAATGAAACTTCTAAAGGAAGTTTCATTTAAGTGTTTGGCCTTGGTTTGGTGTTGGGCATGCACACCGTGCGTCGGTGCATGGGTCTTCATTTAAAGCCAAAATAAAATCAAATAAGATTTTAAATTCACTTTTCCACACATATTATATTCTTAAAAGTATAAGGCAACATTGTCGTCATGCCGAACGCATACACTTGGTTGGGTGCCATGTGACGGGTTGGGTTATTGGGTTCGATTTCGTGTGCAACATGCATAAACGCGTATACGCTCTTCATAAGTTACGAGTTGGGGTTTGAGGCCACAATACCTAGGTCAAATGTTTGACTCGATCAAATCAGTCAAAAGGTTACAAATTCGTCAAAGGTAAACGATTCCACATTTTTTAAAATTTCGGGTTATTACATTCTTCATACCTTAAAGAATTTTCGTCCTCGAAAATTTACGTATCCTTAGTCGAAGATTAGAATGAAAAATGATCTCTATCGTCCTTTTCAATATAGTTAAAGGCCATCTAAAATTAACGGTATTTCAATACTTAGCACTCAGATCTTTAAATCATAACACAAGTATAGCAGACATCTCAAAAAGGAACCCTGAGTACGAAGTAAACCACTTAGCACTCATTTCGCTCACTTTTTTTGAAAATTATTTGTTTATATTAATATAAAAGCCACTCTAATACTTCGGAATGCCCAAGTAATACATTAGAAGACACCACAAGCATTGCTAATTGAAAAATCGGACTTCTCGGAGAAAATCAGAGTAGGTATTTGGGTTAGTGTAGGAAACCTAGCTCAATGGGATAAACCTACACAAGGGGAAACCGAAAAGAAAAAGAAAAAGAAACCTCCAAAGATAGGATTTGAATCCTATCATAATAGAGAAATACCCTCTCCCTTCTGTTTTCACAAATTGTGAAAAAACATACGGAGGTGACATGTGTTATGATCTGAATTTTATGTCTTTGATACACCCAATTAATGTGTATGTGCTTAATAACGTATTCCTCGTATGCCGTGACTTTTCAAAATGTTTTAACTAAAAATATATATTTTGATTTTTCAAGCTCTTATATTTATTTCCGTCATTTATGGACACAAGTTATGTGGTAGCCTACAAGTTAAAGCCTTTAAGTTATAGACAAGAGGTCCAGAGATCAAATCTTGTTATGTGTGTTATAAACCGCTATTTTGGACTTTGAGATAAAAGCCTATACACTCTTCCTTCGTGTGTTAGCTTAATATCGAATAATTCTCAAAATATTATAAATAAGTATCTTATGGAGAACCCTAAATTATAATCTCATTTAGAGTTCTTCTTAAGAATAGAACCGTCAAAAATCTTAGAGACCTTAGAGAAGAAATTCTAGATCTATCTTTCTAGAACCTTTCTTTTGAAAGATAGATAAAACGTTGACGTATATTCTCAAGCGGCCTTCGCCTCCTTCTAGAATCATCATCATTGTTCGAATCTCGATCTAATCATAAGAATACGATCGATCTAGGTATGGAGAAATCATACTTTCTATTTAACTTAAAATATTAATTTTTAAATAGATTTTTATGTAAATTAGTGATTTTATTTCATAGATAATAATGGGATGATTAAATGAATAAATGCTATGATTAATAATTTTTAATGTTAATGATATTGGGTTAAAAAAAAGTCAGGTTAAATTTCACCATGTGATTTGATGTATCTTGAGGCGTGCTCACGGATTGGAATCAATCGATTGATTCTGGGAAATCAATCGATTAAGTCTGATATAAATAAAATGGTTTGAGAATACACGGATTGAAGTCAATAGATTGATTATGTAAAATTAATCGATTGAGTTTGTACAAGAATGCTTTAAATACCCTCTTACAGAAATCAATAGATTGAGTTCGGGGAAAATCAATAGATTGATTTTGGGAAAATCAATAGATTGATTTTGGGAAAATCAATCAATCGATTGATTTAGGAAAATCAATAGATTGAGTTGGAAATCAATAGATTGATTTTGGAAAAATCAATAGATTGAGTTGGAAAATCAATAGATTAATTTTGGGATAATCAATAGATTGATTCAGGAAAATCAATAGATTGATTATAGAAAAATTGACCGATTGAATCTAAGTAGATAAATGTTTTAAAAATTCATAGAACGAAATCAATCAATCGATTATGGGAATTCAATCGATCGATTCTGAGCAGTCAGATTTTACATTCAGTTCGTCTCACAAAAAGGTGTGTTTAAATGTTAATGTTTATATGTCATATTTATACTCATATGTTCTTCAATGCTACATGCCATGATTATATTGCACACACTTTAATGTTATATGCTTTGATTGTATTCATATGCATTCTAATGTCTTATGATGATCTACACAATGCACAAACAAGACACGTAAAATACGAAATGATAAATAAGGATTAATGAAACATTAGACCCAACATCATGTACATGGAGTCTAAGAAGGTATTAGACCTAACGTCTTGTACTTGATGAAGTCTAACTAAACATGATTAAGAAGCATTAGACCCAACATCTTGTACATGATGGAGTCTAAGAATGTATTAGACCCAACATATTGTGTAAAATAGAGTTTAACTAAACAAGAGTATGATGAACATGATTAAACTCAACGTCTTGAGCGAGACGGAGTTTAACGTACAATAAATGATATGATTGATTAGACCCAACGTCTTAAGCATGACGGAGTCTAACTAAATAAGTGATAAGCATGATTACGGCCCAACGTTTTGAGCGGAACGGAGTCTAACGTGCATTAAATGATAAAAAAAGATAAAATTAAAAGAAATGATGCATTCATGTAGCATTGATATATATATTTATGTTCAGTTCATTTCAGCTTATTGAAATTATACATGCCACATGCACACACACATGAAATATACCGAAATATTCATATGACTATGATTGATATTTTATGTTTCAATGGATTACATGTCTGGTCCATATAAGTGTAAACTTACACCCCTTGTTGATGTGGGTGACCAGATGAGACAGGAGTCGCCGATGGTAACATATGGGTCTATAGCGATGAGACGACACGTGGTGCTTCGAAAACTGAACTGAATGGCGATGATGGCTTTGTGGCCTAATTATCTATTTTCCTTTCTAATTATTATTATTGATTTTAAATAAATAAGACATTAATCAGTTAGTATTTTATCAAAACTGTTTAAGTTTTAATCATGTTGGACTTGTTATTAGAATAAGAATATATTATCATGAGTTTTATTTTCTTAATTAATATTTTTTTTTAAAATTATCTTCCACTGTTTAAGGTATTTTTATAGTCTTATTATGTTTCTATGATCCACGATACGAAGGTACGGCCTAAGATTTTACAATCAAGAGTTGTGAGATCTCGGGCCGCTACAACTGGCTTCGAATCATCTAAGGTTGAAAAGAGGGGGCCTAACTCAACCTCATAAAACTGGTTTGTAATGTGAGGATTGCTCAGGTTATATATAGCTCAAGGCTTTATAATAACCCAGATTTTTTGACTTTATTTAACAGTATTAGATTATGTACCATACAGTGCGCGATGCTAACGCTCCACACCGGAATCTACCTACTTTAGAAATAGTCTGATTTTTTATATATCAATATTAGACTCATTGCTAATTACTCATCGATACAATACCAACGATATATAATTTGTTGATTTTCGATAAGAATATAAAAAGTTACGCCCGTTTGAAGAGTGAAACAGGTTAAAGGGCATAACTGTAATTTCGGGAGAGAATCACCATTTACCTTGGTGCTTACACAAAGCACTGGAGCAAAACCCCTTAAATCTTATACAGAAAGTCTTAATTAGAGTTAACCTAGAAAGGTAATTAGATATATATTTACTTCTTCTCTCAATTGTCTCTCTCTATTCCCTCTTCTCTGTAAAAGTTCCGACAGTGCCATCTTTCACAATTCCTCGTTGGATCTCCATCGATTTTTGATCTTATCAGAGAATCTTACACCATTAAAGTTTCTCATCGCTGCGACTGATCTATCATAAGAAAGGATTTCTCATGAAAAGACTCGGGCATATCGTCTCTCGAATCCGATCTCCATCAACCCAAATTATCGTAGGATTCGAATCACACTTCAACAGGTGGGTGCCTCTAAATCCATCTTCAATTATTCAGTTATTTCTTAAAAAGAAAACCCTAAATTTTTCTTAAATTTTGATAAATTTTGGGTCTTAAAAACATAAAAATTCGGCCCAAAATCGATAAGATCGTTTTTCCCAAATTTTCGTGAAATTCGGCCAAACTCTTCAACAGATAGAGCCTTGGTATTTTGGCCATAACTTTTTAATCCGAATTCAGATTGACGTGATTCTTATAGCATTGGAAAGAGGACAACGAGATCTACAACTTTGTCTGAAATAGAAATTTCACGAATCTAATGTTTTTAAGGTCAAATTTGAGCTGCAAGTCAGGATACATTTTAGATGATCCAAGGTTGCACGGGTTTGACATTATTTTTTTAACTCTTGGGCTACCTTATGCTCAACTTATCTCCAGACTTATAAATTATTAAAATTATATAAAATATATTAAATAGCTTACATCGAATAATAATCTATAAGTTTAAGGGGTCAAATATTAACGTTTTTCAATACTTACTATTCTATTACCTCTTTTAAACCTCATACAATCCTTGAATGGACACATGTGCTCTTTTAGAATTTTAAAATATATCGGATCGCTATACCAGTTAATCACCAAATTTCATGGATACAATTAACCCTAATGAAGTATATTTTCAACTCTATTATAAAATAAATGTAGTTAAATATTTCTTATTTTATGTTTTACTTTAATATTTCGTGTGTTATGCTCTTTATTAATTTTCTTCAAAAATATAAAATGCTTAAGGTTTATGTTATAGTTCATTCTTATATATGTTCACCATTATCATATGGCATTCATCATATAGAAAATCACGATAAAGCATACGCATATAAGTTAAGAATAAGATATGACACATGACATAAGCCTTCGTCACGGAAGGGTTTCTTTCACGGTCACGTGGAACTTGGAATGTAGGCATCTATGTACGGATGCAACCCCTCTATGATAGTATGAGATACCATATGAAGTACATTCAGGTTACTACAGAACCCGTCCCTTGGAAAACGTGGTTTAGTGAAGCCTATCGCACCGTGGCCCATTCTAACTAAGTTTTAAGAAAAAATGATAAAAGAATATGTTAAGATACATGTATGTTAAGAAAGTGAGGACTTAAGCCCACGCAAATATGAAATCGGGGCGGGGACCTAAGCTCGTAACCGAAAAATGATATGATATGTAAGATACGCTGTGAAGGTCAGCTAAACATTAATTAAGTCTACACGTGTCATACCTTACGAGCCACCGTAAGGGTCTAACGTCTGCAGCCAAGACGAATCTTAAGGACATTATAGCCTTGTCTCGAACTAAGGGGACATCGTGGTTACTATGCCTGCAACCTCATTTGGCTGGATGGTAGTTTATGTTATGATATGGAGGTTAGGTAGTTATCTACACGTGGGCCTCGCGTGGTAGGCTCGAGCAGCGATCTTGGCACAGATCGTTTAAATAAGATAAGATGCGAAGTACATTGTGTAGGCGTATGGAGTAATTAATAAGACTTACGATATGTCACGTATGCTAAGTTGATGAGACAAATAGGAAAAAAGATAAGAAAATAGAAGCATCATGCACTTTTCATGTTATATTAATATATTTTCAGTCTTGATTATGATAATATATGAATTATGGATAAGTTTATTTCATTTATTTAAGATGGTTATATTTTTTTAAATGCATCGCAATTCAAGCGACTGCACATACGACCACCTGAGTAAGTTATGGTGGATCGATTGTGCAACCCGCTGAGTTTACGCGACTGAGTAAACTCACCCCCCTCTCAAATCTAACAGTTTTAGGTGAAAATTCTGCTTATCCCGTCCTTGATGATACAAAAGCTGCTGATCCGGAAACGGCTCATATAAATGAGGATGTCAGCTACCACCTTGATGAGAACGTAGACTCGACAAATTTTTACTAGCATTGAGAACCTTTTTACTCTAATTTTTCTTTATTTCTTGAGAGACTTGTTTTAGCCTTGATACATTATGTGAGTTTATGGCTGAGACTGTTTTACCCTACCTGAAACTGATTTTGATTTGATATCCTAGATGCATGATTATGATTAAGTACTTCATTATTATAATCTATATTTTCTGCTTTTAATTATGAGTCATTTATCGTTTAATGCTATCTTAAATGCCTCAATCCATATGCTAAGTCAATTGATAGATTATGTGTATGTCCGCTTATCGCCTTAACCAGCGTGCGGTGTCATAACACGGAATTCTAGGCCCTCGATATCGAGTAAGGGTTATGGGTCGTGACAGAGATGGTATTAGAGCCTAGGCTTTACTTCTTCGAGGACTGTGTGGCTCATGTAAGTAAACTATGGTGATGATGTGATAATGATTTTGATAGACCCTAAGCTTAGATCTTTTGTGTACTGAAGGATTTTAAGAAAGTATGATGATTAATGACACAAGATTTGAATGTTCAATTAAGAATTTAAAGATCTGTTTGATGAAAACTTATATGAGCTAGGAGCATGTGAGAGAAATTGAGAAGAATCTTTGAAGATTGGGGATCAATTAGAAGATATATTTTTATTGTATTGGGGAGTAATTAGAAAAGATAAATCCTGATTGGTTTGATGGTTTAAATATTCATTATAGGTTGAGATATTGATTATAAGAATAACTTATTAGAAGTGAGTTTAGATGGAGGAATAAATTATTATCATTAATCTCAGATATATTTGAATTACTTTATGGTCAACGAGATATAATAATAATGATAGCCTACGACGGAGTGTTAGAAGTAATTAATGTTGAGAAGTGAGAGTATATTTCGAATAAATAATTTAAGAGACTACGAGATTTTGATTTTTGATAAGTTAAGAATTATAAAGAGTGGAAGAACATGAGGAACACCTTCGTCTCGCACTTCAGGCACTCCGAGATCACCAGTTGTATGCTAAACTTAGTAAGTGTGAGTTTTGGCTTAAACAAGTGACCTTCCTTGGCCACGTAGTATCAACAGAAGGAGTAACCGTTGATCCTTCTAAGATCGAAGCAGTTATAGAATAGAAAGCACCGACGAGTGTCACCGAAGTTAGGAGTTTTCTCGGATTAGCAGGTTACTACCGTCGCTTTGTTGAAGGATTTTTACGCATTGCTCTACCGCTCACCTGCCTCACATGGAAGAATGTTAAATTTGTGTGGACCGATGAATGTAAAGCAAGTTTTCTAGAACTGAAGAAGAGGCTTACTACTGTACTAATCCTTACCCTACCTTCCACTTCAAGCACTAGTGAATTTGAAATATTCACGGATGCATCTCGCCAGGGACTTGGTTGTGTGCTTGAACAAAGTAAGAAAGTTGTCGCTTATGGGTCAAGACAGCTCAAACCTCATGAAAAGAACTATCCGGTTCATGACTTGGAACTGGCTGCAGTTATCTTCGCCCTCAAACTATGGCGACACTATCTCTACGGCGAGACGTTCAAGATTTATACGGATCACAAAAGTCTCAAGTACCTTTTCTCACAAAAGGACCTGAATTTAAGACAATGTAGATGGATGGAATACATGAAAGATTACGACTGCTCCATAAATTACCACCCCGAAAAAGCTAATGTCGTCGCTGATGCACTTAGTAGAAAATCTTCGGCACTATTAGCCAGATTAAAAATTTGGAAGCCCTTCAATGAACTCGCCGAAGAAGACATTTACCTCCAAGAGATTGACGATGGTGTATATTTGGCACGAATTGTGATGAGTCCGTTCATTTTGGACAAATTCAGAGAAATACAGCGTACGGACCCAGAGATCCTCAAGATCATCGAAACCATATGATCAAAACCGGATTTCATCCTAAGGACGGATGAGATGTTACTCTTCAGACAAAGACTGTGCGTACCAAATGACCCTCAAGTGAAAAAAGAGATACTTGATGAATGTCACAAATTAGGATACTCAGTACATCCAGGCAGTACTAAGATGTATCGAAATCTGAGAAATTGGTATTGGTGGTCGAATATGAAATGGGAAATAGCCAAATACGTGTCGAGATGTTTAGTGTGTCAACAAGTCAAGGCGGAACATCAAAAATTGGCCGGACTTATACAACCCCTACCCATTCCGGAATGGAAGTGGGAAAACATATCTATGGACTTTATCGTAGGTCTACCAAAGACGATGAAGAAGAACGATGTAATCTGGATAATAGTTGACAGATTGACCAAGTCAGCTCATTTCTTACCATTCAAGACTACCACAGATGGGAACAAACTTGTCGAAATATATTTGAAAGAGATTGTCAAACTACATGGGGTCCCAGTCAATATTGTCTCTATCTGAGACTCAAAATTTACTTCAAAATACTAGACAGCCTTCCAAAAAGATCTGGGTACTCGATTAGATTTTAGTACTGACTTCCACCCACAGACAGATGGCCAGACTGAAAGAGTGAATCAAGTAGTTGAAGATATGTTACGAGCGTGTATGCTCGACTTTCGAGGGAACTGGGGCGATCACCTCCCGCTGATCGAGTTCTCTTACAATAATAGCTATCAGGCAAGTATAGGAATGTCCCCTTTCGAAGCTTTATATGGCAGAAGTTGCAGAACGCCGGTGTGTTGGGACGAAGTTGGAGTTAAGAAGATGCTTGGACCCGAACTAGTCCAAACTATGACTGAGAAAGTCAAACTGATACACGAACGACTTAAGATAGCCCAGGATCGTCAGAGAAAGTATGCCGACCCTCACCGTCGTAATTTAGAGTTCGAGGTAGCACATTGAAAATTTTGAACTTTAAAGTTCATTGCAATTGTGTTCTTGATTAAACACTAAAATTTGTTTAACAAGTTGGCGAACGAGTATTCATTCGCGTCTCTCCGACCAAGGGAGTCATGCGCTATGAAAACACGGGAAGCTGAGCCCCAGATATGTAGGGCCTTTCGAAGTCACCAAACGTGCGGGTGAGGTTGCATATAAAGTCGCTCTACCGCCACAATATACGGGAATCCACGATGTTTTTCATGTATCAATGCTGAGGAGATACATTTATGACCCCTCACACATAGTGGAGATAGAACCGGTAAACATAAAGGAAGATCTCACTACCATAGCGAGACCGATTAGAATTCTCGATCGAAATGTTCAAGTCTTCAAGAGCAAAATGATGACATTGGTGTTGGTTCAATGGCAACATCACACGCCAAAGGAGGCAACCTGGGAGAATGAAGACGACAACAAAGAAAACCATCCTGAGCTTTTTGAATAACTGGTACATAATTTTGGGGGATGAAATTTTTAGAGGGGGAGAATATAACGACCCTGGTGATTTTTTCTATTATTATCGTTGAACCTTTGACTTTTGATGAGAAGCTGAGATTATGGAGAAGTACCTCGAGCTCATTCTCTCATTTACGTAATTTTCGAGGACGGAAATATTATAAGAGGGAGAGAATGTAATAACCTAAATTTTTTGACTTTATTTAACGATATTAGATGATGTACCACACAGTGCGTGGTGCTAACGCTCCACACCGGAATCTACCTACTTTAGAAATAGTCTAATTTTTTATATATCAATATTAGACTTATTGCGAAGTACTCGTCGATACGATTCCAACGATATATAATTTATCGATTTTTGATAAGAATATAAAAAGTTACGCCCGTTTGAAGAGTGAAGCAGGTTAAAGGACATAATTGTAATTTCAGGAGAGAATCACCATTTACCTTGGTGCTTACACAAAGCGCTGGAACAAAACCCCTTAAATCTTATACGGAAAGTCTTAATTAGAGTTAACCTAGAAAGGGAATTAGATATATATTTACTTCTTCTTTCAGTTGTCTCTCTCTATTTCCTCTTCTCTGCAAAAGCTCCGACAGTATCATCTTTCACAATTCCTCGTTGGATCTCAATCGATTTTTGATCTTATCAGAGAATCTTACACCATTAAAGTTTCTCATTGCTGTTACCGATCTATCAGAAGAAAGGATTTCTCGCGAAAAGACTCGGACATATCGTCTCTCGAATCCGATCTCCATCAACCCAAATTATCGTAGGATTCGAATCACGCTTCAACAGGTGGGTGCCTCTAAATCCATTTTAAATTATTCTGTTATTTCTTAAAAAGAAAACCCTAAATTTTTCTTAAATTTTGATAAATTTTGGATCTTAAAAACATAAAAATTCGGCCCAAAATCGAGAAGATCATTTTTCTCAGATTTTCGTGAAATTCGGCCAAACTCTTCAACAGACATAGCCTCCGCATTTTGGCCATAACTTTTTACTCCGAATTCAGATTGACGTGATTATTATGGCATTGGAAAGAAGACAACGAGATCTAGAACTTTGTCTAAAATAGCAATTTCACGAATCTAATGTTTTTAAGGTCAAATTTGAGCTGCAAGTCGAAATACGTTTTAGATGATCCAAGGTTGCACGGGTTTGACATTATTTTTTAAACTCTTGGGCTACCTTATGCTCAACTTATCTCTAGACTTATAAATCGCTAAAATTATATAAAATATATTAAATAGCTTGCATCGAATAACAATCTATAAGTTTAAGGGGTCAAATATTAATGTTTTTCAATATTTACCATTCTATTACCTCTTTTAAGCCTCATACAATCCTTGAATGGACACATGTGCTCTTTTAAAATTTTAAAATATATCGGATCGCTATACCAGTCAATCACTAAATTTCATGGATACAATTAATCCTAATGAAATATATTTTCAACTTTATTATAAAATAAATGTAGTTAAATATTTCTTATTTTCTGTTTTACTTTAGTATTTCGTGTGTTATGCTCTTTATTAATTTTCTTCAAAAATATGAAATGCTTATGGTTTATGTTATAGTTCATTCTTATATATGTTCACCATTATTATATTACATTCATCATATAGAAAATTACGATAGAGCATACGCATATAAGTTAAGAATAAGATATGACACATGACATAAGCCTTCGTCAAGGTGGAGTTTCTTTCATGGTCACGTGAAACTTGGAATGTAGGCATCCATATACGGATGTAACCCCTCTATGGTAGTATGAGATACCATACGAAGTACATCCAGGTTATTATGGAACCCGTCCCTTGGAAAACGTGGTTTAGTGAAGCCTATCGCACCGTGGCCTATTCTAACTAAGTTTTAAGAAAAAATGAGAAAAGAATATGTTAAGACACATGTATGTTAAGAAAGTGGAGACTTAAGCCCACGCAAATATGAAATCGGTGTGGGGACCTAAGCCCGTAACCAAAAAATGATATGATATGTAAGATACGCTGTAAAGGCCAGCTAAATATTAATTAAGTCTCTACACGTATCATATCTTATGAGCCACCGTAGTCTAACATCTGCAGCCAAAACGGGTCTTAAAGACATTATAGCCTTGTCTCAAACTAAGGAAACATCGTAGTTACTATGCCGGCAACCTCATCTGGCTGGATGGTGGTTTATGTTATGATATGGAGGTTAGGTGGTTATCTACACATGGACCTCGCGTGGTAGGCTCGAGCAGCGATCCTGGCACAGATCGTTTAAATAAGATAAGATGCGAAGTACGTTGTGTAGGCGTATGAAATAATTAATAAGACTTACGATTTATCACGTATGCTAAGTTGATGAGATAAATAGGAAAAGAGATAAGAAAATAGAAACATCATGCACCCTTCATGTTATATTAGTATATTTTTCAGTCTTAATTATGATAGTCTATGAATTATGGATAAGTTTATTTCATTTATTTAAGATGTTGGTTATATTTTTTAAAATGCACCATAATTCAAGCAATTGCACACACGACCACCTGAGTAAGTTCTGGTAGATCGATTGTGCAACCCGCTGAATTCTAGGCCCTCGATATCGGTTAAGGATTCTGGGTCGTGACAGGCTTCTAGCCCACAGGCAATATATAACCTGAGCAATCCTCACATTGCAAGTCGATTTGTAAGGTGAGAATTGCCCACATTATATATAGCCCAAGGCTTCCAGCCCACAGGCGATGTGAGACTATAAATGATATCCTTTATCCACTTCTTAAGCCTTGAGTAGCTGCTAGATTCCCAACTAGAGAACACCAAGTTGAGCTCATTGGGCTCACCTAATCTTAACTCTCTTTTTTTTTTAGTGGACCACATCTTTCCCCTATGGGATAAAATTGTGGGCCCTATGTAAGGCTATAATCGAGCCGGGCCGAGCACGATGTGACGGGGCCAATACTCGAGCTTGCAGCATGGTGTTTGGGGCATGACATGTGGTGCTAGGAGGGCACGCGACATGGGGCCAACTGGGCCTAGCGACGTGGTCGCTGTGAAACAGAGACAGTGCATGAGGGTAGGAGACGGGCGCAGTGCATAACATAGCCAAGGTGGGCTAGCGATGCAAGAGGCGTTGCGGTATGTCAAACCAAGGGGTTTGAGGTTCTCCTGCCATTCTGGCTGAATGACTGTTTTACCCTTCTATGTGGGAGAGGAGCTGGAGAGTTGCCTTCCACCAACACGGAGCCTTGCATTGCCAGAGGGGGCGCAAGTGTCTCCTAGGCCTGAAAGGGTGGGCCTAGGACGTCAACGCAGCGATGTCGTGTGGCACCCAAGGGAGGTTGAAGTATGACCCCAGACTACGTGTCGCAGTGCATACGGCTGGGCAACCTCGTGAGAACACCAGAGCGCTGCATGGGACTTAGTTGAGCACGACAGCATGTGGGCTAAGGATGAATGTGTGCTAGTAATTCAGAACGCACACGAAGACAAGCTATGTGGGACTCAATTGGGCACGCGAGCGCGAGGCACAAGGTTGTGGGCTTGGTTCGGCAGGTGAGTGAGACATGGTGGCATGGGAAGCTGCATGCCAAGACTGTTGCGAGCGAGGTACTAGTGCAGTGCACAGGGTAAAGCTTGAGCAAACCAAGTTAGCACAGTAGTGCAGATGGAGTGTCGTAAGGGACACGATAAGTTGGATGGTAAGCCGTGAAACAGAGGTAACCATGTTGGGGGAGTTTCCGTCCTCTAGGCGGGTGGTATTAGAGCTGATGTGTAGATGGGTTGGCCGTTTGCCGATGGCAGCACCACGCGTTAAAAGCGTCGAAGGGCGCCCATTGTATTGGTATCGAGTATGACCTAGCGAAGCGTGCGTTAGGTGCCTCACGGGACTGAGGTTGCGGAAGTGCGACCCCGTGACATTTTGGTATCAGAACGAAGTTCGATCCAAAAGAGATGATGCTATGAGCAGTTAGTGCAGAGGCACGCGATGTGGTGTCAAGAGGGCACACGACATCCTTGAGCAAATTGGTGCGGAGGCACGCGATGTGGTGTCAAGAGGGCATGCGACATCCACAAACAATTAGTGCGGAGGCACGCGATGTGGTGTCAAGAGGACACGCGATATCCCTGAGCTAGTTAACAAGTGAGGGCCTTTTGACAGCAGAACCAAGTTGACCCGGCTGGGGTGACAGTGGGGAGCTAGTGGGAAGGTGCGGACCTAAGAACAAGAAATATGATGCAAACAAGCTGGGAGGAGTTGGCGGGGTCAGTTCACTGCGATAATACGTCAACGAGGACGTTGACATTTATGGAGTGGTGGAGGATGTGACGGGGCCAATACTTGAGCTTGCAGCATGGTGCTTAGGGCACGACATGTGGTGCCAGGAGGGCACGCGACATGGGGCCAAGTAGTCCTGGCGACGTGGTTGCGCTGCGAGGACGCGACACGGTCGCATGAGGGTAGGACGCGGGGGCGACACGTTCGCGACATAGCCAAGGTGGGCTAGCGATGCAAGAGGCGTTGCGATATGTCAAACCAAGGGGTTTGAAGTTCTCCTGCCATTCTGGCTGAATGACTATTTTACCCTTCTATGTGGGAAAAGAGCTGGAGAGTTGCCTTCCACCAACACGGGGCCTTGCGTTGCCAGAGGGGGCGCAAGTGTCTCCTAGGCCTGAAAGGGTGGGCCTAGGACGTCGACGCAGCGATACCGTGTGGCACCCAAGGGAGGTTGAAGTATGGCCCCGAACTACGTGTCGCGGTGCATACGGCTGGGCAACCTCGTGAGAACACCAGAGCACTGCGTGGGACTCAGTTGAGCACGACAGCAAGTGGGCTAAGGATGAACGTGTGCTAGTAATTCGGAACGCACACGAAGGCAAGCTACGTGGGACTCAGTTGGGCACGCGAGCGCAAGCCACAAAATTGTAGGCTTAGTTGGCGGTGGCGAGACATGGTGGTGGCATGGGAAGCGCATGCCAAGGCTGATTGCGGCGAGGTACTAGTGCGATTACTGCGGTGAAGCTTAAGCGGACCAATAAGTTGGATGGTAGGTCGTGAAACAGAGGTAACCATGTTGGGGGAGTTCCTGTCCTCTAGGAGGGTGGTATCAGAGCTGATGTGTAAATGGGTTGGCCGTTGCCTTGCAGCAGCGGCACCACTGTGAGTTAAAAGCGTCGAAGGGCCTTGGTATTAGTATCAGAAGTAGGCTGACCTAGCGAAGCGTGCGTTAGGTGCCGCACGGGACTGAGGTTGCGGAAGTGCGACCCCATGACAACAAGCTCGAGTCAACTCTAGCTCGGCTCTATCTTATACGAGCCGAGCTGGAGGTTGGCTCTAGGCTCTTCGAACTCGAAAATTTCAAGCTCTAGCTCGGCTCTCTGAGCTCAATCCAAGCTCAGGTCGAGCTTTGAGCCAAGTATATTCTATTATAAAAAATTTCCTCCTAGTACTTTTAAAAACTTCTACTCAATTAAATATTCATTCTATAAAATATTTAAATGAATTATTAAATATAAGTACGCAACATATAAAATAAATAAACGAGATATATGTGAAGTTGAACTCAAAATAAAAATCGCGTACCTTTTTACTAGATAGCATTTTGAATTACACTTATCATTTGATTTGTATCTCCTTGTTGGTTAATTTGATTGCCAAGCGATGGGTTTGAAAATTTTCTCCGACCCATGTAGCATAATGAACATTGATGAAATCGAATCGATTGAGTAAAGCCACTTGAGTGCAAAATTTTTTAAAAATTTTACGAAAAATAATATATTTTTATAATAATTTGAGCACTTGAAATATGTTTGATAACTATTGTATTCTCTTGATAAAATATATATGTCAAGATAAAAAATATGGTAGATGAAAATATTAATTATTTTTTAAAAATATAAAAAGATAAAAATGGCTTCACTAGTTTGATCTGATTCATTAGTCATCTCCGTCTGCTCTCAAATGGAGGTGATATTAAAAATCACTTCAATTTAAGGGCCATGCATAACGGATTGATATCTCAATTATTTCACTTTTCTCTTGCATATTTAACTGGTGAATGGTAAGATAATACATATAATTGTTCCATTAAGTCAGCCTTATCAATACATAGAAACTATAAATAAAACTTATAAAAAATATATATATTTTATAGACACTTACCTTATCTAATAAAGAACTTGAAAAATAATTTTAAAAAGAAATAATATATAAGTTTTCTTAACCAATTAATTTCTCATATCGCCTCAATTTTTGAATCGATCATTATTGGTAAGTCAATGCTCAAGTTAATTACTTATTATATATATATATATATATATATATATATATATATATAACGAGCCATTGACTCGAACTCAGTTCTGTTCATTCAAACTACAAACTGTTTCGTCGAGTATAGCTCTAAAGAAAAAAGCTTTTATATTTTTCGGACCGTACTGAGCCGGGTCGAGCCAAACCGAATTTCCGAGCTGGCTAGGCTCTGTTAGGGACCTAACCTCGTGTGTATAGGTTGGGCACCTTTAATATGAACTATTTGGGATGTAGCCAAAACTTACGGCAGGTAGGTTGTCAGATTTCGTCTATGTATGTGGTGAAATGTAAACGGTGACGTGGCTCATTATTGCATCGGAAAATCTGTTGGGTTTAGCTTTGGTAGGGAAGAGTAGTGAATGACTTCGTATGTTGAAATCCACTCCACCCTTTACAGCGTTCGAAGATTTATCACGTCATAAATTATTTTTCTGTATTTTTAATGTAAAAACAATACTTTAATATAAAAAATTAAATGAAAAATTTTAAAAAATAAAAAGGTACCATATATGAGGCCTAGGTGGACAGAAAAACCCCTGTCCCTTCTGCATCCTATACGGACGATTGCCAAGGGAATTTTTCTGTAATTTTCATGTTTCTAACAAAGGGGTATTTTTGTCACCCAAACTTAATGTCATATAGCAATGTTATATAGCCGTATAGGGTGCAGAAGGGAGAGGGGTATTTCTGTCCACCTAGGCCTCATATATGGTACATCTTTTATTTCTTAAAATTTTTCATTTAATTTTTTTATATTAAAATATTTTTTTACATTAAAAGTATAGTTTTTTAGAGTAGCTGGCAACTATCAGGTTCACTACTGTATAAGAGTTCAATCATTCCAGCTAGAAGCAGGTTCAACACGACAGCGAGCGTAGGGTTTGATAAAATCCTACTCATCTCTATTGGAAAAAACGTAGAAAAAAAAAAGCTTACTGCCTACCTCTCCATTTTCGAATTCTATTTCGGCCATATAAGTTTGCTTATTTACAAAAATAACTTTATAGTTTAAAATTTTGCAGAATAAGTCAACTTTAAGTCAAGTCATTTTCATGTCAGTACCGACCTATTTTTTCATTATTATATGTTTATTTTCCATTATTTTTTATAGTTCCTTTTTTCGCTGATAATCTTATTAGAATATATCTTATTATTATTTTTTTCGATAAGCCAGCTTGAGGTTGATAGGACCTCACCCTATATTAAAAAAGAACCTTAGAGATTACAACTAATTAGAAATCAAAGAGTCATCTCTCAAGAGAGAGATAAAAAAAAGAGGAAGGACATCTACACTATTCCATCTAATAACATAGCTTACATCTATGCCTAAAATAGAAATAAAATCAGCACACTTGTTACATTCTTTACTAATAAGAGAAAAGGAAATTTGATGAAAGCCTTTAGATAAACCTCTAATATCTCTGATTATACCCAAATGTTGCCAAGGGATCAGAAATTCACTCTTGAAAGAGTGTATAGCAACTCCCGAAGTCGTCTACACCTGAAGTCTTTTGTAGCCTAAATCCTTCGCAAAAAGAATGCCCTGTAAAATAGCATTAAGATCACTTATAATAGCATTTCCTTTGTTAAAAGGAGAGAAGAAACCACCACGAAATCCGCCATCATGGTCCCGAATCAAACCACCAATGCCCCTTTTACCAGAGCAATAAGAAGAAGCAACATTGAGCTTTGTCGTCCCAGGTGCAGGACGTATCCATTTCGTACAAATGGACTTGATTGGTTTGATGAGCAGAACATCATCCAGTCTTAATTGATACTCTTCCATAATCTTGCTGAGTAAAAATTTTTGGGGGGTGTAAGTTCCTTCAAAGATCCTGCTATTTCGTTCCTGCCAACAATGCCATATAACTGAAGAGAATAAAATCTTAGCAGAACAACTCAATACTTTTGTCTCCCTTGCATCGATCGATAAGGTCCTCGACCTCCTCTTGGGAATTACCCAACTCATTTTTACTACATCGGATACTAGCTCTAGTCGAACGCCAAATCCAACTAGTGAATGTGCATTTGAAGAATAGGTGATCATTATCTTCAGCTTCTTTCCAATATAAAACACATCTGGAGATAATTTTCAACCCTCTTTTATTGAGGTTTTCAATGGTCATGAGTTTATTGTTCATGGCTATCCAAGCAATAAAACTATGCCTAGGGATTGTCAATTTATTCCATATAAATTTATTCCACCCAATTTTAGCATTTGAGTTTCTGATAGAATTTCAAGCCGATTTAATTGAAAATTTCCTAGAGGCACTAGCCGACCAAACAACTTCATCATCATAAGGAATTAAAGGCAATTCATGTGACCGAATAAGATCTCAAACTTGTTGCATTCGCAATGTAGTAGGGTTTGGAAGATACCAAACACCAATTTGAATAACATCTGATACAAGCGCGTCTTCACCAATCTCAGTTTGAAGGACAAATCTTCTCCCAAACCTAGTGATGAGAGGAGAATCCCCCAACCAAGGATTCTTCCATAATCTGACTTTCACACCATTGCCAATAATAAACTTGATGGATTTCTTAGCTTCATCCCTTATTTTAATAACGCTTTTTAATAACTATAATATAATATATCAGTTATCTCAACCAATTATAATTATCTAAACTAATTGTAATTATCAGTTATCTCAACCAGTTATTATATATAATATATCAGTTATCTCAACCAAGTATAATATATTAGTTATCTCAACCAGTTATTATACCTTATTTAATAACTATAATATATCAGCTATCTCAACCAATTATAATTATCTAAACTAATTGTAACGCATGTTAAAATTCTAAAATACTGAAAATAAAAATAAAAAATGAAAGAGAAAAACAGAAGATAAAAATATAAAACAAACAAAAGCGATCGCTATCTTAAGATAACCGCCTGCTATCTTATAATAGTTCTAAAATACAAAAGAAAATAAAGAAAGACGAGGAATAAAATAAAAATATAGTTCAAACAAAAGCGGTCGCTGACTTAAGATAGCGGGCCACTATCTAAAGATTGCGGGTCGCTAACTTAAGATAGCGGTCCTATTAACCAACTATCTTAAAGCGGGCCGCTAACTTAAGATAGTGAACCACTATCTTAAGATAAGGGCAAGATAGTGACCCGCGGACCGCTAACTTAAGATAGCGAGCCGCTATCTTAAAATAGCGGTTATATTAGAGTGTACCTTATTTGATAACTAGCACACATTAGTTATGTCAACTAACTATTTTAAAGCGGTCCACTAACTTAAAATAGCGAGCGACAAGATAATGACCCGCTATCTTAAGATAGCGGTCGTTTTAGAGGGTCGTTTTAGAGTGTATCTTATTTGATAACTACTATACATCAATTATCTCAACCAACTATCTTAAAGTCGACCGCTAACTTAAGATAGCGGCAAGATAGCGGTCCGCTATTTTAAGATAGTGACCGCTTTTGTTTGTTCTATATTTTTATCTTTTTCTTCTCTCTTTAATCTTCTTTTAATTTTCTTCTGTATTTTAAAATTTTAACATTAGTTACAATTGGTTTAGATAACTACAATTTATTCGTTTAGATAATTACAATTGGTTAAGATAACTGATGTGTTGTAGTTATCAAATAAGGTACACTCTAATATGACTGTAATCTTAAGTTAGCGGCCTGCTATCTTAAGTTAATACTTT
The DNA here is from genome assembly GCA_021018995.1 of Chloranthus sessilifolius. Classification (NCBI taxonomy): domain Eukaryota; kingdom Viridiplantae; phylum Streptophyta; class Magnoliopsida; order Chloranthales; family Chloranthaceae; genus Chloranthus; species Chloranthus sessilifolius. The sequence continues at coordinate 24,734,181 of CM037597.1, read as the reverse complement.
TGTTTGTTATATATTTTTATATTCTTCTTCTCTTTTTAATTTTCTTTCTTCTGTATTTTAGAATTTTAACCTCGGTTACAATTAGTTTAGATAACTACAATTGAGATAATTGATATGTGATAGCTATCAAATAAGGTACACTCTAATACAACCGCTAACTTAAGATAGCAGTCGCTTTCGTTTATTCTATATTTCTATCTTCTTGTCTCTTTAATTTCTTTCATGGGTTACAATTGGTTTAAATAATTACAATTGATTGTTGTTCACTGGGCTACCTACTAGAGTCGGAATTAAAAAAAGGAACGACATAAAATAATAGAATATATATATATATATATATATATATATATATAATGAAAAAGCATGTTGGTGCTAACATGGAAACGGCTTGGGTTGGAGCTGACCTATTCGGTAAAGTTTCAAATTATAGGATCGTTTCTGCAAATAAGAAAACTTATAAGGCTGAAATGCAAATTTCCATTTATTCTTTGTAGGATACCTTCATGGTTACCTCTATTAGCGCCCACGCATTCTCTGAAAGTGCACACCTCGAAAACCCATTCAAAATTATTAATTACTTCAGTTAAGATGATGGAGATATATATTCAATCTGATCTTCCACACAATGGATCTTGATATCATTTCTCACCTATCAAGCAGTCAATCGGTATTTGATTCCTCATGTCATGATTCCCTAAAAAATTTCCCTTGAATCCTATGACACACATAGGATTCAAGGGGAATATGTGACATGTGAAATAAAAAATTGATCGTTTGATAGGTGAGACATGATTTTAAGATCCATTGACTAAAATATATGGGTGAAACACGGTCTCCATCATGTGATCTGAAGCAATCAATGGTTTTGAATGGGTTGCACATGTCGGTGCTTTCAGAGATTGCATGGGCGCTAATAGAGGTATCCTACGTTTATTTATTTGCACCTATAGAATCTTTTAGGACACTTAACGTTCAAAACCATTGAATGCTATGAACGAGACTATTGAAATTGTTTTTTGCCCAAGCCTTGTATGCAATGGATCTTGACACTATGGGCATACTATCAGACGATCAATTTTTGGTTTGATGGGGTGATGGGGCACACATTCAAAAAATGACCTGAAAATCATATATGAGCGCTATGCGTGCCAGAGAGTTTTTGAGTAACATTTTTTTTATGTGTGCCACATTGATTAAAACATTGAATGTCTGATAGCATGCCCAAAGATTCAATAGGCGCAGATAAAGGTACACTTTTAGCATGGAATCTGACCGCGTGACGGTATGCCAATGATCTAAAGATCTACGGTATGAAAGATTAGGACGAAAAAGATCTCCATATTTTGATTTCAAAGCAACAAACACTTTTTACTGGTGTAAACCTTAGTTGTGAAGGACTTATCTTGATGCAAATACCAAGTTTTCACTCAGTTACTTTTGTAATTTTCTTTAAGCTATCAAAACTCAATTTCATTAACTCATTGGACGATCGGCTAACCTTAGTAAGCTAATATGGGACCCACTTTACTAACTAGGGTTAAATTAAAATATTTTAAAAGTTATATTCTTTTTCAACCATTATATTTGACTTCTTTAGAGGTCTTTAGTTTCTCTATCTTCTCTCCCTATTTTTAAAGAAGTGCGAGACTTACTTTGTTAAAGGTCTCTTCCTATTCTCTCTCTCATTTTTCCAAGGAAGAGGTTTCTATATTTTCTCTCTTCTCTCCCTTTTTCAAAGAAGTCTTCTTCTTCCTCTAAAAATCATACCCGTCAACTACTTTGAATCCTATGATGGAGGTCATTTTTCATCTTAATCTTCCACAGGAAGGATCTTGAGATCATCAGCGTACCACCGGATGGTCTATTCTACTTAAAAATGTAGCCTCCGGTAGCGAAGCGTTGACACCCTAGCTAGTGAAGCGTTGACACCTCCGTAGCAAAGCAATGGCATCCCAGTAGCAAAGCGCTTGCACCTTGACGATGAAGCATTGACACCTCAGTAGAGAAGCGTTGGCACCCTGATAGCGAAGTGCTGACACCCCAGAAGAAAAACGCTAACACCTCAGCTGGCGAAGCGAAGCGCTGGCACCTCGATCGCGAAGCGCTAGTGCCCCAATAGTGAAGCGCTAACACCCCTCTAAAAGAGCATTGTCGATTTGTCGTAGGAGCTTCATTATCAGAGTGTCGTTGGCGTACGTCAAATAAAGGTTAAAGGGTCGACTATCTACTTTTGCTTCTAGAGAGAGAGAGAGGGTAGAAAAGAGGTGGGTTGGTGGGGTTCTGACACCCAAGTGGTCAGGCACAGGGTATTTCAAAAAGGTTATCTACGTTTTTGAAATAAAATGTAACCCTAATTAAAATGTGGTTAAATGATTAAAAAGCAACACACGTCGCTTCACAAAAAGGCGCTACATGTCAAGTCATATCAATAAGCGCAGAGATATCTCTACACCCAGGTGCATAGTCGCAAGCCTATATATACATATGTATGAAAAGGGTGTTGTGCCCCAATGTGGCACAGTTAGCATGCTCTAATGGTCCACGCGGAGCTCCATGTGACACCTAAGCCATTGTTTTGGTGCCATATGGAGTTCAGATCCAATTTTAGATAACTTCTCAAAAATAAAATTTAAAAAAATATTTTTTTAAGGCAAAAGTCAAATATTTACTGATTCCAATGTCTAAATTTGAAGGCGCAAAAAATACACGATAGGATGGTTTTAATCCCCCTAAAACACCTTTTTAGACTTGTTGCACCTCAATCTATAATCTTTATCACTTTGACAGTATAGATCACCCACATCTTAAACCGTTAGTAGTATAAGTGTTGAAAACAATGGTATTGAAAATAGCTCTGTAGCACGTAGTTCACTACGCTATCTTAAAGACATTAGACTCTTCCACTCTGTAGGAAAAACGAAGATGTAATTGGGTTACCAACGAATTTGCCTTTAGGATACAACAGAGCCCGATTTTGTCAAGAACTATATGTTCTTCTCTAAATTATACTTTATAGAAAAAGAATCTGTCACACGGATTTTTTGATACACAAAAAAACTCTTAAATAAAGAAATTAAGAACGTAAGAGAGAAGGAGAGAGAGAGATATTATTTTATTTTTTTATGTTTCTAACTCGGATCTGATCTCTATTTATAGAGAAAATTTCGAACCATTGTGTCTTTTCAGATGACGGTGAAGACATTTCAGATTTGTGTATTTTCAGATAACGGTAAAGAGATAAATTAATTCAGACATGTGTCTTTCTAGATTTACGGTGAAGAGATTTCAGACTTGTGCCTTTCCAAATTTATGATGAAGAGATGTCAAACTTGTATCGGTGAAGAGATGTCAGACTTTGTGCCTTTCCAAATTTACGATGAACAGATGTCAGACTTGTATCTTTTCAAATAACAGTGAAGAGATAAATCAAAATCTGAAAAGGCACCTTCTTCGGAGAGAAATATAAAAAGATACTACGAAAAGACTACTTAAGATCGCTTAGCTGTTGTGTAGCGCCTCTTCGACTTAAAAGCCGTGGGAGGCAACCATTGGGCATAAGACCCATTGAAAACCACATGCTCATTGGGTTTAAAGATGTCAGACATTTTGACTTGTGCCACTTGGACTTCTCTCTCTCTTTTTTTTTTCTTTTTTTCTGTATTATACATATATATATATATATAATTAAAATTTATTTTTCTTTACACACAAAGTAACCATTAAATTATTATCAATATATAACTATAATTATAGACTTAATTTTGAGACAATAAAATATATATGACTACACTAATATATAACATTCCTCCACTAGTTTCAAAATAAAAAAATATGTATCTGAGTGATCATACCAAGCATTATCAAAGGTACTGTTCAGTTTGAAATTTTGACTAGTTCATACAATTCAAAGTTTGTAAGGACCTCAAAAGATCATTCCATCACTCAACATCTATCAAATGATGTTATATCTAAGGCCTATATGCCTTGATTTCCCTTTATATTTTCTATTACCTGAAATCTATAAAACAACTTTATTATCACAATAAATATTAAAATATGTATCTGAGTGATCATACCAAGCATTATCAAAGGTACTGTTCAGTTTGAAATTTTGACTAGTTCATACAATTCAAAGTTTGTAAGGACCTCAAAAGATCATTCCATCACTCAACATCTATCAAATGATGTTATATCTAAGGCCTATATGCCTTGATTTCCCTTTATATTTTCTATTACCTGAAATCTATAAAACAACTTTATTATCACAATAAATATTAATTGTATATATATGTTGCGTCAAACGAATTTGTCTTATAAAGCTTCGAAGCCACTCTGCCCCTTTTGGTCCCGCATACAATATTATATACTATGATTTCATACTTAACTCAAAGACATGTTTATTTTCTAGACTCCCACGATACTGCTTCTCCTGCTAAAGTAAAAATTCATCCACTTGTAGATTTTGAATCAAATGAGTCAAAAATTCAAGTAACATCAATGAACCCTTCTAAGAGTTCCAGTTTGTCACTATATTGCAAACTAAAATCCATAGTTCACTTCAAATATACGCCCCGCAAATATACAGCTTCCTAATATTCTGACTCTAGGTTGCTAGTAAATCTATGCAATACCCCCCACTATAAATGTTATATTGGCTCTAGTACATTTCATTAAATACATAAAACTTTCATCTCAGTGACGATAAACTGTAATTCTTAAGCTTGTTTAAGAATCAATTTATTCTCAACCATCTTAAAATTAAAATATTTAGAAACTAAAAAAACCTTTGTACCTAGATCTTTAGTAGTAGTGCACCTACAAAATGCGTTGAACAATCTATCGTTCAATGCATTGAGGATGTGGTCCTAACAATCTTGATTATTTTTCAGCCATTTGAGTCGAGCATCCGATCTTCCATTAGTCGTACTTCTCGTTATTGCCATTACAGAAATTGGTGAACATGGTGTAGTGAGGACATAAACAACCTTAAATTATCGCATGATAACTTGCACCTTTTGCTATCATTTTTTAAAATTTGACCCGTCAAACCGGTCAAGTTTGATGAGACCTTAATTCATGAATTTTATACTCTAAACTATTAGAGTGATCTATCATCTTTAAATTATAAAAAAAAAATAGTATTGAAAATAGCTCCTAAGCACGTAGTTCACTATGTTGTCTTAAAGAAATAAACGCCCCCACTCCATCGGATAAACGAAGATGCATTATTCTTTTCTAGATTACACTTTCTAGAAAAAGAATCTATCACATAGATTTCCTAATACACAAAAAAACTATTAATAAAAAAAATACAAACGTAAGAGAGAAGAAGAGATATTATTTCTTTTTGTATCTTTTTAACCCGGATCTAACGTCTATTTATTGAGAAAATATCGAACCATTATGTCTTTTTGGAAGAGATTTCAAATTTATTTCTTTTCAGATAATGGTAAAGAGATAAATCGACTCAGACTTGTGTCTTTTCAGATTTACAATGAAGAGATTTTATACTTGTGACTATTCAACTAACGGTGAAGAGATAAATTAAAATATGAAAAGATACTTCTTTTGAGAGAAATATGAAAAGACACTATGAAAATATTGTTTAAGATCTTTTAGTCGTTGTGTAGTGCATCTTCGACTTAAAATCCATTAGAGGCAACCATTAACCTTAAGACTCATTGAAAGCCACCCGCTCATTAGGCTTAAAGACATGTCGTTTGGCCTGTGCCTCTTAGGCTTCTCTCTATTTCTTTTTTTCTTTCATATATATATATATATATATATATATATATATATATACACTAGTGGACCTTGCATGTGTGATGCACGTAAGAGCCGTTTATTTGGAGAATAAATTATTACAATGTAAATTTTAAAAATATTTTTTGCACTTAAAGAAAAATTCATTGGGCAACAAAATTTCGGTTTGGTTAGGACTGAAATCGTATCTGAAATGTTCACCGAAATTTCGGGATTTCGACTAAACATCCCGGGCAAAATTTCGGCCGAAATGTGGTGGGCCAGGCCGAAGTTTCAGTGCTCATACTTTTTAAAAAATAAAAATAAAAAATTATCGGTCTTCAAAATATTAGCCAATATTTTGGCCAACAAACCGAATCCAGTATGCTCATCGAAATTTTAGGATTTCGGCTAAACATCCCGGACGAAATTTCGGCCGAAATGTGGTGGGCCAGGCCAAAGTTTCGATGCTCATACTTTTTTTTGTTTTGTTTTAAAACAAAAAATTATCAGCCTTCAAAATATTGACTAATAATTTGGTGATTAGCAAATTATCAACCGACAACTTCAAATTATCGGCCGAGGATTTGAAGGCTGCGATTTTTGGCTGAAAATTTCAGGATTTTATTTCGGTGGGGTTTGAAACTGATGTGTTTTGGCTGAAATTTTGATCCTTGACCCCAACTAAAATGAAGTCTTTATCGTTTGAGATGAAGGTGGCAAACTTGGTATCGGTACCGAGTATCGGTCCATGGAAGACCGATACATATTGGCCATTTAAAAAAAAAAAAAAAAACGCAAGGTCTCGGTGTAAACCGATATGTATCGGCGAATGCCAGATGCGTGACGACCGATACGGACCTGTATCAGCCAATACCGATATTGATCGATAATTTGAAGTTATCGGCCGATGATTTGCTAATCATCAAATTATCGGCCGATAATAAATTATCGGCCGATAATAAATCATCATACTATAGGCCGATAACTTCAAATTATCGACCGATAATTATGGATTTAAAAAAAAAAATAAAAATTGGGCATCGAAATTTCGGCTTGGACCATAAGATTTCGGCTTAAATATCATCCAGGATTTTCGGTCGAAATCCCAACATTTCGGTGGGGTTCAAAACCGATTCGTTTTGGCTGAAATTTTGATCCATGTTGTAAAGTTTGACAACCAAGGCGGCGATACCAATACATCACGGCGATACGTATCGATTTTTCAGCAAACCGATACATATCAGTTCTAATACTTCTCGGACCTCCAACTTGATATCAGTATTGGCTGATACAAGCCCATATCGGCCGATATGTATTGGTTTGCGCCGAGACCTTGGTTGTTTTTTTCACAAGGGCCGATACGTATCGGCTGATTCGTATCGATCCTCTATGGACCGATACCCGATATCGAGTTTGACACCTCGTTCCCAAATGATAAACACTTCATTTTAGTTGGGGTTATGGATCAAAATTTCGGTTGATAACTTCAAATTAACGACTGATAATTTTTGGTTTTTACAAAAAAAAAAAAAATTGGCACCGAAATTTGAGCCCGGACCACAAGATTTCAGCCTCAAATTATCGGCCAATAACTTCAAATTATCGACCGAGAATTTAAAAGCCATGATTTTTTATCGAAAATTTCGGGATATCGGCCAAAAATCTCGAACAAAATTTTGGCCGAAATCTTATGGTCTAGGTCAAAATTTTAGTGTAAAATTTATTTTTTTTTTTAAATCCAAAATTATCGGCTGAAAAAAAAAAATCCAAAATTATCAGCTAATAATTTGAACTTATTGGTCGATCTCCTTATATTAGCCAATAATTTGATAATTAGCAAATGATCGGCTGATAAGTTTAAATTATCGACCGATAATTTTGAGTTTAAAAAAAAATCATAGGGTGCCAAAATTTTAGTGGAAATTTTTGTGACACTCAAAAAAGTGACTTTAAAATCAATTTTGAGCGTGCACATAATGTTAAGGTCACTTTTTCTAAGATGTGTGCTACGTGAAATAAAAAACTGATCGTATGATAGTACTCTCATGATCTCAAGATCCATCATGCGAAAGATTGGGAGGATAAACGATGTCCATCGTCTGATTCAACGCAAGCATGTGTTTCAGTGTGGGTGAACTCCACAATTTGTGGGTGGATTTAAAAAAATAAAAAACCAAAACAATCAAAGAGGGAGAATTTTGTTCATAGAACCCAAAAGTAGAATGCTTTTCTTTTTGACGGTTTGCTAATATAAATTAGAAACCCAATAATAAATTATTTTGATTTTTTAGAATTTGCTAACATAAATGAATTTGCTAACATAAATCATAAATCATTGATTTTGTCTTGTAGCATTGAAGTGTGGTCTCTATTTATAATCAATCTAAATTGTTACAGTGGCAATCTATCACTAAAAAATGTTTTAGTCAAATAATCATGCCCACCTATGAATGTGAACCATTCGATTGGCGAACTTTAATATCAGCTATTAAAACTAAGCATAATGGTTGATAATAATTTACAGATCGGATGGTTAAAAATTTTCAAAAAATCTAATTATTGGAACCGTCACTTTCAATCTATGATCTATCATTTTGATGGTGTTGATTACCCACATCTTAAGCGCAGTTGATGATATACCATCATTTAAATAATATTTTGGTGTTTAAATGACGGTGAGGAGAGTCGGTATCAATTTATAATGCTAGTAAATCATAAGATGGTGGTAAGCACCACCATCACAGCGAACTCACTTTCTTAGGCTTAGTATTCTACCCCTTTTGTTACGTTCGAGGCCCATATGCTTGTCTGCTATCTCTGGAACTAATTTAAATGCAGTGAAGTTAAGAGAGACGGTTGGCCATAATTGCTCCCTCCCAACCATCTCTCTCTCTCTCTCTCTCTCTCAAGTATAAAACACAAGGATTAAGAAGATGACACTAAGAAGTCTACTCTTATGTATCATGGAACCAAACTCTATCACCTTCCCAACTCTGTTTCACTACTACAAAGCATTAATGCTTTCTCTTTTGATATTTCTGATCTCTGCCTATTCTTCCTCCTCATCATCTTCCAATCTTTCCTTCAACTTCTACGCAGCTTCTTGTCCAAACGTCGAATTGCTTGTAAAAAGCACGGTGAGATCGGCAGTGATGTTTGATCCAACTCTCCCTGGAAAAATCTTGCGTTTACTATTTCACGACTGCTTGGTAGAGGTAAGAGAAAACCATCCGTTCGATCATACAAAAGAACAAAAATAAATAAAAAAAGAGAGACAATCTCCTAACTCAAGTCATGAGATTTAGCTCCATGAATCGGGTTCCTGATGCGTATAGATAAAATCATCGAGCAAGAATTTTCAGCAACATTTGGACCCAAGACTCGAACGCCCATAGCTCCATGTCATTTCAGCTGCCTTCAAAAAGTCAACTGAAAAGACATCAGCCAATGGCATTACCCTAAAAAAGGACTCAGGATTTGTTATTTGTTTCTTAATAATACATTTAGAGGTGTAATAATATATATCACTATATATATATATAGGGTTGTGATGGATCGGTTCTTGTAGAAGAAGGGAAGGGAAGAGAGAGAAGTGATCCAGCAAACACATCACTTGGTGGGTTCTCAGTGGTTGAATCTGCCAAACAACTTCTTGAAGTGTTTTGCCCTGCAACCGTTTCTTGTGCTGATATTCTTGCTTTGGCTGCTAGAGATGCTGTGGAAATGGTAAATCAATCAAATCTTCTTTCTTTGAATGTAATCAATTATTTATTTATTATTATTATTATTGTTTTTTTTTTTTTTTTTTTTTGTCTAAATAAGTTTTCAAAATAAAAGAAATGGTAATATGCATTAAAATGCATAGGGCGATCCATGCATTCGAAGTCTAGATCACTTGCCACATGGGACGTGATGACAAGATATACTCATCCTCTAAGCCTTCAACAATCCTCGTAGGGTTTTGATCAGGTCAAAGTTTCTCATCCGCCACCTTAACCCTTAACTTGATGCACTAAAATTTTGAGCCTTTGACCAACATTTGATTTGTTGAAAAATAGTCTTTTTAATTTTATTTTGAATGAAGCTAACGAATCTTGGGCAACTTGTCGTGACATCCAATCCCTTCGATGAGTGCCACATTGAACCCGATGGTTGGACGCATGGAGAGACTATGCTGTCGAATGCCATAGTCTGGGGCCTCTTTCAAAATATTGCTTTCTTTTTAATTTTTAATGATCTATGTCACGTCACATCTGTGACAACTTTTCTTGGGGGAGTGCAAGAAATATATTACCTCTTATCTTAGAGCATCTTAAATGGTGTATTTTATATCCGATGTGGCTGAATAACATATCTAATTTGGGATTGATGAGTGTTGTCCAATCTAATGGATATCCTATAGGATATATATCCTAAGAGGATAAAGGATATATCCTACGAAAATATAAGATATTAATTTGGTATCTTATATTTTAAAAATAATATATTTTATTGATACTTTTTAGATTGGAGTCCATGATATCTCAAATTTGCCACATAAGCAAAAAATGAGATGCACCATAGGGGATGTTCTTAGTTATCAAATTTTTTTTCCCTCAATGCTTAATTATGCATAATTATAAATAAAACTAATGCCTCTCATAAAAGTTTGAGCACAAAAGTGACTTTCCTGCTAATATTTAAAAAACTAAAATATCTCTTAACCCATATTTTTAATGACGTATAAAAAAGGGCAGTTACATATTTCACACTTAATTCTTATATGTATTAAGCGCTAGAAAAAAAGTGCATGCCTAATAAGATAATTTAGGTTTAATTCTATATTATGGCACAAAGCACTTTTAGCATGGGACTCTTTTATCATAAGTGCTATTAGGTCTTTTGGAGCGGAATTTAGGTAATTTTTAAAAGAGCAATTTAAACCTTACTCTTTTAAGTGCGCTGCTGTGTGTGTCCAAAGACCAACCGGAAACACTACCCTTAGTTTCTAACTAGGATATGGATAATATAGTACTTTGTAACTAAGCACTGTCAGGTAATTCCTTATAGATTGATGTTACAGTGAAGATAGTATGTAAGACTAGCTGTTGTCCTAGAAGGAAAAGGGTTTGAGACACCTAAAAGCTACAATTATCGTAGCCTCAGCTTCTAAACAATGTGCTACGTGGCACTCAATTGAGAGGATCATTGGTAGTGTTCTCAATGGGCTTGGGCCGAGCCTAATTTTGGCCCGCAATCAGTCGGAGAAAAGCGATATATTTTATAAAGCTAATCCGACACTATAAAAATAAGGTGTTTCAGTAACATTTGCTGTTAAGACAGTTTTTGGTAGCAATATGACTAAAAGTGACAATTTTTGGTAGCGACGGGATTAATAGCAGCAATTTTTTGTTAAAAAAATTGTCGTTAATAATCTTATTTTTTATAGTGCGACCGGATGCTCGAGCAGGGTTAAGCATGTGGTGACTCGAATTGATCCAAGTAGGACTTGGGTTGAATGTTCCCGGATATATATATATATATATATATATATATATATATATATATATATATATATATATATAGTTAAAAGTATTTTACTTAAATGCCCTGACATTAAATCATTGAAAGGATTAAAATCAACGACATTTAAGTAAAAATGCACTTACAATCCCAATCGGTAACACTTTCATAAATAAAAATCCTAAAATAGGGTTTTCATTTTATAGCAATTTCTACCATCCCAAGTTCCAACTCTAAACAAGTAAGTCTCTCGCTCCCTCAAACTCTCTCTTGTTGGAAATTGATTTGAAATTTTTTTAATCAAATTTTATTTTTTTAAAATGAAAAATTGCCCCAAAATAAGCTTAAGAAAAAGCCCAAGCCCAGCATGGCATGCTATGAGCCGGGCTTGGGCTGAGTACATCACAACCCGGGTTAGAGCCGGGCCAAAAAAATTGAAACCCAGCCCTGATAGAACCAGGCCGGATTCAACCCCAACCCACCCCTAACGTGACCCATTGAGAGCCCTAATCATTTTGGTTTACTTGACAAGTGATTTCTTCAACAAAAGTTGACTTTATCCTAAAGGGAAGCATTACATACACCCGCTAAACCTGCATATCCACCATTGAAAAACCTGTTGACTCCCTTCAATCCATCGATGGAGATCAATTTTTGTCCCAATCTTCCACACAATAGATTTTGAGATCATGTCACACCTATTAGACAGTCACATGTTGATTCCTGGTCAAATCTTGATTCTGCGTGACACACATCCCCAAAAGTGACTGTCTGATAGGTACACCCATTATCATGGTCACTTTTGGGGATTTGTGCCATATAGAATCATGATTTTTACCTTCTGATAGGTTCGTCATGATCTCAAGAGCTATTGTGTGGAAGATTGGGACGAAAAAAAATCTACATTGTCGGATTCAAGAAAGTCAACATTTTTTTATGGTGGGAAATCATGTGTTATTCACAGCTTTAATATAAAGTTACCCTATCCTTAATTAAGTCTTGTTCATCTTTTGAGCTATGAATGAGGTCAAAAGCTGACTTTTACCAAGTTTCATGCTCCAAAATTTGAGAAAGTCACTATTTCATAGGAATTAATGGCTAGAAAACATTACTGGCGATTAAAGCGTCAACCCCATTAATTCTTCGTTAAGGAGTTTATTTGCCAAATTGTGAATTTGTGATAATTGAGAACTTAAGCCTCAAAAAAAAAACAAAAAGGCCCGGATGAAATGTCAAAACAGGGATAACAATGCACTTTTCTATTTTCTTGAGTTGTTGTTTTTAGAAAAAAATTATTTTATTTATTCTTTTTGTATAGGCTGGAGGTCCATCTATTTTGATAGCAATGGGTAGGAGAGATGGGCGCGTATCATCGGCTTCAAATGTGAGACCTAATATGGTGGATACAAGTTTCACCCTTGATCAGATGGCTGACCTCTTCTCATCTAAAGGGTTGTCTCTAGATGACCTTGTAACTCTATCAGGTACACATATAAGTATTAAATCAGTTGGTATTAGGTGTTCGACCCTTGCACTTTAGATGGTACATATATAGCTTAATATCCTCAATTTACTCTTTAATTTGCTCTATTTATTTATATTAATGGGAATCAACCTGCCACCTCCGCGTTGCAATATTGCTAACTTTAAATATATCCTGCGTATCTAGTGCATGAGTGAAGCACCTATTACGAAGGTGTCAATGGGGGTGTAGGTATCTACGGATCGGCGGCCGATACAGATATTTTTTTTGAAAGAGAGAGAGAGAGGTATCGGCTGATACCCATTTCGTACGGCTGATATACGATACGTATCAGCTGATACAGAAACTGTTACGATTAGCCAGAAAATCGATGCGTATCGATATCGGCCAATATTTGATACCTTGCCTAATACCAACTCATATTATAACTAATGATGAGGCCCAATTGGTTGAATCTAATTTTGTGCTGCACCAATTTTAGGATCCTGTGATAGAAGGGAACCCTGACTTCATGTCAAGTAACTTAGATCGCCGTTCGCTTGGTTTGAGTTCTGGTTCGCAATTCAATATTTGCTATCACCAGGCGTCTAGAGAATCTCTAAGGCCACTAACGTTGAAAACCATTGGATGCTTTGAATCAAACCATGGAGATCTGTTTTTTTGTCATAATCTTCCACAAAATTAATTTTCAGACCATTAGCATACCTATCGAACAATAAGACTTTAATTTCATAATAGACAAATCTCAAAAAGTAAATTGATCATAACCCATCTGACCAAATGTAGCTCTAGGATCCCTTTTTGGATTTGTGCCACATGCAATGAAAATCTGACTAGCGGATGCTACCTAGCATCAAGATCCGTTGTGCGGAAGATTGGGACGAAAAACAATCTCCATCCACCTAATTTAAAGAAGTCAATGATTTTCGGCTTTGGTGCCCTTAGGTCGGGTCAGGCAAATGTCCTCTATCCGTCTGGCAGCCAAAATTTTAGCCTGTCCTGATCGGAGCTCTTTTGTTTTTTTTTTTTTGATAATTTAAGGTAATCCCAAGCTTACGCTTGGACTAATCTCTAAGGGATGCCCTCGTCCGCACCGTGTAATGAGTATTTCACGATTTACACACCCTACCCAACCCATTGGCAGCCCTATATATCACTAATAAAAGCACAGGTTAGAAAACAAACTCTCCTGGCCCTGCTCATTTTCTACCTGTTCTTGCAGGAGCCCACACCATTGGATTGGCACATTGCAGCTCGTTTAGTGAGCGGTTCACCGAGGGACCCAAGGGGAAATTGACGCCCATAGACTCGTCTTTAGACAAAAACTACGCGGCCGAGCTAACGAAACAATGCCCTGTGGGTGCAAGCGCGTCCGTAACTGTTACGATCGACCCTGAAACATCTCTCTTGTTCGATAATCAATATTATCGGAATGTCTTATCCGGCAAGGGCCTCTTCGAATCGGATTCAGTGCTGTTTAGCGACAAGCGAACAAGAGCAAAGGTAGAGACATTTTCAAACAGCCAAGAAAGTTTCTTTGAGGAATGGGGCGCGGCTTTTTTAAAGCTCACTAGCATCGGCGTAAAGACGGGTACAGAAGGTGAGATACGTCGATCATGCAGCGTAATCAACGGCTGAGATAGCATTATGATCTTGCGATGGAATGTGGCATGCGTATATGGTTGATAGAGATGTAAATGATTCTTATTCCGTCCTATAAAGAGTTTATGGGATATGGAGACTTGCTGATGCAGGACTACAGGAGTGCTTTTCTTAGTTCCTGCCAAAATTACTTAAGTTCGCTAGTGTTTGAATTCGCGTTTACAATTCGCCACTACCAAAGAAGCCCAATCCGTTTGGGATAGTATGAGTTTCAAAAGCTTTTGTTATTTTTATAATATAAGTTTATACGCTTTAATAAAAGAAAAGATAACGGCCATTTAGTGGGCTATAAAGCTTAAAAATCATAAGATCCTCCATATTGTTAAAATTTTGTTTCAAAACAAAATAGTTAGCATCAACAAGTAAATTTGCTTTGTCATGGCAAATCAGACAGAATTGAACCGTGAACTATTTCATTGTCTGCAATTCGTGGTAGGCTATGTGAATGAGTGAATTTAGAAAGATAAGTTCTTTCTATATTAGATATATCAATGTTTTATAAAGTAAAGGTTCCTAGCTAGAGTCATTACTTGCACACAATTTTTCTATCCTTGCGTAGGTCTTTAAATGTTTTTTATTTTTTAAATGGCCATGATACCCTTGTGATTAGACCTTCACTTGTCGCATGCGCCAAAGGCCGGGAAGCTATAGCAAACCCTAGTGACATCAATCTCAAAGGTTGGGGATGGCACTATGGCTGTGTATGGCATAGCTCTCTACTAGCCAATGTCATAACAGAGTTCACCTGCTTTAGGAGGTTTCCATCCTCTTTGCTAACATCTTGCTATCTGTTTTAGTAGGTATCCCATCTCCTTGATAACTCCTTGTATAGTAAGATTTTATGCGTGATTTACTTGTTCAACAATTCTACCCTCCTCTCTACTCACTCCTTGTCATAGCAGATTTTATTTGCTCTGAATAAAGAGTTAGTAGAGAGCAGGGAGGCTGCTGGTAGAGCAGGTAAATCCTCCTTTACAGGGAGTTAGAAAAGAGAATGAGAACCAACTAAAGTAGGTGAGGTGAATTCTGTTGTAGCAGAGGTTAGCAGAGAACTATGCCATACACAACCTATATCTCTACTGAGTTTTCGACGGCAAAACTAGCTCGTCAAGGGATAATAATCATTGTATCAGGAGACCTGCATACAGAAATATCAACATTAATCAAAATCGTGATGGGTTTTCTGACATTGCAATGGCTCAAATAAAGATGGGTTTTGAAGCGTTGCTGCGGAGAGAGAGAGAGTGTGACTTTATGCAAATTTTTTAAAGGACGGATGTGCAGACAAATAGGATGGTTTGTACATATAGCGAGATATAAATGTGCACAAACATTTGTAAGTCCCTTTGTAAAGAAGATGATTTCAAAAACTGCTCCGGAAACAAAGCTCGTTCAGGCATTATGAGAAAATGTAATCATCTTCATTGAAAACCCTCTTCTAAAGCACACCCCCTACAAGTTTAAGGATGGGTTTTAAGAAGGGAGACATTACTTGCACCCAGTGTGGATCATGGATGGGGTTTGGTACCGGAGTCTTATGGGATTGAAGATGGGTTTTGTGGGGATGATTATGAGAAGTTTGATCTTACTATGAATAAGAGAGGACAAAGATAAGGAAGAAACCCAGGAGGTAATTGTGGTTTTGAGGTGAATTCGCTGGCATGAGGGGAAGCTTGAATCGATTGTTTTTATTTTTGGGATTTGAGACCATAGGAACCAAGTTCGGCAATCGGTCGGTCCTGTGTCTATCCGGTTTAATTCAGATAAATTCCTGAGAACATTCGGAGAAAATTCAGAATAACTTTGGAGATTATATCGTTATAATAAATTATTACAAGATACAAACATATATATTAACTTATTTTGAGTTTAAAATGATATATGTAAAAAATAAAATATAGATATTATATAATTCACATATGTTTAACAATTTTAATATGAAGTATGATTAAAGCATGTATCACAACGATGAAAAATTCGGAGAATCGAAGCGCATATTCAGCAAAAAGTTTGGCAAATCACCTATTCGGAAAAGTTTTCCAAAATTTTGATCATTTGGCAGAATTTGTGACATATGTTTTAAGTTTTTTATGTGGGGGGAGAGAGGTAGACAGAGTCGAATGATGAGTGGTTGAAGCAGTTGACAGGAGGAGCAACGTTGGAGTGGTTCCTGACGCTTTTCAATCTCAGCGCCAACATGCGAGATTCCGTTCAGATTCTCTTCCAGAGTGGTTTTTTGAATCCTCATTGTAATCATCATCATCATCACCTTGCCTACAAAATTTGATTTCTACGGTCTTCCTTTTGATGCGTGTGGATTTATTGTTCCATTTGAATAAGGGAGCATTACTTCCATAAGGTGTCTCTTTGGGAAGAAGAAGAAGAAGAACGCATTCGGAGATATTTGTCTTTTGGTTTAATAATTAGAACAGGATCCGATTAGTTTCTTTAAAATCTGTTCCGACTTTTTGGATTTTGATAGGAGTTTCATTTATTAAAGCTTATCGTAGTTTTAAACAGTCAACGACAACTGGTTTGGTGGGCCGCGATTTTTCATATATTTTGATTTTTCATATATTTTATTAATATAATTTATAATATTTTGTTATTTTAATATATAAAACTATATTATTTTATTTTTATTCTTATAAAATAATAACATACAATATTAGTTATTTATTTCCTTACAAAAAAGTGTAATATATTACATTAATTCCGGTCCGCACCGTTCACAGTTCAACCAGCCAATTTCGCGGTTTAAAGCAGTTCGCACAATAAACCACGGTTCGCAGTTCAACCGGTTGGTTTCCCATTAAAAGTGGTTCGCACAATAAACCGCAGTTCGCACAGGACCTAACCGCTTGAACTCGTGATTCCGGTTCAACCGATATTCCTGCCCAATTTTCACAACATTAGTTTTAAGACTTTACAGACACGGGTTGTCAGATGTTGTATCAATCTTACAAAACAAGCAATCAAACCATAGACTGATGTAACCATTATGTTCAGTAGTCCAGTCCAAACCAAAGTTACTTATTTCGAATTCAATTAACAATTCGCTACCGTCGAGCAAACCCAATTCGCTAAGTAGGAGTGCAGTCACCGAGGGTTTGTCTGCACGGTCTATCAACTTGGTTTGCTCCCCAATGACACATGTTCAAAACACCCCCCCTTCCGGAAAAACAGGTGTCACAAGGAAATGTGTGGGCGCTGCACCCGATGTGGATTAGTCCGAACACACACAGGATTACGACATCCTATGTTCTCGAAGGAAGGAAAAAAAAAAGAATTACTTGCATTCAATCATCCACCATAATCACCCTTTCATTATTATTGTTATTATTAGGGTACCGCAAATAACTGCATTAAATCAGACATGGATCATTCTTCACACCCATTTTCTACAAAATGGATTTTGAGACCATGATCTTGACGTCATTAGGTTAAGTATTTTATTCCCAAAACGTGACCTTTTTAAATCACGTTAGACCATGATGTGTGCCTTGTGATTTTAGGGCCACGTTTGGGATTTGTGCTACATGGAATCAAAAGCTTACCACATGATGACAAGCCAATGGTCTCAAGATTCATTATGGAAGATGGGAGTGAAAAACTATCAGTTATCTGATTTAATGCACTAAACGTTTTCTATGTAATCATCCACCTGTAATCTGGCAGGCACAATTATCAGTATTATTATTATTATAGTGTTTCTGCATATCCAACAGTTTGCTTGTCCATTATGAGGAAACTCTGCCCAACATTTCAATTAGGTACCCAAAAAGTTGGTATTACGCGCCTGCCCACCAACACACGACGACATCTATGATGCATGAGTCGGGCACAAAATACTCGGAACAGCCCACCAGAACCGAGTGGTTTGGTTATTTAGGTGCATGGTCTATGCTAAAGACCACGCATTAGGTCAATCTCCCTCGGCCCAACATCAAACTAAGTGAGACGCACAGAATTTGGAGGCGCTCAAGTAGTGAAAGTACAATTTTGACCTTCCAGGCAGAATGACCTGTGCACGAGCGAGTCCCCCTTCCATAAAACTAATCAAACCTTTGGAGATTCATAGATATTTTTGGGCACCAACTTAGTGATTTATCTTTTACCAAGCTGTGCACCTAAGTTATCCACCCACCCGCGAAGAATGCATTCAGTTTATGCAGTCATCAGTGTAACATGCAAGAATCTACTGAATCAGACAGCACAGAAATTACAGCTATCAAACAATCCTAAGTCCTAACCATCTGATTATGACCCTACTAGAGTAAATATTTGACTCCAAAAAGTGCATCGATCAGAATATTAATCGACTAGTGGATGCAATTTTCAGGCTGTTTCAGCTCCATTATGCGAACTTCGAGCTGTACGGTCCCGATCAATGTAAGCCGACGCCACACCTGTGGTATCAATTGCCCAAGGACCATGCTATATGCTTAGGCAGAGCAACTGCAATTAATACTAGCTCTACCATTTTGCAGCTTCAGTATTTCAATTTTCAAAAGAATGCTCAGATACATTCGGATGCTTCTCAGTCTAGAGTTAACCCCCAATCCAAATTCATAGGATTGGGTGAGATTGGGGTAGGATTATTTTGAATTTACTTGTGAAAATTTTAACTTCCAAGGATGATGCCGAACAAAATAAATTGGTCAACCTTGACATCTTGAATTTACTTTTTCATACAACCCAATGAAAAATTGACATGTATTAATCCCATCGTTTGAGAACCCAAATACTCGACTCAACTCAAAAGTTAGATGAGTCGTGTTAACTCGAAGACTCGGATAAAATCGACTTGCTCCGACTCGGTAATTAGTAAAAGGGCTTGGGGATATGAGTTGGATTGCACGGTGGATCCATGCATTTGAATCAGGTACGATCCACATGGCACTCATACAAGGGATTAGGTGCCATGACAACTTGCTCCAGGATGATTAGAGGCCACCCAAAAGATTTGAACATGATCTGACAAAACTACCGTCCAAAATGTGGTCAAAGAGGGAAAAATTCAATGCACCAGGATGTGTGGGGCGGTACCCGAAATCTGGCCATGATTTTGACCACCCAAAAAAATTTATGTTGTAATTTTTTTTTTAATAAATCACATGCCATGTGACACATGATGCCAAGAAGGGTGTTGCTTTGGGATCACATGCCACGTGGCATGTGATCTAGAATTGGTATGATGCCAAAAAGGGTGTTGTATTGGGATCACATGCCACGTGGCATGTGATCTAGAATTGGAGTGTATGGGTTCATCCATGCATTCCAACCCATATGCCCTTTTCCCATTTAGTAAATATTGTTAAAAAATATGTCTTATAAAAAATAAAAATAAAAAAATTCCCAAGAAAAAAAATGGAAAGATAAACTTAATAAAATTAGCTCAATACCTTTTGAAAATATAGGGTTTCTAAAATGTTCTATGAAAGATATATAAAAGTAGTTTATGAACCCTGGTTGCATCACCCTAGCGAAGTCTCGAATCGACTCGACTGAGACTCAACTCGAAATCCCGGCGAGCTGAAAAACTCGGCTGAGTTACTCAATCACTCGTCGAGTTTTAGAACTATAACTAATCCATTCTTAAAGCATGAAAACAGTTTCAAGGAGAGTCGATTTCCCATATTAATAAAATTGTTTCATAGGAGCTCCCTGGCTATAAAGCATCCAATATAACTACTGGAAAACAGAACATTTGACACAGAACCAAGTAAGAATATCTCAAGATTGGGAAGAGCTAACCTGGAAAAGAATGGCCATAAATGGAAGTTGCATTTCGCAGATCCCAAGTGCTTAAAACTCATCTTTGGTCTTACAAAGTGAGCCACGAAACAGAATGCCCATTAGACCTGGAACACGCCAGCCAGATCCATTCCAACTCGCAAGTTCTTTTTTGAATGTTAAGATAAGAGTTGTGCGCATTTCTGAAAACAAACTCGGCAACTCAATGACATCTCATACCTGTGAGAGGCAATGATAGGTTAGTAGCTGCAAGAATCTTCATCTACACAATCCACAGACCATAATTTTTTGGGATAATGACTCCTAACCACCAGTTAGACACCAAAATGGTGTTTAAATGATCTTATACCGTTAAATTAGAATTTTGATCATACACCATTAAGGTATGGTATATTATTATGCCACGTGACAGACATCTGTGATCAATCTGAACAGTCCAAATAGCAATCTATCATTAGAACATGTCTCAGCAAAAAAATTATTACCTATAAGCATCTGATTGGTGAACTTTAATATCGGCCTTTAAAAACTATGAACAACGCTTAGAATTAGAGTGCAGATATTGGATGATTCAAATTTCCCAAAAGTGAAACTTTTGGGGCCATTGTCCTTCAACGTATGATCTATCAATTTGACAGTATGGATTATCGACATCTTAGGCCATTGGGGTTTAAATGACGTTCAGGAGTCGGATCCTAATTTTTGTATATGCCATAATTCAAACAGCCCGGAAAAAAGAAAACAGGAGGTCCATTTCGCATAACAATAGTGAATCAAGAGACCTAACCAAGTACAGTATATTAAAGACCCAAAATTTACAAAATAGAAATATGATAAAAGAAAAATGTACGAAAGTCATAAAACATTAAGAAAATTAGCAAACATCATATATGGACTTAAAGGACATCAGCAATAGGCCGCGGATTCGAGTCTTGGAATCAGCCTCTCTAAAATGAGGGTAAGGCTCCTACCATCTATCTCTCCCAGACCCCGCTGAAAGCGGGAGCCTTGTGAACTGAGTATGACCTAAGACTCAAGAGAGATGCTTAAGCTCTATAGCACAAAAACACTTAAGATTACAGAAGTAAGTTTTCCCTACTGTGCAAATGGATGGTGCACTCTGCAATTTTTTGCTTTTAAGTTGGCTTCCTGATGACATGATGGAAGGACACTGTCAAAAAAATGCAGCTGGTCAACGATTCCTAATAAAATCAGCGAATCATCAAAGAACCAATTTTGATGCATACCTAAACATCTAGTTTGGACGAGTCATCTTTAACAGGTCTAAGGCAGGCTTTACATAAAGACACTTCCAAGAACTAGTCCATGCATTTCCATGGCATCCGAGTCACACACCGCAAGAGTGCCCCACGAAAACCAACGTTAGCATGCCTCGCACAATCTCAAAGCAATCTTCTACCTCAATCTGGAACCTGAGTTCTTACAGGACTCCAATCAATATCATTGGAACTGTCTCCAAAGACAGCTGCCAATTTTTCAAAACTCCATGAGTTCTTACAGGACTCCAATCAACATTATTGGAATCGTCTCCAAAGGCAGCTGCCAATTTTTCAAAACTCCATGAGTAGTCCTATTTAACAAAATGGAAGTGATTGTAGCCAAGACCAAGAGACATAATGCCCTACTAAGGAAGTCACTGGAATGGAACTTAGTTTAGCCGCAGGAGCAAAAGTAATCACAAAGTTCAATTTTAACAATTAGTTGAAGCCTTTGGCAAAAAAACAGGTCTTGTACCCAGTGTTTTAAAAGGCAATTGAGGCTTACGCCTCGAGGCGCGTCTCAAGGCGAGGTGCAGCTAAATCACCTTGAGGCGCAAGAAAAGGCGTAATGTCACTGAGGCGTATGTGTGGGAGGCATACGCTATTTGGAAAAATGCTAACTATTAAGTTTTTAAGGGGGCAAATTGACAAATCCCGATAATTTAAGTGTTTACATTTTCTAAACCCTTTAAAAGACTTAAACATTTGTCTATAAGTGTTTTAAAAGGATAAGATAGTAAAAAGGGACTAAAGAACTAAACTTAAAAGGGCTTTCTTTGCCCTAAATTGATTAAAAGAAAACTAGAAAGAAGAAGAAGAAATAGCAGAAAAAATTAAGAAAATTAGAAAAAAATAGTCTCGCCTGCTATTCCCGCAAGACCCGCAAGTCTCGTTTGCTAATCTCGCCTGCAAGTTTTGCACTAGTATTACGTGTTGAATTTTATATGTTCTGACTTTTGAGTCATATTTGTGCCTATATAATTTTAACAAGTTATTAGAAAAAACTGACTATTTTTATAAGTTTCTATAATTTTATTTATTTATATATATTTTTTATTGTTTATAATTAATAATTCTGCAAATTCACGAGGCTTACGCCTCAAGTCTTGATGCTTACGCCTCGCCTCAGGGAAGGGTAAAAAAGCTATGCCTTCGCCTTTCGCCTCTGAAAACATTGCTTTTACCTTTCAACCATGTCATTTTCTCTATGTTAACAGCACACACCCATCAACACCCAACTATGTGCTTATGCGGTGGGAGATCAACAAGATCCCATGCCATATTCTTCTTAAAAGCTACAATTTCTTTAGTCATAGCAGCAGACTAGAAGGATGTTTTAGAGCTTCCCCAATAGATCGAAGAATGAAAAACAATAGCGGTCATAGCGAAAGAAGCTTGATAAGAATGTGAGAGAGTCTGATATGAACCAAACTGAGAAATGGGATGAGTAATGGCACAATTTTTTACCTTTTCAAAACGAAATAGGCAAGGAGAGGTCATCAACAATAGGAGAAGATGGAATAATGATGGGAAAAGCCAAAGGAGTGGTGCAGGTACACTTGAAGAACCTGGATCTGAGTAATTTGATGGCATAAGGGTTTAAGGAGGTTCCCACTTTCTTTGGCAATGATACGTGTACTTAAGAGGAAGCAACGACGCGTAGATGTCAGAGGAATTATAGATAGCGGAGAACAGCTTGCAGGAAGATGAGAGACAAGACGAGGAAGCACAACAATAAAACTGCAAGTGAGGCAAAGAGGTAAAAGGTGTATTGGAGAATTATGGAGGATAGTCAGAGAAGGTTACATTAATAGAAATGAATAACCTAGGAGTCTCGGGAGGATAACAACGATGTCCTTTTGGCATACCAGAATACCCAAGAAAGACAGAACTAATGAATTTACCATCCAGATTGAGTCTCCGGGGTCATAGGTCATGAACAAAATTAGTACACCCAAAGTTCTTAGGTTGAATTTAAAAATATGCATTGGAGTTTGACCATTCAAGATATGAGTGGGTGGTGTGTGATGGATTAAAGGAGTGGCTATGAAAAGAGCCAACAACCAGTAAGATTGCGGAACATGCATCCCACGAAGAAGGGATCTAGTCACCTCCATCAGGCGTCTATCCTTACATTCTACAACACCATTTTTTTGTGGACTGTAATGACACGAGCATTGATGCAAGGTCCTCATCTTTTCAAGTTAAGAACGAAAGTCCAACGATGAGTACTCACCACCATTAGCAGATCGAAGAGTAATAACGGTTTGGCCAAATTGAGTTTGGACCATAGTAGAGAAACTGATATAAGTGGAGAAAATTTCATCTTTAGACATAACTAAATGCACTCATGTGCACGAGAATGATCATCAATAAAGGCTTCGAAAGAAGAAAACGGAGTCAGCCCCCAAACATCACTCTGTATAAAGATCATATAAAGCATTAGTATGCTGCACATCAGAAGAATAACTGGCTCTAGTGTGCTTAGATAATTCACAAGTTTGACATTGAAATCTATAATCATTTGTACTATTTTGGCGGAACAACAGATATTTTGCAGTGGCAAGTCTAGCATGATGCCTAAGACGTGAGGAATCAACATTAAAACAAGACTACTAGAATCAGGTAGAATATTAGAATGAGAAGATAACGCCGTGGGTCTATCAATGCCAAAGTAGGAGTCTCGCTCATGCATCATGCCAAAAACATGTCTGGTAATTAGGTCCTAAAATACATAACTGAATAGGAAAGAAGGTTGCAGAGCAATTCAACAACTTGCTAACACAGCTGACAGATAAAAAATTAGTTTTTAAATGAGGATCATGCAGAATGTCAGAAATAAAAAGGCTGACTACAGAGGAATACTCTGCTACTAGAAACGGGAGTGAGAGAACCATTTGTCAAACTTACTTACCTACCAGAAGAATGCCGAGGAAGAAAGAAGAATGACTGAGACACACCAATCATAACGTTTGAAGAACCTAAGAAAAATAACCCAAGCAAGAGAAGCAGCAGAAAATATGGCAGCATGGTAAGCAGATTAAGTATCTGACAGTGCAGGCAAAGAAGTCAATTGGATCACTTGAAGTCGCTCCCTGAGATCACCATCCTTGGCATTTAAGACTACAAAATCATATGTAGTTCCAATGGGACCACTGAAATGGGTGGAGGAGCATATGAAGAAGCAGCATCAGTAGGCATAGCAACATGAGCTGAAACCCCTCGGTGAAGAGGATAATCACGAAGCATTTGAAACGGTCATGTCATGGCCAATGACAGAAGGAACATACAACAGGAGCCTCACCACGCCCACCTCCACATCCATAGCTAAGGCCATACCCCCGATGACCACTCTGGCTTCCCTGAGCATCAGTGACTAATGCAGTATGCTGGACAAGGGTAGGGAAAGGAGGGACTCAACTACTCAAAATACAGACCGAAGTCCCATCAAGAAGCAGTATATCTGCTGGTGCTCGAGACTGTGTGAAGCAATCTTAGGATCCTTACCAGGATACTCAAAAGGGGGCTCATACTAATTGAGTTCATCCCATCGCCTCTGAAGATAGCTACATGCATCTCATAGTTGTGTTGCGGTCTCATGAAACATAAACATGTTGTAGATAGGGTCCTCCATTGAATGAAAAAGTCATTCTAAGACTGACTAATTATCAATCTCCCACTAAGCATAAGTGGGATTGGAGGATGAAGGAATGATGACCAATCCACGAGTATGGCCGAGCTTTTCCACAACTACCCAAATACAATTTATCGGAACGTGCCCAAGGGAGAAGTTGATACCATTTGCTTTTGCACAAGTAATACATGAGATGCAATTAAACCTGAAAAATCCAATGATGATAGTGGTTTCTGGTCCCATGGCTAGGACTTAAAAGAAA
The DNA here is from genome assembly GCA_021018995.1 of Chloranthus sessilifolius. Taxonomy (NCBI): domain Eukaryota; kingdom Viridiplantae; phylum Streptophyta; class Magnoliopsida; order Chloranthales; family Chloranthaceae; genus Chloranthus; species Chloranthus sessilifolius. The sequence continues at coordinate 24,708,856 of CM037597.1, read as the reverse complement.
CAAAGGATCAAAAGAAAGTGGGAAAAACCTCCATTATAGACCAAAGAGATGGCAAGTAGGAAAGACTTATACTCGAACCAAAAAGCCAAAAACAGAGTATATCTAAGAAAGCAAGGTGCTACTGGGGCACAGGTACCAAAAATGTGAGAGAGAGCATGTGTGACACCAAAAATATAAACAAAGACATCAAATCATCTCAAAGAAACTTCAATCAGATAAAAAAACAACTAGAAGGATGCCAAGAGAGCAGAATCAAACCATCTCAACACCACAAAATAACATTAAAATGCTTTGTAACAGATCTATCATGGATGTCAGCACAAATTCACAAAAAAACTTCAAAAAAAAAAAGGCTAACAAAACTTTGCAATGAAAACACACGTCAAAATAGCCATTTGGCAGGAAGATTAAAAATGACCCAAATACCCCAGATTACATATATTTATCTTCTCTCATAAAGAAATGTCTCAGAAAACTGAGAGACAGAGAAAATGAAGATAGCTAGTTGAATCTCTCTACAGAGTGCTCAAACCATCTAGGTGCCCTCATAAAAGTTCTAGGGAAGGAGAATCAGATCAGAATGGTGGAGTTATTTTGGTGATTTGGTCATCCGAGATCAAAGGGTTGACCTGGCTGATGTTGTGTCATGGTCATGTCAGCAGTAGTACCGATCAAACCAAGTGGCTCTGGTACTAACTTGGCTTTTTGTATGGTGATTAGGGTTAGATTGTTAGGGTTAAGGATTAGGGTTTAGGGTCACTACTGGTCTTTACATTAAGCTCAGATTACGTAACTACCCTTTTACAAAGAATAGTATACACACACCCAGTATAGAGTGTAACACCTATATATCAATAAACACCAAGAAAAAGTTTATGCCGAGTTAAGAGAAATTGGAAATTTTGATATTTAACTTTGCAGGCCCCTCAAATGTTCTCGGGCCTAAAATAAATCAGTCAACTTGATTCAGTGCTAGATCTCATCCAAGCTCTAAAATCTGAATAGATGGTGTAGAAACTTTTCTTTTCGAATCAATGATATATCTCTTATAAGTTCTAAAATCTATGATGTACAAATTTTCTTTTCCAACATTTAAAATATGTGAATACTCTATATGGACAACTAAACCAAATGCAATATCAATGGAAATCAGAAAGGCATAAGGTTAACCTCTCAATCTTCATAATCACCGGCGTTCTCCAACAAATAGTTGGCTGCTAATTCTTCATTCCTGTCACAGGCTAAGAAGGCTTCAATGACCAGGGCTCTGTCAAATCCCATTGCTTCAAGCTAAACAGGAAAGAGATTGGTCAGACTAAGAGAAATAAGTTATTAAATCTGTTGCATAACAAATATTATCTAAGCTAGACATAAGCAAATCCAACATCATCCTGTCCATGATTGGGTAATTATATGATGTGGGGATACCATAACCCACCACATGTCCAAGTAATCTGGTGATATGACATGTTATTTCCACATTCCCAAAAATTCCAACCATGGATGGTGTTTTATAATAAACTTAAAATGGGTACCAAAACAAGCATGAATCGAAGGAAAAGAGAGAGCATACGCGTTCAATAGCCGCCTGTTCTGCTGGTGTGACATTTATCGCATGGGGCATGTCCTGCTCAGCCTGCTCAAACAGATCTCTGAAAGAAACATTGATATAATCAGCCACTGTATGGGTGTTCCACACTATGATCAACAATATTGGTATAAAGGAACTTCGAATTTAGACGACGAATGCACATGAATGTATGAATTTTGTAAAGTGAGAACACACAAATTGATATGAATAATATCTAAAGCTGTTCTACTAGAAAGGACAGTTATATAGTCAAGAGCAGCATAATAGTTAGAGGTTTAACAATTAGCGAGAGAGAGAGAGGGAGAGGGGGAGAGAGAGAGAGAGAGAGAACGAAAAAACAAACATTAACAAGTCCAGAGGTACTTTCAATGAAAAACAGTTCTCGGACTCAAAGGCAAGCTCAAGCATTTTCAAAGCCTGGATATGTGGCACACTAGTGTATCTTCACTATGAAATAACTTAGTTATTTTTGGTAAATAACAATTTTATTGAAAGAAGGATACTAAATCTTTTTTTATAAAAAAAAAAAAGAGAGAATCCCACATGGATAAAAGCACCTTATATCACCTTTTGTTAGGTTATCAGCCTGCTCATTTGTTTCTAAAAATTTGGGATCAAAAGAAAAAATAATCCTATTCGCCTTACCAGAATTTCGTTAATCAAATTTGGCAAACTGGACGGGTAAATAACTTTGCCCGATGCCCAATTCATATTTTTCTATGAATTCCTTTAATGTTGATAGTTGGAATGTCTTCGACACCATACAATGACAGTATCCTTACAAATCCATATAAAATACCTGCAGGGCTTAAAATAGTGCCCTTGCCTCCACCTGAATAATACTTAATGCCTCTATGAATCAAAGACACACTTCTTTGCTGCCTCCTAAGAGTATCATCAATTCCATTTGGAAACATAGTACCAAAAGGGTTGCCCTCACATGTGGATCCACATTTAATAAAAAAAAAAAAATCAGGCCTTATAAAAGCACTCTACTCTCCACCTTACTGGGCAGTGATTCTATTAGGACTCAAAAATAAACAAATGCTCAAAATTAAACAAATAAATACATAATCACACAATTTTTTTGGTCAGACTTCAGAGTACACCTTCCAGCCGGGCCCATATTTTACCCTAAGAGCTTCCATCCAATTTAAGTTCAAAAAACTCGAATGGTGGAAAACTGCCTCTGTTTTCTATGCTATCTAATGACAACTTTTCTTTTACCTCTTTGTTTCCAAAATTTGTTATTTCTTGCATTCCAAACCCAACAAATCGCAAACGAAAATATTCTTTAAAGCATTCGGACCTCAAACTGACCTTGATAGACATATTCCTACGTTATCTCTCACTTCAACCAGAAGCACCCAAAGTTGAAGATTCTATGGGAATACAATAATAGAGATACCTAGAATCTTTGTGTTCGGGGTTTAGATAATTTAAAACTACTGCAGAAACATTTGGCAATTGATTCTTAGGTAAGTCCATTTAAATCCATTGGAATTCTTTCTTCTATAACACAATTCTTGAAAACTTGCATCAGATATAAAACTTCGAATATTCAGAGAATTACATCAATATTCCCAATAAGATGGTTCGGTAAACAGAAATTAGCAGTATAATTATTGATGACCACAGTTTCTAATCCAAAGAAATTGGAATTCATCAAAGAACCAGAAAGCTAATTAGTATAGAGGCCCAGAACTATGGGGGCAGACGCAGCCCTTTAGACTGCGTCCAGACCAGCCGGGCACCATGTGGCATCCATCATGAGGATCGGATATCACAGCAACTTGGACAAGATTGATCAGGTACCACCCAAAAAATTTGGGCATGATATGATGCATATCCACCGTAAAAATGTTGTCAAGGCTGCTCAAAGACAATGCACCAAGTTTGTAGGGCATCAATTATCATCAAATTAACGGCAAAAGCATCAAAAAACCAACTTTGGGTTGATCGTGCCATGTGATCTGGCGTCCAAGTGCAGCCCTCCTGGGCTGCATCGGGATGCATATAACCAGAACTTATATATATATATATATATATATATATATATATATATATATATATATATATATATATATTGCTTTGTTAGTCCAAAGGTACTATGTTCGACCTCAAAGTCATGGGATCGAAAATTGGTGGCGAGAAAACCACCAAAGTGAATATATATATATTAAAAGGAACTCTATATGAAGGGCTTACCCTTCCCCACCTTCAACGGGTTCATTAATTAATTGCAGGAACTCAGCATGGTGCTCCTGAATTAGCCTTAGAAGTTGAGGATTCTGCTTGCTTAGTTCCTGAAGCATTGGCTGCAATAAACTAGCAATTCAAACAGTAAAATACGAAATAGGAATAAGCAATTTATAGCTCTCCAAAGAAGCAATAGACAGACCTGTAGAATTTGTGGATTTGATTGAACCATCGTACGCAGAGCTTGGAACTAGGCACAAAAATAAATATATCAAAATAAAACCTTTCACAGATAACTGATAGACCAGATGCCTCAGGAGCATTAAATAAACATTCAAGCTATAAATACCACCACAACAATATCAATAGGCTACCTATTTGTAAGCCTAAAAGAAAGGATTAAGGAAAGGAACATCTTCTCATGAGGCATATAAACTGAGGTGATTATTGAAATTTTGGGGTTAAAGAACATTCAAGGTGTGGTGCTTTAGAGGAATGTGTGTGTGTGTGTGTTGCTTTTTTCATTTATATTATTACTTCTTATATAATCCCCGAAAATTTTCCAATCATAAAAACAAAATACAAAGAAACAATAGAAACGTCAAAATCCCGCAAAATTTCACAAATTTTTTGCTTAATTTTCTGTGATTTTCTGAAAGTTTCAGTGGACCCAACGAAATTTGCGACAGAGTCCCTAAACATCCCATTATCCGCCCATTCCTAATTCTACCCTTCATGTTACTCCACTCATCCGTATTAGTATACAGATCTCAATCACAGTTCCATGGCTTCATATCACCTCTTCGTAGGCCACCACTTTTCACTATACAGTACTGCAACTCTTACAGCTGCTTTATAAAAACATCTTTAATAAAAGTAATCACATATTTAATGTGACCACTTGTCTCCACTTCTCCCATCTTGCATTAAGCTTGTGTGAGATGCCCTCCTCAAACCCACGATTCGGTTGTATGGTAGAGCTCAAATGTCAAAATTGTAGCAATCAACATATTTTATTAGCCATTAGACAAAGACAAATATTTAATGTCACCAAATCAAGCATAGAGATTTTCTATTTCTGAACTTAGGTATGATCAAAAGAGTAATGGAACAATCACCGGATTATGTAAGTTTATATTGGTCAATAGCTAGATGGGCTTGAAATCTCATCCTTACCTTAAACATTCTTTACATCAATCCACCAAAAACTAATAGATCTTATTTGAGTTTGAGGTGCTAATCTATTTGGGAGCACATGATGAAATTATGCAAAATGAAAGGTAAGAATAGTAGAATATCTAGGACGAAGTGGTGGATGGAGACTTAAGGAGAGAAACAAAAGAAATGAGAGGGAGAAGGTTATCAGGTGATGGAAGAAGTAGATTCCATTATGTAAACCTGACCGAAGTTTGATAGGAATCTAGGCCCAACTACCGTTGGAGGCATTTTATTATATGGCATAAGGGATTCAAGTTTGCATACTCAGGTCTCAACGCAATAAACAAGTATTATGAATAAAAGTAGTATAGTCAAAGGCGCACCAATGTGTCAGTGGTGAGCCCAAGGTGCAAGTTGTATCTAGGTGAAACCCTATGTCATCCATGGCACCTAGGCGAGAGCGAGGACGAAAGGAGGATATACTTAAAAGAGTTTCATGGATATTCTACTAAAATCTAAGATAACTCTGAAGGTTTAAATTTACACTTTGCTTGTTCTGCTTTGATTTAGCTATTATTTTTCAGTATTTTACACCTTTCTCGTTGATTTTCCATTAGTTGCTACTATTAATAATATCCAAGCAATGCGTAATTGGTTGATGGTGTGCCTAGCTTTATTTTGTTTAATTTAGTAACTACATGAAACTATTTATGGTGCTATTTATTTTTCATTTTAGTAAAATATTGACTAACCTACTCCAATGTGCTCCAATTCAACTCACAAACAACAGATGCACTACAAGCAAGGTTTAAAATCTGGAAGGCTAACTAAAAGAAATATTATATTAATATTCAGGAAATGGTCAGATCCAACTGATTCAACATGATATAGAGTTCAAACCAAGGATCAAAATTTCAGCCGAAATGACCGAAATTTCGGTCCAAATTTGTATGGGACCCAAAATTTCAGCCAAATTTTTGGTTTTCGGCCGAAATTTTGATCCTTGGTTCAAACAATGTTGCAACATTGGATAGAAGAGAATCTTGACTGGATGCCATCCAATAAAAATGGAAACTGTGGAAGCCAAGATTCTCTTCTATACAATGGCTGCAAAACTGGTTGAACTTGAAATCAAGCTCAACCAATTGGACCTGACCATTGCCCATTAATATTATATAAAGAAATACAACAAAAATATACTAATTAACTAACTCCACAGGTAGTTACCATATTATAACGTAGCCCTTTTGTGGACTACTATGCCTAAAACAGACCAATTATGTTTCCACATGCAACCAAGTGCTTAGTGAAGTTTTCTTATACATTTCTTATCAAAAACAAACTTCTCAATGAAGTCACCGAACTTTACCTCGGAGTCGGAGTCAATGTTAGGGGGGAAATTAAATAAAGGGCAGTTACATGTAGTTGACAATGGCGTTGGACATCCCATCATCTGTCAATGATCTCCCATATCTGCGTATATATTTTCTCATTGTCAGTCACTAAAACCTTATCCTTTTATAATTCAACTCCATAACTCATAAATATAGGCCATTGCGAATTCTCGTCTCCGTCAACCACCACCAAAGGAGAAACTTTTCACTGCATACTTCCACCAGAGGATTCAAACTTCTCAATGCATACAACATTTGTTCTCGAAAGAGATGTGCAAAATAATCTCACATCATCTCTTCCCTTTACAATGCTTCAGCTCCATTTACTTTTGACCCAAACTTGTAACACGAACATCTCCCTCAAATTATTCTTCTTTGAACACGATAGACCCACTTGACCTAGTCTGGGAAAGGAAGGGACCCCCCAAGGTCCACTTAAGACCATGCCTTCCTAAATTCATCATAGACTACTTCTTCAAATATTACATACAATTATGTGGTATTCCTATTCTCTATGGGGATTCATAGAGGGACTCCTCTCATTAGCTTTTTGAACTTAACTATCTTCCACAAGAGAAGATATGCCTTCTCGAGCCACTAAATTGTATCAAGGGAACTCCCTCCACTGTCAATTTAGTGGACTTGAGCCTATGAAAATTAGTACAGTCCAGCCCATAGAATATCCACCTATGCATTCGTCGAAAAAAATTCTTAATGATTGCAAAAAAGACATAATCTCTCCCCATTGATCGTGTGAGAATACCTATCAAATGCCAACCTATCCTAAATAGCCTTTGCTACTACCATCAAGAATGAACTGTATCAACCAACATTCGATGCAATCCAAGTACTGATAGGCGGCCTCACCAGATAGCAATTTTTTCTAATTTTCGGTAACGAAATCATTAAAATGAAAAGAAAGAAAAGTACAGAAAATAGGGCAACATGCTATTACCCACACACCCTGCGAAACCCAACAATCCCCCAAAAAGCACCCCCAACAGAGGCCTCCCATTATCCCCTTCCCGGATAGTAATTATTAGTCAATATAGACAACAAATGCCCCCTAGTTACCCAATTACACTTTCTCTTGCCACCAGTTCTATTAAAATTTTCCTCGTAAACATACTTCCGAATAAGTGTGTTGGAATATTCTAGTGTTTCATTCCATTAAGGCCTGCCAAAGCCCTGCAAGGAAAGTATTTTTCCCAAATCCACTTTCCTCGAGCCATATTGCTTGACCTTTGCCACTCCAAAGGTCAACTGTAGAATTAAGGGATTCCAAGTTTATTTATACCCAAAAAATGTTAAGAAATAAACAAATAACTGAAATTCAGTTATCTGCATATAATCAACCAAACAAAAAACAATTTATTTTAAAAATAACCTGTGAAAAAAAGTGATCTTTTCTCAATATGATTGGATAAGAAGTCAATGACCTCAGCCTTTCATTCTCTCTTGTATGGCAGTTATTTGACAATACAGGCTTTCTTAATACATTTGGGTAAGAAAGACAATGACCTCAGCTTTTCCTTCTCTCTAGTGCGGCAGTTATTTGACACTATAGGTACTTGACCTCTGGAGTCTGAAGTCTGAACCCTGAAGTTTGCAAAAACTGACAAATCATAACCCCCACACATACAACATTAACTTTCACAAAATGCACTTTTAAAACACCAATTCATATTTTCAACCTATTCATGAGCATTCCAACCACAAGTCAAAGAAAGTACAGCCATTCATCCTACTTTTTGAAGCCCATCAAGTAACATCAGAAGGCATACATGAGGCAAACAGAGTTTTTACAGTGCCAAATTTCCAGCTTTCTTAGCATGCCTAAAACCAGGCTCCAAGGTAGCTTTCAATTAATCATGTACATATATACGTGGTTGACGGCTGAACATACTAAGGTTTATAAGTTCATTGGACAAGAATAACTCAAATAGGGATATCCTCAACAGCACAAGTAATGCTACAACTACAGCAGAAGATGCATAAACAAATCAAAAAGTTCATATATGAAACTCGAACACTAAGCATCAGGATCAATAGGCATCTTGTTGGTTATTTGTAAGGAAATCAGACCTGTTGGTTATTTCGAAGGAAATCAAGTGATCCACCTCCACCACCAGCACCAGGGTTGGGAGTACCCTGAAGTAACATTATTTCAGAATAGGAGACAAGATGCCTATGGAGGCAAATAGATGCAATATATATGAAGTATGACTACTTAACAGTGCTTAACCTGTGGAAACATATTCAAAGGAGAAGAATTGGGCAATCCAGGGAGAGGTGCTGCCCCTGCTAAACCAGCCTCAGTCATGGTGTTAGCCCCTTGGCCTGCTGCCTGATTTGAAGGCAATTGAGATACTGGAACAGCAACTTCTGTTGCTGCTGGAATACCCTGAAGACGAAAGACCAATTTATTAGTAATCGGACACTCCCAAGATAAAAATGACACTTATGCATCGTGTGATTATGAGCATGGGTTAGCCTACAGAATACAAATATTCCACAGCGCGCTCTGGATTGTTGTAAGCTGCTCGAAGTGCCCGCAAGACTGTCTCCCTGTCCCAGCTACCACCACCCATATCTATCATTTGTTGAATTGTCTGTTCAAGATTATTACCAGCGACTAAATTGGATGCAGCTTGACCATAGGCATCAGCAGGCACCCTAAAATTAACCAACACAATAGTGAGAATAAAACATGAACGTAGAGGCAGTGCAGGCATTCAATATGTCATTTAATCTCTGTAACTAATTGTTTATGTCTTGCATAAATCTTTGTAATAGCATGAAATCTTCCTGAATGTAGACATCATGGGTCAAAATCTTGAGCGATACCCAGTACGTATCATCCGATACGTAACGGTATCGATGGCCAGCGGTAAACAATACATTGGGAATGCATCAGCGATACATACCCAAATATATGTCATTTTTTCATTGTATCGCCAATGCATTGAATGTATTGGATATGTATCGTCTCGATATCGATGGTGGACGACACGTATCAGAAAACTGAGATTTTGATCCATGTTAGACATTCAGCAATAGGTACAATCATCATATCAGCAATAGAATCACATTAAAGATTCATTCAAATTTCCAAAAAAATAATGAAACCACTGAAGAAATGATAAGATGAAAGAAAAATAACATTCATCTATTTAAAAAATAAAATAAAAACTTTGGCTGCATGTATGCACATGTATAGGTAACTTTCTAATTGCATGTATGTAACCATCTATCTAGGCATGCCCAATTATTTAGATATCTGTGTATACATGAGTGCACATAGAAGCTTTAATTCACATTCATACATGTGCATGCACCCAGGCAAACATCAAGTTTGGAAACAAACATGGAAGATATGAACCACTTTATTGAATGAATTTGTTCGGGGTAAGCATGTAAAAGCATAACTATGAAAGAGCATATGGCTTTTTACACATTATATTAAACCTAGAAACAAAGAAAAGTGTTACACAACTAGAGAAAACAAAGAAATATTACAGAGCCAAAAAGGTCATATCCAGGCAACGCTGAGTCTAATAAGACTCAAAAACATATTATAAAATCCAACACTCAAGAGACTGTGATGACACTCCCAAATTAACCAATATTCCCGCCAATTTACTTTTATTCTTTGTGAATATGCAGGAAGATTTTTTATTTTTTTTATATAAAAAATTGCAGTGAATGTGCATATCTCTAAATTTAGCTGTAGACTTCCAAGGTGGAGTGGAATGTCTCGGTCAACTAATGACATTATCTGAGTCTACTTTCAATACACAAATTAGATGGGGCCATCAAATGGAGAAGACAAACCAATCCAACGAGTTTCCACTTTAGCGTTCGAAGTCCAATATCAGCCAAGCAGGCCAAGGAAAAAAAAAACTCCAAGGTATTAGTGAATATATTTTGCAGAACCAATATATATCCCCATTGGTACATCCATTAAATTTTCCTGGTACGTATACAACTACTGATGAGATGAGGAGCATCCTCAGACAACTTGGCAGGGAATCAGAGATGCAACAATCCTTGATTCCAAAAGGTAGACAACCATAAGCTTGTTCTAGGGGGAATTGTCCCCACAAGGCTTGAAACCCTAAACGAAGGGAGAGGGGTCAACATATGGAGTCATTTCTAAGGGAATTAATATATGACATACATAAGAACTTAAAATAAAAGGTTCAAGGTTCAATAAGCCATGCTAAGTCCAGAGAAGAAGAGAGTAGAAACAAACTTCTCATGAGAAGATGAACATGGTTGAGAAACCTATGGTTAACAATCTAAAATCCTAAAGATAACCGCCCACTTCAGACCAACTATTCTTATTATTAGGTTCAGAAATTTTACACCAAGGGGCATACTAGGTTAAGAAATTTGTCCCCTACATTGAATTACATATATCTATGGGCCGTCCCTCAGGAGGACTTCCACTATATCCATAAAGCAATCTTAAGCTCCAAGCAACTTTCCATCCTTCCAGCATCAGTAGGAGGGTAGAATATTGATGTGTAGTTGTAATAACCTCATAACCACCATCATGATTCAAAATTTCAGCCGAAATCTTAAGATTTCGGCCGAAATGTTTCGGTTTCAGTCCCCACCGAAACCGAAACGAAAACTTAAGATTTCGGGAAATTTCGGTACATTGGGAAGATTTCGGCTGAAATTTCGGTTTTGGTCCCCACCGAAACGAAATCCGATTTTTTGATCCTTGACCACCATGCATAACTTCAAACTATTGGATGAATCTAGAATTCGCCATCACCATTATCTAAAAAAATCCTCTATCTATCCACTCCAAAAAAATCCTTGAAATTAACTCGAGCAACTTGGGAATAGCCATCGGCTTCTTAGCCAAAGACATTAAGTAAATTAGGAGGTTAGGCAAACAGGTTATGATCATAGTTATTTCGCCTAAAAATGATATATAATTAAAAATATGCAGTTGTTAAGGTGGATGCATATCTATGATGTGCCTCCTACAATAGAGGAAAGGGTGAAGAGTGATTATATTCATTAGGGATATCTAGGGTAGTAATTAGAATTATTAGAGATATTTTAAGATCAATCGAAAAAAAACAACTGTACTTAAATCTATTTAAGAGGTTACTCTTCCTAATGAAAAGTACGTCAAGCAATTGTCAAGATGTTGTCTTATAAGTCTCAACGTGGAATCAAAGCCATGGTTGGCTCAAGTGCTACGATCAGGCCAGTGAGGGTCTTAGCTCTTGTTCTCATGACTTTCGCAACCAACCTTCCACGACCTTCTTTTCTTCCTTCCCTCTCTATTAATTTTTTTCCCTTGACCAATAAAATCTTCACCGCTTATTCCACCACTTCAACCTTCAACACCATAAATGTATCAAATTCAATGATCTCCGCTTTTCATCATTCAGGATCTCGACTAAAAGATAATCAAGCAGCACAATCCAATCAAATGCTCCTAGGAAAGATAATGGCATACCTAATCCAATGCGTCACCGGATTCGATAGACTCCAAGATGAGCACGAAGGGATAGTGATGGACTTCACAGCTAGTCGGTGACAGCCAATAGCACGATGGACGTTTTCCGGGGACATCAACCATTCAATAAATGAGATCAAGAGATGATATTAAAATTTTAAATGCAACCAATCACATCTTCCTTATTCAAAGGAACATGTGATTGCGGGAAGGTGATAGAGAATATGCAGTCGTTAAGGTCAATGCATGTTTATGATGTGTATCCTATGGTTTTAGGAAAGGGTGAGGAATGACTAGTAAATTTTTAGGATAGTAATTATAATTATTAGAGATATTTTAAGATCTTAATTGAATGTAAATGTGGGAAACTTTTGTACTTACCTCTATTTACGAGGTTACTCCTTTCAATGAAACGTATACCAAGCAATTGTCAAAATGTAGTTCTACAAGTTTCAACAAGTACTCTCCTTTTTGGCTATCCAAATTAGACTTAACTTAGGGATCAAAATGGGTTAGGTTGGCCATGGGTTAGGGTGGATTCTAACCATGGTTTATAAACTCGGCTCGATACCTATATGTACTACGAATATGTATTGGTTTCTGGCTGAATGAAAACTAATAAACATATGCATTGCCAACCCTTAGGTATTTGTACATACCTACTTGTATCAGTTGTATCAGGAGGGATCGGCCAGTAAGCATCGGCATAATTTTTTACAATTTATCATACTTTTTAATTGATATGAAAGTGTTATATATATATAGTCAAAGGAACACCAATGCCCAAGGAGCACTTGTTATGCTTGTGCCTCGGGTTTTTTTGGTGCATATGCAATCAAGCATGCACCTAGGTGCGCCTTTCTCGCCTTCGCACACTTTCAAGGTTTACACCTAGGCGCACCTTAGTATAAATATATAAACTTAGTTATATAAACTTTTATATTATAAACTACTTAAAAGTTATAAAGTTAAAAGTATTATATAACTTTTATAAGAAACTTATAAGCTACTTAGATATAACTAAGTGTGTAAAGATGTTTTACTTGCTTAACTTGCATAATGTTTACTTGTTAATCGCCGGTTACTAGTTTGTCCAATTACTTATGATATTTATTAGTTATTATGTATTATCTAGTTATTGATTTTGCTTATTACTTGTAATTCATTAGTTATTAGTCGTTAGTTCATTAATTGTTACTTAGATGGTTACTAGGCTAGTTTTGCTAAATTGTATTTCTCATTCACAACAAGATTAATTTTTTTGACATTTATTTGTTTTTCGTATTTTACATGTGTTGGTTGTTATGGCTCTTTACACAACATATTAATGCATAACAACTTTACATTTATAAAAATACTTTAAATTCTAAATATCACCAATTATTAATAAATGGAGAATACAATGATACAATTATTTATGTATAGATATATAAATTATCATAAAGAGGACCAGGGATTTGGGTTTGAATGCATGGTGCATCCATGCATTAGAACCAGGTGGGTCCACGTGGCACTCAACCAGGTGGGGATCAGGTGCCACAACAACTTGCCCAAAGACCATCAGGTCCATTTTAAAAAATATATATTAAAAAGGGCGGATATCCACCATCCCAAATGTAGTCAAAGGCGAAAAAAATCAATGCACCGGGATGTTTGGGTTGGTACCCAAACTTTGACCAAGGTTATGACCACCAAAAAAACTTTTTAAAATGTTTTTTATAGATCACATGCCACATTGCACATGACCCCAAAACGGTTGTTGTTTTGGTGTCGCATGCCACATGGCACGTGATCTGGGGTTCGAATGCATGGGTTCATCTATGCATTCAAACCATATCCCCTTTGCCCTATTATAAAGATGTATATATATAATTATAATAAATAAAAAACAATGGGTGTGTAGCAAAAGCGATGGCTGCTTCGGTGCTGAGGGTCAGGGACTGGATTTGCGACACATGCCGGAACGTTAACTTTCTTATGCGTTCTTTTTGCCATCGTCGTGGTTTTGAAGGTAGAAGGGCTGCAAGTCTCCGTTAAAAGGAACGAAGCCCGTCCCCCTAGGTTTTGCTCTTATGAGCAAATGATTCCTAACAAAGGTCAAGCCAAGGATCTACGGCAGGGTTGGTCTTTAGCGGGGAAGCGCTTTCGACGGGCCTCAGGTTTCGCACAACCAGGTTGGGGCCACAACCCGAGGATTACTAGAAAATGTCGCATGGGTGTCTTCGCTGAGGTGGTTTCGAGTGGCCCACTAGGGCCTTTGGCAGCTAACGTCCATCCTCCGGGAGGTGACGCTCACCTACTTTCCCTGAGGAATGGGTTTGATAAAGTTTATGGCGATGGTGGGGACAGTGTGGTCCTGGATGAAGTTGATAGCCATTATGATGCTCTTGGTAAGAATCTACCATGGTTTTGGATAATTCTTTCTACTGGAAATGATACCCTCCTTCCCATTTCTATTTACAAATGGTTACATTCTAGGTGGGGCTATTTCGAGCACTCGACACTTTCAAGACTCTCTACGGCTAAATTCCTACTTAGGTGTCCGTCGGCTGAGGTGGCTACCGAGATCTGCAGTGAAAAAGTTATCGTCATCGGTGGAGTTTCTGTGCAGTGTTGCAGGTGGGGAGTCTGGGCTGGGGAGTTTGAGCTGCAAAAATGGTTGGAGGTGTCTAGCTTCGACTGTACGGTCTCCCCCTACACGCTTGGACGATTGAGATCCTGAAGGGCATCGGAGAGAGGTGTGGGTCCTTCATCCTGGTTGACTAGAGCACTAATGACTTGTGGGAGACCAGATTCGATTGGATTCCCGTCGCCAATGACCGATGGGAGTCCATTCCCAAGGTCTGCCAAGTTCGGATCAACGGGATGGACGTTCGGGTCTTCATAGAAATGGAGTTGGGTAGAGGGCTCTCTCCCCAAGGCATGCGGAGTATGAACCGTCGCGATCCGTTGGAGGTGAGGAAGTCGTAGTCGGTGCTCCTGAAAAATAAGTTCGGGTGGGAGTTGAACCACTCTGGGACGGGGTAGATCTAGACTAGGGGCAGCGGCAAAGGCGGCAGGAAAGTGCACGGAGGGGTATGTGCCCTCACCGGTACCAGAGCATTGGAGTACCCCTCGTCCCCGATGTTTGGTGTTGTCTCTTCCGCTAGTGGCCATGGCTCTGATAGCGTTCTTTGTGAAGGAGTGGCGACGGTGTTAGAAGATGGGGAGATTGGATCCTGGCCCGAGGGTTTCGATTTGTTTCTGGCTAGCCCACCGATTCTTTCCGGTGGCGGGTCGTTTGGTCGAACAGGGGGTGGAGGCAAGGCTTTCGTGACTTCGAGGGAGGTTGTTCCCTCGCCATTGGTTCAAAGCTTCATCACAGATCTTGCTTTGAATCCTTTCCCGTTGGGGAGTTCTACGGCTCGGATTGCGCTACCCTATGGATCGAAGAGGAGCCGGATCCTTCGCCCAATCTTCTGTCGGCTAGTTGGTAACGATCCAGGTGGGCTTGATCAAGGACGTGGACTCCACTACGGGTAGCTTTTCGAATTCCAAATACAACTTGGAAAAGCACATGACCTGGATGGCTGGTTTTATGGAGAAGGTCTTGAGAGGGAAGATCCTATGAAGGACGAGGGCACATGTGGCTGTTTGGGGACAAGCCACTGGTGTGTCGTTTGGCTTCCCTGAGGCGGTTTGTGATGATCAACCTTCGCTGGTGTATCTGGCCACGTCCCTGGTACAGGGGAGTCGTGCTACGGTTCGTTTGGTGACACATGGTGGGAGGCCTGCAGATATTTCCAGGATGGAGGGCAGTTTTTACTTTATGCCCACTGAGTTCCCCCTAGTAAGCAGTTTTCTCAAGCGTTGGAGGACAATTACATAATTTCGGAAGCAAGTGGGGACCAGCTGTCCTCTTGGAATTTGGTTGGGGCCTGGAGGGCCCTTATTCTTGTGTCGGGTCAGTTGAGTTTTGTGTCCATGGACCTGTGGATTGCTGGACCGGAAAGGATGTTGGTTTGTACTACGGATGTCAGGTCGAGGCCTTCGGCTAAGTTGGGCCACACTAGGGCAAAGGATCCTTTGGATCGGGCTTTTTTGCATAACGCTACGGGTCCTCTATATGATAAGGCATCTTCTTCGCTTCATCTACAAGAAGGATCCTCTGTTTCGGTGTCTTCTTCGTCCTCTGGCTCCTCTCTCTCGAATTGTAATTCTGATCATACTTCGTCGCCTCAGGTGGTTCTTCCGATCAAACCGCTCCACCGCAGTGACTCGAGTAATTGGCTCCTCTATCGGCAGCAAGATGGAGCTTGAGGTCTTGGAGAAGCTAATTCTTTTTGGTAGGGAACATGGTATGTTGTTCCAGGGATCAGATGAGGACCTCCGAGAGGTGTTTAAGGATATCCTTTCACATCAACACTCTAAGTCGGCGGCCAAAAGAAGGAGCTCCAAACCTAGAGAATTAGCTAGGTTGGAGTGGGGTAGGTCTGATGGCAGGGTGCCGGGGGGATTTGAGCTTTGGTTTCTCCTTGTTTTTGGGTGGGATTTATGTCGGTTGTTTATGAAGGTGCTCACTTGGCATGTTTGGGGTATATGTGATACGAAGAAACGGGTAGGGGTAAAAAAGATAGTAGACTTGCACAAGCCCTCGATTATCACCCTTCGGGAAACCAAATGGGGGTGTTGCGATCGTGCTAAGGTCTCCTCTGTGCTAGGGGGCAATCGTTGGGAGTGGATTGGAGTTAATTCGGTTGACGCTTCAGGGGGGTTGACGCGGGACAAACGCTAAATCCTAATATGCGAATTTGGGATTAACTTTTAGAATGAATTGAATAGCGGAAATATTCTAAATCATGCAACACATTAAAACTAATTCAATGAAATTAATAAAACAAGTTAGATTAATCCGTTCAGCGTCTGCATGCGTGAAAATTTTCCCGATCCAGAAAAATGGCTCCGATGAAGGAACTCCGAATTCGTTCTAATTTAGGGTATCAAGCGAAAATTGCAATATCGGATCTTGACTCCTCGAGGAATTTGAGATTTTGTTCTTTTATCAAAGGATATAGGAAAGATATTACCTAACAACAACTAGAGAAAGATAAAATAAAATGATAGATTTCAAGGCTTCACACCAATGATTTTCCGAAGCTTCACACCATGGTTGTACGTCGGCTTCACACCAAGTAGCACGAGAAACGATTGCTCACTCCTCAAAGTTTGAAGGATTCACTCCCTCGGTTGAAAACTCTTCATAAGCTCTCTAGGGTTTGCACAAAAGAAACTCTCTTTCATTCAATAAATCAACTCCCTAATTGCATTGTTTAAAGACCTTATATAGGGGTCTTACAATAAAAGAAAACCCTAAAACGAATATTAACTAAAAGACAATTAAACCCCTAAAGTTTAAAGTTCGAGTTTAGAAAGTTTAAAGCAACTAAAACAGCTCGGCGCGATTTCGATTGATCGAAATTGAAAATCAATTGATCGAAATTTCGATCACAATTTCAATCGATCGAAATTGAAAATCGTTTGATCGAAATTTAATTTCGTTCGATCGCAATTTAATTTCGTTCGATCGCAATTTTGATCGATCGAAATTAAAAATCGTTCGATCTAAATTCTCGTGTACATAAAATATCGCTGTTGACATTCGATCGATCGAAATAGGGTTTCGATCGATCGAAATTTTCGACATCTTTTCCCGAATTGTCGTATTTACGCCTAGTTCTAGTTTTCGCTCCGCTTCTTCTTGGCTGGAGAATCTGTTGAGCTCGAACCTACGGCTCTTGATCTTGGCATCCCGCATCAATCTCCCCGGGGGAAAAACTCATCTCCAATGAGTTAGGGAATCTATGGATGGCATGCTTCGGAAGCTTCATTCGTGGCTTACCTTTCCACGCTTTGAGATACTCATGATGTTTACCTTCATTCGCATAGAAGCTTGGAAATTCTATAACCTCCTCATTCGACCTTTTCTCATGTTGCACAGGAATGGTACGGGATAGAAAATGGGACAATGAGGGTGGTTCGATTGGATGCTCAAGAAGGAACGGATCAAAGGGTGGGGTAGTGGGATCAAGAATAGGTGTAAGATCTGTTATAACAACTACCAGATGATTGCCCTTGTCTAGAAGAAGATCTAGACCTTCACCCTTACCTCTCTCCGAGATTGGGAAAGATTCCACATGCTCAGAACCATCAAGAATTAACACAAAACTGTCAGTATCAAATTCATTAAATATATTCAATGTGTTAATCCGATCATGCGTATTTCCAGTGCTCAATAAATTCAGATTGTTAATCCCATGCAAATCAGAATGATGATGTGAACCTACCAACTCTAATGACTTACACATTATCAACACCGTCCTCGAAAATGGGAATTCTCCTAATGCATCCTATGGCTCTGACCGGAACCTCACCTTCGTCATCACTTGGAGTGCTACATGGTTCGTACACTTGTTCGGGTATCTCATTGCTCTTTCTCAGTATGATCTTGAATGATCAAAGTTTGACCCTTACTAGGACATTGGAATGCAAAGTGACCAAAACTTTGACACTTATAACATTGCTGCGGGGCACGCTTAAAACTCTCGGCCATTGGTCCCTTTCCTTTGTCAACTTGGGGAATTATGGATTTTGAGGATTGACTGAAGGCATTATTTCCCTTTTCGATAGGGTTAGATTGAGGCTCAATTTTGGAAGACTTAAATCGGCCATGATTGGGGGTGTCTAGATACCATTCTAATTCTTCGACCCTAGCAAAACATTCCTCGAGATCCGCAACGGGATAAGGAATGAGTTCCCTCTGTAACTCTTGGCGAAGACCCATTCGGAATCGGGAGAGGGTAACTTTTGCTGGCTCATCGACATCGGCTTGGGTCATCAGGTCTTCAAACCGATCAATGTACTCTGTAACTGGGGAGTCTCCTTGATGCACTGACTGCCACTGATTAAGAATACGTTCATCATATGATACGGGAACGTGTTTTTCGTGCAGTTGGACTTTCATTTCAGCCCACATGGAAATAACACGAAGACCCTGGATTTGCCTACGACGCTCCACTCCCAACCAATAAAGTCTGGCTTGACCCATAAGCTTGACTTTGGCAAATCTGACCTTGCGGTCTTTGGACATGGCATACCACTCAAAGTAGTTTTCCATGCTGGCGACCCATTCAAGAAAGACCTTAGGTTATCTTTTCCCGTCAAAAGTAGGGGCATCCATTTTCACAGACTTCATGACCTTGTCGTCCAGATTGGTTCGGACCTCACGTCGAGGAGGAACATCTCTCCTACGGTCACGGTTGTTGGCTCTATTGTGATTCTCAGCGATGAGCTCATTGATCTCTTCGAAACGAGTCTCTAAAGCCTCATGTCGGGCTTGTTGATTAGCGATATGCTCATCCATCCGGGTTTGACTAGCGGTCACCTTAGATGCAAGATCTCTAATCAGGGCCTCTAAGGTACTTGTATCCATGATGGAATTATGGACAAAATATACTAAAATCAAGTGAACCCTAAAATCTTTATGACACGGACAACCCTAAACTAAAACTGTGCTCTGATACCAAAACTGACGCGGGACAAACGCTAAATCCTAATATGCGAATTTGGGATTAACTTTTAGAATGAATTGAATAGCAAAAATATTCTAAATCATGCAACACATTAAAACTAATTCAATGAAATTAATAAAACAAGTTAGATTAATCCGTTTAGCGTCTGCATGCGTGAAAATTTTCCCGATCTAGAAAAACGGCTCCGATGACGGAACTCGGAATTTGTTCTAGTTTAGGGTATCAAGCGATAATTGCAATATCGGATCTTGGCTCCTCTGGGATTTTGAGATTTTGTTCTTTTATCAAAGGATATAGGAAAGATATTACCTGACAATAACTAGAGAAAGATAAAATAAAAGGATAGATTCCAAGGCTTCACACCAAGGATTTTCCGAAGCTTCACACCACGACGACCGGCCCATCTTCGACCGATTTCACCTCAAAGTTTGAAGGATTCACTCCCTCGATTGAAAACTCTTCACAAGCTCTCTAGGGTTTGCACAAAAGCAACTCTCTTTCATTCAATAAATCAACTCCCTAATTACATTGTTTAAAGACCTTATATAGGGGTCTTACAATAAAAGAAAACCCTAAAACGAATATTAACTAAAAGACAATTAAACCCCTAAAGTTTAAAGTTCGAGTTTAGAAGTTTAAAGCAACTAAAACAGCTCGGTGCGATTTCGATCGATCAAAATTGAAAATTGATTGATCGAAATTGAATTTCGTTCGAACGAAATTGAAAATCGTTCGATCGAAATTCTCATGTACATAAAATATCGCTGTTGACATTCGATCGATCGAAATTTTCGATCTCTTTTCCCGAATTGTCGTCTTTACGCCTAGTTCTGATTTTCGCTCCGCTTCTTCTTGGCTGGAGAATATGTTGCGGCTCGAACCTACGGCTCTTGATCTTGGCGTCCCGCATCAGGGGTATTCTCGTCGCTTGGGATTCAACTTTATTCCAAAAAGTGGATGAGGAGGTGGGTTGTTTGTCTGCCTCTGTGGTTCTCAAGAACAAGGATAATGGGAAGTTTTGGACCTTCACGGGGGTGTACGACTCATCCGGGGACAGCGAGAGGGAAGATTTTTGGTTTGAACTGGTTGCTTTGTCGGCGATGTAGGATTTCCCTATGTGCCTGGGCGGGGATTTCAACGCCATCAGATGGGCTCATGAAAAAGTAGGGTTGCAATGTCTGAATGCTTTTATCCAGGACTGGGAGTTCTTTGATGTACCGTTACAGGGGGCCCGGTTTACTTGGTCTAGCCTCCAAGATTCGCCCACGTTATGCCGCCTTGACTGCTTTCTCTGCTCTTCGAAGTGGATCGATCTCTTCCCCAATGCTTCCCTACATGGGTTGGCTAGAGCAGTCTCGAACCACCGACCGCTCCTCCATTATAACTCAATGGGGAAAGGCCTTTCCCCTTTTCGGTTCGAGAACATGTGGATTCTTCGTGAGGACTTCACGGCTTTGGTTCCGCAGTGGTGGGCTGAGATCGCTCCACTTGGCACTGCAGCCTTCCAGCTTATCTCTAAGTTGAGACATTTGAAGAATCGGATCGGGGTCTGGAACAAGGAAATATTCGGTCTTGTCCATGTGGCAAAGGAGGCGCTTGTAGAAAAGCTAAGGGTGCTAGATGAAATTGAGGAATCTAAAAGTTTGTCGGATTCCGAAAGGGAGGAAAGGTTCAAAGCTAAGATGGAGTTTAACGATAAGTGTTTAGAGGAAGAGGTTTGTTGGAAGCAGAAATCCAAGGTGCACTGGCTAAAGGTAGAGAACAATAATACAAGGTTCTTTCACTCGGTGGCCAACGCTAAGAGGAATTGCAATTTTTTGGGACGAGTCTCTGTTGATGGTGCTGTCTTTGTGGACCAACATCAGATGAAGTGCAAGATCGTTGGTTTTTATCAAAGGCTCTATTCGGACGAGGGTTGGTCTCGCCCACAGTTGGATGGTCTTCAGTTCTCCTCGCTCTCGGTGGAAGATCGAGCTGGGATTAAACAACCTTTTGAGGAAAGCGAGGTTTGCTCCGCTATTAATTTTAGCGGGAAAAATAAAGCTCCGGGCCTGATAGTTTCACGTTGGAATTTTTTAAATCTTTCTGGTCTGTGCTCAAGACTGATCTCTTAGACTTCTTCTCAGAGTTTCACGATAAGGCCTTCATTGGTAGAAGCCTTAACTCTACCTTCTTATCGCTTATCCTGAAGAGGGAGGGTGCGGAGGACCTCACGGATTTTCTCCCTATTAGTCTCCTCAACAGTCTATATAAGATAGTATCGAAGGTGTTGGCTAATCAGCTCAAGCCCCTCATGGGTGGGCTGATCTCCGAGAATCAAGGAGCTTTTGTCAAAGGGAGGCAGCTTATTGATTATGTGGTCGTAACGCATGAGGTCGTTCATTCCGCTCACTGCGGTAGATCTTCGACGGTCATATGGAAGGTCAATATGGAAAAAACCTCTGATAGAGTAAGTTGGGCCTGCATGGATTACATGCTTCAAAGGTTTGGGTTGGGCGATAAGTGGCGGAAATGGATGAGTGCTTGCTACTCATCTGCTTGGTTTTCTGTATTAGTGAATGAGTCGTAGGCTGGTTACTTCAAAAGCTCTTGTGGGCTCAGGCAGGGAGACCCCTTATCTCTGTTTCTTTCTAATATGGTGGGAGAAGCCCT
The DNA here is from genome assembly GCA_021018995.1 of Chloranthus sessilifolius. NCBI lineage: Eukaryota > Viridiplantae > Streptophyta > Magnoliopsida > Chloranthales > Chloranthaceae > Chloranthus > Chloranthus sessilifolius. The sequence continues at coordinate 24,686,809 of CM037597.1, read as the reverse complement.
GGACGGTTTGTTACGCCAATCTCTTTCCCCCAACCTTATCTAGGGAATCGCAATGGGGAATTTTGAGCGGAGAGTCACGCACCCAAAATATGTCAATGATATGATTATTTTCTGCAAGGGGAACTCGGCGGAAATCGGGGTGTTGGCAGATGTGCATACAGTCTATGAGGTGGTCTTGGGTCAGCGTGTCAATCTCCACAAATCCACAGTGACCGGTATTGGCGTGGACCCCCTGCTGCTATCTTTTCTAGCCGAAGGGGTGGATGGTGTTATTGAGTAGCTCCCAATCACTTACTTAGGGCTCCCTCTCAGTATTAGCAAACCGAGTATTAGGGCGTGGGACCCGGTGATCGAGATGTTCGAAAGAAGGATGGCATCTTGGAAGGGCAAGTTGTTAAGTATTGGGGGGGAGGCTGCTCCTTGTGAAGAGGTGTTGTCGAGCTTGCCAATCTTCTTCATGTCCGTCTTCCCATGCCCTATGGCTGTTATCCGAAGATTGAAAAAAATTGAGCGGAATTTCCTTTGGGAAGGTTCGGGTCTCGATAAATAGACATTTTTCAGCTTGGTGGAAAGGCATTTGTACTACTTGGAAGTTCTATTCCAGGGGCATTCGATTCAGCTGGGGTGAGGGGTCTAGGATAAGATTTGGGGCAAGGGCAATATCGACTACCAGCCTCTAAAGGAGAGGTTTGCTGCCATTTACTCCATTTTGACTAACCCCTGCTCTTCAATGGCTGATCTTTTTTCGGATCACGGGGGAGAGGGCTCTTGGAGTTTGGTTACTAGAAGACACCTTCGAGAGGATGAGCCTTTTCCCTTCCAATTTGTTGCACTTGCTATACCACACCGTCCAAAACCACTGTAGAGCTGATGCAAGAATTTGGATGTCCAGCAAGTCCGGGTCTTTCTCCGTCAAGTCCTTCTACGGTATGCTGGCTGGTCGTCCCCTCTGTCAGTGTGATTGGGGCAAGCTTTAGAAAGCTCCAATTCCCCCCAACATTAGGTTTTTTGCGTGGACGGTAACTAGGGGATGTATTCTCACAGTGGACAGTTAATTAGAAGAGGTAGGGATCTGCCCAATAGATGTGCTTTGTGCCTTCAAACTGAGGAGTCGGTTTCGCATCTCTTTCTTCACTATTGGGACACGCAAGAGATTTGGGGAGTTATCCTCAAGATGTTCGACATGGGGTGGGTCTTTCTGGATTCTATCCCTAGCCTTTTCTCTTAGTGGGCGGACATGTTGGGGCCTTTTAGAGAGTGGCTCTATTTGCGGTCATTTAGGGCGTTTGGTTGGAGTGAAATGCACGCATTTTCCGCAAGATATGTAATCCGGTGGGGATGATTCTTAAATCGATTGTGGAGTTCTTATGCTCCTGGGTCATGCTGGACAAGGATGGGGCATTAGTGGGCCCTGAGAGTTTTGATCTTAGGTAGAGCCACCGGGCCCTGCGGTCCCTTATCCCGGCCTCTTGGTCTCTTCGGAAGGCTTTGGGGTTGTCTCTGTTTTTTGTAAGGTGTTTTATGGTTGTTTGGTCTTTCTGTTCTCTTGTTTGGTGCCCTTTGGCATCAGTGGCGTCAGTCGAATCTTTTGTACGGTTTCCAGCTCCTCGCTGGTCTTTCAATACATTCGTCGTGCCTTTACCGATCAAAAAATAAATAAATAAATAACAAAAATTTAATTAAAAAAAGAGTTGTGCGCCTTAACGCCTAAGCCAGAGAGACCCTTAGAGCCTTAGGTTGTGTAGTATTTAGAAGCAATATGTAATCCATTACTCAACTTATTAAATCAGTCACTTATTACCTAGTTGTTAATTAAACCTTATTGTAGTGTTTATTTTATATAAAAGGTACCTACTTATATTATGTAAACATAAAATATCTTATTACTTAGGAATATTTTCTATTTTCCAATTAAAAAAGATAAAAATCACATCATATTGCTGAAACTCAAAATACCCAAGAGGTGGCTGAAACAACTGACCAGTAACGGGATTTTAAACTTTAAGTCAAACCCTACCCATTTAATAATTGGTTTAGCTTTTGGACGTTGGTTTATTAATGGTACAGGTTAGGTCCAAGAAAAAATCGGTAGATGTATTTAGGATGTCAAGTTGGGTTTGATCTGACCACTGTTAGACTTCACATAGATCACCTCGACTAGCCTTAGGTAATGCTTAGTCGAGGCGATGGACAAATTTGATACACTTTGACGATCAACTGACATTATATATATTTATATATATATATATATATATATATATATATATATATATGAAAAGGGGTGGCCTGGTCTGTACGACCGGAGTTGAGCCTAGTTTGGGCCACCAAAATGGACGATGACACATGGCATCCGAAACCTAGATGTGGTGCAAGGAGCAAGGTGCCATCGTATAGATAAAAAAAACAAGAGAAATTTTTTAAAAAAAATGATTTCTATCGTGTGATTATAGCATCAGAAAATCCAGGGATCTTCATGAAAACGCTCATAAGACTTGATCAATTAAATTGATCATTGTTTAACAACTGCCAACTACTTCAGGAGACCAAGGGATTGTATCCTGCGAAGATTACACCAACCTATTCCAAGGTTAGCCTTTTATTAATATACCCTCCTTTTTTGAGGCCAAATTAGCAAATTCATGTAATATTTGTATTGAATCTAATCAATCGGATCCTTGGATCATTGATTTAGGGGGTTCTAACCACAAGAGCGATTAGTGTTCTTTCTCCTTTTTATGAATCTACTTCTCAAGTCTCAATAACACATTGACGTTACCCAATACAGAGTATGTGGATAGGGTACTACTCAACCAAATAGTCTGTTATTATCATCTATGTCCTAAAACTTCTTCAGTCTGTTGTCTCTCAATAAGATTACTAAATATTTGAATTTATTTGTCATATCATTCCCCTGCATAATGTTTTCCACGATCTAAGTCGGGGAAGATGAATAGTGGTGGACATGAGTCAGGTGGATACTATTAACTTGATCATGATCCTGTGGAGCCACTGCACAGTTCAAATCTTCCCTTTACCAGTGGCATCAGCGTCTTGGTCACCATTCTCTTCAAAGTTTACAACTTTTGAAGATTTTCGTCTTTTATTCCTAGATATGTTGCTTTCATATTGTCTGCCATTGCTCCAGTGATTTGACCTCCAATTCTGTGTTGTGCTGCGTTTTGTACCCTCTTATTTCTTTAATTAATTTTATTCTCAACTGCCTAGAGTTCGAATGGAGAGAGAGAGAGAGAGAGAGAGTAATATTCTAAAGAAAAAATCATATTGTCTAAATGCATATTACCTCATTTGCTACCCACTATAACAAACTGCAGACTTTTCTAGCAAGGCCATTCTTAGTTCAATTTCCTACAAAGTAGTCAAAGAATCGCGTAAGTTATCGTTCACTGTATTGTGTAGAGAAAATCAATGAACCGGATCAACATCTCATAGAAAATTCAATATAAAAGAATGTCGAATTCGAGTTCTCAAATTCAGATATTCCCAGTTACAGATGTATACATACAAGTTAATTGTTAGCATTTTGCACTGTGCTCTAAAACTAAAAAATTTAAAAGAGGAAACTCATTATACCTCATAATACATCTTCTCTTCTGTCTCCTACCCATGCTAAAAAAGAGAAGCTATTATTTTGATATACTATAAGAAGAGAAGCTATCACAATCAAGACCTAGCTATTTCATCCATTTGAAGTTATCACAACCTAATGTTTCTTTATTCAATTTTATCCTCTCTACATCTATCGCTTTTTCATAATATAGGCTTCTCTTTTCCTCTGTATTTACTCAAATTCAATTCAGTCAATTTGTTATTGTAAAGGACTTTTGGTACTCGTGTTTCCTCAATGCATGGTTGCATACATCACTTGGTTGATATAGTATAGCTGCATAGAGATTGTATGCATCTAGTTGCATACAGATTGTATCTTCTATGAGACAGGCATGTATAAGTCAATGTGGTGTCATTACGATCAATCCTTTTCTTGCGTGATTCAGGACATGATGTAATGGGAATATGATGTGATACTTGCACGATAGCCAATTGAGAGGGTACTAGTTTTGACACAACTAGCAAAACCTGCAGGAAGGTTGAAACTAGTCTTCCAAGGTGACTGAATTAAGGAATATCCCACCAAAATTCCTCTGCCAGTGAACCCGCAGGAACACCTAATACTAATCGCAGCTAGTCGGGCTTCAAAAGCTCCAAACAAAATATTTCATTCAACTCCAAAATTAAATTCCAACACTAATGGCCTTTAAATAGGCTTTTATAATAAATTCCAGCACTAATGGCCTTTAAATAGGCTTTTATAATGCATAAAATTAGATATCTTAGTCTAACACTTATTCCTAATTAAAATAAAATAAAAATATCCTAATTCTTCCTAAAACAATAAATAAAATTCCTAAAATAATAAGGAAACTAATGTGATACGTGAACGATAGCCACTTTAGAGGGTACTAGTTTTGACACAAAATTAGCAAGACCTACAAGAAGGCAGTAACTAGTCTTCCAAAGTGGTTGAATTAAGGAATATCCCACCAAAATTCATCTGCCAGTGAACCCGCAAGAACACCTATACTAATAATAGCTAGTCGAGCCTCAAAATCTCCAAACAAAATATTTCATTCAACTCCAAAATTAAATTCCAGCACTAATGACCTTTAAATATGATTTTATAATGCAAATTAGAAATCCTAGTCTAACACTTATTCCTAATTAAAATAAAAGAAATATCCTAATTTCCTAAAAGAATAAAATAAAATTCTAAAACAATAAGGAAACTAATCCTACTTCTAATAAAAGAAACAAATTCTATTTGTAAAAATAAAATAATAAAAAAAACTAATTATGATCCAACTAGAGGTCTTGAAATTCGTCATTTTCAGTGCAACCTCCAAAAACTTACGATAACTTCCTCAATACTTGTCAGAATTGTGTATTTTTTTGGCTCGTTAGAAAGATACTTTGGTAAGCTTTCAAATAAGACCAATTTTGTATCAATCCAATGTTGTTTGACACTTCAAAATGAGCCAAACATAAAAGTAACATGATTGAAAGTTGAAGACTCTACGACCCTCCGATCATAGACTTTTCGGCAATGAACTTTGTATTTTTTGTTTCTTTTTTCTACTTCTTCCCACTTTCTCTAGTCCTCTTCTCGCATTTTAAACAAATCCTATTTGCGAAACTAGTAAAAGAAACTAATCCTAATTCAGCTAGGAGTCTTGAAATTCGCCACTTTTCGTGCAGCCTTCAAAAACTAGCCATGAATTCTTTAATATTTGTCGCAATTGTGCATTTTTTGTCTCGTTGGAAAGCTACTTCGATAAGATTTCAAATAAAATCAATTTTGCATCAATCCAACTTCGTTTGAACTTCTTTATCATCTTTACAATCTTTGTATATGGGATACTCATATATCATGCTCCACGATTCGCTCACTTTCATCTCGTAGTGTTGATCGCCGTCGCTTCGATTTGTTGATCAGAATGCGCTCTGATACCAAATGATGTGATACTTGCACAATAGTGACGCGGGACAACGACCCTAAAATGCGGAATATGATTTTTATGCAGATTTTGCCAAAATTAAATAAAATTAAATCAAGCTTAATCTCAAAACTATCTTAAATACCTTAGGGTTCAGAGAATTCATGTTGGTAGATCACACGAGATTCAGGTAGGGTCCAATCCGATGCGCAAGTACTTTTCGAGTCGAGGCAAGATCGGCCTAGAGATATAACTCTAGCTTTTTTCCAGGCTTCGGCGCTCGTCTTCGGTCCGATGTAGATTCACGGATTCCAAGTTGGGTTGTGAAAGGGATTTGCAGTTTGTAATAGGCTTATGGTTTTTGGCTCAGTTTATGGTTTGGAACGGGTGTTGGTTTTGTGAGGTTTAGGGTTTCAAAAGGGTTTAGGGTTTTGGGGATCACAAGGCAGAAATTAGGCTATGGTTTAGAAAGCAAACACAGATCGAAAGTAGCAAATAGAATAGAGAAGATAACAATGACTTTGGGAATCACTCCCTTGGCCTCACACCAAATTCATCTCAAGCAAAGATTACTCAAGCATAAAAGCATTCAAATAATCAATCAACTAACTAAAAGTCTTTACAAGCCTCTATATATAGGCCACCAATAATTAAGTTCGAAATAAAGGAGTTTTAATACTAATAAAACACAAAAAAGGAAATTTCGCATAAATTTTTGTCTGAAGTGGTGTCGTAGCTCGCTCGAGCGAGGATTATCATCGCTCGCGCGACTGAAGTCGTCACCTGTGACTCGCGCGCGAGGATTATCATCGCTCGCGAGAGGGTTCTCTACGGCGTTGTTCTCCTGGTTGTTTGTGTCCGTTTCTCCTCTTAGGCTACGGTACTCGGGCTTCCTCTACGCTTCTTCTGACACCGATAAAAACGATGTGGTCCAAATCCGATGTCCATGTATGTAGCGTCCCCGTCAATTCCCCCATACCAAATAGGTTTCATCACCGATGAAACGCGCTCGTGGTAGATGTCAATCAGATCGGGGTTCAATCGGCGGACCTCATTCTCGTGGATCCAAGTATTTTCGGACTCCGGTTTGCCGACCCATTTAACCAAGTGCTTCTAGAATCCCCCGTCATGTGTAGAGGCAGCATGATCATTGATTATATCCTCTATTTTATTTGTTTTCTGTCTGCTTGGGGAAGGAAGTGGTAGAGGTTGAAAGGTTGGGTTGGGACTGGGACTAGAAGGTGGCTGGAGTGGATTTTCAAGAGGTGGGGTGAAACCCAAATAAGGAACCAAGTCCTCCACGTTGAGCGTTGAATTAACCCCCGTACCTGGAGGAAGCTCGAGCACGTATGCATTAGGACCACTCTTAGCCAAAATTCTAAAAGGCCCAGCTCCTCGAGATTGGAGCTTCTTTGCGAATCCTGATGGGAACCGCTCAGGCTTAAACAGGACCATCACATAATCACCCAAATGAAATTCTTTAGAACGCCTGTGAGCATCTGCCGATAATTTATATTGACTGTTGCTTGAATTAATTTTCTGTTTAATTTCGGCATGCAAGCTATGAATATGTTGTGTAAATGCATTGAAAGGAATCTAACACTCTATGGGATGCAGACAAGGGGATCAAATCTAATGGGGTCCTAGGCCTATGACCATGCACTACCTCAAAAGGACTCATGCCTATGGACCTATTGACAGAATCATTATATGCAAACTCAGCTGTGGGTAAGATGGTATCCCAGGTCCTAACATGATCACCGACAAGACTACAAAGGAGATTTCCAAGGCTCCTATTGGTGTTTTCGGTTTGGCCATCTATTTGAGGGTAGTAAGTTGTAGAGAATTAGAGCAATGTGCCCACCATGTGCCAAAGGGTCTTCCAAAAATAACTAGTGAATTTAACATCCCTATCAGACACAATGGTTTTGGACAACCTATGAAGACGCACTACCTCCGCGAAAAATAGTTTAGCAATATGAGATGCATCGGAGGTGTTGGAACACGGGATGAAGTGGGCCATCTTGGAAAATCGATCCACTGACATAGATGGAATCGTGCTTCCTAGGGGTCTTAGGAAGTCCAAGTACGAAATCCATAGAGAGGTCTTGCTACGGTGTGTGTGGCACGGGCAACGGGGTGTACAAGCTTGTATTTTGTTTGGTCTGTTTTGACACTTAGCAAGTACGACAATATTTGACAACCCGAGAAGCATCTCTCATTAAGCTAGGCCAAAATAACCTATCCTCTACGAGCGCAACAGTTTTATTACGCCCGAAATGTCCGGCCATCCCTCCCGCATGTAACTCCCAAATGAGAAAGTCACGCAATGAAGTGCAAGGGATGCAAAGGCGATTGCCTTTAAACAAGTACCCATCCTGGATGGTGTACACAGAGTGTGTGTTGGTCGGGTTACTAAGGAGAGCAGTGTACTCAACCCCAAAATCTGGGCACTCGGGGTACTCATCCTTTAACTTTTCGAACCCGACGACCTCGGTGCTCATTGTGCGCAAAGTCACCACTCACCGACTAAGTGCATCAGCGGCCCTATTTTCAGCACCGGCCTTATGCTTTAACACGAATGTGAACCCTTAAAGGTACTCAACTCACTTCGCATGCCTTGGGTTCAACTTCTTCTGTGAAGCAAGAAAGCGTAAGGCTTCACGGTCAGAGAACAACACAAATTTCTGCTGTCTAAGGTAATGTTTCCAATACCAAAGAGATCGGACGACCGCATAGAACTCCTTGTCATAGGTGGAGTATTTTTGCTTTGCCTCGTTAAGTTTTCCACTAAAATAGATCACAGGGTGACCCTCTTGGCTAAGCACTCCTCCTATGCCTATACCCGATGCGTCGCATGCAACTTCAAAGACTTTAGAAAAATCCGGCAATCGCATGACAGGTGCACTACTCATTCGTTATTTGATCTCAGCAAAGGCTTTTGTCGCCGCGTTGCCCCATTTAAAGTCTCCCTTTTTCATGCAATCGGTGATTGGGGCCATAATGGTGCTAAAGCTTCCGATGAAGCGACGATAGAAAGTAGCCAAGCCATGGAAGCTGCGGACATCGTGTATGTTCTTAGGTTCGGGCCACTCCACAATGGCTCTAACCTTTTCGGAGTCCGCGACCATTCCATTGGCTGAGATAATAAATCCCAAGAAAACAACAGAACGTTGCATGAAGGTGCATTTCTTGAGATTGGCAAACAACTTCTCGCCCTTTAGGGTTTCACAAACCAGCCTAAGGTGGGTCAAGTGTTGTTCCTTGTCATGACTGTAAATCAGGATGTCATCGAAATAAACAAGGAATTTGCCTAGAAACGGCCTCAACACTTGGGTCATGAGTCGCATGAAAGTACTCGGGGCATTAGAGAGCCCAAAAGGCATGATCATCCACTCATAAAAACCATCCTTAGTCTTAAAGGCGGTTTTCCACTCATCACCGAGGCGGATGCGAACTTGATGGTAGTCACTCTTAAGGTTTATCTTTGAAAAGATAGTGGCACCAACCATCATGTCAAGCATGTCATCGAGCCTTAGTATGGGAAACCGATACTTAATCGTAATCTTATTGATTGCACGGCTATCCACACACATGCGCCACGTACCATCTTTCTTAGGAGTGAGTAGGGCGGGTACGGCACACGAGCTCAGACTCTCTTGGATAAACCCCTTCTGAAGGAGCTCATTGACTTGCCGAGTCAACTCGGCGTGCTCAACTGGATTCAACCTATAGTGGGGCAGGTTCGGTAAGGTAGATCCGGGAACCAAAAGAGTTGCGTGTTGGATATCACGCAAAGGAGGGAGTTCGTTTGGTAGCCCTTCAGGGAAGACATCCGTAAACTCTTTTAAAATCGGCTTAACCTCCTTGGGACACTTGCTCACCGACTTGGGAGCACTCTCTACGGTGACAACTACGTACACCACACTCTCATCTAACGATGCTTTCTCGAACTCAGAAGGGCTTACAATATTAATGGATTTAGAAGACTTGTCCTTCTTTTCGACGGTGTTGGTCGATGGTGTTTTAGGAGGCAAAGGGTGTAAAGTGATCTTTTTGCCCTTATGCATGAACATGCATATGTTTGATCGACCAGAAAGGATCACATCCATGTCATAGAGCCACGGCCTTCCCAAAATGATATGACCCACATCCATTGGCACCACATATGTAACATCCCGAAAATTTTAACCTTTGAACAGTACGCCTCAGTGTACATGCCCAACTGGTCATATACCCGACATTGTGAAATTAATTAAATAAATTAGTTTGGGCTAGGTCTTAATTGAAAAGGACTGATTTAGATTGTGTGTGGATCATTAGATGGTTTCGTGTACACCAAGCTTCGGTGTATCAGCTCCACACCGAATCCGATAGATAGGTGGTTTGGGTGTGTAGGCCCCACACCGAACCAAAGAGTGTTTGGGTAGTAAGAAACACCTCGCTTAAGTGTATTCGTTTCACACAAAATCAAGTTCATTCGGTAAGGCTAACACCTAAAAGGGTGTGTGTGTTTAATAAAGGAACCAGCCCCCTTTTTTATATAAAATCAAAAGCTTCTTTGAGAAGCTACAACCATTTTGCTTTGCAAAAGCTTGTGGGATTTGAGTTCTAGAGAGAGGAAGAGAGAAAGAAAAGGAGCTCAAAATTTAGTGTGTATGGTGTGCAAGATTGGAATGGTGAGTGAGATGGTGGATTTGAGGATCGAAGAGAATCCCCAAAGTTCCAACTTCGAAACCATTGTTTGGATGTGAGCGTATGGATCGAGGAATCGATCACTCAAAGGTAAGAAAATTTATGTCAAGGTATGATTTGTATGTAGATTAGTCTTTGGATAGCATGTGGGTGAAAAATTAGAAGAATATAGGTTAGATTTGAAGAAAAAAATGAGTTTGAGAAAGTTAAAACCCGTGTTTGGGTGAAATCTGACGAAACCGTTCGATCGAAAGTAGTAACCGATCGAACGATTTCGTCAAGAGTGAAATCTGAAGGTTTTTGGTCGGTTTGAAAACCATTCGAACGAAATAAGTAATCGTTCGATCGATTTTGAAAATCGTTCGATTGATTTTGTCTGTGCTTGCCGACACTACTTTGGTATCTAGGACGTAACTTTCTGCTCCGATCTCCGATTGCCATGATTCTTATGGCGTTGGAAAGAAGACAGAAAGATCTATAACTTTTATGAATTGACAAACTTATGAATCAATCATTTTAAAGGTCCAAATTGAGTGAGAAGTTGAGTTAAGTTTCGAGTTAGCATGCTTTGACTGAATGCCGAAACTGCTTCAGTATTTTTGTCGTAACTTTCTACCCCGAACTCGAAATCACATGATTCTTGAGGCGTTGGAAAGAGAACAGCGATATCTACAATTTTTGTGATTTGACTAACTCTTGAATACAAATTTTTAATGGTCTAAATTTGGGAGGAAAGTTGCGTCAAACTCTAGGTTAGCACAAACTTGTCCGTTTCCGCTTCATTTTGAGAAAACATTTATATATGTCTAAGTTATTAGTGATTGAAGTTGATTCTTGATACATCATCATATATTTGTGATGTAGATTGAGGGCGGGAATCCATCGATAGAGCTTAGTTTGGCTTAGCGCGACTTCAAGGTTAAGGTGGGGAAATTCCAATACACGATTGCATTTTTATTTGATTTCATAGATGCTTGATATGATCGAATGAAATGTGATTTGAATTATGATTTGAAATTTTAAATTCCAAATTCTGTCAGTTTTGAATATGATTTTTGAGCTTTGACTTTTGAACTCTGAATGTTGTGAAGAACTTTGAATCTATGCTTTTAGAAATGGAAATTTTATGTTTGCTGAATCTATTTACATTTATAATTTCAAAATGCTTCCGATCATGAAGAATTTATTTTCGTCTGAGTTTTTCAAATGCATTGGACAATTGAATATGTATATGAACCTGAAAGTCATGTAAGAAAAACTGAATATGTAAGCTATATAAGCAAATCGAACGTGTAAGCCTTATCATAATGTGGACCGCTATGGGCGGATTATAAGTAAGTAAATCAAATCAGTAAGTCACGTGAATGAATTGAACTCCGCAAATCAAATGTATAAGTTATTTAAGCAAATCAAACTTCGTAAATCGAATCTGTAAGACATGTAATTTGAACATAAGAACCGTAATTTGACCAGTACGGTGGGTTACCCGAAATTTGAACCGGTACGGCGGGATATCCGTAATTTGAACTGGTACGGCGGGATATCCGTAATTTGAATCGGTACGGTGGGATATCCGTAATTTGAACTGGCACGGCAGTCTCCGTGAATCGAACCGGCACGGCGGGATATCCGTGAATCGAACTGTGTAAACTATGTGACAATATGTAAGTAAGACAAGTAAAACAAGTAATCGAATCAGTGTACAAATAGCCTCTATGAATCGAATCCAAGACAAATGGAATATCCGTGAATCGAATTGTGTAAGCTAAGAATGGGTGAGATATTGTATAAGCTAAGTAAGAATATGTAAGATATTGTGTAAGCTAAGGATATGTGAAACATTGTGTAAGCTAAGTAAGAATGCGTAAGATATGTAAGTAAGCCAAGAAAGAATGTGTAAGAGATATAAGTAAAGTAAAAACGAGTAATACATGTGAGTGAGTGTAAATCGAACTCAGTAAATCAAAGATAAGATATATGCTTTTGATAAGAGATTAGTTTCGATTTTTATAAGAAAATGTCTTGAAATCAGTTTTGATGTTTATAAGGAAATGTCCTTGAATCAGTTGGCCTTTGAAATTAGTTTTGAATTTTGATAAGAAAATGCCTTTGAACTCAGCTTCAGTTTTGATAAGAGAATGCCTTTGAACTCAATTTTAGTTTGATAAGAAATGCCTTTGAAATCAGTATTAGTTTTGATAAGAAAATGTTTTGATCTTGTCTTTGAATCTATGCATGTGATGAGATGTATATTGGTATTAATTTCTCCACGGAGCTCAGATGTTAGCTCACCCCGACTATACGTCACAGGTGTAGGTTTGAGGAAGGCCAGATTACATACTTGAAGAAAAGGAGCTTCCGCATAAGGATTTGTACTTTGTTTCGGGATCGTAGATTTAGTGCATTGTGGATTTTGGTAAGTTTGAGCTTGGTACATTCGTGCTATTATACATGCATGGTACACTACTATTGGTGATGGTTGGTCATCACTGGTGTTTGTTTGGTTCTGTACATATTAGGTATTAGAACTGGAGTTTTTATTTATGACATATATATAACTTTGCTTTGATTTCTGTATGCATGTGGATGTGCCAAGTATTCTGTATCAGATTGTGATCTACGATCTGGCGGTCCGGGTTTTTCCATTTGGTATAAGTTGAGGAATATATATATATATATATATATATATATATATATATATATATATATATATATATATATGTCTCCAATTTTTAGGTTGAAAAAAATCCGGGCTGTCACAGCATCACACCATAAGGTGTCCGAATAAGAACCTAGCTGAATCGGTACATGACACCTTTTCGACACGGGAATAGATGAAGATTGACCCATGCGACTTTATAAGGTCTTGGGTGGGCTTCAGGTGTAAGCCCTAAGCGGCGTATAGCATGAGTTGATATTACGTTAATGTAACTACCGCTATCCACGATGACCCTATAATTCTTTTCACCAAATCTGACAAAGGTATCAAAGATGTTCTCCCTTCGCCAGTCATCCTTTTCATCCCATTAAGGCTGTGCGAGAACACACCTCACAACTAAAGCATGACCAATGGCATCACCCTCCTCATCACTAGGTGTGCTAACCGGTTCAAATACTTCCTCTTCAACCACTACCTCATCATCATCCTCCTCTCACTCAGTGAAAAGAGTCCTTTGGGGTTCTTTCGCAAGGCACTGGGCGGCAAAGTGTCCCATCCCATGACATTTATAGCATTTTACTTGAGAATTAACCCTTGAAGATTCTCCAACTACACATTTTCCCTTTTCAAACCTAGAATTGGTAGGGGCGGGTTGTGTAGGTTTGGGAGGAGGATTGAATCGTCCCTCATCGAATCGTTGATTATTATATTGTGGCTCGGTCCTCTTCACCACCATAGTTTGCAAGTACCGTTCAAGATCTTGCACAACGGCATAGCATCTTTCAAGAGTTTCTACGGGGTGAGAAATCAACTCTTTTTGCAAATAAAGTCGCAATCCTGTGCGGAATCTAGAGAGTGATTTCAGGGTCTTCCGATACTTTTGCCCTCATCATGAACTCTTCAAATTTGGCAACGCAATTGGTCATGGGCATACCACCTTGACGTAAATTTTGGCACTAGTCGAGGAGGCGTTGGTGGTATGATAAAGGAACAGACTTCTCAGTAAGTCGTTCCTTCATGTTGTCCCAACGGGTAATGGGAGGACAATCCGCATTCACCCTGATGCGCTCAACATTGAGCCAGAAAAGCCGAGCTTGACCAACCAACTTCATTTTAGTGAGTCTAACGCAACGATCATCATTCATGGCATACCAATCAAAGTGTTGGTCCATGTCGGAAAGCCAATTGAGGAAGACGGTAGGGTCCATTCTTCCATCGAAAGTCGGAATCTCAACTCGGACATCCTTAAGGAGTTGAACTTCGGGGTCATAGTCATCTCTACAATGATCCCTACGGTTCCGGTTGTCTTGGGGACCATTACGTTCAAAGTGATGACCCTCACGCTCTTGGTGTTGATTTTCAAGTCCACCCATCGCTTCTAGCTGGTTAATTCGATCACGTAATCTATCATTACCAACTCCTAGGGATGTTTGGGCTTGCTCTATGGTATTCAAACGTGCATTAATCGCACCCAATTCTTCTCGCATAGCTCTAAGAGTATTAAGAACCTCATCCGAAGTCATGGTGATCACAAGGTCTATTAGGGGTTCTAATATGGAATGCAATATGGACTCACAAAATAATACAATGCAATAAAATAAATATGACAAGCAAAGATGCCCTAACCTAGAAAACCTAGGGCTCTGATACCAAAACTAACGCGGGACAACGACCCTAAAATGCGGAATATGATTTTTATGCCGATTTTATCGAAATTAAATAAAATTAAATCAAGCTTAATCTCAAAACTATCTTAAATACCTTAGGGTTCAGAGAATTCAGGTTGGTAAATCACACGAGATCCAGATAGGGTCCAATCCGATGCGCAAGTACTTTTCGAGTCGAGGCAAGATCGGCCTAGAGATAGAACTCTAATTTTTTTCCAGGCTTAGGCGCTCGTCTTTGGTCCGATGTAGATTCACGAATTCCAAGTTGGGTTGTGAAAGGGATTTGCTGTTTGCAATAGGCTTATGGTTTTCGGCTCGGTTTATGGTTTGGAACGGGTGTTGGCTTTGTGTGGTTTAGGGTTTCAAAAGGGTTTAGGGTTTTGGGGATCACAAGGCAGAAATTAGGCTATGGTTTAGAAAGCAAACACAGATCGAAAGTAGCAAATAGAATAGAGAAGATAACAATGGCTTTAGGAATCACTCTCTTGGCCATGGATCAAAATATCGTCCGATACCGATACGTATCGGTATCGGAGGTGGACGATATGGTACATTAAAAGTACCGTATCGCCTTTTTATATGTGTAATACCGGACGATACATTCAATGTATCGTCCAGTTTTTTACTGTTCCGGTACGTATCGTCCGGTACGTACCGATTTTTTGACCGGACGATACATACCGGTTTTCCGACATTTTAACCCATGCTCTTGGCCTCACACTAAACCCATCTCAGGCAAAGATTACTCAAGCATAAAAACATTCAAATAATCAATCAACTAACTAAAAATCTTTACAAGCCTCTATATATAGGCCACCAATAATTAAGTTCGAAATAAAAGAGTTTTAATACTAATAAAACACAAAAAAGGAAATTTCGCATAAATTTCCGTCTGAAGTCGTGCCGTAGCTCGCTCGAGCGAGGATTATCATCGCTCGCGCGACCTTAAGTGATCGCTCGCGCGACTGAAGTCGTCGCCTGTGGCTCGCGCGCGAGGATTATCATCGCTCGCGCGACTTCAAGGGCTCGCTCGCGCAAGGGCTCTCTGCGGCGTTGTTCTCCTGGCTGTTTGTGTCTGTTTCTCCTCTGAGGCTACGGTACTCGGGCTTCCTCTACGCTTCTTCTGACGCCGATAAAAACAATGTGGTCCAAATTCGATGTCCATGTATGTAGCGTCCCCGTCAAATAGTCACTTGAGAGGGTACTAGTTTTGAAATTAGCAAAACCTGTAGGAAGGCTAAAACTAATCTTCCAAGGTGGTTGAATTAAGGAATATCCCACCAAAATTCCTCTGCCAGTGAACATGCAAGAACACCTAATACTAACTACAGCTAGTGGAGATTCAAAAAATCTAAGCAAAATATTTCATTCAACTCCAAAATTAAATTCCAGCACTGGTGGCCTTATATAGGCTTTTATAATGCATAAAATTAGAGATCCTAGTCTAACTCTAATTTCCTAATTCAAATAAATAAAATATTTTAATTCTTCTAAAACAATAAAATAAAGTCCTAAAACAAGAAGGATACTAAATCTTATTTCTAATAAAAGAAACAAATCCTATTTGCTAAAATAACAGAATAAAAAAATCTTGAAATTCGTCACTTTCTGTGCAGCCTTCGAAAACTGACCATAAATTCTTCAATACTCGTCAAAATTGCGCATATTTTGGCTCGTTGGAAAGCTACTTCGATGAGCTTCCAAATAAGACCAATTTGGCATCAATCCGACTTCGTTTGACATTTCGAAATAAGCCCAACATAAACGTGACAGGATTGAAAATTGAAGACCCTTCGATCAAAGACTTTTCGGCAATAAATTTTGGTTTTTTTTTTTCTTTTCTCTTCTTCTTACTTTTTTAGTCTTCTTTCTCGGATTTTGCAATAGATTAAATTTTACACTACATCAAAATACTTTGAAGATCAGAGGAAAGGAATGAGATCCAGTAAATAAGTGGTTAAAATAATTTAACGACTATTTGATCACATTTATGAGCATAAGTGCATTCGCATGGTAGTTAAGATCAAGCTCTGAAATTTTGGCTGAGTTGTTTTGGCCAAGGCCATATATAGCAACCCAACTAGTGAGCTAAGGCAAGCCGAGAAATGAATTACCCCTGTCCTACCCCTAGAGAACTAAGTTTGCACGACCATAGAAAACTGTGAATCGCAAACCCAAATTTGACGAAAATAGTATAATGCCCAAAGTAAAACTCTTATGTCCACTTGGTTGATTGCATAAAAAATTGGATAATCTCAATGGTGTTTCGTAAGGAATTTTTATATATAAATGATTATGGAACTCATCATATTGGGAGGAGATGGTTTATAGTTTTATAAAGTAGAGGAGGCTAAAAAGGCTTTTTCGCTCCTCTAGAGCGAGAGGATAGCTTTAACTCCGTTTTGATGAACAATCTTAGGTAACCCAGTGGCATGCTGCAAGACCAATTGACTTAATTACATAAGTACCATGGGGATCCTTTAACATACTTCTTCAAAAGCAAAGAGCAAATGTCAATCAGAAAAAACTGCTACTATTCAGATAGAACCATACTCTGGTGTCACATTGTCAGAACCAGTTGCAACGATCAGTGATGCCCTGTAACATGGAGAACATATAAATATGTACCAATCAAATTACTAATTTCCAATAATAGCATATATTAGAAAGTGCAAACTTACGGTGCTTGCAAAGGAGCCTCGGGCGAAGGAGTGGGAACAAAACTCTGTGCAGTTGTTGATGGCTGTTCAAATATAAATACTACTTCAGAACCTAAGGACATTATAAATGACATCTTGAGAGGCAGTTACCTCCATGAGTACTTGAATGATGCAGGACGAGATTACCTGAGTAGATGAGGTTCCCGTTGTACTTGGGGTTTTGCTCTGCGATCGTACAGAAAAAGATAAACATAGATGCAAAATAAAGAAACTCCACAAACATCACAATTACCTGTATATGATATCCAGAATAAAATATGAACATTTAGACTCAAATCAGCACAGGCAGTCATCTTTAAGTGACAGCAATAAAGCTTGCACAATGAACTAAATGGAATTCCTCATGGCGGTACGACAACACAATACAATAAATGTCAAAAAAATTGGCTACATAAAAGGGGAAAAAGAGCTCCTTTTACTACACTATGTTATCAAACGACTACATTTGCAACCAAACAAGACATGCAACACTTGAAAAACAAGAATAAAAATAAAAATAAGGAAACAGTAATATCTAAATCAATAGAATTGATTACTCCTCTATATACTGATGCAAAAAGAAACAAAAAACAAAGGGAAAAAAAAAAACAAAACAAAAAAAAACTCTATATTCCTCAATTTGCTTCAAAGTTTAGACATGGGTATCTGTGCATGTCAAGTTAGTTTTGTACCCCTTATTCTTTTCGGTACCTTGTTCTAGTAAAAGAATTTGGATGTGAGAACCAAATTGAATCTTATCTATTTTCTACTTAGATGTTCTAGACATGAAACAAAATGCCGTTGCACTAGGATCAGAACCATGAAAACTTTAACCATACAACCAACATGATACAAGTACAGAATAACTGAATAGTAAGTCCACACCCAATATGCTTCTTAGCAACCACTTCCTCTTTCATTACTTCATCCTTTCCACATCCCTCTCCCTTGTTCTCAGTGACTCATCAAATGGCACGCAGTTCATATCTGTAAGTTCAATCAGTGACAAGGTTCAAAGAAAGGGTGGGCCATTGATAAAGAATAGATTCTATGGCGCCCTTGTGGCAATCTATTTGATTGTATCGAAAGGCCCAATGAATTGGGATTTCCCTATTGGGCCAGGTCATTTCGGGGCAAGCGGATCATTTATCATAAAGAGGATGAGCTTCAAGAGAATGATTCGGAGTTCTTGCAGAGTGGAACCATGCAGTACCAGACACGAGATAGATCTTCCAAAGAACAAGGCTTTTTTCGAATAAGCCAATTCATTTGGGACCCTGCAGATCCATTCTTTTTCCTATTCAAAGATCCGCCCTTTGTCTCTGTGTTTTCACGTCGAGAATTCTTTGCAGATGGAGAGATGTCAAAGGGGCTTATTACTTCCCAAACAAATCCTTATCCTCCTACATCTCTCTTTAAACGCTGGTTCATCAAGAATACGCAAGAAAAGCACTTCGAATTGTTGATTCTCCATGCCAATCTTTCACTTGAAGAGCGGCAAACTAGACGCTATCCTTTATTTTTCATTATCAGTTCACGACTTTCTTGCATGTGCTTCAGGATTACCATCCGAAAGCTTATACCTAATAACCGTGATTTGGTTACCAGGTTCGCCTTACGGTTACATTCGGGGCAGCCCTTGAGCCGCAAAGCCATTGATCTGAACTTTTATTGACATATCAGCAGGAGAGCAACCTGCCAAACCATCCTAAAGGCTTTGATTATGATTGTGGGGCATTCCATGCACCTGCTGGAAGAGGCTTTCCCTTGGGCTAAGAGAGTAGCTGCCTCTTCACTCTCCTTCAGCC
Organism: Chloranthus sessilifolius; assembly: GCA_021018995.1. Lineage (NCBI taxonomy): Eukaryota > Viridiplantae > Streptophyta > Magnoliopsida > Chloranthales > Chloranthaceae > Chloranthus > Chloranthus sessilifolius. Next base: position 24,667,771 of record CM037597.1, on the reverse strand, counting down.
GATTCAGATACCGAATCGTATCTCTTGGAGAGAGGTGCAGAAGCTCCCCCTTTGACTCGGGGAGTTCCGCCACTTCGACTGATGCGGGCGCGGTTCCCTCGTCGTGAAAGAAGTAATGAAAAGGAAGCCCCGGCTAGTGAATCAAATATGATGCAACAAAACCAAATCATATCCTATTTCTAAATTTTATGTGATAGCCAAGTAAACAAAAAGAATTTCTAAATATATGAAGACTTACAGGAAAAAAATTGCTGGTAATGTATTAGCAAAAAGAGGGAACATTGGCCGTATATGTGTACAGAATACTTCCATCATCGTCGTCATCATCATCATCATCAATGGCTGGTCCCATCTATTCGTGGTCGGCTTCAACAATCTTATTTCTCCACTCAATTTTGTTCCGGGTTAAACTCTCTGTACACCACAGTCCTTTATGTTGTTTCTCACTACATATCTTCAAATATCTAGGTCTATTGGTCGTCCTATCTTTTTTTCTTTTGGTTGGCAAATTAAGGTAATTTAAATGCAAAGGAAACGAAATTACGAGCTAAATGAGGAGCTTAGGCAGGAAAAAGGAAAAACGATGAAAAAAGAAACAAGCATGAAAGAAAAACGAAGAAAAAAGAACAAGCATGAATAAAAAAAACAGCTGGCCCCAACAGTACACAGCAACTTTCCAGGGGACCTCACACCTGGAAAGTTGCCACATATCCTCCACCTTGACACTACTAGTCACAAAAACATTTGAGAGATCTGGTCTTCTTGGTTATGATATGATGGCTGTCTTTTGCGACTTCAGTAAACCATCCAACATATTTAAAGAGCATTGATCAGTTTTTAGCCGGCAATGACCTGCTCTGTAGCAGTTTAATTTTTTTTAAGAGTAGTATCTTGTTTGAAGGGCTGTATATTATGATTTGCAGCAGGTCTTGTATTTTATGATATGATCACTGTCTTATGTGACTTTGGTCCAACATCTGACATACTTATAGAGCATTGATCAGTTTTTAGCCTGCAATGACCTGCTCTATAGCAGTTGAAATTTTTTTTAGATTGCTTTCTTATTTGAGGGCTTTATATTGTTATTTGCAGCAGCTTTATTATAGTCAATGCTTAAACCCCAATTTTGGGAACTTATGTCAGTTTTCTTTTGAGACTATTGATCTACAGTAGTGTGTTGTTTAGTTTTCTTCCATCCATAATATATTTGATTGAATTAATTTACTCTATTGAATGTCAAACATGGCTGAGGCATATGTGCCAATGAATTCTGATAACCTTCCTTCAAGCATCACCACTATCAAGCTCAATTTTACAAATTATCTTTAATTGAAACGTGCCATTATATTATATGCTCAATGATCAGAGAACAATGGGTCTTCTTCAATAGTACAACCCCACGACCTAAAACTGGATCTGAAGATGCCGACAATGCCATTAAAATTAATTGGTAGTTTAATGACATGTATCCTCCATTTATACGACATTTATGTTCTACGACTTAGCAGCTAAGATATAGTAGCAAGCTGACTGATACCTTTGCTCCTGTTGCCCATGGTATTCATATGTATCAGTTAAAACAAATGATTGTTGGGTGTGTTACGCAAGGAGATTTGTCTATGGGAAAATTTTATAGTTCCTTGCAGAGTATGTGAGAGGAGCTAAATGATTATGATCCTCTATTAGAGTTTGGTGAAGAAATTGCCAAGTTGATGAAAGTGTGGGGAGAGAACAGATTTAAGTTAGAGGGTGGAGAGAGAATTGATTTATTAGTTCCTTGGAAGACCTTGACTAGAGATTTTTACTACTAGACCACTTCCCTCTCTTGGTACTATTTATGGTATCTTTTTTGTTGAGAAGTAGCACTGATCTGTTATGTCTCCTGGTTCTATATCTTCTCAAACTGCACTTGAGTGTGTTGCATTTGCTACCAATGCCTGTCATCCTGGTGGTAGAGGTAGGGAAGTGATAGTGGTGGTTGTGGACATGGTAGATCAGCTATTACCTGCGCTCACTGTGGTCATGACCATGACCACTGCTATTGTTTGCATGGGACCAGGGGAATCAACCTTACTATTCATCTTTGCCCACACCACATTGTTGTTGTTGACTCTCTATATGAGCTTGCTTCAATCATCTAATATTGCTGCTAATACTATGAGCTCCCTTCGATTCCACATGGTTGAGATTATCTGAGCTGAATTTTGTGCCACCTAGACTCTGGCTATAGATCATTCAGACCCATCTTCACCTTCAAAGCCATCGAGTATCCCAATTCCTTCTGCTTTTGCTGCCACCACTTCATCTTCTGATACTGGCTAGGTCATTGACTCAGGTGCAACTAACTATATGATGGGCGAGTCTCGGGGTTATTTGGTATATTCCCTCCATCTCCATCAGCTCAAGTTCGATTAGCAAATGGTTCTTCTACTATTATTTTGGAGGGGGGAACCATTCATACTCTCTCTCTCTCTCTCTCTCTCTTTTTATCACATGTTTTACATTTTCCACACTTCTCCATTCATCTTCTTTCTGTTAGTACAATTGCAAAGAATTTAATTGGTGTACTATATTTTATCCATCTCATTGGGTCTTTCAAGAGTGTACAACGAAGAAGATGGTTGGTAGGGTGTTGACTATACAACCTAGATGTGGACTTTAGTGCACCTACTGTTGTTGTGGCTGATGGATCATATCAAGATTTGTCTTCCGTTTTTCCTTCTTTTTTTTTTGTTGCTAGTCATGATACTGTCTTTGTGGAATGCTATACTTGGACATGTAGGTTTTCAAACTTTATGCACTTTAATTCTTGTTTTTAGATTTTATGATAATCAATTAAATTTCAACGCTAAATTTGTGGATGCTCTAAATATTTCAGAAATGCATATTCTTCTCATATATATATAGACGAAACTCTCCTTCTAACGTCCATTCTGATGTTTGGGGGTGACGCAGTACAAACGCTAAAATCCTAATATGCAAATTTGGGATTAACTTTTAGAATGATTTGAATAGTGGAGATATCCAAAATCAAGCAACTCATAAAATTAATTCAATTAAATTAATAAAAACAATTAGATTAATCCAATCTAGCGTCTGCATGCGTGAAAATTTTCCCAATCTAGAAAAACTGCTCCAATGAAGGAACTCCGAATTCGTTCTAGTTTAGGGTATCAAGCAATAATTGCGATATCGGATTTGATTCCTCAGGGATTTGAAGGAGATGAAACTTGAATAAATAGTTCAAAAAGGGAAGCTTGATGACATCATGGAATACGATTCTTTTGGGATTTTTTTTGTTCTTTTATCAATGGAAAAAGAAAATTAATACCTGATAACTAGAGAAAAGACAAAATAAAAGGATAGATCCCAAGGCTTCACACCAAGGGTTTTCCGAAGCTTCACACCACGGCTATACGTCGACTTCGCACCAAGTCGCACAAGAAAGGATTGCTCGCTCTTCAAGGTTTGAAGGATTCACTCCCTCAATTGAAAACTTTTCACAAGCTCTCTAGGGTTTGCACAAAAGCAACTCTCTTTTCATTCATCAAAAAACTAACTGCAATGCTCTTCTTAATGACCTTATATAGGAGGTCTTACAATAAAATAAAACCCTAAAACAAATATTAAATAAAAGACAAATAAGCCCCTAAAACTTAAGTTCGAAATAGAAAAAATTTTAAAATTTAAACTAACTCGGCACGATTTCGATCGATCGAAATTGAAATAGTATTCAATCGAACGAAAAACACATTTTCGTCCTTTACGCCTAGTTTCTCATCTTCTTCACGAGCCGTTTGAACGTCCATTTATGGGTCAATTTCTTCCTTGCTGATTTTCTTCGATTGGCTCGACCACGATCCAAACATGCAGATCTGAATTCCCCGTCAGGGGGCCTTCCCCAATTACTGCTCTGGATCGGTTCCATTATTTTGTTACATCCACTGATGATTGTACACAAGCTACATGGATATTTTCTGAAAACCAAAAGTGAAGAGTTTGAGTGTTCTTCTCATGCGTTTGATGTTTATCTCCAAGAGCATGGTATTGCTCGTGGGTATTCATGTCCTTACACTTTGCAACAAAGCGGTGTTGCAGAATATAAGAATGAGCATCTTCTTGGAGTGAGTAGATCTTTACAACGTGGTATTTAATCAGTTCTTCTGGATACCGATAAAAAAATATATACGTGGTATGTATATGCAAAATAACCTATTGGTCTATGGCATTGTTTACTACAAGTTGTCTCATTAATTGCACATCATCTTGGACCTTAGGTGGACACTCCTTATCAGGCTCTTCAGCCTGGTGATCCTTTGTTTCCTATTGACCCATGTATTTTTCGATGCATGTGTTTTTTTCAGGATCTTTGCATTACTGAGAAAAAATTGGATGATAAGGCCATTGGATGCATGTTTTAGCTATTCTAATATTTCTAAAGGATATCAGTGTTATGATCCTCAATCTTGTTGCTTTTTGTACTTTTATGGGTGTTGCTTTCTCTAAGTCTGTTCCTTATTCCTCTATTGATCGTCTCACTCTGGCACCTGCTCCATCTTTGCCTTTACCTATTATGATTGTTCTGCCATTGCCACAGCCAAAGAAGGGTGTGATAACTTATGTTTGTCGAAGGCTGCATAGTCTTTCTTTTATCACACCACCACGTCAATCCTCTCTGCCAGAAGCTCCAATAAGTACTTTTGAGTCCCTTGCAGCCTTTAGTTTCTTCTACTTTGGTCCCTACTATTGTTTCTGATTCACCGTCTATTCATGCTAATGATCTTGATTTACCTATTACCCATCGTAAGGGTATTCTTAAGTGCATTACTCCTTATCCTCTTAGGAAGTTTGTGTTATCAAAAATTCAAAATGAATATCCCACTAACAAGTCCTCTCTTCAATTATTGATGATGTCACCATACCAACCATTCGTACCCCCTAGACCCATGATGGAGTAAATGCATGCCTTAAAAAGCAATCACATTGGGGAGACCATGTTATTTGTATATCCAACGTCTATCAATAGAAGCTCCTCCTAGGTCATTTTTTTATGATTCCTCTTCCACCTATGAAGAAAATGGCTGGATGCAAACGGGTATTTGATGTGAATATAATCCTAATGGCAATGTGTCAATTGTGATGGAACAAAGTTTGCCTCGTAGCATGTTATTTTACTCAGATGGGATAAACTATGACGCTACAATTACTCTAATAGCTAAGTTGGCATTTGCCTCGTAGCATGTTATTTTACTCAGATGGGATAAACTATGACGCTACAATTACTGTAATAGCTAAGTTGGCATTTGCTCATGCTCTCATTTCTATTGCTGCCAGCATTCCCACTATCAACTTCATGTGAAGAATGCCTTCCTAAATAAGCATCTCATAAAGGAGGTATACATGGATCCTCTACCTAGCTTCCTGCTTTAGGGGAGACAGGAAAGTATTCTAGTTTTGCTAGTCGATTTATGGTTTGAAGCAGCCACCCAAAATGTCATTTCATCGCTTTAGTGTGGTAACTATCGGTACAAGTTTTCAGAGGTATCACCCTGATCACAGAATCTTTATTCACTCTAGTTCTACTTGTCATATAATTCTCCTTGTCTACGTAGATGATATTATTCTCAATCTCACAGGGCTTTACTCATGTGAAGTGTGAGCTTGACCGTATTTTTAAAGTGAAAGATTTAGGTAGCTTCAAGTACTTTCTGGGATTAGAGGTTGTTGGTTCTGGGAAAGGAATCCTTCTCTCTCAGAGAAAGTATGCAAGTGATCTTCTCAATGACAATGGTATACTAGTCGGATGTAAGCCAGCTACATCCCCTATAAACCAAAACATTCTCTTCATGAGAGTGATGGTGATCTTCTTCATGATCCCCATGAGCAACGTTGTTAAATCCTGTATCATATTGTGTATCGCTTATCATATTGTACCATGAGAATAAGTTACACTTAGATGTTTATAATAAATAGGAAAAACAAAGAAAAATATACAAAATGCATTTTTGTGCTAGTTCAGCCATAGATCGTCTATGTTTTCCTTAGAGGCAACATGATTGTATGGAAGTAAGCCAAATATCTCCTGCTCCAGTGTTGAAGCTGAGTATCGGGCTACTATCTAAGGCACTTGCGAGATCTTATGGTTTCATTCCCGTCTATCTGAGTTGGGATTTCCTATCAGCGGCTCCTTACCTCAATATTGTAACAATGAAGCTACAGAGAAAAAATTTCTGATTCTACACAAGCAAACCAAGCATATTGAGATTGATATACACTTTGTTTGAGAAAGAAATGTGGGATGTTCCGCTAGCGCTTGTTGATGTTTCCACATCTCAACAGTTGTCGATGTTCTTACCAAATTTGATGTCAATGCTCCATCTTGAGGTGGGGTGTTGTGGTGCGTGCGTGTGTAGTTGTGGGTATATGTTATATAATTTGGCATGTATGTAAATTAAATTTTCTTAAAACAAAGGCTAGTGTGGCTCATTCTTACCTAAGTTTAACCTAAATCTCTCTCTTTCTCTCTAATTCCTCTCTTCTACTTCTTCTCTAACCCTAAATTTAATATATATCCTAACCATAATACCATCAATCTAACCTTAAGTTCACTAATCCTAGATCTAGAAACTCCAAAGCAACTCTACTTGCGCCCATCTCTGCCTCCCATCCTCCACTAGGATCGACACATTGGCAGACCTGTCCATTCAACTTCAAAGAGAAGGCACCCATGGGTCAAATCTCGGACGAAACTGGTTTGTACCGACCGGTACGAATCGCTTTTGGAGGACTCCAGGCCGATATTTTGAATAAATCCCCCCCACCCTCTAGAACCGTCCAAAACACCGGTCAGAATCGGTAATTTCTCGTTTATAACCGCCGGTATTTTGGTATTTTCAAAATACCGGGGGGGCATTTTGAAAATCTCATATGGTATTTTCACATGTGGCAAGTGGCACCCCATATATCCACTGAAATATGTGATTCCTTCACTATTTTCACTTACCTTCGTTTCTTTTATCCTCTCCAAACCTCTCTTTCACTCCTCTAGCCATGCAAAATCGTAAATAGTGAAATAGCTAAAAAATGGAGTGAAATGTAGGTAAGCAATTTTTTTTTTTTTTTTTTAAAATTAGAAAAAAAAATGAATTTTTGGTATATTTTCAGATTTATTAAAAATAAAAATAAGAGGCAGGTACAATTAGGGGTGCAGCTTCGGCTAACCGAACCAAAAAATCGGTTTTCAGTTCGAGTTTGCCAAAACCGAGCCTGACCGTTACAATTTTGGTTTCAGTTTCAGTTAACCGAAAAAAAAAAAAAAAACGAAAGCCGTAATCGAACCGAATTCTTTCGGTTTTATGTTGGTTTCGGTTCGGTTTTGAACCAAAAAAAGCCCAAAAAAGAAAATTCGAAATAAAGAAAAAAAAAATTAAGTTTCGATCGGGCAAGTTCGGTTTGGTCTCCTCGGCCACCACGGCCGAAGCCTCTGCCGAAAGGTCCGACACCTCCTCGTTCTCCGCCTCTCTCCAAATTATCACCCAACCCGACTTAGTGTTATCGATCAAACAGAACTTGATAGATGAGATAGAGAGAAGAGAGGATAAAAGAGAGAGAGAGAGGAGACCACTTTAATTATTTGTATAAGTGATTTTCCAAAACCGCTTTTGTATAAGTGGTTTTCCATTTGAGTCGAGCATCCAATCCTCCACTAATCATACTTCCCGCTGTTTCCGCTAAAGAGATTGATGGACATGGTGCAGTGAGGACGTAAGCAATCTTGAATTATCGTAAAATAAATTACACCTTTTGTTGTCATCTTTTCAAATTTGACCCGCCAAATCGGTCAAGTTTGATGAGATCTTAATTCATGAATTTTATGCTCTGAGCCATTAAAACGATCGTTCTAATGGCTCAAAGCATAAAGTTCATGAATTAAAATCTCATCAAACTTGACCGATTTGGCGGCTCAAATTTCAAAAGATGACAACAAAAGGTGTGACTCAGAGCATAAAGTTAATGAATTAAGATCTCATCAAACTTGACCGATTTGGAGGGTCAAATTTCAAAAGATGACAACAAAAGGTGTAATTTATCTTGCGATAATTCAAGATTGTTTACGTACTCACTACACCATATCCATCAATTTCTTTAGCGGACACCGCGGGAAGTACGACTAATAGAGGATCGGATGCTCGACTCAAATAGCTGGAAGATGATCAAGATTGTCAGGACCACATCCTCAATGCACTGAAAGATAGGTTATTCAACACATTCTGTAAGTGCACCACTACTAAAGATTTTTGAGATTCATTAGCGAAAAAGTATTTAATTAAAGATGGAGGTACAAAAGTTTTTCTAGTCTCTAAATATTTTGATTTCAAGATGGCTGAGGATAAATCAATTCTTGAACAAGTTCAAGAATTGCAATTTATCATCACTGAGATAAAAGCCTTATATGTTTAATTATGTATACTAGACTCGATATAACATTTATAGTGGGGGTATTGAGTAGATTTACTAGCAAACGAGGGTTTGAACATTGGAAAGCTATTCGTAGGGTATTGAAAAACTTGAAAGGAACTATGGATTATAGTTTACAATATAGTGCAAGCCTACACACTATATTGATGCTACTTGGATTTCTAACTCCCTTAGATTCAAAATTCACAAGAGGATGGATTTTTACTTTGACAGAAAGAAGCAATATCGTGGGAGTCAAGAAAACAAGCATGTCTTTATGATTCAAGTATGGAATCAGAGTATATAGCATTGTCTGCGAGAGTAAATATGGCAGAGTAGTTTCGAAGCTTCATAAGATAAATTCCTTTCATTCAACATATATATGCAATTAATATTTATTGTAATAATAAAGTTGTTTTGCAGATTTCAGGTAATAAGAAATATAAAGGAAAATCAAGGCATATAGGTCTTAGATATAACATCATTCGGTAGATGTTGAGTGATGGGGTGATCGTGTTGGACTACACACCAACTTCTGAGATGCTTGTTAATTCGCTTACAAAAGCATTACCCAGAGATATAGTGTTGAGAGCATCGAAAAGGATGGGCTTAAGACCGATATCTTTAAAGGCACAGTAGTTGAACCTCAACTTAGTAGAGTTGGAGATTCCAAAATCCTACGTTCAACGAGATAAGAAACTACTTTGTGACCCTTGAAAGTGCACAAATGTATGTTACCCATTGGCTATCCCTATAGCGTTAAATTTCGTGCACATCTCTTGTAACGTGAGAGGGTAAGTTTAACTTTCAATAATTTTGTAGGCATTCATTTGCTGAGGTGATAAAGGAGTTACAAGAGCACCCATCACAGATTCACCTATATGAGTATGGAAATGAAGTTGCATCAACAGAGACTCGGCCCTCTCTTTGAGATATTCATGAAATCAGAATTTTAGCGCATGATTGTAAAATGCAAGCCTTATGTCACAAATGATTTAAGTCATAGTAAGTATAAATGTAATTCCAGTTTGTTAGAAAAGTTTTAAGTTCAAAGTTATAAGCTACTTAAAGTCCTTACAAACTTTGAGTTGTATGTACTGGTCAAAGGTTCAAATCGAACGATACCTCTAATGATGCTTAGTATGATCGCTCTGATACACATTTTTTTATTTTGAAACTATCACCCAGCCCACGGTTTTTGTATAAGTGGTTTTCCAAAACCGTGGGCTAGAAACTGCTTAAACTATTTGTATAAGTGGTTTTCCTATAATTTCAAAACCGTGGGCTCGAAACGCTCTAATTATTTGGGGTTTCCGGCCTCTATGTAGAATATAGAAGTTTTTTGTTCCAGTTTCCGTCTGTCCTGGTTCAGTTTTCAGTTAATTTTTTGGCGGTTCGATTTTTTTCCGGATTTTTCAAGGTTTTCAGTTTTTTCACCCTACCTAAGCGGTTTTCGGTTTTCAGGGACTCAAACTGGAACCGAACCGATTCAAACCAGATCAGTTCGGTCTCGGTTTTGAACCGGTTTCAGTCCGGTTGAGTCCTCTCGGTTTCCAGACGGGTTTCGGTTTTCGGTCCACATCTTCACCCCTAGACAGTGAATCAATGTACTGGCAGTTTTTTGAAAAACCGAGCAAGATTCTGGTTCAAACTGTTCAGGCTGAACAGTTTGAACCGGAAAGCCAGTATTTTGATCCATGGTCACACCTATTCACTATTGGCACGGATCATAGTCCCAGAGTTGACAATAATTTGACAAGGGGTCAATTCAATAAAATTGGAGAAATTTTAAAAATAATAATAATAAGCAATATATTACAAGTTAAAAATAATGCTTTCAACAAAGAAAATAAGCTATAAGATGTTCAATGAAAGGTACATCTCTAATTACATAATCCATGTAACCATATAAACGCATATGCGTAACTTATCTCAGTTAAATTCGTAAAACTCAAGAGAAGTCTTCACAACTTTAATTCGGATATTTTTGCATTTCTCTTTCATAAAAATGCATACTAGTGACTATGGCAAAGATCACCCTAAAATGAGGGATCTTTTCAGTTAGGAATCTGCACCAGCATCCTTGCAAATTCCAAGGATTTAAGAAAGTAAGATAGTATGATTTTAAATAATTCCCACAGATTTCCAATCTTCAGAACATCTTCTTGCCATGTGTGGCAACGTAAACCGAAGATTTTGACCTGTAAGCCATCGTTAATTTTCAGAATAGCCATCTTGTCGATGTTAGGAGACCATTTCCTAAAAGAGAGAGCATCAGAAGCAACAAATGTGGGACCCATTCACATGGTCTTGGAGGCATTAGAAGCTGTCCTGGGCGAAGGGTATTCTTCGTCAGCGAACCCACCATCTGAGCTCTTGACTCGAACTCCCCTCCAGCTTCATGAGGAAGCCTTTCGGTATCATTCATGCTCCTAGCTCGAAGGTACTTAAAAGCAGTTAAGTGAAGTACAGTTGGTGTATGCCATGCACTTCACTACAGTTAAGAACAGTTGAGGTAGTTTAAGTGAAGATAACTGCATTTTACTTGATATAATAATTTTATTTAGGAGCGTGCATGTGGAAAGTGCAATTATATTATATAATAATATATTTATAAGGCATGTGCATATATTATATAACAATATAATTATATGTGTGTCGCAAGTAATAATATATTTATGAGTAAATATATTAACAATTTATATGGTGCATAAGAATATTTTTATTAAAATTTAAGGACAAATGGGAAAAACCCTTCCGAGTCTGGAGAACAATAGGGGTGTGACTAGGAGCACATACTCAACTAGCCCACCCTTGAACACTACCCAAACCAGGATTGAACTTTGCCAACACTGTCATCACAAAATTGGCTAGAAGAGATCTGCCCATGTAATCTTGGATGTCATGCAGCTCCACAACCACCCATCCAAAAAACCACACTATCAGTGAAGTAGAATTTATCCCCACTGTGTCGCAGTACTCGAGCTATCCCTCGATATGCTTTTTCTATTAAAAACTTTGAAATGCTAACCAAAAAGTTTACAGCCATCAACGAGATCCTTCTTTCATGACTGCCTTTAGATCACCTTCTGTTTAGCCTGCTTCAGTTGTATTTACCCATTTGGAAATCAATCTCCCTTTAGCACAAAAAGCTTCACAACCATGCCTGTTACAAACGCCCCTAGAACCGAAATTATGCTAATCCCTTAATACTAATCCCTCACACCTCCCATAATACTAATCCCTTACACGAAGGCAAGGGCTGGCAGTGTTACCTAGACACGTGGCATGGGTTCCAAGCATCAAGGTGTCAGAGATGTTTGACACGCCAATTTCTAAAGATTCCAATACAAAGGCACGGTTTTATGAAAAATAATATTTAAAAAAAAAAAATAGAACGTATATAGAAAAAGAAAATTAAAGGGAAATCTTTGAGAGCTAATTGAGAATGTAATGAAAATATACATAATGCATGCATATCATGAACCTAACTAAAAGTACATATATTATACAATTTGTTTCAAGGACCCAAGTTTTTTATTTTATAAGCTACTAAACTTTACACAATTTTTTTTTTAAAACGGCGGTTCATTTTATCATGTCAAAGCAAGGAACATTTTGATGTTATCATGTGGTATTTTCATACATGTCTAGAAGTACCGTGCTGTGTTGAGGAGTGTCCAAGTGTCACTAAGTGTCGGCACATGTTCAAGTGCCACCAAGTGTTGGCACGGGAAAAATCCCAAAAGTAGAAGTGCCTAGGTAACACTGAGGACCGGCCATATAGGAAAGACTGGTTCTAAGCCATTCACAATTTTGGGGACTAAGATTACTCATGATAACTAATTAATGCAAGGAAATAAAATGCATCACGAAATGATGGAAAGAAATCTTTACTTTCGCATTTAAGATATGAAAACTATACTCTGCATAAGGAAGAATATATAGAAAAAGAAATTGATCTACCTTACTGAGCATGACAACAAGAAAACCATCTTCGCTGACTTTATTCTCCTCCAAAGTAGTTTCATCTTTCAAGACTTTTCCATTATGAATCAACAGTTGCTGTCCACATGGATAGTGGTCTTTTCCTTGTACCACTTCAATGTTCTTCTTAACAGCCATAACCTATGAAGAAAAGAAGTCAACATCATTATCAAGAACTAGATAACATCACAGACTTCAGATGCAACGTACTACAAATCATGTCATAAACATTCGCATATACATGAGTAATTACAGATAGACAACTATAATGATATCGCGTAGAGAATTTGAAATGAATTAGAATGCGATCCAACTTCCAACAGAAAAGATGGACGAAGTTATGATGGTATAGGACTTTCGAGAAGGGTACAAACATGCTTCATCTAAGCCTGTCACCTATAAGCTAAGAAGAGTCAGAGCAGGCATTACTCAGAAGATCAGAGGACTGTGATATAGCACATTGTTTGACTTACAAAGCAAACATAAATTAACATGATTGACTGAGTTAAGCCAGGGATTCTATTATGGTTGTCCCAACAATAGTCAGCAATGTGCATAGCAGCGATAAATTTGTGAGCACAAATGAATCTGGATAATTTTATTTTATCCCAAAAATACAGATCTAAAAAATTTCAAAAGTTGGTGTGGAATAATTGGAAATTAATATAGCAGTAGTAATCAATTTAGACTTAAAAAGATAGGGTTAAAATAAATAAATAGGACATACAAATGTGTGCACGTGTTCTTCTTTTTGTGTATGCATAATTGCATATAAACAAAACTAGAAAATAATAAACAGAATCAATTAAATACATCTTGACCTATTGCCATAATATTATGATGATATTTTCCTACAATCATTACTTTAAAGATTTTAAGAATTGCTAATAATATGTATATATATATATATATATATAGAGAGAGAGAGAGAGAGAGAGAGAGAGGAGTCTGAGTTCGAACAGATGGATGAACCCATGCGCTCAAATCACATGCCATGTGGCAGGTCATAGGTGATCTCAAAACAACACCCGTTTTGGAATTACATGACACATGGCATGTGATCGAAAAAAACCCTGTTTTGGAAACTTTTTTGCCCTCCAAAACAGTGGTCAAAGTTTGCCTGGCAAACCTGGCGCATTGAAATTTGGGACCTTTGACCAGATTTTGGACGGTGGATATATACCCGATTTCATTTTTTATTTTTAAATGGACCTGATCGTCCTTGGGAAGTTTCCGCGGCACCCAATCCCCTGGATGGGTCCCACATGCACCCCACACCTAATTTGAAGACAAGGATCATCCATGCATTCGAACCAATATCCCCCACCCTATATATATAAGAAATGGAAAGATGTTATCACGTGCCATGTGGCAAGTGATCGCGAGTTGGTCCACATCCTCTATGGTTTCACCAGTCCGTCTAGGGCTTTAGAAGGAAAAATTGGACATTTTTCCCCATCATTTTAGGGGTCAAAGATATGGGTTTTCGACCCAAAAAATTCTCCATTCAAAATCTTCACCTTTGACCAAAAACTCAACAGTGTAAGATCATTTTTATACTTTTGGGGAAGTCGTTGACCAACGTTGTGCATATGCATGTGGCACCTGATCCTTGGATTGGGTAGCACATAGAACCAAAATGGCTTGAGTGCAGCGCCATAGGCTGCAGTCAGTCATAGAGTCCGGGCCTATATCTACATCTCTATATCTCTATATATAAGATTATTTCTAAATATTGTAATCATGGAGAAACAGAATTATGGTTGCATAAGATTATTTTTCTTGTGTCGTTCTTTTAAGAACACCAACCGTTTTTACTCTCCATCATGGGTTTTCACTCTGATATTACTAGGGATTCTAAGCCACTGCTGAACACAAATATCGAGGGTTTTTTAACCCTGATACTGGTGGAGGTGTCAATCTACTCAAATTGATTACAGATTATTTATCCGAGGTCTTTTGAGACCCTGTCCTGCTGGGTTTTATTGCGTCAGAATAACATGTGGTCATGCTGGAGTGTTGATCTTACAGCTGAATATATTCAGAATTTTATCTTCTGTTTACTGCTAAAATTCATGTGGTTTTTTTCTATAATTACTGCTGCTCTGCATGACTGTCTGCTTTGTCTAATCTTCTGTCGTTACTGCAGCCTGATCATACCTCACTGCTGATCCCATCTTGTCAAGTACTGTGTGGTTCAGATGTGGAGAGTACCGTTATTCTCAAAAGGTGGGACAGAAGTATATTGGTTTACAGAAAAGTTTGGGGGAGAAATTACATATATAGTTGAACAGATTTATATATGCGATAGGTATATTTATTAACATACTTCTTGAATATTATTCAAGTGTCATGGTATAGAACCGTTTGATAGAGGTTTTATAAAATATCATGAAGAAGAAATAACATAGTCATAACAGAATTTCAAGACTGATATCGGATTGTAAACACTGTAAATTGGGGACTGTCTGATAGTGTTTTGACACTGTGACGGACAGTGATCTAGTAAATTTTGACCTACTCCCTGATCTAGAGCATTGAGGATTGGGCTTCCTCATCTTAAAGCAATCTCACAGGGAACGGTTTCAAAAATTCAGTGCAGTTGTACTTATTATGTGCTCTGCAGTTTGCAAGATGTCATTCAGATCATATGTATTAATGTATACTGGAGAGAGAGGGAGAGAGGCATGTGAACCATATTATTGGTCTATGTCAATGACATCATTATTATTGGGGATGACACTGCTTTCATAGCCCATGTAAAATTTGAATTAGGTGGTACTTTTGTCATCTCCGGTTCTTCCTTGGATTGAGATGCGCATTCACGCCGTGGTATATCTTTATATCAAAGAAAACATGCCCTTGATCTATTATGGGATACTTGTATGTTTGGGTGTAAGGTGGCTAAGTCACCGATGGATCCCAAACATCACCTTCACGCTGATATTGGAAAGCTACGTCCAGACTCTACTTAGTACCATAGGCTTGTTGGCCGTCTCATCTATCTTACAAGTACACATCCAGATCTCAGATTTTGCAGTTGTCATTTTTAAGTAAACCAGTAATAAACCTCATCCACCCTACTTTTTAAATTTCAAGCCTTGACTCTAACATATAATGCCCAGGAGTCTAAGGCCCGACGCTCTAACTTCGACTAAACCTTCAATCTTGCAAGCGAGGTTCTTCCTTCAACACAGATTTTTTGAATCGGTTCGAGATAAAATTCAAAAGTATGTGTACTTAGTTTATGCATTCTCCAAGAGCTCACGGCAATACATTAAGGCATCTCCTGGACGAGGCTTGTTCTACTATGATGCAGGTTTCTCGTAGTTATTACAGTGATGTGAACTTTATTGGAGCTCTTACAAATCGTCGCTCTACATTGGGTTATTGCTTGTAGTCTGGAAAAGTAAAAGGCAAGAGGTGATATCCAAATCTAGTGTTGAGTCTGAATATAGATGGCACATGGCACATGTGAACTCTTATGGTTGCGCTCACTACTTACCAAGCTTGGATCTCCTCCATCTATCCCTAATGCTACACAGATATAATCAGGCAGCTATCAACATTACAGATGACTTTGTCCTTCATGAGAGGACGGAACACAGGTGGAATTCACTTTATCCTGAAAAAGATTCAAGTTGGCCTAATTGTCACTCCCAAATTTTCCTCTTTTGGCAGACATCTTTACGAAGGCTATTGGTTCTACACAAATTCAAAGTATTCTTATTAAGCTAGGGATGATGGATATCTATGCAACAGCTTGGGGGAGAGTATGGGGAGTATTGGGAGTTTGGGACTTATCTATCACTATTTCACTCCTATGGGCTAATCAAGCACCTATCAGCATTGCAGCTGATTCCGTTCTTCGTCAAAGGATGAAACACATTGAAGTGGATATTCACTTATATCTGGAAGGAGATTCAAACTAGCCTAATTTATACTCCTAAAGTTTCCTCTTCTAATCAATTGGCAGTTATTGATCCTACACAACTTCAAAGTATTCTTGTCCAAGTAGGCATGATAGATATCTATATGCACCAACTTGAGGGTAATATTGGGAGAGTATTGGGATATACGATGTCGCTATATACAAGGTAGTTAAGGCGGAATTGCGAGGTCATGGCGAAGAGGCTCATTACACTTGATTATTATAATTTTAAAAAATATATATTTTATTTATTAATTAGTAGTATTCTTTGTTTTATATTTTTTTTATATAAGAAAAAAATTCAACTACTAAAGCATCATACTTTGATTCTAATATTGAAGATTTTATATTTTAGGAGTAAACAAATATTAATAAATACAAATCAAATATAGAACACCAACAAATTTGCAACATGGTAAGTATAAATAAATAAATATGAAATATCAACAAATATGAAATATTAAAAAATATGAAATATTAAGTACACGTACGGTAGTGTAACCGATGCTGAGGTTTCGGCAACGCTGGTAGCTGCTGTGATGAGAGAGAGAGAGAGAGTCGAGGATTTTGTAACTTAGAAGTTGAGATTTTGGGACTTGTAAGTTAACTTTTGTAACTTATATATTATAAAAATGTCATAACTTGTAAATATTATACGTATTTATCCAAAAAATAAAATAGCGTGTATAGCGATGTCATAATGATATTCCTCCATGACGACGGTTGTTATTTAGTCATCATAGCTATTTGGTTATATATGGCGTTTTCCATCACCATTCGCTATGGCGGGGCCATAGCGTAGCCTTGACAGCCCTATATATATATATATATATATATATATATATATATATATATATATATACCCCATATGTAGATATTTATAGACTACTAAAGACTATTGTTTCACTAAGAACACCATAAACATAGACAAAACTTATGATGTACTTAGTGATATACATTGTTTACTTAATGATAGAGGGGTGTTTAGGACATAATAATGAGTATGTGTATATTTTAAGAGAATTTGTGTCTGTTGGGTTAATATAAAGGCTAGTAGGGTTCTCTAACCCTACCTAAGTCAATTTCGCTACATCTTCCCTTTCTTATCCTTCCTCTTCTACCATTATCTATAACCCTAACCCCAATAATCCAACCCTAATCTGCTTTAGAAGTCAAATAAATCATCCTGGGATTATTTAGGCTAGTAAAACTTATAATTGAGAATGTTAATGGCTTACAAGTTGCATATTTATTTTATTTGTACATGATGGTGATAGCCAAATATTAGGTGAACGGCTCGAACAGAACGCGGATCAACCTCAACCCTTTAAATTGGTCACAGCGGACTTTCACTGATTTTTTGCCCATCATTTGGGTCTCCCAAAGTTTGACCAATTTAGCAAAGGCAGTTAACCTGTGCACGGTCAGTGCACCTAACACTATCTCATCAGAGCTATGTTTCTTAAGTCACTCATTCACCTAGCAAACCACAAATTGGATTCAGCGAACCTATGACCTTATATTTTTAAGTTTTATAGCTAACTAAATGGTCATTTGCATTTCTTCTATTAAAGAATACGAATTTATATTATAAAATTAGCAAAAAAAATTAAAACTCATCATACCCAGAGCAAATCGGTTTTTCTTAAGAGCAGCAAATTGCAAATTGCGAACCTGAATTTGAACCAAGCAATTTACCCAAGTAAGTAACTTTGCATCAGAGTAATAATTCATCCTCCCATACAAAATTGTGGTCATAACTAGTGCATCAACATCTCACATACGAATTACAAATAACAAGTGATCTTGAAACTAAACGGAAACCATCACGGTGTTACAACTTACAAGAACTATAACAAGAAGAGATTCAGATTATAGAAGAAATAAAAATCGAAACACAATTCGGGAAAATTTAACGAAATTGAGAACGCGAATGAGGTTAAAGAGGGCTCACCGTATCATTGGGCTGCACGCCGATTTCAAAATGGCTACCTTTCAATGTCTTCACAGTCAGCTTCATCGCGATCGATCGAAGCTTGAAGTAGCACACCGATCGTCGAAGAAGAAACAATCGATTTCTATGGATGAATCGACTAATGTAGAGGTTTCTCAGGAGAGAGAGTTTTCAGTTGGCGACGTTTTTTATATAGAATTCCAAACCCTAACATCAGGGTCTTGGGCTCGAATCTTCCCTGGGTTCGAATCTTCCCGAGTCCACCGTTAGGTCTTCTCTCTGATCTTCAGAAAATTTAAAGAGAAATGATACAATGATGCCGGCAGCAAATAAGTTGCATCCGATTTTAAACGATGAATGTTACTGCCACACCACTTAAGCAAAGCAAAACACCATTGATTACTTTGCATCAGACGATGGAGATTGTTTTTCGTCTCAATCTTTAACAATATATATCTTGAGATTATGGGCACTCCATCAGATGGCCAAAATTTGATTCCACGTGGTACACATCCTAAAGAGTGAACGTGATCACAGCATACCGTAAAGCATGGCTAACGCTCATATTTTGGGATGTGTACTTAAGGAATTATTATCTCACTGTCTCATGGAGCATCCATGATTTAAGAGCACCACCATTTCAAGGTAATATCTTCTTCTATAATATTTACTTTATATGTATTAAAACACATGAGTGTATAAAATCAACTTTAGGGCTATTATTCATCTTACACTAAAATGGGGGGCATGTATAACATTGCACACTCCGTAAAATTGGAACATGACCCCAACTCCTCTAGTAGGCATATATTAATCACTTTTGAATTAGACGAAAGAGTTTATTTTTTGCATCAATATTCCACACAGCGGATCTTGAGATCATAGATATTTCATTAGACTGTCAATTTTCTATTATATGTGGTACGCATCCCAAAAAATGATCATAAAGTCATGTTTGAGTAGTGTGCTATTGAAATAAAAAAGTGATCGTCTGATGGTACACCCATGATTTAAAGATTCATTATGTGAAAAATTGGTACGAGAAACAATCTCCTTCGTCTGATTACAAGATGGTCAATATATGCCGACTAAATGAGATGGGTTAATGTTGCAATTTCATTGGCTGTCAACAAAGGTACCCATTTACTTTTAAGTCCAATATATAAAGCGACTGCTACAAATTTTACCTGCAAGAAATGAAAATTACGAGCTATAACCTCGTAAGTCAAAAATATTGCAGTTAATATTTAAGACACAAAACACAATAAATTACATCGAAATGAACCAGCAAAATTATACTTTCTACAGTAAAATGAGGTAATTACACATAATATTCACATATTACAGTGAACTGAACGTGCCCTAAAGATTTATTATCTTCGCTGGGATAGAAAAACTACCTCCATTATCATATTCAAAGAGGTCAACGATTTTTTTTTTCGCACTTAAGCAGTGAGGCAATAACAAAAAAGGGTGAAACTGTAACACTTCTCTATTAAATCCATTGCCATAATTAAAACTAGGGGTTCATGAGGAGGGTTAGCAATTTTTCAGCCTGGCTCTAACCCAGACTAGAAGTACTCAACCTAAACCCAACCCTAGCAGAGTGGACTAGGTTGCTAAATTTTTGCACAATCAAATTCTTTTGAGTTCAAAATTTTCAAAGGAATGTTTTTTCATAGACATAGAAGGCTACTCACAAATTTCAGATCATCTTTATCAATAAGATTTTTTAAGAAAATATGAAGTTTTGCAGTGAGCTTAGTAGCTTTGGTGGCATTTTACTAAAATACCCCAAAGATTAAAACTATTCAACATTTAATCTAAAGGTATTTTAAAAAAAGGGCAATGATTAAGTCCTACTAAGTAGAACTGGATTTCCAGCCCTACCCCATCCGTTGTCTTTAGAAATAGGAGAATCTTGATTGCACGTTTTGCTATAAAAAGTAAAAATCAAGAAAGCCAAGATTCTCCGATTTCCAAGGGCACCGGATGGCGTAGGACTGAAAGTCTCGTTCTGCATGTAGGACCTAATCATTCCCCTTTGATAAAATACTTTAAATTAAAGCTAATGATGCATATATAATTATTCTTCTATTTTTATATTATTTATATAGTTATATCCAATGTTTTTAAAAACCTTACAAGAGCTCGAATCGTAAAAGGGATTGGTTTGCTTCAAATTTGTTAACTGTAGTCAAATCGTGATTGAACTGTAACATCATTAATAAAATTGATTAATTAAAATTAATTTTAAAATCGGACCCGAATCCAAACTATAAATAGGACTGGTTTGGTTCATACTAGTTCAACTGCGGTTGAACCATAACGTCATTAATATAATTAATTAAAATTATAAAAAAAAAATTATTAAAAAAATAATAATAATTTAATTAATGACATTACGTGGAACACCATCCAAACCGCTGGATAAGGCCATGATGTAAAGATCTCTAGTGCCCATCATTTGATTCAATGGTTGATTGTGCTGAATCATATGATAGAGATAGTGTTTCATACCAATATGTGGTAGATGATATTTTTGCATCATGGCCCTCAAATCAAACGGCTTAGATGGTTCTTCACATTGCACAAGTGAAAAAAATGCCAAGTCTTTCTTCTTAATACATGCCACGGTACAAACTACAAAATACAAACATATAAGAAAACTTTTAAGGTACCTTTATAGTTTATTCAAACTCACCGAAATCTTTATCACCCATGCTGAAAACTGATTGATTGCTTTGAATCAGACGATGGATCTTGAGATCATTGATTTTTAGATCATAGGCACGGTCAGTTTTTATTCCACGTGGCGCACATCTCAAAAAGTGGGCATATAATATATTCAAGCGAACCCGACTTGCCAATGATAGGATTTTGTTTTTCTAAAAAGGAATTAAATTTAAAAAAATATTTTCATAAGTTTTATATTAATTACAAATTTTTTATTATAACGTAGAGATAATTAATGGCTCCTAAGTCCTGCCCCACATTTAAACACCAAATGGTTTTTATATGATCTTACACTATTCAAGTGTGATTTACCAATGTGCCATGTGGCACAAATCTATGATCAATCTTAATTTCCCAACTAGCAATCCATCCTTGAAACATATCTTAGCCAAAGAATCATGCTTATAAGTGAATATAAACCATCCGATTAATGAGTTTTAATACCAGTCATCAAAATTAAGAATAATTGTTGGTATTAGAGTGTATAGATCGGATAGTTCGAATCTCCAAAAAAGTATAATTTTTCGACCCATAGTCATTAAATTGAATAGATCACTTTAACAGTATGGATTTTTTAGGTCATAAGTAATAAATGGTGTGGGATCATTTAAACACCATTTACTGTTAAATGACGGTTAGGAGAGTTTGGACATGTAATATATATTATAATATACTTTAAATGAGCAGCTAAAGCAATTGAAAGTAGTTGGCAGGCGTGAATTATTGAAGAATATATTTGGTCTGCCCGGTTTGATGGGCCAAGTCGGTTTGAGTGGTTTAGAGAGCAAACCAGCCAGTTCGACGGTTCAATGCAGTCCAAAGAAAATTTGGGCTTTAACACCAAATCGAACTGCAGCTTGATCCGGTTCTGGTTTAACCCGGTTGAACCAGCCGGTCTGATCCGGTTTTAAAAGCATTGGTATAGACCGGTTTTAAAAGCATTAGTTATATCTTATATATGTCATCATTATCATCATCAAAGCCTAATATCATTTATTTTGGGTCCGCATTATGCTTCCTATTCATTCACTCATTTTTTTATCACTGTCAAGCTCTTTCTAAGTTCGCAACCCTGCATGTCTCACTTTCCATGCTTTCATCTAAGACTTCATTGATCTTCGTGTGTATATATATATATAGTAATATAAAAGAGATGCACTAGCAAGGCCTCTGGCTGCACCAAAGATCAAAATTTCAGCCGAAATGACTGAAATTTCGGAATCAATTTTCGGTTTTGGTCCTTACTGAAATGATAATTTAGACCGAAATTTCGGTCAGATTTTTGTATGAAATTGATATTTTCAGCTGAAATTTCGGCCGAAATTTTGGTTCAAATTTTCGATTTCGGTCCCCTCCATAATAAAAAAGAAACCCGAGATTTTGATCCTTGGGCTGCACTTTACTAATCCTTATCCAAGCCTAATAACAAGAAATTATTTTTTAGGCCCTAACTCGTCCCTGTTTGTAAGATGTTGAGTCATAGCCCTAAGATTTTAGGGCCGGTGTAGACATGCTGATGGGCCATCTCAGCCATACTTAGGTCTGTGCATTTTTTGGGCTGAACTGACCAAACCGAGCAAACCGGAACGAATAGTCGGTTTTGGTCTGATTTGGACAGGTACTAGTTTGGATTTGGTTTGGCAAAAGAAAAATCGAAAAGTTCGGTTTGGTCTTAGTTTTGAACTTTTCTAAGCCGAAATTGACTGAACCAAACCGATTGTATATATATATATATATATATACAGCCAACTTGAATCAAGCAGATGATTGGGCCTCGGATTTTTAATCCAAAATTTGGGCCCAAATTTAGTATTTCACAACCTTACGTAAGGTTCGAATCTCACACGATGTTGAAAATAGTAAAAGTGTAAAACAAGTTGAGAAATTAAGAAAATTTTGATGTGCAAGTAGAACTTATAAAACTATCGAAACCGACCAAACCAAATTGAAACTGAATCGAATCGGGTTAGTTTGGTTTAACAGTTGGATGATTTGATTTGGTTTGAACATTTAGAAACCAATTAGAACTGATTTGATTTATGATTTTGGTCCAAAATCGATTATATCGAACCTAATACACACCTAGCCCTACTAATAGCCTTAATCTCAATTTTTTTGCAGAGGGAGAGAGTGCAACATGATACTATGAAAAATAAATTAATTAATAAATAAATAGTTCAACTTGGAGATTACAACTTGAATTCCAACTTATCCATCACCATATCGAATTGTCATAAAAGAAATTTCATTCTATAACTAGATGAAAATCTCGATTAAAAATAGCTCTTGCCTTTAGAAATGTGAAAAAAAGTAATGTTTCTTTTATGAAGCGGTTGAAGTTTTTTAAGGCATTTCAGTCCTTTAAAATCTTTCTTTAATTTTGGCGAGGTGATGCTCTAGAATCTTGAATTGATTATTTAACGGAATATAATTTTAGAGTACCTTTAAAACCCACCCACCAAATCTTTGAGTTCACCCATGCCAAAGTACATTGAATGCTTTGAATCAGACAATGGAGATTGTTTATTATCTCAATCTTTCACACGATGGATTTTGAGATCATGGGTGTACCATCAGACGGTCGATTTTTAATTTCATGTGGTACACACTCAAAAAAGTGACCTTAAAGTCAATTTTAAGCGTACACGTGATGTTAAGGTCGTTTTTCTGAGACGTGTGCCATAGGAAATAAAATGCTGACCGTTTGATGGTACGCCCATGATCTCATGATCCTTTGTGTGAAAGGTTGGGAGGATAAACGATCTCCATAGTCCGAATCAATGAAGTCAATGTGTTTTAGCATGAGTGAACTCAAAGATTTCGCAGGTGGATTTAAGGGTACTCATAATTTTAAAGCGATGAGGAGATTCTCACAATCCCGAAACACAAAAAAAAACTCTCCATCGAGGATTTAATGTTGAATATATATCGGCATATCAATTGGGTCCCAAGCTGATATGTATAGGCCAAAATAGTTGATATTTAAGCACCTTTTTTATTTTTTGCCTAACATAAAAATTTTTGTATGGCATTTTTGGTATTTTGGCGAGTCATATCCGATATATATGGGATATGACCTGATATGGTCCGATATTTGAAATTTGATTCGATGTTTGACCTCATACTAAACCAGGGTTTGTATCCAAATCGGATGGGGCCTAGCCCGGTACATACTGACCGATATGTATTGAATATGGGCAAGGTTTAAAATCATGAGTCTCTATTATAAATTACAAATAAAATGTGTCCCTGAGCAATTTTGCTTGCATGTTTAGAGGCTATTGATCTCTCTGTTGGTTTGAGTGACAGAGATGCCACTTGTACAACTCCTAGGGTGTGCGTTATATACACCGTATAACAAACATATTAAGGTTACCTATTAATATATGACTTTAGAGATTGTAACTTATGGATGTGAAAATCTTCTTTCTCACAAGTTCTCTATTCTTCTCTAAGCCAATCACCGTCGGATCCACGTGGCGTGTAGATAACACCGTCTTCTCTGTCGCTTTTGTAAGTATAAATTTTTTTAATCTTATTTTATATGATTAGATTCCAGCATTTTTTTTGTTTAATCTTATACTCGTTGCCGGTATTAAAAGATGAAAAGGGTGATGAAGGGAAAGAATTAAAAAAAAAAAATAATAATAAATAAAAATTCGGTACCCGCCGGTGATGTCGCCGGCTAGAGTTGGTCGGTCGCCAGACGCTGGCGAGCCACCAGGCTGCCATTGCTGGGTGGTCTTTCCCCTTCCTGTTTCTTCTTTCTTATATGCTAGAGTTTCCTAGTGCACATGATTTATAAATAGTGGACCTGTCGGGTATAGATGGGTCCGGCTCAATACTGGACCGGGTTCTTGATCGGGTCTAGACCTTTTTGAGTCGGGTCCATTCGGGTAGCTATTAGGCCGGATCTAGATGGGTCTTGTTCAATGTTGGACCAAGTCTAAATCGGGTCTGGATTGTTTTGAGTTGGGTCCATTCGGGTAGCTATTGGGCCATATCTGGATAAGTCTTGGTTTAATACTGGACCGAGTCTAGATCAGGTCTGGGCCCATTTTTGGACCGCTTGCCAACAGTTTTTGGACTTGCTCTAATCGGGTCTGGTCTGAGTCCGAACCAAGTCCATTAATTTGCCTAATACAAAGGTATAAATTTTAAATATTTTTTGAGGTGGGGGATTCCAACTCCCAACCTCTTCTCCAAGAGGTAGCATGAGACTACTCTAAACCAACCTTGCTAACAGCAAGTTGATGCAATACGTTTCAATATAAAAGCATATGTATTGAACATTTACAACCTCTTTTTGGGTTGTTTTGAAATTTTTTTTTAACATTGATAATATTTTTCTCTTTTGTAAAATATAAGCCTTTAGATAGTATGTTCTCTTACTGAACTACCTTCTGACAAAATATCACATATTTTATTGATTCGAATGGTCTAATTTGATTGGTCAAACGTGCGCACCAGCGTAATTTTTAAAACTGCAATAGTTTGACTATCTCTTTATTTTGGCAATAACTTGCTCATTACTTATCGGATTTAGGCCCAAAAGTAGTCTATTTGAATCTACTCGATGAGATCTACTAATTGAACCAATCGAATATCTTTTTTGACTGTTTGATCTGCTCAGAAATTTGTGAATATCATTCATAATATTTAATTATTGTCAGCCCCGATGATTTTTTTTTTTTTTTATATTCTATTATGAGATGTGGATGAGTGATCATTCACAGTTGATTGGTTGTGGGTTATGCACATTATTGTGTTATCCAGTATGACATGCATCCTAGGATATTTTATTAATTAATCAAATTGTATTAGATCGAGCCTATATATTTTTTTTTCTGTATTTTATAAATTGGTGAATACATGAATACGAACCTGCACCCTTATGGAGATGTACCTATGGCGCAAACGATCAAAAGGCGGGATGGAGCTCTTAGGAGATGTGTGTCAATTGATGTGAAAGAGTAGTTCTATTAGTTTCATAGGGTGTTGCATTCATATAATGACTCAAGTTATAATAAATGGTTCTAGTTGTGGAAGAATAGTTTTAGGGCTTAAACTATAGATCCACATGAAAACTATTTATGAGCTCAAGTCATTTCAAGATTACTCGATAACGCAACTTTATGTTCGTGAATATTTTATCTTATTATTTATGTGAGATGTAATTGGTTGAATGATTGACTCATTTACCTTGATAATCTTCGATGATCCTGTTGAGATTATCTTGCGTAATTCACTCATCGTATATTTGGATAGACACCTAGATGAGTAGGTCATATTTGTCATTGAGACTATTAATGGTAAGATACTCAACAGTTATGTGATTAATCTTGGTTATTTTTATTATGCCCAATTGGATATGTGATACTTTCAAACCGATCTAATAACTGCTAAAGTCATCTCAATATGTGATTAATCTTGATTATTTTTGTAATGCCCCATCGGGTATGTGATACTTTCAGACTGATCTAACAACTGCTAAAGTCATCTCAACATTGAGAAATCATTTTAAAATTTTGGAGAATACTAATGAAGATTGCGCATAAAATGTAATATTATTGTCCAATAATTAACATTTTTTTTTTTGAGATAGTGGTAAAAATGGCTACGAAATCCTTATTTGCTGACTTGATTAAGACTGAGAAGTTATATGGCAATAATTACGATGATTGGTCTCGTCTGATGAGAATCTTTTTGAATGAAAAAAATATCTAATATGCCATAGAAGAAATCATGGATGAGCCCAATGAGAATGTACCCATTGTGGCTATGAAAGTTGCATATGAGAAGTATAAAAAATGATTGAAACATAATCGCACAGCCCGGAACCTTATCCTTCTGAGTCTTCACAAAGAACTCTTTCATACATATAAGTCTTATCCTACTTCAAAGGAGTTATGGGACGCTCTTTACGATGCGCATGCTAAAAAATCTAATGCAAGGATTCGTGCTATGAAAATGGAGTTTCAAGCACATCGTATGCCCCAAGGGTGTATGACTAAAGACCACATTCATAAGATGAATAAGATGATAGCAGACCTTAGGAGTGAAGAGAGTAACTTGAGTGAAAACCAAACAATCAATACCATGTTAAGCTTCTTACTCTCCTCTTAGGAATTTATTAAGAAAATTCTCAATCACAATGAGTCTATCAAAACCTTCAGAGATTTATGTTGTCACCTAGAGCACGAGATGAAAAAGCTCCTCTTATCCATTACACCGAGGATCGAAAATGCAAAGCTCCCACTGGCAAATTTCGAAAGAATAAGAAACCTTGAAATGATAAGAAGAAAGGTGACACCGATCCACCTCCATCTACTAAAGCAAAACCTAAGAATTGTCCTTACCATAAGAAAATGTCTCGTGATCAAATCAAGTGTTTTGTATGTAGTGAAGCCAGTCATTATGCCAGAGAGTGTAAGATGAGAAAAGATGTTACAAAGGTTGTATCTATCTCTTATCCTCCCGTTTATTTCTTTGTTTGTTCTGAAGTTCTTATAGTTGATACTTCATCTTTTCAATAGATTGTAGACTCTGGAGCAACCAAGTACATCGCGAGGGATCGGGTAGGATTTTCTGACTTCCATCTCGTTGCTGTTGGATGCTACAAAGTCTATATGGGAAATAACTCGTCTGAAGACGTCCTCAGACTTGGTGCGTACTACCTTCAGAAGCGTATTAGACAAACGTTGATTCTTCAAGACACTTTATAAGCTCTAGGGATGAGAAGAAATTTAATATCTATTTCTTGTTTAGTTATAGATGATTTGGATCTTAGATTTTGTCATTCTAGAGTGTCTTTTCGTAAAAATAATATTTTATTTGGTTGGAGCAATTTAGTTAGGGACCTCTTTGCTTTAGACATTGCTGATTCATCTATTATTAATTATTCATCTTTACTTCATATTGTTGCCTTATCTGATGCCTTTATCACTTCTGAATCCTTTAAATGACACGCTAGATTAAGTCACATAGGTAGAGATCGAATGTCTAGATTGGCCAAAGAAGGTCTTTTGGGTTCTTTAACTAAAATTGATTTGCCAACTTGCGAGTACTGTATAATTGGTAAGGCCTCTAGAAAATCCTTTCCTAAGACAACCAGATCTCAAGGTCTTCTTTAAATTGTGCATACAGATATATATGGACCTTTTAATAAACGTGCCAGAAATGGATGTTAATACTTTATATCTTTTATTGATGATTTTTCTCAGTATGGGCATATATTTCTTATATTACAAAAATTTGATGCACTTGTGTTTTTTCAAAGATATAAACAAAAGTTAAAAATTAATTGGACCATAGAATTAAAGTGCTTAGATCAGATAGAGGTGGTGAATATAATTCTGAAAATTTTAAACTATTTTATGAAAGTGTTGACATCCTTAGGTAGTTCACCATGACCTATGTTCCACAACAGAATGGAGTGGCAGAGAGAAGGAATAGAACTCTTCTTGACATGGTAAGATCAATGATGACACATGTTAATCTTTCTGCGAGCTTTTGGGATGACGCACTACTAACGGCCTTCTATGTCTTGAATAGAGTCCCTTCTAAGTTGGTTCCAAAATCCCCGCATGAACTTTGGATAGGAAGGTCACCTTCTCTGGGTAATCTACGCCCTTGGGGATCTCTAGGTCATGTACTAATCTCTGCGCCCAATCGAAGTAAATTGAATAGTCGAGCCGTCGAGTGTATTTTTGTACACTGTCCAGATAATTCAAAGTATTATATCCTAGTCCATGAAGAGCATGGAGGTTCGATTGAGGTCGAATCTCGTGATGTTACCTTCATAGAGGATAAATATCCCAGCAGAAAGCGTCCCAGGATCGATAGTGAATTATATGAATTGTCGGACACAACTCATGATAGCGGGAGCTCATATGAAATTAATGAGAATGCCCTTGTTGATCCCGTAAACAGTGGGAGCATTCTTTAAGGTGATCCTGAGGTTCGAAGGAGTACACGTGGTAGAATTCCTCGCTAATTTTTTGAGATTGAAGGGAAATTATTCTCGTGTGTAGCCATAGATGATGATGAACTTGAAACTTATTAGCATGTCATGACTTCTCCTAATTGCGACGATTGGGTAATTGCAATGAATGAAGATATAGAATCTATGAGGAAGAACCTTGTGTGGGAGCTTACTGATTTACCTCCTGGTCGTAAATCCATTGGTAACAAATGAGTCTTTAAAATTAAGAGGAATGCAGATGGTTCCATAGATAAATTTAAGGCCCATTTAGTTGCCAAAGGATTCACGCAGATTGAGAGAATTGATTATGATAAAATATTTTTTCTTGTGTCTCGATTTCTCTCAATTTGAATGATCTTATCTTTAGTTACGTGCATGGACTTAGAACTCCATCATATGGATGTTAAGACCACTTTCCTAAATGGTGATCTAGAGGAAGAGATTTTCATCCAACAACCCATTGGTTTTACTGAGAAGGGTAAGACCTCCAAAGTGTGTAGACTTTTAAAGTCTCTTTATGGGTTGAAGCAGTCCTTTAGGCAATGGTACTGTATTTTCATACGACCGTTAACTCGTTTGGCTTTCTTATGAGTGAGAAAAATGATTGTGTGTATATTAAACAGTTTGGTAGACATTTCATCATTTTTTTATTATATATTGATGACATCCTCTTAGCTGGTAATGATAAGTGTTTATTTGCTTCTATCAAAGAATGGATGTCCTCTAACTTTGAGGTGAAAAACTTAGGTAAGGTAAATTTCATTTTGGGCATTAAAATTGTTAGGAATCATTCTAAAAGGTTCTTAAGTCCTTCTCAGACTTCTTACGTAGAAAGAATCCTTGACCGTTTTCGTATGAGTAATTCCAAACCGATAGAGACTCTAATGGATAAATATGCGAAGTTGAGGAAGGATATGTGTCCCAAAATAGATGCTGAGAAATTAGCTATGTCTGCTGTCCCTTATGCTAGCGCTGTTAGTAGTCTCATATATGTCAAGCGGTGCACACATTCTGATATTTGTTATGTAGTTGGATTGGTCAGTTGTTATAAGAATAATCCAAGCTAATTACATTGGCATGTTGTCAAATGGATCTTTTGATATCTTAGAGGCACTAAGGATTTGATGTTATGCTATAGAAGCATTGATTTGAGAGTGCACGCATACTCTGATGCTGCTTATGGAGATGATCTTAATGAGGGAAAATCCACCTTTGACTTCATATTTTTAATGGGAGGTGGAGCTATTTGATGGAGTAGCAACAAACAGTCGTGTAACGTGCTCTCCAACATGGAAGCTGAATATGTTACTGCTTGTATTGCGGTTCAAGAAAGAGTTTGGATCCTAAGATTATGCAGAGGCTTGGGTGTTATTCCTCGCGCCCAAGGCCACTTTCTCTCAAGATGGATAATAAATTTGCCATCGATTTAGCGAAGGATCCCAAATTCTACAAGAAATTGAAGCACATCGAAGTCAAGTATCATTACATCAGAAATCTTGTCATGGACAAGTATATCATACTCCATCAAATTCCTTCTAGAGAAATGTTGGCAGTTCGTATGACAAAACTCATTGCCAGAGATGTCTATGAGATACATGTTAGGCATATGACTTTATGTAAACTTTGAGTGAGTAGACTCAAAATTGTGCAGGTGTCAGTGGGAGTCATGGTGTCATTACTATTTCATATTTTTCATTTATACATGGTTGTTATTTATTGGACATAGATATTATTTTATGATTATATTTTATTTTTATATTACAATTTAGTTATTTATACGTAATGTGAATAATTTATTATCTTTATCAGTATATATATATATATATATATATATATATATATATATATATTCTTATACTAATCATTGTGTGATTGCACGAGTAGGTGCAATCACCTCTACGTGAGAAAAATAATCTTTCGTCAGCAGGTCAGTTGCTCACTCGCACGGGCTAATCACAAGTCTGGAATTACAGAAAGCGATAGGTTACACGAGTAGGTGATAACCACCTCCAAATGACTCCATACGGGAGTAGTAACTGTTAAACAGTATTGCACATGGGTGTGAGTTGCGTTTGGGGATGAGACCTAGAGTCGAATGATGCATTCACTGGTATGATCTAGTGATGATGTCATGACCTGAATGAGAACCAGACTAGTGTTGTTGATAGATGTCAGTTAGCATGTGTAATGTAGAACTGACGAGCACTGATTGAGTTCAGTTTGTCTACTTTACGGCGTGGATAAACGACCAAGTGTTCGGAGCATCGAGTGCTCCTGGATTTCCTTACCTACTGCTACCTAATCCGATTTGATCAGTGCATAGTGTGAGCTGTTAGTCTCGTAGGTGACTTTCGTGCCCTTAGCTACCTACCTTTAGGTATATGAGGATTAGATTGGGTGTCGCTACTTTAGTGTATAATGATGATGATTGTGACTAATATGATTGGGTGCATGTACTGCTAGGAAAGCAGCTTAGTTGAAATCTGAACTACGTAGTTGCATAGGGAAGTTCCTTTACATCAACACCAGGCTCCTAGGGCCAATGATACACACTTGTAAGATTTATCTGCCAGCATCATAAATTACACAAGATTTAAACGACAGTTTTTTTTTGTTTGAAAATATATGTATTTATTAAATATTTTATTTTCAAAATGAATTCGAGGAAATTGTTTCAAATTTCTTTTGATAAGTTAAATAAGTGCGTATAGTATAAGATTGCGATTTTAGATTGAAAGTCGTATATTTTGGTGTGGTCATGCGGACTAGGGCAGGCATAGGAAAGCTTGAATGATGGCGCACTAGAAAGATGTCATGCAGACTAGGGCAGGCATAGGAAAGCTTGGTCATGGGGAGTAGGGCAGACATAGGAAAGCTTGGTCATGCGGACTAAGTTTTCATCTTTCTAGTGCGCATACACCTGGGTGAGAGATATGCAATCTCGGTTGGTCCCACTCCACAAGTCCTTTGTTTTGTAAGGACTATCACGATTCTATTTTTAGGCTCTAGAGAACTTGTTAATCATGACACTACTCCCTACGAGGTTGAGTGAGAGATGTTGGTTTGAGTGGTAGAGATCCTACTTGTATAACTCCTAGGGTGTGAGTGATATACATCGTATAACAGCCATATTAAGTTTACCTATTAATATATGGTTTTAGAGATTGTAACTTACGAATGTAAAAATCTTCTTTCTCACAAGTTCTCCCCTCTAAGCCTAAACCCTAGAGTTGTGATTATTCTTCTACGGTGCTATCAATCACCGTCGGATCCACGTGGCGTGTAGATAACGCCGTCTTCTCTGGTAGTTGGCGGCTCGGATCAACGAGCATTAAATTATCTTAATTTTTTTCGAAGTGTGTAAAATCGATTGCGATCCACCCATTGCTTCCGCGCAATTAGGGATCTCAAATCCCAACACTCTCATCCTACTCTGTGTTTTTTACCATATTAGCAACTTAATTCATGGATTTGGAGAGTGATTATGTACTTAAGTGCCACATGTAACAAATTCATGGTGTTTCCTTCACTCCCACCTTCGATTATCAGTAAGGGTGCATATTCGGTGAACCAAGCCAAACCAAAAATTTTGCTTTTCGGTTCAGCTCAGTCTGAATCAAGGGGTCAAACTCGGTACCAGTATCGGGTATTGATCCATGGTGGACCGATACATTTCGGCCGAGACGGATCGGCCGATACCGAGTTGTATCGGTGTTAATTATTATTATTTTTTTTTAAGAAAATAGAGGCATAGGCCAATACTGATACCGATACCCAAGTTGATACTTGATACGTATCAGCGCATATACGTATCGGTTTGCCGAAAAACCGATGCGTCTCGCCGATGTGTATGGGTATAGGCCGATATTTGATACCATGGTCTGAATTAAAACTGAACATTTACAAATTAGTTCGATTTCGATCCGATTAAATTTTGAGAACTCAAAATTGAACCCAAAAGAATTGGTTTGGTTCAGTTTAGTATTGGTTTCAATATTTTTTACTTTTCTTTCTTGTTTTTTTGTTTTGTTTTGTTTTGGGTTACTTTTCTAAACCTACCCACCCGTTTTTACGTTTTCGGCCACCAATCAAAACCAAACCGATTGGGAATTGTTTTAGTTTTGGATCGATTCGCTTCGGTGGACCGGTTTTTCTGTCGGTTTTGGTTTTTGATGCAAAACTTGCACCGCTTGTTATGAGGACCCTATCAAATACTTCGACAGTCTATTGATTTCTAACTAATGGAATTTACCCACTAGTTAACTCAAACCCTTTGTTCTAAATGATCTCTCCTATCAAAAGCTTACCTAGAATGGTGTTATTGGGTCCCTGTACAACCCTCGTGGGCCCGAGGGGGACCGCGCTCGAAATGCTCTCCCAACATTTAAAAACATTGAGTATCTTCCATCACGAATTGATTTTGATCGGAATGGTAGCTCAACGGGGTATAAGATCCTACAAGTGGTCTCAGAGCTAGGTGAGGGGTTTAGTCTTGGGTGGTATTAGTGATGGAGGGATCGTCGGGTCCATGGACAACCTCATGTTGGCCCGGGGGGGGGGGGGGGGGGTCGCGCTTGGAACTCTCCCCAACCATAGTTACTTAGTTCATTGATTCACTTGATTCAAATTCGGGTTCACAATGTGAAATTCACTATTAATTTCATAAACTTTTTTTGGTTCAAATCATCTTTTTATGCTTTCAAAACTTTATTATAAGTAAAGTACTCAACATTAATTTGGCAATTCACTTGTTATGTTGAATTCAATTCGCTTTATTCAATTCGCGATTCGATGGGTTAATGAGCGAATTAAGTAACACAGCTCTGAACACCTTAAAGCATTGAGTTGTGTCTCTTCCATCATCAATTGATTTTGGTCGGAATGGTAGCTCAATGAGGTATAAAATCCTATATATGTCATAGCTATAGGTTATTGTCCTCAAGGTGCTAGCTACATTTCAATTTCTAGATGTCATCCATGGCTTTGGAAGTTGAAACCACAACCATGGGAAAAAGATGACACATTTTGATTGTCTTGCTCCATTGAATCCATTTTCTTATTCATCAAAGTGAGGATTTTAGATTTCCATGAGCAAGCCTTTCTTCATTGAGCTCTCAGTGCATGAAGACCAGTTTGTTGGAAATGGCAGCTGGGAACTTAGTCTGCCAACTTGGTTTCCTAAAATTCAAATTAAGAGCATTCACAAGAAACTAGAAAGCATGCACAAAATAGCATTCATGGATGCATCCAACATTCTTCATACAAATATATATAAAGAAGTCCCAGACTATGCGTCTGAGTCCAACCCTAACCATTGCACTCGGTCTGGTTGGGAAACATGTGACACCTATAAGAACGATCAGGTGTCACGACAACTTGGACGAAATCAATTACGTGTCATACAACAAATTTGGGCATGATCCGACACATATCCACGATGGATTAATTAAAATACCGATTTTTCGGTACATATTACTACTAAAAATATATTTATTGGAGACGGCCAAAAGTCGTCCCATTATTGGCACGTACCAATATTTTATTATCTGAGACGGCTTAAAGCCGTCTCCAATAAATTTTTTATTTTTTTAATATTATTATTTTTTTCCCCAGGCACCATATTATCCAACAGTAACATTCATAACCTGTAAATAAAAATAAATAATAAACAAACAAAAAAGGCTAAAATCTCATATATCATGACAAA
Organism: Chloranthus sessilifolius; assembly: GCA_021018995.1. Classification (NCBI taxonomy): domain Eukaryota; kingdom Viridiplantae; phylum Streptophyta; class Magnoliopsida; order Chloranthales; family Chloranthaceae; genus Chloranthus; species Chloranthus sessilifolius. The sequence goes on along the minus strand of CM037597.1, from coordinate 24,633,015 downwards.
CTTCAACTATACTTTTCATTATTCAATACATAAAAATTGATTTACATAAAACTAGCTTATAATCCCATTTCAGCTTTAATTTCCACTGTAGGATCCCTAGATTTGGTGGCCTCTGGGACACTCCTCTTAGAATTAGCCTTAGTTGCCTTTGTATCATCCCACGCCTAAGTAGCTGGTCTTCTATGCACCGCCAAAAAGGAGAGCTGTCACATGATATCCTGCTTCAAACATCATATAGTTGGATATATTATGGTGACACACCAATTATATGAGAATGACAACTGTTTTTTTTTTAACTCACTGGCCAAATTATATAACTCGAGTGGGCCCAAAAATAATACCCATCGGGTAATTGGATACTAATATGTATGGTTGTGTGCTTACTTTTAAAAAAAAAGTTTAATAGTAACCTTGATTGAAGAAACTCATCAGTTGAAACTCACCTCAAAATGTCAAAATTGCACATGCTAGGACCTGCTTCTTTAAAAGTTTGTCCTCAATTTATTCTTTGCGCTAAACAACTGCAATATGATCATACATGCTAGGACCTCCTTGATGGAAATAACTCAAACCAAGCAATGGAAGTCATAGCCATCAAGTGAAGACCAATGAAGATAAATTATTGCTTTATGTCATTTAAATATAATCCTTACATTTAGCTTTTGAGTTTGTTCTAGCTCCAAAGAAGAGTCCACGGGCCAAAACATTGTACCACACTAATTCCTAAGGCTTAGACTAAACGCCCACAAAACAAACGGGGTAAAAATTGTATGCAATGATTGTTCATGGATTAGTTGGTAATCACTGGGGTTATTAGATTATTAATCTCATCATCTGCAATTTGATGGAAACTAGCAGAGAAACAAATCATATATAACCGCCAACATTGAGGATAGAGGACTAAGAGACCATAAAAATACATTTTACCATAATAATCTCCTCCATTGCCATTTGGTTCAACAAAAAATCAAATAGCGAAGATCTACATATAACTAAAATAAAACAAGCACCAGTTGAGTCCATCAATAGACATTTTGTTTTTCATTTTATATAAGAGATCAATAATATATATATATATATATATATATATATATATATATATATATATATGGACAAGGCTTGTGTACCCCAATGATCCATTTTGAGCTCCATGTGGCACCCAAAACACTGTTTTGGTGTTATATAGAGCTTGGATGCATTCTATAAAAAAAATAATAATAATAATTGTTTGGGGCAAAGTCAAATATTAATTGATTTAAATTGTCTGAATTTGAAGGGACAGAAAAAGCATGGTGGAGATAAGTTTTTGAATTTATTTTTTTTAAAAGAAAACCTAAACGAAACAACCTTGCTCCATGTGGCACCAAAATAATGTTTTGGGTGCCACATGGTGCTCCACGTGAAAAACCAACAAAGTACAACAATGTCATGACCTTAAAAATGATTTGTTCTAGAAAATCAAAGATTAAAAAAAAAAGGATATCTAAAAGGCAAAAACTCATAAAGTACGGATTTTATCATTGCTGTAGTATCTGCACTCACCCACTAGTGCTAAATATCCAAGATGGCTCGCCTTGTCATAAGCCCTGATTCCCAAAACCACAAAGGGTAGCTCATGTTGGATGTAACCCTCTTAAAAGATTCAAAGATAGAAAAAAAATTCATTCACACGAGAGAAATTAACAATCAAATGTTTAATAAACTATATTAGGCAATTAATTTCAATCAAGGTTTGAGCATACCTTGCCGATGAGAATGGGTCCGGTGAGAATCCCGATGAGAATGGTCCAATGAGAATTATGATTTCTTCCGATAAGCTGTTGCTTATATCTTGAAGGCAATACTACCTCATTTTTATCTCCCTCTATTCAATGGGCACGATTGCATTGGATGGAGATGAAGAGGGGACGTTGTCCTCTTTTATAGCATGCCCTTGAATCCTAACCCATCAAGGATTCAAGGGAGAGGTGTATCACTAGAATAAGGGGATTGGCTAACCGCAAACCAATCTTGTCGAAATTGACTCCTAAAGTTGCGTGGAGTGGAATCTCGTTACCAACAAAAACTCTAACTCTTTAGTCAATCAATGTAAAAAGGTAAAAGTTATTATGTTGGTCACAAATACCCAACAATCTCCCACTTGAACCACACATTAACTTTAATATATATATATATATATATATATATATATATATATATGTAATAATAAAACAAAAAGAAAACAAGGAAAATATTATGATTGACTTAGTTCAAAAGCGGATGACCATCCTTTAAAGTTTTGTAAAAAATATTGACTTTCGAGACTTTGACGTAATGTACATTCTCCCAAGTTCAGTAACAATCTTAATGTCGGATCATGAATGCCGATAATATATTATTTCATCAAATCTCATTATGACAGTTCCATAGTCAAGACACTAATATAATTAATAAACTTGAGATCTTGTTGTGGTTTTAGTGATATCAGGAAATATCCACTTTAATGTAACTTCTTGTGTATAACTCCTCATTCGTCCTGCTTCATACCCTAAGTTATACTATCCTGATATATTACAACATGCGCCATGTGAAACCATCACTCACCTATCTGGACAAAAGCTATACAAATCGTTGTGCCTAATCACGATAGCTCAAGCAACCTTATTTGAGCACCTATGCTCCCAAGCAACAACATTGTATATACACAAATAATAATAATAATAATGGTACCAAAATAAATACATCAAATAAAAAAAGCATAATGTTTGCAATAAAAGTGTCATAAAAGAAGATAATATATTGTGGAATCAGAAACTCTCATTCAAATAGTGTACTCGAGTGTCTCTAACACTCCCATCTAGATCATATGCGCCTTTTAAACTTTTGGAGCTAATCCTTTGATAAGAGGGTATGTAATCATCTCTTCAGTTGACAAATGAGAAATTTTAATAATCCCTTCCTCCATTTTCTCACGAACTATAAGGTATTTAATTTCAATGTGTCAGTTACTTTTGACAATCCTCTCACTCTTGATGAAATCGGTAGTAGCCTTATTTTCACAATAAATTACAATAGGTCATTTAATAGAATCTATAACCTTTAGTTCTCCAATGAAGCTTTTCAATCGCATAGCATGACGAGTAGCCTCATGACATCCGACAAACTCTGCAAACATGGTGGAATCAATAGTTATGATTTGTTTTGAGCTCCTCCAAGATACAACTCCATCAACAAGCTTGAAGATGAAACCTGAAGTAGACTTCTGAGTTTCTAAGCACCCAACATAGTCAGAATCTATGTATTCGACAACCGCAAGCTCGCTTGACCTTTTATAAACTAGCATGAAATCCTTAGTTCTTTGCAAATACCGTAAGACTTTCTTCATGTCTTTAAAATGAGTAATACCAGGATTTCATTAAAATCTTTCAAGTATTTCAACAATAAATGCGATTTCAGATCATAAGCATACCATTGCATACATTAAGGTTTCAACAACAAAAGCATATTCAGAGACATTTACTTACGCCTTTTCGATTTCATTTCTTGGACATTGACTTTCACTAAAAATATCGCCTTTAACAACAGGAGCATCACCGGGTGTACAATTTTTCATATGAAATATTTTGAGAAATTTATTAGTATAAGCTCTCTGCTATAAGCCTAAAAGTCTAACACCTCGATCTCTATGGATCTTAATTCTAAGAATATATTGAGCATTCTCTATAGCTTTCATATCAAAACTCTTTGAGAGAAAAAGTTTCGTTTCGTGTAGGAGATGAATATCGCTGCTAGCAAGAAATATGTTATCAACGTAAAGAACGAGAATGACGAAATGCGCTTTAACCCTTTTGATGTAAATGCATTGGTCCATAATATTTTCTTTAAAGCCAAATTGGATCATAATTTTATTAAATTTTAAATACCATTGCCATGAAGCCTGCTTTAATCCATAAATGGATTTCTTCAATCTGCAAACAAAATTCTCTTGTCCATGTGCAACAAAACCTTCTGGCTGAGACATAAATTTCCTCTTCCATATCACCATTCAAGAATGCCGTTTTAACTTCCATTTGGTGCAACTCGAGATCGTAGTGGGCAACGATCACAAGGATGATCTGTAGTGAATCTTTTGATAACACCGAAGAGAATGTTTTATTAAAATCAATATAAGGTCTCTGTGTAAACCCCTTGGCAACAAGTTTTACCTTGTACTTTTCAATATTTTCCTCTGAGTCTCTTTTAATTTTGAAAACTCATCTCATTAAATTTCTTTATGACTATCAGGAAGAGCAGAGAGTTCTCAAACATGATTCTTCTTCATAGATTGCAACTCCTCTCTCATGACCTCTTGCTAATATTGAGATTTGCCGCTCTCCATAGCTTTGCAGAAGGAAGTAGGGTCATCAAAAGCTAGATCAACATCGTTATCCTCTTGCACATAAACTTCATAATCAGATGATATGACAGATGGTTGCTCTTCAGGAGCAGATGGAGCTAGAGTGGATCTTCACTCTCTTTAAAGTAATTGGATGCTCTTCAGGAGCAGATGGAGCTAGAGTCGGTGTACTCGATGTCCCCATGTCATGAGGAACAGATACAGGCATGGAGTTTTCATTGGGTTCAATAATGGGAGGGGGAATGAGAGCCATAGAAAAAGCAGGTAAAGAAGGTTCAAAGAGAATAGGTAGAACAATATTACGGTCTTCTTGGAAGACTGTGTGACAACCCGGATTTCGGCACCCCGAAACTCGTGCCATCAGCACGATCATCTTGACCGTGCCCCTTAGCTAAGCACGGAACATTGGCATATCAAGCAAAAATGAAATAGTAAATGAAACTGTGAAATTTAAATCTATATAAAAGTATTTCTCAAAAGACAGTTCTACCCTCATGCCTCTGCATGAATGGAGAACTGATCCGAACCATCGATCATAGCAAATCATCACGGATGGTTCACCCCAAAAGAATAATCTCAATTTATATGTGTACATTGTTTAGCCAAAACAAGGCTTGACATACCAAGCCGTACAAATCTCTATCCAAAAGCCCTCAAAGCGGCACAACGGAGTCCTCTAGAAGAAGTCCTTAGAAGGTGGCTCCAACTCTTCACCGGCCGCAAGGTCCGACTCACCGGGGTCAGCGTCTCCTGAAGCCTCGGCAGCTGCTAGTAGTGGACCTGCGACGTATAGTCTATAGGGTGAGCTACATCCTAGCTCAATAGGGAACAAAATACAGTTGAACATATAAATTATTACTCACATATATTCCATGATATGCCATGCATGATGTGTCTATGCAGTTACTGATGAAAATAGTTAAAAAGCATTACATTTTTACTGGTAGTTTACTCATGTCTTTTATTTATTAATGAATGATGCTGAAAAGGCCTAAAGCAAAACTTAAACTTTCAACTTAAGTAATCCCCGAGCAATATAGCATCGAGCCCCGATGAGATACCCATCATCGTCATCTATATAGACACTTTTAACGTATTCCCTGGGAATATAAATAGTACCTAAGCCCCTTTCCCCTGGGGATGGGTGGCGGGGTTTCACTTGTCTGAATCAACACCCCTGGGGTGTGCTTACTGTGTACGGATAAGCCTCCGCACAGGCCTATGGTTTTGCCGCCATATCGGTCACGGATATCCTGTCGTGTCAGTCGTGGATATCCCGCCACATCGGTGGGGTACCCTATCAAACCTCAAATAACAAAAATATCGGTGCCTTACATATAGTTATTCACCGTGTAAATGTGCTACCTTATATCAGTTAGGCCCTATCAAACATGATCCAATCTTGGATACATCCCTGAGATGTATCCATTCATTTGCATCACACCTGATGCTCTTATCTCCTTACTTCTTCATCCCCTGGGGATGGCTCATTATGATTACTTTTATTGGTGTCACACACACACACACTTCTTCACACCTCTTTATAAAACATTTGAAATTAAATCTATATCACTACATACATGCTCTTGTAAAATAAGGTACATGTTCAAGGAGTTCCCTACCTAAAGTCTTCGTTTGATCAACGCATCAAGGTCCCACGTGGCTCCTTGTGCACTTGCTCACACGTACCACCTATGGTACCACATAACATGTGAAACACATCACTACGGATGCAATAAAGGAGGTTCAAAACCCCCCAAGAATCTCAAAGTCAAACTCAGAACTCAACATAAACTGGCCCAGTCGATTAATCGATTTCCAAAATCGATTAATCGAAAGTCAATATCGATTAATCGATTATCAAATCGATTAATCGAGATTTTCATTCGATTAATCGAAACCCAATTCGATTAATCGAAATTCTTTGCTCTATCAAGTCGATTCTCAATTCGAGTAATCGAGTTTCCAAAATCGATTAATCGATCCCAAATCAATTAATTGAAATTATAAATTGATTAATCGAATCTTCATTTCGATTAGTCGATTTCATCAAGCCCATCTCTTTTCTTCACTGGAGTCCACTGTAGGCACCCAGTCGATTAATCGATTCTCAATTCGATTAATCGAAAACCAAAGTCGATTAATCGAAACCCAATTCGATTAATCGAAATCGGGGTCCTCTGACTTTTCAACTTCCTGGCTAATTTCGATTAGTCGAAACCCAATTTTGATTAATCGAAATTGCCAGATTCAGCCCCCTTTTGGCTGTTCTTCCCAATCTCTCCTCTTACTTTTTCCTCCATCTTTCTAAGGATAAAGGCTTAGAATCTAACCCCAATCTAACCTTTTGATCTATGCATTTAAACTACAAAAATTTACCTTCAATCTATCTCAAATTGATTTCAAATCAAGTGGTTGGAAAGGCTAGGGTTCCAGCTTTAGCTTGAACGTATTCTCCGCGTCGAATCGGTCTCTTTAATGCTAGAATCCCCCTTCCAATCACTCACAATAACTCTTGTTCAACCTCTTTACTCCTCTCTCTCTCTTCTTTACTCCTCTCTCAACAACCAAAATTATAGATTTTAGGGTTATCTCTTTCCTCACTTGTGTGTTGAGCACATACACCGTGATAGGTGTATGCGACTTCACATTCACATCACACACCACGCAGTCAGTCAAACTATCACATCTCATCCATTCATCACACTCTATGCTAACCATTGAACTCCTAATTGGTCAAACCTATGACCAATCAGGCACGGATCCCGAGGTCACTGTTTAACGAGATTTTTCAGGATATTACATCCTCCCCACCTTGGGAATTTTCGTCCTCGAAAATAACCCAAAGTGCGTCGGTCGGGGTCTCTCCCCCCCCCCCCCCACACTCTCAGGTGAGGTGGTCCAGTTGACTCAGACTCATTTAGGTGTTCACAAACACAAGCACAGAAGTAATTTAACAAAATTGGGTAATTTACACAAAAAGTCTGATTTGTATTTATAATTGAAAATTTACAATGCCAAAGAAGTTGGCGTACAAAAGGAATCTACAGGTATATAATCAAAATATAAAATAAATACAAAACTCAGACAGTCCCCTCGCCAGTGGTTTGGTGCTGTGGTGGTGGTCTGGAGGGGTCAGGCGTGGTGGAGCTGTCTTTGGGTGGTCGGAGGTAGCTGCGGCTGTGGCTGCGGTGTCTCTGTCGGTGGAGCTGAGGTAGATGTGGAAGGACGAGCACCGGTAGCCGCGATGGTCGAAGAGAAGACGGGACCCCTGTGGAAGGCGGTCCGTCCTGCGGTCCACTCCTCCTCTTGAGCCAGGTATCGCTGGTAGTCCAACGGGTAGATGTAGCGGAGGGTGTGGAACATCAAGAAGTCCATCCTCCAGTTCATCCGCTCGTTGTTGGCCTCCATGCGAGCCAACACGTCCTCGATGGTAGGATCGGATGGGGCGGCGCGCCGACGGTATGATGAGGTGGGTGTAGTGGGCGCGGAGTGAGGGGGCGGTGTCGGTGACGCTGTGGTATGAGAGGTAGCCCTCTCAACTGATGGCTCGGCCGGGTGTGCCCCACCCGCGGGTGGGTCCTGTTGTGGTGGTGGGGGTGGTGGCGGTGTGACTGGTGCTGCTGGAGCAGGACCCGGAGCCAGTAGGGTCCGCTTGAGCAAGTTGTAGCTACGGGTCCATGAAGACTTGGAGAACGTCTTCACGCAATCCGTAGCCCTCACCTCGTGAGGTGAGATGGTGTAGGAGGGATCGTTGGAGTAGCACTCCAACATGCTCGAGATGAGGCGAGCATAGGGCATCTTCTCCTTGGGCCGGAGGTTGACCTTCATCAGTTTTCCCTTGATGTACCTCATCCCCTCAAGGATGATCATGGTGGCATCGAATCACTGGCCACAGAAGGCCGCGTAGAGTGCGTGTTGCACCCGGTCCACGCGCTCGGTATCGTGGCGCATAGGGTAGAGGTTGCACTTGATCACCGAGTCAAGCATCCACATATAGTGGGGATGGTCAACCCTCTTTATGGAGGATCTCGATCCCTTTTTGCCGTTGGTCATGCGGGTCATGACCTCCTTGAATCGAGGGTCCTCCTCAAAGGGTGGGAATAGGGTGGTCTCAGGGGTAAAGTCGAGGTAGCACTCAAGCACCTCGTGGACATGGCGACGTGTGATCGTGTAATCTCGACCCTCGATGGTGGTCTTGATCACGTCGTCAGTCGGGCCGTCCACAAGCCCTTGGTAAAATAATCTCACCAATCTAGGGTAGTAGGAACCCCGGATTGGTTTGAGAAGGTTGCCGAGACCGGCATTGTTAAGGTAATTACGAGCCCATTTGGTCTCGCCCGGTACATCGGGATTTGTGAAAAGGGTAGGGTTGATGAGGTACTCGACCTCAAAGGTCTTTGCGGCCCACCACTCATTGGGTTGTACCACGTTAGTGGGTGGTGGCGGCATAGGGGTAGACTCGCGGGAAGACTCGCGCGACGATGCGCTTGTCGACCCGGAGGTGGTCTCCGATGCCGACGGTGATAGAGTCCTCACTGGCGATGGGCTAGGTGGTGGTGGTGCGGCGTTTTTACGCCGGACCGGTAGTTTGGAGGTTGTCTTCTTCGAAGACAATCGGGTTTTAGGCGGCATTGTCGGTGAAATAGCAAAAATCTAGGTTTTACCTAATTCAATTTGAAGGAAAAGTATGAAATTAGGGTTTACCGTGGGTTTTGGAGGCGATACGATTTGAATTCGAGTCGAAAACTGTCGGAAGTGCAAACCCTAGAGCGCCGGATGGTTGGAGAAGAAGGAGAAGAAGAAGCACCCAAAATCCGAAAAGTTCAAATGGTTTCAAATGGGGAGTGAAATCCCTAATTTCATATTTATAGGCCCTGGCTCGATTAATTGAAATCCAGAATCGATTAATCGAGATTCAAAACTAGGTTAAGCCGCGCAAAATCGATTAATTGATTTCCCAAATCGATCAATCGAAAGTCAAAATTGATTAATCGAAACCATTTTGATTAATCGAAATCGTATCCGTTTAAAAATTTAAGTTTTTGAGCTCACTGGCGGGAGCCAGTCGATTAATCGAAATTTCAAAATCGATTAATCGAAATTCACTTCGATTAATCGAAATTGTGCAGTCCCTTCCAAAATTTTTAGGATTCTTTAAGTTATTCGATTAATCGAACTATGGTTTGATTAATCGAAATTTCAAATCGATTAATCGAATTCTACTTCGATTAATCAAAATCGTTTCTCTGACTTAGAATTTTCATAGTTCCTTTAAGTAAATCAATTAATCGAACTTCCAGTTCGATTAATCGAAACCTCAAATCGATTAATCGAAATCCTCCTCGATTAATCGAATCTTCATTAATTCATTCCTAATTTCTTCTAACATTCCCAGTATGTTCGATTAATCGAATTACCAAAATCGATTAATCGATCCCAAATCAATTAATCGAAATTATAAATCGATCAATCGAAATTGTATTCTGCGTCTGTCCTAACTCTTATCCAAATTTTCAGTCACTGGCATATGCCAGTCGACTAATCGAACAAAATTGATTAATCGGTTTTGCCCAATTTCTGCAGATTTTCAAGTTCTTTGGTTCTTTGATTTCTTTTGATAGTTTATGACATCAAGTGGCTCATAGTTCCATAAAAACACATCCTCATGGTCATGTGCATACAAAAATTTGTTCCTTTAATCATACTTTGATCAAAACCTCCATTGAATTACAAGTGTTGTGAAAATCCACAAACATGCTTGTGGTTTACATTGGGTTCTCACGTCGTCGGAAATAGAGCTGGATATTGTTCTTTCACATCGGCTTCTCGTTCCCAAGTAGCCTCTTTCTTCGGATGATTGTTCCACCGAACAAGCACTAAAAGAATTACTTTAGTGCGCAGTACTTGTTCCTTTCGATCCAAAATTTCCACTGGTTCCTCTATCGTGCTCATGTCCTCACACATCTCCATAGGTTATTTCCCTAACATATGAGATGGATCGTTCACATACTTTCTGAGCATCGATATGTGGAAGACGTTATGTACCCGATCAAACAGTGGTGGTAAGCCAATGCGATACGCAACTTCACCTACGCGTCCCAAAATTTCAAATGGTCCAACATAACGTGGGCTTAACTTCCCTCTCTTGCCAAATCTCATTACGCCCTTCATAGGTGACACTTTCACAAACACGTGCTCACCCACTTTATAGTCGACACTAGTCCGCTTCATGTCGGCGTAACTATTCTGTCTACTCTGTGCTGACTTTAGCCTTTCTCTGATTATTCGAACGACGGTGGTGTTGTCTTCAAGTAGTTTTGGCCCTAGAACAAATTTCTCACCAGTTTCTTCCCAATTGAGGGGTGATTTGCATCGTCGTCCATACAGAGCTTCATACGGTGCCATGCCAATGCTCGTTTGGAAACTATTGTTGTATGCGAATTCAAGCAACAGTAGATACTCATCCCAGTATCCTTGCATATCTAGCATGCACGCTCTGAGCATGTCTTCTATCACTTGGTTCACTCGCTCTGTCTGCCCATCAGTTTGAGGATGGAAAGCTGAACTAAAATCTAGTCGTGTTCCCATTCCTTCTTGAAATTTCTTTCAAAACTTAGACGTATATAGTGGATCACGATCTGAAACTATGTTGCTTGGAATCCCGTGTAGTCTTACAATCTCCCTCATATATAAGTCTGCCAGTCTTCCTGCCATATACATCGTATTGTATGGCAAAAAGTGTGCTGATTTGGTCAATCGGTCCACGACGACCCAAATGGCATTGTCTCTTGGCAGTACGGGGTAATCCAACAATGAAATCCATCGAGATCGATTCCCACTTCCATTCTAGGATTGGTAAAGGTTGCAATAGTCCAGCAGGATGTCTATGATCAATCTTCACTTGCTGACAAATCAAGCACCGTGACACGTATTCGGCCACGTCTTGCTTCAGACCTCTCCACCAGTAGTTCTTTTTCAAGTCTTGGTACATTTTGGTGCTACCAGGGTAGATAGCATAATTTGACTTATGGGCTTCATCAAGAATGGTTCGTCTTAGATCGGCATTGTCTGGAATGCATAGACGACCCTTAAACAATAAGGAACCATCTTCTTTAACTGAGAAGTCCGAACTGATGCCTTCACTCACGTCTTGATGAATCTTTGTTAATGCCGGATCTTTCATCTGTTTATCGTGGATATGCTCAAATATCATTGGCTTCACCGATATGTTAGCCAAAAAGGATTCGGTAGCTTTTGACTCAATGTTCACATCGTAGAGTGCCAGGTCTTCCAATAATTTCCACCGGTGCATACCCAATACCAAACAAGCTAACTGAGCTGAACCCTTCCGACTCAATGCATCGGCTACTACATTCGCCTTGCCTGGATGGTACTATATGGAGCAATCGTAATCCTTGAGGAATTCCATCCATCTGTGCTGTCTCATGTTGAGCTCTTTCTGTGTAAACAGGTATCGGAGGCTCTTATGATCGGTGAAAATTTCAAAAGTATCACCATACAAGTAATGTCTCTAGATCTTCAGCGCAAAGATGACTGCTGCTAGTTCCAAGTCATGAGTCGGATAATTTTTCTCGTGTTCTTTCAGCTGTCTTGATCCGTAAGCTATCACCTTCTTATGTTGGTTGAGTACACAACCAAGGCCATTGTATGACGCGTCGCTGTACACGGCGTATCCTCCACTGCCTGAAGGAATAGCCAGCACTGGAGCCGAAGTGAGTCTCATCTTGAGTTCTTGAAAACTCTTCTCGCATGCCTCACTCCACTCAAATCTTGAATCCTTTCGTGTCAGCTTTGTGAGAGGTCCCGATATCTTTGAAAACCCCTCGACGAAACGTCGATAATAGCCTGCTAACCCCAGAAAACTTCGGACATCGGTCACTGTCTTTGGTTGCTCCCATTTAACCACTGCTTCTATCTTTGCTGGATCTACAGTGACACCATGCTTTGAGACGACATGTCCCAAAAAGCTAACCTCTTCCAACCAAAACTTGCATTTGCTGAGTTTAGCGTACAATTGGTGTTCACGTAGCGTCTGTAGGGCAATCCTCAAGTGTTCTTCGTGTTCCATCTTGGATTTGGAGTATATCAATATATCATCAACGAACACTACGACGCAGGAGTCCAAGTGTGGTTTAAACACTCGGTTCATCAGATCCATAAACGACGCCGGAGCATTCATCAACCCAAACGACTTCACAAGGAATTCATAGTGTCCATACCGTGTCCTGAAAGTTGTCTTCTGGATGTCCTCTGCCTTGACTCGCAACTGATGGTATCCAGATCTCAAGTCGATCTTGGAAAAATACCTTGCTCCTTGCAGTTGATCGAACAAATCATCAATTCTAGGCAAAGGGTAGCGCTTCTTCACAGTGAGTTTGTTTAATTGTCGATAGTCAATGCATAGCCGCATTGACCCATCTTTCTTCTTGACGAACAAGACCGGTGCTCCCCATGGAGACACGCTCGGTCTAACAAACCCCTTGTCCATAAGCTCTTGTAGTTGTTCCTTTAACTCCTTTAACTCAGCAGGAGCCATTCGATATGGCTCTTTTGAAATAGGCTCCGTTCCTGGTGCTAAGTCAATGACGAATTCTACTTCTCTTTCTGGAGGTAATCCAGGCAATTCTTCTGGAAACACGTCGGCGAAGTCTCGCACAACTGCTATCTCAGAAATGACATTCTTTTCTTCCTTGTCCTCCTTTAAGAAAGCCAAGTATCCACTGTAACCCTTTCTGATCATTTTCTCGGCCCTTACTGCTGAGATCAGTGGCACAGATGACGACCTGTTGTCGCTCCAAGTGTGCCATAATTGTGTGCATTATAAATCAAGAATTAAAGAATTAAAGAATGCTAAATTATATGGATGTTAACTTATGAAAGGGATATCAGCACATTGGGGCTAACACTGGCCTGCAAGATCAGGGCCAATTGTAGCAAGTTTTAAAAGTAAGTATTTCAAGATCGTCCACAGAGAAGTTTGTCTAAAATGAGAGATAAACCTCCAGATCTGTGCTACCAGATCTGGCTCTATAATTATCTAAAATAAAGAATAGATAAAAGAGAGTGTTGGATTGTGTCACATTTAACTATAAGCAAATAAAGAAAAGAACTAACTACATGATCCAGATCCGAGTTGGGGAGATGTTTAAAATAAAACAAATGCAGAAATAATAGCTTCATGTACTTTAACCTCTGAATTTTAATGGAGAATCAGAGTTCCACAGCAGATTCAATCTTCATCTCGCTACCAAAGATGATGTAAGAGAAATAAATCCAATTAAGGAATAGGTTTAGACTTATGGCAATGATTTGTCACGGATCATCCAATAGTTGTGGCCTATTCTTTAGTTCAAAACATGAACATCATCAGAATGCCGCTTGAATTAGGTTACCAACGCTAATTCGCAGGATGATGAATTAAGGGAAGTTGGATGCGGGTGAGTGAATCTAAAGAAGTCTAATGCACTAAGGTGAACATTCAACCCTCGACATGACTCCAATGGAGTAGACACAAAGTACAGCAACGTGTTAAAATCCAACGTTACAGTTACAGAGCACGGCTTCTTAGAGAGCCCTCAGACTTACAGTCTGAGCTTCTCAGAGAGCCCACAGATTTACAGTCTTGAATCCGAACTTGGAAGTACAAATCACTCACAATGGCTCTCAAAGGTAAAATACAAGAAGGGATTACGGGGGATCGATGAGCTTCGCTTTAATGGGGAAACAGAGATGAAAACTCTAAAATCGGATACCCAAATTGGGCAAATGGTTCGTCTATTTATAGTTTTCCCTAAGCCATTTCGGATGTGTATCAACCAATCAATTGGATAGATCTATATCAACCAATAGGAGTCGAGCACCGATCGGATCCACCGTTACGGCCAATGAAAAATGCTCGATCCGTTCACCAATCAGCGTTAGAAGCATCAATTACATTATGGGAATTCAAAAGTCATTTGAGCTTCTAGAAGTTCCCGCCAAGTGATTTCATCTTTGGGTTTTCACGTGTGAATATGCCTTTGGTTTGTGCTTGGAATCTTCCTAATGTCTCTGGGCTTTTAATTACATTGGGCGCGTGAGTTTCTTGAAATGCCCTTCAAAGTGGTAATCCCAAGTATGCCATTTAGAGTTTAAGGGTCTTTTCAAAGTAATTTGGCTTGAAGCTCTCTTCGCAGCATTTTGGCTTCGGAGATCTTTTTAAAGCATTTTGGCTTCAGGAGATCTTTTCGCAAAGCATTTTGGCTTCAGGAGATCTTTTCGCAAAGGACTTCTCTTCTTTTCGCAGAGTGTTTTCTTCTTTTCGCAAAGGTCAAGGTTCTTTGCGAATAGTAGAAGTTCTTTGCGAATTGAACTCTAGGCTCCCATTCTTCTTCTTCAGGTCTTTTCTTGCTCTTTTAGGACCTTTTTAGCCATTGCTGAGGCTATTTCTTCACTCTCTCTTTGAGCTTGACATGCGTTGTCACTTTTGATCATTTTAGGATGGTTTTCGGATTTGGACCTGTCTTTTTGGTTAGCTGCAATATGAACACTAAAGCACTTATTTAGTCCTCTCAAGGGTCTTTCAAGGCTCATGTTTAGGGGTGAAAAATGGTATTTTTCACTACTTAACACACCCCCAAACCTAAGCTTTGCTAGTCCCTGAGCAAAGAAACGCAAAAGGAAAATAAAGACCCACTTTTGTAGGAAGCACAGGAGCATTTAGGATATGCAAGAAGCCTTTTCAACCCTTAGGTGATCCCTAGAGGAGGTGAAGTCTCCGAGGGTTTTCAGTGAAGGTACCACAAACTTCTCCATGAAACAGTTAACAACAGTGCAAAATTATCAAATGAGCAACCAAGGGGCAGGGTTAGTTACTCTTGGATCAATGATGAAACAGAAAATTTGATTATTGTTTGCACAGGAATTTAAACATTTATAAACCTCATGAATGTTTCAATATTTCCAATCTGTGAACAGTCATAGAAAATCATACAAATGTGCCAAGAAGAAGCTCATCCTATGGATAAAAATTAGGTTATAAGTCATACTTAAGGTGCTCAAGTTCCAACCCAAACACTCACCGGGTATACTCTCGTGTTTTTGTTGAGGGGTTCATTTTCACTCAAGCTCAAGAGCGATTACATCTCCCAAATGGATCTGTAAGCATGAGCATAGGCATGATTCTTAGGCAATGGCATCATTGACATCTCCTCACCATAGATTGGGTCACTTCTTATCTCCACATGACTCACTCAACTTTGGATCACAAGGGCTTTTAATCTAGGTTTGTTTGTATGGCTTATGGAGTGAAGTTTCAAGGAAAGGCGGTTTGAGCAGGTTTGAATTTGAGAACTCGGGAAGTGCGGGAGATGGTTCATGACTCCACCTTTTTGAGTTTAGCTTCTTTCTTCTTCTTTTGAGATTCTCACATTCACAAGTGATCAGTTCTTTCTTTGATCTTGCATTTTCAACATAAGGTCCCTTTTTTGCCTTTTGCTTGCAACTTTTTTACATTGTTTGTCTCTTCTTTTCTCGGTCACCCATATTGCCTGTTTTTGAGGTATTTTCTCTTCATTTTCTTGATGTTGCCGAAATGGTCCATCTTCGTTCTTTCTCCTTTACCTCCTAATTCTCGAGTGAGGGAAGGCTGAATTAGTTCCATAGGTTCAGTGCAAGTACTTTTGAGTTTTTTGATGAAGAATTGTAGGATTTCTGACTCAAATGGGGTACAAAGCAGATTTTTCTTGGTTGGTTCTGTTAGGTTCAAGTCCAAAGAAGGCCTTGATCTTTCCTCAGTTTCTTGAGTGCTGTTACTTGTTTTAATTGCGTGTTTCCTAACTTCTATTGGATCTAATGCCTCTTGCAATCTTTTGACTCAGAAAAGAAAATTTCCTCAGTCACTCTTCATCAGAGTTGGAAAATATATGGGCTCAATTCTCACTTGGTTATGGTTTTCCTTGAGCTTTTAAGTATATCTTTACCTTTTCTCTTCCTTTTGACTTACTACGTCTTTGATACCGGTATGTTTTATGGTGTAATCATCATGGAAATGTAGAATATCGCAAGGTTTAGAATGTCTAAATTTGGCAAAGGAATTTTAAATTTTCTAGTTGTCATGATTCTTAAGTAAATTAATACATTTCCTAATTACTTAGGTGATTCTGCTGCCCTTATGTTAACTATTCCTAGGCAGACTTGTCTCGCCACACCCCCAAACCTATGGGGAACAGGTCCTCACCGGTTCAAAGGTGGCATGGTCACTTTATACCGAAAAAATTGAAGCAAGGCAACAATAAGAAGAAAAAATAAACAGAGAAAATGACATGGAGAATGGGAGAAAGTAAAGTTTATTAACTAGAAATATTTTACATAAAAAAAAATAAAAAGAATAGACGGTGTTTTTAGGGGAGGTGGGGGCGGTGGAGGGTGGAAGTGGCGGGGAAGGTTGATTTTTTGTTGTTTCAGGAGGCTGGAGTTGGGCCTCCTTTTCTTTTGGCCAAAATCGCGAGGACCTCTTCAAATTCGTCCCGGAGGGGTGGAGTGGATCTGGCACCTTCGGTGGTGGTGGGTCCGACCACATGGGGTAAGCGGTGTGGTGGCTTATTGGCTTGGTTCGGCCATTTTGGAAGGGTGGGGAAAGATGTGGGGAATTTGGTAGAGGTTGGTTATTTATAGGTAAGGTGGGAAGCCGAAGGGTGGGACTTGAATGGGGGCATTGGGAATGCTCATGGCCCGAGAATCGGCGTGGGTCATTAAGTAGCATTAGCATGCGTGTGGAGGCTGAAAGTAACTTTCTGCATTTAATTCCCCAATAAGTGAGTAACAACGAAATTGGGGAAACGTGTGAGGAACCGTGTCCTCACTTGTTGTTGTAAGGAAAAACAAAGAAAAATAGCGAGGCTCACTCTGATCTAAATGGTAGAATTTATGAAAACGAAACCGAAAGAAAAGAAAGAAAAAAATTAAAAGCGAAACTAAGAAGCAGAAACTAAGAAGCAATGTAAACTAAGAAGCAACAGAAACAAATGCATGCATACAAATTGGGTTTATTCCTTCTAAATCAAGCAATGGTCCGATAATTGCTTTCTTGTCTTTTTAGAACTACCAATGACTCCTCTTCTTGCTCCTTTGTAAGGAGGAAGAAATAATCACAGTAGTGTTTGATGATCTCCCAAAATACATATTTCAGATTTTTGGGGAGTCTGTTTGAGTTCCAATTGGTGAAATGAGAAAGAGGGCAGCAAAGGTACCTTGGTAACTTGTGGAAGAGGAGAGGAGCGGTCTCAAGAGAGAACTTGATGATGTTGGTGAGTGCCTTGCACAGCGGACTCCTTTGAATTTGATCTCCTTTTCCTTCTTTCTCGTGGATCCCCAATCATTTTAAATTCGTGGTGGAGTCTTTACCTTGCGATATGTTTGTAAAGACTCCTCCACCACTCATCAATGATGTCAACATGGAAACATTCCTCGTGGAGAATTGAGGTTGAATGTGACATTATACATTCAATTTAACTTTCATATTTCCAAAAGACACCTCCATGATGCAGGACACGCATTGAATGCATGCATTAGTAGCAGGAATGGTCTTCCCAGAATGCGGGGATGGCGGTGGTACTTTTGGTTGGTTCCATATCCAACACCAAAAAGTCGTGAGGTAGAAAAACTTGTCTACTCCTACCAAAACATCTTCAATCAACCCCATAGGTTTCCTTTCGGATCTGTCATTCATGTAACACCACTTGAGTGGGTTTCAATTCTCCCAAACCTAGCTTCTCATAGGCGAATAGGGAAGCGGTTGACACTAGCACCGGATCTAGCAAGGCTCTCTCAATGGTGTGCTCCCCAATGATGCGAGGATTGTGGGGATTCGGTCTTGCATCTTAGGTGGTGTTGCAATTGATAGCACTTGGTTGATTTTCTCCTGACAAAGGCCTTCTTGGATAAATGTATCCTAGATTGCCTTTTGTGGGTCACACCTCTTTGAGAAATTTTGCATAGCGAGGACTGTTTGATTGCATCAAGCGAGGTAGATTAATTTTAACTTGCTTGAATGTCTCCATCATTTCCTCAATTTTGTGCTTCCTTTGTCAAAAGGAGAACTGACTTCATTGCATGGGGAAATGGGAGGTGAGGAACAAATTTCTCCTCCTCATCTTTTTCAACAATTTTGTTATTTTTCTTTTCATTTTTTTTTTTTTTTTTTGAATTTTCGATATAAATCAAAGCAGACATTAAACACGAATTGCTGGTTCTCAAGAATTTAAAATAGAAAATGAATACAAAGGAGAAGGATGCAAACTCAAGCGGATCTGCTCCACTTTGGTCAGATGCTCCTTGTTGACTAGGCCCTCGGATCTGCAAACATCCAAAAGCTATGACGTACCTTATTCAAGTGTATTGACAAAAAAAAAAGAAAACTCAAAGCTCTGCCCAAATTTGACAAAAGACAAAAGAGTGGCAAGACATTTATTCAAATAACTAGAAGGCAAAGAATAAAACTCGTAAAAATAAAAAAATTACATTGCGAAAAGCAGGTTTTCTATACAAAAGCTACAGAGACATTTAATCAAGCACTTGGAATGCAAAGTGCAGGTTTAAAGCAAAAATTAAAATAAATGAAAATAAACATAGGTTTATCTATTTTAGAACAAACTTCCCCGGCAACGGCGCCAAAAACTTGTTGTCGCTCCAAGTGTGCCATAATTGTGTGCATTATAAATCAAGAATTAAAGAATTAAAGAATGCTAAATTATATGGATGCTAACTTATGAAAGGGATATCAGCACATTGGGGCTAACACTGGCCTGCAAGATCAGGGCCAATTGTAGCAAGTTTTAAAAGTAAGTATTTCAAGATCGTCCACAGAGAAGTTTGTCTAAAATGAGAGATAAACCTCCAGATCTGTGCTACCAGATCTGGCTCTATAATTATCTAAAATAAAGAATAGATAAAAGAGAGTGTTGGATTGTGTCACATTTAACTATAAGCAAATAAAGAAAAGAACTAACTACATGATCCAGATCCGAGTTGGGGAGATGTTTAAAATAAAACAAATGCAGAAATAATAGCTTCATGTACTTTAACCTCTGAATTTTAATGGAGAATCTGTAGTTCCACAGAGCAGATTCAATCTTCATCCGCTACCGGATGATGTAAGAGAAATAAATCCGAATTAAGGAATAGCTTCAGACTTATGGCAATGATTTGTCACAGATCATGCAATAGTTGTGGCCTATTCTTTAGTTCAAAACATGAACATCACTGAAAATGCTGCTTGAATTAGGTTACCAACGCTAATCCGCACAGGGATCATGAATTTAGGGAAGTTGGATGCGGGTGAGTGAATCTAAAGAAGTCTTATGCACTTAGGTGAACATACAGAACCCTCGACATCACTCCAATGGAGGAGACACAAATTACAAAGAACCTTTTAAAATCCAACGTTACAATTCTGAGCACGACTTCTTAGAGAGCCCTCGGACTTACAGTCGAGCTTCTCGAGAGCCCTCGATTCTGATCTTGAATCCGAACTTGGAAGTACAAATCACTCTCAATGGCTCTCAAAGGTAAAATACAAGAAGGGATTACAGGGGGATCAGATGAGCTTTCTGACCGGAATGGGGGAAACAGAGATGAAAACTCTAAAATCTGGATACCCAAATTGGGCAAATGGTTCGTCTATTTATAGTTTTCCCTAAGCCAGCTCAGATGTGTATCAACCAATCAGAATTGGATAGATCTGTATCAACCAATAGGAGTCGAGCACCAGGATCCAGATCTGTTCTGGCCAATCAGAAATGCTTGATCTGGTTCAGCCAATCAGGCGTTAGAAGCATCAATTCTATTATGGGAATTCAAAAGTTTGTTTGAGCTTCTAGAAGTTCCCGCCAAGTGATTTCATCTTTGGGTTTTCACGTGGGGCGGAATATGCCTTTGGTTTGTGCTTGGAATCTTCCGGAATGTCTCTGGGCTTTTAATTACATTGGGGCGCGTGCAGAGTTTACTGAAATGCCCTTCAAAGTGGCTGTAAATCCCCAGTATGCCATTTCGCAGAGTTTAAGGGTCTTTTCGCAAAGTAATTTGGCTCCAGAAGCTCTCTTCGCAAAGCATTTTGGCTTCAGGAGATCTTTTCGCAAAGCATTTTGGCTTCAGGAGATCTTTTCGCAAAGCATTTTGGCTTCAGGAGATCTTTTCGCAAAGCATTTTGGCTTCAGGAGATCTTTTCGCAAAGCATTTTTCTTCTTTTCGCAGAGTGTTTTCTTCTTTTCGCAAAGGTCAAGGTTCTTTGCGAATAGTAGAAGTTCTTTGCGAATTGAACTCTAGGCTCCCATTCTTCTTCTTCAGGTCTTTTCTTGCTCTTTTAGGACCTTTTTAGCCATTGCTGAGGCTATTTCTTCACTCCCTCTTTGAGCTTGACATGCGTTGTCAGCTTTTTGATCATTTTAGGATGGTTTTCGGATTTGGACCTGTCTTTTTGGTTAGCTGCAATATGAACACTAAAGCACTTATTTAGTCCTCTCAAGGGTCTTTCAAGGCTCATGTTTAGGGGTGAAAAATGGTATTTTTCACTACTTAACACGACCTCACTCCTTGAAACCGAAATGATCTTCTTGTGTTGGGTCTGAAAATGACTACCTTGTTTTTGCAATCGACGGTTGCACAGTGTTGCGCCAACCAGTCCATGCCAAGGATCACGTCAAACCCTTGCATGTCTAACAATATCAACTTCGCTTCCAATTCATGCACCTCTAGGTCTCGAACTGCTACAATGATGGATTTGCAAGCTAACTCCGTGTCCACTAACTCTCCAGTCGAAATAGACAGATAGGACGAAGTCCAACGCCTCTGGAACAATCTTCATCTTCTTGGCGAAATGTGGAGTGACGAATGAGTGGGTAGACCCTGGGTCTATCAACACTCTAGCGTCATATCCAACGAAGCATCTTTTTTCATATATAGTTAAAGTACCTATAGTATACATACATACATACAATAATTTACACATCAATTTACACTCCTAATTCACATATAAATTTTTTTTTTTTTTTTTTGAGAAAAAGAAATTAGACAAATCCTAATGCATGCACCTTCTCTATCTAAAATTTTAATGAAATGGAAATTTTCTTTAATTTAAAAGAGTCTCACCTTAGATGACGTCATGCATGTTCCCTGCTTCCTGAGCAGTGACTGCATAGGCTCTCTCCTGAACAATCGACTTCCTTGCTTGAATGAGTCGTGGTGCTGCAACTGAAACCGTCTTTCTTTTATCCGTCTCGGGACAATCCTTGATCAAGTGGCCCACCTTGCCACATCGGAAACAATCCCTTGTCCCCGCTCTGTAATCCATTGTTCTATGAGGCTTGCCACACTTTGCGCAAGTCTCCCGAGGTGCGGAAGAAACAGTACGAGAACCCTGTGTGATAGTGGCGCCAGTGGACATGGCAGGGCTCTCATATCGTAAGGGTCTCCCCGACGCAAGTAATGGAAACCTCTGTTGGTGTTGTTGTTGCGACGACCTTCCAAAACCTCCCTGAAACTGTGGTATCTGATTTTGGGCCATGAACCTCGGCTTTTTGTTCACCGGTTCATAGGTCTCCGTCCTTCCTTGTTCATTTCCTCCTCTCTGCTGCTCCCTCTGTCTATATCTATTCATATTCTCTTCTTCCACGACCAATGCCTTACTCATGACCTTTTCATAGGTCCTCAGTTGAAATGGAGCTACGCCTCCCCTAACCTCAGGATTCAAACCTTGTTGAAACCTCTTGGATTTCATCACGTCGGTAGCGACGTAATCCGGAGTAAAACGGGCAAGTCGTAGAAACTCCACCCCATGTTCTCTCACTGTCATTCTCCCTTGCACTAACTGTAGAAATTGTATCTCAAGCTGGTTCCTCACCACTTTCGAAAAATATTGTTTGTTGAACTCCTCAACAAACTCCTCCCACGTCCAAGGCAACTCTGGGGTCTCCTGAGCCCTAGTCAGTATCACGGACTTCCACCAAGGCCCAGCCTCCCCATCCAACATATAAGCTGCCCATCTCACACTCTCATCTTCCGTGCATGTCAGCACGCTAAAGACTTTCTCCATCTCCATAAGCCAGTTCTCAGCGGCCATTGTGTCTGCCTGCCCAGAAAATGAAGGAGGTCTCATCCTCCTAAACTCTGTAAAGGATGAGGGCACAAGCAACGCAGGTCCTACAGGTGGTGTAGGTGGCTGCTGTTCTCTTGCTGCATGAGCTGCAAAGGATGCGGCTTGTTGTGCCATGGCAGCTGCCATAGTCTTCATAGTATGCATCATCCTTTGTCGCTCCTCTCTATCTTCCTGTCTTTCTCTCACCCTCTCCTGTTCTCTTTGATCTTGATCCTGAAGATCTCGATCCTCTTCATCATGCTGTCTACTACTACTGCCCCCTGGGGCCTCAGTACCTCCTAAAGGCACTCTATTTGTAGGAGAGATGTAATCATCTCCACTACGTAGACTCCTCTGTTGGCCTCCCCTTGGTCGGCCTCTTCCTCTAGATGACATTTGCGGCTGCATTTGAAACTAAAGTTTCGTTAGCAGAAGCCCCTATGTTCTGACCAAAAAGAACGATTGTCAGAATTGTTAAAAGAAATGGCTTTGATCCAACTGTGACAGCCCAGATTTCGACACCCCGAAACCCGTGCCATCAGCACGATCATCTTGACCGTGCCCCTTAGCTAAGCACAGAACATTGGCATATCAAGCAAAAATAAAATTGTAAATGATAGAATTTAAATCTATATAAAAGCATTTCTCAAAAGACAGTTCTACCCTCATGCCTCTGCATGAATGGAGAACCGATCCGAACCATCGATGATAGCAAATTATCACGGATGGTTCACCCCAAAAGAATAATCTCAATTTATACGTGTACATTATTTAGCCAAAACAAGGCTTGACATACCAAGCCGTACAAATCTCTATCCAAAAGCCCTCAAAGCGGCACAACGGAGTCCTCTAGAAGAAGTCCTCAGGAGGTGGCTCTAACTCTTCACCGGCCGCAAGGTCCGACTCACCGGGGTCAGCGTCTCCTGAAGCCTCGGCAGCTGCTAGTAGTGGACCTGCGACGTATAGTCTATAGGGTGAGCTACATCCTAGCTCAATAGGGAACAAAACACAGTTGAACATATACATTATTACTCACATATATTCCATGATATGCCATGCATGATGTGTCTATGCAGTTACTGATGAAAACAGTTAAAAAGCATTACATTTTTACTGGTAGTTTACTCATGTCTTTTATTTATTCACGAATGATGCTGAAAAGGCCTAAACTAAAACTAAAACTTTCAACTTAAGTAATCCCCGAGTAATATAGCATCGAGCCCCGATGAGATACCCATCATCGTCATCTATATAGACACTTTTAACGTATTCCCTGGGAATACAAATAGTACCCAAGCCCCTTTCCCTTGGGGATTGGTGGCGGGGTTTCACTTGTCTGAATCAACACCCCTGGGGTGTGCTTACTGTGTACGGATAAGCCTCCGCACAGGCCTATGGTTTTGCCGCCATATCGGTCACGAATATCCTGTCGTGTCAGTCGTGGATATCCCGCCACGTCGGTGGGGTACCCTATAAAACCTCAAATAACAAAAATATCGGTGCCTTACATATAGTTATTCACCGTGTAAATGTGCTATCTTATATCTGTTAGGCCCTATCAAACATGATCCAATCTTGGATACATCCCTGAGATGTATCCATTCATTTGCATCACACCTGATGCTCTTATCTCCTTACTTCTTCATCCCCTGGGGATGGCTCATTATGATTACTTTTATTGGTGTTACACACACACACACACACTTCTTCACACCTCTTTATAAAACATTTGAAATTAAATCTATATCACTACATACATGCTCTTGTAAAATAAGATACATGTTCAAGGAGTTCCCTACCTAAAGTCTTCGTTTGATCAACGCATCAAGGTCCCACGTGGCTCCTTGTGCACTTGCTCACACGTACCACCTATGGTACCACATAACATGTGAAACACATCACTTCGGATGCAATAAAGGAGGTCCAAAACCCCCCAAGAATCTCAAAGTCAAACTCAGAACTCAACATAAACTGGCCCAGTCGATTAATCAATTTCCAAAATCGATTAATCGAAAGTCAATATCGATTAATCGATTATCAAATCGATTAATCGAGATTTTCATTCGATTAATCGAAACCCAATTCGATTAATCGAAATTCTCTGCTCTATCAAGTCGATTCTCAATTCGAGTAATCGAGTTTCCAAAATCGATTAATCGATCCCAAATCGATTAATTGAAATTATAAATCGATTAATCGAATCTTCATTTCGATTAGTCGATTTCATCAAGCCCATCTCTTTTCTTCACTGGAGTCCACTGTAGGCACCCAGTCGATTAATCGATTCTCAATTCGATTAATCGAAAACCAAAGTCGATTAATCGAAACCCAATTCGATTAATCGAAATCGGGGTCCTCTGACTTTTCAACTTCCTGGCTAATTTCGATTAATCGAAACCCAATTTCGATTAATCGAAATTGCCAGATTCAGCCCCCTTTTGGCTGTTCTTCCCAATCTCTCCTCTTACTTTTTCCTCCATCTTTCTAAGGATAAAGGCTTAGAATCTAACCCCAATCTAACCTTTTGATCTATGCATTTAAACTATAAAAATTTACCTTCAATCTATCTCAAATTGATTTCAAATCAAGTGGTTGGAAAGGCTAGGGTTCCAGCTTTAGCTTGAACGGATTCTCCGCGTCGAATCGGTCTCTTTAATGCTAGAATCCCCCTTCCAATCACTCACAATAACTCTTGTTCAACCTCTTTACTCCTCTCTCTCTCTTCTTTACTCCTCTCTCAACAACCAAAATTACAGATTTTAGGGTTATCTCTTTCCTCACTTGTGTGTTGAGCTCATACACCGCGATAGGTGTATGCGACTTCACATTCACATCACACACCACGCAGTCAGTCAAACTATCACTTCTCATCCATTCATCACACTCTATGCTAACCATTGAACTCCTAATTGGTCAAACCTGTGACCAATCGGGCACAGATCCCGAGGTCACTGTTTAACGAGATTTTTCGAGATATTACAGACTCTGTTTCTCCTCTTTTTTCTCCCACTAAAAATATTGTCTTCAAGAAAGTTTGCATTGGAAGTCTCCACAATCTCTAGTGGTCTTGAAGGGCAATAGAATCTGTAGGCTCGAGTGCACTCTGGATAACCTATAAAGTAACATGTGACGATGCGAAGGTCAAGTTTCTTCAACTCAGGATTATAAAGTTTTGCTTCAGCTAAACATCTCCACACATGGAGATGATTCAAACTAGGCTTGCGACCAGTCCAAATCTTGTAAGGGGTTTCAGGAGTTTCTTTACAAGGTACCCTATTTATAATGTAAATTGCTGTTTTGAGATCTTCTCCCCAAAAATGCTCAGGAAGATCTAAAAGACTCATCATACTCCGTATGACATCTTGATATGTATGATTTCTCCTTTTAGAGACGCCATTTTACAGTGGTGTACCTGAAATAATGTATTGAGGAATTATGCCTTGTTCCTTTAGGTATTTAACGAAGGGTTCGTGATTTATATCGTCTTTATCCATTTTCCCATAGTATTCACCTACATGATCTGATCTAAGACTTTTTATCTTTTTATCTAACTATTTCTCTATCTTAGTTTGAAAGATTTTGAATACGTCGAGTGCCTCAGATTTGCGATGAATTAGATACACATACACATATAATGAGAAATCATTTATAAAACTGATAAAGTAATACTGCCCACCACGTGAAGGAGTAGGGAAAGGGCCACAAATGTCAGTGAATGAGATGTAGTAACTCTGATGATCTTGAAGCTTCAAACTTGCATTGTTTTGTCATTTTTCCTTTAATACATTAAACACAGGTTTTAAAATCACTATAATTGCGAGGTTTAAGAATATTATTTTTTATCATAGTCCCTAATTTTTTTCTTGATGCATGACCTAACGGTCTATACCAAAACATGGAAGAATTTTCTGCCAAAAGTGAACGCTTGGATTTGAATGAGTGGAAGAAACATATACTGATGAAGAAGTAGAAGCAATATCAAGAGATAGCTAAAATAACTCGTCTATCAATAAACCATATCCTACTAAAGTAGACTGTAGAGTAACAAATAAATTACCGCCAGAAAAGGTGAAATAATATCCATGACCAAGTAATTTAGATATGGAAATAAGGTTTCATTGGAATGAAGGAATAAAATAAACATCATGTAGTATCAAAATATGTCAAGAGTCTAAGACAAGGCGGTAAGTCCCAACGGCTTCAACTTTAACCGCTTGTTCATTTCCGAGGAAAAGTCTCTCATCTGGTCTTGGGCCTCTCCTACTGATTAGCCCCTGCAAAGTAGGAGAAACATGCACAGAAGTACCTGAGTCAACTCACCATGAACCTTTTGAAACATTTACTAGATTTGATTCAAAGCAAACATGTGCAAAGTTAATACCTCCTCGCTGCTTCTTCTTCATAATATTTTTTCATAAGTAGCAATCTTTCTTAATATGACCTTTCTTCTTGCAAAAGTGGCAGCCATTATCATCGTTAACCTTAACTACTTTTAGCTTGAAATCTTTCTTAATCCCCTTACTGTTGTTGTAGTGTTTCTAACCCTTCTTCTTGAAAATTTTCTTGTGAGCTAGCTTGTAGGCTGAATTATAGGGAGGATTGTAGCCAAAATTAGCAGACTCGACTTTGTTTCCACGAAGCCTTTCTTCTTCGATCACGTACATTGAGATCAATTGATTCAAATCCCATTTATCTTTCTGAGCATTATAATTTACTTTAAAAGTATCATATTGCTTAGGAAGGAAAGCAACAACTAAATACACTACGACATCTTCTTTGATGGTAATTCCTTATTCTTTAAGCTTCATAGCCAACATGGACATTTAAAGAATAAATTCTCGCAAACTCCCATTGCCATCATATCTCATATTGACCAATTGCACTAAATAATCGTACTGTAGGGATTTTACTGTTCCAACAAACTGATCTCGGATGATCTTCAATAATTCTTTGGCAGTTTCTGTAGTTTTAATACCACCTTTAATGGATTCAGTAATAGAAGAACGTATGATCATCATTGTCATACGATTTACCTTGTCCCATCAAGCGTATTGAGCCTTTAGAGTTTCAGTGGCATTGGACGGTAAAGGTGGTTTGTCCTCCATGAGAACAAAGTCATAGTTCATATATCCAAGGGTCAAATCAAGACCATCCGCTAGGTGTTATAATTACTAGTATTAAGTTTTTCAATACTGGCCATCTGTTGGTGTAAGACTAATCCGTTCATAGCTGATATAAAAAATAATGACTATCAGCACATTGTTCAATTAAAACTTTATAAAATAAAATTCATACCCGGGGTCAAGGTTGAATTAATTAGAGTGTAAACAAGCATGTTCAAAGGAACATTCACTTTGAGGGATAGACTTCACTTATTATCTCAACATCACCTTAGGGCAAAAGCTTTGACTTATCATAAGTCTCCCTAAGATTGTGTTTAGGAACACACATAGACCTAGTGTGCAATCGTGGGATTTTCGACGATCCCGTTACGACGATGCGCACTCGTGAAAAAAATATAGAGTCACCACCCAGAGCTTTTGGTGTCCCGAAAAACCTAAATCAATTTTATAATCACCGAAGTGCCAAAAATATGACTTTGATTCACCGGTCTACGCTAAAGGCTTTTAGGTAGGAGCTTCAGTTATCGATCGGGAAGGTGTTAGGCACTCAACCAACCCGCTTAAAAGCAGTCTCTACTTGTGGCCAAAATAAACTAGAAAAATAAGAAAGAAAAGAGCACTTCCTCTTGCCCTAAGGCACCTCGACCATATTTGTGCCCCTCCGCCACTATCAAGATTTCGACGGCGTAACGGTACAAATTCAAGGGTAGAGCAAAAGCTAAGAAGGTAGAGGAATAGAGGGGAGAGTCGGAGCTCTCGGGCCCTTGTAGCATGCGTGTGGACCTTTGTGTAGGTGCACTTGATGAACTTACGATAGCTTGAATGGTTGGAGAATGAGTTCTAACCTCTAAGGCTTGATAGCTAAGGGGTAGAGGAAGAAGGCTAGGGGGTGGTTCTCTCCTAGCTCAAGGTTTTTGGTGCAAGATGGGGTCTAAGGGGGGCTTTTGAATTCTGGAATTGGTATGGAATGGGTGCACCAAAGGGAGGAAAAGCTTCCCTCTTAATCTTTTTCTCTCTTGGAAAATTTTTCAAGCCTTTGTAAAGGGAGGGGTGCCGCTTTATTGATAGAAAAAAGAGAGGTTAGGAGGGTGTTTAAGTGCTAATTAGGGTTAGCAATTAGGTAATCTGCTAATCTAAGGTTTTCTAGGATTTTGATAGCTTGGAAATGTGGGCAATGGGCTTCAATGGTGGATGATAGGGTGAGGTTTCAAATGACTAAAGGGTTATAAATAGGGTAATCAGGGGTGCAACAGTCCTAATAAAACCCATCCTAAATATTGAGATGGTCAACAAGTAAAACCCCAAAAGTAGATTTCGAGCAAAAAAACTATGGTTACTATAGCTAAGCCTGGCGCATGTATTACACACGCCAAGCATAGCTACAGTGTCTGAAAGTTCAGAACTCGAGGTGGGTCCCACCTATACTTGGCAGGTGTATTAGATGTGCCAAGCCATTTTTGGAGAAAAATGGCTTGGCGCATGTAATACATGCGCCACATATGCCCTATCCAAGTGTAATTCCTGGGCACTGCTCGGGTCACCGTAACTTTTGACGTACAACTCGGATTGAGGTGATTCTTGATTTGTTGGAAAGCTGAGAACCTCTACTTTTCAATGATATAAGATTCAATCTCAGTAGAGACCCCTGCTAGGCTTGGTTCATCTCTCTCTAACCATTGCCCGGGATGGTTAACTAAGGGTTTCAGAGAGGTTTCTAAAGGTTGGGGGGTGATTCCTACGGGCTTAGGCAAGTTTATAAGGGTTTGGGAAGGGTCTTAAGGATATGGGATGTGCTATTAGAAGCTTGGGGGTACTCCTCTCTGGAAGTATGTCTCGATCGGGCCTTGGGCCAAATTTGGATGTCTATATCCGATCATTAATGATCGAATGCCAAAGACAAGAGATATCCGAAGAGGCCCAAGACAATACTGACGGGTCTGCCATATTTAGAATGAACCTCAAATATCAAGTGGGTAACATGGTGAGTGACAACCTGTATGTCAGAAAAAAATGTCCATTCCTCAAGGTTATCGGTCCCCAAGCACTTAGTGACATTACTGGACATAACCGAGATGGAGCAAGTTGCGAAAGCCTAATATATTGGGATAAATGTCCTCTTCTCGAGATGATTGAAGATGTTTGATGTTCAAGTTTCATTCTAAATAAAATAGCTCCGTAAGTGCGAGGGTGATCGTCCCATACTTAAAGATAGGCGTGAAGCAGATATGCGAAGATCCACAGTTTGTGTCCAATCCCCTGAGGCATTGACTGCCCCATTTGACTGGCCATGGGTGTCCCTACACGAGGTAGGGTTCGAGGTCTTTGGGGAGACCCCATTGGTCTCGAAATTGATTTAGCATGACTACCTGAGCGGAGCGAATTAATGTCGCAATGCTTTTTGGGAGTACATGCCGCTTTTTTGAAATACATTATTTTTGTAGATTTCTTGTTATTTTGTGCTGAATTTTCTATCATTTTATGTGAAAAATTTGAAATTTTTGTGTGAATTTTTTCATATTATTTCATGTGGAATTTTTTGGACTTTTTTAAGTGAATTATTTTGGACCTTTTTTACTGTTATTTTATGTGTGCTCGGGATGCTTATTGATCCCTTTGCCACTTATTCTAGCATAGCCTCCTGGGCATATCAAATGGAGATCGACCTGTCGTCTGGGGGGGTGTGCACACTAGAGCCCAAAGTGGGGCAAGAATAACCTGGCGTGTGTATTATACACGTCAGGCCAAATCTGGCCAGGAATAGTCTGGCGTGTGTAATACATGCGCCAGGCCAAAATGGGGGCAAACAATGCTTGGCGCGTGTATTAGATGCGCCAAGCCAAAGCTAGAGGGCTTTTAAAACGGTCAAGCTCGAGTCAAAGAGGGGTATTTTCAAAATCTTTCTATCCCCCTCTCTCCAAACCAAAATGGGACCTCTCTCTAGGGTTCCCTTGGATTGCTTGAACCTTGTTTCATCGCCGGAGTTTGCTTGTGCCGATCAAATACACGCTCCACGCCGGATCAAGGATTAATTTTCTTGAAGGTAATCGATGTTTAATCTCATTTTCTTTTGATTTTTCTTGAATAATTTACAATGTGGTTAAGATTTTTGATTTTTTGAATGATGAATGAGTGATTCCTCTTGCAAGTATGATTATTCATCTCTTACTTGATCTATTCCATGTGCATTGGCCCTGATTTTGAGTAAAAATATAATTTTTTAGTGATGCCCTACTCTTTTTTCCATTTATTGATGTTATTAGGGGCCTATCTTTTTTTTTTTTTTTTTTTTTTTGTGGATCTAGATGGTGTTTTGTTATTTTTTTTTGCAATGCAAGATGATTGTGATGATTTTTTTTTTTTTGCATTTTATCCATGTTTTGCTTTTCTTTTTTTTGGATTTTTGTATGTTCATTGTGTATGCACACACACACACACAGGCATCTATATATATATATATATATATATATATATATATATATATTTGTTTTTTGGAAAAAGAAAGACTCTTTTTTTGTATTTTATCCATGTTTTGCTTTTTCTTTTTCTTTTTTCTTTGATTTTTTTTTTTGGAAAAGAAAGACTCTTTTTTGTATTTTATCCAGGTTTTGGTTTTTTCTTTTTTTCTTTGATTTTTTATGTTTTTTTTGGAAAAAGAAACTCTCTTTTTTGTATTTTATCCATGTTTTGCTTTTCTTTTTTTTTTTCTTTGGATTTTTGTATGTGTATATATATTTTTTGTTTGTTTTCTTTTTGTTTTCGCTTTTGTTGTGATTTCTTTTTGAAATGTGGGAGTTTTGGGCCTCACCCCCTCTCTCCTTTTTTGATGTCTTTTTTTTTTTTTGCAGTGATGATGGTTTAAGATTGATGGAAAAATGCAAGGGTCATACTTACCTGCTTGTGTCTCATTATTGACATATTTTGATTTCATTGCTTGTGTCCGTCTCAAAATGTCGAGTGAGGAAGAGCATGGGCAAGAGGAGGGGCAAGAAGAGCAGGAGGGGCTGGAAGTGATCTATGGTTCCCGAGGGGAGCAATTCTTTGTGGTGTAACACTCGTTCGGTACCTGGTTCGAAATGCAAGGTGAGGCCGCCTGTACTAGTCTCCTTTATTTGCAATATACTCATATCTCGAATTTTGGGATCGCCGGCAAGGTAAAAAGCTTTATTGTTGTTCTTTGTATGAGCTTGCAATATCTTTAGGATCTGATACCTCTTTATTTGGATGCAGGACTTGCCTTCCATCACCTTCTGAGGAGGCTGGTTGGACCCTCAGCACTTCTATCTCTACCTCCCTCCGGTCATGAATTTCCTTCTTGCCCAGGCCAGTTTTGGGGACTTCCTCTCATGCCTTACCATGCAGGCCGACGCGGCCTATTTGAGGGCCTTGATTGAGCACTTTTATCCCAAGATTATGACATTTCAAATGGCCATGGAGGAGATGGCTCTTACCCCCGTCGATTGGTCTATGATTACGGGGATTCGGATGGGGTATACCGGTGGCTAACCTTCGCGTGCCCATTCGGGATGAGGTGATTCAACTAATCGGGGATTATCCCACCTCCATAAATCTGCATGGCTCTGAGGTTAAAATGTCATGGCTGTCTGATCTGTTTGAGGAGAATGAACTGGTGGATTTGGACCAGCTAGTTGTAGATATTTTTATTGAGCCAGAGCATGCAATAGTGCTGGCTCGCATTTTGCTCCTTTTCTTGCTGGGCAAGACTCTCTTCTCAAATGCTAGCGGCGATAGGGTCTCATTGTCCCTGCTTAGTCTTATGAGAAATTGGGACGACGTGCACAGATACGACTGGGGCGGGGTCGGATATGCTATGCTAATGTCTATCCTAGCTTGGGTCTCAGTCGGGAATGCAAAGTCTGTTGTCGGCTTTTAGCCTGTTGTAGAGGTAACCTCTGGCTCCTTTGCTTTCCTTGGTTTATTGGTTAGTCATTCCCTACCTGTGAAACATCTTTTATGTATGCCACTCTTTTTAGGTTTGGGGATATCTACACTTCCAGCCTGGCGGCCCCCTCCTTCACTCTGATGTACCCACCTACCCGCTCATGAGCAACTGGAACACGCATCGCCGCAGGGATGTTGGTATGAAGCATTTGGAGATGGGCCCGAGGTCCCAGTTAGACCTGCTAATCCTGGAGTAGGTATGGCTATTTCTCTCTTTTCTTTCTCAGCATTTCTTTTTATGTTACCTCCTTGGCTGATGGGCACTTTTATGTCTGGGCAGGTTATCTATGATCCCAACATTGGTTCTCCTTTTTGGGATCGAGTTGCTGTTGGTCCGTCTCGCTTCTTCACTGACCGCCGCATCATTTTCTTCACGGGGCCTGGGCCAGGGCATATTACCTAGGGGACAGAGTGGTCCACCAGTATCGAGACCACTTTGCCGTGCCGCAGGCTCCTCCTGCGGATGTTATGGCTCCTGGGGGTACTGTTGAGGAGCTCTCTACCTTTTTTCTTCATCATGGGGTCCTCGTCAATGATCTCCTCATGCCCGAGGGGTACCAGCTATGGTATGAGTCCTTGCCCTACCGGTCCATTCTTTCGCATTTCGTGCCTGGTGTAAATTTCTTGGCCTTTGGCGGTCCACGATCTCAGGTGGTTCTCCTTTTCCTTAGGTAAATTTTTAGTGGTTCTGATTCAATTGTTTGCTTCTATTGACTGAAACTCTTCTCCTTTTCACAGTTCGACTAGGGAGGTGACTCTGATGATGATGATGACGCGCCGGGTACAACTGAGGCTATGGGAGCTGGTCCCTCAGACACCTCTGGTACTCGTGCCTCTGGTAGTTTGATTGCTAAGGTCCAGGGGACTTTTTGGCGCCTCGATGATGCCTTCCTTTTGGGTTTATGTACGGCCGTAGAGGAGCAGGCCCGTATATCTGCTGAAGCAATCTGAATCCCCCCTCCTGAATTGGTTCCAGAGGTAAGCAAGTTTTTACTTTCTGCATGCTTGTTTCTTACGAATATGTAGGTGCTTGCGCCTGTGGCCCCTGTAGCTGATGTCTCTCTCCTTTTTGTGTAGGACTATGTGTCGGTGGTGAATCAGGCAGAGTATTACAGCAATATAGTTGGTCTTCGGGATGTGGAAGTGGTGAGTATCATACTGACTGGTTCCGATCATTACCTTGTTATTTTTATCTTTCAATTGATCTTGACTGATGGCCTTGGATATGCGTGCAGCATGCTCGTGAAAAAGAGTCACGCTCCTTGCTTAGCCGACTTTCTCAGGCGTGGGCCCGAGTGGGAGATGTCAAGACATATCAGAGCTCTTCGCACAGGTGCAAGAAGTCTAAGGGTGCCAATAAGGATTAGGCTATGTTTTTGGATTTTTCGGACTTTGAGAGTTTCTGGGACACATATTATTTTTGGATTTTGGAAATATGTAATGGATGATGTGACATTGTTATTATTTTCGAATGTTTTTTTTCAACTTTTCTAGATGAATGTTAGTGCCCTTTTCATATTCTATCTCCCTTTTGCTTGATGTAGTGTGTCGAATTGCTTGCAAGATGGGCTTGATTTTTTTCAGAAAGAATGGCCTCTGGGGCCTCATACTTTGTTAACACTTGGCCTCTGTATGTGATTTAATGTGCTGTTTTAGGTAAAAGGCAGTAAACGTAGGCAAGCTGTCCAGGGGATCAGTATAAACTCCCTCCCCAACCTTTATTTTTTCTTTGGGGGGGGGGGGGGGGGGGGAGCAATGGTCTGCAGCTATGGCGAAACAAGTGGCTTCGCACATGTATTACATGCGCCAGGCATATCCAGGGAAAAAAGGCTTGGCGCGTGTAATACATGCGCCAAGTGGTTCCTGAGGAAAGTGGGGCCTTTTAAGCCCGAGAATGCACTTTTTTCTTTCTCTCTCAACTTAGGCTTGGTCCTTTTTGCTACTTCTTTTCTCCTTGCTTTCTCAAGGGTGGGTTCATCGTTCTACATTGAATTTGTATCCTTGAGAACATCTTTGTATGTCAATGGACCCACTTTCCAACCCCGCCTCTCATGGGGGGCCTGGGACCACTATACTTCCCTCCTTAGGTGTGGGGCCCAATTTTCTAAAGAAGTGGTTTGAGAGTTTGAATGAGAGCAAGCCCGTGGGTTTGAATGAGCTTGGGTTGGCCCGCCTCTCGTCTTTTCTTGACATTCCTCCACTATGGGACCTTCTTCATGCGACGACCTTTTTTTGGGAAGTGGATACCCATGTCTTTCGCTTAGGAAAACATTAGTTGTCTCCCACACTTGAAAAACTCTCTAGCCTGTCGGGTTTGAAGCTGCACAAAGGTTTTACGAGAGTGATGCCAAAGCCGAATTACGCTAAAGCCGTCCACAGGACTTTGGGTTTGAAGAAATCTAATTATGGAAAGTCTCATTAGAGGATCCACTAGGTGTTCGGTGAAATTTCTGAGAGAACTTTTTGGTGATGAGAGCCTGCGAAAATTGCTACTTAGAAATGTTTATAACGTGAAGGATTTTGCTCTTGGTCTCATCTATGAAGATCTTTTCTTCACTGGGGGTGAAAATTTCTCGCTTGTACTTTGCGATGTCTTGACCGAATTAGAGGGAGGTCGCTCTGTGATGCATCTGATCCTGGCGGAGCTTTATCATTACTTTGACGCTTTTGCCTTGGGCAAGGTGGTGTGCCTTAGGGGATGGTCGCTTCTACTTTAGGTTTGGCTAGGGGAGCACCTTGTCATTTTGGGACCCGTGCCTTATTTTTATATTGCCCGCGGTGAGGTGACCCGTTGCTTTCTGGGCAGATGCCATATGCTTCCATAGGGAGACATGTAGGGTTTGAAGCTTTGGCTGGTCGAAGTTGAGTTGGTGTGGAGGCTTCCTTGGTTAGAGCGAACCTTTCCGATGGTCTGCTCTAGAGATTACGAGGGTATCACCCTCCTCAAGCTGACTGGTAGTACCTACTACTTCCCATTTCGGGTGCTACGCCAGTTTAGTTGTTCTCAGCAGGTGCCATGTGCAGTGAAACCTCCTTTATATGATTTGATCTTTTCTCGGGGGTCCTCTGAGGACATGGATAAGATAGCTGCTCTTTGGGAGACGCGTTAGCCGACGCTCACGTGAAATTAGAGAAGGGAAATTCGATTTTGTCCTCCCCAGAGTATGAGGCTTGGCTATTATATGAGAAACCTACTATTGGTCACTTGGATCAGGCAGAGAGCAGTGATACGGCGGGGCCTTGGCTAAGGAAGGAGTGATGCTTTAGAGCCATATTGAGCTACTGATGGATGAAAAGTGAATCCTGCATGAGAATTTAGAGAAACAGACGGTTAGAGCAGAGGTGGCAGAAGCCAGAGCCGATGTAGCTGAGTGTGAGGTCCTTCGTCTGGAATGGTCGTTGAGTGACGCTCTTAGTGCTACTGATGCTTCCAGGAAGCGGTATAGGAGTCTTCATGTCTGCTAGATGACAGAGCGGGATGTACGAGAGGATGCCTTATCTGCAGAGATCCGTGCCCTAAAGCACGAGTTGGGTCATTGATTCCCTCCTGCACATACTTTTTGCATAGATCAAAACTATAGAAAGGGATAAGAAACCCCTAATTAGATACATCTTTTTGGTATACATATTTTCTTTATGTTTTTATTGTTTTTGCACTTTTGGGAAGAAAGAAAGAAGCTAGACATCTCACATATTATTTTTTTTTGGGATGTGGTGTCAGCTGTGTACAAGTTTCTACATGAGAAAGGGAAATCTATTATCTTACAAAACAATGTTATTTCTCCTTTCTTTAATTAGTGGACCTCTTTTGAGATGGAAAGTGCATAGTATGGGCATAAAAAAGAAAGTCTCTTATCTTTTGCAAAAAAGGGGCTCCTTGCCCTGTGGTGGTGCACATAGTGTGGGTGTGAAAAATGGGGAAGGAAAATCTATGGTCTTTGAAAAAAATGGTCTCCTTGCCCTCTCTTTTTTATTTTTTTGGTTTGATGCCTTAAATATCGGGAAGATGACGGGTCCCTTTTTGAGCATGGTCGAACCCCCTTTCATGGCTGGTCCAGAGTGAAATTCAATAATTTTTACCAAGGCCGGAACATTTATTCCTTTGGATCAAATCGACCTTTTTCTCCTTACCGTAGGTCAAATGTTTGACAATGTAATTACGAAAAAATTCTTGGTCGGGACCCGGATTTGAGCTAATATGAGTGGCTCCGTCGAGAATCGGGTAATGCAGGAGGGGAACCAAGGGGATCTTATTTATTTTCTTTTTCATTTTTCCTTTTCAACTTTCTTACTCACAATGCCCAAGGTGGGTTTCCGTCGTGCTCGTTGTTTCCCTTTTTTTACCCATAGCGCCCTCTGGGTTTTCACTATGTCCATGGGTTTACATTTTTATCTTAGACACCTTTTTACCTGGTCCGCACAAGCTCGTTGTTTTTACTCATAGTGCCTTTTCGGGTTTTCACCATGTCCTTTTTGCTTTGATCTTTTATATTTTATTATTATTTATATATTTATTTTTTTCTTTTATCTTATCAAAGGCCACAACATGGACGTCGATTCCGTCATAGCCGGCTAGATGAAATTCTTTTGTTGTCTCTCATCTTGGCTCATGTCGACTCAATGGATACTGTGACTGCTAGTAGACCTTAAAGAGAGCTTTTTCTTGGAATGTATCATGGCCATGGGATAGGTTAGAAATTTTGAAGGTATTCTGAGTTTTCAAAAAGGTTTCCTTGATTGGGTTCCAGCTGTCATAATACACTTCTTCCTTGGGGGGTTTTGATTGTACATGCCTCACTTTTTCTTTTCTATTTTTTCTATTTTTTTCGCTTCTTTTCAGACATCCTCTTTTTGGGATTTTGCTTTTATGATTTTTTTAAGATTTTAATGTTAACTCTTTTTCATTTTTTTTATTTGGTATATATACACATTTTTTTTTTAGGAAGGGTTGATGAAAAAAGTGCTAATGGTTCAACTGGTGTAGCAAGGGGTATGAGTATTCAGGGATGCTTTTTGGTTACTGGGCTTTGAGATGATGGCCTCTTTTTAAAGTATTCTTAAGCAGTCACGTATCTAGTTTTGTCAATACTTATCTTACAGTGGAGACTAGCAGTAGAATCGTCGGATGTATCCAGCGTTAATGGGCTCAGGAAAGTGATCTCCGTCCATGGTGGCTAGGCGGACATCGTATCCTGGGAGCACCTCTCGAATGACGTAAGGTCCTTCCCAGTTGGGCTTGAATTTTCCTCTCGGATCGGTGTGGAGGGATGGGAAGATTTTCTTGAGTACGGTGTCTCTTACCTTCAAATCTCGACTGTGAACACGTTTGTTGTAAACTCGTGCGATTCGCCCCTGGTACACTTGGGTATGACACAAGGCAAGGAGCCTTTTCTCTTCCAGCGGGCTCAACTGCTCAAAGCAGGATCTCTCTTTTTCAGCTTCGGGTAGGCTTGACTCAAGGAGTATATAGAGCGAGGGTAGTTCAACCTCTATCGACAGGACTACCTCAGTTCCATATACAAGGGAGAACAGTGTTGCCCCTTTAGTGGTGCAGATCGATGTTCTGTAGGCTCATAAAGCAAATGATAACATTTTGCTCCAATCTCGATAGGTGATGACCATCTTCTCAAGGATGCAGACGACCATTTTGTTAGTAGATTCTACGGCCCCATTAATTTATGGCCGATATGGTGACGAGCGATGATGTTTGATCCTGTACTGCTCACAGAAGGCCCTGATGTGCTTATTTGTGACGTTCGTGCCATTGTTCGTGTGATATCCTTGGGTACGCAAAATAGATAAATAATATTGATCTTGATGAATTTCTCAACATGCTGGGCCATGATGTTCGTGTAGGATGCTGCCTCTACCCATTTGGTGAAGTATTCAATGGCAACCAGGATGAATTGATGTCCGTTTGATGCTTTTGGATTGACTTTCCCAACAACATCGAGGCCCTAAGTGGCAAATGGCCATGGAGTGGTCATGCTGTGTAGATCTATAGTTGGAGCGTGGATCAGACTGGAGTGTTCTTGGCATTTGTAGCACTTCTGAATGTGCTTGCAACAATCAGTTTCCATGGTGGTCCAGAAATACCATCCCCGTAGGATCTTTTTGGCAAGCATGTGTCCATTGACGTGGGCCCCGCATACTCCCTCGTGAATCTCTTTCATGATATTCGCTGCCTCGCTTTTAGTTAGGCATCAGAGTAGGATATTGTTATATGACTGCTTGTAGAGACACTCGTCGCAGATGACATAGTTTTCCACTAAATGTTGAATGGTCCATCTGTCCTCTTTGGGTGTCCCCTCAGCGAATGCTCGAGTTTCGAGAAAATTCTTGATATCTGAGAACCACGGTGGCTCATCATCCAACCTTGGGGGTTCCTCAATCTGGAGGCAGAAGGCCTCGTTACTTTGTTCAATCATGATCAGCTTCATCACGACACCCTATGAAATTTTGACCATTAATGCCAATGTGGCCAGGGCATCGGCGAATAGATTTCTCGCTTGCGGGACGTAGGAGAAAGTAATATCATTGAAGCATGCTATCAGATCATCGAGGTGTTCATGGTATGAGATCAACTTCTCATCCTTCGTCTTTCAATCTCCATTTGTCTGGCATATGATCAACTGTGAGTCGCCAAACATGCTGAGGTGAGTTATGTTCAGGTCTAGAGCTGCTTGTAAGCCAGCTGCGCATGCCTCATACTCGGCCATGTTGTTCATGCACGGGAAGTTAAGTTTGATGGATACTGGTACGTGAGATCCTTTCGATGAAATCAGAATAGTGCCGACTCCTTGACCCTTGGCATTCGCTGCCTCGTCAAAGTGCATTACCCAGGATTCCTCTGTTTCCGTCGTATCATCCTCTGTTAGGAACAAGATGTCCTCATATGGGAATTTTCTTAAAGGTTCATAATCAGGTAAAGGGTTCTTTGCAAGATGATTAGCGAGTACCTGCTCCTTGATCAACTTCTGTGTGACATATGTGATGTCAAATTCAGATAGGAGAAGTTGCCAGCGTGCAGTCCGCCCAGTGAGGGCCGACTTTTCGAACAGGTACTTTAATGGATCCATTCGTGCTAGGAGTAGAATGACCTGAGATAACAAGTAGAGGTGGAGCCTCTGTGTGGCCCACACGAGAGCCAAGCATGCTTTCTCCAGATGATAATAGCGCGTCTCATAGTCGGTGAACTTCTTACTCAGGTAGTAGATGGTCTGCTCTCTTCTTCCTATCTTGTCATGCTGCCCTAGGATACATCCCATAGAAACTTCCATCGTGGAGAGATACATTAAGAGCGGTCTCCCTGGCTCTGGTGGTACTAATATTGGAGGGTTGAGAAGGTAGCTCTTGATTTTATCGAATGCCGCTTGATAGTAGTCGTTCTATTCAACGGGAGAATCTTTCCTTAGCAGCTGCAAGATTGGCGTGTAGATAGGAGTGAGCTATGCAATAAATTGATTGATGTACTGTATCCTACCCAAGAAACCTCTGACCACTTTTTCGATAAACGGTGGTGGCATTTTCGTGATGACCTTTACCTTGACTGGGTCAACCACGATACCTCTCCTGCTGACGATAAATCCTAGCAACTTTCCTGACATGACGTCGAATGCGCATTTTTGAGGATTCAGACATAACCTATGTTTTCTCAGCCTCTTAAATAGCTTTTGGAGGTTTATCAGATGGTCACTTCACTCTGGTTACTTGGAGATCATGTCGTCAACGTACACCTCAATTTCTCGTTGCATCATATTGTGGAAGAGTGCTGTCATTGCTCTTTGGTACATTGCACCAACATTTTTCAACCCGAATGGCATGACTCGGTAGCAGAAAGTTCCCCAAGATAAATATTGTTTCTCTCAATCTGCCTCTGCCATCCTGATCTAATTGTATTCGGAGAATCCGTCCATGAATGAGAGCATCAATTGCTTGGCAGTGTTATCTACCAAGATGTTGAGGTGCGGTAATGGGAAGTCGTCCTTCGAGCTCGCATTATTCAGGTTTCAGAAGTCAATGCACATGTAGACCTTCCCATCCTTCTTTGATACTGGAACAATATTGGCTACCCACTGCGAGTATTTGGAGACCATGAGAAATCTTGTATCATATTGCTTGATGACCTCATCTTTTACTTTTAGCATCCACTCGGGTCGGAGTCGCCTCACTTTCTACTTGACTGGCCTAATATCAGGGTAGAGTGGCAACTCATGCTCGACCAAATCGGTGTCCAAACCAGACATGTCCTCGTATGACCATGCGAAGATGTCTTGATATGACTGAAGGAAATTGATCATGTTTTTTTTCCTTGAGAGATAGCGATGCTCTGATCTTAGTGATTCTAGGAACCTCCTTTGTCCCTATATTGACGTCCTCTGTTTCTTCAAT
Organism: Chloranthus sessilifolius; assembly: GCA_021018995.1. Classification (NCBI taxonomy): domain Eukaryota; kingdom Viridiplantae; phylum Streptophyta; class Magnoliopsida; order Chloranthales; family Chloranthaceae; genus Chloranthus; species Chloranthus sessilifolius. The sequence continues at coordinate 24,592,034 of CM037597.1, read as the reverse complement.
GATAGGGGTAGCACCATGCTCAAAGTCAGCAAATCGCTCAAGGAGTTCATTGGGGAGCTCCTCAGTAGGGATTTCCTTGTCCAGACTCGTGACTCCTACCTCTTCTTGTATTTCTACAGGAAATGGGTCAATTTCACGTGAGACGGGGATTTCAATCAAGGCATTATTTTCTCTAACTTTATTCGGAATTTTAAAAGATAATATTTTTGGATTTTGTATTTTTTCTACGTTTTTAGGATTTTTGTTTTCTCCGAAAATAGGCTCTTGGCAAAGCGAGTTCCTATATATACATGGTATTTCCTGTCAAGGGCTTATCTCACTTTTTATAGGTTATTTTTTTTTGGGAAACATGTGCCGTATTTCAGGCCACTCGCCGCTTCCAAAGTTTGGGGCATAGACACCCATTTTCGTACCTGTGGTGCCGCTCCTTTACCTATTTAGATGGAGGGGGTTGGCTAATATGATTCTTCGGATCAGCCTCCATCATGTTGATCATGGGTTCGTCTGGGACTCTGTCCTCAAACGTCAGCAAGGTCCTGTGGTGGTTTACCACAGAGGGAGATTATGCGGGTATAGAATACTCATCCTCAAAAAGGGACAAAGTGGCTAAGTCTATTTCCAAGTTGGGAGGGAAAATTCGAGGATTGGTGGGGTGGACAAGGGCTATGGTTTGTGTGGGGTTAATTGTGTTGCCCCATTCTGATCGATCTTCACAATCCCGACACTCACAAAGGTGTTCCGGATGTGAGGCCTAGGACAGGATTCTTCTTTCAAATTGATTCCCCGGGCTCTTGCTACAGCAACAGTTCGAGCTTTCCTTAGCCTCTCACACTTCTTTTGTGGGTTTATATCCTAACCCAAATCTAACATGCTGTCAGCCTTTGGCTTTGACTGGATCTTCCTACCTTGTAATCGGGGTCCTAATCCCTTTCCTTCTAATAACCCCATTTATGGAGTATGGCCACAACTGCTACCATTCCGCTTATGGTTTTTAGAGTGATGCTTTCTAGGGGTTCCGAGACTACCGCCGATACCTCGTATTCAAAGTTGTGGAGGTCTGTATCCTCGGTCATGTGCGACACATCCATCGCTTTGGGGTTCTTAATGCTGTGGGTAGCTTTTTCCCTTTCGTCATTATTATGCACTGAAAAGTATCACTTTTTACCTCTTAACCTAGCCTTTGCTATACCTTGTAGCTGACTAATATCTCTTATTTAGTATGGTTTGTAGTTAGTAATAAATTGTACAGCTTAACACAAAGTCCATGCCCTTGGTGCCAAGAAGAGAGAGAATCCAAGGAAAAGAATGACAGCTAAGCCAAAGACTGATGGAACACCATGGTGGTACACACAATGGTGACTATGTTGCATGTCATAGTAGACCAAGCAAGTCAAGCATATGAAAGAAGCATAGATGTGAGTGGAGAGAGCTACAACAGCAGCAGCTGCATAGCAGTAGAGGAACAAATGACTTATCTCACACAGTTGAGGTATTGCCTCGCGTGGTTAAAGCTGTAGCAAAGCTTCTTCACGCAACTAAGATATGCAGCACAAGGGAACTCGCACACTAAGCCTTCAGAAATACATCTCTCGAAGCTCTCGTGAGGATCAAGTTTTAAAGCAGCTGCGCGCACTGCCTCGCGAGGCCCATTTGCACAAGGAACAATAGCGAACTCGCGACGTTCTCACGTGGCTCTGAAAGAGAGAGACGCTAAGAAATTATCTCGCACAGCTCTTGCGTGCTTAAAGCTATACCCTCTGCCTTGCTAGATGTGTCATTCATTTGACAAGAAGCCAAGCGAGTATAGAGCTCTACTGGGTGAGTACCTCACGATAGGAAATTCTGAAGCTCTACTGTGCGACCAAGCCAAGCACTGTAAATTCTTCTGCGCGAGTGCATTCAAAGTCAAATCAGATGCGCGACAATCCAAAGTCCACTTGCGCGGGTGAACAACCTTCCGAGCCAAATTCTTACCTTGCAAGGACTCTGCAAACCGTGCAAATGAATAATATGTAGAAGGCAGCCCTGCAAAGCTCGGGCTCTCCACTTCCCAGTCTTAACTCAGGGACCTTTTGGGGATTTCCTTAGGTCCAAGGCACACATCTCGAGGCCCTGATCTTGAGGCACATATCCCAAGACATCCAAGGGTTATAACAGTGTCACATCTGCTAGGAAATTAGGGTTAATCTTCTCTGAGCCAAGGCATTAGGGACTAAGTATATAAGCTATAGTTGTAACTTAGAATCTTTATCTTTCCTTCAACCTTCATCAGCTGGGAGCTCAAGCAGATTAGGGTTAGGGTGGTTTGATCACATTTTTTTTCTATTTTTTTCTTCTCTCTTAGCCCAACACTTGCTAGCTATATCTTTTGTAAGCAATTAGGTCTAGTTTTAATTAGTTTTATAATGGGTCTTATAACCTTTGGGATTTTGTGAAGAGCTGTTGTGCACAAGGTTGCTGCCTTCCGGAAGAGGCATGTCTGATATGCCAATCTCCCACACATTCACTTCAAGATTGCTCATCAGCCAACTAATTCCCTGATTTAGTTATGAAGCTTGCCAATGCTGCCCAACATATGGGCCGCAACTTGCTGGGTACACATGGAGAAGCCACCCAAATTTAAGGTGGAGACAAGATACATACCCTCAGCCCCATCAGCAGCAGTTGGCATCTCCATACAGACCTCAACACAAGTTCAACCAAGGATACCCACCAAGACAGAATTTTTAGTTGTCTGCCCCACAACCCAATTAGTTGGTCTTGCCCCCACAACAGCTTAGATCCTCTTTCTTTAAAGAGCAAATGCTAGCATTTATGCAAAATTTAAAAAACTTGGTCCAAACTGTGAACTCTCATGGGCAAAGTATTAAAAAAATAGAGGACCAGCTAGGTCAAATCTTTAATGCTTTGAACAGGAGAGAGGAGGGCAAATTACCTAGTCAACCCTTGGCCAACCCTAAATGATAGTACATGATTGGAGAAGCATCCTCTACCCATGAGGAGGCTAATGCAATCACTATCTTAAGGAGTGGCAGGGTGGTTGATAATTTAGTGGGCAAGGCAGCTGAAGAGGTCATGGACAGTGAAAATGAAAGAATGTGAGTGTTGAAGAGCCAAGGAATTCATCCCTTGCTGTGGATCAGCAAGGGTAAAATAAAGGGGCTGATGTTGAGCCCTAATAATAAATAATAAATAATAAATGAAGAAAAAAGAAAAAAATAAAAATTTGACCATGATGTGGTTAGGCATGCAGCTGTGGCACTAGCAGTCCCACAGCTGCCATTTCCTCAGGCATTATCTGGTCCATCTCCTTTTGATAAGGGGAATGCTCAGATGGAGGAAATGATGGAGACCTTCAAGCAAGTCAAGATCAATTTTCCCTTACTTGATGCTATAAAATAGGTCTTTGCCTATGCTAAATTCTTGAATGACCTCTGCACATAAAACTGAAAAGCAAGGGTGCAGTTGTCCAAAAAGGTTTTTGCTATTGAGCATGTTGAGTCAGTTCTATCTATTGCCACACCTGAGAAATTACAGGATCCAGAGGTACCTACTACCTTCTACATAATTGGAAACTACACCATTGGTAGAGCCCTCTTGGACTTAGGGGCCAGTGTGAACTTGCTCCCATATTCTGTGTATGAGGAGTTAGGTTTGGGGGAGCTAAAAGCCACATCAGTTGTGCTCCAGCTAGCTGATAGGTCTGATAGGAGACCTGTGGGTGTGGTAGAGGATATTTTGGTGGGGGTGAACAAGTTCTACTATCTTGCTGATTTCCTTGTTTTGGATATGGACCCTTGCAAAAGTAAAATCCTAATTCCTGTCATCCTTGGCAGACCATTCTTAGCCACTGCCAATGCTTGCATCCAATGCAGGTCAGGGGTGATGGAGGTAACCTTTGGGAATATGAATGTAATAAACCTTGGCAGACCATTCTTAGCCACTGCCAATGCTTGCATTCAATGCAAGTTAGGGGTGATGGAGGTAACCTTTGGGAATATGAATGTAATATCCCTGATATTTTGACCTATTTTTTGTTTACCTCGATAAGCGTGTCTGAAAATTGTTGAGGGATATTTTTGAATTTTTGGTAAGCTAAGGATATGATAAGACTAGTGACAAAAGGATTTTGTCGGAAGATGTGTGCAAGTCATGTAATCAATGACTTACACAATGACGTAGGTGTTTGTGTTTAGCATCAGACACTTTTCCAACTTAAGTGGATAAGTTTTAAAAAGATAAAATCTAGATATTTGTTTGTTGGATTTTAGGCTATAAGAGAGAGTTAAAAGAGAAGGTTAACTTCTCTCTCTCGTTAGAAATTATGAGCCTTTAAACCTTGCCTCATCTTAAATCCAAGATCTTGAGAGCTTGAGAATTCCTCTCCCCATCTCGACCGTTGTTTTGAATCATATTAGAAATTTGATCAGTTTGAACCTTTGAAAGACAAGAGTGATGTGGAGAGTGAGAAATTCTGTGTGATCTTGTTGACTGATGTGGCAGTGGCCACCCCATTATGATGGGCTGATTTGAAGATCTAAGCCGTTGAGCTTTGGAGATTATTTCCGGTGCGTGAATATTGGTGCAACGGGAGCAACGGTTAAGCTACAAGAGGTAGGTCTTTGAAACCTCCTTGTGTCTTTTTAATTTATGTTTTGCTTAGATTAGAATATGGTGTGTTCATTTTAAATTAGATGGCTGTGGGTAATAAGAGAGAAAGAGTCCGGACATGGAAATTTTGACAGCCATAGACCTGAGGAAATTCGAGGGTCGAATTTGGAATTCGACCATCGATTTGAAAATCGAGTGTCGATTTTTCCAATTTTTGTGTATGATGTAGACTTTTGAATTCGAGGGTCGAATTTGAAAATCGACCATCGATTTGAAAATCGAGGTTCGATTTTCTGAGTTTTAAAATTTGAAGCAGTTTTGAAATTCGAGGGTCGAAATTGAATTCGGCCATCGAATTTCAAATTCGACCCACGAATTTGAATTCGAGGGTCGAATTCTGTCCTGTTTCTGGCACTTGAAATTTTGTCGGAATTTTTTCTCGGCAAACTTTTGGTTTGATTTATTTGTTCTATATTAACAATGAGAGTGTTAATATATGTAGGTTTTGAGTATTGGAAGTCCTTGGTGAGGACTGCTTATGCTTGCTTTTGAACCTTCTTTATTGAGGTAGGGGAACCCTATATTTAATTTGCATTGAATTATAAGTATAACTGTTTTGACTGTTTCTTTTAAGAGGCATAAATTTTAGAATTTCGTTACACACAGCATGAATAAAACTCTGAATATATGACACAAATTAAAAAAATTGGAAACTTTGTTATGACTAAGAACTTCGAAATTTGAACCTCAGAACCTTAGTAAAATTTTGAATCAGAACTTTGAATCAGAACTTCGAAAAACATCAGTAATCAGTTATGAATAATAAGCTTTGATATATGTTAGCATTTGCATTTGATTTGAGGTACGTCAGAATGATGCCCTAGATTCTACCAACCGTATTGACGGTATTACTTTGGCGCAAGTTTCCCTCATAGCATAGGGGCTTGTTGCACTTCAGAAATGGGTTCATGAACGACGATGGTCAGTAGGGTATTCCCATCGGTCACGTAGTCCGCTCTCATGCTATAGGAAATTTGAGAGATAAAATTAAGTTATAAATTTAAGACAAGAAGCATGCTAAATCAGAAGATTTTCGAACACATTAGATTTATGTTATCAGTTTTGACTCAGGATTAGAACTAGAGATTTAGTTTGCAAAGCATCATTTGAAAATCATATTTGATCTGATTTCTGTCTTTTGAAAATCTTACTTATGATAAAATGAAAATAGATTTGTTTCCTCTATTGGGCTTGGTTGTTAGCTCACCCTTGACTACACGTCACAGGTGCTGAGACTGACCTAGGGTCAGAGGATCTGGAGGACTCCGATTACATTCCCGAGGAGGATTTGGACATACCAGCTGAGGAGTTTTTCCCTTGATCTTAGATCCTTTATTTTTGGTACTTTTGTCTGAATATTTTTTAATATTGGGCCCTAGGCCATTTGTTATTTTGGTTCTGTGATATCACTCGAGGAACCATTATTGTGAACCACTATTTTAGGTGTTGGATTGGCCATCACCGGTGGTTCTTCTTGGTTCCTCATAGTGACATTTTTTTTGTTGTTAAAAGCTTGTGTTTTTGGATTAACTATATGCTTTACCTCTGTCTTTAGATCTTTGTTATGTTGTCGGCTTCTGTTTATTACGGCTTATTGAGAAATCAATAAGTTGATGAACCGGCCTTTCCTATATCTTAGGGATTGAAAAAGTCGGGTCGTCATAATGAAGGCCCAATTAAATATGTACAATGCCGCTAAACAACCTCAGATAGACATTGAGGACTACTGTGCAATAGATGTACTAGATGGCCTTATGGATGAAGAATGATGCAATCTGCTGGATTGGGATAATGTTATTGATGACCTGGAAAATATTTGGAGTTTGGTTGAGAAGGAAGCCCAAGTTCTCATGACAGAAGACAACATTAAAGTAGAGCCTTCTGTGGGCCTAGTGCAGCATTCTAGCTGAAAACCTACATTGTTGTTCCTTCCTCAAACCACCAAGGCACCTTTGCTGCCTTCCATTGAAAGTCCCCCTGAGCTGGAGCTGAAACAGCTCCCAAACACATTAAAGTATGCCTTCTTGGGGCAAAATAAAAAGCTTCCAGTAATTATCTCTGCCTCTCTCACTAGTGAGCAGGAGGAGGAATTATTGAGTATTCTTAAAACACACAAAGGCAATGGGGTGGACAATTGCTGATCTAAGGGACATTGATGCCTCAGATTGTATGCACAAAATTCACTTGAAAGAGGGTGAAAAACCCTCAAGGGAGATGCAGAAGAAGCTTAATCCTCACATATAAGAAGTGGTCTTGAAAGAGATAGTGAAATTGTTGGATGCAGGGGTGATTTACCCTATTTCAGATTCAGAGTGGGTGTCACCTATCCAGGTGGTACCCAAAAAGTCAGGCATAACAGTTGTTACTTCTGATTCTGGGGAGTTGATGCCAGCCAGGGAGACCATTGGCTGGAAAGTTTGCATTGATTACAGGAAACTCAACTCCAAGATCAGGAAAGACCACTTCCCTCTATCTTTCATTGACCAAATTCTAGATAAGCTGGCTAGGAAGGCATTTTACTGCTTTCTTGATGGATACTAAAGGTATAATCAAATCCCTGTGTATCATCAAGATCAAGAAAAAACCACTTTCACATGTTCCTTTGGCACCTTTGCTTACAAGAGAATGCCTTTTGGATTGTGCAATGCTTCAGCCACATTTCAGAAGTGCATGTATGCTATTTTCTTTTATATGATTGACAAGTTCCTGGAAATCTTCATGGATGATTTCTCAGTTTATGGAGATAGATTTAGCCAGTGCTTAAGTCACTTTAACCTGGTTTTGTAAAGATGTGAAGAGACCAATTTGGTCTTGAGCTGGGAAAAGAGCCACTTTATGGTAACACAAGGAATTGTGTTAGGCCATGTGGTCTCCCAAAGAAGAAGAGAGGTTGACAAGGCTAAAGTGGACCTAATTTCACACCTGCTCCTACCCAGGACTATCAAACAAATCAGATCATTTTTTGGACATGCTGGAATTTACAAGATATTCATTAAGGACTTCAGTAAAATTGCAAAGCCATTGTGCCACCTGTTTTGTCAGGATGTGTCATTTGAATTTTCTGTTGAGTGCCTTGATGCCTTTGAGGTCTTAAAAAAGTGCCTTACCACTGCTCCTATAATCCAGGTCCCAAATTACTCGCTCCCCTTTGAGCTGATGTGTGATGCAACAGACTTGGCCATAGGTGCTGTCTTAGGACAGAGGAAAGATAAGTTGCCTGCAGTGATCTATTATGCCAGTAAAATACTTGCTAAAGCGAAGCTCAACTACACCACTACTGAGAAGGAGCTACTAGCTATTATATTTGCTGTGGACAAGTTTAGACCCTACTTGCTTGGGTATAAAATTGTTGTATTTACTAATCACTCAGCCTTGAAATACCTGTTGGCAAAAAAGGATGTCAAACCAAGGCTGATCAATTGGATCCTCCTATTACAGGAGTTTGATCTTGAGATCAAAGATAAAAAAGGAGTTGAGAATGTGGTGGCTGACTACCTCTCTAGAATTGTATCAGAAGAATGTGCTGCAACACCTGTTAATGAGGTGTTCCCTGGTGAGCAATTATTTATTATCCAGTCTAGTGTGCCCTGGTTTGCACACATTATGAATTTTCTTACTGTTGGTAGGATCCCCCCTCATTGGTCCAAGATGGACAAGGACCTATTTTTCTCTCAGGTCAAATATTTTCTATGGGAGGATCCATTCCTATATAAGCATTGTGCAGACCAGATTGTTAGGAGATGTGTGACTGAAAGTGAGTTCCACAATATTCTTTCTATGTGTCATGAGTAAGCCTGTGGAGGTCATTTTAGTGGTAAAAAGACAGCTGTAAAAGTTTTGTAATGTGGGTTTTATTGGCATTCTTTGTTCAAAGATGCATATATACATTGCAACGCTTGTGAGAGATGTCAAAGGATGGGAGGCATTTCCAGGAAAGATTCAATGCCATTGCAGCCCATCCTTATGGTAGAACTTTTTGACATCTGGGGCATTGATTTTATGAGACCTTTTCCTCCTTCTATGAGTTTCAATTTCATACTTGTGGCAATGGGCTATGTGTCCAAATGGGTGGAAGCCATTGCCATAAAGACAAATGACCACATAGTTGTCCTTAAAATTTTAAAGGACAATATCTTCTCCAGATTTGGCACCCTCAGAGCTATTATTAGTGATGGGGAGAGTCATTTCTGTAATAGGCCTTTTGAGAATCTCCTCAAAAGGTATTCTGTTACACACAGAATTGCAACTCCCTACCACCCACAGATAAGTGGGCAAGTTGAAATTTTTAATAGGGAGATCAAGCATAAATTGGAGAAGAATGTGATAACAGATAGAAAGAATTGGACACAAAAGCTGAATGATGTTTTGTGGGCTTATAGGACTGCCTATAAGACCCCTATTGGCATGTTCCCATTCAGGCTGGTCTATGGCAAGCATGTCACTTGCCAGTGGAGTTAGAGCATAGAGCCTATTGGGCTATCAAAACACTGAATGTTGAGCTAACTACTGCTGGTTCTCACAAGAAACTGCAACTGTCAGAGCTGGATGAGTTGAGAATGGAGGCCTATACAAATGCCAAAATCTACAAGGAGAGATCAAAGACATTCTTTGACAGGAAGCTAATAAGAAAGAACTTCAATCCTGGTACTAAGGTTTGACTTTTCAACTCCAAACTAAAATTCTTTTCAGGGAAGTTAAAATCTAGATGGGATGGACCTTACACTGTCATCCATGCTTCCCCATCTGGTGCTGTGGAGATCTTGGATCCCATGTCTGGGAGAATCATGAAAGTGAATGGGCAAAGGCTAAAGATTTGTGTAAAAAATTCAGTGGAGCCTCCTCAGACTATTCACCTACATGAACCTCCCACTGCTTAGTGATCCACAACTTTGTAAAATATGTACCATATGTGTATTTTATTTTAGTTTGCTTAGGAATTTGTCAATTACTATTTTTATTGTGATGTTGATTTGCCTGTTTTGTTTTGTTATGTTTTAAGTATATGTGCATATTGGTCATCTGAATTTAGGGTGCATGAACTTGATGTGGAGGTGCATGTGCTATTGCTGTAGTATGGTTGTGGTGCTGTCATTGCAATGGGCATAAATTTAATTTAAATGAATATCTTTAGCATTCTGAATTTTTGATGTACACATGTTGGTAATGGGCAACCAAATTATCACGATGAAATGGAATACATGTGAAGGAGTTGGTGCTGATGCACTGGTCAATGTGCAGCACTGAGAAAAAGGCTCTATGGCCTCATTTTCACACTTGCGAGCCACTTGACGCTTTCTCGCGGAGTTCTAATTGAAGTTTTGTTCCTCGCGAGAGCCTCGCGAGCAGACGTGACTCCTGAAGCCTAATATTGAGCCTCACGAGGCTTTAACTGGTCAGCAATAAGGAGCTGCGCGAAGAATGGAATTCACACATTTACTACCTCGCGAGCATAATTCTGAAGGCCGCACCATTAATTGCCTCGCGAGCTACCTAAGACTCAGATTGTATGTTCCTCGTGAAGCTTAAAATCTCAGCTACGTGAGGGATAAAAAATGGCCTCGCGCGGTTTGGCCCAATTTGCGCTCTGCGAAGTGACCTCGTGAGACGCATAGGGCTTCAAAATTTGACCTCGCGAGGCATCTTTCTTCTTCGCGATAGCACTTCTCGTGAGATTGAATTTTTAGTGCGTGAGAAATGTGCCCCGCAAGTACCTGGCGATAGCTGTGTGAGGCACGGGATCAGCCATATATACCCTGCGAATTTTCAAACTTAGCCATTTCATTTCTTTTTTGCCCTAATCCACTGAGCACTCCCGAGCTACCTCTTCCCTTCTTTCTTCTCTATTTCCTACACCACTCCAAATTAGCCATTTTCCTCCTACAAATGTGTTCCCCGTCACCTCTTGGTCACTTTGAACTTGGTTTGGAGGAATTTGATCCATTGTGCCACGGTTGGTGTGGAACCCTAGCTTTCATTTGGTAAGGTTTCTCATTCTCTCATTTATTTTGATTGGATATTGCTTTAGAGTAAAGAAGAGAGAGGAATTTGTTGGTTTACATCTATTGGAGTGCGCTCTATCTCCACTTTGAATTTAAAGCCCTAATTTGGAGAAGTTGAGTAGCCATGGCCACGGGTTCGAAATTTATTGATGCATTGGCTTCCATGCTAAACCCTCCACATACTGGCAGCCCTGGGGCAATTCGTAAATCAGTGAGGATTGTAGAGGCCTCCACAGTGGATACCTTTGAGGTGCCTACTCAGGGGATTAAGCCCCAAATGGAGCAAACTGAGAAGAGGACAACCCAGTGAAGAAGGGCAAGGGTGTGGCCTCTGATGTCCAAGCTAAAAAGAAGTCTGCTCCTAAGAAGAGAGTAAGAGCACCTGCCAAAAGCCCTAAAAAATCAATGAAAAAGTAAAAAAAGGACAAGACTGTGGCCCATGAGATCCCTGAGGTTGACCCTGAAGAGGAAGAAGATAATGAATACCTCAAGGTCCCCTCTGAATTTGTGATAGCAATTAATTGGAGGCTGAAACCATTTTTGATAAGGTGTTCTTTGAAGAGCATCCAGAGACAGCAGCCTCCATTGAGTACCTAACCAATGCCACATTGATACCTCTGTTGAGGCCCCCACTGCAGCTAGTCTTCCCTAGACTAGTGCAACTATTTTATCAGAATATAAGAGTGAAGACTGAGGATGATGGGAACCCAACATTACTGGTATTGATAGACAAGTTTGAAATTTTCTTCAACCAAGCAACCATAGCTGAGATACTTGGGATACTAGCCAAGTACAGCTTAGAGTTTGGCTTGGGTCCCCCTTTGACAGCCACCATCCCAGAAATTGTAAAAGAGTTGACTGGAGGTATCACAGCCTCAGGGGTGTCAATTAGGAAGAGAGATCTGCACCTTAACCTCAGATTTATAGATGGGGTGCTGAGAAAAAATATCTATTGCTCTGGCCATGAGCATGAGAGGAGGTTTTTCATTATGGATGTACTCTACTCATTCCACATGAATCACTACATTGATGCTGCCAAGCACATTTTTGATGGAATGAAGGATATAAATAAGAAGGTCAAGAGAGAGCAGAAGCCCCATTCATTGCCCTATTGCAGGCTCATTACAGCCTTGCTGAAGCTGGAGGGATGCCAATTTCAGATGAATGTGGAGACCCTCCCTTTGACCAGAAAATGTGGCAAGAAGTAGTGGGGGGTTAGTAGTACTCTCATTGAGAAGAAGAAGAAAAAGGAGGAGCTACTAGCTGAAGCAGCCTCCACAGTTCCAGAAGTAGCTGCTGCTGCTTCTGTGGTCACCTCTACAATAGCCCTCATCTCTGCAGCCAGTCCTTCAGCCTCTGCCACCGCTGCCTCTGTTATTGCCAGCCATGCTGCTGATTCCCAAGCAGCAACCTCTGCTATGCCAACCAGCACTACCGTCTCATCTCAAGCCATCACCTCATCTACCACAGCTAATTTTACCCACCACCTTAGCCCTCACTACATCTTCTACATCTACCATACATACTGAGACCATTTCTTTATCCTTACCCATATCTGTACCCTTAACTAGCTACCCACCTATGAACACTACATATAGAAAAAGAAAAAAATTCAAAGCCCACCCAGAGCCCCAACCCACCTACATCTCCCAAACTATCCTTGCCCTAGAAATCATAGCCACACCAGACCCAACCTTTGAAATCCATCCACCCTCACCAGTCCAAGTCCCTAAACCTAAGCCTCATATCCTTGAAATCCCTTGCAGCTCTCCAGCTACCTCACATCAGCCTACTGCACCCTTTGAACTTGATACCTTTGATCCCTTAGGCCATTCCATTCCTTTTCCCCTTCCCATGACCCCTTTGCATCTGAGGGATACTCAACTATGATGTCCTCTATCATAGGAAAAATCAATTATGAGTTCACTCCTCTCCCAGACTCACCTCATCCTCCCCATTTTACCCCTCTTTCGGATCCCCCACAACCTACAAACTTTCACCATGCCCCCACCTCCCCATTTCAACCAATCCCAACCATCCAAACCACAACTCCTATCACCCTTGACCCCCTACCCCAAATACTTAACCTACTACTATCCCTTCAATCCCAAGTGATGGACAACACCCAATCTCAAATATCCATGGAAGCCACCCTTCAAACCATAAACTCCACCCTTTAAAACCAGGCCTCCATTCCTAACCATTTAGCAGCCATCCAATCCACATTAGCTACTTTAACTCAACATCCACCTATCCCTACACACCCATTTACCTACTCCACCCCCATCTCCCTAGCCCTTGACCTTGGCAGCATCAACAGTTGCTGTCACACCCATTGAACCTGAACCAGAACCCCACCCACCCCACCTGCAGTAGCAACAATTGATGCTACCAAAGATGTGGACAACCTAATCCCCACCTCCTCAATTCCAACCCAAATTGACCCTGAGGTAATAGACCTCCCTGAGCCTGACCTTGAAGACCCTCAACCTTTACCCCCTTCATCCACCCCTTCACCATTACTGGCTAGCCCTTCTTCCAGTGCTGAGCAGCCCATCTTACCTGCCTCTTCCTTCTACATCCCTCCATACCTAACCCTCCTCCATGCCATGCAACAAAACCCATACCTAAAAAGAGATGTCATTAGAGGCATGACAAACCTTAGAACCTCCATCAAGGTGCCCTATGAAGAAAAGATAACTCTAATGGAGTTGGATCATAGAGTTGAGTTGCTAAAAATTTCAATGGGCTAGAAGAAAATTTTAATTCAATATGAGGCTCAAAAGAATATTGCAACAACAGAGAAATAGAGAGTAGATGCACTGGAGAAAAGGTTAGCTGCCTCCAAAGAGGTCACAAAAGCCACCAGGGAACTCTATGAAAGTAGAGTTCTGTTTGCTGAAACGAAGGCAACAATCCTTGAAGGGAGAGTTGCTGAAATGGCTGCCAGAGAGCCTGCACAAGTAGCTGAGACTGCCCCTCCAGCCAGTTCAGCTGCTGCTACTTTAGAGAAAGAAAAAGAGAAAGGAAAAGGAGTCCAAGTCAAGACCGAGCCAACAGAAAAGTAAGATGTTTAGATATGCACAAGTAATTAGTTAGGATGTTTTTTTTTTTTGTATAATCTTTTTGTAGATCACTTTCCCCTGAATTGTACAAATTTTTGTGTTATCAATGAAATTTTTCTTTAGTTTATTTTGTGTTATTTACTTTATGTCTTAATATTTATTTATTTGTATGTTTTAATTATTTGTGTGTTCCTTATTTGCTGCTATACTTGCTTTATTTTGTGTTTTATTGTCCCAAAATATCATGCTGCACTGGCACTTTATCTTTGAATCAGTGAGGATACTGCTCCTCATAGGTTTGAGAGTGTGGTAAGGATTGCCAATGATGTAGTTAACCATAAAGCAGCAGAAGCAAGTGAGTGAGATAGAAATAGAGTTAGGTTCACCTAAGAAACATTAAAAATGAGAAAATTTAAAAATCTTGCAGACCTTTAGGCATTAAAAAACTTTTAAATTTTAACATTTTCATGAGATGAACATCAAGAAAATTCACTTGTGTCAGTACTTAGTGAGCCAATAAAGAGAGAAAAAGATAAGGACATACCTATGAGTTCAATGAAAGACCATACCTAGTGAGATTTGGGCCTACAAATTTTTTTTTCTCTTTGAGAACTGTCTTAGGTAACTCTTTTTGCTATAAGGACTGACTGAGTCAATGCCCTCACTAGAAGTTAGGCATCTTCAAGTTGAAACAGCTGACAACACTCATGAAATTTAGGAAAGGATCAAGGCCTTCTCTTGGATTGTTTGAGCTTAAACATACCAAACCTAGTAAACTGCCCTTGTGCATACACCTTTTGAGCCTTGATTTCTAATTTTTTTTTAAAATACACCCGAGTATTTTTATCTAAACCCATGGCCCTGATTCAAACCTACCCCTACTCTGAGAATTCAGAAGGTAAAAGAGAAAGAGTTGAAGATGGACAAGCCAGGGTCAACATTGGGTGAATGAAAAAGAAACACAAAAGGAGAATAGCAGTGCAGCAGCTGGGGAGAGGATGGAATTTCAAAAAAAAAAAATTAAAAAGAAAAGAAAAAGAAAGAAAGAAAAATAATAATGAAAAAGAAGAAAGAGGAGTCAGGAAGAAATTTCATTGGAAAAAGTAAAAATAAGAGGAGAAGCTGGCCACTTTAAGTCTGAAAAATATCAAAGAAGATGAAAAGTGCTGAACTAAAGAAGGTGAAGTCATGAATCACCTCCTTCACCTGCTGATTTCTCAGTTTTATATCATTTTCACCCTTCCATTCATTATAACCTACACTCATAAGCCACATTACAACCCAGTCATAAGACCTTGTGATCCTAAGTTGAATGAGCTGTTATGTGGAGATGAGGAGTTATCCAATCTATGGTGAGGAATAGTCAATGATGCCAGAATTTAGGAGCTTTGCCTGTGCTCATGCTTACAGACCCATTTGGGGACTGTAACTGCTCTTGAGCTTGTGAGAAAATAAAAATCCTCAAAGTTTTTTGTGAGAGACGGCCCTTGTAAGCATTGGGTCTGATATTGAATGTATTAGGCATTGCCTAAAACCTAATTTTTGAATTGATGATAAGCTCAGTATTGACATACATTTATTGTTTCTCTTGTTGTAAGCTAATTGGAAATGATATGTATACAAACAAAAGTTCGAATGATTAAATGTCTGTGTATATCATTTGTTGAAATTCTTCATATTTTGAATCAAAGGTGAGCTGATGTCCTTTTATTGACAGCTGACTTGATAATGTTGCACTTTTGTTAACTGTTTCATTGAGAAGTTTGTGAGTACCTTCACTGAAAACCCTCGGGAGACTTCACTCCTCCACTAGGGATCACCTAGGGGTTTAAAAGGCTTGATGTATAAGCTAAATGCATCTGTGTTCCCTACGGAAATGGCATTTACATTCTTAGAGTAGTTGTTTTAATTTTTCCTTTGCTCAGGGACTAGCAAAGATTAGGTTTGGGGGTGTGTTATTCACTGAAAAGTATCACTTTTCACCTCTTAACCTAGCCTTTGCTACACCTTGTAGCTGACTAATAACTCTTGTTTAGTGTGTTTTGTAGTTAGTAATAAATTATGCAGCTTAACACAAAGTCCATGCCCTTGGTTCCAAGAAGAGAGAATTCAAGGAAAAGAATGACAGCTAAGCCAAAGACTGATGGAACACCATGGTGACTATGTTGCATGTCATAGTGGACCAAGAAAGTTCAGTAAATGAAAGAAGCATAGATGTGAGTGGAGAGAGCTACAATAGCAGCAGCTGCATAGCAGTAGAGGAACAAATTACTTATCTCGCACAGTTGAGGTGCTGCCTTGCGTGGCTAAAGCTGCAGCAAAGCTTCCTCACGCAGCTAAGATATGCAGCACAAGGGAACTCACGCAGCTCTCACACACTAAGCCTTCAGAAATACAGCTCGCGAAGCTCTCACGAGGATCAAGTTTTAAAATAGCCGCGCGCACTGAATCACAAGACCCATTTGCACAAGGAGCAACAGTGAACTCGCGACATTCTTGCGTGGCTCTGAAAGAGAGAGACGCTAAAAAATTATCTTGCGCAACTCTCGCACGCTTAAAGTTATACCCTTTGCCTAGCGAGATGTGCCATTCATTTGACAAGAAGCTAGCGATAGAGTTTCATCGCCATGAGTACCTCGTGACAGAAATTAAGCTCTCTCGCAGAAAGCAAGCCAAGCACTGCAAATTCTTCTACGTGAGTGCATTCAAAGCCAAATCAGCTGCGTGACAATCCAAAGTCCACCTGCGCGAGTGAACAACCTTCCAAGCCAAATTCTTACGTCATGAGGACTCTGTAAACTGCGTGAATGAATTAATATACAGAAGGTAGGCCCGTGAAGCTCGGGCTCTCCACTTCCCAGTCTTAACTCAGGGACCTTTTGGGGATTTCCCCAAGTCCATGGCACACATCTCGAGGCCCTGATCTTGAGGCACATATCCCAAGGCATCCAAGGGTTATAACAGTGCCACATATGCTAGGAAATTAGGATTAATCTTCTTTGAGCCAAGGCATTAGGGACTGAGTATATAAGCTGCAGTTGTAACTTAGAATCTTTATCTTTCCTTTAACCTTCATCAGCTGGGAGCTCAAGCAGATTAGGGTTAGGGTTTGATCACCTTTTTTTTCTATTTTTTTCTTCTCTCTTAGTCCAACACTTGCTGGCTATATCTTCTATAAGCAATTAGGTCTAGTTTTAATTAGTTTTGTAATGGGTCTTATAACCTTTAGAATTTTGTGAAGAGCTGTTGTGCACAAGGCTGCTGCCTTGATAAATTTCATTGTAAGTAATGTTTAATCAGTGAAATTTGTGTTTTAAAGGTTCATTCAATCTGTTATTTTCCTATTTGCCCATAGTTTTGTTCAGGCTAAGCATGCATTTAGGATTTGAGTTGATTGAAAGACGCATAGAAGCTTGAGCTTGTAGCCCTGGGACCATGGTGGCAGCAGCAGCTTACATGTTCTTCTCAGACCTCTGTGGTGAGGATAACCTCTGTAGATAACCCGTGACCATTTAAGTGGACAGACTATAGCCCTAGGGTGATTCCAAGCCACAGATCTGAGAAGGATTCTTCTCCTCTGCACTTGAGCTTGTAGCCTTGTGAGAGGTTGTTGTAGGAACTAGCTCCCCTCTGTTTTACTTGGCCAATATCAGATGTTAGATCTGATTTCTCTGTAATGATTATAGACTTGTGAGCTGAGTCATTGCAAGCCTTTTGTAGCAATGATCAGTTGCTTTCAAGTCTCCAAAATAGCCCTTGAACAACTGTGGTTTCCACTAGTTTTTCAAGAACTATTTGCTCCTATAGATGCCTTAGCTTGTGTCCCGGCAAACATGGTGTCTGTAATGATTTTAATGATCTGATTTGGCAAACTATTTAAGTGGGCAGGTTAAGCCTTAAGATTAGTCTACTACATTGGATCAGATTCGTTTTCTGATTTAGTCTATATGGTTTGATCCTCTCTATTGGATAGTCTGTGACCATTGAAGTGAACAAGTTATAGCCTTAAGAGATCAGGTCAAACCATAAGGGTTGAGTTGGATACTTCTTCTTTACAGATATGCTTGTAGCCATCTGAGGGATTTGCTGCAGAGATAACCCTAAATCTGAGTTACATAACTGAATTAACTTTAGCTTAATTGCCTACTTCCCATCATTTTTATCTTTATTATAACACACATCATCACTATCTTCTTCATAACCCTTTCTTTAGTATAGGACTGCACTTTGTTTCTCTTCTTTTAGTAGGTAATTTAGTGTAGTTGTGCACCCAACTCTCTTTCTTTAGGACTATCAGATATGTAGTCAAATTTGGAGGCCTACTATTATAGCCCATTTTGGGTTCTAGATCAATGCCATTGTGGGATAAACTCTTACTTACTTTAAACTTGCTACAATAGCCCTGTATCTTACAGGCTGTGTGTACTTTAGGTTACTGTTTTCATAGCCATTTCACCCCACTTTTGTATTCTGATTTTTACTCACCATCATTTTAATAAACCTTAACAAACACCTAGGTACATAGACCAACAGTCATGCCCTTCACCAATGATGGTGATGATCTTCTGCCCATACACAAATTTAAGCTTCTAGTGCAGTGTTGAAGGTATCGTTCTAACCTCATGTAACCAGGGGCTTCCTAATAATAGGTTGAAAGAAGATTTGATATCCATCACTTGAAAAGCTATGGAAAGGGTCATTGGCCTGATCACGAGCTCAAGATCAACTTCCCAAATTATTACTCTTCTTGTATTATCAAACCCTCTAGCGCTAGTTTTTGTTGGCCTCAACATACAAGGGTCCATACTTATTTTGGTGGTAGTTCTTAGAGGGCACACATTCAGAGCAGACCCATTATCAATCAACACCAATGGGATTACCATGTTTCCGGCCTCTATGATGATGCTGAGGGATTTAACATGATTATTTTCCTCCTCCGATAAATTTGTATCTGAAAAAGAGATGGCATTGGGAGCCATCACTTGCCCGATTATCTACCCAACTTCATCTGGGCTTACTTGAAGAGACACATGTGTATTTTTTAACGCTCCCATTAGAGCTTGGAAATAGAGCGGGGATGTCATTAATAGATCCCAGGCCGTGATATGGGCCGACATTCTCCTTAACTGAGTTTCAAGTATGTGTTCTCGGCTTATTTTTTCAAACGAGTTTGCTGCAGTGGTATCCTCCTTTCCCTCTGGTTAGGCTGGCATGGCGCCGGTGTGTCTGACTGTTTGGAGATCTTCCCTGACATGGTGACAAAATCAACTGCCCCTTCCCTGCTGCTTCCTGTATTAATATCCGTTTTATGAGTGGGACCTGATGAGGATTATATGTTGGTCTTGTGATCTGGAACAGGGTAACATGGGGTGTTGGAGATACCGATGTTGATGGATGGGGATGGGTGGGCCATACCTGGTTAACCTCAGTAAGAGACAGGTAGGTGAAAAAAGTGGCATTGGCCAGGATTGTGGGTGACTGTATCAGGGGCGATATGGCAGGGGTGGGCCATTGATGACTGATAGGTGATGGAAGGGGATGGGGGAGATAATTAGCCATGGGGTAACTGGTGGAGGATGCAGCGTACGGTTGGTAGGAGTTTATTTAGACGTAGTTAACGGGAGTTGG
Organism: Chloranthus sessilifolius; assembly: GCA_021018995.1. Taxonomy (NCBI): domain Eukaryota; kingdom Viridiplantae; phylum Streptophyta; class Magnoliopsida; order Chloranthales; family Chloranthaceae; genus Chloranthus; species Chloranthus sessilifolius. The sequence goes on along the minus strand of CM037597.1, from coordinate 24,572,671 downwards.
CGCTGGGAATATGCCCTAAGATCTAAGGGTTCTATTTGTGGAGTGGGTTGGGAAAATAATCCACCAAGTTCAGAGGTTCAATTACACCAATACTTCTATCTTCCCAGTCTCTTTGCAGTGGTGCCACAAAATTTTTCTGGTCGCAGATGTAATTTGATGGGTCAAAGTCTTCATCATCCTCTGCTACCATGCCAATAGTGGGTCTTGCGCCCGTTCCACTAGGAAGGTGTGGTGGCAGCGGCACCTAATGTATGTTTGCATGCTGGTTAGCTTGAGGAGGTGAAGGGAAAATAATTTTCCTGGCCTCAATCAGATCTTGTATTGCGTGCTTTAATGGGAAGCAGTAATCAGTAGGGTGACCTGGCCCTTGGTGGAAGTTGCAATGAGTGTTGGGGTCATAGTTCCTTGGGATGGGATTTGGTGGAGGCTGCGATTGGAGTGATGTGACAAACTCTTTTTCTATTAGTAAGGGCAGCAAAACATTCAGTGATTGCCCCAAAGGTGTGAACACTCGGTCAAAGCGGGCCTTTCTCTGTTCCGGGGTCATCTGTGCCCCCTGTCCATTCCCGATTCTCTATATCGGCTCGCTGCTGACTGGAGCTAGCTGTGCGACTTTAAATTAGAATGGGATTATACTTGTGTTAGGCCTGACATTCATGACATTCGGCACATCTATCCCAGTTCTTCTATCATTCCTCTGCTCAGAGAATCTCCTGACCCCACCGGACCCACTGGATACATTCTTGCTTAAACGCCCTTCTCTGATAGTGTCCTCACAATGATTGGCGTCCCTCACTAAATCAGCGAAGCTGGACTGCTGTTGGTAAACGAGAAAGTCTGAGATGATTGGCAAGGTATTTTTTGAGATCATCTCAATCTGCTCATCGTCAGGTATTCTGTTTCTTACCTGAGCTACCAGTGCTTCAACGGCCAAGGTAATCGCTGAAGGTCTTGTTAGAGCTCTGCTTTAACCGGGCTAGATTTGACTTGCGAGGTTCAATGTCTATGTTGTAGACATACTGCTCTTGGAATAAATGCGTCAGATCTTTTCATGTTTTTATCATGGATGGTTCTAGGAACGTGAACCACCTCAAGGCCGGGCCCGCCAGACTTTTTTGAAAGACTTTTATAAGTAGGTGCTCATCCCCTCATATTGGCACATGTCCCCACAGTAGGACTAGAGGTGTGTGATGGGGTTGCCCGTGCTGTTATATTTATCAAAGACCGACATTTTGAATTTTCGGGGCAAGGCCACTTCCGCAAATAAACATAAGTCCGAGAAATCCGTGGCATGAATTTAGGCTCCACCCATCTTCAACAACTGCTTATGGATTTTATTCAATTGTTCTTTCAACTGCTCAAACTCTTTTGACAGTAGGGCTATTTTTTCAACGGTCGGCCTTAATTCACTTTGTGCTACCGGGGGGTTGGTGATTATGGGTAGAGGATTGATGCTGGCAAATGCCCCAGCGTAAGCCCCACTATTCTTGATCTCATCTTCCTCATATTGTGGGTCTACATATGGTGCCGTGAGGGTGAGATTTTCTTGTTGGTATTGGCTGGGCTGGATAGGTGCCGGGTGGGACCATTGGAGGTGAGGGAAGTTCTGTGGAGTTATAGGATGAGTGAAATTTAGTTTTTGGGTTGGGTTCTGATGGGGCCACTGTGTTTGGGGGAAAGCTTGGAGATGGCTTTGGGGTGCAGGGACATGAGTGAATTGGGGTTGATGGAGGATAAGTGCCAGGCTCCCGCCTTGGGTCAGTGGGAGGCTTGTGTGTGAGGGAGATATTGAGGAAATTGTGGAGGGTATGTGTATGTGGACCCCTGGTTTGGGCCTTGTTGGGCTTGGGTATAAGGTAGGGAACTTGGCGGGATTTGGGCCATAAGGCCTTAGGAAATTTGGCCCATTGGACTTTGTTAGGTTTGGGCCATTGGGCCCTGGTAGGTCTGGCCTGGGTGGGTCTTGCCCATTGGGCCTTGAAGGGTGTGGATGATGGGGGTTTGGGCCATAAGGCCTTGGTGGGTTTGAGGTAATGAAGCATGGAGACTTGGGAGTGTGTATGATGGGTTGGAAGATGTGTGGTTAGAATGAGGGGGGATGTTTTGGGAGGCTTTCCAATTGGTGTAAGCCCGGACCATCTCATCCATCATGGCCATTGGAGAGGGGGTGGATGGAAATGGTTCATTTGAGGGAATGTGGGGTATGGGTGAAGTGGATGTGTGGGAAAAACTGGGCATGACCCCGATAAAATTGGGCATGACCTGGGTAGATAGGGGGTATGTGGTGGATCGGAGGAACTGGGTGTGGTATGGGAGAAGGCGGGTGGATCGGGTATATGTTGGGAAGATGAAGGATGGGGTATGGTGGTAAAGGTAGGGAATTGGGTCGGATTTTGAATGGATGTCAGTGGAAATTGTGATTGATTTGGCCTGGACATGTGGGGGGGGGGAATGGGCATGTTTGGGAGAATGATGGGGAATGGGGGGTCGGATTTTGGGTGTTTTGAGAGGTGGTAGACGGGAAGATAGGGGCACCGAAGGGGCCGGTGACGGGAAAGGGAGGTTGGGTGAGGGGGGTGGATGTGACCATCTCTTTCGCATGGGAATGAGTTGGAGAACGTGGTGGGGATGAGTCAGGATCGGCGTATGATGGATCCACTGCCTACGACATGGCTTGGTGACGGGTGGGGTACGGGTGCCTCAGATGGGGCCCATAAAGCTTTCTCTTTCTTCCCCTACGGGATGATGGGGGATAAGATGATGCCGTTGTGCCGGCACCACGATGGTTTCTTCTTTTTCAAATTTCTGATTTATATCTTTTTTTTGAAGATTTTGTAAGTGAATTTTTATGATGAAAGATTTTGGGGCCCTTGAATTCCCGTTTCCAGTGGTATTTGTACCCTACATAAATCCCGTGGCGTGACCCCAACGCGCTTCAGAAGAATCAAAGGGAAACCCTTTGATCTATTGAAGGCATGGGAATAAACTCAAACAACCCGATCCCCATAGCGAATCGATAAGAAGTTACCCTCTTTTGACCGGCGGGGGTGTATTGGGTGTTGGAGAGTGTGGGACCTATCGGAGGTGCTAAACCACTAAGTGGGGAACTCGGGGATGTGAAAAAGGCCTCAGACTCGGGCTGCACTGCTTAGATTAGGCTTGGCGTGTTTATTACATGCGCCAAGCCAAATTTGGTCAGACTAAGATTGGCGCGTGTATTACATGCGCCAAAGCAAATATGGGTCTTTCCAAGCTTGGCGCGTATATTATATGCGCCAAAGCAAACCTGGGGAAAGGTGGCTTGATGTGCATTTTACATGCGCCAAGCACAAACAGTGGGGTTAAATATTTTTGACAGCATAACAACAACCCGAAATTGGTTTCTTTTTTTTGGCTTTCTGGAAGCAATGCCTCCGGGGACTGATTTCTTAGTTGCACCGGGTCTCTCCTCACCGAACCTAAGGATACAAGGCCAATTCGAGACTACTAACGCTCTCCCCAAGGGTTTTAGGCTTCGTAACTCGATAGGTTACCCACCCGATATACCTCCGGTGCAAGCGCCTTCTCAGATACTAGGTGGGGTGGTTCTTTTCCGAATCATCACCACTAGGGGCTGCCGCCGTACCAAGAATCGGGACGTTTATATCTTTGCCTAAAATTTCCATCCCATGAAAATCTACCTCGTAAAAATTCAATTAAGTACCCTCTTGGTTTGGTTTTAATTTAAGATTTTAGGAGAGTTTTCTTAAAGTCCAAAAACGAGGGGTGATGGTCCCGTGCCGCCTCTACGGGCCGGCGTCCACTAATGAGATATGATCAAATGTAAAGTAATGCGTAAATAGGCTCGCCAATTGGATAAGGCACGTAAATGACGAAAAGTAGGCCCGCCAATGCGCAAGTAGGCCCGCCAATCGACTAAGGCACGTAAATGACGAAAAATAGAGGAATTGTAGAGACAATGCGCAAGTAGGCCCGCTGATTGACTAAGGCACGTAAAATGACGGAAAAGTAGGGGTGAGAAAATTGACGAAATCGTAGGGGTGAGTGAAAAATAAGCAAATATTAGTAAAAGCAAAGAAAAATGTCTAGTTTGAAGGAGAGGCACTACTAGCTACTCCCCAACAGAGTCGCCATCTATGCAACCGTGGGATTTTCGACTATCCTGTCGAGACGATGTGCACTCGTAAAAAAATATAGAGTCACTACCTGAAGCTTTTGGTGTCCTGAAAAACCTAAATCAATTTTATAAGCATCGAAGTGCCAAAAATGTGACTCTGATTCACCGGTCTACGCCAAAGGCTCTTGGGTAGGGGCTTCAGTTATCGATCGGGAAGGTGTAATTAGGCACCCAACCAACCCGCTTAAAAGCGGTCTCTACTTGTGATCAAAATAAACTAGAAAAATAAGAAAGAAAAGAGCACTTCCTCTTGCCCTAAGGAACCTTGACCCTATTTGTGCCTCTTCGTCACTATCGAGATTTCGACAGCGTAACAACACAAATTCAAGGGTAGAGCAAAAGCTAAGAAGGTAGAGAAATAGAAGGGAGAGCTGGAGCTCTCAGGCCCTTATAGCATATGTGTGGACCTTTGCGTAGGTGCACTTGATGAGCTGCTGATAGCTTGAATGGTTGGAGAATGGGTTTTAACCTCTAAGGCTTGATAGCTAGGGGGTAGAGGAGGAAGGCTAGGGGTGGTCCTCTCCTGATTCAGGTTTTTTGGTGGAAGATGGGGTCTAAGGGGGGGCTTTTGAATTCTGGAATTGGTATGGAATGAGTGCACCAAAGGGAGGAAAAGCTTCCCTCTTAATCTTTTTCTCTCTTGAAAATTTTTTCAAGCCTTTGTAAAGGGAGGGGTGCCTCTCTATTTATAGGAAAAGGGAGGTTAGGAGGGTGTTTAAGTGCTAATTAAGGTTAGCAATTAGATAATCTCCTAATCTAAGGTTTCCTAGGATTTTGAATGCTTGAAAATGTGGGCAATGGGCTTCAATGGTGGATGATAGGGTGAGGTTTCAAATGACTAAAGGGTTGCAAATAGGGTAATCAGGGGTGCAACAGTCCTAATGAAACCCATCCTAAACATTGAGATGGTCAACAAGTCAAACCCCAAAAGTGAATTTCAAGCAAACTATGGTTATTGTAGCTAATCCTGGCGCATGTATTACACACGCCAAGCATAGCTACAGTGTCCGAAAGTTCAGAGCCCGAGGTGGGTCCCACCTATACTTGGCGTGTGAATTAGATGCGCCAAGCCCTTTTTGGAGAAAAATGGCTTGGCGCATGTAATACATGCGCCACATATGGCCTATCCAAGTGCAACTCCTCGACACTACTCGGGTCGCCGTAACTTTTGACGTACAACTCGGATTGAAGTGATTCTTAGCTTGTTGGAAAGATGAGAACCTCTACTTTTCAATGGTATAAGATTCAATCTCAGTAGAGGCCCCTGTCAGCTCTTGTTCATCTCTCTCTAACTATTGCCCGGGAGGGTTAACTAAGAGTTTCGGAGAGGTTTCTACAGGTTGGGGGTGATTCCTACGGGCTTAGGCAAGTTTCTAAAGGTTTGGGAAGGGTCCTAAGGATATGGGAGGTGCTATCGGAAGCTCGGGGGTGCGCCTCTCTCGAAGTATGGGTGAACCCATTAGTCTTTTCTCCTCCTGCATTCCAAGATTCCTTTTTAGTTTCCTCATCTAAGAGCACTAATTTATTTATTTTTCGATGAGTAATTGGGATTAGGGTCCCCATGCTTTCATTGAAAAAAAGGGCTATACCAGCGATGGTGAGGTTAGAAAAAAAAACTCACTATCATCTTCTACAACTAGTTTTCTGCATTTTTATTTTTATTTTTATGCATATGCCCAAACTAGTGAGTTATGGGAGAGATTGGATCACCAAACCGCAATGTGCAGTGGGAAAAGCACCATCAACCCACCCACCAGAGCCGTTGGCCAACACACAACGTCCGCAAACCAATCGATTTTTTTTTTTAATTATTGAAAATAAATTAGTCTTAAACCTTGCTCTGATACCAATTGTTTAATAAACTATATTAGGCAATTAATTTCAATCAAGGTTTGAGCATACCTTGCCGATGAGAATGGGTCTGGTGAGAATCGTGATGAGAATGGCCCGGCGAGAATTCCGATTCCTTCCGATAAGCGCTGCTCGCTTATATCTTGAGGAAAATACTACTTCGCTTTTATCTCCCTCTATTCGATGGACACAATTACATTGAGTGGAGATAAAGAGGTGACGTTGTCCTCTTTTATAGCATGCCCTTGAATCCTAACCCATCAAGGATTCAAGAGAGGTGTATCACTAGAATAAGGGGATTGGCTAACCACAAACCAATCTTGCCAAAACCGACTCCTAAAGTTGTGTGGAGTGGAATCTCGTTACCAATAAAAACTCTAACTCTTTAGTCAATCAATGTAAAAAGGTAAAAGTTATTGTGTGGGTCACAATTGCCCAACATCAAAACCATGCGGCTTCTACTTTGCTGTCAAATAGCCTAATATATATGTACCTGCAGGAAAGCATCAAATTCTCATCATTGAAGAAAAATCTCCAAAGGCATAACAAACTGATAGGGCTGACTAAATGAATCTTCAACTAACCCCAAAACTAGTATGATAGAAACGTGCAGCCCATCACATGCTACCTGCCCACTTTTAAAAGTTTGCAAATTGAAACAATAGACATTAAGAGTACCAAGTAGGGAAATCCACCACTGCCACTATAACCAAGAGTTATTAGTAAATTGCCTAACAAGGTACTTTTACTTGCTAAGGGGAAAAAGAAAAACCAGACTTAAACTAAACCAGGTGCTAATTTATTAGATGTGGATGGGTCTCCTCTTGTTTCCAACACGAGCTGTATGGGTGATGTGGATGGGTTGAACCCATTAGTCTTTTCTCCTCCTGCATTCCAAGATTCCTTTTTAGTTTCTTCATCTAAGAGCACTAATTTATTTATTTTTGATGAGTAATTGGAGTGAGGGTCCCCATCCTTTCATTAATTGAAAAAAAGAGAAGATTACAGCGTATAAATATTTTTGATAAAATCTTCTATAAGGTGAAAATACAAAATTGGAGGGATGCTATTGTTGCTAAGCCACCGCACCACGTTTGAATTGTTGATTCCATGGTCCGCTAAGAAATCTGTTGTTGAGTTCGATTCACACCAATATATGAGAAGGTGCAGCTGTGAAAGAAAGAGCACTAATTTATTAAATGTATGTGGCTGTGTTCGATTTCGATTGGACTGATTAACGAAATGGAGAAATGAATATGTAGTAGATTTGCTCTTGATGTGGTGCTAAGAATAGCACAATTAGTGGCCACGCACACCTCTTGGAATCAATGCATGTGCCCATAGATCTGCATAGCCCAACTCTGAGCAATGAGCACTACAAAAAATATGTTTATTGGAGATGGCTTTTGCCCGTCTCCAAAGATGTTTAAGCCGTCTCCAATATTATTGGAGACGGCTTCCATGTAGTCTCAAATAATCCCGTCTCCATTGTCTTTAGAGACTAAATGGGGGTCGTCCCTAATAGTCAAGGTTATTAGAGACAGCCATAAGTCGTCTCCAAAGATATATTGGAGACAGCTTAAAGCCGTCTCTAATAAGTCATCTCTTATTATTAGAGACGGCTTTTGGCTGTCTCCAATAAGTGATTGCCTGTTATTGGAGATGGCCAAACGTCGTTTCCAATATTTATTTATTTTTAATGCTATTTAATTTTTTTGCTCTTGAACCATATTGTCTAGCAATACACATCTATAACCTGCATTTTTTTAATTTATTTTTATGAAAATCCGTAACATGCATTTACATACTCACATTAGCATAAACATTAACATGCTCAAAGCTCATTCAGAAAAGTAAATTTTAATTCGCGACATCGCAATTTCATTAACAACAAATTTATGTATACAAATAACGACTCTCATTTTTAGAGGTATCCAGCATTGTTCATGGCTTCGTAAGCTTGTCCAGCAGTCATGGCTCCATCTCCAATCATAGAGATTATATGGTTGTTCTTCCTTACTAGATCTCTAGCAACTGCCATTCCTACCAAATTCAAAAAAAAAAAAGTTAATAATTTCTCCAAGAATTGGGTCATACAGTATACACAATATATTAAGGATTAAAATCTCAATATTGGTTTGTGCCTATACCGGGAAGTATCTTCTCGGGTATTGGCAACATATATCCTACAAAGTATATGTATTGAGCGATACCCGATACTATGCATTCATCCTAGTGCTTCGACACCCAGATGCAATGCCCTGTACATCTAGGAATCGTTGGAAATTCAGATCTTGTTTGCCCGTAACCTGAACTGGGTTTTGAACAATGAAGCACACATGCTTGACTACATTGAAGCACACATGGAGTTGTTTTTTTATGCAATCTCTGATACCTGGTCTTTACGTTGATCATAAATCAAAATGAAATCAACCATACACCGTTTTAGCATTAAGTGTATTTGTGCCATGGGATTTAATAAAGAAAACTTATACCTTTCCTTAAGCCTGGCCCTTCATAGGGAAGTAGCTCTTGGTACCATAAGAACAACAGCTTAATCACAGTATTGAGACCATAACAAGCTTTATGGGCCGGATCTCACAACTGGTCATCAATACTGACTAGGATTTTGAGACCCCAGTAGCACTTGGTTTATCATCAAGAAATTTCTCTTGTCCTCCAATCCTAATGTTCAAATATACCCACTCCTAAAGCTGCACGAGTCCAAGTATCCTTCAACGAAGAAACTAAAGCCATGCACGTTTTGCCTCCAGTAATGTATATATCGGTTAACAAGACAACATCTGGTATGTACCTAGAGAAGTTTACAAAAAAATAAGTTTAATCTTTTTTTGCAAGTCAGGAACTGTAGAGAGTAAACACAAGTTGGAATCTGATCAATCTACCATTCTTTCTTGATCCATAATGCAAACCATTCCTAGTTCAAGGGTCTATTTGGACAGCACCTTTTAAAGTGAATTGTGCCACTTTTCAAACAAAATAATCCGCATTTTAATGTAGTTTGCATTTGGTAAAGCCAAAAAAACAGATGACTTGCGCTATTGGTGTTTTAACTCTAAGAGTTCATCATACCTAAAAGATGTTTCCTTCAAACTGCTGCATGTTCTTTGTCATTTGCCATTGCCAAGGGTCCATCTGGATGTGTCATCCTAATTGTGTTTGCTAAAGCTTTAGCAGATGTATAGTATAGAATGGTAAGGAAGTGAATTTGTAGTTCAAATAATTGTAATAAATAAACTAATGGGAATATGAACAACTTAAATATAGAACATGAGCCTGTACGTGTTTAACAAGGTAAGGTTCATTTCTCTTTCTAAGTTTGACATTAGTATACCAAAATAAATTAGGCCTAAGCTAATACAAATGCATCAACAGTAAACCTTCATCGATCAGTATTGATACTCAAAGAAACCCAACAACCTTACATGCCTTACTAGTTAGGTATTGGCTTCTTCCAAGCAAACATGTATGCTCTAAACCAACATAATAGATTTATTTGATACTTTCCACCTAGCATTTTCATAAATGAATAATGAAAAGTCATGTGATTATATCATGATAAAGTAGGGTAAATGACTTTTGGATGTAATAGTTAGCTCGCATAATCTAACTTTTATTTATTTATGAAGTGGGTACCATAGCCATCCTAGTTTAGAAAGACTGGAGCTTATGCTTTTTTAAGTGCTGGTAAATCCCTAAAACCCCATATAGAAGATCTGATAAGCAACAAGTAGTAGAACAAGTTGGATCATTTGCCAACATCACCAGTGCGTATCTTAAAAATAAAAGCTAACGGGAACTGTAACACCCGCCCCTCAAATTTTGTGTCAGTCAACTAGTTGATTGAGGCCAGATGAGATCCGACGGAGTCAGGTGACTGGCCGAGGCCAGGTCCATCCAAAAATGTTCAGCATCCACCTGCAGATTGATGCATGGGATAGTACCATTTCTAACGGCACCCATAGGGCATCCCTTTTATTCAATTGGGTGTGTTAGTAATTAAGTAAAACACACGCCACATCTTACATCATATGAGAAGCTCGAAATTATTACTGATTGACCTCGACCCAAGAATTGGCCTGAATTAGCATTGAGCCTAGGTGATGATGTGGAGATCATCATCAATGGTTTAGATTTTGATAATCATCTCGATGATGATCGATGTAACATCTCAAAATTTTGACCTATGAATAGTATTCCTCGGGATGCATGCCCGACTTTGAATAGTGTGCCTTGGGGTGCGTGCCCGACTGGTCACGTACCCGACTTTGTGAAATTAATTAATTAAGTTACTTTGGGTTAGGTCTTAAGTGGAAAGATTGATAAGATGGTGTGTTAGTCATTAGATGATTTTAATATACACCAAGCTTTGGTGCATTGGCTCAACGCCGAATCCAATGAATAAATGGTTTGGGTGTGTTGGTCCCACACTGAATCAAAAGAGTATTCTATGGTAGATAACACCCTAACTAGGTGTGTTCGTTTCACGCGGAAGCTAGTTCTTTAGATAAGAACTAATACTCAAAGATTCATGTATATGCTTTGTAAGGGAAGCAAGCCCTTTGGCTTATAATAAGAGAAGGCAAAGGGTTTCCTTTGGTTATCCGGTTTGCAAGAGAAAGGGGTTTTGGGTTTTCTTGTGAAAGGAAGAAGAAGAAGGAGAAGAGGTGCCAGATCCGTGTGCGCCGAGCCTTCGAATTTACGTGAAAAAGGCTTGGTGAGATCGTGTGAGAAAGAGAATCCCCAATATTTTAACTTTGAAACCCTAGATCGTTGTGCGAGCTCGTGGATCGAGGAGTCGATCGAATCGAGGTAAGAAATTTCGGTTATGTGTTGTGTATGTTCTTTAGGTTTGATTATTTGAAAATTAATGAAAAAGAAGGATGATAGATATGATTTTTATGAAAAATGAGTTTCAAGGTTCAAACCTGAGAAGTGCTCAGAAACTGTCAAAATCGATCAATCGATTTTTGACAGAAGAGAAATTCGAGAGGAACTTCACGAAACCGATTAATCGAAGAAAATTTCGATTGATCGACTTTCAAAATCGATTGATCGATTTTGAAAATCGATTAATCGATTTTGCCTGAGCTTGCTGACACTACCGTAGTATTTCGACCATAACTTTTTGTGCCAAATTCAATTAACGTGATTCTTATTGCGTTGGAAAGAGGATAGAAAGACCTACAACTTTCGTGAATTGATCAACTTGTGAATCTACCGTTTTAAAGGTCACAATTTAGTAATAATCTGGGTCAAATGCTAATTTTTCGAGAAACGAAATCGATTAATTGAATTTAATTCGATTGATCGATTTTTGAATTTCGATTGATCGATTTAGAATCAATTAATTGAATGGGTACTTCCAGTGCCTGAAAAAAGGCGGAGTTTGGGAAAATCGATTGATCGATTTTGGAATTTCGATTAATCGATTTAGGGATCGATTAATCGATTTTGACTGTGCTCGCCAGTATGGCTTTAGTATTTTGACTATAACTTTCTGCTCTGAACTCCGATTGATACAATTCTTAAGGTATTAGAAAGATAACAAAAAGATCTACAACGTTTGTGTTTTGATCAACTCATGAATCTAAAGGTTTAAAGGTCAAAATTTAGGAAAAAAGTTACATCAAATTTTATATTGGCATGAAATTGCCCATTCCGACTCGATTTTGAGAAAGCACTTAAATAGGTCTAAGTTATTAGTGATTAGAATTGATCTTTGATGTATTATTTTATATTTGTAATATAGATTAAGGGCGGAAGGCCATCGATAGGACCTTGCTTGCTTTGAGGTTAAGGTAGGGGAAATTTGATATCTGATTATATTTTTAAAATTGATTCATAGATGCCTTGATTTAATCAAATGAAAATGATAAGTGTGATTTGAAGTTTTATTATTTAAAATCGATCTTGAATCTAATTGGACGTGTAGGGAAACTTCAACATAAACTTGCATGTTTAACTTGATTCATAGTTCTTTGATGTATTTAGATGTAAGTTTGATAGTGATTTGAATGAGAATTTTGAACTCTTTGCAAAATAGAAATTTAAGTCTTTGAGTCGAAAAGGTAACTTTCGAACCGTGAAGTCGAATCTTAAAATTTTACTGTGTTCTTTGAACTGTGAGTTTTAAATCGTGTTTTGAAGGGTTGAACATGAATGAGAACTCAAGACATTAGAGTTTAGTAGATGTGTATGCTTGTACATGTAATATCCCCAAAAATTGTGCGATGAACAGTGACCTCAGGATCCTGCCCGATTGGTCGTAGGTTGACCAAGTGATGGTCAAACAATAGACTTGAGAAAAAAAGTGTTTTGTGATGTAATATGATCTAAGCATGGAGTTAAAGGTTAGTTAAGGGTCACGTACACCTATCTATGGTGTATATGCTCAACACCCAAGCAAGAGGAGTTATAAGGGTTAGTAACTTAAAGAGAAGTTATTTCTCTTGCTTGGTTGGTGAGAGAAGTTAAGAAGAGAGAGAGAGAGAGAGAGAGAGAGAGAGAGAGTAGAGAAGGGTGAATGCTAAGGAGGTTGAGGCACATTGCGAATTTAAGACGGGATCAAGCAATAAATGCCAGATTCAATGTGATTGGAATCATTGGAGCAAGAGCTGGAACCCTAGCCATTAAACCAACCAATCCATTCTTTAAGAGATTGATTTGAGGTGAGTTTTGTTAGATTTAAATGCATGAGTTTTGATGATTAAATTCAGTCAATAGATGGGGTAAATGATGAATTAAAATGATAAAAAAGATAGAAAAATAAGAAGAAAAAGATTTGGAAGAACAGCCCGAAAAGGGGCTGAGTTCTGGCCAAATCGATTAATTGATTTGGAGAATCGATTAATTGATTTTGGTCTGGAAGTTGAAAAAGCATAAAAGCCCGAGTTCGATTAATCGATCTTGAAATCGATTAATCGATTTTGAAATTCGATTAATCTATTTAGAAATCGACTAATTAACTGAGTACCTCCAGTGGCTGGAGAAATAAGGCTTGGGGAAACCGATTAATCGATTCGAGAATCGATTAATTGATTGTGGATTTCGATTAATTGATTTGGGAATTGATTAATCGATTATGAACTTTCGATTAATCGATTTAGGATCGATTAATCGATTTTGGATTTCGATTAATCGATTTGAGAATCGATTAATCGATTTAGGGTTTCAATTAATTGATTTTGGAGATCGATTAATCGATTATGGCAATTTGAGTTGACTTCTTAGTTGAACATTGAGTTTCATGGAGGGTCATGGACCTTCTCTATTGCATCCTTATTGATATTGTGCATATGTTATGATGTACTATACGTGGTATGAGCTAAGACAAACATGAGGAGCCGTGTGGGACCTTGATGCTTGGACAGTCAGACACTTGAGATAGGGAACACCTTGAACATGTACTTTGATTACAAGAGCATGTATGTAGTGATATAGAAATGAAATGAATCATATAATCTCCATGTGTGTGTGTGATATACCAATGAAATGAAAATGATTCAATCATATAATCCTCTCAGTATGTGTGTGTGTGTATGACACCAAGTAAGCATATGAAAATGAGACATCCCCAGGGGATGAGAAAGTGGTAAGGCATCAGTGTGATGCGAGTAATTTAGACATCCCAGGGATGTAAGTGAGATTGTAAAGTAAGATTGAACAAAGACTAATAAGGCCTAATTGATATAAAGTAGCACATTTACACGGTAAATAACTATATGTAAAGCACATGATATTTTTATTATTTAAGGTTTGAACAGAACCCCACTGACATGATAGGATACCCACGACTGACTCGGCAGAATATCTATGACCGGTACGGCGGCCAATCCGTACACCGATATGGTGGTCTATCCGTACATAGTAGCACATCCCAGGGATGATGAGATGAGATTAGACCCCGTTGCCTATGAGAAAGGGACCTGGGTAGTATTTCAAGTGTGAAATATTTATAACAACTGTCTATTTAGATGACAATGGAGGGTATTCCATCGGGGATCGATGCTATATTGCTTGGGGATTACTTAAGTTGAAGATTTAAGTTTCTTTAGGCCTATTCAGTGAGTATCATGAACAGTTGATAATAAATGTAACATGTAAACCACCAGTAAACTTCAATGCATATTGTAATCATTTAAACTATTTTCCAACAAGTTCATAAATACATCATGCTAAGAATATCATGGAATATATGTGAGGATTTGACTTATATGTTCATTGTGTTGTTCCCTATTGAGCTAGGATGTAGCTCACCCTTTAGACTATATGTCGCAGGTCCTTTGCTTGCAGCTATAGAGGCTTCGGGAGACGCTGATCCGGGGGATTGGGATTTCGTGCCCGGAGACGAGTTAGAGCCTCCTCCCGAGGATTTCTTCTAGGAGACTTCGCTGTGTACTTTGATAGGGAGAGTTTTGAGAGCATTTTGTGCGGCTTGGTATGCCAAGCCTTTATTTTGAGAAACATGTATTTAAATGATATAATTCTTTTGGCAAATCGTCTGAGGTGATCTGTTTATCACCGATGGTTCGGATTGGTTCTCTGTTCATGTGTCGGCATGAAAGTAGAACTGTCTTTTGAGTTTATGCCTAGATTAGCATAGTTATTTCCATATCATGCAGTTATTTATCTTATCTTGTTTAGTTGTTGCTTGCTATACCAATGTTCCACGCAGAACTATGGGGCACGCTCTGGAGGATTGTGCTGATGGCACGAGTTTCGGGGTGCTAAAATCTGGGCTGTCACAGTACGCCTTTGGATTGCTTTTACGGGATTTTACGTACTCCTTTGGACAGTGTTGTGAGTCATGCACGCCTTTGGACCGCTTTCGCGAGATTTTACGTACTCCCTTGGACACTGTTGTAAGTCATGTACGCCTTTGGACCGTTTTTACGGGATTTTATGTACTCCCTTGGACACTGTTGTAAGTCATATACACCTTTGGACCACTTTCGCAAGATTTTACATACTCCTTTGGATAATGTTGAGATTCATGTACGCCTTTGAACCATTTTTACGGGATTTACGTATACCCTTGAACTACGATGTAACCATGCACGCCTTTGGATCGCTTTTACGGGATTTTACGTACTCCTTCGAACCTTGTTGTGACTCGGTACACCCTTGGACCGCTTTCGCGAGATTTTATGTACTCTTCGAGTTTTACTTTGTAAATCAAATAAGAAGTCATGAGATTAAGGTGGACTGCTATGGGCGAATTTTGTGTATGTGGATCGCTATGGGCGGATTTTGTATATGTGGACCGCTGTGGGCAGATTATGCTTGTCATGGACCGCTATGGGCGGAGTATAAGTACCATGTGGGCCGTTGGGGCAGATTTGAAATCAATTTTTATGTGATAAGCAAATGTTTTGAAATCAATTTTTATGTGAGAAGCAAATATTTTGAAATCAGTTTTGGATGATAAGGAAATCAGTTTTGAAACCAGTTTTGTGTGATAAGGAAACCAATTTTGAAATCAGTTTTGGTGTGTTAAAGAAATGTCTTTGAAATCTGTTTTGTGAAATGAGATAATGTTTTGGAAATCAGCTTGGTGCAACAAGAAAAAGGTATTTTAAAATCAATTTTGTTTGATAAGAAAAGTGCTTTGAAATTAGTTTCAGTTTTAATATGAAAATGTTTGATTTTGACATTGAATCTATGCTTCATTATGATAAGATGTGGATTTGTATTGAGTTTCCTCTACTGAGGTATGATGTAACTCACCCATCGACTATACGTCATAGGTATAACTTCTATTTGGACACCGAATTTGCAGATTGAGGAATTGAGGAGTGCTATGATGTTCGGGGTCTTAGATTGAGTGCCTTGTGGAGTTTGGTGAGTGTGGCTTGGTACAATGTGTTATTATATACTCATTGTACACCACTGTTTGGTGATGTTGGTACATCACTGGTGATCGTTGTTAGTTATTGTAATATTAGATATTAAAATTGGAGATTTATTTATGTCATATGTATTATCTGCTTTGATTTTCACATGTGTGTGGATGTACCAAGTATTCTGTATAGATTGTGATCTATGATCTGGTGGTCCGAGTTTTCCCATTAGTGTTTGAAGAAAAAGAAAAAAAAAAGTCTCAAAATTTAGGTTGGAAAAATTCGGGCTGTCACAATCGATATTTTAGGTCAAACATAGACCCTGTGCAACCGGGGGATCCGTGACGGTCCTGTCGCGACGATGCGCTCTCTAATGAAAAATATAGAGTTGCCACCCGGAGCTTTCGGTGTCCTGGGATACCTAGTTTATTTTTATGAGCACCGAAGTACTAAAAATATGACTCTGAATTCGGTCCACACCACAGACTCTTAGGTAGGGGCTTCGGTTATCTATCGGGAAGATGTTAGGCACCCGATCAACCCGCTTAACGCGGTCTCTACTAATGGCCAAAAATAAACTAGAATAAAAGAAAAGGAAATGGTTCTCTCTTGCCCAAATGGGCCTCCAATGCTATTTGTGCCCCTCCGTTCCTACCGAAAATTCGGCGGCGTAACGGCACAAATGAGAGGATAGGGAGCGCCAAAAAGAAATAGGAGAAGAAAGGGGAGAGCCGGAGCCCTCGGGCCCTTGTAGCACCGTAGAGGAGCCTTGCGTGGCTTGCTTTGAGGAGCTTTTGAAGGCTTGGATAGTAGAAAAACGGGTTCTAACCACTAAGGCTTACTAGCTAAGGGAGGGAGAAGGTAAGCTAGGGGATCACACACACCTAGGCTATGAGTTTTTGATGTAAGAACTAGCTTGGAAGAAGTTTGGAATTCTGAAATTTTGAGGGAAAATAGTGTACTAAAGGGAGAAAGATCTTCTTACTTTAAGCTCTTTCTCTCTTAGGTAGAAATTCTCAACCTCTAAACCAAGGGGAGAGGGGCTCTATTTATAGGAAAAGGGATGATTAGGAGATCACTTAGATGCTAATTGGAGTTAGCAATTAGGTAATCTCAAATCTAAGGTTTCCTAGGATTTTGAGAGCTTGAAAAGGTGTGAAGGTGGTTCTAATGGTGGATGATGGGGTGAGGCCTTAAGCCACTTAAGGGGTTGCCAATAGGTGAGGAATGGGTGCAATAGGACTATCAAAACATACCCCAAAGGTTGAGGTGGTCAACAAGTCAAACCCCCAGCACGAATTTATGCGCCAGGCATAAATGGGTCCCCCAACAAGTCAAACCCCCAGCACGAATTTATGCGCCAGGCATATGAACAGTAAAACAGTGATGCACAGTTCCCTGGAAGTTAGCCTCGCGAGGGGTTGGGGGACCCATTTATGCCTAGCGCAACTATTAGTTGTGCCAGGCCATTTCTGGGGGAAAAATATCTGGCGCAACTATTAGTTGCACCAGGCAAATCTAGGGGGAAAATGGCCTGGCGCAACTATTAGTTATGCTAGACAAAAATCCTGAAATTCTGCCTGATTTTTAAATGACCATAACTTTTGATGAACAACTCCGATTTAGGTGATTCTTGGCTTGCTGGAAAGCTGGAGAAGTCCTCTTTCCAATGGTATATGATTTGATATCAGTAAAAGACCTCAACTAGTCTTGGTGCACCACTCTTCATCCATTTCCCGGGAAGGTTAGGTTTAGGGTTTGGAATGGGTTCTAAGGGTTGGGATTTGTTTCTAAAGGTTCGGGGTAGGTTCCTAAGGGGTCTAAGGTGATTCTTAAGGGTTTAGGGTGATTCCTAAGGGTTCCATTCATACCATCAAAAGCTCAGAATTACACCTCTCTTAAAATGTGTTTCGATCGGGCCTTGGGCCAAATTTGGGTGTCTACAGATGCCCCTCTTTGGTATCCGATCACTGGTGATCGTATGCCAAAGAAAAGAGACATCCGAAGAGGCCCAAGGCAATACTGACGGGTCCGCTGTATTCAGAACGAACTTCAAACATCAAGTGAGTAACACGATGAGAAAACGAAAGCCTTGGAGTGCCAGGCTAATCATTCGTTTCTCGAGGTCATCGGTTCCCAAGTGCTTAGCGACATTACTGGGCATAACCAAGGTGGAATGAGTTGCGAAAGCCTAATAGCTGGAAAAAATGTTCGCTTCTCGAGTTGCGAAAGCCCGTTAGTCGAGAAAAACGTCCGCTTCTCGAGATGATTTGAAGGTGATTGATGTTCGAGATTTATTCTGAATGCAACGGCTTCGTAAGTAAGAGGGGTGATCGACCCACATTTAAAGATAGGTGCGAAGTAAACATACGCAAGGCTCCACAGTTTGCATCCAATGCAACAAGGCATTTGATGACCTCATTGGATTATTCGCAGGTGCCCCTGCGAAAAGCAGGGTTCGAGATCTTTGGGCGAACCCATCGATCCCGAAGTTTATTTAGCATGACCACCTGAATGAAGTGAATAGATGTCACAACACTTTTTAGGAGTGCGTGCCATTTTTTAAAACGTGCCCCAGATCCACATGACCCAAAGTATCCAGTTTCGACTTCCTTGAACAGATCCAGCCAAACATTGGGCATCTCCCAAAAGGGGGCATCCAATCCTGGCCTCTGTTGACAATGATCATAATCATCAATTAACTATGCATAATCATGCACCCATTAGGGGCAATAAGCAGCAACAAAGGCGATGGAAGCTCCGACCCGGGTACAATTTACGGGGACAAACGACCATCATACGGATACCCAGACGCATGGCGTACACTTTATAGGGATACCGCTGCTCGTACAGGTTTTAAGCCTGCAGAAAATAAAAGGGAAATGAATCCTTCTGAATGCATGATTGCACATAGTTTGATTGACACATAATCTTATTCCCAACAGGTTGGTCTCAACCAACGATTGACCTTTTTCAACGTAGAATCTGAAGCTTAAGACAACTCAAGTTCACACAAATCCAAAACAGAGCGCTCATTGCTCAAAAGATTTAGCAGTGGGGTTGACCCAATCGAAACATTGACTGTTTGACCGGGACTGACACCGTTGCTCCTACTTTGAAGTAGGATCCATGGATCCAAGGCGAACCTTTGACCTAGGACATTAATTTTGCACATCTGCGTTATCGATAAAACATTGACATTTTACTGCATCGAAACACGCATGTGTGTCCTGTGGGGAATCCATTTTTTTTTGGTTTTCTATCATTTATGATGATTTTTTTTTTTTTTTTTCTGATTGTTATTTTGTATGATTTTTGGGATTTTTTGAAGTTTATAATTTTATGTGAATTTTTTGGAATTAAAAAGCTATTATTTTATGTGAATTTTTTTGAAATTTAAAAGCTATCATTTTATGTGAATTTTTTTGAATTTTTTTTTTTAAAAGCTATCATTTTATGTGAATTTTTTTGAAGTTTTATATATATGTATATATTTTTGGATTTTATGGAACTTTGAAGTTTATTGTGTTACCTTTTTTTTTGTGAAGTCTTTTGTGAATGCTTCTGGCTTCTCTGCTGGGGATTTTTGTAGGACCGAGGAACTTGCTGACCCTGGTCCATTTTATTTTAGCACGGATTCCACGGCAAGTCGAAGGATAATCGAAACGCCGTCCTGGGGGCGCGTGCATCGGACGGGAGCAGCGGAATGAACCATCCAAAGGGAACGGGGGACCCATTCTTCTCATCTGGCCCAAACCCGGCCCAAGACACGGCGAAGTGTCAAGAACTAATAGTTGCGCCAGGTTTAACTGGGGGTTTTAAAACAGCCCGAACACGGGCTGTGGGGCCTTTAATTCGAAATTTTCTCCCTCCCCCTCTCTTCTTTGAAACCGAAAACTGCCCTACACCTAGGTTTCCTTTACATTGCCTCTCCGCGTGCCCATTGCCGTTGTTTTACTCGCAGATTGGTTGCGGGCTCACGCTAGATCAAAGACCCCATGTATCTATCTTCAAATAAAACTGAATAGATCTGGTCAAAATTGGGTGCCTACCGAAGGAGGCACTCAATCTTAGTCTCCATCAACGATGATCTTATTATCAAACAATTATGCAAAAACATGCACTCATCAGGGGTAGATAAAACAAAGGGGGATGGAAGTCCCGACCCGGAACCCATCCGGGTACAATTTACGAGAACAAACAACCATCCAACGGATACCCAGACGCAGGGCGTATACTTTACAGGGATACCGTACAAATGCCGGTTTTAAGCCTGCACCCTAAAATGAGCCCTTCAGAATGTATATTTGAACATAGTCATTCGATAGGTAATTTCCTTTTTGATAGGTTGGTTTTAACCAACAATTGACCTTCTTCTGAGGAATCTGAAGCTTAAGACACTTAAGTTCACATAAATCTAAAAACAGAGCGCTTAGCTCGAAGATTTAGCAATGGAATCAACTCGATTGAAACATTGACCGCTTGATTGGGATTGACGCAGTTGCTCCTACTTTGAAGTAGGATCCTTAGACCTAAGACATTAATTTTGCACAGCTGCATTGCCGGTAGAATATTGACATTTTACTGCATCAAAAAAATGCGAGTGCGTAGCTGGGCGTAGACATGAAAACTTAGATTTTTTCTTTTCAAAATGATTTCATATATATATATTTTTATTATTTATTATTTATTTATATATATTTTTTTGTTAGACCTGACATCGGTGGTGAGATGCTTTATCTGATTTGTCCATCGCTGAGAAGTTGCCCGCTTCGAGGCTTTGGACTGTGTGATGTTCCTGCACATTCTCGAGAAAATGTCAGTCCCTTTTTTGTTTATACATATAAAGAAAATGCATCCTAAACAACAGAAGAAAAAAAGTAGATTTCTACCTACACTTTTTCATTTTCAAGATATTTTTTTGGAATTTTATTTTTTGGAGATTTTTTGTTATTTTTCTTCATTTTTGAGATTGAAATATGACGCTGAAAATATGTACATGAAAATGAGTAGAAATATATACACAGTTTTTGGTGTTTGGATTTTTCTTGATTTTTTTGTTTTTGGCTTTTTTTTTCCTCTTCTTTTTCTATCTTTTTGTCTTTGATGCCTGGATAGTGAGACGGAGTAACGGGTCCCATTTTGAGCATAGTCGAACTCTTTCATGCAGTCGGACCTGAGTGAGTTTCCAGATTTTACCAAGGCCAGAACGTTGATCCCTTTGGATTGAGTCAAACCTTTCTCCTTGCCTCGGGTCATGTGTTTGACGGTGTGGTTTCACAAAGACAATTCTGGTCGGGACCCGATTTGAACTAGCATGAGCGGCCCAGTCATACAAAAGGGTTCAGGAAGAGTAACAAAAGGTTTCCTCAAGCATCAATCTTCTCAATTAGTCCAAACCTTTCTTTTTCAATTTTTTTTTTCTTCTTTTTTTTTTTCTCTTTTTTTTTTATCTCCCTCTTTTTACCCGTGGCGCCCTTTCAGGTTTTCACCACGTCCGTGGGTTTAGCTCTCTTACCCCAAGCGCCCTTTCGGGTTTTCACCTGGTCCTCACAAGATCGTTGTTTTTACCCGTAATGCCCTTTCAGGTTTTCACCACATCCATCTTGCTTTGAGCTTGTATTTTTATTTTATTTTATTTTTTCTTTTTATTTATTATTATTATTTTTTAACAGCCACGACATAGACCTTGATTCCGTCATAGCTGGCTGGATGGGGTTCTGGTGTCGTCTCACGAATCGGCTCATGTTGACTTAACAGATATTATGACTGCTTGCGAACCTTCAAAGAGGGCTTCCTTCAGGGTGTAGCTTGGCCATGGGTTAGGTTAGGATTTGAAGGTACGCTGGGTTAAAAGGGTTTTCTTGATACGGCTTCAGTTTTCTCGACATACTTTCTTCCTTGGGGGTTTTACTGTACATGCCCCGTGATTCTTCTAGATTTTTTTTTATTCTTTTTGCTTCATTTCAGGCAATCTCTTTTTGAAATTTTGCTTTTTCAATTTTTTTGGACTTTGATAGTAACTCTACTTCATCTTTTCTCTCTTTTTTTTTGGTATATGTACGCATATATATATATATATATATATATATATATATATTGGGAACGGGTTTATTGAAAGAAAGGCCCAGGCTCAAATGGGGTAGCAAAGGATATCATCATTTTTTTTTAGGGATGCTTTTTGGCTACTGTATTTGGAATGATGGCCTCTTTTGGGTGGTTCTTAAGCGATCACAGATCTGTTTCATCAATACTTACCTTGTCGTGATGGACTAAGAGTAGAACCGTCGGACGTATCCAGCGTTGATGGGCTCAGGAAGATGATCTCCGTCCATGGTGGCGAGGCGGATGGCGTATCCCGACAGCACTTCTCGAATGACGTATGGTCCTTCCCAGTTCGGCTTAAACTTTCCTCTTGGATCGGCATGGAGGGATGGGAAGATCTTCTTCAGCACAGTGTCTCCTACCTTTAGATCTCGACCGCGGACACGTTTATTGTAAGCGCGTGCGATTCGCCCTTGGTAAACTTGAGTGTGGCATAAGGCTAGGAGTCTCTTTTCATCAAGTAAGTTCAACTGATCAAAGCGTGATCTCTCTCTTTCTGCTTCGGGTAAGCCTGATTCCATGAGGATTCAGAGCGAGGGTACTTCAACCTCCACCAGGAGGACGACCTCGGTTCCATACACAAGGGAGAATGATGTTGCCCCTGTAGCGGTACAGATCGATGTTCGATAGGTTCACAAAGCAAATGGCAGCATTTCACTCCAATCTCGGTTAGTGATGACCATTTTCTCAAGGATGCGGACGACTGTCTTGTTCGCGGCTTCCACGGCTCCATTAGTTTGAGGCCGATAAGGGGATGAGCGATGGTGCTTGATCTTGTATTGCTCACAGAAGTCTCGGATGGGCTTATTCGCAAAGTTCGTGCCGTTGTCCGTGATGATATCTTTGGGTACTCCAAATCGACACACAATATTATTCTTGAGAAACTTCTCGACGTGACTGGCAGTGATGTTGGCATATGACGCCGCTTCTACCCACTTGGTGAAGTATTCAATGGCGACTAGGATGAACCGACGTCCGTTTGATGCTTTTGGATTAATCATTCCGACAACGTCAAGGCCCCAGGTAGCAAATGGCCATGGAGTGGTCATGCAGTGAAGATTGATGGCAGGAGCGTGTATCAGACTGGAGTGTTCTTAACACTTGTAGCATTTTTGAACATGCTTGAAACAATCCAA
This sequence comes from Chloranthus sessilifolius, assembly GCA_021018995.1. Lineage (NCBI taxonomy): Eukaryota > Viridiplantae > Streptophyta > Magnoliopsida > Chloranthales > Chloranthaceae > Chloranthus > Chloranthus sessilifolius. The sequence continues at coordinate 24,549,539 of CM037597.1, read as the reverse complement.
TTCCATGGTGGTCCAAAAGTATCCCTGTCGTAGGATTTTCTTAGCGAGCATGTGACCGCTAACGTGGGCTCCGCATACTCCCTCATGGATTTCTTTCATAATGTTGATCGCTTCACTTTCAGTAAGGCACCTGAGTAAGATGTTATTGTACGATCGCTTATAGAGGCATTCCCCGCAAATGACGTAATCGACCGCTAAACGCTGAATAGTTCGTCGGTCTGTCTTGGATGTACCCTTGGGGAAGGTTAGGGTCTCAAGGAAGTTCTTGATATCTGAGAACCAAGGTGGCTCATCATCAGGCTTTGTAGGTTCCTCAATCTGAAGGCAGAAGGCTGGTTCATTCCTCTGCTCGATCACGATCGGCTTCATTTCAACACCATAGGGGATTTCAATCATTGACGCCAAAGTTGCTAATGCGTCGGCAAAGCGATTCCTTATCCGGGGGACGTATGAGAAAGTCACATCTTGGAAGCAAGCTATCAGATCCTCGAGGTGTTCATGATAGGGGATCAGCTTCTCGTCTTTCGTCTTCCAATCACCATTCGTTTGGCATATGATTAACTGTGAATCGCCAAATACTCAAAGGTGAGTTATATTCAGATCAAGAGCTGCCTGCAGACCAGCGGCGCAAGCTTCGTACTCAGCCATATTGTTAGTGCAAGGGAAGTTGAGCTTGATAGAGACCAGTACATTGGATCCTTTTGGTGAAATTAGGATGGCGCCAACTCCTTGGCCCTCGACATTTGCTGCCCCGTCAAAGTGCATTACCCATGATTCTTCTGCTTCTTCTGCATCGTCCTTCGTCATGAACAAGATATCTTCATCCGAGAATTCGGTTCTTAACGGCTCATAGTCAGGTAAAGGATTATTAGCAAGATGATCAGCAAGCACCTACCCCTTGATCGATTTCTGAGTGACGTACGTGATGTCGAATTCAGATAATAAAAGTTGCCATCGTGCAGTTCGTCCAGTGAGAGCCAGTTTTTCGAACAAGTATTTTAACGGATCCATTCGGGCTAAAAGTAGAACGGCTTGAGACAATAAGTAGTGGCGGAGCCTCTGGGCAGCCCATACAAGGGCTAGTTTCTCCAGGTGAGAATAGCACGTCTCGTAATTGGTGAACTTCTTGCTCAGATAGTAGATGGCCTGCTCTCTTCTTCCTGTCTCGTCATACTGACCTAAGACACATCCCATTGAAACTTCCGTTGTGGAGAGATACATTAAGAGTGGTCTCCCCGGCTCAGGTGGTACCAAAATGGGTGGATTCAGGAGGTAGCTTTTAATTTTATCGAACGTTGCCTGACAATCATCATTCCATTCAACGGGAGAATTCTTCCTTAGCAGCTTGAAGATCGGCGTGCAGATAGGTGTTAGCTGTGCAATCAACCGACTGATATACTGTATTCTGCCTAAGAACCCTCTAACTTCCTTCTCAGTAGACGGTGGCAGCATTTCAGTGATGGCTTTAACTCTGATTGGGTCGACCTCGATCCCCCTTCTACTGATGATGAACCCTAGCAGTTTCCCTGACATAGCGCCAAATGCGCACTTCTGTGGATTCAGACATAGTCGATATTTCCTTAGCCTTTCAAACAACTTCTGAAGGTTTACCAAATGGTCACTTCGCTCTGGTGATTTGGCTATCATGTCGTCGACATATACTTCAATCTCTCTTTGCATCATGTCATGAAATAGTGCAATCATAGCTCTCTGGTACGTTGCACCGACATTCTTCAGCCCGAATGGCATGACTCGATAGCAAAAGGTTCCCCAGGGGGTAATGAACGTTGTCTTCTCGCGATCAACCTCTGCCATCTTTATCTGATTATATCCTGAAAATCCATCCATGAAAGAGAGCATCCCGTGCTTAGCTGTGTTATCGACCAAGATGTCGATGTGTGGCAGTGGGAAATCGTCCTTTGGGCTTGCTCTATTCAAATTACGGAAATCGATGCACATGCGGACCTTTCCATCCTTCTTCGACATAGGTACGATATTGGCTAGCCACTGCGGGTACTTGGATACCATGAGAAACCCCGCATCATACTGCTTGATGACCTCGTCTTTGACTTTCAGCATCCACTCTGGTCAGAGACGTCTTAGCTTCTGCTTGACTGGCTTCATATCAGGGTAAAGAGGCAACTCATGCTCGACCAAATCGATATCCAGACCAGGCATGTCCTCATACGACCAGGCAAAAATGTCTTGGTATGACCGAAGGAAGTCGATCATGCTCTTTCTTTCCTCAGGAGACAATGATGTTCCGATCTTGGTTATTCTGGGGACCTCCTCAGTTCCTAGATTGACATCTTCGGTCTCTTCGACAATGGGGGTAGGGCCATGCTCAAAGTCGACAAATCGGTCAAGGAGCTCATTGGAGAGCTCCTCCAAAGGACTATCCTCATCCAGACTCGTAATCCCTACCTCTTCTTGTATTTCTACAAGGAAGGGGTTGATTTTACGTGGGATGGGTATTCCGATTAAGGCATCCTTTTGTGGGGTATTTTCTGGAATTTTAAATGACAATATTTTTAGACTTTAGATTTTTTCAATGTTTTTGGGATTTTCTATTTTTTCCATGTTTTTGAATTTTTGTATTTTTTCCATGTTTTTGAGATTTTTGCTTTCTTCTATGTTTTTGAGATTTTTGTTTTCTTCGGAGATGGGCCCTTGGCAAGGCGGTTTGCTATATACACAAGGTATTGCCTGCCACGGGCTTATCTCACTTCTTATAGGTTATTTTTTTTTTTGGGAACAGGCGCCAAACTTTAGGCCACTTCCTGCTTCCAAGGTTTGGGGCAAAGATGCCCAGTTGCGTACCTGAGGGGCCACTTCCTTACCTGTTGGGATGGAGGGTGCTGGCTGATATGGCTTATTGGAGTCAGCCTCCATCATGTTAATCCCCATTTCATCTGAGATGATATCTTCAAATGTTAACACGGTTTTGTGGTGATTCACCACAGGGAGAGCTTGTTTAGGTACCGACCGTCGTTCCTCAAAAAGGGATAGCGCGGCCAAATCTATCTCCAAGCTGGGAAGGGAGATTTGGGGATTGGTGGGATGAACCGGGGCTATGAGTTTGTGTGGGGTCAAATGGGTGACTCCATTCCGATCAATCTTCACGACCCCTGCGCTGACAAAGGAACCCCTGATGTGCGGTCTAGGGCTAGGCTTCTCCTCTATGTTGATTCCTCGAGCTCTTGCAGCTGCGGCGACCCTGGCTTTCTCTTTGGCCTCTCGGACCTCTTCCTCTGTGGGCTTGTATCCCAGCCCGAATCTTACTTTTTGTCCTTTAGCCACGACTGGCTCTCTTCTGCCTTGCAATCTGGGTCCCAGACCCCTTCCTTTCTGATAGCTCCACTTTTAGAGCATAGCCACTGCTGCTATCATACCGCCTCCCGTCTTAGGCATGATGCCCTCAATGGGCTCCGAGAGTATTGTCGACACCTCGTATTCGAAACTGTGGAGGTCGACGTCCTCAGCGGTGTGTGGTACATCCAGCATATTAGGTTTTTCAACACTATTGGTGGCTTTTTCTTTCTCACCATGCCCCTCCCCAATGATTATAACAATTTTATGCCCAGACACGAATTTGAGCTTCTGGTGCAAAGTGGACTAGATGGTTCGACCTCAGTGTACTACGCGCCTAACAATAAGTTAAAGGAAGATTTAATATCCATGACTTGAAACAAGATGGAAAAGGTCGTTGGCCCTATCAATAGCTCAAGATTAACTTCTCCCATTATTTCTCTTCTGGTATTATCAAATCCTCTAGCGCTGGTTCTGGTGGGCCTTAACATGCATGGGTCAACCCCGATCTTGGTGGCGGTTCTTAATGGGCATATATTTAATGCAGACCTGTTGTCAATTAGTACTAAGGGAATGACCATGTTTCTGGATTCAACAGTTATATTCAAAGACTTAGAATGGCTACACCCTTCTTCTGGCAAATCAGCATCAAAAAATGAAATGGCATTCGGAGCCATCACTTGCCCAATTACCTGCCCAACTTCATCTGGGCTAACCTGGAGCGATACATGCGCATTCTTCAACGCCCCCATTAATGCTTGGAAATGGAGTGGGGACGTCATCAGCAGATCCCATACAGTGATATGGGCCGGCATCCTTCTCAGCTGAGTCTCCAGTATATGTTCTCGACTCATCTTCTCGAAGGGGTTCACCGCGCTATCTTTCTTTCCTTCGGGTTGGGCCTGTGCTACTGCTGGTGCTTCCAGCTGCTTTGATATCCTCCCAGACCTAGTTACAAAATCTACTGCCCCTTCTCTGCTGCTACTGCCGGCATTGACATCTGTTTGTTCGTAGCTCAGTGGGACCTGATGAGGATCATAGGTTGGTCCCAAGAGCTGAAAAGATATGACTGCTGGTGCTTGAGGCACTTGTACTATCGGCTCAGGAGGTGGGGGCAATACTTGATTCACCTCGGTGGTAGTGGGTGGTTGGGTGGAGAGATTGGGCCAAATGGGGGTTTTGAGGCTTGAGTGTGGTGGTACTAGAGGGAAGGAGGTAAAGGTAGGCCATTGATAGCTGGTGGGTGTTGGTGGGACATGAGGGGTCTGATGTGCCGTTAGGTAGTTGACTGGGGTGATGGGGCTTGCTGGCGGCTGCATTGGGGATGATGGGATGGGCACAGGCCATTGATAATTGATGGGTGTGGGTATTGGATTGGGGGCTTGGTGGTTTATGGGGTAGTTGATGGGGGTTGTGGTATATGGCGGTAGCTGGAATGGGGCGGGCGCCGGCCATTGGTAGTTGGTGGGTGCGGGTATAGGAGTGGGGGCCTGGTGGCTTATTGGGTGATTTGTGGTATATGGTTGGTATGCATTTATATTCACATAATTAACAGGTGTGGTGGGTGGAAAATATGCCTTGAGATCCAACGGTTCCAATTGTGGAGTCGGGTTGGGAAAATAATCTGACAAATTCAGGAGTTCAACAACCCCGATATTCCTTTCCTCAATATTTTTTAACAGTGGTGCTACATAACTCTCCCGATCACTGACATAATCGGATGGGTCAAACTCAAATTCTTCCTCATCCTCTATCATTCCGATGGTGGGTCTGGGACCTGCTCTTCCGGTGAGATGTGGGGGTAGGGGCACTTGATGGATATTAGCATGCTGAGGAGGCGCAGGGGGAATGATTTTCCCGGCATCTATCAAATCTTGGATCACGTGCTTTAATGGGAAGCAGCGATCAGTAGGATGGCCTGGACCCTAATGAAAATTACAGTGGGTATTTAGGTCATAGTTCTTTGGGATCGGGTGAGGGGGAGGTTGCGGTTGGCGGATAGCCACTAATCCCTTTTCTACTAACAGGGGCAAAAGTACACTCAAAGATTGCCCCAGAGGTGTGAAGACTCGGTCGTAGCGGGCTCTCCTCTGTTCCGGAGTCATCTGCATTCCTTGCCCATTCCCCATTCTCTGCATCTGCTCAAGCCTAATTGGTGCTAGCGGGGCCGTCTGAAACTGAAACGGAGCAGTATTATTATTGGGCCTGGAGTTGGCTATGTTCTGGACATCGCCCCCTGTTCTCTTCTCGTTCCTCTGCTCAAAAAATCTTCTAACCCCACTTGGTCCGCTCGATATGTTTTTATTTAGACGCCCCTCCCTGATGGCATCCTCGCATCGGTTAGCATTCCTCACCAAGTCAGCGAAACTAGACTGCTGTTGGTATACGAGAAAATCAGAGATCACTGGCAAAGTGCTCTTCGAAATCATCTCTATCTGTTCTTCGTCAGGTATTCTGTTCCTGATCTGAGCTGCCAGCGCTCTCCATCGACCCAAGTAGTCACTGAGGTCTCGTTCTAGTTCTGCTTTAAACGGGCCAAGTCGGACTTGCGCGGCTCAATGCCTATGTTGTAGACATACTGCTCTTGAAAGAGGTGCGTTAAGTCCCTCCATGTTTTCATCATAGATGGTTCTAAGGATGTGAACCATCTCAAAGCCGGCCCAGTCAAACTTTTCTGAAAGACTTTTATTAGTAGTCTTTCATCCTCCCCGTATTGGCACATGTCCCCACAATAGGACTTGAGGTGAGCAATAGGATTGTCCGTGCCATTATATTTATCGAAGGCAGGCATTTTAAACTTGGGGGGCAAGGGGACCTCAGCGAACAGGCATAGGTTTGTGAAGTCCGTGGCGTGGATTTCAGCACCACCCATCTTCATTAATCGTCAGATTTTATCCAACCTGTTCTTTCAAATTGCTCGACTCTTTGGACACGGGAGCTGCTTTCTCGACAGTTGGTTGGACTTCACTTTGGGCTATCAGGGGATGGGCAGTTATTGGAGGAGGGTGAAGGCTGGTCAATGCCCCAGCATAGGCCCCCGCTATTTCTAATCTCATCCTCTTCATACTGCTGATCGACGTAATGTGCAGTGAAGACGGGATTCTCAACTTGTTGCTGCATGGGTTGGATGGGAATGACATGAGTAGGGGTTGGGTGAGCCCATTGGGGGTGTGGAAAGGCTTGTGGGGTGATGGGAATTTGGTTTTGAAGTGGGGTCGGATAGGGCCATTGGGTGTGAGGGAAGGTTTGGGGATGGCCTTGGGGTGTGGGGCCATGGGGGAATTGGGTTTGGGGGACGACATGAGTTTGACCCAGCTGTGAAGGTTGGGTTAGGTGTTGGGGGTATTTGGAAGGTATGAGTGTGGGGTTTGGGTTTGGGCCATGAACCCTTGATCATTTTGGGCCATAGGCCATTGATGGGTTTGGGCCACGGGTCCTGGGTAGGCTTGGGCCAATGGGCCTAGGTAGGTTTGGGCCATGGGCCCTCTGTGGGTCTGGCCCGATGGGCCTTGCTGGGTCTGGGTCGCGGGCCCTTGATGGGTCTGGCCCAATGGGCCTTGGTGGGTCTGGGGTGTGGGCCCTTGATGGGTCTGGCCCAATGGGCCTTGGTGGGTCTGGGCCGTGGGCCCTTGGTGGGTCTGGGCCGTGGGCCCTTGATGGGTTTGGCCCAATGGACCTTGGTGGGTCTGGGCCATGGGTCCTTGATGGGTATGGGCCGTGGGCCCTTGCTGGGTCTGAGCCATGGGCCATTGGTGGATTGGGCCATGGGCCCCTGATGGGTTTGGATTTGATGGGTTTGGCCCAATGGGCCCTGGGGAACATGGGTGATGGGGTGTTGGGCCATTGGGCCCTAGGACATGTGGGAAGAGGGGGCTTGGGCCAATGGGCCTTGGGATATGTGAGAGTTTGGAGGTTGGGCCATTTGGCCTTGAGGTGTATGGAAAAAGTGGGTTTGGGCCATGGGGCCTTGGGGCATGTGGGAAAAGGGGGTTTGGATGGTGTGGATTATGGGGGGTTGATGGGGGTCATGGGGGAGTGAGGCATGGAGATTGGCTAAGGTATGGGATGGGTTCATGGATGTGGGATGTGGAGGAGAGGTATTTTGGGAAGCCTTCCATGCGGAATAGGCTTGGAACATCTCCTCCATCATGGCCATGGAGGAAGGATCGGAAGTGGATGGTGGATTTAATGGATGGTTAGGTATGGATGGGGTGGATGCAAAGGGAAAATTGGGCATGGCCCTGGTAGGTGATGGGATATGGGAGGGGTTAAAGGAATGGGGTGGAGCATTGGTGAAGGGGGATGGGTTGGAGATGTTTAAAGATGATGGAGGGTAAAGGGCGGGTGCTTGGGAAAAATTGGGCATTGCCTAGGTAAAAATGGGCATGGCCTCAGTAAAAACGGGCATGACCCGTGTAGATGGGGGGATTTGTGAGGGATTGGTTAGGGCGGAGGCGACATAGGTGAATGAGGGCGGATCGGGTCTATAGGGGGATGATGGGAATTGGGGCATAGATGTGGATTGGGAGAATGAGTTAGGGTTTTGCATGGTTTGGGCAAAAGATGGAGAATGAGGGGTTGGATTTTGGATATTTTGGGGGGTAGTGGTTGGGAATATGGGGGCGCCGAATGGGCCGACAACGGTAAAGGGAGGTTGGGTGAGGGGGATGGTGGAAAAGACTTCTCCCGAATGGGAGTGGGTTGGAGAATGCGGTGGGGATGAGTTGGGACCGGCGTAAACCGGGTCCACTACCCACGACATGTCTCGGTATCGGGTCGGGTATGGGTGCCTTGGGTAAGGCCCAAAGATCTTCCTCCTTCCCCTATGGGACGACGGAGGACAAGGTGATGCCGTTGTGCCTGCACCACAAACTATCTATTTTTTAGGTTTTAAATTATTTATTATTATTTTTTTTGAATTTTATGAAGATTTTTTGAAAAACAGAGGTTCCGAGGCCTTAGAATTCCCTTTTCGGGTGGCCTTCGTACCTTAATTCAAGACCCGCGGCGACGGTTCCGATGCACTTCGGAAGAATCAAAGGATAACCTCCGATCTATTGAAGGCACGAAAAATGAGGCAAACAACCCGATCCCCTTGAATGAGCCAAAAGAAGTTGCCCTCTTTTGACCGGCGAGGGCGTATTGGGTGTCAGAGGTGGCGGGACCCAAACAAGGCACTGAGCACACTAATCGGGGAACTCCACAGATTCGAGCTAGGGTGCTGCTGAACACACCTGGCGCAACTAATACATGCGCCAAGGTTGCAGGGGACAAATTTTACACTGGCGCAACTATTAGTTGCGCCAAGGTAAAATATGGGAGTTTAAAGCTGGCGCAACTATTAGTTGCGCCAGTTATAAATTCCAGTGTTTTTACACCGCGCTAATACATGCGCCTGTGCAAAACCGCCTCTCCAAAATAGAAAGCGACCACCGATGCCGAAATGAGTCTCTTTTTGGTTTTTGGAAGCTAGAAGCTTGATGATCGATTCTCTCCTCACCGACGCCTAAAGGATTGAGTCCGGTATAACTCGCTAGCGCGCTCCCCAAGGGTTTTAAGCTTTGTAGAAATGGGAACCCACCCGATATACCTCCGGTGCAAGCGCCTTCTCAGATACTAGGTGGACTAGGACTTTTCTGGATCATCACCACTAGGGGCTGCCGCCATACTAAGACCTAGGTGTTTGTATGTGTGCCTAAACCAACCCTTTTGAAAAATCTACTCCGCAAAACAAATTAATTAAGCTCCCTAACTTGGTTCAATTTTAATTTTTCAAAACTTTTCTCTTTTTTTTTGGAAGTTTTCTTTAGTTCAAAGACCGGGGGTGATTATCCCGTGCCACCACTACGGGCCGGCGTCTACTGTTAGGATATGAATAATAAAAAAAAATGGGGCCAGTCAAGCGACTAGGCGGGAAATATAAAGTGCTGAAATTAAAAAAGTTCCAGTCAAGTGACTAGGAAAAAAGTTGCTGAAATTTAAAAAGTGCCAGTCAAGTGACTAGGCAAAAAGTTGCTGAAGTTTAAAGCGGAAACGTAGGGGTGAGTAAAAAAGGTGTTAGTCAAGTGACTAGGCAAAAATTACTGAAATTTAAAGCGGAATTGTAGGGGTGAGTAAAAAAGGTGCCAGTCAAGTGACTAGGCAAAGATTGCAGAAATTTAAAGCGAAATCGTAGGGGTGAGTAAAAAAGGTTCCAGTCAAATGACTAGGCAAAAATTATTGAAATTTAAAGTGGAATTGTAGGGGTGAGTAAAATGACGCAATCGGAGGGGTGAGTGATAAAAAAAACAGCAAAAATAATAAAAAAACAGTAATAAAATGTTAGAAAAATAAACAAAATGAAAAAGGCCTAGTTCAAGGGGAAGCTCTACTAGCTAGTCCACAGCAGAGTCGCCATCTGTGCAACCGTGGGATCCGTGACAGTCCAGTCGCGAAGATGCGCTCTCTAATGAAAAATATAGAGTCGCCACCCGGAGCTTTCGGTGTCCCGGGATACCTAGTTCATTTTTATGAGCACCGAAGTACTAAAAATATGACTCTGAATCCGGTCCACACCAAAGGCTCTTGGGTAGGGGCTTCGGTTATCGATCGGGAAGGTGTTAGGCACCCGATCAACCCGCTTAACGCGGTCTCTACTAATGGCTAAAAATAAAATAGAATAAAAGAAAAGGAAATGTTTCTCTCTTGCCCAAATGGGCCTCCAATGCTATTTGTGCCCCTCCGTTCCTACCGAAAATTCGGCGGCGTAACGGCACAAATGAGAGGATAGGGAGCGCCAAAAAGAAATAGGAGAAGAAAGGGGAGAGCCGGAGCCCTCGGGCCCTTGTAGCACCGTAGAGGAGCCTTGCGTGGCTTGCTTTGAGGAGCTTTTGAAGGCTTGGATGGTTGAAAAATGGGTTCTAACCACTAAGGCTTACTAGCTAAGGGAGGGAGAAGGTAAGCTAGGGGATCACACAAACCTAGGCTATGAGTTTTTGATCTAAGAACTAGCTTGGAAGAAGTTTTGAAATTCTGAAATTTTGAGGGAAAATAGTGTACTAAAGGGAGAAAGATCTTCTTACTTTAAGCTCTTTCTCTCTTAGGTAGAAATTCTCAACCCCTAAACCAAGGGGAGGGGGGCTCTATTTATAGGAAAAGGGTGGATTAGGAGATCACTTAGATGCTAATTGGAGTTAGCAATTAGGTAATCTCAAATCTAAGGTTTCCTAGGATTTTGAGAGCTTGAAAGGTGTGAAGGTGGTTCTAATGGTGGATGATGGGGTGAGGAATGGGTGCAACAGGACTATCAAAACACACCCCAAAGGTTGAGGTGGTCAACAAGTCAAACCCCCAGCATGAATTTCGGGGCAAAACTGAACAGTTACTGTTCATATGCCTGGCGCAACTAATAGTTGCGCCAGGCAAATGTACAGTAAAACAGTGCTGCACAGTTCCCTGGAAGTTAGCCTCGCGAGGGGTTGGGGGACCCATTTATGCCTGGCGCAACTATTAGTTGCGCCAGGCCATTTCTGGGGGAAAAATACCTGGCGCAACTATTAGTTGCGCCTGGTAAATCCAGGGGGAAAATGGCCTGGCGCAACTATTAGTTACGCCAGGCAAAAATCCCGAAATTCTGCCCGATTTTCAAATGGCTATAACGTTTGATGTACAACTCCGATTGAGGTGATTCTTGGCTTGTTGGAAAGATGGAGAAGTCCTCTTTCCAATGGTATATGATTTGATATCAGTAAAAGATCTCAGCTAGTCCTGGTGCACCACTCTTCATCCATTGCCTGGGAAGGTTAGGTTTAGGGTTCAGAATGGGTTCTAAGGGTTGTGATTGGTTTCTAAAGGTTCGGGGTAGGTTCCTAAGGGGTCTAGGGTAATTCTTAAGGGTTTGGGGTGATTCCTAAGGGTTCCATTCATATCATCAAAAGCTCAGAATTGCACCTCTCTTAAAAGGTGTTTCGATCGGGCCTTGGGCCAAATTTGGGTGTCTACAGACCCTTAAATTCTAAAAGACTGGATGCATTAACACTTTAGACATTATACATATGCTTTGATTGAAGCAATGAAAATTCTTGTAATTAGTAAATAAGCCCAAGAGCATTTGTATTTAATTTATCTAATTTCTCAAATTAGAAATTGCAAATCTCTAGCACATCCTAGCCACACATTTAGTTGACTTAATTTGATCCCATCTTAGGCCATTGAAAAACTTTAGGGAAATCTAAAGTGAAAGATGGGCTTTCATACATGCACCACAAGATCAAATTAAAAAATATACATTCACTAGCTTTAAGGGCTAAGAGTGGAGTAAAAGACAAGATAAAACTAAATGAGTGGATGATAAGTGAGCCCATGTGGGTCCACTTATCCCATGCGCATGAGAGTTTGGAGGAGAGAGGAGAGAGAGAGAGATGCTTAGGAAGTAAAAGAAGAGACACTTGTCAAGCCATTTGAGGGTTTTGTCCCCCAAGACTCCTTGCAAAAACTGAAATCCCTAGGGCTCCCTCTTGATTCCATCTTCTTCTTCTTGCAAAAATCCATTAGAGCCCTCCTCTCCTCTAGCTTTTGCCCTCCCAATCCAACCATTGAAATTATAATTCAACACCATCAATCCACTCCCCATCACTCCTAGAACCACATATATCAAATTGAACCTCATCTTAGCCTTTTTCACCACAGTAATTTGATCAATTCAGCAAGGGATAACCTGGAGATCAAAGTAAAGTATTAGTTTAGATTATTTTTGCAAATCTTAATGAATTTTTGCTATAATTCCTATTCTTTTGATTTCTTTTCAAAATTTATTTTGAAATATTATGAGTAAAGTTTTTACATTGAGGTTTATGATGTTTGATGACCATAGATGGGATCCACATGATCATGCATGGCCATCAAACATCACTTCTCAAAGTCATAAGATGATCGAATGGTTTAGAATCCACCACACTAGATCACATGTTGTAGAAATTGATAGATTTTTTTTATTTAATGTTTCTTGTCATGGTGTGATTGGTTACAATTAGAAGTTTGATTTTTGCATAATTATATGACATTTAAAATCTGTAAAAATCATGATGTATTTGATATTATTCTTATGATTGATTTCAATGGTGATAGATATTACATGATAAAAAAATATAGATTGGTTTACTAACCTGATTAAATTGATTTATTGGATCTTGATGGTTCAGCTGTCTTGATGAGAAAATTTTGATCAATATAGTCACTGTTTTAAATATATAAAAAACTGTAATTCTGACTGATCTAATGGTCACGGTTTGATTCATCTCTGTAAAATTTGAGGCATTGATTCACTGTGATTTGATCGACACAAATTCCAAGGTGGAACTGTGTAGATCTGCCTTGTATAGTCTACCAGAAATCTGGTTGAGACTAAGGTTGCGAATATATTGATATGAATTGTCCTAAAAATTATGTAAAAAAATTAAGGGTGGAGCTTTATCAGTTTATTATCACTATATAAAATTACAGATCTTGATTCAATTTTGTTTGACCAATAGAAAATCCAGAATCCGAGAACGCGCAAATTCGTTCTATGCGGCACATCTAAGGACTGCTATTAGACTATTGATCAGATAGATTTGTTTCCATCACGGTTCAAATATTTTTAGAATTACATAAATATATAAACATTGTAGAGAATTTTGAGAGCTTTCTATCAATCTCTCATCCGTCCAATTCTGATATCGACAATAAAAGTTGTGGCCCGATTATTAGAGGCCTTGAAATTTGGTTTGATGACCAGTTGGATTAAGAACACGTTCTGTAAATCAATGGTCTTGATGAATGATAATCTAAATTTTGAGTGCCGTTACTTGTGAAAGAAGATGCTATCAGTCATCTTTCACTATGTTTTGGAATCACTTCGAAATTCAATCGGGATTAAAAATTGTAACCCCGATTACCAGCAAGGGTCCGATACCCTTACCTGAAATTTACAAAGTGAACGGGTTAAGTCAAAATCTTGAGTTTCTCCTTAAATTCCTTGATAATGTGACTATTAATAATCACAAATAAGGTTTTATGGTCATTGATGACCTACAATCATGATGCCTAATGGTTGACCTTAGTTGACCGAGTCAAAGATTAACTCTTACAATGCCCAAAAGCCGATACGACCGAAAAATGAGACAGTTTAGGGCTTTTATTTCATGGGCCAAAGTGACCCCAAGAATTCTATAAAATTTTGAAAAAATGAAGTTATAAATATATTAACTTTATCTAAAATAATAGCCTCTGACTTGATCAGTTTTGACGGATAGGAAGCATAGAAAATGAGGGTATGAAACTATGTCAAGTGGTACACACTATGACTATTGTTGGGCATCCGATCCAATGGCCCTGATTCCGTAATGATTCAGACATTTCTAGTATTAAAAATATATTAAGATATCATGGATAACTTGAAGAGATTTCCAACAATCTCTAATTTGCCTCATTTCGATATCGGAAATTAAAGTTATGACCAAATTACCGGATACCTGAAAATCTGGCATGATATACAAATTGTTCAAAAACCCGTTCTATAAATCGATAACCAAGATCACGTCTGATCATATTTTTGAGTCCCATTACTTGTGAAAGATGAGACTCCCAGTCCTATTTAATTGAGTTTTTAAATCATCAAAAAACTCGATTTGAGTTGAAAATAGTGATCTGATTACTCACCAAGGGTCCGAAATCCTTATTGAAATAACTAGTATTGAAGGGATAGAGTCAAAATCTTGACTTTCCCTCGAGTCCCGTGGCACAGAGATCACTAATGATCACTATTACACTCTTAGTAAATACTGATGACCCTTGGTTAAAATGCCAGATGGTTGACCACAAGTTTGACCAATCGAGATGAGACCCTTAGAGGCCCCGAAAACCCGATTTCTTGAAATTAGATTAATTAAGGTCTAGAAGCCCGATATGGCCCAACCCATCGGCCTAAATAAATGGTTCAAGATAATACATAGGACCTGATGTCCTTGTTTAGACATTGAGTCAGCCATTGCTATTGGCACCCCTAAAAATTTGGAAGCACCTATACTTCAAATACGAATTTCCCTAGGAAATCGGACCCCGATGGATGAAGGATCAGAGTGACCTGATATAAGAGGTCTAAGGCCATTAAAGAAATTGTTGAGACCTGATATCCCTATTTGAAAGCCTTGTGTGTTATTACTAATGGCACCCAGTGAAGACTAAAGGCACCCACATAAAAAATGTGAAGACATCTTAAAGACCCGAATTGATTGTAAATAAGATCCTATTTGGTCCAACTTGTGAGGCCCAAATGGACAATGATGAATCAAATAAGGATACGATATCCTCGTTAATCAGGTGGTTCCTTTGTTATGAATAACTGTGAAAATATAGGAGAGTTTTACATTATCTAAACATTTAAGTATTTAATTGGACTTAAGATTCAAAATTGACCCAACCAATGGACCTAACAAGGGGCCTGACATAAATAATGAACTATTGGGACTTATTGCCCTTGATTATTAAACTAGTGTGCCCCAACTAACGACACTCATTCAAAATTAAACAGTCACCCACCTGAATTAGAACCTTAATTTGAGAAATTAAGGGAAAGTACTAGATATGAGATACGAGAATGAATTTTGTAATATTAAAGTCTCGGTAAAAACTTGACTAGCTCTAAAATAGATGACCCTAAATGGACCACCAATTAATCCATTTTGATGGAAAATATAGTTATACACTATCTGTGTGCAACTAGTGACTGACATTGACTCTACCTTAATGATTTTGTTTGAAACAATTGGAGAGATAGACCTCTTCTAATACTCTACTAAAATATTTATGAAATATAAGTCCTCGGTGGACTATGAATTATGGCAACACTAAGTATAGTATAAACTAATTCAGGAAATTAGTATGCCTAGTGATCTTATTATGCATGTATATGGGATCAAAATATTTACAGTGATTAATGTGATAGATCCTCGGATTCAGACTAATTGACTAGGACGTAGAAGTTGACTGAATTGCAGAATTATAGTATTTGAATCTGAACCCGATATTGATTGAAACCTGTATTTGATTTAAAACCGATATTTGATGAAACTTGTATTTGAATCCGAACCCGATATTGATTGAAATCCGTATTTAATTTTAAATGGATTTTTGATGGAACTCATATTCGAATCCGAACTCGATAGTGATTGAAACTTATATTTGATTTGAAACCGATATTTGATAGAACTCGTATTTGAATCCGAACCTGATATTGATTGAAACTCGTATTTGATTTGAAATCAAAATTTGATGGAACTCGTATTTGAATCCGAACCTGAAATTGATTGGAACTCGTATTTAAATCTGAACCCGATATTGATTGAAACTCGTATTTGATTTGAAACCGATATTTGATGAAACTTGTATTTGAATCTGAACCCTATATTGATTGAAACTCGTATTTGATTTAAAATCGATATTTGATGAAACTCGTAATTAAACCCGAACACCGATTGAATCATTGATTTTTGATATAGATTGAGATTAAATTCGAAGATTGAATGAATTATTGATTTTTGATATCGATTGAGATTGAATCCGAAGATTGAATGAATTATTAATTTTTGCTATAGATTGAGATTGAATCCGAAGACTGATTGAATTGCTAAATATTTGATATATTTTGAATATTGAATATTGAACATTGAATACCGATTCTTGAATCGAATATTGAATATCGAATATTGAACATTGAATATCGATTGTTGAATTGAATATCGAATATCGAATATTGAACGATGAATATCGATTGTTGTATCGAATAATGAATATGTAATAGCCCTAAAAATCACGCTAAACTATGACCTCGGGATCCGTGCCCGATTGGTCACAAGTTTGACAAATCAGGAGATCAAGAGTTAGCATAGAATGTGATGAACGGACGAGATGTGATGGGTTGAATGCCTATGTGGTGTGTGTTGTGAATGTGAAGTCGCATACACCTACCGCGGTGTATGTGCTCAACACATGTGAGGAAAGGGATAAAAGGGTTAATAACCCTAAATGTGTGTTTTTGGTGGTTGAGAGAGAAGTAAAGAAGAGAGAGAGAGAGAGGAAGTAAAGAGAGGAGTTATTGCAACTGATTTGGAGGGGGGATTCAAGCGATAAAAGCCGGATTCAACACGGGTTGGATCTGTTAGAGCCAAAGCTGGAACCCTAGCCTTCCAACCATTTGATTTGAAATCAATTTGAGATTGATTCAAGGTAAAATTTTTTGTGAATAAAATACATAGATCGTAGAGGCTAGGTTGTGGTTGAAAGTGGGTTAAATCATAGGATAATGGTTTAGAAAAATAGAGGAAAAAGTATGGAAGAAGATTGGGAAGAACAGCTCGAAAGGGGCTGAATCTGACAATTTCGATTAATCGAAATTAGGTTTCGATTAATCGAAATTGGCCAGGAAGTTGAAAGGTCAGAGGACCCCGATTTCGATTAATTGAATTGGAGTTCGATTAATCGACTTTGGATTTCGATTAATCGATTTGGGTATCGATTAATCGACTGGGAACCTCCAGTGGACCCCAGGGGTTGGAGGAAATGGCTTGAGGAAAATCGACTAATCGAAATGGGATTTCGATTAATCGATTTCAGTTTTCGATTAATCGATTTGGGATCGATTAATCGATTTTAGGAACTCGACTACTCGAATTGAGAATCGACTTTGCGAAACAGAGAATTTCGATTAATCGAATAAGATTCGATTAATCGAATGAAAATCTCGATTAATCGATTTGAGAATCGATTAATCGATATTGACTTTCGATTAATCGATTTTGGAATTCGATTAATCGACTGAGATAAAATATGTTGACTTTTGGGTTTGACTTTAAGATTCTCGGAGAGTCTTAGACCTTCTTTATTGCATCCTTTGTGATGTGTTTCACCTGTTATGTGGTACCATAGGTGGTACGTGTGGACTAGTGCACAAGGAGCCACATGGGACCTTGATGCGTTGAGCAAACAAAGACTTGAGGTAGGGAATACCTTGAACATGTACCTTATTTTACAAGAGCATGTATGTAGTGATATAGATTTCAATTAAATTGTTTAATTGCTTAAGAATTGTGAAAAGTGTGTGTGCGTGTGACACCCATAAGAGTAATGAGAATGAGCCATCCCCAGGGGATGAAGAAGTAAAGAGATAAGAGCATCAGGTGTGATGCAAGTAAATGGATACATCCCAGGGATGTATCCAAGATTGAATCATGTTGATAGGGCCTAACTGATATAAGATAGTACACTTACACGGTGAACAACTATATGTAAGGCACCGATATTTTTGTTATTTGAGGTTTGATAGGTTACCCCACCGACGTGGCGGGATATCCACGACTGACACGGCAGGATATCCGTGACCGATACGGCGGCGAAACCGTAGGCCAGTGCGGAGGCTTATCCGTACATAGTAAGTACACCCCAGGGGTGTTGATTTGAGACAAGTGAAACCCCGCCACCAATCCCCAGGGGAAAGGGGCTTGGGTACTATATGGTATTCCCAGGGAATACGTTAAAACTGTCTATATAGACGACGATGAAGGGTATCTCATCGGGGCTCGATGCTATATTGCTCGGGGATTACTTAAGTTGAAAGTTTAAGTTTTGCTTTAGGCCTTTTCAGCATCATTCATGAGTAAATGAAAACATAAGTAATCAACAGTAAAACGAAATGCTTTTTAACTGTTTTCATCAATAACTGTATAGACACATCATGCATGGCATATCATGGAATATATGTGAGTTATAATTTATATGTTCAACCGTGTTTGTTCCCTATTGAGCTAGGATGTAGCTCACCCTATAGACTATACGTCGCAGGTCCACTACTAGCAGCTGCCGCGGCTTCAGGAGACGCTGATCCCGGTGAGTCGGACCTTGCGGCCGGCGAAGAATTGGAGCCACCTCCTGAGGACTTCTTCTAGAGGACTCCGTTGTGCCGCTTTGAGGGCTTTTAGAGAGATTTTGTACGGCTTGGTATGTCAAGCCTTGATTTTGTTTAAAACCATGTATATAAGGAGTTGGGATTATTCTTTTGGTACGAACCATCCATGATGATTTCTATCATCGATGGTTCGGATCGGTTCTCCATTCATGCAGAGGCATGAGGGTAGAACTGTCTTTTGGGGAGTTAATTAATATAGATTTAAATTCCGCAATTTCGTTTATTATACTTTTTGATGCTTGATATACCAGTGTTCCGTGCTTAGCTAAAGGGCACGGTCAAGATGATCGTGCTGATGGCACGGGTTTCGGGGTGCCGAAATCCGGGCTGTCACAGTTGGTATCAGAGCCATTTTCTTTTAGCAATTCTGACAAGGGTTCTTTCGTCAGAACATAGGGGCTTCTGCTAACGAAACTTTAGTTTCAAATGCAGCCGCAAATGTCATCTAGAGGAAGAGGCCGACCAAGGGGAGGCCAACAGAGGAGTCTACGTAGTGGAGATGATTACATCTCTCCTACAAATAGAGTGCCTTTAGGAGGTACTGAGGCCCCAGGGGGCAGTAGTAGTCGACAGCATAATGAAGAAGATCGAGATCATCAGGATCAAGATCTAAGAGAGCAAGAAAGATTGAGAGAAAGACAAGAAGACAGAGAGGAGCGACAAAGGATGATGCACACCATGGAGACTATGGCAGCTGCCATGGCACAACAAGCCGCATCCTTTGCAGCTCATGCGTCAAGAGAACGTGACCACCTACACCACTGTAGGACTGCGTTTTACAAAGTTTAGGAGGATGAGACCTCCTTCATTTTCTGGGCAGGCAGACACAATGGCCGCTGAGAACTGGCTGATGGAGATGGAGAAAGTCTTTAGCGTGCTAACTTGCACGGAAGATGAGAGTGTGAGATGGCCAGCTTATATGTTGGATGGGGAGGCTGGGCCTTGGTGGAAGTCCGTGATACGGACTCGGGCTCAGGAGACCCCAGAGTTGCCTTGGACTTGGGAGGAGTTTGTTGAGGAGTTCAATAAACAATATTTTCCAGAAGTGGTGAGGAACCAATTAGAGATACAATTTTTACAATTGGTGCAAGGGAGAATGACAGTGAGAGAGTATGGGGTGGAGTTTCTACGACTTGCCCGTTTTGCTCCGGATTACGTCGCTACTGAAGTGATGAAGTCCAAAAGGTTTCAGCAAGGTTTGAAGCCTGAGGTTAGGGGAGGCGTAGCTCCATTTCAACTGAGGACCTATGAAGAGGTCATGAGTAAAGCACTAGTGGTTGAAGAGGAGAACACAAATAGATATCGACAGAGAGAACAGCAGAGAGGAGGAAATGAACAAGGAAGGACGGGGAACTACGAATCGGTGAACAAAAAGCCGAGGTTCGTAGTCCAGAATCAGAGACCACAGTTCCAAGGGAGTTTCGGAAGACCGACGCAACAACAACACCAACAGAGGTTTCCATTACTTGCGTCGGGGAGACCTATTCGCTATGAGAGCCCTGCCATGTCTACTGGCGTCACTAACACACAGGGTTCTCGTACTGTTTCTTCTGCACCTCGGGAGACTTGCGCAAAGTGTGGCAAGCCTCATAGAACAGTGGACTGTAGATTGGGAACTAGGGGTTGTTTCCGATGTGGCAAGGTGGGCCACTTGATCAAGGATTGCCCCGAGACGGATAAGAGAAAGACGGTTTCAGTTGCAGCACCACGACCAATTCAAGCAAGGAAACCGATCGTTCAGGGGAGAGCCTATGCAGTCACTGCTCAGGAAGCAGGGAACGTGCATGACGTCATCCAAGGTGAGACTCGTTAAAATTAAAGAAAATTTTTCTTTTCATTAAAATTTTAAATAGAGAGGGAGCATGCATTAGGAATTGTATAGATTCTTTCTCAATACAAAAAGTTGTATGTGAATTAAGAGTGTAAATTGATGTGTAAATTATTGTATGTATGTATGTATGCTATAGGTACTTTAAATATATATGAAAAAGGATGTTTCGGTGGTTATGACGCTCGAGTGTTGATAGACCCAGGGTCTACCCACTCATTCGTCACTCCATGTTTCGCCAAGAAGATGAAGATTGTTCCAGAGACGTTGGATTTCGTCCTATCTGTGTCTATTACGACTGGAGAGTTAGTGGACACGGAGTTAGCTTGCAAATCCATCATTGTAGCAGTTCGAGACTTAGAGGTGCATGAACTAGAAGCAAAGTTGATACTGTTAGACATGCAAGGGTTTGATGTGATCCTTGGCATGGACTGGTTGGCGCAGCATTGTGCAACCGTCGATTGCAAGAATAAGGTAGTCATTTTCAGACCCAACACAAGAAGATCATTTTGGTTTCAAGGAGTGAGGTCGTCATCTGTGCCACTGATCTCAGCAGTAAGGGCCGAGAAAATGATCAGAAAGGGTTGTAGTGGATACTTGGCTTTCTTAAAGGAGGACAAAGAAGAAAAGAACGTCATTTCTGAGATAGCAGTTGTGCGAGACTTCGCTGACGTGTTTCCAGAGGAATTGCCAGGATTACCTCCAGAAAGAGAAGTAGAATTCGCCATTGACTTAGCACCAGGAACGGAGCCTATTTCGAAAGCACCTTATAGAATGGCTCCCGCTGAGTTAAAGGAATTGAAGGAACAACTATAAGAACTTATGGACAAGGGGTTTGTTAGACCGAGCGTGTCTCCATGGGGAGCACCGGTCTTGTTTATCAAGAAAAAGGATGGGTCAATGCGGCTATGCATTGACTATCGACAATTGAACAAACTCACTGTGAAGAACTGCTACCCTTTGCCTAGAATTGACGATCTATTCGACCAATTGTAAGGAGCAAGATATTTTTCCAAGATCAACCTGAGATCTGGGTATCATCAGTTGCGAGTCAAAGCTGAGGACATTCAGAAGACAGCTTTCCGGACACGATATGGACACTATGAATTCCTTGTGATGTCGTTTGGATTGACGAATGCTCCGGCGTCGTTTATGGATCTGATGAACCGAGTGTTTAAACCACACTTGGACTCCTGCGTCGTAGTGTTTGTTGATGATATACTGATATACTCCAAATCCAAGACGGAACACGAAGAACATTTGAGGATTGCTCTACAGACGCTACGTGAACACCAATTGTACGCCAAACTCAGCAAGTGTGAGTTTTGGTTGGAAGAGGTTAGCTTTTTGGGACATGTTGTCTCAAAGCATGGTGTCACGGTAGATCCAGCAAAGATAGAAGCAGTAGTTAAATGGGAGCAACCAAAGACAGTGACCGATGTCCGAAGTTTTCTGGGTTTAGCAGGCTATTATCGATGTTTCGTCGAGGGGTTTTCAAAGATATCGGGACCTCTCACAAAGCTGACACGAAAGGATTCAAGGTTTGAGTGGAGTGAGGCATGCGAGAAGAGTTTTCAAGAACTCAAAACGAGACTCACTTCGGCTCCAGTGTTAGCGATTCCTTGAGCATGGAGGATACGCGTCATACAATGGCTTTGGTTGTGTACTCAACCAACACAAGAAGGTGATAGCCTATGGATCAAGACAGCTGAAAGAACACGAGAAAAATTACCCGACTCATGACTTGAACCGGCGCACATTTTTCAAAGATTTGGAGACATTACTTGTATGGTGTAACTTTTGAAATTTTCACCGATCATAAGAGCCTCCGATATCTGTTTACACAGAAAGAGCTCAACATGAGACAGCGCAGGTGGATGGAATTCCTCAAGGATTACGATTGCTCCATACAATTCCATCCAGGCAAGGCGAATGTAGTAGCCGATGCTTTGAGTCGGAAAGGTTCAGCTCAGTTAGCTTGTTTGATTTTGGGTATGCACCGATGGAAATTATTGGAAGATCTGACATTCTACGATGCGAACATTGAGTCAAAAGCCACCGGATCCTTTTTGGCTAACATATCAGTAAAGCTAGTGATATTTGAGCATATCCACGATCTACAGATGAAAGATCCGGCATTAACAAAGATTCATCAAGACGTGAGTGAAGGCATTAGGTCGGACTTCTCAGTAAAAGAAGATGGTTCGTTGTTGTTTAAAGGCCGTCTATGCATTCCGGACAATGCCGATCTAAGACGAACGATTCTTGATGAAGCCCATAAGTCAAATTATGCTATCCACCCTGGTAGCACCAAAATGTATCAAGATTTGAAAAAGAACTACTGGTGGAGAGGACTGAAGCAAGACGTGGCCGAGTACGTGTCACGGTGTTTGACTTGTCAGCAAGTGAAGGTTGATCATAGACATCCTGCTGGACTATTGCAACCTTTACCAATACCAGAATGGAAGTGGGAATCGATCTCAATGGACCTCATTGTTGGATTACCCCATACTGCCAAGAGACACAATGCCATTTGGGTCATTGTAGACCGATTGACCAAATCAGCGCACTTTTTGCCGTACAATACTACGTATACGGCAGGAAGACTGGCAGACTTATACATGAAGGAGATTGTAAGATTACATGGGATTCCAAGCAGCATAGTTTCAGATCGTGATCCACTATATACGTCTAAGTTTTGGAAGAAATTTCAAGAAGGAATGGGAACACGACTAGACTTTAGTTCAGCTTTCCATCCTCAAACTGATGGACAAACAGAGCGAGTGAACCAAGTAATAGAAGACATGCTCAGGGCTTGCATGCTTGATATGCAAGGATACTGGGATGAGTATCTACCGATGCTCGAGTTCGCATACAACAACAGTTTCCAAACGAGTATTGGCATGGCACCGTATGAAGCTCTGTATGGACGACGATGCAAATCACCCCTCAATTGGGAGGAAACAGGTGAGAAATTTGTGTTAGGGCCAAAACTACTTGAAGACAACGCCACCGTCGTTCGAATAATCAGAGAAAGGCTGAAGTCAGCACAGAGTAGACAGAAAAGTTACGCCGACATGAAGCGGACTAGTGTCGACTATAAAGTGGGTGAGCATGTGTTTGTGAAAGTGTCACCTATGAAAGGCGTAATGAGATTTGGCAAGAGAGGGAAGTTAAGCCCACGTTATGTTGGGCCATTCGAAATTTTGGGACGCGTAGGTGAAGTTGCATATCGCATTGGTTTACCACCGCTATTTGATCGAGTACATAACGTGTTTCACATATCGATGCTCAGGAAGTACGTGAATGATCCGTCTCATGTATTAGGAAAGCAACCTATAGAGATGTGTGAGGACATGAGCATGATAGAGGAACCTGTGGAAATCTTGGATCGAAAGGAACAAGTACTGCGCACTAAAGTGATTCCCTTAGTGCTTGTTCGGTGGAACAATCATCCAAAAGAAGAGGCTACTTGGGAACAAGAGGCTGATGTGAAAGAACAATATCCAGCCTTGTTTCCAACGACGTGAGAATTCAATGTAAACCACGAACGTGTTTGTGGAATCTCCACTATACTTGTAATTCAATGGAAAATTTGATCCAATCTGATTTGAGGAACAGAATTATATGTACATGATTAAGTATATACAACTCTATGGAAGAACCACTTGATGTCATAAACTACCAAAAATAATCAAAGAACCAAAGAAATTGAAAATCTGCAGAAATTGGGCCAAACCGATTAATCGAATTTCAAATCGATTAATCGATTTGGAATTTCGATTAATCGATTTTATTCGATTAGTCGACTGGCATGTACCAGTGACTGGAAATTGAAAGGAGAGTTAGAATATACATAGAAGACAAATTTTGATTGATCGAGTTAGAATCTCGATTAATCGATTTGGGATCGACTAATCGATTTTGAGAATTTCGATTAATCGAATTAGAATTCGATTAATCGAACGGCAAGTTGGATTAATTGAACAAACTGAGAATGTTAGAAGAATTGGGAGTCAATTTTGAAATTTCGATTAACCAAAGCAGTGTCGATTAATCAATTTTGGATTTCGATTAATCGAACTGGATCTCGATTAATCGATTTACTAAAGGGACCTCAAAGAAATTGAAGTCAGATAGACGATTTCGATTAATCGAAGTAAATTTCGATTAATCGATTTTGAAATTTTGATTAATCGAAATGAATTCGATTAATCGAATAACTTAAAGATTTCTGAAAAATTTAGAAGTTACTACACGATTTCGATTAATCGAAGTGAAATTCGATTAATCGATTTTGAAATTTCGATTAATCGAAATGGATTTCGATTAATCGACTGGCTCGCGCCAGTGAGCTCAAAAACTTAAATTTTTAAAAGAATACGATTTCGATTAATCGAAATGTTTTCGATTAATCGAATTTAACTTTCGATTGATCGATTTGGGAAATCGATTAATCAATTTTACGCGGCTTAACCTAGTTTGAAATCTCGATTAATCGATTCTGGATTTCGATTAATCGAGCCGGGGCCTATATATTGGAAATTAGGGATTTTCCTTGCCATTCGAAATCTCTTGAGCTCTCTAGTGTTGGAGCTTTGTCTTCTCTTTCTTCTCCAACCAACCGAGCGATCTAGGGTTTGGATTTTCCGCCGATTCGCATCCGAAATCGCTCGCATTCGCCTCCGAAGCCTAAGGTAAACCCTAGGCTCGAGTATATTCTTCAATTTCAAGTCGAAAACCCTAGTTTTTACCGGAAATTTCGTCAAAATGCCGCCTAAAACCCGTTTATCTTCAAAGAAGGTGACTTCTAAACTCCCGATTTGGCGTAAGAACGCCGCGCCACCACCACCTACCCCATCGCCGGTGAGGACTCCATCACCGTCGGCATCGGAGACCACCTCCGGTTCGACGAGCGCGTCTACGCGCGAGTCTTCCCGCGAGTCCACCCCCATGCCACCACCACCCACCAATGTCGAGCAACCAAATGAATGGTGGGCGGCAAAGACCTTTGAGGTCGAATACATCATCGACCCTACCCTGTTCACAATTCCCGATTTGCCGGGCGAGACCCAATGGGCTCGAAACTACCTCAACAACGCCGGTCTCGGCAACCTTCTCAAACCAATCCGGGGTTCTTACTAGCCTAGATTGGTTAGACTGTTTTACCAAGGGCTAACGGATGGCCCTACCGATGATTGCATTTTGACCAAGATCGAGGGTCGTCTATACACGATCACTCGACGTCACATACACGAGGTACTCGAGTGTTACCTCAATTTTACCCCAGAGACTACCCTATTCCCACCCTTCGAGGAGGACCCCCGCTTCGAGGAGGTCATGACCTGCATGACCAATGGTAAAAAGGGGTCGGGCTCCTCCATTAAGAGGGTTGACCTTCCACACTATATGTGGATGCTCGACTCGGTGATAAAGTGCAACCTTTACCCAATGCGCCACGACTCCGAGCGCGTAAACAAAGTGCAACATGCACTTTATGCGGCCTTCTGTGGCCGGTGGTTCGACGCCACAATGGTCATACTTGAGGGGATGAGGTACATTAAGGGCAAGCTGATGAAGGGCAACATGCGGCCCAAGGAGAAGATGCCATATGCTCGGCTCATCTCGAGCATGTTGGAGTGCTACTCCGACGAGCCCTCCTACAGCATCTCGCCTCACCAGGTGAGGGCTATGGATCGCGTGAAGATGTTTACGAAGTCTTCATGGACCCATAGCTACAATCTACTAAAGCGGACCCTACCCGCTCCAGCCCCAGCAGCAGCAGCAGCAGCAGCAGCGGTAGCACCGCCACCACCCCCACCACCTCAGCAGGACCCACCCGTGGGTGGAGCACACCCTATCCCCGCCGAGCCATCCGTGGAGAGGATTCCCTCTCACACCACAGCCTCACCGACGCCACCTGCCCACTCCGCGCCCGCGACACCCACCTCATCATACCGCCGGCGCGCCGCTCCACCCGGTCCTACTGTGACAGCCCGGATTTCGGCACCCCGAAACCCGTGCCATCAGCACGATCATCTTGACCGTGCCCCTCAACTATGCACGGAACACTGGTATATCAAGCATAAAATAAATAAGAACAACTTGCGGAATTTAAATCTACATAAAAACACTTCTCAAAAGACAGTTCTACCCTCATGCCTCTGCATGAAGGGAGAACCGATCCGAACCATCGATGATAACCATCATCATGGATGGTTCGCCCAAAAGAATACTCTGATATCCATATACACAAGGTTTAATCAAAAACCGAAGCTTGACATACCAAGCCGCATAATCTCCAACTAAAACTCCTCAAAGTCGCATGCAGAGTCCTCTAGAAGAAGTCCTCCGAGGTGGCTCTAACTCCTCGCCGCCGCAAGGTCCGACTCACCGGGTCGGCGTCTCCACGAAGCCTCGGCGTTGCTAGTAGTGGACTGCGACGTATGGTCTATAGGGTGAGCTACATCCTAGCTCAATAGGAATGTAACACAATTGAACATATAAAATATAACTCACATGTATTCTATGATATGCATGCATGATGTGTCTATGCATTTATTGATGAAAAACAGTTAAAAACACTTCAATTCTTAGATTACTCATGTCTTTTAGTTAATCAAGAATGATCTTTGAGAAGGCCTAAAGCAAAACTTAAACTTCAACTTAAATAATCCCGAGCAATATAGCATCGAGCCCCGACGAGATACCCTTCATCGTCATCTATATAGACAGGTTTTAAATGTATTCCCGAATACCAATAGTACCAAGCCCCTTTCCCCGGGATTGGTGGCGGGTTTCATCTCATCAACACCCTCGGGGTGCTTACTCTGACGGATAAGCCTCCGTCCGCCTACGGATTAGCCGTAGACGTCACGGATATCCCGCCGCGTCGGTTATCGGTGGGGTAACCTATCAAACCTCAAATAACAAAATATCGGTGCCTTACATATAGTTATTCACCGTAATTGTGCTATCTTATATCTTAGGCCTCATCAAGCATGATTCAATCATGGATACATCACAGGATGTATCCATTCACTTGCATCACACGATGCCTTTACTTCTTCACTTCATCATCCCACAGGGATGGTTCATTTAAGTTCTCTTATGAATGTCACACTTTTCATAATCATTGAGTAGTAAAAACATTTGAATTGAATTGATATCACTACATACATGCTCTTGTAAAATAAAGTACATGTTCGTGGTGTTCCTACCTCAAGTCTTCACTTGATCAATGCATCAAGGTCCCACGTGACTCCTTGTGCACTAGTCCACACGCATTCACCTATGGTACCACATAACGTAAAACACATCGCAAAGGATGCAATAAAGAAGGCATAAGATCCCCAAGAATCTTAAAGTCAAACCAAAAGTCAACATAGTTTACTACAACATTAATCGAATTCCAAAGTCGATTAATCGAATCGATTCGATTAATCGATTTCCAAAATCGATTAATCAAGGTCAATATCGATTAATCGAAGCAATTTCGATTAATCGAAATCCTCCTTTTCGCAAAGTCCATTCTCGCTCAATAATGAGTTTTCATTCGATTAATCGAATCCAATTTCGATTAATCGAAATCCTTCTTTTCGCAGCAATTTTACCGCTCAATAGTCGAAGTTTCATTCATTAATCGAATCCAATTTCGATTAATCAAATCCTTCTTTTCGCAAAGTAATTTTACTGCTCAATAGTCGAAGTTTTCACAGTGATTAATCGATTCCAAATCGACATCGAAACTAAAATCGATTAATCAAATCCCATTTCGATTAGTCGATTTTCCTGTTATTTCCTCCAACCCCCGGGTCCATCGAGGTAATCGATTCCCAAATCGATTAATCGAAATCAAATCGATTAATCAAATCCAAATTGATTAATCGAAATCGTCCTCGACTCTTCAACTTCTCGGCCAATTTCGATTAATCGAAACCCAATTTTGATTAATCGAATTGTCGATTCACCTTCTTTCATCTTTTCCATACTTTTCTTCTATTTTTCTAAGCCATTATCCTATGATTTAACCACATTTCTTGCAACTTAACCCCTATAATCTATGCATCTTATTTACAAAATTTTTTGAATAGCTCTCAAGTTGATTTCAAATCTAGGGTTGGAAGGCTAGGGTTCCAGCTTTGGTTTCTAACGGATTCCTTGCGTCAAATCCGGCCTCTTTAATGCTTGAATCCTTCTTCCAATCACCCACAATAACTCCTCTCTTACTCCTCTCTCTTTCTCTCTCTTCTTTACTTCTCTCAACCACCAAAACATGAAAGTTAGGGTTTTCAACCCTTTTTATCTTACCTCTTTTCTCGGTGTGGAGCA
The DNA here is from genome assembly GCA_021018995.1 of Chloranthus sessilifolius. Taxonomy (NCBI): domain Eukaryota; kingdom Viridiplantae; phylum Streptophyta; class Magnoliopsida; order Chloranthales; family Chloranthaceae; genus Chloranthus; species Chloranthus sessilifolius. The sequence goes on along the minus strand of CM037597.1, from coordinate 24,521,094 downwards.
CATACACACTCATCAGTGTATGCCACTCTACACACTCCTCTATCTCTCCACTCTTCTACATTGGTTCACACATCACATTCGCTCATCTCACCATAAGTTTATCAATAAACTATCTCATGGTCAAACCTAGGACCAATCGGGCACGGATCCCGAGGTCCTCGTTTGACGTGCTTTTTCGGGTTATTACATCTACCATCGAGGATGTGTTGGCTCGCATGGAGGCCAACAACGAAAGGATGAACCGGAGGATAGACTTCCTACTATTTCACACCCTCCGCCACATCTATCCTACCGACTACCGCCGCTACCTCGCACAGGAGGAGGAGTGGACCGCTGGACGCACCGCCTTCCACCGAGGACCCGTCTTCCATCCCACCACTGCAGACGCGGTTCCTTCCACATCTACCTCCGCTCCGCCGACCGAGACGCCATTGACCACAGTCGACTCAAAGAGACCCACCGCTCTGTGCACCCACCACTGACGAGGGGACTGCCTGAGTCTTGTATTTACTTTTGCATTTTGATTGTATACTTGTAGATTTCTTTTGTACGCCAACTTATTTGGCATTGTAAAAATTTTCAATTTTAAATACAAATCAACAATTTTTGTCTAGATTGTTCCATTTCGTCAAATTAAATTCTATGCTGGTATTTGTAACTATCTGAATGCGTCTAGGTCTACTCGACCACCTCACCTGAGAGTGTGGGGGGGGGAGAGACCCAGCCAGACAAACCTTGGGTTATTTTCGAGGACGAAAATTCCCAAGGTGGGGAGGATGTAATAGCCCGAAAAATCATGCTAAACTATGACCTCGGGATCCGTGCCCGATTGGTCACAAGTTTGACCAATCAGGAGATCAAGAGTTAGCATAGAATGTGATGAACGAACGAGATGTGATGGGTTGAATGCCTATGTGGTGTGTGTTGTGAATGTGAAGTCGCATACACCTACCGCGGTGTATGTGCTCAACACACACGTGAGGAAAGGGATAAAAGGGTTAATAACCCTAAATGTGTGTTTTTGGTGGTTGAGAGAGAAGTAAAGAAGAGAGAGAGAGGAAGTAAAGAGAGGAGTTATTGTAACTGATTTGGAGGGGGGATTCAAGCGATAAAAGCCGGATTCAACACGGGTTGGATCTGTTAGAGCCAAAGCTGGAACCCTAGCCTTCCAACCATTTGATTTGAAATCAATTTGAGATTGATTCAAGGTAAAATTTTTTGTGAATAAAATGCATAGATCGTGAGGCTAGGTTGTGGTTGAAAGTGGGTTAAATCATAGGATAATGGTTTAGAAAAAGAGGAAAAGTATGGAAGAAGATTGGGAAGAACAAATGAATCGACGATAATTTCGATTAATCGAAATTAGGTTTCGATTAATCGAAATTGAAGTTGAAAGGTCGAGGAGATTCGATTAATCGAATTGGAGTTCGATTAATCGATTTTGATTTCGATTAATCGATTTGGGTATCGATTCGATCGAACTCGAGGACCCGAATTGGAGGAAATGGTTTGAGGAAAATCGACTAATCGAAATGGGATTTCGATTAATCGATTCGATTAATCGATTTGGGATCGATTAATCGATTTTAGAACTCGACTACCGAATTGAGAATCGACTTTGCGAAGCAGAATTTCGATTAATCGAATAAGATTCGATTAATCGAATGAAAATCTCGATTAATCGATTTGAGAATCGATTAATCGATATTGACTTTCGATTAATCGATTTTGGAAATCGATTAATCGAATCAGATTCGATTAATCGATTTTGGAATTCGATTAATCGGATCGAGATAAAATATGTTGACTTTTGGGTTTGACTTTAAGATTCTCGGAGAGTCTTAGACCTTCTTTATTGCATCCTTTGTGATGTGTTTCATGTATGTGGTACCATAGGTGGCACGTCTGGACTAGTGCACAAGGAGCCACCTGGGTCCTTGATGCGTTGAGCAAACAAAGCCTTGAGGTTGGGAACACCATGAACATGTACCTTATTTTACAAGAGCATGTATGTAGTGATATAATTTCAATTAAATTGTTTAATTGCTTGTGAATTGTGAAAAGTGTGTGTGTGACACCCATAAGAGTAATGAGAATGAGCCATCCCCGAGGATGAAGAAGTAAAGAGATAAGAGCATCAGGTGTGATGCAAGTAAATGGATACATCCCAGGGATGTATCCAAGATTGAATCATGTTGATAGGGCCTAACTGATATAAGATAGCACACTTACACGGTGAATAACTATATGTAAGGCACCGATATTTTTGTTATTTGAGGTTTGATAGGTTACCCATAAATATCCACACGACACAAAGATATCCGTGACTGATACGGCATAAAACAGGCCATGAGGCTTATCGCATAGTAAGTACACCCTGTGGGTGTTGATTTGAGACAGTGAACTCGCCACCAATCAGGAAAGGGGCTTGGTACTATATGGTATTCCTGTGGAATACGTAAAAATGATCTATAGACTTTCGTCGGCGAAGAGTATCTCATCTGGCTCCGTTATTGCTCTTTGGATTACTTTGTTGAAAGTTTAAGTTTTGTAGGCCTTTTCAAAGATCATTCATGAGTAAATGAAAATTATTCTAATGCAACATCGTGATGATTTTATCATCATGGTTGAATAATCGATTCTCCATTCATGCATGGCATATCATGGAATATATGTGATTTATAATTTATATGTTCGTTATTATACTTTTGAGCTAGGATGTAGCTCACCTATAGACTATACGCAGTCCAAGATGATGCACTCTTGATACGAGGCTTCCGAGCGATCTCAAATATTGAGCGTTGAATGCGAAGAATTGGTTTGATTATCGAGGACTTCTGAGAGGACTTATTGATATTGAGGGCTTTTGAGATCTTGAACATTGATTGGTATGTCAACCTTGATTTTGTTTATTGATAACGAATATTGAAAATTTGAAAGTGAAAAGATGATGCTGCATTGATTATTCAACCACGCAAAGTTGATCACTGTTCTTATGAACGGGCACTATGAGCGACTTATATTCAAACGAGTTTAAAATGTTAGTTGAGGATTGGGTCTCGTTAGACCAACAGAGTTATTGATCCTTGCCTTGATTGACTAAATGGTGAAGAGTATCAATCTTTGTTTAAGCGATATTAGCAATTGATATTGATATCAGACCATGGTTGGTCTTTAGTATCGCATTGAAATAAATAAACGACATTAATAAATCATCAAAGCAACTGCATTAAATTAATTATCTAATATTGTTAATTTTTTGATGATGTATCTGAATAATTATTTAAATGAATAAACCATGAAGAAATTGCAATGATACAACTTGATACTTCATGATGACATTGTTTGAATGGTAGATTGGTACCTGAATTTGGTATGTTATTGTTGATATTTGTAGAATTTGTACTGATAGAATAGATGATTGAAAATCAAACTTGACATTATTTTATTGATGTTGATAATTGGAAATTATGATTGATCATGCCTTGAAAATGGGAAATTAAATGATCACTTAGTATCGAATGGATTCTTGAACATTATAGTCATTGTCTCATTAGTGCTTAATGAGTCACTATTTGATAGATTGATAGGTTTGGAACTGAGATATAAGGATATTGTTTTATTGATCCGATGGATAATCGATGAAATTTAACTGAAAACACTAGCTGAATTATGAGAATTTACTGGAATTGCATTGATAAATCTAGATAATACTTTATTAAGCTTTTGATGATGTTTTCATGACAAAAATTTAATGACGAATAAGTGGCCTAAAATTGAAATGTAAAGATTTAGAAGGACCCATCGAGCTGAAAGCATTTAACTCAATTTATCTAAGAAGATACCAACACATACGTGGACTGACCACGTGATACTTACACTGGATTTTGACTTTGTACAGTTTCTGTACTTTTGTTTAAGACTAGTTTGGTTTATTATTTTATAAAACCATTGGTCTCATTGTAAACATCGGACTTTGAAATTATTTTGATTGGGACAGTGCTTACTTTCATTTTAACTTGTCTTTCTGTAACAAGTAGAAATTTTGAAGGAACTCGCGTTTTCCTAATAAATGAATAATCGAATTTATAAACTGACCAGATTAAGAAAATGAGATTTTTCACAATAAATAAACTTTATGTATTTTCTCTGATCTGAGAGAAAATTTGAATGAAACATTGTAAATTGAATTATGTGTTATTGACCGACGTGATCGACGTCTAGATAGCACTTTATTAAGGCTTCACCGCGTGACGGAATCACTATAGCTTCAAGCTCAACTAGCCTAAGGCAGACCTGGAGCTATATGGAACTACCAAGCTAGATTTGGAACCTCTAACTTGGCTCATCGACAACCCTAATTACATAACTTAACTACAATATAACTCTAGAATACACAAGAATCTACTTCTAGATTTAACAAGGACGAGAAATCTTACTGTAAATCGATGCAGACGAACATCAACTACTGAAATTTTGAGGAGGCATGAAATACTTCTAGATTAAATACGAGTAATTCATATTTAATCTATGTCTCTAATATTCATCCCAAAAGTATTCATCGATAATTAGCTCCTAATACATGAAAAAGTGAGAAGTTTCATATGTTTCTTATCTCATGCGGCATATCTAGATTATCTAGAAGAAAATTCCAATTTCTAAAATTCACCTATTGATGAAAAAGAAATGCAACAACATTTATGAAACCTAAAGATCTCATCAAATTCAGTTTAGAGAAGTAGATTAAACAAAAATGAACCTAAAACAGGAAATCACCTATAAGTTTGAGGAAAGAGAGAGAGAGAGAGAGAGGTGTGCTGGTTAAGACCTGAGAGTTGAGCCCTACGAATGTGAAGATGGCAAGCAAATTTAATTTTCAGAGCGTGAAGATCTTTGATGAAGTTCCTGCATTGACAACAACTAAAACTATATAAATAAAAAACTGAAGATGATAAATCAATCTAAGAAACATAAAATTAGAAGGATTGGGAAGAGAAGATGATGAGATGACCTTAATATGGCTCCAAATAGTGGCTCTTTACAAGATTATTATCTAATTAAAGGTTATAATCTCTATTTCGTTCTCATTACACTTCGCCTCAAACCCGATCGATTCAGCTCACACCGATTTCGATCGTCTCAAACCAATTTTGATCATCTAAAACCTGATCAATTAAGCTCAAACCAATTCGGATAATATCAAACCCAATAGATACATCTCAAATTGATTTCGATCGTATCAAAAGCTAGCTCAAAGCGATTTTGTTTTCTCAAACCCAATCGATTCAGTTTAAACCGATTTCGATCATCTCAAACCCTAGCTTTCCATCATCTCAAACCCAACCACTGTCTCAACCCGATGGTTTTAGTTTTTGAAGACTTCAGACTACATTAAAAATAAATAGATTTTTGAAATATAAGTTTGTGTTCGATATTGGCTAGGGGGGGGGGGTTGCCTTATCAATTCTTCAGAGATGGCTTCAAGCAGTGTCTATCGCTTTGGATAGACTTTTAGAGACGGCTTTCCCTGTGGTCTCTAAATGTTGCATCCACTAAAACATAGAGTGAAACTTATGGAGGCGGCTGTAGCCGTCTCAATATATCTTTATACATGGGGAGACAACCAAAGCCGTCTCCAATAATAGTAATTGAGACGGCTTTTAGAAAGGTTGACTCCAATAACCTCTATTGGGGACGACATTCAAAGCCGTCTCTAATATTGGTACCCAAAAGTCCCTTTTTCTATTAGAGATATTGTCCAACTGCGATACTGGTACGTATCAGACGATACGTACTGATTTCAGATGGTAAATTCCAAAACTGTATGAGAAGCACCGGTATGGTACTTTGAATGTACCTTACTAATACGGAAGAACAAAATCCCCATACCAAAATCTCTTACTCTCAAAATAGTTGACCCTTTAAGAGGAGCACAACTACTTATAAGCGGTAAAAGTATTCTTTTGACTTTTCATTGATTTGAAGTGCAAAATTCCCATGCATAAGATCACAACATACAAAATAAAGCACGTATGTCAGAGTTAAGAAGTTTATGAGAAGGAAACTTGATGATATGTCTCGTCATTATAGTGATTTTAGATAGTGAGATGGGCATTTGAAAATCCATAACTAGAGTTAAGACGTGATTAGTGTCATCCGATCTGAGTTGTAACGTATATAAAGAGGAGGGATAACCTAAAGAACTAGATAAGCTTGATGGTGATTCAAAGATTTATATTCTTACTGAAATCATAATTACTAGTATGATGAGCGATCAGAGAAATGGAAGTGAAACATAAAAAGTAGGGTTTCAAGCAGAAAAGTGGGAGTATTTTTTATTCACATAAATGAGATACTTAATTAAACAATAAGGGACTAGTATTTCAGATACGCTAATTATTTTTCTCTCGGTAACAAAAAAAGTAAGGTTTGATGATGAAGAAGCATTTGATTTAAAGTTCTTTTGAGTCCAAGGATTTACTTTGAAAGAGACCAGGGATTTATATATGAGGTCTTAGTCCAAAACCTATAGGAATCAATATTCAAATAGGTAGGGGTAATTGGCAACTGAAGATGCTATCGATGCAACTGAGGGTTTAACTATTAGCTGCCTTGAATTCGATTATAAAGATAATTTTTCATCTCAACATTTTAAAATTTTGATCTTGAGATCACGGCTCACCTGTCAGGCGGTCAGATATTGATTCCACGTGAAATGCATCCCCAAAAGTTACTCAAGAACACTTATCAAAGTATGCCATGATCATGGATGTGTGTCACGTGGAATCAACATCTGACAAGTAGTTCATGATCTCAAGATCTATTGTGCGATAGATTTGAATGAACAACCATCTCAATCATCTAATTCAAGGCAGCAACGGTGTTAATGGTGGAACCATTAGTTTCACCGATAGAATCTTCGGTTGCAAATACCACTACCCTATTAAAACTCCAAGGGATTTTTCATGACGGCCAAATACCTCACTTGAGGAAGCAAAAGACTTCAGTTTGAATCACCCCCTTAAGGCCTTGCTTGGATAAGGGAAAAAAAGAAATTGATGGAAAGGAAAGGAAATGTACCAAATTCTGATATTTGAAGACAAAATTATGATGTAAGTAATAGGCAAAAAATGAAATAGTTTCTTCACATTTGGAAACCTCGAAATGCCCATAAAATCAAAAGATTTTGTGATTTTCGATTGAAAACTCATGCGAAGTCACGGCAGGCCTCTCTCTCTCTCTCCAATTTTTATCTCTCAGATTTCTATCTTTCTCTCTCCCCAAACCTCTCTTCGGATTTCTCTCTCTCTCTCTCTCTCCTATTTTTTCATATCAAGGTTTGGTTTGGTGTGTAACATGTAGACCAACGATGGTCTTCCCTTTCTATTTTCTATGTGTTATTACTCAATCCAAATACCGAAAACATATAATTCCTATTGATTTCCAAAGGGATAGAATCAATCGAATCTATAAATCCATTTCAACCATTTTCCTAGAAAGTTCCAAACAAAGCCTAAGGGTCATTTCATGGAGTGCACACGTGTCCTAGAGAATAGTTGGGTGCTCTAAGAAGCCGGGAGACCTCGGTCATTAAAAAAGAAAAGAGAAAACAATAGTTTCCACGGGGATTTTCCATCATGTTTGCGATTTTTTGGTCTTTATTTAATTTTTGTGTGTAATGCATTATTATTTACTTTTGTGTCTTCTTGAGCTCCCAAGATCCTGGTCATTGGACTTAGTCTACTCTCAGGTATGATGCTGCTACACAATATATATATATATATATATATATATATATATATATATATATCTTTGAGATTTTATCAATTGTTTGTTTTGTTTTTTTTTCCTTTTTTATTTTTATTTTTGTGTTAGGAATTATATACCACGTGCAATACGTATGTCTATTTTTGAAGTTATATGACAATCAAGGCCGGCCCTAAGCATAGGCAGGCAAGGCGGTCACATGAGCACCCTAATTTTGGTTGGCACGTGTGGCCATGTAGCCGTCGTGCGCTACCTAAATGGGAAACTGTCACGACCCAAAATTCAATACACCACGAATTTCGGTGCGTGAGCGAATCCAATAATCAAAGCAAAACTAGAAGGTAAGCAAAACACAAAACCTGATATTTTATTCATAATTTCAAAAGGGTACATCAATGTTACAATTCATTGCTCATCGTGAACACCATTACAATTCAAAGTCCCTTACAACAAAGCAAAAAACCTTACGACTCCTCGGCTGACTCTATTTTAAAAGATCTCCTAATGTCTCTAATTGAGAAGATGCACGATGGTCAACTCAATCCGCCACTGAAATGTTACCAACGGGGGGGTGAGATAAACTCAACAAGTGCCCCTTAATAATATCTAGTAACCTACATCTTAATAATCAATAAGAGAGAAAAATTCGATTAGAAGCATTCCTTTGATTTCAGTAGATGTTGTAAATGCATGCAAATTCGTTGTTTAGTTCTAAAGGCATCGCATTTGCAGCTATCATCAAGCAGGAAATGAGATGTATTAATAAAAGAACATGGACTTTTTCTTTGAAAGGAAAATAAAATAAAATAACTTAATTTCAGCGATTAAACATTTATAGGTATAGGTTCTACTCATATAATACCGGATCCATGGTACAACCACATGCGACCCTTTTAGACTTCACCTCTTATTAAAGTAGTCTTTACCATATCACATTGTATATCTAAATTTCACACCTTACCGTGGCAAATCGGTAGACAATATGTACTTTCTATTATGGAAGCACTAGCACAAACATTCGTCCCAAACCCATGCTGTCCAATGGAGGATCCCAACTAGAAATATCATATAATTATATAGATGCACAATGTATGTAGTAGAAAATCATTTGTTCAATATTAGATGCTTACCATAATTATGATGATATTTCATGATGCTTTGTGAAAAGAAATACGTACCATGATCAATCATTTTTCATAATCACAGTCTCTTCCTACCAGTTTATGATAAGAACCATATGATAATTATGCTTACTCATATGCTCAAATATATAATATGCTGTGATGGCCTGACTTTTCCCCTTATCGTACACAGGAAAGGTCGCGTCGTCGGATCACCTGACATAATCCTGCCATACAAGTGTATCATGTCGTGTATAAAGTATTGCATATGAGGAAGTAATTTAATAACTTTGACATGAAATAATATAGAAAAAACTGATATTTACTCATCTATTAAACAGTAAACTAACAAGTGATATAACAAGAACTAACTGATGCAATGTATAGCTTTCCACCGATGACGGCCACCTGTCATCTAAACAATAGAAAAAAAACTTATACATATAGTATCGAATATCTCAAAAACATAATACTGTGATTTATACAAGTGTTTTAAACAAATCTCTCTCTCTCTCAAACCTATTTAGGAAAGAATTACTCAGCGAATTCTTCCTCCTCGTCATTCTCGTCCTCTTCTTCTTCCTCCTCTGGCTGATATGTGGGATCACCCTCATGCTCTGGATCAATATCTACAGCTAAGACATTGAATTCATAGGATGAGCTATCATTGAAGCTCAGAAGAGAAATTTACAGTGCTAATATGTTAGATTACCAATTCACTTCTTGATGCATAAAATACAAATCGAAGCATATTATAACTTATCTTGTATCTATAATAGTAACATATAACATAAACAAGTCATTATCATGCGAATAATTTATCATGCTGACATGCTAAACAATCATGTTGAATAAATACAAGGAAATCATGGTACAACAGATACAAGGAATCATGCCGAAACAAGCTTAGCTTAAGCAAGTTATTAGATGTATTAAACATACATATACAAGAAACAAGAAAATCAAGCTCCCGAGTTAGTGGGATCACTTGTCAAGCTCCTGAGTTAGTAAGATCACTTGGATTGAGACAAACCGAGTTAGCAGGATCAATTGTCAAGGTCCCGAGTTAGTGGGATCAGTTGGACCAAGACATCAAGCTCCTAAGATAGCAGGATCACTTGTGTTTAAGAATTTCACAGTCAAACTCCTCAGTCAGCGGGATCACTTAGCTCAAAAATGAAGCAAAATTGGTATTTGACATCAAGGATAACAAGACATGACTATGCATGGTATCATATATGCAAGAACATCATGAGCAGATAGCATATAAGCATATCAAAATTGAACTTAGCACCATTATTCATATCAGAACTATATATAGAAACTGAACTTCGCATCATACATGAACATCATTAGCATGGATCAAAATATCGTTCGATACCGATACGTATTGGTATCAGACTTGGACGATACGGTACATTCAATGTACCGTAACGCCATTTTGTATGCAGATGCCCGAATGATACATTCAATGTATCGTCCGGTATTTTACTATTCTGATACGTATCGTCCGATATGTATCGGTTTTGAGCTCGGACGATACGTATCCGATACCCAAAATTTTGATCCATGATCATTAGTCATAACCATTCATCATTTATAATCACACATTAAACTAAATTAGCATCATCCTTCTATATCGAATCTGATTGTATCATGATCATACACATCTATTCATCTAAACCGACATGAGTATGGTCATGCAAAAGCGTTCATTTAAACTGACTCTATCATCATCATCCGAACTGACATGAACATATTTATACAAAAAGTATTCATTTAACTGACTTTATCATCATCATCATAAGCATTCGTTTGTACTGAATCACTATACATCAAAACTGACTGGCATCTGTATCCATAAACTGTACTAGCATGTTCATCTTTAACTATATTTTGAACTAAAACTCATATCATAACTAGATATTGGACTTAACTAAGCATTAAACTGAAACTGGCATATATCTAACCATTTATCGTACTTAAATTATCATGAGCATATGGAGTCATCAAACTAACTGAAATTATCATGATCATACATATCCATACCTCAAAACTGATATGCAATTATATACATATATTATGCTAACTTGCTAACCAGTGGTGAATGAGAAAACAAAACACAATTCAGCAAGGTAAACTCCCTACCTTATATCACGCTTACGTATAACTGGTTACCCGTGTACGCATGCATCCAAGTAACCATCCATCTTGTATAAGCTCTTCATGAGCATCAAATTCCTATGATATATTTTTATTTTTTTTAGTATTTATAATGATTTATTGAGTCACCATAGACTCCATATATGTAACTTAACTGATTACTAGACCTAAGAGTTACAATAGTACACCCATATAGGCGGAAGGCAACTCAAAACCATCATACATAGCCAAAACACAAGCAGACACTAGCTTGCCTCGGCAAGCTGCTCAGCTGTGCACCTTGCTGCGGCAACCTTGTGAGGTTGCCGTGGCAAGCCTGACGCATATGCTTGTCGTGGTGCCCTCTTGCTCCTCTTTGCTCTTTGATGTGTTCAATGGGTTGGGCCTTTGACACTGTATAAATACCATCTTATCTTGTATACGTTGCACCTAGAACCTCTATTTATTTATAAATTCGGTATGAGATCCGAAGTTCGATAATTCGACACTTTTGACTCCGAACCCTCACACCCTTCTATATTTCAAACTTGTCGATCCGATCGCCTAGAATCGGTATCTAGAATCAGATAATCTATCGTCAAACGAATCTAAACTAACTCAGCTAAGCCATGGTTCATTTACGGCATACCTTTTTTCGGATTTATGGTTATGACGGTATTTGAATGTCTTCGGTGTCAAGTTCATAAAGCTCGTGTAGCTCTTCAAGACTAAGGGTTCGTCTGCCGAATCATAGGGTTGCTTATGACTCATGGTTTCGAATCTAAGGGTTTGAAAGGAATTGAATAAAGAAATTGGTTTGAGAATCTAGAAGAAGGATTTTATTTTCTGATTTTCTTTGGCTTTTTGCTCTAATCGTTACACAGAGTTTGATAAGAGGATTTCCTTCATAGTTTAAAGCAGGAAGAAGGAAGGATAGCAGTTGGCGAATTTTATAGTGGTTTGCTTCCACTTTGCGTGCATGGGAGTCAAGAATGACTCATGCATTCGTGGAGTTTTGCTGGCGGGAATAAGTAGCTTATAAGCTAATAAGGGCTGTAATTCCATGCAAGGCCAGCACTTGCTTTTGATTGTATATACATATAAGCCAAAATAGGCCTGGCTTTAATGTAAAGCTAATACACTTGTTTAAGTGTATCATGCTGAAATTTGGCTTGAGAGTAAAGCACTTACACTTATATAGCAATACTATATAGTATATAGGATGACATTTTGTATTCAGTGTATTAGTTAATACACATCTATGGTATATGGAAGGTTGAAATTCAAGTGTGTTTTTAATACACTATCTTAAAGTGTATGCATGACCGAGTGTTACTAAAAATTTTTACGGCGCCACTAAGGGCCTCACATTCTTATCCGTTTTGAACACTAACTTAGATAGGTCCTTTGTGTCACGTGTTAGGCACATGCCTGACCCGACCCGTGGCCATTCCAAATAGTGTGGTTTTAAAATATGGCAACTTTACACCCTCCCCCCCTTAAGGGATTTTCGTCCTTGAAAATAAATGAAGACGGAGAAGTGAGATTAGGTCATGGTGGACACACTGTTGGAATGCTAATCGAGTTTCATGCCATTGACATGATTAGTTGTAAGTGTATCACATGACAAGTCAGAATCAATAGGAAAATCAGTCCAATGTTACTTGTGTCACATTTTAAAGCAAAGTAGAAACACATACAGAGGTATATATAAAAAAAAAAAAAAAACTAAGTATGACTCTAAAGTAAAAACAAATCAAATGCAGGAAGCATGTAACAGTTTTACAATCAATGCATTATATATGAACAAACAAAATGATATAAAAGTGAGTTTTATACGCACCAGGCTGTGAGCTCTGCTGATGCTGACCGGCTGAGGATGGTCTTGCATCCCATTGAGCAACCTCCGGTACGAAAGTGGCTGTGTTTCGGGTGTACGCAGACTCGTAATTCTGTGCTCGACCAATGTAAGGGATTGAGGGGGTCTTGAAGGTGTGTTCCATCAAAAGAGTGAGGGCCTCTTCAATGTAGTCGACACGTTAATGAAGCATGTAATTATTCCGGTAGAGGTTGTCGAATTGTTGGAGGGTTTGTTCATGATTTGTTCTCATTTACTGAGCAAAATCGGCAATTGTAAAAGTCTCTTCACAAGAGGGAATTGATGCTTCTTGAGTTGGTGCCGATGGTGTGGCTTGGGACTGTTGTGGAGGAACACGTGATTGTCGTGTTTGTCAATTTTTTACCACCTGTTGTGACCGTTGGTATATGTTTTTCCATATTGCGGGGGTAAACACCCAAATATGGTCGGTGCATAGCTCCTCACCAGGAGGTACTTGATAGGGTTCCTTATTATGGGCATCTTGATGACCCTCTAGAAGTCGAGAGATCAAACGCAGATAAGGGCATGCGGGCATGGGTGTGGCTATGTTACTACATAGATGGATACTGGTATATTTAATATCCTCCCAAACGACCTTTGGGGCATTAACCCAGCGAGTCTCATAAACAGTAAACAACGCTTGTAATAGAGCATGACATCGCTCACGGTCATGCTGCATAGGGTATAGATTACATCTAAAAACACAATCAAGAAACCACATGTTTTGTGGTAATTGGATGCGTCGAACCGAGAAACCAAGAGCGGTCTGTCCCCAAGTCATCTTGGTAGCGATGCGATGAAATTTTACATCCTTGGAGCGAGGGACTCGCTAACCTAAGCTCTCATCAAAGGTCGCATTGCAATCTATAGCCTTGGCTATGTCTTGCAATTCAAAATAAAATTTTCGGCCATCAATTTCCGTATCTAATTGGCCGAAAAACTCAACACGTTTTAAAATTTGGTAAAATAATTTGACCAGACGGGAATAAAAGTGTGTATGTATGGGTTGGAATAGGGCATCTAAATGCGCCTGTTTAAGGTATCGTAATGACCATGCGGTCAGATCGATCGGTACGAGTAACGATTCCTCAATCAGCCAATCAAGTTCCATGGCTTTTGCGTCCCACCATAGAACGGGTTGTTCACGATGCACAAGTAGATCGACATGCTCTTGGGACATAGATGGGGCTTTGCCCTTTGCTTTTACCGTCGCCTTTGGGCATACGGGCGGGATTTTAGAAGCCAAGGCCTAGCTTGGAGGCATGATAGTTTAAAAGCTTGAAAAGAAACAATAAGAACAGAAATGAGGATTTTACCTCAAAGATGTGCCAAAATTTGGAATAAAATGCTGAAATTTGAGATGAAGGAGCTAGGCCAAGCTTGATTCTCCAATATGCAATGAATTTTGGAGCGAAATCGGGGAGGTTTTGCACTCAAATATGGTGTATGTAGCTTGGGAGGGGAAGAGGACACAGAGACCCCACAACAGAATAGCAGAAAAATAGAAAAATAGGGGTTTCAGCCCCACTTAAATTATGTGTGGTTGTCGCGGCCGGCCTATCTCTTGCTGTGGCAAGGCCACTAGGCCTTGGTTTGGTTCAATCACTGCAGGTTGACTGGCTTTGGGTCAATACTTTGACACAGCTATGTGTCACACACCATTATGTATCATCTAAAAATATTCGATGAAACATTTTATATGTATACAAGCTCGAAATATTTTTATTTCTACAAAAAATATAAACAAATTTGTTTAACTAATTCATTAGTTAACATTGAAGCATAAAATTGGGTATACTTTGACTGTTTTACGTTAAACAATTTTATTTATATTGATTATCAGTACATCTATAGTGCATGAACATTTATTTTTGATCTCGTTTTCAACCTTTAAGACTAAATTTTACACATATATAAGGGCAATGTACACAAAAATTTTGATATCATATGCAGTAAGTTAGTCTAACGAATGCAATAAGTGGCTTACCTTAAGTAAATAAGTGAGGATATTAAGCGTGAATTGCATTCCCACGTAGCCTCATGAGAACCGTAATTCTTCCATTCGACCAATACGAGTGGAATACGCTTAGTTCTCAAGATTTGGTCTCTGTGTCCAATATCTGAACTGGTTCTTCGGTGACCATCAAATCCTCCTGAACATCAAATGGCTGATAATCCAACACGTGTGTTGAATCTCTAACATACTTTCTTAGCATAGATACATGGAATACGTCGTGTACGCTGGCTAAATGTGGAGGTAACGCAACTCGGTATGCTACCTCACCCACTCTGCCCAAAATTGGGAATGGTCCAACATAGCAAGGACTCAACTTGCCTCGTTTCCCAAATCGCATCACGCTCTTTGTCAGAGATATTTTGATAAAGACGTGATCGCCAATCTGTACGGTGTATGTTAGAATTGCAATATACGTAATTTAATTCACGAAACCAATAGACTTATAGGTGTGTTTAGTTTCTTGAAAATCAACAGTAGTTCGTTTGAGATCGGCATAATTCTTCTACTGACTCTTAGCGCTCTTCAGTCTCTCACGAATAACGTGAATAACTGCATTAGTACTTTTGATCAAGTCAGGGCCCAAAATAAGATGTTCGCCAGCTTCTTCCCAGGTAATCGGAGATTTACATCGGTGTCCATATAGTGCCTCGAATGGTGCCATGCCGATGCTCGATTGGAAGCTGTTATTATATGCGAATTCGATCAGGGGTATGTGCTTATCCCATGATCCTTGGAAATCTAGCATGCAAGCCTGTAACATATCTTCTATCACGTGATTCACCCTCTCCGTTTGTCCGTCGGTCTGAGGATGAAACGCAGTACTGAATTCCAACTTGGAAATTGCTAGAATCGGGAGGTATATATACGACACTCACAGGTATTCCATGTAGTCAGACTATCTCTCTCAGATAGACTTCGGCTAATTTCGACGCTGTATATTGCATGCTGTAGGGTAAGAAATGCATTGATTTGGTGAGACAATCTACAATCACCCAAATCGCATTGTAACCTTTTTGCATACTGGGCAAGCCAAGGATGAAATCCATGGGAATGTTCTCCCATTTCCACTCTGGGATGGGCAGTGGCTGTAACAGACTCGCAGGATGCTTGTGTTCGACCTTCACTTGCTGGAAGGTAAAACATTTCGCAACATGTTCCGCCACTTCTCTCTTCAATTCATTCTACCAAAACATTTTCTTCAAATCCTGATATATTTTTGTGCTACCAGGATGAATGACATAAGTTGACTTGTGAGCCTCTTCAAGAATCTCATGACACAAGGCACTATCATCTGGTACACATACTCGGCCTCGAAACAATAAAGACCCATCGTCCTTAATAGAAAAGTCAGGCTGTAGCCCACTGAGTACTCCCCGTCTGATGGCAATAAGCTCTGCATCGTGCATCTGGAGTTCTCTGATCCTATCGAAGAGTGTAGATCATATCCTTACTGTCGCAAGCAAACCTCCATTTGATGTTTCCCTAAGAGTGGCACTGGATGAAACTATATCATCGAGCAATTTCCATCTTTGTAGCAGGGTCACAAGATGGGATAGCTGAGCGAATTATTTCCGACTTAGCGCATTAGCCACTATATTTGCTTTACCGGGATGGTACTGAATCGAACAGTCTTAGTCCTTTAAGAACTCCATCCATCTTCTCTGCCTTGAATTCAACTCTTTCTGGGTAAAGAGATACTTGAGACTTTTATGATCAATAAAAATCTCAAAGGTTTCACCATACAGGTAGTGCCTCCAGATTTTTAAGGTAAAAATGACCGCTGCTAGTTCAAGGTCATGAGTGGGGTAGTTCTTCTCGTGATGTTTCAACTGTCGGGAACCATACACAATCACACATTCCCTCTAATTCAATACACAGCCTAACCCACTATACGAGGCATCACTGAAGAAAATAAAACCACCACTGCCTGATGGTAGTGCTAGTACGAGGGCAGAGGTGAGTCTCCTTTTCAACTCCTAGAAACTCTGCTCATATACCTCAGTCCACTCAAATTTGACATTCTTACGAGTGAGCTGCATGAGTGGTCCTGCAAGCTTCGAAAATTCTTCAACAAAATGTCGATAATACCCTGCAAGATGTAGAAAACTTCAGATCTCGATCATAGTTTGTGGCAGCTTCCATTGCACTACAACCTTTATCTTTGCAAGATCTACAGTAATACCAGCTTCAGAGATGATATGACCTAGAAAACTGACTTAATGTAACCAAAAGTCACATTTACTGAACTTGACATACAACTGAGACTCTCTCAATGTCTGCAAAGCAAGTCATAGATGATCTTCGTGCTCTGCTCTCGTCTTTGAGTAGATGAGTATATCGTCGATGAATACTATGATACACTGATCTAAATAAGGCTTGAGGACTCGGTTCATCAAGTCCATAAATGCTGCAGGTGCATTGGTCAACTCGAAGGGCATGACGAGAAACTCATAATGACCATATCATATCCGAAAAGCTGTCTTCAAAATATCTTCAGCTTTCACCTTCATCTGGTGATATCCCGATCGTAAATCAATCTTTGAAAAATACTGTGCTCCTTGTAACTAATCAAAGGGATCGCCGATTATGGGGAGCGGGTAATGATTCTTGATCGTTAGCTTATTTAATTGACGATAGTCAATGCAGAGGTGCATCGAACCGTCCTTCTTCACGAACAATACCGATGCGCCCACAGAGACACACTCGGTCTGATAAAGCCTTTATTAAGAAGCTCTTGTAGCTGCTCCTTAAATTCCTTCAACTCTGCTGGTGCTATTCGATATGGCACCTTTGATACTGGCTCCGGTGCCTGGGGCTAAATCAATAGCGAACTCCACTTCCCTGTCGGGTGGTAATCTTGGGAACTCATCAGGGAAAACGTCTGGGAATTCATAGGCAATCGACATATTTGAAAGTGAAATTTTCTTCTCTTCCTAATCTTGACTTTGGATAAAAGCGATATACCCTTCAGCACCATCATCGAGTAATCATCGTGCTCGGATCGCTGAAATGAAAGGGAGTATAGTTAACTATATATCAAAAAATTTAGCTGATTTCCTCCCTTGGGGATGGAAAGTGATGATTTTATTTCGACAGTCAAAATTTACTTGGTGATTGAACAACCAATCCATACCAAGGATTACGTCGAATCCTTGCATCTCAAGCAATATCAAATCGGCTACTGCTTCGTATTCCCAAAAAACTTTGATCAGAACAATAATGGATCAATACACCATGTCAGTAGTGACTGATTGTCCGATCGAAACTGACACTTCTAAATAAAGTCGAGAGGTTCTGGAGTGGCTCCCAACCTTCCCATCTTAATAGCAAACTCAGGTGCGACAAACGAGTGTGTAGATCCAGGATCTATCAAAACACGTGTCTCATAACTCAAGTAAGCACCCTCCGGATACAGTAGTAATGTACTTATTGCACATGTATTATATAATTAGCTCGAACTAATGAAATTTATACACTATCAAATCTAAGACTAGTAGAAAATAATGCAATGTACAAAGTGTCTATATATTTGAATATTAACCTGATGCACCTACTTCATCTAAAAGATCATTAATAACCGTATGATAAAATAATAAGTATCCAACATACCTTGAATAATATCATTGCTGGTTAGGGCACCCTGTGTCGAAACAACACAAGCTCGGCCTTGTACCATAGGTCGTGCGGATCATAGAGCTGGTCCCGTCTTTGATGTCGTTCTCGCCATCTCTGGACAATCCTTGATCCGATGTCCCATCTTTCCACAATGAAAGCACGCACCAGACGCTTTACGGCATTCGTCTATCTTGTGTGCCTTCCCACGCTTCCCACATTTATCAGTTGAAGTTGCCGACAAAGCTGTATAAGATCCGGTGCGGGAAACTGCCGATCGTGCTCGTGAAACGCGGGATACAGACTGGGCAGGCTGATTCAAAACACATGGAACTCGAGGTGGTAATGGTGGTAGATTTGAGGGATTGTAGGGCCACGTGTAGGCTACTGCAGTAGGTTGGAATGCTGACTGCATGGGATATCGCGATCTCTTACTCGCTTGACCGAGACTAAAAGCCTGAGCCTAAGCTTTTCTGCCTTTATTTTGTTCCTCTCCTTTTTAACATATTCTTGACATCGGTCGTGGCTATAAGGACCAACTTCATCACATGTGAATAAGTTGTTGCTTGGAACAACGAAATTCTTTCCTTTATCATGGGCTTCAAACTGCGCTCAAATTTTTGTGTCTTCATGAGCTCGGTGGCTACTAGCAATGGTGTAAAGCGAGAAAGGCGAGTGAATTCTGCCTCATACTCTCTGACCGCCATCTGACCCTATACTAAAATCACAAACTGAACCTCCATCCAATATCTCTCGGGTACTGGAAAATACTTCTCATTGAAGGCTCCAGTGAAAGCTACCCATGTCCAAGGTACTCTGGGTACTCTTGTCCATTCTATAGACTGCCACCAAGGCTCTGCTTCACCCCTAGTTTGTATGCTGCCAAACTGACTCTCTCGACTTCAGTGCATGTAACCCTCTGAAGCACCTTCCCGATCTATGTTAACCACTTCTCAGCCTCCATTGGGTCATGTTGACCATAGAAGCTTGGTGGTCGAAGGCGTATAAACTCTGCAAAGCCTTCTGGGGGTTGTCTCTCTGCTAGCAGGGCCATGGTGTGGACCATGGTCTCCATCAACTGCGGATTCTGTCTCGCATTCTGCTCGACTCTAGGAGCAGGCCCCATCTGATGATCATCTGCTACAGGAGGATGTTTAGCAACATTCTCCATCGTAGTTCGGCTCCCTGCCATATGTATGTTCTCTTCGCTTTTAGAGACAGTGTCGTGCTCGTAGCCCACCACTAGAATAGCATTCGGCCCAGTACAATGGGGTAACGGTGGTCGACCCCTTCCTCTCCCTCGTAATGGAGGCATTGCAACCTATGATGATCAAGCAACAACTTGATCAAATAATTCATAGACTCAACCTAAATCCTAACACTGAACAAACCACATAAACTTTACCAAATGTTTACACCAAAGTTAAGTCTCCAAAAGAAGTAACGTCAGGCGCTCGGATACCACCTGTGACGGCCTAACTTTTTCCCTTATCGTATATAGGAAAGGTCGCATCGTCGGATCACCTAGCATGATTCTGTCATACAAATGCATCGTGTCATGTACAAAGTATTGCATATGCGAAATCAATTTATTAACTCTGACATGAAATAATATGGGAAAAACTGAAATTTACTCATCTATTAAACAACAAACTAACAAGAGATATAATAAGAATTAACTGATGCAATGTATAGCTTTCCACCGATGAGGGCCACCCGTCGTCTAAACAATGGAAAGAAAATCTATACAAGTAGTATCGAATATCTCAAAAACACAATACTGTGGCTTATACAAGTGTTTCAAATAAATCTCTCTCTCTCAAACCTATTTAGGAAAGAATTCCTCAGCGAATTCTTCCTCCTCGTCCTCCTCGTCTTCTTCTTCTTCCTCCTCCTCTGGCTGATATGTGGGATCACCCTCGTGCTCCGGATCAATATCTGTAGCTAAGACATTGAAGTCGTAGGATGAGCTATCATCGAAGCTTAGCAGAGAAATTTACAGTGCTAACTTATATGTTAGGTTATCAATCACTTCTTGATGCAAAAAATACAAATTAAAGCATATTATAACTTATCTTGTATCTATTCTGGCAACATATAACATAAACAAGTCATTATCATGCGAATAACTTGTCATGCTGACATGCTGAACAATCACGTTGAATAAATACAAGGAAATCATGGTACAACATATATGAGAAATCATGCTGAAACAAGCTAGCTGAAACAAGCTATCAGATATTTTAAACATACATGTACAAGAAATAAGAAAATCAAGCTCCTGAGTTAGCGGGATCACTTGTCAAGCTCCCGAGTTAGCGAGATCACTTGGATTGAGACAAACCGAGTTAGCGGGATCACTTGTCAAGCTCCCAAGTTAACGGGATCACTTGGACCATGACATCAAACTCTCAAGTTAGTGGGATCACTTGTGTTCAATAATTACACAGTCAAGCTCCCGAGTTAGCGGGATCACTTGGCTCAAAAACGAAGCAAAACTGGTACTTGACATCAAGGATAACAAGACATGACTATGCATGGTATCATGTATGCGAAAACATCATGAGCAGATAGCATATATGCATATATCGAAACTGAACTTAGCATCATTATTTATATCCGAACTATATATCGAAACTGAACTTCGCATCATACATGAGCATCATTAGTCATAACCATTCATCATTTATAATCACACATTAAACTGAATTAGCATCATCATTCTATATCGAATATGATTGTATCATGATCATACACATCTATTCATCTAAACCAACATGAGTATGGTCATAAAAAAGCGTTCATTTAAACTAACTCTATCATCATCATCTGAACTGACATGAACATATTTATACAAAAAGTATTCATTTAACTGACTCTATCATCATCATCATAAGCATTCGTCTATACTGAATCACTATACATCAAAACTGACTGGCATTTATATCCATAAACTGTACTAGTATGTTCATCTTTAACTATATTTTGAACTAAAACTCATATCAGAAGTAGATATCGGACTTAACTAAGCATTAAACTGAAACTAGCATATATCTAACCATTTATCGTACTTAAATTATCATGAGAATATGGAGTCATCGAACTAACTGAAACTATCATGATCATACGTATCCGTACATCAAAAAACTGATATGCAATTATATACATATATTATATTAACTTGCTAACCAGAGGTGAATGAGAAAATAAAACACAATTCAACAAGGTAAACTCCCTACCTTATATCACGCTTACGTATAACTGGTTACCTGTGTACGCATGCATCCAAGCAACCATCCATCTTGTATAAGCTCTTCATGAGCATCAAATACCTATGATATATTTTTATTTATTTTTGTATTTATAATGGTTTATTGGGTCACCATAGACTCCATATATGTAACTTAACTGATTACTAGACCTATGAGTTACAATAGTACACCCATATAGGCAGAAGGCAGCTTAAAACCATCATATATAGCCAAAACACAAGCAGACACAAGCTTGCCTCGGCAAGTTTCTCAGCTGTGCACCTTGTCGCGGTAACCTTGTGAGGTTGCCACAACAAGCTTGAGGCATATGCTTGCCGTGGTGCCCTCTTGCTCCTCTTTGCTCTTTGATATGTTCAATGGGTTGGGCCTTTGACACTGTATAAATACCATCTTATCTTGTATATGTTGCACCTAGAACCTCTATTGATTTATAAATTCGGTATGAGATCTGGAGTGCGATAATTCGGCACTTTTGACTGCGAACCCTCACACCCTTCTATAATTCGACACTTTTGATCGCTTGGAATCGGTATCTAGAATCAGATAATCTATCGTCAAACGAATCTAAACTAACTCAGCTAAGCCATGGTTCATTTACGGCATACCTTTTTTCGGATTTATGGTTATGACGACGCTGAATGGGTGTCGGTGTCAAGTTCGCAAAGCTCGTGTAAAAGTCAGGGATGCAAGGAGCTCTTCAAGACTAAGGGTTCGTCTGCCGAATCATAGGGTTGCTTATGACTCATGGTTCCGAATCTAAGGGTTTGAAAGGGATTGAATAAAGAAATTGGTTTGAGAATCTAGAAGAAGGATTTTATTTTCTGATTTTCTTTGGCTTTTTGCTCTAATCGTTACACAGAGTTTGATAAGACGATTTCCTTCATAGTTTAAAGCAGGAAGAAGGAAGGATAGCAGTTGGCGAATTTTGTAGTGGTTTGCTTCCACTTTGCGTGCATGGGAGTCAAGAATGACTCATGCATTCGTGGAGTTTTGCTGGCGAGAATAAGTAGCTTATAAGCTAATAAGGGCTGTAATTCAATGCAAGGCCAGCACTTGCTTTTGATTGTATATACATATAAGCCAAAATAGGCCTGGGTTTAATGTAAAGCTAATACACTTGTTTAAGTGTATCATGCTGAAATTTGGCTTGAGAGTAAAGCACTTACACTTATATAGCAATACTATATAGTATATAGGATGACATTTTGTATTCAGTGTATTAGTTAATACACATCTATGGTATATGGAAGGTTAAAATTCAAGTGTGTTTTTAATACACTATCTTAAAGTTTATGCATGACCGGGTGTTACTAAAATTTTTTACTGGGCCACTAAGGGCCTCACATTCTTATCTGTTTTGAACACTAACTTAGATAGGTCCTTTGTGTCACGTGTTAGGCACACGCCTGATCCGTGGCCATTCCAAATAGTGTGGTTTTAAAATATGGCAACTGTTACATATGTCGTCAAGAATCGAACTACGATTAACTTTATACAGGAATTTCAATTATTAATCATGATTGTGTAGAGATAAAAGGACAAGTTCCTATATAGGTATACTCGCATATTTATAATATCAATATGCAACAATGTCTCGTAGATATATCACACTACCTAAGGTTTCAATTCATAATTATAGGGTTGTATGTACTTATTTATACATCGCGTTTAAATAGTACTAATTAATTAAATAGAACAGGGTGATAAGGGTGGGTCACTTGCCTTGATATATGCTCTCCCGCTGATTGCGATGGAGATTGTTGAAGCTTGGGTTGCCCAAGGTGTTGCCTGAATGAGAACAAGGGTGTGTTAGCGCTAAGCAATGTTTTGACATTAAAGAGAGTTGGATGAATACGCGAGAGGTAATGAGTTAAAGGTTGAGTCGGTTCACGGGAAGGTTAGCCAATAGGGTCTCGACTCGGTTGGGTTACGTTTCGAAAGGTAAAGGTGTAACTATCAGTCGACACGATTAGAGTAGGAATGATCAAATCATATCATGACACCGAATAGGTTGCAAAAATGAGTAAGCAGACAAAAGTCGTTTTCACTACCATAATATGGATATATATTTTTAACAAATATTAGAAATTAAACGAAATAGAAATTACTGAAAATATAGTAATTAATAAATAATATTTAAAGGCGAAAGAATATTAATAATCCACTCTTTTAATTTAAATAAATATAATAATTCATAATGAATAAAATATGTTTTATAATAATATAGCTGATATGAAACCTAATAAATAAATATATTTATAAAATATTTTATAATTTATTAATGGCCTAAAAATATTCCTAACAGCATATGGGTTATAAGCCCTATATTTTTAATAGCAAAATAAAATAAAATAAACTAATAGGCCTTTAAAATAATAAATGTAATATATACATAAATATATATATATATATATAGGTTTTATACCTTATATTATATATATATATATATATATATATATAAAATAAAAGGAGGGTTTTAAGGTCATTGTTTTGTGACAAAAGAAAGGAGATGGGATGTGGTTGATGGTTGCACAGAAGGAAGAAAAAGAGAGATTGGTGGAGGAGAAAGGGGAAAAATACAAAGAGGGAAAATGGAGTGGAGATTTCGTCGTTCGATTCGGCATTGTTGTCGATGAAAATGATGTTGATCGCGACTGCGATGGTGAACAATAGTCGCGAGGGCGCACATGGTTACGAAAATCGTGCGAGCATCAAAATTGACGACAATGATTGTCTCCGACGATCATCGCCGGAGATCGGATCGGCCGGAAACAAAAATAACATGAGAAGATGAAGAAGACGAAGAATGCCTTACTAGAGTTATTGAATCGTAAAGGAAGAGGGTGAGCATCCCTCAATCTTATAGCCAAGCTGAGATGGGTGGGTGACAGGTATTGATGGGAGTTAATCGCCAGGGCGACGACGGACTGCAGTAGGATTGTAAGTCCCAAGCTCTGCGTTTGATGCGCATGTGATTGGGGGAAAAGAATTTGGTGTTAAGCAACGACAACAAGAGAGTTATAAGAGATTTGGTTGGGTTTGATTTGGGCCAAGAAAGGGGTCGGGTCACGCTGGGCTTGGGTCCACACATTCTCCCCTCCTTACAAAAATTCCGTCCTCGAAATTTACCTAATGTTGTTAAACAAGTGTGGGTGCTCTTGACGCATATCATTCTCGCGCTCCCATGTCATTTTGTCACCTGTGTGATGTTGAAACGTAACTTCGTGCCCAATTTATCTTAAAATTTCCTTTAAATTCCTGATGTAAACTTTGAGTCTCGATCAGATACAATTACATTAGGTACACCATGCAATCGAACAATTTCTTTGATCTATAACCTCGCAAGACTCTCCGTCGTCTGCAAAACCTTGACGGGTAGAAAGTGTGCATGTTTTGTAAGTCAGTCTACTATCACCCAAATTGAATTGTACCCAATCTTGGTCTTTGGTAGCCTGGTGATGAAGTCTATGTTGATGCGCTCCCACTTCCATTCTAGTATCGACATTGGCTGTAACTATCCTGAAGGCTTCATATTTTCGGCTTTAATTCGTTGACACATGAGGCATCTTGAGACTTACTCGGCGATCTTCCTCTTCATGTTATTCTACCAGAGGTGATGCTTTAGATCTTGATACATCTTTGTACTGCCTGAATGTACTTAACTTGCTACTTATATGTGTATCTAATTAAGTCTTAACCTATTGCAAGCGCACAATGAAAATTGTAGAGCTAGTATAGGATCGTTCCCACGAGGAAGTATTTATCTTATCTTTATTTCTATTTCTATTTTAAAGTTTATATTTATCTTTTAAGATTCTAAACTACTTGAGAAATATAAATAAAAGAATGGTTTATTAATCTAAATTGCATAAAATAAGTCCTAATCCTCCTTCAGATTGAGGTCGTTAATCCCAATCTTCAACCATCGAATATTTATAAAAATAAACAGTACCATTACACCGTATTACAATATTCTAGAATTTGGGCGTCAATCAAAAACTAAAATTCTTCAACACAGATTTAATTTAATCAACAATCTCCTAAAATCTGGTCGTCAATCAAATTAGAGAAAATTGAAGATGAAAAAGTAAAAATCGTTACACTAATCTACAAATTCTAACCTACGTCGTCAATTCAAATTAAAACTTGAAGATATTTATAAAGCCGTAAATAAAGAAAATAAAATCTAAACTAGAAAGTAAATAAATATATCTTTCACCCTTCAGCCAAAGTCGTCAATTACTTCTGAGAAACTAAGATATCTGCACTAATCTTCAGCACCCAGTAGCAGTCGTCAATTGCTCTTGAGAAACCTCTAATATCTAATCTACTCTAACTAGTTTTACACTACTGATCAAAAGAAAATCCAATCTCAGTCGTCAATTGATGCTGAAATTCTTCGATCGTTTATTCCTATACCGGGCTCTCTTATTTATAGATCATAAGGAGTCGATTTATAAAGTTCTAATTCTAATAAAAGAAACTACTAAAGTAAAAGTATCCTAATATAACTATAATTCCTAATTTTATTCTTGCTTGCTTTCGAATCGTAGATGTGCTTCTGGATTGTTCTTGGAAACAGCAGTAAAGATCTTCGAAATTTATCTTCATCAATCTTCTTAGATTCATGATTCACTAAACTTCTTATTTTAGAAATCTTCTAATTCGGTGTATGGCAGTGATAGTCTTTACTTATGTGATCAGCAGCAACAGATGTAGCAGAGGTAAAAATTTTTTTTTTTTATATAATCATAAATTACGATTGTTCTTCTTTTTCTGGAGAATCGTAAATCATGATTTCTCATTTTCACACAACTTTCTTACTGAACGATTTTCTATAACGAACGATCACTTTTTACTCCTTTGTCGCTTTCTGAAGAATCGTCTTTTGAAGAATCATAAATTACGATTTTTTAGCTTTCTCTTTCTTTCGTCTTCAGCTTTAGTGCACAATCGTAAATTTTGATTTCTTAACTTTCAGTAGCGGCGAATTGTCTTCTTATTGCTTTTTGAGTTTATTTTGATAAAGATGAATACTTTACCTCTATTTTACTATTTTTTCTTAATATCTGCACATCGTTAACGTGCTAGTAACAAACTAAGTCCTAGCATCACTAAGTTAAGGGTGATAAAATGGTAAATTATGTGGCTGATCACACCCCCAAACTTAAGTTTTGCTAGTCCCTAGCACATAAGAAAACATAAAATACTTAAAACTATGAATTTAAATGTCATTTTTGTAGGGAGCGCGATTGCATTTAGCAGATGCAACAAGCCTTTAAACCCCTAGGTGATCCCTAGTGGACGAGTTATAGTCTCATGAAGGTATTCAGTGAAGTTACCTACAAACTTCAAAATATATTTTTTATATTTTCAGGAATTTTAAAAATATTTTTCAAAAAGAAATAAAATTTATAGTACTAGTTAAATTAATCATCATATGTTTGGTATGATTTTCAAAAATTTTCAATTCTTTCATCTTTACTTTCCATCACAGTAATTATCTTTTATCAAAACTCAACAATTTCAATTCTATATAGTATGGAGTGTGTGCGTATCAATAAAAAGTTTATTCATCATAAATTTTTCTAAACTGCAGATTTAGAAAATATTTTCATCCAAACTCTCATTGTTGACATACTCTCAAAAGGATATCAAAATTTTGGGTTCTCACATATGATATGTATATGATAAATTCAAAGGACAATAAAAAATTAAATCTCATGGAGTGGATAATCAATTCTGATCATATGACTTTTTCGTTCATTCATAGTATCTATTTCATACATCTCTACTAGACTCATACTTTTGCAAATCGTAAATCACAAAGGTCTTTCCTTCGGCTTGTAATGGGGCTTTGGGTTAAAAGGGTTTCAAAGAAAGGTAGATAGGGTTCAAATTTTTTTGTGAATTTAGTTCTTCCTTTTCTATTTTCTTTTCTTCTTTTTTATTTCAGTAAGTATCCAAAAGTTGGATGACTTCTTCCCATTTTTCTTTTCTTTCTTATGTTTTCTTGTGTAAATCTCATTTTTTCTTTAGTCAGAAGCATTTCGCTTCTCTTTTTTTTTTTCTTTTCACAAAATCGACTTTTACGATTTTTCTCTTCTTTTTCTATATTTTTCTTATATTTCTTCTCAGTTGTACCCTTTTCAGCAGATCATACTCCTTTCACTCCCTCTTCTTCCCTTCTTTTATATTTTAAACTCTTAGAATTATAAGGGTTAAAGGTAGAAAGCTTTGGGTAGTATATGTGGTTAAAGGTTTATAAAATTTTGGTACAAAGAAATTCAGTTTTAGGCTTCTAATATAGGTTCAAAGGATAAAATCTTTTATAAAATTTTAGCTTTTTGGCTCTAGTGTATCAAAAGATGGCCTTTGATCATTTTCACGATTTACTAGTATAGATGTCTTCTTGTTTTGATATATTTAACAGATAGTTCTAAAGAAATAAATCATCATAATCACAGCATACCTTGATTCTAAGTTCAACAATATGAGATTTCTCAGTGAAAGTTCAAGGAAAATTTTAAGCTTGAAAATAAAGCAGTCTCTCTCAAAATATAAAGAGGATATATTAGCTCAAGATCTCACTGGTTTATAATTTTGAAACTATAATCTAAATTTTGCAGTTTAAATTAATCGTATAGTTTCAAACATTCATCAGATACAGTGTTCAAAGTGCTATTCATGAATTACAACTGCTTTATTTTGATTGTTGAACTTTTGCTACAATGGATTATAAAGTTTAATAGATTCAAAAAAATAAATTATGTCATACTTTGCATATAATACTAACTAAATTAGTATATACAGAACTAAAAATAAAATTTTAAATAAAAAATTAAACTAATTTAAACTAATATACACAAAAAGTGGTGTATCCCCCCCACACATAAATAGGACAATGTCCTCATTGTGCAAAACAGGGGACACAGAAAAAATATATTACCATAATGGTGTTGTTTAGTTACCCGGTCTATGATCTGCAAAAATATTAAAAATCCTCCCCTCAAACTTTAGGAGAAAGTACTTCCAATAATATGGAAACTAAAAGTGCTAAAAAAAAAAATGATTAGAACAAAAGAACTTTTCATATATAAATGAAATATATACAGAAACTTGGAAAGAAAATTAATTACATTAAAAGAGAAACCTAGGAAAAATCTAGACACACACTAAACTAAGACACTGGCAACAACGTCTGAGAGCGAAGTTTGTCTTCGATCATGATCGGCCCTCAGTTTTTGTTGTCGCCCATATAAAAAAGGGTCACCATCCAACAGTGAGTGCATCCAATAGAAAAGGGAAAAGGGCGATTTAACAGGATGAAATGGTGGGGAATAAGGTGTACGAGGTGAAGATGAAGTGGGGGGTGGAGGTGGTGTTTTCGCCGTTTGATTTGGAATAGGGAGGGAGGAGAAGAGAGTGATGAGCTCATCCTCATGGAGTTGGAGAAGGCAGTTAAAGGCCTCTGAGATTTCAGACCAGTTTAATGGATTCGCCATGGCAATGATGTTGGTAGTAAAGATAGAAGCAGAAGGAATGTAATGCAGTGACAGATGCTAAGAATGCTTATTTATAAGCAATCTAAGATAGGGGATATGAAAGGTTGTCATAAATGGGGGTTATGACTGGCGTTGAAGAATGCAAACCGGTTGGTACTTCTATTAATGCTGGGAGACTTGTCTGCATAGCGTGAACAAGGCGACACATTTGATATCGAAAGTCATGCCCTTCTGATAGCAACGTATATGGCCTGAATAAATCATATTCCCTATAATCGTAGGGTCTACGATTGTATATGGGAGAACCCGTATGCTACAAGGAATAGTAATCACTAGCTATCTTGTATCGGTGGAGTTTATATAATGACACCTAATATTGTACATCTAAAATTAGGAAAGTAATCTTCATAAAAATTACTACGGGTGAGTCGGTAGTGGGACAATTGCCCGAGAGCATATCAGACATACTCCGGGTCTTTTAGTGACATAGTGGTCACTATCCCTTTCACTTGTAAAGATACCATAGGTTTAAGTCTTTGCCCATTAACCTTGAATGTACGATTATCCTTGGGGTCCTGAATAGTAACAGCCCCGTGGGGTCCTGAAACAAGTTTCAACCACATTGTAAGGTCCGTCCCAACGACTTTATAGTTTTCCTGGGAATAGCTTTAACCTTGAATTATATAACCAAACTTGTTGGCCTGGCTTAAAACTCTTTCTCAAAATAATGCTTTAGTTTTGGCCTTATAAATTCAAGCATTTTGATAGGCATCATTGCGAATTTCTTCTAGTTCATTAAGCTCAAGATTTTGTTGTTCTTCGGATGCGTCTAGTTCGAAATTCAATGCTTTGATAGCCCATAGGGCTCTATGCTATAATTCCACAGGTAGATGGCAAGCCTTACCGTGCACCAGTCGCAAAGGAGACATGCCAATAGGTGTTTTATAAGCTGTTCTATATGCCCATAAGGCATCATTTAGTCTCAGGGACCAGTCTTTTCTGTCAGGTCGGATAGTTCTTTCCAATATTTTCTTTATTTCCCGATTGGAAACCTCAGCTTGCCCACTTGTTTACGGGTTGTAGGGGGTTGTGATTTTATAAGTGATACCGTATTTCTTTAGTAAACTCTCAAAATACCTGTTACAAAAATGGCTTCCTCCATCACTTCTATTGGCGTGTGGGGTTCCAAACCACAAAATATGTTTTCCCTGATAAAAGAGACTGCCACCTTATGATCATTCGTTCTTATAGCTGTTGCTTCTACCCATTTTGATATGTAGTCAACGGCTACAAGTATATACATGAATCTGAACGAAGGTAGGAAGGGGCCCATAAAGTCTATGCCCCAGACGTCAAAGGGTTCTACGACTAAAATTAGTTAGAGGGGCATCATGTTCCTTCGGGACATGGCTCCTGACTTCTGGCATCGATCGCAGGTTTGACAAAAATTCTGGGCATCCTTAAATAATGATGGCCAATAAAATCCTAATTGCAGTACTTTGGCAGCCATTTTCCTGCCTCCGAAGTAGTCCCCCACAAACATATGTGTGGCAAAATTGTAAAATATTATGGGTGTTACTTTGGGCACACATTTTTGAATTATTTGGTATGGGCATATTTTGAATTGGTCAGGATCGTCCCAAATATAATATTTGACATTAGCAAAGAAAATGTACCTACACTAATTAGACCAGGTTAGGGGAATCTTACATGTTGCCAAATAATTCACGATATTGGCAAACTATGGTATAATTGCTTGGATGGCAAAAAGTTGCTC
Source organism: Chloranthus sessilifolius (assembly GCA_021018995.1). Classification (NCBI taxonomy): domain Eukaryota; kingdom Viridiplantae; phylum Streptophyta; class Magnoliopsida; order Chloranthales; family Chloranthaceae; genus Chloranthus; species Chloranthus sessilifolius. The sequence goes on along the minus strand of CM037597.1, from coordinate 24,490,002 downwards.
ATCTGCGAAGGTATCGTGCAAAGACTCTCTACTGATGGTTCCAGGCAGTTCGATTCTAGACAAGTGATCAACTACATATTTTCAACGCCCTTCTTGTCCTTGATTTCGAAATTAAATTCCTGCAAAAGTAGGTTCCACTGGATTAGCCTTGGCTTGCATCATTTTTAGATAATAAATATTTTAGTTCAGAATGATTAGAAAAAATGACGATCTTCGATCCCAATAGATACTGTCAAAATTTATCCAATGCAGACACAACAGCAAGAAGCTGCTTCTCAGTGGTAGTGTAGTTAACCTGAGCTTCGATCAAAGTACGGCTCGCGTAATAAATTACGTGAGGAATCTTATTTTTTCGCTATCCTAGGACGACACCTATTGAGTAATCAGAAGCATCGCACATTACTTCAAAAGGCAAGGAGTAGTCAGGTGATTGAATGATTGGTGCGGATGAGAGAAGGGCTTTAAGCTTATTAAATACGTCAAGACAAGTATCGTCAAAGTTAAAAGGTACATCGCTTGCTAATAAATGGTGAAGTGGTCTCGAGATTTTTGAGAAATCCTTAATAAAGAGGCAATAGAAGCCGGCATGGCCAAGGAAAGATTGAATCTGCCGTACCGAAGTTGGTGGTGGCAAATTTTATATTACATCAATTTTAGCCTTGTCAACTTCTATTTCCCTTTTTGAGACAATATGCCCTAAGACTATGCCTTCTTGAGCCATGAAATGGCTCTTCTCCTAGCTTAGTACCAAGTTTGTCTCCTCACATCTTTCTAGAACGAGGTGATCAAGATAGGAATCAAAGATTCGACCGAATATTGAGAAATCGTCCATGAATACTTCTAGAAATCTTTCTATCATATAAAAAAAGGTGGCCATCATGCATCTCTGGAAGGTTGGGGGCGCATTGCATAACCCAAAGGGCATGCGACGATAGGCAAAGGTTCTAAAGGGACACATAAAGGTGGCCTTTTCTTGGTCTTCCAGATAAATCGAGACCTGGTTATACCCTGAGTAACCGTCTAGAAAACAAAAATATTTCTGACCCGCAAGTTTTTCTAAATTTGGTCGATGAAGGGTAGTCGAAAATGATCCTTACGAGTCATTGAATTGAGCTTTCGGTAGTCAATGCATACACGCCACCCCATGATTTCGCGTAATGGAACAAGCTCACTGGTAGCATTTTCTTTTACTGTAATCCCAGACTTCTTTAGGACTACTTGAATGGGGCTTACCCACTCACTATCGGAAATCGGGTAAATAATACCTGCGTTTAGTAGTTTCACAATTTCATTCTAGACTACTTCCCTCATATTTGGATTCAACCAACACTGACTTTCTCGTGAAGTTTTGGCGTTGTCCTCTAGATGAATTCGATGCATGCAAATTGACGGATCAAACCCTTTAAGGTCAGCGACAGTCCACCCTATTGCACATTTATACTTTACAAGTATGGCCAGCAACTTGCTCTCCTGTTCCATGTTAAGAGCAGATGAAATGATCACTGGAAGAGTGTCATTAGGCCCAAGAAAAGCATACTTAAGGGTGTTGGGAAGTTCTATCCATGACTTCCATGTTTTGGACTGGAGTTCACAGACAGAAGTGTCCAACACAAAAGTCACCTCCCTTAGTTGATAGTATGATTCTTCCGAGTCCGTATACCATAACGCGGTTTGTAGACGAAGTATGGTAGCAGATTTACGCTGGCTCCCAAATCAAGAAGTGCTTTCTTTATAGCATGATTGCCTATGATACAGGAAATTGTAGGCACTCTAGGATCTTTAAGCTTAGGCGGGGTTTTGGCTTGCAAGATAGAACTTACTTGTTTCGTCAGGAAAAATTTTTGCGAGATATTTTTCTACCTTTTTCTTATCTGTGTACACATCTCCTTCAAGAATTGTGCACAGGCTGGGACCTGTTTAATTGCTTCTAAGAGAGGCATATTAATCTTCACTTCCTTGAAGGTTTCAGTAATTTCTTCTAATTTTTTTGAGTTTTTATCAAAAGGAGATGGTGTGCCAAAGGCATTTGGAAAAGGTAACTTCGGTACATAAGGTACTTCAGCCATAGATTTTGGTGTACCCTCCTCATTACTATTTTTTTTATTTTCTTTTTGTACTTCTTATTTTTCTGGCAAGGGGACCTCTTCTAGGGTTCTCTTCTCTTTGGTATGGGTTTCAGGGGCGACTAATGGTGTAGGCATCTCTACCTTATTGTCATCAGTTTTCCCACTTTGTAGAGTTTGAACAGCCTGAATGTGAGGTGTAGGACTTGGTGTAAATCCCGTTTTCTCCCATTGCATGGCTATTTATTCAATTTTGGTTCCTAAATTTGCAATGGATTGAGAGCAGGACTGTAGGTCTTTGGAAATTTGGGTTAGTTGAGATAGTTCCTTAGATCGTCGATGTGCCTATTGCTACAGGTCTTGAAGGATCTGAACAATAGCAGCATCGTCATTTCTAATGGACTGTTGGTCAAAATATTGGTTTCCGACATAAGGTTGTTGAAAACCCTGAGGGTCTTGCGGTTATGCATACGAGAAATCATAATGATTTCCCCACTGAGGGTTGTAGGTACTCCCATAATTACCCCAATGAGAAGCGAAAACTTGTTCAGTTTCCACCATAGATGGATAGTAAGGGGTAACTGGATATTCCACCAGGGCACAAGTTGGTTGGTAGATAGGCCAAGCTGAATTGTCGTTGCCTTGCATGATCATTTTTTTTTAGAAAGGCAGGGAGAGAGACAAATCTGAGCCTCTACTCTCTGTGGCCAGCAGGAGTGTTGAACTATGAGTTATCGCTCCAAATAAACCTGTAAAAGCTTAAGAAGTGATCAAAGAAAGTTAAAAATTTAAATATAAAAAGAGGAAGATAAATATTTATTTTTAAAATAAAAATATAAATAAAAGATAAATCACCTCCCTGACACTGGCACCAAAAACTTGACTTGCTACTTATATGTGTATCTAGTTAAGTCTTAACCTATTGCAAGCACACAATGGAAATTGTAGAGCTAGTATAAGATCGTTCCCATGAGGAAGTATTTATCTAATCTTTATTTCTATTTCTATTTTAAAGTTTATATTTATCTTTTAAGGTTCTAAACTACTTAAGAAATATGAATAACAGAGAGGTTTATTAATCTAAATTGTATAAAATAAATCATAATCCTCCTTCTTCAGATTGAGGTCGTCAATCCCAATCTTCAGCCATCGGATATTTATAAAAATAAACAGTACCGTTACACCGTATTGCAGTCTTCTAAAATTTGAGCGTTAATTAAAAACTAAAATTCTTTAATATAGATTTAATCTAATCAATAATCTCCTAAAATCTGGTCGTCAATCAAATTCGAGAAAATTGAAGATGAAAAAGTAAAAATCGTTACACTAATATGCAAATTCCAACCTGAGTCGTCAATTCAAATTAAAACTTGAAGATGTTTATAAAGCAGTAAATAAAGCAAATAAAATCTAAACTAGAAGGCAAATAAATATATCTTTCACCCCTCAGCCGCAATCGTCAATTGCTTCTGAGAAACCTCTGATATCTAATCTACTCTAACTATTTTATACTATTGATCAAAAGAAAATCCAACCTCAGTCGTCAATTGATGCTGAAATTTTCGATTGTTTATTCTTATACCGGGCTCTCTTATTTATAGATCATAAGGAGTTGGTTTACAAAGTTCTAATTCTAATAAAAGAAACTACTAAAGTAAAAGTATCCTAATATAACTTTAATTCTTAATTTTATTTTTCCTTGCTTTCAAACCGTAGATGTGCTTCTGGATTATTCTTGGTAACAACAACAAAGATCTTCGAAATTTATCTTCATCAATCTTCTCAGATCCGTGATTCACCAAACTTCTAATTTCAGAGATCTTCTAATTTGGTGCATGGTGGTGATAGTTTTCACTCACGTGATCAACAGCAGCAGATCTAGCAGAGGGAAAAATCATTTCTTTTATACAATCGTAAATTACAATTGTTCTTCTTTTTCTAGAGAATCGTAAATCAGGATTTCTCATTTTCACACAAATTTTTTACTGGATGATTTGCTATAATGAACGATCACTTTCTTTTATCGCTTTTTACTCCTTTATCGCTTTTTGAAGAATCGTCTTTTGAAGAATCATAAATTATGATATCTTAGCTTTCTCTTTCTTTCGTCTTCAGCTTTAGCGCACAATCGTAAATTTTGATTTTTATGACTTTGCAGCGGCGAATCGTCTTCTTTCGCTCAATTGTCTTTTTATTGCTTTTTGAGTTCATTTTGAAAAAGATTAACACTTTAGCTCTATTTTATTATTTTTTCTTAATATCTGCACATCATTAACTTATTAGTAGCAAACTAAGTCCTAGCATCACTAAGTTAAGGGTGATAAAATGGTAAATTATGTGACTGATCGACACTACATATATGGACATGTGTGCCTCGTCTAATAGTTCCTTCTTCACTTCCGTAATGCCTGATACACATAATCAATTTCGATACCTCAACGAGACGTCTGAGGTTACTCTGAACTCTAGTCTTTCTCCTTTCTTGACTTCCTCTAGCATCTTTAAGATCTCTAGTTCTTCGCATTATCCTCTTTTATCATTTTGATTATTGTGGATTGCATGCCCAGATTTGCACACACAAACTTGGGTTCCACTTCTTGGATAGACGCGCTCTAATTTCTAAAATCTTTATGTAATTTCCACTTCACCATTATCAGTGCGATGAGAGTTTTTGTTAACTTTCGACTCAATGCGTCTACTACCGTATTCGCCTTACCAAGGTGATATTGAATGGTGCATTCGTAGTCCTTCAGATACTCCATCCAACGCCTCTGTCGCATGTTCAACTCCTTTAGTGTGAAAATGTACTTCACACTTCTGTGATCAGTGAAGATGTCTAACTTTTCTCCGTACAGTGTTGCCTCCAAATCTTCAATGCGAAGATGACCATTGCCAGTTCAAAATTGTGGGTTGGGTAATTCTCCTCATGGGGTTTTAATTGCTTGGACACGTAGGTGACGACCTTCTTATGCTACATAAGTACACAACTTAAACCTCTTCCTAAAGCATCGCTATAAACTTTGAATCCTCCACTTCCTGATGGAATTGTCAACATTGGTGCAGTTCTCAACTTCTCCTTCAATTATTGGAAGCTTTGTTTACAATCATCATCCCATTCAATATTAGCACCTTTCCTCATGAGTTTTGTCATTGGAATTGCTATCCTGGAGAAATCCTTCACAAAGCATCGGTAATATCTTACTAATCCTAAAAAACTTCTAACCTTCGTTGCATTCCTTGGTCACTCCCAGTTCACCACAGTTTCAATCTTGGTTGGATCGACACACTCCCTTTCCCAAGATCACGAGTCCTAGGAAAGATACTTCAGCAAGCCAAAACTCACACTTGTTCAATTTCTCGTACAATTTTTGCTCCCTCAAGATTTACAAAGTTGTCTTTAGATGGTCCTCGTGCTCGATCCGACTCTTAGAGTAGATTAAAATATTATCGACGAACACCACTACAAACTTATCTAAGAAGGGTTCGAAAAATCTATTCATCAAGTCTATGAACATGGCTGAGGCATTCGTCAAGCCTAAGGGCATCACTAGAAACTCGTAGTGTCCATAACAGGTTCGAAATGTTATCTTTGCTATGTTGCCTTCCTTGATCCTTAGTTGGTGGTAGCCCATTCTCAAGTCAATCTTTGAGAAAACCGTTGCACCTTGAAGTTGATCGAAGAGGTCATTGACTCTAGGTAATGGATACTTGTTCTTGATGGTGGCTTGGTTCAACTACCGGTAGTCGATGCACAGTCTCATGGATTCGTCTTGCCTTTTCACAAACAAGACTGGAGCGCCCTAAGGTGACACTCTTGGGCGAATGAATCCTTTCTCTAGTAACTCTTCTAACTGCTTGTTGAGCTCTTGGAGCTCCACCGGTGCCATGCGATAAGGAGTCTTCGAAATGGGAGGTGTATCTAGGAGTAGATCTATCTCAAACTCAATCTCTCGGCTGAGAGGTAGTCCAGGTAATTCATCCAGAAAAGCATCAACAAATTTATTGACAATGGGAATAACTCTATTTCGGGCTCACTCTTATCCTTGCTAATGAAGTATGCTAGGTAACCCTAACAACCTTTTGAAAGAAGTCGTCTAGCTTTAATGGCAGAAATAATGGGTGAATCGGGAGTCCTAACAATACCCTGAAATGAGAACCTTCACTATCCTACGATACGAAAACTAACTTGCTTTAGAAAGTAATTAATACTTGCATGGTGAGAGGCAAGTCAATCCATGCCCAGAATAACATCAAAGTCTACCATATCCAACAGAATCAGGTTGGCAACTAGTTGTCGACCATCTATTTTTACAGTGCAATCCTTATATACAGTATTAGTAGTTAAGGAATCTCCAATTCGGGTAGAGATAGTGAGCGTAGAGTGTAAAGGTTGAGGTGTAAATTTCAAGGATTGTATGAAGGATTGTGATACGAAGGACTGTGTGGATCTAAAGTCAAATAAAATTTTCGTCGCAGCTTTGAATATTAGGACAGTACCTTGGATTACAACTTTCGAGGCTTCGACATCATGTTGAGTCAGGTAAACACTCGCCCTCATGCATTTTGGCGTGGCTGCTGTCCTTGCTGGTATCGCTACTGGGTAGGTCATCCTTCATGAAATTGAACTGGTTGCACTCGGTGTTGTCATTGTTCAGATGGGAGTGGTTGTCTAAACGGTTGGGAATTCCTTGGTGCTTGGCAGTCCTTTACCACGTATCCTGCCCTTCCACCCCCAAAGTAGTGTCTCGACAGCTTCGAACAAACTCACGATACATGTCCTGATTCTCCACAGTTATCGCAAGTAGCCTTTGCTTGCCGACATGATATGCTACCATGGTTCTTCCCACATATCGTGCATGATGGCCTCGTGAATCCAGCTGGTGTATCTTTAAATTGGGGTCATTTTGGCATTGGGTGTCGGAAAGAAGGCGCTCGCCAATCTCCACTCACCAAGTCCTTACGCTTCTCGTGAGATGGGAGGCTCCGTTTGATATCTTCTTCCGCCTTCAAGGCTCGTCTAACCGATACCTTGTATTGCTCTGAGAATAACAATGAGAGGCATTCTCAAATATCAGATCTAAGGCTAAATTTGAATCTCTACGGCCCTTTCTCCTTCTGTGAACTGGTGCCTATAGAATCGTTCCAGGTCAACGAACTTTGCCCCATATTCGGCCACAGTCATATTGCCTTGCTTAAGTTTAAGAAATTTAGCTCCTTTATTCTTTGGGATGTGTTGGGGAAAATACTTTCCAAAGAATATTCTTACAAATCTGCCCCAAATAATGACTTCTCTTGGTCCTAGATCTAATCTTTCCACCAACTGTCACCAATGGTGTGCCTCTCTAGACAACAAGAAGATAACAAATCTAGCCTTTTATTCCTCTGTGTATTTCAGTGCATCGAATATCTTTTCAATATCTTTGATCCATTGTTCAACCTCCAAAGGATTGATGGTGCATCTAAAGATTGGGGGATTCAATTTCTTGAATCTTTCTAGATCGTCTTCGTAGTCAGTGTCAGTTGATGTTGAACTATCCCCCCCCCCATTAGGGATCAAGTGGGTCAGTGTAGCTGCAATAGTCTCCAGAGCCCTAGTAGTAAAATCAGATATAGGTGTAACCGGTGAGTTATTTGCAAGGGTTGTGATTCTCCCACTGCATGACGTTATGGTGTCTCGTCCTCGTACCATCTATGTATAAAATAAAATCTAATCTAATCACGTCATTTACTTTACGAGAATATTATAATTACTATAATATATTCATGACACAATTAAATAAAAAGAAGAGAAAACAATTCATCTCATTCATAGATTGGTAATTACATAAGCACAATTGTTATAAAAAGACCTTTCGTAGTTTAAGATTTCATTTGCATAATTACTACAAAAGAGTTCACATCTATTCTAAATCTAACAAAAAGGGACCTAACGCTACATGTCTATTTCCTATTCTAAAGGCCTTATTCTTTCTTGCGCTTACATCAGTGGTGAGATTTTCTTTCTTAGGCCATTATGGTTCCCTACGAGTTTCCTATCTATCCTAGTTTGATATTTACCCATTCGGTATTTCTATCCTCAGAGTATTCTTCCTCAGTCGCCTCTAATTCAATGTAGTCAGAGATTTTGATAACGTCATGTTCTACGACATTTGGTTCATCATTGTTCAACTCCTCAGCATCTAGTTCGTCATCGCTTAGGTCATTCACCTCTCTTTCGCTAATGTTGTATATTTCCTCTTCGAGTTTTTCAAAGTTGTCCGACACTTCTTCCTTGAAAGATCGAGCAAGGTAAGTGGAGGAAGAGTGCGTGCTTCAAGGCGTCGCTAGCATATGCTGACATATATAATTCCAGACACCTCCTGGGATACATGAAGGTTGGGCATCCAATAACAAACTAATCAAGGTAGTCCAATAGTCTTTCTCAATGTCGTCCTCTTCGTCATTTCCTGGTCATCATGGAGGATATAATGTCACAAGTAGATAGCGGTTACTCAACCTAATCCTAGCCTATGAGTCAACTCCCTAAGGTCCCCTACGATTTCACTAAACCTAAAACTTTGATACCAAACTGTCACGCCCCAAAATTCAATACATCACGAATTTCGGTGCGTGAGGGAATCGAATAATCAAAGCAAAACTAAAAGGGTAAGCAAAACATATAACCTGATATTTCATTCATAATTTCAAAAGAAGGGTACATCAATGTTACATTTATAGCTCATTGTGAACACCATTATAATTCAAAAGTCCCTTACAATAAAGCACAAAACCTTACGACTCATCGACTGACTCTATTTTAAAAGATCTCTCAATGTCTCGACTTGAGGAATCCGTCACTGAAATGTTAACAATGGGAGGTGAGATAAAGTCAACAAGTGGCCCCTTAATAATATCTAGAAACCTACGTCTTAATAATCAATAAGAGAGAAAATTTTGATTAGAAGCATTCCTTCGATTTCAATAGATGTTGTAAATATATGCAAATTCACTATTTAGTTATAAAGGCATCACATTTTCAGCTATCACCAAGTAGGAAATGAGATGTATGGATAAAAGAACAAGAAATTTTTCTTTAAAAGGAAAATAAAAGAAAATAATTTAATTTCAGCGACTAAGCATTTATAGGTATAGGTTCTACTCATATAGTACCGGATCCATGATACAGCCACATGTGACCGTTTTGGACTTCACCTCTTATTCAAGTAGTCCTTACTACATCACATTGTATATCTAAATTTCACACCTTATCGTGGCAGATCGATAGGTAATATATACTTCCTATTATGGAAGCACTAGCACAGACATTCGTCCCAAACCCACACTGTCCAATGGGGGATCCCAACTAGAAATATCATATAATTATATAGATGCACAATGTCTGTAATATCCCAAAAAATTTTAACCTTTGAATAGTCCGTCTCGATGTGTATGCTCGACTGGCCGAGCACCTGATAAGATAAAATATTAAAATATTAATGTGAGTTAAGTAAAATTAAGATTTTAAATGAAAAAGGAAAGATTGGAATGTGTATGAACAGTTGATGAGATAGTGTACACCAAGGTTCGGTGTATGTGCTTAACACTCAAGTTAGAGCTTTTAAGTATATAAGTTAAAAGATAAGAGAATTTAGTTCTCTTGTCTTGGTTGTTGAGAAGGAGTAAATGAGAAGAGAGAGAAATAAGTTTGTTTGAATGCATGTGTGTGCGTCAAAGATCGAAAAGTGCGTGTGATTAGGGGGTTTTGGATCGAAGAGAAATCCAAGTGCCAACCTATGTAAACTTAGCTTGAAAAGTTAATCGTGGATTGAGGAAATCGATCAACCCAAAGGTAAGAATTATGCTAAAGTTGTGGATTATATGTGTGTTAGTTTGTTGTTAGCATGTGTGTGAGGAAATCAGAAGAAAAGAGGTTAAGTTATAAAGAAAATGAGTTTGGGAAGTTAGAACCCGTGATTGGGAAGAATCTGGCAAAATCGATCGATCGAAATAAGTGATCGATCGATCAATTTTTTCAAGAGTGAAAGTGTGAAGGTTTATGGAGAAATCGATCGATGGATTCAAACACTGATCGATCGATTTGTGAAAAATAGTGTGTGTGTTAAGGGAAACCGATCGATCGATCAAATTGTATCGACAGGCTTCAGTTCAAGTCAACAGGTTTCTGATGAGCTCGACAGGATCAGATTGGTTTCTGAGTAAACCAATCAATCAATTTTGAGAATCGATCGATCGATTTAGGTAGATTCAAGATTTTATTCTATTTTGTTTTAAAGACTTTGGGGAGACTTTGTATCTTCCTAGTTTACGTCACTTCTGACATATGAACTATAATTTGATGTGTGTAGGTATGAACTTGTCATGTGTGTGAGAGGCTAGCTTGAATTGAGAGGTCTTCGTCTTAGCTTCTCGTCGAGGTAGGAAAAACTCTTTAACATGTGCATTCGATTACAATAAGCATGTATGTAGTGATATGATAAGAGTATGTGTGAGTTTTATGACTTTGTCCTTGTGTTAGCATGAATTTCATTCATAGCTCTTAAACATGTGAATTCTGCATGTATGAGCACTAAGAGAAAAACCACGTGTGTGTGTGTGTGTGCCATCAGAAATGTGCATGTGACATCAAAAGGATATAAATGTGTGTGTGACGTCAACAGGATGTGAATAAGATGTGTGTGCAAGCGCTGAAAATTTTGAACTATTATAAATTATCACAAACTCACGGTGATAAACTATATATAAATTTTGTACTTTGATTTAAGGTTAATTCATGTGTGATACCCTATCGACGCGGAGTATAACTGTAACCGGTACTGCATTGGTGAATCTATGCAGCTCTCTATGCTATATATGCTTGAGAGAATATTTAAATGATTGCTTTAAGTTTTGTACAGTAAGAACAAGTCTTTGAAATCATGATAAGTGTGCTTTGAAATATGCTTCCGATATTTATTTTTGTCAATTTAAATGCTTTTAAATTGTGACTTTCAGTAAAAATAATGTGCATTGAATTATTTCATGAAAGATGTGTGATGTGATTTAAGATATGCATGTTAATTATATATCTCTATTGAGCTTAGATGCTAGCTCATCCCTCGACTATACGTCACAGGTACAGGTATTGAGGCAGGGACTGACGACGTAGATCCTGACGACCGAGAGTACGTGCCAGAGGAGGAGACTGAGCCCCCTCCTGATGAGTTCTTTTAGTGGACTGGCACTGCATACTTTAATATTTTGTTTGTAAGGGTTGGCACGTCCGGCCAGTATTAGATAGATTTATGTATTTATGTTTGATATGGTATTCTTTCGCAAACCATCTTTGGGTGACTATTGTTGTCACTGATGATTCGATTTGGTTCTTTTGTTCATGCGATTGGCATGGGATTAGAATCGTCTTTTGTTAATCATTTGGTTTCGTCATTATATAGAAATAGAGATTTACTTTCCTTATGATGACTCGATCTACTTAGTTAGAATACATGCTTTATTACCGCTTTGTGTGTGGATGTGCCAAGTGTTTAGTGTATTTCAGGATCGGTCTTATTGACCATCCGACGGCACGGGTTTTCGAGTACGAAAATTTGGGCTATCACAGTTGGTATCAAAGCATTTTTACTTTAAAGATTCTGACAAGTCCTAAATGTTTATATGTTTAAGATGTGTCAGAATATAGGGACTTTCCGTTAATGAAACTCTTGGTTTCATATTACAAAACGTCATGTCCACTAGAGGTCGTGGTAGATGGAACTTGAGAAGTGGGGATGAGATTCCCACCAGTTCCAATAGAGTTTCGATAGATAACCGAGAGATTCCGGAGGAAAGTATTCCAGAAGAAAGAAGTCAAGAGAGAAGTGAAGCGAGAAATGAAGAGAGAGAGAGAGGATAGATAAAGGATGGCACAAGCCATGGAAGCAGTGGCTACTGCTATGGCCCAACAGACGGCATTGATGGCTGCAAACAATGCCCACACTCATTAGTTTCAGGCAGTGTTGACACCACAACCACCAACACCCTTAACGTTTACTGAATTTCGGAGGATGCGTCCTCCCAATTTTTCAGGGCAAGCAGAACCAATGGAGGCTGAGAACTAACTCTCAGTTATGTTGGATAAGATGGAGAAAATATTTAGTGTGCTTATGTGCACTGAAGATGAGAGAGTCAGATGGGCAGCGTTTATGTTGGATGGGGAAGCGAGCCCATGCTGGAAGTTGGTATCGAGAACAAGAGAATAAGTAAATCCGAGAATGTTATGGACGTGGAAAGAGTTTGTTGAGGAGTTCAACAAGCAGTACTTTCCCAAGGTAGTAAAGAATCAGTTGGAAATAAAGTTTCTTTAATTGGAGCAAGGGAAAATGACAATGAGAGAATATGGAGTGGAATTCATGAGACTTGCAAGATTCGCTCCAGAGTATGTGGCCTAAGATCTGATGAAGGCCAAGAAATTCGAACGCGGCTTAAGGCCGACTATTCGCGATAGGATTTCAGTTTTTGAGTTGGAAACTTATGATGAGGTGATGAGCAACGCGCTTTTGGTAGAGGAGGACATCGATGAGATGTTTAAGAGGAGAAATCAATAAGCAAAAGGGAAGTCGAATCAAGGGAGGTTTGGTAACTATGAGCCGGTGAGCAAAAAGTCGCGATTCGTAGCACCAGTTACGAGGCAACCTACTTAGGCAGTGTAATCTAGGCCACCTATGTCTATAGCGATGAGACCTTTCCGTTTTAAGGGCCCTGTGACGACTATAGGGGTATCAGTTACCCAGGGTTTCTCTAGAACAGCATCATCCACACCGACTGAGACGTATGCCAGATGTGGCAAGTCTCACAAGACTTTAGATTACAGAAGAGGTATGGGCAAATGTTTTAAGTGCAGAAAGATAGGACATATAATTAGAGAGTGCCCAGAGCTAAGGAAAGAGAGAACAACATCAACAGTTACACAAAGCCTATCAGGAGGACGGGATCGATTGTACAAGGACGTGCATATGTCGTTACAGCTCATGATGCCCAGAATAGCAACGACATCATTCAAGGTGAAAACTCTATTTAATTTCAAGATATATATCATTGATTAGAATTTTAGATAGAGAAGGTGCATCAATTTACAAAGTACTCTTTAGATTTTTAGTGTTTAAGTTTCTAGGAATGTGATCGACATTTGTACCGCTTATCTCCGCAGACCGAGCAGAACGTTTAATGAAGAAGGGGTGCAGTGGATACTTTTCTTTTCTAAAAGAGCAACGGGAAGAATGTGATATCAGAATTTTCGAATGCTCATGAGTTTCAAGATGTATTTCCGGATGAGTTATCGGGATTTCCACCTGACAGAGAAGTAGAGTTTGCTATCGACTTAGCACCAGGAACGGAGACTGTATCAAAAGCACCATATTGAATGGCTCCTGCTGAGTTGAAGGAATTGAAGGAGCAGTTACAAGAACTTTGGATAAAGGGTTTGTAAGACCTAGTGTGTCTCCTTGGAGAGCACCGATCTTATTCGTGAAGAAGAAGGACGGGTTGATGAGCTTATGCATCGACTACCGTCAGTTGAAAAAATTGGCAATCAAGAACTGATACCCTTTACCCAGGATAGATGATTTGTTTGATCAATTACAGGGTACAAGATTCTTTTACAAGATCGACTTAAGATCTAGGTATCATCAATTGAGAGTCAAAGTAGAGGATATACAAAAGACGGCATTCAGAACAAGATATGGATACTACGAGTTCTTAGTGATGCCTTTTGGACTGACTAACGCACCAACTTCATTCATGGATTTAATGAATCGGGTGTTTAAACCATACCTTGACACTTGTGTAGTTGTGTTCGTAGATGACATTCTCATCTACTCGAGAACCAAGAAGGAATGAACAGCATTTGAGAATTGCTTTACAGACACTACGTGAGCACCAACTATATGCCAAACTCAGCAAGTGTAAGTTTTGGTTGGAGAAAGTGATTTTCTTGGGACATGTCTCAGAGGAAGGTGTTACAGTAGATCCAGCAAAGATCGAGGCAGTATTAGAATAGGAACAACCAAAGACTGTGACTGAGATTCATAGTTTCTTAGTCTTGCTGGATATTACAGAAGATTTATTATGGGGTTTTTAAAGATCTTGGGACCGCTCACGAAACTTACAAGGAAGAATGTTTAGTTTGAGTGGACTGAAGAATGTGAGAAGAATTTTCAAGAACTCAAGAAGAGGTTAACTATAACACCAGTGTTGGCTATACCTTCAGGCTGTGGAGGATTTGCTGTATACAGTGACGCTTCACATAGTAGTTTAGGTTGTGTGTTCAACCAAGATAAGAAGGTTATTGCCTATGGGTTGAGACAGCTTAAGGACCATGAGAAAAATTATCCAACACATGACTTGGAACTAGCAACAGTGATCTTCACATTGAAGATATGGAGAGACCTTTGAGATATTCACGGATCATAAGAGCCTTTGATATCTATTTACACAGAAGGAACTAAATATGAGGTAACAGAGATGGATGGAATTTCTCAAGGACTACAATTATTCCATTCACTATCATCCAGGCAAGGCGAATGTTGTGGCAGATGCTTTGAGTCTGAAGAGTTCGGCGTTATCGTCTAGCCTTGTTATGAGAATCCGAAGATGGAAACTGCTAGAGGATCTTTCTTTATATGCTTCGAAGATCGAGGTATAAGCTTCATGAGCCTTATTGGCTAATATCACTGTTTGACCGACGATCTTCGATCACATTCATGAGTTATAGATGAAAGATACCGAATTAGTGAAGATTAGACAGGGTTTGCTTGATGGCAGTAAATCAAATTTCTCCATCAAGGAAGATGGATCACTTTTATTCAGGGGACGCCTATGTATACCGATTGATGCCGATCTTCGACAGACTATTTTAGACGAAGCTCATAAGTCTAAGTATGTCATTCATCTTGGTGGTACCAAGATGTACCAGAATCTGAAGAAGAACTACTGGTGGAGAGGTTTAAAACAGGATATTGCTAAGTACGTTTCAAAGTGTTTGGTATGCCAACAAGTAAAAGTAGATCATAGACATCCGACAAGTCTATTGCAACCTTTGCCAATATCAGAGTGGAAATGAGAGTCAATTTCTATGGATTTCTTATTAGGATTATCGCGAATAGCTAAAAAGCACAACGCCATTTGAGTGGTCGTCGATTGACTAACCAAATCAACTCACTTCTTGCCATACAACACGATGTATATGACAAGCAGACTAGCAGATATGTATACGAAGGAAATAGTCTAATTGCACGGTATTCCAACTAGTATTGTTTCAGATCATGACCCGTTGTATACTTCAAAGTTTTGGCAAAAGTTTCAAGAAGGAATGGGTTCGCGATTGGATTTTAGTTCGACATTTCACCCACAGACGGATGGACAAACATAACGGGCGAATCAAATCATAAAAGATATGCTCAAAGCGTGTATGTTTGATTTTTAGGGATCATGGGATCAACACTTATTGTTGATCGAGTTTGCATACAATAACAGTTTTCAGACAAGTTTTGGCATGACACCTTATGAAGCATTCTATGGACGATGATGTAGATCACCGATCAAATGGGAAGAGACCGACGAAAAGTTTATATTAGGTATGGAAATTGTTGAGAGCAATGCCGAGGCCATTCGTCTGATACGTGATAGAATAAAGATAGCTCAGAGTAGGCAAAAGAGTTATGCCGAAATAAAGAGAATAAGTATTGACTTTCAAATAGGTGATCATGTGTTTGTTAAGATCTCACCAATGAAGGGTGTGATACGCTTTGGAAAATGTGGGAAGATAAGCCCACGCTACCTTGGATTGTATGAAATTTTGGGAAGGGTTGGTGAAGTAGCGTACAGAATTGCTTTATCACCACAACTTGATCGGGTACATAATGTTTTTCATGTGTCAATATTACAAAAGTACGTGAAGGACCCAACTCATGTCTTCGACGATCAATCAATCGAGATTTATGAGGATTTGACCATGAGAAAGGATCTGGTTCAGATACTTGATCAGAGGGACCAAGAGTTACGCACAAAACGAATTCTGTTAGGGCTTGTTAAGTGGCAGAATTATTCCATGGACGAGGCTACTTGGGAGCACGAGGCGAAAATCCGCGATCAATACCCTCAATTGTTCATTGAGAGTTGAGTAGAGTGTAAAAGTTGTACATTTCTTTTGAGATCATAAACTTGAATTTTGATATGTAATAGTTAGCTTGATGAACATGTGAGGATCAATTGCATGAAAGTTAGAGCTGTTGCAATCAATTGGGAGTGAAAATATATGAAGTATACGATTTTTTGTCAAAATCGATCGATCGAAACATAAACCGACCGATCGATTTGACAGAACTGAGAAAAAAGCTATGTTTGTGAAAACCGATCGATCAAAATTAAAACTGATCAATCTATTTTAAACCATTCGATCGAAATGAACACTGATCGAACGAAATTTCAAAAACAGAGAGCAAATTTTAAACTAATGGAAAGCTTATGAAAACCGATCGATCGATTTATGAAACTGGTCGAACGAAATAAGTAACTATTCGATCAAAATTTTGAACTAACCAATCGATTTGAAATCGACCGATCGAAATTGTCGAATAGTGCATTTATGAGGGAAATTGACCGATCGATTTTAAAATCGATCGATTTCGATATTATATATATGGGTCGTGCGATTTAAGTTTCAAAAAAATTAGAAACTTGTTTTTTCTCTTGGGGTTTTTTTTGGGCTCTTGCTTAGAGACTTCAAGACTTGATTAAACACAATTTGGAGTCAATCCTTCGCAAGAACAACATCAAATCACTTTGAAAAAGGTATATCCTAAACTTTTGGAAATAGAAATTCAGGTTTCTACATTTTTGTCCTAGTTTCTTTTAGTTTCGAAGAAAACCCTAATTTTCTTTAATTGTTGTGGTATTAATGGCGCCTAAAACTCGACAAACGTCGAAGAGCACCACTTTGAAGAAACCCTCATCACAAGCGGGTTCTTCGCAACCGCCACCACCACCACATCAGTCTTCACCACAGCCACCTTTATCGCAACAACCACTACCACCACATGAGCAGCCCAACGAATGGTGGGCCTTGAAGGGTTTTGAACCCGAGTGGAGCATTGATAAGACACTATTTAGGAAGCGGGGTGAGACGCATTGGGCCTTTGAGTACATCCACAAGGCCGGATTAGACAATATACTAGAGCCATTTCTCAAATGTTATTACCCTCGCTTAGTGCGATTATTTTATCAAAATATGTATGAGGCTAACAAACCAAAAACCTTTTGTATGAACATCGATGGTAGTCAGTACGAGTTTACGTATGACGATGTTGTCGATCCCATGGAGTGTTATGTGAAGTATGGTATTGGGATTGAATTACAAGAACCTTTTCCAGACACCGTAGAGTTTGAAATTGTGAAAGAACAAATGACCCATGGCAGGCAGGGGTCCGGTTCAGCGATAAAAAGAGTGGATTTTCCGAGTGATATGTGGATGCTTGATACCATTTTCAAGTGTAATTTTTATCTGTTAAGACATAAAACTACGATGTGGAGAGATACAACAAGCGTTGTTTTTGGCATTTAATGGTCGATGGTTTAGTGCACCTAAAATTATTTTTGAGGATTTAAAATATGCTAGGGGAAAGATGCTAGAAGGGGCAGAAAAACCCGTTGATAAGGTGCTTTATGCCCGACTTATTTCTATCATGATTGATGACTACGCCAGCGCGTACACAATTTCAAAAGATGAGCTGTGATTGACGAATAATGTCAAGCCCTACACTTTGAAGGAATGGAATAAAGCTTATAAGTGATTGGTTAAAAGATCGTAGGAAGAAGAACAAGGACTACCCGAACCACATGTTGCACCAGGTGTCCCACAAGACCAAGACCAGCTAGCTCAAGACACACCACTTCGGGATCAACCAGCTGCTGCAGCTCCACCTCAGCGGCATGCTCAGATCCGTGTGCCACCACCACCCCAGCGTACCTCTGCAGTTAGTATTGATGATGTTCTCGCCCTTATGGCTGAGAACACTCGTCAAATGACAGAGAACAACCGTCATATGGGTCGTCAATTGGATTACCATGATGCCTTGTTTGAGATATGATGCGATGATTATCTCGCAGCAAGCGTGATTCGGAGGCACCGAGTTCGAGAGTGAACTCGATGGGGCGAGCGACTGGTGTGATGCGGCAGTTTGAGCGGATATTCTATGAGGCATGGGTATATATTTTTGGGTGTTTAGAATGTTTTTTTTATTTTTTATTTTTTAATTAAGACAAGGTAAATTGGACGTAAGTTGTAATAGCTGCTATAAGCACGAAAACATACGTGATATGGACATGGGTTAGCTCAAGCATGTGCCTATCACAGGACACTCTATGTCGTTATGGTTTCAAACCTGATAAAACAAATGTGAGATGTTTGGTGATCCCATAAAGTGTTGAAACAGAGCATATACCCAACTGACGTATGTAACTATTAACCTAGCCAGCCAATTTAAATTAAGCGTACATAAAAACATTTAATGTTAAACTTAAGCAAAAGGCCCATGTTGACTTATTTGATAAGTACACCCTGCCATGGTATGTAAGCTGATGTAGGAAATCCCAGCCAAGCTAGCCATATATATTTCTTGTAAACACCAGCTATAGAAGAGAGCTACCCATGAGCATGCTTGGTATGCAATTAAACCTCTTTTTTTTTTTATGACAATATAAATAAGAGCCCATATGGGCCATACATGCAACTCTAGCCTAAAAGGCTTATCTACTAAACAAGTATAAAAAGACTTACATAGAATGAATGCTTGTTTGTCTTCTCTGGCTATACCTTATAAAGCAACTGCTGGCTTGATATCATAGCACAGCCTTTGACGCTTAGAAGTTGCTTGCCATGTAATTGATAAGGCTAATAACAAATAACAAATAAAAGATTTCTTGTTTTATATGAGATACACCCTACTATCCAGTGCTGGACTTATATGGAAGCCTAACAATAGAAGCTTATAAGCTGCTTGCCTTGTACTTGGACTACATGACTCAATGAGTCACCAGGTATTCTCATGCATGCAAAGTGGATATACCCACTTTAAAACTCTCACCACAAGGCTTTCATCTTCCCACTTCTAGCTTTGAAGGCCATCTAGCAACCCTAACAACCCGAGATCCTGAAAACAAAATCAAAAGAGTAATACTATTATAACAGAAATCTGTAGAGGAGTTCACACTTTGCAAACCTTGCAGTCAAAGCCACGTTCGATGGATGATTCTTTCTTAGTCTTGGAGAGTTTCCTTCTTACGTAAATATCGCAATTTCGACACCGACATTCGTTCGAAGACGTCATAACCACATACACCAACAGGTACGTCACCACACGAAGAATTTATTTTCATCAAATTTATTGATTTGTGGTGTCGATTTCAATAGATCAAATCGGCAACACTGAAATGACACGACTTGGTGTTGAAGTAGCACATAGACATCATTAACCGTATGCACTCCGAACCGAATCTTGCATACCGGATGTAAAATAAATGAAGTATTTCTTTAGTGTAGGCTCGCTATATAGCTAAATATATAAATATATAAATATATTGGCCAACTGGCCAACAAACTAGGGTAGCACAGAATCATGAAGAGGAGAGACAAGTCCCATGGCAAGCAAGGCTTGCCTTTGCAACCCTTATGGCTTCTTGAGGCAACCTATATGCAATTGTCATTTTTGCTTGAAGGGCCCTTGGTCTGTATCTGTCATCTGTGTGGGGACTCTCCAGTCTGTAAACAATATACAGTGTGTGCGAGTCTCAGATAATAAATTTCAACTAGACATTTCCGAAACTTTCATGCAAATTTTATCCGAAATAAATTAGAGTTTTTATGTAATTTATACACTCAATTATAAGCTAAATATAAGCTACATATATAGGGTAAAAGATCTAGCAAACCATGTAAAATCAAAGGGCAAAATGGAGCAGAAAATATCCCGGTAAGCCAAGCCTGATAGGCTTGCCACGGCAACTTTACAGGCTTGTCGCGGCAAGGTACTTAGGCTTGCCGCAGCACCATTATGCTCAGACTATTGTTTGGTATTTTGATCATAACATTTGATCCCGAACTTCGATGGACATGATTCTTGATGTGTTGGAAAGGGGACAATGAGCCCTACAACTTTTATGAAGTAACTAAGTTCTGAATCTGACGTTTAAAGGATAAAAAATTAGTAATAAGTTGCAGTAAGATGTTTAGCCTGGCTGCTTGCCCAGGCAACCCCTATGGCTTGCCGAGGCAAGCCTATGTTGGTTGTTACACCTGCCTCGAGGGCCCTTTGGCCTATTTTTGAGGTGTGTGAGTTGACTCTATGGCTTGCTACCTTTGTAGAGCATATAGTTCGGGTCTAAGATGACCCCGTATTTATTTGATATACTAAAATCAGGCATCTTAAACTATAGGTGCAACTTGGTGCACATGACAAATTCCTAAACAGTGAAGGTGTTCTTGGATGCATGAGCGCACATCCAATTTGATTCACGTAAGCGTCTGCGACAAGGTAGGGAGTTTAGCTCGCTGACTTGTATTTTATTTTTTCATTTCTCCTCTAAGTAGCATGTTAAATTACTAATAGTTGTATAGCATAGTAAGTGTTAAAAGTAAAAGTCTATATATATAACTGATCATGATCATGTTAATTTGATGCCTCCATATATTCATAATCATTTTCATTCGATACATGATCAGTAAGGATTAAGTCATATACCTGGTTGATATGAGTATAACTAATAGGTAAAAGATGAATATGATTGCATAGTGTATGGATATGGATGTCAAATCAGAATTTATGTATATGCTTAGGATCATGATAACATTAGTGCACTGGACACCTATATAAGTGCATGTCGGATTAAATGATGATGATTGACATATATATTTGGCGTGGCGTTGTACGACAAGAATTAGTTTTGATATAAATCATGATGCTCAGTTTATTTGTAATCTAAGCCTACAGTTGGCTGCTGCAGCTACCTTGATGACAGTTGATTTGTCTATAATGTGTGTGCGCTGATTGATCGTGATTAACATGAATGACGGGTCTAAGGAGACCCAGTACCCTTATTTTGATACTAAATTCCTGCATGCATATATAAGTGCAACGTGGTGCACTTGATTGTTTATGCAATGGTCTTGAATATATGAAGGCACGTATAAGCAGATTGCCGTAAGCGTGTAAGCAGGTAGGGAGTGTCCATTGTTCATTCATAGAATAATCTATTGTTCATTTATATTTTGTTTTCGAATTCATCTCTGATTAGCACGTTAGTCTATATATATGACTAATGTTAGTTTTGATTGACAATCCCATATGCTTATCTGAGTTCAAGTTCAATGAATGGTTAGGCATGAAAAAGTTAAATTCAGTTGGATATATAGTAGTGCATGATGACGAGGAAATCAGTTTAGACGTTTGCTTTTGTATCATTATTCATGATGCTTGATGTATAGTATACTGATGATATGATACTTAGGATTTTTATTTAACTATACTCATGTCAGTATTGCTAAGGATAATAGAGTCAGTTGAAATGATGATTTTTGAATGACTCAACTCATGATGGTTTTAATGAATAAACATGCTAGTTTAGTTTCGATAAAGGGATAGGTATAATGATATTAGCTCAGTTTGATATATGACTATAAATGATGACACTAATTTTTAGCTTACGTCTGAATATGCAAGTTTCCATTATACTAGTCTGTTTGATATGTGCTATCTGTTCATTATGTTCTTGCAAACATGATACCATGCATTACTCATGTCCTGTTATCCTTGATGTCATGTACACGTCTTTATTCTCGTCTTGAAACAAGTGATCCCGCTAACTTGGAAGCTTGATATCTCGTCCAAGTGATCCCGCTAACTCGGGAGCTTGATATCTCGTCCAAGTGATCTCGCTAACTCGGGAGCTTGATATCTCGTCCAAGTGATCTCGCTAACTTGAGAGCTTGATTTTCTCGATCCAAGTGATCCCGCTAACTCGGGAGCTTGACAAGTGATCCCGCTAACTCGGGAGCTTGATTTTCTTGTTTCTTGAATATGTCTTATTTCAGTATGATTTCTATATTTATCCAGCATGATTCCTTGTCAGTATGATTCCTCGTATTTGTTCAGTATGAATCTATCAGCATGATATAATATTTGTATGATTTATTACTTGTTATACTATATGCTGCTAGAATAAATGCAAAATGTTACTAGAATAGATATAATGTGTTTAGTTTTATAATTTATGTATTTAGAAGTGAATTGGAAATCTAAAATATAACTTAGCACTTTAAATTTTCCTGCTGAGCTTTAATGATAGCTCATCCTACGACTTCATGTCTTAGCTGCAGATATTGCTCGTGACCCTGAGCACGAAGCTGATCCTACCTACCAGTCTGAGGAGGAGGACGAGGAGGAAGGTTCTGCTAAGGACTTCTTTCCTTGACAGGTTGAGAGAGAGAGAGAGAGATTTGTTTTTAAATATTAAACATGTATAAACAGCAGTGTGATTTAAGATAGTTTACTACTTCATGTATAGGTTTCTGTTTATATTCTTGTTCAGTTTGCTGCTTTAGATAAATGAATGAATATCAGTTGTTATCATATTTCTACGTATCAGAGTTAATTCAATTCGCTTCCGCTTATGTAACACTTTATACACAATGCCCTTATATGACAGGATCATGTTAGGTGATCCGACGGCACGACCTTTCCCATTTATGAGAAGGGAAAAAGTCGGGCTGTTACATAAGTCCTTGAACTATTGTAGCATGGTTCCCACTTTTGGAATGGTTGAACTATTGTGGCATGGTTGACACATTTGAATGGTGTATATAACTTTTTGGATGTGGATCCATGGTAAATTTACAATCTGCTATGACATGTTAGTAATTGCATATGAATTTCTTTGGATGTTATGCGATTGTGCATGGGTTTTGTGCAGGTAAGATGGACGGGTTAAATTCACCCGTATTAATTGAATGAGTGTGATTCCATTGCATGTCATAGTGAATGTAATGTGATGTGTGTGAGGTTTTATACCTAATTAATTTTTTAGGTGTTTGATCTAGCTTTGGATAGAATTTTTATATAAGCTATGTGTTATGACCCGGGTTTTTAAAACCCAAATCTTATGACCTTAGATGAGGTGGACCACCAAACGGTGTGCAAGCTCTACACCCGATCACACCCCACCTCACTTAGGAACTTGGAATGTAGGCATCCATGTACGGATGCAACTTCTCTATGGTAGTATGGAATATCACACAAAGTACATCCAGGTTACTACGGAACCCGTCAGCGTGATTTGTGAAGCCTATCGCACTGTGGCTCATTCTAATTAAGTTTAAGAAAAGATGAAATATGAATATATTAAGCTACGAGATGTTAAGGAAGTGGGAACTTAAGCCCACACAAATATGAAAGCGGAGAGGGGACCTAAGCCCAAAACCAAATAATATTATGATATGTTAAAATACGCTGTGAAGGCCAGCTAAATATAAATTAAGTTTCTACACGTGCCATGTCTTGCGTGCCACCGCAAGATCCAACGTCTGCAGCCAAGACGGGTCTGAAGGACACTATGATAGCTTTATCTCAAATTAAGGGGACATTGTAGTTACTATGCGTGCAACCTCATCGAGCTGAATGATGGTTTATGTTATGATATGGAGGTTAGGTGGTTATCTACACGTGGACCTTGCGTGATAGGCTTGAGCAGCGATTCTGGCACAGATCGTTTAAATAAGATAAGTAAGATACGAAGTACATTGTGTAGACATATGGAGTAATAATAAGACTTTCGATATGTCAGGTAAGTTAAGTTGACAAGGAAAGTAAGAAAAGTATAAGCATTAGAAGCATCATATGCACTGAAATATGTTACGTTCTTTTAATTTTATAGTTTTATAGTTATGCAATGATTATGAGAACTTTTATTATGTTGTTTATATGAATTTTTAAGGATTCACCTTCACTCACAAGGTTGCACCCACGATCAACTAGGTAGATTGTGGTGGATCGATTGTGCAACCCACTGAGTTTACGTGACTGAGTAAACTCACCCCACTAAAAAACTAACAGTTGCAGGTAAAAATATGAACTATATTGCCCGATGGACTTGATGCATTGGAAGATGATACGGATTTTAAGGGTGATGACCTGGATGATCAGCTAGACGACGTCAGGTATATATATTAATTGTTTAGAAAGATCTTTCAGTAGTTGATCGAACCTCTATTTTTTGTCAGTTTGTTTAATGGACTCGAATTTTCAATGTAAGCTTATTGAAGAAAATTTTTAATATGAGAAGAAAGTTTGATTCACGATTTTTGGAAGCCCGGTTTTATGTAAGATCTTATAAGATATATTTGTCCGCTTATCGCCTTAACAAGCGTGCGGGGTCATGACACAGGACTCTAGGCCCTCGAGATCGGGTAGGATTCTGAGTCGTGACAAAGATGGTATCAGAGCCCAGGCTTTACTTCTTCGAGGACTGTGTGGTTCATGTAAGTATACTATGGTGATTGAAGAGACAATGATTCTGAAAGATCCCAAGCTCTAGATCTTTTGAGGACTGAAAGATTTTAAGAAAGTATGACAATAAGGATATAAGATTTTAACGTTCTATTGGAGATTTAAAGATCTATTTGTTAAAAAGTTATATAGGCTAGAAGTATGGGAGGGAAATTGATAAGGATCTTGAAGATTGAGGAGCAATTAGAAGAGACATTTTAAAGTGTTGGAGAGTAATTAGAAATGATAAATTTTGAATGATTTGATGATTTAGAACTCATTATAGCTTGACAAACCGACTATAAGAATAGTTTATTAGAAGTGAATTCAGATTGAAGAATAAATTATTATCAGTAATCTTAGATTATATTGAAATTGTCTATGATCAATGAGATATAATGACGAGGATGCTATCTTGAAATGAAGTTTTAGTGGTTATCAATTCTGGGAAATAAAGATAAATTTTGAATAAATTATTTAAAGGACTACAAGAAGAATGATATTTGAAAAGTTAAGGATTATGAGAGTAGAAGAGCATCCTACTGACAGGAGATTTAAGAATTTCCTTAAGAATAACTTTTGAAGATCGAAAGGTTATAAGAAGAAATAATCATTGAGGACTGGATGTTAGGACTTTAACTAAGCTGGAGATTTTAAAAATCAAGAAATTTTAAATGTATCAGTCAAAAGCTTATGACTAAGGATTTGGACAAAGTGTGACACTTGAAATATTGAGTGCTTAATGTTATTTAGGAATGATAATTAATTTGAGACTTAAATGACTGAATTTCAAAATTATTTATTAAGGATTGAGGAATTACGAGTGAGGAAGTAATGAAAACCTTTGAAAAAGCATATATTAGTTTTAATCCCTACGTACCCACTTTATTGAATACTTGTACCAAGATTAGCATCTTGAGTGGTATTTGCTGTTAGAAGAGATCATAGTAACATAATTTTCGACGCGAAATTTTTTTGATGGGGTATTAGTTCAGTGTAATTCAACAAATTTGAGAAATTCTTGATGAATTTGAAAATCTTAAGAAAAAAAAAAAATCAAATAAAAATTTGATAAAAGTTCAACAAATCATGTGTTCGAAGAAATTTGTGATGGAAGTTGGCACTATTTTATAAAATGATAAATTCTAAGTCGACTGCTCTTATAAGGAGCGGAGAATAATATTGTGGAGCAATAACTGATAAATTATGTTAATTATTTAAGTACTGAGCGACGAATGAGATGTATACAAGATCAAAAAATAATAATAATAATAAATAAATAAGAGCAAATATCCAATACAAGTTCAACAAATCCCATATCAGAGAAAATTTGAGATTATTTTATACATTGATGAATTTTAAGTCGACTTTTATTGTTATTAAGGGAGAATCATGTTGTAGTGCAAAAAAAAAAATGTTAAATAAAATTTTAAGATATTGGGCGAAGAATGAGATGTATACAAGATAAAAAAAAAATAATAATAATAAATAAATAAATAAATAAATAAGAGCAAATATCCGATACAAGTTCAACAAATCCCATATCAGAGAAAATTTGAGATTATTTTATACATTGATGAATTTTAAGTCGACTTTTATTGTTATTAAGGGAGAATCATGTTGTAGTGCAAAAAAAAAAATGTTAAATAAAATTTTAAGATATTGGGCGATGATTAAGATTTACAAAGCGAATAAAATTATTATTAATGACGTGGGTTTGAGGTGCCCTAATCTTATGAGATTTGAAGTTGGAAGCAAATACTTGCACACTAGATTTGTAAAAAAAAAAAGGGGGGCTATTTTGGGATTCGTGTCACATGGAATCTCACCTAAGCTATCAAATTTAAGACAATGGAATAAAGATATCTATGACTAAAGGGCAGCTCAAAACATGATCTCAATCATCTAGTTTGTCAGTATGAATCAAATGATAATTTGACGGGTACTAATTTTTCGAGGACGAAAATTTTATAGGGAGGGGAAATGTAATGACCCAAATCTTTGCAAACGTTGAATCGTTGACGTTTGAGAATAATTTGACTTTTGTTTAACTAATTTGACCTTAGTCAAACCATTGACCCATATGATGTGACCTTTAGACCTAACGTTATTTTCATTTGGGAGTATGCTCATGTATGAAATCTGAATCGATCTTCGAATTATTAGGTATGTAATTTTCGAGGACGAAATTTTTTTTTAGGGGTAGATAATGTTATGACTCGGGTTTTTAAAACTCAAATCTTATGACCTTAGATGAGGTGGACCACCAAACGATGTGCAAGCTCTACACCCGATCACACCCCACCTCACTTAAAAAGCAATTAGATCCGTTTTGGCCTCTTGCCTCTTGAAAACCCAACTCCCCAAAATTCACCTCTCTTTCCTTTTAAGACTTTTCCCAACCGTGTTCTCCCTCTTTCTCTTTCTATATCTCACGATCCCCAAAGCTAAACCCTCTCCTTCTATTAATACCCCTCTCTCTTTCTATCTCTTCATTGTCTCTCTCTCCCCTTTAACCCTCTTTTAGCCACAACGCCTCTCTCTCCTCAACTCTCTCCCTATCTCTTATATTTCCCTCTCTCTCTCTCCCCCATTAAGATAGCAGCCCAAGCAGCCATCAACTGCTGCAGTTAAGGAAAAGCTCTCTCCCATCCTTTTTCTCTCCCTCTCTATGTATATGCATATAAATCTCTCTACAACCGACAGCCCCTTGCAATTACACATCCACCTCCTTCTCCCTCTAACTATTTAATCCTCTCTCTCTCTCTCTTAAAACTCTATAGCAAGCAACCACTCGGGTTGCCTTGATTCTCAACCGCCCATTCTACCCTACCAATCTCTCACCTTACACCTCCTCTTTTGGCAAAGCAAAACCAACAGTTTTGCAGCCATCACCCGTCCCAACCACACCTCATGATTACATGAGACCGGACCTATTCTATTCGACCCCCAAAAGTTGATCTTATTGCTTGCAGGTGTTTTTGATTCGATTGTTGTTGAGAAAGAAAGAGGGGGGATCTACTATTGCGGCAGGGCATGGACCGTGTCGATCCAAGCCGAGTATTATGCCGCAACATTTCGGTCTTGCTCATCGCACCAAAACTATGTCGAACCAGCTGCTCATCCCCCATCTTACCATCAATATGCCATCGTTGGATCATTGTTTCTTCATACGCCGCTCCCTAGATCGTCGACTCAATGTAGTACTATGTCGAGCACCACGTACACTTAAGAACACTATTGCCGATCAAATTGTAGAGATCCAAAGAGGAGGCCGCAAAACTAAATAATAGTTCAAAGTACAAATTTTGGTCATCTTCGCTCATCAACTCGGATCACCCGAAATCACACGCAATCCTCGCATGAGATCGGACATTAAAGCTAGATTCGTGCCTATCAAACCGATCAAAAGCTCTTATTAGGTGGGTGCCCTTCTATCCATCCAAATCTACACATTTACACTTTTTTTAAATGTGATGAATATATAATGATTTTAGGAAAACTAATTTTCCTAGGTTTTGTATGGATTCACAAAACGGTTATGGTCAAAGGGTGACCCTATGGTTGAACCTATCGGCCGAAAACTATAGTGCACTATTCCCTTTCACATGCCACCCAAGTGTGTCGGAAAAACAGATCTCACATCAAGAATGGACCGCTGCCCTGTTTTATTTTTGTTGTGCACTCGATGTGGAGGTCTAAGTTTGACTGTTTCAGTTTTGATGATCCGATCAATTTTTGACCTCGGTCAAACCTTAGACTCCCCATAAAATTTGATGCTTTTTACATCTAATGGCTCACATTGATATGATTGTATTTATTTTCATGAACTTTAGTATTCAAAAAACCTATAGATATATTAATTTTACACTTAGAAGATTTCCTGCACTTGTTTTGAAAATCTGCACTTACAGTGGCCAAAGGGTCCAGTTTGACCCATTAAATTAAGCGAACCACAAACGTATGATTTGAGGCCGGTAGATCTAAATAAAGATTATTTGGCCATCTGTTAAATCGATGGTCAGATTTTGATTATAATAAATAAACCTTGATCTTTGCATCACAGCATAACCATAAAAATTCCTGCACTTTATGCTTATGACGCCTTAGTCTAGGGTCTGATTTGACCCTTTTAGATCTCAAGTTTTGGGTCAAATCAGGCCAGTGGTCAAAACCCACTTTTTCTTACACATATGGTTACCAAACTCAGTGTCCCATATCCGATTTATTCAAATCCTTAAAATGCACCTTAAATATCTTTAAGCCTGTATGGAAATTGAATTATTCAAGACCCCCAAACATCGGAAAGGTCCATGGGCCTTATGGGCCCGCCTAGTCTATGGACCCTTAATGGGCTAGTATACCCAATGTAGTTAAACGCACGTTTTTAAAATCGCGGACTCAAACCTTTTGAATAGGCCCAACTCACCTTCTAAGCTTAGGACAACTATTTAGGTACATCTTCTACCCATGCTATGAAGGTATACGTATCTCGAAAATCGTACAACAGGGATCCGACGGTTGAAACTTATTTGAGTCATATGAGGGTCGATACTTGGCCAAATTTCACAAACGATCAATTCGTTTTCATCAGATCGATAAGATCTATATGATGAGACTAGTCTAACATCACTTTTTAATACACTTTCTGGTACTCACGTACCTTTTTTTTTTTTTTTTGGTCGCCTTTTTCTCCTTCTTAATGATGAGTGAGGCATTTTTGAATTACAAGTAATATTAATTTTCTTTATGGTTAGATGCTTTCTTATTATATGTTTCATTTGCTTTGTTTGACATTCATCAGTTAGAAGTACGTTAGGGCATATGTATGTTAAGAAAAAAAAATAAGATACGACACACAACTTTTAAGCCTTCGTCATGGTGGGGTATCTTTCACAGTCACGTGAAACTTGGAATGTAGGCATCTATGTACGGATGCAACTCCTCTATGGTAGTATGGGATGCCACACGAAGTACATTCAGGTTACTATGGAATTCGTCCCTTGGAAAGCGTGATTTGTGAAGCCTATCGCACTGTGGCTCATTCTAATTAAGTTTAAGAAAAGATAGAATATAAATATATTAAGCTACGAGATGTTGAGAAAGTGGAGACTTAAGCCCACACAAATATGAAAGCGGAGAGGGGACCTAAGCCCAAAATCGAATAATATTATGATATATTAAAATACGCTGTGAAGGCCAGCTAAATATGAATTAAGTTTTTACACATGCCATGCCTTGCGTGCCACCGCAAGATCCAACATCTGCAGCCAAGACGGGTCTGAAGGACACTATGATAGCTTTGTCTCGAATTAAGGGGACATTGTGATTACTATGCGTGCAACCTCATCGAGCTGGATGATGGTTTATGTTATGATATGGGGGTTAGGTAGTTATCTACACGTGGACCTCGCGTGATAAGCTCGAGCAGCGATTCTGGCACATATCGTTTAAATAAGATAAGTAAGATATGAAGTACATTGTGTAGGCATATGGAGTAATAATAAGACTTTCAATATGTCACGTAGGTTAAGTTGACAAGACAAGTAAGAAAAGTATAAGCATTAGAAGCATCATATGCACTGAAATATGTTACGTTCTTTCAATTTTATAGTTTTATAGTTATGCAATGATTATGAGAACTTTTATTATGCTGTTTATATAAATTTTTAAGGATTCACCTTCACTCACAAGGTTGTACCCACGATCACCTGAGTAGATTGTGGTGGATCGATTGTGCAACCTACTGAGTTTATGTGACTGAGTAAACTCACCCCACCAAAAAACTAATAGTTGCAGGTAAAAATATGGACTATATTGCCCGATGGACTTGATGCATTGGAAGATGATACGGATTTTAAGGGTGATGACCTGGATGATCAGTTAGACGACGTCAGGTATATATATTAATTGTTTAGAAAGATCTTTCAGTAGTTGCCCGAACCCCTCTATTTTTTGTCAGTTTGTTTAATGGACTCGAATTTTCAATATAAGCTTATTGAAGAGAATTTTTAATATGAGAAGAAAGTTTGATTCACGATTTTTGGAAGTCCAATTTTATGTAAGATCTTACAAGATATGTTTGTCCGCTTATCGCCTTAACAAGCATGCGGGGTCATGACATGGGATTCTAGGCCCTCGAGATCGGATAGGATTCTGGGTCGTGACACTATGACTTGTTAAGTCCTCATTAAAGGATTGGGTTCTCTAAAATGAGAAATCATTATGGTAATTAGGTATCTTGTGTGTATGTGTTCTTGACTCCATAGGGAGCGACAACGTACTATGAAACTAAAAGACCTTAGTTAATTTTTGGGGATGAAAATTCCTAAAGAGGGGAGAATGTAATGTCTCAAAAAAATTTGACCTTTGAACAGTCCGTCTCGATGTGCATGCCCGATTGGTCGAGCACCTGATAAGATAAAATATTAAATTATTAATGTGAGTTAAGTAAAATTAAGTTTTTAAATGAAAAAGGAAAGATTGAGATGTGTATAAATAGTTGATGAGGTAGTATACACTGAGGTTCGATGTATGTGCTTAACACCCAAGTTAGAGCTTTAAAGTATATAAGTTAAAAGATAAAAGACTTTACTTCTCTTGTCTTGATTGTTGAGAATGAGTAAATGAGAAGAGAAAGAAGGAAGTTTGTTTGAATGCGTGTGTGTGCATGCAAGATCGGAAAGTGCGTGTGAATAGGGGGTTTTGGATCGAAGAGAAATCCAAGTGCCAACCTATGCAAACCTTGCTTGAAACGTTAACCGTGGTTCGAAGAAATTGATCAACTCAAAGGTAAGAATTAGGTTAAAGTTGTGGATTATATGTGTATTAGTTTGTTGTTAAGCATGTGTGTGAGGAAATCAGAAGAAAAGAGGTTAAGTTTTAAAGAAAATGAGTTTGAGAAGTTAGAACCCCTAATTGGGAAGAATTTGGCAAAGCCGATCGATCAAAATAAGTGATCGATCGATCGATTTTGTCAAGAGTGAAAGTGTGAAGGTTTCTGGAGAAATCGATTGATCGAAATTAATTTTGATCGATCGACTTGTAAACCGATCGATCAATTCAAGCACTGATCGATCGATTCAAGCACGGATCGATCGATTCAAGCACTGATCGATCGGTTTCCCTTAACACACACACACCATTTTTCATAAATCGATCAGTTTCCCTTAACACTCAAAATGGTGTGTGTGTGTGTGTTAAGGGAAACCGATCGATCGATTTGGGAATCGATCGATCAAGATGTGTCGACGGGCTCCAGATCAGGTCGACAGGTTTGTGATGAGTTTGACAGGATGAGATTGGTTTCTAAGTAAACTGATCGATCGATTTTGAGAATCGATCAACCGATTTGGAAATCGATCAATTGATTTTGGGAATTGATCGATCGATTTAGGCAAATTCAAGATTTTTTTTCTATTTTGTTTTGAAGGCATTGGAGAGACTTGGTATCTTCTTATTTTACATCACTTCTTATGTGACAGCCCGAATTTCGGCACCCCGAAATTTGGGCCATCAGCACGACCCTCAAGGCCGTGCCCTGAGTTCTTTACGATACATTGGTATATACAAGCCAAAACTGTAATTAGGGCGCACGTAGCTACTCTAAACAAGTTCTCATATATAAAAAAAACATGGTATCGAAAAGCAGTCCTTGTCCCATGCCAATTCATGGGCATAAGAACTTTCCCAAAACCATTGGTGATAACTGTTCATCCTAGACGTTTTAACAAAAGAAACGGTATTTAAATACATTTGAATAAAGAGGCTTGACATACCAAGCCATACCTAAAACTCTCAACTCACTCTCAAAGTATGCAGTGGGTTTCCTAGAAGAATTCCTCAGGAGGAGGTTCTGACTCTTCTGTGGGCACGTAATCCGAATCCCCTGGATCTGCGTCTCCAAAAGTCTCTGCTGCCGCTAGTCCTGGACCTGCGACGTATAGTCTAAGGGGGGTGAGCTACATCCTAGCTCCGTAGGGAAACAAAAGAACATATAGATTAACCTTCACACATATGTTAGCAGTTTTAAAAGCATAAATTATCGAATAACATTTATGGAAAACAGTTGAATAACTGAAATAAAAATAATGATTTCGATTGTCACTTTGCATGGTTTTGTTTAATCTCCTTGCTGGTTTAGTTGTGAATTTGGCCCAAATCTCTTAAATCTTAACTTAAGTAGTCCCCGAGAAATATAGCATCGAGCCCCGATGGAATACCTGCCATCGTCGTCTAACTAGACAGTTGTTATATGTATTCCCTGGGAATACTGTCCAAGCCCCTTTCTCATAGGTGGCGGGGTCTATTCTTAAATCTACATCCCTGGGATGTGCTATGAATGCACGGATTGGCCGCCATACCGGTCACGGATATCCTGCCGAGTCAGTCGTGGGTATCCCGCCACGTCGGTGGGGTATTCTAATCAAACCTTAAATAATAAAAATATCAAATGTGCTCTACATATAGTTTATTCACCGTGATTGTGCTAATTATATTACATCAGGCCTCATCACATTACTTCCGTTTCACTGTTAGTTTTCATCTGCATCCCTGGGATGCCCCTGATTCCATTGCATTCTTCAGATGTTTACTTTATAATTTTTCGTCTCCTGGGGACCTCAAGACTATCACGTTTGAAACTCACTCACACACCCTTTTTCATAATGACCATGCAGTACTTGACTATTTAATTGAATTACACTACACATATGAATTGACGGAATAATGCACATGTTTCAAGAGTATTCCCTACCTCGACGAATTTCAAGGCATGCCTTCTCGTAGAGGTTTACACTTCATGATCATACGTCAAACCTACATTTCATGTATTTAGAATATGCTTAGAAAGGTTACTAGAATCATTGGAGTGCATAACCTCCATGTTTCTTGTACCCATAATTTCAAGAACTGAGTGGTACCTCGCGTGAGCAAGCAAATTTCCTCGCTCGAGCGGTCACTAGACCTCGCTCGAGCAGTCACTTGACCTCGCTGGAGTGGTTAAATCGAGGTCACTCGAGCGGTTAAATCAAGCCGCCTGAAGCTTTACTGGGGACCTCGCTCGAGCGAGCTTCCCTTTTGTTTTGGGGACCGCTCGAGCGAGCCCAGAGCTATATTTTTACTATTTATCCTCGCTCGAGCGAGCCCCTTAGACCGCTCGAGCGAGGAGCGATGATTTTTGCTCCTCGATCTGATCGAGAATACTATTCCTCCCTTCATTCAAACCTTAATATCATTAAAATCATTCAACCAACATTCTTCCTATTATTTAAAACATGCCTAAGCATCTATCATGCCTTTAACATACCTCCGACGATGAGTCTCGCGCAAGTTCGATTTAAGATTCGAAATTCTACTAGGCTAACAGGTCTCCAAGGTTCCTCCTCCAGCCTTTTCTCCAACTCTTCCGCCGATTTAAGTCCCAACGAAACCCTAGTTCTTTACTAGGCTCTTCTTTTCTTTCTCTCTATTTCTCCTTCTCTCTATTTAGGTTAGAATAGAGTTACGTAAGGGCTCTTCTCTCCTCTCTCTTTCACTTATATACTTATAAGTTAGGAAAATACTAGTGTGTTTCCCACATACACACATAGTGTCTACAGGTTCGTTTTGGTTTCCCTGTGAAACACATATACATGTATATAGTGCATGACGTGTATGTTTCCCAAAAATCTGGGGTTGTGACATCTTACATATGAACTGTAATTTGATGTGTTTAGGTATGAACATGTGTGAGAGGCAAGCTTGGAATGAGAGGTCTTCGTCTTAGCTTCTCGTCAAGGTAGGGAAAACTCCGTAATATATATATTCAATTATAATAAGCATGTATGTAGTGATACGATAAGAGTATATGTGTGTTATACGACTTTATCCTTGTGTTAGCATGAATTTCATTCATAGCTCTTGAACATGTAAATTCTGCGTGTATGTGCACTAAGAGAAAAACTATGTTTTTGTGTGTGTGTGCCATCAGAAATATGTATGTGACATCAAAAGGATGTAAATGTGTGTTTGACATTAAATTGATGTGAATAAGATGTGTGTGCAAGTTTTAAAAACTTCAAACTATTATAAATTACCACAAACTCACGGTGATAAACTATATGTAAATTTTACACTTTGATTTAAGATTCATGTGTGATACCCTATCGACGCGATGGTATAATCGTGACCGATACGACGGGATATCTGTAAGTGTGCTCTGGTACGGCAGGATATCCGTTCTTTGATTACCATTCTGTGGTAATACTTCATGCGGACCAGTCACCTCTTTGTACGGACTTGGGATAAATCTGTGTGTGAATTGTTCATTGAACGACAATGATTGGGGTTTTCCATCAATAAATCTATGCGGCTCTCTATGCTATATATGCTTGAGAGAATATTTAAATGATTGTTTTAAGTTTTGTACAGTAAGAACAAGTCTTTGAAATCATGATAAGTGTGCTTTAAAATATGCTTCCGATATTTATTTTTGTCAATTTAAATACTTTTAAATTGTGACTTTCAGTAAAAAAAATGTGCTTTGAATTATTTCATGAAAGATATGTGTGATGTGATTTGAGATATACATATTAATTATATTTCCCTATTGAGCTTAGATGTTTGTTCATCCCTCGACTATACGTCACAGGTACAGGTATTAAGGCGGAGACTGAGGACCTAGATCCTGAGGACCCAGAGTACGTGCCAGAGGAGACTGAGCTCCCTTCTGACGAGTTCTTTTACGAACCATCTTTGGGTGAATACTATTGTCACTGATGGTTCGGTTCGGTTCTTTTGTTCATGCGATTGGCATAAGATTATAATCGTCTTTTGTTAATTATTTGGTTTCGTTATTATATAGAAATGGAGATTTATTTTTCTTATGATAACTCAATCTGCTTAGTTAGAATGCATGCTTTGTTTCCGCTTTCTGTGTGGATGTGTCAAGTGTTCGGTATGTTCCGGGATCGATCTTATTGACCATCTGACGGCACGAGTTTTCGAGTGCAGAAATTCGGGCTGCCACAACTTCTGCAGTAGAAAACTATTTATTCAATAGTAGATGCTTTCCATAATCAAGATGGTATTGCAAAATGCTTTGTGAAAAGAAAAACATACCACGATCAATCATTTTTCATAATCATATTCTCTTCCTAACAGTTTTAATAAGAATCATGCGATAATTATGCTTGCTCATATGCTCAAATATATAATATGTCGTCAAGAATCAAACTACTTTTAACTTTATACAGGAATTCCAATTATCAATCATGATTGTGTAGAGATAAAAGAGCAAGTTCTTATATAGGTATACTTGCATATTTATAATATCAACATGCAACAATGTCTCGTAGATGTATTCCACTTCCTAAGATTTCAATTCATAATTATAGGGTCATATGTACTTGTATTTATATCGTATCTAAATAGTACTAATTAATTAAATAGAACAGGGTGATAATGGTGGGGCACTTGCTTTGATATACGCTCTCCCGCTAATTGCGAAGGGGGTAGTTGAAGTTCGGGTTGCCCAAGGTGTTGCCTGAATGAGAACAAGGGTGTGTTAACGCTAAGCGATGTTTCCTTAATAAAGAGAGGATGAAAACGCGAGAGGTAATGAGTAGCGAGAGGTGTAACTACCGGTCAACGCGATTAGAGTAGGAATGATCAAATTGCATCATGACACTAAATAGGTTGCAAAAAGGGGTAAGCAGAAAAAAGTCATTTTCATTACCCATAATATGGGTATATATTTTTAACAAATATTACAAATTAAACGAAATAAAAATGACTGAAAATATAATTAGTAATTAATAAATAATATTTAAAGCCGAAAGAATATTAATAATTTGCTCTTTTAATTTAAATAAATATAATAATTTATAATAAATAAAATATATTTTATAATAATATAACCGACATGAAACCTAATAGATAAATATATTTATAAAATATTTTATAATTGATTAGTGGCCCAAAAATATTCCTAACAACATTTGGGTATAAACCCTATATTTTTTATAGAAAGATAAAATGAAATAAAATAATAGGTCTTTAAAATAATAAATGTAATACATACATACATATATATAGGTTTTATACCTTATATTATATTTAAATATATATATAATAAAATAAAAGGATTAAAGTCACTGGTTGTGGTAAAACAGAGAGGAAAAGTGTGACGACCCGACTTTTCCAATCCCTCAGGTATAGGAAAGGCCGGTTCGCCAACCTATCGAATAAACGATAAGCCGGACAAACAGGGCACATATCAGAGTAAAGCGCAATAAATATCCATAGCTAAAATAGATGCGGAAGCAATTAAAAGTAAAGAACCACCGATGATGGCCGACCATCATCGAAACATCGCTCATAACGGAAATCAACGTCAAGTATAAAACTATGATATCCAACTAAAATGGGCCCACAAATTCAAGTCTAACTCTCACCACAAATAAGAAAATCAGTAAGTTCTATACTGGGAAAAACTCCTCAGGAGGAACCTCAAGCTCTTCCTCAGGCACGTAGTCAGGATCAGTCTCACAGCCCTGAATAGTCACGTCAGTACCTGAACCTGTGACGTATAGTCGGAGTGAACTAACCAACAAAGCTCAGTAGAAGAAAGACATCTACGGCATTTTACTTTAACTAACATGGTTTCAAAACAAATATCGGAATATAGCTTGTCAAACCTATAAGCAGATAATAAACTGAATTTAGGTGCAGAAATCATATGTAAGATTTATTTCTAAATGTGTGAAAACAGTTTCAAGAACGAATCTGATGTTTGATGTCTTAGTTTCTCTAACTTCTATATGCAAAGTTCAGTAAATCATGACTTAATCCTCAACTTAAAATACCTCCCAAGTAAACTATATCTCGAGAGCAGGAATATAGCCGATGGGAACCCCTACCTACCATCGTCGTTCATGAACCCTTTTTCAGGATGCAACAAGCCCCTGAGTAATGAGGGAAACTTGTGCCAGGAAATTGTTCAGAAATTTTTGAGGGGTCGTTCAGGTCAATCATAAAACAAATGCAGATACTAATATAAATCAGATGCAAGTCTCTTATACATAGTTCAGGTTCTTGATTTCAGATTTTCAGAGCTTAAGCAGATTCAGGTTTCAGGATTCAGGTAGATTTAGATTTTTAGTCATCCATATCAATTTCAGTTTACAGATGTGATTTCAATGGCATATGCAAGTTCAAAGATTTTAATTCAAAATATCCATGCGAATTAAAATAGAATACTGTAAAGATGAGATTCTCCTACCCAAAACTCGGAGTTATGCGAAGTCAAGCAAAGTCCTATTGATAGCCTCTCGTCCTCAATCTATATCACAATATACGTTCATGCATTAAGATAAACTCTAATTACTAATAATATAGACCTATTTAAGCGTTTCCTCAAAAACAAGTCAAAACAGGCAAGTTGCGCCAATCCTAGAATTTAACGTAACATTCTCATATATTTTTGACTATCAAGACGATTTATCCATGAGTTGGTCAAAACATAAAAGTTGTAGATTTTTCTATTAGCTTTCCAACGCAAAATGAATCGTCTCAATCGGAGTTCGGGATAAAACGTTATGACTAAAATACTAAGGCAATGTCGGAGTTCAGCAATACCTCGCTCGAGCGATGATAATAGCTCGCTCGAGCGATTTGATGTAACATTCTCATATATTTTTGACCATCAAGACGATTGATCCATGAGTTGGTCAAAACATGAACGTTGTAGATTTTTCTATTATCTTTCCAACGCAAAAAGAATCGTCTTAATCGGAGTTTGGGATAAAACATTATGACTAAAATACTAAGGCAATATCGGAGTTCGGTGATACCTCGCTCGAGCGATGATAATAGCTCGCTCGAGCGATTTGATGTAACATTCTCATATATTTTTGACCATCAAGACGATTGATCCATGCGTTGGTCAAAACATGAAAGTTGTAGAGTTTTCAATTAGCTTTCTAACGCAAAATGAATCCTCTCAATCGGAGTTCAGGATAAAAGGTTATGACTAAAATACTAAGGCAATATTGGAGTTCGGTGATACCTCGCTCGAGCGATGATAATAGCTCGCTCGAGCGATTTGACGTAACATTTTCATATATTTTTGACCATTAAGACGATTGATCCATGAGTTGGTCAAAACATGAAAGTTGTAGATTTTTCTATTAGCTTTCCAACGCAAAATGAATCGTCTCAATCGGAGTTCGCGATAAAAAGTTATGACTAAAATACTAAGGTAATGTCGGAGTTTGGTGACACCTCGCTCGAGCGATGATAATAGCTCGCTCGAGCGAGCTACAGCGACGCGATTTCGCTGGTTTTCACCCGAATCGAAACCCATACATCCCAAAGCAAAACCCATGGCTAATCTAATGATTTAATCAAAAAGTTTAATTAAAACGTACCTTCAATCTAAGGATTCCTAGATTAGAAATGAGTCACGCGAATGGAGCTTCGGAACGAAACCGACGGGTTTCCTCAACGATTTGCGCCGCGATCGATCCCACGAGTTCACAGAGACAACTCCAACACGCCCCCAATGATCTCAACCTCTCCCAATAGCCAACTACGAATCCAAGGTTGATTCAAGTTCTTTCTAAGGTTTAAGTGTTTTCAACAAAGAGGGTTCTAGAGAAGGAGGTTTTCTAAACCGATCTCCTACGATGATTGAAGAAGAGAGAAGACGGAGTTTCACACGGTTGGGTAACTATCAAACGACTACGGTTCTTCACGGCACTCACGTCTCTTCCTCTCTTAACCAAACCTAGTATAATACGGGAATGCAATTCCTTCTTATAATAGGATTGCTCACAAAGTTAAACACACACACACATCTTATGTATTATACACTTCTAATTTTAAAACTCAAGTCCGGTGTTGAGCGGCCACACCGAGGTCGGTGCACAACTTTCGCACGAGGGTCCAAATGGGCTCTAAATTAAAATCTGTCCGCACAATCACATCTAGATAAAAATCCAAAACAAATGGTGACGTCGGTTGCCGAGCCGAATGCACACACAGGGTCAGTCTAACTCGAGTTCAAAATACGGGTCTTTACAAAAAGGGTTATATAGATTTTATTCCCTTTATTATATTTATATGCATAATAAAATAAAATAAAAAGAGGGTATTAAGGTCGCCGTTTTGTAACAAAAGAAAGGATATGGGTTGTGGCTGATGGAGGCACGGGAGGAAGAAAAAGAGAGATTGGTGGAGGGGTGAGGGGAAAAATATAGAGGAAAATTGGAGTGAAGATTTCGTTGTTGAGTTCGGCATTGCTGGTGATGGAAATGACGTCGATTGTAACTACGATGGCGAAAGATAGTCGCGAGGGCGTGCATGATTACGACGAGCGCGCGAGCATCGAAATGGACGACAATGGTAGTCTTCGATGATCTTCGCCGAAGATTGGATCGGTCGGAAATAAAAAGAACACGAGAAGATGAAGAAGAAGAAGAAGAATGCCTTACCAGAATTCTTGAATCATGGAGGAAGAAGGTAAAAATCCCTCAATCTTATAGCCAAGCCGAGATGGGTGGGCGGCAGGTAATGGTGGGAGTTTATCGCCAGGGCGGCGACGAACTGTAGTAGGATTGCAAGTCTCAAGCTCTGCGTCCGATGCAGATGTGATTGGGGGAAAAGAATTTGGAGTTGAGCAATGACAACAAGAGAGTTATAAGAGATTTGGTTGGGTCTAGGTTGGACAAAGAAATGGGTTGGGTCATGCTGGGCTTGGGTCCTCATAGAAAAAGAGTCCCGTTTACTCAGGACACATAAGATTTACGCCAGATTAATAGGAGAATTAGTTTCTCCATAACGTTGAGTAATCCGAACATTACGAGATCTCTTATGCACCTATAAAAAGGGGGCTTACCGCCACCTGCAAGATATCGCAAATATCTTATGAATGTAGCAAGGTGTACATCCATTCACGCTAAAAGCACTCACGTTATCGGTAATCTCTAGTCTGACGAATCTCGCATTGATCCGGTTCACATCCGACACGGAGATTTAATTTACTTTCATTGGCATCAAAGCACATCTATCGTCGGATATCTGGTCGCTTCGCCGTCGATTTGTTGTCATCGTATTGCTTCAGCTTCAGGGATCATCTTTTGCACGTCCAATCTGGCCATTGGATCTTTGGGCGTCAGATTTGTGGATCTTTGGTTGTTTCTCACCATTTGATCTTCTATCGTCGTCAGATTTTTAGTTATTTTCTCGCTGTTCGACTTACTCAACCTCTACATTTGTTTTTTCAAAGGGAACCAGAGTTTGTTGGGAAGATTAAAAGGTGGTCGACTTCAAAAATCATTATATCTAATTCATTTTGTGGGGAAGGTAAAAGAGAGTAATCTTTCCTTTAGTTTTTTTGTCTTGGAGTGGCAATCTATTGAAGGTCACGCATACCAATCTCGGAGTTGCAATCTGTTTCAAATCACGCATACCAAAGAATTTTTTGAGTAAGCAAA
Organism: Chloranthus sessilifolius; assembly: GCA_021018995.1. NCBI lineage: Eukaryota > Viridiplantae > Streptophyta > Magnoliopsida > Chloranthales > Chloranthaceae > Chloranthus > Chloranthus sessilifolius. The sequence goes on along the minus strand of CM037597.1, from coordinate 24,448,899 downwards.
GCCCAAGCCGTATAGTCGAGTCAAGAAATTTAAGCTACGCTAGATGCAGTATTTTTCAATAACACTTTGGTATCGTATATTATCCTTAGTATTTTCGTGATATCTTGTTCGTTAACAATCAGATTGTCGATCCGTCTGCTCCTACAAACTTCTTTAACCAAGACACATCTACCCACACCACTGAATCAACGTTCAAAGGTTGTTGTACTGTCGAATCAGAATAGGGTTCTTTTCACACTCAATCGGTAATCTCTTTGGAGCGCACTCTGGTCAATATTCTTTAACCCTCATCCCTTAATTTACTATTTGAAAAGCAGTATAGGCAATTTAGATTTTCCTTTGACACACAGTATAGTCATTCACAAAGTTTCTAAATTTGATAAATTAAACGGCTTAAATTATGACATGTGGAATCGTAAAATTGAATACCTATTAATCCTCGAGTGCATACACTACCTGAAATCAAATTCCCTTGTTCTCGGTGATATACCATCTAGGGAAGATAGAAATATATTTGATAAATTTGAGCAAGATGATTTAATTGCAAAAACTTCTATTTTAACATTTATGCAAAATGATTTGATAAAAATTTTCGAGACTAATGATACCACCAAAACCATGATGGAAGTCATTGCCCAAAAATATGATACCGTGATTGAAGCCCACATTCAGTTACTCCAACAATATAATTCCTATAAAATGAAAGAAGAAAATAACATTGTTAAACATGTCAATAAACTGACAGTAATGACTCAAGATCTAACTGCTGTAGGTAACTCAATCAATGTAAGAATGAAAATTTCAAATATCCTTAGTAGCCTACCTCCCTCATAGTCCATAATTACTACTGACTTAAGATTGAATGGTACTGTTTTAAACATGATGGATATTCCTTTGAAATTGACCCTTGAACAGGAACACTTGAACCAAAATAAAAAGAGTGAATTAATGATAATTCAAGATCCACCTAAATTTCAAATCAAAATAAATTCAAGGAAAAATTTAATGGAAAAGGAAATAAATCGTTTCATCAAAAGACCAAACCTGTTACACCCAAAGGAAACTGTTTCAACTATGGGAAGCCTAGACATTTCAAAATGGATTTCCCTCTATAACCAAAAGATCATGGTAGTGGAAGCTGGAGTAAAGGTGGAAGGCGTGAGATCATGTGTATTGTCTTAGAATGCCTGTTTGCTGACCAAGATATCAAAGGTTGGTGGATTGATTCGCAACCGTCACATCGCAAGCTCTAAAGCACTATTTGAGGATTTCATGGGGATTAAGGCAGGAGAAAAATGAATAACATGGGAAATAACACCTACTCTGATGTGTTGGGTGTGGGAACCTATAGGTTGAATGTGGGAACGATTGATTCTATTTTCACGAATGTTTACTTTGTGCTTAGTATGAGGCGTAACATTGTGTTTGTATCTTTCTTGATCCTCAAGGGTTTTGATATACACTTCCAATCGGTTAAAGTATCCATCGGGAAGCATGGCCGTATTTTGACATAGAGACATTTGGTTATTGAGCATAACTTATTTGTTCTTGATGTAACCGAAAATATTGGCAATAAAAATATTATTACTTCTTCTTATATTGATTATGCTAATGTAGTTGATTCTTATATATGACATCTTAGGTTAAGACATAAAGGTAAAGATCAAATAATGAGATTAATTAATAAGAGATTAATTTCTAGCTTAGACAAAATAGATTTTGAAACTTGTGCATATTATTTATCTGGTAAAATGGCTAGAAAACGTTTTCCTAAAGGAAAAAGAGCAACAAAATTATTTAATATTATTCATTATGATATTTATAGACATCTAAGTGTTAAAACTTATAGGCATATGGAATATTTCATTACTTTATAGATGGCTTCTCTAGATTTTAACACATCTAATTCGAAATAAATCGGATGCATTAGAAACCTTTAAAGAATATAAAAGGAAAGTCGAGAATCAACTAGGTAGAAATATAAAAGTACTTAGAACCGATAGGGGAGGAGAATTCACCTCAGATGAATTTAACACCTTTTGTAGGAAAAAGGGTATCAAACGCCAAACAATGATGACTTATACACCTAGAACAAAATGTTGTAGCCGAGAGGCGTAATAAGACCCTTGTATACATGACGAGGTCAATGATGTCTCATGTTTATTTGCCTAAATTTTTTTAGGGAGAAGCATTAAATACTGCTATTTATATCATTAATAGAATTCCAACTAAAGTAATAAATTCGACTCCTAATGAGTTATGGACATGTAAAGAACTTGATCTAAATTACCTTAGAAAGTGGGGATTAGTGGCGCCTATACTGGTTTCATATCAACTTAGAGATAAATTAAAAGAAAAAACTATCAGATGTAACTTTATTGGCTATTCCGAAAGTTCTAAGAGTTACAGATTTTATCATAAAGATAAAAGTTTAATTGAAAGTACGGACTCTGAGTTCCTTGAGAATCTCAGAGATGAGAATACACCTACATTTTCTGATGATCCTTTAACAATAGTAAATGACGAAAATGAACCAACTCTTGTAGGATCTAATCCCATTGATGAATCAATACAATCTCCTCGCATGTGTGGCCATAAAAAGACTAGAACTTTTTCATCCTTCTTAGATGATTTTTATGTTCATGTGAATGAAGAGTTAGATTTAGATGAAATGAATGATCCATTAGATTATATTGATGGGAACAACTCACAAGAATCCAAACAATGGTTAGATGCTATGAATGATGAAATTAATTCAATTGAAAAGAATAAAGTATGAGAACTATGCGGATTGCCTGATGATAGAACACCCATAGATTGTAAATGGGTATTAAAAAAGAAATTTAAATCTAGCAGGCCTATAGACAAATATAAGGTTAGGTTAGTAGCCAAAGGATTCAATCAAAAAGAGGGAATAGATTATGTTGACACATATTCTCCCGTAGTAAAATTTATGTCTATAAAGATCATATTGGAGATAGTTGCCCATTTCGATCGCGAACTGTTCCAAAATGGACGTTAAAGCCGCATTCCTCAATGGAGAATTAAAGGAAACTATTTATATAAAATAATTCATATGCTTTGAGATTGAAGGGCATGAGGATAAGGTGTACAAGTTGAAAAGATCCTTACACGGGTTAAAACAATCCTCACGTCAGTGGTATCTAACTTTTCATAATGCAATCCTTAAAATGGGATATGTGATTAATCAATTTAATCATTGTGTATATGTATTGAAAAGTTAAAGTACTTTTACAATAATATCTTTATACGTGGATGACATTCTTCTAGCTTGAAATGATTGAAAATGATTGAGAAAATCAAATCCTGTCTGGGTTCTCAATTTGAGATGAAAGATATAGGAGAGACATCATTTATTCTAGGTATAAAGATAATTAGAGATAGAGAAGCTAAAATGTTATACCTAAGAAAAGAAAGATACATAGAAGCTATTTTAAAATAATTTAGTGTGGACAATATCCATCCCACGTCAACTCTCATAGAAAAAGGATTAAAATTAAGTAAAACCCATAGTTCATCAAATGGACAAAATAAATTGAATGTTCCTTATGCTCAAGCTGTTGGGAGCTTGATGTATGCTATATGATGTGAACTAAACCCGATCTTAGTTTTACAGTAAGTGTGGTTTGTATATACCAAAGTAACCCGGGTCTAAGCACCTACAAGCAGTAAAACGAATATCAAGATATTTAAAAGATACAAAGTATCTTAAGATATGTTTTCAAGCTAATGAACTTAAGGTTCAAGGCTATTCGGATGCTGATCATGCTGGAAATAAGGATGACGAAAAATCTACCTCAGCTCATATTTTTCTCTTCGGAGGTGGTATTGTTTCTTGGTCTAGTAAGAAATAGGGTTGTATTGTCTGTCATACTCAAAAAGTCAAGTATGTAGCTTGTAGTGTTGCTTGTACTTATTCCCTTTGGATAAAACGTTTCATAGCTTATATGGATCTAGATATAGTTAACGAGTTTGTGCACATATTTTGTGACAATGAAGCTGCAATTAGACTGATTGAAAGTGGGTCAAATAACTCTGAAGGTAAATATTATCACAACATTCAAGATATAGTTGAGAAAGGTGAAATGACTGTGAGTCATTTACCTTCAAGCAATATGATTGCTGACCCTTTGACTAAAAGTCTTACTGCAAATTTTTTTTTAAAGCATGTTAGCTAAATGGGACTTAGGGATGCCTGAGTCACGAAAATCTAATGCACATACTATTTTATTATAAAGAGCATATCCGTTTTTAGCGTGAAAAATTACATGATCTAAATTTTTAATTGTGAAGGGCATATCCGCCAAGAGCGTGAAAAACCTCATAACTAGAAATACTTTCATAAAATGTACATTAAAGATAGTAGGAGAAATATTTTTTTTAATGGCTCTTATGGCCAAGTGAGAGATGTTGGCACATGTGGCAATATAGCTGTTGTACGCTATCTAAATGAGAAATAGAGTCTCGTTTACTTGGGACACATATGATGTACGCCAAATGAATAGAAGAATTAGTTTCTCCATAACATCGAGTAATCTAAACGTTACAAGATCCTTTGCGCACCTATAGAAAGAGGACTTACTGCCGCCTACAAGATATCACAAACATCTTATAAAGGTAGCAACGTGTACATCCGTTCAAATAAAAACACTCACGTTATCGGCGATCTCCAGTCTCGTAACAAATCTTGCATTAATGAGGTTCACATCCGACGCAACAATATAATATAGTGTCAATTTTGGGCCCAAAATGAGACCACTTTGTAAGTCAATTCTTCAAAGGCTTGTGGCCTAATAATTATTTTTTTATTTATTAATAGGGCTTCGTTTTAGTTTTCATTTGCTATTTTAGCCTTTGAGCCCCAAAATCTCTGGGTCGAACTTGGCTACAATCGGAACCACAAATCTTGAAAAGTCACATGAAACTAGGAAAATAATTTAATTTTTTGTCACTGGACATCCCCAATTTTCGTTCCCACTAGGAAATGTGGCTGTAATCGTCTAAAATATTTTAAAACAATACTTGCAGTTTGCAACTTATCTTTACTCATGTGACATGGTTGACTTGTATCAACGTTTGTCAGCTTATCAAAGTTAATGAAACTTCCTATCAAAAAAAAAAAGTTAATGAAACTTTAGCCGCCCAATTTGTCAAAAGCCGACTTTTACTACTTCAAAGGAACCCTGACATTTGAGATTTGATATGTTATCCATCACATCTGACACCGATATATTCTTGAATAGCTCTATTTGCACGGAAAATAACTCTAAAAGCACCCGTAGGTCCCACCAGTCAAATCATCTATAGCAGAAAGTAAAATGGGTGCTTTTGAAGTTTGGTTGGGGCAATTAGAGGTACCCCTTCTTTGATGGCGTCTCCTGCTGATGCAGCTCTAATTCTTCTCTTGTCGTGAACCTCGAATCTAAAGGGCATTAGAAAAGCTTTGAGAAAAGATAAAAACGAAGCTCTATTTGCACCTACCACACTACTTTATGGGCACGCCTTTACCCAAAATCGTTGGAGGTATTTAATAAAGGGAATATTAGCTAATGGGGACCGCCGCAGAAAAGTTTTAGCCTATTATACTCAATGCAAAAGTTTGAGGTAAAAGGGATTGACACAAAAACTGAGGCTAGAACCTGTGAGATTGAGTTTTTCCAATTTAACGTGCAAGGTGAAATGCTCATCATACCCTTTAAGTTAATATATAAAATTATCGATTCACCCACTGTTATAAAAATTTTAGTTTCTGCTCAACCTATGAGGTTTGCTCTAAATCATACTATGCCCTAGGTTACCCATTACAGCAACTGGAGGACCGGAGGAGGCACCGATTTACCCACCGATTGACCCACCGGTTATCCTTCAAGTTAATATATGAAATTACCGATTCACCCATCATTATAAAAAGCATCGTTTCTGCTCAACCTGTGAGGTTTGCTCTGAATCATACTATGCCTAGGTTACCCATTGCAGCAACGGGAGGACCGGAGGAGGCACCGATTTACCCACTAGTTTGCTCTGAATCATACTATGGCCTAGGTTACCCATTGCACCGACGGGAGGAGGAACCGATTTACCCACTAATTTTCCCACCAGTATAAAACCCATCGTTTAAGCTCAAACCTGTGAGGTTTGCTCCGACGGGAGGAGGCAGTGAAACTCATTGATGAAGTTCGGCATCCGCATCGGTAGATTTTTTCGCATTGTTGAAGCCGGCATTGAAATAGTTCATGGACCGATCAAACGAGGATTGCAATCTCTCAACCAATGAAAAGAGCCCCTTTTGAACTGTAGAAAGTGAGTAATTTGTTGATCGACAGTACTTTTACCAGTTTTCCTCGTTAAATCGCTGCCACAATCAATAGTAATTGTCGATATGAATAAAAATACAGTGATTGAGATGTGTATTTCGACTATTTATTTATTATTTAGTGGACAAATTGATGCATGCAAATAGTCAAATTCCATATATATATATATATATATATATATATATATATATATATATATAAATTGTATATAATTGTTGTTTGAAGCTTATAGAAATTGTATATAATGGTTGTTCGGTTCTTATCTAGTTATATATATATATATGGGTCGAATTACCCAATTTCTATTAATTGGCCCAATATTATTATTTATTAGTGCGGTAGTGAGCAGGTGTTTGGTGAATTTGGAGGGATGTTTCAGTGATTTTGGACTTAGTTTGGCATAAGGTAACAAATGTTCTGCGTTTTTGGAGAAAGGACAGAAATAATGCCGAATATTTCCTCCAACCTCTGTTTCGGTGATATTCGTTGATTTTTGGAGGAACATGCAAGTGTGAACTATATGGTTTAACGTAGTGATAGATCGGAGATGAAAATGCAGGTGATTTGGTTGTGGGTTTGAATATATTTTTGTATAAGTTCGATTTATGTTTTATTTAATTAGTTATTATATTATTCTATGATTTGTAGTAATCATAGAAGAACACGAATAGGATAACAGGAATTGGAAAAGTTTTAAAAAATTTATGACGAAGTTAATATTCACATTTCACCACCATAGAGGGCCTTTTAATAAGATTGGACCCATAGTTTGATTGGCCGAGCAAACCATGTTTCCCTAAGGTAGGTTGTGCGAGAATTGGAGGCGGCTAAGTGAGGAGGTCTCTAATTTATGGGCAATTCTTGTTTTATGCAGCTTTTTAGGGATCATTTTTATAGAGAGGAGGTTTGAAGTAACCTCATTTGGCCACATCCGCGTCTCTATTAACTGCTATGGGCTATTAGATGTGAAAGAAACAATTAGTTTGTATGGGTGTAGCTAATTAATATCCAAAAATCAGTATGTTAAGGGAATGAGGTGCCAAGTTGGTTAATTTTGTTGAAACTGAGGGGTTACTATTGGGTGCTATAGATTCGGCATCTTGATTGTGCAATAATAGGGTATACACAATAAGAGAAAATTAGGTGAAAGCGACATACATGAAAGTCGTTTCAGGCTAATATACGGAAATGAAAATTTCTAAGCAAAAGGGATTTGCACTATTACTAGGGCTGCGAAATCCGGGATTTGCACTATTACTGGGGATGCGAAATCCGGTTCATTAAGTTATTCCGATGTAAAGAGGCAAGGTAAAATCTTCATCCTACCCTTTAAGTTTAAAGCTGAAAATACTGATTTACCGTAGCTATAAGAAAACCCTAAACTGGGGTTCCCATTGCCTTCTTTCTTGTTCTAGGTTCCTATCGCCCTCTTTCTTGGTCTAGGTTCCCATCGCCTTCTTTGTTTGTCCAAGTTCCCATCGCCTAGCTATAAGAAAACCCTAAATCAGGTTTCCATCCCCTTCTTTGTTAGTCCAGGTTCCCATTGCATAATCATTTTGGTGTATACAAAATTAGAGGTTACAATCACCTAGCTATAAGAAATTCTTAAATCGGGGTTCCCATCCCCTTCTTTCTTGGTCCAAGATTCCCATTTCAAAAGTATTTCGGTGTATATGAAATTATAGGTTCCCATCATCTAGCTATAAGAAAATTTTAAATCGGGGTTCCCATCCCCTTATTTCTTGCTCCAGGTTCCCATTGCAGAATGGTTTTGATTGTGAAAGGCATCGACGACATTGGCGGTCCGATTCCGGGAATGTTTTTGGAGAAGGGCAAGCCGGTGACGAATTAGGTTGTCAGTTGTAAGGGATTATTCCTTGATACCCAATGTTAAAGTCAGAAACGGATTGCGTAAGGGGAAGAGGGTAGCGACCCAGTTGTGACAAGCATCGAGGGCGTTCGTCATCCAATTTTGGTGATTGATTTTGGAGTAGGGGAGGTCGGCAATGAATTAGGCCGTAAGTTGCGTTCGATTATTGTTTGATACCCACGAATGTGACGAATATTGTAATATCGCAACCAACGAAAAGAGCCCCTTTTGGATAATTGATTTATTGGTAAGTTAACTGATGATGTCCTAGATATTTATTTACGGTGAAATCAGTCGATATAGTTGGTGATATGCTTGCAGGGTTATGGATTTAGGGTTTATTGACGCCATTTGAATTTGGTTAAGAAATTGAAATTAAAATTTTTGTAGTTAATTTAAATTTATATTATATGTTGTTCATCATATAATTGTTAAAACGAATTGTCGGTACTAATGAAATGCATTTTCGGTGAGGAAGTATAGGGAGATTAGAGATGTGGTATTTTAACCCCATTGTGTGTCATTAGCCCAAATTTGTAAACGATGTGAGTATGAATAATTGTAGCGTAGAAATTGCTTTTTTGGCTTGTTGCCTTTGTATTTGGGTTGTCACCTATAACACGTAATCAGAATACTAGTATGTACAATCCAACGTCTCAGATTGGTCTCCTCTGTGAAACACTCCACAACTCTAGTCACAGGATTCATGTAATATTTTTGAAATTTTCAGAAAGCGAAGAAAATAAATAGATCTTGTTATAAAATATTATTAAAGAATTATTTAGTACTTATAAATTGTTAGAGTTCCGTTAATATTGGTAAGAGCAAGGTAAATTTTATTAAATTTGGCATAAGTGAATAATTTTTGAGTAAGTCTTAGAAATCACCGACATATTTTGGAATTAAATGATCATAATATCAGTATGGTGTGAGATTAAGGAATTGAGGGATGAAAATATGGGTTTGTGACATGGGAGTGATTGAAGATCGAAATTATGGGGGAAATTTAAATAGGTAGTCTGGAAATTCAGAACCTAAAATTCCTGCTCCCAATTAGATAAATAATCGATGGTAGCATGCAGGTGATAAAATAAGTGACGAGTGTCAATTAATAAGGAAGTTATTTCCATTTCAACCTTAGAGTCGCGTATTGATATTAGTGAAATTGGTAGTAGGTATAATGCGCATTTGATAAAATAAAATATGTAATTATGATTCTACTTTATCTGTATATGTTGTGAGTATATCAACTATTATCCACTATAATTTGTCATGTGTAGGTACATTCGATGATGAGTGGTGTGATTGTGCCATTACAATATTGCTATGGCGGAATTGTAATGGTGTAACAACCCGTATTTTGCTACCATTGACTCGTTGACCCTGGATGGTCGTGTGACTATTTTGACCCAAGTCAAACATTTGACCAATGTAATGTAGTCTCGAAAACTATTAGTTATAATTAGAGTACGCGCCAAGTGCATAAAATCCCAAGTCGCACCCTATGTAGAGTGTATGTGTGTTTCTGCACGTTGCACACGAACCAAGCCCAATTTGCGAACTTAGGCCTCTACCCGAATACGCCAACTATGTGGGCTGACAGTTGGGCCAACCAGTTGGGTCTACTAATTAGGCCAACTATATTGGGCTCACTAATTGGGCCGACGATGTGGGCAAACTATTAGAGCTTACTATAAGTCCTGATTGGGTGCATGTCTGTTAAGAAAGACGTCGTCGTTCGAACTTTTCAAACGGGATCGTTTTTGGTCCGTTTGAGCTCATGTGAGATTTTAGGACCAAGTTTATACACTATGGTGGTGTGTATTCGCTAACATCGAAATTGATTGATGAGTGGTTTGGGTGTGTAGGCCCCACACCAAACCAAAAGGTCATTTACATAATAGATGACACCTTAATTAGGTAAGTCCGTTTCATGTGAAATCTAGTTCTTTGAATAAGAACTAACACAAAAAATGGGTATATGAGTTTTATAAGGGAACCAGTCCCTTTAGTTATAAAGAAAATCAAGCTTCTTTTGGAAGCTAATAGTCGGTTTCACTTCCTTGGGGCATTAGGTTTCTAGAGAGAGAAAGAGAGAGAAGATAGAAGAGATCACACACGTGGAAGTCCAAAGCTCGGATTGTCTCCGTTGATCTACAAGGTATTGGCCTCAAGTTAGTACGTGTACCGCGGGGAGCCGTTAGATTCCGACTTCGGTGAGATTTGAGAGATTTTGAATGTGTGGATTTGATGGTTGAGAACCAACCGTGTGATCGTGCCATAAGCGATCAAGAGAGTGAAGAATGATGTGTGATCAAGAGTAGAGTTGTCGTGGGTTCCGTTTTAACTCAATTGCAAGAGGAATTGGCTAAATCAACTTTGAAACCCTAGCTTATGATGTGAACGCGTGGATCGAGAAATCGATCAATTTTGAGGTATGGAAATGGTTCTAAATTATTATTTATAGTTGAGTTTGGTTAATTTATGTTTATGGGTGAAGAAATAGAAAAAATGAGTTAAGATTTGAGAGAAAATGGGTTGGAGAAGTTGAAACCCGAGTTTGGGTGAAATCTATCAAAAACCGATCGGTCGATTTCAAAATCGACCGGTCGATTTTCACAAAACAGTATGTAATTTGGGTTTTGGAGAAATCAACCAGTCGAGTTGGAAATCGACTGATTGAATTTAAAAACTGACCGATCGAATTTTGAAACCGACCGGTCTATTTTCACAAAGCAGTATGTAATTTGGGATTTAGAAAAATCGACCGATCGATTTGGAAACCGACCGGACGAATTTGAAAACCGACCGGTCGATTTTGTCTGAGCATGCCGACGCTGTTTTGGTATTTTGATTGAAACTTTTTGTTCCGAACTTTGATTGATGCGATTCTTGTGGCGTCGGAAAGTGGACAAAGAAATCTAAAACTTTTGTGAATGAACCAATTCATGAATCAAATTATTTGGGGGTCAAAATTGATTTATAAGTTAGGCCAAGTTCTAAGTTAGCACGTTTTGACTGAAGTGTTGATACAACTTTTATATTTTGGCTATAACTTTTTACTCCAAACTCCAATTAATACGATTCTTGAGGCATTGGAAAGGGGGCAATAAGATCTACAACTTTTGAGAATTAACCATTTTGTCAATCCAAATATTTAAAGGTAAAAAATTAGGAGAAATGTTACATTAAATTCTAGGTTAGCACTAACATGCCCATATCCGCCTCAATTTTGAGAAAGCACTTAAATATGTCTAAGTTAGTAGTAATTAGGGTTAATCCTTAATACATCATGTACTTGTGATATAGATTGAGGGCGGAAAACCATCAATAGGACTTTGATTGGCTTTGCGCAACTTCAGGGTTAAGGTAGGAGAAATTCACCATCTAATTGTATTTTTAATTTTATTCATAGATAATGTGATGTAAAAGAATATTTTGTAACTATTTTAGAAAATATGAAAGCTTTAAAGTATGAATTTGTAATTGAATGCATGTGTATGTTCGTTCCATTTATGTGTCGATTTTTGTTCCGTTTATGTATTTATTTATGTTTTGTTCCATATCCGTTTCTGCTCCATTTCATTTTTGAATTCGTTATGTTTCTCCTAAGGAAGTTAAATTGAGAACTCTATGAATCTGAAAAACGAGTGGCGGAGAGGAGTTGAGTCTCCGAAGAGAGGTTGAGTCCCCGGGGTTTTTACTCTGTTCCCGCTTATGGGATGCTTTGGCTCCTCGTGATTTTATGACCCGATATGTTTTGTTTCCCACATACGGGATGACTATGTGATTGTGATGGCGTTATACTTTATGTGTAAAGAGGGGTTGAGTCCCCAAGGTTTTTACCTTGTTCCCGTGATGGGATGCTTTGACTTTCGAATATGTATGTTCTATTCCTTGATACATTCTCATTCTCGTATATTTCGATTTGATGATATGTTACTTCATTTCATTATATTCTCATCATGATATGTCTCCATTTCTAACATGTTTTTGTTTTGATATATTTTGCTTATGATTTGCTTCTGTTTCCAGCTATGTTTGTTTTAATCTATGTTTGTCTCAGATATGCTTTATTTTCGCTTCGCTTTATTTTGAAATTGAAAATGGAATAATAGCAACTCTTTTTTATACAAAATTGTTTTGAAATTCTATCACTGAATCTATGCATTTCAATGATAAGATGTGAATTGTGTTTGAATTTCTTCTACTGAGCTTAGATGTAGCTCACCTCGACTATACGTCACAGGTATAACACCTAGCAGGACACCGGACTTGAGGATTGAAGACTTGAGGATTGATAAGATTTTTGGGATCGTAGATTTTGGTAAGTTGTGTTGTTAGTTATTGTTCATGCTAGATATTAGAACTAGAGATTTTAATATTATTATATGTATTATCTGCTTTGATTTGTACATGTATGTAGATGTACCAAGTATTCTGTATCAGATTGTGATCTACGATCTGGCGGTCTGGATTTTCCCATTTGGTATAAGTTAGTTTAAGAAAAAAAAAATGTCTCAAAATTTTAGGTTGGGAGAATCCGAGCTGCACAAATGGAGAATGAAAACGGTGTAGTATATTGAGGTGGTAAACGAAAGAAAAAGACTATAAGAAATGACATTTTATATAATGATTCTGTGAATGAGATGTGTGGTATAAGCAAGTGGGAAGGTGAGAAGTCTCTCGTAACCTTCAAATATTCGTACATCAATTTGCGAAGCATCAATTCTAGTATAGATCTAGAGAGCATAGAAGACCTTCGTGAGATGATCCATGGATGTCCAAAGGAAATGCAATTTATTATAGTCTACATATATAAACCCGTAATGGACTCAGAATGCGGGAATGAGCTTGATGATGTAGGAATGTCTACAAAAAATTTCAAGCATAAAACAACGGAGATGCCATCTTCCTATGATAGGTACGTCATCATGTGCACCTGTTTATCTTAGTTATGCACTCATAATATGCGTTATGCTCTCAGCAGTGGTTTTATCTGAAATGTAGGAAGCGATTTATTAGTCGGTTTGGATCCGACTCTACTAAAGATAACATCGACGAATCCGAAGACCATATGAGAGAGCGAGGAAGGAAAAAAAAAGAAGTCGTTAGGTGAGTTGAAGTGACGATGAATATGTTCACATTTTTATAGTATTTTGAACATGATAAATGAATTCAATGGTTTGTAGGGATGAAATGGATGATCACATGCGTGCATATTATGTTAGATTTGGGAGAGTCTATATCGAAGAAAGTACTGATAGTTCCAAAGGTAAAACAATTGCCTATTTATGTAAGGACATTAGAGATGGTGATGTATCAATGATAGAGAAGTCGGAAGAACCTAGTAGGGGAAGTTGTAATGGCTGGGAGGCAATGATCCTGTCACGAGATGTAATGACTTCATGGAGGATGTCCATTATACCGGAAGTAGTTTTCCCATGTGTCAGTCAGATTATATGATGGAAGATGGTCAAAGTGATTATTTTATTAACACCACTAGTACAGAGTCTGATGAAGCAGCCAACGAGGGGTATAGAGAAGCATAAATTAGGAGGGCTCAGGCGAAAAATGTGGATAATCGTCACCGGGTTAATGGAAGGGATTTATCCTCGACTGAAGACTTGAATGAGGTGCGAAGTAAGAAAGGTTTTGTATCAAGAGAGAAGGCGAAGAATTGAAGTGGTGATAAGGACCCAGATTGTGGATACCTTTTAGAAGAGGATGCTTGTAATCTAGCTTTTACGGTCAGAAAGATCTATCCTTCCAAAGAAACATTCCATAATGCTTTGCGGGGGAATGCGATTAGAGGAAATTTTGTGTTGAAGCCTATCAAGACTTGTAAGAAGGTGATCATAGCAAAATGTAAAAGTGACTCATGTCCTTGGCGCATACACGCATCACAATAACGGGGAGTGCTTGCATTTCAAATTAAGAATTTTCGTTCTCAACATACATGTGTACAGTCAGATGGTGGTGTAGCCTATCAACAAGCAACTAGTAGATGGATCGCAGGTATTGTTAAGGATCGTATCGAGAGAAAGCTAAACATAACTCTTAAGGATATTGCATTTGAAATTAAAAAAACTTATGGTGTCGAAATGAGCTACTACAAAGCATGGAAAGGAAAAAAGATATAGCCTTCAATGTTTCGTTTGGAGGATGGGAGAGATCATATAAGTTGATCCCGACATATGTGATGGAGTTAAAGCAGGTAGATTGGGGTGCAATGACTGATCTCACTTGTCATGATGATCATGCGTTCCTCCAATTTTTTTGGGCTTTTGGATCATCAATTCTTAGCTATCGTAGGAATTTACAGCCTATCATCTCACTTGATGGGACACACTTGAGAGAAAAATACGTAGGTATGGTCCTAATAGCTACCGCTAATGATGGTAACAATGGCATTTTCCCCTTAACATTTGCAGTAGCGGAGTCAGAAACAAAGGAAGCATGGGCATGGTTTTTAACCATTCTTAGGGAACGCGTCATATGCTATGATGAAACTCCACTTGTACTAATTAGTGATCATGCGACAGGCCTAATGGAAGTATTGCAAGTAATTTTCCCACATGCATATCATGGCTACTGCTTGAAACATCTATGCGACAACTTCATGAAGGAATGTAAGAATGGTTTTGTCCATACATGATTATGGAAAATTTCTAGGAAATATACAATTCCCGAATTCACCAATGAAATGGACAATCTAAAAAGGAGTAGCTTGGTTTGTTGGGAATGGTTGACAATAAGGATCCTCGTTATTGGTCAAGAGCGCATTTTCCCAAGAGGCGATATCATTTCTTAACAACTAGTATCTAGAAGTGTCTGAATTTTGTGCTTAAATTTGATAGGGCCCTCCCGATTATTGTATTGATGGAGAAGACGCGTGCGAAAGTAACGGAGTATTTCTATGAAAACCGAAAGGTAGGATCCTCCATGGGCCCTGTTTGACAGATTATGCTCGACAGCATTTGGATATTTATGGGAAATTTGCTAGCCGTATGTGAGCGAGGGCCTCTAGCTTGGACGAGTTCAAGGTAACTACCTCTACTAGAAATTTTACCGTAAATCTAAAGAGGCGTACTTGTTCATGTCGACGGTTCGATATATTAGGTCTCCCATGCTCCCATGTATTGACAGCTATTAAGTTACGGGAGGCATCAGTTTACGGTTACTGTGAGGAAAGGTTTTCCGCGGATCGGTATTGCAATATTTACTATGAGGTGCTGCACCCTAATGCCGATGAAAATGAGTGGTCACGGCGAGGGCGTGAACGTGTTACCCCCACACCCAAGAGTTGCAAGCGGGCACCCAAAAAAAAAAAGGTATCGATCCACTTATGAACAAAACAAGAAAGTAAAATGTGGTATTTGTGGCAATAAAGGTCACAATCATAAGTGTTGCAAGAAGGAGAAAGAAGGGAAATTTACAGATGTAGAGAAGTAACGACGAGGAGGTAAGCTACTTCATATCGTAAGTAAAATTATATTTGACATAGCCAACATATACTATTCGCAACCATTGTTAATCTGTTTCCACGACAGTGTAATATAGTTGTATGTGGGGGAGGGGGGGCTTTATGTATTCCATGAGGTATATGATGCATTCATGTACAGTTAGTAAATAATTGTCTGCTCTTGCATATGCTCCCTCTTCTACTATGGATTATCCCAACTGCTTCAGAAATTTGAATTAGTCAATAACAAGAATAAGAAAGTCTCCTTCACATATAGGGTTAGCTTACCTTAAATCAAGAGTTGTACTTAGCTTATAAAAAATACAAATAAGAAGCAAATCATGACAGAAAATGATAAGGCGCAAGGTCCCTTCAATTGGAAGGTGAGATCCCATTAAAGTTACAATGATCCACTTCTCTAAAATTAAGCAAGTACTACATAATTATCCTGCAGGGAATACTATATTAGTTGAGAAAAAACCCTATATTTAAGAAATTGTTATTCAATGATCTGATAAATTAAGATTCAGGAATTGTATAATAAATGCATGGCTCTGTGGTTTTGTAAATGAACTTACAACTTTGAAGGCGGGTCTCGAAAGTCCGGAGGCATGGTGATATCACGTGGGCACCCTGGATGGTCCAACACGAATTTCTGGAAGAGAATCAGAATTATGCATTCCTGCTACACCTATATTGTTGATGTTTTGGTGGTATGTGTTTTTGTTCTTCGACCTGGAACTTACACAGTTTTTGGATTGTTTTTTGCGCTGGTTTGTTTGTCATTATGAGTGGTTTGTATTTCAACAATTTAAGGTACTGTCATCACCACCGATCGTTTAGAATAAGCAAAAGACGTCGAATATTTTAGTGGAAGGTTTGCTAGTTGGTTAAATTTAATTTTCCCTCTACATGGGCTAAGATTGTTGCTAGTACAAATGGTCATCCTCATATAATGGTAGGATATAATATTAACATTTCAGGTACAGTTATTTCAACATATTTATTCAGATATGTTATTCATGTTCTTTTATGTGAGCACGGCAAGGCACTGTATGGTGTTGTGAACAACGCGTAAGTTATATTGAAGGGGTTGTATGAAAGATTCTGTATGCTGATAATTTCACCCTCAACTTCATTGTGTAATAGATTCATAGGTTAAACCATTTTGTTTGAGCGAATTGTTTGGAAATATGATGCGTCTCACATCAATAAATGTTGGATTTTTGACAAAAGGCTTCCACAATGCTATTTCTTATGGTCCACATAGTCTCTTCAGTATGATGGTGAGAGGATGGGTTTCTCTTAGTTTGTAGTCATGATTAACAAAATGATAGTAGTGAATGTTCGGAATGCAGTAATGGCTATTGTGTTCAACTATAGGGTGGTCTTTATCTTTTACCGAGAGAGCAAAAGGAACAATAGTTTGCATTCAGTAAGTAGATCTTCAGACCATCGACTGTCCAGAGAATGTTATTTTCGTCATTGTACATGGCACAGATTCGAACTGTGAACGGGGTATTAAGTGTGCCATGTGCGTCGTCGGTCCTTGAACACCTTTATGACAACCATCCCACGATATTATAAAATTCATTATCGACTGATACAGTCATTGTCTTTTAGAAAAATCTGAGTTGTCAATAAGAGTGGAATACCATGTCCATTGTGTAATGGCGGGGTCAATGAATTATCCTCGGCCATCGGAGTCAATGCGAAATAGGAGAATCGAGTCAATTGAAGACTATATACAGTTGGTCGCAATCAATTTCAATGCTAAATAGATCATATGATGGAAAGATGATGGGCAAATTTTTGTGGAAGTGTGAAATAACCGATTAAGTAAACAAAAATATTTGCATGAAATTGATCTCGTGGTGATGGAAATTGTAAATTTAATAATGAAATTATTCATTACAATTTGTTTCAATGATCAATAAATATAAATTATTGTTTCCCTATTAAATTTCAGTATTTATTTAGAAATGATAATCCAAGAAATTGAAATTGAGGTTGCGACTCTTGTTGATCTCAATCTACGGTCGCGACTAGTTAGATCAATCCACACTTCGTGTACGATTGTACGGGGTGAAACACGGTTTTGATTATAATGACTGAATTGGATGATTGTAAAGTCGTCGATGTTTTACGGTTTCATCACACTAATTTCCATATACAAAAAAGACCACAAGGATAGTTATGTCGAATGGGTAGGGGGTGAATAACGCATATGTTTGTGGGGTTCTATTCCTTAATTTTCGTCGAATCCATCAAAGGAGGTAATCACCTCGGACTGATACTCACATTCCTTCATTTGTGATTGAGCCATCCCTAGTCGATACCAACCCATAGATTCCAACTGTAAGTCAACTTACGTATTTATTCACGGACAGTGACAAAAAAATTGCCATATCCTCAATCGGATTAACAAGCAATTGCTTTTTCAGCAACAATTTCGTTATCCATGTTGGAAAGAGCGAAATATCATAAAAGTAATCTGAACACGTGCTGCACCTGTAATAGCCCGAAAAATCACGCAAAACTATGACCTCGGGATCCGTGCCCGATTGGTCACAAGTTTGACCAATCAGGAGATCAAGAGTTAGCATGGGATGTGATGAACGGACGAGATGTGATAGCTTGAGTGATTTCGTGGTGTGTGTTGTAAATAGGAAATCGCATACACCTACCGCGGTGTATGTGCTCAACTCACAAGTGAAGAATAGGATAAAAGGGTTTGATAACCCTAGATAGGTATTTTGGGTTGTTGAAGGAGAGTAAAGAAGAGAGAGAGAGAGTAAAAAGAGTGATTAATGCAAGGAGTAAAGGCTAGTTGAGGAAGGAAGGATCCAAGTATTAAAGAGGCCGATTCAACGCAAGGGATCCGCTGAAAAGCTAAAGCTGGAACCCTAGCCTTCCAACCCTAGATTTGAAATCAATTTGAGATTGATTCAAGGTAAAATTTTGTAAATCAAATGCATAGATTATAGAGGCTAAATGGTAGTTGAAAATAGTTTAAATCTTAGGATAATGGATTAGAAAAATAGAAGAAAAAGTGTGAAAGAAGATTAGGAAGAACAGCTCGAAAAGGGGCTGAATCTGACAATTTCGATTAATCGAAATTGGATTTCGATTAATCGAAATTGGCCAGGAAGTTGAAAAGTCAGAGGACCCCGATTTCGATTAATCGAATTTGATTTCGATTAATCGACTTTGGATTTCGATTAATCGATTTGGGGATCGATCAATCGACTGAGAACCTCCAGTGGACCCCAGGGGTTGAAGGAAATGACTTGAGGAAAAATCGACTAATCGAAATGGGATTTCGATTAATCGATTTTAGTTCGATTAATCGATTTGGGATCGATTAATCAACTTGTGAAACTCGACTGTTCGAACTGAGAGCCTACTTTGCGAAAAGAAGAATTTCGATTAATCGAAATTGGATTCGATTAATCGAATGAAAACTCGACTGTTCGAACAGTGAAATTACTTTGCGAAAAGAAGAATTTCGATTAATCGAAATTGGATTCGATTAATCGAATGAAAACTCGACTGTTCGAACTGAGAATGGACTTTGCGAAAAGGAGAATTTCGATTAATCAAAATTGCTTCGATTAATCGATATTGACTTTCGATTAATCGATTTTGGAAATCGATTAATCAAATCAGATTCGATTAATCGATTTTGGAGTTCGATTAATCGACTGACATAAATTATGTTGACTTTTGGGTTTGACTTTAAGATTCTTGGGGGATCTTATACCTTCCTTATTGCATCCTTTGTGATGTGTTTCACCTGTTATATGGTACCATAGGTGGTACGTGTGGACTAGTGCACAAGGAGCCACGTGGGACCTTGATGCATTGATCAAACGAAGACTTGAGGTAGGGAACACCTTGAACATGTACCTTATTTTACAAGAGCATGTATGTAGTGATATAGAATTCAATTCAATTGTTACTGCTTAAAGAATTGTGAAAAGTGTGTGTGTGTGACATTCATAAGAGTAAACTAATGAGCCATCCCCAGGGGATGAAGAAGTAAAGAGATAAAAGCATCAGGTGTGATGCAAGTAAATGGATACATCCCAGGGATGTATCCAAGGACTGAATCATGTTTGATAGGGCCTAACTGATATAAGATAGCACATTTACACGGTGAATAACTATATGTAAGGCACCGATATTTTTGTTATTTGAGGTTTGATAGGGTATCCCACCGACGTGGCGGGATATCCACGACTGACACGGCAGGATATCCGTGACCGATACGGCGGCGAAACCGTAGGCCAGTGCGGAGGCTTATCCGTACATAGTAAGCACACCCCAGGGGTGTTGATTGAGACAAGTGAAACCCCGCCACCAATCCCCAGGGGAAAGGGGCTTGGGTACTATTTGTATTCCCAGGGAATACGGTTAAAACTGTCTATATAGATGACGATGATGGGTATCTCGTCGGGGCTCGATGCTATATTGCTCGGGGATTACTTAAGTTGAAAGTTTAAGTTTTGCTTTAGGCCTTCTCAGCATCATTCATGAGTAAATGAAAATATAAGTAATCAACAGTAAAACGAAATGCTTTTAATCTGTTTCATTAACAACTGCATAAATACATCATGCATGGCATATCATGGAATACATGTGAGTTGTAATTTATATGTTCAAACTGTGTTTGTTCCCTATTGAGCTAGGATGTAGCTCACCCTATAGACTATACGTCGCAGGTCCACTACTAGCAGCTGCCGAGGCTTCAGGAGACGCTGATCCCGGCGAGTCGGACCTTGCGGCCGGCGAAGAGTTGGAGCCACCTCCAGAGGACTTCTTCTAGAGGACTCCGTTGTGCCACTTTGAGGGATTTTTGAGAGAGTTTTTGTACGGCTTGGTATGTCAAGCCTTGATTCTGTTTAAACCATGTACATATATATAGATGGGATTATTCTTTTGGGGCGAACCATCCGTGATGATTGCTATCATCGATGGTTCGGATCGGTTCTCCATTCATGTAGAGGCATGAGGGTAGAACTGTCTTTTGGAGAGTTAATTAATATTGATTCAAATTCCGCAATTTCGTTTATTATTTTATTGCAATGCTTGATATACCAGTGTTCCGTGCTTAGCTAAGGGGCACGGTCAAGATGATCGTGCTGATGGCACGGGTTTCGGGGTGCTGAAATCCGGGCTGTCACAGTTGGTATCAAAGCTATTTTCTTTTAGCAATTCTGACAAGGGTTCTTTCGTCATAACATAGGGGCTTCTGCTAACGAAACTTTAGTTTCAAATGCAGCCGCAAATGTCATCTAGAGGAAGAGGCCGACCAAGGGGAGGCCAGCAGAGGAGTCTACGTAGTGGAGATGGTTACATCTCTCCTACTAATAGAGTGCCTTTAGGAGGTACTGAGGCCCCAGGGGGCAGTAGTAGTAGACAACGGGAGGAAGAAGATCGAGATCATCAAGATCAAGATCTAAGAGAACAAGAAAGATTGAGAGAAAGACAAGAAGACAGAGAAGAGCGACAAAGGATGATGCACACTATGGAGACGATGGCAGCTGCCATGGCACAACAAGCCGCATACTTTGCAGCTCATGCGTCAAGAGAAGACCGACCACCTACACCACCAGAGGACTGCATTGCTGTGTGCCCTCATCATTTACTGAGTTTAGGAGGATGAGACCTCCTACATTTTCGGGCAAGGCATACAATGGCCACGAGAACCGGTTGCTGGACATGGAGAAAGTCTTTAGCGTGCTAACTTGCTCGGAAGATGACAGAGTGAGATGGGCATCTTATATGTTGGTTGGGGAGGTCGGGTTTTGGTGGAAGTCCGTGATACTGGACTCGGCCTGTGGAGACTCCAGAGTTGCCTTGGACTTGGGAGGAGTTTGTTGAGGAGTTCAACAAACAATATTTTCCAAGTGGTGAGGAACCAACTAGAGATACAATTTCATTAGTACAAGGGAGGATGAGAGAGAATACGGGTAGAATTTCTACGACTTGCTGTTTGCTACGGACTACGCTCTCGAGGTGATGAAGTCCAAGAGGTTTCAGCAAGGTTTGAAGCCTGAGGTTAGGGGAGGCGTAGCTCCATTTCAACTGAGGACCTATGAAAAGGTCATGAGCAAAGCGTTGGTTGTAGAGGAGGAGAACAATAATAGATATAGACAGAGAGAGCAACAGAGGGGAGGAAATGAACAAGGAAGAACGGGGCACTATGAACCGGTGAACAAAAAGCCGAGGTTCATGGGCCGTAATCGAGACCATTCAAGGGGTTTCAAGACCGCATGAACAACAACAACACCAACAGAGGTTTCCATTACTTGCGCTTGGGGAGACCTATTCGCTATGAGAGCCCCGCCATGTTCATCGGGCGCCACTATCACACAGGGTTCTCAGATCGCTTTCTCCAGACCTCGGAGACTTGCGCAAAGTGTGGCAAGCCTCATAGGACGGTGGACTGTAGATCGGGAACGAGGGGATGTTTCCGGTGTGGCAAGGTGGGCCACTTGGTCAAGGATTGCCCCGCGACGGATAAGAGAAAACCACTACCGACCAATTCAAGCAAGGAAACCGATCGTCCAGGGGAGAGCCTATGCAGTCACTGCTCAGGAAGCAGGGAACGTGCATGACGTCATCCAAGGTGAGATTTTTTTTAAAATTAAAAGAAAATTTTCATTTCATTAAAACCTTAGATAGAGAAGGAGCATGCATTAGAAATTATATAGATTCTTTTCTCAATACAAAAAGCTGTATGTGAATTAAGAGTGTAAATTGATGTGTAAATTATTGTATGTATGTATGTATACTATAGGTACTCTAAATATATATGAAAAAGGATGCTTCGGTGGATATGACACTCGAGTGTTGATAGACCCCGGGTCTACCCACTCATTCGTCACTCCACGTTTCGCTAAGAAGATGAAGATTGTTCCAGAGACGTTGGAGTTCGTCCTATCTGTGTTTATTCCGACTGGAGAGTTAGTAGACACGGAGTTAGCTTGCAAATCCATCATTGTAGCAGTTCGAGACTTGGAGGTGCATGAACTAGAAGCAAAGCTGATACTGTTAGATATGCAAGGGTTTGATGTGATCCTTGGCATGGACTGGTTGGCGCAGCTTTGTGCGACCGTCGATTGCAAGAACAAGGTAGTTATTTTCAGACCCAACACAAGAAGATCATTTCGGTTTCAAGGAGTGAGGTCGTCATCTGTGCCACTGATTTCAGCAGTAAGGGCCGAGAAAATGATCAGAAAGGGTTGCAGTGGATACTTAGCTTTCTTAAAGGAGGACAAGGAAGAAAAGAATGTCATTTCTGAGATAGCAGTTGTGCGAGACTTCGCTGACGTGTTTCCAGAGGAATTGCCTGGATTACCTCCAGAAAGAGAAGTAGAATTCGCCATTGACTTAGCACCAGGAACGGAGCCTATTTCGAAAGCACCTTATAGAATGGCTCCCGCTGAGTTAAAGGAATTAAAGGAACAACTACAAGAGCTTATGGACAAGGGGTTTGTTAGACCAAGTGTATCTCCATGGGGAGCACCGGTCTTGTTTGTCAAGAAGAAGGATGGGTCAATGCGACTATGCATTGATTATCGACAATTGAACAAACTCATTGTGAATAACCGCTACCCTTTGCCTAGAATAGACGATCTATTCGACCAACTGCAAGGAGCAAGGTATTTTTCCAAGATCGACCTGAGATCTGGGTACCATCAGTTGCGAGTCAAGGCAGAGGATATTCAGAAGACAGCTTTCCGGACACGGTATGGACACTATGAATTCCTTGTGATGCCGTTTGGATTAACGAATGCTCCGGCGTCGTTTATGGATCTGATGAACCGAGTGTTTAAACCACACTTGGACTCCTGCGTCGTAGTATTTGTTGATGATATACTGATATACTCCAAATCCAAGACGGAACACGAAGAACATTTGAGGATTGCTCTACGGGCGCTACGTGAACACCAATTGTACGCCAAACTCAACAAGTGTGAGTTTTGGTTGGAAGAAGTTAGCTTTTTGGGACATGTCGTCTCAAAGCATGGTGTCACTATAGATCCAGCAAAGATTGAAGCAGTAGTTAAATGGGAGCAGCCAAAGACAGTGACAGATGTCCGAAGTTTTCTGGGCTTAGCAGGCTATTATCGATGTTTCGTCGAGGGGTTTTCAAAGATATCGGGACCTCTCACAAAGCTGACACGAAAAGATTCAAGGTTTGAGTGGAGTGAGGCATGCGAGAAGAGTTTTCAAGAACTCAAAACGAGACTCACTTCAGCTCCAGTATTAGCGATTCCTTCAGGCAGTGGAGGATATGCCGTGTACAGCGACGCGTCATACAATGGCCTGGGATGTGTACTCAACCAACACAAGAAGGTGATAGCTTACGGATCAAGACAGTTGAAGGAACACGAGAAAAATTACCCGACTCATGACTTGGAACCGGCGTGATCATTTTTTACGGCGAAGATTTGGAGACATTACTTGTATGGTGAGACCTTCGAAATTTTCACCGATCATAAGAGCCTCCGATATCTGTTTACACAGAAAGAACTCAACATGAGACAGCGCAGATGGATGGAATTCCTCAAGGACTACGATTGCTCCATACAATACCATCCAGGCAAGGCGAATGTAGTAGCCGATGCATTGAGTCGGAAAGGTTCAGCTCAGTTAGCTTCTTTGATTTTGGGTATGCACCGATGGAAATTATTGGAAGACCTGGCACTCTATGATGCGAACATTGAGTCAAAGGACACTGGATCCTTTTTGGCTAACATATCAGTAAAGTCAGCGATATTTGAGCATATCCACGATCTACAGATGAAAGATCCGACATTAACAAAGATTCATCAAGACGTGAGTGAAGGCATCAGGTCGGACTTCTCATTAAAAGAAGATGGTTCTTTATTGTTTAAGGGCCGTCTATGCATTCCGGACAATGTCGACCTAAGACGAACGATTCTTGATGAGGCCCATAAGTCAAATTATGCTATCCACCCTGGTAGCACCAAAATGTACCAAGATTTGAAAAAGAACTACTGGTGGAGAGGACTGAAACAGGACGTGGCCGAGTATGTGTCACGATGTTTGACTTGTCAGCAGGTGAAGGTTGATCATAGACATCCTGCTGGACTATTGCAACCTTTACCAATCCCAGAATGGAAGTGGGAATCGATCTCAATGGATTTCATTGTTGGATTACCCCGTACTGCCAAGAGACACAATGTCATTTGGGTCGTTGTAGACCGATTGACCAAATCAGCGCACTTTTTACCGTACAATACTACGTATACGGCAGGAAGACTGGCAAACTTATACATGAAGGAGATTGTAAGATTACATGGTATTCCAAGCAGCATAGTTTCAGATCGTGATCCACTATATACGTCCAAGTTTTGGAAGAAATTTCAAGAAGGAATGGGAACACGGCTAGACTTTAGTTCAGCTTTCCATCCTCAAACTGATGGGCAGACAGAGCAAGTAAACCAAGTGATAGAAGACATGCTCAGAGCATGCATGCTTGATATGCAAGGATACTGGGATGAGTATCTACCGATGCTCGAGTTCGCATATAATAACAGTTTTCAAACGAGTATTGGCATGGCACCGTATGAAGCTCTGTATGGACGACGATGCAAGTCACCTCTCAATTGGGAGGAAACAGGTGAAAATTTTGTGTTAGGACCAAAACTACTTGAAGATAATGCTACCGTCATTCGAATTATCAGAGAAAGGTTGAAGACAGCACAGAGTAGACAGAAAAGTTACGTCGATATGAAGCGGACTAGTGTTGACTATAAAGTGGGCGAGCATGTGTTTGTGAAGGTGTCACCTATGAAAGGTGTAATGAGATTTGGCAAGAGAGGGAAGTTAAGTCCACGTTATGTTGGACCATTCGAAATTTTGGGACGCGTAGGTGAAGTTGCATACCGCATTGGTTTACCACCGCTGTTTGATAGGGTACATAATGTTTTCCATATATCGATGCTCAGGAAGTACGTGAATGATCCATCTCATGTGTTAGGAAAGCAACCTATAGAGATGTGTGAGGACATGAGCATGATAGAGGAACCAGTGGAGATCTTGGATCGAAAAGAACAAGTACTGCGCACTAAAGTGATTCCCTTAGTACTAGTTCGGTGGAACAATCATCCAAAAGAAGAGGCTACTTGGGAACGAGAGGCCGATGTGAAAGAACAATATCCAGCCTTGTTTCCAACGACGTGAGAATTCAATGTAAACCACAAACATATTTGTGAAATCTCCACCATACTTATAATCCAATGGAAATTTGATCCAATCTGTCATAAATTGTCAAAAATAGTAAAAGAAAGAAAGAGATTGAAATTCTGTAGAAATAGGGCAAAACCGATTAATCGAATTTCAAATCGATTAATCGATTTGGAATTTCGATTAATCGATTTTGTTCGACTAGTCGACTGGCATGTGCCAGTGACTGGAAATGAGAAAGAGAGTTAGAATATACATAGAAGACCAATTTCGATTAATCGAATTGGACATTTCGATTAATCGATTTGGAATCAACTAATCGATTTTGACATTTCGATTAATCGAATTATATTTTGATTAATCGATTTACTTAAGAGATTGGAAGAAATTGAATACACATAGACAAATTCGATTAATCGAAGATAGTTTCGATTAATCGATTTTGAAGTTTCGATTAATCAAAATGAGTTTCGATTAATCGATTATTTAAAGAATTCTGGAAATTGAGAAGTTACCATACGATTTCGATTAATCGAAGTGAAACTCGATTAATCGATTTTGGAATTTCGATTAATCGAAATGGATTTCGATTAATCGACTGGCTCGCGCCAGTGAGCTCAAAATTTTAAAATTTTAAACAGACACGATTTCGATCAATCGAATCTGACTTTCGATTAATCGAATCTGACTTTCGATTAATCGATTTTACGCGGCTTAACCTAGTTTTGAATCTCAATTAATCGATTCTGAATTTCGATTAATCGAGCCGCGGGCTATATATATGAGATTGGGGATTTTATTTCCCATTCGAAAATTTTCTTGCTTGGGATTTTGGGCGTTTCATCTTCTTCCTTCTTCTCCAACCAACCGATTGCTCTAGGGTTTGCATTCTCAGTCGATTCTCATCCGCACTCATCTCCGAAACCTAAGGTAAACCCTAGAATTTCATTTTTCCCCATTTGAGTTAGAAAAACCCTAGATTTTTCTCAAAATGCCACCTAAAACCCGTTTGTCTTCAAAGAAGGCTACTTCCAAACTACCGGTTAGGCGTAAGAACGCCGCACCACCACCACCTACCCCATCGCCGGTGAGGACTCCTTCACCGTCGGAATCGGAGACCACCTCTGGTTCGACGAGCGTGTCTACGCACGAGTCTTCCCGCGAATCCACCCCCATGCCACCGCCACCCACCAATGTCGAGCAACCAAATGAATGGTGGGCGGCAAAGACCTTCGAGGTCGAATATACCATCGACCCTACCCTTTTCACCGATCCCGATGTACCGGGTGAGACCCAATGGGCTCAAAACTACATAAATAATGCCGGTCTCGGCAATCTTCTCAAACCAATCCGGGGTTCCTACTACCCTAGATTGGTGAGATTATTCTACCAAGGGCTAACCAATGGCCCTACCGACGACTATATCATAACCAAGATTGAGGGTCATCTCTATACGATCACTCGTCGCCACATTCACGAGGTAATCGAGTGTTACCTCGATTTCACCCCAGAGACCACCCTATTCCCACCCTTCGAGGAGGAACCCCGCTTTGAGGAGGTCATGACCCGCATGACAAATGGCAAAAAGGGGTCAGGCTCCTCCGTTAAGAGGGTTGACCTTCCACCATACATGTGGATGCTTGATTCCATAATCAAGTGCAACCTCTACCCGATGCGCCACGACACCGAGCGCGTGGACAAAGTGCAACATGCACTTTACGCGGCCTTCTATGGCCGGTGGTTCGACGCCACGATGGTCATCCTAGAGGGGATGAAATACATCAGGGGCAAGTTGATGAAGGGCAACATGAGGCCCAAAGAAAAGATGGTATTCACCAGGAATACCATATAATTTACACACCCCTTTGAGATTGGTATTACTTGTCTCACAACACCCACAGGGTACCTATATATGGCCTTGCCTGACCCCCACGTATCATCGATATCCACGCTGATGTGGATATCATCACGCATGGTAGAATAACTAGAATATCAAATAACCATATGATGCCTTACATATGAATTTATTCACTAAGATGAAGTCATCTTATATCATTAGGCCCTATCAAACATGATTCAAATCTTTGGATACATCCTATGTATCTTGCATCACACTGATGCTCTTGTCTCTTACTTCTTCATCGCCGGGATGGCCTATTCGCTCTTATGAATATCCACTTTACGCTTTTCACAATTCTTTAAAGAAAATGATTGAATTGATCTATATCACTACATACGTATAACATAAAATAAGTACATGTTCAAGGTGTTCTACCTCAAGTCTTCACTTGATCAATGCATCAAGGTCCCACGTGACTCTTGTCACCGGTCCACGCCACCTATGGTACCACATCAGGTAAAACACATCGCAAAGGATGCAATAAGGAAGGCATAAGATCCCAAGAATCTTAAAGTTAAACCAAAAGTCAACATAGTTTACTACAAATGATTAATCGAATTCCAAAATCGATTAATCGACTGATCGATTAATCGATTTCAAATCGATTAATCAAGGTCAATATCGATTCAAGCAATTTCGATTATCAAATTCTTTCCATAAAAGTCCATTCTCATTCGACTCAATTTCATTTCAATCGAATCAATTTCATTCATTCTTTCAAAGCAATTTCAGCCGACCGATTATTTTCATTCGATTAATGAATCCAATTTCGATTAATCAAAATCTTCTTTAGCAAAGTAGACCTCGGTTTCAAAATGAAGTTTCATAAGTCGATTAATCGATTCCAAATCGATTAATCGAAATCCAAAATCGATTAATCGTAATCCCATTTCGATTAGTCGATTTTTCCTCAAGTCATTTCCTTTAACCCCGGTCCACTCTGGAGGTTCTCATGATTAATCGATCCCCAAATCGATTAATCGAATTCAAAGGTCGATTAATCGAAATCAAATTCGATTAATCGAATCGGGTCTCGACCTTTCAACTTCAATTTCGAATCGATTAAACCCAATTTCGATTAATCGAAATTGTCGATTCAAATTTCTTCCCAATCTTTTTCCATACTTTTTCTTCTATTTTTCTAAGCCATTATCCTATGATTTAACCCACATTTAATCGCAACTTATATAATCTATGCATCTTATTTACAAAAAATTTTACCTTAACTAGATCTCGAGTTGATTTCAAATCAAATGGTTGGAAGGCTAGGGTTCCATTTTGGTTTCTAACGGATTCCTGCCAAATCCGCCTCTTTAATGCTTGAATCCTTCTTCCAATCACCCACAATAACTCTCTCTTACTCTCTCTTCTCTCTTCTTTACTTCTCTCAACCACCAAAACATGAAAGTTAGGGTTCTCAACCCTTTTATCTTATCTCTTTCTGGTGGAGCACATACACACCCATCAGTGTATGCCACTCTACACACTCCTCTATCTCTCCACTCTTCTACACTGGTTCACGCATCACATCCGCTCACCTCACCCTAAGTTCATCAATGAACTATCTCATGGTCAAACCTAAGACCAATCGGACACGAATCCCGAGGTCATAGTTCAACGAGATTTTTCGGGCTATTACAAGCACCGTCGCCACCTCCGCAGAAGCAGCCCAGCAGACTCCACCACCAATCACCACTACCAAGTAGGGACTGTTTGAGTCTTATATGTATTTTGCATTTTGACTTATACCTGTAGATTTTATTGTACGCCAACTTATTGGCATTGTAACCAAATATTGAATCCTTAATACAAATCAAACTTTTTGTGTAATTGTTCATTTTTGTTAACTTTTACTTCCATGCTTATATGTGTGAATGTGTGAATACTTAAATACGTCTGAGTAAATTGGACCACCTCACCTGAGAGTGTGGGGGGGGGAGAGAGAGAGACCCAAAGAGTCAAACCTTGGGTTATTTTCGAGGACGAAAATTCCTAAGGTGGGGAGGATGTAATAGCCCGAAAAATCACGCAAAACTATGACCTCGGGATCCGTGCCCGATTGGTCACAAGTTTGACCAATCAGGAGATCAAGAGTTAGCATGGGATGTGATGAACGGACGAGATGTGATAGCTTGAGTGATTTCGTGGTGTGTGTTGTAAATAGGAAATCGCATACACCTACCGCGGTGTATGTGCTCAACTCACAAGTGAAGAATAGGATAAAAGGGTTTGATAACCCTAGATAGGTATTTTGGGTTGTTGAAGGAGAGTAAAGAAGAGAGAGAGAGAGTAAAAAGAGTGATTAATGCAAGGAGTAAAGGCTAGTTGAGTAAGGAAGGATCCAAGTATTAAAGAGGCCGATTCAACGCAAGGATCCTAAAAGCTAAAGCCGAACCCTAGCCTTCCAACCCTAGATTTGAAATCAATTTGAGATTGATTCAAGGTAAAATTTTGTAAATCAAATGCATAGATTATAGAGGCTAAATGGTAGTTGAAAATAGTTTAAATCTTAGGATAATGGATTAGAAAATAGAAGAAAAGTGTGAAAGAAGATTAGAAGAAAGGGTTTAATCGACAATTTCGATTAATCAAATTGGATTTCATTAATCAAATTGGCCGTAGTTGAAAAGTCGA
Organism: Chloranthus sessilifolius; assembly: GCA_021018995.1. NCBI lineage: Eukaryota > Viridiplantae > Streptophyta > Magnoliopsida > Chloranthales > Chloranthaceae > Chloranthus > Chloranthus sessilifolius. The sequence continues at coordinate 24,418,471 of CM037597.1, read as the reverse complement.
GATTTGATTTCATGATTAATTGATTTCGATTAATCGATTGATTAATCGATTTGGGGATCGATCAATCGACCGAGAACCTCCAAAGGGACCCTGTGGGTTGAAGGAAATGATTTGAGGAAAATCGACTAATCAAATGGGATTTCGATTAATCGTATTCGATTAATCGATTTGGGATCGATTAATCAACTTGTGAAACTCGATCGTCGAATCGAGAGCCTACTTAAAGAAGAATTTCGATTAATCGAATTGGATTCATTAATCTAAACTCAATTTCAACAAAGGAAATTACTTATGAAGAAGAATTTCGATTAATCGAAATTGGATTCATTAATCAATGAAAACTCAATCGCTCAATCGAGAATGGACTTTGCAAAGAGAATTTCGATTAATCAAAATTGCTTCGATTAATCGATATGATTTTCGATTAATCGATTTTGGAAATCGATTAATCAAATGTATTCGATTAATCGATTTTGGAGTTCATTAATCGAATCGATATAAATTATGTTGACTTTGGGTTTGACTTAAGATTCTGGGGATCTTATACCTTCCTTATTGCATCCTTTGTGATGTGTTTCACCGTTATATGGTTCATAGGTGGTAATTAGACTAGTGCACAAGGAGCATGACCTTGATGCATTGATCAAACGAAGACTTGAGGTAGGGAACATGAACATGTACCTTATTTACAAGAGCATTATGTAGTGATATAGAATTCAATTCAATTGTTACGCTAAAGAATTGTGAAAAGTGTGTGTGTGTGACATTCATAAGAGTAAATTAATGAGCCATTTATGAAGAAGTAAGAGATAAAAGCATCGTGTGTGATGTATAAATGGATACATCCTGTGGATGTATCCAAGGACCAATCATGTTTGATAGGGCCTAATCGATATAAGATAGTGTACTTTACCTGAATAACTATATGTAAGGCACCGATATTTTGTTATTTGAGGTTTGATAGTATAGATGATATCGATATCCAGGATATCCGTACAACGTAGATAGATCCATGATTATACATTGTAAAAGTGGTGTTGACAAGAAAGACCATCCTTGAAAGGGGATAATTTGTATGTGAATCGCAAAACATAGATGATATGATGGGTATCTGTGGGCGCTATATTGATTAAAAAAAAAAAAAAATAAAAAAAAAAAAAAATTAAAAAAAATAAATACAAAATATGAATAAAAAAATATAAAAAAAAATATATATATATAGACTACTAAAAGCAACATAGAGAAAAAAAAAGAGTTGGAGCCACCTGCAGGACTTCTTCTAGAGGACTCACAGCCACTTTGAGGGATTTTTGAGAGAGTTTTTGTACGGCTTGGTATGTCAAGCCTTGATTCTGTTTAAACCATGTACATATATATAGATGGGATTATTCTTTTGGGGCGAACCATCCGTGATGATTGCTATCATCGATGGTTCGGATCGGTTCTCCATTCATGTAGAGGCATGAGGGTAGAACTGTCTTTTGGAGAGTTAATTAATATAGATTCAAATTCCGCAATTTCGTTTATTATTTTATTGCAATGCTTGATATACCAGTGTTCCGTGCTTAGCTAAGGGGCACGGTCAAGATGATCGTGCTGATGGCACGGGTTTCGGGGTGCCAAAATCCGGGCTGTCACAGCACCACTTCAATCCAATTTAAATGGCTTAAGAGAAGATTTTAATTTATAAAATTTCAATGTAATAGTAATGGCACACTATAGTTTATAATACTTCTAATGAAGGCATTTTAGGGCGTAGAGGATGTACCAACTATAAATAAATAAGATAGGTTATGCCATTGACCCTAAAATTGAGACTGTTTTCATTTCATTATGAGTACTGTGTGCAGTGGCGGACTCAGAATTTTCCTCTATAGGGGGGATAACATTAATTAATATTTAATTCTAAAAAATATAAATTTATAAAATATATTTGAAATTTGCTTACAAAACGACGTCTCATTATAATCTTTGTCGGCTAAAAGTCATTACGTGCTTACTTGAATATTAAAAATAGGTAAATGCTCCCACCTCTGATCCTGAGGTTTTGGTGGCCTGAAAATATTTAAAAGAAAATTTTCCTAATAGCTCCCAGGGTCAGTCCCAAGGATGTGTGCCACGTTAAATCAAGAGATCGTTTTTTGTCCCAATCTTCCACAATTAAATCATGAGATCATGGTGCACCTATCAGACAGTCAACAATTATATACATTGGAAAATGCTTGTGTTCTTCACAGGAAAAATGGGTGAAAAAACTTATACATAGAATGCATGTCATACTTTTGATTTTCAAATATTATATATAGATTGTAGTTTTTATTTCTATACATAGCTAATTCAATAACTTTAGTGGTTGAATTAGTAGTTTGTGACCCATAGGTTCCAGGTTCAAACATTCTTCCGTATAAGGTTCTATTTTTTATTAATTTTACTAAAGCCTACAGAGTATATCTGAGTGTCTTTAAACCGACCAAAGCATAGCCTCTTGTGAGATAAATCTCTCCATAAATTCTTCCCTAACCCGTTGATTGTCATGAATCGAACAATGAAGATCAATTTTCGTCCTAATCTTTCACACATTAGAGTTTCCGATTATGTTTCCCCAATCAAACAGTCATATCTTCATATCGTTTTATCGGTGACCTATGGGGTATTTTATTTTTGTTTTAAACGTACTATTTTTTATTTTATTTTGTTGTTTTAAGTAATCGTCTACATCTGCCCATGGCAGGCCTTAATTGGGTCCGCCACTGACCGTGTGTTATCGTTGTCCATTTCGCACCTATCTATTAATATTGTGCCATTATAACGACCCGATCGGTGAACCCTAAATTTGATGGGCGGTTGTCTCCCGATCATGTTTCATATCATAGACCACAGTTCCGACAGTCTTAAAATCCGTGAGACATCTTTAAATTGGCTACGGAGACCTTCATCATATGTCATTGATTGGATTATATCATTTAAATAATTGGCATACGTCATTGACGTGCATGAGAGACGGTCCCATTTAACTATACTTAAAGTGACGCTTGGGGATTGAAGTATGTGGAGAAAAGGGGGAAAAAATAGTGGAAGACAAGAATAAGAGGGAAAAGAAAGAGAAGGGCCATCCGATCATTCGTAGAGAGCTTCGTGCTTTCATCCCTACGCTTATTTCATGAATGCAACTACGCCCACTCCGGTAAGACCTTCTTTGCTTCAGATAATGTTCTTGATAGGGTAATTATTTTTTTTATTTAAAATCCTCTGCAACCCTAAGAGCTTTTTTTTAAGTCGCGTCCATGTATTACAGTAAAGGGGAGCCACTAATTCTGTATATATCTGGTAACTTATTATGCAGTTGGAAACGCATCCCGGCACTACCCCAATCGTATCAGTTTCAAACCCGCGGTCATTTCCTTATTTTTATATTACTGCATTACAACTCTAGAGAGAGGCTTGCAAATAGTTACGGTCCGTGTCGGTAACCCAAATGCATGAAAAAATTGATACGGCCCCCATTTCTCGCTCATCATGCTTCCTACCCTATCACGATTAATGGTTAAGGTAGGCTACATCAATTGAAAACTGATATAGTATTCAAGAATTTTCTGTGGCCATCGGTAATTCATTGATCTTAATTTTTTGCTTTAATTTAACTACGCTGCTGAGTAAAGTAGAAGAGTAGGGTTAAATGTGTTGGATGAATAATTGGGGATTGTAACAGGGTTTATATATTTATTTAATAGAGCCATCGTTTTGGAAGCTTTAATAATATGAGGGGTTAACATCCTACATTCTTACTATTCTGCTCACCGAGAACTGTGATTCTATACCATGTAGTTGTTCCCAGATCATGTCCATCTTCATTCCAATAGGGCATTTCTGTTTTGTGAAACATTGTATCATCGTAACTACAATTTACGTGTAGTAGGATATGCAAAGCAAAGAGCGAAGCCAAATGAAAGACGAAAGTAGCAGTACGCCGTAGATCATGAGCGAAAAAAATAGTTCTTTCCCCAAACACAGCAAAGAAAGGTATTTGGAAGTGTAACCATTAGTTACACTTTTTTTTTTATTGATTATTTCTCTCCCTATAGCATTTTACGTGAAGTGACATTCTGAATTTCAACTATCAGCGGTAGAAAGGGTAGATCTGACGGATGAGATGACAAATGTTCAACTGGCCAGAACCTTGACATTTGTGAAGGGCTCTCCATTATGGGCTGCCATTGAGTCAATGGAAGCATTATTTGGTGTTCCATAACATCCACATTTTGGTCCATTGAAATAGGTCCCTTCACTAGAGCGGGAAGGGATGGCTATTGGTAAGATGGTCACGTATGTGAATGTGATGGCGGAGATATGTAACTCACACATGGATGAACCTATGGACATATTTGGGGACAGGTTAAGCACCCTCCTCAATTTAGAGCAGCACAGGTTTGACGTGCAACGAGCACGAGTGGGCCTCGAGCACCTGATGGTTCTGAAAGACAGGCAAGAGCATCTAAACACGAAGTGTTCTAAAGCTCTTAAGGACCTCGGAGAGAGGAAGAGCAAGTTTGATAGTCTCAACGGACAAATGGAACGACTGGAAGCAGAAATCAGCGTCAAAAGGAATGAAGTAAAGAAAGTAGAGCACGATCACATTATTGTTGACTGGTTTTGGGCCTTTCTTAAAAAAGATATCTCGATGCTCGAGACAGAGATTTCCCTACCAGACCCGGAAGTACTTGCAAAAATAGATGTACTTTATTATGTTTGGAATACTCATCCTGCCGTACACTTTCAGTTTCATTACTGTAATGAGTTTTGTTGTGTTTTGAATACTAAACGTTTCATGTTTTGGCTTGTGGTACTACTTCCAATAGTGGAGTTATACAGTGCACACAACTTTTTACTCTTTTGTTGATATGGGTCTTTCCTCATCTACGATTTTGTTTAGTTAAACTACTAGCAATACTTTTGATATAGAGTCAATAGTTTTTTTCACTCTTTTGTTAATATCGGACTTCTCTCATCTATGATGCATCTAATCCATGTGGGCTCTCACTAATTTGTTACTTTATAGATTCAAATTGGTTGGATCATATTGGTTTTTTTGCCATTATTAAATCTTTGTATTTTAGGCAAGTCGAACTTTTGCAGGATCTGAGATATCGTATCATATGGGTCTTTTCTAATTTGATTTGTTTCATTGAAATGAGAGGATAGGTAAATACATCGTTTTGATATTTTACAGTTTACTGATTCTTGTTGTTTATAGATTCAATGGTTTGTTTTCCTGTTTTAATCATATGGGTCTTTTCTCTACTATTTTGCAACTAATCTATCCGGGCACTCTCGATTTGGTTTGGTTTTAGATTCGAATTTGTAATCTTAGTTATTTTTCCACTTGTGTGTTTTCTGTAATTTGATCTTTTGGATTCAAATGGCTCTTCGATCATAAGGCTCTTTTCTAATATGATATGATGTTATAGCTCCTTTTTACAGGAGAATGGGTAATTTAGGGCTTTGCATTTTGTGGGCCGAACTGACTAATCCTACCTAACGGGACCAAAACCATAGGTTTTGCTCCAGTTTGGACGAGTACCGGTTTGAGTTTCGTTTGGGAAAAAGATAAACGAATAGTTCAGTTTGGTTTCAGTTCCGGTCCTTCCCAAGCCGAAACCGACCAAACCGAACCGATTGTAAGTAAATTTTTTTAATATATATATATATATATATATATATATATATATATATATATATATATATATATATATTCATATGTTAGGGTATTATTTTGTAACCAAAGTGTGATTAATTACAGTAAAAGTGATGTATTCATTTTTGTTATCTCTTTTGAGAAGGGTGGACTTCGGAAAAAAAATTGAAAATTGTCAAAATATAAAACAAGTTGAAAATTTTCCAAATTTTTGATGTGCAAGTAGAAGTTATAGAGAAACCCGAAATTGGCCAAACCAAACCACAATCGAATAGAATCGGGTTGTTTGGTTCAACAATTGGGTGGTTTGGTTTGGTTTGAACATTTAAAAACCGATTACAACCGATTTGGTTTTTGGTTTTAGTACAAAACCAACCAAATCGAATCGAATACTCTCCTAATGGGTTTATGTATTGTTTTTTGATAAGGTTTATGTATTGTTTTGATAGATGACAGTTCACTATGTTCTTTTAGTTTATAGCTTCAGCTATTTCTTTTAACTGCTTCCATCAGATAAGTATTTTCTAACCTATTCGGTATCTAATTAATCTACGTGGGCACTATCCAATTGGTTAGTTTATGGATTCAAATTGGGAGCTGAGTTATTTTTCCACTTCTGTGTTATCTGCAGTTCGATATTTTCGATTGAAATGGCAGTCTGACTAGGCGGTCTTTTTGGAGGACCTGAGGGATCTTTGATCATATGGGACTTTCCTAATTTGTTTTGTTTACCTGAAATGAGATGATGGGTTGATATTTTATACTGTTCTCGGAGTCTTACGCTGTCATTTTTTTTGTTTCTGTTGATTATTTGGGATTATTTATGTTCATGTTTTCTCTTCAAAATAACTTAGTTGGTTCGGATAGAGGCTCGACCACAGAAGTAATTATATATTATGTTTGTAAAAAACATGGGTTGGAAATGCAGAACGGGGATTAAAGGCTTCGAAATAAACCTATTTTTTGACGGGACATTTGTTTTTTTTCCCAACTTCATACAAGATCGATAATCACATCATGGGCATACCCTCATATGATAAAATTTTTATTCCGCATGCTACACATCCCAAGCATTGATTCTAACATATTGACATATGCAAATCACATAATTTATGTCGGATTGGGTGGCACATCAAATACGAAAAACAGTCGCTCCTATACCCATGATATGAAGATGCATAATGTGGGAGATTGGGCAAAAAAAAAATTTAATCTCCTTTGTCAAAATCAAAACCATCAATGCATGTTGGGCGGAGGAGATAGGGTGAGATTACAATTTGACATTGTAAATAAATGATACGATTATGAGGTGAGGTTACATCTAAGTCGTATGATATAAAGCCCATGATCTACAAATCTATTATTCAAGCCGAGTGGTACACTAGTACTGCCATCAATCTCTATCATATGATTGAGTACAAACCACCGTTAAATCATATGATGGCTATAGAATGCATTGAGTGATATGATAAAGATTATGCTTCGTGCCAATCCATTCACTTATGATCTTTAGATCATGGGCCTCAAATTAAGTGGCTTATATGCTTGGGTTACATTTTGGTCGTCTAATATGAAGGTCATGATGTAAAGATCTATTACGCAAAAGAGTGGCGAGCCGCGGAGCTATCTGATACCGCACACGTAAGTACACCTTACGGGTTTGAGTCTGATCTGCGTGCCTTGGAATGCTGGGAGCTCCGTTGTATTCCTTCTTTCCCCTATCCCGTCAACCTCCCGCTTTTTGTGAGTTTCTTTGTCCCCTCTGAGCGTCTAACGGCTCGTAGTAGTACTATGCACTGATTAGTAACTGCTATCCATCTACTCGGATTCGTCAACCGATACCACTTTCGACCCTGATGGTCCAACTTAATTTGGGTTAGTCTTGTTGAAGATGCCAACTCTTAGAACGCAACGACACATCTACTTTTTCTTACCTTACAATCAGCTCCTTTTTGTAATCTCAACTGACCGCCGCTGCTGAATGTTTTAAATCATTAATGGTGTATGATATAGTGTGTTAGTGGTATTTAAATGACATTAGGGTAAGTGGGGGTGAAAAGAACATACACCACATGCAATCCGCGTACCCATAATGTCTACTATCACTTCAAATCAATCAAATGATTCAAGGCATATTAATAATTCTCAATCTCCGGTACCCATGCAATTCCAGTGATACATCCGAAACAGTAACTCCAAACTCGTGAGACATTTATAAAGGTCAAATACAAATCATATAAATAAGTTGGGAATGGGTGCGACTAGGGCTCAGGGAGTCAAATTTAAACACGAGCTTTGGTCTCTAAATTTCCTCAATATAAGAGCCGAGTTGAGGTAGGCTCTAGGCTCTTCGAGCTCGAAAATTCCAAGCTCTAGCTCGGCTTTCTGAGCTTGAGCCAAGTATGTTTTATTATAAAAAATTTCGTCCTAATACTTTTTAAAATTTTTACTCAATTAAATATTTATTCTATAAAAGATTTAAATGAATGATAAAATACAAGTAAGCAATATATGAAATAAATAAACGATATAAGTGTGAAGTTGAACTCAAAAAATATAAATTATGTACCTTTTTAGTAGATATCCTTTTGAATTGCACTTATCATTTGATTTGTATCTTTTTTTTGTCCATCTCCTTGTTGGTTAATTTGATTGCGAAGCAGTGGGTACTAGGTTTGAGATTTTTCTCAAACCCATGTAGCATGATGAACATTGATGAAATCATATCAATTGAGTGAAGCCAGTTGAGTACATAACTTTTTAAAAAATTTACGAAAAATAATATTTTTTTTTATAATAATAATTTGAGCTCTTGAAATATGTTTGATAACTATTGTATTCCCTTGATAAAATATATAAGTCAAGATGAAAAATATGATAGATGAAAATACTAATTATTTTTTTAAAATATAAAAAGATAAAAATGACTTCACTAGTTTGATCTGACTAACTAGTCATCTCTGTTTACTCCCAAACGGGGGTGATATTGAGAATCACTTCAATTTAAGAGTCATGCATAACAGATTGACATCTCAATTATTTCACTTTTCTCTTGCATATTTAACTGGTGAATAGTAAGATAATACATATAATTGTTCCGTTAAGTAAGCCTTATTAATACATAGAAACTATAAATAAAACTTTAGAAAAAAAAAAAAAATTTATACACACTTCTCTAATAAAAAAACTTGAAAAATAATTTAAAAAAATAATAACATATTAGTTTTCATAACCAACTAATTTCTCATATCGCCTCAATTTCTGGATCTGTCACTATTGGCAAGTCAATGCCCAACTTAGAACGAATCCAATCATGTGTACAAATTAAAAGTTCTACAGTCTCTGGAAGTAAACTACTCCTAAATTGATCAACTATCCTACCTCCTGTACTAAAAGCCGACTCTGAAGCAACTGTTGTTGCAGAAATTGCTCAAATATCACGAACCATTATCGACAAAATTGGCCATGTGGTGAAATTAGCTTTCCACCAACACAAAACATCAAAATCTTTACACTCAGGGACTTGTGGCTCTTCTAAATAAATATGTAACTCTGATTTTACATTATTAATATATGTGTTAGTTTTATTTATCTGTTGTTTCCACTTTAAGTATTTATCCCCCCAAACATTAGATTTTGTAATACTAACACTTTCAGAAATTATATTACCCTCATTTGTCCCATTAGACTTACAATATTTAACGGTATACTCTTCATAAAGATTTCTAACAAATCTCATCAACTTAGTTATACGTACCCTTCCTTGTTCTCCATATAGTTCTTCTATCGCATATTTTAAAAAGTCAACCTTCAATTGAGGATCAAAAATCACAGCAAATTATAGAATCGTAGAACAAGTCGCCTAATATTTATCAAATTTATCTTGCATACTTATAGCAATAGATCTACAAAATTGATTATCATCATATTTTTTTCATTCAAATCACTTTTAATTTTAACTACTTCACTTAAAAATAAATAAGACGTTGGATATTTACTTCCACTTATTAGTTTAGTAAACTCATAAAATTTCCTTTAAAATTCACAAATTATTTTTGCATTAGACCATTCATCATCTAAAATTTTTATATCGTAACTTGATTCATACAAATTAAAATATTGGAAAGCATCTTTAAATTTCAAGGCAGATTCCAACATAAGGTACGTAGAGTTCCATCGCATACTTACATCTTAACATAATCCTTTTTTATTTGGTATCCCTAAAAGATTAACAACCTCTTCAAATTTTTGTTTTCGAAATGGTGATGATTTTACAAACTTTACACTCTCTCGAACATTGTCAATAGTTGGTTTAATAATTTTTAATCCTTCTTCCACAATAAGATTTAAAATATGAGCAGAGCAACGAACATGGAATAATTCACCACTCAATGGAAGAAATCATTTTCAAACTAAGTGAGTTTTAATTGACTTTTGAGCAGTATTATTATTTCCGGCATTATCTAGAGTAATACATGTTATTTTTTTTTGAATTTTTCATTTTATAAGACAAGCCATAATATGATCAGCAATATTAATCCATGTGTGGGGTGAAGGAATTACACAAAATTAATAATTCATTTTTACATGGTCCAATTGGAGTCAATAAAATGTACAGTAATAGCTAGATAACCAAGATCTTGGTTGGAAGTCCATATATCAGATGTTAGACTAATCCTAGAAGTAGATTGTTCAAATAAGTTCATTAGTTTACCTTGTTCTTTTTTATGTAATGCTATATAATCTTTCTTTATTATTGTACGTGACACCATTTTAAATAAAGGTTGTATATATTGATAAAAAGCAATAAAACCTATATGAGAAACAATATTAAATGGATATTCATGCAAGACTATCATTCTTGCAAGAAGTTCTCTCGCTTGTTCTTGGGTAAACTTTAACTTTTCGGGCATATCATTAATATGAGGAAAAGATATAACTTGTACTTTTTTACGCTTTGGATTGCTTGGGCAAACTTCAATGTGTCGTTTTAGGGTAATAGCTCCACCTGATTTTTGAAGTTTGTATATTTTTTTATAATAAATACATCTTCTCTTTTGAACTCCATCTATAATTATTTTTTCAAAACTATCTCAGACGGATGAAGTTGTTACAGACCTACGTTTGGGGTCTGGTTCATCTAGAGCATTCCCATCCGCATTTGCATCCGCATCCACATCCATGATAAAACTAGATGAAGAGGTGGAATCGGATGCAAGAGCAGAAGATGGACTAGGGGAGGGTAAGGGGCATGGACAAGGAGGTTAAGGAGGAGGCATCAATGATTGGGAGGTCTCCTTGTCAGACATGTTAGGGTCTAAGATTTGACTTTTTTTCATGATTTAAAAATAATAATTAAAACAGCTTTAATTTAAAATAGTCTAATTAAAAGTATTTAAAATAACTTTAATTTAAAATAAAAAATCCTAATTTAAAGTAACCCTAATTTTTTATTTTATTTTTAAATTAGGCCTAATTTGATAAAATATTATGCAAAAAGCCCTAATTTATCGCAGCCCTAATTTTAATTTTTTTTAAATTAGCCCTAATTTGAAGAAATATTATGCAAGAATCCTAATTAAATCAGCCTTAATTTCTAAAAAAAATTCAAATTAGCCCTAATTTAAGTATTATGCAAGAATCCTAATTTAAATCAGCCCTAATTTCTAAAAAAAATTGAAATCCTAATTTAAATATTATGCAAGAATCCTAATTTAAATCAACCCTAATTTAAATCAACCATAATCTTAATATTATGAAGAAATATTATGTCTTTATTCTAAAATAAATAAAGGAAGTGATACCAATGGGTTGATGTTGATTGTCGATCCGGCGATCTCCCTTCCGATTGAGTTACACGATCCGAATGCCGGTATGTGTGAAAACTTGAGAGAGCTTCAACAAGAGTGAAGAAGATGGAGTTGAGTTGCAACCATAGCAGTCGTAGAGGACCAGAGGTAGAGGCAGCCGGCCCGTATGAGAAGAAGATGGAGAGTTGCAGGAGGCAGCCGCTTTAGTTGCAGCCCTAGCAGAAGATGAGAGTTGAGAAGATGAGAGAGTGAAGAAGATGGATGCAAGAGAGAAGATGGAGACTTGCAAGGCAGTGGTATGTTGTCTGCGTCACTACGTGAGAACTTGAGAGTTGAGAGAAACAATGGGTTAGTTGTTGTTGCATGTTGGGCTATATAATATTATATATATCTAATGAAATTAGGGCAAGTGTGGTGGGTGGTAAAAGTACCAATTTACCCTTCAAAGTACCCGTTAGTTGAAGGGTGGGTAAAATAGACCTCTAATTTTTTTTACTTTTTTCTTTGAGAGAGGAATAGACATATAAGTTATTATATATATATATATTATAAAAAATTTAACCGAGCCATAGAGCCGAGTCGGGCCGAGCCAACCTTAGCTCTAGCTCGGCTCTTTTCATTCGAGCTACAAACTGGCTGGCTTAGCTCAGCATAAAGTGTAACATATTCTTTTTGTGTGTAAGATTCTTGTATTGGTCGAACGTCATTGTACCTAAATATCATTAAGTATCGGCCGATCCAGAGTGATCCAACCGACCTACATCCGACACCAATATATAAACGATCCAACCTAAGGATTTGGGATGAGTTGGGCCAAAACCTATTCATCTGGGCCACTCTTCTAGAATTTGTGTTCTACACACACAATTAGCGATTGATTTGAACCACTATTTGGCAGCTCCCAGTAAAAAATATATAATTAGTACAACTTTGCCATTGGTCTTTTTGGCCGTTGAGATCACCCGACCTGATCTGCAGATCCCGATCCGGATCGATTTTAGGTTGACCAATCCAGTCACAGATACCGATATTTGAAACCTTCATCCAGACACAGACAAGTTTTTCTTCCTTATTTATCATCTTATTATAATTCAATTATAAGATTTATTCCACTTTATTTCTCCCTCCCCAATTTGCACACGTGTGAGTTTCAGGTTGTGGTACTCTCATTAGGGGCTTACTAGGGGTGTTATCGGGTCGGTTCAAGTCGGTTTTCATGCAAAACCGAAACCAAACCGATAAGGTTCAAAACCAAAACCAAACCGATAGTTATCAGTTTGGTCGAATTTCGGTTTCTAAACCTTATTTTTAAAACTTTTTTTTTATTTGTAGCATTTAACCGAATCGAATTGATTTTTTCGGTTTCGGCTTGGAGTTTTCAAAATTTATACAAACCAAACCGATTTATACAAAACGTTTTTGTAAACTCCTATGATTCAACTGATTTTAAGACTTTTGGTGATTAACAAACTAAAGCTGCAGCAATTGGCTTTCTATAAAAAGCCTCACACACCATCAAACTCAAACATAGACATACTATAATCCATATATAAACCACTATTGGTTTCTTATCGGTTCGGTTTCGATTTTTTAACGTTAAAATCGAAACCGAACCTATAACTATCAGTTTCTATTTTTTGAAATCAAAACTAAACTGATATGTCCCAAAATCGAAACCGAACCGAAATTTTAGTCGGTTTAATCGGTTCGGTCAATTTTTTGCACAGCCCTTGGATTTAACCTCATCCCAAAATGACTAATACAACAAACGATGCCATCTTGGCCACTTTTCAAATTTTTGAAATTTGAATCCGTCCATGCACCAGACTATTTAATTGGGGTGCCGCTCTCTCACTCTGCCTCTATACCTCTGTCTTTCTCTCTCTCTACTACAAAAAATAAGACTATTAGTGGGTGCCAAAAATTATCCTTATGAACAAAAAAATTACCGCTAATAGTTTTAATAGTTTTTTTTGTTAATAGCAACAGTTTTTTGCTACAAAAAATTGTCGCTAATAGTCTTATTTTTGTAGTGCTCTATATCCTCTCACCTCTCTCTCTCTCTCTTTGACCATATTACCTCCATACGCATTTCTGTAATCCGGTACCCATTAATCGCTTCCGCCAATGGACACTTGAAGGAATGACTATTGCATCATGTTATTATACATAACAATTTACTAGTCCGCCATGTGTAGTGCGTAATATACGACATTATTTTTCACTGCTTTTGTTGTTTGCTACTATGGATTTGAATATACTTCCTCCATGTTATTGGCAGTCTCTTCCGAAATTCAGTAATCAAACCCTCACTTCTCAGGGATATCATCCTTCAGTCGAAAATTCAGTAATTGATCACTTCTCAGGGATATCATCCTTCAGTCGGAAGGTATTTGTGACAGTCCGGATTTCGACACCTCGAAACTCGTGCCATCAGCACGATCTTTCAAATCGTGCCCTATGGATATGTACGGAACATTGACATAGCAAGCAATAATAAAGAGAATGAAACGCATAAGAACTGATACTGAAATAATTCTCCAGTTCTATACATATATACTCTAAAATCTATAATCCAAAAGGTGATTCTAAACTCATGTTTCTGTATAAGTAAAAGAACACACCCGAACCATCAGTGACATCACTTAGTCACCCTAGATGGTTCGCCAAAAGAATATATCTATTTAATTACATTTCCCAAAATTAAAGCTTGACATACCAAGCCGTACAATGAGCTCTCAGAACTCTTCCTATCAAAGTCCACAACGGAGTCTCCTAGAAGAAGTCCTCGGGAGGAAGTTCTAACTCGTCTCCGGACACGAAGTCCGAATACCCCGGATCAGCGTCTCCCGAAGCCTCTACAGCTGCAAGCAAAGGACCTGCGACGTATAGTCTAAAGGGTGAGCTATATCTTAGCTCAATAGGGAACAACACAATGAACATATAAGTCTAATTCTCACATATATTTCATGATATGATAGCATGATGTATTTATGAACTTAATGGAAAACAATTTAAAGGTTTACATATGCATTGAAGTTTACTGGTAGTTTACATGTTACATTTATTATCAACTGTTTATGAATTACACTGAATAGGCCTAAAGAAACTTAAATCTTCAACTTAAGTAATCTCGGAGCAATATAGCATCGAGCCCTGATGGAATACCCTCCATCGTCGTCTAAATAGACAGTTGTTATATATATATCACTTTGAATACTACCCAGGTCCCTTTCTCGTAGGCGACGGGGTCTAATCTCATCTCAACATCTCTGGGATGTGCTACTGTGTACGGATAGACCGCCGTACCGATGTACGAATTGGCCGCCGTACCAATCACGGATATTCTGTCGAGTCAGTCGTAGGTATCCCGCCACATCGGTGGGGTATTCTGATCAAACCTTAAATAACAAAAATATCATGTGTTTTATATATAGTTATTCACCGTGTAAATATGCTACTTTATATCAATTAGGCCTTATCAGTCTTTGTTTAATCTTACTTTACAATCTCACTTACATCCCTAGGATGTCTAAATTACTCGCATCACACTAATATCTTTATCACTTTCTCATCCCCTGGGGATGTCTCATTTTCATATGCTTACTTGGTGTCACACACACACACATACTGAGAGGATTATATGATTAAAGTATTTTCATTTCATTGGTATATCACACACACACACGCACATGGAGATTATATGATTCATTTCATTCTTATATCACTACATACATGCTCTTGTAATCAAAGTACATGTTCAAGGTGTTCCCTACCTCAGGTGTCTGACTGTCCAAGCATCAAAGTCCCACACGGCTCCTCATGCTTGCCTTAACTCGTACCACTTATGGTACATCATAACATGTGCACAACATTAATAAGGATGCAATAGAGAAGGTTCAAGACCCTCCATGAACCTCATGGTTCAAATAAGAAGCCAACTAAAACTGTCAAAATCGATTAATCGATCCCCAAAATCGATTAATCGAAACTCTAAATCGATTAATCGAAATCCAAAATCGATTAATCGAAAGTCCACAATCGATTAATCGATTGCCAAATCGATTAATCGAAATCCAAAATCGATTAATCGATTCCCAAATCGATTAATCGGTTTCCCTAAGCCTAAATTCTCCAGCCACTGGAGGTACTCAGTCGATTAGTCGATTTCTAAATCAATTGATCGAATTCAAAATCGATTAATCAAATTTCGATCAAATTTAAAATCGATTAATCGAATTTCAGATCGATTAATCGATTTCGGGCTTTTCAGCCTTTTCAACTTCCAGGCCAATATCGATTAATCGATTTGGTCAGAATTCAGCCCCTTCTCGGCTGTTTCTCCAAATCTTTTTCTTACCATTTTTCTATCTTTTTCTATCATTTTAATTCATCATTTACCCCATCTATTGACTGAATTTAATCATCAAAACTTATGCATTTAAATATAACAAAGTTCACCTCAAATTAATCCCTTAAATGATGGAATGGTTGATTTCTTGGCTAGGGTTCCAAGCTTTTGCTTTAACGGTTCTTCACGCGTCGAATTCGGCATTCAATGCTCAAATCCATCCTCAAATCTAAACCACAATAACTCTCCTTGCCATTAACTCCCTCTTTACTCTCTCTCTTTCTCTCTCTCTCTCCTCTTAACTCTCTCACCAACCAAACAAAGGAATGACTTCTCTTTAAGTTATTAAACCCTTATAACTCTCCTTCAGTTTTGGTGTTAAGTACATACATTAAAGATAGGTGCATGTGACCCTTAACTAATACCCATACTCCATACTTAGGATACACTTACATCACATGGATATGTTAATTATAGAAGTTCACTGTTTGACTATCACTTGATCAAACCTACGACCCATCGAACACGGATCCCGAAGTCACTCTTTATGATCAAAATTTTTAGAATGTTACAATATCATACTTTCGACCCTTAGATTCGGTGAGTGATGAGAATAATCACAACATTCGTCGCAGACTTGATATCTCGTTGACTGTTAGAGGACGACCTACCGAAGCAATTATTATGTAGTCCGTTTTTATCCAACATCATATGTGCGTGATCAATGAACGATGCATGGCAGCCGATGTGTACTGCCTTGCACGCAAGCGTCTGGGTATGTTGAAGGGAGTGACGCCCAATGTATCGGTCAATGTCATGATGGTAGGGTTCTGACACGTCACATCGCCATCCTCCCCTTAATGATGTATATGTGTTAGCGTGAGGAGAGTAGTCAGCAATTCGATAGACATGGTGGGTTTTTGAATTGACAGCGTTCAACAAGCATCAATCAAAATCTCGGTTTCAGTTTCGTTCATGACCTTATCATGATCATATCTCGGTTTTGATTTCAGTTTTGTTCATGATCATATTTCAATTAAAGTGATTAAATTTTTTATAAATTTTAAATTTTTTTAAAAATATATTTTGAACTTTATTAAATTTTACCAAACTTTATTTTATTAATTTTTTCAAGCTCTATGATATTATTAGAATACATATTTACACTTAATACATATATAGTATAAGCAAGCATCACTACAAGAAAAAAAAGACTATTAACAACAGCTAAAAGCTGCCGATATTAATAAAAAACTTGCCGCTAATAGTCTTAATAAGTTTTTTATTAATAGCGATAATTTTTTCGCCTTATTTTAAATAGTGCACTAAATAATTATCTATATCAACTCTATTTGCCACTGATTAATGTATAGTCACAACAATCATAGACGATTCAAATATTCTTTCAAAACTTTGCATGAACTATGGATAAAAGTATTAAATAGATTTTGATTGTTTCCCTTAATTAAACCATTTATCTATTGGACGGTTCATATCAATTTGCATATGTCTCCAATCAAACGGTTCACAACACCCACCCTTTTCATAATCTTCCACTTCCGCTAACATTGGTGCGCTGGTCACATTCCTAATACAAAAAGCTTGCTATATATATAACTTTAGATCCTTTCTCTCTAATTTCTCTTTCTATAGGATTTTCAAATGAAAAAACCCGCTCCTACTTTCTCTCTCTATCTCTCAGCTCTTACTTTCTCTTCCTAATTTTTTCCGGCAAGTTCTATTCTTCGTGTGCAAATTCCCCTAAAAATCGGCTAGAAATCCGGGCCCCCTGAAGCGGTAGTATCTCGGATGTAGTACTCCTATGACGTTAACAGGCGCCATTTTCAGGGCACAGGCCCTAACGCCTTGGAAACAGGCTCTCAATGGTGAATTCCTATTTTCATAGTAACGACGACGGTCCCGCCCGCTGGAACACTGGCACTGCTGAACTCACCCTCCAGGAATCTACCTTCCTCACCTCCCCGGTCGAGCAATCGAGTATTCATACCATGATTTCTGTGGGGTTGGCGGGTTCTTCGGCATGATTTAATGACCGACGGTGAAGTGATCTACGCTAATTCCACAGTTCACAACGACCTCATAAGGTGCGGATGGAACGGATGCAATGGGCCAGGCCCCTGCCCCCTGATGTAGACGCTGGCATCAATGGTAAGACTCTGACTGCCTAGTGACTGAAGCTGCCACTTTTTGGAATTGACACACTCCTCCCTCCTCCTTTCAATCATCTTTCTCTTCCAAGACATTTGGCAAGGTAATCGACTCCCGACTCTTTCTGGATTCCACAACCACTGCTACTTCTTTCTGGTATAGGCCGCTCTGAAACCATAGCTTTGGCAATAACATACTTTTCACCGGACCTCCTTTCCTAACATTCCCGCACACACCAACATCTTAGAGCATAAATGCCCTCATCAAATACATGTAGAACAACTGTTTGCAATGTCTGCCGTACAACATATATACTGAAGGTAAGTGACCCCAAGACAAGACCCATCTACAAATCGCAATTGCCTCACCTGCCAATTCAAATACTAGACTACCAACTTTCAGCCCTTTGTATTTTGGAACTCACTCAAGCAATAACCAACTTTCGCTCGATTGACCGTTACACTAAATAAAAAATACCTCCCAGCTCCCTTCTCCCACGAGAACTCGTCTATCTTTTTCAAACATGCTAAGCGCTCCTCCTTCCTCTGCGAAGACTTGTTCCATTTCTCCTGCGCTCCAAAGGTAACGTCTAATATTTGAAATATTCAAATTTCTTTGCATGGCACCCAAGAAAAGCACGCCTTCGAAAACCCCATCTTCCAAGGTCGCATCTTCGAAGCGGCACAAAACCGATCATCCATTGAGGAGGGGCAAGCCTACTTCGTGGTGGGACGAGAAAACCTTTGAGATGGAATGGTCTTTCTACCAAGAATTTTTTCGATACCAAAAAACGACCCAATGGTCGTTTAATTACCTCACCCGAGCCGATAAGGTGTTGCTCTCACCTTTCCACACCCACCACTACCCACGATTGGTAAAATTATTTTACCATAACCTTGAATTAGGTAAGAAAATAGATGGCAAGGCGTTCCGGTTCAACATGAGTCACATCGCCACAGCAATGGGTAGCCCCTCGATATTTAGAGAGAATAGGGGTCTACTACCACCGAACCCCAAACCCCAAACCCGTACCGTTTCACCACATCCTTACCAGAATGACCCATGGGGAACACAGGTCGGGACGATCGGTGAGAAGGTCACAACTGCCAGCCGACATGTGACTGTTGGACATCGTTTTCAGAAGAAGCATGTATCCTTTAATACACAAGCAAGAAAGGGAAGAGACTCCTCCAAGCCTTGGACTCAGTTATTGAAGACCGTTGGTTTAGTGCTTCGGAAGTGGTTTAGGATGGGCTGATTTACGTCCACGATCAAATGTTAGAATCAAAGAAGTAACCATTAAGCGGCATGTCGTATGCCTGCCTAATCTCCCCACTTGTTGAGGAATATGAGGATGAGGGAGATGATTTCGAGATGTCGCCTAATGAATAACGGAGGACCAATAATACCAAGAAGTATGGAGTAGACGATTGGAGTTCGAATTATAAAAAATTGATCAACAGTGTGCAAGATCGACGCTATCAACGTATCGCTGAGCGTGCCCAAGAAGAACCGGACAGATTCCCTCCCTTGATGCCTTCGCGCCAATAGTTTCCATCTCAGCCGCCACCCGCCTCACACTGCGAGGTAGTCACTGGGGCGGAGTTTGATCAAAGGATGGACGCTTTTGAGCGAAGAATGGAATTCCATGAGATGCTCGTAGAGATGATGCAGAACATGTTCCCTGCTGACTCTACACTGCACATGGTCAGGGCTCGAACGTATACCGCAGGTGCTTCTAACTCATGGGCCGGTGAGAGTGTCCAGGAGGTGGTCGATTGCACAGGCGAGGAGGCGGGTTAGGGAGAAATTTCGTCGAGTGATCTTTTGAATGGTTTGAGAACTTAAGTATTATTTTTAATTTGGTCTTAAAAACTTTGGGTATCTTTTTGTCGGGGTAATTGGATGGTTATCACCATCCTTGCTATTATATTAGAAGGTGATTAGTAATTCTGTTGTTACTTTTGAATGGTTATTAGCACTCCAGTTGCTATGCTTTGATGGTTATTGTAACGGTGTACTTTGATTAATGGTAAGCTTTTGGTAGATTATGATTCTAAAAATTTTCTTTTGTGGAGATGGCATATTTTTGATTAATGGTTAAAATAGTTAATTGATGGTTTAAATTTTATTATAATGATGGTATCTTACTCGTTAATGGTCAATTATACTAGTGATGGATTCATAATTGTTGAGAGAAGCTCTGGAACCGTAAGCTATTTAGTTGTGTATATGTTCACTAATTAATTGTGGATGTGGTAGTCAAACTTTTGAATCATCGGTACATTTTGATGATAAATAAAGCAAATGTTGTATTTCCGAAAAGTGAATGTTCTATTTTTGAAAACGAACCAATAGAACTTTCAAATATCAATTGTGTCAGGCATAATAGAAGTTACCTAGTGAATTTTTGAGAATGAAAATTCCTTTAAAGTGGGAGGATGTGGCGTCCTAAATTTCTGAACACTAATACACCCAATTAAGTGTACATGCCTGACAAGGTATACGTCACTCTTTGAAATTTCGAACACTCTATTTTTTTTATATACATTTTGGTGTGAAAAAAATGATATATATATGGTGGTGTGAATAGTTACATAAGTCACATGACGGCACAATGGTTAGAAACTTATTTTGTAAGCAAGAGGTCCAAGAATCAAATCTTGTTGAGTGAATTTGTGACTCTATTTTGGACCCCAGGATAAAGGAAACAGCGTACGCAGAAGTTAAGAACTCCCGAGAATTCTTTGAAGAGAAAAGAGCCGAGTGAGAAAGAAATCCCCCATTCTCTTCTTTTTCACCTTTCTAAGACCCTAGCCAGCTGATCTCCTCAACTTCGCAAATCCCTCTCTTTCACTTAAATCTTTGGTCTGTTTTGCACCTCAAGAGACCTTCGATTTTGATGGCATTACGATCGAAGAGAAGAAGAGATCAAAGCATCGGATGAATGACAAGTTTTGGCGCCGATTTTCCTCGCTACCGGCCATCGTAGACTCTGCATGCACGATTTAGGAAGGTAAAATTTATGAATTAGTAGTGTGAAATTTATTTTAAGCTCAATTTAGGTTTATAGAGATTTGATCTTCCAAGAAATGCGGATTTCGAACTCAGGAGAAAGAAACAAGTGCATTATCGCACTATCTCGCTCGAGCGAGATTGATAGTCGCTCGAGCGAGATTCCCTTTGAAACAGACCAAAATTACTCTGGTAAAACTCGCTCGAGCGATTTTGGTTGTCGCTCGAGCGAGGTAGTGAGTGCCACATAGAAATTGATAATTCGCTCGAGCAAATTAGGAAACCGCTCGAGTGAATTAGCTGGATTTGGCTATCCCAACTTTTGTTTTGGTACAACTTAAGAAACTTCAAACCGCCGTAATCATGGTCATTCATTGACACATGATGTATGAACATAATGTAGGAAGAGAACCTGAGGCCGACAATAAAGACCACCTCATTTCCTTCTCCCCAAATCAGATCTGAGGTAGGGGAGTTTCACTACACAACTACATTTTAGAATTTGATTCATAGATCTTAATGATGTGATTGAATTGAAATGTGAACATGAGAAACTGATTTTGAATTTGTTAAATCTGATCGTATTAAATATTTAAATTCTTTGAATTATCGAATTGCATATGAATCCTTTAAAACATTAAACCCTTTTGAAATTTTGAATTATTGATTGACATATGAACCATTTGAAATATCAAATCTTTGGATCAATTACTAATGTGAACTTTGAACTTTGAATTCAAAATGAGAATGATAATTAATTATGATTTAGCCACACCTTAGTATGTATTAGAACTTGCATGTTTATTTAAGGTTCATATGAACGAATCCCCTAAACTTTGGATCGTTTCGATAGTTGTGCTTTGACACTTTTTGTAATATCCCTGAAGTTTTGACCTATTTTTCATTTACCTCGATAACCGTGTCTAAAAATTATTGAGGGATTTTTGAATTTTTAGTAAGCTAAGGCTATGATGAGATTAATGGCCAAAGAAAATTGTCTCGAGATGTGTGCAAGTCATGTAAGTGATGACTTACACGATAGGGTAGGTGTATGTGTTCAACATCGAACATTTTTTCAATTTAAGTGGATAAGTAGTAAATCTAAAAATCTAGATATTGTTTTGTATTATAAGAGAGAGATTTGGAAGAGAGATTAAACTTCTCTCTCTTTTGGTTGGATTAGAAAATAGGAACTTTTGCCTCTCCTTTTGTTTTTTTGTAAATCTTAGATCTTGTGAGCTTGAGAGTTCCTCTCTCCATCTCAACTATTGATTAGCCTTGTGTTTGTATTCTGATCTGTTTGGACTATTGGAAGAGAATGATAGGGGAGAGAATGTCTCTGTGTAGTTCTGATCTGTACAATAGAGAAAGGTTTATGATGGTCTGATTGGAGATTCTAAACCGTTAAGCCTTCATGCTTGGTTCCGGTGCGTGAATTGGTGCAACGGAAGCAACGATTTAAACTACAAGAGGTAGGTCCTTGAAACCTCCTTGTGTCATTTTAATTTATGTTTTGCTTAGATTAGAATGTGGTGTATTAATTTAAAATAATATGGTTGTGGTTGAATGAAGGAAAGAATCTGGACATGAAAATTTTGACAGTCACAGACCTGAACAAATTCGAGGGTCGAATTTCAATTCGAGCCAAATTCGACCATCGATTTAAAATTCGACAATCGAAATCTGTTTTTAAGCCTGATGCAAATTTTAAAAAT
This sequence comes from Chloranthus sessilifolius, assembly GCA_021018995.1. Classification (NCBI taxonomy): domain Eukaryota; kingdom Viridiplantae; phylum Streptophyta; class Magnoliopsida; order Chloranthales; family Chloranthaceae; genus Chloranthus; species Chloranthus sessilifolius. The sequence continues at coordinate 24,395,719 of CM037597.1, read as the reverse complement.
CGAGGGTCGACTTCCAATTCGAGGGTCGAATTTAGAAATCGACCATCGAATTAAAAATCGAGGGTCAATTTTCTGCATTTCACGCCTGTAAAGATTTTTGGAATTCGAGGGTCGAAAATGAATTCGACCATCGAATTTAGAATTCGACCCACGAATTTGAATTCGAGGGTCGAATTCTGTCCTGTTTCTGGCCTTTGAAATTTTTGCTGGATTTTTTCTCGGCAAACTTTTGGTTTGATTTTTGTTCTATATTAAACACTAAGAGTGTTAATATATGTAGGTTTTGAATATTGGGAGTCCTTGGTGAGGACTACTTATGCTTGCTTTCGAACCTTCTTTGTTAAGGTAGGGGAACCCTATATTTCATTTGCATTAAATTATAAGTATAAACTGTTTTGACTGTATAATTTAAGAAGCATAAATTTTGGAATCTTGTTACACACAGCATGAATAAAACTCTGAATATATGACACAAATTCGAAAATTGAAAACTTTGTTATGACTAAGAACTTCGTAATTTGAATCTCAGAACTTCAATAAATTTGTGAATCAGAACTTCGAAAAACATCAGTAATCAGTTATGAATAATAAGCTTTGATATATGTTAGCATTTGCATTCGATTTGAGGTACATACGAACGATGCCCTAGTTTCTACCAACCGTGTTAACGGTATTACTTTGGCGCAAGTTTCCCTCATAGCGTAGGGGCTTATTGCACTTCAGAAAATGGGTTCATGAACGACGATGGTCAGTAGGGTTTTCCATCGGTCACGTAGTCCACTCTCATGCTATAGGAAATTTGGGAAATAAAATTAAGTTATAAATTTAAGACAAGAAGCATGCTAATTCAGAAGATTTTCGAACACATCAGATTTATGTTATCAGTTTTGATTCAGGATTAGAACTGGAGATTTAGTTTGCAAAGCATCATTTGAAAACCATATTTGATCCGATTTCTGTCTTTTGAAAATCTTACTTATAATGAGATACAAATAGATCTGTTTCCTCTATTGGGCTTGGTTGTTAGCTCGCCCTCGACTATACGTCACAGGTGCTGAGACTGACCTTGGGTCAGAGGATTTGGAGGACTCCGATTACATTCCCGAGGAGAAATTGGACACATCAGCTGAGGAGTTTTTCCCTTGATCCTAGATCCATTATTTTTTGTACTTTTGTTAGAATATTATTTTGAATATTGGGCCCTAGGCCATTATTTTGGTTCTTTTGATATCACTCGAGGAACCATTATTATGAACCACTGTTTTAGGTGTTGGATTGGCCATCACCGGTGGTTCTTCTTGGTTCCTCATAGTGACATATTTTTGTTGTTAAAAGCTTTTGTTTTTGGATTAATATGCTTTGCCTCTATTTTTAGATCATTGCTATGTTGCCGGCTTATGTTTATTACGGCTTATTGAGAAATCAATAAGTTGATGAACCAACCTTTCCTATACCTTAGGGATTGAAAAAGTCGGGTCGTCACAGTTTTTGACCGTTTCAACGATTGTACTTCAACACTTTTGAACTTTAAAAATTATTCATTGAACGACGATTGTTAGGAAGAGATTACCGTCGATTATAGACTTCTAACGCCATATTTGCATTGGAAATATTTAAGATATGGATTTAAGCCATGCATATACTAAGATGTTGCATATAAAATGTGAAAACAAGTAAATTGAACAAACACTAATGTGAACCTTCAAAATATGAAACTTCTTTTTGATTATGTGATTTTTGAATGCAAGACCTCTCAAATTCTGTTTTGATATGGAAAATGACTTTAAACTTTAGTCATTGAAATATATGTTGGTATCTAAATCTTTTCTACTGAGCTTAGACTATTAGCTCACTTCGACACCTTGTGTCACAGGTGCAAACATTGATCAAGATTCTGAACTTGAGAATGATCTTGATTACGTATCGTAGGAAGAAAAACTTTGGCCTGAGTATTGTATACCACTATTTATGTGACGTACGGCCGTCACTGGTGGTTTATTTTGATTTTTGGGTTGATATTCGATATACAATGGAATCTTTATTTGCTGCCATATATTATATCTACTTTAAATTCTGCATATGTGTGGATGTACCAAGTATCCGACGATTCAGTATTCCCAAAAATCTGTGTGGGAAAGTTGGGTCGTCACATCTAGCTTTTTGTCTCTTTCATGTGGCACACATTTAAATAAGCGACCCAAAAATTACATTTGAACATGATGCACACTACATGCATGGTTGGGTACCTCTAACTAAGCCGACGCGTTATCTGAAATCATCAAACCATTGATTACTTCGGATCAGATGATAGAGACCGTTTTTCACCACGATCATCCACACAATAGATCTTGAGATCATGACACATCTATCAGACGATTAAGTTTTGATTCCACATATCACAGTTCCCAAAAAAATGGCACTTGAATTATTTGGCACACATGACGCTCAAACATGATTTTAGGGCAGTTTTTTGTGATTTGTGACATGTGGAATCACGGTTGACTGTCTAATAGGTGCGCCATGATCTCAAGATCTATTGTGTGAAAGATTGGGAGTGTAAAATGATCTCTATCATCTGATCCGAAGCAATCAATGAGTTTGAAAGATTTTTTAGACGTTGGCATAAAATACACATAGGCACATTTAAAGGTACCCTACATGATTTTCAGATCACCTTTTGGCATGTGTACCATGGGGATAAGAAAGTAGTCCTTTGATGTATGCACATTTACTCAAAATACTCACAGTACTCTGAGCCGAAGCAGTCAATAATTTTTGAGTGGTGGCGCTTTTAGAGATTCGATGGGAAGAGTTAGTTTAACGGAAATTTGATGGTTTAGATCAGTTTTGATAAACTAAGTTAAAATATAGGGAGTGAGGTTGGATTTTGGGTCAAAAAACCTCAACCCGAGCCCGACTGAACCATTTGGAAACCTCAACCCCAACTAGACCCGTGGCAGGTCGGGTCGCCGACCCGTTTAGATCCTTAGATTGGGTGACCGTAGATTTAGCTAGGTGATGGTGCCCAACCACCACATGATAACCAACTTGTTGAAATATAAGGTGGTTTAGTGGTGAGGGTTTTGGAGTATGAATCTGTGATGAATTTGACGGTTTGGATGAAACTAGAATATCTCCAATCAAATAATACAATTGACTATGGTAACTGACGGCTTAATGATGGTAGGAAAGAGAAGACAGAGGCTTTCTTATGGTCCCATTGCCTTTTTATTTGTTTTTGGCTCTGAGAGCCCTTGTTTTCCCCTTAAATCTATCTAGGGTTTTCAACCCATCTATTGTAGGGCACAATATACAGGTTAGATATTGGACCACAACGTGCCTCCCAAATTATCAAATTACCCTCCATCGATTCACGGATCTCTCGTAAAGCTCTCTTTTAGATCTTGGCTATATCTCTAAAAGTGCATACTTTGGAAATCCCTTCAAAATCATTGAATTATGATATACATCATCCTCAAATTGTAACACATGAAATAAAAAATTGGCCAGAATTATGATCTCAAAATCTATTGTGTCCAAGATCAGGGTGAAATATGATCTACATCATCTGATCCAAAACAATTGTCATATGCGAAGTCATCTTTTGGACGGAATTCATGGAGAAAAAGGCTATATGTTTAGCTGACAATGGATGAGTGGGTCCTACATTCTTATTGAAGAAGTGATCTTTGGTATTGTTCCAGATGTAAGTTAGGTTTTCTTCTGCCATGGATGAGGGTGCTCTTGTTTTAAGATGAAATACAAAATAAGTGGGCTTAGAATTTATGTGGAAGCAATGTCATATTTTAGTTTTTAAAAGCAGGGTAAAAGTCATAGCCAAATCAAAATGAGGAAGTTTCTTTCACATGCATTCTAGTCGCTTCTGACCGTTGGATACGTAAAATCCGGGATACTTTTCATGCTCTTTGGAAAATGACTAATACCATTTTTAGGAAATCCCTAAAGCGTGCAGTAGGGTCTAGGGCTCTCAACTGGCCGGATCAAAGCCGGGTCGGGGTCGAAAATGGCCCACTCCTATCCGAACCGCTCTCGTACCCGGGCCAAAATATATTCAGCCTAACCCTGTAGCAATTGAGATCTTTGAAAGATCCGATTCGTCCAAAATATGACTGTTGGTCCAACAGTCATATTGAAAATTCTATATAAGGAGGCCTTAGGGCACAGATTCGAATACTTTGAAATCCATCGGAATCCTTACATAAACCTAAGAAATTTATCTTGCTTTCTTCTTTTGGTGGTACTTCATCAGATTGAATTTTCTGGGGCGATCCTCTACTGTTGCAAAGTAAAGGATTGCATCCAAGAGATTGGGCTTGTTGTATCCTGGAAACGTCTCGCTGGAACCCTTTTGCAAACTCAAGAATTTATTCGAGTAGGGGGCGAATAGCGTTTTACAGACAGCGATTGCGTGCCTCGAGTCCAATTCTCTTTCCCATTTCATCACTTTCGGATTTCTATTCCTAATTTTATTTAACAATTTAAAAATGTTATTCTATTTTATAATGGCTTCAAATATGAAAGTCATCACTCACGACTTCGTCAAATTGGAGCGATTCGACGGCAACAACTTTAAAAGATGACAACATAAGATACATTCGTATTGACGACTTTGAAAGTTGCTTATGTCCTAACCACTCCAAAACTCGCAGAGCCTGAAGATTCTGATGGAGAATCTCTTGCCAATATTCATAAACATCATAAATGAGAGCAAGATGATTATATCTGTAAATGACACATTCTCAATATGCTAGCAAATTCACTCTTCGATGTGTACCAGAGCATACCGTCTGCGATGGAGCTTTAGAAGGCGCTGGAGACAAAGTACAAAACAGAATATGCCAGTACAAAAAGCTTCACTGTAAGTCAGTATTTAGATTTTAAAATGACTGATAATAAATCGATTCTCGATGAAGTTCATTAGATTCAGTATAATATCAGTCAAATTAATTAAGAGGGAATAAAAATGGATCCTATTTTTCACAATCATGCAATTATTCATAAATTGCCTGCCTCATGGAAGGACTGCAGAAACACTCTCAAATATAAAAAGAAAGAACTTTCGTTTGAAGAGTTGTGCCACCATCTTCGAGTCGAATATGAACTTCGGGTTCGCGACAAGAAAGATGAGCAATTTCAATTAACTTCAAATGCTCATATGGTGGAGGTTAGTACGTCCAAATTACATAGAAAGCGGAAAGGCAACTTCATTTCTGATAAAGCTAACAAGAAAAATAAGAGTCAAGGTCATCAGGGCCAGAAGAAAAAGGGCAGTTGTTATCACTGTAGTAAACTGGTCACTTCAAAAAGGATTGCAGACTTCTGAAAAGGGAGAAAGAATCTCAAGTGAATGTGATTGAAGAAAAGTTTATAGCCATAATTTTCGAAATCAACATGGTTGAAAGTGAAAAAGACTGGTGGATCGATTCTGGTGCCAGTAGGCATGTTTGTAACTACCGATCTTTCTTCGTCAACTATGTGGAGGACACAAACGGACAAGAGCTCTTCATGGGGAACGCTTCAACTGCAAAGGTTAAGGGTTCAGAGAAAATCAATCTCAAATTGACCTCTGATAAGACCTTACTTTGACCGATGTACTGTATGTTCCTGAGATTCGTAAAAATCTGATTTCGACCAGTTTACTCAATAAACATAGTTTCAAGTTAGTCTTTGAATCGGATAAAGTTGTAATCACTAAGGGCGGTGTATTTGTGGGGAAAGGATATGTTTATAATGGGATATTCAAATTGAATGTAATCAATGAAATGCCTTCTTCTGTTTATATTATTGATTATCTTTCATTATAGCATGATAGATTAGGGCATGTAAATATTAATCGTTTAAATTCTATGATCGAATTAGGATTAATTCCTAGATGCGAAAAAAATATTCATGAAAAATATAGAATTTGTGTTCAAACTAAAATCACTAGAAAACCTTTCAATAAAATAGAAAGAAAATCTCATATTTTAGAACTCATTCATACTGATATTTGTTATTTAAATCGTATTTTAACTAGAGGAGGAAAAAGATATTTTATAACATTTATTGATGACTATTCAAAATATACTTATGTTTATTTGTTAAAATATAAAGATGAAGCTTTAGGAAAATTTAAAGCTTATAAAGAAGAAGTTGAAAATCAGTTAAATTTTAAAATTAAAACTTTAAAATCTGATAGCGGAGGAGAATATACTTCAAATGATTTTAGTGAATTTTGTGAAAATGTGGGGGTCGTACATCTTACGACTGCACCTTACACTCCTCAATAAAATGATACAACAGAAAGAAAAAATCGTACTTTAATAGAAATGGTAAATGATATGCTTTTAAACTCTGATTTAAATTTAAATTTATGGGGTGAAGCACTTCTCACTGCTTGTCATCTTTTAAATAGAGTGCCACAAAAGAGTTCTAATATAACTCCCTATGAGTTGTGGAAGAAAATGAAATAAAATCTTAAATATCTCAAAGTGCGGGGGTGTCGAACACTGGTTAGATTACCATATCTTAAAATACCCAAATTAGGTAATAGAGCCATTGAATGCGTATTTATTGGATACTCATTAACCAATAAAGCCTTCAGATTTTTTGTAACTGAATCTAAGAGTGCAATTGATCAAAATAGTATAATTGAATCTAGAGATGCTGAATTTTATAAACATTATTTTTCTTCTATTCCTAGAATTAATGAAAATTCTGATAAAGAAAAATTAATTATAAATTCTGAAAATATAGAAAACACGGGTCTCAGAAAAAACAAAAGAGTGCTAAAAGAAAAATCTTTTGATTCATATTTTTATATATTTGTAGTAGAGGGAACAAGATCAGAACAAGTAAAGGAAACCATGTTTTCTTTTCATATCGAAAATGATCCATTAACATTTAATGAGGCTATGAAATCGTAAGATGCTGCTTTTTGGAAGGAAGCAATAAATGATAAAATAGAATTTATAATGAATAATAAAACATGGAAACTAGTTGATCTTCCTGAAGGATCTAAACCTATAGGTTGTAAATGAATTTTTAAACGAAAACTTAAAGCTGATGGAACTATAGATAAGTTTAAGGCTCGATTGGTGGCAAAAGAATTTAGACAAAAGAAAGGTATTGACTTTTTTGATACTTATGCACCGGTAGCCAAAATTTCAACTATTAGGATCTTAATAGCACTTGCTTCTATTTATCATTTACAAATTCATCAAATTGATGTAAAAATTGCATTCTTAAATGGTGAATTAGAAGAAGAAGTTTATATGGAGCAACCTGAAGGTTTTGTAATGACTAGACAGGAGCATAAAATTTGTAAATTAATTAAATCTCTTTATGGTAAAAAATAAGCTCCTAAACAATGACATAAAAAATTTGAAAGTGTTATTGTTTCTAACGATTTTAAAATTAATGAATCTGATAAATGTGTTTATAGTAAATTCTCTGTAAATAAGGGAGTTATCATATGTTTATATGTAGATGATATGTTTATATTTGGTACTGATTTAGATAGTATAATGGATGTCAAATTTTTTCTCTCTTCCAATTTTAATATGAAAGATATGGGTAATGTTGATGTCATCCTAGGAATCAAAATAGTGAGAAATGATAATGAGCTTACTTTAACTCAGTCTCATTACATAGAGAAAATTCTCAAGAAATATAATCATTTAGATGATAGACCTGCATCTACACCATATGATCCTAGCATCAAACTTAATTATAATAAAGGTAGATCTGTAAATCAGTTAGAATATGTTAGAGTAATCGGTAGTTTGATGTATGCAATGCACTGTACTAGACCTGACTTAGCATGTGCATTTGAAAAATTAAGTAGATATACTAGTAATTCATGTCATGATCATTGGAATGCTACATCTCGTGTATTTAGATATTTAAAAGGAAATGTACATTATGGATTACATTATTCTGGTTTTCCTAATGTTTTAGAAGGATACACTGATGTAAGTTGGAATTCAGATTCAGATGAATCCAAGGCAACGAGTGAATGGGTATTCACTCTCGGTGGTGCTGCGATCTCATGGGGATCTAAAAAATAAACATGTATTACTCATTCCATAATAGAATCTGAGTTTATTGTCTTAACGGCATGTGACAAAGAGACAGAATGGCTTCGAAATTTACTTTTAGAAATTTCTTTGGGGCCAATGCCTATGTCACCTATTACAATAAATTGTGATAGTGAGGTCACGAGAGCAAAAGCCTATAATAAAGTTTATAATGGTAAGAATAGACATATTGGTCTACAACACCGTTATATTAGATAATTACTCAAGGATGGATTAATTGGGATAGACTCAATTCGGACCAATAATAATTTGACTGATCCATTTACCAATGGACTTTTTAGAGAATTAGTAAAGAAAACATCTATCGAGATAGGACTAAAATCATATAGTTGATCACCTATGTCAGAAATCCTACTTAATATTTGTACAACAAATCCTTAAGTTCAATGAAAGAATACGACATGAGAGTGATGATTATAAGCACTTTAATTTAGTTGAAATGTCCATCCCAAGACAGGTGTCAAGTGCTTGGAATTTGTAATGAAAAAGAGAAGGATGAGTATTTACTCTTAATAAGTTTGTAACATTTTATTGTAATGTGTTTGATTACAGAAACACATTCGACATACTTACCTATGTGAATGTGGAGGTGCGGTCGTTTCCCATGAGATTATGATTTTTCTCAAAAAATATTCATGAAACCAGGGTATAAGCACAAGGCCATAATAGAACTAGCTTTATAGAAAACTCGATCTTAAGAAAATATGTGTGTGTTATTTATCCGGTCATGTTATATAGGGTCCTCAGTTTAAGACTATGGTCTCTGTGCACCCTGATAAGACTTTAATAAGTTTACACTAAGTGAAGGTTCAAATCCAAAAGGTACCTTTCATGGTATTCACATATTTTCGGTACCAGTGTCTTTATTTTATTTAAAATTTGTGGAACATTGTTATATTTATTATTAATATAATAAATATTTTAATAATTTAAAGAAAATAAAACTTTATTTTGATTTCTTAATTTTGGGTTGGATTTTAGGCAATAGATATTCTCAAGTTTTATATGTAAATGAATAGTCTCACATTGGTAAAAGTAAAAAGTGCCTAGGCTATATATAGAACCTTTCACCTTCTATTATTGTTTGATAATAAGAAGAGAAGAGTGTGCCTAGTGGCGAGCAACTGCATTCGCATGCGCGCGCATGTGCGTGGCGATTGGCGTTTAGGCGCATTGGCTCTTTAGGCGCACACGCACTTTGCACTACTTTACACTTTGCACTTTGCGCTTCGCGCTTCGCACGTGCGCATCGTCGTAAGGAGAGGTTTGACTTTTTGACCAGGTAGATCCAACGGTCAAATTATTCATGGACCGGGTCGGGCCTAATAGGCCACTAATCAGTAGGTCAATTCGGTTCTATTGGGCCAAACGGATTGGTCAAATGTTGACCGTTGGACCCAATCGTTTCATAATCGCTTATAAAGGTGTGCAATCGTTCGAATTTGAATTCGAAAAGTTATAACCTTTCATGCAGCCGTTGGATGTAGCGGTTGAGATCTTTGAAAGATCTGAGTCGTCCAAAATATAACTGTTGGTCCAACAGTCATATTGAAAATTCTATATAATGAGGCCTTAGGACACAGATTCGAATACTCTGAAATCCATCAAAATCCTTGCATAAACCTGAGAATTTCCTCTTGCTTTCTTCTTTTGGTGGTACTTCATCAGATTGAGTTTTCTGGGGCGATCCTCTACTGTTGCAAAGTAAAGGATTGCATCCAAGAAATTGGGCGCGTATCCTAGAAACGTCTCGCTGGAACCCTTTTGCAAACTCGAGAATTTATTCGAGTAGGGAGCGAATGGCGTTTTAAAGACAGCGATTACGTGCCTCGAGTTCAATTCTCTTGCCCATTTCATCACTTTCGGATTTCTGTTCCTAATTTTATCTAACAAACCCGACCTAGATTGGTAACAGGCCAATTTTTTTTTTCAACCAAGAAAATAATAGAAAAACAAAAATATACTTTAATTTGCTTTAAATTCAACAACGTGATTTAAAATTGTTCTTTAATGTTTTATACATTTACATTGTACTAGTAAAAAGGTGCGTGCAAATGCACATGGACATTAGGACCTTTAAATTATTGAACTTGATGTTTAGAAATCTATCAAGGTGATTTGAACATTAAAAAAATAGAGTATTTCAAGTGTTTGTTACCATGTTTTATGATTTATTAAAGACAAAAAATTATGTATAATTTAAAATTATAAAAAAAATTAATAAAAAATAAAAAATATATAACTTGTATTGTCAACTATAGAACATGAAGAAAAAAAATAAAAACTAACAAATAAGTATAATCTTGAAAATTCAATTAAATTGAAAATGAGTATTTATTCCTTCTCGACTTCAACTTTTTTAAGGATTTTATTGTCTTCATCACCCATAGTCTTGTATTTAACTTTCTTGAGGGTTATTTTTTTTTAGTTTCTAATTTTTATCTTGAGATGAATGTTGGAAATAGCTTAAATTTGAATACGGAATAGAAAAAGTCCAGGATATGAGTGTAGTTGAAAGCTTTTTTTTCTTCAATTTTTATCTTTAGATGAATGTATGATAGGATTTCTGGATTTTCTTTTCCTTGTTACTACTTTTATCAATTTAAGGGGATCAGGTTAATGACCAAGAAATGTGTTTCTTTCAATGAGAGGCAACTTCTGAACCTTTAATTAAAAAAACAAGTGCTTTGGTCATGTAAATTGGAATGCGCAAGTGTTTGAATGGAGTTGTGTTGTGATGGAAAGAATTGTTTGTGATTTAGAAATTGACATTGGAGGTTTGAATTATAACCATTCTATATATATAGACTTGGATTGACCTCCCAAACCTACTTTTTCTTTTTATGCATCTTGTTTGTAAGCGGTTCTCTTCATTTTCTTTGTCATTACCATACATGGGTTGGTATGAAAAAGATAGATTCATTAGCCTCAATCATTACATATAAATATTTGCAATTAAAGACAATTTTGATCAATCATTGAATTTTAGAATTGCTAGCAATAAAGACTAACAACCTTTGTTCATGGATGATAATAGGGAAATTTACCTGATCGGCCCTGTCAGATACACCTTTTACGTCAGAGGCCCTGTAGTTTCACCTTTATCCAAACCGACCAGCTCCAAGCCTAGCCAACCCTAAGGAGGGTAAAAAGTCCAAATTACCCCATTCTATGACTTTCTTTAACCCTCAAAGCATCCTCTTCTTCCTCATTTTAATCTGCTAAAAAGTTAGAGGTGGGTCAGGTCACAGGTGATGACGTCTTCTTCCTTAATCTGATCTGCTCCGATCTGCTATTTCAAAGAAGAAAACAGAGGCTTGGGAGAAGAGGCCGTGCATTTCTCCATTGTGACAAGAAGACCCTGCAGTTTGCCCTTGCGACGCGAGGTATCTTACATAAACCCCATTTTCAATTTATTAGGTTCTCTTAATGGGGTAATATAAGAAATAATTTAAGTTTATTGGTCCACATTTTCAGTTTGTTAGGATCTCCTATTCGTGCAGTATAAGAAAGTCTTTGTATCCTTGGATCATTTTTTGAAAAGTATACATCTTGACTGCAAATATAATCGTCATCGACTTTATATACAGTCGATATCGATTGCAAATATAATCGTTATCGACTCTATATTTAATCGATAACGATTGTGTATAAAGTCGATGACGATTATATATACAATCGATGTCGATTATATATAGAGTCGACGCCGATTATATTTGAAATCGATATCGACTGTATATAAAGTCGATGACGATTATATATACAGTCGATATCGATTTCAAATATAATCGGCATCGACTCTATATACAATTGATATCGATTGTATATAGATTCCTTTCTTTTTTGTTTCATCACTCTTATGATCCCTTCCTTCTCATTCTTAAACAGACGATGACGGACGTGAGGATTCCTCTTCTTTGTCACTATGATGGCCTTCTTGTAAACGATAATGGCTTGTATGAAGGTAGCCGGAGGAGGCTTATTAACATTTCGATAAGTATTTCTTATGAACAGTTCATGAGGCGAATGTCTACTGTCAGTTTTGCGAGGGCGGATGAAACAGTTTCCACAAAGTTTTATATGAAGATAGTGAATACCCCTGTGGTTGTCGACATTTTGGACGCTGATAATTTGGCCACCCTATTTACGTTTTATAGATTCGGGGTGGACGTGATATAGGTATTCATCATTAAGGAACCGTCATCCTTTCGAGTCGAAGCTAAACAAGTAGATCTTGGCAGGACTGAATTTCAGCCATGTAACTTTGAGGATGAAACTGTATATGATACCGTCCCGTTAGGCGATGACAGTGATATTATGGCGAACATGACTACCAGGAAAGCAACTTTTGATTTAAACGATGCTCCGATTGAATTGTATGATGACCCACTAAAATACATGCATGGGTCACAACAATGTAGTCAATGGTTAGACTACACTTCAGAACGGGCGGTGGATACCGACGATTTCAGTCATATCTTCCCCAGTGGATGGACAACTTGGTTTACTCACGAATTATGTTCTACCATGCCATCGATGGGAATTATCAGAGAAACTCAACCCCGTGTCCATACACATGAGCACCCCTTCAGTGAAGGGCCTAGTCAACCACGCCATTATCGATTCGGTGAAGGATCTAGTCAATCACATCAGAACCCCTTCGGTGAAGGATCTAGTCAACCACCTGAGAACACCGCTAGTGAATGACGTAGTCATCCTTAACCCACTAATGAAGATACCTTAGAAGAAGATTATGAAAGCGAACCGGATGGGTTTATAAAAGAGGATCCGAAAATTTTTGTGAGAGACATTGATAATTCCCTAGTAGACGGAGATTACGAAGTGTCAGCGACAGCGGGCGACTCCTCCGATGAAGAGGTTGAAACTGAATATCGGAATTGGACGTTTAAAGTTGGAGAGATCTTCCGAGACAAACAAACATTTCAAAGAGCATTGAAAGAGTACACGGTGGAGAAAAACTTTCAAATTCAACCTGTGAAAACCGCTAGTTATCGAGTGACAGCCAGATGCTATGAACCCGATTGTTCGTGGCGAATACATGCGTCTAAATTGACTGGGCTCGATTCTTTCCAAATCAAGACATTCAATAGTACTCACACATCCGGGGCTGCTAAGATCGGACCGCACAGTCCCCGTAATGCAACAATCTCCTTCGTAGCCAACTATGTACGTGATAAACTTATAGAAGGATTCGACTACACACCGGCGTCGATAATGTTTGATATTACAAAAGCTTATAATGTGCAAATCTCATATACAAAGGCTTGGAGGGAAAAAGAACTTACCCTTAATGATATTAGAGGCAGTTGGAAAGGACAATTTATGGATCTACCGACCTACGTGAAGGAGATGGAGAGGGTAGATCCTAATGTACAAGCATCCTTTCAACTTACGCTTGACGAAAAGTTTCAAAGATTTTTTTAGAGTTTTGGCCCGTGCATAGGAAGCTACCGCAATATACTTCATCGCATATTGCTTATAGACGGCACACACCTACGAGGACGTTTCGAAGGGATCCTACTTATCACCTCGGCGCAAGACGGTAATGGTCATATATTACCGTTAGCATTTACCGTCGTCGAGTTAGAAGAGGATACGTGGATGTGGTTTCTTGAACGGATAGGTGCGTTCATGATCGGTGGGTTTAACGAATATTTTATTTTTATCACTGATAGGTCAAAGGGTTTAATAAATTGGGTGAAATAAATCTTCCCTAACGCATATCACAACTACTGCATACGACATATGACACAAAATTTGACACACAAGTATCTCAAGAACAATGTGAAGGGTCTATGGTGGAAAGCTGCGCGTGCATATTCAGTAGAGAGATTTGATTATTTTATGAATGAAATGAAGAAAGATCCTGCTGATCCTCGGGCCGTACAGTATATTTCAAAAATAGACCCGAAGCATTGGGCATGCGCACATATGGAAGGAAGGCAGTACGATTCTCTAACTACGAATAATGTCGAAAGCTTAAACAGCGTATTAAAGATAGCTCGAGAGAGACTAATTATCAACTTAATCAGAACTACTAGAGAGAAAGTCGCCGATCATTTTCAAAAGCGCAGACAGATATCTGAGAAATTGACCACCTTCCTCTGCCCGAAAGCAGACGAGCATATGAAGAACGTGTTGCAATGGGCCGATCAGAAAGAGAGCTCAACCATACGGGCGCGATCAATTCCAAGTCTAACTCCGAAAATTTCATTCATCACGTCGACTTGGAACACAAGACGTGTAATTGCCGTTGTTGGCACATTCATGGTTTGCCTTACTCTCATGCCATGGCGGCCATCAATTGGAGAAGTTACGACTACCATAACTTCTGTGAGAAGTAATTTTTCACCGCTTGCTTTAGACAAACATACGATGAGCAATGGCTTCCCACCCTCGATAAAAGTCAATAGAAGTTCTAAACAGAGCAACTCTCTGAAAATATGAAAGTGAGATCACCCTATAATTGCCAAAAGTAAGTCGGTCGTCTGAGGAAGAGAAGGATAAGGTCTAAGGGTGAGGTTAGGGCCCTATAGTGTAGCAAGTATAGTGAATATGGTCACAATCGCAGGAGTTGAATGGCAGTGGGACCGATGGGTTGATAGTGTATATTTTTAATAAAGATAGATGGAATGTAAACGAGAATATATATTTGCTCAGAAATTTAGAATTTAGATGTTTTTGATTCGTAATAGTTGTAATTTTACTGTATAGTTACACAGAAACATGCAACCAAAAATGTACAAATGTTACATCAGCGACTGTATATATAATCGTTGACGACTGTATATATAGTCGTTGCCGATTATTTATAGAGTCGTCATCGACTATATGTATAATCGATAGCGACTTTGTACAAAGTCGCCATCGACTATATATATAATCGATAGCGACTTTGTACAGAGTCTCCATCGACTATATAAATAATCGATAGCGACTCTATTCAAAATCGCCATCGACTTTATATCAAGTCGATATCGATTCATTTTAGAATCGATATCGACTATTTATATAGTCGATAACGACTCTAAATAGAGTCGTTATCGATTATTTGTATAGTCGATAACGACTATATATAAGTCGATAATGACTTCTATTTGTACATTATAACCACTGCTACTTAAAAAATGTTTCAATTATATTAAAAATGTTTCATTTACAAAAAATGTGTCATTTACAACCACGCTACTGTTGTGCCTCCTCCTCTATGTCGTCCTCCTCAAGTTCTCTTCCCCCATCGCCGGTGAATGTCGCCAGTGTATAACCAATTTCTGCCCTGAACGTATCCATATCTGATTGTGCAAAGTCAAATTTCTTTCCCGACATAAAATACTCCACATACTTCACCACAAACACCCCACAATCACTCGAATTGGTCTGTCAGGGAAGGGCTTTGATCTGGCAATCACTAGATGACCAAGGATAGGTCTTTGTGTTCAGTGCAGTGGAGTCACCGTACGAATATAAAACCGCGGGAAGGTAGTGGGTCTGTTTCAAAATATATGAATGTCAGATATGCTAAGCTAACAATGATGAAAGATATGCTAAGCAAAATATCTTACCAGCATTTTTAATTAGGTCGGATATCTTTCCCTAGAGAGCCTATTAAATATAGGGTCGACGATCATTATCGATCATTCGACTACCTTCACGATCGCAAGCGCCCAGTGTAATGGTTGTTGAGAATGAATTGGCATAAATATCTACAAAAAAGTAATATAATCTCAAAGGGTATGACAGAAAAATTATAAAGAAGTTAGAAGCATACTGTGCTGCACTTGTGAGCCCACAAATTACGAAACTAATTGAAGAAGAAATTTTCCATCAGCTTCTTGCCTTGGCTCTGTTCTTGTTTATAGGCAGTCCACTGTTTAACTTGACTCTCGAAAGATTCTTCATATAATCTTTCAGCGAGAAGGAACTTGTTGAAATCGTTCAGTTCAAAGCCCATGTACGTCAGAGTGGTAGGGCTCATAAGGAAGCTTTTGTGCTTTACATCAGGATGAATATCGTCATTAATTACTTCCAAATGTCTCAGATAGGCGCCCATAATCTGAAACCAAAGCAGTTAGAGTTAAATATGCAGTTACAGTTAAATAATCGGTATCGACTCATTTTATAATCGATGACGATGACTTATATAATCGATATCGACTCCAGACTAAATCGATATCGATTTGTTGTCGAGTCGATAACGATTATATATATAATCGCCATCGACTATACAATGAATCGATAATGAATCATTATAAAGTCGATAACGATTAGATAAGTCATCGTCATCGATTATAAAATGAATCGATACCGATTCAGTGTAGAGTCAATAACGACTCTATTTCGAGTTGTCGAGAGCTTTAAATTGTCTATTTGTGCCTACAATAGCTACAATAGCTTTACTTTACTTACAAAATTGTCCATGTACTGCGTGCCCTCCAAACATCTGAAAGATTGCACCACCAGCCTATAGTTACCGACGGTGCTTACGTAGTCGCTGCATGAATGAAGGCTAACATAACTAATCTTCGTAATATATTTATAAATTTATAATAATAAAGTGAAAGATTCAGGCTTGTTCCTGGGAAGAATAACTCACTCCTCCTCCTTCTCAGGCTTGTTCCATATCTCTTGCATGTATTTCTGCTCCGCTGTCAACACAACAGTAGCATCATCAGCCGTAGACCCATGCTCAGCGGTAGCATTTGTCACCGGTCCAGGCTCAGCAGTTTTTCTTTCAATGGTCTTCTCGGTTATAGGCTTTTTTACCGTCGCTACGGCAGCTGTTTTGATGAGTTTCCCTTGCCTAGGTCTTAAGCGAGGGTCAATTTGTTGGTGAGGTAATTGGGAAGAGGTTTGCTCTTCACCAGCTAGACCCTTATCGGTTTGACTCTCAGACAGCTCGTCAGCAGTTGCCGTCACCTCAGCAGTGGGAGGATCCTGATGCAGGGGAGCTAATGGTTCCTCAGCGACCGTTGTGTCGCACACTTTCGATATCAGCTCCTCAATACCACCATCTTGAACATCGAAATAATGGTGCAAAATATTTTAAAAAGTCTAAATCGATTTTACATTTAATCATTCTCGACTATATATATAGTCGATAACGATTCAATATACAGTCGTTATCGACTGTAGATATAGTCGATAACGATTCAGTATACAGTCGTTATTGACTGTAGATATAGTCGATAACGATTCAATATATAGTCGTTATCGACTGTATATATAATCGATAACGATTAAATATATAGTCGTTATCGACTCTCTATATAGTCGATATCGATTTATGTTAACAAATCTGAACATATATATACCACGTTTCAACACCTACCTTCGGTGTCACCTCCAATAAATTTTCAAGAAGTTCTTTTATATTCCCCTGGCCCTTTCTGACCAACGAGTTGTAGTAATTCAAGTTCTGCAACTCCTCATCCCTTGATTTCAGCCGCTCATTCAAGGAGTTGCATAGTTTCTCTATTGAAGCACAACGTTTTGCCAGGACCTTATTATCTCCCTCCAAATCTATAATAACCCGAAAAATTACATTAAACAGTGACCTCGAGATCCGTGCCTGACTGGTCATAGGTTTGACTAAATAGGAGTTCACTAGTTGACTTGAGAAGTGATGAACAGATATGATGTGAATATGATATAGGTATGTGGAGTGTAATGTGAATATGGGGTCACATACACCTAGCTAGGTGTATGGCTTAACACCGAGACAAGAGGGATATAAGGGTTTAATAACCCTATTTCTCTTTTGTTTGAACTATTGAAGAAAGAGTTAAGAAGAGAGAGACAGAAGCAAAGAGGAGTTATTGAGGAGGGGGGGTGAATGCAAATCAAAGGGTAGATAAGAGCATTCATTGACGGATTCAAAGCGTTTGGAATCGAGAAACGAGTGATGAAACCCTAGCCATCAAAACCCAACAAATCTATCCCTTGATGGGATTCTTGAGGTAAGTTTTAAATTGAAGTAATGCATAGATGTAGGATGATTAAATTCTATCAAATATGCTTAGAAGGATAGATTAAAGGCATAGGAAAGAAAGGATAGAGATTTGGAAGAACAGCACGAAAGAGAGCTGAATCTGGCCAAATCAATTAATCGAAATGGGAGTTTGATTAATCGATTTTGGCTCAGAGGTTGAAAAGTAATGGAAGCCCGATTTCGATTAATCGAAATGAATTTCTATTAATCGATTTGAATTTCGATTAGTCGATTTGGAAATCGACTAATCGACTAAGAAGCTCCAGCCACTGGAGAAATGAAACCTGGGGAAATCGACTAATCGAATTGAGATTTCGATTAATCGATTTTGGATTTCGATTAATCGATTTTGAGATCTCGATTACTCGATTTAAGAATCGACTGCCTTATATTGGAGACCTTGATTAATCAATTTGGGATCGATTAATCGAATTTGAATCTCGATTAATCGATTTTGAGAATCGATTAATCAATTTTGGTTTCGATTATTCGATTTTGGGAATCGATTAATCGACTTTGACAGTTTTGCTTCAACTTTATAGTTGACTTTGAGATTCAGAGAGGGTCTTGGACCTTCTTTGTTGCATTTTTAGTGATGAGTTACATGTGTTATGTTGTACCATAGGTGGTACGTATGATCATGAGCATAAGGAGCCGTGTGGGACCTTAATGCTAGAAGTTTCAAAGACTTGAGATAGGAAACACCTTGAACATGTACTTTAATTTCAAGAGCATGTATGTAGTGATATAATTATCAAATTGAAGTTGTTTTAAATTGTGAAAAGCTTTGTAAAAATGGATACGTGTGTGACACCAAAAATGTGATAAAGGCATCTGTGTGATGCAAGTAACTAAGAACAAGTAATCTAATGAGATTGAGACATCCCCAGGGGATGAGGAAGTAATAAAGGCATCAGGTGTGATGCGGGTATGTATACATCCCAGGGATGTATACATAGGATTGAATAATTACTGTTGAGGCCTAACTGATATAAGATAGCACACTTACACGGTGAACAACTATATGTAATGCACATGATATTTTTGTTATTTGAGGTTTGGAGGATACCCCACCGACATGACGGGATACCCACGACTGACGCGGCAGGATATCCGTGGCCGGTACGGCGGCGAATCCGTACACCAGCACAGAGGTTTATCCATGACCGTAAGTACATCCCAGGGATGTTGTGTGATATTTAATCCCGCCGCCTAGTGAGAAAGGGGCTTGGGTCGTATTCCCAGGGAATACATGTTTCTACAACTGTCTAATTAGATGATGATGAAGGGTATCTCATCGGGGCTCAATGCTATATTGCTCGGGGATTATTTAAGTTGAAGATTTAAGTTTTGCTTTAGGCCTGTTCAGTGTCATTCATGATTAAATCAACAGTAATGTAATACATGCAACTTACCAGTAAATTGAGTGTAAATCATCTGCTTTTAATTGGTTTTCTAGCAAATGCATAGATTCATCATGCTTTGAATATCATGGAATATATGTGACTTTTGATTTATATGTTCATTGTGTTGTTCCCTATTGAGCTAGGATGTAATTCACCCCCTTTAGACTATACATCACAGGTCTACTGATAGCAGCAGCGGAGGCTTCGGGGGACGTGGATCCGGGTGATTCGGATTACGTACCTGGAGACGAGTTGGAGCCTCCTCCCGAGGACTTCTTCTAGGTAACTCTATTGTGCACTTTGATAGAGAGTCAATTTTGTGAGCAGATTAGTACGGTTTGGTATGTCAAGCCTTTATTTTTGAAACAATGTAATTAAACTAGATTATTGTTTTGGCGAACCATCTGGGGCGATCTGATTATCACCGATGGTTCGGGTCGGTTCTCTGTTCATGCAGTGGCATAAAAGTAGAACTGTCTTTTGCATATGCCAGTTGGGCATATTAACGTTTTTCCGTTTTAATGAAATTAATTATTTTATTTGTTAAATTGTGCTTATTATACCAATGTTCCGTGCTAAGTTTTGGGGCACGGTCTGGAGGATCGTGCTGATGGCACGGGTTTCGGGGTGTCGAAATCCGGGCTATCACAGTTGGTATCAAAGCACATTCTTTTAGAAACTTTGACATCATTCTTTTGTCAGAGCATAGAGACTTTTGCTAATGAAAATTTTGTTTTCACGTGCAGACCGTGATGTTACCTAGAGGAAGGAGCCGACCTAGGGGCGGCCATAATAGAAGTTTACGTAGTAGAGATGGGTACATCTCTCCTACAAATAGAGTACCTATAGGAGATAGAGGGGCTTCTGGCAATGATGGCTAAGGAAGCCAAGACCAGGAAGAGAGCCGTGATCGAGATCGTCAGGATCAAGATCAAAGAGAGCAAGAAAGAGTTAGAGAAAGAAATGAAGATAGAGAGGAGCGTCAGAGGATGATGGACACCATGGAGACCATGGCAGCTGCTATGGCTCAACAGGCAGCATCTCTGGCAGCTCATACGGCAAATGAGTAGCATCAGCCATCGACACCTCCAGTAGCTCCGACACCACCAGCATCATCTGCTTTTACTGAGTTTAGGAGGATGAGGCCTCCTAGTTTTTCTGGACAGGGAGAGCCCATAGTGGCAGAGCACTGGCTGAGTGAGATGGAAAAAGTTTTTAGTGTCTTGGCGTGACGCGAGGGAGGATTTAGAGCGCCTGCAGGCGACCTATGTGTTGGACGGGGAGGCTGGGCCTTGGTGGAAGTCCATTTCTAGGACTAGGGCTTAGGAGACTCCGGATATGTCATGGACTTGGGACGAATTCATTGAGGAATTCAATAAACAGTACTTCCCTGAGGTAGTAAGGAACCAAATGGAAATCCAATTTCTACAGCTTACTCAGAGGAAGATGACAGTGAGAGATTATGGAGTGGTGTTCATGCGACTCGCTCGCTTTGCACTTGACTACGTCATCACAGAGATGATGAGAGCAAAACGGTTTCAGCAAGGGTTGACGATCAGACGTGAGGGGAGGAGTAGCACCATTCCAGCTGAGGACCTATGGAGAGGTCATGAGTAAGGCCTTGGTGGTAGAAGAAGAAAACAACAACAAATACCGCCAGAGGGAGCAACAGGGAAGGTGGAACTCTTATCAGAGCAGAACGGGAAACTATGAACCGGTGAACAAAAAGCCGAGATTCATACCAAATAATCAGAAGCCACCGTTTCAAGGAGGCTATGGAAGACCGACGCAGCAGAACAACCAGCAGAGATTTCCATTGCTCACGTCAGGGAGACCGATACGCTATGAGAGCCCTGCTATTACCACCGGCGCTACAGTCACACAGGGGACTTCTTGAGCAGCTTCTTCCACGCCTCATGAGACATGTGCCAAGTGTGGTAAGCCTCACAAGACAGCGGACTGTAGGGTAGGCACTCGGGGTTGCTATCGATGTGGTAAGGTGGGCCACTTGATTAGGGAATGCCCCGAGGTGAACAAAGGGAAGACGGCTTCAGTACCCATTCCGCGACCTGTACAAGCAAGGAAGCCGATCATCCAAGGAAGAGCCTACGCAACCACAGCTCAGGAGGCTCAGAATACAAACGATGTCATTCAAGGTGAGCTTTCTTTTAAATAAAGAATTTCAATTCTTAAAATTTTTAGATAGAAAAAGTGCATCTATATTTAGAAAACATAAGAAAAAGCTTGCATGTGATAAATTCTAGTATAATGATAATAAACAAGATATATATGTGTATGTATAATTAGGTGGATTACACATCTATAAGAAGAGAAGCGACGTGTCATACGAAGCTTGAGTGTTGATAGACCCGGGGTCTACCCACTCATTTGTTACACCTCGTTTCACGAAGAAGATGAAAGTCGACCTAGAGGAGTTAGACTTCGTTTTAACCGTGACGGTTCCTACTGGGAAAGTGGTTGATACCGAGAAGGGTTGCAACTCCGTGATCGTAAGGGTCATGGATGGAGGCGATTTTGAGCTACCCGCGAACCTAATTCTGTTAGACATGTAAGGATTCGACGTGATCCTTGGCATGGATTGGCTATCAACTCACTGTGCGACAGTAGATTGCAAGAATAAAATTGTCACTTTTAGACCGAATACAAGGAGATCGTTCCGATTTAGAGGAGAAAGAACGGCGCACCTACCACTTATCTCGGCAATCAGGGCCGAGCGATTGATCAGAAAGGGATGTAGCGGATACTTGGCATTCCTGAAGGAGCACAAAGAGGAGAAGAATGTAATCTTGGAGATAGCAATTGTGCGAGACTTCGCCGATGTATTTCCAGATGAGTTACTTGGATTACCTCTAGAAAGAGATAGAATTCGCCATCGACTTAGCACCAGGAACGGAGCCTGTTTCTAAAGCACCATACCGAATGGCTCCTGCTGAGTTGAAGGAGTTGAAAGAGCAGCTACGAGAGTTAATGGACAAGGGTTTTGTTAGACCGAGCGTGTCTCCATGGGGAGCACTGGTCTTGTTTGTAAAGAAGAAAGATGGGTCAATGCGTCTGTGCATTGACTATCGACAATTAAACAAACTCACTATTAAGAACCGATACCCTTTGCCTAGGATAGATGACTTGTTTAATCAGCTGCAAGGAGCGAAGTATTTCTCAAAGATCGATCTGAGATCAAGATATCATCAGTTGAGAGTCAAGGCAGAGGATATTCAAAAGACTGCATTTAGGACTCGATACGGACACTATGAGTTTCTGGTGAGGCCGTTTGGGTTGACAAATGCCCCGGCGTCATTCATGGATCTGATGAATAGGGTGTTTAAACTACACTTAGATACTTGTGTCGTAGTGTTTGTTGACGACATCCTGATCTATTCAAAGTCAGAAGAAGAGCATGAGAAACACTTGAGATTAGCCCTACAGACTCTACGTGAACACCAATTATATGCCAAGCTCAGTAAATGTGAGTTTTGGTTAGAAGAAGTTAGCTTTTTGGGACATGTCGTCTCAAAGCTTGGTGTCACTGTAGATCCAGCAAAGATCGAAGCAGTAGTGAATTGGGAGCAACCAAAGACAGTGACCGACATCCACAGTTTCCTAGGATTAGCAGGTTACTACTGGCGTTTCGTTGAGGGTTTTTCAAAAATATCAGGACCACTCACGAGACTCACACGGAAAGACGCAAGGTTTGAATGGAGTGAGGCATGCGAGAAGAGTTTTCAAGAACTTAAGAAGAGACTCACTTCAGCTCCAGTGTTAGCTATTCCTTCAGGCAGTCGAGGATTTGCAGTGTATAGCAATGCTTCGTATACTGGTTTGGGTTGTGTGCTTAATCAGCACAAATAGGTGATAGCGTATCGATCGAGACAGCTGAAAGAGCATGAAAAGAATTACCTGACACATGACCTGGAATTAGCAGCGGTCATTTTCGCGCTTAAGATTTGGAGACATTACCTGTACGGTGAAACGTTTGAGATTTTCACCGATCACAATAGCCTCAGATATCTATTTACACAGAAGGAGCTAAACATGAGGCAGCGCAGATGGATGGAATTTCTCAAGGACTATGACTGTTCCATACAGTACCATCCAGGCAAGGCTAATGTAGTAGCTAACGCCTTGAGTCGGAAGAGTTCAGCTCAGTTAGCTAGTTTAATTTTGGGTATGCACAGATGGAAGCTATTTGAAGATCTGGCCCTATACGATGCAAACATTGAGTCTCAAGCTACAGGAGCCTTCTTGGCTAATATCTCAGTGAGACCGATGATATTTGAGCATATCCATGAGCTACAGATGAAAGACCCGGCACTAATAAAGATTCGTCAAGATATAACTGAAGGCATTACATCTGAGTTTTCAATCAAGGAGGATGGTTCCTTATTGTTCAAGGGCCGCCCTCTGTATTCCGGATAACGCCGATCTACGACGAACAATTCTGGATGAATCACACAAATCAAGCTATGCTATCCACCCAAGAAGTACAAAGATGTATCAAGATCTGAAAAAGAATTACTGGTGGAGAGGCTTGAAATAGGATGTGGCAGAGTACGTGTCCCGGTGTTTGACGTGCCAACAAGTGAAGATCGATCATAGACATCCCGCAGGTCTATTGCAGCCTCTACCTATACCGGAATGAAAGTGGGAATCGATCTCTATGGACTTCATCGTCGGACTTCCGTGCACAGCAAAGAGATACAACGCCATTTGGGTAGTGGTCGATCGATTGACCAAGTCAGCGCACTTCTTGCCTTACAACATAATCTACACGGCGGGAAGACTAACAGAACTTTATATGAAAGAGATTGTCCGTTTGCATGGGATTTCGAGTAGCATTGTTTCGGACCGTAACCCATTGTATATATCAAAGTTCTGGAAGAAATTTCAAAAAGGAATGGGAACGCGACTAGATTTCAGTACGTCATTCCATCCGCAAACTGACGGACAGACTGAGATGGTCAATTAGATCATCGAGGACATGCTTAGGGCATGTATGTTAGAGTTATAAGGATCATGGGATCAGCACCTACCCTTAATTGAGTTTGCATATAACAACAGTTTTCAGACAAGCATTGGGATGGCACCATATGAAGCACTTTACGGACGGAGATGTAGATTGCCCATCAATTGGGAAGAAACGGGTGAGAAATTCGTTTTGGGACCCGAAATACTTGAAGATAATGCCACCTATGTTCGTATGATAAGGGCAAAACTCAAAGCGGCTCAGAGCTGACAGAAAAGCTATGCCGATATCAAACGGACGAGTGTAGACTTCAAGGTGGGTGAGCACGTGTTTGTGAAAGTGTCACCTATGAAGGGAGTCATGAGATTTGGAAAGAGAGGGAAGCTAAGTCCCCGCTATCTTGGACCATTTGAAGTTTTGGGTCGAGTAGGGAAAGTTGCTTACCGCATTGGATTGCCACCGTTATTCAATCCAGTACATAATGTCTTCCACGTATCTATGCTTAGGAAGTACCTTAACGACCCTGACCACGTGTTGAGCGATAAAGCTTTTGAGATGCATGAGGACATGACCATGATCGAAGATCCGGTGGAAATTTTGGATCGAAAGGAACAAGTGTTACAAACGAAAGTGATTCCTTTAGTATTTGTCCGATGGAAGCATTATCCAGCCGAGGAAGCCACGTGGGAATGAGAGGTCGAGGTGAAAGAACAATACCCGGACTTGTTTTTGACGGCTTGAGAGTCAAATTGTATCACCGCAAGCATGTTTGTGGATTTAAATCATGTGTTGTAAATTAATATCGACCATGTGATCATTTTATTTCAAAGGACAACTTATCCACATAGCGATCCTAGGTTGAATGCCATGATGATGTATGTTGTAGAACCAATGATCAATTGATCATAAATTACTAAGAGGAATCAAATAGACAGAATTTTGAAAATCTGGAAAAATCAGATCAAAACCGATTAATCGATTTGGAAATTCGATTAATCGATTTTGGTCGATTAGTGGACTGGCATGTGCCAGTGACTGGAAATTTGATGATGACTCAGGAAATGAAAGAAGGGAAATTTCGATTAATCAATTCGGGCTTTCGATTAATCGATTTTAGATTTCGATTAATCGATCTAGAGGTTCACTAATCGAATCACCTAGGAAATTTTGAAGAATTTGAAGGATTTTATGTGATTTCGATTAATCGAATAAAATTTCAATTAATTGATTTGGGATTTCGATTAATCGAATTGGAAGTTCGACTAATCGAGTTACTTAATAAAATTGGAAAAATTTTGAAGGACTGCACGATTTCGACTAATCGAAGTGAATCTCGATTAATCGATTTTGAAGTTTCGATTAATCGAATTGAATTTCGATTAATCGACTGGCTCACACCAGTGAGCTCCAAAACTCAACATTTCTAACGGATACGATTTCGATTAATCGAAATAGTTTCGATTAATCGAAATAGTTTCGATTAATCGATTTTGAGTTTCGACTAATCGATTTCGCGCGGCTTAACCTAATTTTGAAACTCGATTAATCGAATTTGAATTTCGATTAATCGAAGCCAGTCTATATATATAAGTTGGGGTTTTGGTGCCCATTCGAAAATTTTAAACCTTGGGCGCCATTTCTTCTTCTTCTCCAACCGGTCAAGACAGCTAGGGTTTTGGATTTCCTTCGTCGATTTCGGACCAAGATCACTCACCTTCACGACAAAACCTACGGTAAACCCTAGTTTGACTCTTTTCCTTCAAATTTGAGCTATAAAAACCCTAATTTTGTTGAATTTTCACCAACCATGCCGCCCAAAACCCGGTTGTCTTCAAAGAAGGCAACCTCTAAGCTCTCGGTCCGACGTAAAAACGCCGCACCGCCACCACCTACCCCATCACCGGTGAAGACTCCATCACCGTCGACATCGGAGACCACCTCTGGTTCGACGAGCGCATCTTCGCGCGAGTCTTCATGCGAGTCGACACCCATGCCGCCACCACCCACCAATGTAATTCAACCCAACGAGTGGTGGGCAGCCAAGACCTTTGAGGTCGAGTACATCATCGACCCAACCCTCTTCACGAACCCCGATGTACCAGGCGAGACCCAATGGGCTCGTAATTACCTCCAAAATGTCGGTCTCGGCAATATTTTGAAACCAATCCAGGGTTCCTACTACCCTAGGTTGGTTAAATTATTTTACCAAGGGCTAACGGACGGCCCTACCGACGATATTGTTTTGACCAAGATTCG
The DNA here is from genome assembly GCA_021018995.1 of Chloranthus sessilifolius. Classification (NCBI taxonomy): domain Eukaryota; kingdom Viridiplantae; phylum Streptophyta; class Magnoliopsida; order Chloranthales; family Chloranthaceae; genus Chloranthus; species Chloranthus sessilifolius. The sequence goes on along the minus strand of CM037597.1, from coordinate 24,368,968 downwards.
GGAATACACGATCACCCGTCGCCACATACACGAGATACTCGAGTGTTACCTCGATTTCACACCAGAGATCACCCTCTTTCCACCCTTCGAGGAAGAGGCCAAATTTGAAGATATCATAGCCCGTATGACCAATGGGAAGACGGGGTCGGGATCCTCCATTAGGAGGGTCGACCTTCCCCACTATATGTGGATGCTTGATTCAATAATCAAGTGTAACCTTTACCCAATGCGCCACGACACAGAGCGCGTAGAAAAGATGCAGCAGGCACTTTATGCGGCCTGCTGTGGCCGATGGTTTGATGCGACCATGATCGTCCTCGAGGGGATGAGGTACATAAAAGGTAAGTTGATGAAGGACAACTTGAGGCCCAAGGAGAGGATGTCGTATGCTCGGCTCATATCGAGCATGTTGGAGTGTTACTCCAACGCTCCGAGTATGTGGTATCGCCCCATGAGGTGAGGGCAACGGACCAAGTGAAGACGTTTTCAAAGTCTTCTTGGAGCTGTAGTTACAATTTATTGAAGCGGACCCTACCGGCTCCGGGTCCCGTTCCGGCAGCAGCAGCAGCTCCAGTACCACCACCACCCCCACCACCACATCTAGACCCACCCGTGGGTGAGGCACACCCCGTTGAGCCACCAGCGTAGGGGGCACCCTCCCACACCACCGCTTCACCTACGCCGCCAGCACAGTCCGCGGCAGTTACACCTACTTCATCCTACCGCCGTCGAGCACCTCACTCCGGTTCTACCATCGAGGACGTGTTGGCCAGGATGGAGGCCAACAACGAGCGAATGAACCGGAGGATGGACTTTCTGATATTCCATACGCTCCGCTACATCTATCCATTGGACTACCAGCGGCGCCTAGCTCAGGAGGAGTGGACCGCGGGACGGACCGCCTTCCATAGGGGTCGATCCATCTCCCACAATGTGACTACCGACGCATCGCTCGGCACCACGGCCGGAGCAGCCTAGGCGACGCCACCAGAGCAAAGACCAGGACTTAGATGCGCTACCACAGAACCGACCAACCTCGGATGGAGCAGCCGCTCAAAGATCGTCACTGGCGAGGGGGCGTGAGGCGAGACGAGGATGTTTCTTTTTGTATGCCGATTATGGCACTTTTGATGTAATTGAAAAGATGTAACCAGCAAGTTGTAAAATTTTAGAATTCAATGAAATACAGAAAAAATTTTGTGTATCTGCGTGAATTAACTATGACTAATAGCTCTGAATAATGCATTCGTCACCTTTTAGTGTGTGGATACGCGACACCCCAGTGTGCGGGGTACGCACGCGAACACCTTTGGATTATTTTCGGGGACGAAAATTCTCAAGGTGGGGAGGATGTAATAACCCGAAAAATTGCGTTAAACAGTGACCTCGAGATCCATGCTCGACTAGTCATAGGTTTGACTAAATAGGAGTTCACTAGTTGACTTGAGAAGTGATGAACAGATGTGATGTGAATATGATATAAGTATGTGGAGTGTAATGTGAATATGGGGTCACATACACCTAGCTAGGTGTATGTGCTTAACACCAAGACAAGAGGGATATAAGGGTTTAATAACCCTATTTCTCTTTTGTTTGAACTATTGAAGAAAGAGTTAAGAGGAGAGAGAGAGAGAAGCAAAGAGGAGTTATTGAGGAGGGGGGGTGAATGCAAATCAAAGGGTAGATAAGAGCATTCATTGACTGATTCAAAGCGTTTGAGATCGTGAAACGAGTGATGGAACCCTAGCCATCAAAACCCAACAAATCTATCCCTTGATGGGATTCTTGAGGTAAGTTTTAAATTGAAGTAATGCATAAATGTAGGATGATTAAATTCTGTCAAATATGCTTAGAATGATAGATTAAAGGCATAGGAAAAAAATGATAAAGATTTGGAAGAACAGCCCGAAAGGGGGCTGAATCTGGCCAAATCGATTAATCGAAATGGGAGTTCGATTAATCGATTTTGGCCCAGAGGTTGAAAAGTCATGGAAGCCCGATTTCGATTAATCGAAATGAATTTCGATTAATCGATTTGAATTTCGATTAGTCGATTTGGAAATCGACTAATCGACTGGGAAGCTCCAACCACTGAAGAAATGAAACCTAGGAAAATCGACTAATCGAATTGGGATTTCGATTAATCGATTTCAGATTTCGATTAATCAATTTGGGATCGATTAATCGATTTTGAGATCTCGATTACTCGACTTAAGAATCGACTGCCTTATGTTGGAGACCTCGATTAATCGATCCCAAATCGATTAATCGAATTTGAATCTCGATTAATCAATTTTGAGAATCGATTAATCGATTTTGGTTTCAATTAATCGATTTTGGGAATCGATTAATCGACTTTAACAGTTTTGCTTAAACTTTATAGTTGACTTTGAGATTCAGGGAGGGTCTTGGACCTTCTTTATTGCATCTTTAGTGATGAGTTACATGTGTTATGTTGTACCATAGGTGGTACGTATGAGAATGAGCACAAAGAGCTGCGTGGGACCTTGATGCTAGAAGTTTCAAAAACTTGAGGTAGGAAACACCTTGAACATGTATTTTAATTTCAAGAGCATGTATGTAGTGATATAATTATCAATATGAAGTTGTTTTAAATTGTAAAAAGCTTTGTGAAAATTGGTGCGTGTGTGACACCAAAAATATGATAAAGGCATCTGTGTGATGCAAGTAACTAAGAACAAGTAATCTAATGAGATTGAGGCATCCCCAGGAGATGAGGAAGTAATAAAGGCATCAGGTGTGATGCGGGTATGTATACATCCCAGGGATGTATACATAGGATTGAATAATTACTGTTGAGGCCTAACTGATATAAGATAGCACACTTACACGGTGAACAACTATATGTAATACACATGATATTTTTATTATTTGAGGTTTGGAGGATATCCCACCGACATGGCGGGATACCCACGACTGACGCGGCAGGATATCCATGACCGGTACGGCAACAAATCCGTACACCAGCACGGAGGTTTATCCGTGACCGTAAGTACATCCCAGGGATGTTGTGTGATATTTAACCCCGCCGTCTAGTGAGAAAGGGGCTTGGATCGTATTCCCAGGGAATACATGTTTCTACAACTGTCTAATTAGATGACGATGAAGGATATCTCATCGGGGCTCGATACTATATTGCTCGGGGATTACTTAAGTTGAAGATTTAAGTTTTGCTTTAGGCCTGTTCAGTGTCATTCATGATTAAATCAACAGTAATATAATACATGCAACTTACCAGTAAATTGAGTGTAAATCATCTGCTTTTAATTGGTTTTCTAGCAAATGCATAGATTCATCATGCTTTGAATATCATGGAATATATGTGACTTTTGATTTATATGTTCATTGTGTTGTTCCCTATTGAGCTAGGATGTAGCTCACCCCTACTATAAATCACCAGTGTCCACGATAGCGGAATGGAGGCTTCGGGGGACGTGGATCCGAGTGATTCGGATTACGTACCTGGAGACGAGTTGGAGCCTCCTCCCGAGGACTTCTTCTAGGTGACTCTGTTGTGCACTTTGATAGAGTCAGTTTTGTTAGCATATTAGTGCGGCTTGGTATGTCAAGCCTTTATTTTTGAAACAATGTAATTAAACTAGATTATTCTTTTGACGAACCATCTGGGGTGATCTGATTATCACCAATGGTTCGGGTCGGTTCTCTGTTCATGCAGTGGCATGAAAGTAGAACTATCTTTTGCATATGCCAGTTGGGCATATTAACGTTTTTCCTTTTTAATGAAATTAATTACTTTATTTGTTAAATTATGCTTGTTATACCAATGTTCCGTGCTAAGTTTTGGGGCACGGTCTGGAGGATCGTGCTGATGGCACGGGTTTCGGGGTGTCGAAATTCGGGCTGTCACAAAATTGCTCTCTTTGGGTGAGCTTCAAGTTCTCCAGCGCCAAACCGTCAACCCTCCTCAACAACGACTCATTGGAGGTGGACGGTTCAGTTGGGCTCCCTTTCGTAGCTAGGCTCTCCTTCGTGGCCCCCCTAGTTCTCGGCCGCTCTACACCTGCATGGACGGGGCCCTTTTTCGAGGACGGTTCTTCGTCCGACGTCGATTGGTCATCTCATTCTTTCTCGTCAATATTCTCGATCGAAATGTAATTTCTCTTCTTCGGCCGCATCTCTTCCACAGCTTTCTTGATCGATTCATGAGGCTCTTTCCTCTTCTCCCCAACGACATTTTTAACCCGTAGATATTATTTTAAGACGGGAATCTCTAATTCGAAGCCAACAGGCACGAAGGGAGCGCAAACCTTTTAAAAGAAAAGAAAACACGATCAATAACACACTAAATTGATCATATATTTCAAATGCAAAGTATCGACTATTTAATAAATCATTATCGATTCTGTAATGAATCGATACCGACTATTTAATAAATCGTTATCGATTATGTACTGCATCGCTATCGATTAAATACGGAATCGGTATCGACTACTTAGTAAGTCGTTATCGAAGCTGTAATGAATCGTTATCGACTTATTAAATAGTCGTTATCGATTACTTAGTAAATCGGAATCGATTACTTAATGAATCGGTATTGACTACTTAGTAAGTCGTTATCGATTCTAGAATGACTCGTTATCGATTCTAGAATGAATCGGCAAGTTGTTTTTTGAGTCAGCATCAGATCTCTCTACTCCTTTTATTTGAATTATTTAATAAACCTCATACCTTACTGTCTAACATATGTCCGCGTGTGTAACCTCTGATCCTTGACTGCGCCCTGTCCGACCATTTCAGCAGTCGTGGGAAAGAGACCTCGAGGCCTATCTGGAAAGGCGAGATATCTGGCAGCATCTCGTATGCCCACCATTGAAGTACACATAAGCATCCATATGTGTTGTACGTCTTAAGGGCTTTATCCATCTCTGCGGTCTTTCTATTCGTCGCGGCCTCCATTATATACTTGATCGAGTCGTGGTACACGTGGAGACCCCCCGGAGTTCGGTTAAAGTTCTCCACATCATCGATAAGGTCGATGTGGTCTTCCGAAAGTTGATGGTGGGACCCGGGAAAGAGAAATATGCACAGCACATATAGAAGGGACAACTTTACGAAGTCTTCATCACTTTCCGCTCTCCAAATTGCAGCATCTATATGAGACCGGAGAATTTTTCTAGTAGGTGTTCCACGAAAGTATTTGTATCGAATGGTTTGTTCTTCCGGTGGTTTAACGGACGGAGTATACTTTTCTGGGCCAACTACAGTAAGGCTCAGTATCAATGCAATGTCCAACTTCTGAAGATAGACATCAGTCTTCCTGATTCGAAAGTGGTTTTTTTTAACCCAAAACGTCAACATCGCATCGACCACATCGGAAAGAAATTTCACACCATTAGGCATTTGAAATATTCCACTGAAAATTGAATCTTTCAGCAACTTCTTTCGAGTTGGGGTAGTATTATCGTAGAGATTCGAAATTGCACTGGGAGAACACTTGGCAACAGGTCGGTGTACAACGATCTTAACAGCTAGTTGAAATGAACTGTTAAAAAAAAGAAAGGATTGAGTCTCACACTAATAAGGATAGTTTAAATGTTAACTGAACTTTAATATATAAAACCGATATCGACTCTAAATGTAATCGATAACGACTATTAATAAAATCGATAACGACTCTAAATGTAATCGATATCGACTCTACTCGTAATCAATATTGACTCTAAATGTAATTGATATTGATTTTAAATGTAATCGATATCGACTCTACATGTAATCGATATCGATTACATTTAGAGTTGTTATCGATTACATTTAGAGTCGTTATTGATTACATTTAGAGTCGATATCAGTTTTAATTAGAGTCGTTATTTAATTTACAAACTCAAAATATTTCATGAAGTCTCCATCCACTCAAAAATTTTCATTTACATTCAAAATATTTCATTTACAGTTAAAAATGAAATCTAGGCACACTAAACTAAGACTCTAGCAGCAACATCCGATAGAAGATTCTTCGATAAAGATCGGTCCTAGGCTTCTAAGATTAAGAGGTGAGTGGTTCCGTCTTAATTTTCTTTTTCTTTCTTTTTTTCCTTCGCCAAAATTTCCTGCACTTCCTCCTATTCGTCTCATAAGAACTGCAGAGGATCTGGTTCTGGTGGTGGTGGTGGGTCCTCCCATATTGGAAAGAACTTGATTGGGTTATACAAAAGGGTTTACAAAAGGGTAGTTGGCAATAAATTGAAGCTTACTTGTCATAATGATTTTACAAAAGGGTAGTTGGCAATAAATTGAAGGAAATTAAACGTCGGCTGAGATAAATATAAAACCTTATATGATTTATTATGGGTTATGACATCGAGGAGTTAATATGATGGGTAATAATTATATTCATATGATTGGTATTAATTATATACATATAGAGTCGATATCGATTTTTTATAAAGTCGTCATCGACTAGTTATATAGTTGATTACGACTACAAAGACAATCGCTATCGATTACATATGTAATCGATATCGATTGTATATAGGATAATCTTAACAAATTATATCAAAATGTGTACCAAAGAAAGGAGAAAAAAAAATCTACAATAATGGAAGGTAATTTTAATTCCAACTTACTGATTTGATAGCTTGAAGATTGTAGAACTGAACGCTAGCGTCTACAAAGCGACACCAACTCTCCACCGACTTCGAACGAAAAAGTAAAAAGTAGAAAAAGGTAAACAGTGAGGAGTTGAAAAAAGGGCAGCTATTTATTACATTGGGGGTAGTTTGGGCAATTCCTAAGGGCGGGCGACGGCTCGACGCGCAGCGGGTCGGTTTGGGTAAAGGTGAAACTACAGGGCCTCTGACGTAAAAGGTGTATCTGACAGGGCCGGTCAGGTAAATTTCCCATTATAATATGAGTCCATGAGAGATAAGATTGTTTACTGTCTTGGGTTTCCAAGCTAGAAATCTGACAGATCAGGAGTTGATGTTTTCCTCTAGGTCACAGAAAGAGCTAGGATGTGCATTATGTCTGGGTGAGGAAGCATAGGGGAGTTTGGATTTGCAGTAGTGTAGGATGTTTTTATGTAACTCTTTCTACATGATTCTTTCAAGAGTAGATGGGAATTCCCCTTTATCAAAGTATGAGGGGCACTAGCCGACCTATCTTCTTCTTCTATTTTTTTTTAATTTTTTTTTTATAGGGCCATTCGACTAATTAGAAGTTTAAATTTTAAATCAATTAGCACAAGCCTAATCTAATTAGAAGTAGTTCCGAGAACTCTGTTAATTAGAAATCTAGTTAGATTACTTATGGAACCCTATTAATTGGAAGTCTAGTTAGATTTTACAAAGAGACTCATTCGTTTAATTAGCTGGAAGAGTCCCAGTTATATAGAAGTGTAGAGTTTACTTACCTGAAAAAGTCCTAATTATATAGAAGTGTAGTTATAGAAAACTAGAAAATATAGGGATACATAATGAAGAACATGAGGGTAGATAGAGTAGCTTAGGAGTATTTTGCTCCTAAAGTATGAAAACACTAAAATTGACAGAATTATGAGGATATCATGTTGTGATTAATATTAATTAAAGCCAAATTAGTTTCAATTAATACAATTTGATGCAATGTTAGAACATACCTTGCTGCCGAAGAGATTGATCCGCAAGAGTTGATTTCGATAAGCCGCTCGCTTAAAACTTGAGGACAATACTACCTCGCTTATATCTCCCTTTATACGATGGGTACGATTACATTGAGTTGGAGATGAAGAAGGGACGTTCTCCTTTTAATAGCATGCTCATGAATCCTAACCCATCAAGAATTCAAGGGAGAGGTGTATCACTAAAAAATAGGGATTGACTTACCACAAACCAATTATGTTAAAACTGACTCCTAAAGTTGCGTGGAGTGAAATTTCATTATCAACGAAGGTCTCGAAGCCTTTAGTCAATCAAGTTTTAAATAAACTAGAAAAAGAGTAAAGTTATTGCGTGAGTCGCAAATACCCAATATATCATTCGTGTTTTAATATAATAGTAAGGATAATTTACATTACAAAGAGGCTTAGGAATTTACCTTCTTTCATATATACATATATAGAAAGCTTATTAGCGATGAATTTTTGCAACTACCAAGTGAGTGGTATGATTTAATAGGGATACTTGGATCATTTGACTTGCCCCAAGAATTAAACCGATTCAACGGTTTAATCCAAGGATCAAAATTTCGGCCGAAATGACCGAAATTATCGGTTTCAATCCCCACCAAAATGATAATTTGGACTGAAATTCCGGTCCAAATTTTGTATGGGAATGAAATTATCAGTCGAAATTTCGATTCAAATTTTCGAATTCGATCCCCTCCAAAACCAAAATGTAACCAAAAATTTTGATCCTTAGTTTAATCTAAGAGGCTTTTTAAAATGACACTACAAGCTAAGTATCATATATATATATATATATATATATATACACACATCCGGGTTGAGCTTCAGATCCAAACTTGGCCCGGATTATTGGGTGCGGGCTAAAATTCGGCCCGGCCTGGTCCATTGAGAGCCCTAGTAGGATCCCCGGCCCCCTTAAGCTTTTTATTTTGTGCGACTTCTTTTAATTTTGTGTTAGTATAGAGTTCACTCATGAGAGTGAGCAGGTTTTTAATTCAGTACATGAGGCACCTGCCACATGGTGTTCATCTGATTAACAGCTTGAAACAGTCACAAAATGATTCGCTACCATACAATTGTCCAATTCTATGATTAGTCCTTCATTTTGTTGCACTTGCAGAGAATAAATAACTCTTACACTCTCAAGAGTTAATGCGGGTTATCTTATTACAACTTTTTAATTCTTAAAAGTATCGATATTAACAGCCGAGTATTCGAAAAAGTCAACCAAGAGTTCCGATCGTCAGAACCATTAAATATCTTGAATCAGCCAATAGAAGTTGTTTTTCGTAAATCTTTCAAGCAAAAGATCTTGAGATCCTGACACTATTAATTCCATATGAAACAAATCTAATGTCTATGATTATAGACGCACCATGAGAAGGAGTTGTCAGATCACTTTGGAGGATGCATATAGAATCAACATTTATAATTTGATAAGTGGGCCATGAAGATCTGTGACTAAAAATGATATCCCCCATCTAATTCCCACGTTTTATATATATATATATATATATATATATATATATATATATATATATATATATATATATATATCACAGTTGGAAAAAAAACCAAAAAATTGGTTGCAGTTAATGAATATCCGGTTGCACATATTGGTCCTCTTTTGCAATTAGCATCCGTTGTCACCATATGACAGACGGCCCACTTGCAGTGTCTGTGCATATAAGATATTGGATCATCGCCAGGTGTTAGATGATGTTGACAGAAAGGGCCATTGTGTAATTTTGCTATAACCTAGGTAGCAAGACAAAAGAAGCAAATCTACCGTTTTTCCAAGAGAGCTTTCATTTATTTGCACCCGAACAAAAGACAACCAACAACAACCCATCTGCTCCTTTTCAACTGATATGTATCAGCTGATATGTATTGGTGGGACACTTTGGTCTCAATCTTTAGCAACATAGATTTTTATATCATGGACTTTAAATCAAACACCTTAGATGATGTTCTACATGTACAACACAGGTCTCAAGTCTCAAACTGGTCTTTCTTTTTATGCTATGTACAGCTCTACAAGTCTCTAGTGCAAGTAGTTGCTCGCATTTTTAAGTTTCCCAAAATGCCTTTCCGGCCTGGGCGCTTTATCCTTAACTAAACCCCACAACGGGTCATTCTTAGTTTCTCACTCTTGCCCCTTTACTTTCTTCTTTTTTCTTTCAATTTTTTTTTTTTCCTGTGTGGTGGCAGGTCGAGTGGCAGGCGGTGAGATATGGTGGAGGCACTAGCATTCAGTGCACGGGCTTGGTGTTGTTATATAGAGAGAATTAGGGTTGTGCAGAAACTGACCCGAACCGACCAAAACCAACCCGAATTTCGGTTCGGTTTCGGTTTTGGGACATCGGTTTCAATTTTGAAAAATAGAAACAGATAGTTATTGATTCGATTTAGATTTTAACATTAAAAAATCGAAACTGAACCAATAAGAAACTGATGGTGGTGCTACACGACTGCATAAGTGCATAGTGCATACAAAACTTAGGTTGCAAACAAAGAAGTCTCTTTTTCCCCTTTGAAATCTTATATTCTCATATGTTTTTATGTTGTTGGATGAACAATTTAAGTTAAAGGCTTTAAGGAGTGGTAATAGGTCTAAAAGATGTGTATTTATAGGGTTTTAAGACCCCATTTTGTTTAATTGTGATTTCTGTGTAGTATATTTGAGTGTGTGATTTTAGGTTTTCTTAGGACTCCCTTTGTAATTTGTATTTGTGTTAATTTGAATTTTGGGATTTTAGTTTCCTGAATTGTTCTCATATATTTATTATTTTTTATTTAAAATAAAATTATATAGAAAATACCCATCGATTTTGACTGTCCGATTGGTGCATTAATTTCTTAAAAAACTCCTTAGCAATCTGATCAATCACCTATTTTTAGATGATTAATAGCGAATTAGCGATATAGGCAACAATCTACAGAGTCTTCAATTGTCTGACCCTTATGAATTGACAATGGCTTTCTAATAAAAATAAATAAAAAATTGAAGTTTAGAAACCGAAAACCGACCGAACCAATAGTTATCAATTCGGTTTCGGTTTTAAACCTTATCGGTTCGATTTCGGTTTCATAAAATAGAAACCGATAGTTATCGGTTCGGTTTCGATTTGTCCCAAAACCAACCCGAACCGACCCGATAACACCCCTAGAGAGAATGGTTCTATTTAGGGTTCGGGGGAAGTGGGAAAGGAGTAAAATGGGCATTGGGCGGCGAACCATCTTTGCAGGATAGAGGAGTGGGGGGTGTGGGTTAATAAGAGTTGGGGTGATTTTGGCCAGACGGCTCAATCTTCTTAATCTATAATGTCAGCAATCTTCTTAATTTGCTTTGCTGCTGGTTGGCCCCTCTGTTTTTCTTATTGTTGTGTCTCAAGCAGATGAGCAGATATTGGTAGATTTTTTTTCAGAAAACTCTATGTTTGCAATCTAAGTCATGCATAGCAAACTCTACATTAGAAACAGAACCCAACCTTCTAATCTCCATCATCAACTCTTCCAATCGGTCATATATAACTTCTGCTTGAGGGTGAGACCGGTCTTCCGCATTGAAGGCGTGCACCTTATTCTTCACCTCAATCCAACTCCAACCAGGGACCTTCCTCAGCCCTTTCTCTCTCATCAACCTCTTCATCTTAGCTCTTTCATCCCACCTTCTGAAACCCGCATATACATCAGAGAGAAGAACATACGTGGAGTGATCTTTGGGCTCAAGTCTTAGCATAAGCTTCGCTGCGTAACTGGCCAGTTCTAAATCACCATGACTTCGGCATGCACCCAATAGAGTCTTCCACACCGTGCCGTCTGGTTCAAACGGCATTGAGCCTATCAGTGCTTTTGCCTCGTTGAGATGCCCAGCTCTGCCTAGGAGATCAACCCCACAAGCATAATGTTCCATTCGAAGCGGGATTCCGTAACTAGATTCCATAGATTTTAGAAAATTTAAACCTTCTTCGACCAGACCCACATGGCTGCACGCAGAAAGAACACCAACAAAGGTTATGTGATCTGGTTTCACACGTCTTTCTTGCATCTCGGAGAAGAGATTAAGCGCAAATTTACCATGCCCGTGTTGGGCGTGGCCAAAAATGATCGAGTTCCATATAACTGAGCTGTCTTTGCCGGTTTCTTCAAAGGAACGATTTGCATCTTCAATGACCCCACACTTAGAATACATAAATACCAACGAACTGGCCACGAAATCGTTCAATCCAAAACCAAATTTAAGAACCACGCCGTGAATTTGTCTACCCAATTGGAAAGTCGCAAGTTCCGAACAGCATCGGAGGACTGCAGAGAAAGCATAGTGATCAATCTCAATATAGGTAGATCTCATCCGCCCGAAGAACTTCAATGCCTCTTCGCTCAAACCGCTTTGTGAAAACCCAGTTAGAATCGAGTTCCAAGAGACACTATCTTTAAAATCCATCGAATTGAAGAGCTTTAATGCATCTTCCATGGCTCTGGATATGAGATACATACCGATCAAAGAATTAGAAACGGGTGTCATAGCATCTAATCCACTTTTTATAACTAACCCATGTAAAGATTTTCCTTGACTTTGTTGATTTTCTTCAGAACAAGCACTTAGAGTACTAGTGAAAGTGTACGTGTCTTGTTCAATTCCGAGCATTCGCATTTCAATAAAGAGCTCGATGGCACGAGCCCCAAGACTATGGTGGGCGAAAGCAGCCAGCATTGAATTCCATGTCACAAGGTCTTGGGATACTTCCATGTTGTTGAACATCTTCTCAGAATCTCCTATCGAGCTACATTCGGAATATGCTGTGATGATGGCATTGTAGGCAATAGTTTCCGATGTCCGGCCGTGCTTTATAATTTTCCCATGGATTTGCAATGTTAATTTATAAAATTCAGGGCAGTCGAGCATTGTGAGCAAGCTAGCGAATGTGGCTTCGTCAGGCCACCATCCACCTTTCTCCATCCGATCAAAAAGACGAAAAGAAAATACACGATCTCCAGCTTGAGCATATCCAGCGATCATGGCATTCCATGCTACCACATTGCGCTCTGGCATGAGCTCGAAAACCAAGTTCGCATTTTCGATTCTCTTACATTTCGCGTACATGTCCAACAATGCACATCCAGAGACTACATTACGATCAAGACCTGACTTCAAAATGGTCGAATGAATTTGCATCCCCAAATCGACGCGATTTCTACAACCAATCGCTTTAAGAACGCTCCCTAAAGTGTACTGATCGAACCCAAATCCATCTCGTTTCATGGATTTTAATAGCCCCCAAGCTGCCTCGTAGCTCCCGCAGTTTACGTATCCAGCCATCATAGAATTCCAAGACACAACATCTCTGTGAGGAATTTCATCGAACAACTTCAGAGCATGGATCATTTCTCTGCATTTTGTGTATTCGTTCAAGATGTTGTTCGCTGTATATGTGTCTCCGATGGTTCCGACTTTTATAGCATGGCCATGGGCTCTCAAGATGTTGTTTGAGGCTGTTTTCTGAATATGGGTGCGATAGGCGGCGCGCGGGTTCGTTGACCAACGACCGTAACTGATTTTTGGAAAAAGACATTGGAACATGTGATTGTCTTATACCGTATAAATTCCTTTTGTGGTTCAAGGGCTGTAAGGTTCATGGGGATACAAAGTTAGCAGAATTCTTAACAGACAACCTATGAAGAAAAGAAGTCGGTGTCAATTATTTATCAAGAATTAAAGAACATCATAGACTTTAGATGCCACGTACTACAAAGCATGTCATACACGTTCGAATATACATGAGTAATTATAGATAGATAACTATAATGATACTGCGTAGAGGATTGGAAATGAATTAAAGATGGATGACGTGTTCCAAATAAGAGTCAGATCAGAATAGGCGTTACTCAGAAAATCCGAGGACTGTGATATATAGCACATTGTTCAACTTACAAAGCAAACACAAATTTACATGATTGACTGTGTTAAGGCAGGAACTCTATTTAGGTTGTCCCAACCATAGTCAACAATGTGCATAACAGCGATAAATTGGTGAGCAAAAATGAATCTATCTGGATAATTTTTATTTTAGCCCAAAAATACAGATCTAAAAAAGTTCGAAAGATGGTGTTGAATAATTAGAAACTAAAATATCAGTAGCAATCAATTTAGACTTAAAAAGATAGGGTTAAAATAAAAAGGACATACAAATGTGTGTGCATGTGTTTCTTCTTTTTGTGTATGCATATAAACAAAACTAGAAAAAAACCAACCAAAATCAATTAAATACATATTGACCTATCACGGTAATATTATGATGATATTTTCCTAGAATCATTGCTTTAAAGGTTATACGAGTTGCTATATATAAACCCAAAGGGGTAGCTCAGTTGGTCAGGCCTTAGGTTTGCTCCCCAATGGTCACCAGTTCGAGTCCCCTCATGGACCACTGGAGTATTACTCGGTCATTAGCTCCAGGGCCCCGTGGGATTAGTCGAGGTGTGCGCAAACTGGCCCGGACACCCATGGATATCAAAAAGAAAAAAAAGAAAAAAAAAAGAGTTGCTATATATATATATATATATATATATAGCGAGAGAGAGAGAGAGAAAAGGATCTATGAAATCGAACAGATGGATGAACCCATGCGTTCGAACCCCAGCTCACATGCCACGTGGCATGTGATCTCAAAATAACACCCGTTTTGGAATCACATGACATGTAATCTAAAAAAAAAAGTTTTGGAGACCCTTTTTGCCCTCCAAAACAGTGCTCAAAGCTTGTCTACCGCCTGACAAACCTGGTGCATTGAAATTTAAGACCATTGACCACATTTTGGCCAGTGGATATCTACCCGATTTCAATTTTTTATAAATGATGAAACTGAGCATCCTTGGGCAAGTTTCTGTGGCACCCGATCCTCTAATTGGGTGCCACATGGACCCCACCTGAAGTGAAGACATAGATCATCCATGCGAACCCATATCCCTGGCCCTCATATATATAAGAAATGGAAAGATGTGGCAGCGACTAGGCGGGGATTATGCACTCCAATGTAGCCCAAAAGGCTTCACTCCAATCAGTTGGGCACCACGTGGCACCCATCACGAGGATAGGGTGCAACGGCAACATAGGCAAGGTCAATCAGGTCCCGTACAAAAATAATTGTTTTTATGACTTTGCCACCGTTAAAAAACTTGTCAAAGTTGGGAAAATTTAATGCACCAGGTTAATGTGGCATTACCTTATGTTTGACCCATGTGTTGAAGGGTAAAAAGCCCTAAAACCACAACAAAAATAATTTAAATCACGTGCCACGTGGCGCAACACTCCAAAACGGGTGTTGTTTTGGAGATCACAAGCCACATGATATAGCATTGACGTGTAGCATGGGGTTGGTGCATTGCAATGCACCATCCGTTTTGCCATATATCTATATAAGAAATGGAAAAATGTGGTTGAGTTCAGAGACTAGGCACTCCACTTGGTGCTAGATCACGTGCCATTTGGCATGTCATCGCGAGTTGGTCGATATCCTCTATGGGTTCACCAGTCCTTCTAGGGTTTTAGAAGGAAAAATTGGACATTTCTTCCCTTCAATTTAGGGGTCAAAGATATGAGTTTTTGACCCAAAAATTTCTCCATTCAAAATCTTCTCCTTTAACCACAAACCCAACAGTGTAAGATAATTTTTTATGTTTTGGAGCAGTGCAAAATCTTCACAACCCATTCAGTGGTAGCTCAGTTGGTATCCCTCCTTTGTGAGGCTTGAGGTCGTGGATTCTACACTCCAAGTTTGCTTCCTCCCTTATATTAATATGGTGAGGGTTGTTGGGTGGGATTTATTCCCTTGTGTCACTCAATGTGAGTACTTTGTTGTGTGGCATTATTCCCCAAGTGCCGCTCCTCAATTGACATACTCTCTACAATATGTAAGGCACATGTAAGTTGTCTATGCCTAATGGCATCATCACGTTTGACCACAAGCCCCACGGTGTAAGATCCTTTTTTATGTTTTTGGGCAGTCGTTGACCAACGTTGTGCACATGCAAATGGCACCTGATCGTTAGATTGGGTGCCATGTGAGACCAAAATGGCTTGAATGCAGCGCCCCAGGCTGCAGTTGGTCATAGAGTCCCAGGCCTATATAAAACAAACACCTCTTCTACAATCATCACCCATGTGGCATGTGATTCTAAAACAAATCATCTTTAAGACTTTTTGGCCCTTCAAATACGGGGTCAAAGTCTGGTCTCCGCCCAATTAACCTAGTGCATTGAATTTTTTCCAACTTTGACTGTATTTTGAACGTGGGATATAAGTGTATTGTTTATTTTTGGAGACAAACCTGATCGACCTTATGCACATTGCCTCGGCATCCAATCTTCGGATTAGGTTCCACGTGGCACTTAAATGACACTAAGGTAGAATTCCGCTGTCTATATATATATACATATATATATATGGGGGAATGCAACCCTCACCCTCTTCATTGTGAGGTTAGCATCGTTCCAAACCACAATGCCCTCATGTGGTGGCATTTTGGTAAATAAATGACAAACAAAAATGACCTTTTTATTTTTTTGGTGGCAAATTTGTAATTTTAATCTAATAGTTTGTCACCACAAACTTGTAATTAAAATTTTCCATCGAAAAGCAAACAAGGATAGTTTTGCCCTTCATTTATTTACCAAAATGTCACCACATGAGAGTATTTTGGCCAAGGGACAATGCTAAACCTCACAATAAATATGGGGAATTCTTGGATATATATATATATATATATATATATATATATATATATATACCAAGAATTGGCATATGTTTGTTTTTATAATGAATGAATATACACAATAGTCAGTCAACTTTCAGTTAGTATCTCTCACATGCAAACCATTCAGATTTTCGAAATTGATCGAAGATCTTTGTAAAAAACAAATTTGCATAAGATATAAATCTAACACAAATCAATCATAATAAATTTTCCCTCGCTAGGAGAGGGTTTTATTTAAAATGGCGGACTTTACACTTTCGGATATCGCAATCGATTCCCCGTTAATTACATCAAAATTGAATACCTCTGATTAAAAATTAATAAATAAAAAAATAACATAATTACATCTCTGAAATAAACAATACTAAATTCTAATTCTAAGTCTTCATCGACATCTTCAATCCGTCATGAGATAAATGCATAGCAAACTATCTTGATCGAAAATCCCTCCTCCAAAAGGGGACGACGGATGGGAGAATCCCTCCTCCAAAAGTCAGTTCCATTTGATCGAAAAGCACGAGTCATTACTAGAGTAAGAAACTTGTGGACGAGTCTTAAAACGAATTCTTGTTCTCTGGTCTCAAAGATGAGTTCGAATATCAAATCCATTCTTCGGGCAATTGATTATCAAAAGAGTTATCACTTTCAGTGATAGTGTCTAATTATGAGTTAGATATCGTCAAATTTCTTAAAGTTTGATGATCATAAATGATTTTATAATGATTTCACCATTGGATTTGACCAAATTCATCAGATCTGGTCAATACGTAATAAATCCACCGTTGGATCTCATTACAATCTTGTATTATGACCATTTGACCAAAAGTCAATGATTCTACCAGTAGATTTGACCAGATTCATAAGATCTGGTTAATACATAATAAATCCACCGTTGGATCTCGTTACAATCTCACATTATGATCGTTTGACCAAAAGTCAACGATTCCACTATTAGATTTGACTAGATTCATAAAGATTTGGTCAATACGTAATAAATCCACCGTTGGATCTCGTTACGATCTCACATTATGATTGTTTGACCAAAAGTCAACGATTCTACCATTGGGTTTGATCAAATTCATAAAATCTTATCAATATGTAATAAATTTATCATTGGATCTCGTTACGATCTCACATTATGATCGTTTGACCAAAAGTCAACAATTTTGCTGTTGGAGTTGACCAAATTCATAAGATCTGGTCAATACGTAATAAATCTACCATTGGATCTCGTTACAATCTCACATTATGATCGTATGACCAAAAGTCAATAATTCTACTGTTGGATTTGACCAAATTCATAAGATCTAGTCAATACGTAATAAATCCACCGTTGGATCTCGTTACGATCTCACATTATGATCGTTTGATCAAAAATCAATGATTCTATCGTGAAAGAATTTTCGATCTTGAGATTCAGGTCCAAACCCTCATTTGAGGGAGTGATGATCCGAACCGCGAGAAAAACTCTAATTATCATAGATGAATATTTTATGTATCATAGTCCGAAATCATTCTTCGAATTCGTGATTGCAACCCGTATGAGCATCGAATTCATGGTTGCAATCCGAGTGTACTAGGAGTTATGGCCAGGGTCGTACCCACGTGGCTTCACTATTTCTAAGTACGCAAGAGATTGGATATGAGTCGTAACGCGTAATCCCAAATTACAACCATAAATCCTACTTAGGAGGAGCCGTAGCTCTTATCCTAAGCGTATCTCTTTTAGGTAAAGGTCGTAGCCATTATCCTAAAAGTCTTAATCCTAACTTATTCTTCTCATCCACTTTTAAAAATAGAAAATAAAATAAATAAATAAAGAATAACAAGAATCTCGAAAATATCCTAAAGTCTTTTATTAGAAGAGTTGGAGATATTTTCGGGGCAGAGGTCCCATGTCAGAATTTTCGGATCCTTTTGCAATGAAGACGGGTCTGCTATTTATAGATTTATTGTAGTAGTTATAAAAGTTACGATCCTACGGTTCTCGTAAGGTTTTCATGAAATGAACGGTTGAGAAAGCTGCGTAAGTTTTCATTTTCACGCGGATTGAGAAAGATTCTTCTCGTGTACGTCATTCTTTTCTCATAACCGACTAGGTGGCTAAGTATGTTCTCCAGCCACCTCGGTGGATAAGTATTTTTTTAATCCACCTAGGTAGATAAGTATTTTTCTAGCCACCTGGGTGGATAAGTATTTTTCTAGCCACCTGGATGGATAAGTATTTTTTTTATCCACCTAGGTGGATAAGTATTTTTCTGGCCACCTAGGTGACTACGTATATTTTCTAGCCAGCTAGGTGGCTAAGTATATTTTCTAGCCACCTAGGTAGATAAGTCTTTATCTATCCGTCTAGGTGGATAAGTATTTTTCTAGTCACCTAGGTGGATAAGTATTTTTCTATCCAGCTAGGTGGCTAAGTATATTTTTTAGCCACCTAGGTGGATAAATATTTTTCTAACCACCTAGGTGGCTACATATATTTTCTAGCCACCTAAGTGAATAAGTATTTTTCTATCCATCTAGGTGGATAAGTATTTTTTTTATCCATCTAGGTAGATAAGTATTTTTCTATCCACCTAGGTGGATAAGTATTTTTCTAGCTACCTAGGTGACTACGTATATTTTCTAGCCACCTAGGTGGATAAATATTTTTCTATCCAGCTAGGTGGCTAAGTATATTTTCTAGCTACCTAGGTGGATAAGTATTTTTTATCTACCTAGGTGGATAAGTATTTTTCTAGCCACCTAGGTGACTACGTATATTCTCTAGCCACCTAGGTGGATAAGTATTTATCTATCTGTCTAGGTGGATAAGTATATTTTCTAGCCACCTAGGTGGATAAGTATTTTTCTAGCCACCTAGGTGACTATGTATATTTTCTAGCCACCTAGGTGGATAAGTATTTTTCTATCCACCTAGGTAGATAAGTATTTTTTTATCCAGCTAAGTAACTAAGTATATTTTCTAGTCACCTAGGTGAATAAGTATTTTTCTAGCCACCTAGGTGACTACGTATATTCTCTAGCCACCTAGGTGGATAAGTATTTTTCTAGCCAGCTAGGTGGCTAAGCATATTTTCTAGCCACCTAGGTGGATAAGTATTTTTCTAACTACCTAGGTGGATAAGTATTTTTCTATCCACCTAGGTGGATAAGTATTTTTCTAGCCACCTAGGTGACCACGTATATTTTCTAGTCACCTAGGTGGATAAGTATTTTTTTTATCCACCTAGGTGGATAAGTATTTTTCTAGCCACCTAGGTGACTACGTATATTTTCTAGCCACCTAGGTGGATAAGTTATTTTCTAGCCAACTAGGTGATTAAGTATATTTTCTAGCCACTTGAGGTGGTTACGTATATTTTTCTACCTAAATGGCTAAGTATATTTTTCTAGCCACCTAGGTGTCTGACATAACTTTGGACTTTAAATCCTATTTAGAGTAGGATTTGTTAAAAAAAAAAGCTATAAATAGTCTCTTTTCCTAATTCTTTCTATTAATTTATTCTATCTTATTTTTAAGGCTAGGTGGAAGAAGAAAGAGTTCCCAATTCCAAAATTTTCGAGTCAACAATCTTCAACTGGCACCATTTATTTTTCTTATGAGATAGCAGAGTTACACACATAAATTTGTATTGTTCAAATTTATTTTATTTAATTAAAATTTTGCTTTTTTCTATTATTTCTATTGTTCTTTTATTGAAGTCCATATATATATATATATATATATATATATATATATATATATATATATATATATATATATATTCAAACATGATCAATTGTCCACATAAGATGATATTCTTTTCAAATTTTCAAGAGAACTTTATGTGTAGAAGACAAGGGATTGATATTCATTGAACGAGAATGTGGAGGAAGCAGGCGCTTCCGAAAGCACTTCTGTTCCACTGGACTGTAATGTGGTGGATAAGATGCTCATGGTTAATAACCTACAGTAAAGAGGTTTACTATTGACCAATAGATGTAGTACTTGCTATAGGAAAGATCAGTGGTCGGGTTGCCATCTGTTTACATACTGGCAGGTTGCATATCAGATTTGGATCTTTGCTTTGGAACTATTCAGAATGGAATGGTGTTCCCTTGCTTAGGCAATATGCTCCTTGGTCAGTGTGGATCAGTGCCTTTCAAAATTATGGGCAAAGGTTCTATGGTGGTTGGCTCCTATTTGGTCATATGATTAGAAAGGAATGACAGAATTTCTTTTTTATTATTATCGGTAAATAAAAATTTTATTAAAAAGAAGAATTGCAAACCTGGGCAGCCAGCAAGATACTGGGACTGACAAAATTTTTAGGGGGAAAAACTTTCTTTGAAAAGATTAATAGATGTGAGTTTTACCATGTTTCTGAGTGGGTAATGACTTCATTTCAATCTGCAAGGATAAGCTTTAAAGAGCTACAAGCAAACTGGTTTAGGGTGCAAAGTGGAATTGCTGAGACAGTGGTTTGGGTGTCTGCTATGTCTAATTTCCTGCACAGTTTCTGTGATATCTCTGTAGTGCTCTACCAGTCTACCTACCTCATGTGGAATAGCACTTTGCTAGCAAAATCTTGTATCTTTTGAGTTTCATTTATATAGCAATCCTTTATTACTGATTAAGGGGGAGAGTAGATATTCTTGCCATTCGAAGATAATTTAGTTTTTTTTTTCCTTTAAATATTATAGTATTTCTTCAAAATAATTTTTTGAGAACTGATAATAATGGGCTTCCCTTGAAGTTAGTTAAAAAGTTGCAATTTACTGTTTCATAAAAAACTAGAAAAAAATAAAAAATAGTTAAATGAAGTATTCCCAACTACCGGGAAAAATATCAGCATGATAAGGATGGAAGACAACTTAAATCAATAACAAAAGAAAAAAGAGGACGCGCGAGAACATACAAATCTGACTAAAGGCGGCAGGAGTTCATGAATGAAGCCAAGGACAGCAGGTTAAGGAGGAGATCAATTCAGCACACCCTCTTTCAAATATATGTGGACTAATGTTGAAACTCTTCAAGTAATAAAATAACAATAGAGCTTATATGGTAGGGAACAAATGGTCAAAAGGAGTAAACTCTATCTAAAATATTCTAATGCAAGAGGGCAACCAATCTATTCTTCATAATTGAGGAAAATTAGTCATTTCATTGTATTGTTGGCAAATAGGGGCCCTCCTTAGGCGTAAGAGAAAACCCTAACAATCGCACATTTTAGGGCAGCTTAATGGGGCTCTCTCCTTAGGCCTTAGATAAAACCGTCATCATTCGACATTTAAGGGCCATGTGGAAGTCTTTTTGGTCAATCGAAATTGCTCAAGTAGCTACACATCATCATATGATGATCAATCAGCCAAAAAATGCTCATCAAAGGGTTCAAACGATGGTGCAAAAATTTGACTTGAGTCAAAAGTCAGTTGTTGTCGAGTTAACTCGAAGGCTCAATAAAAACTCGATAATATATTTATATATATATATATATATATATATATAGAGAGAGAGAGAGAGAGAGAGAGACGAGACTGTGCAAAGGTGTGCCGCCTGGGACGCTGCACACCACACCTGCCATTTGGGGTGCCACATACACATGCATGAGGTTGATCAACGACCATTTTTTTTTTTTTTTTAAAACATAAAAAAGGTAATAGACCACCGCTCATTTTGTGGTCAAAGTCGAAATTTTTCAGTGGCAAAATATTTGGATGGAAACACCAATATCTTGGACCTATTTTTTTTTATACACAATATCTTTGACCTATGAAATGAACAAGAAGGTCTGAAAAGAAAAAACCTTAAGAGGATGTGGTGTAACCCACGATCATGTGCATAGCACGTAATGTGGCATTGCTATGAAGCGTAAAAACGCTACACACCTATGCACCTTCCCTTTCTCTGTATGTATATAGAAGCTAAAAAAAGGTGCAGACACCTAATGACAACTCAGACATCTACGGTGGTTGTAAGCTCAAAGCGAAATAGAGTTCTTTTCTGGTTAGGGCATTTTAACAATTTTATCAAGAGATATAAAGGACTCTCTTTTATGTATAGGATTAAAACGCTAGCTTTTTTAAAGCTCTTCCATAGTGAGCAGAGCTCAAAGTATAACTCCAATCCCCTCTTCCTTTAAAACCCAACACCCATGATGAAACCCAAAATGCCATAGAGGCTAGAACCCAGAATGATATATATATATATATATATATATATATATATATATATATATATATATATATATATCTCGTCTAAGGAAATCTGTGGGGATTTTCTGTGACATTTTGGAAGGTAAATCGATGCACAAGATTTGCCTCAAACGATCATCTTCAACACTTATAACAGGTATGATTTGCAAAATCCTCCTATTTTATGTTTTTTTAACAAGAAAACAGCATGAATCACAGTGTGATTCACTTGATGGAAGAAAAAAAATGGTTGCTGGGGTTTCAGTTTTTTAACCCCTAAACCTATAAATTTTGACTTTTGTATGCTTTAATTGTTAAAAGGACAAGTTGCTCCTTCTAACAATATCTCAATGCCCCACCGGTCCCTTAAATTTAAAACAAACCAAGCAAACAAAATTTTCTATGAAAAAGGAGTGGGTTGAGACTTCAGTGTCTGCAAATTTTAACGGCTGGGGATTTGATTTTTAAACCCACGAACCCATAAAATTTGATGTTTGTATGCTTTAATTGTTTAAAGGACAAATTTATCCTTTTAACAATCTCTAAATGCCCCACAAGTCCTTTAATTTTTTATTTGTTTTTAAAAAACAAACATATACTATGAAAAAACTAGTTTATCAAGTTAACCCGGACGAGTCAACTCGAAACTCATCCGAGTTAATCGATAAACTCGATTTTTTGAGTCTGTATGTGAATTTACTCTAAAACCCAATCGAGTCGACTTGACTCAACCAAGTTTCGAAAACTCGATCGAATTTTAAAACATCGGTGCAAACTATTCAATTTGGGAAGCTTAATATGGATAGTCGCTTAAATCTATTATAGGATTCTCTTGATGTTCTTGGATTCGATGGTACAGATCCCCCAACATATTAATCTTTGGGCTGCACAAAGGGCATAAAATGTTATGCCACTCAGGCAACTGGAATCCGTAAAAAATGTAAGGCAAGTAGCATCATATGGCTTAAAAGTGACACGGTAGCTCTGTGAGGGTTTATCTTTGGCTTAAGGTTGGGAGAGGCAATCGCTTATAGTGTACATTGAGAGAATCAAATATTTTCATCATGCCAAACTATTGCATCTTTAATTGCTCATGTGCAACAGGATATAGTAATTCATCATTGAAACAAAACTGTATTGTCAAACTGTATATCAAGGTCTATTACACTGGCTATAGCAATTGTGACAACATTTTAGACTGAAATTAGTTATTAAGTGAATAGATACTAGTTCATACCATTACAATTAATTATTAATCTATACAGGTATATTAGGTTTAGATACTTTATAGGTTTTAGCAATATGAAGTATTTAAGAAGTCATATTTAAAAAATTAAAAAGACTACTATTATTAGTGTTTAAACCATGGGTCAAAATATCATTCGGAACCGATATATATCGTCCGATACGTATCGGTTTTGGTGGTCACCCATACGGTACATTTAAGGTACTGTATCGGTGCCACCCATACAAAATTGCAAAATACCGGACGATACATACCAATGTATCGTCCAGAACGCCTCGGTTTTGGAGCTAGACGATACATACCAGTTTTCCGAATTTTTGACCCATGGTTTACACCTCACTGCAGTGTACAAACAATTCATTTTACTACACACAGAAGAGGCGGAGCTAGCAGGTGGCAGGGACAAGAAGAGGCGGGGCAGGGACAACAAACCCGCTCAACTCTGAAGAAAGAAAAGAGCTGTTATTAGAAACCTGACCTGAGCGCCAATCCTCTTGATTATTAGGCTACTTTTTGGAAGGTGTGCCATGTGGAACCACCATGTGTCCTACAAGATTTGACGCCCATAAGCTTGAGATAAATGATGCAAAAGATTGGGATGAAAAAGGATCTCCATCACTGCTTACCTAATACTAACTGATGTAGGATAAACGATAAAACCCTAATTATGCGAATTTGGGATTGATTTTAGATTAAATTGAATAGCAGAAATATTCAACCACATAAAATAGTTTAACATATCTAATTAAAACAATTAGGTTGAATCAATTCTAGCGCTCACATCCATTGAAATTTTTCAATCGAAAAAAACGGCTCCGATGAAGGAACTCGAGTTTCGTTCTAGTTTAAGGCACCAAGCGACAATTACGGTATCGTCTATTGACTCCTCTATGATTTGAAAAATCAAAGGCCCGAAGGGTTAATTCAATCAAAACGGAAAAATTGAAATATATCAATTAATAAGGTGTGAACAAAATTCCTGTAACATCCTGAAAATTTTCGACCTTCGAACAGTACGCCTCGGTGTGTGTGCCCGACTGATCACGTACCCGACATGGTGAAAATAATTAAGTTAGTTGGGTTAAGTCTTAAGTGAAAAAGATTGGTTTAGACTCGTGTGTGGACCTTTGGATGAATTGTATACACCTAGCTATGGCGTACTGGCTTAATACCTAAGTTTAGGTTGGTTATAAATGAAAATAAAGGCAAGAAAATTTATTTCTCTTATAATTTTGGTTCTAGAGAGAGAATAAAAGTTTAGTAATGGTTAAATAACTTATTTGACTAATTGGGCCAATCAGTATTTGGGACTAGTTGAATAACCAGATTGGGCCGACTATTCGAGCCAACTATAGGTCCTGATTGGGTGCATGTCTATTAAGAAACACATCACCGTTTGGATTTTTTCAAACGAGATCATTTTAGGTCCGTTTGAGCTCGTATGAGATTTTTAAGACCGAGTTCATACACCGTGGTGGTGCGTATTGGCTTAACGCCGGGTCTGATTGATAAGTAGTTTGGGTGTACAGGCCCCACACTGAACCAAGGGATCATTTATATAATAGATAATACCTTAACTAGGTACGCCCGTTTCACGCGAAAAAACTAGGTCCTTAGATAAGACTAACACCCAAAATGGGTGTATGTGTTTTGTACGAGAGCCAGCCTTTTTAGTTTAAAAAAAAGGGCTAGCTTCCTTTTGAAGCCTTAACCGGTTACAAGAGTTTGACGGTTTTGGGTTTTGAAGAGAGAAGGAAGAAGGAAGAGAAAGAATCGCCGAATTCGTATGCTCCAAGCCTTATGATTGTGTGGAAAAGGTTTGTGAGATCGTATAAGGGAAGGATCGTCGTCGGTTTCGACGTTTGGTTGTGGTTTTGTGGGTTTTGGAACCGTTTGGGGGTTTTGAAACCCTCTTCTTAGGAAGAGATCATGAGTTTTGATCCGCAAATCATAGCATGAGTTTGTGTGAAGTGTGTGTGTGAGGATCGTCGTTGATCTCATGGGCTTGGGTGTGATCGTGAAGCTCGGAGATGATCGAGGTGGGTTTGGAAACCCTTTTTATTTAACGAAGAAGACGATCCGATCTACGAGTAGATTGCCGATTTAAAGAGGTAAATAACGTAATTCTTCAATGAATTTTAACTAAATATAGGTTGCTTAGATGTGTGTAAAAGATTAGGATCAAAAGGGATTGAACTTTGATGTAAAAGATGGGTTTCAAGATTCGAACCCGAGAAGTGCTCAGAAACTGCCAAAATCGATTAATCGATTTGAAAATCGATTAATCGATTTTTGATAGAAGAGAAATTAGAGAGGAACTTCACGAAACCGATTAATCGAAGAAAGTTTCGATTGATCGATTTTGCCAGAGCTTGCTAACACTACTGTAGTATTTCGGTTATAACTTTTTGTGTCGAACTCCGATTGATGCGATTCTTGTTGCGTTAGAAAGAGGACAGCAAGCCCTACAACTTTTATGAATTGACTAACTTGTGAATCAATTGTTTTAAAGGTCAAAATTTAGTGATAAGTTGGGTCAAATTCTTATTTTTATCGAGAATCAAAACCGATTAATCGAGTAAAATCGATTAATCGATTTTTGAATTTCGATTAATCGAAATTAGGTCGATTAATCGACTAGACACAATCAGTGAGAAAGATTTTTGGTTGTCTAAAAATCGATCAATCGAGAGAAAATCGATCAATCGATTAGTTGATTTTGTCTGAGTTTGCCAGTACTGCTTTGGTATTTTAATCATAACTTTCTGCTCCGAACTCCGATTGATACGATTCTTGAGGCGTTGGAAAGATGACAAAAAGATTTACAACTTTTGTGATTTAACAATTTGGTAAATCTAAATTTTTAAAGGTCAAAAATTTAGGAGAAAGTTACATCAAATTCTAAGTTGGCAACTTGCCCGTTCCGACTCGGTTTTGAGAAAACACTTAAATAGGTTTAAATTATTAGTGATTAGTGGTGATCCTTAATACATCATCATATATTTGTGATGTAGATTGAGGGAGGAAAGCCATCGATAGGACATTGCTTGGCTTTGCGCAGTTTCGAGGTTAAGGTGGGAAAAATTCTATATACAATTACATTTTTTATTTAAATTCATAGATGCTTGATATGATCGAATGAAAGGTGATACGTTTTGATTTGAACATGAATTACTATTTGAACTTTTCGGTAATTGACACCTTAGCTTTCTTAAAGTTATTATGTGATTGAATAATTTCAATGTTTGACATATTCAAAAGCTTGAATTATCGAACCTTTGACATATTTGTTTGTTTTGGGAATTTATTGAAATGTCGAACCAAGTAATGAGTTTCGTTTTAAATATCGTATTTTAGTCTTCGTAAATTAAGTAAAGAATTTCATTTCGAACATCGTGTGTGTGAGTTTTGCAAATTTTGAATTGAACTCAGAAGTTAAATTTGAAGCAAATGTAAACTTTAAATTGAATCCAAATCGAATATGTATATAAATTTGAATCCAAATTGAACCATAAGTTAAGAAAATTTAAGGGGCCGCTATAGGCGGATTATAAGTATGTTGTGGACCGCTACGGGCGGATTATATGACATCGTGGACCGCTATGGGCGGATTATAAGTGTGTTGTGGACCGCTACGAGCGGACTATATAACATCGTGAACCGCTATGGGCGGATTATATGTACATGTGTGGACCGCTATGGGTGATTATATGGTACCTTGTGGGCCGCTAGGGCGGAATCGAACCAACACGGCGGCTAACCGTGAATCGAACCGGCATGACGATTAAACCCATGAATCGAACTGGCACGGCGGGATATCCGTAAATCGAACCGGCATGGCGGCTAACCGTGAATCGAACTGGTACGGCAGTCTCCGTGAATTGAACCGGCACGACGGGATATCCGTGAATCGAACTGTGTAAACTATGTGACAATGTGTAAGTTATGCAAGTGAGTGTGTGAATCGGCCTCGCATGATCTCGTGAATCGAATCAAAGTAAGCTAAGAAAGTGTGAAACATATAAGTAAGCTAAGTAAGAATGTGCAAGGCCTGTAAGTAAGATGAGTAAGGATTGTGTAAGACATGTGAGTAAGCCACATAAGAATATGTAAGACATGTAGTCTTGATAGGAAAATGTTTTGATCTTGTCTTTGAATCTATGCATGTGATGAGATGTATATTGGTATTAGTTTTCTCCACTGAGCCTGGATGTCAGCTCACCCCGACTATACGTCACAGGTGTAGCTTTGAAGAGGGCCCAGACTACATACTTGAAGAAAAAGGAGCTTCCGCATAAGGATTTGTACTCTGTTTTGGGATCGTAGATTTAGTACGTCGTGGATATTGGTAAGTTCAAGGTTGGTACGTCCATGCTGTTATACATGCATGGTACACTACTGTTGGTGATGGTTAGTCATCACTGGCATTTGTTTAGTTCTGTACATATTAGATATTAGAATTGGTGTTTTTGTTTATGATACTTATATAACTTTGCTTTGATTTCCGTATGCATATGGATGTGCCAAGTATTCTGATAGGCGGTCCGGGTTTTCTCATTTGGTTTTGGTGTAAAGTTAAGAAAAAAAAAATGTCTCCAAATTTTAGGTTGAGAAAATCCGGGCTGTCACAATTCCAACAACTAATTAATTAGGGATTTTGGGTTTTTTATTTTATTAAAGAAAATAAGGAAAATAATTACCTGACAATAATTAAAAAGATAAAATAGAAAGATAGGGTTCCAAGGCTTCGCACCAAGGATTCTGAGACTTCACACCAAGCGCACGATAAACGAAGATTCATGCCTCGATTTTTGAACGATTCACTCTTTCGGGTGAAAACTCTTCACAAGTTCGCTAAGGTTTGCACAAAGCAACTCTCAATTTCATTAATCATCAACTATTCTCAAATAAAGTCTTTACATGACTTTATATAGGCTAAGTGGCAGGGACGCCGACGCTATAGATATCGGTTTCGGACCATATCGCGTATACCGGCGTCGGAAGAAACAGAAAGGGAATTAGAACCAAGCCTAAAGGAGGACACATTGCCCAAACTCGCTCAAGCAACCTAACTTCCCGCTCGAGCAAGAAGGCTTCAGAAATAAGGCCTAACTTTCGGCCAAAAGTCACTCGAGCGAGCATCGGTTGTCGCTCGAGAAAGTCAACGTCGAGCTTTGACAATGTTAGTATTTTCCCATGTTTTCTTTTGAGTCGAATGTAATCATTTTAGGGTAATTTCGTAATTTTCTGTTTTAGGGTTTTGTTTGTTTATGCATACTATAAAACATCTTTTGTAAGCCTTTTGGAGGAAGTTGATGGTTAATGAAAAGAGTTATTTGCTTTTAAGTTTGAGATGAACTTAAATAGAGAGTGATTCTTCTTTTCCGGGAGGGTTTGGTGTACGGCCAAGGGTACAATGCCCATAATTTCCTAATCTTGTCTATCTTTATCTCCCTATTTCTCTATTTGTTGCTATCTTTCCAATCCCCTTAAACCTATTGCATCCAATTTCTAGTTGAATATTCTGAAAACCCAAACCCTAGCTTTCATCTTAACCGTTGGATCAATCTGATTCAACAAGCCCTAACAAGATCTAGTGATTCCACTTTGGATTTATGAGCGAACGCCCTATTCTGAAAGATGCTAGAGTTTTATCTCTATGGTCGCCCCTTCCGCGAAGCTAACGGATCTTGCGCATTGGATTGGACCCTAGCTAAATCTAATCTAATGACTCAAGCGGAAATCTACGAAACCCTAAGGTATCGCGAGCATTTTGAGATTTTGCTTAATTAATCAGTTTAATTTCGGCCAATTAGCATTTCATCACCATTCAAGAGTTTTAAGGTCGTTGTCCTGCATCAATTTTTGTATCAAAGAAATAGGTTCTAGGTTAGGGTATATTTGTATGTCATTTCGATTTTATTGCATTTTATTTCAATTGTGTTCATCAGTGTGCATGTCGTGTGTTTGATAAAATTCCTCATTCATTTTGGTTCATAGTTGCATGTCATTTTAGAACCCGTGTTAGTAAGTCGTGATCACCATGACTCGAGTGACATTGTCGATGCTCTTAAGGGCATACGAACCGAATTGAATGCGATAAATGAGAGGATGAATGTCATGGAACAAACCCAAACGTCCATAGGGGTTTCTAATGGTCGGCTACATGACCGATTAAATCGGTTGGAAGGAGTTGACGAGCAACAAGACTGACGCCATGAGCATAACGGTCCGCACTTTGAACGCGGTGGTCAACAAAATGATCGGAATCAGAACCATAGGGAGGTAAACCATCGAAAAGATGACTACGACCCGGATGGAAGACTCCTCAAGAACATTCGAGTTGAGTTTCCAACCTACGATGGAAAAATGAACTCTAAAGTCTTCCTCGATTGGGTCTCCGATATGGACCACCACTTTGAGTGGTATGGTATAAGTGACGAGCGATGTGTTAGGCTCACCAAAATGAAACTCATCGACTAAGCTCGACTCCTTTGAGTCAACGCCGAACGCATGAAAGCGAAGGTGGGTCGTGCCCCCATTACCCTTTAGGTGGACATGAAAGAACGACTTACAAATAAGTACGTTCAATTATCATACTACCATCGCTTACTTGATCAATGACAAAATCTACACTACGATAGCATGCTCATGACTGAATACATTGACAAATTTGAAGAATTCATGAGAGCCAAAGCATCGGAAGATCATCAAGTCACTCTCTAGATTCTGCATCGGGTTGCGATTGGAATTGTAAAAGGAGTTTATCTCTCACCCCGTTGACACTCTTGACGAGTGTTATGCTATTGTACAAGACCTTGAGCGATACTTGAAAACGACGGTGGTGAGGCAATTTGAATCACAAACTAGTAGTCATCGTACTGATCATGGTTGTCAAGGCCACGTTGTAACCTCGCTATGGCCTCGCCATGGCGAATGGCGATGAAAAATGTCATATATAATCAAATAGCCATGATGGCTAAATAGCGACACCATAGCATCGTCATGGCGGAATAGCATTATGGCGTCGCTATACACGCTATCATTGTTGTCATAAGCGATCGCTTAAGCGATCATAAGCTACAGAATCGCATAAGCCATGATGGCTTATGCGATTTTCACATTATGCGATTGCATACAAAAGTATGCGATTGCATAATGCTCCAACGGTCATATTTATGACTGTTGGAGCACTTTAATAAAATAAAATAAAAAAATTGAGGTCCCATTGCCTCTATAAAAGGGTGGGTTGGGTCCTCTACTCCTCACACAACTATTTTGACTTAAAGTTCCTCTCTAATCTCCATTCTTTACTCTCAATCTCCTCCCATCTTTCCTATCTAGTTTTTTTTTTATGCTTTGAAATTTTTTTTTTAGTGAATTAAATTGTTGTAAACTTATTAATATTAGTATTAGTGTGTTACAAAGCCTCAAAGGGAAAGATCAAGGATCAAGATTCAAGAGTGAAGAAAGCTTATAGTTCTAATCTTCTATCAATCAAGTGACCCGGATCAAGCAAGCAAGACTTTTGGGAGGTTTGAGTTTTATTATTTTTGCTTCAAAAAGTTTAAATCTCTAATTTTCTTTTCCTAGTTCCTACTTTCTATCATCATTCACCAATTAATTATGTCTACATCTTCAATCTCGGATCCTCTAAGACCTAAATCGAATGATCCAGGTTGGAAATATGGACGATATAAGAGTCCCACCAAGGAAGCAACCATAGTTTGTAACTTGTGTGATTATGAGAGCACAGGTGGCATAGGCCGTCATAAACAGCATCTTGCTCATGGACCCGGAGCAAATGCTAGGGGTTGTAGAAACACTACTCCGGAAATCCGAAAGGAAATAATGGAGTATATGAACAAGCGTTCTAAGAAAAAACATGATCAAGATGTTGTTTTAGAAGGCTATATGAAAGGTGATCATAATGATTATGAAGATGATAGATCTACACCATCAACGGCCCAAAATAGACGACCTCCACAACCACCATCGAAAAAAGCACGTGGTCGTAGTACACTAGAAGGGTGGTGTCAAATACAAGGATGCAAGAGAGGGTAAAAGAACTGTTCAAACAACACTAGAGAACCGATTTAAGGATAAGGATAGACCCACCACAATCCAATATGTGGCTAAGTGGTTCTACCAAGTCAGCATTGCTTTCAATACCGTTAAGCTAAAGAGCTTCAAAGTGATGATTGAAGCTCTTGGGCAATTTGATCCCAGAATTAAACCCTTCCTATCATGAAATCCGAGAAACATGCCTCAAAGAAAGGATGAGAGTGACCAACAATATATTAGCCAAATACAAGGATGCATGGAAAATATACGGTTGTACATTAATGGCCGATGGATGGACGGATAGAACCAGTCGGACATTGATCAACTTCATGGCAAATTGTCCTACCTGAACTATGTTCCTAAAATAGGTAGATGCATCGGCCCATTCTCACACGGCAGAATATTTATTTACACTTTTGAATAAGACCATCGAGGAAATAGGACCCGAATATGTTGTCCAAGTTGTAACGGACAATGCAACATCCTATGTAGCCACCAGTCGCCTCCTTATAGAGAAGCGACCGCAACTATATTGGACACCATGTGCGGCCCATTGTTTAGACCTAATCCTAGAGGATATAAGCAAACTATATATTAAAACAATTGTTAAAGCTAGGAGGATAGTTGTTTTTATGTACAAACATGCGCTTTTACTTCAAAGAATGCGCAAAGCAATAGAAGGTAATTTATTACGTCCCGCCATGACTCGATTTGCAACCGCATTTTTAACTTTACAAAACTTGTATGCGAAAAAAAAGAGCTTAGAAGTTTTGTAATATCGGCCAATTGAAACAATGGACCTTGGTCAAAAAAAAGTCGATGGTAAACAAGTTGCACAAACATTACTCCAAAATCAATTTTGGACTAATATTGCACAAACCCTACGTGACTCCCAACCAATCATAAAGGTGTTACGATTGGTGGATGGTGATTAGAAACCACCAATAGGATATATATATATATATAGTTTTATGGAGGGTGCCCAAGAAAAAATAAAATCTAATAATCAATTCAAGTCAATATTATATCAACCCGTGTTGGATATAATCAACAAGAGGTGGGGAAGTCAAATGGCATCTCCACTATATTCGGCCACCTTCATTCTTAATCTGGCGGTGTACTTTGCACACCCGAATCGAGATGATGCGGATGCCACTTACATGGTTGGCTTTCTTGACTGCTTAGAAAGGATGGTCCCCGATAGAAGTGAACAAGATAGAATAAGTCATCAGTTAGGCCGTTACAAGAAGGCGGAAGGATTTTTTGAAAGGGACATAGTTATCCGACATAGAACTACAAAAATTCCAAATATAAACTTTAAAAGTCTTTAAAGTTTAAACTAATTAATGTATTTTATTTCTACTCTAGTAGTTCTAACTTCTAATAATTCTCTTTAATCTACAACCGACTGGTGGGCAGCTTATGGGGTAGATCCGATAACAAAGGATCCCATTTTGAAAAAGCTGGCCATTAGGATACTTGGCCTTACTTGTGCCGCTTTCGGATGTGAGCGGAATTGGAGTTCTTTTGATATGGTAATTGAAGTCTTAAACAATTAAAGTCAATCCATGAATATTTTAATTAAATTGCAAGATTTTTAATAGTCCTACTCCTCGTGTTTAACAGATCCACACAAAGAAAATGAACCGACTTGAGCAAAATAAGCTCAATGACTTGGTGTTCGTGCAATACAATCAAAAATTGCGTGAACGATTCCTTGCAAGGCGAGAGAAACCGGGGTTTTATGATCTCATCTTTGTGGATGATGTGCCTGCTAACCATCCATGGATGGCTAATTCTCCATATGAGCCTGTCTTTTATGGGTAAGATTTGACATGCTAGTGATGATGATGGAGGAGATGTACCACAATGGATTAGAAATGAATGTGTAGAGTACATTGTTGGAACTCAGTATCAAAATTAAGTTATAATTTGAATATTAGTATATAAAACTTCTTTTTTAAATGCAAGAATATTTATTTTTCCCTTCTAGAGACTTGAATACTTATTGTTTTTTTTTTTTTTTTTTTTTTTTGAAAAAAAAAAAAAAAAAGTTATGTCATCGCTTAAGCAAAATTGAGCCAAATCGCTTAAGCGAAATTAAGCCATTGACAACAATACACACTATTTTATTTTTGGATAACAACGTATAATACTTATAAGTTATGACATTTTTATAATATATAAGTTACAAAACCTCAACTTATAGGTTATAAAATCCTCGACTGATTCTCTCTCTCTCTCTCTCTCTCTCTCTCTCTCTCTCTCTCTCTCTCTCTCTCTCGTCAAAACAGCTACCAACACCAGCGTCGTCAAAACCGCAGTGTTGACGACACTACCATATGTGTACTTAATATTTCATATTTTTTAATATTCTATATTTGTTGATATTTTATATTTATTTATTTTATTATACTTACTATCTTGCAAATTTGTTGATGTTCCATATTTGATTTGTATTTATTGATATATTTGTTTATTTCTAGAACATGAAATTTTCAATATTAGAATGAAAGTACGATACTTTAGTAGTTGAATTTTTTTCTTCCTATATTTTTCTCTTATATAAAAAATATATAAAAAAAAGAATACTACTAATTAATAGATAATATTTTTTTTTTTAATTACAATAATAAATAGTCTTACCATAGCTTCGCTATGGCCACCTCATGGCGTAGCGAACCTCTTTGTCATAACCTCGCCACACTGCCTTAACTACCTTGCTACCAGTGAGGAAAGGCCTAGTGCCTAAAATACACTTCCCAGACCTACACAACCCACTCCTACCAATGTGAGGTTTGATAAAGGAAAAAGTGTGGTTGGAGAATCCTCGAAGGGCGATTCTCAAACTAAGTGCTATAAGTGTTACGGAATGGGGGCACTTTGCCGCCCAATGTCATACAAGAGACCCCCAAAGGAATCTCTTGATTGAGGGAGAGGAAGACGAGGATGATGGAGGTGTTGAAGAAGTGTACGAGTCGAACGGCACACCTAGTGATGAGGAAGGTGATGATAGTGGTCGTGCCTTAGTTGTGAGGTGTGCCCTTGCACAACCTTAGCAAGATGAAAAAGAGGATTGACGTAGGGAGAACATCTTTCACACTTTCGTCAAATGTAGAGAGAAAAGTTGTAAGGTTATCGTAGATAGCGGGAGTTGCACCAATGTGGTGTTGACTCATACCATCACTCGCTTAGGGCTTACACCCAAAGTTCACCCGAGACCATACAAAGTCGCATGAGTCGACTCTTCATCTATTCTCATGTCCCAAAGGTGTCATGTGTCAATTCAATTGGCTTCATATTCAGACACCTTGTGGTGCGATGTGGTGTCGATGGATGTGAGCCACGTCATTTTGAAAAGGTTGTGACTCTATAACATGGACGTGACCCTTCTTGGTCGATCTAACATGTGCACGCTCATGTATAAGGGCAAGAAGATCAAGTTACACCCCTTGCCTCCCAAAACACCATTGACCAACAAGGTTGAGAAGAAGGGCGGTCAGTCTAAGACCATTAACATCATGAGCCCTTCGGAGTTTGAAAGAGCATCTTTGGATGAGAACGTGGTATACGTTGTTATCACCGTTGAGCGTGCTCTCGAGTCTATGAACGAACACCCTAAGGAGGATGAGCCCATTTTGAAAGAATTTGCGGATGTCTTCCCAAAAGACTTACCCAATGAACTCCCTCCAATGTGTGACATTCAACACGTCATAGACTTAGTTCCCGAATCTACTCTACCGAACTTGCCCCATTATAGGTTGAATCCGATTGAACATGTTGAGTCAATGCGGCAAGCCGATGAGCTCCTTCGGAAGGGATTCATCCAAGAAAGCTTGAGCCCTTGTGTCGTACCCGCACTACTCACACCCAAGAAGGATGGTACTTGGCAAATATGTGTGGATAGTCGAGTCATCAATAAGATTACGGTTAAATATCGGTTTCCTATACCGAGGCTCGACAACATGTTGGATATGATGGTTGGTGTCACTATCTTCTCCAAGATAGACCTTAAAAGTGGCTACCATCAAGTTCGTATTTGCCCCAGTGATGAGTGGAAAATAGCCTTCAAGACCAAAGATGGTCTTTACGAGTGGATGGTCATGCATTTTGGGTTTTCTAATGCCCCAAGCACTTTCATGAAGCTCGTGACCCAAGTGTTGAGGTCATTTCTAGGCAAATTCCTTGTGTATTTTGACGACATCTTGATTTATAGTCATGATAAGGAACAATACTTGACCCACCTTAGGTTGGTTTGTGAGACCTGAGGGGAGAGAAATTATATGCGAATTTCAAGAAGTGCACATTCCTACAACGATCCGTTGTCTTCTTAGGATTCATTGTCTTAGCCGACGGGATGGTTGCGAACCCAAAAAAAGTTAAGGCTATTGTGAAGTGGCCCAAACCTAAGAATATTCACGATGTCCGTAGCTTCCATGGATTGGCTACTTTCTATCCTCGCTTCATTCCAAGTTTTAGCACCATTATGGCTCTCATCACCGATTGCATGAGAAAAGGAGAGTTTCAGTAGAGCAAAGCCGCAACGAAAGCCTTTATCGAGATTAAGGAAAAAATGACTAGTGCACCCGTCATGGGTCTACCGGATTTTTCTAAAGTCTTTGAGGTAGCATGTGATGCGTCGGGTGTGGGCATAGGAGGAGTGCTTAGCCAAGAAAGCCACCCAGTGGCCTACTTTAGTGAAAAGCTTAACGAAGCAAGCAAAAGTATTCCACCTATGACAAGGAGTTTTATGCGGTCGTCTAATCCCTTTGGTATTAGAAACATTACCTTAGACCTCAAAAGTTTGTGCTATTTCTGATCACGAAGTTTTGCGCCTCCTTGCTTCCCAAAAGAGGTTGAACCCGAGGCATGCGACATGGGTCGAATACCTCAAAGGGTTCACATTCGTGTTGAAGCACAAGGCCGGTGTTGAAAACAAAGCGGCTGATGCACTTAGTCCTCGGGTGGCGACTTTACAAACCATGAGCACCGAAGTTGTTGGATTTGAGCGATTGAAAGAAGAATATCCCGAGTGCCCAAATTTCGGGATGGAGTACAATGCTCTCTCTAGAAATCCGACCAGCACTAACTCCAACTATACCCTACAGGACAGGTATTTGTTCAAAGGCAAATAGACTAATGGTGTTATCTTTGCATTCTAAAATCTTCTAGTAGAATTAGTTCTAACAAAAGGATTTCACATCTTTGGCATGCTAAGCTTGGACATGCCAATCTATAGAGTTTATGATTAGTATTCCCTAGATTTAAAAAAGATGTTAATAATGGTTTTAAATTTTAATGTCAAACTTGTGAGTTAGGGAAACATACTGGATCTCCTTATTCTTCTCATATGACTCGCAACATTGCCTTATTTGATCCCATTCACAGTGATCTTTGGGCCTGCCTCTTAATCCTCTTTTGATAGCTTCAGAACTATGTGACTTTCATTGATGACCACTCACGATGCACTTGGGTGCACTTACTTGGGTCTAAAGAGGAAGTACTCTCCACGACCCCACCTATATCAGCTTTTCTAGTATTGGCTGTATAGCTCAAATTTTGTTTGGCCAGACTAGTAAGGTTCTTACGTTTGATCATGGTCCTTAAACTTTCGTTCACATCTCTAAACGATGGGGACTTTGCATCAGGTTTGACAGTCTTTACACTCCACAACATGATGGTGTTGTGGAGCATAAGAATAGGCATCTTATGGAGGTGACAGATCCCTTCTTCATGGGATGCATGTTCCTTAATCTTACTGGTCAGTTGCTCTTCTTAATGCCACTTATCTTATCACTGCTACACCCACTCATATCTTGAATGGTCAAACTCCCATGCATATTCTTAAACCAGGTACTCCTTTGTTTGCAACTGAACCACGAGTTTTTCAATGTACTTATTTTATTCAGGATCTCTGGTCCCAAAGGCACAACTTGGATGACAAATTCATTTGTAGCGTCTTTTTGGGATATTCGGCAGTATCCACCTAAGACTCAAAAATTGTTCACGTCCATGGGTGTATCATACTTTGAAGTTACTCCTCTACTTCCAAATTCTGGTTAGAGTCTTCTACTGTGCTTCCTATTCCTCATACACTTGCAGGATCCACCCCTTCAACATGTGGACTTCTAACTCTGTGGTATACCTATCAATGTCGGAGCAAGTCTATGACACGTCCTCCAGCCCCGATGCCATCAACCCACTCAGAGTGTGGGCTTTCAGTATACTTGTACCATATGTATCTTTGGATTCTCCTGTTATCTAACCTCTCTCTTCATATTGCTTTTCATAAGGTTAAGAGAAGTTGTGTCATGGTTTATCCCATTTCCCAATTTGTTTCAGGGTATCTCACACTCTTATCGAACTACCCTTGAAAAAGTTTCTATTGTCTCTATCTGTCGCTCTGTAGGGGAAGCACTCAAATACTCCTCTTGGTTTGATGCAATGGTTGAGGAAATGGTTGCTCTCGAGGAAAAAAACTTGAGACTTCTTATTCTTCCTCCCAAGAAGTGTGTTGTTGGTTCTCGATGGGTGTTTCCATTAAATATAAGGAGAAGAACGGCACCACTGAAAGGTATAAAGCTCGTCTTGCTGTCAATGGTTTAACTCAACTACCTGGATTGGACTTCACGGCTACCTTTGTTCTTGTGACTAAGGTCACTTCAATTTGTGTTATCATATCTTTAGTTGGTCATCATCATTGGCCACTGTATAAATTAGATGTTAAGAATGCCTTCACCATGGCATGTTGGATGAGGATGTCTATGTGGACCCTCCTCCTGGTTATCGTCTTCAGCAGGAGTATTCTGGGAAAGTACATTGGCTTTTGGAGTCAATTTATGGCTAAAGTGATGCAGTGCATCATAGGGGGTGGGCCAGAGGATGTTATCAACGCTGATTTCGTGAGAAAGGAAGGCTGGAATTGCTTCATAAATTCCAGATTTGGGGAGGCCAAAAATAATGTGAAAGGGGCTTTTAAATTAAAGAACCATTGAGCCTTATTAAAGTGGGCTAAGCAAGCCCTTAGACTGGCCAATATAAAGGGCCAAGCGCTCACTTAAGTGGTCACGTGGAAAAGGGGTTCTTGGGAACTCATTGAGTACATTTTTGTTTCTCGTAGGAATTTTAGGGAGCTGAAATGTAGGAGCTCAAGATCTTAAATCTTTTATGTTTTTGCTATTTCCAAATCCTAAGCTTTAGGGGTAAGAGTAGTAAAATACGTGTTACTATGTTATTGTTTGAGTCCTAGAATATGGGGTTAAAGTTATGAGTAGTTTATTTATTTATCCTCGGTAGTTTAGAGTTCAATTAAAGTAGGAAACATAGTTAGAATAGGATTCTCATTTTCTTTCTATATATTGTAATCACAGAGAAACAGAATTGTGGTGGAATAAGATTATTTTTCCTTTGTGATTTCTTTAAAGGACACCAACGGTTTTTACTCTCCTTGATCGGTTGTTTTTACTCTGATGTTACTGGGGATTCTGAGACATTACTGAACACAAATATCGAGGTTTTTAACCCTGATACTGCTGGAGGTGTCAATCTACTCAGATTGATTACAGATTATTGATCAGAGGTCTTTTGAGACCCTGTTCTGCTGAGTTTTATTGCGTCAGAATAACATGTGGTATTGCTGAGTTTTGATCTTACTGCTTAATATATTCAGAATTTTATCTTCTGTTTACTGTTGAAACTCATGTGGTTTTTTTCTACAACTACTGCTGCTCTGGATGGCTGCCTGCTGTTTTCTAATCTTCTGTCATTACTGCGGTCTGATCATATCTCGCTGCTGATCTCATCTTGTCAATTACTGTGTGGTTCAGATGTGGAGAGTACCGTTAATCTCAAAAGGTGGGACATAATATTTATTCTCAGTTTATTTAAATAAATACTGGGCAGAAGTATAGTGGTTTGCAGAAAAGTTTGGGGCAGAAATTACATATATAGTTGGACATATTTATATATGCAATAGGTATTTATTAATATAATTATTGAATTTTATTCAAGTGCCGTTGTATAGAACAGTTTGATAGAGGTTTCATAAAATATCATAAAGAAGAAATAACATAGTTATCACAGAATTTCGAGATTGATATCGGATTGTAAACACTGTAAATAGGGGACTGATAGTGTTTTGACACCGTGAGGTAGAGTGATCTAGTAAGTTTTGGTCTCCTCCCTGATCTAGAGCATTGAGGGTTGCGCCTCCTCATCTTAAAGCAATCTCACAAGCCACGGTTTTGAAATTTCAGTGCAGTTGTACTTATTATGTGCTTTGCGATTTGCAAGATGTCATTCAGATCATATGTGTTCACGCATACTAGAGAGAGAGGGGGAGGGGCATGTGAACCATATTATTGGTCTATGTCAATGACATCATTATTATTGGGGATGACACTGCTTTCATAGCCCATGTAAAATATGAATTAGGTCGTACTTTTGATGTGAAAAATCTGGGTCATCTCCAGTTCTTCCTTGGGATTGAGATTGCTCATTCACACCGTGGTGTGAGGCTGGACCAGGTACAAAGAATGAATTGATCTTTATATCAAAGAAAATATGCCCTTGAATGATCTATTACGGGATACTAGAATGTTTGGGAGCAAGCTGGCTAAGTCACCGAGGGATCCTAAATATCACCTTCATGCTGATATTGGAGAGCTTCTTCCAAACTCTACTAAGTACCATAGGCTTGTTGGCCGTTTCATCTAACTTACAAGAACTCATCCAGATCTCACATTTTGCAGTTGCCGTTTTCAAGTGAACCAGGAAAATTTTCATCCACCCTACTTTTTATGTTTTGAGCCTTCACTCTGACATATAATGCCCAGGAGTCTAAGGCCTGAGAGCTCCAACTTCCACTAGACCTTCAATCTTGCAAGCAAGGCTCCTCCTCCATCACAGATTTCTCGAATCTGCTGGACATAAAATGCAAAAAGTATGTCGTTGCTTAGTATATGCATACTCCACAAGCTCACAGCAACGCATCTTCTGGACGGGGCTTGTTCTACTCTGATGCAGGGCACTATTTTCGTAGTTATTACAGTAATGTAGACTTCATTGAAGCTCTTACAGATCCTCGCTCTACATCGGGTTATTGCTTGTAGTGTGGAAAAGTAAAATGCAAGAGGTGATATCCAAATCTAGTGCTGAGTCAATATACAGCACTGGCACACGGCATATGGCACATGTGAACTCTTATGATTGCGCTCACTATTTACCGAGCTTGGGTCTCCTCCATCCATCCCTAACGCTACACTGTTATAATCAGGCAGCTATTGGTATTACAGCTGGCTTTATCTTTCATGAGAGGACGGAACACATTAAGGTGGAATTCACTTTATCCTGGAAAAGATTCAAGTTGGCCTAATTGTCACCCCCAAATTTCCCTCTTTTAGCAGAAATCTTTACGAAGGCCATTGGTTCTACACAAATTCAAAGTATTCTTATCAAGCTAGGGACGATAGATATCTATACACCAGCTTGAGGGGGAGTATGGGGAATATTGGGAGTATTGGGAGTTTGGGACTATCTATTGCTATGTTGCTCCTATGGGCTAATCAAGCAGCTATCAGCATTGCAGCTGACTCCGTCCTTCATGAAAGGACAAAACACATTGAAGTGGATATTCACTTTATCTGGGAGGAGATTCAAACTAGCCTAATTGATACTCCTAGAGTTTCCTTTTCTAACCAATTGGCAGATATTGATCCTACACAACTTC
Source organism: Chloranthus sessilifolius (assembly GCA_021018995.1). Taxonomy (NCBI): domain Eukaryota; kingdom Viridiplantae; phylum Streptophyta; class Magnoliopsida; order Chloranthales; family Chloranthaceae; genus Chloranthus; species Chloranthus sessilifolius. Next base: position 24,327,353 of record CM037597.1, on the reverse strand, counting down.
AAAGTATTCTTGCCCAGGTAGGCATGATATATATATATATATATATATATATATATATATATATATATATATATATATATATATATATATATATATATATATAAGTACGCCATATTTAGATATTTATAGACTACTAAAAACTACTGTTTCACTAAGCACACTATAAACATAGGTAAAAGTTATGATGTACTTAGTGATATATATTGTTTACTTAATGATAGAGTGGTGTTTAGGGCATAATAATGAGTATGTGTATATCGTAACGGTATTTGTGTCTGTTGGGTTAATGTAAAGGCTAGTAGGGTTCTCTAACCCTACCTAAGTCACTTTGGTTACATCTTCCCCTTCTTCTTCTACCATCATCTATAACCCTAACCCAAATATCCCAACCCTAATCTACTTTAGAAGTCAAATAAATCATCCTGGGATTATTTAGGTTAGTAAAACTTATAATTGAATGTCAATGGCTTACACATTTGCATATTTATTTTTTTTAGGGTTATTTGCATTTACTCCCCTAGGATATGTCATATTTGCACTCCGCCCCTCGTGTTTCACCTATTTACCCTGCCATCCTTGGTTTGTGTTTCCTTTACTAATTACCCCCTATAGTGACAAATCAGCTACAAAACTAATCTTTGACTGCTCTAAATCAAAATGTGGAGATCGTTTTTCACCACAATCTTCCACCCAGAGAATCTTGAGGTCAAAATCCTGCTATCAGGTGGTCATTTTATTCCACATGGTGATCATGGGTGTACATCAAACGTGATTCTTGGATCACTTTTCGAGATGTGTGCCATGTGAAATCAAAATTCGACCGTCTGATTGTAGGTCAATGATCTCCAGATCGATTAGATCAAAGATCATGGCGAAAAATAATCTACATCAACTGATTCAAAGCAGTCAAAGGTTATTTTGTCGGATAATTCATCATTGTAAGGGGTAAGTAAATGAAACATAAAAGCAAGGGGCCGCAATGTAAATAGGTAAAACATGGGGGGCAGAGTGCAAATAAGACATATCTTAGGGGTAAATGCAAAAATCCCTTTTTATATCCCTTTTTATTTATACGTGATGGCGATAGCCAAATATTAGGTGAAGGGCTCGAACAGAAAGCAGATCAACCTCACCCTGCTAAAATGGTCAAAACGGACTTTCCCTGATTTTGTGCCCATGATCCCAACGCTTGACCAATTTAGCAGAGTGGCAGTTGGCCTGTGCACCTAACACTAACTCATCAGAGCTATGTTTCTTAACTCACTCAAGCACCTAACAAACTGCAAATTGGGGTGAGCGAACCTATGACCTTATGATTTTTAAGTTTTAGGGCTAACGACATGGTCATTTGCATTTCTTTTATTAAAGAATGCAAGTTTATATTGTAAAATTAGTGAAAAAACAATTAAAATTCATCCTACCCCGAGTGAATCAGGCTTTCTTGATAGCAGAAAATTGTAAACCAGAATTCGAACAGAACGATTTGGCGAAGTAACTAACTTAGCAGCAGAGTAATAATTCATCCTCCCGCACAAAATTGTGGGCATAACAAGTGCATCAACATCTCACATACGAATTACAGATTACGAGCAATCTTCAAACTAAACTCAAATCATCAAGGTGCTAAAAGAACTATAAAATAAGATAATTCAGATTAGCATCCAACAACGTAGGACAATTATAAATCGAAACACAATTCCGGCAAATTGAACGAAATTGAGAACGCGAATGAGATTGAAGGGGGTTCACCGTATCATTGGGCTGCACGCGGATTTCGAAATGGCTACCTTTCCATGTCTTCACCGTCAGTTTCATCGCGATCGATTGAAGCTTGAAGTAGTCCACCAATCGTAGAAGAAGAAACAGTCGGTTTCTATGGCAGAATCGACCAATGTAGGAGAAAAACCAGAAACCATACAGAGTAGAGAGAGAGAGAGAGAGAGAGAGTGTTTCAGTTGGTGGCGTTTTTTATATGGAAATCCCAAACCCTAGCATCAGGGTCTCGGGCTCGAATCGTCCCGACTCCACCGCAGGTGTTCTTTCTGATCTTCGAAACAATTTAAAGAGTAATGATACAGTGGTGCCGGTAGGCAAATAGTTGCATCCGATTTTAAAAGATTATCACTTCCACACCACTTAAAGCAAAGCAAAACACCGTTGACTACTTTAAATCCAACGATGGAAATTGTTTTTCGTCCCAAACCTCTACAAAATAGATCTTGAGATCATGACTTATCATCAGATGGATAGAGATTGATTCCACGTGGCATAGATCCTAAAATATGGACCCGATCCTGACACACCAACAAACGTCATATTTTTTTATGTGTGGCACGAGGAATCATTTTCTGACCATCTGATGATAGGTCCATGATCATAAGATTTGTTGTATTGGAAGATGAAGACAAAACACTATCTGCATCGTCCGATTCAAAGAGGGTGACAGTTTTCTCTTTGCTTAAATGGTGTGGCGATAACAAAAAAAAGTGTCAGACACTAACACTTCTCTATTAAACCATTGAATTGCATTGGCAAGATCACAGCTCCGCGCCCTCTGGCCCGGGTCCGGCCTCGAACATTCGGGCCACTTTAGTAACTAAACCCAGCCCGATAAATATGGGCAGGCTTAGATGATGGTGGCCCAGTCTAGACCAGACTGGGCTAGGGCCCGGTGATAGTGTGGCCAGCTTTAGCCCGACCGGGTTCTCATCCTATGCAGAATGAATATGAGAGTATTTTAGTACAATACCCTCACAAGCATAGTAACAAATTTAGTTTTCGGCAATTTCTCGGGTCGGAAAAAAATTCGAAAAAATTTGGGGGATTAAAAATATATAGAAAATATATTTAATATTTAAAACAAAAATAAAAATATATACTAACTTACTAACATATTTAAAATAAAAAAAAAACTAAATTTTTTAAATAAAAAATAGAAAATTACCAAAATATACCGAAATTTTTGAAATTTTCCCAAAAATTACCAAAATTTTCCCGAAAATTTTGTTAGCCCCCTTTCAACAAATTTCAGTATAATTTGTCACTATGCTCACAACTAAGTATATAAATTCTTTTTGCACAAACTCTCTCTCTCTCTCTCTCTCTCTCTCTCTCTCTCTCTCCCTCCTACATGCCTGCAACTTATTACTTTCTACAAGACTACAAACGACTCCCAAATAACAAGATAAGCTTGATGGAGTTTTAGAGATTTATGTTCAGACTGAAATCCTAATTATTGGTTTGATGGTCAATCGGAGAAATGGAGATGAAACCTAAAAATTAGGGTTTCAAGTAGAGAAGTTGGAGTATTTTTTATTCACGTAAATGCATATATTTAAACAAGGTACTAGCGTTTCAAATCTAATAATTTTTCTCTCGCTAACCAAAACAAATTAGGGTTTTATGATGAAGAATCATTTGATTAAAGTTCTTTCGAGTGCCAATGATTTTCTCCATAAGAGACTAGGGAGTTATATATGAGGTCTTTGTCCAAAACCTATAAGAATCTATAATTAAACGGGTAGGGGTATTGCATATTGGCAACTAAAGATTCTATCGATGCAACTTATGGTTTGATTGTTAATTGCCTTAAATTAAATGATATATATCATTTTTCATCCTAATATTTTAAAAATAGATCTTGAGATCACGGCTCACCTATTAAAGGGTCATATATTGATTCCACGTGAAATACATCCCCAAAAGTTACTCAAGAACACTTCTCAAAGTGCATCATGATCACGGATGTGTGTCACGTGGAATCAATATCTGACCGTCTGATACGTGGTCCATGATCTTAAGGTCTATTATATGGCAGATTTGGACGACAAACAATCGCGATCATCCGATTCAAGGCAGTCAACAGTGTTAATTGTGGAACCATCAGTTGCGAATACCGATTCCAAGGGATTTGTCATGATAGCCAAATACCCCACTTGAGGAAGTGGGACTTGAGTTTAAATAACCCCTTAAGCCCTCGTTTGGGTATTTCTTAGTTTTTCCCAGAAAAACTCAGATTTTTGAAAACTCAAAATCCTGCAGATTCTTAGTAGTCTCATATTTCTGGCTTTTCTCATATGTCTTCTTAAGTTATTCAGATTCCTTGCTTTTCCCATAAAAGGTCATAGTCCTTCGTTCTTGAGTTCCTCTCAGAAAAGCCTAAAATCAATTCAATGGGTAGTTGTGTTACGATCGTAGAAATATTATTTAATTATCATTTATGTATTCAAATTTGACTGAAATTACGGTTATCAATCCTGCGAGGTAAAACATATTTGACATAGTATTTTTTCAAATATGATTTATAAAATATAATTACTAAAATGTTATACACATAGCGAATGTAATACACATGTTTCTATGAGTTGGGATATGTTCCAAAAATTATATATCTATTAAATTTATTATATTATTAAATATCTTAGTAAATTAGTTTAACGGTTTAATTATTAATTTGTGACACCTAGGTTCTAAGTTCAAACATTTTGAACTGTAATATACTATTTTTTATTTTTAATTAATCTTACTAGAACCTATACACCTTATGTAATTGTGAAGCTCCATACTATAGCAGAGCCCTTGTGAGAGAAATCTCTACTAAAATAAGTGTGTGGAGCCACAAAACAAGGGAAGTTATAAGTACTATTATTTGCAATATTTATTCTTTGTGAGAGATATTTTTTCATAAAATGAGAGGTAAGTTATGGTAAAAGTATTTGCAATCATTTTTCTTTCTTTAAAATCATAGTTGCAAAGGTACCCCTTATGAGCTTTAAAATCGTAATTGAATCTATAAGTACTCCTTATGAGAGATATCTCTAAAAAAAATTGATTGACTACTCATTTCAAACGAAGTATACACATACAACCTCTAAACTATTATTCTGAGGCTTTCCTAGCTAATAGCTCGGACGAAGGGATGTCACTTTCACTCAAAAAGTCTCGAAAATCACAGCTCCCAAGACAAACTTGTGAATGGCTAATTTAGGTGGATTTACTCAGATCTTGTCTGCTTTCTATGTAAAAACTAGCAATCCGAGTTTTTTTGCCTCAACAAGGCCTAAGGGTCATCCCATGGAGTGCAAAATGTCAAATGGCCACTGATTCGATTGTATTAACAGAGAAGGCACGCGTGCCCCTAGATATAGTTGGGCATTTGTAGTGATCCAAATTTCATGTCTTTAATACACCTAAATTATTTGTATGTGCCTAATAGCATATACACCGCATGCCTTGCTTTTTCATAACATGTTAATTAAAAATACATGTTTTGATTTTCAAACTCTTATATTTATTTCTGTCATTAATTGACATAAATTATGTGATAGCCTATTGGTTAAAAGCTTGAGTTAGAGATAAGAGATTTGAAGATCAAACCTTGGTATGTAAGTTTTAAACCCTTATTTTGAACATTAAAATAAAAGTCTATACATTCTTCTTTAGTGTGTTAGCATAACACCGGATGTTTCCCTAATAAGTTAAAAGGTATTGCTTCTTTGGTGTGTTAGTATAACACCGGATGTTTCCCTGATAAGTTAAAAAGGTATTGCGGGGGGTTCCCATGAGAAACCCTAGAAACCTTAGAGAAGAGATTTTAAATTCTATTTTTCTATAACTTTTTTTTTTGAAAGATCGACTTGACGTTTGCATCTATTCTTAAGTGGCATTCTCCTCCTTCAAGAGACATTATCGTAGTGAGGATCTCGATCGAATCGCGGAGATATGATCGACCAAGGTATGGAAAAATTATGTTTTCCCTTGGATTTTAAAATATCAATTTAAATGAGTTTCATGTTAATTAGTGCTTCTATTGCATAAATAATGAATGTTTTGATTAGATGTGATACATGCTCTGATTGATGTTTTGATGTTTATATTTTTGGCTAAAATCGGGTTAAAAATCTCATCATGAAACTTGATACACTTTGAGGAGTACTCACAGGTCTTAATAGATCGATCAAATTTGGTTAATCGATTGATCAATTTTAGGACAATATTTCACAAATGCTCACAAGTCGAAATCGATCAAGTTTGGAAATCAATCGATCGATTTCTAGACAACATTTAATGGAATGGTCACATGTTGAAATCGATTGATCCAGTTTATCTGAGGTTGGTTATGAAAATTTTCGGAGGGGAATCGATCGATCAAGCTGAGAAATTGTTCGATCAATTCTGGATAGACAAATTTCACAAGTTTGGACTTGAGATTGATGTCTGTGTCCTTTTTAATTCTTTTTACAATAGTTTGATTAAATGCTAAGGTTTGTAATTATATTCACATGCACTTTAATGTTATGATGGTCCACGAATTGCATGATTAAAATACATGAATATGATGAAACGTTAAGTCATTATCGTATTTGATTAGACCCAACGTCTTGAGAGGGACGGGCCTAATTAACTAATATTGAATAATAAGAATGATTAGATCCAACATCTTTAGAGGGACGAAGTCTAACTAAATAAAAATAATGATTTATTGGACCCAATGTCTTGAGATAAACAGAGTCTAAAGGTCAACGTATTGAGAGGGACGAATAATTAAATGAATAAGGGCTTATTAGATCCAACGTCTTGAGAGGGACAGAGTCTAAAAGTCAACATCTTAAGTGGGACGGGTAAAAGATGAACTTAAAAGAAAAGATAAACTCATGCAACACTAATATTCATATTATGTTCAGTTCTTTTTAGCTTATTGAATTATGAAAATTTTTACATTGCGATGATTGATATCTTATGCTTTAATGGATTACATGTCTGGTCCATACAAGTGTAAACTTACACCCTTATTAATGTGGGTGGTCATATGAGACAGGTGTAGCTCAGGATAACGTATAAGCTTATGGTAATGAGAGTATATATGGTGTTCAGGAACCTGAGATAGATGACGATGAAGGCTTCGTAACCTAACTATTTATTTTCTTTTAATATTATTGGTTTCAAATGGACGAAACAATGATTGACTAGTAGTTTTATTAAGAATGTTTTAAACTTTTAATTATGTAGGACTTTATAATTGAAATAAAAAGATCGTCATAGATTTTATTGCGATTTAATAATGTTTATTGAATTTTTTCTTTCATTCTTTAAGGCACCCTTGATGCCTTATAATATTTTTATGGTTCATGATATACGAAAGTACGACCTAAGATCTTACAATAAAAAGTTGTGAGATTTTGGGTCGTTAACGGCCAAGAGACCTCGGTCATTTATATAAATAGAAAGACAAACGGCAGTTCCTATGGTGATTTTTCCATCATGGTTGCATTTTTATGAAATTTCTCGTTTCTTTTTCTCTATAGTTGCTTTTTTTGTCTTCTTCAGCTCGCCCATTAGACAACTATCTGGTTCGCCTTCCTCAGGTGTCACTGGCGTAACCACATAAAAGGGTGTGGGGGCTCAAGCCCCCATTGAACTCTAGAGTTTCTATTAAATATGATTCTTATATAACCTTTGTTTGTATATAATTAAGCTCCCAAATCTCTGATGTAGAAGCCCCCAAATAGGCTCAAGCCCCTATTTAACTCTAGAGTTTTTATTAAGTATAGTTCTTATACAACCTTTGTTTGTATATAATCTCCCAAATCTATAATGTAAAAGCCCCAAATCGATAGTCAAATAACTATTAATATTATATTTATCATTTGAATCCCCCACCAACAAAAGTTCATGGCTACGACCCTATTAGGTGTGTTGATTCTGCGGTCTATATGTATCTCTTTGAGATTTTGTGAGACGTCTGATTCTGTGTTTTTTTTTATTTCGGTCTCTCGGTTCTAATATGTAAGAACTATGAATTATATATCCTTTGCAAGACGCATGTATATTTAAGAAGTAATATGCTACAATCATAACCGCAAATCTTGGAAGTCACATGAAATTTGCACATGCTTTTCAAGTGACTGCACCAAATTTAAAAGAAAGACTAGTAAGTTTGGCGATCTCTATTATGTAAAAACACTATCTAAGCCATTTGATTTGAAGGCCATGATTTAAAGATATCAATTGCAAAAGATTAGAACAAAATATAATTTTCATTATTTGATTCAATTAGAGTCAAAGGCTATTATATAATTCATCAATTGACTACAATAGATTAGATGACAAGTATTGTGTTTTGCTCTAATTTTATGTGTTAGAGATCTATTGATCATAAATTTCAAATTAGACAACCCATATTATGTTTTTACGTATCACATGTCCCTATAATACTAAGTCTTTTTTTAAATTTGGTGTAATTACTTGAAAAACGTGTGGGAGGAATGAATACCTTTAATTTTTTGCCAAGGATATCCCCCGTTTTCGTGCCCACTGGGAAATGTAGCTGTAATCGTCTAATAATAAATCTTAAAAGTACATATATGACCCTTGCAATTTATCTCTACTCATGTGACATTACATGATTGACTCGTTTCCACGTCTGCCAGATTATGAAGTTAGTGAAACGTTAGCCGCTACTGTGGTCAAAAGCCGACTTTTACAAGTTTAAAGGAACCTGGCGTTTGAGATGTGGTATGATTTCTGTGACAACTGACACTGATAAATTCTTTGGGAAGCTTTATTTGAACCTGGCAAATAATCTACAGATTAGAGGTGAAGGTAAATGAGTGCCTTTATTGTTTTGGTTGGTGCAAATATAGATACCCTTTCTTTGACAACGTTTCCAAAGACATGCTTTGTCTGCTGGTGTAGCTCTAGATCTCGTCTCGTCCTCAACCTCGAATCCAAAGAGAATTAGAAAAGATCTATTCCCTTTGTGAAAAATAAAGGATAAAAAAAACCTCTATACGCTTCTCCTTATTACTTTGGGCGCCTTCACTGAAAATTGCGGTGTTGAATCTTGTAATCGTTTTTCATTGTAATCTTCAACAGAAGGGATCATGAGACTATAGGCATGCCATCATGCAGTTAATTTTTATTTTATTTTATCTGATTTAGGAGAATCTTTTGAGATCTGTGCCACATGTAATAAAAAGTTTGACCGTTTGATGACATGCTCATGGTCTCAAGATCTTTTGTGTGGAATATTAGAATGAAAATTATTACCATCGCCAATTTCAATGCCATCGTCCACGGTTTTCATTGTAGACACCCACCATGTGATAGGGGCAAATGGAGGTACCCAAAAATAAAAGGCCATGCTAGCGACAATAGGTTAGTCTCAAATACAATGCTTATTAATTAAAGTATGCTTCTATTTGCACCCCCAAACTCTAAGGTTGTCCCAATAAAAATTCATTGAGTGAGTTGGATCTCACCCCTAATTTTTTGGGCACTTTAGAAAAAGAGGATTCGATTTGAAAAGTATAAGCACCATATACTCGTTAGGAAAGTTTAAAAAAAAAAGATTGACACAATTTTCTAAGTTTTTTAAAAATGGGTTGGTCTATTTCAAGAAAACACTTCACTTAAAATTATCATAATGCCCTTCTCTCTCTCAAATATCCCAAATAATCCTATCATCTCTAAGAGATGTAGAGAGAGAAATCCTTCTCTCTTTATATCATTTCAAATAATTTCCTGATTTCCTCTCTCTAATCGTTTTCTAGAGAGAGAAACCCTTCTCCATTTCCTGATTTCCTCTCTAATCGTTAAATCTTCTTCCAGAAAAAATCTAACCAATTTCTCTATTTTGAATCTTATCACCAAACCCTAACTAGGGTTTTTCTGTACAGCAACATTCTCCATTAATGGTCGTCATTTCAATCCACCGGAGATTTAGAGATTCAAATCACACGCAATGTTCCTTTAACGATGAATAATAAACAAGAATAGAGTAATCATAACGATGAACAATAAACAAGAACTGAGTAACCATTTCCTTTTTTAATTGATTTCTTTTTTTAATTTAAACCTTCTCTCTCTAAATATGTTAAAAAATCATTCTCTCTCAAATATCCCAAATACCCTGAAACTCTAACCCCATCGTCTTTAACATCATCCAACTCCATCAGTGTGTCTGCAAAAGGGGTTTTAATGGAGTTCATTAATGTCCATTAATGGAGGTCACTACAATGCCCATGTACTAATCTTCTTCTTCAGCACCCCAAAACTGAAATCTTCTTCTCCAAAAAATCAAAGGTAATCAAAGCTTCTGTTGTTGGGTGTTTCAACTTTCAGTTCTTGTGTGAATCTAAGGTGACAACCTTCATTAATGGTGACCTCCATTAATGGCTTTCATCGGACGACCTCTATTAATGGTGATTCAGACCATGTGTCAACTGTTGATGACCTCCATTAATGGTGTTTTTAGCGTTCCATTATTAATGGATTTCATCGGACAACCTCCATTAATAGTGTTTCAGATCATGTGTGAGCTATTGATGGCCTCCATTAATGGTGTTTTTGGCATTCCATTTCCGGGTTTCAAATTTTCTGAGAGTTAGGGATGATCGAAAATGGTGTTTCTAGCTCTTCTTCCTCTACGGCTAGAAGATAGGTGGTGTTGATCCACCGGAGAAGAAGGTATTGATCCATTGGAGAAGGAGAAGATTTCTAAAAAAAACTGATGGTTGGTGGAAGGATGTTTTTATAATTTGAGATTGTACTTTTCTTTACATCTTGACTTTGAAAAGTGTGTCAATCACTTTTCCTTAAAACTTTTTGAGTTAGTATAATAGGCCGAAACGATTTCGAATGGGCCTTATTTTTCTAAATTTACCTTTTGTTATTAGGTAGCCGCAGCTCTATTCGTGCGTACCCAATTACTAAGGGTGCCTATAGTGAAAACTCATTGATCATGCTTTGAATCACATGATCAGTTTTCATCCCAACCTTAATGGATCTTGAGACCGGAGCACTATGAGCAATATTTAGTTTCACGTGGCATGGATCTCCCAAAGTGACTCAAAAATTATATTTGATACATTATTTGTATTTTTAGTCACCTTTTAGGATCTGCATCATTGCCAAATAAAAAACAAATCATTAGATAGTACTCCTATAATCTCAAGATCCATTATGTGGAAGATGGAGATGAAAATCAATCTGCACCGTCTGATTTAAAACAATCAATGTACTTGATCCTTAGATTGGGTGACCGTAGATTTAGCTAGGTGATGATGCCCAACCACAACATGATAACCAACTTGTTGAAATATAAGGTGGTTTAGTGGTGAGGGTTTTGGAGTATGAATTTGTGATCTATTTGATGGTTTGGATGAAACTAGAATATCTCCAATCAAATAATACAATGGACTATGGCAACTGACGGCTTAATAATGGTAGGAAAGAGAAGACAAAGAGGCCTTCTTATGGTCCCATTGCCTTCTTATTTGTTTTTGGCTCAGCCGTTGTTTTCCCCTTAAATCTATCTAGGGTTTTCAACCCATCTACTGTAGGGCACAATATACAGGTTAGATATTGGACCACAACGTGCCTCCCAAATTATCAAATTACCCTCATCGGTTCACGGATCTCTCATAAAGCTCTCTTTAACGCTGCGTATAGAAGGGAGGAGCTACTTCCACACGAGATTGTACAGTTGGACAATATAGCTCTAAACGTGACCGTGCTTTCTTAAAAATCATTGATTGCAATAGATCATATGATGGAGATTGTGTTTTACCTATATATTTCACATAAAAGATTTTGAGATCATGTCTCATCTATCATATGGTCAGATTTTGATTCCACATGTCAAAACCTAACCGTCTGATAATTGGAAATGATCATAAGATCCATTGTGTAGAATATCGTGTTAAAGCACGATCTCCATCATAGATTCAATGCAGTTTTTAAGGGGTTGCACATGTGGGTTTTTTCATAGAACAAAGTTACCCTATTTAGAAGGGTACCTCTCTTCACGCCTACAGGTTTACTGAAAGTGCTTACGTACGAAACCCACTCAAACCTATTGACTTTTTCGAATAAGACAATTGAGATCTTTTTCGTCCCAATCATCGGCACAATGGATCTTGAGACCATAATCATACCATCAGACGATCAGTTTTTTATTCCACATTGCAGAGAGCCAAAAAAATACAATAATAAAATCACCCTTGAGGGTGATGTGTGCCATTTGAGTTTAGGGCCACTTTTGGGGCATGTTCCATGTGAAATCAATAGCTAATCATTTGATGGTACACTCATGGTTCCAAGATCCATTGTGTGAAAGATTAGGGTAAAAAAGGATTTCAATCGTCAAAGTCCACACAATCAACAGGTTTAAGTGGGTTTCAAATGTAGGCGCTTTCAATAATGTTGTAGGTGAGAAAACATTGACTGATTGGAATAAGATGATGGAGATTATTTTTTACCTTCTTCTTTTACACATTGAATCTTGAGACTATGGGCATATCATCAAACCATAAGTTTTTTTTTTTGAATGTCCCACAAATCCCAAGAAAGTCCCCTAAAAACACATGACACTCATCAAGCTCAAACGTGATTCAGGGTTATTTTTGGGATCTGTGTCACATGAAATAAAATACAAACCGTACGATGGTACACTCATGGTCTCAAGATCCTTTATATGAAAGATTGAGACAAAAAGTAGACTCTATCATCTAATTTAAGAAATCAATGATTTTGATTCATATATTGTGCCCGTCTTTCGAACTAACGGCCTTGATGGCCTTCAAATTAATGACTTATAAAAAAAATACCTTCAAAGTAGATGGCTTGGATGAAGGTCACACATAGCACAAATTTGCTCCCAAGAATAACTCTAGTGTGCTAGTAATTGCTCTCGATAATAAATTGGGTTTTATCCATTATCAAGCAACTTATATGCATATTCTTAAGGTCCTAATCAATACTCTAAAAATGCCTAGGAATTAGTAGAGTGGGAAGTTAATTTCTTATTACTTTGGGGTTATAACACACTACCACACTACGCAGCAAATATTCTCAGCGGCCAACTCTGTGATGGCTCTCACTTTGGTACCTTCTTTGGAGCCCCCAGGTAGCCCTTTCCTTAGGTCACCCTTTCTAAGGACTCCACGGCGGCCCACTTTGTGACGACTTTCACTCCGGTACTCCTCTTTGGGCCCCTGGTTAACCCTTTTCTTAGGTTGTCTCACCGTGACTCGAACTTAGGACGTAGTGTTATTGGAAGATGAAAGCAAACATAAAGGAGATGAAATCAATGGTAGAACTTAGCGACACGTTAAAATAAACAATTTCTCTAAACGTTATTTGCCTCCTTCCGATTAAAATCGCGATAGCAAAAGAGGAGAATAGCAAATACGTTACCATGATACAACCAAACCCAACCCTCTGTAATTCTTTTTGTGTTTGCACTCACAAAAGAGAATTCTGAACAACTCACAAAAGAGAATTCTGAACACTACGTAATAGCCCCAAAAAGAAGGAAATTCTTATTTTGTCTTTTCTTATATATTTCTAACAGAGATTTTATCTTTATTTATAGAGAAAATCACCATTGTGTCTTTTCAGATTACGGTGACAAGATTTCAAATCTGTGTCTTTTCAGATAACGTAAAAAGATAAATCAATTTCACTTATACCTTTTCAAAAAGTTGTCTTTTCAAATAAAGATAAACGATAAGGCATCTTTTCATAAGAAAAGATAACCGTTAAAACCATTTTCACAAAATTATCCGTTAAAGAATCTTTTCATAGAAAAAGATACTAGCCGTTAAGACATTTTTTCAGAGAGAAAAATTCTTTAAAAATTGTTACGCTTATTTTTACTTCAAGAAAAGTGCACCTTGATATAAATCAAGAAAGAAAGCTATTTAAAACTCTTTGCAAAAAAAAAAATTGTATCTTGAAATAAATCGAGAAATAACGTTATTTAAAACTCTTTAAAATATACAAGAATCTCCCACTATTATAAAAAGTTTTTTTAAAAATATACAACAACCCCCCACCATTTTTAAAAGTTTTTAAAAAATAATATTTTTGGGCATATGAAAATTATAATGAATAAATGAAGCATCTAAAAGTTTTGAACTTTTACTTAGTGTAAATATATAAAAGTTTATGAAGCTGCTTAGTGACTTATAATATTGAATTAAGGACCTTATCCAACAAATCGGATATACTACACACATTATAATTTATAAAACTTAGTGTTCTTAAAAGGTCAGCACATTTATGGTCATGTGCTTTACCGCAATTTCTTAAGTGCTCTAGGAGAGTCTATTGCCTCATAGGAAGCGACCCATCTTCTACACTCAAATAAGTGAATCTATCAAGAGTAGCTCCTTTATACAATTCTCACTTAAATAAGGTTATAGATTCATTAAGAGAATCAATCTCATCCTCTCTCACAGACACTAGCTTGGTAGACATATGAGAGTTAGTTATTTTTTAATATATAGTTTGTTCTAATGCCAATATAATCGCTCGTTCGATTTATTTTTTCCATTGAACCTAAGTGATGGTTCACAAAACTTAAGTTGGGTTCTGTTGTGACTTTAAATGAGTTTTACTCACAAGCGCACGAATCAGATTGTAGTTAATGGGGATGGAGTACGAGATCGTTCCCACAAAGATTGGTTAGAAAATTACGTAAAAGAATTGACAATTAATCTAAGAACTACCACAGATCTATCACAATATTTAACCTAGATTGTGATTCTAAGAGTTTGATGGACAAAATAAAGACTAAGCAATAAAATTTTAAATTAATTTAAAGAAAGAAAGGGAGGATCGGGATGCTAATTCCTCCCATCCCCGACTCATCATTTATAGAATACGGATCTACTGGTTGAGATATAATGTAATCACAAGATGTGCCACACATAAATACTAAACCCAATCAAATATTTACGAAAGATTTAAAATAGTTAATCCACAAAACTACTTCTAAATGTATGCTCTTCCTACAATTGCAAAAGAGATGGAGCCAAACATTTACCTTAAAAGGGATCTCTAATGACGGTAAATTAAGGCTACAAATGCAGACGATAAAGATTTCGATATAAATTCTACACTATAGATCCGAGACTAAGGGGATGCATAATTAGCACCCATATCTTAGATAACAATCGAAATTCACAAGATCGACAAGAGCTTGATAGAGCATTAATCATCAAAGCATCCATTGATAAAATAATATCACAACCATAAATCTATATTATTATAAATGAATACCATAAATCTAAATAAAGACATGATAGAAATAAAAACTGAAAATAACATTAAAATACCGTATGAATAGTTCAACAAAAATCCATTGAAGCTTTGATCCAAAGCGTACAATCATTTCTTGAATGCAGAAACTAAAACAATCTAAAAGCTAAACGTAAAGATTGAAAGAACAGTGCTTCGAAAGAAAAGTTAGAGAGAAACTAAAATGCTAAGGAGAAAAATAAAACTTAGAAAGGAAAACACTACATGAAAATTAACAAAAAACAACGACCAAAAACTGTTGTAAATTTCCTAAACAACGGTTGTGAGTCATGGTAACGACCGTTGTTTATAGCGCAGTGGTTTTGATAAACCACAGCCCAGAACCGTTGTTTATTTACCTCATAAACAACGGCCCATGTCCGTTGTAAATTTACAACGGTTTTGAGCTGTTGTTCCTTATAGAAAAGAGTTGTTATTTTTTTGTAAAAATCACGGCTTACGTCAGTGGTATATGTCCGTTGTAAAGGTACAACGGTTTGGAGTCATTGTTTTTTTACGAAAAATGGTTGTTATTTTTCTGCTAAAATCATAGTCTAAGTTAGTGGTATATGTCTGTTGCAAACGTACAACAGTTTTGAGCTGTTGTTCCTAACGAAAAAAGGGTTATTTTTCAATAAAAATCACGACCTATGTTAGTGGTATATTTATGTTACAAAAGTACAACGGTTTTGAGCCGTTGTCCCTAATTGAAAAAGGGTTGTTATTTTTCTGCAGAAACCATGGCCTATGTCAGTAGTATATGTAAACAACACGAATGAATAGTTGTTAATTTACTCCAAAAATAACGGTTATGGACCGTTGTTTTTGTTTAATTTTTTTTTAAAAACTGCATAGCTTCTATTTTTGTTTCTATAATTGGAACCTGTTACAACTTTTATATCAACCACATATCACCCTACAAGGGAAAAAAAGCATAATCCATTCAACTGAATAGAAAAATATAAAGCCAAAAATAAAATTAATTTAAAATCAGAAAACTGTGGCGCCAATATTGCTTGCAGTTGGTGCAATAGGAAATGTAAATGCACAAAAACGCATAGAGATTTCAGTTCATTAGAAATTCAGATAGTTAAAGCATCAACACTTTCCTAAATTATTTTACAAAACAAATGTAAAACTAATTCTTTTTTATAGCTATTAAACTTGGTAAATAGCTTCAAAAACATGCCGCCGATTTGAGCAAGCAAACACTTCTATCTTCAATAACATTATCGGCACCATGCATTGAGGAGTCAATAAACATGGTCCAGCCAGATTCACTGATACTTCTTGCATTATATTAAGAGTACACTAACTGTTGGAGAAACATATGAGACTTCTTCCTAACAATATCTAATCCTCTCATGATCTATAATATTAAACATATGAAATGCATCACAAAAGATGAATATCATAAACAAAGACTAATCAAACTTTCGTCTCAACTTATTAGTTCCTAGCAAAACAGCTAGTCTTTATTACTTCAGCAATGAAAAAAAAAAAATTTACCTGAATTTTATAATCCTTAAGCAAAGGATGATCTAAAACAAGTTACTTGTTGATATCCACGCAATCAATGATATGTCCATTCTCTGTCTGCAACAAACCGCATACAACACTTATTAAAACATGTATTATGGAAGCATTAAGAGCAATAACTGTTGGAGAAACATATGTATTATGGAAGCCTGAACCCCCAGAATACCCTTCTCATCCATCAGAAAATTACAAAATCTCAAAATCTAAAATCTTAAGAAAGATAACAAGGTGAAGAAACACATGAAAGATAAAAATTAGGAACAGAGATTTGATAAGAATTAAAAAACATGAACTTATTGGAAAAATAGTTTACCTCCAAACCAATATCTTTCACATATAAAGAGGAAGATGGAACACTTCATTATTAGGAGAAGGAATAAAGAAGGGGGTGCGGCCATTTCTGTACTTTCACTCCTAATAAAAACATTCATTGGTAAAAATTCCATACATAAAGTGGTAAAACTGTTGAACTAAGCTTTCTGATTACGGATGTGAGACTCATCAAGCTAAGATTAATATGGCAGCCTTCCTTGAGCATAATGCCCTCTGCATGTATTTGAGAGGCTCTTTCACTTCTAGCAAGGTCCACAAAGTTCTACAGAATGCCAATTGCCACAATTATAATCCCTTAGTAAACTCTTATATATATATATATATATATATATATATATATAAAATAGCATAGGTATCCCAACCCTTTCAAGAGGATTAAAAAGGAAAACGAAGAAGAATTTACCAAGCTTGCAATGAAAGATTTCACACAGCCTGAATTTTCATGTAGACTACTTTCTATAGTCTACATTAATAGTCAGGGAAAGAAATCATCGTAAAGAAAGCAAGCATCATGTGGAAAAGAATTTATTTAGGATACTCAAAATTAAAGAAATAAAAAATGTTACTCACAAGCCTTATTATTTGGTGTGATCTCGAGCTTTGTCATTTAGGGAGGTTTTACCCACTTGTCTTTGTGCTGACAAATATATAACCAAAATTAAAATTGATATATTGTTACCTAGACTATAAAAGAGGTCTATTGAACTTTAATCCAAGGCTGGAACACGTAACCGCAATCACAACTAGTGTTAAAAAATTCTCTACCATACCTTCACAAATACTGATCAAGTGTCCTAGATGATGGATATCCTTTGTCGTCTCTTCTATCAGTTTATCAACAACAGTCCCTTTCTATATTCACATGGAGAAATTGAAACAATTATAGATAGTGCAACGGTGAAAAGGGAAGATTAAGTATAAGGGGGATCATACCCGAGTGCAGCACTTGGTCAGTCTCAAACCGCCAACCTCGGATAATTTTGAGCACCAAATCAGTGAAAGGCCAAATGTGAACTTTCATTGTTTTGTTTACTCATAAATAGCAGTAGTGGGGGTCCCGAGGTTTGGTCATGTGGACCAAAAGGAGATTGATCCATGTGCCACCAGTGGCACTAGGATCAGGTACCTAATAGCAGCTCAAAAAGGAGACATGACAAAAATCGTTATTGTTATAATACCTCTGGATCATCCAAAAGCCGAAGAGGACCAGATTCTAGATTCAACAAATCCATCACTACCTTACCTCATTATAAATCTCAAGTGCAGAAATCTTTATTTTAAATGTGGTATTTGGTGAAGAGACTCATGCTTAGAGGAAGGTGACAAATCAGCATCTTCTCCTTACCTGTGCATTTGCCTTTGAAGTATTGGCTCTCGATTGCCATGTAAATAATTGAATTCATTCTCCAAGTCATCAACATCATCTCCCTCCACCTGAGGGCTCACTGACATTTACAAAGAGCATTACCTTAGTGTCTAGCTCGTCAAGATTAAATGCTATCCCTTCAAAACCAAATCAAGGTTTAAAATATGAAGCATATGTATTATCTAATATGTATCATATCACCCTAATGCAGGTTTCTGCATGATTATACACAACAAGATTACATTATTTGACTATTTTCTCAATATGTTTATTTTTTCCAACAAAAAAGTTCACATAAGATAGCCTCATATAAATCAGATAATACCATATATGAGACAACACATATTGCCTTTTGGAGTGGGCAGTAGGCAGTTGGCATTACCTACTCCAAGATTGAAGTGATCAAACAAATAGTATCTCATATAAGGATCTACTGTGATCCCAAAAATATGGTCGTTGAGGATTTGAACCATCCAATCTACGCACTTTATTACGGTTGGTAGTGCACATTCTTTTAACTTATTTAATTTTCTTATTTTTTTAAGGACGTGTCGCCGTATTGAAGTTAGAAATTTTCATGCCAAATACATTGATCCAAAGTGTACAATCCTTTCTTGAATGCATAAATTAAACTAATCTAAAAGCTAAACCTAAGAATAGAAAGAACAGTGCTTCGAAAGAAAAACTGGAGAGAAACTAAAATGCTAAGGAGCAAAATAAAACTTAGAAAGGAAAAAAGCTCCCAAAACCAATTCTCCAGTTTGCTTAAATAGGGTCATAGCTCCATATTTGAAATTCAAAAATCAAATTTGAATTTTAAATTTTAGGGACCATAAACTCCTTTGCTCCAATGTTCCTACGTTTGTTGTTCTTATACTCTTTTATACTTCCAAATGCATCCAATGACCAAATCTTTTTTAAACAATTAGAACTTCACAAATATGTCAGATTGTCTTCATTGGGTGGCTAAATATAGGCTTAAAGGGGTGAAATATGATCATATTTCACCACTCATCACACCCCCAAACCTACACTTTGCTAGTCCTCGAGCAAAGGAGAAAATAAACAAACTGAAAAATAAACTAACATTCTAAAATAATCAATAAGTCCAACTTTCGTAGGGATCACGATTTCATTTAACACATGCAACAAGCCTTTAAACCACTAGGTAATCCCTAGTAGAGGAGTTTTGTCTCCTGAGGGTTTTCAGTGAAATTACCCACAAACTTTAAAACACTTTTTCAAAATCATCGGTGAAATTTAGTTTTTCAAAACATGATTTTTATAGAATATTCACTTTTAAAACACAAAATCATTAATCAATTAGTCATGTAAAATTTTAATTTCAAATGTCAATGCCATACTGATCATACTCGTATCCATTCAAATTAGTTCTAATGTTCCAATTCAAGGTAACTCATCTATCCATACCTAAACTCAAAGTGCGTGTATACCAATGCTAAGTCCTATTAATCTCGGGACTTTCTTCAACAGTGAATCATTGGATCAAAGTCTTGATTCAATTCTCACAATAGGTATACTCTTAAAAATAAAAACACTCTGATGATGGATAAATTTTTATACACATGTGAGAGATTAATATAAAGCAAATAAAAGGGTCTCACACGATAAAAGAAACACGATACAATCAATGAACAAATGAGAATCTCATGAGAATGATACTTGTCTATTCTAAGCATGTCACATCAAGTACCATAGATTTAATATATTTACTCTCCACAAGATAATTACCAAAGCAAGATCGGATCATGAAGGTCTTTTGTAGGGTTGTAATGAGGCTTAGGTAAGGGTAAGAAAGAAAGAAAAGTTGAGATTCAAAGTTTCTGAGAAATTGGAAAATAAACTAACTTCTGATTTTTTTTTCTTTTCCATTCTCACGCTATTTTTCTCAAAATTTTCTCTTTTTTTCAACTTTCTTTTCTTTTCTTACTCCTTTTTTTTCGTTTGAATTTCATTTTCTTAAAGAATCTTATATTTTTTATTATTTTTTAAAATTTTATTTTTCTCCTTTATTTTTTATTTATTTGCCATACATTCTCAGTAAACACCACAACTCAATATCTCTCCACTTACTCACTTTTCGTTCATTCTCTTCCTTGTTACTAATTTTTCAGAAGTAAGAAGGGTAAGATTAAAATTTTAGAAATGGTGAAGGGGTAAATGTTAACGTGATTTATCAAAGAATGTATAAAGGTAAGAAAAATTTAATAGGCTCAAAGGGCTACTAGAAGGATAAATTTATATGAGGTAGAATATTTTAAGCACAAACGAGCTAAAGATGACCTTCAATCATGTCCTCAAAAGATGGTAACCTTACCTATTTGTCTTGAGAAAATATACAACACGTTCTAACACAAAAATATGAATTTGAGGTCATACAAAGTCACAAGTCAAAAGTAAGATTATGCAAAAATAATTCGTATTCAAAGATAACTCCGAGTTGATGTAATCACTCATCAAAGATGGAAATTAACTCTAAAGCTTACTGGGTTTAGTCTCCACTAAGATCCTCAGATTCAAAGTTCAATCCAATCTCTCGATTTCTAGATCTTAACATGGTATAGGTGCACAAAGTGCATAAGCATGAATTCTAGAGTTACCTTCGAACTATCATATTAAAATTTCAAATTTTCCTAGATACCACTACTCACAATATGGCCTTGATATTTTCAAAATCAGATTCTCATGCAGTATTTTTCGACAGTTTGAAAACTATCGAAAAATAACTAATATGATGATACCAAATTAGTAGAAAATTTAAATTTTGTTATTATTTATTTATTTATTTATTTTTCAATTTTTGAAGACTGCACCTAATTAAAAAGGAATGACCTTACTTTGTAAGGTATGAACTTTCACACCCCCAAACCTATTAAGTGCAATGTCCCCGTTGTACTAAAATATTGGTACACCCCCAAACCTGTATTAAACTATCACAGACCAATAATCAAGAACAGGTGAAAAGTATCATCTTATAGAAATAATCACAAAAATAATGGTCATTCATCTATCGTACTTGGAAGAGAGCAGATTCATATGTAAGATACTAAAAATAATTTAATAACTAAATTTTCATTCACAATCGCTTTTATTTATTTATTTATTTATTTTTTACACAATTTACAAACTTGGGTTGTCTCCTAAGAAGCGCTAAGTTTAAAGTCGTCAGCCTGACTTTCCAAAAATTTTATTTCATCCCGATTGATTGGGATCACTCAAGAAGATTTCTTCATAATCCATAATGGTGTTTTCAAGAAACAATTTCAGCCGTTGCCCATTGACTCGAAACTTGCTGACATTTCGTGGGTTAATGATATCAACTGCCCCATTTGGAAATACCTAACTAATCTGAAACGGGTCATTCCATCGAGTTTTAAGTTTTTCAGGGAACAAATGGAGTTCGAGTTATAAAGCACCACCTTTTAGCCAATGGTGAAAGATTTCCTCAAGATGAATTGATCATGAACACGCTTCATGCGGTCCTTGTAGGTTTTTGCACAGTCATAAGCATCGACTCTGATCTCTTCTAGTTCATCGATCTCCAAACTCCTCTGATTATCAGACTTTTGCAAATCAAAGTTCAGAGATTTGAAAGCTCAATAGGCTCGGTGTTCCAACTCAACAGGTAAGTGACAAGCTCTACCAAAAACCATCCTGTAAGGGGACATTCCAATGGGAGCCTTGTATGCCGTTCGATAAGCCCATAAAGCGTCGTTCAATTTCAACGACCAATCTTTTCGGTTTGGCTTAATCATTTTTTTCAGAATGCGTTTAAGCTCTTGATTTGACACCTCAACTTGTCCACTAGTTTAAGGGTGGTACAGTGTAGCCACTTTAAGTGTGACACCGTACTTCTTCATTTGTTGAGCAAACACTTTATTACAAAAGTGTTTTCCACCATTACTGATGATAGCACGTGGAATGCCAAATCTTGAAAATATCTTATCTTTAAGAAACTTAAAAACCACCCTGTGGTCGTTTGTCTTATAGGCCACTGTCTAAACCCACTTGGATGCGTAATTCACAGCTACAAGAATATACAAATTCTCGAAAGAATTGGGGAAAGGTCTCATGAAGTCTATCCCCCAAACATCAAATAGTTCGACTTTCAAAATAGGATTCAAGGGCATTATGTTTCTCTTGGAAATTTTGCCCAAGAACTGACAGTTGTTGTACGAAATACACTGTTGGTGACAATCTTTAAAGAATATTGGCCAATAAAAACCGCTCTGGAGAATCTTGGTGGTTGTCTTCCTCGAGCTAAAGTGTCCTCCATAGGACAACTCATGATAGAATAAAATTATTTCTGACTCTTCAGATTCTGGGATGCACCTTCTTATGATTTGATCAGGATAGTATTTGAACAAATATGGGTCCTAAAAAAAATAGTGTTTTGTCCGTGCTAGAAAAATCGCTTTCTTATTCTTAGTCTAGTATTGTGGTACTTGATCTGTCACCAAATAGTTGACCAAATCTACGTATAATGGTGCACGCTCGATGGCAAATAATTGCTCATCAGGAAAGTTTTCTAAAATTTGAATCAAATCGTCAGATTTCTCAACAATAATTCGAGATAAGTGGTCAGCCACCATATTTTTCGATGCCTTCTTATCTTTGATTTATAGATCAAATTCTTGAAGCAGTAAAATCCACCTGATTAGTCGGGCCTTTGCATCCTTCTTCACAAAGAGGTAGCGAAGAGCTGCATGATCAGTAAACACCACAACCTTTGATCCCAACAACTAGGATCAAAATTTTTCCAACGTAAAGACCACAGCCAAGAGTTCCTTTTCCGTGGTAAAATAATTCAGTTGCGCATAATTGAGAGTGCAACTTGCACAGTAAATAACAAGCGATATTTTCTCTACCATGTGCCCCAGAACAACTCTAATCGCGTAGTCTGATGCATCACACATTATTTCAAATGGAAGTGTCCAATCTGGAGACTGGATTATAGGAGCTTTGATGGTTTTAAAGGCTTTCAAACATTTTTGATTGAATAGGAATGGAACATCTTTAGTGAGCAGACTACATAGCAGTCTCGCGATCTTACTGAAGTTCTTTATAAAACTTCGATAAAAATTGGCGTGTCTAAGGAAAGACCTTATCTCTTTAGCTATTCTTGGGGGTGGAAGGTTTGTAATCAGATCTAGAGCATTGCAAAGTCCGAACGACATCCTTGGGTAGGAGAAAGTTCCAAAGGGACATGTAAATGTCGTCTTCTCCTGATCTTCTAGTGTGATGACTATCTGGTTGTATCCATAATAGTTATCAAGGAAGCAGTATTATTGATGCCCTGCCAATCTCTCGAGCATTTGATCGATGAATGGGAGAGAAAAGTGGGTCCTTCCTTGTCATTGAATTTAATTTTCTGTAATCAATACACACTCTTTAGCCAGTTTGAACCTTTGTTGGTATTAGCTCATTCTCCTCATTCTTTACAACAATCAATCCCGACTTCTTAGGGACCACTTGCGTTGGACTAATCCATTTGCTATCAGAAATAGGATATATAATTTCGACATCCAGCAATTTAATAATCTCATTTCTGACCACGTCCTGCATGATCAAGTTCAATATACGTTGCGTTTCTCTAAAAGGTTTGGCATCTTCTTCCAAATGAATACGGTGCATGCATACCGTTGGGCTAATATCTTTGATGTCCTTTATAGACCACCCGATTGCACTTTTGTAGTCTTGGAGCACTTCTATAAGCTGCTCCTCCTGGTCTTCATTCAACTTTGATGAAATTATCACTGGATGAGTTTCGTCTTCTCCCAAGTAGGCATATTTCAGATCAGCAGGGAGAGGTTTGAGTTGCAACATTGGTTTTTCTGCCTCTTCTGGCACTTGTTTCCTTTCTTCTTCTTTGGCCTTAGCTTTTGGTTGCCATCCATCTTCTCCTAGGAGTGGTGTGGAATCCAACATCTCATTCACCTCTTGGATCATATGATCAACATCAAAGTCCTCACCGAAATGGGCTAGGTAAGCCTTTAGAGGGTCCTTAAATTCAGAAGAAGAAAATGTCTTTTCGATAACATTATCTATCATGCAGACTTGTGCATGTTCATCATCCTCAACAGGGTGGTTTGCAATGTCGAAGATGTTCAATGCCAAAGTCATGTTCCCGAATGATAAGTTCATTATCATGTTCCGACAATTGATCAATGCATTTGATGTTGCTAGGAATGGTCTTCCTAGGATCACCGGGATACTATTCTTCTGATTAGGGATAGGTTTGGTGTCAAGGACAATGAATTCCAATGGAAAGTAGAAAGAGTCCACCTTGATTAGGACATCTTCCACTATTCCTCAGAGAATTTTTATTGACCTAGTGAGCTGAAGGGTCATTGCTATGGGTTTTAGTTCACCCAACTCGAGTTCCTTATAGACAAAGTACGACAATAAATTTATGCTTGCCCCAAGATCCAAAAGTGCTCGATCAATACGACTCTCCCCTATGACGATCGAGATGGTAGGGTAGCCAGGGTCCTTGTACTTAATCAGGAGTCTTGCTTGTAACATTGAACTAACCTACTCGGCTAGGAAGATTTTCTTCGGGACATTGGTCTTTCTTTTTATTGTGACCAAGTCCTTTAAGAATCTTACACAAGAAGGTACTTGCTGGTTGGCATCTAAGAAGGGGGTGTTGATCTTCAATTGCTTGAACATTTCCATGATCCCTTCCAGATCACAGTTCTTCTTTAGTGTCATCAGCCTTTGAGGATACGGGGCTTTAGGCATGAAACTTTTTTCTTTCTCATTCTTTTCTCCAACCTTCTTCTTTTCTTCCACCTCTTCTTCAATGTCTTCTTTCTTCTCAGTTTGACTTTCAGGTTCAGATCTCTCATCCTCCTCTGACACTTTCACGTTGTTTTCGATCTACCGGCCAAATCTCAACGTCGTGATTGCCTTTAGTTGTTACTGATTTTCATTACATGATGGGAACGAGACTTGTTCAATAGCCATCTGCCCTCTTGGACTTGAAACCGGTAGGCTTGGGAATGTTCCATTTTCTCTTTCACTGAGCTGTGCTGCCACTTGACCCATTTGAGTCTCCAATTTAGCTATTTTGGAGGTTTGCGATTGCATGATTCTCAATATGTCCTCAATGTGAGGGTATTGGTTTTGAGGTGGACGTTGCGTAGTGTTTCCCTAATGACTATTAAATCTAGGCGGTGGAAACATTTGTACACGGTTCTGCTGACCCATGAGTTGTTGTGTGGATTGGTTCTGATACCCCACTACTGGTTGTGAGAACTGAAAATTTTAGGGCAACTGCATGAGTTGCCCAATTTGATTCTGATTTTGGTGGAATTGATTCATACCACCAAAGTTTTACTGTTGAAAATGCCGTTGACCAAACTGTTGCTGAGGTTCTTGGCTAAAATTTTGTTGGGATAGAAGTTCATCCCCCGCCTTCTAGCTTGAGGTTTCGGGTTTTCTTGCTTCCACGAGAAATTTTGGTGATACTTCCAACTATTCGGGTTATTCTTGTTGAAGATGTTTCCCTGATTACGCTTGTGGTTATTCAATGCATTCAATTGCTCGGAAGAATCTTCTGAATAGTTCTGCATTGATGGGCAGCCATCAACCGTGTGCATTGGACTTGCACAATATGAACATGGTTCAGGTTGTACATTCACAACACTCACGTTTTTCTTTAGTTTTAATTTCTCAACTTGTTGAGTGGGGAAATCCATCTTTAGCATGAGATCCAATGTCTTTTTTACCACACAATCCTCCCTTCTTGGTTGAACTTCCTGCTTGGTCTCGTTTCTTGATTGGTTGATCACGAGTTTTCGTGAAGTCCCATTGCTGTGAATCCCCAGCCAACGTTTTCAGGAAACGGTAGGATTCATTTTCCTTGAGTCCAAGGAATCCTCTGTTGTTCATTGATTCAACAAGATGTCGATTGGCCTGATCCAGTCCATTGTAAAATATTGGACCGATCTCCACTTTGAAAATTCATGGTATGGACACTTCAGTAAGAGATCCATAAATCTATCCCAAGCTTCATAGAATCTTTCGTCCTCTTTTTGCACGAAATCTGTGATTCTCGTCTCAAGGCATTAGTATTTTCCATGGGGAAATTTTTTGACAAGAACTTTTTAACCATCTGATCCCAGGTAGTTATAGATCCAGTTGGAAACAAATTTAATCAGACTTTGGCCTTGTCCTTTATAGAGAAAGGAAATAATCGTAGCCTTACAGATTCCTCACTGAAGTTTTGGTATACTGACGAACAGACTTCAATGAAGTCTTTGATGTGCTGGTATGGGTCTTCTCTCTCAATACCATGAAAAATCAAGAGAATTTGAATTACATTCGTCCAAATTTTAAATCGGCTGCTGGGTGTACGGGATATGTAATGCAAGATGGGGTGTTTGTGGTGCTTAGGGAAAACAACTCTCTCAAAGTTGGTTCTTCCTCGTTCTCATGTGGGGGGTTCTCCATTTCCGTTTGCAGCCATCTCAACTTGAATTAAAGTCTCAACTTCGGCTTCTCGTCTTAATCTGGACTCATTTCGATTCGAGCGACAAATACACTCGATCTCATAATTCAAAGGTTCTAAAGATTTCTCTCTAGAGGACCTAGTGTGCATACAAAGTTCTAGAGACCAAGAGACTCAATAGTTTAAGACACCTCAGAAAGAACACCTCACAAACTGAATTGATTTTCTTTTTCTCAATCAATTGAGACAGATCAATCGATTGACACAATTTTAATTCTGTATATTTTTTTTCAAGCAAGAATGGTAAAACAGTTCAGACTTTATCAATCGATTGACACAAAATCTGCTCCTTAGTCAATCGGTTGATTTTTTTGTCAATCAATCGATTGAAATGAACTAGAGGGAAAAATTTAATAGTTTGGGACAATTCAGAATCAATCGCTTGATTATGAGAAATCAATCGATTGAATGACAAAACAGTAAATGAGCTTCAGAGTTCGAGCAAATTTTTATTTATTTTTATTTTATTTTATTTTATTTTTTTCCGAATTTCAATTTTTTTTTTTTACAAATTTTAAATTTCAAATTTCAAAATTCAGATTCAAAATTTCAAATTTAAATTCAAATTTCAAAAATTCAAAATTTTAAAATTCAAATTCTAATTCAAATTAAAAAATTCAAAATTCAAATTCAAATTCAAAAATTCAAAATATAATCCTAAAAAGGCAATGAACAAAAGGCAATAAACTAAAAGAAATCAACAAATCCTACAAATCTTATAATTCCTAAAAATCTTACAAATCCTAAAAATCCTACAAAAGAAAAGAAAGAAAGAAAAAAAAATCTTACCAACCCTAAAAAATAAATTCTACAAATCCAAAATTTCAAAAATTCCAAAAAATTTAAAATCCAAAATTTCAAAATTTCAAATTTTCAAAATTCAAAATTCGAATTTTCAAAATTTTTTTTTATTATAATTTTTTTCTCTCTTTTTTTATTTATTATTTTTTATTTTAACTAGCAGAAATATTGATTTAAATCTAAAGAAATTCCTAAAATTAATTATCTATTTCCTAAAAATTATTAATTTTTTACACCGAATTCCCAACAATGGTACCAAAACTTATTGTGATTTTAAATGAGTTTTACTCGCAAGCGCACGAATCGGATTATAGTTAATGGGTGCGGAGTACGAGATTGTTCCCACAAAGATTGATTAGGAAATTACGTAAAAGAAATGACAATTAATCTAAGAACTACTATAGATCTAGCACAATATTCAAACTAGATTATGATTATGAGAGTTTGATGGACAAAATAAAGACTAAGCAATAAAATTTTAAATTAAATAAAGAAAGAAAGAGATTATTGGGATTCTAATTCCTCCCATCCCTGGCTCATCATTTATAGAATACAAATCTACTGTTTGAGATATAATGTTATCACAAGATGTGCCACACATAAATACTGAACCTAATCAAATATTTACGGAAGATTTAAAACCATTAATCCACAAAACTACTTCTAAATGTATGCTCTTCCAACAACTGTAAAAGAGATGGAGCCAAACATTTACTGTAAAAGGGATCTTTAATGATGGTAAATTGAGGCTACAAATACAGGCAATAAAGATCCCGATATAAATTTCACACTGTAGATCTGAGACCAAAGGGATGCATGATTAGCACGCATATCTTAGATAACAGTCGGAATTCACAAGATCGGTTAGAGCAATAGAGCATTAATCATCAAAGCATCCATTGATAAAGCAATATCACAATCATAGATCTATATTATTATAAATGAATACCTCGGATGGAATTCATTAGATCCCCATCCTTAAAAAGATTTATACTCATGATTAAGTTAAACAAAGACGTGATAGAAATAAAAACTGGAAATGACATTAAAACACCGTATGAATGATTCAACAAAAATCCACTGAAGCGTTGATCCAAAGGGTACAATCCTTTCTTGAATGTAGAAATTAAACTAATCTAAAAGCTAAACCTAAAAATTGAATGAATAGTGCTTGGAAAGAAAAAATGGAGAGAAACTAAAATGCTAAGGAGAAAAATAAAACTTAGAAAGGAAAAAAGCTCCCAAAACCAATTCTCCAGTTTGTTTAAATAGGGTCCCAGCTTCAGATTTGAAATTCAAAAATCAAATTTAAATTTAAATTTCAAAGACCATAAACTCCTTTGCTCCAATGTTCCTACGTTTGCTGTTTTTATGCTCTTTTATGCTTCCAAATGCATCCAATGGCCAAATCTTTCTGAAACAATTAGAACTTCACAAATATGTCAGATTGCTCTCATTGGATGGCTAAATGTAAACTTAAAGGGATGAAATATGATCATATTTCACCATTCATCAGGTTTCCATTGAAGGTGACTTTTTTATTTTATAGACCTCAACCTCATTCTAATAAATGTCTTATGTAAGTATTCTCTTGCAAGGCCTTTCGTAAGAGGATCGGCTAAATTTCCTTTCGACCTTACAGAATCTAAAGTCGCTACTTCACCCTTGAGTAGACTTTTGACATAGTTATGTCTCAAACTTATATATCTATTTTTACCATTATGTCTTATGATTCGCTTGTTTAAGAGTCGCTTTATTATCATAGTATATAGTAATTGCAATGACATGTTTATCCCCTATAGGTACGTCTACTAATAGGTTTTTAGGCCATTCTGCTTCTTTACATGCTGAAGTGCAATAAACTTAGCTTTCATAGTGGCATGAGTTATGCAAGCTTGCTCCTTAGATCCCCAAGAAATAACTCCACTTGCCATAGTGAAAATCCAACCAGTCGTAAACTTTGATTCTTCACTATTTGTATTCTAACTGGCATCATTATATCCTTCTAGAACAATAGGATAGTGAAGATAATGCAAGACATAATTTATAGTCCCTCTAAGATATTTGAGTACTCGATGTATAGCATCTCAATGTTCTTGACTAGGGTTATTAGTATATCTATTAAGTTTACCCACAACATAGGTAATATCTGGAAGAGTAACATGCATTGCATACATTAGACTACCAATTACCCTTGCATATTCTAGTTGGGAAACACAACTTCTAGTATTCTTTCTTAACTTTAAGTTAGAATCATAAGGGATAGAAACTGGATTACAATCATAGTGATCAAATTTTTTAAGGAACTTTTCAATAGAATGAGATTAGGTTAAAGGTACATCCTTATCATTTCTTATTAATTTGATTCCTAAAATTGTATTAGCTTCTCTCGTATCTTTCATCTTAAAATTTGAAGATAAAAATGGTTTGGTCTTAATGATGCACTCTATGTTGGGACCAAATATGAGCATATCGTCAACATAAAGACATAATAATATCAGAGGTTTCATTAAATTTACTATATACACATTTTATCTGCTTCATTGACCTTATAATCATTTGATAGCATCAGTTTATCAAATTTATCATACCATAATTTGGGAGCATGTTTCAAGCCATACAATGATTTAACCAACTTGCAGACTTTATGCTCTTGACTTTTCATGATAAACCCTTTGGGTTGTTCTATATATATCTCTTCAGTGAGATCACTATTCAAAAATGATGTTTTTACATCTATTTGATGAATGATTAGATGGTGAACTGAAGCTAAGGCCAAGAAGAGTCTAATAGTGGATATTCTAGCAATAGGTGCATAAGTATCAAAATAATCAATTCCTTCTTTTTGTCGAAAGCCTTTAGCCACTAATCTGGCTTTAAACTTATCTATGAATCCATCAGCTCTCAATTTCTTTCTAAATATCCACTTACATCCTATTGGCTTTAAACCAGGGGGTAAGTCGATTAACACCCAAGTGTTATTAGATAAAAATTGAGTCCATTTCATCATTGATGGCTTCTTTCCAAAAAAATGAATTAATTGATAATAATGCGCCCTTAAGGGTTGTAGGGTCACCGTCAACATTAAAAATATAATATTTCCTCTTAATATTATTTCCATTTTCCTCTACGAGAAAAACATAAAAGTCAGGTCCAAAAGTGGTATGATGTCTTACTCTTTGACCCATTTTAGGATTTATGGATTCAAAAGTAGGATTATTACTTACAATAATATCATTGTTGGAAGCAATAATATCATTGCTAGAAGCAACAATATCATTGTTAGAAGAACTAGAAATACTCAAATCTTGATTTAATTTGTGGCGATCGAAATAAAGTGTATTCTCAAACAATTTCGCATCTCTAGATTCAATAATGACAGTATTTTCTAAATCCCAAACCTATAAGATTTGCTATGTTGTGCATAACCAACAAATATGTATTTCACAGTTTTAGTCCTTAACTTAGATCTCTTTTTTTTTTATAGATAAATTTAGGTATCTTAATGTCGGGAATTCTCACATATGCAAAACACTCCCAAAGTTTAAAGTAACCTAAGTGAGATTTATGATTTAATCAAAGTTCATATGGGCTTTGATCACGCTACTTTTATGTATCTTTAATTAAGTCTTAACCTATGCAAGCGCATAATGGAAATTGTAGAGCTAGTATATGATCGTTCCCACAAAGACAAGACTCTCTATATGTGACAGCCCGGATTCTGGCACCCCGAAACCCGTGCCATCAGCACGATCGTCTTAACCGTGCCCCTTAGCTAAGCACGGGACATTGGTATATCAAGCAAAATGAAGTAGTAAATGAAACTGCGGAATTTAAATCTATATAAAAGTATTTCTCAAAAGACAGTTCTACCCTCATGCCTCTGCATAAATGGAGAACCGATCCGAACCATCGATGATAGCAATCATCACGAATGGTTCGCCCCAAAAGAATAATCCCAAAACCCAATATATACATTGTTCAACCAAAACAAGGCTTGACATACCAAGCCGTACAAATCTCTATCAAAAAGCCCTCAAAGCGGCACAACGGAGTCCTCTAGAAGAAGTCCTCAGGAGGTGGCTCCACCTCTTCGCCGGCCGCAAGGTCCGACTCACCGGGGTCAGCGTCTCCTGAAGCCTCGGCAGCTGTTAGTAGTGGACCTGCGACATATAGTCTATAGGGTGAGCTACATCCTAGCTCAATAGGGAACAAAACACAGTTGAACATATAAATTATTACTCACATATATTCCATGATATGCCATGCATGATGTGTCTATGCAGTTATTGATGAAAATAGTTAAAAAGCATTGCATTTTACTGGTAATTACTTATATTTTCATTTATTCATGAATGATGCTAAAAAGGCCTAAAGCAAAACTTAAACTTTCAACTTAAGTAATCCCTGAGCAATATAGCATCGAGCCCCGATGAGATACCCATCATCGTCATCTATATAGACACTTTTAACGTATTCCCTGGGAATACAATATAGTACCCAAGCCCCTTTCCTCTGGGGATTGGTGGCGGGGTTTCACTTGTCTCAAATCAACACCCCTGGGGTGTGCTTACTGTGTACGGATAAGCCTCCGCACTGGCCTACGCTTTCGCCTCCGTATCGGTCACGGGTATCCTGCCGTGTCAGTCGTGGATATCCCGCCACGTCGATGGGGTACCCTATCAAACCTCAAATAATAAAAGTATCAGGTGCTTTACATATAGTTATTCACCGTGTAATTGTGCTATCTTATATCAGTTAGGCCCTATCAAACATGATTCAATCTTGGATACATCCCTGGGATGTATCCATTCATTTGCATCACACCTGATGCTCTTATCTCCTTACTTCTTCATCCCCTGGGGATGGCTCATTATGATTACTTTTATTGGTGTCACACACACACACACTTCTTCACAACTCTTTATAAAACATTTGAAACTATATCACTACATACATGCTCTTATAAAATAAGGTACATGTTCAAGGAGTTCCCTACCTCAAGTCTTCGTTTGATCAATGCATCAAGGTCCCACGTGGCTCCTTGTGCACTAGCTCACACGTACCACCTATGGTACCACATAACATGTGAAACACATCACTAAAGATACAATAAAGGAGGTCTAAGACCCCCCAAGAATCTCAAAGTCAAACTCAAAAGTCAACATAAATTGGCCCAGTTGATTAATCGAGCTCCAAAATCGATTAATCGAGATTCAATATCGATTAATCGATTCTCAAATCGATTAATCGAGATTCTCATTCGATTAATCGAAACCTAATTCGATTAATCGAAATTCTCCACTTTATCTGTCGATTCTCAATTCGAGTAATCGAATTTCCAAAATCGATTAATCGATCCCAAATCGATTAATCAAAATTCTAAATCGATTAATCGAATTCCCATTTCGATTAGTCGATTTCTCCAAGCTATTTTCTTTCCTCCACTGGAGTTCACTGTAGGTTCTCAGTCGATCAATCGATTTCAAATTCGATTAATCGAAATCTAAAGTCGATTAATTGAAACTAAATTCGATTAATCGAGATTGGGGTCCTCTGACTTTTCAACTTCTTGGCCAATTTCGATTAATCGAAACCCAATTTCGATTAATCGAAATTGCCAGATTCAGCCCCCTTCTGGCTGTTCTTCCCAATCTTTTCCCTTACTTTTTCCTTCCATTTTTCTAAGCCTTTATCCTATACTTTAACCCATTTCTAACAACAATCTAACCTTTCAATCTATGCATTTAAACCACAAGAATTTTACCTTTAATCAATCTCAAATTGATTTAATTCAAGTGGTTGGAAAGGCTAGGGTTCCAGCTTTTGCTTGAACGGATTCCTCGCGTTGAATCGGCCTCTTTAATGCTAGAGTCCCCCCTCCAATCACCCAATAACTCTTGTTTAACCTTCTTTACTCCTCTCTCTCTCTCTTCTTTAGTCCTCTCTCAACAACCCAAAAAAAAAAACACAATTTTAGGGTTATTAAACCCTTTTATTTCTCCTCTAACTTGCTTGTTGAGCACAAATACCGTGATAGGCGTATGTGACTTCGCATTTTCATCATACACCACATAAACACTCAAACTATCACATCTTATCCGTTCATTACACTCTATGCTAACTATTGAACTCCTAATTGGTCAAACCTGTGACCAATCAGGCACGGATCTAGAGGTCACGGTTTAACATGATTTTTCGGGATATTACATCCTCCCCACCTTGGGAATTTTTGTCCTCGAAAATAACCCAAAGTGCGTCGGTCGGGGTCTCTCCCCCCCCCCCACACACACTCGCAGGGGAGGTGGTCGAGTTGAGTTAGACTCATTTAGGTGTTCACAAACACAAGCATAGAAGTAAATTGAAACAATGTACAAAAAAAAAAAAAAAAACTTGGATTTCTATTAATATCTGAAAAGTTTACAAGGCGCCACATGAGTTGGCGTACAAAATAATCTACAGCTATACAAGAAAAACTCAAATCACGATATGAGTTGGTGCTTTGGCGGGTCAATGGTCTGCTGAGCTGGTGGCTGCGATGGTGAGACTGT
Source organism: Chloranthus sessilifolius (assembly GCA_021018995.1). Taxonomy (NCBI): domain Eukaryota; kingdom Viridiplantae; phylum Streptophyta; class Magnoliopsida; order Chloranthales; family Chloranthaceae; genus Chloranthus; species Chloranthus sessilifolius. The sequence continues at coordinate 24,293,143 of CM037597.1, read as the reverse complement.
GGGCTGGGTAGTGAGAAGCAAGGGCGTGGTGGGAGCGTCTTTGTCGGCGGTGCGGATGTAGATGTGGAAGGAGTCGTGTCAGTAGTGGCGGTGGTGGGATGGAAAATGGGTCCTCGATGGAAGGCGGTGCGTCCAGCAGTCCACTCCTCCTCCTGAGCGAGGTAGCAGCGGTAGTCGGTCGGGTAGATGTAGCGGAGGGTATGGAACAGAAGGAAGTCCATCCTCCGATTCATCCGCTCATTGTTGGCCTCCATACGTGCCAACACCTCCTCGATGGTAGGTCCGGAGGAAGTTGCGCGCCGGCGGTATGATGATGTGGGTGTAGCGGGCGCGGAGTGAGCTGGCAGTGTCGGTGAGGCTGCTGTGTGAGAGGTAGCCCTCTCCACTGATGGCTCTGCCGGGTGTGCCCCACCCACGGGTGGGTCCTGCTGTGGTGGTGGGGGTGGTGGCGGTGCGACTACAGCTGCTGCTGCTGCTGGAGTGAGACCCGGAGTCGGTAGGGTCCGCTTGAGCAGGTTGTAGCTACGGGTCCATGAAGACTTTGAGAACGTCTTCACCCGGTCCGTCGCCCGCACCTCGTGGGGCGATAACGCACCGGTACATCGGGATTTGTAAAGAGGGTAGGGTCAATGAAGTATTCGACCTCAAAGGTCTTTGCGGCCCACCATTCATTTGGTTGCACCACGTTAGTGGGTGGTGGGGGCATGGGGGTTGATTCGCGTGAAGACTCGCGCGAAGATGCGCTCGTCGAACCGGAGGTGGTCTCCGATGCCGACGGTGATGGAGTCCTCACCGGCGATGGGGTAGGTGGAGGTGGTGCGGCGTTCTTACGCCGAACCGGTAGCTTAGAGGTTGCCTTCTTCGAAGACAACCGGGTTTTGGGCGGCATGGTTGGTGAAATATGCTTAAACTAGGTTTTACCTAATTCAAATTGAAAGAAGAGTATGAAATTAGGGTTTACCGTGGGTTTGAAGGCGATACAACTCGAATACAAGCTGAAAAACCAACGGAGAAGGGAACCCTAGGGCGCCGGATGGTCGGAGAAGAAGAAGAAGCTAAAGCGCCCAAAATTTCAAGCTGAAATGATTTCGGATGGGGAAGAAAATCCCCAAATTTATATATATAGGCCCCGCCTCGATTAATCAAAATTCAGAATCGATTAATCGAGATTCAAGGTTAAGCCGCGCAAAATCGATTAATCAATTTCCCAAATCGATCAATCGAAAGTCAAAATCGATTAATCAAAAATATTTCGATTAATCGAAATCGTATCCGTTTAAAATTTTAAGTTTTAGAGTTCACTGGCGCAAGCCAGTCGATTAATCGAAATCCATTTCGAATAATCAAAATTTCAAAATCGATTAATCAAAATTCACTTCGATTAATCGAAATCGTGCAGTAACTTCCAAAAATTTCAGGATTCTTTAAATTATTCGATTAGTCGAACTATGGTTCGATTAATCGAAATCTCAAATCGATTAATCGAATTCTACTTCGATTAATCGAAATCGTTTCTCTGACTTAGAATTTTCATGGTCCCTTTAAGTAAATCGATTAATCGAACTTCCAGTTCGATTAATCGAAATTACAAATCGATTAATCGAAACCTCCTCGATTAATAGAAATTTCATTAATTCATTCCTAATTTCTTCTAACATTCCCAGTTTGTTCTATTAATCGAACATGCGGTTCGATTAATCGATCCCATATCGATTAATCGAAATTATAAATCGATCAATCGAAATTGTATTCTGTGTCTGTCCTAACTCTTATCCAAATGTCCAGTCACTGGCATCTGTCAGTCGACTAATCGAACAAAATCGATTAATCGAAATTCCAAATCGATTAATCGATTTGAATTTTGATTAATCGGTTTTGCCCAATTTCTGCTGATTTTCAATTTCCTTGGTTCTTTGATTTCTTTTGGCAGTTTATGACATCAAGTGGCTCATAGTTCCATAAAAACACATACTCTTGGTCATGTACATATAAAATTCTGTTCCTTTAATCATACTTTTGATCAAGACTTCCATTGAATTACAAGTATTGTGGAGATTCCACAAACATGCTTGTGGTTTACATTGGATTCTCACGTCGTTGGAAACAAGGCTGGATATTATTTTTTCACATCGGCCTCTCGTTCCCAAGTAGCCTCTTCCTTTGGATGATTGTTCCACCGAACAAGCACTAAGGGAATCACTTTAGTGCGCAGTACTTGTTCCTTTCGATCTAAGATTTCCACTGGTTCCTCTACCATGCTCATGTCCTCACACATCTCCATAGGTTGTTTTCCTAACACATGAGATGGATCATTTACATACTTTCTGAGCATTGATATGTGGAAAATGTTATGTACCCGATCAAATAGCGGTGGTAAGCCAATGCGATACGCAACTTCACCTACGCGTCCCAAAATTTCGAATGGTCCAACATAACGTTGGCTTAACTTCCCTCTCTTGCCAAATCTCATTACGCCTTTCATAGGTGACACTTTCACAAACACATGCTCACCCACTTTATAGTCGACACTAGTCCGCTTCATGTCGGCGTAACTTTTCTGTCTACTCTGTGCTGACTTCAGCCTTTCTCTGATTATTCGAATGACGGTGGCGTTGTCTTCAAGTAGTTTTGGCCCTAACACAAATTTCTCACCTGTTTCCTCCCAATTGAGGGGTGATTTGCATCGTCGTCCATACAGAGCTTCATACGGTGCCATGCCAATGCTCGTTTGGAAACTGTTGTTGTATGCGAATTCGAGCAACGGTAGATACTCGTCCCAGTATCCTTGCATATCTAGCATGCACGCTCTGAGCATGTCTTCTATCACTTGGTTCACTCGCTCTGTCTGCCCATCAGTTTGAGGATGGAAAGCTGAACTAAAGTCTAGTCGTGTTCCCATTCCTTCTTGAAATTTCTTCCAAAACTTAGATGTATATAGTGGATCACGATCTGAAACTATGCTGCTTGGAATCCCGTGTAGTCTTACAATCTCCCTCATATATAAGTCTGCCAGTCTTCCTGCCGTATACATCGTATTGTACGGTAAAAAGTGTGCTGATTTGGTCAATCGGTCCACAACGACCCAAATGGCATTGTGTCTCTTGGCAGTACGGGGCAATCCAACAATGAAATCCATCGAGATTGATTCCCATTTCCATTCTGGGATTGGTAAAGGCTGCAATAGTCCAGCAGGATGTCTATGATCAATCTTCACTTGCTGACAAGTCAAACACCGTGACACGTATTCGGCCACGTCTTGCTTCAGTCCTCTCCACCAGTAGTTCTTTTTCAAGTCTTGGTACATTTTGGTGCTACCAGGGTGGATAGCATAATTTGACTTATGGGCTTCATCAAGAATCGTTCGTCTTAGATCGGCGTTGTCCGGAATGCATAGACGACCCTTAAACAATAAAGAACCATCTTCTTTAATTGAGAAGTCCAACCTGATGTCTTCACTCACGTCTTGATGAATCTTTGTTAATGCCGAATCTTTCATCTGTAGATCGTGGATATGCTCAAATATCACTGGCTTTACTGATATGTTAGCCAAAAAGGATCCGGTGGCTTTTGACTCAATGTTCGCATCGTAGAATGCCAGGTCTTCCAATAATTTCCATCGGTGCATACCCAAAACCAAACAAGCTAACTGAGTTGAACCCTTCCGACTCAATGCATCGGCTACTACATTCGCCTTGCCTTGATGGTATTGTATGGAGCAATCGTAATCCTTGAGGAATTCCATCCACCTGCGCTGTCTCATGTTGATCTCTTCGTAAGCAATTATCGGAGGCTCTTATGATCGGTGAAAATTTCAAAAGTCTCACCATACAAGTAATGTCTCCAAATGCTCAGCGCAAAAATGACTGCTGCTAGTTCCAAGTCATGAGTCGGGTAATTTTTCTCGTGTTCTTTCAGCTGTCTTGATCCGTAAGCTATCATCTTCTTGTGTTGGTTGAGTACACAACCAAGGCCATTGTATGACGCGTCGCTGTACACGACGTATCCTCCACTGCCTGAAGGAATCGCTAACTCGGGCCAAGTGAGTCTCGTTTTGAGTTCTTGAAAACTCTTCTGCATGCCTCACTCCACTCAAATCTTGAATCTTTTAAATTGTCGACTTTGTGAGAGGTCGATATCTTTGAAAACCCCTCGTGAAGCGTCGATAATAGCCTAAGCCCGAAAACTTGGACATCGTCCTTTGTCTTTGGTTGCTCCCATTTAACCACTGCTTCTATCTTTGCTGGATCTACAGTGACACCATGCTTTGAGACGACATGTCCCAAAAAGCTAACCTCTTCCAACCAAAACTCACATTTGCTGAGTTTGGCATACAATTGGTGTTCTCGTAGCGTCTGTAGAGCAATCCTCAAATGTTCTTCGTGTTTCATCTTGGATTTGGAGTATATCAATATATCATCAACGAATACTACGACGCAGGAGTCCAAGTGTGGTTTAAACACTCGGTTCATCAGATCCATAAACGACGCCGGATCATTCGTCAATCCAAACGGCATCACAAGGAATTCATAGTGTCCATACCGTGTCCGCAAAGCTGTCTTCTGGATGTCCTCTACCTTGACTCACAACTGATGATATCCAGATCTCAGGTCGATCTTGGAAAAATACCTTGCTCCTTGCAGTTGGTCGAATAGATCGTCAATTCTAGGCAATGCATAGCCGCATTGACCCATCCTTCTTCTTGACAAACAAGACCGGTGCTCCCCATGGAGACACGCTCGGTCTAACAAACCCCTTGTCCATAAGTTCTTGCAGTTGTTCCTTCAACTCCTTTAACTCAGTAGGAGCCATTCTATAAGGCGCTTTCGAAATAGGCTCCGTTCCCGGTGCTAAGTCAATGGCGAATTCCACTTCTCTCTCTGGAGGTAATCCAGGCAATTCCTCTGGAAACACGTCGGAGAAGTCTCGCACAACTGCTATCTCCGAAATGACATTCTTTTCTTCCTTGTCCTCCTTTAAGAAAGCCAAGTATCCACTGCAACCCTTTCTGATCATTTGCTCGGCCTTTACTGTTGAGATCAGTGGCACAGATGACGACCTCACTCCTTGAAACCGAAATGATCTTCTTATGTTGGGTCTGAAAATGACTACCTTGTTCTTGCAATCGACGGTTGCACAATGCTGCGCCAACCAGTCCATGCCAAGGATCACATCGAACCCTTGCATGTCTAACAGTATCAACTTTGCTTCCAATTCGTGCACCTCTAGGTCTCGAACTGCTACAATGATGGATTTGCAAGCTAACTCCGTGTCTACTAACTCTCCAGTCGGAATAGACACAGATAGGACGAAGTCCAACGCCTCTGGAACAATCTTCATCTTCTTGGCGAAACGTGGAGTGACGAATGAGTGGGTAGACCCTGGGTCTATCAACACTCTAGCGTCATATCCAACAAAGCATCCCTTTTCATATATAGTTAAAGTACCTATAGTATACATACATACATACAATAATTTACACATCAATTTACACCCTTAATTCACATATAGATTTAGTATTGAGAAAAAGAATCTATACAATTCCTAATGCATGCACCTTCTCTATCTAAAATTTTAATGAAATGGAAATTTTCTTTAATTTAAAAGAGTCTCACCTTGGATGACGTCATGCACGTTCTCGCTTCTGACGTTGACGCATAAGTTTCTCAACGATCGGCTTCCTTGCTTGAATGGGTCGTGGTCTAATCGAAACCGTCTTTCTTTTATCCGTCTGGGCAATCCTTGATCGGTGGCCCACCTTGCCACATCGGAAACAACCCCTAGTTCCCACTCGCAATCCATTTGTTTCTATGAGGCTTGCCACACTTTGCAAGTCTCCGAGGTGCGGAAGAAGCGACGAGAACCACATGTGATAGTGGTGCCAGTAGACATGGCAGGGCTCTCATAGCGTAAAGGTCTCCCCGACGCAAGTAGTGGAAACCTCTGTTGGTGTTGTTGTTGCGCCGGCCTTCCAAAACCTCCCTGAAACTGTGGTCTTTGATTTTGGGCAACGAACCTCGGCTTTTTGTTCACCGGTTCATAGGTCCCCGTCCTTCCTTGTTCATTTCCTCCTCTCTGCTGCTCCCTCTGTCTATATCTATTCGTATTCTCTTCCTCTACAGCCAACGCCTTACTCATGACCTCTTCATAGGTCCTTAACTGAAATGGAGCTACGCCTCCCCTAACCTCAGGCTTCAAACCTTGCTGAAACCTCTTGGATTTCATCACGTCGGTAGTGACGTAATCCGGAGCAAAACGGGCAAGTCATAGAAACTCCACCCCATACTCTCTCACTGTCATTCTCCCTTGCACTAACTATAGAAATTGTATCTCAAGCTGGTTCCTCACCACTTCCGGAAAATATTGTTTGTTGAACTCCTCAACAAACTCCTCCCAAGTCCAAGGCAACTCTGGGGTCTCCTGAGCCCGAGTCCGCATCATGGACTTCCACCAAGGCCCAGCCTCCCCATCCAACATATAAGCTGCCCATCTCACTCTCATCTTCCGTGCATGTCAGCACGCTAAAGACTTTCTCCATCTCCATAAGCCAGTTCTCAGCGGCCATTGTGCCTGCCTGCCCAGAAAATGAAGGAGGTCTCATCCTCCTAAACTCTGTAAAGGATGAGGGCATAGGCGCCAGCAGTCCTGGTGGTGTAGGTGGCCGTTTCTTAACGCATGAGCTGCAAAGGATGCAGCTTGTTGTGCCATGGCAGCTGCCATAGTCTCCATAGTGTGCATCATCCTTTGTCGCTCCTCTCTATCTTCCTGTCTTTCTCTCACTCTCTCTTATTCTCTTAGATCTTGATCCTGACGATCTCGATCCTATTCATCATGCTGTCTACTACTACTGCCCCCTGGGGCCTCAGTACCTCCTAAAGGCACTCTATTAGTAGGAGAGATGTAATCATCTCCACTACGTAGACTCCTCTGTTGGCCTCCCCTTGGTCGGCCTCTTCCTCTAGATGACATTTGCGGCTGCATTTGAAACTAAAGTTTCGTTAGCAGAAGCCCCCTATGTTCTGACCAAAAATAACGATTGTCAGAATTGCTAAAAGAAATGGCTCTGATACCAACTGTGACAGCCCGGATTCCGGCACCCCGAAACCCGTGCCATCAGCACGATCATCTTGACCGTGCCCCTTAGCTAAGCACGGGACATTGGTATATCAAGAAAAATGAAGTAGTAAATGAAACTGCGGAATTTAAATCTATATAAAAGCATTTCTCAAAAGACAGTTCTACCCTCATGCCTCTGCATGAATGGAGAACCGATCCGAACCATCGATGATAGCAATCATCACGGATGGTTCGCCCCAAAAGAATAATCTCAAAACCCAATATATACATTGTTCAACCAAAATAAGGCTTGACATACCAAGCCGTACAAATCTCTATCAAAAAGCCCTCAAAGCGGCACAACGGAGTCCTCTAGAAGAAGTCCTCAGGAGGTGGCTCCACCTCTTCGCCGGCCGCAAGGTCCGACTCACCGTGGTCAGCGTCTCCTGAAGCCTTGGCAGCTGCTAGTAGTGGACCTGCGACGTATAGTCTATAGGGTGAGCTACATCCTAGCTCAATAGGGAACAAAACACAGTTGAACATATAAATTATTACTCACATATATTCCATGATATGCCATGCATGATGTGTCTATGCAGTTATTGATGAAAACAGTTAAAAAGCATTGCATTTTACTGGTAATTACTTATGTTTTCATTTATTCATGAATGATGCTGAAAAGGCCTAAAGCAAAACTTAAACTTTCAACTTAAGTAATCCCCGAGCAATATAGCATCGAGCCCCGATGAGATACCCATTATCGTCATCTATATAGACACTTTTAACGTATTCCCTGGGAATACAATATAGTACCCAAGCCCCTTTCCTCTGGGGATTGGTGGCGGGGTTTCACTTGTCTCAAATCAACACCCCTGGGGTGTGCATCGTACTGGATAAGCCTCCGACTGCCTACGGTTTACCGCACAGTCCACGGTATCCTGCCGTGTCAGTCGTGGATATCCCGCCACGTCGGTGGGGTACCCTATCAAACCTCAAATAATAAAAGTATCAGGTGCTTTACATATAGTTATTCACCGTATAATTGTGCTATCTTATATCAGTTAGGCCCTATCAAACATGATTCAATCTTGGATACATCCCTGGGATGTATCCATTCATTTGCATCACACCCGATGCTCTTATCTCCTTACTTCTTCATCCCCTGGGGATGGCTCATTATGATTACTTTTATTGGTGTCACACACACACACACACTTCTTCACAACTCTTTATAAAACATTTGAAACTATATCACTACATACATGCTCTTGTAAAATAAGGTGCATGTTCAAAGAGTTCCCTACCTCAAGTCTTCGTTTGATCAATGCATCAAGGTCCCACGTGGCTCCTTGTACACTAGCTCACACGTACCACCTATGGTACCACATAACATGTGAAACACATCACTAAAGATGCAATAAAGGAGGTCCAAGACCCCCCAAGAATCTCAAAGTCAAACTCAAAAGTCAACATAAACTGGCCCAGTCGATTAATCGAATCTGATTCGATTAATCGATTTCCAAAATCGATTAATCGAAAGTCAATATCGATTAATCGATTCTCAAATCGATTAATCGAGATTCTCATTCGATTAATCGAAAGCTAATTCGATTAATCGAAATTCTCCACTCTATCTGTCGATTCTCAATTCGAGTAATCGAATTTCCAAAATCGATTAATCGATCCTAAATCGATTAATCGAAATTCTAAATTGATTAATCGAATTCCCATTTCGATTAGTCGATTTCTCCAAGTTATTTTCTTTCCTCCACTGGAGTTCACTGTAGGTTCTCAGTCGATCAATCGATTTCAAATTCGATTAATCGAAATCTAAAGTCGATTAATCGAAACTAAATTCGATTAATCGAGATTGGGGTCCTCTGACTTTTCAACTTCTTGGCCAATTTCGATTAATCGAAACCCAATTTCGATTAATCGAAATTGCCAGATTCAGCCCTTCTGGCTGTTCTTCCCAATCTTTTCCCTTACTTTTTCCTTCCATTTTTCTAAGCCTTTATCCTATACTTTAACCCATTTCTAACTACAATCTAACCTTTCAATCTATGCATTTAAACCACAAGAATTTTACCTTTAATCAATCTCAAATTGATTTAATTCAAGTGGTTGGAAAGGCTAGGGTTCCAGCTTTTGCTTGAACGGATTCCTCACGTTGAATCGGCCTCTTTAATGCTAGAGTCCCCCCTCCAATCACCCAATAACTCTTATTTAACCTTCTTTACTCCTCTCTCTCTCTCTTCTTTACTCCTCTCTCAACAACCCAAAAAAAAAAACACAATTTTAGGGTTATTAAACCCTTTTATTTCTCCTCTAACTTGCGTGTTGAGCACAAACACCGCGATAGGCGTATGTGACTTCGCATTTTCATCATACACCACATAAACACTCAAACTATCACATCTTATCCGTTCATCACACTCTATGCTAACTATTGAACTCCTAATTGGTCAAACCTGTGACCAATCGGGCACGGATCCCGAGGTCACAGTTTAACGTGATTTTTTGGGATATTACACTATATTAACTTAATTTTTCTGAAAACTTATATTTATCTTTTAAGTTCCTAAACTATAGGAGAAATATGAATAAAAGAATAATTTTTTAATCTAAATTACAGAAAATAAATCCTAATCCTCCTTCTTCAGATTATGGTCGTCAACCACAATCTTTAACTATCGAATATTTATGAATTTAAACAGTACCGTTACACTATATATCAAGTTTCCTAGCATTGGTCGTCAATCAATACTAAAATCCTATAAATACAGATTTAATCTAATCAACAATCTCCTAAAACTTGGGCGTCAATCAAATTCTAAAAAATTGAAGATGGAAAAGTAAAAACCGTTACACTAATCTGCAAACTTCAACTTGAGTCGTCAATTCAAATTAAAATTCGGAGATATCTTTCACCGAATTGATGCTGAGAATGGGAAAACCCCTCAGTCGTCAATTCAAATTAAAAACCGTTTCTTAGAAGTAATTCGGAGATATCTTTCACAAAGCAAAAACTTACAATAAAATAAATCTAAACTAGAAAGCAATAAAATTATATCTTTCACCCCTCAGCCGCAGTCGTCAATTACTTCTAAGAAACTACAGATATCTACTCTAATCTTCAGCTCCCAATTGCAGTCGTCAATTGCTCTTGAGAAATCTTTGATATCTAATATACAAAGTAATAAAAATCTACTCTAAATTTAATCGGAAGAAAATCCAACCTCAGTCGTCAATTGATGCTGAGAATTTCTTTGATGCTTATTCCTATATCGGGCTCTCTTATTTATAGATCATAAGGAGTCGGTTTACAAAACTTCTAATTCTAATAAGAAAAATAACTAAAGCAAAACTATCCAATATAACTCTACTTCTAACTTTATCTTTCCTTTCTTTCTTTAGTTGATGCACTTCTGGATTATTCAGTAGTTGAGATCTTCTGGAGTCTATCTTCACCAATCTTCTTAGATTCGTGATATACCCAACTTGTGACAACCCAGATTTTCCCAACCTAAATTTTGAGATATACTTTTTTTTTAACTTATACCAAATGGGAAAACCCAGACTGCCAGATCGTAGATCACAATCTGATACAGAATACTTGGCACAGCTATATATATAAGAAAATAAAAGCAAAGTTACATATGTCATGAATAGATCCAGTTATAATATATAATATGTACAGAACTAAATAAATACTAGTGATGGCCAACCATCACCAACAGTGGTGTACAATAGTACCAATATACCAAACCTTAACTCACCAAATCCACAAAGCACTAATTCTACGATCCCAGAACATAGTACATATCCTTATGCGAAAGCTCATTTTCTTCTAGTACGTAGTCTGAGCCTTCTACAAACCTACACTTGTGATATATAGTCGGGGTGAGCTAACATCTATGCTCAGTAGAGAAAACTCAATAGCAGTTACATTTTATCAGATAAATGCATAGATTCAATGATAATCTTCAAAGCATTTTCACATATAAGCAGAAAGCATGTTCATATCTAAACAGTATTCGAAAAGTCTTTCAGTCATCAATTACAAAACAAAACTTCGAGCAATGATCAAGGTTCATGTATTTTCGTGTCAAAACGGAAAGTAAAAATAAAATTTCTTATTTCTTATTTTCTAGGATCCAGACAAATTTACAGCCAAGGTTCAAGTTCGAATCAAGGTTCAAGTTCAGATTAAGGTTCAAGTTCAGATTTGCAAACAATGTCGAATTTGCAACAAATAATCAATCTAAGACCAAAGCATCCCATGTCGCGGGAATAGAGCATCCTACGTGGAAGGAACAAGGTTAAAATCCCGGGGACTCTGCCCCTCTCTGGAGCTTCTACTCCTCTCTGTCTCAAGTTCAAGGTTCAAGTTCAAGTTCAGGTTCAAGTAACAAGTTTGAGTTCTAGTTTCAAGTTCAGATTCAAGAACGGATTGAGGTTTCAGATTCAAAGATGGATTCAGATTCAAGCTTTGAGTTTGAAATCAACGGATTCACGATTCGGACTTAGAGGTCGGATTCAAGTTCTAATTTCATGTTCCTTTTCACATTTTAAGTTTATTTTGTGAAGTTCCAAATACATAAAGTTCAAGTATTATTCAATGATGCAAAATTATTCCATTTCAAATACAATCAAATATCAAGTTCTCAAATTCATAAAATTCCAACTCTAGCTTCAAAGAATTCAAACACTAGTTCAAATACGGTCAAACTTGTAATTTTTCATTCAATCATATCAAAATCATATCAAAGAACTATGAATCAAATTCACAAAATATAATTATACACTGAGTTTCCCCTACCTTAACCTCGAAGTTGTACGAAGCAAAACAATGTCTTATCGATGGTTTCCTGCCCTCAATCTACATAAAAAATATATGATGTATTAAGGATTGACCTTAATTACTAATGATTTTGACTTAAGTATCTTCTCAAAAACCGAAGCGGAGATGGGCAAGTTCGTGCTAACATAGAACTTGACCTAACTTCCCACTAAATTTCGATCCTTAAAACTTTCAACTCATATAATTGTTAATTTATATAATTATTGGTCTCATTCTCCTCTTTCCAATGCCTTAAGAGAAGTATCAATCGGAGTTTGGAGTAAAAAGTTTTAGCCAAAATACCGAAGCAATGTCGGCAAGTTCAGTCAAAATCGAATACTTGACCCTTGATGTAACTTCCCGCAAAATTTTGACATTTAAAACTTTAGATTCAGGAAATGGTTAAATCACAAAAATTTTAGATATTGTTCTCTTCTTTCTACTGCCCTAAGAATTATGTGATTCTGAGTTCGGGATAGAAAGTTATTGCTACAATACCGAGGTAGTGTCAACAAGATCAGTCAAATTCGACCGGTTGGTTTCCAAATCGATCGATCGGTTTCACAAATCGATCGAACGATTTCCAATTCGATCGATCGGTTTCTTCAGAATTCTGACACTTCTCTATTTCTATACAATTCGATCGATTGGTTTCAAATTTGATCGATCGATTTCTTCATAAACATTCAAATTTTTTTACTCTGTCAAAATCGATCGATCAAATACTTATTTCGACCGATCAGTTTTGACACTCTTCACAAACACGGGTTTCAACTTCCCTAACTCACGTTTTTCTCAAATTTAAACCCTAAACTTCTAAATTTTCATTCACATCTTAACTAAAGATTTACAGAACTATAAATCTTACCTTCTAAATTTTCATTCATATCTTAACTAAAGATTTACAGAACTATAAATCTTACCTTCGAAGACTCGTGAAATCGGCGCATACGATGGGCGACACCGATCATGCCAAAACCCACGCTTCTCTCAAATTCACCAAAGTTGGAATCCAATGGCTCCATTCACTTTCGTCAAAAGGGTTCGAAAACCTGACCCCTTGCGCTCGTATCGCAAAACACCCGCGACAATTTCCTTTCTCTTCTTTCTCTCTTCCTCTCTCTTTCTCTCTAGAAACCTAAAATCCTCTAAAATTGTCAAAGGGTTTAAGCTTCCAATGGAAGCTTGCCTTTTTATAGAAAAAAGGGACTTTTCCCCTTATGAAGCTCATACACCGATTTGGGTGTTAACCTTATCTATTTGACTTTGTTCTATCGTGGAACCCATACACCTAAGCGAGACGTTAGTTATTACAGAATTAATCTTTTGGTTCGATATGGGGCCGGCACACCCAAACCACTTATCAATTGGACACGGTATTGAGCCAACACACCACCACAGTGTACGAGCTTCGGTCCAAAAGTCTTACACGAGGCTCAAACGAGCCCAAAACGATCCCGATTGAAAAATCTGAAACGGTGACGCGTTTTCTAATGGACACATACCTGATCAGGACCTATGGTTTTGAAAAATTTTCGGGATGTTACATTCCTCCCACCTTAAATAATTTTCATTTTCGAAAATTGACATGCCCATTTCAAAAAATATAGATATCTCACAGGTCCGACCAATAGTTATCACACTCTCCTCGAGAGTCAATGATTCACCATTAACGAAGGTAATCAGTGTTACTACATTCTCCCCTCCTTAAAAAAGTTTTCGTCCTCGAAAACTGACGATGGAATTTTCGGATCAAACTAGATCCAAAATCACCAAAAGCCACACAACCTACCATACTGATCCACACAGTCCCTACGCTAAACCCATTCTCATTATTATGAAATTAAACGCTTCACATTCCTAATGTCCATGAAAATCACTAATCCTACACAACAAAATCGTCCACTATAGACCGCAACAAATTAACTTATGTTAATTATGACTTTAAAGATGTGTACCTGCAACAAATTTGTCGATACATACATGAATCACATATTATCCACAACTACTTTATCCAGGCATACTCAACAACTAAATCATCAATCATCAACAATGGTTGAGCAAAGTCATCCACCCTGTAAAATGTAGAGCACATCCATAGCAGGGTAGCAATTCCACATTCTGTATCCATTTCCACATATAAATCTACTGCTAAGTTAAAAGTAGCCACAATTAGCTGAATAAGGATACCTGCAATCATATATCTACAATCATTTGATCAGAATCAGATATCCACAAAACTTATAAACACATCCTCAAGACCTAGTCATTCATCACGACAAAGTGTACATAAACTACAAATCCTGATGATTTGTTCGAAAGGCAGCACCCACAAAAATTTTAAAACCATTAACTATCAAAGGTAACCTAGGGTCGCTGAATAGTTGCTGAAGTCATTCTTTCCTTTCCTTTTTTGGGGCAGTCTTTGAGCCGATGTCCTTTCTAACCACAATCAAAACATGCACCCAATGCTTGCCTACACTACTCATCCTAATGATATTTTTCGCATCTGGCACATAATATAATCGGTGCGGATGAAGTGGTGTGTGGAGTTATTTGAACGCTCAACTGGGGCAGTTCTGTAGGATTCGGAAAATAAAAAGACGTCGCGGGCGTAAACACGGGCGGACGCGAGTAGACCATTTAAGCAGGTTGGTTAGGTGCTGACATCAGTAGTCTTGGTTCTGTGCCCGCTTGCTCGGAAGAACAAGATCACATTTGAGTTGTCCGATTCTGATCCAGCAGCTCTCTCCTTGTATGCCCCCTCTCAATATCTTTCTTGGCAATCAGCGCCTTGCCCATCACTGCACCATAGGTTTCTAATTCTAACACTGAAATCCTATCTCGGATATCAGGCCTTAGGCCTTCTTCAAACTTATTGGCCTTCATTAGTTTTGTGGCCACATATTGCGGTGCAAATCTAAACAGTCTTGTGAACTCCGTACCATATTCTCGTACGGTCATCCCCTCTTGCTCTAATTTCAGGAACTTTGCTGCCATCTGGTTCCTCACTTGCTTGAGAAAGTATTCTTTATTGAACACTTCTACAAATTCTTCCAAAGTCCATAACCCATCTGGGTTCTCCTACTCTCTCATCCTCAACACTGATTTCCATCAAGGATCGGCTTCACCTTCCAATTGAAAGGAAGCTCAGCTCACCTTTTCTTCCTCGGTACACTGCAATCGCTAAAGAAGCTTTTCAATTTGATTCAGCAATTTCTCCACTTCAAGTGGATTCGTCTGACCGTAGAAACTAGGAGGCCTCAATCTCCTAAACTCAACAAATGCTGACGGCTGTGGTGGAGGTGAAGGTGGAGGTGGCTGCTGATGGTTATTGGCATTGTTTACTGCCAACAACGTAGTCTGCTGAGCCATAGCGTTGGCCACGACTTCCATTGCATGTGCCATTCTTTCTCTTTCATTTCTTTCTGGATTCTCCTCTTCACTATTTCTCATATTTCGTACACGACCGCCTCTCAGTCTACCTCTACCTCTAGGGGGCATATTGATCTGTCCACATGAAACAAACAGGCCCAATCAGAAATGATCGTGAAGATCCAAAGCCTTAACCAAACTCGAACGTAACCTAGGCCTTCCTACGCCCCCTATGTTCTGACAAAACCCCATGTCAATAGCACTGATCACAAGACCCAGTCTATCCCAAACAGGCCTACTGCCATAACTCTAATACCAACTGTGACAGCCCGAATTTTTCCAACCTAAATTTTGAGACATACTTTTTTTTTCAACTTATACCAAATGGGAAAACCCGGACCGCCAGATCGTAGATCACAATCTGATACAAAATACTTGGCTCATTCATATATATAAGGAAATCAAAGAAAAGTATATATGTCATGAATAGAAATCTCCAATTCTAATATCTAATATATGCAGAACTAAACAAACACCAGTGATGGCCAACCATCACCAACAGTGGTGTACAACAGTACCAATGTACCAAACCTTAACTCACCAAATCCACAAAGCACTAATTCTACGATCCCAGAATAGAGTACAGATCCTTATGAGGAAGCTCCTTTTCTTCTAGTACGTAGTCTGGGCCTTCCACAAATCTACACTTGTTATATATAGTCGGGGTGAGCTAACATCTAAGCTCAGTAGAGAAAACTCAATAGCAGTTACATCGTATCAGATAAATGCATAGATTCAATGATAATCTTCAAAGCATTTTCACGTCTAAGCAGAAAGCATGTTCATATCTAAACAGTATTCAAAAAGTCTTTCAGTCATCAATTACAAAACAAACCTTCGAGCAATGATCAAGGTTCATGTATTTTCGTGTCAAAACGGAAAGTAAAAATAAAATTTCTTATTTCTTATTTTTTAGGATCCGGACGAATTTACAGCCAAGGTTCAAGTTCGAATCAAGGTTCAAGTTCAGATTAAGGTTCAAGTTCAGATTTACAAACAATGTCGAATTTGTAATAAATAACCAATCTGAGACCAAAGCATCCCATACCACGGGAATAGAGCATCCTACGTTGAAGGAACAAGGTTAAAACCTTGGGGACTTTACCCCTCTCTGGAGCCTCTACTCCTCTATGTCTCAAGTTCAAGTAACAAGTTCGAGTTCAAGTTTCAAGTTCAGATTCAAGAACGGATCGAGGTTTCGGATTCAAAGACGGATTTAGATTCAAGCTCAGAGTTTGAAATCAACGGATTCACGGTTCGAACTTAGAGGTCGGATTCAAGTTCCAATTTCATGTTCCTTTTCACATTTTAAGTTCATTTTGTGAAGTTCCAAATATATAAAGTTCAAATATTATTCAATGATGCCAAATTATTCCATTTTCAAATACAATCAAATATCAAATTCTCAAATTCATAAAATCCCAACTCTAGTTTCAAAGAATTCAAACAATAGTTCAAATACGGTCAAACTTATAATTTTTCATTCAATCATATCAAAATCATATCAAAGAACTATGAATCAAATTCACAAAATGTAATTATACACTGAGTTTCCCCTACCTTAACCTCGAAGTTGCACGAAGCAAAACAAGGTCTTATCGATGGCTTCCTACCCTCAATCTACATAAAAAATTTAAGATGTATTAAGGATTGACTTTGATTACTAATGATTTTGACTTACGTATCTTCTCAAAAACCGAAGTGGAGATGGGCAAGTTTGTGCTAACATAGAACTTGACCCAACTTCCCCCTAAATTTTGATCCTTAAAACTTTTAATTCATGTAAGTGTTAATTTATATAAGTTATAAGTGTTAATTTATATAATTCATGTAAGAAATGCATCAATCGGAGTTTGGAGTAAAACGTTTTGGCCAAAATACCGAAGCAGTGTCGGCAAGTTAAGTCAAAATCGAATACTTGAAACTTGACACAACTTCCCGCCAAATTTTTACCTTTAAAACTTTGGATTCATGAAATAGTTAAATCCCAAAAGTTTTAGATATTGTTGTCCTCTTTCCAAAGCCCCAAGAATTATGTGATTCTGAGTTCAGAGTAGAAAGTTACGGCTAAAATACTAAGGCAGTGTCAGCAAGCTCAGTCAAATTCGACCGATCGGTTTCACAAATCGATCGATCGGTTTCCAATTCGATCGATCGGTTTCTACAGAATTCTAATACCTCTCTATTTCTATACAATTCGATCGATCAATGTCAAATTCGATTGATCGGTTTCTTTATAAACCTTCACATTTTTTTGCTCTGTCAAAATTGATTGATCGGATACTTATTTCGATCGATCGATTTTGACAGACTCTTCACAAATACGAGTTTCAACTTTCCTAACTCACTTTTTTCTCAAATTTAAACCCTAAACTTCTAAATTTTTATTCATAACTTAACTAAAGATTTACAGAACTATAAATCTTACCTTCTAAGACTCGTGAAATCGGCGCACACGATGGGCGACACTGATCATGTCAAAACCCACGCTTCTCTCAAATTCACCAAAGTCGGAATCCAACGATTCCTATCACTTTTGTCAAAAGGGTT
This sequence comes from Chloranthus sessilifolius, assembly GCA_021018995.1. Classification (NCBI taxonomy): domain Eukaryota; kingdom Viridiplantae; phylum Streptophyta; class Magnoliopsida; order Chloranthales; family Chloranthaceae; genus Chloranthus; species Chloranthus sessilifolius. The sequence goes on along the minus strand of CM037597.1, from coordinate 24,275,262 downwards.
CGAAACCCGACCCCTTGTGCTCATATTGCAAAACACCCGCGACAATTTCCTTTCTCTTCTTTCTCTCTCTAGAAACCTAAAATCCTCTAAAATTTGCAAACGATTTAAGCTTCCAATGGAAGCTGGCCTTTTTATAGAAAAAGGGACTTTTCCCCTTATGAAGCTCATACACCCATTTGGGTGTTAGCCTTATCTATTTGACTTTGTTCCATCGTGGAACCCATACACCTAAGCGAGACGTTAGTTATTGCAGAATTAATCTTTAGGTTCAGTGTGGGGCCTGCACACCCAAACCACTTATCAATTGGACACGGTGTTGAGCCGATTCACCACTGCAGTGTACGAGCTTTGGTCCAAAAGTCTTACACGAGGCTCAAACGAACCCAAAACTATCTCAATTGAAAAATCTGAAATGGTGACGCATTTTCTAACTGACACACACCTGATCAGGACCTATGATTTTGGAAAAATTTTGGGATATTACACAACTTCTAATTCAAGAGTTCTTCTAATTCAATGCATTGGGGTGTAGATCTTCACGTGATCCGTAGCAGCATCAGCAACGAGAAGCTTTTTCTGTAAAATCGTAAATCACGATTTTCTTTCTTCTATTATAGTTTTTCTTAGAAAATCGTAAATCACGATTTTCTATTTCTCAGCATAGCTTCTAGTGACCGATTCTTCATAACGATCAATCGCTTTTCTTATTTTGTCGCCTTTCACTTTTGAACGTCTTCTGGAGAATCGTAAATTATAATTTCTTATTCAACGCTCAATCGTCTTTCACAATTTTTTGGCTTTTAGTATATAGCGAATCGTCTTTTTACTGCTCTTTTGAGTTCATTTTGACAAATATTAATACTTTGACTCTTTTTTACTAATTTTTTTAAATATATGCACATCATTAACTTATTGATAGCAAACTAAGTCTCAGCATCACTAAGTTAAGGGTAATAAATTTGTATATTATGTAACTGATCACACCCCCAAATTTACATTTTGCTAGTCCCTAGCAAACAAGGAAACCTAAAATATTCTATATTAAAAATTAAATTGCCACTTTAGTAGGGAACACAATTGCATTTAACAGATGCAACTTCCTTTAAACTCCTAGGTGATCCCTAGTGGAGGAGTTGTAGTCTCTTGAAGATTTTCAGTGAAGTTACCTTCAAACTTTAAATCTTTTTGGATTTTTTAAAATATGTTTCAAAAGAAAATTTTAAACTAATTTTGTACACTATCTAAATTAACTAAGTTGATTAAATTAATCCAATTGGTCATCACATAGTTGTTATGATTTTCTAAAATTACCAATCTTTTATCCTCATTTTCCATTATAACAGTTATCCTTGATTAGAACTCCAACAATTTTAATTCATGGTAAGCAGGAGATGTATGAATTAGTGAAAAGTTTATTCTATATAAATTTTTTTAAACTGCAGATTTAAAAAATACTTTCATTCAAAAACTTACTATTGACATACTTTCAGAAAAATATCGAAACTTTTTGGGTTCTCACAATGTTATTTCAGAAAAATTTAGTCAAAGATAAATTCGTCATTCTCATAGAAAAGGATAACCTACTTTATTCATATGAATCCCTATGCAATCCATAATATATATTTTTCATATCTCTACTAGGCATATGCTTTTGTAAATTGTAAATAAAAAAGGTCTTTCCTTTGGTTTGTAATGGGGCTTTGGGTTTCAGAAGATGTCAAAGTAAGGTAGAAAAGGGTTCAAAATTTTTCTGAGAATTCAGCTCTTCTTTCTCTTATCTTTTCAGTTTCTTTTTTACTTCTTCAGTAAGTTTCTCTAAATTGGATAACTTCTTCTCATTTTTTTCTTCTTTTATAAATCTCATTTCTTCAATTGTAAAATAGTATTTTTTGGCTTTTCTTCTCTTTGAAAGCTTTTTACTTAAAATCGTTCTTTTTTTTTTCTTTTTTTCAAAATCGTTCTTTTTATGATTTTTCACTCCTTTCCCATGTTCTTCTTTTGATTTCTTCATCTGTACCCTTTTGTTAGTATTCCCTTTTATTAGTTTTTGCTTTACTCCTTCCACTCCCTCTTCTTCCCTTCTTTTGCATTATAAAATCTTAAAAAATATAAGGGTTAAAGGTTGACAGCTTTGGGTAGTACTTATGGTTAAGGGTTTTCAAAATTTTGGTATCAAGAAATTCGATTTTGGCTTCTAATATGAGTTAAATGGATAAAATTTATTATGAGATTTTGGCCTTTTGGCTCTGGTTTAACAAAAGATGGCCTTTGATCATCTTTATGATTTACTAGCATAGATGCCTTATTGCTTTGATATGTCTAATAGATAGTTCTAGACAATCATAGAATATTTTGATTCTAAATTCAGTAGTATAAGATATCTTAACAATATAGAAGTTCAAGGAAATATTGACTTAAATAAAAGAAACAGTCTCTTTTTGAATAAAAAAGAAATATGGCTACAAATCTCACTGATTTATAATTTTGAAACTATAGTCTAAAGTTTTACAGTTTAGATCAATCTATTGTTTCAAACATCCATGCTAATACAGTGTTCAACGAGCTAATCAGGAATTGTATTGTTCTATTTTTCTGATTATTGAATTCCTATTATAATAGATTGTAAGTTTTCAAGATTTCTAATTTTGCTATCATAATTTCTACGTAATGATCAACTTTTGAACCTAAAGATTGAAATTTTTTTTTAAAAAATAAATTAACTAAAACTAACTAAATACTACTTTACTAATTATAAAACTAATGTACACATAAATTGTGTACCCCCCCCCCCCAAACTTAATGCGGATAATGCCCTCATTGGCACAAAAGTAAGGGATACTTAAAAATTATTTACCTAAAATTGTTGATGTGACAGCCCGAATTTTGGCACCCCAAAACCCGTGCCATCACCATGACCTTCGAGGCCGTGCCCCAAAAACCTGCACGGAACATTGGTATAATCAAGCACAATAAAGCATAAGAATTTAATTTAACTAAATCTCTCATGCATTAATAATATATTATTCTAATAAGAACCCAAAAGACAGTTCTAATCCCATGCCACTGCATGAGCAGAAGAACCGGCTCGAAAAATCGGTGAATAAAATAAAGTCACCCCAGATGGTTCACCAAAATATATCAATATAATATATTTACTCAAAAAGGCTTGACATACCAAGCCGTACAGAAATCTCACAAAATTGAATCAAAGTACGAGCGAAATCTCCTAGAAGAAGTCCTCAGGAGGGGGCTCCTGCTCCTCTCCAAGTACGAAATCCAAATCTCCCGGATCAACGTCTTCAGAAACAGTAGCAGCCGCAAGTATGGGACCTGCGACGTATAGTCTAAAGGGTGAGTTACATCATAGCTCAATAGAGAAACAAACTAAATTGAACAGATAAGTTAGTCTCTCACATATATTCCATGATAATTAACAGTATGATGTATCAATAAGTTTTCTTAGAAAAACAGTTTAAATAACTGAAAAGATGCATTTGGATGTCACAATTACTTTACTAGCTTCATTAGTTTTCAACTTGTTCATTTACCACAATGATTTGGCCTAAAGACTTAAATCATAACTTAAATATTCCCCGACTTACTATAGTGTCGGGCGCTTGATGGAATACCCACCATCGTCGTCTATTTAGATATTTTTATATCTTTCAATGCTACCCAGGTCCCTTTCTCATAGGCGACGGGATTCATATTTCATGCATAAACAATATCCCGTCACTGGCGTGGGTATAGGGTATACGCTTATGGGGGTATTCTCCAAACCTTAAATATCAAGTGCACTACATATAGTTATTCACCGTATGATTATATTAAATATAGTAAATTAGGCCTTATCATTCTCATTCTCTTTGCTTTACATGATCACTTACATCCCTGGGATGTCCAAGTCAATGCATCATACAGATGCCTTTATCATTTTTACATCCCTTGGGGACGTCATACTTATTTACTTTACTTTATGTTCACACATAAACTCACACTTAGGATTCACATTTTCAATGTATAGTTACTCTTTCTTTATCACTACATATATAATCTTGCAATTAAAGTACATGTTCAAGGTGTTTCCTACCTCACGTGTCTAGATGTCCAAGCATCAAGGTCTCACGCGATTTCCCATGTTTGTCTTCACACGTACCACCTATGGTACACCATAGCACAAGCAAAGCATCAAGAAGGATGCATAAAAGAAGGTACAAGACCCTCTCTGAACCTCAAAGTCTAAAATAAAAGCCAACAGAAACTGTCCAAATCGATTGATCGATCTCCAAAATCGATCAATCGAAATTCTAAAATCGATTAATCGATCTCAAATCGATTAATCGAAATTCTAAAATAGATTGATCGATTTATCAAATCGATCAATCAGTTTCCCCAAGCCTTCATTTTCCAGTCACTGGGAGTGCTCAGACGATTAATCGATTTTCAATCGATTAATCAAATTTCTAAAATTGATTGATCGATATGAAAATCAATTAACCGGTTTCGGGTCACTTTGCCCAACTAACCTCCAGGCCAAAATTGATCGATCGATTTTCCAAATCGATCAATCGATTTGGTCAGAATTTCAGCCCATTGCGGGCATTTCTTCCAGTTTTCTTCCTCATCATTTTTCCTTCGTTTCTATTCTTTAATTCATTATTTAAATCATAATTGAATGCACAACAATATGTTCATTTGAATCAAATAAGAACTCACCTTTAATTAACCCTTCGCTGATTCAATGGTTTGGCTCGAAGGTTAGGGCTCCTAGCTTTGACTTCAACGATTTTCAATGCCTCAAATCCGGCATTAAATGCTCAAGCCCGTCATAAATTTGAAATCTGCATTAACTCCTAGCAATTTCTCCTTCCTTACTCTCTCTCTCTTCTTAACTCTTCTCACCAACCAAAAATAAAGAGAATGACTTCTCTTAAGCTATTAAACCCTCTTAACTCTCTCTATTGCTTGGTGTAAAGCATATACACCCAAGATAGGTGTATGCTACCTCTCACTTAGTTTTAAACTACACACACACTTACACACACTTACTTATAATATCAACCTAAGTTGAAATCACAGTCGTTGAGTTGACTTTCACTTGGTCAAACTTGCGACCAGTCGGGCATGCATCCCGAGGACACTGTTCACACTTAAAATTTGGGGGTGTTACATTCTCCCCACCTTGAGAATTTTCATCCTTGAAAATGTACCCAAAGGTCTCCGTTGTGGAATACCCACACACATAGATAGATGAGGTGTTATTGAAAAGAAATTACCACACACATAGACAGATGTAGTGATATTGAAGAATAGGTAGTGCACATGCGAGCTAAAAAGAGATTTCATTTGCCATAAGACGTAATGAACAAAATTCTAAAAACCATGGCATCCATGCCAAATTATTCGATACATAGAAACTTTCAAGTTACTTACATCACAAAAAGATAATTACACCACAAAAAGATAATTACATCACAAAAAGAATGCCATGAGCTCATGCTCACGCTGTCCCCTCTCCTGGCGGATCCGCTACGTCTGGCTGCTGTGGTCTCGAACCAGATGCGCCGGCGTCAGCTGCACCCTCAGCAGGAGCGTCAGGATTCCAAGTTTGCTCCTCCGCAATGCGTTGCTGGTAGTCATCTGGATAGATGTATCGCATAGTATGGTAGAAGAGAAAATTGAGGCGACGGTTCATTTGTTGGTTGTTGGCCTCCATCCTGACCAACACATCCTCAATAGTAGGAGCGGGACGGGTCGCACGACGACGGTGAGGTGGTGTAGAAGTAGTTGAAGGTGATCATGACAGAGCAATAAGTGGCACAATAGGTTGCCTCTCATGCGGTACTGGGTCATGAGGCTGCGCTCCCTCAATTGGTGGTATAACAGGTGGCTCCCCTCCTGCTGGAGGATCCTGCTGTGGTGGGGGCACAGGGCCAGCCTGAGCAGGTGCTGGTCCCTCAACTGGTAGAGCTCCCACCAACATCCGATAGCTACGGTCCCATGAAGCGATGGAGTAATGCTTCACATGGTCGGTGGCCTTCCGCTCAGCAGGTGAAATGTGATACTCTAGGGCGTCAGAGTAGCATTCGAGCATACTCGATATCAGGTTAGTGTAAGGCATATGCTCCTTAGGCCTCAATGGACCCTTCATCATTTTTTCCTTTATATAAACCATCCCCTCTATGACCAATTTGGTAGCATCGAACCAACGGCCTCGGTACGCTGCGTATAGGGCCTGTTGGACCAACTCTACACGCTCGGTACCATAACGCATAGGGTAAAGATTACACTTGATTATTGAATCAAGCATCCACATGTAGGGAGGTAAATCTACCCTCCGTATAGATTGCTCAGATCCCTTACTGCCTCCAGTCATCTCAACCATAATCGCTTCAAAAGGAACCTTTTCATCAAATGGTGGATAAAGGGTGGTCTCGGGTATGCAGTTCAGGTAACATTCGAGGGACTCGTGGACGTGACGTCAGATAAAAAGGTAATGTCGACCGTCAATCTCAGTAGTGATGGAATCATCCACTCGACCCGCCTTAAGGTTTTGATAAAATAGCTGCACGAGCCTCGGGTAAAAAGACTCGTGCAAAGGCTTCAAAAGATTGTCGAGGCCAACCTTGATGAGGTAGTGTCGGGCCCATTGGGTTTCGCCTTTAATGTCAGGATCGATAAATAGGGTCTCGTCAATGATATATTCATGTTAAAATTCCTTTGCCGACCACCATTCATTTGGTTGGGGCAAGTTTCCGGGTGGTGGTTGGGGTAATGGTGACGATTCGCGTGATGACGCGCCCGTCGAATCAGATGCCGAATCTGATGAAGATGATGGTGATGGTGAAGGTGTAGGAGGTGATGGCGCGGGGTTCTTGCGCCGTATCGGAAGCTTAGACATCGATTGCTTCGTAGCCAATAGAGTTCTAGGCGGCATTTTGGTTTAAACTAAATTTTTTTCCATAAAACTAGGGCTGTGATGGTTTAAATTGAAAAGAAATTCAAAATCTAGGGTTTACCTTATGCGTTTAATCTGAATGGGTAGGGATTTGATCCGAAATCGATCTAAAACGCCTCAATCCCTAGTGGTTTTGGTAGCAAAAGAGGGAGGAGAAAATGGTGCCCAAATGAAAAAAGAAACTGAAATTCGAATGGGAACCAAAAATCCCAAAACTGTTATATATAGGCAAAAATCGATTGATCGATTTTAAAAATTGGTTGATCGATTTTCATAACTAAAACTCAGTCTCGCGAAATAGATTGATTGATTTCTCAAAATTGATTAATCGAATTCCACTCGATTAATCGAAATTTAATGCCATTAAAATTTCAAAATTTCCACCTCACTGGCATGTGCCAGTCGTTCAATCGAACAAAATTGATTGATCGATTTTAAAAATCGATTGATTGGTTTTGACAGATTTTTCAAAAAAAATTTGCTTTATTTTTCCTTTCTTTTCATATTATTTCTTGGTCATTTGGTCCTTGACTTTGTGAAGCATGTACTGACCATCCATTTCACAACATGGTTACCATTAAGTCATGTGTTTCATTTCATAATGATGAGTTTGCAACACACACTGATCCCATTTATTCCTTGAGAGATACAAAAAGAAATTTTTTGGCATAAACGCACTACTTTGGATTACATAGACGGTTTAAATCTGCAAACATGCTTGCGATGATACAATCAAACTCTCAACTTGTCACAAACAAGTCTGGATACTGCTCTCTCACATCCATCTCTCTTTCCCATGTAGCTTCTTCGGTCGGATGATTCTTCCATCGAACAAGTACTAAAGGAATCACTTTGGTGCATAGCACTTGCTCCTTTCTATCCAATATCTCTGCCGGTTCCTCTATCATGCTCATATCCTCGTGCATTTCCAATGGCTGACCTCCCAAGATATGGGAAGGGTCATTCATGTACTTCCTAAGCATAGATACGTGGAAGACATTATGTATCCGATCAAACAACGGTGGTAATCCAATACGATAAATAACTTCTCCAACTCGACCCAAAACCTCAAAGGGTCCAAGATAGAGGGGACTTAGCTTGCCTCTCTTTCCAAACCTCATAACGCCTTTCCTATGCGACACCTTCACAAATACATGCTCACCCACTATGAAGTCTACATTCATCCTCTTGATATCGGCGTAGTTTTTCTGTTTGCTCTGAGCTACTTTGAGTTTCTCCCTGATCATACGAACATAAGTGGCATTATCTTCAAGTAACTCTGACCCCAAAATAAATTTCTCACCTATCTCTTCCCAATTGATAGGCGATCTACACCGCCGTCCATAGAGAACTTCATACGGTGCCATCCCAATGCTTGTCTGATAGCTATTATTGTATGTAAATTCGATCAACGGTAGATGTTGATCTTATGATCCCTGTAGTTCAAGCATACATGCTCTGAGCATGTCTTCTATGACTTGATTTACCTGCTCAGTTTGCCCATCGGTTTGCTGATGAAATGCTGAACTGAAGTCCAATCGTGTTCCCATGCCTTGCTGAAACTTTTTCCAAAACTTTGAAGTGTATAACGGATCACGATCAGAAATAATGCTGCTTAGAATCCCCATGTAGTCGCACGATCTTATACAACTCTGCAAGTCTTCCTGCCGTGTACATCGTGTTGTAAGGTAAGAAGTGTGCTGACTTGTTCAATCGATCTACAACTACCCAAATGGCATTGTATCTTTTAGTTATACGTGGTAGTCCAACGATGAAGTCCATAGAGATTGACTCTCATTTCCACTCTGGTATGGGTAGAGGCTGTAATAATCCAGCAGGGTGTCTATGATCGACCTTCACCTGCTGACACGTCAAACATCGTGACACATACTTGGCCACGTCTTATTTTAAATCTCTCCACCAGTAATTCTTCCTCAAGTCTTGGTACATTTTAGTGCTACCAGGGTGGATAACATACTTTGACTTGTATGCTTTATCAAGGATAGTTTACCGTAGGTCGGCATCATCTGGAATACAAAGACGACCCTTGAACAATAAGGAGCCATCTTCTTTAACTGAGAACTCTGGTTTTATGCCTTCAATCACCTCTTGGCGAATCTTGGTCAACTCAGGGTCTCTCATCTATAGCTCGTGAATATGCTCAAAGATTATCGGACTCACTAATATGTTAGCCAAGAAGGCTCCTGTAGCTTGTACCTCGATATTTGCATCATATAGTGAAAGATCTTCAAACAATTTCCATCTGTGCATCCCCATAATCAAACTTTCCAACTGAGCTTAACCCTTCCAACTCAAGGCATTGGCTATCACATTAGCCTTGCCTGGATGATACTGTATGGAGCAATCATAGTCTTTGAGAAACACCATCCATCTGCGCTGCCTCATATTCAACTCTTTCTGTGTAAATAGATATCTGAGGCTCTTGTAGTCGGTGAAGATCTCAAAGGTCTCACCGTACAAATAATGTCTCCAAATTTTCAGCGCAAATATGACCGCTGCTAGTTCTAGGTCATTTGTCGGGTAGTTCTTCTCGTGCTCTTTCAGCTGTCTCGACCCGTAAGCTATCACCTTTTTGTGTTGGTTGAACACACAACCCAAACTATTATGCGAAGCATCATTGTATACCGCAAACCCTCCAATGCCTGAAGAAATCGTCAACACTAGAGCTGAAGTGAGTCTCTTCTTGAGTTCTTAAAAACTCTTATCGCATGCTTCACTCCACTCAAATCTCGCGTCCTTCCGTGTAAGTCTCGTAAGAGGTCCCGATATTTTAGAGAACCCCTCTACAAAATATTGATAGTAGCCAGCTAGACCAAGGAAACTACGAACATCTATTACCGTCTTTGGTTGTTTCCAATTCACCACTACTTCGATCTTAATCGGATCTACTGTGACACCTTCCTTTGAGACAATATGTCCGAAAAAACTAACTTTTTCTAACCAAAACTCACACTTACTGAGTTTGGCATATAATTGGTGTTCACGAAAGGTTTATAGAGCAACTCTCAAGTGTTCTTCATGCTCCTCCTTTGACTTGAAATATATCAAGATATCGTCAACGAATACCACGACGCAGGAGTCTAGGTATGGTTTAGACACCCAATTCATCAAATCCATAAACGACGTCGGTGCATTCGTCAACCCAAACGGCATCACTAAGAACTCGTCGTGTCTGTACCGTGTCCTAAATGATGTCTTCTAGATGTCCTCTGCCTTGACCCTTAGCTGATGGTATCCAGATCTCAGATCGATCTTGAAAAAATACTTTGCTCCTTGCAGCTAATCGAATAAATCATCAATCCTAGGCAATGGATACCTATTCTTTATAGTGAGTTTGTTTAACTGGCGATAGTTACTGCACAGTCGCATTGACCCATCCTTCTTCTTTACAAACAAGACCGGTGCTCCCCACGGAGACACACTCGATCTTATAAACCCCTTGTCCATGAGCTCTTGTAACTGTTCTTTCAGCTCTTTCAACTTAGCAGGAGCCATCCTATATGGTACTTTAGAAACAGGCTCCGTTCCAGGTGCTAAGTCGATAGCGAACTCCACCTCTCTCTCTGGAGGTAATCCTGGTAACTCTTCAGGAAACACATCCTCAAATTCTTGCACAACTGTTATCTCTGAGACAATGTTCTTCCATTCCGTATCCGCCTTCAAGAATGCCAAATAACCACTGCACCCCTTTTTGATCAAGCGCTCAGCCCTGACTACAGAAATAAGTGGCATATACGTTGATCTCTCTTCTCAAAATCGAAATGATCTCCTTGTGTTAGGTCTGAAGATGACGACCTTGTTCTTGCAATCTATCGTAGCTCAATGCTGTAATAACTAGTCCATGCCAAGGATCACATCGAATTCTTTCATGTCTAACAGTATTAATTATGCTGCTAATTCATAAACGTCTCCATCATGAATACTCACTACTACCGACTTATAAACTAATTATGTGTTAACTAATTCTCTAGTCGGAATAGACACTGCTAGAACAAAATCCAACGTCTCCGAAACAATCTTCATTTTCTTTACAAACCTTGAAGTGACAAAGGAGTGGGTAGAACCTGGGTCTATCAATACTCTAGCTTCCCATGCTATGGAGCATCCCTTTTCGTATACTCGTAATGTACCTATAACATACGTGCATACAGATATAGTATATATTTACTTATCCAATTTAAGTACAAGAGCTAGTCTATATTATTTTCTAAATAAATGCACCTTCTCTATCTAAAATTTTAAGAAATTATAATTCTTTATTTAAAAGGAATCTCACCATGGATAACATCGTGTACATTCCTTGCTTCCTGGGTAGTGACTGCGTAAGCTCTTCCTTGCACGATCGGCTTCCTTGATTGTATAGGTCGTGGCATTGAAGCAGAAACCGTCCTCTCTTTAGCCATATCTGGATAGTCCCGAATTATGTGACTTATCTTCCCACATTTATAGCAACCTCGCGTGCCTTTCTTGCAATCTACCGTTTTGTGGGACTTGCCACACTTGGCACAAGTCTCCACTGTAGTCGACGCTGCTCGTGAGGAACCCTGTGTAACTGCTGCTCCTGTGGTGATAGCAGGGCTCTCATATCTCATCGGCCTCCCCGATACAAGCATTGGAAATCTTTGGTAATTCGTTTGCTGCGCCGGTCTTACATACCCTGGTTGGAATGGTTGCCTCTGAATAGGCGCTACGAACCTTGGCTTTTTGTTCACCGGCTCATAGTTTCCAACTTTACTTTGATCCACTCTTCCTCTTTCTTATTGATCCCTTCTTCGGTATCTATCTTCATTATCCTCCTCAATTACTAGGGCTTTGCTCATGACCTCTTCATAGGTCTTCAACTCAAATGCTGCTACACGTCCCCTGATGTTCGACCTCAAGCCGCATTATAGTCATTTTGCTTTCATCAAGTTCGTGACTACATACTTAGGAGCGAAGCGAGCAAGTCGCATAAACTCAATCTCGTACTCTCTAACTGTCATTCTCCCCTGCTTGAGCTGTAAAATTTTTACTTCCATCTGATTTCTTACAACTTCAGGGAAGTGCTGCTTGTTGAATTCTTCTATGAATTCATCCCACGTCCAGGGCAATCCTGGGGTCTCCTAAGCCCTAGTCCTATAAACGGATTTCTACCAAAGCCCAGCCTCCCCATCAAGCATATAAGATATCCAACGGACACTCTCGTCTTTCGTGCATGTAAGCACGCTAAACACCTTCTCTATTTCACTAAGCCAATTCTTTGCAGCTATTGGCTCAGCTTGTCCTGAAAAATTAGGAGGACGCATCCTCCTAAACTCTGTAAATGCAGAGGGCACTGGCCGTGTCAGACCTACTGGAGGTGTAGGTGGTTGTTGCTGATCACTGACATTTTGAGCTGCCAGAGATGCTGCTTGTTGAGCCATGGCTGTCGTCATAGTTTCCATAGTGTGCATCATCCTCTTACGCTCATTTCTTTCTTCATACCTTTCCCTTACTCTCTCCTGTTCCCCCTTATCTCTTTCCTGACGATTTCTTTCTTCTTGGTCCTAGTTCTCTTGACCACTACTTCCGGAAGCCCCTCTGCTTCCCATTGGCACTCGATTCGTAGCCGAGATGTAATCATCTCTACTACTCAAATTCCTCTCATGACCGCCCCTGGGACGACCTCTTCCCTTAGAATACATAACGGTCTGCAAGTGAAACCAAGGTCTTATTAGCAGAAGTCTCTATGCTCTGATAAAAATAAGAGTTGTCAAAATTTCTAAAAGAAACGGCTTTGATACCAACTGTGACAACTCGGATTTCGGTACCCCAAAACTCGTGCCATCAGCACGACCCTCGAGGTCGTGCCCCATAAACCTGCACAAAATATTGGTATAATCAAGCACAATAAAGCATAAGAATTTAATTTAACTAAATCTCCCATGCATTAAAGATATATTATTCTAATAAGAACCCAAAAGACAGTTCTAATCCCATGCCACTGCATGGGCAGAAGAACCGGCCCGAACCCTCGGTGAATAAAAAAAAGTCACCCCAAATGGTTCGCCAAAATATATCAATATAATATATTTACTCAAAAAGACTTGACATACCAAGCCGTACAGAAATCTCATAAAACCGAATCAAAGTACAAGCGGAATCTCCTAGAAGAAGTCCTTGGGAGGGGGCTCCTGCTCCTCTCCAGGTACGAAATCCGAATCTCCCGGATCAAAGTCTTCAAAAGTAATAGCAGTCGCAAGTATGGGACCTGCGACGTATAGTCTAAAGGGTGAGCTACATCATAGCTCAATAGGGAAACAAACTGAATTGAACATATAAGTTAGTCTCTCACATATATTCCATGATAATTAACAGTATGATGTATCAATAAGTTTTCTTGGAAAAATAGTTTAAATGACTGAAAAGATGCATTTGGATGTCACTATTACTTTAATTGTTTCATTAGTTTTCAACTTGTTCATTTACCACAATGATTCGGCCTAAAGACTTAAATCATAGCTTAAATATTCTCCGACTTACTATAGCGTCGGGTGCCCGATGGAATACCCACCATCGTCGTCTAATCAGACATTTTTATATCTTTCAATGCTACCCAGGTCCCTTTCTCATAGGCAATGAGGTTCATATTTCATACATAAACAACTACATCCTTGGGATGTCCAACTGGTGTACGGACTGGCCTCCGTACCGGTCACAGATATCTTGCCGCGTCAGTTGTGGGTCTACCACCATGTCGGTGGGGTATTCTTCAAACCTTAAATATCAAGTACACTACATATAATTATTCACCGTGTGATTGTGCTAAATATAGTAAATTAGGCCTTATCAATCTCATTTTTTTTCTTTACATGATCACTTACATCCCTGAGATGTCCAAGCCAATGCATCATACAGATGCCTTTATCATTTTCACATCCCCTGGGGACGTCATACTTATTTACTTAACTTTGTGTTCATGCACACACCCACACTTAGGATTCATATTTTCAATGTATAGTTACTCTTTCTTTATCACTACATATATGATCTTGCAATTAAAGTAAACGTTTAAGGTGTTCCCTACCTCACGTGTCCGGATGTCCAAGCATCAAGGTCTCACGCGGTTCCCCATGCTTGTCTTCACACGTACCACCTATGGTACACCATAGCACAAACAAAACATCAAGAAGGATACATAAAAAAAGGTACAAGACCCTCCCTGAATCTTAAAGCCCAAAACAAAAGCCAACAGAAACTGTCCAAATCAATTAATCAATCTCTAAAATCGATCAATCGAAATTCCAAAATCGATTAATCGATCCCAAATCGATTAATTGAAATTATAAAATTGATTGATCGATTTCTCAAATCGATCAATCAGTTTCCCCAAGCCTTCATTTTTTAGTTACTGGGAGTGCTTAGACGATTAATTGATTTTCAATTGATTAATCAAATTTCTAAAATCGTTTGATCGATATGAAATCGATCAATCGGTTTCGGGTCACTTTGCCCAACTAACCTCCAGGCCAAAAATCGATCAATTGATTTGGTTATAATTTCAGCCCATTGCGGACATTTCTTTCAGTTTTCTTCCTCATCATTTTTCCTTCGTTTCTATTCTTTAATTAATTATTTAAACCATAATTGAATGCACAACAACATGTTCATTTGAATCAAACAAGAACTCACCTTAAATCAACCCTTGGCTGATTCACTGGTTTGGCTCGAAGGTTGGGGCTCCTAGCTTTGACTTCAACGGTTTCCAATGCGTCGAATCCGGTGTTAAATGCTCAAGCCCGTCATAAATTTGAAATCCACATTAACTCCTAGCAATTTCTCCATCCTTACTCTCTCTCTCTCTCTATCTTCTTAACTCTTCTCACCAACCAAAAATAAAGAGAAGGACTTCTCTTAAGCTATTAAACCCTCTTAACTCTCTCTATTGCTTGGTGTAAAGCATATACACCCAAGATAGGTGTACGCTACCTCTCACTTAGTTTTAAATTACACACAGACTTGCACACACTTACTTATAACATCAACCTAAGTTGAAATCACAGTCGTCGAGTTGACTTTCACTTGATCAAACATGCGACCAGTCGAGCACGCATCCTGAGGATACTATTCACGTCCAAAATTTGGGGGTGTTACAATTGATATCTCCGATTAATTTACCGGATGTGAAAAAAATTCTGTAAAGAATGTTCCCCCAAACTTGAAGGAAAACACATCTATTTGCTTCTCAGAAACAAAATAATAAAAATGTTAGAGATGTTAGTAACAATTACACAGTTAGTAGAAAAAATTGAAAGTTAGTCATTGAATCAAAATAAAATTTTATATATTAATTCAATATTTACAATAAAAACAAAAACTAAGGAACTACTATAAAAAACTAATTACATAAAAGAGTATAAACCTAAAAAAAATCTAGACACACATTATCGATGGTACGGGCAACAACGTTCGAGAGAATGTCTTCGATAAAGATCAACCCTCAGCTTCTAACTGCTTGAGTAGAGTCTCTCATTCCTTCCTATCAAAGGAGTATCCACTCCCTGACAAGGTTGCTACTCCAAGAGTTGTCGAAGCATGCCCCTTTGTCTTCCAACTTGCACTCCCCCGATTCATCAACTGTATCCTCAGTGCAGTTGAGCGAAGAAGTTGAGGAGATGGAAGTGGACACCTCTCCCTCCTTCCACAAAAAGGGCACCTCACATTCCTTCCGTGGAAGAAATGCAATCCCACTGTGGAGGTCCTTTGAAGAGTGGGAAGTGAACACTTCTCCAGATCACCCTTCACCTATACTGCTCCCCTGCGAAGATCCTACCTAGAGATTGAAACATAGGCAGGTGGAGAAGATAAGTAATAGAGAAGGGTGGCGAGGGACGGCTCAACCCACCATCATCAGATAGGAGCTTGCATTTGGGGTGGGTTGTGATGGTATAAAGGTTAGGAAGTGGGAGAAAATGGGGTCTTGGAAAGTGATGTCGACTTTGGGTTAGGTTTAGAGTGAATGGTAGTTTCAGAGGATGATTAAACATCTTGAATAGGTTGTTGGCGCTTCAGATTTTCTATTCTTTGTTCTACAATCAGGAGCTCAGCTTTGTGTATCTCAAGGATTCTATCAAAGCATACTGAACTCACTCTGTTTGATTTCTTTCGCCATTAGGATTAGGGTATGAAAGGAAGAAGAAAGGGATGAATTTTTGGGAAGGCTGGTTTTATAGAGAAGGGGAAGGGTTCACGTGTCAAGGTATAGACTTATAGGCTTGGGTGGTTGGCAAGTGGAGATATAGAATGCGATGCGTGTCTGCTTCCTCTATAAATTAAATGGGTTCGAGTTCCAATGTAACCGATAAGATCGATCACTGGAGTCGCCTGTTCCCCAAAATTATCGTTTACAATTCTGTAGAACGAAAGTGAAACTCTATGACGCTTCAAATCGTACTTGCTACAATTTGACTCTACGAATCACGAGAAATCATAAATCCATACGAGTAAAGTGACTGTGATCAGACAAGAGAGTCTTTACGATTGAGTGTACTTGCGCATACTGTGAATCGTAGAATACTCTCAAAACTTAAGTTATATACATATGTTACATGTTTTTGCTACGAGTGAGTCAGTAGATCGACGGGTTCTAGAGGAATTTAATTAAAAATAGAGGGAGTTGATGTGTCTCCCTTAAACATACATCCTCTAGATGTACCAATTGCATATGAAGGTAGTACGTTACTCTCTCTTTCGAAAAGGATTAGCTGCTCAGTTAGAGTTTCTAGCCTTACGACAGATTGCCGAGGATGATTGAGTAACTGTGTCTGGATGCGGCTATGTTGCACCCAACCATTTGCTATTTGCAATAAGGCATCCTTAGTAGCAGTAAAGTTTTGTGCTCTAGTGGGGTAAGAAGAAATAGTTTGAGGTCGGGAAACTGCCTGAGTTAGGCCATGGTTAGGACTACAAGCTTCTCCTTTTTGAGATATTGGGTATGATTTTATACCCACTAGAGATTGAACTTTTGTTTTCCAAAGCTTCAGCCTTAGAAGAATTTTCATCATTGACTTTAATTTATATAATCTTCGTTGCTTAGGAAGTATATTTGTTAAAGTTTCCGAATCAATCTCACCCGATGCATGTTGTTGCACCGGTTCCTCGCTAAGGGTCTCAAAGAGTTCCCAAGCTTATTCTGCTGTCAATTTATGAATCATACCGCCACAGGTCACATTAGTCCTATGTCGGGTTGCATCTTCAAGGCCTTCATAGAAAGTGAGCACAAGTTGCCAATGCGCAATCCCATGGTGAGGGCACTTGTACAAAAGATCCTTAAGACGATTCCAACAATCCTGAAGAGATTCATCCGGGAATTGATGGAATGTTATGATAAGGTACTGAATTTTACTCGACCTGCAGATCGAAAAGAATTTTATAAGAAACATACATTCCAGTCATTCCCAATTAGAAATCGAATTATGAGGCAAAGAGTTTATCCACTGCTTTGCTTCGTCTCTAAGGGAATATGCGAACAGTCTCAACCGAGTGGATGCTTCTGTTAAGTTCTTTATTCGAATGATAGTACGTACTTTCACTAACTTATTTAAATGCAAATAGGGATCTTCATCCATTATCCTATGAAAAGTTGAAAGTATTTGAAGTATATTGGGCGTAATTTCAAAAGTCCCATTACCGTCTGTAGGGTGTAATTGAATGCATGGGAGAGGTGTAAGAGGTGTTAGAGCATAATACTCCCCCATTGTCTTAGCCACGTATTGGTCTCTTCCTACCATAATAAAATAAGAGCAGGATGGTTAAAACAATTATTGTAAATATCTATTTTGATTTTATTTTTATATAGTTTTTATTCTAGAAAGCAGGGAGAGAAAATAAATCTAAGCTTCAAGCTTCTCTGATCAGGGGAAGTTGAAACTCCGATTCGTAACTCCGAGTAATCCTGCAAAAGCCTAAGAAGTGATCAAAGAAAGTTGAAAAATATAAAAAAGTATAAAAAGAGAAAGATAAATACTTATTTTCTTAAATTAATATAAATAACCTATCTTCAGTAGCAACGCCAAAAACTTGATCACGCTACTTTTATGTATCTTTAATTAAGTCTTAACCTATTGGAAGCGCACAATAGAAATTGTAGAGCTATTATAGGATCGTTCCCATGAAGATATGATTCTCTATATTAACTTAATTTTTCTGAAAACTTGTATTTATCTTTTAAGTTACTAAACTACTGGAAAATTATGAATAAAAGAATTGTTTCTTAATCTAAATTATAGAAAAAAAAATCCTAATCCTCCTTCAGAATATAGTCGTCAATCACAATCTTCAGCTATCGAATATTTATGAATTTAAACAGTACCGTTACACTATATATCAATTTGCCCAGCATTGGTCGTTAATCAATACTAAAATCCTATAAATACAAATTTAATCTAATCAACAATCTCTTAAAACTTGGGCATCAATCAAATTCTGAAAAATTGACAAAGGAAAAGGCAAAATCGTTACACTAATCTGTAAACTTCAACCTGAGCCGTCAATTCAAATTAAAATTCGAAGATATTTAAAAAGCAGGAAATTGCAATAAAATAAATCTAAACTATAAAGTAATAAAATTATATCTTTCACCCCTCAACCGCAATCGTCAATTACTTCTGAGAAACTATAGATATCTATTCTAATCTTCAGCTCCCAATTGCAGTCATCAATTGCTTTTGAGAAACCTTGGATATCTAATCTACAAAGCAATAAAAATCTACTCTAAATTTGATCGGAAGAAAACTCAACCTCAATCGTCAATTGATGCTGAGATTTCTTTGATGCTTATTCCTATACCGGACTCTCTTATTTATAGATCATAAGGAGTCAGTTTACAAAACTTCTAATTCTAATAAAAGAAATAACTAAGCAAAAATATCCTAATATAACTCTACTTCTAACTTTATCTTGCTTTCTTTAGTTGATGCACTTCTGGATTATTCAGTAGTAGAGATCTTTTGGAGTCTATCTTTATTAATCTTCTCAGATCCATGATATGCCAAACTTCTAATTCAAGAGTTCTTCTAATTCAACGCATGGCGGTATAGATCTTTACGTGATCCGCAACAACATCAGTAACGAGAAGTTTTCTCTGTAAAATCGTAAATCATGATTTTCTTTCTTCTATTATAGTTTTCTTTAGAAAATCGTAAATCATGACTTTCTATTTCTCAACATAGCTTCTAGTGAATGATTCTTCATAATGATCAATCGCTTTTTTCTTTTGTCGCCTTTCACTTTTGAACGTCTTCCGGAGAATCGTAAATACCGATTTCTTATTCAACGCTCAATCGTCTTTCACGATTTTCTGGCTTTTGGTATATAGCGAATCAATCGTCTTTTTATTATTCTTTTGAGTTTATTTTGACGAATATTAATACTTTGACTCTCTTTTATTGATTTTTCTTAATATATGCACATCATTAACTTATTAGTAGCAAACTAAGTCCTAACATCACTAAATTAAGGGTAATAAATTGGTATATTATGTGACTGATCAGGGTTATATTCTGATTTTTTGAAGGTACTCTATTCAATATATAACAAAATATAAGAAAAGCTTTATCCCACATACTCTTCGGTAAATCAGAATTTAACAACATAGCATTTATCATATCTACAAGAGTACGGTTCGTCCTTTTTGCAACTTCATTTTACGGAGATGTATAAGGGCGGTAACTTGATAGATAATACTATGAGATTCATAAAATTCATCAAAGTCGTGTGATCAATATTCTCCACCCCTATCACTCTATAAGACCTTAATTGAAGTCTTCAATTGATTCTCAACTTCTGCTTTATAAATCTTAAATTTGTCAAATGCTTCATCCTTTAATCTCAATAAGTAGATGTATGTAAACTTAGAAACATCATTAATGAAGGTAATGAAATATTTTTTACCCCTACGAGTTTTAATATTTTTTAAGTCACATATATCGGAATGGATGAGGCCTAATTTTTCAGAACTCCTTTTTACACTTGAAAAAGGTTTCTGAACAATCTTCGCCTGTGCACAAATTTCACATTTATCTAAGACAGAAGTATCATATTTAGGAATTAAATATAAAGTTATCATACTCTTCATAGAAGTAGAATTTAGATGTCTTAATCTACCATGCGAGAAACTAAAAGAATCAACGATATAAGCAGAATTAGAAATTTCATTCACAATATTAAGTTTGGTCATCTCATTACAAGAGTAACCCTTACCTAGGAACATTCCATTCTTTGATAAGATTAATTTATCGGACTTATAAACCATTTTGATGCCATTTTTATTCAAGATGTCACTCGATATAAGATTTTTACGCATATCAGGTACATAATGAACCTTCGTAAAAGTGACTTTTTTACCTGAAGTGAACTTGAGATCCACTGTACCAATTCTAAGAACCTTTGCTATGATATGAGTACCACGTTGCATTGCGCCACCATTCATAGGTGTGTATGTTTTGAACGTTCTGCGGTCGTTGGATATGTGAATTGTGGCATCGATATCCAGCCACTATCCTTCATCTTTCGTCAGAGAGTTGACTTCACCGATCATGGCTATGATCTTCTCCTCTATGAGATTCGCTTGAGATGATGCTTCCTCCTTTTTGTGAAAGCGACAATCTTTAGCAAAATGACCAAATTGACCACAAACATAACAAACTCCATATTTCTTAGATTTGTCCTGATCATTTTGATTGCCATTGGGTTTCCTCTTGAACTGATTTTTATTCTTATTTGACTTCAAATTTTTATTTGGTTTAGAATCATTTGATTTAATGTTCCCAACCAAATTTATCTTGGGATCAACTCTTTTATCATCTTTAGAATATCGAAATCTTGATTCTTTCTCAATTGGTAGATGACGTAACAGTTAAGTCATAGACAAAGATTCATTCTCTTGTTGATGATTCATCTTCTTTTTATAGTCATTCCAAGAAGGCGGTAATTTAAAAATTATAGCGTTAACTTGAAATTTCTCAGGAAGTTTAATTTCAATAGAACTAAGATGATTAATAATAAGTTGCAAGTCGTACACTTGCATAATAATAGACTTATCATTTTTCATCTTAAAATCAAATAAATTACCAATAAAGAAAGTACGATTTTCAAATTCTTCTACTTTATATTTCTCAGCAAGTGCATACCAGATTTCTTTTCCAGTGGGCACGCTGACGTAGATATCGTAGATAGAATCTGTGATCGTGTTCAATATATGACCCTTGCATATGTAATTATCATCTTTAGGTTTCTTTCGCACAGTAATGACCTCTGGAGTGTCGTCTGATTTTGCAGGCGGTAAGTCAACAAAATCATTGTCTAAAATATATGTAACATTCAAGGTGGTGAGGAAGAATAAAATCTTCTATTGGTAATAGATAAAGTTCGTTCTATCAAATCATTCCAATCGCACGGAATCTTGATTCATCACTTTGATTGACACCATAGATGCTTCACTGTCGCTAAATTAACGTTTAGAATTGTTGAAAAAATTATTGGAAGATGGAAGCAAAAATAAAGGAGATGAAATCAATGGTGGAACTTAAAACATGCTAATATGAATGCTTTCTCTAAATGTTATTTGCCTCCTTCTAGTTAAAATCGCGATAGCAAAAAAGTAGAATAGCAAACACGTTCTCAGGATACAACCAAGCTCAGCCCTCTGTAATTCTTTTTGTGTCTTTTTTTACTCACAAAAAAAAAATCTAAACACTACGTAATATATCCAAAAAAGAAAGAAAGAAAATTTTATTTTTTGTGTCTTTTTTTATATCTTTCTAATGGAGATCTTATCTCTATTTATAGAGAAAATCACCATTGGGTATTTTCAGATTATGGTGAAAAGATTTCAGATCTGTGTTTTTTCAGATAACGTAAAAAGATAAATCAATTTCACTTGTGCCTTTTCAGAGAGTTATCTTTTTAGATAAAGATAAACAATAAGACATCTTTTCATAAAAAAAAGATAACTGTTAAAACACTTTTCACAAAACTATTTATTAAAACATCTTTTCATAGAAAAAGATACTAGTTGTTAAGACACTTTTTCGGAGAGAAAAATTCTTTAAAAATTGTCACGCTTATTTTTATCACAAGAAAAGTGTATCTTGAAATAAATCAAGAAAGAAAATTATTTAAAACTCTTTACAAAAAGAAAAATTATATATTGAAATAAATCAAGAAAGAATGTTATTTAAAACTCTTTAAAATATACAACAATCTCCTACTATTTTAAAAAGTTTTTAAAAACATATACAATACTAACCAATACTTCAAAAATGCCTAAGCGCTAGTGGAGCGGAAAGTTAATTTCTTATTACTTTGGAGTCATAATACCCTCTATAAGGGGCTTTGAATCCGAATTTCACATTTTTAGGGGCTCTGATTTCTATAAAATCATATTTTCAACAAAATTCATGTAAAACGAGGCTCTTTGTTTAGCTAATAATGGATGAGTCTGTCTTACATTCTAATTGAACAAGTGATCTTTGGTGTTGGTTTAGACGTAAGGTAGGTTTTCTTCTGCCATGGATGAGGGCATGGTTCAAAATTTGGCCAAAATCTTTATGTTTCGGTTTCGATTCCCACCGAAACCGAAACGAAAACTCAAAATTTCGGAAAATGTATGTATTGGCACTACAAAAAATAAGACTACTAGCGATAGTTTTTTACAGTAAAAAATTACCGCTATAACAATAAAACTATTAAGACTATTAGCGACAAGAATATTAACGACAGTTTTTTATTAATAACGAAAGTTTTTAGTAATCTTATTTTTTTTTAGTGTGTGAGGAGGTTGAAACCCTAAACCCTAAACCCAACGAAACCAAAACCAAATCCCATTTTTTGATTCTTGGATGAGGGTGATCTTGTTTTAAGATGAAATTCAAAATAATTGGGCTTAGAAAATGTGGAAGCAGTGTTATATTTTAGTTTTAAAAAGCAAAAGTTATTGCCAAATCCAAACGAGTTAGTTTCTTTCACATGCAGTCTGTCGCTTCTGACAGTTGGATACCTAAAATCCGGGGTACTTTTCGTGTTCTCTAGAAAATGACTGATATACCCTTTTTAGGAAATCCCTAGAGAGTAGGGCAGTAGGGCCTCCCTTAGGACACCTCTTTTAATTTGCCTTGGTATAGCCACCTAGGGTAGCCGGCCCGTTCACTCAAGATAGTGAGCAGGTTATTGATTCAGTACATGAGGCACCACACTGGTGCCACATAGTGCCATCTGATTACCAGCTTGAAATAGTCACAAAATGATCGGCTACCATACCATACAGTTGTCCAATTCTATTGGTTTTAATCGTGAAAATCATTAATTGTATTGAATCAGATGATGGAGATCGTGTATAATGTTTGTGGTCATGGGTGTACCTTGAGAATGGGTTGACATGTCACTTTGAGAGATGTGTACTATGTAGAGTCAACATCTATAATTTGATAAGTGGGCTATGATCTCAAAGATTTTGTGGGTTGTTAGTTGCCAAAAAAATAAAATAAAAAATTCAAATCACTTTAAAATGAACGGCTGCCATACAAATATACAAAATTCAGTATTAGCTTTCATTTTAAAGTCTTTTGAAGAATCTAAATATCAATAGTCATTACAACACACGGCACACACGCTGGTTTCACTTCAGCCCAGATCAAACAATTTTTTTAAGGGTAGGGAAGTAATTAACAAGGGCAACATGGGTTTTTCATCATGACTGCCTTAAATTAGAGGAAGATCACTTTTTATCCCAATCTTCCACATAATAATCTTGAGATCACAGGCTATTTATCTGATCGGTAGATGTTGATTTCATATAACACACATCCCTAAAAGTGACCATGACCATGGGTGTACTATTAGAAGGGGTTATGGGGTTACTTTCGGAGCTGTATATTTTATGGAATCAACATCTGATTCATGATCTATTGCTTAGAAGATTGGGACGAAATATGATCCCCATCGTTCTGATTCAAGGCACTCTAATGCCACACACTGAAAAATCCTTGTTGCCCTTACCTGGATTGCAAATACTCGTACCCTTTTGTTAGTCCCACAGTCAAAGACTAGCCTGAGATCCGTGACCCAATTGTTTTCTTTTGATTCAAGTCCTAATGTCTCATGTACTATATATGACATACATATATAGAAGAGACTGTGTATATAAGATATTAGATCATCACCAGCTATTAGATGGTGTTGACAGCATGATCCAAAAAGAGAGGGCAAATGTGTAATTTTGCTATAACGTAAGTAGCAAGCCCAAAGGAGCAAATCTAGCCTTTTCCCAAGAGGCTCGCCTTAATGGACGGAGGGTAGAGGGCAGAGAGCTTTCATTTATATATTTATTTATTTGCAACTGTATAAAAGACAACCAAAAACCACCATCTGCTGCCTTTCAAATATGGACAAAAACACCCGCATCAAACCCCTCCGGATGCTGCCAAAGTGTGATGATGGTGAAAGAGAGACAAGACTCTGCTGAAACGTCACCTTGTTTAAGTAACATCAAACCGAGATGTGGACCGTACAAATATCACATACATTATTACGCAGCGACCAGTTGCACACCGGCCTTTTGTGCCGTTGAGAATTGTCCAATTGGTGCTTCTGTTTGCGCCCACCCATTCTCCTAAAGCCCCATGATCTCAAGATCATCTTATAGGTGCGCCAATTGGAATACAAAATTGACCGTCTTATAAGTGCGCCATGATCTCAAGATCTATTGTGTGGAAGATCAGGGTGAAACATGATCTCCAACATCTGATCTGACACAATCAAAGGTTTTCAAAGGGTTTGGGATGTGGGCGCTTTCGGAGTTTGCATAGGGGACAAACAGAGGTACTCTTGTCGAATCTTTATTTGCACCTACTCAATGACAAAACCGGTTTATCGGATTGAATTCGACGATGGAGATTGATTTTCATCCCAACCTTCCTCACAATTGATCTTGACAACATGGGCACACCATCATACTGTCAGTTTTATATTTAAAGTGGCTCAAATCCTAAAATCATGTGTTAGCGTGATGTATCCTACATGATTTGGGATCTATGTCACATGGAATTCAGAACCGATGGTCTTATGGTGCACCCATAGTGTCAAAATCAATCATATGAAAGATTGGGGTAAAAATCAATCTCCATCATCCGATTTAAAGCAATAAATATATTTACAATGTAGGCTCCCTCAATAATAGAGTAGGTGTGAATAGGCCTGTAAAGATGTTTGTTGCCACTGATTGGCATGACACAAGATCTCTATCTTCTGATTCAACCCGATCAACCATTGATTCAGGGACAAACTTTGATTTTGTTGTTTCGTGGTATTTAGTTAACCACTAAATTAAATATGAGCTTTAACTATGTTGAACCAGATGATAAAGGTGTATGTATGTCAATTAAGGTATCAAAAGTCAAAACTCGGCCGATATATATCTGCATTGCTAGAAATTTGTGCCAATACATACCAAGTATTAGGGTCGTATTGGTATTGGTATCAGTGGATACTGTATCCGTATCGAGTGTTAGAGTTAGTTTATTATTAAAAAAAAAATGTTTTGATCACTCATCCCATATGTTTCGACCGATGCGTATCATTCTAATGATCGGATGCCTTGCCTTCCGTATTAAGCAACATAAATCTTTACATCATGAACTCGAAGTCTTAAGGCTTAGACCGTGTTCTACATCTAACAACACAAATCTAAAGATATAGTCTTACTTTGTATGCGATGTGCAACTCTACAAATCTTGTGTGCAAGTGAAACCTCTCATTATTAAATAGCTATATTTTTTCAGCGTTCCCAAAATGCCCTTATGGGCTGGGCGCGCTTTGTCCTTAAGTAAACCCCACATTGGGGTGATTCTTTACTTTCTCACTCTTGCCCATTTGCTTTCTTCTTCTTCGTTTTCCTTCTGTTTTTTCTTGTGTGGTGGGAGATCGAGTGGCAGGCGGTGAGATATGGTGGACGCACTACCCTTCAGTGCACGGGCTTGGTGTTGTTATGTAGAGAGAATGGTTCTGTTTAGGGTTTGGGGGAAGTGGGTAAGGGGCAAAATGGGCATTGTGCGGCGAGCCATCTTTGCTGTATAGAGGGGTGGAGTGTTGGTGGATCAGAGTGGGGGTGATATTGGCTAGACGGCTCAATCTTCTTAAGCTAGAATGTGTTAATTTGTTCCACTGCAGGTTGGCCTCTCTCTCTCTCTCTCTCTCTCTCTCTCCTTTTTTCAATGTTGTGTGTGGTGCAGATAATGGTAAATTTTTTTCAGAACTAGAGAGAAATGTAGTAAGGCAAGAAATCGTTTCGTGCAGCTATTTAGATGAATTCATCGATGATCTCCCAGTACTCAGTGATAATATTTATTTAACTTTTTATTGGTAGTATATTAGGCTTATCAACGGTTTTGTAGTCAGATAATACTGTCAAATTATGATTTTCACGAGTTTTTAAGGTCTCTGACATATGGGGGATGTTAGCCTTTGATAGTAGTATGGAAAAGCTGTAACATGAATATGAGAGAGAGAGAGAGAGAGAGAGAGAGAGAGAGAGAGAGAGAGAGAGAGAGAGAGATTTCCATTTACCTTTGTTTTTTTTTCTTTGGTAGAATATTTATCCATCTAGACCATGAGACATGATCCATTTACCTTTGTTTTTTTCGTTGGTAGAATATTTATCCATCTAGACCATGAGACATGAGCTGTAATTTGATGGTGTTTATTTATAACCATGAACAACTCGTATATGAGTGCTGGCTCCTTCTATCTACTTTATTGTTGAATATGGATGAGCCAACGGCTCATTTCAGACAATGAGCTGAATCTTTTCAGCTGTTCAGTGTGTCTACCTTGAGAGACGTGCAGACTTTAAAGATCATAGATATCCGTGCAATTAGCTGCAGCCTTGCATATGATGTTTGCTTTAACTGCCCATATATTTTATTTTCCAAAGGGTTAATTGCACTATAGTCCCTATGTTTTTTCTGATATTATATGCAGGTCCCGTGATTTTCATTATTTGAAATTCATCCAAACCCTTGGATGTCTTGTGCATTGGAGCCTCTATACTAACCTGAGGTAACCCAATTACTCTTTTCACTTAACTAGGTATGATTTATATACTGGAAATATCAAATTTGCCCTTCCTTTAGACAACTTGGGTTGGTTAAAACTTTCCCTCTTCTTGCGTGAAAGGCGAACTTGGGGTCTGTGATGACAGTGGATGATCAATGTAAGCTGAAGGAGAAGGTACAATAAGTGATTGTGGATCGACTGGGTCAACCCAATAAATGGTAAATATGATCACTGTCTTTAAGTTTTTACCCAACTTTCATTTCCTCCATTGATCACTACCTTAAGTTTTCACCGACTGGTATGTTTCTTTCATTAATCCCCAATTAATGCAAGATTGATGAAAATTTGATCCAGTTACTCTACTAATTTCCACACAATAGATCTTGAGATCATGAGCCTACCATCAGATGGCCATATATTGATTCCACATGACACACATCCCAAAAAATGAACATAAATCATTTTTTATGATATGTTGCGATTGCCCACTTTGTGGGATGTGTGCGTCGTGGAATCAACATGTGACCTTTTGATGGTAGGCCCATGATTTCAAGATCTAGTGTGTGGAAGATTGAGACTAAAAATGATCGCCAACGTTTGATTCAAAGCAGTCAACGATATTTCCTTTGTTTAAGTGGTGTGGTAGCAACAAATATGTGTAGCACTAACACTGCAATAACCTGCTAATATAATTGTGTTTTTAACAATACAAATTGCATTATGCCATCATTCCTAGTGAAACCCATTGGCTACGGACACGTTTACTGAAAGCACCTACGTCCGAAACCGTACTAACAATCAAACACACCCTTACTATTTTCTAGTCAATACCTTGTCTGGCGACCTTTCTTTTTGTGATGATTTTATTAAGGGTACTTCTGTTCGCGCCTACACATTTACTGAAAATGCTTACGTCCAAAACCTAGCGCAACCCATTGGCTGTTTGAAATCAGGCGATGGAGATTGGATATCACCCTAATCATCCACAAAACTGATCTTGAGGCCATGATCTTACCATCAAACGATCAATTTTTTATTTCACGTCGCGACAATCCCTAAAAAAAGGGTTGTAAATTCATGTTTGAGCGCCTTGTGATTTTAAGGGCATCTTTTTGGGATCTGTGCCACGTGGAAACAAAAACAAACCGTCTGATGGTACACACATGGTCTAAAGATTCATTGTGAAAGATTGGGGTGAAAAACGATCTCCATCGTTTGATATATTTACCATTTATTGGGTTGACCTAGCCGATCTACAATCGCTCGTTGTACCTTCTTCTTTAGCTTACATTGATCATCCACTGTCATTCCAGACACCGAGTTCGCCTTCCACGCAAGAAGAGACAAAGTTTTTACCAATCCAAGTTGTCTAAAGGAAGAGCAAATCTGGTATTTCCGGTACATAAATCATACTTAGTTAAGTGAAAGGAGTAGTTGGGTTAACTCAAGTTAGTGTAGGGGCTTCAATGCACAAGACATCTAAAGGTTTGGATGAATTTCAAATAATGAAAAACACAGGGACCTGCATATAATATCAGAAAAACAAAGGGTCTGCGTGCAATTAACCTTTTTCCAAACTCCAAAAGGTGAAATTTTTTGGGTATGGCGCATCCGATTGGTTGTTGGTTGATCAGACGTCCATTAGACGATAGAGGCTGATGGCACTGCCACCTCTGATGCTGCTGACTACCGTGCTATATAAAGTTAGAAGACACAGTTTAACACTTTCAATGGTGAGCTGTCTTTTCTCACGTAAAATTCACTTTACAGGTAAAAAAATATAAATTTTTTAAATTGTAAATGAATAAAATTTTGGTGTAAAATAGCTGTTTAAATCAAATCTGAATGTCAAAACGGGTATTAGTTAGGAACCACCTTTAATGTAGACCTTGATTATGTTATTATTATTATTTTTTTCAGTATGTGTGTTACGTGGACTCAAAATTTGAGCGTAACATAGTATGACTATGATGCAACGATTTATTGTGTCAGAAGATTGAGATGAAAAATAATTGAAAAATAATCTTTATCTTCTATTAGAAGTAGTCAAGGATATAAACATGTGTAAATCAAGTTGAAAAGGAAAATTTTTGATTAATTTGGAGAATTTAACCACCACTATTGTCACCAATGTGCAGACCTTTGGGCACACCTGCATATATTGTGGTGAGCAGGGGAAGTTACCCCATTTAGCCTTTGGAAACCAATGTTTATATATGGGCAAAAAATTAGGTTAAATTAGGTTGCATTTGGGTTAGCTTAGCTCTTATAAGAGCAGCTATGCCTACTCTTCTTTCACATAAAATCTGTTCTGGTATAGAACAAGCAAAGATGAATTTTAAGTGAAAGTATGTTTTTGACTTTTCGAGGGGCTGAGATTGAATCTGCACTCTCATTGTTCTTCCAAACATAACACGCATGGAAGCTTTCCTTTGTCTGCTGATCTGGTTGAAGTGAGACATTTCTATGTGCATTCTAGGATGCAAGTTCAGGTACCTGAATCGAAACCTAAATTTTTGTTTTTTCGGTTCAGCGGGAACAGAAATTGAACCGGAATGGAATCAATTCGGTTTTTTTTTTCAAAAACGAAACTTGAAACTTTCAGCTTTTTTGGTTTTGTTCAAGTTTTTGCATTTTTTGGGTATTTTATGTCGGATCTATTGATCCGATTGTCCAAAATAATTGCCCTAGAATCTAGGCATGTGATCAATCAAAACAATAAATCAACAATTCATAAGTTAAAATATATGTGTAACTTATTGCGAAGATCGTGGTCGTTGATTCAAGTCGGAGCTTTTCCTGCAAAGAAAGATGAAAGTGGCTCTATCTGCCTCTCTTGTTATACTCTTTTGATGGGATCCAGATCGTTCCGATTGGGACTACATTGACGAGTTAGAGTGATGAGGTGCACTTTGATTTTGTCACAGCCAGAGTTACTTGTGTGCAGTTGAGTTGCACGTCTGCGGTTGAAATGTGATTGAGTCGCACGCAGAGGGATGATACTGCTGGGTTAGTGGGTCGATCCGAGGAGGATGAACGCTAGTGACGTTCAACATGAGACGTTGAGTCACATAGATGCTGAGAGCACCGTTGCCATGTTGGCATGGAGTAAGGAGGATGCTCTGTTCTCACTTCGTGATGCTTGTTGCCCATGAGGACTATACGTTGCGGTAGCGGGTCGGTCCAAGATGGATGAACGCTAGTGACTTTCGATATGAGACGTTGGGTCACGTTGGTGCTGAGAGCACCGTTGCAATGAATGGCAAGGAGCAAGTAGGATGCTCCATTCTCATTTCATAACTTGTTGGCCATGAGTGCCACATATTGAAGTAGCGGGTCGGTCCGAGGCGGATAAACTCTAGTGATCTCCAACATGAGACGTTGGGTCACATTGGTGCTGAGAGCATCATTGTCATAGATGGCATGGAGCGAGTAGGATGCTCCATTCTCACTTCATGAGGAAGCTGAGATTTCGGAATCGGTCGCTGGTACATGTAGGATGCTCCATTCTCACTTCATGAGGAAGCTGAGATTTCGGAATCGGTCGCTGGTACATGACGTGAGGGTTTAGACCGCTTCTATGTGACAGTGTAAGGGATTAATATGTTGTGTTGGTCTAGGATCGAGGTTACAGTTAAGCGGGATAGTGCGAGAACTGGATTGGGCTATGTTGAACCGGAGAAGTGGTCAGAAGCTCGGTGCGTTGTTCTGTGACAACAAGGCATGGTCTGTGAGAGACGGACGGCTGGACGGCTGGACGGCTGATCCAGCGCGGCTTTAAAGGAAGTCGATGCGAGAACCAGATGGGTACCTACTAAGGAAGCGAGTCCTAGGCGATCGTCGAAATCTTTGGTCTACGAGAAGGGCCGAAGTCAGTTTCTGAGCACGGCTGAGGCAACGTAGTTAGAATATTGAATCGGAACAATTCAAGGCAAATGTGTGATGTTTCGGGGTGAAGAGGTCGATGTCCGAGGTACCAGGCATGACAGCCGCTAGAAAGTGAAGGCATTGATGCACTCGTTAAGACACTTGAAGCATACACCAAGGTAGCGAATTGGACCGTAAGTCGGGTTGCAAGAGGTGACTCGATTCACACTACGGGTGAAGACAGAGGTCGAGGTACTATAGTGTGAGAAGTGTGAAGCTTCATTAATTGAGCAAGGTGCTCATAGCAGACTCTTGGGTGAAGACACAGTGGTGCTGAGGTACTAGAGCGCTGCAGGACAGTTAAGGGCTTGTGATGCTGAGCAAGTCCCAAGGTCCAAGAAAGTTGGGTTCTATTAATTGCTACAGTCGGAAGATATAGGCAACATTGGGACTACGGTAGTAAGAAGCATGGTGCTTCATTGGGTTGAGCGTGGTCGCTTACCGGCAATTTCTTGGGTGAAGACACATGGTGTCGAGGTACTAGAGCTGCAAAATTGCTCTAGGCTGAGACAGCTTGAGTGGCAATCTCGTGGTTGAAAACATACGTCGAGGTACTGGAGTTTTACAAATCAGACGCGGGTTGAACTCTTGGGCAAAGACATAGAGGTGTTGAGGTGCTAGATGCGGCAGTGCAGATGAAACCTACTCTTGGGTGAAGACGGACTGTTAAAAACTTAGAGAACTGCGATGCGTAAAGAGTCGCGTGGACTTGGGGCCAACGATGTGAACATCAAAGGCGCAATTTGCTTGATTTTGGCAATCTATTCAAGTAGTAGCCAAAATGATGCTAATGATCAAGTTGCTTCTGATTGTATGAGGAACTGGTATATAAAGATACCTGGGTGAAATATTGATCGGACCAAGTTATTTAGAACACTACGTGGGGTGAAGACACAGAAAATGGTTGAGGTATTAACACAGAATGTCAGATGAAAGCAGTGACCTGGGTGAAATATTGATCGGACCAAGTTATTTAGAACACTACGTGGGTGAAGACACAGAAAATGGTTGAGGTATTAACACAGAATGTCAGATGAAAGCAGTGAAGTATAGTAGCTGTGATTCAGACGCGAGTTATGTTTGGGTGAAGACCGAATTTGTGTCGAGGAACTGACGTATGAGCTCGAGTATTGATGAGAATGTCAACGCATTAAGTTGTGACGTGGTCACACCCCTAGTGCATAGAGATGCACATCGATCAACTAGCAGGCAAGGTGAGAGGGCATTATAGCTAGGTTGAACCAAAGATAGACATGAGAAACATGGTCTTAAAGACATGACCGATGCACTAAGGTGTTTCGAGGGCCCAATTGGTAGGCAAACTCTTGGGTGAAGACATGTGGTGTCGAGATACTAGAGCGAGTCGTGATCACAAATGCTTGTGCATGGCATAGTGACAATTAGCGCTGTTGCGGAGCCACGTGGAAGATAAATGTGTTGCTCGTTCGTAGGCGTGGATGAGACAACTGGAACTAGCGATGAGGTGCAAAACCTCGGGGCTAGGTACGTGTGGAGACTTTGCATGGGGTGAAGACGAAAGTCGAGGAACTGATACGGGTCTTGGTATCAGCATGGACATTGACACAGCCAGATTGGTGGATGTGGCATGGTCATTCCTTTGAGATATTACATCAACGAGGACGTTGACCTTATTGAGTCGGGGAGGATGTGACAGCCTCATTAATCTGGGTGTCAGCATGAAGGCATGACGACCTTGGAGCTGGGCATTTGGCTAGCAAGAAGGTAGGCGGACCTTGGAGCTAGCTGTGTAGCGTGTGTGGGCGGAGGCACGTCGCCTTGTGGGGCGTGCATGTTCCCCTTATGCATGGTGCGACGGTGACTCGAGCTAAGTTGTGATCTAGTGTGGTGACTAGACGTGTGATGGGCTTGGAATGCGGTGTGCGGTGCTCCGCGTAGGGGCATACAATGTGGTCCCAAGAGGGCACGTGATGTTCTGGTGCCATAAGGCACATGAAGCGGTGCCATGATGGCACACGACATCTAGCTCGTACGACAAGTGATGTGGTGCCAAGAGGGCATGCAATATTCTGGTGCTATGAGGTACGCAACATCTTGTTGCCATGAGGTCATGCGATGCGGTGCTACGAGGGCAAGCAGCATCCGGGTGCATTGACGGACCCGATATAGCGTCGAGTGGGCATGAGACACAGTCACGACTCAGACGTGATGTGGTTTCATGAGAGTACGCCATGTGGTGTCATGAGGGCACACGATATGAGGCCATAAGGGCCTTGCGACATGGTCGCGACGCGATCGCGACACAGTGCTATATGGGCATGAGGGCCTCACGACGTGGTCGTGACGCGATATGGTCGCATGTGACGCTAATGCGTGACCTCACAAGGCGTGTGGGTGTGGAAGGTGGCACTGTGTGCCACAGACAGATGTTCGTGTGCCACAATTAATGTCAAAACACTACCTTGGAAGGTGTGTGCCACGGGCAGAGGGCCGTGTGCCATGATGGTATGTCAAACCAATATGTTTGAGGTTCTTCTGTTGGATAGCTCAAGTTAGTGTTTAGACCATACTTTGGGGAAGGGAGCTGTTGAGCTATTCTCCCACACATGGGGCCTTGAGTTGCGAGACGAGCGCATGAGTTTCCTAGGTTAGGGGTATATAGCATGAAGAGTTATGCCCTGCCTAGAATTCCATCCATCAAGGTATTCTAATAAGAATAAGAATCACATGTAAATCAGGAAACCTTGAGGTTTCATTTAGTTTCCAATAATACCATTTATTATTTCAAACAACTCCAATCTAGGGTTTTATAAAATCCTAGTGTGTGGGCACAAAAAAAAAAATAAAATTTGAGTTTCCATAAAAAATTCTAATAGTCTCCCACTTGGTCTACATGCGGACTATGGTTTTAAAAATGACTATTATTGGATTAGACAATCAAAACGAGTGCAAATTCATAATGTCCCGTTCCATATTCGTCGTATGTTGTTTTGACATCCATAAAACTCTGGCTTGTGAAATACTTTTACCTAATTCTCAGAACAATGAGTTATTAACGTGATGTCTAATTATGTTCAACTCCGAACAAATTCAAAAGAGTACCAATACTCACAGGTAAGATTAATGTAAAATCTCATTGATTCACTCACCAAGGTGCTACCCAAAAAATTGTGAAAAATTTCACCCATAATTTGTGAAAAACTCCACTTAGAATATATATATATATATATATATATATATATATATATATATATATATAAGACAAATTTTTTAAGATGCATCAATAATAATTACAGTTAAGAAGTGAGATAACTCGCATTCAAAATACAAAGTTTCAAACTTTATCAATCCCTTACGGTGATAATCGTGATGTAACAATAGAACTATATAACCATTAAATAATAACTCATGTTCAAATTATATTGTCAATTTTAAAAGGAAATTTTCATAATAAATTGTGATAAAATATAAATGGAGGTCCCCACTCCATAATAATTTACAAATATATTCTTTTAGCAAATAGTCTTATCGATATATCTATTATTTAATATTAAACGTTACATCACAAAATTATGTCTTCAACCATAGAATCCACTAAAAATATAAACATGATAACATGTTATAAAAAAAAGTCTAAAAGACCAATGCCCACAAAGGACTCCAAAATGATTATAAACCATTAATATCTATCAAGGACAAAACAATTCGTATTAGGGGCATGAACGAACTAATTAGAGTGTTTTATCATGTGTAAATAATTCACTCTTTGGGTATATGGATAATGTGCAACATTCAGCATCACCTTTAGGCAGAAACTGAGTGTATAATATATCCTCTCTCTCAAGGCGTAAAAAAATGCATGTAGACCTAATCACTTATGTTTTCGGTTTGATTCCGATGATTCACTACCTCTGGGCAAGAGAATCATCATTCCCTTTTCTTTACACTTACGACTATTCTACTTACCCCATTACACGAAATTAATGAATCACTTTTGGACAGAATCAATGACTCCATGTAAATCAGTGTATAAGGTGATCTTAATGAGATAAAATTTCAAGATTCAAGAAACAACAATCTCTATTGAATGGTCACCTTTGGGCAGATTTAATCATATTTCAATTAATCTCTTGAACGACCAATTTAGTGGTCTTCCTTAACTCCATTAGAAAGACCTTGACCCGATATTTGTAGTCTCAAGAGTTTAACCAACTCACCGTAAAGTGTGTGTTTAACATGCAAATAGTCAATAGTGCCACAAAATAATATTTTAAATAATGAGTGATGTCAAAATTAGTCATAAACACATTCACTTAGGCTATAAGAACAATCTCATAATCCAAAAAATATATGTAGCACTAATATATTAGACACGGCATTGGGTCACAAAAAAAAAGTTTATTTTATGACATAGTCATTAACTGTTGGCAATAATAAGTTCGAAGCATAAGCCTCGACGAGTAGATTGAAATTGATTACTCATGAGGAAAAACAGACTAAAAAAAATATAGGCTGATACACCCAAACAAAGAAAACCTTTCAATGGGGCTAAATTGAGTCCTATATAATAAGCTCAAGCTCAAGTTCATTTTGAGGTTATAGACGAGCCTAAAAGACCGAGAATAGTTAACCACAGATATGCCCACAGCAGTATAAATTCCAGCAATTTATGAATTCCCACGAACCTTATGAGCTCATTGTAGTTTTTCAAAAGATACTAATACCTAGCTCATTAAGTAGATCACAAATATTAGGCCAAAATTGACCATTTACCGTCCAAAATCAGCTTTGAAAACATAATTTAATAAGTTTAAATATAGCCTAATAAAATTTGGGTCATGCCCATGCCTAAGTTGACTCAATGCCCAAACGTAATGAATTTGAGAGAGAGTCTAAATTGTATTTGTGAATGGAGGCCAACAATATTATTATGCAACCCTTTTGTGTTTATATTTCAGATATCTCCTTTTGTTAACTAGTAGGGATGCAAACCCTAAACCAAACCGAAAATCGGCCCCTCCCGAATCGCCTTGAAAATCGACTTAAACCGAACCGAATCGAATTGAAGTGAAATCGGTTTGGTTTTCGGTTTGGTTGGCTGAAAACTGAGAACCGATTAGGTAGGTTGAGTAAACCAATTCATTAATGGGTCAAAATCGGCCCGAACCAGACTCGAACCAGCCCAAACCGATCCGAAACGGCTCCCCAAACCA
Organism: Chloranthus sessilifolius; assembly: GCA_021018995.1. NCBI lineage: Eukaryota > Viridiplantae > Streptophyta > Magnoliopsida > Chloranthales > Chloranthaceae > Chloranthus > Chloranthus sessilifolius. The sequence continues at coordinate 24,239,097 of CM037597.1, read as the reverse complement.
AACCTACACTGAACCGGTGCCTTAAAGGCTTTTTTCCTTTTTTTGTTCCTCTCTCTCTCTCTCTCTCTACAGCTGTCCGCCTGCCCCAAACGTCCATCACTGCAAGTTTGCAAGACTGCAACACGTCCAAATCTCATAACTCATTTATATATAATATTAATAATATATATATATATATATATATACTAGTAAATAGTAATCTAGTATTATATATATACTATTAAAGTATATTTACTTAAAACGATCCGACCCAACCCGAGCTCCCTCCCAAATCACCTCTCTCCTCGAGCTCCCTCCCAAATCCCAAATCTCTCAACCGGTCCTCATCAGAAAAACAAACATTCCCAAATCATTTGCCTCTCAAATCCCAAATTTTCTTCACCGCATCTTGTTGTTTGGCGATCGTATTCGTTAAATTCGAGCCCCAAGCGTAAGGTCGTCGTCCTCGGCGTTGTCGGTGGCATTAGTCAAACTCTCCCTCTACTATATCGCCGGAACCTTTGGCGTCGCTGCCAACGTCAGCCATTTAAACACCAGATCGGAGGTCGCTGAATAAGAGGTCGCCTGGTACAAGACGCATCCCTTTTTCTATTTCTTTCTCTATATGGTCGAAGATCAACTATGGTTTCGGTATTTGGAGGGGTTCGATCTCGCCATCATTTCGACCGATGTTTCCTCGAAAACTGAGAAACCGACTTAACCGAATACCAAAAATATCGGTTTCAGTTCGATTTCGGTTTGGGCATTATTGCGAATTGGTAGACTGAACCGAATCGATTCAAATTTCGGTTTGGTTTCGGTTTGTAGTGTACCGAACCGAACACTGGAAAAATCGGATTCAGTTTGGTACACCGAACCTGCATCCCTATTAACTAGTCGTGAGTTTATGGATAGAAGGACGATTTTGCCTTTAATGAAACCAATATTCTAAAAATACTATCATTCTAAAAGGCCCTTCATTCATTTATATTTACAAGTCATGCATTAAAGTTTACCACTATTCTAAAGGGCCCTTCATTCACCTTTATTTACAAGTCATGCCATTATAGTTTGCCACTATTCTAAAGGAGTGCCTTTAAATCCACCCACAAAATCTTTGAATTTACCTACGTTGAAACACATTGATTGCATTGAATCAGACGATGGAGATTGTTTATCATCCTAATCTTTCATGAGATTGATCTTTAGATCATGGGTGTACCATCAGACGATCGATTTTTTATTTCATGTGGTATATACCCATAAAAGTGACCTTAAAATCAATTTTAAGTGTGCACGTAATGTAAAGCCACTTTTCTGAGATGTGTGTCACATAAAATAAAATACTGATCGCCTGATGGTACGCCGATAATCGTTCGATTCAATTCAGTCAACGTGTTTTAGTCTGGGTGAACTCAAAGATTCGGTGGGTGGATTTAAAGGTATTCTTCTAAAAGACCCTTCATTCACCCATCAGATTTAAGACCCATCAGATGGGTGATTCCCTCATTAAAACATGCCAACGTTTGGACGAATACTCAATCAGTGGAGGATTTGTGGCAAACGGTGCACTTATTCTTGTAAAGAAAACCTTCAATCTACATATTCCACTCAAAATACCTGACCCTCTAATTTGCTATATGATTCAAGACTCATCAGATGAAAGACCGATTGATATTGATCAATACTTACTGATATAATTTTTTTCTTAGTATTGGCCGATACTTACCGATACAGTTTTTTTTCTACATGTTTAAAATAAAAGACTAATTTGGTATTGGTGATATTGTATCTATATCAGTCGATATATATCGTTGCAAGATGGACCAGTACTTGATACCGATACCGATTGTAGGTCAGATTAGCCAAACCTTGATGCTTCTTGTATCTGGTCTTGCATTACGGACAAAATTGGCTCCCATCTTTCATCTTGTACTCATAGCATGGTCTACAAATAGAGAAGGGACAGATATCGCAGGCGATGAAGATCTCACTATCTACAGTCTTGTTGACATTGTCGCCACAGAGCTAGCAAACCTGATCGATCTCCCATTTCAAAGGTTTTATCACGATTTCATTATAACAAAAGAGGGAAGTACATAAATTGTAAAGAACGACTTCAAAATCACTTAATTAACAACCAAATCTATAGCTTCAAACACTTAGAAAATTTTTATAGAATCTGCCTTTCCTTTTCTTCTTTTACTTTAATAAATTTTCTTACATTTTGCCACAAGAACACGAATTTCTTCGTAATATAATATGCCAGAAGCTAAGAAAAATCCACTCCATAGCATCTTCAAGGCATCTATGATTGGCATGCCCTTAAATCAAAGTGATCGAAGACGTCACATTGATGCTACACAAGACCCATCAGATGGGCTACCTTTATATTACCAAAATGCATTCCTTGTATGAAGATATGCTATCAAAATTGGAGAACCTGTGTATTATTTGGGCAAAATGCATTTACTTGTATGAGGATATGCTATCAAAATTGGGGAACTTGTATATTATTTGGGCAACTGCATATGCTATCAAAATTTTCAGACCTACATAGGATCAATATAAATCATTTACAAAAGATCATGTGAGACCATCAAGCATTGGTTTATCATTTAAATGTTCAAAATAAATCATAAAACACACTCGAATACGATCCATTACAAAGATAATGAGGACTACAATTACATATAATGTCAACTATAACAACATATAATGCCGACTACATCAACATAAAAACTAACGATAAAATAATATAAAAGTGTTAAAAATGCACAATCAGCTTGTGATTGTGAACAATCTAAAAAGCAAGGAACCATATCAATATAAAAAGTTTTAAAAACTCATCAATAGAGACCGACAAAATATTTCATATTTCAACCCCAAATAGGTCCATGACCAAGTGTCGCTTGAAGTTGAGCCACGTTCAAAGTTGCTTGAAGCCGAGCCACATTCACGTCCATGGTCGCTTGAATCGAGGCCACGTCTAGAGATGCTTGAGAGTCCCTCATCATTTTCTTGGTGGCTTATGACTGAAGGATCCTTGCATTTCCTCCGATTGTACCCACCCTTGTTGCAATTAGAGCACTTCTTTGAAGACTGTACTCTAGTATGAGTAGATGGTTGCTCATCTTCCTCTCTCTCTATTTCTTTAGTCGGCTAGGTGGCCGACGCGCATGTGGTGGTTTGTAGATAATATTCGATCGAGGCTAAAAAATTTTATCTGACAAGGAATGACAAATCTCCGGGTAAAAAAGCTTGTAGACATCCACTCTATAGTAATGCGAACAATACTGTTCAAGATTCAATCTTTCATGTATAATACATGACATCGCATGTATGTAAGGTAACCCTGATAATTGCCATACGCGGCAAATACACGTCCAACGACCTAAGTGTATGGTATGTCTGAAGTTACCAAGAACGCCACCACAAAATGGGTTAATGCATCTCGAAATGCATAAATCAAATCATGCATTATACCAATTTGTAAAATCGGTTTTGCCTTTTTCGTTAACAATAGTCCTCTCGAGACCGACATTTTTTTCATCATCGTTTATCTCATCCTCACTTTCGGAACTGGAGAACGACCTCAGGATCCTCATAATCTGACCACTCGTTGGTTCGCTTCGAATTTATTTTAGTTCCTCCATCCATAGATGTAGCATTATCGTTTGAAGACTCTTCTTCAACATAATTATCCTCGCACTCTTCGTCTTCATAGTTTGCATCATATATATCCATGTCTGCGTATGTGTTAAGTGGATTTGAAAGTTCTTCAAAGTCGACATAGATGTTGATAGTTTCCTTCATATCATGTCACTCAAACATGCACATCAGATCCTGGTCAGTCAGAACAGTCACCAACTCCTCACCAGGAGTTGTACCCTTGTAAATGTACTGAATAGTTGGAATGTACTCCTTACGGCAACTGCATATTTGTATCACATCGGTCATCATGACCAAGTATGATATTTGCTCACGATCCCATGCGACCTCCTTGCATTTCCGACTGATATATCTACTATGACTTTTTCGACTGATGAATTTACCACCCTAATATACTTTAATCCTTACGTACTCATCAAAATCTGCTGATATTTTTCTAACCTACTGAACAATAAAAAATATGCCAATTAGCAACCTTGAAAGAGTAGAATGCAATGATATAATTGATATGTATTTTAAATTCTATTCTAATCATTTTATATGAATCAATATCCAAAAATTTGCCCAAATTTTTTTATATCAAGACCCTAAAAAATACACTTCTCACCATGCAATGATATATATATGTCACGTGAAACATTTTTCTATGTCAAACAGACATATAAAAATAATTAAAAGCAAACCCTGTTACTTATTTTACCATTTCATATAAATAAATAAATAAACAATTCTTAATTCTTCAGATCTAATTTTGTTTTGATTATGGATTTAAACATAACAAAAAAAATAAAAATCGTTTTAATCACAATCAACCAATTACTACCCAAGGAACCCATACAATTAGTTTACTAAAAATTAACCATCTCCAGGCCAATAAATTGGGTTTGCTTTTGGGGAAATCAATGAATTGGGGATGGGGGTTCCGAAGTCCGAACTCATCCACATTCAAATGAAACCCTTAATCTTAAAGAAGATTGGAAGGAAACCACTAAAATTTTAATAGTTTAATTCCCAACAACATTTTTCGGGACTCCCAATATAAAAACCCTCCAAAATTCCACATACCCACAAAATCTATTAAAAAATTTAGTTATTTTTCTAAGAAAGAAAAAAAGAAATCAACTAATCTCTGCTAAGCTTTATGAAATAGATGGAGAAAAAAATAGGTGAGATAATTACAAACTCAAAAAAGATTTCAACAAAATAAAAAAAATAAAAAAAATTGGTTCATTCAAAAACCCAACTCTAAAATCTCTTAAACAACGAACTACAGATGGGGGTTCCCACTTCATTATTTAGATACCCAACAACATTATTTAGATACCCAATATAAGAAATCATCAAAATTTTGGATACCCAAAATTAAAAATATCTCAAAATAATAGAAAAACTCACTAAAAATTTTAGATACTCAAAATTAAAAATCATTCCAAAATTTGATTATTAATCTAAGATGAAGAAAAAACCACAGCGAGTTCACAAAATCCAAAAAGAATTAAAAAACAATTACTTCTTCCCAAAACCCAACTCGAAAATCTCATAAAAAATATACCTTTATGAGATTTTCTATGATCAAGATCCAAGGCGTTATTGGAACCAGGTTTCCCCACAAAGGGTTCTTCATTGGCAGAATGAGTGAAGAATAAGCGGAAAACTAGAATGGTCGCAAGAAGTGAACTGATTAATTTGACAAATAAATGTTTGTTTTTGAAGCTTCAACGGGGAACGATGGGTTTTTAGGGTGCTGGAGATGGAAGTTCAAAGGGCCGGATGGTTCCTTTCCTCAAACCTTTGATACCAAAAAGCTTCCGAGGGGCATTTTTGATTTTCCGTAAATACTAACCGTGGGTTAGCACGGCAGGGGTATATGAAACCCAAATGCAAAAGTAAGGGTTGCAGTGGCAATAGCTATAACTGAGGGGGTTTGATGCAATATCGGCATATCTCAGGGGCATATGCAAAAAACTCAAACTAGTTTACTATGTTACTTTATTAGTCATTTGGTGGACGGATCATTCGCACGCTTTATTTATGTATAAGCATATCAAAGTATTGATACTCCAAAAAGGCTTTATATAACCTTGTGCTTAGTGCCATCATAGATAATCGTACCATTCATCTCTACTTATCAACAGATATGTTTATAATGTTCATAGCATCATCCCATCCAATCAATCGTCTACCGTTTGGACGGTCATGATCAAATATTCCACTTATCAGATGATCACAACCACCCACTAAAGAAACACCAATTTACATAATTTTACAAAGAGACCGACATTGCTGATCCCACTTAAGCTGATAGGGCCATGATCGCCCACCCACGTTGGGCTCACCTTTGAGCAATCCAAATAGTACAATTGGCCGCTCATCCTTATCGAGAAAAAATATAGGAGAGATGCTCTTATCTTCAACCATTTTTAATACTTCAATCAATCATGGGCCAATCCAGATACCAATTGTTGGATCTATTGATCCGACTGTCTAAAATAATTGTCCTAGGATTTAGGTATATGATCAATCAAAATAATAAATCAATAATTCATAAATTAAAATATATGTGTGTACCTTATCGCTAAGATCGTATTGATTTGAGTTGAAGCTTTTCCTGCGAAGAAAGATGAAGGTGACTCTACCGCCTCTCTTGTTATATATGTAGCATGAAGAGTCATGTCTAAAATATCGTCCATTAAGATATTCTAATAGGAATAAGAATCACATATAATCAGAAAACTTTGAAGTTTCCTTCAATTCCCAATAATGCCCTTTATTATTTCAAAGAATTTCAATCCAGGGTTTTATAAAATCCTAATTTGTGCGGGCACAAAAAAAAAAGAATTTTGAGTTCTCATAAAAAAATTCCAACAATGTAACCTATTTTTTCTGTTTTCTCATCTTATGTAATTGGTTTTGGTTTTCGTCACCCAAAACCAAACTAAAATAGAATCAGTTTGGTCTGAATTGGTTTTCGGGTCAGTCTGAACCGGTTCTGTTTGTCGTCAGGTTTCGGGCCAAAACTTGCATCCACAATTCTAGTTATGAACACGGATACTAATAGAAGAAAGGTGATGGGTTGAGCCAAAATGCTATTTCCTTCTGCTCCTCGGACAAAAAATGTGGTGGGCTCCCTTTCAGGGGGGCTCTTTTCTCCAGCAGGACTGCAGTAGTAGCAGTGCAATCTACGCATGAGATTTGGTTCACAAGGGACACCAAACTTATAAATTAGTAGACCTGAACCACCGGACCGTTAACGGGTCAGGTCGATCCGATACCCAAACCTCGCAACCTAGGTTATTTACCAGGTAAGGCACATAAACTTGGCTTGTTCAGTTGGGTTGGGTATGAGGCATTTGACCCAACTCTCGGGTTATGTTGGGTCAAGCAAAAAAAATGGGGTCTGATCAACCTGACCTGATATTTTATTTAAAAGGTTGGTGGTACTACCACACCACATTATGTTACAGCCACCTCGGTTATCATGTGGTAAAACCGTTGACTACTATAAATTACATGATGGAGATAGTTTTTTATCCTAATCTTCTATACAACAGATCTTTAGATCATGGACCTACCATGAGACGGTCAGCTGTTAATTCCGTGTGGCACATATCCAAATAATTGAATGTGATCACAAAGAGCCATCAAATGTGATTCACACTTTTTGGGTTGTGTGCCAAATGGAATCAATATCTCACAGTTTAATGCTAAGCCCATTATGTTAAAATGTACGCTACGCTAAGCTGATGATATCAAATTGTATTATATCGAAGATAGGGATGAAAAATGATCTCAAACGTCTGAATAAGTTAGGTGGCTGTAACATAAAGGGCGAAAATGGGCGCACTATCATAGGTGGCTGTAACATAAAGGGCGAAAATGCGCGCACTATGATGGTGCGATTATTTAAGTTTTAACATACTACTTCAATTTTTATGTAGCGTATGAGTACAAGAGGTTTGATAGATTATATTGTTCTGTTTAAGATGCAAAGCATAGTGACAAATTTTGTTTTCGGCGATATTTAAACTTCATAAAATTTTTATTTATTATTTAAAAAATAAATTTTTTTTATTAATTTCGATGAAATTTCGCCCGACCCCTATTTCGATAAATTTCAGAGAATTTTAGAGAAATTTGTCACTATGATATAGACATGAACTCTTTACCATTATCAGATCTAACAATACACATTCAAATGATATTAAATTTTTATTTTAGCATGCAAAGTACACAAGATCAAACAACTTTAGAATTAACTTTCATCAAATATATATATAGGGTAATGATCACTTGATTCGAGTCACGTATGAGTCGAGCTGGTGACCGTCAGATTATATTACAGTCAACATTTGACTGTGATCAACGATCACCTGCTCGAGTCTCGCATGATTTAAGCATGACTCGAGTCAGGTAATTATTAACCCCTCTATCTTTCTATATATATATATATATATATATATATATATATATATATATATATATATATATATATATATATATATATAACTAAACTTTGTTGGTCGACTTTAGGTGGAATAATACCTTATAATTATTCCAGTGACACTGTACACTTTAAAGAAATATTTGACAAAGATGAGAGCAACTACTAAGGATCAAAATTCTGTTTATATGGGGATCAAAATTTTAGCAAAATTGTCGATTTTTGGTTTTGGTTTCGGTCATGCCCGAAACCAAAATTTCGGCTGAAATTTTGATCCTTGGTAAACATTTCAACCTTTCTAAGGAGGGATGATCTAAGTGAGACTTCCATTTATGAAAAGACACATTAGCAAGATGTGTCGGTCTGTGGAAGACTGATGCGTATCAACCAATACCGATGCGTATCTGGTGTTTTAAAAACAAACTGATTTCCTTGTGTAAGGTATGTCCTATGTCTTATAATCTTGAGATCATGTCTAAACTTGTCGGATTATTTCGAAGTTTCTCTAAGCCGAATCATTCCCGACCCCGATTTGGTCACTGTGCTCTAAATAGGGGTATATTCTGTTCGGTTTGGTCGGATTTGGATCAAAGTCACAAACCAAATCGGTTCTAATCGGTTTCTAAATGTTCAAACCAAACCAAATCATCGAACTCTTAAATCAAACCAACCCGATCGGATTCGATTTCGGTTTGGTTTGGTCGGTTTCGATTTTCCTATAAGTTCTACTTGCACATAAATTTTTTCCCAATTTCTCAAATTGTTTTGTACTTTTACTAGTCGTTTACTTTTATAATCTATTCACCATTTTAAAAACAGATAACAAAAATAAATGCGTCACATTCACTCTAATTATGTGAAAAGCTAATTTTGGGCGCAAATTTTGGACCGAAAATCTGAGGCCCAGTCATCTACTTGACTCAAGTTGACCATCATATATATATATTAAAAAAAATTCCTTACAATTGGTTTAATTTGGTTAGTTTCAGCTTGAGAAGGTCTGGAACCGAAACCAAACTGAACTTTTCGATTTTTCTTTTTGCCAAACCAAACCTAAACCGGTATCCATCCAAACCGGATCAAAACCGGCGATTGAGTCTGATTTGGTCGGTTCGGCCCAAAAAATACACAACCCTAGCGCTACATGCTTAAATTACTTCTATTTTGTGATGGGATTGATAAGTGTCATCATGATCCTAAGAATATGGAAAAAAAAAAAATAGACTTTAGGGGAGCGAGCAAAAGTCCAGTTATTTATGTGCACTAAAATCAGTGAAAGTACTCTTCTGACCTTTTACTGATATGGGGGTTAAAAGTATTCGTGCACAGCACATCCCAAGGTTGGTTGATGGATATTGACCCGAGCACTAACAACATTGCTCGAACTTGGTACCTAACCTAATATCTACTCAAGATTTTAGAACTTTGAATTCCACACCTGTTCTGACCCGTGGGAACTTGCATAGGCTGTGTTTGGGTTAGCTCTTGTAAGAGCAGTAGCAGAGCAGCTCTCTCTCTCTTTCTCTCTTCTCTGACAGAGCAGTTTTATCACATAAAATACCTCCCTGTCAGAGCAAATGGGGGTGAGGAACTGTATTACCAAACATGAAAGAAATTTTCTGTTGGAGCCAAAGAGCAATCGAGCTGCTCTTTGCCCTGAAAGAGCTAACCCAAACGCAGCCTTAAAAGTTTTTTCAAGGAATTTGTGTCTGTATGATATGTGATTTTAGGGCTCTGTGCCATGTTGAATAAAAGACTGACCGCTTGATGTTATGCTTATGGTCCCAAGATTCATTGTGTGAAAGATTGGAGTGAAAAATGATCTCCAAGATCTGAATCCAAGGCAGTCCGCGGGTTCAAAGGGTTTCGAATGTAAGCGCCGACAGAAATCACGCAGAGGGGAAGATACCCCCTTTAGAAAAATAAATCCAAGTCCAACTAATAACATCCAAGCATTGGAGCCATCCAAAATATGCAATCCAGAAACTTTTATATATACCATAAAATATGAACATTCATTCATCTATGTTTGTATGATGAAATCAAAGGGTTCAACCAAGGATCAAAAATTCGGATTTCGTTTTGATTTCGAGCTCGACCGTAACCGAAAATTTTGAACCTACTGAAATTGAAAATTTCAGCCGAAATTTTGAGCCATGGGTTCAACAAATACACTGAAGAAGATTTTCAGGCCAATCATTCAAGTGAACTCCTTACTTGATGGCACAAATCACACAAAAAAAAACAATAATAATAATTCAAAATGAGCAAAAAAATTGACATTTGTGTAGGGGAAGGCACCAAATTGGGTGCTACTACCCAACACCAAATCGTATATGGGCTGTTTAAGGTCTCCAATGGATATGTCCAAACTATCTCAACCAAACATTCCATTATGTTCTCCTTTATGCATACCACTTTGCGTAAGTAACTTACACCTGTCATGGAAACCCATACTAATCGGCGTTGCGCTCACCCCCGACCTCACTCCCCAATGCCAATTACCCAAGGCGCACATAGGCTAAGCAAGTCTGTACTTACCCCGGACCATGCAGTCTCTGACAATGTGCCCTACGGGGTTCAAGATCCGAATACCTCCGATATAACAAAAAAGAAGGATACCAAGAATGGAAGCTGAGGACCAAACTGATCGCAGGCACAAGCTTACTAAATGTTCAAGACTAACCAATTTATGGATCAAACATAAGTATATAACTCATAAACCATTCAAAAGGGAATGATTAGTTATCTTCAATCCCTAGCAATATTGAGGGGATGATTAGTTAGTGTTTTCATATTCCTAGTAAAGGCAATCGGGTTCGAGATCTGCTACCAAAACAAGTGTTCAGGGTAAAATCTATGCATTACATCAATCAACTCTAATTACGAAAACTCGTAGAAAGCATTAATTAGTTCTCAATTACAGGATTCGATCATCCAACTGCCACAGGAGGTATCCCACCAGCTCTTTTCTGTCAGCCAGGTTCTATGTTACTTAATTCGCTCAATTCGTTTTCTAGCTCGTAATTCGCGATTCACTACTCTCGTGTGAGCCCGATTTGCTAGGGGTTGGACACTTTTTTAAAAGTATTGTTCACTGGAACTCCAGTTCACCCAATTCACTCATTATGTCCGAATTGGACCAATTCAAATGGCGAATTGGTTCGCTCCGAACCAATTTACTGTTCTTAAGGTAGAAGCGCGAATTAACTAACAGAGGTCAGGTGACTAGTTTGAAATAAATTGTGTTTACCCAATATTGCCAACTATTGCAACACTTACCCTCTTAGTCCAGAACAATGCCATAGCCCATAAATCATATTTATATTGTTCCAACAGTTTTAGTTCAAGGAAGGTAGAACTTCTGCCTTGCAAAACATAAATACTTGAAATTATATCTTCACAGAGAACCCACACCTTATTGTTTTCACAATTAATATAAAAAATTTTGAAAAAATAATCCGAACGTGTACAGAACTTTTCACTCAATATTCGCTTCATTTGTTGATTCTCTGAATTCTCTTGAATCTAATGGATTAGACAAATTTTTATCATTATGCTACTTTCTTTAATCATACTTCATATACTTCTTTAGGTTGTAAATTGTTAATGCACGCGGACTATGTAATACACTTATTTTATCAGTTAAAGACATTGTTTTTAATTTTAAATTAGTTAACATATATTTTTCATATATGTTAGTAGTTTATTATTATTTTTATAATCCCAATTTTTTTTTTTGTATTTTTTCCGGAATCTTCCCTAAATTAAACAGAACTGACACCCCACCCAATGATTGCCAAATCAGAACTTGGTTACTATGATGCTAACTGACTTCCATTAATAAGCTTGATATAAGCAAAGGAGAGCGAAAGTATAATTTTTCAGGGTAAGTACTAGGCTTTTGATATTTCATTGATCATAATATTTATGTAAAAGCCATACTTCACAGATCCTTAACAAACTAAGGAAATCTTCTATAACCAACCAAACGAATCAACATAGCCAAAAAATTGCTTTCAGTGGGAACAAAGTTCTTTAACAAATCTCCATTGTCATCGCCAGTCACAAAATACGGCATTTTCGGGGAAAAAATGCCTATTATATGCGTCTTTTTTACTCAGTACTAAACCTGTATTATTAGGGCTGCAACAGAGCGGAGCCAGCTCGACAACTCGGCTCGGCTCGGCCCGAAAAATAAGAGCTTTTATCTTTAGAGCGGAGCCGAGCTGAGCTTGAGCAGTTTGTAGGTTGAATGAACAGAGCCGAGCTCAAGCTAAGGCCGGCTCAGCTCTATGACCCGGTTTATATATATATATATATATATATATATATATATATATATATATATATATATATATATATATATAAGTAATTAACTTTGAGAGGTCTATTTTATCTTTCAAAGTAACCGTTTAAGTTTATCTAACGATTTATTTATTTCATATGTTGCGTACTTGTGTTTAGTCATTCATATGAATATTTTATAGAATGGATATTTAATTGAGTAGAAGTTTTAAAACGTACTAGGAGAATTTTTTATAATAGAACATACTTGGCTCGAAGCTCGGAAAGCCAAACTAGAGCTTGAAATTTTCGAGCTCGAAGAGCCTAGAGCCGACCTCCAGCTCGGCTCATATAAGGTAGAGCCGAGCTAGAGCTAACCTGAGCTCGGGCTCGGCCTAGTTCGGTTGCAGCCCTATGTATTATTGAAAAAAAGAAAAAGAATATTTGAGTATAATATGCATATTTCGTATTTTAAATGCATATATCATGTATTATACGTCTTATTCCCAATTCTATCGAATTTTAAAATTCTGTTTTATTTTAGTTTTAAAAAATACCGTAAAACTAATAAAACACGTGCCTTTTTTCCTTCTTATACATTTTTCAAGCTTCCAATTTTTTCCCGTTTTCTTTCTTACCGTTCCTTATTTTGCTGTTTTTTATCAACTCTTTCGCTCGCTACCGTATTAAACCCGTATCAATATTTTGTCACTAAACTCATCGCCTACTCAAGATCTTCCATCAAGTCCTATTTGTCCACTCATTTCTAAGTTGGGCTAAGCTATCTCTATCGCTCTACAACCCTTCAATCAACTCTCATAACTTCAATCAAGTCTTTATTGATCTTCCCTTCCTTTTTAAGTTCCTTGTGCTTGTGTATCACATCAGCAGTCTCATAAGGGCTGTTTCAGATTTCTGATTGACATGCCTAAACCAACTCATAGGGCGATATCATAAAAACAAAACTCATAGGGCATTCTTCGATTTTTCTCTTTTTATTAGGGTACCCCTAAACTTCGTATTATGTGCTCATTTCTACCTCTATAAATCTTAAATGGGTTTGTGTTAGTGTAGATCCGAACTTAACCCATTCAATGATTGTGTCTTGAGTGTGGACCCCAGACTTGACCCATTTATCAATCGGTGAGATCCTGTCAAAATGGGCAGGCCCATTAAGGATTTCGGGCTGGGTTTGGCAAATCTGTATCCGGCCCATGTCTTATGAAATGGACCTTCTTCCACATCTGAGACTTTGATGAAGCTCCTATCGGATCTCTTCTTTTCCTAAACAATAAAATGTTGATACTTTAATAACTTGACCAGTTTTTTCGAAAGATTTTGAATTGTAAATCACATATTAAGGCAAGATACTTAATATTAAACCAAAATAAATAAATAATGATAATCAATTTTCAACATTCACACACATAAATAATAAAGAAACTTATTCTATCTTTAATTTGTTGTATAAAAAAGAGTAAGAAAGCAAAAAATAATAAATTACTTGAGCAGATCTAAGAGTTATATATTAGGTTTTAGGGAGAAAAGAAAAAGATTAAGGTTGTAGACTATAATCGATATCATTTCCACTAAGAAAAGAGAATATATACGAAATACAATGGAATCCTATGTAAAGCTTACTTATACAACTTCATACTACTTAACAAGAGTACACACCAACATTACACTATATGAAAATACTATTTCCACACCAACACACCCCTCAAGCTGGAGCAAGCTATCAAAAATGCCCAGCTTGGCCAATAACTCCTAAAGACCAAAGGGTCCATGTGCTTTGGTGAAGAGATCTGCAAGGTGACGGGAAGTGTCAGCATAAGGAATGAAGATGTGGCCGGAAGTTATCTTATCTTTGACAAAGTGGATATCCACTTCAATGTACTTAGTCCTTCATGAAGGACTGAATCAAATGTAATATGGATGGCAGCATATTGTCACAACAGAGGAGTAGCTCCAAGCCTCTAACGATGGAAAAGCCAAGCGTACCAAGGAAAGAAAGTAACCATAATTGATGCGGGACAAACGCTAAAACCCATAGAATAGATAAAATAAGAGGATAGAGGCCCAAGGCTTCACACCAAAGCTGCATGTCGGCTTCACACCAAGTCGCACGAGAAATGAATAAACACTCCTCAAGTTTCGAAAGATTCGCTCATTCGATCGAAAACTCTTTACACGTTCTCTAGGATTTGCACAAAAACAACTCTAAAATTTTCATTAATAAAAAACTGTCTCTTGCAAAATTATAAAGACCTTATATAGTAGGCCATAAAACAAAAGAAAACCCGAAAGCAAATAAATAATAAAAGACAAGTTTGTCCCTAAAACCTAAATTCCACTAAAACTCGCATCGTCAGTCGATCGATCAATACCAAGGCTCGATCGATCGAATCTATAAATATAAGATATAATTTATTCAAGTCTCTATTCAAATCATATTGATCGATCGAGGATTGGGATCGATCGATCGACTAAGACAAGCTCCAAATTTTTACTTCACGGGCCGTTTGAAAGCCCATTCATGGGTCCACTTCTTCCGTGTCGACTTTCCTCGATTGGCTCGTCCACGATTCAAACATATGGATCTAAGTTCCCCATTAATCCCCTTGACTTTGAAAAAGTTCAACCTCGAACTTTGACCGACATCGATAGACGTTATCAAGTATATTGGCTCTTTATCGATCTCGGATTTTTTAACGGTCTCGGGCTCGGTAGGGCCTATCACGGATGCTTGTGGTTCAACGACCTTAGATTTTCCCACGGCCTCGGGCTCGGTAGGGCCTATCACGAATGCTTGTGTCTCAACAACCTCGGGTTCTTCAATGGCTTCGGGATTTGCGACGGTCACATGAACCGATGTGGACTCTTCAACCGGATATTGTTCAGGCACATGATCAATACGAATAACTGGATCCGCTTGTGCAACGGGCTCCATCGGTTCTTTCGTAGGCATGGAGGTATTCGGATTCACCGTGGGTTCGGTATCTTCCACCGGTGCGCGTAGAGGAACTATTAAAAGACTTCTCATGAGTATGTGTATAGGGCTGAAGCTTGTAACCTTCGGCCTCAAAACGTGAATCATGTCTAACACCTATTTGGATAGATTACGAATAAAAGCCCTAATAATTGTAGTACTGATATTCTCACGCCATGCATCCACTATCTGCCGCGATCTTAACAATTCGCAATAAACTATTAAGAAGTGTCATATGCTTGAATATGAACTCATGTTGATCAGATGATCTACCTCTCTTCGCACCATAGTTTTTACACCATCACCATCTTTTGACACACGATCGGAATGTTCTACCGTTTCATGAACAATCTCATAGAACCATATTGTCGTTCAAATCGCGAAGGGTTTCGAGAACTTGAACTTGACTCATGATTCACCAATCTACTTGTCAAGGATTTGAACCGCTTTGATACCAAACTGATGCGGAACAAACGCTAAAACTCAAAGAAAAGATATAATAAGAGGATAAAGGTCTAAGGCTTCACACTAAGTCGCACGAAAAATAAATAAACACTCCTCAAGTTTCGAAAGATTCGCTCATTCGATTGAAAACTCTCACAAGTTCTCTAGGGTTTGCACAAAAGCAACTCTCAAAATTTCATTAATAAAAAGTTGTCTCTTACAAAATTATAAAGACCTTATATAGTAGGTCATAAAATAAAAGAAAACCCTAAAGCAAATAAATAATAAAAGACAAGTTTGTCCCTAAAGCCTAAATTCCACTAAAACTCGCATCGTCAATCGATCGATCGATACCTGAGCTCGATTGATCGAATCTATAAATATAAGACAATTGATCAATCGAGGACTGGGGTCGATCGATCGACTGAGACACGCCCCAAATCTTTACTTCACGGGCAGTTTGAAAGCCCATTCATGGGTCCACTGCTTCCATGTTGACTTTCTTCGATTGGCTCGGCCACAATCCAAACATGCGGATCTAAGTTCCCCATCAATAGTAGCTCACAGGTCTCAAGAGCAATGGCTCTATATTCTACTTCAAGACTAGATGGGAGACAACAGGTTGTTCTTGCCCGGACACCCACGGATATAAAAAAAAAAAAAAAAACATAATATCACTATCACTACTAAGAACTATAGTCTGATGCACCGAAAGTGCCCATACTCCAATTTGCGCAAACAGATAGAGGCCATCATGCTCAGATCCTGAGCCAATAATCCTCCTTGTACTCAAGTGCTGAAAAATACAGTGAGAAGGAATAAATGTAATACTGCAATTTATGGGCATTTGATAGGAATAATGATGGAGATAATGAGGAAGAACTAGTATGTACTACATGTGTGACAAATCCATCTGCAAGTTGAACTGTCATATGATCATGATGACGAGGAGAAAAAGAAAATAAAAGACTCTGATTACTTGTCATGTGACTAGTGACCCTGGAATCGATAATGCAAAGACTGGATGGAGAAAAAGAGGTGTGCATTGCAATCCCTAAATGTTGTGATGTTGAGGCCATGGAGGTAGAGCAACATGTGTTGAAACTCGTGCATCTTGCTCTCTATAAAGTTAAAGCTCTAAAAGATCTGCCTGAGATATGGCAATGGTGCCAGATGAACTAGAGGGTCGCCCCAGGTGAACTTAAATTAGGGAGAGGATGAAAACCATCATCAGTTGTAGGTGCATGAACCAAAGATTCACAATAAGGAAATCCTTGCATCTGATAACATCCTCTATGAGTGTGACCAGGCTTGTGACAACATGAGCAAATGGGTCTACCACGAGATCCACGCCCACAACTTTGTTCTGCGAACATGACCACCTCCTTGACTGTGGGACCTAGAAGAGGATCTAGTCTCTGATGTCCTAGTGGATCAATCTTGAACAGACATATATTGCAGAGAATGAGTGTCAGATACAACGACTAGACTATCCTCCGCGCTATGAACGATTGTCTGAAGAAAGAGTAGGTGTAGAAGCTAACATCTATGTGCCGATAGAGGTATACTCATCTCGAAGACCTGCAATGAGATCTCACCACCCTACTTAGAATAACATCAGGACTCTTTGGATCAAGAATCTTGGACAAAGGCTCATGGAAGCTAAATTCCTCCCGATCACTCTTCAGCATTACCATATTGAGCTAGAGATACAGATGCCTATTGAAAGAGGATAATCTCATGACGAAGCTGGGAAATGGGAATATTTTTGCATATATGTATCTTAAAGTGATCTCCATAGACTAGCCGCAGCCTCATAAAACATATAACTTGATGCAATATGTAGGCTCCATTGAATTAAGAATCCCTCCTAAGACAATAATGTTATCGGCATCCCATGCGTCTTGCTTAGCCAAATCGTCATCATCAACACTAACAATGGGTCTTTCAATTCTCCCATTGAGGCAGCCTAACTTCTTTTATCCACTAACAAACATTTGGATAGCACAAGACCATGAAAGGTAATTGTCACCGTTGGATTAGAAGCCCCTGGGACTCACTTACAATCCCTACGGATAACACGAGAATCAAAATAAAAGAGAAGATGCTTCTGATAAAGGTAAAATACAGATAAATCTTTAATTGGAGGCAATATGAGATATAAATGGCAGCACAATACATCATCCAATAGAGGAGCAGTCGATCAAATAAGTAACCATGAGACTCCATCAAATATAAGCAACAAAAAAAGACCAACAAAAGAGATCAAAATCACTCAGAAAACTGTTGAATCTTCTCAGTTTAACCTCTAAAATCAGTTTTCATATATAATCTTCAAATCTGGGCTCTAGCAGATCACCAACTCATAATATCATCAAAAAATATAATGTCGATATTCAAAATGCCTCGGAAACAAGATCAGAACTCATTTACCAAACAACATAACTAAACAAAGGTCTTGGGGAAATGAAAAAGGGATAAAAAATGATCACTCTTTGTGAGTATGAAGCCCAGATTTATATCAGAAGGCTGAAAAAAAACGTGTTTTTCGGAGATCGTATCGGAAGTAGAAAAAAGAGAAAAAAAATTGATAATGGGCTCAGAAAAATCAGAAAAAGTAACGAAAATGAGAGAAAATAAAACCCTACCAGGAAAGCTGCTCCCTTACATCATTCTGGTCAAGAGTTGACCTAGGACTGACATCAGCAGTTGACAGGGCTGACATAGAATAAGATATATAGTGTCAAGATGGTGCACTCAAGGCGACTCCATAAACAAACTGACAACAGTCACTACATGAGCAATATCTCGTCTTGTAATTATCAGATAGATCAACTTGCCAACAAGTCCCTGATATCTCTCTGGATGAAAATAAGGTTTCCCTTTGCAGCATGGAGAGAATGATTTGGTTCCATGGGAGATGATGCAGGGCAACGACCAAGCTTCCCAGTCTCATTATGTCCAAAGGATATTTCCTCTGAGATATATAAATTCCTTGGGAAGAACAAGCAATCTCAATGCCCAGGAAGTAACATAGAACCCCAGGATCCTTAATTTCAAAGATTTAATGTCTCCTTCACAATAGAGACGAAAGGGTCACTTTTTTTTTTCTTGATCGGTAAAGATAAATTTTATATAACAAAAGAAACACCTGTACAAAAGAGAAACCAGCAAGATGCTGGACAACCTAAGAGCTACCCAAAACAGAACCTCACCCCAGAGCCTGAGAAGAATCTAAGGACAGACCCTCTTAGAGCGAGAGGAAAAAAAAAAGGATAAGATGCAAGGCTTTCGCATCCAGATCCCCCTGAAAACCGCCAGAAAGCTTGATCCAGTGCACTGCCAAATCCCTCACAGCCTTCATTATCATGCTATTTGACCTTGTAATTTTGTCGAACACCCTATTATTTCTCTCATACCAAACAGCCCACATAATAGCTAAACCCAAAAAGCTCCAAAACTCACCTTTTTCCCCACCCAATTTAATTCCATCCCACTGTGACAGTAAACTGCTAGCACTCTTAGGAAAAACCCAACTCATGCTAAACATCTTAAGCACCACAATCCAAACGTCCTTGGCCACCCAACAGTGAATCAGCAAATGATCCATCTGCTCCTCTTCTTGCAGACACGTAAAACATCTGTTACAAAGTCTCATACCTTTCTTATGCAACTGATCAATAGTTAAAATCCTCCCCCACCCTACATTCCATCCAATTTTTTATTTATCTTGGATAGCACCTTTAGCTTCCAAATATTAGCCCAATCCTTAACATCATTACCACCCAGAGACAGAAGAGAATAGAAAGACCCCACTTCTTGTTAGGACTCCATATACGCAACGCAAATCTCTCCCCAAGCTATTTCTTCTAAGACAACTCTTCATCTGCCTTTAGATTTATAAAGGAAGATAAGACAGCTCTTCATCTTCCTTGAGATTTATAAAAACAGGGACCTCTCAAAGGGCAATATCATTATAAATTTCAACCATCTCTTCAATTCTTGCATCCGAGTATCTAGAAATTGAAAATATGTTGGGATATTTTTGTTTGAGTCAAGAGTCACCCAACCATACATCGTTCTAGAATCTAATAGTATTACCCATGGATCAAAATTTCGACCGAAACTCATCAGTTTCAGACCCCACCGAAACGAAATCCCAAAATTTTGGGGCAAAACATCGAACTAACAAATTATCGGCCAATAATTTGAAGTTATCGGCCGATAATTTGCTAATCACCAAATTATCGGCCAATCATTTGAAGACCGATAATTTTGGATTGAAAAAAAAAATGGGCACCAAAATTTCGGCCTGGCCCACAAGATTTTGGCTGAAATTTCGGTGAAAATTTCGTTTTGGACTGAAAATGAATTCGGTATTTTGATCCTTGGTTTTACCTCTTCCCCAACTATACTTAACCCCCTTATAATAATCCTCAAAACTGAGCAAATTCCACCACCCCAACCCCCTACTCATCTTTTTTGATCCACTTCTCAAATCCCAAATGTTTCCATACTTAGTCTGTACCACCTGCAACAGGGGCCCTGAATAAGGACATATAAAAGATAGGTAAAGAAGAAAAAGTTGATTTAATAAGGATCAATCTGCCACCTTTACTAAGCATCTTACTCTTCCAGACTGCCATCCTCTTCTCAGACCTATTCACCACTGGATCCCACAGAGCCGATCTTGGCTTCCCCACACCTAAAGGAATACCCAAATATGATAAGGGCAACTCTTCTTTTTGACACCCAATAAACGTAGAGAACTTAGCCATACTACTATCGTCCACATTAATACCAGTAATAATAATGTCATCCGTATTTATGAGAACGATAGTATGACTGATGGGGACATCTCACAGTACAAAACAAACGGCAAACGCAGAAGGCCAAAGCTTTGAAGCCCAATTCAATGTGTCGAGGAGCGTGCGATGATCGATACAAAACAAATGGCAAGCGCAAAGGGTCAAAGCTTTGAAGCCCAATTCAATGTACTGAGGAGCGTGTGATGATCACTATATGCGCAAGGAAAACAAGAAAGGAAGCGCAAAAGACACTCATAAAACGATAGAGATTTTGTCTACCTTCGATTGATCAATCGACCCGAGAGCATCCTGAGATGACATCGCCGTCGATCGATCGAGACTTAAACTCGATGGATCAAATTTGTGTGATGATTTTGTGGGAGTCCAAATTTAGGACGAAAATTTGACTTTTCAAGTTTTAGTTAAATTGAAACTTTCTAATTTTGTATTAGGGTTTTATTTGCCTATAAAAGGCTTTGTAAAGAACAATTTAAGAAGTAGATTGATTAATGATATTTAGAGCTTGCTTTTGTGCAAACCCTAGAGAAATTGTGAAGAGTTTTTAATCAAAATAGTGAAAATTTCAAAACTCAAAGAACGAATCTTTGTTTTATTGTGCGCTTAGTGCGAAGTCAACGCACATCTTTAGTTTAAAGCCTCAGAATCCTTAGAACCCTATCTTTTCCTTTTACCTTCTTAATTATTATCAGGTGAATGATTTCCTTTTTATTTCTTTGATAAAAATTCAAGATACCAAAATTCTTATTTGTGTAGTTGCTGAGATCTTTTCTCACACTTTATTATTGTTATATTCTTTTATTTCCCCTTGAATTAATTAAACCCGTCGGCCTCCCTAGAGGAGTCAAGAGACGATCCCGTAATTGTCGCTTGGTGCCCTAGACTAGATTGAAACTCATGTTTCCTCATCAGAGCCTTTTTTTTAGATTGAAAAACTTAATGCATGAGAGCGCTAAAATTGATTTATACCAATTTTCTTAATTAAATTTCTTAAATTATTTTATGTGGTTAGATAATTTGAATATTTTCGCTATTCAATTAAATCTGAAATTAATCCTGAAACTCGCATAAATAGGGTTTTAGCGTTTGTCTTGCATCAAATTGGTATCAGAGAACAGTTTAGTTTAGGGTGTTGCGTTAGAATATGTTTTTTTAATTTTCTTTTGCATTCTAGATTGACCTTAGGGTTTCATATAGAGTTTGTGGTTCCCTCTGACTGACAATGATCTTTACTACAGCGATCTACAACCTTACTACTGGCAGTGCAAATATGCAAGTACAAAACGAAACAATATCTAATTGTATGGAAACCCGTACGAGGCGATTCCAAGATGTCTTGAATGAGGTGTCCAGTTGAACACCACCTAGGCGATCTAAGGAAATTACCATGGATCTTCGTAGGAGGGAGATTAGTGCGATACCACCTCGGAAGGAGTTTAATCGTCGTAGACCGTTGGTTGATCCGGATGAGAAGTTCCTCCAAACCGTTCAGATTGAAGCTCTAACTTATGATGGGAGGATGGACTCTACAATCTTCCTTGATTGGTTGTAAGCTATGGAGCATTATTTTGATTGGTACGCTATGATGGAAGAGAGAAAGGTGAGATTGGCCAATATGAAATTAGTGGTTCAAGTGCGACTTTTCGGGACAAATTTAGAACACCGACGGGAGGTGCTTGACAGTGAACCCATTAATACGTGGGTGGACATGAAAGACAAGCTCTATGAGAAATATGTACTCACATCTTACACGCAACGCCTCCAAGACCAATGGTAGGAGCTCCGCTAACGTAACATGTCTGTTACTAATTATATTGCCAAATTTGAGTTCGTTATGCGAGCTAATGTGTCTGAACTGAGTCAAGTTACACTCTAGGTTTAGGACAGGTCTTCGTCCCGAGCTACATAAAGAGTTAATTCCTCACAACATTGATATATTGGAGGATTGTTATGCCATGGTGCAAGAGTTGGAGAAGTACATAAAAACTCCAATCATTGGACAATCTAGTTCTTCCAAATCTGAATTTCGGACTACCCATACTGAGAAGATGAACAATTCCCACAGTCAATCTTCTAAGTCTGTGAATTCCCAAATTGACAAGGGAAAAGGAAAACTGATCGAGAGTTCTAAGAGTGCACCACAACAGTGTTATAAGTACCAAGGTTTTGGTCACTTTGAGTAAATCACAAACTTTATTAACCTCAAGGGTTTAGGCGAGCTAGCCAAGTACATGCTTCCAAAAGCAAGAGACTTGAGTTCGAATCCCCTCCACCCCTTGAGGCCACCCTAGGGATTTATATCCCGTGCTGACCTGGCATGTGCTAATTTGGGGTGCGCACGTGCCCCTGGGATTAGGCGGGTGCTCTAACAGGCCTGGATACCCAGGTATTCAAAAAAAAAAAAAAAAAACTTTGTTTATTCAGGGAGATTCCGAGAAAGAGGATACTGAGTTAGAAGTAGAAGTGTATGAACCTACTGGGATACCAAGTGATGAGGAAGATGAAACTGTCGTGAAAATCGTAAGTTGCGTTAGGAAGGTTTCTATTCCCGAGGAAAGTGTTGATAGCGTGTCTGTATCGTATGAATCGTTAGAGTCGATAGGAGCATGTCATCATTCTAATTTACATGGGATTAGTAATCAGATTTTGTTGAATAATGGAAATACACAGAATTGTACTAGCACATTAAATTTGTTTAAAGAATTTAATAATGGCAATTTTGTGTTAATTCAAGATAGTTCCGAGCATGTGGAATCTTTTTCGATCTTTAAAAGAGGTAATGATGAGGATCTAGATTTTCCTTTAGACATGGACAATCATCCGATGGTTGCCGTGGAGGATCTTACACCTATTCTAGGTCCGCCAACTATGACCTTTAACCCATTCCTTGATGCCCATACAACCGAACCGAGCCCATTTAACCAATTCATACCTAATCCTTTACCTGTGCAATATGAAAGAATGTTGAATGAGGAGGGAGTTTTCAAACTTCACTGCCAAGGTGGGCCAACATCACGAGTACCTCATAGAGTGGAAAGGCAAGCCAAGAGTTGAGCAGCGGACATGTGCGATGAGTGGGTTCTACAACTCATCGGAGATGAGTTTCTCCCATCCGGGGAGAATTGATGGGGACATCCCACGGTACAAAACAAACGGCAAGCACACGTGGATGACCAAAGCTTCGAGGCCTAATCAACATGTGGAGGAGCGTGTTGATCACTATGTGCGCAAGGAAAAGAACAAGAAAGGAAGTGCAAAAGACACTCAGAAATGAAAGGGATTGTGTCCACCTTTGATCGATCAAAGTTCAACCTTGATTGATCGAGATTGATCCGAGAGCCATCCTTAGATGACACCGTCGTCGATTGAGACTTAAACTCGATCGATTGAATTCGTGCGAGGATTTTGTTGGAGTGCAAATTTTGGACAAAAATTTTACTTTTTGAGTTTTAGTTAAATTGGAACTATCTATTTCGTTTTAGCGTTTTATTTGCCTAAAGGCTTTGTAAAGAACAATTTAAGAAGTGGATTGATTAATGAAATTTAGAGCTTACTTTTGTGAAAACCCTAGAGAACTTGTGAAGTGTTTTCAAGCAAAAGAGTGAATATTTCAAAACTTGAAGAGCGAATCTTCGTTTTATTTTGCGCTTGATACGAAGCCGATGTATATCCTTGGTGTGAAGCCTTCGAACCCTATCTTTTCCTTTTACCTTATTAATTATTGTCAAGTGAATGATTTCCTTTTTATTTCTTTGATAAAAATTCAAAATACCAAAATTCCTATTTGTTTAGTTGTTGGGATCTTTTCTCACACCGTATTATTACTATATTCTTTGATTTCCTCTTGAATTAATTAAACTCGTTGGGCCTTTAATTTCTTCAAACCTTAGAGTCAAGAGACGATCCCGTAATTGTCGCTTGGTGCCCTAGACTAGATTAAAACTCGTGTTCCCTCATTAGAGCCATTTTCTAGATCAGAAAACTTAATGCATGTGAGCACTAAAATTGATTTACACCAATTGTCTTAATTAAACTTCTTAAATTATTTTATGTGGTTAATTTGAATATTTTCGCTATTCAATTAAATTTGAAATTAATCCCCAAATTCGCATAAATAAGGTTTTAGCGCTTGTCCTGCATCAACGACCTTCTTAGTGAAAGTGAACAAAGACTATGGTTGGCATGGCAACTGCAAAAACACATACTAAGAGCAACACAACCAAATCTCTCAAACAAGGCACGCGACAACTACTTGAGCCCATAGATGGAGTTGTGAACCTTACACACCTTCCCTTTCTCCCCCTTACGATCCATGTACACATCTTCAATAAGATCACCATGAAGAGAAGTGTTCTTGACATCCAACTGAAAAAGAGGCTAGTTGAGATGGGTCGCAGTCGAGAAAAGTAGCAAAACTGAATTGAGCTTAACAACTGGGGCAAAGTTAAAACTGTAGTCGACTCCATATGTCTGAGTATACCCTTGGCAATAAGGTGGGCTTTGTAGCTCAAGAGAACCATCTGCCCGACACTGAGTGTAAACCCAATGACAACCAATTGTTGTCTTCTCAAGAGGAAGAGTAACGTAAAATCCCACATCACATAAAGAGAAGTCTGGAGCCTAAGGCTATGAGGTGCGACCGACCCTTTCATGTATTGGTACATTCTGGGTGGGACGACAAAACGCTCATGCCAGGAACAAAACCGTGACGGGGACCTAAGCCCAGAATCAGACAATATCGTTGGCATGTGGGTCCACGCCGTCATAAAATGGCATCAATGCAGACGACAATTCTTTTATAAGGTGGGGGGTTTGTAATATCCCACATCGGATAGAGAGAAGTTTGGAGCCTGGGCTATGAGGTGCGACCGGCCCTTTCATGTATTGACGCGTTTTGGGTGGGATAGCATAACGCCCATGCCAGGAACAAAATCGGGGAGGGGACTTAAGCCCGAAACATGACAATATTGTTGACATGTGGGTCCAAGTCGTCACAAATAACGAGTGATCAAGTATTGTTCTTTTGTAATGCAACAAGTTCCTCTTTCATAACATTTTTCTACTTAGGTATCCCTAGTGCCTCAATGACATAGTTGGGAATGCAGATAGAAGAAATGAACTGAAATAATTTTGATACGACGCGAAACATGCTTGATAAGACACAGATGGAAAAAATGATGATTAGTATAGGGCTGCTTCCCGACAAGTCACGATCATCAATAATAGGGAAAGGAACAGAAGCAGAAGAACGAGAAATGGGGGGGGGTGAATGAGGTATATCTAAGATTGATGGTAAAGAACTCGAAAGTGGGAGATCAACTCCTTTTGCAATTCCAATCGCAACCCAGTGTGGAATCTAGAGAGAGTGACTTGAAGATCTTCCGATACTTTTGGCTCTCATCATGATTTCTTCAAATTTTCCAATGTATTCAGTCACAGGCATTCTACCTTAGCGTAGAATTTGCTCTTATATGTATGTCATTCTTTCATGTCCACCTAACGGCTAATGGGGGTACGACCCGCATTCGCTCTCATGCGCTCAGCGTTGACCCAAAAGAATCGAGCTTCGCCAATGAGTTTCATTTTAGCGAGCCTAACACATCGTTCACACTCATACCATACCACTCAAAGTGGTGGTCCATATCGAAGACCCAATCGAGGAAGACTTTAGAGTTCATTTTTCCATCGTAGGTTGGAAACTTAACTCGAACGTTCTTGAGGAGTTTTCCATCAGTGATGATCTACCTCCCTATGGTTCCGATTCTAATCATTTTGTTGACCACCGCGTTCAAAACGCGGACCATTATGCTCAGGGTGTCGATCTTGTTGCTCGCCAACTCCTTCCAACCAATTTAATTGGTCATGTAGTCTACTATTAGAGACCCTTATGGACGTTTGGGCTTGTTCCATGACATTCATCCTCTCATTTATCGCATTCAATTCGGTTTGGATGCCCCTAAGAGCATCGACAATCTCACTCGAGTCCATGGTGATCACAACTTACTAACACGGTGGTTCTAAAATGACATGCAACTATGAATCAAAATGGTGAGGAATTTTATCAAGCACAAGACATGCGCACTGATGAACACAAAGGAAATAAAATGCAATAAAATCGAAATGGCATACAAATATGTCCTAACCTAGAACTTATGCTCTGATACCAAAACTGGCGCGGGACAACGACTCTAAAATGCTTGAATGATTATGAAATGAAGATGTACCAAAATTAAACTTTTTAATTCAAACATAATCTAATAATTGTTGAGATACCTTTAGCGTCGTTCGTTTGCAAAGAAAGACTCAGAAAGCCTCAGAAAGAAGATGACGCCTCAGAAAGCATCCAAATTTGGAGCATTTCTAAGCGCGTTTCCGCCGTTCGCTAGTTGTTGTGGGCCCCACGAAAATGAAGTCACTTTCCTTGCGAAAGCGACATTTCAAATTCGGAGGGTTTTGCACAAGAAAACTCTGAATCTGAGCTCCTTTGTGTATACTTCCTGCAGGGCTATACACCAGATTGGGTCCTTTCCAACGGCTACTTCTAGCACCAACTTGTAAGTCTCTCTCCCTCTCTCTCCTCTTCTTTGTCTCTCTTTTTGAGGTTTTTAGTTGTTTCGATCTGAAATGAGCATTTTTTTGTGGTTGTGATCTAAAGTGAAAAGATTATAGCTTCACTTTTGGGAAGAAAAAATTTTAGCAGTTATGGTGAGGCACCATGGATGGCAACTACCTGCTCACAGTTTTTAGTTACCTTTTTTATTTTATTTATTTTTATAATAATTTGAAGGAGTTCATATCTCTGTAGAAATTGAATGAAAAGTTGACTAAATGGTTTGTTTAATATCTCAGTATCTTATCTGGGTATCTGTTAATTTCTTCCTATAGGTTTGTTTAATCTCTCATTTATTTTTTGATGATGAAGTTGATTTTTTGTGTTTATCGATTTGGTTTATATGAAATTTGAGGGTTTTTTTTTGGGTTATGTGGTTTGATTGATTAATATTCTGTTTTTCACTGGATTTTTTTCTTGTTAAAATCTACTTGTTATGATGGTTAATGGCCCGGACTATCCGATCAATCAGCTGCCACTTGGATGGATCATACACTACAAAATTTGGTGTTTTTAATGGTGCCTTATTAATAGCGGTTTACTAAAAACCGCAACCAAAATCTCCAATTGCCTTGAAATTCGAGCGCCAAAGCGCCAACTGCTCACGCCCCTCTAAAAAGCTCTGCTTCTATATCGTGCACGTCCAAATACCTAAGATTTCTGCTGGGATATTGGTAAGAGAACATAAAATTTCTGCTGGATGTTGGCTTGATTTTTCGATCTGGCTGTTGTTGATGTTGGTGTCACTGCCGGAAGAAGAAGGAAATGTTAAACGAGAGTGTGCATTCTTTTTTATGTCGTTACTTATAAATATATATTACATTTTAACTATGCTGAGTTGTAGCATTTAACTGCTATCATCCTTATGACTATATAAAAGCAAAAATAGTTTATGTCAAATTTTTATGTTTCCACACGTCCATGCCTAAATTGCCCCTAACTCATATCTCATATATAGCAAGAGTCCTAATCTCACAAAATACCCCTAAGCTACTCTTCTCCCGATTCTAATTGCAAAATCTGACTTCTTCTATAACTAGACTTCTAATTCTAAACTAGGACTCTGCTGCTAAACAATTCCTTATACATGACTCTCCTAAGCGAATAAATCTCACTTCTCCAGAAAACAGAGTTCTGCTGCATAATTCTAATAAATCTCTCTGTGGGCTGCTGTCAATCCTGCTGCATAATCTAATAAATATCTTTGTTGGCTGCTGTCAATCGGGTATCGGAATCTCCAAAGAATTCAAAATTCTTTCCTTAAGTATGCCTCCGATTTGTTCTTTAAATCTTTTTTCGGATTCTAAAATTTGTTTCAATTTATGGTGATGAGAATTGTGATATGAATTGTTTCATTCTAGCATGTTTGTTTAGGTGATTTTGTAATCTGGGTTCTGATTGATCTGACTTTTTATATAATACTTTCTTATTTTGTGATCTGGTTTAGAGTTTTGTAACCATGTAGTGCAAATGACCTGTAAATTGAACTTGGACATTTTGAGCGCCTGGTAATCTTTGATGCATACTATGTATTTCAAATCGCCCTCCAACGCTGTGTTAATAAGATCACACATGTACACATATCATATAGATGTTATTTGTATATCTTCCATATATATGTAGTCATGTATCTCAATTTGTTGAAGTTCTTTAACTAGAAATTCACATTGTACCATCTGATCATGCCGTATTGGATGATGTGTATCAGTTTTTGGGGTGAATCTGCACCAGTGTTTTTAATTCTTGGCAGTTGGCATGGAGGAAACACCAGGTTGAAATATAGCGGATCAATACTTCCCTTGAATGAAATTGATTATTAAATGTGATTGATGCGCTCATGGAAGACTTGGTTTAGATTAAGGCCTCAATGTCAATGTACAACTCTGCCATGACAACCCATAATTGACAAGTTGATTTGATTATTTTTTTTCTATTTTCATGACTTGGCTAAGTAGCTTTCTTGGTGACTTGTATCATCTCCCACCTATAATGAGTTGGCTAGGCCTAGCTGTAGCAATTGAGATTTTTTTTTTCATTGGCCGTGAAATTCATGTAAATTAGCTTCTAAAAGGGTCTATTCCTAAAAGGAGCATCATAAACAAAATTACCTTAAATGTTGCATATTTCAGGGGCCTTCAATTTGTTTACACTAGCTTTTGATGCAATCTATGGCTAAAGGTGCTTCATGACTGTAAAAGTTAATGGTTACAGTCTTATAGATTTCAGGGCATTGAAATTCATGTAAATCGGTTGCTGGATTTATGGCTAAAATGTTCTTTACAACTGTAATGGGCTTATGAATTTACAGAATATTACAGACTTCACGAGTCTTTGAAAATTTTGAAATCAGCTTTTGACAGGATCTAAGGCTGAAGTAGCTTCATAACTGTGAATCATGTCGAAGTTACTGCTACATATTTCAAGGGCCTTGGAATTCGTGTATACCAACTCTTTGATTGGTTCTATTTTTATGGGTTAAATGTGCTTCATGACTAACAATCTTATGATTTTATAGATTTCAGAGCAATGAAAAAAGAAAAAAGAAAAAAGAAAAAAAATAAGAAAAAAGAAAAAGAAAAAGAAAAAGGGAGATAATTCAGTCACTTAAATTCATGTAAATCGGTTTTTCATGAGATCAATTGCTAAATGTCCTTCATACCTGTAAATCCTGTTAAAAGTTGATTCTCACATAGTCAGGGGCCTTGAATCGTGTAAATTAGCTTGTTATGGGATTGTTGGCCAAAAGACACTTCATAATTATAATAGCCTTTGCTTATGAGAATGAGGATTTGTTTGTCCTAAATTCAGCAAAAATGCAAAACGGGTGGATCCCTCATTATTTCGTAGAGCTGGATTTGTCAATAAACTTTCTTTAAGTACTGAGTTCTTTAGCTGTTTGTGTTGTTAGCTTTATGGATTTTGGATTTGACTTGACATAAGCTTCTAGTGATTTTCTACAATTTTAATTAAGGGCAATGTGGTTCGAGTACAAGGCGATGAATTTTGGCATATGACCTTGTGCTTGACAGTGAATGACAGGTACAATATTTGCCTAACATCACTTCTGATGAACCATAAATAAAAAAAGTGATGACTTCTGACGAACTAGACATGCTACCATTGATGCCATGATATGTAAAAGCGTGTCTTTTGACCTTAATATAAAATTGTTAATTCATGGAGGATAAAATGACTCCTCTTATGGAGTCTTTGAAAGCAGATGCAAGCTTTACAAAAAAATATGATATTTGCTAATGGTGGATATATTGAAACTGCTTCTGCATCTAAACTAGATCGGTTTATTTATTTTATGAATAATAACTAGACTTTTCCTTTTATTCATGTAGAGCCTCACTATATCAAGCATGGTGTTATAAGCTTGTCCCTCCCCTCCATATTCTTTAATTGAAAAGGACTAATATGTTCTATTATTTGCAATTTCCATGCAGAATATGTAATATGAATGCTTTCTTGAGTTCAATCTGGATTTCTTTTGTACTTTATTGAATTTTCTTATGTTGTTGATGTTATATGGGACACACTTATATATTTATACTATTGTTTATATAAATAAACACGATATATATCCTGTCTTTCTTTTTACAACTTGTGAATTGACATGGTAAAGGAAATTACTTTGGAGTTAGGAATTAGAGTTGTATCTCCTATGGACCTTTATTGTGACAAGTAGGTACCCAGCTAAATTGCTTCTAATCTTCTTTATCATGAAAGAGCGTAACAGAACGGAATAGAGAGACACTAAGTGCTTCTTTATCATCAAAGAGCTAAATTGCTTCCAGCTAAATTGCTTCTAATCTTCTTTATCATGAAATTGCTTCTAATCTTCTAATCTTTGTCTCTTAGAATGCGATGGGACTGGTGTTAGAGGGGTATAGAGAAACCTTCAAAACCCAAATAGAAGGGAAACGATTAGTATGCCTTTAACTTACAACTCTATAAACCAGTATTTATACTAGTACAAACTATTTTTGTAAGGCTGTTACAGATGCATCATAAAAGGCATAACTTCCACATAGCTGTATTAGACGACTTATAACACACATCAATGGTGTGGAGACAATGGAACAAAATAATAAATCTTCACTTCCGTTAATACGAAAATCAGTGGCATTATAAAAAACTGAGTCAAAATAAAAAGGAAAAATACTCTTGAAGGCAACAAAATTCCATCATTCAGAAAAGTTTGAAATTATTTTCAAAGTTTTGTAGGCTGAACTGGGCTAATCGAACTTTGATTTCTGCCTTTTGGATCATGTGGTAGCTCTAGAAGGCTAGAACAATAATAAGCAGGAAAGAGACATTGTAAATTGGCTTCTCTTATTATTTGTGAAGAATATTCAGGGGAGGGGATAGCTGCAGTCCTTTCTTTCAATTGAATCCTATGGTTTACATAGGCTAATAGTGGCTTCTGTACTTGCTAATTGTTTTAAAGTTATAATGAAATTTTTGTATGGAGTAGGTTTGGCTTCCACATTTTTTGCACTGCACGGAGTAGGTCTAAAGTGGTCTCAAAATTGTTTTATGCATGAGGATTGTGCATAATTTTTATTTATGTATTTGATTCTTGGTTGTCATCAGATACACCTCTGTTTTACATGCAGGCGGTGCTCTGCTTCTTCTAACAGATAGTGCCTGATGTTCTCTATGATTTGTTGCTAGACACATACCTAAATAAAATTTTCTTGCAGCGCCTCTTCTCCTGGTTGGCTATGGTTTTGGAGCTTCGTTTGTTGCTCTTTTTGCCCAGTTGGGTGGTGGAATATAACACTAAAGCACACAATGTTTGAGCTGATCTTGTTGGAAAAGTAGAGCAGGGTATCCCTGAAGACGATCCTCGTAATCCTGCTGTTATTTCAGATTTTTGTAATTTAAGCTTTACATTTACGCTCCAAATGGTTGAACACAGCTGTACATTTGTTACCTCTGCTTCTGATAGGTAATCTGATTGCTTCCTTCATGTGAAGAACCCAGTTTTGAGAGCATGCTAGTGAGAATTCATTTGCTGCACTCATGTGTCGTACCACAATTTGTTATTATGCATGCGCATTTATCTACTTTGTTAGTCTCTGCAACTTTTTTTTGTAGGAATGTTTAATTTCAGAGTTTTTATTTTATTTGCTACGTAATTTTATTTTTTTTATATGTACCTAGCTTCTTGATGCCACTCACGATTTTATTTGCGAAGACCATTGACATCATCAACTCATCAAGAATTGGTAAACTTTTGTTGGGAAAAATTAAGAAATGGGGAGGCAACATGAGTAAGTATTGTATATCATTTATACATTATGAAATTATGTTTTGAATTCTAATTAATATTTGTTTTGGCTGTAGGTTGGATCTATCAAGTGGATTTGGGAAACTTGTTGGTTTATGCTCTAAAGCTATAGCATACTTGAAAGGTGTTGTCTAGTTCAAGTTGGTACAACTCCCAAGTTGGACAAGCTGCTTGTTGAAATTACAAAGGTAGATACTCACTCACTGAGAAAGGCACATACGCAGTTTATATGTCGCTCACTCACTCATAGTAATCTTCGGTGTTATATGTCGCTTTTCCTAAGTTCTTTTTGACTTTGTGTTTTTGTATTTTGTCTTTTCGATTAAGCCAATTTTGAATGTATTGGGCTAATAACCTCATCATTTGCCATTAACGATATCGACCCGAACACTTTCATGAGTTTCTAATTTTTATGTGATATATATATATATATATATATATATATATATATATATATATATATATATATATATATATATATATAACGTTTTTGGTGCTATAAGTATGTCTCGAGAAATTATATTCAAAAATAAATCTGTTACATAACTCCAACATCACATGGATTGGTCACCCGAAAATTTTTAGCCAAATCCAAGTACGACAAGTAGTACGATTATTAACATTCGTATGACGGTAGCACAACCACACATTCATTCGATTTTAAGCTTTTCAAATAATAACTTAAGAACGATTGAGAAATTAGCTTTTATGAGAAAAGCCAGGAATCGGGGCAACTTAAGAAAAGTTCTGGGAAAAGATAGGAATCAGAGTCTGCTAAGAATCAGCGGGAATTTGAGTTGTCAGGATTCAGAGCTTTTCTGGGAAAAGCCAGGAAACACCTGAACGAGGCCTTTGAGTTGCCTAGATTTCCGTTTGATTGATCATGCGAGATTTGACTAGGGTTCAATCCGATGCGCGAGTCTCGCTAGATTTGCGGAATGGATCAATCTTAGAGATAGAATTCTAGCTTTTTCAGATTAGGGCGTCTACTCATAAATCCAGAGTGAAAATACTAAATCTTGAATTAGGTCGATTTAATGGCTCAAATGAAATCTAGGGTGTGAGCTTTCAGAATGATTAAATAGAAATTGGATGAAATAGGTTTATGGGATCGGAGAGAAAGCAGAAAATAGAGAAGTAATGATAGAAAAGATTATAAAATTATGGGCATCGCATCCTTGACCTCACATCAAACTATCCCAGAAAAGAAGAATCACTCTCCTTGCAAGCTCATCTCAAGCTTAAAGCAATAGCTCTTTCATTCATAATCAACTACCTCTAAAAGGCTTGCAAAAGATATTTTATAGTAAGCATATACAAATAAAACCCTAAAACAAAAAAATTACTAAACTACCCTAAAGTAATTACATTCAAAATAAAAGAAAATCGAAATTCCTTCTTTTGGCGGACTTGATTTACGCGGTCGATCAATCGATTTATAAATAATAAAATCGCTCAAAGTTTCTATCCACAATCGATCGATCGAAAGTTTGGAATCGATCGATCGACTGAGAAGAAGAAGTTCACCAAAAGCCCATGTCCTCAATCGATCGATCGAATATTTGGGATCAACTGATCAACTAAAGCACACATCAATTTCTTTCTCAATTCTTCAATTCTGGTTTTCTTTCCGTTTCTTCTTACGCCGGTATACGCGATATGGTCCAAAGTCGATATCCATAGTGTCGGCGTCCCCGCCAAGGAACCCCCCATTTATAGACTTTGGGGAGCCCTAAAAAGCAAAAAAAGCTCCAACAGTCATAAATATAACCGTTGGAGAGGTATGTGAACTCATACATGTCGGGTCACATATGCCATCATGGCATATGCAAAAAACAAATCCAGGACCGCATATGCGATCGTATATGACAACAGTAGTTGAAGGACACAAGGTTTCTTTTATTTTGTGCTTATGTTACCTTGGTTGGCTGGTACAACTATTTAAGTTGTATTGGCACTACAAAAAAAAAAAAAAGAGAACAATGGCGCTACCCTGAGATCCGTGGAATCTTCAAATAATTGTCGCCTTGCGATCTGTGCTAAGGAGGGGGGTTGTTAGCTGCTTGGTGCTATGGCTATAGCTGATATAAATGATGAAGTGGTGGTTTGGTGCTCCCCTTGATTTGGGTTATATGTTGTACACATGTACTATATTTCCATTTTCCTTCATTGTTGATGGGTCATCGTTTAGGCCGTATGGCCATGTTATTTGTACCAATAACATGTTATCGTAGGCTAAAGTGTTAGCCACTTGTTTGGACCATGGGGTGTACCATGGCATATATAATTAATTGTCCCACTGATCCATGCCTCAATTTACAGTCTACCACATCATCATAATTTGCCGAGATTTCATCATTACCGCAACTAGATTCGGATGTCTCGGACGATCAGCTCTCTTTCTGCCCCCCCTGGTCTTTGCCAAAAAAATATAGATTTGAACAGCATAACATCCTCAGCCACCAGGTTCATGGAAGCCCCATCCCCATCAATTGCCCATACCTGTCCACTTGAAGGAGTCTCTGCCACCACTTCCGTGTATGAAGCAAAATCCAGCTCAAAATTGTCCTCCATACCTAGACAGTCATCAAAGAACATATGATCCCAATCTAACAATCCACTTTAAGACTATTTGGCAGCAGCTCGAACTCCGAATTGTAGGAGCCAGTGAGCACATCTTCCGCAAAATGCAAAAATATATTGTTTCCTTGTTGGGCCCTGGGAAATCAATCTCACATGACACAGCCCGAAAAAAATTAACATTGTTTTGCATAGGTGGGAAATCACAAAAACTGGACTGGAAAATGAAAACGCTACCCAACTGGAATCCCCAAAAGCATTAAGAAGGACATGCAGGGTGATATTCCAGCATTCTCTCTACTCGTAATAATGCCATGTGCCCAATTCAAAATCAAGGATGAAACCAGAGAAAAGAAGTTTGTAATACATGCACTGATCCTCGTTGCACGAAGAGAGCGTGTGGAGATGGCCCCATCATTGTTGAAAGTCTGATTTTGTCATCATTCATGAAAATCTCCATATATACCCTGATCTGGCTCTCTCGCGTAAGGTTGATCTCCATGAGTAGTTGTCCTATCTTTCGCCATCTGCCGATCAAGGCTTTGATAGCGCTCCACATTCCAAAAGCCTCGTAAACTGATATCGTCAACACTTGATGCCAAAGCTTCCTCCGACGTACCACAATTCATCTTCGCAGGTCCTACGACTTTATCCACCCCAATCAAAGGATGTCAAAGCAGGACACTCGCACCACAGACTGACTCTAAAGAAACTATACCTTGCTATCCTTTCTATGGAGCACTCTAATGCAACTGCAGCTTATTCCGTCAATCAAAAAAGAAAAAAAGCAATACAATAATACCTAAATAAAACTAAGGATAAAAGAAGAGTAATCTAAATAACCAAGTCTAAAAAAAATACAACATAAGAGGCTTTAAATAAACCCGAACAATCACTAACTCTCTTTCCTCTAAACAAAGTTTAACTTAATATTTAGTAGAAAAAAATACACTGTATCTTTTCCTATTTAAAGAAGTCAAATAAAAGATAGAAAGAGTAAAAGGTTGCCCTTAGAAATATGAGATTACTCGTGAATCTCAGTTTTCGGCAAATAAAATTCATTTAAGTGGTATCTTGATCCCTATTTTTGCTTTTCTTTTCCCTCCACTCTTCCAACAAATCACAGGTAACCAACTATTTCTTCACTTCCCATCTTGATTCTTCCACCCTCCCAATCACAAATAATGTCTCAACTCTTTACCCAATCGTATTCCATTTTTAAAACTGTCTTCTTATATTTGTATGTCCAAAGAAACAACATCATATTTATAATAAGGGATACTTTTTCTATTTTTAAGATTTCTCGAGGAAAAAAATGCTGCTATGGCTAGCGCAGTAGAATTTCTATAATTTCTAATAATTGTTGATTATAAGACTTAAAAACGGCATAAATAATTTTGATCAGATGTTTGTTAGTTAGTGCATAAGAAATTGATATAACAATGAATGTGTAAGTTATTTTGTGCACAATTCTCCATATCCATATCAAATTTTAATCACTAACTTGTCACAATTCAATGAACATTGAAACTATGTCTTACAAAATCCAGCTTTTATTAAAAGAAAATATCCCTTGCGTTTCTCTGTCACAGTATGAAATTTCACACATGTATCTACATTCAACTGTATTAAGCAAAGACCAATATAAATTGATTTAATCAAACCCAGTAACAAATAAAGTCGAGTAAATCATAGAGAATTCTGACAAAAGCAAAACACATTGAGCCAAATCATTATAGTAGTAATTAATCAATCTCACCAAAAAATAAAATAAAATACAAAACCTGAGATAGCTATTGAATGCATCACAATATATCACCTTAATCTCCCATTTTGAACAAACAAACAAAATAAATCGAAATAGAGAAACAGATTGAAGTTCACCATAATCACTATTTTACATTCTCCAAATACCACTTGTACGTATCAACGAGCCCATCTCGAAGCGAAATCTTCGGAATCCATCCCAATTCTTCCAACTTCGAGCTATCCATGAGCTTCCGTGGAGTACCATCTGGTTTCGTAAAGTCCCACAAAAGATCCCCTTCGAATTCCACCACTTCCTTAACGAGCTCTGCAAGCTCCTTAATAGTAACTTCCTTCCCGCTTCCCACATTAACATGCCCTAAATCACTATACTCTCCCATGAGAAAAACTACCGCATCTGCCAGATCATCCACATGTAAAAACTCGCGCAACGGCGACCCAGTGCCCCAAACCACTACCTCCTTTGTGCCCGACACTTTTGCCTCATGGAACCGCCGGATCAGTGCTGGCAAAACATGTGAATTTTCCGAATGGAAGTTATCGTAGGGACCGTATAAATTCGTCGGCATTGCCGAGATCGCATCAAAGCCGTGCTGGATCCGGTATGCTTGGCACATTTTGATCCCCGAGATCTTGGCCACAGCGTACCACTCATTCGTAGGCTCCAACGGACCAGTGAGAAGTGCGTCTTCTTTAATCGGCTGTGGCGCGAATTTGGGGTAAATGCAGGAAGATCCAAGGAAAAGGATCTTCCGGACGCTGCCGCTCCGGTACGAAGCATCTATAACGTTGGTTTGTATTTGGAGATTGATCGATATGAAATCGGCAGGGTAGGTGTTGTTGGCGTGGATGCCACCGACCTTCGCGGCTGCGAGGATCACGTAATGGGGTTTCTCGGTGGCAAAGAAGTTTTCGACGTCGGATTGTCGGGTTAAGTCGAGTTCTCGGTGGGTTTTGACGATGAGGTTTTGGTAACCAAATGCGAGGAGTTTTCGGACGACGGCGGAGCCAACAAGGCCCCGGTGGCCCGCAACAAAGATCTTGGCAGATTTATCGGATAAAAACAAATCATCTTTTAGGGTTTCTGAGATGAAAATTTGTTCATTGTTAGGGTTTGTAAATTTTAAACATTGTGATGTTCAGAAATCTATATTAAAGATTCAAATTAACGTTTCCAGAAATAAATAATTAATAGGAAAAAACAGGAGAGACAAATGTGTACCTCTGTCGAGACCTCCCATTTTTTTTGAAGTCGGAGGCGTTGTTAGTTAGAGAGAGAGAGAGAAAGAAACGAACGGAGCAGCTCTACGGTTGTTATGTACTTGGAGTACGCTTATTTGCATCCACCGATTCTTGACAAGCACCAACACAAAAACTATTCTCTTCCACATCAGACAATAGGGGGATCAAATTTAGCTCTAATCTTTTACATATAAACAGTTTTGATTTCACTTGGCACACATCAGAAAAAGTGACGGAAAACTTTACTCAAGAAATCTAAAATTTTAAATTTTTGGCCGATATGACTCGGCCCCTCTCAAACAAAAATTTGATAATTTTCGAATGGAGGCGAAAAATTGAAATTATCGTTCAAATTATCGGCTGAGGATGCAGCTGTGTATTTTTGAAATTTTTTTCAAGCTTTAAAAACCCACATTTGGTTTTTAAAATAGAAATATTAGAAAAAATAAAATAAAAATTCTAACTTTCCATACCTTAAAAAATAGAAAAAAAGAAGGAAATTTTCTTACCTGAAGAAAGGGAGAGGTTACATCGGTCGGCTATTTCTAGCTATTTTAGAAAGCGCTAGTACTTGATGTTAGTATTTGGTGTTGGGCACATATATGTTAATAAAAAATCTAGTACTTTTGCAATGGGCCCTAGCTCTTATCTGGCGTTTAAATGATCTAACACTATCAAAATGAAAACTGATAGCATTGTATGGAGATTTAAGCCATCTGATTTATAGATTTTAACATAAACTATTATTTTCAATATCAATGGCTGATGTTAAAGATCATTAATCAATGATTTAAGATATTAGTGATTTGTACCGTTAGGGGGATTTAAGCCATCTGTTTTTAGCCATAATGAGACCAAAAATAGTATTATAAGGAGATTTAAGCCATTTGATTTGTGGACTTTAACATTAACTATTGTCTTCAATATTAATGACTGTTGTTAAAGATCATCAATCAATGGTATAAGATGTTAGTGTATCGTTAGGGAGATTTAAGCCATCTGATTGCAGACATAATGAGCCCAAAATGGGCATTGTAGGGAGATTTAAGTCATTTGATTTGTGGACTTTAACATAAAATATTATTTTCAATATTAATGGTTTATGTTAAAGATGATCAATCAATGTTCTCAGATGTTGGTGATTTGTACCGTTAGGGAGATTTAAGCCATCTGATTTCAGTTATAATAGGCCCGAAAATGACATAGTAGGGAAATTTAAGCCATCTAATTTGTGAACTTTAATATCAACCATTGTTTTCAATATTAATAGCTAATATTAAAGATCATTTGTTATGCGGCAACTCACAATTTTTTATGCTTATTAACTATTATTTTACCCCTTTAAAGAATATTATAACCTTTTGCGAGTGCTGCATATTTAACATTTATGACCCTTATCAAATTTCCATAACATTTAAACTTCACCGTAGCTTGGTAACTATTATTAGCTAGGCGCCGACACTCAATTTATCCTTATTGTTTCCAACCATCCGATAAAAGCACTTTTGAGGTTGAATCTAAACATACGTCTACATGGCCATATATTACAAAACTAATGCAAAAGTGTAATGCGAAACTACAATTTATCCTTATTGTTTCCAACCATCCTTAATAATGTGAAATAGTTAAAAAAAAACCTAAGAAAACAAAGTTCAATAAAGTTCAGAGCAAATTTTCAAAAATTATCAAAATTTATCAAACTTTTGACCAAATTACGATTCGGGTGGTGATCAAAAGCGAAATTTTGATCCATGCACTCAAATGCAATTTTCAGGTCACTTGTTAGATGTGTGTAATGTGAAATCAGAAGGGTATACCTGTGCGGGCCTATATGCTTGTCTAAAGTCTAATTAAACCCATTGACTGACTCAAATCTTACAATAAAGAATCTTAAGGCCATGATCTTACCCCAGATGGTGAGTTTTTTATTCCATGCTAGACAATCTCAAAAACTGACTGTGAAAGAAAGATGGGGAGGAAAAATGCTCCTTGGTTGATATAAGTGAGTCAATGACTTTTCAACCTTGGTGCTTTTCAAGATTTGGTGGCTGCAACTAAAGGTTCTCGTTTATTTATGTTATACTCCGAAAGCAACATGATTTTCCAGTTTCCACTCTATTAAAGCTCCAGCTGTGTATAGGTTAGCTAGGTTAACTCTTTCGGGGCAAAGAGCAGCTCTTTCGCTCTTTAGCTCCGATGGAGAAAGAGTCAAAAGAAAAGATTTTTAAGTGATAACTGATAAAACTGTTCTTTTTCTACTTTTTGTCAGAGTAGATTTTATTTGCTCTGCTCTGATAGAGAGTAGGCAGAGAGCTACTTCTACTCTTATAAGAACTAACCCAAACACAACCTTAGTGCTTTTGGATGAGCTCCACAAAAGTACACTCAAATTCTCCCCTACTCCCTGTCGGAATGAGTTTTACTTGCTCTGAAAAGAGCTCGTGGGCATAAAACAGCTATGTGAGAACACAAATGGAGTGGGGAGCTGATCTGGGTGTGATTCCCGATCTGGGTCAAACTAGATCCAAACCCTACCAGTTGTTGATTGGGTCAGGTCTACGTTGGATTTAGATCCGGGTCTCGGTTCTATTTTTGCTTTTTTATACCAGGGTATTGGAGCTCTAAGTCCCTAAGTACAATATATAGCCTATAGATTTGTATCTCTTAATACAACTAATGTATGAATGCTTTCCTAGTGAAATTAATATAAGAATGGTCAAAATTAATTAATTAATTTACTAATTATTATTAATTTTTTTCATAAAAATAAAATAAAATATATTATTAATTTTAACTAAGATATCAAACTCAATATTAGTATCGAGTATCTGTCAAAATTTTCAATCAATATTGTATCAGTTGATTTTGGTATGTATCCGTCAATACTACTACTAAATTATTCTTTATGAATACAAATATATAAAAAAAAGACTGTAACATCCTGAAAAATTTCGACCTTTGAACAATATGCCTCGGTGTGCGTGTCCGACTGATCACGTACCCGACATGGTGAAAATAATTAAGTTAGTTGGGCTAAGTCTTAAGTGGAAAAAAATATATATATATAAAGATTGGTTTAGACTCGCGTGTGGACCTTTGGATGAATTGTATACACCTAGCTATGGCGTACTCGCTTAACACCTAAGTTTAGGTTGGTTATAAATGAAAATAAAGGCAGAAGAATTTATTTTTCTTATAATTTTGGTTCTAGAGAGAGAATAAAAGTTTAGTAATGGTTAAATAACTTATTTGACTAATTGGGCCAACTGTATTAGCTGCTAGTTGGGCCAACTGATTGGGCCGACTATTGGAGCCAACTATAGGTCCTGATCGGGTGCATGTCTGTTAAGAAACATGTTACCGTTTAAAATTTTCAAATGAGATCATTTTAGGTCCGCTTGAGCTCGTATGAGATTTTTAGGACCAAGTTCATACACCGTGGTGGTGCGTATTGGCTTAACGCCGGGTCCGATTGATAAGTAGTTTGGGTGTACAGGCCCCACACTGAACCAAGGGATCATTTATATAATAGATAATACATTAACTAGGTACGCCCGTTTCATGCGAAAAACTAGGTCCTTAGATAAGACTAATACCCAAAATGGGTGTATGTGTTTTGCATGAGAGCCGGCCTTTTTAGTTTAAAAAAAAAAAGAAAAAAAAAAAATGGGGGCTAGCTTCCTTTTGAAGCCTTAACCGGTTGCAAGAGTTTGATGGTTTGGGTTTTGAAGAGAGAAGGAAGAAGAAAAAGGAAGAATCGCCGGATTCGTATGCTCCAAGCCTTGTGATTGCGTGGAAAAGGTTTTGTGAGATCGTATAAGGGAAGAATCGTTGTCGGTTTCGATTTTTGGTTTTGCTTTTGTGGGTTTTGGAGCCGTTTGGGGGTTTTGAAACCCTCTTCTTGCGAAGAAATCATGAGTTTTGATTCAAAAATCATAGCGTGAGTTATGTGAAGTGTGTGTGTAAGGATTGCCATTGATTTCGTGGGCTTGGGTGTGATCGTGAAGCTCGGAGATGATCGAGGTGGGTTTGGAAACCCTTTTTATCTAACGAAGAAGACGATCCGATCTACGAGTAAATCACCAATTTAAAGAGGTAAATAACGCAATTCTTCCATGTATTTAATTAAATATATATTGGTTAGATGTGTGCAAAAGATTAGGATCAAAAAGATTGAATTTTGATGAAAAAAAAATGGGTTTCAAGGTTCAAACTCGAGAAGTGCTCAGAAACTGCCAAAATCGATTAATCGATTTTGAACTTGATTAATCGAGTTTTTAACAAGAGAGAAATTCGAGAGGAACTTCACGAAATCGATTAATCGAAGAGAATTTCGATTAATCGATTTTGAAATTCGATTGATCGATTTTGAAAATCGATTAATCGAGTTTGTCTGGGCTTATTGACACTACCGTAGTATTTCAGCCATAACTTTTTGTGCCGAATTCAGATTGACATGATTCTTATTGCGTTAGAAAGAAGACAGAAAGTCCTACAACTTTCATGAATTGACCAACTTGTGAATCAATTATTTTAATGGTCAAAATTTAGTAATAAGTTAGGTAAATTTCTAATTTTGTCGAGAAACGAAACCGATTAATCAAGTAAAATCGATTAATCGATTTTTGAATTTCGATTAATCAAAATTGGGTCGATTAATTGAATGGTCTCAAATAGTGAAAAAGATTTTGGGCTCTTTGAAAATCGATCAATCGAGAGAAAATCGATCAATCGACTTTGGAAAATCGATTAATCGATTTTCAAAATCGATTAGTCGATTTTGTCTGAGTTGCCAATACTACTTTGGTATTTTGACCATAACTTTTTACTCTGACCTCCGATTGATGCGATTCTTAAAGCGTTGGAAAGATAACAAATAGATCTACAACTTTTATGTTTTGACCAACTTATAAATCTAAATTTTTAAAGGTTAAAATATAGGAGGAAGATTACATCAATTTCTATATTGGCGCGAACTTGCCCATTCCGACTCGATTTTTTTTTAAAACACTTAAATAGTCTAAGTTATTAGTGATTAGTGTTGATCCTTAATACATCATCATATATTTGTGATGTAGATTGAGGGAGGAAAGCCATCGATAGGGCATTGCTTGGCTTTGCATAGTTTCGAGGTTAAGGTGGGGAAAATTTCATACGCAATTGTATTTTGATTTAATTTCATAGATGCTTGATATGATCGAATGAAAGATGATAAGTTTTGTTTTGAAATGAATTAGTATTTGAAATCCTTGCAATGGAAACTTTAGATCTTTGAACTTAAATATTTGATTGAATATTTTGATTGTTTGAAATGTTCGAAAGCTTTGAATTATCGAATCTTTGACATAGTGGCTGTTTTAAAAATTATTGACGTATCGAATCAAGAAATGATCTTTGTTTTGAACATTTTATATAGCCTTCGAAAATCATGTAAGGAATTTCAATCTTGAACATCGTATGTGTGTTTTGCAAGTTTTGAATCGAACCCAGAAGTTAAAATTGAAGGAAGCAAATGTGAACTTTGAATTGAATCCAAATCAAATTTGTATATAAATTTAAATCCAAATCGAACCATAAGTTAAGAAAATTTTAAGTGGACCGCTGTGGGCGGATTATAAGTGTGTTGTGGACCGCTAAGGGCGGATTATATAACATCGTAGACCGCTATGGGCGGATTATATATGCATGTGTGTCCAGCTATGGGCAGATTATATGATACCTTGTGGGCCGCTAGGGCGGAATCGAACCGGCACGATGGCTAACCGTGAATCGAACCGGCATGGTGGTTAAACCCATGAATTGAATCGGCACGGCGGGATATCCGTGAATCGAACCGGCACGGCGGCTAACCGTGAATCGAATCGGCATGGCGGTTAAACCCATGAATCGAACTGGCACCGCGGGATATCCGTGAATCGAATACTGACTAACAACCGTGAATCGAATATGGCGCTCCTTGAATCGAACCGGTACGGCGGGATATCTGTGAATCGAATTGTGTAAACTATGTGACAATGTGTAAGCTATGCAAGTGAGTGTTTGAATTGAACACACGTCTTTCGTGAATCGAACCGACGTCATGATATCCGTGAATCGAATTGTGTAAGTGTGAAATATATAAGTAAGCTAAGTAAGAATGTGCAAGACTTGTAAGTAAGATAAGTAAGGAATGTGTAAGATGTGTGAGTAAGCCAAGTAAGAATGTATAAAACATATATGTAAGCAAAGTAAGAATATGTAAGACATGTAAATGAATGTGATTCAAACTCAGTAAATCGAAAATAAGAAATATGCTTCTGATAAGAGATTAGTCAGTTTCAATTTTATTAAGAAATGCCTTTGAAATCAGTTTTAGCCTTGATAAGAAAATATTTTGATCTTGTCTTTGAATCTATGCATGTGATGAGATGTATATTGGTATTAGTTTTCTCCATTGAGCTTGGATGTTAGCTCACCCCGACTATACGTCACAGGTGTAGCTTTGAGGAGGGCCAGACTACATACTTGAAGAAAAAGGAGCTTCCGCATATGGATTTGTACTCTGTTTTGGGATCGTAGATTTAGTGCATCGTGGATCTTGGTAAGTTCGAGGTTGGTACTTCCATGCTATTATACATGCATGGTACATTACTGTTGGTGATGGTTAGTCATCACTGGCGTTTGTTTAGTTCAGTATATATTAGATATTAGAATTGGAGTTTTGTTCATGATACTTACATAACCTTGCTTTGATTTCCGTATGCATATGGATGTGCCAAGTGTTCTGTATCAGATTGTGATATACGATCTGACGATCTGGATTTTCTCATTTGGTTTTGGTGTAAAG
Organism: Chloranthus sessilifolius; assembly: GCA_021018995.1. Lineage (NCBI taxonomy): Eukaryota > Viridiplantae > Streptophyta > Magnoliopsida > Chloranthales > Chloranthaceae > Chloranthus > Chloranthus sessilifolius. The sequence continues at coordinate 24,194,132 of CM037597.1, read as the reverse complement.
TATAAAAATAAAAATAAAAAAAAATCTCCAAATTTTAGGTTGGGAAAATCTGGGCTGTCACAAAGACAGTATCAACCAATACTGTTGTTATTGGTCGACACGATGATGCACAAAGTATGAGCCGATATCAACAACTTACATTGAATATAATATCGTCGTTGACTATAACCAGGGTCGGCCCTAGGTCAAGGCCTAAGAGGCATGCCTCTGGCCCCCAAAATTTTGGGGCCCCTAAATCTTGGAAGTCTTTAACATCTAGTTGCTTAAAATAAATTGTAATGTACAAAAGCATTTAATCAATCTAATTGTTTAGTTGGTTAAGTGACTAGTGTTGTTTTACTTTTTATCTAAAATGTTGTGGGTTCAACTCTTCCCAGGTCTCATATTTGCATTTTTTTTAATGGGTCATGGGTCGGGTCTCGGTTGGGTCAGTGCAGGTCATGGGTCGTGTCACTGGCCTCACTAGATCAGACCGGCCATATGTATTGACCCAGTAGATTCTCTGGCCCAATTTTGATCAGATCAGATTTGTTTGACCAAATCCTTTATAAATGACTCTAACTTAAAATAGCGATTTCAGGCTTATTACAGTTCCATTTTTTACAAATGACCTGTCAATTTTGATCTATTCGACGAGACTTATCCAATGTCAGCGAAAGATTCAATAGCAGTTAAGGTAAAAACAAATGTTAAATTGTTATTAGTTGGGCTAGTTGATCCATCAGATACGTTCTACTATTTAACTTTTCTCTTTTTTTGTTGCATTTTTCTTTAATATATTCTTTCGTTAATTTGTTAATTGTTAGTTGTATTTTCAAATTACTAGTAAAAAGATACGTGCAAATGCACGTGGATATTATGGCTTTTAAATGATTGAACTTGATTTTTAGACATCTATTGGGTGATTTGAACATAAAAAACATATAGTATTTCAAGTGTTCGTTACTATGTTTTATGATTTATTGAATATAACAAAAAGACTTATTATTATGTTTCATATGTCTTCATTATATATAATTTAAAATTATGAAAAAAATATAACTTATATTGTCAACTATAGAATGTGAAGAAAAAAATTAAAAATTACCAAATAAGTATAATCTTGATAATTCAATTAAATCGAGAATGAGTATTTGCTCCTTCTCAACTTTAACCTTCTTGAGGATTTTATTGTATTCATCATCCACAATCTTGTATTTAATGTTGTGACATATGTACGATCGTGTAAGACGATTTTGGTAAATTATATCTTGCACTTTGACTTGAAAGAAATACTCTTTTTTGAGTTATTTTTTCATGTAAATTTGAAATTTTTTATCTCCACCCTGCATATAATAAAATATAATTAGTTATAATTTTTTTGATAAGAAAATATAATTAAATAAAATATATTACCTTCATTTTTTAAAGCATAAGATCTTCTGAGGACGAACCAATAAGAATCTTTGCTTCATCTTAAAATAATTTGAGCCATATTTCCCCACTCTTATCACCAATATATACGCGAAATGTATAACTACAATTTATATATATTGATAATTAGTTATGGACTTAAGTTACAAACTTAAATAGAAATAATAAGTCTATTTATATTAAATTTAATACCGTAATGTGTATTCTACATTCTGATTTTTACACTTTTTTCATTCAGCAATTGTTTCTCTTTTAAAATAACTCTTGTTTTATATGAATTGCATGTGGGGTATTAAGGATCCTTATCTGATGCATGCTTGTATAATCATTTTAAAGACAAAATTTATTATTTCTAGTTAAAGTCAATACCTCAGATGGTGAAGAGATTTTGCAATCGACTATTTCCTTAAGTGAAACTTGGCATTCAGGTATCCACTATAAGGGAAACTTGTCTAATACTACCTATAAGTGGAAGAGGGCGAGCTCTCAATCTTTGACACAATAGATCTTGGGATCATGCCATCATGGTCCTATCATCAAATGATAAGATTTAGATTCCACATGGTAGACCTTCCGAAAAGTGATTCAAAGAACCACACTTGATGTACACCCATGATCATGTGAATTTCGAGATGTGTGCCACATGAAATCAAAGTATAACCATTTGATTGTAGGCTCATGATCTCAAAATATATTATATGTCGAAATTTGGATGAAAAATAATCTCCATCAAGTAGTCTCAACCGCAATTTCAAATGCATAAACTTATGCACTATTGACAACTTTGAATAGGTGGTGATCATTTTTTGGCTCAAACTTCAGCACAATAGATATTGAGATAATGGTTCACCATCAAACGGTATTATTTAATTCCACGTGCTAGACCTTCCGAAAAGTGGTTATTATTTAATTCCATGTGCTAGACCTCCCAAAAAGTGGTTCAAGCACAACATTTTAATGTACGCCCATGATCATATTCCATTTTGGGAATATGTGCTATGTGGAATCAAAATTTGATTGTTTGATGGTACATTGATGATCTCAAGATCTATTATGTTGAATATTTGGATGAAAAATGACCTCTATCTGTTGGTACGCGCTTTTTCTGGTTCCCTTTCGATCACCAGAAAGAGTGGTCCAATTTGGTCCACGTGGACTCTGACGGAAAGCGATAAAATAATAATAGAAAAATATTTATGTGCCCCTACAATGATATATTAAAATAATAAAAGGATAATATTTAAATATAGAAAAATAAAGGAAGGCGAATTCTAAATGGAGGATACCTGTGTAGATGCGATCGCCAGCTGCATATATATATATCGACGCTGCAACACGTCACTATTCACGCTTTAAGGGGAGCGGAGGATTGCAGGTTGAACTCCTTTACTTAATCGTCGGTAGGCCAATGTAAGTAGCTATGGATTGCCTTGGGGTTTAGCTAGTTTGGTTTCCTAATCCTGCTCTAAGTCTAATTGCTCTACTCTCCTAATCCTACTGGAAGTCTAATTTAAAAAAAGTCTCCTAATTCTATTAGGAGTCTAATTGAAAAAGGTCTCCTGATTCTACTAAGAGTCTAATTTTAAAAAAGGTCTCTTAATTTTACTAGAAGTCTCATTTTAAAAGGTCTCCTAATTCTATTAGGAGTTTAATTTTTAAAAAAGGAAGTTGTGCCATTATGTTAAGGAGGATCGGCCCTGTTTCCGAGTACCCTCCATAAGCTCGCTTCCTTGGGCAAATCAGGTGGCTCAGAATTATTTTGTAAATATTAAAGATTTAAAAACTAAATTTAAACTTAGAATTGAGAATTAGGAATCAAAATTGATATCGAGAATTAAGAATTTAGAAGTAGAACGAAGAATTCGAATTAAAACTTGAGAATTAGAAAGAAAATTGGGAACTAGAACTAGAACCTAGGAACTAAGAACTAGAACTGAAAACCAAAAGAAGATTACCTGAAGTTGAGCTCTTCTTTCTCCTTCTGGCGCCACAATGGAGGAACTCGAGCTCTCTAGGAGAGGCCGGAGCTCGAGAGAGAAGAGTTCTCTATGAAAAATTTTATGTTGTTGGTCGAGGTAGGGAGGTCTATTTATATGTATTCGAGTAATTACGCGCCCTGTGGGAGGTACATAATTAACCGGTCGAATTCAGTTACGCGTCTTGTCTGGTGCGCTTAATTGGATTACGCGCTCTATCTTGGGCGCTTAATCACTCTGAGTCGGTGACCGACTCAGTGATTGATCGACTGACTGGCTTAGCCTGGTGTTCTAGTTCCAGTCTAATTTGAAACTAATTATGTGCCCTGTACAGCGCTTGCAATCCAATTAAGCGCCTGATTGCAGGTGCTTAATAGGGAAATTTGGGGGGTCATGAGAATTAGAGACTAGATCCAACTAGGGACCAATTACGCGCTAGTGATGGGGCGCTTAATCGATTACGCACTCTGTTCAGAATGCGTAATCAGGTGATAAGGCAGTCTGCAGAAAGGTGAATATTGGTCCAAGTGGGACCAATTGCGCGCTGGTGGTGGGGCGTGTAATTGATTACACGCACTGGGTAGGACACAATATCAATTCTTAAGACCGTCCATGGGAGAAACAGGCCTGGTCCAAATGGGACCGATTGCGCGCCAACTATGGGGCATGTAATCGAATTGCGCACCTCTGTGAGGGTGTATAATTCGAGACCTTCCTAGGTTGAGTTGGGTCCGAGCCACAGAGCGATTGTTTCAGCCAGTGCTTCGACCATATACTATTATTTCAGTATATAGTCCTTTGTTTAGGGTTTAAGGCTTTTGGAAAGGGTAAGTCCCTTTCTGGAAGTCATGGGCATGGTCAAAGGTTGATCGATCAGGTTTGCATACTCTGAGAGGGAAAAATTGGGGTGTCTACAGATACTCCTCTTCGGCACGTCCTTGTGGAATAAGGATGCATCAAAGAAGTTGACACCCCTCTTCCGAGGGCCTTCTTATTTCTTTTGAGAAATCACAAGTGTGAACTAGAGAGCTGACATGAAATGCTTAAATTTCTTATCTATTAATGCAAGCTAAGGATGAAGTTCAGGGGCCTAGTGGTAACTGTTGAGAGGTGTATCCTCATATGTTGGTGCAAGTGGCATCTTTCTGCATATCGCGACCTGCTGCAAGGGGCAGTCTGTGACAACCCAGATTTCGATATCCCGAAACCCGTGCCATCAGCACGATCCTCCAGACTGTGCCCCAAAACTATGCATGAAATATTGGTATAACAAGCAATGATAAATAAATAAAGCAAATAATTGCATAACGCGAAAAAATAATATGCCCATCTGGCACAAACAAAAGACAGTTCTACTTTCATGCCACTGCATGAACAGAGAACCGATCCGAACCATCGGTGATAAACAGATCACCCCAGATGGTTCGCCAAAATAAATAATTAATTTAATTTGTTTGTTCGTCAAAAATAAAGGCTTGACATACCAAGCCGTAAAATCTGCTCTCAAAAACTATCCTTTGTCAAAGTACACAGCAGAGTCTCCTAGAAGAAGTCCTCTGGAGGAGGCTCCAACTCGTCTCCAAGCACGTAATTCGAATAACCCGGATCTACGTCTCCTGAAGCCTCAGCTGTTGCTAACAATGGACCTACGACGTATAGTCTAAAGGGGTGAGCTACATCCTAGCTCAATAGGGAACAACACTGTGACAGCCCGAATTTCGGCACCCCAAAACCCGTGCCATCAGCATGATCCTCCAGACTGTGCCCCAAAACTATGCATGGAACAATGGTATAGTAAACAATGATAAATGAATAAAGCAAATAATTACATAACGCGGAAAAGTAACATGCCCATCTGGCACAAACAAAAGACAATTCTACTTTCATGCCACTGCATGAACAGAGAACCGATCCGAACCATCGGTGATAAACAGATCACCCCAGATGGTTCGCCAAAAGAAATAATTAAATCTAATTACATGTTTAACAAACAAAGGCTTGACATACCAAGCCGTACATTTAGCTCTCAAAAACTACTCTCTGTCAAAGTACATAGCAGCGTCTCCTAGAAGAAGTCCTCGGGAGGAGGCTCCAACTCGTCTCCAGGCACGTAATCCGAATCACCCGGATCTACATCTCCCAAAGCCTCCGCTGTTGCTAACAAATGACATACGACATATAGTCTAAAGGGGGTGAGCTACATCCTAGCTCAATAGGGAATAACACAATGAACATATAAATTAAAACTCACATATATTCCATGATATTCTAAGCATGATGAGTCTATGCATTTGTTAGAAAAACAGTTAAAAGCAAATGATTTACATTCAAATTTACTGGTACATTGCATGTCTTACTTTACTATTGATTTATCATGAATGACACTGAACATGCCTAAAGTAAAACTTAAATCTTCAACTTAAGTAATCCCCGAGCAATATAGCATCGAGCCCCGATGAGATACCCTTCATCGTCGTCTAATAGACAGTTGTAAAAAATGTATTCCCTGGGAACACGGCCCAAGCCCCTTTCTCACTAGGCGGCGGGGTTAAAACTTATCTCAAAATCCTTCGGATGTGCTTACTGTTACGAATAAACCTCCGCACTGGTGTATGGATTGGCCACCGTACCGGTCACAGATATCCTGCCGCGTCAGTCGTGGGTATCCCGCCACGTCGGTGGGGTATCCTATCAAACCTCAAATAATAAAAATAACATGTGCTTTATATATAGTTGTTCACTGTGTAAGTGTACTATTTTATATCAATTAGGCCTCAATAGTAATTATTCAATCATATATATACATCCCTGGGATGTATACATACTCGTATCCACTGATGCCTTTATTACTTTCTCATCCCTTGGGGATGCCTCATTCTTATTAGATTACTTAATCTTAATCACTTGCATCACACCGATGCCTTTTTCACATCCTTGGTGTTACACATACACCTATTTTTACAAATCTTTTCATAGTAAAAACAACTTTAATCTGATAATTATATCACTACATACATGCTCTTAAAATTAAAGTACATGTTCAAGGTGTTCCGTACCTCAAATCTCTGAAGGTCCAAGCATCAAGGTCCCACGCGGTTCCTTGTGCTCGCTTTCACACGTACCACCTATGGTACATCATAACACATGCAACACATCACTAAAGATGTAATAAAGAAGGTCCTGGACCCTCTATGAATCTCAAAGTAAAACTATAAAGTCAATTGAGTCTGCCAAAGTCGATTAATCGATTCCCAAAATCGATTAATTGAAACACAATTCGATTAATCGATTCTCAAAATTGATTAATCGATTCTCAAAATTGATTAATCGATATTCAAATTCGATTAATCGATCCCAAATCGATTAATCGAAATCTCCAACATAGTAAGGTCGATTCTCAAATCGAGTGGTCGAAAGTCTGAAATCGATTAGTTGATCCCAAATCGATTAATCGAAATTCAAAGTCGATTAATTAATTTCTCAACTCGATTAGTCGATTTTCCCAGGTCATGTTTCACCAGCCATTGGAGGTACCCAGTCGATTAGTCGATTTCCAAATCGATTAATCGAACATCCAAATCGATTAATCGAAATTCAATTCGATTAATCGAAATCGGGCTTACCTGACTTTTCAACTTCTAGACCAAAATCGATTAATCAAATCCCAATTTCGATTAATCGATTTGGTCCGATTCAGCCCCCTTTCTGGCTGTTCTTCCAAATCTTTTCTCCTTTCTTTTCTAAGCCTTTAATCTACTCTTTTAATTACATTTGACTGAATTTAATCATCTACAACCTATGCATTAATGTTAATTTAAAACTCACCTTCAATCAATCCTCAAATTGATCAAGATATAGGTTGGAATGGCTAGGGCTCCAGCTTTTCGTTTCATGATCCTAACGCGTTGAATTCGGGAATCAATGCTAACTCCTCTTCTTGATTTGCATTAACCTCTAGCCTTCATAACTCCTCTTTACTTCTCTCTCTCTCTCTCTCTCTTCTTAACTCTCTCTTCAATAGCCCAAAACAAAAGGGAAATAGGGTTATTAAACCCTTATATTCACTCTCCTGCTCGTGTGTTAAACACATACACCAGAGATAGGTGTATGTGACCACTAACTCACTCTATACACTACTCTTAAGTCGTATTGATCTCACATTAGTTCATCACTTTATGAGTGTATTGTTTGACCATCACTTGGTCAACCCTATGACCAATCGGGCACGGATCTCGAGGTTACAGTTAAATGCTCAATTTTTTGGGATATTACATTCTCCCCACCTTGAGAATTTTCATCCTCGAAAATAACCCAAGGGCGCTCACTTGGATACCCCACACACAACAACGACGAATACATTACACAACGTAAGAAACAGAATTAATGCAATTACACCCACAAAAGTTGTTCTTTATTTCATTAAAATTTCAAAATTTACAAGTATCTTTAACTGTTTTCCATTTCTCAATAATTACACTAGAGTGTTGAATACAATAGTACAAAAAGATCCACAAGGTGATCACAAAATTAAACGATCGTCAGATGCTCACGTCGTCCCCTCTCCTGGCTGATCTGATGAGGTTGCTCGATGGAACCAAGCGTGTAATGAACGTCTCAGAGGGTTGCTCGCTGCTTTGGCGCCAGCCGATGTGCATCGGTTGCAGAGGTACTCGCATGGAAACCGGCACCTGTATGGAAAGCAGTCTGACCAACAGTCCAATCGGCCTCTTGCGCGAGCCGCTGCTGGTAGTCCAACGGATAGATGTACCGTAGGGTGTGGAACATCAAAAAGTCCATCCGTCGGTTCATCCTCTCATTGTTAGCCTCCATCCTGGCCAACACGTCCTCGATAGTAGGCGCCAGGCGAGCTGCTCACCGGTGGTAAGAAGACGTTGGTGTGGCCGCTATAGAGTGCACTGGCGGCGTAGGCGAGGCAGTGGTATGGGAGGGCGCCCCCTCCGCTGGTGGATCAACTGGGTGTGCCCCACCCATGGGTGGGTCCTGATGTGGTGGTGGGGGTGGTGGTGGTGCTACTACTGCTACTGCTGCTGGTGCTGGACCTGGAGCCGGTAGGATTCGCTTAAGTAAATTGTAACTACGGTTCCATGAAGAGTTTGAGAACGTCTTCACTCGGTCCGTAGCCCTCTCCTCATGAGGCGATATAACGTATTCTGGAGAGTCGGAATAGCACTTCAGCATGCTCGAGATGAGCCGAGCATACATTTTCTCCTTGGGCCTCAAGTTGCCCTTCATCAACTTGCCCTTGATGTATCTCATCCCCTCTAGGATGACCATCGTGGGGTCAAACCAACGGCTACAGAAGGCCGCATAGAGTGCTTGCTGCACCATCTCCACCCTCTCGGTGTCGTGACGCAATGGGTAGAGGTTGCACTTGATTATGGAATCAAGCATCCACATGTAATGGGGAAGGTTGATCCTCCTAATAGAGGATCCCGACCCCTTCTTCCCGTTGGTCATCCGGGTCATGATCTCCTCAAATCTCACCTCTTCCTCGAAGGGCGGGAAGAGGGTGGTCTTGGGTACAAAATCGAGGTGACATTCAAGCACCTCGTGGATGTGGTGACGAGTGAATGTGTAGTCACGACCCTCTATCTTGGTTGTGACGATGTCGTCGGTAGGGCCGTTCGTCAGTCCTTGGTAAAATAATCGGACCAATCTAGGGTAGTAGGACCCACGGATTAGTTTCAAGATGTTGCCGAGGCCGGCTTTTAGAAGATAATTACGAGCCCATTGGGTCTCGCCTGGTACATTGAGGTTTGTAAATAGGGTTTGATCGATAATGTACTCGATCTCAAAGGTTTTGGCCACCCACCACTCGTTGGGTTGGAGTACATTGGTGGGTGGTGGTGGCATGGGCGAAGACTCGCGTGAAGATGCGCGCGAAGACGCGCTCGTCGAACCGGAGGTGGTCTCCGATATCGACGGTGATGGAGTCCTCACCGGTGATGGGGTAGGTAGGTGGTGGCGGTGCGGCGTTCTTACGCCAGACCGAAAGCTTGGAGGTTGCCTTCTTCGAAGACAAATGGATTTTAGGAGGCATGGCTGGTGAAAATTTTAAGAAAAAACTAGGGTTTACTAATTCAATTTGAAGAAAAAACTCGAATCTAGGGTTTACCTTAGGTTTTTAATTCGATGTCACTCGATTTCGATTTGAAATCGATCCGAAATGCCCAAACCCTAGGTTGCAAAATCGGTTGGAGAGAAGAAGAAGAAGGCGCGCGAAAGAAAAACTTCAAATGATTTCGAATGAAGTGAAAAACCCCTTCGATTTATATATATAGGCTTCGGTTCGATTAATCAATTTCCAAAATCCATTAATCGAGTTTCAAAATTAGGTTCAGCCGTGCGAAATCGATTAGTCGAAACTCAAAATCGATTATTCGAAATCGTGGTGTTTTAAAATTTTAACTTTTAGAGCTCACTGGCGTGAGCCAGTCGATTAATCAAAATTCCAAAATCGATTAATCGAGATTCACTTCGATTAATCGAAATCGTGCAGTCCTCCAAATTTTTTCTAATTTCCTTAAATTACTCGATTAGTCGAACTTCCAGTTCGATTAATCGAAATTCCAAATCGATTAATCGAATTATTCTTCGATTAATCGAAATCGTATAACATTCTTTAAAGTTTTTTAAATTCTGAAGTTATTCGATTAATCGAATCCCCAGATCGACTAATCGAAATCCAAAACCGATTAATCGAAACCCAGATCGATTAATCGAAATCCTACTTCTTTCATTTCCCGAATCCTTATCAAATTTCCACTCACTGGCACATGCCAGTCGACTAATCGACCAAAATCGATTAATCGAAATCTCAAATCGATTAATCGATTAATCGATTTTGATCAGATTCTTTCGATTTTTAAATTTTTCTGTGTCCTTGATTTCTCTTGGTAATCTATGATACCAACTTGTCATTTGCTCTACAAAATACATCATCGCGGCCACGTCGTGACCATGATGAATTCCAATTTCGCGTTCAACACTGCATTTGAGACTCCATGTGGATAAAATTTTTCTCTTAATAAATTGATCATAAGATCGACGTTGAATTACACATATAGTTTAAATCCACAAACATGCTTCCGGTGATACAATTTTGACTCTCAAGTTGTCACAAACAAGCTTGGATACTGTTCTTTCACGTCGGCCTCTCGTTCCCATGTAGCTTCTTCGGCTGGATGGTGCTTCCATCGAACAAGTACTAATGGAATCACTTTTGTTCGCAACACTTGTTCCTTTCGATTCAAAATATCCACCGGCTCTTCGATCATAGTCATGTCCTCATGCATCTCAAATGATTGACCGCTCAATACGTGATCAGGGTCGTTAAGATACTTCCTGAGCATAGATACATGGAACACATTATGTACCTGATCAAATAGCGGTGGCAATCCAATGCGGTAAGCAACTTCCCCTACTTGACCCAAAACTTCAAATGGTCCAAGATAGCAGGGACTTAGCTTCCCTCTCTTTCCAAACCTCATCATCCTCTTCATAGGTGACACTTTCACAAACACGTGTTCACCCACCTTGAAGTCTACACTCGTTCACTTGATATCGGCATAGCTTTTCTGTCTGCTTTGAGCCGCTTTGAGTTTGCCCTTATCATACGAACATAGGTGGTATTATCTTCAAGTATTTTGGGTCCCAAAATGAATTTCTCCCCGATTTCTTCTCAATTGATGGGCGATCTATATCGCCGTCCGTAAAGAGCTTCATATGGTGCCATCCCAATGCTCGTCTGAAAGTTGTTGTTATATGCGAACTCAATCAAGGGTAGGTGTTGATCCCACGATCCTTGCAATTCTAACATACATGCCCTACGCATGTCCTCAATGATCTGATTGACCCTCTCAGTCTATCCATCGGTTTGCGAATGGAATGTCGTACTGAAATCTAGCCGCATTCCCATTCCTTCTTGAAATTTCTTCCAAAACTTTGATGTATACAATAGGTCACGGTCTGATACAATGCTACTCGGAATCCCATGCAAACGGACAATCTCCTTCATGTATAGCTCTGCCAGTCTTCCCGCCGTATACATCGTGTTGTAAGGCAAAAAGTGCGCTGACTTGGTCAATTGATCGACTACTATCCATATGGCATTATACTTCTTTGTAGTACGCGATAGCCCAACGATGAAGTCCATAGAGATCTATTCCAATTTCCATTCCGGTATAGGTAGAGGCTGTAATAGGCTTGCGAGGTGTCTATGATCGATCTTCACCTGTTGGCACGTCAAACACCGCGACACATACTCTGGCACGTCTTGTTTCAAGCCTCTCCACTAGTAATTCTTTTTCAGATCTTGATACATCTTCTTGCTTCCCGGGTGGATAGCATAGCTTGATTTGTGAGATTCATCAAGAATTGTTCGTCGTAGATCGGCGTTATCCGGAATACAGAGGCGACCCTTGAACAATAAGGAACCATCCTCCTTGATCGAAAACTAAGATGTAATGCCTTAAGTTACATCTTGACGAATCTTTGTCAGCGTCGGGTCTTTCATCTGTAGTTCATGGATATGCTCAAATATTATCGGCCTCACTGAGATATTAGCCAAGAAGGCTCTTGTAGCTTGCGACTCAATGTTTACATCATACAGTGTCAGATCTTCCAATAACTTCCATCGGTGCATACCCAAAATTAAACTAGCCAACTGAGCTGAACTCTTCTGACTCAAGGCATCGGCTACTACATTAGCCTTGCCTGGATGATACTGTATAGAACAGTTATAGTCCTTGAGAAACTCCATCCATCTGCGCTGTCTCATATTTAGTTCCTTCTGTGTAAACAGATATCTGAGACTCTTATGATCGGTGAAAATCTCAAAAGTCTCACCATACAAATAATGTCTCCATATCTTAAGCACGAAAATGATCGCTGCTAATTCCAGGTCACGTGTCGGGTAATTCCTTTCATGCTCTTTCAACTGTCTCGACCCATACGCTATCACCTTTTTGTATTGATTAAGCACACAGCCCAAACTAGTATACGAAGCATCGCTATACACTGCAAACCCTCCACTGCCTAAAGGTATAGCTAACACTGGAGCTGAAGTGAGTCTCTTCTTGAGTTCTTGAAAACTCTTCTCGCATGTCTCACTCCATTCGAACCTTGCATCTTTCCATGTAAGTCTCGTGAGTGGTCCTGATATTTTTGAAAAACCCTCAACAAGATGCCGGTAGTAACCTGCTAATCCAAGGAAACTACGGATGTCGGTTACAGTCTTTGGTTACTCCCAATTCACTACTGCTTCGATCTTTGCTGGATCTATAGTGACACCATGCTTTGAGACGACATGTCCCAAAAAGCTAACTTCTTCTAACCAAAACTCGCACTTGCTGAGCTTGGCGTATAACTGGTGTTCACGTAGAGTTTGTAGGGCTATTCTCAAGTGCTTCTCATGCTCTTCTTTGGATTTTGAATAGATCAGGATGTCGTCAACAAACACTATGACACAAGAGTCTAGGTGTGGTTTAAACACCATTCATCAAATTCATGAATGACATCGGGGCATTTGTCAACCCAAACGGCATCACTAGGAATTCCTAGTGTCCGTATCGAGTCCTGAATGCAGTCTTCTGAATATCTTCAGCCTTGACTCTCAATTGATGGTATCCAGATCTCAGATCGATCTTAAAAAAGTACTTCGCTCCTTGCAGTTGATCAAACAAGTCATCTATCCTAGGCAAAGGGTATCGATTCTTAATAATGAGTTTGTTCAATTGTCGATAGTCAATGCACAGACGCATTGATCCATCCTTCTTCTTTACAAACAGGACCGGTGCTCCCCATGGAGACACGCTCGGTCTAACAAATCCCTTGTCCATCAACTCATGCAACTGCTCTTTCAATTCCTTCAACTCAGCAGGAGCCATCCTGTATGGTGTTTTAGAAAAAGGCTCCATTCCTGGTGCTAAGTCGATGGCGAATTCTACTTCTCTCTCTGGAGGTAATCCGAGTAACTCCTCTGGAAACACATCGGCGAAGTCTCTCACTACGGCCATCCCAGAGATCACATTCTTCTCCTCTTTATGCTCCTTTAAAAATGCTAAGTATCCACTACACCCTTTTCTGATCAATCGCTCGGCCCTGACTGCCGAGATAAGTGGTAGGTGTGTCGACCTCTCTCCTCGAAATCTAAACGATCTCCTCATGTTTGGTCAAAAAATGACTACTTTGTTCTTGCAATCTACCGTCGCACAGTGAGTCAATAACCAATCCATGCCAAGGATCACGTCAAATCCTTGCATGTCCAAAAGGATTAGGTTCGTCGGTAGCTCAAAGACGTCTCCATCCATGACCCTCACGATCACAGAGTTGCAACCCTTTTCGGTATCAACCGCTTTCCCAGTAGGAACAACCACGGTTAAAATGAAGTCTAACTCCTCTGGGTCGACTTTCATCCTCTTTGTGAAGCGAGGGTAACAAATGAGTGGGTAGACCCTGGGTCTATCAACACTCGAGCTTCGTATGTCACATCGCTTCCCTTCTTATATATTTATAATGTACCTAATCATGCATACAGATATATATAGTGTTTATCATTATACTAGAATTTATCACATGCAAGTTTCTTCTTATATTTGCTAAATATAGATGCACCTTCTCTATCTAAAAATTTCAAAAATTGAAATTCTTTATTTAAAATGAAGCTCACCTTGAATGACATCGTTTGTGTTCTGAGCCTCTTGAGCTTTGACTGCGTAGGCTCTTCCTTGGACGATCGGCTTCCTCGCTTGTATAGGTCGTGGAATAGGTGCTGAAGCCGTCTTCCCTTTGTTTATCTCATGGCATTCTTTGATCAAGTGGCCCACCTTACCACATCTAAAGCAACCCTGAGTACCTATCCTACAGTCCGCTGTTCGATGAGGCTTGGCACACTTGGCACAAGTCTCATGAGGTGTGGAAGAAGCCGCTCGGGAGAACCCCTGAGTAACTGTAGCTCCGGTAGTAATAGCAGGGCTCTCGTATCTTATCAGCCTCCCCGACGCAAGCAATGGGAATTTCTGCTGGCTGCTCTGCTGTGCCGGTCTCCCATAACCTCCTTGGAACGGTGGTTTCTAATTATTTGGTATGAACCTCGACTTTTTATTCGCCGATTTATAATTTCCCGTTCTGCTCTGATCCATATTTCACCTTCCTTGTTGCTCTCTCTGACGGTATTTATTATTATTCTCTTCCTCCACTACGAGCGCTTTGCTCATGACCTCACCATAGGCTCTCAATTGGAATGGCGCTACTCCTCCCCTCACGTCCGACTTCAAACCTTGCTGAAACCTCTTTGCTTTCATCATCTCTGTGATGACGTAGTCGGGCGCAAAGCGAGCGAGTCGCATGAACTCCACTCCGTATTCTCTCACTATCATCTTCCCTTGAACCAATTGTAAAAATTGAACTTTCATCTAGTTCCTCACCACCTCTGGAAAATACTGCTTGTTGAATTCCTCGACGAACTCATCCCATGTCCAGGGCATGTCTGGGGTCTCCTGAGCCCTAGTCCGTGAAACGGACTTCCACCAAGGCCCAGCCTCCCCGTCTAACATGTAGGCTGCCCAACGGATGCTCTCGTCCTCGGTACAAGTGAGCACACTGAACACCTTCTCCATCTCACTTAACCAGTTTTTAGCTGCCATAGTGTCTGCCTGTCCTGAAAAGCTAGGAGGCCTCATCCTCCTAAACTCGGTAAAAGCATAAGACACTGGCGGTGTCGGGGCCACTGGAGGTGTCGGTGGCTGATCTTTGCTCATGGGCGATGAGTCGCCAAAGATCTTTCACTGCTGAGCCATAGCGGTACCGCCATGGTCTCCATGGTGTGCATCATCCTCTGACGCTCCTCTCTATCCTCATTCATTTCTCTAACTCTTTCTTGCTCTCTCTGATCTTGATCCTGACGATCTCGATCTTGATTCTCTCTCTGATCTTGGCTCCCTTGGCCTCCACTGCCAGAAGGCCCTCTATGTCCTATAGGCTCTCTATTGACATCCGAGATAAAATCATCTAAACTACGCAAGCTTCTACTATGGCCACCCCTGGGTCGGCCCCTTCCTCTAGAAGACATAATGTTTTGCACGTAAAAATAAAGTTTTCATTAGCAGAAGTCTCTATATTCTGACAAAAGAATGATTGTCGGAATTTCTTTAGAAAATGCTTTGATACCAACTGTGACAGCCCGAATTTTGACACCTCGAAACCCATGCCATCAGCACGATCCTCCAGACCGTGCCCCAAAACTATGCACGGAATATTAGTATAACAAGCAATGAATAAAGCAAATAATTGCATAACACGGAAAAGTAACATGCCCATCTAGTACAAATAAAAGATAGTTTTACTTTCATGCCACTGCATGAACTAGAAACGATCCGAACCATCGGTGATAAACAGATCCCCCCAGATGGTTCGCGAAAAGAAATAATTAAATCTAATTACATGTTTAACAAAAGAAGGCTTGACATACCAAGCCGTATAATTAGCTCTCAAGAACTACTCTCTGTCAAAGTACACAATAGAGTCTCCTAGAAGAAGTCCTCAGGAGGAGGCTCCAACTCGTCTCCCGGCACGTAATCCGAATCACCCGAATCTACGTCTCCCGAAGCCTCCGCTGCTGCCAATAAAGGGCCTGCGACGTATAGTCTAAAAGGGGTGAGCTACATCCTAGCTCAATAGGGAACATCAAAATGAACATATAAATTAAAACTCACATATATTCCATGATATTCTAAGCATGATGAGTCTATGCATTTGCTAGAAAAATAATTTAAAAACAGATGGTTTGCATTCAAATTTACTGGTACATTGCATGTCTTACTTTACCGTTGATTTATCATGAATGACACTGAACAGACTTAAAGCAAAACTTAAATCTTCAACTTAAGTAATTCCTGAGCAATATAGCATCGAGCCCCGATGAGATACCCTTCATCGTCGTCTAAATAGACAGTTGTAAAAATATATTTCCTGGGAACACGACCCAAGCCCCTTTCTCACTAGGCGGCGGGGTTAAAACTTATCTCAACATCCCTGGGATGTGCTTACTGTTACGGATAAACCTCCGCACTGGTGTACAGATTGGCCGTCGTACCGGTCACGGATATCCTGTCACGTCAGTCGTGGGTATCCCGCCACGTCGGTGGGGTATCCTATCAAACCTTAAATAACAAAAATAATATGTGCTTTACATATAGTTGTTTACCGTGTAAGTATGCTATCTTATATCAGTTAGGCCTCAACAGTAATTATTCAATCATATATATATACATCCCTGGGATGTATACATACTCACATCCACTGATGCCTTTATTACTTTCTCATCCCCTGGGGATATCTCATTCTTATTAGATTACTTGATCTTAATCACTTGCATCACACTGATGCCTTTTTCACATCCTTGGTGTTACACACACACACACCCATTTTCACAAAGTTTTTCATAGTAAAAACAACTTCAATATGATAATTATATCACTACACACATGCTCTTGAAATTAAAGTACATGTTCAAGGTATTCCCTACCTCAAATCTTTGAAGGTCTAAGCATCAAGGTCCCACGCGGCTCCTTGTGCTCGCTTTCACACGTACCACCTATGGTACATCATAACACATACAACACATCACTAAAGATGTAATGAAGAAGGTTCTAGACCCTCCATGAATCTCAAAGTAAAACTATAAAGTCAATTGAGTTTGCCAAAGTCGATTAATCGATTCCCAAAATCGATTAATCGAAACACAATTCGATTAATCTATTCCCAAAATCGATTAATCGAAGTCCAATTCGATTAATCGATTCCCAAAATCGATTAATCGAGATTTAAATTCGATTAATCGATCCCAAATCGATTAATCGAAATCTCCAACATAGTAAGGTCGATTCTCAAATCGAGTGGTCGAAAGTCTAAAATCAATTAGTCGATCCCAAATCGATTAATCAAAATTCA
The DNA here is from genome assembly GCA_021018995.1 of Chloranthus sessilifolius. Classification (NCBI taxonomy): domain Eukaryota; kingdom Viridiplantae; phylum Streptophyta; class Magnoliopsida; order Chloranthales; family Chloranthaceae; genus Chloranthus; species Chloranthus sessilifolius. The sequence continues at coordinate 24,176,772 of CM037597.1, read as the reverse complement.
AAGTCGATTAATCGATTTCTCAACTCGATTAGTCGATTTCCCCAGGTCATGTTTCTCCAGCCACTGGAGGTACCCAGTCGATTAATCGATTTCCAAATCTATTAATCGAACATCCAAATCGATTAATCGAAATCCAATTCGATTAATCGAAATTGGACTTACCTGACTTTTCAACTTTCAGACCAAAATTTATTAATCGAATCCCAATTTCGATTAATCGATTTGGTCCGATTCAGCCCCCTTTCTGGCTGTTCTTCCAAATCTTTTCCCCTTTCTTTTCTAAGCCTTTAATCTACTCTTTTAAGTACATTTAACCGAATTTAATAATCTACAACCTATGCATTAATATTAATTTAAAACTCACCTTCAATCAATCCTCAAATTGATCAAGATCTAGGTTGGAATGGCTAGGGCTCCAGCTTTTCGTTTCACGATCCTAACACGTTGAATCCGGCAATCAATGCTAACTCCTCTTCTTGATTTGCATTAACCTCTAGCCTTCATAACTCCTCTTTATTTCTCTCTCTCTCTTTGTTCTTAACTCTCTCTTCAATAGCCCAAAACAAAAGGGAAATAGGGTTATTAAACCCTTATATTCACTCTCCTGCTTGTGTGTTAAACACATACACCAGAGATAGGTGTATGTGACCACTAACTCACTCTATACACTACTCTTAAGTCGTATTGACCTCACATTAGTTCATCACTTTATGAGTGCATTATTTGACCATCACTTGGTCAATCCTATGACCAATTGGGCATGGATCTCGAGGTCACAGTTAAATGATCAATTTTTTGGGATATTACAAACACAATGAACATATAAGTCAAAATCTCACATATATTTCATGATATTCTAAGCATGATGTGTCTATGCATTTGCTAGAAAAACAGTTTAAAAGCTGATGATTTACATTCAAATTTACTGGTAATTTGCATGCCTTACTTTACTGTTGACCTATCATGAATGACACTGAACATGCCTAAAGCAAAACTTAAATCTTCAACTTAAGTAATCCCCAAGCAATATAGCATCGAGCCTCGATGGAATACCCACCATCGTCGCCTAAATAAACAGTTATAAAAATATATTCCCTAGGAATACTATCCAAGCCCCTTTTTCAATAGGCGGCGGGGTTAAATCTCAACTCAATATCCTTGAGATGTGTTTATTGTGTACGGATAGACCTTCGCACTGGTGTACGGATTAGCCATCGTACCGGTCACGGATATCCTGTCGCGCCAGTCGTGGGTATCCCGTCACGTCAGTGGGGTATTTTAAATAAACCTCAAATAATAAAAATAACATGTGCTTTACATATAATTATTCCCCGTGTAAAGTACTATCTTATATCAGTTAGGCCTCAACAGTAATTATTCAATCTTATTTACATCCCTGGGATGTCTAATTTACTCAAATTACACTGATGCCTTTCTTACTTTCTCATCCCCTGGGGATGTCCCATTGTCATTTGCTCTCTTAGTCTCTGTTACTCGCATCACACAGATACTTTTATCATATTCTTGGTGTCACACACACCCATTTTCACAAAGTTTTTCATAGTTAAAACATTTTCAATTCTGATAAACATATCACTACATACATGCTCTTGCAATTAAAGTATATGTTCAAGGTGTTTCCTACCTCAGGTCTCCGAAGGTCCAAGCATCAAGGTCCCACGCGGCTCCTTGTGTTGGCTTTCACACGTACCACCTATGGTATATCACAACACATGTAATACATCACTAAAGATGTAATAAAGAAGGTCCTAGACCCTCCATGAATCTCAAAGTCAAACTAGAAAGTAAAGTAAAACTGCCAAAGTCGATTAATCGATTCCCAAAATCGATTAATCGAAACCCAAATCGATTAATCGATTCCCAAAATCAATTAATCGAAACTCAATTCGATTAATCGATTTCCAAAATCGATTAATCAAGATTCAAATTTGATGAATCGATCCCAAATTGATTAATCGAAGTCTCCAACATAGTGAGGTCAAAAATCTGAAATCGATTAGTCGATCCCAAATCGATTAATCGAAATCCAAAATCGATTAATCGATTTCCCAACTCGATTAATCGATTTCCCAACTCGATTAATCGATTAAATTGACTAATCGATTGGGTACCTCCAGTGGCTGGAGAAACAAGACCTGGGAAAATCGATTAATCGAATTCCAATTTGATTAATCGAAATCGGGCGTCCTTGACTTTTTAACTTCTGGGCCAAAATCGATTAATTGAACCTCGATTTTGATTAATCAATTTGGCCAGATTCAGCCCCCTTTTGGGCTATTCTTCCAAAACTCATTCCTTTTCTTTTTCCCTCTTTTTTTAAGTCTTTAATCTATCATATTAACTATGCTATACTGAATTTAACTCATCAATTCTCTAGGTATTAAAATCTAATACAACATACCTCAATAAATCCTCTAAAGGATTGATTTGTTGGGTTTGATGGCTAGGGTTCCATCTTTTCGCTTCAACGGCTCCTCAAGCGTTTGAATCAACATTCAATGCTCTAATCTCCTCTTGATTTGCATTAACTCCTAGCCTCAATAACTCCTCTTGTTTTCTCCCTCTCTCTCTCTCTCTTCTTAATTCCTTCACCAACCAAAGCAAAAAAATTTCTAGGGTTATTAAAGCCCTTATATCCTCTCTCCTGCTTGTGTGTTAAACACATACACCAGAGCTAGGTGTACGTGATCACTAACTCACATTATACACTACTCTTAAGTCGTATTGACTTCACATTAGTTCATCACTTTATGAGTTTACTGTTTGACCATTACTTGGTCAAACCTATGACCAGTCGGGCACGGATCTCGAGGTCAAAGTTCAACGCTCAATTTTTTAGGATATTACATAGTCAAACAGAGGGAAATTGACGCAATCGAGGTACTAGGGGGCGTCATACAAATGCCCAGCGACAAGGTCAAGTGACCAGATAATATGAAGTAATTTGATGGCGAAGGCTTTCGCAAGTCATGTTAGACCGGGCGCGTCATTGCTCACACCAATGGCGCATCAGATGTCCTTTTCCAGTGGACATTTGTGATTTCTCAAAGTTGAGTATACTCAGTGTTCAGTTTCCCAGGGGATAGAATGGATTGGAGTGATGAGATATATAATTTTGATAGATAGGAGGTTTATTTACTTATTATTATTTTTATTTTTGAAATTTTAGGGATTTTAACTTAAGATCAATTTGGTGGCAAAACGGTAAAAAATATGGCTTCCAAGACGTCGCTGAGCAGATCCACCAGAGCGAGATTTGTAGACCCGACCGTTCATGTGGTTGTCAAGACGACACTTGGTATGTCAAATGCTCCGTCTAACCTTCTCGATGAATAAGGATGATTGCCTCTTATGGGAGGACTAGAGTGATTCTCGAGTCGAGAGAGACGGGTTTTGAAAATATTTGACTTAATATTAGGTAATTATATTTTATAGGAAATATTGAGTAGATAAAGAGGGGGGATACTTACCTGATTTTTTGTCGACGGGAGGCTTTTGCTTGCAATGGGATTGTTAACTTTTGTTCCTGTTGCTGTATTGCGATGGGACGTTAGATCGTTTCTTCTCTTTTTCTGTCGGTAGCCGTGTGTTTCTATATGTGGTGGATTTTGGTGACTGCTGCGTGATGGGGCATTTGGGAGTCATCGTGATGATTGTCTGGGCAAGACGTTTGGAGGGAGGTTCGGCTATTTGCGATGGGATATTGGATGAGCCTTCCCTTCTGGTTGTGTGCCGTAGTGGGTTGTGAAGTAATTTCGGAGAAGTGTAATTGGTGGTGGGACATTGGTGGTTATGCGGTGGACAAGCTATGTTCGTTTCTTTCTTTGGAAGATCTTGGGTTATATGACGAGATTAAATTGTAGTTGTATTGCGACGGGACGTGTTTATGAGTGTGCGATGGGGTGTTGGCCTGATGACTCTTTGGTTGTTTTGACGTCGTGATGGGATAATGATGGTGTCTTGAGGTTACGACGGGACTTGCCCTTTGGCCTTCGTGATGTGGTGGGGTTTTAGCGTCACTATGGGACATGAGGGCATGGTTGATTTATGCCGATGAGCTTAGGTATTGGGATAGCGTAGGATATGTGCATCCTATCGCGATGGGACATGGGTTATTGTAGGGCTGTGTGACGGGATCTCAGCGGTTCTCTCTCTCTCTCATCGACAGGTAAGGTCACGCGATGGGTCAAGGGAGAGTGATTCTGATCGTGATGGGACGAGTAGAGTGATTGGTTACTTTGTCACCATTACATTTCGCTTTGTGTCGCGAGGGGGCTTTTATATTTAGCGATTGGACTGTGAGTGATGATTTTATTTTATTTTATTTTATTTTGCTGATTTATTTCATGCAGCGGATGTTGGGGAGTGGTCACGTGTATTTGTCAGTACGCGATGAGACTCTAGGGAATAATTTTGATCGGGGTGAGACGTTAATTCACAGTAAGTCGTCAGGGGGTGACTTAGCTACAATGGGACTATGGGGAGATGTCCTCACCCTTGATTGATTTGCGATGGGTCAAGGTGATTATGTATGTGTCTTATTGCAATAGGAGACATCATCTTGCATGTTTGTTTTGTTAGGTTTTTTTTTTTTTTTGTTGAGAGCATATACTTATTTCGTTGGAGGTGTGTATTCTATTTGAGGTGTGTGTCGTAGCTGGAAATTGTGCGCAGGTAAGTGGGCGTTTAATTGAATTGCGCGCCTGGTTGGGCGCGTGCATTTGGAGGTTCAGAGGTCAATTACGCATTCCATTATGCGCGGGTAATTCAATTGCACGCTCTGATCAGTACGCGTGATCGGAGCGTCACTTGGTCACTATGCGGGTGACTTTTTGAATTCCGCGCATTAGTGTAGGCGTGTAATTTGATTACGCGTGGGGTCTTTGACGTGAGATCGGTTAATCGAGATTTTGTGGTGACGGAAATTGAATTGTGCGCCAGGTGGGCTGCGCTTAATTCAGATTGTGCATAGTTTAACTAGCACTTAATTGGTTTGAGCGCCATATTTTGGATGCTTAATTCGTCGATCGTCTATATATGCCCGAGTTTTCTTCAATTTTCTTCATTCTTTTCTGTTTTATTCTATTTTTTGTTTGACCTGAGTTCGAAGTATCCCGATTTTCGTATTTTAGTGATATCGCGTGATCTGACTGTCCGATTGTGATGTCGTTTCTTTCGATATTCGTTATTTCGTGTGCTTTGCGTCCTAAAGTGGCTTCTAATGACGGTATAATCAGAGATGTTGTTGTGGTTTGGAGAGTGTTGGGATTGAGTGGCGGTATACATCCTTCATTATTGTTAGGAGGTGAAGACGGAGGGAGGGAAGTCCTCCAAATGGATGGAAAGGGTGTTACCCAACGAATCCTCGCCTCGCTTTTCTATTGCTTCTGATTGGACGTTCCGCGCGTCGTTGTTTTTGGCTTTATATCCGTTTTAGGTTTCATGTTTATTTTAAGCTGTATGTTCATGTCCTAGGTTTTCGTTTTGGGTTGTATGTTCAGGAGGTTTGTCTCCGGTGACACCTGTATAAATTTTATTATCTAAATAAAGGAGTGTTTTTGCTTATTGTGTTTATTTCATTGAAGTTTGTTCGTGTTTATTGTTGTCTGTTTCTTGTTTCTCTTATTTTGGATATTTTTGGTCCCATGGCGAAAAAGTAAGAACTAAAATTAAAAAATAGTTCAGTTTGAGGTGTTGGTGATCACTACTTATGTGTGTATCTAATTAAGTCTTAACCTATTGCAAGCGCACAATGGAAATTGTAGAGCTAGTATAGGATCGTTCCCACGAAAAAGTTATTATCTTATTTATATTTTTATTTTAAAGTTTATATTTATCCTTTAAGGTTCTAAACTACTGGAGAAATATGAATAAAGAATGGATTCTTAATCTAATGTGCATAAAATAAATTCGAATCCTCCTTCTTCAGATTGAGGTTGTCAATCCCAATCTTCAGTCATCAGATATTTATAAAAATAAACAGTACCGTTAAACCGTATTGCAGTCTTATAGAATTTGGTCGTCAATCAAACTAAAATTCCTTAACACAGATTTAATCTAATCAACAATCTCCAAAATCTAGGCGTCAGTCAAATTTTAGAAAATTGAAGATGGAAAAGTAAAAACCGTTACACTAATCTACAAATTCTAACCTGAGTCGTCAATTCAAATCAAAATTTAAAGATGTTTATAAAGCATATAAATAAAGTAAAATAAAATCTAAACTAGAAAGCAAAGTAAATATATCTTTCACCCCTCAGCTGCAATCGTTAATTGCTTCTGAGGCACTACGATATCGACACTAATCTTCAGCACCTAATACTAGTCGTCAATTGCTCTTGAGAAACCTCTGATATCTAATCTATAAAGCAATAAAAATCTACTCTAATTTTAATCAAAAGAAAATCCAACCTCAACCATCAATTGATGCTGAGAATTTCTTTGATGATTTATTCCTACACCGAGCCCTCTTATTTATAGATCATAAGGGGTTGGTTTACAAGACTTTTAATTCTAATAAAAGAAACTACTAAAGTAAAAGTATCCTAATATAACTTCAATTCCTAATTTTATTCTTCCTTTCTTTCAAATTGTAGATGTGCTTCAACTTTATTTCCTTGATGACAGTAGCAAAGATCTTCAGAGTTTATCTTCATCCATCTTCCGAGATTCGTAATTCACTAAAATTCTAATTTTGTGCATGTCGGTGGTAGTTCTTACATGATCAGCAGTAGCAGTCCAGTAGTAGGGTAGTTTTTCTTTTGCACAATCATAAATTACAATTGTCTGTTTTCTTCTCTTTTTCGAAAAATTGTAAATCATGATTTTCTAGCTACTCCTATTATGACGATTCTTTAATTACGATTTTTCTTATGATTGCTTGCCTTTTCTTCTTGTGCTGCTTCCGCTTCTAGAGAATCTTAAATAATAATTTTTTATTTCTTTACTTCATCAACGCTCAATCGTCTTTTACGATTTTCTAGCTTTCAGCGTATAGCGAATTGTCTTTTTACTACTTTTTGAGTTTATTTTGATGAATATTATCACTTTATCTCTCTTTTACTATTTTTCTTTAATATCTGCACATCATTAACTTATTAGTAGCAAACTCAGTCCTAGCATCACTAAGTTAAGGGTGATAAAATGATAAATTATGTGACTGATTAGACGGTCTAGTGACTTGAGTACCACTACCAAGGTGCTAGCGCTCTTAAAAAAATACCCCAGTGTCAAGTGACGGTGGGACTCTTATCGGTCTCTCAGATATCCTGGAGTGCATTAGTAATGATCCCATGTTGGGAAGTAGTTTGATTATTTTGGCTACATGCCAGGCTCGGTTTTGTAAGTATTGAACGATCAATATGTATCATAGCTTTTAGCAGGATTGAGGGGAATGATAGGGAACGGGTGATTGCATCGCTTATCATTCAAAAGTTTTCGGTTTTATTCTGAAAGAGATTTTCAAAGTCATTTCACTCATTGTCCGAAGAGAAAATAAAGGGTGGGAGAGAGATAAGGTTTATTGATCTAAGGGTAGCTTCTTATTTAATTGATTTTTGAAATAGTAGTCAATCATTTTCTCCTCGGGTTGGTAATGCGATGCCATAATTGAGCTCTCCGTCATGGTTCAGCACCATCAAATCATCAAATTCTATGATTAGCAGAAGTTTATCCTCCTCCTGTCACCGTACGATGACATCTAGTAGTGTAAATATATCAGGCATGCCCTCGCAGTTTGCTTATGCTTTCCTGAATAAAACTATCATGAATGCCTTCACAATTTACTTATGCTTCCTTGAGTTCATTGACTGTTCATTCATCGTATTGCTCTTGCTTGGTTGTGCTTCTTTTCTGTATATTTTTTTTTACAACCTATTAACGTAAGAATTATGAGGTTTGATGGAACCTTGCATTTTTATTTTTTCTATTCTAACATCAACTCCAATGGCTATAAGGGTGTGTGAGAATCCAGAAATTTCTATCTTTCAAAAAAGAGTTTTATGGTCCACTAGTCCTTTCGATCAATTCACCCGAATAGGAAGGTGGTCAATGAGTCAGATGATTTCCAAAATGGTTTCGAAAATAATGACCTACGGTCAGCGAATGCCTTACGATGACTACGAGGATGATAAATATATAGTTATGCCTGTTTGGGCTACGAGATATGATGATCGAGTTAGGGGTAGCATTCTGGGGTTTAAGAAGTTCTTTCCCTCTTGTTGTTTCCTGGGCATGTTGCCGAGATAATATAAGTATTTCTCACATGGGTTTTGATTTCCTTCAGGTGAGGCGATTGGGTAGACATTGTTTCTTAGCACTAGCTCCTCGACTTCGAGTTCTCGGTCAGGTAAGAATTATAGGTGAGAGATATTGTTGGGCAATGTATATATATTTTTATTTTTTATACTTTTTTATACTTTTGTATTTTTATTTTTTTATTTTTGTGTTATGGTATAACATCAGTTCCTTAAGCGGAGACTGACTTAGAGGGTCAGATGGAAGGGGTGACAGTTGGGCGATCTGTTTAGGTTTGCATTTTAGATGATATGAGAATTTTCAAAATAGGTGTGGCGTCGTTTGATTTCTTCTTTTGATAAATCTTTTATGGCCGGGGCCTCCTTGTCGGGAGGGACCTTCTTTCATTTTTCAAGGGAGTGCGGTATACTGTAAAGTGGGGGCGTAGGGTTGTTGGAGAGTTTTTTAGAATTACTTACGGGTTATTGGAAAGTTGTTCGTGGATGAAGTTGGAGTGGAAACTATTGAGAGGGAAGGTAGTGTTGTAAAGGTGATGAGAGGATAAGGTAGAGGTAGAGGAGGAGGAGACGCGAGGGCGTAGGCCAAGGTGGACCTTTTCTTCGTGTGGGGTGATTTTGTCTTCTCTTGTTTTGTTTGATGCATATTTTGGGTTTATCGTGAGGTTGTTTTAAAGTTTTATTTGTAATTTTTAGAAGAGGTTTAGTGTCGAGAGTTTGGTGTAGTAGTTTTGTTGGTTGGGGTTTCGTAAGAGTGTTGGTCGTGAGGTCTAAACCGATTTTGATATGGGGGGTCAGAAGCAATTTTAGTTGTGACATTGATTTCCCGTTTTGACAGGATTTGAGGATTGGGTGGCATGCTGATTTGGATGTTAATTGGGGTCGTAAGATTTAAGCTTGGTTTAATTTCGAGAGTGGGAGGAGTGATGGATTTTTGGATTGGTTCATCGATAGGTTCAATGGTTGATATTGATGTTGTAGAGGTAGATTTGATGATATGTTCGGATTTGATCAGTTCCGGTTTGGTGTCAAGTTTGGGTTTAGGTTTGATAGTGGGTTCATGTTTGATAATAGGTTCAAGTTTAAGTTTGATGATAGGTGCGTGTTTGAGGATATGTTTATATTCGATAATAGGTTTAGTTTTGATAGTAGGTTTAGGTTTGATGACAATTTTAGGTTTGATAATAGGCTTAGTTTTGATAGTAGGTTTGAGTTTGGGGTTCAATTTCGTGGTTGGTGAGGTGATAAGTCCGGTGGTGAGTTCAAGTTTTAAGGCAGGTGTAGAGATTGATTTGTGAGTTGGTTTTGAGATCGGTTCAATGGTTGATTCTAGAGTGAGTGAAATGGGTGGTTCGGAGGTATGCTTGGTAATAGATTCGGGTTCGAGATTTTGTTTTGAAGTTGGTGAGATGGTAGTGAGTTTAGATTCTAAGGTGGGCGTAGTGATTGATTTGAGAGTTGACTCGGACATTGGTGGAATGAAGTGTTCGTTATTGAGTTCATGTTTTAAAGTAAGTGTAGGGATTAGTTCAAGGGCCGGGTTTAAGGTTTGTGGGGTGATGTGTTCGATCGTGTGTTCGAGAACACGTTCGGACTCGGGGATTAATTCCAAAGTATGTTGGATTGAAGGTCTTGATTCGATTATAGGTTCATGTTCAGAGTTTATCTTTGTGATTGGTTCAAGTATGAATGGTGTCGTGTTATATGGATAGATTAATTCGGGAATTGCTTCCAGGATAGGTGAGGGAGTTTGTTTAGGGAATGGTCGCGGACCTGGTTTCGGTGTCAGCTAAGGTATCGTGGGGGTTGGTATGCTTGTCGATAGGCTGTCGAGTCCAAGGGTAGGTTGAATCGGCTCGGAGATAAGTGCGTTGAGCTTGGTGATGAGTTTATTGATGGGTTAAGTTAGTTTAGGAGTGGATTCGGTGATAGTTTGGATTTTAGTGATCTTGGTGATCGGTTCAGGGAGAAAGGTAATTTCGCGTTTATAGGTATGTGGGGCAAGGTTAATTGGTTGGGAGTGAATGATATGGACATAGTCCAAGAGAGGTTCAATTCTACGAATCGGGCTATTTGGGTGGAATGGGGTAGGAGTGAATGAGTATACAGTCTCGTATGCGAGTTAAGTTTGATCGAAATATGGGTTGTAATAGGTGATGTTAGTTTGTGCAGTGTCGGGGAGTTGGTTTTGATCATAGTACGAGTTCGTGTATTGGTTGCTGCATAAAGGTTGGTGAGGGTGTTGATCTCGGTTTGTGTGTGGTAGTTGGTTTTGGTTCGGGTATATATTTGGGTATAGATCTTGAGCTTGGTCATATGGGTGGTATGGTTGAGGGTTTGCTTGGTTTTGTTCTTGGTTCATGTTGATTTGTTCAGAGTCTAGAGTCTCGTTTAGGGTGTTTGTCCCAGGGTCATTGGAAGATTCATTGGATGTTAAGGTGGAGAGATTGAGGTCTCTATTCTTCAGGTGACGCTTTATGCGTGAAGCGCGTTCTCGAAGGCTAGTGAAATAAGAGTAGTCACTTAGGATGAGAACACTCCGGAGAGGCTCTCGGGTGTTACCGATCACGATTTCTATCGCATTGTTTTGTCTTATCTGACTCCCCATTAGAGTGGCACGTCTTCTCCAGCGGTTGGAAAATGTCGAGAAGTCTTCATCGTCTTTTTGTCTTGTGTGCATCAAGTCAGCGAGACTGATTTCTTCGTGAGTTAAGTGTTGGTATTGGTCAAGGAAATTGTTGGCTAAGTCTTCGAAGGTCTTGATTTTGGCTAGAGACAGAGTAGCGAACCAGTAAAGGGCTTCTCCTTCCAGAGACCTCTGAAAGTAGTGAATGAGAAGGCCCTGGTTATTGCGTATGGGTTGGCAGTCGTTACAAAATAGGGCCAAGTGGTGTTTCGGATTCCTTGTACCGTTGTATTTGTTAAATTTTAGAGGTTTAAAGCCAGCGGGTACAATGAATTTGATGTCTCGGCAAAATTTGTCGAACGCGCAAGATTGGTTAGAGCGTTCTCTCTTAGCCATGTAGTCATCTGGAAATTAGTGGAAGTCATTTGTGTTTATGGCGGTGCCTTTTCTAAGTGTCTCAGGGGAGGATTGTCCTCGGTATTTGTTGTTGTAGGAGGTGTGAGAGGTATGTATCTTATGTGTCGGGGAAGTCGAAACATGGAGGAGTATGCGCCCTTTCCTCTTATTTGTTCCTCGAAGTAACCGGTCTTTGGTCTCTTGTAGCTTTATATAAGTGGGTCAGGGACTGGAGCAATGTGTCGACTTCTTTTCCTCCTTTTGTGAGTGCACTGATAGTGTGGTCCATAACTTGACTAGTGGTGGAGTTTTATTGGTACTCACTTTCTCCACTACTGTTGGTGTGATTTGTGTTTCGTGGAGCGAAGGGATATTTTTCGCTCTCATTGATCGTATTTACCCGGGCACGACGATGGGCTGTCCAGGGAGACAACCTAACGTTATACTTGGGATCGCTAGGGAGGTCCTATGAGGATGGACCAATATCATTAAAGCTTAATTTTCTGATGCTAACCATTTTAAAACTTTTTTGTATATATATTTTTTATTTTTTTTTGTTTGTAAAAACTGAGTATGCAAGTGAGTGTGTGTAAAAAGTGACAAAGTAAAGCGAAAAAATAAAAATAATAAAAAAATAAATTAAATAATGCAAGGAAATAGAAAACCAAATTAATTAAACTGGGATAACCTTAACGAAAAAGAGTCTCATCGCAATCGGCAGTCTATTGGTACGCACTTTTTTTGGGTCCCTTTCGGTCCTCTAAAAGAGTGGCCCAATTCGATCCACGTGGACTCTGACGGAAAGCAATAAAATAATAAAGCGATAAAATAATAATAGGAAAATATTTATGTATCCCTGTAGTGAAATATTAGAATAATAAAAGGACAAATTTTAAATGTAGAAAAATAAATGAAGGCGAATTCTAAATGGAGAATACCTTTATAGATGTGATCGCCAGTTACAGATATTTATCGGCGCTGCAACATGCCACTGATGACGCTTTAAGGGGAGCGGGGGCTTGCAGGTTGAACTTCTTTACCGAATCGTTGGCTGGCCAACGTCAGCAGCTCTGGGTTGCCTTGGGGTGTAGCTAGTTTGGTTTTCTAATCCTGCTCTAAGTCTAATTACGCTACTCTCCTAATCTTACTGGAAGTCTAATTTAAAAAAGGTCTTCTAATTCTACTAGGAGTCTAATTAAAAATGGTCTCCTACTTCTATTAGGAGTCTAATTTTAAAAGGTCTACTAATTCTACTAGGAGTTTAATTTTAAAAAGGGTCTCCTAATAGTACTCGGAGTCTAATTTAAAAAAAGGTCTCTTAATTCTACTAGGAGTCTAATTTTAAAAGGTTTCCTAATTCTATTAGGAGTCTAATTTTTTTAAAAAGGGAGTTGTGGCCCATTATGCTAAGGAGGATCGGCCCCGTTCCCGGGTACCCTCCGTAAGCTCCCTTGGGAAAATCGGGTGGGTAGGAATTATTTTGTAAATATTAAAGATTTAAAAACTGAATTTGAACTTATAATTGAGAATTATGAATCAAAACCGATATCGAGAATTAAGAATTTAGAACTAAAACGAAGAATTCGAACTAAAAATTGAGAATTAAAAAGAAAATTGGGAACTAGAACCTAGGAACTAAGAACTAGAACTGAAAATCAAAAGAAAATTACCCGAAGTTAAGCGCTTCTTTCTCCTTCTTGCGCTGCAAATGAGGAACTCGAGCTCCCTGGGAGAGGTCAGAGCTCGAGAGAGAAGAGATCTCTATGAAAAAATGTGTGTTATTGGTCGAGGTAGGGAGGTCTATTTATATGTATTCGAGTAATTATGCGCCCTGTGGGAGGTGCGTAATTAGCCGGTCGAATTCAATTACGCGCCCTGTATGGTGCGCTTAATTGGATTACGAGTCCTATCCCGGGTGCTTAATTACTCTGAGTCAGTGACTGACTCAGTGATTGACCAGCTGACTGGCTCAGTCGAGTGCCTTAGTTCCAGTCTAATTTGGAACTAATTGTGCACTCTGTATAGCGCGCGCAATCTAATTAAGCACCTGATTACAAGTGCTTAATAGGAGAATTTGGGCGATCATGAGAATTAAAGACTAGATCCAACTGGGGATCAATTACGCGCTGGTGATGGGGCGGTTAATTGATTGCGCGCATTGTTCGGAGCGCATAATCAGGTGATAAGGCGGTCCACAGAAAGGTGAATACTGATCCAAGTGGGACCAATTGCGCGCTGGTGGTGGGGCGTGTAATTGATTACGCGCGCTAGGTAGGGCACAAAATCAAGTCTTAAGGCTGCCCATAGGAGAAACAGGTTTGGTCCAAATGAGACCGATTGCGCGGCAGTTATGGGGTGCGCAATTGAATTGCGCGCCTCTGTGAGGACGCGTAATTCGGGACCTTCCTAGGTTGAGTTGGGTCCGAGCTACAAAGCTATTGTTTTAGCCTGTGGTTTGACCATATACTATTGTTTTAGTATATAGTCTCTTGTATAGGGTTTAAAGCTTTCGAAAAGGGTGAGTCCCTTTTCGGAAGTCATGGGCAAGGTCAAAGGTTGACTGAAAAGGTTTGTATACTCTGAGAGGGCAAAATTGGAGTGTCTACACTATCGTATGTTGAATTAGATCATAGAGATTTTGTTTCTTCTCAATCTTCGATAAAATAAATCTTGAGATCATGACACCACCATCAAAACAAAAAAGACTAAAATAAAATTGCAAAGTCAAGTGTTGGATTTTGATTCTTTGAAATAGCTTTAAAAAGAAAAATGAAAATTTCAAAAGTTTAAGAATAATTCATGATTAATTGGTAGAACCTCAAAATCATAAATTATTGACAATTTTTTTTTTTTTTTTTAAATCGAGCGAAAATGTGATTATGGTCTGACAAATGCTTATTGGGTTTAAGCTGGTCTGACAAATGCTTATTGGGTTTAAGCTGGGCTACCACTCTGTCAGACCCATTTCCAGGCCCAAATTCCTTAGTAGTCACTCAAAGGACCTGATTCAAAAGCGGACCTTAAATGTTACACGCGTTTTGGGTGGGGAATTAAGCCCATATCGGGAACAAACCGGGGAGGAGACTTGAGCTTAGAATCAGATAACATCTTGGTGTGTGAGTCTGGGTCGTTACAATTGTGCATTGTAAACTTGAGTAAGAAGACTTATCCAGAAGATTCAAGGGGGATTCATGACTGTATGAATTTGATTGAGAAAGCTCCTTATACTTATTTTGATTAAGTTTGTCAATGGGTCGGCTTGGATGAAAAGTTTGGCTGCCCGGCCCGGTCCAATCCATCCCCATAGTGCACACAACTCGACTCAACACCGGACACCCAAAAGCCCGACCCAGCCTAGATAAAATCCCATAATTATCCTTGATTTTTATATAAGATATCGGGTCGGGTTGGGTTGACCCCTCTCGATTTTCCTGATAAGACCTTTTCATCGACCCGACCCGACCTGAAGGTCGGATTACATGCTTCATGCCTAAAATAGGATTAGTCCAAAGATTGGATGGATAACAGATACCAATACCAAGTTTGATAACCTTATGCAAAGTTATACCATAAAGATTGACTCAAAACTCTTATCAATTAAGATAAAACCTAGGAAGACGGAAAACCAGACATCCATATCAAAGAATCAAAGCACTGACTAAAAAATAAACTTATCCTAAATTAAAATTTTGAATTAAAAAAAAAATCACTTATTTTAGTCAAATTAGGGAAAACTATATTCACAGGAACAGTTCTAAAAAAAAAAAAATATTAAATATACAATCAAAAAAGATTCCTTACCACTAACACTGCACCCATGGGTTTCAACTAAACCAAAATTGCAAATTTAGTATTTTCTAATAGATTCAAGAAGCTTGGGAAAGAAGACTAATAAATCGATCAAAGAAAACACAAAAAGAAGAAGAAGAAAATAGACAAAAATATAAGGACCTAAAATTTGGTCTACCCACTAATACATCCAAATTTTAGATAATAATTTCTTATAGCTACCTACTAATGCTAATTGGTGCCTAATTTTTTTTTTTTTAAATAAGAACAAGGTCAATATCTAACACATTCACAACATTGGCTTCCGTTCTTACATGTACAATTGAAAGAAGTAAAGCATTTAGTTATCTTTTTAATGTCATAGAACAGAAAATATGCTTCAAAAAAAGATCACCATCCATAATCGCTGAAAGAAGTGTCCTCGAATCAATTGGGGCGAGTTATCACGTGAAATGTAGTTAGAGAACTCTATAATTAGAAGTCTAGTTAGATTAAATTTCCAAGAAGTTAGATTAGATTTCAAAGAGTCCTAATTAATTAGAAGTGTAGTTATAGAAAATTAGAAAATATAGGGATACATAAGGAAGAATATGAGGGTAGATAGAGTAGATAGGGGTATTTTGTTCCTAAAGTATGAAAACATTAAAATTGACAGAAATAGGAGGATATCTTTTTTTGTTTTTTTTTTTTATAACTTAGGTATCCGGGCCTCTTAGAGGAACTGCCTAATCCTAGGGGCACATGCGTACCCCAAATTCAGCACATGCCGAGTCAGCACAAGATATAAATCCCTAGGGTGGCCTCAAGGGAGAGAGGGGATTCGAACTCAGGTCTCCTGATTTTGGAAGCAGGTACCTGGCCAGCTCACCTAACCCCTTGAGGTTAGAAATAGGAGGATATCATTCGTGCTTTTATATAGTAGTAAGGATAAATAATAAAATAGAATATGGGGATATTTTTAATTTAAAAGTAATGAGTATTGTTTATTGTCAAATAATAAAAATTATGACAATTTCTTTTTTTAAGATTAATATGAAAGAGGGCCCCATTTCAAGAAATGACCTTGCGCCCTCAAAATCTCAGGACTGGCCCTGACTATAACTACCAGAAGCTGCCATTTATTTAGGTCTTTCCCCCATTAAAAATTGCACCATTAAAAACCACATGAACGATGTCCCTCATAACTCAAAATCTGGGTTTTTCTTCTTTTTGAAATGTGGGCCAACTTGCAAAATGTGGTTTTAGAGATCAACCATTTTTTTTTTTTATCGATTTACAGACTAAAGCGAAGTGCCAAATCTAGGCAGTGTTGGATATTTGTGGGCACAACAAATTAATTAATCTTTGAGTTTGTTTAAAAATTGGGTTTGATTGCATTGTCAACACGTACCTCGAGGGCTATGAAAATTGCAACTTGCTATTTAGAAATGATTAGTCTTTTGTAAGTCTCTCAAGGGGGAAAGGAAGACTCTCTCTTCTCACTCTCAATTAGTCTTTCCCTATCAAAAGACAAAACTAGAAAGAGAGACACTAGTGTAGGCTCAAGATCTCGGAAATCGCCACTCTCAATACCTGAGAATAAAAGTAGATGATTCCAAAGAATCTAAAGAAAGTCTCCAAAATAGGAAGCATGAGACTTGAGTTTGAATCCCCCTTGAGGTCATTATGTGCTGACTAGCATGTGTTAACTTAAGGTGTGTACCTGCCCCTAAGATTAGTTGGGTGTTCTAAGAGTCCGAACATCTAAGTTAACAAAAAACAAGCTAAGAACAAGTTTTGATCTTTGAATTCTTTAATTTGATCGATTGAATGAGTCTAGATTCTTATTACATTAGCAGGCAGAATATGAGAAATTAAAGAAGATGTGATGGCTAGTTTCTCAGTCTAACCAACAAAGGGCACAAGACATGATCATCAAGCCTCTCTTAGCAATATTGTCCATGATTAGTTTTCCCTAAACAATGAGCCAAGCATACTGAGTGTGCTTGTTAATGCAATTTTAATTTGTGCTAAATAAAACACCACCGAGGGTCTAGAGATTTGATTGAGAAAGAGGTAGAGGAGTGGGACTGTCAATGGGTAGGGTAGACCTCATACCTGACTTGATATTTTATTGGGCCGAGATCCATTGTGTGGAAGATTGGGACAAAAAATGATCTCCATCATCTAACTCGAAGTAGTCAATGATTTTCGGTTTTTGTACCTTTAGAGATTCGGTATATGCCAATAGAGCTACCCTTGTTGTTTTTCCCTTACAATTTTTTAGAGCGAATTATTCAGCAGGATTCAAAACTTTTACATTTTATTTGACATGGTCTAATCTATCTTTTATTGCCTGAGAGGGTTCGAGACTCCTTTTTGAGAAAAAGCCCATGTGCATTTTATTCACTTCTGATGAGTGAAATGCCATCTAATTAAAAGCACATTCGCATTTTTGAAGTCAGATCGGATCAGCCTTATATGACCACGACTAATAAGTCGCTTGGACCTTGTTAGATAATAAGCAAAAGCGCTGACTTTATCATGTAATTATGTAAAAGTTTGAGACCCTCCTTAGTAAAAAGATCCCATTTTAAGCTTTACAAAGTAATAAGACTCATAACACAAGCTACAAAATGTATGTCATGTGTATATGCCTTTTAGGATGAACTAAAGATAAAAAAGTAGACTTTACCGATAATAATAGTACAAAATTTGACCAAAAATTAATATATGATTGTGGATTGAAGGTACGTACACACATTTAAACACCAAAATGGTGCTTAAAAGATTTTACACCAATAAAACTAAACTTTTTATATCACACAATTAAAATGTGACTTGTCATTATGACATGTGGCGTATATTTGTGATTAATCTATATCGTCCAAGTGTCAATCTATCATTGGAATATGTCTTAGCCTAAAAAAATATGCATGCCATAAGAAGATGTGAATCATCTGATTGAAGAACTTTAATATTAGTCATTAAAACTAAAACCAACGGTATGATTTAAATCTCCCTAAAACATCTTTTGGGGCATATTACGCTTCAGTTTATGATCTATCATTTTGATGGGTGACATGAAACTTGCACACGAAATTTGTTCCTTGACACATGGTTAAAAACAAAGATTTTGTTGTTTTTGAGATATGTGCCATGTGAAATACCATTTAAGTCATTTGATTTAAAGACCATGATGTAACGATATTTGAGGCAAAGAATTGACACAAAATATGGTCTCTATCATTTGATTCAATACGGTCAAAACCCATCATCTGAATTAATGGCACACTCAAACAAATAAGATGATGGAGATCTTGTTTTGTGCAAATTTTTGGAAGCAATGATCTCTATGCCATGGTCTCCAAATTTTTGGAAGCAATGATCTCTATCATTTGTTTTTGTCATGGGTCTCAATATAAATCTTGTGTGTAAGTTTTAACTCCTTTTGATGGTATGGATCACCCACATCTTAAATTATTGATGGTGTAAGATCATTTAAACACTATTTTTTTGCCATTTATAAACAATGTGGATTCTACTTTTTGCATCAGTTGGATGATAGCATTAGCTGCAGCCTCAAGGAAGATGAGAGTACACCAGCCACAGCCACATGAGCTAACCAACTGTCCCCTACAACGCATGACCATTGATCAGCAACACACAGTGCAACGCCATGTGCCCCTGAGATTAGGCGGATGCTCTAAAAAGCTCGGATACCCAGGTTATTAAAAAAAAAAAAAAAAAACTCGGTGCAGCCCCTTTGACAGCTAAGGCGTTGTAAGCTGTCTTGTCTAGGGCATGCGTAGTTGACTTCTCTGGAAAACTTATAAACCTAGGATAGATTTGTTGAGGATAAAGTGTATGCAACTAATGTGGCGCGATATGACCGGCTGCACAAACCTGTATTAATTGAACCCCACCGCACTTGCAGCCAATTGCATCATGCCACATCAACCGCCTGCACTTTGTCTGCATAAACTTTATCCCCTATATAACACCAGCCCTTCTCTTCCAATCTACACACATCCCAAAAAAATAAAGAGTTTTAACAAACAATGAGTGCCCACCCATGAAACACCCATCATGGGTGGACACGCCAATCAACACGTAGTGTGACTGGATGACATGCATGGACTTCCAATGTATAGAAGTTCGTACACGTCATGTAGTCAGAGAGATGTGTGGACTGTTTTAATGCACATGATGCGTGGACACCCATTGTGGACTAACTCAAAAAGAGTTCGTCTATAATGAGTGCCCACCCATCATTGGTGGACACGGCAATCCACACGTTTGTGTGACTACATGACGTGCACAGACTTCCAATGCATAGAAGTTCAATCATCCCACAACTTTCGCTATTAGGCTCTCGATGTCCGCATACTAGATGGGTCAATTTTATAAGCATAGGACACCTTTATATGCACCGACCGAATCTTTAAGGGAACCTATGCCAAAAATCTTTAAGGGCATCGATTAACTGCTTTCAAATGACGGGAAATGTTTTTTGTCCCAATCTTCCGCACAATGAGTGTACCATGAGATCTAGTTTTTGATTTCATGTGGCACACATCCATAAGAAGAGATCAAAAAATCAGGAGGTACAAGCACACTCAAACATGATTTTCAAGTCACCTTTTTAAATGCTTGTCATAGAAAATAAAAAAATGACTGGATGATGGTACGCCTATGATATTAAGATTCATTTTGCAAAAAAATTGAGGCAAAATCATAACCATCATATGATTTAAAGAAATTAATGGTTTTTGGTATAGGTGCCTTCAAAAATTTGGTGGGTGGACATAAAGGTGCCCTTTCTTATATTCGCCAAATTTGCAGAATTTTTTATAAATTTGCGAATAGTTCATTAATTTGGGATAAGGCGAATTAATCCCGAATTATTCGCGAATTTTTCAAAATTTTGGCAAATGTTCAAAAAATAAGAATATTTGTGAATAATTCCCGAATTTTGTCAAAAATTGTAATTTTTAATTCTTAAATAATTTTTCACTTTTTAATTTTATGTTTTTCCATTTTTTTCTCTTTGATTTTTCTTTGAGTATTTTCCGAACTTTCAAAAATTTTCTAATTTTTAACCTTGCTGAATTATTACCGAACCCCGACTTGGTGACTATGCCCTTTCTAAAACCCAAGTGGTCTCTCTCAACTGGGACTGTCAAGAGAGCAAGTTAGGGCCGGACCCTCTTAGAACCTCGATTGGCTCCTAAGAGCCAAGGCTATGCCCTAGCTCGGCAGCTCATAAAGAGCCAAGACTACGCCCCAACTCGTCTCTACAGGCTTTGATCCGCTCAACTCTCCACTCTAAACGAGTCGAGACAAGCTCAAGTTTGCCTATGGGCTTTGTTGTTTATTGTTATTTATTTTTAAATTCTTATAAATATATTTTTTTAATTGAAGTGAGAGAAAGATACTTTGAATGAGGAAAAAAGGAAAACCCTAAACCCTCACTTCATATGCATTCCAAATAAGGAGGGTTATTTTGTATTATTTAATAGCAAATAGTATTATATATTTATATATAAAATTACATTCAAAAAATAATAACTAGAAAATACCATTAAAAATATGAAAAAGTTTAGAATAAGAAAAACTTACATATAATATATTAATAAAAAAGAATCGAATTAAGTAAATATGTAAAATGAAATTTAAAATAGTTAAATAAATTAGAAGAAAAATATTGAGGTAAGAGAGCTCGCCAGAGCTTGCGATCATGGATTTTAAAATCAATACATAGTGGCGTATCGGCTAGTCGCAAACAGTACTCATCTGATATATCGGTTACGTATTGACCATATAGATCAAAATTAAAGTACATTTTTTTAATTTTATAATATTAAAAAATATATTAATAGTTTATAATAAAGAATTTGTCCAAAGGACACTTTTGGCATGTGCAACTGTGGACTTGAGGTGTCCGTCATGACAATGTGATCGTAAGAAAAATGGAGTCGCCACCCGGAGCTTTTGTGTCTTGGGATACCCAAAATCAATATTATAAGCATCGAAGTGTAAAATATGACTCCGAATCACCGGTCAATGCCAAAGCCTCTTGGGTAAGGACTTTGTTTATCAATCGAGAAGGTATTAGACACCCAATCGACCCGCTAGTAAGTGGTCTCTACTATGACCAAGTCTATATATATATATATATATATATATATAAAGAGAGAGAGAGAGAGAGAGAGAGAGAGAGAGAGAGAGAGAAAAGTGAGTGGCACTTTCCTTTGTTCGACGGCACTTCGATCCTATTGGGCTTTTCGCAAACACTAAAATTTAGGCTGCATAATAGCCCAAATTCTAAGATAGGAGAAAAATAAAAATAAGGTAGATGAATAGAGGGGAGAGTCGGAACTCTTGGGCCCTTGTAGCACCGTTGTCGAATCTTCACGTGAGAGCAACACCGATGAGCTTTCGATTATACTATGGGTTAGAGTGGGGTTCTAACTTCTAAGGTTGGGAGGCTTGGATGACTTAAAATGAGGGTATGATGATGATCTAGGCTAGGGTTTGAAAGCTTGGAGATGGAGAGTTATTGCTAGAGTTTTGACTTTAGGATTTTGAAAAAGTGTCTTACACAAGGAGGGGGGTCTCTATTTATGGAGATTGAGGTGATTAGTGAAGGGTTAAGCCACTAATGGGTTTAGAAATTAGGTAATGGGCAATCTAAGGTTTTTAAGGTTTTTGAGAACTTGGAGAAGAGGGATTTGACTTTAATGGTAGATGATAGGATAGTGACTTGAATGACTTAAGCTAAAAGGAGCATTAGGGTCGTAAAGAAACACACCCCAGACTTTGGGATGGTCCACAAGTCAAATCCCCAATATGAATTTCGGCCATTTTTTGAAGAAAAATCAGGCCCAAGCTACTAGAAGTTGAAGACCCGTAGTGGCCCGACCCGATTTTGCAATTTTACTGCATTTCTTTGCAGTTTTCATTTCGCCATAACTTTTGATGTACAACTCTAAATTAGGCGATTCTTGACTTGTTGGAAAGCTGAGAACCTTTATTTTCCAATGGTATATACCTTAGTTCTTACAGATATCTATATAAACTTTGGTACTCTTCTTTCTATCCGCTATTTTGGTTGATTCAAATCTGACTCTATAGGTTCGGTTGGGCTTTCTAAGGGTTCGGGAGGGTTTCTATGTGTTCGGGATGAGCTCTAAGGATTTGAGATGATTTTTAAGGGTTTAGGATGATTCCTAAGGGTTCAGAAAATACTTTCGAAAGCTCGAGTGTATGCCTTTCTCGAAGTACATGTCGATCGTGCTTTGGGCCAAATTTAGGTGTCTACAGATGCTTTAGTATCTGATCACTAATGATTGTATGCTGAAAAAAGAGAAATCCGAAGAGGCCCAAGACAAACGTTCTTGGATCTGCTATATTCAAAGTGAATCTATAACATCAAATGATAAAAAAATATGGAGAGTAGCGAAAGCCCATTACATTGGTAAAAAGTCCGTTCCTCAAGGTTGGAGAGTAGCAGAAGCCCAATATGTTGGGAAAATATCCGTTCCTCGAGATTATCGGTCCCCAAGCGCTTAGCAACATTACTGGATATAATTGTGACGGTGTGATTGATGATGTATGATGTTCAAGATTCATTTTGAACAAAATTATCCCGCGAGCGGGAGGTTGATCGACCCATACTTTAAAATTGGCGTAAAGCAATAACATGAAAATCCAACGATTTGTGCCCAATCTCATGAGGCATTGATTGCTCTACTTTGATTGATCACTGGTGCCCCTACACGAGGTAGGGTTCGAGGTCTTTGGGCCTACCCATCGATCTCGATATTAATTTAACACATCTACTCAAGCGGAGCAAATATTAATGTCGCAACGCTTTTTTGGAGTGTGTGCCACTTTTGACTACGATCTTACAAATAAATCAACTATGAAAAAACATGGACTCATTAGGGACAATAAAAGCAAGGTGATGAAAATCTCGACCCAGGTCCCACTCGGGTATAATTTACAGGAACAAATGACCATTCTACGGATACCCAGACGCATGACGTACACTTTATAGAGATTCCGTATAAGTTCTTAAGCCTACGATCGAGAATAAATACGGAAAAAGATCCCTTCTGCATCCATGTTTGAACATAATTGTTCGATATGTAATCTCATTTAGCGATGGAATCGAACCGATCGAAACATTGATTGTTTGACCGAGATTGACACTGTCGCTCCTACTTTAAAGTATGATGCAAAGATCTAAAGCGGACCTTATATTTAAGACATTAATTTAACACAGCTGTATTGCCAGAAAAATATTGACAATTTACCGCATTGAAGCACGCATGTGTGTAGAGAGTGACAAAAAGTAGAATGAAAACACATTTTTTTTTTTGAATGGACTGAACGTGAGTGCTTCATCTAATCCATCCATAGCCGTTGTTGATATGGAATGTTTTGGCAACTCGAGAGGTCGCTTGATTCGATTCTTTGAGTCTTCTGATGTTCCTGCACATTCTTAAGAAAATGTCAGTCCCTTTTTTATTTATACAGATAACAAATGTGCATCCTAATTAACAGAAGAAGCAAACTTTTACGTACATTTTTTTTATTTTTTCTTTCTTCAAAACTTATATTTTTAGATTTTTTGGGTTTTTCCTTTTTCTCTCTTCTTTGCGATGAAAGTGCGATGCTGCAAATATATACATGGACATAAAACGAGTATGTATTTTTAAATTTTTTCTTCTTTCTTTCTTTTTCTTTTCTTCTCTTTTTTGTTTAATGCCTTAACAATGAGACGAAGTAACGGGTCCCATTTTGAGCATAGTCGAACCCGTTCCTGTGGTCGGACCTGAGTGTGGTTCATAATTTTTACTAAGGTCGGAACGCCCATCCCTTTGGGTTAAATAAATCTTTGATCCTAATCTCGGGTCATGCGTTTGACGATGTGGTCTAAAGATCTACCTGATTAGGACCCGATTTGTGCAAACATGAGCAGCCCAGTTGGCGACCAGATAATTTGCACGTGACCAAAGGCAATAATTGATTTTCTTTTTCCCTCCCCCCTTCTTTTTTAAAATTTTTTTTAGGAACACTTTTACTCATATCACCCAAGATGAGTTTTCGCCATGCCCGTTGTCACCATCTTTTTTATTTTCTTTCATTTTAAGATCATTTCAAAGGCCATGATATGGACATTGATTCCTTCATAGCCGGCTGGATGGAGTTCTTCTGTTGTCTCTCAGCTCGACTTGTGTTGACTCAGCGGATACTGTGACTGCTTGTAGACCTTAAAGAGAGCTTTCTTCAGGGATATATCATGGCCATGGGTTAGAAGGGATATATTAGGAATTTTGAAAGTATTCTTGGGTTTAATGGTTTTTTTTTATTGGGTTCTAACTGCCGTAATACACTTTTTCCTTGAGAGATTTTTACTATACATGCCCCATAATTTTTGTATCTCTTTTCTTTTCTATTTTGTTTAATTCTTTTTACTTGTTCCAGACATCCCTTTTTTGAGATTTTGCTTTTCTAATTTTTTTGGATTTTGATGGTAACTTTTTTTTTTTGGTATATACACTTTTTCTTTCTTCTTTTTATGGGGAGGGATTTATGAAAGAAAGGCTAATGGCTCAACGGGTATAACAAAGGGTATGAGCATTCAAGGACGCTTTTTAGCTACTTGGATTTAAAATGATGACCTCTTTTATGGGGTTCTTAAGCACTCCCGTATCAATTTTTATCAATACTTACCTTGCCATGAGAGACTAGGAGTTAAATCGTCGTACGTATTCAGCATTGATGGGCTCGAAAAAATGTTCTCCGCCCATTGAGGCGAGACGAAGTGCGTATCTAGGCAGTACCTTTCGGACGACGTAAGGTCCTTCCCAGTTAGGCTTGAATTTCCCTCTCGAATTAGTGTGGAGAGAAGAGAACATCTTCTTGAGTACAGTGTCACTCACTTTCAAATATCGAACTAGAACACGCTTGTTATAAGCATGTGTGATCCTCCTCTGATAGGCCTGGGTGTGACATAAGGCAATGAGCCTTTTCTCATCGATCAGATTTAGTTGTTCAAAACGGAACCTCTCTTTTTTGGCTTTCGGTAAATCAGATTTGATGAGGATACAGAGTGAGGGAACCTCGACTTCAACTAGCAGCACTGCCTCGATTCCATATATAAGGGAAAATTGTGTTGCCCCTATAACGGTATGGATCGATGTTCGATAGGCCCATAGTGCGAAAGGTAACATTTCACTCCAATCTCGGTAAGTGACAACCATCTTCTCAAGGATGCAGGCAACTATCTTGTTGGCGGCTTTGACGACTCCGTTGGTTTACGGCCAATATGGTGATTAGTGGTGATATTTATTTTGTACTGCTTACATAAGGCTCTAATGTGCTTGCTTTCAAAGTTGGTGTCGTTATCTGTGATGCTGTCCTTGGGCATGCCAAATCGACATACGATGTTATTCTTGATAAACTTCTTGACATGAATGACCATAATGTTCGTGTATGACGCTTCCTCTACCCATTTGATGAAGTATTTAATGGCGATGAGGATGAACTGATGCCTGTTGGAAGCTTTCGGATTGACCTTTTCGACGGCGTCGAGGCCCCATGTGGCAAACGACCATGGGGTTGTCATGCGGTGTAGATCAATGGTTAGACCATGTATCAGACTGGAGTATTCTTGGCATTTGTAATACTTTTGAACGTGCTTGCAACAGTCAGTTTTCATGGTGGTCAAGAAATACCCTTGTCGTAGAATCTTCTTGGCGAGCATGTGCCCATTGATGTGGTCCCCGCATACTCCTTCATGGATCTCTTTCATGATGTTGGCTGCCTCATTTTCAGTTAGGCATTTGATCAGGATATTTTTATATGATCGCTTGTAGAGAAACTCATCACAGATGATGTAATTTATCGCTAAATGTTGGATGGCCCGCTTGTCCGTCTTGGACGTGCCTTCAGGAAATGCTCGTGTTTCAAGGAAATTCTTGATATTTGAGCACAATAGAGTCTCATCATCTAACTTTGTGGATCCTTCGATCTGGAGGCAAAAAGCTGACTTGTTTATTTGTTCGATTATGATCGATTTCATTTCGACACCATATGAAATTTCTATCATTGATGTCAAGGTTGCCAGTGCAATGGCAAATCGATTTCTCGCTCGCAGGACATAGGAGAAGGTAACATCGTCGAAGCATGCTATCAGATCTTTGAGGAGCTTATGGTATGGGATAAACATTTCATCCTTCATCTTTCAGTCCCTGTTGGTTTGACGTATGATTAGCTGTGAGTCGCCAAACACCCTGAGATGAGTTACGTCCAGGTCAAAAGCTGCCTGTAAGTCGGCTACGCAGGCTGTACACAGCCATATTATTGGTGCAGGGAAAATTGAGCTTGATGGAGACAGGTATTGATCAGTCACATAATATACCAATTTATTACCCTTAAATTAGTAATGCTAGGACTTAGTTTGCTACTAATAAGTTAATGATGTGCAGATATTAAGAAAAATTAGTAAAAGAGAGTCAAAGAATTAATATTCGTCAAAATGAACTCAAAAGAGCAGTAAAATACAATTCGCTATATACCGAAAGCCAGAAAATCGTGAAAGACGATTGAGCACTGAATAAGAAATCATAATTTACGATTCTCCAGAAGATGTTCAAAAGTGAAAGGCGACAAAAGAGAAAAGCGATTGATCATTATGAAGAATCGTTCACTAGAACCTGTGCTGAGAAATAGAAAATCGTGATTTACGATTTTCTAAGGAAAACTATAATAGAAGAAAGAAAATCGTGATTTACGATTTTACAGAAAAAGCTTCTCATTGTTGATACTACTGCTGTAGATCACATGAAGATCTACACCGCCATGCACTGAATTAGAAGAACTCTAGAATTAGAAGTTTGGCATATCACAGATCTGAGGAGATTGATGAAGACAGACTTCATAAGATCTCTACTACTGAATAAAAAGAAATAATTCAGAAGCGCATCAATAGAAGGAAAGCAAGGAAAGATAAAGTTAGAAGTAGAGTTATATTAGGATAGTTTTTATTTAGTTATTTCTTTTATTAGAATCAGAAGTTTTGTAAATCAACTCCTTATGATCTATAAATAAGAGTGCCCGGTGTAGGAATAAGCATTGAAGAAATTCTCATCTTCAATTGACAACTGAGGTTGGTCTTTCTTCTGATCAAATTTAGAGTAGATTTTTATTGCTTTGTAGATTAGATATCCATGGTTTCTCAAGAGCAATTGACGAATGCAATTAAGAGCTGAAGAGTAGATATCTGTAGTTTCTCAGAAGCAATTGACGATTGCGGCTGAGGGGTGAAAGATATAATTTTATTGCTTTCTAGTTTAACTTTATTTTATTACAATTTCCTGCTTATAAACATCTCTGAATTTGAATTTGAATTGACGACTCAGGTTGAAGTTTGTAGATTAGTGTAACGGTTTTTTACTTTTTCATCTTCCGTTTTCTAAAATTTGATTGTCGCCCAAGTTTTAGGAGATTGTTGATTAGATTAAATCTGTATTGATAGGATTTTAGTATTGATTGACGACCAATGATAGGAAACTTGATATATAGTGTAAGGTACTATTTAAATTCATAAATATTCGATGGCTGAAGATTGTGATTGATGACCATAATCTAAAGGAGGATTAGGATTTATTTTCTGTAATTTAGATTAAGAAACAATTCTTTTATTCATATTTCTTCAGTAGTTTAGAAACTTAAAAGATAAATATAAGTTTTCAGAAAAATTAAGTTAATATAGAGAATTCTATCTTCGTGGGAACGATCCTATACTAGCTCTACAATTTTCATTGTGCACTTATAATAGGTTAAGACTTAATTAGATATACATAAAAGTAGTGTGATCAGGTATGTAGGACCCTTTCGGTGAGATTAAAACAGTGCCAACTCCTTGACCTTCGGCATTTGATGCCCCATCGAAGTGCATTACCCAGAACTCCTCTATTTCTTCTGTATCATCCTCTGTTGTGAACAAGATGTCCTCATCAGGGAATTTAGTTCTCAAGGGTTCGTAATCAAGTAAAGGATTTTTGACAAGATGATCAGCGAGTGCTTGCCCATGATTGACTTCTGCGTGACATATGTGATGTCAAACTCTGATAAAAGAAGTTGTCAGCTTATAGTCTAACTAGTGAGAGCTGGCTTTTCAAACAAGTACTTCAAAGGATCCATCCGTGCCAGGAGGAGAATTTCCTAGGAGAGTAACTAGTGACGAAGCAGCTGTGTAGCCCAAACGAGAGCCAGACATGTTTTCTCTAGATGAGAATAGCGCGTCTCGTAATTTGTGAACTTCTTGCTCATATAGTAGATGGCCTGCTCTCTTCTTTCGATTTCGTCATGCTGCCCTAGGACACATCCCATCGAGAATTTTATCATTGAGGGATATATTAGGAGTAGCCTCCCGGGTACCAGGGGTATCAAAACTGGAGGATTGAGGAGATAACCTTTGATTTTATCGAACGCGGCTTGACAATCATCATAATTAGTGAATCTTTCCTTAGTAGCTTAAAGATCAGTGTGCAGATAGAAGTTAATTGTGCAATGAATCGGCTGATATATTATATTCTTCCCAAGAAACCTCTGACCTCTTTCTTGAAAGATGGTGGAGGTATTTCGACGATGGCTTTTACTTTGGTTGGGTCAACCTCGATGCCTCTCCTATTGATGATAAAGCCCAGTGGCTTCCCAGACATGGCACCGAATGCGCATTTTTGTGGGTTTAGACAACCTATATTTCCTCAGTCTTTCAAATAACTTTTGGAGGCTCACTAAATGATCACCTCTCTCTTGAGACTTGGCTATCATGTCGTCGACATATACCTCAATTTCTCGGTGCTTCATGTCATGGAACAGTGCAGTCATTGCCCTTTGATACGTCACTCCAGTATTTTTCAATCCAAACGGCATGACTCGGTAGTAGAAAGTTCCCCATGGAGTGATGAATGTTGTCTCTTCTCAGTTTGCCTCTGCCATTTTGATTTAATTATAACCGAAGAAACTGTCGTTGAATGAGAGCATCCCATGCCTGACAGTGTTACCGACCAAGATGTTGATGTGTAGCAAAGGAAAGTTGTCTTTCAGACTCACTTTATTGAGATTTTTGAAGTCAATGCACATGCGAACCTTTCCGTCCTTCTTTGGTATTGGTACGATATTGGCTAACCACTATGGGTATTTGGAGACCATGAGGAAACCAGTGTTGTACTTCTTGATGACCTAATCCTTTACTTTCAACATCCATATGGCCTGAGATGCCTCAACTTTTGCCTGACAAGCTTAGCATCTGGATACGGAGGCAACTCATGCTCGACCAAATCGGTGTCCAAACGAGGCATGTCCTTGTATGACCATGCGAAGAGGTATTGGTATGACTGAAGAAAATCAATCATTCTTTTTCTTTCCTCAGGAGATAACGACGTTCCAACCTTAGTGATTCTGGGAACCTCCTCGGTACCCAGATTGACATCTTTAGTCTCTTCAACGATCAAGGTAGCGCCATGCTCAAAATCGGCATATTGCTCAAGGAGCTCATTGGTAAGCTCCTCAGCTGGGACCTTCTCGTCCAGATCCGTGACTCCTACCTCTCCTTATATTTCTACAGGAAAGAGGTTGATTTCATGTTTTATCATTTTTCTTGCTTTTTTTGAGATTTTTAAAAGATAATATTTTTACAGTTTTTTATATTTTTTCTATCTTTTTAGGATTTTTCTTTTCTTCGGAGATGTGCCATTGGCAAATCGGGTCTTTATGTACACATGGTATTGCCTGCCAATGGCTAACCTCACTTTTTATAGGAAATTTTTTTTGGAAGCTAGTGCTGTATTTACAACCATTTGATACTTCCGAAGTTAGGGGCATTGAAGCCCAGTTCCTCACCTGAGGTGCCACACCTTGACCTAGTCTTGTAAAGGGAGTTGGTTGAGAGGAATTTTGAGGGTCAACCTCCATCATGTTTATCATCAGTTCAACCTGAACCTGGTCTTCGAATATTTGCATGGGTTTGGGATGGGTTAAGGCAGGTGGCTGTATTGGCAAGGGTCTATTTCAATTTTCGGAGGGATGTTTTGGGGATTGGCTTGGTGGACAGTGGCCCTTTTATGTGGGTTTAATCGAGTTGCCCCGTTTTGGTCAATTTTCATGACCCCGACACTTACAAATGTGCTTTGGATGTGAGGCCGCAGTCGGGGTTCATCTTCTAGGTCCATCCCCCTGGATTTGGTCACGCCAATGGTATGGGCATTCTCCTTAGCCTCCTGGACTTCTTCTTCAGTAGGCTTGTAGCCTAAGTTGAATTTGACTCGTTGTCCACCCTTGGCTCTGACTGGGTCTCTTCTGCCGTGAAGGTGAGGACCTAACCCTTTTCCTTTTTCGTAGACCCCACTTCTTAAGCATTGCCACTACTGCGATCATTCTTCCTTCAATTTTTTTGATGACCTTTTCGGATTCTGGCGCCATCATTGCTGACACATCATATTGAAAACTATGAAGCTCTATATCCTCAGTTGTGTGTGGTATATCCAATACCTTGAGGTTTTTGATGTTGTGGGCCATTTTCTCTCTTTCCTCTCGCCCCTCTCCCATGATGGATACAACTCTCTCTTCTGAGATGAACTTGAGCTGTTGATGTAGAGTGGAGGGGACCACCTTGATTTCGTATAGCCATGGGAGCCCTAACAGCAGGTTGAAGGAGGACTTGATGTTCATGACTTGAAACATGATTGAGAAGGTCATTGGCCCGATGGTGAGCTCAAGATCGACTTCTATCATCTCTCTCGTATTATCCAACCCTCGGGCTCCTGTTCTGGCCGGTTGAAACATAGACAGATCGACCCCAATCTTTATCGCGGTTCTCAGTGGGCACACATTCAATGCCGAACCATTGTCTACTAATATAAGCGATATTACCAAGTTCCTTATTTGACCATAATATTTAAGGATCTGGAATGATTCTCTCTTGCTAGAAGATCGACGTCTGAAAATGAGATGGCATTGGGAGCCAACACTTGCCCGATCATTTGCCCCACTTCATCTGGGGAGACCTTGTTTGATACGTGGGCATCTTTCAGTGCCCCCATTAGAGCTTGAAAGTGGAGTGGAGACGTCATTAGTAGGTCCCAAATGGTGAGCCAACATTCTTTTTATTTATGTTTCTAACGCATATTCTCTGCTCATTTTTTCCATGGGATGTATCGCTGCCGATTCCCTTCTCTCTTCTGACTGGACTAGTACAGGTACCTCAGGCTGTTTGGAGATTTTTCCCGACTGGGTTATGAACTCAACTGCCCCTTCTCTGTTGTTGCCTACATTGACATCCATCCAGGGATTTGAAATGAGATGGATGGAGGCACTGGACATGATTAAACTGGCGGGGCTGGTGTGGCAAAGCTAGGCCAGATTTGGTTGACTGGTGCTAGGAGTGGATGCACTGGTGGTGATGCGGCGGGACTGGGCCAATTGTAGGGGGTCGGTGTTGTAGATGGAGGTGGATGGACTGATGATGGTGTGGCAATATTGGACTAAGTGTATTTGATTCTGAAGGTGGGGTAAAATTGGGCACCATGTAATTGACGAGGGTTGGTGTCAAAAATGGATGGTACAGTAGGAGTGAGGCCCAACTGGGTTGGACCTGATTAACGAGATTAGGTGTGGAAAAATACAACCTCAGATCGGTGTTGCTTGGGGTGTTGGGCTTAGGAAATAATCGGCTAAGTTCAAAGGCTCGACTACCCCAATGGTTTCGCTTTCTTGGTTCCACTGTCCTAGCGTTTCATAATTTTCCCCTGTGTTGATGTATTTCGAGGGGTCAATCTCTTCCATCTCTTCCTGTCGTATATTAATTGTGGCCCTCGGGCCCATTCCTCCCTGTGGGTGTGGGGGCAATGGTGCTTGCAGAATATTAGTGTGTTGATTTGCCTAAGTTGTCGTGGGAATGAGCTTCCCTGCCCCTATCAGATCTTAGATCTCCTGCTTTAATGGAAAACATCGATCGGGAGGGTGGTGTCCTGGTTCCTTATGGAAGCTACAATGCGTGCTTGGTTCGTAATTCCTCGGGATTAGATTTGGCGGAGGTCGCGGCTGGAGTATGGTGACTAAACCCCTTTCGACCAGCAAGGGAAAAAGGACATTCAGGGACTACCCTAGGGGAGTGAACACTCGGTTATATAGGGCCCTTCTTTATTCGAGGGTCATTTGTACCCATTGGCTATTGCCCTGCCTTTGAATTGGATTTGTCAGTGGTGGAGCTTGAGGTGTTGCCCCAAATTAGAAAGGTACCATGCTGGTGCTGGATTGCGTGGTCATTATGGCTTGGACTCTGCCCCTGCCCTTCATTCCTCTGCTTGATAAATTTTCGGGCCCCACTGGCCACATTTTTATTTAACTGTCCTTCTCTTATCATGTCTTCACAACATTTAACATTTCTTTCCAGATCAACGAAATTGGATTGCTGCTGGTATATTAGGAAATTAGAGATAACGATAGGGCTGTTTTCGAGATCATCTCGATTTGCTCATCGTCTGGGATGCAGTTCTTTACTTGGGCTGCTAGGGCCCTCCACCTTCCAAGATATTTATTAAATGTCTCATCGGGCTTTTGTTTCAATTGAGGCAAATCAGATTTTCATAATGTCAATATTGTATACATATTATTCTTGGAACAAGTGAGTCAGGTCTCTCCACGTTTTCAACATAGATGGTTCAATAGACGTGAACCACCTCAAGGCCGGACCGGTGAGACTTTTTTGAAAAACTTTTATGAGCAAGTGCTCATCCCCACCATATTGGCACATGTCCACACAATATGACTTGAGGAGTGCAATGGGGTTGTTGGTGCCATTGTACTTGTCGAAAGGCGGTACTTTAAATTTAGGTAGCAAAGGCACCTTGGCAAACGGACACAAATCGGAGAAATCGGTAGCGTAAATTTGGCTCTGCCAACTTCATCAACTATTTTTAGATCTTATCCATTTATACTTTTAACAATTTTGACTCCCTAGACTGTAGTATTGGGGTTACTCCCCCACTAGGTTGCCCCCATTCATTCCTGTGTGCCCGCTGATTGGTGAGGATTGGATGTGGGGGATTGGAAATGACAAATGCCCCTATGTAGGCCCCACTCGTATTGATGACTCGCATCAATGTATGATGGTGGAGGAGTGAGATTGATTGGACTTTGGAGGGATTGGGTAGGTACCTGACGGGGTCATTGTAGGTAGGAGAAACTTTGATGAGTGGCTTGTGGGATAAGGGTATGAGTGAATTGCGGATTTTGGGCAGGTACCTGGTGAGGCCATTGTGCTTGATGGGATTGGTAAGGATTTGATGACTTGGTTGGGGGGGGGGGGTAAAGAATGTGCAAATTGGGGAGTTTGGATGGTTAGAGATGGGTTCCCTTGTTGGGTTGGGTGTGATGGGTGTGAATGAATAGGGCTCATGCCGGGTTAGGGGATTGGATGAGAGGGGTTTGCCATTTGAGGGGGAATGGGGACTTGTTGGGTGTCGATGTATGTGGGGAATTAGGGGAGGGGCGGAGGATTGAAAAATGTGACCCTTTGGGTGGTGTGGATTATGGGTGGTTGATTAGGATTTGAGTTTTGAATGAAGGCGGTGTGGAGATTTTAAAGAGTATATTGGGGGGTTTATGGGCACTTAGGGTAGATTGGGAAGGTTTTGGGAGGCCTTCCAAGAAGAGTAGACCCTCATCATATCTTACATTTAGCCACCTGATAAAAGCTATTTAATATATTTTGTATAGTTTTAGTGATTTATAGGTTTGGAGATAAGTTGAGCATTAAATAGCCCAAGAGTTTAGAAAATAACGTCAAATTCGTGCAACCTTGGATCATCTAGAACTTATCCCGACTTGCAGCTCAAGTTTGACCTTTACGACATCGGATTCATGAAAATTAAAGTTAGGGTCAGGAATCTCTCCCTTTGGGAGCCTTTTATTTTCCTTAGCATTGTTCTTTCCATTTCCTAGTTTTAGGTCTTAGATTAGTTTAATTTCTACATTTAAAGAAGGATTATACCAGATTAGATTAAAGCTTTTGTGGATTTTATTTAAGCTATTTATGGTATTTTAATGTCATTTTTAATTTCTGCATTTATTTTGTCATTTATTTTTATCATGTATGGCTAGTTTCAATGGGGATGAGGATCTAATAAACCCCATTCGAGGTGTTCATTCATAATAATATAAATCTACATGTTGAGATGTGAGATTGTTTTAATGACCCTGATGTTATTATCGATATGGATATAATCCGATTGCAATTTGAGACCTAGGAGCTAATCATGCCTTATGATTTCAGATCTACAATGATGATTCTATTCTAATTACAACCTTCTCTGGGTTAAGTTCTACCACTATTTGAGGTGTGAGTGTTAATCATACACTTATGGGATGTTAATCATACATTTCCATGATCTTAGATCGGTAGTATAGACTTTACCCTAGGAGTAAGTTCCAATTACCATTCGAGGTGTGAGTGTTAATCATACACTCATGGGATGTTAATCATACATTTCTTTGATCTTAGATCGGTAGTATGGAATTTACCAAGAGATTGAGTTATGAATAGTTCCAATTACCATCCGAGGTGTGAGTGTTAATCATACACTCATGGGATGTTAATCATACATCTCCATGATCTTAGATCGGTAGTATGAAATTTACCTAGAGATTGGGTTCTGAATAATATCTGAGGTGTGAGTCTTAATCATACACTCATGGGATGTTAATCATATATCTCCGTGATCTCAGATATGTAATTTAGAACTCATGTGTGTTCGGGTCCCGTGCTTATACATAGACATCTTTTGAGGATCTCATATCTTAATCTACAGATTTGTATTGCATGAATGATAAACCTACGATGAGAGGATTTAGTATCTCAATCCTTATCTTTCAGTATCTGTTTAAATTCTAATTTATTATTTAGTATTTATCTCATCCATCAAACTCTCAGAATCTTTAAACTAGTTGAATACTGTACTAGATTTGTAGTAATTTTTTATTAGTTACTGTTTCCTCTTTTAAATTTTCTAACCAATCCTCGTGGGAACGATCTCGTACTCTGCACCCACTGACTACATCACAATTCGTGCACTTGCGAGTATAATAAAATTTTTACAATAAGTTTTTCGCGCCGTTGCTGGGGATTGGGCGTAGAAAATTTAAAAATTTTAGGAATTAGAAAATTAATTAAAAAAATTTCTGTAGATTTAAATCAGTATTTTCACTAGTTTCGAAAATAAATAAATCTAAAAATTAAAAACTTTAGAGCTTCGATCAATCGAGCAAACCACTCGATCAATCGAACAAAAAAAAAATCGATTTAAAATTTAAAATTTTCAAAATTCGAAATTTAAAAATTTGAAATTTCAAAATTTGAAACTTAAAATTTGAAATTTGAAAATCAAAATTTAAAAATCTTTAGAAACCTTTGAAAATTTGAAATCTTTAAAATCTTTAAAACATTTGAATTTGAAATTTGAAATCTTAAAAATTTGAAAAGTTGAAATTCAAAATTCAAAATTCAAAATTTAAAATTGAAAATTGAATTTAAAAAAAAAAAAAAAGAGTCAAAATTTGAAATTTGAAAAATTGAAAATTTAAATATTCAAGTTTAAAATTTTGAAATTCAAAATTCAAAATTTGAAATTTGAAATTTAAAATTTGAAATTGGAAATTTCAATTTCAGATTTGAAAAAATTAATTAAAAAATATCAAAATTTTGAAATCTTAAAAATTTGAAAGTTGAAATTCAAAATTTGAAGAAAAAAAAAAATTCAAAATTTGAAATTAAAAAAAATAAAAAATTTTGAAATTTGAAATTTTAAAATTTGTAATTCAAAAAAAAAAAAAAAAATTCTAAATTTTAAAAATTTGAAATTTGAAATTTGAAATCCAAAAAAAAAAAAAAGGGGGGGGGGGGGGGTTGATCAATCGAAGTGTGTTGTCGATCAATCGATTTTGAAAAAATAAAAAATAAATAAATTCAAAATTATATAATTCAATGTTTTAAATTTTCGATTCAAAAATTCAAAGTTTTAAATTTTCGATTCAAAAATTCGAAATTCTAATTTTTTGATTGATGGAGTGAACCCTTCGATCAATCGAATCTGAAAAAAAAAAAAAAATTGGTGTTATTGGTGAAATCATGTCAATGCATGGATTTAATCTAGAATCATGTGCTATTTGTGAAAATTCAATGCACATTATACCTATGTGTCCCTTGAACAACTCAAATTATTATCCTGAACAAGTCCAGCCTAATCCTGCTTCGAATACTCATGACTGACAGATTCAATCGAATGACATGTGGGGGTTTAATCAACCTCCAATGTGTGATATGATGCCTTACTCTGATCAAAGTTACTGGCAGAGTCCACCAAATGTGAGTTTAATCAACCTCTAATGTATGATATGATGCCTTACGATGATCAAAGTTACTGACAGTGTCAACCCAATGACATGTGTGGGTTTAATCAACCTTAAATTTGTGATATAATGCCTAATGATGATCAAAGTTCTTATCCCAACAACTTTCCTTATGACTTTTCACAGCAAACTCAATACTTTCAAGACACAGAACCATATGAACCAACCCAAAATTCTTCTTACTCCTTAGAATATTTAAAAAGGTTTGGTGCACACCAACACTCAAAGAATTTCTAGGATACAATTTCAAGTTAGTCAGATGATCGAGTACTTACAAATGGAAGATAAAATAGAGGAGTCCCTTACCAATCGGAATGAAGAGGACCCCTCTAAATTCGTTCAGAAATATGAGGATGACCAATTGATCACTACGCTTGAGAATGATATAATGAGCGTTGAGATAGTGCAAGTGCGAGGAAAAGAGGAAATGAAATAGAACGATACTTATGTCGAGGGGGAATTGAGAATCAAATTGAAATGAGAGAAAGAAAATGACACCCTTACAACACCTGATAAGGGAGACATAACTTTTTCTGATAAGTGTGTGAATTCAGTTTAGGGGAGAAAGAGGAATTTCAAATCTGTTGCCCATTCATTGAATACATAGATAATCAACAGAATGTCGAAAAAAGATTAATGAGTTTGAATATGGAGTGCGATTTTGGGAATGTCAAGTACAGGTTAGAGATGAACCATAATAATGAAACTTGGGCACATCAGAGGGGTGTAACTAAGTCCTTGAGAAGAGTAATGCTGGGACGATTAAATAAATCACTGATTAAATAAATCACTGATCTTGCTTAGAAAATTTTTCATAAAGATTTGGGATCCTAGTGAACTTGAAATGAGTTTACACCTTGTAGATTAATTTCGCAATTTTCCTTTAAAAAAAAATGCTTAGATACACTCGTTTTTATGCTTAGATACACTCGTTTTTATGGTTAATTATGGTTTTGATAGTGTTATTCGAGTAAGTATTTTGTTAGTTTTGATAATCTCCTCACTTTTATTGATATTTTTTTTCGTGTGGTGAGGATACTTGGATATACTAGTATATTTTCATCCAGGTTTGGGGGAGGATTTTTCCTACCTCTCCCCTTTTCATGTGCTATCACGCGCCTCAAATCATTACTCTAGGTATATTTTCTCACTTTAATCTAATATTTTATTTATTATCAATAATGAGGACATTGTTTTGTTCAGGTTTGGGGGTATAGTTTGTGTGATTTTATTTTTTTGATACCCCTAAAACAAAAAACAAAAAAAACAAAAAAATTTAAAGCCATCACACATATTTTTTTTGTGATAGTTTTCAAAATTTAGTTAATGATGCATGTGAATTTGATTTTGAGAATGTTGATGTCATATTTTGACTACTAATATATAGGATGATGAAATTTAATATGATAATTTGATGATAGTTCTGAAATTCATAACTAGACACTTTGTGCACATATACCATGCTTAAGATCTAGAAATTGAAGAACTATTTTAAACTTTGAATCTTAGGATCTTAGTGGAGACTAAACCCGGTGAGCTTTAGAGACAATTTCCCGTCCTTGATGAGTGCTTACATAAACTCGGAGTTGTCTTTGAATACGAATTATTTTTGCATAATTTCATATATTTTGTTTTGACTTGTGACTTTGAATGACATTAAATTCATATTATTATGCTAAAACATATCATATGCTTGCTTAAGAGAAATAGGCAAGGTTATCATCTCTTACGGACATGATTGAAGGCTATTTTTGACTCGTTTGTACTTAAAATGCCTCACCTCATGTAAATTTATCTTTCTAGTATCCCTTTGAGCCTATTGAAAGAATTACCTTTATACATTCTTTGATAAGCCACTTAACCTTTTCCCTTTCACAATTTCTGAAAATTCAGCCTTACCCTTCTTATTTTTGAGAAATTAGGAACGAGAAATGAGAACGAATGAAAAGAAAGTAAGTGGAGAGATACCGAGTTGTGGTGTTTATTCAGAGCGTATGACAGAAATATAAAAAAAAGGGGGGGAGAAAAAGAATAGGAGAAATTTAAAAAAGAATAAAAAATGAGGTGCTTCAAGAAAATAAAATTTAAAAGAAGAAAAATGAGTGAGAAAAGAAAAGAAAGTTGAGAAAATAGAAAAATATTGAGAAATATAATGAGAGATTAGAAAAGAAAAAGAAAAATTAAAAGTTAGTTTCTTTTCCAATTTCTCAGAAATATTGAATCTTAATTTCCCTCTCTTTCTTACCCTTACTTGAGCCCCATTACAACCTTAAAAAGACCTTCATAATCCAATTTTGATATGGTACCTGCCTTGTGGAGAGTGAATATGTGATACCTATGACACTTGATATGACATGCTTAAGATATACGAGTATCTGTTTTTATGAGATTTATTTTTGTTCATTGATTACGTCACGTTTTATTTATCATGTGAGACCTTTTTTCTTGCTTCGTATTGATCTCTCACATGTGAGCGAAAATGAACCTATAATCAGAGTGATCCTATTTTGAGAGTATACCTAAAGTGAGGATTGAGTCGAGACATGAGATCTGATTGTTTACTGTTTTGATTGGTTCCGAGATGGATGAATCTTGGTTTAGGTATGCACTCACTTTATGTTTAGGCATGAATGGATGAGTTATTTAACGATTTGAGCATTAGACTAATATGATTGAATATTAGTATGATTAGTATAACATTGCTATTTGAAATTGAGAATTTGCAGGTTGAATTGATTAATGGTTTTGAGTTTTGAAGTTAAATATATATGAAAATCATGTTTTGAAAATTCAATTTTATTGATGGTTTCAAAAATATGTTAAAGTTTGTAGGTAACGTCACTGAAAACCCTCATGAGACAAAACTCCTCCACTAGGGATCACCTAGGGGTTTAAAGGCTTATTGCATACGCTAAATACAATCGTGCTCCCTACGAAAGTGGCATTCTTTATTTTTCTTAGGTTGTTAGTTTATTTTTCAGTTTTGTTTATCTTCTTCTTTGCTCGAGGACTAGCAAAGTGTAGGTTTGGGGGTGTGATGAGGTGTGAAATATGATCATATTTCATACCCTAAAACCTATATTTTGCCACCTAATGAAAGCTATTTAATATATTTTGTATAGTTTTAGTGATTTACAGGTTTGGAGATAAGTTGAGCATTAAGTAACCCAAGAGTTTAGAAAATAACATCAAATTCGTGCAACCTTGGATCATCTAGCACTTATCCAAACTTGCAGCTCAAGTTTGACCGGATTCATGAAATTACTAAAACACTAAAGTTGTAGAGCTCGTTATCTTCTTTCCAACGCCGTAAGAATCGCCTCAATCCGATTTTAGAGTAAAAGATTATGACCAAAATACTGAGGTTGTGTCTATTAAAGAGTTGGGCTGAGTTTCACGAAAATATGGGAAACTCGACGCATCGAGCAACAGACTCGATCAATCGAGTTTGGATCGAATCTTTATATTTTTAAAGGTCAAAATTAGGGAGAAAATTTAGGTTTCAAAATTAGACCCTATTTAAGGAAAAATTAGAGTTAGGGTCAGGAATCTCTCCCTTTGGGAGCCTTTTATTTTCCTTAGTATTGTTCTTTCCATTTCGTAGTTTTAGGTCCTATATTAGTTTAATTTTTGCATTTGAAGAAGGATTGTACCGAATTAGATTAAAGCTTTTGTGGATTTTGTTGAAGCTCTTTACGGTATTTTAATGTCATTTTTAATTCATGTCTTTATTTTGTCATTTATTTCTATCATGTGTGACTAGTATCATTGGAGATGAGGATTTAATAAATCCCATCCAAGGTGTTCATTCATAATAATATAAATCTACAGGTTGAGATGTGAGATTGTTTTAATAATCCTGATGTTATTATTGATATAGATATAATCCGATTATAATTTGAGATCTAGGAGCTAATCATGTCCTATGATTTCAAATCTGAGGTGTGAGTATTAATCATACACTCATGGGATGTTAATCATACATCTCTATGATCTTAGATCGATAGTGTAAACTTTACTCCAGGAGTAAGTCCCAATTACCACCCAAGGTGTGAGTGTTAATCATATACTCATGAGATGTTAATCATACATCTCCTTGATCTTAGATCGATAGTATGAAATTTACCTAGAGATTGGGTTCTGAATAGTATCTGAGGTGTGAGTGTTAATCATACACTCATGGGATGTTAATCATACATCTCCGTGATTTCAGATTTATAATTTAGAACTCATGTGTGTTCGGGTCTCGTGCTTGCACATAGACCTCGTTTGAGGATCTCATATCTTAATCTACAGATTTGTATTGCATGAATGATAAACCTATGATGGGAGGATTTAGTATCACAATCCTTATCTTTCAGTATCTGTTTAAATTTTAATTATTGTTAGTATTTATCTCATTCATCAAACTCTCAGAATCTTTAAACTAGTTAAATATTGTGTTAGATCTGTAGTAATTTCTTTATTAGTTACTGTTTCCTCTTTTAAATTTTTTAACAAATCCTCTTGGGAACGATATCGTACTCTGCACTCACTGACTACATCACGATTCGTGCACTTGTGAGTACAATAAAAATTTCATAAGAACTTTGGTTTGGGCATAAATGAGCTTGTGGTTGGGTATGAGACCTTTGAGGCCCACTTGGGTGGCTCCAAGGTTGATGGTATGAACCTTGGGTGGTGTGGATTATGGGTGGCTGATTAAGATTTGGGTTTTGAATGAAGGCGGTATGGAGATTTTAAAGAGTATGTTGGGGGTTTATGGGCACTTGGGGTGGATTAGGAAGGCTTTGGGAGGTCTTCCAAGCTGAGTAGACCCTCATCATGTCCTCCATTAGGGCCATGGGGTCAGATATGGGGTTGGATGTGGATGACTCACTTGATGTAGGGGGTGGCGAAAATGCTTGGATTGATGGGGAAGGGAAAGTGGGTGGATCTTGGGTGGATGAAAAAATTTGTGTATTTTGAGTGTAGGGAAAAATGGGTATGTTTTGGGTGAATGTGGAGGGGGAAGTGGGTATATTTTGGGTGGATGTGGAGGAAAATTTGGGTGTATGTTGGGTTGATATAAAGGAAAAGTTGGGTGGATAGTTCGGTGCATGTTGGGTGGAGGGAAAAGAGGGTGTATTTTGGTTTGAAGTGGAGGAAAAATCGGGTGGAAAATTGGGTATATATTAGGTTGATGTAAGGGGAAAGTTGGGTGGATAATTGGGTGTATGTTGGGTGGAGGGAAAAGAGAGGGTACTTTGGGTAGAGAGAAAAGAAGGTATATTTTGGTTTGATGTGGAGGGAAAAATGGGTGCACCGAATGGTCCGGTGACATTGAATCAGGATTGGGTGGGAGGATCGGAGATGAGTACCTCCTCCATGTGAGAATGTGATGGGGAATGGGGTGGGGATAAATCCAAGTCAAAGACGGTTGGATCAACTGCCCAAGACATGGTTTGGAGGCGGGTAGGGTATGGATTGCTTGGGTATGGCCCAAAGATCCTTCTTCTTCTTCCCCTACGGGATGAGGGTGGGTTTGGCGATGTCGTTGCTACGATACCACGAGCTTTCCTTGGTTCTTTTTGGATTTTTTTGGATGATTTTTTTTTTTGTTTTTTTGAATGATGATGATGATTACTCTCTTTTAGG
This sequence comes from Chloranthus sessilifolius, assembly GCA_021018995.1. Taxonomy (NCBI): domain Eukaryota; kingdom Viridiplantae; phylum Streptophyta; class Magnoliopsida; order Chloranthales; family Chloranthaceae; genus Chloranthus; species Chloranthus sessilifolius. Next base: position 24,134,586 of record CM037597.1, on the reverse strand, counting down.
ATGACTTTCAGCACTCCCAAAACTTCCTATGGCGGGACCCGGATGCCCTCTTCAGAATCAAAGAAAAAAAATCTCTTGATCTTTAAGGGCACGAATTTCCACGCGATATCCCGAGCTCTCGGAAGAGCCAATAAGAGGGTGACCGTAAGCGCCTTCTCAGGTACTGTATGGGGTGGTCCTTTTCAAGATCATCACCACTAGGGGTTGTCGCTCTACTGGGAATTGGGTGGGTTGTATCGTTGCCTAATTTAACCCCCTTTTGTAAAACCTACCCGCAAAAACAATTTTAATTATGTCCCCTCTTGGTTCTTTTTAAATTCAGATTTTAAAGGAGTTTGCTTAAGTCTAAAAACGGATTGTGAGAGTCCCGTGCCGCTTCTACGTGCCGACATCCACTGTTGGAATATGATAAGGAGTAAGAAAATGGTGCGGTCAGTCAAGAGACTAGGCGAGAAACATAAATTACATCAAGTAGGCTCGCAAAACGACTAAGGCGGTAAAATAACGAAAAATGAAGCTAAATGATCAAGTAACCCGCTAAATGGCTAAAGTGGTAAAATGACGGAATGAAAGCTAAGCTATCAAGTAACCCGTCAAACGGCTAAGGTGGTAAAATGACAAAAATAAAAGCTAAGCTATCCAGTAACCCACCAAACGACTAAGGTGGTAAATGACGGAATCATAGGGGTAAGTAAAAATAAGGAATCGTCAGGGTAAGTACAAAAAGAGATAAAAGGTTAGTAAAAAGATAAAAAACAAGCTAAAAACTAAGCTATGGGGCCAACTTCAAGTAGAAGGTCTAACACAATATCCCAGTGGAGTCACCATCTGTACAACCGTGGACTTGAGGTGTCCGTTGCGATGATGCACTTGTAAGAAAAATGGAATTGCTACCGAGAGCTTTTGGTGTCCTGGGATACCTAAAATCAATATCATAAGCACCGAAGTGCAAAATATGACTCTGAATCACCGATTAATGCCAAAGCATCTTGGGTAAGGACTTCGATTATCAATTGAGAAGGTGTTAGGCACCCAATCGACTTGCTCATAAGTGGTCTCTACTATGGCCAAGTCTATATTTAGATGTATATATATATATATATATATATAGAGAGAGAGAGAGAGAGAGAGAGAGAAATGTGAGCAACACTTCTCCCTTTCCCGAAGGCACTTCGATCCTATTGGGCTCTTCGTAAACACCAAACTTTCAACGGGGTAATAGCCCAAATCCTAAGATAGGGGAAAAGCAAAAAGAAGGTAGAGGAATAGAGGGGAGAGCCGGATGTGACGACTTCATTACTTTGAGTGCCAACAGGAAGGCATGGTGTCCTTGGAGTTGGGCATTTGGCTAGTAGGAAGGCGGGCGGGTCTTGGAGGCAGGAGGCCTTGCGGCGCGTGTGTGTTCTAATATGTTTGGTGCGACGGTGACTCGAGCTAAGTGAGGATCTAGTGTGGCGACTAGACGCGCGTAAGGCGTGGAAGCTGGTCTCAGGGACGTGTTGGTGTGGAAGATGGCACTGTGTGCCACGGGCAGAGGTTCGTGTGCCATGATGGTATGTCAAACAAATACCTTTGAGGTTCTCCTGCTAGATGACTTGAGGTAGTGTTTAGACCATACTTGGGAAAGGGTGCTGTGGAGCTATTCTCCCACACACGGGGCCTTGTGTTACTAGAGGGTGCGCATTGGTCTCTTAGGTTTGAAAGGGTGGGCCTAGGACATTGTTGCGACGATGTCGTGTGTCACCCAAGGTGAGGTTTCCATATGGCCCCGAGCTATGCGTCACAGTGTATATAGGTCGACAACAAGAGAGGCACTCGTAGGCTACGTGAGACACTGTGGTGCATGTTAGCCGAGGGCCAGATGCAGATTTGTGTTGGTCGTGTGGGCTACACACGATGGTGGGCTTGGTTCAGTATGTCAGCGATACATGCATGGAATGGGACATCATGAGGGGAGCTGCATGCTATTGTCGCAGGTGAGGTACTAGTGTGTGGCACAGGGTGAAGCTGGGTAGGCCAAGAGAGGCACTGAGGTGCTGACATGCTTGTCGTGAGGGGACACGATGCGTTGATATGTTGGCCTCGGGTGAAGGTAACCATGAACAGGAGTTCCCGTCCTCTAGGCAGGTGATATTAGAGTGATGGTTGGGTAGGCTGGCCTTGCTGTAGCGGTAGCGAGGCGCTGCAAGGGTGTGATAGCTGGTGTTGGGTTGTGCCCCTGTGACACAGAGCTCTAGAGCCCTTGTATCACCGTTGTCGAATTTTCACGTGAGAGCAACACCGATGAGCTTCCAATTACGTTATGGGTTAGAGTGGGGTTCTGACTCCTAAGGTTACGAGGCTTGGATGGCTTAAAATGAGGGTATGGTGATGATCTAGGCTAGGGTTTGAAAGCTTGGAGATGGGGAGCTATTTTGCTAGAGTTTTGACTTAAGGATTTTGAAAAAGTGTCTTAAACAAGGAGGGGGATTCTCTATTTATAGAGGTTGAGGTGATTCGTGAAGGGTTAAGCCACTAATGGGTTTAAAAATTAGATAATGGGCAATCTAAGCTTTTTGGAGTTTTCTAGAGCTTGAAGAAGAAGGATTTGAGTTTAATGGTAGATAATAGGGTGGTGACCTGAATGACATAAGGGCTATAACTTAAGCTAAAAGAGGCACTAGGGTCATAAAGAAACACACCCCAGACTTTGGGATGGTCCACAAGTCAAACCCCCAATATGAATTTCGGTCATTTTTTAAAGAAAAATTAGGTCCAAACTGCTGGAAGTTGAAGACCTGCAATGGCCTGGCCCGATTTTGCAATTTCCTGCACTTCTCTGTAGTTTTCATTTCGCCATAACTTTTGATGTACAACTCCTAATTAGGCGATTCTTAGCTCGTTGGAAAGATGGGATCCTCTATTTTCCAATGGTATAAGCTTCAGCTCTTACAGATATCTATGTAAACTTTAGCTCTCTTCTTTCTATCTGTTATTTTGGTTGGTTCAAATCGAGCTCTATGGGTCCGGTTGGGCTTTCCAAGAGTTTGGGAGGGTTTCTATGTGTCTAGGATGAGCTCTAAGGATTTGGGATGATTTTTAAAGGTTTGGGGTGATTCCTAAGGGTTCAAAAAATACTTTCGAAAGCTCGAGAGTTTGCCTTTCTCGAAGTACATGTCAATCGTGCCTTGGGCCAAATTTGGATGCCTACATGGTATTATGTTCGATTCATATTAGATACATATCGACCAATTTGACTGATATGAGCTAATATGAGCCGATATGAGTTAATATTTGACCCAATATTTAATCCTATCAGTCGATATGACTCGATATGGGCCGATATGACCTGATATAGGTTGATATGACCTGATAATTGATTTTTTAACTTGATATCTGACCATATATCATATTTTGGGGTAATATGGTATGGGGAGGGACCTAACCCGATACATGCCGGCTGATATGTATCTGATACACCTGATATTTAAAATCATGCTTGTGATGCTTGGATTGGATAGGTAATACTAATTCCTTAAGCTGAGGAGAAAATAGCTCCCACATTTTCAACAAACTGATATAGGTGAAGTGATTTAAAGAAAAATAAGATGGTAAATGGTAATTAACCAATTCACTCTTGAGAGTAAGATAAGATCATTATTTTGTGCACATGGCACCATTTTGATACCACTTGGTGTACTCGCATGGTTAAGGGGGTATTGTAAAGATTGGATCTAAAGCTAAGGTTGAAGGGAAAAATAAATAAATTCTACCATCTAATTAAGAGGTTAAAGGCACTGAAAATTGACCCAATGAAAATATATTTGGATGATGTATGATAGTCAATCATGTTCTATTATAGTAAAACTTGGATAAATAAATATTTAATAAATTAATAATCTTGCTTAAATAATAAAACCTTCCAGTCCCAACTCGGAATAGTATACTAAATTAATAACCTCACTAAATGCATAAGATAATGTTTCTTTATTTAAATCCTTTAGGCCCCAATGAACATATAAATTAATAATTGATTAAATACATAAAAGAAATAGTACATAAAAATTCATAATATTAAGGAACTTTTTACTTGACAACTTCTAAATTCTCAATTAAGCTCTCTCTCAAAAATGCATCTAAAGTAGTTTGCCTTTTCTTTGTACCTAAACCGAACTCAATCTCATCCTTAATATTTGGCAATGCGTAAACTACATTTGGTATATATTTTTCATATTGTAGCAAGTAGTTATTAAAGGTTACTACAGCTTGAAAGACCTCTTTTGGAGAAGCAGTTGGTAAAACACAATTGTTATTTAGATCATCATCATCATCGATAGGTGTACTCATTACCCCTTGAATAATCTCTTTATCAGTAGGTGATTCCATCATTGTATTATTTTCACTAGGATAATTCAAAAGGTGCTCAACAACCATCACATTTCTATAGCGTAGGCTAGAAACGGCTTCATAGAATCCATGAATGCCTTCATCTTCACCAACTTGTGGGTCAGAAGCCATATCTTCATCTGACCGGATCTTGCAATGCTGAAAATAGTTTGTAATGGTTATTGTCTTCATATTAGTGTTCCAAGTTGCATTAATAAAATTGATAGCATTCAATATGTTAATTTTTTTGGGATTTGTTGCTCCTACCTCGTAGCCCTCCAAGATGTTAGAATAAAAACGATATCAATAATGGATTTTTAGTACTCTAATAATCTCAGTATCACATGGTTGAATCTTTGATGTTGTAGGAGGCAAAAAAAATAGTTCAAAATGTCTCAAGCCTTCAATAACCGTTGGATGGGCTGAGCAATTCTCCACTATAAGGAGAACCTTTCTACCGTTCATTCCCTTCTCAAACCAGCGAATAAATTCTTGAAAAAGTAAACCAGTCATCCATGCTCTCTTGTTTGCTCGATAATAACAATTAAGATTGCTTAAGTTCATATTTTTAAAACATCTAGAATTAGCATACTTACCAATAACCTAAAGAGGTACTTTGTGACAGCCCGATTTTTCCCACACGAATAATTGGGAAAACCCGAGCCGTCAAGTGGCAATCCAATTTTTCCTTACACCCAATTCTAGGAAAATCGGATTGTCCGATGTATTCTGGCACATATCATTTCTACAAAAGGCCAAAAACATCATATGGCACTAACATGATTTCGTTTCTATACAAAGCGTAAATAAAAATGACAAAATGAACCACCGGTGACAGCAGATCGTCACCTAAACAGTTATTTCCAAAACTATACAAAGTTTGCCTGATTCAGAACACTTTAAATTTCTTCTTCTTTAAACCCACTTCTCCAAATTTCAACCGGATCTCAATCACACACCATACATACTTCAATCTAAGCCTAGGAAAGCATTTTCATACTATAACATTATGATGCTCACCTTTTTGATCACGTGTACGTAGCTCACGATAACCATTATTGCAAAGGGTTTCGGCGTCAAGCTCACGGATTCTCGCAGTGATCGAAATCAAAACGAAGCTCAGTGCTAACGTGCGATGATCTTCTTCTTCTCAAGTCACTCACAACACACATACGACGATCGGTTCATGCTCGTTCAAACTACACTCCTTTACGCTCCTTGATTTAAGTGATGTCGGAGCTTGAAGGTTCTTTGCGAAACACACGGAGCGATAAGATATTTAGACGATCTTTGCGAGGAAGAAGGAGCTTGAGGAGATCTCTCGATTTGGTTCTCACGAGAGGGTTTGAGAAGAGGCTAGAGTAAAGGGAGTTTTCTCTTTCTCTCCTCTCTTTCTTATAAAACAAAATATTAACGATATGTTGTTTTAGTTGGTCTTATCCACTTGGGGTTTATTTTGTATTGAGCCGGTACACCGTGAGTCGGTGCACGGGCTTCTTATCAGAGGCCAAATAATGTCCTCTAACTCCAATTTTTTTTCCACCAGGTATTGTAATAATTTAATTCTTCTAAATTCAAAGCGGTATTGTGCACCTTGCCGAACCCGTACATGAAATCGAACGCATTCGGGTTCGAAAATTTTTGGGAAGTTACATTCACCCCTCCTTAAGAAATTTTCGTCCTCGAAAATTTACTACGTGTCTTTCGAGCTGTTGAAAGGCATCAATCCGAAAACGGACCCTGACACTCCATTAAGCAAGAGAACCCAATAAGGTACATAAGGAACTAGAAACTTTCTATCGAAAGAGAACACAATCCTTTAATTAAGTTCTACACCATACAGTTAAAAATCTATCTGCAAATCTTATACTAAAGATGTCTAGTGTTCGTCAAATGGCGTTCATTCATGGTTTTAACGATCAACACACATTTGTCACCATTCGCAACATGCTCCCCAATAAATCAGGGATGCAGTCAATAATCCAACCATGCATTTATACAAAAAGTAACACATCCTCACTTGCTAAAGGAAACACATCCACACTTGTAAACCATAAGGAACATCAAGTACCAATTGAAATTCCTAGTATTCATCATAATAGAACACATACCTGCAGCAATCCAAGAAAATATCCACAACTAAATTTGAACCATCTATAGTTGGATGACAATATCCAACTTGTTCACAACCAAGTCAAATATCTACAAGTAGATTGAATATCCACAACTATATTAACTCATCTTAAGTAACCATCACCATAATTTATCCACTCCTAACCAACACTATGAACCATTTCCCAGAAGCCATTCACAATTAGCCATTTACAATTATGCAAAGATATCCATAGTTAAATAAATAAAATATCCACAAAATCTTAACCATCCATAATTAGATACACCATCCACCATCTCAACAGTTAATTCAAATATCCACAATTAACAACTAATAACTAAAATAGTACTGCATAATCCAAAATATCCATAACTAAGTCAAATACTAATAACTAATAAAACCAGAACCAAAATTAGAGGTGGGCCTCCATGATCCAAAAGGTCTCAAAACCAAATTAAAAGTATTTATCGCTCTCTCCTCACATGACCAAACCAAAGTATTTACCTGTTGTCGGATCCATCACTGATCCGTCGGATCGTCAGCCTGCTGAGCTCCCTGGTTTGCGGCACCATCGGCTCCCGAAATAAATGCACTCGTAGTATAATTGCGAGCCATTCCTATGAGTGTCTTGTAGGTGGCCAGGTACGCCTTGTCCATCAATAAAACCTTGTGAAAATCCAATCGTTGGCTCATCGCATTCAAGTTTCGATTAATTTCCTCCAACATGTGCACATCAGCCTGTGGGGCAGGTGGCTACTGAGGTTGGGCGGCTTGCCCGGGCTGTGCTGTGGGCCCTTGTTGTGCTGGCCCCTGCTGGACCTGCTCCGCTTCATACTGATGTTGGTGATCGAGTACACTCTTTTCCAACTTCTTGTAACTTATGCTCCAATCGCTCATCTTAAACCTTTTCACGTTATCGGACTGCCTTTCCTCATCTTGCGCTACCTCATAATTTTCATCTTCTTCATCATCGTCATACTGCTCAATCATATGAGAGATGAGAATAGCGTATGGCAACAATTTCAACGACGTCTTCTTGGTTTCCATCATCTGTCTATGAGCATACTACAAACCCTCAAAGACTACCTTGGGCGCATTGAACCACCAATTTCCAAAGGCAGAGTATAGGGCTTGTTCAATCACCCCTGCTCTTTCTTGCTCAAGCCCCAAAGGGTAGAGGTTAATTTTGAAGATGGTATCTAGCTTCCACATCTCAGGTGGTAATTGGGCTCTCCTCACAGATTTTCCTGATCCTCGCTCCCTGTTGGTCATGTTGGTCATCACAAGGTGAAATGGCACCAGTCTGGTGTACGATTTCGACAACCCTTGGTCCTGATTCCTCATGAATCCGGAGGAACAGTTCATCGCCTTGGAGATGTGATGGACGTTGAATGAAAATGTTTGGCCATCGATGTTAGATTGCAATGTTTCGGTGTTTTCCCCAATGGAAAAAGTTTGGTAAAAGAGTTTCACCAATCGTAGATAATAATAACCGTGAAAAGGGACTAACAAGGGTAATAGCCCGGCCGCGGTGATATAGTCATACGACCATTTGGTCGTCTCTTGATCTACAAAAAGGTCGTTATCAAATGACCACTCAGTCTCGAAACCCATACCATCCCTCCATTCCTTGAGTTGATCTCTTGGTGGTGGCGGTGGTGGCAATGGGGGATTGACATTGGCACGCCTCGAGGAAGCAGGCCTCGATGCGGGTTTCTTAGATGTGGGTTCTTAATGGTGGCCATCTTCTTGGGTACCCATTGGGATTTCAAAGAAATCGAAGAAGAAACTCCAAATTTCAAGAAATAGATTCAAGAAAAGGTAGGGTTTACCTTTTTGAAGTGTTTGAATCATATTCTTGTAGAAGAAATCGAAGCTTTCGTGAACCTTGAAGGGGATGGGGCGATATCTCGCGGAGAAGAGAAGGAAACCCTAAAAATCTCGGAGAGATTTCGTGTAAATGGGGAAGATCCATACGAAACCCCCCTTTATACTGAAAAATACGCTCGAGCGGTTTCCAAAATCACTTGAGTAGTTTTCATTTTGTACTAAGACACTCGAGAAAATCGCTCGAGCAGTTTTCCCCAAAAAATTTTGCCTGGGAAAATCGCTCCAGACACCTTCAAGTTTGGAATTCTGAAGGAATCGCTCGAGTGGTTTTCCTTCAGTTGCTCTTTCTCTTTGAATAGTCCATTGACTATTTTGAGGTTCTAAAATTCCTCTATTTCTTTTATACTTGCACTCTACATTCGTATACACACACACCCACGTATTCGAAACACATTGTACAAAAATTTGGGCCAACGATTGCCAATTTTACTGTGTTATAATCATGATTAAATTCAAAATTCCAAAATGGACACTATAACCCAAACTTGTCAACTTATTACATCAAAATATACATTTAAAATTGTGTATCCATATCTTATGACAAGCTTCACTATACTACTATAACACTAGCCTCCTCACTGAAAAGGGTGCGGATACGCATTCTTCACGTCTGCCTTGCGTTCCTATGTGGCTTCCTCTGAAGAATGGATCTGCCACTTCACAAGTACTAAGGGTATTTGCTTGGTCCGCAAGGTCTGCCTCCTTACGATCCAAAATTTGTATCAGCTCTTCCGCCGCAATTAAATCTTCCTGAAGTTCAATGGGTTGGTAGTCTAATATATGAGTCGGGTCCTTGACGTATCTCCTCAACATGGACACATGATATACATTGTGCATACTTGACAGTTACAGAGGTAAAGCAACTCGATATGCGACTTTGCCGACCCTTTGTTTATCGTTGGATTTGGGCATTTATCTGATTTTAGGATTGAGTTTATTCTAGGATTTTGTTTTGGGTTTAGTTTTGATTTAATTTGGAATTTTAGGATTTATTTGGGATTAACTGGAAGCTAATTTGATTTACCCAGGAGTTTATGTTATTTGATATATATAGTTGGTTTTTATTTAGGAATTTTTTTTTGTTTTGAGGCATTTATTTTATTAGATTCATTTAACTTGATATGAGTGGTTAGCTTGAGAGCATATTAAGTTTTTTTGTTTTATTTTAGGGAATTCTAAGGCCTTCATGACTTTTGTGTTTATTTTAAGGTATGCATTGAATTTTATGTTTAAGGTATTTGTTTCGATCTTATGTTTGATTTGGGATGACTCTTGTTAGAAATGTGTGAATTTTTAGATGGGTGTTAAGTGTTTTAATCCTGTTGGTTCATCCAATTTGCCTTGGATTAGTGTTTCTTGTGGGGTGAGTGTTTGGTGTTGATTGGTTGATCTAGGTATTGTTTTGGATTATAATCTTCTAGGGGACATGTGTCTGTCTTTGGATTAAATCAAGTGGAAGGTGCTCATGATTGTGGCACTTGTCATCTTGTGGTGAAAGGGGTATAAGGTTATAAATAGGGGCTAGGGGTCTAGTTTTTTTTGTTTTGCATCTCATCGAAGATTTTTAAGGGTATTTTTTTTCTCTCTTTCTTTGGTTTATTCTTATTTTTGTTAATGTCTTTTCTTCCTATTTACTTTGTATCCCAGGTACTGAACCCTAAGGAAATTGTAATTATTATATTTTTGGGAATGGATGGAATTGGGAATGCAGGGTAGCGGTCGAATTGCTACCATGCTAAGGGAAGAGATGAAAGAGAAGAAGGCGGGGGAAGAAAACCAAGGGAAAGTGTTGGGTCAGAGTTCTCATGACCGACACCAATTGCTCCTTGGTAGGCTCTGTGGATTGACCTTTTGTTAGCCCTCCGTGTTATGCTTTCTAGGGTAGGCTTCCATATGTGGATCCCACAGATCCCGGGTGGCTTTCTGTGAGCCACTTTTTCTTTTCTGCCGGCTCGGGAGGGGAAGGTGAGATTCTTGTTGGAATTCGCTCAGGGTGTGCTTCTTCTCCAGGGCTCTCTAGGATCTCTTCTTCCTCGAATAAATCCGGATTTGGGCATGGCTTGAAGGTACTAATTTTAGATTTCACGTTTTAAATTGTGTATTCAAAGGGTATGCCCTCGGTGTATTTTGTAATGGTTTTATTTATTTATGAAGCGAAGGAAATTTATGATCACTCATATTTTTGCACAGTTTTGGTTCGGTTTTAGTTTTAGTTTACTTTGTTTGGGTGTGTTGTTTATTTATTATCTTTTTCTTCAAGTTTGGCTTGATTCGGTTTTTTTTTTTTTGCTTGCCTTGGGGTGTGTTGGGAACATTTATTTGAGTTTAGTTTAGTTTGGTCTAAGCAAATAATTCGCTTTAAGGGTGGGGGGCATTTTTTTAAAGTTTTCAGAGTGTATATTTTCTAAGTTTGAGGTGTGTTATTTTTTTTTAGACTTGTCCTAGCAAGGGCGTAGCTTGGGGTCAGTAACCAGTGTTTAAAAATTCCTTATTTTAGCCTTTAAATATGTTGTTTTGGGTATATATTTTTTGTATTTTACCTGGGGAATTGCACGCTTAAAATTGGGCACATAACTAAATTGAGCACTAGCATAGCCGCACGCATTTGAGGAGTCTTAGAGGATTATTACGCGTCGGAAATAGGTCATGCAATCAAATTACACGCACATTCCGGGACCCGGGATTGGAGCGGCACCTGGTCACTGTGCAGGTGACCTTTGAGATTTACGCGTGATGATGCAGGCACGTGATATAATTACACGTGTGGTATGCGGCGTGCAACCGGGATGTTGGGTTACTTTGAGCGGGTGACTAGTATATTATGCACTCTAAGAGAGGCGTGTAATAGGGATTAAGCTCAATTCTTATGGTGCGCAATTTCATTGTGCGCCCGAAGCGAGATGCGTGATTTAACCGCACTCTATATATACTTGAAAAACGTTCATTTTTCCTGTGCGATCCATTTTTTTCTTCGATTCTCTCTTTCCTTGTCCTCTTGTGCTCTAATTTTCGTGTTTTCGTGATATCTTGCGATCCACCTGTCCATTTTGGGTTTTCTTGCGTTCTTTCTAGTTTTTTGAGCTCTTTCTTTTGAGATGGAGTTTGGGGTAGTGATAAGTTCTACGAGACTATTTCGGAGGTTGAGAAGATGCTACCGACAGAGACTGGCGAGTCCTCCAATGCTCGGACCGGTGCTAGTGCCGTGGAGTGGTAGTGAGAGAGGAGGTACCTGAGGGTGATGAGATGGTGGCTAGGGAGGAGGTACCTATGATTGGTGAGGGTAGAGTGGATGAGGGTGCTGAGGATCATGGCACTAAGGGTCAGGGTACTGAGGGTCAGGACGGGAGGCGCATCCCATTGGAGGAGTTCTTTGCGCGAGACCAGGTAGGTACCCGTGAGCAAGAGTCCCTTTTATTTCTTAGGCATTTAGGTTACAACGTAGGCTTCCTAAGATCTGGAAACCCTTTTATTTATGTCAAACTTGCACTTGTCATTGGTTGTGTACATCCATGCATAATGACTATGTCTAGTTCTAGGCCATGTCTAAGTTACTATTTTATAGCGCTTTCATCGTATTTTTCATAAATTATCGTGGTGGTTTCCCTTTCGTTGCTTAGTGTAGTCGTAGGTTCTAGTCTTATGTTATTTCTTCTTTTTCTCTATGCTTTATCGTTTGATAGGAGCCTCCGTAGCTGGCTATCAACTTGGCGTGGTCTGAGTCTCATACATGGTATCGTGCCTTGCCTGAGTTCCAGTAGGCACAGCTGGAGTCTTTTGGCTTCAGGCTGATCTTAGAGTTGGAGCCCTTTCAGGTCGATCATGGTCTAATTGCTGCGATCCTGGAGAGGTGGAGGGAGGAGCAGCAGGCGTTGCTTTTCCCAGTGGGGATGATGCTACCGACCCCGGAGGATTGGGCCCGCATCATGGGGCTCTGATTCTAGGGGGAGCCGATTACGGGGTAGATGGCTAGAGATTATTTGAGGGTATGTGAGGAGATCCTCAGGTTTTCATACTGGTGGAGTGGTTCAGGGCAGGGATGGTCTGAGTCACATGGTTTTTTGACACTTTTGCCAGTGGGTTTGTCCCTTCGAGGCGTCATTCAGAGCAGAGGGTGCTATTCAAGGCACGTTGCGTGGCGATGGCACGCTGAGAGGCTTTGGTTGAGCCAGGGTTGGCGGCGGGTCAGGTGCTCTGGGCCTTTTTGATGCACTTCTTCGATGCGGTGCTCTTTTCTTCATCGACTGGGGGTGTGTTATAAGGTTATTTTTGAGACTTCTTGGGGATCTAGATCGGGTCCCTACTGATGCTTGGGGTGCAGCTACATTGGTGTATATCTATGAGCAACTTTATCGTCGGGGGTAAGGTGTTGCGACGATCGGAGGTTTCCTTCCTTTTCTTCAGGTGGGTTGTAGTTAATCTTGGTGTTATGATATCTCTGTTGTCCAGTCTTTCATTGTAGGGACGTTTTATTTTTTATGGTTGGGCATTTCATGTGTTCTAGTTTTGGGCGTACGATCATTTTGCCTTCCTTGGCCCGCGTGTTCCGACGGAGGTTACTTTCACTTTCCCGCGGATGCATGTGTGGAGGATAGAATTGGGGTGTTGACGTTGGTCTTCGGATCTTCAGACCACACGTGGTCTTTTTGAGGACATGCATGAGGGGCAAGTATATATATCATCGTGTACACATTTTTATTTCGTTTTGCTTTGGGTTGTAGGCTCTAAGACTTTACTGATGGGTTGGGTTGCATGCTTGGTTGTAGGGGATTTGGAGGCTGTACGCGGCCGAGGAGGACGCTGTTGTGCCAGTAATACGATCTGGTCAGCTTTTCTTTAACGTGGACATCTGGGTCCATTGCTTTGAGAAGGTGGGGCGGATCCACCTATCTCGGGTGACACGTCAGTTGGGACTTCCACAAGGAGTCCCTCCGGAGATTCGCCACAGGGTGGCGAAGAGGATGACTGGTCCCCCTAGTAGGCACTTTGCAAGACGGATGGCAATTCAGATGGCTGATTTTAGAGCTGGAGGGACCAAGGTGATGAGCGCGTGTGATTAGGCAGATGCCCGGGAGTTTGTGAGATGGTTCGGGGCGTTGGGCGGTGGGTGCCTCTTCACACGTCTCTTCCACGGGAGCGGCTCTTTCGCGGTCGGTGGACCTGAGTCGGCGTCGGCATTGAGGGAGAGATTGGCCGCATTAGAGCAGGGCCATCTTATGATGGGTGTCCGCGGAGCGTTAGATGCCCTTCATAAAGAGATGGAGTAGACAGGATGCGCTCCTCATCCTGATGAGGAGATGTTGAGTTCCCTAGCTACTCCGGTCGCTCAGGCTAGGGCAGCAGAGGATGAGCTTAGGGTTCAGCTAGTGGAGACTCGATGACTCCTGGGGAGTTAGTTCACTTAGCTAGTTGTTTGCACTATGTTGGTTCAGTTTCTAGTTGTCCTAACATGGTTGTCCTATTTCGTTTTCTTCTGTCAGTCCGAGAGGGAGGTTGAGTTTACTAGTCATGCGGCGATGGTTGAGTTGTTACGCGGTCAGCAACAGGCTGGCTGGGATGTAGAGGCTAGTCTGCGCTTTAAGATTGATCGATTGGTAAGTGTCTACCTTGCTTTATCGATTGTTGGTATTTTATTGATTCTTATTAGGTCTGGTGTGTTTGTTAATGGTTGCAGAGGGTGGAGCTTTCTGCCATAGGGGCTTCTGCTCACACATTTGATCCGTCTTCAGCTGCTTCTTCCAGTTGGGAGGATCCAGCGATGGCTCAGCTCCGGGCTGAGCTAGAGCACTAGGTGAGTTTTTTTAATCTCGTGAATTGTCTGACTTTATGTGGTTTTGGTAATTTGTTGGTGTCGAGTGTTATGTTTTGTTTTGCTCGATAGTTTACTGATGCCATATGTTATTTCAGAGTCAGGTCGCCAAGGTCCTTCAGACGAGAGGGGCGACTGGTGCCTCTCTACGCCTTGAGAGCCAGGTATGGTTTTTTTTTTGTTCGGTGTAATTCAATTTAGATTATTTTACTTATTTTATTCTGACATATCTTATGTTGGTTTGTTTGGCTTTTGTGTAGGTCGTTCCAGACTCTGCTCTTAAGGCTCCCCCTTAGGGGTCCACCCCTGCTCCTTCTTAGGTGTGTCATAGTTAGCGTATTTATTTATGATTGCTCATTAGGGGTTTGGTCATCTAATGTATTTATTGTTCCACATTGCAGCCGTCCACATTTGCTTCAGTGCCACCGGCTGATCTGATGATTGCCACGACTGTCAAGCGTCTCCTTGGGGAGAGGGTGGATTTGGTATACTTCTCACTCTTCAATTTTTCCTTCTCTTGCGGATGTATTGGTCTTCTGACTTAATGTGGATATGCAAGTTCGACAGCTTGAGGAGTCACATTTAGAGATAGTACGGGCACGTGCTACTCTAGGGGCGAGGCGGGTCCTTGGTGACACGCATAGCCGTGAGGACCTGCTGGTAGATATGATCGTTGCGCAAAAGACTCAGACTGAGGAGTTGGAGGCAGCGCATCAGACGACACGAGTAGAGATGCAGGCGACCATAGATAGGCTGCAGTATCGTCTGATGAGGAGTGAGCAGGGGGGACGCGGGAAGGTTGGTTAGTTTGCTAGATCAAAGTCAAGGGCTACAGGTTCCTCGGTGGGGCAGCCTCATCGTACGACACGTGATCGTGTCAGAGATTATGTTCGCGAGAATTCTATTATTTAGGAGTTTCTTACTGGGTATCCTCCTCATTCTCGGTTGAGGTGGTCCACTAGTCAGGCTAGTGAGGGGGTTCAATTAGGGGGCCTCCTCATTTTTAGGATTGTCCGCCGACTCCGGGTGCTGGGGATAGTGGTGAGTGACGCTCCAAGAGGCAGTGCAGAGAGTAGAGGTGTATGTGTATTTTGTGTACTCATTGTTTGTGTTCATTGTATATACAGGGGGTATGCCCCCGGTGATGGGTGTAAAAAGAAAATTTTGATGTATATATATATATATTTGGTTCAGATGTACCTGATTCGACTGCTCCTTTTGTGTTACCTCTTGTGCTTTATCTGTTTGTCCTTGGCGCCGTCAGTTGTCTTTGAGGCGTGGAGGTTGCTTAAATCGTCTCGGCGATAGCTAAAGGTTACTTTGTTTCTGCACATGAGGAGTAAGGCTGTTAGTAATTTTATTTTCCTCCTTGTTGAATGTCAAGGGGGAGGCATCTCAGACCGGGGCTTGGTAGTAAAAGATGTGCGTTTTTTTTCTTCACTTTTTTTTTTTCTTTTGTTTGCTTTTTTGTTTGCTTTTCATTACAAGGAAAGGAGAATAATGCAATAGGGAAATAAAATAACAGAAAAAAAATACTACTAAAAAAAATGCCCCAATGTAGGAGTGTGATGGAATAAGTAGTGCGATGTCTTCAGCGATATTCCTCAGGTGGTGACTTCGTCGTTTCGCTTCTTCTTTAGGCAAGCTAGGGCATTTATCATGATTCTAAAAAAAATGTCCCAGTGTCGAGGTGCAATGGAGCTTCTCTGGATTATTGATAAGTACTTTGGGCCTATAGGTGGCCATGTGTATTTGGTGAGTTAGTTTTAGAAGAAACATCGGTTCATACTGTCAACAAACCAGGGGCATTGTTTTGGTTACAGTAGATGTATATCGGGGATGTACCCTTGGTAGTAATCATCCTATCCCGTGGTTATTATTCTGGAGTAGTGCAGTGGATGTAGTAGGTGATTGCATAAGTCGCCATCCATTGATTTTCGGTTTCATTAGTAGAGATATCCGAGAGGCTTTCAATCAAGTGTCCGACAACAAAAAATGGAAGAGGGGTAAGGCTTAGTGATGTGGGGGAACAATTTTTATCTGACGCTTTCTAAAAGAGTTGAGTAACAATCTTTTTCTCAGAGTGGGTATGGGATGCCATGATTGAGCTCTTCGTCATGTTTAAGCACCATCAAGGTCTCACATTCTATGATTAGCAGGAGTTTATCCTCCTCCCGCCACCTTACGACGACATCTAATAGTGTGAGACACTAGGGATGCCTTCACAGTTTTCTTATACACTTCTAGCGAGTTACCAGAGATGTCCTCACGGCCTGCTTATGCTTCCCTGATCTTATTGACTGGTTCATTCATCGTATTGCTCTCACTCGATTCCTTTGTTTTCTTTTTGTCTATATATTTTTTGAAAGCAACCTGCTAACGCAAGAATAGTAAGTTTTGATTGAACCTAGAATCTTCATTTTTTTGTACTCTAACTTCTTCAATGGCGAGGAAGGGGAAATGAGAATCGAGTATTACTTATGGTTTTGAAAGAGGTTAGGTATGTCGCTAGTCCTTTGATCACGTTGCCCGAATAAGAAGATAGGTAATAAATCAAAAGTCTTAAGGATATTTTGAGAATTGAAGACGTACGACCAACGAATGGGTCGTGACAACTATGGGGGCTGTAGATATAGGTATTTGGCTACGGGATGTGATGATCACAGAATTTAAGGGTAGTATTTTCTGAGGTACATGGCGTTCCAAGGGCTGGGGAGTTCTTTCCCATCCTAGTTCACCAACTTATATGTATTCCCAGGGTATGTGGCTGCTATAACATATGGGACCTCCCAATTCGGTTTTAGTTTTCCTTTTGGATGGACATGTTTGGGGGGCACAATTTTCTTCAAGACTAACTCTCCAATGTCAAAAGTTTGCTCAAGGACTTTCTTATCGTAAGCCCTGGCCGCTCTCCTTTGATATACCTGAGCATGGTCAGTTGCCCTTAGATGCGTCTCATCAAGTTGCTCTAGCTTAGCGAGCAAAGCAATTCTCATTTCATCCAAGGATAGATTATCATAAAGTTTAATCTGTAAGGATGGTATCTGTATCTCAAAGGGTATGACTGCTTCCATCCTGTATGTGAGGAGGTAAGTGTAGACACCCCCATTTCGCCCTCTCAGAGTACACGAATTCATTTGGTCAGCCCTTGACCTTTTTAACCCTCGACATGGGACCATGTAACTGTACATGGTTGAACATAAGCTGAAATAATAGCTTTGTGGCTCAGATCTCAACGTAGGGGGGCTATATACTAAGCAATAGTATATAGTCGGAATGCAGACCGAAACAATAGTCTTGCATTCCATTCCTGAGACCATACCCGGACAACCCTGAATTAAGTGCCTGAAAACTCGCGTGTAATTAGATCACGCGCAGAACCACAAGGGCGCGATCAGTCCTCTTTCAGACCAACCTTTCTTTCACAGACCGTTTCAAGACTCGATTACGCGCCTGGAAACAGACGCGCGATTGGATTGAGCGCTACACCACCAGCACGCAATTGGCCTACGCTCGACCTAGTCTCCTACCCTTGACCCATACGTTTCCTCGATTTAGCGCTTTAAGTAACACGCTTAATAGGATTATGCACGTCCCATCATGCGCATAATTAGTCCTGATTTCGTTAGGACTAGGAAACCCGTTGAGTAATTCAGCTGGTTACTCACTTAGTCGATGACCGACTCAAAGCGATTAAGAGTCAGAAAATTGGCACGCAATTCAGTTAAACATTTGAAAATGGGCGCGTAATTGAATGAAAACCTATAAAAGCTTTTTTCTCGAAGAGAGAGAAGAGGCTTGCAATTTTGAGAGAGAGAACGGAATTTTTTTGGGACTTCAAAACCAGAGAACTCCAAGGACAAGCCCATAGAGTAAATTAGTCATGATTTCAAGATTCAAACCCCCGAATCTTCGATGATTCCTCTCCGCAGCCCCAACCCTAGGTAAGAATTTAATTTAATTTTAGACTTAGGATTTCCCCTCAGTTTAATTAATCAATTCTATTTCTAATTTTTAAACCGTAGCACCCTTTGCAGATCGAAATTCTCTAATACCCGATTCTAGTTCTCTATTTCTAGAACCGGTCCTTAATCTAGCGGTCCGATATACCCACCTTATACTCTGATTCTACTCTAAAATCTTAATTTATAGTCTTATCATTAATTTCTGGTTCTGACTCTCAGAGTTCAGAAACCGATCATAATCATCTACCTAATTTTTACGATTTGATTGGAATTGGTCCTAAAATTTTAATCTATAATTTAATTCTATATTTTCATTCCGTTAAAAATCTAAAAAATATAAATTTCAGTTCATAACTTAGGTTTCTCAATCTAATTTCTTATTATAATTTCGAATTCAATTATAAAAATCTCGCTTTTATTATTTAACTATCGACCTATCTTTTATCTCAGCCATCCGATTTGCCCACGGGAGCTTACAGAGGGTACTCGGGAACGAGGCCAATCCTCCTTAGCATAGCGGGCCTAACCCCCCCTTTTTTTTAGATTGTTTAGGATTAACTAGGTAGTTATAGTTAGTTTTTTTATTTCAATATAATTGGCTAATTGCATCAAATAGGCCTTCATACCATTATTTGCTTTGATTCAATTCAGTCTTCTAGTTCAGTCAATTTATTATCTTAACCAGAATTTAGGAAAGTTAATTCATTTGTTATTAGTTAGATTTTTACCATAATTGATTTGTAGATTATGATTCTACAAAAAGAGTTAATTTTGTTGCCTCGATCGTTTATTTCTATTTTAGTAAATTGATTTATTGCTTCAATCAGAGTCGCAGTAAAAAAATTAGTCTTTATTTTCTTCAAATTAGAATGTTAGTAAGTTTACCTTAAGTACTTTAGTTGTGATTGCCATACAATTGATACATCTGCTTATCTAGAATTGTAATAAAATTAGCGTACTTGCTTTATCTAGAATTGCGATATAATTGGACTCTTTTATTTAATTGGAATATTATTGGAACTGATACACATGCACTCCTAGTACCAGTAGCAAATTGAAACTGATTGGACTCTTAGTAGTACTAGGACTTTGATATTAATTGGACTCCTAATGATACCGAGAAACTGAAAATGATTGGACTCCTGATAGCATAAGGACACTAAAATAACTCATCATAATAAGCTCACCTAATCATAATTAATAATAAAAAAAGAGATTCTAAACCGATCATAACCGCAATAAGGGAAACTAAAAAGAAAGCTGAAACTATCTAATTAAAAGAGGACACTGCTGCTGACGTTCGCAGGCGGACGATTCAGTATAGAAGTAACCCACACCCGCTTAAACGCGTGATCATTAACGTATTGCACCGTCGATAAATATCTGCAACTGGCGATCGCAAATCAACTAGGAATCATCCTAGGAAACTCCTCCTATTATTATTTATCCCCACTTTATCACATACACCGCATCGCTAGAGTCCAACAGGATAGAATTGGAAGCCACTTATTCAACGGGAACTGAGAGGAACCCATAAAAAGTACGCACCAACAGACTGGCGATCGCGATGGGATACTTTTGTAAACCCCTTCTTTTTCTTTAAATAGTTAACTTTATTTTACTTCCCTATTTTCTTTCCCGTCATGTCATTTAGATTCTTTTTATATGAGTCTTCACCAAAGACTCGAGATGTTGGGTGTACGAAGAGTAAGTTTAGGAGACCCACCATTGTGGGCCTATCATGACAACCCCTCATATGTAGAGCCGTTTTATGATTTTAGCCCACGACAACCAGAGGTTAATATGGCTGGAGAACAAGAGAATCCCTTCTCTACTCCACCCACCGATAGTAGTCGTAACGGAAGAGAGAGCCGTATCGGGCAAAATCTTACCACTCAACAAATCGTAGAACTTAGCATTCAAAGAATACAAAGAGGAGGCGATGATTCCGAAGAGTTGCTTCGAGGATTGGCTACTTCATATGAAACCATTAGGAGACAACAAAACTCGGGAGAGTATGAGCGACAAGAGAGACCACCTTCTACCCCAAGCACGGTATTAGCCCACGCTACACCATTGAGGCAACATACTCACACGTTCTTTAATGACAGTTTGCCAGACAAGGGTATCTCACACATCACTCCCAAAGACAACACCATAAAGATCAAAGACCTCCCGAAAATGCTCGATGAATACATGGCTAAGAAGGAATGCCCAAGTCGCTCGTTTGAATTCGATAAATTCTGTCGAGACATTGAATTTGACCTACCCATAGGATTTAAACCGCCGAAATTTACTAAATATAATGGCGCCAAATATCTGAACCATCACTTGGTCCTCTTTTGTAATGATTGCAGACCTATACGCGACAATCAAGGACTTTTCATTCACTACTTTCAACGTTTGTTAGAAGGAGAAGCTCTAGACTGGTGCGCGGAGCTCCCACTTTATAAGATAGAGACTTTTGATGAGCTAGTCGGTCGATTCCTAGGCCAATACAAACACTTGATTCAAGAGATTGTTAGCCTCAGCGACCTGATGGCTGCTAAGCAAGGATTCGATGCAGAATTCATTGACTTCGTTGCTAGATGACGAAAGCTTGCTGCTAGAACTGGTACTTCAATGAAAGAGAAAGATTCAATTGACATCATCATTGACAATACAAAGGAACCACTAAGGAGCGCCCTAGTCATCAGCGATTGCCCCGACTTCACTGCACTTCACTCTTGGTCATTCCGACTAACGCAACACATAAAGGGAGAAGACCTTGCATTATCCATAGTCACGTCAAAGGTGGGCTCCTCCAATGAGTCGAAATTGAAAAATCATAAGAAAGCCTCAGGAACCGAACAAGTTAATACGGTTGTCAATCAAGGGCAAAATTTGAATAACGGGAACTTCCCACCACGCAACTTCGGGCAGAACCAAACCCAACAACGATATGGTAGTCAAAATCAAGGCACTAATCAATAAAGGTACGCAAACCAGAACCAAGGCCAATATCAAAATGAAAACCAATACCCTAACACTTATCAGGCCCAAAACATAGCACAGAATCGACCGGCCCATGCGCCAAATTATAACAGCGTACCTCCACCTCAGAACTTTAACCTAGCTAGGGGACCCTACCAGCCAAAGCGGGAACACTATCCCCCTTTACTCGATACTATTTCCAACATCTTCTGCCTCCTTAACACCCAGAATCTCTTACGATTCCCACAAGAAAAGTCTAGGCCATGGCCTGCAAATCTAGATTATGGTAAATACTGTTCTTTCCATCGGTACGCGGGACACAACTTAGAGGACTGTTGGGTTCTCAGGGACATGATCTATGACATGAACGACCAGAATCAAATTGATTGGGAAGCACTTAGAAACCCTAACCCTAATAACAATCAACCCTAATAGAATTTAGGGATCATAAATAACCCCATGCCCAACCACAACTAAGGGACACCGGCCCAGGTCATTACTTAGATCTCCCCAGTCAATCCCATTTTTAGCCTTTGGCATTAATCACTCGTATCCTACCCTCCGACACTATTACTACCCTTATGGGAATTCCTCCCTCCTTACATCCCCTTACCTTGATCACACGGATCGCGCCGCCGAGCCCACCTCCATATCCAAAGTTTACTCAAATACGAGTCCATTCCTGCAGGGCCAGGAGGCCATTCCCCCATCATTCCCCACTAGAGCTATTGACCCCACCAAATCCTGAATCACCAGTGTTACCACTCCCTTCACCCGACTCTGGATATGAGTATGGGGACTATGCTCTTCAAACCGCCTTTTTGATTGTCGCACAGGTAAACAATGTCACCGACATGACTCCCAATCAAAAGAGTGAAGCCAGAACTGAGTACCCGTCAGATGAAGAGAAAAGTAAACGAAAAGAAAACCTAAATCCATGCGAGACGTTGGTCTCCACTTTCTTAGAGGAAGAGGATCCCACGCAATACCTCCCACCTTGGAGTAGTGCCATACAGACACGCGCTCTGACCCTTAACTTTACTCGCTTCACAAATGCACCGACGTCGAGTCATGCTAGGTTCGACCAGCAATCGGCCTACCCTATTCTCAAGTCAGGAACCAACTATCCACCTCCCCTTTTCCCCCGGAATAAAGATTTCACGCATGCATAACTACCCGAGGGAAACACGAGAGAAAGGGAAGTTGACTTGCCACCCCCACTGCACGCCATTCCACCACCAATTCCCGTACCATAACCACCTCAGCCACCTGCACCTAGGGCCCATCGGCTGGGCAAATAAATAGCACTCAAGCTAGGGCAAGAGTACGATCTGTTACGACTTCTCCAAAAGATTCCAGCACAGATATCTATACTAGAACTCATCAAGAAGTCGCCTGATCATCACCGACTGTTAATAAGGACACTCGAGCACACTCAAGTGGACGAAGACACGACCCTAGATGAGCTTCATCAAATTACCTCTGTCATGGCACAACCTCCCGCTGTCACATTCACGGACGCAGATATGCCTAAGGAGTCACTTCGCGAGAGCACTGCCCCCATATATCTTACAGTCATAACCAGAGGGTTTTTTTATACCCCATACACTAATCGATACGGGCGTGGGACTTAATATTTTCCCTCTCACTACATTGAAAACACTTGAATACACAGAACAAGATGTCAGGCCCTCGGCCTTGTCGCTCATAGCCTATGACGACTCACGTCATTTCGTAAAAGGAACTATTAAACTTCAGGTCCACCTTGGACCTGTGACAAAAGATGTTACGTTCCATGTTGCTGACTCTGCTAGTATATATAATCTCATTTTAGACAGAAAATGGTTAGAATCAATAAAGGTTGTCGCATCCACATACCATTAATGCATTAAATTTTCGTATGAGGACTCCATCGTCCGTATATACGCCGATACACCTTTCCAGAGATGGATACCGATTATGCGGCAAACATTCCAACAACCCATGAATTCGTACTAAACACAGGCCACATCCAAAAGATGCGAATCCCTGATAAAATAGCTGTCGCAAGAGTGTGCTCACCTGCCCTTCCTGGTTTTCACCTAGAGCGACAACAAGAGCTGATGAGGAGGGAGGTTGGCCCAGACCTCGCTAAATTATATGACATCAATCCAACCGCGATGAAAGGGTGGGATCTTATGTACCAACTCAGATATGTCCCCCACACCGGACTCGGTAAGAATAAGCAAGGTCATGTGAGACCTATATTCTCGACTAAAATGTGCAAGCACATAGGATTAGGTTACCAATCGAATGACCAACTAGCCGATTTATTCCCTACCTCACCAAAATGGTCTCTTTATGACCACTTCGTCTATGAAACTACTGAGAAAGCAGATGTGCCGAAGCAGAAGGAAGTATCCTTCACCAAACCCCGGGAGACGGAAATTGAACTAATATCCAAAGCATTCAATGATTTGATGAACCTGAACGATGACGTCAATGAACCCCTCGAAGGAGTCAAACCTTTGTTTGACACTGAAAATCCCATAGAAGGAAGAAAGAAGGACCCTCCAGAAATTGAACCATAATTATAGGATTGGAAATCTACAGATGATGAATATTTTCACATAGCGGCCTTACGAGATGACGAAGAACACTCACATTCACCATGGGAAGGGGATGACACTTTGCAAGAAAATATTAATTCATATAGCATCCGCCTTTGCCTCAGCCCTGGAGGATGGGAATGCCCGTGGGACTCGCCTTGTATCTTTCACCCATATCAACCCCGGTGCGAAACATATACTCACATACTAGAGCAATTTGCTAGCAAGATCACACATCCCCTAACAACCGAAGTGGACGGAGCCTACCCTACAACTATAAGCACGACCAGTAATCCACCAACCTCGCTATTGGCAACAGAAGAGAGAGAACTCGATGGTTAGTTGTTCGACTCAAGAGGCATCCATGAGTCTGAAGAGGAGTTTGAACTAGACGCTCCTTCATCCCCAGATGCACCACAACTCCAACTATTTTGGCAATCGCTCGAGGAAGAGTGGCGACCTCCATCAAGTGATGACGAGGACTACTGGATAGACCTCCCTACACTCGAATTGCAGAGCAAGCCAACCTAGAACTTTATTCCTTATCAGATCAAGAGAGCGAATTGGATAATATCATCAGCTCTAACTTGGAAGGATGAGAATGTCTTTGGGAATCTCCCTGCATTTCTTACCATTACCATCTCCATTGCAGAGCATGTGCGCTCATCCCGACATATTATGAAGATCAAGAGAAAGAGCTCCCTCCCCCTGAGGACCCTTTAGGAGATTCCCCCTCGCGGGAAGGATAATCATCTCATAACTTCGACGACGATAGTTCAAAAGATTACGATCTCTCGAGCTTCTTTGGGGAAGAGGCAATCAACCTAGTAGAGGAAACTCAAACTATGATACCCTTGTCATCAGCATTACTTATTTAAAAGATCTTATTGGATGAGGACTAAAAAAAAAAAATACCAAATTTGTAACAAATCAACGTTCCCCGAAGGATCGCTCGAACAGCTCCAGCAGCCATCTCGCTCTCTCAACTAGAGGAAGCGGCTCTCCCAGATCCTTTTGAGGCCACCGACCCTGTACCATATTTATTATCAAAAATTAAATAAATAGAAAACATAGAAAACTCTAAAAAGCTAGAAATACAAAACCCAAAAAAAATAGAAAACCTTAAAAAAGAAAGGGAACTCTTTACCCTGACTTAAATCTGCAGTCAACGAGGGGACTTCCTTCCTCTAACTCCTGACTCGTCTCACGCGCAAGGACACAAAGCCTGCAGGCTAAGTAATAAGTCAGTCATCATACCGGAAGAGATACTCCACAACTTCAAGAGATGAATCAATAGCCTTGACCTTCACTTTACCAAAGATCTTTCGGTCATAAATTGTGCCGACGAAGAGTTGTCTTGCGCAATATTAAATCCCCAGCCTAGTAATTTTGTAGTATATGAGCTCATCGAGGATGAAGGAGGAACACCAAGCCCTGATGAGACTCAAGATTTCCGTCGGGTTATTAAACATTTTGACGAATAGACCCAGGCTGCCGCCGAACCAACAAAGGAAATTGATTTTAGCACTAACGAGAAGCTCAAGAAACTGTTGATTAGTGCAATGCTCAATCCTAGAGAACATCAACAGATTGTGCAAGTCCTACAAGAACATCTCAACTTTTTTGCATGGTCATACAAGGACATGCCTGGATTAGACCCAAGTCTAGTAGAACATCGTCTTGTCTGAGAACCCGATGCAAAACCTGTTAAGCAGAAACTCCGCAAGATGCACCCCCAAACAACCCTTCAAGTCAAAGAGGAAGTTGACAAGTTACAAAAAGCTAAATTGATCCGAGTTGTCCTCTACCCCAAGTGGATCGCCAACAGAGTACCTGTCGCCAAGAAAGACGATAGGGTACCGGTTTGCATTGACTTTCGAAACCTCAATCAGGCATGCCCAAAAGATAACTTCCCACTCCCACATATTGACACTCTTGTTGACAACACTGCTGGACATGAGATGCTATCCTTCATGAACTGTTTCTCTAGATATAATTAGATCAAGTTAGCAGAGTTTGACCAAGAGAAGACTTCTTTCACTACACCATGGGGAACTTACTACTATATCGTCATGCCTTTTGGGCTCAAGAATGTAGGAGCCACATATCAACGCACCATGATGGCTATTTTTCATGACATGATGCATAAGTGTGTAGAAGTTTATGCCGATGACATATTAGTGAAGTCTCAAATGCGAGTAGGGCACGCTGAAGCCCTTCAGCTAGTGCTACAGAGAGCTAAGAAATATCAACTAAAAATGAATCCTAAGACATGTGTTTTCGGAGTCACCTCCAGAAAATTACTTGGTTTTATAGTTAGTAACCGAGGGATTGAAGTCGACCCTGTGAAAGTGAGAGTCATTTTAGAGATGTCACCTCCCAGCAATATCAAGGAATTACGAGATTTGATAGGAAGATTGTAATTCATCAGGAGATTTATCTCTCAGCATTTAGACCGATGCGATCCTTTCTACAAACTACTTAAAGGAGGGTCTGAGTACAGATGGGATGACCAATGCCAGCAAACTTTTGATAATATTAAAAAATACCTCCTTAACCCGCCAATACTAGCGCCACAAATTTTCAGAAGACCCCTAATCCTATACCTTTCGGTAAACAATAAAGCGATGGGAGTAATCTTAGGACAATATGAAGAAGATGGCAAGAGAGAGATGGCCATTTACTACCTTAGTAGAACGATGGTCGAATACGAACGAAAGTACACCCCTATGGAGAAGACATGCCTCACATTGGTATGGGCTTCAACTAAATTACGATATTACTTCGGAGCACATAAGATACTAGTGCTAGCCCGAATGGATTCTTTGAAGTACATATTCAAAAAGCCCGCCACATCAGGGAAGATCGCCCGCTGGCATATGCTATTACAAGAGTTCGATATCACTTATGTTACCCAGAAGTCGATCAAGGGGCAAGCCATTGCAGATTATCTCGTAGATCTTCTACTCCCAAATAATGAACCCATACATGCGGACTTCCCCGATGAAGACTTACTCACAGTTGATGACGAAGAGCCCGATAAAACCTCATGGACTCTCTATTTCGACGGTGCTCTAAATCACAAAGGGAAGGGCATCGGGATAGTCCTTCTAAGCCCAAAAGGAGTGGTGATACCCAAGGCTTTCCAACTAGACTTCCTTGTTACCAATAATGTTGCAGAGTATGAAGCTTTTATAGCTGGATTGCAGACATCGTTACAATTAGGTGTTAAACAGTTAAAAATCATAGGCGATTCCAAGCTAGTAATCTCACAAGTCTTAGGAGAACGGAAAACTAAGGAAAGGAGACTAATGACATACCTAGAGACTGCTCAATATTTGGTGAAGAAATTTGAAAATATCTCTTTCACACATATCCCTAGATTAGAAAATGAGTTAGCAGATTCTTTAGCCACACTAGCCTCTGTCATCCAGATACCTATCGGCCAAAATACCAAGACCTTCTTCATTGAAAGATTAACAGTATCTGCCCACAAAGTAACATGGACCGTTACAAGGGAACTACCAATTCTCCCTGCCAGCACGAAATCAAAAGAAATAATCACACTGAAATAGAAATCAAAGTCGTTATGTTCAGATTCGAGAAATCACCAACCGACGACGGACAATCATGGTATTTTGACATCTGAAATTTCTTGAAACATCAACATGTTCTCCCATATGTCACGAAGATCGAACGAAAGACTATAATAAATCAGTGCGCCCCGATTCTGTATACTCGATAAAACGTTATACAAAGAAGCCTTCACCAAGGAAGTATTGCTGCGATGCGTCACGATTGCCGAAGGACAATACATCATCTGAGAAGCACACACCAGTGCCTGCGGTGCCCACTCCGATAGACAAAGACTCACCAATCAAATTACACGACAAGGCTACTTCTGGCCGACGATGATAAGAGACTATCACCTCTATATTCAATCCTGCAAACAATGTCAAGAGCACGCCGCACTTATCAAAGCTCCATCAGTTGCGCTAAACACTATGACCTCGCCATGGCCGTTTTCGATGTGGGACTTCGACATCATTGGAACGTTTATAGACACGGTTGGGAATACTCACAAGCATGTGTTCATACTTACAGCAATCGAATACTACACCAAATGGGCAGAGGTCGAGTCTTATGTCAGAATTACCGCTTCGACGCTTGCGAGGTTTATAGTTTGAAATATCATTACCCAATTTGGAGTACCCAGAATGTTCATCACTGACGAGGGACCACAGTTCATTACAGAAAAGACGAAGAAGTTATGCAAGAAATATGGCATTGATTTGTGCCATTCATCGCCGTTCTCCCCTCAAGGCAATGGACAAGCAAAAGCTACAAACAAGATGCTGATTTGAATCCTGAAACGAACTGTGGAAATAAGCAATGGAGCCGACTGGCTCGAATGATTACCAGAAGTACTTTGGACCTATAGGACCTCTATTCATACAACCACTGGCCAAACTCCCTACCTCCTCACCTATGGGATGGAGGCAGTCTTACCATATGAGATACAAGTATCATCTTTACGCATCCAACTAGATGATGAGCTATCCTTAGACGAGAGGAGAATTGTCTTACTTATTCAGTTAGAGAAACTCGAAAAAACATGCCTAAGGGCAGCTGATCACGCTCAGGTACATTAGAGGAGAATGGCCAGGGCCTATGATAAGAAAGTCCTTGGACGAACCTTTAACATTGGCGAGCTAGTCTTAAAGAAAATTATGCCTTCCAAACATGCCCATCCAAAAGGAAAACTAAAACCGAACTGGGAAGGCCCTTACATTATAACAGCTGCATACCCTGAAAGTGCATACAAATTGACGAACCAAGACGAGGAAGAACTCCCTAGCCCCTGAAATGCTATGTACCTTAGAAAATACTATCCTTAGTCTTATGATTATCACATCCCGTGGTTAAAATACTTATACTTATCATCCCCGTAGTTATCACGACCCATCCATTGGCCGTATATCTTAAATCCTCAAAATATCCTTAAAAATCTCCGACTTGTCGCCCACCATTTACACTCGGGTGATTTGATTGAAGGATTAGTGACCTACCTAAATTTTTTTTTAAAAGTGTAAGAAACATCTGATTCTCATTCCCTATCCCCTCTATTGGAGGAGACGTTAGAGCAAAAAAAAATCAAGATGTTAGGTTCAATCAAAACTCATCATTCTTGCGCCAGCAGGATGCTTTCAAAAGAAATGTACAGAGATCAAAACATATATATATATATATATATCAAGCGAGAGCATTACGACGAATGAACAAGTCAATGAACTCAAAGAAGCATAAGCAGGCCGTGAGGACATCTCCGATAATTTTACTAGAAGTGTATAAGCAAGCTGCGAGGGCATCCTTGATATTCTCATACTACTAGATGTCGTCGTAAGGTGGCGGGAGGAGGATAAACCCCTTCTACCCATAGAATGCGAGATTTTGATGGTACCGAAATATGACGAAGAGCTCGATTATGACATTTCATATCCCTCAGAAGAGAAGATTGTTACTTACCCCTTTTAAAAAGGTATTAGTTATGAACTATTCCCCATACCACTAAGCCTTACCTCTCCCCTTTCTAGTTTTATTTTGGACGATGAATCTGAGACTTCACAGGATATTCCTAGGAATGAAACTGAAAACTACTGAATGACGATTGATGAAATCACCCATTACACTTACCATGCTTTTCTCGAATAATCACGGGATAGGATGATCAATACCCTAAGATAGACCCCCGTATGCTATTAATCGATGGACCTCCCCCCGGTTCGGAGACAGTACCGATGCACTTTTCTACAAGACTAATTCACCTAATACCCATGACTATTTATAGACCCAAAATGCTTATCTAAGGCCTAGGGAAGCACCATTGCATCCATACGCTGGGGCATTTTTTTAAAGAAGGAAAATTATATCAGAAATACTGACCCGACCACGAAAAAGATAAAGAATGATGAAGATACCGCTCAGAGAGCACTATCAAAATACCGTACTACAAGTTCAACCACGCTTCTACGCTGGGGCATTTTATTTTTATTGTCATTTGCTTTTCTTGTTGCACTATTTATTATTTCAAAAAAAAAGAAGAAAAAAGAAAGAAAAGAAAAAGCAAGAAAAGAAAAAGAAAGTCGAAAAAAAAAAGAAAAAAAGAAGAGAGGAAAAGAAATAAAACTTATATCCACCTTTTTATCACCAGACCCCGGTTTGAGATATTTTCCCCCCTTGACAACTGGCAAGGGGGGGAAACAAAACTACTGATAGTATTACCTTTACATGTGCAGACGCAAAGCGACCTTCAAACTAGCAACAGGCCAACTCAAAAAGCATCCAAGTCCCAGTGACGGCTGACGGCACCGAAAGCAAAAAAAAAAAAAAGGGAAAACACTAAAAGGTAATTAAAGGAAGAGAAGCAAATCAGGTACATCTGAACCAAAAATCCCTATATATATAGACATATACCAAAAAAATAATCCTTTATTTTTTCTTCACATTTGTCACTGGGGGCACTCCCCCTATATACAACGAATATAAACAAACGCACGCACACCCCTAATCCCTATGCTGTCGCTGAGGAGGACGAGCGCAGCTATCGCCGGTATCGTCAGCCTGGAGGTTCATAGACTGATCATCTAAAAATACAATCCCGGCACCTGGAGTCCTCGGAACCTCTAAACGGCGAGGACCCGCCACCAAACCCCCCTCACTAGCCTGACTGACTGACTGCCTCGACTGAGAATGAGGAGGAAGCCTCGCATGACTCCCCTGAGCGATGAAATCCTCACGACTATCGCTCGTATCGTGATTGCAAGAGGTATGATGAGACTGCCCAGCTGAAGAATTCGTAGCCCTCGACTCCGACCCCTCACAATGACTAGCCGACCTGTGCGACCCCCGCTCGCCCCTCGTCAGGCGATACTGTAACCGATCCAGGGACACCTACATCTCTGCCCGTGTCATCTGACACACTGCTGCTAGTACCTCCGTATGAGTCCTCTACGTGACCAACATCTCGACCACCAGATCCTCATGACTCTCTACCTCTCCGAGGACCCATCTCGCCTCCGGAGTGGCGCGCGCCCATGCTGCCTCTAGCCGTGCCTCCTTGAGCTGACGAACCTGTATAACTCTATTGAATCAAAGGAAGCAAACATATGCATATATGAATAATAATAAAACTCGAAATGAAAAATATATATACCAGATCTAGCCTCTCTCCCAGAAGTCGCTCGACTGTCTCCATGATCACAGGATCGGCAGATGGCACCTGAGGGACGGCAAACGCAGGCGACTGTAATGAGAATAAACAAATGCATCAGACGAATATTATGATAATAAATAAGTTACGAACCCAATGACTAAAACATACCTGGGTAGGGATAGGAACGGACCCTTGAGGAGGAGCCTCGGGAGCGGAGTCCGAAACTACCTGAACAAAAAAAAAACAACAAACAACAAGCCAATACAAACGCGTTAGAATAAATAGAAATGAACAATCCAAACTAAATTATGATAAACCATAACTGACTCTTAGAACATAGAGAGGCGGAGGTCGCCTCCCTCATCTGCAAGTCCTCAGCAACTGGACGCTGAAACACCGGCACATGTTAGTAAACCATCAAGTCAACATAATAATAACGCCTAACAAACTAGTACAATAACAAAAGTAAACTGAAGAGTGATGGATATTACCCAATGCTCCAACTCAGACCACAGACGAGCTATCGTTGGATCCTCCCGACTAGAGGAAGCCACTGAAGAAGGATCAAATGCCTGAGCCGAAGCCCTTGTAGTGGAAAGCTTTGCTATCTAAAAATGCCACCAATATGCCAACATTAGCAAGGATCCCCAAACCGTCAATGGTTAATAAGTCCAATCCAAGATACTTACCAATCGCTTGATCTCCAAACGTAAACTAGCCTCCACCGCACGACTAGCCTGCTGCTGGCCCCGCAACAGCTCGATCATCGCTGCTTGACGAGCAACCTCAGACTCTCTCTCAGACTAGCCACAATGAAAACAAGACCACTATATTAAAAACATTACCAAAATAAACCAATATAACATGTGGACAAATTAAAACCAGTAAACTAACTCACCAGGAGCTGACGAGCCTCTGCTAGTCGAACGCCTAACTCATCCTCCGCCGCCCTGGCCCTAGCAACTGTCTCAGACAAAGAATGCAACATCTCCTCATCAGGACAAGGAGCATGCCCCATCTGCTCCATCGACCTATAGAGAGCGTCCAATGCTCCCCGCACACTCGTAGTGAGGTGGCCCTCCTCTAATGCGACCAACCTCTCCCTCAATGCTGATGCCAACTCCGGCCCGTAGGCAGCGAAAGAACCACTACCATGAAAAGGACGCGAAGAGACGCCCACCACCAAACGCACCAAACCACCTCCTATACTCTCGCACATCAGCCTCGTCATGCGCCCCCGTGACTCTGATCCCCCCGACTCTAAAATCAGCTATTTGGAGTGCCATTCGCTCCATAAAATTCTGGCCTGGAGGGTCGGCCATCCTCTTAGCCACCCTATGGCTAGTCGCCGGAGGGACTCCCTGATCGAGTCCCAGCTGTCGTACCACCCGAGAGGTGTGGATCCTCTCCACTCGCTCAAAATAATGGATCCATATGTCCATATAGAAGAAGGGTCGGCTAGACTCAATCACCGCCTCACCCGCGTCCTCAGCACCATCATAGGGTCTCCAGATCACCTATCCAAAGGAACAAATCAATCCATGAATGATGCCTAAGGGCCACGAAAATAAAAATAGATGAAGTTAAACGAAAACATAACATCATATACATACCTGCCCTGCATGCATATCCTCGAAGAGGCCTCGTGCAGTCTAAAGGTCAGCCGACCAGCGACGACCCCTCAATGCCTCCCTCCACACGCGCATCCACGGGAACATGAACGAAATCTCCGACAGGACCCCCGGGCGCAGAAAAGCGAAATGATCATATGCCTAAAACTGAAAACGACCACATGCAACAAACATTAAGATCGTCACTATGACCAAAGGTTAAAAAAGGGTCACCACGATACCAATTTAACTAAAACTCACCTGGAGAAAAGGGAGGAAACCTCCGATCGACGCTATCCCCTGACCCCGATGGTAAAACAGCTCGTAGAGATGTGCCAATGTAGCTGCACCCCACGCATAGGTCAGGACTCTGTCTAAATCCCCCAGAATCATCAAAAATATCCCGGTGATGCATCCCCGAGTCGAAGAAGAGAAAAGTATTGTGCCCAAGAAGTGCAGCAAGAATGCTCGGAGCACCCTATTTGCGGCCAATCCTGGCTTGGTAAGGGCTCTCGGCCCATCACCCTCGCACAACGTGCCTCATTGAGCACTGCTGCCTTCGAATGATGCCTCTGAGGGGTGAACCCACTCGCGAACGTATCGAAAAACCAAGGGACCCGAACAACACCTAGCCTCGATCCACTCAACCTATAAGGCACACCCAAGATCTTCTCACATACCTCTAAATAACTCCCTGCCATCTGCCTTGTGATCGGCTCGCCCTTAAAATGAAGACCAGTAATGCAGACCCAGTCCTCAGGGGTTGGCAGTATCATACCAACTGGAAAGAGAAGTGCCTGATGCCTCTCGCTCCACCTCTCTATAATTGCTGCGATCAAGCCCCGATCGACCTGAAAGGCTCCAACTCTAAAATCGTCCCAAACTCGAAAGACACCAACTGCTTCCGTTGAAACTCCGGCAAGGTACGGTACCAAGTATGAAACTCGGTCCATGTCGTGCTGATAGCCAGCTGCGGGGGCTCCTAGTGAACGAAACATAAATAATGACAGTAAGACTAACGCATACCTATGACGAAAGATAAATAAATTTAAAGTTTAGAGCAAATAAAATATGCCCAAACCACATAATAATAATTTACAACGAATACACAAAATATGATAAGAATAACTAAATAGAACATGTCGTCATAATACACAAGTAAACACTACCCATAATCAATGCAGGTCTGACGTAAATCAGAAGGGTTTACAGATCCTAACGAGCCTATGTCATAGCCTGAATGCCTAGGAAAATGGAAGAACTCTTGCTTGCGGGGACCTACCCGTCCTCTGGCAAAGAAATCCTCCAGTGGATAGTGCCTACGATCCCAAGGCTCAGTGCCTGGATGCTCCTCACCTTGCTCACCCTCAACTCCATTGCCCTCCTCCTCGGCTACCCCCTAGCTCAGCCTTGGGTACCTCCTCCCTGACCACCAGCTGATCACCTCCATCACTCATCAACATCCTCTCTAACTAAAAAATAGTGAGCTCTGGCCTACCAACACCCTCACCCTCCATTTGATAGGAAGAGTTCGAAAAATTGAAG
Organism: Chloranthus sessilifolius; assembly: GCA_021018995.1. Taxonomy (NCBI): domain Eukaryota; kingdom Viridiplantae; phylum Streptophyta; class Magnoliopsida; order Chloranthales; family Chloranthaceae; genus Chloranthus; species Chloranthus sessilifolius. The sequence continues at coordinate 24,100,518 of CM037597.1, read as the reverse complement.
AAAATAGAAGAAACGGCACCTGAAACGGACGACCGGATCACAGGATATCACGAAAATACAAAAAACGAGCACACATAAACTAGGGAACAAGAAAATCAACGACTAAAATGGATCGCGCGACAAAAATGAGAAGTTCTGAATAATTTATAGAAGTTGCCCGAATTGCGTGCTTGAAATAAAGCGCTCAATCGGATCACGCGCCACTCATGAAACGCTTAATTCTGATCAAACGCCCACTGATGAGCACGCAAATGGTTTCGTCACCCACCCACATCTATCCGACCAGTTGATCACACGCGTTACTAAGAGCGCATAATCACCTCAAATGCCCACACTTTGACGTGAAAATGCCAACGGTCGTGTTCATCCTGCACATAGGTTCAAATGCTTAAATGAATTAAACGCCTATGAATTAGCGAGTAATAACTTTTCACTCTCCTGAAATGCGCGCTCAAATTTTGGCGCATAATTAGATTAAACGCTCGAGGATAAGCGCGTAATTTTCCCAGAAATAAAAATTTCACACCCAAGACAGCAAGCCAAAACCCAAAATTAGGACATTCCTGACATTTACTATCGACCCGAATTACACCCTTGGTGAAACCACCAAAACACTTCTAACTTAAAAAAACACGCGCCCCAAAAGGAAAAGAGAGTGCCCCAAAACTAATACCGAACAACAAAAAAAAATGCCCCCTCCTCCACATTCATCAATTACACCAAAAAGAAAGGTAGCCCCCATCTTCCATACATTCTAACAAAAATATATACAACAAAAAAATGCCCCCCATCGCCTCTATATCCCTTAAGCTAAAGCTAAAAAACAAAAAAACAAAAAAAAAGGGGAAACTACCCCTGGTGCTCCCTGAATTTAATAAATCTAAATTAAACTAAATCCAAATAAATAAACATCACATGAGTCAAACACGATACCGAGAAAGTCAAACCAAAACAAGACAAGAGATATAGAGAACACAACCACTTTATAGATCAATAAAATAATTACAACACACACCAAGGGCATACCCTTTGAATATACAGTTAAAATAAGAACGCTAAAATCATCACGTTCAGGCAATGCCTGAATCCAGATTTATTTGGGAAACTAGAAATCTCAGAGAGGTTTGGAGAAGGAAAGCACCCTGAGCGAATTCTAACCGTGATAGCCTCTTCCCCTTGCCCCGAACTGATAGGAAAGGAAGAGTGGCTCACAAAAAGCCACCCAGGATCTGCAGGATCCATTGTTGGAAGCTCCCCTTGGACACATTAAAAAATGAGAAGCAACTAACACTGAATTCGCAGAGCCTACCGAGGAAAAATAGGCATTGTTCACGAGAACTCTGACCTTCCCATATCCTTGAGTTTCCTCTCTACTACCTTTTTCTCTTCCATCTCTTCCCCCAATGGGGTGACACTTCTAGTTGGATTGATAGCGCCAACCCTAGCATCACCCCGAATTCTCAATCCCGTCCATTCTCATCATCCACTTAATAAGCACAGTTCATCGGGTCCAATACCCGGGATACGAAACAAAAAGGAATAAAAGACATTAATAAATAAAAAATACTCAAACTTATAAGCACAAGATATCCCCCAAAACTTTTTAACCTGTAAGCTTAAAATGAAAGTCCAAAATAAACAATAAACCCAAAGCCTTAAATTCACACATTTATAAACTATATTTTTTTGAATCACCAATGGACAAGTGCCACACATTTGAACCCCCTACCAAGCTGATTGAATCCAAAACTATACAGATCCCCCTTTAAAAAGACCACAATTCATGACAACCAAGATGAACCAATAATTACACAGCACTTGTCCCTCTAAAAGCACAAACTCCCCAAGTCTAGATAGACCAATAGGATTGAAACACCCAACCACCATCTAGAACCCATGAAAAACTCGCACATTCTAACAAGTATCATCTCAGACTACACCTTGAACAAAATAAAACACCTCAGACAAAACAAACTACATTCAATAAGACCAAAACCTCAAAAAAAAAAAAAAAAAACTCAAACAGGACAAAATCTAACTTGAAAAAAAATGCCCCAACAAGCCTGATAAAATCAAGTGAACCTACTAAGTAGGACCTAATAGGAAGAATGAATAAACCTTGGGTCATTCTCATAACGAACTTTAAAACTATAAGCTAACTCAGATCTTAAAACTACGATAAAGCAAGTAAGTCCAGTTAATTAATCAATAAAAATTTAAGCCAACTAACGGGACAGTGAAAATATATAATGAAAAAATGCCCCTTTATTTATAATTTAAAATTTTACAAGTTTCACAGGAGGCATACCTCCCGAATTACAACCCAAAATGAAAACCTAAAATCTAACATACAACTCAAAATGAAAACCAAAATTATGATGAGCCAAAATGAGGAGCAGAACGTCCAATCGGAGGCTTCAGAAATGTTGCCACTAGACATAGAGAACTTAAACGAGCCACCGGCAGAAGAGATGGAAGGATTGGTTGGATAATGCAACCCTCCATTTACAGCACCTCCTCTCCCCGCCATCTTCACTTCCTCCGTCGCCGCCCCATCAACGCTGCCTCCACTGCTCCCTAGAAAGGAACTGTGTGAAGACCGACGCTCTCCCAACACCGCCCATTCTCACAATAATATTGTCCCCCGAAATCACACTAGCATGAAGATCACGTGAAATAAAGAATATAGGAAGAAACCTCATCCCAATCTGACGGTTAAATCACTCAATATCGCTGAAACACGAATCTCAGGATGCTAGAACACTCAGAAAAGTCAAGACTCGAGACTAAATCCGAGAATGAAAAGCAAATAAAGACTCCTTCACTTATATAGAGTACGGCCTTAATCACGTGCATGAAAACACGCGCTTAACTTAATCACGCGCTACACACATGGCACTCAATCAAAAACATGCGCCCGAATTCTGCGTGCAATTAGAGCGATGCCCGTACAGACTGCGCGACCTTCCAATCCCGCGCTTGCTACAGACCGTGCAATCTAATTAAACGACAAATATTTGCTCAATACGAAAGGTCACCCGCACAGTGACCTGGTGACTCTGTAGCCATGCCCTCATGGCCCATAGCGAAAAGTTAAAAATAAATCTCCCGAAAGCGCAAATACACCAAATAACAAAAAAACTAAGTCAATCACAACGCAATTACAACATAATCTCACCATAACCCAAGATCTGCTAAAGAAAAATATTAGACACACTTGTCACTCAAACAACCTACCCAGTGTAACGCTTAGCTCACTTCCCATCGTAGACACCACTACCCAAAAAAAAATCATTCACAACACCGGTCGCACTAAAAGAAGAAAAGGGAAAAAACACGAGCATGTCCCATCGCCAAAATAAAGAGCCTCCTCCCGAAGTGCCCGCTACAAACCTACCAGACGCCACTGCAACAGAAAGGCAGGAAGACGTGGGACAACTCTCACGTCCCATCGCATTTCACTACTACCAAGCTACAGCGCGAACATCCCAGCAATACCTCTCAAGTCCCATCGCGGTACCACTACAATCACCAAGGCCCCATCGCGACATCACGCCAACCACCGCTTAAGCAACAAGCGCAAAAAAAAAAATAGTACCCTACTACGACATTGCACCCAGAATATTGTAATGATAGCCACCAAGTTTCTTCGCGATGCTACAATACTGCCAAAGTACAATTGCTACAATATTCCCAAGGTCTCACCACACAATTCAGGTTAGTATCACCCCCAGGTAAGTACTACCCCTTTTTCAATTACTCGATATTTCCTCTAAATTATAATTATCTATGATTCAGTCAAAATATTTTCAAAACCTGTCTCTCTCAACTCGCGAATTACTGTAGTCCTCCCATAAGAGACAATCATCAGTATTCGTCGAGAAGGTTAAATGGAGTATCTGGCATGCCAAGTGCCATCTTGACAACCACATGAACGGTCGGGTCCACAAATCTTGTACCGATGGATCTACTCAGCGACATCTCGGAAGCCACATTTTTCGCCATTTTACCACCGAATTGATCTTAAGTTAAAATTTTCCAAATTTTCAAAACTCCTTACTCATTCTAAAATCTTTTATTTCAAAAATCTTTCTTCTCTTAGTTGCAAAGCAAAAAACAAAAAAAAGGAAAAGAATAAAATGAACAAAATACATAGACCCGACTCACCTTTCTTTAAATACCACAACCAACTACACTTAGCCTTGACCTTTAAATCTCAAAGCCCTCTGAACTCGCAATCAAACGCATACGCCACTGCGCAAGATCGCTTGTTCAGATGCAAAAAAAAGACTCCAGATGAATCAAGCGCATATGCCACTGCGCAGAATTCAACTGAGCACACTTCACAAAATTTACCTCAATTACCAGCCCAAATCAACCATTCCCCTGGGAAGCCAAACAATGAGTATACTCAATCTAAGAACTTACAAATGCCTGTTGAAAACGGAATGCCTGACGTGCATTGGTGTGAGCAATGATGCGCCCGGTCTGACATGACTTGTAAAAGCTTTCGACACTACATACTGTTTCATCTCTTTATTATCGGTTCCTGGTCCTTGTTTTGAACATTTGATTGATGTCTCGATACCTCGATTATGTAAAATCCCTCTGTTAGCTCGCGTCATGCAACGGGATGCGCCATGCACCCACAGACCCAGAATATGCCCTTCGACAGCTACCATTTACCCTTCAAATGTTCCATTTTAGCTTATGCTGATAGATAAAAAAGCCAAACTTGTCATGTCAGCATCACCAATTCACATTTGTGAATTCCCAAGAAACGGGAAGGCACATCGAAAGAGGGGTGTCTACTTCTTCGACGAGTTCTTACTTCGCAAGAGCGCGCCGAAGAGGGGCATCTGTAGACACCCCCATTTCGCCCTCTCGAAGTGCACAAATTCGTTTGGTCAGCCCTTGACCTTTTTAACCCTTGACATGGGACCATGCAACTGTACATGACTAAACATAATCTGAAATAATAGCTTTGTGGCTCAGATCCCAATGTAGGGAGGCTATATACTAAGCAATGGTATATAGTTGGAATGCAAACTGAAATAATAGTTCTGCATTCTATTCTTGAGACCATACCTGGACAACCCTGAATTAAGCACCTGAAAACTCACGCGTAATTAGATCACGCACAGAACCATAAGTGCGCGATTGACCAACCTTCCTTTCACAGACCGTTTATAGACTCGATTACGCGCTTGGAAACAAACGCGCAATCGGATTGAGCGCTACACCACCAGCGCGTAATTGGCCTACGCCCGACCTACTCTCCTACCCTTGACCCCTACGTTTCCTCGATTAAGCACTTCAGGTAACACACTTAATAGGATTACGCACGTCCCATCACGCGCGTAATTAGTCCTGATTTCGTTAGGACTAGGAAACACGTTGAGTAATTCAGCCAGTCGCTCACTGAGTCAGTGACCGACTTAAAGCGATTAAGCGTCAGAAAATTGGCGCACAATTCAGTTAAACGTTTGAAAATGGGCGTGTAATTGAATGAAAACCTATAAAAGGTTTTTTCTCGAAGAGAGAGAAGAGGCTAGCAATTTTGAGAGAGAGAACGAAATTTTTTTGGGACTTCGAAACCAAAGAACTCCGAGGACAAGCCCATATAGTAAATTAGTCATGATTTCGAGATTCAAACCCCTGAATCTTTGATGATTCCTCTCCGCAGCCCCGACCCTAGGTAAGAATTTAATTTTATTTTAGACTTAGGATTTCCCCTTAGCTTAATTAATCAATTCTATTTCTAATTTTTAGACCGTAGCACCCTTTTCGGACCAAAATTCTCTATATCCGCTTCTAGTTCTCTGTTTCTAGAATCGGTCCTTAATCTAGTTGTCCGATATACCCACCTAATACTCTGATTCTACTCTAAAATCTTAATTTATAGTCCTATCATTAATTTCTGGTTTTTGACTCTCAGAGTTCAGAACCAGTCCTTAATCATACGGCCTGATTTTTCTTATTTCAGACCGGAATTTAGTCCTAAAATTTTAATCTATAATTTAATTTTATATTTTCATACCGTCAAAAATCTAAAAAATATAAATTTCAGCTCATAACTTAGGTTTCTCAATCTAATTTCTTATTATAATTTCGAATTCAATTATAAAAATCTCCCTTTTATTATTTAACTGTCAACCTATCTTTTATCTCAGCTATCCGATTTGCCCACGGGAGCTTACGGAGGGTACTCTGGAATGAGGCCAATCCTCCTTAGCATAGCGAGCCCAACCCCTCTTTTTTTTTAGATTATTTAGGGTTAACTAGTTAGTTATAGTTAGTTTTTCTATTTCAATATAATTGGCTAATTGCATCAAATAGGCCTTCATACCATTATTTGCTTTGATTCAATTCAGTCTTCTAATTCAGTCAATTTATTATCTCAACCAGAATTTAGGAAAGTGAATTCGTCTGTTATTAGTTAGATTTTTACCATAATTGATTCGTAGATTATGATTCTAAAAAAAGAGTTAATTTTGTTGCCTCGATCATTTATTTCTATTTTAGTAAATTGATTTATTGCTTCAATCAGAGTCGCAGTAAAAAAATTAGTCTTTATTTTCTTCAAATTAGAATGCTAGTAAGATTACCTTAAGTGCTCTAGTTGTGATTGTTATACAATTGATACATCTGCTTATCTAGAATTGCAATAAAATTAGCGTACCTGCTTTATCTAGAATTGTGATATAATTGGACTCTTTTATTTAATTGGAATATTATTGAAACTGATACACATGCACTCCTAGTACCAGTAGGAGACTGGAACTGATTGGACTCTTAGTAGTACCAGGACTTTGATATTAATTGGACTCCTAATGATACGAGAAACTGAAAATGATTGGACTCCTGATAGCGCCAAGACACTAAAATAATCCATCATAATAAGCTCACCTAATCATAATTAATAATAAAAAAAGAAGAGAATCTAAACTGACCATAACCGCAATAAGGAAAACTAAAAAGAAAGCTGAAACTATCTAATTAAAAGAGGACACTGCTGCTGATGTTCGTAAGCAGACGATTCAGTATAGAAGTAACCCACACCCGCTTAAATGCGTGATCATTGACGTGTTGCAGTGTCGATAAATATCTGCAGCTGGCGATCACAAATTAATTAGGAATCATCCTAGAAAATTCCTCCTATTATTATTTATCCCCACCTTATCACATACACTGCATCGCTAGAGTCCAACAGGAGAGAATTGGAAGCCACTTATTCAACGGGAGCGAAGAGGAACCCAGAAAAAGCGCGTACTAACAGTAAGGAGTTTGGCTAGTAGCCATGCAAATAGAAGTCTTGTAGGCCCAAAGTGCCTCAGGTAATCGTTCAGGCCAGTCGGCTCTATTGTTCATCTCCACTTTGCCTTTTAAAATTCGAATAAGAGATTTATTCATGACTTTTACTTGTCCGTTGCCTTGGGGGTAGAATGGTGATGAGTGTGTAGATCGATGCCAAACTTCTTTCACAGCTTCTTCGTCTTTTCTGTAATGAATTGTGGTCTCTTGTCGGTGGCAAACATCCTAGGTACTTTAAATCGGGTGACAATGTTTCAAATGATAAACCTTATGAGCGTTGAGGCGGTGATTCTGACATATGATTTGGCCTCTACCCATTTGGTGTAGTGCTCGGTTGCTGTGAAGATAAATGCATGCTTGTGAGTGTTCTCAACTGTGTCCGTGAAAGGTTCGATGATGTCAAAGGCCCACATCGAGAACGGCCACAGCGAGGTTATGGGGTTCAATACAACTGATGGAGCTTTAATCAGCGGGGCATGTTCTTGACATTTCTTACAGAATTGGACATGAAGGTGGCAATCTCTTATTATTGTTGGCCAGAAGTAGCCTTGTCGTATGATTTGATATGTGAGTTTCTGTCTACCGACATGGGCACCGCAGGCACTAGCGTGTGCTTCTCTGATGATATATTGTCCTTCGACTGTCGTAACACATCGTAGCAGTACTCTTTTAGTGAAGGCTTCCTTGTATAATATCTCGCCTAAAATGTAAAATCTGGTGCATCGATTTCTTATAGTCTTTCGTTCAATCCTTATGGCGTACAGAGGGACATGTTGATGTTTTAAAAAATTCCATGTCGAAGTACCATAGTTATCCATCGTTGGTGGGTGATTTCTTGAATATGAAGGTTGCAACGTTGGTTTCTGTTTTGGCAGGGTCTTCTGGCATGATTTCTTCATTTCGTTCTTATATCCCGAGGAGGGTTGGTAGCTCCTACTTAACTATCCATGCTACCTCATGCGCAGGTACTGTTAGCTTGTTGATGAAAAAAGATTTTGTACTTTGTCCGATTGGTATTTGAATGGCTGAGGCTAGTGTGGCGAGGGAATCCGCGAGCTCATTTTCTAGTCTAGGGATGTGTGTGAAAGAAATTTTCTCAAACTTCTTTATAAGGTATTGAGCTATTTCTAAGTATGCCATCGGTCTTCTTTCTTTGGTTTTCCATTCTCCGATGACTTGTGATATTACGAGCTTGGAGTCACCGATGGTTTTCAGTTATTTAACGCCCAATTACAATGCTGCTCGTAGTCCAGCTATGAAGGCTGCATACTCTGCGATGTTATTAGTGATAGGGAAGTCTAGTTGAAAAGCTTTGGGTATGACAACTCCTTCTGGGCTTAGCAGAACCATTACGATGCCTTTCCCTTTTTGGTTGAGAGAGCCGTCGAAGTAGAGTGTCCATGAGGTCTTGTTGGGCTCTGCGTGGTGAGTTGTGAGTAGGTCTTAATCGGGGAAATTTGCGTGTACAGGTTCATTGCCTGGGAGGGAGAGATCTACGAGATAATCAGCAATTTCTTGTCCTTTGATTGATTTCTACGTAACATAGGTGATATCGAATTCTTGCAGTAGCATATGCCAGCGAGCGATTTTTTCGGATGTGGTGGGCTTTTTGAATATGTATTTCAGCGGGTCCATGCGTGCTAACACTAATATCCTATGTGATCCGAAGTAATGCCATAGTTTCGTCGAGGCCCATACCAGTGCGAGGCATGTCTTATCCATTAGAGTATATTTGTATTCGTATTCAACCATCGTCCTACTGAGGTAGTAAATGGCCTTCTCTTTCTTACCATTTTCTTCATATTGTCCTAAGATTATCCCCATTGCCTTCTCATTGGCCGACACATAGAGGATCAGGGGTCTTCCAAGGATTGGCAGTGATAATACCAGCAGATTGATATTGTCGAAGGCTTGCTGATACTGGTCATCCCACTTGTATTCAGCACACTTGTATTCAGTTCACCATGGGCACATGGATAGGTGGCTCTTGCATTCTTGAGGCTGAAAGGCATGACGACATAGCAATAAGTTCCCTATAGCGTGGTGAAAAAAGTCTTTTCTTGGTCGGTCTCTGTTAATCTAATCTGATTATACCCAGAGAAGCCATCCATAAATGATAGCATCTCATGTCCGATAGTGTTATCGACTAGAGTGTCAATGTGCGGGAGTGGGAAGTCATCTTTTAGGCATGCCTAGTTGAGGTTACGAAAGTCGATGCATACCCGAACTCTGTCATCTTTTGTGGCGATAGGTACTATGTTGGCGACTCATTTAGGATAGAGGACGACTCAGATGAATTTTACTTTGAGCAATTTGTCAACTTCCTCTTTGACTTAAAGTGCTACTTGTGGGTGCATCCTTCTAAGTTTTTGCTTAACAGGTTTTACATCGAATTCCAGGACCAGACAGTGTTCTCCTAGGCTTGGGTCTAGACCAGGCATGTCTTTGTAGGACCATGCAAAAGAGTTGAGGTGGTCTTGCAGGACTTGGATAATCTGTTGTCGTTCCTTGGGGTTGAGTATTGCGCTGATTAGCAGCTTCTTGGGTTTCTCCTTGGTGCCGAAGTTAATTTCTTCAGTGGGTTCTGTGGCGGCTTGGGTTTATTCTTCGAAGCGCTTGATGACCCATTGGAAGTTCTGTATTTTCCCAGTGGCTGATGCTCCTTCTTCATCATCTGTGAGTTCATAGACTGTAAAATGGCTACACTGGGGAGTTAGTTTTGCGAGAGGTAACCCTTCATCGGGGCAACTAATGACCGCAATGTCCTTAGTTAGATGTAAATTGAAGCTATTGATCCTCCTCTCGAAATCGTGGAGTATCTCGTTGGGTATGATTACCAGCTTATCGCTTCATCGGGATGCTCGGTGGCTTCGTGAGGAAGAGGTAGTAGGGTCGTGCCAGTCGGAGTCGGAGTGAGGCTTCATAGGGTGATTCTATATATATGCTATTACTCCCCTACCAGTGTGATTGATGCCTATAGCCTTAAGGAGAAGGATCCTTGGTGGGTCATTGGATGGTCATGGGATGAAAGGCTCCCTCTCTTTTCCAAAATTTTCTACTTTGTTAGGCTTTTGTATTTTTAGATTTTTATGGTCTTTTCGATTTTTTATTTTTTTTTATTTCTGATAATAAGTATGGTACAGGGTTGGATGCCTTAAAAGGAATCGATAAAGTTGTTTCCTCTAGTTGAGGGGGTGATACGACTGTTGGAGCCGTTACTGTGATTCTTCTGGTAATGCAGACTCGTTCTGAGTTTGGCATTTTTTTTTGTAGTCCTCATCGGGCGCAATCCTTTGGATGAGCTACGCTAGTGGTAGTGTCGCCGATACCTTCACTTCTTTTATCATATTGACAGCTTCTTCAAAAAGGCTTTAGAGATCATAATCGGCTAGGCTTTCGTCCTCTGAGTTAGAGTGAAGTTGTCCTTCCTATCGGGGGTCGTCTCCTTGATGATCCCCGAGGCTGGCGAATTCTCTTTCTTGATCTTCATAATATGTTAAGATAAGTGCACATGCACATCAGCGAGGCTGGTATGGGTAAGAGATGCAGGGAGATTCTCAAGGGCATTCACATCCCTCTAGATCGGGTCAGAACTGGCGATGAGTTCGTCTTCTTGGTCTGATAGTGCCTGAAGGCCTTGGTTAATTTATTCTACTAATTCGAACGCAAGGAGATCTATCCAATAGTCTTCATCATCTCTTGGTGGCGGTTTGCCATTCTTCCTCGAGAGATTTCCAAAATATCTGAAGTTGTGGTGCATCCCAAGTTTGGGGAGTGTCTAGTTTGAGTTCCTCCTCGAACTCTATGAGGGCGATGTGAGTTTCTTCTTTCGTGGTTGTCTGTTGAATTTCTCGCAAGATGGCCCTTTCGCACCGGGTCAAGACAGATGCACACAAGTTACAGTACGGAGATTCCGGGTAGGAAAAACGGCATGGGCACCGCCAATGATGAAGTACGGGTCGGTAGTCAAATTCATCGTCATATCCTGAATCTTCATTTCGAGATCAGTTAATTTCCTCAAGCAATTTCAAGCATTTTGTCCTCAGGTGATCTTCTAATTCAATGTCAGTAAGGTTCCTCCAGTGATTTTATTCTTCGCTCGACATCGAGAGCCAGTCCTCTTCTGCAGATAGATGAGGCTGGGTAGTTGGGGAGATTGAGGGGCGCGCGGTTCCAGTTCTCCCTCATTCTCTAGAGTTGCGACATGGAAGTCTTCCTCGTCGGTTGACCCCCATCATTTATGTGTGGCCAAAGCTTCAGAGATTCTTCCATTCTTTCTTCCATAGGTTGCTCAGTTTCGAACAAGAGTCTGACTCGTTCGAGCAGTTTGTCGATGCTGTCATTTAGGTTCGCCAGATCCGCAAATGCCTTAGCCATTTGTTCAATCTCGGCTTCCTGCATTTTTGTAAGAGGTGTTTCTTTCCATTTCTGTATGTCAGCTTTTTCGGTAGTCCCGTAGACGAAATGGTCATATAGAGATAATTTCGGAGAGGTAGACAACATATCAGGTTGTCGGTTGTCTGACTCGTAACCTAATCCTATGTGCTTACAGATTTTCTTTGGAATAACAGGCCCTATGCGGCCTTACTTGTTCTTGTCAAGTACGGTGTGAGTGACGTATCCTAGTTGATTTATTAGGTCCCACCCTTTTGTCGCAGTAGGATTGAGGTCATAGAGTTGGCGAGGTCAGGGTCGATCTCTCTTCTTATTAATTTCGGTTGATGCATCGGAGGAGGGCTAGGAGGGCTGACCTCTGCAATAGTTGCCTCATTGAGGACTCGCGTCCTCTTGATGTGGCCGGTGTTCAATACGGAGTCATGAGCTGTAGGGATACTCACTGTGTAATCAGTGTTTATCTCCTAGAGTGTTGCATCGGCATATATGCGGGCAATGGAACCTTCATATAGAAATTTGACACATTAATGGTATGTGGATGCCATAGTCTTCATGGATTCTAACCATTTCCTACCTAGGATAAGATTGTAAGTGTTAGAGGAGTCAGATACATGGAAGGTGACATCCTTGGTTACGTGTCCGAGGCAGACCTGAAGCTTGAATGTCCCTTTGACGAAATGACACGAGCTGTCGTAGGCTATGAGGGATAGGGCTGAGGGCCTAATGTCTTGTTCTGTGTACTAGAGCGTCTTTAGTATAGTGATAGGGTAGATATTGAGTCCTGCTCCGGTGTCGACTAGTGTTAAATATATAGGAGTCAAACTTTCTCAGAGCGACTCCTTAGGCATATCTGCATCTGTAAATGTAAGTGCTAGAGGTTGTGTCATGACTGAGGCAATTAGATGCAGCTCATCCAAGGTAGTATCTTCGTCTACTTGTGTGTCTTCCAATGTCCTGAATAGTAGTTGATGGTGATCGAGCGACTTCTTGATGAGTTCCAGGATTGATATCTAGGCTGGGATCTTTTGGAGATGTTGTAGGAGATCATACTCCTGTCCTGCTTCGAGTGTAGCCTCTTTACCTGGCTGGTGAGCCTTGTGTACGGGTGGTTGGGAAGGCCGAGGTGCAGGAATTGGTGGAGGAATGATGTGAGGTGGGGGAGGTATGCTAGTCTCTTTTTCTCTTGCGTCTCTTTTCGGTGGTTGTGCATTCATAGGCTCCTTACCCCGAGGAAATGGTGGTGGGGAATAGTTAATTCCTGATTGAAGGATTAAGAAGGTTGGCTGTTGACTGGGTCAAGAAGCGCTTGGCGCCGATGTATTAGTTTTAGTGTTAGGAGTGAAGCGGGTGAAATTCAAGAAGGGATTCGTATTTGTGCCAGGTCGCTCCACGGTGGGAGGTATTGTATATAATCTTCTTCCTCCAGAAAGGCGGAGATCAGCATTTCTTCTTTGACCGGTTCTTCTTTTGACCATTCTATCTCCACCGTCGATGGGCACTCCTCAGTTGTCTCCTCACGTTGTCGACTGACAGTGTTCTTGGTAACATTGTCTACCCATGCTATGATCTGCTCTGCAGTTTAAAGGACATGGTCTTCGTATTCTAATTCAGAGTCGAATGAGGGAAATGGTGATGGCGTCGGCTCGGGATTCATTGGGGTTGAAGGTTCTGGCGGGTGGCTATGAAGAAAGGGTCTTCGAGCCCTAAAGGACTGAACTCGTACCTGAGTGAAATTTAGATATGGAGGTAGATTTGGAGGGGAGACCCGCGTAATCAGGGTCGAGGGATGTGAGGGTCGGAAAATTCCTACGGGTTAGTGGGGATGCTAGCAGGTTGGAGGTGGGTGATCAAGGTGGAAGGTTGGAAAGAGGGTCGACCAGGGAGGTCTACCGTAGTGACGTGGGCTGGTCCACCTTAGTTGTGGTTTGGCATGGGATTAATAATAATCTCCAGGTTCTGCGGTGGTTGGTTACCATTTGGGTTAGATCATTTATGTAATAGATTACGTCCCGGAGGACCCAGCAGTCTTTCAAATTGTGTTTGTCATATCGATGGAATGCACAATACTTGCTATAATCCAGGTTCGCTGGCCAAGGTCGAGATTGTTCCTATAAAAATCTAAGGAGGTTCTGGGTGTTGAGGAGACAAAAATTTTTGGGAATGGTATCAGGCAGTGGAGGATAGTGTTCCCGTTTCGGCTGGTAGGGGCCCCTGGTTTGTTGGTTAAAGCTTTGTGGCGGAGGTACACTGTTGTAGTTCTGGGTGTTGGTGGGCCAATTCTGCGTCGTATTCTGGTTTTGGTAAGTGTTAGGATATTGGTTCCTATTTTGATATTGCCCTTTATTTTAATTTTGGCCTTGGTTTTAATTCGGATATCTCTGTTGATTTAGGCCCTGGTTCTAATTTGTGTATCGTTGCTAGCCTTGGTTATGTTTGAAGTTCTTTGGCTAAAAGTTTTCGTTTCCTGAATTCCGTCCTTGATTAGCAACAATATTAACCTGCTCGGATCCTAACAATTTCTTATTAATTTTCAACTTTGATTCGCCTGAAGGGTTTGCATTCGAGGTAATTATAGACAGGGCGAGGTCCCCGCCTTTAATGTGTCGCGCCAAACGAGATGCTCGGGAATGAAGCGCTGCGAAATCGGGATAGTCGCTTATAACGAGTGCGCTTTTTAAGGGCTCTCTAGTATTATCAATAATAATATCGACTAAGTCTTTATCTTTCATTGAGGTACCAATTCTAGCAGCAAGTTTCCTCCATCTTGCGACGAAATCGACGAACTCTTTGTTAGGTTCCTACTTTGCGTCCATGAGATCGTTAAGGCTGACCGTTTCTTGGATTAGGTGTTTATATTGGTGGAGGAATTGACCAGATAGGTCGTCAAACGTATCTATCTTATACAGACATAGTCCTACGAACCAGTCTAGAGTTTCTCCTTCTAATGATCGCTGGAAATAGTGGATGAGAAGTCCTTGATTATGGCGTATGGGCCAACAGTAGTTGCAGAAAAGGGCCAGATAGTGATTGAGATTCCCAGCACCATTGTAATTGTTGAATTTCGGCGTTTTAAATCCTGTAGGTAAGTTAAATTTGAGTTCTCGATAAAACTTGTCGAATCCGAATGAGAGGCCAGGGTGTTTCCTCTTAGCCATATATTCGTCAAGCATCTTAGGAAGATCTTCGACTCTTACAGTGGCGTCTCTTTAGGCAGGCCGCAAGTGAGCATTGTCTTGTGAATTGTAGTTGAAGAGGATGCGAGGGGTCGGGCTTAGGGGTGACACGTGGGCCGATATCGTGCTTGGCGTAGGTGGTGACCTCTCGCTCTCTCGTCGTTCTCGTTCATCTGAGTCTTCTCGTCCCTTGACCATCTCATATGCGGCGGCCAATCCTCGGAGCACTTCCTCAGCGTCATCATCTCCTTTTTGTATTCTCTGAATGTTGAGCTCTACTATTTGTTGGGCCGTGAGGTTCTGTCCACTACTGCTTTCCCCTCTGTTATGGTTATTGTTAGGGTTCGGGGAAGAAAAGGGATTCTCTTGGTCACCGGCCATGTTAATCTCTGGTTGTTGGCTTAAATCGTGGGGTGATTCTTCCTCGTATACGAGATTATTATGATATCCCCATAGCAGAGGATCTCCTAACCTCAATCTCCGTATCCCGAATATCATGAGTCTTTGGCGTAGGTTCATATACTCTTCGCTTTTTAAAAAAAAAAAAAAAAATTTGTATCTTCTATTTTATTTATTTGTTTACAGGTTAAAAGAACGTAAACTACTATAAAATAAAACTAAGTATCTAGGTAACAGCGACTTTGACAATAAGATGTCCCATCGCGATCGCCAGTCTGTTGGTATACATTTTTTTTGGGTTCCTTTCAGTCCTCGAAAAGAGTGCCCCAATTCAGTCTATGTGGACTCTGGTAAAGGCGATGATGGAGTAATAAATTAGGAAATATTAAATTATTAAAATTAAAAAGGTTAATATTAAATGAAGAATATATGTGTTGATGCGATCGCCAGCTACAGATATTTATTGACGCTGCAATACGTCACTGATCACGCTTTAAAGAGAAGCAGGGCTTGCAGGTTGAACTCCTTTACTGAAATATCTGTCGGCGAACGTCAGCATTTGTGGGTTGCCTTTAGTCTAACTGGTTTGGTTTTCCTATTTCCGCTGGGATTTTAATTAACTTGGTCTCCTAATCTTACTAGGAGTCTGAAAAAGGTCTCCTAATCCTATTAAAAGTCCAATTGATCTAGTCTCCTAATCCTATTAGAAGTCTAATTAATTTAAATATCTTAGTCTAACTAATTGGATGTCATAATTATACTAGGAATTTAATTAATTTAAGTACTTGACTTTCACTTATAACTAACTAACTTTCATAATCCCACTATAAGTATAATTAATATTAGTCCTCTAATTGTACTAGGAATGCAAATATGCTAATTTTACTAAAACTCTAACTAATTAAAAATATGTTAATTCTGTTAAAATTTTAATTAAAGTAAATATACTAATTTTACTAAATATCTAAAAAAAAGGGGGTTTTGGCTCGTTATGCTAAGAAAGATCGACCCCATTCTCGAGTGCCCTTCGTAAGCTCCATTGGGCAAATCGGATGGCTAGGGGTTGAAACACTGATTTTAAAATTAGGAATTATAGATTTAAAGATTTTAAAATTATAAATTTTAAAAGATTTAAAAAATTAAGAATTATGAATAAGAAATCTAGAATTAAGAAACCTATGATTCTAGGATTGAAATCGAAACTAAAATCTAGAACCTAGAGATAAAGATTGAAGATCGAAACCCCAAGTTTTAGAATTTTAGAACATAATTTGAGACTAAAAAATTAGAATCAAAACTACGAACTAAAATTTAAGGCCTAAAGTCAGAAAGAGAAATCAAGAAGCTAAAGCTGAGGACTGGCTCTAGTAATTAAGAACTAGAACCAGTGAATTAGAAATTTAGATTAAAACCTAAGATCTAAGATTTAGAATTTAAGAACTAGAGGGCTAAAACCTATATCTAGAACTAGAATTAAAAAAAGAGGAACTGCTTCTAAAACTTAAAAACTAGAATAAGAAAATTAAGAACAAAGGAATTACCTAAAGAATCGTGTAAATCGTGTAGAAGGAAATTGTATAGAGGGAAATTGTGTAGAGGGAAATTGTGTAGGGGAAAATTATGTAGAGGAAAATTGTGTATATCGTGGCTAGGGGGTATAGGTCTTATTTATAGGCTTTTTCTAGAAATCCTAGTGTAACTCTAATTCCTAGTTCTTTTAAAATAATAAAGTTCTAGAATGATAAGGGAACTGATCCCATTTCTAATAAAAGAACTGAATTCTATTTTCTAAAATAATCTAATAAAGAGACTAATTGTAATTCAACTAGGAGTTTTGAAAAAAGTCACTTTTTGTGCAGCTTTTGAAAATTGATCATAACTTCTTCGATACATGTTAGAATTACACATTTTTTAGCTCGTTGGAAAGTTACTTCGATAAGCTTTCAAACTGGTCAATTTTGCACCAATCCGACTTCGTTTGATGCTTCAAAATAGGTTAAACATAAAAGTGACGGGATTGACAATTGGGAAAGGCTGAGATTATAAACTAAGGACTGAAATCTAGAACTTGAGAATTAAGAACTAGAATGAAAATTAAGAATTAGGGCCAAAATTAAGAACTAGAAACTAGAAGCTAAGAACTAGAACCTAAAAATTGAAAACTAGAAATTTAAGAACTAGAAACTAGAACCTAGGGGATTACCTAGACCTAAGCGACAGAGGATGGGAAATCTGAAGATGAAGATCTCGAAACTCGAATCTCAAAGTTGTTGTATCTTTTTGGGTCGAGATAAGGGGGTCTATTTATAGGTATTTTATGAATTACGTGCCCTATGGGGTGCGTGTAATTAGTCGATCAACTTTAATTATGCACCAAATCTTGGGTGGTTAATTGAGTTGTATGCCCTGTATCAGGTGCTTAACTACTTTGAGTCGGTGACCAACTCAGTGAGTGACCAGCTGACTGGCTCAACAAGGGTGTCTCAGTCCTAGTCTGATTAGACTAATTACGCACCAAGTTTGGTGTGCACAATCCAATTACACGCTACATGTATGGCGCTTAATCATGGAGTTTTGGCGGTCTTAGGACTTATAGACCAGGTCTGAAACAGACCAATTGAGCGCTGATGATGGGACGCTTAATCCGATTATGCGCGCCTGTTGGAGCATGCAATTGGGTCTCGAGGCGATCTGAAAGAGGGGAAGTTTGGTCTGACAGGACTGATTGAGCGTTAGTGGTTTGGCGTTCAATCGAATTATGCATGTGGTTCAATGCACATAATTCGGGATTGTCCCGAATCTGGGTCGAGTTCAAGGCGCGAGGCTATTGTTTCAGCCCGCATTTCGACTATATATGATTATTTCAGTATATAGTCCCTGCCTCTAGGGTTATGGGATCTGAGCCACAGAGCTATTGTTTCAGCCTGTGTCCAGCCATATACTATTATTTTAGTATATGGTCCTTACCTTTATAAGATTTGAATCACAAAGCTATTGTTTTAGCCTGTGTTCAGCCATACACTATTGTTTCAATATATGGTCCCTTATTAGGGTCACGGCGTCTAAGCCGCATAGCTATATTTCAGCCTGCATTCAGCCATACGCTATTGTTTCAGTATATGGTCCCCATGTTAGGGTTTCGAAACCCTCAGAGAAGGAAAGTCCTTTTCGAAGAGTCATAGTTGAGGTCAAAGGTTGATCAAACATACTTATATACTCCGAGAGGGTAAAATGGGGGTGTTTACAATGAGGTCATCATCGGTCAATTGTAGATTGCGGATGTTCTCAAAATGTCTTGACCAAATAATAATGGTGGCCATCAAAGCTCCCGAACCTTTAACATCGAACCTTGTGTTGCATAAGGTCATATCTTCAAGTAAATGTCATCGGTGTACTCTGGCTATGAGGTGTGATAACCGAATAGAAGACTTTCGGCTCAGTGCGTCTGCCACCATATTAGCCTTCTCAAGGTAGTACTGGATGGAGTAATCATAATCCTTGAGAAATTCCATCCATCTTTTTTGCCTCATGTTCAAATCTTTTTGGGTGAAAAAGTATTTGAGGCTTTTGTGATCGGTGAATATATCGAAGGTCTCCCCGTAAAGGTAATGCCTCTAAATCTTCAGGGCAAAAATAATTACCGCCAACTCGAGGTCATGAGTCGGATAATTCTTCTCGTGGTCCTTAAGTTGTCGAGAGTCGTAAGCAATGACTCTCTCATTTTGATTCAACACACAGCCCAATTAGTTGTGTGAGGCGTCACAGTATATTGTAAAACCTCCACTGTCTGACGGTATGGTAAGCACTGGTGCAGTGGTCAGCTTGCTCTTAAGCTCTTGAAAACTCCTTTCGCACTGTTCGGTCCACTCAAAGTTGACATCCTTCCTTGTGAGCTGCGTGAGCGGTCCCAAATTCTTGAAAAAAACTTTGACAAATCTTCTATAATAACTGGCTAACCCAAAAAACTTCGTACTTCTATCACTGTCCTTGGTTGTTCCCACTTCACAACAGCCTCAATCTTGGCTGGATCGACTGTTATGCCAGCCTCAGAGACGACATGTCCCAAGAAGTTCAAATAGATGAGGATATCATCCACGAAGACAACCACACACATATCAAGGTATAGTTTGAATGCCATATTCATTAGATCCATGAGCAATGTTGGTGCATTTGTCAACCCAAACGGCATCACTAAAAACTCAATGGCCATACCTTGTGCGAAATGTGGTCTTTGAAATGTCCTTGACTTTGATTTTCAATTGATGATAACCTAACCTCAAATCGATCTTTGAGAAGAATTTCGTGCCTTGTAGCTGGTCGAAGAAGTCATCGATACGAGGAAGTGGATAATGATTCTTGATCGTCAACTTGTTCAATTGACGATAATCTATACAAAGCCGCCTAGAACCATCCTTCTTCTTGACGAACAACACTGGTGCTCCCTACGGAGACACACTAGGTCTGATGAATCCTTTATCTAATAGCTCTTGTAACTACTCCTTAAGTTCCTTCAATTCTGCTGGCGCCACACGGTATGGTGCTTTCGATAACGGCTCGGTACTTGGAGCCAAATCGATTACAAACTCAACTTCCCGATCTGGTGGTAGCTCGGGAGGTCCTCGGGAAATACGTCTAGGAACTCAGATACGACAGGAAAGTCGGCGACATTGATTTCCTTTTCCTATTGACTCTTCACGAATGCGAGGTATCCATAGCATTCGTTGTTCATCAGACACTCTGCTTGGATGGCAAAGATAAATGGAGTGATGTTGGACTTAATGTGTGAAATCGAAAGGATTTTCCCTTTGGAGGGTAAAAAGTAACTACCTTTCAAAGGCAATCGACACTCGCATGATACGTGGATAGCCAGTCCATGCCTAGGATTAGATCAAATCCTTTCATATCCAATAAGATTAGATCGGCCATAGTTTCGTGGTCTTTAATTCGAATGATGACAGATCCGCATACTATGTTTGTATTCACTGAGCTTCCCGTAGGAACTGACACCGCCAAAATGAAGTCTAGTGGTTCAGGTGTGATACTCAATTCGACAGCAAATGGAGAAGTCACAAAAGGGTGATTAGACCGAGGGTTTATCAATACCCGTGCCTTATGAGAACAAATATCACTTTTCTGGTGCATGTGTAAAGTACCTACATTTTAACAGACATAGTTCAGCTAAGTTTTGCTAAGATAGTGTCGTAGCATTCATGGATTATTCTAATTAGAACCACACTTTAAAAGATATTTATCAACTAAAATAATTCAATAATTTAACCATTAATGGTGAAATCATACCTTGGATCACTTCGTTAGTTGCCTAGGCATCTTGTGCCGAGACAATATATGCTCTACCCTGCACTGTAGGCCATGAGGGCCCCTGATTCATTGTCAAAGGTCACTGAGTCATTGCCGGTGTTATCATCCCTTTCTTCCATTCGAGACAATCCCTGATCAAATGCCCTTGCTTGCTGCACTTAAAGCAAGCACCCGTTGTCCACCTACACTCCTTTGTTTTGTGAGGCCTTCCACATTGTGTGCACTTCTCAATGGGTGTGGATGAAGCAGTGAGTGAAGCCGGTTGTCCTTTCGACACGCCAGTAGTAGCTGGATTGGAAGGATGAAACTGTCTCGTAGGTGCCAACCCAGCTGGACTTGAATAGGTGGAATGAGTAGATCGACTCGGTGCTGACATCAAAATCCTCTGTTTCTTACTTGATTGATCAGAAGAATAGGATTGTGTTCGACCCGATCTACTCTTACTCTGTTGCTCTCTCCTTTTAAACATATTTTCACTATCCTGCTCGGCAATTAGGGCCAAGTCTATGACCTCTACATAGGTCTTCAGCTTAAATAATGAAATCCTCTCCTTGCTATTTGGCCTCAAGCCATATTCAAACTTCTTGGCTTTCATCAGTTTCGTAGCAACATGAAGCGGTTCTAATTTTGAAAGCCTCGTAAACTCGGCCTCATATTCACGCATTGTCATCCGGTCCTGTTCCAATGACACGAACTTAACTTCCCATTGATCTCTTACGGCACCAGGAAAGTATTGTTCATTAAACTCATAAACAAACCACGCCCATGTCCATGAGGCACTCGGAATCTCTTGTATTCTGGTTGTCTCTGCAGACTTCCACCAAGCATCTGCTGCTCCGGTCAATTGGAAGGAAACCTAACTAACCTCTTCTTCCTTAGTGCTCAAAATTAACAGAAGGAGCTTCTCCGTTTGGTTCAACCACTTTTCCGCTTCAAGTGGATTCACTTGACTTTGGAAGCTCGGAGGATTCATTCTCCTGGACTCCTAGAATCAGGAAGGTGGGCATCTCGTTGCTAGTTGGGTCATTGTGTTGCCCATGGTCTCCAACAATTTTCCATGTAGCCCATCGCTGCTTCGTCCACCCAATGGAATGGTATTAGTACCACCCAATGGAATAGTGTTAGGGCCAGTGGCGATTCTTTCACCATTTGATGTGCCCTCACCACCCAGAATGTCTCCCATGCGGACCATCCTTGGTCTGCCTCTTCCTCTGACACGTGGGGCCATACTGATCTATCATTGATCGAACAAAATTCCATCAGTACGTATTGTGACAAAATCAGGCCCATCGTTCTATGGAATCATAACCTAAATCCATGTCTCTGATACCAACAGTGACAGCTCGATTTTTCCCACCCGAATAATTGGGAAAAATTGAGCTGTCAAGTGACAATCTAATTTTTCCTTACACCTAATTCTAGGAAAAATCGGATTGTCTGATGCATTCTGACACATACCATTTCTACAGAAGGCCAAAAACATCATATGACACTAACATGAATTCTGTTTCTATACAAAGTGTAAATCAAAATGACAAAATGAACCACCGGTGACGGCCGACCGTCACCTAAATAGTGGTTTCCAAAACTATACAAAGTTAGACATATTTCAATTCAAGTATTTTACTTACAACTACTAGAGTGTACTAAGCCAAAATCTATCTCAAAGTTAGACGGAAAATATTTTTCAGGAGGAAGCTCTTCTTCGGCCTCCGGCGTATAATCAGGATCCTCCTCTAGCTCAGGATCCAGATTCAAATCTAAACCTGTGACATAAGATGTCAGGATGAGCGAATAGTCTAAGCTCAATAGGAAAAAGATCAATGCCAATTCACATTTATCAATTCAAAACATAGATTCGATGACTAAAATCGGAAGCATTATCATAACAAAATTAAATCAACAATGAATTTTCAAAGGTCATTTCATGTTCTAACAGAATTTAAAAGAGCTTTAAATTCAAATCAATATTCAAATAAAATTCAGAAATTTCATATGATTTCGGTTTTCTATTCATTTCTTACGTTGTACACGCTATGCTCAGTTCATCAATGACTTAAATCGTAACTTAAGTAACTTCAACGCAATTATAGCGTTGTTAAGCCAAATTTATTGACAAGAATCCCCCTAACCATCATTGTTCAATGACATTGTCAAAATGTACGATATGAACCGTCGTACTGGTCCAAGGTGGGTGGTATAAACCACCATACCGGTCCATATGTGTATGATATAAACCATCATACCGGTCCATATATGTATGGTACAAACCGCCATACCGGTCCATATGTGAGGATTCGTTCACATAACCTTAAATCATCATGCAATATATACAATGTTTAGAGTTATAACTCAACTAATTTCAGAGTTCGATGGTTCCATATGCAAAAATTCATAGTTCGATATTTCATTTTAAAATTTTAAACATTCTTAATCGATGTTCAGATGCAATGGTTCATGGTTCAGATTCTAATGTTCCAATTAGCATTCAATGATCATATTCGAAGTTCTAATTTCGATGAAACATACATTCATATTTACATTGATCATATCATGGAGTCTATGAATACAACCAAAAATGAAAATTGTGCATTGAGTTTTCCCTACCTTAGGTTCAGAGCCGTTCAAAACGATACGAAGGTCCTTATTGATGGTCTCTCATTCTAGACCTAGATCACATCCAGGTTACACACTACGTGTCAATGATGGAAAAATCTAATGGTTAAAACATTCCCCAACTTTTCCAAAAGAAAACAGGAACCACCCATCAATAGAGAAAATCGCTCGAGTGATTTTCCAAAGGGTAAAAATCTGCTCGAGCAGTTTCTCCAGGTTCCACATGGCACACTAAATTCGCTCGAGTGAATTTTTTCAGATAAATTTTTCCTGGAAAAATTGCTCGAGCGATTTTTCCTCCTTGATTCTGAAGCAAATTCGCTCAAGCGGTTTTGCCCGATTCAGAACACTTTGGGTTTCTTCTTCTTCAAACCCACTTCTCCAAATTTCAACCCAATCCCAATCACGCACCATACATACTTCAATCTAAGCCTAGGAAAGCATTTTCATACTATAACATTACGATGCTCAATTTTTTGATCGCGCGTACATAGCTCACGATAACCATTTTCGCAAAAGGTTTCGACGTCAAGCTCACAGATTCTCACGGTGATCGAAATCAAAACGAAGCTCCACGCTAACATGCAATGATCTTCTTCTTCTCAAGTCACTCACAACATGCTTACGACAATCGGTTCACACTCGTTCTCCCGATTTGGTTCTCACGAGAGGGTTTGAGAAGAGGCTAGAGTGAAGGGAGCTTTCTCTTTATCTTCTCTCTTTCTTACAAAACAAATTATCAAGGATATTTTGTTTTAGTTGGTCCTATGCACTTGGGGTTTATTTGGTATTGAGTCGGCACACCGTGAGTATGTGCACGGGCTTCTTATCAAAGGCTAAATAATGTTCTCTAACTCCAATTTTTTTTCACACCATGTATTCTGATAATTTAATTCTTCTAAATTTCAAGGCGACACTGTGCGCCTTGCCGAACCCCGTATACGAAATCGGACGTGTTCGGATTTGAAAATTTTCGGGATGTTACATACTTTGTCTAAACCATCGTCATTGCAACAAATAATAATAGTAATTCTCTCATTGTCCTTCTTGCGTCCTTCTAATTGCTTCATAGCAAGTGAATGATCTGCTTTCAATCGATAAAATAACTTTGTTTCATCTATATTGTAGATATCCTTCTAATAAAATTGGTCTAGTTTAGCTCGTATTCTCAGTAAAACATTTTCAATGTTCACTATGACAACTGAACCACTATCACCAAACCATCCGTAAGACTTAATTACATGTCTTGCCTTGAACCGAACTAGCCCACCACTTAAAAAGTTGAATTCTAGATTAGTTTAACTATACAATTTTTTGCAAAAACTCTTTTGCTTTGTCATAATCACTTTTTCTTGATAGTGAAGAAACGACTCATACAATACTTTTTTTCACTCATGATATTTTTCTGATTTGTGTCTCTTAACATTACTATTTTTCATCTCATTTGACAAATATTCTAGTAACTTTTTAAGGGTTTTTTATATTGTTGATTGAGCGATGGAAAGAAAAAACTTATGTTGAACCCATTGTTGCAAGTCTTTTTATTAGAAGAGGGATGCTCATTTTTATACTCACACATTGTTCTCATCTCATCGGTCAATGTAGATTTTTTTACTCCTTTCAAATGAGACGTCATAGATATGCAAATTGTAGTGATTTGGAATCTAAGAGTAAAACTAATGACTATTTATGGATATTATATTCTATATACATGAAATATCTTAAAACCCTTTATCTTCTAGGGCATTAGATTTTGAAGCCACATCCATTGTATGTAGTACTTACTGTATTAACTTTTATGTATGTACATTAATGTATGTACTTTTGAGCTTCTATGTACACACATATTAATTTTTGACCAAATCCATTATTTTTTTATTTATAAATCATACGTGTATCTTGGTCAAAAAATAATACATGTACAAGTACTAAAAATATAAAACTCTTTTTAAATTAATAAATATTTATTTATCGATAAACTAATAAATTAATAAATTATTAATTTATTGATAAATAAATAATCACTCTAAAATAATAATTTTGTTTAATCCCAAGAGTATTATTTAATAGGGTTTTACTGCACTCTTAGACTTTTAATGTGTGTTTGGATACAAGGAAAATGACGGATTTTTAAGGCCCGAATTTATAAATCCAACATTTTGTAGCGCCTGGCTTGTAAACAAGGGTACAAATAAATCCTAACTACCTTGATTTTTCGAAAGTAAAATCCGAGGGGGACTCTCGCATTTGATTTTACGAGTCTCTCAAAAAAGTAAGGATAAGCGCCCGTTCATATCCAAGGAAATGAACAGACATAATCGCTCTAATAGGCACACAAAGTTTCTCGCGGCGAGTGCACGTGTGAAGTGCAATATGTGCCTTAAAAGCGTCCATTGCGTCATTCGCACTTCTCACACACGCACGCGTGTGAGATCGCGGCTGCAAAGTGCCGCTATGGGCATTCTTTCAATAGTTAACCTAAACATTATAGAAGGTAAGTCCCTATATATATAATAAGAAATGTTCTTGTAAGCAAGCGAGGTAGGACTATTTATTTCTTCTAGCACACTTCAAATTTTAGGTGAGAATTGTTTCCTTCAAATACTTTTCAAATTTCAAAGCACTTTTGACTAAAGTATTGGCAAAATCAACTTTCCCACATAGAACCATGAGACAATCGAACAATTTATATTTAAGTCACAACTTTAATCAAAGTAATAAATAATATATATTTATTTGATAAAATATATAACACATTTAGCACCTACAACTTCTTTTTTCAAAGGTATTTTCTTTTCAATCAAAGATGCTTTCTTTGAAACTTGGGTATCATATGCTACCGTTGACTACTTTGAATTAGATAATGGAGATCGTTTTTCATGTCAATCTTCCATATAATAAATCTTGACATATGTGCTATCACCTTACGATCAAATTTTGATTCCACTTGAAACCCCTCATAAGATATGAATTCAGCTGTCAGTGTAGGACTCATTTTTTTGTAGTAGAACATAATCACTGGTATCAAACTTTATTCTTGAATCGCATTTCGGGATGCCGACCACGTGGAATCAAAATCTAACTCTCGTATGAGCACCACCTCTAGATCTATTGTATATTTGTATCAAGCATTTACGACAAAAACCCGTCTCCATCGACTCATTCAAAGTAGTCAAAGTTTTAGAAACACAAAACTCAGAGTTGTGAAGGAAGAATCTTCAGTTAAAACAGAGGTACCTTTTCTAAACATACATAACCCACGAACTCCTGCCTCTCATGTCTTGGAGGCGCACGAAATGAATGCCCTCCGGTCTCTCTCTCTCTCTCTCCTATTGTTTTAGGTTCCAACAAATCAGCCTCCTACAAGTCCTCAAATCATATACGCCCCACTCTCAGTCTCTCTTATCTTTCCCATTTTATACTAATTAGGCTATCCAACCACTAAAAATTAAAGGAATCTTGTGGATTTCTATAAGCTCAGAAACCATAGGATTTTATAGGCTTTATAAATCCAAATCCCTCATTTTTCTAATGTTTTATCCAAACAGGCCCATGGTTACTTCATAAATATATAATAAGATAGTATGTGACCTAAAATAGTGTCATAAGTATAAAACCAAGACCATTTTCGTCTTAAGAGTGCACAAGTTGTACAACCCTTACAAATTCATATAAAATTTTGAAGGCATGAACTTTCCTCCACCTTGGGCGAATATGATGTCGAGATGGACGAGATTTTACCATCTCGATCGAATCAAAACACAGTAGGCTTGATTCCGAAGCAAGCCCGAGACATCGTACCTAATTCGATCGAATCAAAACACAGTAGGCGTGATTCCAAAGCATGCCCGAGACATCGCACCTAATTCGATCAAATCAAAACACAGTAGGCGTGATTCCGAAGCATGCCCGAGACATCGCACCTAATTCGATCGAATCAAAACACAGTAGGCGTGATTCCGAAGCATGCCTGAGACATCGTACCTAATTCCTCTCAGGCATGCCCAAGTTGTGAAACATCTGTCCCAAGATTATCTCATATCCAATGGCTGCAAATAAACACGAATTCAGATTCAATCAGTTGAACCTGATCATTGCCCACTGAGACTGAGTTCATCGTCTGCAATGAGGTATAAAAATCCTACTTATCCAAGCGTCAAGCTCCTTACTCTTGGGAGAAGTGCTACTATGATTTTCACCAACTAATCACTTTGACGAAAGGACAGTTTTATACGGTAGACAAATTTTTATAGAAAATTTTGCAGGCAGTTTATATGGCGCAACGTGACGTGATTGGAAGCATACATAGTGGGGTCCAAGCACTATATTCACTCATGTCATGCCACATAAGTTGTCTGCAATATTATCTATTAAAAATTGTCCACCGTTTATAATTTTCCTTGAAGAAATGCACTTCTATAATGGGATCAAACACTATGAAAATAAATGGTTAAAAATATATTTAGAGATTAACTTTCATTTTTTTATAGTGGAACACTTTTTCGCATTGATCACAGAGTAGAATTAGCGGTTTTGGTTGATCTAATGGTGGCACGCTATACATCTACTTTGCAGCAACCTGTATGAAATCAACAAGTTGGGATTTGGTAATTATTCGGCAAAGGCTAAAAATTCATAAGAAGAAGAAAAATATAGGTCATTGTGGAAAAAATTTCAAAAAATAGTCATTTACAAACTTACGGTGGGTCATGGGGACGAACAGATACATAGAGACGACTTCTTTTAGTTTTTCTTTTGGGATTGTACCTTTATATCAACTCAAAATCAGGTTTCACATGTTTAAGCTGATGAATGCTTTAAATCAGACGATAGAGATAATTTTTCATCCCACTCTTCCACAGAATGAATCTTGAGATCATGGGTATTTCAGCAGACGGTCAGATTTGATTTCATGTGGCACACATTTTGTGTGACAGCCCGGATTTCGGCATCCCGAAACTCATGCCATCAGCAAGACCCTCGAGGCCGTGTCCTATAATTCTGAACGGAGCATTGGTATATCCCAGCCAAATACTACAAATAAGGCACATGCATCCACTCTAAAAAGTACTCATGCATTCAAAGTAAAAAGAGTCTCTAAAGACAAATTCTTGTCTCATGCCAATTCATGGGCATAAGAACTGACCCAAACCGTTGGTGATAACTGTTCGCCACAGACAGTTTGTCAAAAGAATAAAAGTATTTAATTACATTCAAATAAAGAAGCTTGACATACCAAGCCGTACTTAATACTCTTAAATCACTTTCAAAGTACGCAATGGGTCTCCTAGAAGAATTCCTCAGGAGGAGGCTCTGACTCTTCTGTGGGCACGTAATCCGAATCCCCTAGATCAATGTCTCCAGAAGTCTCCGCTGCCACTTGTCCTGGACCTGCGACATATAGTCAAACACTACGTCAAAAAGCCAAAAAAACCACTACCCTAAACAGTTGTAAAAAAAGGAGTGATTTTTTTTTACCACTATACAAAACAGTGGTTTATGAACTTCAACAACGACTGCTCTTAACAGTCATAGAAACAACACTACTGTTTTGAGCAGTGGTTTTTTTATGTAAAATTTTTTTTTAAAAAATACTTTTAAAAAAAAAAAAAAAAAATACGTCAACGATTTTTTATGCAATTTTTTTTATGTTTTTTTTAATGCAATTTTTTTATGCTTTTTTTTAATATAATTTTTTTTTTTTTAATGCTTTTTTTAATACAATTTTTTTAATAATTTTTTTTAATGCTTTTAAAAAAATTATATAAAGAAAAAAAATTATTAATCTAATATTTAAACGCATCCATTCAACTCAAATGCAAATTATGCAATGTCATTAATAAAATAAATAAATGTCCAATTCTTTTATTCAAATAAAAGATTGCAGCTCAACTTATGATTTAACATTTCAAATCAGCCAAACATTTTAAACTTTAAGAACCCCATGACCCATTTTCAAAATAAAAGAAAAAAATATATAAATTTGCTTTGCCTCTCTTGTCAAGTGTCTCCGTCCCCTAGTGATCCATTTGAGGTGAGCTTCAAATCAGAAAGCTTTGCCTGAAATAATAAAAACAAAATTAATTCTATTAGTAGAAAATATAAAAAAATATAACATAATTTATTTCAAGTTAAAAATAATGACTTCAATGAACAAAATAGCCACACCTAAAGGTTTTTTATGAAGAATCTGAATAAAATAAAAAATGATAAAATAATAAATAAAAAATAAAAAAAATCGAACCACATCACAAATAAGTCTATTGCTCGCTCCACTATTTATTTTTTTTAGATATATAATCTATATTTCCTTTTGGTAAACTAATTTTCTTCTCATTATCGATAAGAAAAAAAGAAATAAATATGTGAGTAAAATATGTTTGTAAATGAATTCCCAAATACCTTTTTGGTAAGGTGTCTAGATTTCCTTTTTGATAAGGAGTGCATTTAATTTCACCAATTTCTTTTGCTAGCTAAAGTTATCTACCTCTCATAAACGGTCAAAACTCATTTCATATTTCAATACCTCTTAGAATTTCTAAGGAAGTAAACCGCATAAACTATTGTTAAACTCTGGCAAGAATCAGAGTTCCTGAAGCAGTACTCTGGTGCATGAACAGCAATTCTCACTCTCTGCATCCAGTCAAGTGTAGGTCCAGGTTGTGCCCCTTGGACTCCTTTCTGTCCTGCATTAATTCCATGTTAGTAGGAGACTCTCGGAAGCACTAAGCATCTCCAAAAATCAGCTTTGATGCTATATAATACATGCTAGAAAAGCGAACAACAAACTTCTTCAGCTTTGATTGACCTGTTTCTTACAGCCACATCTTCCACATAACGATCCATAGACTATTCTTGCTACTTGAGATTTTTTCGGTTTCATCCGTTCATTTGTTCTGAGCCTAGTTGCTTGCATAGTCACCAAGACGGACTACGGGAATAAAACTGCAAGGGAAAAAATTCAGAAAGAAAACAAAGCAAAGGAGAAGGGCAAAAATTCGGAGTACGGGAAGAGACAAAAGAAAAATCGCCAAAAAAAAAAAACCAGTAAAAAGGGAAAGCACGGGAAAAAAGGAAAAAAAGGAGCCATTACTTGCACTAAGAAAGTTGGCCCTTGCAACAAATTTAAATAAAGACTAGAAATAGTGAATTCCCCATCCAGTGGTTTTGTTGTACGAACATAGAATCCACCTAACCAAAGTGCCTGCAAAATATATCAACAATTTCAACTTTTATATAGACAGACTAAAGACTCTAAGGAAGATTAGAGTGTCATCAATAAAAAGGAGAATAATGGAATTCTCTACTAACAAGATCAGTAAGTTCTTTGTTAGTGCAAGATGCATCGCATTGAGGACTAAATTGTTCGTCCAATGAGAAAATATGGACCTCATCCTCGCCTGAAACAAAATAAATTGTTAACCACTAGCAAAAAGCAAACAATATAATCATCGATGAAAAAATCTACATCACATAAATTAAGTTCCTCAAGCAAACAATATTGTATCCTGCATATGTAAATAGATCTGATTTCTGGCAAACATCATACATGCAAGTCACTGATATCAACAGATAAATCAATAAAATGACCACTAATTTGCCTTACTTCCAACTTTCCATCCTGAGCGCAGCAAAATAAATTACAAAATCATCTCTAGAGCCAAACAAATCTTGGTTAAGAATAAATGTAATTACAACAAGCGAGCAGAAAGAGGAAAATAATACCTCATACTCTGAGGCTGGAGTTCTTAGGTTCTCCTCTACTTTTGAAAAAGAAATATCCTCAACCTGTACACTATCACCCCCCTTTTCCACCACATGGGACGGAATATGATCTGGCCACAAACCAATGGTATCAGCTCCAACAACAGCAGAAGATTCTTGTTGCATTTCCTCTTCAAAATCAATTTGGGAATCAACATGACCAATAGCACCTCCCTCAATCTTTGAAGGCGGAAAATAGTAGGTTCTAGGATCCGCCTTTGTAAGTGGACGAGAAAAAGCAATATGGTCCTGGTCCATAAGAGAAACATTGTTTCGGACAAACTCATTTTGTGCCAAATTTCGGAAAAATGACCAGCTCTGAGGTTTAGGATTCTACATGTTTAAGCTCAATCCAACTTCATCACTACTTAGTGGACTTATACCAGAGGTATCTTCAGCTATTCTTGTCTTGGAAAATATGCCAGAGAGTAGATCAGGAGGGAATCCCTCGTTGATATCAATAAGAAAATCTCTCTTCTCTGGAGCAAGAGCATGAACAGAAGATTGCTCTTGAGAAACAACTCCAGTAGAGCTATCTGCCCAAGCAAAAGGAGGCATCCCCATATCTTTATTACTCTCAGTAGCATTGGTTGCAATCTCTCCCCATTGAATTTCTGGCAGATTGGAAGAAGGATCTTGCTGCTTTGCAGAAGTTTTTGGACTTGCATAGGGAGGTTCCAGTTCAGTTCCATCTGATTGGTTACCAACATTTGAGTAAATTTCTCCTGGTTTAGTCATATTGGTTTCATGCCTTGCCTTACGCTCTTTCACAGTATCCTTACCATCAACAGGGGTCAACAGTGTGTGGTTCAGCTCAGCATTCTAAACCTTCTTCCCCAATCTGAAGCCGTCTTTATCATTTGAAAGTTCAAGTTGGTCATTTGCTGTTCGTGTCACTGGGTTGATGACAGCTTCTTTCGGACCATGTATATTCTGCTTGAGCATGGATTCACTCCCGCCTACCACTTCGGCATGATGAGCAAAAATTGAAGACTCCATCCCATCAACTTGATTCCTTTGAGATATTGATTCAGCCAAGTCTTTATATTTTTCAAATTGAATCAATCCCTCTTCAATGGTGGGTGGGTTCACATACAGTGGTTTTTCTGATAAGATGGACTGCTCAGCCTGGGAAATAGGATTAGCTTCAACAGATTCAGTAATAGGTTCTTGTTGCGCTAAGCTGGAACGTGAGTGAGGTATCAAATACTGAGAACCCATGGAATCATCAGATTTTGATAACTGATTTCGTAACTCTGGCTGCTCACGTGGAATCCTCTCAGACTGAAAGACCCTCTGAGGAAGTAAAGCTGGCTCAAAGTAGCTAAAATCAGTCGAGTCAGCCTCAGAGTTGGCAAACCCTGGAGCAAATGTTCCACCAGATATGTAGTAATGGTCATCTTCATTAAGCTCAAGATTTTGGTCAGCAGACATAGAATCATATGGTGTTGACACTTGGGCAGGATCCTGATCCTTCCCATGATATTTTGACGACAACAGATGTGTTTTACTCTCTGGTGCAGAAGGATCTATAGACACTTCTTCAGCTGAAAAATTGTTTGAAACTGAAACATCATACTGCTGCTGCATAGGAGCTAAGAAATCATTTTCTAATGATTGCATTTGTTCAAGGTCATTCTTTTGCTGGTTTGAACCATCTCCTTTCAATTTTAACCCTGAAGGCACTTCTGAATCCTGTACTTTGAAGCCGCTGTAAAGCCCTCCTTGCTGAAGAGACATTAGCTGCTCATGGAAAGCCATAGGTACTGAGCTTCCTCCAAACTGTCCATAAGAAGAATTGTAGCCATATTGAGAAGGAACAAATGAGGGAATGGAAGCCTGGCTATTCACATCGTGGAAGCTATCATGAGGGTGAACAGCAGAGAACGGGTGGTGCTCACTCCCCACATTATGCATTATCTGATCCTGATAAGATGGTGCCTGAGTTTCATACTCACTCAAACTCGCCTGCTTTGCTAGAGTTGTCGGAGGATGCATCAAGGTGCCTGTTAAAGGTGCAGTGCTAGTTCCAACTGAAGCTGCAGAGGAACTTTATCTTTTTTGATGAGTTACTGCCAGCACATGAAGAGGTATACCCTAGAGTAATTCCTCGACTACTGCCATCCCCTGATGCACTACGTGGTACCGATCGCACAGATTCGTGGTGAGCTTTGTTGTCAATCCCAAAACTGTCCTTCTCAAACTCAATATTCCGTCCTCTTTCTACTCTGGACATCATTGAAACATCTGACCCACTTTCAGAATCCATATGTTTAATGCCCAAAATTCCTTTCAAATCCATATAACCAGTGGTATTGTTCTGATCTCCAGCTGCATTAGGGGTGTTAGGCTTTCTAGAATGAGCCTGTTCTTGCATAAATTCGTAAGAAAACTCCTCACCTGTCTGACTGGCATAATTCAGCATGGGCTTAACTCCACTCGTTATACCAAATCCTGGAGCTCTCACATTATTATTAATGGGACCCGGGGGATCTTGTAGAAACCTCTGACTTGAAGGAACAAGCCCCTCAATTCTTGTTTCCTCAGAGCCATGCTGAAACTGATCATTTGAATGTTCCATCATCCCTCCTTCTGATTTTCTCTCCATTTAAGTCAATTTAAGTGGGGATGTACCCCCCAAGTGAGACTACAATCAGGACCATATGAAATCCATATACAACCAACTGTTTCCAACATGTAAACAATTACAAACTTCTTGTTTATATGTCACCCCCTACTCGCTCTAACAGCAGAGACTTTGAGTTGCTCAAACAGGGGTTTTGAAACAGGAAATGAGCTCTTGCTGATTTCCCATGTCAGTGACCCTGGTTGAGCTGTCTGCTAGATCAACCTTATCATGAAGAGTAAGCAAGTTTCTATTGCAATCTTGATCAAAATCTAAAATTACTCGAACAAATCACGAACCAAAGTGAATTTAACTGAAACAAACACGAAGACCATATCCGGGCTTCTATTGTCAGAGAAAATGTTGGCAGACCTTCACAAAAGATGAAAACCAAATGTTATTGATAAAAGATAAACTCATATATTCAATCATTCCAGTGAAAAGAAATAGGAATAGAGAGTGTCAAAATCATAAAAATTACATCCAATCTCATAATAAAAGAGATATTTACAAAACAAAAGCCTTTATTCTCATGCGCATTTCAAGAAAAGCAAGAGAAGAATATACAGAGGGTAAGGAATCTTTTGGAGTTGCTTGTTTGAGTTAATATTTTGGATACAAATTTGAGAGTTAGAAAAAATAATTTTGCTCTTGAAAATGCAAAAGTGGGTGTAACATTATGGTCCTCAGACCCATCACGTTACAGCTCTTTTTAGAAACAATGGGAGATTTTGATAAGACTAGTTTTAGGGACCCTAAAGTTATATATTTGGGCATGACTCCCCTCGCTGTCATTTTTTTTTGATCGATCTCCTCACCGTCATTTAAACACCAAAATGGTGGGTAAATGATCTTACACCATTGGTGGTTTGGGATGTGGGTAATTCATACCATCAAAGTGATATATCATACATTGAAGAGCAATAGGCCAAAAAATTAAACTTTTTGAGAGATTTTAACCATCCAATTTGTTGACTATAAAATTAATTGTTGTTAGTAGATGAGCAGCCTGAACACAAAGTGGTTAAAAGTGTATTTTCATTTATTTCAGGCTCATAAATATATGCACTTGTCCCATGATCAAACCGATTTGGTGAAGGAAATTTATTTCAGGCTCATAAAAAATAAATAAATAAATAAATATATATATATATATATATATATATATATATATATATATATATATATATATATGGAAAGCTCTGGGAGTCCTCTATAGTCTTCCTTCATTTTACTTAGTCAAATTGAAAGTGTACCAATATTTATAGCCCACGTTCCGATCAGGGGTCTATTATGACAGAAAATAGAGTTTAATTTATAGTGGCCCGGTAAGGGAAATATTTGACTCTTTATATGTACTGATTTGAATCAGTTGTTTTGGGCAGATAATAAACTATATGGGCCTTAACCCAGAATTTTTGTGGACCTTTATCAAAAAGGTTTTTCATGAAATTAACAATAAAAAGATTAACAATCAAAAGGTTTTTCATGCACTCAAGTGCCCATTACTCAACAAGAGATTGGCAAAAATGGTAAATATTTAGTATCAAATATTAACATTTACTCGTATAGAGACCTTATTGATGCCTATAAGAGAGGGAAATTGAAAATTTTGAAATCACACATTCCATCTGTGAAGAAGGAACAATGAATCAAATAATAAAGATGCAGAGCCAGAAGTTAAGGGGCCTATTTGAAATCACACGTAAATGCCGGATTGCATTTACGTGTTGATGGTTAATTTTAGATTGGCTTTTCACAAATCTTATTCATTAAGATACCATGTACTGCTCGTGCTGGGCTGAAATATTGGAGCAGTTTTTGTCTACGCTCTGCTACAGAAATCAGAAGATACTAAAAGGCTTATACTACCTTTGGAGCAAGGCTGTGATCATAACCAAAGGCTAAAGACAACTGACTGGCAATGAAGCCAAAATGAGCTGCGGGTGGGTGCATGTATCAATTGTCATGATGCAACCCAAGGCCATTGTAAACAGGTTGGTGGCACGAACATCTAGCCCATGGTGAGCCAGCCTGGCCCATTTGTACACCTGCAAACATAATGAACTTGACAGATTATACAAAAATCTAACTTCTTGAAAGACTGAAATTAACCTTTAGATTAAGAACAGAATTGAATCGGCAAGCATAAATTAAAAACCAAATAAAACAAACAAATGCAATCTGAGTTATAAATTTTAGGCTAAAAGTAAACATATTTTGCACTGGGCCTAGAACAAAATAACATGTATATAAATTAACTAAATAGAAAATGAGGCAACGCTACCCTCTTAAAATCCTTAAAAAGCATAATCCTTGAAGAATCGCCAATATAAAACCATAGCCATGGATGTTAATATACTAAAAAAGGTTGGTTAACAAAAATATAGGGTGGTTGCTGCACCAGCATCAGCTTATAGCAAAAATTGACAACCAATTGATTGGAGTACGCTTTCTTTAGGTTTAGGGCTAGAAAAAATGAAATCGGAGCCAGAGAAGAGGTGGAGGAGATTAGGTCGAGTGGAGGAGATGCAGGCCAGAGATCTCTAAGGGATTTGTATGGAATCGAAGTCTGAGAGGAGAGGTTCGAAGCGATTTCTCGTCCTTCTTCGCTGAGAAGCAAATTTTGTGATGCGGAGAGTAGAAAGGAGCGGAGGGTTTCGTTGTTTGTGATCTGGCATCCGCACCTCCTCAAATTCATCAACAAATAAATGAATCAGCAGCCGGAGCATTTCTTCACGCGGATCAGTGGAGAAAATGGATTAGGGTTTCATGTTTTACAGAGAGGGAGAGGGAGAAGGAGAAGGAGAGAGAGGACTAGGGTTGCAAATGACAAAAGAACAAGGTGATATAAATTTATACCGTATGATTAGTGGGTCAGCTGCGTGGGTCGGGCCAAATTCGAACCTCTAGAGTGGTTTTACTCCCACGGTGATATAAGCGGTGGTTCTTTTCATACCTCTAAAAGTTGTTTTTCTCCCATTTTAACGTAGTGTAAGGGGGGTGAGCTACATCCTAGCTCAGTAGGGAAACACAGTGAACATATAGATCAAGCTCTCACATGTATGTTAAAAACATATAGCATTGAGCCCCGATGGAATACCCACCATCGTCGTCTAAATAGACACTTGTTATGTATTACAATTCAATACTACCCAGGCCCCTTTCTCTTAGGCGGCGGGGTCTATTCTCAATTCAACATCCCTGGGATGTGCTAGGATGTACGGTTTGGCCGTCGTACCGGTCACGGATATCCTGCCGAGTCAGTCGTGAGTATCCCGCCACGTCGGTGGGGTATTCTAATTAAACCTTAAATAATAAAAATATAAAGTGCGCTCTACATATAGTTATTCACCGTGATTGTGCTAATTTTATTACATTAGGCCTTATCGTTCTTCTTTTGTTCATCATTTGGTTTCATCTGCATCCCTGAGATGATACTGGTTTAATGCATCATTCAGATGCCCATTGGTACAATTCTACGTCCTCTTGGGACTTCATGACCTCCATTTAGATTCACACACGCACACACATGTTGGAAACACATTTAATATGACTATTCTCTTGAACTACTCTATATGATTGAAATACTCAACATACATGATTTTGAATGATTAAAATACATGTTTCAAGATAGTCCCTACCTCAAGTACGATCCAACGCGCTCCTTTCTCGTTGAGGCTTACGCGTAACAACTCACATCACACCTATATTGTATGTGACACGAATTTACTCAGAAAGGTCTCTAGAACCCTTGGAAACACAGCTCTCATAAGTTACACTAAAGAAATGAGAAAGCTGGATAATTCCTCGCGCGAGCGGTTATTTAGCCTCGCTCGAGTGGTCATTATTCATCGCTCGAGCGAGCACTATTCATCGCTCGAGCGGTCATTATTTATCGCTCGAGCGAGCACTATTCATTGCTCGAGTGGTTATAATTCAAGATACCTGGAGCTCTAAGCGATGCCTCGCTCGAGCGATCTCCTCCTTCACTGTGGGTCTCGCTCGAGCGAGTCTAGGATGCGAATATACTTAGAATATTCTCTCAGCCCTCACTCGAGCGAGCCATTTAGACCGCTCGAGCAAGCCACGAAAAGATGTATGTTCTCATTCTATTTGAGAACTATCACCTTCTTCATGAGAGACCTAATAGTGTCAAAAATCATTCGTCCTCTAGTTTAAACTCTATTTAAACATCCATAAACATCTAAATCATACCTTACTCGATAGGTCTCCTATAGTTTGATCCGAGCTTCGTCTAATCGTGAAGATCTTCAAGGTTCTTTATAGCTAAAAAAAACAAACGAACCTCTCCTACTCTTTTGTAAACCTTCTCCTCTAAACCTTCTCATCTTTCTCCCTATTTTTCCTTCTTTCTATCTATGTTAATTTAGGTTACGTAGGAGAGACTCTCCTCCCCACTTTCACTTATATAGTGAAAGCTAGAAAATTCCACACATACACACATAGTGTGTATATGTAGTTTTTGGTTTCCTTGTGAATCACAATTACGCGTGCAAGATATGTGATACACGTGCACGGTATGTGAGGTGCACGGTTCCCAAACATCTGGGAT
Source organism: Chloranthus sessilifolius (assembly GCA_021018995.1). Classification (NCBI taxonomy): domain Eukaryota; kingdom Viridiplantae; phylum Streptophyta; class Magnoliopsida; order Chloranthales; family Chloranthaceae; genus Chloranthus; species Chloranthus sessilifolius. The sequence continues at coordinate 24,062,336 of CM037597.1, read as the reverse complement.
TATGACATTCACTCCACCTTATAAAATTTTCTTCCTCGAAAATTGACGACACAGCAAGAGTTAAATATGATTATATAAAAAAAAAAAAAAAAAAAAAATCGTACAGACGTTTGTAGTAACACACTCAAGCAATCATAATTAAATAATTCAATATATGGTCCAATGACCCGAGATCATACCTGCATGGAAAATATTTTTAATCTATACAAAATAAGAAGGCAGTCGTATCAATCAGCTTAGAATTCTCTTAACGGCTGTAAGCAGAATGACATTCATTCTACTCCAATTTATGAGAACCTGCACTAGGATTTTTTTTTTATACAACTACACAATCGATTATACACACGCACATTGCATCAAATAGATTTATTTAATCGAAATTTATGCACAATTGAAAATCGAAATTTATGCACATTGTGACAACCATGTCACAATTGTTTCAAATAAAAAAAAAATTCCACCTCAAAATCACGAATTATTACATTGAAAGTCACAAAATTTTGAATAAAAGATGACGACCTAGTTGTCACTCTGCTCATACTCCTCATCATCGTCTTCATCATCCTCGTCATCATCGTCCTCGACAACTCCCCTGGCGGTAGCGGCACCCGCTGTAGTGCTCCTCGTAGCAGGGCCGGAGCTAGATGCTCCAAATATAGCACCTCGCATAGCAGCAATGCGCTCCCTGTATGTCTGCGGGTACGCATAGCCCATGAGGTCTATGAGTAGCGCCTCCTAGAACTGCTGGTGTAATCTGATCTCCCGCCCCTGCTGGAGGATCTCTCTCATCATATCGCTGTCGGTGTTAGGTAGGGGCTGTGAAGATGAAGTAGAGGGAGCAGTCAGTCCCGCCAATGGTTGCTGCGTTGCTCGTCGAGAAATTTGACGATCTCTCTTCTTATTGACACTAGTTTGAAGGCTCTTTAGATTTCGACTTAAGTCTTGGGCGAGGAATGGAATGATGTTGTCGGTGAGCACAAGTTCATTCGTCTTGATTTGAAATCCCTCCTTCCCATTTCGTGATTCGAGGAGTCAGGAAATCAAACGCGCATAGGGTAATTGGTTTATCGGTGGAGGAATAGCACCCCTTAGGTTTCTTTTGTGGGCATGCACCATGCCCTTGATGACCACCATCGGAGCGCTAAACCACCTATTGTGGAAAGCGGAGTGTAGAGCCCGCAAAATTGTCTCGTGGCGCTCTTGGTCATGACCGGTCGGGTGTAGATTTTTCTTAAATATAATATCTAGAAACCACATGCGTGGCTGTAATTGGGATCGGGTGATTGATTGGCCTAATGCGGTGGCGCCGCCGGTAATGTCGGCAATAATGGTCAGGAAACCTACGTTCCCAGAAAAAGGTGGCAGAGAAAGGGGGTTTGGTGTGTAGGTGTCGGGGCAATGCATGACGAATGAGACATCGGCGCTGCCAAAAATCAGTTCTTTCCCGTCAATGGTGACGAGGATTGAATCCTCAGTCGCGTTGGTCTTGAGTGTTTGGTAGAATAACTTAACGAGCCTCGGATAGTACCGATCTCCAAAATGGGTCAACAGTGGTCGTAGACGGTTGTTTGTAAGGAAATCCGAAGTCCATTGGGTGGACGTCGGATCCCCAAAACAAGAGGGATGGATCTCTCATTCATTTTCAAAAACCTTCGATCCCCACCATTCATTTAATTGGATTGGGGTAGGAGGTGTGGATGTTTGTGGTTGTGGTGTCTGTGGCGCTTGATTGCGCGATGATGGCGATCGAATCGCCACCCGTTTCCTAGGTTGGGTGTTAGGGCTGTGGGATGCCATTGATATTTAGGAAGAGTTTGTAAATGAAAGAAAAATAAGAGTAGTGAAATTTTTACCTTTTTGAACGTTTTTGACGGATTGGATCGTCCGAATCCGGCTTGAATCGGATGGAAAAAGCTTGGAGATCGAAAGAAAAGCCCTAACTCTCGCTCAGTAGTCTCTCGTGTGAAGATGAAATAAAAGAATAGAACTTCGCCCATATATATACTCTGACCTCGCTCGAGCGGTTATAATATCTCGCTCGAGCGGTCAAAATGCCTCGCTCGAGCGAGCAATAGTCATCGCTCGAGCGAGAGAAGTTCATGATTTTATATGGCTCGCTCGAGCGAGCATAAGTGGTCGCTCGAGCGAGCCCAGAAACGTTTTTCTGGTGCTCTTTTGTTCGTTTCTTGTCAATAGTCCTCACCACTAGTCAATATGCTAAAAGTTTAACAAAAGGTTGGTTCTATCATAACTTAGAGTCAATATACTAAAATTTTCAACAAAATTCAATCATTTATAGAGAAAAAAAAATATAGACTTTCATACTACCAACCATTACACATTATTAATTTGAATAGGACTAATTAGTTGGCAATTTCGAACAATTGGGATATTGTTCTCTGACATCCGCCTCACGTTCCCATGTTGCTTCTTCGACCGGGTGGTTCTTCCATCGGACAAGCACTAAGGGAATAACTTTTGTTTGTAATACTTGTTCCTTTCGATCCAAAATTTCCACCGGCTCTTCGATCATTGTCATATCTTCATGCATCTCAAATGATTGGTCGCTCAACACGTTATCAGGACCATTAAGATATTTCCTTAGCATCGATACGTGAAACACATTGTGTACTTGATCAAATAACGGTGGCAATCCAATGCGATAAGCAACTTCCCCTACTTGACCCAAAACTTCAAACGGTCCAAGATAGCGGAGACTTAGCTTCCCTCTCTTTCCGAACCTCATCACGCCCTTCATAGGCGATACCTTCACGAAAACATGTTCTCCCACCTTAAAGTCTACGCTCATCCGCTTGATATCAGCGTAGCTTTTCTGTCTGCTTAGAGCCGCCTTTAGTCTTTCTCTGATCATGCGGACAATAGCGGCGTTATCTTCAAGTTACTCGGGTCGCAAAATAAATTTTTTGCCAGTTTCCTCCCAATTGATTGGCGATTTACATCGCCTTCCGTACAAGGCTTCATACGGTGCCATCCCAATGCTCGTCTGAAAATTGTTATTACATGCAAACTCAATCAATGGTAGGTGTTGATCCCACGATCCTTGTAATTCTAACATGCATGCCCTAAGCATGTCTTCAATGATTTGATTGACCCTCTCAGTCTGTCCGTCGGTTTGTGGATGGAATGTCGTACTGAAATCTAATCTCGTTCCCATTCCTTCTTAAAATTTCTTCCAAAACTTTGATGTATACAATGGGTCCTGGTTTGAAACGATGCTACTCGAAATCCCATGAAAACGGACAATCTCTTTCATATACAGCTCTGCCAGTCTTCCCGCCGTGTACATCATGTGATAAGGCAAGAAGTGTGTTGACTTGATCAATCGATCGACCACCACCCAAATGGCATTGTACTTCTTTGCAGTACGTGGTAGTCCAACTATGAAGTCCATGGAGACCAATTCCCACTTTCATTCCGGTATGGGTAGGGGTTGCAATAGACCTGCGGGGTGTCTATGATCGATCTTCACTTGTTGGCACGTCAAACACCGCGACACGTACTCTGCCACATCTTGCTTCAAACCTCTCCACCAGTAATTCTTTTTTAGATCTTGATACATTTTCGTGCTCCCCGAGTGGATAGTATAGCTTGACTTGTGGGATTCATCAAGAATCGTTCGTCGTAAATCGGTATTGTCTGGAATACAGAGACGACCCTTGAACAATAAGGAATCATCCTGCTTAATTGAAAACTCAGATCTAATGCCTTCAGTTACATCTTGACATATCTTGGTTAGTACTAGGTCTTCCATCTGTAGTTCTCGTATATGTTCGAATATCACCGGTTTCACTGATATGTTGGCCAAAAAGGCTCCTGTAGCTTGCGACTGGATGTTCGCACCATATAGTGCCAGATCTTCAAGTAATTTCCATCAGTGCCTTCCCAAAATTAAACTTGCTAACTGCGCTGAATTCTTCCGACTCAAGGCATCGGCTACCACGTTAGCCTTACCTGGATGGTACTGTATGGAACTGTCATAGTCTTTGAGAAATTCCATCCATCTGCGCTGCCTCATGTTAAGTTCCTTTTGCGTAAATAAGTATCTGAGGCTCTTATGGTCGGTGAAGATTTCAAATATTTCTCCGTATAAATAATGTCGCCATATCTTCAACACGAATATGACCGCTGCTAGTTCCAGATCATGCGTCGGATAGTTCTTCTCATGCTCTTTCAACTATCTTGACCCGTAAGCCATCACCTTTTTATGTTGGTTGAGCACGCAACCCAAACCGTTATACGAAGCATCACTGTAGACCGCGAATCCTCCATTGCCTTACGGAACGGCTAATACTGGCGCTGAGGTGAATCTCTTCTTGAGTTCTTGAAAACTCTTCTCGCACGCTTCACTCCACTCAAATCTTGAATCCTTTCTTGTAAGCCTCGTAAGAGGTCCCGATATTTTTGAAAACCCCTCTACGAAACGTCGATAATAACCTGCTAGTCCAAGGAAACTTCGGACGTCGGTCACGATCTTTGGTTGCTCCCAGTTCACTACTGCCTCGATCTTAGCGGGATCTACTGTGACACCATGCTTTGAGACGACATGTCCTAAAAAGCTGACCTCTTCTAACCAGAATTCACATTTGCTGAGCTTGGCATACAATTGGTGTCCACGCAAAGTTTGCAGAGTGACTCGTAAGTATTCTTCATGCTCTGTCCTCGATTTTGAGTAAATCAGGATGCCGTCAACAAACACGACGACGCAGGAGTCCAGGTGTGGATTTAATGAATCGGGTTTAAACACCCGATTCATTAAATCCATAAACGACGCCGGTGCGTTTGTCAACCCGAACGACATCACCAAAAATTCATAGTGTCCATACTATATTCTAAATGTCATTTTCTGAATGTCCTCGGCCTTGACTCTTAACTGATGGTATCCTGATCTCAGATCGATCTTGGAAAAATATTTCTTTCCTTGCAACTGATCGAACAAGTCATCTATTCTTGGCAAAGGGTATCAATTCTTCACAGTGAGTTTGTTCAATTGTTGATAGTCAATGCACAGTCGCATCGACCCATCTTTCTTTTTCACAAACAAAACTGGTGCTCCCCATGGAGACACGCTTGGTCTTATGAACCCTTTATCCATGAGCTCTTGCAACTATTCTTTCAACTCCTTCAACTCAAAAGGAGCCATCCTGTATGGTGCTTTTGAAACAGGCTCTGTTCCTGATGCTAAGTCGATAGCGAATTCCACTTCTCTCTCTTGAGGTAATCCTGACAATTCTTCTGAAAATACGTCTTCGAACTCTCGTACTACTGCTATCTCGAAAATAACATTCTTTTCTTCTTTATTTCCCTTCAGAAATGCCAAATAACCGTTACACCCCTTTTTGATTAAACGTTCGGCTCTGACTGCAGAGATGAGTGGCACCTGTGTCGATCTCTCTCCTCAAAATCGAAACGATCTTCTCGTGTTAGGTCGAAAAATAACAACCTTACTCTTGCAATCCACTGTTGCACAATGATGAGACAGTCAATCCATGCCAAGGATCACGTCGAATCCTTGCATGTCCAATAATATTAATTGCGCGTCTAATTCGTAGACAACGCCATCTCGGACGCTCACTACTACCGATTTACAAACTTACTCTATGTCCACTAATTTTCCCGTTGGGATAGACACTGATAACACAAAGTCCAGTGTCTCCGGAACAATCTTCATTTTCTTTGCAAATCTAGGGGTGATAAAGGAGTGGGTAGACCCTGGGTCTATCAACACTCGTGCGTCACGTGCTACATAGCATCCTTTTTCATAGACTTGTAACGTACCTACAACACATAAATATACATATATAGCACATACTTTATTTAGAATTTTCTAACGTACAAACACGAGTCTGCATGTTGTTCTAATGAATGCACCTTCTCTATCTAAAATTGTATTAAATTTAAATTCTTTATTTATTAGGAATCTCACCATGAATGACGTCATGTACACTCCTTGCTTCTTGGGCGGTAACTGCATAGGCTCTCCCTTGAACAATTGGCTTCCGTGATTGAATAGGTCGTGGCATGGAAGCTGAGGCCGTCTTCTCCTTAATTGCCTCTGGGCAATTTCTAATCACGTGGCCTATCTTGTCACATTTAAAATAGCCTCGCATTCCATACCTACAATCCACCGTTTTGTAGGACTTGCCACACTTGGCACAAGTCTCTCTTGGTGTTGAAGAAGCAGCTCGTGAAAAACCTTGTGTAGCTGTGGCTCCAGTGGAAATAGCAGGACTCATACCTCATCGGTCTCCCTAATGCCAGTGGGAATCTTTAATGAATAGTCTGTTGTGCGGCTCTCCCATACCCTGTCTGGAACGGTTGCCTCTAATTCGGTGCTACGAACCTCGGCTTCTTATTCATTGATTCATAACTCCCAGTCCTGCTTTGATCTATGCTTTCACTTCCCTGCTGTTCCCTCTGACGGTATCGGTTATTGTTTTCTTCTTCGACCACTAATGCTTTACTCATGACCTCTCCATAGGTCTTCAACTGAAATGGCGCAACTCCTCCTCGGATGTCCAGCCTTAAACCCTGTTGGAACCTCTTCACTTTCATCACATCAGAAATTACGTAGTCTGGAGCGAAACGAGTCAGTCTCATAAATTCTACTCCGTACTCTCTTACGGTCATCTTTCCTTGCATTAATTGTAAAAATTGAGTCTCCATCTGATTTCTCACAACCTCTAAAAAATACTGCTTATTGAACTCTTCAACGAATTCATCCCAAGTCCAGGGCATATCTGGAGTTTCTTGAGCCCTAGTCTGCGAAACAGATTTCCACCAAGGTCCAGCTTCTCCATCTAGCATATACACTGCCCAACGGACGCTCTCGTCCTCTGTGCATGTCAGTATACTAAGTACCTTTTCCATTTCCCCCAGCCAATTTTCCACTGCCATGGTGTCTGCCTGCCCTGAAAAGCTAGGAGGTCTCATCCTCCTGAATTCTGTAAATGTTGAAGCCACTGGTAGTGTAGGTCCTACTGGGGGCGTAGGTGTCTGATGTGGTTATGGGGTGGCATGTGCTGCCAAGGATGCTGCCTGTTGTGCCATGGCAGTTGCCATGGTATGCATCATCCTCTGACGTTCCTCTCTTTCTTCATTTCTTTCCCTCACTCTATCTTTTCCCTCTGATCTCGATCCTGACGGTCTCGATCCTGATTTTTTGCTTGATTTTGGTTCTCTCCTTGGCCACTGCCCTCGAGAACCTCCCTATTTCCCAATGGCACCCTATTCGTAGGCGAGACGAACCCGTTTCTACTGCACAAATTCCTATCATGACCACCCCTGGGTCGGCCTCTTCCTCTAGGAAACATAACGGTTTGCACGAGAAACCACAGTTTCGTTAGCATAAGTCCCTACGTTCTGACTAAATGATTGTCAGAAACTAAAAGAAATGGCTCTGATACCAACTGTGACAACCCAGATTTTGGCACCCTGAAACCCGTGCCATCAGCACGACCCTCGAGGCCGTGCCCTGTAATTCTGAATGGAGCATTGGTATATCCTAGTCAAAGACTACAAATAAGGCACATGCATTCACTCTAAACAAGTACTCATGCATTCAAAGTAAAAAGAGTCTCTAAAGACAGTTCTTGTCCCATGCCAATTCATGGGCATAAGAACTGACCCAAACCGTTGGTGATAACTGTTCGCCACAAACGGTTTGTCAAAAGAATAAAGGTATTTAATTACATTCAAATAAAGAGGCTTGACATACCAAGCCGTACCTAATACTCTCAAATCACTCTCAAAGTACGCAATGGGTCTTCTAGAAGAATTCCTCAAGAGGAGGCTCTAACTCTTTTGTGGGCACGTAATTCGAATCCCCTATATCAACGTCTCAAGAAGTCTCCACTGCCGCTAGTCCTAGACCTGCGACATATAGTCTAAAGGGGGTGAGCTACATCCTAGCTCAGTAGGGAAACACAGTGAACATATAGATCAAGCTCTCACATGTATGTTAAAAACAGTTTAAAAGCATAATTTTATCTGATAGAACTGCTGAAAGACAATTAAAACAACGGAAATAAAATGATGGATGCACTGTTACTTTGCATGACTTTATTTATTCTCATCTTACTATTGTGGTAATGGATTCGACCTAATCACTTAAATCTTAACTTAAGTAGTCACCGAGCAATATAGCATCGAGCCCCGATGGAATACCCACCATCGTCGTCTAAATAGACACTTGTTATGTGTTACAATTCAATACTATCCAGGCCCCTTTCTCTTAGGCGGCGGGGTCTATTTTCAATTCAACATCTCTGGGATGTGGTAGGATGTACGGTTTGGCCGCCGTACCAGTCACGGATATCCTGTCGAGTCAGTCGTGGGTATCCCGCCACGTCGGTGGGGTATTATAATTAAACCTTAAATAATAAAAATATAAAGTGTGCTCTACATATAATTATTCACCGTGATTGTACTAATTTTATTACATTAGGCCTTATCGTTCTTCTTTTGTTCATCATTTGGTTTCAACTGCATCCCTAGGATGCTACTGGTTTAATGCATCATTCAGATGCCCATTGGTACAATTCTACGTCCCCTGGGGACTTCATGACCTCCATTTAGATTCACACACGCACACCCATGTTAGAAACACATTTAATATGACTGTTCTCTTGAACTACTCTATATGATTGAAATACTCAACATACATGATTTTGAATGATTAAAATATATGTTTCAAGATATTCCCTACCTCAAGTACGATCCAACGCGCTCCTTTCTCGTTGAGGCTTACGCGCAACAACTCACGTCACACCTACATTGTATGTGACACGAATTTACTCAGAAAGGTCTCTGGAACCCTTGAAAACACAGCTCTCATAAGTTACACTAAAGAAATGAGAAAGCTGGGTAATTCCTCGCGCGAGCAGTTATTTAGCCTCCCTCGAGCGAGCACCTGACCTCGCTCTAGCGGTTATAAATCCTCGCTCAAGCGGTCGTTATTCATCGATCGAGCTAGCACTATTCATCGCTCGAGCGGTCATTATTCATCGCTCGAGTGGTCATTATTTATCGCTCGAGCGAGCACTATTTATCGCTCGAGTGGTCATTATTTATCGCTCAAGCGAGCACTATTCATCACTCAAGCGATTATAATTCAAGATACCTAGTGCTCTAAGTGATGCCTCGCTCAAGCGATCTCCTCCTTCACTGTGGGTCTAGCTCGAGCGAGTCTAGGATGCGAATATGCTTAGAATATTCTCTCAACCCTCGCTCGAGCGATCCATTTAGACCGCTCGAGCGAGCCACGAAAAGATGTATGTTCTCCTTCTATTCGAGAACTATCACCTTCTTCATGAGAGACCTAATAGTGTCAAAGATCATTCGTCCCCTAGTTTAAATTCTATTTAAACATCCATAAACATCTAAATCATACCTTCCTCGATAGGTCTCCTATAGTTTGATCCGAGCTTCGTCTAATCGTGAAGATCTTCAAGGTTCTCTATAGCTAAAAAAAACTAACGAACCTCTCCTCTTTTGTAAACCTTCTCCTCTAAACATTCTCCTCTTTCTCTCTATTTTTCAGTCTTTCTATCTATGTTAATTTAGGTTACGTAGGAGAGACTCTCCTCCCCACTTTCACTTATATAGTGAAAGGTAGAAAGTTCCACACATACACACATAGTGTGTATATGTAGTTTTTGGTTTCCTTGTGAATCACAATTACGTGTGCAAGATATGTGATACACGTGCATGGTATGTGAGGTGCACGGTTCCCAAAAATATGGGGTTATGACATTTCGAGAAGTTATCTAAGAATCGAGTTTGATGTATGCCCATGATCACTTTTTGAGATGTGTGCATGTGGAATCCAAATCTGGCCGTTTGATGGTAGGTCCATGATCTCAAGATTCACTGCAAAGAAGATGAGGGAGAAAAATAATTTCTCGTAGTTTGATTCAAAGGAGTCAATGGTTTAAGTATGTGAAAATCATGTTTTAACGAATTCTGGGTTATAAATAAAAGTACCCAAAAATCGTAAATTATGTTATAAATATATTTAGGGAGCCATTACTTGCACACGTTTTTCAAGTGATTGCACCGAATTTAAAGAAAGACTTGATATTTTAGGGACATGTTATATGTAAAAGTGCAATATGGGCCGTTTGATTTGAAGTTCATGAGCAATAGATTTCTGGTACATAAAATTGGAGCAAAACACGATACTTGTTATATGATCTATTGAAGTCAACCGTTGAATTTTATAATAGCCTTTGACTCTAATTAATCAGATGATGAAAATTATATTTTGTTTTAATCTTTTGCAATTGATATATTTAAATCATGACCTTCAAATCGAACGGCTTAGATAGTGTTGTCACATAGTAGAGGTCGTCAAACTTACTAGTCTTTCTTTTAAATTTGGTGCAATCCGGTGTAATCACTTGAAAAGCGTGTGCAAGTAATGGCTCCCATATATTTATTATGATGGATGAGCATTTAGTTTTCATCCCTTAGAATTCTTAACCATACTTATGTTATGCCTTATAATTCTTATCCATTATTATATAACTCTTTTGAAATTATGACAATGTGCATGTATCCTCCTGATCCTTCATATTTTCCTCAACCTTTCATATTCTCACATAGTAATTCTATATAAAGGAGTCTTGTGGAAGTATAGGAGAACATAATAGAAGTGAATGATCTAGAGTTCCTAAAGAACTCGTTTCATATGTTGCAATCTCTGTATCCTGTCTTCATTTTCTTTTGATTTTACAGTACGTTATCAACATGAAACTCTGATTAGTTGTTGAGTCTCTTATCTTTGATATCAAAAGCTACCGGTGTAATATTGTTTATTGACAGTATATTTCTTTATAATTTAGCAATCTAATTTGCTGATTATTATGCTCTTTTAATATTTATTTAAAGTATTGAGAATCATATTATAACATATGAATATATTTCATGTGAGATAATATAGACTAAAAAAACATCATATTAGTGTTAAGAATATTTGATAATTTTAGTTTGTTATATTTTAAATGACTCATCTAATTCTCAATATATTTTTGTCATAGAGAATGTCAAATTTTATAAAACTCGAGTTTATCGCTCTTGATGTTTTTAATAACAATTACTTATCTTAGATCTTGATGCTAAGATCCATCTTAAGGCTATGAACCTTGGAAATATTATTAAGGAAGGAAATCAAGCATCCTAGTAGGATCATGTTAAAGCTATAATTTTTATTCGCCATCATCTATATGAAGAATTAAAAATTATATACCGTACTGTAAAGGATCCCTTCACTTTTCGAAATAGTTTACGGGAGAGATACGAGCCCCAGAATATCGAAATCCTCTCAAAAGCTCGTTATGATTGGATGCACCTGAGGTTGCAAGATTTTAAGACTGTTAGCAAGTACAATTTTATACTCTTTAAAATCAGCTCACAATTAAAATTGTATGGAGAAAAAGCTACTCAAGAGGATATATTAGAAAAAATATATACTAATTTTTGTGCTTCGAATGTGCTCCTGCAGCAGCAATATCGAGAGCATAAGTATACAAAATATTCTGAATTAATATCTTGCCTTCTAGTGGTTGAATAAAATAACAAGCTTTTAATAAAAAATCATCAATCCCGACCAATCGGTTCCACAATATTTTCTGAAGCGAATAGAACCTCATTTCATAGTTTTAAAGGAAACCGAGGTCGAAGATATGGACGCGGACGTGGTAGGAAGAATTATCATTTTTAATAGGTATGTACTCATAATTCTTCAAATAAAATATATCATACCACTAGAAGTGGAATCATAATGAGAGAAAATAAGGTGAACACAAAGGTTTACAAAATAAATATACAAAAAGCTATGAAGATATATGATACAGATGTAGTATGTGAGGACATTGTTAGGGTACCTGTCATATGCCTAAATATTTAGTAGAATTATACAAAACCTCTATCAAAGAAAAGGAAAAGATGATTGAAATGAATTTTGTTAATCACCATAATCTAATATATCTTGCAGCTTGCCTTGATAATAAAAATGGAGTGAATATAAGTCATCTTGATGTTTCTGATTTCTTTGTAAATCATAATTAGAAAGTTTATCTTTTAATTTATTATGGATGTGTTTACAACAACTAATATGTCTTTTTGAATTCTATTATATTTACATGTATTTCATTTTTTATTTTAAAGTAATAAAATTTAATATTTAAATTTATTTTTCGTATGTAAGGTGGTATGGTATTGATTGATTGAATAATTTCAAAATGACTGAAGAAGATATTTGTCAAATAGACAGTTGTACAACCCACACAATTTTTAAAGATAAGAAATATTTTCTATATTTGACATTAAATAAAGTTAATGTCAATACTATATCGGATTTATCAAACTTAATTAAAGGTTATAGAAGAGCAATTATCATGTTACCAAGAGGCATAAAATTTTGTATTGATAATTCTTTGTATTCTTTCAAATCTCAAAAAAATTTATTAAGTTTTAAAGATATTCATCGTAATGGTTATCATGTTGAGACCCAAATGAAGATATTAAGAAATATCTTCATATTATTTCAACAAATTTAGGCCAGAACCTCATATTAAAAAAATTGTCTGCTTTCTCTTTTGGGTTATATAATATGACTATGAGAACAATTGAATCACACGTTGTGATGTACTAGAAGTGCTCTAATCATTTTGGACATCTGGTATCAATTATAATGCGATGAATCATTGTTAACTCATATGGACATCCTTTAAAAAATCAGAAGATTCTTTTACCAAGTGATTATTTGTGTGTCACTTGTACACAAGATAAACTAATTATAAAATCATCTCCTTCTAAAGTAATTATCGAATCTCCATCATTTTTACAAAAAATCAGTAGGGATATATGTGGACCATTTAGATATTTTATGCTCTTAATAGATGCATCAACAAGGTGGTCACATATTTGTCTCCTTTCTACTCGTAATGTTGTATTTGCTAGACTTCTCGTCTAAATAATTAGGTTACGAGCACAATTTCTTGATTATTCAATTAAGTCTATTCGCTTAGATAATGTCAGTGAATTTTCATCCTAGGCCTTTAATGAATATTGTATGTCAATCGGGATTAATGTTAAACATTCAGTTGCACATACTCATACTCAGAATGGTTTAGCTGAATCATTTATTAAAGAACTTCAACTTATTGCTAGACCTTTACTTATGAGAATAAAACTATATATTTCTGCTTGGGGACATGTGATATTATATGCTACATCATTAGTTCGGATCAGACCAACTGCTTATCATAAATACTCTCCATTGTAACTTGTATTTGGTTAACCTCCAAATATTATTCATCTTTGCATATTTGGTTGTATTATTTATGTTCTTATTACACCTCCCCAACACACTAAGATGGGTCCTCAACGTAAACTTGGTATTTACATTGGTTTTGATTCTCTCTCTATTATTAGATACCAAATTTACTAGCAATAAAAAAATAGTAAAGTCTTATATCTCAGCTGTTAATACTCCAACAGAGGTTAAAATCCCTGTAGGACAACTAGCTAGTGTAACAGTAAATAAATCAAAGGCACGCCTGAAGCGTGAAAGGCTTATTGTTACAAAGGATAAGGTCCCTGGGAAGAGAAAAATATAAATAAATGATATTTATGCTCCTGAAGAGACCATACCCACAGAACAGGCAATAAAAATATTAGATCCATCCAAACTTTTCTTACAATATTCTCTTGAAAATCAATCCTCTGAAGAGGAATCTCCTGAAGAGTTATCGCATTTAAGATCTCAATAAATTATATAAGTATAGGAGAAATATTAGAAACAAATAAAATCGTTGTCGACGACGTTTTTTTATTTAAAGTTGCTTTTAATATTACTGGAAGTAATGATGAAATTGAACCACGAACCATCGAATGTCGACGTAGAAATGATTGGCAAATGTGAAAAGAGACAATTCAGGCAAAATTGAACTCCTTAGCAAATGATGAAGAATTTGATCCCATAATTCAAACACCTAAAGGTGTAACGCCTATTAGTACAAGTGAGTATTTATATAAAAACGTAATGAAAAAAATGAAATTGTGAAATATAAAGCACGACTTGTTGCACAAGATTTCTCGCAAAAACCTGATATTGATTATGAAGAAATATATTCCCAGTAATAGATGCAACTACTTTCAAATTTTTTATTAGCTTAATAGTTACATAAAGTTTGGATATGCGTTTAATGGATGTGGTTACAGCATATTTATATGGATCACTAAATAATGATATATAAATGAAAATTTTTGAATAATACAAAATGCCTGAAACATATAATTCAAAATCTCGACGTATTTATTCTATTAAGCTTCAAAGATCTTTATACGGATTAAAATAATTTGGGCCCATGTGGTACAATCGTCTTAGTGAATATTTTTTTAAATAAGGATTTGAGAATAATTCAATTTGTCCATGCATTCTCATTAAAATTCTGAATCTGGATTTGTTATTGTTGCAGTATATGTTAATGATTTAAATCTTATTGTAACTCCAGAAGAGCTTTTAAAAAATGCTAGTTATTTAAAGAGTTAATTTGAGATGAAAGATCTTGGGTAAATTAAATTTTACTTGGGTTTACAATTGAACAATTTTCAATTGAAATTTTTATTTTATGTTTTATTGGATTATATCGCGAGATATTTAAGTGTCTATCGCAAAATTTACAATATATTAAATGCATCGCGATAAGTTAATTTTAATTTTAAAATAACTTGTACTTAACTTTCTATAAAAAATCTCTAATATTTTCATAAAAAAGCCTATATTTGTTACTACGCTTACAACAACTTTGTGATGCTTCTTCAGAGTTAGCCTTAATAAATTGGAGGAAGGCTACCTACCATTTAACTCTTCTATGTCCTATTAAAAGGAGGTGCCTTCTGCATTGGGGTACCTTTAAGCCAAAGTTTTTTACAAGTTGATCAAGAATAAACATGGGCCCTTCATTAGAAGTTGGTGTAAAAAATTAGGAGTAAAAAAATATTCCTATGGTGTTTTCAAAGCAATCAACTGCCCTTAAAATGAATGGCTAAAACTATTTAAAGGTGTTGATTAGAGCATCTCCAATGGAGCTTCCAAATCCACATCACCAACCCATAACAACATCTTTTGACGCCTGATTTCTCTCCAATGCAGTATCCTATTCCACGTGGAATAGGGTACCAAAGCTTCGGTAATCAATATTGGCTGCTGAAAATTCAAGACTTTCAATTTGAATATACTATATTTTATATAGAAAACGTCTTCTTTTGCTCATTTCATTGCTCCAAACGACTATTTTTGGCATCTTCCATTAGAGCTCTCAAAATTTGAAGCTTGAAATCAAGGAGTCAAATTTACCATGTCATCCTCCAACAACTATTTTTGACTACTTCTCATTGGAGATGCTCTTACTATCCCAATCTTTGACGCCATGTTAGTTCCGATGTTACGTGTTTGAAGTAACACAAGCCATTAACCTAATATCACCGCCTTAAAATAGATGGGTTGGTACAAACTAACAATACTGTTGAGGCACAATATGCTACTAGATGGTTGGAAACTTTCAATTAGTATCAAGACTAGCTTTAAATGCCACTAAATCTTTGAGGCAAAACCCATTGACAGCTTTGCATCATGGATCTTGAGATCATGGGTGTCCCATTAGACCATCATAAATCCCAAGAAAGTAATTGAAAAACCATAAGACACTCATCACTTTCCTAAAATTAAGGTCACATTTTTTAGATCTGTGTCATGGGAAATCAAATTTTAACCTTCTGATGGTATGTCATAATCTTGTGTGAAAATTTGTGATAAAAACTTATCTCTGTCGTCTAAGTTAAAGTTGTCAATTGGTTTCCAGTTCCTTCAAAGATTCGGTGGGCATATTTCTGTGAGTTTGTGTATCAATTAACATCGTCGTCATTTTTGAGCTAGCTCTCGACCACATAAAAGTCTCATTCCCATTAAATGAACCAATTTCGCTGCCTGTGTGAAATTTAATGATCCCGACATCTTACACAAATTCTTTAAACAGTTGACTGTTTAAACGTGAAAGATTGACTATGCATATAAATAATTTAACACCTAACTTGAAGCATCTCGTGGTTTTAAATATCGCTCAAAACTAAACGATGCCCCAAATGAGATGTAGGGGCAATGCGTTTACAACGGGTGAGACTTTGTAGATTGTGGCGGAACCAAGATTTTCATCTAGTCAGGGCGTAAGTTAAATTAGATTTAATTTTTTTATAAATTATATACATATAAAATAATTTATAATTATTTATTTATAAAATATAATTTTCACCAAAATTGTATACAAAATATGAACTTTTCATTAGCAAGATATTGATAATTATATATCATTCATCTATAAAAAATTAATCTCCAAAAAACATTGACAACTGTAATAAAGATTTCTGCAATGACAATTCCCCTCGACGATTTGTCATATTTTAAAAGTATTTAGCGATCGTATCATTCTTGACGCTATAAAATATATCTTTCTCAATATATGTAATCAAACAATCACTCATCTATTCATCTTTCATTTTATTATAAAGCCTAGTCTTGAGAACATGCATCACGGAAAAATGCTCTTTCAACAATAGCAGTGGCGACCGAAAGAACTAAAGTTAGCTCTGTGAGCAAAAAAACCAAATCATAAACAATGTGCTTTTTGGTCTTTACCAACTTTTTCGCAAGGTCACTAATCCCTTCCAAATCTGAAAACTCTTCATTCGATTGCATATCCATAATGTAAGTCTTAAGCTGACCTTCTAGTGGATAAAATTGTGTGAGGCATAACAATTTTTTATTATCAAAAGTGAAAAATAAATCTTTTGGATTTAAGCAGGACATACAAAGAAGCAATTTTGTGTTTACTTTAGTGAAACGAGTATTAAGCTCCTGTAATTGCATGCCAATAACTGTATAGAAGAACTCAACATGAAAGTGATGTAGATTTGTCATTTCTTCGGCTCTATGACATAGTCGGTCATGTACTATAAACTTATCAATCATATTCGGAACAATAATATCATGCGTCTTATAGAATAAAATAACTTTAGTGATAATAGAATCTCATTCACTATCCCTCGTAACTTACAATCTTCGCTTCGATAATTCTACCAAACGTATGACATTCACAATGTCATATTCTTTTCGTTGCAATGCCTTTGATAAATGTTGATTGATTAACAAAATCTCCTTCATTACATATAGAATGAATGCAAATTTAAAAGTGTATATGGTATCTATTAAAGAGCTTATTTAGCTTTTTGCTGCAAAAGTTCACCATCTACACTGATAAACTCAAGCACTTAAATCATAGCAGGGAATATGAGAATCAAGTTTGCCAATGTATCTAAATGCGTGTCCCAATGTATTTCACTAGCCCTTTTAAGGTTGGTTTCTTGATTTTTTCCCATTCCAGTCAGCTTTTTGCCACTCTTAATTATTTCTTTCACAATCATGTTGTGCAACATTGACAATTGTCAACTAAAGTTGATGTACAAAATAATTGATATAAAATGCATATCCATTCTCTTTCAAAAAAAGTGTTTTAAGTCTGTTAAATTCTCCTTGCATGTTACTTGCCCCATCAAAACCTTGATCGCGTAATTTTGTAATACTCAAATTAAACTTTGAAAATAATCCTTCAATCCCTTCCTTAAGTGATAAAGTTGTTATTTCACGAACATGTACAAATCCAATGACACGCTTAACTACATAACTCCACTTATCTACATACCGTATAGCAACAATCATTTGCTCTTTGATTGAATCATCACGAGACTCATCAACTAACAATGAAAAAAAAGAATCTCCAAGATCATTGATGATCACTTTTATAGTTTCAACCGCATATGCATGAACAATCTCTCTTTAAATCTTGGGCGAAATCAACTACAAATTTTCAAGAGTATTTTTTAGCACAACGCTATTAATCTTTTTATTATGATTTGAAAGAAATTTCAACCATTCAAGAAAGTTTCCTTCATTAATTGATTCTTCAGATTCATCGTGACTACGAATAGCTAATCCTTGACCAAGGAGATATTTTATGTAATCAATCGATGCATATAAACAAACTTTATAGTACAATCTTTCTTGTTCAGTGTACTTATAAAAAACTATCTCAATGTGTTGCTTCTTATTTAAAAGATTCTGACACATCATATAAGCATGATGAAGAACACTATTGGGTCCTCCAACATGAGTTTGTAATAGCTCTTTCCTCTTTCAACTTTTAAAACCTTCACCAACAAATTGCTCATTTTTCCCTCCTCTATTCGATCTGAAGAGATAACAGCATAAGCAATATACGACATCCTTTTCTATGCCATATTCTAACCAATTGGGAAAGTTGTCAAATCAAGTGGGATTGAATCGTAGATGCCCATTCAAAAATTTTGTTCGAAAAAAATTATGGCCTTTGAGTTGAAAATGACCTTTTTGTAAATAAATTCTTCTTATCCTCTCCTGATCATTATGATGGTAATCGAAAAATTTTAGGACGTACACCGGGATCTGTTGGAAGATTTTTCAAGTCAACCTCCACCGGAAGATTTGTCAAATCAACCTCTACATGACTATGATGTAGGTGAGGTTGAACTGAATCACAATCTTCATTTTCTTCAGGAGAAAGTGATGATTTTTCAAACTTTCTTTTAAAATATCGGTGCATAACTGGATTAACGACCAACAGATAACTTCATTCGTCAAATATCTAATAAATGCATATCCTAATATATCCAAATTTAAACTTATTTGTCAAATAACTAATAAACGTATCACATTCACATTTAGGTAATTAGGGCTTTAGGAAATTATAATTTTAGGCATTTTAAATTTAGGAAATTAGGGCTTTAGGTATTTCGGATTTAGGGAATTAGGGGTTTAGGGCTTTAAGCATACACGATTGTGTAAGGGTTTTGATTTTATTGAATTTGGGCTTTAGGGTTTATGGGCTATGAAAACCCCAATTCACATTCACATCCTAAATAATTATGTAATTATACAAAGTAACAAAATTATCTTCAAAGTTATAAAATTTTACAAAAAAAATCAAATTTTATAAAGTCATCTACACTTCCTAAAAATAACTCTAATTTCATCAAATATGAAATAAAATAATTGAATTAAAAATAAAACAAACTACCTCCGATCTAGTGCAATCCGACTTTTTCGCTTCCAACGAATCTTAACTTAAACAATTCTGATTTCGACAATCCGACAAATTCGATTGCGATACAATCTACACAATGTAATTAATTGTTAAGACTATTGTAGAAAAAAATTTATAACCCGAAAAATATAGACTATTGGGATAAAGGCTATAGCCCAAGCTGGCCACGCCCAATCGCCCACAAATTTTGTCGTTCGTAGTGGTCTAGGCTTAGAGCAATCAAACAAATAAAGGGGTGCTAGAGTGGTCTAGGCTTAGAGAGAGAAACAATCAAACAAATAAATGGGTGTTAGGCTAGGCTTAGAGAGAGAACAGAGAGAGAGAGAGAGGGCTAGCTAGAGAGAGCATCAGACAAATGGAAGGGGAGAAAGGAGTGGCTATAGAGAAAATCGGAGAAGGAGAAAGGGAGAGTGGTGATGTTGGCTTGTGCTACTCAAACCGTGTACCACAGAAGAACAGCGGGCTCTCTGTAACTCTCTCCCCCTTAGGTCTCCCGCATTACTTTCTTTCCCTACCGAAGAACAGTGGGTATGCTCAATCTCCTTTTTTTCTCTTTCTTCTCTTTCTCTCCTTTTTTCTTTCCCTACCGAAGAACAGTGGGTATGCTCTCTCTCCTTTTTTCTTTCTCTTTCTTCTCTCTCTCTCTTTCTAGTCTCTACCCTCCCTCTTGCTCTTTCTCTCTCCCACTTAAGAATCCCTACAACTGAAACTACAGAGGAGAGAGGATAGAGTTGGGTTTTGCCTTTTTAGCCTAAGGCTTAGCCACTTAGAGAGAGAAACAGAGAGGGAGAGGGAGAGGGAGAGGAAGAAGAAGAAGAAGAAGAAGAGAAAAAAAATAATGAAAAAGAAGAAGAGGGCTCAACTAAAAACTTGGGCGGCGGTGGCAACAAGCGGATGAATCGTCGGTTGGAACAGGCTCGATCGGGCGTAGCGGGCCTCGCTAAATCGAGCCAGAGAGAGGGCAACAACAGAGAAGAGAGGAGAGATGTTGGGTTTTGCCTTTTTAGGCTTAAAGGTGTTTAAAAAAAAGGGGGGGGGGGGAGGGGGGGAGGGCGTTGATTGAGTGTTGGTGCTCACCCGCACTCGCCTATGATTGGGTCTGTCGCTAATTGTAGACAGTGTTATTATAGTACATAATTCGAGTCCTCCACGCTGTTTTCCACCCTTGTCTTTACAAGGTGTAGGTTGGATTCTATTAGTTAACCCTCATCATGTGTATGCCCTCCATTGAATGACAATATCAAAAGGAAAAAAATACTGTCTTCAGTTGTATCTAACCTATTTTATGATAGACGAACCACTACATGCTTTATCCAAATGCGAACACTCTAGTAGCTACTATTGTTTTAATTTTTATACGGCTACTATTTAACTGAAAAATGTTTCAATGATCACATATGTGTGCCATGTAATATAAAACTTAATTGTGTCTTAATGGTGTAAGATCAATTATATATAAAATTTCATCTCACCTCATATCTTATTGGTATGATTTTAAATATTGGTCACATCCAATACGTATCAGCCAGTATGCATTTGCTTAGGCCCCATCCGATACGATATAAATTCCTGATTTAATAAAGAATCAAAACTCAGGTCAAATAAGTCAAATATCAGCTCATATCGCCAGAGAGAAACTAGACAAAATACCAAATATACCCTTTTTTCAAATTTTAATTTTGAATATATTTATTATTTATAAATTTAAAATGGTACTTAAATATCCGATAGTTTTGCCAACATGTATACGATATCCATTATGTATCGGCTTGGGATCCGCCTCAAAACATGAGATTTAAAAGTCCAAAACAGCTAGACAAACATCAAGAGAAAGTGATGCCATGGGTCCCCCATCCTACTCAAGAAGGCACAAGGCAAAAACAAAAAGAAAAGCAATTATCATTTAAGAAATACGAGTCATCACTTGCAGGCGGAAAGTTAGCCCTTACTCAAATTTAAAAGACTTGCAAGTTTGATAACCTCAAAATGCCATCTAAATTGGTTGATTTAAAGGCCATAATTTAAAAATATTAATCGTGAAAAATTAGAAGAAAAATATAATTTTTATTGTGTAATTAAATATAATCAAAGACTATTATCTAATTAATAATTGACTACAATAGATCATATAATAAAAGTATGGCATTTGGTAGAAGCTTATAGACTTGAGATCTTTAAATTATAAACTTCAAATTAGATGACTTAAATTTACACGTCACATATCCCTAAAATACCTATTCTCTTTCCAAGTGCAATTAATGGCTCTCTTAATAAAATGATAAAATCAAAGAAATCAAAGATCTGATCATCGGATGGTATCGCATGATAGTGATGTGGCCATGCACATAGAAGATAAGACAGTAAAAAGACACGGCCATTAATAATAATAATAATCACCTACACTACCACTGGCCATACCATGCATGACCCCACCAATCTATATGTTGCTCCCCTCCCCTCCCCCCCCCCCCCCAAATGATACCAAATTCAATTTC
Organism: Chloranthus sessilifolius; assembly: GCA_021018995.1. Taxonomy (NCBI): domain Eukaryota; kingdom Viridiplantae; phylum Streptophyta; class Magnoliopsida; order Chloranthales; family Chloranthaceae; genus Chloranthus; species Chloranthus sessilifolius. Next base: position 24,040,624 of record CM037597.1, on the reverse strand, counting down.
CTTCTCAAATAATAAGGCACAAAAGAGGGGCGAAAACACATATCATAAAGAAATCATAAGATTTTAGCTGTAAAGCTCAAGCCTCGCTTTGCGCCACAGAATCATCAGGAAAAGGCTTCAACTTGCTTTAAAATCTATCTCGATCGGCCAGCAGTTGCCAACCATATAAAATATTCTTTCATTATGACCGTTCATTTAAGCACCCGTGTTTAAACCATGTGAAAGTGACATACCATCTGTTGAAAAACTGTAAGTCCCACTTTTTTGGCGAGAAATCACTACGCTACTACTTGTGCAATTTTTAAAGCATGAAATCACTAGGCTACTTGTGCAATTTAAAAGCATATTCTGGGACAAATTCCAGCGATGGATGGATGGATTGCCACTTGTGCCAATTTAGATTTTGATCATACAAGTGTGATAAATATAAACAATTCAAATGATTTGTCGGTGATTGGTACATATCTCAATTTTAAAAATCACATACAAATCAATATAATAGCGAATATTAGAATGCACAAACCTCCATGCATTGGAAGTCCACATGCATACTACTTTTTAAGGGCCCTGGTCTACATTTTCTATTTGTGGGTGCAATTAATCAAACATAATTTGAGGCCTTCCTCGTCTGTGGCCTCAAAACATAATCCCACAAATTACTAAAAAATACTTTCATTAAACATATTAATAAAACCAAAAAACAATTGCCCCACATAAACATAATAGATATCATTTATATAACCGCCACACTTGGCTTTCAAGCCCAACACCAGACCTCAATGGACGGACCCATAAAAAAATATATACCATATAACCTGAGCCCCTCACTTATTTTAAATGTTCCCAATAAACCCAAAGTTCAGCTCCTAACAACCGCAAAAGAAAACAAAGACACACTAAAGACCACCAAAAGCAAATAACAATATACTAGTAGCCTGGCTTGCTGCACTATTCATATCCCAAAATACCCCTCTAATTTTTCTCCATTTTCTTCATCTCCATTCCGAAAATGCCTTCCTCGTCGTCCCAACAATGCAGAGTAGATTTAGGCGAGGAAACCTCCCTTCCACCTTCTTTTGCAGAGAAGCAATGGTAAACAAGAAATCCCCCACCGGCCAACTCCTGCTTCACCACATTTTCGCACGTGTAACCATCCACTTCAACACCCTTTCCCCACGTGCCAACAGCACCGTAGCACGTGACAGCAACTGAAACCTCAGCAGGTTCAAAGCACCTTAAAACCCGTTGCACCAAACCGGAAAACTCGACCGAACCAGGTTCGAACCCGGCCGCCTCATAGCTAGCATAGCTGAAACCCTCCTCTGGGGTCACGTGTATCGTGGACAGCGCGCCACCGTTGATCGCGTTCATCGAGTACCCGCACGGCTCGAACTCAAAATCACAGATCTCGAAACCAGGGAGGATCGTGGATATTCCAGCAAGTTTGGTCATCGTTGGTTCAGGAGAGGTCTTGAAGAACAAAGCCGCACGATCTTTGTCGAGACCCGTCATACACATCTCAAGGGTCACGGAACTCATGGCAGTCTTGGGTTTCTGAGAGGCGGAGTACACATGCCAGTTACGATTAGGACGCACTGGATCACTAATCACATAAGCTTGACCACCAGAAGCGAGGCTACCAAAGAACCCGTTAAGAACGGCTACTTCTTCGGAAAAGCTACGGTGTGGAGCGGGCTGAGCATTGGGGAAGATGAAGCTCCCCCGAGAGTATTTGACAGAGAAAACAGAGAGTGAAAGCGAAGCAGCGAGATCGAGAATCGGGGGAATCGAAAGCAGAAGCTTCGTCGTTCCGCAGGTTTTCAGAATTATCTTTAATGGGTAGACGAAGAGGCTAGATTCCGAGAGCACGTAGGAGTCGAATTCGCTGTTCGAGAGGTGGTCGACGATGGTGCACCGAGCAGCGTCGAGGATCGAATCGATTTGGGAGCGAGAGAGCGCGCGAAGGCCGAGGCCTTGCGGGTCGACGAAGAGTGGGGCTTCGGAGAAGGTGATTTCGAGCCGTTTTTCATAGCCTTCGAAGCCGATTGGGGAAGGAGGAGGTGGGTTATTCGAAATAGCCACCGAAATGGCCATTGATATTGCAGAAAGCGAGGAGAGATTGAGGAATAGATTGGTTGAAGAGCAGCTAGCCAGAGATATTTTTTTATTCGCAGAAATCAAAACGGAAAAATAGAAGAAAATCCTACTCTACTGGTGAAGACATTTGCTGAAGATATCAGGATGGCTTCCTCACGCACTGGAATAAAAAACCCAGAAAGAAAAAGGATTAATTTTTTATTTAAATTGTTAATATGTGAAAAATAAGGAGGCATTTTTGTTGTTCTTACGTTGGAGTAAGCAGCAGAGCGAAACTTCTCAATTCCACCGTTGGGTCGAATGTCTTCGATGCAGTAGCCGAGGGGAGCTTCGTATTGTAAGGAGCTACTACTAGACTTCTTTTTTCCACCTTTGGACTCCATTAAAACATTCACGCTTCCTGCAAAAATTTGATGAATGATTTCAAAAATCATGGATATATAGCAAGAACACAGGGAGAATTGTTATTTCAAAATAATTTTTATAGCAGTCGACTTCTGAAATTTGTGGATGGAAAGAATAAAATAAAAAATATATGGGTTATTAGTTTTAATAACAAGAAAATCATCAGAAACAAAAACACCAGATAATAACAATCCACAGATATATTAGAGATAAAACGCTAGGAATTGTTAAACACATCTCCATGAGATTTGCTTAATGAAAACGTACAAATGGTTTTTTTATTAATCAAAAGAACATGGAAATTATATAAAGAAAAATTAAACATAAAATTTATAACAACGAAAAAAGTAAAAACTATATCGAAATACATTTATAACCAATAAATCATAACAGCGAAAAAAAATGGTTTTATTTGTAAACCAAAAATAAAAAGAAGACACGAATAAAGAAAACGAATCAGTACCATAAACTTTTTAACAACGAAGAAATAAGGATATATTCTAAATACATTTATAAAGACGAATCAGCACCATAAAATAAGGGCATGGAAATTGTTTTAAAAAAACGAAGCAACCCCATTAAATTTTTTAACCAAAAAAAAAATTCCAATAAAACAATAAATAATAGCATCAATGAAACAATAAACGGCTTTTATAAACACAAAACAAAAATAAGGGTACAGAAATTGTATGAAAGAAAAACGAAACAACCCCATAAAACTTTTAAAAAAAAAACAGAAGAAAAAAATTTTATATATATATATAACATCACAAGAAATATCATCTCCAAGCAATTATCTTTCCAAAGAACATAAGAAAGCAAAAGGAGAATCCAAAAAGAAAGTTCAGAAAACAAAGAAAAGCAAATCTGAGACGTAAAAAAACCCAGAAAAAAAAAAACTCATCATGAACAGAACTTACTTTACAAATAAAAAATATGGATGGGTGGGCAGATCAAGATGCAAGCGACCCAAGAACAAATCCTTATGAAGAAAGAAAGCCAGAAACCAAAATCGCTTAGAAACAAACGGCCGAGAGGAAAAAAGATATTTGATGAGGGGTGGGAGGAAAGAAAGAGTGTATTTATAGGGAGAGGTTAGGGTTACTTTGAAGGGTCAGATGTTAAAGAGATTCCTGATGAGTATAGGAGTCCACGCGGCAGCGCCTCTCGTAGAGTTAGCACCACGTCTTTCTGTCTTTGCGGATTTCACGGACTCACATGCTATTTATAGCCTTCTTTCCATTTATTTCGATTTGTTTTATCCTTACTATTTATTATATAAAAGTAAAATTAGTTTATTTCAATTTTTTATGCTTAAAATCCTCCTTTCCTATATAGCCACAAAAATAAATTAAACTCTAATTAAACTAAGACTCTTATGTTAAACAACTACATACGAAAGGAAGAAAGGGCAAACATAGGTCTGAGAGAGAAGTTGAGAAAAGTTGAGAGTGGGAAGAAAGTTTTAATGGGAGGGGATAGGAATGGGGATTTAATCCCTTTCCATATCATTTTTTTATGTTTTTAATAAATTGATTCTTTGGCGATTATCTTTTGCTTGGAAGCTTTAATTTTTTATATTTTTCGTCTTATTTTTTTTTATTTTAGAAATAGGATCGACTCTACGAGGCTTTTTTATAATCCATATTTGTTTCTGAAATAGTTTTAATCACGGGTTTAATCGATATTTTGATGGCTTCATTATTACGCGAATATTTGCTCTATTTTTATGCCATGAGGCATCATTTTAAAGCTTTGATTAAAGCGTTGTGTGAAGTATTTGGTCAGTGTTTGTCTCCATTTCCAATGTAGTGGGAGTTTTTGTGGATCGTGAGTTTGTCGATGGTGGTGACGTCTCTTCGGATGAATTTTTGGTGTTGGTTACCGTGGATCATGATGGTGAATTCTTGAAGTTTTACCTTACTTTGAAGTTTCCTGAATTCCGTGTCGGCATTAGATGGGTCTTAGATGTTATTCAATGTATTTTAATGTTAGTTATTGTAGCCCTAAAAAAAAAAAAAAAAAAAGATCTCTACACGTCACGTGATTACACCGAATTTAAAGATAGACGGACATACGTAAAGATGCAATATGAGCCGTCTAATTTGAAGTTCATGATCAATATATCTCTGGTACAAAAACACAATACTTGTCATTTAAACTATTGTAGTCAACTGTTGAATTATATAATAGCCTTTGACTCCATTTAATCACATAATGAAAATTATATTTTATTTTAATCTTTTGTAATTGGTATCTTTAAATCATAACTTTCAAATCAAACGACTTAAATGGTGTTTTCACATAATAGAAGCCGCTAAACTTATGCAATTACTTCAAAAGCGTGTGCAAGTAATGACTCCCTAAAGTGATCCGCACAAATGAAAAAAAAACGTAGCAAAACTCATATTATGTTAGAATAATAGAAAAAACATGAATTTAACCTTGAACTTGAATCATGAATATAAAAAACTTGGATATGAGGAAAAAAAATTGGGAAGCAAAAACAATCTGTGTAAAAATTTCTGAAAAAAAAATAAATTTGCACCAAATAAACAAATAAGCGTAGAAATAATATAGATCTACTAGAAAATATATAAAATAAATGTAACAACCCGGATTTTTAGATTTTATTTTAACGGTGTTAGATGATGCACCACACTATGTATTATGCTAACGCTCCACATCAGAATCGAAACCCATATTTTAAAATAAAAAATTTCTAATTTTTTCCATATCAAAATTAGACTCATTGCGAAGTGCTCGTCAATATGATTCCAACGATATATAATTTGACGACTTCTGATAAGAATATAAAAAGTTATGCCCATTTTAAGTGATCAAGCAAGTCAAAGGGTATAATTGTAATTTCGAGAGAGAAACACCAATTGCTTTGGTGCTTATACCATTATAAATAAAACTTTAAAAGCTCTCTCCTCTCTATAATAAGAAATTATTCTCTCTCAAGACTTAGATGAGTCGATGCCTTGAGAATCGACCTTTTCAACCCGAATCGCCGTTGATCTTCCGTTCACGCTTCAAGAGGTGGGAACCCATCAATCCATCTTGTTCTTCTCAGATCCCGTCACGTAGGATGCGTTCGATCGCGCATCGACGGGTTTAAAAATCTTATTTAAACCCAAATATCTCATAAATTAATAGATCTATATATTTAATATATGTTTTCCCTTGAAAGTTGTATATTTTGTAAATTGGGTTTATATGTTATTTCTCTTTTCTTTTCAAAAATTCCTTTTGTTTGAGCCATTAATATTTTACCTTATATTAGGTCTGTATATTTAATATGTTTATTTCCTCTTTTATGTCTATAAAATTAATTAAATTTTAATACTTATAAATTTGATAGATTGACTTAATTGACATAATATCATATTAATATTATTTATTTCCAAATCTATATAGTATAAATTTATCCTTCTACTAAGACTATAATAATATATATTATTGTTGCAAGTTTATATTATTATTTATTTAAAACTAATTAAGTCCAAAAATTAAATTATATATTTATTTTATTTAAATGAATAATAGATTGCACCAACTTAAAGTTTCGGGTTCGAACTTGCGATTCTGAACGAATTAATTCCTGAACTGAAGCTCGCGACCATTGTTGCACCTGTCCCGATATTTTGGTCATAACCTTTTACTCTGACCTCAGATTAATGCGATTCTTACGGCATTGGAAAGAAGACAGAGAGCTTTACAACTTTGTGTGAAATAGCCATTTCACAAATCTGACATTTTAGAGGTCAAAATAGAGCAACAAGTCGGGTTTAATTTTGAATGACTCAAGGCTATTCGAATTTAATATTATTTTCTAATTCTCATGACCAAAGTTCCTGTGTATATTATATCTTAAGGTCTTTCGATCGATGGTCATGATAAATTATAACTTAATAGGTATAAATACTATTTAATTTAATTATCTAATTATTATATATATATATATATCTCAATTTTATCTCTTCAATGCGACCTCTTCGATAATACAAAGTGTTAGAACTTCGATGCCTTTATGAAATCGAACTCTGACTTTTACGATGATCGAAATCACACTTATAACTCTATTCTATAATTATATTGGTGTGGTATGTAAATAAATATAAATATAAGCATAATCAAAATCTAAGTATAAACCGTTTTGTATGTGTGATACTTTTATATTTGTAACTTAATCAATTTATACGAGTTAAGAATATGTTAGATCATGAGTACGAGAGTGTATGAGATCATGCCTACGCTTGGGCGTGGTGATTCACTGAGATGGTATCTAAGCGAGGAATACACCGTATTCACATGCCTTACAACTCATGGTGGAATGGGACCCATGACGAGTCGGGTGAGTGTGAATTCAGTGTAACTTCGTATACGGTGGCATATACAGTGATCCTATCACCCCGAGTTTTAATACGAGAGGATAAGATATGAGATATGATACGAGAATCGGGCTTTGGGCCTTAGCTGTGGTGAGGTTTCTTTTACGGTTACGTGAAACTCGGTATATTGGCGTCCATGTACGGATGCAACACCTCTATGGTAGTATAAACTATCACACGAAGTACATCCAGGTTACTACGGAACCTTTTTCTTGGGAAGCGTGAATTATAAAGGTTGCCTCACTATAGTTTGTCATAGGATTAAGTATAAGAGTATGATAAGATATGAGTATGAGATAAGATAAGTTATGATACGAGTACGATAATAAGACATCGCTGTGTAGGCCAGCAAAAGATAAAGAACTTAAGTCTCTGTACGTGTCGTTCCTTGCGTAGCCACCGTAAGGACAACAACGTCTTTCAGCCAAGACGGATCTCTGGGAGAGATTATGAGTATGAGTGCGTTATGAGTGAGTTTGGCTATTATGTCTCCCCATTAGCTGGGTGGTGGAGTATGAGTATGACACGAGGGCGTTATAATATGATGGTATGATACTATGTTGACCCTCCCATAGTAGCTCGAGCAGCGACTCTGGCACAGGTCGTTTAGGATTTCACTAGTATGTTAGTTACGCTCATACGATGTACAGACGTATGTGCGAGAATAATAAGACATGATATAATATGTTATGAGATATGGTAAGGTACGTTAGGATACGAGTGTCTAGATCATAGTCTTGCATTTATGATATGATATGAGTTTTACGATATGCATGTGATTTTGCCTTTCTTTTGCTATCTACTTTGAGATACTATGTTTATCACTCACAAGATGCACCCACAATGCACCTGAGTAGTATGGGGTGGATTGGTGGTGTATCCACTGAGTTTACGTCACTGAGTAAACTCATCCCACGATAATCTAATGATTGCGGTGATTCTTACTGGTGGAGTAGACGAACCATCTAGATCTCGCCGACGATTTCATTGATTCGTGCGTTGAGTACCGGAGCCTTTGAGAGGCGCCGATTATCGGGAGGACTACGGTCGATCTTGATTGAGTCTTGCGATTCTTGATTATTGTGGACTTGGTATTGAGTTTTATTTATACTAGTATTACGGATTTTATAGTTTATTTTATCGAATTTGTCTCCGACTGGATTTATATTTTATTAGTGGATTTGTGGTGTTATCACACTTATTCAGTATTTATGATTGCATTTATATTCCACCATATTCGTTGGATTTCACGAATTTCGTGGAACCATTATTGCGCGAGAACTCTGATTAGGTGTATGCCCGCTTAGCATATCCGAGATATATGCGGGTCATAACTCGGAATTCTAGGCCCTCGGGATAGAGTAGAATTTCGGGTCGTGACAATAAAGGAACTTGAACTGTAACGAGGGATATAAAAACTTTAATCAAAGAAGAACAGGGTAAGTAAAATTGATCTGTATAAAAATTCCTAAAAATAAGGAAATACGCACAAGATAACAAAAAAACGTAGAAAAATCCATAGATCTGCTAGCAAATAGAAAAAAAAAACTTTAACTGGAACAAGGAATATATTAGGCTTCAATCAAAGGAAAAAAGGGTAAGAAAACCGGATTTGTATAAAAATTCCTGAAAATAAAGAAATCTGCAACACAGTAAAATTCATATATTTGCTAGAAAATTGAAAGAAAAAAAGGAGCTTTAACTTGAAATAGGAATTGGAAAAACTTGGATCAAAGGGAAAAACCGCAAGGAGAATGTTTATTTAAAACTCCTAAAAATAAAGAAATCCCCACAAAACGAACAAAAAAACTATAGCAAATTATATAGACCTACAAGAAAAATAGTCAAAATAGTCACGTGGCATCAACATAATGTCCTCGTGGCATCAACATATTTCGCCCCAATCTCTCACATAATTGATTTTGATATCTTCATACACCAATCACATGGTCATATATTAATTCCATGTGGCAAACATCCCTAGGTGGTCATGATCTCAAGATCTATTAAGTAAGAGATTGAGATGAAAAATTATCTCCATCATCCGATTAAAGACTGTCATAAAAAGGGCACATCTAGTTGCAACCAAAGATTTGGTGTCAAGACTGATTTGAGGGTGAGGAATTAGTAGATCCACTTCTTGTTTCCTTAATCCAAATTTCAAACTAAAGATTTGGTCTCTACAGTCAATGATTTTTGTCCCAATCTTTCATTTAATAGATCTTGAGATCATGACTCATCTATCACGTGATCAAATGTTGATTCCACATGGCAAACATCCCCAAAAGTGACCCTTGGAGATTTATATCGTGTGGCGTCAGTATAATGTCGGCATGCATTTGCACGTGCCTTTTTACTAGTAATATATAAAAGAAATAATAAACAACTGATCGGGTCGGGTTGACTCAATACTCGACCCGATATTTTACCGGGTCGGGAATCACATACACTTGACCCATTAGGTTAGGTCGACATCCGAACCGATGTTCAGGTCAGATTAGTTTGGGTGGAGTCGACCTGACCTAATATTTCAAATGTAAAAAGTACAAAAATAGGGATTTTTATTAGGTTGGGTTGGGCTTTCGGTCGGCCAAAGGGTCGGATTAGGTTCTTGGGTCTAATCGGGTCCAACGCACCGTCGGGTTGGTTTAATTATTTATAGCCTCCTTTTTTCAATTGCAATTTGCTTGTGAGACACAAATAAATATATGGTTGTGAATGGGTCGGGTCAACCTGATGCCCAACTTGATATTTTACCCGGTCGGACAGCACAAAAATTTGACCCGTCAGGTTAGGTCCGGCATGAGATATCTGTAATATCCCAAAAATTTTTGAAAACAAATAAGGTTACCTCGGTGTGCGTGCTCGGGTGAGTTGCACAATGGCATCTAAAATTTTAGAATAATTAATATGAAAGATTATGGTGAAAAGTTAAGTTAAATGTCATTAGAGTTGTTTGTTGGAATCTTATACGCCGAACCATGTATGCTTGCCCAACCCAAGTTAAACTTAAAATTATGGATAGAATTTATAAAGTAAATATCATGATATTTTGGGGAAATTTCAAGATATTTTGGGCTTGGTTTTGCATTATAAAAAGAGAAGAGTGAAGAGCAACTCTCACTCCTTCATTTCTCTCGTGAAGCGAGAGAAGCCCAACCAACTACATTTCTCCTTCTTACACATCACATGGATTTCGAATAGCTCTAGCGTTCGTAACCCCGAGGAAGCTTTGAATTCTGATATAGAGAATAGCGAGGGAGAGTAGTGCCGATCACATGTGAGCCATTCATGGTGGACGTGTGATCCGTGTAGTCCGAGTAATTGGAAAAGATGAGGCTCTCTCTATGATAATGTGGAGCTTATTTTGGATTCCACCGACATTGGACTTTGCAAGATTCAATCCAACACCTTATGACAAAAGCTACGAAATTGACCTTGAAAGGTAAGCGAATTAATGTTTTATATGTGTATTTATTAGTCTTAAGTTAGACTAGCTGTATCTGAAAATAGGAAAGAAATCGGATTAGGTTGGAGAAAAACAAGTCAAGGAAGAGAACACCCGAAAAATTGTAGAATCTGTAGAAATCGAATGTTCGAATTCAAAATTGAGCGTTCGAATTTGAAATCGAACAATCGATTTTGACACAACAGAGGTACCAGTTTCTGAAGGAAATTGAACGATCGATTATGAAAATCAACCGTTCGAATATGAAATCGAATGATCGATTTGGGAAATCAATCGATCGATTTCCCCTATTTCTGGCTGTGTTTATTTTTCTTTGAAAAAACTCCGAGGAACTTCAAACTATATGTTTTTGATGCTATTAACACATAGTGTTGTGTTAATTAAATCTAGGTTACGAGTGGCATAAAAAAAGATAATATGAAATTATTTTTGTTATTTGATCATGAACTCCGAATTTGATTTGAATCTGCTTTGAATTTGATTAGCATGAACTCTAAACACTGAATTTCGAATACATCTTGAATTTGCATATGAATCCTGAAACCCAGAACTCCGAATCTAATTTTGTATTAAAATACATTAAATTATATGTTAGCATCTGCATTTGATTTAAGGTTCACTAAAATGAACCCCTTAATTCCTTGAACCATGTTGACGGTAAATCCGTCTAGCATAAGTTACCCTCATAACGTAGAGACTTGTTACATATTCTGAACAGGGTTCATTAAACGACGATGATTAGGTATAGGTTCTTAACGATATTATTTCTGCTCTCATGATATATTAACTTGAGAAGAAATTTAAGTTATAATTTAAGTCATTAAACTAAGGAGCATTGCATGAATAAGAATCCAAAAATATTTTAAATCTTGATTTGTTTGAATCCCGTTTATGACACTTTAATTGATATTTGTTCAGAAAATTTCATCGGATATAAATCCTCAAAATTCAGTAAATAAACCTGCTTTGGAATATCTGTTTTGAAAACACTTATATTTAAACTTCAGTTTTGAAATCACATTTGATATGATAAAATGTAATAAAAATTGAGTTTCTTCTGCTGAGCTTAGGTTGTTAACTCACCTCAACTATACGTCACAGATGTAGATACTCAGGATCAGGATTACGAGAGTGATCTAGATTACGTCCCAGAGGAAAAGTCAGAGATTCCTCCTGAAGAGTTCTTTCTTTTGACTTAGGATTGTGTTTTTGGCATAGTTCTTTGTGATATTTTGAGTCAGATACCGTTTGAATTGTGAGCCGAGGCCCTGTCTTTGTTTATTGCTTTTATATTTTGGGGAATTACTGTCAAGAATCATTGTTTAGGTGCTAGATTGGCCATCACCGGTGATTCTTCTTGATTCTTTTGAAAGCTATGTATAGAATTAGATTTCTCTTTGATTATCTTAATTAGATACTTGTTATTTTTGTTATTTGTTCTCTTTCTGCTTTTATATGGATGTACTGGTGCCTTGGCGAACCGACCTTTCCGACACTCTAGGATCACGAAAGTCGGGTTGTACATCCAAACCGACCTGCGGGTGAAGTTGGTTGGATATTTTCCGCGTTGGGTGGAGTCGACTTGATCCGGAATTTTATATGTAAAAGGTACAAAAAATAGGAATTTTTTATTAGGTCAAGTCAGGTGTAGGGTCAAGTTGGTTTTTTGGGTTGGCTCGGCTAGAGCGTACCATCGGGTCAGGCCGGGTTAGGTCGAGCATTTGTGACTTTCTTATTGGGCAGCCAAAATTTGGACTCAACCTGACCCATTTACAGCCCTATTGCCATTGGGACAGGTCGGTCCCGCCCAAAATTTGTCTACCCAACATGACACTGACATATAGCCGACCCGTTCCCTGTAAAAGTCACTTGTGTCCCTTCATTTTATATAAAAAATATCATGTCAATTTGACCTCGGCCGAAGGTTGAGTTGGAGACCTCATGCATGATCCGACCTCACAGGTCAAGTTTACATGGCTAACCTAATAAAAAACTAAGGTTGGGTAGGTCGGGTATCGAGCCGATCTAACAGGTGGCATAGCCACATAGAAGGTTGTGGGGGCTCAAGCCCCCATTTAAATTTAGAGTTTCTATGAAGTATGTGTCTTATACACCTTCATTTGTATATAAGCCCCCAAATCAATGGTAAAATAACTATAAATATTATATTTCATAATTTGTAGACCCCACCAACAAAGATTCATGGCTACGCCCCTGGATCCAACTCGTGGACAGAGATTTAAAAGACGATACTATCGGATATATCAGATATGCATATACATATTAAAGTTTCGTTTGATCTTTTCTGAAAAAATTGTAAATAATTTAAGATTTTTTGGCCAAAAGACATTTTTAAAATTATCATATCAAATATATATAAGCTAATATGTATGACCCAATTCAAGCCCATATGACCTGATATTTGATTAGTTTAACCTAACATTTGACCCTGTATCAAATGAAAGATCCCAAAAGGATCAATTACAACTATAGGAGATCAATTACAAATATCATACCATAAAGAGGAGCCTCAATTATAAGGAAAACCGATCTTGCATGGGAACCTCACAACACCTTCAATATTTCAGAAAATTGTGAAAACTGAATTGGACACGATTTGAATTTTATGATGATATAAGGATTTTGAGTTTCCAACCATGAAGTACAGGGCCGGCCCTAGGCATAGGCCTAAGGGACGGTCACCTGCAGCTTTCAAATTTTACATAAAAAAAAAATTGACTCTCATCCCCAAAAGTGTAACCTAATTCAGTAGTTCATGCCCTTATTTTAAGGACACGCTTATGGCCCCCAAAATCCAAGGCCGGCCAACCTAATTATGTCCCAAATTATTATGCACATCCCACTCGCAATATAAGGTGACCCTTTAAATATACAAAAGGAATTCGGGATTAAAAAGGAGCATTGTCGTCTAACCTTCCGATCTGTTTTGAACTCACTGATCAGATTTTTTTTATGGAGTAATTAGATGAGTTTCCCTTGTAGGGATTAGTCCAAGCCTAAGTTTTGGGATTACCCAAAGTTATCAAAAAAGACAAAAAAAAGGAAGACGAGGTTTAAGAGAGAAGACGACAATAACGTTAAAAACAGGGAAGTGAAATAGGCCCAAGGTGCCCTCGTAATAATTATTTTTTATATTAATGTCCCTATTAAAATTATAATAATACTTTGAAAGAAGGATTTTATTGTCTTACGGATATTGGTAACCCAAGCAGGTGGACGTAGTTATATAGAAGTAGAATTTACAAGCTACCGTTGAGTGCTAGATTATATGCCACATAGAACGTCATTTCTGTACGCACGAAGGGTTTCAATTTTTCGGTAGCCAAAACGGAAAACTAGTTAGGTAAGTTTAGAAAACTGACTCAGAATCAGAAAAAATTGAAAAAACTGAAAAAGAAAAATCAAAATCAAACAAAACCCCGAAATGGTTTTGTTACATTTCGATTATGATTTTTTAAGAAAACAGTTAATCGAAATCAAATTATTTTTGTTCAGTTTCGATTTAGGTTGAGCCAAGCTGAAAACAAGAAATTTTGATTTCGATTTAATTAACCGAATCTACACCCATATATAATGACACCATATTTTCGAAAGCTACATGGAGCAAGAGGATATTGCCATGTGGAGCTTTATGTGAACCTTAGAGTATGCTGATCATAGTCCAATAGATCTCCTAATGGGAACAGAAAATGCCCACCGGTGTTATCGACCTCATGCACGAACAGCTGGACCGTTGGACCACACAATACCACCAGATAATCTTCCCACCTCGGTGGACTACAAAAATGTCAACTACTTGCATAAAACTGCTAGGCGATAAGGATTGGGTACCATTATTCATTTCATACCTTCCAGCGGGCATCTATTATCTGCTTCGAATAAGATGAGGGAGATCAATGGATCTCGAGATTATGGACATATTATTAATTAATTAATTTTTAATTTCACATGACACAATTTAAAAATTAGTAGTAAAATTTCGTCACATGCATCACACTCCAACGTGAGTTTAGAGTTGCTTTTTAAGAGGTGTAATCCATGGAGTCGAAAGCTAACCCCACACGATCTTACGATTTATTGTATGGAAAATTGGGTATGGGGATGGACCCACGTGAAATCAGTCATCTTGACTGTTTGATAACAGGCCGATGATCTCATAGTCACGTGTGTTGAAGATTTTAAAGCAGTCATTAGAATTTCCCTTTGCTTGAGTGAGGTATGGCTGTAACAATTGGTGTGGTACTAACATTAGCATTTTTTAAAGGTGCTTTTTTCGATGGTCTTAATATTCAGTACAAGAGAGCTTTGTGCGGGGGTTCCATTGCATGGAAGACTTTTGGAAAGCGTGCACAAATTAAAGGGCAGTTAATCAGAAGGAAAATTTACTTGATCGACCCTGTCAGATATACTTTTTACGTTAGAGGCCCTATTTTTTTATCTTTATCCAAATCGACTAGCTACGAGCCTAGCCGACCTTCAGGATAGCAAAAAGTTCGAATTACCCCTTTTCTTTAACACATAAAAACATCATCTTTTTTCTTATTTTAATCTGCTATAATTTCTAAAAGTCAGAGGTGACGAAGGTGACGGCGTCTTGTCCTCAATCCAATCTATTCCGATCTGCTATTTGGATTGACCCAGATACACTTTTTTCGTCAGAAACTGTAGCAGATTAGAATGAGGAAGAAGATGATAGACCTATATAATCTAAAATTTTAAATATTTATATTTTTCAATATTTACGCGATGTAAAACGAGATCCATGCCGTCTGATTTGAAAGCCACAATATAAAATCGATAGCCAAAGATAGATATAAAAAAAATGCGATATCAACTCTATACACAGTCGATATCGACTCTATACACAGTCGGTACCGAGCATTTTAAGAGTCGTCATCGACTATGTACACAGTCGCCATCGACTCTGTACAGAGTCACCATCGATTGTATAAAAAAAAAAAATCACAGTCGATGGCGACTCTTAAAATGGTCGGTATCGATTGTGTTAAGAGTCGACATCAATTGTTAAAATTATTATTATTTTTTTTTAAAGAGGCGATATCGCCTTTTTTTCGTGTCTATCTTTAGCGCCATCTATTTTATTATGTGGCCTTCAAATCAGATGACATAGATCCGGTTTCACATCGCGTAAATATAGAATAATGTAAATATTTAAAATTTTAAATCATGTAGAACGAAAAAAGTGTAAGAAGGGGTATTTAAGACTTTTTGTGCTAGCTGAAAATGGCTTCACTAAAAGCTGGTCGATTTGGGTAAAGGTGAAAATACAAGGCCTCTGACGTAAAAGGTGTATCTGACAGGGTCGATCAGGTAAATTTCCCTAATCAGAATGCACAGTGCACGTGGGGAGCACCAATGGTCAGATCACTCACTAACCAAGGCAGTTTAGAATGCATTCAGTGTGGACCCCGAGGTGCAGGTTGGCCTCCAATCTTCTGAAAGGTCTGCATGGCACATGTGCCCTGCGCCAGTTGGAGTGATCCTGCCGTGCAGATTGTGAAATTAGTACCACCTCGGCTTTAGGAATGGTAAAACCAAAGTATCAAATATCTGCCTGACACGTATTGGTTTTTTGAAAAATTGATATATATCAAGTATCCAACTCGGTCTCCGCGTTACGGCCCGTATCGGCCGATGCGTATTTGGTATCGGCTGATACCTTTATTTTTAATTATTATTAAAAAAATAGGCCGATACGTATCGGTATCGGTCCTCCAAGAACTGATACCGAGTTTGTTACCATGAGTAAAACGTGATATGGAATAATGGTTTATCATGGATTCAACTGTTTGTGTATTTTTAACGGGTAAATGTATGACCCTTATTTATCACAAAACACCAAAACATATTAAGATCAAGGTATCAACATCGGTATCGGTCTCGAGTATCGGTTTGCCCAAGACCGATACAACTCGGCCGATATTGATACATATCGGCCTATTATTTATTTTTATCTTTTTAAAAAGAAAAAGTCTACATCTCGGTCGAAACCGAGACGTATCGGCCAATACGGTATTGAATACCTGAGTTGGGATATCGATACGTATCGGTTTGCCGAGAAACCAATACGTATCACCGATACTTATCGGTATCGACCAATTTTTGATACCTTGATTACGAGATCCCCTTAAGAATAGGGGAGAAAGGTAGTATTTCTGTATATTATTGCAAGTTAGGAATACGTGGTATAACGTAGTAAAAGTGGTTAATAATTAGCGAATTTAAGGTTTTACGAATAAATCACAAATTATTACGAAACTTATAAAATATTGTATATATTTAAAATATTTGCGAATTTGGAGAATAATTCATGAGTAATTCATTTTTTTTCAATAAATTATGATTTTTAATAAATTTTAAATTCTTTTTAATATTTAAAAAAAAATTTCTTCTAATTTTTTCTTGAATTTATAGGATTTTTTCAAATTTTAACCTTACCAAATTATTGTCAAACCCCAATTTGATAAATAGTTTTAAGTACGATGAAGAAATGGGTGCTCTTGCTACTTCCATCACATTTTGAAATACATGTCATATGAAATTATCATATGTTTAATATGATCTCGAAATCTATGATTCAAAATATTGGATGGAGAGAAAACTTTTACTTCTCATTCAAAGCAATTATCATTATCATATTTCATCCCATTTATTTATTCGGTGTCGACTTTTCATTCAAAGCAATCAGACGATTGAGACTGTTTCTACCCTAATCTTCAAACAATCTTCAATCAGACGATGGAGATTGTTTCACATTTTTTTAGGATACGTGCCGCGTATCCTAAAAAATGACCCTAAACGTAATTCTTTGGGATCCATGCGACTTTGAATAAAAAATTGATTGGTATCGTCTCATGATAGGTTTGGCGGATGATTGGGGTAGAAACGATCACTTATTTCTATTCGGTCAATGGGTTTAAATGGTTTGAGGAGTGAGTGCTTTTAGTAATGATATAGGCGCCAACAGAGGTACCAATTATTTTTTTATATGCTTACCCTCCCTTGTCCGTGTAATGAGGCTCGTTTGCTTTTCGTCAACGTTAGATGGAATCAACCAGGGCATCTGCCATTGGATAAAGGTAAGCGATGATTCCTCCTCCTTTCTTATGTCCTTGAATTTGTGGTGCGTAGCATGTTTTAAAGAGTAGCTAATTTGGTCGGACTGACCAAATCGTATCAAATTGTCTATTTTGGTCCGATTTGAATGGGTACCAATTTGGATTTAATTTGACAAAAAAAAAAAAATCTAAAAGGTCGGCTTGATTTCAATTCCAAGCCTTTTCAAGTCAAAATTGAATCGGCTGTAAGTAATTTTTTTTTAATATATATATATATATATATATATATATATATATATATAGTCAATTTGAGTCAAGCAGACGATTGAGCTTTGGATTTTCGATACAAAATTTGGGGCTAAATTTAGTGTTTTACAACCTTACTAATGGCTCAAATCTGTCATGACCTGAAATTCTACTCCATCCCGAGGGCCTAAAATTTTTAGTTCTGACCCGCACATAGCTTAAATATGCTAAACGGACATACACTTAATCAGAGTCATTGCGCAAATCTGGTTTCATGAAATCCGTTAAAGCCAACATATAAAAGTATAATATAAGACAATCATAAATATTAAATAAATACGATAAAATGTGATAGATCCACCAATAAAACGTAATCAAGGTCGGAGACAAATCCGATAAAGGGAAACCATAGCGTCAACAATAAAATATAAAGTCAACTCAATACCGAGTCCATAGATATCAATAGTCGACGCTCGGATCAAAATCAGTACCGTGGTCCTCTTGGTACTATGTGGCATCGCCCTCCCAAGGTTCCTCGTACTCATCATCTGCAGGATCAATGAAATCGGCATCGGCAGGATCTGGATAGTCGACATCTACTCCACCAGTGTAATCACTTGCAACTATTGAATTGTCGTGGGATGAGTTTATTCAGTCACATAAACTCAGTGGATACACCACCAATCCACCCTATGCTACTCAGGTGCATTGTGAGTGCATCAAGTGAGTGGTAAACATAATATCTCAACATAAAGCAAGAGAATGACAACATCATTTGCATATCGTAGAACTCGTATCATATAAAAAATGCATGACCATGATCTAGACATTTACATCCTAACATACTTTATCATATCTCATATCACACCATACCTCATAACATACCATGTCTTATTATTTTCGCACATACGTCTATACATCGCATGAGCGTAATTAGCATACTCATAAAATCCTAAACGGCCTGTGTCAGAGTCGCTACTCGAGCTACCATGTGAGGGTCACCATAGTACCATACCACCATATCATAACGCCCTCCATATCATATCATACACCCCATCCAGTTACAGGGACATCGCACGACTCATAACTCATATCATATTGTCTCCCAGAGACCCGTCTTGACTGAAGAACGTTGTTGCCCTTACGGTGACTACGCAAGGAATGATGCTTACAGAGACTTATGTTCTTAATCTTTTGCTGGCCTACATATCGATATCTTATTATCATACTCGTAACATATTTTATCTTACTGACTCATATCTTATCATACCGACTCATATCTTATCATACTTCTATAACCTAAAGGTTCAGACCTCGTACCTTAACTCATATATTATCCTATTATATTAGAACTCAGGGTGATAAGGTCTCCGTATATACCACTGTATATGAGGCTACACTGAATTCGTACTCACCCTACTCGTCATGATGTCTCATACCACCATGAGTTGTAAGACATGTGAATATATTGTATTTCTCGCTTCGATACCATCACAGCGAATCACCATGCCCAAGCATAGACATGTTCTTATACACTCTCATACCTATAACTTAACATGTCCTTAACACATATCGCGATTCAATAGAAGAACAGTCATATTCAATGAATAGATTTACATTTGAGATTGCGTTATGATTATACGTATATAATTATTTACACAGTATATTATATAATTATAAAATAGGGTAGTTAAAGTGTGATCTCATTAATGAAAAAGTCAGAATTCAATTTTCACGAGATATCGAATTTCCAGCACTTCAGGTTATCGAAGTGGTCGCGTTGAAGCGATAGAATGATATATAGATATAGGCTATTATACTTCAGTGCTCGAATTAAAAGGTAATATAATTTAAAGTGGAGTGCATCACGACCATTGATTGAAATGTCCAAGTATTTACTGTACACTAAGCTTTAGTCGAACAAAAGTAAAATTATAGTGGTAAATAAAGTCGTTTATTCGAACAAGAATTGCTTGGTCGAGCTAAAATAATTTAAAGTGAATAATGATTCAGTTCTGCTCAAGATCGATCGATCGAACACTAGGATCGATCGATCGAATTTAATAAAATAAACGTAGTCAATTTTATTTCAGAATCGATCAATCGATAGCAAATGTCGATCGATGATCGACATCAGTTTGTTTCATAAATCTATTTAGAACGACTTGCCAACTCAACTTTATATAGGATATTAATAATATAATAATACTAATAACACTTGAGGGGTGTGCCTTGTATAAGCATATTTTATTATAAGGATACTATTATATTAATATAATAGTAGTACTTGAGTGCCCATTATTAAATAGTGATATATTATTATTATTATATTACAACTGTACAATGCACATCCATTTTATATTATTACCCATATGCACATCCCCTTTTTAATGTAATATAATATGTAACCAAAAGGTACTTTAAATATTAAAAGAAAATACCAGTTAAAAGCAATCATTACACAAGCAGCTCAATTTAGTGCCTTCGCTCCATCCAACGATGGATTGATCCATCGACTTTAAAGTGTCAAAGTCAATCATTATAAGGTTACGCAATTTGAATTGTTTAAATAATTTAACTCAGAATCGATTAATCAAACATATAAGTCGATTGATCGAGACTATATACAGTTTCTGGTCGTGGTTTCGAACTGATTGATCAATCGATAGTATAAATCGATTGATCGACTGTCGCGAATTCAGAATAGATCTGGGTTCTGAAACAAACCCAAAATATATCCGAAAAATTCATAAAAATTATATTAAAATAAGGATCAACCATTGTATCAATCCTAAAAGCAGTTTTTATAGGAAAACAAATCTAGGTTCATTTATTAACCCATCGATATGCGATCGAACGTATCTTACGTAACGGGATCTGAGAAGGACAAGATGGATTTAGCAGGTACCCACCTCTTGAAGCGTGATTCGGTAGATCGACGACAATTAGGGCGATAGAGATTGGCGCCCACGCAATAATACGTCCACGATTTCACCTTCTTCATTCTCCTCTATCTTGATTGTAAAAAAATAAATCACGATGGTTCTCGTGAAAGAACACACAATAGTTTTTAGGGAAAATGATTAAGATGTTTAGAGAAGAGATGAGTGGAGAAGAAAGGTGGCGACGGTTAGGGTTCTCTTAAGAAGAAGAAAAGAAAGAGATGACTAGAGTTTTAAAGAAAGGAAGAATTTTCGATTATGATTTTAGGGTTCTCCATAGCATCTCATTTATAATATAATGGAAATAATTCGGTGTTAAGCTGTCACACCAAAGAAAGGTGTATAAGCTTTTACCTCAAGATCCAAAATAGAGGTTTAAAACATACATGTCAAATTTCGAACCTCTGACCTCATGTCTATAACACAGGTCACTGACCAGTAGGCTATCATACCACTTGTATCAATTAATGGCAGAAATAAATATAAGAGTTTTTCTCAAATAAGTTAGGTTCCGCTGTGGAGTACTAACATCGTGCACGATGCAAAACACATCAAACACCACAAAATAAAGTGTACCAAAAATCGGGTTATTACAAAATCTCATAAGATGTTGAATTACGGAGTAAAGACTTAGAGTTCTAATTTTCAAAGGTTTAGTCAGTAAAAGTGTACTTGAGCAAAAGTAAAACTACTTCGAAAAAAATGAAAATAGTAGAAAAGTAAAACAAGTTGAAAAATTCAGAAAATTTTGATGTGTAAGTAGAACTTATAGGGAAACCGAAACCAACTGAACCAAACTGAAACCGAATTAAATAGGGTTAGTTTGGTTCAATAGTTGGACGATTTGGTTTCGTTTGAACATTTAAAAATCGAATAGAACCGGTTTGGTTTGTGGTTTTGGTTCAAAACCGACCAAACTGAACCGAATACACCCCTAGCCCCACCCGTCCAAGCTGAATTTAAGGGCATAAATTACTAATAGCCAATTTCCCTAAAAAATCCCTCATTATCCTGATTTATCTCAATCGAACATCTTAAGTTATAAATATCATAGGAAGGCCTCTTTTAGTTTTTTAGACTAAAATGCCCTTCATATATAAAGGGTATTAAGACTAGACTATTCCCTCTTTCCCCTCCCTTCCTTTCCTTCTCATGCTCGTTCCCCTTTTTCGTGCAAACCTCGTCGACGAAGAAAACAGTAGGGTTTCTCTCTCTCTCTCTCACTGTAAGTTTCTTTCTCTCAATGATTCTTCTTCTTCTTTTTCTTTTTTATTTCTTTACATCAAAATCAGAAACGGACTAGATAAGTTGCCCTAGGTCAATTTAAAACTGAGAAACGGGTGAGATAAACTGCTCTAGGTCAGTTTGAAACTACCCTAGGTTAATTTTGGTGATCACCTGGTGCAGTCTACTTTGTAAACTGACCTAGGGTAGCGTAAACTGACCTAGAGTGGCGCAAATTAACCTATGTCAGTTTGAAACAGAGAAATGGGTAAGATAAACTACCCTAGGTCAGTTTGAAACTACCCTAGGTTAGTTTAAAATGTTCTAGGTCAGTTTTGGAGATCACCTAGTGTAATCTACTCTGCAAACTGACCTAGGGTGGCGCAAATTGACCTAGAGTGATGAAAACTGACCTAGAGTGACCGTAAACTGACCTAAAAGTGTTCTATCTATTATTAGTGTTCCTGAATGCATTGTGAATTGAAAAATATACTTTCTATGGAGTTGGAGGTCACCTAGTGCAGTATGTACTGTAAACTGACCTAGGGTGGCGTAGCAAACTGACCAATGCCAATTTGAAATTGAGAAACGGGTGAGATAAACTACCCTAGGTCAATTTGAAACTGTCCTAAGTCGGTTTAAAATACCCTAGGTCAATTTTGGTGATCACCTAGTGCAGTCTACTCTGTGCGTGCTTACACGATTGGGTCACACTATTTTGTTGAGGTTGACATTGTGCTACCGTCAAACATGTCGTTGAATGAGGCACATGATATCGGGGGTCCTTGCAAGAAAAGCTCGAACATCTACCCGAGATAAAACGTGTATTTGTCCATCTTGATTATGAGTTCTCATACATACCCGAGCACGCTTAGGCACATTTGTAGTTGAAGTAGGCTCAAATGGCTATAATGCATTGCAGGTTTGATTGCCTGTCATCTATTTCCCCCCCCCTCCCCCCCCTCTCTGGTAGACACCAATTATATTATGATTAAACGGTAGCTGAAAATTTTGTCATTTATGTTGTATATGTTAAAAAAGGGCTCTGATAATGTCGCATTGAACTCTATGATGGTGCGATTATCTGGCTCCTGCAAAGGGGCAAGAATAATAATCCTAGAATTCATTATAGCCATATGAAAATGCAATTTGCAAGCATGGTTTAAAATATGGGTTAACAGGAGCTCACAGGTTTACAAAAGATAGCACCTTACACTCCCTTATTTTTAGGCTATGACAAACTTTCTTTGACCAATCCAGGCGGTTCAAGTGATTGAACACCATACAAATATTGCTTACCTAAAATGACATGCTGACCAAATATTCAAGCTATGAGTTTAACACGCTTTAGGCCCTCTTTTGATTTTTTTTTGGTTCTGGCAGGGAGCCAAAAATTTGTTTGGCAGATGCAGCTTTACACCCCACCCCCTTCGCTGGGGAGCTGTTTTAAGTGATAGAACAGCTCTATGCCAAAAAATATAAAACTTTCTGTGGAGGAGAGTAGGGCAGAGAGTTACGCGCAGCCTTAGTTTCTATACACAAGCCATTCTAGGTAGAAAGTGCCATTCTATGCATTTTTTTTGGCTAAAGGTTGCTATCCCTTCTCGGAAAGTCCCTTTCCTCCATTTTTAAGTTATTGTAGACCCCACATCGGACAAGATGTTTTTCGGGCAAATAGTGTCTCAAATTTCCAGAGCAAATTGCTAGGGAAGTCTACTTTCTAAGCGGGAAAATAAGGGTGGCGTATACTCCCCCCATAGAATAAAATGAGATTGCTCTTAGTAGTATTGAAATCAATACTCTTAATAATTAGCATCATGGCTGAATAATGGCTATATAGTATATTGGGTGCATTTTATTTTTAAATGGGATTGACTCTCCTTACCATCATTTAAACACCAAATAGTGCTTAAATGATCTTACACCATTTATTAGCACTCAAAGTGATATATCACCAATTGAAGGACTGGGTTCAAAAATCAAACTTTTGGGGAGGTTCAAACCATATGATTTGTGCACTTTAATACCAACGGTTCAAACCATATGATTTGTCGTATTAATACAATTAAATAAATTAATTCACTTGTTTTGGTTGATCCATGATTAAAGAAGTGAACGTCCTTAGATTGTTAACTCGCTTTTCTTCTTTTTGTTTGAACAAAAGGTTAGGGCGCATGTGAAATACATCATCTATTTTTTTAGCTTTTTCACGTAGTGTACATTAAGGTGAATACATCAATTGTACACATGATGAAATATAATGGTGCATGTACATAAACAGTGACTAATTTCAAATCACCATATGGAAAGGTTCAGGTACCCTATTGAGGCATAAGGGATAATTATCATATATGAGCTTGGAAATGCACCACTTTGTTCACATATGAGAGTCAATATGTAGAGGAAAAATCATATTTGAGCTTGAAAATGCACCATCCGATTGGCGCATTTTAATATCCTCTGTTAAAACAAATAAGCACAACCAACCATATTTTAGTGCATAAATCAAAATTTTAAATCATAAACTGAATCACAGATCTTACGTTACTCTAATCCCAAAATGCAGTGCATGTGCAAAACTCGATAGCCTGAACTGATTATAAATCTCAAACTGTCTCGAACCATCTACTCCACAGCTGACATGCATCAACAAGAATTTTGTTCCCTATAGCCATTAATTGTAGGTTGATGAGTGACCCTATTCTGACCTCTTTTGGGATGCATCAGATGACCCTGGCAGCAATCATGCATTGACGACTTCTCTATTTGAACCATTTTCGGCTACATTATATGACACTAATCTATAACCTCTAATATTAGGCTATAGGAAAACAAAAGAATTATATAAATCAGACCAAACAACTTCAGAAATTAACCCACTGATGCTCTATTCGTCCTCACTGTTTGTTGAATTGCCCTCCCTAAACAGTGAGGGTGACAACAGAGTTGCCCCTAGTTTGATACAAGGATCCTCAGCAGATAGTGTATTCCGATTAGGCATTAACCTTGCCAATGATATGGGGGGTACGCGTAAGCATGCGACCCTCACCAAATGCCGCCTATCCTCACCGCCAAGAAGGTCACTTGGGGTTGCAATAGGAGTTCGTAGGCGACACATATGAACGATTCTTCCATCTCTGCGAGATGGTAGTCGGTTGGGCAATGAATTTAGAGATATGCCTGAAGGCAGAAATATATGCTATTATGAGTTTTCTTGTCTCTGTTGTCAGAACAGGGTGTTGTCTTATCAAGGATGATTCCCATCCATTAACTATGACTTGACATTGTATTGGACTATAGCTCTGGATAGACATTACTTATAACCTCACGCAAAATATAAGATAGTAGAAATTTCTTTTTTATAGAAAGAGAAGTACATAATCGAACAGTGTATTATATAATGTTTCCACTATATTAGTTTTAGGAGTTTGCACTAATGACATATATTTTAAATCAATTTATCTGCGAACATATCCAGTTATTGACTCGAATCACGGGTAAGCTTGAAATTAATTCAGGTTCATCTTCCATGGACATCTCTGAGGGCCCAAATCAAAATATGAACTCGTCGTGAAAGATGAACTCTAAGGGGACATGAATCCATTGTGCGTAATGCCAAAGATCTTTGATCGCCATTATTTCTAATATATTGCAACTAATTCATCCCTCACACCGCTATCATAGTGATAGGAGGGGGTGGAAATCATAGGTCATCTCCTTCGTATTGGAAAGCACGTGATTTGCGGGCATTGAATGCACTTTCGATGAGATACATACCATAGAAATTATCGTCCAACTGGTATGTTAATTCTTTTAGACGACAATACTAACAAACTCTTTTAAGCATGAGACGCCTAGCCTCCGCCATTATTGCGTTGGGGATGGGATTCGACATATTGTGGTGAGTTGGATGATCGTAAATCAAGATCACGACCATACTTATAGATATGAGTATTGTACCATAGTTTCAACTATATCTGTGTTGTCAACTCCTAGAGGCTAGCACCTACCAATGAGATGGTTCAGGTCTATATATGTGTTGTCCACTCACCATCGAATCTTGATCGTATCATTATATTAGACTGCTCTCGTAGAGAGTCTGTGACAAGAGAGACCCTCTTTTAGTCGTGTACGGGGTATATGCTGTCAACTCATTGAAAGATAACTCATTTTGCCCTTGTGTGTGTGTTGTCAACTCATATAGTCTACCATTACTCTAGTTATGAGTATTGACTATGGTTTTAGCTATGTGTGTGTTGTCAACTCCTAGAGGCTAGCACCTGCTAGTGAGACGGTTCTCATCTATGTACGTGTTGTCCACTCACCATCGAATCTCGGTCGTATTAATATATTTAATTGTACTCATAGAGAGAGTCTATGACAAGCGAGACCCTCTTTTAGCCGCGTGCGGGATATGCGTTATCAACTTATCGAAAGATAACTCATTTGGCCCTTGTGTGTATGTTGTTAACTCACAGAGTCTATCATTAGTCTAGTTATGAGTATTGTACCATAGTTTCGACTATGTGTGTGTTCTCAAATCGTAGAGGCTAGTATATGTTGTCAACTCATACGCCAACTCGGCGATTGATAACTCCTCCGCTACATAAGTGTTGTCAACTCATAGAGGCTAGTGATAGTCTCTACCTAGTTCATAACTATATAATAAATATAGAAGTCATCGTCCAACTCGTAGAGGCTAGCACCTGCTAGTGAGACGGTTTAGGTCTATATACGTGTTGTCCACTCTCCATCGCATCTCGATAATATTATTATATTTGACTATGAGGTATGTGTTGTCAACTCACCTAAAGATAACTCATTTGGCCCCTATGTCTGTGTGTGTGTGTGTTCTCGACTGATATAGTCTACCATTACTTTAGTTATGAGTATTATACCATAGTTTCAGCTATGCCTGTGTTGTCAACTCATATGTCATCTCAGTGAATGATAACTCCTCCTGCTATGTATGTGTTGTCAACTCAGAGGCTAGTAATAGTCTCTACCTAGCTCAAAATTATATAATAAACACATAAAACACTTACTCATCACCTCTCAACCCCTTTTGTTCAACCCCCCTATACACATTCATAACAACCCTATCACAGAGGATCCCATCAGAAGTACTTCTTGAAGCTGATCGATTCATTCTGAATCGGATCCGCAGATATTACATCATGGATTAGGAGGCCTTCCCATTCAGCGATAATTTTTATGCCAAGTGCATCATTGAGGATATCTTTAAGCTTCACGAATCTTATTTATCCCCTTTTGAGGGAGATGATATGTGGTGTATTCCACCTTACAATACTCTAGAGAAAATAAACGAGCAACGCTTAGGGGCGACTGAGCTACTGGCAGTAAATGACCTTTCGACATATGCCCAATGGATTATAGGCAGATTTGAATTTGTGTTTCACAATAAATTCTTATTTATGTTTGGCCCGTCAATGTGATCCTCTGACCAAATGGATATAATTTCCCTACGGTCTTGTATTCATGCAAAAACAAACCTACGTCCTGGAAACCGGTATAAGACGTTTTGTGTTGATGTCACCCAATATTTTGACTGATTAACAGACGTGTATTTCTAATATTTTCTATCTATATCGTATTAGGTCTCGAACCTCCTTATCTCCTACTATTTCCTATCCGAGTAAATTTCATTTACCTTATCATGCATACTAATTTAAAATTATCACCAATATGTAGTTTCATTTGCATACTATCTTCTTAATTTAAGGGTTACCTCAGTTTGACTCCTATTAAATTGATTTACTTTGCATGTTGTCATATGAATGAAAGGGTTACCTTTGTTTGATGCCTATGAAAACTGAACTCCGTCAGTACGGAGCATAAATTGGTCGCCTCAATAGCTTTAAGATAACTCCGTAAGA
Source organism: Chloranthus sessilifolius (assembly GCA_021018995.1). Taxonomy (NCBI): domain Eukaryota; kingdom Viridiplantae; phylum Streptophyta; class Magnoliopsida; order Chloranthales; family Chloranthaceae; genus Chloranthus; species Chloranthus sessilifolius. Next base: position 24,012,847 of record CM037597.1, on the reverse strand, counting down.
CCTCAAAGCCCACACGATATTGGAACATCTGAACAAATAAATAATAGAAAACATCAAATTGTTATTAGTTATTCTAGATAAATGAACAAGAGATAAAATGCATAATAGATAGTGGAAGCAAGTAAGAGTCTGTAACAAAACTTTTAAAGTGACTATGTAGGCACTGTGTACTTGTGTAAGAAAATGTTACCTTTAGGGGGTCTTTTGCAACTCTTTCGGTTGTGACCAACCTCCTTACAATTGGCGCATCGCCGACATGCGACTACCTCACCGATACTCTTTCTTCTTAATTTTTTAAGCCATCCTGTTGGTATCTTAGGAACTGGTGGCATAACTATTCTTTTCTCCTTAAGTTCGACTCACTTATTACTACTCAGAGTGGCATGAATAATAGGCTCGTAATTCTTGTAGTACCTATCTACCATGAACCAATCTTGAACGTATAAATAAGGATTTGTGCAATAATTATTTATAACTACCAACACATGCCTACATGGGACCCCCAATACTTTAAATTTCCGACAAGAGCACGTGCGTTTTCCCAGCTACACGGTATTTCTAGTATCTCTAACAATTAAAAATTCATCAAAATCAGAGGGGAATGTAGTATATGTGAACGACGCTCTATCATTTTCTTTAAGAAAGTCTTCGGTCTTTGGCATCATAATTGTGGTCTATTTTTCGGCCTCGTTCCTTCTATTATAAAAATATTCTATTACCTTCTTATGCATACTTTCTATTAGACCAATGATCGGTAGCTCCCTGTCATCTTTCAGTACATTATTGAGACATTCAGACCGTGATATGGTCGTATGTTCGTATCTCCCAATAGAAAAATGTGCCCTAGCCCAATGCTGTTTTTCAATCTGAATAATATAGTCATACGCTTCTTCAGATATCTTCTGAATTTCACTCATTTCTTTATCAATTCAATTTTGGTATACGTGTAACATACTTTCTTTCTATGCTCTATTACAAGTTTATTTTTGTACATACTCCTCAAATTTTTCTCAATGTGATATAAATAATACGCATGCGAAGTATACCGAAAGACTTTTGACATTGCTTGACTAAGACCTTTTTGCTGATCACTTAAGATTACTGTGCGTGAATCGTATCCTATGATCTCTGCCAATCCATGTAAAAAATATTTCAAAGAACTACTATTCTCTGATTCCACCACGGCAAAACACAACAAAAATGTCCTCTTATTCCCATTAGTGCCGGTAGCTATGAGGAGTGAAGCTCTATATATTCCGAATAAATGTGTACCATCAACCGAAATAAGTGATCGCAAGTACTTTTCTAAATGAATCAATGCATGACCCAAAAGCCCAAAAGATTCTCAAGAATGCATCGTCTTCCTTCGTCTGTAGGTATACAAGGCATTGAGGATCCACACGTTTCAGTTCCGCCATATATGACGGGAGAAATTTATAAGACTCCTTTCAACTACCTCTAATATCATTGAGGGCGATCTCTTTTGCACGTCAAGCCCTCCGATATCCTGTATTGGTTTGAAATGCATTCTCACATCACACAACATCTGCTTGAGAGTGTAGTTGCTATTTTCTTTTAGTTGGTCCTTTGCAATTGACGCCATCCAAATGCTTGTAGCTTGACGATGGCTCTGCTGTCTATCTCGTGACAACCTACAAGTATGTTTTGGAGTAAATCGGTTAATTTTAAAATAATTTGAGTGTCTCATTTTTAAGCACGTATACGCCAAGAGCATCCATCTTCACGACATCTAGCAGCAACAACCTTCCGATTAGTTTTGTTTGGTTTAATTTCGAAGTTTCCATGCATTACAAATTCCTGCAAAGCATTCTGGAATGATATCTTCCTAGTGAATATTTGGTTTAAATTGAGAACACCGTCTACGTCAGGAACACCACTCACTTGTTGTGCCTCATCCACCACATATATGTCTTCAAAAATAGTAAGTATGTCATTTGTGTCACAAATGTGGGGTTCTGTAATATCAGTCACTCGATCATTGTGCCTTGGCTCGTTAATGGGAGGTGTACCCCTACTTTCTCTTCCTTCAAGTTCACCCTCCTACTCTCACTACTGGTCTCTACATTGACGGTCCATATACCGACATTTATACTACCTCCCTTAGAGAGTGCAGTAGCTTTCTCATTCCCAACTATACCGATATTATATACATGCCCCCGAACACATCACACAGAGATGTGCTTATACTTTCGTTGGCTGGATCGATGGGGACATGCGCTAAAATTGCGGTGACTTCATTTTCACTATTTGAAATACATGTCACACCAATATGCCTGTTGAAGGACAACTAATTAATTATTAACTTAATAAATTTAATTTACGAGGTAATCTCAATACTATTGACGTAGTAGATTGAATTAACCTTTCATGCGAGGACGAAGTAGCAGTAGGCTGAGTAGTTACTGTTGCGATGAATGGGGATGAAAAAGTACGCTCTTCATTCCTACATCAATGTAAATAAATTAAATTAATTTAACAAATATAATCTAACAAAGACATAAGTATATAAGCGAACTAATCAAGACCGATCATAAATATATTATGCACCTTCTAATATAAAGATTATTTAAGTGGGTGATGGGAGTTTGACATATATTAGTCGATGCACTTACAACTGTGTTACATTGAGTCTCAAACTCCTCTGATAGGCATGTAACGGGAAGGGACTCGGTGGGTGTTAAGCCGTCAGAGAAATTAGTCAAAGGATATGTATGACAATCATTGTCTTGTTCGAAAAGAGCTTTTTGTACGCAAATACATATACTATACCCGACAAACTGTATATAGTACATTATCTCACGCACGTCATTATCGTCATCAAGGTCTACCACATACTTTTCTCTCCCAGCTTGTGGCATTACATAGCTAAGCTTTAGTATTGTATCTTTGATTTGAATTTTAGTCACCTCATGTATTTTGACAATTAAATCCTCCAAACTTATCTCTCTCTCCATAATTAATACTTTCCTTTTTTCGGCCTTGTACACCGGTTTCATAGATTTATGATCATTTAACTATCCATCATAAAAGCATAATAAGTAAACTTTATCTTCAGAAGTATCCATCGTTTACATCTACTAATAATAATTGTGACCAAAATAAAATTAAGTTAGACTAATCATTAAAAAGAGTCTAATTACAGTAAAAATCATCAACAAGGATTACCAAACTTACAACGCAAACTGTACTAGGTGACCGCCAACTCTATAGAAAGTATATTTTTCAATTCACAATGCATTGAGGAACACTCAACAATAGATAGAACACTTTTAGATCAGTTTACGATTACTCTAGGTCAGTTTGCACCACTCTAGGTCAGTTTGAACCACTGTGACAGCCCGGATTTCGGCACCCCGAAACTCGTGCCATCAGCACGATCCTCCAGACCGTGCCCCAAAATTATGCACGGAATATTGGTATAACAAGCAAAGATATGCAAATAAAGTAAACAATTGTATAAAGCGAGAAGTAATATGTCCAACTGGCATACACAAATGACAGTTCTGCTTTCATGCCACTGCATGAACAGAGAACCGGCCCGAACCATCGGTGATGAATCGATCACCCCAGATGGTTTGCCAAAAGAACAATTCAATTTAATTACATTGTATCAAAATTAAAGGCTTCACATACCAAGCCGTACAAATTTGCTCTCAAAACTATTCTCTGTCAAAGTACACAGCAGAGTCTCTTAGAAGAAGTCCTCGGGAGGAGGCTCCAACTCGTCTCCAGGCACGTAATCCGAATCACCCAGATCTACATCTCCCGAAGCCTCCGCTGCTGCTAACAAAGGACCTGCGACGCATAGTCTATAGGGGTGAGCTACATCCTAGCTCAGTAGGGAACAAACACAATGAACATATAATTTAAAACTCACATATATTCCATGATATTCTAAGCATGATGTGTCTATGCATTAGCTAGAAAACAGTACAAAATATGGTAATTTGCATTCAAGATTTACTGTTACTTTGCATGCCTTACTTTACTGTTGATTTATCATAAATGACACTGAACAGGCCTAAAGTAAAACTTAAATCTTCAACTTAAGTAATCCCCGAGTAATATAACATCGAGCCCCGATGGAATACCCACCATCGTCGCCTAAATAGACAGTTGTAAATAATGTATTCCCTGGGAATACTACCCAAGCCCCTTTTCTCACTAGGCGGCGGGGTTAAATCTCACTTAACATCCCTGGGATGTACTTATTGTGTACGGATAGACCTCCGCACTGGTGTACGGATTGGTCGTCGTATCGGTCACGGATATCCTGCCGCGTCAGTCGTGGGTATCCCGCCACGTCAGTGGAGTATTCTAAATAAACCTCAAATAACAAAAATATCATGTGCTTTACATATAGTTATTCACCGTGTAAAGTGCTATCTTATATCAGTTAGGCCTCAACAGTAATTATTCAATCAGATATACATCCCTGGGATGTATAACTTACTCGCATCCACTAATGCCTTTATTACTTTCTCATCCCCTGGAGATGACTCATTCTCATTAGACTACTTGATCTTAGTTACTCGCATCACACAAATGCCTTTATCACATTCTTGGTGTCACATAGTGTGAATTTTAATTGTAATATTTTACTCGCAAGCGCACGAATCAGATTGTATATAGTAGGTGCGGAGTACGAGATCGTTTCCACGATGACTATTTTGGAAGATCTAAAAAGATGAGACAGTAATTCAAGAAATCTACTAATATTATGATCTAATTTTGTGAGATGACAATTACTGACTACAAACTAAAACTTAATTAATAATTCAAAATTAAAGGTAAAGATGAAGATCCTAAATCCTCCCATCTTTGGTTTGTTCTTCCCGTAATACAAATCTAAGGATTAAACTATGAGATATACCATTGAAGAAAAACATCTTTTATGGAAGATAAATGGTCAAAACCCGGATAGGTTCCAAATTGCATCCCTGCAATCAGGACTTAATTTCAAAGATGATTTTCATCTATAGATCTGGGATCAAGGGCATGGCTCGGCACACTTTATCTCAGATTTTAACTAAAAATCATCCCCAAAGTGGGTAAAAACTCTAATAAGAATACCACCATAGATCTGAGATCAAGGGCATGGCTCGACACACTTGATTTCAGATCAGGGAGTAATTAAGATAAAATTACCATTATAGATCCAAGATCCGGGGCATGGCTCGGCACACTCGATCCCGGATCATAATCGTAAGTAGATCCACACGATGAAAGCAAAAAGACCATATAATAATGATAGGGGCAAAATTACCGTCACAGATTTGAGATCCAGGGCATGGCTCGGCACACTCGATCCCGGATCATAATCGTAAGTAGATCCACACGATGAAAGCAAAAAGACCATATAATAATGATAGGGGTAAAATTACCGTCACAGATCTGAGATCCAGGGCATGGCTCGACACACTCGATCCCAGTTAGTGGTGGGGATTTCATCCGTTCGTGATAACAAAACAACCATAAAATAAAATCTTATATTTTAATCCTAGATTCATATTATTAGAAGTACATCCCTCGGATGGGAATAATTAGATCCCCATCCCTAAGAAATTAGCCACACATGCTGTAATTAAATGACATAAATAAATAAAGAATAAAAAATAATATCAATTTAATTAATTAAAAATATCTCAACCTTCAATAGAAATTCTTTGATCCACAAGTACAATGATCTTCAGAAATGAAGTAAAAGAATGCTCTATACTGAACTTTAAATTTTAAACTAGGAATCAACTGAACAAAAATACTAAATTGAATAAAGGAATGTTAAAAAGTTAAAGGGAACAAAGCTCTCAAAAAGAATAAAAACTCTCTATCTCTACGCCTATGGAAAATAAAATATCTAATCTCTAATCCCTAATCTAGCTCTCCTATCTGAGTTGTTGATTCGGCTTTAAATAGTTTCCAAGTTGCGTAGGTTCCCTGGCTTGAAAAGTCAGGGTCGATTAATCAACTCTGGGGTTGATGCATCGACCCCCCACTGAATCCGCTTAAGAGTTATTTCCGTCTCAAATAGAATTACCTTACTTGATTAATCGAGTGTATGGTCGATTAATTGACCTTCCTTTAGTTTTTCAGCCAAAAAGTGTCTTTCTGTGTCAGACTCCGTCACTTTCCTCGATTAATCGAGTGTAAGGTCGATTAATTGACCTTCCCAGATTTCGTGAATTGTAGCCCACTTTTGCATCAGGCACGGCCTCGGTATTGTGGCCATATCTTTCTACTCCGAACTCGGATTGATATGATTCTTGCGGGTTGGAAAGATGACAGAAAGCTCTACAACTGTTGTGTTTTAGCAATTTCATAATTCTGACGTCTTAAAGGTCCAAATTGAGCTGCAAGTCGCACCAAGTTCTCGATGACCCAAAGTTGCAGTGTTTTGATATTATGTTCGGGATTCTTGGGCTGTTTTACGCACTTAGATTATATTTATCTGAAACACTTCAAATCTAGTAATTCTCATTAGATAGCCTTCATCGGATAGCTAAATGTAGGTATTTAAGGGTGAAATATCATCATATTTCACTACTCATCACACCCCCAAACTTACACTTTGCTAGTCCTCGAACAAAGCAAACTAAAGAAAAATAAATGCCACTTTCGTAGGGAGCACGATTGCACTTAGCGTGTGCAACAAGCCTTTAAACCCCTAGGTGATCCCTTGTGGAGGAGTTGTGTCTCCTGAGGATTTACAGTGAAGTTACCCACAAGCTTTCAAAAATTTCAAACCATCGACAAAATTAAGTTTTCAAAACATGATTTTGATAACATATATACCATTCAAAACTCAAAATCATTAATCAATTCAACATGCGAATTCTCAATTTTAAATAACAATGTTATACTAATCATACTAATATCTATTCAAATTAGTCTAATGCTCAAATCGTTAAATAACTCATCCATTCATGCTTAAACGTGTAGTGTGTGCATACCCAAACTCAGGTTCATCCATCTCAGAACTAGTCCAAACGGGAGACCATCGGATCTGTTGTTTTGACTCAATCCTCACTTTAGGTATACTGTCAAAATATAAACACACTGATGATGGGTAAGTTTTTCGCACACATGTGAGAGATCAATACAAAGCAAGCAAAAAGTTCTCACATGATAAATAAAACACGATGCAATCAATGAACAAAGATAAATCTCATAAGAAGATACTTGTATATCCTAAGCATATCATATCAAGTATCATAAGTATCACATATTTACTCTTTACAAGGCAGTTACCAATGCAAGATCAGATCATAAAAGTCTTTTTAGGATTGTAATGGGGCTCAGGTAAGGGTAAGAAAGAATTGAAAGTTGGGATTCAAAGTTTCTGAGAAATCAGAAAGGAAACAACTTTTTGATTTTTTTATTTCTTCTCTTTTTCTCACTCCTTTTCCTTCTTTTGAATTTCACTTTCTTGAAGCACCTCATATTTTTCATTATTTTTCACAGTTTTCTTTTTCTTTTTCTCCCTTTTTTTTTTTTTTTACCATACACTCTCAGTAAACACCACTACTCGGTATCTCTCCACTTACTCTCTTTTCATTCATTCTCATCCCTCATTCCTAATTTCTCAGAAATAAGAAGGGTAAAGCTGAATTTTCAGAAATGGTGAAGGGTTAAAGGTTAACGTGACTTATCAAAGAATGTATAAAGGTAAATTTTTCAATAGGTTTAAAGGGGTACTAGAAGGATAAATTTATATAAGGAGGGGTATTTTAAGTACAAACGAGCCAAAGATGGCCTTTAATCATGTCTTTAAAAGATGGTAACCTTGCCTATTTGTCTTGAGTAGATATACAGTACGTTCTAACATAATAATATGAATTTGATATCATGCAAAGTCACAAGTCAAAATAAAATGTATGAGATTATGCAAAATAATTCGTATTCAAAGAAAACTTCGAGTTTATGTATTCATTCATCAATGACGGGAAATTAGCTCTAAAGCTCACCGGGTTTAGTCTCTACTAAGAACATAAGATTCAACGTTTAAAATAGTTCATCGATTTCTAAGTCTTAGCTTGGAATAAGTGTAAAAATTTTAAGCATGAATATCAAAATTATCTACAAAGTATCACATTAAGCTTCATCATCTTAGATACAAGTAATCAAAATATGACATCAATATTCTCAAACTTAAATTCACATGCATCATCAACTAAAGTTTGAAAACTATCGCAAAATAATGTGTGCATGATGGCTTCAAAATTAAACTTTTTTTTTCTTTTTTTTTTTATTCTACTATCGATTAATCGACTCGAAGGAGTCGATTGATCGAGAGTGGATGATCGATCAATCGACCTTCATTGTCGATTGATCGAGAAAAAGTAAATTTTTTTTTTTTTTAATAAAAATAATAAGTGATGCAAAATAGATAACCATACCCCCAAACCGAAAGATGACAATGTCTTCATTGATTGAAATAAGTATGGCACCCCCAAACCTGTGGAAAAGTACCTCAATACAAAGATCAGGTGCAGAGAATATGTGCATTAAATTGGAACATGACCAAAAATTTATTGAAGGGAATATGATTACACTATTTAGGGAATTAAAAACAACATAAACTAAACTAAAAACTAATATTCTAGAACTAAATATACGAAATAAATAAATCCTAAATCCTAGACTAAACATGAATCCAACTCCGTTATCCATCGTTAGGTGGGCCCATCCACCTTGGTTCACTTAAATTGATGTTCTTCGGCACAGGAAACAATTTCTCCCAGAGGTCAAGCGGAAATTGATGAGTCACCGCCGATGGAATGGATGGAGGCGTGGAGGCGACGGTAGGAGATGGAGATGGGGGAGGTGGTGACGGAATCACATCAATTATCTCGATATCAGTATTGATGCACGATGTAAGAGATTTGGAATGATTTACCTTCTTTCTAGATGGTTCTCCCCAGAAAGGAATGTTCATTAGATCAAGGTCGATGATTTCAATAGTGCTAGGCTCAAAAGGGACCGTCCGATGAGAGCGGCGCTCCCGCTTTTTAGTAGTCTCCTCCCTCTTTGATAACTGTGCTCTGGTGAGATAGAATCGTCGGGCCATAAGAAGGTTGTGCAAGATTTAATGGAAAGTGAGCCTAAGGGTGAATATAAGGAGAAAATTGATAGAGTTGGAGAAGGAGTGGAAAGAAGTGTCCCGCAAAAAAGAACTAATGAAAAGTGTGTATTGCAACGAGTCACAGAAGATGGAAAAAAATTTAGAGTCCCAACAAGAGTCCGGTCCCCAAAAAAGTGGGGGTCGATTAATCGACCCTGGGAGGTCGATGCATTGACTCCGGGGGGGTCAATTAATCGACTCTGGAGGGTCGATGCATCGACTCCCTAAAATATGCTTGCCTCGAAAAGTGTGTCGATTAATCGAGTATAAGCCTCGATCAATCGACTGCAATGTGGGCAGAGAGGTAAACTTTCGTCGGGTATTTTGTTATTTCATTTTTGAATTTCAACTCCTCTAAATGCAACATGAAGTCCACAAAAATATGGGCAGTTCCAAACAGATTAGAAACACACTTTTCATTGAAAAACATGGTGATTACAAGGACACTACGGATTTGGTTCTCAAAATAAACAACCTAAACTAAAGAAAGAGAAACAACACAAACCGAAAAATCCTAATCCTAGACTAGACTAAACAAACCAATCATCCCCATCCTCTTTGGCCTGGTGGGCCCTGGCGCGCATCTCATCATGACTATCAGGCCACATGCGTTGCCCGATCTGATGGAGGAAGGAACGATCATAGTAGCGTCGGCGCAAGATTGTACCATGTTTCCGCAGCTGCTCCTCTTGTAAAGAATTAATTTGGGCTTGGAGCGAACCAAGAGACACACCCTCCTCAGGTCCCTGATCAGGCGCAGGCTGGTCATCCTGGCGTACGCGGCGGCACTGGCGTGGTGGAGCATCAGGGATATTACCCAAGAGACGCATACTGCGGTTCCATTGGGTTGCACCATAGTGATAGAATGCGAGGTCCTCGAGATCGTCATCCCGGTAGAACGGGAAACGAAGGAAATTAAGCAGCTTCATAACAAAATGAGGAAAGTAGATCATTGCGGCATCACTAGTGGCATGGTTGGCAACATCCTCATGGCATCGCCACATGCCATCATAAAGAAATCCGGGCACATTGATCCAAGTATTTCGATAGGCACCATAAAGTGCCTGAACCCGATCACCGGTGCCCTCAGAAATGTGGCCACGGGGGCAGAGGTTACTACAGACCACACTATCCCAGAACAAGATCGGGCGTGGTAACGTCGATCGCCTAGTGGCGACTCCCGAAGAAAATATGCCGCGGCACATATCATTGATAATATCCTCCTGAGAACTGTCGAACTCTTCACCCAAAGTGTGATTGAGAGGGCGCTCACACGAAATGTTAAAAACCTCCGCAATGGTTTGCGGATAAACGCGGCGCGACCACCCATCGATTGAAACAGTGAAGTGGGCGGTGACATGATTTTCAGCGGAGGCGTCCACCCATGCCATGTTTTGATAGAATAACCGAACGATCCGTTCGGACACTTTGATCACAGGCGGTTTGAGAAGAAAATGAACGTTCAGCGCCATTGCATAGGCGATGGAGACGGCGTAGACTGGCATGGCCTGAAAAGCCGTGAGATCGAAAAGATATTTGGAACACAGATCTCGCGTCGCGAAGTGACCACGTGGCTGCTCACGTGGATGACTTGCAGGACGTTGGGAAAGCCTTTGCGGCGTGGCAGATGACGAGGCCATGACAGCACTGGCGGAATGTCGGAAACTGGCAGAGAAAAGACAAGATAAAGATCGAATGAAAAGGAAAGATAGAGTCCTTCCTTTTAAGTAGACGCAGTGGGAAAAGGCGTAGCTTTAACTGCATTGCATGGAAACACGCAACGACATCAAATGAAAAGACGCAATGTCCGAAATTGGAAAAGTCGATTAATCGACACTCGAAGTCGATGCATCGACTCTAATCGAGGCAGTGAAAAGACAAAAACGTATGCACAGAATTTAAGTCGATTAATCGGCTCTGGGAGTCGATGAATTGACTCCATTAAAAAAAACAACCTGACAGAATCTGAAAAGGCAGCACGATCTTCAACACGGAGTAGTCGATGCATCGACTCTGGAAGTCGATCAATCGACTGGCATAAAAGTTAGCCAACAATAAATGCAGACTGCCTTGGAAAAGGGGCATTCATTATGACTGTCAATTAATCGACTCGAAGAAGTCGATTAATCGAGGGCAAGGGTCGATTAATCGACCTCAATTGTCGATTAATCGAGAAAAGTAAATTTTTTTATTTTTTTATTTTTTTATTTTTTTTATAGAGGAAAATTACGAAATTAATCTATAGGGTGTAAATTCATTCCGAGTCCACCCGGATCCCAAATCGTCATAAAATATTTTCTAAGCAGGATCAATGATTTATTTATTTGTCCCTGCATTTCTCTTATCAAGGACTTGGTGACACCCTCATGATGTGCCCACGTTTCACTACTAAGGTCTCTCTCTAACCTTTCAATTTCTACCATGTGCTTGATATTCCCAAAATTACACTCTAGATTCAAACCCATTAATCTTTTTCTGACATTCTGCTGATTATCTATGTATTTAATGAATGGGCAACAGATTTGAAATTCCTCTTTTTTCCCTAAACCGAATTCACACTCATCGAAAAAAGTTATGTCTCCCTTATCAGGTGTTGTAAGGGTGCCATTTTTTTTCTCTCATCTCAATTTGATTCTCAATTCCCTCCTCGACATAAGTATCATTCCATTCCATTTCCTCTTTTCCTCGCACTTGCACTACCTCAACGCTCGTTATGTCATTCTCAAGCGTAGTGACTAATTGGTCATCCTCATATTTTTGAACAAAATCAAATGAGTCCCCTTGAAGATGTTCTTTATTCCGATTAGTATCAATGAAGGACTCCTCTATTTCAACTTTCATTTGTAAGTACTCGATCATCTGACTAACTTGAGATTGTATCCTAGAAATTTTTTGAGTGTTGGTGTGCATCAAACCTTTTAAATATTTTAAGGGGTAAGAAGAATTTTGGGCTAGTTCATATGGTTTTGTGTCTTGAAAGTATTGAGTTTGCTGTAAAAACTCCTATGAAAATTTATTGGGATAAGAATTTTGATTATTGTAAGGCATCATATCACACATTAGAGGTTGATTAAACTCCCACATGTCATTGGATTGACGCTGCCAGTCATGAGTGTCCCAAACAGGATTGGGCTGGACTTATTCAGGGTAATAATTTGAGCTGTTCAAGTGAGACATAGGTGTAATGTGCATCGAATTTCTACAAATAGCAAATGATTCTGGATTGAATCCATGCATTGACATGATTTCACCAATAACACCAATTTTTTTTTTTTTTTAAAATTTAAAATTTAAAATTTTTGAATTTTTATTGTTTTTTTTTTTTTTTGATTTTTTTTTTTGAATCTCGATTGATCGAGTAAGAAGCTCGATTAATCGAGAAGGAAGTCGATTAATCGAGTGGTGGGCTCAATTAATCGAGACAGGATAGAGAAATTTTTTATTTTTTATTTTTATTTTTATTTTTTATGATTATTATTTTTTTAAATTAGCAGAGATACTGCTTTAATCCACGGAAATTCTTAAAATTAACTGTCTATTTCCTAAAAATTCAGATTTTATTGATTTAGTCCCCGACAACGGCGCCAAAAACTTGGTGTGAATTTTAATTATAATGTTTTACTCGCAAACGCACGAATCAGATTGTATATAGTGGATGCGGAGTACGAGATCGTTCCCACGAGGACTATTTTGAAAGATCTAAAAATATTAGACAGTAATTCAAGAAATCTACTAAGATTCAATAGTACCCTACCAATATTATGATCTAGTTTTGTGAGATGACAATTACAGACTACAAACTAAAACTCAATTGATAATTCAAAATTGAAGGTAAAGATGAAGATACTAAATCCTACCATCTTTGGTTTATTCTTCCCGTAATACAAATCTAAGGATTAAACTATGAGATATACCATTGAAGAAAAACATCTTTTATGAAAGATAAATGGTCAAAACCCGGATAGGTTCCACGTTGCATCCCTGCAATCAGGACTTAATTTCAGAGATGATTTTCATCTATAGATCTGGGATCAAGGGCATGGCTCGGCACACTTTATCTCAGATTTCAACTAAAAATCATCCCCAAAGTGGGTAAAAATTCTAACAAGAATACCACCATAGATCTGAGATCAAGGGCATGGCTCGACACACTTGATTTTAGATCAGGGAGTAATTAAGATAAAATTACCATTATAGATCCAAGATCCAGGGCATGGCTCGACACACTCGATCCCGGATCATAATTGTAAGTAGATCCACACGATGAAAGCAAAAAGACCATATAACAATAATTGGGGTAAAATTACCGTCACAGATCTGAGATCCAGGGCATGACTCGGCACACTCGATCTTAGTTAGTGGCGGAGATTTCATTCGTTCGTGATAACAAAACAACTATAAAATAAAATCTCATATTTTAATCCTAGATTTATATTATTAGAAGTACATCCCTCGGATGGGAATCATTAGATCTCCATCCCTAAGAACTTAGCCACACATGCTGTAATTAAATGATATAAATAAATAAGGAATGAAAAATAACATCAATTTAATTAAATAAAAATACCTCAACCTTCAATAGAAATTCTTTGATCCACAAGTACGATGATCTTTAGAAACGAAGTAAAAGAATGCTCTATACTGAACTTTAAATTTTAAACTAGGAATCAACTGAATAAAAATACTAAATTGAATAAAGGAATGCTAAAAAGTTAAAGGGAACAAAGCTCTCAAAAAGAATAAAAACTCTCTATCTCTACGTCTATGAAAAATAAAATATCTAATCTCTAATCCCTAATCTAGCTGTCCTATCCGAGTTGTTGATTCGGCTTTAAATAGTTTCCAAGTGGCGTAGGTTCCCTGGCTCGAAAAGTCAGGGTTAATTAATCGACTCTAGGGTCGATGCATCGACCCCCCACTGAATCCGCTTAAGAGTTATTTCCGTCTCAAATAGAATTACCTTACTCGATTAATCGAGTGTATGGTCGATTAATCGACCTTCCTTTAGTTTTTCAGCCAAAAAGTGCCTTTTTGTGTTAGACACCATCACTGTCCTCGATTAATCGAGTGTACGGTCGATTAATCGACCTTCCCAGATTTTCGTGAATTCTAGCCCACTTTTGCGTCAGACACTGCCTCGGTATTTCGGCCATATCTTTCTACTCTGAACTCGGATTGACATAATTCTTGTGGCGTTGGAAAGATGACAGAAAACTCTACAACTTTTGTGTTTTAGCAATTTCACCAAGCGCTACAAGTTGCACCATGTTCTCGGTGACCCAAAGTTGCAGTGTTTTGATATTATGTTTGGGATTCTTGGGCTATTTTACGCACTTGGATTATATTTACCTGAAACACTTCAAATCTAGTAATTCTCATTAGATAGCCTTTATCGGATAGCTAAATGTAGGCATTTAGGGGTGAAATATTATCATATTTCACTACTCATCATCACACACACACCCATTTTCATAAAGCTTTTTCATAGTTAAAACACTTTCAATTCTGATAAATATATCACTACATACATGCTCTTGCAATTAAAATATATGTTCAAGGTGTTCCCTACCTCAATTCTCTGAAGGTCCAAGCATCAAGGTCCCGCGCGGCTCCTTGTGCTCGCTTTTACACGTACCACCTATGGTACATCACAACACATGTAACACATCATTAAAGCTGCAATAGAGAAGGTCCTAGACCTTCCGTGAACCACCAAGTCCAATTCAAAAGTCAACTGAATCTGCCAAAATCGATTAATCGAAACTCAAATCGATTAATCGATTCCCAAAATTGATTAATCGAAATCCAAAATCGATTAATCGATCCCAAATCGATTAATTGAAATCCCTGGCATAGCAAGGTCGATTCTCAAATCGAGTAGTCGAAGTTCGAAATCGATTAGTCGATTCCAAATCGATTAATCGAAATCCAAAATCGATTAATCGATTTCTCAACTCGATTAGTCGATTTCCCCAGGTCTTGTTTTTCCAGCCACTAGAGGTACCCAGTCGATTAGTCGATTTCCAAATCGATTAATCGACCTTCCAAATTGATTAATTGAAATCCAATTCGATTAATCGAAATAGGGCATCCTTGACTTTTCAACTTCTGGGCCAAAATCGATTAATCGAACCTCTATTTCGATTAATCGATTTGGCCAGATTCAGCCCCCTTTTGGGCTGTTCTTTCAGATCTTTTCCCTTTCTTTTCTAAGCCTTTAATCTATCCTTTTAGCCCTACTTGACTGAAATTAATGATCTATAATCTATGCATTAACTACAATTTAAAACTCATCTTCAATCAATCTCAAATTATTTAAGATCTAGGTTGGAATGGCAAGGGCTCCAGCTTTTGCTTCAACGGCGCCTCATGCGTTGAAATCCGGCATTAAATGTTCAATCTTCCTTCCAAACCAACCCCAATAATTCCTTGGTAATTAATCTCCTTTTCTTTCTCTCTCTCTCTCTCTTCTTAACTCTCTCTTCAATAGCCAAACAAAAGGGATCTAGGGTTATTAACCCTTATATCCTCTCTTCGGTTTCGGTGTTAAGCGCATACACCAGCGATAGGTGTATGTGACTCTAACTTAACACCATACTCTACACTTAGGTCACATTCGCACCACTTTAGTTCATCACTCCATGAGTTCACTGTTTGACCATTACTTGGTCAACCCTATGACCCATCTTGGGAAATTTCGTCCCCACCTTGGGAAATTTACATTCTCCCCACCTTGGGAAATTTCGTCCTCGAAAATAACCCAAGGGCGCTCTGGTGTGGTACTCCACACACACAGAGGTGTCACGTACCCACTTACGAAATTAAATTAAGCATCACACAGTACAAGAATAAAACTAATGCAAATACATCTAAAAACTTATTTGTATTCATTATAAATTTTCAAAATATACAAGTCTCTTGAATTGTTTTCAATAATTACAATCTAGACTTTGAACAGAACAGGACAAGATATGTAAAAATGATCACAAAAGAGAACTATCGGCAAGCGCTTAGGCCGTCCCCTCTCCTGGCTGGCCGGTCGCAGGGGCGGGCTGCTCTGACGGAACTGGCTGCTCCGGTGGTGGCTGGGTCGTTGATCGATTTTAAATGTAACCTTTGCAAGTGCACAAGATCTATTGCAGTATGGCAAGAACAAGGGTGTCGAACCCACAGGGAAACGTGAATTTTAATTAATTCTTTCAGAGATTTAAAAACGTCCCTAAGGAAGTACCAAAGGACAGATTCAATTTACCAAAAATTTATCATACTTTTCCTAAATGCAAGAAAAATAAATTAATCTAAACAACTAATTACCGCTGAATATAAGAGCAATATTTAAATAAGATCAAGAAACATGCTACCCCATATTTGTACCCCCCTTTCATTAAAGCATCATTCACACCATCACCATCATTCATTCATAAAAATGATTTGACATAAAGTATGATCATCAATCCGGCATACCCTATCTAAAAACAATGACTCAGCCTATCATTGCGGTATGAGTCATGTAAGAAGCATAGCGTATCTCGTGATGTGTAGATCAAAACAATAAAAATATTAGACTATGGTATTAATCATAAATATGGGTACTTATTTGGGGATCACATCTTCTCCGATCTACTGAATTAGCCGCTCATCTTTGGTGTATGATCTCCTTGTTCATTCAAAGCCATTCCTTTTTTATTTCTTCCCCAGAGATATTTGTTTACAATCCTCTCTCCTAAATACAATCTATGCTTTTAAAAGAAAATAATGTAAATCCTAGGTACAATCTACCCTGATCAAAACCCTAGAAGAAGGAGAGAAGAAGACCTTAAAAAGATGAAAAGAAGTTCCCCAAAGACAAAAAATCTCAAAAGATCTCAACACCAAGTCCAAAAACAGCGCCCCCTATTCAAAGCTTTAGCTTCCTTTTTATAATGGCCGAGCACACCTAAACCTAATTGCCTCAATCGATTGAGCCAGAAGTCTCAATCGATTGAATTTGAGTTCGAATTTCTTTAGGGCACTTCTGCCTTATGTGTCAATCGATTGATTTTCATGTCTTAATCGATTGATTTTCAGGGCTGAAGTTTTATTTCATCTGTCAATTGATTGACAATGATTCCTCAATCGATTGACTCTTCAATGTAAAGTCTCATTTCTTGATGGATATTGATTCTCTTCTCGGATCTCAATGCTTCTTTAGACCTTTTTGTCCATAGCTCTTGCATAGCCTTTAATTTCCTTCTTTTAGGCTTTTGAACGATCTAATAGTCGGAAACACCTGTAAACATCAAAACCTCACAACAACCATCAGATGCTTTCATCGAACAGCTAAATGTAGGATTTAAGGTGTGAAATATAGTCATATGATCAGCACCGATCACACCCCCAAACCTACACTTTGCTAGTCCTCGAGCAAAGAGAATATATAACGCAAATAAAACTAACTTCCTAAACATTTAAATGCCACTTTCGTAGGGAACACGATTGCATTTAGCATATGCAACAAGCCTTTAAACCCCTAGGTGATCCCTAGTGGAGGAGTTGTGTCTCCTGCAGGTTTTCAGCGAAGGTACCTACAAACTTCAAAGCTTATGAATTTCAAATTTATTTATTTATTTATTTTTATTTTTTTATTTTTTTTTATGCTCTTAAGCAGTCAAATGCCCCTGGAAAATCGTTTAAAAATGCATCCGACCATGCTTATTTTATTAATGCTCATTCACATTAGTCCACTGTTTTTCAATGCTCATACTCTATGCATTAATGCTATGCAATCATCACTGCTCAAATTCTTTTGCCTGAGAAGAAGCTTAAACTAGGCATCTTTTGATCACATGTCTTGACTCAATCCTTATCATGGATATACACTCAGAATGAAATCGCTCCTGATGAATGGATTTTATGTTTCACGCACATGTGAGATGGAGTTACAATGCAATTTAGAGAACTCTCACAATTTATACGAAAGACGGTGTATCAAAGAGTTTTAACCGAGATCTCATTAAGAAAGATATTTGTATTTTAAACATGGATATATCAAGCTCCATAGACGATGTGTAATTACTCTCCACAAGGCATTTACCACTCATGATTGGATCAAAAAGGTCTTTTCTAAGGTTGTAATGGGGCTCGGGTAAAGGTTTAAGAAAGAAAGGGAATTTGGATTCAAATTTTCTGAGAAATTGGAAAAGAAACAAACTTCTATTTTCTCTATCTCTCTTTTTTTTTTTTTTCTTTTCTACTTTCTCACTATTTTTTTTTTTTTTTTTTTTTCAATTTGCTTTTCCTTTTCTTAAAACACCTCATATTTTTCACTATTTTTTTTTCAAATTTTATTTCTCTTTTTCTTTTTCTCCCCCCTTTTCTTTTATATTTTTGCCATACACCCTTAGTAAACACCACAACTCAGTATCTCTCCACGTACTCTCTTTTCACTCATTTTCATCCATCGTTCCTAATTTCTCAGAAATAAGAAGGGTAAAGTTGAATTTTCAGAAATGGTAGAGGGTTAACGGTTAATGTGGCTTATCGAAGAATGTATAAAGGTAAATTTTCCAATAGGCTCAAGGGGGTACTAGAATGATACATTTATGAGGTGGGTCATTTTAAGCAAAAACGAGCCAACGATGGCCTTAGATCCTTTCCTTTCATTATGGTAAAATATGTCTATCTGCTTTGAGTTAATACACATTGATATCTAGTGTAATGGTATACCACACGTATAATAAACAAATCAAAGAAAAGTAAATGAGATGTTAACAATTGAAGCAGGAATTCAAAGATACTCCGAATTTATTTCCACACTCATCAAGAACGAAGATAAGGTTTCGAAACTCACTGGGTTGAAGCCTTTCTTGTGATTTAAAAATTTCAAGTCATACACTTTATTCTCAAACTTGGAATTGGAGCCACGTGGTGGTGTACAAGTTTTCAGGCATAGATTATGAATATCGCTATTTTAATTTTGAACATTCATAAAAATAATCATGGAATGATAACAATCTTTAAAGAAATTCAGGTCATTCATAATTTAAAAAAAAATTAAATTTCATTATCCTTCCTGTCATCAGTCAATCGATTGAGCCCAGTTCCTCAATCGATTGATTGTTGACAATTTCCAATTGAATATTTGATGGTTAGCAGTCAATCGATTGAGACCACAACCTCAATCGATTGACTGATAAGATTTCAAGGTCCGAAAAACAGTCTTTTTTTTTTTTTTTTTTTCTTTTCATAAAAATTGAAAATTCATGAAAATTACCGAAATTACCCCCCCGAACCTGAACTGTCCAATGTCCCCATTGGTGATGATGTTGAAAATAGGAGGGGAGACCCCCCCAAACCTGTTTAATGCACTCAAGGGCCAAAAAGAACGAGATCAAGTGAAAGAGAAGGTGATAAAAAAGAAAAACACAAATATTTACCTAAACAAATTTGTATTGAAAAAAAAACTCTTACAAATAGTGCAAAATTAAAATTCTACCTTAAAAGTAATCAAAATCAAACCTAAACTTAAACATAAAAAGCAAATATAACCTAAAGACTCCGAAAACTAGACCCTAAAACAGAAAACCCTAATCCTCTAGTCTTCCATGGTAGAATCGTCTTCCCGCGGCTTTGGAAACGCGTAGCGCCATATCGCCGCAGTGATTCCCACTTCGCCAATAGGTGGTATTGATGTACGGGGTGGTGATAAAGGTGGCAGAGGAGGTGTTGTTAAGAGAGGCGGAAAGGGGGCGGGAGCGGCCTCGGTGGAGTATGTAAAAATAGAGCGGACTTCAAGAGGAAATTCATCATCAAGATTGATGACAGCATGATTGGACAAGTCGAGTGGCGGTGGCGGAGCATGATAACATGCACGTTTGGTCGCGGGCTCCGTCATCTTTTTCGCGGCAGATCGGGTACGATACCGGATGGAAGACATGGCGGAAACGTTTGGGAAGGAGGAGGAACAGTATGACTTAAAAGGACACTAATAAACCCTTAAGTAGAGAAAAACCGCCTAAAAGATGGACTCTAAGAAACCTTCTACAAACGGACTCTAAAGAAAAATTTTAATTTCGGAAGGGTCGGTGTGTATTTCAGGAATTAAGCATCAGTCAATCGATTGACAGTTTAGTGTCAATCGATTGACACACATGTAAACATAGGATGATGGTGCACGACACAAAATCCACTCTCAACACGAGTGATTTTCAAAAACGGGTCAGGTTGAAAGTCTGACCATGTAGAAATCAATCGATTGACAATGTAGTGTCAATCGATTGACTGAAATTTGCAATTTGTTTATCTTTTCGGATTCAGGAATTAATCGATTAAGAAAAAGTGGCTCGATCGATTGACTCAGAGGGATTGCTTTTCAGAATATCATAAGTAAAGTGCTCAATCGATTGAGAGTGAAGCCTCAATCGATTGACTGATGCACTTGTGCACAAAACCGAGAAGTACTATAAAAATGAACACAAAAAGAAACGCTAATTCCATTGATTGGTCTTGATTGATTACACCACGATCCCTACACCACTAGTAGATTTTAATGAAAAACAAAAATTAAAAACAACCTAAACAACGAAAAAAAAAAATAAACAAACGAAACAAAACAAAGCACTAAACACTAAACACTAAACGTAAAAAGAACGACTCAAAAACAAACTAAACATCATCATCATCATCATCTTCAGGGTCCTTCTCCTCGTTCATCGCCGCTCGCGCTCCTACGATAAACTCGTCGGCACGACCAAGGAACGATTCCCGGGCCATTCGCATGAGGAGAGAAGTTTGAAACCTTGACCATCGATTAACACCACTAAGCCTCGCATTCAGCCCATCCATCCGCGCCTCAAGGCGAGTAACAACTGCCTCGGCATCAAAATCAGGGACCTCTTTGGGACGAGGTCGTCTTACACCGCCACGTTGGCGTTGTGCGGGGTTAGGACAGGGAGGAGGAGGTACATCGTCAACTGCAATCGGGGGTGGCTACACACGAAGGATTGCTTTCATGCTCTTATCCCACACATTGACACCATACTGGTAAAATTGCATGTCGCCTAACTCCTCATCATCATAGATGGGGCAGCCGAGGTGATCCAAAAGGTGCATCACATAATGTGGGAAATGGAGGAGAATCGCTGCACGCTTAGCGGGTACGGTGGTGGTGGCTATATCACTGTGGCAACGATACATCTCCTCGAGCATCAGACCTGGCGCATCGAACCAAGTGTTTGTATGCGCAGCGTAAAATGAAATCACCCTATTCTTGGTCCTCTCGCTTTTCATGCCATGCGGTAGGAGGTTGTTTGCCATGACGATATCCCAAAATAGAATGTCCATCGGAAGAACAGCTCGTCTAGTGGCTTTGACCGCGGCGCCCTCCACACATATCATTGATCATGTCGTCCTGACTACGATCAATCGCGGGATTAATGTGGTGGTTCACAGGTCGAACCACATAAAAATTGAAGGCACGCGCGAGATCGGCGGCATGCAGATTATATTGCCAATTGTTGATCTCGATGGTAATGTAGGGCATTCCTGTGGGCGATAGTGTTTCCGGTACCCATACCATTTTCTGATAAAACAGACGGATCAGGCGTGGAGAGACATCGATGGGTGGCGGGGCAAGCAACATTTCCAATCGCAAGGACTCAATGAATTCGATCGAGCGGGCGCATTCCGCGATGCGACGGTACTTGACCAGATCGTAGAAATTTTCCGTTTGGAACTGGCGATCGAAATAGTGCTCATTGGCGATGTGCATCGGATTGTTGGCGGGACGCGGTTGACGGAAGAGTGGTGGGCCAGGCGCTGCCATTCGATCGCGTACGAGGAGAATATAGATGATTGGCTTGAAATGGAGTGGATTGAAGTTGAATGAGGGCTCCCCGGGTTGGGGCTGCCACTTATATAAATTGAACCTCAATCGATTGAGAATGAATTCTCAATCGATTGAGAATGGTTGGGATGCCCACGTTGCGAAGCCGGAGCGACATCTGGCAGATGTGTAGGAGACGTGGCTTATCACAATTCCTCAATAAATTTCAATCGATTGAGACTGATGGGTCAATCGATTGAGGAAACCTGCTTTCGAAGAGGTGCACCGGTTTGGTGCCCTCAGAAACAAGAGCTTTAATTATCCCATTAATTCAATCGATTGAGATACCATCCTCAATCGATTGAGCCAAACGTGCTCGAAAAGTTAGCTGCCCCGACAAGATGTGTCGGTTGGCGCTTCAAATCCCAAGGACTGCACAAAATTTTATATGGTGTCAATCGATTGACACATACCTCTCAATCGATTGACACAAGAAGAGGAAAATGATGATGATGCAGGAAATTCTCAATTGATTGACTCGTCATGTCAATCATTTGATAAACAAGGGTCAATCGATTGACTGTTCACAGTCAATCGATTGAAAAACACAGAAACATAACATAAACAAAAATAAAGACAAAAATAAAGATGAAACGGAAAATAAAACAACTGGGTTGCCTCCCAGGAAGCGCTGAGTTTAATTGTCGCCAGCTCGACCTTTTCATTGATCAATCATTTGGGCCACTAAGGTGCATCGCCTCAATCTTAAACTGGGTGATTGGCTCAAACATTGGTTTGAGACATTGCCCATTGACTTTGAAAACTCGATTGTCCTTGAGACTACGGATCTCAATTGCACCATGCATATTAATGGAAACAACCTGATACGGGCCTTCCCATCTAGATTTCAGTTTTCCAGGGTGAAGCTTTAGTGCAGAATTAAGCAAAACCTTTTGCCCAATGTGAAACTCTTTTGAAATTGACTCATCATGAAGCGCTTGTATCTTTCTTTGTACAATTTGAATTTTCATACATACGTATTGGCGTGGTTCGTCCGATTCACTCAAGCATGGCCGTCGATTTGATCCTGCTTGACTTGCATAAAATACCTTATGCTCTAATTCAACAGAAGATGACATGCTTTCCGTAGACAATTACGAGCGGAGACATTCAATTGGTGTCTTGAAGGCGGTGCGATAGGCCCACGAGCATCGGCCGGTTTGACAGCTCTTCTATCCGATCGTACCGTCTTTTCTAAAATTCGTTTAATCTCTCGGTTTGACACTTCCACCTGACCACTAGTTTGCGGGTGATATGGCATTGCAACCTTGTGGGTGACGCCGTATTTCTTCATTAAAGTAGCAAAATGGCGGTTGCAGAAGTGTGAACCGCCATCACTAATGATCGCTCGTGGAAACCCGAATCTATTAAAGACGTTTTCCTTCATAAATTTGACCACCACTTTGTGTCATTTGAACGGGTTGCCATAGCTTCAATCCATTTGGAAACGTAGTCAACAACTACGAGAATGTATGAATACCCAAAAGATGAAGGAAAAGGACCCATGAAGCCAATCCCCCAAACATAAAAAATTTCAACAATCAAAATCGGGTTTAGGGGCATCATATTTCGTTTTGAAATATTTCCAAGCTGCTGACATCTTTGGCATTCTTTGCAAAATTGAGCAGCGTCACGAAAGATGGAGGGCCAGTAGAATCCGCTTTGAAGAATTTTCTGTGTAGTCTTCTGTCCTCCAAAATGGCCTCCACAGGCTCCAACATGGCAGAAATTGAGAACGCTTAGTTGCTCTTCTGCTGGTACACATCTCCTGATGATATGATCTGAACAGATCTTGAACAAATGTGGTTCATCCCAAAAATAGTATTTGATCTGGGAGAAAAAGAGGTTCTTATCATTCTTTCCCCATTCAGTAGGGATTTTGCCAGTGACCAAATAATTCACGATATTGGCAAACCAAGGAACTGTCAATTGCCATTAATTTCTCATCCGGAAAAGTGTCCCGGATAGGTTCAGGTGTAACCAATTCTTCAAGCAAAATGAGAGACAAGTGATCAGCCACAACATTCTCGACTCCCTTTTTATCCTTGATTTCAAAATTAAACTCTTGAAGTAGCAGAATCTAGCGGATCAATCTTGGTTTGACATCCTTCTTTGCCAACAAATATTTCAATGCAGAGTGGTCCGAAAAGACCACTATTTTTTATCCAAGCAGATAAGAACGAAATTTATCCAGAGCACACACCACAACTAATAGTTCTTTCTCAGTGGTGGTGTAGTTAAGCTGTGCATCGATCAACGTCTTACTGGCATAATAAATTACGTGAGGTAATTTGTTCACCCTTTGCCCTAAAACAGCTCCGATAGCGTAATCAGATGCATCACACAGGAGTTCGAATGGGAGAGAATAATCCGGTGGTTGGATTATTGGTGCAGTTGATAAGAGTTCACGCAGTTTCAGAAATGATTTCATACAATGCTCATCAAATTCAAAAGGTACATCTTTTCCAAGCAAGGTACATAAAGGTTTAGCCACCTTGCTGAAATCCTTAATGAATCGCCTATAAAATCTAGCATGCCCCAAAAATGATCGAATTTGTCGAACACTCTTTGGTGGGGGCAAATTGGCAATTAGGTCGACTTTGGCCTTATCCACTTCAATTCCTTTCTTGGAAACAATATGCCCCAGCACAATTCCTTGTTGAACCATGAAATGGCTCTTCTCCCAGCTAAGAACAAGTTTAGAATCCACACAACGTTGTAAAACTTGTGCGAGGTGATTCAAACAAGAACCAAACGTTTTCCCAAAAACCGAGAAGTCGTCCATGAACACCTCGATGAACTTGTCAATCATATCCGAAAATATGGCCAACATACATCGTTGGAAAGTAGCAGGTGCATTACATAAGCCGAACGGCATCCTTCGATATGCAAAAGTACCGTAAGGGCATGTGAATGTCGTTTTCTCTTGATCAGGTGGAAAAACGGGCACTTGATTGTATCCCGAATAACCATCAAGAAAGCAATAAAACTCTTGCCCTGCTAACTTCTCGAGGATTTGATCGATGAACGGAAGGGGAAAATGATCCTTTCTCGAGGATTTAATCAATGCAGACACGCCACCCAGTAGTTTCACGAGTAGGCAACAATTCTCCTTTCGCAGTTTCTTTCACAGTGATTCCGGACTTTTTCGGGACAATTTGGACTGGACTAACCCATTCACTATCAGAAATCGGATAGATGATTCCAGCATCGAGTAATTTAATGATTTCCTTTAAAATAAGTCGCCTCTCGGTTCTCTCGATGGTTTACTCTCATCTTTCAGATGTATTTTGCGCATACATCGATGGGTCAATCCCTTTTAAATCAGCTAGAGTCCATCCGATAGCCTGCTTGTGATCTAGAAGCACTTTCAACAGGTCATGCTCTTGTTCTTCAGACAACGTGGATGAAATTATCACCGGAAACGTTTCTTGTGGCCCCAGAAAAGCGTATTTGAGCGATTCAGGCAACTATTTCAATTCCACAGTTGGTGGCTCCTCAATTGATGGAGTCGGTTCAGCTTTTACTTCAATGGGTAACGGTTATATCTTAGTCACAACTTCACATAAGTTATCATCTGGACATGATAAACTCAACCTCGTATCTTCGGACTGCTTCCTTTCAGATCCTTTTTCTTCATAGATGGCCAACAAAGCGGTTTCAAATTCTTCTTTGGTGAGCATTGATGGTAATGCTTCATCCACCACTTCGTCCATCTGATCGATGTAAAAACATTCGACCTCGTCCTCGTTAGGGAAATGGTTCATCGCATGAAATATGTTCAATCTGACCTTCATGTTCCCAAAAGAAACGTCCATGACTCCCGTTCGACAATTAATGCAAGCGTTGGCAGTGGCGAGAAACGGACGTCCAAGGATGATGGGGACTTGATTAATTGATTTAATAGGTGGTTCCATGTCTAAAACAACAAAGTCCACTAGAAAGACAAACTTGTCTATTCCAACCAAAACATCCTTGATAATTCCCCTAGGTCTTCTTTCTGACCTATCGGCCAGTTGGAGTGTGACCGTCGTGGGTTGCAATTCACCCAATCCGAGTTTCTCGTATATTGAGTATGAGATTAGATTCACACTTGCTCCCAAATCCAATAGCGCTTTTCCAATTGGTTGCCCACCAATGACACAAGGAACAATTGGAAATCCAGGGTCTTTCAGTTTCTGTGGGGTTTCCAATTGTAATATTGAACTGACTTGATTAGTCAGGAACACTTTCTTGGAAATATGAGTATGCGCCTTTCGCTTACGAGTGCATAAATCTTTGAAAAATTTTGCATACTCAGGCACTTGTTTGATTGTTTCAAGCAATGGAAGATTTATCTTTACTTGCTTGAATGTTTCAAAAATTTCTTCCATTTTTGCTGGTCCCTTTCCCATTCTAGATGGAGGAATTAGGCATTGAGGGAATGGTGCCCTTGGGACATAAGGTGTAGGTTCTATTTTTTATTCTTGTTCATGTCCTAGTTGGACAGTTGAGGGAGACTCATCCTCGATTACTTTTTCTTTTCCCTTCTCTCTTCTTTGCTCTTTCTCTTCCTCTTTTCTTTTCTCTTTCTCTGTTCTTTTCTTTGATTTGTTTTCTTTCTCTTTTGCTGTTTCTCTTGCTTCCTCTTTTTCCTGATCAGATTCCACAGGCATTTCCACTTGATTATCAACTTCTCTTCTACTTCTCAAAGACCGAATGCCTTTCAACTGCTGACTATTCGATGGTCTGCATCGTGGTGCTTAACCTCGAGGATTGTTGACGGTTGGCTAGGAGCCTACCTTCCTCTCGTTGACTTTTGATTTGTCGATTGGTAATTGATCTATCATCATCTGTTGAAAGCTTGCATGCTTCGCATCACCTTTTCCTCCAAATCGTAATCTCTAGAAACGGTAACTTTCGAGGTTGATTAAAATTCGATTTTTCTAATCGAATCGAATTGGATGGTAATAAGGAGGGTTCACTGGAAATTAGAATTCACCGGTAGTGGAATTTGCTGGTAGAAATTTTGTTGTCCACCCATTGTGTTGGCTCTCTATCTTCTTTGGTTTACTCCGAAACCACCCCATCCTAAGTTGGGGTGATTTTTCCTTATAGGTATTGGCGTATATGTTTCTACCCTGTCGTTGATAAGATTGAGTCAGATTCACCTGCTCTTGAGGAGTAGGTTCATCAGGGAATAATGACAAGGTAGTGGGGCACTCATTAGCCATGTGACCCGGTGGTCACAAATTGAACACATGGGGGTGACAGGAGCTTTAGCTTGCTTGGTCGTAGCTAACAACATATTCATTTTCTTGGACAACATATCAACCTTTGTTGATAGATCAGAGGTATTATTTTTGATATTATACAATCCATCTCTTGTCAACACATGAGATTTAGATGCCAAATCCAAGTTAGTTCGCCCCAGTGTTTCACTTTGTATCGAAGTTTGGTATAACTTCTCAAACAATGCCCATAATTCATCAGCCTCTTTTGTGGCACATGATCCACCACACGATGCATCAACCATGCGTCTCTCTTCAGGAATCAGTCCATTATAAAAACTTTGGACCTGTTGCCACCTTGGAACTTGATGATTTGGACAACTCTTAATCAATTCCTTAAAACGTTCCCAACATTCATGGAATGTTTCAGTAGGTTGTTGGGAAAAGAATTGAATCTTCTGACGCAACTCAATGGCTTTGGTCATGGGAAAATATTTTTTAAGAAACTGACGGTGTAGCTCTGCCCAACTCTGAATAGATTGCAATTCTAAGGAATAAAACCACGTTTTTGCCTTGTCCCTTAAAGAGAAAGGAAAGAGTCGGAGTTTAGCTATCTCATCAGTGACATTGTGGACTCTGAACATTTTGCATACCCCAGTGAATTCATTTAGATGAACGTGCGGATTTTCATTTGCTAACCCATGAAAAATTGGTAGCATTTGGATCATCGCTGATTTGAATTCATAGTGGTTTCCTGGAATGGGATCATGCATTATACATTCCTGATCCTCGTAAAAACCAGGATCATTATAATATTCGAGTGTTCTAGGGCCCTCATTGTAATTGTTATTCCCATCATTTCCATTATTTCCATTATTGCCATTATTGATATTCTGGTTGTTCCCATTCATTTCTTGCCTTTGATCAGCCATGGTATCAGTATGATAATACTGATTCCTTTAAATTCTACGATTCTCTCTACAAGATCGTTCGATCTCAAGATTAAATGGTAGCAGATGTGGGTGTAAAGCTCATACACCACGCTCACAAACAGGGATTGAAGAATCCAAAACAAATCCACAAAATAGGTTCAATCGATTGCAGCAAAGGTCTCAATCGATTGACAGAAGCACACTTAAAATTTCACAGAAATGACTTTATCAGTCAATCGATTGAAGAACTGTTCTCAATCGATTGAGGTTCAAAGGTCAAAGCAAGTTAACACAAGAATTTCGGCCGAAATGGCAAACACAGAATTTTTGTCAATCGATTGACAGAGGAATGTCAATCGATTGAAAGAAAAGCAAAGATCACAACAGAGAATATTCCAGTCTCAATCGATTGAACCTGAAGCTTCAATCGGTTGAGTTCTAATATGAACAGTGGCCAAAATAAGAAGAAAAGAAAAGCAAAACAAGAAAAAAAAATTTTAATTTTTTTTTTTTTTTAAATTCGAATTTCAAAAATTAAAATTAAAATTTTAAAATTAAACTTAGAAATTAAAATTTTAAATCTAATGGCAATCCTAAGAATCTTATCTAAAAGAGAAAAATAAGGGAAAAAATGAAAGATTCCTAAATTTCCTAAGGAAGGTTTCCTAAATTTATAAACTTCCTAAAAAGAAAATTAATAACTAATTTTAGAAAATCCTAGAATATCTAAAAGGGGAAAATAAGGAAAAAGAATCCTACTAAAATAAGAAGTCCTAAAAACCTAAACTTCCTAAAAGAGTCCTACACAAACTTACCTAAGAGAGAAAAATAAGAGAAAGAAGATTTTGCAAATCAAAAATCTAAATATTAGTTTTTTTTTTTTTTAAAAAAAAAAAAAAAATTCAAAAATCAAAATTCACACAAGAAAATCAAAATTTAATTTAGAAATTAAATTTCAAAAATTCTAATTGCAAAAATTTAAGTTCGAAAATAAAAAAAAATCAACCTTTGAGCACCAAATTTCAGATTTCAAATCCACAAACTTCCAAATTTTCAGAATTAAAGATTTTTTTTTATATATTTTTTTTAGTGTCAATCTATTGACAATTTAATGTCAATCGATTGACACAGAAGTGCTGATAAAAACACAAGACACAGTCAATCGATTGACAAGAAGGTTTTAATCGATTGTCTGTCACGTAGTTTCTCTAGCACAGAATAGAGTCAATCAATTGAGGAAGTGTTCTCAATCGATTGACTGCTAAAAACAAAAAAAAATCCCTAATCTGAATTAATCAAAATTTCGCCGAAATTTTCTGGCAACGGCGCCAAAAACTTGATCGCTTTTAAATGTAACCCTTGCAAGTGCACAAGATCTATTGCAGTATGGCAAGAACAAGGGTGTCGAACCCACAGGGAAACGTGAATTTTAATTAATTCTTTCAAAGATTTAAAAACGTCCCTAAGGAAGTACCAAAGGGCAAATTCAATTTACTAAAAATTTATCACACTTTTCCCAAATGCAAGAAAAATAAATTAATCTAAACAACTAATTACCGCTGAATCTAAGAGCAATATTTAAATAAGATCAAGAAACATGTTACCCCAGATTTGTACCCCCCTTTCATTAAAGCATCATTCACACCATCACCATCATTCATTCATAAAAATGATTTAACATAAAGTATAATCATCAATCCGGCATACCCTATCGAAAAACAATGACTCAGCCTATCATTGCGGTGTGAGTCATGTAAGAAGCATAGCGTATCTCGTGATGTGTAGATCAAAATAATAAAAACATTAGACTATGGTATTAATCATAAATATGGGTACTTATCTGGGGATCGCATCTTCCCCGATCTACTGATTTAGCCTCTCATCTTTGGTGTATGATCTCCTTGTTCATTCAAAGCCATTCCTTTTTTATTTCTTCCCCAGAGATATTTGTTTACAATCCTCTCTCCTAAATACAATCTATGCTTTTAAAAGAAAATAATGCAAATCCTAGGTATAATCTACCCTAATCAAAACCCTAGAAGAAGGAGAGAAGAAGACCTTAAAAAGATGAAAAGAAGTTTCCCAAAGACAAAAAATCTCAAACGATCTCAACACCAAGTCCAAAAACAGCGCCCCCTATTCAAAGCTTTAGCTTCCTTTTTATAATGGCCGAGCACACCTAAACCTAATTGCCTCAATCGATTGAGCCAGAAGTCTCAATCGATTGAATTTGAGTTCGAATTTCTTTAGGGCACTTCTGCCTTATGTGTCAATCGATTGATTTTCATGTCTCAATCGATTGATTTTCAGGGCTGAAGTTTTATTTCATCTATCAATCGATTGACAATGATTCCTCAATCGATTGACTCTTCAATGTAAAGTCTCCTTTCTTAATGGATATTGATTCTCTTCTCGGATCTCAATGCTTCTTTGGACCTTTTTGTCCATAGCTCTTGCATAGCCTTTAATTTCCTTCTTTTAGGCTTTTGAACGATCTAATGGTCGGAAACACCTGTAAACATCAAAACCTCACAACAACCATCAGATGCTTTCATCGAACAGCTAAATGTAGGATTTAAGGTGTGAAATATAGTCATATGATCAGCACCGATCAGTCGTCTCCGTAGGCTGTGGTCGAATCATCTCGGCAGGCTGCTTGGGCTGCTGGGGCGTCGAGCCAGATGCATTAGTAGCCGATGTGCTTGCATGGAAAAACGACCAGATGGAAGGTCCACCAGATCCACGCCTCCTCCGCAAGTAGGCTGGTAGTCTAACGGATAGATGTACCGCATAGTGTGGTACATCAGGAAGTTCATCCGTCAGTTCATCCTCTCATAGTTGGCCTCCATCCTGGCCAACACGTCTTCGATACTGGGCGCCGGGCGAGCCTCACGCCGGCGGTAAGAAGACGTCGGTGTAGCCTGCAGATCACTGCTGGTGGCGAGGTGATGTGGTGCCTGGGTGCCGGTGGATCAATGGGGTGTGCTCCCCCCACAGGTGGGTCCTGATGTGGTGGTGGGGGTGGTGGTGGTGCTACTGGTGCTGCCGTTGCTGGGCCCTGAGCTGGTAGGGTCCGCTTGAGCAAGTTGTAACTACGGCTCCATGAAGCAATGGAGAAATGCTTCACGCGGTCCGTAGCCCTCTCCTCATGGGGCAAAATGGCGTACCTTGGAGCGTTTGAGTGACACTCCAGCATGCTCGAAATGAGGCGAGCTTATGGCATCTTTTCTTTGGGCCTCAAATTGCCCTTCATATACTTTCCTTTTATATAGACCATCCCCTCTAGGATGATCTTTGTAGCGTCAAACCAAAGGCCACAGAAGGCCGCGTATAGTGCCTGCTGAACTAACTCCACCCGCTCGGTGTCGTGACGCATCGGGTAGAGGTTGCACTTGATTATGGAATCAAGCATCCACATGTAATGGGGTAGATCGACCCTCCTAATGGACGATCCCGACCCCTTTTTCCCTTTGATCATTCGGGTCATAATTTCTTCAAATTTTACCTCTTCCGTAAAGGTGGGAAGAGGGTGGTCTCGGGCACAAAGTCTAAGTAACATTCTAGGACTTCGTGGATGTGGCGACGAGTGAAGGTATAGTCGCGACCCTCAATGGTGGTCATGACAACGTCGTCGGTAGGCCCCTCCTTCAACCCTTGGTAAAACAGGCGGACCAACCTAGGGTAGTAAGACCCGCGGAGTGGTTTTAAAAGGTTGCCGAGGTCGGCCTTTACCAAGTAGTTTCGAGCCCATTGGGTCTCACCCGCCACATCGGGGTTGGTAAACAACTCCACATCGAAGATAAACTCATCTTCGATGGTCTTAGCCGCCCACCATTCATTTGGTTGGGGGACATTTTCGAGTGGTGGTGGAATTGGTGAAGACTCGCGCGAAGACGCGCTCTTCGAACCGGATGTGGTATCCGATTCCGACGGTGATGGGGTTCTTACGGGCGATGGAGTAGGTGGTGGCGGTGCAGCGTTCTTACGCCGGACCGGGAGTTTGGATGTCACCTTCTTCGAAGACAATCGTGTTTTAGGCAGCATTTGTGATAAATATAGCAAAACTAGGGTTTTTATAGCTTGAAATGGAAGGAAGAACAAAATCTAGGGTTTTACCTTAGGTATTTGATCCAATGTCAAATGATTTTAATCCAATCTCGAACCCAAACCGCGAAAACCCTAGGTCTCCAAGTCTCTCGAAGAAGAAAATCGCAAGGCGCGCAAGAACCAAAAATCCCAAAAATTTCAAATGGGGATAAATCCCCCTCGATTTATATATATAGGCCCCGATTCGATTAATCGATTTCTAAAATTGATTAATCGAGTTTCAAAACTAGGTTAAGCAGCGCGAAATCGATTAATCGAAACTCAAAATCGATTAATCGATATCATTTCGATTACTCGAAATCGTAGTCATTTAAAATTTTAAGTTTTCGAGCTCACTGGTGTGAGCCAGTCGATTAATCGAAACTCCAAGTCGATTAATTGAAATCCCAAAATTGATTAATCGAATTTCACTTCGATTAATCGAAATCGTAAGGTCCTTCAATTTTTATTTTTTTCCAAAATTCTCAAGTGACTCGATTAGTCGATCCTCCAGTTCGATTAATCAAAATCCCAAATCGATTAATCGAAATTTCACTTCTTTCATTTCCTGAATCCTTATTAAATTTCTACTCACGGGCGCATGCCATTCGACTAATCAACCAAAATCGATTAATCGAATTCCCAAATCGATTAATCAACTTGAAAATCGATTAATCGGTTTTGATCAGATCCTTCAGATTTTTAAAGTTTTCGGTTTCTTTCGGTTCCTTGGTAAAACATGACCAGTTGGTCATTGGTTCTACAAAATGCATCATCACGGCCATATCATGGCTATGTTGAATCCTAAGTACGCATTCGACTTTGTATTTAGGAACATTATGCGTATTAAAAATTGTTTCGATTGCATATGTTGATCAAGATATCGACATTGGATTACGACATATGGTTTAAATCCACAAACATGCTTGCAGTGTTACACTTTGACTCTCAAGCTGTCGCAAACAAGTCCGGATATTGTTCTTTCACGTCTGCCTCTCGTTCCCATATAGCATCCTCGGCCGGATGATGCTTCCATCGAACAAGTACTAATGGAATCACTTTTGTTCGCAACACTTGTTCCTTTCGATCCAAAATCTCCACCAGCTCTTTGATCATAGTCATGTCCTCATGCATCTCAAATGATTGACCGCTCAACACATGATCAGGGTCATTAAGGTACCTCCTGAGCATAGATACGTGGAACACATTATGTACCTAATCAAATAACGGTGGCAATTCAATGCGATAAGCAACTTCCCCTACTTGACCCAAAACCTCAAACGGTCCAAGATAGCGGGGACTTAGCTTCCCTCTCTTTCCAAACCTAATCATGCCTTTCATAGGCGATACCTTCACGAACACATGTTCACCCACCTTAAAATCTACACTCGTTCGCTTGATATCAGCGTAGCTTTTCCGTCTGCTCTGAGTCGCTCTGAGTTTGGCCCTTATCATTCGAACATAGGTGGCATTATCTTCAAGTATCTCGGGTTCCAAAACAAATTTCTCCCTGATTTCTTCCCAATTGATGGGCGATCTACATCGCCGTTCGTAAAGAGCTTCATATGGTGCCATCCCAATGCTCGTCTGAAAGCTGTTGTTATATGCGAACTCAATCAAGGGTAGGTGATGATCTCACGATCCTTGTAATTCTAACATACATGCCCTAAGCATGTCCTCAATGATCTGATTGACCCTCTCAATTTGTGGATGGAATGCTGAACTAAAATCCAATCGCGATCCCATTCCTTCTTGAAATTTCTTCCAAAACTTCTATGTGTAGGCCCACTATCTCTTTCATACACAATGGACCACTCTAATTGTGGACTACGAATTCTCGGCTTTTTTTTGTTCACCGGCTCGTAGTTCCCCGTTCTGCCCTGGTCCGCACTTGCCCTTCCTTACTGTTCCCTCTGACGGTATCGGTTATTATTTTCTTCTTTAACCACATATCACAAGATTGGTGTGCTGCCAATTATCCAAATAAGATAATCATCTGCTAAACTAGATTTCTAGAACGATCAATCACGACATAACTATCCCTGAGATTGTCAACCCACAACAAGTTATATGGGTCATAATTGAAATTTAACCATCGCCATAAAGGAAGAAAAAACTATTCAACAATTAATTTTCAACACGCATCATTAATTTCAATAAAGGTGCCCACATACATGTATCAATAGATGAGCAATTTGCCTCGATTTTAAATCCAAACACCATATTTAACGTGTTCTGAGATTTACACACATGAGAAGGTACACACTATGATTGTCTCTACTACTAACGCCTTACCCATCGCATCGACGTAAGTTTCTAATTTCTACATGAACACATTCATCCGAGAAAAGTCTAATTAACCAAATTGATGCTATCTTTATTAGAACAAATCAACTCATGATTCGAAATAGGTCTCATCTATCTAGGAACAAGAGTTCACAGTCACCCACTTTCTGATACGCAACGGCGGTAAGAGAAATTATCAAAGTGAGATAAAGTCATCACCAAGATGAGATAAAGCCATCATCAACATGAGATAAAGCCATCAGCAAATGAGATAAAGCCATCACCAAAATGAGGTAAAGTGTGACAGCCCGAATTTCGGCACCCCGAAACCCGTGCCATCAGCACGATCATCTTGACCATGCCCTTTAGCTAAGCACGGAACACTGGTATATCAAGCATCGAAAAGTATAATAAACGAAATTTCGAAATTTAAATCTATATTAATTAACTTCCCAAAAGACAGTTCTACCCTCATGCCTCTGCATGAATGGAGAACCGATCCGAACCATCGATGATAGAAATCATCACTGATGGTTCGTCCCAAAAGAATAATCCCAACTCTTATGTACATGGTTTTAAACAACAATCAAGGCTTGACATACCAAGCCGTACAAAACCTCTCCAAAATCCCTCAAAGTGGCACAACGGAGTCCTCTAGAAGAATTCCTCTGGAGGTGGCTCCAACTCGTCATCAGAAGAAGGTCCGACTCACGATCGGCGTCTCAAGCCTCTGGCTGCTAATAGAGGACCTGCGACGTATAGTCTATAGGGTGAGCTACATCCTAGCTCAATAGGGAACAAACACAGTTTGAACATATAAATTATGACTCACATGTATTCCATGATATGCTATGCATGATGTGTCTATGCAGTTGTTAATGAAGCAGATTAAAAGCATTTCGTTTTACTGTTGATTACTTATATTTTCATTTACTCATGAATGATGCTGAGAAGGCCTAAAGCAAAACTTAAACTTTCAACTTAAGTAATCCCCGAGCAATATAGCATCGAGCCCCGATGAGATACCCATCATCGTCATCTATATAGACAGTTGTAACCAGTATTCACAGGAATACAAATAGTACCCAAGCCCCTTTCCCCTGAGGATTGGTGGCGGGGTTTCACTTGTCTCAATCAACACCCCTGGGGTGTGCTTACCATGTACGGATAAGCCTCCGCACTGGCCTACGGTTTCGCCGCCGTATCGGTCACGGATATCCTGCCGTGTCAGTCGTGGATATCCCGCCACGTCGGTGGGGTACCCTATCAAACCTCAAATAACAAAAATATCGGTGCCTTACATATAGTTATTCACCGTGTAAATGTGCTATCTTATATCAGTTAGGCCCTATTAAACATGATTCAATCCTTGGATACATCCCTGGGATGTATCCATTTACTTGCATCACACCTGATGCTCTTTCTCTTTACTTCTTCATCCCCTGGGGATGGCTCATTATGATTTCTCTTATGAATGTCACACACACACACTTTTCACAATTTCTTAAGCAATTAAACATTTGAATGAAAATCTATATCACTACATACATGCTCTTGTAAAATAAAGTATATGTTCAAGGTGTTCCCTACCTCAAGTCTTCAGTTGTTCAATGCATCAAGGTCCCACGTGGCTCCTTGTGCACTAGTCCACACGTACCACCTATGGTACCACATAACAGGTGAAACACATCACAAAGGATGCAATAAGGAAGGTATAAGATCTCCCAAGAATCTTAAAGTCAAACCCAATAGTCAACATAATTTATGTCAGTCGATTAATCGAACTCCAAAATCGATTAATCGAATTTGATTCGATTAGTCGATTTCCAAAATCGATTAATTGAAGGTCAATATCGATTAATCGAATCAATTTCGATTAATCGAAATTCTCCTTTTCGCAAAGTCCATTCTCAGTTCGAACAGTCGAGTTTTCATTCGATTAATCGAATCCAATTTCGATTAATCGAAATTCTCCTTTTCGCAAAGTAATTTCACTGTTCGAACAGTCGAGTTTTCATTCGATTAATCGAATCCAATTTCGATTAATCGAAATCCTTCTTTTCGCAAAGTCGACACTCAGTTCGAACAGTCGAGTTTTCATAAGTTGATTAATCGATTCCAAATCGATTAATCGAAAACTAAAATCGATTAATCGAAATCCCATTTCGATTAGTCGATTTTTCCTCAAGTCATTTCCTCCAACCCCCGGGGTCCTTTGGAGGTTCCCAACATTAATCGATCCCCAAATCGATCAATCGAAATCCAAAGTCGATTAATAAATCCAATTCGATTAATCAAATCGGGTCCTCTCGACCTTTCAACTTCTGCCAATTTCGATTAATCAAACCCAATTTGATTAATCGAATTGTCGATTCAAATTTCTTGTTCTTC
This sequence comes from Chloranthus sessilifolius, assembly GCA_021018995.1. Lineage (NCBI taxonomy): Eukaryota > Viridiplantae > Streptophyta > Magnoliopsida > Chloranthales > Chloranthaceae > Chloranthus > Chloranthus sessilifolius. The sequence goes on along the minus strand of CM037597.1, from coordinate 23,975,938 downwards.
CCAATCTTCTTCCATACTTTTTCTTCTATTTTTCTAAGCCATTATCCTATGATTTAACCCACATTTAACTACAACTTAACCCCTATAATCTATGCATCTTATTTACAAAAATTTTACCTTGAATAGATCTCAAGTTGATTTCAAATCACTGGTTGGAAGGCTAGGGTTTCCAGCTTTTGTTCTAACGGATCCCTCGCATCGAATCCGGCGTTTATTGCTTGAATCTCTCTTCCTCAACTAGCATTCACTCCTTGCATTAATCACTCTCTTCACTCTCTCTCTCTTCTTTACTCTCCTTCAACAACTCAAACACTATTTTAGGGTTATTAAACCCTTTTATCCCTCTCCTAGTTTGTGTGTTGAGCACATGCACCTCAATAGGTGTATGCGACTTCATATTTACAACACACACCACGCAATAATTCAAACTATCACATCTCGTCCGTTCATTTCATCCTATACTAACTCTTGATCTCCTAATTGGTCAAACTTGTGACCAATCGGGCACGGATCCCAAGGTCATAGTTTTGCGTGATTTTTTGGGCTATTACATCCTCCCCACCTTGGGAATTTTCGTCCTCGAAAATAACCCAAGGTTTGTCTCTCTGGGTCTCTCTCTCTCCCCCCCCCCCCACACTTTCAGGTGAGGTGGTCCAATTGACTCAGACGTATTTAAGTATCCACACATTCACATATACAAGCATGGAAGTAAAATTTAACAAAATTGAACAATTTACACAAAAAAATTTGATTTGTATTAAGGATTGAATATTTTTACAATGCCAATAAGTTGGCGTACAATAAAGTCTACAAGTATAAAATCAAAATGCAAAATACATATAAGACTCAAATAGTCCCCCCCGCCAGTGGTCTGTGGGTGGGTGTGTTGGAGCTGGCTCAGCTGCGGTAGTGGCGACGGTCCGTGGTGTGGTGCGTTGGCCAAGGCTCGACGTGAGTAGATGTGGATGTGGAAGGAGCCGCGTCTGTGGTGGGATGGAAGACGGGTCCTCGATGGAAGGCAGTGCGTCCAGCCGTCCACTCCTCCTCCTGGGCGAGGTAGCGGCGGTAGTCGGTAGGATAGATGTGGCGGAGGGTGTGGAACATCAAGAAGTCCATCCGTCGGTTCATCCGGTCGTTGTTGGCCTCCATACGAGCCAATACGTCCTCGATGGTAGGACCGGATGGGGCGGCGCGCCGGCGGTAGGATGAGGTGGGTGTCGCAGGCGCGGAGTGGGTAGGTGGTGTCGGTGAGGCAGCTGTGTGAGAGGTGGCCCTCTCCACTGATGGCTCGGCTGCGGCAGGGTGTGCCTCACCCACGGGTGGGTCCTGCTGAGGTGGTGGGGGTGGTGGCGGTGCTACTGCTGCTGCTGCTGGGGCGGGAGCGGAACCCGGAGCCGGTAGGGTCCGCTTCAGCAGGTTATAGCTACGGGCCCATGAAGACCTAGAGAATGTCTTCACGCAGTCCGTAGCTCTCACCTCGTAAGGAGAGACGGTGTAGGACGGATCGTTGGAGTAGCACTCCAACATGCTCGACACTAGGCGAGCGTAGGGCATCTTCTCCTTGGGCCTTAGGTTGCCCTTCATCAGTTTGCCCTTTATGTATCTCATCCCCTCAAGGATGAGCATGGTGGCATCAAACCACCGGCCACAGAAGGCCGAGTAAAGTGCCTGCTGCACTTTCTCCACGCGCTCCATGTCGTGGCGCATTGGGTACAAATTACACTTGACTACGGAGTCAAGCATCCACATATACGGTGGAAGGTCAACCCTCTTGATGGAGGAGCCCGACCCCTTCTTGCCGTTGGTCATGCGGGTCATGACCTCTTCAAAACGGGGTTCCTCCTCAAAAGGTGGAAATAGGGTAGTCTCGGGGGTGAACTCGAGGTAGCACTCGAGCACCTCGTGTATGTGACGCCGAGTGATCGTGTACTGACGACCCTCGATCTTGGTCAAAATACAGTCATCGGTAGGGCCATTGGTTAGCCCTTGGTAGAATAATCTCACCAATCTAGGGTAGTAGGAACCCCGGATTGGTTTGAGTAGGTTGCCGAGACCGGCATTGTTTATGTAGTTTTGAGCCCATTGGGTCTCGCCCGGTATATCGGGGTCGGTGAAAAGGGTAGGGTCGATGGTATATTCGACCTCAAAGGTCTTGGCAGCCCACCACTCGTTTGGTTGCTCTCGTGGTGGTGGTGGGGTGGCATGGTGAAGACTTCAGAAGACGCTGGTCGAACCGGAGGTGGTCTCCGATTCTGACGGTGATGGAGTCCTCACCGGCGATGGGGTAGGTGGTGGTGGTGCGGCGTTCTTACGCCTAACCGGTAGCTTGGAGGTTGCCTTCTTCGAAGACAATCGGGTTTTGGGCGGCATTTTCACTAAACTAGGGTTTATCTAACTTGGATTGAAGAAAAAACGGAAATCTAGGGTTTACCTTAGGTTTTGGAGATGAGTGCGGATGAGAATCATTTGAGAATCCAACCCTAGAGCACTCGGTTGGTTGGAGAAGAAGGAGGAAGACGAAGAGCCCCAAAAATCTCAAAGCAAATGATTTCGAATGGGGAAGACAATCCCCAATTTTATATATATAGGCTCCGGCTCGATTAATCGAAATTCTGTTTCGATTAATCAAAATTTAAAACTAGGTTAAGCCGCGTAAAATCGATTAATCGATTTTCCAAATCGATTAATCGAAAGTCAAATTCGATTAATCGAAACCTATTTCGATTAATCGAAATCGTATCCATTTAAAATGTTAAATTTTTGAGCTCACTGGCGCGAGCCAGTCGATTAATCGAAATCCACTTCGATTAATCGAAATCCCAAAATCGATTAATCGAACTTAGTTTCGATTAATCGAAATCGTGCTATAACTTCTAATTTTTTTCCAAAATTTCTTAAGTATTCGATTAATCGAAATTCATTTCGATTAATCGAAATCTCAGAACCGATTAATCGAAAACCACTTCGATTAATCGAAATTGTCCATTTGACTTTAATTTATTCCAAGTCCTTTAAGTAACTCGATTAATCGAAAATCCAATTCGATTAATCGAAATACAAAATCGATTAATCGACCTTGCTTCGATTAATCGAAATTTCATGAATCTACTCCTATTCCTTCTAACATTCTCAGTTTGCTCGATTAATCGAACCTATAGTTCGATTACTCGAATTTCCAACTCGATTAATCGAATTTCCAAAATCGGTTAATCGATCCCAAATTGATTAATCGAAAATTATAATTCGATCAGTCGAAATTTCATTCTATGTATATTCTAACTCTAACTTTCATTTCCAGTCACTGGCACATGCCAGTCGACTAATCGAACAAAATCGATTAATCGAAATTCCAAATCGATTAATCGATTTGCAATTCGATTAATCGGTTTTGTCCAATTTCTGCAGAATTTCAATCTCTTTGGTTCTTTCACTATTTTTGACAATTTATGACAGATTGGATTCAAATTTCCATTGTATTTCAAGCATAGTGGAGATTTCACAAACACGTTTGTGGGTTACATTGAATTCTCACGTCGTTGGAAACAAGGCCGGATATTGTTCTCTCACATCGGCCTCTCGTTCCCAAGTAGCCTCTTCTTTTGGATGATTGTTCCACCGAACAAGCACTAAGGGAATCACTTTAGTGCGCAGTACTTGTTCTTTTCGATCCAAGATCTCCACTGGTTCCTCTATCATGCTCATGTCCTCACACATCTCTATAGGTTGTTTTCCTAACACATGAGACGGATCATTCACGTACTTTCTGAGCATCGATATGTGGAAAACATTATGTACTCGATCAAATAGCAGTGGTAAACCAATGCGATATGCAACTTCACCTACTCGTCCCAAAATTTTGAACGGTCCAACATAACGTGGACTTAACTTCCCTCTCTTGCCAAATCTCATTACACCTTTCATAGGTGACACCTTCACAAACACGTGCTCGCCCACTTTATAGTCAACACTAGTCCGCTTCATATCGGCGTAACTTACATCTACTCTGTGCTGTCTTCAACCTTTCTCTGATAATTCGAACGACGGTAGCATTATCTTCAAGTAGCTTTGGTCCTAATACAAATTTCTCACCTGTTTCCTCCCAATTGAGAGGTGACTTGCATCGTCGTCCATACAGAGCTTCATACGGTGCCATGCCAATACTCGTTTGAAAACTGTTATTATATGCGAACTCGAGCATCGGTAGATACTCATCCCAGTATCCTTGCATATCAAGCATGCACGCCCTGAGCATGTCTTCTATTACTTGGTTCACTCGCTCTGTCTGCCCATCAGTTTGAGGATGGAAAGCTGAACTAAAGTCTAGTCGTGTTCCCATTCCTTCTTGAAATTTCTTCCAAAACTTGGACGTATATAGTGGATCACGATCCGAAACTATCTTGCTTGGAATACCATGTAATCTTACAATCTCCTTCATGTATAAATTGATCTTCTGCTGTATATGTAGTATTATGCGGCAAAAAGTCTTGTTGATTTGGTCAATCGGTCTCTGACGACCCAAATGGCATTGTGTCTCTTGGCGATGCAGGGGTAATCCAACAATGAAATCCATTGAGATCGATTCCCACTTCCATTCTGGTATTGGTAAAGGTTGCAATAGTCCAGCAGGATGTCTATGATCAACCTTCACTTGTTGACAAGTCAAACACCGTGACACGTACTCGGCCACGTCTTGTTTCAGTCCTCTCCACCAGTAGTTCTTTTTCAAATCTTGGTACATTTTAGTGCTACCAGGGTGGATAGCATAATTTGACTTATGGGCCTCATCAAGAATCGTTCGTCTTAGATCGGCATTGTCTGGAATGCAGAGACGACCTTTAAACAACAAAGAACCATCTTCTTTTACTGAGAAGTCCGACCTGATGCCTTCACTCACGTCTTGATGAATCTTTATTAATGTCGGATCATTCATCTGTAGATCGTGGATTTGCTCAAATATCAACGGCTTTCTTGATATATTGGCCAAAAGGATCCGGTGTCCTTTGACTCAATGTTAGCATCATAGAATGCGGTCTTCAATAATTTCCATCGGTGCATACCCAAAATCAAAAGCTAAGCGAAATTTGAACCTTTCGACTCAATGCATCGGCTACTACATTAGCCTTGCGGATGGTATTGTATGGAGCAATCGTAATCCTTGAGGAATTCCATCCACTGTATTTGTCTCATGTTGAGCTCTTTACGTATAAGCAGATATCGGAGCTCTTATGATCGGTGAAAATTTCAAAGTCTCACCATACAAGTAATGTCTCCAAATCTTTGCATAAAATAGTCAGTTCCAAGTCATGAGTCGGGTAATTTTCTCGTGTTCTTTCAATTTGTCTTGATCCGTAAGCTATCACCTTCTTGTGTTGGTTGAGCACACAACCAAAGGCCATTGTGTAATGACGTCATTTGTACCGGCGTATCCTCCTTTGCTGAAGGAAGGAATCGCTAATCTTGGGCGAAGTGAGTCTCGTTTTGAGTTCTTGAAAACTCTTCGCATGCCTCCTCCTCAAACCTTGAATCTTTTAAATGTCGGCTTTGTGAGAGGTCCGATATCTTTGAAAACCCCTCATGACGTCGATAATGGCACCTTAAGCCGAGCTTGGACCTTCGGTCCTGTCTTTGGTGTTGCTCCCATTTAACTCGCTTATCTTTGGATCTACCGTGACACCGCATTTCACATGTCCCAAAAGCTAACTTCTTCCAACCAAAACTCACACTTGCCGAGTTTGGCGACAATTGGTGTTCACGAAGGCCCAGAGAGAAATCCTCAAATGTTCTTCGTGTTCCGGCCTTGGATTTGGAGTATATCAATATATCATCAACGAATACTACGACGCAGGAGTCCAGGTGTGGTTTAAACACTCGGTTCATCAGATCCATAAACGACGCTGGAGCATTCGTTAATCCAAACGGCATCACAAGGAATTCATAGTGTCCATACCGTGTCCGGAAAGCTGTCTTCTGAATGTCCTCTGCTTTGACTCGCAATTGATGATACCCAGATCTCAGGTCGATCTTGGAAAAATACCTTGCTCCTTGCAGTTGGTCGAATAGATCGTCTATTCTAGGCAAAGGGTAGCGGTTCTTCACAGTGAGTTTGTTCAATTGTCGATAGTCAATGCATAGCCGCATTGACCCATCCTTCTTCTTGACAAACAAGACCGGTGCTCCCCATGGAGACACGCTCGGTCTAACAAACCCCTTATCCATAAGTTCTTGTAGTTGTTCCTTTAATTCCTTTAACTCAGCGGGAGCCATTCTATAAGGTGCTTTCGAAATAGGCTCCGTTCCTGGTGCTAAGTCAATGGTGAATTCTACTTCTCTTTCTGGAGGTAATCCAGGCAATTCCTCTGGAAACACGTCAGCGAAGTCTCGCACAACTGCTATCTCAGAAATGTCATTCTTTTCTTCCTTGTCCTCCTTTAAGAAAGCTAAGTATCCACTGCAACCCTTTCTGATCATTTTCTCGGCCCTCATCTGAGATCAAGGTAGATGACGACCTCACTCCTTGAAACCGAAATGATCTTCTTGTGTTGGGTCTAAAAATAACTACCTTGTTCTTGCAATCGACGGTCGCACAATGCCGCGCCAACCAGTCCATGCCAAGGATCACATCAAACCCTTGCATGTCTAACAGTATCAACTTTGCTTCTAGTTCATGCACTTCTAGGTCTCGAACTTCTACAATGATGGATTTGCAAGCTAACTCCGTGTCTACTAACTCTCCAGTCGGAATAGACACAGATAGGACGAAATCCAACGTCTCTGGAACAATCTTCATCTTCTTAGCGAAACGTGGAGTAATGAATGAGTGGGTAGACCCGGGGTCTATCAACACTCGAGCGTCATATCCACCGAAACATCATTTTTCATATATATTTAGAGTACCTATAGTATACATGCATACATACAATAATTTACACATCAATATACACTCTTAATTTACATACAGCTTTTTGTATTGAGAAAAAAATCTCTATATAATTTCTAATGCATGCTCCTTCTCTATCTAAGATTTTAATGAAATGGAAATTTTCTTTAATAAAAAAAAAATCTCACCTTGGATGACGTCATGCACGCTCCTCGCTCTGAAAGCAAGGATCGTGCATAGGCTCTCCTCAACGATCGATTTCCTTGCTTGAATTGGTCGTGGTCAGAATCAAACCGCCTTCTTTCTCTTATCCGTCTGGGCAATCCTTGATCAAGTGGCCCACCTTGCCACATCGGAAACAACCCTAGTTCCCGATCTACAATCCACCCCCCTATGAGGCTTGCCACACTTTGCATGCAAGTCTCCGAGGTGGAAGAAACAAGACGAGAACCCTGTATGTAGTGGCGCAAGAGACATGGCAGGGCTCTCATAGCGAATAGGTCTCCCCGACGCAAGTAATGGAAACCTCTGTTGGTGTTGTTGTTGTTGTACCGCCTTCCAAACCCCTTGAAACTGTGGTCTCTGATTCTGGCCCATGAACCTCGGCTTTTTGTTCACCGGTTCATAGTGCCCCGTTCTTCCTTGTTCACTTCCTCCTCTCTGTTGCTCCCTCTGTCTATATCTGTTATTGTTCTCCTCCTCTACAACTAACGCCTTGCTCATGACCTCTTCATAGGTCCTTAGTTGAAATGGAGCTACGCCTCCCCTAACCTCAGGCTTCAAACCTTGCTGAAACCTCTTGGACTTCATCACCTCGATGAGCGACGTAGTCCGAGCAAAAGCAAGTCGTAGAGAAACTCTACCCCATATTCTCTCACCGCTCATTCTCCTTGTACTAACCGCAAAATTGTATCTCAAGTTGGTTCCTCACCACTTCGAAAATATTGTTTGTTGAACTCCTCAACAAACTCCTCCCAAGTCCAAGGCAACTCTGGAGTCTCCTGAGCCCGAGTCTGTATCACGGACTTCCACCAAGGCCCAGCCTCCCCATCCAACATGTAAGCTGCCCATCTCACACTCTCATCTTCCGTGCAAGTTAGCACGCTAAAGACTTTCTCCATCTCCATCAACGCCATCAGGTTCTCGTCACCAGAAATGTAGGAGGTCTCATCCTCCTAAACTCGTAAATGATGAGGGCACAGTGTGCAACGCAGTCCTACAAGTGGTGTAGGTGGTCACGTTTCTTGACGCATGAGCTGCAAAGGATGCGGCTTGTTGTGCCATGGCAGCTGCCATAGTCTCCATAGTGTGCATCATCCTTTGTCGCTCCTCCCTATCTTCTTGTCTTTCTCTCAACCTCTCTTGTTCTCTTAGATCTTGATCTTGATGATCTCGATCCTCTTCATCATGCTGTCTGCTACTACTGCCCCCTGGGGCCTCAGTACCTCCTAAAGGCACTCTATTTGTAGGAGAGATGTAACCATCTCCACTACGTAGACTCCTCTGATGGCCTCCCCTTGGTCGGCCTCTTCCTCTAGACGACATTGCGGCTGCATTTGAAACTAAAGTTTCGTTAGCAGAAGCCCCTATGTTCTGACGAAAGAACCCTTGTCAGAATTGCTAAAAGAAAATGGCTCTGATACCAACTGTGACAGCCCGAATTTCGGCACCCCGAAACCCGTGCCATCAGCACGATCATCTTGACCGTGCCCTTTAGCTAAGCATGGAACACTGGTATATCAAGCATCGAAAAGTATAATAAACGAAATTTCAAAATTTAAATCTATATTAATTAACTTCCCAAAAGACAGTTCTACCCTCATGCCTCTGCATGAATGGAGAACCGATCCGAACCATCGATGATAGAAATCATCACTGATGGTTCATCCCAAAAGAATAATCCCAACTCTTATGTACATGGTTTTAAACAACAATCAAGGCTTGACATACCAAGCCGTACAAAACCTCTCCAAAATCCCTCAAAGTGGCACAACGGAGTCCTCTAGAAGAAGTCCTCTGGAGGTCACCGCCGCAAGGTCCGACTCACCGGCCGACTGCCTCAAGCCTCGGCAGCTGCTAATAGAGGACCTGCGACGTATAGTCTATAGGGTGAGCTACATCCTAGCTCAATAGGGAACAAACACAGTTTGAACATATAAATTATGACTCACATGTATTCCATGATATGCTATGTATGATGTGTCTATGCAGTTGTTAATGAAGTAGATTAAAAGCATTTCGTTTTACTGTTGATTACTTATATTTTCATTTACTCATGAATGATGCTGAGAAGGCCTAAAGCAAAACTTAAACTTTCAACTTAAGTAATCCCCGAGCAATATAGCATCGAGCCCCGATGAGATACCCATCATCGTCATCTATATAGACAGTTTTAACCGTATTCCCTGGGAATACAAATAGTACCCAAGCCCCTTTCCCCTGGGGATTGGTGGCGGGGTTTCACTTGTCTCAATCAACACCCCTGGGGTGTGCTTACCATGTACGGATAAGCCTCCGCACTGGCCTACGGTTTCGCCGCCGTATCGGTCACGGATATCCTGCCGTGTCAGTCGTGGATATCCCGCCACGTCGGTGGGGTACCCTATCAAACCTCAAATAACAAAAATATCGGTGCCTTACATATAGTTATTCACCGTGTAAATGTGCTATCTTATATCAGTTAGGCCCTATCAAACATGATTCAATCCTTGGATACATCCCTGGGATGTATCCATTTACTTGCATCACACCTGATGCTCTTTCTCTTTACTTCTTCATCCCCTGGGGATGGCTCATTATGATTTCTCTTATGAATGTCACACACACACACTTTTCACAATTTCTTAAGTAATTAAACATTTGAATGAAAATCTATATCACTACATACATGCTCTTGTAAAATAAAGTACATGTTCAAGGTGTTCCCTACCTCAAGTCTTCAGTTGTTCAATGCATCAAGGTCCCACGTGGCTCCTTGTGCACTAGTCCACACGTACCACCTATGGTACCACATAACAGGTGAAACACATCACAAAGGATGCAATAAGGAAGGTATAAGATCCCCCAAGAATCTTAAAGTCAAACCCAATAGTCAACATAATTTATGTCAGTCGATTAATCGAACTCCAAAATCGATTAATCGAATTTGATTCGATTAGTCGATTTCCAAAATCGATTAATCGAAGGTCAATATCGATTAATCGAATCAATTTTGATTAATTGAAATTCTCCTTTTCGCAAAGTCCATTCTCAGTTCGAACAGTCGAGTTTTCATTCGATTAATCGAATCCAATTTCGATTAATCGAAATTCTCCTTTTCGCAAAGTAATTTCACTGTTCGAACAGTCGAGTTTTCATAAGTTGATTAATCGATTCCAAATCGATTAATCGAAAACTAAAATCGATTAATCGAAATCCCATTTCGATTAGTCGATTTTTCCTCAAGTCATTTCCTCCAACCCCTGGGGTCCACTGGAGGTTCCCAGTCGATTAATCGATCCCCAAATCGATCAATCGAAATCCAAAGTCGATTAATCGAAATCCAATTTGATTAATCGAAATCGGGGTCCTCTGACCTTTCAACTTCCTGGCCAATTTCGATTAATCGAAACCCAATTTCGATTAATCGAAATTGTCAGATTCAGCCCCTTTCGAGCTGTTCTTCCCAATCTTCTTTCATACTTTTTCTTCTATTTTTCTAAGCCATTATCCTATGATTTAACCCACATTTAACTACAACTTAACCCCTATAATCTATGCATCTTATTTACAAAAATTTTACCTTGAATAGATCTCAAGTTGATTTCAAATCACTGGTTGGAAGGCTAGGGTTTCCAGCTTTTGTTCTAACGGATCCCTCGCATCGAATCCGGCGTTTATTGCTTGAATCTCTCTTCCTCAACTAGCATTCACTCCTTGCATTAATCACTCTCTTCACTCTCTCTCTCTTCTTTACTCTCCTTCAACAACTCAAACATCTATTTTAGGGTTATTAAACCCTTTTATCCCTCTCCTAGTTTGTGTGTTGAGCACATGCACCTCAATAGGTGTATGCGACTTCATATTTACAACACACACCACGCAATAATTCAAACTATCACATCTCGTCCGTTCATTTCATCCTATACTAACTCTTGATCTCCTAATTGGTCAAACTTGTGACCAATCGGGCACGGATCCCAAGGTCATAGTTTTGCGTGATTTTTCGGGCTATTACATAAAGTCATCAGTAAAATGAGATAAAGTCATCACCAACATGAGATAAAGCCATCATCAAAATGAGATAAATCCATCATCAAAATGAGAACCTCTAAAACTCACTGCAACGATCTTAAAATCTTCAAACCTTATGCCCTTAATCAGTTTTATGATACGCGAGTAACATTCCGATCATACAAGAAGGGCAAAGGTGTGACACATCTTATCTTTTCATTCAAGGAGACGATTACAAATGATCTCCCTCAAGGTCTTACCATTTAGGTGCACCAGGAAAAGGTCGTGCATAAATACTTAGGCATGACTAATTGACTCTTCATGTGCACAACTCTCAACACACTCCCTATACTAACTGAATCTCCATAGAGTCGTTGAAAATCTATAGTCATTCATCATGGCTTAGGTGGAAACAACGCAATCTACCGTAGCGACATCCAATTCTGCTCTCCCATGATATCCGAAATTTAAATTTTCCTATCCTCTGTCAATTACCTACATGATTGTCCTAAATTCTTCCAATTCTCGAGAAAACATCCAGAGTAAAGTACAGCGGCTAACAACCGAACTCAAGTTTGAAAGGAATGCATTTAAATACACCATAATAATGACTCATTAGTCAGGAAGAAGAATACTAGGATTAAGTCTGTTAATTCAATTTCATTACTCATAATGTCAACTCAACTTTAAATCATGAACAATCTATCCGTAAGTAATTTCACCCTAACTGTGAAGATTTATTCCAGTCTCGTCCTTATATTTGTCACCTACTTAGTTAATCCTTTGAAATTGAAATTAGTTTATGTCATGGAGGTGATTTAATCGAATGCACATACGACGGTGTCGTGATATTCCTTAAGTGTCAAAAGCAACCACAATTTCTAAGGATATTCATCATCTAAAAATTTGAGGAAAATCTCGGCAATCGATAGTAAGTCTATACCTTGGGAAACTTCATGTGCCATCTGGGCATCATGCATCGATGTTTCACTTGTAGGACCTTGAGTCGTAGGGAGGATCGGCTCGGAAGTAGACGTTGATTCGACCCGCCTTTGATGTCTCACTGGACAATCCTTGATCCGGTGCCCTTTTTCACCGCATTTTAGACAGGTGCGGAAAACTAATCAACACTCTTCCATTTTGTGGCGCTTTCCCCTATTTGCACGTATAACCATCGATGTAGATGTCGTCACTCCCTTCCTCAATGCTGGACAATGTTTAATCAGGTGTCCCATTCGCCCACACTTGAAACACCCTCTCGTGCCTCGCCTACAGTCCGATATCTTGTGTTGTTTTCCACACCTTGAGCATGACTCAACCTGTGTCAATGGAGAGATGTGAGTCGTCTCTCTCAACCTTGTCGTGAGTAATGCAGTCTGCTGAGCCCTTTTGTTGATCATCGTCTCAAGCAACTGTCTATTCTGCTCATTTTCTCCGATACGTCCAGTTCTCGCTCTTTTGCGTGGTGCCATTGCGATCTGTCAAATGAAACAAGGTTTCAATCAACAACAATCATGATCACTATGGCTCTATGTTTCGGCAAAACATCTAAAACACATCCCAATCCTATCACTGAACTTCTATCGCGATCACCAATCATCTCCATTATAAGAGATCCTGAAGATTCACAACCCAAGTCCTAAACGGATCCCGTTGCCACAATTTAAGACTTTAAGAACTCAAAGCCTAAGGTTTCCACCAACTGTGATAGAGTCCTAATTGGATCTCCCATACCCTAACAGAATCTACTGTCATAGTTTTGGATCCCAACAAGTTCTAGGCCAAGACCTAATGCTTAAGCTCTACCGCCACAGCGTCCCTAAAAGACTTAACACCTATGCTTTGATACCAACTGTGACAGCCCGAATTTTAGCACCCAAAAACTCGTACCATCAACACGATCCTCCAGACCATGCCCCCAAACTATGCACGAAACATTGGTATAACAAGCAAAGATAAGCAAATAAAGTAAACAATTGTATAAAGCGAGAAGTAATATGCCCAACTGGCATACACAAATGACAGTTCTGCTTTCATGCCACTGCATGAACAGAGAACCGACCCGAACCATCGGTGATGAACCGATCACCCCAGATGGTTCACCAAAAGAACAATTCAATTTAATTACATTGTATCAAAATTAAAGGCTTGACATACCAAGCCATACAAATCTGCTCTCAAAACTACTCTCTGTCAAAGTACACAACAGAGTCTCCTAGAAGAAGTCCTCGGGAGGAGGCTCCAACTAGTCTCCAGACACCCGAATCACCCGGATCTATTTGTCCCGAAGCCTCCGCTGCTGCTAACAAAGGACCTGCGACGTATAGTCTATAGGGGTGAGCTACATCCTAGCTTAGTAGAGAACAAATACAATGAACATATAATTTAAAACTCACATATATTTCATGATATTCTAAGCATGATGTGTCTATGCATTAGCTAGAAAATAGTTCAAAATATGGTAATTTGCATTCAAGATTTACTGTTACTTTGCATATCTTACTTTACTGTTAATTTATCATGAATGACACTGAACAGGCCTAAAGAAAAACTTAAATCTTTAACTTAAGTAATCCCCGAGCAATATAGCATCGAGCCCCGATGGAATACCCACCATGGTCGCCTAAATAGACAGTTATAAATAATGTATTCCCTGATAATACTATCCAAGCCCCTTTTCTCACTAGGCGGTGGGGTTAAATCTCACTCAACATCCCTAGGATATGCTTACTGTATACGGACAGACCTCTGCACTGGTGTACGGATTGGCTGTCCTACCGGTCACGGATATCCTGACGCGTCAGCCGTGGGTATCCCGCCACGTCGATGGGGTATTCTAAACAAACCTCAAATAATAAAAATATCATGTGCTTTACATATAGTTATTCATCGTGTAAAGTGCTATCTTATATCAGTTAGGCCTCAACAGTAATTATTCAATTAGATATACATCCCTGGGATGTATAACTTACTCGCATCCACTGATGCCTTTATTATTTTCTCATTCCCTGGGGATGACTCATTCTCATTAGATTACTTAATCTTAGTTACTCGCATCACACAGATGCCTTTATCATATTCTTGGTGTCACACACACCCATTTTCACAAAACTTTTTCATAGTTAAAACACTTTCAATTTTGATAAATATATCACTACATACATGCTCTTACAATTAAAGTACATGTTGAAGGTGTTCCCTACCTCAATTCTCTGAAGGTCCAAGCATCAAGGTCCCACGCAGCTCCTTGTGCTCGTTTTCACATGTACTACCTATGGTACATCACAACACATGTAACACATCATTAAAGCTGCAATAGAGAAGGTCCTAGACCTTCTATGAACCTCCAAGTCCAATTCAAAAGTCAACTGAATCTGCCAAAATCGATTAATCGATTCCCAAAATCGATTAATCGAAACCCAAATCGATTAATCGATTAATCAAAATCCAAAATCGATTAATTGATCCCAAATCGATTAATCGAAATCCCTGACATAGCAAGGTCGATTCTCAAATCGAGTAGTCGAAGTCCGAAATCGATTAGTCGATTCCAAATCGATTAATCAAAATCTAAAATCGATTAATCGATTTCCCAACTCGATTAGTCGATTTCCCCAGGTCTTATTTTTTCAGCCACTGGAGGTACCTAGTCAATTAGTCGATTTCCAAATCGATTAATCGACCTTCCAAATTGATTAATCGAAATCAAATTCGATTAATCGATATCAGGCATCCTTGACTTTTCAACTTCTGGGCCAAAATCGATTAATCGAACCTCTATTTTGATTAATCGATTTGGCCAGATTCAGCCCCCTTTCAGGCTGCTCTTCCAGATCTTTTCCCTTTCTTTTCTAAGCCTTTAATCTATCCTTTTAGCCCTACTTGATTGAATTTAATGATCTATAATCTATGCATTAACTTCAATTTAAAAATCACCTTCAATCAATCTCAAATTGATTAAGATCTAGGTTGGAATGGCTAGGGCTCCAGCTTTTGCTTCAACGGTGCCTCATGCGTTGAAATCCGGCATTAAATGTTCAATCTTCCTTCCAAACGAGCCCCAATAACTCCTTGGTAATTAATCTCCTTCTCTTTCTCTCTCTCTCTTCAATAGCCAAACAAAAGGGATCTAGGGTTATTAACCCCTATATCCTCTCTTCGGTTTCGGTGTTAAGCGCATACACCAGCGATAGGTGTATGTGACTCTAACTTAACACGATACTCTACACTTAGGTCACATTCACACCACTTCAGTTCATCACTCCATGAGTTCACTATTTGACCATTACTTGGTCAACCCTACGACCCATCGAGCACGGATCTCGAGGTCAAAGTTAAACGCTCAAATTTTTGGGATATTACAGCCACCCTAGGCTAGTTTACAGAGTAGACTGTAATAGGTGATCACCAAAACTAACCTAGGATATTTTAAACTAACTTAGGACAATTTCAAATTGACGTAGGGTAGTTTATCTCACCAATTTCTTAGTTTTAAATTGACATTGGTCAGTTTGCTGCATCACCGTAGGTCAGTTTACAACACATACTGCACTAGGTGGCCTCCAACCCCATAGAAAGTATATTTTTCAATTCACAGTGCATTAAGGAATACTCAACAATAGGTAGAACACTTTAAGGTCAATTTACAATCACTCTAGGTCAGTTTGCGCCATCCTAGGTCAATTTATAGAGTAGACTGCATTAGGTGATCACCAAAACTGACCTAAGGTAGTTTCAAAATGACCTAGGGTAGTTTATCTCACCCATTTCTCTATTTCAAACTAACATAGGTCAGTTTGCGCCACTCTAGGTCAGTTCGCGTCACCCTAAGTTAGTTTACAGAGTAGATTACACCAGTTATCACCAAAACTAACCTAGGGCAGTTTTAAACTGACCTAGGGAAATTTATCTTACTCGTTTCTCAGTTTTAAATTGACCTAGGGCAGCTTATCTAGCCCGCTTCAGATTTTGATGTGAAGAAATAAAGAAGAAAAATAAGCGAAAGAAGAGTCGTTGAGAGAGAGAGACTTACAGTGAGAGAGAGAAAGAGAAACCCTACTGTTTTCTTCGTCAGCGAGGTTTGCACGAAGAAGGGAAACGACCATGAGAAGGAAAGAAGGATAGGGGAAAGAGGGAATAGTATAGGTTTAATACCCTTTACATGAAGGGCATTTTAGTCTAAAAAACTAAAAGAGACCTTCCTATGGTATTTATAACTTAAGGGGCTCGATTGGGATAAATCAGGATAATGGGAGATTTTTGAGGAAAATTGGCCATTACTAATCTATTAAAATAATAGTTTCGTTATTTGCACCCGGATATTCTGTATTTGCAACCAAGATTTTCCTTCTGCGTTGAAATCATTTTTCAGTCCAATATTCCACTCAATATATCTTGAAATCATGACACACCTGTCAAATAATAAGATATTGATTCTACATGGCGCACATCCCTAACAGTGACATCAGAATCCCATCTCATGATATGCTTACGATGACAATCAATTTGAGGATGTGTCACATGGACTCAATTGCGTCTAGGTGTTTTTTAATCTTTTCTAGTATACAATGACTGACCTAATCAATAGCACACAATAAGCGAGCCATGCATCATGTAGACCTTGTGATGTCAAAATAATATTTATTTTTTAATAATTTAATATTTTCATTACTTTTTCTAAATGTTTCCCCATTTTTTCCCGATTTCTATCTTTTTTTCACGTTTTTTTGCCTTATAAAATTCTTCCCGAATTTGGACTCGGTAACTATGTATATGACATAAAGAGGGGACTCACTCATACCTTCCTACTCCTAGGATGAGAAGTATGTCCCTTATTTTTGACAAGAATAGTTTCAACCTTTGATTGTGTTGAATCAAATGATAGCGATTGTGTCACGATCCATAATCCTTACCAATCTCGAGGGCCTAAAATTTCGTGCTATGACACCGCACGCTGGTTAAGGCGATAAGCGGACATACACATAATCTATAAATTGACTTAGCATATGGATCGAAACATTTAAGATAACATTAAATGATAAATAACTCATAGATTAGCAGCAAAAATCGTAGTTGACAACAAACAAAAAATTTCTAATCATGCACCTAAGATAGGAAATGAACTAAGTTTTATGTAGGGTAAAATGGTCCCAAACGTAAACTCACAAAAATAATCAAAGACTAAAATATATCTCTCAAAAAATAAAATTCAAGGTTTAGAACTAAAGAACACTCAAAGCTCATAGAAATTATTCTGATCTACGCTCTTATCCAAGTGGTTGCCAACATCCCCATCTACATAAGTCGTCTCCAGAATACCAGCTTCCGTGTTATCATAAACATGATATACAGAGTCTTCACCTGAAACGGTTAGATTTTGGGAGGGGGGTGAGTTTATTTAGTCGCGTAAACTCAGCGGGTTACACAATCGATCCACCATAACTTACCCAGGTGGTCGTGTGTGCAATCGCTTGAATTATGATACATTTTGAAAATAAAACCAGCATTTTAATAAAAGTACAAAACTACCCATACTCATAGCATATCATAATCAAACTGAAAGGGGCAGAGTATAAAATAAAAAGTACATGATGCTTCTATTTTCTTATCTATTTTCCTATTTTTCTCATCAACTTAGCATATGTGACATATCGTAAGTCTTATTATTACTTCATACGCCTATACAACGTACTTCATATCTTACTTATCTTGCTTAAACGATTTGTGCCAGGATCACTGTTCGAGCTTATCACACAAGCTCTACATGTAGGTAACCACCTAACCTTTATATCATAACATAAACCACCATCCAACAAGATGAGATTACTGGCATAATAACTACAATGTTCCCTTAGTTCGAGAAAAAGTTATAATGTCCTTGAGACTCGTCTTAGCTGCAGACGTTGGGCCCTTACGGTGGCTCGTAAGGTATGACACGTGTAAAAACTTAATTCATATTTAGCTGGCCTTCACAGCGTATTTTAATATATTATATCATTATTCGGTTCTAAACTTAGGTCCCCTCCCCGATTTCACATTTGCATCGGCTTAAGTCCCCACTTTTTTAACGTATATGTATCATAACATATTCATTTATCATCTTTACTTAAAACTTAGTTAGAATGGGTCACAGTGTGATAGGCTTCATAAATCACACTTTCTAAGGGATAGGTTTTGTAGTAACCTGGATGTACTTCATGTGATATTTCATACTACCAAGAACGGTTACATCCGTACATGGACGCCTACATTCCAAGTTTCATATGACCATGAAAGAAATCCCACAGTGACAAAGGCTTATATCATATATCATATCTTATTCTTAACTTATATGCATATACCCTATCGTGATTTTCTACATGATTAATGTCATATGATAATAGTGAATATACGTAAGAAGAAACTATAAAATAAATCTTAAACATTTCATATTTTTAAAGAAAATTAATATAGAGCATAACATATGAAATATTGAAATAAAACATAGAATAAGAAATATTTAACTACATTTATTTTGTAATAGAGTTGAAAATATACTTCATTAAGATTAATTGTGTCTATGGAACTTGGTGATTGATTGGTATAGCAATCATACATATTTTTGAATTCTAAATGGACACATGTGCCCATTTAAGGATTGTAGGAGCCTTAAAAGAGGTAATGCATGATGAGTGTTGAAAAACGTTAATGTTTGACCCCTTAAACTTTTAGATTTCTGTCCGATAAAAGTTATTTAATATATTTTATATAGTTTTAGTGATTTACTGGTCATGAGATAAGTTGAGTATAAAATAACTCAAGAGTTCAGAGAATAATGTCAAATCCTTGCAACTTTGGATTATTTAAAACTTATCCCGACTTGTAGCTCAATTTTGACCTTTAAAAATTTTGATTCGTGAAATTATTATTTCATAAAAACTTGTAGAGCTCGTTGTCTTCTTTCCAATGCCATAAGAATCACATAATCCAAATTCGAAGTAAAATGTTATGGCCAAAATACCGAGGTTGTGTCTGTTGAAGAGTTTGACCGAATTTTATAAAACTCTGAGAAAAATGATCCTACCGATTTTAGGCCGAATTTTTATGTTTTTAAGACCTGAATTTAGTTAGAATTGGAGGAAAAATTAGGGTTTTCTTTTAAGAAATAACTGAATAATTTAAGATGGATTTAGAGACACCCACCTGTTGAAACGTAATTCGAATCCTACGTTGATTTGGGTTGATGGGGATCGGATTCGAGAGACGATATGTCCAAGTCTTTTCGTGAGAATTCTTTTCTTACGATAGATCGGTCGCAGCGATGAAAAACTTTGATGGTGGAAGATTCTCTGATAAGATTAAAAAATTGATGGAGATTCGATGAAGAGTTGTGAAAGATGGCACTGCCGGAGCTTTTGTAGAGAAGAGAGAATAGAGGGAGACAACTAAAAGAAGTGAATATATTTCTAATTTCCTTTCTAGGTTGACTCTAATTAAGACTTTCCGTACAAGATTTAATAAAATAGTAATTTTTTCACGCAAGGAAAATTCATACGTGACTTGAATAGCTTGAGAAGAGGTTTCGTTCCAGCGCTTTGTGTAAGCACCGAAATAAATGGTGTTTCTCTCTCAAAATTACAATTATACCCTTTAACCCACTTCATCTATTAAAATGGGCGTAACTTTTTATATTCTTATAAAAAATTGATAAATTATATATCATTGGAATCGTATCGACGAGTACTTTACAATGAGTCTAATATTATTATATAAAAAATTAGACTATTTCTAAAAGTAGAGGGGTTCCGGTGTGGAGCGTTAGTACCATGCATTGTGTGGTACATTATCTAATACCGTTAAATAAAGTCAAAAAAACTTGGGTTGTTACATTCTCTCCCTCTTATAATATTTTCGTCCTCGAAAATTACGTAAATGAGATAATAAGCTCAAGGTACTTCTCCATAATCTCAACTTTTCATCAAAAGTCAAAGATTTAACGTTAATAAAAATCATCAGGGTCGTTACATTCTCCCTCTCTAAAAAAAATTTCGTCCCTAAAAATTATGTACCGGTTATTCAAAAAGCTCAGGATGGTTTTCTTTGATGTCGTCTTCATTCTCTCAGGTTACCTCCTTTGGTGTGTGATGTTGTCATTGGACCAACACCAATGTCATCGCTTTGTTCTTGAAGACTTAAACTTTCCAGTCGAGAATCCTTATCGATCTAACTATGGTGGTGAGATCCTCTTTTATATTGATGGGTTCGATTTCCATAATATGTTATGGGTCATAGATATATCTCCACATCATTGATACGTGGAAAATATCATGAATCCTCGTATACTATGGCAGTAGAGCGACTTTACATGCAACCTCGCGCACACGCTTTTTGACTTCGTAAGGCTCTATATATCTAGGGCTTAGCTTCCCGCACTTTCCAAAGCGCATAACTCCTTTGGTCGGGGAGACGCGAATGAATACTCATTCGCCAACCTGTTAAACAAATTTTAGTGTTTAATTAAGAGCACAATTGTAATGAAATTTAAAGTTCAAAATTTTAAATGTGATACCTCGAACTCTACATTACGACGATGAGGGTTGGCGTACTTTCTCTGGCGATCTTGAGCTATCTTAAGCCATTCGCATATCAGTTTGACTTTTTTCGTCATCGTTTGGACTAGTTCCGGTCCAAGCATCTTCCTAACACCAACTTCATCCCATCACAACGGCGTTTTGCAACTTCAGCTGTATAAAGCTTCGAAAGGGGACATTCTGATACTTGCTTGATAGTTGTTATTGTAAGAGAACTCGATCAGCGAGGTGATCGTCCCAGTTCCCTCGAAAGTCGAGCATACACGCTCGTTACATATCTTCAATAACTTGATTTACTCTTTCAGTCTGGCCGTCCATTTGGGGGTGGAAGGCAGTACTAAAATCTAATCGAGTGCCCAGAGCTTCTTAAAAGGATGTCCAGTATTTGAAAGTAAATTTTGAGTCTCGGTCGGAGACAATGCTGACTGAGACCCCATGTAGTTTGATAATTTCTTTCAGATATGTTTCGACAAGCTTGTTCTCATCTGTGGTAGTCTTGAATAGTAAGAAATAAGCTGACTTAATCAATCTATCAACTATCATCTAGATGGCATCGTTCTTCTTTATCGTTTTTGGTAGACCCAAGATGAAGTCCATAGATATATTTTTCCACTTCCATTCCGGGATGGGTAAGGGTTGTATAAGTCCGGCCAATTTCTTATGTTCTGTCTTGACTTGTTGGCACACTAAACACTTCGACACATATTCGGCTATTTCCTGCTTCATATTCGGCCACTAATACCAATTTCTCTGATTCTGATACATCTTAGTGCTGTCTAGATGTACTGAGTATCCTGATTTGTGACCTTCCTCAAGTATCTCCTTTTTTATTTGGGGGCCATTGGGTACGCACAGTCTTTACCTGAAGAGTAACGTCCCATTAGTCCTAAGGCTGAAATCGAATTTCGATCCTATGGTTTCAATGATCTTCAGGATCTCTGGGTTCGTATGCTATATTTCTCTGATTTTATCCAAAGTGAACGGACTCATCACAATTCGTGCCAAATATACACATCTTCGATTTCTTGAAGGTAAATATCTTCGTCGGCGAGTTCATCAAAGGGCTTCCAAGTTTTTAATCTGGCTAACAATACCGAGGATTTCCTACTAAGTGCATTAACGACGACGTTTTCTTTCCCAAGATGGTAATTTATGGAGCAATCGTAATCTTTCATGTATTTCAACGATCTCCGTTGTCTCAAATTTAGATCCTTTTGTGAGAAAATATACTTGAAACTTTTGTGATCCGTATAAATCTTGAACGTCTCGCCATAGAGATAGTGTCGCCATAGTTTAAGGGCGAAGATAACTGCAGCCAGTTCCAAGTCATAAACTGGATAGTTATTTTCGTGAGGTTTGAGCTGTCTTGACCCATAAGCGACAACTTTCTTACTTTACTCAAGCACACAATCAAGTCTATAGCGAGATGCATCTAATAATATTTTAAATTGACTAGTGCCTGAAGTAGAAGGTAGGGTGAGGATTGGTACAGTAGTAAGCCTCTTCTTCAATTTTAGAAAACTTTTTTTGCATTTCTCGGTCCACACAAATTTGACATTCTTCCGTGTGAGGCGGATGAGCGGTAGAGCAATACATGAAAATCCTTCAACAAAGCGACGGTAGTAACCCGTCAATTCGAGGAAACTCCTAACTTCAGTGACACTCGTAGGTGCTTTCTATTCTGTAACTGCTTCGATCCTAGAAAGATCGATGGTCACTCCTTCTGCTGATACCACGTGGCCAAAGAAGGTCACTTGTTTAAGCCAAAACTCACACTTACTAAGTTTGGCATACAACTGGTGATATCGGAGTGTCAAAAGTGCGAGACGAAGGTGTTCGTCATGCTCTTCCACTCTTTATAATCCTTCACTTTTTAAAAATCAATTTCTCGTAGTCTCTTAAATAATTTATTCGAAATATACTATCACTTCTCAACATCAATTACTTTTAACACTCGGTTGTAAGCTATCCTCATTATTATATCTCGTTGACCATAAAGTAATTTAAATAAATATGAAGTTGATGATAATAATTTATTCCTTAATCTAAATTCACTTCTAATGAGTTATTCTTATACTCAACATCTTAAACTATAATGAAAACTTAAACTATCAAATCAGTCAAGATTTATCTTTTCTAATTATTCTCCAATACTCTAAAAATATATCTTCTAATTGCTCCTTAATCTTCAAGGATTCTTCTCAATTTCTCTCACATGCTCCTAGCTCATATAAGTTTTTATCAAATAGATCTTTAAATTCTCAACTGAAGCTTCAAATCTTACATCATTGATTGTCACACTTTCTTAAAATCCTTCAATCCACAAAAGATTTAAAGCTTAGGGTCTATCAAAATCATTTTCATATCATCACCATAGTGTACTTATACGAGCCACACAGTCCTCGAGGAGGTAAAGCCTAGGCTTTGATACCATCTCTGTCATGACCCAGAATCCTTACCCAATCTCGAGGGCCTAAAATTCTGTGTTATGACACTGCACGCTGGTTAAGGCGATAAGCAGATATACACATAATTTATAAATTGACTTAGCATATGGATCGAGGCATTTAAGATAACATTAAATGATAAATGACTTATAAATTAGCAGCGAAAACCGTAGTTGACAATAAACAGAAATTTTTAATCATGCATCTAAGATAGGAAATAAACCAAGTTTTACATAAAATAGTCTCAAGCGTAAACTCACAAAAGTAGTCAAAGACTAAAATATATCTCTCAATAGAAATCAGCCTGATCTACGCTCTCATCCAAGTGGTAGCCAACATCCCCATCTACATAAGTCGTCTCCGGAATAACAACTTTCATGTTATCATAAACAGGATACACGGAGTCTTCACCTGAAACTGTTAGATTTTGGGAGGGGGGTGAGTTTACTTAGTCGCGTAAACTCAGCAGGTTGCACAATCGATCCACCATAACTTATCCAGGTGGTCGTGTGTGCAATCGCTTGAATTGCAGTGTATTTTAAAAATAAAACCAGTATTTTAATAAAACAATAAAACTACCCATACTCATAGCATATCATAATCAAACTGAAAATGGGCATAGTATAAAATGAAAAGTACATGATGCTTATATTTTCTTATTTATTTTCCTATTTTTCTCATCAACTTAACATACGTGATATATCGTAAGTCATATTATTACTCCATATGCCTATACAACGTACTTCGTATCTTACTTATCTTGCTTAAACGACTTATGCCAAGATCGCTGCTTGAGCCTATCACGCGAGATCTACGAGTAAATAATCACCTAACCTTCATATTATAACATAAACCACCATCTAACCAGATGAGGTTGCCGATATAGTAACCACAATATCCCTTTAGTTCGAGACAAAGGTATAATGTCCTTAAGACCCATCTTGACTATAGACGTTGGGCCCTTACAGTGGCTCGTAAGGTATGACACGTGTAGAAACTTAATTCATGTTTAGTTGGCCTTCACAGCATATTTTAATATATTATATCATTATTCAATTATGGGCTTAGGTCCCCTCCCCGATTTCACATTTGCATGGACTTAAGTCCCCACTGTCTTAACGTACATATATCTTAACATATTCATTTATCATCTATACTTAAAACTTAGTTAGAATGGGACAAAGTGCAATAAGCTTTACAAATCATGCTTTTCAAGAGATAGGTTTCGTAGTAACCTGGATGTACTATATGTGATATCCCATACTACCACAGAGGGTTGTATCTGTATATGGACACCTACATTTCAAGTTCAACGTGACCGTGAAAGAAACCTCACCGTGATGAAGGCTTATATCATGTGTCATATTTTATTCTTAATTTATATGCATATGTCCTATCGTGATTTTCGATATGATGAATATCATATGATAATAGTGAATATATATAAGAAGAAACTATAAAATAAACTTTAAATATTTCATATTTTTGAAAAAAATTAATATAAAGCATAGCACACGAAATATTGAAGTAAAACAAAGAATAAGAAATATTTAACTACATTTATTTTATAATAGAGTTGAAAATATACTTCATTAGGGTTAATTGTGTCTATGAAACTTGGTGATTGATTGGTATAGCGATCATACGTATTTTTGAATTCTAAAGGGGCACACGTATCCATTCAAGGGTTATAGGAGCCTCAAAAGAGGTAACGCATGATGAGTATTGAAAAACGTTAATGTTTGACCCCTTAAACTTCTAGATTTCTGTTTGATGAAAGTTATTTAATATATTTTATATAGTTTTAGTAATTTACAGGTCATGAGATAAGTTGAGTATAAAATAACTCAAGAGTTCAGAGAATAATGTCATTTTGGATCATCTAAAACTTATTCCGACTTGTAGCTTAATTTTGACCTTTATAAAATTCGATTCGTGAAATTGCTATTTCACATAAAGTTGTAGAGCTCATTGTCTTCTTTCCAATTCCATAAGAATCATGTCAATCTAAATTTGGAATAAAAAGTTATGCCTGAAATATTGAGGCTATATCTGTTGAAGATTTTGGCCAAATTTCACGAAAATATGGGAAAAACGATCCTATCGATTTTAGGCCGAATTTTTATGTTTTTAAGACCCGAATTTAGTTAGACTTGGGAGAAAAATTAGGGTTTTCTTTTAAAAAATAACTGAATAATTTAAGATGGATTTAGAGGCACCCACCTGTTGAAGCGTGATTCGAATCTTACGATGATTTGGGTTGATGGAGATCGAATTCAAGAGACGATATGCCCGAGTCTTTTTGCGAAAATTCTTTTCTTACGATAGATCGGTCGCGGCGATGAAGAACTTTGATGGTGGAAGATTTTTTGATAAGATCGAAAATTCAATGGAGATCCGACGAGAAGTTGTGAAAGATGACACTGCAGAGAATAGAGAGAGACAATGGAGAGAAAAAGTGAATATATTTCTAATTCCCTTTCTAGGTTAACTCTAATTAAGACTTTCCCTGGCTTGAATAGCTTGAGAAGAGGTTTCATTCCAACGCTTTGTGTAAGCACCGAAGTAAATGGTGTTTCTCTCTCGAAATTATAATTATACCCTTTAACCTGCTTCATCTCTTAAAATGGGCGTAACATTTTATATTCTTGTCGAAAATCAATAAATTATATATCGTTGGAATCATATCGACGAGTACTTTGCAATGAGTCTAATAGTGATATATAAAAAATCAGACTATTTCTAAAAGTGGGTGGGTTCCGGTGTGGAGCATTAGCACCATACACTGTATGGTACATCATCTAATACCGTTAAATAAAGTCAAAAAAATCTGGGTTGTTACAGATTGTGTTTTGTGCCATTCTTTTACGTTAAAAATTTTCATATCATTTCCATTGAACATGGCGGCTTAGACATCGTTGAAACATAGAACATGTCCCAAAATCATCTAACATGGTTAGATCAATACCCAATAAATCCATGAGGTGGCCCAACATCAATCATAAATTTAGAAAGCGACGTAAGTCTACCGTCTCTCTTTATTTGATAGGTAAGCTAGGCTCGAACCTACGACCATGAAGTTACAATATTGACGCAGGGGCCAATCCCCAGTCAATATTCTCAATAGAGCTTGTCTACGATGGGTACCTGTCCGACCATCATGGAGAAGTGGCTTGCATGTCCACTTGACTGCGTGATGTGCCTCAACTTTCATGCACTCCAAATCCTTGTGTGTCACGCGGCCAAGTGGACACGGAGTCCACTTTCCTAGACACCCATCAAAGGCAAGTATTCTCAACATAAAATTGGATAATGGGATTTGCACGCGAAGATTCGGTATCCTCAACTTGGGTTTTGGCACATGAAAACTATTCAGTGCCTTGAATCAGATGACAGAAATCATTTCTCAGCTCAACCTTCAGCACAATTAATCTTATGGGTTACCTATCAGCCGGCCAGATATTGATTCTGCGTGGCACACATCCCCAATAATGACTTGAGAACCCATTCTCATGGTTCGCCCATGATTAGCATTTTTTGGGGATGTGTGTCACAAGGAATGGATATGTGATCGTTAGATGGGTGAGCCCATGATCTGATGATCACTTTCGTGGAAGATAGGACTGAAAAACAATCTCCATCGTCTGATTCAAGGAAATCAATGATTTTCATATGCAAAACTCAAGTTACGGAGACCAAATAACCCTTACCCTGCAACATTTTGTTACTATCTGATTTAGGGCTCCGCAATTAGAAAACGGCATATGCTCGATCTCACCAGACTCGATGGTGCCCCTGACCTGACTCGACTAGATGGGGCTGAACTTGACTAGAAAATTAGACCTGACCCAAGACCCTACTCGAAAACCGCACCCAATCCCATAAAAACGCCCTACCTTTCATGCTTTTGTATATAAAAACTAGTAAATATTAAAACTCTGACATTGTACCCATTAGGCTATTATAGACATTTTAAGTGTGGAGAGTTTTAGAAATTATTTACCTAAACGGCTATCCATCTGTTTAGCAATGAACAGTGTATTAAAGGGTTAATAAGATGTTAATCATAGACAGATATGTAATTTTATAATAGGAGGTATATTTTTGAGATACCTTTTTCAGTAAACTTTTTTTGTTAAAACTCTATATAATTATTAATTTTAAAATGGTTATTATTTTATTTATTGGCTCCCTATTTGATCAACTGCAACCCCTTAAAATCATTGATTGTGTCGGATATGATGATAGAGATCGTTTTTTTCCTCTATTTCCACACAATGAATCTTGAGATCATTTCGCACCTATCATACTGTCAATTTTTTATTTCACATGTCATAGATCTCCAAAAAATGCCCCTTGTGCACAATGGCACACATCATGCTCAAACATAAGTTTAGGGCCATATTTTAGGAATATGTGATGTGAAATTAAAAACTAACCGTCTGATAGGTGAGATATGATCTCAAGATCCTTTGTTTGGAACACCTGGGTGAAACACAATCTCCATCATCTGAGCCGACACAATAAATGATTTCGTCATTAGTCGCTTTCAGAGAACGCGTGGGCGCGTTTAGAGCTACCCTAAAAAATATCCGGTTAGGTATATGCTATTTTCCCATTTTGATGATTGAAAGTCATCATCATTGTTATAATCATTAAAATTTGGTCGAGTATCGTTTTGGTAAGTTGTCAAACAAAATAGTGTGTGTGTGTGTGTGTGTGTGTGTGTGTGTGTGTGTGTGTGTGTGTGTGTGTGTGTGTGTGTGTGTATATATATATATATATATATATATATATATATATATATATGGCTGAGGGAAGAATGCACTCGGGCGTAAAAAAATTTACGCCCAAATTGCTCTATGAACGATATGTGGCATGGGGCCTACTTTACTAACTTGGGTTAAAACTTTTAAAAAATTTTAAAAGTTATATTTTCTTTCAACCGCCATAAATACTTGACATTTTTAGAGGTGTCTTTCCTTTCGCTCTCTTCTCTCCCTTTTTCAAAGAAGTGTCAGATTTACTTTTTCAAAGGTCACTTCTTTTTCTCTCTCTTCTCTCTTTTTTCATGGTAGAGGTCTCTTTATTTTCTCTTTTTTTCAAAAAAGTCTTCTTCTTCATTCAAAAATCAAGCCCATCAACTGCTTTGAATCCCATGATGGAAGTCGTTTTTCATCTTGATCTTCCACATGATTGATCTGGAGATCATGGGCGTACCATCATATGGTCTATTTTACTCAAAAATGTCCCCTTGGTAGCGAAGCACTGACACCTCGATTGGCGAAGCACTAACACCCCGACAGCGAAGCGTTGACACCTCGGTAACAAACCGCTGACACCTCGATAGCGAAACGCTGACACCCCAATAAATAAGTGCTAACACCTCGATAGCGAAGTGTTGGTACTCCAGCTGGCGAAGCACTAACACCAGGAGCATAACCAAGATTTTTTCATATGGTGGTCATCTAATCAATTAATGTTGAAAATTTGTATAATTATATTTTTCTAAGGAAACGCTAAAAAAAAGAAAATATCTATAAATGAAATTAGATGCAAAATAAAATAAAATCCTATACATATCGATTAGGTCGTTCCAACAAAATTTACCTAATTCAAAATTCCCTTAAAGAATGACTACAAGGGAGCATCATCTTTGTTGTCATCCTCCAAAGTGTAGGATGATGTGGCAGTACGTTGCAGGGAGCTCATGAGACCATTGAAGTTGTTGAACATATCCCGATGATGAATGGGAAGACCTGACATTTTTTTATTTCATAATTTTGATACCTTTGTAAAATTATTTATATATTAAGATTTTTTTACTCTTTACATTTCTCAGTGAATTGCTCTAGTGGTAGACTTAGTGCTTTGTGAAGGTTAGGTTCTAGGTTCAAACCTTGTTATATGTAATTAATTATATATTTTTTTAATTAATTATACTAAAGCATATATACCAATATATGAGTATGTAGCTCTATAACATAGTAGAGCCCCTTGTGAGAGAAATCTCTCCGAAAATAAGAGCACCAAAATAGATGGAATGGAGCCTAAAAATCGGCCAAAATTGTGGGATTTAGTTAAAAAAAAAGAATAAATATTTGTTATGAAAACAAATACCATAAAAAAGTTTGTTTGAATATTTTAAATAATTTTGGGTAGTCAATATAATTTTGAATGGATGAGAATCCACTAATATAAATTAGGACACCTAAAACTTTGTAACAAACTTTTAGAAAGTTTGGGTGGTCAATTACGACTAATATAAATTAGGACACCTAAAGCTAAGTAACAAACTTTTAGAAAGTTTAGGTGATCAATTGACCACCCAAGTCATAACGTGGCTCCGCCTATGGCTGACGCCTCGATAGCGGAGCACTGACACCCCAATAGTGAAGCGCTGACTGTTATATATATTAGTGTAGTAATATATATTTTATTGTTTTAAAATTAAGTTTATAATTATCATTATATATCTTGATAATAATTCATTGACAAACTTGTAAAAATCATTTTCTCTCTAAAGAAGTATCTTTTCAGATTTTAATTTATCTCTTTACTGTTAGTTGAAAAGACACAAGTCTCTGTGACAGGTTCTTTTTCAAAAAAGTACAATCTAGAAAATAACATATAGTTTTTGGCAAAATCGGGCTCTGTTGTACCCTGAAGGCAGATTCGTTGAGAGCCTAATTGCATCTTCGTTTATTCGATAGAGCGGGGGCGTCTATTGTCTTTAAGAAAACGTAGTGAACTACGTGTCTCGAAGCAATTTTCAATACTATTTATGTTAACAATTTAAAGACAATATCGTTCTAATAGCTTGGAGCATAAAGTTCATGAATCAAGATCTCATCAAACTTGGTCGATTTGATGGGTAAAATTTTAAAAGATGACAGCAAAATGTGCAATTTATCTTACGACAATTCAAGATTGCTTACGTCTTCATTATACTATATCCACCAATTTTTGTAGCTGAAACAACGAAAAGTACGATTAGTGGAGGATCGGATGCTTGACTCAAATGGTTGGAAGATGATCAAAATTATTGAGACGACACCCTTAATGCATTGAAATATAGGTTGTTCATCACATTCTATAGGTGCACTATCGTAAAAAATTTATGAGATTTATTAGAGAAAAAGTATTTAACTGAAGATGCAGTTATAAAAGTTTTTCTAGTCTCTAAATATTTGGATTTCAAGATGTCTGGGGATAAATCGATTCTTGAACAAGTTAATGAATTACAGTGTATTGTGTTGGAAAATATTGGTACAGATTTCCAAGAAGTTAAAGATTGAAATGAAGAAATACACAAATCCGGTTCAAGGCATGTTAAATTTCGTTGTCTTTAAACTAATATTTGATACTACCACTATAATCAAGTGGTCACTAACAATTTACTGGCAAATTGGTTCCAAGATACAACAAACTGGCCGTGTATTCTTGTGATAAATTTGGTGAATCTGATCATGCAACCAAAACACCAAATAGCGCAGGAGAGGAACTCTCAAACAAAGCTTTAAAAAACGCAACAACATAATAGAAAATGCAGTGAAGAAAAATGAGGGTCTCGGGTCCCTTTTATAGAAATTAACAGGTGTGAAAGCACCATTTCGGGAACGGATATATCCGCTGAAAATAACTGAACGGATATATTCGTTTAAAGTAACTGAACGGATATATCCGTTTAAAAATCAATCGTTTAAAATTTTTAAATCAAATGGTTAAAATTCGGTTACACTTTTGTCCAGAAAAAATGAACTAAATGTACTGTACCGCATCGTCACGCCACGTACATATACACGTGCTCGTGCCCGTCCCATTTTGACCCGACCCGACTTAGCTCGGTGCACGCGCGCGTGTGTGTAATTGATAAAGTGCATGACGGTGGAAACCATAAAATTCGGTGCCCCCTGGGTGAAGGCTACAAGCCTTGAGCCAAACATTCAAAGTATATTTCAAATCCCAAAATACATTTCACATGATGTGGGACTATTCAACACAAAATAAAAACCAAAAACTAAAAGTTATATTTTAAAATATCCAACAATCCCTCACAATTTAAAAATATCTAACAATCTCCCAGTATTTTAAAGATTTAAAACAGAGCAAAGTCAGAAATATGTGCATAAATGAAAATATTTTAGACTTAAATTTCACATTAGTAAAAATAATTCAAAGTTTGTCAAGGTCATTAGTGAAACTAAGTCTTGAACTAACGATCTTATACGACAAATCAGAATTATTTCACACACATATTTCACATATTTGATATTCAATAAATAGGTTAGCACATTTAGGCCCTAGGCTAGTACCCTAATTTTCGTAAGTGTTTATAAGGTAAAGTCATATCTCATTGAAAGAGGCTCCACTCTCATACTTATATAGGTAGACCTAAAAGAGATGTCCAAGTAATTGTAACATTTCAACACATAATATTATAATACTATTAAGTGCAATGATCAATCTCTCCTTATCCATTAAAGGTAAAACACTACCCTTCTTGGGATGTATATGAGATTTATTTCTTATCAATATAGTGTCTTTTAGCCGTCACATATTTACGACTTATTTTTTTCTTTAAACCTAAACATTGATTAAACAAATATTAGGTAGGGTTCCCATCATAAATAGTTGTTTAGGTTTAATGGCTTTAAACTCATCCCGATTGATGTCTTATGAATTTCATCTATGTCAAGGTTTTTAGTAAACTGATCTAACAGGTTTTCCGCAGACCTGACCCCAATTACTGAGATTATTCTATCTCTAAGTAATTTTCTTTAGCTATGTCTTAAACCAATGTGTCTATTTTTTCTATTATACGTTTGACTATAAGTTTTTGATAATGTTGCTTCACTATCACAATGTATAGAGATAGGTGACAATGATTTAATCATAATTGAAATTTCTATTAGTAAATTTCTTAATCATTCGGCTACTTTTTCACTTGTCGCTAAGGCAATGAATTTCTTAACTATTCCGAATCAGATATCCAACTTACATCACTACATCTTTCTAACACTTGATGATATCCATAAAAATATAAATCATAATAATAATACCTTTTAAATATCTAAAAATATGAGCAATGACATTCCGATGAACATAATTAGGATTACTTGCGAATCTGCTTAACTTATTTACTGCAAATGCAATGTCCGGTCTTGTACAATGCATTGCATACATAAGGCTACCAATAACTCTTACAAATTCTAACTGTTGCACACATCTTCCATTATTTTTGGTCAATTTAATATTAATATCTAATAGTGTATTGACAGGTTTCAAATCAAATTAATTAAATCTTTTTAATATCTTTTCAACATAATGAGATTGAGTTAAAGTGGACTTATTCTCATTTCTTATAATTTTGATTCCCAAAATTACATAAACCTTTTTCATGTCTTTCATACTAAAAGATGAACTTAAGAAGTTTTTAGTTTCTAAAATAACTTTAAAATTAGTTTTAAAACTAAGTAAATCATCTGGATAAAGACATTTTATAATACATACATTTATCGGCTTCATTAGTTTTGAATCCAAAATTAGTAATGATATTATCAAATTTTTTATACCATTGTTTTGGTGCTTTCTTTAACTCATATAAAGATTTAATAAGTTTATAAACTTTCTTTTTTTGTCTAGGTAGAATAAATCCTTCTGATTGTTTCATATAAATTTCTTCTTTCAAATCACCATTTAAGAAGCGTTCTTAACATTAATTTGATAAATTTTTGACTTGTGTATAGAAGCTAAAGCAATTAAAAGCCTTATAGTAGAAATTCTAGCAATGGGTGCGTAGGTGTCAAAATAGTCAACACCTTTTTGCCTATATCCTTTGACAACTAATTGTGCCTTAATTTTCTCTATAGTTTCATCCATTCTAAGTTTTCTTTTAAATATTTATTTCCACTCTATGAGTTTAGATCTTTCGGGTAAGTCTACTAATTTTTATATTTTATTTTCTATTATAGAGTCCATTTCATCATTGATAGCTTCCTTTCAAAACGCACTATCCCTAGATTTCATGATTTCAATAAAAGTTATAGGATCATCTTCTATATTTAGACATAGATGTTTCTTAGTATTTGTCTTATCCCCTTCAATAAGATAGATATAATAGTCTTTTGAAATACTAGTTTCAAATCATTGACGTTTACTTCTTTTAGGTTCAATGATGACTTCTTCATCACTCGAAGATTTAATAATCTTTTTAGATTTAGAAGATTTTCCATCTTCATAAGTTTGACTTCCATCATTTAATTTATTAGTCAAAATAGTAAACTTAGATTCATAAAATATACCATCTCTAGATTCTATTATAGTATTTTTATCTATAGTATTTTTATCTATACTATTATTAGATTTCATAACTAAAAATCTATAAGCCTTACTATTTTGTGCATAACGTATGAATGCGCACTCAATAATTCTAAGACCTATCTTAGGTATTTTAGAATCTACTAATCTAACAAGTGCTCGACACCCCCACACTTTAAAATATGTAAGACTAGATTTTCTATTTTTTTAATGTTCATATTGTGTAGTTAGAGTTTTCTTATGTGAAATTCTAAATATGAGTAGCGATTAACAATGCTTCACCCCATAAATTTTTATGTAAATTTGTATTGACCAATATTGCATTAGTCATTTCTATCAATACTCTATTTTTTCTTTCAGCAACTCTATTTTTTTGTGACGTGTAAGGGGTCGTCATCTCATGACGAATTCCATGAACTTCACAAATTTCGGAGAACTCATTTGATATGTATTCTTCGCCCTATCAGATCTAATAGCTTTTATTCGTTTATTTAATTGATTTTCTACTAAAACTTTATAAATCTTAAATTTTTCAAAAGCCTTATTTTTAGTATTTAATAAATATATATGAGCATATTTTGAAAAATCATCTATAAAAGTAATAAAATATCGTTTATCTCCTCTAGTAGGAATATTATTTAAATCACAAATATCACTATGTATTAGATCTAATAAATATGAATTTCTCATTATATTAGGAAGAGGCATTCTAGTAATTTCTCAGTTTTAACACATACACTACAAGCGCCACTATCAAAAAATTCATATTTAGGAATTAAATCTAAGTTACTCTTGCATTTCATAGATCTACAATTAACATGTTCTAATCAGTTATCCCATAAATTAGAAATAAAGACCGACTAAAAAGAATGAGAGATTTTATTAATTTGATCAATTACATTCAATTTGAATATGCCTTCTATGGCATATCCCTTTCCAACAAAATCACTATTCTTTGATGCGATAAACTTATCCGATTCAAATACAAGTTTGAAATCATGCTTAATTAGTAAACCACCCGATACCAAATTCTTACAAATTTTGAGTATATGGAGCACATCAGTAAGCGTCACAACTTTTTCGGATGTAAAATTCAATTTCACTTTTCCATGCCCTATGATCTTTGCCGTAAATGAGTTTTCCATGAAGAGATCTTGATCATCGTCATCATTATCATATATCACAAACATATCACGATTATTACACATATATTTATGGTACCAATGTCGATCCACCATTCATTGATGTCATCAATCAGATTGACTTTTGAAAGAATGGCTACAAGATTGTGTTTCTCTTCCACTACATTCTCTTGATTCTTCAATTTCTTGAAGATGCGACAATCCCATTTGAAATGCCCGGATTTCTCACAGTAATAGCATCCACCAATCTTCGGGACTATGGTCTTGGCGAATTTCTTATTCTCTTTAGAGTGTGAATATCATCTCTTCATCTTCTTTGACGGTCCACTAATAACCTTAGACTCAACCAAGTGTACCTTTGATGTCATATCAACGTGATCTTCAGTTTTGTCCTTAACTCGCGATTCTTCCTCAATACGTAAATAAAAGAGAAGATCTTCCATAAAAATATTCTCGTTATTATGCTTAAAATTTTTTCAGTAATCTTTCTAAGATGAAGGCAACTTGGCGATTACCGCACAAACCAAAAAATCATCATCGAAATGAGAACCATCAGCAATCATATAATTAATAACGACTTAAAAATCATGCCCTTGGCTAAGAATAGGTTTATCATCGACCATCTTAAAATTAAAAAATTGACTGATAATGTAAGAATTATATTTTGCATCTTTAGTTTTATATTTCTTCTAAAGTGTCTCCCAGAGTTCCTTCGAAGTGTTGTACGCGCGATAGACGTCAAACAACGAATCTGACAATGCATTCGGAATGTAGCTCTTGCAAGTGTAGTCATCTTTTTACCATTTCTATTTTTTACGACCTTCATTAAGTGTTGATGATTTGGTAATAATTGGGCACGGATTTATGAGAACGTACACAACTTTCAACGCAATCAACATAAACTATAATTTTTATTACCACTTTTTAAAGTTCGAACCATCGGAACTGTCCAACTTGTGGATGTTATTGGGCAGCGTAGGATAGATGTTGTTGGTCAATGCGAGAGAAGTCGAAGATAGGATATATGGGCCATATATCGGTTTAAAATTATTGAAAAATATTATTACAAATTTTCGAGAAGATAAAGATTGAAATGAAGAAATACATAGATCCGATTCGAGGCACGTTGAATATCATTGTCCTTAAACCGATATTTTCCCCTACCACTATAATCAAGTGGTCACCAACAGGTTAGCGGTAAATTGGTTCCAGGATACAACAAATCGGCTGTGTATTCTTGTGATAGATTTTGTGAATTTGATCACACAGCCAAAACACCAAATAGCGTAGGAGAGGAACTCTGAAACAAATCTTTAAAAAATGCAAAAACAGAATAGAAAATGCAGTGAAGAAAAACGAGGGTCTCGGGTCCCTTTTATAGAAATCAACAGGTGCAAATGCACCGTTTCGGGAACAGACATATCCGTTGAAAACAACTGAACGGGTATATCCGTTTAAAGTAACTAAGCGGACATATCCGTTTAAAAATCAAACGTTTAAAAAATTAAAATCAAACGGTTAAAATTTGGTTACACTTTTATCTAAAAAGATTAACCATCCTAACTAAATCGCCACGATCGATCCATTTCATTTCGGCCCGTGTGGTGATGAAGTGCATGACGGCAGAAACCACAAAATTTGGTGCCCCCTAGGTGAAGGCTATAAGCCTTGAGTCAAAATTTTAAAGTATATTTCAAAGCCTAAAATAAGTTTCACATGATATGAAACTATTCACTACAAAATAAAAACCAAAAACTAAAAGTTATATTTTAAAATATCTAACATATTGTTATTGAGATGAAAGTCTTATATATTTAATGATGTGTACTAGACTCGATATAACATTTATAGTAGGTGTATTGAGTAGATTTACTTGTAACCCAGGGTCAGAACATTGGGAAGTTATTCACAAAGTATTGAGATACTTAAAAGGAACTATAGATTATAGTTTACAATATAATAGTAAACTTGAACTCTTACAGAGTCTATTGATGCTACTTGGATTGATGACTTTTCTGATTCAAAATTCACAAGTGGATAAATTTTACTTTAGCCGAAAGAGCAATATCGTTGGGGTCTGAAAAACAAACATATGTTTCGGATTCAAGTATAAAATCAAAGTATATAGCATTGTCTGCGAGACCAAAAGAGGCAGAGTGACTTTAAACCTTCATAAGAGAAATTTCTTAGACTCAACATATATATGCAATTAATTTTTATTGCGATAATAAAGTTGTTTTGCATATTTCATTTAATAAGAAGTATAAAGGGAAATCAAGGCATATAGGCCTTAGATATAACATCATTCAACAGATGTTGAGTGATGGAATGATCGTTTTTTACTACAAACCATCTTCTGAGATGCTTGCGGATCTGCTTATAAAAACATTACCTAGAGATACAGTATTGAGAACATCGAGGAGGATGAGCATACGACCGATATCAAGAGGATATCATTATTCACACCCCACGAGACTGCTTTCTCACCCCAATAAAAAAACAAAAAATGAAGTGGGGTTTGAGCTTTAAAAGAGTCCTCTTTTAGTGGAGTTTCTCAACATTGGGGTGAGAAAAAAGTCTCATGGGGTGCGAATAACAGTACTCATTTAAAAAAAGTTATCTACTTTTTTGAAACCAAAGATAACTCTTGTTAAACGTGGTTAAATGATTAAAAAATAACAGACGTCGCTTCACCAAAAGGCGTTGCGTGCGACGCCCATATCAATAGGCACAGAGATATCTCTACGCCCAAGTATATAGTCTCGTGTCTCTATATATATAACATTTTCTAATTTTATATTTATTCTAGTTAAATATAAAATAAGTTTTTCTAAACTCATGCCAACTTTTGCTAGTTGCACACTACTTTATTTCCTTTTATATGCATAAGAAAAAAGTAGTATGCTCGTAGCAGCTCTCTAAAGCCACTAAAGTCACTCAACCCTCTTTGCACATGAATGGCACGTGGCATGCTTTTGTTTTTTTCTAGGAGACAAGGCATGCTATTACGCTAGACATCTAGGGTGCGTATGACATAGCTCTCAGTTAGACCCTATCATACTAGAGTTCGCTTGCATTAGCAGGTGAACATCTTTTTTGCTACATGTTCTAGCAGGTACCCCTTCTCCTTAATAACTACTTGTATGGTAAGATTATATGTTAAACAATTCTATCCCTTATTTATTCACTCCTTATTAGAGTAGATTTTATTTGCTTCAATAAAAAGTTAGTAAAAAACATGAAGGTTGCTATATATTAGAGCAGATAAATCCTCCTTTATTTATCTCATTTCCAGAGATTATTTAGAAAAGAGAATGAAAACGAGAACCAGCAAAAGCAGGTGAACACTCTTGTGGCAGTGCTTTCTAACATGTTACATTCGCGATTCATCAAACTTGCTAACACTACAAGCTGGCTTTCACAGTTGCCTGGGGAGCTGGTGGGTCAAAAAGCCAAAATCAACCCACATAGTCAAATATTTATTTATTTTTTTTTTTATAGAAATATTTTTATAATTTTTTATAAGCTTCCATATTAATAATATTAAACCATAAACCATGTTTTGTATTCTTGTGGCACCTGCTGTCACCCATTGTGGATGCTGACAAAATCACATCATCTTTAATTAGGTGGTCTACAAAGCACTTTTTCAATGACCTTGACGTGGATCTCCAATCTCCATGCACCGGTCATCCGCAAGAAAACATTTCAACGGTCAGAAGACAACCGACGAATTATGACTTGGATTTAGGCATGGAACTTTGAATTCTTGAAATACGCACGTGATGGTCAAACTTCCTTTTGGGTACTTTTTATTTACAATCAGTAATTTTTTCCCTCTCAACTCGAGTTCACTTGTGCCAAACCGTTGGTTGCTTCAATTGGGACAGACAACCTTTTTTGTCCCAATCTTTCCCATAATAGATCTCGAAATCACATACCTACCGTTAGACGATTAGATATTAATTCCACATTGCACACATCTCAAAACTTAAAAATAACAATAATCATATTATCAAATGTAATATTATATTTACTTTTTGGGATGTGTGCTATATGGAATCACCATCTGATCGTTTGATGATAAGCTTATGATCTCAAGGTCAAACGATTTCTATTATCTGATTCAAAGAAGGCAATAGTTTTGAGAAAGAAGAATCTTGGTTTGCAAATATGCATGCCCTTTGCTCTTATCTTCCTTTAATTATTGCTAATGTGAAGAATACTCTTATCTTCCTTTAATAATTGATGTGAAGAATAAATTAGAGGTGAGACTCCGGATCACGTACCCTAATAGATAGAGTCGAATCCCCTGACCAGCATAGTTGTAGGCCATGTGATGCCTGGTCAGATACAACTCTGGCCAATCTACTAAGTTCAAGGGGTTATATACATCATGTGAATTTCACCTTTCACCTACCCCAAAAATATACCCATCAACGAATCACCACCATCAAATCCAAATATTTCAATATTGACCGTTGATTTGATCAATGATTTTTATTGAACGACTTAGATGGAATGGTTAGAATCATTTCACGCTTATTGTGCTATTGAGAAACTTCAATCCATCTAAGATCTATTCTGTTGTAGTCAAATCTCTCACAGTTGAGAGCTTCCATGTCAACTTTCAATGGCACTGAGATCTGTAAATGTCAGTTCTTTACATTAATTTTGAGTACATTAAAATTCGTCCACCGATTCATTGAAAGCACCCACGCTGAAAATTCATTGACTGTTTCAATTAGACAGTAGATCATTCTTTATCCCAATCTTTCACATGATGGATCATGAGGTTATGAGTGCACTATCAAACACTCAATTTTTTTTTCATGTAGTATACATCCTAAAACAATGACCTTAAGATCATGTGGCAATCATCATGTACAAAAAACATCTATCTTCAGGTTCAAAGCAATTAATGGGACTCATCGTGGGTGCAATGATTCAGTAGGTGAATGGGTTTATCATGGTTGCCCTCAAAGAATCTGTAGGTGAATTTAAAGGTACTCTTTAATTTAATAAGATTCGGTGTCAAGTTTCGAACCTTTGATCTCATGTCTATAACATAAGTCTCTAATCACACTACTTGCGTCAATTAATGACAGAAATAAATATAAGAGTCTTTCTTAAATAGGTTTGGTTCCGGTGTGGAGCACTAATATTGTGCATTATACAAAATATATTACACCGCAAATTTAAGTGTATCAAAAATCGGGTTGTTACAGAATCTCACAAGACATTAAATTAGGGAGTAAAGACTTAAAGTTCTAATTTCTAAAGGTTTAGTCTGTAAAAGTGTACTTGAGCAAAAGTTAAACGAGTTCGAAAAAAAAAGAAAATAGTAAAAGAGTACAAGAAGTTGAAAAATTCGGAAAATTTTGATGTTCAAGTAGAACTTATAGGAAAATCGAAACCGATTGAACCAAACCGAAACCGAATTGAATCGTGCTAGTTTGGTTCAACAATTGGACGATTTGGTTTCGTCTGAACATTTAAAAACCGATTAGAACCGATTTGGTTTGTGATTTTGGTTCAAAACCGACCAAACTGCACCAAATACACCCCTAACCCCACCCATCCAAGCCAAATTTAAGGGCATAAATTACTAATCTATTAAACTAATAGTTCCGTTATTTGCACCCGGATATTCTATATTTGCAACCAGGATTTTCCTTCTGCGTTGAAATCATTTTTCAGTCTAATATTCCACACAATATATCTTGAAATCATGACACACCTGCCAGATAATAAGATATTGATTCTACATGACACACATCCCTAACAGTGACATCAGAATCCTATCTCATGATATGGTTACGATGACAGCCAATTTTGAGGATGTGTGTCACATGGAATCAGCTTTGTCCCTGAGTGTTTTTTAATCTTTTCTAGTATTCAATGACCGACCTAATCACTGGCACACAATAAGCAAGCTATGCATCATGTAGACTTTGTGATGTTAAAATAATATTTATTTTTTAATAATTCAATATTTTCATTACTCTTTCCAAATGCTTTCCCATATATTCCCAATATCTATTTTTTTGTCACTTTTTTTGCATTACAAAATTCTTCCCAAATTCTGACTCAGTACCTATGTATATGAGATGAAGAGGGCACTCACTCATACCTTCCTACTACTAGGATGAGAAGTACGTACCTTATTTTTTACGGGAATAGATTCAACCTTTGATTGTATTGAATCAAATGATAGCGATTGTGTTTCGTGCTATTCTTTTACGTTAAATTTTTTCATATCATTTCCATTGAACATGGTAGCTTAGACATCGTTGAAACATAAAACATGTCTCAAAATCATCTAACATGGTCAGATCAGTACCGGATAAATCCAAGAGGTGGCCCCAACATCAATCATAAATTTAGAAATAGACGCCAGTCTACAGTCTCTCTTTATTTGTTAGGTAAGTTAGGCTCGAGCCTACAAAACCATGAAGTTACAATATTGACAAAGGGCCCAATCCCTTGTCAATATTCTGTCTATGATGGGTACCAGTCCTACCGTCATGGAGAAGTGGCTTGCATGTCCACTTGAGTGCGTGATGTGCCTCAACTTTCATGTACTCCAAATCCTCGTGTGTCACGCGGCCAAGTGGACATGGAGTCCACTTTCCTAGACACCCATCAAAGGCAAAGTATTCTCAAAATAAAATTGGATAATGGGATTTGCACCCCAAGATTCGGTCTCCTCAATTTGGGTTTTGGCATTCAGTGCCTTGAATCAGATGATGGAAATCGTTTTTCAGCTTAATCTTCAGCATAACTGATCTTAGGGGTCACCTATCAGACAATCAGATATTGATTCCGCGTGGCACACATCCCCAATAATGACTTGAGAACCCATTCTCATGATTTGCCCATGATTAGTATTTTTGGGGATGTGTGGCACAAGGAATGAACATGTGATCATTAGATGGGTGAGCCCATAATCTAATGGTCACTTTTGTAGAAGATAGGACTGAAAAACAATCATTGATTCAAGAAAATCAATGATTTTTACATGCAAAACTCAAGTTAGGGAGACCAAATTACCCTTAGCCTACAACATTTTGTTATTCCCTGATTTCGGGCTCTGCAATTAGAAAATGGCATATGCTCGACCTCACCAGACTGGATGGTGCACCCGACCCAACTCGACTAGATGGTGCCGAACTTGACTAGAAAATTAGACCTGACCCAAGACCCTACCCGAAAACCACACCCAACCCCATGAAAACGCCATACCTTTCATGCTTTTGTATATAAAAACTCTCATTCGGAAAATAATGTCAATTTTATACCCATTAGGTTATTACAAACATTTTAAGAGAGTAGAGTTTTATAAAATATTTACCTAAACAGTTATTTATCTTTTTAGCAATGATCAACGTATTAAAGGCTTAATAAGATGTCAATCATGGATAAATATGTAATTTTATAATAGGAAGTATATTTTTGAGATACTTTTTTCAGTAAACTTTTTTTGATAAAATTTTATACAGTTATTAATTTTAAAATGATTATTATTTTATATATTGGTTCCCTTTTTGATCTCTTAAAACCGTTGATTGTGTCGGATATGATGATGGAGATCGTTTTTCACCCCTATTTTCACACAATGGATCTTGAGATCATTTCACACCTATTATACTATCAATTTTTTATTCCACATGTCATAGATCCCCAAAAAATGCCCCTTGTGCACAATGGCACACATCATGCTCAAACATAATTTTAGGGCCCTATTTTAGGGATATGTGAACTGTCTAATAGGTGAGATATGATCTCAAGATCCTTTGTTTGGAAGACCTGGGTGAAACACGATCTCCATCATCTGAGCCGACACAATAAATAAATGATTTTGTCATTAGTCGCTTTCAGAGAACGTGTGGGCGAGTTTAGAGCTACCCTAAAAAATATCTGGTTAGGTATATGCTATTTTCCCATTTTGATGATTGAAAATCATCATCATTGTTATAATCATTAAAATTTGGTCAAGTAACGTTTTGGTAAGTTGTCAAACAAAAAAGTGTGTGCGCGTATATATATATATATATGGCTGAGGGGAGAGTGTGCTGGGGCGCAAAGATTTTTTTACGCTCAGATTGCTCTATGAACGACATGTGGCATGGGGTCTACTTTACTAACTTGGGTTAAAACTTTTTAAATATTTTAAAATTTATATTTCCTTTCAGTTGCCATAAATACTTGACATTTTTAGAGGTCCCTTTCTTATTCCTCTGTTCTCTCCCTTTTTTCCAAAGAAGTGTCAGATTTACAGATATCACTTCTTTTTCTCTCTCTTCTCTCTTTTTTCATGGTAGTGGTCTCTTTATTTTCTCTTTTTTTCAAAGAAGTCTTCTTCTTCCTTTGAAAATCAAACCCGTCAACTGCTTTGAATCCCATGATGGAGGTCGTTTTCTCCATGGGATTGATCTTGAGATCATCGGCGTACCATCATATGGTCTATTTTACTCAAAAATGTCCCCTGGAAGCGAAGTGCTGACACCCCGATAACAAAGCGCTAACGCCTCGATAGCAAAGCGCTGACACCTCGATAGATAAGTGCTAGCACCCCGGTAGCGAAGTGCTAACACTCCGGCTGGCGAAACGCTGACACCAGGGGTGGAGTCAAGATTTTTTCATAGGGTGGTCATCTAATCAATTAATGTTGAAAAATTGTATAATTATTTTTTTCTAAGCATACGCTAAAAAAAAGAAAATATTTACAAACGAAACTATACGAAATAAAAGAAAATCATACACATATCGATTAAGTCGTTCCAATAGAATTTGCCTAATTCAAAATTCCCTCAAAGAATGACTACAAGGTAGCATTATCCTTGTCATCATCCTCCAAAGAATAGGATGATGTGGCAGTACGTTGCAGGGAGCCCATGAGACCATCGAAGCTGTTGAACACATCCCGATGATGAACGGGAAGATCTGACATATTTTTATTTAATAATTTTGATACCTTTGTAAAATTATTTATGTAATAATAT
The DNA here is from genome assembly GCA_021018995.1 of Chloranthus sessilifolius. Classification (NCBI taxonomy): domain Eukaryota; kingdom Viridiplantae; phylum Streptophyta; class Magnoliopsida; order Chloranthales; family Chloranthaceae; genus Chloranthus; species Chloranthus sessilifolius. The sequence continues at coordinate 23,932,366 of CM037597.1, read as the reverse complement.
TTTTTTGCTCTTTACATATCTTAGTGAATTGCTCTAGTGGTAGATTTAGTGCTTTGTAAAGGTTAGGTTGTAGGTTCAAACCTTGTTATGTATAATTAATTTTTTTTAATTAATTATATTATAGTCTATGCATCATATATGTGAGTATGTAACTCTACAACATAGTAGAGCCCCTTGTGAGAGAAGTTTCTCCAAAAATAAGAGCACCTAAATAGATGGAGGGGAGCCTAAAAATAGGCCAAAATTATGAGATTTAGTTAAAAAAATCAAAGAAAAAATATTTGTTATGAAAGTAAATACCATAAAAAAGTTAGTATGAAGATTTTAGATAATTTTGGATGGTCAATATAATTTTGGATGGATGAGAATCCACTATACAAATTAGGACACCTAAAGCTTAGTAACAAACTTTTAGAAAGTTTGGGTGATCAATTGACCACCCAAGTCATAAGGTGGCTCTGCCTATGGCTGACACCTCGGTAGCGGAGCGCGCGCTGATTGTTATATATATTAGTGTAGTAACATATATTTTATTGTTTCAAAATTAAGTTTATAATTATCATATGTATTGATAATAATTCAATGACAAACTTGTAAAAATCATTTTCTCTTTAAAGAAGTGTCTTTTCATATTTTAATTTATCTCTTTATCGTTAGTTGAAAAGACACAAGTCTCTGTGGTAGGTTCTTTTTCAAAAAAGTACAATCTAGAAAACAACATACGGTTTTTGACAAAATCGGGCTATGTTGTATCCTGAAGGTAGATTCGCTGTGTAATAACCCGAAAAATCACGTCAAACGAGGACCTCGGGATCCGTGCCCGATTGGTCTTAGGTTTTGACCATGAGATAGTTCATTGATGAACTTAAGGTGAGATGAGCGGATGTGATGTGTGAACCAGTGTAGAAGAGTGGAGAGATAGAGGAGTGTGTAGAGTAACATACACCGATGGGTGTGTATGTGCTCCACACCGAGAAAAGAGATGAGATAAAAAGGGTTGAAAACCCTAATTTTCATATTTTGGTGGTTGAGAGGAGTAAAGAAGAGAGAGAGAGAGGAAGAGAGAAGTAAAGGAGCTAGTGAGAAGTTATTGCAAGTTGTTGGAAGGGGATTTCTTGCGATCAAAGCGCCGGATTCGACGCGGGGGATCTGTTCAAACAAAAGCTGGAAACCCTAACCTTCCAACCCTACATTTAAATCAATTTGAGGTTGATTTAAGGTGAGATTCTTGTGAATAAATGGTGTAGATTTATAGAATAAATTGGGGTTAAAATGGGTGGAAATTGTAGGAATATTGCTTAGAAAATAACTGAGAAAAGATTGGGGAAGAACAGCCAAAGAAGGCTGAATCTGGGGATTTCGACTAATCGAAATTGGGATTCGATTAATCGAAATTCACCAAGAAGTTGAAAAGTCAGATGACCACGAATTCGACTAATCGAATTGAATTTCGATTAGTCGACTTTGAATTTCGACTAGTCGAGTTGGGTGTCGACTAGTCGACTGAGAGCCTCCAGTGAGGAGTAAAAATGGGTTGAGGGAAATCGACCAGTCGAAATTGGATTTCGACTAGTCGAGTAAGGATTTCGACTAGTCGAATTGGACTCGATTAGTCGATATTGTATGATCAATTACTCAAGTGAAAATTGGACAGTTAGAACAGGGGATTTCGACTAATCGATTTTGAGAATCGATTAATCGAAATTGGACCTCGACTAATCGATTTTGAGAATCGATTAATCGAAATTGGACCTCGACTAATCGATTTTGAGAATCGACTAGTCGAGTTGGATTTCGACTAGTCGAACCAGGAACTCGACTAGTCGACTGACTTAGTTCTTGTTGACTTTTGATTCTTACTTCAAGACTCTGGGGGGGTCTTGAGACTTATTCATTACATCTTTTGTGATGTTTCGAGTGTGTTTAATGGTATCATAGGTGATACGTATGGAAGTGGGAACAAGGAGCCGAGTGGGACCTTGATGCATTGAATCGATAGAGACCTAAGGTAGGGAACACCTTGAACATGTACTTTATTTTACAAGAGCATGTATGTAGTGATATAGATTTCCATTCAAATATTGGTTACCGCTTAAAGAATTGTGAAAAGTGTGGGTGTGTGACATTCAAAAGAGTAAATTATTAAGCCATCCCCAGGGGATGATGAAGTAAAGAGATAAGAGCATCAGGTGTGATGCAAGTAAATGAATACATCCCAGGGATGTATCCAAAGATTGAATCATGTCTGATAGGGCCTAACTGATATAAGATAGCACACTTACACGGTGAATAACTATATGTAAGGCACCGATATTTTTGTTATTTGAGGTTTGATAGGTTACCCCACCGACGTGGCGGGATATCCACGACTGACACGGCAGGATATCCGTGGACATACAATGAAAACCGTGGCCGGAGGCTTATCCGACATAGTAAGCACGGTGTTGATTGAGACAAGTGAAACCCCGCCACCAATCCCGAGGAAAGGGCTTGGTACTATATGGTATTCCTGTGAATACATTAAAAGTGTCTATATAGATGACGATGAAGGGTATCTCATCGGGGCTCGATGCTATATTGCTCGGGGATTACTTAAGTTGAAAGTTTAAGTTTTGCTTTAGGCCTTTTCAGCATTATTCATGAGTAAATGAAAACATAAGTAATCAACAGTAAAACGAAATGCTTTTTAACTGTTTCATCAACAATTGCATAGATACATCATGCATGGCATATCATAGAATATATGTGAGTTATAATTTATATGTTCAGCAGTGTTGTTTCCCTATTGAGCTAGGATGTAGCTCACCCCATAGACTATACGTCGCAGGTCCACTATTAGCAGCTGCTGAGGTTTCAGGAGACGCTGATCCCGGCGAGTCGGACCTTGCGGCCGGTGACGAGTTGGAGCCACCTCCAGAGGACTTCTTCTAGAGGACTCCGTTGTGCCACTTTGAGGGATTTTTAACAGAGAGTTTTGTGCGGCTTGGTATGTCAAGCCTTTATTTTTGTTTGAAACCATGTATATAAGGAGTTTGGATTATTCTTTTGGGACGAACCATCCGTGATGATTGCTATCATCGATGGTTCGGATCGGTTCTCCATTCATGCAGAGGCATGAGGGTAGAACTGTCTTTTGGAAAGAAATTAATATAGATTTAAAATTTTGCAATTGCATTTATAGTACTTTTGGATGCTTGATATACCAATGCTCCGTGCTTAGCTAAAGGGCACGGTCAGGATGATCGTGCTGATGGCACGGGTTTCGGGGTGCCGAAATCCGGGCTGTCACAGTTGGTATCAGAGCCATTTTCTTTTAGCAATTCTGACAAGGGTTCTTCGTCAGAACATAGGGGCTTCTGCTAACGAAACTTTAGTTTCAAATGCAGCCGCAAATGTCGTCTAGAGGAAGAGGCCGACCAAGGGGAGGCAATCAAAGAAGTCTACGTAGTGGAGATGGTTACATCTCTCCTACCAATAGAGTGCCTCTAGGAGGTACTGAGGCCCCAGGGGGCAGTAGTAGTAGACAGCAGGAGGAAGAGGATCGAGATCATCAGGATCAAGATCTAAGAGAGCAAGAAAGAGTGAGAGAAAGACAAGAAGATAGAGAGGAGCGACAAAGGATGATGCACACTATGGAGACTATGGCAGCTGCCATGGCACAACAAGCCGCATCCTTTGCAGCTCATGCATCAAGAGAACAGCAGCCACCTACACCACCTATAGGATCTGCGTTGCCTGTGCCCTCATCATTTACAGAATTTAGGAGGATGAGACCTCCTTCATTTTCTGGGCAGGCAGACACTATGGCCGCTGAGAATTGGTTGATGGAGATGGAAAAGGTCTTTAGCGTGCTAACTTGCACGGAAGACGAGAGTGTAAGATGGGCAGCTTACATGTTGGATGGGGAGGCTGGGCCTTGGTGGAAGTCTGTGATACGGACTCGGGCTCAGGAGACCCCAGAGTTGCCTTGGACTTGGGAGGAGTTTGTTGAGGAGTTCAACAAACAATATTTTCCAGAAGTGGTGAGAAACCAACTAGAGATACAATTTTTGCAGTTAGTACAAGGGAGAATGACAGTGAGAGAATACGGGGTTGGGTTTCTACGACTTGCCGCTTTGCTCGGACACGCCGCTCAAGTGATGAAGTCCAAGAGGTTTCAGCAAGGTTTGAAGCCTGAGGTTAGAGGAGGCGTAGCTCCATTTCAGCTAAGGACCTATGAAGAGGTCATGAGCAAGGCGTTGGTCGTAGAAGAGGAGAACAATAATAGATATCGACAGAGGGAGCAGCAGAGAGGAGGAAACGAACAAGGAAGAACGGCGCACTATGAACCGGTGAACAAAAAGCCGAGGTTCATGGGCCAGAATCAGAGACCACAGTTTCAAGGGGGTTTCGGAAGACCGGCGCAACAGCAACAACAACAACACCAACAAAGGTTTCCATTACTCGCGTCGGGAAGACCTATTCGCTATGAGAGCCCTGCCATGTCTCATCGGGCGCCCATTTATTACGTGGTTCTCGTCGCTTCTTCCGCACCTCGGGAGACTTGCGCAAAGTGTGGCAAGCCTCATAGGACGATGGATTGTAGATTGGGAGTTAGGGGCTATTTTCGATGTGGCAAGGTGGGCCACTTGATCAAGGATTGCCCCGAGACAGATAAAAGAAAGACGGTTTCAGTTGCAGCACCACGACCAATTCAAGCAAGGAAATCGATCGTTCAGGGGAGAGCCTATGCAGTCACTGCTCAGGAAGCAGGGAACGTGCATGACGTCATCCAAGGTGATATTCCTTTTAAAAATTAAAGAAAAATTTTATTTCATTAAAACCTTAGATAGAGAAGGAGCATACATTAGGAATTACATAGATTCTTTTCTCAATACAAAAAGCAGTATGTGAATGAAGAGTGTAAATTGATGTGTAAATTATTGTATGTGTGTATGTATACTATAGGTACTCTAAACATATATGAAAAAGGATGTTTCGGTGGATATGACGCTCGAGTATTGATAGACCCCGGGTCTACCCACTCATTCGTCACTCCACGTTTCGCTAAGAAAATGAAGATTGTTCCAGAGACGTTAGATTTTCGGCCCCATTCGTGTCTATTCCGACTGGAGAGTTAGTAGACACGGGGTTAGCTTGCAAATCCATCAGTGTAGCAGTTCGAGATTTGGAGGTGCATGAACTAGAAGTAAAGCTGATACTGTTAGACATGCAAGGGTTTGATGTAATCCTTGGCATGGACTGGTTGGCGCAACATTGTGCAACCGTCGATTGCAAGAACAAGGTGGTTATCTTCAGACCCAACACAAGAAGATCATTTCGGTTTCAAGGAGTGAGGTCGTCATCAGTACCACTGATCTCAGCAGTAAGGGCCGAAGAGATGATCAGAAAGGGTTGCAGTGGATACTTGGCTTTCTTGAAGGAGGACAAGGAAGAAAAGAACGTCATTTCTGAGATAGCAGTTGTGCGAGACTTCGCTGACATGTTTCCAGAAGAATTGCCTGGATTACCTCCAGAAAGAGAAGTAGAATTCGCCATTGACTTAGCACCAGGAACGGAGCCTATTTCGAAAGCACCTTATAGAATGGCTCCCGCTGAGTTAAAGGAATTGAAGGAACAACTACAAGAGCTTATGGACAAGGGGTTTGTTAGACCGAGCGTGTCTCCATGGGGAGCACCGGTCTTGTTCGTCAAGAAGAAGGATGGGTCAATGCGGTTATGCATTGACTATCGGCAATTGAACAAACTCACTGTGAAGAATCGCTACCCTTTGCCTAGAATAGACGATCTATTCGATCAACTGCAAGGAGCAAGGTATTTTTCTAAGATCGATCTAAGATCTGGGTATCATCAGTTGCGAGTCAAAGCTGAGGACATTCAGAAAACAGCTTTCCGGACACGGTATGGACACTATGAATTCCTTGTGATGCCGTTTGGATTAACGAATGCTCCAGCGTCGTTTATGGATCTGATGAACCGAGTGTTTAAACCACACTTGGACTCCTGCGTCGTAGTATTTGTTGATGATATACTGATATACTCCAAATCCAAGACAGAACACGAAGAACATTTGAGGATTGCTCTACAGACGCTACGTGAACACCAATTGTACGCCAAACTCAGCAAGTGTGAGTTTTGGTTGGAAGAAGTTAGCTTTTTGGGACATGTCGTCTCAAAGCATGGTGTCACTGTAGATCCAAAGAAAGATAGAAGCGATGAGTTAAATGGGAGCAGCCAAAGACAGTGACCGATGTCCGAAGTTTTCTGGGCTTAGCAGGCTATTATCGACGTTTCGTTGAGGGGTTTTCAAAGATATCGGGACCTCTCACGAAGCTGACACGAAAAGATTCAAGGTTTGAGTGGAGTGAGACATGTGAGAAGAGTTTTCAAGAACTCAAAACGAGACTCACTTCGGCTCCAGTGTTAGCGATTCCTTCAGGCAGTGGAGGATACGCCGTGTCAATGGCCTTGGTTGTGTACTCAACCAACACAAGAAGGTGATAGCTTACGGATCAAGACAGTTGAAAGAACACGAGAAGAATTACCCGATTCATGACTTGGAACTGGCAGCAGTCATTTTTGCGCTAAAGATTTGGAGACATTACTTGTATGGTGAAACCTTCGAAATTTTCACCGATCATAAGAGCCTCCGATATCTGTTTACACAGAAAGAGCTCAATATGAGACAGCGCAGATGGATGGAATTCCTCAAGGACTGCGATTGCTCTATACAATACCATCCAGGCAAGGCGAATGTAGTAGCCGATGCATTGAGTCGAAAAGGTTCAGCTCAGTTAGCTTCTTTGATTTTGGGTATGCACCGATGGAAATTATTGGAAGACCTGGCACTCTATGATGCGAACATTGAGTCAAAGGACACTGGATCCTTTTTGGCTAACATATCCGTAAAGCCAGTGATATTTGAGCATATCCGCGATCTACAGACGAAAGATCCGGCGTTAACAAAGATTCATCAAGATGTGAGTGAAGGCATCAGGTCGGATTTCTCATTAAAAGAAGATGGTTCTTTGTTGTTTAAGGGCCGCCTATGCATTCCGGACAATGTCGATCTAAGACGAACGATTCTTGATGAAGCTCATAAGTCAAATTATGCTATCCACCCTGGTAGCACCAAAATGTACCAAGATTTGAAAAAGAACTACTGGTGGAGAGGACTGAAACAAGACGTGGCCGAGTATGTGTCACGATGTTTGACTTGTCAGCAAGTGAAGGTTGATCATAGACATCCTGCGGGACTATTGCAACCTTTACCAATACCAGAATGGAAGTGGGAATCGATCTCGATGGATTTCATTGTTGGATTACCCCGTACTGCCAAGAGACACAATGCCATTTGGGTCGTCGTAGACCGATTGACCAAATCAGCGCACTTTTTGCCGTACAACACTACGTATACAGCAGGAAGATTGGCAGATTTATACATGAAGGAAATTGTAAGATTACAATGGGGTTGCTGATCTAGCTGCATTTAAAATGTCAATTTTTGTAACCGTCATCGATGAAACTACCACTCCACCCCGAGCTAGCCGTTTTCATTTGCGTGAATTATTCCCATTGAACGTTTCCCCAATTTTCGGCATGCAATTGACCATATTTGCACAGATAAGGGATAGTGGGATTGGTGAGTTTTGTAACCATTGAGGAGAGTCAATTGGGTCATGGGTTGACAATTGAGGCAACTCAATATTAGAGAGTCTTCATGATAGTTAAAATTCATAGAAAGTAGCGCCTTTTCATTTTCCTCTAAAAATAATGGTCCATTGATTGCCAATCTCTCACATCGATGGACGTGTCCACTAGACACGTCGATAACATGCGTAACTGTCACCCCATTGCAACTGCCATTCGAAAGGTCGACTCACTTTTCAACTTGTGCTTCAACTCATTTTTTGGCTCGTTCTTCGACTTGTTTTTCAACTCGCCTCCCATCACTGTGTGAAGTTCCAACACCATTGTCTCCATCTCTGTTAATACCTCCTCCATTGTCGTACTGACTCCCATTGTTAAAACCACCGCCATCCTCCCTTCTGAAGATATTCCCAAAATTCTGCTGAGGGACTTGCATCCAAGGCCCATATTGTTCTCCATGTAGATCTAGTCCATCTTTAGCTTTACAATCTCATTTAGCATGTCCAATTTTGCCGCATATATAGCAAAATGATGGTAATCTCTCATAGGTAAATTTGACCCAATTATCCTTACCATTAACTTTCTGAACAGTACCCCGAGGTAGTGGTTTTGTGATGTCAATAACAGTACGGATTCTCAAGAACTTACCCCACCCAATACTATTCTTTCCTATTTCAATAGCCCCGATGTAGTTGCCAATCCTCTCCTATACTTCTTGTCATCGCCCCCGGAGGGGGTCCAATTACCTAGATCCAGAATGGAGATCTACTGAATTCCAATTGGTCAATTGCTGCGTCTACCTTGACCTCCATTATCACAATAGGTTGCTTATCAAAACTCCAAGACTTGGTTTGATAATTCGCTTAGCATGATGCTTCTCTGAAAGTTGAAACAAAAAAATATTCTCTTCCATTTCAGTCACAATTAACGTTTGTATTCCTTTCCACATGATTTTTATGGCATCCTTGAAAGCATCATGATTCACCCTTCTTGTCCAAATAATTTTTCTGATAAGACAGTTTGTATTCGTTATCATTAGCGCCTCAGATACAACAATAATCTCCCCGACATCTGATTTAGTGAGAATTAGTTTTCTATTCATGGCTTCAATAACACCGTCCATTATGTAAAGAATAGTGGAGAATGAGATAATCCTCTCTACTAATCGGGCAAAGAGAATACTCACAAAAAAAACTCTCACGAAGGAGAGGAAAACTAAGATTCATGTGAAATATGCCAGCTGGATTGAGAGAGGAATGGGGAAATGAGTAACAAAGCTAACCCCACCTATATGAGACCAAAAATGATTGGTGCCGAGTGGCCAAGGTAACAAACTCGGTATCGGGATGAATCGGTCAATACCGATACGTATTGACCTATTTAAAAAAAATAAAAATATATTAAAAATACAGGTATCGGGCAATACCGGATACGAATCGGACGATACCCGATATGGGCCTATATCGGCCAATACCGATATTGAGTTGGATACTCGATACGTATCAATTTGCTGAAAAACTGATACGTATCGGTATCGGCCGATATTTGATACGTTGCAAGTGGCTTCACATTCTTTTATTCAAAATATAAAATGAAAATGGTGCAAAGTATTTGAATCATGGTATCAATTATCAGTATCTTGGCCAACCGATATGGCCCGATATAGTATCGGTATTGTATTGGTATCAATATCGGCTGATATGTATCGGGTATCGGCCGATACGGTTCGGGTCACAGTCGATACCTCCTTCATTTATTTATTTTTTAAAAGTGTATCATATCGGTATCAATTGATACGTATCGATCCTCCATGGATCGATGCCCGATATCGATACCTGATTTGACACCACTGAATTATTAGAGGGAAACACTTAGATAAGTGGGAAAGTAGAAATGTAGAATAGATAAGAAAGGGAGGCTTACAAAAAGATACGTCTTCAATTTGAAAGCTTCGAACTTCTATAGTGTAACAACCCAAATATTTTGGCGTTATTTAACGGTATTAGATGATGTACCATATAGTGCATGGTGCTGCATGGTGCTAACACTCCACACCGGAACTCACCCACTTTTAAAAATAGTCTAATTTTTTATATATCAATATTAGACTCATTGCGAAGTACCTGTCGATACGATTCCAATGATATATAATTCGTCAATTTTTGACAAGAATATAAAAAGTTACGCTCGTTTGAAGAGTGAAGCAGGTTAAAGGGCATAACTGTAATTTTGGGAGAGAATCACCGTTTGCTTTGGTGCTTATACAAAACGCTAGAAGGAAACCTCTTCTCAAGCTAGTATGAATTCTCCTTACGTGAAAAAACTACTATTTTATTAAATCTTGTACGAAAAGTCTTAATTAGAGAAACATAATTAGAAATATATTCACTTCTTATTAAATCTTGTATGAAAAGTCTTAATTAGAGAAAGAGAATTAGAAATATATTTACTTTTTCTCTCAATTGTCTCTCTATTTCTCTTTTCTCTGCAAAAGCTTCGGCAATGCCATCTTTCACAACTCCTCGTCGGATCTCCATCAAATTTTCAATCTTATCAGATAAATTTTCACCATCAAAATTTCTCATCACTGCAACTGATCTATCGTAAGAAAGGAATTCTCACGAAAAGACTCGGGCATATCGTCTCTCGAATTCGATTTCCATCAATCCAAATCATCGTAGGATTCGAATCACGTTTCAACAGGTGGGTGCCTCTAAATCCATCTTAAATTATTCAATTATTTCTTAAAAGAAAACCCTAATTTTTCTCCCATTTTAAACTAAATTCGGGTTTTAAAAATATAAAAATTCGGCCTAAAATTGATAGGATCGTTTTTCTCAGATTTTCGTAAAATTCGGCCAAACTCTTCAACAGACACAACCTCGGTATTTGACCATAGCTTTTACTCCAAATTCGGATTGACGTGATTCTGGCGACATTGGAAAGAAGAGAACGAGTTTTACAACTGTGTGAAATAATAATTTCACGAATCTGATGTTTTAAAGGTCAAAATTGAGCTACAAGTCGGGATACGTTTTAGATGATCCAAGGTTGCACGAGGTTGACATTATATTTTAAACTCTTGGGCTAGTTTATGCTCAACTTATCTCCAGAATTATAAATCATTAAAATTATATAAAATATATTAAATAGCTTTCATCGAACAATAATCTATAAGTTTAAGGGGTCAAATATTAATATTTTTCAATACTTACCATTCTATTACCTCTTTTAAGCCTTCTACAATCCTTAAATAGACATGTGTGCCCCTTTAAAATCTGAAATACGTCCAATTACTATACCAATCGATCATCAATTTTTATGGACACAATTAACCCCAATAAAATATATTTTCAACTCAATCATAAAATAAATGTAGTTAAAATATATCTTATTCTCTGTTTTACTTCAATGTTTCATGTGTTATGCTCTATATTAATTTTCTTTACAAATATAAAATGCTTAAGGTTTACGTTATAGTTCATTCTTATATATGTTCACTATCATCATATGACATTCATCATTTAGAAAATCACGATAGGGCATACACATATAAGTTAAGAATAAGATATGACACATGACGTAAGCCTTCGTCAAGTGGGGTTTTCTATAAAAAAATATAAAACATGCTGGTAGCATGGGATGCCACTTGAAGTACATCCAGGTTAGGCATCCATGTACGGATACAACCCTCTATGGTAGCATGGGATGCCACTTGAAAATCACGATAGGGCATACACATATAAGTTAAGAATAAGATATAACACATGACATAAGCCTTCGTCAAGTAGGGTTTTCTATAAAAAATATAAAACATGCTGGTAGCATGGGATGCCACTAGAAGTACATCCAGGTTAGACATCCATGTACGGATACAACCCTCTATGGTAGCATGGGATGCCACTTGAAGTACATCCAGGTTAGGCATCCATGTATGGATACAACCCTCTATGGTAGCATGGGATGCCACTTGAAGTACATCCAGGTTACTACGAAACCCGTCCCTTAGAAAGCGTGGTTTGTGAAGCCTATCACACCGTGACCTATTTTAATTAAGTTTAAGAAAAGATAAAATATGAATATGCTAAAATATGAGATGTTAAGTAAGTGGAGACTTAAACCCACGCAAATATGAAATCGGGGAGGGGACCTAAGCCCATAATCGAAAAATGATATGATATATAAAACACGTTGTGAAGGCCAGCTAAACATGAATTAAGTTCTACACGTGTCATACCTTACGAGCCACCGTAAGGGTGTAACGTCTGCAGCCAAGTCTGGTCTTAAGGACATCATAGCCTTGTCTCGAACTAAAGGGACATCGCAGTTACTATGCCGACAACTTCACCTGGCTGGATGGTAGTTTATGTTATGATATGAAGGCTAGGTGGTTATCTACACGTGGACCTCGCATTGTAGGCTCGAGCAGTGATCCTGGCACAGGTCATTTTAAAATAAAATAAGCAAGATATAAAGTACGTGGTGTAGGTATATAGAGTAATAATAAGACTTACGATATGTCACATATGATAGGTTGATAGACAAATAAGAAAAGAGAAAAAAATATAAGCATCATGCGCTCTTCATGTTATATAGTATGTTTTCCAGTCTTAATTATGATAACTTATGAGTTATGAATAAGTTTGTTTCGTTTATTTAAGATATTGGTTATATTTTAAAAATGCGCCGTAATTCAAGTGATTGCACACACACGACCACCTGGGTAAGTTATGGTGGATCGATTGTGCAACCCGCTGAGTTTATGTGACTGAGTAAACTCACCCCCTCCCAAATCCAACAATTTTAGGTGAAGATTTCATTTATCCTATTTATGATGACATGAGAGCTGCTGTTCCAGAGGTGACTTACGTAGATGGAGACGTTGGCTATCACCCGGAGGAGAGTGTAGATCCGACAGATTTCTACGAGCCTTGAGAGTCCTTTTCCTTTATACTTTATTCTTGGGAGACATATTTTAGTTATTTTGACATTTTGTGAGTTTACGTTTGGGACCATTTTATCCTACATAAAACTTATTTTATTTTCTATCTTAGATGCATGGTTAGGATTTACCTTTTTATTTTCTTTTATAATTTCTGCTGTTAATTTATGAGTCATTTATCTTTTAATGCTATCTTAAATGCCTCAATCCAAATGCTAAGTTAATTTATAGATTATGTCGTGGCAGAGATGGTATCAGAGCTTAGGTTTTACTTCCTTTAGGGACCAAGTCATATAATAGCACTAACATACAATGTTTTGTGAAATAAGGAATTAATAGCTCCACGACGTAGGGAAACAAATAGCTCTCAGGTGAATGAGGCCTCATCACATGAAAGTTCTCAAGAATTTGAAGCGATGCGGCTATTATGTGAGATGGCGACCACATTTAGTCAGCAAATGATTTAGCTGACGCAGTCGCACTAACAAGAAAGGACTCAGCTACTGCACGAAATGGAGGTGCAGAGAGAACAACAAAGAGAAGCAGTCCAAAAGTTGGTTAATCAACGGCAACCTACACCTCAACACGAGAAACCATCATACACCCCAATCGAATTTCAAGTATTCAGCAGAGTTCGACCTCCCTATTTTCATGGTCAGCTTGACCCAGTCGATGTTGAAGATTGGATAAGTACAATCAAGAAATTTTTCGGGATCTCTTCACCTGCAAAATACAAAAAAGTGAAGTGGGCAGCATTCTATCTGGACCAAGAAGTAGAGAACCGGTGGAAAGCAGCCAAGAGAGCTGCAAATCGAAACAACGAAGAAGAGTAGACTTGGCAGCAGTTCAGAGAAGTCTACTTCAAAAAGTATTTCTCAGCGGCCACCAGGGGTCAGAAGAAGAAAGAATTTATGGACCTATGGCAAGGGAACATGACTGTGGCCGAGTACGAGGCCAAGTTTGTTGGGAATCTGATCGCGGATGAAGGCAATAAACTCTTCGCATTTCAGAACGGCTTGCGACCATTCTTTCGCGAGAAATTGGCCGCGATGAAGATAGAATCATACAGAGAACTTGTTGATCATGCTCGGATCCATGAAAGAGAATCAGGTGAAATGCTTAACAGAAGGAATGCCCGATTAGAAGTTCAAAAGGGCAAAGCTATTCAAAGGGGCTTTTGTGTCCCACAGAGACCAATCCCAACCTTCGCCCAGAGAATACCATTTCCTCAGGCTTAGTACGAAAATAAAAGGCCACGTCTTACACCGCAGACACAAGTGGGTTCCACTTTCCTAGGAGGAAATGTTGTTCCACAGCCACGTCAACCACAACGAGAGTTCACACCCTACGAACCTTACACAAGATGTGGCAGGAGACACAGGCATGGAGTGTGCATTCAAGCTACCAGTAAATGTTTTTAGTGTTGAAAAGATGGACACATGGTTAAGGACTGCCCCGAGAGAGATCCAGTATCAGGCTCTCGATACAATACTCAAGCAAAGCCTACGAGCCATGGCCGCATATTTGCAATGTCGCAGCAGAACACTATGGCTAGTGACGAAGTTATTCAAGGTACCTTTACTACTTCGAATCAAGTTTTTTTTTTAATGTATTTTCAAGGTTTGTTATCATAGACTTTCATTGTGTGAAATTCCTCGTATGAATTTGATAAAACTCTAAACCTTGTTGTTACACTCAAAAATATTTTAACACGCCTTATGCTGACAGGTAACCTCTCCTTTTATCAACATAAGGGTGACATTAAACACTTAGCTCTCGTTCTTATAGACTCAGGGTCCACACATTCTTTCATCAGTCCAGGGTTTATGTCAGAAATTTAAGCTAGTCTCGTACCCTTAAAAAGGAGATTGACTATCTTGACACCATCCGGGAACACCATGATGGCTACCTTAATCTATCGAAATATGATAATCAATATTAAATGCCATAATCTTCCAGTAGATCTCATCGTGTTGGAATTTCAGAATTTCGATATCATTTGGACTAGCTAGCCACATATCATGCCACGATTGACTGTTTCTCTAAAGTGGTCACCTTTCAACCACTCGGAGAGCCTCCATTCAGATTTTGAGGAATTAAAAGGAAGGAAGTACCTTTATTGGCAGAATTAGACAAGGAGCAAAATAAGACATTCAATCCTACAAAAATCCTAGTTGTCAAAGATTTTATCGATGTATTTCTTGAAGACTTACCCGGTGTATCACCTGACCGAGAAATCGAGTTCAAAATCATTTTGATTCCAGGGACCACACCAATTGCCAATCAACCATACCGGATGGCCCCTGCAAAATTAAAGAAACTGGAAATACAACTCAAGAAACTGTCAGATAAGAAATTCATCAGACGAAGTCAGTCACCATGGAGCTCCCCAGTACTCTTCGTAAAGAAGAAAGATGGTTCGATGAGGCTATGCATCGATTACCATCAGTTGAATAGTGTAACTATCAGAAATTGATACCCTTTCCCACGTATCAATGAGTTGTTAGATTATCTCTAAGGTGCCAAGTGTTTTTCAAAGATTAATCTTAGATCGGGTTATCACCAGCTGAAAGTGAGAGAAGAAGATATTCCAAAAATAGCTTTTGCTTGCAAGAATGGATTGTACGAATTCTTAGTCATGCCATTCGGACTAACAAATGCCCTAGCTGTATTCATGGACATAATTGGACATAATGAATCAGGTGTTCAGGTAGTATCTTGATGAATTCATTATTGTATTCATAGATGACATCCTCATCTACTCACGATTAGAGGAAGAGCATGAGGAACCCCTGCGTCTAGTACTTCAGATGCTCCGAGATCATCAGTTATATGCTAAACTCAGTAAGTGTGAGTTTTGGCTTAAACTAATGACCTTCCTTGGGCACGTGGTATCAACAAAAGGAGTGACCATTGATCCTTCTAAGATCGAAGCAGTTACAGAATGGAAAGCATCGACGAGTGTTATCGAAGTTAGGAGTTTCCTCGGATTGGTGGGTTACTACTGTCACTTTATTGAAGGATTTTCACGCATTGCTCTACTACTCACCCGCCTCACACGAAAGAATGTCAAATTTGTGTGGACCGATGAATGTGAAGCAAGTTTTCTAGAATTGAAGAAGAGGCTTACTACTGCACCAATCCTTACCCTACCTTCTACTTCAGGCACTAGTGAATTTGAAATATTCACGGATGCATCTCGCCAGAGACTTGGTTGTGTGCTTGAACAAAGTAAGAAAGTTGTCACTTATGGGTCAAGGCAGCTCAAACCTCATAAAAAGAACTATCCGGTTCATGACTTGGAATTGGCGGCAGTCATCTTCGCCCTCAAACTATGGCGACACTATCTCTACAACGAGACGTTCAAGATTTATAAGGATCACAAAAGTCTCAAGTACCTTTTCTCACAAAAGGACCTGAATTTGAGACAACATAGAAGGATGGAATACATGAAAGATTACGACTGCTCCATAAACTACCATCCTGGGAAAGAAAATGTCGTCACTGATGCACTTAGTAGGAAATCCTCGATACTGTTAGCCAGATTACAAGCTTGGAAGCCCTTCGATGAACTCGCCAATGAAGACATTTACCTCTAAAAAGTTGAAGATGGTGTATATTTGGCAAGAATTGTGATGAGTCCATTTATTTTGGACAAAATTAGAGAAATACAGCGTACAGACCCAAAGATCCTCAAGATCATCGAAACCATAGGATCAAAATCCGATTTCAGCCTTAGGACGGATGAGACGTTACTCTTCAGGCAAAGACTGTGCGTACCTAATGACCCCCAAGTAAAAAAGGAGATACTTGATGAAGATTACAAATCATGATACTCAGTACATCCAAGTAGCACTAAGATGTATCAAAACCTGAGAAATTGGTATTACTGGCCGAATATGAAGCGAAAAATAGTTGAACACGTGTCGAAGTGCTTAGTGTGCCAACAAGTCAAGGCAGAACATCAGAAATTGGTCAGACTCATACAACCCTTACCCATCCTGGAATGGAAGTGGAAAAACATATCTATCGGCTTCATCATAGGTATACCAAAGATGATGAAGAAGAACGATGCAATCTGGGTGATAGTTGACAGGTTGACCAAGTCGACTCATTTCTTACCATTCAAGACTACCACAAATGGGAACAAGCTTGTCGAAACATATCTGAAAGAAATTATCAAACTATATGAAGTCTCAGTCAGCATTATCTCCGATCGAGACATAAAATTTACTTCCAAATACTGGACAACTTTCCAAGAAGCACTGGGCACTCGATTGGATTTTAGTAGTGCCTTCCACCCCCAGACAGACGACCATACTAAAAGAGTGAATCAAATAGTTGAAGATATGTTATGAGCGTGTATGCTCGACTTTCGAGGGAACTAGGACGATCACCTCCCACTGATTAAGTTCTTTTATAATAACAGCTACTAGGCAAGTATCAAAATGTCCCCTTTCGAAACTTTATATGGCAGAAGTTACAGAACGTCGTTGTGTTGAGACGAAGTTGATGTTAAGAAGATGCTTGGACCCGAACTAGTCCAAACTACGACGAAAAAAGTCAAACTAATACGCGAACAACTCAAGATAGCTCAAGATCGCCAGAGAAAGTATGCCAACCCACACCGTCGTAATTTAGAGTTCGAGGTATCACATTAAAAATTTTGAACTTTAAATTTCATTACAATTGTGCTCTTGATTGAACACTAAAATCTGTTTAACAGGTTGGCGAGCGAGTATTCATTCGCGTCCCCCGACCAAAGGAGTTATGCACTTTAGAAAGCGCGGGAAGCTAAGCCCCAAATATGTAGGGCCTGCCGAGGTCAAAAAGCGTGTGAGCGAGGTTGCGTATAAAGTCGCTCTACCACCGCAATACACGAGAATCCATGATGTTTTTCACTTATCAATGCTGAGGAAATATATCTATGACCCATCACATATTGTGGAAACCCATCGATATAAAGGAGGATCTCACCACCATAGCGAGACCGATAAGGATTCTTGATCGGAAAGTTCAAGTCTTCAAGAACAAAGTGATGACATTGGTGTTGGTCCAATGGCAACATCACACGCCAAAGGAGGTAACTTGGGAGAACGAAGATGACATCAAAGAAAACCATTCTAAGCTTTTTTGAATAATCGGTACATAATTTTCGGGAATGAAATTTTTTTTAGAGGGGGAGAATGTAATGACCCTAATGATTTTTATTAACATTGAATCTTTGACTTTTGATGAGAAGCTGAGATTATGAAGAAGTACCTCGAGCTCATTATCTTATTTACATAATTTTCGAGGACAAAAATATTATAAGGGAGGGAGAATATAACAACCCAAATTTTTTAACTTTATTTAACGGTATTAGATGATGTATCATACAGTATATGGTGCTAACGCTCTACATCGGAACCCACCCACTTTTAAAAATAGTCTAATTTTTTTTATATCAATATTAGACTCATTGCGAAGTACTCATCGATACGATTCCAACGATATATAATTAATCGATTTTTGATAAGAATATAAAAAATTATGCCCGTTTGAAGAGTGAAGCAAGTTAAAGGACATAACTGTAATTTCGAGAGATAATCCCCATTTGCATTGGTACTTACACAAAGTGCTGGAAGGAAACCTCTTCTTAAGCTATTCATGTCACGTATGAATTCTCTTTGCGTGCAAAAACTACTATTTTATTAAATCTTGTACGGAAAGTCTTAATTAGAGTTAACCTAGAAAGGGAATTGGAAATATATTCATTTTTTCTTTCAATTGTCTCTCTCTATTTCTCTCTTCTCTGTAAAAGCTCCGACAGTGTCATCTTTCACAACTCACGGATCTCTATCAATTTTTCGATCTTATTAGAGACTCTTTCACCATCAAAGTTTCTCATTGCTACGATCGATCTATTGTAAGAAAGGAATTCTCGCAAAAAGACTCGGGCATATCGTTTCTCGAATCCGATCTCTATCAATCCAAATCATCGTAAGATTCGAATCATGCTTCAATAGGTGGGTGCCTCTAAATCCATCTTAAATTATTCAGTTATTTCTTAAAAGAAAATCCTAATTTTTCTCTCAATTCTAATTAAATTCGGGTCCTTAAAACATAAAAATTTAGCCTGCAATCGATAGGATCATCTTAAATTATTCAGTTATTTCTTAAAAGAAAATCCTAATTTTTCTCTCAATTTTAACTAAATTCGGGTCCTTAAAACATAAAAATTTGGCCTGCAATCGATAGGATCATTTTTCCCAGATTTTCATGAAATTCGGCCAAACTCTTTAACAGACACAGCCTCGGTATTTTAACCATAGCTTTTACTCCAAATTCGGATTGGCGTGATTCTTGCGGCATTAGAAAGAATAGAACGAGCTTTACAACTTTGTGTGAAATAATAATTTTACGAATTTGAAGTTTGAAAGGTCAAAATTGAGCTGCAAGTATGGATACGTTTTAGATGATTCAAGGTTGCACGGGGTTGATATTATATTTTAAACTCTTGGGCTACTTTATACTCAACTTGTCTCCAGACTTATAAATTACTAAAATTACATAAAATATATTAAATAATTTTCATCGAACAACAATCAATAAGTTTAAGGGGTCAAATATTAATATTTTTCAACACTTATCATTCTATTGCCTCTTTTAAGCCTTTTACAACCCTTGAATGGACATGTGTGCTCATTTAAAATCCAAAATACGTTCGATTACTATACCAATCGATCATCAATTTTTATGGACACAATTAACCCCAATAAAGTATATTTTTAATTCAATCATAAAATAAATATAGTTAAATATTTCTTATTCTCTATTTTACTTCAATGTTTCATGTGTTATTCTCTATATTAATTTTCTTCAAAAATATAAAATGCTTAGGGTTTATATTATAGTTCATTCTTACATATATTCGCAATCATCATATGACATTCATCATATAGAAAATCACGATAGGACATACGTATATAAGTTAAGAATAAGATATGACACATGACATAAGCCTTTGTCACGATGAGGTTTTTTTCACGGTCACGTGAAACTTGGAATATAGGCATCCATATACGGATGCAACGCTCTATGATAGTATGGGATGCCACACGAAGTACATCCAGGTTACTACAGAATCCGTCCCTTGGAAAGCGTGGTTTGTAAAGCCTATTGTACCGTAACTCATTTTAATTAAGTTTAAGAAAAAATGAAATATGAATATGCTAAAATAAGAGATGTTAAGAAAGTGGGAACTGAAGCCCACGCAAATATGAAATCGGGGAGGGGACCTAAGCCCATAACTGAAAAATAATATGATATATAAGACGCACTGTGAAGGCCAGCTAAACATGAATTAAGTTCTACACGTGTAATACCTTATGAGCCACCGTAAGGGTCCAACGTCTACAGCCAAGATAGGTCTTAAGGACACCATAGCCTTATCTCGAACTAATTGGACATCGTAGTTACTATGCCGATAACCTTATCTGGCTGGATGGTGGTTTATGTTATGATATAGAGGTTAGGTGATTATCTACACGTGGACCTCGCGTGATAGGCTCGAGCAGCGATCCTGGCACATGTCGTTTTAAAATAAGATAAGTAAGATGTAAAGTACGTTGTGTAGGCGTATAGAGTAATAATAAGATGTACGATATGTCACGTATGATAGGTTGATGAGACAAATAAGAAAAGAGATAAGAAAATATAAGCAGCATGCACTCTTCATGTTATATAGTATGTTTTATAGTCTTGATTATGATAGGCTATGAGTTATGTATAAGTTTGTTTATTTTATTTAAGATGTTGGTTATATTTTAAAAATATATCACAATTCAAGCGATTGCATACACGACCACCTGGGTAAGTTATGGTGGATTGATTGTGCAACTCGCTAAGATTACGCGACTAAGTAAACTCACTCTCTTCTCAAATCCAACAGTTTCAGGTGAAGATTCCATTTATCCTGTTTATGATGATGCGGGAGCTGCTGTTCCGGAGGCAGCTTACGTAAATGGAGACGTTGGCTATCACTCGAAGGACAGTATAGATCCGACAGATTTCTACGAGCCTTGAGAGTCCTTTTGCTTTAAACTTTATTCTTAAGAGTCATATTCTAGTTATTTTGACATTTTGTGAGTTTACGTTTGAGACCATTTTATTCTACGTAAAAGTTGTTTTATTTCCTTTCTTAAATGTATAGTTAAGATCTTTTAATGCTATCTTAAATGCCTCAATCCAAATGCTAAGTCAATTTATAGATTATGTGTATGTCCGCTTATCGCCTTAACCAGCATGCGCTATTATAACATAGAATTCTAGGCCCTCAAGATCGAGCAAGGATTCTAAGTCGTGACATATAGCCAAGGAAAAGTTAAAGAATTTCCATTTGTAAAAACACTTGGTCCAAATTTCATGTGTTATACGAGGCACCAGCTAGATTAAGAGATGAGTGGAGTAATATGACTCGCAAAAGCTAACCCTAACTAGATGAGACAAAAAGATGATAATGGTGATGATGATGATGAGCTTGTGTGGTTGGTTACAATCGCGTAGACCTAATTTCTGGCCGACCCAGATTTTTTTATCGGATCAGGCACGTGAACTTGACCCGTTAGGTCTGGTCAGGTATGAGACATCCGACACGACCTTCCCGCCAGGTTGGGAAAAAATTAGGTTAGGTCATGTTTTTTATATATAAATCATGAAAATTTGAGATTTGTTACCAGGTTGGATCGGGTTTTCGGGTCGGATGCTCCATCAGTTCGGGTCGAGTCGGTTCAGGCATATGCCATTTCCTCATTGGGCAGAAATATTTTTGGCCTGACCCGACTCAATTCGACCCATTGACACCCCTATTGATTGGTGATGCTCAAATTCAAGATGCCAATTGCTGCTAAGTGCCCTCACTTTTTATAAAGAACAATAAAAAAAAAAAGTGTACGTATATTTAAAATTTTAAAATAAGATTTTTCTTTCACAACTCTATTTTTACGTACTTAAATAGTTGACTGTTTTAAATCAGACGATAGAGATCATTTCACCCTAATCTTTGTCATAATAGATCATTGGTATACATCAGACAAATTTTGATCCCAACCGGTACAAATCCCAAAAATAATGAATTGGGCGTACATTAAACATGATTCTTAGATCACTTTTCAGGATTCTTGTTGCGTGAAATCAAAAGTTAATCATTTTATGGTAGGATAATGATCTCAAGATCTATTGTGTCCATGATAAGAAAGAAAAACAATCCCCATCATCTTATTCAAAGCATCAACGGATTATGAGTTGAAATTAAAGGTATCCAAACATTAAAAAAAAAAGTTAGAAATCTGTAAAATCAAACGAAATGGTTATTATCTATTCCAATTCCGAAGATAACACTAAATAATAATTATAATATTATACACATTTATCTCCTTTTAGGGTTTCGTTTCCTCCGCTGGTTTCTGGGGCCATTAGAGAGGAGGGCCCCAAAATTTGACCTAAGGTTTGGGTAGCTATCTTCGCACTCACGTGGTCTTTGAAAGAGTTTATGTGTGTAATCCCTTTAAAATCATTGATTACGTCGGATTAAAAAATAGAGATTCTGATTCACCCATATCTTTGACACAATAGATCTTGAGACCATATCTCACCTATCAGGCCGTCAGTTTTTATTCCACATATCTCATATCCCCAAAAAGTGCACCTTCTGTGCAATGACACACTTTATGCTCAAACGTGATTTTAGGATCATATTTTAGGGATCTGTCTGACATATGGAGTTAACAACTGACCGTCTGATAGCTGCGATATGGTCTCAAGATCCATTGTATGGAAGATCAGGATGAAGCATGATCTCTATTTTTTGATCCGATCCAATCAATGATTTTAAGGAGCCTCCATCATAAGTGCTTTCAAAGAACGCGGGAGTGCTCTAGAGTGCGTTTAGAGCTACCCTAAAGGCTTCTGCCTTTCGTCCTTCGATAAAAGTTTGTTCCCTAGGTAACAAACAACTTTGTACATATTGAATCTTTTTCTTGGCATTCTTTAACCAGTGGACTTGAAGGCGGCTCTATGCAAAGAGAGTTTCAAAATTAATCGGTCCATACGTTTCGGGTATTGAAAGATACGGTATTGGTTTTGGCCGATTTTTTTATTTTTTTTTTATTTAAGAAAAAAAAAAGAAAAAAAAAAAATAGGCCGATATGTATCGGTATTGGCTGAGTCATATCCGTCCTCCATTGACTGATACCAATTTTGAAACATTACTAATACTAGTCATTATTCTTATTTTTTCACGATTGACATTAAAGTTCACCAAATGATTTTATTCAGTTGTGGGCATAGTGACAAATTTTGCTGAAATTCGGCGAAATTTCCTGTAATGGGGTCAAACAAAATTTTTGGGGAAATTTCAGTATTTTTCGGTATGTTTCAGTAATTTTTTTTATATATTTAAATTTTTTATTAAATATATATATTTTTTTAATTTTTAATCTCCAAAACTTTTCCGAAATTTTTTCAAAAAGTATCCAAATTAATCTGAAATGTACCGAAAGGAACCCCGCCGAAAAATTCCGGAAAACAAACTTTGTCACTATAATTGTGGGCATTTAGATTGTTAACAATTGATTGATGTGCATAAATCAAAACTCTGTCTCTCTCTCTCCACATGCAATGCACGGGACATCTTCTTCTATATACATTCTAGAAGGAAGGCTATTATGCTAAAGAGTATTCAGCTGATCGAAGCGTAAAAAAATTTAACTTTCGATTCAATTCAGCGAATCGAAACGGAACCCAAACGAGTCCGTACGGTATCGATTTGGTTTTATTTTATTTTTGTTAAACAGTCACATTTTTTGTTTTCAATTATATCCTCCTTTTTTTTTTAGTATTTTTTTGCAATATTTTAAAATTTTCTCAAAGTTTCAAAAATATATATATATATATATATATATATATATATATATATATATATATATATATATATTATTTATTTTTTTCCAATTTTCTAATCTTACCTAATTGATTTTCAATTTTCGCCACCCAAAACCGAACTGAACCACAATCAGTTCATTCGGTTTTTAGGTTGACTAGGATAGGTTCGCTTCACTGAACTTTCTGGTCAGATTCAAGTTTCAAGTCAAAACTTGCACCCTCTACTTAAAAGAGTATAGAGTTGGTGGCTCAAAAGTCAAAATCGGTCCTTATATTCATATTAAATTGGTCCGTTTAATAAACTTTCCACTTTTATTAGACAATAAAACCCAAGGCGTCAAAATCGGAATAGGTATATGGTATTTGTCGGTAGAGGATTGATACTTACAGGTCGATACGAATACAACTTAGTATAACTTGGTAACTGATTACTTGGTTAGTATTTTATCCGCTAGTCACTGCAACTCCGCTCAATAAATGTAGATGCTATAAATGATAAGTGACTAGCTCGTAGTACTTTACAACTCCAGAAAATGCCATAAATGCAGTTGACAAGTGACAATTGATAAAGCAACGCCTATTGACTGAAAGCATTTTATCTATTAGATGTAACTTTGTTTGCACCCCCTTATCTACTTAAAGTGCCAAAAGCTATGCTCGGCGATACCGTATAAGTATCGGGACTGATACGTATCGGTTGATCAGAAAATCGATACGTATCGG
The DNA here is from genome assembly GCA_021018995.1 of Chloranthus sessilifolius. Lineage (NCBI taxonomy): Eukaryota > Viridiplantae > Streptophyta > Magnoliopsida > Chloranthales > Chloranthaceae > Chloranthus > Chloranthus sessilifolius. Next base: position 23,908,128 of record CM037597.1, on the reverse strand, counting down.
TTGACTAGAAAATCGATACGTATTGATATCGGCCGATATTTCACTGCAAAAAATAAGGCTAGACAATTTTTTAAAATAAAAAAATGTCGCTATTAATAAAAATAAAAAATTTATTAGCGGCAATTTTTGATTGTCGCTAATAATCTTATTTTTTTGTAGTGTTTGATTCCTTGCTAAAGCCATTTTGCGCTCCCCTGTGTATCCCATTGTCTTACACCTAAATTGCTGATAAATTTTATTATTATATTATTATTATTATTATTATTATTCTTTAACGGATATTCAAACTCTTTGAGGACCCCACTAATTAAGTCCCCGAATACATTGAATACCTTTACATCATGCGTATCATTTAGTAGAGATAAATTACTGCAAGTAGCCATCAAGGTGTGAGATTTGAACTTATTTCATCTTTTTTAATGGCCATAGGCGATATTTGTGATCAGCTTTAACAGTCCTATTTATCAAATTGGAGATAAACAACCTCCAACGTCAAGGTTGGATCATTGTGCAACTTCAAACTCAGCTACAACCCTTGGGAGATAAATATAAATAATATTTTATTATTATTTAATGTTATCTTCCGAATTGTCATTGATAATAACCATTTCCTATAATTCTAGACACTTCTCAACTAGGGTTTCACATTCTTAATTTTTTTTTACTGTTTTAAATTAGACGATGATGATGATCATTTTTCTTTCAAATATTTAACAAAATTGATCTTAAGATCATGGTCTTACTATCAGACAATCAAATTTTGCTCTCATGTGACACATCCTGAAGAGTGATATGAGAACCAAGTTTAATGTATACCATGATCATCTTCATTTTTGGGGATTTGTGTCATGTGTAAACAAAATCTAATAGTTTGATGGGAGGTAAATGATCTCAAGATCTATTATGTCGAAGATTGGGACGAGAAAATAATCTCTCTCGTCTGATTAAAAGTAGTCAACGATTTTAGCATGTGAAATGTGAGTTGTGAAAGAAGACTCTTGGCTTTTAAATAAAGGTACACTTTCTATTTTTTATTATTCCTTAAAAAAATTGTGAATCTCAAACATCAGCATCATCACTCTGTAAGGCTGTCAACGGGTCAGGTCAAGCTAAAATTTTAATGCCCGATGGGAAAATGGCATATGCCCGAACAGACTCGTGCACATGACCAGAACACCCGATGTGACCTGACTATTTTTTATGATTTTATATGCAAAATACTTGACCTGGCTCGATTTGTTCCCAACCTGACCCGAAGGTTGTGTCGGATGTCTCACACCCGACCCGACCTAACGGGTCAAGTTTATGTGCTCAACTCAAGTAAAATATATGGCTCGGGTGGGTATCGGGTTGACCCCTTGACAACCCTACTACACAACCTCATCATCATCATCATCATCATTGTCATGATTATCATCATCAATATCATCTTTTTGTCTAATCTACTTAGGGTTAGCCTTGGGAGTAGGGTTGTGCAAAAAATCGACCGAAATTTCAATTCGGTTTCGGTTTTCGAACATATCGGTTCGGTTTCGGTTTCAAAAAATAGAAACCGATAGTTATCGGTTCGATTTCAGTTTTAACATTAAAAAATTGATACCGAACCGATAACAAACTGATAGTGGTGTATATATGGATTATAGTATATCTATGTTTGAGTTTGATGGTGTGTGAGGCTAATTGTAGAAAGCCAATTGCTGCTGCTTTAGTTTGTTAATCACTAAAAGTCTTAAAATCAGTTGAATCATAGGAGTTTGCAAAAACAGTTTGTATAAATCGGTTCAGTTTGTATAAATTTTGAAAACTCTAAGCCGAAACCCAAAAAATCAATTCGATTCGGTTAAATTCTACAAATAAAAAAAAGTTCAAAAAATGAGGTTTAGAAACCAAAATTCGGTCGAACCAATAACTATCGATTCGGTTTCGATTTTGAACCTTATTGGTTCAATTTCGGTTTTATAAATAGAAACCGATAGTTATTGGTTCGGTTTCAATTTTACATGAAAACCGACCCGAACTGACCCGATAACACCCCTACTTGGGAGTCTTATTGAACCTCAATAGTTGAGCAAAGTGTTTCTAGAAATGGCAATCCTTTAATCTTCAACTTTTCCTCGTCTAAGTTTAGGAGTTTTCAGATTGGAGGCTATTTTATGTTGACGGCATCCCTTCAAGTTCCTGACTAATAATTTCATACATTTTTCACAATTTTAGTTTCACTATAGAAGGTAAGACTATTAGCGACGATTTTTGACAGTAAAAAATTATTGCTATTAACAAAAAGGTTATTAAGACTATTAACGGTAAATTTTTTTGTTAATAGCGACAGTTTTTGACTGCCGCTAATGGTCTTAATTTTAGTAGTGTTTTTATTTTTATCTTTTTAATGAAAAATGTGAAGCTACTTGACACTAATTCACATCTCTTCAACATCAGCCTCACCCTCTATAGCCACATCATCGTCACTATGTTAGAAGCTTTTAGAAATTTCTAGTTTGGTCGCCATCATTATGGTCAATTTGTTGACCGATAAATGACATAAAATCATTCTTGTCATAATAAGTTACTGATTCGGTGAGATTAAGATAATAGTACCTAACTAATTCTGTCTTTTAAATTAGGTATGATTCATAATCACAATATAATTAGTAATTGGAGTCTTTGATGGACAAGGCTCTAATTCATCATATATATATATATATATATATATATATATATATAATGCATAAATCTATGTCCATATGGCAATCTTTCTTTCTCCACATGCCCTTCGCCTGACATCCACTGTTACATACATTCTCTAAGGAAGGCTATAATTTTTTTTCTTTTAATCTTTTTCATGAAATAAGCCATAATGGTTAAGACTTATAACTATGGTATTATTAAGTGAGACGGCTGGAATTGGGACGATAGATGAAAATATCACTATTTTGTCCCAATCTTTGAAATGTAGACCGTGAGATCACACGCCTATCATCATATGATTAAATTTTGATCCCATGTGACACATCCTAAAAGTGAACAAGAGCTGAGCGTTTGATCGTAAAACGCAATTCTTAATGTGTAGCGTTAAAAATTGGGATAAAAAGCAGTCTCTATCGTCTGACTTAAAGGAGCCATCAACTTTATTATATATGCAACCTGAAATAAGGAGAAACCTATGATTGAAAATAAAAGCGCCCAAAAGGTCTCTTAAACCTTCGGCTTCTCTCTCACAACTCACTCAACACGTGCATCGCACTAGTACAACATTAAATTACTAACATATGATATTCATCGGTTAATCCAAATTTCTAATACGACGAGCTCACCTACACAAATTATTTTTGTGGGGTCGGTAGGTCAAAAGTCAAAATTGGTCCGTTTGATGAACTTTCGACTTTAATAACCCTAAAATCATGCTGCTGTCTCTTGTGTCTTCCACTGTCCTACCTCCAAATTGTTGACAAAATCATTTCATTTTTTAAGGGATGTTAACTAGGTACGTATAATGCCTTTACATCACTCGTTTCCTTTGCTACTATAACGTGAGAAGCCTGAATTGGGCGGATGTGTCCCCTGCCAGTGGCCAATCAGTGATGAAGGTTGAACAATTGAGTTTACTTGCTTTAGTTGATTTACACTTTTTTTTTTTTTTTTTGATTTTTTAAACTCCATGCAAATAAGGATTTATCTGCTTTAACAACAGCCTCCATACTCTATACTAACTTCGTACCATTGGAGTTGATAAAGATTGAGTAGAGTGGATGGTAGAATTGTTAAACAGTTAAATCCTATATAAAATCTTACTATATAAGGAGTAATCAAGAAAAAAGGGATACTTATTAAAGCAGGTTGCAGGACATCAACAAAGAGAATGGGAACCTACTAAAGCAAATGAATTCTACTATGGCAGGGGCTATAAGAGAGAGCTATGCCATATACAACCATTATATTTTTAGTGGGGGACTTGGATGCGGATCTCCAATGTCTACGCACAGGTAGGTGCATCCACTGGTAGTTGCACTCTATAAGTTTGGCGTTCATAAGGAGTTGCACTCAATTATGTTCACACGCCTTTTATTGTTTTTTTTCTTTTTTTTTTTTTGTTTTTTCCGAATGCCTCGGTAGGGATCCACCGATAAAGTGGAGTCTACCAACAAGTTTTCAACCAATTGCTAGATGTATATTGACTATCTAAAAAAGGAGTGCAAATATTGAGGTACACTACACATTTTAATGGGGTGTTCACCAGAGAGACAAATTTCGTCTCTGATTATTTTTCAATAGGGGTCCTTCCGGTACATTTCGGAATAATTTTGATACCTTTCGAAAAAAATTTAGAAAAATTTGGAGGATTAAAAGTATATAGAAAATAAATTTAATATTTTTTTATAAAAATCACTAAAATATATACTAAATTAATAATATATTTAAAATAAACCAAAAATTACTGAAATATATCAAAATTACTACTGAAATTTATCAAAAATTTCTGAAATTTTCATTAGACCCATTTTCGCAAAATTTTACTGAATTTCGACAAAATTTGTCACTATAGTATGCGCTGCAAAATAAAATAATCACCACTGTTTTTGAGGCCACGTGCCAACTTGGGTGTGTCTACCTTTTCAAGAGATGCAAATATAGTACCTTTTGGATTTATAGCATTAATTGAAGAGAGAAAAGCACTTTGAATGCCTCATATGTGCATAGTCACAAAAATCGTTGAATTTTTGAAAATTTTGAGAATAATTCATAAATTTAAGGTCCCCCGAATTAATCCCAGATTATTCACGAATTTTTTAAAATTCGTCTGATCACAAAAATTCATGAATTATTCCCAAATTTTTCAAAAAAAAGAAATAAGACTTTCAAATTAAATTTTTTTTTTTTATAATTTTAAATCTATTTATTTTTATTTAAAAAAAAATTTCATCGATTTTTCCTCCGAATATTTTCCCGAACTTCTCGGATTTGCAGGATTTTTTTGAATTTTAACCCCGCCGAACTGTTGCCGACCCGATTTGGTGACTATGCATATGTGCACGTGCTGTCCAACATGCGATTTTTAAAGTTCTCTTTCTCTTTTGTTGCATTATCTTGCAAATCATAATCATAATGGTGTAATGTTACTGCCACTGAGTCACACCCTTTTCTTTTACTGCCTCACTATTTAAGCAAAGTAAAATATGTAACTTCTTTGAATCAATGATGCAGATGGTTTTTCTTTCCAATATTCCACAAAGTAGATCTTGAGAACACTGGCTTATCATCAGACGGTCAGAAGTTGATTCCATGTGAGACATACGTAAAACAAACAATAAAAAAAGAAAGAAAGAAAACCTTTTGCTTTCTTTTAAATTTTTATAATCCATGATTATCTTGTTAGATGGCCAGCCAGCTACCACTAAACCCAACTGAAACATATAATAAATAATATTACCAAAGCTTAGTCATATATAAGATAATTTTGTGAAAACTTCATTAGATCAGTGATCTTATTCACTTGATAAGATGAATTCTAATACAGATGATGAGAGATCACTACAAAAAACAAGACTATTAGCGACAGCCAAAAACTGTCGCTATTAACAAAAAACTACCGCTAATAGTCTTTAATAGTTTTTTGTTAATAGCGGCAGTTTTTTACTCTAAAAAACTGCCGCTAATTATCTGTTTTTTGGTAGTGCGATATGTATCTCCTAAAAGAACCCTCTAGAAACTACCTCTTGTAACAGATCTTATAGAAGCATATTTTATCCAGTGTTAAGCCCACAAATACTAATATCCCCCCTCAAGGTGATGGTGTCTCAAGAACCATCAACTTGTGTTTCAAATCTTTGAATCGAGCCGTTGAAAGGGGCTTTGTAAATATGTCAACCAGTTGATCAACTGAGGAGATGTGCCATACCTGAAGTTCCTTCTTTAACACTTATTCACGAACAAAGTGGTATTCTACTTCAATATGCTTTGTTTGTGCATGAAAAACCGGATTGGACGCAAGAGAGATGGCAGATATGTTATCGCACCCCAAGATTGGCATTGGTCCGCCGATAACATGTAAATCAGTGAGAAGTTGTTTTAGCCATGAAATTTTTGCAGCCGTGTGCGCCAACGTGTGGTATTCGGCTTCGGTGGAGGATCGAACAACGGTGGACTACCTTTTCGCACGCCATGAAATAATATTAAGGCCAAAAAATATACAAAAACCCGTCGTCGAATGCCGATCATGTTGGTCTCCAGCCCAATTAGCATTAGAGTACCCCAATGATATCAAGAGGACCTCCAAAAAGAGCAAGACCATGGTTGAGTGTTCCTTTGACATACCGAATAATTCTTTTCACATCAACAAAGTGTTTATTGAGGGGCTTGTGCATGTGTTGACAAGCACTGATAACACCAAAAGAGAGTTCTGACCTGGTAATTGTCCAGTATTGAAGAGCACCAACTAAGCTGCGGTATTGGGTGACATCAGCAAAAGCGCAGTCCTCATCAAATTTTGATGTGGATTTGGTGGAAATTGGGTTGGAATATGGTTTGCAGTTGACCATAGAAGCGCGCTGGAGTATTTCTTGTGCATACTTACTCTGTGTAAGTCGAATGGAGGAACTGTCGCGTTTGACTTCTATTCCCAAGAAGTAGTTGAGATGGCCTAAGTCTTTGATGCTAAACTGTTTGCCAAGGTTAGATATGAACTGAGTAATGAACGTATGGTCATTGCCCGTAATCAAAATGTCATCGACGTACACCAAGACAATTGTAATACGAGTGTAGGAGAATTGAACAAAGAGGGACATGTCGGCCATACGCATATGGAATCCTTGAACCTTGAGGTAATTTGATAAAGTAGCGAACCATGCCTGCGAGGCTTGTTTGTATGACTAGGGTCAATATAATCAGGTGGTTGACTCATGTAAACATCTTCTTCAAGTCTGCTATGTAGAAAGGCATTTGACACTTCAAGTTGTCGGATGACCCAGTTGTAGTGGAGTGCCATCGAAAGAACAACCCGAATTGTCGGATGTATGACAACCAGGCTAAACATTTCAGCATAGTCAATCCCATATTCTTGTGTGTATCCTTTTGCTACTAATCGGGCTTTGTAGCGAGCAATTGACCCATCAGCATGAATTTTAACTTTAAAAATCCACTTACACCTGATCAATTTTCGATGGTGAGGTCGGGGTACCAATTGCCATGTGCCCTGTTCCACAAGGGAATTAAATTCTAAGGCCATAGCAGCATGCCATTTAGGCCATTTGGATGCTTGGAGATAAGTACGAGGTTCAGTTGGGATGTTGGGGCTTTGGCTGTGTAAGGTGAAAATTTCCTTTTTTTTGGTGATCCTACTTCGGGATCGAGTTTGCATATGATGACGGTTTGAGAGTGGTTGGGAAACAAGTTATTCTATTTCACTACAAGGCTGCTGAGAAATTGGAACAGGGGAGGTTGGGGGTAATTGATTGTTGGTATTGAGATCAAATTGAGGGAGTGGGTTGGTAATAGGTGAAGGAGCAATTTGTGGTGTGAAGATTGGTAAATCAATGGGCAATGGAGAGGATGAGATGGGTGAGTTAGGTGCTAGGGAAGATGGTACTTGAGGACTGGTTGGGTGAATGAATGATGGATTGTGGGTAAGTGGCACAGTGACAATGGATGAAGCAGGAGCGTTGGAGAAATAGGAGCGGAGTGGTTATTGAAGAAGGTTTGAAAGGGAAACTCATGTTCAAAAATGGAGACATGTCGGGAGATAAAGACTTGTCCAATTGAGATGTCGAGACATCTATAACCCTTCTAAAATGTAGAATAGCTAATGAAACAACATTTCTTGGACCTAGGTTGTAGTTTATTGCTTGAGCAGAGTCTCATCCAAGGATAGCAACAACAACCAAATGTCCGTAAAATGATATAATAAGGGGTTGTGTTGAACAGTTTTTCGAATGGAGTTTTATTATCAATGGTAGGGCTAGGTAAGCATTAGTGAGAAAAGTAGCAGTGCACAAGGCATCCATCCAATATGATGAAGGCATGGAAGCTGTGTGCAACAAGGTTATAGTGGTGTCAATTAGGTGTCTATGTTTTCACTCAGCAATGCCGTTTTGCTTTGGCGTTTGAGGGCATGAACGCTGATGGAGAATGCCACTGACAGTAAATAACTAGAGCATATTTTTATTTAAGAATTCGCCTCCATTGTCATTATGAAACACCTTATATTTTTTGAAAATTGATTCTCAACCAGATTTTTAAAGTGTATAAATGATTGATACACATCATACTTAGTATAAAGAGGCTATACCCAACAGAATCTGGAAAAATCATCTATATATAGAACATAATACCGGTAGCCTTTAAATGATGTAATGGGGGATGGGCCCCAAACATCAGCATGTATAATATCTAGTGGAGAATGTGAAGTTGAGCTAGACAATTCAAACGGGAGTTTGTGAGCTTTCTCGACATTACATGCTTCACAGTGAAGAGAATTTGAACTAGTAACAGAAATATGAAATTTAAAAGCTAATAAATGAAAAATAGAAGATGACGGGTGACCTAAGCGATTGTGCCATGTAGCAACGGATTGCCGAGACGATAGAAGAGCGGTGGATGATGATGTGGTGAAGGCCGATGAATGAATTGGATAGAGGCCATCTTTGCTACTGCCCTAGAGGAGTGTCCTCCTCAAGCCTTTGTCCTGGATCAGGAAGCCAGAAGAATCAAATGAAAGGATACAATTGTTAACTTGGGTAAACTTGTGCACAGATAAGAGATTTGTAGATAACTAAGGTACATGAAGTATATTATTCAAACAAACTTCCTATATGGTGTAGAGAGTGATCCAGATCCAGTATTAGAGATGGGTAGAGAATCGCCATTACCAACAGTAACGCGGTTAGCACCATAAGGAGAGTGAAACGAGAGTTGGGAGAGATCGGAAGTTACGTGATTGCTCGCTCCATTCTCAATATATTAGTTGGTGTGGGGGGGGGGGGGGAGGGTTATGATAGGCAGCATAGGCTTGGTGGTTGGGTGGTGGGGATGGTCCGGGATATGGAGCATCAAACCTGTACCAGCAGCGAGAGGTGGGATGATTAGTCCGACCACATATGAGGCAAAAATTGTAAGTAGCTCTAGATTGAGAAAAGGAAGAAGTTGGGGTAGAAAATTGTTGATGTTAGTTCCAGTAGCCACGACCGCCTAATCATCCACCATGGTGGCCTCTGTGACTGCAACCACAACCTCCATTTCCATGGTATCCTCGACCACTGCGAGAGAGAGCCTCAGGGTTTGGATTTTGCATGGCACCGAGTGTTGTGTTTGATTCAATGGGCTCAGATTCATCAGACTCCAACTCAAGATTGAGATCTTCACTAAAGAGTAGAGAGAAAAATGCATCCAAATTCATTGGAGTGGGGGCGTCGCATACGAACCGATGTTTTGACGGAGTTGTACACTTTGGAGAGTCCATTGAGAGTATAAAGGATCACATCATCATCAATCAACAAGGAAGCTGCTGCGAGATCTGCAACGAGAGCTTGGACTTGCTCAATATACTCTTTCATAGAGAATTTACCCTTCTTGAGTTGTTGAAGCTGTGATTTCTTCTGCATGATGTGGGATCTTGAGGGATTGTTGAGCCTAACTTCAAGGGCTTCAAATAGAGAATGGGAGTATTTGATAGCAATAACATAAGGCAAAATAGATAGAGTAATGGTGGCATGAATAGCACTCACCACCATCTGGTCAATTTGAATCCATTGAGTGTATTGGGGATTTGGGGAGTCCTTACCAGAGGAATCAATAATGGTGGCTAGTGGACACTAATCGGGTTCCACATATGATAGAACATTCCGGATCTGCAACTTCCATGTCCGGTGAGTGGTTGCATCAAGCTTGATTGTAACTAATGCATGGAGATTGGAGAGAAGAAACTGTAAGTTTGAGGGTAGAGATGCCATAGCTCAAGATAAAAAATTTGGAGTGAAGGGAGCCCGTTGGAGCTCAGAGGACAGCTAGTTCGAAAACTCTACTGATACCATGTGGAAACTTCATTAGACCAGTGATCGTATTCACTAGATAAGATGAACCTTAATACAGATGGTGAGAGATATTTATCTCCTCCTAAAATAACCCTCTGCAAACTATCTCTTATAACAGATCTTATAGAAACATGTCCTAAAGCCCACAAATACTAATTAATTTTGCATCAATTGTACTTGAATAAAATAGTAGGGTAATTTTTAATTTTTATTTTTAAAACTTCGGTGTCCGAGACTCTTAGAGCACCCAACTAATTCTAGGGGGGCATGCGCACCAAAGTTAACACGTGCCAGGTCGACACGAGATCAGTAGGGAACATTTTTAATGGAATGGGTAACTCACTATTTAGGCAAAAAAATCTTTCTATAGATGGAAGAAGAATTTATAAATACTTGAAATTTCACTGATCAAATTCCATTGTTAAAGATTTTTTTTATGAATATTCATTGTTAATGAATCACTCATAATTTTTTTTGAAGAATTATTATAATAGAGAATATTGAGAATCGATGAAAGAGATACATATCCTATATTTTAGATAAAATTATGATTATTAAAATTTTAGAAATATTTTAAAAAGTGGGTTAAATTATGAAAGATCTCATTATTGTTAAAAAATCTCATACAAATTTAATTTTTAAGAATTTATTATGATATATACAATTACATCATAACATCATGAATACAAATAATTGACAAAAAAGATATTTCCTCATCTTTGGAATATTGTTGGTCAAAAGACCATTCTGCCTCAAATGTCTTGGCATCCCACCACGAGTTAGGTTGTTATAGGGTTGCTTCTGGGGCATTCCCTAAACGTTTCGAAGATTGGGGTTTTGCGGTCGCAGATTTAGAGGGTTTAGAAGCTGTCTGCTTCTTTGAAGCCATGGCGTAAAGAAAAATGATGAAAAAAAAATCCAAAATTTCAAAGGAAATAGAGGTTTCTAGGGTTTTACCGCTCAAAAGGAAGGTGTGCATGAGATCAAGGGCCTAAATCTGGAGGACTCTTGCACGAGCGTGAAGAAATGGTGTTCCTTGGAGAGGATTAGGGCTTCTTCTTGCGGAGGAAGGAAGAAATGAGCGTGGGAGTGTTTTGAAACCTCGCGGGAATGAACATAGGGGTTTCTGCCCTATTAATAACCTCGATGGCTGCTCGAGCAAGCTAGAAGGACGCTTGAGCGTGATTTAAGTGGACGCTCGAGCGGAATTTTCACGCTCGAGCGGTCTAGTCTCAGGTGTGGCTGTTTCAAGCTGGGGTGTATTGCAGCTCAGGTTGGTCTTTTGAATGCCCTCCCCCCTACACATTGCACAGATCTTGAAGATGGAGGTTTGTCCTTCACTCTTTTTCATCAAATCCTATCTACTTGTAGGTTTTAGAATTCAAAATTTTAAAGTAATGGTCTAGATGTAATATGGTCTCTCTTACTGCTATGATCCCGATTCTATGGTGAGCATGAATGAGTTTGTCACAAAGTTACCTGTGCTCAGATTACATATGCTTGTATCCATAAAACAAAAATTTCCTCATTTTAAGATATCAAGAGGTACATTTTAAGATATAGGTTCCCATATAGTCAAAACTCATTTCGATGGATTACACAAGTTTTGAAATTTAACAATTTTAAACAAACAGATTCGGGTATTGGTCTCGAATCTCCGCCTCTCGTTCCTATGTCACTTCTGCGGCGGAATGGTTGCACCACTAAACTAGAACGAGCGGAATACTTTTGGTTCTCAAAATTTTTTCTTTGCGATCCAACACCCTCACCGGTTCCTGCTCAGCGTTAAGTCTTCTTGAACCTCAATAGGCTGGTAGACTAGCATGTGTGACGTGTCCCTCACGTACTTTCTTAGCATTGACATGTGGACGCTTGACAGCTATGGTGGTAGGCGACGCGATAGGCTACCTCACCAACACGGCCTAAAACCTTAAAAGGACCAATGTACCATGGGCTAAGCTTTCCTCACTTTCCAAATCGCATCACGCCCTTGGTCGGTGAGATTTTTATAAAGACGTGATCTCCCACCTGAAAAGAACATGACTGTTAGTCTTATGCCGACTAGGTCAAAAACATAAAACAGTCTTGAGCACAAGGATCACCTAAAATTCTACATTTGTTGTGAAACTTTTAAACGCTTGCGTATAAGTCGAACTATCATATTGGTGTCCTCAATAAGTTCTGGGCCCATTAAAATACGCTCTCCAACCTCTTCCCAATTGAGTGGAGATTTACATCGGCGGCCATAAAGTGCTTCAAAAGGGGCCATCTCGATGCTGGTTTGATAACTATTATTGTACGTGAACTCGATCAAGGGCAAGTGCTTGTCCCATGATCCTTGAAAGTCCAACATACAAGCCCTGAGCATATCTTCTATCACCTGATTCACCCTTTCGGTTTGTCCATCAGTCTGCGGGTGAAAAGCTTAGCTAAATTCCAATCTAGAGCCCATCCCTTCTTGAAATCTCTGCCAAAATTGAGAGGTGTAAAGGGGGTCCCAAAATGATATGATGGTCAAAGGTATGCCATGCAACCTTACAATCTCCTTCAGATATAATTCAGCAAGTTTGCTTACAGTGTAACGCGTGCTGTATGGAAGGAAGTGTACTGACTTGGTTAGTCGGTCAATAACCACCCAAATAGCGTTATGCCCCTTCTGAGTTCTCGGCAAACCAAGTATGAAGTCCATCAAAATATTCTCCCATTTCCATTCAGGGACTGGCAGAGGCTGCAATCAACCAGAAAGGTGTCTATGGTCAACTTTGACCTGTTGATAGACCAAGCATCTCGCTACATGCTTAGCGACATCTCTCTTCATTCCCTTCCACCAAAAGTTCTTTTTCAAGTCATGGGACATTTTGGTGCTGCCCGAATGTATAGCATATACAGATCTATGGGCTTCTTCTAATATCTCATGTTGTAACTCACTATCGGTCGACACCCACAATAAGGAACCATCATCCTTAACAGAAAATTTCGGCTGATTTCCATTGTCTATGCCCTGCCTAATAGCCATAAGCTATGGATCCTTCAATTGGCTTTCTCTGATCCTATTGAAGAGGACTGATTTGATCTTGATATTGGCTAATAGTGCTCCCGATTCCTTCACTTTGAACACTCTGTGACCTGAAGTTAAGTCTTCAAGTAATTTCTATCTATGTATTATAGCCACAAGGTGTGACAGCTGAGCAGATGATTTCCGGCTAAGTGCATCAACTACCACATTTTCTTTCTTCGAATGATACTGGATGGTGTAATCGTAATCCTTGAGAAATTTCATCCATCTCCGCTGCCTCAGATTGAGTTCCTTTTGGATAATTAAGTACTTGAAGTTCTTGTGGTCTATAAAAATTTTAAAGGTCTTACCATAGAGGTAATACCTCTAAATTTTCAAATCATAAATGACCGCTGCTAGTTTTAGGTCATGTGTAGGGTAGTTTTTCTCGTGGTCTTTCAGCTGCCTTGACCCATAAGCAACTACATTATCATGCTGATTTAATACACAGCCTAACCCGCTGTGGGAAGCATCGCTGAACATAGAGAATCCCCCACTGCCGGATGGTATGGTAAGCACGAGTGTAGAGGTCAATCTTTTCTTGAGTTCTTGAAAGATCTTCTCACACGCTTCAGTCCACTCTAATTTGACGTTCTTTCAAGTGAGTTGGGTGAGCAGTCCAGCGATCTTCGAGAACCCTTCCACAAATCTGCGATAGTAGCTGGCGAGTCTCAGAACACTACGAATCTCAATGACAGTTTTGGGTTGTTGCCATTTTACGACAACCTCTATCTTGGATGGATCTGGCGTTACACCTGATTCCGAAATTATGTGCCCAGAAAGCTCACCTGTTCCAGCTAAAACTCACATTTGCTGAGCTTTGCGTATAATTGAGAGTCTCGTAATGTTTGTAACACTAGACATAAATGCTGCTCATGTTCTTCTCGTGCCTTTGAGTAGATGAGAATGTCATCAATGAAGACAACCACACATTGGTGAAGCCATGGCTTGAATACTAGATTCATAAGGTCCATGAATGATGTTGGTGCATTTGTCGACCTGAATGGCATCACGAGAAACTCATAATGACCATATCTTGTGCGAAAGGCCGTTTTTAGAGCATCTTCAGCTCCCACCTTCATCTGATGGTAACTTGACCGTAGGTCTATCTTAGAAAAGAATTCGTGTAAACTGTGAACTTTGAATTCATACATGAACTGTGAACTTTGAATTCGTATAAACTGACTGGACAATGACTGTGTGACTGCACTCTATATATTGCATACTGGACCGGTACGATGGGTTAATCCGTATATCGCATGGACCGCATACCGGGTTAATCCAGACACACTGCAGATCGATACTAGATCGGTACAAGAAAGTTATTCAGACATATCAGATACTTCATATCGACCGACATCATGAGTTATTCAGTACACATCGACATCGGACCGGTACGGCGAGTTATCCGTATACATATCGTACATCGCATCGGACATAATCGATCGGGACCGCTGGATACTGACTGGACCATTGAACTGGACATTTAGAATACTGTGAGGTATGAACTTGAAATTTAGAACACTGTGAGTTATGAACTAAAAATCTGAATACTCTAAGTCTCAGATTAGGTAAGTCTCGGAATCCAAATAGAAATTCTGAATCTGAATTCAAATTTGAATTTGGGAAATGAGAATGAATCATTGAAATTTGTGTGAAAAGATGAGTTATTGATTTTGATTTCAATTTAAGGATATATACAAATTGTGTTTTGATAGTAAAATGTGCTTTGAAACTCTATTATGAATATCTGCATTGATATGATGAGATGTGAAATTGATGTTGATATTTCTTCTACGTAGCTTAGAGTGTTAGCTCACCTCGACTATACGCCATAGGTGTAGATATTGATTGGGATCTTAGTTTTGAGGAAGATCTAAACTACGTACCGGAAGAAGAGGAGCTTTCGCCTGAGGATTTATACCCCTAGTCCTGGGATCGTAGATTTTGTACATTGTGGATTTTGGTAAGTTGTGGCTTGATACATTCTTGGTATTATACACATATTATACGCCACTGTTAGGTGATGGTTGGCCATCACTGGTGGTTGTTTGGTTACTGTTCTTGTTGAATATTAGAACTAGAGATTTTAACTATGGCATGCGTATTGTCTACTTTGATTTTCACATGTATGTGGATGTACCAAGTCTTTTGTATCAGATTGTTATCTACAATTTGGCAGTCTGGATTTTCCCATTTGATTTTGGTGTAAAGTTAATATATATATATATATATATATATATATATATATATATATCTCATAAAATTGTGTTGGAAAAATTCGGGCTATCACAGTTGGTATCAAAGCCTAGGCTTTAGATCTTATGGGAGGTTGCGAGCCCTAGTTGTAGGTTCAGAGACGTGACATTAGATTCTGTCAGGGTATAGGTTGTGACGTTTTAAAAGTTCTGTTCGAATATAGTAACTGACTGTTAATTGAAATTTTTGCTTCATTGTAATAGATCATTATGTCTGGTAGAGGTAGACGACCCAGAGGTGGTTGAGGTGGTAGAGATTTCCTGTCATATGTGAATGCTACCCCATTCGGGGGAGAGAGTGGAAGAGAAGAGAGAATGGCACAAGCCATGGAGGTTGTGGCCAATGTGATGACACAACAAACTGCGTTGATGGCTGCTAATAATACCCATAATCATCAACAGCCGCCTCCACCTCCGACTCAACCTACTCCATCAACATTTGTAGAGTTAAGGAGGATGAGACCTCCTAGTTTTTACTGTCAGACGGATCTGCTTGAAGCAGAGAAATGGCTGAATCAGATCGAGAAGCTTCTTCAGCGATTGTCGTGTACTGAGGAGGAGAAAGTAAGCTGGGCTTCCTTTTAGTTAGAACGAGAAGCCGATCCTTGGTGGAAGTCGGTATTGAGAATCATAGAATAGGAAAATCCCGATGGGGTATGGACTTGGGAGGAATTCATTGAAGTGTTTAATAAATAGTATTTCTCCAAGCATGTGAGGAACCAAATGGCAGCAAAATTTATGGCATTGAAGCAAGGGGGAATGTCCTTACGAGAGTACGATACGGAGTTCACGAGATTGCCTAGACTTTCTCCACAGTACGTGGCCACAAAATTGATGAAGGCCAACAAGTTTGAAAGCGGCTTAAGGCCAATCATATGTGACAGGATCTCTGTGCTAGAGTAGGAGACCTACGGAGCTGTGATGGGTAAGGCCTTGGCTGTCGAGAAAGATATCAAAGAAATATATAAGAGAAGCGAGCAACACAGTCAGGATAGAGCAGGTCAGATGCAGTCATATGCCCATGAGTAGGCAACCATGATACCGCGATTCTTGATGCCTGCACCCAGTCTGCCTGCTTAGACTGTCCACTCGAGACCAATTGTGTCTATGTCTCCGAGGCCTTCCCATCTTTCAAACCCTACTACGACTGGAACATCAAGGGTGCAACAACCTTCACACACCACTTCATCCGCATTGGTTGAATTATGCACACGGTGTGGAGGACGACATAAGACGACGGAATGTTGGTGGGCCACTGGCGCATGCCTCAGGTGTGGCCAGATGGGACATCAGGTAAAAGACTGTTCTGAGAAGGGAAATGAAAGAACAACTTCGGTATCTATTCAGAGGCCCTAGTTAACTTGGGTAGTTAAGGGTTTTAGATTTTCTTTTGTGGACATCTCATTTTGGATTAATGATCAGGAATTGTGGTTCATGGATAAACTTTGTAGTGGTGGGTGTGTTTTAAGGATTTATCATGTATTGATAACTTAAATGTTTGATCATTAATAGTGTGAAATTTTTCATGATGACCAACTTAAATCATGTGGGTGTGTTTATAACCATTGTGGATGTGTTATTACTATTGGTCGATGGCTTAGATTTCTTTATAATAATGGTTTAAATGTTGAGACGAACTTTAGTCGGAGTTTGGTAATAGGATAAATTTTCGTGGACAAAAATTCCTTCTGGAGGGGTGAATGTCATGACCCTAATGTCGAGGATGTTAAATTGTACTCATACATTTTCGAATGTGACACGTGAATTTTTGAGGATGAAAATTCCTTGAAGGAGGAGAGAATGTGATAACCTTGATTGTGAGGACGTTGAAGCATTTACAATTACCACGTGTCCATATCTCTTGGCATACGGTACGTAAATTTTCGAGGACGAAAATTCTTTAAGGTGGGAAGAATGTAACATCCAAAAAATTCTGAACCTGAACACGCCCGACTACATGTGCGTGTTCGACATGGCGACCAATGCCGCCTTGAACTTTTAGAATAAATGAATTATAAAAATTTAATGTGTGTGAAAAAGATAAATTTAGAACCATATTTTGACCTTTGATGAAAAGGTCGTGCACCAACTCACGATGTGCCTGCTTTACACCGAAACCAACCCCCTTTTTATATAAAAAGGCAAAGGCTTCCTTTGGAAGCCAATAACCTATTTGCATATTTTAGGGGCTTTGGGTTTTTAAAGAGAGAGGAGAAAGTGAAAGAGAAGAGGAGAAGAAGAGAACCATCTCCCTTGCTCCATCCCCTTGTGGTTGATCTCCACCTCAACCTACATCTTCTTCGATTCACCGCAAGAGAATATCGATTTGACGTTCTACGTTCGTGAGAGTGAGAGAAACCCAAACCCTCTTTTCCCTTGAAGCCCTAACCTCCATTAAAACTCTCTTTCTTCACTCAAGGGCACTCGGGGTTGTTGTGTACATCGCAAGGATTCGATCTACGACTCCGCCAGATCGCGAGGAAGCAAGGGGTTTTGGTTTCAAACCATCGGATTTTAGAGAACTGTGGGTTTTGGCGTGATCCGTGCCATCCATCGTGTGCTCCAATTTCGTGAGTTTTAGAAGGGAAAATTTATATTTTAATAGTGTAGAATTAGTTTGAATTTGATTCATGGGTGATTGGGATATGTGTAAATAAGTTTTGGGTGTTTTGGATTGAAGAGGAAACCCGAGTTTCAAAAGAATCTGTCAAAACCGATAGATCGAAATAAGTATTCGATGGATCGATTTTGATAGAGCAAAAATGTGAAGGTCTCTGGAGAAATCGATCAATCAAAATAAAATTTGATCGATCGATTTGAGAAACCAATCGATCAAAATAGAATTCGAACAATCAATTTTGAAGTCCGATCGACTGGTTTGTGCACTGACCGATCGGTTTGTGAAAACAGTGAGTGTGTTAGGAGTTTCTGAAGAAACCGATCGATCGAAATGGAATTCGATCGATCGATTTGGAAACTGATCGATCGATTTATGAACCGATCGATTGGATTGTGGCACCAAAAGTATGTGGTTTTCCGATTGAAATGTATTTCGATCAATCAATTTTGGAAACCGATGGATCGATTTGGGTTTCGACCGATCGATTTGGGCAGATTCAAAGATTTTCTGTTTTGGGAAAGAAACTTGGGGAGACTTTGAGATTTCCTTTTCTTTGTCTCTTCTTATGTGCAAGATGTAAATTTGATATGTTCTAGGTTAAGAAGAAGGTGTTGGTGCACGCTTTTTCTGGGTTCCTCTCGGTCCCCGTTGAACCAGTGGCTCCAATTCTGTCCAAGTGGACTCTAGCGATGCGACGTTTGGAATGTTAGAAATAAAGGATTTTCTAGGAAGGTTCCTAATTTATTGCGATCGCCAGCTACAGATATTTAACGACGCTGTAACACGTCAATGATCACTCTTTGGAGTGGGTGTGGGTTACTTCTATACTGAATCGTCCTCCTGCAAACGTCAGCAGCTATGTCTTTTCTTATAATTTAGATAGTTTAATTTTCCTTTTATTTCCCGTTATTGTTATAGTTCTGATCAATTTAGACTTTCCATTCTATTGTGAGTTTAGTTATGTGAGAATTTATTGTAGTTTATTTAATTTAATATTCTAATTCTATCAGGAGTCTGATTAATTTTAGTTTCCTAGCACTACTAGAATTCTAATTGATATAGTGTCCTAATACTACTAAAAGTTCAATTAACGTTGGTCTCCTAATTGTACTAGGAATGCACGTGTATTAATTTTAATGAAACTTTAATTAAACCATGCATGCCAGTTATACTGAAATTTTAAGTAAAGCACGTATACTAGTTGTACCAGAATTCTAATTGAAATAGAAAACTAGTTTTACTAAAACTCTAATTTAGGCAATGAATCAATTTTATATGAATAAAATAGAAAAATCTAATTGAGGGAAAAAAACCAATTTGGTTTAAATTTCGATTAGAGCAATGAATTAACTGTACTTAAAATCTAATTAAAGCAATGAATTAATCATACTAAATTCTAATTAAAATAAAGGACTGATCTAACTAGAATTATAATCAAAGCGATGAATTAATTATACTAAGATTTTAATTAAAATAAAAGGACTGATTAATGATACTGAGGTCTAATAAAGTGAGGAATTAACTAGGCTAGAATTATCTAATTGAAATAGAGGAGCAAATTTTATTAGAATTCTAGTCAAAACAATTATTTAATTGAAATAAAGCATGTAAATTGGCTATACTAAAATTCTACGAAGAAATGATGGAACTGATATTCTAATTCTAATTAAAGCAATAAAATAATCCTAAAAAAAGAGTTTTGGGCCCGCTATGCTAAGGAGGATTGGCCTCGTTCCCGAGTACCCTTCGTAAGCACCCTTGGGCAAATCGGATGGCTGAGGTTAAAGATAAATTGGATTTAGGATTGTAAAATAGTATTTTAGATTTTTCAGAGTCGATTTCGGAATAATAATTATGAATTAAATTGAAAAACTAGAATTATAGAAACTAAAATTAATATTTAGGATTTTTGGAGGTATTAAACTAAGAAATTTAAATTTAAATTTAAATTTCTAGGACTGAATTCGGGTCCAAAATCAGAAAATCAGACCATATGATTAAGGACTGGTTCTAGAATCTAAGGACTAGAACCGAAAATTAAGGATAGGACTGAAAATTAAGATTTTAGAACAAAATTAAAGCCTAAGATTGGTAAATTAGACTGTTGGATTAAGGATTGGTTCTAAATTCGGAAAACTAGAACCAGATATAGAGGATTACGGTCCGAAAAGGGTGCTACGGTCTAAGATTGAAAATTAAAACCTATAATTAAAGCTAAGAGAAATATCCTAAGTCTAAAACTAAGATTTTTACCTAGGACCGGGGCTGCGGAGAGAAATCTCGAAGATTTGAAGCTTGAATCTCGAAATTATGACTAGGTTGCTCTATTGGTTTGTCCTCAGAGTTCTCTAATTTTGGAATCCCAAAAAAGTCCGTTCTCTCTCGAAAATTGTCCAGCCTCTTGGGCGAATTAAGAAAAAAATCTTTTATAGGTTTTTTTCTAATTAAACGCCTTGTTTCAGGCGTTTAATCCAATTACGCGTCGATTTCCTGATGCTTAATCGCTTTGAGTCGGTCGCCGACTCAGTGAGCGATCGGTTGACTTGCTCAGCGAGTTTCCTAGTCCTAACAGCATTAGAACTAATTGTGTGCCCATTTTGGGGTGGGCGGGCATCTAGTGTGAAGTGCGTGATCGAGTCTAGAGGTGGTCTAGGAGAGGGAGTCTGGTCTGGAAGGGGGACTGATATCGCGTTTGTGATTTGGTGTGCGATCGAATTGCGCGGGTGATTTTAGGTGTGTAATTCGGGGTTGGCCGGGTCCGGGTCGGGTTTGAAATGCCAAACTATTATTTCATCCTGCATCTCGACTATATACTATTGTTTCAGCATATAGTCTCTCTACGTTGGGATCTGAGCCACAGAGCTATTGTTTCAGCCTGTGTTCAGCCATGTACTATTATTTCAGTGCATGGTTCTTAAGTTAGGGTCATGGGACCTGAGCCACAAAGCTATTGTTTTAGCATGTGTCCAGCCATATACTATTGTTTCAGCATATGGTCCCACATTAGGGCAAAGGGGATGCTAGACTATTATTTCAATCTGCATTCCAACTATATACTATTATTTCAGTATATAGCCTCCCTACGTCGGGACCTAAGCCACAAAGCTATTATTTCAGCCTGTGTTCAACCATGTACTATTGTTTCAGTGCATGGTTCTCACGTCGAGGGTATGGGTCCTGAGCCATAGAACTAATTTTTTAACCAGTGTCTAGTCATATATTATTGTTTCAGCATATGGTTCCAATTAGGATTGTGAGGTTAAAGGTTGACCAAACAGATTTGTATATTTCGAGAGGGAAAAATGAGGGTGTCTACAGATGCCCTCTTCGACGCGCTCTTGTGAAGTAAGAATGCGTCGAAGAAGTAGACACCCCTCATTTGAGGTGTCTTCTTGTTTCTCTTAGGAATTCACAAATGTGAATTGGTGATGCTAACATGGCAGGCTTGACTTTCTTGTCTATCAACGCAAGCTAAAATGGAATATTTGAAGGTCAAATGGTAGCTGTCGAAGGACACATTCCGGGTCTGTAGGTGCATGGCGCATCCTACCGCATGGCGCGAGCTAACAGAAGAATTTTACTCAATCGAGGTATCGGGGCATCAATCAAATATCCAAAACAAGGTCCAGGGACCGATAATAATAAAATAAAGTATCATATAATATCGAAGGATTTTGCAAGTCATGTCAGACCAGGCGCGTCATTGCTCACACTAATGCGCGTCAGGCGTTCCTTTTCCAATAGACGCTTATAAGTTCTTAGATTAAATATACTCAATATTCAATTTCCTAGGGAAATGGCCGGTTTGAGCTGGTAATTGGGGGTCTTGTGAGGTGTGCTCAATTGAATTCTGCGCAGTGGGATATGCGCTTGATTGCGAGTTCAGGGGTTAGCCTGTAAGTTGGGTATTCTAGTCCTAATGTGTCTGAACAAATGATTTTGCGAAATGGAGTTGGCGCTTGATCCAATTCTGCGCAGTGGGATATGCGCTTGATTGCGAGTTCAGGGGTGTTAGGAGTAAAGGTCAGGTTTAAGTGTAATTTATTGTGCGCGGGTGATGGGGTGCTTAATCAATTTTTCTTTGATATTTAAACAAAGGTAAGTTGGGTCTATTTATCTTGTTGCTTTGTTCTTCTTTTCTTCTTTTTTTTTGCTTTTTTTTAGTAGAAAATTTTAAAAATTCGATAAATTTAAAATTTTGAAATTTTAGGGATTTTAACTTAAGATCAATTTGGTGATAAAACAATGAAAAACGTGGCTTCTGAAATGTTGCTGAGCAGATCCACCAGTACAGGATTTGTAGACCCGACTGTTGGTGTGGTTGTCAAGACGACACTTGGCGTGCCGGATACTCCGTCTAACCTTCTCGACGAATACTGATGATTGTCTCTTATGGGAGGACTACAGTGATTCGCGAGTCGAGAGAGACAGGTTTTGAAAGCTTTTTGACTTAATCATAGCTAACTATATACTTACGAGGAATATCGAGTAAAATAAAAAAAAGTGGGTAGTACTTACCTGGGGGTGATACTTACCTGGATGGCGTGCAGCTTGTGTGGACCGCAATGGGACTGGTGGGTTGTTGGGGGTGATATCGCGATGGGACTTTGGAGCTTTCTTCTCTTCGGGTCCGCTGTGGTAGGAGTTGGCAATTGCCGGTGTGATAAAACGTCTTAGAGGAATACTGTCGAGATGGGACATGGAGGTTTCTTCTCTTCAGGTCTGTTGTGGCAGGGCTTGGCGGTTGTGATGTAACGTCTTGCAAAAATGATGTCGCGATGGCACCTGAGGGCTTCTTCTCTTTAGGTCTGTTTACGCGTTTCTGAGTATGCGTGTGATTGTGTTATGCGCTACAACCATAGCGCGTGATCGAGTGGCCTTTCGTATCGCACGGTTGCAGTGTGTCGTTTGATAAATTTGCGCGGTTCATAGAGTGCGCGCGATTGGAGCGTCGCACGGTTGGTGCAGGCGATGATTTCATTGGGTGCTTGGGTCATGGCGAGTGTTTTGGATTGTACGCACTATGCATAGGGCGTGATTTGGTTAAGTGCCTGTGCTCTGGTGCGTGATTAAGGCCATACTCTATATAAGCGAGGGAGCTTTCATTTGTTTTTCATTCTCTGGTTTAGTCTTGAGTTTTGACCTTTTTCTTGATATCTTGTGTTCTGAAATTCGTATTTTAGTGATATCTGACGATCTAACCGTCCGATTGGGATGTCGTTTCTTCCTATATTCATTATTTCGCGTGATCTTCGTCTTGAGGTGATGCTCGTGGATGGCGTCATTTTGGGAGTGGGCGGTATTGGGAATAAGGGCGCTAGTCTTCACATCGGTCTTTTTAAGGGAGCGGTGAAGGCAATGGTGGAGGAGGTGAAGATAGCAAAAGAGGAGTAAAAAGTAGAGGGATGTGTTTCCCAACCAAATCTCCCTGAAGTCTCCGATTGGACTCTCCGAGTGAAATCTGCTCCTCACTTTATCTCAGTTTTGAATCCAATCATCGTTTTGGGTTGTAGGTTAAAGTTTTAGGTTTTCATTTTGGGTTGTAAATTCAGGAGGTATGCCTCCGGTAATACTTGTAAAATTTTAAATTATAAATAAAGGAGCATTTCTTTTATTTCGACGTGCTTGTTTATTCGTTTAAACTTATTAGCAGATTAGTTAGATTTATTTGATTTATTTCAGTTTAGGATTTAATTTGGCTTAGTGTTTTTTTTTCGAGATTAGTTTGTCTTTTTATGGAATTGGTTTAGAGGTTTTACTTGGTTTTGACGGGTTTGGTTGGGTGCATTTTTCTTGGCGGGGTCCCAAACAATTTTGGGTTTCATTTTTTAGAGTGAAGTTTAAGGTGTTTTGTTTTAGCATTTTGTTTGACTTGAGATGACACTTGTTAAAAGGTGTGAGTTTTCAAAAGTTTTGGATGGGTGTTAAGTGTTCAAATCTTATTGGCTTGTTTACTTTGCTTTGGGATTTGTGTTTCCTTGAAGGGGTAAGTGTTGTGTGATTATTGATTCATCTGGGTTTGTCATAGATTGTGGTCTTTCAAAGAGGGTATGTGTTTGGTTTAGATTTAATTAGATTAGAAGGTTTTAAAGGTGTGACACTTGTCATTTGGTAATTCAGGAGGTATAGTTATATAAATGTGTGAGTTAAAAGTTTTGAGTTCTTGTTGTTTTGAATTTTATTCCAAGTTTGAGATTAAAAGTTTTGGGGCATTTTTTTGTTTTGGGCATTTTGTTATTCATTGATGTCTTTTCTTCCTTTCTTTTTGTATCCTGGGTGTTGGACCCGAAGAGTCGCGTTTATTTTGTGGATTATTGAGAATGGACGGGATTGGGAATGCAAGGTAGCAGTCGAATTGCAGCCATGCTAAGGGAAGAGGGGAAAACGAGATTTTTGGTTTACTGAATAAATCCGGATTCGTGCATTGCTCGAACATGCGAATTTTAAGTTTCTTATTTTAAGTTGTATATTCAGAGGGTATTCCCTTGGTGTATTTTATAATTATTTTATTTATTTATGAAGAGATTTTTTTTTTTTTACTTCGTTTGTGGCAATTTCTATTTAGTAAATTTGATAGCTTATTTGGTAGCTTGCTTCAATTTGTTTTGAGTGTGATGATTGCTTATTTAAATTTAGTCTGATCTTATTTATTTATTTTGATTTGGGGTGTTCTGGGAGAAGTTTTTGGTTTAATTTAGGTTCAAGTGAATGAATGATGGAGGGCATTTTTTTAGTTTTTCTTTAGTCTTGGTATTAGTTGGAGTGTATAGGTGATGTTGGATATTTTTCTTATTTAGTTTCGCCTTAGTTGGGGCAAGTTTTTTTTGTTTAGTTTTGGTTGAAGTGTGCAAATAATGTCGGGGCATTTTTTTTAAGTTTGGTCTTAGTCTGGAGCATTTTCTTTTAGTTATCGGAGTGAATATTTCTTTAAGTCTATACTGTTTTGGATCGGGTTTAACAAGGTGTGGTTTAGGCTAATAATTAGTGTCAGAGATCTCCCAATTTAGGCTTATGAACGTGTTGTCTTGGGCATCTTTAATTTTTTTTTTTTTTTTTGTGTTTCTGGAGAATTGCACGCTTCACTCTATGCGCATAAATTAATTGCGCGCCAGAGGGTGGACACGCGTTCATAGCTTCAAAAAGTCATTAAGTGCCAGTTTTCGATCGTTTGACCAATTTAAGCGCATGGTACCCGGTGCGTGAATAGGGCGGTGGCTAGTCACTGTATGGGTGACCATTGGAATTCACGCACCACTGTGAGGACGCTTGAAGCCATTACGCGCTTAGTAGGCTGCGCGCAACCAAATGGTCGGGTTGGTTTGAGCGGGTGACAATTCGTTTAGGCGCTCAAGACCGGTCGTGTGATCCGCATTAAGCGCGGTGAGAGTGATGCGTGATTGGTTTAAGCACCTGGATTTACGTGTGCAATTCAGCTGTGTCCTATAAATAGTTCAAAACCTTTCATTTTTGTCGCGCGATCCATTTTAGTCTTCGATTCTCTGTTTTCTTGTTTCTTTATGCTTTGATTTTCGTATTTTTGTGATATTTTGCTATCCGACCATCCATTTCGAGGGCCATATATTTTTATTTTCTTCAGTTTTTTTAGCTCTTTGTTCTAGGATGGAGGGTGAGGGTATTGGTGGGCGTGATCTTACTATTTCTGAGTTAGAGACGATGTTAGGGGTGGAGATGGGTGAGACTTCCGAGGCTCGGCCCGACATTGTCGGGGTGGTGGATGTTGGGGAGGTGGTTAGAGAGGAGGTACTGTAGGTTGACCAGTCGGGGATTAGGGAGGAGGTGCTCGAGATTTAGCAGGGGGTTGCTGAGGATGAGGGTGATGGGTTCCTCGACCGGGCAGTCTCGTCACACATCCCATGATCGTGTCAGGGGTGATGCTCGTAGGGATTCAGGCGTTCGTGATATTCTTGCGGGGTATCCTCCTCGTTCTCGAAAGAGGCAGTCTATTAGCCAGACGAGTGAGGGGGGTTCTGTAGCAGGGCCTCGTCATTTAGAGGTTTCGAGGACTCCAGGTGCCGCAATTGTGTTTTCAGAGGACCAGTCTACGGACCTCCGAGCTGATGATATTGGGAAAAGCGGTGATCGACCATCCCAGCAACAGCGTATGGAGTAGCTGTGTGTGTGTGTGTGTTTTTGTATCCATAGTATGTGTGTGTTGTATATATAGGGGGAGTGCTCCCGGTGATAAGTGTAAAAAGAAATGAAAAGATTTTGATATATATATAGAGAGATTTTTGGTTTAGATGTACCTGATTGCTCTTTTTCTTTTAGTTACCTCTTGCGTCTACTTTCATTTTTTAGTTGGTTTAGCGCCATCAACCGTCATTGGGAATTGGATGCTTCTTGAGCTGGCCCGATGATGGTTGACGATTGCTTCATATCTGCACATGTGGGAATAATGCTGTCAGTAGTTTTTGTTCTCCCCCTCGCTAGTTGTTAAGGGGGTAAGTGTCTCAGACCGGAGTCTGGTAGTAAAAGATGGATATGTGCTCTTCTTTTTTTTATTAATGACAACAATACAACAGGAAAAGAAAATGGCTAAGATAAAAATAATAACAAAATAATAAAAATAAAAATGCCCCAGTGTAGGAGCGTGGCAGGAACGGCAGTATGGTATCTTCGGTAGCACTTTTCGAATGGTAACTTTACCGTTCCTCATCTTCTTTGTGGACAAGCCGACGCTTTTAATATGATTCTTCTTCTAATCCAAAATAATGCCCCAGCGTCAAGATGCAATGGTGCTTTTCTTGGGTTTCGCGATGAGCACTTTGGGTCTATAAGTAATCATGAGTATTTAGTGAGTTAGTTTCGAAGAAAAATTGTTCGGTACTGTCATCAAATCGGGGAGGTCTCTTTGATTAGGTCAGTTGTATATGGGGTTTATCTTAGGGTGGTGGTCATCCTATCTCATGGTTATTAGGGAGAAGTATCTGTGCAACCATGGGATTCGTGATGATCCCGTCGCGGCGATGCGCTCACTTGCAAAAAATATAGAGTCGCTACCCGTAGCTTTTGGTGTCCAGGGAAACCTATATCATTTTATGAGTATCGAAGTGCTAAAAATATGACTCTGAATCCGGTCCACACCAAAGGCTCTTGGGTAGGGGCTTTGGTTATCGATCGGAAAGGTGTTAGGTACCCGATCAACCCGCTTAACGCGATCTCTACTAATGGCCAACACAAAAATAAAGTAAAAGAAAAGAAAATGGCTTCCTCTTGCCAAATGGGCCTTAAATCCTATTTGTGCCCCTCCGTTCCTACTGAGAATTTGGCGGCGTAATGGCACAAATGGGAGGATGGGAAGAGCTAAAGAATAGATTGGAGAAGAAAGGAGAGAGTCGGAGCCCTCGGGCCCTTGTAGCACCATAGGAGAGCCTTGCATGACTTTCTTTTGATGAGCTCTTGAAGGCTTGTATGGTGGAAATAGGAGTTCTAAGCTCTAAGGCTTGCTAGCTAAGGGGTAGAGAGGGAAGGTAAATGGGTAGCATACACCTAAACTAGGGGATCTAAGGTAGAAAATATTACTCAAAGGGGGTTTTGAAATTCTGAAATTTGTATGAGCAATGGTGCACCAAAGAGAGAAAGATCTTCTCACTTTAAGCTCTTTCTCTCTCAGGTAAAAATTCTCAACCCTTAAATCAAAGGGAGGGGGGCTCTATTTATAGGAAAAGGGCGGATTAGGAGAGTGTTTAAATGATAATCAAGGTTAGAAATTAGGTAATCTAGCATCTAAGGTTTCCTAGGGTTTCAAGGGCTTAGAGAAGTGTGAAGATGGGCTTTAATGGGGGATGACGGTTTAATGGTTTAGATCACTTATGGGTTGCAAATAGGTGTTAAAAGGGTACAACAAAGTTATCAAAACACACCCCAAGGACTGAAGTGGTCAACAAGTCAAACCCTAGCTTTGAAATTTGAGGCAAAAATTAGAGGTCATTGTTCATATGGCTGGCACAACTATTAGTTATGCCAGACAAATGTACAGTAAAACAGTTTTGTACAGTAGCCTGGAACTTGGCTTCGCGAGGGGTGGGGGGACCCATTTATACCTGGCACAATTATTAGTTGGGCCAGGCCATTTCTAGAGGAAAAAGGCCTGACGCAACTATTAGTTGCGCTAGGTAAATTCTGGGAGAATATGGCTTGGCGTAACTATTAGTTGAGCCAGGCAAAAATTCTTCCAAAATGACCCAATTTTCAAATGGTCATAATATTTGATATATAAATCCGATTGAGGTGATTTTTGACTTGTTAGAAAGATGGAAAAGTCCTCTTTCCAATGGTGTATAAATTAACTCCTGAAGAGGTCTGTGTAAAGTTTGGTACTCTTCTTTCCAACCACTACTCGGGAGGGTTCTAATGGGTTTGGAAAGGTTAGGGTTGATTCCTACGGGTTTGGGAGGTTCTGAAGGGTTTGGGAAGGTTCCTAAGGGTTTCATATATGCAATCAAAAGCTCGAAAGTGCACCTATCTCGAAATGTGTTCCGATCGAGCCTTAGGCCAAATTTAGGTGTCTACAGATGCCCCTCTTTGGTATCCGATCACTAATGATTGAATGCCAAAGAAAGGAGACATTCGAAGAGGCCCAAGGCATTACTGATGGGTCCACTGCATTCAGAACAAACTTCAAACATCAGATGAGTAACATGGTGAAAAAACAAAAGCCCTGGATGTCAGGCTAAACATTCGTTTCTCAAGGTAATCGGTCCCCAAGCGCTTAGCGACATTACTGGGCATAACCGAGGTGGAACGAGTTGCGAAAGCCCTATATGTCAGGCCAAACATTCACTTCTCAAGATAATTTGAAGGTATTTGATGTTTAAGATTTATTTTGAATGCAACAGCTTCATAAGTAAGAGGGGTGATCAACCCACATTCAAAGATAGGCGCGAAATAAACATACACAAGGCTCCACAGTTTGCTTTGAATCCTACGAGGCATTTGATTGCCCCACGGACTATTTGCGGGTGCCCCTGTTGAAAGCAGGGTTCGAGGTCTTTGGGTGAATCCATCAATCCTAAAGTTTATTTAAGATGACTGCCCGAGCAAAGTGAATAGATGTCACAACGCTTTTTGGGAGGACGTGCTATTTTTGATGTGCCCCGGATCAACATGATCTAAAGCATCCAGCTTCAACTACCTTGAATAGATCCAATCAAACATTGGGCATCTCTCAAAAGGGACATCCAATCTTAGTTTCTGCCAACAATGATCATAAACATCATTTAACTATGCATAAACATGCACCCATTAGGGGCGATAAGCAACAAAGGCGATGGAAGCCCCGACCCAGACCTGCCCGGGTATAATTTACGGGAACAAACAATCATCATACGGATATCCAGACATATGGTGTACACTTTACAGGGATACCGCTGCCAATACAGATTTTAAGCTTGTAAAAAATATAGGGGAAATTAACCCTTCTGGATGCATGGTTGCACATAATTTGATTGATACGTAATCTCATTCTCAACAGGTTGGTCTCAACCAACGATTGATCTTTTCCAACGAAGAATCTAAAGCTTAAGACACTTAAGTTCATATAAATCCAAAACAGAGTGCTCATCGCAAAGATTTAGCAGTGGAGTCGACTCGATCGAAACATTGACTGTTTGACCGAGACTGACGTCGTTACTCCTACTTTGAAGAAGGATCCAAAGGTCTGAGGCGAACCTTAGACTCAGGACTTTAATATGGCACAGCTGCATTACTGATAAAATATTGACATTTTACGGCCTTATGCTTATGTGTAGCTCTATGGGGAAACACAAATTTATTATTCTTCTCTTTTTTCTTTTTTCAAAGATTGCTTTTTCCAATTTCTTTTTAAATAAGCATTATCTGGACCTCGAACCCCTGGAGGCGCACGCCCAGACAATGCATACCAAGAGCCCGTGCCTCCTTAATAGTTTGCGACGAAACTGAAGCCAACGTACTCAAGTTCATGTGATATCGAAAAGACCGGGTCAAAATTGGGTGTCCACCGAAGGATACTCAATCTTGGCTTCCGTCATCAATGAAGTTACAAATGAATAACTATGCATAAACATACACCCATTAGGGGTGATAAGCAACAAAGGCGATGAAAGCCCGAGCCCGGACCTGCCCGGGTATAATTTACGGAAACAAACGACCATTATATGGATACCCAACGCATGGTGTATATTTTATAGGGATACCGCTGTGAATATAGGTTTTAAGCCAGCAGAAAAATAAAGGAAATGAGCCCTTTTGCATGCATATTTGCACATAGTTGTCTGACGTATCTGACAGGTTGGAATCAATCCAACAATGGATCTTTTAGAGGACGTAGTTATCCGGACCTCAAACCCCGTAGGGCGCTCGCCCAGACAGTGCAGACCAAGAGTCTACACCTCCAAAAATATCACGTGACGAACTTGAAGTACAAGGCACTCAAGTTCACCTGAAACCACAATATGGAGCGATCAGGGCGAAGATATAGTAGTGGAATCAATCCGATTCAAGCATTGGCTATTTGACCGAAATTGACACCATCGCTCCTACTTTGAAATAGGATCCATGGATCCAAGGCGAACCTTAGACCTAGGACATTAATTTTGTACAGCTACATTTCCGGTAAAATATTGACATTTTACCGCATCGAAAATACGTGAGTGCATAGCTGTGCGTAAAAAGTTCACAGATTTATAATTTTTTTTATTTATTATTAATTTTTTTTTCACAATGATTTTCTTCTTTTTTTCTCTTTTTTTTAATTGACCTGACATCGGTGGTGAGGTGCTTCATCTAATTTGTCCATCGCCGAGAGGTTGCCGGCTTTAAGGCTTCGGACCGTTTTGATGTTCCTGCACATTCTTAAGAAAACTTTAGTCTCTTTTTTTTTTTATACATATATAAAGAAAATACATCCTAAATAACAGAAGGAGAAGTAAATTTTTACCTACACTTTTTCAATTTCAAGATATTTTTTGGATTTTTATTTTCAGAGATTTTTTATTATTTTTCTTCATTTTTTAGATTGAAATATGATGCTAGAAATATGTACATGGAAATGAGTAGAAATATATGCACATTTTTTGGTATTTGAATTTTTCTTAATTTTTTTGTTTTTAACTTTTTTTTTTTTTTAATGCCTTGACAGTGAGACGGAGTAACGGGTCCCATTTTGAGCATAGTTGAACTCTTTTATGCAGTCGAACCTGAGTGAGTTTTCGGATTTTACCAAGGCCAAAACGTTAATCTCTTTGGATTAAGTCAAACCTTTCTCCTTACCTTGAGTCATACATTTGACAAAGTAATTTTACAAAGAAAATTCTGGTTAGGACCCGTCTTGAACTAACATGAGCAGAAAAAAGGGTATCAAAGAGAGTAACCAAGAGGGCTCCTCAAGCATCAATCTTCTCAATCAGTGCAAACCTTTCTTCTTTTCTTTTTTTTTTATCTTCTTTTTTTATTTATCTCCTCCTTTTTTTACCCGTGGCGCCCTTTTGGGTTTTCACCACGTCCATGGGTTTAGCTCTCTTACCCCAAGCGCCCTTTCGGGTTTTCACCTGTCTGCACAAACTCGCTGTTTTTACCCGTAGCGCCCTTTCGAGTTTTCACCACGTCCATCTTGCTTTGAGCTTATATTTCTATTTATTTTTTCTTTTTATTTCTTTTTTTTTCAAAAAAGTCACGACATAGACGTCAATTTCGTCATAGCCGGCTGGATGGGGTCCTGGTGTCGTCTCACAACTCGGCTTGTGTTGACTTAACATATATTATGACTGCTTGTGAACCTAAAATGAGGGCTTTCTTCAAGGTGTAGCTTGGCCATGGGTTAGGTTAGGATTTGAAGGTATGCTGGGCTAAAAGGGTTTCTTTGATACGGCTTCAGTTTTCTCAACATACTTCCTTCCTTAGGGGTTTTACTGTACATGCCCTGTGATTCTTTTATTTTTTTCTTTTTTCTTTATCTTATTTTAGGCAAACTCTTTTTTGAGGTTTTGCTTTTTCAATTTTTTTGAATTTTGATGGTAACTTTACTTTCTTTTTTTGTATATGTACACACATTTTTTGAGAAAGGGGTTTATTTTGAAAGAAAGGCCCAGGCTCAAATGGGGTAGCAAAGGATATCATCATTTATAGGGAGGCTTTTTGGCTATTGTGCTTAAAATGATGACCTCTTTTGAGTGATTCTTAAGCAGTCACGCATCTGTTTCACCAATACTTACCTTATTGCAATAGACTACGAGTAGAACTATTGGACGTATCCAGCGTTGATGGGCTTAGGAAGATGATCTCCATCCATGGTGGTGAGGTGGATGGCGTATCCTGGTAGCACTTCTCGAACGACATAAGGTCCTTTCCAGTTCGGCTTGAACTTGCCTCTCGGTTCGGCATGGGGGGATGAGAATATCTTCTTCAACACAGTATCTCCTACCTTTAAATCTTGACTACGGACACGTTTATTGTAAGCGCGTGCGATTTGCCCCTAGTAAACCTGAGTATGACATAAGGCTAGAAGTCTCTTCTCGTCCAATAAG
The DNA here is from genome assembly GCA_021018995.1 of Chloranthus sessilifolius. NCBI lineage: Eukaryota > Viridiplantae > Streptophyta > Magnoliopsida > Chloranthales > Chloranthaceae > Chloranthus > Chloranthus sessilifolius. Next base: position 23,875,651 of record CM037597.1, on the reverse strand, counting down.
TTTAATTGTTCGAAGCGGGATCTCTCTCTCTCTCTGCTTCGGGTAAGCCTGATTCTATGAGAATTCGGAGCGAGGGTACTTCAACCTCAACCGATAGGACGGCCTCGGTTCCATACACAAGGGAGAACTATGTTGCCCCTGTAGTGATATGGATCGATGTTTTATAGGCCCACAAAGCAAACAACAGCATTTCGCTCCAATCTCAGTAGGTGACAACCATTTTCTCTAGGATGCGGATGACCGTCTTTTTCGTAGCTTCCACGACTCCATTAGTTTGAGGCCGATAAGGTGACAAGCGATGGTGCTTGATTTTGTATTGCTCGCAGAAAGCTCGAATGCACTTAGTCGCAAAATTGGTGCCATTGTCTGTAATGATATCTTTGGGTACTCCAAATCGGTACACAATATTAGTCTTGAGGAACTTCTCGACGTGACTGGTCGTGATGTTGGCATATGACGCCACTTCTACCCATTTGGTGAAGTATTCAATAATGACGAGGATGAATCGATGTCCATTTGATGCTTTTGGATTAATCATTCCGACGACGTCAAGTCCCCAGGTAGCAAATGGCCAAGGAGTGGTCATGCAATGAAGATCGATGGCAGGAGCGTGTATCAGACCAGAATGTTCCTGACACTTATAGCATTTCTGGACATGTTTACAGCAATCTGATTCTAAAGTGGTCCAAAAGTATCCCTGTTGTAAAATTTTCTTGGCGAGCATGTGACCGCTGACGTGGGCTCCGCATACTCCCTCATGGATCTCCTTCATGATATTGATTGCTTCACTTTCTGTAAGGCACCTGAGTAAGATGTTATTGTAGGATCGCTTATAAAGGCACTCCCCACAAACGACGTAGCCTGCCGCTAGGTGTTGAATGGTTCGCCGATCTGTCTTGGATGTACCCTCAGGGAAGGTTAGTGTCTCGAGGAAATTCTTGATATCTGAGAACCAAGGTGGCTCATCATCAGGCTTTATAGGTTCCTCAATCTGGAGGTAGAAGGCCAGCTCATTCCTCTGCTCGATCATGATTGGCTTCACCTCAGCACCATACGAGATTTCTATCATTGATGCTAACGTTACTAGTGCATCGGCAAAACGATTCCTTATCCGGGGGACATATGAGAATGTCACATCTTCAAAGCAAGCTATCAGATCATCGAGATGCTCATGGTAAGGGATCGGTTTCTCATCTTTCATCTTCCAGTCACCATTGATCTGGCATATGATCAACTGCGAATCGCCAAACACTCGAAGGTGAGTTACATTCAAATCAAGAGCCGCCTGCAGACCAGCAGCACAAGCGTCATACTCAGCCATGTTGTCAGTACAAGGGAAGTTGAGCTTGATAGAGACAGGTACGTGAGATCCTTTTGGTAAAATCAAAGTGGTGCCAACCCCCTGACCTTCGGCATTGGCCGCCCCATCAATGTGCATTACCCATGATTCTTTTGTTTCTTCTGTATCGTCTTCTGTCATAAAAAAGATGTCTTCATCAGGGAATTCAGTTCTTAAATGTTCATAATCTGGCAAAGGATCGTTGGCAAGATGATCAGCGAGTGCCTGGCCCTTAATCGAATTTTGAGTGACTTAGGTGATGTCAAACTCAGACAATAAAAGCTGCCATCATACAGTTCGCCCAGTGTGAGCGGGCTTCTCGAACAGGTATTCAGGTCCATTCAGGCTAAAAGTATAATGTCTTAGGATAGCAACTAATGGCAGAGCCTTTGAGTAGCCCATACAAGAGCTAGGCATGCTTTTTCTAGATGAGAATAGCGTGTTTCATAATCAGTAAACTTCTTGCTCAGATGTAGATGGCTTGTTCTCTTCTTCCTGTCTCATCATGCTGACATAAGACACATCCCATCGAAACTTCCATCATGGAGAGGTACATTAAAAGTGTCTCCCCGGCTCGGGTGGTACCAAAACAGGTGGATTGAGGAGGTAGCTTTTGATTTTATCGAATATTGCCTGACAATCGACATTCCATTCAACGAGCGAGTTCTTCCTTAGTAGCTTGAAGATTGGCGTGCAGATTAGAGTTAGTTGCGCAATGAACTGACTGATATACTGTATTCTGCCTAAGAATCCTCTTACTTCCTTCTCAGTAGACGGTGGTGGCATCTCTGTGATAGCTTTAACTTTGACTGGGTCGACATCGATCCCTCTCCTACTGACGATGAATCCCAATAGTTTTTTGAACATAGCACTAAATGTGCACTTCTGTGGATTCAGACGTAACCTGTATTTTCTCAGCCTCTTAAACAATTTCTGGAGGTTTACCAGATGGTCGATTCACTTCGGTGACTTGGTGATCATGTCATCAATGTACACTTTAATCTCTCAGTGCATCATGTCGTGAAACAGTACAGTCATAGCTCTTTGGTACGTTGCACCGACATTCTTCAACCCAAATGGCATGACTCTGTAGCAAAGGGTTCCCCATGGAGTGATGAACGCTATCTTCTCTCTGTTTGCCTCTGCCATCTTAATCTGATTGTATCCTGAGAATTCGTCCATAAAAGAAAGCATCCCGTGCTTAGCAGTATTATCGACCAAGATGTTGCTGTGCGGTAGTGGGAAATCATCCTTTAGGCTCGTCCTGTTTAGATTGCAGAAGTCGATACACATGTAGACCTTTCCATCCTTCTTCGACACAGGCATGATATTGGCTAGCCACCGTGGGTACTTAGATACCATGAGAAACCCCGCATCATATTGCTTGATGACCTTGTCTTTGACTTTCAGCATCCACTCGGGTCGGAGACGTCTCAGCTTCTGCTTAATCGGCTTCACATCAGGGTAGAGAGGTAACTCATGCTCTACCAAATCGGTGTCTTGACCAGGCATGTCCTTGTATGACCAGGCAAAAACGTCTTGGTATGACTGAAGGAAGTCGACCATGCTTTTTCTTTCTTCGGGAGATAGCGACGTTTCGATCTTGGTAATGCGGGGAATCTCCTCAGTCCCTAGATTAATGTCCTCAGTTTTCTCGACAATGGGGGTAGGGCCATGCTCAAAGTCGGCAAACCGGTCAAGGAGCTCATTAGGGAGCTCCTCCAAAGGGACATCCTCATCCAGACTCGTAACACCTACCTCTTCTTGTACTTCTACAGGAAAGGGGTCGATTTTACGTAGGACGGGTATTTCGATTAAGGCATCCTTTTGTGTGATTTTATCTGGAGTCTTAAATGACGATGTTTTTGAATTTTGTATTTTTTCAATATTTTTGGGATTTTGTATTTTTTCACTGCTTTTGAGATTTTATATTTTTTCAATGTTTTTGAGATTTATGTTTTCTTCGGAAACGGACCCTTGGCAAAGCGGGTTGCTATATATACAAGGTATTGCTTGCTAAGGGCTTATATCAATTTTTATAGGTTATTTTTTTTGGAAAACGGGTGCCAAATGTTAGGCCACTCCTCGCTTCCAGGGTTTAGGGTAAAAATGCCCAATTGCATACCTGAGAGACCGCTCCTTTACCTGTTTGGATGGAGGGTGCTGATTGATATGTCTCTTTGGAGTCAGTCTCCATCATGTTGACCCCCATTTCGTCTGAGATCATGTCTTCAAACATTAACATAGTTTTATGGTGATTTACCATAGGGGGAGACTGTGCAGGTAGGAGACCTCGCTCTTCAAATAAGGATAGAGCAGTCAGGTCTATTTCCAGGCAAGGAAGAGTGATGTAGGGATTGGTGGAATGGACAAGGGCTGTGGGTTTGTGTGGGATCAAATGGGTTACCCCGTTTTGATTGATTTTCATGACCCCAGCGCTGACAAAGGATTCCCTGATGTGCGGCCTAGGGTGAGGTTTCTCTTCTATATTGATTCCTCGAGCTCTTACAGCTATAGCGACCCTGTCTTTCTCTTTGGCCTCTCGGACCTCTTCTTCCGTGGGCTTGTAACCTAACCCGAAATGAATTTCTTGTCCCTTAGCGATGACTGGCTCTCTTCTGCTCTGCAATATGGGCCCTAGTCCTTTGCCTTTTTGATAACCTCATTTCTGGAGCATGGCCATCGCTGCCACCATTCCGCCTCCAGTTTTAGGAGTGATGCCCAGATGGGCTCTGGAAGTATTGCCGACACCTCATATTCGAAACTGTGGAGGTCGACATCTTCAGCGGTGTGCGACACATCTAGTATATTGGATTTTTCGACGCTATTGGCGGCCTTCTCTTTCTCACTGTGCCCTTCACCAATGATGGTGATAATCTTATGCCCAGATGTAAACTTGAGTTTTTGGTGCAATGTGGAAGGTATGGCTCCAATTTCGTGCAGCCACGGGCGCCCCAACAATAGATTAAATGAGGATTTGGTGGCGGTTCTTAATGGGTATATATTCAATGCGGACCCATTATTAATTAGGATCAAGGGGATTACCATGTTTCTGGACTCAACGGTTATATCAAAGATTTCGAGTGGCTACCTCCTTCCTCTGGTAAGTTAGCATCCGAAAATGAAATGGCATTCGGAGCCATCACTTGGCCAATTATCTGCCCGACTTCTTCTGGGCTAACTTGAAGTGATAGATGCGTATTCTTTAATGCCCCCATTAATGCTTAGAAATAGAGTGGGGACGTCATCAATAGATCTCATACAGTTATATGGGCAGACATTCTTCTCAACTGAGTCTCTAGTATATGCTCTCGACTCATTTTCTCGAATGGGTTCACTGTGCTATCTTTCTTCCCCTCTGGTAGGGCTTGTGCTGCTGCTGGTACTTCTAGCTACTTTGATATCCTCCCAGATCGTATGACAGAGTGACTTGCACTGTGGGCTCAAGAGGGACTTGGTGAGGATCATAGGTCGGTCCCGATATCTGAAATGGTATAGCAGCCGGTACCGGAGGCACTTGCACTGTGGGCTCAAGAGATGTGGGTAACACTTGATTTACCTCTGTAATAGCTGGTTGAGTGGCCAAATTGGGCCAAATGGGGGTGAAGAAGCTTGATGGTGGTGGTACTGGAGGAAAAGGGGTAAAAGTAGGCCATTGATAGCTGATAGGTGCTGGCGGGAGATCGGGGATTCGATGGGCCATTAGGTGATTGACAAGGGTGGTGGAGTTTACAGGTGATTAGACTGGGGTAATGGGGTGGGCGCAGGCCATTGGTAGTTTATTGGTGGGGGAGGATTGGGGGCCTGTTGATTTATTGGGTAATTGATGGGGGTGGTGGAATATGGTTGATACGCATTTATTTGTACGTAGTTAATGGGAGTGGGTGGCAGAAAATAGGCTCTGAGATCTAGGGGTTCGGTCTGTAGTGCAGTGGTGGGGAAGTAATCTACTAGGTTTAGGGGTTCAATCACCCCAATAGTTCCTTCTCCTGGATTTCTCTGCCTTGGTGCCACAAATATTTCTTGATTACAAATGAAGTTTGATGAATCAAACTCTAATTCTTCTTCAAATTCCTCTACCATCCCTATGGTGGGTCTGGGACCTGCTATTTCAGTAGGGTGTGGTGGTAAAGGCACCTGATGGATATTTGCATGCTGATTTGCTTGGGTGGGTGCAGGGGGAATGATCTTTCCAACATCGATTAAATCTTGGATCACGTGCTTTAATGGGAAGCAGCGATCAGTTGAGTGACCCCGACCTTGATGGAAATTGCAATGTGTATTGGGTCAAAATTATATGGAATCAGATTGGGAGGAGGTCGTGGTTGGAGTGCAGTTACTAATACCTTTTCAATTAATAAAGGTAGAAGTACACTCAAAGATTGCCCCAAGGGCATAAAAACTCGATCATAACAGGCTCTCCTCTCTGGGGTCATTTGCATCCCCTGCCCCATTCCCTGTTCTTTGTATTGGCCCTGTCTTGACAGGAGCTGATTGCGCTGCTTAGAATTGGAACGGGGCTACGTTGTTATTATTGGGTCGGGTGCTTACAACATTTTGTACCTCTGCCCCTGTCCTCCTATCATTCTTCTGTTCAGAGAACCTCCTAACCTCGCTGGGCCCCCTCAAATGCATTCTTGTTTAACCGCCCTTCTCTGATGGTGTCCTCATGGCGGTTGGCGTTCCTTACCAAGTTAGCAAAACTGGACTACTGCTAATATATAAGAAAATCTAAGATCACTGGTAGGGTATTTTTTTAGATCAATTCTATCAGCTCATCATCAGGATCCAGTTTCTGACTTGAGCTGCCAGTGCTCTCCAACGCCCTAAGTAATCACTAAAGGTTTTATTAGAGTTCTTCTTCAATCGGGCTAGATCTGACTTGCGGGGCTCAATGTCTATATTGTAGACATGTTGCTCTTGGAATAGGTGGGTCAGATCTTTCCATGTTTTAATCATTAATAGTTCAAGAGATGTGATCCATCTTAAAGCTGGGCCGATTAAACATTTTTGGAATATTTTGATGAGGAGTCGTTCATCTCCGCCGTATTGGCACATGTCCCCACAGTAGGACTTAAGGTGTGCAATAGGTTTGCCCGTGCCATTATATTTATCAAAGATCGACATTTTAAATTTTGGGGGTAGGGGGATCTCAACAAACATGCATAAATCTGTGAAGTCTGTGGCGTGGATTTCAACACCACCCATCTTCTATATTTGCTTCTGAATTTTATCCAACTGTTCTTTCAGCTATCCCGACTCCTTGGACATGGGGGTCTTCTCAATTGTGAGTTTGGACTCACTCTGGGCTGTCAAGGGTGGGGTAATTACAGGTGGAGGACTAACATTAATCAATGCCCTGATGTAGGCCCCACTATTTCTGATCTCGTCCTCCTCATATTGCTAATCTACATAAGGTGCAGTGAGGACGGGATTCTCGAGTTGTTGTTGCATGGACTGGTGGGCATGGTCTGAATGGGGGTGGGGTGAGACCATTGGATTTGGGGGAAGTGTTGTGGGATGATGGGGTGAGCGGTAGTTTGGTTTTGGGGTGGGGCCTGATGGGGCCATTGGACATGGGGGAAGGTTTGGAGATGGCCTTGGGGTGTGGGGCCATGGGAAAATTGGGTTTGAGGTATGGTTTGGGTTTGACTCGGGTGTGAAGGTTGGGGGTGGGTGAAATTTTGGGGGTATTGTGGGGGGGCATTGGTGTGGGGTTCCAAGGTTTTGGGCTTGGGTTTGGGCCATGAAGCCTTGGGAGGGTTGGACCATGAAGCCTTGGTCATTATAGGTTTGGGCCATGGGCCCTTGGTGGGTCTGGCCCATGGGCCCTTGGTGGGTCTAGGCCATGGGCCCTTAGTGGGTCTGGGCCATGGGGCCTAGGTGGGTCTGGCTCATTGTGCCTTAGTGGGTCTGGGCCATTGGTCCTTGGTGGGTTTGGCCCATGGGCCCTTGATGGGTCTGGCTCATGGGCCCTCGGTGGATATGGCCCATTGGGCATAGGTGGGTCTGGGCCATAGGTCGTTGAAACAAGTGGGGAGTGGAGGTTTGGGCCATGGGGCCATGAGGCATGTGGGCATGTGGAAAATGGGGGTTTGGGCCATGGGGCCTTGAGACAAGTGGGGAATGAAGGTTTGGATGGTGTGAATTATGGGGGGTTGATGGGGGTTATGGGGGAGTGAGGCATGGAGATTGGCTAGTGTGTGAGATGTGTTCATGGACATGGGGCATGGAGGAGAGGAGGCATTTTGGGAAGCTTTCCACATGGAGTAGGCTTGGAACATGTCCTCCATCATGGTCATGGAAGGAGGGTCGGATGGAGATGGGAGATTTAAGGGGAGATCGGGTATAGATGGGATGGATGTGGAGGATAAATTGGGCATGGCCCCGATATAATCGGGCATGGCCATGGTATATGATGGGATATGGGGTAGATTGGAGGGATGAGGGGATGTATTGGGTATGTTTTGGGATGATGGGGATATGGTGAGGAGGGGTGAGAAAAACCAGGTATGGCCCCGGTAAAAATGGGCATGACCCTGATAGATGGGGGGATTTGTGGGGGGTTAGATAAGGCGGAAGTGGTATATGTGAATGCGGGTGGATCGGGCCTATAGGGAGAAGATGGGAAATGGGACATGGATGTGGATTTGAAAAATGGGTTTGGGTTTGTCATGAACGGGGATGGATGTGAAGGCTTCTCCCGACTGGGAGTGGGTTGGAGAATGTGGAGGGGATGAGTTGGGATCGGCGTAAGCCAGGTCCACTACCCATGACATTCTACGGGAACGGGTTGGGTAAGGGTGCCTTGGATAAGGCCCAAAAATCCTCCTCCTTCTTCCCCTACGGGACGACAGAGGGCAAGATGATGCCGTTGTGCCGACACCACAAAGGTTCTATTTCTAGGTTTTTGATTTTTAATAATTTTTTTTGGAAAGAATTTTTTGTAGAAAACAAAGGTTCTGAGGCCTTGGAATTCCCTTCTCAGGTGGCTTTCGTACCTTAACTTGAGACTCGCGGTGACGATTTCGATGCGCTTCGGAAGAATCAAAGACCTTTGATCTATTGAAGGCACGAAAACTGAGGCAAACAACCCGATCCCCCTGAATAAACCAAAATGATGTCACCTTCTTTTGACCGGCTGGGGCGTATTGGGTGTCGGAGATGGCGGGGCCTAAATGAAGGCACTGAACATACTAATTGGGGGACTCGGGATGTGGAAAAGGCCTCAGATCTCGGGTTGTTGTTGTCAAAATAGGCTTGGCGTAACCAATACATGCGCCAAGTTGGCAGGGCCCCTTTTTTACACTGGCGCAACTATTAGTTGCGCCAAGGTAAAAATAGTGGATTTAAAGCTAGCGCAACTATTAGTTGCGCCAGTTATAAATCTGGGATTTTTGCACTGGCGCAACTAATACTTGTGCCAAGAAAAATTGAGGCTCCAAAACTTATGATAGTAGGGAACAGCAGCCTGAAATGGGTCTATTTTTTTTGGGTTTTGTGGAAGCTAGGCTTTCGAGAACTAAGCTATTTTTGTGATCAATTCTCTCCTCACCGCACCTAAAGGGTTTGAGTCCGGTATAACTCGCTAACGCGCTATCCGAGGGTTTTAAGCTTTGGAATGGGAACCCACCCAATATACCTTCGGCACAAGTGCCTTCTCAGATACTAGGTGGGCTGGGACTTTTCTAGATCATCACCACTAGGGGCTGCCACCATACTAAGACCCGGGTGATTATATGTGTGCCTAAATCCAACCCTTTAAAAATCTATCCCATAAAAATAAGTTAATTAAGCTCCCTATTCTTGGTTTAATTTTAATTTTTTCAAAGCCTTTTTTTTTTATGAAAGTTTTCGTTAGTCCAAAAGATGGGGGTGATGACCCCGTGCCGCCACTACGGGCCGGTGTCCACTGTCGGAATATGTTTGCACAAGTAGGCCCGCCAATCGGCTAAGGCACTTTAAATGACGAAAAATTAAACAAATTAAAAGACAATGCTCTAGTTGGCTCGCCAATCGGCTAAGACACCTAAAATGATGAAAATGTAAGGAAAAATAAAGACAATGCGCAAGTAAGCCGCCGATCGGCTAAGGCATGTAAATGATGGAAAAGTTGGGATAAGTAAAATAACGTAATCGGAGGGGTGAGTAAAAAAATAAATAAATAACAGTAATAAAAAGGTTAGTAAAATAAAAAATATATGGGCTAAGTTCAGGGGAAGCACTACTAGCTACTCCCCAGCAGAGTCGCCATTTGTGCAACCGTGGGATTCGTGACGATCCCGTCACGACGATGCGCTCGCTTGCAAAAAATATAGAGTCGCCACCCGGAGCTTTTGCTATCCTAAGAAACCTATATCATTTTATGAGCACCGAAGTACTAAAAATATGACTCTAAATCCGGTCCACACCAAAGGCTCTTGGGTAGGGGCTTCGATTATCGATCGGGAAGGTGTTAGGTACCCGATCAACCCGCTTAACTCAGTCTCTACTAATGGCCAACACAAAAATAAAGTAAAAGAAAAGAAAATGGGTTCCTCTTACCTAAATGGGCCTTAAATCCTATTTGTGCCCCTCCGTTCCTACTGAGAATTCTGTGGCGTAATAACACAAATAGGAGGATGGAAAGAGTTAAAGAAGAGATAGGAGAAGAAAGAGGAGAGCCGAGCCCTCGGGCCCTTATAGCACCGTAGGAGAGCCTTGCATGGCCTGCCTTTGATGAGCTCTTGAAGGCTTGTATGGTGGAAATAGGATTCTAAGCTCTAAGGCTTGCTAGCTAAGGGGTAGAGAGGGAAGGTAAATGGGTAGCATACACCTAAACTAGGGGATCTAAGGTAGAAAATATCACTCAAAGGGGATTTTGGAATTCTGGAATTTGTATGAGCAATGGTGCACCAAAGGGAGAAAAATCTTCTCACTTTAAGCTCTTTATCTCTTAGGTAAAAATTCTCAACCCTTAAACCAAAGGGAGGGGGCTCTATTTATAGGAAATGGGTAGATTAGGAGAATATTTAAATGCTAATCAAGGTTATAAATTAGGTAATCTAGCATCTAAGATTTCCTAGGGTTTCAAGGGTTTAGAGAAGTGTGAAGATGAGCTTTAATGGGGAATGATAGGTTAATGGTTTAGATCACTTATGGGTTGCAAATAGGTGTTAAAAGGATGTAACAAAGTTATCAAAATACACTCCAAGGATTGAGGTGGTCAACAAGTCAAACCCTAGCTTCAAAATTTGAGGCAAAAATTAGAGGTCACTGTTCATATGCCCGGCGCAACTATTAGTTGTGCCAGGCAAATGAATAGTAAAATAGTTTTGTACAGTAGCCTCGAAGTTGGCTTCGCGAGGGGTGGGGGGACCCATTTATATCTGGCACAACTATTAGTTGTGCCAAGCTATTTCTAGGGGAAAAAGGCCTGACAAAATTATTAGTTGCGCCAGGCAAATTCTGGGGGAAAATGGCTTGGCTCAACTATTAGTTGCGCTAGGCAAAAATTCCTCCAAAATGACTTGATCTTCAAATAATCATAAATTTTGATATATAACTTCGATTGAGGTAATTTTTAGCTTGTTAGAAGGATGGAGAAGTCTTCTTTCCAATTATATATAAATCAGCTCCTAAAGAGGTTTTTGTAAATTTTGGCACTCCTCTTTCCAACCACTGCTCGGGAGGGTTTGGCATTGGTCCAATAAAGGGTTCTAATGGGTTTAAGAAGGTTAGGGTTGATTTCTAAGGGTTCGGGAAGGTTCCTAAGGGTTTGAAAAGGTTCCTAAGAGTTTCATGCATGCCATCAAAAGCTCGAAAGTGCAAATCTCTCAAAATATATTCCGATCGGGCCTTGGGCCAAATTTGGGTGTCTACAATATGGTAGGTATAGTAGGTAATTACATCAGTTTTCAATTTTATTTCTAGGAACATCCTGTAAGGTTTAATCAGATTGCCCAAGTGAGAAAAGGTGGGTAATAAACCGAAGGTCTTAAGGATATTCTGAGAATTAAAGGAGTACGACCAATGAATGGGTCGTGACGACTATGGGAGTGATAAGTATAAGTATTTAACTATGAGATGTGACGATCATAGGGCTAAGGGTAATATTTTCTAAGGTATATGACATTCCAAGGGCTAGAGAGTTCTTCCCTGTCTTGATTCGCCAGTTTATAAGTATTTCCAGGGTTTGCGACTGTTATGACATAAGGGTCTTCCCAGTTCGATTTCAATTTTCCTTTCGAATGGGCGTGCTTGGAAGGCATGATTTTCTTCAAGACTAATTTACCAATATTAAAGGCTTGTTCAAGGACTTTCTTATCGTAAGCCCTGGCCACTCTCCTCTGATATACCTAAGCGTGATCAGCTGCCCTTAGACGCATTTTATTGAGCTACTCTAGCTGTGTGAGTAGTGAAATTCTCCTCTCGTCTAAGGATAGCTCATTATCGAGTTGAATCTATAAGGATGGTACTTGTATCTCATATGATATGACTGCCTCCATCCCGTAGGTAAAGAGGTAGGGAGTTTAGCCAGTGGCCATACGAATAGAGGTCCATAGGCCCAGAGTACTTTTAGTAGTCGTTCAGGCCAGTCGACTCCATTGCTCGTTTCTACTATGCAATTTAGGATTCAAATCAGCATTTATTTCATAGCTTCTGCCTTTTTGTTGCTTTAAGGGTGGAACGGTGATGAGTGGCATAGATCGATGCCGTACTTCTTGCAAAACTTCTTCGTCTTCTCAGTGATGAACTGTGGTCTGTTGTCAGTGACAAATATCCTACATACTCCAAACCTGGTGATGATATTTCGAATGATAAATCTTACAAGTGTTGAAGCGGTGATTCTGACATAGGATTCAGCTTCTGTCCATTTTGTATAGTATTCGATTGTTGTAAGTATGGAAGCGTGCTTGTGAGTGTTGCCAATGGTATCTATGAAAGGTCTAATGACATCGAAGGCCTACATCGAAAACAGCCATGGTGAGGTCATAGTATTCAATGTAATTGATGGAGCTTTGAAGAGTGCAGAGTGTTCTTGGCATTACTTGTAGGATTGGATATAGAGGTGGCAATCTCTGATCATTGTCGGCCAGAAGTAGCCTTATCATGTAACTTGATCGACAAATCTCTGTCTACCAGAGTGGGTGCTGCAGACACTGACATGTGCTTCTCAGATGATGTATTGTCCTTTGGCGGTCGTGACGCATCGCAGTAGTACTCCTTTAGTGAAGGCCTCTTTGTATAATGTTTCGCCGAGTATGCAAAATCGGGCGTATCAGTTCCTTATAGTCTTCCGTTCGATCTTCATGGCATATGGAGGGATGTGTTGATGTTTCAAGAAGTTTCAGAAGTCAAAATACCACTATTGTCCATCGTCAGTCAGTGATTTTTCAAATCTGAACATAGCAACTTCTCCTGCCATAGTGATCGCCTCTTCTTCGAAGAAGCTCTGGAGATCGTAGTCAATTGAACTATCATCCTCTGGGGTTATAATAATCTTATTCTTCCCACCAAGGAAGATCTCTCAAAGGATCCTTAGGGGTAGCAAGTTCTTTTCCTTGATCTTCATAATATGTTAGGATGAGCGCGTATGCTCAGCAGCGAGGTTGATAACGGTGAAAAATGCAAGGGGATCCCTAAGGACATTCCCATCCTTCTAGGTTAGTGTCGAAGACAATATCAAATTCATCTTCTTAATCTGATAGTGCTTGAAGTCTTAGGTTGGCCCGCTTAGCTAATTCGAGTGCCAGGAGGTCTATCCAGTAGTCCTCGTCATCACTCGAGGGAGGTTGCCACTCTTTCTCTAGAGATTTTCAAAAAGAGTTGCGGTGAATCTAGGGATGTAGAAGTGTCTAGTTCAAGTTTCTCTTCAAATTCTATGAGGGCGATGCGAGTGTTACTTCCTAGGTCAATCGGATGACCGTTGAATTTTTTGCTTCTTGTGTCGGTAGCTGAGCTGGTAGGTCATTACTTGTGTCGGTGGTCATGAGGTTGGAGTGATTTGATTCTTCTATCGTAGAGTGTCAGATCCAACTAGCGAAGCATTCTAATATGCTGGTGCATGCCCTACAATTGGGTTGGTATGGGCAGGCGATACAAGGGAAGTCCTAAGGGCATTCCCATCCCTCAAGGCCAAGACCGAGACAGATGCTATACGAGTTAATATTTTCTTATAGAGTGTCATCTCTTTTCCAGGTTAAGAGTAAGTGCTCTTCACTATCTTGCAAGGCTACTATGTGAAAATCTTCGTCGTCAATGGATTCCCAATCTTCTACTCGTCGACAATGGGCCCTACACAACCTTGCTTATTTTTATCAAGTCCGATGTGGGGAACGTATCCAAGCACCGGAACGTATCCAAGTTGGTACATAAGGTCCTACCCTATTATCGCGGTAGGGTTAATGGCATAGAGTTTGGCGAGGTCTGGGCCAACCTCTCTTCTCACTAATTTTTATTGACGCGTTGGGGGAGAACTAGGAGGGGTAGGGGGACGGACATCCGTAGCGGTTGTCTCACCAGGAATTTGAGTCTTTTGAATATTATCCATGTTCAACATATAATCATGAGCGGTTGGTATGCTCGCCGCGTAATTAGTATCTATCTCCTGGAGGGGTGCATCAACGTATGGGAATTTGACATATTGATGGTATGTTGATGCGACGGCCTTCATTGACTCTAGCAATTTTCTTCTTAAAATGAGATTGTACGTACTAGCGGAATTAGAAACATGAAAGGTAACGTCTTTTGTTACAGATCCAAGGCGAACCTGTAGCCTGATAGTTCCTTTGACAAAGCGATGCGACCCATCATAAGCTATAAGTGACAGTGCAGAAGGCCTAACATCCTGCTCCGTGTATTCGAATATTTTTAACGTGGTGAGAGGGCAGATGTTAAGTCATGTTCCCGTGTTAACAAATGCGTGTTAAAGAGTCACTCCCACGGAGTGACTCTTTAGGCATGTCTGTATCTGTAAAAGTGAGTGCCAGAGGTTGCACCATGACCGAAGTGATTTGATGAAGCTCATCTAGGGTCGTATCCTCATCCACTTGCATGTCTTCAAGTATCCTGATCAACAATCGGTGATGATCAGACGATTTCTTGATGAGTTCTAGTATGGATATCTGGGCCAAGATCTTTTGGACATGCCACAAAAGGTCATATTCTTGTCCTGCCTCGAGCGCAGTTTCTTTGCCTGGCCGATGGGCCTTAGGTGCGAGTGGTTGGAATGGTTGAGGTGTAGGAATTAGTGGAGGGATGATGTGAGGTGAGGGAGGCAAGTTAACTTCTCTTTCTCTCACATTCCCCTCTGGTGGTTGTGCATTCGTGAAATTCCTATTTCAAGGGAAAGGCAGAGGCAGGTAATTGGTTCCTGATTTGAGAATCGGGCAAATTGGTTATTGACCGAATCTGATGTGGCTTGATGCGGATGTATTTGTAAAATGGTTGAAATTTAAGGTTGGAACACGTACCTGAATGGTGCCGCTTTAAGGTGGGAAGTACTGTGTGTAATCTTTCTCTTCTAAGAAAGCAGAGACCAGCGTCTCACATGGGTCAGGATGTTTTTTTGGCTCACTTTCTTCTAGATTTAATGAACGCTCAATGGTTATTTTGTTGTCTTGACTTGGAATCTTTCGGGTGACACTTTCTACCCATGCAGCGATTTGGGCTGCAGTTTGGAGAACGTGATCTCCATACTCAGGTTTAGAATCAGACAAAGGGAGCGGTAATGGCATTGGTTTAGGATTTGGAGGGGTTGAAGGCTCTGCTAAGTGACTACAGAGGAATGGTCTCCTGGCCCAAAAGGAATAGACTCGTATCTAAGAAAATTTTGGATAAGGAGGTGGATTCGGCAGGGCGATGTGAGTGATCAGGGCCGAGGGATGCGGGGGTGAAGGAGCTCTCGCTGGTATGACGGAAGTAGCAGAGGGTTGGATGCGAGTGATTAAGGTGGAAGGTTGGAAGGGGGATCGACCGGAGAGATTTACGGTGGTGACTTGAGCCGGTGTTGCTTGGTTGTGGTTGGGCATGGGGTTATTAACGATCCCTAAATTTTGTTGGGGTTGGTTATTATTAGGGTTAGGATTCCTAAGTGCTTCCCAATCGATTTGACTTCAGTCATTCATGTCATAGATTGCGTCCCTGAGGATCTAATAATTTTCTAGGTTCTATCCCGCGTATCGATGGAAGGCAAAATATTTACTATAGTCTAGATTGGTCGGCCATAGGCGGGGTCTTTCCTACAGGAATCAGAGGAGATTCTGAGTGTTAAGAAGATGGAAGATGTTAGAAATTGTATCCAATAAAGGGGGATAGTGTTCCCGCCTCAGCTGGTAGGGGCCTTTGGCTAGATTAAAGTTCTACTGTGGGGGCACACTATTGTAATTCGGCACGTGGGCCGGTCGATTATGTGTCGTATTTTGATTTTGGTAGGTATTGGGATATTGATTTCTATTCTAATACTGGCCCCGATTTTGGTTGTCTTTGGTTTTGGTTTGCATATCTTTATTGATTAGTGCCTCGGTTTTGGTTCGTGTATCATTGCTGATTTTGATTTTGTCCGAAGTTTCGTGAGTGGAAATTTTCGTTCCCAAAGTTTTGTCCTTGGTTAATAACGGTGTTGACCTATTCGGTTCCTAAGGCTTTCTAATTATTTTTTTATTTTGATTCGCTGGAAGAGCCCACTTTCGATGTGACTATGGATAAAAAAAGGTCTCTGCCCTTAATGTGTCACGCTAGTCAGGATGCCCAAGAGTGGAGTGCAGTGAAGTCGGGGCCAATCACTTATGACAAGTGGTCTTTTTAACGGTTCTCTAGTGTTATCGATGATAATGTCCACCGAATCCTTCTCTTTCATTGAAGTGTCGGTCCTAGCAGTGAGTTGTCTCCATCTGGTGACGAAGTCGATAAATTCTTCATCAGGTCCTTGCTTGGTTGCCATTAGATCGCTGAGACTGACTGTCTCTTAGATCAAGTGTGTGTATTGGTCTAGGAATTGACCGACTAATTCATTGGAGGATTTTATCTTATAAAGTGAGAGTCCTACAAACCAATCTAAAGCTTCTCCTTGTAATGAGCATTGGAAATAGTGAATGAGAAGTCCTTCATTATCACGTATGGATCGACAATCATTAAAAAAGAGGGCCAAGTGATGATTCGGATTTCTCGGGCCATGGTAAATTTCGGTGGCTTAAATCCTATTGGTAAATTAAACTCAACGTCTTGGTAAAATTTGTCGAATCCGAATGAGTGACCGGGGCACTCTCTCTTAGCCATGTACTCATCGAGCATTTTATGTAGATCTTCGACTTTAATGGTGTTGTCTTTTGGAGAGACCTGTGAGCAAACCTTGTCTAAAGAGTCATCATTGAAGAATGTGTGGGTAGGTTGTTTCAATGGTGTGGCATGGGTTGACACCGTGCTCCATGACCTCTCTTGTCGCTCTTGTTCTTCTGAAAATTGTCGTGACCTAATGGTTTCGTATGTGGCGGCCAACCCTCGAAGCAATTCTTCAGAGTCGTCATCTCCTCTTTGTATTCTTTGAATACTGAGTTCTATAATCTGTTGAGCGGTGAGGTTTTGTCCAGTGTTACCATCTCTCCCATTATGATTATTACCGGTGTAGGGTGGAGAAGGGATTTTCTTGCTCGCCGGCCATGTTAATCTCAGGTTGTCGTGGGCTGGAATTGTGAAATAATTCTTCTTTGTACTTGGGGTTGTTATGATATCCCCATAATGGTGAGTCTCCTATACTAACCCTTCGTATATCAAATATTTCAAATCTTTGACGAAAACTCATATATATATATATATATATATATATATATATATATAAAAGAGAATCTAAATGATACAATGAAAGGAAAAATAGGGAGATAAGATAAAAACTAACTATCTAAAAAAAGAGTTTGCAAAAGTGTCCCATCGCGATCGCCAGTCTATTGGTGCGCGGCTTTTCTGGGTTCCTCTCGGTCCCCGTTGTCCAAGTGGACTCTAGCGATGCGGCGTTTGAAATGTTAGAAATAAAGGGTTTTCTAGGAAGGTTCCTAGTTTGTTGCGATCGCCAACTATAGATATTTAACGATGCTACAACATGTCAATGATCACGCTTTGGAGCGGGTGTGGGTTACTTCTATACTGAATCGTCCGCCTGCGAACGTCAGCAACTATGTCTTTTCTTATAATTTAGATAGTTTAATTTTCCTTTTATTTCCCATTATTGTTATAGTTCTGATCAGTTTAGACTTCCCATTCTGTTGTGAGTTTAGTTATGTGAGAATTTATTATAGTTTATTTAATTTAATATTCTAATTCTATCAGGAGTCTGATTAATTTTAGTTTCCTAGCACTACTAGAATTCTAATTGATATAGTGTCCTAATACTACTAAAAGTCCAATTAACATCGATCTCCTAATTGTACTAGGAATGCAGGTGTATTAATTTTAATGAAACTTTAATTAAACCAAGCATGTCAATTATACTGAAATTTTAAGTAAAACACGTATACTAGTTGTACCAGAATTCTAATTGAAATAGAGAACTAGTTTTACTAAAACTCTAATTTAGGCAATGAATCAATTTTATATGAATAAAATAGAAAAATCTAATTGAGGGAAACAAACTAATTTGGTTAAAATTCCGATTAGAGCAATGAATTAATTGTACTTGAAATCTAATTAAAGCAATGAATTAGAATAAAGGACTGATCTCACTAGAATTATAATCAAAGCGATGAATTAATTATACTAAGATTTTAATTGAAATAAAAGGACTGATTAATGATACTGAGGTCTAATAAAGTGAGGAATTAACTAGGCTAGAATTATCTAATTGAAATAGAGGAACTAATTTTATCAGAATTCTAGTCAAAACAATTATTCTAAGGATTTAATTGAAATAAAGCATGTAAATTGGCTATACTAAAATTCTACGAAGAAATGATGGAACTGATATTCTAATTCTAATTAAAGCAATAAACTAATCCTAAAAAAAAGGGTTTTGGGCCTGCTATGCTAAGGAGGATTGGCCTCGTTCCTGAGTACCCTCCGTAACCTCCCTTGGGCAAATCGAATGGCTGACGTTAAAGATAAATTGGATTTAGGATTATAAAATAGTATTTTGAATTTTTCAGAGTCGATTTCGAAATAATAATTATGAATTAACTTGAGAAACTACAATTATAGAAACTAAAATTAATATTTAGGATTTTTGGAGGTATTAAACTAAGAAACTAAAATTTAAATTTAAATTTTTAGGACTGAATTCGGGTCCAAACTTAGAAAATCAAACCGTATGATTAAGGACTGGTTCTAAAATCCAAGGACTAGAATCGAAAATTAATGATAGGACTGGAGATTAAGATTTTAGAATGGAATTAAAACCTAGGATCAGTAAACTAGACTGTCGGATTAAGGACTAGTTTTAAATTTGGAAAACTAGAACCACATATAGAGGATTACGGTCCGAAAAGGGTGCTACGGTCTAAGATTGAAAATTAAAACCTATAATTAAAGCTAAGAGAAATATTCTAAGTCTAAAACTAAGATTTTTACCTAAGACCGAGGCTGCAAAGAGAAATCTCGAAGATTCGAAGCTTGAATTTCGAAATCATGACAATGTTCTCTATGGGTTTGTCCTCAGAGTTCTTTGATTTTGGAATCCAAAAAAAGTTCGTTCTCTCTCGAAAATTGTCCAGCCTCCTGAGCGAATTAAGAAAAAAAAAATTTATAGGTTTTTTTCTAATTAAACGCCTGAATTTTCGAATTAAATGCCCTGTTTCAGGTGTTTAATCAAATTGCACACTGATTTCTCGGTGCTTAATCGCTTTGAGTCGATCCCCAACTCAGTGAGCGACCAACTGACTTGCTCAGCGAGTTTTCTAGTCCTAATAGCGTTAGAACTAATTGCGCACCCATTTTAGAATGCGTAATCCAATTAAGCGCCACTCTCGAAGCGTTTAGTTGAGGAAACTTAGGGGTCAAGGACGGTGAGGCTAGGCCGGGCATAGGCCAATTGCGCGTCAATGGTTTGGCGCTCAATTCGGTCGCGCGTCTGGTGGGAAGCGCGTCATCAAGTCTAGAGGTGGTCTAGGAAAGAGAGTCTGGTATGGAAGGGGGACTGATTGCGCATTTGTGGTTTGGCATGCAATTGAATTACGCGCGTAGTTTTAGGCACGCAATTCGGGGTTGTCTGAGTCCGGGTCAGGTCTGAAATGCCAGACTATTGTTTCAGCCTGCATCTCGACTATATATTATTATTTCAGTATATAGTCTCCCTATGTGAGGATCTAAGCCACAGAGCTATTGTTTCAGCCTGTGTTCAGCCATGTACTATTATTTCAGTGCATGGTTCCCAAGTTAGGGTCATAGGGCCTGAGCTACAGAGCTATTATTTCAGCCTGTCTCCAGTCATATACTATTATTTTAATATATGGTCTCACATTAGGGCAAAGGGGTCTAAAATGCTAGATTATTATTTCAGTCTGCATTCCGACTATATACTATTATTTCAGTATATAGTCTCCCTATATCGGGACCTGAGTCACAGAGCTATTATTTCAGCCTGTGTTTAGCCATGTACTATTGTTTCAGTGCATAATTTCCACGTCGGGGGTATAGGTTCTGAGCCACATAACTATTGTTTCAGCTTGTGTCTAGCCATATACTATTATTTCAGCATATGGTCTCAATTAGGGTTATGAGGTCAAAGGTTGATTGAACAGATTTGTGTATTCAAAGAGGACAAAATGGGGGTGTTTACAGAAGGGTGCGTGATGAGAGTGTTATCTTGAGAAAGAAAGATCTTCGTTTTGACTTCAAGTTGAGGTAGGGGAAATTTAACCTTTAATTTCATCCTTGTCTTTGATTTATAGATTCTTATGATATGATGATTAGATTGCATGAGCACTTGTGATTTGACTTTGATTCGTAGAATGTCATGAAATGATTAACGAAATGTGATGAGTTTGATTGTCATTAAGTTATAAATGAAACTATTTGAAATTGGAATTTTGAATTCTTTGAAAGGTATCGGAATTGCTAAAATTAGAATATGAATATGAATCTGATATGAAAAGACATCTGTATTTGAATTTGATTTGACTGATGTTAGGAAATCTTTGAATCTTTGAGATATAATTGAAGTTTTTAGAATTATTAGTTACATCTGAAATTTTGAATATGGAATATGAAACTTTGAGTCAGAATAAGATCGATTTATCTTGGAATTATTAGTGTGAGCATGAGATCTGAACTCTATATCCAAAAGTGAATATAAATTTAGAAAATAGACTTCGAACATGAGCTGTAAATATGAATACAAATCGAAACTTTGAACAATAATATGAATTCCAAATATGGACTCCGAATATGGGCAATGAATCGAAAGATATGAATATTGAATCAATAGAACCTGATAGGAACTGATATGAACATTGAACCTTATGTGAATTTTGAACATGAACTGGGAACTTTGAATTCGTACGTGAACTGTGAACTTTGAATTCATATAAACTAACTGGCAATGACTGTGTGACTGTACACTGTACACTGCATACTGCATACAGGATCGGTACGACGGGTTAATCCATACACACTGTTGTGCAACCATGGATTTCATCAATCCATCACGACGATGCACTCAAAAAAATAGAATTGCCACTCAAAACTTTTGGTGTCCTGAGATACCTAAAATCAAGATCGTGTGTACCAAAGTGCTCGATTTGACTCCGATTCGGTATACGTTAAAGGCTCTTGGGTAGGGGCTTCGGTTATCAATTGGGAAGGTGTTAGGCACCGGATTGACCCGCTGGTAAGCAGTCTCTAGTATGGCCAAGTGTAAAAAAAAGTATAAAAATGAGTGGCACTTCCTCTTGCCCGAAGGCACTCGGATCCTATTTGAGCCCCCCGCAATCACCGAAATTTCGGCGGCGTAACAGCTCAAATTATAGGATAGAGGAAAAAATAAATAAATAAGGTAGAGGAATAGAGGGGAGAGCCCGAGCTCTCGGGCCCTTGTAGCACCGCGGTCGAATCTTCGCGTGGATGTGACACCGGTGAGCTTCCGATAGTAAATGGGTTAGAGATGGGTTTTTTAATTATCTAGGGCTTGGGAACTAGAGGGGATGGTATGAGATAGTTGGCCAAGGTTCTAAAGCTTGGGAATGATAGAGATGGAAAAGCAATGGCAAAGGAAGAACTAAAGTTCTAAGGCTTGGATGGGTTTTTGCTTGAAAACTTGGGAGGAGATTTATGTAGAGTTTCTTCTCTTAGATTTCAAAAGTCCTTAAACAAGGGGGGGGTGACTCTCTATTTATAGAGAAATGGTAGATTAGTGAGTGGTTAGGTCACTAATGGGTTTATAAATTAGGTAATCCTAAATATAAGGTTTTTGGGGTTTTTAAGAGCTTGGAGAAGAGAGAGTTGGGTTTTAATGATGGATGATGGGGTGATAACGTAAATGACATACCCTTAAATTTGGGAATGGCATATGGGTCCTAAAGAAACAAATCTCATGCTTTGGGATGGTCCATAAATCAAACCCTCAATTTCCAAATCAACCATTTTTTTTTAAAAAAATTGGGTTTTGAGCATAATGACAAATTTCGCCGAAATTCGGCGAAATTTAGTGAAATTCGCCGAAATGGGGGTTCAACGAAAGTTTCGTCGAAATTTCAACAGTTTTCGATATTTCGGCAATTTTGACAAAATTTCTGAAATTTCTATAAATTTCGGCCATTTTTTTCAACTTTTTTTTTTTTTTTTTTTATAATTCCGAATAAATTAATAATTTAATCGATGAGCCAGCATACAGCAGAATGTGACGTTTAATTGGGAATGAAACCTCTTATATAGAGGGGTAGAGTGTGGAGGGTTTTACTCCCAGGCGATGTGGGACTAAAAAAGCTTTGTAAAAAATAGCAACTCCTAGTCCCTTCTCCTTAGTTGCTTTCTCATTCTAACTTCTTCAGCTAGTATTCATTGACTGCCTTGAATCTGATGGTGGAGGTTGTTTTTCATCCCCATCTTCTTCACAATAGATCTATGGATTGTGGGGATACCATTAGACAGTCGATTTTTTATTATACACGACACACACCTCAAAAGTGACCCTAAAATCATATGACCTCCATCACACTCAAGCATGATTTTAACATCACTTTTTGAGATGTGTACCACGTGTAATAAAAGAGTGACCGTCTGATGGTATGCTCACGATCCATATATCCACTGGACAAAATATGGGGACGAAAAATGACCTCCACCATCAGATCAAAGGCGGTCAATGCATGCCTAGTGGAGGAGGTGGGGTGAAAAAGCAGCCTTTGGGTGAGTATAACTGTACCCTTTGTCAATTTGTCTTCTATAGTTCTATGCTTGAGCTCCGTGTTAGTGCTTGGCCACTTGGATCAATTGCTAATTTTTTTTTTTAAATATTAAAAATATTTTTTATATATTTTTAATTCCCGAAATTTTTCTGAAATGTATCGAAATTAATCCGAAATGTACTGAAAGGACCCCCCAATGAAAAATTACCAAAAACGAAATTTGTCACTACGATTTTGAGAAGTTATGGCCCGATTTTACAATTTCCAATAAAAATCCGTATTTTTCAAAGTGCCATAACTTTTTACATACAACTCCAAACTAGGCGATTCTTGGCTCGTTGGAAAGATGGAAACCTCTAATTTCCAATGGTATAGGCCTTATGTTGGAAAAATATCTATGTAAATCTTGACACTCCTCTTTTCATCAGCTGTTTTAACTAATTTGAAACGGGTTCTTTGGGTCCGTTTTAGGCTTTCTAAGGATTTGGGAATGTTTGGGTTGCTTCCTAAGGGTTTGGGAATGACTCTAAAGATTAGATTAAGTTCTAAGGGTTTGAGAGGTTCTTTCTAAAGCTCGGGAGTGTGCTGTTCTCAATGTATGGGTCGATCGGGCCTTGGGCCAAATTTGGGTGTCTACAGATGCCCTTCTTTGGTTTTCTATCAGTAATGATCATATGCCAAAGAAAGAGACATCCGAAGAGGTCCAAGGTATGCTAACGAGTCTGCCATATTTTAAATGAACCTCAAACATATAAAAAAAAAAGAAAAAAAAGAAAAAGAAAGAGTGACATAAGCCCAATACTTGGGATAACGTGCGTCACTCGGGAAGGAAAGTAGCGGAAGCCCTAACACTTGGAAAAACTTAGGCTCCTCGAGATCATCGGTCCCTAACCACTTAGCGACATTACTGGGCATAACTGAGATGATGTGATTATATTCAATGTTTGAATTTCATTCTGAATAAAATAGCCCTACGAGCAGGAGGGTGATCAATCCATACTTAACGATTGGCGTAAAACAAAGACGTGAAGATCCACTGTTTGTGTCCAATCTCATGAGGCATCGATCATCCCACTTGATTGGTCACGGGTGCCCCAACGCGAGGTAGGGTTTGACATCTTTGAGTGAACCCATTGATACCAAAGTTAATTTAGCACAACTACCCAAACAGAGCGAATATTGATATCGTAACGCTTTTTAGGAGAATGTGCCACTTTTGAATTTTTCTTTTTTTGTAACGGGCTGTCCGAACCTTAAACCTTGGAGGGCGCACGCCCAAATAGCGCAAACCAAAAGTCTATTCCTCCGAAATAGTTTGACGAAATCGAAGCTAAGACATTCAGGTTCATATGATATTGAAAGGATCGGGCCAGATTTGGGTGTCCATAGAAGGAGACATCCAATCCTTGTCTCTGTCGTCAATGATATTATAAACAAACTACTATGCATAAATATGTACTCATCAGGGGTGATAAATAATAAGGTGGTGGAAGTCTCGACCCAGATCCCATCCGGGTATAATTTACAGGAATAAACGACTATCCTATGGATACCCAGACGCATGGCGCCTATCTAAGGGATACCGTGAAGGTTTAAAAGCCTGCGGCTGAAAATGAGCCCTTTTGCATGCATATTTGAAAATAGTTGTTTGATATGTAATTTCTTATCTGATAGGTTGGTTTTAACTAACTATTGACCTTTTTCTGAGAAATCTGAAGCTTAAGACACTTAAGTTCACATGAGTCCAAAAACGGAGCGCTCAGCATAAAGATTTAGCGATAGAATCAACCTGATCGAAATATTGACCGTTTGACCGGGATTGACACCGTTGCTCCTACTTAAAAGTAGGATCCAAAGATCCAAGGCGAACCTTAGATTTTGGACATTAATTTAGCACAGCTGCATAACCGGTAAAATATTAACATTTTACCGCATTGGAGCACTCATGTGCGTAGCTGTGTGTAACAAAAAGTACTATGAAAACTCAACTATCTGTCCATCGCTGATACTTCATCTGATTTTGGACATTAATTTTCCTTTTTCAAATGATATCTTTTTCTATTTTTCTCTTTTTATTTTGAATAGACTGGAACTCGGTGGTGAGATACTTCATCTGATTTGTCCATCGCTGAGAGGTTGCTTGCTTCGAGGCTTTAGACCATTTGATGTTTCTGCACTTTCTTAAGAAAATGTCAGTCCCTTTTTTGTTTATATAGGTAAAAATATGCATCCTAATTAACAGAAGGAGAAGTAAATATTTACCTACACATTTTCAATTTTTAAGATTTATATATTTTTTTGGATTTTTGTTTTCAGAGATTTTTTTTTCTTTTTCTTTATTTTTGAGATGGAAGTATAATGTTGTAAATATGTACATGGAAGAAGTATATATATATATATATATATTTTTAATTTTTTCGGAGTTCTTATTTTTATTTTTTCTTACTTTTCTTCTTTTTTGTTTGATGCCTTAACAATGAGGCAAAGTAACAGGTCCCATTTTGAACATAGTCGAACCCGTTCATGGGGTCAGACCTGAGTGAGGTTTAAAATTTTTACCAAGGTCGGAACTCAGGTTCAAAATTTTTACCAAGGTCGGAACATCTATCCCTTTCGATTGAATCAAACTTTTCTCCTTACCTTCGGTCATATGTTTGAAGATATACCTGATCAGGACCTAATTTGACCAAACATGAGTGGACCAATTGGCGACCAGATAGACCAGAAATGTAACCAAAGGACTAACTTGAATGATATTTCTTTTTTTTTTTTTAAGCATTTTTACTCACAGCGCCCAAGATGGGTTTTCGCCATGCCCGCTATCGCCCTCTTTTTTACTCGTAGATCTCTTTCGGATTTTCACTATGTCCATGGGTTTTTTTATTTTTACCCCAGGTGCCTTTTCAGGTTTTCACCTGGTCTGCAAAAGCTCACTTTTTTTACCCGTGGCGCCCTTGTGGGTTTTTCACCACATACTCTTTGCTTTGAGCTCGTATATTTTTTTCTTTTTATTTTCTCTAAAGGCCACTACATAGAAGTTGATTCTGTCATAATCGACTGGATGAATTTATTTTGTTGTCTATCAGCTTAGCTCATACTGACTCAAAAGGATATGATGACTACCGTAGACCTTAAAGAGGGCTTTATTCAGGATTGTATCGTGGCCATAGGCTAAAAAGGGATAGGTTAGGAATTTTGAAGGTATTCTTGGGCTTAAAGGTTTTCCTTGATTGAGTTTCAGATATCGTAATACACTTCTTCCTTGGGGGATTTTTTACTGTACATGCCCTATGATTTTTCTATCTCTTTTTTCTTTTGCTTTCTTTTCAGACCCCCCTTTTTTTTCGAGGTTTACTTTTCTGATTTTTTTTAATTTTTATGGTAACTCTTTTTTCTTTTTCTTTTGTTTGGTATATATATTTTCACTTCTTCTTTGGGGAGGGATTATGAAAGAAAGGTTAATGGCTCAATACGTATAGCAAATGGTGTGATCATTCAGGGATGCTTTTCTGCTACTTGGCTTTGAAATGATGGCCTCTTTTCAGGGACCCTTAAGTAATCACATATCCATCTTATTAATACTTACCTTGTCGCGAGAGACTAGGAGTAGAATCGCAGCACCTATCCAACGTTGATGGGCTCAGGAAAATGTTCTCCATCCATGGTGGCAAGGCGGAGCGCGTATCCAGGGAGTACTTCTCGGATGATGTAAGGTCCTTCCTAGTTGGGCTTGAATTTCCCTCTCGAATCGACATAGAGAAACGGGAGGATTTTCTTGAGTACGGTATCGCCCACCTTCAAATCTTGAACACGGGCACGTTTATTATAAGCGTGTGCGATCCTTCCTTAGTAAAGTTGGGTGTGACACAAATCTTGAAGCCTCTTTTCATCTATCAGGCTCAATTGCTCGAAGTGAGATCTCTCCCTTTCAGCTTCTGATAGATCTGTTTCGATGAGGATATGGAGTGATGGTACTTTGACTTCAACTGGCAGCATTGTTTCAGTTCCATACACAAGGGAGAATAGTGTTGCCCCTGTAGCGGTACGGATCGGCATTCAATAGGCCCATAGTGCAAATGGTAACATTTCACTCCAGTCTCAGTATGTGACAATCATCTTCTCAAGGATGCGGATAAGTGTCTTGTTAGCTGCTTCGATGGCTTTGTTGGTTTGCGGCCGATATGGTGACGAGCGGTGATGTTTGATGTTGTACTGCTCGCATAAGGCTCTTATGCGTTTGTTCACAAAATTAGTTCCATTGTCTATGATGATGTCCTTAGGCATGCCGAATCGACAAATAATATTGTTCTTGATAAATTTCTTGACATGATTGGTCGTGATGTTTGTGTAGGATGCTGCCTCTACCCATTTCGTGAAGTACTCGATAGTGACCAAGATGAACTGATGTTCATTAGAAGCTTTCAGATTAACCTTTCCAACGATGTTCAGGCCCCAAGTAGCAAATGGCCATAGAGTGGTCATGCTGTGTAGATCTATGGCTTGAGCATTATCGGACTGGAGTGTTCTTGGCATTTGTAGCACCTTTGAATATGCTTGCAACAATCAGATTCAAAGGTAGTCCAGAAGTACCCTTGTCATAGGATCTTTTTAGTGAGCATGGGGCCATTGACGTGGGCACCGCATACTCCTTCCTCGATTTCTTTTATGGCGTTGGCTGCCTCGCTTTCAGTTAAGCATCTGAGCAGGATGTTATTATATAATCGCTTGTAGAGGCACTCGCCGCAGATGACATAATTTGATGCTAGATGTTGGATGGTCTGTCTGTCTGCCTTTGTCGTGTCCTCAGGGAAAGCATGTGTTTCAAGGAAATCCTTGATGTCTGTGAACCACAAAAGTTCATCATCTAACTTTGTGGGTTCCTCGATTCGGAGGCAGAAGGCCGGCTCATTTCTTTGCCCGATCATGATAGGCTTTATCTCGACGCCATAAGGAATTTTGACCATTGATGCTAATGTCGCAAGCACGTCAGCAAAACGATTCCTTGCTTGTGGTACATAGGAGAACGTAACTTCTTCAAAGCATGCTATCAAATCTTTGAGGTGTTCATGGTACGAGATTAACTTTTCATCCTTTATCTTCCAATCTTCGTTGGTCTGGCATATTATCAGCTATGAATTGCCAAACACCCTGAGATGAGTTACGTTCGGATCAAGAGCTGCTTGTAATCCAGCTATGCAGGCTTCATATTCAGCCATACTATTGGTACAGGGGAAATTGAGTTTGATAGAGACTAGTACGTGGACCCTTTCGGTGAAATTAGAATAGCGTCGACCCCTTGACCTTCTCCATTCGATGCCCCATCAAAGTGCATTACCTATAACTCTTCTGCCTCTTCTGTGTCATCCTCTGTCATTAACAAGATGTCTTTATCAGGGAACTTGGTTTTCAAAGGCTTGTAATCAGGTAAAAGATTCTCGACAAGATGATTAGCGAGTTCTTGTCCCTTGATTGACTTCTGAGTGACATAGGTCATGTCAAATTCTGATAAGAGAAGTTATCAGTGTGCGGTCCGCCCAATAAGAGCTGGATTTTCAAATAGGTATTTCAGAGGATCCATTCACGCTAAAAGGAGTATTGCCTGAGAGAGCAAGTAGTGGCGAAGCCTCTGTGTGGCTCACACGAGAGCCAGACATGCTTTTTTCAGATGAGAATAGTGTGTCTCGTAATCAGTGAATTTCTTGCTCAGGTAGTAGATTGCCTGTTCTTTTCTATCGATTTCATCATGCTGCTTGAGGATGCACCCCATCAAAAATTTCGTCATTGAGAGGTACATTAGGAGGGGTCTCCCTGGTACTAACGGTACCAATATTGGAGGGTTGAGGAGATAACTTTTGATTTTTTTGAATGCAGCTTGGCAATCATCATTCCATTTGACGGGCAAATTTTTCCTTAGTAGCTTGAAAATCAGTGTGCAGATAGGAGTTAACTATGCAATGAACTGACTAATGTACTGTATTCTACCCATGAATCCTCTGACTTCTTTCTCGATAGATGGTGGTGGCATTTTGACAATGGCTTTTACTTTGATTGGGTCGACTTCAATGCCTCTTATGCTGATGATGATTCCTAGCAACTTTCCTGACATAGCACCAAACGCATATTTTGAGGGTTTAGACGCAGCCTGTACTTCCTTAGTCTTTCAAATAATTTTGGGAGGTTCACCAGATGATCACCTCTTTCCTAAGACTTGGCTATCATGTAGTCAATGTACACCTCGATTTCTTGGTGCATCATGTCGTGGAATAGTGCAGTCATCGCTCTCTAATATGTAGCCCCGATATTTTTTAACCCAAATGGCATGACTCTGTAGCAGAAAGTGCCCCATGGAGTGATGAACACTGTCTTCTCTCGGTCTGCCTCTGCCATCTTGATCTGATTGTACCCAAAAAATCTATCCATGAACAAGAGCATCCTGTGCCTAGCAGTGTTGTCGACCAAGATGTCGATGTGTGATAAAGGGAAGTCATCTTTTAGGCTGGCCTTGTTGAGGTTGAAGTCAATACACATGCGAACCTTTCCATCTTTCTTCGGTACCGGCATGATGTTGGCTAGCCATTGTGGGTATTTGGAGAGCATGAGAAAGCCTGCATTATATTATTTGATAACTTTGTCTTTAACTTTTAGCATCCACTCTGGCCTGAGGCGCCTCAACTTTTGCTTGACTGGCTTGACATCTGGATACAACAGCAACTCATGCTCGACTAAATCGGTGTCCAAACTAGGCATATCTTTGTATGACCATGCGAAGACGTCTCGGTAAAACTGAAGGAATTCAATCATCCCTTGTCTTTCCTCAAGAGATAGCGACATTCCGATCTTAATGATTTTAGGATACTCCTCAGTGCCCAGATTGACCTCTTCGGTCTCTTTAATTATTGGGGTAGGACCATTCTCAAAATTGGCATATTGGGCGAGGAGTTCATTGGAAAGTTCCTCACTTTGGACCTCCTTGTCCAGACTCGTGACTCCTACCTCTTCTTGTATTTCTATAGAAAAGTTGTTGATTTCACGTGGGACAGGTTTTTCCATTAAGACATCATTTTTATTTTTATTAGGAATCTTGAAAGATAATATTTTTGGATT
Organism: Chloranthus sessilifolius; assembly: GCA_021018995.1. Classification (NCBI taxonomy): domain Eukaryota; kingdom Viridiplantae; phylum Streptophyta; class Magnoliopsida; order Chloranthales; family Chloranthaceae; genus Chloranthus; species Chloranthus sessilifolius. The sequence goes on along the minus strand of CM037597.1, from coordinate 23,845,900 downwards.
ATTTTATGCTTTTTCCATATTTTTGACTTTTTCTTTTTCTATTTTTTTCTTTTTTTCTTTTTCTTTGGGGATCAGCCCTTGGCAAGGCGGGTCTCTATACACACAGGAAATTGCTTGCCAGGAGCTAACCCCCACTTTTTATAGGTTAGTTTTTTTTAGAAGCTGATATCATATTTATGACCATTTGATGCTTCTAAGGTTAGGGGCATTGAAGCCCAATTACTCACCTGAGGTGCCGCACCTTTACCTGGTCTAGTGGAAGAGATCGGTTAAGATGACTTTTAAGGGTCAGCCCTCAACATGTTAACCATGGGTTCATCTTGAACTTGGTCATCAAATATCAGTACAGGCTTGGGTTGGGCAAGTGGATGTACAGGTAGGGGTACCTCCTCTTCAAAAAGGGACAGAGAGGCTAGGTCGATTTCGATATCTGGAGGAATGATGTGGGGATTGATCTCATGGACAATGGCTCTTTTGTGCGGGGTTAGCCAAGTTACCCCATTCTAGTCGATCTTGATGACCCCTGCACTTACGAAAGTGCTCTTGATGTGTGGCCACGGAAGGGAGTCATCTTCCAGGTTTATACCCCTAGCTTTGGCTGTTACAATGGTTCGGGCCTTCTCCTTGACCTCTTGGACTTCCTCATCGGTAGGCGTGTAGCCTAAGTCAAATTTGACTCGTTGTTCGCCCTTGGCTCTGACTGGTTCTTTTCTTCCCTCTAGGTGAGGACCCAACCCTTTACCTCTTTGATAGCCCACTTCTGGAGCATGGCTACTGCTGCTACCATTCCTCCTCCAGTTTTCTTAATAATCTTCTTGGGAGATTCTGACGCGGTTGGGGTTGACACATCATACTAAATGTTGTGAAGTTCTGTGTCCTTAACGATGTGTGGTATATCCAACACCTTGAGATTTTCATTACTATGGGCTATTTTCTCTCTTTCCTCTCATCCCTCGCCCATGATGGATATAACTGTCCCTTCTGAGATGAACTTGAGTTGCTGATGTAGGGTGGAGGGTACTGCCCCTATTTCATACAACCACGAGCATCCTAACAGTAGGTTAAAGGAGGAATTGATGTCCATAACTTGGAATGGAATTGAGAAGGTCATCGGCCCAATGGTGAGCTCGAGATCGACTTCTCCTATCACTTCCCTCCTTGTGTTATCAAACCCTCTTGCGCTTGTCTGGCCTGATCGAAATATAGACGGGTCGACCCCAATCTTGGTCACGGTTCATAGGGGGCATACATTCAATGCCAAACCATTGTCTATCAATATAAGCGATATCATTAAGTTCCCAGTTTTGACCATGACATTGTGGGATCTGAAGTGGTTCCCTCCTGCTAGGAGGTCAGCGTCTGAAATGAGATGGCGTTAGGGGCCAAAATCTATCCGATCATTTGCCCTACTTCATCTAGCGAGACCTTATCAGATATGTGAGTGTCTTTAAGTGCCCCCATTATAGCTTTAAAATGGGGCAGAGACGTCATCAATAGGTCCCAAATGGTGATGTAGGTCGGAGTTCACCTAAATTGAGTTTCTATCGTGTACTCCCGACACATGCACTCCATGGGATGTACTGCTGCCAGTTCCCTTCTCTCTTCTGGTTGGGCTGGTATCGATGCCTCGAGTTGTTTGCAAATTCTGTCTGACCGGGTTACAAATTTGACTGCTCCTTCTCTGTTATCGCCTGCATTGACGTCTGTTTGGCTGTAGTCGAGCGGGACCTGATGGGGGTTATAGGTAGGTCCAAGGATTTGGAATGGGATGGATGGTGGGACTGAGTATGGTTGAACTGGAGGGGATGGTGTGGTGAAGCTGGGCAAAACATGGTTGACTAGTGCTGGAGGCTGCTGGGCCGATGGTGTGGTAAAATGGGGCCAGCTATATTGGGTTGGTGCTGGTGATGGATTGATTGAGGGTGGTGTTGTAGTATTGGGCTATTTGTACTGGGTTAGTGCTGGAGGTGAAGGTGGATGGGCTGATGATGGTGTGGCTAATCGGGGCCAAGCGTGGTTGATGGGAGTTGACTCAGAATACGAGGTAAAATTGGGCACCATGTAGTTGACGAGGGTTGGTGACGAATATGGTTGGTACATCGGGGGTGAGGTCCAACTGGGTTGGACTTGATTAATGGGAGTCGGTGTGGGAAAGTATAGATTTAAGTCTAAGGGTGCCATTTGGGGTGTTGGATTGAGAAAATAGTTGGCCAAATTTAGAGGCTCAACTACCCCAATGGTTTCATTTTACTGATCCCAATGCCATGAGTTATCGAAACTTTCCCCTATATCGATATATTCTGAGGGGTCGACCTCTTCTATTTCTTCTTCCAGCATGTTGATGGTGGCCCTTGGGCCCATTCCTCCCTGCGGGTGGAGCAACAACGACACCTGATGAATGTTAGTGTGCTAATTAGCTTGAGGCGGTGCTAGAGGGATAATCTTGCTTGCTTCAATCAGGCCTTGTATCATGTACTTTAATGGAAAGCAGCGGTCAGTTGGATGTCCCGGCTCTTGATGGAAATTGCAATGTGCGTTGGGATCATAGTTTTTCGAGATTGGATTTGGTGGAGGTCGCGATTGAAGCTAAGTAACCAAACCCTTTTCGATTAGTAAAGGCAAGAGGATATTTAGGGATTGTCCTAAGGGTGTAAACACTCGATTATATCGAGTTCTTTTCTACTTAGGGGTTGCCCATTTACCATTGTCGGGTCTCTGTACTTGATGTACTTGTGTTGGGGCTTGCTGTACTGCCCCGTATTGAAATGGTGTCATGCTGGAGCTGGACTGTGAAGTTATTATTTCTTGGACCTCTACCCTTTTTCTTCTTTCATTCTTCTATTCAGCAAATTTTTGGACCCTGCTAGCCCTACTGGTTACATTTTTGTTCAACCGTCCCTCGCTCAATGCTTCTTCACAACGGTTGCCGTTTCTTATCGGGTTAGTGAAATTGGATTGCTGCTAGTATACTAGGAAATCAGAGATAACGGGTAGGGCAGTTTTTTAGATCATCTCAATTTTCTCCTCATCGGGTATGCAGTTCCTCACCTGGGCTGCTAGGGCCCTCCACCTTCCAAGATATTCACTTAATGTTTCATTCAACTTTTATTTCAATCGAGCCAAATCAGATTTGTGTGGCTCGATGTCAATATTGTAAACATATTACTCTTAGAATAGGTGGGTTAAGTCTTTCCACATTTTTATCATGGATGGCTCAAGAGAAGTGAACCATTTTAGTGCGGGCCCTGTGAGACTCTTTTAGAACACTTTGATGAGGAGTCCTTCATCTCTGCCATATTGGTACATATCCTCACAGTTGGATTTTAGATGGGCGATTGGGTTGTCGGTGCCGTTATATTTATCGAACGATGACACTTTGAACTTAGGTGGCAAAGGCACCTCGGCAAAAAGGTACAGATCCAAAAAATCTGTGGCATAGATTTTGACTGCCCCTAGCTTCATCAGCTACTTTTAAATTTTATCCATTTGATCTTTTAGCAGCTCTAATTCTCTAGACTGTAGGGTTGGGGCTGGTCCTCCACTGAGCTGCCGCCATTCATTCTGGATGGCCTGCTAGTTGGTGAGTGTGGGTGGTGGGGGATTGAAACTGGAGACCGCCCCTGCATAGGCCCCACTATTTCTGATCTCACTCTTTTCATATTGAGGATCAACATATGGGATGAGATTTTCATACTGATTAGGGATGGTTTGAGTGGGTGTTTGATGGGTCCACGGTGGGTGAGTGGATGGGTGAATGGTGGATTTTGGGTGGATTGAGTAGGTGACTGATGGGGCCATTAAAGGTGGGGGAAACTTTGTGATGGGTTCGTGGGGTGAATCGTGGATGGGTGAACTGTGGCTCTTGGGCGAGTGCCTGATGAGGCCATGGTATGCTTTGGGGATTGGGATTTGGTTGGGGAATGGTGGATGGATAAATTGGGGATGGTTGATGGTATGGGATAGATCCCCATATTGGGTTGGGTGTGAGAGATGTGGATAAATGGGGCCCATGCCGGGTTGATGGATTGGATGAGATAGGTGCACTATTTGAGGGGGAATGGGAGCCTGTAGGGTATAGGTGATAGGTGCACTATTTGAGGGGGAATGGGAGTCTGTTGGGTATAGGTGAATGTGGATATTGGGATAATGATGGAGGGTTTGCAAATGGGGTTCCCAAGTTTAGGCCTTGATGGGCTTGGGCATAGGGCATTGGACCTTGATGGGCTTGGGCGTGGGTATTGGACCTTGATGGACTTGGGCCTGGGTTATTGGGCCTTGATGGGCTTGTGCTCAGGCTATTGGGCCTGAACTATTGGGCCTTTATGGGCTTAGACCTGGGCTATTGGACTTTGATGGGCTTGGGTATGAGGTATTGGGCCTTGAGGCCCCCCTCAAATGGCCCCATGGTTGATGGGAGACTTGGATGGTATGGATAATAGGAAGTTGATTAGGATTTTGGGGGAATGAGGTATGAAGATTTTGGAGTGTATGGGATTAGTTTGAAGGTGTTTGGGATGAATTAGGAAGGCTTAGGGAAGCCTTCTGTATTGTATATGCTTTCACCATTTCCTCTATCATGACTATGGGATCGGTCATGGGAGGGGTTGCGGAATGTTCCCTAGATGGGGGAAATGTATGGGGTGATGGTGGTGCTTGGTTTGAAAGGGATGGAAAATTGGGTACGACTTGGGTTGATGTTGGTGTACTTTGGGCGGATGAAAAAATGGGTGTATTTTGAGTGGAGGGAAAAGAGGGTGTGTTTTTGGTAAATGTGGAGGGGAAGTGAGTATATGTTGGGTGGATGTGGAGGGAAATTGGATGAAAAATTGGGTGTATGTTGGGTGGATGTAAGGAAAAAATTGGGTTGTTGATTGGGTGCATGTTGGGTTATTGCGGAGGGGAAAATTGGTGCATTGAAGGGTCCGATGACGCTAAATTGGGATTGGGTGGAGGGATTGGAGATGAGAATTTTCTCGATGTGGGAATGTGTTGGGGAATGTGGTGGGGATGAATTCGGATCAAAGACGGTCGGATCAACCGCCCAAGACATGGTTTGTTGGTGGGTAGGTTATGGATTTCTCGGGTATGGCCCAAAGACTTTCTTCTTTCTTCCCCTACGGGATGATGGTGGGGGGTGTGGCGATGTCGTGGTTACGGCACCATAAGTCTTTTTTCTTTGAATTTTTTGTATATATGATTTTTTTGGATTTTTGAATTTTTGAAGAAAAAATGAATCTTGGAAATCTTTGGGGCCTTGGAACTCCCTTTTCGGATGGTGTTCACACCCCAAATGCCTCTCACAACGGGATCCCGATGTGCCTTGGAAGAATCAAAGGAAATCCTTTGATCTATGTAAGGGATTGGAAATCCACGCGACGATCCGATCCCCCGGATAAGTCGAAAAGAGGGCGACCTCTCTTGGCCAGCGAGGGCTTATTTGGGTGTCAAACGTGTGTGATTTATCGGGAGTGTTAAACCAGTAAGCAGGGGGTTGGGGCAATGGCCCTTGAGACTTGTTCTTCACTTTTCGGGTCCCTCCTTTCCGTGCTTAAGGATACAAGGCTTTTTCGGGGTATTCTAACACGCTCCCCATGGGTTTTAAGGTTTTTGAAATTTTGGTCACCCACCCGATATACCTCTGGCACGAATGCCTTCTTAGATACTTGATAGGGTGGTTCTTTTCGGGATTATCACCACTAGGGCTACCGCCCTACTTGGAACTGGGATAGTTGTATCGTTGCCTAATTTTCTAACCCTTTTGTAAAATCTACCCACGCAAAAATGAATGAATTAAGTCCCTTTGTTCAATTTTAGATTTCAATTTTAAGGGAGCTTTTGGTGTCCCGAGACACCCAAAATTAAGAACGTGTGTATCAAAATGCTTGATTTGACTCCGATCTAGTCTATGCCAAAGGCTCTTGGGTAGGGGCTTCGGTTATCAATTGGAAATGTGTTAGGCACCCGATTGAACCGCTCGTAAGCGGTCTCTACTATGGCCAAGTGTAGAAAAAAGTATAAAAATGAGTGGCACTTCCTCTTGCCCGAAGGCACTCCGATCTTATTTGAGCCCCCTACAATCATCGAAATTTCAGCAACGTAACAACTCAAATTCTAGGATAGAGGAAAAAATAAATAAATAAGGTAGAGGAATAGAGGGGAGAGCCAGAGCTCTCGAGCCCTTGTAGCACCGTGGTCGAATCTTCGCGTGGATGCAACACCGGTGAGCTTCCGATAGCAAATGGGTTGGAGATAGGTTTTTTAACTAGCTAGGGCTTGGGAACTAGAGGGTTTGAGATGATGGTGTGAGATAGTTGGCCAAGGTTCTAAAGCTTGGGAATGATGGAGATGGAAAAGCAATGGCAAGAGAAGAACTAATGTTCTAAGGCTTGGATGGGTTTTTGCTTGGAAATGGTAGGAGATTTATGTAGAGTTTCTTCTCTTAAATTTCAAAAGTCCTTAACCAAAGGAGGGGGGGGGGGGGGGGCGGGGTGACTCTCTATTTATAGAGAAAGGGTAAATTAGTGAGTGGTTAGGTCACTAATGGGTTTAGAAATTAGGTAATCCTAAATCTAAGGTTTTTGGAGTTTTTAAGAGCTTGGAAGAGAGAGTTGGGTTTTAATGGTGGATGATGGGGTGATAACTTAAATGGCAAAAGAGTGATACCTAAGGTTGGGAAGGGCATATGGGTCCTAAAGAAACAAATCCCAAGCTTTGGGATGGTCCATAAGTCAAACCCCCAATTTCCAAATCAACCATTTTTTAAAAAATGAGTTTTTTGAGTTTTGAGAAGTTATGGCCCGATTTTACAATTTCTAGCAAAAATCCACAATTTTCAAAGTGTCATAACTTTTGATATACAACTCTAAATTAGGCGATTCTTGGCTCGTTGGAAAGATAGGAACCTCTACTTTCTAATGGTATAGTATAGGCCTTAGGTTAGGCAACTATTTATGCAAACCTTAACACTCTTCTTTTCATCAACTGTTTTGATTGATTTGAAATGAGTTCTATGGTTCGTTTTAGGCTTTCTAAGGATTTGGGAAGGTTTTGGTGCATCTTAAGGGTTTGGGAATGACTCTAAAGGTTAGATTAAGTTCTAAGGGTTTGAGAGGTGCTTTCGACAGCTCGAGAGTGCGCCGCTCTCGATGTATGGGTCGATCGGGCCTTGGGTCAAATTTGGGTGTCTACAACTCTGATCAGTATATTAGACCGACAAAGAAAGTTATCCGTACATACCGCATCTGCATCTTTGGATGGTATGGCAGTTATCCATACACACCGTACATCGGACCCGATACGTGGTTATCTGTACATACTACATCGGATCGGTATGGTGGGTTAATCCATATCAGATATCCATCTGGATCGATATGGCGAGTTAATCCATACACCTGCATCTTTGGATCGGTACAATGGGTTAATCTGTACACACTACATCGCATCGGACCGATGATGGGTTATTCTTACATCTTGCATCTTTATAATCGCATATTAGACACTGATTGGACAACACGGATCTTGTTGGACCATTGAACTAAAAATTTAGAATACTGTGAGGTTTGAACTTGAAATTTAGAACACTGAGTTGTGAATTGAAAATCTGAATACTGTAAGTCCCAGATTAGGTAAGTCTTGGAATTCGAATAGAAATTCTGAATTTGAATTCAAATTTGAATTTGGAAAATAAGAATGAATCATTGAAATTTGTGTGAAAAGACGAGTTATTGATTTTGATTTCAATTTAAGGATATATGCAAATTGTGTTTTGATAGTAAAATGTGCTTTGGAACTCTGTCATGAATATCTGCATTGATATGATGAGATGTAAAATTGATGTTGATATTTCTTCTACTGAGCTTAGACTATTAGCTCACCCCGACTATACATCACAGGTGTAGATATTGATTAGGATCTTAGTTTTGAGGAAGATCCAGACTACGTACCGAAAGAAGTGGAGCTTCCGCCTGAGGATTTGAACCCCTAGTACTGGGATCGTAGATTTTGTACATTGTGGATTTTGGTAAGTTGTGGGTTGACACATTCCTGCTATTATACACATATTGTACGCCACTGTTAGGTGATGGTTGGCCATCACTGGTGATTGTTTGGTTACTGTTCGTATTGGATATTAGAACTAGAGATTTTAATTATGTCATGCATATTGTCTGCTTTGATTTTCGCATGTATGTGGATGTACCAAGTATTTTGTATCAGATTGTGACCTATGATCTGGCAATCCAGGTTTTCCCATTTGGTTTTAGTGTAAAGTTAAGAAAAAATATATATATATATACCTCAGAAAATTGTGTTGGGAAAATTTGGTCTATCACAGAGGTCATCTATCCTTGGGAGCGGATATCTGTTCTTTATGGTCAACTTGTTCAATTGTTGGTAGTCGATGCACAGTTGCATAAACCCATCTTTCTTCTTGACGAATAATACAGGTGTGTTGGTACGTGCGTTTTTTGGGTTCCTTTTGGTCCCCGAAATTAGTGGCCCAATTCGGTCCCAAGTGGACTCTGGCGATGGGTGGTGGAGTGATTAATTAGAAAATAATAAGTTCTAAAATTAAAGAGGTAAATTCGTGACGAAAATACCTGATTCATTGTGATCCCCAACTGCAGATATTTATCGACGCTGCAACACGTCACTGATCACGCTTGTGAGGAGGTGAGCGTTCATTCTTTACTGAATTGTCGACCTGCCAACGTCAGTAGCACTAGGTCGCTCAGATGTCTAGATAACCTATTCTCCTTTTGTTGTGTTGATTAATTAAGTTAAGTTTCCTGATTCTACTGGGAGTCTAATTATGCGTAGGATTTCTAGTACTATCCCGACTCTAACTATTCTTTTGGTCTTTTGCTTTTAGTTTGAGTAACTCTCTTAATTATATTTGACTAATCTGAATTTCCTAATGCTAATATGAGTCTTGTTATTTCTAATGTCTTACTTCTACTAGGATCCAATTACTTTAAGTGTTCTAATTCTGTTAGGTGTTTAATTAATTTCAAGTATCCTAATTCTATTAGGAGTCTAGTTAATTGTGAGATGCCTAGTACTACTCTAACTTTAGTTGTTTTTAGTCTTTTTACTTTTAATCCTAGTCTAATTAACTCTCCTAGTTCTACTAGAAGTCTAATTGATATCTTACTCTAATTGAGTCTCCTAATACTACTAGGAGTCTAATTAATTCAAGTGTCCTAATCTTATTATAAATCTAGTCAATTGAGTCTCCTAATACTACTAGGAGTGTAAATATGTTAATTCTACCGAGACTAATTAGGAATATACTAATTCTATTGAAACTCTAATTTTTTTAAAATACTAATTTTATTAAAACTCTAATAAAAACTATATACCGATCTTACTGAAAATCTTAAAAAAAGGGTTTTGGCCTGCTATGCTAAGGAGGATCGGCCCCGTTCCTAAGTACCCTCCATAAGCTCCCTTAGGCAAATCAGGTGGCTAAGATTAAAGTAAACTGAATTTGAATTATAAGACGATATTTTTGGATTGAAAAGGCAATAATTTTTTGAATTATAATTATAGATTAATAAATCGGGATTTAAAATCTAGAACTATAAGGAATCGGTAAATTAGGACTAGAATCTTAAAATTTAAAGACTAAAATCGGGATCGAAATCAAAAAATCAGACCGTATGATTAAGGACTGATTCTAGGGACTAAGAACTAGAACCAGAGATTAATGATAGGACTGAAACTTGAGATTTCGGGGTAGAAGTTGAATTTAAAGTAAGACAAATTTTAATGATCGGATTAAAAACTAGTTCCAGAAACTAAGAACTGGAGCCAGGAATTGAAATTACGGATTAAAAAAGGGTGTTACTGCCTAAGAAGAAAAATTAGAACTAATAGTTAAAATCTGAGATCTAAGAACTAGAACTAAGAACTGAAATTAAAAAACTAGAAGGAAAATTATACCAAAGGCCAAGGCTGCAGAGAGGAATCTCGAAATCCTAAGCTTGAAGGCAAGGAACTCGAAACTCGAATTTTGAAGTCGTTATTTTTTGGGTTGTGGTAAGGGGGTCTATTTATAAGTACTTTACAAATTACGCGCCCTATGTGGTGCGTGTAATTAGTCGGTCAACTTTAATTATGTGCCCTATCCGGGGTGCTTAATTGAGTTGCGGGTCCTGTATCAGGCGCTTAACCACTTTGAGTCAGTGACCGACTGACTGGCTCAGCCGGGGTGTCCCAGTCTAATTTGACTAATTGTGTGCCCAATTTGGAATGCACAATCCGATTGAACGCCATACTAAGTGCGTTTAATCGTGGAGTTTTGGCGATCTTAGGAGTTAGAGACCAAGTCTGAAACAGACCAATTATGCACTAGTGATCGAGCGCATAATCCTATTGCGCGCGCTGGTTAGGACGCGCAACCGAGTCTCGAGGCGGTCAAAGGGAGGAGAAGTTTGGTTTGACAAGGACTGATTGTATGTTGGTGGTGTGGCGCTCAATTGAATTGCGTGCATGGTTCAGTGCAGGTAATTTGGGATTGTCCCGGGTTTGGGTTGGGTCCGAGGCGCAAGGCTATTGTTTCAGCTTGCGTTTTGACTATATACTATTATTTCAGTATATAGTCCCTGCCCCTAGGGTTATGGGATCTAAGCCACAGAGCTATTGTTACAGCCTGTGTTCAGCCATATACTATTATTTCAGTATATTGTCCCTACTGTAGACACTCCCATTTTGGCCTCTCAAAATATATAAATCTATTCGGTCAACCTTTGACCTCATAACTCCAATTGGGACCATATAATGAAACAATAGTATATGGCTAGACACATGCTGAAACAATAGCTCTGTGGCTCAGGCCCCATAACCCTAACTTGGGAACCATGCACTAAAATAATAGTATATGGCTGGCTGAATGCAAGCTGAAACAATAGCTCTGTAGATCAAACCCCAACGTAGGGAGACTATATATTGAAACAATAGTATATAGTCGGAATGCAGACTGAAACAATAGTCTGACATTTCAAACCCCCTAACCCTAACGTGGGAACCATGTACTGAAACAATAGCTCTGTGGCTCAGATCCTGACGTAGGGAGACTATATACTAAAATAATAGTATATAGTCGGAATGCAGGCTGAAATAATAGTCTCGCATTTTAGACCCGAACAGCCCCGAATAATGCGCCTAAAATCACGTGCGCAATTCGATTGCACTCTAAATCACACACGTGTAATCAGTCCCCTTTTCATACCAGACTTCCTTTCTCAGACCACCTCGAGACCTGATTATGTGTGCCACATGGCACACATGATTGGATTGAGCGCCCCACCACTGGTGCTCAATTGGCCTACACCCGACCAAGTCTTACCATCATTGACCCCTAAGCTTCCTCAATCAAGCGTTTCAAATGAGATGCTTAATCAGATTGTGCATTCCACACTGGGCACGCAATTAGTTCTAATGTGATTAGAACTAGGAAACTCGCTGAGCAAGTCAGCCGGTCGCTTACTAAGTCGGTGACTGACTCAAAGCGATTAAGCACCGGAAAATCGGTACATAATTCAGTTAAACACCTGAAACAAGGCGCGTAATTGAAGAAAAACCTATAAAAGCTTTTTTTAATTTCGATCCAACATAACACAATGAGAGAGAATAGACTTTTTTGGATTTTCGAAACCAGAGAACTCCGAGGACGAACCCATAGAGCAACCTAGCCATGATTTCGAGATTCAAGCTTCGAATCTTCGGGATTTCTCTCGGCAGCCTCGACGTTAGGTAATTTTTTATTCCCAACCATAGTTCTTAGTCCTTAGAGTTAGGATTCTCTTAGTTTTAATTATTAATGTTAATTCAATCTTAGACCGCAGCACCCTTTTTCAGACCGTAGTTTTAATATCTGGTTCTAGTTCGTTTCTAGAACTAGTCCTTAATCTGATGGCCCAATTCACTGACCATAGACTTAATTCTATTCTAAAATCTCAATCTCCAGTCCTATCATTAATATCTGGTTCTAGTTCGTAGTCTCTAGAACCAGTCCTTAATCATACGGCCTGATTTTCTGATTTCAGACCCGAATTCAGTCTTTAAAATTTTAAATTCTAGTTTTAATTCCTTAATTTAGTATTTCTAAAATCTCAAATATTAATTTAGTCTTTTACAGTCCTATTTTTATAATTTAAATCTTAATTATAATCCCGAAAATGACCCCAAAAATCTAAAAATACTCTTTTTAATCCAAAACTCCAATTTATTCTTAACCTCAACTACCTGATTTGCCCAAGGGAGCTTACGGAGGGTACTCAGGAACGAGGCCAATCCTCCTTAACATAGTGGGCCCAAAACCCTTTTTTAGGATTATTTTATTGCTTTAATTAGGATTAGAAAATGAAGTCCATAATTTTCTAAGATTTTTTAGCATAATTAATTTACATGCTTTATTTTGATTAGATTCTTAAAATAATTGCTCTTATTCTAATTCTAATAAAATTAGTTCCTTTATTTTAATTAGATTTTTAGTATAGTTAGTTTATTTGTTTTAATCAAATTTTTTATAAAATTAGTTTATTTGTTTTAATTAGATTTTAATAAAATTAATTCATTGCTTAAATTAAAGTCCTAGTAAAGTTAGTTCCAAATTTCAATTAGAGTTGCAGTAGAATTTCGGTACAATGAGCATGCTTAACTTAATCAGAGTTTCATTTAAATTGGTACGTTTACATTCCTAGTAGTATTAGGACACTAAATTAATTAGAATTCTAATAGGATTAGGAAACTAAATTAATTAGACACCTAATAGAATCATAGCGTTAGATTAAAGCACTATAATAGACTTACACCACTAGACTTACGATAGAATTAGGGAATCTGAATCGATTCGAATTACAATAATAATAGGGAAAGAAAGAAAAATTGAACTATCTAAATTATAAGGAAGAGCCATAACTGCAGACGTTCACAGGCGGACGATTCAGTATAAAAGTAACCCACACCCGCTCTAAAGCGTGATCATAGATGTGTTGCGACATCGTTAAATATCTGCAGCTGGCGATCACAACAAACTAGGAATCTTCCTAGAAAACCTCCCCCCCTTTTTTTTTTACTTCTAACATTCCAAACGTCGTATCGCTAGAGTCCACTTGGACAGAATTGGGCCACTGATTCAACGGGGACAGAGAGGAACCCAGAAAAAGTGCGCACCAACAGACGGGCGATCACGATGGGACATTTTTGTTGAACTCTTCCCCTTCTTTAGATAGGTAATTTAGTTTGTTTTCCTATTTTACATTCCCTCCCGTCGTTTCGAATCCCTTTAGATACATGAGTCTTCATAAAAAACTCAAGATGTCTGGCATACGAAGAGTGAGTTTAGGAGACCCACCATTGTGGGTATATCATGACAACCCCATGTACAGAGAAGAACCCCTCTGCAATTCCAACCCACGGCAACTTGAGATTAACATGACTGGTGAACAAGAGAATCCCTTCTCTACCCCACACATCAAGAATAATCATAATGGGAGAGAGGGTGGCATCGGATAAAACCTTACTGCTCAACAAATTATAGAGCTTGGTATTCAAAGGATACAAAGAGGAGATGATAACTCTGAGGAATTGCTTCAGGGATTGGCTGCCGCATATGAGACCATTAGGTCACAACAATATTCAGAAGAACGAGAATAACAGGAAAGGCCACCGCCTACCCCGAGCACAGTGTCGGTCCGTGCCACACCATTGAGACAACCTGCTCACACATTCTTCAACGAGGACTCCCCAGACAAAGTCTGCTCACGGTTTGCTCCAAAAGACAGCACTATTAAAATTGAAGATCTCCCTAAAATGCTCGATGAATACATGGCCAAAAGGGAACGCCCTGGTCACTCATTTGGGTTCAAAAATTTTTGTCGAGATGTCGAATTTAACTTGCCAATAGGATTTAAGCCGTCGAAATTTACCAAATATAATGGCACCGAAAATCCGAACCACCACTTGGCCCTCTTTTGCAACGATTATCAACCCATACATGATAATCAAGGACTTCTCATCCATTACTTTCAACGCTCATTAGAAGGAGAAGCTCTAGATTGGTTCACGGGGCTCCCGCTCTATAAGATAGAAACATTTGATAAATTAGTCGATTAATTCCTAGACCAATACAAGCACTTAAGCCAAGAGACAGTCAGTCTCAGCGATCTAATGGCGGCCAAGCAAGGGCCCGATGAGAAATTTACTGAATTTATCTCCAGGTGGAGAAAACTCACTGCCAGGACCGACACGTTAATGAAAGAGAAAGATTCGGTTGATATTATTATCGACAATACTAGAGAACCGTTGAAGAGCACACTTGTCATAAGTGATTGCCCTGACTTCATTGCACTCTACTCCCGGGCAGCCCGACTAGCACGACACATTAAAGGCGGAGACCTCGCCCTGTCCATAGTCACATCGAAAGTAGGCTCTTCTAGTGAATCAAAGTTAAAAATTAATAAGAAAGCCTCAGGAACTAAATAAGTTAACACCGTTGTCAACCAAGGACAAAACCCCGAAAACGGAAATTTTCAATCAAAAAATTTTAGGCAAAATCAAAATCAACAACGATACACAAACCAAAACCAAAGTACTAATCAACAAAGATATGTGAACCAAAACCAAGGCCAGAACCAAAATTAGGGCCAATACTAGAATAGGAACCAATATCCCAATACCTACCAGAACCAAAATACGATGTAGAATCGACTGGCCCACGCGTCGAACTATAATAACGTACCCCCACCGCAAAACTTCAACCCAGCTAGAGGCCCCTACCAGTCGAGGCGGGAACACTATCCCCCTTTACCTGATATAATCTCTAATATTTTCTATCTCCTTAGCACTCAGAATCTCCTCTGATTCTCACAGAAAAGACCTCGGCCCTGGCCGACAAATCTAGATTATAGCAAATACTGTGTATTCCATCGATACGCGGGGCATAATCTAGAGGACTGCTAGGTCCTCCAGGATGTAATCTATGACATGAATGACCAAAATCAAATCGACTGGGAAGCGCTTAGGAATCCTAACCCTAGCAATAACCAACCCTAACAAAATTTAGGGATCATTAGTAACCCCATGCCTAACCACAACCAATCGACACCGGCTCAGGTCACCACCATAGATCTCTCCGGTCGATCCTCCTTCCAACACTTCACCTTAATCACTCGCATCCCACCTTCTAGTACTTTTGCTATCCCTACTAGAGTTCCTTTACCGTTGCATACCTCAGCCTTGATCACTCGAATAGCCCCGTCGAGTCCACCTCCTCACCTGAAATTCGCTCAGATACGAGTCCACTCCTTTAGGGCCTGAAGAACATTCCTCCATAGTCACCCATCAAAACCATCAACCCCTCCAAATCCTAAGCCAACACCATTGCCACTCCCTTCGTCTGATTCTGAGCCTGAGTATGGAGACCATGTTCTTCAAACTACAGCCCAAATTATCGCGTGGGTAGAAAGTGCCACCCGAAAGAATCCGAACCTAGAAAATGAAACAAAGACTGAGTGTTCACTAAACATAGAAGAAAGTAAGCGAGAAGAACATCCTAACCCGTGTGAGACACTAGTCTCCGCTTTCCTAGAAGAAGAAGATTATACACAGTACCTCCCACCTTTGAGCGGCACCATGCAAGTACGCGCTCCAACCTCGAATTTCACTCACTTCACAAATACATCGATGTCGAGCCACACCGGGTTTGGTCAACAACCGACTTACCCGATTCTTAAATCAAGAACCAATTACCCACCTCCGTCGTTCCCTCGAAATAAAGATTTCACGAACATACAACCAACAGAGGGGAACGAGCAAGAAAGAGAAGCTAGCTTGCCGCCCCCACCTCACATTGTCCCTCCACCAATCCTTGCGCCTCAACCACTCCAACTACCAGCACCTAAGGCTTATCGGTCAGGCAAAGAAATTACACTCGAGCTAGGGCAAGAATATGACCTTCTAAGACATCTTCAAAAGATCCTGACCCAAATATCAATATTTAAACTTATCAAAAAATCTGCTGACCATCACCGGTTGTTGATAAGGACACTTGAGGACACACAAGTGGATGAGGGCGCAACATTATATGAGCTACACCAAATCACCTCGGTCATGGCGCAACCCCCGGCACTCACTTTCTCAGATGCAGACATGCCTAAAGAGTCGCTCCGTATAAGTGCAACTCCTATATACCTTATGGTCATAATCAGAGGATTCTCCGTACCCCATGCATTGGTCGATACGGTAATAGGACTCAATATCTGTCCTCTCACGACATTGAAGATACTCGAATACACAGAGCAGGATGTCAGACCCTCCACACTATCACTTATAGCTTATGACTGCTTGCGTCGTTTCGTCTAAGGAACTATCAAACTCCAGGTTTGCCTTGAACTTGTGACAAAGGATGTCACTTTCCATATTTCTAATTCTGCTAGTACATATAATCTTATCTTAGAAAGAAAATGGTTAGAGTCAATAAAAGTCGTCGCGTCCACATACCATCAATGCGTCAAATTCTCGTACGAGGACTCCATTGTCGGTATATACGCTGATGCACCCCTCCAGGAGATGGACACTGATTATGTCGCAAGCATTTTAACAACCCATGATTTCGTATTGAATATAGGCCACATTCAGAAGGCCCAAATCCTTGATGAGACAACCATTGCGGAAGTCCGTCCTCCTACCCCTCCTAATTCTCCCCCAACGCGTCAATGAAAATTAATGAGAAGAGAGGTTGGCCTAGACCTCGCCAAACTTTATAACATCAACCCCACCACGATAAAAGGGTGGGACCTCATATACAACTTGGATACATCCCCCACACCAGACTTGGTAAAAACAAGCAAGGTCGCATTGGACCTGTCGTCTCAACGAAAATATGCAAGCACATAGGGTTAGGTTACCAATCCCATGGCTCACGACCCGACTTGTTCCCTACCTCACTAAAATGGTCGCTATACGACCACTTCGTCTATGGGACTACCGAGAAAATGGATGTACCAAGGCAGAGAGAGGTATCCTTCACTAAACCCAAGAAGCAGATATCGAATGAATGGTTAAAGCATTTAACGATTTGACGAATCTAAACGTGATATTGATGAACCGTTCAAAGGAGTCAAACCTTTGTTTAACACTAAGGGGTTTACAGAAGAGAGAAAGGGAGAACCTTCCAAACTTGAGCTGTAAGTAGAAGATTGGGAATCCACTGACGACGAAGATTTTCACATAGCTGCCTTACAAGATAGTGAAGAGTACTTACATCTAACATGGGAAGAGGATGACACCCCATAAGGGAATCTTAGCTCGCATAGCATCTGCCTCGGCCTTGGCCTTGGAGGATGGGAAGGCCCATGGGACTCCCTGTGTATCGCTCACCCATATCAACCCTGCTGTAGGGCATGCACCAACATATTGGAACGCTTTGCTAGCTGCCGATATTTCGCAATCGTAGGATCGAATGACTCTAACCTCATAATAATAGAAGCAAGTATCGACCCTCCAACTCGGCTACTAGCGCAAGAAGAAGAAAATTCCAACTGTTATCTGGTTGACCCAGGGGGAAACACCCCCCTCGCCCTCGTTGACTTCGAAGATGAACTTGAACTAGACACTCCTCCATCCCCAGACGTGCCACAACTCCAAATATTTTGGAAACCTCTCGAGGAAGAATGACAACCCCCTCCGAGTGACGAAGAGGACTACTGGATAGACCTCTCTACACTCGAGCTAGTGGAGAGGGCCAACCTAAGACTCCAAGCATGGTCAGATCAAGAAGACGACTTTAATACTAGCCTCGAATCTGACCCAGAAGGGTGGGAGTGCCCTTGGGGGTCTCCCTACATTTCTCACCACTAGCAGCCTCGTTGTCGAGTATGCGCACTTATCCTAGCATATTATGAAGTTCAAGGGAAAGAGCTCGCTACCCCTGATAATCCCTTAGGAGATCACCCTCAACGGAAAGATCAATCGTATTATAATTCAGAAGATGATAGTTAGACTGATTACGATCTCCAGAGATTCTTCGAAGAGGAGGCAATCAATATGATAGAGGAAATTCAAACGTCAATACCACTGCCACCGGCATCGCTTATTCAAAAGGTCTCATCAGGTGAGGACTTCAAAAAAAAAATGTCAAATTCAGAACAAACCCACATTTCTTGAAGAATCGCTCGAACGACTGCAGCAGCCGTCTCGCTCCCTCAATTAGAGGAAGCAACTCTCTCGGCACCATTTAAGGCGACCGACCCTGTACCATATCTACTATCGAAAATTTAAAAAATACGAAAAGAAGAAAACCCTAAAAATTTAGAAATACAAAATCCAAAAAAATCTGAAAACCCCAGAAAAGAAAGGGAACCCTTTGTTCCAAGCCAATTTTAAGGCCAACAAGGAGACTTCTCTCCTAAGACTTTTACCCCGTCTCCTAAATGAAGACGCAAGGCATCCAAGCTAAACAACAAGCTGGTGATCATACCAGATGAAATACTTCACAACTTTGAGAAGAGGATTAATAACCTTGACCTTCACCTAACCAAAGATCTCTCAGTCATAAATTGTACCGATGAAGGGCTACCTTTCATAAAATCAAATCCCCAATGTAACAATTTTGTAGTATATGAGCTTGTCGAAGATGAAGAAGAAACACCAGTCCCCGAGGAGGCACAGGACTTCCAACGGGTTATCAAGCATTTCGACGAGCAAACTCAAGCTACTACTGAACCCACAGAAGAAATCAACTTTGGCACTGAAGAGAAATCCAAGAAGCTACTAATTAATGCAATGCTTAATTCTAAAGAACGTTAATAAATCGTACGGGTCCTATAAGAGCACCTCGACTCCTTTGCATGGTCCTATGAAGATATGCCTGGCTTATACCCAAGTTTAGTAGAGCATCGTCTCGTCTTGGAACCTGATGTAAAGGCTGTTAAGCAGAAACTTCGTAGGATGCACCCACAAACTACCCTTCAAGTTAAAGAGGAGTTTGACAAATTACACAAGGCCCAATTCATCCAAGTCATCCTCTACCCCAAGTGGGTCGCCAATATAGTACATGTCGCCAAGAAAGATGGTAGAGCGTAGGTTTGCATTGACTTTCGAAACCTCAACCAGGCATGCCAAAAAGACAACTTCCCACTTTCGCACATTGACACTCTAGTCGACAACACCGCTGGACATGAGATGTTATCCTTTATAGACGGTTTCTCTGGGTATAATCAGATCAAATTAGCAAAGTCTGACCAAGAGAAGACTTCTTTCACTATACCATGGGGAACTTATTGTTACGTTATCATGCCTTTCTAGCTCAAGAACTCAAGAGCCACGTATCAACACGCCATGATGGCTATTTTTTACGACATGATGCATAAATGTATAGAAGTCTATGTTGATGACATATTAGTGAAGTCTCAAACACGGGCAGGACATGTTGAAGCACTCCGACTGGTGTTAAAAAGAGCTAAAAAATATCAGCTAAAAATGAACCCGAAGAAATGTGTCTTCGGAGTCACCTCTGAAAAATTACTCGGTTTTATAGTCAGCAAGTGAGGGATCGAAGTCAAGCCTATGAAAGTCAGAGCCATCCTTGAGATGCCACCTCCCAATAATATCAAAGAGTTACGAGGCTTGATAGGAAGATTGCAATTCATCAGGAGATTTATCTCCCAACATTCAGACAGATGTGATCCTTTCTACAGACTACTTAAAGGAGGAACTAAGTACAAATGGGATGACCAGTGCCGACAAGACTTTGAAAACATCAAGAAATACCTCCTTAACCCGCCAATACTATAGCCACTAGTTCCTAAAAGACCCTTAATCTTATACCTCATAGTGAACGATAAAGCAATGGGAGTAATCCTGAAATAATATGAAGAAGATGGCAAGAAAGAGAAGGATATCTTCTACCTTAGTAGGACGATGGTCGAGTACGAACGAAAATACACTTCGATGGAGAAGACCTATCTCATGCTGGTGTGGGCCTCAACCAAATTACGGCAATACTTCGGAGCACATAAGATACTAGTACTAGCCCGAATGGACCCTCTGAAGTAGGTATTTGAAAAGCCTACAACATCAGGAAAGATCGCTCACTGGCATATGCTCTTGCAAGAATTCGATATCACTTATGTCACGTAGAAGTCGATCAAAGGATAATTGATTGTTGATTACTTCGCATATCTCCCACTCCTGAGCAATGAGCCCATACACGTGAATTTTTCCTATAAAAACCTACTCACAATTCATAACGAAGAGCCCGATAAAACCGCATGGACCCTTTACTTCGACGGTGCTCTAAATCACAAAGGAAAAGGCATCGGGATAGTCCTCCTAAGCCCGGAAGGAGTTGTCATATCTAAGGCTTTTCAACTAGATTTCTCTGTCACTAATAATGTCGCAGAATATGAAGCTTTCATAGCTAGACTGTGAGCAGCATTACAATTAGGCGTTAAACAGTTAAAAACCAACGGCGACTCCAAGCTAGTAATCTTACAAGTCATAGGAGAATGAAAAACTAAGGAAATGAGACTGACGGCATACCTAGAAACCGCTCAATATTTAGTAAAGAAATTTGAACAAATTTTTTCACGCATATCCCTAGATTAGAAAATTAGCTCGCAGACTCTCTTGTCATGTTAGCCTCGGTCATCTAAATATCCATCGAACAAAGTACCAAGACCTTCTTCATTGAAAAATTAACAATACCCGCTCACGAGGTAGCATGAACTGTCAAAAGAGAATTACCAATCCCCCCACGAGCACAGGACCAAAAGAAGCAATCACTCTGAAAAATCACATCAACTCAGAAATCGAAGTCGCTATGTTCATATTTGAAAGATCACTAACCGACGATGGACATTCATGGTATTTTGATATCTGAAATTTCTTGAAGCATCAACACGTCCCCCCATATGCTACGAAAATCGAATGGAAGATTATAAGGAACCGATACGTCCGATTCTGCATACTCGGCGAAACATTATACAAAGAAGCCTTCACCAAAGGAGTACTGATATGATGTGTCACAACCACCGAAGGATAATACATCATCCGAGAAGCACATGCTAGTGCCAGTGGCGCCCACACCAGTAGACAGAGACTCGTCAATCAAATCACATGACAAGGGTACTTCTAGCCGACAATGATAAGAGACTGCCACCTCTACATCCAATTCTGCAAGTAATGTCAAGAACACGTCGCACTCATCAAAGCTCCATCAGTTGCATTGAACACTATGACCTCGTTGTCGCCATTCTCGATGTGGGCCTTCGACGTCATCGAACCTTTCACAGACACAGTCGGGAACACTCACAAGCACGCATTTATACTTACGACAATAGAATACTACACTAAATGGGCTGAAGCTGAATTCTATGTCAGAATCATCGCTTCAACACTCGTAAGGTTTATCGTTCGAAATATCATCACCAGGTTTGGAGTATCCAGAATGTTCGTTACCGACAACGATCCACAATTCATCGCAAAGAAGACGAAGAAATTTTGCAAGAAGTTCAGCATCGATCTGCGCCACTCATCACTGTTCTACCCCTAAGGCAATGGACAAGCATAAGCTACAAACAAAATACTGATTCAAATATTGAAACGCACAGTAGAAATAAGTAATGGAGCCGACTAGCCTGAACGACTACCAGAAGCACTCTGGGCCTATAAGACCTCTATTCGTATGACCACTAGCCAAACTCCCTACCTCCTTACCTACGAGATAGAGGCAGTCTTACCATATGAGATACAAGTATCATCCTTACGAGTTCAACTCAATGATGAGCTATCCTTAGACGAGAGGAGAATTTTCCTACTCACGCAGCTAGAGCAACATGATGAAATACGTCTAAGGGTAGCTGATCACACTCAGGTATATCAGAGGAGAGTGGCCAGGACTTACGATATGAAAGTCCTTAAATGAACCTTTAATATTGGAGAATTAGTCTTGAAGAAAATCATGCCTTTCAAGCACGCCTATCCGAAAGGAAAACTGAAACTGAATTGGGAAGGCCCTTACGTTATAACAGCCACATACCCTAAAAATGCATACAAATTGGCAAACAAAGATAGGGAAGAACTCCCTAGCCCTTTGAACGCCATGTACTTTAGAAAATACTACCCTTAGTCCTGTGATCGTCACATCTCGTGGTTGAATACTTATACTTATCACCCCTGTAGTCATCACGACCCATTCATTGGTCGTACGTCATCAATTCTCAGAATATCCTTAAGACTTTTAGTTTATCGCCCACTTTCTCACTCGGGCAATCTGATTGAAGGACTAGTGACCTATCTAACCTCTTTCAAAAGTATAAGTAACACTCGATTCTCATTTCCCCTTCCCCCGCCATTGGAGGAGATATTAAAGCAAAAAAAATGGCGATGCTAGATTCAATCAAGACTCATTATTCTTGTACTAGCAGGATGCTTTCAAATATATATATATATATATATATATATAATCGAGCGAGAGCATTACGGCGAATGAACAAGTCAATGAGCTCAAGGAAGCATAAGCTGGCCGTGAGGACATCTCTAGTACTTTACTAGAAGCGTATAAGCAAGCTACGAGGGCATCCCTGATGTCCCTATACTATTAGATGTCGTCATAAGGTGGCGGGAGGAGGACAAACTCCTGCTAACCATAGAATGTGAGATCTTGATGGTACCGAAACATGACGAAGAGCCCGATCATGGCACCTCGTATCCCCCTGAGAAAAAGATTGTTACTCACCCCTTTTGGAAAGCCTTAGATACAAACTATTCCCTACATCACTGAGCCTTACCCCCCTCTTCTATTTTTATTTTGAACGATAAATCAAAGGCCTTATAGGATGTTCCTAGAAATGAAATCGAAAATCGATGACTGATGACTGATGCAATCACTCGCTATACTTACCATACTTCTCCCTAATAATCATGGGATAGGACGACCATCACCCTAAAGTAAACCCCCACATACGACTAACCTAATCAAAGAGACCTCCCTCGGTTCGATGACAATATCGATCAACCCTTTTCTTCAAAACTAACTCACCAAATACCCATGATTTCTTATGAACCCAAAGTGCTCATCTAAAATCCAAAAAAGCTCCATTGCATCTAGACACTGGGGCATTTTTTTTTTATCAGAAGAAGAATCACCTTAGAAGCGTCGATTCGTCCACAAAGAAGATGTGAGATAACGAAGTCACCATTCGGAGAATGCCACCGAAGATACTATACTGCCAACCCTACCACGCTCCTACATTGGAGCATTTTTATTTATTATTTATTATTTATTTTGTATCTTAGTTATTTGCTTTCCCTATTGCATTATTTTTCTTTAAAAAAAAAAACAAGAAAAAAAAAGGAGCATATGTTCATCTTTTACTACCAAGCCCCGGTCTTAGACACTCACCCCCTTGACAACTAGCAAGGGGGAGAACAAAAATTATTGATAGTATTATCTTTACATGTGCAGATACAAACCAACCTTCAACCATCACCGGCCAGCTCAGGAAGCATCCAAGTCCCAATGACGATTGACGACGCTAAAGAAACTAAAAGAAAAGTAGATGCAAGAGGTAAATAAAAAAAAGAGCAACTGATCTGGTACATCTAAACCAAACATCTATATATATATATATATATATATATATATATCAAAGTTTTCTTTTCCTTTAGATTTGTCACCGGGGGCATGCCCCCTATATGTACAACTCACACACAGACAGTAAAAAAAATAATAAATACACACCCCTACTCCCTACGCCGCTGCTGGGATGGACGAGCGCTATTGTCCCCAGTATCATCAGCTCGGAGGTCCGTAGACTGATCCTCCAAAAACACAATCTCGACACTCGAAGTCGCGGAACCTCTAGACAACGTGGCCCTGCTATAAAATCCCCCTCGCTCATCTGACTAACAAATCGCCTCAATCACGAATGAGGAGCATACCCCGCAAGAATGTCACGAACGATCGAATCCTCAGGAACATCACCCCTAACACGATCACGAGACGTGTGATGAGACTGCCCAGCCGAGGAACTCGTAGCCCTCGACTTCGATCCACCAAGCTGACTAGCCAACCTACGCACCCCTCGCTCACCCCTCGTCAGACGATACTACAGCCAATCCAGGGACACCTATATCTCCGCCCACGTCATCCAATGTGCTACCTCTAGTGCCTCAGTCTGAGTCCTCTGCATGACCATCATCTCAAAAAATAGGTCTTCGCAATTCTGCGTCTCCCCAAGGATCTGTCTCGCCTCAAGAGTGGCACGTGCTCGCGCCGCCTCTAGACACGCCTCCTCAAGTTGGCAAACCTGCATAAGCAGACCAAGTTAAAGAAAACTAATATATATATATATATATGAACATAAAAAAAAGAACAATAAAAAAAGGGAAGGAGAGAACCATATCAGATCTAGCCTCTCCTCCAGAAGGCGCTCAACTGTCGCAGCGGTCACTGGATTAGCAGGAGGTGTGGAAGGGACAACAAACGTAGGCGGCTGCAATAATGAGAACAAGCAAATGCATCAGATAACACTATAATGACAAATAAACTACAAACATAATAACTAAAACATACCTAAGAAGGAATGGGAATAGACTCTTGAGGGGGAGCCTCAGGAGCAGAGTCTGGAACAGCCTGCGCAGAGAACTAAACAAGCTAACACAAAATATGTCAGAATAAATAGAATGAAATAACCTAAATTGAAGAACACCACACCAGAAACTATACCTGACTCTCCGGGCATAGAGAGGTAGCAGTCGCCTCCCTTGTCTAAAGATCCTCGGCAACCCGACGTTGAAATACCACACAATGTTTGTAAACTATTAAAAAAGTAAAATAATAACACCCAACAAACTAATGCAATGACACAAACAAGATAAGAGATTGAATGGAAATTATCTAATGCTCTAGCTCAGCCCAAAGCTGAGCCATCCCTGGATCCTCCCGACTTGAGGAAGCAACTGAAGACAGATCAAACACAGGAGTGGGACCTCGGGCAGCAAGTTCAGCTCTCTACAAATAATAATAAACACATCAGTGGGCGAATTCACGTTAACAATCAAACAAAACTTTATTCATATAGACACTTACCAATCGATCAATCTCAGATCGCAGACTAGCCGCTACCTCTTGGTCAGCTTATTGCTGACTACGAAAAACTCCAGCAAGGCCTCCTGGCGGGCAACCTCGGCCTCCCTCTCAGACTGTCCAAGATAAAAAGAGACACCACAACCATGTCAAAATGACCAGAAGACCAAGTCCACATAATATAAAAACTAATAAATTAACTCACCAGGAGCCGTCGAGTCTCTGCTAGCCGAGCCCCTAACTCATCCTCCGCTACCCTAGCCTGAGCCATTGAGAGGACCAAGGAGTGTAGCATCTCCTCATCCGGACGAGGAGTACACCCCATTTGCTCCATCACCCTATGGAGAGCATCTATCGCCCCCCGCATGCTTGTTGTGAGATGGCCCTGCTCCAATGCAGCCAGCCTCTCCCTCAATGCCGACGCTGACTCCGGCTCGCCGATCGTGAAAGGGACGTGTGAAGAGGCGCCCACCACCCAATGCACTAAACCATCTCCTATACTCGGGCATCCGCCTCGCCACACATCCCTATGACCCTAGTCCCCCTAGCTCTAAAATCTGCTATCTGAAGCGCCATCCGCTCCGCAAAGTTTCGGCCAGGGGGGCCGATCATCCTCTTCGCCACCCTATGGCGAATCTCCGGAGGGATCCCAGAGCAAGCCCCAGCTGCCGCACCACCCGAGATAGGTGGATCCTCTCCACCCTCTCAAAATAATGGACCCATATGTCCACGTCGAAGAAGGGCTGACCAGACTAGATCACTGGCACACCTGCATCCTCCTCGACCACGTACGACCTTCAAATCACCTAACCAAATAAGCAAGCCAACCCATCAATGAATCCTCAGATCCCAAAAAAAAAAAAACTAAAATAAAATGAAACAAAAATGTACACATGATGATATATATACCTACCCCGCGTGCATATCCTCGAAAAGGCCATGCGCGATCTGAAGATTCGAAGACCAGCGACGACCCCTCAACGCTTCCCTCCACACGCACATCAGCGGGAACGTGAACGTCACTTCCAATGGAACTCTCGAACGAAGAAACGTGAAATGATTATACACCCAAAACTTAAAAAAAATAACACAAAAGAGAAATGCTAAATAGATGTTACTACTAAACGACAAGAAAAAAAAAAACTAGAGACGTCATGACACTAACTAACTAAAACTCACCTAGAGGAAGGGAAGGAAACCTCTGATCGTCGCGACACCGTCCTCGACGATAAAGCTGCTCATAGAGATGTGCCAATGCGGCCGCACCCCACACGTAAGTGGGACCCGATCCAAGTCCCTGAGAACCATCAGAAATAACCCGGTGATGCATCCCCGAGTCGAAGAAGAAAAAAGTACCGCACAGAGGAAGTGCATTAAGAACTCTTGGAGCACTTTATCCGCAGCCAACCCCAGCTCAACCACGGACTCCCGACCCGCTACCACCACACAACGCGCCTCAGAAGATGCCCTTGCTTTCGAATGATACCTCGGAGGGACGAAACCACTAGCAAACGTATCGAAGAACCAGGTGACTCGAACTACACTCGGCCCCAATCCACTCGACCTATATGGTACACCCAAGATCTCCTTGCACACTGCCAAATACTCTCCCGCCATCCACCCCGTGATCGGCTCGCCCTCAAAACAAAGATCAGTGATGCGGCCCAGTCCGCTGGAGTCAGCAACATCATGCCAACTGGAAAGAGAAGCACCTGATGCGCCTCCCTCCACCTCTCTAGAATCACCGCAATCAAGCCACGATCGACTTTAAAGGGCTCTAGCTCCAGGATCGGCCCGAAGTCAAAAGATACCAACCACGCTCGCTGGAACTCCGGTAAGGCGCGAAACCAAGTATGAGACTCGATCCACGCCGAGCTGATAGCCAGCTGCGAGAGCTCCTATTGAATGAAACACAAGTAAAAGAAAATAAGACTAATACGCATACCCATGACGAAAGACGAGCACATATTTAAAGCTAAAAGCAAAAGAGATATGCTCCAAAAATATAATAACAACTCATAAAGAATACACAAAACATGATAAGAACCACTGAACTCAAACATGACCTATCTCTAGATGCCGTCATGATGCATGAGTGAGCACACAATCAATAATCGATGCAGGTTTGACATAAATTAAAAGGGTTTCTATATTCGAACAAGTCTATGTCATAACCTAAATGCCTAAGATATGTCGAGAAACTCTTGCTCAAGGGTACCTACCCGGCCTTGAGCAAAAAAATCCTCTAGTGGGAAGTGTTTGCGATCCCGATGCTCCTCACCCTGGTGCTCCTCAGCCCCCTCATCTCTAGCTCTATCACCCTCAGCCCTCTCACCCTCCTCCTCAATTATACCCTGCTCAATCTCAAGTACCTCCTCCCTGACCTCTATCTGGTCGACCTCTGGTAACTCCTCTCCAACTATCTCCCCAACGACAGCATCAGTTCGAGCCTCGGACGTCTCACCTACCTCTCCCATCATCATCCTCTCCAACTCAGAAGCAGTAAGATCATGCCCACCAATACCCTCACCCTCCATCCTAGAACGAAGAACTCAAAAAACTAGAAAGAACGGAAGAAACGATGCCTAAAATGGACGACCGAATCGCGAGATATCATAAAAACATAAAAAATAGAGCACTAGGAAACTAGAGAATCGAAGACCAAAATGGATAGCGCGAGAAGAATGGGGCATGTTTGAACAGTTTATAAGACCTGGCTGAATCGCGTGCTTGAATGCACGCGCTCAACGGAATCACACACCATGGTCCCTGCGCTTAATTTGGATCAAGCGCCCATCCTCAAGCGCTTAAACTGATTGTCACCCGCTCAACCTAACCAGACCACCTGGTTGCACGTCGTCCATCAGGCGCGTAATTACTTCAAGCGTCCGAATCTGAGCGCGTGAATGTCAACAATCGCTGCAACAGTGACCAGCCACCTCCTTAATCCTGCGCCCCATACCATGCGTGGAATTCGATTAAACGACCGATCGCCGGCGCTTAATGACCTTCCGAACCTTCGAAATGCATGGTCCCATGTCGGCATGCAATTAGATTATGCGCCCATAGTAAACCGCGTAATCCCCCAGAAACACAAAAGAAAATATGCCCATAACAGCAAGTTCATAGGCCCAAATTAGGAGACTTCTAACACTAATTACCAACCCAAATTACGCTCCTTGCTAAGACCAATCCAAAAACACTTCTGTTGAAAAAAATACACACCTCAAAAAGTGAAAAAAAAAGTGCCCCCCATCACTTACACACTTCAACTAAGACTAAACTAAAAAAAAAAACAAAAAGATGCCCCCCATCATTCATGCACTTAAACTAAACTAAATTAAACCAAAAAATGCTGCTCCCAACACACCCTAGATCAAAATAATAAATAAATAAGAGCATATCAAATTTAAATAAATAAGCATCACACTCAAAACAAGTTTAAGCAAGCTACCAAATAAACCAAACCAAGATTTACTAGATAGAAATTACCAAAAATGAAATAAAAACATAATCACTTCATAAATAAGAAGAATAATTACAAAACACACAGAGGGCATACCCTCTGAATTTACAACTTAAAACAAGAAATCTAAAATCAGCATGTTCAGGCAATGATTGAATTCGGATTTATTCGGGAAACAAGAAATCTCAGAGAAGCCCGAAGAAGGAACACACCCTGAACGAATTCTAACGATGACAGCCTCTTCCCCTTGCCCCGAGCTAGCAGAAAAGAAAGAGTGGCTCACGGAAAGCCACCCAGGACCTGTAGGATCCACCGTTGGGAGCTCACCTTAGAAACTCTAAAAAGGAGGAGCAACTAACACTGGATTCGCAGAGCCTACCGAGGAAAAATAGGCATCGGTCACGAGAACTCTAACCATGCCTTATCCTTGGGTTTCCTTTCTACCACCTTCTTCTCCTCCACCTCTTCCCTTAGCATGGCAGCAGTTCGACTGCTATCTTGTATTCCCAATCCCGTCCATTCTTAATAATTCGCTTAATAATCACGACCCTTCGGGTTCAATACCCAAGAGACAAAAGAGAAAGAAAGAAAAGACATTAATAAAAAAAATGCCCTAAACCACAAAAAAAGAAATGCCCCAAACTTTTAATTCTAAACTTAAAATGTAATTCCCAAAACAACAAGAACCCAGAGCCTTTAGCTCACACATGTATAAACTATGTCTCCTATACCATAAAATAACAAGTGTCACACCTTTAAACCCTTTCAATCTAATTAAATCCAAACCAAACACTTACCCCTAGGAAGCACAATCCCCCCAAGCCTAGACAAACCAATAGGATTTAAACAATTAACAACCATCCAGAACCTTTGAAAACTCACACCCTTTTAAGTGTCATGGTGAATCAAACGAAAGACCATAACTCAAGTTGAATCAAACCTAAGGCCAAAACCAAGTACCTTAAACTTTAAACATTAAACCAAAAAAACTCTCTAAAGTGAGACCTTAACTTGTTTGGGACCAGAAAAATGCCCCCAACAAACATAACAGAGCCAAGTAAACTCTCTATACAAGTCCCGACAAAGCAAATTAATCTTGGGATAAACCCTCAATAAATTCGGAATGAATCCAAAACCCTTAGATAAATCCTAAACTAAGTCAAACAAATCAAATAGACCTAACCAATCCATTAATAAGTTTAACAGAAAATAAATAGACACAATAAATAAATAATATAATACATCATCTCTTCATTTAAAACCAAAAATCTTTACAAGAATCACCGGAGGCATACCTCCTGAACTTACAACCCAAAACGAAAACCTAGAACCTAACTTGCAACCTAAAATGAAAATCAGAGACCAAGCGAGGAGCAGTACCCGACATGGAACATCCAATCAAAGGCTTTAGGAAGGATTGGTTGGGAAACACATCCCTCCACTTTTTACTTCTTCTCTTCCACCATCTTCATCTCCTCCGCCACCGCCTCCTCAACACAGCCTTCACTGCTCCCTAAAAGGGATCGATGTAAAGACTAGCGCCCTCATTCCCAATACCGCCCATTCCCAGAATAGTGACACTCCCGAGCATCACCTTAGGACGAAGATCACGCGAAATAATGAACAGAGAAAGAAACGACATCTCAATCAGACAGTTAGATCATCCGATATCGCTAACATACGAATTTTAGAACCTAAGAGATCCAAAAAAAGTAAAACTCGAGACTAAACTAGTAAATAGAGTACGGACTTAATCATGTGCCAAGACACGCGCGCTTAACTTGATCATGCGCGACACATACAGCGCACAATTCAAACACATGCCTTAATCGAAGCGCGCAAATAAGCTATCGCCTGTGCCAATCGCGCAACGCTCAGATCACGTGCTCGTTACAGACCGCGCTACCCTATCAAATAACTTACACACGCCATGCAATATGAAAGGTCACCCGTACAGTGACCTGGTGACTCCTCAATCACGCGTCATGATGAAAGCGCATAATACAATCACATGGAAACTCAGACACGCAGAAATAACCCTTTGAACCTATGATCGCATGCCCGAAAATAGGCGCGCAATCATATTATGCGGTATGTCCCAAGCACGCAATACCCGAACTAGTCAACCCTCACACCTTTTCACCCCATCTTGACCAAAATTCTCCTATCCCATTGCATGGCCTCACACGTTGTTAAAAAAAGAATGACATAGCCACTTACCCTTCTCCCATCATGCAGCCCTACGGGGAGCATCAACCGCCCCCTAGTCCCATCGCGGCAAGACTACATCCCTTACCATAACACCCTCACAAGGAGAACCCCATCGCGTAACCCCGTCACACACATCCTATCACGATAAGGCACACACATGATACCACCTCAATATCCAGTCCCATCGCAATAAATTAGCCATGCCCTCACATCCCATCAATGAAAGCCAAAAGCAAATCTCCCAAAAATGTGGGCACACCGCCCAAAAATGAAGCCAATCATAACAATCACAATGTGATTTTCTTACACAACCCCAAGATATGCCAAAGAAAGAAATAAGACACACTTATCACGCAAATATCCTACCAGCGTCACATCGCTAACTACGTTCGGCCAATATTACATCACAAACATCACTACCTGAAAATGAAAAAAAGCTTAGACAATACCTGCCATGCCGTATGATGAAAAGGGAGAAAGCTCGATCGTCTCCCATCGCCGAAGCAAGGAGCTCTCTCTCTCTCTCTCGAATTGAGCCTCATGTCCCACCAGGACTCATCCAACACACAACCAAAGAAAGGGAGAATCCCCAAGTCCCATTGCGACATCACTTCTCTAAGACATTTCATCACACCGGCAACCGCCAAGCTCTTTCGCAGTAGACATGAAGAAAAGAAAGAATCTCCAAAGTCCCCTCGCAACACTACGGCACCACCAGACCGTACAAGCTATGCACAATTCAGGTAAGTATCACCCCTAGGTAAGTACTATCCACTTTTCAATTACTTGATATTTCTTCCAAAATATATAATTAGCTATGATTAAATCAAATATTTTCAAAACCCATCTCTCTCGACTCGTGAATCATTGTAGTCCTCCCATAAAAGACAATCATCAGTATTTACCGAGAAGGTTAGATAGAGTATCCGGCATGCCAAGTGTCGTCTTGACAACCACATAAACGGTCGGATCCATAAATCCTGTACCGGTGGCTCTGCTCAGTGATATCTTGGAAGCCAAATTTTCTAAAGATTTACAACCGAATTGATCTTAAGTTAAGAACTCCCAAAATTTCAAAACCCCTTACTCCCAAAATATATTTTTTTTACTTTTAAAAACCAAAAAAACCTCAAACTTTAAAAAAAAAAAAAAAAAAAATCTCTTATTCCCAAAACCAGAAAAAGAAAAAGAAACCAAAAAAATAATAAACGAAGTGACTCACTCACCTATCAAAAATTTACTTCAATTACCAGCCCAAACCAGCCATTTCCCTGGGAAATCGAACAACGAGTATATTTAATCTAAGAACTTACAAACACCTATTAGAAAATAAATGCCAGATGCGCATTGGTGTGAGCAATGACGTGTCCGGTCTGACATGACTTGCAAAAGCCTTTGACATTATATTGCATTGTATTATTATTGGTCCCTGGACTTATTTATGGATATTTGTATGACACCCCCCGGTACCTCAACTGTGTCATACCCCTCTATTTGACTGCCCCTTGCAGCAGGTCACGACATGCGGTGGGATGCCCCTTAGATCCACAGATTAGGATATGGTGATTCTCCATTTCGTTTGACTGTCACTCACAACAGATCGTGCCACACGACGGGATGCCCCTTGCACCCGTAAAATAGGATATGCTGACTTCCCCTGTTGACTGTCTATGATAGCTAGTCACGATATGCGATGGGATCGCCCCTGGGCATCCACGATATGGAACACGCCTTTTGACAGCTACCACTGGGCCCCTGAATGCTCCATTTTAGCTTGCGCTGATAGATAGGAAAGCCAAGCATGTCATGTCAGCATCTCTAGTTCACATTTAAGATTTTCCAAGAGAAACGAGAAGACACCTCGAATGACGGGTGTCTACTTCTTCGATGCTATTGGTGCGCACTTTTTCTGGGTTCCTCTCGATCCCCGTTGAATCAGTGGCTCCAATTTTGTCCAAGTGGACTCTAGCGAAGCGGCGTTCGGAGTGTTAGAATTAAAGGGTTTTCTAGGAAGGTACTTAGTTTATTGCGATCGCCAGCTACAGATGTTTAACAACACTGTAACATGTCAATGATCACTCTTTAGAGTGGGTGTGGGTTACTTCTTTACTGAATCGTCCACCTGCGAACGTCAGCAGCTATGTATTTTCTTATAATTTAGATAGTTTAATTTTTCTTCCCTTCCCCTGTTATTATTGTAGTTCTAATCAGTTTAAACTTTCCAATTCTCTTGTGATTCTAGTATGTAGGAATTTATTATGGTTTATTTAATTTAGTATTCTAATTCTATCTAGAGTCTAATTAATTTTAGTTTCCAAGCACTACTAGAATTCTAATTAATATAGTGTCCTACTACTACTAAAAGTTCAATTAACATCGGTCTCCTAATTATACTAGGAGTGCTGGTGTATTAATTTTATTGAATCTTTAATTAAACCAAGCATGCTAGTTATACTGAAATTCTAAGTAAAGCACGTATACTAGTTGTACCAGAATTCTAATTGAAATAGAGAACTAGTTTTACTAAAACTCTAATTTAAGCAATGAATTA
Source organism: Chloranthus sessilifolius (assembly GCA_021018995.1). Classification (NCBI taxonomy): domain Eukaryota; kingdom Viridiplantae; phylum Streptophyta; class Magnoliopsida; order Chloranthales; family Chloranthaceae; genus Chloranthus; species Chloranthus sessilifolius. The sequence continues at coordinate 23,812,579 of CM037597.1, read as the reverse complement.
ATTTTATATGAATAAAATAGAAAAATCTAATTGAGAGAAACAAACTAATTTGATTAAAATTCTGATTAGAGCAATGAATTAATTGTACTTGAAATCTAATTAAAGCAATGAATTAATCATACTAAATTCTAATTTAAATAAAGGACTGATTTGACTAGAATTATAATCAAAGCAATGGATTAATTATACTAAGATTCTAATTGGAATAAAAGGACTGATTACTAATACTGGGGTCTAATAAGGCGAGGAATTAACTATGCTAGAATTACCTAATTAAAAATAAAGGAACTAATTTTATTGGAGTTCTAATCGAAGCAATTATTCTAAGGATTTAATTAAAATAAAGCATGTACGTTGACTATACTAAAATTTTAAGAAGAAATTATGGAACTGATATTATAATCCTAATCAAAGCAACTAAGTAATTCTAAAAAAAAAGGGGGTTTGGGCCCGCTATGCTAAGGAGGATTGGCCTCGTTCCCGAGTACCCTCTGTAAGCTCCCTTGGGCAAATCGGGTGGCTGAGACTACAGATAAATCAGATTTTAGATTATAAAATAGTATTTTTTTGGATTTTTTAGAGTCGATTTCAGAGTAATAATTATGAATGAAATTGAGAAACTAGAAATATAGAAACTAAAATTAATATTTAGGATTTTTAGAAATATTAAACTAAGAAATTTAAATTTAAATTTAAATTTCTAGGACTGAATTCGGGTCCAAAATCAGAAAATCAGACCATATGATTAAAGACTGATTCTAGAATCCAAGGACTAGAATCAGAAATTAATGATAGGACTGAAAATTGAGATTTTAGAACGGAATTAAATCCTAGGGTCGATAAATTGGACCATCGGATTTAGGACTGGTTCTAAATTCGGAGAACTAGAACCAAATATAAAAAATTTGCAGTCTGAAAAAGGGTGCTACGGTTTCGGACTAAAAATTAAAACTAAGAGAAAGATTCTCAGTCTAAAACTAACATTTTTACCTAGGACAGAAGCTGCGGAGAGAAACCTTGAAGATTCTATGCTTGAATTTTGAAATCATGGTTAGGTTGCTCTATATACTCATTCTCGGAGTTCTCTAGTTTTGGAATTCCAAAAAAAGTTGTTCTCTCTCGCTCTCCTCCCCTCTCTTTTTTTTAGTCAAAATCAAAAAAAGCTTTTATAGGTTTTTCTTCAATTAAACGTCATGTTTCAAGCGTTTAATAAAATTGCACACCGATCTTCCATGCTTAATTGCTTTGAGTCAATCACCGACTCAGTGAGCGACCGGCTAACTTGCTCAGCGAGTTTCCTAGTCCTAATAGCATTAGAACTAATTGCGCGCTCATTTTGAGGTGCGTAATCCAATTAAGCACCACTCTCAAAGTGTTTAATCGAGAAAACTTAGGGATCAAGGACGGTAAGGCTAGGCTGAGCGTAGGCCAATTGCGCGTCGGTGATGGGGCACTCAATCTGATCGCGTGTCTCATGATAGATGGGTGATCGAGTCTCGATTTGGTCTAGGAAAAAAAAGTTTGGTCTGAGAAGGGACTGATTGCGCGCTTGTGATATGGCGTGCAATCGAATTGAGCGCTTGGTTTTAGGCGCTTAATTCGGGGTTGTTTGGGTCCGGGTCGGACTTGAAATGCCAAGCTACTGTTTCAGCCTGCATTTTAATTATATACTATTATTTCAGTATATAGTCTCCCTATATTAGGATCTGAGCCACAGAGCTATTATTTTAGCCTATGTTCAGCCATATACTATTATTTTAGTACATGGTTCCCACGTCGGGGGTATGGGGCCTGAGCCACAGAACTATTGTTTCAGTTTGTGTCCAGCCATATACTATTATTTCAGTATATGGTCCCACATTAGGGTTATGGGCCTGAAATGTGAGACTATTATTTCAGTCTGCATTCTGACTATATACTATTATTTTAATATATAGTCTCCCTACGTCGGGATCTGAGCCACCAAGCTATTATTTCAGTATATGATTCCCACGTCAGGGGTATGGGGCCTGAGCCACAGAACTATTATTTCAGCTTGTGTCCAACCATATATTATTATTTCAGTATATAGTCCCATGTCAGGGTTATAAGGTCAAAGGTTGATCGAACAAATTTGTATATTTCAAGAGAGCAAACTAGGGATTTCTACAAATGCCCCTCTTCAGTGAGCTCTTGCGAAGTAAGAACGCGTCGAAGAAGTAGGCACCCCTCATTCGAGGTGTCTTCTCGTTTCTCTTGGGAAATCACAAATGTGAAGTTGGGATGCTTACATGATATGCTTGGCTTTCTTATCTATCAACGCAAGCTAAAATAGAGCATTTGAAGGGTAAATGATATCTGTCGAAGGGCACATTCCTAGTATGTGGGTGCATGGCACATCCCGTCGCATGGCACGGGCTAACAAAGGGATTTTATGCAATCGAGGTATCAAGGCATCAATCAAATATTCAAAACAAGGTCCAGGGACCGATAATAATAAAATGAAGTATCATGTAAATATCGAAGGCTTTTGCAAGTCATGTCAGACCGAGCGCGTCATTACTCACACCAATGCGTGTCAGGCGTTCCTTTTCCAATAGGCATTTGTAAGTTCTTAGATTAAATATACTAGGGGAATGGCCGGTTTGGGTTGGTAATTGAGGTGGGGGTCTTGTAAGGTGTACTTAATTGAATTCTGCGCAGTGGCACGTGCGCTTGATTCATCTAGAGTCGGCCTCTAAGTTGGGAATTCTAGTGCTAATATGTCTGAACAAACGATTCTGCGCCGTGGAGTGTACGCTTGATCCAATTCTGCATAGTGGGATATGCGCTTGATTGTGAGTTCAGGGGTCTTAGGAGTTAAAGGTCAGGTTTAAGTATAATTTATTATGCGCGGGTAATGGGGCGCTTAATCAATTTTTTTTTATATTTAAAGAAAAGGTGAGTTGGGTCTATTTATCTTTTTACTTTGTTCTTCTTTTCTTCTCTGTCTTTTATTTATTTATTTATTTTATTTTTTAGTAAGGGGATTTTAAAAATTCGGGGGTTTTAAAATTTTAAAATTTTAGGGATTTTAACTTAAGATCAATTCGATGGTAAAATAGCAAAAAATGTGGCTTTCGAGATATCGCTGAGCAGATCTACCGGTATAGGATTTATGGACCCGACCATTATTGTGGTTGTTAAGACAATACTTGACATCTCGTATACTCCGTCTAACCTTATCGGTGAGTACTGATGATTGTCTCTTATGGGAGGACTACAGTAATTCGCGAGTCGAGAGAGACGGGTTTTGAAAATATTTGACTTAATCATAGCTAACTATATATTTACGAGGAATATCGAGTAAAATAAAAAAGTGGGTAGCACTTACTTGGGGGTGATACTTACCTGGATTGTACGTAGCTTGTACGGTCTGGTGGCGCTGTAGCGTCGCAATTGGACTTTGGAGATTCCTTCTCTTCAGGTCTGCTATGGCAGGGCTTGGTGATTATGATGTGATGTCTTGGGAGAAATGATATCGAGATGGGACCTGGGGATTCTCCCTTTCTTTGGCTGTGTGCTAGGTGAGTCCTAGTGGGACATGGGGATCAATTCGGGAGAGAGAGAGAGCCCTTTGCCTTAGCGATGGGATATGATTAATCTTTCCCTCTTTTCTTCATACGGTGTGGCATGTGCTGTCTGAGCTTTTTTTTGGAACTTACGTTCGCAATGGGATGTCAACTGAGCGTAGTTAGCGATAGCGTGCTCGCATTCTTGGGAGATTTGCTTTTGGCTTCTCACGATGGGACATGAAGGTATGGTTAATTTAATATGATGGGACTGGATATTGAGGTGATATCACATGTGTACACGTTATCGCGATGGGGATGGGTGCTGTCGATGCTTCCTTCTCATGCAAGGGTATGCGATAGGACGGGTGAATTTTGATCAAAGTGTGATGCAAAGTCAGGCATTGAGCGCCTAGTTTAGGTCGCTTAATACGATTGCAAGCCTATTTTCGAGCGTGCGATCTCAGGCTTGAGGGGCCGTTTACACTCATGTAAGTGTGCGTATGATTGTGTTATGCGCTATAACCGTAGCACGTGATCGAGGTGTCACCAAGTCAATGTACGGATGACCTTTCAAGTCGTGTGGCGACAGTGTGTCGTTTGATAAATTTGCACTGTTCATGGCGGTTGTCATTCTTCCTCTAGGGATTTCTCAAATATCTAAAGTTGTGGTGCATCCAGAGACTGGGAAGTATCTAGTTCGAGTTCCTCCTCGAACTCTATAAGGGTGACATGAGTTTCTTCTTTTATAGTCATCCGTCGAATCTCTCATAGGATACCCCTTTCGCATAGTATTAGGACGAATACGCACAAGTTACAATATAGTGTCTCTGGGTAAGGACAACAGCGTGGGCACCGCCAATGATGGAGTATGGGTCGATAGTCGAATTCATCGTCAGATCCTGAATCTTCATTCTGGGATCGGTTAATTTCCCCAAGTAATTTCAAGCGTTCTGTCCTTAGGTGATCTTCTAATTCAATGTCAGTAAGGTTACTCCAGTTGTCTTATTCTTTACTCTATATCGAAAGCCAGTCCTCTTCCGCGGACAGATGAGACTAGGGCAATTGGGAAGTTTTTGGGGCATACAATTCTGGTTCTCCCTCATTCTCTAGTGTTGCGATGTGGATCTCTTCCTCGTTGCTTGACCCTCAGTCTTCTATGTGTGATGTAAACTCCAGAGATTCTTCCATTCTTTCTTCCATAGATTGCTCAGTATCGAACAGGGGTCCGACTCCTTCGAGTGGTTTGTCGACGTCGTCATTTAGGATTGTCAGATCCACGAATGCCCTAGCCATTTGCTCAATCTCGGCTTCCTATAATTTTGTAAGGGGTATTTCTTTTCGTTTTTATATGTCAGCTTTTTCGGTAGTCTCATAGACGAAGTGGTCGTACAGAGACCATTTCGGAGAGGTAGGCAATATATCAGTTTGTTGTTTGTCTGACTCATAACCTAATCCAATGTGCTTACGAATTTTCTTTTAGACAACAGGCCTTATGTGGCCTTACTTGTTCTTGCCAAGCCTGGTGTGAGGAACATATCCTAGTTGGTACATGAGGTCCTACCCTTTTATTGCAGTAGGATTGAGGTCATAGAGTTTGGCTAGGTTAGGGCTAGCCTCTCTTCTTGTTAATTTTGGTTGATGCATCGGAGGAGGGCTAGGAGGGCTGACTTCTGCGACAGTTGCCTCATTGAGGAATCGCGTCCTCTTGATATGGCCGGTGTTCAACACAGAGTCATGGGCTATAGGGATACTCACTATGTAATCAGTGTCTATTTCCTGGAGAGGTGCGTTGGCATATATGCGAATAATAGAATCTTCATATAAATACTTGACACATTGATGGTATGTGGATGCCACAGCCTTCATGGATTCTAACCATTTCCTACCTAGGATAATATTATAAGTGCCAGAGGAGCCGGATACATGGAAGGTGACATCCTTTGTTACGGATCACAGGTGGACCTGAAGCTTGATAGGGCCCTTGACGAAATGACGTGAGCTGTTGTAGGCTATGAGGGATAGGGCTGAAAGCCTAATGTCTTATTCTGTGTACTCAAGCGTCTTTAGTGTAGTGATAGGAAAAATATTTAGTCCTTCTCCGGTGTCGACTAGTACATGGGATACAGAGAATCCCCTGATTATAGCTGTTAAGTATATGGGAGCTGAACTTCCTCGGAGCGACTCCTTAGGCATGTCTGCATCTGTGAAGGTAAGTGCTGGAGGTTGTGTCATAACTAAGGCAATTTGATGCAGTTCGTCAGGGTAGTATCTACATCTACTTGTGTGTCTTCTAATATATTAATTAGTAGTCGATGGTGATCAGGCAACTTCTTGATGAGTTTCAGGATTGATATCTGGGCTGAGATATTCTGGAGATGTTGTAGGAGATCATACTTCTGTCCTGCTTCGAGTGTAGCCTCTTTACCTGGCCGATGAGCCTTGTGTACGGGTGGTTGGGAAGGCTGAGGTGCGAGAATTGGTAGAGGAATAATGTGAGGCAGGAGAGGTACGTTAGTCTCTTTTTCTCTTACATTTTTTTCCAGTGGTTGTGCATTCATAGGCTTCTTATCCAGAGAAAACAGTGGTGGTGGATAGTTAGTTCCTGATTTAAGGATTGGGCAAGTTGGTTGTTGACTGAGCTAGGAAGCGCTTGGCGCCGATGTATTAGTTTTAGTGTTAAGCGCGAAAGGGATGAAATTCGAAGAAGGGATGCGTATTTGTGCCAGGCCGCTCCACGGTGGGAGGTACTGTGTGTAATCTTCTTCCTCCAGGAAGGCAGAGATCAACATTTCTTCTTTGGCCAATTCTTCTTTTGAATGTTTTATCTCTATCGCCGATGGGCGCTCTCCAATTGTCTTCTCACATTGTCAACTAACAATGTTCTTGGTGACACTGTCTACCCATGTTGTGATTTGTTCTGTGATTTAAAGGACATGGTCCTAGTATTCTGGTTCAAAGTCGGATGAGGGAAGTAGTGATGATGTTGGCTCGGGATTTGTTGGGATTGGAGGTACTGGCGGGTGATTATGAAGGAAGGGCCTTCGAACCCTAAAGGACTGAACTCATACCTGAGTGAAATTCGGATAGGGAGGTGGATTCGGAGGGGCGACCCGTGTAATAAGGGTCGAGGGATGTGGGGTTAGAAATTTCCTACGAGGTTAGTGGGGGTGCTAACAGGTTGGAGGTGGGTGATCAAGGTGGAAGGTTGGAAAGAGGGTCGACCGGGAAGGTCTACCGTAGTGACGTGGGCTGGTCCACCTAGGTTGTGGTTTGGCATGGGATTGTTAATAATCCCTAGGTTCTGGAGTGGTTGGTTATTATTGGGGTTAGAGTTCTTGAGTGCTTCCCAGCCGATTTGATTTCGATCATTCATGTCATAGATTACGTCCTGAAGGACCCAGCAGTCTTCCAAATTGTATCCCGCATATCGATGGAATGCACAATACTTGTTATAATCCAGGTTCGTCAGTCATGGACGGGGAAGTTCCTACAAAAATCTAATAAGTTTTTAAGTGTTGAGGAGGCAAAAAATGTTAGGAATGATAACAGGCACTGGAGGATAGTGTTCCCATCTCGGCTGGTAGGGCCCCCTGGTTTGTTAGTTAAAGTTTTACAGTGGAGGTACATTGTTGTAGTTTTGGCTGTTGGTGGGCTGATTCTGTGTTGTATTCTAGTTTTGGTAAGTGTTGGGATATTGATTCCTATTTTGATATTGTCCTTGATTTTGATCCTGGCCTTGGGTTTGATTTGGATATCTCTGTTGATTTAGGCCTGGTTCTGGTTTGTGTATCGTTGATGGCCGTAGTTCTGTCCGAAGTTCCTTGGCTGAAAGTTTTCGTTTCCTGAATTATGTCCCTGATCAGCAATAGTATTAACTTGCTCAATTCCTTATGCTTTCTTATTATTTTTCAACTTCAATTCACCTGAAGAGCCTGCTTTTGATGTAACTATGGACAGGGTGAGGTCCCCGCCTTTAATGTGTCATGCCAAACAAGAGGCTCGGAATGAAGTGTTGTAAAATCGGGGCGGTCGCTTATGCCAAGTGTACTTTTTGAGGGCTCTCTAGTGTTATCGATGATAATGTTGACCGAGTCTTTCTCCTTCATTGAGGTACCAGTCCTAGCAGCAAGTTTCCTCCATGTTGTGATGAAATCAACAATATCTTCGTCAAGTTCCTGCTTTGCGGCCATAAGATCGCTAAGGCTGACCATTTCCTGGATCAGGTGTTTATATTGGTCGAGGAATTGATCGGCTAGGCCATCGAACATATCTATCTTATGCAGCGGTAGTCCTGCGAATAAGTCTAGAGCTTCTCCTTCTAATGATCGCTAGAAATAGTGGATGAGAAGCCCTTGATTATGGTGTATGGACCGACAGTCGTTGCAGAAAAGGGTCAGATGGTGATTTGGATTCCCAATACCGTTGTACTTATTGAATTTCGACGATTTGAATCCTGCTGGTAAGTTAAATTCGAGTTCTCAGTAAAACTTGTCGAAACCAAATGAGAGTCCAGGGTGTTCCCTCTTAGCCATACATTCGTCAAGCATCTTAAGAAGATCTTCGATTCTTACAGTGGCGTCTCTTTGGGCAGTCCGCAAGTGAGCTCTGTCTTGTGGATTTTCATTGAAGAGGGTGCGAGCGGCCAGTCTTAGGGGTGACACTTGGGCCGATATCGTGCTTGGCATAGGTGGCAACCTCTTGCTCTCTAGTCGTTATCGTTCATCTGAGTCTCCTCGTCCCTTGACCGTCTCATATGCAGCAGCCAATCCTTGGAGCAATTCTTCAACGTCATCGTCTCCTTTTTGTATTCTCTAAATGCTGAGCCCTACGATCTGTCGGGCTGTGAGGTTTTATCCACTACTGCTTTTCCCTCTGCTATGGTTATTGTTAGGGTTTGGGTAGAAAAGGGGTTCTCTTGGTCACCGACCATGTTAATCTCCGGTTGTTGGTTTAAATCGTGGGGTGATTCTTCCTCATAGCAGAGGATCTCCTAACCTTAATCTCCATAGCGGAGGATCCCCTAACCTCGTAGGGGTTCGCTATGGGATTATTGTGGTATCCCCATAGCGGAGGATCTCCTAACCTCAATCTCCGTATCCCGGATATCTCGATTCTTTGGCAGAGGTTCATATACTCTTCGCTTTTTTTTTTGTATCTTCTATTTTATTTATTTATTTGCAACTGGTTAAAAGAACGTAAACTACAACAAAATAGAACTAAGAATCTAGGTAAGAGCGACTTTGACAATAAGAGGTCCCATCGCGATCGCCAGTCTGTTGGTACGCATTTTTTCTGAGTTCCTTTCGATCCCCAAAATTAGTGGCCCAATTCAGTCCCAAGTAAACTCTAGCGATGGGTGGTGGAGTGATTAATTAGAAAATAATAAGTGTTAAAATTAAAGAGGTAAATTCATGAAGAAAATACCTGGTCCGTTGCGATCATCGGCTGCAGATATTTATCGACACTGCAACACATCACTGATCACGCTTGTGAGGAGGTGAGGGTTCCTTCTTTACTGAATCGTCCGCCAGCCAACGTCACCAGCACTAGGTCACTCGGATGTCTAGATAACAACCTATTCTCCTTTTGTTGTGTTGATTAATTAAGTTAAGTTTCCTGATTCTACTGGGAGTCTAATTATGCGTAGAATTCTTAGTACTATCCTGACTTCAACTATTCTTTTGGTCTTTTGCTTTTAGTTTGAGTAACTCTCTTAATTATATTTGACTAATCTGAATTTTCTACTACTGTTATGAGTCTAGTTATTTCTTATGTCTTACTTCTACTAGGATCTAATTACTTTAAGTATTCTAATTCTGTTAGGTGTTTAATCAATTTCAAGTATCCTAATTCTATTAGGAGTCCAGTTAATTGTGAGATGCCTAGTACTACTCTAACTTTAGTTGTTTTTGGTCTTTTTACTTTTAATCCTAATCTAATTAACTCTCCTAGTTATACTAGAAGTCTAATTGATATCTTAATCTAATTGAATCTCCTAATACTACTAGGAGTCTAATTAATTTAAGTGTCCTAATCTTATTAGAAATCTAGTCAATTGAGTCTCTTAATACTACTAGGAGTGCAAATATGTTAATTCTACGGAGACTAATTAGGAATATACTAATTCTATTAAAACTCTAATTTTAAAAAATACTAATTTTATTAAAAATCTAATAAAAATATATATTGATCTTACTAAAAATCTTTAAAAAAGGGTTTTGGCCCGGTATTCTAAGGAGGATCGGCCCCATTCCCAGGTACCCTCCATAAGCTCCCTTGGGCAAATCAGGTGGCTAAGATTAAAGTAAACTGAATTTGAATTATAAGACGATATTTTTGGATTAAAAAGGCAATAATTTTGGGATTATAATTATGGATTAATAAATCAGGATTTAAAATTTAGAATTATAAGGAATCGATAAATTAGGACTAGAATCTAAAATTTAAAGACTGAAATCGGGATCGAAATCAGAAAATCAGACCGTATGATTAAGGACTGGTTTTAGGGACTAAGAATTAGAACCATAGATTAATGATAGGACCGAAACTTGAGATTTTGGGGTAGAAGTAGAATTTAAAGTAAGACGGATTTTAGTGACCAGATCAAAAACTGGTTTCAAAAACTAAGAATTGGAGCCAGGTATTGAAATTACAGTTTAAAAAAGAGTGTTACTGCCTAAGACTGAAAATTAGAACTAATAGTTAAAATCTGAGATCTAAGAACTGAAAATTAAATAACTAGAAGGAAAATTATACCAAAGGTCGGGGCTGCAGAGAGGAATCTCGAAATCCTAAGCTTGAAGGCAAGGAACTCGAAACTCGAATCTCAAAGTCATTATTGCTTTTTGGGTCGTGGTAAGCGGGTCTATTTATAGGTATTTTACTAATTACGCACCTTGTGTAGTGCATGTAATTAGTCGGTCAACTTTAATTACGCACCTGTATCAGGTGCCACTTTGAGTCGGTGACTGACTCAATAAGTGATCGGTTGACTGGCTCAGCCAGGGTGTCCCAGTCCTAGTCTGATTAGACTAATTGCACGCCCAGTTTAGAATGCACAATCTGATTGAACGCTATACTAAGTGCGTTTAATCGTGGAGTTTTTGCGATCTTAGGAGTTAGAGACCAGGTCCGAAATGGACCAATTATGCACTGGTGACTGAGCGCATAATCCGATTGCGCGCGCTGGTTAGGGCACACAACTGAGTCTCGAGGAGGTTAAAGGGAGGGGAATTTTGGTCTGACAAGGCCCGATTGTGCGCTGGTGGTGTGGCGCTCAATCGAATTGCGTGCATGGTTCAGTGCGCGTAATTCGGGATTGTCCCAAGTCTGGGTCGGGTCCGAGGTGCAAGGCTATTGTTTCACCCTATGTTTCAGCTATATACTATTATTTTAGTATATAATCCCCACCCCTAGGGTTATGGGATCTAAACCACATATCTATTGTTTCAGCCATATACTATTGTTTTAGTATATGGTCCCTACCTTTATAAGATCTAAGTCACAAAGCTATTGTTTCAGCCTGTGCTTAGCCATATACTATTATTTCAGTATATGGTCCCCGCGTTAGGGTTACAAAATCCTCGGAGAAGGTAAGTCATTTTCGAAGATTCACAGTTGAGGTCAAAGGTTGACCTAACAAACTTATATACTCTGAGAGGGCAAAATGGGTGTGTCTACAAGGTGCTCCCCATGGAGACACACTCGACAGAATAAAACCTCTCTCGAATTAACTCTTGCAACTGTTCCTTTAACGTGTGGCACTCAGCACCAACGTGATCCAATGTCTCATGTTGGAGATTACTAGCGTTCATCCGCCTCGGACCGACCCGCTTACTTTAACGTGTGGCACTCATAGCCAACAAGTTGTTAAATGGAAATGGAGCTTCCTAACTGCTCCTTGCCATCCATGGCAATGGTGCTCTCAGCACCACGTGATCCAACGTCACATGTTGGAGTCACTAACGTTCATCCATCCTGGACCGACCCACTATCGCAACGTATAGCCCTCATGGGCAACAACCATCGCAAAGTGAGAACGGAGCATCCCCCATGCTCCATGCCGACATGGCAACGGTGCTCTCAGCACCTGTGTGACTCAACGTCCCATGTTGAAAGTCACCAGCGTCCATCCACCTCGGACCAGCCCGATAACTCAACGCGTGGCTCACATGGCCAACTAGCGTCGAGTTCCTTTTTCGCGACATAAAACCCAGCAGTACCATCCCTCTACGTGTGACTTCAATCGCATCGCTATCGCAGACGAGCAACTCAACTGCACCCAAGTAACTCTGGTTGTCACAAAATCAGAGCGCACCTGTTCGCTCTAGCTCACCATTGTAGTCCCAATCGGAACAGTCTGGCTCTGATCGGGAAACCCGATAAGTCCTCAGGGAAAACGTCGGGAAACTCACAGGCGATCGGGATGTCAAAAATGTCGACCTTCTGATCCTTTTTTCCTTGTATGAACGTAAGGTATCCTTGGCATCCCTTATTGCTCAGTAATTCGACTCGAATTGTGGATATGAAAGGTACAATGGCTGGTTGAATGCCAATAAATTTGAATGGCCTACCCCTCTTGGGGTAGAGAGTGACTACTTGTGTTTAGAGTAACATCAGATCAGTCATTGTTTGGCAATGTGCCATGGTGACGATGACTAATCGGCACACGGTTTTCGTACTCACCGAATTTCTCGTTGGTGTAGAGATAGTTAAGACAAAGTCTAAATGCTCAGTTGTGAAGCTTATCTCCGTGGTAAAGTTTGGTATAATAAATGAATGTGTAGACCCTGGGTGTATCAACACCAGTGCCTTGTGGCTACATATGTCACCTTGTTTGCTCAAGCGGAAGACACCTAGATCCAACAAACACTATCAAATTAGTCACTTATACGACGTGTTATGGTATGAAGTATAATGATTGTAGGGATTATTTTATTTATGCACCTTCTTCTTCTAAAATGCGAGAAAATAAATTGACAATCCCAGGAAAAATATACCTTGGATGACTTCATTGCCGGCTCGGGCACCATGTGTGGAAACTACGTATGCCCGGCCCTGTATCGTGGGCCATGTAGACCTTAGATTTGGCATTGTAGTGTTTGCAACACCTTTCATTTCCAAGCAATCTCTGATGCAGTGCCCCATTTGTCCACATTTAAAATAGGCTCCCGTGGTTTTACAACATTCCTCGGTTTTATGTGGTCTCCCACATTTTGCACATACAACTGATGGTGTGGACGAAGCGGTACAAGAAACTGTTTGTTGTGTCTTTACTACACCCATGTTTGTCGGACCTGATGTATTGAAAGGTCTTGGAGGTCTTCGGGGTAGAGGCGGAAAAGTTGTTGGATCAAAAGACCTCGTCGATGTCGTAGGGGGGGTTAGGCTGTGACGGTGGCGGCATCAAATACCTTGGCCTCTTGCTGGCCAGCTCTACACTCGTCATTTGATATTGAGCATTTCTATTCCTCGTTTGCTCATCTCTTGCTCTATATAGATCCTCGATGTCCCTTTCTGCAATGAGAGCTAATCTCACTACCCTCTTATAAGTGGCTGCCTCGAATAATGATATTCTTCCTCTAATGGCTGGTTTGAGATTGTACTCGAATTTCTGTGTTTTCATCAACTCGGTGGCTACTAATGCTGGTGTGAATCATGACAAACGAGTAAATTAGGTCTCGTATTCTGGCACACTCATTTAACCTTGCACCAAGTTTGCAAATTGGATCTCTAATTGTCGTCTCTCTGTCGCCGGAAAGTACTTCTCATGGAAGACTGCAGTAATTTCTACCCAAATCCAGGGCATCCCTGGAGCTCATGTTCTCTCAACTGATTTCCATCACTGGTCCGCTTCACCCTCGAGTTAGAATGAAGCCCAACTCACCTTCTTCTCTTTCGTACAGCGGACTCGCTGTAGTACCTTCTCAATTTGATTTAACCAACTCTCAACCTCCATCGAATCGGCTTGCCCATAAAAATTCGAAGGTCTCAACCTCCGGAAGTCTTGGAACTCACATGGCTGCCTTCTTTCAGCCAGTACCGCCATGGTGTTCACCATGCTTTCAAGTAGTTGTTGGTTATTCCCAGTGTTATTCTCAGCCTGATTTTCTCCGTCTAAGGCATTGCCCAGGTTGTTTCCAACTCCGGAGGTACGATTGTTGTTACCTAGAGGAATTGTATTCGGGGGTGTGGTGATCCCTTTACCATTAGTCACACCATCGGTGGGCCCAATCCTTGGTCTTCCCCCTCTAGGAGGCATGTTGACCTGCCATGACCAAGCAAACATCAAGTCAGGTCGAGTTAAGACTATTAGTCTTAGGGTCGAAACCTAATAACTAGACCTAAAGCCATTGTTTCTAACCTACGTCATAGCTCTATATGCCCATAAGACTTAAAGCTTAGGCTTTGATACCACCTGTGACAACCCAGGTTTCCTTACCACAAAACCTGCACCGTCGGATCACACAAAAGATCCGAATTACAGTGATGCTATGGTATCGATGTGCAAGCATCACCTCCTGACAACTCGATCTTTCCTCGCCTTTAAACAACAGGAAGAATCAGGCCATCACATAATGGTAAGCTCACAAGTGCGGAAGTAAAGTGTGCAAGACGGAAGCAAAACAGAGCTATAGCGAGAGGAAAATGGCAAAATAACTCGCAAAACAACTAACTACCATATACACATGCCCTAAAAGGAACTATACATTCACCGATGAATGTCGTCCCTCATCCAAACAGTGGATCAGAATATACTATTGTATTTAATTACATGTCCTCACTATACTGTTTCTCAAAAGAGATCTCAAAAACAAACTATCCAAACTCCACTCAAGCAACTAGGGGAATTGCTCCTCAGGCAAGTCCTCCTTTGCATTAGGATTGTAATTCGAGTCGTCCTCTTGCTCCGGATCTCTCTCAAAATGAACTCCTATAGCTGTGACGTATAGTCGAGGAGTGAGCTTCATCCAAGCTCAATAGGGAATAACAAATGCTAAATTACAATTTATCATTCTCATTCATAAATCTTGATGCATAAAATAGAAATACATGATTAAAGCAAGAATTTCTTTAGCTAAAAGTCAAACTAAATCTTTCATGAATGCAAATAATCGAGTTTTCAAATAATGCATAAAAGATCAAGCAAGCGTATCAAAAACGTAGGGACCCATCAAGCGAGTACATTACAAGAACATGTAACAAAGATCACAATCATGCAAATATCAAGTCGTCAAGCCCTTGAGCTACGTTAACAGGGTTACTTGAACCGAGGCATCGAGCCCCTGAGCTATGTTAACAGGGTCACTCAATTCAAGAAGCCAGGCCCCTGAGCTATGTTAACAGGGTCGCTTGGATCGAGACAGATTGCCAAGCCCCTGAGCAAGTTAGCAGGGTCACTTGAGCCGGATTGCCAAGCCCCTGAGCAAGTTAGCATGGTCACTTGAGCCATTACCAAGCCCCTGAGTAAGTTAGCAAGGTCACTTGAACCGGATCTCACAATCGCAGAGGCACGAATTCATGACACGAGTCACATAACATATACACGATTCATCAACAAAAATTCACTTAGCAAATCAAGCACATGATATATATCAGAGATGAGGTAAACAAGCGGAAAACAATGACATAAATCAATTATAGAGTTTGGAATGCGTATCGAAGTCATGCAATATCATATCAGGATACGTGTACAAAAACATACAAATCAAGTGTGTAAATCCAAGAATTTTACTCTTCAAAACGTGGCAATATTCTTATTTAGCAGTTATAGAAAACATCAATAACATGAACTTCAAAAGAAAACACGGATTCGGCGAGACGTTCTTCCCTACCTTAAGTCACGTCAAGCACACATGTCGGTTCTAGCGCGCTTAGTCAAGGCATTTCCCCGTGTGTTTCTCCTAAATCACAAGGCCCAATACATGTCTTAATCATTTGGATTTAGCACGTTTAATTACATATGGGCCCACAAGCACACGAGTGAATTTAAACTAAGACAGAGCTTCCCACTTGAGCGTGGTTCATTACTGCTCGAGCGTACTCCAGTGGCACCTACAAAACACGCTCAAGCGGTTCTTACCCAAGCGAAATAAGCCTAGGATTCCCGCTCGAGCGTAGGCTTCAGGTCCTTTCCTGCTCGAGCGTCTTCGTTCCCGCTCGAGCAATTTTCTCAGCACAAACCTCCAATCACCGGGCGGTTTTATCCCGAGCGATTTTGGCCTATAATTCTCGCTCGAGCGGAGGCTTCAGGTGATTTTCCGCTCGAGCGGCTCTAATTCACGCTCATGCGTACTTCTCAGATTTGTCCTCTTTAACAATTCAACACCTCTGCTCAGGCTGGCACCTATGGCTTCTCAATTCGTCTCAAGACCCATCACACACACCCTAAACAAGTCACCACTCGGTTGTGCAATTTCCCTTTCAACACATCCAGTTACACACTGCATTCTCACACATTTACGAGTTTTTAAAACATGCTAAACATACTAATTATCCCCAATTTCGGAGCACATGTAGGAGTTCCAACGATCGAACCAAGATGCATTCATTTTCGCGATTCCCATGCGTTCGATCAGTGGAAATCTTTGCATGCGGCTTCAATTATCAACAATCGATATCAAGACTCGAATTCTAAAACAAATCGCATGCGTTACGAAGGTTACCTTTATTAGCTTCCTCGTATGTGGAGATCTACAACTTGCCGGCATCGGATTAACACTGTCGGAGCGTCAATCCTATGATTCGTTCGATGCTCTTCTCCTTAATCAGGTGAACCGCTGAGTGTGGGGTTCTCAATGGTTGGAGAGAACAATTCCTATTTGAGCGAAACGAGTTTCGGAAGAGATCTAAGGGTTGGGTTTACAAAGAACCAGGCAAGGAGAAGGGCTATGGCTTCTCTTTCTCTCTCGTTTCCCCTCGAGTTGCAGCAGCTGGCTCCTCTTTATGCAATGATTTCACTACAAAAAAAGAAAGACTATTAGCGGCAGCCATAAACTGCCACTCTGAACAAAAAATCTATCGTTAATACCCTTGCCGCTAATAGTCTTAATAATTTTTTTGTTAATAGCGGCACTGTTTGGCTGCAAAAAACTGCCGCTAATAGTCTTATTTTTTGTAGTGTTTGCATGGATACATGAGGAGGTGGCTAAATAGAAGGTGATTTGGGTTGGGTGTATAGCTCATGTACACAAAGGTTGTGTATACATCCATCACTTGGCTCTAATTTCATGGGCCGTAGTGCCCCGTTTCACATGGGTCTTGGCTCACATGACTTCTAATGGGTCTAAAAGAAATGTGGGTTCAAACGGGTCTTGAGTGACTAGCTTTTCTACTAGCACATGCATTCAAGGCGGCCCAAAAAGGGATTTAATTCCCACTAGACCCAAGATGGGTTGGGTTTCCAACAGGGTCTGTGGGTTTAGGTCCAAATAGGTTTCAATCCAAAAAGTCCCCATATGGGTCTCAAGGGTAATAGTTTCTCATGGGTCTCGAATGACCAGCTTTCAAATGGGTCAAGTGGACTAGTTTCCAAGTGGATACCTTCTGCTCAAGGTCCAATGATCGGTGACACATCACGTGTTCCAAATTACCAGCGCGTGATTTTTACAGGGTGTCACAAAACTTCATTAGACCAGTGATCGTATTCACTTGATAAGATGAACCCTAATACAGATGGTGAGAGATATTTATCTCCTCCTAAAAGAACCCTCTTGAAACTACCTCTTGTAACAGATCTTATAGAAACAGATTTTATCCAGTGTTAAGCCCACAAATACTAATTAATTTTGCATCAACTGTACTTGAATAAAATAGTAGGGTAATTTTAATTTTTTGTTTTTATAACCTCGATGTCCGAGCCTCTTAGAGCACCCAGCTAATTCTAGGGGGCATGCGCACCAAAGTTAACACGCGCCAATTCAACACGGGATCAGTAGGGAACATTTTCAATGGAATGGGTAACTCACTATTTAGGCAAAAAAACCTTTCTATAGATGGAAGAAGAATTTATAAATACTTGAAATTTCACTAATCAAATTCCATTGTTAAAGATTTTTTTTTATGAATATTCATTGTTAATGAATCACTCATAATTTTTTTCAAAGAATTATTATAATAGAGAATATTGAGAAACGATGAAAGAGATACATATCCTGTAAAGCATATCCTATATTTTAGATAAAATTATGATTATTAAAATTTTAGAAATATTTTAAAAAGTGGGTTAAATTATGAAAGTTCTTATTATTGTTAAAAAATCTCATACAGATTTAATTGTTAAGAATTTATTATGATATATACAATTACATCATAACATCATGAATACAAATAATAGAGAGTATTCATGATTGATAAGATAGATAAGCATCCTATTATTTGTATTCAAATAGGATTGATAAGAGAGATACACATCCTATGCTTTATTATTGTTCGGGCTAGATTTAGGCCCATGATCAAGCCCATATGCCTCTTAGAGATTGGCATAAAATGTCTCACGCATGGAACTCTTTTCTATTTTTAGAGGATATATACAATGGCCCCTCCATTACTTTGTGTTGTTAAGAAAGAGAGAGAGAGAGAGAGAGTGGCTACTTAGGAGCCCCAAAGTGAGAGCCTCTACAGAGTGGGCCGTTGAGGACGTCGGCTGTAGAGCGTGGTGGTGTGTTATCACCCCAAATAAGGAATTATCACCCAAATAAGGAATTAACTTTTTGCTCCACTAACAAAAAACTAAAAAGAAACAATAAAGGGCTATTAGCTTCCTGAATCCCTGATCCGATGTGCATTTCCTTGGCATGCCTAACCATAGAGCTCGCATGGATTTTAAAATGGTGTGAAGATAGCAAAAGTTAGTGTGCACCTGTGTGCATCTGAAAAAAGTTTTGTGGTACCTCTACTCGCACCACCTAATTACTGAAAGTACCCACCTAATGATATCCGACCCTATGGTGGGTGCTAGTGCATGATGTGGCTATCCGGGCCAGCCGCATGGCCACTTGTGCTCCACGTGGGGACATGGTGGATGGGAGTTGGGGTTTGTAGGCGCGTCTCCAAGCCATGAGGGCTTCGTCGTAGAGACTCCAAGTGTGTTTTGTCGTGGGCCATGAGGGCTCGCGACATGGTGATGTTGGGAAAGATGTGGGACGTTGTGGGCATATTAGTAGATGAGATCTCTATGTGTCAGGGGAGTATGTCAAACCAATGCCTTTGAGGTCCTCCTGTTATTTTCTCCCAGATGGGTTTTAACCCCTATATATGGGGATTGTAGCTCAGCAATTACGCGTCGTAATACTGGAAGGATAGCTAGCCTGAGTGTATCTCCATACCAACACGTATGCCTAGCATTAGTCGGCTTGAATATGTGCATCCGAATCTAGCATTCACGTTGGCGTTGCTTGGTTGCTCTAGGGAATATTTGTGCTGCCTAGAGCCATCGTGTTTGGGTTGGTTCCGACCAATCCCGCAATGCGGGTCAACTCCGAAAGGAGGCCTTTCCTTCACAATTCCCTACCCACAGCCACATCAGTTGCCTATAGAAGACGCAGTGTTGCCTCAGTTGAGTTGGTTACAAGTTGAGTTAGGCTGATCTAGTGCATCAGGCGTTAGGTGTTGCACGAGTTGACACTATTAAACGAGTGACCTCGTGGCAATTGGTATCAGAGCCATTGAGATGGCGGACACGAATTCGAACACAGAGGAGACTAGAGGACACAAAGTGAACTGGTGGCCATTTTGGATGCTCAGGTTGAACCGATAAAAGCATTGAAGACGTGGGTGGTGGGACACTGTGATCGACTGAATAGGCATGGGAGGAATTATGTCGCGTTGGCTGAGATCATGTAACATTTGTCAGCAGAAGTGCGAGATGTCAAGGTCACATTGGGAGAGATACGCAACGACATGAGCTTTCTGAAAAAGTTGTTCCTTACATTGCCAATGGGGAGGTCGACACCCCAATTCAAACTACTTGAGTCGGAAACATTCGAGAGCCCTCACGAGACAGAAGAGCTTGAGAACTTTACTGGGAATGTGAGGAAACCGGATGAGGGCGGGCATGAACGAAATAGTGAGGAAAGAAGTGGATACAAGAGGAAGAGGGATGATAAGACAAAGGAGGTGAAGAGTTGTTACTTGTGTGGTGAACCACATCTGGTGTGGGAGAGTACACAGAAGGCTTCCTTGAATGTGATGGCTATAGAAAAGGGAAAAGGGAAAGAGAAAGAGGTTGATGATAGGAAGTTCGTTCCTAGGGTAGGGGCGCTGCGAAGGCTGAATCGTTGAGAAGTGGGTTTGACACCTCGGTCTTGTTGGCGTGGGTCATGGGAAGACTTAAACACCAACGGAATTTGTGTGTGTTGTTTGTTTGTTGTTTTACTACTCAGGGAGAAGGCAGGGGTTGCCGAGGGACTAGAGTAGTATTGTGTTTTGGGAAGTTTACTTGGGAGAAGGCGGGGGATTGTCGAGGGATTGTGGTAGTGGGCATGAGTTGCCGAGAAACAATAGTGGTGTAACCTTTGGAAAGTGTTGGGAAGACAGAAGAGTGAACCGCATTATGTATGGGGTGGCGTAGGGAGTTTGAATGTTGTCAGCTAGCATGAGGTGCTGGTTAGGGTGAAGTGCAAGTTGGATCAAGCACCGATTGCGTGTAGTAAAGACTTCGAGTTCAGGGACTGCAACATGAGAGGGAGGGCATGTTCTTGGGAAAGAAGTGTCTTGGCATCAACGAGGACGTTGATGATTTTGAGTGGGAGAGAATGTGACGTGGGCATGCAGCATGGCTATCCGGGCCAGCCACATGGCCACTTGTGCTCCATGTGGGGGTATGGTTGATTGGAGTTGGGGTTCATAGGCGTGTCGTCAAGCCATGAAGGCTTCCTTGTAGAGACTCTGAGTGTATATGGTCATGGGCCATGAGGGCTCGCGACATGGTAATGTGGGGCATTGTGGGCGTATTGGTGGATGAAGTCTATATATGCCAGGGGAGTATGTCAAACCAATACCTTTGAGGTCCTCCCGTTATTTTCTCCTAGATGGGTTTTAATCCCTATATATGGGGAATGTAGCTCAGCAACTACTCACCGTACTACTGGACGGATAGCTAGCCTGAGTGAATCGTCATACCAACACGTACACCTAGCACCAGTTGGCTTGAGTATGTGCATCCGAACCTTACATTTGTGTTGGCGTTGCTTGGTTGCTCTAGGGCATATTTGTGCTACCTAGAGCCATCGTGTTTGGGTTGATTCCAATCAACCCCGTGGTGCGGGTCAACTTTGAAAGGAGGCCTTTCCTTTACTATTCCCTGCCCACAGCCACATCAGTTGCCTACAGAAGACGATGTGTGTTGCCTCGGTTGCGTTAGTTACGAGTTGAGTTAAGTTGATCTAGCGCGTCAGGCGTTAGGTTCCGCACAGGTTGACACTGTTGAACAAGTGACCCTGTGACACCACACTTGCATTAAGTGGTTGCTTTCAGTAATTAGGTGGGCACGAGAGGTAGCCAAAATTTTCCTTTAGTATCAAAAGTATGTGAGAACCCAAAAGCTGCTATGGAGTATGGACACACTTTTTAAGTGATACATGTCTTAAATTTTTATTAGCACGGAGTAAAGCATTATTGTCATTATTTTTGAAATAATTGATCTATGAGTAGCAAGAGTTGTTGTGCAAGTAAAAATAGTTTCCCTGAAGAAAAAAGGAGGTGTCGGCATATTATTCCCTTTTTTACAATCTTTCTTTTAATTTGCCCTGTATTTCTCTCTTTCCTGCCGATAGCAACTCATATAAGAAAAGGTCACTGGGCACCTTTCTACTTAAGATGTCAAACTTTGGTGGTGGTCTACTTTTCCCTTTAACAATTTACTATTTATTGTTATTTATTATTATTATTATATATTTTTAATCCACAATTATCTCTTTTTAGATTCCTAGTAGCTACCACTAATCCCATGTGATAAATATAAAAATAATGTCATGGGAGCATAGGTTTTTATAGGATTATCGCTAACGGCACATGATGGCTTTTAAATAGATCATTTCATATGTTTTAATTGATTGTTCATTTTTTTTAATCAATTGAAAGAAAGTGCAGCAATCAAATGGTTAGCAGTTGGGCATATTTTTTGGTTGATACATGCCAACGATGGGCTTCTAGTTTGCCTACTTGGACTGATCAAACATGTGTGCCACATGGCTTACAAGTGATCCGTCATGAGATGATTTGGTTAAAGACGGTCTAAGGAATCAACATCATTATTTTGACAAATTCTTTTATATTTTTTTCTTTTTGATAAAGAAGATTTTATAAATACTTAAATGCTCAACTTATCTGATTCTATAATTCAAAATTTGAACATTATATATATGATCGAGGATCGAGGATTTAGGGAAAAAGAAAAAAATTATCTATATGCCCGAAGCATAATATCGTTAAGCAAAAAAGAATACAATCTTTTATGCTACTTAGTATTGGCAATGTGTATGAAAAGAAGTTTCAAAGGGTAAAATTAAGACATTTACAACTTATCGAAGTTTGGAACATATTCCAATTTGAAAGGTTGAAAAAGCACTAAAGCAATGAAAAGGTTCAATATACAAACCATTTCTCAATACATTTCTTCAAACAAAAACACTCTTTTTCCTTATTTTAAAGTGAAATGCTTTTAGAATATGGAGTGAGAATCAAACCCATAGAAAAGTTGGGTTAAAAAAAAGCAACATCTTAAAAATAATTAAAATTGAGAATCTTAAATAGTATGATTTGCTTTTAGCTTTTATCCTATTTCGTAAATCAAAATAACTTGGTTCAAATTTGAAAATAATTCAATGGAGGGTATGTTCTTTTTAGTTTGGATAAATCTGAGAAACATACAAAAATAATCATGATAATAATAATAATAATATAAATATAAATAAGAGATTCTAAAATGATAAAAAATATATTAAACAAAATACAAAAAAAAAAATTCAAAAGAGGCCATATTCAATAACTTTGAATTGCCAAATATACGAAGAAAAGAAATTCAATTTTCATATATTTTTATTTGATATCATTATAAGTGAACCTCACATAGAAACTCAAATTTCATATACCAAGTCATGGTAGAAGGAAATCATGGAAGTCATTTCAACCTCTCAAGTGAATCTTGAGTTTTCACCAACATTTTATATATATATATATATATATATATATATATAGGAAAATGTCATCCTCCAAGATTTCAGGTGGAGGTCCACGTGACATCCAAAACATTGTTTCAATTTCACATGGACTTCAGGTGCATTGCATTTTAACCAAAAAATAATTTTGAAAACTCATCTCCACCATGTGTTTCTTGAGTCGTGAAATGTAAACAATTAAAATTAGTCAAGCATTGACATATGCTTTTAAGAAGCTTTTTTTTTTTTTTTTTTTTAAATTAATGTAATCCATCCACCATGCACCACGTACAACCAAAGAGTGTTTTGGGTGCCATATGTACCTCCACGTAGACTTTGGAGGACGGTGACCGTCCTCCCATGGAGGACCGAACCGGCTCCCATATATATATATATATATATATATATATATATATATATATATATATATATATCATTTCGATTGTAATTTTGGAAAAAACTAATACCCTTATTCAAATAAAATTAGTTATTCTACTTTTTGGATAAAAATCTATTTTCAAAATTTTTTTTCCAACACACCAATCAAACAAGAGAAATCAATTTCCAAAGAAAATCATTTCCCAGGCAGCCTAATCAAACAATAAGGGCTCGTTAGAGAGCCAAGAAACTCTCAATTTCTAAGAATTTTCTATAGGAAATGGGGTTTCTAAGCACTTTTCGCCATTTTCTCTTGTTCGAGAGTTTTTATAGGGCTGCATGTTTTCGGAGCTTTTTTCGCTGAAAGTGATTGATCGTTTTCAGAGGATTTTGCTCAAGAAAGCTCAGTTTCTTAGCTTGGGCTACTATAACAACTGAATAAAAGCGCAAACCAACGTCCCAATTAACTGTCATTTACTTGTACAATTAACTAACATTTTACTGTCATTTAAATGTAGCTGCTATTTTAGCAGCTACCTTATAAATGTAGCTGTTGTTTTACTTGCATATGATTTAAATGAAGTCGCATCAAATAATCCACGTTGAAGACAATATAAACACATTAACAATTTAAAGTATATAAATTTTGACGGTCATCCGATCAATATAACCGCTTAGATGAACGACATAAATACTTGCGGCTATAGTGTGCAAAAGAACACAATGCACTTTCAGACATTTTCTTGAGAAAGTGTAGAGCATAAGAAAATGTCAGAAATTAGAGGAAAATGAGTTTCTAAGTAACTCAAGAACGTTCCCCTGAGAAAGTGCCTTTCCTCAAAGAGTCAATTTCTGAACAGAAACTGCCAAACCAGCCCTAAAAGCGTCATTACCGCATGAAATCATTTCTCAAGAAATCAAGGAGAAAATTAAATTCGGTTAAGGTTTGTTGCCACATTCATCCAAAATTTGTATTAGTACTCCCAAAAGTGTTTGTAGGCCAAGAGTTATGTAAAAAGTTAAAAAGAGCAAAGAATCCAACAATTAAAGATTGCCCATGCAAAAATTCTCGAATCTATAAGCAGTCTGTAGATTTTTTGGGGCTTAAAAATTCGTGAAATGGTAAACCAATCGAGTGGACCAATCGGGGTCGATCGATGGCCAGTCGACATCAATAAGGTAGGTTGATCGAGGATAAAAGATTTTTTACGAAATTCTGACTTAGAGTTCTTATAAAGATTCTTATTTTTAATCGAATTTTATCTTGGACGAATTTTTACTAAAAAAAGTAAATTTTGAAAATCAATTTTATTTCTTTCATACATAAGTTTTAAAATTTTTGAAGAGAAGTACCCTAGCCTCAAATTTACCTTTTGTGAGCGTTGGATATTGAACCTATTTTTCAATCGAAAAGGCTTTTGCTCCAATTCTCTCTGAATTGGTGTTGGTGCTCGTAGATTCGAGTCCTGTTATGTGTGCTGGTTTATTCTAACACATTAGTGCTCGTTAATTTGAGTAATATGGCGATTGTTAGGAGCTAATTGGAAGTTTAAAGGCATGAATTTGGACTGATTCATTAATAGAAGAAAAAGGTTTGGTAAATCCTCTTTTAATTTTTATAGATTTACTGTCAGTGTTTAGGTCTCTATACCATTAGATTTACTTTGTAAATCCTCTTTTAATTTTCTTTTAATTTTTATAGTGGATTCGCTTCTCTAGACGAGGAGGTCCCGTAGATACGGTTTTACCATGTAAAAAATCTGGTGCATTGATTTGTGTAGTTGCTTGTTTAGTTTCTAGTAAGCCTAATTTAGGTTATCAGCAGAATTTCAATTTCATTTCCTATTTGAAGTTTTTCTGTTATCAAACCACTATTTAAAATTTAAGAATATCATTTTTAAACAATAAAATAAGTGAATTATATAATCCACAGTGCATTAGAAAACAATCATACCAAAACAATGCAAACTATAATAAAGGTGTCACAATCATAAAAACTTGATTTTTTTTAAAAATAATTGGCAAATTATCGAAGCCACGGCAGGATAATCAGTGTAAAGTTTGACACACCAACTATTTAGAGAATTTTCCCAAAATTTTGAGCCTTTTGTAAAACTTTGTAACATAGCATTAAATAGGAAATGAGTAGAAAGTTTAAATTTCTTTTATAAAATTGATTAAAACCAATTTCTTTCTCATCATGGATTATAAAACCAACTGTTTTCACATCATGGGTTGTAAAACCAATTTTTTGTTGATAGAGCACTAAATATAACTTCAAAAGAAATATATCAGCAAATTGATGTTTAGAGTATATATTACAATCTCTTTAAGATAAATAATCACTACGAAAAATAAGACTATTAGTAGCAGCCATAAACTGCCGCTATTAACAAAAAACCTGCTGTTAATACTCTTGTTGCTTATAGTCCTAATTATATTTGGTTAATAGCGACAGTTTTTGGCTATAGAAAACTGC
Organism: Chloranthus sessilifolius; assembly: GCA_021018995.1. Lineage (NCBI taxonomy): Eukaryota > Viridiplantae > Streptophyta > Magnoliopsida > Chloranthales > Chloranthaceae > Chloranthus > Chloranthus sessilifolius. The sequence goes on along the minus strand of CM037597.1, from coordinate 23,787,032 downwards.
TACTAATAGTCTTATTTTTTGTAATGAATTATAGTGAAGTTTTATTTTTATTTTATGTCAATGCTCCTTGAATCTCTTTTTGGATGATGTTTGTTTTATATATATATATATATATATATATATATATATATATATATTGGAATTGGAATTGATAATTGTTGAGACCCATAACTTGATTACCGAGGGAAGTGCCTCAAGACTACTACTGATCCCCTTGAGCCAAAATTTTCTCTCGACCATCTTAATTTATGATTTCTACCATTAGATCCTTGTGCACCATTGTATTTTTCTTATGCCTTAAATGAGTTTATCAACCTGATTATATAAATATTAGAGCCATTAAAACTCAAGGAGAACCAATCCTCAGTAATCACATAACAGCCGAAGACAAATCTTGCATTTAAGCGACTATTCTTAGATGTGAGTTTAATCGTCTATTGATGAGGCACCATAGCTACATATGATAATAACAATTTTCGTAGGGATTAGTCTAAGTGCAAACTTAAGAAACCTACATCATAAAATAATAAAAATTATTATTATTATAACAATTTCCGGTCGATAATTCAGATATTTCCTACTATATTATATTAAAAAGGTCAAAAACCACTAGACACTGACATCTTACACATCACCATCACTACAAGCATTATCTACAGCTAGCATATTTCGGATGAACCCCTAAAATTGGGAAGTGTTTCTAAAAATAGCAAAACCTTTTATCTTGAGGCTTAGCTTTGTCCAAGTTTGTTGATTTCATATCCAAGAGGATACCATGGCTCTGAGGTGGATGGCATTGCGTCTCTATTGCTCTCCTTCTTATCTCTTCTACTTCCCCACTAATTACCTATGCTTCTCCACGTTGTACGTATATAATATTTAGAGTGTACTTATCAAACAGACATCACATAAGTGTGTATATATATATATATATATATATATATATATATATATGTGTGTGTATGTGTCTGAGCATTATTTTTGAAGATAGATAGTGCCCAGTGCCCACCATGAGACCATCTCCATCAATTGATGGGTGTATGCGGTGGACTAGGGCTCTCTATGGGCCAGGTTAGGGTTAAACCTGGCCCAACCCTATCCAAGTTCGGTTAAAAAAAATTTCCCGCCAGCCTAAGCTGAGCCAGGTTGCAGGCTTTTCTTTTAGCTAATTTTTTTTAAATCAAAATGTGAATATTTTATAGTAGGCTTTGTAACTTTGGTGACATTTTACTAAAATGCTCCAAATATTAAGCCATTCAACATACCTTTTAACTAAAATGTATAATAAATATGTAATTATTACAGTTAATTATATTACATATTTATACATAAACCCTGCCCAGCTTAAACCATGCTTAAAGTGGGGTACCTAGTCCAAGCCCAGCCTAGTTGAATCCATGCTTAGTGCAGGTTGAGTTCCGAGCCGGGCTTACACACCCAAAAAGCTTATGTGGCGAAACCTGCTGGGTGCATTGCTGTGGCCTCAGGGCGTGTGTAGCCAGTCGTGTCATGTCACAAACGCTACCAATAAAAATGTTAATAAAAAACTGTCTATCATATAACGCTGTCCCACTTTAAACGTGTGGATAGGAAGGCAAACGCAGCAATTGAAAGATGGGCCTCAGAAAACTGAGGTTCTGTGGGGCGAATGCAATTGGCGAAGAAAAATGACAGCAAGAGAAGACGTTTTTGTCCATTTGTGGCTCTTAAGGACGGGCCAGCTGTTCGTTTTTTGTCTTGCTGTGTGTCACAAAATTCTCTAAAATTTTCAAAATTTCAGCTAAATTCATGGGATACATGATCTTTGATTCTCTAAATTTTTATTTATTTTTTCTCGATATGATGAATTTTCAAATTTTTATCATAGTGATTAGGGCTATCAACGAGCGGAGTTCGAGCCGAGCTAGGATCAGCTTGAGGTCTGGCCTTTTCTATTGAGCACTGCTACGTGCAGAGCTTTTTTTTCTTGGCGCACACCACTTAATGAATAGATTTCGCATTTTAGGGATCTGTGTCTTGTGAAAATACCATCTTAATTGTTTGATTTAAAGGTCATGATCTAAGGATCTTTCATGCAAAAGATCGGCATGAAACGAGAACTTTATCATCTGATTCCATGTAGTCAATTGTTGAATGGGACAACGGCATGTGACTACATAAAATCATATGATAGAGATCATATTTCATGCCAATTTTTTGTGCTAAATATCTTTAGTACATGGCCTTCAAATCATACGGATTAGATGATATTTTCACCCAAAACATTGGTGTGTGTGTGTAGCAGTGCTCTTTATATTTGAGCCAAGTTCAAACCGAGCTCCTTTATATTCGAGCCTAAAATTACTCAGCTCGTGATCAGCTCTATCGAGTTTGAGCCGACTAACTAGTAATATATATTATTTTTTTACTTGGATTTATTTCTTATTATCGTTCATTTTTTATTATATGGTAATTTATCTATATTTCAATAATTAAAACTTCTAATCTTCTAATTAAAAGTATATAATCAAAGTATTTCTATACATAGTAAATTAGCATGACGAGAGTCGTAGAGAAGAGATGAGAGTTAGCGATTAGGATTTGCACTTGATAGATTTAAGTACTTATAAGTAGGTTAGAATTTTTATCTGTTAGTTTACTAAAATACATAAAATCCTTCATCGTTGAAAGCTTCTAATGATTCATTTTTATCATATTTTAGTAATTTCAGTTATATATAATCTTATAATAATATTTACAAATAAATATTATATATTGAGTCGAGCTGAGCTGAGCTACAGACTACCCTTCTCTTGATTAGCTCGTTTACAAACGAGCTCTTAACTCATAGATTGGCTAACTCGTGAGCAGAGCTCAAGGTACTTGCGAGCTAGTTTTTTTTACTCGAGCTGAGCGAGCTCCTCAGTTGGCTCAGCTCGTTGACAACCCTAATTGTCATACGCAAGGTATCAAAAATTGGTCGATACGGTTTTCAGCCAAACTGATTTGTATCAGGATCGCCGATACGTATCGGGTATCTGCCAATGCGTCTCGGTCGAAACCAAGATTTTAGTTTCCTTTTTCTTTTTCTTTTTTTGTAAAATTGGCCAAAACGTATCGGCCGATTCTTATCGACCTCGGAAAAACCGATACCGCTTTTGATACCTTGGTCATACATGCTTTAAGGTGCCTGTGAGTTAGCTCTTACAAGAGCAGACACATCTCTTTGCCTGCTCTTTGTCAGAACAAATAAAATATGCTCTGACAAAAAGCAGGGAGCAATTTTATCACTTAGAATAATCTCGTCAGAGCAAACGGAGTGAAGAGTTGTGTTACCAAATGTGACAGCAACTCTTCATTGGAGCCAAAGCACGAAAGAACCGCTCTTTGACCTTAAGCCATTATTTTTCTTTATGATTGAATTATTAATGTCTATAATTGAATTATTAATGTATGAGGAACATATAGATACACTTATTTTCTTACTTGAAGACATAATTTTTAACTTTAAATAAATTATCATATATTTTAATAATTTGTTATTATTTTTGTAATCCCTAATTTTTTTTGAATTTTTGTGAATCTTCATGAATTTATTTGAATTTCATGTAATTATATTGCTGATTGCTTTGAATCAAACTATGGTGAACGCTTTTCGTGCCAATCTTCGACATAATAAATCATGAGATCATGATCCTACGATCAGACTATCTGATTTTTTTTCTATGTGGCACACATCACTACAAAAAGTAAGACTATTAGCAGCACTTTTTTTAATAAAAAATTGCTGCTATTAGTCCTGTTGCTACCAAAATCTGCCGCTATTAATCTTGCTACTACCAAAACTTCCTTGGCAGAAAGTGCCACTGAAACACCTTATTTTTGTAGTGCATCTTGAAGCGTGATCCGAGATTATTGAATAAAATGGTATTAATAATGGCTCCAAGGTACGTAGTTCACTACATTGTTTTAAAGGCAATAGACGCCCCCTCTCCGTAGAATAAACGAAGATGCAATAGGGTTCCCAGCGAATCTTCCTTCAGGATATAACAGAGTATATTCTTTTCTAGATTGTACTTTCTAGAGAAAGAATCTGTCACACAGATTTTCTGATACATAAAAATATTCTTAAAAAATAAGGGATGTCTTGTTTATATTGTATTTTTAATGGAGATCTTATCTCTTTTTATAAAGAAATTCTGAACCATTGTCTTTTCAGGTTACAGTGAAAAGATTTCAGATCTATATCTTTTCAGAGAGTTATGTCTTTTCAGTAAAAAAATAAATCAATTTCACTTGTATATTTTTAGAGAGTTGTGTCTTTTCAGACAAAAGTAAAAAGATAAATCGATTTCACTTGTATCTTTTCAGAGAGTTGTGTCTTTTTGGATTACAGTAAAAAGAAAAGTCGATTTCACTTGTATCTTTTCAGATTTATTGTGAAGAGATGTCAGACTTGTGTCTTTTCACATTTACGGTGAAGAGATAAATCCAAATATGAAAAGACACTTCTTTAGAGAGATAATATTTACAAGTTTGTCATTAAATTATTATCAATATATATAATGATAATTATAAACTTAATTTTGAAACAATAAAATATACATTACTACACTAATATATATAACAATCCCCCACTTATTTCAAAATAAAAGATTATGTATCAAAGCGATCATACTAAACATCATCAGAGGTACCAATCGGTTTGAACCTTTGACTAGTACATACAACTCAAAGTTTGTAAGGACTTTAAGTAGCTTATAGCCTTGAGCTTAAAATATGTCTAACAAACCAGAATTACATATATACTTTAAGGCTTGCGCTTTACAGTTATGCGCTAAAATCTTGATTTCATGAGTATCTCAGAGAAATGACTGAATCTCTGTTGAAGCGACTTCACTTTCATACTCATATAGGTGAATCTGTCATGGGTGCTCTTGTAACTACTTTATCACCCCAGCAAATGAATGCCTACAGAATCATTAAGATTTAAACTCATCTTCTCACGTTATAAGAGATGTGCATGAATTTAACATCATAAGGATGGCCAATAAGTAATATACCTTTGTACACTTTCAAGGATCACGGAGTAGTTTCTTATCTCATTGAACTTAGGATTTGGGATTTCCAACTCTACTAAGTTGAGGTTCAACTACTGTGTCTTTAAAGATATCGGTCTTAGGCCCATCCCCCTCGGTGTTTTCAACATTATATTTTTAGGTAGTGTTTTTGTAAGTTTCAAAGCCACTCTGCCTCTTTTGCTCCTATATACTCTAATTTCATACTTGAATCAGAAAGACATGTCTGTTTTTAGACTCCCACGATACTGCTCCTCCTACCAAAGTAAAAATTCATCCGCTTGTGAATTTTAAATCAGAGGAGTCAGAAATCCAAGTAGCATCAGTAAACTCCTCTAAGAGTTTAGGGTTGTCACTATATTGTAAAACTATAATGCATAATTCCTTTTAAGTATCTTAACACCCTACGAATAGCTTCCTATTATTCTGACCCTGTAGTGTAAGTAAATCTACTCAATCCCCCCACTATAAATACTATATTGGGTCTAGTACACTTCATTAAATACATAGGACTTCTATCTCAGTGACGATAAACTGTAATTTTTGAACTCGTTCAAGAATCGATTTATCTCCAATCATTTTAAAATCAAAATATTAGAGAGTCTTTGTACTTATATCCTCAATTAGATATTTTTTCGCTAATGAATCTCAAAAATCTTTAGTAATAGTGTACTTACAGAATGTGTTGAATAACCTATCGTTTAAGGCATTGAAGATGTGGTCTCGACAATCATGATCATCTTCTAGTCATTTGAGTTGAGCATTCGATCTTCCACTATTCGTACTTCCCGCTTTTGCTTCCATCTTTTAAAATTTGACTTGCCAAATCAGTCAAGTTTAATGAGATCTAGATTCATGAACTTTATGCTATGAGCCATTAGAACGATCTATTGTCTTTAAATTGTTGAAAAATGGTATTGATAATGGCTCCAAGGTACGTAGTTCACTACATTGTCTTAAAGACAATAGAAGCCCCCACTCTGTTGAATAAACGAAGATGTAATAGGGTTCCCAGCAAATTTGCCTTCAGGATACAACAGAGTCTGGTCTTGTCAAAAGCCTATGTTCTTTTCAAGAGAAAGAACCTGTCACACAGATTTTCTGATACACAAAAATATTCTTAAAAAGTAAGGGATGTCTTGTTTATCTTGTATTTTTAACGGAGATCTATTTATAGAGAAATTCTGAACCATTGTGTCTTTTCAAGTTACGGTAAAAAGATTTCAGATCTGTATCTTTTCAGAGAGTTATGTCTTTTTGGTAAAAAAATAAATCGATTTCACTCATGTCTTTTAAGAGAGTAGTGTCTTTTCATATAACAGTAAAAAGATAAATCGATTTCACTTGTGTCTTTTGTGTCTTTTCAGATAACAGTAAAAAAGAAAAGTCGATTTCACTTATGTCTTTTTAGATTTAATGTGAAGAGATGTCAGACTTGTGTTTTTTCACATTTACTGTGAATAGATAAATCCAAATCTGAAAAGACACTTTTTTAGAGAGATAATATTTACAAGTTTGCCATTGAATTATTATCAATATATATAATGATAATTATAAACTTAATTTTGAAACAATAAAATATATATTACTACATTAATATATGTAACACCATGCTTGATGTACACCCATGACAATGTCCATTGTTTGGAATGTGTGCCACATGGAATTGAAATCTATCCGTTTGATGGTAGGTCCATCATCTCACAATCTATTGTGTCAAGGGGTGTAATTTAAAATCGAAAACTGATGCCACTGAATCGGGCCGGACTAGACTGAAACTAACACCAAACTGAATTGGTTCGGCTCGGTGCAATTTAAGTTTTGGGTCCAAAAACTGAAAAATCGGCCAGGTAGGATGAGAAAACCAACCTAAAATCGAAAAAATCAAATATTTTTCTTTAAAAAAGGAAAAGATAGAGAAAATATTGAAAAACCCCAAAACACAAAAAATTGAACACACCGCAACCAAAATCGGATCGGTACGATTTCGGTACAAGGGGATGGGAAGTTTGGTAAACCGAAACAAAAACTAAAGATTTTCGGTTTGGTTTTGGTTTTAGGTGTATTGACGCCAAAAACGAAATTTTGGTTTCAGTTCAATTTGGTTAACCACATCTACACCATTAGTTTTGGTTCAGTTTGATTTAACTGAATTTGCACCCCTAATGGTGTCAAAGATTGGGATGAAAAACAATCTCCATCAATTGATTCAAAGCAATGAACAGTTTAAGCAAGTTAACCCAAGTTAAGCATCCTTGCCTGTAAACATAGTGACAAATTTCGTTTTCGGCAACATTTCAATAGGGGGTCATTTCGGCTCAATTTCGAGACAAATTCAAAAAATTCGGGAAAATTTCGGGGAGTACAAAAAATATTAAATATAAATTATATTTAAACTTCATAAAAATTTTATTTATGATTTTTAAAATGACAAAAATTAGAAAAGATTTATTAATTTCAGTGAAATTTCGTTACTTTCATCGAAATTAATGAAATTTCAGCGATTTCGGAGAAATCATCGAAATTTTGCCGAAAGTTATGCCCGACCCCTATTTCGATAAATTTCGAAGAAATTTAAGAGAATTTCAGAGATATTTGTCACTATGCCTGTGAATTTCAGAGATATTTGTCACTATGCTAGCCAACAATTAGCCCGAAGGTAACGTTTATGATACATATTCTAAACTTTTTGTAATTTATTTATTTAAATTTTATGTTATTTTTTTTTAATTTTACATCAATTATTATAAATTGTTATGATTTTAAATTATTATAAAAAAAATTCAAAAAACTCTATAAAAAATAAAATAAAATAAAAATGAAAAAAAACTGAAAACCGAACCGAACATTACTGACTTGGATCGATTCTAGTTCAAGGGTGGGAATTTCGATTAACCGAAACTGAAACCAAAATTTTTGTTTCAGTTCCGATTGGGTTAACCAAACTTCTAACCCTACTCTTTAGTCCGCTAACTAGCATTAGATATGACTCGCGGCTTTAGATATGACTCAAGAAAGTTATTGATAACGTTTTCCATGTCGACTGTCTACCTAATGCTAACTAACTCTCTAATTTTTTTATTTCTTTTAGATAACCTCGATAACCGAGGAGCAGGCACGCATACACATATGACAATTGCAGAGCAGCATGAGGGAGTAACAACTATAGTAATAACTAACAGAACCCAACCCATACCTTATAAAAACAAGGGTGGAAAACAGCGTGAAGAACGAGAATCAAACTCGCAACCTACTCCCTCACATTGGAGGGAGGGTACCAATTGGGCTAGTGCCTATTTGGTAAATAACTCTCTATTTGTATAAGCGGATTACCTATAATAACTAAGACTTAATGAGGGATTCACCCCTTACAGAAGGAATTGAAATTAAATTAAACAATATATATAAAGTTCTAGGACATAACTAATAAGCAAAAATAAATAGAAGCAAAATTCGTAGTTTGGACATAAATCTTTAACAGGTGTTAAAATTTTGGAAATTTATCATATAAATCATCTATGTTAGGTTATCAAAAAAAAAAATCTAGTTTAGGAACCCTAAAATTTGAATAAATTAAGGTTTTTTTATTGCATGCATATGTGGGGTACCTCATCTCTATCCCCTATAGTTGGGGTACCTCATCTCTATCCCTTATAGTCTACTGTCTCAAATCATCCAAAAGATCGGCCACCTCTTCGATGGGCCTTATCATGATCGTCTAATTTGTTGAGCAAGTGCATGGTTTGTAGGTGAAGATGGAAAGTTCCATACACTTATAGTGGTCCAGGGAAACCATAGCAGCATACAATTGAGACTATCATCATCATCATCAGAACCTCATCCCATCTATTTTGGGATTGGCTTTGCTACCCCAAACTATCTCTCCACTCGTTTCTGATCAACACTAAGCTTTGTAACTTTGCAACCCTTCATATCCCTCCTCACAGCTTTCCTCGAAGTCTTTGAAAGGACTTCTATTAAAAAGTGTTTTCTCAATAATCTTAATCAATAGTTTACAGAGGATATATATAGGAAAAGAGTAAGCTGGAGATTCCCTTAATTGCAGGGATTGACAACCAATAAATATACAATAAGGGAAATGTTTTTAATTTACAGCTGATAAAATAAGCACATATTATGCTAATGTTTTGAATTTATAACTGATAAGATAAGCACAGATTATGACAATGTTTTGAATTTACAGCTGATAAGGTAAGCACGGATCATGGCTTAATCTTTGTGACCTGTCAAGAGGAGAGCACGGGATATGATGCGGCAATCTTAAACTTTGGTGGTAGTATTCTAGTGTCTGTGAGGGAGTATAGAGGATTGTGTTTTATTACACCCCCTCAAGATTGACAAGATGAAGATCTCTATAAGCTTGCCAGATAAGTGTTTGAACCTCTAAGTAGTGAGACCCTTGGTGAAGATATCCGCAAGTTGATCTTGAGAGGTGACATAGCTGATGTCGAGATCTTTGCGCACAACACGTTCGCGACTAAAGTGATAGTCAACTTCCACATGCTTCGTGCGAGCATAGAACACGGTATTGGCGACTAGTGCCATTGCGCTAATATTATTGTACCAAATTATTGGTGGATTTTTTATGAAGATGAACATATCTTTGAGAATTGGTTGTACCCAAGCGAGTTATGTAGCAGTATGTGCAAAAGATTGATATTCAACCTCGATGCTGGACCGAACAACTGTAGGTTGTTTCTTAGCGCTCCATGGGACAATGTTTGGGCCAAGATATACACCGAAACCACTTGTAGATCGACGATCATCCGGTGACCCTGCCCAATCTGAATCCGAGTAAGCATGTAGGTCTAGTGAAGAGTGGCGCTGAAATCGTAATCCATGATTGAGAGTGTCTTTTCGATATCGCATAATACGCTTAACTACTGCCCAATGTATAGATGTCAATGCACTTGGCACACTTGGTTGACTACCAAGGCTAAGTTAGGTCGGGTCATTATAAGATATTGAAGGGCCCCAATGAGACTCCGATTATCAGTGGCATTTAAGAGAGGCTCGCTATTATATTTGGAGAATTTTGACCCAGCGGGTATTGGTGTAGACTGTGGTTTGACACCATCAAACTTCCATCGGTGTTGTAGATCCATAATATACCATGTTTGACATAGAAAGAGGTCTATGTCGTCATGATGTACTTGAAGACCCAAAAAATAGTACAAGTTACCAAGGTCTTTCATAGCAAACACAGAATTAAGATGATTGATTAAGGCCATAAAGCATATTATTTGAATTGTCAGTAATAATCAAATCATCAACATAAATGAGAACAAAGATGAAGGAATGGTTATCACGCTGAATAAAGAGAGATGGGTCGACAGTTGATCCATGAAATCCAAGTTCTAGAAGAAAATTAGTTAGGCGATTAAACCAGGCACGCGACGCCTGCTTGAGGCCGTAGATTGCTTTGCGAAGGCAACAAACATGCTTCGGAAAGATAGGATCAATGGAGCCTGGTGGTTGTTGCATATATATTTCTTCATTAAGTACGCCATGGAGGAAGGCATTTTGTACGTCAAGTTGACGGATTGGCCACCCAAAGTGAACAACAAGAGAGAGTACCACCCGAATGGTCGTAGGTTTAATGACTGGACTGAAAGTTTCAGAGTAGTCCACTCCTTGTTGGTGAAACCCCTTTTCAACAAGGCGTGCCTTAAAACGCTCAATTGTCCCATCAGCGTGATGTTTCACCCGATAGATCCATTGACACCCAAAAATGTTTTGGTGCGGCTGTGGTTGGACAAGTGTCCAGGTGCCATTTTTAATTAGTGTTGTGTGCTCAGCTGCCATTGCATCACGTCATTCTGAAAGTTTGAAACTTATTCGTAGCAAGTCAGTTCGGGAGGTCCATTGGAAGTGATATATGAGATTGGTATGGGATGTCGAGTGGCAAGATAGGATTTTGGAAATGATTTTCCGGCTTTAAGGCGTGTAACCATTTGGTGGGTATTGTTGGGTTCAAAGACGGATTGAACAATTTTTTGTGCGTCTGATGAGGTTGTGGTAGTAGGTGTGGTAGAGGTAATAGTTGCCACAATTTGTGTGAAGGTAGGTGACGGTAAGGTACTTGGTGCCACACTTTGAGGGGTAGGGTGGGTAGAGGAAATAGATGATACTTGATTAAGTGAAGGTGTAATAGGATCAGGTTGGGTTATAATGGGTGTAGAAGTATGCAGTGGCAGTGAGTAGGTTTGTGATTCACTAACTGCAATGGAATTCACATTGCTTAGGGGGGGTGGACTATTCGATGGGAGAGTTAGCCTTGTAATGGTTGATGGTAGGCGTGGTGCCACACGTAACGATGAGATCCGAGAGACTTAGGGATTAATTTGTGGCACCAAAAAAAAAAAATTGTTTCATCAAAAACAACGTGACGTGATAGGTATGTTCGTCCCGTTTTTGGATTGAGACATTTGTATCCTTTGTGGTTGAGACTATACCCAACAAAAATGCATTGTGTCGTGCGAAATTGTCATTTACTTTGATTGTAATGGCGCAAAAATGGGTAGCACGCACGCCCAAAAGTACAAAGAAAAGAATAGTTGGGTTCATGACCAAAAAAAAATTTTCATAGGCTAACATGACCCAACGCATTGGAAGGAAGGAGGTTTATTAAGAAAACCGCAGTGGAGAAGGCTTCAACCCACAAAGTTTGAGGCATAGAAACATGGGTGAGGAGGGTGAGTCCAGTTTCAACAACATGGCAGTGTTTGCGCTTAGCAACCCCATTTTTCTTAGGGGTATGCGGGCATGTTAACCTGTGAGTTACCTCACGGGCGGTAAGTAAATGTTGGAAACGATTGCTAGTGAACTCACCCCCTTTGTCTGATTGAAGAGCCTTGATTTTCGTGGACAACATATTTTCAACTAGTGTCATAAAAGCATTAGTGATATCATATGTTTGAGATTTAGTTTCCATAGGATATAGCCACACATATTTGTTATAATGTCAATTATTAATAAATAAAAGCATGCACCACTTATTGACAGAAAAGAAGAAGGTCCCCATACATTCATGTGTAATAATTGTAAAGGAAAGGTGGAAGTCGAAGTAGATGAGATAAATGAAAGATGGGAGCTCTTCCCTTGTTGACACGAAGAGCACATAGCATGAATAGTGGGAGACCCATTAAGAGGAAGATGTTTGTCTGAATGCATAAACCACAACACCCGTTGAAAAGGGTGTCCAAGGCGACTGTGCCAGAGAGTAGACGAAACGCGTTCACCAATGAAAGCATGGGGATGAAAGGAGGAGTGAATGTGAACATCACGCACTGGGACATGATAAAGACCATCTTTAATCGCTACACGAAAAAGCGTCTTCCTCGTGAGTTGTTCTTTCACAGAGAAACCATAACCATCAAATACAAAGAGGCAATCATTATCATGAGAAAATTGATGAACATGAAGTAGGATTGAATGTATTTGAGAGACATGTAAGACATTGGATAATGTAAATATGTTAGAATTTGATGAGAGGGTAGAAGATCCAATATGACAGTTTCAAACCTGTACCGTTCCCAACAGTGACCTGATCTGGTTCAGCACACTTTGAACGAAGAGAAGTTGTTGAGATCGGATGTGATGTGATGATTAGTCTGGCATGGATGCATGATGCTTAGTTGAATTGACCCGCGATCCGAGTCGATAGATAAGGCGAGTTCGACGTGTACCATCAGGTCGTCAATCATCTTCTGAGCGATTGAAATTGGTGGAGTTGCGACCTCGGCCACGACGTCAATGGAAGGATCCACGTCCACGTGAAGACTGTTGTGGTGTTCCTTTGTGGAGACAAAGCCAGTTGTAGGCATTGATTCATTAGAGGTAACAGGTGCTGCTTGTTCAAGGCTGATTTCTTGTGAGAAGAGAAGGCCATAGAGTTAACAACGCCTATTGGTTCGAGGCGAGTAGTCATTGGTGCCCGAAAAGGTGCATATTCAGGTCCAAGATCATTCAAGATCATGAGGAAAAGATCATCATCCGAAACAAGAGATCCAATAGCGGATAAGTTATCAGCTATGATCTTGACATTTTGCAAGTAATCATAGACAGATTAGGATCTCTTTTTAATAGTTTGTAACTGTAGCTTGAGTTGGATTACACGTGCACGACTTTGAAGAGAAAACTTTTTATTGAGCGCTATCCATACATCGTGAGCAGTACTGAGGCTCACAACTTGTGCGAGAACGGATTCGTTCATGGTGGCTATAACCAAGCTAAGCAAGTACTGATCTTTCCTTTGTCATTCGACATAGTCGGAGTTGACAGTGTCTGTTGATTGTTGTTGTTCATCTATGAGGAATTGGTGTGGACATGGGAGGTTGTCGTCAATGTAACCCATAAGATCATGCTTCATTGGATTGGTAGAAATTGTGCTCGCCAAAGGAGGTAGTTGTTTCAGTCTAATTTGACATAAACTAGATGGGTAATGTTTTAGAGTTGTAATTGAGCCATTGGAAGAAGACAAAAGAAGAAAAAAATAAGAAAAAAATGAGTTATGGATCTTGTGAGTGTGGGCTCTAGAAGCGCTTCAATATCATAAAAGGACTTCTATTAAAGTATTTTCTCAATAATCTTAATCAATAGTTTACAAAGGAGATATATATATATATATATAGGAAAAGAGTGAGTTGGAGAATCCCTTAATTGCACCGCTTACCAACAAATATATAAGGAAAATGTTTTGAATTTACAGCTGATAAGGTAAGCAAAGATCGTTACTTAATCTTTGTGACATGTCAAGAGGAGAGCGTGGGATATGATGCGGCAATCTTAAACTTTGGTGGTAGTGTTTTGGTGTCTACATGAGGGAGTATAGAGGATTGTGCTTTATTAGTCCTCACTAGTCTTCCTCATACAATTGAGACCATGAGTTTTAAATATTTAAATCTTCATTAATATACTTTGAAGATTGATTCAGGTTAGGGAGCCAATACTTGTACCTCAAACATAAGCCGTTGCACCATTTTAATGATTGCACAAGCAATGTCAGTGCACCACACTTAAAACCAATAAATAAAGTGACCATTATGTGATTGTGCCCCTCTTAAAATAAGAAAAAATGGGAGCCACATAGACGTATCCTTGATCAATCACAGATAAATGGTCTAGTATCCTAAAATTAGAGAGAAGTCTTCTTCATCTAAATTGACAGTTTACGCTTCAAGCAATAGATTCACAAGCATTAGATTGTTAATCATCAATTGTTTTCTTCTTCTCGATCGCAAACTAAGCAAAACTTTTTCTTCTCGACTGTTTTTTTCTTTCTCTGCTTGTCTCTTCGTTTCCACGCTTTCAAGATAAAGAATGACTCAAAAGAGGAGAAAACTCAAAACTTGCACCATCTATTAGTCTTTTAAAATGATTTTAAATGGGGTGCAAGTACTTGCACCTTTTCTATAATTTGCACAATTTTTTAATTCCTATTTTCTATTTAAATGGTGCAATGGCTTAATTATTTTTTAATTCCTATTTTCAAGTATTTGCGCCCTTCCTGTTATGGTTAATTATCGCACACACTATTACTACCAAAAGTAATAATGATTAGACCTTAATAACTGTCTAATGCATTTCTTGCTTTAGACAGTTAATAAAAATAGGAATTTTTCGCTGTCATATTTTTGAAGCATCCAAATCCAAGCAATTGCTACAAGGCATTACGATGCTGATGAAGCCAACAAGCATAAAAATAAGAGCAACATCCCACAATAGAAATCATTTTGGATGGTGATGATTGATGAGCCCTATGGAGAGTGATTTCCTGGCTCTGGCCTAACTAAAAATCAAGCTTACTTCTCAACCAAAAAAAAAAAAAACCAGAATCAAGCATAGATTAAGGCAATCAAAGTAATTGTCCCATCCACTTCACTTCTAATTCATGAATACATGATTAAATGTTTTCCAACCAATGTGTTTTTCTATAAACAAACAGAGTAATATGTTTTTTCTGTATGTATAACATATTAATTTCCTCAAAGATCACTAAATGTACACCAATGGAACTAAATTTACACCCGATGAGGGGATTTCCATAGAATCTCAAGAGCATTCATGCACATTTTAAAATGTTATACAACAGGCCGCAAAGAAACACGGGAAGAAGATTAATGGAGAAACAAATAAAAAATAGAAGGAATTGAACAATTATAAAAATGTTTGGTGTATCACAGTACACGACGAATAAAGAACGAAATGCAGCAGCTTCATCTCAACTCCAGCACCTACTGGATCATCGTAAATACAGGTATTGAAGAATATGCATCATCATAGAAATGATTACTTGAAACAAATCGTCATTTATGCGGTGGACCCATGCATACCGTTGTTCTCTTGCGTTTGCAACCCCAGAAAGTGCTTGGTTTTTCAATCTTTCTCTTGACTCCAAGATAACCTTGACAGTTAGAAGCACCACATAAACACTCTACCTTGTCTCCAAAGTGCACAAATCTACATATCAAAAGTCCCATACAGTAATTGTTATCATCCTTCCAAGTTATGATATCCACAGTGAACAGTCTTATAAAGATGAAATTAAACAGAATCTACTGTGTAGCTAGAAGATATGTTGTGTTTCCCTATTCCTTGATTTTTATTTCTCATTCCATGTTCCTCAAGTTTCCATTCTCTAATGCACAGTTTATGATATGTTTTCTATAAAATACTCACTTTCTAGGATGTTCCCCTCTCTTAATCATAGTAAAAAAGTCTCCAACTTTCACCGAAAATTCGGTGTAAATGGAGAACACTGAAATTTTTGGCAAAATTTCTCCTATTTCGGTGAATTGACGAACTTCTCCAAATTTTCAGCTAAAATATAACATTATTAATTATTAAGTATCACAGTTTAATTATACTTTTTATTGGATCTTTGCAATGTTTTTTTTTTATTTAGAGGTAAGTTGGGCTCGAACCTGTGACCTTGAGGTGGCAATATTGTGAACCTCCATTGCGCTACAAGCCTTACACCCCATCTTTGCAAATGCTCTTTTTAGGATTGTCTATTTGTCATGCATATCGATTTTGGATTATATAACGCACCTAATTTATTTCTTAAAAAATATCATTTTTAACTAAATATAGGTAAATATGATTTTGTACTTCATAAGAGAGAAGACAAAGTTTGCACTTCATATCCTCCAATCTATAACCTCCCTAGTTAGATACACCTCAAGCAAACCGAAGAAACTTACAAATTTGACGTGCTTCATCATTTTTTAGGGTCTATAGGGAAGATGAGGATCCAAAGAATAGTCACAAAATTCAGTGTTTTCTAAAAATCTCCAAATTAAGGGTGCCAAATTTTCCCAAATTCAACCAAATGAATTATCCATACGCATTCATATGGTCACATGAATTCTGCAATTATAGGTGTCTTTCATTCATCTAAGACCTTGTAGAATATTTTGTTTATTAAAAATATTATTTCTAACTAGAAATATATTACAATCTATGTTTATAGTTTTATTTTTCTCGATTTTTACCAAATTTTCCCGATATAAACCACACCTTATGACATTTTTTCACTTGGTATTGTTCAATACAAACTCATCGTTTGTATGGGACAAACAGCTTTCTTTTCATTGGGGAAGTTGCTATGTGATACCAATATTTTAATTAAAGCCCTTAGCACATTGTAAGATTCCACCCTACACAAAGTAGCATGGATCAAAATATCGTCCGATACCGATACGTATCGGTTTTGGACTTGAACGATATGAAACATTGGGTTTTTATCGCCCCCCTTAAAAAACAGTCAAATTATCTTTCAAAGTATCATTCGTATTGTCCGTATCGTTCAATGTATCATTCGTATCGGACGATAATTTGAAATTATCGGTTTTGTTTTTTTTGGACAAAAATCAGAAAGTATCGTCCGGTAAGTATCGGTTTTGGGGCTGGACGATACGTATCAAAAATCCGAGATTTTGATCCATGCAAAGTAGTGTACACCTAAATCAAAAATAATGTTACCCATCCACAACCTCACAGTTTCACTCTTCATAATCTATAACAACTTCCAGACATAGGAAGGAAACCTCAACCTCAAATGTTGTTCTAATCTCAGACCCTCTTTCTAAATCCCCCTCCCTCTATTCCTACACTCATACACTATTACTTCCACACGCTTCTTGTTCTTACACCTATAAATCCAGAGGTTAATGCAACACAAGAAGGTGGAGAGAAAAGTGAATATTTTGTGGATAGCAATTAGAAGGGCATTGTGCAAAATTCAATGGGAAAGTCTATGGTGCAAACAACTTAGAACATGTTATCTGGGAGGGTGGAACAGTAATATGGCATTGCTTATGTTGGATTATAACTTCATAGTTTAGGGATTGATGATCATATTTAAGATATGGACCACTTAAATACCAGAGTTATCTTACTTGCCTCACTTAGGACTATCGATTTTCTATCTTCGAAGGTAATAATGTATGGTGTGTTATACATATTTATCCCCTTCTTTTCAAAAGTTGTAAATGCCTTTTTAATAGATTTAAAGATGAACAAGTAAATTGTTCAGCCTTGAGATCTATGAAAATCCTCTTCTAATGGAATTCTAAGGCCATTCCATTTTTAAAGATAGCTGATATTGCCACAAAAATAATTACCGATGGCATATCACTAATGTTATGCACACTCTGATGCACCAATTAATATGAGCCTATTTTAAAATGTTCTGCAATTAGGAAGTGATGGTGTGGCAGTAGCAGCTTTCTTTTAATATAAGATGGTGAGGAGAGTCGTTCCCATATGGTAACCTGTAAAATGATCCATAATATTTGTATGATAGCTGTGGACCTTTTGCAAAAGCCAGCAGGGTTGGACATATTATATGCCGGTATTTGTGTGATTAATAAACACAATAAGAATCCAAATTAAAATAAATTAAACACAATCTCTCTCTCTCTCTCTCTCTCTCTCTCTCTCTCTCTCTCTCTCTCTCTCTCTCTCTCTCTCTCTCTCACACACACACACCCCAACAACATGAATGTGACAATACAATAGAATCTGACTATCAAGGGTTACCAATATCAGAAAATATTATATAAAAGTTTTGTATTAATTTGTTGTGTGACATGGATTGAATTAATAACTACCTCTATAAATTTTATTTGTAACAATTACCCTAAGATACCTGTAATCATATGTTAATGGTTCACCAGCCTCTATCGTTCGAGATGCAAATACGCCCACACGTGTCTCCCCGTCAACTTGCCTAAAAAATAAAAATAAATGAAATAGACGAAGGGTCAGGTGCATCACTTTAGGACCAGCGTTCAGCAATTATCACCCTTCGGGGGCTAGATCTTTCTTAAAAACTTACAACCTTCTAAATAATGAAACTTGTATTCATACCTATGGTTCAAAAACATAAATACATACCACTTCTCAAGATTACAGTTAGGATCACAACTGTGATTCAAAAACCGAGCTGCATTCCCTTTGAAAGTTGCATCAATTGTGAAGTCTTTTCGAATTTCACACATGTAAAAATTCTGATCACCTCTATGTTTCATGTCCCATAGCCGTTGTTCGCATAAAAAATCATCAATGACTGAAATGAAAAAGCAGAAAACTCATAAGCTTTACTGAAACAAGATAATGGAGAATACTGTAATGTAATACGCAAGATACAAGACAACCGAAGAACCCCAGCTGTAATAGATAGATATATGTTTCAAGTCAAAACTTCATATCATGCCACATATGAGCAATTTCGAGACTAGTCAGACTTCTTCTTTGAAACAAGGACACTACTCTCCCAAATTCAGTATCAGAGATCACCATGTAGTAGACAGATGCCACGCACTTATTATTACTGATCTTAGGACAATACCTTCGTTTTTTTCTCCTTTTTTGCATTATTCATCACATGTCATTGTGGTGTCATTTTCATATTTTATGCATTCATGAAATAATAATTGTATAATCATATAACAACCAACATTATCATTTATGAACGTCTAAGTGACTGGTTTTATAGAGTGGTAGTGCCTCACACCTAGTATCTCGGTGATACACCAATAAATGAGTGTGTCATGTCACATATGGACTTCTAGACGAACTGGAATAAATCAAATACATGGAATAAAAAAAAGAATTTACCAAAAAAATTCAAAAAGAAATGGAAAAAACAATAAGAGGAATCTTTTTAGAAAAACAGAATGTGATAATAAGATAATAACAATGTACTGATAGGTGTTTCAATTTCAATTTTGGCTAGCAGCCACCAATAGATTGGAAAATAATCACAAAAGCCAGTACTTGACAGCATCTAAAAGCTAAATAGTTGTCTAATGACAGATGGCTGAAAAACCTGGGGTTAACCTCAATATATGTGGATTTTCAAATCATTACAAGTTTAAAATAGATGAACCGTATGGACTATGACAGGTATTTGTAGTTATATAGTTACATATCGTAAAAGTTTTATGTCAAATGGAAAATATAAATGGTTCTTGTGCGTATTGGGGTTTGGAAGTAAGGCTAATTAGTTGCATCAGCTAAGGTAATTTTTTATATAAATACATATTCTACTATTCATTGTATCAAAGTGTTCCTGATTACTGTATAGTCTGAATCATTTCCCTTAGAAGTCTTGATGTTGAGCAAAAAGGTTAAGGATATGCATCTTTGAGTACAAGGAAGCCAATCTACGAATCTGTGTTCAAACAAAAAAAGTTGAAAAAATCCAATCAACTTGTTTTGGCCATGATTAAAAGTAAACATCTAACACTAGACAACAACCTTGTTGAATTCATGGAACCATAACCAACCTGAAGAAAAAAATCAGAGAACGTATGGCCTCAAACACAGAAGTAATACAAGAAAATCAACAGGAAGGTCAAGCTACCTTCCCCAATATATTCTATGACAAAATCTCCTTTTCTCATGGATTCAGATGCCTCTACACCCCATCCACAAGACTGAGTCTGAAAAAAAAAACATATATAGTAAGTTCATAGTTTTAACCTACAAAGCATTGATCATTCATTTATCCATTAAAGAGAGAGAGAGAGAGAGAGAGAGAGAGAGAGGTGAAAAACATCATGAATAATTGATGCATAAATTGTGGAGCATTTTGAATTGGGATGGCTAATAGTTAACACCGAATAAAGCAAGAGAGTACTTTTCAGTTTATAAACAATCCCTAACTATATGCATCACTGATAATGATACATATGGGACAATACCAATATTTTATTAAAACTCGGTATTGGATGTTATATATGCATGATTGATAATGACACGTATCAACCAATACCAACAGATAAATCCTGTATTTAACCAATAACTATAGACATTTTCTGCTGATACATGTTTGTATCAGATGATATTTATCAATGCGTATTAGCCGAGAACCAGCAGATCCCCCAAATTGATACATATTGTTAAGGCACCATAAGATACAGATATTGTGTCATTGATACATATCGTATCAGCCGATACTTGGAATCAGATGCCCTCCAGTATCATGTATTTAGTATCGGTCAATACAAGGATTATGCCGATGCATATTGACATCGGCCAATATTTGAAACCTTTTACATCATCATTTCCTAAAATCCCATCATTGCTAATGCGGCTTCACAAATATGACTTGCAAATAATGTTATTGACAATGTTTTACATGTCGCAATCCTTACTCCTTTCTTTGCCAATAAATTATTGGTGGGAGTTTTGGATGAACTCTACCTCTTAATGAAAAAGCTGGGATCCAACTCATGACCTCAAGATGCAACTTGCAAAAACATGGACAATAATAATTAGAGCAAAGAAGGTGCACTCTGCATAAGGAATGACGACCTTCTTTCCCATTCTGCTGCTAAGACAGAGCAGTCTGAGAAGCCAGATGTGACGGGGGCATGCGGCATGGCCATCCAGGCCAGCCGTAGGGCCAGTTGTGCACTTGTGCTCCGCGTGGGGACGCTATTGGATTGAGGTCGGGGCAACATGGGCGCGTCACTAAGCCATAAGGGCTGCGCCATAGATGGGCTCCGAGTGTGTTGGTTATGGTGCCAGGAGGGCACACGATGCGGTCGCGACACGGACGCGACATGGTTGCATGGGGGAAGAAGCCAGATGTACTGGGCGTAGTGGTGTGGAGGATGGCGCTGTGTGCCACGAGCAAATGGCCGTGTGCCATGGTAGTATGTCAAATCAATACCTTTTAGGTCCTCCCATCCCTTGGCCCCCGGTGGTGTTTAACCCTTATATAGGGGGACATGAGCTAGAGTCTCCCACCCAACACGTACGCTAGCCTTGTGAGATTGAGTTCGTGCATCCGGGCCTTGCTTGGTGCTTGGTCGCTCTAGTCACGTCGTGCATACTAGGGTCATCGTGTTTGGGATGGTTTCCAACCACCCCCGTGATACAGGTTTACCCCCAATGTGGGGGGCTGTCTCTCTACTCGTCGCTGCCCATCAAATTCTCCGTCGTCTCTAACCTACTGCGTTGCTTCGCAGGCTTGGGGAGTTGAATTAGGCTGACCTAGCTTGGGGAACTAGTTGTCGCACGCTAGTTCACGTCGCAACAAGTGACTCCGTGACAGTTGGAAGCTAGGATCCGCACGCTAGTGCACGTCGAAAGGAGTGACTTCGTGACACAGCTCACTGCTCTCTCCTCTTTCCCCTTCTTATTTTTTTCTTCTTCTACTTTATGCAGAATTTATGTTTATGCATAATTTAGTTTTAGTTCTATCTTAATGATTATGCATAATTTCTTCTTCTAGCTCATTTGACATTTAGTTTTATGTTTATGCATAATTTAGTTTTAGTTCTAAATTTATGCAAAAAGTTATGTTTATGGATAAGTTCTATATTTAGAGAATGAATGAATGATGAACTGTGCCTATTTCAGTATTTTGTGTCTATTTTGTACTACTTTGTTCATTAAAAGCGTTATTTCTAACTTGAAATATATTTTGAAATTTTGTAATTGTATATATTTCTTAAAAAATTTATTTTCCCCAAACTTTCTGACTTTGGCCGATTTGTCTCGACTTATACCCTTGCCAGTTTATTGCCGACTCCCAACTATGACTATGGTGACAACGAGGCATGGTGAATCTCTCACTTGATGTTAGTATACAACTTTATTTTGCATGACATATGCTCTCCCTCACACCCGCCCCAAATAGATGGGATAAAGTTATGATATGATGGTGATGATGTTCTTATTAATTTTATAATATAAATTTGCACTAATTAAAAAAACAAACGCAGACCACTTCATAAGCTATAAAGCTTAAAAACCATAAGATCTTAGGTTCAAACCCCACTCTATGCTTTAAAATTTTCATTTTGAACCAAAATAGTTAGCATGAACCAGTCTATTCGCTTGTCACACTGAATCAAACTGAATTCAACCACGAACTGGTTCACTGTACCCAATTCATGTTTTGCTAGATGAATGAGCGAATTAAGTAACATAGATCTCGACCATTCAATACCAAACAATAACTTTAGGAATTTGGGTCTGAATGTTTAACTTAAAAGTTGACAATGCTTTGATTCATTGAGCAGATTGCAACATTATGATGAGCGCAAAAGCCACCTATTTTGGGTAACAAGGACATGTCACAAGAATATTTTCCAAATGTGATTGGTGCAGTGTACTTGACCCATCTACTTAAGAAATTAATATGTTAGGTCTACATTAACAGGTCAAAATTATTTGTCTTAAAATGCACATATTAATTTGTAAGAATTGCTATAGAATCGAGAAAATTATATAAATTTCTTAAAATATTTCAAAATCATGTTTTGCTCCTAAAGTAAATTAAGATATTTTCTCCTAGAGTGAATATTCTTTCCCATTCTTGTGCGGTAAACATTTGTCTTAACCCTTGCTTTTGATTATGAATAATTTTTAAAGATAGTAAGCAAGTGGCAAAACGAGTTATTGCATGACATCTCAACTCTCCCTTTGTATCCTTTCTCATTAAGTTCAACACTGCACCATATTTATAAACATAAATAGTAACCTTTTTCGCCTTCCTCACTGTTTCTACTTGGATTGGTCACTTTCCAAGGTCATGTAAAATTAAATATATCACATGAGTAGCATATGGAGATCAAAACAACTTCTTTCTTTTCTCCTCTAGCATTCTTCCAGCCTTCACATATGCGGCAGCACTATCGGTAATAACTTGGACAACATGTTCTTCACCCACTTCTTCTACAATATCATCTAACAAATTAAACAAATTACCAGCACTCAAGCTATTTTCGAAAGTAGCTATGAATTTTTTTATTTTTATTTTTTTAAAGTCCCAATTGGGCTAATAACCACAAAGTTTGTAATTGATTAGCTCTTTCCATCAGTTCAACCATCTGACATTATTATAACATCAGACCTGTTCCACTATTTCTTATAGTCAGCCATTAATCTTCTAACATTTTTCCCTTCAATCTTTAGCAATGTATTTCTTATCTCATAATAGCTCGGAGGTTTAAGCGCATGTCCAAAGCCTCCTATGGGTTCTATCATAACTGACAAGAATGGGCTTTTAACAAGGTTGAATGGCAATGCATTCTCAGACATATACTTTGCTATTGTTTGCACTAGCCAATCCCAATCACCTTTTTAGTAGATTTCATTGATCGTTGAATCATGGTATCAGGTATCGGCCAATACCGAAACATATCGGTATCTTGGCCAACGGATACCAATACAAGGGGCTATATCGGTATCGGCTGATATGGGACGGTATCCGCCGATACGTATTGGGGATCGACCGATACGGTTCGGGTATCGGCCGGTACTTACTTTAATTGATTTATTTTTTTTAAAAGGTGTACCGTATCAGTATCGGCCGATACTTATCGGTCCTCCATGGACCGATACGTGATACCAATACCCGAGTTGATACCTTGCGTCGAATACCCGAGTTGATACCTTGCGTCGAATGTTTCCCTTTTTCCAAGTAAATTACATCATCAATTTTTGCTCTTTCCTTTGTCTATTCTGCATTCATTGTCCTTTCCCCGGTTACCATAAAAAGGGTGGCCAACCGGCATCATAATGCGCTTTCTCTCTACTTATCTTAAGGCATTCTCCTTCCTTTAAAAGGTTCTCAAATATTTTGGCCACCTCGTTTGAACATGCCGAACTTTTTTTTAGCGTTTTGTTATGTGTGTGCGAGGTGTCTCATCCGAAACATCCCTCCACTAAAAACCTCACGGAATAATTTCATCGTAGTTTTTTGTTATGTTTTCTTCCGCGCTTCGATTGTGGTAACTATGCTGCCAAGCACTCTCATTGGTTGTCATCTTCCTCAATAAAATGAAAGATAAACAAATCTAATATATATATATATATATATATATATATATATATATATATATATATATCAAATCACCTCCTCTCTAACTCTCTCTCTTTCCACCAAAATCGGAATTTTGCCGATCGAGCACCAATCCTTGTGATTGATGGATGTAAACGGTAGGGTTTTCTGCTAGAAGATCAATGGAAGCAACGGAATTCAATTCCGTTGATTTAGAGAATATATGAGGAATATAAGAAAATGGGTTTCACCTCCACAAAAATCGTGATTTCACTAACGAGCGCCAACCCTGCCATTGTTGAATGTAAATGCCTTAAATGGTAGGGTTATCCATTAGAAGATCAATGGAAGAAATTCAATTCCGTTGACATTTGGAGAAGATATGAAAGAAAAAAAAAAGTAAGGAAAGAGTTTCAAGAGCCCTAAGATGAAGAAGATGAGATAAAACCCTAAAAGAGGGTTCAAAGCCCTATTTAAGTTAATAAAGTGCTTCAAGGTTTTGAAGAAAATGACACATTATTGTGTAAACATGACCCGTCAAACTCACTTAAGTTAGCTTTTTTTTTTTTAAATACGTTTTGAAATGTATTTGACTGAATCGTAGGCGATTCAGTATTGTAAGTTGTAACGATTCAGGATAGAGTCCTGAATCGTTACTGTACGATACGTACGATTTCACAGAATCAGTCAATTCATATAACACTGGTCCATACTCCAGATTGAGTGGTTTGGTATGTATGCCAAAATGTAGGGAAAAAGTATTGCCTTTATATAAATGATATTGGACTGGGTCTTATATGCAGATACAGGCTAATATTAAATAGAAGCAATCTTTAGTATGGCTATGGAAGAAATGAGACACATCTGATACCCTTATCGATATCATATCCTTCAGAATGAGATAATCAAAAGTTTTAGAGCATCTGGTTATCATAAAATTAAGGCATTAATGTCTTTACAACTTAGACCTAGAATTTTTGGATTATTTTGTTAAGATGGAATTGAAAACCGTTGCATGCAAGAATGACAAAGTTTCGACTACACTAATGGATTGACTACTAACAAACCACTCTTTTTTGACTTCATTGTTTTCTAATGTTAGACTGATACAACTGAAAAGAAAAGATGGTGCATCGTTGCCCAGAGCACAGGAATTTAAGACAAAGCCTTCCAACTATGTGCTCTTGCCACTACACTAAAGAATTGACTAGTAAAGAACCATCCCTTCCTATTTAATCAAGCAGATATTTATTTCTTATCAATAAGGAAATAAGGAAAATATAGCCATTTCCTAGAAATTATAAGGTAAAAGTAAATTTGCATTTCAAGCAAAAATATAGATAGGGATGAACAAAATGCTTTTTTACATTGAAATATAGAAATATTACCTTGACAATTTTAACCTTTTTTTCTTTGCGGAATGGTCTATTTGTACACTTTTCAGAGCAATTACAAGCTTTTGAGCAGCTGATAGATTGAAACCTATGGGATCATTAAGTCATGTAAATCATATTATAGCACTTTGAGTACAAAATATTCAACAAAAAAACCTGCACAATTTTACTAACTATATGCCTAGAACTAAATGATCTCCATTGATTTAATAAAAAGACAAAGGTAAAACATGGTGCATTTCTCATAAAGGAATGAAAAAACGGAATTAGATACATGTATGAAGTGGCTAAACAACATAATCAATATGTTCATAGTAAAACGTAGAATGTAGAAAGAACAAGCATACCATGCAATAAATTGCAAAAATACAAACAATACAATAGGAGTCTGCGGGAGCATCCCAAGCCAAGTATGATGCAATATAGAACATGGGTGCTAATAATGTTTGATCTTGAAAACAAAGTACATTATGTGAACTGGATGGTTGGAAATTTTTAATAAATGTTGGGTTTCTCACATACATATATGGACTTTCTGAACTTACACCCATATATGGACTTTCTACGCTTACAGACCTTGTCTTTAGCACCTCTTTAACAAAACTAGGAGGAAGAGCCATATACACCTCAAGGAAGAGGTCTCCATGAAGAAAAGCGTTCTTCACATCAAGCTGCGTAAGAGGCCAATCGATAAATGTTGCAAGAGATAGTAATGGCCTTTGGTGTTCGAATATGCAACATGGGCACATGTGTCCTGATAATCAATTCTCTGAGTTTGGGTAAACCCCCTTGCCACCAATCTATCCTTGTACCTTTCTACTGACCCATCAGGTTTATACTTCACAATGTAGACCCATTTACAGCCAACTATCTTCTTTCCTTCTGGAAGATTGACCACCTCTCATGTTCTCTTTTGCTAAAGCTCTCATCTCTTGAACCATAGCCTCCTTCCACTATGGTTGCTACAAACATGGTTGTCAAGGCCACGCTATAGCCTCGTCATGGCCTCTCCAAGGCAAATGGCGATGAGAAACACCATATATAACCAAATAGTAATGATGACTAAATAGCGATGTCATTGCGTCGCCATGCCGAAGTAGCATAAGTTATGACATTTTTATAATATATCAGTTACAAATGTTACCTTACAAGTTACAAAATCCTCTCTCTCTCTCTCTCTCAGCTGACACATTTGTATCACAATAAATATATATATATATATATATATATATATATATATATATATATATATATATATATATATATATATATATAGCACACAAACCAAACATGTTGGAAATACCAAGATAGCGCAACACACCAATTGGGTAGTGATGTATTGGTGGTTGCCACAAAAACAAAAAGGTTCGATAATACCTGAGGCAAGCAAGTATGGTTGCCTCAGTACTTGAGGCAAGTACCTTGCCTCAGCCACTTGAGGCAAGCAATACGACCTTGCCTCAGCCACTTGAGGCAACTAAATTATTTTAGTGTATTTAAATAAATACTCTCAAATCATGCGTCAGCTGTGTAAAGACCAGTTGTGGCTAAAAAAAAAACAAAAATTTTAAATACCAGCTGTCCAAGAATACACTTAAAGTATATAAGAGCTATATAAAGCCTATTTTGGCTTATATAGGTATACACCTTATAAAGGTGTGTGGGATTAGGATGGGATTGCATCCCAAAACAGCTTATAAGTTGTTTAAATTCGGATAGCCTCCACGCATGCATGAATCACTTCGACTCATGCACGCAAGCTACTCAAGCCTTACAAGAACCACCAACCTTCTTCTTCTTCCTCCAAATTTCTGTTGAAAATTCTGCTACAAATTCTGTAATCCATAGCCAAGAAACAGTGATGCTCACATTCCAATCCCATATCCTCTTATTACTTCAACTATTTGAGGTTTAATTCAAAACCCATAAATTAACCTGTGTTTCAAGTACAAGCCTTGCAACAGACATTGCTGGTCTCGGGAGGTTCTCGCAGATAGCCACGTGCTCACACACTTATGAGTTCGGCAAACTTGACACCGACGTAAGTTCGGCGTCATCGGAACAATAAATTCACAACAAGGTACGCTATAAACAAATCAATTCCTACACTAGGTTCAGGCTATTAATTATTTTTAATCCAATATAATCTGTAGTAACAATCCCATCGTGATTGAAACTACAGCTTAGACATCAAAGAATGTGTGAGAGTCTCGGAAAATAAATTTCAACTAGACATTTCCGAAACTTTCATGCAAATTTTATCTGAAATAAACTAGAGTTTTTGTGTCATTTATACACTCAATTATAAGCTAAATATAAGCTACATATATAGGGTAAAAGACCCAGCAAACCACGTAAAACAAAAGGGCAGAATGGAGCAGAAAATACCCCGGAAAGCCAAGCCTGACAGGCTTGCCGCGGCAACCTTACATGGTTGCCGCGGCAAGGTGCTCAGACTTGTCGCGGCAAGCATTGCGCGTGGACCACTGTTCGGTATTTTGGTCATAACTTTTGACCCCGAACTCCGATTGGCACGATTCTTGATGCATTGGAAAGGGGACAACGAGCCCAATAACTTTCATGAAGTAACAAATCTCTGAATCTAACGTTTAAAGGGTCAAAAAGTAGTGACAAGTTGTGGCAAGGTGCCCAGCTGAAGGCTTGCCGCAGCAACCCTTATGGCTTGCCGAGGCAAGTCTATGTATGGTTGTCGTCTTTGCTTCAATGATTCTGGGTCTGTATTTGGCATATGTTAGTATATGTACGATGACCCTACAATATATGCACCTTATCAACCATGTATGTTGGGTCTCAGGTGACCCACTATTCTATTTGTGATACTAAAATGCACATACAATCCTAGGTGCCACTTGGTGCACATGACGTGTTTGCTTGAAGACGTGCGTGCACAGGAAACCAATTACACGTAAACTTGGTGTAAGGTAGGGAAATTACCTTACTAATTTATGTGGTAGTTTTGATTCTTGTCTAAGCTAAGCAAACTTTTGATATAAGCATATGTAGACCTATACACATAGCACTTTTTGACTTGAATGATGATAAAAAAATATTTGGAGTTCAGTTCAGTTCAGTTTCAGTTAAGAATGAATATGCTAGTTCTGTTCATCAAGTGATAGATATCAGTTTAGAGGCGTGTGTTCCAATGTAAGATCTAATTTTGTAATCAATATGCTAGTTGAAGAAGGATGAAGTTGTATGATATGCTATGTCAGTTTGGACAATTTTGAGAGTTGATAGTTTAGTTATGAAAGTTCAGTTTGATAACTTGTTAGCTCAGTTTTGCTGAATATGTAGGACCATGCTAGGACAATTTTGAATATGCTCGTGTGGATAGTTCTGAGAGTTCAGCTGTGATAATTTAGGTTTGAAAGTT
The DNA here is from genome assembly GCA_021018995.1 of Chloranthus sessilifolius. Lineage (NCBI taxonomy): Eukaryota > Viridiplantae > Streptophyta > Magnoliopsida > Chloranthales > Chloranthaceae > Chloranthus > Chloranthus sessilifolius. The sequence goes on along the minus strand of CM037597.1, from coordinate 23,757,860 downwards.
CAGATTTGATAACTTGGTAGATCGGGTATGCTTGCATGCGTAGTATGACCATCTTATGCTAGTTTTGAGTATGCTTGTTTTGATAAGTGGTTTTGATAGTGCAGTGTTAGAGATCAGCTTTGATAAGTTTAGTTGCTAATTCAGCTTTAATAAATGGTTAGCTTAGTTTTGCTGAATAAAGTGGATATGACAATGCTACGTTTGAGTATGCTACTTTTCGTATATACAAGCATGTGAAGTTTAGTTAGGCTCGGTTATATGCTTCAGTTATGCTCAGTTATATGCATAGCTTAGTTTAGTTATGCTCTGTTATATGCTCAGTTATACAAGCATGTGATTTTAATATATATATATATATATATATATATATATATATATATGTGTGTGTGTGTGTGTGTGTGTGTGTGTGTGTGTGTGTGCATGATGTTGCATACTTGATACATATATATGTGCATGATGTTCTCGCCCGCTTGCTCTCGTACATGGTTACGTCTTGATTCTTGATACTCGTTTGTTTCATGTTGAGCCAAGTTACCTTAGCCCAAGGGCTTGACCAGTTTCGTGTCAAGTGAACTTGCTAACATAGCTCAAGGGCTTGACTTCTTGAGTCAAGTGACCCCGTTAACCTAGCTCAAGGGCTTAATATCTCGGTCCAAGTGATCCTGCTAGCTAGGGAGCTTGACAAGTCATCCCGCTAACTCGGGAGCTTGACTTTCTCGGTCCAAGTGATCCCGCTAACTCGGGAGCCTGATTTTCTTCTTCTTGTACATGTCTTGTTTCAACATGATTCCTTGAAATTATCTGGCATGATGCCTTGTCAGTGAAATTCTTCGTATTTGGTCAGCATGAATATGTCAACATGATACAATAATTGCATGATTTAATGCTTGTTTTATTCTATGCTGTTATGATAGATTGATGCTAGACTAGACCTAAGATAAGATGACATGTGCTTCATTTTTATTATGCATCTAGACATGAATTGATAATCTAACATATAAATTAGAAATTTAATTGTCCTTACTGAGCTTTGATGATAGCTCATCCTACGACTTTATGTCTTAGCTGCAGATATTGCTCAGGACCCTGAGCACGAGACTGATCCTACCTACCATCAGGAAGAGGACGAGGGAGACGAAGAGGAAGATTATGCGGAAGAATTCGTTCTAAAATAGGTTTGAGAGAGATTGAGAGAATAGTAGTGTTTTTGCTAAACATGTATAAACAACAGTGTAATTGATATAGTTTACTACTTCATGTATAGGTTTTCTGTTTATATTTCTCGTTCAATTTCCTACTTTTGATAAAGGAATGGATATCAGTTGTCACATATTTCTTCGTATCAGAGTTATTTTAATTCGCTTCCGCAATTGTAAAACTTTGTACATGATGCACTTGTAGGAAAGGATCATGTTAGGTGATCTGACGGATGACCTTTCCCATTTACGAGAAGGGGAAAAGTCGGGTTCTCTCTCTCTCTCTCTCTCTCTCTCTCTCTCTCTCTCTCTCTCTCTCTCTCTCTCTCGCCACAACAACTACCAACACCAACGTCGACGAAACCTCAGCGTCGGCGACACTACCATGTTGTACTTAAAATTTCATATTTTTAATATTTTATATTTGCTGATATTTCATATTAATTAATTTATACTTACCATGTTGCAAATTTGTCGATGTTACATATTTGATTTGTATTTATTGATATTTGTTTATTTCTAGCACATGAAATCCTCAATATTAGAATTAAAGTATGATGCTTTAGTAGTTAAATTTTTTTCTTCCTATAAAATTTTTTGTATATAAAAAAGAAAATACTACTAATTAATAGATAAAATAATTTTTTTTTAAATTACAATAATAAATAGTCTCGCTATGGAGTAGCGAACCTCTTTGTCAAGACCTTGCCACACCGACTTAACTACCTTGGTTACAAAGCACTTGAAACAGAGGTAGGAGATATAGAATCTAAAGATGAACGAAGGAATAATGAGAAGTAGACAAATTGTGGTGTGAGATATACTTACTGATGGGATCATAGTTGTTAAATGCGCTAGGCGAAGCTTAGGCGATAGACACCCATTGGAGCTAAGTGAGGCCTAAGCGAAGCCTAGGCAGTGAGGCCTTGTAATATTGTAGTTTTTTTACCTATTATAGTAATCCATAGAGGATCTATAATAGATGTCAAATATGTGAGAATAACAAATAATGATAAAAACATAATTATTTACTCATGAAGCGTCAATCATCGTGTAAAATTTGTTGAAAAAGCAAAATAGCAACTCACAACTAGCGACCTTTAACAAATTAAACAGACAAAGCAATAAGTAGATCATTCATTTTGAAACCATAATAGCTTTAGAATTTTGGAATTTTAAAGGCATCGATTGGTAGATAATGATCAAATCTAAAGTAAATTTGATACAACCAAAAAAAATTTAGAAAAATTCAAGATGATCTAATTTCATTCTAAACTAGTCTATAAAATATTTTAACATTTAGGTTTGTAACGGATTGGACCTTAGCCTAAATCGCAACATGTTATTTTGAAGTTTGGGCTCTAAATCGCAACATATGGCTATGATACTTAAAAAATGAACAATTTATAAATTCGGTTGCAGTGTTTATCATCTCACTTGATATCTTGGAGTGATCCTTAGTAGGCCCACCTAAATGCCCTCTAGAAGTCTAGCATGTCTCCATATGACACCCAAGGCGGGTAAAGTGTAAGCGGGATATGCCTAGGCAGTCACCCTCCCTAAGCGGGACCTAGGTGACAAAGCGAAGGTGTGGCGCAGCTTTTGACAACAGAGGATGAGATGACGAGTACGTGATCTAGATCCTTTTCTCATATCACTGATCATGAACCCTCTCCCGATGAAGAAGGCTTGGCATTGTGAAATAGTTCATTGAACGACGATGGTGGGTATTCCCATCGGCATATTGTGGCTCTCGATCGATATTTGAAACCGATCGACCGGATTGGGATTCGATCGATCGATTTTGCCAGATTCTGGCATTTGTTAGTTTTGCGAAAGAGGACTTTCGAAACCTCTTCTGCTTCGTCATTTCTGATGTGTAAGACATGACTTGATGTGTTCTAAGTTCAGACTATGAACATGTGATGTGAAGGCGCTATTGTGAAGAAAAGAACTTCGTGTGGACTGTGTGAGGTAGGGAAAATCCTATAGCATGTACATTTGTTACAATAAGCATATGAGTTATGATGTGATCTGTGTGTGTGTGTGTGAAAATCATGACATCTTGTTTCAAATACATGAGCCTTGTACACGGATTCAAGTGTGATATGTGTGTGTGTGACATATATGTGTGTGTAGACTTCAATTCTTGAACCCTAAACCTAGCTATAATTCACCACGATTCGCGGTGATAAACCATAATTTAACTCTGCACTTCGATTTAAGGTTTGTGTGTGAATACCCAACCAACGCGGCGGGATATCCGTGACCGACGCGGCAAGATATCCGTGACCGGTACGGCAGGATATCTTTGCAACTTTGTGTGACCGGTACGGCGGGATATTCGTACATTGTGGACCAAAATGGTCAATGTGAGCTCAAGCGACCCTGTTAACGTAGCTCAGGGGCTTGGCATTGTGAAATAGTTCATTGAACGACGATGATGGGTATTCCCATCAGCATATTGTGGCTCTCGATGTTATCTATGCTCGAGAGATTAGTTAAGTTATCAATTTAAGTTTTCTCTGTGTGAGATGTGAAAACCTTTGGAAACCATGTGATACGTTAGAATTTTGGATATGATTCGTTCACTTTGATTTAAATGCCTCTTCATGTGCTCTTCAATTATTTCGATTTTGTCATGAGATATATGTGTGTTGTGATGAAAATGCATGCTATGGATATTTTCTCTATTGAGCTTGGATGAAGCTCAACCTTCGACTATATATCACAGGTACAGGTGAAGACACCTATACAAAAGATATTGATTTGGAGGCCTCCGAGTACATACCGGGGGAGGAGTCAGAGCCTCCGCCCGAGGAGTTCTTCCAGTTGAGAGAGTGATTTAGTTGAGAGATTTTGTGTGGATACGGCTTGGTACGTCCAACCATTTTGTTGTATAAATTCAGATACTTGTAATTGTTTCAACTATTGTTTTGTGAACCATGTTTCGGTGATGGATGGCCATCACCGGTGGTTCTTTTCAGTTCTTTTGTTCAGGCATACTCGCATGGAATCAGAACCGTTATTTTGAGCGCACTTTGATATTAAAACTGGAGATTTCTTGCTTATATGTTGACTCTATTTGCATTGTTAGAGTTCTGCTTTGTTTTCCGCTTCGTGTGTGGATGTGTCAAGTGTTCCGTTTGATGCGTTCGGGGTTCGGTCTGATGGACCGATCTGACTGCGCGGGTTTCCGGGGTCGAAAATCCGGGCTATCACAGTCCTCAATAACACTTCTAAGAATCCTCCCCGACATCAAATCCTGAAAATGCAATGGGATGGAAAAAAGGTCTCACTACAGTTTAATGGACTAGTGAGCTTGCTGACAGATAACAAAGTCATAAGCATTTGTGGAATTATGAGACTTAAGAGGTAACTTGTTTAAGTAAGTTGCTTCCTTTCCCTTGGCAAGGACTAAAGAACCATCAACAATACAAATATGATAAAAATTAGATAAATGGGATACAAAATGAAACAGATCAGATACATCAAGCATGTGCAGTAGCCCCAGAATCAATGATCTAAGGGTACTCAGAAGATGTTCACATTTGCAGATCCATGGATACCTGACTCAGCCAAATGAGAGGAAGCATGTCCTTGAGTTGTAGTCATACACTGTATACAGTGTTGAATCTCTTGGAGCTCTCTCTGTAGACTCTACACATTAGTAGATGGAACTGCTAAAGTTGTAGCAAGTGGGGGAGGACGTATCCCTGAAGAGGTCGCCTCATCAGATGAAGACTGCAAAGAACAGTCAAAGGGAACCTAGGCTTCCCATGCAAATCTCAGCACCTATCTCTCGTACGCCACTTTTTTCCACGATGAGTGTACACTAGTGTATCCCTTTCTTCCTTAGAGAGACCACGCCCCCGCTGCCTCCTCCACCACCTGATCTACCACTGCCACGATCAAATGAGAAGGATGGTAAAGCAGATCGCTCTAGTCCACTGTTGTCCTAAAAGTGCAACTGGCGACGACTCTCCTCATTCTGTAAAAGCATAAAAACAATGCCAATAGAAGGGCAATCCTCTCTCTCAAGAACATTTGATCCAAGGTAATTAAGGCGGTATGGCGAGGTCATGGCGAAGAGGCTCGCTACGCCATGGTGTGGCCATAGCGAAGCCATGGCGAGGTTATTTATTATTGTAATTTTTTTTTTATCTATTAATTAGTAGTATTCTTTTTTTTATATAAGAAAAAAAATATAGGAAGAAAAAATTCAACTTCTTAAGCATCATGCTTTGATTATAATATTGAAGATTTCGTGTTCCAAGAATAAACAAATATCAATAAATAAAAATCAAATATGGAACATCAACAAATTTGCAACATGGTAAGTATAAATAAATAAATATGAAATATCAACAAATATAGAATATTAAAAAATATGAAATATTAAGTACACATACGGTAGTGTCGCCGACGCTGAGGTTTTGGCGACTCTAGTATTGGTAGTTGTTGTGACGAGAGAGAGAGAGAGAGAGAGAGAGAGAGAGAAAGTCAAGGATTTTGTAACTTATAAGTTGAGGTTTTATGACTTGTAAGTTAACTTTTGTAACTTATATATTATAAAAATATCATAACATATAAAATGTCATAACTTCTAAGTATTATACGTTATTATAAAATAAAAAAATAATTTAAAAAAACAAAAACAAAAAAAAAACGTGCATCGCGATGCTATAATGTTATTCCGCCATGGTGACGCTAAGGCGTCACTATTTAGCCATCATGGCTATTTGGTTATATATGGCACTTCCCATCGCCATTCGCCATGGCGAGGCCATAGCATGGCCTTGACAACCATGATTTGATCTAATGTTCTCATAATCAAGGTTCACCTCCTCAACAAATCAAACATTTTTTTGTTTGATGTCTACGCAACACGTCTTGCACACCTGGACCTCATACTGTGACAGGCCCTCCCATACACTCTAATAAACTTCTCCTCCTAACGGAGTCCTATTTTTTCCATTACTTCGAACTTCTTAGCCAAGTTCCTTTTCAGAGAGTAAGCATCCCTCAAGATTCCCACAACTCTTTGGCGATTTTGCACTTCATGAAGGTTATATTGATGAACGGGGGCATGGAGTGATGTAACCACATCATCACTGTAACATCGAAACTTTTCCAATCCTCATAATCCTGATCCATTTTCGCAGGCTCGGGTATGGTTCCCAAAATATAACCATACAAGTACATGGTCATTGATTAAGACCACTCCAAATAATCACTACCATCAAACTTCACGGTAGTAATTTTTAATGTGTGAGAACCATCTCCGTCAAACCTATGCACTCCTTTCGTATCCTCCATTATGAAGTAGCAAACTTTCAATATCCCCAAAACAAGAATAAAAAATCAATATGTGGCTACAAGGACATATTTTGCACAACTAGGCCCCAAGACCCTTTATAAGGTTCTACAACCTTAAGGCAATTGCACAATTGCAGGCGCACTGCTCACAAAGTTGGGGTACACAACCCGCAGCCAAGCTGCAACCATCACCAGGCGACAAGAAACAAATTTGAACACATCAACCCAGCACATGGTTCTACAACCACTTCTTCATAAATTCGAGCCACATAAAACCATCATCATATTGATCTCAACACATAATCCATATCGGTGGTCAAACTTATTAAAAAGGGACAATAAACAAGTCAAATATGCAATGGGGCCTTTAAAATTTAAAAGTACAAGGATTTCACAAAGGCAAATGAGTATGAGACATTTATGGACAAATCCAACAAGATCTAGGTGATTCTGCGAGTTTCAAAAGATTCTGACGAGTTTCAGGAATATTCCAGCAACAACCGTGCATTCGATCGAACACTACAAATCTCAGTCACACAAAACAACATAGTGTGACTACAATTTACATTAGAACGAGGCTGAAAAGGTTTAGAAAACCTATAAGAACCAATATTTGGTGACTATTGTCCACTAGCTCAGACCAGTTCAATCGACGATGACAGAGGTTGGTGAAGAAGGCGATGCAGGAAAGGAGGGTTAGAGACCTCAATTGCCTTAGGTCAAGGAGGAAGAAATAATCACCAGAAAGAACCCGATCAAAACCCCATAGATTTTGATCGATTCTGGATGAGCTTAGCAGGGATGTTAACATCAGCAATACGAATGCGACAAATGGGAAAGCCTCCTCTGATACCAAGTTAATTTAGTGAGGTTGATTAGGGTTACAGTTACGTGAGGAAGAAGAACAAGAGAGAAGGATGCAATAAAATATGATATACCCTCTACATTATATCACATGTTTCAATGAAATAAATATAAGCTAACTGAAGTTAATATACATACTTCACACACCCAATATGACTAAACACACCCACATAGATAAAACAATTACATCACCAACACTCTATTTGCTAATATCCAAAGATGAAGGTGTATCTGTTTTTCTTATCTCTCATAAGCTAGTCCAAACTCAATACCATGCCACCATGACGATGTAGAGATCTGATAATGGTGAAAAAGGATGCCTACCACCAGCTTCAATCCTACCTCTAGATTTATGGACTTGGGTGGCAAACCACTTGCCCCTACACCCCACAACAAAATGGGGTAGCTGAAAGGAAGAATAGACATTTGCTTGAGGTTGCTCGCACTCTATTAAGTGGTATGCATGTTCCAAAGTGTTTCTGGGGTGATATCATATTTGTTGCCAACTTTCTTATCAACCGAATACCTACACTAGTCTTTGAGGGTAAGTCTCCATATAAGTTTCCTCAAAATAGTCTCTTTCCTGTTACTCCTCGTGTATTTGACTTTGTGTTTTGCTCATGTTCCCTCATCTTACCCTCTTTGTTAATATCCCATCTTTGTTACTATGGATGTCTCCTTTGAATCTACTTCACTTTATCCTCCACGCTGCCATCTTCTGGGGGAGAGCTTTAAGGAAGAGAGCATATGTTACCTTATGTTGTTGCAAATGATGACAATATTGATGATGAAGATCAAGAGATCTCAGGGGAAGAACAAAGATAAATTGATACTACAAAGGAACAAAATGCTTCTGATAAGTTTGGAAAAAGTGAAACCTTCATTTGTGGTGAAGCTTTTAACAAAATGAAGAAGACCTCTCCTCATGCAACAGACTAAGTGTTCAATCCATTAGCAAGTCCAGATCAAATATCCTCTCGTTAAGCTAGTTCCCCAAGTGATGATCCCCTTCCGCAAAATGACTTATTTCTACTAATTGCCCTACAAAAAGCCTCTATGGCATGTAGCAAGCATTCCATTAGAAAGTTCATGTTATACCGATAAAATATTGCTCCTCGCATATCATTCATCTCTTCTTTGGACTTTATCTCTGTACCATCGAGTGTGTAGGATGCTCTAATCTCGGCCACAATGGAAGGAAGCTATGGTGCAAGAAATGAAAGCCTTGGACCTAAATAAAACTTGGCAAATAGTGGAACTTCCTGACAGAAAGAAGATAGCAAGATGTAAATGGGTCTATACAATCAAATATAGACCATATGGTACAGTTAAAAGAGAAAAGGCAAGGCTAGTTGCAAAAGGGTCCACACAAACATAAGAAGTGAACTATTAGAAGAGATTTGCACAGTACAAAGCCAAATATCATCATGGTACTCATCTCATTGGCAGCATACAAAGATTGGCCCTTCTACCAACTAGATGTGAAAAATGCTTCCTACATGGGGATTTGAAGGAAGAAGTGTACATGGATTTACCTCTCGGTTTCTCTCTTCAAACTGAAGGCCATTTACAAGTTGAAACAATCTCCTAGGGTTTGGTTTAAAAAATTCAATGATGCAGTAATGGAGTTTGGTTATAAAAGGAGTCACTATGACCACACTCTGTTTGTAAAGAAAGGAGCTCACCTTATTGCATTAGTGGTCGACGTGGATGACAATATAGTTACCGGGGATGACAGTGAGGAGCAAGGATCAAAATATGAGTTTCGTTTTCGATTTCGGGCATGACCGAAGCCGAAAATTTGAATTTCGGCCAAAATTTCCCCTCCATACATATTTTGACCTAAATTTCAGTTCAAGTTTTTGTTTCAATGGGGACGAAACCGATACATTCCGGCCGATAATTTGAATTATCGGTCAAATTTTTTATCGTCAAGATACTCAAATTGAAAAATGCTACTTGAGCCGAGTATTCGATATTAAAGAACTTGGGTTTAGTCTAGTATTTCTTGGGAATTGAAGTGGCTAGTCTAGTATGGGAATAACCTTGTCCAAAAGGAAGTATACCCTTCATGTGTTGAAGCAGACTGACATTGTAATAATCCCACATCAGATAGGGAAAAGTCCTGGCCCTGGGCTATATCTGATTGCGGACACTACAAGTCATGACGCATTTTGGGTGGGGACTTAAGCCCATGCCAGAAACAAAACCGGAGCGAGGACCTAAGCCCAAAACCGGACAATATTGTGGAATGTGGGTCTGGGTCGTCACATAATGGTATCAGAGCCGAGGACGGCTCTTCTATAAGGTGGGGGGATTGTAATAGTCCCACATCGGATAGGGAAAAGTCCTAGCCCTGGGCTATATGTGATTGCGAACGTTACATGTCATGACGCGTTTTGGGAGGGGACTTAAGCCCATTTCAAAAACAAAACCGTGGCGGGGATCTAAGCCCAGAACCGGACAATATTGTGGCATGTGGGTGTAACATCTTGAGAATTTAGACTTTGATTAGTGCACCTCGGGATGTGTGCCCAACTTTGAATAGAATATCTCGGGATGTGTGCCCGTCTGATCACTTATTTGATCAAGTGAAATCAACTCGATGACTTTGATTGGATTAGTTTTGGTGTGAAAGTGCACACTCATGTGGTGTTAGATCATTTCTAGGGTTTTATACACCTATAGATGGGTGTTTGTGTTTTGCACGTGAATCATGCCTTTTAAGCAATAAGAGGGAGAGGGCTTCTCTTAGAAGTCATTCGTTTGAAGAGAAAAGAGGGCTTTGGAAGAGAAAAAGAGGAAGGGGAAAATGTGCCAGATCCGTGTGCGACGAGCTTAGGTTTTGTGTGGAAAAGGTTTGTGAACTCGTGGAAGGGAAGGATCATCATTGGTTTCGACGTTGTTCGTTGCTTTGTGTGTTTTGAGCCGTTTGGGGGGTTTTGGAAACCCACTTCTTTGAGCGAAGAGATCGTGTGATTTGAGCCACTAATCGTAGCGTGGGTTTGTATGAGGTGTGTGTGGAAGGTTTACCGACGATTGTGAAGGCTTGGTTGTGATCGTGGGGTTCGAAGATGCTCCGTTTGGGTTTTGGAAACCCTTTTGTGAAAGGACGAAGATGATCCGATCTACGGGTTAATCGGTCGTTTTGAGGTAAGATTTTGTAAATCTTTGAGGTGTGTGATGTTTTAGTTTTTATTTAATGTGAAAATGATGGATTAAAGGATGTGAAAGATGTTAGATTTGAGAACATTTGGATTTTGAATGAGAAAACCAAGAATGGGCGAAATCTGTGGATTTCAATCGATCGAAATTGACTTGAGATTGTGGATTTCGATTTCTGAAGGATTTTGATCGATCGAAATTAAATTCGATCGATCGAAAAGTATAGAACATAAAGTATTAAGGATTTCTGTTGGAATTCGATCGATCGAGTTTCAAATTCGATCGATCGAAATTAGAATTCGATTGGTCGAATTTGACTGTGCGTGCCAATACTGCTTCGGTATTTTTGACCGTAACTTTTTATGCCGAACTCCGATTGACGTGATTCTTGTTGCGTTGGAAAGACGACATCGAGCTCTACAACTTTTATGTTTTTGACCAACTCATGAATCCAAAGTTTTAAAGGTCAAAAGTTTGTGGGAAGTTACGTCAATGTTCATATTAGCATGAACTTGTCTGTTTGCGCCACGTGTTGAGAAACATTCAAAGATGTCTAAGTTTCTAGTAACAAGAGTTGGTCTTTGATACATTGTATGTTTGTGATGTAGATTAAGGGCGGAAGGCCATAGCTAAGGCTTCGCTTGGCTTCGCGCAGCTTCGAGGTTAAAGTAAGGGAAATTCAACCTAAATTTATATATTTGACTTGATTCATAGTCATAGATCTGTGGATTGAATGCGATGAGTTAATTGTGGTTGGATTAGTAGATGAGTAAATTGTGGTGGGATTATTAGATTGGAAATTTATGATTTAGAATATACTCGTGAGATCTTGAATTGTGAATGTGCGTGTGATAATGTTCGATGTTAGATAATCTTGGCTTTTGTGTAAGTTTGATTCGTGTTTTGAAAGTAAGACTTTTAGATAGTTGTGATACTCGTGTTTCATTTTGACACCTTTGGAATGTGAACTCGTGACCCTTGGAACTGTGATTAACACGACGACGCTTAGAATTTACATATGTGCATTGCATCCTTTGGGCCGGTACGGCCTATTCGTATATACATTCATACGTTGCATTGCATCCTTTGGGCCGGCACAGCGGCCTATCCGTGCACGCATCCATACATACGTTGCATTGCATCCCTTGGGCCGGTATGGCGGCCTATCCGTACACGCATTGCATCCCTTAGAACATCATTGCATCCCTTGGACAATTTGGGAACTGTGAACACCCTTGGAAACTTGGAACACTCTTAGACACCCTTGTGTTGTGAGTGTTTGCAAATTCAACATTGTTTGCAAATGCGTGTGAATCTTGGACACTCTTGATTATGATGTTTTTCGATATGTGTACGGTTGTATGTAACTGTGGTGAAAGTAAATATTTAAGGTTAAGTTTAGAATGGAAGGTTGTAATGAATGTTTTGTAAATCTGCTTTGAATGGAAGGAAATGATTAAGGCTTTGGAATTCTAAGTTTTATGATGGTTTTACTTTTGGATTAAATTCTATGTTTTCGATGTTAAAATATAATTTTATGTTGTCTTTCCTTTGCTGAGCTTAGATGTAGCTCACCCTTCGACTATATGTCGCAGGTTTGGCAATTATCAGGATACGGGCTTTGTGGTTGAGGACTGGAGAAGTAGTAAGATTTCGGGATCGTAGATCCGTATATGAGGTTTGGTTAGTTTAGTTTTTGTAATTCTTTTATGCACTGGTATTCTTGTTTTAGTTACTATTCTTTCTGTTTTAGATCTGAAGTTTATGTTTCCGCTTTGTTGTACCAAGATTTTATGTATCAGATTGTGATCTACGATCTGGCAGTCCGAGTTTTCCCATTCGGTTTAGGTTGAAAAAAAAATTATCTCAAGAATTTCTGGTTGGGAAAATCCGGGTTGTCAAAGTGGGTCTGTGTAGGCAGTTATCCGCCCATAAGAAACGAGAGATCAAATCAGCCTCTGCTGGGATTCGATTCAGATTTCAGATTTTGGTGGCTGTATTTTACTTAAAGAAGACTGCTGGAAATTCACCTTACCTTTGCACTTGCTGCAAAGGTAAGGTGACTGCTGAATAACGTTTTCGTCTAATTGCATCACGTTATGCTTCATATACCTGTTATTTGGACAGCCATAAATATTAAATACAAGAAATTTTAAAAATATTAAACTTAAGTTCCTATGTGTACGTTTAACTATTAATTTAATTTTCAGCGCAAGAAGTTATAGTTGTCAGTGGGTCAGATCAGCCCATCACCAGACCCACCTAACCCAGGTTTGAAATAGGTCAAGCCGACAACTTGACCCAACCTGATATTTCATATATACTTTGTGCATGCCAAGCATTGTATATAGGGTAAATTTTAATAATGTTGTTGCATGAAATTGCAGCCTTAATTTACTATATTTTGGGGTGGCCTAGAGAATCCATAAAAGGTCCTAGAATTAATGAAGCAAGTCAGGAATCAGCCCAAGTGACTCGATCGGTCACCTAGCCACCTTCCTGCATGAATCAGGCCCACATAAAACTCAGTTTTGTGTCAGCCGACCCATGTTTGGACAAATTAAAAAAAATCAAATCTAGAAAATATATTATTAATGGTGGCCAGGAAGTAAGTGAAGTATAGGCAGCTCAAGTATCAAAACTCAAACTGACTCAAAGTTCAACATACTCAACTTCAAATGTGGACATTGATAGTACAAATAGAACTTATTGAAAAGTTCAGAATCACGAGAATATTTAAATAACAAAGCACAAATATGAGAAGAGTTATGGGGAGTATCTAAGCCAATTTCTAGCCACGTCAACCTATTGGGTGAGTTGGTTCCTTGGCTCACATCAGCTTGGAATGTGTTTGAGGTGAGTTCACCTGCCCAAGCCCATTGGTGAGTGTGTTTGGATGGTGGCCACCCTCCGCTCGCAAAAGGGGACATGTATCAACTATAGCAATTCGTAAATCAGTATGGCGGCCATGTATGGCTAACCAATAAAACACAAGTAAATCAGCGATTTCCATCATATTTCTGCTAGAAGTAAATATAGCGGAATTAAAAGTACAAATATCAACTATTACATAAAATTGTTGGCTGGTTCAGGAATTTCAACAAACAGGTCATGGGCATCATACTAGTAACCCTGTCATAATTTGAATTGGTAACAATCAATTTGGGTGGTTGGTAAATGCAACCCACAAGAAATGATAAAAACACAACAGTATTCTAGAATAATATTATATGATGCTATAATTCCAATCACATGTATTAAGAATTCCATCGTATGGTGATTAGGGAACTAACGATTTCACATTCGTTTTCGACAGTATTTTCAAACAATTTATAAACATTTATGAGAGATTTTTGGTAGACCTAGTTGTATCTACCTCGGTTTTTATCGGAATCTCCACAACGTTTAGCGCTTCAAGGGCTTCTTCTTACACGCACTTGCTGCCGCGATGATGAAGAAGGGCTCCAACTCGCTGGTTTCCCCTAGCTCCAAGATTTTAATCGACAAGGGGAATAAAGAGGTGAGAAGAGGGTGAGTGTTTGTGGGCATTAGGGGTTCTATATATAGTCCAACCCCTGAATCTGGTGCAGGCAACCTCTGAAACTAGTGCCGTGTACCCACCTTTCTTCTCCAAATCGTACCAACAATTAAGAACCCAGCCGCCCTCTACCATGCTTCTCAAGTCAACCTCGTACAATAGTTGTGGCTGGCTTCTCCTTTTTTTGTTTTTTGATCGGTATTGGAAACTTATATAAAAACCAGCGAGAAGCTGAAAGAAACATACATCGACAAAGGAAAAAAACAAACAGAAAATGAACGCAAAAGACAGGATCCCAGGCCCTCCACCCCCCACAAGACCTCGCCCATGCAACAGGTCTAGCCAGGATCCCAGGGCGTAGACAACACTCCAATGCAGTCCCCCCCAGGGGAGCCCCACCCAGAAATACAATCCCTAATGCCTTTAATAATCATCCCCACTGGACGCGACAAATTCCGAAAGATTCAGTGGTTCCTCTCAAGCCAAAGGTGCCAGCAAACAGCGAAAAGCACCTTCCTCCAATATTGCTGAGCCTATTCTTCCAAAGTGGGAGGCACCCAGCTGCTGAGATGTTGCGTGATAGTTTGAGTAGCAACCCAACTGATACCGCAAAGCCCAAGAATCGCCCCCCAGACCTTAAAAGCCATCTGGCAATGAAGGAACAGATGGGCAGCTGACTCAGCTTCATGTCGACACATAGCACATAAGTTATGTAGGTCCATGCCCCGTCTAATGAGTAAATCCACCGTCGGGAGTTTTTCCTTGTCCAGTAACCAAGCAAAAAATCGCACCTTTGGAGGGATCCCCATCTTCCAGATAAACGCTCCTTGAGATTTGATGAGAGGCCGACACATGAGCATACAAAAGTAGGATTTAACACTGAACCTGCCATCCTTGCTGCCCATCCAAGTCCGTTGATCCTGATGTTGGCCAATAGGATGACTACCATAAAGAAGGGACAGCAGATTGGTAAAAGAGGCGATCTCGTCGCACCTAAGAGATCGACGGGTGGAAACCTCCCAAACTATATCTCCACTATCTCCTTATTAGTGGAGATATAGTAGATATAGTAGATGTCCGCAAAACGATCTTTAAGGCACACACCATCAATCCAATAGTCCTCCCAAAACCTGATCCGGGAGCCGCATCCCCACATGTACCTGATCCATTTAGAGCACTTAGGCCAAGTCGCATTGACCGCCTACCACCACGCCGAAAATCCTCTGTAGGTAGTAGTATTTATACCCCAGTTTCCCCTAGAGACTCCGTATTTTTCGGCCAGCACCAACCACCACAAACTGCATCTTTCCCTGTCCAGTCCCGCCCTCCATAACCACTTGCCCAGGAGCGCGACATTAGAGTCCGTCAGATTCCGAATACCCAACCCACCACAAGATAATGGAAGCTGGCAAGTATTCCAATTTACCAGATGGATCTGTTTTCCAAGGCCCGAGCCTTCCCACAGAAACTTGCATTGGATTTGTTCAAGGCGACGGATAACACTGGCCGGACAGTGGAACATCGACATGAAAAAAATGGAGATGCCAGACGGATAACACTGGCTTCTCCTTTTTACACTTTCCTTAAGCTACAAGGTTAGCTTTTAAGCTCTTGTCTCTTCATGCTTTGTACCATTTGTTTTATTGTCAACCAAGGGTCTCACGTGGGTGAGTGATGGTAGCTAGGGTGTGTTGTTGGGTTGGGATTGTCTATGTTTGACACCTTCTAAATGGTTGGAGATGAAGTTAGAAAATCTAAGGTACTAGGTTAAAGGTCTCATCCTTTGTGTAGGATGGTTTAGATTTGTTAAAACTAAAGGGCCATTAGTGTCCAACCATTTTAAGAGCTATTAAGAGTTATCATGACCTAACCGGACTGCTGACCTAACTGGATTGTTGACCCAACCGGCCCGATTTGGTTTATATGTGATAGACCCGACCAATATAGTCTTGACTAAACACATAGGACCCGATTTATTTCCGTTTGAACTGAGTTGGTCTATTAGACTAGTCTAGTCCGCCGAATTTAACAAGGAATTGGGTCTGGATCCATCTTGGATCCATCCTGGCCCAGATCATAGTTTTGAGGAAACTCGACCCTCCTGTCTCGACATATTTAATTGAACCTATTTTAAGTACTAAAGGATCATGGTTCGTGAGTTGTGGCCCATCATATAAACTCTGACAAATTTTTATTTTTTTTTATTTTTTTTATATAGGTGGCGACACCCATGTTCGTTCCAATATTTAGACCTTCGAGAACTGTAAATTCGGGTCAGGATAGTTCAGGGTGTTACATTCTCCCCTCCTTAAAATGAATTTCGCCCTCGGAATTCACTTGTGAGGGTTTCCTAAAACATTTCCCATGTATTCTGAAGAAGCAACATTTATGTCTTGGCTTACTATCTAAAAGTGTATTTGCTTCTCCCGCTCTAATGATGTCAATATATGCAGAAACAAAAATTGAGATCAGCAATCATAGGGATATCAAAACAAACAGCCATAAATACTCCAAGATATGATAAGGGATCACGAATTGCAAGGACATAAGTAACAATAAAAAAAAAGAAAATAACATACACATATAGACTAAAATCAAAACAAGGGGGTGTGTATCATATTACCAGATTCGTAAATCCATCATTCAAATAAAGAAGGGAAGTTCTTTATTTTTTCCTCAGTCCCAAGTAACACTTTCTAACCTTTGGTTCCTCCATAAGACCTTTACTAATGGGATTGTTTTGGTACAGAGTCTTTGTTCCTTCCGATCAAGAATTTGCACAAGTTGTCCTTCATATGTGAGATCCTCTCTTAGCTCTACAGACTCAGGCACAATAATGTGAGAGGGGTCAAAAACATAGCGTCGGAGCATTGAAACATGGAAGAGATCATGGACCCTAGACATCGTCGGAGGTAACTCCAGTTGATAGGCTACTTTACCTATCCTTTCCACTATCCTATAAGGTCCGACATACCTCGGGCACAACTTCGCTTTTTCACCAAATCGGAATACTCCCTTGGTTGGAGATACCTTAAGGAATACTTGTTCCTCGGGTGAAAAGACCAATCCCCTCCGCTTCTTATTAGCATAACTCTTTTGACGACTTTGTCCCGTAATGAGTCGGTTACGAATCACTCCTATTTTCTCAACAGTTTATTGTACCAACTCTGGCCCCAAAATCTGTCGTTCCCCAAACTCACTCCAACACAAAGGCGATCGACAATTTCGCCCATACAGTGCTTCGAATGGGGCCATTTGAATGCTAGCTTGGTAGTTGTTGTTGTAAGCAAACTCGCATAATGGCAAGTGTTGGTCCCAACTTCCTCAGAACTCCAATGCACGTGCCGGAGTATGTCTTCCAAGGTTTGGATGGTGCATTCCGACTGACCATCTGTTTCAAGGTGGTATGATGTACTCATTTCTATTTTGGTACCCAGAGCTTCTTGAAAGCCCTCCCAAAAATTTGATGTAAGGTGGGTATCGCGATCAAATGCAATGGGTACGGGTACTCCATGTAGTCTCACAATCTCACCTATGTACAGCTTCGCCAATTGGTCCATAGTCATTGTAACCTTCGTAGCCAGGAAGTGGGCAGTCTTAGTGAGCCGATCAACGATTACCCAAATCATATCATGTTCATTTTGGGTTTTAGGCAAACCTGAAACGAAGTCCATTGTGACGTTCTCCCACTTCCACTGGGGAATCTCTAGGGGTTGTAGTAGTCTTGCTGGTCTTTGATGTTCAGCTTTGATTCTGGCACACCAAGCATTTGGAGACAAACCCGGCTGCTTCCCGTTTCATTCCCTTCCACCAAATATTCATCCTCAAGTTGTGAAACATTTTGGTACTCCCCGGATGGATGGTATATCGCGAGCGGTGAGCTTTATTTAGCAACTCGTTCTTTAGCTCAAGGTTGTTTAGTATGCAAAGCCTCCCTCGAAATCGGAGTGCATTGTCGATCGAAATAGCAAAGTCTGGTTCTGCCCCATCCTCTACCCTTTTTCGAAGTTGCATGAGTTGGGGGTCGTCATTCTGTATAGAAATTATTCGAATTATCAAGTTAGGCTGGAGGGTGATGCTTGCCAAGGATGTCCTTCCTCGAGGACTTTGGACCCACAAGTCTCAGTACTTCAAAGCATCCAACGTCCTCCATTGCTTTATCATCAGATGGTCCATCATGCTCACAAACTTCCTGCTCAAGGCATCAGGTACTACATTTGCTCTCCCTACATGGTTCTGAATGATGCAACCGCAGTCCTTCAAACTCTCCATCCAACGTCGTTGTCGCATATTCAACTCCTATGTGAAAAAGTACTTGAGGCTCTTATGATCTGTGTATATGACTAGCTTTTTCTCGTATAAATAATGTCTCCATATCTTTAAAGCAAGATAATGGCTGCCAGTTACAAGTCATGGGTGGGATAATTTCGCTTGTGGTTCTTTAGCTGTCGGGATGCATAGGTAATCACCTTACCATGTTGCATCAACACGCACCCTAACCCTTGATGAGAGGCGTCGCAAAACACCTCGAAACCCCACTACCCGAAGGTAGTGTCAGTACAGGTGCTGAGTTTAGTCTCTTCTTTAGCTCTTGAAAACTTCCTTCTCGCTTAGGAGGCCATTCGAACTTGACTTCTTTTCTTGCCAACTCGGGCAGTGGTGTCACAATCTTTGAGAATCCCTCGACGAAACAACGATAATATTCGGCAAGGCCGAGGAAACTTCTAACCTCAGTAACACTAGTAGGTTGATTCCAACTCAACACCGCCTCAATCTTTGCGGGGTCTACCGAGATCCCATCCTTAGAGATGACATGTCTTAGAAAAGCATCTTCATTCAGCCAAAATTCACACTTGGAAAACTTTCCATAAAATTGATGTTCTCGTAAGGTTTGCAGGACAACCAGTAAATGTTCTTCATGTGTTGTCTCATCTGAAGTTTATATCAGGATATCATCGATAAAAACTACGACGAACTGATCTAGATATGGTCGAAATATCCTATTCATGAGGTCCATAAATGTTGTTGGGGCATTGGTTAGTCTGAAGGGCATGACCAAGAACTCGTAGTGTCCATACCGCGTTTGAAAAGTTGTCTTCGGAATGTCCTTTTCCTTGATCTTCAGTTGGTGATATCCTGTATGCAAGTCGATTTTTTAGAAGACTCGTGCTCCCTTTAGTTGGTCGAATAGATTATCAATCCTAGGTAATGGGTACTTATTTTTGGAAAATTTGCATTTTCGGCCCTATAATTTTGCTTATTTGCATAAACGGCCCTATAGTTTCATTCCTTGCATAACAGACTAGCTCCAAGCCTAGCCGATTCCATGTCACCTCCCACTTGCCAAGTCAACATGGATTCCAAGCGTCACCACAATAGATTAGCGTTGCGCCGCCACGTCAGCCGCGGCAATATTTAAAAAAATAAGAAATGACTTTTCATTTTCTACTTTTCACTTTCACTTTTACCTTCCAGAAGAGAAAAAGGGCGATTCAAGGTAATTTTTTAAATCTCTAGGATAGCGGTCCGCTACTCCAGGATAGCGGTCCGCTATCCTGTAGTAGCGGTCCGCTATCCTGGAGTAGCGGTCCGCTATACTAGAGTAGCGGACCGCTATACGCTATTTATTAATTTTTTATTTTTAATAAAAATAACTAAATTATGTTTAAATACGTTCTATGCAGTTCCTTTCACATATACGAAGATGTCGAAGTCGAAGCCGTTAAAGCCCTTCGGAAAGGGTACAGGTATTAGTGTTAGAAAATTTTACATGCATTACAACGAAGAGAGGAAGAGGATGCTGGATGAATCAATTTTTGGTCATCTGTTTAGGATGTCTGAGAAGTTAATCTTTATTGGAGACTTAATTGAGGCAATTTTAAGCTTTTGGGCGAAAGATAACATGTTTAATGTGAACAACACCAAGTTAGTTTTGCAAGAGGCCGATATATCACTGATTTTAGGATTAAATATGTTGGAAAATTTTGAAGAAAATGAGTCTGAGCAAAGGACTAAAAGAGAAGAGGAAACCATTCGGTACAAATTCTTTAGAGAACAGCCGGCTAGAAGATCTCGTATCGAAGAAGTCATAAATAGTGCCCATCTTTCCGAAGATGAATTTTTGAAATTATCATTGTTGTTTCTTGTATGCTCTTTTCTACTTCCGGACACATATCAGGAAGTCGATAGTAAATATTTAAAGTTAGTTGACAACTTAGAATGCTTCAACCAATATCCGTAGGGGCTTGAAGTTTACAATAATTTAGTTGATTGCATAAAAAAAGCGATTGGGAGAAGAGAATCGGCAAAAGTCTCGGAAAGGGACAATACAACATATACGGTTGCACTATAGCGTTACAGATATGGGCGTTGGAGCACTTTCCTGAAATCGACACTCCTCGTACAGAAATGAAAATTCCATTTCCGAGGCTACTGAAATGAGAAGCTCTAAAAGTCAGCCGTACTCCAAATTATTACAGAGAAAAAATTATTACGTCTCCGGTAATTGTCGAACTTGATTATGAGAAACACGAACTACAATATCTATCAGTTCGACAATTCTTCAGTCATAGGGAGAAAGGGAACTGTTAGTTGAAAAACCGAGAAAAAAAAGGGATTACCCTACCGAAAAAAGGGAATACCCATCAAAAGAAAAAGATATAAGTGAAGAATATGATAAAGATAATGATGACGACGATGAATCTGACAGTGATGATAATAACAAATACGAATTCGTATTACGTCATCAAAAAGAATTAAAGGGGAAGCCAACAATTAGAGAACAACCGGCTAGTCATCCCGAGCTCCTAAATGAAGTTAAGGTGCTTAGAAAAGAATGTTCGTCCCTACGCAAGGCTGTTAAAGAAATTAAGGGCGATTGCAAACGTGCTTTCACCATGTTAAAAGGGCAGGCATTCACAATTGAGCATCAGGGAAGGGAGAACAAGAGTTTAAAAGAGGAGTTAGAGAAATTAAAGAGCGAAAATATGGTAATTAGGAACGAACTTGCAAAGGTTCAATCTCATTTGACAAAGGTATAAAATTAATATAAATATTATTATTTTTTAATAATTTTATTGCGGACCGCTATCTCAGGATAGAGGACCACTAAGTCAGGATAGCGGTACCGCTATCCTGGGATAGCGAACCGCTATCCTGCTGCTATCCCAATATAGCGGAACGCTATCCCAGGATAGCGGTACTGCTATCCTGACTTAGTGGTACGCTATCCTGAGATAGCGGTCTACTATACTGACTCATTTTTTTTTTAACTTTTTTTTCTGAATTTTTTTTTTTTTCTTATATAGGATGAAATTATCTCTACACTATTTGAGACCTTTGTTACTCCTAAATCTCCTGCCCCAGAACCAGCCCCTCACCCCTCATCAGCTGCTAAACCCCCTTCTCCTCATCACCCTGCTCCAATCACTCAAACTTTTGAACCCCCTTCTCCTCATCCTGCCCCAATCACTCATCACCATCCTGCCCCAATCACTCAAACTTCTAAACCCCAACCGCCGGTTGAAGATATAGATAAAGGGGTTGATCCGCCAGTAACTCAGCCAACTGTTGAGTCGCAACCGGCGTCTTTTAAACCCTTATTACTGAAGATTCCTACTTCTACTAAGGGCACGTTATACAAGCTTCGAAGTCGAACCAAAAGAAAGTCGCCAACGGAAAAAATCACTATAAATAAAAGAAAAAAAATGGAAGAACAAGAAGAAGAGGTTCCAGAGTCAATGGAACAGAAATTTATGAGCTTATGGAATCGACCTGCGGAAGAAGATTTAGTGATCATTAATACTATCTGCGGTCTAGACGTCACCGTAGAGCATTTAAAGGTTTTGAAGGGAAGATCGTGGCTCAATAACGAAGTTATCGATCTGTATTTGAAAGTTTTAGACAATAGAAATGATAATATGTTCGTGAAAATGGCGGAGAAGAGCTGGTTTGCATCGGCCTTTGCATTGGTACCATTTTTATTTTTTATTATTTGATTTTATGATTTAATTTATTTATCTGCCTTTTTTTACGTCATTAATAGATTCAAATAATGAGTTATTTTCATATTAAATTTCAGACCTTAATTATAGCAGACCATGTAAAGTTTCAAAAATTTGTCCGTGATGAAAATTTGGAGCCACTGGATGAAAAGGATAGATGACAGGCCTATTGCGACAGGTGGCAGATTCGCTACCAGGCGAAGCCGCTTGAGCCACTCTTTCGAAGTACTTCACGCAGTATTAATGCTATCGATTGTGGGACAGTAGGTTATTTTTTGATAGCGATCACACTTTTAAAGTTTATTTCATTAACACATTACTAATTAGATTTACGATTGCACGCAGATATTTTTTCCAATGCATAGCCAGAGACACCATCATTAGGCATTGGCTATCGCTTGTGAATTAATCACGCTAAAGATTCTAGACCCTGCCGACCGAGAGTGTTCGAAGAAGTTTGATACGCACAAAGATTCGTTGATACATCACCTGTCGCGACTTCTTCACACTTTAGGATTGAGTTCTGCTCTCGATCAGCAGTGGCAACTTAGTATCATAGATAGTGTTGATCTTCCCCTCCAAAAGAACGGTTGGGACTGTGGGGTTTTCGTACTGAAATACGTTGAATACTTTTCCAAGCGGCGGAAAGTAGATTTTGAAGAGAGAGACATGCAGCAATTTCGAGCTGAAATTGGACATTTATTGTCCACGTTTGGGACTTAGTTTTTATTTTTTGACTTGTTTAGTTTATTTTGTATATTATGATTCAAATTATTGGGATAATGAATGCATTTTTTGTATACTTCGAGGTCCAGCAAGAAAACTCATTACAAATTTAATCAACTCTCTCTTTCTCTCTCTCTCTCTCTCTCTCTCTCTCTCTCTCTCTCTCTCTCTCTCTCGCTCTCTTTATTCTTTTAATTCATAGGTTGTTGATCATTAACAAGACAATTTTTCTGTAACTCTATGGAAAAATGCTTTCCTAGATGCGTTCCAAAGACTATACGAGGAGACACAGCCATTGATCCATTTCTCGCCGAAAACGAATCGCTTTAGGATGTATAAAAGGAAATCCCAGTGGACATTCATCAAAATGGATGACCAAACCGATGAGACACAACCTTAAGATCAAATTAAGTCAGGTTTGAGACTCTGAGTAGGTGTTTACACTATTCAAATTTAACTCTCTAAATCATAATTCATGGTTAATGAAAAATTTTATTGACCAAAAAAGACTAAAAAAAGTGATTTTATATTCTAACAAATTTACAAGAGCGGCGGCTATGTCCATATTCATTACAATTTTTACACCGTAGTGGTCGAACTTCGCCTTTAGATCGTATCCTCCTTTTCTTTGGGTGACCGGCTTGACGTATGTTGTGCGGAGGTAAAACCTCGATGTCTTCCCTTATAACTGCCCAATGGCGCTTATCAACGGTCGGAACAAATTGTTCTTTATAAGTTTCCCTAAATAAGGCACTGGTAAACCAATGATCACAAAATTGAGGAATCTCTTTATCCCTGTTTCTGCGCGATAATGCAGCAATCGCATGCAAACATAGTAATCCAAAGATAGCCCAACGTCTGCATGTACACGTTCGTTTCTCTAGGTCAACACTGTGAGTGTATTGCCCACGTTTAACTTGAAATGTATCGCTACCATAGGGAATAACGTTCTTTCGACGGGCCCACCCTGAATTTCGTGTTATGTGCTCTTCCTCCATCGGTGTTAACTTGTGTGTCATTTTATTTCCTTCTTCCTGACGCTGAAGGTAGAATTCGACTACCTTCGTGCGAATGGTTTCTAACATTGTCACGATTGGTTCCTCTCTAGCTATCTTCAACACACTATTAATGCTTTCAGCTATATTTATTGTCAGCATGTCATAGCGCTTTCCTGAAAAATATGCGCCCGCCCAGAAATGGTCACCGACTTCTTTAATCCATTTTATACATTCTGGGGGGGGCCTGGTCTTGTATTTTTTATAAAATTCTTTTGAATTTTGCCTCGGAGAATGCACGGGCAGCAATCCAAAACAGCGGTCGAGAGATTATATCCTTGTATGTATCAAAAAGATTCAAAGTTAGGTGTCGCATACAGTAGCTGTGAAATGCATTAGGAAAAACATTATGCACAACTTCCATCAACCCCTTCTGCCGGTCTGATATCAATACAAATTGCTCTTCAAAGTCCCCAATTACGCGTCTCCCTAATAGATCAAGGAACCATGTTCAATGATCTTCATTCTCTTTGGGTACAACACCGAACGCTATAGGGAATAAATGTCTATTACCGTCTATCCCCGTAGCTATTAACAACACTCCATTGTATCGTCCGCGCAAATGCGTTCCATCTACCGCATTTATTCTTCGCAAAGTATTACGATAGCTCCTAATGCAAGGTTCAAATGCTACGAAGAGCCTCTGAAAGGCATTATCAGGCTCGCAACACAATTCGATCTATACGTCTGGATCGACTCACTGTAATTCGGCGATATAGGACGGTAACATCTTAAATTGCTCCTTCCAGCTACCTCAGATGTCGCTTAAAGCCATTTCTTTCCCTCTCCATGCTTTCCAATAACTTACTGTTACCCCATATTTTTTTTCAATATCAAAAATTATTGAAGCAGGAGTCTCGTCAAAGCCTTTTAACAATTTATCCCTCACGAAGGAAGCTATCCAAGAATTTGTACACTGACGATGTCCTCTTCCGAAAGCTGGCATTCCGCAGTATGTTACGGGCGAAATGCCTTCACGACGAACATGTCCACACCCACCAACTTTGATGCATGTATTCGCCAAGCACACCCTAATTGAATACAGCTCACGGTAACTCGAAGAGGACTATTTTTTATTGGTTTAATTTGAAAATTATTTGTCATTGCAAACTCTCTAAGGGCTTTTTGAAAGGTTTTTTTATTTCTGAATGCCTGACCGACAGTTAATGGCCCCCCTCCATACAGTTCTTCATCATCCGAATCCATATACTCTCCTTCCGAGTCATTAAGCTGATAGTCTTCATCCACCATAGGTTGATCAATTCCCCTATTAGTATGAACACGCGAAGTGGGCGAGGAGGGCAGTGATTCAGTATTTTCAGGATCACTATCACCGTCGTCGACTGGAATATTATTACGTGCTTGGGGTTGAGTCAATCGAGGTATGGTTAGTGTTCGCTCCACTGCTTTAGCCTCGATTACCGTTCGCTCCAAAGCTATTTGTTCAGAAGGTCATTCGTATGGACTAATGTCTCCCAAAAATGTTTCCCACTGATTCCAATCAAATATGTTGTTCACCGCTTCATCGTTATGCTGACATGTATTGTCCATCGGATTCATTTGAGGATAATATCCTTGATCTTCATCGTCTTGTCTCATTAGAACGTCTGAAGAC
Organism: Chloranthus sessilifolius; assembly: GCA_021018995.1. Taxonomy (NCBI): domain Eukaryota; kingdom Viridiplantae; phylum Streptophyta; class Magnoliopsida; order Chloranthales; family Chloranthaceae; genus Chloranthus; species Chloranthus sessilifolius. Next base: position 23,732,379 of record CM037597.1, on the reverse strand, counting down.
GCTATTGGTTCCGTGACATGAGTGATTAATGTATTGTCCATCGAATTCATTTGAGGACAATATCCTTGATCTTCATCGTCTTGTCTCATTGGAACGTCTGAAGACACTATTGGTTCCGTGGCATGAGTGATTAATGATTTCTCGATATAAACATTTATCACACCATCACCAATACAATATGCTCTAAATAAGTTCGCAAGATCATCAAAGTCCGACAATTCAGCAAACACCAACTCCTTCCCGATACGCAATGAAACGGATAGGGAAATTGAATGCTCCTCCGGTTGAGTCCTACTAATATTGTACATTTTCTGCTTAAATTGATCAAACGGTACATTGTCTTTGATAACAACAATCTTCCGATGTCCACCGTTGTAAGTATCATCTCTAACACGAACCCCATCGAAATGACAAAGAATGGGAACATTCATTTCAATCTACAAACATTAAAACAAAATGAAAATTAAACCTTAAACCCTAAATTGATTAATACAATGGAAAAAATAAATAATGGAAATTAAACACTAAATTGATAATAATAAAATTAGTCAAGGTAGCTAGCTATCGAGGATAAGCGGGCGCTATCTCAAGATAATGATCCGCTATCTTGAAGTAGCGGCTCGCTATCTTGAAGTAGCGGCCCGCTCCATTTTTGCTTTTCTAACTAAATAAACAACTGCTTCTTAAAAATTCCTTCTTACCAGTTATCCTTTGCGTTGATAGGGTTGATCTGAACAGGTAAAAGTGACGATGTTAGGGTTGGTCTGAACTCTGAACTACTAATGGGAAACGAGATAGAGAAAATAAGTAGCGGTGAACGAATTCGTATGATCTTATAATATATATTATATATATAAATAATATAAATAAATCATGCTGTGCTGACTTGGCAAGTGGGAGGTGACGTGGATTCGGCTAAGCTTGGAGCTGGCCTGTTATGCAAGGAATGAAACTATAGGGCCGTTTCTGCAAATAAGCAAAATTATAAGGCCGAAAATGCAAATTTCCCCTTATTTTTTATCATGACTTGGTTCAACCTTTGATAATCGATACACAATCGGAGAGTTCCCTCCATTACAAACAAGACAGCTGCTCCCCATGGCGTAAAGCTTTGTCTGATGAAACCCTTGTCTTGTAGATCCTGAAGTTATACCTTCAACTCGGCCATTTCCTTAGGTGTCATTCGATAGGGTTGTTGGGAGATGGGGGTAGTTCCAGGAATTAACTCAATTTGAAATTCTATTTCCCTAGAAGGTGGAAGACCTGGTAACTCATCGGGAAATACATCGGAAAACTCCTTTACGACAGGAATACTCGACAACTCGGGAGGTAGCTTTTCTTGCATTTGAGTGGAAGCTAAGTGAAGCATACATTGAGAGCCAAAGGCTCCTCAAACATTGGTGATACAGGTTTCAGGTTTCCCGGGGATACGAAATGTGACTGATTTATCAAAACAATTTACTGACGCATGGCAGACAGAAAGCCAATCCATTCAGAGAATGACATCAAAATCTTTCATGTCTAAAATTACCAAATCTACCTCTAAGAGTAAGTCCCCTATGGTGATAGGACAAGAAGTGTACATGATGTTTGTTTCTACTAATATTCCAACAGGTGTAGCAACAGATAAGTCATATGGCAATACTACGGGACTCTTATAAAGATAGCATGCAAAGGTTAAAGAAACAAAAGAATGTGATGAAACAGGGTCCATTAGAACTTTTGCTAGGTGGTTTAAGATTAGGATCATACCAGTGATTACGACTGGCGAGGCACGTGCATCCTTTTGGGTGACGGCATAGGCGCGTCCCTGTACCCGGGCCTTCTCTTGTCATGCCTTGACTGTTGGGCAGTCCCTAATCATATGGCCTTGTTGGCCACAACCAAAACAAGCTCCACTAGTTCGATAACAATCGGAAGTCGCATGTCAGATTTTCCACATTTTTGGCAAGCAATGTTTTGAGCCTTGTGTTGTGCTGGTGGGGCTTCAAGAGTTTCTGATCTTTTCTTCTTTTCTAGGGGTCCATTCCAATTGCTATTTCTCCTTCTTAGTCCTTCTTCTATATTCTTATCCTTCCTTTACTTATCCACCTTCTTTGTAACACCCCGATCTATCCTGACCCGAATTTACAATTCTCGAAGGTCTAACTATTGGAACGAACATGGGTGTCGCCATCTATATAAAAAACATTGTTAGATTTTATATGATGGGCCACGACTCACGACCCAGGATCCTTTAGTACTTAAAATATGTTCAATTAAATATGTCGAGACAAGAGGGTCGAATTTCCTCAAAACTATGATCTGGACCAGGATAGGTCCAAGATGGATCCAGACCCAATTCCTTCCTTGTTAAATTCGGCGGACTAGACTAGTCTAATAGGCCAACTCAGTTCAAACGAAAATAAAGCGGATCTTGTGGGTTTAGTGAAGACTATATTGGTCGAGTCTGTCGCATATAAACCAAATCGGGTCGGTTGGGTCAACAATCCAGTTGGGTCATGATAACTCTTAATAGCTCTTAAAATGGTTGGACACTAATGGCCCTTTAGTTCTAACAAATCTAAACCATCCTACACAAAGGATGAGACTTTTAACAAAGCACCTTAGATCTTCTAACTTCATCTCCAACCATTTAGAAGGTGTCAAACATAGATAACCCCAACCCAACAACACACCCTAGCTACCATCACTCACTTATGTGAGACCCTTGGTTGACAATAAAACAAATGGTACAAAGCATGAAGAGACAAGAGCTTAAAAGTTAACCTTGTAGCTTAAGGAAAGTGTAAAAGGGAGAAGCCAGCCACAACTATTGTACAAGGTTGACTTGAGAAGCATGGTAGAGGGCGACTGGGTTCTTAATCGTTGGTACGATTTGGAGAAGAAAGGTGGCTACACGGCACCAATTTCAGAGGTTGCGTGCACCAAATTCAGGGGTTGGACTATATATAGAACCCCTAATACCCACAAACACTCACCCTCTTCTCACCTCTTCATTCCCCTTGTCGATTAAACTCTTGGAGCCAGGGGAAACCAGCGAGTTAGAGCCCTTCATCATCGCCGCAGCAAGTGTGTGTAAAAAGAAGCCATTGAAGCGCTAAACGTCGCGGAGATTCCAATAAAAACAGAGATAGATACAACTAGCTCTACCAAAAATCTCTCATAAATGTCTATAAATTGTTTGAAAATACTGCTGAAAACGGATGTGAAATCGTTAGTTCCCTAATCACAATACGATGGAATTCTTAATACATGTGATTGGAATTATAGCATCATATAATATTATTCTACAATAGTTGTGTTTTTAGCATTCCCTGTGGGTTGCGTTTACCAACCACCCAAATTTATTGTTACCAATTCAAATTATGACACGGTTACTAGTATGATGCCCAGGACCTGTTTGTTGAAATTCCTGAACCGGCCAACAATTTTATGTAATAGTTGATATTTGTACTTTTAATTCCGCTATATTTACTTCTAGCAGAAATATGATGGAAATCACTGATTTACTTGTGCTTTATTGGTTAGCCATACATGGTCGCCATACCGATTTACGAATTTCTATAGTTAATACATGTCCCCTTTTGCGAGCGGAGGGTGGCCGCCATCCAAACACACTCTCAACTATGGGCTTGGACAGGTGAACTCACCTCAGACACATTCCAAGCTGATGTGAGCCAAGGAACCAACTCAACCAGTCTAGAAATTGGCTTAAATGCTCCCCATAACTCTTCTCATATTTGTGCTTTGCTATTTAAATATTCTCGTGATTCTGAACTTTTCAATAAGTTCTATTTGTACTATCAATGTCCACGTTTGAAGTTGAGTATGTTGAACTTCGAGCCAATTTAAGTTTTGATACTTGAGCTGCCTATACATCAATTACTTCCTGGTTTCCACCATTAATAATATATTTTCTAGATCTGATTTTTTTTAGTTTGTCCAAACATGGGCCAGTTGACACAAAACTGAGTTTTATGTGGGCCTGATTCATACAGGAAGGTGGCTAGGTGACCGATCGAGTCACTTGGGCTGATTCTTGCTTCATTAATTCTAGGACCTTTTATGGATTCTCTAGGCCACCCCAAAATATAGGAAATTGAGGCTGCAATTTCATGCAACAACATTATTAAAATTTACCCTATATACAATGCTTGGCATGCACAAAGTATATATGAAATATCAGGCTGGGTCAAGTTATCGGCTTGACCTATTTCAAACCCGGGTTGGGTGGGTCTGGTGATGGGATGATCTGACCCAGTGACAACTATAACTCATTGTGCTGAAAATTAAATTAATAGAGTTAAACGAGCACACAGGAACTAAAGTTAAATATTCTTAAAATTTCTTGGATTTAATATTTATGTCTGTCCAAATAACGGGTATATGAAGCATAGCGTGATGCAATTAAGCGAAAACGTCATTCAGCAGTCACCTTACCTTCTAGCAGCAAGTGCAATGTGAGGTGTTGTGCATCGTCCCCTCAAAACTGAAATTGAATCTGAAATCCCACAGCCATTTCTTAGGTAGTATGCAGCCACCTCAAAACAGAAATTAAGTCTGAATTTCCAGCAGTCTTCTTTAAGTAAAATACAGCCACCAAAATCTGAAATCTAAACTAAATCCCAGCAGAGGCCGATTTAATCTCTCGTTTCCTATGGGCGGATAACTGCTTACACACACAAAGATAGACGCATGGGGTGGGTATGCTAGGGAGGAAACAAGCTACAGATTTATTACATTGTATATACCCAATTTAGTGACGCAATTCTCATCTTGAAGCAATCATTATCTGCATCTCATGCTTAGTTTGTTAAATACCTTTGATCCATGTTAGAGTTTACTTTTAGTGTTTTCGATATCGTGGATCAACGAAATGTGTGGTAAATAAAGTGAAATGATGAGGCGGCATCTACACAAGATCAGAAGTGATGTACAGGCTCACAGTTTCTCATCAAGATTTCCATCACATTACAAAAAGCTTCACAATTTGGACATGTTAATCAATGTAGTTTTTCCCTTTTAGTGGCACTGACAATGACACACTAGGAGTATTATGTCTTTGAAAAAGGAAAACATTAATAATTTATGATTTAGTAAGCTTGATGTTCTTGAATATTCTTTAGGATTAGTACATTGATACTTGGTGTCTTTTATGTTAGATGATCTATGTTATGTATATCTATACAATATAGGAAGGGTGGTGTTGTCATGGTTTAGTACTTGTGTTATGATTATTATCTTTAGCATTGTAGTTATGCTGAGGGCACACATCAAATGGATATGGATATAGAGAAAGTCGTAGTCCAAGTCCCACGATGTTAATAGTGAAATACTAGAATGCTATATTCCGAATGTGTAAAATGCTTGTCATTTTGTACTTCATCGATTTTAGGCTGGGACACTTTTATCACTTCATCTTTCCTCCAAGCTTTAGATTGCCATGCAAATTCTGAGGAAGAATTGAGGATTGGGTAGCTAACGAGGAATATAAGCAGGTTTGTGATGCACCGTGATATGGCAAGGTTATAGCTGCCATTTTAGGGACCAAAACCAAACTGAGACTGAATCTAAAATGCAGCCCTTCTCTTTAGGTACTATGCAGCCCAAATAAAAATTGATTTTGAACCTAAAAATCCAGCAGTACTTTAGGTACTGTGCAGCCCAAATAAAACTCGATTTTGAACCTGAAAATACTGCAGTTCTTTAGGTACTACGCAGCCCAAATAAAATTGACTTTGAACCTGAAAATCCAGCAGTACTTTAGGTACTTTGCAGCCCAAATACAAATCGATTTTGAACCTGAAAATCCAGCAGTACTTTAGGTACTGTGCAGCCCAAATAAAAATCAATTTTTAACCTGAAAATACAGAAGTTCTTTAGGTACTATGCAGCCCAAATAAAATTTATTTTGAACCTGAAAATCCAGCAGTACTTTAGGTACTGTGCAGCCCAAATAAAAATTAATTTTGAACCTGAAAATACAGCAGTTCTTTAGGTACTACGCATCCCAAATAAAACTGATTTTGAACCTGAAAATCCAGCAGTACTTTAGGTACTGTGCAGCCCAAATAAAGATTGATTTTGAACCTGAAAATCCAGCAGTACTTTAGGTACTGTGCAGCCCAAATGAAACTCAATTTTGAACCTGAAAATACAGCAGTTCTTTAGGTACTATGCAGCCCAAATAAAACTGATTTTGAACCTGAAAATCCAGCAGTACTTTAGGCACTGTGCAGCCAAATAAAAATTGATTTTGAACCTGAAAATCCAGCAGTTCTTTACGCACTGTGCAGCCCAAATAAAATTGATTTTGAACCTGAAAATCCAGCAGTTCTTTAGGTACTATACAGACCCTTAAACCTGAAATTTGAACCCGAAATCCAGCTGATCTTACAGCCACTTAAACCTGAATTTGAACTCGAAAACCAGCTGATCTCTTTCAGTACGTGCTACCATACATTGCCCCTAGTATGTCTATATAGTTATAGTCTTTTAGAGCCTAAGAAAGTATAGTGCCCAACTAGTTTATTTCTACCTATGCTAATGTTATTATTATGTGATTAGAAAAATGTTCTTTCTGGCCGGATCATGAGTTGAAAACACTTACCTAGTCAGGTAGATGAATATTGACCTTTGTGTGGACATATGAATGTGCATTTGGATTTTGCCCGAGCCAGTAAAGATTGATTTATTTTTAATGGCTGACCTTGAAGACATTAGAAATACTATTTTGGGACCTTGAATAAAATCCCCGATATGAACTTAGATAAAATACATATATTTAAATGGAACTTCCGAGCGATAATTCATTTAAAGAACCATTTAAAGAACTCATCCTAAGGACTCATAGTAAATTGTAAACAAGTGAAAGAAGATACCATTTGTGACTTTTGTTGAACTATTTGAGATATACTGTGCACCGCCAAATAGCGGCCCAGTTGGGATTGCCTAGTGTGGGCCTTTGCAATACAGTGATAGTCCTAAGGGACATATGGGGTCGAAGGACCATTCGGGTGAGAAGTGCCCACGCCTCTGCTTTTGCGTTGGTAGAGGTACCTCCTTGGGATGCTAAGGACGGAGTATTCGTTTGAGACCATGGTCAATGCTTGGTATCAGCATCAAAATCAAATATGTAAGAAAACTCATGCCACTGTGACATAATTTTATGGATTAGGCTAATGAAAACTCTTCGAATCATTAAAACAGTAAGTAACCTTTGTATAATAGTCAAAATTATTTCATTGACCTCTGCAGGTGTGAATCATTATGTTTTCTTTTACTCTGTTTCCATCGAAATGATTGACATGCCCGCTAAGAAGAATGTTTTCACATATGTTTAAGAAGATGGATATTTTTGCAAATTATGATATATATGTTACAGACTTTTTGTAGAACTAGTTATTTTATCTACTAGGCTTCGTAGCTCATTCTATTAATAAACTCCACAGAGTCTCAACAGCCGGCATAGTAGGCGGCAGTAACGTGAAATCAACATCAGTTCCCCTTTCGGGCATCAAACGACCATTTTGCTCTTTTTGCTAAGGAATTGGATGGAGGCATGGCTGGATATTAAACATTTTTCTTTTCTGTTATAGGTTTCTTTTTGTTCTTAGGAATCTTTTAGTTGGACATGTAATCTAAATTTTCTGAAAAGATCCAAAATGGCCTAGGAAGATCTCAATATTTTTGGGAGTCTAGTGGTGACTCTAATCATGGGGTGAACTTGTTGAGAAGTTGTCCTGGAAATTTATGATAAGAAAAATCTTGCCTCTTTATATGTGCTATGTTTTCAAGAGGAACACTAGACTTCGCATTTTTTTGAAATGTGCCACGGTAGGAATATGAAGTTCATAAAAGATATCCTAAGGTTACAGTTGTAATTTCGAAATGTTTATTAGGTTCGATTAATGACCGCCCGCATACCAGAGTATTGCACACATGCAAATGCTGAGACAAGGGTGGGGCGTTACAGACATATTGGGTTGTAGAATAGCAGTGACTCCTATGAAACAGAACCATAGGATCAGAGGACATTTGGATCTTGAAGTGTTCGTTGATCATATTAGGTCGGCTCCCTGAGTGACAAGAGATTCACCTCTAGTTGTTGCATCTTTTGGGGGGTAACTTAGTTGCCTGGAAAAGCAAAAAACAGCATTTTTTTTCAAATCCTAACATTAACGGGAGTATAGAGCCATGTCCCAAGGACCTCGTGAGGGAATGTGACTCCATTTCATGTTATTCGACCTTGGAGTTAAAGTGATTTTTCCCATGATTCTCTATGAGGACAGCGACACAGCTCTACACATTGTCGAAAATCAAGGGAATCATGAACAAACTAAAAACACTGAAATGGATTGCAACTTCATTATAGAGAATGGTGATTTTGTGTACCATAAGTTAGTAAGGCATTGGGAAAGAACCGGTTGTATAACATTACATCCAAGTTGGGCATGATTGACATCTATGCTCCAACTTAAGGGGGGGTGTTCGTGTGTGCAGAAAACTTACATTATGTTGGCAAGAGTGTAAATGTCACTAAATGTACATTGGTGTCTGAGTATTATGTGGGGTGTCACTATCGGTAGTAAGAGAGTATAAATATCAATGAAAGGGTACAATGAGACTTAATTCAACCCTATTTTGTCCATCTTCTTCTTCCTCTCTTCCCTCTCTCTTTCCTCTCTAACCTAACACTAACCCTAATTATCTTTGTCACTTCAACTATAGATGCTATGAGGAGAAGGAAGATTAACATAACATGCTTTCAAGAGACAAAGTGAAACGGAGAGAAGGCTAAGGCCTGCATTCAAGTATTACTACTCAGGGAAGAGAAACTCTCATAATGGGGTGGATATTGTAGTGGATAGAGATTTGAAGGATAAGATTGTGGAGGTTGAGAAAAAAATTAACGGATTGTGATAAAATCGCTTTATATAAAGAAATATTAACTGTTATTAGTGCCTATGCACCTCAAGTTGGACTATGTGAAAGCGTGAAACGATAATTTTATCAATCGATGGATAGACTAGTACAAGGCATACCCAATAGTGAAAGCATGTTGATTGGAGGAAATTTTAATGGACATGTGGGGAGGATAATGGATACTAAAGGATAGGATATGAAAGGATACATGGAGGATAAGGTTTGGTGAAAGGAATGAGATGGGAGAGGTATCCTTGATTTTCAATAGCTTTTCACCTAGCAATAGCGAATATTTTTTAAGAAGAGAGAACATCTTATAACTTTCAAGAGTGGAGCAAATAGAACTCAAATAGATTACTTTTTTTAAAGGGAGGAGAGTGGGTTAAGCACAAGGATTGCACGGTCATCACAGTAGAGAGCTTTAGAAGCAACATAGATTGATAGTGTTGGATGTTATTATCAAGAGCCAAGAGGCTAAAAAGATGGCAGAGGATCACCCAAAAATAAAATGGTGAGAATTCAACGGAGGCAAAGTAACAACCTTTAAAAGAAAAATTAGTGAACGAGAAGTATAGTGGTGTAAAGGAGACCCCAACGAGATGTAGGAACAAATGGCACAATGTTTTAAACGAGTTAAGGAAGTGTTTGGGAACCTAAAGGAAGAAAATGTATATAAAAAGAAACATGTTGGTGGAATGCAAACATTCAATAGTTGAATTCCGAGAATAAGTGTTTTAAGAATGGCAACAAACAAAACAACAAATGATCTTGAAAGATATAAGTTCGCCAAAAGAGAAACTAAGAAAGGTGTGAGTAAAGGTAAGTATGAAGCGTATGACAATTTATACACTATGTAAGGAACGAAGGGAGAGAAATCTATAAACTTGCCAAAATTACAAAAAATAAAACTAGAGAACTCGACTAGGCAAAGTTGTAACATCCCAAAAAAATTTCTGAACCCACAATTCCTGATCAGGTGCGTGTCTATTAGGAAGCGCGTCACTGTTTCGAATTTTTCAAACGGAATCGTTTTGGGTCCGTTTGAACCTCGTGTAAGACTTTTGGACCAAAGCTCGTACACCGTGGGGTGTATTGGCTTAACGTTGAATTCCGAGTAGTCAATGATTTGGGTGTGCAAGCCCCACACCTAACCAAACGATTATTTGTATTGTAGCTAACATTTTATTTTGGTGTATCCGCTTCACGCGTATTTAGTTCTTTGGATAAGAACTAACACCCAAAAGAATGTGTGTGTTTTGTAAGGGAACCAGCCCCCTTTAGTTTATAAAAAGCAAAGTTTCCTTAGGAAGCCACTACCGCTTGCAAACTTTGGGGGATTGGGTTTCTAGAGAGAGAGAGAGAGAGAAAGAGAAGAAGAAACCTCGTGTGTTCATATGGATCGTTGCCGCCAAATGCGCGAGTGTTTGATCGATTTTCCGCACAAGGCCGCGTATGTGATCGTGTGATGAGATGCATTGATTTGAGGAACGTGAGAAACCTTGCTACGAAACCCCTTTCGTAGAGAATCCGTTGTGAGTCTTCATAGAGCGTGAGGAGTTGGGATTTTGTGAGTGTGCTAGAGGGGAGATTGATCTTCATGCACAACTTGATTCAATCGCAAGAGGATGGGTCTTCAAACCCTTATGATGCGAGGGAAAAGAGAACCAAGAGATTGAGGTTTAAGTCGTCAAGGTGCAACATTTCCGCAAGATTAAAAGGTGAGATCTCGTGTTTAAAATATTTTTATTTATGATTTATGGTTGGGCAATTAATTCCCCACAATATTAGCAATAAATGTGGGTTTGAATGGAAAAAAAATGAGTTAAGGATGAAGAAGCCCGTGTTTTTAAAAAATCTATCAAAACCGATCGATCGAAATAAGTATCCGATTGATTAATTTTGACAGGACAAAAATGTGAAGGTTTCTGAAGAAACTGATCGATCGAAATGAAATTCGATCGATCGATTTTGGAGTCCGATCGACCGGTTTGTGCACTGATCGATCGGATTGTAAAACAGAGAAGGAAGGAAAGTGTTCTGAGGAAACCGATTGATCGGATTGTGACCACAAAGATATGTGGATTTTCTGGAGAAACCGACCGATCGAAATGGAATTCGATCGATCGATTTGGGAACAGATTGATCGGATTGTGACAGCAGAGATATGTAGATTTTCTGAAGAAACCAACCGATTGAAATGGATTTTGATCTATCGATTTGGGATTCGATCATGGGTCAAAATATCGTCCGATACCGATACGTATCGGACGATACGTATCGGTATCGGAGGGTGGCGGTACGATACATAGGGTATGTATCGTACCCCCCCAAAAATTACCTATTTATCGTCCGATACGGACATATTATCGTCCGTATCGTCCGTATCGGACGATAACTTCAAATTATCGGGCGATAATTTGAAGTTATCGCTCGATAATTTGAAAAAACCCCAAAACCCTCCCGATAGGTTAAATTATCGTCCGTATCGGACGATATTTTGAAAATATCGCCCGATCCGAACGATAATACCAAAATACCGGACGATATTTTCAAAATATCGTCCGGTATTTTGAATATTCCGTGGGGCCCACCCCCAATTTTCAAACTTCTTCCTTTCTTCTTCCTTTCTTCTTCCTTCTTCTTCTTCTTCCTTCTTCTTCTTCTTCTTCCTTCCTTCGTTTTGGAGATCTACACGCAAATCCGCCAAATCGCACAAAAATTCACGCCATCTACGCAGTAAGGTCTGCTTTTATCATTTTATACCGCTTTTATTTCATTTTAAATTAGAAAATAAGGTAGATCTACACTCAAAAAGTGTAGATCTCTTATTTAAGTAGATCTCTACTAATTTGGTGTAGATCTACCCTAAATAAGGTAGATCTACATTTGACATTTGTAGATCTATTAATTTTTTAAAAGAGATCTACACTCAATTTAATGTAGATTCTACATTAAATAGTAGATCTACTTTTTGAAAGTGTAGATCTACCTCAAATAAGGTGGATCTACACTAAAAGTGTAGATCTACACCAAATAAGTGTAGATCTACCTTATTTATGGGCAGATTCACACCAAATTACAGTAGATCTACACCAAAAAAGCTGTAGATTCACTAAATAGGTAGATCTACTTCATTTATTTGGCTAAGATAGACTACACTAAATTAGTGAGATCTACCTTATTTAATCTAGTAGATCTACACTAAATTAGAGATCTACACTAATTTAGTGAGATTCACACTTTTTATAGATTCACACCAAAGAGATCTACCTTTAACTAGAGATTCACACTAATTTTTATAGGTAAATGATTTAAAATAATTAATATTATTTAAAATAATTAATATTATTTAAAATAATTAATATTATTTAAAATAATTAAATTAGTGTAGATCTACCTTATTTAAGGGTAGATTCTATTAATAAATTAAGTAGATCTACCCTTAAATAAAGTAGATCTACACTTATAAAATTATTTAAATTAAGAAGAGGGAAAATATAATTTAAAATATATCAAATATTTAAATTAAATAAAAATAATATAAATAATGGGTTAAAAATAATTATATGTGACTCCATATAAAATATTTAAATTGATGGGTCAAAAATAATATAAATAATTATAATTAAGGGTCACATATAATATGGGTCACATATCATATGGGTCACATATAATTTAAACTTAAAATTAATATGGGTCAAAGATAATTAAATTTATGGGTCACATATTAAATTATATGTGACCCATAATAATTTTATGTTTAAATTTAATTATATGTGACCCATATTGATTATATGTGACTGTCACATATAATTAAAATAATTAATATTATGGGATATGTCCCATAAAATATTAGAATAATATGGAATAAATTTCAAATAAAATTTTAAATATTAAAATAATATCAAATAAATATTCATAAATTAAAATAATATCAAATAAATATTCATAAATTAAAATAATATCAAATAAATATTCATAAATTAAAATAATATCAAATAAACATTCATAAATTAAAATAATACCAAATAAACATTCATAAATTAAAATAATATCAAATAAACATTCATAAATTAAAATAATACCAAATAAACATTCATAAATTAAAATAATATCAAATAAACATTCATAAATTATAATAATTTATGAATAAACATTCATAAATTAAAATAATATCAAATAAACATTCAAAATTATAATAATATCAAATAAACATTCAAAATTATAATAATATCAAATAAATATTCATAAATTAAAATAATATCAAATAAACATTCATAAATTATATAAAGTATCTAATTAATTTGATAAAATTTATACTAAAATTTTTAAAATAGTAAAATAAATTTTATTTTCAAGTGTAAATTAGATGTTTACTCGTGTAAATTTTATTTGCAAGTGTAAATTAGATATTTATTTTCAATCGTTTGCTCATTCATGCAGGTGAAATAAATAAATATGGTACGTTCGACAGATCCAGCGTGGCAATATGGTACACCAATAGATGGTAATAGACTCCAGATTCAATGTAATCTTTGTGGAAAGAAACTACTGGGAGGAGGTATCACACGATTAAAGGAGCATCTGGCTCATGTAAAGGGAGAGACAAGAGGGTGTCCTACTGTACCCAGGGAGGTCAGAGAAAATATCAAAGGCAGTTACAAGAAGGAAAGAAAAAGTCGAGGCGTGATAGAAATGTATGAGAGAACCAGGAGGCCAGATCCACAGTTTACATCAGGTGCACCTGAGGATTATGAGGATGAGGATGAGGATGAGGATGAGCAGATGGCAAGAGCTATGAGAGAGAGTCTTGAAGCACATCATGGGCGAGATCGGAAGAAGCCGATTATCGCTTTGATCCAGTTGAGGGCCCATCCATGCACTCTGGGTGGTGGATCTAGTCATAGGCCACCGTTGTTGATGTTGATGAGGATGTTGAGGAGCTCGGGGTTGCGTAGGGCGACATCGATGAGGGACACTAGACTGCCTACTAGAGGCGCACTCTACCCCATGGATCCATTCATGTATCGCATCAAAGCTCCAAACAAACCAAATTGAGTGCGATGTCACTTGCAAAAATGGGAAGAAGCTTGGAAAATCTATTGCCAAGTTTTTATATACAACCACATTAGCCAAGTAGCAGACTCATTACTTTAAAAGCATGATGAATACAAGTGCGAAGTTGGTCCAGAGTTAAAAAGCCTTCTCCATATGAGATATCCGGGCCCTTACTATGTATGAGTACGATGAGATAACCGCCACGTCTGAGCTTTGAGGATGTATGGGATGAGAGAGGTTGTACAATTATATGCGATGGATGGATTTGGTCCCACAAAGAAGAGCTTGATAAACTTTTTGGTTTTTGGTACGATGCGGACAAGATATTTTTGAAATCATTGATGCTTCAAGGCACGTAAAGATCACGACTACCTCTTTAAACTAATGGATATGGTAGTTGATGAGGTTGGAGAGCAGTTGTCTTGAGTGGTAATGCATAATGCGCAAAACTACAAAGCCGGATTAAAACTAATGGCGAAGAGACGTCCACCAGATCGACCCTGTGCCGCTGCCGTGGACCTCATTCTTGAGGATTTAGGGAAAAGAAGCAAGGCACAAGCAACTATTCAAAAGGGAAGAACGATTACTTCCTCCCTGCACAACAGTGACAAGCTGGTCAAGTTAATGAGGGCCTTCACGAACAATGAGGTGCTCCGACCTGCGATTACACGCTTTGCAATACGCTTCTTAGCCCTACTGAGTTTGGCTAGATATAGGCGTGAGCGAAAAGCATGGTGTCGAAGAATGGAATCAATATGAAATAGGACTCCACGAGCAAAGAGAGACTTGCTTGATTCTTGACGACCGATCTGACCAGACGATTTTGGCGAGTATGTAGACCACTTGATCGCCGTCACTACCCTGCTTTGAGATTGGTTGATGGTGATGACAAACCAACGATGAATGCGTTTATGAGTCAATGGATAAGGCAAAATTGGCTATAAAAATCAAATGCCTACAAAGTATAAACGATCTTTGGGCGATTATCGACAAGAGGTGGGATGCACAATTTCACCAGTACTTGCATGCAGCAGGTATAACATGTTACACAATTATGTAGTGATTTTTTTTTATTTATTCATTATTTTCACATACTGATGAAATTACTCATATTTGATGTGTAGCACATTACTTGAATCCAGCCTTTCAGTATACGCGACGCTTCGAGCTGAGCGACACTGATGAAGTGTATACTGGTTTGCTCAATGTAATCCAAAGAATGCTCCCTGAGTTGGCGGACCAAGGCCAAGCGATAAGAGATGTGAGTGATCATAGTATAATACCTTATAAGTAATAAGTCAAATGTCATGTGATATAATCATCTATTTATTGATATGTGCCTTACTGTGTTTCATCTTTATAGATTGACATGTTTCAAGAAGAGACATGGGTCATTTGGGACCGTTGGCGCAATCCCAAATTAAACACGACAAACCCGCTGATTGGTGGATGCACTATGGAGGTGAGGGTCCGATATTGAGGCGGGTGGCAATGAGGGTATTGTCGCAAACGTGTTCCTCGTCCAACTGCGAGCGGAATTGGAGCACTTTCTCTCTCATTCATACAAAGACAAGGAATAGACTAACTATGGACCGATTGGAAAAGTTAGTTTACTGCCACTACAACATGAGATTAAGGATTAGGAATATACAGAGAACCAACCGTGGTAAGCAATTACATTAAGTCTTAGATCCTCAATTATATAAAGTCTTACTTACATATTATACTAATTCATCTATCATATTCTACCTTGCAGACGGTGATTATTTTGATCCCATCCAGTTGGATTATATATTCGAAGAGGATGACCCTTTGAATGAATGGATTGAAGAGAGAGAAGAGCCAGTCTTGGATAGTGAGAGCACTGAATGGCTGGACAAAGCTGAAGAGTAAGTGAGCAAAGAAGCTTCCCAACCCCCGAGGCGGAAAAGAAGATTGAATCGTGCTCGCTCATTGGTGATCTGATGAAACGCGTAGTGATGATGGGAGTGGTAGGGATGATGGTGGAGGACATGATGGTGGAGGGACGTTGGCACTAGTGGTGGAGGGAGGAAGTGGTACCTGATCCTTATAGAGATATGGCGACGCATGACTTAACGATTGACTCTACATTTAGAATGGGAGGGTTGAAGGAAGAGGAGCGTGGATCATATCAAACACCACCACCACCACCACAAGATGATACAGAGATGGGTTATATGACTTCTAGCTTCGGGGATTCTTTGCAAAATCAAGACTCAAAGAACTAGTAACCCATACTACCACCACACCAAACCTATTCGGTGCCATATGACTTCGTTGGTCGATTTTTGGAGGTCCGTCCTTACGCATTACATCGATCCTCGCCTAAGGGGGCACATATAATCATGGGTATCAAGATGGGCAACATTATAGGCAAAGGTCGAACCTCGCGCACCGATGACGATTTATGATGATGAGGGCCAAGAACCACCACGAAATTCAATGTGGCTCTAAAGTAAGTTTTCATGTACAATTAAAATTTATTTTTATCAATATAGCTATTATTTTTGAAATGTTACAAATGTGATCTTAAGACAAAATAAATTACAAAATAGGCATCTTCTTGATGGATCAAATTATCGTCGATATCGATCGTGTCGGACAATACGATCGACATCGGAGGACGATACGGTACATTAAATGTACCGTATCGCCCATTTATATGCCTAATACCTCACGAAATTCAATGTATCGTCCGGTATGTTACTGTTCCGGTACGCATCGTCCGATACATACCGGTTTTTCCTCTAAATAATGCATCAAATAAGTCAAAAATAAAAGCAAAAATAGTTAAAATAAATAAATATAATTTTTGGGATTTTTTGGGATTTTTTGGGGATTTTTTTGGATTTTTCGGGGAAAAAACCGGATTTTTGAATGTATCAAACCGATACATTCAATGTATCGCCGATACATTGAATGTATCGGCCGATACCCGGTACGTATCGCCCGGAAGGACCGGACGATACGTACCGGAAAACCGGTATTTTGACCCATGGATTCGATCAATCGATTTGGTCAGATTCTGAGATTTTTCTGTTTTTAGTAAGGGGACTCGGGGAGACTTTGGGACCTTCTATTTTTTGTTGCTTTTGACTTATAGGAAGTAAATTGGTGTGTTCCAGGTTGTGATCAAGGGAACGTGATGGGAATGTCGCCTTGATAGGGAAGTCTTCGTTTCGGCTTTGAGTGAAGGTAGGGGAACTTCAACACAAATTTACATGTTTGATCTTGATTCATAGTTCTTTGATATAATTGCATGAAAAATGTTAAGTTTGACCGTATGTGAACTAGCGTTTGAATTCTTTGAAACTAGAACTGGAATTTTTTATTTGTTTGGACTGCATTAGAAAGATGTGAATTCTTGACGCTTTAAAACGTCGATTAACTCAGCACTTGGACTTTGACGTGGCATTTGCATAGTGAATTCTTTGGATTCTTTTGACTGCATCCCTTAGAGCTGGTACGGCGGCATAATTCGTACATGCATTCATACATACGCTGCATATGCATCCCTTGGAAATCATGCATCCCTTGGACAATTATTGATAACTTGAACACCCTTAGATACATTGTGACACCCTTGGATACGTTGTGACACCCTTGGACATTGAGACAATCTTGGATACATTGAAACACCTTTGGACACCCTTGTACTGTTTCGGTTGCAAATTCGACATTGTTAGCAAATCTGTTTCAAACTTGGACACCCTTGGATAATTCTGACTGTTTTTAAATGTTCTATTATATATACTGTTTTGATGAAACTCCGTTTTGGAAAGTAAATGCTTTGAAATTTCGTTTTGAAATGAAAGAAAATGATAAATGCTTTGAAACTCAGTTTCGGAAGATGGATTTAATTCCTGTCATTGAATCTATGCTTTCTTATGATAAAATGCAAATTGATATTGAATGTCCTCTATAGAGCTTAGTTGTTAGCTAACCCCGACTAAATGTCACAGGCATATGTGTAGGTATTGATCAAGAACTTGGCTTTGAGGAAGATTTTGACTACGTCCTGGAAGAGAGGGTCTTTCGCTTGAGGATTTTCGCCTTAGTTCTGGGATCGTAGATTGTGGGTTTGGCAAGTTTGGGCTTAGTACGTTCGTCCTATTATAGATGTATGGTACACCACTATTAGGTGATGGTTGGCCATCACCGGTGGTTTGTTTTAGTTTACTGTTCATGTTGGATAATAGAACTGGAGATTTTAATTATACCATAAGTTTGTACCAAGTATTCTGTATCAGATTGTGATCTACGATCTGGTGGTCCGGATTTTCCCAGTTGGATTTGGTTTAAAGAAAGAAAAAAATATATATCTCAGAAAGTTATGTTGGGAAAATCCGGGTTGTCACAAAAGTGCATTAAAGGTGAAGATCAAAGGGCTAGGTAAAAGAGGATGAGATAAAGAATAGATGGCAAGAATTTTTTAAGGATCTATTAAACACAATTTGCAAAGTTGAACAAGAAGAACCAAATCAAGGGATGATCAACAAAACATTGAAGGTGAAGGTAAAAGCAGCCTTACCGAAGATGAAGAAAAGAAAAGCATTAGGATCAGACCTATACAAGTTTGGATTGTGATGGGAGAGAATGGACTAAATCAGTTGACTAAATTGTTAAACAAGATTCTAAAAAATAAAGAACATGGCTGAGGAATGGAGGAAGAGGATTGTGGTCCCTTTTTATATAAACAAAGAAGACAAAAAAAAAATTTGCAACTATCGAGGCATTAAACTTAGGAGCTAGACTATGAAACTCTGGGAAAGAATAGTAGAATAGTGACAAAGGCAAGAATCAAGTGTATCATAGAACCAATTTGAAATTATGCCCAGAATATCAACAATTGAAGTTATTTTCCTATTAAGGCAACTTATGGAGAAGCGAGAACTTGTGTATGATTTTTATTTATTCGGAGAAGGTTTATGATAAAGTGCCAAGATAGATTATATGGTGGACAATGAGGAAGAAATGCATCCCGAACTTATATAGAGACTATTCAAGAGATCTATGAAAGGGCGGTGACTAGTGTAAGAATGACATGTGGAGAGACAAGTTCGATGTCGGGCTTGGGCTGCATTAAGGATCTGCCTTGAGCCCTTATGTGTATGCCCTGATCATGGATACGTTAACCATTGACATAAATGAAGAGATTCCATGGTCCATGTTATTTGCGAATGAAGTGGTACTAATTACCTAAACAAGGAAAGAAATAAATGATGAGTTAGAATTATGGAGAAAAGCCTTGGAATCGAGAGGTGGAAAATTAGCAGGACAAAGACATGCTACATGAGTGAAAATTTAGGGAACATGATGGCCTAGAGGATTTAATTAAAATAGAAAATCCTCTAGTGTCGCATTGTCATAGATTTCGCCATTGAGGCTCTACTCTACAATCCGATGGTGGATTTGAAGTGAGCGTCTCAAATAGGATTAATGCAGGTTAAATGAAACAGAAACAAGCAAGCGATATCGTGCAACCCAAGAGTTCCACTTAGATTGAAGGGACGATTTTATAAGATGATGGTTAGACCTGCCATATTATATGGTGTAGAATGATGGGCTATGAAAAGGTGATAAGAAGATAGACTACATGTGGCTGAGATGCGTATGTGGATGTGCAGAGTCACCAGAAAGGATAACATTTGCAACAAACTATATAAAGGGAAATTGGAGAGTGGTTCCTATAAGGAAAAAAATTACAGGATGTTGCTTGAGATGGTTTGGAGACGTCCAACGAAGGCTAGAAACAAATCTTATAAAAAGGGTTGCGATGCTTCTTGCACAAGGAAATTGGAGAAGAGGAAGACCTGGGAGGAAGCAATGAGAAGGAACTTGAATGATCGCAAAGTCACAAAGAGCTTAGCGCTGATTAGAAACAAGTGGAGAAATGGGACTCACAAAGCCGACTCCAAATAGATTGATAAGGTTGTGAGTATGATAATGAATCCTACACTTAGATTCGGGATTACGTGTCATAAACCTTCACTAATTACTTGCAAGAGCATGGTATTGCACATCCACTTTCATGAACTTATACCCCTCAACAAAATGGCATTATCGAGTATAAAAATAGGCATCTTTTATAAATAACTCGAATCTTAGAGGTACGGATGTTCCTAAATCTTATTGATGTTGTTGTTCTTAGTGCATGCTTTCTCATCAGTCGCATGCCCTCTACAATTCTTGGAAACCAACCCCCTATCCACGTTTTGAAACCTAATGCACCACTATTTCAGGTTGATCACTAAATCTTTGGTTGTACTTGTATTATTCATGATTTGAGATCTAACAATGACAAGCTAGATGATACATCTATTTGGTTGTGCTTGTAGGGTATTATTATTTTGACCATGTCTATCGCAAGCCATATCTGTCATCGAATGTCTGTCACATTCTTCAAGGATGTTCCTTATTACCTTATCAAATCCTCTTCTGTCACAACCAAAAATCCACGCACCGGGATCGCGAGTCGCAACCCAGACAGATCAGAAGTAAACATTAAACCTAAAATAACAATTTCTATCCAGCGATCGAAAACAGATATCCAGGCAACCAGATTTATGATAAACAGAAGAAACTTTTCTTTTTCTTACATAAAACAGGTCAGACTATCTTAGTGCATTAAACTAAACACTACGTACCAAACACAGAGGTCTACACCCGATAACACTGAAGAAACTCCGCCAACTAATCTTTCTCCAATCCCTTTCCTAAACCTGCAGGGTGGTTAAACTACCGTAAGAGCTAATCCATATGCTCCGCAAGTAACCATTCAAATACATATTGACTAAACCACTAACATGCCGATAGTTTCAAATTATCAAATTGTCAGTCTAATGTGTCTTTTTCTTGTTCAAACTAATCAAATAATTCAGTTGCAATCATAACTGTCTGTGGTTGAAACAAATCTCGTACACAAGTAAATGTAACATACAGATCCAACAGATATGACTGTGAGGGTACTTTATAGTTACTGGCACGACTACTTAGAGAATAGATAACAGATTCATATCAGATAACAGAATAACCACCAACATCAACTTTTCGGATTTTGTGTAAATCGGACAAATATTCCCAAACTATACAGATAGATCTCCCCGGACCATACAGATAAATCAGACAGATGTCCAAACCAGACAGATAAATACAGATAAATTGAAGCTTCCACTTAAAATACCACAACAGACTTATCTCTGTTGGGGATTATTTTATAGCTAACAGCACGAATACCAAGTGCTTTCCTCAACTTAGCTGTTAGTTGAGATCAAATAACAGAACAAATAACATAGCAAATATCAGATTTACGACCTGGCCAGGGTCTTATAATTGTCCCATTCAAACTCATCGGCATTATCGATGCCTTTCTGGTATTCAAATCCAGCACAGAAGTATCGAAAAATATCATAACTAAGATATCAGCAGATTTCTAAACATTCATAACATTCAGGTCAAAATAGTTAGGTGTAACATATCAGATGAGCATATATCGACACATTCAGTTCGAAACAGTCAAGTGTAACAGATCAGATGAACATATGTCGACAGCCAGGTATAACAGATCATATGAGCAGATGTCGAACAAATCAGATGAGCAGATGTAACCGATTATCTATGCATTCAGATTTCAGGTGTAACAGATTATCTGATTTCAGGCTTTACATTTTTCAAAAAACTAAAAGTGCAGCCCACATGCATCCCTTCATGTTTCCCAGAGGGTACAACATCAACACAGCAAGCCAATCAGTAACACATAAACCCAACTTTAATATTTCAATTGGGGTATAAACTGCATTAATTGCTTTAGGTTTTTAGGTTCCATTACCACTACAGGTATTACAAGTTCATATTTAAAGGTGTCACATATCAAAGAAAACAAGTTGTTCCATGCCCATCCAAGCTAAAAGTTAGGGGTCCATACACATATTCCAAGAATAAAATAAAAGCCATATTATAGATGTATACCAAACGCAGACTTCCACCTGCTCAGTAGAACATAGATGTAAAATCGAAAATAAACAACACAGGCAGATTTCTAACAGATAAATAACTAGAAGTTACCGCCTGAATCAAGGGTTACACAAGATGTGTTAGAATAGGTACTTGCCTCAAAAGACCTAAGCAGCTATAGAGGTCGCCATCTTCTTGAATGCTCTCTTTCTCTCTCTAGATGCCTTTCTCTCTCTAGGGTTTTCTCTCTTTCTCAGGCTCTCTCTCTCTCTTTTCCTTTCTCTTCTTTTCTTTTCCTTTCCTCTCTGGCTCTCTCTCTCTCTCGTTTTCCCTCTCTGGCTCTTTGTTTTTCTTTCTTTTATTTTTGTGTTTTGTCTTCTCTAGACAACTAACCGCCCAAGAGACCCAACCTCAGCTTCTCAGTGCCCCTCACACCTTTCAGCCCCTTCTATGAGTTAGTATAGAATAGTATAGTATATTATATTATATTAATATCTTATATTAGTATATTATATATCATACTCTTATATTATATTATATTAGATTCTTCTATTATATTATCTTAATAGTATATTATATTATTATATTATATGCTATTAGATAGGATATTTTCTTGGGTCCCTCTATTTGCGCCCACCAAATTACTGGTGGGAACCCATGTCTAAAATATGGTGATTGCCCCTAATCACATGATGACGATCTAATTTCATTCCAATCTTTCATACATCGGATCCTAAGACCATTGCCTTACCATCATACGGTTAGTTTGTGATTACCGATCACATGGTATAGAGCCCATCACATTGGTCGTAGTGTCACGTGGCACACATGTTCAAAACTGATCTCCATGGTCTGATCGAACAACGTCAATGAGTTTTAACACATTTGTTTATTTGGATTTGTGTCATGCAAAACAACACGTCATGCTTATCAATGGATATGAACCACCCATTTGGCGTACTTTAATATCAGCCATTAAATAAACAAATGACATCACGCATGATCGAACTACGGGCCGTCAATTAACTATCTGACCTGGTTTCAAATCGGGTCCTCATCTTCCCTCTCCCCTGAGATTCTTCTTCTGCTTCTGTCAACTTCATCTTCTTTAGATGTTTCGCCTCTTGAGGATGTCACATATCACCCCGAAAGAAATTTATCATCTATGTTGATCAGTGAAAGTAGTAGTTAGATCTCCTCTCAGCTCCAACACCACGATCTTCCTCGTCAAGTATTGAACTTCCTTGAGGTATGACTCTGATCCTATTTTGGTTCCAACAAATTCTTTTTACTTGTCTATTGTTATACACAAAGGCACTTGCACTACGTTTCACCCCATTGCAAAGTTTATGCCTTATCAAGTTGTATCTCCTTCAGTCCTTACAAGGACCATCTCATAGCCAATTCATTTGGAATCATTCTTTTATATGAATTTGAGGATTTCCAACATACAATGGGCAAGGCTGCTATGAAAGCCGAGATGGTTGCCTTTCAAAAAAATTGAACTTGGGAATTTGAACCTCTCCTACCAGAACAAAGCATTGTTCGATGCAAATGAGCATTTAGTATGAAACATAGGGTCGATGGTAGCATTGAAGGGTATAAGGGTCCCCTTGTTTCCAAGGGATTTAATCAAACTTACTGTGTGGATTACATTGATACTTTCTCTCCCATGGTGAAACTTAATTTAGTTTGAGTGATTCTCTCTCTGGTCGTTATTTCTCTTCAATGTTGATGTCAGCAATGTTAAAGTCGTTGGGCGGGTTCGGGAGGCTGGGTGGATGTTCGGGCAGAAGTCATTGGGTGGCGTCCAGGCGGCCACCCCAAGATCCGGGAGGTCACGAAGTGTGTGTGTGTGTGTGTGTGTGTGTGTGTGTGTGTGTGTGTGTGTGTGTGTGTATATATATAGTGATGTACATACTTTATTCCAACATAAATGTATATAATTTAATATATGCATTCAGATCCACTTATGGGCTCATCAATTGGATGGTTCAAATCCACTTATAGGCATGTTTCTTTGGGCGAAGAAATGTTTCAATGATAGATTGCCACTTGGACATTTTAGATTGATCACAGATGTTCACCACATGGCATAATGATAATCACACTTCAACGGCGTGAGATTAAAAGTCTCAACTTTAGTGGTATAAGATCATTTAAACACCATTTTGTGTTTAACTGTCAGTCAAGAGTCATTATCCCTAGGCAATAAGGGCTTTAAAGTTTAAGGGTTGTCGATTGAGTGGTGTCCAATAAAAAATGGCAGATGCCCGACCTGGTAAAAACCCCATTAATTTATAAATTGACATGCCATGTCCCGACTTGAAAACGACCAGGTGGGCGCCTAGGCCGCCCAAACGTCCGCCCCAAACCCGGTTCACTCGAGAGGGCGCCCAGGGCTAAACCGGGGTTCCCCAAGGCCTGAAACGCCCAGGGGGCTGGTCGAACGCCTTTAAGAACGCTGGATGTCAAGAATGCCTTTCTCCATGGACATCTCACAGACGAAGTGTGCAGGAACCTCTCTGTTGACTTTCAGCTTCTAAGGGAGAACTTAAAGGTCCAGTCACTTCATGATTAGTTTAAGTAGTTTAGCAATGTTGTCGTGACTCGAATTACCTGATTCACTCGAACCCCTACCGAATCGTGAACCAATTTGTTGTTCAGTTCAATTTGGCTGAGTCGACATGTATCAACGACTTGTTGGTCATGCCCAGAGCATAGCAAAGTTTATATTTATATGCGTGTGTGATAAAATCATTGATGAAGGAAACCACATGATTTCCTAAATTTGATGATAGTTTGTGCTTAGTGATTCTGACACTACATGTAAAGCGGCAAATTACCTCTAATCAATCGAAACCAAAAAAATCATGTCTAAACCACTAATCAACTTTCTATTTAAGTCTACTCTCTTGATCGAAACATGGAAGCTCTCACTCTAGCTCTTGGAAGGAATTTCGCCCTTAATTGCATTCTTGCTCACTCACATTGTTTCATTTAGATATGATGTTTTTGTGTATATTTTTACTTGAACAAAATTTCATCATTTACAACATAAAAAAAAAAGAACAAAAATCAACATAAGTAAAAAAAATCTGTTTACATACATATATCTACATATAATAAATTAACACAATAACCCAATTACTCGTCACTCAAGTTCTACAGTCCCTCAAGTGAAGCCCAAACCATAGATCCCAACTAGCCTAAAAGATGTCCAAAGATGTCCATTCATGTGGATTTGGTAATGATGTCAGCACATTGTTTCTCTTGTTCTTTCCCTTCTACATGAAACACGAACTCGGCAATTAAGACAATTACATTTCACTTTATACTTGCATGCAAGATGTCCAAGCACGTCCTTTCTTGTAGATTCAGTAATGATGTCAACACATTGCTTTTATTTATAGGTAAGCATGGGATTTGAAACCCTGGCCTTAACACTACACTCTTGAGGGCATCACCACTGGGGCAAAGAACCAATCCCAACGTCAGCACATTGTTTCTCATGTTCTATCTTTTATCTCATGAACAACGTACTCGACAATTATGACAATTACACCACTTGACACTCAATGATGGATTTCAAGTTAGGAGAAAGAAAAGGAGAGAGTTGCACAAGAGAGAGAGAGAGAGTACATAACAACCCGTGTATGATTTGAACTGTAGATTAGATGGACAAAATGAAGCAAATATAAAGAGATGGAAGAGAAAGAAAGGAGAGAGAGAAGAAAGAAAACTACAGATAAGAAAAAGTCTTGAGCTTCAAATAAAGGCCCAAGAGATCTTATTTGACCTCTATTAAAGGCCCAAATAAGTGATTTAAGTGCCACATAAACACTTATTTTGATCATGCGACCACTTAGTAAGTGGAGTCATGTGCCACTTAACTTGACTCCCATCTCCATCTAAGATTTTTGGTCAACTTTGTGATCACAAAAATTGACCAAAATGAGCGATTAGTTTAAGAAAAAGAGATTTGTATTGAGTTAGAAAAATAGGAAGAACTGGAATTCAAAGAGAGAGAGAGAGAGAGAGAGCAAATATGTGTGGCAAAGGATTTGTGTTGGAGGAGAAAAATTGGTGAGGAGGAGGGCTGACTCCCTTTAGAACAATGTGAACGGTTTAAGAAAGGAAAAATAGTAGGTAAAAAATAAATAAATAAAAGGAATAGTCAAAAGTCAATTAAAAGAGGGTTCATATTGAGGCCGGCTTCCATCCAACCTTGCCTATGCCTCCATATTATGATAATCAAGCCATCATTCACATTGTCGAGAACCAGGTGCATGATGAGGCCACCAAATGTATTAAGGTTGATATCCATTTTGTGTGCGAGAATATTCTGGATGACACAGATATACTCCTAATGTTCACACCTCACATCAATTTGCGGATATTCACCAAGGCTCTTCGACCCACAGCACTTCAGGATATATTGGTCAAGCTAGGCATGATTGACGTCTATGCTCCAGCTTGAGGGCGAGTATTGGAGTATTGATGTATTTCTTAATAGTATTTATGTTGGTTTATAGTTAGTAGCTTTAAATTTGGTGTATACCCCATAGTCTACTTCATAAGAGACAAACTTGTAAACTTGTAACTGTTGAGCAACTTTTAATATAGCTATGCTAGCGTATCCGTTTATACTAAGCAACACATTTTCTCTAATCTCATCTCTTCTTCCCTTCTCTTTCCTTTGTTCTTTCTTTCTCACCACACTTTGTACCCATCCCATTCTTTTCCTTGTAGCAAATCAAATAAGTCAAGTGACATGTGCTGGCATGTCACATGGATGGTTCAAATCAATGATCATATGTGGTATACTCATTCTCGGTAAACTATTTAAACATTGAATAAAACTGAAAAGGAATATGAGATATCAACAATTGAAAAGGATTGGAACTAACAAAGATGGGGGATATGCATTTTGAAGAGGAAGAACAATTCACTTATCAACCACAATACACTGCAAGAATCAATTGCAAAGCACCAAGTTTTTTCCCAACCTCAACACCATCTTAAAATTGTTGATGGACAAAAAAGCGATTTCCCTAATTATTTTTTTTAAAAAAAGTAAGAACATGGGTATTATTTATAATTACACATGAAAGGATAAACTACCCTTACTTGAAGTTAAATATTTTTAAAGAAAGAAGAAGAAGAGAAGAAGAAGAAAAACATAATTTCAAAAACTAAACCCACAACATGATCAATATAAAAGGTAACAAAAATTTTCAATTACATATATATACCAGACGTTAGTCAATTAATCCAAAGACTTATGCCTTCTACAATTTAGTGGGAATTCACATAAGACAATAGACCAATGAGTAAGATAATGCATAGAAAGTTAAATTGATTATTTGATTCAAAAATCAATTTAAATTTCTATGCATTATTTCACACACCACACTCACACTCATTTAATTTGATGAGGCTATAATTTTAAGCAATCCCACATTCCGCACCTATATTTGAATGTTTAAACTGATATTTAAAGGTACACAACCAAGTGCTACAATATGATATTTCTTGCTGTCACATACTATCAACCATACCAGCAATTAAATTTGTGAGACACTAACTATCAATAGTTCTACACTAAACAGAATTCTCAAAGCTAACCAAGAAGAAAATGATGCAGCAAGTCAACAATGTCCACCAACACCAGATAACAAGTTTTAAAACATTCTATATTTGCATTAGGAAAAAAAGAAAAGCAGAAAAATCATTTTGTTTCACTCACTGACAGGAACACAGTTTCTGATTATATGGAGTATTACCTGCACACACAATCCTCAGAGCATTTATTACTCACGCAATTTGTGCAACCAACACCAGCGTCCACATCATCACGCTTCTTCTTGACTAGGTACAGATCTTTTTTCACTAAGGAAAGTAAAAAAAGGCATAAAAATAGCTGACATTTTAAAGCAGAAAATTCAATCTCATTCCAACAAAGATAAAGAACCCTAATATTAGGTATAATCTTTTAAAGCCCAATGCTTCAATCCAAAGCATTATGAAGGAAATCCCAGCTAAAAAATCTTTTCAAGGACCAAATGTTTAGGATACTGCGCTTGATGTGTATAAATGGTGTTGGCTCCATTTTATTCTCCATGACGTCCCTCCACACCAAGTCAATATTAAATTCCTCAATGTATGGGAGAGGCAAGCGACGGAATGCTTCCTATACGTTTGAAAGAAGAAAAAAAAGTTGGGTTGGTGCATATGACCTTTCAATCAAAAATGTTAATTTGTACAAAAAAGGTTGAACTATGCTTGCAAAATTCGTAATGAAAACTAGCACCATGAATCAAACTACATTCTCCACGTACATGCACTCAGACTGGCAGATAGATACAGGCACACACACACACGAGCATGCACATACATATAATAAGAGTGCAATAAAAAATTAAAAACAACATAGGGAAGTTTATCAAAGCATGAGACATAATTCATGAAAATAAAATCGTTAAAACTCAGACCTCTACGTCACTTGTTGGATCGTCATGCTGCTCATCCAAAAAGATATATCAGCCCTGTCAACCAGCCTAATCAATGAAAAATAAGATGAAGTAATACAAACATAAAAAACCAAAAAAAAAAAGAGAGGGAGAGAGAGAGAGAGAGAGAGAGAGAGCTGAAGGCCCGCAAAAACTCTTTGTAAACAATTGTATGTAACTTTCAGGATACCAAATAAATTAACTAGCAAGCTGATCTCTGTTTTCAGAAAGAAGATTTCAAAACAACTGTTTTCCAAATTAAATAGCAATAAACGAGAACATCCTTAAAAGTATAAGATTGTCAAATGGATGAAGGCGTTCAGTGATTTCAACATTTAATGCGTCCTATTAGGTAAGAGTCCACAGTGTTGCATCTTGTTCCAATCATTCCATTATTCATGGCTGAAAACTTGAAAACAAGAAAACATTCAAAACATTAAATGTTAACATCAAGCATGTAATAACCTTAGCCTACATAACATATGATTGTTACTTTATTTGATGGGAGTTTATGTCGTTCAATTTAGATGGTAGTTTATGCTGTTCCTTCAGCTAATCTAGGTTTAAATTAGCTAACAATATGTTTGCATTTGACATGCTAATGCTACCCTTCAAATTATTGGCACGTGTCATGTGGTGCCATTAGGTACACTTGATCTCACAGAAATTGATTAAGGCCATTTGCATGAGAGCTACATTTAAAAGCAAGATTTATTTTTATTTTTTTTAATTACTCAATATTTATTGAAGAATATATAATCTTCTCTTATAAGAAAGGGGTTTATGGCAATAAAAATTGACATTAAGAGGCCATTTTCCCCAATCAACAGTTGAAAATTTTGAATGTTTTTGGGAGCCTACTGATGGGGACATCAAATTCAAGCAGCCGCCAGTGACGTATCGAAGGCGAAAGAAGAATATCAAAGTGATCAGAAAGAAAAACAGCTTAAATTCGAAGGATTGAAGAACCACTCAGTCGATCGATTGACCCCAGCCTTCGATAGATCGATGGTGGACAGTGGGCAAATATTTTGAGCGCAATTACGTTTCTCAGTCGATTGATCGATCCAGAATTTTTGATCGATCGATTGTCATCAATGACTTCGAGCAATTTATTTATTTTCCCAGTCGATCGATCGACTCCAGAATCGACCGATCGAGCGAATTTGACAGAATTTTATTATTTTGGTCAAAATTTCCATTTTAGTGTTTTATTTTGCTTTAGGACTCTTCTAATTTCATATTAGGATTTGGTTAGCCTATTTAAAGGCTTGTAAAACAACATTATAATTAATTATTGGTGAATGAAAATTGCTTTTGCAAAACTTTGAGAATTTTAAACTTTCGTAAGGGTGTGATTCTCTCAAAACGGAGAGCGATTATAGTCCTGCGTGCGGTTTGATGCGAGGCCAACTCTTCCTCCTCTTCTATCTTCTTATTGTAACATCCCCAAATTTTGAGTGTTGAGCAGTGACCTCGAGATGAGTGCCCGACCGGTCGTAGGACCAAGTGAAGGTCAACACAATGACTATGAATAAATTAAGTATGAGGTGAACGAACACGTGTGCACAATGTTAGAGCTAGTTTAGAGACCACATACACGAGTCATGGGTGTATGTGCCTAACACCGAGGCAAGAAAGAGTTAAAAGGGTTTAATAGCTTAGGAGAAGTTATTTCTCCTTGTTTGGTGGGTAAGAAGTTAAGAGAGAGAGAGAGGGAGGATAGGAAGGAGTAAATGTCAAAAGGGAGAGTAATGCAATTCGAATTTAAGACGGGATTGAGCAATAAATACTGGATTCGACGCATTGGGAGCTGTTGGAGTCAAAGGTAGGAGCCCTAACCTTTGAGCCAACCATTGTGTCAATCAACAGATTGATTTAAGGTGAGTTCTTGTTTGATTTCAAATGGCATGTTGTTAAGTATAAATTCTAGGAATTTAATTGTAAAAGGTTAGATTAAAGAGATAGAAAAGAAAGAGATAAAAAGTTGGAAGAAATGCCCGCAAAGGGCTGAGATTCTGACCAAATCAATTGAACGATTTGGAAAATCGATTAATCGATTTTGGTCTAGAAGTTATCTGGCCAGAAGGGCCCGAAACTGATTGATCGATTTTAAAATCGATCAATCGATTTTCGAAATTCGATTAATCGATTAATCGTCTAAGCACCTCCAATGACTAGAAAATCATAGCCTGAGAAAACCGATTGATCGATTTGGGAAATCGATCAATCGATTTGGGATTTCGATTAATCAATTTTGGGAGATGATTAATCGATTTTGATAGTTTTTGTTGGCTTTTGAATTGAACTTTGAGGTTCAAGGAGGGTCTTATACCTTCTTTATTGCATCTTTATTGATGTTTTGCTTGTGCTATGATGTATCATAGGTGGCACGAGTAAATGCAAGCATGGTGAGTCGTGTGGACCTTGATGCTTTGTAAATTCGAACATGTGAGGTAGGGAACACCTTGAACATGTATTTAAATTTCAAGAGCATGTATGTAGTGATATAGAAATGAATGTTAATGCATAGAAATTGTAAATCCTTGAATGTGTGTATATGTGACACAAAGTAAGTGAAATTATGACATCCCCAGGGGATGAGAATGTGATAAAGGCATATGTATGATGCAGTGGGCTTGGACATCCCGGGGATGTATGTGATATTGTAAAGCTAAAGTAAATGAGAACTGATAAGGCCTAATATACTATAATTAGGACAATTATACGGTGAATAACTATATGTAGTGCACATTTGATACTTTTATTATTTAAGGTTTGAACATAATTGTAACGTCTCGGAAATTCAGTACTTGAATGGTCCACCTCAATAAGCGAACCAATTAGTCAAACGTTTGACCGAGTCAACTTAGGCTTGGTTGACTTAAATTAATTAGTATGTGATGGATGTATTATGCGAGGGAGGTGTAGTGGATACAAGCAAAGGCATGTACGTACATATATGTTGGTATGTTGTAAGTGCTTAACACACGAGATATGTGTTAAGATTATAAGACCAAGGAAAGAAGAGAAGTTATTTTCCTAATGTTTGTTGTTTAAGAATTTAAGGAGAGTAAATAGGAGAGAGAAAGAGAGTTGTGAAACCTAGGGAGGGGCATTCAATGCAAGTGTTGGGCTCGGAAAGTTAAGGGATCGATCTCGAAATCAAGAGAGTAAAAGATTTGGGGTTTGGAAAACCCTAGTGAAGGAGATCCAACCGGTCGACTGGGGTAAGAATTACAAATCTGTGTTTTGTTTAAACTATTAGCTAGAGAAATTAGAATTTGTTGTGTATTAGTTAAATGTGTGATTAATAGGATAGATGATGAGGATAGATGATGAAGAGATGAGAAGAAGAGTGTTTAGATCTAGAAATGGGTGTGTGTTTTGTTTGAACTATTAGCTTGAGAAATTAGAATTTGTTGTGTATTAGTTAAATGTGTGATTAATAGGATAGATGATGAGGATAGATGATGAAGAGATGAGAAGAAGAGTGTTTAGATCTAGAAATGGGTGAAACCGATTGAACGAAATTAAATTTCGTTCAATCGATTTTGAACAAAGAAAAGATAAGGAAGAAAGCAAATGAGTTCTGAGGGGAATCGTTCGAACGAATTGTGAAATCGTTCGATCGATTCAAATTCTGAAGAAACAGATTGATCGATTTAGAAATCGTTCGATCGATTTGTTGGAACCTGTGTGAACGAATTTCAAATCGTTCAATCGATTTGCTAGCTGAATAAGGCATAGTAGAATGACTAATGGTGGGATCGATCGAACGAAATAGAATTCGTTCGATCGATTTTAGAGTTTCATTCGATCGATTTAAATTTCGTTCGAACGATTTTGAGAATCGTTCGATCAATTTAAATTCGTTCGATCGATTTGCAAATCGTTCGATCGATCCAGAAATCGTTCTATCGATTTGGATGAAATTCAGCTTTTGTTAAATTTTTGCATACGAATAGTTGTATATTGGTGTTAAGCTTATAACCCAATGTTCTTACACTGGTAGTGATGAAATATATGTGTTTGGTCAGGTCTAATTTGAACCGAACTTTGTGATGGTTGAATGCTAACTTGGATTAGAGAATCTGAATGTGTAAACGCGAGTGAGGTAGAGGAATATCTGATCTCATACCCTTAATTACGATAACATATAGATGATGATAAACTATGAATGCATGTTTCCTTATAGTTGAGTTGAGTTATAATGTGTTCACTTTCAAAAATAGTTGAAAATGTAAAATGTGAAGTAGTATACAAAAATGTGAAATGTTATGAGAATGTGAATAAGTGAATTAATAAAAAGGGTTCAATCATCCCAGGGATGTTTGTATAAAATATGCATCAGTAAGTGTGACATCCCAGGGATCTACGGTGGATGTAAGAAACCACGGAATTTGAACATATGTAAATGAGGTTAAACAGGCTGGGAGCTTATATTTATTTAGCACGATCACACGGTGAATAACTATATGTAGCACATAATTGATTTAAGGTTTGGAGAATACTCACAGATATCCGTGATCGACGGCAAGATATCCGTGATCGCATTTGAATCCGTACACCAGTAGACATCCCAGGGATGTATAGTAGTGATGTACCCGTCGCCTATGAGAAAGGGACGTGGGTCAAGTTAATAGCAAAAATAATCTGATTAGACGATGATGGAGGGTATTCCATCGGGGCTCAATGCTATATTGCTCAGGGATTATTTAAATTACTGTTTTAAGTCATGGGGTCAGCCTTGTTGAAATCATAAGCATTAATGAACAACTGATGTCATGAGTAGAATGGTAAAGACACTCTATTATTTTATTGCATCTCTAATTGTTTTGAATCAAATTACATTGATAAACTCATGCTTTATATATGTCATTGAATGTATGTGAGTAAGTAAGATTTACCTGATCAAATATTATCCTTATTGAGCTAAGATGTAGGTCACCTCTTTTGACTATACGTCACAGGTTCAGAGTTAGGAGCTGCTGCTGGTGAGGTTGATCCTGAGGACTTAGATTACGTTCCGAGGGAAGAATCTGAGCCTCCTCCTGAAAAGTTCATCTAGGAGTTTTGTTGCGTACTTTGAAATTATGTAAGGGAGAGATTTAAGGCTTGGCATGTCCAGCCATGTTTTGTTTGTTTTGTAAGAATTAAGATACTTGTAATATTCTTTTGTCGAACCATTTTGGGTGACCGTGATAACGGCACTGATGGTTCGGGTTAGTTCGTTTGTCCATACAGAGGTATGGGATTAGAACTATCTTTTAGATTAATGTTTTGATATTGTATATGGTAGAACTGGAGTTATGTTCTGCATTATACTCTTTTTATATTTTCTGTATGGTTGGGTTGTGCCTAGTGTTCCGCTTATTATACGGGGACCTCGGCGTCATCTTGATAAATTCGGTGCTGAAATTGTACATCTGATTGGTATCAGAGCAGTTTGTTAGGATTTCTGACAAGTCTTAGATTATTATCATAGTAGAAAGAGATCTTCTGCTAATGAAACTTTGGTTTCATGTGCAGAGCGCTATGTCTTCTGGAAGAAGGGGTCGACCGAGAGGTAGCCAGAATAGGAATAGGACCCAGAGAGGTGAAGAGGGGTTTCAAGCAGGGTCTAGTAGTAGAGACCAAGAAAATTCTCGTGAAGAAGATCGGAGGGGTGGAACGACATATCGTATCGCATTGGCCATGGAGACTATGGTCGCGATGCTTTCAAAGAACGAAAGAATCGCGACATCGGCGAGTAAACGACACTATTGGCAGCTAATAATGTCAATAACGCCAATAGTCATCAGCCACCACCACCGCCTCCTCCAGCATTGCTGCCCTCGTCGTTTGTTGATTTTAGGAGATTGAGACCTCCTAGCTTCTATGGGCAGACGGATCCGTTAAAAGCAGAAAAGTGGCTGAACCAAATAGAGAAGCTTCTAGACAGACTGCAAAGTACAGAAAATGCGAAGGTAGGATGGGCTTCCTTCCAGCTGGAGGGAGATGCCGATTCGTGGTGGAAATCCGTACTGAGGAAGAAGGAAGTAGAGGACCCACATCGCCTATGGACTTGGGCGGACTTTGTTAGAGAATTCAATAGGGAATATTTCCCTAAGCAAGTACGAGTACAGATGAGAAGGGAATTTGCAAATCTCCAGCAAAGAGGCATGTCCTTGCGAGAGTACGGCGTAGAGTTTACGCGATTGTCCCGGTTTACACCAGAGTTAGTATCCACTGAGGTTATGAAAGCAGCCAAGTTTGAAGAAGGCCTTAAACCAAACATTCGTGAAAGCGTGTCAATTTTCGAACTCGAACGTTACGCGGATGTGATGGGAAAGGTCATCATAGCCGAGAGGGATATTTATGGTGTATACAAGAGGAGAGATCAACCGGATGCAGTGCGGCCAGACCATGGGAGGATGGGTGAGTATGACTCGGGGAACAAAAAGCCGAGATTTACGACACCAGCACCACTCCCTAGACAGATAGCATATACAAATTTTTCCAGACCAACTGGATCTGCACTGGCGAGACCCATCAAATATGAGAACTCTACAGCCACCACCGGAGTGTCCGCGAGCCAAGGCTTCTCAAGGGCAGCCTCTTCTACACCAAAGGAGACTTGTGCCAAGTGCAGCAAGCCTCATAGGACAGTAGATTGTAGACGGGGTATGCAACGATGTTATCGATGTGGAAAGATCGGCCACATCATCCGAGATTGTCCTGAGATGGCAAAGGGCAGAACGGCTTCTGCGCGTGCACCAAGACCAATCCAATCTAAGAAGTCGGTCATGCAGGGAAGAGCTTATGCAGTTACGGCTCAGGACGCTCAAAACTCCAACGATATCATACAGGGTGAGTTTTTACTTAGGTTGATTTTTTTATCATATTAGATATCTCGAAAATGTATCTATGTTTTGTTTTGTTTTGAGAAGCATCCACCTAAATAATATACATGTTGCATGAGTGTGTGTTGCATGACTGGAATGCTGAACTAGGTATACCTTATAGGTACCTTGCAAGTGTATGGGAGAGGAAATGATGTCGCGTATGTAGCAAGAGCGCTAATGGACCCGGGATCTACCCATTCATATGTCACACCTCGATTCGCAAAAGAGATGAAAGTTCAGCCAGAGACTGGATTTTGTCTTGGCAGTGTCCATTCCGACAGGAAAATCGGTGGATACGGACTTAGTCTGCAAGTCAATGGTCGTAGCTATTAAAGATGGGGATATTTATGGGGAAGTTTTTGAATTGCCAGTAGATTTAATTTTACTCGACATGCAAGGATTCGACGTGATCCTTGGCATGGACTGGTTGTCACAACACTGTGCAACAGTCGATTGTAAGAACAAGGTGGTCACCTTTAGGCCAAACACGAGACGTTCTTTTAAATTTGTAGGAGTGAGGACGAAGTTTCTACCACTCGTGTCAACTATCAAAGCGGAAAGTTTGATCAGAAGTGGATGTAAGGGCTATTTGGCTTTCCTAAAGGATGACAAGGACAGGAAAAATGTTGCTTCGGAGATTCGGTAGTATGTGAGTTTGATGACGTCTTCCCAGACGAATTACCAGGACTACCTCCGGAAAGAGAGGTCGAGTTTGCTATCGAATTGGAACCAAGAACAGAGCCGGTTTCTAAAGCACCGTACCGAATGGCTCCGGCCGAGTTGAAGGAGTTGAAGGAGCAACTACAAGAGCTATTAGACAAAGGGTTTGTGAGACCGAGTGTATCTCCTTGGGGTGCTCCGGTCTTGTTTGTCAAGAAGGACGGGTCAATGAGACTGTGCATTAACTACCGTCAGTTGAACAAGCTCACTGTAAAGAACAGGTATCCATTACCAAGGATAGATGATATGTTTGACCAACTGCAGGGGGCAAAATATTTTTCTAAGATCGACTTGAGATCAGGATATCATCAACTCAGGGTCAAGGCAGAGGATGTTCAAAAGACTGCATTTAGGACGAGATACGGACACTACGAATTTTTAGTGATGTCGTTTGGATTGACGAATGCGCCAGCGTCGTTTATAGATCTAATGAATCGAGTGTTTAAACCACACCTGGACTCCTTCGTCGTTGTGTTCGTCGAAGATATCCTCATATACTCTAAATCAAAGCAAGAACATGAAGTGCACTTGAGAACCGCTCTACAAACACTGCGTGAACACCAGTTGTACGCCAAACTCAGTGTGAGTTCTGGTTGGAGGAAGTAAGCTTTTTGGGGCATGTTGTCTCAAAGGAAGGTGTCGCGGTGGATCTAGCAAAGATCGAAGTTGTAGTGCAGTGGGAACAGCTTAAGAAAGTGAGTGATATACGCAGTTTCCTTGGTCTAGTTGGGTATTATCGACGCTTTGTGGAGGGATTTTCAACGATATCGGGGCCACTAACGAGGCTCACACGGAAGGATGTGAGATTCGAGTGGACCGAAGCTTGTGAGAAGAGCTTCCAAGAGCTTAAAGCGCGCCTCATGTCAGCTCCAGTACTGCAATTCCAACAGGCAGTGGGGGTTTTACAGTCTATAGTGACGCTTCACATCACGGTTTAGGTTGTGTGCTTAACCAGTATAAGAAAGTGATTGTGTATGGGTCGAGGCAGCTGAAAGAACATGAGAAGAATTACCCAATGCATGACCTTGAACTAGCCGCAGTCATTTTTGCGTTAAAAATTTGGAGGCACTACTTGTATGGAGAATCTTTCGAGATCTTCACTGACCATAAAAGCCTTCGATATTTGTTCACACAGAAGGAGCTAAACATGCGACAACGGAGATGGATGGAGTTTCTCAAAGACTATGACTGCTCCATCCAATATCACCCAGGCAAGGCAAATGTGGTCGCGGATGCTTTGAGTCGGAAGAGTTCGGCTCAGTTGGCTAGCCTGATATTGGGAATGCACAGGTGGAAATTGTTTGAAGGCCTGTCATTGTATGATGCGACGATTGAGGTATAAGCTTCAAGTACTCTGTTGGCCAATATTTCAGTTTGACCGACAATTTTCGAGCACGTACACGAGCTATAGATGAGAGACTCTGAGCTAGTCAAGATTCGAAAAGAAGTGGTGGAAGGTACTAGACCAGACTTCTCTATAAGGGAGGATGGTTCCTTGTTGTTCAGAGAACGCCTCTGTATTCCAACCGATGCTGGTCTAAGACAAACCATTTTGGATGAAGCTCACAAGTCTCAATATGCGATCCATCCTGGCAGTACCAAGATGTATCAAGACATGCGTAAGAACTACTAGTGGAGAGGTCTGAAACACGATGTAGCGGAATACGTGTCAAAATGTTTGACGGGTCAACAGGTGAAAGTCGATCATCGACACCCTGCTGGATTATTGCAACCTCTACCCATACCAGAGTGGAAATGGGAGTCGATCTCCATGGATTTCATAGTAGGGTTGCCACGGACGGCGAAGAGGCACAACGCTATATAGGTTGTCGTGGATAGACTGACGAAGTCAGCTCATTTCTTACCCTACAATACGATGTATCTTCTTTGAATTATATGAAGGAGATAGTGCGGTTACACGGCATTCCGAGCAGCATTGTATCTGATCGTGACCCATTGTATACCTCAAAATTTTGGCAAAATTTCCAAGAAGGTATGGGCACTCGATTGGATTTTAGTACGGCATTTCACCCACAAACTGACGGGCAAACGGAACGAGTGAATCAAGTGATCGAAGACATGCTCAGGGCGTGTATGCTTGAATTACAAGGCTCGTGGGATCAACATCTACCGTTGATCGAATTTGCGTATAACAACAGTTTTCAAGCAAGCATCGGAATGGCACCGTATGAAGCTCTATATGGGAGACGATGCCGATCGCCCATCAACTGGGAAGAAACCGGAGAAAAATTTGTGTTGGGTCTGGAAATCCTTGAGGACAATGCTATGTTTTTACGAATGATAAAAGATAGGCTTAAAGCGGCCCAGAGTCGGCAAAAGAGCTATGTCGATTTTAAGAGAACAAGCCTCGATTTTGCCGTTAGCGATCACGTCTTTGTGAAAGTATCACCCATGAAGGGTGTGATGAGGTTCGGAAGGAAGGGGAAGTTAAGTCCTCGTTATATAGGACCCTTTGAAGTTTTGGGTCGAGTCGATGAAGTAGCCTATCGCATCGGTTTACCTCCGTTGTTTAATAGCGTTCACAATGTTTTTCATATTTCAATGCTCTGGAAGTATGTAAAGGGCCCCACGCACATTTTGGACAGTCAGCCGATAGAACTACATGAGGATATGACTATGGTTGAAGACGCTACTCAAATTTTGGACCAGAAGGACAAGACTCTACGTACTAAAGTCATTCCATTAGTACTCGTCAAGTGGGGTACTCATCCAGTTGAGGAAGCGACTTGGGAACGGGAGGCCGAAATCAAAGAATTGTATCCTCATCTGTTTAAGCAATAGAATACGAGTGCTAGTCCCAAATTCTCTTTTGTCTTTCAAAATGGAAACTCAAATTTGTGTAAATAAATATATGTACATTGGTTTTTGGATGGTGTTTTGTATCGATACGTGTTAGTGTCTTACATTCCGGTCTAAGCGTCCAAGTATTTAGGGTTGAACTGTGAATAAGTTCTCGGCGTGGAGCTGCCACCTTGTTGGTGGAGCTAATTTCAAGTTGATTAGCTCACACAACAACTATGGATGATGGGATGTGTCAATATACTCTCAAAGAGGAATTTTTGAAAATTCGTTCGATCGAAATTCAAACCGTTTGATCAAATTTCTGTAGCCTAAAACCGTTGAAGTGTTGCCAGGAAACCACTCGAACTATTTTGAAAATCGTTCGAACGAAATGCACAGCCAGTAAGTGTTCCAGTTGTTGCCAGTAACCGTTCGATCGATTTTTCAAATCGATCGAACGAAATGGGTTGGCCAGTGGAGTACAATATGACCTTAAAAATTATCCAGAAAATCGTTCGATCGAATCTTCAAATTGATCGAACGAAATTTGGGAGGGTACTTTAAAGACGGAAATTCGTTCGATCGAAATGCAATTCGTTCGATCGAATTTCATGACTGCCATTTAAACTTTTGGAAACCGATCGAACGAATTTAAATTCGTTCGATCGATTTAAAAACCTATATATCTACCATGCAAAAACGTTTGCCATTTCACTTGCATTTCAACCACTTTCGTTTTCTTTCTTCAAAGGACCGTGTGTAGACTGTGTAAGCCCCCGGTTTCCATCAACTCCGGCCACCTCCGACCTGATTTTCTTCATCACAGGTAACCTTAAACCTCTTCTAGGTTTAACGTATTTTCCAAGGGGGATCCATTTCCCCTATTTTAGCTAGCATTTGAGCTAGATTAGGCTTAAAACCTAGTTTTATTTTTGCCCCACAATGCCACCTAAAACTCGCCAAGCATCGGCGAGTGCGACACCTAAGAAGACCACTACGGGTTCTTCTTCCCAACAACCACCAAAGAAGCCACCTACGGGTTCTTCGTCGGCACCACCCCCATCGCAATCGAGGGAACGACCAAATGAGTGGTGGTCTGACAAAGATTTTGAACCCGAGTGGATTATAGATCCGAAGATTTTTGCCAAGCGGGATGAGACCAGGTGGGCCTTTGACTATATTTCTACCGCGGGTTTGACGGGCATCCTTCGCCCTTGTCACGATACTTTTTACCCTAGGATTGTTCGGCTGTTCTATCAGAACATGGAACTGGATAAGGACTCGAACATCCTCAAAACAAAGATTGATAACCGGCCGTACACATTTACTTTTGATGACGTGGCCGACGCATTAGAATGTTTTCATACGTACAACCATGAAGATATCGCCCTGGCTGAACCTTTTTCGGCCACATTGGATTATAAATATGTTGCTGCTCAGATGACCCATGGCCGAACGGGTTCAGGTCACTCGATTAAGCGGGTTGACTTGCCTCGCGAGCTTTGGATGCTCGATTCTATAATCCAATGTAAATTGTATCTGTTACGCCATAAAACCGAAAGAGTCGGTGAAGTCCAAATGGCACTGTTTTCGGCTTTTAGCGGTTGATGGTTTAACGCGCCGAAAATGGTACTTGAGGGAATGAAATATGCTCGCAAGAAGATGCTTGAGGACGCCAAGAAACCGATTGATGATATGCCGTATGCCCTACTTATTTCTTTAATGGTCGAGGATTATGCGGGGGATGACACCTACACCCTCTCTACGAGTGAACACAAGTTGACGGGTAACGTCCAACCATTCACAATGGTGGATTGGAACAGAACGTATGTTAAATTGACCAAGAAGCCCTTGGTGGAGGAACCGCCACCACCTGAACAACAACCTACGGACCAGCCACAAGCTCCTGACCTACCAGCCCATGATACTCCACTATATGATGACCCTCCTCAACAACCGGCACATGAGTACATGCCACCACCTTACGGAGGCGTTCCTACGCCGACCGTTGCCGATCTCTATGCATTGTTGGAAGCCAATACGCGTCAGATGGCAAAGAACAATCGTCTTCTCAACCGCCGACTTGATTATTACGACGCATTGCATGCTGAGGAGATGCGTTTCATGTATCCGGACGACTATCTCCAGCAGATGGCAAAGCTGGGTCCGGATGCGTCGACTTCGAAAAGTAATCCTCCTAGTGATGAGGAGTCTTGAGGGTTTTTCTTTCCATGTGTGAGATATGTATTTATGGGGTGTATATTTGGGGCGGGTTCGAAGCAATTTTGACAAATGTAAATGTTTAAAACAGGTACTAGGGACTGGTGTCCTTTTGAACAATTGTGGCATGGTTGCCACTCACTATTATATTTTTATACTTTTGCTATGTATATTTTGTGTTTTCATGTGGTATCCGAGATTCGTGGTTTTTGTTCTTGAGAGCATTCTATGATTTCATGAAGTGGTTGTTTGTTTGTAAATGAATTCTTGTAGGGTCGGTGTTTGCACAACTACATTATGTGCAATGTGTGTGCGTATACGTGTCGATTCATTCTTGTTAAACCTCTATTGTAATAAATAGTTATGTTGTATGGGTGCACTCCCATCCCGGTGTGTGTGGGCGGGGGGCGGGGGGGGGGACCCTTGCGTTTCAAATTTTCGCGGACAAAAATTCCCAAAGAGGGGAGAATGTAACGTCCCGGAAATTCGGTACTTGAACGGTCCACCTCGATAAGCGGACCAATTAGTCAAATGTTTGACCGAGTCAACTTAGGCTTGGTTGACTTAAATTAATTAGTATGTGATGGATGTATTATGCGAGGGAGGTGTAGTGGATACAGGTAAAGGCATGTACGTACATATATGTTGGTATGTTGTAAGTGCTTATATTTATATATTGAAATAAGAATATGGCTTAGGTGCTACGCTTAACACCCTAACCCACCCTCTTTGTAAAAAAAAAAAAAATAATAAAACTCGATGCACTAGCTAACACCCGAAATCATGGTGCAATCAAGTTGCTTAGGCAACTTCCCTATTTTATCCTCCACCTATCCATTTAAATGGATACCCAAGATCCGATGCCACCCACGCGCCCACCTTATTTGGATCTAATTAGAGTCCTAATAGGACTTACTTTAGTAAGCACACCAGCCTACCCAATCGGCTTCCTCCCAATTACCAATCCCTCCTTCCTTATCTGGCACCCAAAACTGACCCTTCTCTTTTTAGAGTACCGATGTTGTAGCACCTACACTCTTGAATCACATCTACAACGTCCATTCTACTCCCCTTAATTCCTCACCCTCCACCATAGTATATAAACACAAAGCACCGACTAGCCTCTCTCGATCCTTCTCCAATGTCCATGTCCTCTCTTCCATGCTCAGTTGGATGAATCAATCAATCTCTATTAGCCTTGGATTATAAAAAGCTAAGAAAGAGGATGTTGATGATGTTGTCGGGAATAATGGAGCACGACCCGACCTCAACTGCTACTCCCTTTTCATAAAAACATAGCTACACATAGGATTCTTCCTCCACTTCTTATATGCCCTTCAAGAAAATCCTAAAGGTAAAACTCATTCTTCTCTCTTCAACTGAGCACCACATCGACCCACCGTCGAAGCCGCACCGTCGAACACCACCACCAATAATTTTCCTTGCAATGTTAGGACCCGAGGTAGGGGATTTTCAACGCACAATTATGTTTTAAACTTTGAATCATAGACTTTAATGATGAATTTGAACCGAATCTATGAACATTGAAATTGATTTCGAACTTATTGGATCTTGCTGCATTGAATATATGACACTATTTGAATATTCTGAATATCGAACCCTTTGAAACTTTGAAAGTTACTTGAATCTTATTGCATATGAATAATTGTAACATTTTGAATTTTGAATCATAGAATCTTTGAACACCAAACCCTTTGAATTTTGAATCTGGATTAGAATGAGAATTATTTTATGAACCATGAACATTGTATCTATGTATTAGAACTTTGCATTTGATTTAAAGAGATTCCTTTGAACTGAATCCTACGCTTCGACACTTTTGAACCGTTTCGACAGCCCATTGAAACGCACAAGTATCTCTCACAACACAGGGGCTTGAGCACTTAGAAAATTGTTCATTGAACGAATATGGTTAGGAGGAGATTCCCATTGATTATTGGAGTCTCTAGTGCTATATTTGTGCTAGTGATATTTAAGTTATATTTTTAAGTCATCATGAATTAAGAAGACTGCATCTGAAATTTGATAATGAAACGATATAATGAATACTCACATGAAACCTAAGAAACAATGCTATCGAATCTCATATGGAACTAGAACTCAAAATATGTGCCTTTGAACCCATGATATTTTCCAAATTCTGTTTTCGTTATTTAATTGCGTTTGAATTTGTCATCGAACTATGCATTTGATCGGATAAGATGTAATTTGGCCTTGAACTTTTTCTACTGAGCTTTGACTGTTAGCTCACTCCGACACTATGTGTCACAGGTACAGAAGTAGTTCCAGATCCCGAATTAGAAGAAGATCCCAACTTTGTGCTGGAAGACGAAGCAGATCTTCCACCTGAGGAGTTTTATCCTTAGATTCTTTTGGAGACTTGGACTTGGTATAGATTAGATGAACTTTTTTTAGATAATTAAGATTATTTTGGATGTTATGTGTCACTGTTTGTGTGACGAACGGTCGTCACCGTTGGTTTTACTTTTAATTTTTTGCACTTTCGTTATGGACATTAATGCAAATTGATTTACTTATGGATATTTCTGCATTCAATTTAATTATGATAGTTTGCTCTGTAATCGATACCAACGAATTTCTGTAATTAGATTATGAACTATGGCCTAGCAATCCGGAATTTCCATGTGTTTCGGGTTGGAAATTTTGGATCATTACATATTCATATATACGAAAATCAAACTCTATTAAACAAGATTAGCAAAGATAATTAGGTGTGAAACCAGCTCCTTCCCTCTAAATACCAAGGGATGCCTTTTAAACCAGCTCAATTGAACGAATAGGATTGAAATTTAGTGGTGGAAAAGTTCGAGACTAAACTAATACTTGAAACGAAATTAGCCTCATTTTCAAGTAGTATAACAGTAGTTAACTTCACCTTGCCTAATATTTTGGCATATTTTGTGTCTTCCTTATTGTCATTGGCATCAATGATTGAGAAGCTAGAAGTCATTTAGAGAAATTTTCTGTGAAGTGGGATTGAATACAGAAAAGATGAAGTTAGTTGGTTAGAAAGATGATTGAACCAATAGAAATTAGAGGGCTAAGAAGCAAAATTTTGAGCACTTTCAACTTTCAATATAGTGGCAGTGAAGAATTGTTGAGGCTTCCTTTTACCTCGGAATGGTGGGTTGTGTCATTGCAGTTTTAAAAGTGATTCATATAAAACTTGGGTACGTTCTTCACTTTCAAGGTTAAAAATATGGATAATCGACATTGTGGTCAAGGTGGAAACCACTTATGGTGTTGTCCACATTCATTCTGATTTGACTTTGGAGATAGGAATGTAATCTTAATGTAGAAGACAGTGTGGGGACAT
Organism: Chloranthus sessilifolius; assembly: GCA_021018995.1. Classification (NCBI taxonomy): domain Eukaryota; kingdom Viridiplantae; phylum Streptophyta; class Magnoliopsida; order Chloranthales; family Chloranthaceae; genus Chloranthus; species Chloranthus sessilifolius. The sequence continues at coordinate 23,687,920 of CM037597.1, read as the reverse complement.
TGATTTCGCTAACAGATTCCCCCTATACAGAGCAGCCTTTAAATGTTAACCCTAAGGCAGAGGCTAAGTAGCTTTCTTCCTGAAGAGAGGCACATTTAGACTACCCAGTGTAGTAATGGGGATTCAAAAAAAGCTTTTGCTGATGCTTTGTGCCCTGACTTGATTCATTTTTTTAACATGTCTCTGGAACCTTTTCGAAACAAAAATGTAATCTTCTCTCAATAGGGAACCTATCCTTCCTTTAGGGTTCAGCCTTTCCAAGGACGGCAATTAAAAGAAATCATTTCTAAGGACCAAGAGAAAATTGAGAAATTGCATCAATGATTTTGTGCACTTTCAATGGAGACCCAAACGAATTTAAGTTTCACCTAGTCATCCAATGTCCAAAAATTAAAATAATATGATCGTTTTTTAAGGAATTTGGTTGTTTTATAAATTACAATTAAATTAACTTGTAACGGATTTGGGGATTAAATAGCCAAGGGTGAATGGAAATATTTACACAAAATGTGCTTGAGACTTTGTATGTTTGCAGTTTTACAAACTGCATGAAACAAACACAACTCTTATCTATTTCAAGCTCTGGTGTCAATCTAGTTATTCAAAAGAATATATATCGTGCGGCTGAGAGAGCCTACACCATCATGTTGTCTCAAAGGAAGGATTCCCCTAGCGCATCTTCCAAAGGATTGGTGACTGGTGACTGGTGACTGGTGAGGCACGACTAAAATTGCTCTCTAGAGCAAGAAAATTTTGTTGCACCTGACTTTGGGAGGATTAACCTAAATTTTGATGGTCATAAAGTACATAAACTCGATAAAACAAGGGTGGAGGGTGCTTTTAGCAAGAAGCAGAGTGAAGCAATCTTATATTTTCATCTTATGCATATCTCACAGGGCATTTGACAACTTCAAAAGTAGAGACTAAGGTGTTATAGAAGGGTATAAACTTCATCTGACATTTTGTTCAATCTCATACTTGGATCAAAGGGGCTTTGAAATGACATTAACTGGCTCAGTGATATATTTGCTCCTCCCCAAAGGTATGTAAAAATTGAAAGAAATGGATCATATGGTTCAAGAAATAGATCATATCCTTCAAGCATAATTACCCAGAAACCTATCTACCTATGTGTAAAATGCTGGATAAACCCTCTCATACCACTCCTTTATGTACCAATACCAGGGGCCAGTATGAAACGTTTCTAAAACATTTCCAAGAATGTGTTTCCTTTTCCAAAAGAAACTTTGTCTTGCCAATTTTGAAACAAAAGTCTCATCAATATGTTTTTTAGCAAAATCACGAATATTTATAGATACCCCAAAGTGTTAAAATCTGTATTTCATGGATCTTTTGAACCCTAAAATCTAAAGATGTAAGCTTTTGACAACATCAATGGTATAACCTAATGATGCTAGTGATGCTACATTAATCATATAGAAATATATATATTTCAATACATATATATATATATATAAGCATTAACCGTATAAAAATATATATATTTTATATATATATATATATATATATATATATATATATATATATATATATATATATATATATATATATATATGTTGCTATGTCATACCCCAAAGAATTCGTTTAGTTTGCATATGTTGCTATATGTTGCTATGTCATACCCCAAAGAATTCGTTTAGTTTGCATATATATGTCATACCCCAAATATATGTGTATATATATATTGGAATAGAAATATATATATATTTCAATACATATATATAAGCATCAACCATATAAAAATATGTATATTAGTACATATATATATATATATATATATATATATATATATATATATATATATATATATATATATATATATGTGTGTGTGTGTGTGTGTGTCATCCCCCAAAGAATTTGTTTAGTTTGTTTTATTGTAATAGAAGCCAAATAATCAATTTACAATCAATAAATTAGTTAATGACTCTGACTAAAGAATATGAACTTTCGACTTATGATTATCACAAATTGGATTATAATCAAATTGCTTTGGGACGGTTACCATGTTTGTAAAGACCTCTAAACTCAGACTAGGAAGAAAAATTACAATACAAACCTAAAAGCTGCTGCCAGACCCAAAGCAAACTGATGGCCGCTATACCCAACACAATAAACATGAACAGTTTTTTTTTTAAATGAGCTGCTGCGGTGCTGCCTATAACCAACTTAAGAGTATCCGGTAGGTGGTACTAGTGCCAACATTTCCTAGAGAAGGAGAGTCATATCTTATGCTCTATAGCAGAAACCATTCAAAAAGTCCCAAGATGCAGTCCCTTATATCTGCTTTTTAAAGATTTGATAATTAGATATTTCTGTTAATTGGAAACCCTACATCAGAGAATTTCCTCATCTTGAATGTTGACCACCAAGAAACAGTGAGATTCCAGACCACCAAGAAACACTGAGATTTCAAGCATCTTGACAAGTCCATGTAAGCCGGTCATCTAGAATGCAGAGAGCGCAGGACAGTCAATTTCAATTAATTGGTTTAGTCATTGCCAGTAAAAAGCCTATCCAATTTATCCATGCCATCCTCATTCCTCAACATATCTGACAACACAGCAATCTAGAATACCAATAAATAGCGGTAGATTGATGAGTAATACACAATGATTGGGTAAGCAATACAGAAATAATCTTATAAACACTCTGGATAAAGTTTGGGTATAAAAAATATGTATAGGATTTCTCAGGCATGATGCTGCATTTTTTTTCCGCCACATACCACATACTCTGACTAAAATCATATTGGCAAGAGAAGCGCATTGCTGATGTAAGAGTTTTCCAAGTATATTTTGCGTATTTCTTTCTGACTTCAAGTGAGCTAATGCAAAGAAATGTAGTGAAAAACATATTAGCAGCTTGCGGATGAAATGGGTGACAAATTGACCTTGCCTCAATAGAATCTAAACTTCTCAATGAAATAAAAGTTAAAATGGGCTGATATCAAGGAATGGTATATGTCGTCATCGCATGCTGCATGAAACAGTGAACAATAACCTTGCAAAGGGTAGAAAGTCTGAAAGAGCGAGAGATAGAGAGAATATATTATAAGAACAAGAAAAAACCTATATTCTTTTTATGAATATCAAGACAATATACTGATGAAGGAAAGAAGAGATTGACCTTCTTTTCTAACCGCCAGTCAGCAGAGTGCCTCCAACAAACTGCTTGTCTAGGTTGATTCGTTGGAAAGATCACTTTTTCTGGCCAGGGTGCACATTTAGAATGTGCTGCTATAGTACACCGAATGCAACGCCAATAACCTTTCTGTTTGCAAATGAAGCAAACCTGTTTGGAGAAATGCATGCCATGAATGAAGTCAATGAACTCTCGTGCCCCAATCCATGTCTTATTTTATTTTACAAACACATGTATATAGATATTCTTGATCATCCAAATCTTTAAAGTAGGATAAAAAATTACATATTCTTGAACTAATGCTCCAAGAGGCCAAATTTGAGTAGAAAAATTTTGCATCTCATAAAACAGAAAGCACATTTCATAAATATAATGAATGTTTCAAGAGAAAACAAGGAAAGATTCTAAATAAAAGCATAATATCTTCTGTGGAAAACATAAAGACACTTTTACATAAGTAAGCCTTGTTTTCATACATTTATCCAACAAAAGAGTCTACTTGAACTCATGTTTCTGAAGCCTGAACTAAAATTAAAGATAGCAAACTTAATAGCAGAACACTCCTTCCAGGGACAAATTTCCATCCAGTCCAAGAATAACTTGTCAAAGCTGTAAGTTATTACTTTCATTAATTTTATCTCATGTGCAATGAAAATATATAAAATGGTTGGTCATTGATCTGGGAAAACAATTGTCAAGTCGCCTCTACAACTCCTATCATAATAAAAACATTGGGAAATATACCCTTCATGATACAAATTTCGGCACACGTACATAAATTCTAGCATGCAGCACCATTTCAATGACCTCATGCAACATGCATAAATAAAATGTGATAGCAATTCTGCAATATAAACATAAACTTGAATAACAATTAACAACAGCAAAGGAATTAGTTCTTCCCAAATGTTTATCCAATCTACATGTTGCTCATGGAATAATGTCAGTATCAAATATATAGTGCGCAACTGTTTTGCCTTTCTATGGTGTACATGTATGTGGGTGTGTCCATATTGTACTTAAAAATCAAGCACACAAAACAACATAAGTAGGTTCACAAGAATTCAGATCATGGTAAGTAGTAATTTACATGTTGAGGGCACTTAAAATTTCTAAAAGCAGGAAGTCCAAGTCTTTCCTTGACACATTTAATATGATAACTTTCTCGACAGCCACGAATGGTGCATAAGACTTCTTCCTCGGGGTAGATAACTTTACTGCACAAGCGACATTCAACCTGAAATGGATGTAAAACAAATTTAAGATGCAATAGAAGTCACTGAAGAGTATTGTCTATTTCTCATAACATTGAGAGACAATTTTGTACAAAGCAAGGTATCAAACTTGGTTTCAGTATGGGATCTCAGTCTGATCTTTGGACCGATATGTATCGGCCAATACCCGTACTAATTTTCTTTTGTGAAAACAATAATAATAATAAATAAAACAAGTGTATCAGTTGATACCGATACAATATCAGCCAATACTGAGACAGCAAAGGCCAATACCGATATCGACCGATTTACAATATAGCCGATACTTGTTACAAAGTACAAAAGCTGAGAACACAGTACTATGGAGAAATTAGTGCAGCATATATTTTTTCTTCGTTTTAATGTCCCTGCTCATTATAAACAAATATTTAATGAGTTGTTATACAAAGAGGAAAACAAAAGAGTGCAACTTGCAATTATATTTTAAAAAATAAATGTATACCAGAACAATTGTCTCTAATAATCAGCCCCAACTTCAATATATATATATATATATATATATATATATATATATATATCAATTCTCTCAAATAATCAGCCCCAACTTTGATATTATATTCACACACACACACACACACACACACACAAAAACAAAAGAGTGCAACTTGCAATTATATTTTAAAACATAAATGTATACAAGAACAATTCTCTCTAATAATCAGACCCAACTTCGATAGATATTCACAGACACAGACAAACATAGACACACACAGACACACACACACAAAGACACAGACACAGAGACACACACACACACACACACACCCACACGCACGCACACATGTTGTACACTGTGCAGTCATAGAATGTGAGAAAAAATTCACCAAAATCTTTGGTTCTAGAATATATGAATCAAATTACCATAATATGCATCAAAACTATATAACTAACAACCAATTCCATCAAACATATAAAGAACATGTGTATGCAAGATCAAGAGTCGACAGATCAGATTTTTATTCACTGTTGATTGATTGGTTCTCTATGAAGATTTAGACTATGGCTCTCAATATCTTTGGTGTGTGTTGGTTTTTCCCTAATTCATGTGGTGGCCTCATGGCTTCTTGGGATGCAAGGGCTCTGAAGTTGATCAAAGGGGCATTTGGAGAGCGAGTCTTTATGCAGTCCAGTGAACCACATTGCTTGAAAGGAATGATAGGGTGTTCCGTAGAGTGAGTAGACATATTGCATTTGTCGTTAGGTCTACAAGAGATTGGGTCTTGAATTGGGTGGCATTGGGCAAAGAGGCTGGTGCAGGAGAGGGCAGAGATCTGATGGATATATGTGTCCGGTTTAGGGTTTGGGGTTCCGCCTGCTGGTTTTCCTTGGCTGTTGGCTTCTTCCCCAAGGCATTTTTACTTAGGGTTTGGGCTCTTCGTCTTGTTTTTCTTTTCTTTCTTTTGTTTGGAGGTTTTGGCCCTGTGTTTTTAGCCCCTCGCTAGCTCACAGGCTTATATTCGCTTTTTGTGTTTCTAATATATTTTGTGATTACCGATCAACAACCAAAAAAAAAGTATGAACACTTATACGTGATAAATCTTCTGCTAGCAGTATCTTATTAGAGTTGAACAGCTTAGAAAACGTGTGTCAACCATAATGTGAGTGAGAATCCTTTATATCATTGGTTTATCATAGTTAGAAGTGATTATGACTTGTGGTGCTCAACTCTCGCATTATGCGGAATCCAAATCCCATAATGCTAAAAATATTAATTAATAAAATAAATGGGGAGGTCGTTCTTAAACATGTTTATAGCAAGGAAGCACGGATACTCCATTTTTTGGCAAATACCCATATCGTATCCGTATCGGATACCGATATTTGAGGGATACGGCTGCATATGTACTCTGGGTGTTTCCTGAAAAAAAAAATTAAAAGAAGCAAAAATCAGACTGTGAGTTTGGGATTTAGGGTTTTTCGGAAAAGAAGAAGAAGATGAAATCAAAGGAGCCTACCTGGGAGCCTACCAGAGTGCAGCCTAACTATTTAAAAATCAATCTCTATATATATATATTTTTTTTTTTTTTTCGTTTTCTTCTTTTTTCTTACGTTTATTTATCTAAATTATACCTAAAAATATGTAAAAATAATAATTTTTAAATAACATATCCCCCCCCCGGGTATGATATCCTGATTTTCTAATAATTTTCGTATCGCGATACCCGTATCGTATTGTACTCGTGTCCCATATCCGTGCTTCTTAGGTTTATAGTGACTTTAGTTGAGATAAATGATAATAAGTCCTCTTTGTAATTTGTTGTATTAGATTGGAAGCTACATGCCACACCTTTAGGGAATCACAGATGACAAATCTTCCTCCTTCAATCCAAGCATATTGGAGGAGATTTTAGCACCATCCAATGACCGGAAAAAATTGCAATGGCTGCAAAAAAATTGATAGTCTAAATTCTCCAAAACTACCAAGTTGATTTGGTGATATCCCACTCAAAGGTCACTTAACAATTCTCAAATCCCTATTGGGACTTGTGTATGATTAAAAAGCCACATCCTCTAGTTATATATTATCTTCACAATTGAAAGCACAACATCTTTAAAAATAAAGCATGTATTTGAGACTAGATACTAAAATTAGTCCAAAAGATGGCTACAAAGAATACTTGTTTAGTGTAAACTTCTTTCGCAAGGTAAATTAGTTGAAAGATCCATAATATTTGGATTCAGAAATGGAAACCAAAAAAAAGGAACAACAAAGAGAACATCGGCACAAAAGCATGGGTAAGCTTCAAAGAAAGGAAGAAAATAGATCCAATGAAGAAAGCGGAAACTCGGGAGGAAAAGGGGAAGTTTACTACTTTACCCCCCACCCCAAAAAAATAAACAAAAAAAGGGTGAACAACTCTTATTACCAGGACTAAGGAGGTGTGCGAAAGATCATTTAATAACGTTCAAATGTAACAAGAAAAAATAAGAAAAGTTAAAAAAAGAAAGAGGCAGGGGGAGAGAAGGAAATTGCATAAAAAGATGGGTGAGGAGAGCTAGTGAAGAAAAAGGCAAGAAACCTTCGAAAAGGAAACAAGGGATTATATCACAAAAAGAGGAGGCAAGTGACAGAAGGACTAGGAGGGTGGACTGGCTAGATCACAACTCGAACTTGGCCTTTGGGAGCAGTCAAACTCAGATGAGAGATGATAGCAGGGAGGTAGTATCTCTTTCCCAATGGTCAATAGTAGAAGCTCTTACTACAGTCATAGGATTCCATTGAAGATAATGTTTCTTAACAAAGAACAATTCCCAAAATCTCCACATTCAATATTGCTGTCAAATAGTGGCGAAAAAGTTTTTATTGTTTTATACCAAAGTGTGAATAAATTTTAATGAGTTATCCACCACACTGCTTCTAGGGCCAAAGCCCGTGATATACCAATGATATACAAAACAGAGTGAATTTTATAAAATTCATTGGTTGAGGCCTATAAGAGAATTCAATGATATAAATAGAAAAATTATATAACACTCCTATTTCAACTAGACTCGACAAGACTGCAAATTGACCATTATGCTACAAGTGCCCACAAATCAACAAAAAAGGACGCTAGTAATAATCAACAAATAATGTTGACAAAAGCACAACCACAGTTTTTAAACCGGTCTAAAATGGGCAACATGGTGCCTAATTCTGTGCACAAGGGCATTTTCAATATTTTAAACTTCTAGAAGCGGAAAAATATCCACCAATATGTGTGTGTGTATTGGCAATATGGTTCCCATTTATATGATGACCCATATCTATCATCTCGCTTGGGCCTAAACTCAATACATATTGCCCCATATGTATAGGAATCAGCCAAGGTGTAAAATCTTGGGCAACAACAAAAAGAAAACCCTAAATTTCAATAATCGAACCGATAATCTTAAGCATCGAACAACAATCACCTGTCTCGGAGCATTGACGAGGAACGGGAGGCCGCATTCCCTCTCAGGAACTCCAGATTGCACCTTCTTCCCAACCCAAACCCTAACATGATCGTCCAACAACTTGCTCGTGGTCGCCTTCTTACATCTCTCAAGAACACCCCCTTGATCCAATCTCTTAATCCTGCTCTTTGATTGGGAACCTCCACCTCTATGCAAGATCGGATTTCGGAGTCGGCGATCCCATCGATAGCACCACTCACCATCTTCGTCGAGGGTTATGGCGGTGGTCAGACACAAAGAATCGATCGATTCGTGAGGTTCGACTATGACAGGTAAGAGATTTGAGCATGGATTGAAGACACTGCTGATATCTGGCATGGTAGAAGAGAAGATACCCTAGAAAATTAGGGTTAGAGCATGGGCATGGTGGATAAGAAAGAGTGGTTTGGTTCTTGTTTTCTTTGTTGTCTCTTAACTTCTGGTGGTGTTGGGTCACTTGGGTGTTTAGGTAGGAGTTGGAGGTTAAGAAAACTGAAATGTGGAGAAGGCGGGAAAAAGTGAAATGTTAGCAGTGTGCAGGGTTGAATCGGTGGTGAAATTACCAAAAGGCTCCCTCTTGAGAAAAGTTGTGGTGAAGTATTGGAATACTCGTGAGATATATTTGAGGATCTCCTGCCGTTTATTTTAGAGATTTGACGGTCATGGATGTGGTAAAATTGATAGTGATAAAAGAATCATCTAATCTCAGGAATGAAAGGTGTTAGATTTGATGATAACGATCGAATTGTATTTGAGGATCATCTAATCTCAAGATTCTTCTTTCTCATCCCGAGTTTCATATGCTAAAATTGTTGACTTCTTTGAATCTGACGACGGAGGCTGTTTTTCATCTTAATCTTCCACACAATAGATCTTGAGATCGTGGGCCTACCATCAAACGATTAGATCTTGATTCCACATGGCATACATCCCCGAAAGTGAGCCAGCTTACCTATTAAAACAAAACTAACTTCATATTATAAATAAGTGACAATAGCTCCTGGCAGACATTTAAACACCACTAAACACCAGAGTAGTGTTTAAGGCTGGATATGGCATAGCTCTTTGCTAGCTCCAGCTATAGTAGAGTTCACCTGTTTTAGCAGGTTCTCATCCTCTTTGCTAAAATCGTGCTACATGCTTTAGCAGGTACCCTTTCTCCCTGACAACTCCTTGCATAGCAAGATTTTATACAAGATTTACTTGTTCAACAGTTTTACTCTCCTCTCTACTCACTCGTTGACAGAGCATATTTTATTTGCTCTAATAAGAAGTTGGTAGGGAGCAGGGAGGTTGTTGTTACAACAGGTAAATCCTTCTTTGCAGGGAGTTAGAAAAGAAAATGGGAGCCAACTAAAGCAGGTGAACTCCGCTGTGGCAGGAGCTAGCAAAGAGCTATGCCATACGTAGCCTAAATGATCTAGGACTATTAAATTTGTATCCTTTATCTCACACCCTTAAAGTGTGATTTATTACTATAGCATGTGGTGCACATCTTGACCAACCTAAATTGTTCAAGCGGCAATCCATTCATTGTTGTAACATATCTTAGTCCAAACAAGCTCGCCTTTAAGTTGACATGAACCATATGAGTGATAAACCTTGATATTAGTCATTCAAACTAAAGAGGGTTTTTCGCATATACCACCTTGAGATATGTCGATATTGCATCATACTCCCTGAGTTATTGGTATTTATTCTACAGCCCTTACTTTTGTGTTTTTGTTTCATACACCCCCTCTGCCGTTAATTAGTCGTGAGTTTATGGCCTGAAACGACTATTTTGCCCTTAATGAAACCAATATTCAAAAATATATTATCATTTGAAAAGGCCCTTCATTCATCTATATTTATAAGTCATGCCATTATAGTTTACCACCATTCTAAAAGGCCCTTTGTTCACTTTTATTTATAAGCCATGCCATTATAGCTCTACCACCACCATTCTCAAAGGAGTATCTTTAAATCCACCCACAAAATCTTTGAGTTTACTCACACTGAAACACATCAATTGCATTGAATCAGATGATGGAGATTGTTTATCGTCCCAATATTTAATGACATCGATCTTTAGATCATGGGTGTACCATCAGATGGTCGATTTTTATTTCATGTGGTACACACCCATAAAAGTGACCTTAAACTTAATTTTAAGCATGCACGTGATGTTAAGGTCACTTTTCTGAGATGTGTGCCATGTGAAATAAAAAATCGACTGTCTGATGATACACCCATGATCTAAAGATCGATCTTCTGAAAGATTGGGAGAATAAATGATCCCCATTCGATTCAATTCAATCATTGTGTTTCAGCGTGGGTGAACTCAAAGATTCGGTGGGTGGATTTAAAGGTACTCTTCTAAAAGGCCCTTCATTCACCCATCAGATAGGTGATTCCCCATTAAAGCATGCCAACATTTGGCTGAATACTCAACCAATGGAAGATTTGTGGCAAATCATGCAATTATTCTTGTAAAAAAAACTTTCAATCTACATGTTCTTAGATTAATAATCAAATTTTGGAATGGTTTTTAATTTTGGGTATCTAAAATTTTTGGTAGGTTTTTATTATTATTTTGGGATCGTTTTGATTTTGGGTATCTAAAATTTTAGTGATTTTTTATATCGGATATATAAATAATGTTGTTGGGAATTAAATAATAAACAACTCAGTGGTTGAGTGGAACTTAAAAATAAATGAGTCAGCATTTTCAACCCGACATAATGGGTTGGGACCTGGAATTCTGAACTCAAGCCCAAACCTATGGTGGGTCGGGTCATTTGACTTTGACCCATCGAGTTGACCCGACAGATTGAAACCCGCTTGTATTGGTGTCATCATTAATCTCCAATGATTATACAAGCAGAACCATCTCAACTGTGTTTTAAACTTTTGGCCGATAATTCAAATTATCGGCCAAAATTTATTGGTTTCGGTCTTCACCGAAATGAAAACAACCCCTGAAATTTTGGTCAAATTATGTATGGCAATAAAATTTTCAGCCGAAATTCAAAATTATGGCTGAAAATTTTATTCAAATTTTTGGTTTCGATCATGCCCGACCGATATTTTGATCCTTGATCCCAACCGTCCAATCAATTGGCCACTTCTTTTATGAACCATATATTGGAAATTGCATGTATTAGACATCATAATTGTTCATCAACTAAGTTTGTATAAACCGTTACATATATTTTATTGACCAGAGGTATAAAATCTATGGTCTAGATCCAAGTGAACATGCACTGATTTCTACTAGAGATTGAGGGCACTACCATGATCCTTGATCCCCGACCATCTGATGGTACACTCATGATCTAAAGATCGATCTCATAAAATATTGGGACGATAAATAATCTCCATCGTCTGATTCAATGCAGTTGATGTGTTTCTGCGTGGGTGAACTCAAAGATTTTGTGGGTGGATTTAAAGGTACTCCTTTTAGAATAGTGGTAGTAAGCTATAATGCCATGGCTTGTAAATAAAGGTGAATGAAGGGCTTTTTTTTAAATGGTGGTAAACTATAATAACATGACTTGTAAATATAGATGAATGAAGGGCCTTTTAGAATGGTGGTATTTTTAGAATATTGATTTCATTAAGAGTAAAATAATCGTTTCAGTCTATAAACTCACAACTAATTAACGGCGGGGGTATATGAAATAGAGCAGAATAAATACACATAACTCAGGGAGTTTGATACAATATCGGCATATCTCAGAGGGTATATGCAAAAAACCCAAATAAAAACTCATTGTATGCTTATATCCATGGCATCTCTCATTGGGAGGTAATCTAGTTTTACAACATAGGTGTACCATGTTAGAAGTTTCTATTTTGGTGGCCGTCACTATGGTCAATCTGTTGACCAGTGAATAGTGTAAGATCAACCTTGATCTAGTTGCTAATTCGGTGAATTTGAAGAGAATATGTAACTAATAATTGAGTTTTTTAGTTGAGGTATGATTGTAATTTTCAATCACAATATAATTAGTAATTTAAGTCTTTAATAAGAAAGGGCTCTTTGTTATAAATATAAGGAGTGCTTGGTCCCAACAATTGCTTGACACACTTCAATCCTCCCTATTAGCAAAAGTATCCCCAATGTGCTATCGTTGAAAATTGGTAACCCATTATCATAGCTCACACTCAAAGGCGCACATATATTTTAATTTATGGATTATTGATTTATTGTTTTGATTGATCATGTGCTTAGATCCTAGGATAATTATTTTGAATGGTTGGATCGATAAATCCATATAAATCCAACAATTAGTATCAGAGCAAGGTTTTGATGTATGATCAATTGAAACACATGTAACAATTAGTTACTTGCCTTTACACCATTACGCTAAGTTGATGTATGGGCCATCCGGATTAAATAACCATTTGGAGTATCCAACGATGGCTCGTGCCTTTCTCTAATTGGGTTCCTCTCGCCGTCACCATATGAGTCATCAAGCATAATGGGAATTTCCAAGTCAGAAGTTGAGTGAAGGAGGAATTTGACTTTTGTCCCAATTTATTTTTATTTTTGTGAAATTGGTACCGTTCTTAATAATTAGGTTGAACTTGAAGTGGATTATTTGGGATAATAGAGTTCTTGCTGTTTTATATTTGGTATACTTGTTTTTCTTTCACACGTCTTTATAACCCTTTCCATAAAGACTTGTGCAGGACAACTCCTAAAAGAAGTATAAATAGAATTAATCTATTTATAATAGAATAAAAGAGCCTTAATTGTCTCTTTATTTAAAGTTTTGATTATAATTATAAACGATTTTAACAATTAAAGTCTAGCACTAATACAAATTGATAGGGGAATAAACTTAGGATACCTGATAATTCATTTACTCTTGATTAGGCACCACCAACATATATATCTAAGAAAAGAAATAGCTTCCCAAGCCAATATTAAAGCTATTCTTTCATTATTTTTTCTTTCTGAACTATTTCTGAATTATCTATGAGTCCAATTTTGAGATATTATATATGAATTTTGACTTTCTCAGACATTTCAGATCTATTTTTTGAGGTCTGTTTTTTATAATAAGCTTTCTGTTGTAAAGTTATCATGACCTGATGTCATTTTAATAATTTTTCATTGGATAATCATTATTTATTTGTCTTTAATTAAAGTTGGGTAATAGAGGTTGTGCTCTAACACTAAGGCTGACACTTATATAATATTACCCATGATTATTATTAATTTTTTAGGCAACCCACCACATGAGCTAGATTTAACTACTTATATCTTTTAAGTGACTTATTTTATTATTATTATTTAATCACTTTTGAAATTATCTAAAATTTTATCAAATCGAAATTGAAAATATGGCTTAAAAGGATTCTTTTGACCAGCGGTGATGATCTTTCTTAGTGCTATGGTTTTCAAAGTGAGGTTTACTTTTGTAATAGATCGTGCTACAAATTCAGTGAAAGTGTGTAGTAAACATTGACATTACAACTTAAAGGATTACTTCTGCCCAACGGTGATGAATCACTTAATATTGCATGATGATTGTATTTTACTATTCATTGTTTTGTGTGAGTATTGTTAGCGTATTGTGACTTAACCAAATGGAGGGTCACAACGATGCAATTAGTACCACAATCAATAATATAGATTAAGGAAGCAGCTAATATATTATGACTCGACCCAACGGAGGGTCATAATGATACAAATTATTTCTCAATAAAACTATATTGGTTTTAATTTTTATTATATTCCTTGACATATTTTAACTCTTGCGTCACATACTATAAATATAATCTTGTGGAATTGATAGTTATTACAATTGTATGTGGACATAATAAAGTATTTAATTATTATACAACATTGAACCCGTTTTCTATTACTAATATGATTGGTGGAATTGAATCCTTGAGTGGCTCAAACTATGACAAATGGAAGGAACGAGTCCAAATTATTCTAGATTGTATGGACCTTGACTATGCTATCAATTTAATAAACCCAAGGTGCTCACTGTCGATGCCTTAGTTGATGATCTGAAAGTGAACAATACGAATTTAGAAAAATTGGATAGATCAAATCGTATGAGCCCCATGATCATAAAGAGTTTCATTATTGATGCGATACATGAAGGTATTACTGACAAGCACAATGTAAAGGAATACATGCAAGCCATTCAAAAATAATTTCAGGAGGCTTCTAAGGCACTTGCCAGTAGTCTTATTGTTAAAATGGGAACCATAAATTACGATAGTTATAATGGCATACGGGAGCACATTATGAGAATGAGTGGTATGATGACTCAATTGAAATAAATGGACATTAGCTTTTCTAAGGGTTATCTTGTTCACTTCATCATGACTTCTCTTTCTGTACAATTCGGCCCATTGAAGATTAATTATAACACGTAGAAAGAGAAATAAAAGATGAACGAGTTAATCACTTACTGTATCCAAAAAGAAGAAAGACTTCAAGCTGGAAAACTTGAAAGTGCTCATTATGCCGCTCTTGGCCCATCAAAAGACAATTTTAAGAGAAAGAAAATATCATATAAAAGAAAGAACGTGAAATCTTCTCTATCGAAAATTAAACAAGAAGAAGCTAGCACATCTACTTCTGGCATCAATTGTCACTTTTGTAAGAAGAAGGGACACATCAAGAAGAATTGTCAGAAATACAAAAATTAACTAATTAAGAAAAGTAACAACCTAGTCTTTGTGTATTTTGAATCACTTTATGTTGATGTTTCACGCAATACTTGGTGGATAGATTTTGATGCAACTATTCACATAAGTAATTCAATGCAAGGATTTCAATCCAGCCGGAAGCTAAGTAAAGGCGAACGAACCATCAAACTCGAAAATAGAGTAGAAGCAGACGTGGAGGCCATTGAAACTCTCCGTCTTATTTTAGAGAATGATTTTATTTTAGATTTAGTTGATACTATTTACGTCCCAGTATCACTAAAAATCGTATCTCAATTTCTAAATTGGATTCATTAGGTTTTGAATTTAAATTTAGACATAATATTTTTACTTTATTATTTGATTCAGTTATTGTGGGTGGTGGCTTACTAGTGGACAATCTTAATAAATTGAACTTGGATTCATCTTACGCCCAATCGTTAGTTTCTATGGATGTGGATGATAAAGTTAGTAAGAAACGAAAACGAGCAATTGACAACTCATCTATTTTATGGTATAAACATTTGGGCCATATATCTAAAGATATAATGGAGAGGTTAATTAAAGATAATATAGTCGATGAGCTCAATTTTTTTGACTTCAATACTTGTGTTGATTGCATTAAAGGAAAATTCACAAAGACTAATAAGAAATAAGCTATCAGGAGCACGAGTTTGCTAGAAGTAGTCCACACTGATATTTGTGGACCGTTTCCAACTTTTGCTATTGGTGGTCAAAAGTATTTTATTACCTTCATTGATGATTATTCTCGTTTCGGTTATATATTTTTCATCCATGAGAAATCTGAGGCTCTGGATATGTTTAAAATCTATAAAGCCAAAATTGAGTTACAACTCAATTCGAAGATTAAAATTGTGAGATCTGATAGAGGTGGAGAGTACTATAGTAGATACTTTGAAACATATCACAATCAAGGACCGTTTGCCCTGTATCTACAAGAGCATGACATTGTTACTCAATACACCATGTCGGAAATACCTAAACAGAATGATGTAATTGAGCGACGAAATCGTACTCTTATAGATATGATGAGAAGTATGTTGTGTAACTCTAAGTTACCTATATTATTGTAGAGAGAAGCCTTAAAAACAGTGGTACATATCCTGAATCGAGTTCCTAGTAAGGCGGTTCCCAAAACTCCTTATGAGCTATAGGTAGAAAGAAAATTGACTTTAGGATATTTATACATTTGGGGTTATTCTGAAGCAAATGTGTATAATCCACAATTAGGAAAATTGAATCCTAAAACTATAAGTTATCATTTCATTGGTTACCTTGATAGGTCAAAAGGCTATAGATTTTATTACCCCACTTATAGTACTCGGATTGTTGAGACTAGATATGCAAAATTCTTTGAGGATTGTGAAAACAGTGGGAGTGTTGAGCCTAGGAAAATCACTTTTGAGGATAATCAGGTTATAATTCTTATCCCTTTTATCCAAAAAAAGGTGGCACCAACACCAATCATTCAAGATAGGGTTGATGTACTTGAGGCTTTACCTATTGCAACACCCCATACTGAGGAGGCTCTTGCTCCTATGGTGACCGCTAATGATCAATCATTGTGTAGATCAAAGAGAGCAAAGAAGTCAATTATTTCTGATGACTATATTGTCTACCTCAATGAGAGTGAGTATGATTTTGGAAAGGAAACTGATATTGTTTCCTTTAGTCAAGCTGTGAAGAGCGACAAATCCACTCAATGCCTCGAAGCTATAAAGGATGAGTTGGAATTAATGAAACATAACTTGATATGAGATCTTTACGAGTTACCTGAAGGAGTTAAGCCTGTAGGCTATAAATGGGTATATAAAATCAAGCAAGACTCCAAAGGTAATGTAGAAAGATACAAGGCCAGATTAGTCGCTAAAGGATTCACTCAAAAGGAGGGAATATACTATAAATAGACATTTTCCCTTATTTCTAGAAAGAAATCATTCCGGATAGTCGTGGAAATGGTAGCTCATTTGGACTTAGAATTGCATCAAATGAATATCAAAACTGCTTTTCTGAATGGTGACTAGCATGAAGATGTCTTTATGACATAACTTAAAGGTTTTCAGGTTAAAAGGGAGAGCCATTTAGTTTATAGACTGAAATGGTCTATATATAGTTTAAATCAGACATCTCGATAATGGTACTTAAAATTTCATGAAATCATTTCAAACTTTGATTTTAAAGAAAATATTATAGATCAATGCATATATCTTAAAATCAGTGAGAGTAAGTGTATCATTCTTATTTTATATGTTGATAATATATTGCTTGTGAGTAGTAGTTTGAGTATGTTATATGAGACAAAAAACTTTTTATCAAAAAATTTTTATATGAAAGATCTTGGTGAAGCTTCCTATGTGATAGGAATTGAGATTCATCGAGATAGAGCCCGTGACATATTAGAATTGTCTCACAAAGCTTATATTAATAAAGTTCTCAAAAGGTTTAACATACATACTTACTTCGCTACTGTTGCCCCTGTGATTAAGGGTGATAAATTTACTTCACTTTAGAGTCTCCGAATCGATTTGGAGAGAAAGCAGATGGAGACAATTCTCTCCCTATACATTGACAGTTGGGAGTCTCATGTATGCACAAGTCTGTACTCATCCCGACATGACGTATATAGTTGGCATGCTTGGTAGATATCAATGTAATCCTGATTTAGACTATTGGAAAGCAGTCAAAAAGGTTTTTCACTATTTATAAGGGATAAAAAGATACATGCTCATGTATAAAAGGTTGAATAACCTTGAAGTTATTGATTAGTTAGATGCCGACTATTTAAGGTGTCAGGATACTCGTAGGTCCACATCGGGTTATATATTTATGCTTGCAAGTGGACCTATATCTTGGAAGAGCGTTAAGCAAACGCTGACTACTTCATCTACTATGGAAGCAGAGTTCATTGCATGTTTTGAGGCAACATGTGAGATGATATGGTTTAAGAATTTTATCTCGTGGCTTCGAATTGTTGATAGTATTTTAAGGTCACTGAGAATTTTATGTGATAATTCTGATGTGATAGCTATCTCCAATAACAATAAGACTAGTGGAGATTTCAAATATATTAATATTATATATCTTGTTATAAGGGAAAAAGTTTAGAATTAAATTATATCTGTTGAAAAGATCAGTACGACACTTATGTTGGCTGACCCTCTCACTAAAGGCTTAACTCCTAAACTCTTTTCGGAGCATGTTGCCCGCATGAGATTAAAGGATAATTTTGATAGCATTTGAGAGTGAATGTATAAGAGTGGATATATTTATTTAAATTAATTCAAAAATGAAGATTATTTATTTATTTTTTCATTTTATGCAAATAAAATTTTAGAACATATGGTGCCAATGGATGTCAATAAAGTAGGACTAATAATAGATTGAGTTTACATGAATCATCATTCAATTTGTAAACTTACAATCTGTAAAATTATACTAGTTGGAATTCATGTTGGTGATGAATTCTAATACGGTAACTAATGAACAGTCATGTGTCGATGATATGATGTATTGACTACATTGATTCCGTGTTAGTATTCTCACTGGACTGGACTGATTATAGAGACTTTGATTGAGATTGATTTAGATCTGCCATTTAAAGAAAGTTAGCTAACATTTGATAATCGGAGTTTATTGACATAGTGTGGCCAAGTGAGAGACTGTTAAAAGTTTTTATTTTGGTGACCGCCACTATAGTCAATCCGTTAACCGGTGACTGGTGTAAAATCAATCTTGAGATGCGTAGTTGCTAATTCAGTGAATTTGAAGAGAATAAACAACTAATAATTAAGTCTTTTAGTTGAGGTATGATTGTGATTTCTAATCACAATATAATTAGTAATTCAAGTCTTTAATGGGAAAAGATTCTTTAGTAATAAATATAAGGAGTGTTTGGTCCCAACGATTGTTCGATACACTTCAACCCTACCTATTAGTAAAAACATCCCTATTGTGGTACGAGGTATTGAGAGCGAGGAGATCGTTAAAGATCGGCAACCCATTATTATGCCTCACACTCAAGGTGCGCACATATAATTTAATTTATGGATTGTTGATTTATTATTTTGATTAATTATACGCCTAGATCCTACGGCAATTATTTTAGATGGTCGAATCAATAGATCCATATAGATCCAACATACCAAAGAAGAGATTCAAAGCTCTTCGAATGATCTCTTCTCCAACAAAAGATTTAATAGAGAGAGAAAATCGTGGAGAAAAAAATTTAATAGAAGCTAATCTCCATGTTCCATCCAAAGTTGGGAAAGAGGAGATAATTTTCCAAGCATGTTAGACAATATTATTTTTCTTACATCTTTTGAAAACTTTGACCTTTATGCGTTTCAAAATTATCGTCATAATAATGGAATGATGGCTATAGTTTTCATTAAAGTCGAAAGGTGGTAAAGTATTATAATAACATGATTTTCCTTTTTATTAGTGCACATGAAATGGAGCCAACAGAGATGGTTATTAGACTAGGTTTGTATTCTTGCCCTTCACAATCTTCACAATCTATAACTGATACCCTTACTTGAACCAATTGGTGAGATAGACCAAATCGAACGAATCATCCGTTCCTCCTCTTACTAAATATAAATGCCACTTGTAAGGAGCTAAGCAATAAAGTTTGGATAATATTTATTATACACCATCAATCATAGATAAAGCTTTTTGACAACATAGCAACTATTTTTCACATTCAAAGTTGAGAAATAGGAGACACTTTTCCAAGCATGTTAGGTGCATTAACATGTATAAATTCAACAAAATAAATGACATAAACAAGTTTCCATTAGACTTATCTTGTTTTCCAAGCATATCAACTCTTTTTTTGTTAGATATTTTAAAATTGTGGGGATTGTTGGATATTTTAAAATATCAAGTTAAATTTTTTGGTTTGTCTTTATTTTGATTGTCCCACATCGTGTAAAATACTTTTTGGGTCTTGAGTTTTATATTCAAGCATTGGATCAAGGCTTGTAGCCTTTACCCAGGGGGCACTGAATTTTGTAGCTTCTACCGTTATGCACCCTATCAGTCATACACACACACGCACGCACCAAGCTGAGTCGAGCCGAGACGGGACAGGCACATGGCGATGCGGTGCAGTGCATTTAGTTAAACTGAGATTTGCCTCTACCACTATGATCTAGTGGTCACCAATAGGTTACTGGCAAATCGGTTCCAGGATACAACGAACCGACAACGTATTCGTGTGATCAGATTTGGTGAATCTGATCACGCAACCAGAATACAAAAATAGTAGAAGCGGAGCGCTGAGAGGAAAATCTTTTAACACACGCAAAAATAGAATAGAGGAAAATACAGTTGTTTAAATGAGGGGTCTCGGGTCTCTTTTATAGAAAAGAGCAGGTGTAACTGAACGATCATAACCGTTGCAAATAACTGAATGGTCGGATAAGACATCCATTTAAAATAATTGAACAGTTTAAAATATAAACAGGTGATTATACTTTTGTCTAAAAGTTTAATTAATTACACTTTTGTCCAAAAGTTTAATTAAATGCATTGCATCTCCATGCCACGTACAGGGGCTCGTGCCCGTGCCCATCTCGTCCTGACCCGGCTCGGCTTGACATGCGCGCATGTGTATGACTGATGGGGTGCATGACGGTGGAAGCTAAAAAATTCGGTGCCCTCTGGGTGAAGGCTACAATCCTTGAGCCAATGTTTTAATATAAAACTCAAGACCCAAAAAGTATTCTACACGATGTGGGACTATCAAAATAAAGACAAACCAAAAAACTTAACTTGATATTTTAAAATATCCAACTGTCCCCCACAATTTTAAAATATTGAAAAAACATAGTAAATCCAGAAGTATGTGCGTAAATGAAAATATCTTATAGACTTGAATTTTTACTTTAGTGAAAATAATTCAAGGTTTGTTAAGGTCTTTAGTGAAATTAAGTCTTGAACTAACGATCTTATACGACAAACTGAAACTATTTCACACACATATTTCACATATTTGGTGTTTAATAAAAAAGTTAGCACATTTAGGCCCTATGCTAGTACCGTGATTTTTCATAAGAGTTTATGAGATAAGGCTTATCTCATTGAAAGCAGCTTCGCCCTTACACTTATATAGGTAGACCTATAAAAGATGTTTCTGTAATGTTAACATCTCAATACATAGTGTTATAGGACTATTAAGAGTAATGTTCAACCTCCCCTTATTCATTACAGGTAAAGTATTATTATTTCTGGGATGCATATGAGATTTATTTCTTATCAACGTAGTGCCCTTTAGCTACAATGTATTTATGACTTATTTTTTCCTTTGAATCTAAATATTGATTAAACAGATATTAAGTATGGCTCCCATCATAAGTAGTTGTTTAGGTTTATTGGCTTTAAACCCATCCCGATTGATGTCTTGTGAATTCCATCTTTGTCAAGACTTTTAGTAAACGGATATGCCAGATTTTCTGCAGACCTAACTCCCATGACTGAGATGACTTCATCTCTAAGTAATTATTTTACATAGTTATGCCTTAGACCAATATGTCTATTTTTTCCATTATACGTTTGACTATAAGTCTTTGATAGTATTGCTTCACTGTTACAATTTATAGAGATAGGTGGTAAAGGATTAATCAGAATTAGAATTTTGATTAATAAATTTTTTAACCATTCCGCTTCTTTTTCACTTGCCGCTAAGGCAATAAATTCTGATTCTATAATAGAATGTGTGATGCAAGTTTGCTTCTTTGATCCCCATGAGATTACATCACCTCCAAAAGTGAATATTCATCCACTTGTGGATTTTGATTCTTCTGAATCAGATATTCAACTTGCATTACTATATCCTTCTAAAACTTGAGGATATTAAAAAAAAAGCAAACCATAATTAATAGTACCTTTTAAATATCTAAACATATGAGATATGACATTCTAATGAATAGAACTGAGATTACTTATAAATATACTTAATTTACTTACCGCAAATGCAATGTCTGACCTTGTACAGTGCATTGTATATATAAGGCTACCAATAACCCTTAAATATTCTAACTGTTGCACACATCTTCCATCATTTTTAGTTAATTTAATATTAATATCTAAAAGAGTATTGGCAGTGTAAATCAAAATAATTGAATCTTTTCAAAATCTTTTCAACATAATGAGATTGAGTTAAAGTTAATGTATTCTCATTTCTTACAATTTTGATTCCCAAGATTACATTTGCCTGTCTCATATTTTTCATGATAAAAGATGACCTTAAGAAGTTTTTAGTTTCTAAAGTAACTTCTAAATTAGTTCCAAAAATAAGTAAATCATCTACATAAAGATATTATAACACCATGATTATTAAAAAATTTGTAACACATACATTTATTTGCTTCATTGGTTTTGAAACCAAATTTAGTAATTTTATTATCAAACTTTTTATGCCACTATTTTGGTGCTTATTTTAACCGATATAGAGATTTAATAAGTTTACAACCTTTCTTTTTTTGTTCAGGTAGAACAAATCTTTTTGGTTGTTCCATATAAACCTTTTCTTTTAAATCACCATTTAAGAAAGTTATTTTAATATTCATTTGATGGATTTTAACTTATGTATAGAAGCTAAGACAATTAGAAGTCTTATAGTAAAAATTCTGGCAACGGGTGTGTAGGTCTTAAAATAATAAATACCTTTTTTTATCTATATCCTTTGGCAACCAATCTTGCCTTAAATTTCTCTATAGTTTTATCTGTTTTAAGTTTTCTTTTAAATATCCATCTATATCCTATGGGTTTAGATTATTTTAGTAAGTTTACTAATTTTCACGTTTTGTTTCTCATTATTGAATCTATTTCATTATTGATAGCTTCTTTCCAAAATATACTATCTCTAAATTTCATAGTCTTGTTAAAGTGATAAGATCATCGTCTATATTTAGACATAAATATTTTCTAGTACTTTTGGTCCTATTTCCTTCAATCAAATAGATATAATAGTATTTTGAAAGACTAGTTTCAAATCGTTGACGTTTACTTCGTCGAGGTTCAATGATGACCTCTTCATCACTCGAAGATTCAATAACTTTTTTAGATTTAAAAGATTCATCATTTTCATAATTTTGACTTTCAATATTTAATTTATTATATAGAGTAGTAGACTTAGATTCATAAAATATAGCATCTATAGATTCAATAATAATATTTTTATCTATGATATCATTAGATTCCATAACTAGAAATTTATAAGCTTTACTATTTTGTGCATAGCCAACAAATGTACACTCAATAGTTCTAAGACCTATCTTAGGTCTTTTAGGATCTACTAATCTAACAAGTGCCTTACACTCCCATACTTTAAAATAGGTTGGACTAGATTTTCTATTCTTCCAAAGTTCATAAGGTGTAGTTAAAGTTTTCTTATGTAGAATTTTATTCAAAATATAAGTAGCAGTTAAGAAAGTTTAACCCCATTAATTTTTATCCAAATTAGCGTTGACTAACATCACATTAGTCATTTCTACTAATGTTCTATTTTTTCTTTCGGCAACTCCGTTTTACCGCGATATGTAAGGGATCGTCACCTCATGATGAATTCTATGAACTTCACAGAAATCGGAGAACTCATTTGACATGTATTCTCCACCCCTATCAGATCTAATGACTTTAATTCTTTTATTTAATTAATTTTCTGCTAAAGCTTTATAAATTATAAATTTTTTAAAAGCCTCATTTTTAGTAGTTAATAAATATATATAAGCATATTTTAAAAAATCATATATAAAAGTAATAAAATACCATTTCTCTCCTCTAGTAAGATCATTATTTAAATCACAAATGTCACTATGTATTAAATCTAATAAAAAATAATTTTTCAAAACACTAGAAAAAAAATTTCTAATAATTTTAGTTTTAGCACATATACTATAAGCACTATTATAAAAAAATACATGTTTTGGAATTAATTCTACGTTAGCCATATATCTCATAGATCTATAATTAACATGTCCTGATCTATCATACCATAAATTAGAAAGAGCCACCGAGTAAGAATGAGAGATTTTACTGACTGAATCAGTTATATTGAGTATGAATGTAACATCCCAAAAATTTGGTCCTTTGAACAGTGCGTCTCAATGTGTGTGTCCGACGGGTCGCATGCCGAATAGGATAAAATAATAAAATATTAGTGTGAGTTCAGTTAACTTATGGTGGATAAGAAAGAAGAGATCTAAAGTATGATAAGTAATTAGTTGATATGATGGCATACACCGAGGTACGACGTATTGGCTTAACACCAAACCTAAGTCCTTAGATAAGAAGTAGAACATACAAGTGAAATGTGTTTGTGTTTCGCATGGGAATCGGAGCAAAACACCTTATGTGATTAAGAAATAACACCCAAGAGGTGTGTTTGTATTTCGCATGGGAATCGGAGCCAAACACCTTATGTGATTAAGAAATAACACCCAAGGGATGTGTTTGTGTTTTGCATGGGAACCGACTCTTTTTATAAGACAAAGTAAGCTTCATTTAGAAGCCATACCCGGTTGCAAACATTTATGGGGTTTTATGAGTTAGAGAGAGAAAGGAAAGAGAAGGGTTTGAGAGAAGAGATAGAGTTTTTCTTAAATCCATAGGGTTAATTCACTTGATCATGGTGGCGTTTATGTGAAGTGAATAATTTCGTGAAGGATTGTCTACGATTGTGTTGGCTTGATCGTGTGCGTGGAGCTCATAGGAGATCGATGTGGGTTTTGAAAACCCACTTTCCTTACAAAGAGAATGGTGTGTTTTGATCGGTTAAATCGTAGTGAGGTTTGTACGAAGAGTGTGTGGATGATCACCTAACGATCGTGTCGAAACTGTGGAAATCGTGGGGCTTGGAAAGATCAAAAGGGGTTTGGAAACCCATTTGCTTGCTAGGAAGAAGACGATCCGATCAGGGAGAAAATCGTTGGAGTAAAGATAAAATTTTTGATTTAAGTTATGATTTGTATGTAGATTAATCCTTAGTTAGATTATGAGTGGGAGATTTGAGGAAAATGGGTTAAGATTTAAAGAAAAATGAGTTAGAGATGCTTGAACCCGATTTTGGGTGAAATCTGACAAAATCGTTCGATCAAAATTAGATATTGATCGAACGATTTCGTCAAGAGTGAAATATGAAGGTTTCGAGTTGGTTTGAAAACTGTTCAATCGGTTTTCAAAATCGTTCGAACGAAATTAGAAACTGTTTGATCGATTTTTAATCGTTCGAACGATTTTGACTGGGCTCACCGATACTGCTTCCGTATTTCGACTGTAACTTTTTACCCTGACCTTAGATTGATGCAATTCTTATGGCATTGGAAAGAGGACGACAAGTTCTACAGCTTTTGTGTTTTGACTAACTCATGAATCTAAAGTTTTAAAGGTCAAAATTTAGGAGGAATGTTGTGTCAAATTCTATATTAGCATGAATTTATCCGTTTCAACCTTGGTTTTGAGAAAATACTTAAATACATATAATTCATTAGTGAGTAGAGTTGATCTTTGATGTACCATTGTGTGCTTGTGATATAGATTGAGGCGAAAGGCCTTGGTTAGGACCTTGCTTGGCTTCGCGCAACCTCAAGATTAAGGTAGGGGAAACTCGACCTAAATTTATATATTTGACTTAATTCATAGTATTAGATGTGTCTGCATGAATATGATGAGTTGATCAAGGTTGGATATGTTAGAATTGGAGTCTTATGATTTAGAATATGAACTCGTGAAATCGTGATTATGCATGTGATAATGTTCGATTCTAGATAACCTTTGATATTGTTGAGCTTGACTCGTGTTTTAAAAGAAAGATCTTGAGATCACTGGTGACACTCGTGAAGCATTTTGATACCCTTGGAACGGTGATTTACTCAACGACGCTTGGACTTTTGACATTTACATTTGCATTATGTATACTTTGGATTCTTTGACTACATCCCTTGAGTCGGTACGACGGCCTATCCGTACACGCATTCATACATATGCTGCATATGCATCCCTTGGAACATCATTGCATCCCTTGGACATCATTGCATCCCTTGGACACCTTAGAATCATTGGACACCTTTGGACATCATTGCATCCTTGGACACTTTGGAAACATTGAATACCCTTGGACACCTTGGAATCATTAAACAGCTTTGGACACCCTTGGACCTCATTGCATCCCTTGGACACTTTGGAATCATTGGATACCTTTGAATACCATTGGATATCGTTGCATCCCTTGAAAAATTTGGAAACATTGAACACCCTTGGAAACTTAGAACACCCTTGGACACCCTTGTGTTGTTCGAGTTTGTGTTTGCAAATTCGACGTTATTTGGAATGTGTATGAAATCTCGGATATTCTTGGATAAGTCTAATTATTTTAAGATTCTTTTTGATATGTGTACTTTTGGATGGAATATCATGGTAAAGTTAAATGTTTAAGGTTGAGTTTTGAAATAGAAGAAATTGATGAACACTTTGAAAAATGTGTTTGAAAAGAAAGGGAATGATTAAGTTTTGGAAACAGAAATTAAATGATGGTTTTGACTCTTGATTGAAGCTATGTTTTCGAATGTTAAATGTGAATTTATATTGTTTATCCTCTACTGAGCTTAGTTATTCGATCACCCCGACTATACGTCACAGGTGTAGGTTTGGGAGGGCCCAGATTACATACTAAAAGAAGGGAGCTTTCGCACAAGAATTTATACTCTGTTTAGGGATCGTAGAATTGTGCTTTGTGGATTTGGTGAGTTAAGTTTTGATACATTCGTACTTGTAATAGCCCGAAAAATTACGCTAAACTATGACCTCGGGATCCGTGCCCGATTGGTCACAAGTTTGACCAATCAGGAGATCAAGAGTTAGCATAGAATGTGATGAACGGACGAGATGTGATGGGTTGAATGCCTATGTGGTGTGTGTTGTGAATGTGAAGTCGCATACACCTACTGCGGTGTATGTGCTCAACACACACGTGAGGAAAGGGATAAAAGGGTTTAATAACCCTAAATGTGTGTTTTTGGTGGTTGAGAGAGAAGTAAAGAAGAGAGAGAGAGAGGAAGTAAAGAGAGGAGTTATTGCAACTGATTTGGAGGGGGGATTCAAGCGATAAAAGCCGGATTCAACACGGGTTGGATCTGTTAGAGCCAAAGCTGAAACCCTAGCCTTCCAACCATTTGATTTGAAATCAATTTGAGATTGATTCAAGGTAAAAATTTTTGTGAATAAAATGCATAGATCGTAGAGGCTAGGTTGTGGTTGAAAGTGGGTTAAATCATAGGATAATGGTTTAGAAAAATAGAGGAAAAAGTATGGAAGAAGATTGGGAAGAATAGCTCGAAAGGGGCTGAATCTGACAATTTTGATTAATCGAAATTGGGTTTCGATTAATCGAAATTGGCCAGGAAGTTGAAAGGTCAGAGGACCCCGATTTCGATTAATCGAATTGGAGTTCGATTAATTGACTTTGGATTTCGATTAATCGATTTGAGTATCGATTAATCGACTGGGAACCTCCAGTGGACCCCAGGGGTTGGAGGAAATGGCTTGAGGAAAATCGACTAATCGAAATGGGATTTTGATTAATCGATTTTAGTTTTCGATTAATTGATTTGGGATCGATTAATCGATTTTAGGAACTCGACTACTCGAATTGAGAATCGACTTTGCGAAACAGAGAATTTCGATTAATCGAATAAGATTCGATTAATCGAATGAAAATCTCGATTAATCGATTTGAGAATCGATTAATCGATATTGACTTTCGATTAATCAATTTTTTAAATCGATTAATCGAATCAGATTCGATTAATCGATTTTGGAATTCGATTAATCGACTGAGATAAAATATGTTGACTTTTGGGTTTGACTTTAAGATTCTTGGAGAGTCTTAGACCTTCTTTATTGCATCCTTTGTGATGTGTTTCACCTGTTATGTGGTACCATAGGTGGTACGTGTGGACTAGTGCACAAGGATCCACGTGGGACCTTGATGCGTTGAGCAAACAAAGACTTGAGGTAGGGAACACCTTGAACATGTACTTTATTTTACAAGAGCATGTATGTAATGATATAGAGTTCAATTCAAATGTTTATTTGCTTAAAGATTGTGAAAAGTGTGTGTGACACCCATAAGAGTAATGACAATGAGCCATCCCCAGGGGATGAAGAAGTAAAGAGATAAGAGCATCAAGTGTGATGCAAGTAAATGGATGCATCCCAGGGATGTATCCAAGATTGAATCATGTTGATAGGGCCTAACTGATATAAGATAGCACACTTACACGGTGAATAACTATATGTAAGGCACCGATATTTTTGTTATTTAAGGTTTGATAGGTTACCCCATCGACGTGGCGGGATATCCACGACTGACACGGCAGGATATCCGTGACCGATACGGCGGCGAAACCGTAGGCCAGTGCAGAGGCTTATCCGTACATAGTAAGTACACCCCAGGGGTGTTGATTTGAGACAAGTGAAACCCCGCCACCAATCCCCAGGGGAAAGGGGCTTGGGTACTATATTTGTATTCCCAGGGAATACGTTAAAACTGTCTATATAGATGACGATGAAGGGTATCTCATCGGGGCTCGATGCTATATTGCTCGGGGATTACTTAAGTTGAAAGTTTAAGTTTTGCTTTAGGCCTTTTCAGCATCATTCATGAGTAAATAAAAACATAAGTAATCAACAGTAAAATGAAATGCTTTTTAACTGTTTTCATCAATAACTGCATAGACACATCATGCATGGCATATCATGGAATATATGTGAGTTATAATTTATATGTTCAATCGTGTTTGTTCCCTATTGAGCTAGGAAGTAGCTCACCCTATAGACTATACGTCGCAGGTCCACTACTAGCAGCTGCCGAGGCTTGTGTGGCGATCCCGAGTCGGACCTTTGGTGGCGAAGAATTGGAGCCACCTCCTGAGGACTTCTTCTAGAGGACTCCGTTGTGCCGCTTTGAGGGCTTTTAGAGAGATTTTGAACGGCTTGGTATGTCAAGCCTTGATTTTGTTTAAAACCATGTATATAAGGAGTTGGGATTATTCTTTTGGGACGAACCATCTGTGATGATTTCTATCATCGATGGTTCGGATCGGTTCTCCATTCATGCAGAGGCATGAGGGTAGAACCATCTTTTGGGGAGTTAATTAATATAGATTTAAATTCCGCAATTTCGTTTATTATACTTTTTGATGCTTGATATACCAGTGTTCCGTGCTTAGCTAAAGGGCACGGTCAAGATGATCGTGCTGATGGCACGGGTTTCGGGGTGCCGAAATCCGGGCTGTCACAGTACTAGTGTATACCATTATTAGGTGATGGTTGGTCGTCACTGGTGTTTATTTAGTTTTGTTCTGGTTGGATTTTAGATATGGAGGTTTTAATTATGTCATATGTAATAATTGCTTTGATTTTTATATATTTGTGGATGTGCCAAGTATTCTGTATCAGATTGTGGTCTACGATTTGACGGTCTGAGTTTTTCCATTGGGTTTAGAAAAAAAAAATATATATCAGGAAATTTAGGTTGGGAAAATTCGGGCTGTCACAGTTTTGGTACATTTGTACTAGTGTACACCATTGTTAGGTGATGGTTGGTCGTCACTGGTGTTTATTTAGTTTTATTCTTGTTGGATTTTAGATCTGGAGGTTTTAATGATGCCATATGTAATAATTGCTTTGATATGTGGTTTGAATTTATGCAGTGACGACCAACTATGGATGTAAATTAGAATTGTACAGGATGTGTGGATTTGTAACTTGTGCAGGATATGTGGTTTGAATTTATACAGGATGTGTGCATTTGTAACTTTTGTAGGATATGTGATTTGAATTTATCCAAGATGTGTTGTTGTGTTTGCGTCCATAGATGTGTTTTACTATGTGTGTGGGTCTCCCATGCTGGGGGGGGAGCCCTTGAGTGCAATTTTCGGGGACAAAAATTCCTAAAATGGGGAGAATGTAATGTCTCAAAATTTTTTTTCAGATGTTAAATAGTGTATCTCAGGAAGCGTGCCTTACTGGTCACTTGTTGGACCAGGTAAACGTTGACTTGTTTGCTTTAAGTTAGATAGGTCATATGAAAAATGTAGAGTACGTACGTTATAAAAGTTAGTTTGATTGGGTCATATACATCTATCTAGGTGTGTATGCTTCATACCCAAGTCATGAGTGAGTTATAAGGAATTGGGAGGCTTTAATTCTCATTACATCATGTGTTGGTAGTTGAGAAGCTTAAGAGGAAGTGAATGAGACTTGAACAAGCTTTGAATTATTATATTTAGCACAATTTCACGGTGAATAACTATATATATTTCACACAACTGATTTAAGGTTTGGAGAATACCCCACCAACACGGCGTGAGTTTGAGTCAATATAGAATGAAATTTTACTCATTTGAGTAGATTTTTGGAGGCGTGAGTTTTCAATGGGAAGAGGTATGGATTTTTATGCAGGTATGTATGTAGATGTGTAGGCTATGGATGTGTGTATGTGTGGAGGTGAATGTTACTCGTGGATACGTATATGTGTATTCATGTAGGATGTGAGTGTCAGCACTATTGCTTTGAATGGTCTTCAGATTGAGATATGGACATCTTCCAATTTGTGTATGATTAGGTTCGATCAACATGTTACTACTTACGGCAATTTTTGAGGATGAAAATTTTATAAGGTGAGAAGAATATAACATCCCAAAAATTTGGTCCTTTGAACAGTACGTCTCGATGTGCGTGCCCGACAAGTAGCACGCCGAATAAGATAAAATAATAAAATATTAGTGTGAGTTCAGTTAACTTGTGGTGGATAAGAAAGAATAGATGTAAAGACCCGTATTTTAAACCCGAGTTAGACTGACCCCGTGTGTGTATTCGGTTCGGCAACCGACGTCACTATTTATTTTGAATTTTTATCTAGATGTGATTGTGCGGACAGATTTTGATTTAGAGCCCATTTGGACCCTCGTGCGAAAGTTGTGCACCGACCTCGGTGTGGCCGCTCAACACCGGACTTGAGTTTTAAAATTAGAAGTGTATAATACATAAGAAGAGTGCGTGTGCTTAACTTTGTGAGCAATCCTATTATAAGAAGGAATTGCATTCCTGTGTTATACTAGGTTTTGTTAAGAGAGGAAGAGACGTGAGTGCCGTGAAGAACCGTAGTCGTTTGATAGTTATCCAACCGTGTGAAACTCCGTCTTCTCTCTTCTTCAATCATCGTAGGAGATCGGTTTAGAAAACCTCCTTCTCTAGAATCCTCTTTATTGAAAACCCTTGAACCTTAGAAAGAACTTGAATCAACCTTGGATTCGTAGTTGGCTATTGGGAGAGGTTGAGATCATTGGGGACGTGTTGGAGTTGTCTCTGTGAGCTCGTGGGATCGATCGTGGCGCGAATCGTCGAGGAAACCCGTCGGTTTCTTTCCGAAGCTCCATTCGCGTGACTCATTTTCTAATCTAGGAATCCTTAGATTAAAGGTATGTTTTAATTAAACTTTTTGATTAAAATCATTAGATTAGCCATAGGTTTTGCTTTGGGATGTATGGGTTTCGATTCGGGTGAAAACGAGCGAAATCGCGTTGCTGTAGCTCGCTCGAGCGAGGATACACTAAAATACTCAAAAAGGCATTCCCTGCCCTCGCTCGAGCAAGCTTTTGTCATCGCTTGAGCGAGAAAGTTCTGAAGGATCTCGCTCGAGTGAGCTATTATTATCGCTCGAGCGAGGTATCACCGAACTCCGATATTGTCTTAGTATTTAAGTCATAACCTTTATCCCGAACTCCGATTGAGACGATTCTTTTTGCGTTGGAAATCTAACGGAAAAATCTACAACTTTCATGTTTTGACCAACTCGTGAATCAATCGTCTTGATGGTCAAAAATATATGAGAATGTTACATCAAATTTTAGGATTGGCGCAACTTGCCTGTTTTGACTTGTTTTTGAGGAAACACTTAAATAGGCCTATATTATTAGTAATTAGGGTTAATCTTAATGCATGAACGTATATTGTGATGTAGATTGAGGGCGAGAGGCCATCAATAGGACCTTACTTGACTTCGCATAACTCCGAGTTTTGGTAGGAGAATCTCATCTCTACAGTATTTTATTTTAATTCGCATGGATAATTTGTATTAGATTTTGAACCTGCATCTGTCATCTGAAAATACATCTGTAAATCGAAAACCTGATATAAGCTCTGAAAAGCAGAATCTGCCTGAACTCCGAAATCAGAAATCAAAATTATGTATAAGAAACTTGCATCCGAATGATATTTATCTGCAGCTGTTTTACGATTCATCTGAACGACCCCTCAAAATTCCTGAACAACTTCCTGGCACAAGTTTCCCTCATTACGTAGGGGCTTGTTGCATCCTAAAAAAGGGTTCATGAACGACGATGGTAGGTAGGGGTTCCCATCGGCTATATTCCTGCTCTTGAGATATAGTTTACTCGGGAGGCATTTTTAGTTGAGGATTAAGTCATGAATTGCTGAACTTTGCATATAGAAGTTAGAGAAACTAAGACACCAAAATACTGCATCTATTCTTGAAACTGTTTTCACACATTTAGAAATAAATCTTACATATGATTTCCGTACCTAAATTCAGTTTATTATCTGCTTATATGTTTGACAAGCTATATTCCGGTATTGGTTTTGAATCCATGTTAGTTAAAGTAAAATGTCGTAGATATCTTTCTTCTACTGAGCTTTGTTGGTTAGCTCACTCCGACTATACGTCACAGGTTCAGGTACTGACGTGGCTATTCAGGGTTGTGAGACTGATCCTGACTACGTGCCTGAGGAAGAGCTTGAGGTTCCTCTTGAGGAGTTTTTCCCAGTATAGAACTTACTGATTTTCTTATTTGTGGTGAGAGTTAGACTTGAATTTGTGGGCCCATTTTAGTTGGATATCATAGTTTTATACTTGACGTTGATTTCCGTTATGAACCATGTTTCGATGATGGTCGGCCATCATCGGTGGTTCTTTACTTTTAATTGCTTCCGCATTTATTTTAGCTATGGATATTTATTGTGCTTTACTCTGATATGTGCCCTGTTTGTTTGGCTTATCGTTTATTCGATAGGTTGGCGAACCGGCCTTTCCTATACCTGAGGGATTGGAAAAGTCGGGTCGTCACAATAGATCTAAAGTATGATAAGTAACCAGTTGATGTGATGACATACACCGAGGTACGACGTATTGGCTTAACACCAAACTTGAGTCCTTGGATAAGAAGTAGAACATACAAGTGAAATGTGTTTGTGTTTCGCATGGGAATCGGAGCCAAACACCTTATGTGATTAAGAAATTACACCCAAGAGGTGTGTTTGTGTTTCGCATAGGAATCGGAGCCAAAAACCTTATGTGATTAAGAAATAACACCCAATTCGATTAATTGATTAATCGATTTTGGCCTAGAAGTTGAAAAGTCATGAAGGCCCAATTTCGATTAGTCGATTTGGAAATTGACTAATCGACTGAGAAGCTCCAGCCACTGGAGGAAAGTAACCTGGTGAAATCGACTAATCGAATTGGAATTTCGATTGATCGATTTCGGATTTCGATTAATCGATTTGGGATCGATTAATCGATTTTGTGATTTCAATTACTTGATTTGAGAATCGGCTCCATTATGTTAGAGACTTTGATTAATCGATTTGGGATCGACTAATCGAATTTCAATTTCGATTAATCGATTTTGAGAATTGATTAATCGATTTGGATTTCGATTAATCGATTTCGGGAATCGATTAATCGAATGACATTTCGATTAATCAATTTTGGGAATCGATTAATCGACTCTGACAGTTTTGCTTAAACTTTATAGTTGACTTTGAGATTCAGGGGGGGTCTTGAACCTTCTTTGTTGCATCTTTAGTGATGAGTTACATGTGTTATATTGTATCATAGGTGGTACGTATGATCATGAGTACAAGAAGCTGCGTGGGACCTTGATGCTAGAAATTTCAAAGACTTGAGGTAGGGAACACCTTGAACATGTACTTTAATTTCAAGAGCATGTATGTAGTGATATAATTATTAAATTGAAATTATTTTAAATCATGAAAAGCTTTGTGAAAATGGGTGTGTGTGTGACACCACGAATGTGATAAGGGCTCAGGAGACAGGGATGTTGTGTGATATTTAACCCCGCCGCCTAGTGAGAAAGGGGCTTGGGTCGTATTCCCAGGGAATACATTTTTTTCAACTGTCTAATTAGATGACGATGAAGGGTATCTCATCGGGGCTCGATGCTATATTGCTCGGGGATTACTTAAGTTGAAGATTTAAGTTTTACTTTAGGCCTGTTCAGTGTCATTCATGATTAAATCAACAGTAATGTAATACATGCAACTTACCAGTAAATTGAGTGTAAATCATCTGCTTTTAATTGGTTTTCTAGCAAATGCATAGATTCATCATGCTTTGAATATCATGGAATATATGTGAGTTTTGATTTATATGTTCATTGTGTTGTTCCCTATTAAGCTAGGATGTAGCTCACCCCTTTAGACTATACATCGCAGGTCCTCTGATAGCAACAGCGGAGGCTTCGGAGGACGTGGATCCGGGTGATTTGGATTACATACCTGGAGACGAGTTGGAGCCTCCTCCCGAGGACTTCTTCTAGGTGACTCTGTTCTGCACTATGATAGAGAGTCAGTTTTGTGAGCAGATTAGTGCGGCTTGGTATGTCAAGCCTTTATTTTTGAAATAATATAATTAAACTAGATTATTCTTTTGGCGAACCATCTGGGGTGATCTGATTATCACCGATGGTTCGGGTCGGTTCTCTGTTCATGCAGTGGCATGAAAGTAGAACTGTCTTTTGCATATGCCAGTTGGGCATATTAATGTTTTTTTGCTTTAATGAAATTAATTGCTTTATTTGTTAAATTGTGCTTATTATACCAATGTTCCGTGCTAAGTTTTGGGGCACGGTCTGAAGGATCGTGCTGATGGCACAGGTTTGGGGTGACGAAATCCGGGCTGTCACATTTTATGAGTTAGAGAGAGAAAGGAAAGAGAAGGGTTTGGGAGAAGAGAAAGAGTTTTTCTTGAATCCATAGGGTTAATTCACTTGATCATGGTGGCGTTTATGTGAAGTGAATAATTTCGTTAATGATTGTCTACGATTGTGTTGGCTTGATCGTGTGCGTGGAGCTCATAGGAGATCGATGTGGGTTTTGAAAACCCATTTTCCTTGCAAAGAGAATGGTGTGTTTTGATCGGCTAAATCGTAGTGAGGTTTGTACGAAGTGTGTGTAGATGATCACCTAACGATCGTGTCAAAATTGTGGAAATCGTGGGGCTTGGAAAGATCAAATGGGGTTTGAAAACCCATTTATTTACTAGGAAGAAGACGATTCGATCGGGGAGAAAATCGTTGGATTAAAGGTAAAATTTTGATTTAAGTTGTGATTTGTATGTAGATTAATCCTTAGTTAGATTATGAGTGAGAGATTTGAAGAAAATGGGTTAAGATTTAAAGAAAAATAAGTTAGAGATGCTTGAACCAGATTTTGGGTGAAATCTGACGAAACCGTTCGATCGAAATTATAAATCGATCGAACGATTTTGTCAAGAGTGAAATCTGAAGGTTTCTGATCGGTTTGAAAACCATTTGATCGGTTTTGAAAATCGTTCGAACGAAATTAGAAACCGTTCGATCGGTTTTAAATCGTTCGAACGATTTTGACTGGGCTCGCCGATATGGCTTCAGTATTTCGGCCGTAACATTTTACCCCGAACTCCGATTGATGCAATTCTTGTGGCGTATGAAAGAGCACGACGAGTTCTACAGCTTTTGTGTTTTGATTAACTCATGAATCTAAAGTTTTAAAGGTTAAAAATTTAGGGGGAATGTTGCATCAAAATCTATATTAGCATGAATTTATCCGTTTCAACCTTGGTTTTGAGAAAATACTTAAATGCATATAATTTATTAGTGAGTAGGGTTGATCTTTGATGCTCCATTGTGTGCTTGTGATATAGATTGAGGCGGAAGGCCATGGTTAGGACCTTGCTTGGCTTCGCGCAACCTCAAGATTAAGGTAGGGGAAACTTGACCTAAATTTATATATTTGACTTGATTCATAATATTAGATGTGTTTGCATGAATATGATGAGTTGATCAAAGTTGGATATGTTAGAATTGGAGTCTTATGATTTGAAATATGAACTTGTGAAATCGTGGATGTATGTGATAATGTTCGATTCTAGATAACCTTTGATATTGTTGAGCTTGACTCGTGTTTAAAAGTAAGATCTTGAGATCGCTGGTAACACTCGTGAATCATTTTGATACCCTTGGAACGGTGATTTACTCAACGACGCTTGGACTTTTGACATTTGCATTTGCATTATGAATCCTTTGGATTCTTTGACTACATCCCTTGGGCCGGTACGGCGGCCTATCCGTATACGCATTCATACATACGCTGTATATGCATCCCTTGGAACATCATTGCATCCCTTGGACACCTTGGAATCATTAAACACCTTTGGACATCATTGCATCCTTGGACACTTTGGAAACATTGAACACCCTTGGACACCTTGGAATCATTAAACACCTTTGGACATCATTGCATCCCTTGGACACTTTGGAATCATTGGATACCTTCGAATACCATTGGACATCGTTGCATCCCTTGGAAACTTTGGAAACATTGAACACCCTTGGAAACTTAGAACACCCTTGGACACCCTTGTGTTGTTTGAGTTTGTATTTGTAAATTCGACGTTATTTGGAATGTGTGTGAAATGTCGGATATTCTTGGATAAGTCTAATTGTTTTAAGATTCTTTTCGATATATGTACTTTTGGATGGAATATCATGGTAAAGTTAAATGTTTAAGGTTGAGTTTTGAAATAGAAGAAATTGATGAATGCTTTGAAAAACGTGTTTGAAAAGAAAGGGAATGATTAAGTTTTGGAAGTAGAAATTAAATGATGGTTTTGACTCTTGATTGAAGCTATGTTTTCGAATGTTAAATGTGAATTTATGTTATTTATCCTCTACTGAGCTTAGTTGTTAGCTCACCCCGACTATACGTCACAGGTATAGGTTTGGGAGAGCCCAGATTACATACTAAGAGAAGGGAGCTTTCGCACAAGGATTTGTACTTTGTTTAGGGATCGTAGAATTCTGCTTTGTGGATTTGGTGAGTTATGTTTTGGTACATTCGTACTAGTGTACACCATTGTTAGGTGATAGTTGGTCGTCATTGGTGTTTATTTAGTTTTGTTCTTGTTGAATTTTAGATCTGGAGGTTTTAATTATGCTATATGTAATAATTGCTTTGATTTTTATATATTTATGGATGTGCCAAGTATTCTATATCAGATTGTGGTCTACGATCTGGCGGTCCGAGTTTTCTCATTGGGTTTAGAAAAAAAATATATATATATATAAGAAAATTTAGGTTGGGAAAATCCGGGCTGTCACAGTTTTGGTACATTCGTACTACTGTACACCATTATTAGGTGATGGTTGGTCGTCATTGGTGTTTATTTAGTTTTGTTCTTGTTGGATTTTAGATATGGAGGTTTTAATTATGCCATATGTAATAATTGCTTTGATATGTGGTTTGAATTTATGCAGTGACGACCAACTATGGATGTAAATTAGAATTATGCAAGATGTGTGGATTTGTAACTTGTGCAGGATATGTGGTTTGAATTTATGCAGGATGTGTGCATTTGTAACTTTTGTAGGATATGTGGTTTGAATTTATGCAAGATGTGTTGTTGTGTTTGCGTCCATAGACGTGTTTTACTATGTGTGTGGGTCTCCCATGCGGGGGGGGGAGCCCTTGAGTGCAATTTTCGGAGACAAAAATTTCTAAAATGGGGAGAATGTAACGTCTCAAAAAAAATATTTCAGACTTTAAATAGTATATCTAGGGAAGCGTGCCCGACTGGTCACTTGTTGGACTAGGTAAACGTTGACTTGTTTGCTTTAAGTTAGATTGGTCATATGAAAAATATAGAGTATGTACGTTATAAAAGTTAGTTTGATTGGGCCATATACATCTATCTAGGTGTGTATGCTTTATACCCAAGTCATGAGTGAGTTATAAAGAATTTGGAGGCTTTAATTCTCATTACATCACGTGTTGGTAGTTGAGAAGCATAAGAGGAAGTGAATGAGACTTGAACAAACTTTGAATTATTATATTTAGCACAATTTCACGGTGAATAATTATATATATTTCGCAAACTGATTTAAGGTTCAGGGAATACCCCACCAACACGGCGTGAGTTTGAGTCAATATAGAATGAAAATTTACTCATTTGAGTAGATTTTTGGAGGCGTGAGTTTTCAATGGGAAGAGGTATGGTTTTTTATGCAGGTATGTATGAAGATGTGTAGGCTATGGATGTGTGGATGTGTGGAGGTGAATGTTACTCGTGGATACGTATATGTGTGTTCATGTAGGATGTGAGTATCAGCACTAATGCTTTGAATGGTCTTCAGATTGAGATATGGACATCTTCCAATTTGTGTATGATTAGGTTCGATCAACACGTTACTACTTACGACAATTTTCAAGGACGAAAATTTTATAAGGTGAGAAGAATATAACATCCCAAAAATTTGGTCCTTCAAACAGTAAGTCTCGATGTGCGTGCCCGACGGGTCGCACACCAAATAGGATAAAATAATAAAATACTAGTGTGAGTTCAGTTAACTTGTGGTGGATAAGAAAGAATAGATCTAAAGTATGATAAGTTACCAGTTGATGTGATGGCATACACCGAGGTACGACATTTTGGCTTAACTCCAAACTTGAGTCCTTGGATAAGAAGTAGAACATACAAGTGAAATGTGTTTGTGTTTCGCATGGGAATCGGAGCCAAACACCTTATGTGATTAAGAAATAACACCCAAGATTTGTGTTTGTGTTTCGCATGGGAATCGGAGCCAAACACCTTATGTGATTAAGAAATAACGCCCAAGGGGTGTGTTTGTGTTTCACATGGGAACCGACCCCTCTTTTTATAAGACAAAGCAAGCTTCATTTAGAAGCCATACCCGGTTGCAAACATTTGTGGGGTTTTGTGAGTTAGAGAGAGAAAGGAAAGAGAAGGGTTTGGGAGAAGAGAAAGAGTTTTTCTTAAATCCATAGGGTTAATTCACTTGATCATGGTGGCATTTATGTGAAGTGAATAATTTCGTGAAGGATTATCTACGATTGTGTTGGCTTGATCGTGTGCGTGGAGCTCATAGGAGATCGATGTGGGTTTTGAAAACCCATTTTCCTTTCAAAGAGAATGGTGTGTTTTGATCGGCTAAATCGTAGTGAGGTTTGTATGAAGCGTGTGTGGATGATCACCTAACGATCGTGTCGAAATTGTGGAAATCGTGGGGCTTGGAAAGATCAAATGGGGTTTGAAAACCCATTTATTTACTAGGAAGAAGACGATTCGATCGGGGAGAAAATCGTTGGATTAAAGGTAAACATTTTGATTTAAGTTGTGATTTGTATGTAGATTAATCCTTAGTTAGATTATGAGTGAGAGATTTGAGAAAAATGGGTTAAGATTTAAAGAAAAATGAGTTAGAGATGCTTGAATCCGATTTTGCGTGAAATCTGACGAAACCGTTCGATCAAAATTAGAAATTGATCGAACGATTTCGTCAAGAGTGAAATCTGAAGGTTTCTGGTCGGTTTGAAAACCGTTCGATCGGTTTTGAAAATTGTTTGAGTAAAATTAGAAACCGTTCAATCGATTTTAAATCGTTAGAACGATTTTGACTGGACTCGCCGATACGGCTTCAGTATTGCGGCCGTAACATTTTACCCCGAACTCCGATTGATGCAATTCTTGCGATGTTGGAAAGAGAACGACGAGTTCTACAACTTTTTTGTTTTGACTAACTCATGAATCTAAAGTTTTAAAGGTGAAAATTTAGGGGGAATGTTACGTCAAATTCTATATTTGCATGAATTTATCCATTTCAACCTTGGTTTTGAGAAAATACTTAAATGCATATAATTTATTAGTGAGTAGAGTTGATCTTTCATGCACCATTGTGTGCTTGTGATATAGATTGAGGTGGAAGGCCATGGTTAGGACCTTGCTTGGCTTCGCGCAACCTGAAGATTAAGGTAGGGGAAACTCGACCTAAATTTATGACTTGATTCATAGTATTAGATGTGTTTGCATGAATATGATGAGTTGATCAAAGTTGGATATGTTAGAATTGGAGTCTTATGATTTGAAATATGAACGCATGAAATCGTGATTATGCATGTGATAATGTTCGATTCTAGATAACCTTTGATATTGTTGAGCTTGACTCGTGTTTTAAAAGTAAGATCTTGAGATCGCTGGTAACACTCGTGAATCATTTTGATACCCTTGGAACGGTGATTTACTCAACGATGCTTGGACTTTTGACATTTGCATTTTTATTATGAATCATTTGGATTCTTTGACTGCATCCCTTGGGCCGGTACACGCATTCATACATATGCTGCATATGCATCCCTTGAAACGTCATTGCATCCCTTGGACATCATTGCATCCCTTGGACACCTTGGAATCATTGGACACCTTTGGACATCATTGCATCCTTGGACACTTTGGAAACATTGAACACCCTTGGATACCTTGGAATCATTAAACACCTTTGGACACCCTTGAACATCATTGCATCTCTTGGACACTTTGGAATCATTGGATACTTCGAATACCATTGGACATCGTTGCATCCCTTGGAAACTTTGGAAACATTGAACACCCTTGGAAACTTAGAACACCCTTGGACACTCTTGTGTTGTTTGAGTTTGTGTTTGCAAATTCGACGTTATTTGGAATGTGTGTGAAATCTCGGATATTCTTGGATAAGTCTAATTATTTTAAGATTCTTTTCGATGTGTACTTTTGGATGGAATATCATGGTAAAGTTAAATGTTTAAGGTTGAGTTTTGAAATAGAAGAAATTGATGAATGCTGTGAAAAATGTGTTTGAAAAGAAAGGGAATGATTAAGTTTGGGAAGCAGAAATTAAATGATGGTTTTGACTCTTGATTGAAGCTATGTTTTCAAATGTTAAATGTGAATTTATGTTGTTTATCCTCTACTGATCTTAGTTGTTAGCTCACCCCGACTATACGCCATAGGTGTAGGTTTGGCAGGGCCCAGATTACATACTAAAAGAAGGGAGCTTTCGCACAAGGATTTGTACTTTGTTTAGGGATCGTAGAATTGTTCTTTGTAGATTTGGTGAGTTAAGTTTTGGTACATTCGTACTAGTGTACACCATTGTTAGGTGATGGTTGGTCGTCACTGGTGTTTATTTGGTTTTGTTCTTGTTGGATTTTAGATCTGGAGGTTTTAATTATGCCATATGTAATAATTGCTTTGATTTCTGTATATTTATGGATGTGCCAAGTATTCTGTATCAGATTGTGGTCTATGATCTGTCGGTCCGAGTTTTCCCATTGGGTTTAGAAAAAAAAAAATATATCAGGAAATTTAGGTTGGGAAAATTTGGGCTGTCACATTGAACATACCTCCCATGGTATATCCTTTTCAACAAATTTGTCATTCTTGGATAAGATAAATTTATCTGATTCAAATACAAGTGTAAAATCATGTTTTATCGGTAAATCACTCGAAACGAGATTCTTGCGAATATCAGGTACATGAAGCGCATCAGTAAGTGTCACGACTTTTCCGAATGTGAAATTTAATTTCACTTTTCACACCCTATGATCTTTGTCGTAGATGAGTTCTGCATAGAGAGATCTTGATCATCATCAGCCTTTTCATACATCATAAATATGTTACGATTATTGCAAACATATTTTGTGGCACCCATGTCGATCCAACATTCATTGATGTCATTAATCAGATTAACTTTCGAGAGAATGACTACGAAGTTGCATTTCTCTTCCATTGCATTCTCTTGATTCTTCAGTTTTTTGAAGAGGCGACAATCCCATTTGAAGTGTCTGAATTTCTCACAGTTATAGCATCCATCACTCTTTAGTACTATGGTCTTGGCAAAATTTTTATTTTCATTGATTGA
This sequence comes from Chloranthus sessilifolius, assembly GCA_021018995.1. Taxonomy (NCBI): domain Eukaryota; kingdom Viridiplantae; phylum Streptophyta; class Magnoliopsida; order Chloranthales; family Chloranthaceae; genus Chloranthus; species Chloranthus sessilifolius. The sequence continues at coordinate 23,645,832 of CM037597.1, read as the reverse complement.
GAATATCCTTTCTTCCTCTTTTTTGGCGGTTCATTGATAATCTTAGAAGCAACCACGTGTGCCTTTAATGTCTTATCAATGTGATCTTCGATTTTGTCCCTAACTCGAGATTCTTCCTTAATACGTAAATGAAGGAGAAGATTTTTCATAGAAATATTCTCATTATTATGGTTAAGGATTTTTTGGTAATTTTTCTAAGATGGAGGTAACTTGGTGATTATCGCACCAACCAGAAAATCCTCATCGAAATGAGAAATATTAGCAATTATATAATTTATAACTACTTAAAAATCATGCACTTGGCTAAGAATAGGTTTATCATCAACCATCTTAAAATTGAAAAACTGATTGATTATGTAAGAATTGTATCCTGTATCTTCAATTTTGTATTTCTTTTCAAGTGCTTCCCAGAGTTCCTTCGCAGTGTTGTAGGCGCGGTAGACGTCGAACAATGAATCAGACAATGCATTCAAAATGTAGCCCTTCCATGTGTAGTCTTCTTCCCATTTATGCTTTTTTTGGCCTTTATTGAGTATTGATAATTTGGTAATAGTTGGGCACAGATTCGTAATAATGTACATAACTTTCAGCGCAGTTAACAGAAAGTGTAATTTCTGTTGCCACCTTTTAAAGTTTGAACCATCGAAACTGTCCAACTTGTGGATGTTGTTGGGCAGTGTGGGATGGATTTTGCCGGTCAGTATGAAAGAAGTCGATGATTGAATATTGGCCATCTCGATTTAAAATTGTTGGAGAATTGGCTTGGGTTGTAAGAAAAGATAAAGATTGGAATAAAAAAAAATACGCAAATTCGGTTCGAGGCACATTAAATATCGTTGTCTTTAAATTGAGATTTGCCCCTACCACTATGATCTAGTGGTCACGAATAGGTTACCGACAAATCGGTTCCAGGATACAATAAACCAACATCGTATTCGTGTGATCAGATTTGGTGAATCTGATCCCGCAACCAGAATACCAAAATAGTAGAAGCAGAACTCTGAGAGGAAAAACTTTTAAAACATGCAAAAATAGAATAGAGGAAAATGCAGTTGTTTAAATAAGGGGTCTCGGGTCCCTTTTATAGAAAAGAACAGGTGTAACTGAATGGTCATAACCGTTGCAGGTAACTGAATGATCGAATAAGACATATCCGTTTCAAATAACTGAACGGTTTAAAATATAAATGTGTGGTTACACTTTTGTCCAAAAGTTTAACTAAATGCACTGCACCGCACCGCATCGCTATGCCACGTACTCGTGTTCGTGCCTGTCCCGTCTTGACCTAGCTCTGCTCGGCACACGCGCGTGTGACTGATAAGGTGCATGGTGGTAGAAGTTACAAAACTCGGTGCCTCTTGGGTGAAGGCTACAAGCCTTGAGCCGATGCTTGAATATAAAACTCAAGACCCAAAAAGTGTTCTACACAGTGTGGGACTATCAAAATAAAGACAAACCAAAAAACTTAATTTGATATTTGTCCATGTGGGTCTATGCCAATTGCATGTTCAAACTTACACGCACTAAACTGTAAGAATTTGGAGACATAGGGGCCCAATTTTCGTAACAATTTGTCAACCTTCCATTGTTGTACATGCCCAAGTCTTCCCAATTGGAGTATTTTCTTTACCATAAGTCATCAACTTCTATGATGGCTAATCTGAACTTAGCATTGCTTAGATCGATTATTGGTTTATATGATGGTATTTTTATTAATTTATAACTCGTTTCATGTTCGTTTTATTTATTTATTTATCTTTTTGGAAGATTATTAGTGATCTTCTATAGGTTGGTTGTTATAACTCGTTTCATGTTATATATATATATATGTATATATATATATATATATATATGGAAGCGGTGATAGAAAAATTAGTTCGGGTTGCAAGAAAAGATAATGATTGGAATGAAGAGATACGCAGATTCGATTCGAGGCACATTGAATACCGTTATCTTTATATCAAGATTTACCCTTACCACTATGATCAAGTGGTCACCAATAAGGTACTGGCAAATCGGTTCCAGGATATAACGAGCCGACAACGTATTCGTGTGATCAGATTAGATAAATCTGATCATGCAACCAGAACACCAAATAGCGCTAAGGAACTCTAAAACAAAGCTTTAAAATTATGAAAATAGAATATAAAATGCAATCCTAAAAATGAGGGTTGAACGGATATGTTCGTTCAGGGACATATCTGTTAACTGTAACTGAACGGACATATTCGTTTACAAAGGAGCAATTTAAAATTCAAACAAAATAAAACTGAAAAAATGCAGTTATTCTTTTGTTCAAAAAATTAACTAAATGCACCGCACCGTATCGCCATGCCACGTACATTTACACGTGCTCGTAATCTTGCCCGTCCCGACCTGACTCTGCTCGGCTCGGCGAGTGCGTGCGCGTGTGTGTGACTAATAAAGTGCATGATTGTGGAAACCACAAAATTCGGTGCCCCTTGGGTGAAGGCTACAAGCCTTGAGCCAAACTTTCAAAATATAATTCAACACCCAAAAATTGGTTCACATGATGTAGGACTATTCACCACAAAGCAAAAACCAAAAAAGTTTATAATTTAAAATTTCTAACAATCCCCCACAAATTTTAAAACATCTAATAATCCCCCACTATTTTAAACATTTAAAAACAGAGTAAAGCAAAAAATATGTACATAAATGAAAATGTCTTATAGACTTTAATTTTCATTTTAGTGAAAATAATTCAAGATTTGTCAAAGGCTTTAGTGAAACTAAGTCTTGAACTAACGATGTTATACTATAAATCAAAACTATGTCACACATATTTTACATATTTGGTGTTCAATAAATAGGTTAGCACATTTAGGCCTTATGCCAGTACTTTGATTTTCGTAAGTGTTTATGAGATAAAGTCATGTCTCATTGAAAGTAGCTCCACCCTCACACTTATATAGGTAGACTTATAAGAGATGCCCCTGTAACTTTAACATCTCAATACAAAGTGTTAAAGGACTATTAAGAGCAACGTTTAACCTCCCCTTACCCATTACATGTGAAACGCTATCCTCTTGAGATGTATATGAGATTTATTTCGGATCAATATAGTGCCCTTAAGTTGTCACGTATTTACGACTTATTTTTCCCTTTAAACTTAAGCATTGATTAAACAAAAATTAGGTAGGGTTCCCATCATAAGTGGCTGTGTAGGTTTAATGACTTTAAACCCATCCCGATTGATGTCTTATAAATCCCATCTCTGCCAAGGCCTTTAGTAAATAGAGCCGTCATATTTTTCAAATACCTGACCCCAAGTACTGAGATTACTTCATCTCTAAGAAATTATTTTACATAGCTATGTCTTAGACCAATGTGTCTATTTATTTCATTATACGTTTGACTATAAGGCTTTAATAGTGTTACTTCACTATGACAATATATAAAGATAGGTGCAATGGGTTAATCGAAATTAGAATTTTTATTAGTAAATTCTTTAACCATTCTGCTTCTTTTCCACTGGCCGCTAAGGCAATAAATTTTGATTCTATAGTGGAATGTGTGATGCAAGTTTGTTTCTTTGATCCCCATGAGATCGCAACACTTCCAAAAATGAATATCCATTTACTTGTGGGCTTTGATTTTTTCAAATCAGATATCCAACTTGCATCGCTATATCCTTCGAAAACTTGAGGATATCCCAGAAATTACAAACCATAATCAATAGTACATTTTAAATATCTAAAAACATGAGAAATAACATTCCAATGAACAAAATTAGGGTTACTTATAAATCTACTTAACTTAATTACCGCAAATGCAATGTATGGCCTTGTATAATGCATTGTATACATAAGACTATCAATAACCCTTGCATATTCTAATTGTTGCACATATTTTTCATCATTTTTAGGCAATTTAATATTAATATCTAAAGGTGTATTAGCAAATTTTAAATCAAAGTAATTGAATCTTTTCAATATCTTTTTAACATAATGAGATTGAGTTAAGGTTAACGTATTTTCATTTCTAAATCTTTTCAATATAATGAGATTGAGTTAATGTTAACGTATTCTCATTTCTTATAATTTTGATTCTCAAAATTACATCTACCTTTCTCATGTCTTTCATGCTAAAAGATAAATTTAAGAAGTTTTTAGTTTCTAAAATAACTTCTAAATTAGTTCCAAAAATAAGTAAATCATCTATATAAAGATACATTATAACGCCATAATTATTAGAGAATTTATAATACATATATTTCTCGTCTTCATTAGTTTTGAATACAAAATTAGTAATAATATTATCAAACTGCGACTGTTTTTGTGACAGCCCGATTTTTGACACTCCGAAACCCGTGCCATCAGCACGATCATCTTGACTGTGCTCCTTAACTAAGCACGGAACACTGATATATCAAGCAACACCAATGAAATGAATAATAAATAAAACTGTAAAAATAAATCACCATTTAAATATTACTCAAAAGACAGTTCTACCTTCATGCCTTTGCATGAATGGAGAACCGATCCGAACCATCGATAATAGTCGATCATCACAGATGGTTCGCCCCAAAAGAATAATCCCATAATTTAATTACATTGTTTAACAAAAACAAGACTTGACATACCAAGCCGTACCAAACAAGCTCACAAAAACTCTCAAAGATGCACAACGGAGTCCTCTAGAAGAAGTCCTCAGGAGGTGGCTCCAACTCGTCACCAGGCGCAAGGTCCGACTCACCAGGGTCAACGTCCCTTGAAGCCTCAGCAGCTGCTAATAGTGGACCTGCGACGTATAGTCTAAGGGGTGAGCTACATCCTAGCTCAATAGGGAACAAACACAGTGAACATATAGATTAAAACCTCACATATATTCCATGATATTCTAAGCATGATGTAACTATACAGATATGGCGAAAAACAGTTGAAAAGCTAGCAATTTATGATCACATTTTACTGGTAGTTTACATATGTCTTTTAATTAATCATGAATGACACTGAATAGGCCTAAAGCAAAACTTAACCTTTCAACTTAAGTAATCCCCGAGCAATATAGCATCGAGCCTCGATGAAATACCCTTCATCGTCATCTATATAGACAGTTTTTAAACGTATTCTCTGGGAATACCAATAGTACCCAAGCCCCTTTCCCCTGGGGATCGGTGGCGGGATTTCAACTTATCTCAATTCAACACCCATGGGGTGTGCTTACTGTGTACGGATAAGCCTCTGCATTGGCTTACAATTTCGCCGCCGTATCGGTCACGGATATCCTGCCGCGTCAGTCGTGGGTATCCCACCACGTCGGTGGGGTATCCTATCAAACCTCAAATAACAAAAATATCAGGTGCTTTACATATAGTTATTCACCGTGTATGTGTGGTATCTTATATCAGTTAAGCCCTATTAGACATTATTCAATCTTAGATACATCCCTAGGATGTATCTATTCACTTGCATCACACCTGATGCTCTTATTACTTCACTTTCTCATCCCCTGGGGATGGCTCATTATTAGATGCTCTTATTGATGTCACTCACACACACTTTTCACAAAACTTTAAGTAATAAAATAGTTTTCAATTTGATTCTATATCACTACATACATGCTCTTACAAATTAAAGTACATATTTAAGGTGTTCCCTACCTCAAGTCTCTGATAAATCACGCATCAAGGTCCCACGTGGCTCCTTGTGCCCAAGTTCACACGTACTACCTATGGTATGACATAACACATGTAACTCATCATTAAAAATGTAACAAGGAAGGTCCAAGACCCCCCTGAGAATCTTGAAGTCAAACTAAAAAAATCAACAAAAACAGACACAGTCGATCAATCATACTCCAAAGTCGATTAATCAAATCTGATTCGATTAATCGATTCCCAAAATCGATTAATCAAAATTCAAAATCGATTAATCGATTCCCAAAATCGATTAATCGAGATTCCCATTCGATTAATCGAATCCCAATTCGATTAATCAAAATTCTCTACTCTATCCATGCGATTCTCAATTCGAGTTATCGAATTTCCAAAATCGATTAATCGATCCCAAATCGATTAATCGAAATTTAAAATTGATTAATCAAAATCCCATTTCGATTAGTCGATTTCCCCAGGTCCTTTTCCTCCATCCACTGGAGTCCACTGGAGGTTCTCAGTCGATTAATCGACACCAAAATTGATTAATCGAAAATCAAAGTCGATTAATTGAAACTCAGCTCGATTAATTGAATTCGGGTTCTTTGACTTTTCAACTTCTTGGTGAAAATCGATTATCGAATCTCAATTTTGATTAATCGAATTGGCCAGATTCAGCCCCTTTTTGGGCTGTTCTTCCCAATCTTTTCCTACTCTTTTTCCTTCATTTTTTTAAGCCTTTATCCTATAGTTTAAACCATTCTTAACTACAATCTAACCCTTCAATCTATGCATTTAATCTACAAGAATTTTACCTTCAATCAATCTCCAATTGATTTGGTCAAGTGGTTGGAAAGGCTAGGGTTTCCAGCTTTGCTTCTAGCAGATCCCTCGCGTCGAATCCGGCGTTAAATGCTCAAATCCCCCTTCCAATCAGTTGCAATAACTCCTTGATCACTCACCCTTCTTTACTCCTCTCTCTCTCTCTCATCTTAACTCTCTCCAACAACCCAAACAAAAGAGAAACTAGGGCTATTAAACCCTTTTATCTCCCCTCTAATTTGTATATTGAGCACATGCACCAGAAATAGGTGTATATGACTCCAGATTAATCTCACCTTCCACACATTCACTTAAATTCTCACATCTCATCCGTTCATCATATCCTATGTCAACTAGTGAACTCTTACATGGTCAAACCTATGACCAGTCGGGAACGGATCCCGAGGTCACTGTTTAACGCGTAATTTTTCGGGATATTACAATTTTGGTGCTTGTTTTAACCCATATAGCAATTTAATAAATTTACAAACTTCCTTTTCCTGTCCAGGTAGAACAAACCCTTCGGGTTATTTCATATAGACCTCTTCTTTTAAATCATCATTTAAGAGGGCGGTTTTAACATTCATTTGATGAATTCTAACTTGTGTATAGAAGCTAGTGCAATTAGAAGTCTTATAGTACAAATTCTAGCAACTGGTGTGTATGTGTCAGAATAGTCAACACCTTCCTTTTGCCTATATCCTTTGTCAACCAATCGTGCCTTAAATTCTTCTATAGTTCCATCCGTTCTAAGTTTTCTTTTAAATATCCATCTACAACCTATGAGTTTAGAACCTTTAGGTAAGTGTACTAATTTTCATATTTTGTTTCTCATTATTGAGTCAATTTCATCGTTGATAGCTTCTTTCCAAAAGGTACTATTCCTAGATTTTATGGCATCGTCAAAGGTTATAAGATCATCTCCTATATTTATATATAAATGTTTCTCAATGCTTTTCGTCCTATTCCCTTCAATAAGATATATGTAATAGTCTTTTGAAAGACTAGTTTTAAATCGTTAACATTTACTTCTTCTAGGTTCATGATGACTTCATCATCACTTGAAGATTCAATAATATTTTTAGATTTTAAAGATTTTTCATCTTCATAAGTTTGATTGTTATCATTTAACTTATTAGTCAAAATAGTAAACCTAGATTCATAAAATATAACATCTCTAGATTCTATTATAGTATTTTTCTCTATACTATCATTAGATTCTATAACAAGAAATTTGTAAGCCTTACTATTTTGTGCATATCCTACAAATGCACACTTAATAGTTTGAAGACCAATATTAGGTCTCTTAGGATTCACTAATCGAACAAGTGCTCGTCACCCCCACACTTTAAAATATGTTAGACTAGGTTTTCTATCTTTCCAATATTCATAAGGTGTAGTTAGAGTTTTCTTATGTGGAATTCTATTCAAAATATATGTAGCGGTTAATAAAGCTTCACCCCATAAGTTTTTATCTAAATTAGCATCGACCAACATTGCATTAGTCATTTCTAGTTCTATTTTTTCTTTCTACAACTCCGTTTTATTGTGGCGTGTAAGGGGTCGTCACCTTATGATGAATTCTACGAACTTCACAAAATTCGAAGAACTCATTTGACATGTATTCTCCACCCCTATCAGATCTAATGACTTTTATTCTTTTATTTAATTGATTTTCTACTAAAGTTTTATAAATTTTAAAATTTTCAAAAGCCTTATTTTTAGTATTTAATAAATAGATTTGAACATATTTCAAAAAATTATATATAATAGTAATAAAGTATTGTTTCCCTCCTCTAATGGGAATATTATTTAAATTACAAATATCGCTATATATGAGATATAATTAACACAAATTTCTAATGACACTAGGAAAATATTTTCTAGTAATTTTAGTCTTAGCACATATACTACAAGCATTACTACCAAAATATTCATGTTTAGAAATTAAATCTAAGTTAGTCATGTATTTCATAGATCGATAATTAACATTTACTAATCTATCATACCATAAATTAGAAAGAGAGATGAGTAAGAAGAATGAGAGTTTTTATTGATTTGATAAATTACATTCAATTTAAACATGCCTCCCAAGGCATATCCTTTCCCAACAAATTCACCATTCTTGGATAAGATAAATTTATCCGATTCAAATATAAGTTTGAAACCATGCTTGATTAGTAAACCACCCGATACAAGGTTCTTGCGAATATCGGGTACATATAGCACATCAGTAAGTGTCACGACTTTTTCGGATGTGAAATTCAATTTTACTTTTCCACGCCCTATGATCTTAGCTGTGACAGCACGAATTTCGACACCCCGACACCCGTGCCATCGGCACAGCCCACAAGCCCGTGCCCCATGATGCACGCGTGGAACACTTGGTACATCCCATTCATAATATTAAACAAAAGAAACTAATGCAAAATAATTCTCCATTTCTACAGTATGTTAATCCAAAAACACATGCTCAAAAGATAGTTCTAATTTCATGACTCCGCATGAATAAAAGAACCAACCTGAACCATTAGTGCCGTAACTACGGTCACTCTCAATGGTTCGGCAAAAGAATATTACATATTCGTTTACTCTCAAAAATAAGGCTGGGCGTACCAAGCCGTAATTCTCTTTCTGAAACTATCAAAACTAATCAAAATACGCAGCGAAGTTCTTCTAGAAGAATCTCTCCGGAGGTGGCTCAGTCTCCTCCCTTGGAAAGTACTCTGAATCACCGGGATCACCCTCGTCTGTAGCAATTCCTACATTCTCATCAAATTCTAAACCGTCACCTGTGACATAAAGTCAAAGGGTGAGCTACATCCTATCTCAATAAGGCAATATCACAGCAAATATATCCATTTTACAAACATATATTTCATGAAAAGAATAGACATGCATTCATAATTAAATCATTTCTTGAAAAATAACTTTAAGATATGACAAGATGATATGACTACTTTTATCATTCTGATCATGCATTTCTTTCAATGACTACTAGTTTCCTTAGTTACGACCAGGCTGAGATCATGACTTAAATCTTAACTTAAATAATCCTCGAGTAATATAGCATCGAGCCCCGATGGAATACCCTCCATCGTCGTCTAATCAGACTATTTTTCATGGAATTGTCCTCGTCCCTGTCTCTTAGGCGACGGGCTTAATACTACTATACATCCCTGCGATGTCTGCTGTTGTACGGATTAGCCGCCGTACCGGTCACGGATATCTTGCCGCGTCAGTCACGGTTATCCCGCCGCGTTGGTTGGGTATTCTCTGAACCTTAAATCGAATTGTGCAATAAATATAGTTATTCACCGTGAATTTGTGCTAATAGTTAATAACACTCAGCCCGTACATTCATGCTTACTGTTTATTTCTTTAATATGGATCTTTTATCCACCTCACATCCCTGGAATGTTACTTGTCTATTGCATCTCTGCGATGCATGTGTATTCCTACATCCCTGGGATGATCTTTCTTTACTTGTGTAAACATATGCACTATTTCCATCTCCTTTACTCTTTACTCTTTACATTAACTATAATTCGAAAACAAAATTTAAAGAAGCATGCATCATACACTATCATTACATACGTGCTCGCAACACAGTATATTAGTTAGATATTCTCCTACCTTATACGCGTCCCGAACCTTTGAATCCTCAAACCCGATCTTTCTATAAGTACTCAACGGTTCGGCTTAACCTAGGCATGATCAATGCATGATAAACATTACTACTGTCTAAACAGTGGTTCAAAAAGTTTAAGTTCTCTTACAATTCATTGACAAGCTAAATTAGACATCAAAGCCTAACTTTAACCAAATCGATCGAACGATATCCAAATCATTTGAACAAATTTTATTTCGTTCGAACGAATTCTCCTTTTACTTCTTTATCTTCTGAGCAAACCGTTCAATCAATTTTTATTTTGATTGAACGGTTTCTAAAATTGAACGAAAGAATTTCAAATCGTTCGATCGATTTACTCAGAAACCCTTCTCTTTTTCATATCTTCTTCTTAGGCCAAATTCGTTCGATTGGATTCTCATTTCGATTTAACGAATTTGTCTCTCCTCAGCTATGGATCGAATTTGTTATCCCTAGCAATCATCTTAACTCCTTCATGCAGATTCATCATTGGTTTCTCATATCTTAGCTTTCTAATTTATATTAATATAAGAAAATAATTACAAAGCTTTTGCTCACCTTCAGTCGGTTGGACTTCTTGATCCAAAGCCTGATCTTGCTAGGGTTTCTAAATCTCACAATTAAAACTTCTCCTCGATCCCGAGCTCGATCCGTTAGACTTTGCGAGCTAAGATCAAAGAACTGTATTCAATGCCTTCGTGTGATTGCTCACATTTACTCTCTCACTCTCTCTCTCTCTTTCTCTTAACTCCCTTCTCAACTACTCCATTCAAACAATTTATTTCCCTTTTATTTCTTTCTTATAGTCTTATCCTTAGATTGGGTGTTAAGCGTCTATAACCATCTAATGTACGTGTGTGCAATACATTCACTTATTTTCACAACCCTCCATTAACATGAATTATTCAACTCAAATTTACCAATCTTAAGTTAAATCAAGTTAAAGTTGACCCGATCAAACACGTGACTAGTTGGTCCGCATCCCGAGGTGAACCATTTAAAATACAAAATTTTCGAGACGTTACATTAGCCGTAGATGAGTTTCCCATAAAGAGATCTTGATCATCATCAGCTTTGTCATATGTCATAAACAAGTCACAATTATTACAAACATGTTTTGTGGCACCCGTGTCGACCCACCATTTATTGATGTCACCAATCAGATTTACTTCCGAAAGAATGGCTATAAAGTTACTTTTTTCTTTCACTGCATTCGCTTGATTTTTCAATTTCTTGAAGATGCGACAATCCCGTTTGAAGTCTCCGGGTTTCTCACAGTGATAACATCCACCGCTCTTTGGTACCATGGTTTTGACGAATTTCTTATTATCCTTAGATTGAGAATATCCTCGCTTTCTCTTCTTTGACAGTCCACTGACAACCTTAGACTCAACTAAGTGTGCCCTTGATGTCATATCAATGTGATCTTCAGTTTTATCCCTAACTCGGGATTCTTCCTCAATACATAAATGAAGGAGAAGATTTTCTATAAAAATCTTCTCGTTATTACGCTTAAGAATTTTACGGTAATCTTTTCAAGATGTTGGCAACTTGGCGATTACCGCACCAACCAGAAAATATTCATCAAAATAAGAACCATTAGCAATCATAAAATTAATAATAACTTAAAAATCATACACTTGGCTAAGAATAGGTTTATCATTGACCGTCTTCAAATTAAAAAATTGATTGACAATGTAAAAATTATACCTTGCGTCTTCAGTTTTGTATTTCTTCTCCAGTGCGTCCTATAGTTCCTTGGAAGTGTTGTACGAGCGATAGATGTCTAACAATAAATCCGACAAGGCATTCAAAATATAGCCATTACACGTGTAGTCGTCTTCTTCCCATTTCTGCTTTTTACGGCCTTCATTGAGTGTTGATGATTCGATAACAGTTGGACACAGATTCGTGATAACGTACACAATTTTCAGTGCAGTCAATAGAAAAGTGCAATTTTTGTTGCCACCTTTTGAATTTCAAACCATCGAAACTGTCCAACTTGTGGATGTTGTTGGGCAGCATGGGATGTATTTTATCGATCAATGCGGAAGAAGTCAAGGACTGGATATGGGCATCTCGGTTTAAAATTGATAAAAAAATTAGTTTGGGTTGCAAGAAAAGATAATGATTGGAATGAAGAGATACGTAGATTCGGTTTTAGGCACGTTGAATATCGTTTTCTTTAAATCGAGATTTTCCCCTACCACTATGATCAAGTAGTCACCAATAGGTTACAGGAAAATCGGTTCCAGGATACAATGAACTGACAATGTATTCGTGTGATCAGATTTGGTGAATCTAATCACGCAACCAGAACACCAAATAGTGCTAAGGAACTTTGAAACAAAACTTTAAAATTGTGAAAATAGAATAAAAAATGCAATCCTTAAAATGAGGGTCTCGGGTCCCTTTTATAGAAATTAACAGGTGTAACTGAATGGACATATCCGTTAAATGTAATTGAACAGACAAATACGTTTACAAAGGAGCGATTTAAAATTCAAACAAAATAAAATTGAAAAAATGCGGTTATTCTTTTGTTAAAAAAAGTTACTAAATGCACGGCACCATATCGTCACGCTACGTACACGTGTTCGTGCCCGTCCTGACCTGACCCGACTCTACTTGATAAAGTGCATGGCGGCGGAAACCCCAAAATTCGTTGCCCCTTGGGTGAAGGCTGTAAGCCTTGAGCCAAACTTTCAAAATATAATTCAAAGCCCAAAAACCGGTTCACATGATGTGGGACTATTCACCACAAAACAAAATCCAAAAAAGGTTATATTTTAAAATTTCCAATAAGCGGTAACGCTAGGTTAGTCACCTAACGTTGAACCCTATGCAAGTGCCGTTTGGGTGCCAAGTGGCAAGTAATCCGAAGATCCGGTGCCGAGGCAACATGTACAAGATCGATTACGTCCATTACAAAAGAAAATTGAAAAATATCTTATCCATCATCCAAAATATGGACAAAGTTGGCCAAAATTCGATGCACCAAGTAGATGGGGGCGGAACTGTGACAACCCGACTTTTCCCCCTCTCATAAATGGGAAAAGTCGCACCGTCGGATCACCTAACATGATCCTGTTATACAAGGGCATCGTGTATAAAGTGTTACATACGTAGAAACGAATTTAATTAACTCTGATACGTAGAAATGTGGCAATAACTGATATTTATTCATTTATCTAAAGTAGTAAAAAGTAGCAAACTGAACAGGAATATAAACAGAAACCTATACCTGAAGTAGTAAACTATCTTATACCACACTACTGTTTATACATGTTTAAAATCACTACTCTCTCTGACATCTCTCAATGAAAGAAGTCCTCAGCAGAACCTTCCTCCCCGTCCTCCTCAGGCTGGTAGGTAGGATCAGCCTCGTGCTTAGGGTCCTGAGCAATATCTACAGCTAAGATATAAAGTCGTAGGATGAGCTATCATCAAAGCTCAGTAGGGACAATTAAGATGCTGATTTATATAAGAGATAATCAATTCATGTCTAGATGCAAAAATAAAACGAAGCACATGTCATCTTATATTATGTCTATTCTCGCATCAATATATCCTAGCAGTAAATCACAGACAAGTACTAATTCATGCAATTATTGTATCATGCTGACAATGCTGACATATTCATATTGACATGTTCATGCTGACCAAATATGAGTACTGACAAGGAAATCATGCAGGATAATATTAAGGAAGCATGCTGAAATAAGACATATACGAGATTCAAGTATGCGAAAACATCATGCACATATATACCTCAAGTATGCTACATCATATAATAACTTAAAAGTGTCTCAAAGCTTGCCTAGCATAACTGAGCTTCATATGCTTGTACATAACGAAAACTAGCATACTCAACAATAACATAGTATGTTTATATCCATTTATTCCATAAAATTGAGCTAATACTTTATTAAAGCTGAATTATCAAAACTGCACTTATCAAGTCTGAATTCTAAAGCTGAACTATCAAATGAACATAACCAAAACTAACATAGTATGGTCATCCTATTTACTTTTTAGCAAAACTGAGCTAACAATTATCAAAGCTTAATTTTCAAAACTATCCTATCACTTCTGAACTCTCAAAGTTGAACTATCAAGCTAGCATATTCAAATTGACATTGCATGGCCATATAACTTCATCCGTTTTCAAGACTAGTATATCGATTTCAAAATCAGATATTAAATCAGATAGTACATCGGAACACACATCTCATCAATGATATCTATCACTTGATGAATAGAACTATCATATTTTCTGATACTAGCATATTCATTCTTAATTTAAACTGAATTGAACTCCTAGTAATGTCTCTATCATTATTCATGCCAAAACTAATATGCGTATAGGTCTACATATGCTTATGTCAATATCTTGCTTAACTAGACGAGAATCAGAAAATACCATATAAATTAGGAAGGTAATTTCCCTACCTTAAGATCAAGCCTGTGCGTTTCGTATGAGACTTGCTTGCAGTCATGTGCTTACACGCATCCAAACGAAGTCATCGGCATGAGCACGTTATGTGCACCATATACCTAGGATATAAGGTCATAATTTTAGTATTTTTAATGGTTAATTGGGTCAACATAGACCCCAAATATGGACCATTTATGATCTCAAGTCTCATGCTCAAACTTAGCAAGTCATCCCAGCACAAACTCCCAATAGAGGTGTCACCAAGTGTGTCAGATGCAGGGTTGCCACGACAAGCAACATAGGTTGCCGCGGCAAGCTTTGCAACTGAGCATATTGCCACAACTTGTCACTAATTTTTTACCCTTTAAACATTATATTCAGAACTTTGTTAAATCATAAAAGTTATAGGACTTGTTGTTCCCTTTCCAACGCATCAAGAATCGTGCCATTTGGAGTTCGGGGTCAAAAGTTATGATCGAAATACTAAACAGTGGTCAAAGCATAGGCTTGCCTCGCCAAGCACCCTGCCTCAGCCAGTTCACAGCCTTGCCTAGGCAAGCTCATAACCTTGCCTAGGCAAGCTCACAACCTAGCCTAGGCAAGCACCGGCAAGCTAGAAGACCAACGTGTCGTAGTGCCTTTGGGGTTTTGCTTAGATATATAATCTATATATAGAGATAATGTATATATCTATCTATCTCTTTAATTTAGTATGGAATTGGGCATAATATATCCTATGTATATTCTGTTTATCAGGGAGGATCCGGAGTGCACATTATAAACTGTATCTTGGCGCATTTCATGGTATCTCGCCATAGGGTAATACACAAGATAGCATGACAACCCTGACAGTGTAAGCATGTTAAGCTTGAAGTGCATAAATTGAGTATTTCAGCATGAGCGATCCTATGTGCTGCTTCCACTCCTCTGTGCTTCCGATTTGATCTCTTGTAATCGACACCACAGATCGATACGTTTGATAAAACCAAGTTCTTTGCGTGGAGACATACCTTATGGTTACAATCGACACCACAGATTGATGACATGGGTTTAAGTGCTTAGTGCAAATTTATGGTGACTACAACCAGTGTTGTATGAAGGACCAGTTTAACTAACCAAAGTTGTTACTCATGAATATAGAGAGGCCCCTATGTGTCATGGTTTTGGCCTATGGCTGATCTGAGCCGTATCTATACCAATTAGTGTAAACTAGCTGGTAACTGTTACAGGAACCCAATATTTGAGCACGTTTTTTAAGGTCAATTTTTTTTTTACATCACATGGCACATGATCCCAAAACGGGATTTTTTTTAGGATCATATGCCACGTGACATTGATCTTGGCACTTGCACAATGTTTTTCCTTGGTTGGTTAGATTGGCCTCTTTTTCAAAGAAAGTTATCACCTCTTTCTAATCGTTCTTTTTTTTTTTTATGAAACTTCTATCATTTTCATTAGAAATGAAGAACGGTTACAGACTAAAAAATAAGTAATTCCAAATGGACGGTTACAGAGTAGAGGGCCACAATCCAATGAGTGGTAGTTACAATCACTAACATTAAAATAAATTGAATGGCATCCAAGATCCATCTAACAACGACACAGAATTCAGGGTAAAAATTTGAGAATCCATCACCATCCTGAACATCCGCCGGTAATTGATATTGAAAATCCACCTGATGAGACACCACCACCATCGACAAACTCACGATCCACAAAAAATCCCACCACATTGGAAACGGGGGGCAACAATCGACCAAAAGCTTCACACATCGCTTCAGTCGAAGCTTTTAAACAATGCCTCATGGCTAGATATAGTGCATGTCTTCGCGTAACAGCGAAGCCACCAATACGTCAGTAAAACCCGTGACCAAAACCATTTCAAAAATAAGTAGGGACTGTAAAAAAGCCTTCATATAGGCGATCTCCTTGGAAAAGAAGGCTCTCATCAAGAAGAGGATAAAACTTCCATATTCTAACCCTAAAATAAGGAAAAACAAGGAGAGAACAATAGAGAGTCGAAGCCTCCATGCAAAAGACGACCCCCAAAGGATCGATTTATTGAAAGCATAAAGAAAAGTATATGAAAATGGATTAAATCCTCCCTTCCCACCCCCTCCCATAAATCGTCTTTTCCCCACACCGACTCTCAAAATCGCCTATCTTTTTTTTTCTTCCTAATCATTATAGTTGCGCTATATTTTGAGATTTTTCTCTATCTTCTCTAAATTTAGAACCTCCCTACTTTAGCAATAAAAGCATCTATGCCAAGTGTACCATTGCCTTTCTCACTCCTTCTCCAAAATTGGCATTAGATATTACACCTCTATTTCCTTCACCAAGTGTTGTTAGCGTTGCCCAAGTGGATTTGTGCCAATTATATCTTCGAACCTATGTGCACTAAATCTTAACAATTTGGAGGAAGGGGCCAAAATTAGAGGCGTCCTAATCTAGGAGTTTTTTTTAATGATGGCTAAGTTTTGATTGAACCTATGACCTTGAGGCTGAAATATTGTCAACCTTCCATTGTTGTCCAGAACCAAGCTTTCCCAATTAGAGTCTTTGTTTACCGTAAAAGTCATCAACACAGAACAAAAATAATGGTTTTTAGCGACAGTAAAAAAATGCCGCAATTAACAAAAAAACTGCCACTAATAGTCTTATTTTTTTTAGTGACATCTATGTCGACTTCTTTGAAGTTAGCAATTAATGCTTAATTAGATCGGGAGTATTTGTTTATATAATGGTATTTTTATTAAGGGATCCATTGTTTGCACTCGGAAAGTTGGCCCTTGCACCAAATTTAAAGAAAGACTTGGTATTTTCGGGACATATGACTTGTAAAAATTTAATTTGGGTCATCCGAATTGAAGTGTATTGTAATAGCCCGAAAAATCACGCTAAACTATGACCTCGGGATCCGTGCCCGATCGGTCATAGGTTTGACCAAATAGAAGTTCAATAGTTAGCATAGAGTGTAATGAGCGGATGTGATGTGATAGTTTGTGTAGCTATGTAGGGTGTGTTGTAAATCTGAAGTCACATACACCTATCGAGGTGCATGTGCTCAACACACAAGCTGGGGGAAGGATAAAAGGGTTTAATAACCCTAAAACCAATAGCTTTGGTTGTTGAGAGAGAAGTAAAGAAGAGAGAGGTTAAGCAAGCATAGTTGATGCAAGGAGTAAATGCTAGTTGAGGAAGGGGGATTCGAGCAATAAACGTGGGATTCGACGCGAGGGATCCGCTAGAAGCAAAGATGGAACCCTAGCCTTCCAACCACTTGATTTGAAATCAATTTGAGATTGATTCAAGGTAAACATTTTTGTAAATAAAATGCATAGATTGTAGAGGTTAAATTGCAGTTGAAAATGGTTTAAATCATAGGATCATGGTTTAGAAAAATAGAGGAAAAAGCGTAGAGAAAGATTGGGAAGAACAGCTCGAAAGGGGCTGAATCTGGCAATTTCGATTAATCGAAATTGGGTTTTGATTAATCGAAATTGGCCAAGAAGTTGAAAAGTCAGTGGACCCCGATTTCGATTAATCGAAATGGAGTTCGATTAATCGACTTTGGATTTTGATTAATCGATTTGGGTATCGATTAATCGACTGGGAACCTCCAGTGGACCCCAGGGGCTGGAGGAAATGACTTGTGGAAAATCGACTAATCGAAATGAGATTTCGATTAATCGATTTCAATTTTCGATTAATCGATTTGGGATCGATTAATCGATTTTAGGAACTCGATTACTCGAATTGAGAATCGACTTGGCTGAACAGAGAATTTCGATTAATCGAATTAGGATTCGATTAATCGAATGAAAATCTTGATTAATCTATTTGAGAATCGATTAATCGAATCAGATTCGATTAATCGATTTTGGAGTTCGATTAATCGACTGATATAAATTATGTTAACTTTTGAGTTTGACTTTAAGATTCTTGGAGGGTCTTGGACCTCCTTTATTGCATCTTTAGTGATGTGTTTCACTTGTTATGTGGTATCATAGGTGGTACATGTGAACTAGTGCACAAGGAGCCACGTGGGACCTTGATGCATTGAGCAAACAAAGACTTGAGGTAGGGAACACCTTGAACATGTACTTTATTTTACAAGAGCATGTATGTAGTGATATAGAATTCAAATTCAAGATGTTTTATTGCTTAAGAATTGTGAAAAGTGTGTGTGCGTGACATCCATAAGAGTAATTATAATGAGCCATCCCCAGGGGATGAAGAAGTAAAGAGATAAGAGCATCAGGTGTGATGCAAGTAAATGGATACATCCCAGGGATGTATCCAAGATTGAATCATGATTGATAGGGCCTAACTGATATAAGATAGCACATTTACACGGTGAATAACTATATGTAAGGCACCGATATTTTTGTTATTTGAGGTTTGATAGGGTACCCCACCGACGTGGCGGGATATCCTGGCCCGACACGGCGGATATCCGTGACCCGATCTGGCGGCGAAATCGTAGGCGGTCAGGAGGCTTATCCATTACGATTAAGCACACCCCAGGGGTGTTGATTTGAGACAAGTGAAACCCCGCCACCAATCCCCAGGGGAAAGGGGCTTGGGTACTAATTGTATTCCCAGGGAATACGTTAAAAGTGTCTATATAGATGACGATGAAGGGTATCTCATTGGGGCTCGATGCTATATTGCTCGGGGATTACTTAAGTTGAAAGTTTAAGTTTTGCTTTAGGCCTTTTTAGCATTATTCATGAGTAAATAAAAGATACGAGTAAACTACCAGTAAAATGTAATACTTTTTAACTGTTTCATCAGTAATTGCATAGACACATCATGCATGGCATATCATAGAATATATGTGAGTAATAATTTATATGTTCAACTGTGTTTTGTTCCCTATTGAGCTAGGATGTAGCTCACCCTATAGACTATACGTCGCAGGTCCACTACTAGCAGCGGCTTCAAGAGACGCCGAGTGAGTCGGACCAAGGGCGGGCGAAGAGTTGGAGCCACCTCCTGAGGACTTCTTCTAGAGGACTCGTTGTGCGCTTTGAGGATTTTGAGAGAGATTGGTACGGCTTGGTATGTCAAGCCTTGTTTTGGTTAAACCATGTATATATATTGGGTTGGATGATTCTTTTGGGGCGAACCATCCGTGATGATTGCTATCATCGATGGTTCGGATCGGTTCTCCATTCATGCTGAGGCATGAGGGTAGAACCGTCTTTTGAAGAATTTCTTAATATAGATTTAAATTTCGCAGCTCCTTTATTATTTCATTTTATGCTTGATATGCCAATGTTTCGTGCTTAGCTAAGGGGCATGGTCTAGATGATCGTGCTGATGGCACGGGTTTCGGGGTGCCAAAATCCGGGCCGTCACAGTTGGTATCAAAGCATTTCTTTTAGCAATTCTGACAATTGTCCTTTTGGTCAGAACATAGGGGCTTCTGCTAACGAAACTTTAGTTTCAAATGCAGCTGCAAATGTCATCTAGAGGAAGAGGCCGACCAAGGGGAGGCCAACAGAGGAGTTTACGTAGTGGAGATGATTACATCTCTCCTACTAATAGAGTGCCTTTAGGAGGTACTGAGGCCCCAGGGGGCAGTAGTAGTAGACAGCATAATGAAGAGGATCGAGATCGGCAGGATCAAGATCTAAGAGAACAAGAAAGAGTGAGAGAAAGACAAGAAGATAGAGAAGAGCGACAAAGGATGATGCACACTATGGAGACTATGGCAGCTGCCATGGCACAACAAGCCGCATCCTTTATAGCTCACACGTCAAGAGAACAACAGCCACCTACACCACCTGTAGGACCTGCGCTGCCTGTGCCCTCATCTTTTACAGAGTTTAGGAGGATGAGACCTCCTTCATTTTCTGGGCAGGTAGACACAATGGCCGCTGAGAACTAGCTGATGGAGATGGAGAAAGTCTTTAGCGTGCTGACATGCACGGAAGATGAGAGTGTGAGATGGGCAGCTTATATGTTGGATGGGGAGGCTGGGCCTTGGTGGAAGTCCGTGATACGGACTCGGGCTCAGGAGACCCCAGAGTTGCCTTGGACTTGGGAGGAGTTTGTTGAGGAGTTCAACAAACAATATTTTCTGGAAGTGGTGAGGAACCAGCTTGAGATACAATTTTTGCAGTTAGTGCAAGGGAGAATGACAGTGAGAGAATATGGGGTAGAGTTTCTACGACTTGCCCGTTTTGCTCGGACACGTCGCTCAAGTGATGAAGTCCAAGAGGTTTGAAGGTTTGAAGCACGAAGTTAGGGAGGCGTAGCTCCTGTTCAGCTGAGGACCTATGAAGAGGTCATGAGTAAGGCATTGGTTGTGGAAGAAGAAAATACAAATAGATATAGACAGAGAGAGCAGCAGAGAGGAGGAAATGAACAAGGAAGGACGGGGGCCTACGAACCGATGAACAAAAAGCCGAGGTTTGTAGCCCAAAATCAGAGACCACAGTTTCAGGGGGGTTTTGGAAGGCCGGTGCAACAACAACACCAACAGAGGTTTCCATTACTTGCGTCGGGGAGACCTTTTCGCTATGAGAGCCACCGCCATGTTCATCTTGGCGCCACTATCACATGTGGTTCTCGTTGCTTTTTCAGCACCTGGGAGACTTGCAAAGTGTGGCAAGCCTCATAGGACGTGGATTGTAGATTGGGAACTAGGGGTTGTTTCCGATGTGGCAAGGTGGGCCACTTGATCAAGGATTGCCGTGAGGATAAAGAAAGACGCTGATTTGCGGCCACGACCCATTCAAGCAAGGAAGCCGATCGTTCAGGGGAGGGCCTATGCTGTCACTGCTCAGGAAGCAGGGAACATGCATGACGTCATCCAAGGTGAGACTCGTTAAAATTAAAGAAAAATTTTCATTTCATTAGAATTTTAGATAGAGAAGGAGCATGCATTAGAAATGGTATAGATTCTTTTCTCAATACAAAAAGCTGTATGTGAATTAGGGGTGTAAATTGATGTATAAATTATTATATGTATGTATGTATACTATAGGTACTTTAAATATATATGAAAAAGGATGCTTCGGTGGATATGACGCTCGAGTGCTGATAGACCCAGGGTCTACCTACTCATTCATCACTCCACGTTTCGCCAAGAAGATGAAGATTGTTCCAGAGACGTTGGATTTCATCCTACCTGTGTCTATTCCGACTGGAGAGTTAGTAGACACGGAGTTAGCTTGCAAATCCATCATTGTAGCAGTTCGAGACTTAGAGGTGCATGAATTGGAAGCAAAGTTGATACTGTTAGACATGCAAGGGTTTGATGTGATCCTTGGCATGGACTGGTTGGCGCAGCATTATGAAACCGTCGATTGCAAGAATAAGGTAGTCATTTTCAGACCCAACACAAGAAGACCATTTCAGTTTCAAGGAGTGAGGTCGTCATCTGTGCCACTGATCTTAGCAGTAAGGGCCGAGAAAATAATCAGAAAGGGTTGCAGTGGATACTTAGCTTTCTTAAAGGAGGACAAGGAAGGAAAGAACGTCATTTCTGAGATAGCAGTTGTGCGAGACTTCGCCGACGTGTTTCCAGAGGAATTGCCTGGATTACCTCCAGAAAGAGAAGTAGAATTCACCATTGACTTAGCACCAGGAACGGAGCCTGTTTCGAAAGCACCTTATAGAATGGCTCCTGCTGAGTTAAAGGAGTTGAAGGAACAACTACAAGAACTTATGGACAAGGGGTTTGTTAGACCGAGCGTGTCTCCATGGGGAGCACCGGTCTTGTTTGTCAAGAAGAAGGATGGGTCAATGCGGCTATGCATTGACTATCGACAATTGAACAACCTCACTGTGAAGAACCGCTACCCTTTGCCTAGAATTGACGATCTATTCGACCAACTGCAAGGAGCAAGGTATTTTTCCAAGATCGACACGAGATCCGGGTATCATCGATTCAGTCAAGGAGAGGACATTCGTAAGACGACTTTGGACCTGATGGACACTATGAATTCCTTGTGATGCCGTTTGGATTGACGAATGCTCGGCGTCATTTATGGATCGATGAACCAGTGTTTAAACCACACTTGGACTCTGCGTCAGTAGTGTTTGTTGATGATATCTTGATATACTCCAAACCCAAGACGGACCACGAAGATCATTTGAGGATTGCTCAACAAACGCTTCGTGAACACCAATTGTACGCCAAACACAGAAAGTGTGAGTTTTGGTTGGAAGAGGTTAGCTTTTTGGGACATGACGTCTCAAAGCATGGTGTCACCTTGTAGATCCAAAGAAAGATAGAAGCAAGGTTAAATGGGAGCAACCAAAGGCGGACCGATGTCCAAGTTTTACGGGCTTAGCGAGGCTATTATCGATGTTTACGAGGGGTTTTCAAAGATATCGGGACCTCTCACAAAGTCGATACGAAAAGATTCAAGGTTTGAGTGGAGTGAGACATAGAAGAGTTTTCAAGAACTCAAACGAGACTCACTTGGCTCCAGTTAGCGATTCCTTCAGCAAAGGAGGATACGCGGTACAAAGGACGCATCATACAATGGCCTTGGTTGTGTGCTCAACCAACACAAGAAGGTGATAGCTTACGGATCAAGACAGCTGAAAGAGCACGAGAAAAATTACCCGGCTCATGACTTGGAACCGGCGGTCATTTTTATTTGAAGATTTGGAGACATTATTTGTATGGTGAGACCTTTGAAATTTTCACCGATCATAAGAGCCTCCGATACCTGTTTAAACAGAAAGAGCTCAACATGAGACATCGCAGGTGGATGGAATTCCTCAAGGATTACGATTGCTCCATACAATACCATCCAGGCAAGGCGAATGTAGTAGCTGACGCATTGAGTCGAAAAGGTTCAGCTCAATTAGCTTGTTTGATTTTGGGTATACACCGATGAAAATTATTGGAAGACCTGGCATTCTACGATGCGAACATTGAGTCAAAAGCCACCGGATCCTTTTTGGCTAACATATCAGTAAAGCCAGTGATATTTGAACATATCCATGATCTACAGATGAAAGATCCGGCATTAACAAAGATTCATCAAGACGTGAGTGAAGGCATCAGGTCGGACTTCTCGGTTAAAGAAGACGGTTCTTTATTGTTTAAAGGCCGCCTATGCATTCCGGACAATGCCGATCTAAGACGAACGATTCTTGATGAGGCCCATAAGTTAAATTATGCTATCCACCCTGGTAGCACCAAAATGTACCAAGATTTGAAAAAGAACTACTGGTGGAGAGGACTGAAGCAAGACGTGGCCGAGTACGTGTCACGGTGTTTGACTTGTCAGCAAGTGAAGGTTGATCATAGACATCCTGCTGGACTATTGCAACCTTTACCAATCCCAGAATGGAAGTGGGAATCAATCTCAATGGACTTCATTGTTGGATTACCCCGTACTGCCAAGAGACACAATGCCATTTGGGTCGTCGTAGACCGATTGACCAAATCAGCACACTTTTTGCCGTACAACACTACGTATACAGCAGGAAGACTGGCAGACTTATACATGAAGGAGATTGTAAGATTACATGGGATTCCAAGCAGCATAGTTTCAGATCGTGACCCACTATATACGTCCAAGTTTTGGAAGAAATTTCAAGAAGGAATGGGAACACGACTAGACTTTAGTTCAGCTTTCCATCCTCAAACTGATGGGCAGACAGAGCGAGTGAACCAAGTAATAGAAGACATGCTCAGAGCATGCATGCTTGATATGCAAGGATATTGGGATGAGTATCTACCGATGCTCGAATTCGCATACAACAACAGTTTCCAAACGAGCATTGGCATGGCACCGTATGAAGCTCTGTATGGACGACGATGTAAATCACCCCTCAATTGGGAGGAAACAGGTGAGAAATTTGTGTTAGGACCAAAACTACTTGAAGATAACGCCACCGTTGTTCGAATTATCAGAGAAAGGCTGAAGACAGCACAGAGTAGACAGAAAAGTTACGCCGACATGAAGCGGACTAGTGTCGACTATAAGGTGGGCGAGCACGTGTTTGTGAAAGTGTCACCTATGAAAGGTGTAATGAGATTTGGTAAGAGAGGGAAGTTAAGTCCACGTTATGTGGGACCATTTGAAATTTTGGGACGCGTAGGTGAAGTTGCGTATCGCATTGGATTACCACCGCTGTTTGATCGAGTACATAACGTTTTCCACATATCGATGCTCAGAAAGTATGTGAATGATCCGTTTCATGTGTTAGGAAAACAACCTATGGAGATGTGTGAGGACATGAGTACGATAGAGGAACCTGTGGAAATCTTGGATCGAAAGGAACAAGTACTGCGCACTAAAGTGATTCCCTTAGTGCTTGTTCGGTGGAACAATCATCCAAAAGAAGAGGCTACTTGGGAACGAGAGGCCGATGTGAAGGAACAATATCCAGCCTTGTTTCCAACGACGTGAGAATCTAATGTAAACCACAAACATGTTTGTGGAATATCCACGAACTTGAAATTCGATGGAAATTTTGCTCAAAAGTATGACTAAAGGAACAGTTTTTGTATGTACATGACCAAGTGAATGTGTCTTTATGGATCTACGAACCACTTGATGTCATAAATTGTCAAAAATAATCAAAGAACCAAAGAACTTGAAAGTCTAAAGAAATTGGGCAAAACCGATTAATCGAATTTCAAATCGATTAATCGATTTGGAATTTCGATTAATCGATTTTGTTCGATTAGTCGACTGGCATGTGCCAGTGACTGGAAATTGAAATGAGAGTTAGAACAGACATAGAATGCAATTTCGATTGATCGAGTTATAATTTCGATTAATCGATTTGGGATCGATTAATCGATTTTGGGAATTCGATTAATCGAATTGGGAATTCGATTAATCGAACTGCAAGTTCGATTAATCAAACAAATTGGGAATGTTAGAAGAATTGGGAGTAAATTAATGAAATTTCGATTAATCGAAGCAGTGTCGATTAATCGATTTGAGATCTTGATTAATCAAACTGGATCCTCGATTAATCGATTTACTAAAGGGACTTGGAAGAAGTTGAAGTCAGATAGACGATTTCGATTAATCGAAATGGATTTCGATGAATCGAATAACTTAAGGAATTCTGGAATTTTGGAAGTTACTGCACGATTTTGATTAATCGAAGTGAAATTTGATTAATCGATTTTGGAATTTCGATTAATCGAAATGGATTTCGATTAATCGACTGGCTCGCGCCAGTGAGCTCAAAAACGTA
Organism: Chloranthus sessilifolius; assembly: GCA_021018995.1. Classification (NCBI taxonomy): domain Eukaryota; kingdom Viridiplantae; phylum Streptophyta; class Magnoliopsida; order Chloranthales; family Chloranthaceae; genus Chloranthus; species Chloranthus sessilifolius. The sequence goes on along the minus strand of CM037597.1, from coordinate 23,620,107 downwards.
AATTTTTAAACAGATACGATTTCGATTAATCGAAATGTTTTAGATTAATCGAATTTAACTTTCGATTGATCGATTTGGGAAATCGATTAATCGATTTTGCGCGGCTTAACCTAGTTTTGAATCTCGATTAATCGATTCTGAATTTCGATTAATCGAGCCGAGGCCTATATATAAAAATTTGGGGATTTCATTCCCCATTCGAAATCATTTTGCTTGAGATTTTTTTTGGCGCTTCACCTTCTTCTTCTTCTCCGACCATCCGGCGCTCTAGGGTTTGGGATTTTTCCGTCGATTCGCTTCCGCATTCGCATCCAAAACCCATGGTAAACCCTAAATTTGTGTTTTTCCCTTCAATTTGAGTTAGAGAAACCCTAGTTAAGCTTATCTCACCACCATGCCACCCAAAACCCGGTTGTCTTCGAAGAAGGCAACCTCTAAGTTGCCGGTTAGGCGTAAGAACGCCGCACCACCACCACCTACCCCATCGCCGGTGAGGACTCCGTCACCGTCGACATCGGAGACCACCTCTGGTTCGACGAGCGCGTCTACGCGCGAGTCTTCTCGCGAGTCCATGCCCATGCCACCACCACCCACCAATGTGGTGCAACCAAATGAATGGTGGGCAGCCAAGACCTTCGAGGTCGAATACATTATCGACCCTACCCTATTCACCAATCCCGATGTGCCGGGCGAGACCCAATGGGCTCGAAACTATCTTAATAACGCCGGTCTCGGCAACCTTCTCAAACCAATCCGGGGTTCTTACTACCCTAGATTGGTGAGATTATTCTATCAAGGGCTTGTGGACGGCCCGACCGACGATGTGATCAAGACCACTATTGAGGGTCGCGACTACACGATCACTCGTCGCCACATACACGAGGTGCTCGAGTGCTACCTCAATTTTACCCCCGAGACTACCCTCTTCCCACCCTTTGAAGAGGAAGTGAGATTTGAAGAGGTCATGACTCGCATGACCAATGGCAAGTGGGGTCGGGATCCTCCATCAAGAGGGTTGACCTTCCCCACTACATGTGGATGCTTGACTCGGTGGTCAAGTGTAATTTGTACCCTATGCGCCACGACACCGAGCGCGTGGAGAAAGTGTGGGCACTTTACTCGCCTATACATGGCCGGTGGTTTGACGCCACCATGCTCATCCTCGAGGGGATGAGGTACATAAAGGGGAAACTGATGAAGGGCAACCTATGGCCCAAGGAGAAGATGCCCTATGCTCGCCTCATATCGAGCATGTTGGAGTGCTACTCCAACAACGCATCTCACGTGCCTCCAAGATGAAGAGAGGGCTACGATGCGTGAAGACATTCTCCATGTCTTCATGGACCCGCTATAAACTAAAGCGACCCTACCACCCGGGTCCCGCCTCCAGCAGCAGCAGCATTAGCACCGCCACCACCCCCACCACCACAGCAGGACCCACTCGTGGGTGGGGCACACCCTGCCCCAGCCGAGCCATCCGTGGAGAGGGCTACCTCTCACACAGAAGCCTCACCGACACCACCAGCCCACTCCGCGCCCACGACACCCACCTCGTCCTACTGCCGGCGCGCCGCTTCATCAGGGCCGACCATAGAGGAGGTGTTGGCCCGTATGGAGGCCAACAACGAAAGGATGAACCGGAGGATGGACTTCCTTCTATTCCACACCCTCCGCCACATCTACTGACGACCACGCCGCACTACCTCGCCAGAGGAGGAGTGAGACGGACGCCTGACCTTCCACCGAGGACCTGTCTTCCATCCTACCACAGCCACTACCGACGCGGCTCCTTCCACATCTGCCTCCGCTCCGACGACTGAGACGCTTCCACCACAGTCGCCACCACCGCAGCAGCAGCCTGCTCCAGTACCCGACCAGCCTGACGAGGGGATTCCCTGACTCTGCTATGTGTTTTGACTTATCATTGTATATCTGTAAAGTCTTTTTGTACGCCAACTCATGTGGCCTTGTAAATTTAAATTTTTAATATAAATAAAATTTTTTGTCTCAATTGTTCAATTTTGTTAAATTTATCTCCATCCTTGTATGTGTGAATACCTACATACGCCCCGAGTCTATTGATGCCTCACCTGAGAGTGTGGGGGCGGAGAGACCCAGACCGATGAGCCTTGGGTTATTTTCGAGGACGAAAATTCCCAAGGTGGGGAGGATGTAATAGCCCGAAAAATCATGCTAAACTATGACCTCGGGATCCATGCCCGATCGGTCATAGGTTTGACCAAATAGAAGTTCAATAGTTAGCATAGAGTGTAATGAGCGGATGTGATGTGATAGTTTGCGTAGCTATGTGGGGGGTGTTGTAAATCTGAAGTCACATACACCTATCGAGGTGCATGTGCTCAACACACAAGCTGGGGGAAGGATAAAAGGGTTTAATAACCCTAAAACCAATAGCTTTGGTTGTTGAGAGAGAAGTAAAGAAGAGAGAGGTTAAGCAAGCATAGTTGATGTAAGGAGTAAATGCTAGTTGAGGAAGGGGGATTCGAGCAATAAACGTCGGATTCGACACGAGGGATCCGCTAGAAGCAAAGATGGAACCCTAGCCTTCCAACCACTTGATTTGAAATCAATTTGAGATTGATTCAAGGTAAAAATTTTGTGAATAAAATGCATAGATTGTAGAGGTTAAATTGCAGTTGAAAATGGTTTAAATCATAGGATCATGGTTTAGAAAAATAGAGGAAAAAGCGTAGAGAAAGATTGGGAAGAACAGCTTGAAAGGGGCTGAATCTGGCAATTTCGATTAATCGAAATTGGGTTTCGATTAATCGAAATTGGCCAAGAAGTTGAAAAGTCAGTGGACCCCGATTTCGATTAATCGAATTGGAGTTCGATTAATCGACTTTGGATTTCGATTAATCGATTTGGGTATCGATTAATCGACTGGGAACCTCTAGTGGACCCCAGGGGCTGGAGGAAATGACTTGTGGAAAATCGACTAATCGAAATGGGATTTTGATTAATCGATTTCAATTTTCGATTAATCGATTTGGGATCGATTAATCGATTTTAGGAACTCGATTACTCGAATTGAGAATCGACTTGGATGAACAGAGAATTTCGATTAATCGAATTAGGATTCGATTAATCGAATGAAAATCTCGATTAATCTATTTGAGAATCGATTAATCGATATTGACTTTCGATTAATCGATTTTAGAAATCGATTAATCGAATCAGATTCGATTAATCGATTTTGGAGTTCAATTAATCGACTGAGATAAATTATGTTAACTTTTGAGTTTGACTTTAAGATTCTTGGAGGGTCTTGGACCTCCTTTATTGCATCTTTAGTGATGTGTTTCACTTGTTATGTGGTACCATAGGTGGTACATGTGAACTAGTGCACAAGGAGCCACGTGGGACCTTGATGCATTGAGCAAACAAAGACTTGAGGTAGGGAACACCTTGAACATGTACTTTATTTTTCAAGAGCATGTATGTAGTGATATAGAATTCAAATTCAAGATGTTTTATTGCTTAAGAATTGTGAAAAGTGTGTGTGTGTGACATCCATAAGAGTAATTATAATGAGCCATCCCCAGGGGATGAAGAAGTAAAGAGATAAGAGCATCAGGTGTGATGCAAGTAAATGGATACATCCCAGGGATGTATCCAAGATTGAATCATGATTGATAGGGCCTAACTGATATAAGATAGCATATTTACACGGTGAATAACTATATGTAAGGCACCGATATTTTTGTTATTTGAGGTTTGATAGGGTACCCCACCGACGTGGCGGGATATCCACGACTGACACGGCAGGATATCCGTGACCGATACGGCGACGAAACCGTAGGCTAGTGCGGAGGCTTATCCGTACACAGTAAGCACACCCCAGGGGTGTTAATTTGAGACAAGTGAAACCCCGCCACCAATCCCCAGGGGAAAGGGGCTTGGGTACTAATTGTATTCCCAGGGAATACGTTAAAAGTGTCTATATAGATGACGATGAAGGGTATCTCATCGGGGCTCGATGCTATATTGCTCGGGGATTACTTAAGTTGAAAGTTTAAGTTTTGCTTTAGGCCTTTTCAGCATTATTCATGAGTAAATAAAAGATACGAGTAAACTACCAGTAAAATGTAATACTTTTTAACTGTTTCATCAGTAATTGCATAGACACATCATGCATGGCATATCATGGAATATATGTGAGTAATAATTTATATGTTCAACTGTGTTTTGTTCCCTATTGAGCTAGGATGTAGCTCACCCTATAGACTATACGTCGCAGGTCCACTACTAGCAGCGGCCGAGGCTTCAAGAGACGCTGACCCCGGTGAGTCGGACCTTGCGGCCGGCGAAGAGTTGGAGCCACCTCCTGAGGACTTCTTCTAGAGGACTCCGTTGTGCCGCTTTGAGGGATTTTTGAGAGAGATTGGTACGGCTTGGTATGTCAAGCCTTGTTTTGGTTAAACCATGTATATATATTGGGTTGGATGATTCTTTTGGGGCGAACCATCCGTGATGATTGCTATCATCGATGGTTCGGATCGGTTCTCCATTCATGCTGAGGCATGAGGGTAGAACTGTCTTTTGAAGAATTTCTTAATATAGATTTAAATTTCGCAGCTCCTTTATTATTTCATTTTATGGTTGATATGCCAATATTCCGTGCTTAGCTAAGGGGCATGGTCTAGATGATCGTGCTGATGGCACGGGTTTCGGGGTGCCGAAATCCGGGTCGTCACATGTATGATCTATAGATTTCCAGTGCATAAGATTAGAGTAAAACACAATATTTGTCGTATGATCTATTGTCAAATGTTAAATCAGATTCCTTTGACTTCATTTAATTATATTACATGATGAAGATTATTTTTGGTTCCAACCTTTTGTAGTTACTAGTAAAGATGCATGTGCTTTGCACGTATTGCTCTATAAAATCATAAAAAAAAAATAAAATTTATAAAATAGAAAAGGTCTATGGGTTCTAATATATATATGAACTTATGCATTCAAACCTTAGATCATATGTCACGTGACACTTGATTCCAAGATAGTGCATTTTTTGGGATCGTGTGCAATGTCACATATCATCTATTTAAAAATTAATTTTTTTTGTGGCCTAAACTTCAACCAAAGTTTGGGTACTGCCTCACACATCATAGTTTGACCATGTCCACTCTTTTTCAACAGTTTTTATTTATTGAATGCGGTGACTATAACATAAAGTGATGTGCCAGTAACACCAACCAAAACATTATCAGGCTAATTTGATTTCATTGCTTGACTCAATTTTTTAACCAGGCCGAGCACATGAACTTGACTTGTGGTGACCCAATTTTCTCGCACAGATTCCTAGGGAATATAGGACCGTCTGGAAATAAAAACAACGCAGATTTCTTATATAGACATGCAAAAAGTAGAAAGATATAATAAATGCAAAAATTAAATATACAGATATTATATGACAATAAACTAAGATTTCGATATCTATAGAGAGAATAACTAAAACCAAAATAAACCACCGGTGACGGCCAACCGTCACCTAAACAGTGGTATAATCTACAAAAGAATATATACAAAGACTATTGATGAAAATGTATCAAGTCTCAAGTACTAAGGTCCACACCCTACCAAATCTAAACCAATGGACTACGGATAGAAACCCTGTGGCAGAAGATCTTCTTCCGGCATGTAATCAGGATTGGCCTCAAGCTTAGGATCTTGTTCAGTATCTACACTTGTGACATGTGATGTCGGAATGAACTAACAGTCTAAGCTTAGTAGAGAAAAGATCAATACCAATTTAATTTTAACAGATAAATGCATAGATTCAATGATCATTAATCAGAAAATATTCAGATCAAAACAGAGGTGAATTCCAAAAGCATTTTTCATATCAAAAAATGGAAATTGATTTCAGAAGAATTTTCATTTCGAAGACAGAGTCGAATTTCAAAAACAAGTTCATATCAAAATAGAATTTGCAACATCTTAAACTCAAAATCACACAGTCTAAAGTGAGGTTTCACATATGATTCAATAGTCACTACTTGAAAATGCGGGAAAAACAACAGACGATGACTCATTTTTGAAAATAACGACAATTATTATACGTCGAGTGGGCATTTGGAATTTACGGACTCAAAGTTCACATACAAAATTTGGATTCGATGTAATGCACAAAATTCATATCCACATTCAGAGTTCACGTTCGAAGTTCTTATTCAAATTCACATTCGGAGTTAAAAAATTTCAATTCAGATTCGATGTTCACATTTCAAATTCAGATTCAAGTTCAAAGTTCCATGATCAAATCCAATCTAATTACCTCACATGAATCTATAATTCAAAAATCTGCATGTAACTGTGCATTGAGTTTTTCCTATGCTGGTTTCGAAGTCGTACGAAAGCAATGTCAAGGGTCCTATTGACGGGCCTCCGGTTCTCAATCTATATCAAATTATTTCATAAACTATGCATCAATAACTGACGGATCAAAATGAGTCAAAGTTTTCTTAGGTTTCACCAAACAAAATTGAAGGCAGCCAAGATTGAACAATTCACTCGAGAGACTTTTAAAATCACTTGAGGGACTTTTGTCAAATTCCATGTGGCACACTCAAACTCACTCGAGCTAGTTTGACATGAACTTTTTGCCCTGATTTCTGAGGAAAATTCGCTTGAGCGAATTTCACTGTACGAATTTCCCTTGAGTTCGTCGAAGGTGTCTCACTCGAGCGAATTCATGCGATCCGCTTGCGATTGAGACTCTTTTTCAATCCGAACTCCCCAAAATCCTTGCATAAAATCCCATATCACCCACAAATAGACTCTAAACTTATTCTACACTATCAAAACATAAATCTTACCTTCTCTATCGATGTATGTGGTGTTTACGATGTCCGGAATCGAACGGTATCCGCGTTTAAATCCTCATTCCTTCTATTATTCGAACTCCCTCTCTCTTTGATAGTAACGGTGTCTAAGATCGATGTTTCTTGGGGTATACGACAGACCAAGGATCTCATTGAGTGAAGAAGTTGAGATGGAGATCAAAGGTTAGGGTTTCTGAAGGGGAAAAAGAGGAACGAAGCTAGGGCTTCTTCTTCCAACAATTTTGAAAAGAAAATGGAGTGGAATGAGCGTTTAGCCCATATATAGTGTAAGGTTCGCTCGAGCGAAAACCAAATTCGCTTGAGCGATCTCCAATTTACAAAAGGGCTGGTCGAAAAATCGCTCGAGTGATAAATTTGAAATCGCTCGAGCGGCCTCCAATTTACAAAGGTCGATCGAAAAATTCGCTCGAGCGAGTGTTTCCAATTTGGTTTAAGAAGCGTTTTTGTAAAGGAATTGCTCGAGTGAATTAAGGTCGCTCGAGCGAATTTGTTCAGCTATCTCCTTTTTGCTGAAACAGTCCATGGACTGTTTGATTATTTTAAACCTATTTCTTCCGTTCTTTCCTGTACTCTAGATTTACAACAAATCATAAAACCACCACAACTATACACATGTAGAAGTGGATAAAAGAAATGGTTCGAAATTCTAAGGCGTGTGGCATATACCTTGTCAGGCATAAACACCTAATTAGGCATGTTTGTGTTTGGAAATTTGAGGCCGTTACATGACCCCTTAGATCAAGTTCGAGCATGAATCATTTGAAGGTTAGGTTGACAAGTATTTTGTATGCAAAATATACAGAGATATGGGGAATTATGGGAATTGAACCGAGCTAGGTTTGGTAAAGGCATACACTGAAAAAATTGGGGTCAAATGTGTAAACCTGAGGAGCATGGTGGGATGGGTTTTATCAAGATATATGAATGGAGCTAGGCTTGCTAAACATGGTTCGATGATTCTCCCTAATCCAACTTCTCTCCCAAGCAACATCTTTGAAGCCAAGTATTTGCCAAAAGCAAATTTTCCCCAAGAGAAAATTTTCTTGGCACAAAGGTTGGTAGAAATGCCTCTTACTCTTGGGCGAGCATCATATCTGTGAAAAATATGGAGGGTGTGAGAGGTTTGGATGTAGAACTATGGGAAGATCTCTATAGGTGGAAAATTTTACACAAAGGGCCTTGGATTTTATGTGGCGATTTCAATGCCATAGCTCATCCGAACGAACGGTCCACCCAACATGGCATCTCTCCTTCCATGAGAAACTTCGTAGACTTTATTAACACCTCAAAATTAATGGATGTCCCAATGTCAAGCGCCAGATTCACTTGGATGAATGGAAGAAGCCTGGCCACCCTATGCCGTCTTGATCGATTCCTCATCTCCTTTGACTTTGACGATCTTTACCCTACCGCCGAGTGCAAAGCTATTACAAGAGTGATTTCAGATCACACTCATATTCTTCTAAATCTCAAAGGTATAAATTGAGGCCCCTCCCCTTTTCATTTCTTCAATCATTGGCTTGAGAATGATGAGTTTATCAACAACTTCCAAACACAGTGGTCCGAAGCTTCTACTTCTAGAACACACCATTCTTTTACCTTACCTCCAAACTCAGATCCATCAAAGCACACATTTTGCAGTGGAATAAAGCTAGAATCTCCAACAGTGAAGCTATTGAGTCTTCCCTTGAATCTACCATATCAGCTCTTGATATTATCGTAGTAAATAGACCCCTATCGGCTGAAGAGTTGTTATAGAGAGTATGCCAAAGTAGATTTTGCTAACCTGGTTCTTGTTAGAGAGAAGTAGTTGCGCCAAAAAACTTGTATCCGATGGCTTAAGGAAGGCGATCACAATGCTAAATTCTACCACGCTACTGCTAATATCAGAAGGAAGTTGAATACCATCACTACGTTCTAAAGCAATGGCCTCTACTACAAAAAAAGTGAAGATATTTCCCAAGTTGCAATAGATTTCTATTCTCAGCTCTGTAAAGAGGAGAATCACTGTAGGCCGAGAATTAGAAATTTTCATGCCAAGCAGATCAGCCAGGAAAAAGCCACCATCCTTGAAGCCAAATTTCATGAGAAGGAAATTTTCAACGCCATTAAAGGTTGTAACAAGGAGAGAGCCCTTGGGCCCAATGGTTTAACACTTGGCTTTTTCTAGAAATTTTGGTTAGATATCAAGTCAGACATTTTAAAGCTACTCGATAAATTCTGGGAAGACGATTTTATTCATTAATCAATGAATGCTACTTTTATTGTTCTCGTCCCTAAAGAAAGAGGTGCATCTGAGATGAAAAAATTCAGGCCCATCTCTCTCGTCACTAACATATATAAAATCATAGCAAAGATCCTTGCCAATCACATTAAAACAGTGATGAGCTCTATTATCTCTAAAACCCAAGGAGCCTTTATTGAAGGGAAGCATATACTTGACTTAGCCGTGATCGCCCAAGAAAGCATTCATTCCAAGTATTATTCCAAACAACCCGTTGTCCTTATAAAAGTTGATATGGAGAATGTTTACGATCGCGTAAGTTGGGATTATCTTCTTTGGATGCTGAAAAAGATGGTCTTTGGGGATAGATGGAGATCTTGGATTCATGGCTGCCTTTCTAGTGCCCATTCTCCATCATTATCAATGGTAAGGTTTGTGGTTTTTTTGAAGCCTCTCGTGGCCTCAGACAGGGCTGCCCACTCTCCCCTTACCTTTTCGATATTGCTAGTGAAGGTCTCTCACTTATTCTCCAACAAGCTCATGAAGACGGTTCGGTGGTCGGTTTTTCAAACCACAGAAGCAATTCAATAATCAACCTCCTCCAGTATGCCGACGATTCTCTTATTATGTGTAATGGAGACCCTCTTCAAATCCTCCAGGCTTGCAAGCTCTTAAAAGTCTATAAAGAAGCCTCAGGTCAGCGTATTAATTTTGATAAATTAAATATATATGGCATCAATATTGATGGCACCATCCTCACTAACTAGGCGAGGGATGCTAAGATTGCTACGACTCATCTTCCGTTCAAATATCTTGGGATCTCTATTGGCACTGGGAAGCTTAAAAATTTCGAATGGGATCCTGTGATTTCTAAGATCAACTCAAGACTTAATGGCTGGAAAAGGAAAATGCTCTCTAAAGGTGTTCGATTGACTCTCATCCAATCCGTCCTTAATGCTATCCCTACCTATTTTCTATCTATCTACAAGTGTCCGGCTAAAATTTGCGACAAAATCGAGAAGTTGGAAGGAATTTCCTATGGAATGATCTCGATACCAAAAGAAGAATCCATCTCATAGATTGGGATACCGTGTCCAAACCAAAGTGGGCTGGGGGGTTGGGTATCTGACCAGTTGAGAGGATGAACAAAGAACCCCTAATGAAATGGTAGTGGCATCTTGGTGATGGAAGTGATCACTGGTGGAATGAAATCATCATAAACAAATCGCAAGTTTGTGGCAAGGGCCAGGAAATTAAAAACATCTGATACACAAACGCCTCCGACTGGTGGAAAGGCATCCTCTCCGTTAGAGAGTAGTTTCTTAAAAATATCATATTCATTATCGGTAAAGGTGACACTGTTCATCTATGGACAAATAACTGGTGCAGTGATGGTCTATGTCTCAATACAAAATTTCCCAATCTTTATCGAGTTGTTGTGGATCCCAAAATCAAGCTTCTCAATGCATTCAGCTTTGAAGGGCCTAACGATTGGCATGCCAGCTTTAAACGTCGGCTCTCGAATGTGGAGATTGCAAAATTTAGCGAGTTCTCCAGCCTGCTTGACTCGGTTACCCTCAAAGTTGAGATGGATGACCTTAGAGTCTGGCACTGTAGCAACAACCACAAGTTCACTATTAAATTTGCTTACAACTCTCTTTGTACGAATTTTACCGCTGTCGATTGGGGGTACATATGGAGTTATGAGATCCCTCCTAAAATCTTGTTCTTCCTCTAGACCATTCTTTGGAATAAGTCTGCTACCATTGCTATTTTAAACCATAGAGGGATGGAGATTGATTGTAAGTTTTTTCTTTGCAACACTGAAGAGGAGAGTCAGAATCATCTCTTCATTCTCTGTGAGAAGATTCATCCTGTCTGGACAAAATTCTTTAATGTTTTTGGCATCTCCTCCTACCTTCACAAAGACGCCAAGATTCTGTTGGCTAGTTGGAACTAGTTTAGTGGTTTGGGGAGGAATTTATGGATTTGGGATCCTTTGTTTATTTCTATCTTATGGAACATTTGGATCACTAGGAACAACATGAGATGTTACTTCGTTTTCTTCGACAAAAACATACTAATCCAGGGTTGTATTGTAACGGTTTGCAAATGGTCCATTGCAATCGGTAAAGAAGGCGAGTCTATTCTCTCCTTGAATAGCTTTCAGGCGAATCATTTCCTCCACATTTGGGTCAACTAGCTTGAAGATCACAACCGGCTTAATCGTTGGTGCACCGTCTTGTGAGACACTTGTGGACTTAAAACAACATTGGCGATTGCAGTCTCATATTGGTTTGCTACTGGGCGATTGCAGCCAGAAAAGAAGGACCCATCGATTTTTATCGTCAGAAGGTTTCAAAGCCGACCAATTTCTTTCTTTCTTGCATAACTTGTAATGGGTTTTCAGGTTTTCTTATTTTGATGGCCTGTTTTGCCTTTTGGGGGATTTTTTATTTTTTCAAAGGTTTTTTTCCGATCATTTTGGTTTCCTCCTCCTCCTATGTAGGTTTTTCCCATTGTGCTAGGGTTTCCTACGTTGTACCCAAATATCTTCTTTGATTTTCTCCGAGAAGTCCAATTTTTCAGGTAGCAATGTTTTGTGGTGTTGGCTTGGGTTTCTATCGGTCCTTCTGAGGCTCTTGTCTAGCTTTATATAATACTAAAACAACTTTCAAAAAAAAAATATGGAGGGTGGGCAGCAGAAACTCAATCAAAGTGTAGGAAGACAGGTGGATTCCTAGGGTGTCTACCTAAAAAGTTATTATGCCCATCAAACCCAATTCAGTGAACTGCTAGAGAATGATCATAAAAGATGGAAAGAAGAAACGGTTTGGAATGTGTTTCATGATATAGATGTTGATGCAATTTTACAGATCTTTATTTCCTCCCGGAGGGCTGAAGACAAACTCGCGAGGACCAATGATAAGAAAGGAATCCGTTAGAAGTGAATATAAAGTATCTTACAAGCTCATAGAAGATGCCAAAGGATCTGGTAACATTATAATTAATATAAAAAATAATTACAAAAAATTATGAAAAAATATAACAAAAATTTCACTTTTTTTTTTTTTTTTTCTTCCAAAAAACCGAGGTTTAAACTCGACTTTTCTATGAAACACGTTGTAAACCTGTTTTTTCCCGTTTATAATAATTAGTATTTTTTTATTTTCAAATTTATTTTTTTTCTTGAAATTACCAAAATTTACCACTGTTTTTCATATATTTCTAAAATCATTTTATTCCCGTACCTATACTGTTACTATGTTTGTGGGTATTGGGTCATAGACTCCTATTTGGAACGAGATTCGCTTAATTAATTTTTTGGAGAGAATTGTTATATAAGTTTTCTTTAATAAAAGATAAGGATAATTAAAAATTTATTTTAAAATAAAATTCTATTTTTATCTAGAGATATTTTAGGAGACATTAAAGCAAGGAAAAGTTTATTGAAAAATGACATTTTTGGTATTTGTATTAAGTCAAATCAATGTCTGACCACTTGATGGTACGACTATAATATCTAGGTCAAGTGTATGAAAGAATGGAATGAAAAACATTCCTCATCATCCGATTCAAAATAGTCAATGGGATTTAACATGGGTGCTCTCAAAGATTCGTGGGCATACTCTTGATGGTGGCTTTCACGCTTTTATAAATAGTATTTAAGTAATTTTTTTATTTAAAAAATTTAAATTTATATATAATTTTAAAATAATAAAAATGTGCCCAAAGAGCATTTTTGATATTATATCGGAAGATTGGATACATATGGGCTGCTACTAACCCCACAAAATACTAAACATCCCCTATTAACCACAGTTGAAAACCATTGATTATTTGAAACAAACGATGGAGATCATTTTTTTTACCAATTTCTCACACAATGGATCTTGAGATCATGAGCCTACCATCATACAGTCAAATTTTGATTTCACATGACACACATCCCGAAAATGAACATGACCAGGGCATACATTAAATCTGGTACTCGAAACACTTTTTGGAATATATACCACATGGAATCAATATCTGACCGTTAGATGGAATATCCATAATCTCAATATCCATTGTGTGAAAAAGTGGGATGAAAAACGATCTTTATCGTTTCATTCAAAGCGGTCAATGATTTTCAGCTGTGTTTAGTGGGGGATATATATTACTTCGTAGGGGGGTTAGTAGCAGCCCCCAAATGCTAAGAGCCTGAAAATAGGAAGCTTATTAATAGCCTTTTAACTACCCAATTTTGTCAAATATGACCTACAGATTTCAGGGACTCTAACGCCCTTACAAGTCAATTCTGAGTTTCTGAAAACATTGAGGAACTAAACAACCCAAGAAATGAAAAAACCACCCTTTTTTTCACATCGGCATCTAAACAAACACTTGCAAGGCAATTAACCTAAACAGATGATCAGAACTAATAAAAAACTCAAAAAAATAACCAGGTTATTTTGAATCAGATGGATGGAATTAAAAGTGAAAAGAAGCAGCAGATCAAGAAAAATAAAAAATCAGACACTGTTGTACCTTGCCATTGATGATGAGCCAGCAGTCCTCACGGGTGCTGTGCTAGGAGACGTCTTCCAAGGTGAAGTAGATTTCAAAAAAGCTAGATTGGATTTCGAAGAGTCCTAATTTAATTAGAAGTGTAGTTATAGAAAATTAGAAAATATAGGGATACATATGAAAGAACATTAGGGTAGATAGAGTAAATAGGGGTATTTTGTTCCTAAAGTATGAAAACAATAAAATTGACATAAATAGGATATCATTCGTGCTTTATATAGCAGTAAGGATATTTTCAAATTATGACCTTCAAACCAAATGAATTAGATGGTGTTTTCACATAGCAGAAGTCGCTGAACTTGTAAGTTCTTTTAATTTCGGTGCAAGGGCCAACTTCCCCGTGCAAGTAAAGCCTCCCTTTTATTAATTTATAACTCATTTCATGTTGGTTAATTTTTTATTTTATTTATCTTATTTTGTAAGAGTATTAGTGATCTTGCATAGGTTGTTATATATATTATCTTTCTTTTTTTATACACATATCGATCGATATGTATCAGTTGAGGCCCCATCGGATGCGATACATATACCCCAATTTTATATAGGGTCAAATATCGGTCCATATCCGGTCATAGAGGACATGAGTTGAACCAAACTGAGACTCCACCAATAATTATGTCTATCACTTAGTTTTATTTATTACAAAATTATCATGCACAACCATTGAAAACGAACATTGATAGCATGTTTGAGAATCTTTTTCTTCACACTCGTGTTGGAATTGCTTTTAGGATGCATACCCAGCAAGGTATCAAATATCGGCGATACCTATATGTATCGGTGATACGTCTCGGTTTTTCAGCAAATCGAAATATATCAGCACCGATACGTATCAAGTATCCAAATCGTTATTGGTATTGGCCCCAATACGGGCCCGAATCAGGCGATACGTATCGGGTTTCGGCTAATACGTATTCGGTATTGGCTGATACTTATAGTTTTCAAATAGGCCGATGCGAATCGGTATTGGCCGATACGTATCGGTCGATTGCTATCGGTCCTTCAAGGACCGATACCAAGTTTGTTATCTTGATCCCGAACATAATTTAAAAGCATCTGTTCCGAGAATTAATTTATCTCCATTTTGTAAGAAATATACTGTAGGCCATTTTGGTATATCTTGTTTGATCTTTGTAAAGAGATCACTATCTTGTTTTGTCCAGATAAAGTCTTTATCATTTTTAAATTTATCTATTAAAGAAAAATTCATTTGTGATAGATTTTTAATATAATTTTTTCCATAATTTAATATTCCTAGAAGAGGTTGTAATTGTTTTTTCTTTGTTACTTCTTAAGGAAAATCTTTGATTTTGATTAATGTATAATCTTGTAGTTTTAAATCATCTTGAGTTAAAATTAGTTCTAAGAATTTTGATTCTTTTTCTACTTCGATTTTGGAAGATGAAAAAATAATCCCATTCTTTTGGAATATTTCATACGAATTTTAAATGTTTTTTATATTCTTCTTTGGTTTGTGAGAATACTCATAAGTCATCAATATAAACAACACAAAAAATATTAAAATGTTTTGAAGATAAAATCCATCCATCTTTAATTTGATAGATCCGGGGGAGATAGATCCAGGGGATCTTATTTAACCCAAAAGACATTACATTCCATTGATAATGACTTCGAGGAGTACTAAAAAATGTTAACGCCTTTGATGATCAAATTTACTAAATATTTTAGCTCCTTTGGTATGATTGATTAGAACATCTTTCGTAGGAGTAAAATATTTGTCAAATTCAAGATGTTGATTTAGACTTTTATAATTTAGAATCATTCTAGCTTTTCAAATTCTTTTTTACCATAAAAGCAGGGCTAGAATGTGGACTTTTAATGTTTTCAATTATATATTTTTCTTATAATTCACGGATTCATCAACATTTTGTTTGGTATACACCTAATAATGATATGTGGATGTTGTAGTTTGAGACTACAATATCGAGGTTTTCAATTAAAGGATAATTATTACAAGTAAAAGCAGCAAAACAACTACTTTTTATCAAAAAAATAATAATTTTAGGATCATATTATTAACCAGTTTATATAAAAATAACCAATTTTACAAGTAATATATAAGCCAGTAAAATTTTAAATGAAAAGTAAATTTTACATGCAAAAAATTACACACTAACAAAGGTGCCCTTAAGGCCTTGTTTGACAAAACTCATGGAAATAGTTTTTTTCTTTTACTTTATATGGGCTGGTAAATAAAAGAACTAATGGGAAGTTTTATTTTTAAAATTTTATAATAGTTTGATTTTATTTTTTTCAGCTGTTTGGCTACATTGTGTAAAATTATTTTCCTAAGGCACCATTCTTCACACCATGTGACCAGTAACCTCACCCCATCTCGTCGGGCCAAAATGCATTAATCGCTTTAAATTAGAACATGATTTTTTTTTTTGTCCCAACGTTTTGCACGATGGGTCTCGAGATCATAGGCATACACTCAAATAGTTAGTTTTTATTCCGCGTGGTACAAATTCCTAATAGTAACTCTAAACTCGTGAGACATACATCAAGCTCAAATAAAAATCACCGATCATTTTTTGGAATGAGTGCCACATGAAATAAAAAAATTGTCTAATGATATACCCATGATCTCAAGATGCATCATGTGGAAGATTAGGATAACAAATAATATCCTTTGTCAGATTCAAAGCAGTCAATGCATGTTGGTTAGAGGAGATGAGGCGAGGTTACGATTTTACAGTGCAAATAAATAGTACGATTATGAGGTGAGGTTGCATCTAAATTGTCCGATATAAAAGCCATGATCTACAGATCTACGACACAAAAGAGTGGTACAAAACTCAACCTCTATCATATGATTCGATATAATCAACTGTTGAATCGGATAATAGCTTTGGAGTGCATTGAGTCATATGCTAAAGATTATGCTCGATGCCAATCTCTTCACTTACGATCTTTAGATCATTACCTTCAAATTAAGTGGCTTAGATAGTTGGGTTACATTTATTGGTGTCACTGTTTATGGGTATCTCTGTTCACGTCCATGGGTTCTCTGAAAGCGCCCACGTCCCAGACCCCTTGAGGATTGTTGATTGCTTTGGATTAGATGAGGTTGATTATTTTTTACCCTGATCGTCCACAGAATGGATCTTAAGATCATGTAGCACCTATCAGACGGTCAGTTTGTGATTCCATGTGTCCCTATCCCCAAAAAATACCCTAAAGTCACGTTTGAGCATGATGTGTGCTATATGATTGAAGAGTCATTTTTTGGGTATCAGTGATACATGAAATAAAAAACTGACCATCAGATTGATACGCCATGAAACCAAGATCTACTTTGTGGAAGATCTTTGTTAAAATAGATCTCCAGCATCTGATCCGAAGAAATCAATGCTTTTTCAGGGGTCTGGGATGCAGGTGCTCTCCAAGAACACGTGGGTGTGAACATAGAGGTATTACATGCGTGTCACATCAAAGAAAAAATTGAGCATTTGATGATAAGCTCATGGTCTCAAGATCCATTATATGAAAAATTATGGTAAAAAAAAACCCTTGATTGATTGATCTAAAGCAGTTAAGCGATTTTAGTATGAAATATTCGAGTTGAGAAGAACAAATTTATGGTTGAAAGAGTAATAAATAAAATTTCTCTTTAATTTTATAACCCATGTCATGGGATGTCATGAGTTTTTCTAAGAACTCGTTCTTCCAAACAACTCCTAAGTGTATTCTTAGATTTTTCTTATAAGTTGAACAACAGACTAATGCCAGATCTGCGTCTTTACTAGTTACATCCAAGCCTTGTCACGGGATTTAAGAATTTAAAATCCAGTTAAAAAGGAAGTATGTTGGGTTCTAAATAAAGATACAGTAAAGTAAAGACTATATATATATGTGCATGTTTTGGACCGAACCGACCAAACCAACCGAATCGGACTGAACCGTTGAGTTTGGTCTGGTTTGGATGGGTACCGGTTTGGGTTTGGTTTGGAAAAAAGGAAAACCGAAAAGTTTGATTTGGTTTCGGTTCCAAGCCTCCTCAAGCCGAAATTGACCGAATCGAACCGAATGTAGTTTATATATAGGCGGGGGTTTTGATTAATTTTAAAGGGCATTTAAGTAAAATACATATTTTTATATAAAGCACTACCCTTGTCTTGAGCTTATTCCTAAATCCTAAAGTGATAAAGTAGAACTTATTGGAAAACTGAAACCGAAACCGACCAAACCAAACCGAACTTAATTGAATTGGGTTGGTTTGGTTTAAGAGTCGGACGGTTTGATTTGGTTTGAAAATCTAGAAACCGATTAAGGCCGATTTGTTTTGTGATTTTGATAAAAAACCGACTAAACGGAACCGAATACACCCCTAACTATAAATGTGCAGCTTCGGTTAACTAACCCAACTGAAACCGAATGATTTTAATATTCTTTTAAAAAAATTATACTTTGTAGTCTTATTTTTATATTTTTTTCTCAAATTTGGCGAAACATTTGCCTGAGCTTATTAGATGTTGCTGATTTTTTATATTTTTAACCTTGCCGAATTGGTGCCGAATCCCGTTGGTAACCATGTTCATTACGGTAATAAAAATAATAAAATATAGGAGAAAAGAGAAAAAAGCTTCAAACCGGCCCGCGCAGCACCCACAGAGTTTAAATCTAACCCACCCGATCCCTTGAGGGCTCTAATCTCGAAGTTTACCGATCCCTTAACTCGTAAATTATCTCCCAGCTAAAGCACTCAAACTTAATTACCAAGAAATGATTTAGTTCACTCATAGACCAAAATTATGGCCAATAATTCAAATTATGAGCCGAATCATATCAGTTTTGGCCGGCACCGAAACGATAATGAAATACAAAATTTTGGGGATTATAATGTATAAATTGCAAATTTCCGGGTGATATTTTGACGAAGCTGCAAAATTTCGGTTCCACTGGTCTCGAAACCTAAGGCGAAATAGACATTTTGATCTTTGAGTACAATTCACATATTTCCAGGGTTCTAATAACTGCGTGAGCAAGTTTTTTAACAAATTGAAAGGCTAAGATGCTCCACGGTAGTCCATCTACTGACTTGATGGGTGCCTGTATTTGCACCCAAATTTTGGGTCTCTGCAATTAATGCTTCCACCATTAGCATAGTTGACAGACTCGAATAAGACAATGTAGATCATTTTTATCCCCAATATTTCAGGAAATAGGTCTCGAGATCATGTTCCACCTATCAGATGGTGAGATACTGCACACATCTCCAAAAATGGTCGTGATCATGGCATGCAATGAGAAAGGTTCTCATGTATCATGGGGATGTGTGTGACGTGGATTCAACATTTGGCCGTTGGATATGTGAGTCATGATCTAAAGATCTACTGTATAATACCTTGGTCAAAAATCAGTCTATGATGTATCATTCAAGAAAGTCAACATTGTTTATCGTAGGACCATTAGTTGGGGAGGGTGTAAGTACAGTATCCTAAGTAAGGAGTTAACCTCAAGTAGTCATTTTAACGCTTATTACTCGTATCCTATAAATAACCCTATATTTAAGGAGAGAGAGGCAAAAGAAAAAAAATTAGAGAGAGAAAAGAAAAAATAAAGAAATAGAGAGAAAAAGAGGAGGAAGATATTTGTTTGAGAAAGAGAGGGAAGATGTTCAAAGTTCTACATTTCTAATAGTGAGAGAAGGATAGAAATTGAGGGATTGCCAGTAGGGCATAAGTTCGGGCCAACAGATGAAGAGCTCATCACTCATTACTTTAGCAAGAAGGTGTGCGGCCAACAGCTGCCGTCAGATGTGATCAAAGATGAAAACTTATACGTCATAGAGCTGTGGGAGCTGTTTAATGGAGTTAACGAGAAGAAGATAGAGCTTTACTTCTTCACATGCAGAAAAGAGATGAAAGAAGGGGGAGGGGGCAACAGGCCAACTTGAATGGTTGGTTGCGGACTGTGGAAGCCAACTAGTGGGTATTCACAGATACTAAATTCACAAGGAAGGATTATCAGGTGGAAACGATATTTAGTTTTTGACAAAAAAGACAAGGATGCTAAATTCAAGCGAAAGGTGAAAAATAATGGGTATATCATGCACGAGTATGAGATTCTTACTAAGATGAGTCAACTGACCCTTTTTTTCTAAAAGGTTTACTTTTAGTATAATAGGTAAAACATTTGGATTTAAGGGATGTTTTGCTAATTTTCCCTTCTTTATTCACCTCATTAATACCACAGTTTGGAATTTATGATTGATAAAAAATCAAAAAATTGGTTACTGATATTGCTGTGCTTGCTCAAATAAAAAACTTTCTTCTATGGCCTTTTTGGTGTATCTCAGCATCCACACCAAAGACAAAATAAAATACAGAGAGATGTAACTTCCCAAAAAAATGAATTGGATTAAATAATCCATTTGGAGTCCACCTTTATTTGTCTTATCAAGAAACTAGTTTTTCGTTGCTATTTTAGCAAACCCTTTTTTCCTAAAAGGTTTACTTTTGATATAATAGGTAAAACGTTTGGATTTAAGGGATGTTTTGCTAATTTCTCTTTCTTTATTCACCTATTTACTAAAAAAAATAATTGTTTGATTTATGTTTGACCAATTCACTCCAAAAATTAAGTGTTTTGAATCATGTATTTTGTTACTCTAAAAATTAAAAAAATAATTGATTTTTTTGGGAAGGTACATCTCTCTGTACTTTATTTTGTCTTTGGTGTGTATGCTGGTGTACACCAAAGAAGGCCCACGGAAGAAAGTTTTTAATTGAGCTAATATCGGGTCTTCAGATTTTTTATAACCGGTCTTTAGA
Source organism: Chloranthus sessilifolius (assembly GCA_021018995.1). Taxonomy (NCBI): domain Eukaryota; kingdom Viridiplantae; phylum Streptophyta; class Magnoliopsida; order Chloranthales; family Chloranthaceae; genus Chloranthus; species Chloranthus sessilifolius. Next base: position 23,599,645 of record CM037597.1, on the reverse strand, counting down.
TTTTTTATAAATCACAAATACCAAATTGTGGTATTAGTAATATGTTTTTTGGTTAGGTTTTGCTTCAAATTTCCACCCTATCACGGTTGCTTAAGTTTAAAATCTAAACTCCATTATACCATGGGTTGGGGTTTATAGGGCAATCAATGGGTCGGGTCATGCCAAAAATTTTGCTACCCAATGAGCAAATGGCGTATGTTCAATCCGACTCGACCAGACCAAAAAAACATCCTGTCGGGGTTAGGTCGCGAACGGTAAAGTTTCTGTCCGACCAAATGAAAAATCCGGGTCGAATGGTTGGGTTATCAGGTTGCACCTTTTGACAGCCCTAGTTTTGTGTTGAGCTTTCTTGACCCGATCAGCCCAATCAGGCCTACTTTATCTTATAAATATTGAAACGTTAAATAATCTACTTATGTTGCTTAATTATATTTATAACAATTTTCTTTTGTATCCTGCAGTTCGAGTTTGATAAATGGGTTCTTTGTCGGATAAGAAAGAGAGGTGGCGGTAATATTATTGGCACGGATCGCTCGAGGAGCGATGATGGTAATCGCAACAATACAAACATGGACTGTGTAGATGGCACGAGTAGGAATGGTGATGGTAATAGCGAAGTTACAAATGCCATTGATGAGGGAAGTCACAAAACTGAGAGGGAATTAATTCTGCCCCTCCAATCTATAGGCGAAGAAGGAATCCAAACATGTATCATGGAAGATCAGTTGCACCAAGCTGTCCCGGCCACATGTGACGAAGAAGAATCTCTAGAATCTTTCCTTTCGCCTCTAGATGAGTCCGTGGCTATGTTGGGGATGACTGGACAAGAGCTGATAAGGAATTGGTTATATGTAAGCAACCAAAATGAAGCATAACTCTCATCACCACCATCAGTTACACCATTATCATCCCCCTCACAAAATGTTAGTGTCGTTGCGCCACCAGAAATGACTATTAAAGAAAAACAAGCTATTTTTTCGTATCAAAATGATTACTTCTCCAACTTAGATGTATGTGAAGAAGAAGATCAATTTAGAAGTTTGGAGATGGATTGTTTGGAGATCTCGCCTCGGCAACAAGGACCATCATCTCATATCATCTCTTTATTTCCGAGTTTCGGTGAAATTGAGGAAGAGTTGATGAGTGGTGAACCAACACTCTTACCGTCATCACCATCGTCGGATCCACCAGCATCATCCTCACTATTGATGGCAGTGTTGCATGTGCCACCGATGCCGCCCTCGTGTTCTAATCTTGAGAAGGCCATAGAGATTGAAGAAGAATGTTAGGAATCTGAAGTGGACGGATCATTCTAAACAATTGCCTATTGAAGATTGGTGTAAGTGAAGAAGCATTGATAGGTTGGGAGAAGTTTACGAGATAAAAAGAGTTGATAAAGAAGAGGTTGAGACATGAAGAAGAATCCCAACAAGGAACAGAGTTACACACACTTTGTTGGGGAATCAAAAGACGCAGAACTAAAGCTTCTTCTAGTCGTCGACCCAGCAAAATCTTCTTCTCTTGTCCACGGGTGTTTTAGATTTTTAACTTATTCTTTTTTGTTTGGTACTTTCTTATAGATAAGGGTGATGGCGATGCCAAAGCTCTTTGATATATGATTTAACTTATACCTTTAGATTAATAAAATTGCTTATTTAGTTAAAAAGGCAAAAACGTTACTCATATGAAGAAGCAAATACCACTAGCCACATTCTCCAGATTCACTTCAAATTGACAACTTTGATGAGCAGTAGCAACTAAACTTCAAAAATTGAGTTGCATCATTTGAAATAGAATCTAGAAGTTTCTGCACAGTGGAATAACCAAATTCCTAAGAGTTCTATAGAAACAGAGGTCTCATATGGAATGCATATACACACCACCCCTATATGATTGTGCTTGTCATCAAGAAATTATTACACCCAGGATAGAATAAATTGGAGACCCTTGTTGATTGTTCCAAGGATAAAAGAATGGTTTAGACTTGTTATCGGCTTGAGCTCTCTCTGATATGCCCGCACAATAACTTTTTGTGGGTCTTCTTCATTTGATTCTCATTGGCTGGAGCACAAAGCTTATAACCCATGTTATGGTCTCTTGAATTAAGCACCTTATAATTGTCACAACAAATAGGAAGATAACCTGTTAACTAGTGTTGATTAAAATATACATCCATAAATGTTGAAATAGCACACAAAAGGAAATTATGGACATGCTTATTGATCTGGATCATCCAGTTGAAGGGAGTATGGGACAACTCACGAATGGCCAATATAACGAAGAAAAACCACATAGTCTAATGATCACAAACCATCAAGTTTAAAAAGTTTTTAACGGTCTATTGAGCAACTTCATTACAGCTCAAAAAAAGGTGCTTGACAGTCATGTGTTATTCCCCTGACCACAGACGGAGACAGGGCCCTCTGTTGTTACTCCCTCTTTTGATGCCATTTTGGTTCAATGGGAAGCCGGGTTTGGGTTGACCCTTAGATAGGCCGCACATCTCTTAGAGCTAGTCATATTCAGCCCAACTATCAATCGGGCTGGGTCGGTCGGGCCAGCTCATTTATGTATCAGCCTGACAGTTTCTATATAAAAGAACTTAGTTGACCAAATTAGTGCCATATTCGGATTGGGCCAATTTTTAATCGGGCATTTGGAACTTAACCGATACTCGGCCAAACATATTTTTCCGTCCAGTTCAGGCTAGCCCATTTATATTGCAGGCTACCTACCTTAGCCCCATACCCGGTGGTGTTATATGGCAAATTATAAACGGTGGACAGATTTGGATAGACAATTTTGCAGGAAACTTATGTGGCGTGACGTGACTGGCTGCACACAATGGTGCCCAAGCACTGTAGCCAATCACATCGCGCCACATAAGTTGTCTGCAAAATTGTATATAAAAATTGTCTACTGTATAATATTGTCCGTGCTATATAGTCCATTTGAAATCATCTAAATTGGATTCATCCTTTGTTTTTATCGAACAATTAATACAGATTTGGAGCGATTATTACTCTATACCAACTCGTGTTTTAATGGTTTCACATATCTCTTGTCTACCACTGTGATTGCTCGAGAGGGACACACCAACTGTCAATTTATTAGCTCTTGATTAAACGGTAGAGAAGCTATGCGTATGATTGAAAATTTCTAATGAACAGACAGGGAAATAGCAGACCATTCAACAGATGCTTATGTGGCACAATATAAGTGGCCACATAAAATAGAAGGGTATTCAGAATGGTATAGGAAAAGTTTAGGATAAATAGGGGTATTTTATTCCTAAAAGTTCTAAATTGACCATTGTTGTTAAATGCGACCGCATATTCGCATATGCGGTCCCATATGGCTATATGGCATATGTCATGATGGCATATGCGATATAGTGCAATATGTGATCGCATTCTCTCTCTCTCTCTCTCTCTCTCTTTCTTGCATCCCATTTTATTTCCAATCTCTTACTTAAAATGTATTTTTTAAAGGTTTTTTAATTTTCATATAGTTAATGTATCTTTTTTGTTAGTTCTCTTAATAAAATGGAAGTTTATTACCTTTACTGGGGGAGATTTTGTATTATAAAGACCACACTGTATGATTTTTTATTTGTAAGACCTTATATTATTCCCATATATTTTCCTATTTTTTAAATATTTTTTACATAATTTTTTTTGTATTTAAAGAAAAAAATGAAATGCATATGTAATGGCATATGTCATTTCGCATATGGCCGCATATGCGAAATGACAACAATGAAATTGACAGATTTTTAAGTTGTATTTTCACTTTTAAGAATAGTATAGTACATATACATTTAGATAATAATAAGTACCCATAAACAATTATACAGTATAAAAATATTTAGAAGTTATATATATATATATATATATATATATATATATATATATATATATATATATATATATATATATATATAACAAAGGGGAAAATGCGCTCGGGTGTAGAGATATCTCTACGCCAATTGATATGGGCGCGACACGTAGCACCTATTTTGTGAAGTGATGAGTGGCATGGGGCCCACTTTACTAACTAAGGTTAAACTTTTAAAATATTATAAAAGTTATATTCCTTTTCAACTGTTATTTTTGACTTTTTTAGAAGTTTTTTAAAATTTTCTTTCTTCTCTCTTTTTTCTCTTTTTATAAGAAAGTGTCAGGCTTACTTTTTCAGGTATATTTTACTCAAAAAATATGAGCGTTCGGTAACAAAGTGCTAGCAACTCAGCAGCGAAGCGCTGACGCTTCGATAACAAAAAATAGCGCCCCTAAAATGAGGAGTTGATGCTTCGATAGAGAGGCGACGACGCTTCGATAATTATTTTTATTTATTTATTTATTTTTTATCGAAGTGCCAGCGCCCCTAAAACGAAGCGCTGACATTTCGATAGAGAGGCACTGGCGCTTCGATAAAAAAAGGAGAAAAAAAAAATCGAAACGCTGACGGTCTTAAAACAAAGCGCCGACGCTTTGCTAGAGAAGCACGCTCGTTAACGGGGTGCCGATACCTAGTTTTCGGGGTGTCGCCGCTTCTCTTCCAAAGTGCTAGCGCTTCGCTATCGGGCCCACATTTTTTGAGTAAAATATACCTGAAAAAGTAAGTCTGACACTTTCTTTAAAATATAAAGAGAAGAAAGAGAAAAGAAAGAGACTTTAAAAAGTCAAGAATGACGGTTGGAAGGGTATTTAAGTTTTAAAATATTTTAAAAGTGTAACCCTAGTTAGTAAAGTGGGCCCCATGTCACCCATCACTTTACAAAAAGGAAGCTACGTGTCGCGCTCATATCAATTGGCGTAGAGATATCTCTATGCCCGAGCGCATATCCCCAGCCCTCTCTCTCTCTCTTAATATATATATATATATATATATATATATATATATATATATATATATATTAAGAGAGTGCAATACCAAAGACTGATAGGCAATTGCATTAATTATATATATATATACTTATTGATAGGTAGAGAGAGTGTAATATCCCAAAATTTTTGGACCGTATACATTCCGTTAGGTGTACGTGCTACTTACGGCACTTGGCGCCGTTTCAAAATTTTTGAATAAACTGTTTTGGATTTATTTTAGAGTGCATTTAAATTTTTGAGTAAAGACTAAAACACCATTACGGTGTGATGAAATAGCACCGAACATAACTAAAACATGTTTTGGGTATGCTAGTTCCACACCGGACCAAAACCCCATTTGAGTGAGAACTAACATCTCACTTAGATGTTTTAGTTTCACAACTAAACCGAAGACTTTGGATAAAGAATAGCACACAAGTTGTGTGTGCTTGCTTCACAAGGAAGCAAGACTTGATGTAAGTGCAATGGCTTACTTGAGAAGCCATTGCCTTTCCATTTCTGCATGAGAAAGAGAGTTGAGAGAGAGAAGAGACGAAAAGCCTGGCTCCTCACGTGAACCCCTAGCACGCCGAAACCCCAGATTGTTATTGGTCTTCCGCACAATTTTCTTCGTCTTCGAAAGTTCCCCGCAAGAGACCATGAATCTTGGACATGGCTGCGATCCGTGAGCTCTGCATAGTGCCAAACCCTCTTTTGCTTTGTTCTTGAAACCCTCACGTACATAGATCGCACAAGATCACCGTTCGTGCATGAATCGTTGGATTGGCGGGTACGTCTGTTCCTTAACGATCACAAATGAGAAAGTGGATTTCAAAGCCCTTATACACGTGAGAGGCGCAAGCGTTGATTGTTTCGATAATCGCTCATCGTGTACGTTGATTTCGTAAGTCTCGAAGGTAAGATCGTATCAATCAATTGTAATTTAAATTGGTAGTCTTATTGCTTTGAATATGTGCAAAGAAATGTGGGTTAAGATTAGATAAAGGTGTAGAAGAGGACAAAAATTTGAAACTGAGTAGAGTAGGCAAAATCTACCAATTTCGCTCGCATGACTGGAGTTCGCGCGCGATTGGCCTTCAGGTATGAAGGTTGCGAGCGCAAAATGCGTGCCAAATTTAGGCCAAAATCCATACTAGATTTTCTCACCCGCGCGACTTGAGGGTGCCATGTGAAGTCACTTGCGCGCGTGACTTCCCCATTTTGGGCTATTTTGGATTTTTCTTTGAAAAAATCTTCCGAAGCTTCTACGGTTATGATCCCTAGATCATTAATCAGTGGTTTCTTGATGTCGTAAGGTATAGAATGAAGGTTGGAATCATCCGTTAGGACCTCCGTCACATTATGCGTGTCACGTGATTGAGGTAGGGGAAAACTCAACACCAGTTCTATTTTGACTTGATTTTCATGGTTATTATGATATGAATGGATGAGTTATGTATAAAATCCTTGTTTTGAAGTCCGACTTCCGCTTTTATTATGATTTACATTTGAATTTGAATCTGAATATGAATCAGAATAATGTATCTGAACTCTTTGACATCTGAACTCTGAAATTAGCTATAAATTAAACACACTGCACTCTGAGAATTATGTATTAAAATTTGCATGTTCATTTGAGGTTCATCAAAACAAACCCCTCCACTCTTTGAACCGTGTTGATGGAAACCCGAACCGCAGTATCCCTCATAATGCAGGGGCTTATTGCACTTCCCAAAGTGTTCATTGAATGGCGGTGGTTAGGTAGGGTTTCCCATCGGTAAATACTTCGGCTGCCAATGCTATAATTGCTTAGGAGATTAGTTAAGTTACTGTTTTAAGTTAAACATTCAAAATAAAGATCCGCATTTGAAATCTTGTTTTGATACAAAATTGCATATGAATTGTCATTATAAATTACCTAGAAATCTGTCGAAATCACTGGTTAATATTGTTTGAATTCTGTCATCTGAAAACCATGCTTAATTTGATAAAAAAATGAAATTGTTGTTGAGCTTTTCTTCTATTGAGCTTAGACTGTTAGCTTACCTTGACTATATGTCACAGGTTAGGATACCGATCAGGATCTGGGATTTGAGAGGGATCCGGATTACAACCCGAAGGAAGAAGCGGATATTCCACCTGACGAGTTCTACCCTTAGATTTGGGGCTTCAGTTTTGACGTAGTTTTGCATTTTGAGTACTCTGGGATTGGTACGTTCAATGAGTGATTTGTAAATAATATAATCAGTGCATTTGTACTTGTGTTTTGGGAACCACTGTTTAGGTGATGGTCGGCCATCACCGGTGGTTCATTTTGGTTCCCTTTGTTTATAAGTATGCGTAAAAATGGAGATTTCTTTCTTTTGACATATAAGAAATTTGTTAATATATAGTATCTGCTTTGATTTTCGTATTTGTATGGATGCACTGAGTTGATGGCGAGCTGACTTTCCCAAGAATTTGTGTACGGAAAAGTCAGGTTGTCACAGTTGGTATCAGAGATATGACCTTACATTCAGATTCCATAGGACGATGGGCTAGATTATTTTACAATCAATACTGATGAATATTATTGTATGATCAATGACAGATCAATATGGCCCCACGTGTAAGAGGTAGAGGCAGGCCGATGACGGTCCACATGAGAGACGTCCTGGATGTTGTGGGCACATCGCGTGGTGTAGGAATCGCCACCGACCCAAACACTATTCCTTTGGGAGGAGGGAATGGTGGAGAAATAAGTGACAATGGAAGTGACAGGTAGTTGTTGGAGACCATGGCCAACACGATGGCACAATAGACAGAGATACTAGCGACGAGAAATCAGTCTTCGGGGTTTGTAGAATTTAGACGAATGCATCCTCCAAGCTTTTCGGGTCAAGTCGCTCTACTTGAGGCCAAGAAGTGGTTGAAAGAAATGGAGAGGATCTTCAGTGTACTTCCTTGCACTGAGCATAAGAAAGTGAGATGGGCAACCTTCAAACTGGATGGAGAGGCTGATCCCTGGTGGAAGGCAGTGCAGAGAAATAGAGTTCAAGAGACCCTAAATACACTGTGAACTTAGGCTGAATTCGTTGAGAAATTCAATGATGAGTACTTCCCCAATGTAGTGAGAAATCAGTGGGAAATTTAGTTCATACAATTGAGATAAGATCGGATGTCAGTACGAGAGTACAAGGTCGAGTTTACTAGACTCTCGAGGTTTGCACCTCAACACGTGGCCACAGACTTGATGAAGGCCAGAAAGTTTCAATATGGCCTGAGACCGAACGTACAAGAAAGAGTTTCATTGTTTGAGCTAGGAACATATGCAGAGGTGATGGCCAAGGCGCTTATTGTCAAGGAAGACATTGAGAAGATGTATAAGAGGAGAGATGAGATGAATAAGAATCGGAACAAGGCAAGTGCAATCAAGTGCCTATGAACAGGCAAGTAAGAAACCAAGGTTTTCAAGACCGCCATGATACCCTACGCAGACTGCCTATTTGAGATCGACCGCTTGTACCCTTGCCAACAGTCCCATTCTACCCTTCAGGTCCTACTATAGCTGGGGCATCAGTGGCACAATGATCTTCACGTGCCACATTGTCCACTCATGTTGAGTTGTGTGCAAGGAGTGGCAAGCCACACAAAACGGAAGAGTGTAGGCAAAACACAGGTGCTTGATTCAGGTGTGGCAAGATGGGACACCAGATTAGAGATTGTCTACAAGCAAGGAGGGAAAGGACATTGTCAGCATCTATTCAACAAAGGCCTTCTCGACCTACCGTTCAGGGTCGAGTCTATGCTATCACAGCATAGGATGCTCAAGCGTCGAATGAAGTCATCGAAGGTATACTTTATTTTGAAGTATCAATTCGTACATTGATTTCCATTAATGAATTTTATTATTATTCATGTCCAATAATTGCGTGCCATGAATGTCATTGCACACTTAACTAAATTGCATGCATGACCCTTAGGTACTCTACCTATGTATCAACGTAGTGATATATGTCAGCACAAGGCACGTGTCTTGATAGATCCAAAATCTATGCATTCTTTTGTAACTCGCACTTTGCGACCGAATTGAGTGTCATCCCTGAACCTTTAGATTTTATTCTAGCAGTGTTAGTTCCTACGGGAAATTCGGTGAACACAAACACGATTTACCGATCAGTTGTCATCCTAGTTGAAGATCATGACATGACGGCGGATCTCATTTTGTTGGACATGCAAGGATTCGATATGATCCTTGGCATGGATTGGCTATCCGCTTATCATGCAAGCGTTGATTGCCTACGAAAGGTAGTTACCTTTTTTCCTCCAAAAGGAAAGTCATTCCAATTTTGTGGCATTAAGTCCGAAATCAGACCGTTCATCTTCACTATTCAAGCCGAAAGTCTGATGAGAAACGGGTGCAGTGGATACCTCGCCTTCTTATAAGAGCAACGGGAAGAGAAGAATAATATTTTCGAAATTCCAGTTGCATGCGAGTTTTCAGATGTATTTCCCAAAGAACTGCCAGGGTTACCGCCTGAAAGAAAAGTAGAGTTCGCAATCGATTTAGGTCCAGGCACGGAACCGATGTCAAAGGCACCATATTGCATGGCCCCGAAAGAACTAAAGGAATTGAAAGAACAATTATAGGAACTCTTGGACAAAGGGTTCATATAAGACCAAGTGTTTCTCCTTGGGGAGCACCGGTCCTATTTGTTAAGAAGAAAGATGGGTCGATGAGGTTGTGCATTGACTATCACTAGATGAACAAGTTCACGATCAAGAACCGTTATCCGCTTCCAAGGATCGATGATCTTTTCCACCAGCTACAGCGAGCTAGGTTCTTTTCAAAGATCAATTTGAGATCTGGTTACCATTGGTTGAAAGCCAAAGTCGAAGATGTTCAGAAGACGGATTTTCGAACCAAATACGGGCATTACAAGTTCTTAGTGATGCCTTTTGGCTTAACTAACGCCCCAACATTGTTCATGGATTTCATGAATAGGGTGTTTAAATCATATCTTGATAAATGTGTGGTCGTATTCGTCGATGACATCCTAATCTACTTGAAGTCAAAGGAAGAACATGAGTGGCACCTACAAATTGCTCTTCAGACTCTCCGAGAACATCAACTCTATGCTAAGCTGAGCAAGTGTGAGTTCTGGCTAGAGCAAGTAAGCTTCTTGGGACATGTTGTCTCTGAAACATGCGTCACAGTCGATCCAGCCAAGATCAAGGCTGTTGTGAAATGGGAACATCCGAATACCGCGACAGAGATTCACAGTTTTCTCAGTCTAGCTGGATATTATAGAAGATTTGTAGAAGGGTTCTCCAAGATTTTGGGATCGCTCACGCAACTTACAAGGAAGAACGTAAAGTTTCAGTGGACCGAGTTGTGTGAGAAGAGCTTTCAGGAGCTCAAGAGGAGATTGACCTCCGCGCCAGTGCTTACTATTCCATCAGGCAGTGGAGGATTTGCACTGTTTAGTGATGCTTCACACAGTGGATTAGGCTGTGTACTCAACCAAAATGAAATAGTTATCGCTTATGGTTTTAGACAACTCAAGGATCACGAGAAGAATTATTCTACACATGATCTCAAGATGGCAGCGGAGATTTTTACTTTTTAGATATAAAGGCACTACCTTTACGAGGAGACCTTTGAGATATTTATCGACCACAAGAGTCTCAAGTATCTATTCACTCAGAAGGACCTGAATATGAGATAGAGAAGGTGGATGAAGTTTCTTAAAGATTATGACTACTCCATTCAATATCACCCCGGTAAAGTAAACATGGTAGCGATGCATTGAATCGGAAGACGTCAGCTAAATTAGTTAGTCTCACATTGGGAATTAAAAGATGGAAGTTATTCGAGGACATAGTCTTGTATAACACGACGATCGTGGTGAGAGATTCAGGGGCCTTAGTGGCAAATATTACTATCAGACCGACGATCCTCAATAACATCTATGAGCTTCAGATGAAAGACGAAGAACTTTTAGGAATTAGACAAGGTGTAATTGATGGTATTAGACCAGGTTTCTCCATCAAGGAGGATGAATCGCTATTATTCAGAGGGCGTCTATGCATATCGACTGATGTTGATCTTCGACATACCATTCTAGGAGAAGCCCATAAGTCAAAGTATGTTATTCATCTGGGTGATACCAAGATGTACCAAGATCTGAAGAAGAGCTTTTAGTGGAGAGGTTTAAAGAAGGATGTCGCCGAGTATGAAGCCAAGTGCTTGGTGTGTCAGTAGGTGAAAGTAGATCACTGAAACCCCTCTGACTTGTTACAACCTTTGCCGACACCCGAGTGGAAGAGGGAGGCAATATCCATGAATTTTATCCTTAGATTACCAAGAACGGTGAAGGGGCATAACGCCATCTGGGTAGTTGTGGATAGACTAACCAAGTTAGCTCATTTTCTGCCATACAACACAAAGTATATGGCGAGAAGGCTGACAGAGATGTATCTCAAGGGGATCGTCCGATTACATGGTATCCTTGCGAGAATTATTTCAGATAGAGACCCACTATACACATCGTAGTTTTGGAAACGATTCCAAGAGGGAATGGGTTCAAAGTTAGATTTTAGTTCCGCGTTTCACCCACAAGCAAATGGACAAACTGAGAGGGTGAAGCAAATTATCGAGGACATGCTTCGAGCTTGTGTGCTCGATTTTCAAGGATCATGGGATCAACATCTACCTCTGATCGAGTTTGCATACAATAATAGTTATCAGACGAGTATCAGAACGACTCCCTATAAAGCATTATACGTGGGAAGATGTAGGTCTCCGCTGAATTGGGAAGAACTCACAGAGAAATTCATGTTGGATTCGGAAATCATTGAGAGTACCACCGAAGCAATGTGTAATCTGTAAAAGGTTGAAGGTCACATAGAGCCGACAGAAAAGCTACGCCGATTTGAAAAGGGCAAGTGTCGAGTTTTAGAACGGAGATGACGCATTTATAAAGATTTCACCTACCAAAGGTGTAATGCGTTTCGAAAAACATGGAAAGTTAAGCCTACGTTATGTAGGACCGTTTGAAATTTTAGGACGAGTTGGTGAAGTTGCATATCGGATTGCTCTACCGCCGCAACTATCGAGCATGCACAATGTGTTTCACGTATCTACGCTGAGGAAATACGTGAAGGACACAACTCACGTCTTAGACTATCAACCGATTGAGGTTCAAGAGGATTTGACCGTTAGAGAAGAGCCAATCCAAATCCTCGATCAGAAGGAGTAAGTGTTGCAAACTAAACGCAGTCCCTTAGTACTGGTGAGGTGGCAAAATCATTCGCCAGAAGAGGCTACTTGGGAACACGAGTCGGATATAAGCAACGTGTATCAGCAACTCTTCGAATGAAGCATGAGGTTTTCAAGGAGGCGAGCTAATTTCCCTATGATTATTAGCCATGTAAAATTTTGGATTATTTTGTAAGCATGGAATGTAAAAATGTATAAAATTCTGTTAGTGGGTTAGCTTATATGCCATACGAATTTTAAATTGACATGAAAAGCTGTCTCGTCCTAGGGCCATGTATGAAGAGATAACACACATTGAAAAATCTTAATCTTCACCGTAAATTTGACGAGTTGAAAGGTCTTGATTTTTATTAAATGTGCAGTAGGCAAGTGTGGGAAGAGGTGATAAACTGTTCGAATGCAAATGGTGGTGAAGTAGGCAGATACCATAGAGTGAAACTGTCCAAAGACTGTTTAAATGAAAAACAAACAGCCTGAAACAGTCGCTTGTGCAACATCTAAAAAGTGCGTACGATTCCTTCAGGTGCCCAAAACCAAGAAAAAAAATTGAGACAGTGGCTCGTGCGAGTTTTACAAATCGCGTGCGCAAAATTTTGAGCGGCTCTTTGTAAGTTGGATCTCGCTCGGGCGACTTTACTTCTCACGTGCGTGACAGTCGACATTTAAATGGGTTTCAGGTCCATTTTGTCACCGTTCCATTCAAAAATTGGAGAGAGGAACTAGGGTTTTTCCCCATTCCACGAGGGCTCATCTATTTTCCTCGGATTAGCACATCCCTTTCATCCAAGCGACGATCGATTCGATTTGTCCTTCGCTTCCTCGAAGTAAGTTCTAATTTTATTTCGAATTTCCTTTCGAGCATTTCAAATTTCTAGAATATGGGACCTAAGGGCAAGGCTCCCAAGGTCTCGACATCAAAAGTCAAGCCTTCAAAGAAGCCAAAAGTCAATCCCTCGCCGCCCGTGCGATGGCAACCATCCGAATGGTGGAATGCCAAAACCTTTGAAACTGAGTGGTCGTTTCATGTCGACCTCTTTGATGAACGAAACACAATTCGATGGACATTGCAATACCTCGATGCGGCCAGGATGAAGTCCCTTCTCGCGCCTTTCATCGAGTATTATTGCCCTAGATTAGTCAAATTATTTTACCAAAATTTGACTATAAGTGAGGATGAAGCCCACTTGTGCACAAAAATTGATGATCGCACTTTTCAATTTTACCTACAAGACATGTCCATTGCTATGGGATGTTCTAATGAGTATGTCAAAAATGAACGGATACGACCCCCGGATCGTGGACAAGTACCATTTCACGACATTATAGCCAACATGACCCATGGTGAGCAAGGAACTGGACAATCAGTCAGAAGAGCCCAGTTACCGGCCCACATGTGGCTATTGGACATAATTTTCTGGAAAAACCTATTTCTGATGGGGCATGAATAGAAGAGACGCGATAGTTTTCTCTAGGCCTTATTTGCGGCCTATCAGGAGAAATGGTTTTGCGCCCTTGCTGTTATAAGGGACAGGATTATATATGTCCGAAATCATGCAAGAGAAGGCATCAGGAAGCCTTTGAAGAGATTATTGTACGCTCGGTTGATTACCCTTATGATTGAGCAGTACGAGGATCAAGATGAAGATGAAGACTATGAAATTTCACCGAGTGAACCGAAGTACACAAACAACACCAAAAGTTATAGATGGGAGGATTTCAGACTCCGTTGAGTGAGTCTAAATTCAAGCGTGCAACACCGCCAAGACCAGGAAATTGCGCGGTGTGCACAAGAACAACAAGAACAAGAACAAGAACAACAACAACCACACTCCAAGCCAAAACATGTGGCTCAGCCTAATATGCCCCCTCCACAATGTGCTCCAGCCCAACCCGACCAACATGCCCGTGTGAACCTTCGATCAGAGCTTGAGAGGAGGATGGATTTACAGGATGATATGCTCAGGGAGATATTGCGGCAAAATGGAGAGATGGCGCGACATATGAACTATCACGAGGCCCTACTCGTTGATGCTATACGCTATATGTACCCGTCGGACTATGTTGAGTGCATGGCGGTGGAACAGACTTACACACCAGGCTCTTCTAGTTCTCGAGCCGATGGAGCAGGTGATGACGCATAGCAGCCGGATGGTGGTGCCGACTAGTTGGGCACTTTATGGTTTGGATGTTCTTAATGGATGAGATTTTTAATTAATTTTGGCAAAAGAACTTGAGAAATTTTTGGGATCTTAATTAAAATTTTGGATGTATATTTTTGATATACTATGGCATCATGGTTGATGCTTTGGACAATGGTGAAATACCCCGGGTAAGAGTTAATCTATGTATAAATTATGGATATATTTTGGCTTGTCATGATGGTACGGGTTATTAGCGTCAAAGTGTGGTTGTAATTTCGATTCGTGTAAATAGTTAGCATGAGTGGTTAAACGGTAGATGGTTAAGTGAGTGGTGGATATTGATATGCCTTCTGTCTTGCAGGGTGAACGAATGATTAAATTCGTTATGGACGTGTCAATCCATCATTGTTGTGGATAACTCATGGATAAAATTTTGGTGGATGTCTCGTTGTGAATGTGTCTTTTGTATTTCAGGTTGATCGAATTTGTACATAAGCTATAACGATTATCATAATTTAGTTGTGGATAAATGTGCTAAGATAGTGGTGGACATGCAGGGTAAATTTTTTGTGTGCAGGATAAATGATGGTTAAAGTAGTTGTGGATAAATTGTGCAGGTGCAATGGTTAAATTAGCAGTTGCTAATTGAACTAGACTTGTGTGAATGTTTTATGATTTAATTATTATGCTAGTTGTGGGTTTATACTTTTGATGCATATATTTTTCCGAGAGAAAAGGTGTGGAGATAGTATGGCGATTTGTATGGTATTTTGTGCGTTTTAGTGATTTTAGATCAGGTCATATCCAAAAGTTATATCGTCAGTTTTTGAGGACGAAAACTTCTTTTAAGGAGGGGAGGATGTAATATCCCCAATTTTCTAGACCATATGCATTCCATTAGGTGTATGTGTTAGTTGCGACACTCGGAACCGTTTCGAATTTTCCGAATAAATTGTTTTGGATTTATTTTAGAGTGCATTTAAATTTTTGAGTAAAGACTAAAACACCATTACGATATGATGGAATAGCACCGAACATAACTAAAACATGTTTTGGGTGTGCTAGTTCCACACCGGACAAAAACCCCATTTGAGTGAGAACTAACATCTCACTTAGATGTTTTAGTTTCACAACTAAACTGAAGACTTTGGATAAAGAATAACACCCAAGTGGTGTGTGCTTGCTTCACAGGGAAGCAAGACTTGGATATAAGTGCAATGGCTTACGTGAGAAGCCATTGCCTTTCCAGTTGAGAGAGAGAACAGAGGAGAAGCCTTGCTCCTCACGGGAACCCCGTGCACACTGCAAGAGACCATGAATCTTGGACGCGGAGACCATGAATCTTGGACGCGGTTGCGATCCGTGAGCTCCACAAAGTGCCAAACCCT
The DNA here is from genome assembly GCA_021018995.1 of Chloranthus sessilifolius. Classification (NCBI taxonomy): domain Eukaryota; kingdom Viridiplantae; phylum Streptophyta; class Magnoliopsida; order Chloranthales; family Chloranthaceae; genus Chloranthus; species Chloranthus sessilifolius. The sequence goes on along the minus strand of CM037597.1, from coordinate 23,583,987 downwards.
CTTTTGCTTTGTTCTTGAACCCTCACGTACATAGATCAAGCAAGATCATCGTTCGTGCATGAATCGTTGGTTTGGCGGGTACGTCCGTTCCTTAACGATCGCAAATGAGAAAGTGGGTTTCAAAGCCCTTATACACGTGAGAGGCGCAAGCGTCGATTGTTTCGATAATCGCTCATCGTGTACGTTGGTGTACGTTGATTTCGCGAGTCTCGATGGTAAGATCGTATCAATCAATTGTAATTTAAATCGGTAGTCTTATTGCCTTGAATATGTGCAAAGAAATGTGGGTTAAGATTAGAGAAAGGTGTAGAAGAGGATGAAAATTTGAAATCGAGTAGAGTAGGCAAAATCTGCCAATTTCGCTCGTGCGACTGACCTTCAGGTATGAAGGCCGCGAGCGCAAACTGCGTGCCAAATTTAGGCCAAAATCCACACTGAATTTTCTTGCCTGCGCGACTTTAGGGTGCCATGTGAAGTCACTCGCGCGACTTGGAAATCACGTGCGACTTCCCCATTTTGGGCTATTTTGGATTTTTCTTTGAAAAATCTTCCGAAGCTTCTACATTTATGACGCCTAGATCATTAATCAGTGGTTTCTTGATGACGCAGGGTATAGACTGAAGGTTGGAATCATCCGTTAGGACCTCCGTCACATTATACGTTTCACGTGTCTAAGGTAGGGGAAAACTCAACACCAAATCTATTTTGACTTGATTTTCATGGTTATTATGATATGAATGGATGAGTTATGTATAAAATCCTTGTTTTGAAGTCCGACTTCTGCTTTGATTATGATTTGCATTTGAATTTGAATCTGAATATGAATCAAAATAATGTTTCTGAACTCTTTGACATTTGAACTCTGAAATTACCTATAGATTAAACACACTGCACTCTGAGAATTATGTATTAAAACTTGCACGTTGATTTGAGGTTCATCAGAATGAACCCCTCCACTCTTTGAACCATGTTGATGGAAATCTGAACTGCACAAGTATACCTCATAATGCAGGGCTTGTTGCACTTTTGAAAAGTGTTCATTGAATGACAGTGGTTAGGTAGGGGTTCCATCGGTAAATATTTCGGCTCCCAATGCTATAATTGCTTGGGAGATTAGTTAAGTTATAGTTTTAAGTTAAACATTCAGAATAAAGAACCGCATGTGAAATTCGATTTTGGTACGAAATTGCATATGAATTGTCATTATAAATTACCTTCAAATCTGTCGGAATCAGTGGTTAATATTGTTTGAATTCTTTTATCTAAAACCATGCTTAATTTAATAAAAAAATGTTGTTATTGATCTTTTCTTGTACTGAGCTTAGACTGTTAGCTCACCCAGACTATACGTCACAGGTGTAGATACCGATCAGGATCAGGGATTTGAGAGTGATCCGGATTACAACCCGGAGGAAGAAGCGGATATTCCACCTGACTAGATCTACCCTTAGATTTGGGGCTTCAGTTTTGATGTAGTGTTGCATTTTGACTACTCTAGGTTTGGTACGTCCAATGAGTGATTTGTAATTAATAGAATTGGTATATTTGTACTTGCGTTTTGGGAACCACTGTTTAGGTGATGGTCGGCCATCACCGATGGTTCATTTTGGTTTCATTTGTTTATAAGTATGCGTAGAAATGGAGATTTCTTTCTTTTGCCAAATAAGACATTTGTTGATGTATAGTATCTATTTTGATTTCCGTATTTGTATGGATGTACTGAGTTGACAGTGAGCCTGCTTTCCCGAGAATCTGTGTACGGAAAAGTAGGGTCATCACAGAGAGAGAGAGAGAGAGAGAGAGAGAGAGAGAGAATTGGAAAATGCAACCAATTGTAGGAAAAAAAAAGCACTATCGTGTACCAGATCACATGCCACGTGGAATAATCAATCAAAACTAACACTCGTTTTAGGTTGATCTGCTATGGGACATGTGATTTAAATTTTTTTAATATTATTTTTAACTTTTTAGTCCTTTGTTTGATGGGCCAAAGATAAGGTAGCGCCCAACCAACTTGGTGCATTGATTTTAGGCATGTTTCCCCACATGTTTAACGATGGATAAGTATTGGATAGAGCCCAAATTTTTTGGGTGACAAGCGATTGTTATTGTCCAATTTGCCATCCTGATCCTTGTGATAGATGTCATGTGTTGCGCGGAAGCTCACAAACTAACCAACGATCTCAAGATGAATGATCAAATAAAAACACAAAATAGAAGAAAATCAACCACAAACTCACAAGAGAGAATATTTACGTGATTCGGCAATATGCCTACGTCCACGGGCAGCGATAATCCACTATATTGATAATCACACAAGAATACAAGAATACTTAAGCCTCACCAGAGCTCTCGTCAAAACCCTAGATAGGTTTTCCAAAGCTTTACAATGATATCTCAACTTCTTTAAATTGACCAAGGGTTTTCCCTTTATATAGAAGTCCCGAATCCTACTTCTAACCCAAGAGAAACTGGCCAAGAAACTTGCCAAAAAATTGAACATAGGATGGTAGGCCCATGATCTATAGATCCGTTGTGTAAAAGATTGAGATGAGAAACAATCTCTACCATCTAAATATTCAAAGGTGGTCAATGCAGGGCGGCTAAAGGTGGGGGTGAGAAAGCACTCTTTTGGGGTGAGTATAACTGTATTGAATAAAATATAGTTTATGAATAATTCACACCCTCTTAGATGCAGAGGTGGGACACCTAATACCAGCTTAAGAAACTTTCTTATCTACAACCAGTTTTCAAACTTTGAATGAACTAAATATTCAAGTTTTCATATGCTAAAATCACTCCCTTTTGATATGTTCACTTCTAATGCCATTTTGGTCCAATGGGAAGCCCGGTTTAGGTTGAGCCTTAAATAGGCCACACATCTATTAGAGATAGTCAAATTCTGCCCAACTATCAATCGGGATGGGTCGGTCGGATCAGCTCATTTATGTATCAGCCAGAGAATTTCTATATAAAAGAACTTAGTTGACCAAATTAGTGCGAGATTCGGATTGGGCCAATTTTTAATCGAGCATTTGGAACTTTGCCCATACTCGGCCAAACATATTTTTCCATCTAGCTCGGGCTAGCTCATTTATATTGAAGGCTACCTACCTTAGCCCCATACCGGTGGTGTTATATGGAAAATTATAAACGGTGGACAAATTTTGATAGACAATATTGCAGGAAACTTATGTACACACTAATAAAGCAGTACCAAATAGCACAAACTGCACACTAATAAAGCAGTACCTAATACTATTGGTAATTACATTAATTAATTATATATATATATATATATATATATATATATATATATATATATATATATATATATAAAATTATAGATAGATGGAGAGAGAGAGAATTGGAAAATACAATCAATATATTGTACCAAAAAAAAAGTTACTATGGTGTACCAGATCGCATGCCACATGGCATGATCAATCCAAACTAACACCCGTTTTGGGTTGATCAACTATGGGATATGTGATTTACTTTTTTTTATATATTATTTTTGACTTTTAGACCTTCTTTTGATGGGTCAAAGATAAGGTAACGCCTAACTGATCAGTCACAGAATATACTATTTTACCACTCTTAACTTTGTGACACTAGACCTTAGTTTGTTACTAATGAGATGCTATGTGCAGATATTTAAAATAATGAGCAGATTAGAGCCGAAGTGTTAATCTTTGTCAAAATAAACTAAAAAAGTAGCAAGAACTACGATCTTGCGAAGAAATGATCCACTCGAACGAAGGACCAGTCGATGAGCCAAGAAAAGAGAAATATTGAACGAACGTAATCTCGAACGAGTGAAAAAGAAAAAAGAAAAAGAAATCGTGATTCACGAACATACGAAAGAAGCTACGATTGGAGGAACCAACGTAAATCTCAAATGTTCAAAAAGAGCAGATATAGTATAGAAAGAAGAACAATCATACACACGATTGTACGAAATAAAGCTCATGCTGTGAATCACGTAAAGTATACACCGCCATACACAAAATTAGAAGATCTCTTAAATTAGAAGATTGATAACTTACGGATCTGAGAAGATTGGCGAAATAATCCAGAAAATTTGTGCTGCAAAAATGAAGGAAAAAAGTCCAGCACACATCTACCATCAGAGCAAGGAAGAACTAGGATTAAAAGTATAGTTATTTTAGGGATCTTTTATTTAGAAGCTTTCTTTTATTAGGACTTAAATAATGTAAACCGACCCCTTATGATTTATAAATAAGAGGGCTTGGCATAGGAATTCTTTATCGAAGGAATTCTCAGCATCAATTGACGATTGAGGTTGGATTTTCTTCCGATTAAAAGTTGAGTAGAGTATCTGTAGTTTCTAAAGAGTAATTGACGCTTGCAACTGAGGGACGAAAGATCTTTTTATTGTTTTATAGTTTAGATTTATTTTTATACATTTTATTGCTTTGTAAACATTTAAAAGTATTTTATTTGAATTGACGACTTAGATTGAGAATTTACAGGTAAGTGTAACGATTTTACGTTTCCATCTTCAATTTTCTCGAGTTTGATTGATGCCCAAATTTCAGGAAGATTGTTGATTAGTATAAATCTATGTTAAAGAATTCTAGCTATTGATTAACGCCCAAATCCTAGAGGACTGAGATACGGTGTAATGATACTTTATTTTGTAACGTCTGAGATCTGAAGGATTGTGATTGACGACCATATTCTGGAAGAGTGAGGATTTAAATTTATTTTCTATAATTAGTTTAAACAACCCATTATTTTATTCATATTTCTTCAGTAGTTTAGATTATGAAAAGACAAGTAAAAGTTTTTAAGCAAATGCAAATACATCAGAATAATCATCTTCCTCGTGGGAACGATCCTATATTAGTGCTGTAATTTTTATTGTACACTAGCAATAGGTTAAGACTTAGTACAATTAAAAGCCCGAACAAGTTTTTAGCACCGCTGTTGGGGAAGCAGATTTTATTCTTTATTTTGTTATTGTTTTAGAAATCAATATTTATCTTTCTCTTTTTTATTTTTCTTTAATTACTTCTTAATCTTTTGTAAGTTCATTCGGAGTAGCGAATCAAAGGTTTCAGCACTTCTTCTGACAAGAGAAGCTAGAGGCGCAGATTTGTTTTCTCTCCCTACTTGCTAGAATAAAAATCATATAAAATTAAAATGAAAATAGACATATATAATAATTATTCTAGCACCCTGCTCTGTTTCTAATTCTATTTTACATGGCGGGGAAAGACCCATTCGTAGCTAAACTGTTGGGAGCATATTATGCAATGATACCTCTTACACCTCCCTCATGTATTCAATTACCCCCGATGTTCAGCGATGGAACCTTTGAAATCAAACCCAATGTCTTTCAATTACTTCCTATTTTTTATGGGTTTGGTGAGGAGGTTCCATATATGCATATAAAGACTTTTCTAGAAATCTGTGCAATTGTTAAAATTAAAAACTTGTCGGAAGAGACCACTCTTTTGTGGCACATCCCATTTTCCCTTAAAGAAAGGGCAAAACAGTGGTAGAACTCTTTGCCCAACAAAACAATTGCTAGCTGGGAGGAATTGCAAACAAAGTTTATTATAAGGTACTTCCCAATTAGTAAAACAAATCGAATTCGAAAAAATATCACAACGTTTCATCAATTTTCGGGTGAATCTTTTGAGGGAACCTGGAAGTGTCTTAATGAGCTTCTAAATAAGTGCCCTCATCATTAGGTCCCGCGTTAGTAAATAGTGCTTGATTTCTACGAAAGCCTTAATGAACAAACCCGACACATGATTGATATTGCTTGTGGAGGAATGTTTCATACTTTGACTACAGAGGATGCTTGAGAACTTTTTGAGACCCTTAGGGAGGAACCAATGCAAAAGCACGCATCAAAGGAGACTGATTCGGAGACTTTAAGGAATAGGCCTCCTAAGCGGGGAGGATTTTATGAATTAAAGTCAATGATGAGTTACCTCCCAAGGTTAAAACTTTGGAAGATAAAATTTCAGTCTCTGCTGGATATAAAATCACACCCAACATCTCAAAAATGAGAAGCTTGTGGTTCTAACTATGGCTCATCTCAGGAGGATCCTCAACACCCTGTTGTACCTTTGTGCCCCACAAGAGTTCAAGACCATACTGTAGCCATAAAAGATGTCATGCTGCAGACATGTGAAAATTGCCAGCAACATGACCAGAACCGATCGAAGCCACTTCTCGCTCTTCAGCGATCTATTTTTAAGTTAGAAGGTCAAGTTGAGCAACTAATTATCTTAATCGAGAAGAGAGAATAGCTATTCTTCATCATGGCCAGATGGCACGCCAAGAGGACATATTTTTATGGGAGGCACATCAACTCTCAGGAATCTTAACTAAGTTCTTCATGGACACTGTCGTGCTACCTACTCATTCGTAGCAAAATCCTATAACATTTGTGCATTATTAGAAAACCTTTTTAGGAGAGTACCCAACGATCTAAGGCGTGTTGAAACGCATTCTTCGTGAGGACCTCTCCGATGTAATATAATCACCTTGAACGTATGGATTTACGATATTTCGTGATTTATTAAAGTTGAATCGTAGTGACTATGAATCGAATTGTCACAATCTTAATATTGTTCTCTAGAATCGTAAACGACAATTCTAGGGAACAGGTGAACCGAGTGACTAGTCTTATTGATTACATTGGATTTTGAACCCACTTAAATTATAGAGGAAGCGGATACACATCGCATTCAATATTGTCACTTGCCAACTACTCGAGGTTAAATGCCTACACTTCAACATTTAACTCGAAGTGACGGCTCATAGCTCTAGCCTCTTCCCTAAAAATCCATACCCTTCCATAGACCTTCACCATTCCAAAACCTTTCTTCTTCCTCTGTCTTAACCCTAAACTTTATGACAGAAAAATCAAACCATGATGAACTTAGCAGAAGACTTGATCGTGCCCTTGAGAAAGGAAGGGCCGAGCTCTTGGCAACTATTAAGAAATTAGAAAAGCTGAAACACCAACAACCCATACTTGGTGCTGAATCGTCCACCAAAAAACCCCTTTTCCCTAAACCTAACCCAAATCCGAAATCCTTTTCCTGTGACCTATCTTCCCCCACTTCCTAACCTTTACACCATTACAACCCTCCCCGAGTGCGAGTTCCTTTATGATGATGGTGGGTTGTAATTTCCAGTGTCATCTCCCATCTCTTCCTTATTTTCCTCGCCACTCCTCTCTATTTCTTATCTTCTCTCCTTATTTGCGTTACATTCTCTTTATATAGTCTTCGTAGGGGAGTAGTATAGGCTGTGGGAGGATTGCGGTGTGTTCACTTCCCACTCTTCAAAGCACTCCCCAAGTGCATTCCATTTCTCCTGAGGGAAGTGTGTGATGTGCTCTGTTTGGGAGAGACGTTTGGAATAAAGGGAGTGCGACTCCTCCAAGGTGTGGATAGTCTCTAAAGGAGGGGGGAGATAAGACTCTAATTAAAGGTAGGACAATTTTGGATAAGAGCCGAGGGCCGATCTTTATCGAAGAAATTTTTTACCTTAGACAAGTGCTTCCAGTGTTGTAGTTAGGGTGTGCCTAGATTTTTCCTAGGTTTAATATTTTATGTAAGCACTTTTACTTCTTTTTACTGAAATTTGTAAATGTAACAACCCGAATTTTCCGAATACCAGTACACCTGATTAAGTGTTTGTGTTTGGCAAGGTATATGCCACACGATTAAATTTTTACGATATTTTAAGTTAAGAAATATTTAAAAAAAAGTCAAGTTGTGCTATGACCCAATTTTTAGACTTTTTATGTAATAGCCCGAAAAATCACACTAAACTATGACCTCGAGATCCGTGCTCGATCAGTCATAGGTTTAACCAAATAGAAGTCCAATAGTTAGCATGGGGTGTAATGAATGGACGAGATGTGATGGGTTGTGTGGCTATGTGGTGTGTGTTGAAAATCTAAAGTCACATACACCTATCGAGGTGCATGTGCTCAACACACAAGCTAAGGGGGAGATAAAAGGGTTTAATAAACCCTAAAATCAATAGTTTTGGTGGTTGAGAGGGAAGTAAAGAAGAGAGAGAGAGGAGTAAAGAGAGTGATCAAGCAAGGAGTTATTGTGGGTGATTGGAAGGGGGATTCAAGCATTAAAGAGGCCGATTCTGCGCAAAGAATCCGTTCAAGCCAAAGCTGGAACCCTAGCCTTCCAACCACTCGATTTGAAATCAAGTGGAGATTGATTAAAGGTAAATTTTTGTGAATAAAATGCATAGATTGTAGAGGTTAATTGTAGTTGAAAAATGGTTTAGATTGTAGGATGATGGTTTAGAAAAATAGAGGAAAAAGAGTGGAAAAAGGAAGAATTTGGGTTGACCGCAATTCGATTAATCGAAATTGGGATTCGATTAATCGAAATTCGCCAAGAAGTTGAAAAGTCAAGAAACCCGAGTTCGATTAATCGAACTGAGTTTCGATTAATCGACTTCGGATTTCGATTAATCGATTTGGGTATCGATTAATCGACTGTGGACCTCTAGTGGACCCCAGAGGCTGGAGGAAATGACTTGGGGAAAATCGACTAATCGAGATGGGATTTCGATTAATCGATTTCAAATTTCGATTAATCGATTTGGGATCGATTAATCGATTTTAGAAATTCGATCACTCGAATTGAGAATCGACATGATAGGTAGGGAATTTCGATTAATCGAATTTAGTTTCGATTAATCGAATGGAAATCTCGATTAATCGATTTGAGAATCGATTAATCGATATTGACTTTCGATTAATCGATTTTGGAAATCGATTAATCGAATCAGATTCGATTAATCGATTTTGGAGTTCGATTAATCGACTGGGCTAAATTTTGTTGACTTTTGAGTTTGACTTTAAGCTTCATGGAGGGTCTTGGACCTCCTTTATTGCATCCTTAGTGATGTGTTTTACCTGTTATGTGGTACCATAGGTGGTACGTGTGAGCTAGTGCACAAGGAGCCATGTGGGACCTTGATGCGTTGATCAAACAAAGACTTGAGGTAGGGAACACCTTGAACATGTACTTTATTTTACAAGAGCATGCATGTAGTGATGTAGAATTCAAATTCAAAATGTTTTATTGCTTAAGAATTGTGAAAAGTGTGTGTGTGTGACATCCATAAGAATAATTATAATGAGCCATCCCCAGGGGATGAAGAAGTAAAGAGATAAGAGCATCAGGTGTGATGCAAGTGAATGGATACATCCCAGGGATGTATCCAAGACTGAATCATGTTTGATAGGGCCTAACTGATATAAGATAGCACGCTTACACGGTGAATAACTATATGTAAGGCACCGATATTTTTGTTATTTGCGGGATATCCAGGTTTGACGACCCACGCGGGAGATATCCGTGGCCGTCTGTCTGGCGATGCAAACCGTAGGCCAGTGCGGAGGCTTATCCGTATCCAGTAAGCACACCCCAGGGGTGTTGATTTGAGACAAGTGAAACCCCGTCACCAATCCCCAAGGGAAAGGGGCTTGGGTACTATATTGTATTCCCAGGAAATACGTTAAAAGTGTCTATATAGATGAGGATGATGGGTATCTCATCGGGGCTCGACGCTATATTGCTCGGGGATTACTTAAGTTGAAAGTTTAAGTTTTGCTTTAGGCCTTTTCAGCATCATTCATGAATAAATGAAAACATAAGTAATTACCAGTAAAATGAAATATTTTTTAACTATTTTCATCAATAACTGCATAGACACATCATGCATGGCATATCATGAAATATATGTGAGTGATAATTTATATGTTCAACTGTGTTTTGTTCCCTATTGAGCTAGGATGTAGCTCACCCCATAGACTATACGTCGCAGGTCCACTACTAGCAGCGGCCGAGGCTTCAGGAGACGCTGACCCCGGTGAGTCGGACCTTGTGACCGGAGACGAGTTGGAGCCACCTCCTGAGGACTTCTTCTAGAGGACTCCGTTGTGCCACTTTGAGGACTTTTTGAAAGAGATTTGTACGGCTTGGTATGTCAAGCCTTGTTTTGGTTAAACCATGTATACATTGAGATTGGTATGAAGAAAGATCCTGCTGATTCTCAGGCCGTAGAATATATTTTGAAAATAGATCCAAAGCATTTGGCATGCGCACATATGGAAGGAAGGCAGTACGAGTCCCTGACTACGAATATTGTCGAAAGTTTAAACAGCGTGCTAAAGATAGCTCGAGAGAGACCAATTATTGACTTAATCAGAACTACTAGAGAGAAAGTCGTCGATCATTTTCAAAAACGCAGAGAGATATCTGATAAATGGACCACCCTTCTCTGCCCGAAAGCAGATGCTCACATGAAGAAGGTGTTGCAATGGGCCGATAGAAAGAGAGCTCAACCATACGGGCGCGATCAATTCCAAGTCAATTCCGGAAATTACATTCATCATGTCGACTTGGAACACAAGACAGAGTTCTTGCTTGGCACATTCATGGCTTGCCTTGCTCCCATGCCGTGGCAGCCATCAATCGAAGAAGTTACGACTACCATAAATTTTGTGAAAACTGGTTTTTCACCGCTTGCTTTAGACAAACATATGACCAGCAATGGGTTCCCACCCTCGATAAAAGTCAATGGGAGTTCCAAGCAGAGCAACTCCCTGAAAATATGAAAGTGAGACCACCCTATTATTGCCGAAAGCAAGCCGGCCGTCCGAGGAAGAGAAGGATAAGGTCTAAGGGTGAGGTTAGGGCACTACAGTATAGCAGGTGCAATGAATATGGTCACAACTGCAGGAGCTGCAAGGCAGTGGGACCGATGGGCTAACGTGTATATTTTTAATAATGATAGATTGAATGTAAATGAGAAATTCAGAATCCATGTTTTTTTACACTGTAATATAGTCTTTACTGATGTATCATAGAGTCGTCATCGATTGTATAACTAATCGATATTGATTCTATATAGAGTCGCCATCGACTATGTATAACGTCGATATCGATTCATTTAAGAATAGGCATCGATTATGGATATCGTCAATGACGACTACATATATAGTTGATATCGATTATTTATACAATCGACGACGATTATGTATATAGTCGGGAGCGATTACATACAGAGTCGTCACCGATTATTTATATAGTCGATGACGACTATATATGTAGTCGCTAATGGATGCTATTCTACTTTTTAACTACAACTACATAAAAATAGTGTAATTATATTCAAAATAATTCAATTTACAATTACAAAAATATTCAAATACAACCATACTACTGCTGCTCCCCCTCCTTTTTGTCGTCCTTCACCAGTACTCCGCCATCGCTTGTGTATGTAGCCAGTATATGGCCAATTTCTGCCCTGATCCTATCTATATCTGATTGCGCGAAGTCAAATTTCTTCCCCATCATAAAGTATTCGACATACTTCACAACAAACACTCCACAATCACAGGAGTTGATGCCGGGGACGGCTTTGATCCGGCATCGATGAGATGACCAAGGATAGTTCTTCTTCATTAGTGCAAATGAGTCACCGCATTTAATATAAGATCACGGAAGGTATTGGGTGCATTTGAAATAATAGAGAGAAGTGTCGATATATGTTAAGCTAACAATGATAAAAGATATGCTAAGCAAAATATCTTACCAAATACCGTAATTGGGACACATATCTTTCCTTAGAGGGCCTATTAAATATAGGGTCGACGATCATTATCGATCGTTCGACTACCTTTACGATCGCAAGCGCCTAGTGTAGTGGTTGTTCAGAATGTATTGGCATAAATATCTACAAAAAAGTAATATAATCTCTAAGGGTATGATAGAAAAAATTAAAAAGAATAATTATAAAGAGGATAAAAGCATACTATGTTACATTCGTGAGCCCGATTCAAGCTCATTGAAGAAGAAAGTTTCCATCGCCTTCTTCCTCCTGGTCTCTCTTTGTCTATAAACCCACCTGTAAACTTGAACCTCGATCGACTGGTCGTATAATTTTTCAGCAAGCAGGAACTTGTTGAAATCTCTCAGTTCATAGCCCATGTACGTCAGTGCGGCAGGGTCCATAAGGAAGTTTTTGACATCTTTCTCAGGATGAATTTTATCATCAATAACTTCCAAATGTCTCAGGTAGGCGCCCATAACCTGAAACCAATGCAGTTAGATTAAAATATGCAGTTAGAGTTAAATACATAATCGTTAGCGACTCTGTACATCATCGATATCGATTCATTTTAGAGTCGGTAACGATTATTTAAGTCGTCGAAATATTTATCGACTCTCTAATGAATCGATATCGATGATATGCAGTCGCTCACGATTACATACGCAATCGTTAGCGACTCTAAAATCCATCGATACCGATTCCATACGCCATCGATACCGATTCCATAAGCCATCGATAACGATTACATAAGCTATCGATAACGAATTTGCCTACAGTATGTTAAACTTACAAAGTTATCCAGTCTTCGGGTTCCCTTGAGACATCGAAGGATTGCACCACGACTTATACTTAAGCGATTGCTAACATATTCTCTGCATAAAAAATGGCCAACTTAACTAATCTTCACGATAAATATATAATAATAAAGTTAAGTATTGTGGTAATTCTACTTACTCGTCCTCCTTGAGGCTTGTTCCATATGTCTAGCATATATTTTTGCTCACTGTTAGCTCAAGAGAGCATCTTCATCGAGACCGGGATCGGTAATGATCGCCACCGGTCCAGCTCGTGAGCTTGGTCCTTCAGCCTTCGCGGTAGGCTTCTTTTCAACCGCTACCCTTCGCTGGGCCTTAGGTTTGATGCCAATTATTTGTCAAGCTTGCCTAGGTCTTAAGCGAAGCTCAACTTGTTGGTGAGGCAATTGGGAAGAGGTTTCCTCTTCACCAGCAGGACCCTTATCAGTTTGGGTCTCAGGCTACTTGTCAGCAGCTGCCTTCACCTCATCAACGGGAGGAGGAGGAACCTGATGCGCAGGAGCTGATGGTTCCTCATCGAAGGCTATGTCGCACACCTTCGATATCAGCTCCTCCATAGCCACATCCTGTACATCGTAATAATGATGCAAAATAAGAATTAATTTTTAGTCCATATTTTAAAAAGTCCAAATCGATTTTAAATATAATCGTTATCGACTGTACTTATAGTCGCTATCGATTATATATATAGTCGCTATCGATTTTATATATGATCGTTATCGATTATATAGATAGTCGTGATCGATTGTAAATAAAATCGACATCGATTTCATATATAATCGATAACGATTGTATATATGATCGATATGATCAGATTATATATAATCGATATCGATTTATGTTAACAAAATTGAACATCTAAAACTAGATTTCAACACATACCTTAGGTCTCCTCCAATAAATTTTCAAGGAGATCTTTATATCCGGCCCTTTCTCGACTAAATAGTTGTAGTGATTTAACTTCCGCCAATTCCAAGCATCCCTTGAATTCAAATTTCTCTCATTGAAGGAGTTGCATAGTTTCTCTAAAGAAGCGCAACGCTTAGCGTGGCCTTATTCTCTCCTCCAAATCGCTCACTCTTTGGGTGAGCTTCAAATGATCGACCCTCCTCAACAAAGAATCATTGGAGGTGGACGCTTCAGCTGGGCTATCTTTCGCTGCCAGGCTCTCCTTGGCGGCCCCCCTAGTTCTTGGCCGACCCTCTCCCACATGCACGGGGCCCTTTTCGAGAGGGGTTCTTCTTCAGACGTCGATGCGTCATCCCATTCTTCCTCTCCCTCTCCAATATTCTCGTAGGAATGTAATTTCTTTTCTTCTTGACGAATCTCTTCCTGACTCTCTTGACGGTTCTTTCCTCTTCCCCCAACCTCCTTTTGAACGTAGATATTCTCTTACCACGGGTATCTCTAATTCAAAGCCACGAGGCATGAGGGAGCGAACCTTTTGAAAGAAAATGAAACAAAGAATAAAATGATCGTTATATATATAATAAATCACTCGATTATGTAAAAGAATCGATCGACTATTTAATAAATCGTTATCGATTCCTTAACAAATCACTATCGATTAGGTAATGAATCGTTATCGACTACTTATTAAGTCGATATCGACTCTTTAAGTAATCGCTATCGATTCGTAAATGAATCGGTAGCGATTCTGTAATGAATCGGTATCGATTCTAGAATGAATCGGTAAGTTGTTTTTTTTTTTAATAGGCAATAGACCTCATACCTTGCTGTCTAACATCTGCCTTACAGTGTAACCTTTGATCTGGATCGCATACTGTCAGGCCATATCGTGATCGTGGGAAAGGGTCCTTGAGGCCTAGCTGGGATGGCGATATATCGAGCAGGATCTCATAAGCCCACCATTGAAGTACACATATGCATCCATATGTGTTGTACGTCTTCAGGGCTTTATCCATCTCGATGATTTTTCTATTCGCCGCGCCCTTTATTATATACTCCATCAAGTCCTGGTAGACGAGCAGACCCCACGGAGTTCGGTTAAAGGTCTCCACATCATCGATGAGGTCGATGTGGTCTTCCGAAATCTGATGGTGGGACCCGGGGAAGAGAAATATGCACAACACAAACAGAAGGGACAACTTTAAGAAGTCCTCATCACTTTTCGCTCTATAAATTGCAGCATCTATATGAGACCGGAGAATTTTTCCGGGAGGCGTTCCACGAAAGTATTTGTATCTAATGGTTTGTTCTACCGATGGTTTACCGGATGGGGTATACTTTTCTGGGCCAACTACGGCAAGGCTCAGTATCAATGCAATGTCTATCTTCCGAAGATAGACATCAGTCTTCCCAATTCGGAAGTGGTTTTTATCAACCCAAAATGTCAACATCTCATCCACCACATCGGAAAGAAATCCCACACCCTTCGGCATTTGAAATATTCCACCAAAAACTGAATCTCTCAGTAACTTCTTCCGATCTGGGGTAGCACTTTCGTAGAGATTCAAACGCATCGCGAACACTTGACTCGGTGTACAACCATCTTGACAGTCTTTTGAAATGAACTGTAATAAAAAAGAAAGGACTGAGCACCATACTAACAAGAATAGTTAAAAATGTTGATGAAATGTATATATAAAACCTGTATCGATTACATATAGAGTCGTTATCGATTACATAGGTAATCGATACCTACTCTAGATGTAATCGATATCGAGTCTATATATAATTGATACCGATTCTATATGTAATCGATATCGAGTCTAGATGTAATCGATATCGATTACAGATGAAATCGCCATCGACTCAATATAAGGTCGTAATGACCTCAAAATGTTTATTTATATAGAAAATATTTAATTTACTAACTCAAAAGATTTCATGAAGTCGCCATTGAATCAAAATGTTTCATTTACTTGCAAAATTTTCAATTACATTCATAATATTTCAATTAAAATTAAAAATAAAAAGAAAATCTTGCAGCAACGTCCTAAGAAATCGGTAATCGATATTGATACCGACTCTATATATAATCGATTGCAAGTCTACATATAATCGATAACGATTACATATGTAAGCGCTAACGACTCTATATGTAATCGATATCGATTACCGATGAAATCGCCAACGACTCAATATAAATTCGCAATGACCTCAAAATATTTATTTATATAGAAATTACTTAATTTACTGACTCTTAAGTTTCTTTTTCTTTCTTTTGTTCTATTTCTTTTCTTCCTTCTTCTTTACCTACATCGATTACATATATAATCGATATCGTTCCTATATATAATCGCTACCGACTCTCAATGTAATCGATCTCGATTACTTATGAAATCGCCATCAATTAAATATAAGTCTACATTGATCTCAAAATATTTAATTTACCTGTCAGGTAAATTTCCCTTATTTACATAGAAAATATTTAATTTACGGACTCAAAAGATTTCATGAAGTCGCCATTGCATCAAAAAGTTATTTCATTTACTTGCAAAATATTTCAATTACATTCAAAATTTTTCACTTATAATTAAAAAAGAAAAGAAAAGTTAGGAAGAAGGATGAAGAGCAGGTGGTGGATGGGATGGAGAGCCGGGTGGTTCCGTCTTAAGTTTCTTTTTCTTTTCTTCCTTCTTTTTCTTTTCTTCCTTCCTCTTCTTCTTCTTTTCTTCCTTCGCCAAAATCTCCATTACTTCATCGTACTCGTCCCACGAGGCTGAACCGAGAGGATCTGGTTACGGTGGTGGTGGTGGGTCCTCCCATCTGAGGATCGAACTTTATTGGGTTATAGAAGGTTTTTCTTTGTCGTTTATTACATTGGGAAAAATATGGTAGGGATGATAGGTGGTTTGCTAAGGACGAACTAAACCTGTATTTAAAGCTCCTAGATTGTGGAATACGAATCGTTGTATTAAATTTTCTCATTCTTCCAACCTAACTTGCCATAATGGTTTTACAAAAGGGTAGTTGGCAATAAATTGAACGTCGACTGAGATAAATATCAAACCTCGTATGATTTATTATGGCATCGAGGGTAATAACTATAGGGAAATTATTTCAAATGATGGGTATTAATTATATTCATAGAGAGTCGATATCGATTTGTTATAGATTCGTCATCCACAGTTTATATAGTCGATTACGACTACATATATAATCGTTATCGACTCTAAATGCAATCGATAAAGATCTTCGATGTAATCGATAGCGACTAAATATGTAATCGGTAACGATTATATATAGGATCGATATCGATTACATATATAATCGATATCGATTACATATGGGAAAACCTAAAAAAATTATGTCAAAATATGCAACAAAGAGAGGAGAAATAAAAAATCTATAGCGATGGAAGCTAATTTTAATTCTAACTTACAGATTTGGTAGCTTGAAGGTTGTAGTTTTGAACGCGATCGTCCACGAAGCGTCAACGACTCTCCACCGACTTCGAACGAAAAAGTAAATTCAAAACAGTAAATGATTTGAAAAGAGGGCGGCTATTTATTACTGTGGGGGTAGTTTGGGTATTTCCTACAGGTGTGCCTCAGCTCGGCGCGCAGCCGGTTTGTCTGGGTAAAAGTGAAACTTTAGGGCTTCTGACGTAAAAGGCGTATCTGACAGGGCCTATCAGGTAAATTTCCCAAAGTAATACTATGGCCACTGGAAGAGGCCAACCGAGCAAGACCATCTGACACCCCATTAACCTCACGAAAACAGTGCCTTGTAGCTCCATCTGAATTTGATCAATGACATCAACAATGGCCCAAGAAACTAATCGTCCCATGAGCGCCTTTATTATTACTGTGGAATCAGATTCAATAATCAGTTTTTAATGGAAGCCTTTACCCATCCTAACACCATCTAAAATAGCTCGAGCTTCAGCTTCATTGTTTGAAACACGCCCGCCCGTAAGCATTGCTAAAAGCAACAATAAAATCACCATTATCATCCTTGATGATGCCTCCACCGCAAGAAGGGCCAATATTGCTCAACAAAGACCCATCTGCGTTGAGTTTAATACAATTCATATCCGGGCAGTGCCAGTAAACTACCATACCTTTCTTAATTTTTTTAACAGCCAAGAGCACTCCAATCTACGACAAAGACTCTTCTCCCGCTTCACTGTTATTCGATTATGGCTTGACCTGAGAATTAAGGTCTACCAACCATTTGCAAACGTTCCTGAATATATCATCTACAGAAACAGACTGGTCTTCAAATCTAGCCGCATTCCTGCTCAAACAAATCTCCCACCAGAGAACCAACGAGACCAATCCGGGAACAAAATCAAATTGGGATGAAGACTTTCTACACCAAGTATTGAACCTATCAACCAAAGATTGATAGTCCCGGTATAGGATATTAAAACATCCCAATAGTTTTTTCCAAACCTCCGCTGTGATGGTGTAAGTGGAAAAAATAAGGGAAAACGTCTCTACATCCCTATTGCACAAAGAACATTTCGAAACAATCAAAATTGTAATTCTTCTAATATTGTCAGTAGTAGCCAAGCAGCCTTGAAGAACTTTCCAAGAGAAAAGCTTCATCTTAGTTGGAGCAATTGATCGCCATAACCTCTTCCAAAACATCAGCAGTTCCTTTTGGTTCTGTGACGACCCGATTTTCCTTTGCACGAAATTCGGTGATGACCGACCATCATCTAAACAGTGGCCGAAACTAGACAATATATACATAGAACTAATCCTGCGGGTGTACCAAGTTCAAAAGCACAAAAACCCACACTATACCGAATCTAGAAGTATTGAACTATGGGTAAAAATTCTTAGGCGGCAGATCCTCATCTGCCTCCGGAACGTAATTAGGATCCACCTCTAGCCCAGGGTCCTGAACAAAACCTACACCTATGACATATAGTCGGGATCAGCTAGCAGTCTAAGCTTAGTAGGACAAGTTCACTGCAAAAATCATATCTTACCAATTCAGAGCATAGATTCGATGACTGAATTCAAAAGCAGTCTTCATATCAAATACAGAATTCAAAGCAATACTTATTTCAAAATCACAACTAAAACGTGTCATGCTAGATAACAGAAACAATGTCTAAAACGTGTTATATCAGAAAGTTATAAACAGAAGCAGAACAAATCATATCATATACGAAAAAAGAACAAATCATATCATACGTGGAAACAGAATGAATTAGATCATATGCGGAAAGAGAACGAATCGATCATAAGCATCACATAGCGGGAACATATCAGATAACGGAGAACAACGCATCAGATCAAAGCATCCCATAGCGGGAACATATTAGATATCAGAGAACAACGCATCGGATAAAAGCATCCCATAGCGGGAACAGGGTCAAAACCCCAAAGCCTCAACTCCTCTTTGCAACCGATGTGTTACCAAAGCATCATACCAAACATCAAACCAAAGCATCCCTTGGCGGGGAATAGAACATATCAGATCACAACAATCAATGTGGGGCCAAAGCATCTCATAGCAGGAACAAAGCATTCCATAGCGGAAACAGGGTAAAAACCCCTTAGACTCAACCCCTCTCCGTAGCCTCAACTCCTCTTTGCCACTCGTTTTATTTTTTCAGATTCATACAGTGTACAATACAGATTCGGAATTTAGAGCTCAATGCTCACAAGTTCAACGACAGGAGTTCGATGACTGAGTTCAATGATTTCAAGGTTCAGAGTTCAATGATGAAAGTTCAATGTTCAAAGTTCAGAGTTCAATTTCAAAAAGGAAGTTCAATATTAAGAGTTCAATGACGGAAGTTCAATGTTCAAAGTTCAGAGTTCAATATCAAAAAGGATTTCAAATATTCAGATGCAACATAGATTCTATAAAATCAAATTTTATTCCTAAAAAAATAAGATTCAGTGCAAAATTTTCATCAAAGCACATGATTCAAATTCTAAAACATAAATGTGCATTGAAATTCCCATACCTCAGATACGAGTCTCGCGAAAACGATGCAAAGCCTCTACGAATGAATCCAATCCATCATCTACACTTTAATATATTCAAAAATCATTTATTAATGTCTAAGGAAGCATAGATGTCGACTTTACACAAGTTTTCCATAGAAAACTTCAAAACAAGCCAGTCAGGACAAATCGAGCACGCGATTTCCGAATCGCGCGAGCGATTTCACCTGGCACCCAAAAATCATGTGGGTGACCAAAACTAGTGTGATTTTGGCTTGAATTTTACTGCACATTTCGCGCGTGCAGTTTTTATTCTGAAGGCAATTCGCGAGCGCGAATTTTGATTCGCGCAGGTGATTTTGTGCTAATTTGCACACTCCGCCCGATTTCAAAAAAATTTCCCTCTATGCTATTTCCCACGTTTTATATCCTGCACTTTGGCATAAATTTAAGGGAATTAAATCATCAATCTAATAATAAATGAGCTTTAATTTCTCACCTCTTAAACTCGCGTAAATGATGCGTACTATGAACGGTATCGATATGTTGGCGCTTGCGCCACACACGTCCAAGGGGTTTGAAACCTACCCTCTCGTGATCGCCAATGGAGACGGATACAATGATCCAACCTTCTAAACATACACGATGAACTACAGGTTCATGCACGAAGGCGATTTTGAGAGATCCCGGACATTGAGGTTTCAAAACAATCAAAAGAGGGTTTGGAAAGAGACGAAGCTCTCTCGCTCTCCACGGACTACAACCACGTATAAGATCGTTGCCTCTTGCAATGATCAAAGCGAAAGAAAGATTTGAGCAGAAGATCAACGATCAACGGCAAAGGGACTGGGTTTCTCTTCCTCTCTCTCTCTCTCTCTTTCTCTCTCAAATTTTTCCAAGAAAATGAAACCCACATGAGGGGCTTTGCTTATAACCAATGGGCTAGGTTCGGTGTGAAGCTAGCACACCCAAAATAATGTATTAGCCCCTTATCTAAAGGTCAAAAAAGAATGTTTCCAAATCCCAAGGCACATTTTGTATGCCTTGCCAAACGCGTACACATGGTTGGGCGTGTTAGTGTTCAAAAAAATTTCGGGTTGTTACATTCTTCCCCCCTTAAAGAATTTTCGTCCTCGAAAATTTACCGCGTGACATTTGGGGTCGGAAGACATTGACTCATTTATTCGAATACACATCCTTATACACTACAAAGCAACTAAAACATGGCTACCGTCAGTCGTAGTAATACTAGAGCATGAAATCACATAGAAGACGTAAGGAGATTGAAATTCGTGATAGGAAGAGAACACAATCCTTTCCCTGAAGATCTACACTATGCAGTGAAAAATCCATTTGCAGAGCTTTATACTAAAGATGTCCATTTTCTCATCAATCGGTGCTCCTTCAAGAGTTTAATGACAACACATCTATGGCTAGCCAGTTGACACATCCACACAGAATTATCCACAACCATTCCATAACATGCTCACAACTAAGCAATACAAGATATATGCACAATCAATTAAGTGCAACGTAAATCTACCGTCAGTGGTAGTACCAAATATGCTTCTCCTCTCCTCACAAAGGAAGTTGACTTAACTCGTCAACCTATAACTTATTCACATCCTTTATATCAGATTCGATGACTTAAAAATCAAATTTATTTGTCCACATTCTTTGTTACAAATTTTTGATGGATATTTTAATTTCTCTAGATTCTTAACATCACCTGCTTAGTAATAGTCCTAACAACCAGTCATCAATAATCACTTCTTCTTATAACTTGATCATTCTTCACAATTTAGTTAAGTGTATCTATGATAGTGGCGTAGCATTCATGAAATACTCCAATTGAAAACACATTCTAAGGACATTCATCAATTAAGAACCAAGGCAATAATTTAATCATCACTGGTGAAATCATACCTTGGATGATTTCATTGTTTGCTTCGGCGTCGTGTGCTAAGACGGCATAAGCTCAGCCTTGAACCGTAGGTCGAGAGGGTCTCTGTGCGATTGCCCGTGTCATCTGCCCTTTCTTTTTCTTAGGACAATCCCTTATCCTATGCCCTTGTTTGTCACACCTAAAACATGCACCCGTAATCAATCTACAATCTTCCGTCTTGTGTTGTTTCCCGCATTTTGAGCATGACTCAATCGATGCAGATGAAGGGGTGCGTGAAGCTGGTTGAACCCTCAACTGAAGTGTCGCAGTAGGGTTTGAAGAACGAAAAGGTCTCGTCGGCAGAGACGTAGGCGGTCTCGAGTATGTCATCTGAGCAGGCAGAGGAGGTGCTAACATCAAGTACCTCTGTTTCTTACACGTCTGCTCGGGAGCATAGGACTGCACTCGACTTGTTCTACTCAAATTTTTTTGCTCTCGTCTTTGTTGCATTTTCTCTATATCTTGTTCGCCTATAAGAGTCAGGTTCATAACCTCTGCATAGGTCTTCAGCTGAAACAGAGATAATCTTTCCTAGATATTCGGCCTCAAGCCATGCTTGAACTTCTTGGCCTCATGAGTTCTGTGGCTATGTGTTGTGGAGCAAATTTAGAAAGCCTTGTCAACTCGGCCTCGTACTCTCGTACGGACATCTGACCTTGTCATAGGTTGATAAACTCAACTTTCCACTGATCTCGAATTGCAGCATGGAAGTACTTCTCATTAAACTCCTCAACAAACCGAGCCCGGGTCCATGGGGCATTCGACGTCTCCTGTAGCTTGGTCCTTTACACAGACTTACACCAAGCATCTGTTGTTCCTCTCAGTGAAAGGAAGCCCAATTTATCTTCTCTTTTTCAGAGCACATAAGCACATGAAGGATCTTTTCAATTTCATTCAACCATTCATCCGCTTTGAGCGGATCGGCTTGGCCTTGGAAGCTTGGGGTATTCATTCTTCTAATCTTTTGAAATCCAGAAGGTGGGCGTCTCGCTGCAAGCTGGGCCATCGTGTCGACCATCGTTTCTAATAGCTGACCAATTTGTCTGTTGTGGTCTCCTCTTCCAAGAGGGGTGGTGTTCACCTAGGTGCTAACTCCCTCACCACCTGTCGCACCTCTGGTGCGGACAGTTCTTGGCCTACCTCGTGGAGGCATATTGACCTGTCATGATCAACGAAAGATTCAATCAAGGTGATCGTGAAAGTCCAGTCTAAGGTCCTACGGAATCTAAAGCCACTCTCTACAGAACCTAAATCCATAGTCTCTAATAGAATCTAATGTCATATCTCTAATACCATCTGTGATGAACTGATTTTTCCTTACACGAAATTTTGGGAAAGCCGTACCGTCGGATCACTTAGTATATCCACTTAGATGCGAAAATCAAAGCAAATATAATATATGGCAGAAATAAAAGATTCTATTCTACAGTCGAACATAAACTAAACCAAAATGAACCACCGATGATGGCCGACCATCACCTAAACAATGGTATAATCTACACAATATATACACAAAACTAATCCTATAGGTGTACCAAATTCAAAAGTATAAAATGTCACACTCTACCGAATCTAGAAGTATTGAACTATGGGTAAAAATCCTCAGGCGGCAGATCCTCATCTGCCTTTGGAACGTAGTTAGGATCCACCTCTAACCCAGGGTCCTGATCAAAACCTAAACCTGCGACATATAGTCAAGATGAGCTAACAGTTTAAACTTAGTAAGACAAGTTCAATGGAAAAATCATATCTTACCAATTCAAAGCATAGATTTGATGACTGAGTTAAAAAACAGTCTTCATATCCAATATAAAATTTGAAGCAATACTTATTTCAAAATCACAACTAAAACGTGTCATGTCATAGAACAGAAACAGTATCTAGAACGTGTCATATCAGAAAGTCATAAACAGAAGCAGAACAAATCATGTCATATACGGAAATAGAATGAATCAGATCATAAGCGGAAATAGAACGAATCAGATCATATGCGGAAACAGAACGAAACATATCAGATAATGAAAAACAACACATCGGATCAAAGCATCCCATAGTCGGAACATATAAGATAATGGAGAATAACGCTTCAGATCAAAGCATCCCATAGCGGGAACACGGTCAAAACCCCGGAGCCTCAACTCCTCTTTGCAATTGATGTGTTACCAAAGCATCATACCAAACATCAAACCAAGGCATCCCTTGGCGGGGAACAGAACATTTCAGATCACAATAACCAACGTGGGGCCAAAGCATCCCATAGCAGGAACAAAGCATTCGACTTTGGAACCTCAACTCCTCTTTGCCACTCATTTTATTTCTCTAGATTCATATAGTGTACAATACAAATTTGGAATTTAGAGTTCAACGATCACAAGTTCAATGACATGAGTTCGATGACTGAGTTCCATGATTTCAAGGTTCAGAGTTCAATGACGGAAGTTCAATGTTCAAAGTTCAATATAAAAAAGGATTTCAAATATTCAGATGCAACACAGATTTTATAAAATCAAATTTCATTCTAAAAACATAAGATTCAGTGTAAAATTTTCATCAAAGCATATGATTCAAATTCTAAAACATAACTGTGCATTGAAATTCCCCTACCTCGGGGATACGAGTCTCGCGAAAATGATGTAAAGCCCCTATGGATGAATCCAATCCATCATCTACACTTTAATATATTCAAAAATCATTTATTAATGTCTAATGAAGCATAGATGTCAACATCACACAATTTTTCCAAAGAACACTTCAAAACAAGCCAGTCAGGGAAAATCGTGCGCGCGATTTCACCTAGCACCCAAAAATCTCGCGCGCCACCAAAGCCAGTGTGATTCTGGCCAGAATTTTAGTGCGCATTTGACACGT
The DNA here is from genome assembly GCA_021018995.1 of Chloranthus sessilifolius. Classification (NCBI taxonomy): domain Eukaryota; kingdom Viridiplantae; phylum Streptophyta; class Magnoliopsida; order Chloranthales; family Chloranthaceae; genus Chloranthus; species Chloranthus sessilifolius. Next base: position 23,559,835 of record CM037597.1, on the reverse strand, counting down.
ACGATTTTTATTCGGGAGGCAATTCGCACGTGATTTTGTGCTAATTTGCGCACTCCGCTCGATTTCAGAAAGTTTTCCCTCTATTCTATTTCCCACATTTATATCTTGCTCTTTGGCAAAAATTTAAGGGAATCAAACCATCGATCTAATAATAAATGAGCTTAATTTCTCACCTCTTAAACTCGCGTAAATGACGCATACTATGAACAGTATCGAAATGTCGGCGCTTGCGCCACACACGTCCAAGGGGTTTGAAACCCACCCTCTCGCGATCGCCAATGGAGACGAATACAACGATCCAATCCTCTAAACATACACGACGAACTAAAGGTTCATACGCGAAGGCAATTTTGAGAGATCCAAGACATTGGGGTTTCAAAACAACGAAAAGAGGGTTTGGAAAGAGACGAAGCTCTCTCGCTCTCCATGGATTGCAACCACGTATAAGATCATTGCCTCTTGCAATGATCAAAGCGAAGGAAAGATTTGAGCGGAAGATCAACGATCAACGGCAAAGGGACTGGGTTTCTCTTCCTCAAGTTCTCTCTCTCTCCTTCTCTCTCAAATTTTTCCAAGCTAATGAAACCCACGTGAAGGGTTTCATTAGCTTTGCTTATAACCAATGGGCTTGGTTCGGTGTGAAGCTAGCACACCCAAAACAATGTATTAGCCCTTTATCTAAAGGTAAAAAAATGAATGTTTTCAAATCCCAAGGCACATTTTGTATGCCTTGCCAAACGCCGCACACATGGTCTGGCGTGTTAGTGGTCAGAAAACTTTCAGGTTGTTACAGCTTCCTCACATGGTGCCATGCAAACTTAAAAGTAAAGTTACCACTATTTTGAATTTTCCATCAAATCTTGTCATTCCGGCCATACGATAAAGAAGAGGCTAAGATTTTAGATTAGTAATGAAAATATTGTATTACACACTTTACAATTCTAAAATACTATTAAATAAACGACTCCATAAAAATCCCATAAAGTGTATTATAAAGATTCAACTTTGCAAGCAAATTCAGTATTTTGGAAGAATGCTTGGATTCTACATTTAAGTTACCAAAGGGGCCTGATGCACTACATACTAATAAAATGGTGCCACCTATACAGAATCAATGACCTGTTGCGAGTGAATGGATCGATGGCCTTATACCGACGTATTGTATATGTTTTCATACTCTTTAAAATATCCTATTTCTACTCAGTGCTAGTAGGAGGGTGGCACTTTTTTCGTAGGATCTTACTAAGTGTCTGTCATTTAAGCATTAAAATGGTTTTTAAATCATCTCACACCATTAATGTACCGTCAAAGTGATAGATCATAGATTGAAGTGCAACAAGGCTTATTCGGGCTTTAGGTTTGCTGAAATCGCCTACATCCGAAACCTATTGAAAGCTATTGATTGCTTCAAACAGATGATGAGATTGTATTTCACTCTAATCTTTCGCAAAATGAATCTTGAGACCTTGATCTTACCACCAGAGGGTCAGTTTTTTATTTCACGTCTCGCAGATCCCAAAAAAGGTCATAAAATCAAGTTTGAGCGTGTTGTGCGCTTGTGATTTTAGGACCAATTATTAGGATCTGTGGGACGTGGAATAAAAAACTCACTACCTGATGGTAAGATAATGTTCTCAAGATAAGTTTTGTGGAAGATTTGGGTGAACTATGATCTCCATCATCTGATTTCAAGTTGTCAATGGGTTTCACTAGATTTCAGATGTAGGCGCTTTCAGTAAACCTATAGGTGCGAACAATGGTACCAAATGGTGTTTTAGGACTTGTTTGGATAAAAATACAGGAAATGTAGGAGAGTAAAATAATATTCCTATATTTTCCCATGGATACCTAAGTTGTAAGAAATCATGGGATTCCTTTGTTTCCCTTTATTTTTCGTTGTTTGGATAATCACATTGCTAGCTGGGAAAACGCAGGATTAATCAAATCCTGCGTTTGGATACATATGCAGGAAATTGTAGGAAATAACATATCCTAACAAAAAAAATAGTCATAATGCCATAAAAGATCATCCAAACTAAAAAGCAGCCGCAATATCATAAAAATGACCATCCACAAAAATGATTATACTAGTTTACAAAAAAATAAAAATTCATACTATTACCTATGATGCCACAAAAAAGACCATCCACATAAATGATCTACAAAAAATGATCATCCATAATTAGCACCTGTAATCCCACAAACCATCATAAATAAAAAAAAAACTATTGTCCAAAAAAACTTCAATTATTTCACGGATGTACTTATTAAATATAAGAAGGATTTGGTCAACTATAAAGTAAAGAATGCAAAAAGTCCATCTTTTCATCTTCTTCGGTGGTCCAAAAGTCGAGTGCTTTGAGTTTATCTTGAATTAATATTTGGAATGCCACAAAAACTTTTTCTCGATTAATACCCTTCACTGACTTAATAGCCTCATTTAAAACTTTTGCCCTTGTGAATTCACTATTCATCTTCAACGTTGTGGCCAAATTTTCAACCACCTTTTCCAAGTTATCACAAGCATCCACTGCATCATCACTTGCTTTCCTCTTGTGTGTTAACCTTTGATCACTTGATGAATGCTCTGACCCAACTGTCCCAGTGGTACCCTTTCTAACTGACTTAGGAACATCCTTTCTAACTGACTTAGGAACATCCTTTCTAACGGACTCAGGAGTTCGCATATTTTCATAAATCAATTTTTCAACATCAGCAGATGAAAACTCATCCAACCCATCTAAGTTTGAGTAATAATTATCAATGGGTTGAGATTGAGTTTCTTTTATAGGCCCATCAACTCCTGTTTTTGTATTCCTACCGTTAGCTGTATCTTTTCCAACTATAATATCCAATTCGTTATATCTTCTTATTCTTTTATTCTGTCAAATTTTTTGTTATAGGTGAGTTTGTAAATAATTAAAATATCTACAAATGGATATAATAAATAATAATATTAAATATATTTAAAAAATAATAATAACTAATATTTATATTAAATCTATCTACTCATATACCTTAAAATAATCGTCCCAAATAGAATCTTCGGCAACTACCATCTCTTTGCTATCCAAAGTCAGTACAATTAAAGCCAAAGTTCCTTACTGCTAGTACATATTTCCTCCATTGCTTGTATTTATGATAAATGTTATCTTTAGTGACATTGATTCCTATCTTTTCCTTGATTTCTTTTGCAAACTGCATTGCAAGCATCCCGATGAAATTCATTATCAAGTTTGCGACCTTTCGCAACCTCTTCTACAAGTCCATCAATGGCGATATCGCACATTTCTTTTGTCCAACGGAGATTGATTATTTTAGATGGATCTTCAGAAGATGTTATTCCTATAATAAAACACTACAATATGTCGTCTAACATATTTATTAGTAAAACATATATGACTAGTTAAACAACATATCAACCAAACATAAATTAATAGGAAATATCACAAAACTCATCCACAATACAACAAAGGACAATGACACAAATTGATAATTAAGTAAATGTGAACAACTAATAAAGCATTACAAAATCATAAAACAAAAAACTCATTAAAAATTACTTAAACATCTAAATTAATTCGTTCATCGACAATTGATCAAAATAACATAGGTCAATCAATAGTTCATAAATTGTGTCATAGTATAGATCTAACTCTATAGTTTTAACGGTTCATTCATATAACCTCTACCATTGATCTCTCATATTTGCCCATTGTTGAACCGCTAGATTGCAGAAAATAATCTGAATACAGAATTTATTTGGTACATCACACAGTGCAGAAATCAAAGCAGATATGCATATGGCAGAACTAAAATCAAACCTCCATTTCTATATCAAGAACACGTAATCCAAGAAGCAAACTAAACCACCGATGATGGCCAACCATCACCTAAATAGTGGTGTACAATTGTACGTACAAAAACTAATACTATAGTTATACAACCCACCTAGATGCACCAAGTCAGAAATCTACAATCCCCAAAAGGTTACCAATGTTCACAAACCCCAACTATGGTAAAATTTTCAACGGAAGATCTCCTACTTAAAGTACACAAAATTGGACTCTCCTCGAGTCTGGTATTCTGATAAAGAGCCGCACTTATGACGTATAGTCGGGGTGAGCTAACAGTCTAAGCTCAGTAGAGAAAGCCAATGCAAAAATCATATCTTATCAATTCAAAGCATAGATTCAATGACTGAATTCAACAGTGGTTTTCATATCAAATACGAAATTTGAAGCAATACTTATTTCAAAATCACAATTAAAGTGTGTTATGTCAGAAAACAGAAGCAGTGTATAGAACGTGTCATATCAGAAAATCCTAAGCAGAAATAGAACTAATCATGTCATGTACGAAAACAGAGCAAATCGGATCATAAGCGAAAACAGAACGAATCAAATTAGAAGCGGAAATAGAATGATTCAAATTAGAAGCAGAAACAGAACAGTTCAGATCAGAGTGGAAATAAAATGGATCAGGTCAGAACATCGGATCAAAGCATAGCGAAAACAGAGCGAATCATAATGTCAAACATTAGAACATCGGATCAAAGCATAGCGGAAATAGAATGAATCAGAATGTTAGACATCAAAACATCATATCAAAGCATAGCAAAAATAGAACGAATTAGAATATCAGACATCAGAACAAAGCATAACAAAAACAGAACGAATCAGAATGTCAGACATCAGAACATCGGATCAAAGCATCAGAAACAAAGCATTCCATAGCGAAAACAGAGTAAAAACCTCGGAGCATCAACTCCTCTTTATCACCTATGTGTGACCAAAACATCATATCAAATCATCCCTTAGCGGAGAACAAAACATATCAGATCAAATCATCTCTTAGCGAGGAACAAAATATATCAGATCAAATCATCCCTTAGCGGGGAACATAACATATCAGGTAACACAATCAACGAGGGGCCAAGGCATCACATAGCGGGAACAAAGCATTCCATAGTGGAAACAGGGTAAAAACCTCGGAGACTCCACCCCTCTTCGGAGCCTCAACTTCTCTCTGCCACTCACTTTTCAGATTCAAATAGATCAGAATTCGAATTCAGAGTTCACAGTCAATGACGGAGTTCAACGTTCAGAAATTAAGAACGGGAGTTCAATGACCGAAAGTTCAAGGTTCAGAGTTTGAGTTTAAAAAGTCGGTGTTCATACTCATTTTTCATATCAGAATTTCAATTTCAAAGAGTTTAATATTTCAGAAAATTTGATGCAACTTTGAATGGTTCAATGCATTTAATACCCAGACGAAAATAGATTCTTAATAGTCAAAAGTATTTTAAATATGCAGGTGCAAACAGATTTAACAAAATCAAATCTCATTTAGTGCAAAATTACCATCAAATACGTGATTAAAATTTTAAAACATAACTGTGCATTGAAATTTCCCTACAACTATTCAGAGAATTCGATGCTCATTAATTCAAAATGAAATTTGCAAATCTAACTTCAAAGGGTCCAAATTCCATGTTCAAAAGATCACCATGCAAATTCTAATCACACATTCTATGAATCGAAATCAAATATAATTGTGCAATGAAGTCTCCCTACCTCAACTTCAAAGCCGTGCAGGAATGGAAGCAAGGTCCCATCGATAGCTTCTCGCCCTTAATCTATATCACAATTATGATGATGTCTTAACTACTAATAACTTTAATGTATTTAAATATTTTCTCAAAATTGAGGCGGAAATGGGTAAGTTCGTGCTGACTCAAAACTTGACCTAACTTCCTGCTCAATTTTAACCTTTAAAAATTTTAATTCATACATTTTTTAATTCATATAAGTTATAGGGCTCATTTTTCTCTTTCCAATGCCATAAAAATCGTACCAATCGGAGTTCGCAACAAAACGTTATGGCCAAAATACTAGGACTATGTTGGCACCTCAGTCCAAAATCGAACGATCGATTTTCCCAAGGCAAAAAATTTCGATCGTTCAATTTTCTCCAGAATTTTAACACTTCCCTGTTCTATACAATCCGATCGATCGGTTTTGATAGCTTCAAAAACCCTCTAAGCTTCTTCTTCTTCAATCCAAAACACCCAAAACTTATATACACGCATCCCAATCACCCATGAATCAAATTCAAACTAATTCTACACTATTAAAACATAAATTTTACCTTCAAGACTCGCATAATCAATGCACAAGATGAATGATTATCGGGAATAACGGCGCTTTCGCCACACACGCCCCATGGGTAACCCACCTTCCTGTGACCATATCGGAGTGCGTTCGAAGTTCAGACCTTTCACACACGCGGCGTACTTCAATAATTTGACGCAAGAAAAGGATCTTGCATGATCCACGGACATCGGGGTTTTGGAATAACCCAAAATGAAAATGGTTTCAGAGAATACGGAACCCTCATTTTTCATGGATTACGATCACATCGAGGATCGTCGGTCCCTCGCGGCACACAAACACACTAAAGTTAAACGCGTTGAAGATTGACGATGCCGATTCGAGCTCCGGATGGTTCACGACGGTGATTCTCCTCAAGCCCTTTTTCTTCCTCTCTCTCTCTCTAGAAACCCAAAAGGATAAAGCTTCCTTGAGAACTTTGTCTCTTTATTTTAAAGTCTTTCGCTTCCGCGTGAAGCACATACACTCGACTTGAGTGTTAATTTCTTATCCAAAGGCTTGGTTTGGCGTAAAGCACATACACCTAAACAAGGTGTTAACTATTATATAAACTAAACTTTTGGTTCGGTGTTGGGCTTGCACACCCAAACCACTGGTCACACGGGATTCGGCGTTACGCCAATACACCACCACGATATATGAGCTTTGGTCCAAAAGTCTTACACGAGGCTCAAACGGACCCGAAACGATCTCGTTTGAAAAATTCAAAATGGTGGCGCGTTTCTTAGTGGACACGCTCCTGATCAGGACCTATGGGTCCAGAAAATTTGGGTATTTTCCATTTCTTCAAAGGTTCTAGTTGAGGCCCAAATAGTTGGCCTAATTAGTCGACCCAACTAGTCGGCCCCAATAGTCAGCCCAACTAGTTGGCCTAATTAGTCAGCCCAAATAGTCTGCCCAACTGGTTCGCTCAAATAGTCGGCCCACATAGTTTGCGTATTCGGGTAGAGGCCTAAGTTCAAAAATTGGGCTTGATTTTGTGTGCAACATGCACAAACCCGCATACACTCTATATAGGGTACGGGTTGAGCTTTAATGTGTTTGGTTCGTACTCCCAATTATAACAAATAAGGTTTAAGGCCACGTTACCCAGGTTAAATGATTTAACTCGGGTCAAATTAGTCAAAAGGTCGCATTTTTGTCAAAAGTAAGTAATTCAACATTTACGAAAATTTAGGGTTATTACAGATAATCACTTAAATGATATCTCACTCCGCAATATGGGATAAGAAATCTAAGGATATTCACATTACCGACATCAACGACGTAGTATTTACCTGAAACATGTGATCAAATATGTTTTTGTTATGACTATAGTAGTGAAATCTTTATTATAGCAAAATAAACCAAGAGTCGGCTTAATACCATTTGGTAGTTTCAACCTATCTCCCTTATAAGTGAGTCGAGAAGCACTCGAGAATCTGCAGCCGATCCTTCCCAACCAGCAAGGACACATGTAAACTTCGTATCAAAGTCCACGACTGTCATCACATTTTGGGAGATTTCTTGCTTCCTATTACGAAAGCTGGGTCTACTCTCAACTGAAACCATTGCTGGGACGTGAGTCCCGTCTATAGCTCTGATACAATCCTATTTAAAAATTTAGAAATTCAAATGTAAACAGCTCTAACTTGAAAGAAGTTAAAATTATTTAATTTTGATTACCTGAAAGTACTGACAATGCTTTTCAGGCATGCGTTGAAGAACATTTGCTTTAGGTCCTTGGATATACTCTGGATACAAGCTGAGAATTGCGTATAACACTCGCCTAAAATGTCGACTAATAGTTTCCCGTGATCGGCTAAATAGGTAATGAGAGACTTGATTCCTGACATTATAGGCAAACATATGCAAAAATATTACCAATTGTTCTTCCATCGTGATTCCCCTTGTATGATTTAATTGCCCACTATCGCGTAATTTGTCTCTTAAATTGTAGAATGCAACTCTATTCATTGAGTTGATTTCGACATTCGGTGTCCTTGTCATTGATGATGCCATGTAAGAATGTTATCCTATGTTGAGCATTATATGAAGATGGTGACTTATGTATGTGATCTAGAAAAATCTCTCTAATAAGGACAACTGTAGCCGCACATGTTACAACAATGTGTTTATGTATGAATTTCTTACGTTTAGCCTCTCGTTCATTTGGCTCCATATTTTGTTCGTCAGACTCCATGTTCTGTTTTTCATTTGATGTAGTAGGTAAAAGTTTAAGTCATAGTATTTCTCCAAACAAGAGTTTCACGTTATTTGCAAAATTGGAATGAGGACATGCAATGAAATCCGAATATGATTTTGATTCTATTTTTAAAATTGGCATGAAGATATGCAATGATATTAGATGATCACAAGATGAGAAATGGTTAGGTACCCACCATTTATAAGCATAGTGGAGCTATAATAAATAAGTTTATGCTCACCTATAATAAATAAGTATGCCATGACATTCTACGTACATGATGGCATAGTTTTTAAATCTCGGAAGCCTTCATGGCTTATGTGATTTATATATATGCTATGACGTTTGAAACATACCCTGTTTTGACAGATGAGTTCAATTTGTGTGCTGTAATTTGGCAGCACTTTGATTACCCAACTCACACACGGATTCCTGGAGGGAAGCTTGGATTGAATAAAATAACTAACCAAAGCCAACACCTTACTTCATGGAAAAGTTTAGAAGACCCTGCTCCAGGGATCTTTAATCATGAATGCTTGATCTGATTGGTGTGCACGGAGTACCCCTCTAGAATGTGGTAATAATCCTATTTAGCGCTGCTGGATCGTCATGTTTAGGTGAACTGTAGTTCTCCACAGTTCACCCACTTCAACAGTGCTCAAGCTGTTTAAGAGCTATAAATAATAGCTGTGGAAACTTCTCAATGCTGTTGAGTGATCATTGATTAGGAATATTCTTTGTAAATAACTGGAGATTTTCTTAACTTCTTCTTTGGCATACAAATGTGTTCAACTTATACAATCACTTGGAATTTCTTTCGATCTTGTTGTAAGTTATGTGATGGGCAATATGAAAATGAATTTAGCTATATAACTTCGCCATTCAATTCTATATGCTACTGTTCTTTCAATCTTGGATTTTCACTATCTTGTCTATATAATGGTTCAGTCACGTAAGTGCTGGTATGAGTCACCTACATATTATTGAATGCAGGTATCTACTGAAGAGACGAAGCTAATAGAGATATCAAAGCTTCAGAAAACAGTGGAACTAGTGAATGTTTAGTTGGATGCAGCTAAATTGGCTACTGTGAATGAGGGTGAAAAGAATGCTTTGCTTTTAATTCAAATAGAATCATCAGTGGAAGAGAAAAAATATTTAGAGAGCAGACTTGATGGAATGGACAAATTGACTAAGGAGAAAGTGTTTTTGAAGGTGCGGTTTACCTTTTTTATGCATTTTGTTACCTAGTTGTCATACCTTGATGGTATTGTTTAGATATTTCTTGCCGGTTATCAATTATGAGTATTTTTCCCCTTAGGGGTAATGAACTTTGCCATCTGAATAGTGGTTGTTGTTGTTTGAAATGTTGGTAGTAGTCCTTGAGTTACAAGAAATGAGCATTATGATTCCAGCATATAATTACAAGATATGCTTTCTCTTTTCATCTGTTGTTTGAAATTGTACTCGGGATTGCGAGAGGGTTAGCCTACCTCCATGAAGGGACTGCATCATAAATTGTGATATCAAGCCGGAAAACATACTTTTGGATGCTTCGTTTTGTCCCAAGGTGGCAGACTTTGGTCTTGCAAAGCTCCTTGGCCGGGAATTCAGCAGGGTTTTGACAGCCATGAGAGGAACCAGAGGTTATCTTGCCACTGAATCCCAGCCCTTGATGGCCACCCTCAGGGATTTATCCCTATTGACTGGTACGTGTGATGTGCCGGTGTTGGACTTATCTGAGGACTTAGTGGGGTGCTCTAAGAGGCTGGATACCCTATTATAAAAAAACACATTCAAGGAGCTCCACTACCTAGGCCTCGCGTAACAGTTTTAGTAACAATGCCTGTGGGGCATGCCCTAGGGCCATAAGGGATTATCCATGGGTTTCCAAAGTTAACATTCTCGGGTCAAGGGTCATGCCATCAAAGTGGATAATGGTGCCAACGATCGGACAAAGTAATCTATTTGGTGGGTACCTAATATCAACGCATAGGATTTGGCCATCGACTAAAATATAAGTTGAAGCCTGTCATGTAAATTCACTATTGAAATATGGGTCTCATCTTTTTTGGCTAGCACATTTCATTGAAAACATGGTGTTCAAAGTTTAACATACAAAAAATCACGAAAAACAAGAACCATTCAAATCAAACCAGCCTCACTTATGAAATCAACAATGGAATAAAAAACAGATTACACCAATAGATTCGACACAAATAAGAAATCACTAGCAAATCCAATTCTAAGAAAACTAAGCCAATAAAAAGAAAGAAAAGGAAAAGATCAGGGTTCAAATCCCATGCTTAACTATCAATATTCATTGCTATCTCATAGCTAAAATTCGTTGGAGATGAGGAAGGAGTCAGAGTGCTGAGAAGATAGAAAACCGAGGGACCCACTCGCAATAGTTATCAAATTTTGATGGAAAATTGGATCATAGTTTCTTACCCTTCGTATGTCATCCAAACAACGAGAATGTCGAGAATTTGCTTGCTCCATATGAGTTTTCCCTTATTTCCCTTGAAACCAAACAGAGCTTTTAGGAAAATTTAAACCATTGGATCTATTGATTATAATATCAACTGTTGTCTTTAGTGTTGATGGCTAATATTAAAATCCATCAATCAATGGTTCGCATCTACTTATAGGCATGTTTCTTTCGACTAAGATATATTCTACAACTAAGAAGATATAGGGTACCTTTGTTTGCACCCACCCCATCTCTGAAAGCGCCCACGTCGCATGCCCTTCAAAAACATTGATTTCTTCAAATTAGATGATGGTGATCGTGTTTCACTTAGATCTTTCACACAACAGATCTTGGGATCATGTTACACCTATTAGACAATTAGTATTTTATTTTATGTGTCACAGATGCCTAAAAATGACTCTTGAATCATATAGCACATATCACGCTCAAACATGAATTTAGGGCCATGTTTTGGGGATCTGTGACACATGAAATAAAAAAATTGATCGCTTGATAGGTGAGACATGATCTAAAGATCTATTGTGTGTAAGGTAGGGGTGAAACACGATCTTCATCATCTGATCCTAAGAAATCAATGGTTTTATACGGCTCTACGACATGAGTGCTTTCAAATATACCCTAAAATATACTCCAATGATGGACTGCCATTTTGATAATGTAGAGTGGTCACATATGTGTGCCACATGAAATAATTATAAATCACATTTTAACATTGTGAGATTAAAAAATGGAGCCATTACTTGCACTCGGAAACTTGGCCCTTGCACCGAAGTTGAAGGACTTGGTATTTAAGGACATGTGACACATGAAAAATACAATCTGGGCCGTCTGATTTGAAGTTCATTATCAATAGATCCTTAATGCTTATGATTGGAGCAAAACACAATATAATATTTGTCATATGATCTACTATAGTCAACTGTTGAACCAGATTATAATCTTTGACTATATTTAATTACATGATAAAAATTATATCTCGTGTTAATCTTTTGCACTTAGCATCTTTAAATCATGGCCTTCAAACAAACGGTTTAGATGGTATTTTCATATAGTAGAGGTCACGAAACATGCAAGTCTTTGTTTTAAATTCCGTCCAAGGGCTAAGTTTCCAAGTGCAAATAATCGCTCCCTAAAAAAAATATTTTAATGGTGTAAGATCAGTTAAACACATTTTTACTGTCTACCCAATAGATGGCGTACCGTCACATGTTTGATTCCATATGGCACACATTCAGAATTGTGTACTTGAACCCACCGGGCCATCAAAACATGGATCACATTCACTTTTTGAGATGTGTGCCATGTGGAGTTAAAATCTGACCGTCTAATTGTAGCCCATGGTCTCAAGATCTTGGACAATCTCTGACGTTTATAAACTCTTAACTGATGTGGCTGTAACAGAAGAAAGGGTGTGGTAGTAAAACTTCTCTTCTTTCAAGATGGGTGGTGCTAGAGCTCCAACAGAGCCGAGCCAGCTCGACGGCTCAGCTTGGGTCGGCCCAAAAATGAGAGCTTTTGCTTTCTTAATGTCACGACCAAAAATTCTACCCCATCCCGAGGGTCTAGAATTTCGAATTATGACTCGCACATATCCCGGATATGCTAAGCGGACATATACTTAATCAGAGTTATCGCACAAATATGGTTCCACAAAATCCGTGAAAACCAACACATAAAGGTAGAAATAAAAGCAATCATAAATACTAAAATAAAAGTAATGAATCTGAATAATCCACCAATAAAATAATAATGAAAGTCGGAGACAAATCCGATAAAATGAAATCATAAAATCAATGATAATAATAAGGACAAAATCTACTACCAAGTTTGCAATGATCAATATGTGGCACTCGGATTGAAATCAATACCGTAACCCTCCTGGTACTAAGCTCTGTCGCCCTCCCAAGACTCCTAGTACTCAACGCCCGCGGGATCAATGAAATCAGCGTCAGTGGGATTTGGATGACCGACCTCTACTTCATCAACGTAATCACCTGCAACTGTTAGATTGTCGTGGGATGAGTTTACTTAGTCACGTAAATTCAGTGAGATACACCACCAATCCACCCCATTCTACTCAGATGCATTGTGGGTGCATCTTGTGAATGATAAACATATTATCTTAAAGCAGATAGCAAGAGAAAGACAAAATCATATATATATATATCGTAAAACTCATATCATATTATAAATGCAGGACCATGATCTAGACACTCATATCCTAACGTACCTTACTATATCTCATAACATATTATATCATGTCTTATTATCATTCTCGTACATACGTTTGTACATCGCATGAGCGTAACTAACATACTCATAAAATTCTAAACGATCTATGTCAGAGTCGCTGCTCGAGCTACTGTGGGAGGGTCAACATAGTATTATATCATCATATCATAATGCCATCGTGTCATACTCATACTCTATCATCTATCCAATGAGGAGACATAATGGCCAAATTGACTCATAACATACTCATACTCATAATCTCTCCTAGAGATCCGTCTTGGCTGAAAGACGTTGTTGCCCTTACGATAGCTATGCAAGGAACGACACGTACAGATACTTAAGTTCTTAATTTTATGCTGGCCTACACAGTGGTGTCTTATTATTATACTCATATTATAACTTATCTTATCTCCTACTCATATCTTATCGTACTCTTATACTTAATTATAATATAAGCTATAGTGGAGTAACTTTCCAAATCGTGCTTCCCAAGAAAAATATTTCGTAATAACTTAGATGTACTTTGTGTGATAGGCCATACTACCATAGAGGATTACATCCGTACATGGATGCCAATATCGCAAATTCTACGTGACCATAAAAAAGACCTCACTACAGCTAAAATCTATGGTCGAACCTCATAACTTATACTATCATATTTGAACTCGGGGTATTTGGGTTACCGTATATGTCACAGTAAACGAGGTTATATTAAATTTGCACTCACCCGACTCGTTATGGGTCCCATTCCACTATGAGTTGTAAGGCATGCAAATATGATGTATTCTTCACTTTGATACCATCTCAGTGAGTCATCACGTCCAAACGTAGGTATGATTTCATACACTCTCGTACATATGTCCTAACTTACTTATAACTCATATAATGTAATTCAAGATGGAAACACAGAAAGTCAGACGTACAGAAAGATTTACATTAGATTTTCTTATGTTTATATATATACATTTATTTACACATATTCTAATACAATATAGAATAGGGTAGTTATAAGTGTATTCTCGATAACGGGAAGGTCGGGGTTCGATATTCATGAGGTATCGAATTCCTAACATTTCGTGTTATCAAAGTGATCGAGTTGAAGCGATAAAAGTGATATTTAAATATATTATTATTATAGAATATTTAAATTAAATATTATTATTTTAAAAGTTAAGTCCATCATGACCATCGATCGAAAAGTGCAAGTAATTAATGTGCACTAAGTTTTGGTCGTGTAAATGTAGAATTTATAGTGTAATTAAGGTTGTTTGTTCGGAGGAAAATCGATTGATTAGTTTTGAAATTGATTAATTGGTCTTAAATATATTATATAAACTATTTAATTCAGGTACAGATCAATCGATCGATTTTTGGTGTAAATTGGTTGAATTTAAAATAATTTAAAGTATAGTGGTTTGATTATGTACAGAATCGATGGATTGATATTAAAGTGTCGACCGATCGATGCATCACGCTAAGGAATTTTGAAACAAGGCTTTGTATTCCTTTTTTATGTTATTAAATTAATAAGGTTCTTAAGTACCTTTGTTTGTGTAGAATATAAAAAAAATATGCATCCTTCATTATATAATATATTATTAAGTATATAATATAATTTAAAGGAGCACATATATTAATTATATATTAAAATAATAAGGTATATGTGCTTTTATTATAACATAATATAAAAGTAATGATTATAATATAAAGGTGGTGATTGTAAGCAAGATGTTTGACCCGAAGCGTTGACTTATATTTATGGAGATGTTTATTTCTAAAAAAAAATAAGCAATTGTTAACAATTTCTTAATTTTCATTTGTTTTAAAATTGCATTATTTACACAGTTTCGGTAGGCAATGAGAAGGGCATCTGATGTCATTTCACGTTTTCAAAATTCAATGACATTGTTATACCCGTGAGCTGTGTAGGGGGGAGTTGGTTGAATAGGACTTATAGTGGCATGCCAGAGATTTTTCCTGATAATGAGGAACATATTAGTAATTTTATTCTAAAAAATCTTTTTGTAATAATAGTAGACTAGAGATAATAAAAGAAATTGAAATAAAAGAGATGAATCGCGTGTCTTTGGGATGCACGTGTACACTCCTTGCTCAATATCTAAAGATGCCCTTTTTATTTTATAATACAAAATAGATAATAATCATTACTTGAAATTAAATAATATATTATAGCCTTTTATTTTTATAATATAAAATCAAAAGTAACTATTGCTTGTAATTTAATAATATAGGTAAGTAGTATGTTAGTATAATTATAACTCCGTCCTCAATCAATTTCCACATCACAAGCAGTTCGGTATCTTGTGTCAGAAACCATTCCGTCTATGACTGAAACACAAATTCGCCCATTGATATTTTGAGCGGATCCGAGTTCCAATATATATATATATATTTATTTATTTTAATTTTAATTTTTTTTCAGATCTTTTTCCCTCTTCAATAACATTCATCTAATGGTTATTTTGTAATGGATAAATGTGTAATAAATATTTAATCCTTATGATTGTCTATTGAAGTTTGCTCTCTCTCTCTCTCTCACAGCAACCATTAAAGGTCTTTTTCACTCGCCTTAATAAACAACTACTAGCACGACAATTGACCAACCAGTCAACACCTATGCTCCTCTTAATCAATATTCAGCACATTAAATTTAAACACCTTTTTCTCCAATCAATCTATTAAATCCAAAAGGACTGATCGATTAAAAGATATTAGAGCTTTCATTTATTTAATTTTATTAAAGCTTTCATCTTATCTTCCTAATATTATAAAAGCACCATGACGGGTTCTATTTTTGTGAATTTTGTGTTTGTACATCTTTGGGAACAAAATACCCCTAAGCTACTCTATCTACACTCATACCAACCAATTTAACCCTATTTAACTTAATTTTTATTATAAACTAGTAAAAGTGTACGTGGATTGCACGTGTTGATTTAAATATGGAGAGACTATATTTGTCATAACCCCAGATTTTTGAAAACCATACACATCACATACCATGCAAAATACCACACTTCATACGCAAGTATTAGTGTCTCACAAGGAAACCAAATTAAAACTACGTATACACACTTACTGTGTATATGTGAAATTTTGTAGCTTTCACTATATAAGTGAAAGTGGGGAGGAGAGTCTATCCTACGTAACCTAAATCAACCTAGATAGAAAGAAGAAAAAATAGAGAGAAAAAGGAGAGAGTTTAGAGGAGAAGGTTTATAAAAGAGGTGAGGTTCTTAGTCTTTCCATAGAGGACCTTGAGGGCCTCACGATTGAAAGAAGTTGGATCAAACAATAGGGGGACCGTCGAGTAAGGTATGATTTAAATGTTTTCGAATATTTTTAGTAGAGTTTAAACTAGGGATCGAATGATCTTAGACACTATTAATCCTCTCATGAGGAAGAGGATAATCTCTGAATGAATGGAGAATATACACCGTTTCGTGGCTCGCTCGAGCGGTAAAAATGGTTCGCTCGAGCGAGGCATCTCTTAAAATCCCAGATATCTCAAATAATAATCGCTATAGCGATGAATAGTGCTCGCTCGAGCGATGAATAATAATCGCTCGAGCGATAAATAGTGCTCGCTCGAGCGATGAATAGTGATCGCTCGAGCGAGGATTTACAACCGCTCGAGCGAGGTCAAGTGCTCGCTCGCGCGAGGCTACATAACCGCTCGCGCGAGGACTTCCTTCCAGCTCTCTAAATTCTTTTGGGTATGATTCATGAGAACTGTGTTTTCAAGGGGTCTAAGGACCTTCTGAGTAAAACTGTGTCTCATACAATATAGGTTCAACGTGGGTTGTTGCGCATAAGTTTCTGCGAGAAAGGAACGCGTCGGATTGTGTTGAGGTAGGGAATATTCTTGAAACATGTGCATTATTCTATCAATTCATATATGTAGTGTAATTCAATTAAATAGTCAAGTACTGCATGATCATTATGAAAAAGGGTGTGTGAGTGAGTTTCAAACGTGATAGTCTTGAGGTCCCCAGGAGACGAAAAATTATAAAGTAAACATCTGAAGGATGCGATGGAATCAGGGGCATCCCAGGGATGCAGATGAAAATTAACAGTGAAACGGAAGTAATGTGATAAGGCCTGATGTAATATAATTAGTACAATCACGGTGAATAACTATATGTAGAGCACATTCGATATTTTTATTATTTAAGGTTTGATTAGAATACCCCACCGACGTGGTGGGATACCCACGACTGACTCGGCAGGATATCCGTGACGATGCGCCAATCCGTACATTCATAGCACATCCTGTGGATGTAGATTTAAGAATAGACCCCGCCGCCTATGAGAAAGGGTTGGGCGTATTCCTGTGGAATACATATAACAACTGTCTAGTTAGACGACGATGGCGGGTATTCCATCGGGGCTCGATGCTATATTGCTCGGGGACTACTTAAGTTAAGATTTAAGTGATTAGGCAAAATTCACAACTAAACCAGTAAGGAGATTAAACAAAACCATGCAAACTAACAGTCGAAATCATTATTTTTATTCCAGTTATTTCAATTATTTTCCATAAGTGTTACTCGATAATTTATGCTTTTAAAACCGCTGACATATGTGTGAAGGTTAATCTATATGTTCTTTTTGTTTCCCTACGGAGCTAGGATATAGCTCACCCCCCTTAGACTATACGTCGCAGGTCCAGGACTAGCGGCAGCAAAGACTTCTGGAGACACTGATCCAGGGGATTCGGATTACGTGTCTACAGAAGAGTCAGAACCTCCTCCTGAGGAATTCTTCTAGGAAACCCACTGCATACTTTGAGAGTGAGTTGAGAGTATTAGGTACGGCTTGGTATGTCAAGCCTCTTTATTCGAATGTATTTAAATACCGTTTCTTTTGATCAAACGTCTAGGATGAACAGTTATCACCAATGGTTTAGGTAAGTTCTTATGCCTATGAATTGGTATGGGACAAGGAATGCCTTTCGATACCATGATTATTTATATATGAGAACTTGTTTAGAGTAGCTACGTGCGCCCTAATTACAGTTTTGACTTATATATACCAATGTATCGTAAAGAATCCAAGGCACGGCCTAGAGGGTCGTGCTGATGGCACGAATTTCTGGGTGCCAAAATTCGGGCTGTCACAACATTTAAATTTCTATCATATGATTCAACACAATGAATAGCTATCATCATCATATTCAATAATTGACCGCTTTGAATCATATATTAGAGATTATGTTTCGTGTCAATCTTCTACATTAGAGATGTTTAGATCACGACCTTTTAATTAGATGGCTTAGATGGTGTTTCCATCTAGCATAAGTCCCTAAAATACCAAGACTTTCTTTTAAAGGATAACTCTATCTACACCAAGCAGATCTCTAAGGGCAACATAGTCGAAAGTCAATGACTGATTTAAACAAATGGATCTTGAGATTAATGATATACCACCATAGGTTTTATAGCTGGATTGATTTTTATTTCAATGATCTTCATTGTCTCATTGGACACCCATGATGACAATCACTTTGAGATGTGTGCCAAGTGGAATCAACATCTGACTGTTTGGTATGAAACCATGATCTCAAGATCTAATATTTAAAATATTGTAATGTAAAATGATCCTTATCGTCTGATTCAAAAACATTCGATTGCATTGGAAGAAACTTCGGTTGCAAAAACCCCCACCCTAAGTGACTTGACCTGGAGATATCCTAAACGAGTAAAAGAAGTCCTATTTGTATAAATAAGAGTTCGATTTTTGTGATGGCTCTTATCATAAATTAGATATAAATTCTAAATATAAAATATATATACAAGGACAGATAGGGTGATTAGAGGTAGCTAAGGTTAGTTTAGGGTAGTTTAAAAACCAAAGAGCTAAATTGACAGAAACTGTCTAACTCTTATTTTTGTTTTTAATAGTAGTATAGTAAAAGTGGTGCACGTTGCACGTGTTATATATATATATATGCCGGTTCCGTCCTCTAGGGGAGGACGCTCAAGCGTCCTTTAAGATCTCGTGGAGATTAATGTGGCATCCAAAATACTATTTGGGTGTGATGAGGAGCATAAGGGAACGACTTAGATCAATTTCCCAAAAAGAGATTTCAAAAAACTTCTTCTTAAGGCCTTTGTCAAAGTTTGATTAATTTTAATGATTTAAATTTCAAAGCTCAAAAAATACATGGTGGAGATGAGTTTCCAAATTTTTTTTACTAAATATGATCTAAGCAATGCACTTGTGCTTTGTGTGCGATCAATTTGGTGTGTATATATATATATATATATATATATATATATGATTTTTTTTAAATAGTTTTATGAGCACTACAAATAATTTTACAAAATAATCATTTTTTATCTTAATGTGAGACAAAATAAATCATGAGATCATGGTCCTATCATCATATGTACAAGATTTGATTCCATGTGACAAACCTCTAAAAAATGATCCGTGAACCATATTTGATGTATGCCCACGATCATACTCATATTGTGGATCAAAATATGACTATCTGATGGTAGACCAATGATTCCAAGTTCTATTATGTTGAAGATTTGGATGAAAAAAATCTTTATCGTCTGATTCAACTCAGATTTCATATAGTTAACCAGTTGACTGTTTTGACTTGATAGTGGAGATCGTTTTTGGTCACAATATTCGAGACAATAGATATTGATCTTCAAAACAATAGAACTTGGGACTGTTGTTCTACCATTCGACAGTCATATTTTGATCCATATGACGCACATCCCAAAATATGAACATAGTCACGGGCGTAGATCATATGTGGTTCACGGATCACATTTGACTTGCAAGTTCTATCATTTGTTATTTCATTTTATTAAATCAGTCTTGAAGTTATTTATTATTTCACTTTATTAAATGTTTTTAATTTTTTGTTAAGTGTACTACTAAAAGATAAATTATTTGGTATTCTAAGAATAAAATTTAATATTAATATGCAAATAAAGAATAAACTAATGATCTATAAATTTTGAAGGAGCTTTGCAAATAAATTGAAATTATTATAATTTTTGTATTTTTAATGTATAATAAATTCTTGTTGATCATTTAATCATAATCAAATTTTATTGATCAATTTGAAGCGAAATGATTTCTCTTAAGGGATAATTCTTTTAAAGAGTTAGTCTACAATGGATGTCCACTCATCATGGGCGGTAAATCAATCCAGTGTAATTGTGTGATGCGCACGGACTTCCAAGCATTGACTATCAGATTCTGAGAATTGGAGTAAGATGAGGTATCGGTTTAGGTTAAGTTAGGTTGAGTCGACCAAGATTTTAGGGCCATTTTTTTAATTTGTGCCACGTAGATTAAAAAACTAACCGTTTGATAGTACATTCATGATCTCAAGATTCATTATTTCGAAGATTGGAGAGAAAAACAACCTTCATCATCTCATTCAAAGCAGTCAATGGTTTTTGGTATAGGTGCCCAACAAGATTCCATGGGTGATACTAAAGTTATCCATAAAAAATAGGAGTATTTTATAGGGTTGGGTCAGGTGTTGAGTCAGATTGGCTTGAGTACACCATCAGGTTAGGCTAGGCTGGGCATTTATGATTACTCAACCCGACCTGAGCGGTATTCATAAAGGACGGGGCTGTGATTTAATAAGAGAAAATTAGTTATTGTTATAAAGAGAAGAGGTCTATTTGAGAAATGTATTTTAGAGGGAGAAAAAAATTGGAAAATTTTATGGTCAATATTTTAAGCACAAGGAGCCGGGTTGAGAAGAAATAAAATTAAAGGTGCCATATTTTAAAATAACTAATATAACCATCTCCCTATCTAATAACTAATATAATATAATCATGTCTGTATCTATCGTGCTTAATTGGGAATGGTTTGAAGGTACCTTTATTTACAATCCCAAGATTCTCCCTTCTCAACCTGATTTGGGGGCAACCTGTTTGGGGGACCGTTGACAGTTTGGAAGTAGACAATGGAGATCATTTTTTGCCACGATCCTTTACCAAATAGATCTTCAGATCATGGGCCTACCATCAGATCGGACTTGGATTCCAGATGGAACACATTCCCGAAAGTGAGTATGATCATGTGTACATCAAATCATAATCAAAATTTTTGGCTCGCTTTTCAAGATATGTGTCATGTGAGATCGAAATTTTCGTGTTTATTGATATGCCCATGACATCAAGATCCATTTTGTGACTGGGTTGAATTAGACGATAGAGATCAATTGTCATCCCAATTTTCTATATAATTGAACTTGAGATCATGGGCATGCCATCAAAATGGTTAGTTTTTTATTCTAAGTGGCATCGAACCCAAAAAGTGAGTCAAAAATCTTGTGCGACACTCAAACGTGATTTTAGATTCACATTTTGGGATTTGTGTCATGTGATATAAGAAATTGATGGTCTAATGGCACACCCATGCTCTCAAGATCTTGATCAGGGCATACATAAACGAAGGTTCTTGCCTACACTAAACACCCATTGCCTGGGTTGAATTGGACGATGGAAATCGATTTCATCCCAACTTTCCACAAGATTGATCTTGAGATCGTCGGGGTACCATCAAAACTATCAAATTTTTATCCCACATGGCACGAATACCAAAAGTGACTCAAAATCATGTGGGACACATCACGCTCAAATGTGATTTAGATTCACTTTTTGGGATTTGTGCCACGTGAAATTAAAATTTGACATTCTAATGGCAAGATCTAGCGGGTGAAAGATTTGAATGAAAATTGATCTCCATCATTTGATCAACTCAATCAATGGGTTTTTTATGTAGGCGTTGTTAGTAATTGGGTAGGCTCATACAGAGCTATCCAACACAAATTTACTTTGGAGGCCATGATGTAAAGATCTTTGATGCCAAAGGTTGGCACAAAACATGATCTCTACCATGTGATTCAACACACTCAAAGCTCATATGATGATACACCATTGATCTCCCCATTGATGGTGTGAAAGATTGAAACAAAAATCGAATCGTTCTATTTACACCTACCAAATTTTTAATGGCACCATAAACGAAAACCATTGATTTCTTTGAATCATGTGGTGGAGGCCATTTTTCATCCCAATCTTTTACATAATGGATCTTGAGATCGTGGGAGTATTGACTGTAGCGCTGTCAATGGGCCGGGTCGGGCTTATGCATTGGCTTTAACATGGTCGGCCCAAGCCCTAGCGGGCTAGGGTCAGGCTAAAGCCGGGCTTTGAGCTTTCGAATATTATCATTTTTTTTTTTATTCTTATGCTATTAAAAATATATATAATACCATTATTAAATAATTTTAAATATAATTTATAATATGAAATATGAAAGAAATATAGCTCTATTTCTAAAATTATCAAATTAAACTTCTCCTCTATCTATTTATTAAAGAATGATCTAAAGGTTAAAAAGAAGGGCACATTTGATAAAATAAAAATAATATATATAAGTTCGGGTCGGGCCTTCCCGTATCTTACCCCAGCCCTAAATTTCGGGACTTTTATTTTAAAGGTCCAAGCCCTATTGTAGGCCCCTCAAAATTTGACCTTAGCCCTAATATTTTGGGCTAGGCCAGCCCTAAAAGCCCATTGACAGTCCTAATTGACGGTCAATTATTTATCCTATGAGGTACACATTCCAAAAAGTGATTAAAAATTACAATTGAGCATGATGTATGCCACATGATTTTCGATTACTTTTTTAGATGATCCATTGTATAAAATATTAAAATTGTTTTCACACTATTTCAATATCAAAAATACCCTTTTCAAAATATTCATGATTACCTCTTTAGCCCAATAAAAATTGATCAGACTTTTAATTGAATTCTAATTATACTTATGATTGCAAAAAAATAGGACTCGGTTGGAATTGAATTGCAGATAACTTGAAATCAAGCCAATTCTACCTACTTAGCCTAAATATGATGGATAATCTGATAGGATTCTTACCCACTCATCAAGAGGAAAAGGGCACACTCTTTATCCAATTAGATGAGGGAAAGGGCTACCTCTTAGTGCAAATGACATAATTACAACAATAACACTATTCTTGGTCCCTCTATTCATGAATTCAGCCTACAAATATTGAATTCTAAAAAAGTTTACTAATTTTACTCTAAAGTCTAAACAACTTGCTAAAGTAAGATAATTACTACTAATTACTTTCCTATACATATCATATATGTTTCTTGGTTATTACTATCAACTAACCTTTACCCATTTTAATATAACTAAATACGTACCTTCGATAAAAATATAGTATATGTTCTCAATGATAAAATTATAGCTATTACCAAAAAGGCATTAGCCCCACTTAGTATACTCCCTCCATTGTGAAAAAGTAGGCCATGAGAGAGTAGGTCGTGGGTTCGATACTTATCCTCCACATTGTTTTCTAATTTTGTCTTCACAAGGCGGGAGTTAGGTTCTATTAATTAACCCTCATTACTGTAGTTGGTGCTCTTTCATACTACTCCGTAACTGTCATATGTCTATGCGTGTCTGCTCCTCGGTTTTTGAGGCTGTCTCGGCCGAATGGCCGTATCAAAAAAGAAAAAATTATAGCTATTTACAGTACTTAAGTTTGTTAGTTCACTCAATTTACCAAAGATTGGACCGAAATACAATCTCTATCATATGATTTATGTTAAAATCAGTAAATTAATTATATAATAGGCTTTGATTGTGTTGAATCAGATGCTAGAGATCGTGTATCTTGCCAGTGCCACATGGAACACGGTCTAAGCCACCTGATTTAAAGGCCATAATGTAAGATCTTTTATGCCAAAGATTTAAACGAAACACAACCTATATAATCTGATTTAACATAGTCAACCATTAAATTGTATGATAGGCTTTGATTGTATTGAATCAGATGCTAGAGATTGTGTATCATGCTATTACCACATGAAACTGATTTAAAGGCCATGATGTAAGATCTTTTATGCCAAAGATTTGAATGAACCACAATCTATATAATCTGATTTAACATAGTCAACCATTAAATTTGATGATAGGTTTAGACTGTGTTTTAGGGTTTAGAGTTTAGGGTTCAATCTTTGCCATCAAAGACCTTTAGATCATGGTCTTCAAATATTCAGCTTACATCACATCTCAAAAATACCAAGCCTTTCTTTTTAACTCATGTGCAACGTACAAATCTGGTATCTAAATTTTAGCTCCATTTACAATACATGTCTCTCTTTAAATAATATTTGACTTTTAAAATAAGAATTTATAATAGTAAAGACTTTTTTTTTTCTTTTTCTTCTTTCGATAAGCTTATAATATATTTATTTTAATGTTTAATTGTGCGTGCCCTATGTTTGTTTTGTCTTCAATTATATAGAGTAGTTTTTTCTAAATTTAAGATGAGATTTTGGTTTCAAAACAGCAAAGACTCTTTAATCTTCTCACTTATCTTATTACATGGCTTTCTAAATAAGACTCCATAACATCAAGGGTTCACCTTGAGGATGCCTTCAGATGCTGGATCACGGATGAGAAGCTTTTGCTTTTGCTTTGATTAACAAGTCTAAGTCGATTAGCTTTTCACTGAGATCCTAGACTGGAGAAATTGGCTTGGATAAAAATTCCAACCTAGCTGGTGGGTTGGTCCCTGGTGGGTTGGGACTAGGATCGCCTAAGGATGTCGAGGGGGAAGAATGTTGTAACCATAGTTACCAAGTTGGAAATGTGGAAAAAATGGGCAAGGGAAAAAAAGGGAACAGTATCGGAAAAAAATCGGAAAAAAAGGGAACAGTATCGGTAAAATCGGAAAAAAAAAAGAAAAAAAATTGAGGGATCAAACCCAACCCGAAACCCTTAATTCGATCCTTATGATTGAATTTTTCATGAAAAATTCTTGATAGAAATACATTTAAAAAGTAAAAATCGGGTTTTTTTCAATTAATTGCATTTTTTGAAAAAAAACTTGTTTTAATCGTGAAAGGAACAATATTTCAAAAATTTGTGATTAAAATATAATTTTTTTTAAAAATTGCAAAAATTGGTAACTATGATTGTAACAATGGGGACATGGCCCTTTTTAGGGTGGGCATTGTTATGAACCTGACCATGCATTACCAATGATAATGTAAAATATACTAATATTCTAGGATAGATATCAACTGATTATAAAACCCAATCACATGATCAGACTTCACGTAAAGAAGCACGAGCAAATGTATTATCACTACAAAAATTAAGACTTAGTGGCGGCAAAAAATTGTTGCTATTAACAAAAAAACTATTAAGACTATTAGCGGCGAGGGTATTAGCGACAATTTTTTTATTAATAGTGACAGTTTTGACTGCCGCTAATAATCTTATTTTTTGTAGTGTATGTACTTGAACCTAATCTCTATGTTACATTGACATGAAGGATGGTACCATGTGCCACTAAAATAATGCTGTGTTTTCTGTGAGTTGCCATGTTTAATTTTAAATATGGGTAAATGCATAGTAGATAATAATAGTCTCCCTTAGACATAAGGTGATTTTTAGTAGGGTAGACGTATTTTCAAATGAAGATTCAATCTTTATGATATGGAGTTTGCATCGTTAAAACTATTGACTAACTAGAAGCATATGATGGAAATCATTTTCGTCCAACACTTCCATGCAATAGATTGTGAGACTACCTATCATGTAGTAAGATGTTCATTCCAAGTGTAACACATTGCCAAAAGTGACCCGAGAACTATTCTCATGGTATTCCATTATTACTAATTACTTTTAGGGATGTTTCCCATGTGAAATCAATGCCTAATAGTCCGATATGCGAACAATGATCTCAAGATCTATTGCATGGAAGATTGGGATAAAAAACCATTCCCATCGTATGATTTAAGGTAGTCAACAATTTTATCATTAGATCTGACTTGAGTATAATTTATGTAGAATACCAGTACTCCTTTTAGGATTAAAAAAAGATCCGAAAAATAATATGTGGTCGATACCAAAAAATTAAACTTGCTTTGACATGTGATGTTTTGAAAATAGAGTTACATTAGGAGGCTTTAGAATTTGCACTCATATTTGTATTAGAGCACGTAAAAAATAAAAATAGACTTGATATTTTGTAATTTGTAATTTGCGCTATGTAGAACACCATCTAAGCAGTCATATTTGAAGTCCATGATGTAAAGATCAAGGTGCTAAAGATTGCCACAAAATGCGATTTCTATTAGCAAATTCATCACAATCAAGTTCTATCATTTGCTGGTTGATTGTGACGAATGACATGATAGAGAGCATGTTTCATGCCAATCTTTGGCATTAAAGATCCTTACAACATGACCTTCTAATAAGAGGATTTAGATGATGTTCCACTCAACAGTGATCATAAAAATACTAAGCCTTTCTTTCTAAACTATGTGCCACATTGCAAATCTCATATGCAAGTTGTGGATCTCTATAGTGAAGTGCAACATCAATTTTTAGGGAAGTCAATAGCTCAATTGGTATCCCCTTCCCTTGTGGAAGCAACTGGTGTAAGTTCTAAACCTCACGCCTGCTCCTGCCCTTTATGAGGGTTTCCTCCTAGTGTGATGCCAAAAATGGATCCTCTCTGTGTCCAAGTTTGCATAGGCAATACATCTAGGCTATCTATGCTGTATGACATCCTAAAAAAAAAAAAAGCCTAAAAAGATATTTTAAATGAAAGACTTATCATTTGATCACTTTTCGAAGGTCTGTCACGTGAAATCAAAATTTTACCATTTGATGGTTTGACCATGAACTCAAGATTTATTGTGTCAAAGATTGAAACGAAAATGAAATTGTCTGATGATATGACCACGATCTTAGCCCTCTATTCGACATAAAAGATCTTGAGATTATGGGCATACCATCAGACACTCAAATTTTGATTCCCAATGGCACACATACCAAAAAACAAATATGATCATGGGCGCTCATCAAATGTAGTTCTTGGATCACTTATCAAGACATCCATCATGTATAATTAAGATCGTACCGTCCGATTGTAGAACCATGATCTCAATATCTATTCCCTCGAAGAGTGGGACGAAAAACAATCTCCATCGTTGATTCAAAGTAGTCAAAAATTTAAGCATGTGAAACCCGAGTTAAGGCTGCTTCGAATACAGACAATGGAGATTTTTTCATCCAAATTTTTGTCATAATTGATCTTAAGATCATGGGACCATCAGGTGGTCATATTTTGATTCCAAGTAGCACACATCAAATGTAGTTCCAGATCACTTATCAAGATTTCTGTCAGGTATAATTAAGATCTTCTTGTCCGATGGCCGGACTATGATCTCAATATCTATTGTCTAAAAGATTGTGAGGAAAAAAAAAATTATAACAAAACTTACTCGAGCTCGATGGAGCTGAGCTAGAGCTTAGACTTTTCAAACTCGAAGGGCTTAAAGCCAAGTTTCAGCTCGAGTCATATAAGGTAAAGCTAAGGTAGAGCTGACCCAAGCTCGGGCTCGGCCTGACATGGTTGCAGCCCGGTGGTGTCTGTGTCCGGATGGTTGACCCGTTTCTTTCTTAAGAAAAGAACTGGTAGGCTTAACATATACCAGCTCTCTCTCTCTCTCTCTCTCTCTCTCTCTCTTCGTTCAGACTTCAGAACAGAACTTAAAACCCTAACAACTCTGCATCTCAGTTTCTCTGCAAAAAACCAAATGAAAACCCTAGCTAGAACTCCATCCATTGATCTAGAAAAAGATTCACCACAAGTAAAAGTTAAAACCCTAGAACAATTCAATGGAGACGAGCCATTTCTGCAGACGATGCAAATCGAACCGAATAATCGTCGATCCCGTTTCCAATTCCCGCGTCTGCGAATCTTGCGGCTTCGAAAAAGAGTTCGACAACTTCCAATCCCAACCCTTCAGATCCGACGGCCCACAAGGCTCCTTTTTGCGCATCGGCTCGGTCCCTGATACCTCCGATTACCGCGAGCGAAAGCTCTACTATTCGAACAAAAAGATCGAAGAAACCACCCAAAAACTAGGGTTTTCGGCTCTGCGATCTGAAGAAGTGAAGAGAATGGCCGAAGAGATCACTGAAGGCGAATTCGGATCTGGTGAGTGGTTCTCCGTCCTCATAGCCGCTTGTTGTTATGTCGTGATGCGTAAAAACCACCTCTCCCCCTTTCAATCGCATAGATTGCGGCCACCGCAGGCTGCAATATCTTTGAGATAGAGCGAATGGTGTTCCGCGTGCGGGATTTCCTCAATCTGGAGGGCAACCTCTTCCGATGGTTGCCACGGTTTTGGGGCTTGTCGCCGAGGTGAATCGGGTGGCTGCCGATTTGGTGAAAGTGGCACGAGCATTGCCTTGGGGTAAGGACATTACGTTCAAGAACATTGCCGATAACATGCCGCTTGTGATCCAATACATGGAGTTGAAGATGAAGTCGAAAAGTTCGGTGCGGAGAATTCGAATAGAATTGGATATGGGTTCGATTTGGAAGAAATGGTATCTGGGTGTTTGATGGATGAGTTCGAATATGGTTCGGAGAAAGAGAAAGATTCACAGTACTTTGAATTAGAAGAAAATAGACACGGAATGCTCGATTCGCGTTGCGATGATTTAGAGAAGTTCAAACTTTCGAAAGAGTGCTTGTTTAGGACTTATACAGAATACTTGGGGCAGCTTACTTCAGTTAAATCTACGAATGAGATTGGGACGAATCATAAAAGAAAAGGAAGAGAGGAAGCGAGTTTGGAGAGTACAATGAGTGGCAGTTGACAGAATCACAGCTAAGGAAACGGGTTTCTCTCGAGCAAATACTAAAGAGTAATGTAGGGTTTGATAATTTGCCTCCATCTTTTGTAGCTGGTATGGAGGGGCACAAAAGGAGGAGAGAGAAAATAACTGCAGCCAAGTTGCGAATTGATGAAATTATGAGCCCACGAACGGATGTTTCGATTGTGAAACAACTGCAGAATGGGGTGAAGGGTAGCAGCATTGATTGGGAAGATTTTATAATTGAGCTTCTCCTTCTCCATCAGGCAAGTGAGGAAGAGCTAGAGCAGGGCCACTATAATAGATTGCTGGACTTGCACTCCTTTAACTCTTTGAGTAGCCATGAGATAGTTGTGTGTCGATGAGGAATTGTGAATACTATTCAATTCCATTAGCATCCTTTCCCTCATCAAGATACTTCCTGATGGGTATTCTTCTTAATACTTGTAACTGTCTATGAGGAAATGTGGACCTTATTCTTGTTACTTCCCTAACTTAGCTGCACTTTGCTGCTTATCAGATTGTGCATAGTTTTTTAATTATACATGGGGCAAGGTTTAAATAAATTTATTTATGCATAGTTTATGTATGCTCTATTCAATTTTATTCAAATTTCATGTAAAAGGGTATCATTGATAAACTTACTTTGGTGTTCTAGTGAAATTTATTCAAGTTTTATATTATCAACTGTTGTTCTAGTAAATCTTATTAATAGAACAGACAGAATTGCAATATTATATATGAGCCAGAGTTTTACTAATTGTCTGATAAATAAGATGCCCCTTCTTTTGCTAATGATTACACCCTATGTTACTTAATTCGCTCCCTGTAAATGAACATTAAAAACTCATCCTATCCATAGCAAATCGGGATCGCATGAAAGTAGTGGATTGTAAATTGCGAACTCTGAACTCGAATTTGAATCGAGTGAGATGCGAATTAAGTAACATAGATTACACCATCTCATTGGCCTTCGTATATGCATGAGCAGAAGTGGTAGGCCTCGGTCTCTTTAATGATTGGAGGCATCTGCAATTGCATTTTCCTTCAAGAATTTTTGAGTGGGAAGTCGAGAGGTGATGAGTTTTGTCAAATTAATTCACAGAGATTGGAAGATACAGTTGTTGATTTGACGATGTGAGTGGTGTGAATAAGCTTCTTTCTAGCATTGTCGTAAGGAGCATGGTTTGAAAATACGAAAACTGACTCGACTTGAAAGTTCTCCGAGTAGAGTTAACTCGGAAACTCGCTCCGACTCGGATTTTTTAATAAATATTTAAAATTATATATAATTGTCGACAATTATATCTGTTAAATCTGTGCACAAATATTAAATTTAAACATAAAAAATGCACTCTAATATTATATTTGTGCAAAAAAAATTAAAAATATTAAATCTGTGCATGACTCCAATATTATGCACAGAATTATGTCTCGAAAAGGGTTAAATCTATGGGGTTTTGGTCAGGTCCAACTGGTTGAAATCTTTTGGATGCAAGGGATCCAAACCAGTTGGACCTGACCAAAACCCTAAATCTGTGATGTGAGTGATTCATCGGGAATCATGAAACTGAAACGGCTTTAGCTCTAACAAGGAAAAAAAAGAAAATAAAAACACACTTTTAGGGCAGAACTTGAGAGATTAGGGGCTTTGATTCTGGAGAACTCGAGAGCTTGCAGGAGCTCTGGAAAAATAAACGGCCTATTGCAGGAGCGTTGATGAGTGAATTCGAGAGCCTTTAGCTCTTCTTCTTCTTCTTCTTCGAAATCAAGAGATTAGGGCCTTAGGGCTCGCATGCGCTGGAACTCAAACGATTAGAGGCTTAGGGCGGCTCATATGCGACGGGATAAGAGAGGTTACCTTGTATATAAAGGTTGTTTATGTATTTGCCCTTATAAAAAAAAAAATCCCCTGCTAGTCCTTTACTTTTAAGTTGCTTGAGTCGCCTTGCCGAGTCAACAAACTCGGTTGAGTTTCCGATCTGACTCGGTGAGTCGATCGATTTGTAAGCCTAATCGAGTCTTAAGGCGAGTCTGACTCTGAACTTGGTCGAGCCGGGTTGACTAGCCCGAGTTCTGAGTCGACTCAGTCCAGTTTTTAAACCATAGTTAGGAGTGCAAAGGCTTTTATTAAAATAAAAGACAAATAGGAAAAATAGCCAAAGTTCGCATTCATATTGTATCATTTGTCATCATACCATCTTTTTTCATTTTAGTGAGAATATCTTGTCATGATAATAATAAACTATAACGATATATAAATATATAATATATACTCAAAGCTATGCTAAATTGCTAATTATCTACTCAAAGATCATTGATGTAAGCACACTGTCTCTGAACTGTCAAATTTCCTCAACTCTGTGGTTCATTTTTTATTTTCATTTCAAGTTGATTATTATGTGAATAAGTTGCCGAAAAAGAAGAAGCAGAGTAATCATAAATTACCCTGAAACTGATTCAGTTATGAACCAGTTTCAGGGTACTTGACACGTTCTGGGTCTATCTCACGCATATATCCTAATAGCTGACATGTTCTGAACCAGAACTGAATCAACTATGTAGATAAATATGTTCTGAACCAGCACCGAACTGGCATACACTGACATATTTTGAAAGATTTTGACGCATAAATTGTAATAGTGGACATGTTCTGGTTCTATTGCACATATTCTATCCCATATTCACAGTATTGTTAGTCATTTCCATGCCTACTGGTTGGTATATTGAAAGAATTTAAATTTAATACACCATACATTCTAGAAACTAACAAAATACCAGAGTTTTAAGTGGGGTAGTTAACGTTAATAAGTCTTTAGTTTCCATCATAAACTAAACCCAATGAAGGATTAAATGGAAAATTTGGAAAACCTAGCTCATTGTCAGCTCTTGAAATTTGCTTTCTTAGTCAACAAAATTTCTCCATTACACACTTTGTATGTAGTCGTAGTTCGTTTTTACTCATTTGGCAACCTAGCCCTCTTGTACACTATGGCGCGGAACTAGTTTAGGAGGAAAATGCCCATGCATATTTCTGCTTAGTCCCCATAATGATATCACTAATAGGAAGTGGCAAGCATCCTCCTTACTTATGGCAGCCACAGATTGTATTTTTGATAGTTTTTATCTTGGCAATCCACTATTTGCCTTCAGAAAGAAGTGGAACAAGGTGTTGAATTGGAAAGCCTTGATGTGGATTGAAGGGAAATCAAAGGGAAAAATTACGTGTTTTAACTCTTTTACGTGCATACTGTATAGATCAGCAAGTTGTTGAAATAAAGCTAACCTGGTTTACAGTCCACTGTCTGATATGGGATTGATTTTCAGCTACAACTCGCTTCTTCTAGACATCTTCTAGATAAAGAGTTGTAAAAATGCCAAAGCCATCATGAACTAAAGATTGATGTTTGTAAGTCTTATATATAATTTTTTTGTTGTTAATGTTAAGAAGTCTTGAATTTCCAAACAGAAACAGGCCATTTGATTAGGGATCTCTTGCAATTTACTTTTTGGTGGATAAAATTTCTCTCTTACAAGGTTTGTATGTAGTTTTAGGTCTTTAATCATTTGGCAACCTAGCCCTGTTGTACACATTTATGCGAAACTAGTTTAGGAGGAATGCCAATGCTTTCTTACTGCGTATATTGTTCAGTTCCATCTCTTTTTAATTTTATTTATATTTTAGTTTATTTCTTTTGATGTGTAAGCTGGAATTGGACCTGTGACCTAATGGTTGCAAGAATGTTAAACCTTCCATTGAGCAGGCCCAACCCAAATACATTGTACGATAAATAGTTAGTTTCAACTATATATCACTCACTTCTATCTCACTTGCTATGTCTTTAGTCAAGTGTTATGTCTTCAGTTGTTGGTCATCTCTTCATACAAATGGTCTCAAATCTCTCGAAACGCTTAACTTCTCAATTCTTGAAAATTTATTTCTTCTAGTAGCCTCCAATTTTTGAAAGTCTTCTTAATATAGCTTACATGTTCTCAATCTGCCTAAGCCCTTCTTAACGAAATCCTAAAATCCTCAATCCACAATAGATCTTACTTAAACTTAATCCTGCAATCCTCATGAGATCTAAAGCCTAGGCTCTGTCTTTGATACCATCTATTTCTCTACACAAAAATACTATCCTTATCTAGAATTCTATGTCATGACCCACACACACGTTAATGGGATAAGTGGGCAGGCAGGCAGAACATAGCCAGTTAATTAGCAATGGTGGGTCTTTGTGAGTCGAAATTGTTTTTCTTGCTAAATTTATCTTACATCGCATGGCTATTCACTTAACTAAATTGATTCCAATTCCATCATTATGTAGCAATTGCGGAGTTCATTACTTTGGCACGTTAACATTAATCGGGATCAGTCATGGAGACAATGAACGACTCAAGTTTCATAAGTGAGAAGATTCTCACAAGTCCTTCAATGCAGGTTTATGATTCTACGACCTAGATTTATCCAGTCCCCAGAAGCAAGGAGTACGCCCCCGTGTTCCCACGAGAAGACCAAAAATTCGGCTCCACGTAAGATAGCCAAAGTATGGTTGAGCAATCGATTATATTTGCTCACATTCCAGGCGAGGGTCATAATTCGTAGGAACATCCTATGGTGTTAATCCTAACCATCAACTATGCACGATATCCACGTGTACAAAACCATTTAAGATATCATGATATGATAAATATAATATCTGGGGTGCAACGGCTCCCCAGTCAGTACCAAAATAAAACCCATGTCTATCTATCAAAATACCAATGTATCAAATCGAAATCGAATGAAACTGTATCTCAAATAATGAGAATGGAAACTTTCCAAATGAGCCTAGTGCTCATAATAATCCTCAGGGCCAACCCCGTCCTTAGGGCTACACTCTCCTTGTAGACATAGGCTGTGTATGGCATAACTCTCTGCTAGCCCCTGCCATAGCAGAGTTCACCTGCTTTAGCAGGTTCCCATCTTCTTTGCTAACATCCTGCTACCTGTTTTAGCAGGTACACCTTCTCTTTGATAACTCCTTCCATAGCAAGATTTTATGCAAGATTTACCTGTTCAGCAGTTCTACCATCCTCTCTACTCACTCCTTACTAGAGTAGATTTTATTTGCTCTGGTAGGGAGTTAGTAGAGAGCAGGGGGGTTGCTGCTAGAGCAGGTAAATCCTCCTTTGCAGGGAGTTAGAAAAGAGAATGAGAACCAAGGGTCAAAATACCGGATTTCCAGTACGTATCGTCCTGACCTCCAGGACGATACGTACCGGGTATCGTCCGATACATTCAATGTATCGGCGATACATTGAATGTATCAGTTTGATACATTGAAAAAATCGGTTTTTTGAAAAAAAATCCCAAAAAAATCCCAGAAAATCCCAAAAAATCTGAAAAATGATATTTATTTATTTTGTATTTATTTCAACTATTTTTGCTTTTATTTTTGACTTATTTGATGCATTATTTAGATGAATATATAAGTAAGATGCCTATTTTGTAACTTAACCCAAGTCACATGCCTATTTTGTAACTTATTTTTGTCTTAAGATCACATTTTGTCTTAAGGTAATAGATCTTCTAAAATTATGTTCGATGATCCATCGATCACATGCCTATTTTATTAACAATATTTCATAATTTGATCGACGCGTAGACACGCATCCGCATAAAGTAAATTACAATATATATTGACAAAAATAAATTATATATTGTCAAAATAATAGCTATGTTGATAAAAATAAATTTAATTGTACATGAAAAACTTACTTTAGAGCCACATTGAATTTTGGTGGTTCTTGGTCCTCATGATCATCGTCATCATCGGTCTTGTGAGCTTTCCGGCCTTTGCCTATAATGTTGCCCATATTGATACCCATGATTATATGCCCCTTATGGCGAGGCTCGATGTAATGCGTAAAGGCCGGTCCTCCAAAATCGACCAACGAAGTCATATGGCAAGAATAGGTTTGTTGTGGTGGTAGTATGGGTTACTAGTTCTTTGAATCTTCTTGAGATTTTGCAAACCAATCCCACCCATATCCGTATCATCTTGTGGTGGTGGTGGTGGTGGTGTTTGATATGATCCCGACGCTCCTCTTCCTTCAACCCTCCCATTCTAAATGTAGGAGTGTCGAAGGCTGTGTTACCATGCCGCCATATCTCTATAAGGATCGAGGTACCACTTCCTCCCTCCACCACTAGTGCCAACGTCCCTCCACTATCATGCCCTCCACCATCATCCTCACCACTCCCATCATCACTCACGGTCAGTTTCATTCATCGATCCAACCATTGAATGACGATTCAATCTTCTTTTCCGCTTCGGTGGTTGGGAAGCCTGCTGCTCCGCTACTCTTTCAGCATTGTCCAGCCATTCAGTGCTCTCACTATCCAAGACTGGCTCTTCTCTCTCTTCGATCTATTCATTCAAAGGGTCATCCTCCTCGAATATATAATCCAACTGGATGGGATCAAAATAATCACCGTCTGCAAGGTAGAATATGATAGATGAATTAGTATAATATGTAAGTAAGACTTCATATAATTGAGGATCTAAGACTTCATGTAATTGCTTACCACGGTTGGTCCTCTATATATTCCTGACCCTTAATCGCATGTTGTAGCGGCAGTAGACTAACTTTTCCAATCGGTCCATAGTTAGTCTATTCCTTGTCTTAGTATGAATGAGAGAGAAAGTGCTCCAATTCTGCTTGCAGTTGGATGAGGAACACGTTTGCGACAATACCCTCATTGCTACCCGCCTCAATATCGGACCATCACCTCCATAATGCATCCACTAATCAGCGGGTTTGTCGTGTTTAATTTGGGATTGCGCCTTAAGTCCCAAATGACCCATGTCTTCATAAACATGTCAATCTATAAAGATAAAACACAGTAAGACACATATCAATAAATAGATGATAATATCACATGACATTTGACTTATTACTTATAAGGTATGATACTATGATCAC
The DNA here is from genome assembly GCA_021018995.1 of Chloranthus sessilifolius. Classification (NCBI taxonomy): domain Eukaryota; kingdom Viridiplantae; phylum Streptophyta; class Magnoliopsida; order Chloranthales; family Chloranthaceae; genus Chloranthus; species Chloranthus sessilifolius. The sequence goes on along the minus strand of CM037597.1, from coordinate 23,524,051 downwards.
TCACATCTCTTATGGCTTGGCCTTGGTCCGCCAACTCAGGGAGCATTCTTTGGATTACATTGAGCAAACCGGTATACACTTCATCGTGTCGCATTTCATTTCGAGCGTCAGCGATATCTTGGAAGGTCTGGATTCAAGTAGTGTGCTACACATCAAATATGAGCAATTTCATCAATATATGAAAATAATGAATAAATAAATAAAAATCACTACATAATTGTGCAACATGTTATACCTGCTGCATACAAGTACTGGTGAAATTGTGCATCCCACCTCTTGTCGATAATCACCCAGTATCGTTTATATTTTGTAGGGCATTTAGTTTTTATAGCCAATTTTGCCTTATCCATTAACTCATAAACGTACCCCATCGTTGGTTTGTCATCACCATCAACCAATCTCAACACTTGCACCAACGAGGTAGTGACGGCGTCGTGGTGGTACATCACAAAGCTAACGTCTTTGTAGATCAGGTCAGCAACTTCAGTGCAAGCTAGTCTCTTCGCTCGTGGGAGTCCTATTTCATGTTGATTCCATTCTTCCGACGGCACCATGCTTTTCAGCTCACGCCTATATCTACCCAAACTCTGTAGGGCTAAGAACTGTGTTGCAAAATGTGTAATCGCAGGTCGGAGCAACTCATTGTTCGTGAAGGCTCTCATTAAATTGACCGACTTATCCTATGCAGGGTAGGAAGTAATCGTTCTTCCCTTTTGAATAGTTGCTCGTGCCTTGCTTCTCTTTCCTAAATCCTCAAGAATGAGATCCACGTAATGTGCGGCACGGTCCGATCAGTGACGCGTCTCTTAGCCATTAGTTTTAATCCAATGACTTTAGTTTGCATTTGTTAGCATTATACCACCACTGCACAACCTCATGAACTACCATATCCATTAGTTTAAAGAGGTAGTAGTGTTTTACGTGTCTAGAAGCATCACAGATTTCAAAAATCATCCGGCATCAGTAAACCAAAAAGTTTATCAAACTCTTCTTTGTGGGACCAGTCCATCCATCGCACATAATTGTGCAACCTCTCTCATCCCATACATCCTCAAAGCTCTGTACATAGGCAGTTATCTCATCGTACTCATCTGTTAGTAAAGGCTCAGATATCTCATATGGAGAAGGCTTTTTAACTCCTGGACCAACTTCTGCACTTGTATCAATCATGCTTTTGAAGTACGGCGAGTCTGCTACTTGGCTCGGAATGTGGTTGTATATAAAAAACTTGGCAATAGATTTTCCAAGCTTTTTCCCCATTTTTGCAAGTGAGATTGCACTCTATTTGGTTTGTTTGGAGCTTTCAGTGCGATATATGAATGGATCCATGGAAATGTGCCTCTAGTAGGCGACCTATAATCCCTCCCGATCTTGCCCTCATGGCACATTGCTCAACATCCTCATCAACATCAACATGTGGCCTATGACTAAATCCACCACCGGTAGCAGGCATGGATGGGCCCCTCAACCTGGACCGAAACCGATAATCGGCTTCTTCCTGATTTCGCCGCTGTTGTGCTTCCCTAGCACTCTCTCTCATAGCTCTCGCTATCTGCTCATCCTCATCATCATCCTCATCATCCTCAGGTGCACCTGATGTAAACTCTGGATCTGGCCTCCTGATTCTCTCATACATTTCCCTATCACGATCGGCTTCAGCTTTTTTCTTTCCTTTTGCCGCTTGTAAACTAGCTCTAATATTTTCTTTTACCTCTCTGGGTACACTAGGACACCCTCTTATCTCTCCCTTTACATGAGCCAGATGCTCCTTTAATCGTGTGATACCTCCTCCCAGCAGTTTTTTTCCATAAAGATTACATTGAATCTGGAGTCTATTACCATCTATTGCTGTACCATATTGCCACGTTGGATCTGTCGAACGTACCATATTTATTTATTTCACCTGCATGAATGAGCAAACGATTGAAAATAAACATCTAATTTACACTTGAAAATAAAATTTACAAGAGTAAACATCTAATTTACACTTGAAAATAAAATTTATTTTTTAATTATTGCTATTTTAAAAATATTAGATTATATTTTATAAAATTTATTTGATATTATTATAATTTTTGAATATTTATTTGATATTATTATAATTTATGAATGTTTATTTGATATTATTTTAATTTATGAATATTTATTTGATATTATTATAATTTTTGAATGTTTATTTCATATTATTTTAATTTTTGAATGTTTATTTGATATTATTTTAATTTTTGAATATTTATTTGATATTATTATAATGTTTAAAAATTTATTTGAAATTTATTCCATATTATTCTAATATTTTATGGGACATATCCCATAATATTAATTATTTTAATTATATGTGACGGTCACATATAATCAATATGGGTCACATATAATTAAATTTATTATTAAAATTAATATGGGTCACATATAATTTAATATGTGTCTCATAAATTTAATTATATGGGACCCATATTAATTTTAAGTTTAAATTATATGTGACCCATATTGACCCCATTATTTTATTAATTATATGTGACCCATATGATATGTGACCCATATTATATGTGACCCATATTGCTTACAGGTGACCCTTAATTATAATTATTTATATTATTTTTGTCCCATCAATTTAAATATTTTAAATGGGGTTACATATAATTATTTTTGACCCATCATATTATTTTTGACCCATTATTTATATTATTTTTAATTAATTTAAATATTTTAAATATTTTAAATTATTTTTTCCCTCTTCTTAATTTAAATATTTAAATTATTTTAAATAATATTAATTATTTTAAATAATATTAATTATTTAAAATAATTTAAATAAGTGTAGATCTACCTTATTTTATTATTTAAAATGAAATAAAACGGTAGTAAAATGATAAACACGTACCTTCCACGTTGATCCCGTGATTTTTTGTGCGATTTGGCGCCGATTTAGGGTGTAAATACTCAAAAAATGTGAGAGGAAGAAGAAGGAAGTAGAGAGGAAGAAGAGAGGAAGAAAGAAATGGGGAAAAAGGGTAGCAGCTAAAAAGTAAAGATTACTATGGGTGGGGCCCACGAAAAAGTGAAATTATTGTCCGATACGAACGATATTTTGAAATTATCGTTCATATCGGACGATAATTTCAACTCTACGGTTTTTTTTTTTTTAATTTCAGCCAAATTATCGGATGATAATTTCAAATTATCGTCCGATACGGACGATACGGACGATATTTTGTCCGTATCGGACGATAAATTACTCATTTTAAGCTAGGTACGATACATAGGGTATGTATCGTACCGCTAACCCCTGAAACCGATACGTATCGTCCGATACGTATCGGTATCAGACGATATTTTGACCCATGATGAGAACTAACTAAAGCAGGTGAACTCTACTGTGGCAGGGGTTAGCAGAGAGCTATGCCATACACAACCATAATTTCCATCTTCATCATTGTACGTCTTATCATGACTGTCAGCTGTCACATCCCCTCGTAGTGATCTAAAAATAACAAGCGCCACGAGGGTTGAGTAATGATAAATCGTCACCCACTAGGTCGCACAACTAATCCATCACACTCTACACGGGTGAACAGTGTGTGCCACGTGAGTGATAACATATATATAGAACCCAAGTAACAAAGCGAAGAATAAACAAAACAAGGCATGATATCAGATCATATAGACTAACATTTTACGAGGATATAGTTCATTCAAAAACAAGAAAATTTCATACATCATCATATCAGAAACAAGAAAATTTCATAGCATCATCAGATCAGAATAGACTATAACATGGTAGGATGAGTAAATTTGTGACGACCCAACTTTTCCAATCCCTCAGGTATAGGAAAGGCCGGTTCGCCAACCTATCGAATAAACGATAAGCCGGACAAACAGGGCACATATCAGAGTAAAGCGCAATAAATATCCATAGCTAAAATAAATACGGAAGCAATTAAAAGTGAAGAACCACCGATGATGGCCGATCATCATCGAAACATGGCTCATAACAGAAATCAACGTCAAGTATAAAACTATGATATCCAACTAAAATGGGCTCACAAATTCAAGTCTAACTCTCACCACAAATAAGAAAATCAGTAAGTTCTATACTGGGAAAAACTCCTCAGGAGGAACCTCAAGCTCTTCCTCAGGCACGTAGTCAGGATCGATCTCACGGTCCACGAATAGCCACGCCAAGATTCTGAACCCGTGGACGTATAGTCGAGTGAGCTAACCAACAAAGCTCGAGAAGAAAGACATCTACGACATTTTACTTTAACTAATATGGTTTCAAAACCAATACCTAATATAGCTTGTCAAACATATAAGTAATAATAAATCAATTTAGGTGCGGAAATCATATGTAAGATTTATTTCTAAATATGTGAAAACAGTAAGAATGATGTAGTGTTTGATGTCTTAGTTTCTCTAACTTCTATATGCAAAGTTCAGTAATTCATGACTTAATCCTCAACTTAAAATACCTCCTGAGTAAACTATATCTCGAGAGCAGGAATATAGCCGATGGGAACCCCTACCTACCATCGTCGTTCATGAACCCTTTTTCAGGATGCAACAAACCCCTGCGTAATGAGGGAAACTTGTGCCAGGAAGTTGTTCAGGAATTTTTGAGGGTCGGTCAATCATAAAACAAATGAGATACTAATATAAATGGATGCAAGTCTCTTATACATAGTTCAGTTCTTGATTTCAGATTTTGAGGTTAAGCGATTCAGTTTGAGATTGGTAGATTTAGATTTTCAGTCATTCATATCAATTTCAGTTTACAGATGTGATTTCAATGGCATATGCAAGTTCAAAGATTTTAATTCAAAATATCCATGCGAATTAAAATAAAATACTGTAAAGATGAGATTCTCCTACCTAAAACTCGGAGTTATGTGAAGTCAAGCAAGGTCCTATTGATGGCCTCTCGCCCTCAATCTACATCACAATATACGTTCATACATTAAGATTAACTCTAATTACTAATAATATAGACCTATTTAAGTGTTTTCTCAAAAACAAGTCAAAACAGGCAAGTTGCGCCAATCCTAGAATTTGATGTAACATTCTCATATATTTTTGACCATCAAGACGATTGATCCACGAGTTGGTCAAAACATGCAAGTTGTAGATTTTTCTATTAGCTTTCCAACGCAAAATGAATCGTCTCAATCGGAGTTCAGGATAAACAGTTATGACTAAAATACTAAGGCAATGTCGGAGTTCGGCAATACCTCGCTCGAGCGATGATAATAGCTCGCTCGAGCGATGACAAAAGCTCGCTCGAGCGAGGCAGGGAACGCCTTTTGAGTATTTTAATGTATCCTCGCTCGAGCGATGATAATAGCTCGCTCGAGCGAGCTACAGCGACGCGATTTCGCTCGTTTTCACTCGAATCGAAACCCATACATCCCAAAGCAAAACCCATGGCTAATCTAATGATTTTAATAAAAAAGTTTAATTAAAACGTACCTTTAATCTAAGGATTCCTAGATTAGAAATGAGTCACGCGAATGGAGCTTCGGAACGAAACCGACGGGTTTCCTCAACAATTCGCGCCGCGATCGATCCCACGAGTTCACAGAGACAACTCCAACACGTTCCCAATGATCTTAACCTCTCCCAATAGCCAACTACGAATCCAAGGTTGATTCAAGTTCTTTCTAAAGTTTAAGTGTTTTCAACAAAAAGGGTTCTAGAGAAGGAGGTTTTCTAAACCGATCTCCTACGATGATTGAAGAAGAGAGAAGACGGAGTTTCACACGGTTGGGTAACTATCAAACGACTACGATTCTTCACGGCACTCACGTCTCTTCCTCTCTTAACAAAACCTAGTATAATACGGGAATGCAATTCCTTCTTATAATAGGATTGCTCACAAAGTTAAGCACACACACACCTCTTATGTATTATACACTTCTAATTTTAAAACTCAAGTCCGGTGTTGAGCGGCCACACCGAGGTCGGTGCACAACTTTCGCACGAGGGTCCAAATGGGCTCTAAATTAAAATCTGTCCGCACAATCACATCTAGATAAAAATCCAAAACAAATGGTGACGTCGGTTGCCGAGCCGAATACACACACAGGGTCAGTCTAACTCGGGTTCAAAATACGGGTCTTTACAAAATTAATGCAGTACTCATGTGTCATTATTGCAGATCACTAGCGTATCTAACAGAAATGTAATCATATGAATCAAATGTATGTTTACATTCTTTTACACAATTAACCCTTATTGTTAATGACTTCCACGTGTCTATGCATGACGCAGTTGCCTTAAAGAACAGGATTACTACTTGTGCCAGAATCGTTGCTCGAGCCCGACATGTGATTTTTGGGTCGTGACATAGAGGTTTATATTTAAGTAGCCCAAAAATATCACAGTATTGTGCGCCGACTTGCACACTTGAAAAGCCGACACATACTGTTGATACAAACTCATATCAGTTCATTGGAGGATACATTGTAAAAGTGTTGCTTAAACTGGTTTGCATTAGGTAAACCAAATCAAATAAAATGCATTGTGTCACTAACTTGAAAGCCAATGAATATCAAGCGATATGTATCTGATCACAAGATATTTTATTCCTTGAAGTACTGTGTTCTACTTTCGGGTGTTAAATTATTTGTACGAAGTCTTTTGTTTTAAATTTCATCCAGGGGAAGGAATTAAAAGTACGCAATAAAAAAAGAACTGAATAAACTTTCTGAGGTGGTGATCGCTAACTGGCTGAGGCGGTGGACGGGGTGATCGCTAATCCCCCTATCTCTTGGCGTCTGTGAGCCCAATGCCGGGGCATGGGACCCCGTGGTTCGAAGGTTCGAGAGGCTGTTTGCCTCGTGGAAGGGCAAGCTCCTTAGTAGTGGGGGCAGACAACTCTTTGTCAATTCGGTTCTCTCTAGCCTCCCCGTCTTCTTCATGTTGTTATTCAAATGCCCTATGGGGGTTATCCGTAGACTCAAACAAATCCAAAAGAATTTTCTTTGGGAAGGCTCTGGTGCGGATAAAAAATACCATCTCGTCAGTTGGGATATTTGTCAGCTTCCCCTAAAGTGTGGAGGCTTGGGCATCCGAAACTTGCACTTGGTCAATATCGCCTTGCTGGGAAAATGGATTTGGCGAGCTGGCTTGGATAGTGAAAGAGAGAGCTTGTGGCTGTTGGTCTTGGCGGAAAAATACAGGTAGCTGGGATGGAATTGGGGGGTGAATGTTGGTATTAACAATGCGGTCTCAGGCTGGTGGAAAGCTATTTGCGGGACCTGTCCGGCGTACTCCCGTTGGGTGAGGTTTAGTTGGGGTGCTGGGGTCCGCATCAGGTTCTGGGATGACCCTTGGGCGGACTTTAGGCCGCTTAGGGAGACTTTCTCGGCTATTTACCGCATTGCGGCTCGGCCGATTGGCTCGGTCTCATTTTTTCGGAGTGGGAGGGAAGGCCAGCCACCTAGAGGCTTCTTAGGGAGGAGGAGGTCTCCCCTTTCCTAGATTTGGTGGCTGCACTCTACGGAGTACAGAGAAATCTGAGCCACTCCGATTGGCGGATTTTGATGCCCACGCTCAACGACAAGTTTAGTGTCAAATCGTACCATCGGATCTTGTCGAGCAGGCCGTTAATCAGCTGGGGTTGGACAGGCGTGTGTAAGGCCCCAGTCCTATCAAAAATCAAATTCTTTATGTGGACCTTGATCCGAGGGAGGATCCTCACGATCGACCAATTGATCCGCATGGAGAAAAATCTCCCAAACGTTTGCGCGATGTGTCTGCAGTCCGAAGAATCAATAACCCACCTGTTTCTGCATTGCTGGGTTGCCACTAAAATCTGGAGTGTGATTCTCAGGTCCTTTGATATGGTTCATCTGGCTTGAAACGAACGCCCGCATCTTCAGCCGGAAGCGGCGTCCTACAGGTTGATCTTGAAGGGTGTCAGAGACCTTAGGTGCCACTCGGTGGTGTACTGGTGTTAGATAAAGAGGGCGCTGGTGTTGATTCGGCGTCTTGGGACCCGGGCAAGACTTGGGCGCCGCGCCGCTCCCCTCCCCCCCCCCCCCCCCTTCCCATATCTCCCTTCTTGCTACTTGCTCCCCGTTTCTTTCTTTGGCTGTTTGTTTTTGGGGCCTTTGGTTTTGCATTTGTTTGCTTTTTTGGTTGTTTTTTCTTTCTTTAGTCTTTTGGTTTCCTTTCTGTATTGGTGTACTCGCTGCTTGTATTTTTTACAGCATCTCGCTGGTCTTATTAATATAAGCTTGAACATTTACGGTTATTAAAAATAAAAAAACTTTCTAAAGTGCTTCTTTCAAGTTTGCTTAATTATGGTACTGATCAGGAGAATTTTTGTACGTACGTGAACAAAATGGGGTTTCTGAAAGGATGAAAAGCCTTCTGAAAGGTAGGAGAAGCTTATGGATGCAGGGCATCAATGAAAGATTAGAAAGCTGTCACAGACCTGTCTGCACTTGAAACAGAGGGACTGTAACAGCAGCATAAGCAGGCTCTTTATGGCCACAAGATAGAGGATAAAACAGGGGAGAGCAGATACCTGGGAAGTCTTTTATTGAGATCCATAGAGACTCAAATTGTAGGGCTGGTTGGCCTTATTGTTACTGGCAGATGGACTTAAATGGGAGCTTATGTTAAGACTCACGTGGCCAGTATAATTGATTATGTGAGTCTTAAAACTGAGAATCTAGTTCTCGATTAAGTGGAGTCAAGTGATCACATGAAATTACCGAGAATCTTGTTCGTGGTCTTTCTGTCTGTGTCTGCTGAGGTTTTTATTTTGACAAATTTATGGTCCTTACAAGCCTCTGTTTTTAGCTTTACTTGCCAGTTTAATTTGGACTCTATCAGCAGGTTAGCATGAAGTTTTATGGATTTATTATTCTCAACAGCCAATGACTTTTATTGTTGATTATTCAAACTTGAATAGAAATTATTACTGCTGTTCTTCGAGACTTTTCTATTTTCTGCTACATTTGAGTATTTCAGGCGTGAAATAGAGATTTATAATCTATATTTCATTTTAGGTTTGTGAACTCTTATTGCGGTGTTACTACTGGATAATTTCCGTACTTGTTTATACATCGATTTTTTGAACTAAGGATGTTATCATCTAATTTCTGCTGCTCTAGTGTTCTATTTATTTTCCCGCAACTTCATTTGTATTTAGGGCTGTTTGCAAGCTGCAGTTTGCATTATTTCTTGCAATGTTGATTACTAAAAGTTCTCTAAAGTGGCCAATACTTTATGGTTTCTTGATTTTCTTGATTTGAATCTAACTTCTTGAAGGGCTTTAATAGAAGATTCTTCAAGAAAACCTTAAAATTTAACAACGGCTCATCTTCAACAGAATGAGCTCTTCACTTTTGGGGTCTAAATCTTTTTTAATTTACTTAATCCCAAAGTTTAATGACTTGAAAGTGTCTGGGTATCTTTATTTAGCCTTGTGTGTTTCTTCATCAATGGCTGTAAACTTGAGTTGAGCCCACGGTACTCTTGCTGTCTTTCATCAAATGGACAAACTTTAGTTTGAAGGTATGAAGCTTGCATTCTACTATGGTTTTGTTCATTGAAAAACAATAGAAACAAAATTTTATTAACATGAAGGGAGAGGTCTACATTAGCAAGTCTCGCAACGAAAGTAATACATATAGTGTTGCAAATAAGGAAAATACTATTCAACATTCTGACTGCATCACAAAGGCTTTGAATCACCAATGTCTTCGTTTTTGATTTGTAAGTAAATGGATTAAAATGGAGAATGAAAAATGTACAACAAAAAGTCAAGTCAACAAGCACTTCTGAACATGATAAAAGAACAAAAGAAAAAACCACAGAATATATACAAAGTGCTAATTAGCCTCTCCAAGTACATGGCAAAAGAACACTTGTAGAGGTCAAATCCCCAATCTTGTTGAATGTTTTTTCTAGTTGCCAATGTTACCATTTTCTAGAGAAATTTTCACCGCGCTAGTCAGTGATGGCGACAATCCTTCTATACAAATCCTTAGCTTCCTCTACCCAATCAGCAATCCTCCATGGGCAATCCACCCCTTGTCCATCCGCCTAATGGCAACCATACTTGCCATCAACAAGTAAAGGTCCCAATGAGTGAGCTAGAAAGTTTGAATGGCTGTTAGAATTACCCCTATCTCCCTGTTATGGAAGTAACACTCGTACAAATCAGTCGCGAATAACACTTCAAGGTTGAGCCATCCAAGTAGTGCCCTGCTTACCTAACAAACATGCATCAGAGTTAAGCTTCAAGCATACATTGGGGTGCTTTTCAATGGACTTTTGTTTTGTTGATCAGCACGTGAGTATTAAATTTTCCACCCAACACCCTTTAATATCATTCAAACTAACTAATTCCCTGGATTACCTAATGACCCGCACTTCATATATCGCCCACCCTTCAATATCTCTGGTAAAGGTTCTTATTTTTTTTTTAAACTTAAAAATGGTCCTGCATACACCATAGCTACTCTTCTGTTTGGGATCTTGCCTTAGATTCTCTATTTGTACATAGATTTAGAATAGTTCATAGCTACTGTATACTGGGCTCTTGCATTAATCCCAGTTCTGAACTGGTTCGTTTCAAAATCAGTTGGGACGAGCTAGTTCTGAATTGTTTAAATTCAGTATTTCAGTTCAAAACTTATGCTTCTTTTAACTTAAGGGTAGTTGGAGGTTTTAACATCTGTAGTGGGTGGAAGTTCTACTGGTTTTAAATTGATTTCAGGTTTTAACCAATATCAGAGAACCAAGCTAAACTGATTTTATGACAAAACTGGTATTAAAATGACTGAACCAAGATAAGATGATAACAGGTTTTAAAATGACTGTATTGCTTTTGAATTGAACTAGTACAGAGCTTATGCTGATCTGAACTTAGGGGTAATTGCAGTTCTTGACACTTGTAGTGGTAGAAGTGCTGAGCCCCTCATTTCCCTCTTCTTGGGCCTCAGTATCTCATGGAGTGTTGAGCCCCCCACTTTCCCTTCATGTATGGCTTGATATAATTTTGAGAACTGAACTGAACCAGTTCAGTTGCTGAATTGAATCACTAAAGTTTAGGAAGTGAGCTTAATCTTTTACGTAGAATAGGCCAAACAATGGAAAGCCAGGTCACTGAATGTTTCTATGACATGGATGTGAAACTTCTTTAATACAATTTAGTTCATCTAGTTACACAAGTGCTATAGGCAATAAATCCTCATATGAAGAATCGGTTCAAAAGTACAAAAAAACAGACATAATCATCATAATAGCCTTGTCCTTTCTCTACTCGTTTCTAATCAGCGGTAAGCTCTCCGTAAACTAGTAGTCCTTCATGTCCCTTCTCACTGCTTCCCTCAAGGTCTTCACTAGTCTTCCTTTTCTCCTACTTCCTCTGTAAAGAAACAATATACTATTGTGCAAGAATTTCTAGCCAAATCGGGTTGGGTTTAGACAACGAGAAGGTTGTCACTTCTGAGCCCTTATTGTATGGAGAGGTCATATAAGGGTAATTTCAAAAACATTAAATTTTTACTAAGCTCCCATAATGGTTTTGTCTTAGGCCATCAATTTGGGTGAGAAACCTTCTTGGGTAGCTCTGTTCCACCCACACGTTCTCTGAAAGCACCTAAGTGTGCAACCCCTTAAAAATCATTGATTGGGTCGGATCAGATGATGAAAATCGTGTTGCACCCCGATCTTCCACACAATAGACCATGTCTCACCTATCAGACGGTCAATTTTTTATTCCACATGTCACAAATCCCCAAAATATGCACCATCTGTGCAATGGTACACATCATGTTCAAACGTGATTTTAGAATCATATTTTGAAGATCTGTGACATGTGGAATCAAACATTGACTGCCTGATAGGTGCGACATGGTCTCAAGATCCATTGTGTGGAATATCGGGGTGAAACACGATCTCCATCGTCTGATCCGACCCAATCAATGGGTCTTAAGGGGTCTCCGACGTAGGTGCTTTCAGAGAATGGGTGGGTGCGAACAAAGCTACCCAACCTTCTTCTTCACTCTCTTCTCACAGATTGATTTTCATTCTTCATTGATCTCCCTCTTGCAGGGACGCTGATGTTGCAGACATAGGTTTTGGGCAGCATCGCGTATATCGACACAAGAAAAAAAGAAGGAACCATGGAGCATCAATATTATCTGGGAGGGAAGCCTAGAGAAGCGACAAGATGATACCTTACTGACCAGAGTCGCTCAAGCGACCCTACTTATCGCTTGAGTGAGGTTGAAGACAATCCCTAGGCCAAACTTTCGGTCAAGTGTCGCTTGAGCGACCCTTAGTTGTCGCTCGAGTGATCCCATCTAGTCGAAATCCCATCAAGCCTTTAAGATTCTCGCTCGAGCAAGAATCAAACTCGCTCGAGCGAGTCTAGTGATGAAAATTGTCCTTTTTTTCATTTTCTTTTTTATTCTTTTCTTGCCTTTTGATTCTAATGTAATATCCTATTTTGGGACAATTTAGGATTTTGCTATTTTAGGGTTAGTTTCTTTTGTATCTAGCATATAATGTCTTTATGTAAGCCAAATTTGGAAAATTGGTTGATTTTAAAAAGAAAAGTGTAATCACTTTGAGCTTGTGAGGATCTTTAATGGAGAGTGAGTCTTCTTTCCCATGTGGGTTTGGCATGAGGCCAAAGATGTGATACCCATGCGTCATCTTTGGTTTTCTCTTTATTTCCCATTTGTTTGCCACCGATTTCTACTTCTTGTTGTTGCTTAAAATCCCTAAAGCCCTAACTCTTGAGTATCCTTGATGTCTTTCCTTGTGGATTGGCTCAAATTACTATCAATCGATCCATGACCACCGTTGGACTTGAGTTTACTCTATTTGCAACCGACTACCCAATCGATTTGAAAGCGCTAGCTAGGAGCTATGAGAATCCACATCGATCTACGAGCAATGCCGAAACCTTGAGGATGCTAGAGTTCTATCTCTACGATCGCGCATTTTGCAATTCTAATGGGCTCGCGCATCAGATTGGATCCTAAGCGAGCCTAGCATGATTACCGAAGAGGAATTCTATGAAACCTTAAGGTATCGCCTTAATTTGGATTTTATTGTTATTTAATTAATTAGTTTAATTTTGACAATTATCATCTCATATTCATCTTAGGGTCATTGTCCCGCGCCACCCTCTCTTGTTTTCATTTTTTCCCTGCTGACCTTGTCCCATGCTTCCCAAGAAGGCTGGGGCGCTCCACCCTGCCTTGGTTCACGTATCTTGTAGATTATAGTGCACGAGCGGTCATCAGGGAAACAGGTTTGCGACATGCAGAAAAGAAAGCTTACATTTATTTCCATTCCATAGTTCATCATATCAAAGTAAAGCAGCTGGATTAAAGTTTTTACAATCAATATTTTCATTACATAAACAAAGTTATCTATCAAATAAAAAGTTTGGACCTATAATATGCTATGTCTACCCTGCATAAAAATAAAAGATATAACTACTCTATTATAGTTCCGACGGAAACCACCAAGTCCGGCCAACAAAATTTAACCATTACAAACAGTATAAAGATGCCTAAGAGCCCACTCATGTCTTCAAGCTATAGAAAGCCCTAATGTCTCAAAACGCCGTTGCCCATGGAATTACGTAATGAAGTCCATCTGCCTGGCATTTCCTTCTGATCTTCAGATTCTAAGGATTGTTATCCCAGTTGTTCTTCCCACTGTGCCAAAGTCCACGCCAAACTGGTAACCAAGCTAAAAAGTAACAAGCCCATCCCAAAATGAGTCCATAAGGTCATACCCAAGCTTTGCTCCAGTAGCTCAAGATATCTAATGACTGTTTTCAGGTTGTATGAGATTGATGAAAACAATCGTGAGTGGTAAAACTCAACAGACTGAAATATGATCCAAGTGAAATTTAGACATAAGTAGCATTCAATCTCAAGTGATATATGATTCAATCCAAGGTTAGAGATATATCAGGCAATTGTACGATACAAGTTCAATCATGAAAAAGGCCAGTGTATGAAACTCCACACAAGATACATGAATACAAGTTTAATGAGCACAAAATGACTGTTTTCATGGCACTTTAATGTTTAATACAATGATTTCCAATTTCTTGCTACTCTTCTATGAACAAGTCATTTGTGAACTTTTTAGGTTACAAAGCCATAGTGTTGGTTTAAGAGAATTACTATTGAAGTCCTTTAAAACAGATGGTGCTGATACCAGGCACCCAACTATGGTTTAGAAATTTGTTTCCAAGTTCGATAACCTCGAATTGGAAGCGTTGCACTAATGCAAAGGTGGACGCAGGCACTACCCACCTATTGTTACAACTAAGGTACTAACAAACCCTAGACAGCCCTTAACAGACCTGTCTGTGAAACGGCCAACAATGGAGCATCAGGAAGCAAACCATTACATCTGGGGAGACCACTATGCGGCAACCCTTAACAGACCCATCAACAGTGGAGCGTCAAGAACAAAGGAATCAATCTTTCCACTTCCGTTAATTATCTAGTCAAGCGTTAATTCATGATTTTCAAATTTCATATCAGAGTCAACGGTTTTATAGATCCAAATCATATTCCAGCTTGAGAGTTTGCTACTCGAGCTATCCCTACATCTATCTATAAGGGTCATGGTCCCAAGGTAGTATATGTCGAGTCATAATACATATCAGATGCTGCTCACTTTGGCAATTCAGATTCACAAGCAAAACATAGAGTTCAGATTCATATTTTCCGAGTTAGGAGTGCCATTTGGCTTTTAAGGCGTAGAAAATGTTCTATTTAGCTCGTGGTATCATATAAATTCATTTTCTAGAGTAACACCATGGATTAACTTAATTATGTTGAGATTTACAAGTTTAAGGGGAATGACTCCTTTTTATTCAATTACAACTGAAAATTTTCGCCTATGGGGTTGATTCTATGACAGGCGCTTGGTTCAAACATACCAACTTATAATATAAGTCAATTTTCAGCATAGTCCTCAAGGAAAAAATCATAATAATTCTTCGAGAGCTATGATTGGAATGATTCAAATCAGGTTGAAACTATACTTGAGGGAGAATCATGTCGAGTGGATTTATGCATCAATATTTTATAGAATCAAAGTTCTAGACTTTGCAACTAGAGCTACAATTGTTCAGTTTATTTGGCAGCAATCTGACCTGACCATGCCACCCTGGAAACACCAATTTCTCAGGTTTTAACTACCATTACATATATATGTATGGAAAGATCTGAAACTCTACTTTAATTCACCTTCTTAAGGCTAAATTTTGAGGTATTAAGGACATATTCTGATATTTCCCCAACAGGGTCGATTTTTCCTGTTGTATAGGAATACACAGTACACATGTTTTTCTTCAATTCTTTTAGGGTCCAAAGGTAGTCAACAATGGTCAAACATTTTTTTTGGAAGACTCTTAGTGGGGCTGTCTCCGAAATTTATGGTATGGTCAGCTCTGACTATAAGTTGCCATATTGGACATCCGAAGTTTCAGGCCCAATTATTTCTATTTGGATTTGTGAACTTTTCATCCCAAAAATGTCAGCCCTGTTCTGTCTTGTTGGAAAAATCATATTTGTCACTGAGTACTCCGATTGGGGAGTTCTCAATTGGGTTTGAAAGATAACTTGACAAGGTACATATTTCAAGAAGCTTATGGTCAAATTTTACATGGTTTGTGTTCAGATTTCCATGGGGCAAAGGTGATTTTTGCTATAATAATTCATGACAGAAGAATTCATCTCTCGTGAACCTCAAAATTCTGGATTTTTGGGATCCATTGCCATAGTCTAATACGTCGGTGGATAGGTGATGAAGTCCCCTAACAGCTTCATTTTTATAGTTTGTGCCAGATCTTCATAGATAAAGAGATTTGCTCAGATTTCTGAGCCTAAGTTGAATGACTGGGAAAATTGACAATCCCAATGCCAAAATTCCTTAGGGCACTCTACTTAAAATTTCTTCATAAAATTTATCAGGGTTGGTACACATATCCCAAGGTTTCTTGAGAAATTTTTATAAATCCTAATATAGAGTAAAATTGGTCCCTTAAAATCAGACCTATCAACAAGGGTCAAAAAATCGGAAAACCGATACGTATCGTCCTGACCTCCAGGATGATACGTATCGGGTATCGGTTTGATACATTGAGTTTTTTTTTTTTTTTTTAAATCCCAAAAAATTAAAAAAAATAAATTTAATGATTTTCTATTTTTTTTTACTTTTTTAAAATTTTATTTAAAGCTTATTTGATGTATATTTCATAATAGGACGGATCCCTAATTAAAGTATAGTCTCTTCCAACCATGCATAATTACGACTAAAAGATTTCAATTTTTTCCTTTCTTTTTTATTTTTTAATAAATGAAAATTTTATTAACAGATAACAAAAATATATTAGGATATAAGTCCACAACAAAGGTAAGATCACTCTTAACATAGTTGATTCATTGTACATGACTAATGATCAAAATTTTATTATACATGACTAATTATCAAAATTAAAATATATATTATAAATAAAAAACTTAATTACTTTAGACCCACATTGAATTTCGTGGTGGTTTTTGGCCCTCGTTATCATAATCATCGGTGCGCGAGCTTTTCCTATAATGTTGGTCATATTGATACCCATGATCATGTGTGCCTCCTTGAAACTGAGACATTAGCGACGAATATGGCTCAGTGTAATAGGTGAAGGTTGGTCTTCCAAAAATTTGACCAACAAAGTCATATGGCTTGGGATAAGTTGGTTGAGACCGATAGTATAGGTTACTTGCTATTGAATCTTCGGTATTTTGCAAACTAAATCCCCCGAAGCTAGAAGTCATATAACTCACATCAACTTGTGGACCTTGTGATGGTGGTGGAGGTGGTGTTTGATAAGATTCTGACGCCCCTCTTCCTTCAATCTCTCTACCTCTAAATGTAGGAGTGTCATACATTGTTAGCGGGTCCTCATCCCATGCGGCAATACCTCCAAAAGTATAGGAATCAATATCATCCGCTCCACCACTAGTGCCAGCGTGGGTTTCATCACCCCCACCATCATCATTATCACTACTGGGCTGCGTTTCGTCATCAGATCCAACCACTGAATGACGATTCAATCTTCGTTTTCGCTTCGGTGGTTGAGAAGCCTGCTCATCTGCTGCTCTTTTAGTATTATCCAGTCATGCAGGGTCCTCAGTATCCAGCACTAGCTCTTCTCTCTTTTCGATCTACTGATTTAAAGGGTCATCCTCCATGAATATATAATCCAACTAGATAGGATCAAAATATTTACTATTTGTAAGGTAAAATA
Source organism: Chloranthus sessilifolius (assembly GCA_021018995.1). Taxonomy (NCBI): domain Eukaryota; kingdom Viridiplantae; phylum Streptophyta; class Magnoliopsida; order Chloranthales; family Chloranthaceae; genus Chloranthus; species Chloranthus sessilifolius. The sequence goes on along the minus strand of CM037597.1, from coordinate 23,506,755 downwards.
TGATAGATGAATTAGTACATGTCTGATGCCTCATCAATTAGATCAAATAAAAATTATATGAACTAAAACTTTATATAATATCTTACCGCGGTTGGTCCTCTGTATATTTCTGACCCTTAATCTCATGTTGTAGTGGCAATAGACTAACTTTTCCAATCCTTCCATAGCTAGCCTATTCATTGTCTTCGTATGAATGAGAGAGAAGGTACTCCAATTTCGCTCATAGTTGGACAAGGAACAAGTTTACGATAAAATACTCATGGCAACCCGCCTTAATATCCTATAATGCATTCACTAAACAGCGGGTTTATCATACTTGATTTGGGATTGCGCCAATAGAGTCCCAAATGACCCATGTCTCTTGCAGAATATATCAATCTATATATCAATAACCCACATATCAATAAACAGATAATATGACACTTGCATTATTACTTATAAGGTATTATTACTCACATCTCTTATAGCTTGACCTTGCTCTGCCAACTCAGGGAGCATTAGTTGGATCACATTGAGCAAACCGCTGTACACGTCATCGGCCTCAGTCAACTCAAAGCGTCGCGTATACTGGAAGACCGGATTTAAGTAGTGTGTTATACATCAAATATGAATAATCTCATCAATATATAGAAATAATGAATAATATAAAAAATAATAAATAAATGAAAATCACTACATAAGTAGTTTACCATGTTATACCTACGGCATGGAAGTAATGGTAGAATTATGCATCCCACCTCTTGTCGATGATTGCCCAATATCGTTTATATTTTATCAGGCATTTAGTTTTAATAGCTAATTTGGCTTTAGCCATTAACTTATAAACGTATCCCATCATTGGTTTCTCATCACCATCTACCAAACTCAACAGTTGTACCAACGGGGTAGTGACGACGATCTAATGGTCAACATCTGCCCAAAACTGGGGACTGTAGATCAGGTCGGTAATTTCATTGCAAGCAGGTCTCTTTGCTCGTGAAAGTTCTAACTCATATTTTCTCCATTCTTCAAAAGAGACCATGCTTTTCAGCTCATGCCTATATCTAGCCAAGCTCTGTAGGGCTAAAAATTATGTCGCAAATCGTGTAATCGCAGGTCGGAACAGCTCGTTCTTGGTGAAGTCTCTTATCAAATTTACCAACTTATCACTGTTGTATAGATAGGAAGTAATCGTTCTTTCCTTCTGAATAGTTGCTTATGCTTTGCTTCTCTTTCCCAAATCCTCAAGAATGAGGTCCATGCAATGAGCGGCACACAGGGTCCAATACAAGTGACATCTCTTCAACATTAATTGACGACCTGTAGCTTTATAATTGGTAGCATTATCTATTACCACCTGCACAACCTGGTGCTCTCCAACATCTTCAACTACTTTATCCATTAGTTGGAAGAGGTAATCAGCTGTCTTCATGTGTTTTGAAGTATCAACTGATTTTAGAAATATTATCCCGGCATCGCTGTAGACCAAAAGTTGATCAAACTCTTCTTTGTGGGACCTGTTCATCCATCGCACATAATTGTGCAACCTCTCTCATTCCATACTTTGTGGAAGCTGTCTACGTAAGTTTCTATCTCTATGTACTCATCATCTAGTAGGGGTCCGGATACCTCGTATACAGAAGGCTTTTTGTGTGATAGCCCGGATTTCTGCACCCTGAAACCCGTGCCATAAGCACGATCATCTTGACCGTACCCCTTACTGTGCACGGGACATTGGTATATCAAGCAATGAACTGAATTAAAATAATAAATAAAGCTGCGGAGTTTAATTATCATTTAACTATTTCTCAAAAGACAGTTCTACCTTCATGCCTCTGCATGAATGGAGAACCGATCCGAACCATTGATGATAGCTAATCATCACAGATGGTTCGCTCCAAACTTTAATTACATTGTTTAACCAAAAACCAGGCTTGACATACCAAGTCGTACCAATAATCTCACAAAAACCCTCAAAGCTGCACAACGGAGTCCCCTAGAAGAAGTCCTCAGGAGGTGGCTCCAACTCGTCTCCGGCCGCAAGGTCCGACTCACCAGGGTCAACGTCCCCTGAAGTCTCGGCAGCTGCTAATAGTTGACCTGCGACATATAGTCTAAAGAGTGAGCTACATCCTAGCTCAATAGGGAACAGAACACAATTGAACATATAAATTACAACTCACATATATTCCATGATATGTCATGCATGATGTGTCTATGCAGTTACTGATGAAAAACAGTTGAAAAGAATCATGTTTTATTGATAGTTTACTCATGTCTTTTAATTATTCATGAATGATACTGAAAAGGCCTAAAGCAAAACTTAACCTTTCAACTTAAGTAATCCCCGAGCAATATAGCATCGAGCCCCGATGAGATACCCATCATCGTCATCTATATAGACAGTTTTAGACGTATTCCCTGAGAATACAATTAGTACCCAAGCCCCTTTCCCCTGGGGATTGGTGGCGGGGTTTCACTTATCTCAACTCAACACCCCTAGGGTGTGCTTACTGTGTACGGATAAGCCTCCGCACTGGTTTATGATTTCGCCGCAGTATCGGTCACGGATATCCTGCCGCGTCAGTCGTGGATATCCCACCACGTCGGTGGGGTACCCTATCAAACCTCAAATAATAAAAATATCAGGTGCTTTACATATAGTTATTCACCGTATACGTGTGCTATCTTATATCAATTAGGCCTTATCAGACATAATTCAATCTTGGATACATCCCTGGGATGTATCCATTCACTTGCATCACACCTGATGCTCTTATTTCTTTATTTCCTCATCCCCTGGGGATGGCTCATCATGATTACTCTTTTAGATGTTACACACGCACACTTTTCACAAACTCTTAAGAAATAAAAGTAGTTTGAATTGGATTCTATATCACTACATACCTGCTCTTGCAAAATAAAGTGCATGTTCAAGGTGTTCCCTACCTCAAGTCTCTGTTTGATCATGCATCAAGGTCCCACGTGGCTCCTTGTGTCCAAGTTCACACGTACCACCTATGGTACCACATAACATATGAAATACATCACTAAAGATGTAACAAAGAAGATCCAAGACCCTCCAAGAATCTTAAAGTCAAGCTCAAAAGTCAACAAAAACTGGCACAGTCGATTAATCGAACTCTAAAATCGATTAATCGAATCTGATTCGATTAATCAATTTCTAAAATCGATTAATCGAAATTCCCATTCGATTAATTGAATCCCCATTCGATTAATCAAAATTCTCCATTCTATCCAGTCGATTCTCAATTCGAGTAATCGAGTTCCCAAAATCGATTAATCGATCCTAATTCGATTAATCGAAATTCTAAATCGATCAATCGAGATCCCATTTTGACTAGTCGATTTCTTCAGGTCTTTTTCCTCCATCCACTGGAGTCCACTGGAGGTTCTTAGTTGATTAATCGACACCAAAATCGATTAATCGAAAATCAAAGTCGATTAATCGAAACTCAATTCGATTAATCGAATTCGGGTTCTTTGACTTTTCAACTTCTTGGCGAAAATCGATTAATCGAATCTCAATTTCAATTAATCGAAATTGCCAAATTCAGCCCCCTTTTGGCTGTTCTTTCCAATCTTTTTCCTTCATTTTTCTAAGTACTTAATCTATCATTTTAAACATTCTTAACTACAATTAAGCTCTTCCATCTATGCATTAAATCTACAAATTTTTTTTACCTTTAATCAATCTCAAATTGATTAGGTCAAGTGGTTGGAAAGGTTAGGGTTTCCAGCTTTGCTTCTAGCGGATCCCTCGCGTCGAATCCGGCGTTTAAATGCTCAAATCCCCCTTCCAATCAGTTGCAATAAGTCCTTACTCACTCCCCTTCTTTACTCCTCTCTCTCTCTCTCTCTCTTCTTAACTCTCTCTAACAACTCAACCATTGATTTTAGGGTTATTAAACCCTTTTTTTATCTCCCTCTAGCTTGTGTGTTGATCACATGCACCTGAACTAGGTGTATGTGACTTCAGATTTACATCGCACTTCACATATTCACTCTAATTCTCACATCTTATCCGTTCATCGCACCCTATGCCAACTATTGAACTCCTATTTGGTCAAACCTATGACTGGTCAGGCACGGATCCCGAGGTCACTATTTAACGTGATTTTTTGGGATATTACATTTTGACTCCTGAATCAGCTTCTGCACTTGTATCAATCATACTTTTAAAGTACGGCGACTCCACAACTTGACTCGGAATGTGACTGTATATCACGAACTTTACAATCGATTTTTCAAGCTTTTTTCCCATTTTTTCAATGAAATTGTGCTCAATTTACTTTGCTTTGAGCTTTCTGTCCGATGCATGAATGGATCCATGAGACCTATAGTACGACATATAGTAGAAGGCCTAGTATCCCTCAATGATGCTGACCTTCGCAACCCGATAGTGTCATGAATATCCTCCTCATCATCATTAATAATATGTGGCCTATGACTAGATCAACTACCAACAGTAGGCATGGATGAGCCCCTTAAGCGGGATCGAAACCGATAATAGGCTTCTTCTTGATCTCATCGTTGTTGTGCTTCTCTAGCACTCTCACTCATGACTCTCGCTATCACAACATCCTCATCTTCATCATCCCCACATTCACGTGTAGAAAACTTTTGATCTTCCCTCCTTATTCTCTCATATATTTCTTTATCCCAGTCGACTTCTGTCTTTTTCTTTCCCTTAGCCGCCTGTAAACTGGCTCTGACTTCTTTTCTTACCTCTCTGGGTACATTGGGGCAATCTTTTGTCTCTCCCTTTACGTGAGCCAAATGCTCCTTCAACTGTGTGATACTTCCTCCTAATAATTTTTTCTCACAGTTTATATTCTATTCGGAGTCTATCACCATCTATTGTTGTGCCGTATTGCCAGGCTGAATCTGATGATCATACTATGTTTATTTCTTTCACCTGCGTTAATAACCAAACGATTTGACTAAGTTAAAACATTTAGATAACACTTGAAAATAAAATTTATTTGATATGTATTGTCTGATATGTATCGGTATTGGACCTCGGCGGTACGATACATAGGCATTGTATGATTGTATTGTATCCCCTAAAAATGTTTCCTAATTTTTCTTTAAACTAAACTTTTTTTAATTTTTAGTGTTACTTTCTAAAACTAAACTTTTTTTATTAGTAATTTTAGTTTTAAAATTATTTTTAATTTTGTGTTACTATTTTTTTTTAAAAACTAAACTCTTTTTTTTTACTAATTTTGTTTTCAAACTAAATTTTTTTATTTTGTGTTACTAATTTTTAAAATTAAACTAGTTTTAAATTTGTTTTTAAAACTAAACTTTTTTTCTTTAAATTAAACTTTTTTTTTATTTTCTGTTACTAATTAGTTATTTTTGTGTTACTAATTTTTCTTTAAACTAATTTTTTTTAAAAAAATTTAGTGTTACTTTTTTAAACTAACCTTTTTTATTAGTAATTTTAGTTTTAAAATTATTTTTAATTTTGTGTTACTAATTTTTTTTTAAAACTAAACTCTTTTTTTTTACTAATTTTGTTTTAAAATTAAATTTTTTTGTTTTGTGTTACTAATTTTTAAAATTAAACTAGTTTTAAATTTATTTTTAAAACTAAACTTTTTTTTTTTTAAATTAAACTTTTTTTTTGTTTTCTATTACTAATTTTTTGTTACTAATTAGTAATTTTTGTGTTACTAATTTTTTTTATTACTAATTTTTCTTTAAACTATATTTTTTTTAATTTTTAGTGTTACTTTATTAAACTAAACTTTTTTTATTAGTAATTTTAGTTTTAAAACTATTTTTAATTTTGAGTTTTAAAATTGTTTTTAATTTTGTGTTACTAATTTTTTTTAAAACTAAACTCTTTTTTTTTTACTAATTTTGTTTTTTAAAACTAAACTCTTTTTTTTAAAACTAAATTTTTTTATTTTGTGTTACTAACTTTTAAAACTAAACTAGTTTTAAATTTATTTTTAAAACTAAACTTTTTTTCTTTAAATTAAACTTTTTTTTTTGTTTTCTGTTACTAATTAGTAATTTTTGTGTTACTAATTTTTTTTTAAAGCTAAACTTTGTATTACAAAATTAGTAACAAAAAATTAGTGTAATTGATGTGTCATGGGGTATGTGTCATATGTATGACATATCAATTACATATATCGCGACACCTGTCACTGTGTCACATGTGTCGCGACACATCACGCGTGACACGTGTCACATGTGTCGCGACACATCACACGTGATATGTGTCACATGCATGGGTCAAAAAATTAGTAGCACAAAATTAGTAAAACAAAATAAGCAACACAAAATAAAAAAGTTTAGTTTTAAAATAAAATTAGTAAAAAAAAAGTTTAGTTTTAAAAAAAAGAGATTTTTTTACCCATGCCCTCCACCAAATTTCACTCAATTTTATGTGGTTGAGCTTGAAAGTACTTCGTAGGATGAATAAGCATCATCCAGGCAGTATGAGTATAAGCATCATTCAGGCAGTATGGTAGATCTAATGATAAAATTAGTAATAAATAAAAATTAATTTAAAAAAAAAGTAATAAATATGGTAGATCTAATGAAAAAATAATTAAAAATACAAGTTAGATGATGGAAAATCATACCTTCTCTTAAATATTCGACGAAAATATGAGTGTGACAATTCGGTGTCTGCGATTTTAGTCTCTAATGGCTAAGAAATAAGAAGTATAGTGAATTACAAGTGGAAAAAGAAGAAGTATAGTGGTGTAGAAGAAGGGATCCTCAAGTGGTTTGCAAGTAAAGAAGAAGAAGAGATCCTCGGGTGATTTGCAAGTGAAGAAAAAGAAGATATCCTCGGGTGATTTGCAAGTGAAGAAGAAGAGGGATTCTTGGGCGGGTTTTATAGCGGGTTGCAACTTTCCGTTGCCGCTAATATCCGTTGCAAAAAGCAAATGCAACAGATATAAAATTATATCCGTTGCTTTTGCAATGTTTTAATATATATATATATATATATATATATATATATATATATATATATATATATATATATATGCAACGGATATAAATTATATCCGTTGCGGCTTTTGTAACGATTAGTAAAAAAAAGAAAATGACAAAAACAAAAGAAAAAAAGACAAGGAGCTAGGGCCCGTCAAATAATTTGAAATTATTGGACGTATCAGACGATACGGGCGAAAATTTTCCCGTATCGTTCGATAATTTCATTTTTTTTTTAAATTAAAAAAGAAAAAAAAGATTATTGGACGATAATTTGAAATTATCGTCCGATAATTTCAAATTATCATCCATATCGTTCGATACGGGCGATACATTGCCCGTATCGGACGATAATTACCCTATTTTTTAGGGGGTACGATACATAGGCAATGTATCATACCGCCCAGGTCCAAAACCGATACGTATCGGTATCGGACGATTTTTTGACCCATGCCTATCAATTCCTACTAATCAATGTCAAGTAGTTAAAATGGGTATCCATGAGGTCAGGTTTTGGTTCTTTCCTGTTGTCATTGTTTAGTGTCTCGCTAACGTGCAGGTATTTTGCACTCCTTTTCCATTTGATATATATGCTTTTCTACCGGTAAAGATACATTAATTTTGGCACACAAATTGATTAGGAAGCTCCATCTCGTACATGGATCTAAGGCATTTTCTACTAAAATTGATTTGAAAAATGGTTTTGATAAAGTCAGATGGGACTTTATCCTTGTTATACTTGAGCAACTTGGATCGATGATGCCTGGATATTTTTTCTGTCTTGATACTTATTAATGGCATATGACATGGGTACTTCCTGATGGGGACATCTCATGGTACAAGACGGTTGACAAGTGCACGTGGAGATTCAAAGCTTTGGAGTTCAGTTTAGCATGTCAAGTAGCAAGTGAAGACCAATGTACACATGTGGGAAAGTGCAAGGAGAAGGCGAGAAGAAAAAATCAGGGAGAAAGAAGAGAAGGAAGCAAAGTTTGTCAACATATGACAGATGTCCGTGGATTAAGGACGGACGTCCGTGTAAACAGGGGTGTTCTGAAAAATTATGGCATGGACATCGACCCCCAAGCATGTACATCTGTGATCCTAGCACGGACATCCGTGATTTAGACCCCATTCGGATTTAATACACACCGTTAAGGACGGACATCCCTGATTTCAGGACAAACGTCTGTGAGTTGGCGGCTACATGAAATTTTGGCGCAAAAATTGCTAATTTTTTTAGTTTTAGTTGTTTTAGGATTTTCTATTTTCGATTTTATTACTTCGATAGGGTTTCTATCATATATGAAGGCATGTAAAGAACTATTTAAAAAATTGACGATGAATATTGATTAAGAGTTTTGCTTTGTGCAAACTATAGAGAACTTGTGAAGAGTTTTCACTCGAAAGAGAGATTCTTTCGAACTCGGAGAGTGAATCTTCGATTTTATTGTGCGGATTGGTGCGCAGCCGACTTACACCTTTGGTGTGACCCCTACGTACATCATTGGTGTGAAGCCTTGGAACCCTATCTTTTTCTTCTATTTTTTTTTTATTCACAGGTAATCGAATTTTTTTTCATTTTGATAAAAACCAAAGTCCGAATCCTTGGTTGATTATTTGATAGAATCTGTATTCATACCTTATTACTTATATGTCCTTTAATTTTCTTTTGATTAATTAAATCCTTCGGGTCTTTAGTTTCTTCAAACCCTAGATGAGTTAAGCGACGATTCTGAAATTGTCGCTTGGTGTCCTAAACTAGATCGAAACTCGAGTTTCCTCATCGGAGCCATTTTTCTGAATCGAAAAACTTTAAGTACAAACCGACACTAAAATTGAATTAATCTAATTACCCTAATTGAATTTGTTGAGTAATTTTATGTAGTTGGATGATTGTAAATAATTTCATTATTCAATTTATTCCCAAATCACATACTTAGGGTTTAGTGCGTTTTGTCCTGCATCAAATTTGGTATCAGAGAATAGTCTAGTTTAGAGTGTTGCATTAGGAGGTTATTTTAATTTTATTTTGCATTCTAGGTTGACCTTAGGGATTTTATATAGTGTGTGTTGACCACTTATGGCTAGTGAAGACTTTGTTGTCGCGATCCACAACCTTACTGCTAGCCTTGCAAATATACAAGAACACCACGAAACACTATCCAACTATGTGGAAGCATGCCTGAGACAATTCCAAGATATCTTGAATGATGTATCCAATAGAACACCACCTAGACGATCTAGGGAAGGACAAGTTAACATGGATGATAGGAGAGAGGATAGTATGACACCATCTCGTAGAGAGTTTCACCGTCGTGGACCATTGGATGATCTAGAATAGAAGTTTCTCAAAATTGTTCGAGTCGAGGCTCCAACTTATTATGGGAAGTGTAAAGATCCCAAAACTTAGGAAAACATATCGACCAACTCGGTACGTGTGTCGGTACGGCGCAGTGTACAGTGTCGGGTTTGACCTTAGTGTGAGTGAGAATACTCGAATGCCTAAGTCATGTGTGAGTGGGTAGCAAGTGAACTAAGTTATGTGTAAAACACTCAAGTGTGGTGTTTATGTTTCATAGGGGAACCACCTAGGTTATAAGAAAAGAGTAAAACCTTTGGGTTACTTTTGCCGTGCAAATTCTAAAGAAAGAGAGAGAGTGGGTTTGAGAAAGAGGTGAGAAGGAAGGTAGAGAACTCAAGGAAATTGTGTGAGTTGAGATCGAGATCGTAGATGATCTAGCGAGTTATCACTCCTTCATCTTGATCCTTGACTCATGAGATGATCTAAGGAGTGTGTGTGTTAGAGATTTTGAAGAGATTTGAGATGTGGAGCATTCCTCAAGCATGGATTATTGATCTCTCTCTCCATCTTCACTAGAGGCTTCGAATATTGTAAGGAAATTGAGAAGAAGGATCGCGGTAGTGATCGTGGGAGCGCGAACTCCGAAACCTTCCGATGGCATCGATGGATGCATTCATTTAACCTCAAATCTATGCCAAATAAATGAGGTAAGATCTTGTGTTTTGAGTAGATTGGTTAGAGATTAAATGTCATAAATGGGGGGCAATTAATGCCCTAAATGTATTGTAATTAATGTATATGAGAGTTAGGTGAAAGGGGAAAGAGAAAGAAAATTCGATTTGAAGAAGAAACCCTAAACCTCGAAAGTCACTCGCACAACTTTGAGACTTGCTCGCGCGAGAGAGGCTTCAAAATAGGCGTGATTTTGTGTTTGACTAGTCGCTCGCGCGACTGAGATGGACTTGGAGAAGTTGCTCGCGTGACAGCAACCTCGCTCGCGCGACTAATGCAAGCTGTGTGCTCATGAAATACAAACAAGCCACAGTCGCTTGAGTGAGCTCGCGCGACTGTGAGGTGCCATATGACTCGCTCACGCGATAATCTCGCGCGCGCGACTGAGCAAGTTAAGGCAGTTTCTGATTTTTCTTTGAGAACTCTTCGAATTTTTTGTTTGTGTATTCTTTTAATCTTCATATAATGGGTAATTGGGTACCTTAAAAATGTAGGTTGGACGTGGACTATCGCATAAGGATTCTTGCTCTGTTTTGTATGAATTAACGTGAACTGCATAAGTGGTAGGGAAATTCATTATCATGCCTTCCGATACAATTGTATAGATGGATTGTGAATGAGACAAGCATATGTGTGTGCGTGTGTAATAAGATAAATGCGTGTTAAGCGTGATGAGTGTGACAAGTAAATGGGTAATTGAATGTGATAAGCGAATGTGAACCATATGATAAGTGAATATGAATCATGTGACATGTGAGTGTAAAACAAATAATAAGTAAGCGTGTGTGTAAACAAAATGGGCAAGCATGTGAAACTCCAACTCTAGTTATAATTAAATCACATTGATTCAATCACACTGTGAATAACTATAAGTTAGTTTGCACTATGATTTATGGTTTTCTTGAAACGAATCCCCATTGTGTTACAGTTGTGGACTGGCTAGTGGTCATCGTGATACAAGCGGCTCTGTTAACTAAGCTCAGGGGCTTGTATGTCATGGCTCAAGAGGCCCTGTTAACTAAGCTCAGGAGCTTGACAAGTGTATAAATTGTTCATTGAACGACGATGGTTAGGGATTCCCATCGGTATTACTTGGGCTCCCAATGCTATATAGGCTTGGGAGGTGAATTAAGTTAAGCTTTTAAGTACATTCGACACGTGTGAAGTCATATGAAAAGGAGTTAAATAAGAACAAGAGAATTAAGTACAAGCATGTGTACGCACTATAATTCAGTAATTCTATGTATATGCCTAAAAGATTCAATTCTGTGATATGTGCTTTAAATTTCAGTCATATGATCTATGCTATATGATATACTATGCATGCTAGTGATACTGTTCTATTGAGTTTCGATGTTAGCTCACCCTTTGACTATACGTCACAGGTACAGACACAGAGTTAGGCCATGAAGATTCTGGCCGTGAGGAAGATGCCGACTATACACCGGAGGAAAAGTCGGATCTTTTGTCATAGGACTATTTCCCTTAGGGGATAGATTTGGTTATATTTTGTGAGATTATTGTACGAGGCTGGTATGTCCAGTCTATATTTTGTTAGAACAATGAATTAAGAATGATGTATTTTGTTATTGAACCACTGTTTGGATGATGATTATTCATCGTCGGTGGTTCGTTTCGGTTCTATCAGGCTTATGGTTCACATAAGGACAGAACCGTTATTTTTCCTTTTGGTCTTTTGTCTTTGGCTTGTCAGTTGGAATGGAATAGTCTTTTGGCCATGTTTTGATGAATCTAGCTTCATTATTAGAGAAATCTGTTTTGTTCTACTGCTTGTGGATGTACCAAGTGTTCTTCGTTATAAGGGTCACCTTAACGGGTGACATGACGGTCTGGTTTTGGGTTAGGAAATCCTGGCTGTCACAGTTGGTATCAAAGATCTGACTTTAGAAAATTCTGATAAGATCTAGATGTGTGTGTTTTAGTGTAAGAATTTGTCAGAGTATAGGGACCTCTGTTGATGAAACTTTTGGTTTCATGCTAACAGATCAGGATGTACGCTGAAGGAAGAGGTCGACCAAGAAGTGGTCAAGGAAGAAATACAGGACGTATGGAAGATATTCCCACGAGTTCAAACCGGGTTCCTCTTAATAATAGAAACCCACTTGAAGAAGAGAGAAATCATGAAAGAGACGGAAATGTGCGAATAACTCAAGCCATGGAGGCTGTGGCCAATGCAATGGCACAGCAAACGGTAGTGATGACTGCACATGCAAATAATACCCATCAACCACCAACTCCTCCATTGATACTAACAGTGCAACTCATATAGTCTACATTTGTGGAATTTAGGAGATTAAGGACTCTGAGTTTCTATGGCCAGAATGATCCGTTTGAAGCCGAGAAGTGGCTTAATCAAATAGAGAAACTACTTGATAGACTACCGTGCACAAATGAGGAGAAGGTAAGCTGGGCTTCCTTCCAGTTAGAAGGGGATGCAAATTTGTGGTGGAAGAATGTGTTGAGGGGTAAGAGAGCAGGAAAATCCCAATGGGATTTGGATGTGGGAAGAGTTTGTGAGGGTATTCAATTAGGAATACTTTCCCAAACAGATCAAAAATCAGTTGGCGGTGATGTTTATGAACCTTGAGCAAGGTAATATGTCAATGCGAGATTACGCTACAGAGTTTACAAGATTGTCCCGATTTGCCCCGGAGTATGTGTCTACTGAGCAGATGAGGGCAAACAAATTTGAGAGAGGACTGAGGCCAATTATCAGGGATATGATTTCCATGTTGGAATTGGAAACCTATGGAGCCGTCATGGGCAAGGCGATAGTAGTGGAAAGGGACATTGAGGAAATGTACCGGAGAAGGGACCACCAGGGCAAAGAAAGGACAAGTCAAGGAGGGTCGGGTGGCTATGAACCGATGAATAAGAAACCAAGGTTCACGACACCGACGACGCAGGGGAAACCGAACCAAAGCAACTATGTTAACCCACCCTTGCCATCACCTATAAGGTCTTATCGCTCGCCGGGTCTTACCTTCGTGTCAGGGGCATTGGTCACCCAAGGATTTTCACGTGCAGCTTCATCTACATCGGTGGAAAAATGTACTCGTTGTGGGAAGCCACACAAGACCTCCGAGTGTAGAAGAGTAATCGATGCGTGTTTCAAATGCGGTAAAATTGGGCACATGATAAAGGATTGCCCAATGTTGAAAGGTGAGGGAAGAGTGACTAATGTAGGACCGCCAAGGCCTTCCCAAGCACGACCCACAGTGCAAGGTCGGGCATATACAATCACAGCCAAGGATGCCAACATAGGCAACGACATCATACAAGGTATAAGTAATTTCATTAAAGTCATTGAAACTCTTATTTAAATTTTAGATAAAGAAGGTGCATGCATAGAAAAGTAGAATTTTTTTTTTTATGTTATTATGTTGCCGTCAATGTTTATTGTATCGTGCAATTAAATGTGTAGTGTGTTTATAACGTAGGTACATTGCAATTGTGTAAAAAGGTCAACTACCTTTGCTATGAGGCACGAGTTTTGGTAGACCCAGGGTCCACACATTCTTTCGTGACACCTGAATTCACAGTGAGGGTGAAAGTCATTCCCGAGCCCTTAGACTATATTTTAGACGTGTTAGTCCCAATGGGGAGTGCAGTATTGTGTGTCGATCTATGATGGTAAACATCATGAGATATATAGATTATGAATTATAGACAGATTTGATACTGTTAGATATGCAAGGATTCAATGTAATCCTTGGCATGGATTGGCTATCCACCCATGGTGCAAGTGTGGATTGCTAGAGGAAGATTGTCACATTTCGCCCAGATAAGGGTAGATCATTCAACTTTCTCGGCATGAGAGTAACGTGTGTGCCACTCATCTTCGCAATATGAGCCGATCGTTTGATGAAAAATGGGTGCAGTGGATACCTTGCATTCCTGAAAGAGCAATGAGAGGAGAAGAATGACATCGTAAAGATCTCGGCAGTTTACATTTTGCCGATGTATTTCCAAAAGAACTACCAGGACTACCACCCGATAGAGAGGTGGAGTTTGCTATTGACTTAGCTCCAGTTACCGAGCCAGTGTCGAAGGCTCCTTACTGAATGGCTCCAGTTGAGTTAAAGGAATTAAAAGAACATCTACAAGAGCTTCTTGATAAAGGATTCATAAGACTTAGTGTGTCTCTTTGGGGAGAATCGATCTTGTTCGTAAAGGACGGGTCGATGAGGTTATGCATCGACTATCGTCAACTGAACAAATTGACAATCAAGAACCGATATCCACTTCCAATGATCGATGATTTGTTTGATCAATTACAAGGAACCAAATTCTTTTCAAAGATTGATTTGCGATCCAGGTATCACCAGTTGAAGGTCAAGGCTGAAGATATTCAGAAGACGGCATTCAGGACTAGATATGACCATTATGAATTCTTAGTGATGCCTTTTGACTTGACTAATGCACCAACATCCTTCATAGATCTCATGAATAGAGTGTTCAAGCCACACCTTGACACATGTGTCGTAGTAGTTATGGACGACATACTTATATACTCAAGGACAAAGGAAGAGCATGAGCAACATCTCCGAGTTGCATTGCAGATGTTGCTAGAGCACGAGCTGTATGTTAAGCTTTTTTATTAGAGCAGGTGAGCTTTTTGAGATATGTTGTCTCTGAAGCAGGAATCAAAGTCGACCCAGCTAAGATAGAGGTCATGGTACAATGGGAACAACCTAAGATGGTCACTGAGGTGAGAAGTAGTCTAGGTTTGGCTGGATACTACAGAAGGTTCGTGGAAGGGTTTTCAAAGTTTTCCGGTCCGCTTACACAACTAACACTGAAAAATACGAAGTTTGAATGAACCGAAGCATGCGAGAAGAATTTTCAAGAATTAAAGAAAAGGCTTACTTCGGCACCAGTGCTTACCATCCCAACTGGCACAGGAAGATTTGTGTTGTTTAGTGATGCATCGTACAATGGCTTAGGTTATGTACTCAACCAAGACAAGAAGGTTATTGCTTACGGATCCATACAACTTAAGGATCATGAGAAGAATTATCTGACGCATGACCTTGAGTTAGCAGCCGTGATTTTTGCACTAAAAATTTGAAGACATTATCTATACGGTGAAACCTTTGAGATTTTTACGGACCATAAAAGTCTTAAGTATTTATTCATACAGAAGGACTTGAATATGAGATAAATAAGGTAGATTGAATTTCTTAAAGATTATGATTGCTCTAGACAGTATCATCCAGGCGAGGTGAACGTGGTTGCTGATGCTAAGTCGTAAGACTTCGGCCCGATTATCAAATTTGAATTTGGGGCTTCACAGATGGAAGTTATTGGAAGACATATCCTTATGTGATGCACGGATTGAGGTGTAAGCTTCAGGAGCTTTTTTAGCGAATGTTACGATCAAACCAGTGATCTTCGATCAGATTGGTTAGTTATAGATGAAAGACATCGAATTATTGAAAATTCGACAAGGAGTGACGGATGGTACCAATCAGAATTTCTCTATCAAGAGTGATGGATCACTATTATACAAGGGGAGATTCTGCATACCTGCGGATGCCGATCTGCGACAAACTATTTTGGATGAGGCACATAAGTCACCATATGCTATCCACCTGGGAAGCACCAAGGTGTATCAGGATTTGAAGAAAGGATTTTCGTGGAGAGGTTTGAAAAAGGACATCGCGGAATACGTTTCAAGGTGCCTGATATGTCAATAGGTGAATGTGGATCACCGACACCCATCCGGGTTACTACAACCATTACCTATACCGGAGTGGAAGTGGGAATCGATCTCAATGGATTTTCTCTTAGGATTGCCACGAACCGTGAAAAAGCACAATGCTATTTGGGTGATTGTTGATAGACTCACAAAATCAGCCCATTTCTTGCCTTTCAACACCACTTATACGGCAAGTAAACTCGCAGATATGTATGTAAAGGAGATCGTCCGATTGCACGACATTCCCATAACTATTGTTTCAGATAGAGACCCGTTGTATATTTCTCAATTTTGACAGAAATTTCAAGAAGGGATGGGCACTAGACTAGACTCCAGTTCAATATTTTATCCATAAACAGATGGCCAGACTGAGAGGATAAATCATATCATAGAAGATATATTACGGGCTTGATGCTTGATTTCCAAGGATTATGGGATCAACACTTACCATTGATCGAATTTGCATATAATAATAGCTTCCAGACGAGTATTGGCATGACTCCCAATGAGGCATTGTATGGTCGAAGATGACGATTTTCGATCAATTGGGAAGAGACGGGAGAGAAGTTTATTTTGGGGCCTGAGATTCTAGAACGTACCACCCAGACGGTACGCTTGATTCGAGAACAATTGAAGGTTGCACAAAGTAGACAAAAGAGCTACGCGGACCTCAAGAGGACCAATGTAGAGTTTCAGGTAAACTTAATACTATATTTAAATGAATTATATGTTTATAGGCATATGCACGCTATTAATGTTGACATGATATCATACTTTTAGTTGGGAGAGAATGTCTTCATTAGGATTTTGCCAACTAAGGGCGTCATGCGTTTTGAAAAGCGTGGCAAGTTGAGTCCGCAATACGTTGGACCATTTGAAGTCTTGGGACGTGTTGGAGAATTCACTTACCAAGTTGCACTACCACTGCAACTCTCCAGCCTGCATGATGTATTTCACGTCTCAATGCTATGACGATACGTCAAGGACCCAACGCATGTATTGGATTACTAATCGATCAAAATTCAAGAAGACTTGATTGTCAAAGAAGAACCGGTGCAATTTTTTGATCTGAGGGAACAAGTACTACGCACAAGGAAAATTCCACTGGTACTTGTTAGGTGGCGGAACCATTCACAAGAGGAAGTCACGTGGGAACGCGAGTCTGATATCAGTGACTCGTATCCACAACTTTTTGGGTAAATTGATGTAAATGATACTATAAGGTAAACGGATATTCAACACAACATGTAAGAACATATATTCCGGTATATTGTAACCACTTAACACAAGAAAGAATGTGTGATGATGTGTTTAAGGAATTAGATCTATAATAAACTCAGCAATAGGGTATGAATAAGGTAGGAAGTGAGGTAAAGAACTAATGAAAAAGGAACCATAGCAGAAAAATAAACGAAACAACCCAAAGTACTGAAATCGAGCGCGCGATATTTGAGTCACTCGCGCGACTGTCTCAAAGGGTCACACGAGAGAACTGACCTTATCAATTGCTCGCATGACTGTCTTAAGGGTGCAGATTTCTGAAAGGTTGCTCACACGACATTAGATGTTGCTCACAGGACTGTTGATCTATTTAAAGCCTGTGGACCCCATTTCTTTCAAATTTTTGGGTGCGAAGTTTCCCAAAGCTAGGGTTTTCGTTCCCTAGCCTTCCAAATTACATCCTCACGCCGTTTCTGGGTCGATTCACTTCGGATTTTCTTTGGATTCCCCACCATCAAGCATCATCCGAGGTTTTTCTTCACGCATGGGGTAAAACTCTATCGTTTTACCTAACTTTTTCTTAATCTTTTTTTTTAAATCCTTAGAAGATGGGACCGAAGAAGGTTTCCGCTTCGAAACCCCCACCATCTAAGAAAGCTAAGGTTGCTCCTCCACCCGTTGTGAGGGAACAACCTACAGAGTGGTGGGAATCAAGAAACTTTGTAATGGATTGGATAATCCACCGTAGCTTATTCGAGGATCACGATTCAACCAAATGGGCCCTCCAATATATGACCGTTGTCGACCTAAAATCGCTTCTAGAACCGTCCCACACGCACTATTGTCATAGGCTTGTATGCCTATTTTACCAAAAGCTCCGAATGAATAATGACTAAACGGAATTCATAGTTGAGATTGACGACTACGAATTTCACTTTGATTTTGACAACATCTCCATTACGATGGGCTGCCCATCATCTTACGTGGAGGGTGGACCCTTGCAACAGCCAAACCAAGCTAAAATACATTTTCTAGAGATTGTCACCAACATGACCAAAGGGTTGACCGGGTCTGGGATATCGGTCAAGCGTGTCCAGTTGCCGGCCCACATGTGGCCTATGGACATCATCTTTAGGAAGAATATTTTCCTAATGGGGCATGAGAAGGAGAGGAGGGGCGCACTTCTATAGGTCTTGTATTCGGCTTACCAAGAGAAGTGGTTCTATGCTCCTGCGGTTGTAGCAGATGGCATGGTATATGCCAGGAACAATGCGAGGGAAGGTTCCCAGAAGCATCCTCTTACGAGACTACCATATGCCCTACTGATTACCTATATGATTGAAACTCATGTCAACGAGAATGGGGAGAAGTTCCCAATATCATCTAAAGAACCACGTATGACCGGAAATGTCAAAGTTTAGAAGTATGAGGACTTAAAAGGCCTCAGTAGCCTCGAGAATAGCATTAGACGTCGTAAGACTGAAGACCTAGCCTGCCAGGCTCAACAACAACAAAAACAACAACATCAACATCAACCACCTCAGCAACCTTATGTCGAGCCAGACCAATCGGCTCAGTATCCAATGACACCACATCAAGCCCACGCACAGCCACCGATTCCCCCATATGGACGTGCCGATTTTGCAGCCGAGTTATCCAGGCGAATGGACCTCTAGGACATCGCACTCTAACAGATCCAAAAGTAGAATGAGCTACACACACGTCAACTCTACTACCATGAGGCGATGCTCGGTGACGTGATGTGATTCGCATATCCGTCGGACTACCTCTAGCGTATGGCTACGGCACGAGCTGACATGCCTGAGGTGTCAAGTTTCAGAGTAGGAGGAGCAGCTCACGATGACGTGGAGGGCCAGCCGGCTGGTGAGGAGGATTAGCCGAGAGGCTATGGTTATGGGATATTTTCTTTCTGTTATGTTTTAAATTTTCATTGAATAGTACTCAGTTGTAAGTAGTTTGTATAAACTCTGGTTCATGTGGATATGTTTTGTGAATGGATTTTATTTTGAATGAGTCTCTATGATTTGTAATATGCAGGTGTCACGTACGCGATTACGTGTATGTTTGTAGGACATGTTAATAGTTGTGGTTGATGTGACAGGATACATAAATGTGTGTGTTCCGCCTAAAATGGCGGTATGCCGGTATATGGACAAGTGTCTCTTCGGAATTAGTATATGATTAATTGGATGAGTGAGTTACAGGCAAATGGTGTACGTGTGGTCAATTTTCGAGGACGAAAATTTTATAAGTTGGGGAGAATATAACGATCCCAAAACTTAGAAAAACGTGTCGACCAACTCGATACGTGTGTCGATACGGCATAGTGTATAGTGTCGGGTTTGACCTTAGTGTGAGAGAATACTCAAACGCCTAAGTCATGTGTGAGTGGGTAGCAAGTGAACTAAGTTATGTGTGAAACACCCAAGTGTGGTGTTTATGTTTCATAGGGGAACCACCTAGGTTTTAAGAAAAGAGTAAAACCTTTCGGTTACTTTTGCCGTGCAAATTCTAAAGAAAGAGAGTGGGTTTGAGAAAGAGGAGAGAAGGAAGGTAGAGAACTCAAGGAAATTGTGTGAGTTGAATCGAGATCGTAGACGATTTAGCGAGTTATCGGTCCTTCATCTTGATCCTTGACTCATGAGATGATCTAAGGACTGTGTGTGTTAGAGATTTTGAAGAGATTTGAGATGTGGATCATTCCTCAAGCATGGATTATTGATCTCCCTCTCTATCTTTACTAGAGGCTTCGAATATCGTAAGGAAATTGAGAAGAAGGATCACGGTAGTGATCGTGGGAGTGCGGACTCCGAAACCTTCCGATGGCATCGATGGATGCATTCATTTGACCTCAAACCCATGCCAAATAAATGAGGTAAGATCTTGTGTTTTGAGTAGATTGGTTAGAGATTAAATGTCATAAATGGGGGGCAATTGATGCCCTAAACGTATTGTAATTAATGTGTATGAGAGTTAGGTGAAAGGGGAAAGAGAAAGAAAATCCGATTTGAAGAAGAAACCCTAAAACCTCGAAAGTCGCACGTGCGACTTAAGGTTGCTCATGCGAGAGAGGCTCTAAAATAGCCTTGAAATTGTGTTTGATCAATGCCGCACATCGAGATGGAATCGAGAAGTTTCTTGCGCCGACAAAGAACTTCGCCACATGAAATAAGAACAAGATACAGTTGCTCGAGCGAGCTCACGCGACTGTGAGGTGCCATATGACTTGCTCGCGTGACCCTGAATCTTGAGCGCGACTGAGCAAGTTAAGGCAGTTTCTGATTTTTCTTTGATAACTTTCCGAATCTTTTGTTTGTGTATTTTTTTAAGCTTGAGATAATGGTAATTGGGTACCTTAAAAATGTAGGTTGAACGTGGACTATCGCATAAAGATTCTCGCTCCATTTTGTATGAATTAACGTGGACTTTGTAAGAGGTAGGGAAATTCATTACCATGCCTTTCGATACAATTATATAGATAAATTGCGAATGAGACAAGCATATGTGTGTGTGTGCATAATAAGATAAATGCATGTTAAGCGTGATGAGTGTGACAAGTAAATAGGTAATTGAATGTGATAAGCGAATGTGAACCATATGATTAGTGAATGTGAATCATGTGACACGTGAGTGTGAAACAAATGATAAGTAAGCGTGTGTGTGAATAAAATGAGCAAGCATATGAAACTCCAACTCTAGTTATAATTCAATCACACAGTGAATAACTATAAGTTAGTTTGCACTATGATTTAAGGTTTTCTTGAAATGAATCCCCATTGTGTTACAGTTGTGGACCGTTAAGAGGTCATCGTGATACAAGCGGCCCTATTAACTAAGCTCAGGGGCTTGTATGTCATGGCTCAGGCGGCCTTGTTAACTAAGCTCAGGGATTTGACAAGTGTATAAATTGTTCATTGAACGACGATGATTAGGGATTCCCATCAGTATTACTTGGGCTCCCAATGCTATATAGGCTTGGGAGGTGAATTAAATTGAGCTTTTAAGTACATTCGACACTTGTGAAGTCATAAGAAAAGGAGTTAAATAAGAACAAGAGAATTAAGTACAAACGTATGTGTGTGCACTATAATTCAGTAATTCTATGCATATGCCTAAAAGATTCAATTCTGTGATACGCACTTTAAATTTTAGTCATATGATCTATACTTTATGATATGCTATGCATGCTAGTGATACTCTTCTATTGAGCTTCGATGTTAGCTCACCCTACGACTATACGTCACAGGTACAGACACAGAGTTAGGCCCTGAAGATTTTGGCCGTGAGGAGGATTCTGACTATACACCGGAGGAAGAGTCAGATCTTTTATCAGAGGACTATTTCCCTTAGGGGATAGATTTGGTTATATTTTGTGAGATTCTTGTACGAGGCTGGTATGTCCAGTCTATATTTTATTGGAATAATGAATTAAGAATGATTTATTTTATTATTAAAGCATTGTTTGGATGATGATTGTTCATCGGTGGTTCGTTTCGGATCTGTCAGGCTTATGGTTCACATAAGGGCATAACCATTATTTTGCCTTTTGGTCTTTTGTCTGTGGCTTGTCAGTTGGAATGGAATAGTCTTTTGGCTATGTTTTGATGACTCTAGCTTCATTATTAGAGAAATCTGCTTTGTTCTACAGGTTGTAGATGTACCAAGTGTTCTTTGTTATAAAGGGTCACCTTAATGGGTGACCTGATGGTCCAGGTTTCGGGTTAGGAAATCCGGGCTGGCACAGGAAGATATATCCTAAAGTTTTCCTTGATTGGTTGGTAGATATAGAGTATTATTTTGATTGATATGATATGACGGAAGAGATGTTTGACCATGAACCCATTGATACGTGGGTGGACATGAAAGACAAGTTACATGAAAATGTCCCACACAATGCAACCTAGACCACTGGAAAAATCTCCTCCAAGGGAACACGTCTGTTACTGATTATATTGTCAAATTTGAGAAGTTCGTGATGGGAGGTAATGTGTCTGAACCGAGCCAAGTCACACTTTCTAGGTTTAGGACAGGTCTTTGTCCAGAATTACAGGAGTTAATTCCCCACAATGTTAATACGTTAGAGGATTGTTATGCCTTGGTGCAAGAGTTGGAAATATATATTGAAACGTATACTAGTGGGAGACACAATTCTTACAACACTGAATCTTAGGTCATCTCTATGGAAGGGGTGAGCAATAAAAAATTTTCATTGTCCAGACCTGTGAGTACTCAGGTCGATAAGGAGAAAACAAAGTTACTAGAGGGATCTAAAGTTACTGGTAAAAAACAAGTGTTATAAGTGCCAAGATTTTGGTCACGTCATAGCTCAATGTCTTACTGAAGTCCAAACCTTGATTATTCCGAGGAGGACAATGAGATTGAAGTAGAAACCTATGACCAATGTTGAAGAGGGAGAAATGCCCGTAGGAACCTTAGGTTGTGTTAGGAGAGTTTTTGTCCTTGAAGAAAATGTTGATAGCATGTCAGTGCTGCCCAAATCATTAGAGTCGATAGGAGCATGTCATCATTCTAACTTGCATGAGATTAATAATCAGATTTTGTTGAACAATAGAAATATGTAGAATATTTTTAGCACATTAAATTTATTTAATGAGTTTAATAACTGTAACTTTGTGTTAATCCAAGATAGTTCCGAGCATGTGGAACCTTTTCCGATCTTTAAAGACGTAATGGTGATGGTCTAGGTTTTTATCTAGACAAGGGCAACCATTTGATAGTTGCAGTGGAGGATCTTACACCTATGCTAAGTCCAACAACTATATCCTTTGACACGTTCCTTGTTGCGCAAGCACCTTATCCAAGCCCATTTAACCAGTTGATACCAATTCCCTACCTGTGCAGTATGAGAGAAGGTTGAATAAAAACATTATGGAGTTTCCACACTACCACCAATATTTGCAAGCATCATGAGAAACAAATACATGTTCCCTATTTGATCCATAATATTCCCTTTGCCTCCACCATCTTCGCCAACTTGGGCGACGACGCTAGTTGGTATGAAATTTGTGAGGCCTTTGAAAATCGACTCCGATGGGAGGGAGCCGAGATGTCCCAAGTTGAGAAAAAGATCTTAGAACAAATGATCCAAATTGCATGGAACGCTGCATCACTTGACC
Organism: Chloranthus sessilifolius; assembly: GCA_021018995.1. NCBI lineage: Eukaryota > Viridiplantae > Streptophyta > Magnoliopsida > Chloranthales > Chloranthaceae > Chloranthus > Chloranthus sessilifolius. Next base: position 23,483,654 of record CM037597.1, on the reverse strand, counting down.
CTACACCGCCTCCATCTCCCAAACATCATAAACCATCACCTTCTTCTCCACCGCCCCCTCCTCCTCCGTTTTCTTGAACTGTACTTTTCCCTCTTCTATTGAGGACATCGCGGAGTCAGGAGGGCGGATAATCTTTTTGGTGGGAAAATTTTGGTTACCACCGAGGGCCAATCTCCATTGTAAATTTTAATCGCCTCAAACGGTCGTTGTTGGTGTCATAGTCAGTTCGTGTCTAGATTTTTCCTAGGTTTCTATGTCTATGTAATTAATTTTTCTTTCTTGCAATCCTTGTAATATTCCATTTAAATATTAATAGAATTTTTTTTGTGTTTATATTATTTTGCTTAATCTTTTGTGATGCCTTTCTGTGTAGCTTATACACCGGATGCGATTTTTCCCAAGTTTGGGGGAGTTCTTGATTAGTCTTGCATATCTTGAAACCGATAACTGTTGGCACCACAATAATTTTTTGTATCCCCTATTTCTATGAACAATAAGGACATTGTCCTATTTAAGTTTAGGAGTACACACATGATGTGTATGTATATTATCTTGAATTTGAATATATATATATATATATATATATATATATATATTATATTTATGTTTTCTCTCTACATTTAATTCATTTTAATTCTGTTTTTAGTTTAGTTTTAGATTTTTTTAGTTAATTTTATTTTAAATTTTTTTCTTTCGTATTAACTATTATATGAGAGTTAAGATTAGATAGAATACGATTCCAAAATCTTTACCATCATCCTAGTAGAACTTCAAACATAAAATAATAGAAACAGTTAATATTCATGTTTAGCCCACATGTACGCTATATCATAACTGAATGTTTGAAATTATACTTTGCTTTAAACTGCAATATTTAGACTATAGTTTTAAAATCATTTAACCAGTGAGTATTTAGACATATTTCCTTTCTTTGAGAGAGAGAGAGAGACTGTTATTCTATTCGAATTCAAATTTTTTTGAACTTCTTAACTATGGTCTAATGAAATCTCATTGTTGTTTATATTTGAATCAAATAGTCTACTATTATATTGAATGTTTTTCTAGAACTGTCTATTACATGCATCGAAACAATATGGCATTCATGCTAGTAATTCGTGAAAATGATTTAAGGTCATTTCTTTTATTCATTTGAGCCTTAAATCCATAAAGCCATAAATCCTGAAATATATTTATCCCTTGAACCCATATTAGAGCATAAATCAATTTTTCTTTGTACCAAAATCTTATAAACCCTTAACTACATGTACTACCCAAAGCTTTCAACCTTTTTACCCTTATAATTCTGAGAATTTAGAATAGAGGGAGAAAAAGGAAGTGAAAGTAGTATGCAAGAACAGATAAGGGGAATGCTAAAAGGGTACAACAGATAAAGAAAAAAAAAATTGAAGAAAAAAGTTATGGGAGAAAAGTATAGAGAAAAAGAGAAGCAAAAAGCTTCCAAATTGAGAAAAAAAAATCAAGAGGATATTTCAAAAAAAAAAATCAAAGAAAAGGAGATTTATAAAAAAAAAGTACATGGGGAGAAGTTATCCAACTTTTTGGATACTTACTGAAGTAGAAAAAGAAGACAAATAAGAAGAAGACTATTTGAGAGATGAGCTGAATTCTCATAACTTTTGAATCCTTTCTACTTTTCTTTGGAACCTTTTAACCCATAACCTCATTACAAGCCGAATAAAGTCATTTTTAATTTATGATTTACAAAAGCATGAGCCTAGTAGAGATATGTATATATAATAAATCCTACGGAAAATGAGGAGGCATAAGAAATAGAATTGATTATCTTTCAATGAGATTTATCTTTTTGTCAATTGTCCTTGAAATTATTCCTTATATACATCATTGAGAGAACCCAAAAAGATATTCTTTTATAGATTATGTCAACAGTGAGAATTTGGATGAAAATATTTTCTAAAATTACAATTTAGAAAAACTTATAATGAATTCTTTATTAGTATGCACACACTCCACACTTAATATGAATTGAAATTATTGAGTATTTGATTGAGGATAACTACTAGGATGGGAATTTATAACTGATGGAATCTTATTTTTGAAAATCTAACCAAACATGTAATCGTCAGCTATTAAATAGTTAGATTTACTTTAGTTTTAGAGTTTGTTTTCTTTTCTTTTTTTTTGAGAAAATTTTGAAAACTCTAAAATTATTTTAAAGTTTGTAGGTAACTTCACTGAAAAACTTCAGGAGACACAACTCCTCCACTAGGGATCACCTAGGGGTTTAAAGGCTTGTTGCATCTACTAAATGCAATCGTGCTCCCTACAAAAGTGGCATTTAAATTTTTAGATTAGTTTATCTTTTCTTGTTTGCTAGGGACAAGCAAAACGTAAGTTTGAGGGTGTGATCAGTCACAGAATTTACTATTTTATCACCCTTAACTTAGTGATGCTAAACCTTAGTTTGCTACTAATGATATGATGATTTGCAGATATTTAGAGCAATAAGCAAAAAAGAACTAAAGTATTAATCTTTACCAAAATAAACTCAAAAGGCAGTAAGAAATATGATCACTCAAAAATGCGACCCAATCATATTTAAGAACCAGTCGAAAGTAGAATTGTAATCTCGAAAGAACGAAACCGAAGAAGAAAAGAAGGAATCATAATTACGATTCTACAGAAGACGCTCATGACTGAAGAAATCATATTGAAGATACGTTCGAAAAGCTGAAGAACCGTACTGAATAAAGATGTAATCGTATTTACGATTGTACACTATAAAGCTTGCTACTGCTGAAGATCACGTGAGAGATTTCACCGTCATGCACAGAATAGAAAGAACACTTGAAACTCGAAGTCTTGCACTCTACGGATCTGAGAAGATTGGTAAAAGAATTATGAAGATCTCTGCTGCTGAAAATATGAGAGAAAAGTCATGCGCGCATCTACTAACCAAAGCAAGGAAGATAGGATTAGAAGTTTAATTATTTTAGGAAACTTTTATTTTTAGAAATTTACTTTTACTAGAAATCGAATAATGTAAACTGACCCCTTATGATCTATAAATAAGAGAGCCCAGCTTAGAGAAAAAACTTATCAAATGAATTCTCAGCATCAATTGACGACTGAGGTTGGGTTTCCTAACGATCGCCTTAGTTTAGTGTAGTTTAGATATACAAGGTTTCTCGAGAACAATTGACGATTGCGATCGGAGACGGAAAGATTAGAGTAGAGTATCCATAGTTTCTCAAGAGCAATTGACGCTTGTAATTGAGAGATGAAAGATCTTTCTAGTGCTTTCTAGTTTAGATTTACTGCTTTCATTTACTACTTTGTAAATATCTGATAGTTCTTGATTTTAATTGATGCCTAAAGTCTTGAATTTGAAAGATTAGTGTAATGGCATTTTATTTTTTATCTTCAATTTTCTAGTGTTTGATTGACACCCAAATCCTTGAAGGTTGCAGATTAGTATAGATCTATATTGAAAGAATTTCATATTTGTTTGATGCCAAAATTCTGAGAGACTTAGATATAGTGTAATAGTATTTTAATTTTCGTAAATATCTAAGAACCGAAGAAAACTGGTTGACGACCAAGATCTAGAAGTTTGAAGATTTAGATTTATTTTCGTGCACCTTAGTTTAATTCAACCATTCTTTATTCTTTAAAGGCAAATAAAAGTTTTTAAGATTTTTGACCTTCCTCGTGGGAACGTTCTTATCGCTAGTGCTATGATTTCCATTGTGTGTTTTCAATAGGTTAAGACATAACGTAATTTATAAAGCTGTCAGAGTTTAGGTTCATCTTTTATAGAGATGTTCAATGTCATTCTCCCGTAGCCACATAGCTTCAAAACGGGGTGGTTTGACCCCTTTGAATTGCATAGCCAGATCATAAATATCTTTTATGAGCATCTGGTTCACCATAGATTTCAGTAAGCCTCCACTTGATCCCATCTGATGAATCTCTAACCGTAGCATCGATATGAGACATCGAAAATGATTGAATATCAACCAGAAATCATCCTTCCATAAGACAGCCAATTCCCCAGATCTGCCACAACAGTCCACGAACTGTCCACCTTGAAAACCCAATTGCAGTTTCAACCTTTCCATCCTTTGAGAGCATAGAATTGTATCGTTTAAGAAAATGATGGAGGGAGCTTTTGTTGTCAGCAGGTGACGAAGGGCGCGAACTGTCCAGGGGTTCCCAAGTCCCCAGCAATTCCAAGCACAGATAATCATTTTTATCGACTGGGTTGCAAAGCAATCGCCTCCGTTGTATGGGTAGAGTTGGGTATCATAATTCTGGGAGATTTACTGGATCCCCCATCATCAGTCAATCTTGAATCATCTGCATCTCTCTTTCGTCTTTTCTTTTCTGATGATACAGCCACAGTCTGTTCAAAAGTATGTCGAGCACTCCGATGACTTTCTGCGGTTTCCAAAGGTTCTGACGGTATTTCGTAGGTAAGTAACAGTCTATCTCCACGTTCCCGGGTAAGGTGCTTGATTCCTCGGAAGGACTTGGTAGTTTCTTTTTAACCTTTCAACTCACCCATAATTAGAGGAGTGGGGACGTGGATAGTGGGATTTTGATGGATTTTCACCTTGCCTTTAGCAGTTATCGCCTCCACAGGTGGTGTCACGATCATAACATCAATAGCATTTGTCGCCTGGGATTTAGGGGATATGGATGGGTTCATCGAAATCTGTGATAAATTAACGGGTGACTTAGGCAAGTTCCTAGAGATCTGTGAGAATTCAACAGATGACTTCAACAAGCCATCAGAATATTGTCATCCTCCAGTGATATTTCTCCAGCCAGCAAGGTAGTTTCCTTCGTCTTTGGTGACTGCACAACATCCATTTGGAAGCGAGTTTGGTCGCCTTCACCATATTCAGTAACTGAATAAGTAGAACCTTTTTTGTCCCTGGTTCTTTCTGAGGAGAGCCCTGTTGCACTCTCTGGATTAGGTTTAAGTGGTGGTGACATTCGGATCATGTTAGTCTTTAGGGCCATTCTAGGAGAAGCTCTTAGCCATGGCCCATATTGTCTCTCTTTCGCAGAAATCTCATCAGCAGTACGGTTTGGGCACTCCCTTCTAGCATGCCCAATAATACCACATTGATAACAAAGGTTGGGTAGTCATTCATATTCCAGCGGGATCCACAACGGTTGTTCATTCTTCAGTTCAAGCCACACCCCTCTTCTGAGCGGTTTAGTGAGATCAATACTTGCCCTAATTCTGAGGAATTTCCCCCGTCGTCGACCATCTTCATTGACACACTACAAAAAATAAGAGTATTAGCGACAGTTTTTTTAACAAAAAATTGCTGCTATTAGTCCTATTGCTATCAGTCTTGCCGCTACCAAAAATTTCCTTAACAGTAAGTGCTGCTAAAACACCTTATTTTTGTAGTGACATCCACCCCTTCTAGGTATCCGAGGTGATTGCCTTTTTTTTTGTCTATCATTTGATTCATGGCAGGGACGGGAAGATTCATGGCTCTCACCCAAAACAACACTCGATCAAACACCATCTTTGAGGTTGGTAGTCTTGGGTCTAGTTCCTTCAAGGCAACCAAGTTGTTATCAAAAGACCAAGGGCTCAATTTCATAATTCTTCTTTTCCATTCAACCGTAGGGAAATCAAAGAGGAAAATTTTATCGTCGATGTCAATAACAGATACTAATGATCATGTGAGACGTGGCAGCAAACTACCTGTCAAACAAGGTAAGTTACCCGGTCCTTCGTACAAGGCTACTTTTATCCCTAAAATTTTAGAATGAGAAGGAGAATTTTTTTTGGGGGAAAAAAACTCGAGCACAATTACTCCAAAACGGCATAGGAACTCCCACTTTTTCTTCTCTTCCAGCAATGGCTGCATCCAGGGGCTGAGCCACCTTGGGGCAATGAGGGGCAGCTGCCCTGCCTTACTTTAATGAGTTCTTACATTTACATATTGTATTTTTCTGTCTCAACCTGATTTCACATGCTTTTTGGCCATTGACTGTTATGAATTAGATGATGTGGATCCTTTTTTTGTCCCGATCTTCGACAAATTAGATCTTGAGATCATGGGACTACCATCAAATGGTCAGATTTTGATTCCATTTGGCACACATCCCACAAAATTGAACATGATCATGGGTGTACATCAAATGAAGTTCTCAGATCAATTTTTGGGATTTGTGCTACATGAAATTAAAATTTAATTGTCTATTGGTAGCCCCGTAATCCCAAGATCCATTTTATCAAAGATTGGGAAGAAAAATGACTTCTATCATCTAATTCAACATAATCAACTATTTAAACAAGTAATACTCGGGTTGAGAAGGAAGAATCTTGGGTTGACAATAAACGTAATTGCACTTAAATTAACATCATTTTTTAATAGTCCACTCAACTAAATCTGAAAGGGAAAGAGGCTCACAGTTGTGGCTCTTACAGGCCTAACCCCAGCCCTAAGTACCTATTACCCCCATCCTGCGACCTCCTCTGGCAGAATCTATCATCTCCGTTGAGATCCATTTCCTCCAACATCAGCCTCCGACATAAATTTTCATTTTTTTTTATTTTATTTATTAATGTATTATTCTCTATTTTTGTTCATGGGAAACATACGAATGCAAGTTCGAGAACCCGAACTGAAACTAAAATTTTCAGGTTTTGGTACATTTTTTTCATCTTTTGAAATTGAAACCCGAAACTTTTAATTTCTTAGGTTTAATTGCGGTAGAGTTTATCTTTTTTATTTTAAACTACTTTTTTAAAAAATGGTTTTTTTTAGATTTACTCAACTGACCTAATCATTTTACAATTTTTGTCTCGAAATTGAACCAAACCAGAATTGGTTTGGCTCAGTTATGTCCAAATTGATTTTTGGACCGATTCAATTCACTCGATTTTTAGGTCGGCCTCTGCCCCTCCTTCCAAAAATCCTAGCTTCGCTCCTGACTGCATCTCTAGTCCTAAGGATGAGAATGACAAGGTGCTCATTGTAGCATCCCTAAATTTCGAACCCGCACGCACTGACCAAGTGCGCGTGCCTGGGACGACACATTGTGCGCATGTGCAGCCTACAGGCAAGACTTGTGGAAAACAAAAGTTTATTAATGATTAAAACTTATTAGACTAATTGGGCCGACTAATTTAGCCAACTGATTGGGTCAATTATTTGAATGGACTGAGGGCCTTTGGTAAGTGAGCTAAGAATTAACTTAAGTGTATGAGCTTCACATTGGAACCAAAACATCTTAAGTGAATAAGCAATGAACACACACATTGTGTGTGTGTGCTTTTAAGGAAGCCAAAATTTAGATAAAGAGGAGGGAGGCGTCTCACGCAAGCCTTATTTGGGCTTTGTTTGGTTTTTGCAAGAGGGTTGAGAGAGAAGGAATTAAGAAGAAAGAAGAAAGAAAGAAGACCTAAACTCTTTTCCTCCCATCCTTCTAGAGTGATCCTACCGTGTGATCGTGCTATATACGATCAATAGAGTGAAGAGTAGGATGTGCGTGAGTAAAGAATTGCCGTAGGGTTTGTTTCGATTCAATTGCGAGAGAAATCGACAAAAGTCGCTTCAAAACCCTACGTAGCCACGATTCTTGAAAAAATGTGTGATTGATCAAAGGAAGGAAAGCAAGATGTGTTTATTAGGCTATATTTAGCTATGATAGCTTCAGAGAAAATATGGGTAAATTTTATAAGCATGTGGTGAAGATTTGAAAAAAAAATGAGATAAGAAGAAAATCATGTTTCTGAAAAATCTGACAAAATCGATCGATCAAAATCTGAATCGATTGATTTTGATAGGATATGATTATGTGAAGAGATTTGGCAGCATACAAATAGGTTGGTTTCTGAAGGAAACTGATCGATAGGATTTAAATTCGATCGATCGATTTGAGGAACTGATCGATCGAAATGGAGTTCGATCGATTAAAAATTTGTCGACAGGCTTCATTTAAAGTCGACAAGTTTCATGTAAAGTCGACAGGAGTGTGATGTGAAGATGGGTTGGCTTCTGAGTAAACCGATCGGTCGATCGATCAATTGAGAAATCAATCGATCGAGTGAGGGACTGATTATACAAATAAAAATGTGTGTTTTTCGGAGGAAATCGATCAATCGAAATGTGTTTCGATTGATTGATTTTGGGAACCGATCGATCGGATTGGGATTCGATTGATTTGGTCAGGTTCTAACATTTGTCTGTTTTGAGAAAAAAATGACTTTGTGACTTCTTTTTCTTCGTCATTTTTGACACATAAGATATATATTGAGGTAGGAAAAACTCTGTAACATGTGCATTTGATTACAACTAGCATGAACTTTGTGATGTGGTAGAAATATGTATGATTTGTAAAACTTGTCATTTATTTAGCTTGAATTTCATTGATATTTTTAAATATCAAAAGTATGTGTGTATGTGCACTCATATTTGTATATGTGTGAAATCAGCCATGTACATGTGCGACATCAGGAAGATGTGAATAAGTGTGTGTGTGAGCTTTGAAACTACAAACCTAATTATAAAATATCACATTTCACGGTGATAAACTATAAGTTAATTTGACACTTTGATTTATGGTTCATGAGCGAATACCAAACCGACGCGGCGGGATATCCGTGACCGACGTGGTGGGATATCCGTAATCGGTACAGCAAGATATCCGTATAATTGTGCTCCAGGACGGCGGGATATCTGTTCATTCCTTACCGATTGCGGTAAATTTCCTTCGGTACAAGCATCCCTCATACGAAGGGATTTAGGCATCATACAAATAGTTTATTGAACGACGATGGTGGGTATTCTCATCAGTATATATATGCAGCTCTCGATGCTATATATGCTCAAGATTGTATTTAAGTGATCAGTTTAAGTTTTTTATTTATTATAAGAATAAGTTTTAAAAATCATGTGTTTAAACTTTGAAATATGTATTTGATATCAGTTTTACTTTAAGTCAAATACCTTAAAATTGTGAATCTTTATTTGAAAAGCATATTCAATTATGTCATAAGATATGTGTGATGTGATAATATACATGCTATTGATATTTCCCTACTGAGCTTAGATGTTAGCTCATCCCTCGCCTATACATCATAGGTACAGGTGCAGATTAGGATCAGGTATTGGAGAGGAGCATGGGATCTCCCATTTAGGGAATTCTACCCTAGGTGAGGACATGGATTAGGCATGGGTTTTTATGGTAGATTTTTGAGGACTTTGGATTTGAACTTGATATGTACAGGGATTAAATATAGTGTTAAAATTTATTTTGTATGTACGTTTGGAAGCCACTGTTTAGGTGATGGCCGGCCATCATCGATGGTTTCTTTTAGTCCCTTGTATTAAATGATATGTATAAATGTATAGAGTAGAGAAATTTAGATTTGCCTAGTGATAGCTAAATTTTCATTTATGCATATATATGATATCTGCTTTGATTTTCTCACTTATATGTGGATGTACCAAGTAAATTATACATACGGACTGTGAAGTATTGTAGACACTCAAATTTGGCCCAAGGCCTGATCGAAACATATTTTGAGAGAGGCACGTTTCTGAGCTTTTGATGGCATGTATGGAACCCTTAGGAATCACCTCGAACCCTTAGGAATCACCCTAAATCCCTTAGGAACCTATCCCGAACCTTTAGAAACTAATCCCGACCCTTAAAACCCATTTTGAACCATGAACCTAACCTTCCCGGGCAATGGATGAGGAGTGGTGTACCGGGACTAGCTATGGCCTTCTACTACAATCAAATCTTATACCATTGAAAAGTAGAAGTCTTCAATTTTCCAACGGTCCAAGAACCGCCCCAATCGGAGTTGTACATCAAAAGATATGACAGTCTGAACCCGTAGAGCACAAGCATAATTTCGATTGCCCCCCCCCCCCCCCCTAAGGATTTGGCGCAACTAATAGTTGCGCCAGTTATATTTTTGCCTGGCGCAACTAATTCTCAACATTTATGCCTGGGGCAACTAATAGTTGCGTCAGCAATTAAGTGGACCCCACCCTTGCAAATCCAACTTCCAGGCCACTGTTCAACACTATTTTACTGTACATTTGCCTGGCGCAACTAATAGTTGCGTCAGGTATATGAACAGTAACCTCTGATTTTACCTCAAATTTTGTGATTGGGGTTTGACTTGTTGACCACCTGAGTCTTTGGGGTGTGTTTTGATAGTTCTGTTGCACCCTCTTACACCATATTTGCAATCCGTTAGGTGACTTAAAGCCCCTCCCTATCATCCACCATTGAGGGACCTTTTCACACCTTTCAAGGCTCCAAAAACCCTAGGAATCCTTATATATAAGATTACCTAATTGCTAAAAATAATTAACATCTAAGTTGTCTCCTAATCCACTCATTCCTTATAAATAGAGCCCTCCTCCCTTGGTTTTAGGGGTTGAAAATTTTTGCATAAGAGATAAAGAGCTTAAGTGAGAAGATATTTCTCCCTTTGGTGCACTATCCCCATACAAATTTCAGAATTCCAAAAGACCCTTTAGACTTTAGTGTTTCAATAAAAACCTTTAGTTTAGGTGTGTGTGATCTCTTAGCCTTCCTTCTCTAACTCTTAGCTTCAAACCTTAGGAGTTAGAATCTCATTCCATACCATACAAGCCTTCAAGAGCTCATCAAAAACAAGCCACGCAAGGCTCTCCTACGGTGCTACAAGGGCCCGAGGGTTTGATCTGTTTCAAAGTGTACCCTTGCAAGTGCACAAATTCGATTGTAGCACGGCGGAATCAAGAGTGTCGAACCCACAGGAAAGCACGAAATTAAATTAATTTTAAAGAGATTTCAAAGACCCAAGGAAGTACCAAGGGCGAGAGATTTCATTGTCAAGATTACCACTACACAACGCAATAATCAAAAGATATACACGGATGAACTATGATTAAGAAATTAACAATGATGAAATGATCAAGGAGTTTGCTAACCCTAGATTTATAACTTATCCACAATCAACCACACAATTTCATGTTAAATCATTATACCATCATTTAACTATAAGAAAAACGAAACGATAAAAATGTAATTATTGATTCGGCATATCCTATCCTAACACTATGACGCATCCAATCACGGCATGCATCATGCGAAAGGCATTGCGTATCTCAAATTCGAAATCACAACAATAGGAATCAATCACACGGCATCCTATATCGATCTACAAGATCGATCTAGGTGGAATAATTCGTTTATTGTCGCCGATCACACGGTCGACGGCTATAAACGAGTATTCGATGATAACGCGATGAAGCACACACTAAAAGCGGTACGATTCAATAATTCTAATAAGAAATTGTAAGCTTAAAAGTAAGTTAGTTACTCATCTAGGGGTCGCTTCCTCCTTGAACGAGGGGTTTAGCCGCTCATCCTTGATCCACACGCACAATGTAAATCGAAAGCCATCACAAAAATTGCTCTTTTATTAATCAACCGTTTGATCTTTTTGAAGAATATCACAACCTTACAAAGCTTTTATCTAACTACAAAACTAAAAATATAACAGAAAAAAAAAAATTTGCTAAAGGCCCTAAGAAAATCCACCGAGCAGAAGACCCCCTGAACCCTAAACACCCTGTTGTTTAAATAGGACCCCGAGCTAGAATTATTCCATATCCGAATCAATAGATTGAATTTTGAAATCAATCGATTGAATTTTGAATTCAATCGATTGAATTCAAAATTTGAATTTTGGTGGCTCATTTGCATTCCCAAAATCAATCTATTGAATGTAAGGAATTCAATCGATTGATTTTTGGAAATCAATCTATGGATTTTAGAAATCAATCTATTGATTTTTCGGCAGCTTTTTAAACTCAATCGATTGAGTTTCAAATCTCAATCGATTCAACTGGGCATGTGACATATTTAACTCTTGAAACTGTGGCTAGACCAATCAGTATTTTTCACGGATTTCAGTGCTTCCACTGGCTCCATGGTCCAAAGTTCATATAGTCCCTTAATTATGTTCACTTAAGCTCTTTCAACATCCCACGGTCTATAACACCTGAAACCACTAAAACTGCACAGCAGCCGTTAGAATGACTTCATCGGATGACTAAATGTTAGTATTTAGGGTACGAAATATAGTCACATTTCGGCACAGATCACACCCCCAAACCTACACTTTGCTAGTCTTCGAGCAAAGAGAATGATAAATATGTCAAAGAAAATTAAACTAACATCCTAAAAAATTAAATGCCACTTTCGTAGGGAGCACGATTGCATTTAGCATATGCAATAAGCCTTTAAACCTCTAGGTGATCCCTAGGGGAGTTGTGTCTCCTGAAAGTTTTTAGTGAAGATACCTACAAACTTCTAAAAAAACAAAATAGTTTTCAAAATCATCGATAGAAGAGTTTTCAAAAATCGATTTATATAATATATATACCTTTAAAATCAAAAACCAATAATCATTTCAGCATATAAAAGCTCATTCTCAAATACCGGTGGTATGATAATTCCACTATTATTTATTCCAATTAACCCAATGCTTCGATTCTTAGACCAATTTTTCATTTATGCCTAGAATGTTGTGTGCGCATATGCCAATGCTTAAATCGTTTCATTGCTGGATTAATCCAAATCGGGAATCATCGAATCCAAAGTTTCGACTCAATCCTCACCTTAGGTATACACTTAAAACAAAATTGCTCCGATAAATTATTAACTTTTTGCACACATGTGAGAGAGAGTTACAATACAAACAAAAAGGTCTCACATGATATAAGAAAGACGATGCATCAAAGAATTAAAAGAAATCTCATGGTGAAAGATATTTGTATCCTAAGCACGTTATACCAACCACCATAGTCATTACATCATCACTCTCCACAAGGCATTTACCAACTAAGATCAGATCACGAAGGTCTTTTCTATGGTTGTAATGGGGCTCAGGTGACGGTTATGAAAGAAATGGGAAATTGGATTCAAATTTCTCTGAGAAACTAGAAAAAGAAATACAATTTAATTTTCTAACTTTCCACTCTTTCTTTCTCGGATTTTTCAGAATTTCTCTTTCTTGTCAACTTTTCTCCTTCTTTTCATTCCTTTTTTTTTTTTTTTTTTTAATACCACCTTATGTTTTTCACATTTCTCATTTCTTTACCTCTTGCACATATTTTTCTGCCATATGCTCCTTGCAAGTATTATCGTCATGACTCTCCACTTTCTCTTTTGTTCTCATCCCTCTTTCCTAATTTCTCAGAGATTGGAAGGTGAAGTTTTGTATTCTTTTTTTTTTCAAACTAGTGTGGGGTATGGTTAATATAGCTTAACAAAGAATATTTATGACAAAAAATTTCAATCAAGGCTCAAAGGGGGTGCAACAAGGGAAATCAATATAAGGTGGGGCATTTTAGGCAGAAACGAGTCAATGATGGCCTTTGATCATTTCCTTTCACGATGGTAATGATGCCTATTTATCTTAAGTTTAAACGCAATGAGTTCTAGCACAATGATATAAAGCATGCGAGATAAACAAACCGAGATAAATTTCAACAATTAAGCACGAATTTCAAAGATACTCCGAATTTATTTTAGCACTCATCAAGAACGAGGAAAATTTTCTAAAACTCACGGGTTTAGTCTTTCTTAGGATCCTAAAATTCCAAATTTGAACTAATCTTTTGATTTCCAGATTCAAGCATGGCGAAGTGTAAAAAAAAATTTAGGCATAAAATTCAAATTAATCTTTAAATATTCACAATGGAGTTAATTATCCTAAATAACAAGAGTTTTATCATGGCATAAATATTTAAAAATTAAAATTTTATATGTGTCAGTGATTAAATTTTAAAAACTACGCCAAAAATAAATTATGATATTTTTTTTTAAAACATGGTATTGAAGGTGCATATAAAATGTAGTTAAATGTATACTGCAGAATCATGAACCACGCATTTGTGCATACCACCCCCAAACCTAATATTTCCAATGTCCTCGTTGGATTGTTGCAGTACCCCCAAACCTGTTTTAAACTGATCACGGTTCTCAAGGCAAAATAAGGTGAATTGAGATAAAAATAAATTTAAAAAAATGGAGCAATTACTAAAATAAACTTATATTAATTGCAATGTGTTCATACACTTTTTTTTTTTTTTTTTTTGAAAACTAACCTAATGCAACAATTAACGAAAAATAAAAACGAAGTCACGAGAGCAAACAAAGTTAAATCCTAACACACTTTTAGAGAAGAAACTAAAATCCTAAAGCTAAAACATAAATCAATCCCTCATTCCTCGTTGCTTGTCATCCCGGGCTTCGGTTTCGGAAATGCATAACGCCACATCTCCTCAGTGAGTCCGACCTCGCCGCGTGGTGGTATTGGGGCTTGAGGCGGTGATGTTGGTGGGGTAGGAGGCTACGGTACGAGTGGTGGTTGCGGATTCAATTCCGCCATAAATAGGTCGGAATCAAATTCATTGTCGGGTCATTTTCAGCTTCAATGGAGCGAGTAAAATGTGGACGGGTTCGTGGGAGTGATAGTGGATGCGGTGAGTCTATGATCATGTATTCCAATGCTGAAATCGGTGAAGTCGAGTATGGAGATACCAAGTCAAGATCAATGATTTCCCGATTTGATAAATCGAGAGGTTGTTGTGGCGAATCTCGACGCAGCCTTTTCCTTGTCAGTTCAGCAAAGCGTTTGGTTGCGGAACGGGTGCGGTATCGGATCAAGGCCATTGATCAAAGCTAGGGATGACAAATTCTAAGAAACCAAGGGATTTTTTTCAAAAATTAGAGCTACGTACTTATTAAATAAGTGAAAAACAAAAACTATCCTAAAAATAAACTAAGCTAAGATTGGAAATTTCAGGAGTGATTTTAGGATGGTTCAAAAATAGCATCAGTCAATCGATTGAAATGTCAAAATCAATCGATTGACTGAGTGCAAAAGGAAATTTGCCTGGATTTGAAAAGAATTTCCCTTTTAAAGATCATATCGAAATTTGGGGCAAATCATCAAATCTAAGGATACCTTGAATAGACAAATTGATTAAAACCAATTTTTGAAACTGGACCATGGTCACTTTCCAATTGAGTTGCCACAACACTCCAAACTCAATCGATTGAAGATTGCCTAAAAGACCAGCCTTATTGCCTCACAACATTTTCAATCGATTGATTTATCAATTAACTAAAAATTTACTAAAAAGGCTTGTGCACTTCATCAATCTTGGCAAAAAGTCATGATTTTTCATTTAGTTAGAACAGATAATTACACCCACATGATCTTTCAAACTATCCTAAAACCACGATTATATTATCTTGCACTGATCAAACCAAAGGACCTAAGATCCTACAATCACCCAAAATACATCACAGAATTACCCTACTACTGTCACCACAAATCAGAAATCCACATCATCAACCTCATTCACACAACATCACAAAATCCACACAGATCAGATCCAACGGATCAATCTTCATCATTGTCGTCGTCATTACCCTCTCTTTCCATTGCCGCTCGCGCTCGTGCAATGAAGTCATCCGCTTCTCTCAGGAATGATTCCCGAGTGATTTGGGTTAAGAGAGAGTCTTGATATCGCAACTTCCGATCCATGCCATCGATAGTCAAATAGAACCTATCCATGCGTGCCTCGGGGCATGTGATTGTTGCCTTCAGCATTGAACTCAGGAGCTTCATCAGGGCGAGGTCTACGAATACCGCCATGCTGGCGTTGTGCGGGGTTTGGAGCTTGAGGTGGAACCTCGACTAGGACGTTTCGCCCGAAAAGAGCATTCATACTCTTGGTCCATACGTTTCTTCCATATTGATAAAATTGCATGTCACCAATATCTTCATCACGGTAGATCGGGCATTGCAGGTGGTCGAGAAGATGCATTACGAAGTGGGGAAAGTACAACAAGAGGGACTCACGTCGACGTATCAACATTCTGATGTCATTATGGCATCGATACATTGCCTCAAGCATCAATTTCGGGGCATTTAACTAGGTATTTGTGTAAACGGCGTACAATGTCGCCACCTGGTCGCCGGTTCTCTCGCTCTTAGCCCCGTGAGGCAATAAATTTGTGGACATGACAATATCTCATAATAGGACATCACGAGGCAAAGCCGAACGCTTTGTAGCTTGGCCCGACCCTCGCCTACCCCCACACATGTTTGCAATCATCTCATCTTGACTGAGGTTTAATTGAGGCCCGATTTGATGATTTGGAGGTCGGTTCATAAGGAAGTGAAAGGCCTTAGCAAGATTTGATGCTTGAATCCGATAGTTCCAATTATCGATCCTTACTTTAATGCAATCAACTCCCGATGGAGATCGTCTTGCCGGAATCCATTCCATGTTCTGATAAAATAATCGGACGATGCGAGTTGATACATCGATGGGAGGTGGTGCTAATAACATTTCAAGACGAACCTCTTCGATGTAGGCAATGGAATGTGCAGCTTCAGGGATACGACGGAACTCCGTGAGATTGAAAAAATTTTCAATCAAAATTTCACGATCAACATATTCTTCAGATGGTACATCTTTTGGAACATTGACTGGGCGTGGAGGGCGCTAGTACACGAGTCCTGCCTGATCAGCCATTCACTGGCTTTGATGGAGAGAACAAGAATGGTGAAGCTTTTGGAAAGGTGCACAGGAGGACTCACCGAAATCCCTTAAAAAGATAATTTCGGAGTCAGGTTGGTACAAAAAAATGAATTCGATCGGTTGAACATGAAAGTTCAATCGATTGAAGTAATTGTGGCACAAAGAGAGAGACCCATGCATAAATGTGTCACCATTTTCCAATGAGAAGGAGTTAATTGATAAGACACAAAGCATTTGGGAATTTAGTTAGCAACCAATTTTCAATCGATTAAAATTTTCAATCGATTGAACAAGAAGTGAGGTGATTAATTCCTTCATCAATTAATGCACGCCTATTTCCAATGAGTCGCATGAAGAGACATGCAGTCAGGCGCTTGGGAATTTGCAGGTTGAATTCAAATGCCAAACGAGCCAATCGACTGAAAAAGACAATTTCAATCGATTGAAATAAAATTTCCATTTATTCAATTGCCCAATCAGGTCAATCGATTAAAAAATAGTTTTCAATCGATGTAAAAGAAAATTGCATTGATTCTGCATCAGTTGATACTGATACACCACAACACATTAATGGATTGGACATGGGATTTGACTAATTGCCCCTTATCTCAATCGATTGAAACCAAAATTGATGTGGATGATTTGAAAAGTCATGTGATATGACTTTGAATTAACGTGTGGCAGCAAGAGTACTTTGCGATCCTCTCAATCGATTGAATTTTATTTTAATTCAATCAATTGAGCAGAATTTCACCATTTTGCTAAAAATATCCCGAGTCAATCAGTTGACTTAGATCTTCTAACACAACAATCAAGGACCATACAACTAAAATCTATCCCACTGGGTTGCCTCCCAGGAAGCGCTGAGTTTACGTGTCGACAGCTCGACCGATTCTTCATTACATTGGCAGCTCAATGAGATCTGTTTCTTCAACCATCATTTGAAACTTCGACTCAAACAGCGGTTTAAGCCGTTGACCATTTACTTTCAGAATTAGATTATCTTTTATGTCTCTAATCTCGACAGCACCAAATTCGGATGTGGAAATGACCTAAAAAGGTCCCTCCCATCTTGATCGCAATTTTCCCTGATGAAATTTTAACTTTGAATTGAACAGCCAAACTTTTTTACCCTGGATGAAATTCCTTTCTGGAGATTAACTTATCATGAAGCCTTTTGGATCTTTCCTTGTAAAGTCTAGCATTCTCATATGCATCATAACGTAACTCATCGAGTTCGTTTAGTTACAGACGATGGTTTGATCCAGCAAATTGCATGTCAAAATTAAACCATTTGATTGCCTAAAAGGCTTTGTGTTTAATTTCAACTGGAAGGTGGCCCGCCTTCCCAAACACAAGCCGAAATGGAGACATTCCAATTGGTGTCTTGAATGCCGTCATGTATGCCCAAAGAGCATCCGATAGGCGAAGAGACCAATCCTTTCTGTCTGTTCTTACAGTCTTTTCTAAAATTCACTTGATTTCACGATTCGACACCTCAACTTGACCACTAGTTTGCGGATGGTAAGGTGTTGTCACTTTGTGAGTGACTCTATATTTCTTCATTAAAGTTGCAAATTGGTGATTGCAAAAGTGTGAACCACCATCACTAATGATAGCTCGGGGTATTCCGAATCGGTTGAACACGTTCTCCTTAAGAAACTTTACTACCACCTTGTGGTCATTCGATCGAGTGGCTACAGCTTCCACCCATTTTAAGACAGTCTATAGCCACCAAAATGTAGAGAAACCCAAATGGTGGGGGAAATGGTCCCATGAAGTCGATTCCCCACACGTCAAAAATTTCGACAATCAAAATCGTTCAACGGCATCATATCTCGTTTACAGATATTTCCCAATTTTTGACATTTTACACATCCCTTGCAATAATTCATTGCATCGCGAAAGATAGTGGACCAATAGAATCCACTTTGCAAAATTTTGAATGCAGTCTTTCGTCTCCCAAAGTGACCTCCACAAGCTCCATTATGATAAAAATTCATCACGCTTGATTGTTCTTCTTTAGGCACACATTGTCGGATCACCTGATCAGAGCAGAATTTAAATAAGTATGGTCCACTCCAGAAGTAGTACTTCACTTAGGAGAAGAACAATTTTTTATCATTTTTACCCCACTGCAATGGGATTTGACCCGTAACCAGGTAATTGACGATGTTTGCATACCAAGGAGTGTCCATTTAGAGCCGCATGGATAACCATCAATTGCTCATCGGGAAAGGTATCCCGAATAGGTTCTGCAGAAGATGTTGCTTCAGAAAGTATACGAGACAGGTGGTCTGCAACCACATTTTCAACTCCCTTTTTGTCTCGTATCTCAAAATTGAATTCTTATAGCAGCAGAATCCATCGGATCAGTCTTGGCTTTGTATCCTTCTTTTCCAATAAGTACTTAAGTGCGGAATGATCAGAAAAAACTATGATCTTAGACCCGAGCAAGTATGACCGAAACTTGTCCAACGCATAAACTACAGCCAATAATTCTTTCTCTGTGGTGGTGTAGTTTATTTGTGCGTCGATCAATATTTTACTTGCATAGTAAATTATATGAGGTAATTTATCTACTCTTTGGCCTAAAATCGCTCCAATTGCATAATCTGATGCGTCGCACATTAGTTCAAAGGGAAGCGAGTAATCCGGAGGTTGAATTATGGGAGCATTGGATAACAGTTCTCTTATTTTCAAAAATGCCTTCATGTAATCATCATCAAAGATGAAAGGAACATCCTTCCCAAGCAAGGTAGATAATGGTTTAGCCACCTTGCTAAAATCTTTGATAAATCTTCTGTAAAACCCCGCATGTCCCAAAAATGATCGAATTTATCGAACACTCCTTGGTGGTGGCAAATTAACAATTAAGTCGACTTTTGCCTTGTCGACTTCAATTCCTTTCTTGGAAACGATATGCCCCAACACAATTCCCTGTTGAACCATAAAATTGCTCTTTTCCCAGCTTAAAACAAGATTAGATTCCACGCAACGTTGTAATACCTGTGTCAAATGGTTCAAACATATTTCAAAGGTCCTCCCAAAAACTGAGAAGTCGTCCATGAATACTTCGATGAATTTGTCAACCATATCCGAGAATATTGCTAACATACAACGCTGAAAAGTGGCCGGCGCATTACAAAGTCCGAAAGGCATCCTTCGATATGCAAAGGTTCCATAAGGGCAAGTAAACGTTGTCTTTTCTTAGTCTGATGGAAATACAGGCACTTGATTGTATCCCGAGTAACCATCAAAAAAATAATAATATTCTTGTCCTGCCAACTTTTCTAAAATCTGATCAATAAATGGCAAGGGAAAATGGTCCTTTCTCGTGGCAGTATTCAATTTTCGATAATCGATACATACACGCCATTCAGTGGTCTCACGTGTAAGCACCAATTCCCCGTCGGTGGTCTCCTTCACTGTTATTCCCGATTTCTTTGGAACAATCTGAACTAGACTTACTCATTCACTATCTGAAATTGCATAAATGATTCCTGCATCAAGTAATTTGATAATCTCTTTCAAAACAACTTCTTTCATGTTGGGATTCAGCTATCTTTGTGCCTCTCTTGAGGGTGTGCTACCTTCTTCAAGGTGGATCTTTGTGCATACACACCGACGGATCTATCCCTTTTAGATCGTAAGGTGGGCCTATCTGTTTTACTGAGTTTCGCTAATCGGATGGTATAATATCCAACAAATGAATATGAGCTACAAGTGAAGGGGCTTAAGATCTTATAAGAGGAGAGACAATGCTATAAATATCCTATGTGGGACTAAACTTCAACATGCCCCTGCATGCGTTGATCGGACTGAGGCAAATCACGTGAACAATTGGATCGGGTGACGTGGAGTCTAGAAAGGCCTACTCTGATGCCATGATAAATTTTAGTATCCATCTCAAAACAAATTATCAAGAGGAACCTTCCCATCCCTCTTGAATTAGCGGATCCCCAAGGGCAAAATCATTCTTCCCACACAAAACAATGGTATTTTGCACTTGTTTTTCATCGATGGTCTGTGTCCAAATTACTAGTGCTTGTGAACTGTCTCCTTCATGCCCAAAATTCAAAGCATTTTGGTTTTCTGGGTCACATTAAAAGAGATTTTCTACTGCCATACTGTCAAATTACCAATCGCTTATCAAATAAATCTATGAAGACACTTTCTTTGATAAGCTGGGTTCAAACATATCACCCCCACATTTCCATATTGTCAACCTTCACTACAAAAAATAAATCTATGAAGACACTTTCTTTGATAAGCTGGGTTCAAACATATCACCCCCACATTTCCATATTGTCAACCTTCACTACAAAAAATAAATCTATGAACACACTTTCTTTGATAAGCTGGGTTCAAACATATCACCCCCACATTTCCATATTGTCAATCTTCAAAATAAGGCTATTAGTGGCAATTAAAATTACCGTTATTAATAAAAAAATTGCCGCTAATATCTTCGTCACTAATAGTCTTAACAATTTTAATAATTTTTTTATTAATAGTGATAATTTTTAGCCACCGCTAATAGTCTTATTCTTGATAGTGTAGCTTAGCAGAGCCTAACTAAAGCTAAGAATATCTTTGAACAGGGGCTGGTGTGGCTAGCGGGTGATTTGATGGAACTCCGATTCATGTTTGGAAGGATGGTTGGATTCCGAGGATGAGCACTTTTAAAGTAATCGCTCCAATTTGAGACATCGGTGTGGCGATCTAATTAATCGGGAGAGTAAAGAGTGGTAGGTAGATCTCATCCGAAATGTTTCTCTTTGGAGGACGCGGATGCAATTATTAATATTTTGATATCATCCATGTCTAGGGGCGATACAAGGGCATGGGCTTACTCGTCAACCATGTCTAGGGGCGATAAAAAGGGCGATACAAGGTCACGGGCTTACTCGTCAACCATGTCTAGGGGCGATACAAGGGCACGGGCTTACTCGTCAACCGCTAAATTCACCGTCAAAAGTGCTGTAAATCAAGAGGTTATTTGAAATGCCACATTCCAAATAAAACTAAAATATTCCTTTGGCGAGCATGCAAAGAGAAAATTTGAGGAAGAGGATGGGCCAAATTGATCCTAGTTGTTTCTTATGCGGATATGAATGTGAATCTACCATACAATCGTTACAAGATTGTTATTGTGCATCACAAGTCTGGTTTCTTAGGCTACGTATGGCATAGTTCTCTGATAGCCCTTATCATTGTAGAGTTTCCCTGCTTTAGTAGGTTCCCGTCCTCTTTGCTAACATTTTGCTACTTGTTTTAGTAGATACTCATTCTCTTTGATAACTCCTTGTATACCAAGATTTTATGCAAGATTTACCTATTTAGCAATTCTACCCTTCTCTCTTCTCACTCCTTGTCATAGCAAATTTTATTTGCTCTTATAGGGAGTTAGTAGAGAGCAGGAGGTTGCTGCTAGAGCAAATAAATCATCCTTTGCAGGGAGTTAGAAAAGAGAATGGGTGCCAACTAAAGCAGGCTAACTCTGCTGTGGCAATGGTTAGAAGAGAGCTATGCCACGCGCAACCTTAGTCCCCTTGGTATTCCTACTTTTTTGTGTAGACTAATTAATGGGTTGAGGATTATCCTTCTTCTATTAAGAGCATTCTAATTGATGAATTGTTTCAATGAATATACTCTTCTTCTAATAAAAAAATAAGAAAAATGTTGCGAGCACACATTGCGTGTAGGCTTGGAGGTCTTGGACTCTATATAATCTGGCCAATCCTCACCTTACATGTCGGTTTTGTGAGGTTGACTTAGGCCCATGAAATTCTACATGGTACTAGAGCAAGTATTTCTCTACTCCACGTCACCCAATTCAATTGTCCACGTGATTTGGCTTGGCTCAATCCCACCAACACGTGCGGGGGCATTTTAGAATAGTCTCACATTGTTTGTGGGCTTGGAAGTCTTGGGCTATATATAATATGGGCACTCCTCACCTTAAAAGCTAGTTTTGTGAGGTTGAGTTAGGCTCATGGAATTTTACACACACTAATCAATTAAAAAAGGCATATGCACACTAATTAATGTATTCCTCTATCTTTATTTAAGACTGTTGCTCTTGCCTTGCCAATTATTACTACGTGTCGTGGAGCCTAAGGCCTTATTTAATAGCAAAGAAACTTCAAAGAGGAAATGAAATCAATTTCCTGGGAAATGATTTCCTCTAGAAATGAATGTTCCACTGTTTGGTTAGTATGTTTGAGAAATGACTTTCATTGAAAATTGATTTCTCTTGTTTGATTAGTATGTTTGAAGAAGAATTTGAAAATGAGTTTTTAAGTTTGGATCATATATTTTCTACTTTTATGGAAGTAGAAGTTAGTTTGAACAAATACTTAATGAGAAAAGAAGAAAAAAATTTATATAGTAAAATGCCTAACTTATCACTTTGCGTTGCACTAGTCATAGATTGACTCTTTTTTTTATCAAAATCATAATCATAGTCAAATATTAATCAATAATTTTTTTAATTATATTCTATTACATTACAAATTAACATCATAGTAATCACTATTTATTATCAAGTTACATAAGTCCGATTTTAAAAAGTCAAACTCAAATAAAAAGTCAAACTTTGACCAAACTTAAATTTTTTATGAATAAAAATGTGTAAAGCTAAATAACAAAGTTGTAAATGCTAGTATCTACTATAAGGTTATACGTTGAAAGGAAATTAAATTTTTATAAAAGTCAAACTTTAATATTGTTTACAATGTACCAACAAGTTATAAAAGTTCCACTGCAAATTAATATAACATTATTCATTTACATCGTTAGGTTTCACTAGTCAAAATTTGACCAAATATTCACTTTTAATAAAAGTCAAACTTTGACCAAACATAAAATTTTGATCAATAAACTTTGTTAAGACTAAAGTACAAAGTTATATAGTAATTGCTACTATGTACAGTAAGGTAATATGTTGAAAGAAAATTGAATTTCTAAAAAAGTCAAACTTTGACCAATAGAAAATTTGTAAAAAAATTTGACAATATACCGCCAAGCTACAAATTAACACAACAATATTAATATTCATTGCTACATTACACTAGTAAAAAATTTGATCAAATATCAACTTTTAAAAAGTCAAACTTTGATCAAATATCAAAAAAGTAAAATAAAATTTGGTAATGTACTTCAAAGTAATAAATTAACAAAATGATAACCTCATTGAAACTGTAAAAGTTCAAAAAAATCAAATTATGTTACAAAGTTAAAGTTTGACCAAATATCAAACTTTGATTGATAAAAATTTACATTACCAAAATACAAATAGCAACAGTAATAATCACTATTTACTGTCAAGATAGTCAAAATTTGATTAAAAGTCAAACTTTTACCAATAAAATTGAGGCAATGTATTTTAAAGTTATAAATAAAAATAATGATAGATATTTTTAATTATAATATTTCACTAAACTAATTTTAGAACTTTTTTATAGAAAATCAAACTTTGATAAAAAGTCAAACTTTAATTAAAGAAAAATTTCACTGATACAGTATAAATTTATGAAGTAGTAGAATCTATCTATAAGCAGGTTTCGAGTTTGACTAAAAATAAATATTTATAAAAGTCAAAGTTTAATCAAAAGTCAAAATTTGACTAAATATCATACTATTGACTAATAAAATTGAGAATCTAGTATCACATTATATAGATCAACACGACAGTTTCCTTTTTTCGCCATCAAATTATTGGAGTCAAAGTTTAATGAAAATAAAATTTTAATTAAAAGTCAAAGTTTGACCTTGAAGTCAACCTTTAATCCTAAAAATTTGATAATATATTATTAACTTACAACTTATTATCATGTTTTAGTAGTCAAAGTTTGATAAAAAAGTCAACTTTAAATACCTTATAAATCTTGTTAAAGTTTGATTAAAATTCAAACTTTGACCAAAGTCAAATATTAGCTAAAAAGAATATGATGTAGATAATGTGGTAGGCATAATGATCATGCTGGTATGATGGTCATAATAGAAATGGAAGTTACATTTTAAAAGTCAAAAGATAATTTTTTTTTGCTTTTAGGTTTCTTACAAGTAACTTTAGATTTAAAATGATAAAAAATTATTATTTTGTTAGTAGGAAACTCAATTTCAGCCACTTAAAAGGTTAAAATGGTAACTTAATTTGTTTCTAAACAACTAATATCTATGTACGCAAAAACCTTAGGAGAGGAGACTCGTCGACGGCAGGCTAGACCAACCTGGTGACCCCTTTCAGCTAGGTAGGATTTCTCTCTCTAACTCTCCTCCTGTAGGAGCATCTCTCTGAATCCCTAGTGATTTCGTTTCTCTGTTTCCTTCTCCCTCTTGTGAAAGAGAGAAATCTTTCCATGGATGAATTTGTGATGGACTGGAAAAGAAAACTCTCTGTAACTTCAAATGAGAAAGAACAGATCTCCCTCGATAGCTAGGAATCAAATGCTATTACTCAATTGGGGAATAATGTCTCTTAGGGAAAATCATCACTTGCCGTAATGTGAATAGTAAAGTGTTCAAGGAGACCATCATTAAGGTGTGCAATTGCCCTGGAGTATCTGTCATTGGCATCGACGATAAAATTTTCCTCTTTGATTTCCCCATGGTTGAATGGAAAAGAAGAATCATGAAATTGAGCCCTTGGTCTTTTGACAACAACTTGGTTGCCCTGAAGGAACTAGACCCAAGACTACCAACCTCAAAGATGGTGTTTGATCAAGTGTCGTTTCGGGTGAGAGCCATGAATCTTCCCGTCCCTACCATGAATCAAATGATAGGTGAAAAAATAGGCAATCATCTCAAATACCTACAAGGGGTGGATGTCAATGAAGATGGTCGAAGATAGGGGAAATTCCTCAGAATTAGGGCAAGTATTGATATCACTAAACCAATCAGAAGAGGGGTGTTGCTTGAACTGAAGAACGAACAACCGTTGTGGATCCCGCTGGAATATGAACGACTACCCAACCTTTGCTATTGATGTGGTATCATTGGGCATGCTGGAAGGGAGTGCCCAAACCGTACTGCTGATGAGATTTCTGCGAAAGAGAGACAATATGGGCCATGGCTAAGAGCTTCTCCTAGAATGGCCCTAAAGACTAACATGATCCGAACGCCACCACCACATAAACCTAATCCAGAGAGTGCAACAGGGCTCTCCTCAGAAAGAATCAGGGACAAAAAAGGTTCTACATATTCAGTTACTGAATATGGTGAAGGCAACCAAACTCGCTTCCAAATAGATGTTGTGCAGTCACCAAAGACGAAGGAAACTACCTTGCTGGCCGGAGAAATATCACTGGAGGATGACAATATTCTGATGGCTTGTTGAAGTCATCATTGAATTCTCACAGATCTCCAGGAACTTGCCTAAGTCACCCATTGATTTATCACAAATTTCAATGAACCCATCCATATCCCCTAAATCCCAGGCGACAGATGCTATCGATGTTATGATCATGACACCACCTGTGGAGGCGATAGCTACTAAAGGCAAGGTGAAAATCCAGCAAAATCCCACTATCCACGTCTGCACTCCTCTAATTATGGGTGAGTTAAAAGGTCAAAAAGCAACTACCAAGTCCTTCCGAGGAATCAAGCACCTTATCCGGGAACATGGAGACAAACCATTAATTAACTGCGAAATACCGTCAGAACCTCTGGAAACAGCGGAAAGTCATCAGAGTGCTCGACATACTTTTGAACAGACTGTAGCTGTATCATCAGAAAAGAAAAGACAAAAGAGAGATGCAAATGATTTAAGATTGACTGATGATCGGAAATCCAGTAAATCCCCCAGAATTATGATACCCGACTCTACTCATACAACGGAGGCGGTTGCATCGCAACCCAGCCGATCAAAATGAGTATCTATGCTTGGAATTGTCGGGGACTTGGGAACCCCTGGACAGTCCGCGCCCTTCATCACCTACTAACAACAAAAGCTCCCTCCATCATTTTCTTAAACGATACAATTCTATGCTCTCGAAGGATAGAAAGGTTGAAACTGCAATTGGGTTTTCAAGGTGGACAGTTCGTGGACTGTTGTAGCAGATCTAGGGGATTGGCTCTCTTATGGAAGGATGATTTTCTGGTTAATATTCAATTATTTTCGATGTCTCATATCAATGCTACGGTTAGAGATTCATCAGATGGGATCAAGTGGAGGCTTACTGAAATCTATGGTGAACCAGATGCTAATAAAAGATATTTATGATCCGACTATGCAATTCAAAGGGGTCAAGCCACCCCGTTTTGAAACTATGTGGCTACGGGAGAATGACATTGAACATCTGATTGAAAATCAATGGAGCGACACAATATCAAATACTGAACAAGGGCTGAACTATCTCACAAAATCTGAAAACCTAATACTTTATCTACGAGCATGGAGTAGGAACACATTTGGGAATGTGGATCGCAGGATATCTAAAAAGATGAAGGATCTAAACTCTGACAGTTCTATAAATTACGTTATGCCTTAACCTATTGAAAATGCACAATGGAAATCATAGCACTAGTGATAGGATCGTTCCCACAAGGAAGGTCAAAAATCTTAAAAACTTTTATTTGCCTTTAAAGAATAAAGAATGGTTGAATTAAGCTAAGGTGTACGAGAATAAATCTAAATCTTCAAACTTCTTGATCCTGATCGTCGATCAGTTTTCTTCGGTTCTTAAATATTTACAAAAATTAAAATACCGTTACATTATATCTAAGTCTCTATGAATTTGGGCGTCAAACAAATATGAAATTCTTTCAATATAGATCTATACTAATCTGCAACCTTCAAGGATTTGGGCGTCAATCAAACACTAGAAAATTGAAGATGAAAAATAAAATGTCATTACACTAATCTTTCAAATTCAAGACTTTAGGCATCAATTAAAATCAAGAACTATCAGATGTTTACAAAGTAGTAAATAAAAGCAGTAAATCTAAACTAGAAAGTAATAAAAAGATTTTTCATCTCTCAATTACAGGCGTCAATTGCTCTTGAGAAACTACGGATACTCTACTCTAATCTTCCAATCTCCGATCGCAATTGTTAATTATTCTCGAGAAACCTTGTATATCTAAACTACACTAAACTAAGGTGATCATGAGAAAATCCAACCTCAGTCGTCAATTGATGCTGAGAATTCATTTGATAAGTTTTTCCTCTATGCCAAGCCCTCTTATTTATAGATCATAAGGGGTCGATTTATATTATTCGATTCCTAGTAAAAGTAAATTTCTAAAAATAAAAGTTTCCTAAAGTAATTAAAGTTCTAATCCTATCTTCCTTGCTTTGGTTAGTAGATGCGTGCATAACTTTTCTCTCTTATTTTTAGCAGCAGAGATCTTCAGAATTCTTTCACCAATCTTCTCAGATCCGTAGAGTGCAAGACTTCTAATTTCAAGCGTTCTTTCTATTATGTGCATGGCAGTGCAATCTCTCACGTGATCTTCAGCAGTAACAAACTTAGGGTAATCCCAAGCTTACAGTTCCCCTCGCCCCCACCGTGTAATGAGTATTTCATGATTTACACACCGTACAGGGCATCCTGTTATTGCAGAAGCAAGACACCAACACTCAATCCCATCACTGTTGGTAACAAACCAAAGTCCCCTACCAAATGTGCCAACCCCTTGTGGGTCAAATTATAATCCTCATTGCCCAAGTGTCACTCATTCTTCTAGGGTTAATCGCCCTGTTCGAGATTTTAGAAAAAGTAATTAAATAAAATATATCATTGCCATCAACAGTGATGACAAGAAACTATGCTTCCACATTTAGTTTTACTATTTATTTTTGAAACTATTATTTTACTTATTTTACTTTTCTCTTAGGTCATGTTCGAATAGTAGGAAATGCTCCGAAACTGAGTTGCAGCTTAGAAAGTCACGATTCTTGAGCTTTTCTAAGGGTTTTCTATGTTTGGCTACCGCAGTGGGTTCTACGCAGATTCCGACGAAAGCTGAGTTTTGATAGACTTTCCGTTTCTGAGTTATTTGCTCAGGAATGGTCGTAAACTGAGCAATAACAAATCTGGAAGCTCCTCTCTCTCTCTTTCTCTCTCTAGATTTTTGTGGGTTTTTGCTCGACTCTAGTTCACCGATTGGAGGAAGAAGAAGGTTTTGCTCCTCTCTAGTTTGCTCGTTCCTCCCCATTTGAGGAAGAAGAAACTAACAAGTTCTCTCTCTCATTCATCGATTGGAGGAAGAAGAAGGTTTTTCTCCTCTCTAGTTCACTGTTGGGTTGGAGGAAAAAGAAGTGATTTCAATTTTAGAAGTCACCTTCTTAATTAATTTGGGTAAAGGGAGTAAACACCAAACCTTAGTAAAAAAATAAAAATATGGGTTAAATAAAGGTTGTGAGTGGGGCTTGGGTGTGCAACAACCTCATTGTGCACAATGAGGTCTCCTTTGCTCTTGATCCAAATTAGGACGGATGCGTACGGTCCAAGGCGCACAGTGTCAAATTCAAATAGATGTACTTCTAATAGCATACCAAAAATTAATGGGGCCTAAATGTGGCTAATAATCAAGGTGTCAAAATCGGTATCGAACTTGAGTATCGGTCCATGGAGGACCGATACGACTCGGCCGTTATATGATGGCCGATACCGATACGTATCGGCCTATTCTTTTAAAAAAATAAATAAATAAATAAAGGTATCGGCCGATACCTAGATGAAAGTGTGTGAGTCGATCTCCTTTCGCCATAATTGTCTATCATTTATCATATATGTATCAGTTAAATCCGACCCGGTACAATGTTGCTCATTTCGATATTGGACCAAAATGGTATTTAAAAGATTTTTTTCCACAATGGCACCGACGGAAGTGTTCAATCTCCCATGAATCGTGCATCGGTCAAAAATGACCTTTAAATAGATCGACAAAGTATTGGATGCTCTACTGTCATTCCTACGGTCATACGATGTCCCTTAAGAAGACCGATTCTGTGTTTTTTAAAATAATTAAAAGAACACAGGAAATCTTTCGTTTCTGTGAAATATCAGGAATCAGAGCTTTTCTGATACCTAAAAGAACACACATAGGGAAAACTAGGAATCTGAGTTGGCCAGGAATCTGCAGGAAACTGAGTTGTCAAGAATCAGAGCTTTTCTGAGATAATTGGAGAAATATCCGAACATGGCGTTAATATATTTGGATTGATTCTTTGTACATCCATGTGGAACCGCAGACACGCGTTTAGGGCTTCACATGTATAGAACGACTCTTTCGAAACTCTTAGCTGATGAAGAGTACATACGTGGGTCAAGGCATGCACTTGAGGCAGACTTTTAATTCTTTTACTTTTTTAAGAAAAAAAAATTAATATATAAATATTATATAGGGAGCCATTACTTGCACACATTTTTCAAGTGGTTGCCCTAAATTAATATAAAAAATTAGAATTCTATTTTTTTTTAAATGACTAAGTTATCCTAGTGGTTGCACATCGGGTAAAAGAGGCAAGATGGCGATAACGAAAAGAACCCTAGCCAAATCGGTTGAAAATAAAAGAAAGAGAGAGAGAGAGAGAAAGCAATCTTAAAAATAGAAGGAATTCAAATTAATAAAACCCCCAATACTATCTAAATCCACAAGTAGAGACGAATTAAAGATCAAACTATCATCTTTAGAATTTGAATTTTTTTGTTAGTAGTGAGATGAACTAGAGATTTGATTTGATGGGTTTTTGGTTTTCCGTTAGAAAAGAGGATCATTATGAAGTGAGTTTTTGGTTATCTAATTTGGGTTTGCAGATGGAATTCATCTTTGAAATTGGGAGTTATTTGGTAAATGTGATATGGGTTTTTGAACGAAAACAGGGGCTCTATAAAAGGAATTTCATGATGTCTTTCCATATTCAAAACTAGTAAGGGATTGATTGAGTTTGTTGATCTGGGCTTCTTTGATTTGAGTTCAACGTTGGATTTCTAGCCCAACAGTTTGAACCGATGTACAAAATCAAATATTTTTAATGAAAGTGGACCTCTTTAAGTTTGATAATAAACAAGATTAAAGATCAATCCATTAGCAAGGGCGTAGTCAGGATTTTCTACCGGTGGGGGCTAGCAATGATTTCATAAATCTTAATTGTTATTTTACCGACAATTGGGGGGCTTGTACACCATGGATCGGGCAAACCGTTACATATCGGTATTTCAACTCAGTATCGATGTATGGGATTGTATTGGGTATCGGCCGATACCTCTAGTTTCTTTTTCTTTTCTTTTTTTTAAAAAAAGGCAATACGTATCAACCGATATGATATCGATTTCCGATACATCTATTTTTTTTATTTTTTTTAAATAGGTCGATACATATCAGTATCGGCCGAGTCGTATCGGTCCTCCATGGACTGAAACTCGAGTCCGATACCAATTTGGACATCTTCTGTAAAACTCCACCACTGCCATGATTATTACATGATTTATGCCCGCCCCCTACACAACACCCAATTAACAAAAGGGAAATCGTTTTGAACACGTGTGTTATAGTCCAACATTTTTTTTGTTTTTTTGATAAATCTCCAAGAATCATATTAAAACTTAGAAAGGAAATACAAAAATAATGGAAGGAGGGTAGATGAACAAGGAGCTCACCTTGGGACCACCTCCATGCCAAAGGGAGAACAGAAGCCAAAAAACAGTCATAACAAAAAAAATACAACTAAACCAAGAGAAAGAAATCACCTACCCTTGAAAACCACACCTAGGAAGAAGAAACAAAGTTAACCCCATACAAACAATTCCCCAAGGAGGCCAAGACTTTTAGCCCATTGGATAGTTTCGACCTTTATGTTATCAACAAGAACAGGGGCCACTCTGCCTTTAGCTTCGAAAATTTGGAGATTTCTCTCTTTCCACAACAACCAAAGAGCTGCCAAAGCAACTAGCATCCAACTCTCTTTCTTTCTTTTGTATGATCTCCTGAAGTCCCACTGTAATAATTTCACATTCGATAGGGAAAATTAAATCCTGACCCAAGACTTAACCCTATGCCAAAAGTAAAATTGGGGCAGGAACCTAAGCCCAAAATCGGACAATATTACGATATATGAGTATAGATCGTCACACAGTGACCTTGGGGAGTAAACCCAAGCCGAATGAAATAAGTCCTACAACTACAATGGCAACAAATCATATTTATTATGGAAAAAAAAAAAAAATCATACTCATCATCATCTTAAATTCTATCATTGCCATTCATAGATGTAACTTACAAAGGAATCAATGCTCCCATTTTTCAATGAGTTATATATCGCTATATTTATAAATTTCAAAAAAAAAAACAAAAAAAAAAATATTTTTTTTTAAAAACATAATAATAAAAAAGTTTGAATCACTTAATCTTTGATTAACTCAAGTAATCTAAGTGGTAGAATATCATGTCATCGGAAGTCAATGAAAAAATATGTCTGTTAGGAAATTTGAACTACTCAATCTAACATAGTATTGAGGGAAGCCATCCTAAAAAATATGCCTATCAGATGATTTGAACTATTCAATCTAACCAATTTTAACATAGATCGACAGGTCGTAGCTCTATCAAATGCACATTGAACGTAGCAAATTAGACAGTATAAGTCTTCTAATGAGCATATTTTGAGCTGAGTTTAACATATATGATGCCTTGCCATTTTGATAAATTGAATTTATTAAATATATATTACTTTGGCATCACATGGCTTATAGAGACCATTTCATTATAAAAAATAAAACCATGGGCAAATTTAATATCTAGGCATTTTCCAATCTACACACTCGAAAATACAAACAAGAGTTTATTTAAAATGAGCCGACAGCTCATTCAGCTCATTATAAACAATTAGCACAATGCTGAGCCTTGTAGTAATAAACCTTATTAAAATTCGTGAATGTCTCACAGTCTATGTAGCACAAACCCCAAGGTTTGTGCGCTTATGGTCTGCCATATGCTGGCTAGCTACAAGTTAGGACTGTCAAAGGGCCGGGCTGGCCCTAAAACCCCTGCCCGGCTCGGCCCTAAGGCCAAATTCTGAGGGTCATAGGTTAAGGCTTGAGCCTTTAAAATAAAATCCCTATAATTTAGGGGTGGGGAACGATAAGGTAATGCCCAGCCCAGACCAAACTTATATGTATTGTATACTCCAGTAGAGTATCTTCACCTTTTTATATATATACATTTGTTTATTCAAATGTATTCTCCTTTCATAATAGATAGATTGAAAGTTAATTTGATAATTTTCAAATTTGAGCTATCTTTCTTTCTTTTTTTATATATTTGAGAGATCCTTCTATTTATATATATCTAATCATCTAATAATAACTATCATATATATTTTTTATAGCAAAAAAATAAAAAGTAAAAAAGTCCATCCTAATCCGGCACGAGCTCACTAGGGTTAAGACTAGCGCTGATCATAGTAACGCCTCCTTAGGGCTGTCGAGGGCAATGCAAGAGCCTGGCCTGGCCCATTGACAGCCCCATTAGAAGCAAATAGAGGTGAGAAAAAGGACAAGACCAATAAATATAAGAAAAAAGTATTTATAAAAATAAATAAATAAATAATATGTATATATAGTGAGAAACTTATATGAATGACTTAGAAGTAATAGAGAGTTTAGTCTTTGCCCTACTTAAACATAGAAATAACACTCACAAAGAGCGTGTCAATGGTCGAGTCCACCGGATATCCACTTCGCTCAACCTAGTTTTTAAATCGGGTCGAACACATAAACTTAACTTATTAGTCAGGTCAGGTCGGGCAAGAATCGTCTAACCTGACCCGAGTTGGTCAAGCGAATGTTGGATTAGGTCCAAACCACCTGACCCGACCAGATATTCTATATAAAAAATCAAGGCAATAAGGGGGGTTTTAGGGGATATTAAACCTGAAACCCGTCGGTTCGTGTTTTGGGGTTTGGGATTAGTTTCGGGTTGGCTTTCAAATTAGGTCGAGCATACTGCCTTTACCCATCAGATCGGATTGCATACAAAAAATACGCGACCCATTGACAAACATCCAAAGAAAGCTAACCCTCTTAAAGTGTGTGGTGTGGAGGGGTATACACATATCACCGCAGCACCATGGTTTACTCTCGCGCCATACCACCTAATACAAACTCCAGGGTAGTATGAAATTCCAAGAAATCTGAAGGGATAAAATAGTAATTTACCACAATATCCAAATAAATAAATAAATATGACGTCCGCTTCACGCGAAAACAAAGGTGGGGCCCACTAGAAGATCAGACGACCCTGATTTTCCTTAAAACGCTCCGCCAAACAATTTTCTTCCGAAAATCTAGCGAGAGGAGTCCCTGAGTTTTAGGGTTTGTTCTGAGGAAAAAAATCCCAAATTTTGGGATAATGGAAGGTGAGAATTCCGATTCGAAAAGCAAGGATGGGGTTCTAGAAGGGTTTTCCCCAATTTCCCCAACGAAGATTTGTTGGAATTCTCGAAAAAGATCAGGTAATTGTCTCTCTCTCTCTCTCTCTCTCTCTCTCTCTCTCTCTCTCTCTCTGTAATTTTATGAACTTTTTTTTTAAAACTTCTGAAGTAATCGAAGATATAAGTGGAAATTTTGTGATTAATGAGGTACCTGTTCCTGGGAATCGACAGATTTTACTTGGGTTGTGATCATTTATATGGATTTTTATTTTATTTTATTTTCTGAAAATAATTTAATCAAATTATTTTTTGAAAAATTCGAAGATATGAGTGGAAATTTTGTGATTTATTAGGTACCCATTTCTGGGGATTGGGATTCGACATATTTGACTTGGGTAGTGATGATTTTGTATGGATTTTTATTTTATTTTCTGAAATTAATTTAATTAAATACTAATTTTATTTTATTTTGAGGAAATTAAATACTAATTAGTGAGTCAATTTTTGTCGGTAATAAAGTTTGTTGTAAAAGATTTGACTCTTCTCACAAAAATCAACACACTATTAAGCTTATCACTAGCCTTTTTAGCCACCTAATCCTGTCGAAAGGTGACTTTTACTCATTTCCGAGGGTCCTGATATACGTGAATTGAAGCTTATGATGTCGGTGGCATTGAATAAGATGGTTATAGCCGCAAATTCTGATGGTTTACCTTCCCCGTTGATAACACAGATAGATCAATTGGTTGATCAGTGATCCAACGGCCATGAAATGGGGGACCCTACCAACGCCGAAGGTGTGTTTTATTTTGGTGATTAGGTCGATGTAAGACCTCATGGATCTCAAGAATGAATAATTTATGAGAGGGACTCCTGACCACTATTAAACAGATTATCTCGTGAACCTTTTTGCCACGTGGCACACATGTTTGATCAATCAGAATAATCCAACTATCAGCCGAGAGCACGTCTCTAGAGGATTTGAACCATCCAATTAGCACGCTCTCTAGAGGATTTGAACCATCCAATTTGTGGACTTTAACTTTTGCTTTTAAAAAAATATATAAACATAGATTGGTTAGTTACTTGGAATCTATCAATGACCGACTTTCAGGCCCGCTTTAGTTTAATATATGAACTACCATATTGATGACTTGAATTTTTGCTTAAAAACACGTGCCTAATAAGTGGGTAGTCATAGCATATAATCTGTAAAGAGGTGCCATTTTGCATTATCTGTTTGTACCACATCGATGTCCATGAAATTTAAAACTTCGGAGGGCTTCAAGGGTGAACAATATATTTTGCTCAGCTTCAAAATTCGTGAAATTAAGATTTTTTGAGGATTAGACGGCGAAGAGAAGTATACTCCTTTGTCAATATGGAGCATGATCCCACTGTTCAATCCGTAAAATTAATGGTGTGATTTGATTATACATCTATACCACGCTTAACTTTTCGGTTGATCCTGTTGACACTGAACTACAGTATTTTCCAGCAGCCAGCGGCCGGAATTTGGAGAGGGAAATGGTGGACAGCCTCAAGACACCCCAAAAAACTGAGCCTCCAATCACCACCGAGAGCCCACAAGACGTATCAGCTCTCTCTGATCGCCGCAAGGCTCTCTTTGAACCGTTGGATCCAATGAACATAAATGGACGGCGACCTTCCGCTGAACTCTTGCTCCCACCACCAGATTTCGACTCCACGGCGTACCCCCGAGGCTGGTTGATTGGGAAGAAGCGGAAGCTCGTTAACGTCGATGTCGTCGAGAGCATGCGAAGGATTGCGGTTCAAGAAATGAACAGAAAGGTCACCTTTCTTCAATTCAAAGCACAACATTTTTGAATCAATAGTAAAGTTGGCGTGTTGGTTAAGGACCTAACCCATACACCAAAAATGCCAAGGGCATATTAATGGAGCAGAAACTTAAGCCCTCGGTACTTTTGGGATCTTTAACATACTGCCACGCTTCGTTGCCAATGTTTATAGGTGGCGTTCACTTTGATATCTTTTTGGAGCCCAAATAGCCCTTTCCTTAGGTCGAGGTCGCCCCCTCCGGGACTCTCGAACAGAGGCTTGGTGCTGGCTCTAATACCATTTGTCAAGGACCTAACCAATTAATGGAATCCTTGAGAGGTTCAAATCGCCCCTTGAGGCTACCCTAGAGATTTATATTATGTGCTAACTTGGGGTGTGCACGTGCCCTGAGAAAGTAGAGTCGTAAAATAGATTAATACCTGTAAAAGTTATAAAAAAAATTATAGCCTGGCCATTTGTTTACAGGACCGAGAGATCGATGGGCTAAACCAGCAGTTAGAAGAGGATTCGCGATGCCTTGAACATATACAGCTTCAACTGATGGAAGAGCGAAGCAAACGGGCTGATGTCGAGAGGGAGAACATGATGCTTCAAGACCAGATCGCGATGCTGATGAACATGTTGCAAGAGAATGAAGGAGTGGAAGAAGACGAACCTAGAAACGACGATTCTTGAATTTTTATTATACTTTTTTTCAGTATAGATCAGTGATTCTGTTGTTGCATATATCAACGTTGAGATTACTTATTCTTGGTGTTAAAATTTTAATTTCAGGTTGTATGTAAGTACTAGGTTTACAGTTGTTCAAGGAATTTGTCTGTTCAACTTATTCAAATATATTTTATCATGTCGGTTGAAAGAGGATTTAAATTCGGCTTCCATTTATTTTTTATTGTTTCAATCGATGTAAAGCTATTATTTCATTAAAAGAAATGAATTACAACGAATCAGAGAGGTCCACTGAGCTGCTCAACTGAGAAAAGGGAAGAAAAAAATACAGCTGAAAGAGGAAATGCGTCCGGCAAAATCAGGTGATGAGGCCACCGGAACCATAGCTGGCACTCACACCCAAAAACCATGACTGAATCGTCGGGTTGTTTCGAAGGCAGTCATATCTGCTCCACTTGCACAGAATCCCCTCAACTGATGAGGTGAAACAACGGGGTGAGGCCAGACACCACAAGGAGAGATGCCCGAGGCGAGGACCGAGCCTTCGGTCACCCTGCATGTCCCATACTTCCTTTTAGAAACTCTTCCATTCCGTTCTTTCCAATTACTGCAAAAGATAACAATAGGGAGCAAGAATGGTCATGTGTTTTCCACAAAGGGGAACTCCCACCATTCCACTTCCATATTTGTTCAGCTTCAGTTTAATGTTGCTATCTTCAGTAAAAGACCCAGAACTGAACCATGACAGTGCCACTGCCGGTCCACTGTTAGACCGGGCCCTGTCTCAGATTTACCCAGTTCTGAGCGAAAATCAACCGGCGGTAATTATTTTAAGTAAATTTTTCACAATAAGTTTTTTGGGCTGCCATTGCCACTTCAATGAATGAATTCAGAGGTGTGAAAAGGATTGAAGCATTGAACCAAATGAATTGAGAGTTTGTGAAAGGTTGCTTTACGTGCATCAAATCAGCAGATCAGTTCATGACGTCAATTTTTATGTGCCGAAATCCTCGGAATACCCAAAAACCATCAATTTTTTATGCATGGTAACTAATAAAAATAATAATAATAAAAGTAAAAATAAAACCATCAATGTTTAAAACAGAAACCCTCAAATAAGCATTGAAAAATCTATATGCATTTTCACTGCAAAACCATCTAAAAACCAACCATTCGAGCGAGTTAGGGATTGGCGATTCCTGGGATAAAGGCCAATCTGGATTCCAGAATAGTGACAGGTTCAAGTCCTCATTCCAGTCGAAGAAGGCAGAGTAAGTCACCGGAGATCAGATTATCGGCATATTAATCTGGATTCCAGAATAGTGACAGGTTCAAGTCCTCATTCCAGTCGAAGAAGGCAGAGTAAGTCACCGGAGATCAGATTATCGGCATATTTAAGGGAGAGAGTGGTTCGGGTGGGGTGGGGGGGGGGGGGGGGGGGTGGTGGTTTTAATTCACAATTGGTAACAGAAGAGATTCACATTAACTGCAAGGAATATACCATGTTACAAGTAAAAGAAGCTTCAACAAAATACATAAATGCCCAGTACTCACTCTCTGAATAAGAGATCTATCAGAATTCTTCATCAGCAAATTTCCGAATCCTGATATTTTACAAGCTACTGAACAAACATAGAATTGTTCCATTCACAGAGACCATAAAAGGAAAAGGAGATCTATTTAATACAATTTATACACAGCTTTCCCAGAGACCAGTCATTATCTAGCTCGGTTATCGAAATCTTCCGACATATTGAACAAAAACTGCGGTAAAGATGCTATTCTCGGAAGATGAAGCAGCAGATCCCCTACCGATTCTTTTCTCGATATGGTCGTCGGCTGCTTGCAGCCGATTTCGTCATTAAAAACCCCTTCAGAAGCAGGAAACCCACCCATCTCCATATTCTCACGAGTAGATTCTCCCATTAAATTAGTTTGGTCGCCCGCACCATTCTTAAGTCCATAGCCACCCTCACTGTTTACTTGCAGGTTTTGAACTTTTGAAGAAGCATTATTACTCTGTAGCAGACAGCAAAGTGAGTTGACTCTCGACATGAGAGATTGCTCATCCGCGGTTGACAAAAACTGAGTGTCACTAAGTAGGTGTTGGGTTATCTCGTCCAGTTTGTCTTTGTTTTCTAACCCTCCCTCAATGGAGAAAAGCGAGTTTCCGGAAATCATCTTCTCAGAAATACAGTGTCCAATGTGATTCACCAAATCACTCATAGACATAGAGGAACTGAGACGTGGCACTTTAAATTGATCCCATTGACTCAGATCCTTTGACATGTCAGTTTCATTGCTCCCGTGCTCCTCAACAGTGCTGGGGTCCATTACTGAAACAGGAAACTGCATTAGAAACCAAGTAAAAATTGCAGGAAACCAGTACTAGAAACGAAGGTGTACATGAAAGAATCAGTCAGTAACCAGGTATGTTAATCAGCCAATACTATAATGCCTTAAGTGGTTTATGTGAGTTGTGATGTCATGGATAAATTATGAATTTCAGTTTACAAAGAAATTTAGCAAAAATACCTAGTTAGTTTCAAAAGATCTTGCTTTTCTAGTGGTTAGTGTGAATTCCTTACAAGTCAGTAAATTTAGTGTAAATGATATGGCAAATGGTCGAAAGCATTTGGGTGCAATCTCCATGAGCTTTCAAGCCAGGAGCAGGCTCTATGTGAGGGAAAACCATTTAAAAAAAGAAAGTGGATTTCATTTTGGAAAAGAAAATTAGCCATGGAAAGGCAACCTTCTATCATTGGGGAAACATATTACACAATGGTCACCAATGAGTTGTTTGATGATATACTTCATGTTATAATTCCATTGTCCAGTTAGCATTTTGAAATATATTTATCCTTTTTATAGGTAGAGGTAATTCATTAAAGAAAAGAGATACTTATACAACAACAGTTAGCACTATGAAATATTAATGGAAAGGCACAATTCTTTATGTAATGGTGAGGTGGGATAGGTGGTAGAAAATTCCGTTGATAGAATGAACGAATTTATCTCTTGGACTCGAGTCTAAAGGAGATAAATTCTGCCATTTTAGGGAAATGGCTATGGGTAGTTGGCGAGGAAGGCAGATTCAGTATAGCAGTGAAATTTCTGTGGCACAGTAGGGGGAACGAGGAGCTGAACTGGCATATTAAACCAGTATATTAAAATGGCGGGCTGGGCTTCTTAGAAAGAGTTTAAAATGTAGCTATGCATCTCAAGAAATCCATTCATTTCAAAGTTATTATAGGCAATAGGATTAAATTCTGGGAAGACATGGTTAGCTCGGCTGCATCACTTTTCGAAATAAAGAAGGCTGCAGTTTGCTACTTTGCAACAGGAGGTAATTTGCAGGACGTAAGCAGATTCTTTCACTGGGTCATAATTCAATAATATGGTCCCTCAAACCTAGAGGGCACTTCTCAGATACGCATTTTAACTCTTCTCTGCTTGGTCTGCAATAACTGATTTCTTAGACCTGTTCTATTGAAGATTCCAGACCCTTCAAAAGTACCGACTTTCTTGGATGAGGGCTTAGACAAGATCCTAACCATTCATTACCTAAAGCATCATCCGACAAGCGTATCCTATGTTCCAGAAGCGAAGTCGGCATAGATCACTCTTGAGTTTTTAGGAGAACCTGAAATATGCAGCTCTTCAATATAAACTTGGTCCTGTTCGAGCCCAGCTTATTATTATTATTATTATTATTATTATTATTATTATATATAAATTGGATCTTTCCTTGGTCCTCTGGGGTGCTAGTGTCTTGGGAAGGCTGTCCATTTGCAAGATGAGATTATGTCCAGCAGCAGCTATTGGATGGGGTTCATGAACCTCCCTATTCCCCTTCTCCTTTCCATTTCTTTTTAAACATAGGGTGCCCCAAACTTACACTTGAACTAATTCCTACAGGGTGCCATCAGCCCCACCATGCCACGACTATTTCACGATTTACACACCTTACGTGGCACCCTTTTATCGCATAAGAGGAGTCGTTTCGAATTCACAACCTTGGGAGCATACCCAAGTCTTCAACTGTTGCAACAACCCCTTGGTGGGAGCATACCCAAGTCTCATTTCCATTATTTCTGGTCATTGCTACCCCTCTCTCCTTCCCTCGTCCGTTCCATTTCTTTTCAATTCTCGTTCCTTCCTGTCCGTATCCTCTTTCTCTACTGTTACTTGTCGTGGATTTGGTTCTTTCCCTTAATCGTTGATTTCCATGATTGCCAAGATGAGGAAGGGGAACGACAGAAGACGGTAGCCTTCCTGAAAGGGTACATAGTGTTGACTGGAAAAAATGGATGATGAAGGAAGCATCCCGCCCCATCCTTATTGGTTCTGCAATAGATGTTTAGCGCTAAACTTTAGTTTCAGATGGAAATGCTTTAAACTTTAAAGAGTTGTGCATGGGTTTGAAATAACATGAAAAAGTATTATCACAAATTGGTCTGAGAGTACAGAAACTAAAGAAGAAAGGGAATCTAAAGAACAACTTAAAGACAGATGACAGATTGCAGGAAAAAATTCAAAAAATGGTCAAGAGATCCACCTGTTGTTACGCGCTCAAATATCATGATGGCAAATGCAAAAAATTCTTTTCACAGGTCAACATACTGAGACTGCTCAATCCCGAGCAACGGAGAGGAGGAATCGAGGACGATCAGAGCAAATCATCAATGTGGATCTAATAAAGGAAATGCTGAAGGAGGAAATTTTTCCGAGAAGCATGAGATCTTCATCGTGCTCTCTGACTGAGAAATGCAAGATCTGGAAGTAGAAAATTGGGCTGATAGTATGTGGGGAAAAAGACTGTATCTAAGCAAACCAGCTTCAGCAGGAAGGCTGTGATCATCTTTGTCGATCCCAAAATGGCTGTCGTAGCAAACAAAATACTGTAAATTTTGGTGATCGAATGGCCTGAATTGAGAAGTGGGCAATGGAAGTAAATGGCATTCTTAGACTCGTTAAAGAGTTGGGCTGTTGGATACGCATTAGAGGCATCCCTCAACATGTGCGGGGAGAACAATGCTTTAAACGAATCAGTAATGTGTGGAGGACTACTTGTAATCAACCAACTGACACTACAAATAAAGGAAGTAGGGAGTCACTAGATTGTGTGTTGCTGCTGGCACTTGGAGAGACAACCCAAGGTGCATCTCGATCCGTGTGGGTTCCTCTATGTCAGAGTTGCTGGTGGATGTTGAATGGGTAAATAGAATTGAACGGAGACATGGACGATCATTCATAGAAGTGGTCTCCAATCACAGTAAGGTGCCTAGTCGTGTGAAGATTTCGCCAGATAAGTACAGAGAATCTCAGGTTGTGAAAGAGGATTTCCATGATAAATCAATGAAAAAAACAAAAAGAAAGCGTATAAGAGGTTCAAAGGGCAATCGGACTGATCCTAAAGTGCGGAGGTTGAAGAAGAATGTGTAGCCGAATGTGTTGAGGACAACCACAGATCTCGGTGTGGTAATATGAAATATCAAGAAGAATTGTAGGATATGGTAGTTGATGGCAATCATTGGACAAGTGGATAACGAGATCCCTATTCCCAAGATTACTACTAAGGAGATAGAAAAATGTTCCGCGAATCTCTTTTGAGGGGAGTCGAAACACATTGGGTCTCGGGATAATATCTCTCATCCTCGAGAGGAAGGTGGGCTTCATATGAGAAAATTGGAAGACGTCCACAAATCCAGAATGTTGAAGGTTTTTGGGAAACTTCTTACACAGGATGCTTTATGACTCCGCTTTATCTTCAATAAATATATCCAAAACTCCAATGCTTGGATAGTTGAAAGGAAATTTGAGGATTCCAAAATTTGGAGGGGTGTTCGTCCCAACTTAAATGCTACCATTAAAGCCTCTTAATGAAGAATTAAACATGGGAATAATACCTTGCTAATGAGCCATAATTGGATGGAGAAGGAGCCGTTAAATGTCTCTAGGACATGCTCATGGTTGATGCCTAGTTGATGTAAAATGGAAAAAGGAAAAAACATTTTGAAATTCGGTGAAGAATTCTTTAATAATATTAAAGACAAGAATCCTCACATCTATAACAATAAAGAGGATATCATCTGGACTCATAACAGCAATGGAGGTTTTAGTTCTCACTTCTAAATCAGCCTGGGTAATAATTAGAATTAAACGCCCCACACAGGAAAAGTGGAGGATATTATGGAAGGCTAAAGTCTCTTATCATAATGTGCACTTTCGGATGGAGACTATGAATTCTGCTATCCCCGTGGACTCTGTCATCAAATCTAACGAACTGCCAATCGTTTCTAGATGCTATATTTGACATAAAGTCATGGAAACGATTCAACTCCTCTTCCTTTACTGAGCTAGTTGTGGTTGCATAAAGTTTTTGATACAGTGTACAAGGGGAGAAGATTGAGCCACCATTTCGAACTGGTAGTGTAGCTAGAATAATCAAGTGGCTATGCTTAGTTCTTTTGCCCTTGGATCCTGGTTTGGGAGATATGGTGTGAAAGAAAAGCAATACTGCATGATCAATTTCCAAAAGTTAGAGAAGGTATGAAAAGGAAAATTGGTCAATGGTTACAGAAGATGAATGCTCTGCTTTCACCCAAATACCCTCCTTCTCCATTGGAGAGTCAGATTCTTGATCGATTACATATCCTATCCTCTGTTGAAAAATCCCCTGCTGTTCCGGTGCATTGGTCTCGACCTGAAGCGAACTGGGGTAAACTCGTGGACAGGGCTGCCAAAAGGAACCCACAAAGGGCTGGTGGTGGGGTAGTACTACGAGACGCTAATGGTAATTT
The DNA here is from genome assembly GCA_021018995.1 of Chloranthus sessilifolius. Taxonomy (NCBI): domain Eukaryota; kingdom Viridiplantae; phylum Streptophyta; class Magnoliopsida; order Chloranthales; family Chloranthaceae; genus Chloranthus; species Chloranthus sessilifolius. Next base: position 23,440,392 of record CM037597.1, on the reverse strand, counting down.
TATTTCTGCCTTTGGGAGTGTAACTTGCGGGATCGATAACACTGTTACTGAAATTCGAGCATTACATGATGGTATTCAGAAAATAACTACTAATTGTAACCAAATTCACATCGGAACTGATTCAGTTCTGGTCACTAAAGCAGTGTCAGGGTGAATTTCCATGGAATGCTCAATATTGGGTTGATCACATTAGAATCCTCCTCGCCTCTAAGCATTGGAGCTGTCGACATAATTTTCGTGAAGCCAATTACATTGCTAATGCACTAATGAATTGGTCCATTGAAAACAATGCTTCTGGATCATTTTATGATTATTCTCAGCTTCCAAGGAATGTCAAACAACTGCTCACTGGAGATAAGATGGGATTGCAATGAATTCCATTCACAAGATGAATTGTTTTGACTATGATTTTTTATTTTTATTTTGCATTCTTTTATTCAGTCTTTCTTGTGTTTGGGTTTTCTCCTATCTTGGAGTGATGGCAATGCCGAAGCTCTATAATTGGGGAAATTTTCAATACAAATCAATAGCTCTGTAGTTCTTTCTATTTTCTCAAAATGATGCGTGTGTGTTTGTGTATATATATATATAACACATATATAAAGGACAATAGAAACGACCATAAACTTCCAAATAAAAGGAAATATAGAAAACTATTTACCATGTAGCATCCAGAACTTGCAAGAGGCATACTAAGCAGCATTAAAACCAAATAAAACTCAAAAAAAAGTGTGGATTCTGTTCATAAAAACACTTTTTGGATAGTTAATGTAGAGCGCAATAACAAAAGCAGGCATGCTGAAAATAAAGGTTGACTTAGCAAAGTAGTGGTATGTGGAAACAATATCAAAGGGAGAGCAACCTGAGTATAAAGGCTCCATATAACAATGTTAATTGGTGAATCCAGAAAAATCTAACATACACCTTTACTTTTTGTTGAACTCAAAAATTGAAAGATACAGAGCAATTGTTAACTTTTTTACTGCAGGGCTAAAATAATCAGGAGCATTCCAACATTCATACAAAATATTATATATTAACATAATTTCAAGTTCATGAGCATACCTGAGCTCGGTGAAGAAGTTTCATGGGACATAATTTCAGGTGTTCTACTGACAGATTCACGTAATTCACTCTTAGAGGAAGAAGCGCTTGGAGATGCTGCATCTCGGAAACCAGAGAAAGTGGATTTATAATCGCTCTTCAGATTATCAAAGCTGTGGCACTTAGATTCATCTTGGTCCTCAAACACAGAGCCTCTGGTTTCAAAGTATGGAGAATCCAAAGCTATCTCCGGTTGTTGACTCAGCAAGTTGAGACGGGGATCACACTGGATGAGCTTTTCAAAATGCTTGCTTAACAAACCTTGTGGGCACTGAAGAAAATGCCTCCTGCATGTACCAAATAAAAAATTATGTCATTGTTACAAGTCCCATACATTCCATTTGCTTCATATCTTATAAGGAGATGAACAAAAACCAAATTGCAAACTGCCACACTTACGAAAATGAGACTCAACTTACTTACAAGTGCACATATAGTATTTCACGTGTATCCCTCATTAAAACCTTCCAAATGTAGTGATTAAAGTTCCTCAAACATAACTCATGACTTATTTGTAGGACATCAAATGAAAGATGACACAACCTTTCATATTGAATGAACCCAACAGATTTTACACATTATCCTGTTTATCTTATGCACTTATTTGGGCTATTTGGTTAGAAAGAAACAACAGGGTCTTCAACTGCAGAGCGAGACCGGTCACTCTGGTTGTTTCTTCGGCTACTGATTTCCTTTTGGACTAGGTCTCCATCTCCAATGGTCAACTTCACCTTGATCTCGCAAACTTCTTCAAATCCAGAGGCCTTTTCCTTATACCCCTGCTGCTCCTTCCTTTGGGTCACCTATCCCCTCATATTTTTGGTGCTAAGGGTCTTCCTGCTTTTTTCACGCTCGTTTTCTTTTTTTCACCTTTGGCAGTTGCTCACTGCCGCTAAGGCATGTACTCCTTCGTTTTCAATTTTTGATATATTTCTCATTTGCTTTGCTGATTTAAAAAAAAAAAGAATCAAAAGTTTTATATATGATCCTACTCATCATGATTTTCTTACCGTCAACCTAGAGGTAAGTGGGTGATGCGGGAACTTACTAAATACAATGTTAGGGCTAAGATTATGATTAAAATTAATTTAATCAATTAAAAATAATAATTTCTCATAACAAATTACCACGGAAAATTCTAAAAATTCAATTAGGTGATTTAATTTCGGCCCAAAATAGCGTTACTTTCGTGTACGTTCCCTATCGCGGATCTAGAAGACTAGGGTTCTTATGAACGGCTAGATCTCCGATAGTTTTAGGGCGTTGAACGAACTCGCAAGCGGGTTCTCTCAATACCAAACGAAAATAAAAGGCTAATAAAATTAATGATGAACAAAATATTGATTTAGGGCTTATATGAGATCAATAAAATAATTAGGATTACACTACTTACGCAAACCGTAGATCTAAAGAAGATATAGATGGAAGAAGAGTTGGCCTCGCACCAAATCGCAAGCGGGAATCGAAGAATCGCTCTCCGTTTTGAGAGAATCACACCCTCACGAAAGTTTAAAACTCTCAATTTTGCATAAGCAATTTTCATTAACCAAAAACTAACAATAAAAATGTTTACAAGCTTTTAAATAGGCTAACCAATGCATAAAATTAGAAATCCTAGTATAACTCTAATTCCTAATTCAAATAAAAGAAATATCCTAATTCTTCTAAAACAATAAAGTCATAAACAATAAGGAAACTAATCATATTTCTAATAAAAGAAACAACTCTTACTTTCTAAAATAAAATAATAAAAGAGACTAATCCTAATTCAATTAGGATTCTTGAAATTCGTCACTTTATATACAGCCTCTGAAAACTGACCATAACTTCTTCAATACTTGTCGAAATTACTCAAATTTTGGCTCGTTGGAAAGCTACTTCGATAAGCTTTCAAATATGACCAATTTTATATCAATCCGACTTCGTTTAACACTTCAAAATAGGCCAAACATAAAAGTGACGGATTAAAAGTTACTCTTCTTTCGATAAGTTACATTTCTTCTTTCGCCTCCGATATGTTATGGGCGGTTGCTTGAATCGGATGTCCCCATCAACTCTCCTCGGGTTAGATGGATTCATCCCCGATGAATGTTGGTTGTGATAAAGGTCCAAAAGATCCGGATCAGCTGCTGAAATTCCTCCTGTGTAATCCAAGTATTCTCTGTGTTGGCCTTGTTCTTCCACTTGACCAAGTACTTCTGAAGTCCCCCGTGGTTGGTGGATACAATTTGATCTTCCAACACATCTTTGATGATCTCACGGATTTGCCGAGTAGGTGGGGGTAACGGTGTGGGAAGGAGAATAATTGGATCATCGGATGTAGAAGACTCAAAAAAATTGGCAGGGTTGGTTGAAGGGCCAAGGAATGGAACAAGGTTTTCCACATTGAAAGTCGTGCTAATCCCCAATTCCGGCGAAAGATCTAAGATGTAAGCATTAGAACCAGCATGCTTTAAGATCTGATAGGGTCCAGCACCACAAGCTTATAACTTCTTTGCAACTCCTTGCGGGAATCGCTCGGGTTTATTCCGAACCATCACAAAATCACCCTATTGGACTTCTTTGAACCGTCTATGAGAATCTGTAGAAAACTTATATTTGTCATTCTTTAAATTAATTCTTTTCTTAATCTCAGCATACAATTCATGAATGCGATGCGCAAATGTGGATGCAGACTCTGATGACCTATGATGAATGGACATTGGAATGAGATCTACTGGCGTCCTAGGTTTATACCCATGCACAATTTGGAACGGACTCATGCCTGTGGTTCTATTAACCGAATTGTTATATGCAAACTCAGCGACAGGTAAGATGGAATCCCAACTTCTAACGTGCTCGCCCACTAGACACCTTAAAAGATTTCCTAAACTCCTATTGACAACCTCGGTTTGCCCATCAATTTGGGGATGATAAGCAGATGAAAATTGAAGTCGAGTCCCCATTTTGTGTCATAGTGTCTTCCAAAAATAACTGAAAAATTTAACGTCACGGTCAGACACTAACGTCTTAGGCAAACCGAGTAAACGAATGACCTCGTTAAAGAACAAGGTAGCAATATGACTAGCATCGGAGGTCTTCGCACACGCAATGAAGTGGGTCATCTTAGAGAAACGGTCCACAACAACGAACACCGAGTCGTACTTTCGGAGGATTTTAGGGAGGCCTAACACGAAGTCCATTGATAGGTCTTGCCACGGGGTGTGTGGCACCGGTAAAGGTGTATACAATCACGTGTTCTGCCTCTTTTGCTTTGCCAACTGGCAAACACGACATTGGCTGATAATTTTAGCAACATCTCTGGTGAGATTGGGCCAATAGAATCGGTCTTCAACCAATGCGACAGTTTTATTGCAACCAAAATGGCTAGCAACCCCTCCGGCGTGTAATTCCCAAACGAGAAAGTCTCGCAAAGAAGTGCGGGGAATACACAATCGGTGTTTCAAGAACAAATACTCATCCTGTAGGGTATATTTACTCCCTCTGACAGGTTGTCCGCCCACAAGTGAGGCATACTTTTCGCCAAAATCCGAACATGTGGGGTAATCCTCCACGAGGCGTTCAAATCCGGTTACCTTAGCACTTAATGAGTGCAACGTCGCCATTCTACAGCTCAGCGCGTCAGCCACTCGATTCTCCACACCGGCCCTATGTTTCAGCACGAAGGTAAACCCTTGAAGTAATTCAACCCATTTCGCATGTCGTGGGTTTAACTTTTTTCGAGAATTTAAAAATCGCAGGGCTTCATGGTCCGAGAACAAGACGAATTCATGTGGCAGTAGATAGTGTTTCCAATATTTAAGGGATTGGACTACCGCGTAGAATTCTTCATCATAGGTTGAGTACTTCTGCCTGGCCTCATTTAGCTTTTCACTGAAATAAGCTATCGCATGGCCCTCTTGGCTCAATATTCCTCCTATACCTACGCCTGACGCGTCACAAGCAACTTCGAAGACCTTAGAAAAGTTGGGAAGGCACATGACAGGAGCTTTCGTCATTCGAGACTTAATCTCCTTGAAAGCCTTAGCCGCAACAGATGTTTCATTTAAACTCCCCCTTTCTGAAGCAATCGGTGATAGGGAAAGCCTGTAGAATGTGGCTAAACCATGAAAGCTACGAACTTCCTGAATGTTCTGAGGTTCGGGCCATTCAACGATAGCTTTGACCTTTTTGGGGTCTGCAGTCATTCCATCAGAGGTCACGACGAACCCTAAGAAGACAACACGATGTGACATGAATGTGCACTTCTTCAGGTTCGCGTACAATTTCTCCCCTCAGAGAGTCACACAAACTTGCCTTAAATGATCCAAGTGTTGTTCTTTGTTGTGGCTGTAGATGAGGATGTTATCAAAATAAACCACAAGGAACTTGCCGATGAAAGGCCGTAACACTTGCATTCATGATATGCATAAATGTACTCGGGGCGTTCGAAAGCCCAAAAGGCATGACAAACCATTCATACAAACCATCTTTGGTTTTGAAGGCAGTTTTCCATTCGTCCCCGGGACGAGCTCGAATTTGATGGTACCCACTCTTCAAATCGATCTTCGAAAAAATTGTGGCACCTACCATCATGTCTAACATATCGTCCAATCTTGGTATCGAGAACCGATACTTGACCATGATCTTGTTAATCGCGCGACTATCCACACACATCCTCCAAGTTCTATCTTTCTTGGGCGTTAGCAGCGCTGACACGGCACAGGGACTCAAGCTTTCCTTTATGAACCCCTTTGGGAGAAGCTCATCAACTTGCCTTTTTAACTCCGAGTGCTCGGATGGATTCATACGATAGTGGGGCAAGTTGGGTAAGGTAGCTCCAGGGACCAAATCGATGGCGTGTTGGATGTCCCGTAGAGGTGGTAATTGGAAGGTCTTCAGGAAAGACATCCGCAAACTCATTCATGATTGGTTTGAACTCTTTTAGAACCTCAACATCTAATTCTTTGGACTTTTCAACTGTGACAAGGACATGGACATATCTGTCTTAGCGCCTCGTTCAAACTCAAGAGGGCTAACAATGTGAACGGCCTTAGATGTCTTCGCTCTCTCTCTAATAGGCCTTTATCACTTGACTTTGTCGACTTCACTGTGGGTGCCTTGGGAGGTAGTGGATTGAGTTGTATTTTCTGACCTTTGTGAGTGAAGGAACACGAGTTCGATCGACCGAACAGTGTAACATCCATGTCATACAACCAAGGCCTTCCGAGGATGATATGCCCCACATCCATGGGCACAACATCACACCACAAGGTGTCCTTATACGATCCGAATTGTATAGGAACCTGACACCTTTGTGAAACAAGGATGGATGATGAATTAACCCAAGCAATCTTATAAGGTCATGGGTGAGCTACGAGCGTAAGCCCCAAACGAGAAACTGTACCTTCAAAAACCACATTGGTACAACTTTCACTATCAACAAGCACTCGACAGGCTTTCATTCCACACGTGGCTATAGTATAAAAAATACTATCCCGTCGCCAATCATCACTCTCCTTCGATTGGGCTAGAGCGCATCTAAGCACAAGAACCCGCGAGGTATTATCCTCCCCAACGGGATAGGAGACATCCCTAAGACACGCCATTGTTCGTTCTCCTACACAATCTTCTTCATCAGTAGGGAATGACTCAGGCTCGTAAACTTCAACAATGCCTTCATCATGCTCATTTTCGGTGTCCTTAGCTATGAGCAAATTTCGGGATGGGCATTGTGCTGCAAAATGCCCGACGTTGTGACACTTGCAACATTTATTTTGACCACCACTCTTAGGGCTTTCGAGCATTGGACTCTTACCCTTATCGACTCGAGTTACGGGTGTAGTAACAAGGTTGGACTATGACTCTGGTGCATTGGACCGATAATTAGACTTATAACTAGATGGAGTACTAGTTTTGAGGTATCGCTCTAGTTCTTCGACTCTAGAGAACTTTCAGACAAAAGCTAGACGAAAAATTCAGACAAAAGCCAGACATCAATTACAGACAAAAAATCAAACAAAAATTTTCAGACAAAAGCCAGACGGATCGGAAATAATGATTTCTTTTTAACCTAAAAAAAATAAAAAATAAAACCCTAAAACCTATATGAGCACTAAAACCCTAAAATTAAACTGATGCACTGATACCAATTTCATGCGGGAACTTACTAAATATAATGTTAGGGCTAAGATTAGGATTAAAATTAATTTAATCAATTAAAAATAATAATTTCTCATAACAAATTATCACAGAAAATTCTAGAAATTCAATTAGGTGATTTAATTTCGGCCCACAATAGCGTTACTTTCGTGTACGTTCCCTATTACGGATCTAGAAGACTAGGGTTCTTATGAACGGCTAGATCTCCGATAGTTTTAGGGCGTCGAACGAACTCGCAAGCGAGTTCTCTCAATACCAAACGAAAATAAAAGGCTAATAAAATTAAGGATGAACAAAATATTGATTTGGGGCTTTTATGAGATCGATAAATAATTAGGGTTACGTTACTTACGCAAACCATAGATCTAAAGAAGATAGAGATGGAAGAAGAGTTGGCCTCGCACCAAACTGCAAGCGGGAATCGAAGAATCGCTCTCCGTTTTGAGAGAATCACACCCTCACGAAAGTTTAAAACTCTCAATTTTGCATAAGCAATTTTCATTAACCAAAAACTAATAATAAAAGTGTTTATAAGCCTTTAAATACACTAACCAATGCATAAAACTAGAAATCCTAGTATAACTCTAATTCCGAATTCAAATAAAAGAAATATCCTAATTCTTCTAAAACAATAAACTCCTAAACAATAAGGAAACTATTCCTATTTCTAATAAAATAAACAACTCTTACTTTCTAAAATAAAATAATAAAAGAGACTAATCATAATTCAATTAGGATTCTTGAAATTCGTCGCTTTATGTGCAGCCTTCAAAAACTGACCATAACTTCTTCAATACTTGTCGGAATTGCTCAAATTTTGGCTCGTTGGAAAGCTACTTCGATAATCTTTCAAATATGACAAATTTTGTATCAATTCGACTTCGTTTGACACTTCAAAATAGGCCAAACATAAAAGTCACGGGATTAAAAGTTACTCTTCTTTCGATAAGTTACGTTTCTTCTTTCGCCTCCGATATGTTATGGGCAGTTTATGATGGCCTCATTAATTTGGGCACAGCATGAAAGCATGGCGACCTTGGAGCTGGATTTTGGCTAGCAAAGAGGCGGGCAGACCTTGTAGCTAGCTGTTTAGTGCATGTGCGCAAAGACACGTGGCCCTACGACGCATGCTTGTTCTCCTTATGCATGCTGCGATCTAATGTGGTAACTAGACGCGTGATGGGCTTGGAATGCGGTGCTCCGTGTAGGGGCACGCGACGTGGTGCCAAGAGGGCACGCAACGTCCTGGTGCCATAAGGCATGTAATGCGGTGCTCTGTATAAGGGCAAGCGACGTGGTGCCAAGAGGGCGCACGACGTCCTGGTGCCATAAGGCACGTGAGGCGGTGCCATTACGGCACGCGATGTGGTGCCAAGGGGCAGGCAACATCTAGCTTGTACGGCAAGCGATGCGGTGTCAAGAGGGCACACTGCATCCGGGTGCAATGACAGACCCAATATAGTGTCGAGCGGGCACAAGAAACAGTCACGACTCGGACATGAGGCGGTGCCAAGAGGGTACGCCATGTGGTGCCACGAGGGTACACAACATGAGGTCATGCGGGCCTCGCGACGTGGTCGCGATGCGGATGCGACATAGTCGCAAGTGACATTGATGTGTGACCTCACAAGACATGTCGGCTTGGAGGATGGCACTGTGTGCCACAGACAGAGGTTCATGTGCCATAATTAATGCTAAGACACTACCTTTCCAGGTGTGTGCCACGGGCAGAGGATCGTGTGCCATGGTGGTATGTCAAACCAAGTGGTTTGAGATTCTTTTGTTGGAGTTGGTGTTTAGACCATACTTGAGGGAAGGGAGTTGTGGAGCTATTCTCCCACACATGGAGCGCTGCGTTGCGGGACGAGCGCATGGGTTTTCTAGGTTAAGGGTGGGCCTAGAACATCGCTGCGACGATGCCATGTGTCACCCAGGGTGAGGTTACCATGTGGCCCCAGGCTGGCGTCGCGGTGCACATGGGTTGGCGACCTCACGAGGGCACTCAAGGGATATGTGAGACGCGGTGGTGCACACTAGCTGAGGGCCTGATGCGGATGTGTGCCGGTCGTATGGGCCACACACGATGCTTGGTTGGGATAGCATGAAGAGCTGCATGCTACTCCAAGTGTGTTGGTCGCATGGGCCACACACGATGGTTGGCTTGGATGGCATGAAGAGATGCATGCCACTGCCACAAGCGGGGAACTAGTGCAGTGCACAAGGTGAAGCTAGGCAGGCTAGGTGGCATTGAGGTGCTGGCATGCGTGTCGCGAATAGACACGATGCGTTAAGAGGGTTTGCCTCGAGTGAAGGCAACCATGACCGAATTCTCGTCCTCTAGTCGGGTGGTATAAGAGTGATGGTTGGATAAGTTGGTCTCGCTGTGCACGGCAGTGAGATGTTGCAAGAGTGTGATAGCCAGTGTCAGGTTATGTCTCGTGAAAACTGGTGTTTGAATTAGGCTGGCCTCGCTGTAGCGGCAGCTAGGCGCCGCACGGGCATCAAAAAAAGTTACCTAGTGACATTTGGTATCAAAGCCAGATTGTTCTGATTGGGACTACATTGGCGAGCCAGAGCGATAAGGTGCGCTCTGATTTAGTGACAGCCAGAGTTACTTGTGTGCAGTTGAGTTGCACGACTGTGGTTGAGATGCGATTAGGTCACACGTAGATGGATGGTACTGCTGGGTTATGCTGTTGCGAAAATGTGTTCGACGCTAGTTGGCCATGTGAGCCACGCGTTGAGTTAGTGTGTCAGTCTGATGAGGATGAACGCCAGTGACGTTCAACATGAGACGTTGAGTCACACGGGTGTTGAGAGCACCATTGCCATGTCGGCATGGAGCAAGGGGGGATGCTTCATTCACATTTAACAACTTGTTGGCCATGAGTGCCACATGTTGAAGTAGCGGGTCGGTCCGAGGCGGATGAATGCTAGTGATTTCCAACATGAGACGTTGGATCACGTTGGTGCTGAGAGCACCGTCGCCATAGATGGCATGGAGCGAATAGGATGCTCCATTCTCACTTCATGAGGAAGCTGAGATTTTAGAATCTGTCACTGGTATATGACTTGAGGGTCTAGACCGCTGGGATACGGCAATGTAAGGATCAATATGTTGCAATGGGTCAGGATTGAGGATACAGTTAAGCGAGATATCGCGAGAACTAGTTGGAGCTATGTTGAACCAGTGTAGGGGTCAGAAGCTCGTTGCTTTGTTGTGTGACGACAAGGCATGTGTCTGTGAGAGACAGATGGCTGGACGGAGATCCAGCGTGACTTCAGAGGAAGCCAATGGGAGAACTAGATGGGTACCTTCAGAGGAAGCGAGTCCCAGGTGATCCACTACAGTTTCAGAGGAAGCAAATACGAGAGCCAGATGGGTATCTTCAGAGAAATTGAGTCCCAGGTGATCGTTAAGGACCGTAAGTCAGGTTGTAAGAGGTGACTCGAGTCACGCTATTGGGTGAAGACAAAGGTCGAGGTACTATAGTGTGAGAAGCATAGAGCTTCGTTGATTGAGCAAGGTGCTCATGGCAGGCTCTTGGGTGAAAACACAGAGGTGTTGAGGTATCAGAGCACTGCAGGACAGTGAAGGGCTTGTAATGATGATCAGGTCTAAAGGTCTAAGAAAGCTGGGTCCCGTCGGTTGCTACGATCGAAAGATATAACCAGTGTTGCGGATTTCAGCATTGTGAAGCATAGTGCTTCGTTGGGTTGGGCGTGGTCGCTCATCGGCAGTCTCTTGGGTGAAGATACGTGGTGTCGAGGTACTAGAGCTGTAAAATTGCTACAAGCTAAGGCAGCTTGGGTGGCAGATTCGTGGTTGAAAACATGCGTCGAGGTACTAGAGTTCTACAGATCAGACGCAAGTCGAACTCTTGGGCGAAGACACAGGGTGTTGAGGTGCTAGACGGCAGTGCGGATGAAAGCTAGACTCCTGGGTGAAGACGGACTGTTGAGAACCTAGAGAGCTGCGATGCGCAATGTGTTGCGTGGATTTGGAGCCACCGATGTGAACATCAAAGGCACAATTTGCTTGATTTTGGCAATCGATTCAGGCAGTAACCAGAATGATGCTAATAATTAAATTACTTCTGGTTGTATGAGGAACTGGTATATAAAGATACCTGGGTGAAATATTGACCGGACCAAGCTACGTGGGGTGAAGACACATAAAAGATGGTCAAAGTGCTATGTCGTAGCATGAGGTGAAGACCTATTACGCCATAGAGGATGCATTTAGCTCGTTGCGATGAACTGTTTGGATTGTGCCTAGGTGAAGACGAAGGATAGTAGTTAAGGTATTGGTACAAATGCAGTTTGATGAGCGTTGTTTGTCCTTGGATTGGTGTGAGAACGTCTTAGTAAAGACCGCAAGTGTGTCGAGGAACTGACGTATGAGTTCGAAAGTTGACGAGAACATCAACGCATTTGAGTGGGGGAGGATGTGACGGAGTCACGCCCCTAGTGCATAGGGATGCACATCGATCAACTAGCAAGCAAGGTGAGAGGGCCTTGTAGCTAGGTTGAGCTAAAGGCAAGCTTGAGAAACATGGTCTTGAAGGCATGACCGATGTACTAAGATGCTTCGAAGGTAAAACTTGTTAGGCGAACTCTTGGGTGAAGAGACACAGTGTCGAGGTACTAGAGCGAGCTATAATCACTAATGCTTGGGGCATGCATAGTGATATATTGCGTTAGTGTGGAACCACGCGAAGCGGCATACGGATGGATTGCGTAGGTGCTGAGCCACGCAAAGGATCAATACGTTTCTAGTCCGTAAGCGCGGATGAGACCAACATGAGATAGCAAGGAGGTACCAAACCTCGGGATTAGACACATTGGTGGAGACCTTGCATCGAGTGAGCACTGAGGTCGAGGAACTGATGCAGGTCTTAGTGTCAGTGTGGACATTGACATAGTCAGAGTGGTAGATGTGGCATGGTCATTCCCATGAGACATTGCGCCAACGAGGACGTTGACCTTATTGAGTCGGGGAGGATGTGACAGCCTCATTAATTTGGGCGCCAGCATGAAGGCATGGCGACCTTGGAGCTGGGCTTTTGGCTAGCAAGAAGGCGGGCGGACCTTGAAGCTAGTTGTGTAGCGCATGTGCGCAAAAGCACGTGGCCCTACGACACGTGCTTGTTCTCCTTATGCATGCTGCGACCTAGTGTGGTGACTAGACGCGTGATGGGCTTAGAATGCGGTGTTCCGCGTAGGGGCACGCGACGTGGTGCCAAGAGGGCACGCGACGTCCTGGTGCCATAAGGCATGTAATGCGATGCTCTGTATAAGGGCACGTGACGTGGTGCCAAGAGGGCACGCGACATCCTGGTGCCATAAAGCACGTGAGGCGGTGCCATTACAGCACACAATGTGGTGCCAAGGGGGCACGCGACATCTAGCTTGTACGGCAAGCGATGCGGTGCCAAGAGGGCAAACTGCATCCGGGTGCAATGACAGACCCGATATAGTGTCAAGTGGGCACGAGAAACTGTCACGACTCGGACGTGAGGCGGTGCCACGAGGGTACGCCATGTAGTGCCACGAGAGCACGCAACATGAGGCCATTAGGGCCTCGCGACATGATCGCGACACGGACACGACATGGTCACGACACAGTGCTATGTGGGCATGAGGCCATGAGGGCCTCGCAACGTGGTCGCAATGCGGACGCGATGTGGACGCAACGCGGACATGACAGAGTCGCAAGTGACGCTGATGCGTGACCTCACAAGACATGTGAACTTAGAGGATGGCACTGTGTGCCACGGACAGAGGTTCATGTGCCATAATTAATGCTAAGACACTACCTTTGCAGGTGTGTGCCACGGGCAGAGGGTCGTGTGCCATGGTGGTATGTCAAACTCAGGGGTTTGAGATTCTTCTGCTGGATGACCCAAGTTGGTGTTTAGACCATACTTGGGGGGAGGGAGCTGTGGAGCTATTCTCCCACACATGGGACCCTGCGTTGCGGGACCAGCGCATGGGTTTTCTAGGTTAGGGGTGGGCCTAGAACATCGCTGCAGCGATGCGACGCTACGGCAATGTCATGTGTCACCCAGGGTGAGGTTACCATGTGGCCCCGGGCCGGCGTCGCGGTGCACATAGGTCGGCGACCTCATGAGGGCACTCAAGGGTTATGTGAGACGTGGTGGTGCGCACTAGCTGAGGGCCTGATGCCGACGTGCGCTAGTCGCATGGGCCACACACGATGCTTGGTTGGGATAGCATGAAGAGTTGCATGCTACCCCAAGTGTGCTGGTCGTGTGGGCCACACACAATGGTTGGTTTGGATGGCATGAAGAGATGCATGCCACTGCCATAAGCGAGGAACTAGTGCAATGCACGGGGTGAAGCTAGGCAGGTCAGGTGGCACTGAGGTGCTGGCATGCGTTTCGCAAATAGACACGATGCGTTAAGAGGGTTTGCCTCGAGTGAAGGCAACCATGACCAAGTTCTCGTCCTCTAGGCAGGTGGTATCAGAGTGATGGTTGGATGTTGTCTTGTGGCGGTGAGATGTTGCAGCAGTGTGATAGCGATGGGGTTATGTCTCGTGGCGGTGTCTGAATTAAGGTGGCCATTGTGGCAAGCGGCGCACAGCATCAAAAAAAGTTACCCCGTGACAGGTTGCTTGAATCGGATGTCCCCATCAGTGGGGGCAGCTGCCTCCACTTAATTTTATTGAAGAATTTTTTTTTGAGTTGGCCTGGCACTCTCTCATTACAGTGCACTTGCCCTCATTATAACTTCTAAGTTATTTGTAAGCATATATTTTATACAACATACCATAGCATCTATAGGTATTACACGGGGGAAAAAAATATAATTTAACACACCTAAATATATACATGATAAATCTCTTTGTTTCTCATTTTCTTCAAAACCAAATCTATGATTTCAAAACCCTCGCCCAAATCAAGAACTGCCAAAATCCCGCTTAACAACTCATGACCATTTCTTTTACACAAAAAATAAATTAATTGATGACAGTAGAAAGTATTTCAAAATCCTTTTGCATCTCATTTGAATGGAAAGATCGCTGTTGGGATTTACCTTTAGGACGCTATTTCAACATCTTCACATTTATGGTATCAAAACTCAATTCTCCACGATCTGGATCTTTTTTTAATTATCCTTCTTCTACAATTTCTTCCTCTAAAAATACAAGCTTCTAAGAACATTTAACAATTATCCGCCATGGCTTGACCTCTAAGATTGTCCTCTTCAAATCGCTTCGATTCCAAATAATCACCTTCAAGCAGAATGTTTACGAGCAGCCCAGTTGGTTACTTTGTTTTTTTAGTTTATTAATAAATCTTGTCGACAAGTATGGGCAGCTGGCGCTGACCTTCTCGAAGCTTTCCCAATATGTCCTGCTTCATCAATCGACAACCAAAGAAGCTCGGCCCATCAGATCATCACCAGGTTCTAACAGGGCAGTTTCTCCCCCATTTGCTCATTCTATATTTAAATTATTTTATTTTATTTTATTTTTATTGAGTCTTAGCTCACTTTTACGCTCATTAGCATCATGCGGAGACAACCCACTAGATTGATCTAGATTAATCAGCGTTAACCATCATTATATTCTATTCTGACAGCCTTATCATAGATTGACCATCTTACCTTATCAGTCATATCCATGTTGTAGAACAAATTTTTTGTTTTTCAGATACTGTTGTATCTATATGTTTCTATCCTTACACGGTAGCACTTAGGCATACATTTTCAAATTTTTATTTTACCCATATGCATAATTTCTAGATTCCAATATTAATTAGAATGTTTTGAGAATTTATGTCCTATATATGCTCTTGTTAATTGAGCAGATTTCTGAACTATAAATGTTTGTTTAAATCATACACTTATATTATTAATTTATTATAAGTTATAACAGGCCTGCTGACCCAAGTGCCAATGCGCGTTGATATTACGTATCCAACACGAGGTGGAAATCGATTTCTAGGTAAACTTTTGAGTTGGTCTTAAGTACCCGACCCGAGTGCCGGCGCTCTTGTACTCAGTTCACTGTGTAATTTGATGCCCATGATGTCAAGATATATGGGGTGAAAGATTGGGTCAAAAGATGACCTCCATTGTCTGATTCAAAGCAGTTAAAGGCCATCTAAACTTAATTGTGTGTCAGATTTGCATGGTAGCCCTTAATTGATGATAATGATGAGGTGATGATGGTCATCATAGAAGTTCTTTCTTCGAAAACAGTTTTATACAGACTACCCAAACATGGAATAGGTTTCACAGGACATTTCCAAATTGACAGACTGATTGACTATCCAGATCCTCAATGGAATCACTTCTACTAGAATCCAAATAGAAATGATTTCATTTCCAGCAGAATAGCCAAACAGGCTAGAAAAGAATTTCCCCAAGAAATAATCAACTCAAAAACGCTTGTTGATTAACGCCAAGCAATCTCACGTATGAACGACCCAGCATATTCATCTTAAAACCAAATAGAATTGGCATGTGATAAAGAAGTGGTATCATGATAAGGAAACAATATAGCCTTATCAGCATCAATTTTTTCAATGATCGA
This sequence comes from Chloranthus sessilifolius, assembly GCA_021018995.1. Lineage (NCBI taxonomy): Eukaryota > Viridiplantae > Streptophyta > Magnoliopsida > Chloranthales > Chloranthaceae > Chloranthus > Chloranthus sessilifolius. The sequence goes on along the minus strand of CM037597.1, from coordinate 23,424,581 downwards.
CTGTACAAAAGAAGCCTGCATAAATCACATCATCAATTAAATTATGCTTGCACAGAAAAACACAAAAGCCTCTCATACTAGTAATTACATTATAACCACCATTATATTATAAGAAAACCACCCTCCATCTAAGTTTTTAAAAGTCGAATGGTGGAGTTATGGCAGTTGGTCCAGAGAGACAAGGCATTCCAAGGCATAAACTTCGAAAATTTTAAGTAAGTTATTTTTAAAAATTAAATAAATAGAAATAAATTAAGTAAATTGTAATAAATAAACAGATATAATTAAAAAACAATATTTAATTTTTTCTCCTTTGATGAATCACAGCTTTCTATTAAATCATAAACAGATTTGCAGCTTATTGAGAATTAAAGTACATTAAGGGTCTGTTTGGATTGGGGGAAAAGAAAAGAAACCGTTGGAAAAGATCGGAAAAGAGTTAGAATCCGTCATTTGGTAACGAAAATAAGGCGTCAGAAATGAGCGGAAAATAAATATATTTTCCAACCCTTTGGAAAATGCAAAATCCATTTATTATCCTCGGATTTCTTCTTTTCCTACGAAACGGAAAAGAGCGTCGGGCATGTCTGGGCTCTGGTCGAGAGAATCGGCGCTGCCTCTCTCGGTAAGATTTCTCATGCAAAACTCTCTCTCTCTCTCTCTCTCTCTCTCTCTCTCTCTCTCTCTCTCTCTCTCTCATTTGACCTAGATTAATGGTTTTTATGGTCGATCTAGGGTTTTTGAGTGATCAATTTTTTGTTTTGATGATCGATTACGGTTTTCAATGATCGATTAGAGATTTTTGATGAGTGATTAGGGCCTTTAAAGATCATTTCTAGGTTTGATGTTTGATTTTAGGGTCTGTTTGATGATTGTTTAGGATTTTTTTATCGATTCTAGGGTTTATTAATGATGGATTAGGATTTTTTATGAACAATTAGGTCTCACATTGCCTGTAGGTTTGGAGAGCTAGGGTTAGAGTTTTGAAAAAATTTCCTTGTAATTTTCTTTTTTAATGGATGTGTTATTATTTGTCAATTTTTCTGATTTTTTTACGAAAGAATCTGCAAAGTTTTGATGCAATTTATTTTCTGTTTCGTGTAATCTATTGTCATGTGTTTGATTAGTGGCCTGATTTTTTTTTTCATTTATATTTTCATTTTTCCTTGTAATTTTCATTTTGCCTTGTAATTTTATTTTTTAATGGATGTGTTATTATGTATGGATTTTTCTGATTTTTTAACGGAAGAATTTATCTAATTTTTATCTGATTATTTATCTATTATTTTCCATATATAAATATTATATAGGAAAATTTGCACTTTCGGCCCTATACGTTTGCGTATTTGCAGAAACGGCCCTATAGTTTCAATCCTTGCATAAATGGCCAGCTCCAAGCCTAGCCGGCTCCGCCTGCTCCACGTCAACAAGGGCCTATTTTATAGAATATTTGAAATTTTCCACCGCCCTTTAAAATATAGTATAAAAGTTACTTTTTACTTTCATTTGTTACTTTTACATTCACGTTTAACTTTTCTGAAAAAACCAAGAGAGCGGCGATTTAGCGGCGACAAAGAGGAAAAAGGTCACAAAGGCCACATTAAATTTCCAGGTAATTTATTTTTTTACACTTAAACACATTTAGTCATCCCCAATGTTTCCCATCTAATCCGCTAACTTACCGATAATTTAAGTTGTCGACCGATAACTTAAGTTATCGATCGACAACTTAAATTATCGGACGAAAACTTAAGTTGTCGATCGATAACTTAAATTATCAATCGATAACTTAAGTTATCGGGCGACAACTTAAGTTATCGGTAGTTTTTTCAAAATCACTTCTTTTATTAATTAATTGGGTTTTATTTATATTGCAGTTCCTACTAATTGATTGAAAATGTCCATGACTCTAAAGCCCATCGGGAAATGTTCTGGAGTTGGTGTTAAGAAATTTTACATGCACTGTAACGAAGAGAGAAAGAAGATACTAGATGATTCAGTATTCGGTCATCTATTTAGGATTAATGAGAAATTAGGATTCGTTGGAGACTTGGTTGACGCTATTTTAAGTTTTTGGGTTAAAGATAATGTTTTCAAGGTCAAGAACACCAATGTACTCCTGCAAGAGATCGATATAGCCTTGATTTTAGGCCTCAACATGTTGACGGAACCTGAGTCTGAGAAGGTGGTCGTGCCAGAGGAAACAACTATTCGATACAAATTCTTTCGAGGGAAGCCGGCGAAAAGATATCGTATTGAAGAAATTATTGACAGTGCTGATTTATCCAACGATGATTTTTTGAAACTATCATTATTGTTTTTAGTATGTTCTTTTTTACTTCCGGACACATACCAGGAAGTAGATACACGGTACTTAGAATTAATAGATAACATTAAAGAGTTCAACAAGTTACCGTGGGGCCTGATAGTTTACAATAATTTATTAAATAGCATATCAAAAGCGACCGCCTTACAGATTTGGGCGTTTGAGCACTTTCCTGCAGTCGTCACCGCTCCTATTGGGCTTAAAGAACCATTTCCGAGGCTAATGAAATGGGAAGGCCCGAAATTCAGCCGTAATCCTAATTTATATCGAGAAAATTTTCTTAAGTCTAAAGTTATTTTAGAGCTTGAAGCTGAAAAGCACGAATTACAGTATAAATCGGTTCGATACTTTTTTATGCGAAGAGAGATGGAAAGAGAGATGGAAAAGAAGAAGGAAGAGACCGAGGAAAGAGAAGAGCCTTACTCCCAAGAAAATATATATGAATATGATGATATCCCAAGTCATGTGACACGTCCGGAAGAAAGAGCCGATTAGCCGAGATGACGACGATGACGACAATGAGGATGACGATGATTACAGCGACGAAAACGATGATTTTGAGGTCGTTGTACGTCAAAATATTGAACCAAAGGGCAAACTGGATATAAGGCCCCAGCCAACAAGAGAGCAGCCGGTTAGGCAACCGCACCTAATCAAAGAAGTAACGGAGTTTAGAAAAGAATGCAAGACGCTCCACATGGCTGTAAAAGAGATGAAAAAGGAATTCCAGCGTGCATTTACGATGCTTAAAAGGCAAGTACTCACCATTGAACAACTCGGGAGAGATAAGAAGGCCCTACAAGAAGAAAATGAAGCAATACGAAAGGATCTTGATGCGGTCATCTCTCATTTGAGAAAGGTACCAAACCAAGCCTTTTCAAATTAAAAAAAAAATTAATTCTTTACAAATTAATGCAAAATTAGCTTGTCGTCCGACGATGTAACTTATCGTCCGACGATATAAATTATTGGATCGATAATTTACATTATCGGTCGATAATTTACATTATCGGTCGATAATTTATATTATCGACCGTTAAGTTACATAGTCGATCGATTATTTAAATTATCGGCAGATAATTTATATTATCGATTCGATAATTCACATTATCGATCGATAATATAAATTATCGGTCGATAATTTATATCGTCGTTCGATAATGCGGTTGTTAATTTTTTTATTTTTTGTAAAATAACGAAAGTTCATTAAAGATGTATTTTTTTTTGCAATTATGCAAGATAATATTCTAACCTCTGTGTTATTTGACACGTTCGTTCCTTCCGCCACTTATCCTCAATCCACTGTCCCTCAACCCACTGCTCCTCAACAAAGCCATCAGGCCACTGCCCCAAAACCCACTACTCCTCAACCTAGCCATCAATCCACTGCCCAAAAACCCACTGCTCCTCAACCAAGACAACAATCCACTGCCCCAAAACCCACTGCTCCTCAACCTACCCATAGATCTACACCTACTGCCTCAAAACCAACTGCTCCTCAGCCTACTAAACAACCATTGGTGGATGTGGGTGATGATGGTGCTCCTCTTACGCAGCCTTCTCGTGAGTCACAGCCGGCATCATTAAAATCAATTATAGTGAAATTATCAACTGGAAAAAATGAAGCCGAAGGATATGACTTGCGTGCTCGTAAGAAGAGAAAGTCTCCGACTAGAAAAGCAATAATTAAAAAACCAAGATTGGTTGTGGAGGAGGAGGATGAGCCAAACACAATGGAGCAAAAATATATGCTTAGTTTTTAGAATCGGCCGGAGAACGAGGACAATGTGATCGCCAATACTATCATGGGTGTTGACATCACAGTTGCTCTTTTGAAGGTTCTCAAAGGACACTCGTGGCTTGACAATGAAGTCATCGACGCGTACTCGAGAGTCCTTGAAGTTATAAACAATTCAATGTTTACGGCCAATGCCGAAAAAAGCTGGTTCGCTTCTGCGTCTGCCCTAGTAAGGTTTCAACTATTTAATGGAAGCTCATTTGTTTCTTTTATTTATCTTTTCAATCACGACTCTTAATTAACTTCTTCTAATTTATTTACTTATTACATTATCCTGTTTCAGACCTTGTTTATGGCAGACGAGAAAAAATTTGAAAATTTTATCGACAATGAAGGTATAGCTGCGCTCAGCGACTTCGAGAAGTGGCAAGCCTATTGTGACGAATGGCAGGTTCGTTACAATTCAAAGCCGCAGGAACCACTACTAACAAATAATAACCGCGGAATTCACGCGGTCGACTGTGGAACGGTACGTTTTTTAATACTAAACTTCGCTTTATTTAACGTTAACGGCTTTTAAATAAAATTTATTATTTAAAATTTCGGTTTCGTTTATGTGCTGATTTATCTTCCGATGCATAGCCAAAAACATAGCCACTGGGCGTTGGCTATAATTTCATTAGTTGATCGAGAAATTAAGTTAATAGATCCAGCAGACCGAGAGTGCTCAAGAAGGTTTGAAGCGCATAAAGGATGTCTATTGAATCATCTTCCGCGCCTTCTTTACACTATCGGTTTGAAGTCGACTTCGATCAACGATGGCGGTATCGGTGCGTGATGTCGTTCTCCGATCCAAAAAATGGTTGGGATTACGGTGTATACGTTTTGAAGTATATAGAATACTTCTCCCAAATGACTATTGATTTCGAAGAAAAACATATGCAACAATTTAGAGCCGAAATCGGACATCTAATGTGCACGTTTGGGAAGAAGAGTTAAATATGTTTGTAAAATTTTTTAGACTTTTGTAGAGATGTTTTTGATGAAATTGTAAATAATTAATTTTTATCAACTTGTATAATTTTCATTTTTGTTGTTATCAATTTATCGTAATTGTCTAACAATTACTTATAAAAAATTCTTTTTTTCTTTATCTGATGTTTAGATTTCACCTTGAGCCCTATCGAAGATATAGTTTCACTTTTCCAATCGGTCGATGACTTAAAATATCGTCTGATATCTTAAGTCATCGTCCGATATCTTAAGCCATGGCCGATAACTTAAGTTATCGGCCGATGATTTAAAATATCGTCCGATGATTTAAAATATCGGCCAATGATTTAAAATATCGGCCGATGATTTAAAATATCGGCTGATATTTTAAGTTATCGGACGATGGTTTAAGTTATCGGCCGATATTTTAAATCATCGGCCGATATTTTAAGTCATCGGCCGATATTTTAAGTCATCGGCCGATGACTTAAGTCATCTACCGATTATAATTGTGAAGCTAGATATCTTTGGTAGAGCTCTATGCCAATTATTCTATGCCAATCACTAGTAGATTAGAGGCGAATTTGGCAACTTCAAATCCTTTTTGAGTGAATGATTTATTAAGCACAGCAATATATCTCAATCACAATTCTAAAACGAAATTATTAGTGTAAAAAAAAATATTAATCAATTGGCGGATGTTGATCGCTCTTTTATTGAGGTCTAATCTGTTGATGTTGAAAGAAAGAAAAAGAAAAAAAAAAATACTATTCGATCATGAGATCATTTGGAAGCTCGATCGCCACTAGGTCTAATCTAATCTCAATATGTTATCAATCTCAAACTTTGAATTAATATAAGTTAATTTCAAATATTAACAAATTTACACGAGCGACAGTTATGACCGTACTTGTTACAATTTTTACATCGTAGTGGTCGAACTTCGCCTTTAGATCTTATTCTCCTTTTCTTCGGACGGCCGGCTTGACGTATTTTGTGGGGAGGCAAAACTTGAAGGTCGTCTCTTTGCGAAGTCCATTGGCGCTTGTCAACGGTCGGGACAAAGTGTTCTTTATAAGTTTCCCTAAATAAGTTACTGGTAAACCAGTGTTCACAAAATTGGGGGATCTCTCTTTCTCTGTTTCGGCGCGATAATGCGGCGATCGCATATGAACATGGTAATCCAAGAATAGCCCAACGTCTACATGTACATGTTCGAGATTCTAGATCGACACTGTGAGTGTAATCACCACGTTTAACTTGAAATATATCACGATCATATGGTATGACGTTTTTTCGACGGGCCCATCCTGAATTTCTTGTTATGTGTTTTTCTGCCATCGGTGTTAACACATGTGTCATTTTATTTCCTTCCTCCTAACGACAAAGATAAAATTCGGCTACTTTTGTGCGAATAGTTTCTAGCATGCTCACAATCGATTCCTCTCTGGCTATTTTCAACACACTATTTATGCTTTCAGCTATATTAGTTGTCAACATATCATAACGCCTCCCTTGGAAATAAGCGCGTGCCCAGAAATGATCACCAATTTCTTGAATCCATTTTGTACATTCCGGGGGGGCGTCATCTTCTATTTTTCGCATAATTCTTTTAAATCTTGCTTCTGAAAATGCACGGGCAGCAACTCAGAAAAACGGTCTAGAGATTGTATCCTTATATTTATCAAACAGATTTAGGGTCAGGTGTCGCATACAGTAGCTGTGAAAGGCGTTAGGAAAAACTTTTTCCACTGCTTCCATCAAACCTTTCTGTCTGTCTGATATCAAAACAAACTGTTCTTCAAATTCACTGATTACACGTCTCCCTAATAGATCAAAAAACCATGTCCAATGGTCTTCATTTTCTTCGCTATAGGAAATAAATGTCTATTCTCGTCTATCCCCGTAGCTATTAACAACACTCCCTTGTATCGTCCACGCAAATGTGTTCCATCTACCGCAATTATTCTTCGTAAAGTATTACGAAAGCTTCGAATGCAAGGTTCGAATGTCACGAAGAATCTCTAAAATGCATTATCAGGCTCGAGACACAATTCGGTCTATACGTCTGGATCGACCCGCTGTAATTCGGCAACATATGACGGTAACATCTTAAATTGCTCCTTCCAGCTACCTCGGATGTCATTGAACGCCATTTCTTTTCCTCTCCATGCTTTCCAGTAACCTACTGTTATACCGTATTTTTTTTCAATATCAAAAATTATTGAAGCAGAAGTCTCGTCAAAGCCCTTTAATAGCTTATCTCTCACAAATGAAGCTATCCACGATGTCGTACATTGGCAATGTCCACTTCTAGAGACTGGCATTCCGCACATGTGTTCCGGGTGGAAATTTTTACAGCAAACGTGTCTACGCCTACTAATTTCAATGCATGTATTTGCCAAGCACATCCTACTTCAACACACCTCGCCGTAACTCAAAGAGGACTGATTTTTATTGGTTTAATCTGAAAATTATTTGTCATTGCAAATTTTTTAAGAACTTTTTGAAATGATTTCTTATTTCTAAACGCCTGACCAATGGTAATTATTCCCCCTTCATACAGTTCCTCATCGTCTGAATCCATATACTCTCCTTAGGGTCATTAGTCGATAGTCTTCATCCACCAGAGGTTGATCAATTCCCCTATTAGTATCAACACGCGAAGTGGGAGACGGCGGAACTTCATTATTTTCAGGATCACTATCACCGTCATCGACTGGATGGTTATTACGTGATTGGGATTGAGCCCGTCGATGTACGCTTGGTTGATGTGCAGTTGTTTGGATTGATGTTGGCCGATGCGGGAATGTTTGATGTATGAGAGGTTGTGCTGTTGAAGGCTCGATTATCGTTGGCTCCGAAGCTATTTGTTCGGAAGGCCATTAATATGGACTAAGGCCGACTAAAAACGTTTCCCACTGATTTACCGAATCGAAGTTAAACTGAGATGTATTATGCATCGGATTCATTTGATGACAATATCCTTGATCTTCATCGCATTCACTCATTGGAATGTCTAAAGAGGGTTGCTCCAGACGCTTACTGTAAGGGCGAAATCCTATATTTCTATCATCGTCGACTATCATCGGTGCAACAATGTTCTCTTCATACCGTATTTCTTCATTTTCAATCAAATGTTCTGTTCCCACACCATGATCATCTTCGTTTGTTTCCTTGAACGGTTGAAATGTTTCTAAAGACGGTAAAATTTCTGCTACAGCAGTGACTAATGATTTTTCGATATAAATATTTATCACACCATCACCGATACGATATGCTCTAAATAAGTTTGTAAGATCATCAGAGTCAGACAATTCGGCAAATACAAGCTCATTCTCTATGCGCAATGAAACAGTAAGTGTAATAGAATGTTCTTCCGGTCGTGTCCGACTGACTTTGTACATTTTCTCTATCAACTCATCAAATGATATATTCTCCGTGACAGTGACAATCATCCGATGTCCTCCGTTGTAAGTATTATCTCCCACGCGTACGAAATCAAAATGGCAAAGAAGGGGAACATCCATTTCAACCTACAATATTTATAAAATTAAAATTGGATGTTTATAAAGAATTATACTTGACTTAGCGCTACAATTATTTAAAAATATTAAAAAATAAAAGGAATGAAAACTTTAGCGTTTTTGTCAATCATAGGATATCGCTCGATATCCTAAGATATCTGGCCGATGGACTTTTAACGTAAACCATAAACCAAAACCTAAAAAAAAAACCTATCTTAAGTTATCGTCCGATAATTTAAGATATCGATCGATAACTTAAGTTATCGATCGATATCTTAAATTATCAGACGATAACTTAAGTTATCGATCGATATCTTACATATCTTGGACTACCTACAATGTATTAAAAATTTGGGAAATCATTAACTTAAAAAGATATTGTACTCGATATCTTACCTAGCCTATTGTATTCTCTATGTTATACGAACTATAGTGGAATCTCGAAATCGCTTTCCAAGAGAGAAAGAAAGTGTTAAAAATTGACAGAGAAATTCTAAATTCAATGCTTGCATAGAGAAGCATATATATATCTGACGTGCAGCCGGCTAGGCTTGGAGCTGGCCATTTATGCAAGGATTGAAACTATAGGGCCGTTTCTGCAAATACGCAAACGTATAGGGCCGAAAGTGCAAATTTCCCATATATATATATATATATATATATATATATATATATATATATATATATATATATTGCATAGTATGCATTAGTTTTGGTGTTTTTTTCTGACCTGTTTAGGGAAGAAATTGTAAAGTTTTGATACGTTTCTTATTTTTATTTTTTCTATATGGTGTTTCTCTTGTCATATGTTTGATGAATTGCCTGATCCAGTTTTCTTATTATGATTTTTATTTTTATTTATTGAACTTTCGTGATATTAATGTTTATATGTGAAGAAATCACCTCTGAGGGTCAACATTCAAACTAAGCCATAAATATATCCATAAATTTTATCTGTATCTCCTGTAAGGTTCAACATTCAAACTAAGCCATCTACTATAAGATCACTACCCATTGTTGGTCCCATATTTATAGGGTGCAAAGGGTGCTACGGGATAGTGGTTGCTCTCTGGACTCAAACCCACGTCCTCATGCTTGAATACCCAAGCCTTTTATCCTAGTACCAAGCAATGGCCCCTAATTGTATTCAGTATATCTCCATCAATCCATTAAAAAATGGAGTTCAGACAAAGAAATTTTTACTTCAGTTCATAGTCGTAGAGCAATGGAGCCAGAATAGTTGTGCTAATAGATCATCATCAGAGTTTCCATTTGTACCAACAGCAAAATTGGTCAACCCTATATCCATACCGAACTAAACAAAAATACAAGACTCAAAACATTTCCATCTCCTTTCATGCATCATTGATTGAATAATCCATATAACCTCAAGGTCAGATTTAAGAACTAATTTCCATATGAGAAATGTTGGGACCACTCTAAGAAATAAACCTGAAACCTCTTAATTTATATGCACCCAATTGCCAGCTTGTACCTATAAAATAATGGGTATTTGTTTAATCATGTCATAAATCATAATCTGGCTTATTTATGCCACCTTTCTGGAATCTATATAATCTTTCTTGCATAATAACGCCAAATCTCACATATAAAAAATCATAGCCATCTATAGAAAAACATGAATACATCAAATCGCACTTCGAAACCATAACCATCTATTGAGAAACATGAATACATCAAATCACTCTTCAAGACAAATCAACATATTTAATCTCATCATCCATAAGGTATTTTCTAGTTTCAGTAATCTAATGCTTCTTAGCTATAATTAATATTATTGCAAGGCCAAAAATCCAATAGCTACAGGCCTACAGCCAAATCCAATATATAAACCAATCTTTTTTCATAAATGCTTGAATATCAATACTTCCTCCACATAAAAGCATAGTCACCAAATCGGGGTTTGGTGATCATGTATCTTACTTTTTATTTTTGTTTTTGGTACTGGTAGAACTTTCACTTAGAATATATGTTATGCTTAATAGATTTAGAGTCAATTTCACATCTGTCAACAGTTGCATTAGATCAATAAACTGACATACTGCCTTAGTCATAATTTTTATTTTCTAGGAGCTAGAGCTCTTCCCTAGTCATCATTTTTACTTTGTGACAGCTAGAGCTCTTCCTTAATGCTGGCACCCTTGTTCTTCCTTAGGTCTCGTTCCATTAATATGTGATTTGCTTTCGTTAAATTAGGTAAAAAACATCAAATTTAAAATTTCCACCTTTTTTGCTAGTGAGTTTCAGTCCATTTTCTTTTTCTTTTGAAGAGAACCCTGAATCAGCACACCAATCGTAATTCTTGTGCTACAGCGAAATCATCTCTAGATTCAAATGGGTTTTTTAATAGCTATCTGATTGTCTATTTTTTCATGTAGCTATTGCTGTCTTTGATAATATATGATGATCTTAGACTTGTTGGGATCCTCTTGTAGTGCTGTCAAACTTTAAAATGGGAGGGGTGAAGGAATTACCAATTACATGTCTTATAAAGCTGGAATTTTTCAGATGAGGCTGTCAAAGCTCCAGAGTACCAAAACTTAAATAAGTTTGTGAGCATACGTGAATGCCTTTTTAATGACAGGCAAAGTTATGAGGTGAGTTTTTCAATCTAGCACGGCTATGAAGTCAGACCTTGTAATAGTAGTTCTATGGTCTCTTCATAAATTAGCTGTTTTATATTTTTTATGTTGGATTTAGGGTAGTCGATAAGATAATCAGTTTATCTGTGCTCTATTAGATTCGGTGAGGTCTCTATTTGATAAGCATTTTATATCCGTTTTTCCTATGGGGTGTCATGTATAAGTGATGGGGCATTACCAACTTCTATAGATTATTTAGTTTATGAAGTGCATTTTTTCTTAATAAACCTGCAAACTTTATATTACACATGGTCATTGTTATAATTTATTTATTTATTATTATTATTATTATTATTATTAGAAAGATAATTGAACCGTAAATTGGGTTGCAAGAGGTGACTCGGAGCATGCTATGGGTGAAGACAGAGGTTGAAGTACTATAGCAGTGCAAGAAGCGTGGAGCTTCGTTAGCAGACTCTTGGGTAAAGGCACAGTGAAGTTGAGGTACTAGAGCGTCGCAGGACAGTTGAGGGCTTGTGATGGAGATCAAGGCCAAAGGTTCTAGAAGATTAGATTTCGTTGGATGCCATAGTCGAAAGATACAAGCAGTGTTGCGAACCACAGTAATGTGAGGCAAGTGCTTCATTGGGATGAGCGTGATTGCTCACCGGCAGACTCTTGGGTGAATACAGATGGTTGAGGCACTAGAGCACTGCAAAAATTGGAACAGGCTGCGACAGCTTGGGTAGCAGACTCGCGGTTGAAAACATACGTCGAGGTACTGGAGGTCTACAAGTCAGACGAGAGTCGAACTCTTGGGCGAAGACACAGAGGTGTTGAGGTGCTAAAGTCAGGCAGTTCAGATGAAAGTTAGTCTCCTGGGTGAAGACAGAATGTTGAGAAACTACAGGGCTGCGATGCACAATGAGTTGCGTGAACTTGGAGCCAGCAATATGGACCATGGATCAAAATATCGTCCGATACCGATACGTATCGGACGATATGTATCGGTATTGGACTAGGACGATACGGTACATTCAATGTACCGTATCGTCCAATTTGTATGGGAAGGCCCGGACGATACATTCAATGTATCGTCCGGTAAGTTACTATTCCGATATGTATCATCCGATACGTATCGGTTTGGAGCTCGGACGATACGTATTGGAAATGCGAGATTTTGACCCTTGATATGGACATCAAAGTCATGGTTTGCTTGGTTTCAGCAGTCAATTCGGGCAGTGGACAAAATTGATATTCAGGATCGGTTTGCTTCTGGTAGTATGAGGAGCTGGTATGTGGGTAATACCTGGGTGAAATATAGACAGTGCCAAGTTATTCAGAACACTGCATGGAGTGAAGACACAGAAAATGGTTGAAGTTGTTATGCCAATGCATGAGGCGAAGACCAATTAAGTCATCGAGGAACTAATGCAGAGGCATGACGTAAAGATGCGTGTAGCTCGTCGTGAGGAACTGTTGTGAATGTGCCTGGGTGAAGATTAATGACAGTAGTTGATGTTTAATGAGTGTTACTTGTCTTTTGGCTAGTGTGATGATGTCTGAGTGAAGAGGAATGATAGTAGTCGAGGAACTTATAGAGTTGCATGGTCGAAGGGTAGCAGAATGGTCGATGTACTAACACATAATTGCATATGGGTATGGCGAAGAGTAGTAGTTGTGGTTCAAATGCGGGTTGTGTTTGGGTGAAGACTAAATTTGTCTCGAGGAATTGACGGAGTTCGGGTGTTGACGAGGGCGTCGACGCATTTGAGTAGGAGAGGATGTGATGTAGTCACGACCCTGGTGCGTGGAGATGCACATTTGATGAGCTAGTAGGAAGGTGGGAGGACCTTATAACTAGGTTGAGACGAAAGAGAGCTTGAGAAATAGAGGAGTGAAGGCATGGCCGAGGTACTAGGGTGTTTCGAAGGCAAAATTTAGTGGGCGGACTCCTGGGTGAAGACACTTCGTGTTGAGGTAGTAGAGCGAGTTGTGGTCACAAATGCTTGGTGAATGGCATGGTGATAGATAGCGTTGGTGTGAAGCCACGTAAAGAATCAGTGTGTTTCTTGTTCGTATGCCAGGTAGAATGCAGATGAGACCAAGTTGGACTAGCAGGGAGGTATCAGACCTCGAAGCTAGGTATTTGTGGAGACTTTGCATGGGGTGAAGACGGAGGTCAAGGAACTGATGCAGAGTTTTGGTGTCAGCATGGGTGTTGACATTACCAGGTTGGAGGTGGTGTGATCATTCCCTTGTGATATGGCGTCAAAGAGGAAGTTGACCTTATGGAGTGGGGGAGGATGTGACGAGGCCAATACTCTGTTTTCCAGCAAGAAGGCGTGGGGGCTTTGGAGCTAGTTGGTTGGCTAGCAGGAAGGCGTGTGGGCCTTGGAGCTAGATGTGTGACGCGCGAGCGTAGAGGCATGGGGCCTTGCGTCGTGTGCATGCTCCCTATATGTATGGCGAAGATGGTTACTCGAGCTAGGTGGCGTGCTAGTGTGGCGACTAGACGTGCGTGGGCGTGGATAGTTGACTCGCATGTGTTGGCGTTGCATGGGCCTCATGTGCCATGGACAGAAGTCCATGCACACGAGGGGGGCTGTGGAGCTACTCCCATACACATGGGGCCTTGTGCACTAGAGGGTGCACAGAGGTCTCCTAAGTCTGAAAGGGTGGGCCTAGGACATTGCTCGTGTGTCAAGGTGAGGTTGCCATGTGCCCGAGCTATGAGTTGCGGTGCACATGGGTCGGCTATGAGGGAGGCACTCGAGGGCTACGTGGGACATTGTGGTGCACGTTGGCTGAGGGTCGGATGTTGATGTGTGTTGGTCGCGAGAACCACACACTATAGTGGACTCGGTTCAGTATGACGGTGAGACATGTTGGAATGGGGCGACATGAGAAGTTGCATGCTACTGTCGTGGGCGACGTACTAGTGATGGGTACAGGATGAAGCTTGAGAAGGCCAAGCGAGGCACAGAGGTACTGGCATGAATATCGCAAGCGGCATGATGCGTTGATATGGTAGGGCCTTGGACAGAAGGTAACCATGTACAAGAGTTCCCGTCCTCTGGGCGGGTGGTATCAAAGTTGATATAGGGTTAGGCTGGCCTCGTTGTTGTGGCAGCGAGGCACCGCACAGGTGTGGCAGTCGGTGTTGGGCTATGACCCCGTGAAACTACGCTTCTTCTGAAGCATAAGCCTCGAGGTTAATGTGTATACTTCGACAACTTGAGACGTGGGCCTCAATACATATAAGCCTTTTGTAGGCCCCAAAGCCATTTTTCTTGTAACTCGACGAGAGACTAAACAAGGTTCAAAACAATGGTTCGTGCCAAATTGTACCACCCAGTACATTACTATGTCTTGATAAGACGTGTGGTACTAGTACTAGCCTACTGGCCATGAATGGTACCGCTGCCAATATTGAGATTGAAATCTTGGGCATAAGCCTTTTAAAGCCATGCTTCAATCTAGCTCATCACTGAAGGGACATCTTACTCTTCACTCCATCTAGCTCATCCCATAGGAAAAACTCAACTAGATCATGCATATTCTTGATGGTAAACAAAAACAAATCAATTCAAATCAATTCAATAACAATGTCAGAGTAGTGACAATAATCCATTATCAATTTGGGTATGATGAGCTATGAGACCCACGGTTCAAAATATCGTCTGAAACCAGTACGTGCCGGATGATACGTACCGGTTTCAAAGGTCACCCGTACGATACTTTGAATGTATTGTGCCGGTGCATTACATATATATTAGTAATATCAGACAATATATACCAATGTATCGTCCGACACCAGTAGTACCGGCAAGACGTACCAGTTTTGAGTTGGAGATACGTATCAGAAAACCGATATTTTGACCCATAATGAGAACTACATGAGAAGTAATCTCTGACTCTTTGTTACCTTCTTTTTGGAATTTTCAACTAAGAAAACTCCACGCTATGCACAATATTCCAATTACTAAACTTCTGCATGTGTCATCTGTTTTTCTTCAAATCTACCGATCCCGGAGAAATGGAATCAAGTCAAGAATCAGTAAAATTGTTTGGTTCACAGTTGTCCTAATTTTTTCATAAAACTCTTGAAATTGTTTCTTGTTCCTTCTCCGGTGCCTCAAGATTCCTTTGGTACATCTTGATAAGAGTGTAATCGAAGCATAAACTCCAATGATCTTCAGCTGAAGCTATCTCATAACAAATCTTTTATAAGACCAGATGATTGAGTCAAACTCTGGTATCATAGTAAGAATTATTGATGACTACGCAAGTTTGGTTGCACTAGTGACTTCAAATCTAGCTGGTGAGTCTGCCATTTTCTACTTGCATCAATCCATTGATGTTCTTAAAATCTTGAAGAAATGGATGCGTTTGTGTCTTCAAAAAGCACCTCATTTGGCTTCTACCACATCCTTCTTGGCTTCTTGTGAATCTGATTTGTTGCTTCTGGAACATTCCAAGTTCCTTCTCTAAACCTGCTCTTGTACCATTTGATGCATATAAATATCTAAGTACTATATAGAGTTTTCTAAGAAAAAAACCCTGAAGCTCATGTCATGGCTTGGCAGAAAAACCCAAAAAGTTATGGGATGATCCATAGTTAAAATTATCTCTTACACATTTCCACAAGAGAAACATTAAATAAATATTGATAATAATTTATTTATGGGTGCGATGCTAGAATTTCCTTAATAAAAACAAAATTTATAGCCAAAAATAATAAAAATTTCTTCTACGTAAACCAATAAAACAAAAAATGAAAATAACAAAACTTATCGCAACAGTTGATTCTAGCAAATCATCTTCCACTATGGGCCATGAATTTTTAATAATGCAAAATTCCCTTAAACTAATATGAAATCTCTAAATAGCCCAACATGTCCGCAAATGCTGGAAACTTGTCAGTGTTGATGTCAGTCAACTTCAAAAAACAAATTGGAACCCAAAATAACCTTTTTTTTTTAGAATTTGTAGCTGTAGTCATCCAAGGTCTAGAAGGTCTTCAAAATGAGTTATAAAACACTCAAAACAAGTACACATATGCACATTATGCCTCCTTAAAGATACTATTTCAAATCCAAACTGAAATTTGTGTACATATCAGAACATCATACAACTCGTACCACCAGGCAGCGTCTGATAGGTGCCTAAACAAATATCCTATTGAGAACTAAGATGCCAATTCATAATTCCTATTTTTGTATTTCACCAGATTTCTATAATTAATGTGAGCATTTTATTGCCACCGGTCATATCTTGCTCCCAAGTAATATCTGTTATATCTGTTATCCAACTAAATACAAGTACATAATAAGAAAGGAGAACAAGAAACAAAAACAAGGTCAGCTAAACCACGAATCTTAATATTAAGGCAGAAAATTATCACAATCCACAATAGAGACAAATCTTGCAACCATGCAGATGTACTAACATCACTTGTTTAAAATGGCATAAACCTCCCAAACTCAAGGTACCTGATATATGGACCGTGAATGATGGAAAATTTGGAGTGTAGAACCCCTCCCCAATAATGATGGAGAGTTTGGAATGTATAACCCGTCTTTGTGTTTTTTTTCCTTTTAAGTGTGTTTGTAAACGGGGAAAATGATGGAATCCAAAGGGTCAGATTTATACATCCGTCATTTTACACCGTTTGGATGCAACTTATGCATCGGAAAAATAGAGCCCAATTTCCCGCTATTTTCCAAGTTTACAGTATGAGAGTACCCTTTGGAATATCAGTTTGCCAAGCTGTCAGAAAATCTAAAAGTCTCCTTAAGTCACACAATACCCAATATATCATTTTCCGAACTATCCAAACTGACGAAAATGATGGAATACGACGGATCCTATATATTTCTGCAAGATAAGAATCCATGGGAAAGTGTAGGAATAATAAATCTTTTTCCTCCATTTCCCACATTTTTATCCAAACACACCCTTAGCTCAAATTAGAATCCGGAAATAATGAGAACAAAAGTGGAACATGATAAAGTGGATCACAGAAAAGTATTGCAATATGATTATTTCAGATAAACCATCAGGAAATACTACATAAGAATACTCCTTCGCCAAACAACTTTTAGATAGTGAAAATCATACTTGTGTATGCTAGCCTGGCCACCAGTAAAATCGGAAGTTGCCTGCCACAACGTATGCTTCCTAGGCTGCGGATTTGTCTCCCTGAAGAAAAGAGGCTGTCTAGCCAACTAGACAAAACAAGTAAACAGCTTTGTCAGAAAATGAAAGCAATAAAGCATCTTTTTGTGGCACAAAGACACCAAATTGACATTACCACTATATCCAAGGTCCCAGGCCCGTTCTCGGGGCAGGTTGCCTTCAGCTGTGTGATATCTGACCATTGAATTTCGATCTTGCTCTTGAGACCACCGTCAAGAACTTCCCACACAAGCTTATGCTTCGCAAAATAGCACTTTGCAACTAAATCGCCTTCGTATCTTGATACACACTGTTATCCATTGTAGTTCCAGTTAAGTCACATCCTGTATATGTAACTAAATTGCATAATAAACTCCGTATAGCAAAGAAATGAGACAGATGGGTAGTAGTAACATCCAAAGTATGTAAGTTGACCTCCAAATTAAATTCTTGACAGAATCACAACCAAATATTCAAAAAAGAATAATGGGATTCGAGAAGCACTTACAGATATTTTCCATGAGAAGCACCCATTTCACGCATGTGGCAGATCATTTAAGCAATCCAAGTCATCAAACTCATAGCTCATAATGGGAGCTATCGTGGGCCTAGGAATATACTCATTGGGGAATTTGAACTGTTCAATCTTTGCACTCTAACATGGACAGATGTGCAAAAATTTTAAACATTTAAAGTGCTCCGATCATATAGTTCCAATGGTAAGATATGCGTGATTCTTGGACTCGGTGTGTGCAAGTGATGGTCATCCACATGAAACACTTAAAATGATCAAAGACATGCCACATGCCTTAAATGGGTGCTTCTTAGTGCAATATCTATGAAAGATGTCTTAGAACCGACCATTCAAAAAATATGAAACACTTAAAATGATCGCCACCACATGGCTTAAATAGGTGCTTCTCAGTGCAATATCTATGTAAGCGTCATAGGAATCGATCATTCAAAAAATTAAATGTATTTACCTCCCAAGTCCCTATTCTTAACAAGGAACCAGGAAAGTTGGACGCCTTAAGCTTGTCAGTGGCGGGTGGCCCGGTGGTGGTGCACTTAGCATCCTTCTTCTTCCCTATGCCAAGATTTTCACTATTTGCGACTCCTAGTGCAGCAGAATTTCCTTGAGAAAGCCTCATTTGGATTAAATCCAACAATGATGGGCTCTTCCTCAGCTGTAAACCCAATGGGCTAGGTTCATCGAGCGGATTAAAATGAGCAGGCTGGGAAGTAACAGTGCTAGTTCCCATTGTCCACCTCTGCTATACAAAACGTCATGAAGAGGATTAGCCCAAAAAGAAATAATTTTCATAATTCCTATCAAAACTTACTCATATAGAGTCATCAGTCGGGAATTGGGAGTTATTTGGCAAGGGCAAAAATCTTAATTCAAGAAAAAATTGGCAATTTTTGAGGAAAAAATGTACAATTGGGTCAGGAAGAGATATAAGAAAGTTTGAAACTTTGGAATTTTTACCGGAAAACCCCAATTCAAATTTCTATTTAGTTAGATCTGAAAATAAAAATCAAATTTAAAATTTTAACTAAAGATTTCTAAAGAATTTTACGAATGTTAATTAATGATGAAGGTTACACTGCATGAAAAAATTGTTCTTAAGATGTAAACATCGTGATTGGATTATTAAATTTTGAAAAAAAAAAATAGAAACACGTGTGAATTACACACATAGGGATGGGAAAATAGCATTAGCCTCCAAATTTTTTCAAACAAATAGTTCAATTACATATTTGTAGGGATGCAAATTTGGTGTACCGAACCAAACCAAAACTGATTTTTTCGGTTTTCGGTTTGGCACCCCCCACACCGAAACCGAACCGAAACCATTCGGTTCAGTTCGGTACTTTGTTTTTTATTTTCTGAAACCAACATCGAAACCGATTCAATTCGATGTGGGTATTTTACCTACTTTTCTTTCTTTTTTTATGTATTTTTTCGGTTTCTTCTGTTTACTCATTCTACCGAACCGACCCGGTTCAGTGTCCTTGGTTTTCAGTTCGGTTTAGGGTTTGCATCTCCCTACATATTTGATATGCTACAAAACGACCTTGCAGCAAACGTGATCATACTCCATAGATCGAAATCAAATCATCCACATAGAAACCCACACTGCGTGCATAACAAATACTCTAATTACCCTAACCAAATAATCCTCACCAACCGATCAAATCAGCACATGGACGGTTAAATTGGAAAATGTAAAATTTTCACTCGAGATATTGATTTAAAAAGCATGACAGTTCCAATACCCGAATCACAGACAAGTCAACCAAGCACAACAAATTCATAAGCTTTTCAGATAGAAATTCCTTGAAATCTACCCAAAAAAAAACTATTTGTTTAAACTAACCACCAAAAAAAAAAAAGTCCAATCTTTAACAGCAAATCAGTCAATATATATATATATATATATATATATATATATATATATATATATATATATATATATATATATATATATATATATATATATTGAACAAATAAAAAATAAAGCGATTCCAATACACGAATCTCAGACATGTCAATCAAGCACCCCAAATACAAAGCTTTTCAAGCAACACCCTAGAAACCCCTTAAAATTTACCAAAACACACTTTTTTTTAATCTATAACAAAAAAAAAAAAAAAAAAATCAATCTTTAACAACAAATCAGTCATTTTTAAAAAATACCTGTTCATATCATAACCAATTCCAATCAAGAAAACAACGACAACAGAAAATTTTAAGAAAAACAAAAAGCACAAAGAATTAAACCTGATGAAAAGGGGCGGAGAACTTGGATCGCTTGTTAAGCGAGCCGTGTTCTTCGTCCAACGAGTCCTCGATCTCCGACTTCACCGTCGCCTTCTTCGAACACGACGGCAACTCCGATTCCAACCGGTTGTTGCCGGAATTCACCAACTGAACCATCAAACTGAACAACAACAAATCCAAATCCCACGAAACTCTAGATTTCAAAAACTCTAGATTCTAGAAACCCTAGATCCAACGACTTCCTCGATTGGGTAATGACAACAAAAACCATAACCCCGCCAATCTCTCGCCGTTAACTTGATGATCATTGATTCCGAAAACCCACTTTAGCTTCTTCTGCTTCAAAAACAATTGCATAAAAGGCTCCGCGATGCACGTGATTCGCACGTGCCGTTTGAGGCATTGACACTTGCGTTCACTTAACAAGTTCTAGATATCCGGCGTAATTCTCCGTCACTTAAAAACCGAATTACTAAAATAACTCTATAAGTGGAGGAAATCCCAGCCATCAAAGTTTGATTATGATAATTTTTATTGGTCAAAGTTTAAAAGAGTTGGGGGCATTATTGTCAAATAAAAAAAATATATCGGCACGCGTTGGACACGTGAGTAATGACACGAGCTCGAGAGTAGATATTAGTAGGCCGGGTTCATGAACCTTCTCTGAATCTTTGTGCCTGTTCCGAACGTACTCCAATTAGTCCGATATCTGCCAAGTGGGCAGATGCCACGTAAGCATTGAAGTGAATGCCACTTGCAATTGTGGATAACGTACGGGTTTTTGCAATCGGTGATTCTATCCAAGGATCAAAATTTCCCACTTTTTTTCGCTTTCGGGATACCGGTCGCTGAATTGATTTTGTTTTCGAAGAAGCAAAATATCAGTCGAAATTTCAATCAAAATTTTAGTTTCGATTAACTTATTGGCCGATAATTTTAAATTATCAGTAAATAATATGTTACTAATATACCAAAATCATAATTTTATATATTTTATTTTAGGGACCACCAAAATCGATGCGTTTCAGCCGAAATCTTAAGATCTCAGCCAAAATTTTGAACCATGATTCAATCTTCACAAATGACGATTCACTGTGTTAATAATGTTGAATGCCTTTGAGAGTTAGATTTTTGATTTAATCTTAACGCAATGGATTTAAGATTATGGGTCAGATAGTGATTCTATATAAAAAGAACGCCCCTAAAAGTGAGCCAAGAGCCATTTCCATAGTATTTTTTATCAAGATATTTATAATTAATATTTGACTGTATGATCAAGATTCGTGTTATGAATGATTGGGATGGAAAAATGATCTTTGTATTTAAGGAAGTCATCCCTTTTAATAGTGGCTTAGTTGTAAGGAACAAATTTTCGTATATATGCAAATATTGTACCCTTGTGGATAATTGGCATATTTAATTTGGCTGTATAAATGGGTCCTGGTGACCCTCGATCCCTAGTGATGGTCAGGACCCTTTAAGGTTCCAATTTTGGACACAAACCTTACTCATTATGAAATCTGTTCAAGTTCGGATTTAGGTTTTGGCTCAAGTTCGGGTTTAGGTTGAGGTTCCTGTTCCGGTGTTATTCAAGTTCATTTATACAGCCAAGTTCGGATTTAGGTTTTTGCTCAAGTTTTGAGTCAATTTTGCTTAAACTATGATTCTCTTTTTTGTATGATGTCATACGTCATTGATAACCTAAATATGCCTTGCATATTGCAAAAAATATGATAGTTGAGGAGCAGCACTTAAGGAATAAATCTCACACAACAAAATACTCACATTGAGTGACACATAGGGAATTAAATCTCACCCAACAACTCTCACTTTTAAGGCTCTCAATGGGCCAGGCTTGCCTAAATTTTGGCCCGCACCCGAGCCTGAAAAAAGCGACATATTTTATGAAGTCAACCCGGCCTGGATACCGGGCAAGGCTAAGCATGTGTTGACCTGGATTGATCCGACCCGAGCTTGGATTGAATGTTCCAACACCCGGCCCCGATTTATATATATATATATAATTTAAGAGCATGTTACTTAAATTTCTTGAGATTAAACCATTGAACGGTTCAAAATCAACGACATTTAAGTAAAAATACACTTGCAATCCCAATCGTTACTAGCTTCATAAATAAAAACCCTGAAATAGGTTTTTTTTTTCATTTTCTCGCAATGTCTACCATCTCAAGTCTCATCTCTAAGCGGGCAAGTCTTTTGCTCCTTCAAACTCTCTCTCATGAAAATTTGATTTGAAAATTTTTTACCAAATTTTATTAAAAAAGAAATGGCCAAAAAAGGCTAGAAAAAAAGCCCAAGTTCGGCTGGCTATGGGACGGGCTTGGGTTAAGTACATCACAGCTTGGGTTAAGGTTAAGCTAAAAAAATTAAGAACCCGACTTGAATAAGGTGGGCCGGATTGAACTCCAACCCAACCCACTGAAAGCCCTACTCTCCTTATTAATATGGGGGAGGAAGCAAACGTGAAATGTAGAACTCACGACCTCAAGCCTCACAATGGAGGGAGGATACCAATTAAGCTACAACTCAATCAATGCTTCAACTATGACCTTCACTAATTTGGTTCGAGTAGAAAGGGAAATTTATTGAAAAAACCTCCCCTTATGTTTTTATATTAACATTGAGCCATCAATAACTTAATTATCATGAAAAGTTTATTTCTCTACATATAAAGAGCTATAGAACTTACGTTATGCCTCTAATTTTATACAAGAGTGAGAGAATTGAGATGGAAAGTGTAAGAGAGTTAATAGAGTATGTCCCAAATAGAGAAGCTACCAAGTGTAGGAGAATTGATATTTGTTTTGATAATGCATTATGACAACGTAGTGCAATATCAATTACATTTAACATTGTAAGCCTTCTTCTGAGTGGGTGCACGACTTAGGCGAACCGAATCTTTATTTCCACCCCCATATTCAATTTATTTTTTAAATGTTCGAATCCACCCACCACTTTCTTTTACTATACACCCACATCGTCTTCCCTCTTCCTCTTCTCGTGCTTACGCCATATTCAAATCCACCCACTTCTAAATCGATCGATTGTTCGTGGTTGTACACCCATATCATCTTCCCCAATCTTCTTCTTGCACTGCAAGAACGTGAGGAACAGACAAAGATTGGGATTTGAAGAGTAGCGAAGAAACCCTCTGAGTTCTTGTTAGGGTTTATGGAGCAATGATAGTCAACGGTTTAAGGTAATTTTAATTAATTTATTTATTTTATATAATTTATATGTCAAATTGAAGTTCTTGGTAGGGTTCGTTGATTGTTCAACATATTTAGTTGTTTTATATTTTGAGTACCTTTAAATCCACCAAACAAATCTTTGAGTTAACCTACAGTAAAACGCATTGATTTGGTTGAACTCAAAGATTTGGTGAGTGGATTTAAAGGTACTCATTTTTTATTGTGGTTCCAAACCAATCGTCGATGATGTGATTGGATTGACAGTTGGAGTGTGAAGTGGATGATTTTCGTAAATGGCCTACGACTTCCTATAGAAGACGGCTTACAAAAGCTCGAATCGAAGGAGCATCCGAAGAGAAGTTTTTAGATTCTGAAATTGATGTCGATAATTCTGTAATTTTAGTAATAGCTATTGAATTTGGAGCAACACTGATATTTGAATCTTTGAGTGAAGTCTTATCTTTATTAGATGTAAAGATGCAAGAAGAGAGTGCGGGAGGGGAGTGTGGTAGAAGAGATGGTGGAAGAGTTTATTGGAGAGGGGAGTGTAGATGATGTCGCAGTAGAGGGGAGGGTGGAAGAAATTTTGGAAGAGGAGAGAGTGGATAATGTGACAGTAGAGGGGAGGGTGGAAGAAATTTTGAAAGAGGGGAGTGTGGTATGTGTTATCAGGGAGGTAGAAGGGACTAGGGAGGATAGTGTAGAAGACAGAGTGGAAGTGGGTGTAAGTGAGAGAGTGAAAGTGGGTGAAGGTAAGAGAGCTGAAGAGATGGTAAAAAATAGATTGGAAGGGAGAGATGTTGTGGTTGAAAATGAGAGGGTGGAGAAGAGGGCCGAAGGCGAAGAAGAAGCAACTCGAGTTTTGAAAAAGAAGAGAAAAATATAAAAGGTCAATGTTTAGCCAGCCCAAACTAGAGTCGAGGATAATGTGGCATCATTTCCTTGAGGCCCTACGGACACTTCGCTTCTATGATGGTATAGAAACTATGTTGCCCACGATTTATGAGTTAATAAAGTAAGTAAGCAACAATATTCAATTCATGTAATGCATTTATCTTTTTCATTAAAATAATTGTCTTACTAATTTTGTTGTTGGTTGATGTAGGATCAAGGTACGCTCCGTTGCATACAACATTCAGCCAAACTCGATACCTGGTCCATCGTTGAAATGTCTCGCAAGTTTAAACGTAGAATCAAGAAGATTTAGTTTTAGTTATTTGCTAAGGTTGCATTCAGGACCATCAATCGGGCCTTAGTGTCTGCCTTGGTTGAGAGATGACACCCTGAGACAAATACATTTTACTTCGTTATTAGTGAGATGACTATCACTCTCGACAACGTGAAGCATCTCATTGGCCTATCTGTAGTCGGAAAGGCAGTTGTTACAAGCCCTTACAGTACACCTGAATTAGTGGCCACGTGTGCTCAAGCATTCAGTATTGATATCGACAATGTGATCAAAGAATTAAATCACAAAGGATGCAAGGGGAAAGAATTTTGCTTGGAATGGTTGTGTGCTCGTTTGAGCCAGATACCTAATGATGCATTTGATGATCAGATTGACTGTACTGAAAGGGGATATATTTTTTATCTGCTAAGCTGCACAATCCTTACCGATAAATCAAACAGTATGGTGTCGACTCGGTACGTAAAGTTATTGGTCGATCTGAAGATAGTTGGGGACTATGTGTGGGGAGCAGCTACACTCGCTTATCTTTATAAGCAGCTGGACATCACATCAGAAAAAAAGGTCGCATAAATTTTTGGATTGTTTATATTGGTTGAGGTATACTAAATTCGTATAACAATGTCTTACTAAATTATGTTTCTAATATTTAATAAATAGTTGATTAAATTATATATTTTATATTTTCAGGCGTAAAACTACAAGCACCTAGTTCTTGAGCGTCCAATGCTTAGGCAAATGTCTTTTGATAACCTACCTTTGGCCTTTAGATGGCAGCAACCTTTAAGTCAACCCGCGCATCCCGAATCAAAGTTAGTTCTTTTACCTGAAACATTGAATGACTTACGAATGGATCAGATAATATCATAATTAATTATTTTACATGAACCTATATACACATTGCATTATAATTGTAATATCTCTCTCTCTCATACAAGAAATTTGAGATATATATTGTAAGATTATATCATAATATTCGTTAACTCCTACGACGTTTTACACCGGATGTTTGTTCTGTTTCGATATCGTTGAGTTGTATTACCCAGAGTGGGTATTGAGATAGTTAGGACACATGCAACACCTAGAGAATGGAGCATTAGAGGGAGAATCGCGAAGACATACACTGTAATTATTGAGATGCTTCAAATTTTTTTGAATATCATCGCAGTCACCAATTATTCGTAGAAGATCGAGGTGCTCAATCTTTTAGAGGGCCCACTGTGGAGGGTTATATGGAGTGGTACAAGAAGCTCTCTCATTTGTTCCTCGTGGACTCCAACCACCACAAGAGCTTGAGGTCATCCCAAAGTAGACATGATGTCGACGATGTCTTGAAAGAATAGGTACATCACAAAAATAAGGCATTGACGCTATTAGAGGATTCGATAACTATCGGTGTGAATCAAGACATTAAGTTCATGATGGAGGTCATGAAGAGGGTACGCAATGAGCCCCGATTCCACTATTTGCCCTCCTCACAGGCTGCTATTATAAGTCCGAGAGTTAATGTACCCACCGTCGTTGATACCACTACAAGTTCAAGTATAGAAGCGGCATCAACAAGACGCCAAAATCCTCCACGGAAAGAAAGAACTCTACCGATGTGAAACTTGGAGTGAAATGAAAGTTAGAGTGATATGAGATATATAATTTTTTTTGTATATATATATATATCGATTTCTAGGGGTTGAAAATATCAATTTTTTCTATATTGCTTGAAGATATCAATCTTTTGTATAAATGAAGACATTATTATCGAGTTGACTTGTTAGTACGACTTGCAAATGTTTGTTTAAATTATTTTAGCTTAACACCTTCAAAAATTGTAAAGTTAATTTGTATACGTAGAGGTGAAACTTGTATGTCTGAACACTTTTAAAGTTAGTTTTTATATGTTGAATTGAAACTTCTTTATCTAAGCACTTCTAATGTTAGAGACAAATTTATACATTGAAGAGTCATCCAATCAATTTCCTTCTCCCACCTTTCCTAATCCCACCATGCAAATGAATCTTTAAAAAGCCCATTAAGCACGCATTACAAACAGAATGGGAAACGAAATTCCATAAAGTTTTGGCTTAAAAATAACTATAAAATAAGAAAATAGGAGAGTGGGTGAACTACTTATTCCTTAATATCCCCCACTGAGTTACCCAAAAGATCACCAAATCAATAGAAATATTATTGGTTAGGTAATTATATAAGGTTTATTTATGGGGAGGCATATGCTACCATCTCAAAAAGCATAGAATTCAGATATACAAATTATTATGTCTAAATTTTATATCTTACATTGAGCTATTAGTTTCAAGGAAGAAGTGGCCTAATGAAGACTTGACAGTTGAAAGCACTATTGCACTTCACTGCAGGTTCATAACCAAAGTATGCAATATTATAAAAAAATTGTGTATCCAATCATTTAATATCAAACATGCCTCTCTGTGGACTGAAATAAACATATTATTCACCCAGTGTCTTTGTATGCATAAATGTGATTGGATTTAAGAAAAAAAAAGTGTTAGTGTTGTGAAAAAAAAATTGTGTTGTGGGCCTAAAGGTGGGAACCCACTGCCATAGTCGCAGAACTGATGGTGGGAGCTCACTGTCAGAGTTCCTATAAAAAAAAAATTGCCCTCAGATGGTGGCCACCCACTGTCAGAGCAGCATAAGTGACAGCAGGCACCCACTGCCAGATACAAAATTTCCTTTTGACAGTGGGTGCCCACTGTCAGGTATATATTAGTGATAGCAGGCACCCACCATGAGGCCATCAGAGGATGCACTCCAGTGCAGGCACCCACCATGAGGTCATCAGAGGATGCACAGCCTCACTGGAGTGCATCCTCTGATGGCCTCACGGTGGGTGCCTGCTATCATTAACATATACCTGAGAGTGGGCACCCACCGTCAGAGGACAACATGTTCTTCTTGACGGTGGGTGCCCACTGTCAGGTATATGTTTGTGATAGTAGACACCCACCGCGAGGCCATCAGAAGATGAACTCCAATGAGGACTGGAGGCGATGGGTACCCACTGTCAGGTATATATTTATGATAGCAGGCATCCACCGTGAGACCATCAGAGGATGAACTCCAGTGAGTCCTCACTGGAGTTTATTTTATGTTGGCCTTATAGTGGGTGTTTGTTGTCACAAACATATACCTGACAGTGGGCACCCACCGTCAGAAGGAAATTTTGTATTTGGCGATGGGTGCCTGCTGTCACTTATGCTTTTCTAACAGTGGGTGCCCACCATCAGAGGGCAAATTTTTTTTTATAGGAACATTGATAGTGGGCTCCCACCGTCAGTTCTGTGACTATGACAGTGGGTGCCCACCGTCAGGCCCACAACATAATTTTATTTTTCACAATACTAAAAAAAAATTTATGTTAAATCCAATCACGCACTTAGTTAAATCCAATAACATTTATGCATACTATGTTTATGTCAGTCCACAGAGAGGCATGTCTCTTTTTCCTTAGTGTTGTATAAGATTTGATGCAACACATGGAGTTGTGTAAGGATGCCTCCATCATCATATCACGGCCTTATCCCATCTATTTGAGGTTAGCTTTGCTTGTCATCTACAAATGGAGGGGGTCTATGGATGCATAATTATGGTTTTATGTTTGATTTCAATAAGGTTTTTTCTTTTATTAATTCCAATTGTTATGAGATTGAGAAAGATAAAGAAGCCTCCATGATTTCAATAGGAGTCTCATAGTTGTGATTCTATGACACAATTTCAGTTTACAAGGTGGGCCATAATGTTCTTCTATCTATTTGTGTCCCAATGAAAATGTAACCCAAACTAATCAAAACATCTTATAACATCTAGTGACCTTTTATCAGAACTTGCAATCAGAATAGTGGACAATGGAGCTAACATAACCTCTATATGTTGTGGGAACTTAGAGACACATACAAGGAAAAAGAAAAGGTGAAGATAGCATAGTTTTCTCTATGATAATCATAGGAGCCAAGTCAAATGAAATATTTGTAAAAGAAAATATACACTTTAATAAAAAAAATCTTTTGTATTCATTTTTGTATCATTTTATGGTATCTGTATTCATACCAGTTACGCAAAAAGATGCGGGCATGATTACAATAATTTCACGATTTATATGTATATACCCCACCCACAACTAAAAAAACTATCGAATTCCTAGGTAGTGCGATCAATCGAGGTCAATGACTGGATAATATTCAGTGACAACTTTCTCATTATCATGATAGAGTTGAAGTTCTTAGTTCGTTCCGTGATCTGAGACGGCCATCCCGCTGCATAATCATCTCAATATTACCTCCATACAACCGTCGATGATGAAATGAGACTATTTTTAATTAAGGTGACTGAGACGAAGTGACACCCATTCACGTGAGTGATGCAAATCACCTTATCCATTATGTCTGGTACTGTCTACAGTAGAAAAATGGTCATACAAAGTCGGGTGCTAAGAAGGACTAAAGGGATACGATAGCACGACGTTATTAGGTATCCCATGTCCGACACAGTCATCCAATAAGCACTCTGAACATGATCAGTGAAAAAGTTGAGAATCGCATATATCTGAATCATTCGTTCTTAGCTACCAAAAATAGGTAAATACTTCTCCGCGCGAGAGGTCAACTCAGCCAACAAATCTGCTCATACTACCTTCTATCCATTATAGCCCATCCCTAACCAGTGTGCAACTTCTCTAAACCCATAATGCCCATCTGTCGTTACTTTCGTGATATTAGCTACAATAGAGCGTACAAACTCAAGGAGTGTCTTTAGATATAATTTATTTTCGAGGCTTTCTTGAAGCTTTAGAACTTCAATGACTGCATCCTTCTTTTCTTTCTCCTTTGCTTTCGCCTTCATATTAACTTATTTTATTATGTGTTCAAACTCGAATAAATCTCTTTTTGATGATGCATCATATTTTTGTTTGTTCCCCTTCCCCTTAGGCCTGCCATGCTTACTCTGTGACAACTTCGACTTGACCATGTAAGTCGTAGTGGGGTTTGTCACCTCATACAACTGTTTATAAAGTTTGTCCTGGACAGCAGGGTCGGACCTCTCATTTCTTTCGTATATGTGATAAAAATATTCTAGCACTTTAACACCTCTTGAGGATGCATCAGCTTTAAGGTGATAGAGTTTCTTCCACCGAGGATGAATCGATTCGAGAAGAATTTTGTCACCAACCAATAACCATGAAGAGAGTTCATGCAAGCATGGAAGGCCATGTATCTTGCGCAGCATGCCTACACTGAGATTCTATAACAGGTTGCGTCTCAACTGCAACTTTGTTTCCTTCTATAATTTGAAGCGCGACTCTAGACACATGACCCATTATGAGCTCGTGGAAATGAGCGGAATAATAATGCCCCCTCTTCAGTTTAATTTTCTCAAACGACGCTCATATGTGTATATGTTGCAGCTCAATGACGCCATCAATCTTCTCCCACGATTGTAAAAGGTCAATAATAAAATATCTCAACTCGTGCTTGATCTGAGCATGCACGCTCTTCGCTCGATTTGAAGCTGTGTTACCAAAATGCATATACTCATTCATCCATGTTGACACGAATTTTTTCTTGTAGGGTTCTATGCAAGTCACATATAAATAATGGAAGATACTTTGATGATCAGCATACCTATGAACCATGGTACCTATCGCGGCTTCATATTCCTCTACCGATGAACTATACATGACATGATTCCATGCCTGGTAGAAGGCATCCCATTCTTCTGTAGCATCAAACACTTTTTTACAGTTCTTTAACACACCCATATTTATGTGTCATATATATAAAATATGTTTGGCTTCCAAAAAAACCATCTCGATCGCATTCATGAGTGTTTGCTCCCGATCGGTGACTAATAGAGATGGAAGCTCGCCTCCCTTGAAAAGAGATTTGAATGATTGCAATACCCACACATAAGCGTTCTTTCTCTCAGGTGACATAAGCGCGAAGCTAACGTAAATTTTTTTTTTTGTGGAGGTCACTTCGATGATGCTTAATACTTGAAGTTCATATTTGTTCGTCATATACGTGCAGTCTATAGCAAACACCTGAGGGAAGATGTTTGCTAGCTCTATCAAATTCGGATGAGCGAAGAAGATGTCAGTCAATTCATCTATTTTAGGATCTTTACAATGAAAACAGACATATTTACATTGTTGGAACCTGAACTCAACTCTTGAGGGTGAGTCTTCCCATCTCTCTCAGTCAACCGCATCGCATGTCTCACATTGTAGATTGTTTGAATGGTCGTACAATTTTTCGGATCCTTTCGAATGATATGCAGTACATGACTAGGCTTCACCCCGACAGCTAACATCTCTTTTAGAACTTCTCTCTCATTTTCTTTCAATCGTTCGACATACGAATGAACTTTCCCAAATTTCGTCGGGGGATGGTTGTGAACTCCACAAAGTACGTTCAACTTTCATATACTCTTTCCTTCTTGTTTAATCTCCGTTTCCCGTAATGAAAATGGACAACCTAACTTTTTCGTAAAAGTTTTTCTTGTTGCTGGATTGTCCCTTCATACGAGGATGAAAATTATCTCATCTCTCGCAAACCAACTTCACCTTGTCACTGCTGCCTGGAATTCTCTTATCGGACCTCTATATCGTAAGCACAGTTCTCGCTTTATTCACGACTTCGCGAGCCCACTCTATCATTTCCTCATGGATACTAAAGAACTGATTTGTGATCATAATGAAAGTAAGGTCCGTATTCTGTGATTGCATATCTATCACTTGAACATAATAACATAATGTTCATAACATTATCACTATTGAAATGAACGAACTCATGCATATAATTTTAAAGACAATACTATTTTCTGATTATCAAAGGGCATAATATACTTTTAATTATTTGAATATTGTCTTTACTTACAAAATAATTTGATTGATTACTTTTAGTAAATCTGATCTACGACCTTTTTTAAAGATTCAATGGCAATCTTTTTTTAACCAAAGCTAATCCATTTTGAACCAAAGTCAATCCATTAAAAACGTATATTACTCTTTCATAAATAAATTTGATGTAGAAATGAAATGAAACTTACTGAACCATTTTCATTAATGCATATAAATTATAATCCTAAGTTTACTTAGAATAAAAAATTATATAATGAAAACTAATACAAATAGAATGAAATATAACGGAATTAAAATGAATACAAATAGAATGAAAAATAATGCAAATGGAATGAAAAATAACTTATTTACTAGACCCTAAGTTTACTTAAAATGAAAAATTATAAAATAAAAATTAATATAAATATAATGAAAAATAATGAAATTAAAATGAATACAAATAGAATGAAAAATAATATAGTGAAAAATAATGCAAATAAATTAAAAAATAACTCATTTACCAAATCCTAATTTTACTTAGAATGAAAAATAATATAATGAAAATTAATACTAATAGAATGAATAATAATAGAATGTGAGTGAATATAAATAGAATGAAAAATAATATAAATATAATGAAAAATAACTCGTTTACCTGTACAAGAGGTTGTGATTCTGTCATAGGGAGTTCGGTCAACTCCAAATCATCATCATAAGATAACAGCACTTCGGAGCTTTCATCCGCGTCCTTCGAAACCATGCTCGGTATTCTCAATAGCATGAAAGCAAAACTAAAATGAGAGGAAGAAGAAACTAAGTGGGCATACAAAAAGAAAGAAGATGACGATCGTGGGTGTCCAACTGAGCGAAGAAGAATGAACGTGGGAGAACATGGGGAATGCGAAAATGTTCAAATCGGTCGTAACGTGAGAAATAGAGGAAGAAGAAGAGCTCGAGAACAGTTGTATGAATAAGTGGGTGTACCGAAAAGAAACGGTGAGTGTATTTGGCTCATGATTTTTTGGGGGGGAAATATTGGGTTTTTCAGTCGCACGTGGGTGAGCTCAAATAATTTGTGGGTGGATATAAAGGTACTCTTTTTTTTTTTAATCGGTAAGATTAATATTTCATTAAATACAATAAAGATACACCTACTAATTAAGGACGAGCTAGGAACTCGACAAGACGAAAAGAAAAAAAAAAAAAAAAAAAATGACCAAATCAAAAAGGAAGCAACCAAAGGTCTATCTTGCATTTTGATGTCACTACGGGGAATTATTATTGTACATTTTCCACTACAGGGAAATGAAGTGCACCATTGATGACAATTTTGCACTTCAATAATGTCATGACCCAAATCTTGATGCGAGAAAAGATGATTTTGAAAGTGAGATGAAAATATTTGAAAAAGAAAAAAAATATTAATTAAGCCTACCTGACATCATCAAACATCTCAATCACGAAAGCAATCATGCATCGTGGATCTAATGTCTAGTACATTATGTAGAATTCCATGGGCTTAACTTAACCTCACAAAACCGGCTTGTAAGGTGAGGAGTGCTCACAGGCAATGTTGGACTATTCTAACACATTACTTGACCCATTGGACCCTGGAATGTGAATGAACATCCCCCTCTTCTTAGGTAATTGGCCTTAAGGCGTTGTTCGATTCTCGGAAAATGCTCAAAATTTGAGTGCTTTCCTCATAAAGCGGCCCTACTGAAATTTTCCAAGATTCCAGCATTTTGTCTAGGCATGTGGAGCCTATTCAAAAAGTGACACTTTCACTGTTTATATGAGTTATATTTTTCAAATTATTTACTCAGAAATAATACATTATCCCTTCAACACATCACCCTTATTATTATACTATAAGGACGATATATGATAAGGCTGATGTAGATTCTGAGGATAAATTAAGACTGCGTATGACATTGCTCTTTGGTAGCCCCTGCCATGGTAGAGCTCACCTGCTTTAGCAGGTTACCATCCTCTTTGTTAATATCCCGGTACCTGCTTTAGCAGGTACCCCTTCTCCTTGATAACTCATTGCATAGTAAGATTTTATGCATGATTTACTTGCACTGGCAGTTCTACCATCCTCTCTAAATCAGCTCTGATAGAAAGTTAGTAGAGAGGAGGGTAGAACTGCCAAACAAGTAAATCATGTATAAAATCTTGCTATGCAAAGAGTTATCAAGGAGAAAGGGGAACCTGCTAAAGTAGGTACCGGGATGTTAACAAAGAGGATGGTAACCTACTAAAGCAGGTGAGCTTTGCTATGGTAGGAGTTACCAAAGAGCAATGCCATACGCAACCGATATGATATCAATATATCGCATCATTAAACGAGGAATCTTGAAATATCGTGTCATCTCTTCCATTAATCATGGGAGGTTCTTTATTCATCAGACATCTCAATCCCTAAAGTAATCATGTATTGTAGCTCCAAGAATTGATATGTGAATAACCATCTAATCATGCCGGCGTTATTTTATTTTATTTTATATTTTTTTTGTTATTTTTATGAGAAAATTTTCAAATCAACCTTGTCAGATTTACCTTTTCCGTCAGAGACCCTATATTTCCACCTTTCACCTAACCTATCAGCTCTAAGCCGAGCCAATTCCAACTAGCAAAAAAAGTCTGAAATATCCCTTCTTACACTTTTTTTTCGTTCTATATAGTTTAAAAATTTAAATATTTGCACTTTTTTATATTTACACGATGTGAAACAACATCTATACCGTCTAATTTGAAGGCCGCAATATAAAGATCGATGGTGCCAAAGATTGACACGAAAAAATGGTGATACCACCTATATTTTTTATTACTATTATATTTTTTTTAAATCAACTGTTTAAACAGTTGATCCCGACTGTTAAAACATGCGGTATTGACTGTTTAAAAAAAAAAAAAAAAATTTATTTTTATTATTTTTATTTTTTTAAACAGTCGATCCCGATTCTTTAAACAGTTGGTATCGACTCTTAAATTTTTTTTATTTTTTTTGAGACAGTAAGGATCGATTGTTTTTTTAAATCGACTGTTTAAACAGTTGATCCTGACTGTTAAAACATGCGGTATTGACTGGTTAAAAAAAAAATTAATTTTATAATATTTATTTATATTTTTTTTTAAACAGTCGATCCCGATTCTTTAAACAGCCGGTATCGACTCTTAAATTTTTTTGTTTTTTTTTTAGACAGTCAGGATTGTCTGTTTAAACAGTCAATCCCGACTCTTTAAACAGTCGGTATCAATTGTTTAAAAAAAAAGTGTAAGAAGGGGTATCTGAGCCTGTTCAATCTTTGACAGGATCGATCTTTATATTGTGACCTTCAAATTAGATGACATAGATGCTGCTTTATATCGTGTAAATATAAAAAAATACAAATATTTAAAATTTTAAACTATGTAGAACGAAAAAAATGTAAGAAAGGGTATTTAAGACTTTTTGTGCTAGTTGGAACTGACTCGGCTTGGAATTGATCGATTAGGTGAAAGATAAAAATATAGGGTCTTTGATTAAAAAAGTGAATCTGACATAGCCGATTTGAGAAATTTTCCTATTTTTATTAATCGAGAAGAGTTTTATGGATCCTCCCTTTATTTTCCGAAGAATCTTTGTCAATAGTTGATTTGGACTACTGGCTTCCATATAAATCCAATATACATTAATTTTACATTGCTTTCGATCACTTTGAAGCAAGATGCAGCTCACCTTTTGAACTAATCTTTTTCCCATTGATCTTGAGATGATGGTTGTCAAATCACAAGGATCTAATGGTTCTACAGGACACGCATCTGAAAAGATGACCTATTTTCAGATGACCTATGTATCAAAATCATATACACTAATACACATGCATCAAGTACCCATTCCCTGAACGTAATGTTAAAGGAAAAATAAGTAAATAACAAAATCTAAAAGAGAAGGGAGGCCTCATAGAAGGGAGGGGGGCAAGTTTATTCTTAATTTTAACCGACCAAGGGCAGTAGGTATTGCTTCTCTCTTCTGCGACAAGAGGATGACCCCGTAAGATGAGCAAATCATGAAATACTCTGTTACAAGGTGGGGGAGAGGGCATCCTTTAGCAAGGATCAAAATTTTGGATTCATTTTTGGTTTCGGTGGGGACTGAAACCGAAATTTTCATACTCATAAAAAATCCAAAAATTTGATTTATCATTTCAGTTTTGGTGGGACCGAAATCGAAATTTCGGTCATTTCGGCCGAAATTTTGAACCGTATCCCTTAGGGATTAGCCCAAGCGGAAGCTTGAGATTACCCTAAGCTATAAGAAAAAGGTGTATTCTTAATATTTCTCCAAATAGCCCTTTTATAGGACTTTTACTCCACTTGCTCAGCAACAACAATAGAGGTGGCAATGGGTCGAGTCTGGGTCAGGCTCGAGTAAATCAAAGACCCGCCTAACACATTTGAACTTGAACCAAGCTCAGCCCGGGCCTGCGGTGGGCTAGTGATTTGAAGTCTAAGCCCGGCTCGCAACAAACTTTTAAAATCCAAGCCCAACAATGCCCGCTATTCATAAATGAGTCAAATGAAACTTGATTATGAGCGGGGATAAGGAGACAACTTTAGTTCAAATGTCTTTTTAAATATTTAAAAAAAATTGAAGAAAAATCTTTCTTTTCATAACAAAATAAGATCTTCAAATTATTGAGAACTTGACATCATAATGACAAATTTCTTCGAAATTCTCTTAATTTACCGAAACAAGGTCGAGAGAAATCTTCGGCGAAATTTCGATGATTTCTCCGAAATCGCTGAAATTTTATTAATTTCGGCGAAATTAACGAAATTTCACCGAAATTAATAAATCTTTTCTAATTTTTATCATTTTTAAAATAATAAATAAAATTTTTATGAAGTTGAAATATAATTTATATTTAATATTTTTTGTACTCCCCGAAATTTTTTCAAAACTTTTCGAATTTTTCTCAAAATTTATTCAAAATAAACCGAAATGCCCCCATACCGAAAAAGAAATTTGTCACTATGCTTGACATTAACATATATATATGATGTCCTCTAATTTAATTGGTGGCATGAGATAGGGAATAGGAGGGTAACAAACGTGAGAGCTCGACCGGCTTAGGCGTTAGGCCCGATCCGCTTAATTGTCGGGCTTAAAGTACTAGCTAAAGCTTGACCCATGAGATTTACGTTCAAGCCCAAGCCTGCTTTAAGATGGATTAGGCCTAACAGGCTCGGCGGGCTACCCAACCTATTGCCACCCCTACTCAACAATGTATGGGTCAAGGGTGTTTGGCCAACGCTACAGTGCATCTCAATTTGACTCGACCCGACCTGACTAGTCGAGGGTGCATGAATGACCAGATCTGAACACGGACCTGGCCGGGTTCAACAAGTCGGGTTGGTTACCGAGCCAACCCGACTCTGATTGACTCGCTGACAACCCTACAGAATATTTGATCATTATATCATTATTGCCTACCTTGTCCTACGACTATGTTTATTATATGGGGCCAACATGATGAAGACTGGTCTAAGTTGATAATAGAGCACTTAAGTCACCCACACCAACCATGTGGTAAGGGTGGACCCGCTTAAGGCCCCTCAACAGCCTATATTTATGGATAAACTTAAGGCTGTTAACGAGCCGGACCGGGCAGGGCTTTGATCAGCCCGATTATTTTTACCTCTAAATATAAGGCCAGCGCTTGGCCAAAATATGAAATTGAGTTGGGTTCGGCAAATTTGACCGGAATTGGGTTAGCACTGGCCAGATTCTAGCCAATACGGCCTTTTCCCTTAAAATAAGTGGGTTTTGTTGGACAGCATCGGGATTCAAGTGGTCCGATTATTTTTATCCTCAAAACTAGGCCCAAACCTTACCCGGATACAAAATCGAGAATGTATCAGGCTTTTTTACTTAGGCCCAAATCTGACCCGAGCGGGGCCTGGTTCAGGTTGGCCCCGACACTGACAGCCTTAGATAAACTGCTGAAAAGGGGTCTTCTCAACCAGGGTGCTGTGAAGACACCCCATACGCATGGACCAGCATTAGAGAATGACCCTTTAAACCTATTTATGGGTCGAAATATATTCAATGGGAACCTCCATTTCGTCCACTTGTTTACTGAACGTGCCCTCTTAATGATGACTGGCAGCATGTTAGGCGATACCGCGCCTTCATTAAGTAGCTGCTTTCAGTAAATAGGTGGCGGGGAACGGAACAATTACTTGCACACATGATTTGTACCATTGCAAATCATTTAAAAAGAAGACTTTGTATTTTTGGGACGTGTATCACTTGAAATGTCATCTAAGTCATAAGATTTGAAGGCCATGATTTAAGCCAAAGACTGGCTCGAAGACAAATCTACATCATCTTATTTAACATCAACCATTGAATCTGATGATAAGCTTTAAATGTCTTACTTTAGATGATTGAGATTATGCTTCATGGCAATCAAATCATTTAAAAATATGACTTTGTATTTTTGGAACTTGTGCCACTTGAAACACCATAAAAGCCGCTGGATTTGAAGGCTATGATAGAAAGGTGTTTGGTGCCCAAGATGAAAGACAAATCTGCATCACACGGTTTTATTTTTCGATGAATAAAAAAAAAGCAATGTCATCTCCCCGGTAGATAAAACAAAACGTAAAGGTAGATTGATATCAAAGGCTTTGTGACTTCCTCTATTAGATTGCTGCCATGTGGCACCTAATCATATAATCAGGTGCCACATAAATAATTGGCTTGATAATCATAACAATACTGTGGAAAAATCGTTAAAGTAAGCCTTATAAAATGGTGCAGTCAAAAGAGTTAAAGTGCCTGAAATATGAATTGTAAAATTACGTTGGTTTTTCCGGCCATTTTCGCACGATTGACACTATTGATTGTACTTTTCATTTTCTACACGATTGAAACTATCGAAATTTCGCCAAAATTTTTGTTGTACCCTCGATTCGGAGAATTTCGACGAGTTTTAGCAAAATTTCTCATTATGGATCAGGTATTGATGGATATCAGTGCCGGTGCACGATCGGGCATGTTTAGGTCTTGTGGCTAAGTTAAAATTTGTATTTTAGTAATAAAATAATTTTTTTAAAAAAGAATTCTCAATTTAATTGAGTAGTTCGAGTCAAATTTGTAATGATCCTAAAATTCTAAACATAACTCAACTGTTTCGATATGTGTGCCTGACACGAATATCGAGATAAATTAAAAGTTTGATAATAATATTATTGGCAATAATATTAATCCACAGTTAAGCAAGGTCATGTGTCAATTCTGATATCAATTTAAATCTTGTAAGACCTTGGATGAAAAGTCGTGCGTAGGAGACTTTGTGTATGTGCTCAATACCGGATAATAAACTTAGAAGAGGATGGAAATGTCAAAGATATTTCTTAAATTGCTATAAGGGAAGGGGGAAGAGAGTTAGAACATATCTCTTAGCTTCTTCTTGCTTCTTGATGATCTCTAGCTAGGGTTGCTGTTTTGAAGTGCTACGGTGTGAAATCGAACGTAGAGGATAACCTGGGTTTGTGATTATCCGAGCTAAGAGTGTTAAATCGATGTCGGCACGTCGTGTTTGCCTTGCGAAGAGG
The DNA here is from genome assembly GCA_021018995.1 of Chloranthus sessilifolius. Classification (NCBI taxonomy): domain Eukaryota; kingdom Viridiplantae; phylum Streptophyta; class Magnoliopsida; order Chloranthales; family Chloranthaceae; genus Chloranthus; species Chloranthus sessilifolius. The sequence continues at coordinate 23,385,552 of CM037597.1, read as the reverse complement.
TGTGCTATCGCTATGTGTTGAAGTGGAGTCACACATATGCTTTTTCCGAGTCGTAACGATGACAAATTCGTAGTTTCGAATTCAAAACCCTCTTCGAATCGCAATTGTTGAGAACCCGAAGGCGACACTAAAAGAGGTAAGTTATTAGGTTTATTGAAAGATTTAAGACCTAATAAATATGTAGATGCAAGTGTAGAATTATTAAGGATTAAAGATGAAAATAGGTCAAGATTAATGATCGGCATTGATAAGAAACTGTCATATTTGATCGATCAAATTAGGTATTTGTTCGATCAAATTTGGAATTGATCAATTAATCTTGAAGATTGATCGATCAAATTATATATGCTTTTATAGAAACAAAAAATGTATTTTCTGAAAGTTCATGCCCGATAGGATTGATCGATCAAATTTAAAGATTGATCGATAAATATGAAAATTGATCGATCAATATGAAGGATTGATAGATCATTTGAAAAATGATCGATCAAGGTTGAGATTGACCGATCAATGTAAAAATTGATCGATCAATGTGATAGTTTGATCGATCAATGAGGTAATTGATCAATCAATGTGATGCTTTGATCAATCAATGTGAAAATTGATCAATCAATGTGATGGTTTGATCGATCAATTGAGAAATTGATCGATTAAACAAAGAAGTTGATCGATCGAAATTTCTTATGTTATGTGTGGGTTAATATGAGAGATTGATCGATCAAATTAGGTATTTGATCGATCAAATTGAGAATTTGATCTATCAAACAAGGAGATTGCTCGATCAAATGTCATGTTTTTGCTGTTTTGGGTTTTATGGGGAAAATATTACTAGACGTTGTACCAGTGGATGTCCTGACATCTCTGATAGTTAGTATACTATATTTATGGTCTAGGAAGAGACCATGATGCTTTAAAAAACTTTGAATTTGCTTAGAAAGGTCTGATATGAGGTAGAAGAAATTCAATCGAACTTGTATTTATTTTTTATCTCATGGGTTCATAGCTTCTGTGTTCTGACGCATGTTCTGATTTTATTTTTCAAATCATGTCTTGCATATGAATGAAAGTTTCATTACCTCTGATTTCTATTATCTAATATCTGTCATCTGAATCCTGTTATTTGATATCTGTTTCCTGTTATTATGATATGTATGTATGCGATTTTAAGTTTCATCTGACAAATCCCACCGACTCGGTGATATATCCGTGATCGGCACGGCGGGATATTCGTGCATCTGTCTTAGAAAATTCTCGGTACAATTGCAGTCCTTAGATGAGGCATTGTTGCATTCATGAAATTATTCATTGAACGACGATGATCGGGGTTACCCATCGACATACATCTGGCTACCACGTGCTATATTCAAGGGAGTTACTTAAGTATACTATTTTAAGTCATTTAAATACTGTATGTATAACATTTTGAAAACTCTGAGGATAAAATCTGTTGTTTGACATTTTACATTTGTTATGTTATTTTAAAATCCAGCATCTGTCATCTGAGAAATTTTGTCTGCATTATCTGATTTAATCATTTGTTTTGAGTTAAATTTTGGATATCATGATTTACAGTTTTATATGCAAATTTAATTGAGTTTCTTCTATTGAACTTAGATGATTAGCTCACTCCTGACTCTGTGTCATAAGTTCTGAGACTCGGGCGCCAGTCACAGAGAGCGACCCAGATTATCATCCTGAGTCAGAGGCTGGGGAGGAGGATACAAATATACTTGCCGACAAGTTTTATCCCTAGATAGGGTAGTTAGTTGTGTATTTTGTTCTGTATCTGTATCTGTCTTTTGTATTATTGTAGTTCTGGTGGCCACTGTTTTGTATTAAATTCTGTAATTATTTTTAGTTATTATTGTATACATCTTATAGGAACCACTGTTGGAAATTATTGATTTTGTGTGATGGATGTTCATCACCGTTGGTTTTTCTTTATTCCTATTTTTGGATGTATATTTTTTTTGATATATATACATGTTGATTTCTTCTTTTAATGTCGTATATGATGACTCTATTTGCCTCTTTGATAGCGTCTGCTCTGATTTTCGCTAGATAAACATACATTTTTTGTTTTATTCTAGGTGATGAGTACTGAAATATGATGATATTTCACCCCTAAATACCTATATTTAGTTATCCGATGAAGGCTATCTGATGAGAATTATTAGATTTGAAGTGTTTCATGTAAATACAAGCCAAGTGTGGAAAACAGCCAAAGAATTATGAAAATAATGTCAAAACACTGTAACTTTAGGTCATCGAGAACTTGGTGCGACTTGCGGCTAAATTTAGACCCTCAAGATGGCCGAATTATGAAATTGTCAAAACACAAAAGTTGTAGATCTTTTCTTCATCTTTCCAACGGTGTAAGAATCACCTCAATCCGAGTTCGGGATAGAAAGTTATGACTAAAATACCAAAATAATATCTGATACAAAAAGTGTGCTGAAATTCACGGATTTCTAGGGGACGATTAATCGAGGAGAAGGAGAGTCTGACACGGAATTGACTAATTTAAAGCTGATTTTGAGCCTCTTTTGTAGGGTCGACGCATCGACCCTATTGGTCGATTAATCAACCCTAAATTGACGACCGAGAATCTATTTAAAGCGACTCAAACACTTCGAGGGAGAATGAGAAATTAGGGAGATAGGAGATTAGAGTTTTAGTTTTTTGCTTTTCTTTTTCATAGTTAGACATAGAAATAGGGAGTTTTTATTTATTCCTTTTTGAGAGCTTTGTTCCTTTAATTTCCAGTACTCATTCCTCCTGTTTATTATATTTTTGCTCAAGTTTATTCCTGCATTATTCTCGTTTCTGAAGACCATCGTACTTTTGGATCAAAGTAATTTCTTTTGAAGTTGAGATATTTTTAATTCATTAAATTAATGTTATTTTCTCTTCCTTATTTATTTATGTCATTTAATTGCAATATATGTGGCTAAATTCATAAGGATGTGGATCTAATGATTCCCATCCGAGGGATGTACTTTTAATAATATAAATTTAGGATTAAAATATGAGATCTTATTTTATGATTGTTGTGCTATCAAGAACGGATGAAATTCCCGCCACTAACCGAGATCGCGTGTGCCGAGCCATGCCCGGGATCTCAGATCTGTGACGGTAATTTTACCCAATCATTGTTATATGGTCTTTTTGCTTTCATCGTGTGGATCTAATTACGATTATCATCCGAGATCGAGTGTGTCGAGCCATGCCCTGGATCTTGGATCTATAATGGTAATTTTATCTTAATTACTCCCTAATCTGAAATCGAGTGTGCCGAGCCATGCCCTTGATTTCAGATCTATGGTGGTATTATTGTTAAAAATTTTACCCACTTTGGGGATGATTTTTATTTGAACCTGAGATCAAGTGTGCCGAGCCATGCCCTTGATCTCAGATCTATATATGAAAATCATCTAAGTCCTAATTGCAGGGATGCAACGTGGAACCTATCGAGGTTTTTGACCATTTATCTTCCATAAAAGATATTTGTTCTCAATAGTATATCTCATAGTTTAATCCGTAGATTTGTATTATGGGAAGAACGGACCAAAGATGGGAGGATTTAGTATCTTCATCTTTATCTTTATTTTTGAATTATCAGTTAAGTTTTAGTTTGTAGTCAGTAATTATCATCTCATCAAACCACCTAAATCATAAGACTGGTAGAATATTGTTAGATCTTAGTAGATTTCTGGAATTGCTTGTCTTTTTAGATCTTTCAAAATTAATCCTTGTGGGAACGATCTCGTACTCTGCACCCACTATATACAATCCGATTCGTGCACTTGCGAGTAAAATATCACAATTAAAATATCACATCACTAGGGATGATCAGATATGATCCTGATGGCATGAGTTTCCAAGTGCGAAAATCCGAGCTGTCACAAAATTGGTCGAGTTACTTGAAACTCGCCCGAGTTACTCAAGAAATTTTAAAATCTAGTTTCTCTGTTGAGTTTGCTTAACTCGGACTAGGGTGTGGTGTGGGCTATGGGGTGTCATACTAACTGGGTTGAGAGTCGGGCCGGTGGGCCCATCTTAAATCTAAAAAAAAGCGAAGAATAAATTGGTTTTGAGGTTGGGGGCCATGCCCCCTCTCAGCCCCCCTTCCCTCCATCTCTGCACCTGATACGCATCCCAAGAAATGATTTGAGAATTACATTTGGTGTACACATATAATCCAATTTATTTTTGGGATGTGTGCCGCTTGAAATCAAATTATGATTATGCGACGAAAACCAATCTTTATCGTCTGATTCAAGGCAATCAATGGTTTAAAGCATGTCGAATCTATGTTAAGAGGAAAAATTTTGAGTTGTAAATAAGGTTATTTTTTTTAATAGGACTAAGACAAACTTTAACTCATGAAAATCTAATATCTTCGCTGGTTCTTATTAATTCTGCCTTCAAATTACAAAGCGATGAGGTTTTTCTAACGCTGGGGTCGCTTCCTTGAATCCAAATTTTTAAGTTTGCATTTTCTTTTGGATCAATGGGTGTGAGAATCAAGCAACATCGTGTATCAAACACTTTTTAGCCATTAGATCCCATCAAAGCTGATTACTCGCATCAACTATTCACTATAGGATTCAATGACTAAGAGGTAGGGATGCAAGTCCCAAATCGAACCCCCATATCGAACCAAAAACCGACGATCCCGAATCGGACTGATAACTAAAAAACACCAAACTGATTCTGATTCGGTTTAGAGTGGCAAAAACTGAAAATCGAGAGGATAGGATGAGTAAACCAAAAAATATAGAAGAAAAACCGAAAAGACCGAGAAAATTCATTAAAAAAATATATAAAATAGGTAAAATACCCACGCCGAACCGAAAAAAACCAAAATATTTCTGTTTCGGTGTCGGTTTCAAAAAAAAGAAGAAAATCCCGAACTGAACCAAAACCGATTCAATTCGGTTGGTCTGGGGTGTACCGAGCCGAATACTGAAAAAATTAGCATTGCTTCGGTTCGTTACGCAGAAATTGCATCCCTACTAAGAGGTGCGTCATCACCTTATGCTTCTTTTGAAGTCTGCTTTTTTGCCCATCTTTCTCAAAAGAACAAGAAATGTCTAAAAACAAATTTTCCAGTCTTCTAATAATCACCACCATGGATCAAAATTTTAGGCGAAATCGAAACTGAAACCAAAATCCAAATTGTCGTTGGAGAAACCAAAATCCAAATTGTCTTCTAATAATCACCACCATGGATTTTGGTTCTGTCATGCCCGAAACCGAAATTCAACCCGAAATTTTGATCCTTGATCACCACTCACCAAATCCCTCCAAAAGTTTAATTGCCAAAAAAATCCGGCAAAAGTCGGCATTGGAGAAATATTTGGGGAAAAATCAAAGAGAGTAAAAAATAAGGAAAATAATTTAAAAAATGTAATTTTTTTTCAAAAATATTAAAAATCACGATTTATTGAAAGAATAGTGAATTATTCGTACATTTAAAAAAAATACGAATTTGTGCAAAAATCACGAATAATTCAAAATTGATTCGCAGCACCACAAATTCACAATTATCTGACAAATTTTTGCAAAAAATTCAGAAAATTTGTGAAAATTTGGTTACTGTTGCAACCTAGAGTCAGAAATTCTGGAAGATGAAGGTTATTAATGATTAAAACTTATTTGAATTAGTGGGCCGACCATTTGGGCTAACTGTTTGGGCTAACTATTTGAGCTGACTATGGACCTTTGGATAAGGGAGCTAAGTGTGTCGGCTTCATTAATTTGGGCGCCAGCATGAAGGCATGACGGCCTTGGAACTGGACATTTGGCTAGCAAGAAGAGGGGCGGACCTTATAGCTAGTTGTGTAGCGCGTGTGTGCAGAGGCACTTGACGTTGCGACCCGTGCATGTTTCCCTTATGCATGCTGCGATCTAGTGTGGTGACTAGACGCGTGATGGGCTTGGAATGCGATGCTCTGCATAGGGGCATGCGACGTGGTGCCAAAAGGGCACGCGACGTCCTGCTGCAATAAGGCAAGTAATACGGTGCTCCGCGTAAGGACACGCAATGTGGTGCCAAGAGGACACGCGACGTGATGCCAAGAGGGCACGCGAGATCCTGGTGCCATAAGGCATGTGAGGCTGTGCCATGATGGCACGTGATGTGGTGCCAAAAGGGCATGCGATATCTAGCTTGTATGACAAGCGATGCGGTGCCAAGAGGACACGCGACATCCGGGTGCAATAGCGACCCGACATAATGCCGAGTGGGCACGAGACACAGTCACGACTCGGACATGATGCGGTGCCACGAGGGTACGCCATGTGGTGCCACGAGGGCACGCGAAATGAGGTCATAAGGGCCTTGATGAGTAGTGAAATATGATGATATTTCACCCCTAGATACCTACATTTAGCTATCCGATGAAAGCTATCTGATAAGAATTATTAGATTTGAAGTGTTTCAGGTAAATACAAGCCAAGTGCAGAAAACAGCCAAAGAATTTTGAAAATAATGTCAAAACACTACAACTTTGGGTCATCGAGAACTTGGTGCTACTTGCAGCTCAATTTGGACCTTCAAGACGGCCGAATTATGAAATTGTCAAAACACAAAAGTTGTAGAGCTTTCTGTCAGCTTTTCAACAGCGTAAGAATAGCCTCAATCCAAGTTCGGGACAGAACGTTATGATCAAAATACCGAAGCAATGTCTGATACAAAAAGTGGGTTGGAATTCACGGATTTCTGGGAGCTCGATGCATCGACCCTTTTGGTCGATTAATCGAGGACAAAAAAGTGTCAGACACAAAACTGACACTTTAAAGCTGATTTTTAGGAACTTTTGTAGGCTCAATGCATTGACCCTTTTTGGTCGATTAATCGAGCCACAAAAAGTGTCAGACACGGAACTGACACTTTAAAGCAGATTTTCAGGGATTTTTACAGGGTCGATGCATCGACCCTATAGGGTCGATTAATCGACCTTGAATTTTCGCGTTGGGATACTTCCGCGACGTGAGTATTATTTAAAGCCAAACCAAATACTTCGAGAGGACAGTTTTTTTTAGAGAATTTTTGAGGATTATTATTCATTATTATTATTTTTGGTTTTAGACTCCTTATGGCATCTTTTCAAGGGTTCTTCTTTTCTCATTCTTCTAGGGATTGATCTGGGTAAATTGTACTTAGGATTTGCACTGTCTTTTTTTTACATTCATAGATTGTATTTAGGAAAAGACATTGTAACCAAAGATTTTTTGGAAGAAATGAAAAATGGAATGACTTTGAATAAACAATGAGATCATACACCAAAGATGAGAGGCTAAATCAGTTGATCGGGGAAGATGCGATCCCCAGATAAGTACCCATATTTATGATTAATACCATAGTCTATTATGTCATCATGGAATCGTTTTGCTCAAAGTTTTTGTTATTGAAAATATATTGAATGCTTGTTATGACCGTTGATTGCGCGTATCAATGGCTATAATGATCTAGATGCAGAGCGACTATGTGTTTACTGTTGTGATCTAAACATCATGAGATACGCTATGCTTCTTACATGACTTATACCGCAATGATAGGCTGAGTCATTATTTTTAGATAGGGTATACCGGATTGATGATCATATTTTATTACGAATCATCTCTATAGCTGAATGATGGTGTGAATGATGCTTTAATGAAACTGTGGTTTTAATGGTAGAAAAGGGGTACAAATCTGGGGTAGCATATTCCTTGATCATATTTAAATATTGTTCTTAGATTCATCAGTAATTAGTTGTTTAGATTAATTAATTTATTTTTCTTGCATTTAGGAAAAGTGTGATAAATTTTTGGTAAATTGAATCTGCCCTTTGGTACTTCCTTGGGGATGCTTTTAAATCTCTGAAAGAATTAATTAAAATTCATGTTTCCCTGTGGGTTCGACACCCTTGTTCTTGCCATACTGCAATATATCTTGTGCACTTGCAAGGGTTACATTTAAAATCGATCAGGCCTCGCGACATGATCGCGACACAGATAGAGGGTCTCGCGACATGGTCGCGATAATTAATGCCAAATCGCTATATTTGTAGGTGTGTGTCACGGGTAGAGGGCCGTGTGCTATGGTGGTATGCCAAACTAATAGGTTTGAGGTTTTTCTGCTGGATAGCTCAAGTTGGTGTTTAGACTATACTTGGAGGAAGGGAGCTGTGGAGCTATTCTCCCACACATGGGGCCTTGCATTGTTAAAGAGACGCATAGGCCTTCTAGGATAGAGTGGGCCTAGAACGTCGCTGTAGCGATGCGGCGCTGCGGCAATGTCATGTGTCACTCAGGGTGAGGTTACCATGTGGCCCCGGGCCGGCGTCACGGTGCACATGGGTCGGTGACCTCACCAAGGTACTCAAGGGCTATGTGGGGTGCAGTGGTGCGTGCTAGCTGAGGACCTGATGTGGACGTGTGCTGGTCGCGTGGGCCACATGTAATGCTTAGTTTGGATAACATGAAAAGCTGCATGCTACTTCAAGTGTGCTGGTCGTGTGGGCCACACACGAGGCTTTGTTTGGATAGCATGAAGAGTTGCTTACTACTGCAAGTGTGCTGATCGCATGGGCCACACATGATGCTTGGCTTGGATGACATGAAGAAATATATGCCACTGTCTTAAGCGAAGAACTAGTGTAATGTACAGAGTGAAGCTGGGCAGGCCAGCGGCACTGAGGTGCTGACATGTGTGTCGCGAGTAGACACAATGCGTTGAGATGGTTTCCCTCGGGTGAAGGCAATCATGAACGGGAGTTCCCGTCTTCTAGGCGGGTGGTATCAGAGTGATGGTTGGATAAGTTGGTCTCGATGTGCATGATAGTGAGACGTTGCACGAGTGTAATAGCCAGTGTCAAGTTGTGCCTTGTGAAAACTGGTATTTGAGTTAGGCTGGCCTCGCTGTAGCGGCAACGAGGCGCCACACGGGCGTCGAAAAAAGTTATCCCGTGACATAAGGATCAACTTAAGTGTACGAGCTTCACACCGAAACCAAACCTTATGGATAAGTAGATAAGAACTATCACCCAAATGGGTGTATGTGTTTAGCAAGGGAACCAAACCCCTTTTAAAATAAGGAGCAAACACATCAAATGGGTGTATGAGCTTAACATAGAACCCAACCCATGTATTTAAGTGAAACTTCCTTTGGAAGTTTCATTTGTTGTAAACGAAGAGAAGAGAAAGACGAGAAGGCTCCATTCCCTAATTTTGTCGCAATCTCCCTCGCAAAGTTCTTTGATTCTTTAATTGATGAGCGCATCGAGTTTGCGGCGTGACTACGATCGTATGGCGTGAGAAAACCCTCTTTTGATTTCGAAACCCTCTCGCGGGCTAGATCACGTGGATCGAGGAATTAACCACTTAAAAGTGAGAAAAGATATGTTAAATTGTGGTTTATAGATGTGTTAAACATTAGTTACGATATGAGTTAAAGAATTGAAGGAAATGATATAAATTTGAGGAAAAATGAGATAAGAAAGAAGAAGCCCGTGTGGCTGTGTCTGTCAAAATCGATCGATCGAATTTATAATCGATCGATCGATTTTGGTAGAACAGAAATAGGTTGGTTTTCAGAAGGAAACCGATCGATTGAAATGGACTTCGATCGATCAAAATTTGTCGATAGGCTTAATTTAATGCCGACAGGTTTCATGTAAAGTTGACATGATTGTGATGTGAAGATGAGTTGGTTTCTGAGTAAACCGATCGGTCAATTTAAGAATCAATCGATCGATTGATTGTGAAACCGATAGATCGAGTGTGGGACTGATTATACAAACAATGATTTGCATGTTTTTCTGAAGAAATCGATCGATCGAAATGTGTTTCGATCGATCAATTTTGAAAATCGATCGATCAGATTGGGATTTGATCGATCGATTTGGCCAGTTTCTGGCAGATTTTTGTTTTTGAGGAAAATAATTTGGTGTGTTCTAGGTTGTGATCAAGGGGACGTGATGAGAATGTCGCCTCGATAAGGAATCTTTGTTTTGACTTCAAGTTAAGGTGGGGAAAGTTCCATATATAATTGTATTTCTAATTTAATTTCATAGATGTTTGATATGATCAAATAAAATGAGATAAATTTTGATATGAACATAAATTAATATTTGAACTTGTTGATGTTTAAAATTCGAATCCGCTTTTGAAAAATAATTGGTGAACTTGAAATTTAAATATGAGTGATGAACTTTATTTATATGATTTCGAAACTTGTATTTCGTTTGATACCTAACTTATGACAATTGCGATGAGGTAAGCACAATGCACAAAGTTGAATATGTATATGAATCTGAACATAAATCGAATATAAACTTTGAATCGAACTTATAAGTTAAATTTGAATCAAATGATAAGTCTTGTTATCAAGTAGACTGCTATGACGGTATATATGTACGCCCTTCGACCGCTTTGACGGAATTTACGTATTCTTTTGGATACTTTTATTCTATATACGTCCCTTGACTGCTTTGACGGGATTTACGTACTCCTTTGGACACCTTTGTATCTATATACGCCCTTGGACCGGTTTGACGGGATTTATGTACTCCTTGTGATATCTTCGTATCTTTGTACACCCTTGGACCGCTCTGGCGGGATCTATGTATGCCCTTGGACCGCTCTGACAGGATTTACGTACGCCTTAGATCGCACTCTCCGTGAATTGAATTATAAGTCAAGAAAATTGAAGTGGACCGCTATGGGCAGATTATGTGTATGTGTGGACCGCTATGGGCAGATTATGTGTGTCTGTGGACCACTATGGACGGATTATAATTACACTGTGGGCCGCTAGGATATAATCGAATTGGCATGACGACATATCCGTGAATCAAACTATGTAAACTAGGAAAGTGAATATAAATCGAACTCAGTAAATCAAGATAAGACATGTACGTGAATTGAACTCAGTAAATCAAGGATAAGACGTGTAAGTGAATGTAAGTGAACTCAGTAAATCAAAGATAGAAAAATACTTTTGATAAGAAAATACCTTTGAAATCGGTTTGCCTTTGAAATCAGTTTGCCTTTGAAATCAGTTTCGATTTTGATAAGAAAATGCCTTTGAAATCAGTTTGTCTTTAAAATTAGTTTCAGTTTTAATAAGAAAATGCCTTTGACATCTTTTAATAAGAAAAATGTCTTTGAATTCAGTTTCTATTTTGAATATGAAAATGTTTTGATCTTTGTCTTTAAATCTATGCATGACTGATGAGATGTATATTGGTATTAGTTTTCTCTACTGAGCTTAGACTGTTAGCTCACTGCGACTATACGTCACAGGTATACACTTGTCAGGATATCGAACTTGAAGATTGATAAGATTTTCGGGATCGTAGATTTAGTACATAGTGGATTTTGGTAAGTTCGGGCTTGGTACATTCGTGCTATTATACATGTATGGTACACCACTGTTAGGTGATGGTTGGCCACCACCGATGGTTTGTTTTAGGTTATTGTTTATGTTGGATATTAGATCTTAAAATTTTAATTATGTCATATGTATTATCTGCTTTGATTTTTCGCATGTGTGCGGATGTACCAAGTATTCTGTATCAGATTGTGATTTACGATTTGGCGTTTCGGATTTCCCCATTTGGTTTTGGTGTAAAGTAAAGAAAAAAACTATCTCAGAAAATTCAGGTTGAGAAAATTTGGGTTGTCACAGAATCGGATTTCCGGTCCTACCTCATCTGGTGCCCTTGGAAATCAGAGAATCTTGACTTTCTTAATTTTCACTTTTTATAGCAAAACGTGTAGTCAAAATTCTCCTATTTCCAAGAGCAATGGATGGGATATGACTGGAAATCCACTTCTACTTAGTAGGACCTAACCATTGCCCTTTTATCTATATGGTTAACAGGGTGTCAAAGGCAGAATCTTGTATCAAGTGCCTCAGAGCTACTGACTCCCATAAAAAATTGAATGCCAGACTTTTGAGGGCCCTGAAAACAGTGAAATTCAGTTATTGACAGAATATTTGATGGCAAAAAATTCACTGTCCAAAACTCTAAACACTTCCATGACTGAAAACTTTTCTCAAAAGTTTTTTATGCTCATCATTTGGTTAAAAAAGGTCGTACCCAATGCCAATGACGGAGTGAGAAAATAATAGAAGTTTTACAAATGCCCCCCCCCTCTTTTGAGAATTTTAACAATTTTCGGTGAAAATTGTCATTATGTGTAACAGCCGAAAAATCACGCTAAACTATGACCTCGGGATCCGTGCCCGATCGGTCATAGGTTTGACCAAATAGAAGTTCAATAGTCAGCATAGAGTGTAATGAGCGGATGTGATGTGATAAGTTGCGTAGCTATGTGGGGTGTGTTGTGAATCTGAAGTCACATACACCTATTGAGGTGCATGTGCTCAACACACAAGCTAGGGGGGGGATAAAAGGGTTTAATAACCCTAAAATCAATAGCTTTGGTTGTTGAGAGAGAAGTAAAGAAGAGAAAGAGAAGGAGAGCATAGTTAATGCAAGGAGTAAATACTAGTTGTGGAAGGGGGATTCGAGCAATAAACGTCGGATTCGACGCGAAGGATCCGCTAGAAGCAAAGCTGGAACCCTAGCCTTCCAACCACTTGATTTGAAATCAATTTGAGATTGATTCAAGGTAAATTTTTGTGAATAAAATGCATAGATTGTAGAGGTTAAATTGTAGTGGAAAATGGTTTAAATCATAGGATAATGGTTTAGAAAAATAGAGGAAAAAGTGTGGAAAAAGGTTGGGAAGAACAGCTTGAAAGGGGCTGAATCTGGCAATTTCGATTAATCGAAATTGGGTTTGATGTCGAAATTGGCCAAGAAGTTGAAAAGTCGAGAGGACCCGATTTGATTAATCGAATTGAAGTTCGACTTTGGATTTCGATTAATCGATTTGGGTATCGATTAATCGACTGGGAACCTCCAGTGGACCCCAGGGGCTGGAGGAAATGACTTGTGGAAAATCGACTAATCGAAATGGGATTTCGATTAATCGATTTCAATTTTCGATTAATCGATTTGGGATCGATTAATCGATTTTAGGAACTCGATTACTCGAATTGAGAATTGACTTGGCTAAACAGAGAATTTCGATTAATCGAATTAGGATTCGATTAATCGAATGAAAATCTCGATTAATCGATTTTAGAATCGATTAATCGATATTGACTTTCGATTTATCGATTTTTGGAAATTGATTAATCGAATCAGTTTCGATTAATCGATTTTGGAGTTCGATTAATCGACTGAGCTCATTTATGTTAACTTTTGAGTTTGACTTTAAGATTCTTGGAAGGTCTTGGACCTCCTTTATTGCATCTTTAGTGATGTGTTTCACATGTTATGTGGTACCATAGGTGGTACGTGTGAACTAATGCACAAGGAGCCACGTGTGACCTTGATGCATTGATCAAATGAAGACTTGAGGTAGAGAACACCTTGAACATGTACTTTATTTTACAAGAGCATGTATGTAGTGATATAGAATTCTAATTCAAATATTTATTGCTTAAGAATTGTGAAAAGTGTGTGTGAGTAACACCCATAAGAGCAAGTATAATGAGCCATCCCCAGGGGATGAAGAAGTAAAGAGATAAGAGCATCAGGTGTGATGCAAGTAAATGGATACATCCCAGGGATGTATCCAAGATTGAATCATGATTGATAGGGCCTAACTGATATAAGATAGCACATTTACACGGTGAATAACTATATGTAAGGCACCGATATTTTTGTTATTTGAGGTTTACGTGGCGGGATATCCATGACACGGCGGGATATCCGTGACTGTTGAAACCGTAGGCGGTGCGGAGGCTTATCCAGGTACGATAAAGCACACCCCAGGGGTGTTGATTTGAGACAAGTGAAACCCCGCCACCAATCCCCAGGGGAAAGGGGCTTGGGTACTAATTGTATTCCCAGGGAATACGTTAAAAGTGTCTATATAGATGACGGTGATGGGTATCTCATCGGGGCTCGATGCTATATTGCTCGGGGATTACTTAAGTTGAAAGTTTAAGTTTTGCTTTAGGCTTTTTCAGCATCATTCATGAATAAATGAAAACATAAATAATTACCAGTAAAATGCAATGCCTTTAAATTGTTTTCATCAATAACTGCATAGACACATCATGCATGACATATCATGGAATATATGTGAGTAATAATTTATATGTTCAACTGTGTTTTGTTCCCTATTGAGCTAGGATGTAGCTCACCCAATAGACTATACGTCGCAGGTCCACTACTAGCAGCTGCCGAGGTTTCAGGAGACGCTGACCCCGGTGAGTTGGACCCTGCTGCCAGTGAAGATTTGGAGCCACCTCCTGAGGACTTCTTCTAGAGGACTCCGTTGTGCCGCTTTAAGGGCTTTTTGATAGAGATTTGTACGGCTTGGTATGTCAAGCCTTGTTTTGGTTGAACAATGTATATATTGAGTTTGAGATTATTCTTTTGGGGCGAACCATCCGTGATGATTGCTATCATCGATGGTTCGGATCGGTTTTCCATTCATGCAGAGGCATGGGGGTAGAACTGTCTTTTGGAGAACTGCTTTAATATAGATTTAAATTTCGCAATTTCGTTTATTATTTTATTTTATGCTTGATATACCAATGTTCCGTGCATAGCTAAGGGGCACAGTCAAGATGATCGTGCTGATGGCACGGGTTTCGGAGTGCCGAAATCCGGGCTGTCACATTATGGATCAGACATTGATGAATATTGGTACGGGTACGTGATTATGTATGTCTGGGCCTTGTAGCTAAGAAAAAATATATATTTTATGTAAAATAAAAAATAATTATAATTTTTGTCAATTTAAATGAGTAGTTTGAGTCAACTCGGTCGAATTATTTGGAACTTGTCCGAGCTACTCAGCAAATTCGAAAATTTAGTTTCTCTTTGAGTCTGCTTTAAATTCTATCAAGTCGAGTTGACTCGGTCTAGGGCATAGTGTGGGACCGGGAGGGGGGGGGCATACTAAAGCTGGTGGGCCCATCTTAAATTTTTTTATTTTTATTTTAAAAAATTATCATCGTTTTTTCCTTTCAGATATTTTCCCCTAAACTTTCTGGATTTATCAAAATTTTCCAAATTTTAACCTCGCCGAACTATTGCCGAACTCTGATTTAGTGACTATGTTTTAGAGAGGGTGAATCCAAGACTCACAGGTTGGAGTCATCTTAATTATATAAAATATAAAAAGGGAAATGAAGAATTGAATATTTTCAAATAGTTTCTTAATATGTTGAACAAATTTAGGTTTAGCAAATGGGGGAAAGCATAATGTCGAAGGTTGACTCAATCAATGAAGATCTACTGGGTTCACAACTTGTTAGGTACTAGCTGGACCGCGTAGAATGTGGTATTATGATGATGAAGGCGCCAACTCGGATACTGGTATCAGTCGATGGAAGACCAATACGAATTGGCTGATACAGAGTTGTATTGGTGTAATTTAAATAAAAATAAAAATGGGAAGTATCGGCCGATACCAATAAGGGCCCATATTGGTCGATACCAATACCTGACTTGATATAAGATACATAGCGGCGCTGATTCGTATTAGTTTGCCGAAAAATCGATACGTATCGGTATCGGCGGATACTTGATACCTTGATGATGATAGTGAAATGAATCATCATCATCATAACCCTGTTATCCCATCTATTTGGGATCTATTTGTCCACTCATTTCTGATCATTATTAAGCTTTCGGTAATTTCATAATCCTTCATGCCTTTCTCACTCTTTTCCTCCAAGTGTTTCCTAGTCTCCCTCTTCTCCTCCTTGTGCTTGTAGTCAGAGTCACCAAATTCTCTGAATAATTTGCATATTTAAGATTCAGTGAATTGATCATGAATTATTCATGAATTTATGAAAATTCATATGTTTTCAAAAAAATAGCAAATTTCGCGAATAATTCAATAAACCATGATTATATATATGCCTATTTTTCATTAAGGTTTTCATCATTCTTCACAGCAAATGTATCTCTTCATCTCTACATCTATTTCATATAACTCCAACATTTCTACAGTTAGTTTTTTCCCTTGCAAAGAGGAAAGAGTTTAACATTTGTTATTGTATTTGAGACTGCAATTGTTGATATCAAAGCTTTTTCACCATTCAGATCAACAGAAATTTTCAATAATCAAAAGATTAGGAACCATAATTTTTTTTTAAAAAGTGAGATTTCTGAAATATGGTCCATTTAAGAGGAGGCACATCGATTAGATAGTCTGGATCGATGCTCGTAGTGAGCCTACTGGATGGAAGACTGGTTAACTCTACGATATCCATGCCGGATAAAATCCCTTCACTAAGAAACCGGGAGGAATACTCGAGAGTCATCCAAAGCACATGTTGCTCCAATGTCGAAACTGTTCATCACATGCACAATTGTCTAATCATAAACTAGCAGAAGTTACTAGTTTTATATGCAATCTTAAACAAATAATTCCAACATAACTGTAAATTGAGCAATTGAGAAAGATAAAGAAGCAGAGAGAAAGAGTGATGACAATGAGGATGATGGATGAATGATAGCAATGACAATGATAATATGACAACTTAGTTGAGAGAAACAAGCTTCTAAATAAAGATCAGCTCCAGTAGTAAACTATAGAAACTAGGAAACTTGTTTCTCTCTCTATAGATACCTACATTTCTCAGTTCCTGTTTATTCACATCGGTTCAAGCATTTAACCAAGCTAATATAACAATTATTGTAGAATAAAACGATTTCTCAAAGTTTAGCATCCATTTTTCGTTTGGGCAAGTATTGATTGGCAGCGCTCCCAAACAGAAAATTTAAAAATTTTTTATACATAAAATATGTAATCCAACAAACAATTCTGGACCATTTGTTGCAATGTTGGATTCAACGACTGAGGTTAGGTAAGAATATTTCTATTTAAAGTTGTATTAGACTTGTCTAAGGCAAGGTGTAAAAAGAAGAGGTTTTTTTTCTCTGTTTTGGATCGGTATATTGATATCATATTAAAATGAAATAAAAGTACATACCTGGGCAGCCAGCAAGGAACTGGGAAACCACCAAATTAAACACAAACAAAACCCCATCCTAGAAACAAAACCTACCCAAACTCTCAAGACCACCATACCCAAGCACTCAAACTAAAAACTCACCCCGAGCCCATTATAGAGCCCACCCCAAGGATATACCTCCCCTGCAAGTGTGAAAAAGGCTAAAAAAGCAGGCAATTCCCATCAGACTCCTCCCCCTTATGCTAAGCAAACGAGTTATTGCAGCCATCCTGCTCCATTCCAACACTAGCTTCCTAATATTTTTCACCATCCCCACCGGTTTCTTTTTCGGTTAAAGACCCTATTATTCCTCTCATTCCACAGAGCCCACATCACAGGTAAGGCTAAAATATGCCAAACATCACCTTTATCCCCATCTAACAACACCCCTTCCCAAGCAGCAAGAAGAGCACTACAGTCCTCAGGAAAACTCAAGACATATAAAAAAGCAGAAGAACAATACACCACCTCTCCAGGAACCCAACAATGGATGAAAAGATGATATTTCGACTCTTCCATCTGAAGACACACAGCGTATCTATTTCTAAGATTCATGGCTCTTCTACCCAACTGTCTAAAGTGAGAATTCTCCCCCATCCCACACTCCAACCGAAAATTTTGATCTTTGATGGAACGCGAATTCTCTAAATCTTACTCTAAACATGATGAGGTAACCAAGATTATGTAAGAACATTGCAAAGGGATTTCACCGAGAATATATCTTTAGATCTAGGATTCCAAAGGTGGAGATCTCTAAGAAACGAATTCCGATCTCTTCTCAAACCTCGAAATGCCAGGATCCCAAAGAGCTCTCTTAACCTTGCCCCTCCCCAACGGAAGGCCCAAATAGCTGAAGGGCATTTCTTCAATTTGACAGCCGATGCTATCAGAAAATCTTTGCACATGCTGATGCTCCACCCTAATCCCCAAAATTTTACATTTATGGAGATTGACCTTCTGTCCCAACATCGCTTCATAGATAGTGAGAACATCTCGCACCTCCTGCACATCCACGTCTGAAGCATTACAAAATACTCTAGCATCATTTGCAATATGTAGATGAGTGACCATCGGCCCATTTCTTGAAGTCTTGAAACCTTTTAAGGCAATTGAAATAAATAACCTAGGTTAGCAGATCTAGGCTAGGTTAGATCTATGTTACAAACCCTAAAAAGAAATCAAAATTGGGACACATTAGAGACATCTAGGGCTTCAAATTTGGAGGTTTTAATACAAAACCTCTAAATTTGGACCTAAAATTTCAAGATCTACCATATTTATGAGTAGATCTATTATAAATAAAGATAAAAATGTAAGAAAATGGAGAAAAATAACCCTAAATGATGGAACACATACCTTTTGTACGATTTCCGGCGAGGCGACGGCGATCCCGAGCGTTTTTGGGTGGTGGTTTTGACTTTTGAGTCTCCGGTGCTTAGGAGCGAAGAGGAGGAAGAAAGAGAAGAGAAGAGAAAGAAAATAAAGAAAAAGTGGAGAAAATTGGGATAAAAAGCCCAAACCCGTGTTTGCAAGTCGCTGGGGCTCACTTTAATTTTTTTTCAAATTATCGCCGATAATTTCAATTTGGCTATTTTTTGGAGTGCCCGAGAAATAGCCTATTTATCATCTCGGGCACCCCAAAAACCAATACGTATCAGGTGATACATGTCAGTTTCGTCTGAGATTTTGATCTATGAATTGAATTGATATGAATCTCCATCGACGTAGCCCACATTAGGTCACGTAGTTTTTGTGTTGTGGTTTGAGCGTTCTTCGATCGATTTTTTCTTCTATTTTCCATCACAGGCAATGCATGCTCAACAACTGAAAAAGAAACAACTACTTTTTACCAATCAAAATAAAATTTTCATCAACTGTATCTTTAGACTTCAAAAATAGCATCTTTACCTAAAGGTCCATCTTTTAGTTTTGTTTGGGTAGGCATTAACATCTTCTCATTTTTTTGGCTGAATTTTGGATGATCTGTGCATATGAACAGTCAATAGGGCTCCTCTGGTGCCATTAAAAAAAAACGCCTGTAAATAATAAAACCCTAATTCATAGTTGTGAGTAAGATGGAAGTTCAAAAATTCACCTGTTATTTCCAAGTTTTCAAAGAGATGAAACTCTGTTCCATAAGCTGTTTCAATTGCTAACGCATGGTTCATGGGATACCACTTTAGAACAACAAGATGGGATCTCAGCTTACCGTTCTAGATATTAAATTTCATTATACTCAAATACGGAAATGTGCTATTTACATTATTAAGTCATAAGCATATAAAATATAAGGATACAATCATACAAACAAAAAGATGGGATCTCAGCTTACCGTTCTAGACATTAAACTTGCTTATACTCAAATACGGAAATGTGCTATTTACATTATTAAGTCATAAGCATATAAAATATAAGGATACCTCTATTCGCTCCTACCAGATTACTGGTGGGCGTCTACACTGAAAACTGTTGATCGAATGGAATTAGATGATGGTAATCATTTTTCAATCCAATCTTCCACACAATGGATCTTGAGACCATGGGCGTCCTACCAGACGGTCAATTTTTTTATTTCATGTGGCATAGATCCCAAAAAGTGGCCATAAAATTACGGTTGAGCGTGATGTGTGTCATGTGATCTAAGGACTATTTTTTTGGGATCTGGGCTATGTGGAATAAAAAACTGACCATTTGATAGGACGGTGATGGTCTCAACGTCGCTTGTGTGGAAGAGTGGAATGAAAAACGATGACCATCATCCAATTCAACGCAGTCAATGGCTTTCAGTGTAGGCGCTAATCTTGTAGGCGCGACTAGAGGTACCCAAAATATAATTGGCTTCGTTTCAAAAAAGAGTACTTGAATCACTTTCCATTCACCTTATAAAAAAACAGAAGGTTCTTGAAAGCGTCACACATTAAATGAAATTTAGAGGGAAAGAACCTCCATTCACACCAGGAGTCTGGCATGAGTTGAGTGGAGTCTGGCATGAGTTAGTACAATCGGTTATATTGAAAGCATCCCTCATCAAGAAGCTACTATGGACTGTAATTGGATATGCTAGTATGGGTGCATCAATGTCTCTCTCTCTCTCTCTCTCTCTTATTTATTGTTTATAGGTAAGCTAGGATTGAACCTGCGACCTCAGGGTTGTGCATTGTCAACCTTCACTTTGAGCTACTGGCCCAACCCCAAGTAGCAGGACTATTCTACTTAGTGTGTCGCTCTCACTTCGGAATCTCGCTCCCGCTTCCGGCCATAAAGTTATACTAATTTTAAGCTTTGGAAGACGCTCCTGCTCCCAACCTACAACATGCTTCATGCCGCTTCCGGTAACTAAGGCCCAACCCTACACGGGTGCATCAGTGTCAAATTCCTATACCTCATCAATCATGGCTCCTGCAAGATTTATTCTGTAGATGGAATCACAAAGAATCAGCAGCGGTGATGATCATAAATGATGATTCATAAACAACCAATGCGAAGCAACTGTTCTTGGGAGGACGTGGAAATCCTATTATGCATGTAGCTGTCTTCCTTTTATAGAGTCCAATTGCCAATAGTCGTTGAAGGGCATTTGAGGAACAGAGAAGTCTGAAAACCTTCTGAAAAAATAGTATCATTATTGAACATAACAGTCCACTGCAAGGTTCTCCCTTCCGCACCCTTTAATTACCATCCGTTCCCCATTGACACCCTCGTAGATTAGCTTCTTTCTTTGATAAAAAGCGTGGACAATTCATAAATTTGTTTAGGCAACCCAGAAGTTGGAAAACATGCCTCTCTTGCCAAATGGTGTCATTCCGGTGGGGATATTAGCAGGTAATTCAAGTCCTCACTTTCTTTATAATATGACACTTTTTTGTACATAATAAACCATGTATCCTTGAGAAGCTCTAACAACCTTCTCACTAACTTGGATGATCCATGCATCATCACATTTGTACCATAATTTTCCCAAACGCAGATAAGTCACATAATGGCCTGACTCTAGCTTCCCCATATGTGAAACCACCGCAAGCACCTCAAATTCCGAAGATAATTCTGTGGACATGTCCATTTCAGTGCCCTCAAAAGCAAAAATCCGATTCCCAAACCTTGTTCTTACGATAGAAGAAGACAGGTAAGGTGTCATGTCTAAGGAGAAAGGGAACTGTAAGTGGCTGTCAATTTTTTTCAACGTTTTCCGGGTTAAGGAGTGCTCGAATCTTTTTATATGGAAACATAAGACCACGGGAAGCCTTCGAATCGACATCTGCTTCAACGAGTCCTGTCTTACTTGACAATTCTGACAGTATAATTTCTGGTCGGACCCCAACTTTTCGGGCCTGGTGAAGAGGTCAAGACACCCCACGAGGGTAGATACTCCGGGTTTTTTTCTCATTTTGGTCTTCTTTTCAGCTATTTCTGTCGATCCGGTATTCAGTTGCAAATCAAGAGATATGTCAACGCATGGATCATAAGTAGTCGAAGTGAACCCACAAATTGTACATGTGAGATCTGATCTTAGGACCCCAGAAAATACTCTATGAGCAATACAATGGCAGTCTCCATTACCTGCATTGGCAACACATTTTATCATAAACACTAGGATCACTATTGAATGAAAGGAAAATTATAAACAGAGGACAGATTTGTTGAGGACAAAGTGCAGGCAGATAACGTGGTGCGACGTGACTCTGCCTGCACTTTGTCTGCATAAAATCTGTCCTCCACATAACACTGTCCTTGAATGAAATAAGAAAGGGGGTAGTCGGATAAATATGCATTCAACTCCAACTGAGACAATTTAGGTATCAGAAGAAGATATGGTATTAGGTACCCGACCCGAGTGCCAGCTGTGGCACTTGGGCAATCTCCCTTCGTTCAACTGGTCAAGCTGCGGGAGCTACACTGCTATTTATGAGCAACAAATCAGTGGAAGATCACTTTTGACCTTTCACTGATTTGGGGCTCCAAATTATCTATGATCTACAGAGTCTGTTGGTTTTAGATTGACCTGAGTGCCACTGCTGGCACTCAGGTCGGGTACCTTATACCAAAGTATCAAACTCGGCACCGGTATCGGGAACCGGTCCATCATGGACCATTACATATCGGCTGATACGGATACTATATCACCGATACCGTATCGTTGTTTTTTTTTTTGGTTGAAAAGGCAAAATGAAAAAAATGAACAAATATTGTATCAGTCAATATCGGATGATACCGAGACATTATCGGCTGATAGTGATACTGATATCACCCCAATAACTGTATCGGGGCATTTCTCGGCGAAACCGATACATATCGCCAATACATATCAGTATCGGCTGAGTTTTGATACCATGACGTATACTAAGTATTTGAA
This sequence comes from Chloranthus sessilifolius, assembly GCA_021018995.1. Lineage (NCBI taxonomy): Eukaryota > Viridiplantae > Streptophyta > Magnoliopsida > Chloranthales > Chloranthaceae > Chloranthus > Chloranthus sessilifolius. The sequence goes on along the minus strand of CM037597.1, from coordinate 23,363,155 downwards.
GAATTCATCTCATTTGTGTATTGGAGCACCAAGAAAAGTCAAATGACCATTTGACTTGTATTTTGGCGCCCATCCAAACAGACCAGTAAGATATACTCACGAATGAGGAAGAGTAAACTTCATCTTAGTTGCAAAGTGGCAGCCATCTAAACAAGCCCGAAATCTCTTATTCAGTTATTGATTTGTAGTTCATAAATCATGAAAAGAAAATAGATCTTGGAGAGAACGCAATGTAAATTACCTTTATTTGAAGGACAGTTTTGCTCCTCTTTCTCGTGGATCCTGTCAAGCATTGAGATGAAGAACTCATGAGCGTCCTGCTGCTCATAACTGGCGAGATTTTCTGAATGCAGCCACCAACTGCAATGTAAAACAAGAATTTCGCTCACTTTAATAGTGCATTGCCATCATGGGTCAAAATTCCAGAAGAAACCGATACCTATTGCCCGACACGAATCGGCTTCGTAGAAGAACAGTTAGATACATTGAATGTATCGACCCATATATTTTGGTATGTATTGGCCGATACATACGAATGTATCGTCCGATACATAACAGTTTTGGAGCTGAGCGAAACGTACTGGAAAACTGAGATGTTGACCCATGATTACTAATACTCAACAACTTGTTCGAGGATTAGAACAAGGAACATTCAAGGTTATAGACCACATAAAATATTAGAGATGGAATTACAGCAGATATGTGATTCAATAATAAGGAATTAAAATATGTTCCGTGATAATTAAACTTAAGTCCAACTATTTCAGCATTAATACAACACAGCTCAAACTGAGTAGATAACATTTCTAAGAAATTTATCCGAACATATGACTATACCACTCCAGAAATTATTTCAAATGACTGTTTTATTACAAGACAGTATCAATTCAATTTGAGAATACAAAGGCGGAAATTATCAGAATTATATATCGAAAAAAGGGATTACAAAAAAGGAAAAATGCCAAATTGTTTTCACAAAATTACTTTGGATTAGATGCCCTTAATATTATGTTCACACATAGCAAAATATATTTTTTATAGACACAAAAACTAGAGGGCAAAGTGTCAAAATGCATGTTAAAGTGTTAGAATAGTCCCACATTGCCTGTGGGCTTGAAGGTCTTGGGCTATATATAATATGGGCACTCCTCACCATACAAGCCAGTTTTGTGAGGTTGAGTTAGGCCCATGAAATTCTTCATGGTACTAGAGCAGGTATTTCTCTACTCCACGTCACCCAATATAATTGTCTACGTGATTTGGCATGGCTCAATCCCGCCAACACGTGGCCCGCACGTGTTAGAATAGTCCCACATTGCCTGTAGGCTTGAAGGTCTTGGGCTATATATAATATGGGCGCTCCTCACCTTACAAGCCGGTTTTGTGAGGTTGAGTTAGGCCCATGAAATTCTTCAGCAAGAACCAATCTTCCCTAACTATGGCATATCTACAAAGACCAATATAATGAGGATATTCAATTTTCAGATGTTTTGTAATTCAGACACATGCCTGAACATTCATCGCCAGGTCAACAAATTACCGTCTTCTCCTAGTTATATATATATATATATATATATATAGATGCGTGTGTGTGTGTGTGTAAATCACATTGATTTCATGTGATTCTATCGATAAAAATAGATTTTTACATGTATGAATCAAGTATTTGTACTACAATATATAAATAAATAAATAAATATATATATATATATATATATATATATATATATATATATATATATATATATATATCTTGGTAATATAACTATAGTGGACATGGCAATATCTGACCATTTGTTGAGTAGTAAAGGCTCAGAAGTCAGAATCTATAGGGCATCTGATTGATCGAACAAAACATCAGATCATAATCTCATAAAATGCACTTTCTGATTCATATTTGGCTATTATGAGAAAAATGAATTTTAGCCCACAATATCCTTTATGCACTAAGGAATGAAGGCGCAACACATTTATGTTACAACTTACAACCCAAAGTAATAACGGCTTAACTGTTCGCTCCAGTAGAGCTTACATGCAGTTGGTATATTGGTTTGGTCCTTCACAAATGGTATCGGAGCCAGAACACCCCTCAGGTTCAAGTCCAGGGCGGGGGAGTCTGGAGAAAGAGCTACTTGGGGGCCCACAAAAAGGTTACCAGAGAGAAAGCCACAACAGAATGGACCACCAAGGATGTCGGCTGTGGAGCTTGGTGATGTGTTACGAGTTTACGACCTCAAAGTAATAAGCGCTTAACTTTCCGATCCATTAACATCTAAGTGCTTTTGGGCGTATAGGTCAGGTCCTTAACAATTTCAATATGGGGTAATCTGAAAAATAGGAAAGCTACCAGATAGCTGTACTAAGGGGAAAACTAAGAGAAATTTTTTGCAATGAAAAAGAAACAAGCAGTGCCATAACAGATATCACCCACTAAACAAGATTTTCACATCTAACAGACAGATAGTTCTACTGCAAGAAAACTTTACAAATCTAACCCTGCCTTCTCGGGATCGGGTGGTGTTTGATCACAGCATTAATTGCACAATTTTATTATCAGCAAGATGCAATTTTGTTAAGGAAATAAAAAATATATATTTCTTTTATTGGTGAAATCATAATTTCACTATATAAATGAAAATTACAACAGGATCTATATAAATGAAAACTACAATGGGATCAAGCAGAGCGAGATGATCCAAAGTGCAAAAAGAAAAAAACAAAAGAAGAAGAAAGCAAACAGACACAAAAGAAAAAGGGTGAACCCCCTAGCAGAACCCCAGGAGGAACCCAGAGAAGCTGCTGACAGCGGCAAAGTCTTTAAGAGACAGGCTTAAGGAAATAAAATAACATCAAATACGCTAAGCAAAAAGCTTAGGGGAGAAATAAACAAAATCCTAAGCCAGCCAAACTGAGAGCTTCAGCACCCTCGGAGGCAGACTAAGGAAGAAACAAAAGCCCATTACATATAAAACGCTAAGATGAGAGAGCCCAAAATTCGTTTGCCTCGGCATAGGACCACCCAAACAGCATTCTGAGAGACTAGCCCAGCGGAATACGTGTTTCTTTACCGAATCGATGATCTGAGAAAGGTGATGTGGAGCTAGAATTGGTGTACCAACACAATTAGATTCTTCGGATGGAAGGTGGAGATTCACAAACAAACATTATCAATATTGAATTTGAGATTTGAGAGTACATTTCACATTATTTTCTATAACAATTACCTTGCAATAAAGTTGGTGTATGGAAGACAATCCGGTTATTAAGATGGAAGGTGTAAGATTCACAAATACCCATAATCTACATCGAATGGAGATTACAATGTAACAATTCAACTATAAAAACACAATTCCAAAACACAATTTTAAAATTATAATAAAATTGCTGAAACACACCAATGCCGGACCTGTAAAGAAACCGGGCAGGGCTATAAGGCGTCCTATCACCAGAAAAAACAGCGGCATAGATCGCATTGATGTCACAAGCCAAACATGGGAAATTACTCTTACCCATCCGGCAGATCCGGCGGCTATGCCGATTACCGAGAAAGTAATTTGTCAAGGGCGGGGTATGAAGCAATGCTTGCAACACAGAGTTCATGAAACATGTGTTGCCCAGATTGTTCAATCCCCTCAAACCCATTGGAAAACATGATCTTGATCCCACATCCACACTCAAAACCAGCTCTTTCGGATTCTTTCTGCCAGAACCCAATTCCAATTTCCTCTTCCTACTAGCATTTGAAATCGAATTGGAAATCGAAAAATTCGAATTGTCTGTACTAATGTGGGCACTGTTAGAGCTGCTGGGCATCTCCATGATCTGTTTCGACATAACTGCGGTATCAAAATCGGGATCGTAAACTTGATCAAAGCAGGAACAGCAGAAAAGCTCAGCTCTTTCCATGTCAACAGCAATGTCATGGCCATTATGGGTCTGGGAGTGGAAAAGGGCATGGTTTGAATTGGGTGGGGAATAACAGATAACAGAGGAACAGGTCAAGCAAAAATACAATCTGCCCTTGTGATCAGAACAAAAATGGCATCTGGGTATTTTGGTTTGATCTCTGCCAATGGCTGTTCTGCCTTGTGGGGTAGTTTTGATCTTGTTTTCGATTGAATTGTAGCCTTTTAGGCCATGGTTTTGCTTGTAATTTGCGAGGTGTGAACAGGGTTTTGGATCTGTGCATCTGGAATTTGTGCTACACATGATGATGGGGGATTCAAAGAGGGCTCTGATGGTGAAAAAAGCTGATCAAAGGGGTGATTTTGAGAATGAATTGGTGATTTATGGGTTGTTATTATGGTTAGTTGCTGTGATGGGCGGTGGGCGATGAAGGTTCAAGAACATGAAACGTGAGTTCCTTTCTCTTCTTCTGCCGTTTTCACCTGTGTTTTTTACATTTTTTTATTCCTTAAATTTGCCTTTTTGCGTGTTGGATTCTGTGAAGTATTTTATATGGAGCAGCTCCTGGTTTTTTTCGGAATCAAAGACTTTTTTTTTTTTTTTTTTTTTGTTCAAAATTGTTATATTTATTATTAATATAATAAATATTTTAATAATTTTAAAAAAATAAAACTTTATTTGATTTCTTAGTTTTGGATTGGGTTTTTGGCAACATAGATTCTCAAGTTTTATATGCAAATGAATAGTCCCACATTGGTAAAAATAAAAAAGTGCTTAGGCTATATATAGAACCTTTCACCTTCTATTATTGTTTAACAATAATAAGAGAAGAGTGTGCCTAGCGGCGAGCCGCCATATGCGTGGCGATTGGCGTTTAGGCACATTGGTGCTTTAGGCGCGCACGCACTTTGCACGTGTGCATCCTCGCAAAGAGAGGTTTAACTTTTTGACCAGGCAGATCCAACGGTCAGATTATTCATGGGTTGGGTCAGGCATAATGGGCCACTATTCAGCGGGTCAATTCGGTTGTACGTCGTCCAAAATATGACTGTTGGTCCAACAGTCATATTGAAATTTCTATAAAAGGAGGCCTTAGGACACAGATTCAAACACTTTGAAATCCATCGGAATCCTTGCATAAAACCTGAGAATTCCTCTTACTTTCTTCTTTTGGTGGTACTCCATCGGATTGAGTTTTCTGGGACGATCTTCTACTATTGCAAAGTAACGGGTCGCATCCAAGAGATTGGGCTCGTTGTATCCTGGAAACGTCTCGCTGGAACCCTTTTGCAAACTCAAAGATTTACTCGAGTAGGGAGCGAATAACGTTTTAAAGAAAACGATTACGTGCCTCGAGTCCAATTCTCTTGCTCTTTTCATCATTTTCGGATTTCTGTTCATTGATTTATCTAACAATTTTAAAACGCTATTATTATTTTTTTTATAATGGCTTCAAATCTGAAAGTGATGACTCACGACTTCGTCAAATTGGAGCGATTCGACGGCAACAACTTCAGAAGATGGCAACAGAAGATACATTTCGTTTTGACGACTTTGAAAGTTGCTTATGTCCTAATCACTCCAAAACCATGAACTCAAGATTCGATGGAGAATCTCTTGCCAATGCTCATAAACGCGAAATGGGAGCAAGATGATTATATCCAGAAGGCACATTCTCAATATGCTAGCAAATTCTCTCTTCGATGTGTACCAGAGCATGTCGTCTGCAATGGAACTTTGGAAGGCGCTGGAGACAAAGTATAAAACAGAAGATGCCAGTACAAAGAGCTTCATAGTAAGTCAGTATTTAGATTTTTAAATGACTGATAATAAATTGATTTTCGATCAAGTTCATGAGACTCAGTATATTATCGGTCAAATTAATCAAGAGGGCATAAAAATGGATCCCATTTTTCACAATCATGCAATTATCCACAAATTGCCTGCCTCATGGAAGGACTGCAGAAACACTCTCAAACATAAAAAGAAAGAACTTTCGTTTGAAGAGTTGTGCCACCATCTTCGAGTTGAAGATGAACTTCGTGTTCGTGACAAAAAAGATGAGTAATCTCAATTAACTTCCAAGGCTCATATGGTGGAGGTCGGTACGTCCAAATCACATGAAAAACGGAAAGACAACTTCAATTCTGATAAGGCTAACAAGAAAATTAAGAGCCAAGGTCATCAGGGCCAAAAGAAAAAGGGCAGTTGTTATCATTGCGGTAAACCTGGTCACTTCAAAAAGGATTGCAGACTTCTGAAAAGGGAGAAAGAATCTCAAGCGAATGTGACCGAAGAAAAGTTTGTAGCCATGATTTCCGAAATCAGCATGGTTGGAAGCGAAAAAGACTGGTGGATCGATTCTGGTGCCACTAGGCATGTTTGTAACTGCCGATCTTTCTTTGCCAATTATGCGGAGGACACAAACGGACAAGAGCTCTTTATGGGGAACGCTTTAACTGCAAAGGTCAAGGGTTCAGGGAAAATCAATCTTAAATTGACCTCTGATATGACCCTTACTTTGACCGATGTACTGTATGTTACTGAGATTCGTAAGAATCTGATTTCGACCAGTTTACTCAATAAACATGGTTTCAAGTTAGTCTTTGAATCGGATAAAGTTGTAATCACTAAGGGTGGTGTATTTGTGGGGAAAGGATATGCAGAATGGGATGTTCAAATTGAATGTAATCAATGAAATGCCTTCTTCCGTTTATATTGTTGATTCTCTTTCATTATGACATGATAGATTAGGGCATGTGAATGCTAATCGTTTAAATTCTATGATAGAATTAGAATTAATTCCTAGATGCGAGAAAAATATTCATGAAAAATGTAGAATTTGCGTTCAAACTAAAATCACTAGAAAACCTTTCAATAAAGTAGAAAGAAAATCTCAGATTTTAGAAATCATTCATTCTGATATTTGTGATTTAAATAGTATTTTAACTAGAGGAGGAAAAAGATATTTTATAACATTTATTGATGACTATTCAAAATATACTTATGTTTATTTGTTAAAACATAAAGATGAAGTTTTAGGAAAATTTAAAGCTTATAAAGAAGAAGTTGAAAATCAGTTAAATATTAAAATTAAAACTTTAAAATCTGATAGAGGAGGAGAATACACTTCCAATGATTTTAGTGAATTTTGTGAAAATGTGGGGGTCGTGCATTTCATTACCTTACACCTCAATGTAATGGTACAACAGAAAGAAAAAATCGAACTTTAATAGAAATGGTAAATGCTATGCTTTTAAACTCTGATTTAAATTTAAATTTATGGGGTGAAGCACTTCTCACTGCTTGTCATCTTTTAAATAGAGTGCCACAAAAGAATTCTAGTATAACTCCCTATGAGTTATGGAAGAAAAGGAAACCAAATCTTAAATATCTCAAAGTGTAGGGGTGCCGAGCTCTGGTTAGATTACCAGATCTTAAAAGACTCAAATTAGGTAATAGAGCCATTGAATGCGTATTTATTGGATACTCATTAACCAGTAAAGCCTACAGATTTTTTGTAACTGAATCTAAGGGTGCAATTGATCAAAATAGTATAATTGAATCTAGAGATGCTGAATTTTATGAACATTATTTTTCTTCTATTCCTAGAATTAATGAAAATTTCGATAAAGAAAAATTAATTATAAATTTTGAAAATATAGAAAACACGGATCTCAACCTATAGGTTGTAAATGGATTTTCAAACGAAAACTTAAAGCTGATGGAACTATAGATAAGTTTAAGGCCCGATTGGTGGTAAAAGGATTTAGATAAAAGGAAGGTATTGACTTTTTTGATACTTATGCACCAGTAGCCAGAATTTCAACTATTAGGATTTTAATAGCACTTGCTTCTATTTATCATTTACAAATTCATCAAATGGATGTAAAAATAACATTCTTAAATGGTGAATTAGAAGAAGAAGTTTATATGGAGCAACCTGAAGGTTTTGTAATGACCGGACATGAGCATAAAGTTTGTAAATTAATTAAATCTCTTTATGGTTTAAAACAAGCTCCTAAACAATGGCATGGAAAATTTGAAAGTATTATTGTTTCTAACGGTTTCAAAATTAATGAATCTGATAAATGTGTTTATAGTAAATTTTCTGTAAATAAGAGAGTTATCATATGTTTATATATAGATGATATGCTTATATTTGGTACTGATTTAGATAGTATAATAGATACTAAATCTTTTCTCTCTTCTAATTTTGATATGAAAGATATGAATAATGCTGATGCCATCTTAGGAATCAAAATAGTAAGAAATGACAGTGAGCTTACTTTAACTCAATCTTATTACATAGAGAAAATTCTCAATAAATATAATCATTTAGATGATAAAGCTGCATCTACACCATATGATCCTAGCATTAAACCTGTTTATAATAAAGGTAGATCTGTAAATCAGTTAGAATATGCTAGAGTAATCGGTAGTTTGATGTATGCAATGCACTGTACTAGACCTGACTTAGCATATGCAGTTGGAAAATTAAGTAGATATACAAGTAATCCTTGTCATGATCATTGGAATGCTATATCTCGTGTATTTAGATATTTAAAAGGAAGTGTACATTATGGATTGCATTATTCTGATTTTTCTAATGTTTTAGAAGGATACAGTGATGCAAGTTGGAATTCAGATTCAGATGAATCCAAGGCTACGAGTGGATGGGTATTCACTCTCGGTGGTGCTGCGATCTCATGAGGATCTAAAAAGCAAACATGTATTACTCATTCCACAATGGAATCTGAGTTTATTGCCTTAACGGCATGTGGCAAAGAGGCAGAATGACTTCGAAATATACCCTTGGAAATTCCTTTGTGGCCAAAGCCTATGCCACCTATTACAATAAATTGTGATAGTGAGGCTACGAGAGCAAAAACCTACAATAAAGTTTATAATGGTAAGAATAGACATATTGGTCTACGACACCGTTATGTTAGAGAATTACTCAAGGATGGAGTAATTGAGATAGACTCAATTCGGACCAATAATAATTTGGCTGATCCATTTACCAAAGGGCTTTCTAGAGAATTGGTAAAGAAAACATCTATCGGGATAGGACTAAAACCATATAGTTGATCACCTATGTCAAAAATCCAACTTAATATTTGTTCAATAAATCCTTAAGTTCAATGGAAGAGTACGACATGAGAGTGATGATTAGAAGCACTTTAATTTAGCTAAAATGTCCATCCCAAGACAGGTGTCAAGTGCTTGAAATCTGTAATGACAAAGAGAAGGATAAGTACATACTCTTAATAAGTCTGTAACATTTTATGTTAATGTGTTTGATTACAGAAACATATTCGACAGACTTACCTATGTAAATATGGAGGTGCGGCCGCTTCCTATGAGATTATGATTTTTCTCAAAAAAAAAAAAACATTCATAAAACCAGGGTATAAGCACAAGGCCATAATAGTGCTAGCTTTATAGAAAACTCGATCTTAAGAAAAATATATATGTGTTATTTATCCGGTCATGTCATATAGGGTCCTCAGTTCAAGACTACGGTCTTTGTGCACCCTGATAGGACTTTGATAAGTTTACACTAAGTGAAGGTTCAAACCCAAAGGGTACCTTTCATGGTATGCACATATTTTCGGTACCAGTATCTTTATTTTATTTGAAATTTATGGGGGATTGTTATATTTATTATTAATATAATAAATATTTTAATAATTTAAAGAAAATAAAACTTTATTTGATTTCTTAGTTTTGGGTTGGGTTTTTGGCAACAGAGATTCTCAAGTTTTATATGCAAATGAATAGTCCCACATTGGTAAAAATAAAAAAGTGCCTAGGCTATATATAGAACCTTTCACATTCTATTATTGTTTAACAATAATAAGAGAAGAGGTGTGCCGAGCCATACATTAGCGTTAAGCATTAGGCGCTTTAGGCGCACTTTGCACGTGCGCATCATCGCAAGGAGAGGCTTGACTTTTTGACCAGGCAGATCCAACGGTCAGATTATTCATGGGTTGGGTCAGGCATAATGGGCCACTATTCAGCGGGTCAATTCGGTTCTATTGGGTCAAACGGATTGGTCAAATATTGACCGTTGGATACAACCGTTTCATAACCGCTTATAAAGTTTTACAACCTTTCATGCAGCCGTTGGATGTAGCGGTTGAGATCTTTGAAAGATCTGAGCCGTCCAAAATATGACTGTTGGTCCAACAGTCATATTGAAATTTCTATAAAAGGAGGCCTTAGGACACAGATTCAAACACTCTGAAATCCATCGGAATCCTTGCATAAAACCTGAGAATTCCTCTTACTTTCTTCTTTTGGTAGTACTCCATCGGATTGAGTTTTCTGGGGCGATCCTCTACTATTGCAAAGTAACGGATCGCATCCAAGAGATTGGGCTCGTTGTATCCTGGAAACGTCTCGCTGGAATCCTTTTGCAAACTCGAAGATTTACTCGAGTAGGGAGCGAATAGCGTTTTAAAGAAAACGATTACGTGCCTCGAGTCCAATTCTCTTGCCCTTTTCATCATTTTCGGATTTCTGTTCATTGATTTATCTAACAAAAAGTATTGTAAGTTTCTTAATTTTGATTAGGGAGCCATTACGGGCTCATGATTTTCAAGTGATTGCGCCGAATTTTAAGAAAGACTTGATATTTTAATAACATGTGATATGTAAAAATGTAATATGGAGGTGTGATTTAAAGTTTATAATCAATAAATCTCTGATATATAAAAGTGGAGCAAAATATGATACTTGTAATATGATCTATTGTTGTCAATCGTTGAATTATATAATAGACTTTAACTCCATTTAATCAAATAATGAAAATTATATTTTGTTCTAATATTTTGTAATTGATATATTTAAATTATGACTTTCAAATCAAAGGCCAGATGGTGTTTTTGCGTAATAAATGTCGCCAAATTTACAAGTCTTCTTTTTAAATTCGGTGCAATATGATGCAATCACTTGAAATCGTGTGTACGTAAGATCTCCACTTTGATTAATCTCTAATTTATTTTAGGCTATCTTTATTATCAACCCAAGATTTTTTCTTCTCAACTCGAGTTTAAATGATCTTGAGATTATGGTCTGACCATGAGACATTCAGGATTTTGATACAACATGGCACATATAGTGAGAAGTGATCAAATAACCATATGATTTGGGACGAAATAAAAATCTCCATTTAATTCAAAGTGGTCAATAATTTAAGCACCTGAAACTTGAGTTGAGAAAGAAGAATCTTGGAAGAAAATAAAGGTTCCCTTTCATTTATTATAAGAAACATATATACTTTTAACATTGTCACTTAAGGGACTCACATCTGGGCCATACAACATCATATAACAAATGGTGTTTAAATGATCTTCTATCATTAAAATATGTGTTGATTCATTAAAGTACATCTCACTATTATGTCACATGGCACATATTTGTGATCAATGTAAACAGCCCGAGTAGATGTCAGTCATTGAATATATCTTAGATAAAGAATCACACCCATAAGATAGATGTAAACCATTCGATCAATAAGCTTCAATAATATTCCATAAAAAAAAAAAAGCTTTAATATTAGCCGTTAAAAAATAGGATCAATGCAAGATGTTAGAGTTACAAATTTTGACAAAACATGACTACCGTTTCACTAGGTCATTACATAGACTGAATTCAGCCTCGGATTAGATCAAAACAGTGCACATGATGAATCAAAATAGTGACACGTGTGTGAATTAGTATAACATCTTACACAAACTAATTCTTTAAAGGCTTGATATGACTAATGCCTCGCTTAGTCTCAAGACACTAAATATGTTACTCAACATCTCGCGAGATTTAAAATTATAATTGTATTTTATTTTAAAAGACATTAATTGCTCTGAATCATATAATGGAGACCTCTCTAGATTACCATGAAATGGCACACATGGCGACTCTAAATGGCACATATACCCTCATCTGGAATGAGTCGATTACGCTAAACCAAGTCTTTAGCATGAGGACACTGACCCGACTGGGCAACCGTTGGCGCTAAAGCGTGAAAGGGTCAATCTTATAGCGCTAAAATGATGTAAACTTTGGCATGTGCATCTTAATTCATGAGCAGGGAAATTTCGTGTAAGATCAGATTTGATCATTTTAACATAGTGAGATTGGCCCCTTCATAATAGACGGTGAAGGCTACCGGGTCTCAATGGGTCTCGTCGGGCAGGGTTCTGGCTGGGTCTTAACCGAGCCCATTAGAGTCGAGCATTGCCGAATTTTCCATACCCAGTCCGGCTAATAATCGGCTTGGGTCCAGCCAACCCATTCGTGAATCGACCCTACTTACTTTGGACCATACCTAGCCCATGGTAGGTCGGCTCAAGTTAGGCCAATGACACAACAATTTCTAATAAACGGTCTCCATTGATCGGGTCAAGCCGGGCTTAGGGCAAACTTAATCGGTCAATTTTAATCAAGCTATTGGAACTTAACCTATACTCGGCCTAACTTTCAGTCCGGGTTATATGTGACAGCCCAATTTTCCCATACACGAATTTCTGGGAAAATTGGTTCGTCCGGATCGAGAAGAAGACCCAAACATTTCCGAATCGCACAAAATCGCCCACACGATTTTTCTCATAAAGTGTTTTTGAAATTTCATTTTGACATGAAATTTTCTTTGAAACTTTGTCATTAAATCTATGCTTCGTTATGATAAAATATGAATTTGTATTGAGTTTTTCTCTATTGAACTTAGATTGTTAGCTTATCCCGACTATACATCACAGGTGTAGATAGGCTTGAGAAGGATCCGGACTACGAGCCGGAAGAAAAAGATCTCCCGCCCGACGAGTTCTACCCATAGGTTTGGGATTTGGGACTAGATATAGTTTTGGATTTGAGGACTTTGGGCTTGGTACATTGAGCGTTTTGTAAATGATAGAATTAGTACATTTGTACATACATTTTATGAGCCATTGTTTAGGTGGTGGTTGTCCATCACCGGTAGTTTATTTTGGTTATGTTGTAAACATGTTCTGTATAGAAATGATAATTTTTAGTTTTGCCATATATATCTTTTTCTTTGATTACCTCATGTGTGTGTGGATGCACCCAATATTCTGTATTTAGATTATGATCTGCTATTTGGCGACCCAGTATTTCAGGTCTTTTTGTGAAAGTGAAAAATCGGGTCGTCACACTATATATCGGACCTACCAAACTTAGCCCATACCCAACTGGGCTTAAATCAGGCCCATTGAGACCCCTATCTATAGCACAAATAAACCATTGGTGTATGTCTGATCTAGATCATCTGCCTGCCTAGTAGTTCACCATCTCGATCAGACGTGGCCGAAAGGTCACATCGACGGTGCAATCCTTATCATCTGATGAATGAACACCAATGCCACGTGTAAGATATTATATGATATCATGCTACTGTGGCCCACAAGGCCACAACACATAAACTAGACACCTTCTTTACGCTAAGCATCATCATTAAACTTAAATAATAGTATTTTATATCCTAAATTACAATGAAAAAGTCTTTTCTTAGCTTTGAACCAAAGTGTGTTTCCATTCATTAGGTTTCAGGCAGAGGCCTTACGAGGTATGATTAGAAATGATTCCTAGAGTGAGTCTGCACCAAGGATAAAAAACTCACACTCCGACAAGGTTTCGGTCATGACACCAAAACCGAGATCAACATGAATTTCGGTCAAACTTTTGATAAATTTTCGGTTTAAAGACTCTAGGTCCAATTTCCATAGCCAGAGTCAGCCGAAACTGATATCTTATTGACGATAATTTAAAATTTCCGGCGATATTTTACTGCATGGTCTCAACATTACGATCTGGGCCATGCACACATCTGCCCGCCAAGTGGTATTTTGGTAGCTGATCATGCTTGCCAAGTGTGGTGTGGTAGATGCTAGATCATCAGTCTTAGTGATTGATCCACAGTTGTGGTCTAGTGGACCCATCTTGGGTAAGTGGACCAAAACCAGTCAAAATATTGGAGGCTTTGCACAAGATTTAGAGCTCAAAATCTCTTACATATGCATTTGACCAGGCTGGCAATGGTGATTAACCAATATACCTGGCATATAGGTACACGGCCCGTGTACCTAACACAAATCCCATTTAGGTTTTACAGTTCAAATCGTGGCTAGTAGTGGCGATTGGTTTTCATGCTACACTGAAATTAACCGAATTGATAACTATTGATTTCTAGTTTCTCAAATCGAAACTGAACCGATAAGCCTCGAAACCAAAACCGAACCGACGGTTTGGTTGGTTTTTAGTTTCTAAACCTCAATTTTTTATTTGTAAAATTTAAAAAAAAAACGAGGAGAGCGACAATGAAGAATAAAGAGAGAGAGAGAGAGAGAGAGAGAGAGAGAGAGAGAGAGAGAGAGAGAGAGATGTTATCTGTTGTGGAGTGTGGCTGTGTGATGGACGGCGCAAGCGACGGTGAGCGAAAGGATGGCGGATGACGAACGGTCGACGGTAGTCAATGAGAACTGGGAAGTTGAAACGAATGGGATATGGGACAACAAGGGTTTTTGAGTGTTTTGCTTATTTTAAGTTTTTAAGGGTTATCCCTTATTTTCTAGTTTCTATGTTTTAACTTTTTTAAGTTTAGGTTTTAAAGGAGAAAATTTTAATTGCAAGCTATTTTTATATGCACCTAAGTAATACCTTATTATCGGTTTCTTATCGGTTTCTTATCGGTTTGATTTCGGATTTTTTACGTCAAAATCGAAACTGAACCGATAACTCAATAAACCACTTTTTAAAAACGAAAACCGAATTGAAATTTCGGTCGGTCGAGTTCGTTCGGTTGGTTTTCTGCACAACCCTAGTAGCTAGGAGTGTAAACGAGTCAGGTTCGAGACGGGTGTAGTATTAACCTGAACGTAACTTGACATGTTAGCCTCTCTAAACCTTGACCTGAATTTGAATTTGAATTTGAACTTGGAACTCTTAAAAAAATCTTGACTTGGAATTGACCTGCTAGTTAGACCCAAGCCCAAATTTGAACCTACACTCAACTTTAATCTGACCTAAAACTTGTTGATAAAAATGGTATTGGTAATGGCTCCGAGGCACGTAGTTCACTACGCTGTCTTAAAAATAATAGATGCCCCCACTTCGTCGGATAAACGAAGATGCATTAGGGTTTCCAGCGAATTTGGTTTCAGGATACAATAGAGTCCGGTCTTGCCAAGAACCGTATGTTCTTTTTTATATTGCACTTTTTAGAGAAAAAACTTGCCACATAGATTTTCTGATACACAAAAAGAATCTTAAAAATAAGAACGTAAGAGAAAAAAGAGAAATACATGTTATTATCTCTGTTGTGTCTTGTGTTATTTTAACGGAGATCTTATCTCTATAGAGAAAATTTCGAACCATTGTATATTTTCAGATTATTGTGAAAAGAATTCAGATCTGTGTCTTTTCGCTTGACGGTAAAAAGATAAATTGATTTCACTTGTGTCTTTTCAGAGAGTTGTGTCTTTTCAAATTTACGGTGAAGAGATGACAAACTTGTGTCTTTTCAAATAATGGTAAAAAATAATGGTAAAGAGATGATCGATTGACTTGTGTCTTTTCAGATTTATGGTGAAAAGATGTCAACCTTGTGTCTTTTCAACTCATGATAAAAAGATAAATCAAAATCTGAAAAGACACTTCTTCAGAGAGAAAATAATTTTTACAAGTTTACCATTGAATTATTATCAATATATAATTATAATTTATAAACTTAATTTTGAAACAGTAAAATATATATTACTAAACTAATCTATATAACAATCCCTCACTTGTTTTAAAATTAAAAAAAAATGTATATTAGAGCAATCATACTAAGCATCATCAGAGGTATCGATCGATTTGAACCATTGACTAGTACATACAATTCAAAGTTTGTAAGGACTTTAAGTAGCTTATAACTTTGAACTTAAAACTTGTCTAATAAATCGGAATTACATATACACTTATTATGACTTAAATCATTAGTGGTATAAGGCCTGTGCTTTACAATCATACTTTAAAATTTTGATTTCATGAGTATCTCAGAGAAAGGATTGAATCTTTGTTGAAGCAGCTTCACTTCCATACTTATATAAGTGAATCTGTTATGGGTGCTCTTGTAACTACTTTATCACCCCAGTAAATGAATGCCTACAAAATCATTAAGAGTTAAACTCACTCTCTCACGTTACAAGAGACGTGCACGGAATTTAATGCCATAAGGATGTCCAATAGGTAACATACCTTTGTGCACTTTCAAAGATCACTTAGTAGTTTCTTATCTCATTGAACTTATGATTTGAGATCTCTAACTCTACTAAGTTGAAGTTCAACCATTGTGCCTTTAAATATAGCGGTCTTAGGCTCACCCCCCTCAATATTTTCAACACTATATCTTTGGATAGTATTTTTGTAAGCTTCGAAGCCGCTCTGTCTCTTTTGCTCCCGCAAATAATACTATATACTCTAATTTCATACTTAAATTAGAAAGACATGTCTATTTTCTAGACCCCCACTGTGCAACCAAGGACTTTGCGAGTCCGTCACAACGATGCGCTCACAAAAAAATATAGTCGCCACTGTTGGCAATTTTTAAAGTGCTTGCTACTGACTTTATTGGAGACAGTGATAAGAATGGGGTGAATCAAAATGAATGAAAGGTGGAGTGCAAGGCAACAAGCCTAAAATATGCATAGTCCTGCAAGATACAGAGCTTGTTGTAACAAGTTTTGATAAGTAAGAGTTTGTCCCACAGGGAAAATATGATCTAAAGCTCCAAGGGAGCTATCTTTAGTAGGCTCTCTAGACCTGACTACTGATCTGGCAATCCTAAATAGAAGGGGATTTAAGGTCACTAAAATCTAAATCCTAAGGTAACTTAATGTCTAAACTACAGAAAGGGTTAAGAAAGAGGATGGAGTGTGAGAAAATAAATATAAAAGGGTGAAAGGTATGTTATTGGGTACAGATCTGATGGGTCTCATAACTCAGATTCAAATATGCTGTATAGAAATCCTGTCCAATGACTACATTATCATCAAAGAGGAGAAATAATCCAACTCACCCCTATGCCATGATCCAATCCCTTATGGCTATAACTTGTCCATTTAAATGGTCACAAACTATCCAATAGGGGAACCACAACCCAGAGATGGGTTAGAACAAAATTATCATTGTAGGCACTACTTCATCCAGGCTACAAGCTCAAGAATCCATAGGAACCTCAACCTCTAAAGTTCTGTGTGTGGGGCTAGGCCTACAAAGTGTATGAGCCTGGACACACAGGACTAGCAAGAGTTTGAGTACTAGCTTTCAAACTTGGCTGTTCACTACTCTAGAAAGACAGTAGTGATCCAGTCACAAGCCTACCTCTCTATTCATCAGATCAATCGATGGTGGGTCTATACAAATATAGAGTGCTCTGCACAATCTCTTACAGGCTACAAGCACAAGTGCAGAAGAAGAATCTATCTTAGAATTGGCCTCACCCTGGCTATAATCATCACTTGAATGGTCACGGACTATCACAGGCTATCCTCCTCACAGAGGTCTAAGCAAGAATACCATGTTCACATACATGCAATAGATCCTATTACGAAAACTCCATTATAATCTATACCAAATAATCATACAAAAGACATAGCCAGCAAGTGCTGGATTATGGAGAGAAGGAAAAAGGAAAAAGAAAACTCCTAAACCCTAACCTTAGCCTACTGTAATTCTACAGTCGGTTTCAAGAAGAAGCACATAAGTCGAGAAGAAGTCGATCTCAAAAGTCTCTTAGACCTAAGCTAGGCTTAGGCTTATATAGCAGTCGGTTCTCTCTCAATTAGGGTTAGGAAAATCCTAATTTTATTAATGCAATTGCGGCCCATCCTTGTCCCTTGGGTGCCTCGGGGCGTGTGCACGAAGATTGGAGCATTAGAGTGCGTGCCATAATCGCTGGAGATTCCCAGATGCCCTTACAGAAGTGGAGAGAAGTTTAGAACCCGATCCTCGTTGAGTAGAAAAGATTCACAGATCTTGCCGCATGGTAGAATTGGCGTCGCAGGGTTGCTTTGCCTTGAAGCTCTTGCAGTTGCGGGGTTGGTACTTTGATTATCGCGGGAATGCTTTGGTCGTCGCGAGATTGGTCTTTGCATTTGAATGGCACGAGAATGGCGCGAGCAGTTCGTTCCTTGATGAATCCCATGACGATTCTCGCGAAGAGAACAAAGTACATAGGCTTCTGGATCGCGCGAGCAGTTCCTTGAAAGTATGTGTCCCGCAGCCACTACGCGACAGCCGCGCGCTGGAATGACTGGAGCTCTCTTTATTTAGTGAATCGCGCGAAGGTTGAAGACTCATCTCTTGAGTTGCGCGAGACTGCGCAAGTACTTCGCGAGCGCTTAAGACTGAGCCTCGCGAGAACCTCGCGGAGTTTACTTTTTACTCCCTGCTGACATCCATCTGCGCGTGAACGGCGCGAAGACTGCGCGATCGGTTGGTGTGCTCCCTTCAGAAGCCCGCGACAATTGCGTGATATATTCTTTTTGATTTGTTTCTGCTTTGCTGTGCATTTGCTGAAACCAATTCTCTGTCTGGGTTTAACCTTCACACTTCTGAGGGACTTCTGGGTCAGCAGTAGGCTTTTTGGCATGGTTAGGGATTTATTTGCATCTGCTGCTTATTCCTATAGAATAGACTTTAAACACATTTATTAAATGATTAAGGGTCTAACAGAGATGAAATTAAGGGGTGAAAAGTGATACTTTTCAAGTCTTAATAGCCACCCAGAGCTTTTGGTGTCTTGGGATACCCAAAATCAATATCGTGTCATCGAAGTTCTAGATTTGACTCCGAATTACCGGTCTACGCCAAAGCCTCTAAGGTAAGGACTTCGGTTATCAATCGGGAAGGTGTTAGACACCCGATCTACCCGCTCGTAAGCGGTCTCTACTATGACCAAGTGTATAAAAAAAGTTAGGAAATAGATAACACTTTCCCTTGTCCAAAGGCACTTGAATCCTATTGAGCTTTCTGCAATCACCGAAATTTCTGCGACGTAACGGCTCAAATCCTAGGATAGAGGAAAAGCAAAAAGAAGGTAGAGAGGGGAGAGCCGGAGCTCTTGGGCACTTGTAGCATCGTCGTGGATCTTCGCTTTGATGTTAACTTCGACGAGCTTTCGAAGTTAAATGGGTTAGAGATAAGTTTTAACTTGCTATGACTTGGAAGTTGAAGGGTATGAGGGATGAGCTAAGATTTCCTAACTGGCTAAGGCTTGGAAATGATATTGAGGGAAGTATGGAGGTATGGAATGAACTTGGGTTTCAAGACCTAGAAGGTTTAAGCTTTGAGACGGGGGGAGACCTTTCTAAAATTTTCTCTGTTTTGGAAATTTTTCCAGCTGCTTCTTTTTTTTTAGAAAATTTTCTGTCTAGATTTGTCTCCTTTGTGAAGGGTGGGGGGCTCTATTTATAGAGTTGGGGGAGATTAAGGGAGATTCTTAAGCTCTAATGGAGGTTAAGAATTAGGTAATGTTTGATATAAAGTTTTTTTTAAGATTTCTAGGACTTGAAAAAGGTGAAAACGGGTTTTAATGGTGGATG
Source organism: Chloranthus sessilifolius (assembly GCA_021018995.1). NCBI lineage: Eukaryota > Viridiplantae > Streptophyta > Magnoliopsida > Chloranthales > Chloranthaceae > Chloranthus > Chloranthus sessilifolius. Next base: position 23,343,641 of record CM037597.1, on the reverse strand, counting down.
ATGGGGGTGGCCATGATTTGAATCCTAACATCACGATTTTGAATCCTAAATCCTGTTTATGATTTTGAATCATGAATCCTATTTACGATGCATCCTGATTACGAATAAATCCTGAATCCTGTTTATGATTGAATCTTGAATCCTGTTTACGATGCATCCTAATTTCCTGCATTTATGTGTATTTTTTATTTCGCCATAACTTTTGATGTATAACTCGGAATTAGACGATTTTTATCTTGTTGGAAAGTTGAGAACCTTTACTTTCTAATAGTATAGGCCTTAACTCCTGTAGATATTTATGTAAACTTTGGTACTCCTCTTTCCATCCGCTATTTTTGGTTGGTTCAAATCGGGTTTTATGGGTCTGGTATAGTCTTCTAAGGATCCGAGAAAGTTCTTAAGGGTTCCGATTGGCTTCTAAGGGTTCAGAATAATTCCTAAGGGTTCGAATAATATTTTCGAAAGCTTAAAAGTATGTTACTTTCAAAGTATGGGTCGATCAAGCCTTGGGCCGATTTTGGGTGTCCAAGGCATACACTAACGGGTCCGCCATATTCAAAATGAACCTCAAACATAAAAAAGAACAAAAATATGGAGAATAGTGGAAGCCCATATCATTGAGAAAACGTTTGTTCCTCAAGACTATCGGTCCACAAGCGTTTAGCAACATTACTGGGCTTAATCGTGATGGTGTGATTGATAATGTATGATGTTCGAGTTTCATTTTGAACAAAACAGTCCCACGAGCGAGAGGGTGAACGACCCATTCTTAAAGATTGACGTAAAACAATGACGTGAAGATCCAACGGTTGTGCCCAATCTCATGAGGCATTGATTGCCCCATTTTGATTGGCACGGGTGCTCGTACTCGAGGTAGGGTTCGAGATTTTTGAGCGAACTCAACGACCTCAACTTTTGATTTAGCATAACTACTCGAGTGAAGTGAATATTGATGTCACACTGCTTTTTGGAGTCTGTGCCACTTAACAAGCCACAATTTTTTATTATTTTATGTTATATATATATATATATATATATATATTCTTTTCATACATTTTTGTTCAAGGTTTTTGAGCGCGCTCTTCGACCTCGAATTTTTTTATTTTAGCACAATTGCCCGAGCGGATCGAATGGAGGTCGAAACACTTTTAGGGAGTGTATATCACTTTTATTTTGTTTTTGTTATTTTTGTTATTTTATTATTATTATTTCTTATTTTTCCTTTCCCTTTTTCTATTTTGTTTTTGTTTTTTCTATACTATGCCTGCAATCTATGCACACATGTCTTAAAGGCATTCGTGAGTCTATATAGGCCTAAGAATGACCTCTTTCCTCTTCCTTTTTCCTTGGGTTTTGATTTCTCTTCCCCTATTTCTTGGGTTTTGATTTCTCTTCTCTTTTTCTTGTCTTTTCTTCACAAGGGTGGGTCCATCGTTCTATATTAATTTATGATTTGTTGGGACGACCTGTATGACCATGGACCCACCTCACGACCCCGCCTTCTCAGGGGAAAATGAGATTTTTACACTTCTCTCTTTGGATATCGGACCCAAATTTCTTAAATAATGGCTCAGTAGTCTGAATAAAAGCGAGCTCATGGGCCTGGATCAACTTGGGCTTGCCCGTCTCCCCTCTTTTCTTAATGTACCGCCTTTTTGGGATCTTGTTTATGCGGCGATTTCACATTGGGATGCAGAAACTCATGTTTTCTTATTTGGTGCTTATGAGCTGACCTCGATCCTTGAAGAGATGGCTATTTTGTTGGGTCTGAGACTCCACCGCGGTCTTGCGAATGTGGTATCAAAGCCAGGCTATGCTAAGATTATCCACACGACTCTAGGCTTGAAGAAAAATGAATATGAGAAAAGCCTTGCCGGTGGGCCCTCCAGGAGTTCGATGAAATTTCTGAGAGAAATTTTTTGTGATGAAAGTTTGTGAAAATTGTCGATTCGAAATATTTATAACGTGAATGCCTTTGCCCTTGGCCTTTTCTCAGAGGTCCTCTTCTACACGGGTGGGGAGAGTTTCTCTCTGGCACTCTATGATGTACTGGTGGAGCTTGTAAATGGTCGTTCTATCGTGCATTTTGTGTTGGCTGAGCTCTATCGGGGACTTGATGCCTTTGCCTTGGGCAAGGTGGAGAACTTTCGGGGATGTCCTGTTCTTCTTTAGATCTGGCTTGGAGAGCACCTTACTATTTTGGGATCCGTGTCTTGCTTTTACGTGGTGCTAGGAGAGGTTGCCAGATGTTTTTTGGGTCGATGCTCTAGGTTGCCTCAAGAGAATAAGCGCAAGGTGCGCCTATGGTTGACTAATACTGAGCTTGTGTGAAGGCTTCCCTGGCTCAATGGGACCTTCTCAATAGTGCTATCCAGGGATCAAGAGGGCATCACACTTCTGGGATTGATAGGCAGTACTCACTATTTCCCTTCGCAGGGTTTTGGGCCAATTTGGTTACGCCCAATATGTGCCGTGTGAGGCGAGACCTCCCCTGTGCGACTTGATCTTCACTCGAGGATCTTTGGGGGATCTGGAGAAGATAGTGGCTCTTTGGGAAGTGCGTTAGTCGACGAATATGTGTGATTTGGAGCAAATAAACCCTCTTTCGACTTCTCCGGAGTATGAGGCTTGGTTATCCTTTGTGACATCCTTTACGTGCCAACTCGTTCCGGCTGAGAGTATTAATTCTGAGGGACCTTGGCCGAAGAAGGAAGCGGTGTTCTTGACCCGGATAAAGCTATTGGTAGATGAGAAGCGGGTTTTGCAGAAGCGCCTTAGAAAGAGTAAGTGAGAGCCGATACTGCTGAATGTGAGCCCCTCTATTTGGAGGGAGCCTTAAGTGACATTCTTGGCTCTACTGTTGCTTCTTGGAGGCATTATAAGGGCCTCCACGGCCGGTGGATGACAGATCGGATGCTCGCGATGATGCTTTACTTGAGCAGATTCATGACCTAAAGCGTGAGCTGGGCCGATGATCTGTTCCTGCATATACTTTTTGCATAGATCAGATACCATAGGGAGGGGGTATGAAAACCCCCTGACAGATATTTTTTGGTTTTGTATTTTTTTATGTTTTTGTTTCTTTTTCAAACTGTAAAGGTAAGAAGCAGGGTGCCACACCGATTATCTTTTTGTGATGTGGTCTCAGTAAAGTATAGAAATGAAATGAAAGAGAATTTTTTTTGGTATATACAGATTTTATTTTCTTCTCTCTTTTTTTTTTATGCCTTAATCGTGGGAGGAAGTAACGGGTTCCATTATGAGAATAGTCGAACTCGCTCATGCGGTTGGGCTCGAGTGAGGTCTAGAATTTTACTAAGGTTGGAATGTCCATCCATTTGGATTGAATTAACCTTTTCTCCTTATCTCGGGTCACACGTTTGACGATGCAGTTTGAAGATACACCTAATCAGGACTTGATTTGAACTAACATAAGTGGCCCAATTGAACACCAGATAATCCGAAGATGTAACCAAAGGAGTAACCGATTCTCTCTTTCTTTCTTCTTCTTTCATTTCTTTTAACCTTTTTACTCATAGCGCCCAAGATGGGTTTTCGCCATGCCCGTTATCGCCATCTTTTTCACCCGTGACACCCTTGCTGGTTTTCGTCATTTCCTTTTTACTTTGAGCTTGTAAAATTTTTTTTTCTTTATTTTCAAAGGCCATGATATGGATGTCGATCCCGTCATAGCCAGCTGGATAGGATTCCTTTTGTTGTCTTTTAGCTCGGTTCATGCTGACTTAACAGATACTGTGATTGCTTATAGACCGTAAAGAGGGCTTTCTTCATGGATGAATCGTGGCCATGGGTTGAAAGGGATAGGTTAGAAATTTTAAAGGTATTCTGAGGTTTAAAAGGGGCCACTTGATTGAGCTCCTACTATTGTGATACACTTCTTCCTTGATTTTTACTGTACATGCCCCATGATTTTTTTTTATTGTTTCTTCTCTTTCGCCTTTTTTTTTCAAACATCCTCTTTTTTTGGGATTTTGCTTCTCCGATTTTTTTTTTGAATTTTGATGATAACTCTTTCGCTTTTTACGCTGGGAGTTCCTCTCTTTTTTTATTCTTTATATATATATATATATATATATATATATATATATATATATACAACATTTTCTCTTTTTCTGGGAGAGGTTTATGAAAGCAAGGCTATTGGCTCAAATTGGGTAGCAAAGGGTGTGAGCACTCAAGGACGCCTTTTGGCTACTTTGCTTCAAAATGATGACCTATTTTATGGGGTCTTTAAGCAGTCACGTATCCATTATTATCAATACTTATCTTGCTGCGAGAGACTAGGAGTAGAATCGACGTACGTATTTGTAGACACCCCAATTTTGCCCTCTCGAAGTATACAAACCTGTTCGGTCAACTCTTGACCTCGCCCATGATCTCCGGAAAAAGACTGACCTTCTCCGAAGACCTTAAAACCCTAAATACGGGGACTATATACTAGATGCATAGTGTATAGTCGAGGTATGCGTTGAAAATATCAACCCAAAAACTCGCAAGGCCCGGAAGTCCCTGAATTACGCGGAAGAAACTACGCGCTTAATTCAATTGCACGGAGCACTAGTTGCGCGCAATTAGTCCCACTTGGACTAGGCACAGACTTCCGTGCATCACCCAAAGTCCCCGATTCCACGCACACACCCCTGCGCAGAATCGATTCCACACTCGGGACCACACGCGAAATTAGTCTAGACATGGACTGGGAATCCACTTCCCAAGCCCGCCCGATCTCCTAGATCTCGCGCATATCTCCCAACGTGTAACTGGTTTCCATACATAGCCAGATGCACAGAATTATTTCCAAGTCACACTGGAACTAGGACACATGCTCAACCGATCACTCCCGAGTCAGTGACCGACTCAAAGTGAATTAAACACATTATACTATGCGCAAAATTCAATTGAGCGCTTAAGGTCATGTGTGCAATTATCCGTATACCTATAAAAAGACCCCCTACCACGCCCAAACACACAATTTCAATAGCAATATTTTTTTTCTCGAACTCAGGCCTCCCCCAAGCTCGAGTTCTTCTCTCTGTGGCACTGAAAGGAGGAAGAAGTGTTTAGCTTTAGGTAATCTCTTTCTAGTACTTAATTTCTAGTTCCAAACTCTTAATCTCTAATTCTTAGTTCTAGTTTTTAATCTTCTAGGTTCTAGATCTTAGTTCTTACTTTCAGGTTCTAGTTCTTAACGTGTAACAGGTTATAGTTCTAGTTCTTGATTTCTTACTTCTAGTTTATAGTCCTCAGTTCTAGTTTTAATTCTTAACCTTTAAATTTTTAATTTTGATCCTTAAATTCTCAGTTTTCAATTCAAATTCAGTTTTTAATCTCTAATATTTATAAAAATTCCCTTAGCTAACCATTTTTCTTAAGGGAGCTTACATAGGGTACCCGGGAACGAGGCCGATCTTCCTTAGTATAACGGGCCACACCCCTTTTTTTCTAGTTAGAGTAATATTAGGGGATTAAATTAATTAGAATTAGAGTAACATTAGGAGACTAAATTAATTAGAATTAGAGTAACATTAGGAGACCAAAAGAAGTAGAATTAGAGTAGCATTAGGAGACTAAAATAATTGGAGTTAGAGTAGTAGTAGAAAACCCAGCCAGTTAGAGTTAGAGTGGCACTAGGAGACCCATGATCAGTCGAACTTAGAGCAGGGAAAAAGATAAAGCTAATTAGATTTAGAGTAGAATTAGGAAGCTAGATTAGACAGACTATAGCTGCTGGAGTCGATCGGTCGACGTTCAGTAAAGGAGTTAACCCGTACCCTGTAAAGCGTAATCCATGACGTGTTGCAGCGTTGATAAATATCTGCAGCTGGCATCAACTCAGGTACTTCTCCTGTAGAATTTACCTCTTTTACTTTCTGTATTTAATATTTCCTAATCTATTATTCCATCGCACCTAGTCAGAGTCCACAGGACCGAATTGGGCCACTTATTTCGGGGACCGAGAGGAACCCAAAAAAAACACGTAATAGACTGGCGATCATGGTGGGAATCTTTTCTGCTAAAGTAGTTCCTATCTAATTTAACTTTATTTTTCTGCTTTATTTCTTTGCTCTGCTTAGTTTAGTTTTATTTTTTTCGCTTGGCTATACACGCTCACCCTCTCGAGAGCTCCCCGAGAGTTTATGAGTATTTACTAAAGATTAGAAATGTCAGGGATATGTAAAATAAACCTGACTAGTAGTGGTAATTTGCCGCTATGGGGGTACTATGATAGCCCCATATATGACATTGAACCATCCTACGATTCACCCCCATGTCACTCCGAGGTTAACATGGCCGGCGACGAAGAACATGCCTTCACCGCCCCGAGCACTAGTAACAACAACGGCGGAAAAGATAGTAGTATTGGATAGAACTTCACCGCCCGACAACTTGTGAAACTCAGTGTCCTAAAATTATAAAAAGGAGGTGAAGAAGCCGAAGAACTGCTCCGACGCATGGCCGTCACGTAAGAAACTATCAAAGATCAACAAGACAAGGAAGAACGAGAACAACAAAGAGAGGAGAGGTCGTCGCCTACCCCGAGTATGGTATCATCACATATATCACCGTTGAGGCGAACCACTCGCACTCTCTTTGACAACAATCACCAAGATAGGTCTCACCCCCAGATTATCCAGAAAGGTGCCACTGTAAGAGTAGAAGATCTCTCCAAGATGCTCGACGAATACATGGCTAAGAGAAAACGCCTTGACCTATCATTCGGGTTTGATAGGTTCTGCCGGGATCTCAAGTTTAACTTACCTGCAGGGTTTGAGCCACCAAAGTTCAGTAAGTACAACGACACCGATAACCCAAATCACCATCTGCCACTGTTCTGCAATAATTATCGACCTGTTCACAACAACCAAGGGCTCCTGATATACTATTTCCAGAGATCATTAGAAGGGGAAGCTCTCGATTGGTTCGCCGGACTAGCACTTCATAGGATCAACATGTTTGATGATTTAGCCAGTCAATTCTTGGACCAGTACAAGAATTTGATACAAGAAGTGGTCAGTCTTAGCGACTTGATGATGACGAAGTAAGAGTTCGAGGAAGACTTTGCAGACTTCGTCGCGCGTTGGAGGAAACTCGCCACCCGCACCGAAAGCCAAATGAAGGAGAAGGACGTGATCTACATTATCATAGATAATGTTAAGGAGCCTCTTTGAAGTGCCCTTATTATAAGTAATTGCCCTAACTTCACTACACTTCCCCTGCTTGCCAACCGCATCCAAAGACACATTAAGGGGGGGGACCTCGCCTTTTCAATAATAACGTCGAAAGTTGCCTCTTCCAGTGACTCAAAGGCGAAGAACAATAAGAAAGCCTTCGGCTCCGGGCAAGTCAACACGGTTGTAGTCAGGGACAAAACTTTGAAAACGGAAACTATCAACTGAAAAATTCTTGACAAAATCAATACAAGAACCAGAATCAACAGCGGTACCCTAATCAAAATCAGAACCAATACCAAAATCGGAACCAAAATCCTAACCAAAATACCTACCATAACCAGAATTAGAATACGATCCAAAACCGGCCAGTTAACCCTCAGAGTGATAACAACGTACCCCCATCCCAGAGCTTCAACCAGCAAACTAGGGGTCCTTACCAACCAAAACACGAGCATTATCCTCCATTGCATGACACTGTCTCCAACATATTCCGCCTTCTCAATAATCAAAATCTCATCTGATTCTCACTGGCACGACCCCGGCCCTGGTTCGTGAACCTTGACTACAGTAAGTTTTACACTTTCATCGATTCGCAGGACATAACTTAGAAGACTGCTGGGTTTTACGGGATATGATCTATGACATGATTGATCGAAACCAGATTGACTGAGAATCGCTATGAAATTTCAACCAGAACAACAATCAACCCTCGCAGAACTTAGGAATCATTAATAATCCCATGCCAAACCTTAACCAAGGGTCGGTCGCCCACATCACCACAGTAGAACTCTTTGGCCGACTCCCTTTCCATCCTTCTACCTTCATCACCCGCATCAGTCCTTCGGATACCCCGACTAATCCAGTCGAAGCTCTGAGACCTCCCACCGTTTGCCCACATCCTTCATCCCTAATCACTCGAATCGCTCCACCGAATCCTCCACCCTACCCAGCCGTCACTCGAATTCGAGTCCAGTCATTCAGAGTGCGAAGACCAAACCTTCAACCTATGAAACCCATGACTCCCTTGAATTCTGAAACAACTCCATCACCGCTTCCCCTATATGACTTCGAGTCTAAGAATGAAGACGATACCCTTCAAACCGCGTCCCAAATCTCATCATGGGTCGAAGGGCTCTCCAAAAACACTTCAAGCCAAGAGAACGAGACCGTGGTTGAACACCAGCCAGATGTAGAGAGGAGTCAACAAAAATAGGAACTCGGTGATGAGGCATTGATCTACACCTTCTTAGAAGAGGAAAACTACACGCAGTATCTCCCACCATGGAATGACATTACTCCGGTGCATATCCCTTCTTCAAATTTCAGCCATTTATGACAAGCACTTCAGGAAGCTCGTCAACGCAAGACGCCACGTGGATAAGGATCAACAGCCAATGTGCCCGGTCCTTAAATCAAGGACCAATTATCCACTGCTACCATTCCCTCGGGAGAAGCAGAACGTGGGTGCTCAGCCATCATAAACAATAACAAGACAAAGTGAACCAAACTTACCTCCCCCACCTCATGTCATTCCTCCGCCTCTAGCTCCGTCGCTGGCGCCCCAATCACCTCAGTCGAACGTAAACAAAGCCCATAGGCCTAACGAGGAGCCAACCTTGGAACAAGGCCAAAAGTACGATCACCTTCGGCACCTTGGGAAAGTGCTCTCACAGATATCAATACTCGAACTCATCAAGAAGTTGCCAGAACACCACTGACTGTTAATAAAGGTGCTAGACGAAACCCACATGGATGAGGACACTACCTTGGATGAGCTACACAAGATTGCCTTGATTTTGGCTCAACCTCCAGCACTTACCTTTACAGGAGCAGATATGCCTAAAGAATCGTTGCATGGAAGCTCAGCCCCTATATACCTGATGGTCATAATCAGAGGATTACTAGTGCCTCATGTGTTGGTTGACACGTGAGCATGATTCAACATTTGCCCAATAACAACGCTCAAGATGCTCGAGTATACAGAACAAGATATAAGGTTGTCCTCGTTATCCCTCATTGCGTATGACGACTCTCGACATTTCGTCAAAGGGACCATCAAGCTACTAGTTCGCCTCGGGCCAGTCACCAAAGATGTCATGTTCCACGTCTCATATTCCTCTAGCACTTGCCACCTAATTTTAGAAATAAAATTACTGGAATCCATGAAGGTTGTTGCGTCTACATACTACTAGTGCGTCAAGTTCCCCCACGAGGATTCTATCGTCAGGATATATGCCGATGCACCACTCCAGAAAATAGATACTAACTACATGACAAACATTCCAACAACACACGACTCTGTGTTAAATACTGGCCACATCAAAAGAGTGGAGACTCCTGACGACGCATCGATAGGGGAAATTAGCCATCCCTCGGCCCCCCCAGCCGGTCGGCAAAAATTAATGAAGAGAGTAGCAGGCCCTGACCTCACACGCTTGTATGACATAAACCCAACTGTAACAAAGGGATGAGACCTTATGTATCAACTAGGATACATCTCGCATACGAGACTCAGCAAAAATAAGCAAGGGTGCATAGGCCCTATCGTCCAGAAGAAGGCTCGTAAGCACACCGGGTTAGGCTACCAATCAGACAACAAACAGGCTGACCTTTTCCCAACCTTGTTCAAGTGGTCACTCTACGATCACTGTGTATGGAACCACTGAGAAGGCCGATGTGCCGAAGAGAGAGAAATCCTTCACTAAGCCCCAGATCAGAAATTGAACGAATGGCTAAAGCTTTCGCCGACCTGGTAGATCTAAATCAAGAAGAAGATGAAGATAAACCACTCGAGGGAGTCGGACCGTTGTTCAAAGAATTCCTCGCCACAGAGGAACCCAAAACTCAGCAATCTAAACCCCTTGTGGAAGACTGGAATCGACCGATGAAGAAGACTTCCACGTAGCAGCAATAGAGGCCAAAGAAGAGCCAATGCTTGACGCCCTTCAGTCCCCAGGATCATCACCATCAGAAGAGGGTCGGCAGCCACCGACAAGCGATGATGAAGACTATTGGTTGAACCTTCCTGCCATGGAACTAGAAGAATATCTGAGATTATTCAAGGAAGAAGACCATTCCCAAGATGAGGATTTGAACTTCGATGATTGTTTTGACTACTGACATATACTTGATAATTGGGAATGCTCACGCCGTTGCTCCTACCCAAGGTCTCCTCGTTGCAACCTATGCATGTTTATGCTAAAACGATGCGAAATCGCTATCTTAGATGAAATTCGGCAAACAACTGACGAAGGAGGAGTCTCTTAGGTACCTCTACCTAACTGGGAATGCTCGTTGGAAGACCTATGCATCTTACGGCGAAATGACCCCCCTTCTAGAGCATGCCTCCATCATCAAAGACACTAGGAGCCGCTCGAGCACGAACTCACACTACAAATAGAACATCCTCAACTTAGCTCCCCCGAATCTAAAGAAGAAGAATCAGGTGATTAAAACTTCCAAAGCTTCGCCGAAGAAGAGGTGAATCATATGACAGAGGAGGATGAGCCTAAGCAAGAAGACTTCAGTTTCGACAGCAACAATCTCGAATGCCTGCCCAGAGGATGGGAGTCCCCATCAGATTACCCCTGCATCATTCAACCATATCGGCCCCGCTGCAGATCATGTACCGTCATACTACAGCATCTTGAGTCGTCCAACCTTTACATCACCCTGAGAGAATACCCAATCCCTGAAGCCTTGTGGGCAGAGTTCGATAGTGAAGACGACTCGGAATCAACTACTCCTTACCCCAGTACTGAACCCGACGAGGAATGTGTTTAGCCGTTCACTTTTCAAATCCTCCAAATCAACTTGCCGTGTGAAAAATGCACCTTCATGATAAGCGCCTCGCTGTATGAAGAAGGGCCGACCTTGTCACTCTTCAAGGAGCTTAAGGCTATCTTTCTCCAACAAGAATGTCCCCAACAAGGCTTGTGTCCCCCTGTATCAGGACCAACCTCTCTGCAGAGCGTGTGATTTTATACTATAGAGTCATAGTCCACGAAAAGGGAAACCATCTATGCTGACGACACAAGCAGAGGAGGAGCCAAACGGATACCTGGTTGATACAAAGAGCGAGGTGATTCACATGTTAGAAGAGGCGGGAATGTCGACTGCACCACTACTCACGTCACTCATCCAGAGGATCACTTCAAAGGAAGACTACAAAAAAAGGCCAAATTTCGAACGAGTCCACGTCATCCTAAGGTTGGCACAAACGACTCCAACAGCCGTCACGCTTCCTCAACTAAGAGAAGCGCCTTCGTTGGTTCCTCTTCAGGAAATCGACCTTGTATTATCAAAAATAAAAAAATAAGATCCCAAAACCCCTAAGAATTGAAAAATAGAAAACCCTAAAAAATTAGAAAATCTTGGAAAAGAGAGGGAGCCCTTCATCCCAGACCCTTTCAACGATCGACAAGGAGACTTTCTCTTAAGGCTACGGGTAGTGACTACGTCAATGAAGTCAAGGAAGAACCAACCAATATACCTGTGCAAGGCCGTGCCACCACTTTAGACACAGCAGAGCCGTACCTTGAGCCCGCTCAATGCAACCTTACTACTTTCCCCTCGCAAGAGCGCAAAGCATCTCGACGAAATGAAAAACTAGTCATCATACCTGTTGAGATACTCTACGATTTTGAGAGGAGGAAGAACAACCTCGATCTACACCACACAAAAGATGTCGCAGTTATCAATTGCACCGATGAAGGGTTACCTCTCTTAAAACTAACCCCCTAGTGTAGCGATTTTACAGTTTGTGAACTAACCGATGATGAAGGAGAAGGGCTAATTACTAAGGAGACACATGACTTCCAAAGGGTCATCAAACGCTTCGACGAGCAGACTCAAGACGCCGCCAAACCCACAGAAGAAATCAACTTTGGCACTGAGGATAAGCCTAAGAAGCTGCTAATAAGTGCAACGCTTAGCCCCAAGGAGCGAGAACAAATTATCTAAGTCCTACAAGATCACCTCGGGTCCTTCGCATGGTCCTACAAAGACATGCCCGATATGGACTTGAGTTTGGTAGAACATCGCTTAGTCCTCGAGCCCGATGCGAAACCCGTCAAGCAAAAACTCAGAAGAATGCAACCGCAGACAACGCTACAAGTCAAAGAGGAAGTCGACAAATTACACAAAGCAAAATTTATTAGAGTCGTCCTCTACCCCAAGTGGGTCACAAATATAGTACCTGTCGCCAAGAAAGACGACAACGTAAGGGTGTGCATTGACTTTCGGAACCTTAACTAGGTATGCCCAAAGGATGGCTTTCCTCTTCCACACATCGACACTCTGGTCGATAATACTGCAGGACATGAGATGCTGTCTTTCATAGATGGTTTCTCCAGAAACAACCAGATTAGATTAGCAGAAATTGACTAAGAGAAGACTTCCTTCACTACGCCATGGGAAACTTACTGCTACATCGTCATGTCTTTCGGCCTCAAGAGCGCAGGAGCCACATATCAATGCGCCATGATGACTATATTTTATGACATGATGCATAAGTACATAGAAGTCTATGTCGATGACATATTGGTAAAGTCTCAAACACGGGCGAGACATGCTGAAACCCTTCGACTGGTGTTGCAATGATCCGAAAAGTATCAACTAAAGATGAATCAGAAGAAATGCGTATTCGGGGTAACCTCCAGAAGACTATTGGAATTCATAGTCAGCAAGTGAGAAATTGAAGTCGATTCGGTGAAAGTCAAAGCAATTCTCGAGATGCCACCTCCCAAGAACATCAAGGAATTACGGGGTCAGATAGGAAGACTGTAATTCATCAGGAGATTTATTTCCCAACACTCAGATAGATGCGACCCTTTCTACAGACTATTTAAAGGAGGAGCTGAGTACGTATGGGATGACCAGTGTCAGCAAGCTTTAGACAACATCAAGAAGTACCTCCTTAACCCACCGATACTATCGCCACCAATCCCCAGAAGACCCTTGATCCTCTACGTATCAGCCAATGACAAAGCAATGGGGGTCATCCTTGGTCAATATAATAAAGACGGGAAGAAGGAGAAGGCCATCTATTACCTCAGCATGACGATGGTCGAGTGCGAACAGAAGTATACCGCAATGGAGAAGACTTGCCTAACACTAGTGTGGGCCTCGATAAAATTACGCCACTACTTCGGGAGCAGAAGATAATGGTGCTCACACGCATGAAACCTTTGAAGTATATATTCAAAAAGCCCACCACATCCGAAAAAACTCGATGACATATGCTACTACAAGAGTTCGACATCATCTACGTCACACAGAAGTTAATCAAAGGATAGGCGATCATTGATTGCCATGCAAATCTTCCATTATCGGGTAACGAGCCAGTACGCGCTGACTTCCCCGATGAAAACTTACTCTCGATTCATGAGGAGGAGCACACCAAAACCTTATGGACCTTATACTTCGAGGGTGCTCTCAATCACAAAGGGAAAGGTATCGGGATAGTTCTACTAAGACCGGAAGGAGTTGTCATACCTAAAGCCTTTCAACTCGACTTCCCGGTCACCAATAATGTCATAGAATATGAAACCTTCATTGCCGAACTATGAACATCACTACAATTGGGTGTTAAACAGTTGAAGACAATCGACGACTCCAAACTTGTGATATCACAGGTGATCGGAGAATGAAAGATAAAAGAAAGAAGACTGATGGCATATTTAGAAACAACTCAGTTCTTAGTAAAGAAGTTTGATAGGATTTCCTTTACATAAATCCCAAGGTTAGAGAACGAGCTGGCAGACTCCCTCGCCACGCTGGCCTCAGTCATATAGGTATCAGTCAGACAAAGCACGAAATCCTTCTTCATCGAGAAATTGACCATGCCGGCACATGAAGTGGCATAGAAGGTCAAGCTGAAATTACCAGTCCTCCCGAAGACCCTAAAGCAAGAAGAAGCGTCCACCGCAGAAAGTCCCAAGAAGAAAGAAGCTACCGTTGCAACCTTCAAATTTGAAAAGTTACCAACTGATGATGGACAACCATGGTACTACGACATATGGAACTTTATGAAATATCAATACATTCCCCCCTACGCGACGATGATCGAAAGGAAGACAATAAGGAACAGATGCGCCAGGTACTGTATCCTAGGAGAGGTCTTGTACAAGGAAGCCTTCACTAAAGGAGTCTTGCTACGCTGTGTCACCGTAGCCAAAGGATAATATATCATCCGGGAAGTGTACGCCAGTGCCTGCGACGCCCATGCTGGTAGATAAAGACTCACAGATCAAATCATATGACAAGGCTACTACTGGCCTACAATGACAAGGGATTGCCACCTCTACGTCCAATGCTACAAGTAGTGTCAAGAGCATGTCGTGCTTATCAAACCCCATTAGTTCTACTAAACTCCATGGTTTCACCATGACCATTCTCGATATGGGCCTTTGACATTATCGGAACCTTCACAAACATGGCCGGGAACACGCACAAGTACACCTTTATACTCATTGCGACCGAATACTACACCAAGTGGGCAGAAGCCGAGTCATATGTCAGAATTACTGCTTCAACGCTCGTGAAGTTTATTATTCGAAACATCATCATAAGGTTTGGAGTTCCCAGAATGATTGTCACCAACAATGGACCGCAATTCATCGTCGAGAAGAAGAAGAGACCGTACACGAGATATTGCATCGACCTGCAACACTCGTCGCCTTTCTGTCCTCAAGGGAATGGACAAGTAGAGGCCATTAACAAAATGCTTATCCAAAATTTAAAATGAATGGTGGAGACGAGTAATAGAGACAACTGGCCTGAGCGACTACCTGAAACACTTTGGGCCTACAGGACCTCTATTCGCACGACCACTGGCTAAACTCCTTATCTTCTCACATATGGAATGGAAGCAGTCTTACCATACAAAAAAGAAGCAACATCCTTACGTGTCCAATTTGATAATCAACTATCCATAGACGAAAAGAGGGTTACTCTGCTTACCCAACTAGAATAACTCAATGAAATGCGTATAAGGGCGGCCAATCACACTCAGGCATACCAAAGGAGAGTGTCTAGGGTGTACGATAAGAAAGTCCTCAAGCGAACCTTCAAAATAGGAGAGTTAGTCTTGAAGAAAATCATTCCTTCTAAGCATGCTCACCCGAAAGGAAAACTGAAGCCAAACTGGGAAGGACCGTATATTATAGCGGCTGCGTATCCTAGGAATGCATACAAGCTGGTAAACCAAAATGGGGAGGAACTCCCTAACCAGTGGAATGCCATATACCTTAGAAAATACTACCCTTAGCACCGTGACTATCATATCCTGTAGGCGGACATAGATACCACCTTTGTAGTCATCATAAGCCATTCACTAGTCATACGTCATTAGTTTCGAGAATATCTCCCGAAATTTTCTAACTGATCGCCTACCTCCTTATTCGGGTGATTTGATCGAAAGGATTAGTCAAATACCCGACTTCTTTTAAAGCATAGGCAACACCCGATTCTTACCCCTTTCCCCCGCCATTGGAGGAGACGTTAGAGCATAAAAATAAATATGTTAGGTTCAATCAAACTTACTATTCTTGTGTCAGCAGGCCACTTTCAAAAGCATAACCGAGTGAGAGCAATACGATCGATGAACAAGCCAATAAGCTTAGGGAAGCATAAGTAAATTGTGAGAGCATTCCTGGTAACTTTATCAGGAAAGTATAAGCAAACTACGAGGGCACCCCTAGTGTTCTTACGCTACTAGATATCGTTGTAAGGTGGTGGGAGGAGAACAAAACTCCTGCTAATCATAGAATGTGAGACTTTGATGGTACCGAAACATGACGGAGTTCTCAATTATGGCACCCCATAGCACCAGAGGAAAAGGTTGTTGCTTATCCCTTTTAAAGTTGTCAAGTAGAAAACTGTCCTCATATCACTGAGCCTTATCCCTTTTCCCCCCCTTATTTTATTTTCAGATGATCGATTGGAACCTTTCCTAGGATATCCTCAGGAAGAAAATCGAAAACTCGTGAATGACGACTGATGCAATCACCTACTGCCTACCATTCACCTCACCCCTATCAAGACTATGTGATATGACAACCCCCGCCAAAGGTAAAACCTAACGCCCGCCTGCATAACTAGACGTCCCCTTCCAGTAAGACAAGGTTTTGTCAGAGGATTTTCTTCAAAATTAACTCCCTAAACACCCACGGCTCTATGCAGACCCCAGTACTCACGAACTCAAGAAAGCTCCATTGCAACTCGACACTGGGGCATTATTTTATTCAGGAGGAGGATTACACCAAAGGCCCCTTGCTTGTTCATAGTTGGATACAGAATAACAACATCGCTCAAGGAAGACCGCCAAAGATATTACACTGCCTATCCTATCACGCTCATACAATGGGGCATTTTTTTAGTTTTAAAGTTTTTTTTTTCCAGTATTTTGCTTTCCCTGTTGCATTATCCCGTTCCTTGTAATGAAAAATGGTAAAAAAAAAAAGAAAATAAGAAAGGAGGGAAAGTCGCTCCCCCCTCTCCCCCCGGAGTCCCATTGCAACCAAATCCCTCACTTGCTTCGCTACGGTAAAATAAATTGACAAAACAAAATAAAATAAAATCATCGCTCATAATCCCATCGCAAATGACACAACCCAAAAATTCAGGATACCTCCCGACTCCCTGTCACAATCGAAACCTCGATGAAATAAAAATAATAAACAATAATAAAAGTCTCATCGCAATACAAAAGCGAATGATAATGATACCCGAATGATAACAAAACAGCCACAAGACAAATCATTCCCTCACTACCCCACGAACACTGTCCCACCACGATTGGAACCACTCCCCCTCGTCTCAATACATGATCTCACACATCGACCAGAGAAGGTCCCTGCTGTCCCATCGCACCTTTGCAATAACATGTACCATCGTGACAAAATGCACACATAACCAACGTTGTCCTAACACCCTAAGTTCGCTAGTGCAAATCAGCCACGCCCTCTTGTCCCATCGTGACGACAAAACCCCACCACTCCATCAACACGAAAGAGAAATAGGTCCCATCGCATGACTCGAGATCTGTCAAAGAAAGAAATTGTCACGCTCCTCGCACCCAGCCCTACGATTCGTTGGCGAGCTCGATCTGTCTTCTATATATAGATTAAAGTATTTTAACCAAGTGACAACATACCCGAACTGCTTTGCTTGAAAAGTGCTTTTTCTTATCTTCTCAACAAAATTCACCAAACAGGGCCTTACTTTTTATCACGCTTCTTTTCATTCTCAAACTCCTACTCCATCCATCACAAATTTTTTTGGGTACTATTACTTGCACCCAGAAAGTTGGCCCTTCCACCAAATTTAAAAAAGAAACACTTTCAGGTTTGGCGACCTTTGCTATGTGAAACAACATCTAAGTCATTTGATTTAAAGGCCTTGGTTTAAAGATATTAAGTGTAAAAGATGAATACAAAATATAATCTTCGTCATGTGATTAAATGTAGTCAAATGCTATTATCCGATTCAACAACTGACTACGATAGATTACATGGTACATTTCGTGTTTTGCTCTAATCTTACGCACTAGAGATTTATAGATCAGGAGCTTCAAATTAGATGGTCCAGATTGAGTTTTCACAAGTCACTGTTATATATATTAGTGTAGTAATATATATTTTATTATTTCAAAATTAAGTTTATAATTATAATTATATAAATTAATAATACTTTAATGGCAAACTTGTAAAAATTATTTACTTTGTGTTCAAATAAGAAAAATAAATTTTAATATATATATATATATATATATATATATATATATATATATATATATATATATATATAAAAGAAAGAAAGAAATAAAGAAAGAGAGAGAAGCCCAAGAGGCACGGGCCAAAAGGCCCAAC
Organism: Chloranthus sessilifolius; assembly: GCA_021018995.1. Taxonomy (NCBI): domain Eukaryota; kingdom Viridiplantae; phylum Streptophyta; class Magnoliopsida; order Chloranthales; family Chloranthaceae; genus Chloranthus; species Chloranthus sessilifolius. The sequence continues at coordinate 23,325,577 of CM037597.1, read as the reverse complement.
GTCTTTAAGCCCAATGAGCGAGTGGCTTCCAATGGGTCTTAAGCCTAGCAATTGCCTTTTAAGCCGAAGAGACATTATACAACGGTTAAAAGATCTTAGACAATCTTTTCGTAGTATCTTCACATTTCTCTCATAATTGTTCGAAATTTTCCTTATAAGTAGAGATAAGATCACCGTTAGAAAGACAATAGAAATAACAATCACTCTCTTACGTTCTTATTTTCTTTATTCAAGAATCTTTTGTGTATTAGAACATCTATGTGACAGGTTCCTTTTCTAGAAAAGAACATATGATTCTTGGCAAATCGGGCTCTTTTGTATCCGTAAGGCAGATTCGTTAGAAACCCAATTATCTTCGTTTATCCAATAGAGTGGGGGACATCTATTGTCTTTAAAGTATCATAGTGAACTATGTGCCTTGGAGCTATTTTCAATATCATTTATTTTAATAATTTAAAGACAATAGATCGTTCTAATGGCTCAGAGCATAAAGTTTAAGAATCAATATCTCATCAAACTTCATTGATTTAACGGGTCAAATTTTAAAAAATGGCACAAAAGGTGCAATTTATCTTGCGAAAATTTAAAGTTGCTTAAATCATCACTACACCATGTCCACCAATTTCTGTAGCAACAACAATAGGAAGTACGACTAGTGGAGAATCAAATGGTTGACTCAAATGACTGAAAGATGATCAACATTGTTGGGACCACATCCTTAATGCATTGTAAATGCACTACCACTAAAATTTATGAGATTAATTAGAGAAGTATATAACTAAAGATGCAGGTACAAAAGCTTTTCTAGTCTCTAAATATTTTGATCTCAAAATGGATGAGGATAAATTGATTATTCAACAAGTTCAGAAATTACAGTTTATCCTTTCTAAGATAAAAGTCTTATGTATTTAATGAAATATACTAGACTCGAAATAACATTTATAATTGAGGTATTGAGTAGATTTACTAGCAAAACTCAGGGTTATAACATTGAGAAGTTGTTCGTATTGAGATACTTGAAAAGAAGTATAGATTATAGTTTATGATATAGTGACAAACCTGAACTTTTAGAGGGGTTTATTGATGCTCAGATTTTTGGCTCCTCTGATTCAAAATTCACGAGCGAATGAATTTTTACTTTGACATGAGGAGTCTAGAAAACAAACATATCTTTCTGATTAAAGTATGAAATCAAAGTATATAACATTATCTATAAGAGTAAAAGATGCAGAGTGGCTTCGAAGCTTTATAAGATAAATTCTTTTGCCTCAACATATATATGGAATTAATGTTTATTATGATAATAAAGTCGCTTTGCAGATTTCAAGTAATAAGAAACATGAAGGGAAATCAAGACACATAGGTCTTAGATATAACATCATTCAGCAGATATTGAGTCATGGGGTGATCGTGTTGGACTACATACCAACTTCTGAGATGCTTGCGGATCTGCTTACAAAAGTATTACTCAGAGATATAGTATTGAGAACATCGAAGGGGACAAGCCTAAGACCGATATCTTTAAAGGCACATTCATTGAACTTCAACTTAGTAGAGTTGGAGACCCAAAATCCTAAATTCAACGAGATAAGAAACTACTTTGTGACCATTGAAATTGCGCAAAAGGTATGTTACCTATTGGTTATCCCTATAGTGTTAGATGTCATATACATCATGTAACGTAAGAGGGTGAATTTAACTCTTAATGATTCTGTAGACATTCATTTGCTGGAGTGATAAAGTAGTTACAAGAGCACTCATGATAAATTCACCTATATGAGTATGGAAGTGAAGTCGTTTCAATATAGATTCGTTCATCTCTCTGAGATACTCATGAAATCAGAATTTTAGTGCATGACTGTAAACCACAAGCCTTATGTTACTAACGACTTAGGTCATAGTAAATGTATATATAATTTTAGTTTGTTAGGTAGATTTTAAGTTCAAAGTTATAAGCTACTTAAAGTCCTTATAAATTTTGAGTTGTATGTACTAGTCAAAGGTTCAAACCGAACGATACTTCTGATGATACTTAGTATGATCGCTCTTATACACATATTTTTTTTTTGAAGCAAGTAGGAGAATGTTATATATTAGTATAGTAATATATATTTATTATTTCAAAATTAAGGTTATAATTATCATTGTATATATTAGTAATAATTCAATGGCAAACTTGTAAAAATTATTTACTTTGTGTCTAAATAAATAAGAAAAATAAATTTTAATATATATAAGAAATAAAGAAATAAAGAAAGAGAGAGAAACTCAAAAGGCACGAGAAAAAAGGCACAACGTCTTTAAGCCTAATGAGTGGTGGCTTCCAATGAGTTTTAAGCTCAACGATTGCCTCTAATGGCTTTTAAGCCGAAGAGACCCTATACAATAGCTAAAAGATCTTAAATAATTTTTTCATAATGTCTTGTCACATTTCTCGTTGAAGAAGTGTCTTTTCAGATTTTGGTACATCTCTTCATTATAAAATTGAAAAGATTAAATCAATTTAATCTTTTCACTGTCATCAACACAATAGTTCGAAATTTTATCTATAAATAGAGATAACATCTTTGTTAGGATACAACAGAAATAATAATCTTTCTCTTATATTATTATTATTTTTATTTAAGAATCTTTTGTGTATTACAAAATTTGTGTGACAGATTCTTTTTCTAGAAAGTGCAATTTAGAAAAGAACATACGGTTATTGAAAAAATTACACTTTATTGTATCCTAAAAGCAGATTCGTTGAGAACCCAATTGCATCCTCGTTTATCCGACAGAGTGGTGACGTCTATTTTCTTTAACACAGACTAGTGAATTACGTGCCTTGGATCTATTTTCAATATCATATTTTTTCAATAATCGCATGTACCTAAAATACCAAGTCTTCCTTTAACTTTAGTGCAATGGCCAACTTTCCAATTGCAAGTAATGACTCCTGTTTTATTACCTTTCCATAAAAAAGATAACTGCTCCAACGGGAAGCGTCTTTGGGACACTTTTCAGTTTTTTCAAAAAACCTCATCAATTTTTGTATTAAATTTTAAACCAATCAAAATACGATGATTAATAAAAGAAATCTTACATTAAGTTTGGTGAACCGATGGAAACGAATCAAGTTGAGAGTTTAGAATGACACCATCAAATGTCTAGGCATCAATACTAGTGCCAAGCATAGGCACCAAGTTTGGATTCGGCGATCATTCGGTGGAGTGCCAGATCAGTTTAACTCAAATAAAATCGTGATTCCAGTGAAAATTTCAGATATCATGAAAATAGTAAGAAATTATTAAATCACATAAAATATATATTAACCTATTTAGAGTTTTAAATGATGTATCTAAATAATAAAAATAAATTTATTACATAGTCGACATGCATTAACAATATACTTTTTTTTAGGGACAAGACGTTTTATGGCAGGGGATGGGAAGGGAAGATTTAATCCCTTTCAAGTTACTTTTTTTTATGCTTTCAATAAATCGATTATTTGAGGGCCGTCTTTTGCTTGGAGGTTTCAGCTCTCAATTGTTCTCTCCTTATTTTTTCTTATTTTAGGGTTAGAATATGAGAGTTTTATCCTTTTCTCGGTGAGTCTTCTTTTCCGAGGAGTCGACTCTATGAAGACTTTTTGACAATCCATACTTATTTCTGAAACGATTTTAATCACGGGTTTTATCGACGTATTGATAGCTTCGTTGTTGCGCAAACACATGTACTATATCTACGTCATGAGACATTGTTTAAAAGCTTCGGTTGAAGCGATGTGCGAAGCTTTTAATCGATTGTTGCCCCCGTTTTTAACGTGATGGGAGTTTTTGCGGATCGTGAGTTTGTCGATGGTGGTGGCGTCTCTTCGGGTAGATCTTCGATGTCGGTTATCAGCGGATATTCAAGATGATGGTGGATTCTCAAATTTTTACCTTACTTTAAAGGTTCCTAAATTCCGTGTCGTTATTAGATAGGTCTTGGATGTCATTCAACATATTTTAATGTTAGTTATTGTAACTATCACTCTTTGAATTGTGGCCCTCTACTCTTTAACTGTCAATTTGGGATTATTTATTTTACAGTTTATAACCGTTCTCCATATATATATATATGAAGCATGTATCTGTGTTAAAATTCGGAAGAACTTAGAGAATTTGTCAAAATTAGAAAAATTCAAAGAATTGACACAGGAATTTCAGCAAATCACCTATTCAAAGAATTTTTCTAAAATTTTGATTAATGCAGAGAATTTTGTGACGAGGTGCCTAGAATTTCAAGCTCATTAATGTGATCAAGCATCTTATAAAGATGCCTCCGAAGATAAAGTTTTAAGCATAGAATGGCAAGACGAATAAAAAATCTCCCTCAACAATTCCTTAAGGTTGTGTTTGGGAACGTGGATTTGGATTTAGGGATTTGAATCTCCAAAATCCAAATTTACCGTTTGGCTCCACCTTTTTGTGTGGAATTTAGAAATCCATGTCTATATTGTAAAAAAGTGGATTCGGAAATAACACTTCCTTGACGTTATTTGAAAATCCAAATCTTATACCAGCATATAAATTGGTTATATTTAGCGAATAAAAAATCATTACTCAGTGCTCTTATAGGTACGATTCACCCTGATATTCGACCCGCCTCAACTGTGTATTTTTAAGCTTGATCGATCTTGTTGGGCTGGGCATGAGGCAACCTGAATTAAACTGAATCGAACCGAGTTGAACCAGTGGTAAATGGACCGGATTGAATCGATACCAGACCCGACCCAAGCTTAAGTAGTTACCTAAAAAACTAGCCGTTATAGTTACCATTAGCCTGCAACGACTAGTTTTGGCCATTGTAGCCCACCTTTGTATAGTCCAACCCTAAGAAATTGCTGGTTGCACTCATTTCGTTTTTTTTTTCCTCCGAAACCCAAACCGAAGCAAACCGAATCAAACACCAAAAAATTTAGTTTCAATTCGGGAACGGTTAATGTGTTGGAGGAATTCAGTGTACCGAAATCAAATTTTTCGGTGTTTGGGAACGATTAATATATTAGAGGAATTCAGTGTGCCGAAACCAAATTTTTTGTTGTTCAATTTGGGTTCGGGAAAAGAAATGTTGGTTGCACCCATTAAAATTTTTTTTTTCTTGAATCCAAACCGAACACCGAAAAATTCGGTTTCAATTCGGAAATGGTTAACGTGTTGGAGGAATTCGGTGTACCGAAACTGAAATATTTCGATTTGATTTTGATTTGTGGTGTACTAAACCGAAAACTGAAAAAATCGGATTCGATTCGATACACCGAACTTGCATCTACACTTACATAAAATATATGAAAGAAACTAATAAAATATAAATTCTTTTTATAAAAAAAATAGTCAAATAAAAGTATTTATAAATTATTGAGCCAAATCATAAGACAATGTTTGAACATCCAAACAAGAGATTTACAAATTCAAATATTTCAAATTCTAAATTTAAAATGCTTGAATTTAAAATCCCCAAATTCAAATCGACGTTCCCAAATGCAGCCTCTTAGTTAATCGGTTCCCTCATCTTGGATCTAATAGTGCTCTCTTAGTTTCCCTCATCCTGGATCTAATAGTGCTTTAGAGAATTACAATGTCAATGAGATAGGGGTAAGGGAACTTGGGGTAATTGAAAGGTCACTGTCACAACCTATTGACATAGCTGGCAGTTAATTGGAAAAAAAACTTCGGATTAAAACAGATGACTCGATTGAGGAGGTGCCATTTGACCAAACTACTGATCTTCGAAACGATCGCAGGGTTAAAGGGCTCTCCAATGACCATATAATTAATGGACCCTAAGAACAGTGGGAGAGCCTTGTTGTTCAATAGGGTTCCGGGATCTCTCATCACAAGAATTTTTTTTTTTAAATCTTTTAAATTCCATCTTTTTAGGGGCAAGATCTTTTAATAAGGATCCTCCAAACCTCAAAAACTTTTTAAGATATTTTTAAAACTTACGTTTTTATTCACAAATTTTTAAAATAGAAACTCCTAAAATTCTCTCTCTCTCTCTCTCTCTCTAAATCTCATCTCAAAATTCTCTCTTGGTTCTCCAAGCCCAGCCACTCTCCAATCTCCATTCTCCATCTCACTCTCTCTCTCTCTCTCAAATCTTAGCAACCCATCTCTTTCTACGACATCTCATTCATTCTCCACACTAAGATCTCTGATTGTCATCAATTTTTCAGTCAAAGGTATACTATAATTATTATTTTTTAATAAAAAATAAATACCCTAATTTATTATTTTTTAGTAAGAATTACTTTTTTTTTAGAGTTATTTAATTATTACTATTATTTTATATTTTGTGATTGTAATTTGATAAAAGCGAGTGTGATAAAATTATTATTATCTTACTAACTATAAGGGAATTCCCATCAGAAAAATCCTGGCTCCACCACCATCCAAAAACCAATCTATGGGAGTAGGTAGAGGTCATTCAGAATCTATTGGCGTAGGTAGAGGTCATTCAGAAGTTCTTCAGCTTCATGAGTAGAATCATAGGGCATATCAATAGACTGACGAGCTGGCATTTTGCTAAATTGCTGACACTCCATCGTCCAAGAATCAATGGACCTCCAATAACCAACCCCTCCTGAAATTTACTTGGCTCACGGCCCCCTTCCCTTCCCTTCCCTTCCCTTCCCCTTAGAGACCATAAATTAGAAAATGCCCTCGTGAAGTAAAATAAGAGCATTGAAAGAATGAGAGATGACCAGTCAAAGGATCATATCATTTATATCCATTCTTACCAAAGGAATACCCCATATGGACACAATTGATTGATTTGAGATCCTACTTTTGGCAATGTAGGTCTCAATTGTATGACAAACGATATTCGTCCAAATACCAGAGAGGTCACTAGAAAATAAGTCGGACTAAGAAAGCGACATTCGTCCAAATACCATAGAGGTCACTAGAAAATAAGCAGGACTAAGAAAGCGAAACCAAAAAAGGAGTTTGTACATGAAGAACATGAAAGATGTATATCATTTTAGAAGCAAGCGAAACAAAAAAGAGGCACAACGAGATGCTAAGCCAAAGAAAAAACACAAGAAAGAGAAAATAAACAAAAAATAAATACAAATTAGCAATCACTGAAGCTATACAATAAATTAGAAAACTCAAAGTGAAGGCAGACAGATCTAATCCCATTCCATCAAGATCTCAGAGGCTGATCTAGCAGCATAGAATGGAGATGCCAAGCAGCACCAACATAGGTCATCTTTAATGGCATCAAAGATAGATTTGGCAGATTAGAATTTCTTTTCAAGCACCTGTCGATTACGCTCCTTCCAAATTTCCGAGAACAACGTAATTGAGATCGCCTTCCAGATGAGCGACATGTTCCCCTCAAAAATATTATCTTAACCAACCAGCCATAATGCATATGTCTCATTTAGACAACGGGTAAAACCAAACATAATTTCTAAACATGTCCCAAACACTCCCTGCAAATTTGCATCTCAAAAATAAATGCTCCATCGCCTCTTCTTCCATACCACAAACATGTGCACTCTATTGGGACATCCATGCCTCTTTTTTTCAGCAGTTGCACGCATGTTAAAACTCTGCTCACACTATTTGTCATAACATGCAAACAAAATAAAATTCCTAATGCAAATACCCTAAACTATAACTGTGTTTGATGCCAATTTGCTGCAAAAAAAAAAAAGCTAATACCCTAGTTATACAATTTAAAAATCAATTTGAGATTTAATTGAGCAGCAGAGATAGAAATTAATCTCAAAACACATAAAATATTTAATAATTTTATTAAGGAAATTTAATTGATTCGATTTAACATCTGTTAGCATATGAACTTTTCGATCTAGAAAATAGGTTTAAAGATAGACTGTAGTTTCGATCTAGTTTAGGGCACTAAGCGACAATTTAAAATCCTTGCGGAAATAAGAAGAATATAGGTCTATGAAATTCAAGGCTCAAATAGAAACAAACTAGATAAATTGCCTTACAATAATCGGAAGATAAAATAAAAAAGGGATGGAAGATCCAAAGAATCCGTCTAAGGAAGATAGTTGGCCTCACACCAAACCGCACGCGGGAGAAGAATCACTCTTCTAACGAAAACTCATATGAAGTTCTCTAGAATTTGCACAAAGCAAAACTCATAAATTGTATTAATCATCCATTCAATATCCTCATAAGATATTACAATGTGTATTTATAAAGAAAAGAAACCTTAAGAATACTATTAAAATTAAAACTCTTAATCAATCATTAAAATTTTCTAATCTAACGGTCATAATTAATTTCACCACAAATCTCATTTTATATTACGCGGCTAGTTTTAAAGGGTTAAACGATATTCGATTGACGTGAAATTGGTCTTGTTTGAAAGCTTATTGAAGTAGTTTTCCAACAAGACAAAAATCACACAATTCCGATATATATTGATAGACTTATGACTATTCTTTCGATGGTTGAGTCACATATCACATATATGTACATGACCCCTAAATGATTTAAATAAGGAAACTAATCCTAAAACAAATCACTTATTAAAAGAAAATGAAACTAAACCTAGATAAAAATGCCTACAATAATGTGCACATGAGTCTTTAACGGGCCTTTTCAAAACCCATATGTGGGTCCACTTTCTCTTTTGATGTCTCCTCTTTATCCGACCACGATCTCGACGTGTAGGCTTCAATTATGCATCAATAAACTTGAAACTTGACCCTAGAGCTTCTTATCTACACCGCCGATCCTGTCATAATATAACTCTACGACCGGACCCTACACAAACAAAGATGCACTCATCAAATCCTGCAATAGCCCTTTCCACTCATCAAATCCTAATCATCAATGACTATCACGACATACTTTTCTTCCAACCCCACTATCCACATTGCTTCCTCACCACTCCCACCTCCATAGTCATTTCCCTAGAAAAGCCCTGTTCATTTATTTTAGTGATTTAACCCACAGGCCGTCCCTCTCCCCAACTAATCATGTGCACCTTCTCTTTTGATTTCCTCCCACTCCACAGAAAATGCCTTTCAATTTGTTCCAATTTATTTATCATAGTAGCTAGACTTTTCAAACATAGACATAGGATAGATGGGGAGGTTAGAAATGTGGCTTTGATTAATGCGACTGATGTGGAATCAAAGCCTACATGCCGAAATCGTGGTCGGATAAAGATGAGACATCGAAAGAGAACGTGAACCTGCGAATAGGTTTTTAAAAGGTCCATTAAAGAGGGGTTGAAGACCTGTGTACACGCTATTTTTGGCGATCTTGTCTAGGTCTAGTTTCCTTTTGTTCATTACAGAGTCTTTATTTTGCAATTTTCTTTAGGATTAGTTTCCTTATTTGAAATATTTAGAAGCCAGACACATATTTGACATGTGACTATTAATTTCGTCACTTTCAATGCACCCATTGGAAAAGTAGTCATAACTTATCAAAAAAAAAACTTCAATACATGGCGGATTTATGCAATTCTTGTCTTGTTGGAAAGCTACTTCGAGAAGCACGAGACTAATTTCTCGTCAATCAGATATCGTTTGACCCTTCAAAAGTGGTCGCATAATAAAAAAAGGGATTACTGGTGAAATGAATTGTGACCGTTAGATTAAAAAAATTTAATGGTGAATTAGGAGTTTTAATTTTAGTAATATTCTTAGAGTTTCTTTACTTCATAAATACATTGTAATATCTTTTGAGAAACCAGTTAATGTTGACTATTGAAACTTGATTGTTTTATGCTATCTTTAAGAGTTCGTTGAGAATTTTCGTCTTCCCTGAGTTTAGGATTTGGTGAGGCCAATATTTTTGCTGGCGGAATTGCTGTGATTTTCTATATCTCCTTCCTTATTTCTTTATTTTATTTTTATTTTATCCCGGAGAATCAAAACCCTAATCCTATCATGCGGGATTTATGCTACTTTAGGGTTAGCGTCTTTCTGTCCTGCATTAGTGACTCCCCTCTTATCTATAACAAAGCGTCGGTTTCTTGTTGAATCTCTCTATTACTAGATCCCATTAGTGCATTTGTGGTTTCCAACACAGCAGAAGGCCCAAAGAGGCAAAGACGTTAATGGTAGGCTTCCCCATTTGCATCCTATCACTCCAGCTAGATCTCAATCGACCATCCTCTATCCCAATCCCAAATTGACCTTTGACCTTTCTAAGATTTCACTAGTTGCCCTGAAATTGCCTTAAGAGCATGTAATGCAAGGATAGGTAAATTTGAATAGCTAAAACCTCATTTTGAGCCCATTCTCTATTTTAGCTATTGCCTTTTCAAAAAAATTTCCAGCAAGGATAGCTATTTTAGCTACTCCTTTAAAATAATAATTTTTGTTTCTATTTTAACATATTCTTAAAATAAAAGGCGAGTGGGGGGAGAGAGAGAGAGAGAGAGAGAGATTTAATAGTTTTTTTTATTAATAGCTATTGGAGGACTCGCCAAATATGGTGAGTGGAGTAGGAGTCGCCAAATATGGCGAGTCTTATAGCGACTCTGCTGGAGCGGTATCCAAGGTCTTTCAATCGCCAAAATAACGATTTTGGTGCTTATAACATCTCTGCTGGAGATGCTCTTATAACACTTTATTAATTACATTCCTATCTCCCTTTTCGACGCTCCACCAAAAAACAGTAGTAACGTCAGCATATTGTTGATGCATCAGTGATAGGCCTTTCTAGCAACCTCAAATACCCTAACCAGCCCCATTCTAGCATCCCTTAGCATTAATTTTCACATCTTCTCTCCCCACCATATCAAATAGAAATGGGGATAATGGATCCCCTTGGCGAAGCCCAAGAGAAATCTTCAAAAAAACCCTCGACATCCCAGTGATTACGCATTTCAGATGGATTCTCTCATCCAATTTCTTCACTTTTGAACAAACTTAAACGTCTGCATCATGTAGTTCAAGAACTCCCATTCCACTCTGACATATGCCTTCTCCCCACCCAATTTCCATGTGACTCCCAACATCCTTGCTTTATGTCTTCAATCAATACACTCATGTCCAAGGATAGCAGAATCCAATATTTGATGCCCATCCACAAATGTGCTTTGATTGGGTACTATGGCAGTCCCCATAATTGTCTGAAGATCATTTCCCAAGACCTTACAAATAATTTTGTACATGCTTCCAATTAAACTGATAAATCGAAAGTCCTCAGTTTTCTTGGCTTCACTTTTCTTTGGGATTAGGTTAAGTTGATGCATTATAAAGCTCCTAAATAATTACCTAGCTCCCTTCTCAGCAGCTCCCAGAAAGTGTTTAGCGAATTGGAGTGTGAACCCATCAGGCCAGGAACACGATCTCCACACCCATCGAATTTGCCTTTTTTATTTATTCCTCCCCAAGTCTTCTTTTCAACTTGTCCCTGTCCTTTTGAAATAGGAGCTCGAAGACTTCTACCATCGCATTTTCGATCCGACATTCAATCTTGATTATTTGACTCCCAACGATTGATTGGGTGATGGATGCTGTGAACTCTTCTACGGGCATTCACCATACCATGTTAAAAATTGGTATTTGCATCTCTCTCCTTAAGCCACCTCACTGTCGCTCTCTCTCCACATAATTTACCTACTTAATTGAGGTTTGTTCTCAATCATTATTAGATTCCAAACATGTAATAGCAAAATCAAACTGCATATTTGTCAGGGTATGAAACACTTTTAAATATAGTACACTTCATCACCTGTTTTCAACAAATGGATCCATCATTGGTAGATGTTTCAATACAGTACACTTCATCATCTGTTTTCAACAAATGGATCCATCATTGGAAGACACGTCATTTATAAAAGTAATAAAGTAGCGAAAACCATGCCAAGAGATCATGGAGACAGGTCCTCATATATTAAAAAGAACAAAAACAAAATGAAATTTTCTCCTACTTGTACTTATTGGATAAACAGAAGGGTACCTCAAGTTTCACCCATTGAATCTCTATGGGCACCACAAAAGCAATAAACAGTTACTGCTTTGTATCCGATGATGGAGATCGTTTTTCGTTCCACTCTTCCACACGATGGATCTTGAGATCATCCGGCACACATCATGCTCAACCATGATTTTCAGGTTATTTTTTGGAATGTGTGTCACATGGAATAAAAACCAACCGCCTGACGCTACGCCCATGATCTCAAGATCCATTGTGTGGAAATTTGGGAGGAAAAATGATCTCCATCATCTAACTCAAAGCAATCAATGGTTTTTGGTTGTGGTGCCCTTAGAGATTTGGTGGGCGCAAATATAGGTACCCTAAACTAGCAAACTTCATATAGAAAAAACCACGATAGTAAGCATCAAAATAGGAGGCATACAAGTTTTCAAGATGGAGCATGCCCTAGATCAATGATATCACAACTAGGCATCTTCCATCGAGCTATGTGGATGAAGGGAATATCCTTCAAAAAGTATAATCATTTAGCTTCCTAATCTCCAATCATCTTCTCGATATAAGTCTTAAGAAATGCAATATGAAAAAGGAAGATTATACTATAGTTAAGGGACTTGTTTAGGCTATTAAAAGATAGTAGATTATTAGGAAAATGGCCTAGATATATGAGTGAAAGAGAACCATCAGCAAGCCTTAGGTTTCCAGTTGCTTAAAAATTGGAGGATAGAAGACATGATTCACTAGTCATATGAACAGTGCCACTAGATCAATTATCCAAAATTGAGGTAGACGTGGACCAAATTATATGTTCCAAGTTGTGGAGTTCTGGAGCGAGAGCACTTCAAGAACATCAACCCTCTTTAGAAGTTGATTGTATTGCATTGAAAAATTGAAACATATTTCAAATAACTTACAGCAGATATCTACTCAACATTAGCAGCAATGTTAGCACTACTGTTCTAACATGATCAACAATATGACCTGTCACATACCAGCAGGTCATATTGAGTAAAAAACTGATGGCAAGATTAATAGTTTCATTTATAAGAATCTGAATCTTAATGACTTCAAATTCTGTTATCAAATCAATTAGGTTTTCATTGGATAATACTCATCAGTAGATGTATTAGCACCATGTGCACTTAGACATTTGATGAGTGATTATATGCCTATTCCACCCACATACACCAAGTTTTGTAGTACTTTGTCATTATAGGATACCTTGATGAGAATTTTTACTTCAAATTCAAAGTTAAACCATCTTGGTACTATTTCTCCGGGCTTTGGCCTGTAGCACAATGGAAGGCTAACAATATAGCAACCTCAAGGTTGCAGGTTTGACCCCAGCTTTACCCATAAAAAAAATAAATTTCTTGGTACTATTTCCTTGAGAGAAAATAGAACTGAGATTATCCCAAATCTCTTAGTGCAAAATTCATGAACATCAATTCCATAGGGATCAAGGCTCAATCGAATTTATTAACTAAGGCATAACAAAATACTAGTTCTCTTCCAATAAAGCATTTTTTTTTAACAAACTGGGGATCATCACTGAAATAGCAGCCAAAAGAATAACAAATATATCCTTATAATTGCATAGTTGGATTTAGCAAATCTAACATTATTCATTTAACTAGAACTGTTGGCTAATCTAACACCATTGATTTGAAATTGACAAAGTAGATCAACCCTTGAAATGAAACCCAGAAAGGATCCAAAGAAGTGACAGATACACTTCGTAAAAGAAACAAAAATGCACTTTTGCAACAAGAAAGGATAAGTAGGCTTTTAAATTAGGGCACCCAAGAATGCCTCCTAAATGGGTAGAAATGCATTTTATCAAACCCGATTCAGACCCAACAATGGTTTATGGATTCAACCCTTCAAATACCATGGCCTAAGTTAGAGGCCTCCATTGCACCGAGGAGCACTCGCTTAGCATCTCCTCAAGCAAGAGAGAGCATGCCATAATTTGTGAGGCGCACCGACATGCCCCTACAAAAAGGAAAAAAAGTCATCCCGTCAAATATCACGGGTTTCACAATGTCAAAGTAGAAAAATAGCAACTGATTTGACTAACCAACTAGATCCCGTGGTATTTTCCCCAGGTTCACGAGTGGTATAGCCCATAGCGACATCACGCTAATCGATGGAGCTCAACACCTCGTGCAAGAATGGTGAAAGTTTTCAATGAGGCATTTCAGGTGCTATTTGAAGTCCGACTTCATGCTCCTCTTCAACTGCAGCCAATAGTGCAGAGCCGGTGAATGTTTGAAACAAGATAGGAGCAGGAAGTTAGGGGTTTAATCAGGCACCGTTGGATTGGTGAGTGACTTGGAATGGCAGAATAGAAGTGGAAGGAGCTTGGACGCAGAATAACATCAGAAAGTGAAGAGAATGGTTGTGTTGGAGGTAGGTTTGAGGCAGGATATGTGCAGTGGCAAGAGGTTGAAGACGATGATGTGGCCCAATCTCTAGTTTTGAATCAACGATCCATTACCATTACAGAGTACTTATAAGAGAGAGAGAGAGAGAGAGAGAGAGAGAGAGAGAGAGAGAGCTGACTTTCTGAAGCCAAAGATATTTTAGTGGGATAAATTTAAGTCGGAGTGGTAATTATCCCCCTCAATTTGGTTGCTTTTCAAAATTTACTTGATTTTAAATTAATTAACTTCACGCACCACCAAACATTGCCTTAACTTAAAATTAAATTTTAAGTAACTCAAAAATTCACCTAACTAAAGTTTGAAAGATTACCAAATAAGCCCTTAGTTTCTTATTAAATATAGACGTGAGAGATAGCCTTTAGTTTTTAAGTTCAAAAAATATCTTAGCAGTAATAATAATAATAAGGAAAAAGCTATTAAAAGGTCATATTTCTTAAAAATAACGCAAAACAAGTCACTCTTGAGGAAACACCCAAAAATGACATGATAATTTTTTTTAAAAAAAATTTAATAACATGTCATTGGACAGTCCAACTACATATGGCCTATAAAATGGTCATTTGTCCTAGATTGATCGGATTGAAGCTCTAGCATCTGACTGGCATTGGGGATTGTACGGATTTTGTTCCAAAGCCGAACAAGCAACACAAAAATCCATGACTTGCTTTGACTAATGGAGTTGGTCCTTCTCAAACGAAATAGTGGTTTCTCACTTCTTTGTCCTTCCCTTTCCTACTCACCACAAAATCAGTTCCTCTTTCCACTCCCTCTCACATTTCCGAGAAACAGCTAGGTATAGGAGAGGAGAAGGAGCGGTTGGCTCTGTAAAGATAATCAATAGTTCCACTTGGTGAACGCTAGAAGTTTCATTTTAGAGTTCAACGACAAATGGTCCATTTTTCAAAGCCAGTAGTAATGTGTGGCTAGACAATCTATGGGAAAATGGGCCTCTAAATAGGGAGGGTATTTTTATCCTCCAAATTTAAAGGTAGTCTTAAAAAATTAACCTTCTTGGATCATTTTGAAGAAAAATAGTCCCATCAATAATTGGAAGCCATTAGTTTCACATGGAAAATGGATCCTTCATGACTTCAAAACTTTTGCAATTGCAAATAGCATCCCTTGGTTGCACACACAGAACAAAGAAAAAAAAATCAACACTGCTCTTTGTATGTCATTTCTTCTTCTCCTATACACCTATGTAAGCATGGGGGAATAGGGAGACACAAGTAACATCTTGCTTGGCAACCTGGACCAAATGCGAAGGCATGTCTAAATGTCACACCGGAGATTCGAAAAGAGGTTATGGAATGGATGATTAAGACTTTGAGGTCGAAACATAATGACCAAGTGATTTTATAACAATACTATGATATTGATGAAGATAAAGAAGAACATGATAGATCTACTCCCTCCACAGCTTGTAGTGTAAGACCACCACCCCCTAAAAGACCACGTGGTGGAAACAGGAAGGGAATAGACAAATTCTTCTTTTGTAGACCGCATCCCGAGGATGTGGTAGACACTAGGGGTAAGGGTATGGCCCAAACCACTATAGAAAATAGGTTTAAAGCTAAGGACCTACCCGAGATCATTTAATACGTGGCTAAGTGGATATACCAAGTCGGTATTGCATTCAATACTGTAAAGTTAAAGAGCTTCAAAGTAATGGTTGAAGCTCTTGGACAATTTGGACCCGACTTAAAAGCTCCCTCATATCATGAGATAAGATATACATATCTTAAAAATGAGATAGTCTTCACAAAAGCCTTTCTCGAGGAGCATCGAGAGGATTGGACGACAAATGAGTGCTCATTAATGATCAATGGTTGGACCGATAGGGCCAGTAGGTCAGTCATCAACTTTTTGACAAATTGTCCTACTAGAACTATGTTCATTTAAATCCATAGATGCTTAGGCTCATTTTCACATGGAAGAATATCTATTTTCCCTCATAGATGAGGTGATAGAAAAGGACATTGATGCATAATATGTTGTCAAAGTTGTCACAGACAACGCGGTAAACTTGGTGGCCGCGGGTAGATTAATAATGGAACGGAGATTACACAGATATTGGACCCCATGTGCGGCCCATTGCTTAGACTTAATCTTAGAAGACATAAGAAAAGTGTACATTAAAACCGTAGATAAGGCTAGGAAAGTGGTAATGTATATGTATAAGAATACACTTCCACTACACCACATGAGTAATACAATTAGGGGTAATTTGTAACGCCCCGCCATCACCCGCTTTACTACGACCTTCTTGACATTACGAAGCATGCATGCTAAAAGAGAAGAGCTTAGATGCTTCGTAACTTCCACCAATTGGAAGAATGGAGCATGATAAAAAAAGGTCAAATGAAAGTGGGAGACACAAACCATCTTAACTAACTCTTTTTGGAATAATGTTGTCCAATCACTTAGAAACTCGCAACCAATCGTAGACGTACTACAATTGGTTGATGGTGATGAAAAGCCTACTATGGGCTATATCTATAGTTTTATGGAGAAAGCTATAGAAAAAATTAAATCTAATAATATATACAAATCTCGTCTCTAACAATTGGTTGATGGTGATGAAAAGCCTACTATGGACTATATCTATAGTTTTATGGAGAAAACTATAGAAAAAATTAAATCTAATAATATGTACAAATCTCGTCTCTAACAACCCATTATTGACATAGTTGAGAACATGAATCAAAATATCGTCCGATACCGATACGTATCGAACGACACGTATCGGGCGTGAATAATACATTCAATGTATCGTTCGATACGGACCGGTACCGATACGTACCGGTTTTCCGGCCGAACGATACGTATCGGTTGTCCGACATTTTGATCCATGGTTGAGAAGAGATGGGGTATCCAAATGACTAGCACATTATATTTCGCTGCATTCCTCCTAAATCTCACGGTCTATTTCTCTTATCCGAACTAGGAAACGGCAGAAGCAACACATATTAGTGATTTCCTTGATGTCTTAGAAAAGATGGTTTCGGACAAGGGCCAACAAGATCGGATTAGCAACTCTTTTGACAGATACAAGAATGCTTAAGGGATGTTCGGAAGAGAAATTGTTGTTCGACAAAGAGAATCAAAATACCTAATAAGCAATTTTATGATTTATTTTTTATTACATTTCGTTATTGTAATTAAATAATTCGTCTCTTTATATATATATATATATATATATATATATATATATATATTGTTTATAGCCGATTGGTGGTTGTCCTATGGAGTGGATTCAGTGGCAAAATGTAGATTATTGAAAAAGATGGCTATTAAGGTTTTTGGCCTCACATGTACTGCTTCGGCATGTGAACGGAATTGGAGCACGTTTGAGATGATAACTAGTAAATTTTTATTTCAATTTTAGTCTCATAATATCAATTTAATGGTTGTTTAAACTTTATGATGGTGGAGGTGGAGGTGGAGATGTACAATTGTGGGTTAGAGACTAATGTGTAGAATTTTTGACTCGTATACAATATCATTAGGAAATAGGAGCAAATGTTTAGGTACTTTCACGTAGATAATAATTTTTCTCTTTACTCTTTTCCGTCTTTTTTGTATGTTCTCATGCTCATTTTGTACTTTTTTGTTTAAAATCAATGAAATTTAGTCATTCTACAAAATTAATACAAATATACTAGATTTCAATATTGGCAATTTTATGAGAAATTTTGGGATTTTTTTGGAATTTTTGACGGAAGAAAAAAAAAATTGTGCTATGGCACAATCGCATATGCTATTTAACTGCATTCACAACTTTCCTCTCGATCATCCTTATTTTGCTCGTCGCCATCTTGTGGAACACATTCACAACAAGTATCCCCCTTTGCATTGTACTCTTTGCCATGAAATTCTCCGAATTAACCAAAAGTTTGGAAAAATTCTCCTACCGAACTTTTTTGCTGAAAATTCTAGGATAATTTTTTAAATTTTTTTTCGAAGTTGACGGATTTTCCAAATTTTCCAATTCTTTGTCACTGTGATACATGCTTTATATCATACTACACACTTTTTTTTATGATAGTAAATTTTTAATGCATGCGACATAAATAATCTTTTCTAATTGATACATGCTTTATATCATACTACACACTTTTTTTTATGATAGTAAATTTTTAATGCATGCGACATAAATAATCTTTTCTAATTCCCAAGATTTTTTCCAATTTTTTCCCCGAATCTTTTCTGAATTTATCCGAACTAAACCAAATTGACACAGAATGATTGTTAAACCCGAACTTGGATACTATGATTGTACTCATAACATAAGTCTCCTCTCAACAACTTCTCGAAAACAACAATCGCCATAAGCACCGCCTGCCGCAACGTTAGTGCCCCAACCCATTTAAAATTTTATGGTTCATTTTAACAACCAAACTACCTTGGTCAATGGTGATTAAAGTAATTTTTTATATCTTTTTTTGGATGATCTTAGATCTACCTTGTGCAAATCACACTCTAGCTTAGAGTTGAACTTTAGGCTCTAGCCCATACTCTCTGGCCTCCAATAATAATGACACAAATAATAATAATAATAATAATAATAATAATAATAAAGTGGAGATTCACAACAACAAGAATCACATACCTTTGTCAATATATGCATTGGTCCAACAAGTGATATTTAGTGTGAATTTGGGAAAATAATAATAGCAATAGTAAAGTGGAAATTCAAACAACAAGAAGAATCACATCTATTTATTACTATATGCGTTCGTCGCATCAATGATCTTTAGTGTGAATTTGGGAAGAAAATAATAATAATAATAATAATTATTATTATAATAAAGAGGAGATTCACAAGAATCACATACATTTGTCAATAAATGCATTCGTCCCACAAGTGATATGCTGTATGAATTTGGGAAAACAATAATCATGGTTGTCAAATCGAAACGATTTACAATTTGAATCGTACGATCAAATCGAATCGTACCTATCATGGGTCAAAATATCGTCCAATACGTATCGAGTTTGGAGGTGCCTGGTACGAGAAATTGTATATTTCTCCGGCACCCCAAAAACACCCAAATTATCGAACGATAACTTCAAGTTATCGTCTGTATCGTCCAGAATTCCGATAACTTGAAGTCATTGTCCGAAAAATTGAAGTTATCGTCCGATAACTTCAATTTCTCGTCCTATGGGGCCCCCATCAATCAATGACAGAGGGAAACCTTTTAAGACTTGGGTTTCCCTTTTTTATCCATTTTCTCTCTTCTTTTTACTTGTTTTCTCTTCCATTCGTCTCTCTTCTTCCCTCTAAGCACCCAATTTAGATCTTCCACCACCCGGAATCGTTCGAGAATGTCGCCAACTCACCGGAGACCACGGAAAAGGTAAAAAGGTAAGTTCTCCCTAATTTTGTGTGTTTGGTCTCAATTTGCTTATATTTTTTGGTGCAAAAATATAGATCTACTCATATATATGGCAGATCTATATTTTTTAGCCCCAAATTTGTGGGTTTTGTGGTAAAACCCTCAAATTTGAGGGGCTAAACGTCTAAAATTTGAAAAAAAAAATGAATTTGGGGTAGGGTTTATATTTTCTAACCTAGATCTACAAGCTCAGGTTCATTATATAATTTTTTGGGTAGTTTATTATTAACCTAGATTAAATATTTTGTTCCTAACCTAGATTAAATATTTTATTTGATTATATTTTATGTATAATATTTTATATTTAATTATATATTAACTATTATTTTAAAAAATATATTAACTATTACATATATGACATGTTTGATATGATCAATGATATGCCACATGTTGATTACATGTGACACATCATTTGATGACATGTAACATATCATCATATGATGTGTCACATGTAATCAACACGTGACATATCATTGATGATATGTCACATGCAATTAGTAACATTGCATGTGGCATATCATCATATGATGATGTGTTACATGTTAATTACATGTGACACATCATCATGCAATGTTACTAATTGCATGTGACATATCATCATGGGATGTTGCTAATCAACATATGACACATCATCATGGGATATGACACATGTAATGTTACTAATTGCATGTGACATATCATCATATGATGATATGTCACATAATTAATTACATATCATCAATGTTTAGTTGCTTGTAATTAACATTCAATCGTCTGGTAATTCATGCAGGTGAAATAAATAAATATGGTACGTAGGCCATATCCGGCATGGCAATACGGCAAAGCTATAGATAGCAATAGGCTCTGAATTGAATGTACGCTCTATGGGAAGAAAATGCATGGAGGAGGTATAACACGATTGAAGGAGCATTTGGCTCACATCAAGGGAGAGATTAAAGGATGTGAGGATATTCCGAAAGAGATGATGGTGGCAATGAGAGCCACCATGCAGGCAATTAAGGAAAAAAAAAAGCAGATGCCGACCGAGATAGGGACATGTATAAGAGAATAAGGAGGGGGGTCCAGAGTTTCCTGCACCTGCACCTGGACCTGAGGGATTAGGGGATGGTGAGGATGTCGATGCAGTGATAGCGAGAGTGACGAGGGAGAGTGCTAGAGAAGCACGATTTCGATGAGATCGAGAAGAGGTTCATTATTGGTTTCGGTCCAACTAGAGGCGCCCATCCATGCGTGCTGGTGGTGGTGGGTCTAGTCAAAGGCCACATGATGTTGATGAAGATGAGGAGACTGCGGGGTTGCGTAGGTCAGCAACAGTGAGGGAGACCAGGAGGCCTAGTACAAGTCGTAGTACAGGTTCTATGGATGCGTTTATGTATCGGACAGAAAGTTCAAAACAAACAAAATTGAGCGCAACGTTACTGAAAACACGAGGGAAGCAGCTTGGAAAGACCATTACAAAGTTCGGCCTGAGATTACTAAGAACGAGCTCCTCCGGCCTGGGATTACACGGTTTGCCATACAATTTCTAGCCCTACAAAGCTTGGCATGATATAGGCGTGAACTGAAAAGCATGGTATCGTCCGAAGAATGGCCAAAATATGAACCAAAACTTCCCAGTCAAAGAGGCCTGCTTGCACTCAAGTGGCTGACTTGATCTACAACACTCTGTTTTAGAAAGATGTTGAGCACTGGGTGGACATCAATACCCCGCTAGTATAGGTGCTGAGGTTGGTAGATGGTGATGACAAACCAACCATGGGGTATGTTTATGAGTCAATTGACAAAGCAAACTTAGTCATCAAAACAAAGTGTCCTGCAAAATATAAGCGATATTAGTCGATTATGGACAAAAGGTGGGATAAACAATTCCACCAATACTTGCATGTCGTGGGTAATTCGTGCTTAACTGCTTATTTAATGAATTTAATTTATTTGTTATCTTTCATAGTGCTCATTGTTTTTATATACTGATACGCTGCTCATATTTTATGTATAGCACGTTATTTGAACCTTATCTTCTAATATATATGACGCTTTGAGTTGAATGAGACCGATGAAGTCTACAATGGTTTGGTCAATGTCATCCAACGGATGTAGCCTGAGTCATAAGAGATGTAAGTAGTCTTAATATCAAGGTAGTTAAGGCGGTGTGACGAAGTCATGGAGAAGAGGCTCGCCACACCATGGCGAAGCCATATATTAATTTATTTTAATAATTTTTATTATTTATTAATTATTAATATATATTTTAATTTTCTACTATTTTTAATTTTTATAATTTTATAGAGGACGAAAAAAATTTAACCAATTAATCAAGTAGATCAGCTGTGGGGAAAGATTGGAATGACCATCTGATGATATTTTCATGATTTCAGGATTAGTTTGGGGAAGATTGGAACGAAAAACGATCTCTGTCAGTCCTATTCAAAGTGTTAATGGCCAATTGTATCTTATGGGAAATATTCAGCATATGGTGGGGGGCTAGTAACAACCCCCCTAAAATATACAAACCTGCGTTGAGAGAGGGAGAGAGACAAGAGAGCGATAGAGAGTGATTGCGATAAAGACTAGGGGGTTTCACTTAAACTCCTAAATATCATGGATATAATTTATCAAACATAAGTTATAATACAATATAACTTATAGCTTGTAAGTTTTATAATTATAAGTTATAATTTATAAGGTTATAACTTATAACTTATAGGTTATAAGTTACAAAAGCAAATTCAAAACTGCGGTTGTGGCGGTGCCATTGCGCTATTCTGTCATGCGTTGCGATATATTCATTCTTGTCATGTAAGTTAATATAGCGATTTGCCTCGCAATTCACTATGGCCTCGCCTTGACAATCATGCTTAACATTATTTCTAACTTGTAGATCAATATGCTCTATTTGTAGATTGATATGTCGGTTATCGTATTCCTTCTTTGTAGATTGATATGTTCCGGAAGAAACATGGGTTGTTTGGAATGAGGTTAGCATAATCTCAGATTCAACATGATAAACCTGCGGATTAGTGGATGCACTATGGACATGATGGACCAATATTGAGGCGGATTGTCATGCGAGTTTTATCCCAAACATGTTCTCATCTAACTGTGAGCGAAATTTGAGTACATTTTCTCTTATCCACGTGAAGATCAGGAATAGGCTAACTATGCACCGATTGGAAAAGTTAGTCTACTGTCATTATAATATGCGGTTAAGGGTCAGGAATATGAAGAGAACCAACCGTGATAAGCAATTATTTAGGTTTTTAGTTCATATATTTTTTATTTGATCTAATTGAGGAGGCATATACTAATCAATCTATCATTTTCTATCTTATAAATGGTGAATATTTTAACCCCAACGAGTTGGATTATATATTCGCGGAGAATGATCCTTTGAATCAGTGGATTGAAGAGATAGAAGCTCCAGTGTTGGATAGTGAGAGCATTGCATGGTTGGACAATGCAGAAAGAATAGCGGAGGAGCAGACTTCTCAACAACCTAGGCGGAAAAGAAGACTGTATCGTCATTCAGTGGTTTGGATCTCGTGAAGAAACATAGCTCGATAGTGATAATAATGATGATGATGATGATGGAGGTGGTGGGGTGATGGTGGAGGTGATGAAACCCACGTTGGCACTAGTGATGGAGGCGACGATGCTGGTACCTCTTATGGAGGTGTTGTCGAATGGGTTGATGAACTGTTAACAATGTTCAACACTCCTACATATAGAGGTGGATGGATTGAAGGAAGAGGAGCTTCAAAATCTTACAAAACACCACAAGATATGGGTTATACAATTTCTACCTTTGGGGGATTTAGTTTGCAAAACACCGAAGATTCAGCAAGCAGTAACCCATACCCATTCCCTCAACCAACTTATCTCCAACATGAAGACTTCGTTGGTCAAATTTTTGGAGGACCGACATTTCCATATTACACTAATCCATACCCTATGCTAATGCCTAAGTTGGAAGCGGGGACATATGATCATGGGTATCAATATGGCTAACACTATAGGTAAAGTTGGCGCACTGATGATGATCACGACGATGATGAACTACCGAGGAATTCAATGTGGCTTTAATGTAAGTTTTTCATGTACAATGTGTTATGATCAGTAGTCTACTATGATGACTTTAATGTTATATTCATATACAATGTTAAGCTAAGGTTTTATACTTCTAAGTTGATAAAATTCCACCGATCAAAAAAAAAAGTTGATAAATTCCCAAAGATGCCTTAAATCATTTTTAAAAAAAATTGAAAAAAATAGAAAACCATTAAATATAATTTTCCTGAATTTTAGGATATTTTTGGGGATTTAAAAAAAAAATTGTACCAGGCCGATACATTTAATGTATTGGCCGATACGCTGATACGTATCGTCCAGGCCTCCTGGACGATACGTCCTGGAAATTCAAGATTTTGACCCATGGTACCTATTTCAATTTGAATCGTAGATTTAAATCGTAATTTGCCTGAAATCGGACAAATCGTTTTTGAATCGTAAAAATTGTTTGAAATGTAGATTCAAATCAAATCGTACGATTTGAGTCTGTCATGTGACAGCTTGCACAATGTCGCACAATGTCACTTAAAATCACTTTTATTTATTTTCTTTTTTACTAAAATGCCCCCAAACCCTTATATGCTTATATGCCTATTCCATCCTATTATATGCTTATTAAACATCTTTTTAGGTTGTAAAAAGCTACTTTAAGAGTTTGTTAAGAGTTTTTTAAGGGCAAAATCTATATTTTAAGTATCTCCATGATCGTTGAACAAAATCAAATACCTTTTTTTTTGTAACATTATGTGGGAGCAAAAGAATACTTTTCTACTAAGACTTGATGTCTTTGACAAAATCCGTCATCGACGGTTGAGTTTTAAGATTTTCTAAAGTGAACTTCTATTACATCTTATATATTTTAAGTCATTGGAGTGATTGTTCTCTATTTTCGGGGTTTTTTTTTACATATTTGTAGTCTTATAATATCATAGTGTCTCAATCACTCATACATACATATTTTATTTACATTGATATAATATATATATGACAGAAATACAGGGAGAACTAACATGATTGAACAACGATAGGTCAAACGATGAAATGAAAATGTTTTTTGGCTTTTGGGATTCTAATGTATTAGAAATGGTTGAATTTTCTATATGTACTGCATTTTCATAATTTTCTGATTTTTTTGAATATTTTCGCATATTTTTTTCAAAAAACTGATTAAATCTTATGATTTACGATTCGATTCATTTTATAAGGAAAACGATTTACGATCTAATTCATGAGTGGACAACATCGATAATAATAATAATAATAATAATAGTAATAATAATAATAATAAGGGACCGACTCTACTGACCGTCATTTAAACACCAAATGGTGTTTATGCGATCTTACACATTTATTGGCTTATGATCTTGGAAATTCATACTATCAAAATGATATATCATCAATTGAAGCGCTACCTGTCCAAACATCACACTTTTTGGGAGAATCAAAACACTCGATCTGTGCACTCTAATACCAACAGTTGTTCTTAATTTTGATGGCTGATATTAAAGTTCACCATCAGATGGTTTACAAGCACTTATAAGCATGATCCTTTGGCAGGGACATGCTCCAACAATGGATTGCCACTTGGGCAAATTAGATTGATCATAGATGCGTGCACAATGATAAATCACACTTCAATGGTCTGCGATGAAAAGTGACACTTTAATGGTATAAGATCATTTAAACACCATATAGTGTTTAAATGTCGATCATGAGCTGTTCTAAAAAAAAATGTCGATCATGAGCCATTATCCTTAATAATAAAGAGATTAACAACAACAACAATCACATACATTTATTAATACATGCATTCGTCCCACAACTGATATTTAGTGTGAATTTTGAGAACTACAGATATAATTATCACAAGATCAACGGTGTAGATTACAAGAAAAAAAAACCCTAACCAACAAGACGAGCGACAACAGGATACTTAGCTTCGAATTTCTTCTCCCAATCGCTGAGAACCCCAATCTCCTTCTCCGAAAGTCCATCCAGAGATCCGTGAACGTCTTCTTCCTTCTTGCTCATCTTCCCCAGCGCATGGCTCGCGTCTTTTCCCGCGAAGATGCTGTAATCGCCACCCGGACCGTAGAACGACTTCCCGGTCGACACGTCGAACACTCTCCCCTTTATCGCCACGTATATCGGTTTGATCACATCTGAGCCGTCGAATTCCTTCAGCTGCTGCAACGTCATCTCCATCTCTATAGTCTGTTCTCTCCACACCAGATGAGGTTTCTTTTTCTATACATATTTTTTAGGGTAGAAATTTAGACTGATGAGTTTGCAAATTAGGTAAGCAAGCGACCCGTGCAGGGACGCTCTTGGTACTCTGGTCAAGCTTTGGGTTGAGTCTCAATGGGCCAAGGCTTGAACCCGGCCCAAAAAGGCCAGGCATGGATTTCCGTTGGTAAATCTGATGCATAAATGAGCTGCCCGGCCCAGCCCAATTAGTAAGCCAGGCTCAGTAAAAGATAGTTCCAAAAGCCCAACTAAAAATCGACCCATTTAAGCTTAGTCTGACTTATGGGTGCAATAAAAAACCAAAACAATCGAGAATCGACTGAAAATCGGGCCATTTGAACCAGACCAAAACCGATTGAAAACCGACACCGAACTGACCCGATTCGGTTTCGATTTTGGTACCCAAAAACCTGTCGGGGAGAACCGATAATAATTCGAACAAAACCAAAAAATTGTAAAAAACTATATATGAAGAAAAACTGAAAACCAAAACGAACTGACCGAAGTTGGATTGGTTCAGTTTGGGGGGGTTGAAAAGGTCGGTTAATAGAAACCAAATGTTTCGGTTAGGATTCGATTTTGCAGAAATCGACTCAAAAACCGAAATTTCGGTTTCAGTTTGGTTAATCGAATCTGCACCCCTAGCCTGACTCCATCAACTGATTTAATTTAGTCCTGAGTCCCTGGGCGACTTTTAAACACCAAATGATATTTAAATGATCTTGTACCATTAAAGTGAGACTTTTAATCTTACACCAGTCAATTGTGTTTATCATTTGCCAGGTGGTTCACATCTGTGATCAATCTAAACCAAGTGACAATCTATCATTGGAAGATGACTCGGCCAAAAGAAACATGCTTATAAGTGGATGTGAACGATCCGATTGATGATCTTTAATATCAGCCATTAAAATTGAAAACAATGATTGATATTAAAGTCCAGAGATTAGATGGTTTAAATCTCCCTAAAACACCATTTGTGAGCATGTTGTGCTAAAATATTTGATTTATCACTTTGATCATCATATGGACCACCCAAATCTTTTACAATTGATGGTGTATGATCATTTAAACACTAATTTTGTGCTTAATTGACGGTCTGGAGAGTCAGACCCTTTAATTTATATTGAAATTGATGAGTGGCCAGGGGCCCAATCTAACTTGAGCTAGGTATGACCTTACCCTAATTCATAAATGGCTGGCCCGACCCGGCCTTATTAGTACTCCAGTCAAATACGTGGTAGGCTCAAGAAGCTCAATTATAGTCGACCCATCAAGACACCCCTAGCTTTGGGGGGACACTGAATGCCAAGGATCAAAATTTCGGTTTTCGTTTCGGTTTCGGAGGAAACCAAAATCGAAAATTTGGATTGAAATTTCGGTTGATAATTTGACCGAAATTTTGAATACCATACATATTTGGACCGAAATTTGGGTCCAAATTATCGTTTCAGTAAGGACAGAAACCGATAATTTGGACCGAAATTTTGATCCTAAATCATCATGTGTTCCATGCGATGATAGGTACTTTTAAATTCACCGACCAAATCTTTGATTTCACCCATTCTTAAACTCTTTGACTGCTCCGAAACAGACAATGTAGATCGTTTTTCATCTGAAGATTAGTCCCGTGATCTCTGAAATTGTCTCATTTAAAGCAGTCAAATCACAAATATAAAACCTAGGACTTTCTACCCTAGGTTCATGTAAAGTTATCTTTAAATGATATTTGACTAATTTGAATTAGATGGTGGAGATGAGCGGATATTTTTTAATTTCTAGATCATGATACACCAATCAGATAAAATACATGATGAATGGACGTCTCACCGACCCACAGACCAAGAGCGCCCCCTCACGGACCACTTACCTAATACCAACTCTCGATTATTTAAAGATGGATAGGTTAGTAGGTAGGTAGGTCTAAAGATCAGCTGCTGAGCAGGTATAGGTTTTATTCATTTATAATATTTCACTTCTAAAGCACATATATTTTCCCCAAGTTATTTGAATTTTTAGAGAGATAAATTGTAAATATCATCCAAAATGTGGTTGTATTAGCAATTTTTATAGCGATAGACTGTAAATATCACCCAAAATGTGGTTGTATTAGCATAAATGCAAGGGTATTTTTAACACAAAATCAGTGGAAGCTTGACAGTGAAAATGACTTGGGCACCATTAAGAGTGCTCGATCGTGCCGGAGGGTACTTAATATCAACTAGGGGTGAAAAAAAAAATCGAATATCAAGCGTTCCGAATCAAACGAAACCGAATGAAAACCGACACCAAAATGAACCAATTCGGCCCGGTTCAGTTTCGGTACCTAATAACTGAAAACCGGCTGGATAGTGTTGAGAACACACCAACAAAAACAGAAAATTGAAAAAAAAAAGAAAAAAAGAAGGAATTGAATGAACCGTAATGGGACAGTTTCGGTTTGGAGGGATGAAAAGTGTGGTTAACTGAAACCGAACTGAAATGTTTCAATTAGGAATTGGTTTTCAGAAACTGACCCGAAAACCAAAATTTCAGTTTCGGCCGTGCGGTTACCCCTAATATCAACTCAAATCAGAGGGCGAGAGGAGCGACAGGACTATTTGAGAGGTGAAAGAGGAGAGAAAGAAAGAAAAGAAGTTGGAGTGTTTGTTTTATTTTTTATTTTTATAATGTGAGAAAAGGAGATGGGGATCAGGTGAAGGAAGATAGACAAGAAGTTGCCATTTTTTTTTTTCTTAGAAAAATGTAACAAAAATAAAAATTTAAATTCTTTTAAATCTAAGACAGTAAGAATAGCAAGAAAGTTTTGACCCAAAACCTGAACCTCACCGAAAATTGAGAAAATTGACCCAAAACCTGATTTAGACCAAACATAACTAACAATGGCTTGGTTTAGTTTTGAGTAGCGAAAAGCGAAAACCGATTAGGCAGGATGAAAAAATAAAGAAAAAATCTGAAAAACTCGAAAAAAAATAGAAAAGTAGCTTAAAATTATATAAATTAAAATAAAAAATATTAAATGGATTCCATTTTGGTTGTGACTGAATAGCTGAAACAAAAATTTCGATTTTGGTTAGGTTCGGGGCCTCGGGTGCCCCTGCTAACAGGGTTTCAAAAAGTAAATGCCTTAATTTCAGGTCATTTTCTCCCTCCCTAAAGGATTCTTTTGGGAGCATCATGCTTTATTTTAGGAGAAATAAAGCTAATAGTAAAGTGTTAACTTTTTTTTTGGTTGGCCACACAGCCTTAGACAGCCTCATGCGAGAGGAGGTGCACTTTCGGCTGTGACAATTCAGTAGCAGCACTAATATTTTAGTAAGGCCTAACTTAAATGCACACAGTGACATTTTTCCACCATGAACAAATGATTTTTCTTTTTAAATTTTAGTGGACATTGAAATATACTAGATCATGGTATCAAATATCGGCCGATAATGATACGTATCGGTTTTTCCGAAAAACCGATACGTATTGACACCTATACGTATCAGGTATCAACTCGGGTATTAGGTATCGGCCGATACCTCTATTTTATTTATTTATTTATTTATTTTAAACAACCGATACAACTCGGTATCGACCAATTTGTATCAGTCCTCCATGGACCAATACTAGAGTTGGCACCTTGGCTTAGATATCTAACAAAGACAACATTTTTATCATTTTTTCAGAAATAATGTGCTTAAATTGTTTTCATAATTTCGGCATATTTTGGAGAATTTTGTATTTGAATATTATATTTTTCGAGAGCTGCTACCGCCACACCAACATTTGCTTAACGCATATAATTAAGGAAATTTCATTGTGGACACCAATTAATAGACAATACGTTTCCCACCAATATATGAAGTTACAAGTGACATCCATCTTATTATCATCATCATCATCATTATCATCATCATCATAGCCTTTTCCCATTACAAGTGACACATTCATACACCAATTAATATAAGCCTCCTTTTATTTATGGGCATGGCTATTCTCACCTGTTTTCCAATAAGTATCACATGGTTTTTTCATGGATGGAAACCATTAATTGATTTGAATTAGATGATGGTGATTGTTTTATGTTCCAATCTTCCTCGCTATAGATCTTAAGATCATGGCGTGCCTATCAGACAATCTGATGTTAATTCCACATGACACGCATCCCTAAGAAAGACCTAGATTATGGGCAAAGGAGTTAACCTTCACTTTTAGGGCATGTGCCATGTGAAACCAACATCTGACCCTCCGATAGACGTGCCATGATTTTAAAATCTATCATGAGAGAGATTGAACCAAAAAACAATTTCCATCGTTTGATTCAAATCAGTAAATGGGTTTCCTTTGTAAAAAAACTGTGTGATACTTAGCATTAAATGGGCGAGAGTAGCCGTACCCCCTCTATTTATATGGTGCCTATGAGCAAAATAGCAGCACTCTATTTTTACTATTTTGCCAAAATTTTAACTAGTTTTTTTAATCGTATGGTTGGATATCATAGAAAATTTTATATGCTAGACATAAATATATATTTTTGTTTAGCATATCTGTATGCATGCTTGTTTCTATTGACCTTTTAAAGATGCTGTGTCCAACATAATCTCCAAGTCGGGGTTCTGGCCAAAAATCGGGGGGCAAAATTCAGCAAGTTTGGGAAAATATTCAGAAAATAATGGGATAGAAATAAAAATATTAAAAATCACGATTTATTGAATGCATCTTGAATTATTTGAAAGTTTTTTATTTTTTTACTTTTTAGATAATCTGGGTATCCGGGCCTCTTAGAGCACCGGCCTAATCTTGGGAGCACATGCGCACCCTAAATTCAGCACATGCCAGGTCAGCAAGGGATATAAATCCTTAGGGTGGCTTCAAGGGAGGGAGGGGATTCAAACTCAGGTCTTTTACTTTTGAAAGCAAGTACCTGGCCAGCTCACGATTGAATTATTCAAAAGTTATGCATACTTTATTCGCTAATTTTTGAAAAAATTACTACTAATTCAAGATTAATTGGCATAACATCAAATGCTGCTAATTCAGGATAGATATAGGTCTTCACAAGCATGTTTATTTTCGGGATGGTTACTCATAATAACACCAACCTCGGGAACCAAGGAGTTAATTCCCCATATATGAAGAAAAAAGTACTTGTTTCAAGACACCACGAGGGTTGGGCTGGTTCCAATTCATTTCAGATAAAATTCAAGAAAATTTCGAGAAATTTTTTTGTAATATTTCAAAGATTATAAATATATAATTAATGTAGGGATATAGGTTCGAATGCATGGTGGATCCATGAATTAGAACTAGGTGGAGTCGAGGTGACATCCATCCATGGAAGAGTACCTTTATTTCCACCCACAGATTCTTTGAGTTCATCCACACTCTCACGTGTGCCTAAAATACCCCCGAAATTCGTGAGCGAAATACACCCACCATTTCCTTCCGGTACACCCACTTATTCATACAAATTGTTCCTGAGCTCTTCTTTTTCCTCTCGTTCCTGCACTACAACTTCTTTGAACACAGAGCATTCTTCACACTCCCACTTTCATTCTTCTTCGCTTAGTTGGACACCCACGACCGTCTTATTCTTCTTTTCGATACACTCACTTACTTTCTTCTTCCTTTTATTTTGATTTCGATTTCGTGCTATTGGGAACACCGAGCATAGGTTCGAAGGACGCGGAAGATAGCTTCGAAGAGCTGCTATCCTATGATAATGGAGTTGACGGAACTCCCTCGGACAAAATCACAACATTTTGTACAAGTAAATGAGTTTTTTTCATTCTATTTGTATTATTTTTTTATTAAATTTGTATTCATTTTCATTCTATTAGTATTAATTTTCATTCTAAGTAAACTTAGGGTTTAATAAGTGAGTGCATTTACCAAACTTAGGGTTTTTATTTGTATTCATTTTAATTTAATTATTTTTCATTCTATTTGTATTAGTTTTCATTATATAATTTTTCATTCTAAGTAAACTTAAGGTATCTATGCATTAATGTAAAATGATTTGGTAGATTCAATTTCATTTCTATATCGAATTTATTTATGAAAGAGTAATATATATTTTTTATGGATCAAGTTTGATTCAAAATGCATTGGATTTGGTTGAAAAAGGATTGCCATTGAACCTTTGAGTATCTCGAAGTACGTTACGAGAGGAAATATATGTTCTTAAAATAATAGTCTTTAAAATTATGTGCATGAGTTCGTTCATTTCAATAGTGATAATGTTATGAACTTTATGTTATTATATTCAGGTGGTAGAAATACGAACCTTACTCTTCTTATGACCATAAATAAGCTCTTTAGTACCCGCGAGGAAATGATAGAGTGGGTTCACGATGTCGCGAATAAAGAGAGAACTGTGCTTACGATGGATGGAAGGTAGTGCGAGTAGATTTGTTGGATGAGTTGACCTCTCGCGCGGAAAAGTATTTACCTATTTTCAGCAACCAAGAACAAATGATTCAGATACATGTGATCCTCAACTTCTTCATGACTGATCATGTTCGGAGTGCCTACTGAATGTTTGTATGGGACATGGGATACCTAATAGTGTCGTGTTATCATGCCTCTTTAGTCCTTCTTAGCACCCGACTTTGTATGATATTTTTTTCATTGTGAACACTAGCAGACACAATAGATAAGGTGATTTGTATTACTTGCTCACGTGAATGAGTGCCACTTCGTCTCAATCACTTTGACTAAAGATAGTCTCATTCCATCATCCACG
This sequence comes from Chloranthus sessilifolius, assembly GCA_021018995.1. NCBI lineage: Eukaryota > Viridiplantae > Streptophyta > Magnoliopsida > Chloranthales > Chloranthaceae > Chloranthus > Chloranthus sessilifolius. The sequence goes on along the minus strand of CM037597.1, from coordinate 23,292,780 downwards.
ACTGTATGGAGGCGATACCGAGATGATTGTGCAGCGGGATGACCGTCTTAGTTCGTGGAACGATTTAAGAACTTTAACTCTACCAATGATGATAAGAAAGTTATGACCGAAGATTATTCGGTCATTGACATCGATTGATCGCACTACTTTGGAATTCGATAATTTTTTTAGTTGGGGGTGAAGTATATATATGTAAATGGTGAAAATATTATGATCATGTCAACATCTTTTTATGTAACTGATATAAATACAATTATTATGAAATGATACAGATGTTAAAGTGTATATTTTCTTTTGCTAATATTTCATTTGACTATTTTCCTAACAACGCCTGATTCATAACTCTAAGATTCTTTATGCCCCTCTTCTTTATGAAGACAACATATCTCCTAGTTTATCCAATGAAGTTTTCTTTCTATAGAAAATTTCTTGAGCTCTAGCTGTCATAGTCCTATTTAGAGTCGTATTTGAATTCTTAAGGGTGTCTGAGAATTTTATTTACAAATAAATGAGCACTTTAAGGTGATTTAAGGGTAGATAAGGTACGGGGAGCCATTACTTGCACATGAGAAGTTGGCCTTGGCACATAGTTTAAAAGAAATATTTGGCAATGGGAGACTTATGTTATGTATTTACCTTGTCTGATTTTAAGTTTTGAATTCATAATGCTGACCATGGGATTGACTTTAGAGCTGAGAGATTTCCTTAGCTTAATAATGCAGAAGCTTCTCTCTGTTGTAAGTACTTAGAAATAGAAGATGCTCAGTTCTCTAATTCTTTTTTTTTTGTTACATCACTATGTGAAAATGAGGGAAAAATGACTATAGCACAATAAAATAAACTACTGTATAAAATAGTGGTGTAATATTCTACTACTTAAAGTAGTCATTTTTTTAAGTTTAACCAGTGGTTTTTTAACTTAAAAAGTGATTTAATAAAGCATCCTCTCATCACGTGCTATCATCACGTGCAAAACCATCGGACCGACCCCCAAGCCTCTCTTTTCTCTCTTTATCTCTTAACACAAAACGCCTCTCTCAACCCTTCCTTCTTTTTCTCTATGAAACCCTAGCCTCTCTCTCATCTTCCTCTCTCTTGACAAACCGTAGATTTTGGCTGAAAATCGAGATTTAGGGTCCTCCGATATAGGGTAAAATATGGAGCTAAGCTACTATTCCAGGTGCGTAGATCTCTTTCTAGTTCATCTTTTTTCTCCGTAAATCTTGGGTTTTTTTTACCTTTTTCTAGTTTCACGGGGTTTAGATTTTGGTTTTTCTAGTTAAAATGAGTGGATTTCAGGCAAATGTTGCGTTTTCTCGTGCATTCTGATATAGATGTTCGGATCTGGCCGGGATTTTGGTTGCTTTATTATTTTAGGGCTTTGATTTTTGGAAAATCGAGTGGAGTCTGTTTATTTTGGTTGTTTTAGTATTTTGATTTCAAGCAAATGTGCTCTTCTTTCGCATATTTTAAGTCGATCTGTTGTACATCTGGTCAGAAACTTGAGCCATCCTGGAGATTTTGTCCTAGTGCTCTAGATGCGTGAAGCTCTGGTTAGTCCTAGGGTTTCTATATCTTATAACCATCCCCCCTTACTTAGTTCCCCTAATATGAATATATGTTTGTTGCTAGAGTGTTAATAACCTTCGTTTTCTGAACTTTGAACTTCATCTCTAGTAGATCTCGTTAGAAATCCCATCATGCTCTTGTTTTACAAAAGAATGTTTTCAAAAATTCGATCATACGTTTGTTTTATTTCTTGTTTAAAACTTTTATAGTTATTTTGCTAGTAATGCCTTCCGAGCTCTGTTTAGTCCAAAGTTTTATAATATGATGATTCTAGATCTGCTCTAATATTTGGCAATTTTGATCCACTTCTGTAAGATTCCTGTGAAAGTTGTTCTGTTTAATCTTCTTTATAGAATAAGCCTTGCTTCTTCTTTAGTTTCACAGATCTATGATTCTTCTTCATAAATTGATGTTAAAGTATGATGCGAAAGCAATCTTTGTTAATTATAGAACATAGACAACTATACTTGATCTGCCGATGGCTATAGAGTATTGAGGTTTTCTAACGAGTGGCAAGGTTAGAAACTCTGAGCAAAAGGCTACCATGTTGGGTATACCTCAAAGTTTAGGGATTTTGTTCTATTTTGATGTTTAAAGAGACATGTAAATTAGTGGCATAAGTATTAGACGTTAAACTGATACCTCATACATTGAGCTGAAGTGGGTCTAAAAATCACACTTTTTGGGAAACTTGAACACCATCCCATCAGTTCACTCTAATATCAATCACTGTTCTGATTTTAAGCAGTTGATGATAAAGTTCACCGATTAGATGGTTCTCTTTCTGGTTGTAGGTGTGATTCGTTAGCTAGGACCATGATTTTAAATACCCCCATATTTTTTTCGGTCATATCCAATACGTATCAATTGATATGTATCGGGTTAGGGTCCTCCGATACAGGGTCAAATATGATAATTCTCCCAAGAGAGGTGGAATTATCATAACAACAAGTATTATGATGTTTTAATTTAGTGAGCTTTGAGAAGCACTGCCAATAGGCCAATACTATATTCTCTAATGAGTGAATCGGGGACCCAAGAGCTCTCAGTTTCAGTAGAGCTGTGTTCAAGAGAATTGTAAACCAAATTCTACATCCCCTCCTCCCTTCCACCGGACTTTGTTTGTGTGGCTGGTATATGCCTAAAGGTTCCACTTGAGTATCTTCATTTCAGATCTTGAGACTTCTCTAAAAATTTTACTTGAACAACCTTATTTTTTGCGGGTTTGATTAATTAATTTTGATTTGTGAGGTGAGTTGGTTGATATGCATATAACACTTCGCAATTGAATTAATTATTGTTGTTATTTTGTTGATGAATCAATTTTTTTATAGTTTATTCAACTATGTTACTGGTCATGGTGTTCTGCAGCTTTAGTTTATATGATTGTGCTCCATAGGTGTGCACAAGATACCAACTAATGCCTATAAAATCCCCTAATTTTGATCGGTTTATTTACTAATGTTCTGTTTTTTCTTCATTCATATGATGAATTTGTGGAACTTGATGCGGTTTGTGTTTTGGGTTTTTGCTTCATGCTTTTCAATTTTTTTTTATTGAAATTTTAGATTTGATGGTATCATATGAGAGCTGAGTTTTTTTTTTTTTTTTGTAGTTTTCTTCGTTGATTTCGGTGATCCTTTTTTGGCTTGATTTGTGTCTATTATGTGTAGACAATAATTTTTTTCCCGAATTAGGCACATGTGTTTTTCTTTTTTATTTTAATAAGCACTTGTTTTTAGAGAATATTTCTCATGATTTATTCATACATATCCATGAGATTGATAAGTACCCATTTGTTTTCGGTGGCTTTGGAGTGTTGGATGGGTCATAAGAATGTTTACAAAGCGTGGCATCATTGTTTAAAGATTCTTAGATTAATAAATATCTAATTAGTAGCTGGCATTGACTAATGAATCAAGCAAATGACATGAAAAATATATGCCTAAAAAACTTTTCTATTATGGGTTAATGGGAGCTCACTTTAGGCTTGAGATAAAGCTCTCACTATGGATCAAAATATTGTCCGATACTGATACGTATCGTCCGATACATATCGATTTTAGACCTGGACGATACAATAAAATGGGTTTTTCTCGGGGCCCCTAAAAAATAGTCAAATTATCGTTCGTATCGTCCAAATTGTTGGTCAATTTATCATCCGTCCCAGAATTTTAGAGTTTTTCTCTAACCCCTTAGAAATAGTCAAATTATTGCCTGTATCGTCCACTTTATCGTTCGTATCGTCTAAATTATTCAATCAAGTTATCGTTCATCCCAAAATTTTAAGGTATTTTTTGAGATTTAAAAAAATATATATACCAGAATGATACATTCAATGTATTGCCGATACATTGAATGTATCAGACGATATGCGATACACATAGTCCTGGAGGTTTGGACGATACGTATCGAAAATCCAATTTTTTGATCCATGGCTCTCACTGTCCTACTTGTAAGAGAATGGTCTTTTTTGCCTATTCCTAGCCTAAGGAGTTTAACAAGAAATCAAATTCTCAATACACAATATTGCGTAGTAACAGGCTTGCAGGAAGTCGACAAGTTACGAGCCACTTTTATGAGAAGATGTCTCTTACGCCTAAACTTCAATTCCTCCTTTGAGGTATAATTTCTTATGTTGAATTCTGTGATCTTGTTCAGATGTAATTGTTGATTCAGTTCAAATCTCACTCTTGTTTTGAAACAAGCAACTGCAAAAGGAGTGATGAATGTTGTCAGGTCTCTTCCCTTGCAAATGCTGGAGAAGCAGTGCAGGTGGGCTGAAGTTATATAAAATTATTTCAGAATTTTTTTCTTATTATGTATTAATTGGATTGACATTAAACAAATAAATCTTTGGCCTTTATTATACAGGTTCAGTTGTCTTGGACGCTGGTAGATATGTTGTCCCTCTTGGAATGCAGAGACCCAAGCTTGCAGGCATTCATTATAGGTTTGCTTGCCATTCCCAAACTCAAATTCAATACCATATTACAAACCTTTATTTTAAGCCAAATTATCATAACCCATTCCAAACATCTTGTTTTAACTTCAAGTTCAAAATTGAATATTCCAATTGGTGTTATTCAGTCTAGAGTGAAGAAAATATGGTTGGAACTTTGAAGCTACTACAAATAAATTTTGTAGTTCCGAGATATAAATGGTCTGCGCTGGCCAAATTAGTAAGTCATGTAAGATGTGAGCTAATTAATTCAAAAAGCCTAATTAAAAATTGACACGTTTAAGCCCAGCCCAATCCAACTCTCGAATCGATCAAATTAGGTATTTTATATCGGAATTGTTGGCAGGCCCAAGTCTTAGCCCGACCATGCCCGACATGGATCCATAAATGGTAAGTAAGCATGATCCATAAATGGTCCGGCTTAGCCCAATTAGTAATCAGGCCAGGTATGGGCTAACTCCAAGAGGCCCGATTATAATGCTAGACAATGAGCTCACATCTTGCTAGCTATGCATTAATTTTAACTTTAGGATGTTCCCGGATTTCTAGGCTCTTAAAAGTCTTTGCATGTCTCATAATCCACTCAATCCACATCTATCAAATGGGTGCTTCTTATGGTCTCTATCTATAAGTGCCTCTCATAGCTCATTATTCCAAATAAAACAAGTAGCTTTGTTCTTGAAAAATTGTGCAGTTGTAAATTTGTAATGGTGGGTTCCTTTCTATACCCAAAACCTCATTCATGCTTTACATTCGATTTTCTTTGTCCATTCTCCAAAATAGTCTGACTAATATGTTTTCTCTACGCTCTTGCTGTGTAGGATTTGGATGTTGAATCAACGCCACCTAAAAATAGATGCTTCTCCCCACCCACTCCCCGTCGTCCAACTCTTCGTCTTCATTGGCTCATCCATCCACCCACTCCTTGTCGTCCAACTCCTCGTCTTCATTTGCATTCCCATCCCAGTGTATATGAGAGTTGTGCATACTCTCTAAATTATAAAGTGTTCGATCAATTTCCCTTGAACTTTGTAATAGATCTCCAAGCTGGTATGTTTTACCCTTTTATTGTATTATTGGAGTACCCTCTCTCTCAACCCAAATCCTCGACCCATTAACTTTCATAAGGAGGGATAAACCAAATACAGACATATATAGCTATTGTTAGTCTTAATTAATTGTTATTGAATTTAATAAGTCATTAGTTGGTGTGTGTTACACAATACCGGGGGTCTGTGTGTATTAATGCTTTCAATATAAAGGCTAATGAGGCAATTATTCTCATCAAGCCAAATTCTTTTCTCCTGAATCACTCTTCTTCTTCTTCTCTAACCCTAATCTTATTACACACATTAAACCCTAACCTTAATACTCTCAACCTAAACTCTCTTTTCTAATATCATCTTCTCCAACTTACCAAATCACCAAGTCACCGAATCAATAGACATAAAAATAGAAAGATCGGGCTATCAAGTATTTTGCTGAAGGTAAAACCTCACTTTTTTCTTTATAAGTAGTATTGAACTGGGAAGTAGGTTTTAGTATTTTAAGTTTTTAACTGTCCTTGATTTCTGTGTTGTACTTTAGAGCATTTTTGGTTGTGGACTATCATATTTTTAGCCCCTTGTCTAAGATAAAGCTTCCTTTGTATTTCCTTTTCTTCTTTCTTTACAAAAGTTCTTTGTTCGTGACTAAACAGAGTTGACTGTCAATGCTGCATCTACAATAGCTGAATATCAATGCTCTTCCATTGACTCTGAAACACCTTTATTGTTGATTATGATTGAAGCTGTTGTTGCTTGTTTGCATGTTTTTATCTGCACTAGCATTTTCATTCTGCACAGAAATGGTTTTAATGTTGTGCCACTATTTCGTTCAAGGTTTATAGGTCCCACTTGTTGCTGTGACTGAGTCTCTTCCAGAAAGACCAGGAGAACCTGATTGTCCTGTAAGCATGCATATAATTATTTTCCATTATCGATGTTTGCCACATATGTTTTTATTTTATTTTATTCTTAAAAATTTCTTCTGTTTTCTGCATTACTGCTTTGACCTGTTAATGCACTCTAGTACTTCCTGAAGACTCTAAAATGCAAGTTTAGTTTCAGATGCAAGTTCAACCATCCAAAAGATAATGCAGAGGCAAGTCATCGGGCTCGTTTAAGTTTTCACTGATGCCAGTTTAAGTAATTCCTCTCTCCCTTTATGATTATTTTGGGACTGCAGGTTGCTGAAATTTCAAATATTTCTATATTACCTGAGAGGCCATCTGAGCCAATATGTATGGTAAGATTTTCTTCTAATCTCCAGTGGTAATCATATTATATTTTTCATTTATTTTTTGTCAAACTCAATATTTCCCTAGTTTTATTATTATGTTTATGTTTATAATAATGTGTGTGGGTGGGTTTAGTCCCAAATGCATATTGGCAACATTGATGTAATGTGTCATGTATAGATGTATATGTGGTGTGTAGGTAGTCATTTGTGTTGTTTATATAGTAAGGGGCATCTATACTTAATACCAAGACTAGTGGGGTCTCTCTTTAACCATTACTTCCATTTGCTTACTCTCTCTCTCCCTCTCTCTCCCCACCCCAATACCTCTCCATCACTATCACCAAACCCTAAAATATCGCTACTACCAAACAAACCTTAAACCTAACCTAAAAGTCTTATTCGTTACAAGTCACATCCCTGGCCAACACATTACATCAATATTTCCAATATTGAGTTATGATTTATTATTGTACTTGGTTGCTCCTCTATATAAAGGGTGTTTTGGTTAGGTTGAATCGGTTGAACTCCAAATGGGGTTCAACTGATCTTACAACCATTTGATGCAAGAGAATATTGGCTTAAACTTTTCGAAGTTGACACCGACTTCTGGATCCCTTGCATCCAATGGTTTTAAAACCAGTTTAACCCCATTTGGAGGTCAACTAGTTGGACCTGGTCAAATCCCAAATAAAGGATATTGGGTCTTTTAGTGTAGCATATTAATTAGTGTGCTTTGTAGCTTTTTGAGGTATTCAGATACGAATTTCAGCTGACCTGAACTGATGACAAAGGCCAATGGTTACAGAGAAATTTTGCATCAGAATGGTGTAGCTATTATTAGAGTGTTGCTATTGTCACACAAACATTTTTAATCACACACCAAACGAAGGGATGATTGTTGAAAAATTGCCTTAAGTTTGATGTGCGGCATTAGTACTAGTCTAATATTATTTTGTCTTAAATAGTTAAGGTCGAAAGAAGAAGTCTTTAAAAAAAAGAAAGGAGAGAGAGAAAGAGAGGGGTGCCATTTTTGGTAAAACTACTTTTGCCAAGTTTATATGACGGGGAATTCAAATCCGCATGTTCGGACCGTGACTGAGTCAATCGAAGAAAATCAATAAGGAAGAAATGGACCCATAAATGAGCTTTCAAACGACCTGTGAAGAAATCAGAATCGGACATAAAGGAGGGGAAATCGGGCGTAAAGATGAAAATTCTGGAGAATTGGCAAATTCGATCGATCGAATTTAGATTTCGATCGATTGAAGCCCTATTTCGATCAATCGAATGTCGACAGCGATATATATATATATATATATATATATATATATATATATATATATATATATATATATAAATTTCGATCGATCGAATTTCAATTTCGATCGATCGAAATCGCGCTGAGTTAGTTTAAATTTCTTTTTATTTTTCTATTTCGAACTTAAGTTTTAGGCGTTTATTTGTCTTTTACTTAATATTTGTTTTAGGGTTTTCTTTTATTATAAGACCTCCTACATAAGGTCTTTATAGCTTTGTAATAAGGGAGTTTTTTAAATAATGAAAATTGAGAGTTGCTTTTGTGCAAACCCTAGAGAGCTTGTGAAGAGTTTTCGAACGAATGAGTGATTCTTTCAAAACCTGAAGAGTGAGCAATCGTTTCTCGTATGATTTGGTGCGAAAACGACGTACAACCTTGGTGGGAAGCCTTGGAAACCCGTTGGTGTGAAGCCAACAAGTCTCTCTAGAGCGAATCCGGAGATCTTCTATCTTATTCTTCTTTTATTTTATTTTAGTGAAAGGTTAAATACCCTAAACCCCCTTCCACGCGGGATTATGCTATTTTAGGGTTAGCGAGCGACTTCGTCCAGCGTCATTATATTTCTCTATGTGCAAAATATGCAAGTTCTTTTGGGATTTCCAAATCAATACTGTTCATCGAGCTTATACAACCCAATAGTCTTCTTTAAGCCCATTCATTTCTTTTCTCTGTAAGCATATTATCGCTTTCACACTTCATAATTTTTATAAATGTAAGCACATAAGTGCCATGCCCATGGCTGACACCTGAATGTGTATACCTGTTGCCTACTCATCCTGCACCCAAATATTAGGTTTTCCAAACTTTCACATATGACCGACATATTAATATTGTAGGTAGTAGTTGATTTTGTTATTAACAAATGGTAATTTTTTTTTTCCTTTTTAGTTTGAATTGTTTTTAAATCAAAGATCTTTCCATATGTAATAATTTACTCATACTTAAAAATTACATGACGCCTAGAGAGATGAGAGAAAATAAAAATAAATAAATTTGGTAGTTAGCAACTTAGCATGTTGTTTCTTTAATCAAATTGATCATAGTCCCTTGTTCTATTTAAAAGAATGAATTTCATAGTATGAAGGGAAGTATTATATCTTTGGATTTAATGGTTAAAAATATAGAAGGAAACCGTACCTTTCAACTAAGTTCTTAGCGAAACATTTAGAAAAATGTATTTGTAAAAGCACTCTTTTCCAGAACCAAGGTTGGATTATACTTATTTCAATTATAACTATAGTTTAGGCCCCAAAAGCTCCCCAATCATATCGTCTGCGAGATACTCATCGGAAGCACCCTCGCACTTTTGAGCAGAAAATGTAAAAAAACCAAATTTTATGGTTTTTCTAGCCCTCCTAGAGACGAGACATTTTCCCTGTCATTTTGTCAATCCCTTTTCCAAGAGCATTTGCTTTCAACTCTTCTATTCCTTCAATCACCCTAAATTTTCTTCCGCGTCTCTACTTGGGAAGACCTATTTGAAATAATTTCCCTATATAATAAAATAAATCTCTATTTAGTTCTTTTGAAAATTTTCGGGAATCACAGAGATTCAGGTTCCCAGAAGTGTGTCGTCTCCATTATTCCCATAAATCATAAAAAGAAAACTGTGATGTTGATTCTTACTTTGTGGGTTTGTTGCAGTCCAAATCAAGAAGTCTATTTCGTAGAGGACTTGTTTTGATTGGGCTACACTTCATGAATTAGATTTTATGAATTAGATTTTATAGTTTTATCTGCTATGATTAGGGGGAAAAGCTAAGAAACTTTATTTAGTTATGTTAAATTCATATTGTAAATAATATTTTTAACTCATGTTATATTGAAGGGTGCCTTTATAATTTAATTTGTTCTCAGGGCAATTCAAGAATAGGGCAATAATTGATGCTATATTTAAGTGTGCCCAATTCACATGCTAATCTTTTATGTGGACTATCTGGATTATGTACACCGACACCATACATACGGTATAGACGACCAAATACAACCCTTGGTGCTCTAGCCTGACCGCCTTATGCCAGTTTATTTTTTTGCTAAGCTAGATGTAATTGTCATTGATGAAAATCTTTGTTGACCATTAACTTCTTTTTACGTAGTAAGATGCATATAGTCTAAAATGAAGATGAAAATTATCATCGATCTGTCCAAGATACTTTGTAGAGTAGCAATATTTTGTTTCATATTTTGTAAAGTGAACTATGGGAATCTATAACACTGTTTCTCATCTATAGATAGTCTATCTTTGATTCTTCACTTATCATTAGCGTTACATTGAAATTTTAAGTATTTTCTATAAGTAAATGTGTTTTATCAAATGTATTTATCAGGTACATGTATTTTTTTTGCACTCATTCTTAATTCATAGTTTTAATTGCATTTTCAGTTTTGGATCCCGACCTGTTATCCACTATTGGACCCGACCTGGATCTGTTAAAAAAATGATATATATATATATATATATATATATATATTGTGTAGCAAATAGATACCAGGTTGGGCTCGGGTCAGGTTTGGGCTAACTTGAATACAACCTATTTATATAACAGGTCAATATTTCAACCCAGCCTATTAAATGGGAACTTCTTAGATGGAAGTCATCAATATCTCAGTTTAATAATGTTCTCATTTTGATTTCAAGCAAAACTTTCCGATTTGAAGTTCACCTCAAATGGATCATTAGGGGACGGCGACACTTGACAGGAGAGGCAAAACAAATTTAATTTTTTTTTTCTTTTATTTTGAAAATGGGCCATGGGGTCTTTAGATTGTTAATTCTCTTTTCTTTTTTCTTCTTTTTGTTTGAATAAAAGGATTGGATATGTAGAGTTTAAAATGTTTGACTGATTTGAAAGATTGGATCATAGGTTGAGATGCAACCTTTTGTTTGAATAAAAGAATTGGACATCTATTTTTTTTATTAATGACCTTGAATGATTTGCATTTGAGATGAATGTATGTGTTGAAATATGAGATTAATAGCTTTTTTTCTTTATATAATTTTTTTTAAAGTATTAAAAAAAAATCATTAAAAAAAGTATTAAAAAAAAAGCATTAAAACAATTACATTAAAAAAAACATTAAAAAAATTTCATAAAAAAATTGCATTAAAAAAAAGCATAAAAAAAATAGTATTTTAAAAAAAATTGCATAAAAAATCGTCGACATAATTTTTTTTTTAAAAAATAGTTTTTTTTTTTTTTAAATTGCATAAAAAAATCACTGCCAAAAGCAGTGGTATTTTTTCTATAACTGTTAAGAACAGTCGTTGTTGAAGTTCATAAACCATAGTCGTGTATAGTAGTAAAAAAAAATCACTATTTTTTTTACTACTGGTTATGGCAGTGATTTTTTGAAAAAAATCACTGTTTAAGACAGCGATTTTTTTTGACTTTTTCACGTAGTGCATGCACTATATATGTTATATATATTTCTTTCAATCGAAGTCTAGTTATAAGCGGAATTTGAGTAATTAGTATCAATTTGATTTTATTAATTTAATTGGTTTCATCCAAAATTTTTTTTGTAAGAACAACTATAGTCACTAAGTGGGTGCCCATGATGACATGACATCATAAGATCAAAATGAATGACATCTACAAGATTGAATTTAATAAAAAAAATTTCATACATAAAATATGGTTTGGGCTGCGATTGGATTTCATAAAAAAAAAAGTATTAAGTGTACAAAAAAAAAATTGTGGTGGGAACCCAATCACAAAATAAGAACCGAGGGTACCCGTTATAATAGAATAGAACTGACGGTGGGTACCCATTGTCACAACTCCCATAAAAAAGAAATTGCTTTCTGACGATGAGCACCCACTGTCAGGTTTATGTATGTGACAGCAGACACCCACCGTCAGGGGATCAGAGGATGAACTCCAGTGAGGCTTGTTTTTTTATGGTGAGCACACACTGTCAGATTTATGTATGTGATAGGCTGACAGCAGGCACCCACTGTCAGAGCATCAGAGGATGAACTCCAGTGAGGAGAACTCCAGTGAGGAGCCTCACTGGGATTCATCCTCTGATCCTCTGATGATGGATGCCTGCTGCTAGTTAAAAAAACCTGACAGTGAGTGCCCATCGTCAGAAAGTAATTTTTTTTTTATGGGAACTGTGACAGTCGATACCTACCGTCAGTTCTGCTGTTGTGACAGTGGGTACCCACTGTTAGGCCCACAACATATAATTTTTTTATTTTTTTTTGTACACAAACACTTTTTTTTTTTATGAAAACCAATCACAGCCCAAACCACATTTTATCTATAGATTTTTTTATATTAAATCCAATTTTGTGGATGTCATTCATTTTAATCTTATGATGTCATGTCATCATGGGCACCACTTGGTGACGATAATTGTTCTTAAAAAAAAAGAATTTGGATGAAATCAATTAAATTAACAAGAATTCAGAGGGTTTCTTTGCCGCTTTTCAAATCCTAGTCTTCGTTCGTTCCTCACGTTCTTGTAGTGCAAGAAGAAGATTAGGGAAGACGGTGTGGGAGTACAGCCACAAGTCCAAAAGGGGTTCGTACAGCCACGAAAACCCTTCATAACGTTGCACAATGTAAAAAAAAGGATTGGGAAAGACGATGTGTGTGTACAGCCATAGCCAATCGATCAATTCAGAGGACCTCGAATGAACGAAATTCAAATATGATGCAAGCGTGAGAAGAAGAGGGAAGACGATGTGAGTGTATAACAAAAGAAAATTGTGGGTACATTTGAACGTTAATGAATTAAATTGAATAAAGGGGTGAAAATAAAGATTCGGTCTGGGTAAGACGTGCACCCAATTATGTGGGTAAACTCAAAGAATATGTAGGTGGAAATAAAGGTACTCGCCACGAAATTGGGTGTCACGACAATTTGGCCGATCAGTCCATTTAATACTAAAAAACTAATTAAACATAGTGAACATTCACTATCTAAAATGTGGTCCAAGGGCAAAAAACCCAATGCACTAAGATGTGTGAGGCCGTACCCAACCTTGGACCAACATTTTGACCACCACAAAAACCTTTTTTAATTTATTTTTTTATAGATTACATGCCACATAATCTCTCCAAACCCCAAAATGGGTGTTGTTTTGGATCACATGCCACACGTCATGTGATTTGGAGTTTGAAATTGGAATGCATGGGTTCCCATGCATTCAAACCCGCATGCCCTTTTCCTGTTTTAAGAATACTAAAACAGATATTAATTTAACACTTTTAAATGATTGATTTGAAATAACAAAGTAGATGCATTATATAATCCACTATCCCTATGCATGCATTATATATCGATAATCATCAAAACGTAACGTTACAAAGAGAAAATAGAATATCCATTGAAATAAAAAAGGACATGACCTAAAATTTCCACCAAAATTTCAAACCATTTTTGAAATTCTCCAAAATAAGAGAAATTTCGACAATAATGATAACAATAATTTAATGATCTTCCTGATGAGAAGAAGAAGCTTTAGTATCATCGCAATCTGACATGAAAAAAACCTAAATAAAAAAGAAAGCAGATAAAGCAGATAAATTGGCCATGTTTCTCGAGAGAGGCTTCCTTCTCTCTAGTCTATGACCGGCTTCCTTGTCGATGTTTCCTTATCGAGTTGTCAAAAAGGCAATCAATCAGAATCAAGGAACTATTAAGATATCAAGATCTAGATGGATCCCTCTCTTTATCTCGATCCACGGAGATACCTATCTATATGGATCCCAATTTCCTGGAATTTTGAAGAAACTCGGATAGATTCGGAAAAAACAAAAATTGTCACTATGCTCACAACGATCAACATATGTCGAAAAATTATAAGATAAAATAGGTGTCAAGATGAATGGAAGCAAAATCTGAAGCTCAGAATATTTATACCGGAATATTTAAGCAAAAATTCAACCCAAAACTGATAGGGAGAGAGCTAAGTTGTGCATGAATATTGGGGTACAAGAAGACTTCTTTGTCTTACTAATTCATGTAGATCATGAACAATCTTAAACACTGCATCCGGCCGCGCTAGCTTTAGTGCATTCTGCGACATCACTTTGAGTTCGTCGGATTTTGGACCAAACCATTGAGCAACAATATTGGCTATCTGTTTTGGTGATTTTGAGAACTTCCCACAGCCATTTTCCACCACATAAGGGACATTGCCAACTTCCTGTATAAATAAACATAATAAATGACAATAATGAGAGATGTGGGAATAGGGCATGCAAAAGATCAATGGAAAACTTAGGATACTTATGGTGGGTCCCTTAATCATTCAAGACAATGGAGGTTACCATTTTCACAAAAACAAAACAATATGTCATTAACAGTACAGTATTTTCACCCGTTTAATAGTATGTACCATAGAGTTTTTTCACGGACGAAAACCAGTGACTGATGGAATTAGACAATGAAGATTGTTCTGTTCCAATCTTCCTCACAGTAAATATTAATATCATGGCACATCTATCAGACGGTCAGATGTTGATTCCATATGGCACAAATCCCCAAAAGTGACATGGATCATGGGAAAAGGAGTTGACCTTCACTTTTTGGGACGTGTGCCATGTGGAATCAACATCTAACCCTCTGATAGGCACCATGATCTTAAGATCTATCATGAGGAAGATTGGAACAAAAAATAATCTCCATCGTCTGATTCAAATCAGTTTTTGTCCATGAAAAAACTGTGTACCCAAAGTAATTAGGCATATGGCTATTTTTTCTTAGAAAATGAAGAATGAACCCTCTATAAAGATTGAGAGCGGTATTTGCCATCCCACTTGATACCATTCTGGCAGCCTTAGATAGGCCCACCTAAATACCCTCTTAGATATCTAGCATGTCTGCTTAGGCAGTTACCCTTCCTAAGTGGGCATAGGTGCCCTGGCAAGGACCTAAGCACATCTTTTGAAAACAGGAGGGCAGCGATTTTATAGTTGGCCGTTTGCTATCGGAATGGGTCAAATACTATGGAAACTTGTGCTTTGGTGGTGTGTGGATATTGGTTAAAGCAGCGCAGTAAATATTTTCGTGGAAAAGGACAACCTAAAGGGTTCATTACTGAGCACAGGGAAGAATGACTCATTCAATGGGCATGGATATGAAAAGGTTTCAATTCCGTTCGTCGGGATGGTTTGAGAAGACATTGGAAAGAAATAATCTTCAGTGGGGTAGCTAAGGAGGATAGTAGGAAAGTTTTGCAATCGCCTTCTTTGGGGACCTTCAAAATTACTTTTTATGTGTTTGACTGGAAATTTGGGTCCGAATCGATTGGGACTGATTATGGATCATGTGGTGACCATCCTCAAAAGTATTTTGCAAACCCCTTGATCGGTGGGATTCAATAGAAAGAGAGTTTAGTGCACTATTAGAAAGATTATGATCATAGCATTGATGGCAGAAAACTAAAATTTTAATGAGATTGTGGACCTATGATCATTGAGGACTATTGAATTCCATCATGTTTGCAGAGAGGCTGATGGGGCAGTGGACTAACTTGCTAACAAGAGGTGGTCCATGGATACTCTTACGATTAACGACTCTTCTTTTTTCTTGTGATAGAATAAAGAGGAGTCTTTAACCGGAAGAGTTTCCATGGATCAATCCTTCTTAGCAAGGTAGTCCATGACCTAATTAGCCAAGATTTATGTGTGCAAAAAAAAAAAAAAAAAGCAGTTAGAGGACTCTTTTATCCAAGATTTATGAGAGTGATAAAAAGTAGTCGCTGGCCCTTGCTTATGTCATGAATTTTGTACTCCATTTTAATCCTTCTTTAATGCATTTTTTAATTACTAATAAAAAAAAAAATTCTAGACTAAGTCTCAAGATAATATGACCATCTATATGACCTTGCCTAAAGAAATTTATATATGGAAGTATAGTAGTAAAAACAAACACTACCTGCCCGGCAATGTAATCATTGAGAATTATAGGAAGGCCCCGTATCATGGCTTCTGCAATAGTCCCTGGTCCTGCCTGCAAGTCCAAATTCCCCATGCATCATAAAAATATGAACAACGATGAATTGAAATAAAAAAGTAGCTACCTCTACCAGCTATAAGAAATTTACCTTTGTAATAATACAATCACATGCACCCATGCATTCTTCAATTTTAGTAACAAATCCCTTTACCTGAAAAAAAAAGCACGGCAACTTTGTCAAGGAAATACCAAGCTATTCCATGAGAAGGTAAGTAGAGACACACAAGGCATAGGAAACAGTAAGATGCAATTGGAAAGCTTAGATCAAAGTACACTGATCCATAAATTGACAAATATTACCATAAAAAAGGCATCGTTAATAATTTAGGGAAAGGAGCTGCTGTATAAGATTATATATGCGCATATTGTCAAAAGACAGAAGTGCTTTGTGGAGACCATCCCAAAGAACAGCAATTATGCCATCATTTTCCACTACTAGCATTTTATAAATGGTAGCCAAATCTCGAGGTAAAAGCCCTCATATTTCAAAGAGAACCTTTAAATTCACCCATTGAATCTGTGAGTTCACCCACGCTGAAACCCATTCACTGCTTTGAATCAGACGATGGAGATGTTTTTCATCCCAATCTTTCACACGATGGATCTTGAGATCATGGGCGTATCATCAGACGGTCAGTTTTTTCATTTTACGTGGCACATATCCCAAAAAAGTGAACTTAAAATCAACTTTGAGCGTGATGAGTTCCACGTGATGTTAAGGTCACTTTAAGATCAATCTTTTGGGATATGTGCCGCGTGCAATGAAAAAATAGTCTGATGGTACGCCCATGATCTCAAGATCCATCTTGTGAAAGATTGGGACAAAAAATATCTCCTTCGTCTTATTCAAAGCAATCAATGGGTTTTCAACATGGGGTGACCTCAAAAGATTCAGTGGGTTAATTTAAAGGTACCCTATTTCAAATTTAATAAACAGAGCATATATTTTTTTAAGAAATTGCCACTAGTTATTATCTCGTGTTGATAGCAGACACGGGATTGATGATAAATTTGCCTATATGGGTACAATTGAACAAAGGACAATCCACATTTAAAACTTCAGGGGGACAATAAAACAGAAGCTAAGAGAACCTCTTTACAAACTGCATCTATAAAAGAGAAAAAAACAACTAACTGTCTAATCAACAAAATATTATCCAAGATAATCGCTCTTGAGCATTAACAACCAAATTCTCTCATTTTTTGAATAAGTCTTGTTTAAATTGTGAATTTTTTTTCAAACGCATTTTCCCGATATAATGGACTTATTGAAAAATTTGCATATCTTTCTTTTTCCAAACGTTATTACTTATTACTAAAACACGAATTTTACATCTTAATCACTATTTTTTAATGAAGTGTAATCATCATTATTAATGCAAAATAATTTTTATAAGTCTATAATTTAAACTTTTACTTTGCTTTTTATTTTTAATGTCCGACAAAGTATAAGTGAACCAGGGTTTTTTAATTTAAAACGTTCCTAAATTTCATAATTTTCCCATATCTTTCCCCGATTTTTCTCCGAAATTTTCCATTTCTTTCTGAATTGCAATTTTGTCCTCAACGAATAATTTCTGAATCCCATTTTTTTCCTTCGAATTGTTCCGAATGTCTTCAATCTTTTCTCGAATCACTAATTCTTGGCCTCACAGTATAATTTCCGATGCCCAACTTGGTGACTATGCTCTTGCGCTAGGTATCAAGAGCTGCAACCCGTGTGCTACAATAATAACTGGAAAGACATTGACAGGATTCACTTCATTCTGCAAATATAAATTACCAACTACTTAACTCATCAAATATCCATCAAATTTAATCTTCAATTTCCTCACCTTTATATAAACTGTCACGCCCCTGGTCCTTTTGCTACTAAGCCTTGATAGATGAAGCCATTAGCTTGGGCAGAATCTAATTTTTACCTTTTGGGTCTCAGTGTGTCTCTAACACAGCTCAAACTCTTTGGTTGGGGGCCAGATTTCCGTAGATCAGGCACATCTTTTTTCTTCTGTTAGGGAGGGCTTAAATTAAACCCACATCTTTGTTGTGGCAACACATGGCCATAACCACAAGGAGAAAGGTTCAATCCCTATATTCCTTGTCTCTCTTCAACATGGAAGACACTATCAATCATACAAGGTTAGCACCACAAAAAAAACGCTTTTATATTGGAAGAACATAAAGAAAGTGCGAGCAATGGTCAGGTCAACCGGTTGGATTCCATGTGGACCCTTGAGTACAAGGGAATCCCAGTTTTCACGGATTCCATTTTCATAGGTTTGATGTGAAACTACTTTCCATGTCAAAATCCTTTGAATCCAAGGGCTCTAAAACTAGTTGAATACCATGTAAGGTTCTACTGGTTGTACCCGATCATTGTCCAAGAATATACATATGGGTGAATGTGAGAGAATTAAGAAAGAAGGCGACACAGAGAATCAAAAGCTTGAAGAATGTGAGATGCCCTAGTTGGAAAGATATGTTAAAAGATTTCAAAAAGAAGCTCAGAGTTTTGACCGAAGATAGCAAATGGGTCAATGGATCAATGTGTATGATGGCTTTAGGCTCTCTTTTGTAGCCTGTTCAATTTATATTAGAATTCTCACCATTCATACCTTAGCTGTAGCATTGAGACAGACAGAACGGGAGTAATCAAGAACTTTGCTTTACACGAAATTTTATGGAGGATTAAAAAGAGAAATAATTTCTAGGATGATACTGGAACCTGCAAAAAACGTAGATCTACGTTTCATTTGACTGAGAGGGTTTTTATTTTTAAATTTATTTTTCCAAGGTTACCAATTTCCTATGATTGCAAGCTACATATTCTTCGTCACCAACCATTTATGGTGACTCAAGCATAGCATCTCTCCCCAAGCCCTTGTCATTTCCGGGATCAGCAGTTCGATCCTGTCCGTGTAGTTCTGCTTCGTATCCCATTGATACCTCAGGCAGGCATAGAAGACTAATCGATTAGCCAAATCATCGGAGCCTTGGAATGGGAGCAAACACAGCTGGTTACTCCTCTCCCTCTCCCTGTATATATAACGTATGTGGTAATTATTTATGGACAAACTATTCATTCATTTTTATTAAAACCAAGTGGATGTGGTAAGAAAAAAATATCTAAAGCTATGTAATTGAAATAAAAAACATATCCCCCTTCATCATACCAACTGCTTGTATGCAGTTCACAAACAAATGAAAATCAACAGCGAAGATTCATTTAATTTTTCATTAACGAAATGTTAGACATATGTTTAACTGATATACATATATATATATATATATATATATATATATATATATATATATATATATATATATATATATATATATATATATATATATATCACGTGCTAATGAATGCAAGGATAGCTCACAATACCTGAACAGGAATCTTCCACTTTATTGACAGCAATCTGTTGGC
Source organism: Chloranthus sessilifolius (assembly GCA_021018995.1). NCBI lineage: Eukaryota > Viridiplantae > Streptophyta > Magnoliopsida > Chloranthales > Chloranthaceae > Chloranthus > Chloranthus sessilifolius. The sequence goes on along the minus strand of CM037597.1, from coordinate 23,273,247 downwards.
AAGCTTTTTATTCCGGCCACAGATTACAAGGATTTGGCCTGCAGGTTCCCCTAGACTCTCATCATATAATGAATTCCCAAGTGCTCGAGCAGTGGCCTCAATGGGGCCCATTCCTTCCCCTCCACCCATCAGTAAAACAGCAGGGAGATCCTCATCCATTCCCAGTTCCCTTCTCAATTCATCCTAGTTACAGTAGATGCAAATAAACTGAAATTCAATGGTGCCAGAATAGATCGCATAAACCACCCGGAACCGATACTATCGATTTTGGACATGAACCCATCTATATTGGTATGTATCAGTTGATACATACCAATGTATTGTCCAAAATCGATATGTATCAATTTTGCAGCTGGCCGATTAGTACCGGAAAACCGAGACTTTGAACCTTGGCATAAACTGCGGTAGCAATTAAATATTTCAAATTAAAATAAAATAAAATAGTCAACCTTTGGTCGAACTGGCTTCACAAATGAAGGCCGCACAGGAAGGCCATAAACCCTAATTTGTGAAGGCTGCAGTCCCGCTTTAGATGCCCTTTTCACCACCTCTAGTGTCGGGCAATAGCATCTCGTTACAAGCTTATGAAACCTGAACAAAACAGGGAAAAGATATATAAATAAAATGAATCAGTGAATGATGCAGCTTTGGAAGAAAGTTCCATAATGATCAACTTATCATCTATAAACATTGAAAAACAGATGCCACGTTCAAAGAGAGATCATCATACCATGTAGGATGGCAAGTGCTTAGATCAGTGACAACTGTCGTAAATACGATCTTCTCTAAAAGACCTTTTGCCCTTAGGATACGCAACGGGACATGCTGCATCAGAGGATGTACACTGATAATTATATCTGGCTGGTATTTCATCAGTCCTTTTGCAACCTCTCTGTAGTTACAACAAAATACAAATCCAACATCTAAGCCAGAAAAATCCATTTATGGACAAAAATATAGCAGCATGGTGCAATACAGAAATAAATTTGTATCAATCGCCTCGCTTGCATAACAAAATTTATCAGAGCCCAATATCCATGAGATAAAACTAAAATGGTTTACTTGAAAGATTTTACTAGGGCAACTGATTTTTGTCCAAGGCGTGAATACTACAGGAACAGAGTATTTCTTTGATATTTCATAATCGAGCGAACATAAACCTTGTTTTGTATGTATATCTATATATATATATATATATATATATATATATATATATATACTTAGAAAAGAAATGCACTACAACTGCATCCAACTTACACTGTCCAACTAATTTTGATAATGACGTAAATCACCTCAATCAGTTCTAGGGAGTACCCAGAAAATACAATACTCATATTTGAACCAACAGTACCAGGATACTTACTTTAATAAAGATACCCACTTCCCAGAAAATGAGAACTAAGACAAATTGTTCTTGAAAAGCTTGTGCATACATATCTATTGGTAGAAGAACTAATATGTACCAATACTATTATAAAAAGCAAAACAAGGGTTTGGGTTCCTGTCATTTTAATTTTCCACACTTTTCCTAAGACTAAACTACCATTAAACATGATATATACTACTACAGGAAACAGGGCTTGAATTTATGCCATTTTTCCCCCCCACCCTTTTTTAATCATCAAACTGTCCTCAAACAATCACTAAGCAAAAAGGTGAGACTAATAAGTGCGCTTATATGATGGGTACTGTTAGTAGCGTTTCAAAGATGATAGTTGTCATGTCTTTACAAGCTATTGGTGTATACTTCCTTTGATCTAGACCATCAACTCAACTGAGCATAGGTACAAGTGTACAACCATAGAAGTTCTAGGCTGCGGAAAACCTGATTGAGTTGATGGTTGGAATCTTGATCATTACAACTCTGCTAAAGAAAGGATGAAGCACTATCAACTTAGTACCATTAAAAATACCCTTTTCATCTAATTATAGAAAATAATCCATTAAAAATGTGAGACTATAATGATAATGCTTAGAACATCGAAGATGATACTGCTTCCGTCTCTACATTGGTGTATATTTTGTTTGATCAAGAAGACGTTCAGATCGAGAGAACAGTCATAAATTTAGATCTATAGCACATCTGTTTGATTGGTGGTGTTGATCATTACGTCTCTGTGAAAGTAAGTATGGAGCACTATCAACGATGATGGTGATGGTGGTCAACACCATGCAAAATCCCGTCTATTGAAGTATTTATCACCAAAATATGACTATTATGTGCTTCTATATGATGTTACTTAGTATCATAAAAATAGTGATCAAGTTTCTTCGAGTCATTAGCCAATTTTGTTTGATCCAAACCATCAAATATAATGCAGTTTGGATACGAGTTATGGGCTATGCACATCCGATTCATTGGATGATCCCATTCATTACACATTTCCAAAAAAGAAAAAAACATGGAGCACCATACTTGATGATAGTACTAAGCACCGCACCATAATTGATGATAGTACTAACTACTAAGCACCATGCAAAAACGCCTTTGTTTGTGTGCCGCTATTCACCATTTTTGCATAAAAATTAAGGTAAAACCTCTCTATGTTATGTGGGTTAATCTGTTTCAGCAGTTCTGAACAGTGCCAGTTTTGGGGTGTTCTGCAGATCTATGGATTTCTGATAGTTCTATTATGAGGAAGTTTCTGGCAGTTATTGTTAGATTTGCATTGTAGTTGGGGTACATATCTTTTTGGTTGTGAGTGGAGCCTTACAATGTTAAGGATTGCTGTTTTTCCATGACTCGTAATTCGAGTATGAAATTTAGTTTTTTGGCTGCTCATTATGTAGATTTCTTTCCCAGATCCTTGATTAATTAGTGGAGGTATTTCCTACTATATCCGTTGATCAGATCTTTCTTGGGGTTGGACTTGATGCTCGAAATATTTTTGAAAAGATGAGTTGGGAATTAAAGGTGTGTTCTTTCCATGCCGACGTTGCAAGCCCCAGGGGTAAATTTATCGCTGCATCATCTACCTACCATGTTGTGTACCATCCTTATGCTTCTACTTGGATGAGAGATTCGGATGCCACAGATTATATGACTGGTTAGTCACACTTATTATCATCGTCTGCTTCTCACACTTTATCTCGACAAGTACACTTGGACTATGGCTCTTGCACCCCAGTCACTAGCATGGACGATGTTTCCTTATCTTTTGAGCTTTCCCTTACTAATGTTCTTCTTGCGCCTCATCCTCTTTCCCTTCTCACTGCATTCTTCAAGACCTGAGGACTAAGAAGGTTACTGGAAAAGGGTGTGAGAGGGATGACTTTTACTATTTTGATATTGATAGGACCTCTGCCCTTGTCTGAGTTGTCTCAAGTGTTCATGTTCTGCCCTCATCTAGTCATAGAACCTCTACAAGAGAGACCTTGAGTTTGTAGCATGCCCGTCTTGCACATGATAATCTTCAACATTTGTGTCTGTTGTTCTCTCCATTGAAAAATGCATGTAGTAGTCGTAAATTCTAATGTCAAACTTGTGAACTATGAAAGCATAATCGGGCTTCTTGTTCTTCCCGTATGCATTGTAGTGATTATTTGTTGGGCCTTGTGCATAGTTATGTTTGGGGATCAGCTCCTACCACTTCCTTCGATGTATTTTGATATTATGATACCTTCATTGATGATCACTCTCATTGTACCTGGGCGTATTTGATTAAGACTCAAGAATCGCTTCTTTCGACTTTTATTAGTTTTATTACTATGGCCCAAACTCAGTTTGGCAAGCCTGTTAAGTGATGGGGACATTAGATTCAAGCAACCGCCAGTGATGTACCGAAGGCAGAAGAACATCAAAGGCGGAAGAAAAGAAAACAACTCAAATTCGAATAATTGAAAAATGCTCAGTCAATCGATCGACTCTAGGCTTCGATCGATCGAGGATGGACAACGGATACATATTCTGGGACAAAATTATAAGCTTCAGTCGTTCGATCGACCCCAACCTTCGATCGATCGATTGGGGTTAGGAGTTATATCGATTTTGGAAGAGGCTCTGGACGACTTATATAATTATATAGTTGATCGATCGACCCCAGGCACCGATCGATGGACCAACGACGCAAATTTTGGCGGAAGCTTATTATTTTGGGTCAAAAGTTACTATTTGTGTTTTATTTGCATTAGGATTATTCTAATTTCGTATTAGGGTTTTGGTTAGCCTATTTAAATGCTTGTAAACAACTTTATTATTAATTTTTGGTTAATTAATATTGCTTTTGCAAGCTTGAGAGTTTTAAACTTTCGTGAGGGGGTGATTCTCTCAAAACGGAGAGTGATTTTTCAATCCCACGTGCGGTTTGGTGCGAGGCCAACTCTTTTTTCATCTCTATCTTCTTTAGATCTACAATTGCGTAAGTAGCATAGCCTTATTTATTTATTCCTCAAGTAAATCCCAGATCTAGCCAATTTATCTCATAAAAAATAAAAATAAATAAATAATCCAAAATCAACCTACTTGTTCATCGTTAATTCATTATTAGCCTTTTATTTTCATTTGGTATCGAGAACCCGCTTGCAGTTCGTTCGACACCCTAAAAATATCGGAGATTTAGCTGTTTGTAAGAACCCTAGTCTTCTAGATCCGATAGAGAACGTACACGAAAAGTAACGCTATTGTGGGCTGGAATTTAATTATCTAATTGAATTTATTGAACATTTTGTTATAATCGTGTGGAGAAATTATTATTTTAAATTGTTTGAATTAATTTTAATTTTAATCTCAGACAAGTTTGTTCGACTCTCAAAGGAGAGAAATTATACGGGAACCTGAAGAGTCGCACATTCATGTCACATAGCGTTGTCTTTTTAGGGTTTGTCGTGACTTCTGAAGGGATGACTACGGACCCTGAAAAGGTCAAAGCTATCGTGGAATCACATGAACCTTAGAACATTCACGAAGTCCGTAGCTTCCATGGGTTAGCCATGTTCTACAAGCGGTTCATCCGTAACTTCAGTACGATAACTTCCCGTATCATCGATTGCATCAAAAAGGGAGAATTTCAATGGACACCTGCTGCGGGTAAAACTTTTTAGGAGATTCAGTCTCGAATGACAGAAGCTCCTGTCATGTGCCTTCCTGATTTTTCAAAGGTCTTTGAAGTAGTATGTGATGCATCAGGCGTAGGTATTGGAGGAGTATTGAGCCAAGAGGATCATCTGATAGCTTATTTTAGTGAAAAGATGAATGACGTCAGACAAAAGTACTCTCTACCTACGATAAATAGTTCTATGTGGTAGTGCAATTTCTAAAATATTGGATACACTATTTGCTACCACATAAATTCATCTTGTTCTCTGATCACGAAGCCCTGCGATTTTTGAATTCCCAAAAGAAGTTAAACCCGAGGCATGTGAAATGGGTTGAACAACTTCAAGGGTTCACCTTTGTGCTGAACATAGGGTTAGAGTAGAGAATCGAGCTGTTGACGCGCTTAGCCATAGAGTGGAAACGTTGCACTCATTAAGCGTTGAGGTAACCTGATTCGATCACCTCGTGAAGGATTATCCCGCATGTCTAGTGAAGAGTACACCGCACTTATGAGTGGACAACCCGTCAGAGAAAGTAAATACACCCTATAGGAAGGGTACTTATTCTTGAAACAACGATTGTGCATTCCTTGCACTTCTCTACGAGACTTTCTTGTTTGGGAATTACACGCTGAAGGGGTTGCCGGCCATTTTGGTTGCAACAAAACCATTGCATTGGTTGAAGACCGCTTCTATTGGCCCAATATCACCCGAGATGTGGCCAAAATTATCAGCCAGTGTCGTGTTTTCCAATTGACAAAACAAAAGAGGTAAATAGAGGATTATGCACGCCTTTACTGGTGCCACATACCCCGTGGCAAGGCCTATCCATAGATTTCGTGTTAGGCCTGCCCAAAACCCTCCGAAAGCACGACTCGGTGTTTGTGGTTGTGGACCGTTTCTCAAAAATGACCCACTTCATTGTGTGTTCGAAGACCTCCGATGCAACTAAAATTGCTACCATTTTCTTTAACGAGGTTGTTTGTTTACGCGGTTTGCATAAGACTTTAGTGTTTGACCGCGATGTTAAATTTGTCAGTTATTTTTGGAAGACACTGTGGCACAAAATGGGGATCCGGCTTCAATTTTCATCTGCATATCATCCCTAAACTGATGGGAAAACCGAGGTTGTCAATATGAGTCTAGGAAATTTGTTACGGTGTCTAATAGGTAAGCACATTAGGAGTTGGGATTCCATCTTACCCGTTGCTGAGTTTGCATATAACAATTCGGTTAATAGAACCATAGGCATGAGTCCGTTCCCAATTGTGCATGGGTATAAACCTCGGACACCCGTAGATCTCATTCCAATGTCCATTCATCAAAGATCATCATAATTTGCATCCACATTTGCGCATCGCATTTATGAGTTGCATGCTGAGATTAAGAAAAGAATTAATGCGAACAATGAAAAATACAAGTTTTCTGCAGATTCTCATAGACGGTTCAAGGAATTTCAAGAGGGTGATTTTGTGATGGTTCAGAATAGACCTGAGCGATTCCCACAAGGAGTTGCAAAGAAGTTACAAGCTCGTGGTGTTGGACCCTATCAGATCTTGAAGCATGCCGATTCTAATGCTTACATCTTAGATCTGCCACCGGAATTAGGGATTAGCACGACCTTCAACGTGGAGGACCTCGTTCCGTTCCATGACCCTTCAACCATCCCACCTAACCCCTTTGAACCTTCTACATCCGATACCCCAATTATTCCCCTACTCACACCATTACCCCTACCTACTCGGCAAGTTCATGAGATTATCGAAGATGTGTTGGAAGATCAGATTGTGTCCACCAACCAAGGAGGATTTCAGAAGTATTTGGTCAAGTGGAAGAACAACGTCGATTCAGAAAATACATGGATTACAAAATATGAGTTTCAACAGATTGATCCAGATCTCTTAGACCTCTATCACAACCAGTATTCATTGGGGATGAATCTGTCTAACCCGGGGAGAGTTGATGGGGACATCAGATTCAAGCAGCCGCCAGTGACGTACCGAAGGTGGAAGAAGAACATCAAAGGCGGAAGAATAGAAAACAACTCAAAGTTAGATATTTGAAAAATGCTCAGTCGATCGATCGACTCCAAGCTTCGATCGATTGAAAATGGACAGCGGGTACATATTCTGAGGCAAAATTATAAGCTTCAGTTGATCGATCGACCCTAACCTTTGATCGATCGAATGGGGTCAGGAGTTATATCGATTTCGGAAGAGGCTCCGGACGACTTATATAATTATATAGTCGATCGATCGACCAACGCCGCAAATTTTGGCGAAAGTTTATTAATTTTAGTCAGAAGTTACTATTTGTGTTTTATTTGCATTAGGATTGTTCTAATTTTGTATTAGAGTTTTGGTTAGCCTATTTAAAGGCTTGTAAACAACTTTATTATTAGTTTTTGGTTAATTAAAATTGCTTTTGCAAGCTTGAGAGTTCTAAACTTTTGTGAGGGTGCAATTCTCTCAAAACAGAGAGCGATTCTTCGATCCCGCGTTCGGTTGGTGCGAGGCCAACTCTTCTTCCATCTCTATTTTTTTTAGATCTACGATTGCGTAAGTAGCATAGCATGAGTTATTTATTTCTCAATTAAATCCCAGATCTAGCCTATTTATCTCATAAAAAAAATAAAAAATCCAAAATCAACCTATTTGTTTATCGTTAATTCATTATTAGCCTTTTATTTTCATTCGGTATCGAGAACCCGCTTGCGAATTCGTTCGACGCCCTAAAACTATCGGAGATCTAGCCATTCGTAAGAACTCTAGTCTTCAAGATTCGATAGGGAATGTATACGAAAAGCAATGCTATCCTGGGCTGGAATTTAATTATCTAATTGAATTTATTGAACATTTTGTGATAATCGTGTGGAGAAATTGCTATTTTAAATTGTTTGAATTAATTTTAATTTTAATCTCAGCCCTAGCATTGCATTTAGTAAGTTCCCACATCATTAAGGCACTTAGTTCTGATCATAGGGGAGAGCACACCTCTATTGTCTTCAAGTCTTATCTTGAGAAGATGAAAATCATGCATCACTTTTATTGTCCTTACACTAAGCAAAAACATGGTGTTGCAAAGCGTAAGAACAGGCATCTTATGGATGTCACTAAATCCCTTCTTCATGGGATGCATATACCCTAATCTTATTGGTATGTTGGTCTTCTTATTGCAATCATCTCATTAACCGTACTCCAAGTCGAATCTTGAACAACCAAACTCCTTTTCCTATTCCTAGGCTCAATGTTACTCTCTTTGAGATAGAGCCCAAAGTCTTTGGATGCACCTGTTTTGCTAAAGATCCTCATCCCCAAAGACATAAAAACTTGATGAAAAAATTACTCGGTGTGTGCTTCTTGGTTTACTTAGCTAGCCTTGTCTAAAAGACATTGGTGTTATGATTATAAGACTAGACGTTTGGTTGTTCCTATGGATGAAACTTTTTCTTGAGGAAGTTCCTTATTTCTCTAGCGAGTCTCACACGCAGCTCCCTTCTTCATCCTCTACTCATCAGGAATCAGCTACTGTTGGTCCTCATCTTGTGTTATCTTCTCCTTCTGGTGCTTCTCTTCTTCTCCCCACTCCTACTCCTAGGGCACCTGACCACTTGGACTTAGGTCCCTTAGTGATACCACCTCCTCAATCCTGTGACTTCTATTCTTTTGCCCTTTGCCCCTACTGTGGATGACCTCTCCTTACCTATTGCCATTCGTAAAGGCCAAAGGAGTTGTCTGACTGCTCATCCCACTGCCCACTATGTTCACACCACGCTCGTTCACCTTCATACCATGCATCATTGGCCAGAGCTTCCATTGTCACCATTCCTTACTTTGGTAAGGCCCTTTAACATCCCTCTTAGTCTATTGTCATACATGAAGAATGAAGGCTCTTGAGAAAAATCAGACATGGGAGCTTGTTGATATGCATCCTGACAAATGCCCAATTGGTTGTAGATGGATGTTTGCTATTAAATTTCAAGAGGATGATATTGTTGAGTGCTATAAAGCACGCCTTGTGACCAAAGGTTTCACTCAGAGGTTTGGCTTAGATTTTACTGCCACATTTTCTCCGGTGGCCAAGGTTACTTTCGTTTGGGTCATTATCGCATTAGTAGTCCATCATCACTGGCCACTATATCAGCTTGATGTCAAAAATATTTATCTTAATGAGCATTTGAATGAAAAATCTACATGGACCCCCCACCAAGCTTTCGACTTCAGGAGTACTCTGGAAAGGTGTGTCATCTTTGCAAACCCATTTATGGGCTAAAGCAATCCCTTAAGGCTTTGTTTCAGCGATTCAGTACAGTTCTTACCATGGGCTTCATTTGTAATCACTCAAACCAAACATGCTTTATTCATATCGCATCTGAAGGATTGAGGACTAATTTACTAGTAGATGTAGATGACATTATAGTCAAGTGATGACATTGCCTTTATCCCTCATGTAAAGGCAAAATTGAGCAAAGCGTTTGAGGAAAAAATTTGGGTCACCTTCGATTCTTTCTAGGTATAAAGATAGTTCGTTCACCTCGTGGGATATCACTCTCACAGAGGATCATGCCATTGATTTGTTGCATGACACGGGTATGCTTGAATGTAAATCTGCCAAGCCTCCTATGGATCCTAATCACCACCTTCATGCAGATATTGGAGAGTTGTTTTCAGACCCATCTGAGTATCAACGCCTTGTTGGGCGCCTATCTATCTTACCAACACCAGGCTGTGCCTCACATTTGTGTATTCGTTGTTGCTCGGTTTATGCATGCACCACATTGGACACATATGGAGGTTGTGATTAAATCCTCTCGAGGAAGAGGGTTATCAAACTCTGATACTTGGCATGCATCCCTCAGTTGCCACAATGATGCAGATTATTCAGGAACCCTTATTACTCCTCAGTCCACCTTTCGATACTGTGCTTTTCATGGAGGTAACTTAATGGTGTGAAAGAGTAAGAAGCAGGATGTGATCTCCAAATGTAGTGTTGAGTCTGAGTATAGAGCTATGGCACATGGCACCTATGAACTTCTATGGCTACGGCCTCCTCTTACTGAACTTGGATCACCTCCATCTATCCCGATGCCACTGCATTGTGATAACCAGAAAGCTATTGATATTGCAGCTGACTCAGATCTCCATGGGAGAACAAAGCACATTGAAGTGGATAAGCATTTCATTCGGGAAAAGATTCAGAATGGAATCATTAAGAATGCTAAAGTGTCATCTTCTGGTCAATTGACTGACATTATTTACTAAGGCACTTGGGTCTACACATCTTCAGAGTATTCTTGTCAAGTTGGGCATGATGGATATCTATGCACCAGGTTGAGCGAGAGTATTGGGATATGTGATGTATACATAGTTTACTCGTGTGTTAGAGATAGTATGATGTGTGTATAATTCGTGTGTGCATAATGTAAGCAAGGGTACTTTACTCTTTTGCTCTAATATAAAGGCCAGTAGGGACTAACCCTAACTGGGTCATTTGCTAATCTCGCCCTCTCTCCCTCTCTCTTCTACTTCTTTCAACCTAACCCTAACCCCAATCTTCAAACCCTAATACCACCATCTATATCAAATGTTTTCAGCCTTTAGATAAAAAAGAACTGGGCTATTTATGAAATCTAGGTTTCAGGCATTAGAATCATGCGGGCTACTACAATATTTGGGGATAACTTTTATAAATAGTTAGTGCGCGGAGTTGCTTCTGAATATCTGAGTTTCTACAATTGTAATGTTTTTTGGTTTGTTTGAGATTGTTTATGAAATCTGGGTTTCATTAGTTTATCAATGGATGTGAATGCTTCTGATGGTTTATGAATTGGGTGAGATAAGGTTTGTTTGGTCTACTGAGGTGGATTAAAGAAAAAAGCATCTTGATACATTGTTTGTGGCCATTTTGTTGGGGTTTTTTTTGTGAAATTTGATTGTTTTTTAGAGTCTATTGTTGAATCATTCGTGAGAATCTGACTAGATCTACCATGAACCCGACCAGATCCATCCGCAACTCGACCCTTTCGGCCCAAAAGTGGCCACCCCAGTACTCTCAACCACCCACTGCCATACTCCCTCGCCACAATCAATCACTGAACATACTGGCTGATACCTACGACATCGGTCGGTATCGGCCAATAACTATACATTTAATTGATACCTATTAGGATCGCCAATGCATATCACTGTAAGTTGTTTTATTTTATTTATTTTTCAATTTTTTCTAAATTGTCATATTTAACTTAAATTTTTTACATAAGAGTAAATACATCCAAGATGTTTGACTAGGGTTGCATGCTGATTTAGCTTAAAATGAAGATTTTGGAAATCTTGGGCCTTTAGAATAAAAATTTCAACATTACAGATATTTCAGGCACAACTTACCAGTTAGCACATGTTCTCTTTTTGTTGTCTTCACATTTGTTTTCATAAATTTAATGATTTTTAGGTTGATTACACAAGGAAAATGAAAAAATGTTAGTAATTATAGAATTTTAGTCATATAACATTGAATATTGTATATTTTTTAAAATATACCATATAACATTCATGAATCATTAATAGTGCCACATCAATTTGTCAGCATGCTCAATCACTCATAGACTCATAGTTTGTAACTTAATTTACATTAGTATGTAATATACATATCAAATATGTAATAAAAATACTTGGTATAATAATTCATTTATTTACAATTGAATTAGCTTTTAATCTCACTGTAGTCGTTATTTATGTATAAAAAGTATCTAATTATATATGTATGCATAAAACATCATATTTTCATTTAGGAATATATTTTTAATTTTTTTTCAAAAAATAAAAAATAATATATGTATATCATGTTGATAAGAATGGTATGTATCAATCCTAATGTTTCTAAATTTTGTGTCTTCGTATCCTCCGATATTTTAAACAAGGAGCCCAGTATATAATATCCCCAACTCTGGATTAACGATCTCCAATCAAAGGATGCAGATTTAGTTCATGCAAGATCCCAACTGATCACTGTTTCCTTTACCATCCTCTTCACCTTTCCAAGCAACTGATCCTTACCCGTGAAGGCCCTAAGCTCCCATAACGTTCCACCTTTTTTCTTGAAAAAACCAGGATTCCAAGAAGCTATGAGTTCAGCACACAAGTCGGGGCATCACCCACCTACCCCAAAGAATGATGGAACAAACTGCCAAATCTTGTATGCCACCGGGCTGTTCATTAAGAGGTGTTTGACATATTCGTCACTACCAAAGCACATTACGCACCTGTTAGGAATTTCCATCTTTCTTCTATATAAGTGATTTACGGTGAGAATTTTTGTCCCACCGCACACTAGCAGAAGATTAGGATTTAGGACCTTTGATGACCTGGGATTTTCCATAAAGTGTATCCATGGTTGATCAACAAGCCATCTCCTCCAAGGAAACTTGTAAAAAGATACCATCAAGAAGCATCCTTTTGGTTCCTCTCTCCACAACCTTAATGTCAATGAACCAAAGTGTGGCACATGCCCCATTAATATAGCCCAATAGTAAGGATAAAAGTTCACATTCTTTCGCCTTAAGATTTTTACGGAGATGGATATTCCATGTTGAATATCCTCCATCACTTTCCTGAAGTTGCAATTGCAAAAAAGGAGCAAAAAAGATCAACCAAAGATGACTCGTCCCACCAAAAATCATTGCAGAAATTCACCGTACTTCCTACACTCATCTTGTATTTGATGCACTTTCTGAATGACTGACACCTTTGATTCCACCCCAACCCTAAATTACCAATTGGAGACCGAACTCCCATCCACGTTCATACATATTAATTATTATCAGTGGCATTTAAACCCATTACAGAGCATATTCATATAAGAAGGTTATAATTATGTTTATCAACACTGTCTACTATTTATTTAAAATTTCTGATTGTATACTATATATATATATATATATATATATATATATATATATATACTACCACTGAATCAATGTCAGTATTGCCGTACGTACCAGCCAATCAAGTGTTGCAACTCAGCATGTGCTACCGAGATTTCATAATTTGTGAGACTGGGAACCATAACTTACTATGAAGAAAACTGCACCTACAATCAAATCTCTCTCTAAACTAATTTCCAATTGATTACTTTTCCTGACATGAGGTTTCAGCAACAAGGATAAATGAAACAAATAGCGGTAGCCATTAACAACTCTCCACTATTGCATTCACAATAGTGTTCATGGAAATCGTTCATTATCTCAATCTAAATGAAGTTGGCACGAGTAGGCTCACACATTCCATGCAAAATTCTGTAGGATCCTCTCCAACCCAGCAACTAAAGTTGCTACCTTATACAAGTATGCATAGTATTTTTTACAATTTTTTTTTTTTTTTTTTTAAGGTGCACATAGTCTGAAGGCTACCAAATTGTGAATTATTGTGTTCCCATCATAGCATTCTCCAAGGGATTCCAAAACTGTGACATTATTTTGTTCTATATTGCATTTATTGGCTGGTGCTTTTGTTGTGCTTCTTAAACATATTCATTCATCTGGTTTAACATGAGTAGTTATGGATGTATTAACTAGCCTATCTGTATCTGTCATGTACTTGTATTTTCACTTTACACATCCTGTCAATGTTTTGTGATTCATTAAATGAGTAGGGAAAACTTACGAAGTTGGACAATCATTTTTTTAATAGATAATTTGGACAATCTTATTAATTTTTTTCTAACTGAAGTCAGATGTAAAGACAACATGAAATAGAAATGGAATAAATATTTAATTAACTCAACATAGCTTATAATTTTTTATCCATAAGTTATTCATACTACAGATAAAGTTATTATTATCTAACATTAAGTTTATTACTACTATTATTTTTTTAATGGGTCAGCTGAGATTGAACCTGCAACCTCAAGGTTGCAATATTGTCACCAATCTAGTTGAGCTACAAGCCCAACCCGTGACATTAAATATTATCCAACAGGAGCTTGAAAAGAAAATTTGAAGATTGAAGATGTCTTCGAAAACTGGAATCAAGTACAAGAGAATGCTTCTTATAAAGGTTTGTCATGCCGAGTAAACATGAGAAGCTAGACCAAAAATCCAAACAAATTAGAACTGGAAGAAACCATGTATTGGATACTTGCAAATCAGTTTGAGGCATCATGACGTGTATTCTTTATAAACTTCGCAGTTAAACCTCTTCCGACAAGGCATCATGATACGTCTATGGAAGCTTTATAATCTTTGGAGTTAAACCTCTACAAGTTTGCCGTTCAAAGTTATTTAGCGGAAGATGGAACATCACAAGTCCTGGAACAACATGATAGGTCTCCCAAAGTGGCATCACGCAATAGGGTCAACACATTCAATTACACTGAGGAAAAGAAAGGATCAGTCAAGTGCATTTAAAAAAATAAATTAAGTGTTGCGCATATTCCGGGTTGGAGAACACAAACCATTATCATCTCACAATATGTTCTTCAACCGTCACCCATCACAAAGTACTAGTCAACGGATAGTGGATGTTAATAAGACAGATAAGTTAGCAGCAACTTTATCAATTATGGGGCATTCAGCAGAATTTGCCACATTCCCAAGCTTCACTAGTTGGCTTCTAAAGTGGGGTCAATAAATACTGAAAACCTTAATGAACGTAAAATTCAGCCAACACATTAAATTTTTGGAAAATTACCAAACTTCCACATAGAATTGAAAAAGTTGCATTGGAAAATTGGTGCATCTCAGTCAACCGAAATGTTTTTAAAAAATGTTGGATGGAATGGAATTGATTTTGGGAATATATATATATATATATATATATATATATATATATAGAGAGAGAGAGAGAGAGAGAGAGAGGTTAATGATCCTCTCACTCAAGTCGTGGGACTATACATAGTCCCACGACTCAAGCAACCATTGGCTGCAAGTCACATCAGGTTGACATTTTAAGTCACTTGATGTTACATGCAGCCAATAAGAGCTCGAGTCATGGGATTATGTTCCATGATTGAATCATAAGACCGTTCACATTGTGTGTGGTCAACGTTTGACCATGACGTGGACGACTCACAGCTCGAGTCACATCGTGACTCAAGTATGTGTGTGTGTGTGTGTGTGTGTGTATATATATATACACACACACACATACACATGTTTGGCTTTCAAAAATACAGCAGGAAGGGGCCTCAATGAATTTACTACAGAGATGTGGTTTTCCTCCTTCACATCAAACCTAATTTCTTATTTTGGTTAACACTGTTCTGTTCTCAAAAGAAATGCCTGTTAATTCAATCTAAATCTATATTTTGGCGCAGACTAACCATCCAACTAAGAACTCTCAAACTAAATGTTAAACCCGCACTCGCTTTATTTGCAATGTCATTAACATGAGACCGTTCCCTTATCGACAACAAGAGAACATCAAATAATCCTTCAAGAAAATTAATATAAAGATGAGAGAAATGCAGTGGCCTCACCGAGCTATTAATGTCGAAGTTGCAACGAAATGGGGTTGATGAACCATACGAGGAGCAGTTCCGTAATATGTCATCTTCCATAGAGGCCCATGTTTTACCAAGAAATTATAACTCCTAGGCAACTGGTTAAACGGCCAAGGCGTGTGATCCGACCACAAATCCGTAACAAATACCTGTGCCACATAACTGCTAACAACAGTTACGAAGTACCCCGCAAATCCGCAAACTACCATACATAAACATAACAAACAAATCCAACCAAATTCAAACCAATAAAAAATGAATGCAGCGAAACCATAGTCACAAAAGTCTACAACTTTTTTAAAAATCGGAAAAAGTCGGCGACATGCAGTCATCCCGACTACATTGCCGATTAATCTGCCGAGTCGGACCATTAATCAGCAATGTTTGTGATGTTGTTCACTTTATTATTTTCTTCTTTTTCACTTTAACTTAGTTATAAAAAATAAATAATAAAATTTAGTCGTAATCTCCCTCTCTTCTGCATGCCCGTCTCAGAGCCCACTGTATTTCTCCTTTTTGCCTATTTTGTACTATTTTGTTGATTAAACCATTATCTTTAGCATGAATATATTATGATATATCTTTGAAACTATTTTATATTTTTTAAATAAAAAATTATTTTCTCCAATTCTCTTCCGACTTGACCAAAATTTGCCCATTTTTCCGGACTTAGTCCCTTGCCGATGTATTGTCAATTCCCTACTTTGTGGCTATGAATATAACAACTTTGGGATTGAATCCAACAGACCTGATACTCTTCGCCGAATTCTTCGTTAAATGCGGCTTTAATTGCTTCGGCGGACGCTCTATGCCCGCCGCCCGTATCGCTCATCAAGATCAGGACTTTTTTTTTACTCTCCACCTCAACACCATTCAAATTCATCTCCTCACTCACTACCGCATCAGACCCATCTTCTCTCAACTGATTCGATCCCGGCGAAACCCTAACGGATGCGAACCCGATGGGAATCCGCTCGCAATGCAACCTAATAAACCGATTCAATTCATGCCAAATCGCTTGAACCTTAGATGAGCTTCTACTCAACCCAAGTGAAGCAACAACTTTGGGCTTTTTCTCACGGACTGCAGAGCCAAATCCATCGGTATAAGAACAATTGAAGAAAATTGAAGAAGACCCATTTGAGCCCAAGTGCCCTACTGTCCTAGAATCATGAAAAAAGCCGCCGAAATTCGATAAGACGTCGAAATAATTTGTGGGTTCTTGCCTAACTGCTGAGGTCTGCATTCTGTGCTACTGATTTAGAAGAGGAAGTCAAAATATGAGTGTCATTATCAAGAACAAGAGATGGGTTTCTTGATAGAAAAGAGAGAGAGAGAGAGAGAGAGAGAGAGAGAGAGAGAGAGAGAGAGAGAGAGAGAGAGAGAAAACAAGAAGAAGAAGAAGAAATATAAGATATGGGAAGAGACAAGAAGGGAAAAATCAGAGGAAAAGGGGATTGAAAGGTGGGGTTTAAGGGGAGAAATCTTGTGGTTTAATGGAGGCCACAGGTAGGGGATTGGTGGGAGAGGGCGATTCCATGGATGCTCCGAAATTCCCTTGGTAAGAGAAGGCATATTTCTAGCCTCTAGAGTGCGACGAGAAAGAGGGAGACAGTGGGTCCCACGAGTCTCAACAATTAAAAAGATAAATAGGGAAACAAATAAATAAAAAATCTTGTATATTCCTTTCCAAAAAAAAAATAAAAAATTCTTGTATAAAGATTTTGTATGATGGAATTTGCGTGGAATTAGTTTTAGTTGGGTTCAACAGGTCGAGTCTACCTGATATGCGACCCAACCCGACTTATTATTTTACGGATCGGGCACCCAACATGAGCCCGGTGGGTCAGGTCGGGCATGAGACATTCGACCCAACATTCGGGTTGGGCAAAAAAAAAGAGTCGCTATTTTATATATAAAACATATAGGACTTTTGGTACGAGGTGGTGCACACCATATTGGCAAATAAACCGCAAGGTGGCCAATGTGCGCGTGTCGAGAAGAACCTTCAAGCCACATTAGTGCCTAAAAGCTTTGATGTCGGCGGCCACCAGACTCGTACGGGCAACGCATGCAATGTCGCACGTGTCAATCCCAAGCCACAGAGGGTCTATCGAAGGATTTCTTTGGGCCATACTTGATAATCTAGAGGAGTGTTTCGAGAGATATTGGTTGCCACAAAAATAGCATGCCAGAACAATAAGTTTGATTTTTTCCTCTATTTATTAAGGCTGTGTTTGGGTTAGTTCTTATAAGAGCAGAAACAGCTCTTTGTCTGCTCTAACAGAGAACAGATAAAATCTGTTTTAGCATAGAGCAGACAGAGAACGGTCTTATCACTTAAAACAACTCCCCGTTAGAGTAAATGGGGTGAGGAGTTGTGTTACTAAACATGAAAGCAGTTCTCTCTCAGAGCCAAAGAGCAAAAGAGTTGCTCTTTGCCCTGAAAGAGCTAATCCAACGCAGCCTAAGGATTTTCTTCTCCTATACACATGGACCTGTGACATGCTAGAGGACATGTCGATGTCCTCCTAGGGTTGTAAGAGTGGCCCTAGGATGCAACTAAATTTTGGTAATGAGCAACTGCTATGAGCGTGCTTGGGCTAGAATGATGGGTGACCCACTAGGAAGTCTGTGTACTGGTATACATGGGGGCTCGGTTGTGTTGCTTTAGACATTGGGTGGGTACTTTGTGCCGAACAAGATGGACCTACTTCGAGGCTGCGTGGGACACAATGGTGGACGTGATTTATCACAGAGAGATATAAAGATTGTTAGATTTGTAGCTTGGTGAGAGATCGATATCTTGAGAGAGCAAGTATGCAATAGTAGTTGGTGCTCATGTGAGGTTTAAGAGATCTTCGCGAGGATAGCATGAGACATAGTTGTCAATGCTGGCCTGACGTAGAGATATACACAAGTAGCAATTTGGTTTGTGGCTTGATAAGAGATTTGGCCTTAGGCATGAGAATGGTGGCTAAGCGGGTCACACAAGTTGCTTGGTTAGATATATGCAGGGTGACATGTGGTACAATGAACCGACATAAAGAGCTGACATATTAGTAAGCCACTACTATCTCTCATTTATTAGTGCAAGAGGCACAGGGTGAAGTATGAGCAAGTCAAGTATTAGGCACAAAAGGTTGTGAGCATGTTTGACGAGTAAGTTAGCACGTGTTTTACGCTAGAGAGCTGCGATGAAAAAGCAGCAGCTTAATGATCAAGATCATTAAAAAAATTAAAATCCAAACCGTGTGATCAATGACATCAACCACGTGAAGAGTAAACAACATAATCAAATATGATTACCCTTTATTTTCCGTGGTGTTAATGCTATTGACCATACAATTTAGTGTGCCATGTAGGAGGAACCAGGTAACCTACTTGTCCATAAGACTAAGGTCTTGTGAAAGTTGATTTTTGCCTTTTGGACACGATGTAATGACGATCTTGTTCTGTCTCATTAGACTTCTTTTCAATATTTCGTAGCAAATACATAAGTTGTATTAATAGGAGAACTATGACCATCCATTAATACATTAAATCGACTAGCGAACTTTTTATATCATGTGGCACACATTTTGACCAATCAATTTGTCCAAAGTGACAGAATATCATTTAATCTGAGGTCAACTTAGCAAGTAAGCTCAGAATTTTGTTTATATGATGACTTGTCATTTGAATGAATTAGAATAGGGCTTGAGATGTTCTCTTTGAATAAGGAAACAAATAAATAAAATATCTTATTTAAAAATTTCATATGATAGAATTAATAAAAAATCTTTTATAAAGATTTTGTAGGATAGAATTTGTCTTCAATGAGCCATGGAATAGTATTAGGTACCCAACTCGGTTGGTCAATCAGTCGGATCGACCAGATACCCGACCCCCCGACTTGATATTTTATGAGTCGGGCACCAAAAGTTGGCATGTTGGGTCAGGTCAACCTTTGGGTTGGAGAAAATCGAGTCGTTATATAAAAAAAATAGAGGACTTTGGCATGAGGATAAGGTGGTGCACACCACATTGGAAAATAACCCGCAAGGTGGTAAATGTGTGCATGTCGAGAGGAAGCTTCAAGCCACATTAGTACCTACAAGTTTTGATGTGGGCAAAAACATGAGCACGGTGTCACGGGGTCGCACTTCCGCAATCTCAGTCCCGTGCGGCACCTAACGCACGCTTCGTTAGGTCAGCCTACTTCTGATAACAACCATCGCGAGGGCGTCCTTCAACGCGCTTTCAACCCGCGCGATGCTTCGCTACCGCGTGCAACGAAGCCAACCAATCTGCACATCAGCTCTGATACCACCCGCCTAGAGGACGGGAACTCCTCCCAACATGGTTGCCTCTGTTTCACGGCCTACCATTCAGCTCATCGTGTCCCTTACGACACGCCAATCACATGCCGCTAACTTGGCTCGCTCAAGCTTCACCACATGCCTTTGCACTAGTACCTCGCTTCCTGCCAGACCAAGCCCTGACCTTTTGCCTCGGCGCTCGCTCAATCGAGTCCCACGCAGCTTGCCTTCATGTGCGTTCCGAATTACTAGCACACGTACATCTTTAGCCCGCATGCTGCCGTGCTCAACTGAGTCCCACGCAGCGCCTTGGAGTTCTCACGCGAGGTTGCCCAGCCGTATGCACCGCGACGCATAGTCTGGAGCCATACTTCAACCTCCCTCGGGTTTCACACGGCATCGCTGTGTCGACATCCTAGGCCCACCCTTTCAGGCCTAGGAGACACTTGCGCCTCCTCTGACAACGCAAGGCCACGTAGGGAATAGCTCTCTGGCTCCTTTCCCTATATAGGTAAAGCATCATTCGGCCCGAATGGCGGAGAACCTCAAACCTATTGGTTTGACATACCGTAACGCCTCATGCATCGCTAGCCCACCTTGGCTATGTCAAGCGTCGTGACGCCGCCTATACCTCATGCCATGCGCGTGTCGCAGCCGCTGGCCCCATGTTGCGTGCCCTCCTGGCACCACATGTTGTGCCACGTGCACCATGCTACAAGCTCAAGTCTTGGCCCCGTCACATCCTCCACCACTTCATAAAATGTCAACGTCCTCGTTGACGCATGATCGTAGTGAACTGACCCCGCAAACTCCTCCCAGCTTGTTCGCATCTCATTTTTAGTTCTTAGGTCCGCACCTTCCCACAAGCTCCCCACTGTCACCCCGGTCGGGTCAACTTGGTTCTGCTGTCACAAGGCCCTCACCTGTTAACTAGCTCAGGGATGTCGCGTGTCAACTTGACACCACATCGCGTGCCTCCGCACCACTTGTTCAAGGATGTCGCGTGCCCTCTTGACACCACATCGCGTGCCTCCGCACCAGTTGTTCAGGGATGTCGCATGCCCTCTTGACACCATATCGCGTGCCTTCGCACCAGTTTGCTCATAGCATCATCGCTTCTGGATCGAACTTGGCTCTGATACCAAAATGTCACGGGGTCGCACTTTCGCAACCTCAGTCTCGTGCGGCACCTAACGCACGCTTCGCTAGGTCAGCCTACTTCTGATAACAATCATCGCGAGGGCGTCCTTCGACGCTTTCAGCCTGCGATTGCCGCTCTGACGTGCAGAAGCCAACCCATCGCATCACCGATACCACCGCCCTGAGGGCAGGAACTCCTCCCAACATGGTTGCCTCTGTTTCACGGCCTACCATTCAGCTCATCGTGTCCCTTACGACACGCCAATCTGCACCGCTGCGCTAACTTGGCCTGCTCAACCTTCACCTTGTGCACTGCACTAGTACCTCGCTTGCCTGTCGAACCAAGCCCACAGCCTTGTGCCTCGCGCTTGCGTGCCCAACTGAGTCCCACGCAACTTGCCTTCATGTGTGTTCCGAATTACTAGCACACGTACATCTTTAGCCCGCATGCTGTCGTGCTCAACTGAGTCCCACGCAGCGCCTTGGAGTTCTCACGCGAGGTTACCTAGCCGTATGCACCGCGACGCGTAGTCCGGAGCCATACTTCAACCTCCCTCGGGTTCCACACGGCATCGCTGCGTCAACGTCCTAGGCCCACCCTTTCAGGCTTAGGAGACACTTGCGCCTCCTCTGACAACGCAAGGCCCCGTGTGCGGGGGAATAGCTCTCTAGCTCCCTTCCCCTATATAAGGGTAAAACAGTCATTCAGCCAGAATGACAGGAGAACC
Source organism: Chloranthus sessilifolius (assembly GCA_021018995.1). Classification (NCBI taxonomy): domain Eukaryota; kingdom Viridiplantae; phylum Streptophyta; class Magnoliopsida; order Chloranthales; family Chloranthaceae; genus Chloranthus; species Chloranthus sessilifolius. Next base: position 23,251,550 of record CM037597.1, on the reverse strand, counting down.
TCAAACCTATTGGTTTGACATACCGCAACGCCTCATGCATCGCTAGCCCACCTTGGCTATGTCGCGATCGTGACGCTCCGCATCATACCCTCATGCTACCGTGTCGCGTCCTCGCAGCGCGACCACGTCGCAAGGCCAACATGGCCCCATGTCGCGTGCCCTCCTGGCACCACATGTCGTGCCACGTGCACCATGCTACAAGCTCAAGTCTTGGCCTCGTCACATCGGGCCTCATACCGGAGGCCCCACATGCAATGTCGCAAGTGTCAACCCCAAGCCACAAAGAGTAGTGATAACAATTCTATAAAGGACAGTGCTATACAGTTGGTATGTGGAGTGAGATATGGAAAAATTGTCTATAAAAATCTGTCCACCTTTTAGAATTTTCCTTATGTAAATGGACATGTGGAGTGAGATATTGGTTGTCCCATAAATAGCATGCCAAACCAATAAGTTTGGGATTCTCCCCTATTAAGGATTCTTTATTTTAACCTATCTATGGAAAGGGGGTCATGAGACGCTTCTTATACACATGGAACTATGACGTGCTAGAAGGCATGTCAATGTCCTAGGTTTGTAAGAGTGGCCCTAGGATGCAACTACATTGACAATACCATATGTCATCCAATGCAATTGCTATGAAGGGCAATGGTCAGGTCCAATCAGGTTGAATCGTATTTTGAGTTTAACTACATTTTTATTCCTTGGAAGTAGGAGAATCTTGACTACACGTCATCCTATAAAACATAAAAATCATGAAAGTTAAGATTCTTCCATACCAATGATTGTAGATGTGGTTGAACTCGAAATCCGGTCCACCTGACCATTAGACCTGTAGTTTGGTGAGAGGGTGATGTCTTGAAAGAGCGAGTATGCAATAGTAGTTGATTGCATAGTCTGTGCTCATGCGTAGTTAAAGAGATCTTCGTGAGCATGGGATAGAAGGAGACAGTTGGATGGTTTGATCCTATGGCTGGAGAGGTGACACGTGCATCACTTCTTCTAGGTGGCAGACATAGTGGTGAATGTTAAGGAGGGTTGCCCTTGCTTTTTCTCTTACATGTTGGAGACTGCACCGAGGCTTCAATGCAGCCACGTGGGATACCTTCTCCTATTTTACATGTTGCTAGTTTTCTCGAGCCAACGGTTTTGAATTCCAAGAGTGGTTTTATGGTTTTGCACTCTGCTGAATGTTCACGTAGTTCCCATGCTTTCCGCTAGGGTGTTGATGCAAGGATGGGCCTTATGGGCTTTGTTGTGCTAGACCGGATCCTGATCCGTTCGATGGTAGACTAGTCCATAATATTTTTGGTGGATCGGGATTGTTGTGAACTCGAGTCCATCCCCCGTGCTCCTATTTCACTTGGCGGACCGGGTCTCATGATTAGGGGACCGCTCTCTTGTTTAGACAAAGACACCAACCTAGGACGGAGATTGCTGTTATTACCGGTGGCTCCCTCTCGATCCTCTTCCTCTGTCTTCTAGCACTACTGAGAGTTCCTCTGACAACTTTACATCAACGGGGGGCCCTATCCCCCTCCGATCGCTCATATGTAACAAGGAAGGCCAATGGGTTGATTGTTCCTTTGCGTCTGTCAAACCAGGTTTCGAGGCTTCTTCTCCCTATTATACGGAGAAGGAAGATCTCAATTGCATCATCCCCTTTGGAAGAGATCACGAGATGTCTCTCTAGGGCCCTGATACGTCCCTACGCAAAGTCTTTAATCAACCTCACTCTACCAAAGGAAGGGGTCTACTACAAGGAACAACCATCCCAAATCCAGAGAACTTGCTAAGCTAGCATGGGGCATAACCGACGAGAAGGGAGGGGGAGATCGATAAGGTCTTTCTCTCTTTGGGGCGGGTTTTTCATCGTTTGGACCTTATGAAGTTGTTCTCATGGAGTGTTAGGGGTTCTTGTGACCCACAAAAAAGGGCAGGGGTGAAGCAGGTCATCGCAGTCCACAATCCTACAGTGATTACGCTACAAGAGATTAAATGGGGCCGACGTGATGCAGGAAAAGTGGTTTCTGTTCTTGGAGGTAACCATTGGGATTGGATCGGCGTGGATTCGGATGGGGCCTCGGGTGGTATTCTGCTTGCATGGAATTCACTGCTTTTCGATAAAGAAGATGAGGAAATTGGGTGTTTTCAGCCTCGGTGATGTCGGAGACTAAAGACACTGGCAAGAAGTGGGCATTTATAGGGGTGTATCGTTCGTCTACCTATCGAGGGAGGGAGGATTTTTAGTTTGAATTGGCTGCCGTTGCAGCACGTTGGGAGGTTCCATGGTGCATGGGGGGAGATTTCAATGCAGTTCATTTCTCGTATGAAAAGTTTGGAGGGCCTCCGGATCATGGCTCGATGGCAGCTATTAATGATTTTATCCAAGATTGGGTTATGTTCGACTTCCCACTAGTGGGTGCCCGTTTCTCTTAGTTCAATCTCTAGGACTCTGCCTCCCTCAACAAGATTGATCGTTTTTATGGTGGATTCTGAGTGGCTTGACATGTTCCCTAATGCGGTTCTCCACGATTTTGGAGGAGAAGCGTCTGACCACAGACCCTTACTGCTGAAATGTGACTCGGTCGGTAGAGGGTCGTCCCTTTTTCGTTTCGAGAATACGTGGCTCCTAAGAGACAATTTTAAGAATCTGGTTCCTAAGTGGTGGGAGGAGTATACCCCCGGGGGATTGACTGTGTTTAAAATGGTCTCTAAACTTAAATATCTTAAGGGATGTATCAAGCAATGGAATAGAGAATCCTTTGGGATGGTTCACATTTGGAAGGACAAGTGCTTAAACCGGCTCAACTAGCTGGATTTAGTTGAGGAAGGTGTTGTGAAATTAATCTTGTTTAAACTCGCAAGCGCACAAATCAGATTGTAATTAGTGGGTATGGAGTATGAGATCGTTCTCACGGAGATTGATTAGAAAATCATCAAGAGGAAATAACAATTAACTAAAAGAACTACCACAGATTTAACACAAGATTTAAACTAGCTTATGAATTTTCAAGAGTATGATGAGAATAAAAATTAAACAATAAAATTAACTTAAATAAAGAATGAAAGAGAGGATCGGGATGCTAACTCCTCCCATTCTTGATTTACCATTTACAAAATATAGATCTAAGGGTTGAGATGCAATATCGTCACAAGATGCAATCACATAAATATTGAACTCAATCAATAATTTACGGAAAATATGACAATTAATTCTATGTTATGTTTTTTAATTCTTATATAATATGTTATAAGTTGTTGAATATTTTTGACATCATGTAATGTTTGGTCTATTTCAAAATATATCGCAACTCAAGCGATTGCACACACGATCACCTAGCTAAGTTATAGTGGATCGATTATGTAACTCACTGAGTTAATGTAACTGAGTAAATTCACCCCCCTCCCAAAATATAATAGTTTCAAGTGAGAACTCCGATCATCCTACCTATGATGACGTGGAGACAACTGTACCGGAGGTGACTTATGTAGACGAAGGCGTCGGCTACCACCTAAATAAGAGCATAGATCCGACAGACTTTTATGAGCCTTGAGCGTTTCTTAGTTCTAGACTTTTTCTTTTTATTTTCTTGTGAGATATTTTATTTAATGTCAGTTATTTAATACTTCTTATGAGTTTACGTTTGGGACAGTTTTATCCGACGTGAAACTTCAGTTTTACATCCTAGATGCGTGATTATGATTAACTACTTCATTAATGGTCATTTACGTTTTCCATTGTCATTTTATGAATCATTTATCATTAAATACAATATTTTAAATGCCTCGATCCATATGCTAAGTCGAATTATGAATTATATGTATATCGTGCGGTGTCATAACATGAAATTCTAAGCTCTCGAGATCAGGTAAGGATTATGGATCGTGACAGAAGCTAATTTTTATGTTTGGACTCAATATATATATATATATATATATATATATATATATATATATATATATTCATTTTTTAAAAATTTACTTGCGAGTGTCCAAATTTTAATTTATTTATCAGACAACGTCCCATCTATCTCTTATGATTTGAGAGGGTCTTCTCTGACTCAACTTGTTTTAAGAATATGCGCATGTGTGTTTTGTCCACTTCAAAGGAAGAAAATATCCTTTAATTTAAAACATATATACATTTTCACGTGAAATTGATTAGTATCGTAAATGTTTTATAATATTTTTCTACCACGATCGTTTTTACTTTTTAAAAAAATTGTGAATGGGACTAAAGTTATTCACCATAACTATTATTTGAAGTGAGTAAAATGTATCGTGTGCATTTGCTTAAGTTAAGGTTTTAGCCCTCTTAGATAGACATGATTTAATTGATCAAAATAGATAAATTTAAGTTTCATAAAAACAATAAAAATAAATAAAATTTAATACTTTTTAATCGTTTTCGGTATCGGCCCATAAAAGAATATATATATATATATATATATACTTGGGAGGGTCCCAACTTTTAATATACCATATATGGTTTCATCTTTCTCTTATTATTTGAGAGGGTAAGCTCCGTGGTCTCGACTTGTTTTAAAAAATATGCACTTGTGTGTTTTATCCTTTAACGGGTGAAAATACTCTTTAATTAAAAGTATATGCATTTTTTTATATGTCAAATTGATCAATATCGTTTTTATAAAATGTTCATGGGAGTGATTGGTCTTACTTAAAGAACAAATGCGTATGTGTTTTTGTTATTTACTGTAACTTTTATTTGAAGTGGGCAAAGTGTGTGTGCGCTCTTTTAACGTGAAGGTTTTGATCCTCTTCGATAAACCGTTTCGGGTTGCGAGAATAGTTAAATTTTAAGTTTCATATAATATTACAAAATAAGATAAACACAGTTTTGACCTTTTGCGCGGATAAAAGAATTTTGGGATAATAGCTTTTGACGGACATTTAAACATTAAATGATATTAAATAATTTTTTACCATTAAAAGTAGACTTTTTATCTTTTACATCATTAAAGTGTGATTTATCTGTCATATCATGTTTTGCACATATGTGATCAACCTAAATTGTTTAAGAGAATCCATCATTGCAACCAAGGTATCAAATATTGGCCATACTGATACATATCAATTTTTCGGCAAATTGATGTGTATCGGCGCAGATACAGATCAAGTATCAATTCGGGCATCGATATTTGTATCGGCAGATACCTCCTAATTTTTTTTTTCCTTTTACTTTTTCAAATACACCGATATAACTCGGTATCGGCCGATTCATATCGGTCCTCCATGAATCGATATCCGATTCCGGTACTTGAGTTGACAACTTGATTGCAATATGTCTCATATCAAAGAAATATGCCTATAAGTAGATGTGAATCAACGGATTGAACTTTAATATCAGCCTTTAAAACTAAAAAATAATGACTGATATTATAGTCCACAGACAAATGGTTTATATCTCCCTAAAACACTTGTTTTTAAGCCCCTTACACTTTAATCATAGATATGTAACTTCGATGCTAAAGGTTACTCACATTTTAAACCATTAATAGTGTTTTAATTTGTAAATGACGGTAACGAGAGTGTAATATATATATATATATATATATATATATATATATATATATGTGTGTGTGTGTGTGTGTGTGTGTGTGACCCCATATACTTTTACCAACTCTTTCTGCGCCCATTGATTATCTTTGGCGGAAAGAGTCCATTTCCAAATGCCATGTGCACCACATGCCCTTTATATCACGTGTTTTCTCTGGATGTTGTTGAGCAGAGTCAACTTTTCAAACAAAAGTAATTATATTTTTTGGGATAATGGCTCATGACCCAACATTTAAGCACAGATATAGTGTTTAAATGATCTAACACCATTAAAATTATATTTTTTATCTAACACTATTGAAGTGTAATTTATTATTATGTCATGTGATGTACATATGTAATCATCTAAAATATCCATGTGGCGATCCTTTATTGAAGTACATCTAAGCCCAAAGAAAGATGTCGACAAGTGGGTGTCAACCTTCCAATTGATAAACTTTTATATCAGCCATTAAAACTAAAAACAATGGTTGATATTATAGTATACAAATCATGATTTAAATCTCTCTAAAACACTATTTTTGATCTTGTTACACTTCAATGTACAATTTATCACTTTGACAATATGGATCACCCAAATCTTAAACTATTGATAGTGTGATGTCATTTAAGCACCATTTTGATATTTAAATGACGATGCCACACCATTTTGATCTCTTCTGTACAAGTTATTACATAACCGCCCACTTTTTAAGTCAAGTGGCCTGTGGTTTTGAATAATTTAATGGGACCGACTCTCTTGGCTATCATTTAAGCACTAAATGATTTTTAAACGATCTTACACAATTTGTTGGCTTATGATCTTGAAAATTCATACCATCAAAGGCATATATAATCAATTAATTGTTGGGGACTATGGGTAAAAAAATATACTTTTGCGAAGATTTGAATCATTCGGTCTGTGCATTCTAATATCAATGATTGTTCTTAATTTCGATGGCTGATGTTAAAGTTCATTGATCGAATGATTTACATCCACTTATAAGTATGATCATTTGGGTAGGACATGTTCTAATGATGAATTGCCACTTAGGCAATTTAGATTGATCATAAATGTGTGCCATATGACACAACATTTATTGGTGTAAGATAAAAAGTGACATTTTAATGATTGAAGATCATTTAAACACCATTTGATGTTTAAATGTTGATTAGAAGCTATTATCCCTAATTTAATTTATAGTTCAAATATTAAATTAAAATATACCCAAAAATCACACTCTTTGAAGGATTTGAAGCATCTGATCAGTGATGATGGTTAGAAATTAGAATCCCCTAATCAACATCATTTTTTAGCGATGGGCTGTTATTTGAATTATTTGAGTAAAGAAAATATGTGCGCCATGCGGCATTTTTTTCTAAAAGGGACGTGTCAGGGTAGTCAACTTCATTTGCTCTAAGGAGCATTATATATAGATCTTTCACCTCATGTTTTTTTTTTTTTATGAGCGAAGCGACAGTGAAACCATAGACTTTGGTCCCCGCTACTTACTGATTGGAAATGCATCATAATGCCATTACTGGTTACCACTATAAAAGATGGACATTATTATATTCAGGACAAATTTTATGCAGACAAAGATGCATGGCTGATGTGACATAATGTGCAGTGGGCTTAATTAATATAAGTCGGTACAGCCAATTACATAATGCCACATTAGCCGTTTGTACTTTTTTCTCAACAAATATATCCTCCATATATAATTTTCAAAAGATGAGGGCGGGCAATGGTCAGCTCAAATTGGTTCAACCAAATATAGTTTCAACAAGTTGGACCAGATCATTGCCCTAAAATAAGATATTAATGTGAGGGCTCATCAAGATGAGCAAGTATAAGGTAAGGGGACATACATTCTAGTGAGCTTATGATAGCCATCATCACTAGCTAGAAGAGGTATGCGTGAGGACTACATAGACATGAATCTCAGTACAAGTATTTAGCCGTAAGATGATGATGATGATCGGAGCCACGACGCACAAAGGGTCGATCTTTCCTCCCCAAACTAGTCAAACCTGGTATATCAAAGATATTCTTTGAGCGTAAATTCAATGGAAGGTCAAGATGTAGTTTCATTAATTTGGCGATCACAAATATTTGTGCATCTCTTGAGGTTTGACGGGTATGGTGGAGGGATATTGACCTATACACTGTCCTTGGCGCTCGGGTTGGATACCTTATAGCATTACCAAGCCTTCTTTTAAACCCTAAATGTGCCCCAAGATTTTATGAATCATTTTGTCGTAGTAAATAATTTTTGTAGATCTTTCCGTGCGTTTTTACTGATTTTCAAGTATCGGACGTTAGCGATACGTAGTATTTTGGCCAACTGATACCGATATCAGTATTGGGGTGGAATCGGTATCAGATATTAGTCGATACTGCACAGTATCGGCTAATATCAATGTATCAATGTATCGATCCTCAGCATTAAAAAAATTAAAAAAAATCGCTGTATCAATGTATCGATCCTCAGCAAATCCATATCCGAGTTGATACCTTGGAATAGACCATGCAATTGAGTTAATGGGTGATAAAGATGGTGGTTGGGGGCCCTTTTCGATCTCTGCTAGATGGGCATCATCTATTGGGGATAATGGCTCCGAACTGACATTAAACACAAAAATGTGTTTAAATGATCTTACACCATTAAAGTCAGACGTTTTATCTCACAACATTTAAGTGGGTTTATCATTCTGCAATGTATCCCATATTTGTAATCAATCTAAATTGTCGAAGTGTCAATCCATCATTGAAATATGTCCCAGCCTAAAGAAACATGGCTATACGGGGATGTGAATCATCAGATTGATCATTTTTTATATCAGCCACAACTTTAATTGATCAACTTTATTATAGTCCACCAGTGAGATGATTCACTACAAAAAATAAGACTACTAAAAAATTTGTTGTTTTAATGGTGACAAAACTAGTAGTGGCAGTTTTTTTGTTACTAGTGGTAATTTTTGGCTGCCGCTGAAATACCTTAGTTTTGTAGTGTGAGTCTCCCTAAAACACCATTTTTGGATGGATTAGACTTTAATTAGTCAATGATCTATCATAATAACTGCATGGATCATTCACATCTTAAATCATTGATGGCGTAAGCTCATTTAAAGACCATTTTCGGGTTTAAATAATAGTCAGAAGAATCGGGTCCTAACTATTAACTAGAAGAAACCATGCCTAAAGACCACATGTGCTTGGACCTCATCACTACGGAGACTCGCCTAACTATTAACCAGTTAACCAGAGACTCTCCTAACTATTAACCAGAAGAAACCCCAAAGACCATATGTGCTTGGATCTCATCACTAAGGCCCTTCGGCAGAGGAGAAAGTGTCCGCTTTTAAGTTCTTGTGGACCCCACGCCAGACAAGACTTTTTCCCCACAAATAGTGCTTTATGAGTGCGGGAAAGTGAGGGTGAAGCATTCCTCTGACAGAATAACATAGGATTACTCTCATGCCTTCGTAAGAACCAACACTTATTTACTCAATAACTTTTCGAATGAGCCATAGCAACACTAAAATTAAGACTCTTAATAATTAGCATCATGGCCAAGGTTGGGTCCATTTTATTTTTAAATGGGACCGACTTTTCTGACCGTCATTTAAATACCAAATTGTATTTAAACAATTTTATATCATTTATTGACTTATGATCTTGGAAATCCATACCGTCAAAGTGATACATCATCAATTGAAGGATTATGGGTTCAAAAATCATACTTTTTGGGAGATTCAAACCATTTGATTTGTACACTTTAATACCAACAGTTATTCTTAATTTTGATGCCAGATATTAAAGTTTACCGATAAGATGATTTACATCTACATATAAGCATGATCCTTTGGTTAGGACATATTCCAACAATGGATTGTCACTTGAAAAATTAAGATTGATCATAGATATGTGCCACATGGCACGATGATAAATCACACTTCAATGGTGTGAGATAAAATGTACAGTTTAATGGCATAAGATCATTCAGACACCATTTGGTGATTAAATTTCGGTCAGGTGCCATTATCCCTTTTTAAATATGACTGTGTTGCCAGCAGGTTGTGCCTTTTGTGACTATCAAAAGCTTATTTAAATAGAAACACCTCATTTGGGTATGGGGTAGCCCATATGTTAGCTTCAAACACTTTCAATGGGCTGATCCAACTATAATACATTGTGCAATTTCTTAATTTCCAATTTGAACTGTTCAGTTCATTTAGCCTCTGCTAGATTGATTAATGGCCGAAATTTAGGTGATTCCAACCATTGGAAGATTTCAGATAAATAAGATATGTGAGTAATGGAGGGGGTTGATTACCCATTTTTTAATGGTGATTTAGAATTACTTGAACAAAGGAAAATGCAGGATTACTCAGAAAATGCACTTTTTGTGTAACTCAAAGACGGGTTTTTCTAGGTCAGGAAATTGTTGCGAAGCCACTTTCTGCCAGAAAATGGCCTGCTCAAATTATATGCATTTTCCACGAAAGTGACAGAAATACCTGAACAGAGCCTAAGTATTTCTGGACCCAAGCCTCAGCTCACTTGGTTAACAACTCACTTTTTTGGGGACGTGTGTCAAATGAAAATATCATACGTGTCGGCAGTGATTTCAGATATTGGGCAAAATTAATAGCAACTATATTATCTTTGACACCATTAGAATTCGTGGACGTCTATGAATCACATCGTAAAGATTTTTTATTGTTATAACTTGTAATTTTAAAAAGCACCGACTGCTTTGAATCACTCAATAAAGATGTTTTTGTTTTCAACAATCTTCAACCCCTGTAAACCTTTAGATCGTAATCTTCAAAAGTTAGTTTTCAGCAGCAATGCTTTTATGTTTGGTAACACAACTCCTTACCTTATTTACTCTAGTAGAAACTGTTTTAAGTGATAAAAATGCTTTATGCTCACTCTATGTTAAAACAGATTTTATGTCCTCTGCTAGAGCTGCTTCTGCTCTCCTGAGAGCTAACCTACACGTAGCATAACCTGCTGGAGAACTATTTGTTTCATCAATAACCCTGCCAAAGAATCTAATGATCACATTGTGTGTGGAACCTCGTGAATATTCAACCATCTCGCATTTTACCATTTGTAGTTGTGAAGCAGCAAGTGATAAGCACCTCATTAGTGCCCTCTTATACATCATATAATAGTCAATGGATGGAAGTCCTATCGGAGATCTTCCCTTATTAGATTTTCTTAAATCTATCTCCATTATCTTTTCTTTAATTAATGATTATCTTTTCCTCACTAAGATACTATTTTGGCCAATTTCCCACAAAATTCCCTTGTTATCTCAATTTATCGCTTTTGGACCACTTAAGTTGTAAATACCATAGGAAAGATTCTTTTACTTTCTATGACAAAAATACCCTCCATATATAAGGGGTGTTAAGACAACACTATTACCCTCTTTCCCCTCTCTTTCTTTCCTTCTCATGCTCCCTTCTTCTTCGTGCAAACCTCGTTGACGAAGAAAACAATTGTAGGGTTTAGGGGTTTTTTCTTTCTCTCTCTCTCTCTCTCTCTCTCTCTCTCTCTCAACGATTCTTCTTCCTCTTATTTTTTTTCTTTATTCCTTCACATGAAAATCAGAAATCATTTATATTTCTACTAGGTATTGCAACATCAATGATCTTGGTCGATCCCCATTTGTACACATGATTTGTGATGATTTTAGTCGATCAAGTCAAAATTTATATCTCCTAATAGTTTATGATTTACCATGATTTGTGATGATCTTTTTAGATTTTAGCACTTTCATTTGAAATAAACTTATGTGAGAAACTAAAGTTTCTTAAAAAGTGGATATCTTTGGCGTTTGCAGTTTCTCTATAAAATTGTTTAGAAAACAGTCCTATGGTGAGATGAATTACCCTAGGTTGATGCAAACTGTCCTAGGGTGATGCAATCAGTATGGTGAGTCTTTAACAATGCATTGTGAGTTGAAAAATACACCCGCAGTATAGTTGGAGATCACCTAGTGCAATTTGTGCTTTAAACTGACCTAGGGTGGTGCAAACTTACCTAGAGTGGCGCAAACTGACCTAAAGTGACCGTAAATTGTACTAGGGTGAGGCATACCTATTGTTGAGTGTTCCTCAATGCATTATGAGTTGAAAAATATACTTTTTATATAGTTGGAGGTCACCTAGTGTAGTTTGTGCTGTAAACTGACCTAGGGTAGCGCAAACTGACCTAGGGTAGCACAAACTGACCTAGAGTGACCATAAACTGACCTAAAATTATTGTACCTATTGTTGAGTGTTCCTCAATGCATTATGAGTTGAAAAATATACTTTCTACGGAGTTGGAGGTCACCTAGTGCAGGGGTCTAATTTTAAGGGTTTAGGGCTCCATGTCATCAGTTTCCGTCGAAAAAATAACGGGGCGTGACGATAGGCGTCTAATTTTAGTATATTTGTATTCTTCAGGGGTTTAGTTGATATTATGCAAAGTTCAGGTGCTTTATGGGCATTGAGGTGAAAATTTAAGAGTTTTTTTGAAATTTTCCCTTTTAAAAGTCTAAATGGTTGGATCAAGGATATTTCCAATCCCATAGTTGATAAGGGATCTCGCCAATTCTGAAAGTTAGATAAGGGATTTTAGAAAAATCCCCGACACATGCAATATCGTAACAACAAATCACAATCGTGATGGTCGGAGCCACCATCTCCATCGGTTTGGCAGATGGCAGAGTTATTGACCATTTATATCTTTATAACTAGGATATATTCGATTATACAATGAGGTTTGGCTTGTAACCCAATTGGAAGGTGGACAATATTGCAAGATTGAGTTTGTAGCCTTCTAGGTTAAATCTCAACTTACCCTGAAAAAAAAAATCATCCTCCAAGCGTAACCCAAAAATATAGTAGTAAAATAAATAAGTTGGCTCTTATGACCACTTTTTAACAAATCGTCAAATGACCATCCACTTTGTGTACTGCATGTCAAATATATTCGATCAATCCAAGTAGTTCAATTAGCAATCCATGTTTGAAACATGTCTTAGCCTAAAAATCACGCCCATTACAAGATTCTAATTTCTAACCATCCAATTGCTAACTTTTAATTTTTATTATTAAAAATTATGAACAACCATTCATTTTGAAATGCATAGATCAAATAGTTCAGAACCTCAAATGAGTGTTATTTTTCATCCCACCCAAGGTCTCAAAAATCAGACGATACCGATACATATCAGTGATACGTATTGGTTTCTCGGCAAACTGATCCCAAATCGGGTATCCGATACTGTATCGGCCAATATGGGCCCGTATCAGCCGATAAGTATCGGGTATCAGTTGATACGTCTCAGTTTTGACTGAGATGTTGAGTTATCTTCTTTAAAAAAAAATAAAAAAAATAGGTGGATATGTATCAGTATTGGCCGAGTCGTATTGGTCTTGGGCAAATCAATACCCGAGACTGATACCAATTTTGATACCTTCGTCCCACCTTAATTCATTACATGGATTACCATCTTCATAACTTGGAGTGCTGCAAGCCACAAATGACCTGACTTAATAAGTGAACGGTAAACCTATACAAAAGTCGTCGTTTGACATTATTTGAAAATAAAATAAGAATGATATGTATTTGTCGTATGGCTGACCCAGATGTCTTCTAAAGACAATACAACCTCTAAAGTAAATACCCGTACTTATGTCTATTTTTTGATAATATTTAATTTATTGACCATTATTATTATTGGTACCTCTATTCGCTCCCACCTCTTTATCCAAAGTGCTCACTTAATGATGTCTAGTGGTTGCTAACAGGTACTTTCATTAAGTGGGTGCTTTTAGTAATTCGGTGGGCACGAATATAAGTACTTTTTTTTAATAAGGGCAGATCCATTTGCACTCCTTTAAATTTTGCCAAAAATTAAAGTAGCACCTCATGTATTTTATCATTTCTTCATAAAATTTGCACCCAATCAATTGTGTACCCATCGAAGCACCATTTTCTTGCTTCTTCTTAAGATTCGACAAGTCGCAACAACGACACCATTATTTAGATTGATGGCACCTCTTCTTAGCATGGGTCAAAATATCGGAAAACCGGTACGTATCGTCCTGACCTCCAGGATGATACGTATCGCGTATTGCCCGATACATTCAATGTATTGGCGATACATTGAATGTATCGGTTTGATACATTGAAATATTATTTTTTTTTTCAAAAAAATCTCGAAAAATACTAAAAAAATTAAATTTAATGATATTTTATTTATTTCAACTTTTTTAAAATTTATTTTAGGCTTATTTGACGCATATTTCATAATTTTATCAACGCAGAACCTAAATTACATTGTACATGACTCATTTTCAAAATTAAAAGATATATTGTATATGAAAAACTTACTTTAAAGCCACATTAAATTTTGTGGTGGTTCTTCTCCCTCATGATCATCATCATCGGTGTGTGAGCTTTCCCTGTAATTATAATGTCTCAAAAATTCCATGCTTAAATAGTGCACCTCAGGAAGCGAATCGATTAGTCATATGTCTGATTAGGTCAACATTGACTTGGATGACTTAGGATGGTTAGTTAGGTTGCATAGATCATATGTGAGAAAAGGGGTATGATAGGAACCACTTAGTTGAACTATGTAACTATATATATAGATATATATACACACACACATTAGTTAGCTAAATGTGCTTAACACCTAAGATAAATTATAGGTTATAAGAAAGGGGAGAGGAATTTATTTCTCTTTGATTGGGTTGTTGAGAAATTAAAAGAGAGTAAATGAGAGTGAGATTTGGTTATGAAATCTAGGATTGGGCATTCAATTCGAGTGATTGGGATTAGAAAGCTAGTGGATTGAGCTTGCTATCGATAGGGGATGTTCGAAAGTTGGGGGTTTATGAAACCCTAGTGAGCTAAAGCTTGGAGCAAGGGAATCTAACCATTTGATATGGTAAGATCTACTATTTTTAAGCTAAGTTTAGTTGTTAGATAAAGAATCTAAACGATTTTGTATGGAAATAGACGATGAATGGTGTAGATGAAGATGAGATGGGTTCTAGATGATAGAACACGATCGGATCTGAGAATGGGCAAAATTGATCGAACGAAATTAGAACTCGTTCAATTGATTTTGACCAATGAAGAGAGATGTGAAATAAGGAATCTGAATAAATTGTTCGAACGATTTATAAAATTGTTCGATCGATTTGTGAAACCGTGTGAATGATTTAAAATCGTTCAATTGGTTTACTAGGGGACAAAAAAAAGATAAAATGGATTTATAATGAAATCGATTGAACGAAATAAAATCGTTCGATCGATTTTGGATTTCGTTCGATCAATTTAAAAATTGTCCGATCGATTTAAAAATCGTTTGATTGATTTAAAATCGTTCGATGGATTTGGACAAATTCAGGCTTTTGTTGGATTTTTTATTCGAACTGTTCGTGTGTTGGGCTTAGGCTTCTAACCCAATATTTTTACACTTATAGTGATGAGTTATATGTGTTTGATCAGGCCTAGTTATGCCGAACATAGAGATGGTTGAGTACTAGCTCGGATTGAAGGATCCAAGGATTGTAATCAAGTGAGAGGTAGGGGAATATCTGAACTTGTACGCTTAATTACGAGAGCATGTACATAGTGATATTAAGGATGCATGTTCATTTAAAGCTTATTGTAAATACGCGTGTTTTGAAATGCTATGATTCAAAAACATGATAGTATTGTGTGTGTGCGTACAAGATTAAATGTAGAAATCAATGAGAGTGATACTTGAGCCATCCCAGGGATGCATATGTACATTGAACATCTGAAAGATGCATTTGAATGTGTGACATTCCAGGGATGTATGGTGGATGTAAAGATCCACGTTATGGAAGGTCCATGAATGGAATTGAATAGGCTGAGAAATTATATGTAATGCACAATTGATTTAAAGTTTGTAGAATATCCCACCGATGCGGCGGTATACCAGTGACTGACTCGACAGGATATTTGTGACCGGTACGACGACCAATCCGTACATCAGTGAATATCCCAGGGATGTATAGTGGTTATGTGCCCGTCGCATATGAGAAAGGGACGTGAGTTAGGTTACTTGAAAAATAGTCTAATTAGACGACGATGGAGGGTATTCCATCGGGGCTCGATGCTATATTGCTCAGGGATTATTTAAGTCATGAGACCAGCCTGGTTACAATCATAAGAATTAACGAACATCAAATGTCATGAGTAGAGTAACAAATGCAGTCTGTTTATTTTCTTGCATCTCAAACTGTTTTAAACAAAATTTACATTGATGAATTCATTCTTTAATCCTGTCATGATATATATGTGAGTAAGAAAGATATACTTGTTCAGATATTGTCCCTATTGAGCTAGGATGTAGCTCACCCTTTGACTATACGTCACAGGTGCAGAGTTAGGAGCAGCTTCTGGCATAATTGATCTCGAGGACTCAGAGTATATTTCAGGAGAGGAGTCTGAGCCCCTCCCGAGAGGTTCTTTTAGAAGACCCTTTATGTACTTGGATATTTTGAGAGAGAGATTTACGGCTTGGTACGTCCAACCATGTTTTGAAAGGTTAATGTTATATGTAATATTCTTTTGTCGAACCATCTGGGGTGACTGTAGTTACGGTACTGATGGTTCGAGTTGGTTCTTTTGCCCATGCAAAGGCATGAGATTAGAACGATCTTTTGAGTACTTGTTTTTGGGTTGAATAGTAGAACTGAAGATTTATTCTACTTTAGTTTCGTCTAAGTTTTCTTATGATGGTAGGGATGTACCAAGTGTTCTGTCTACTTATATGGGACACGACCTTGAGGGTCGTGCTGATGGCACAGGTTTCAGGGTACCAAAAATCTGGACTATCACAGTTGATATCAAAGCCATTTCTTTAGAATTTCTGACAAGTCAAGGATTTTTTCAGAGTGAAGGGATCTACTGCTAATGAAACTTTGGTTTCATGTGCAGAGCGTGATGTCTTCTGGGAGAAGGGGTCGACCTAGAGGTAATCAGAATAGGAATCAGAGAGGTGAAGAGGAGCTTCGAGCAGGGTCTAGTAGAGACTAAAAAAATCCTCATGAAGGGGAAGATCTGAGGAGTGATGCGACTGATCGTATCGCGTTAGCCATGGAGGCTATGGCTACTGCAATGGCCCAACAGACACAACAAACTGCGTTACTGACCGAACAGACGACACTGTTGGCGGCTAATAATGTCACTAGTCATCAGCCACCACCACCACCTCCTCCGACGTTGTTTCCCTCTTCATTCGTAGATTTTAGGAGATTGAGACCTCCTAGCTTCTTCAAGCAGACGGACCCATTCAAAGTCCAAAAATAGTTGAACCAGATGGAAAAGCTTATGGATAGGCTGTAGAGTACAGAGAATGAGAAGGTAGGCTGAGCCTCCTTCCAGCTTGAGGGAGATGCCGATCCTTGGTGGAAATCGATATTAAGAAAAAGAGAGATTGAGAGCCCTCATCGCCTAAGGACTTGGGCAGAGTTCATAAGAGAGTTTAACCAAGAATACTTTCCCAAACAGGTGAGAGTTCAAATGAGAAGAGAATTTGCAAATCTTCAGCAAGGGAGCTTGATTGTGAGAGAATATGACGTGGAGTTTACACGTTTGTCATGATTCGCGCCTGAGTTAGTATCCACAGAAATCATGAAGGCCGCCAAGTTTGAGGAAGGTTTGACACCCAATGTCCGTGAGCGAGTATTGATCTTTGAGCTTGAAAGCTACGCAGATGTGATGAAAAAAGCGATAGTCGCTGAGAGGGATATCAGTAATATGTACAAGCGGAGGGAGCAACAAGATAAAGGTAGAACCTTTCAAGGGAGAGTGGGTGAGTATGACTCGGAGAATAAAAAGCCGAGATTTATGGTAACAACTCCAATCCCTAGGCAGATTGCTTTCCTAAGTTATTCCAAGCCACCTATATCCACATTGGCTAGACTGATCCGATATGAGAGCCCTACTGCCACCACAGGAGCGTTTGTTACTCAAGGCTTCTCATGAGCAACCTCTTCTACACCAAATGAGACTTGTGCCAAGTGTGACAAGTCTCATAGAATAGTTGACTGTAGATGAGGAATGAGGGGATGCTACAAATGTCAAAAGATCGGCCATATGATCCGAGAGTGTCTAGAGCTGAATAAGGGAAGAACGACTTCTGTTTCTGCACCAAGACCAATCCAAACGAAGTAGCCGATCGTACAAGGAAGGGCCTATGTAGTTACGGCTCAGGACGCCCAGAATTCAAATGATATCATAAAAGGTTAGCTTTATTTGGATTAATTTATACATTGTATTAAGTGTATTGAAAGTTTTGTTTTAGATAGAGAAGGTGCTTCTATCTAGCTTGCATTGTGAGAGTAGTTGATCTTACATATTATATTTTGTTATGCTATATGAGTAGAATACTGAGATGAATATGTTTTATAGGTACCTGACAAGTGTATGGGAGAGGGAGTGATGTAGCGTATGTGGCTAGAGCGTTGATCTATTCATTCGTTTGTCACTCCTCGATTTGCAAGGAAGATAAAAGTTAATCCAACGACTTTGGATTTTGTCTTGATAGTGTCTATTCCGAAGGAAAAATCGGTTGATATAAACTTGGTCTGTAAGTCAATAATAGTAGCCATTAGAGATGGGGACGTCTTTGAGCTACTAACAAATTTAATTATGTTGGACATACAGGGATTCGATGTGATCCTTGGCATTGACTAGTTGTCACAACATTATACAACGGTTGATTGTAAGAACAAGGTTGTCATATTTAGGCCGAATACGAGAAGATCATTCCGATTCAGAGGGGTGAGAATAAAGTTTCTGCCACTTGTGTCTGCCATCAAAGCGGAACGTCTAATAAAAAATAGATGCAGTGGCTACTTGGCATTTTTAAAAGATGACAAAGAAGGGGCAGAATGTCATTTCTGAGATCGCAATGGTATGCGAGTTCGACGACGTCTTTCCAGAAGAGTTGCCAGGACTACCTCCGGATAGAGAGGTGGAGTTCGCCATCGACTTGGCACCTGGAATAGAGCCGGTTTCTAAGGCACCATACAGAATGGCTCCGGCCGAGTTGAAGGAATTGAAAGAGCAACTACAAGAGCTCTTAGATAAGAGGTTTGTAAGACTGAGTGTGTCTCCTTGGGGAGCACCGATCTTGTTTGTAAAGAAGAAGGACAGGCCAATGAGGTTATGCATTGACTACCGTTAGTTGAACAAACTCACTATAAAGAACATGTATCCATTGCCAAGAATAGATGGCTTGTTTGACCAGCTACAAGGGATAAAGTATTTTTCTAAGATCGATCTAATATATGAATATCATTAACTTAGGGTCAAGGTAGAGGACGTCCAAAAGGCTGCTTTTAGGATGAGATACGGGCACTATGAATTCTTAGTGATGCCGTTTGGTCTAACGAATGCACCAACGTCATTTATGGATTTGATGAATCGGGTGTTTAAACCACACCTAGACTCTTGCATCATAGTATTGTCGATGATATTCTGATCTACTCCAATTCGAAGAAGGAATATGAAGAACACTTGAGAACCGCTCTACAAACCTTGCGTGAACACCAACTGTATGCCAAGCTCAGTAAGTACGAGTTTTGGTTGGAGAAAGTTAGCTTTTTGGGACATGTTATCTCAAAGGAGGGTGTCACGGTGGATCCAACTAAGATCGGGGCCGTAGTGCAATGGGAACAACCAAAGACGGTCACAGACACACGTAGTTTCCTTGGTTTAGTTAGGTATTATAGGCATTTTATGGAGGAATTTTCCAAGATATCGTGAACACCAACCTCCACTGCCATTCCTTTAGGCAGTGGAGGTTTTGCGATTTATAGCGATGCTTCTCATAATGGTTTATGCTGTGTACTCAACCAACACAAGAAAGTAATCGCTTATGGGTCGAGGCAGCTAAAAGATCACGAGAGAAATTACCCGACGCATGACCTCGAGCTGGCAGCGATCATTTTCGCGTTGAAGATCTAAAGACACTATTTATATGGGGAGACCTTTGAGATCTTCACTGACTATAAGAGCCTTCGATACTTATTCACACAGAAAGAACTGAATATGAGGTAGCAAAGGTGGATGGAGTTTCTCAAAGATTACGATTGCTCCATTCAATATCATCTAGGCAAGGCTAATGTCGTAGCTTATGCTTTGAGTCGTAAGGGTTCGGCTTAGTTAGCTAGCCTTGTGATGGGAATGTATAGGTGGAAATTATTTGAAGATCTATCATTGTTTGATGTGAGAATTGAGGTAC
The DNA here is from genome assembly GCA_021018995.1 of Chloranthus sessilifolius. Classification (NCBI taxonomy): domain Eukaryota; kingdom Viridiplantae; phylum Streptophyta; class Magnoliopsida; order Chloranthales; family Chloranthaceae; genus Chloranthus; species Chloranthus sessilifolius. The sequence goes on along the minus strand of CM037597.1, from coordinate 23,231,682 downwards.
AAGCTTCAAGGGCTTTGCTAGCTAACATTACAGTGTGACTGACAATTTTTAAACACATTTGCGAGTTACAAATGAAAGACTCCGAGTTGGTCAAGATTCGACAAGAGGTGATAGAAGGCACTAGACCGGATTTCTCTATAAGGGAGGATGGCTCCTTGTTATTCAGGGGACGCCTTTCTATTCCAGTTGATGCCGGTCTGCAGAAAACTATTTTAGATGAAGCTCATAAGTCTAAATACGTGATCCATCCTGATAGCACAAAAATGTATCAAGATATGCGAAAGAGCTATTGGTGGAGAGGTCTGAAACGAGATGTAGCCGAGTACGTGTCAAGATGTTTGACATTTCAGTAGGTGAAGGTCGATCATAGACACCCTGCTGAGTTATTACAACCTCTACCAATACCAAAATGGAAATGGGAGTCAATCTCCATGGATTTCATTGTTGGATTGCCGCGAACAGTAAAAAGGTATAACGCTATATGGGTTGCCATAGATAGACTGACGAAGTCAGCTCACTTTTTTCCCTACAACACGATGTATACGATGGGAAGACTCACAGAACTCTATATGAAGGAGATAGTACGGTTGCACGGTATTCCAAGCAGTATTGTATCCGATCGTGATCCATTGTATACTTTCAAGTTTTGGCAGAAGTTTCAGGAAGGTATGGGCACTCGATTGGATTTTAGTTTGGCGTTCCATCCGTAGACCGATGGGCAAACGGAGTAAGTAAATCAAGTGATAGAGGATATGCTCAGGGCGTGTATGCTAGAGTTGCAAGGATCATAGGATCAACATCTACCGTTGATCGAATTTGCATACAATAATAGTTTTCAAGCGAGCATTAGAATGACACTGTATGAAGCTCTCTATGGAAGGCGATGCAGATCGCCTATCAACTGGGAAGAAACTGAAGAGAAGTTTGTATTGGGTCCAGAAATTCTTGAAGATAATGCCATGGTCGTATGTATGATAAGAGAGAAGCTTAAATCGGCTCAGAGCAGGCAGAAGAGCTATGCCTATGTCAAAAGAATGAGCCTAGACTTTACCGTTGGCGATCATGTTTTTGTGAAAATATCGCCCATGAGGAGTGTGATGAGGGTTGGAAAGAAGGAAAAGTTGAGTCCCCGTTACATAGGACCCTTTAAAGTTTTGGGTCGAGTTGGTGAAGTAGCCTATCGCATCGGATTGCCTCCGTTGTTTGATAGAGTGCACAATGTCTTTCACGTCTCTATGCTCCGAAAATACGTAAAGGATCCAACACACGTCTTAGGAGATCAGCCGATCAAGCTACATGAAGGCATGACTAAGATTGAGGAAGCGACTCAATTTTAGATCGAAAAGAATAGACTTTACGCACTAAGATCATTCCTTTAGTGCTTGTCAAGTGGGGAAATCACCCAGTCGAAGAAGCGACTTGGGAGCGCGAGGCCGAAATCAGGGAACTGTATCCCCGCTTGTTTGAACAACGGTAGATGAGCACAAGTCCGAACTTTGTTCTGTAATTATAAGTTAGAATTTACAATGTGTGAGTGAATATGTATAAGACTATATTGAGATTTGTTTTGTAATTATAAGCATATTGAAAGTTATTTGTTTTGTACTTGTGTGTCGAACTTTGCGTAATTATCAGGAATAAGCTGCCACCAAATTGGTGGAGCTACTACCTAAGTGGTGGATTGGTAAAACATATGGGTGATCTATGAATATCATGATCAATCACATTGTGATGAATTAATTTTGGTGGGACTAGAAGCTAGTTCATTGAAAAATTGAGGGACATGTAGAAACAACCTCAATTCAATTTTTTAGAATCTCGTTCGATCGAAATTGGATTTAGTTCGATTGAAAATTTGAAGGATTAAGGCTGCAGTGTTGCCAGAGAATCGTTCAATTGATTTTCAAATCGTTCGAATGAAATGCGAAGGCCAGTGGGAGTTTCAGCTGTTGCCAGAAATCGTTCGATCGATTTTCCAAATCGTTTGAACCAAATCGATTGGCTAGTGGAGTGAAAAATGACCTAAAAATGAGGTTTATCAAATCGTTCGATCGAAATTAAAAATCGATCAAACAAAATATTATGGCCCACTTTAACTAATGGAATTCGTTCGATCGAAATTAACATCCGTTCGAACAAATTTTGGGGCTGGCATTAATGGGTGAAAACTGATCGAACGAATTGGAAAATCGTTCGATTGATTTTGAACATTATATATATTGGGTTCAATTTTTGCCATTCGTTCAAAATCCAACAACCCTCTTTCATTTTCTTTCTCCTTGGGAGAGTTCTAGGGTTTGTAAAGGTCGCTGATTTTTGTTGATTCCGGCTATCTCAAGCTAAGAGCAGCATGCAACAACTATTCGAAACATCGAGAGGTAACCATTAACCTCTATTAGGTCCTTGAAATCTATGTTTTTCTAGATATCCTAGGATTTGAGATATTTGGGTTAAAGCTCTTGCCCATAAACCCTAATTTTGTGATTGCTCTAAAATGCCACCGAAAACTCGCCAAGCCACGACGAGTGCGGCACCGAAGAAATCCACTCCGGGTTCCTCTTCGCAACAACCACCGAAGAAACCACCTTCGGGTTCTTCGTCTGCACCACCTACACAAGCACCACCCCCACCACTCCCACGTGAGCGACCAAATGAATGGTGGTCTGATAAGGACTTTGAGCCCGAGTAGATCATCGATCTTAAAATTTTTGCCAAGTGAGATGAGACATATTGGGCTTTCAACTACATTTCCACAATGGGCTTGACTGGAATACTTTGCTCGTGTAAGGATAGTTATTACCCTAGAATAGTGAGACTATGCCATCAAAATATGGAAGTGATTAAGGACCCGACCATCCTAAAGACCAAAATCGATAATAGGCCTTATATGTTCACATTTGATGACGTGACTGATGCTTTGGAGTGTTTCCACACTTTTAATCATGAAGATATTGCCCTAGCAGAACCTTTCTCGGCCACTCTAGATTACAAATATGTGGCGGTTGAGATGACCCATGGCCGGACGGGTTCGGGTCACTCTATTAAATGTGTCGACTTACCGCGCAAGCTTTGGATGCTCGATTCAATAATTCACTGCAATTTGTACCCTTTGCGCCATCGAACTGAAAGGGTGGGTGAAGTCCAAATGGCTCTCTTTGCGGCTTTCAGTGGCCGATGGTTTAATGTGCCCAAAATGGTCATTGAAGGGATGAAGTATGCTCGTAAAAAGATGCTAGAAGGCGCTAAGAAATCCATAGACGACATGCCTTATGCCCGACTAATTTCACTGATGGTCGAGGATTATGAGGGAGGCGACATGTACACCCTCTCAAAGAGTGAACCAAAACTAACGGGTAATGTCCAACCATTTACTATGGTTGATTGGAATCGGACCTATGTGAAGTTGGTTAAGAAGCCATTAGTCGAAGAACCACCACAGCCAGAACCATAAGCTCCAGACCAGCTAGCACACGACACTCCTATTCATGATGAGCCTGCTACTACCTTTCCATTGTAGCAGCCTATTAAACGCCGTGCGCAAACGCACGTACCACCACCACCACCTGAGGGCGCTCCTACGCCGACTGTTGCTGATCTTTATGCCTTGTTGGAGGCAAACACTCGGCAAATGGCGGAGAATAATCATCTTCTCAACCGCCAATTGGATTACTTCGACGCATTGCACGCTGAGGAGATGCACTTTATGTACCCCACCAACTATCTCCAGAGTATGGTGGCAGCGCAAGCCTGGGTCCTGGATGCGTTGACTTCGGGTGGGGGAGAGCAGGGTGACGGCGGCGATCAGCCAGGTGATGCAGCGTCTTGAGGGATGGTTTTTATTTGCGTTTAAATTTTAGTTGTTTTTGAGAAATTTTTGGGACTTGTAATTATTAAAACAGGTACCAAAGGGACATGTGTCCTTTCTTAACAATTGTGGCATGGTTGCCACCCACAACAATCTGTGCCTAAATTTTGTGGATGTTTTTGATATATATGTTCTTATTTTTCTTTGGGAAATGTTCGAATATTTTAACTCGATGGATGTGCTCTATGGTTTGACTGTAACTACGGTTAATACGACATGTAGTTATGTCGCTGTTTTTCATCATGGATATTTGTGTACTTGTTGGTAGTTCTGTTACAGGATGTGTACTTGTCAATATTGGTTGCAGGATGTGTGCCTACATAGCCCATTTGTGTGGCTGTTTTGAATGGACATTTTATGTGCCTGTTATGGCACGTGTGTCTAAATTTGTGTGCTGTGTTTTTGTTCTACAACATCTATGTTTTTGTTGTACATGCTGTGTTTTTCTTATGCATGTCGTGCATGGTGTGTAGTATTACTTCTGTTTTGGATGACCTATGCAGTGTGTGTGGGCTCCAACGCCAGGATGTGTGTGTGTGTGTGGGGGGGTCCTTGAGTATAATTTTTACGGATGAAAATTCCCAAGGAGGGGTGAATGTAACGTCCCAAAAATTTCGTGCTTAAATAGTGCACCTCGGGAAGCGGATTGACTAGTCATATGTTTGACCGAGTCAACATTGACTTGGATGACTTAGGATGGTTAGTTAGGTTGCATAGATCATATGTGAGAGAAGCGTATGATAGAAACCACTTAGTTGGACTATGTAATTATATATATATACACACACACATTAGTTAGCTAAATGTGCTTAACACCTAAGATAAATTATAGGTTATAAGAAAGGGGGGAGGAATTTATTTCTCTTTGATTGGGTTGTTGAGAAATTGAAAGAGAGTAAATGAGAGTGAGATTTGGTTGTGAAATCTAGGATCGGGCATTCAATACGAGTGATGGGATAGGAAAGCTAGTGGATTGATCTTGCTATCGATAGGGGAGGTTCGAAAGTTGGGGGTTTATGAAACCCTAGTGAGCTAAAGCTTGGAGCAAGGGAATCCAACCATTTGATATGGTAAGATCTACTATTTTTAAGCTAAATTTAGTTGTTAGATAAAGAATCTAAGCGATTTTGTATGGGAAATAGACGATGAATGGTGTAGATGAAGATGAGCTGGGTTCTAGATGATAGAACACGATCGGATCTGAGAATGGGAAAAATCGATCGAACGAAATTAGAACTCGTTCAATCGATTTTGACCAATGAAGAGAGATGTGAAATAAGGAATCTGAAGAAATCGTTCGAACGATTTATAAAATCGTTCGATCGATTTGTGAAACCGTGTGAACGATTTAAAATCGTTCAATCGATTTACTGGGGGATAAAAATAAGATAAAATGGATTTCTGAGGAAATCGATTGAACGAAATAAAATCGTTCGATCGATTCTGGATTTCGTTCGATAGATTTAAAATCGTTCGATCGATTTGGACAAATTCAGACTTTTGTTGGGTTTTTCATTCGAACTGTTCGTGTGTTGGGGTTAGGCTTCTAACCTAATATTTTTATACATATAGTGATGAGTTATATGTGTTTGATCAGGCCTAGTTATGCCGAACATAGAGATGGTTGAGTACTAGCTCGGATTGAAGGATCTGTGGATTGTAATCAAGTGAGAGGTAGGGGAATATCTGAACTTGTACGCTTAATTACGAGAGCATGTACGTAGTGATATTATGGATGCATGTTCATTTAAAGCTTATTGTAAATACGCGTGTTTTGAAATGCTATGATTTAAAAACATGAAAGTACTGTGTGTGTGCGTACAAGATTAAATGTAGAAATAAATGAAAGTGATACTTGAGCTATCCCAGGGATGCATATGTACATTGAACATCTGAAAGATGCATTCGTATGTGTGACATCCCAGGGATGTATGGTGGATGTAAAGATCCACGTTATGGAAGGTCCATGAATGGGATTGAATAGGCTGAGAAATTATAATTTTTTAGCATAATTTACATAGTGAATAATTATATGTAGTGCACAATTGATTTAAGGTTTGTAGAATACCCCATCGACGAGGCGGCATACCTGTGACTGGCTCGGCAGGATATTCGTGACTGGTATGGCGGCCAATCTGTACATCAGTGGACATCCCAGGGATATATAGTGGTTATGTGCCCGTCACCTATGAGAAAGGGATGTGGGTCAGGTTACTTGAAAAATAGTTTAATTAGACGACGATGGAGGGTATTCTATCGGGGCTCGATGCTATATTGCTCGAAAATTATTTAAGTTAATCATTTAAGTCAAGAGACTAGTCTGGTTATAATCATAAGAATTAACGAACATCAAATGTCATGAGTAGAGTAACAAATACAGTCTGTTTTTTTTCTTGCATCTCAAACTGTTTTAAATAAAATTTACATTAATGAATTCATTCTTTATTCCTGTCATGATATATATGTGAGTAAGAAAGATGCACTTGTTCAGATATTGTCCCTACTGAGCTAGGATGTAGCTCACCCTTTGACTATACGTCACAGGTGCAGTGTTAGGAGCAGCTTCTAGCGTAATTGATCTCGAGGACTCAGAGTATATTCCAAGAGAGGAGTCTGAACCCCCTCCCGAGAGGTTCTTTTAGAAGACCCTCTGCGTACTTGGATATTTTGAGAGAGAGATTTACGGCTTGGTACGTCCAGCCATGTTTTGAAAGGATAATGTTATATATAATATTCTTTTGTCGAACCATCTGGGGTGACTGTAGTTACGACACTGATGGTTCGGGTTGGTTCTTTTGCCCATGCAAAGGCATGAGATTAGAGTGATCGTTTGAGTACTTATTTTTGGGTTGAATAGTAGAACTAGAGATTTGTTCAGCTTTAGTTTCGTCTATATTTTCTTATGATGGTGGGGATGTACCAAGTGTTCTGCCTACTTATATGGAACACGGCCTTGAGGGTCGTGCTGATGGCACAGGTTTTGGGGTGCCAAAATCTGGACTGTCACAGTAATGTTAGCCATATTGATACTCATGATCATATGTGCCCCCTTAAAACTGAGGCATTAATGATGATTATGGCTCAGTATAATAAGTAAAGGTCGGTCCTCCAAAAGTTTTACCAACGAAGTCATATGGCTCGGGGTAGGTTGGTTGAGGCCGGTAGTATGGGTTACTGATTGCTAAATCTTCAGTGTTTTATAAACTAAATCCCCCGAAGCTAGAAGTCATATAACCCACATTATCTTGTGGACCTTATCATGGTGGTGGTGGTGTTTGGTAAGATTCTGATGCTCCTCTTCTTTCAACTCCTCCACCTCTAAATATAGGATTCTCATACATTGTTATCGGCTCATCATCCCATGAGGCAATACCTGCATAAGAATAAGAAAGATCAATATCATCTCCTCCACCATTAGTGCCAATATGGGTCTCATCGCCTCCACCATCACCCCCAACACCCCCATCATTGTCATTATCACTACCGGACTACGTTTCATCATTAGATCCAACCACTGAATAACGATTCAATCTTCTTTTCCGCCTCGATGGTTGGAAAGCCTACTCCTCTGCTACTCTTTCAGCATTGTCTAGCCATGCAGTGCCCTTAGTATCCAACACTGACTTTTCTCTCTCTTCCATCCACTGATTCAAAAGGTCATCCTCCGTGAATATATAATCAAACTGGATGAGATCAAAATATTCACTATCTGTAAGGTAGAATATGATAGATGAATTAGTATATGCCTCATCAATTACATCAAATAAAAATTATATGAACTAAGACTTCATATAATTGCATATTACGGTTGATCCTCTGCATATTCCTAACCCTTAATCGCATGTTGTAGTGGCAGTAGACTAACTTTTTTAATCGTTCCATAGTTAGCCTATTCCTTGTCTTCGTGTGAATGAGAGAGAATGTACTCCAATTCTGCTCACAGTTGGACGAGGAACATGTTTGCGATATAACCCTCATTACAACCCGCCTCAGTATTGGACCATCACCTCTATAGTGCATCCACCAATCAACGGGTTTATCGTGCTTGATTTGGGATTACGCCAAGGGGGTCCCAAATGACCCTGCCTCTTACGGAACATGTCAATCGATAAAGATGGAATACAATAACCCATATATCAATATAATGTTTATATGATATTTGATTTATTAGTCATAAGGTATGATTACTCATATCTCTGATGGCTTGACCTTGGTTGGCCAACTCAGGGAGCATTCGTTGGATCACGTTGAGTAAATCGTTGTACACTTAATCAGCCTCACTCAACTTGAAGCGTCACATATATTGGAAGGTCGGATTCAAGTAGTATGCTATACATTAAACATGAGCAATCTCATCAGTATATAGAAATAATGAGTAATATAAAAAATAAAAAATAAATAAAAATCACTACATAAGTAGTTTAACATGTTATACCTGTGACATGCAAGTACTGGTGGAATTGTGCTTCCCACCTCTTATCGATAATTACCCAATATCGTTTATATTTTATAAGGTATTTGATTTTAATAGCTAATTTTACCTTATCCATGGACTTGTAAATATATCCCATCGTTGGTTTCTCATCACCATCTACCAACCTCAACACTTGCACCAACGGGGTAATGACGACGATCAGGTGATTAACATTTGTCCAAAACTGGAGGCAGTAGATCAGGTCACCAACTTCATTCAAAGCAGGTCTCTTTGATTGTGGGAGATCTAACTCTTATTATTATTATTTTTTTTTCGGAGTTGATCATGCTTTTCAACTCACGACTATATCTAGTCAAGCCCTATAGGGTTAGAAATTATGTTGCAAATCGTATAATCGCAGGCCGGAGCTGCTCGTTCTTAGTGAAGTCTCTCATTAGATTCTCCAACTTGTCACTGTTGTATAAGTAGGAAGTAATCGTTCTTCCCTTCTTAATAGTTGCTTGTGCCTTGCTTCTCTTTCCTAAATCCTCAAGAATGAGGTCCTCGTAATGAGCGGCACATGGAGTCCAGTACAAGTGACGTCTCTTTAACATTAATTGTTTTCCCGTGGCTTTATAACTGGTGGTATTGTCTGTTACCACTTGCACAACCCGATTTTCTCCAACCTATTCAACTACCTTATCCATTAGTTGAAAGAGGTAATCAAATGTCTTTGTGTGTTTAGAAGCATCAACTGATTTTAGAAATACTGTCTCGACATCGCAGTAGACCAAAAAGTTGATCAAACTCTTCCTTATGAGACCGATCCATCCATCGCACATAATTGTGCAACCTCTCTCATCCCATACTTCGTGGAAGTTGTCCGCATAAGCTCCTATCTTTTTATACTCATCATCTAATAAGGGCCCAAATACCTTATATGCAGAAGGCTTTTTGACCCCTGGACCAGCTTCTGCACTTGTATCAATCACACTTTTAAAGTACGACGAGAACTTAACTTGAAATGTGATTGTATATCACAAACTTTGTAATCGATTTTTCAAGCCTATTCCCTCATTTTTTTAGTGAAATTATACTCAATTTAGTTTGCTTGGAGCTTTTTGTCCAATACATGAATGGATCCATGAGACCTGTAGTATGACCTGTAGTAGATGACCTAGTCTCCCTCACTGATGATGACCTACGCAACCTGGTGATCAATTTTAAATTGTACACTTGCAAGTGCACAAGATCAGTTGTAGCACGGTAAAATTAAGGGTGACGAACCCACAGGAAAACATGAAATTTAAGTAATCCTTAAAGAGATTTAAAACACTTAAGGAAGTACCAAGGGAGAAAGTTTAATTTACTAAACAATTACACACTATTCTAGATGCAAGAAAAATAATTAATCTGAGCAAGACAAATTTTGATAAATAAAATGACAATTCTATGAATGAACAAGGAATTTACTACCCCAGATTTATAACCTTTCTACCATTAAACCCACAATTCCATAACACATCAATCACACCATCATTTATCTAGAAAAATGAATCGTAAGAAAACATGATCATCGATTCGGCATACCCTATCTAAAAACGATGACTCAGCCTATCATTACGGTATGGATCATGTAAAAAGTATAGCGTATCTCAAGATTCTTAAATCACGACCATGGACATATAATCACTCTACAGCCCAGATCAGCCTGCAGGTACAGATCTGGCGATTATGGTCGTTGATAATGTAGATCAACGGTCATAATAAAGTATTCAAAAGATATTCAATTTAAGCACACTTTTTAACAAAATGATTCCATGATGAAAATAAGAGACTGTGGAGTTAATCATAAAAATATTACTTATTTAGGAATCACATCCTCCTTGAACAAATGATTTAGCCGCTCATCCTTCGTGTGCGATCCTGTTATAAACTCAAAGCCATTCTCTTAAATATGTACTTTCTATTTATCACCAAAGATGTTTTTATAATACTTTTCCTAAATATAATCTATGATTCCATAAATTGTAAAAGAAAAGAAAATGCAAAAACCGAAGTACAATCTACCCAGAGAAAACCCTAAAAAGAAAAGGAAGGAATGTGAGCCCAAGAGTGAGAGAAAAGATAGAGAATAGATCCCCAAAATAAAGCCGTAGCTTTCTTTATATAGGGACGAGCAAAATATTTCCCTAATTACCTCAATCGATAGAGAATTCTTTCTCAATAAATTAACCTCAAATTCGAAAAAGAGGGCAAAACTATCTCTCTTGTCAATCGATTGACACTTGGTTCTCAATCGATTGACATATATAGGTAGAGTCTCTATTCTCCTCGTGGATGTTAAGCTACTTCACGAATTTCGATGCTTCTTTTGACCTTTTTGATCCATAGTTCTTGTGTAACCCTTAATTATTCTCTTTTATGTTCTTTAACGATCCAACGATCAAAAATACCTGTAAATATTGAAACTCCATAACAACCATTAGATGCTTTCATCGGCTAGCTAAATGTAGGAATTAAGGTGCGAAATATAGTCAAATTTTGGCACCGATCACACCCCCAAACCTATACTTTGCTAGTCCTCGAGCAAAGAGAATGAAAAATAACTAACACTTTAACACATAAAATAAATACCACTTTCGTAGGGAACACGATTGCATTTAGCCTATGCAATAAGCCTTTAAACTCCTAGGTGATCCCTAGTGAAGGAGTTGTGCCTCCTGAAGGTTTTCAGTGAAGGTACCTACAAACTTCAAAAACTTATGAATTTCAGAATTGTAACCATGCCCTTAAGTAGTTAAATGTCTGTGAAAACCTTTAAGATGCTACTGACCATGATTATTTTATTAATGCTCATTCAACTCAACTCATTGTTTTTCCAATGCTCATGATTCATGCCTAAAGTATCATGTGCTATTATCACTGCTAAAATTCTTTTATCTGAGAATAAGTTTAAACTCGAAGTCTTTAGATTCCCTGTCTAGACTCAATCCTCACCATAGGTATGCACTCAAAAATGAAATCGCTCAGATAAATAGTTTTACTTTTCACCCATATGTTAGATGGAATTACAACACAAATTAGAAGAATCTCACATGTTTTAAGAAAGACGGTGCATCAAAGAATTTTTAAAAGAAATTTCATTAGGAAAGATATTTGTATCCTAAGCATGCATATACTAAGCACCATAGATATTGTATAATCACTCTTCATAAGGCATTTACCATTGATGATTGGATCAAGAAGGTCTTTTCTAAGGTTGTAATGGGGCTCGGGTAAAGGTTCAGAAAGAAAGGGGAAATTGGATTCAAATTTCTCTGAGAAATCGGAAAAGGAAGCACATATGATTTTATGATTTTCACACTTTCTTTTTTGAACCTTTCAGAAGCTTTTTCCTTTTTATCACTTTTCTCCTTTTTTCTTTTTCTTTATAACTCCACTTTTACATATTTCTCTATCTCTTGCACAAAGATATATTTTTTTCTTTGATCTCTTTTTTATTTTTCTGCCATATACTCCTTGCAACTACTGTTGCCATAACTTTCCATTTCCTTTCTTTCTCTCCTCCCTAATTTCTCATAAATTAAAGGGTAAGGTCTTTTCAAACTGGTGTGGGGTATGATTAATATAGCTCACAAGGAATATTTAAGGCAAAATCTTTCAATTGAGGCTCAAAGGGGTGTAACAAGATAAATTAATATAAGGTGAGATATTTTGGGCACAAACGAGCCAAAGATGGCCTTTGATCATCTCCTCTCATGATGGTAATGATACCTATTTTCCTTGAGTTGTCAGACAATGATTTCTAGCACAATAATATAGCGCATGCGAAACCAACAAATCGAGATAAAATATATGAGATTTCAACAATTTAAGAATGAAGTTAAAAATACTTCGAAAATTTTCAACACTCATAAAAAATGAGAACAAAGTTTCAAAGCTCACTAGGTTTTAGTCTTTCCTTGGAATCTTAGGATTTCACGTTCTATACTTAATTATCAGATTTTGGAATTAAAACAATGTGATGGTACAAAATTTTTAGTCATAGATCATGAACATCATTATTCATCATTAAAATTTATGAGCATTTGTAAAACAATCATGGCATGATGATAATCTCTAAATGAATTTCCGGCATCTACAATTCAAGAATATGAATAAAATTCAAAATTCATAATCTAATTGTCATCAGTCAATCGATTGAATCCAATTCCTCAATCGATTGACTGACGCAGGCTTTCGATAGGTCTGATGATTATCAGTCGATCGATTGAGAAACTTGGTCTCAATCGATTGACTGATGCACTTTTAGGATCAGCCTTTTAAAAAAAAAAATGAAATCTACACATATAAATCGAAGGAAATACCCCCCCAAACCTGAAACGTCCAATGTCCTCATGGGCGTGATTGTTGGAAAGTGAATGAGACCCCCAAACCTGTTTAAATGCAATAGAGGACCAAAAGGCTGACCAAGTGAAGGGCGTTGTGACACAAATAATAAACTAAATTAAACTTCTAATAAACTTATGCAATTTATTACATTTATTAAAAATTTAAGGAAAATATCCAAAATCTAAAACACAATCTCAAAATAACCTAATCTAAAACATGAAAATAAAATAAAATAAAATCTAAAGGACTCCTAAAACTAGACCCTAAAACTAACAGTCCTAATCCCTTAATCATCATTGGAAGTGCTCCCTTGCTTTGGCTGTGGGAATGCATAATGCCACATCTCCTCAGTGATTCCGCCCTCGCCAGGAGGAGGAAATAGTGCATGGGGTGGTGATGGTGGTGGGGTCGGAGATGGTAATTCTAAATCAGTAACTTCATGATTCGCCAAATCGAGCGGTGGTTGAGGTGAGTGGTATCGTGCACGTTTTCGAGCCGGTTCCATCAATTTCTTGACGGCAGATCGGGTACGATACTTGACGGGCGCCATAGTCAAAACTTGGGGAAGATTAATGAATTTCTGACTAAGGTGATTGAAAAGACAACTCTAAAAGGGGTTTTAATAGAGAAAACTTTCTAAAACACGAACTCTAATGGGACTCAAAGAAACCTCCTAAACTATGGACCCTAAGGGGAGTCAAATCTCTCTAATTTCATAGTGGAAGAGGCAATTTTCCGGAAATATGTATCATCAATCGATTGACCCTGGAGTGTCAATCGATTGACACAGGATGCCAAGGGTGCCTTCTGGGGCATGACCCAAAATTTGCCCTTTTTAGAACGAGATTTTGGAAAACTTTCTATTCCTGACAGAAAGATAGTTCTGTCCATGCTATTGTCAGTCGATTGATTGACTCAATTTCCTCAATCGATTGACCATACACAATGTGTATTGACAGAGATAAGCTAAAAAGCCAGGACTGTCACAGTTGATCGATTGAAAGAGGCTTTTTCAATCGATTGATTGTTTTGAAATTCTTTTGTTTCGAAAATATGGGAATTGAAATTCTCAATCGATTGAGATGTAATTCTCAATCGATTGAGAAATAAATCTCAATCGATTGACTGATGAACTTAAGCACCAATCCGAAAATACACAGAGAGATAAACACATAAAACACACCCTTTTTCATTCAATCAACCTGATTTGATTAAAAATCGTGTACCCATCAAACAATTGACTTAAACAAAAACAAATCCTACTCCTAACACAAACTACGATTCACCAACAACAAAACAAACATGATCACAACCAAATGAACCAAACTAAAAATAAACATTAACACAAACACAAAACACACTAAGCATCATCATCATCATCATCATTTTTCGGATCTCCCTCTCCATTCATCGCCACTCTCGCTCCTGCGATGAAGTCTACGGCTTGCCCAGGGAATGACTCACGGGCAATTCGCACGAGAAGGGAACTCTAAAATCGGGAACATCGATCAATACCTCCCACAGTGGCACTCAACCCATCCATCCGTGCCTCGAGGCGAGCTACTGCTACCTCGGCATTAAAATCGGGGACCACTTCAGGACGAGGTCGTCCGATGTTGCCACGTTGGCGTTGTACAGGGTTTGGTCGGAGAGGAGGAGGAGGTACATCATCGATGTCGATAGGTGGTGGCGTAACACACAGAATGGCCTTGATGCTCTTGTCCCAAACATTTGTGCCATAGTGATAAAATTGTATATCACCCATCTCTTCATCATCGTAAATCGGGCACCCAACCAGGTCCAAAAGATGCATCACATAATGCGGGAAATGCAAAAGAATGGCTTCTTACTTTTTCGGTGCGATGGTGATCACGATGTCGCTGTGACACCGATACATTTTTTCAAGCATCAATCTCGGAGCATCAAACCAAATATTCGTGTGCGCTGCATAAAGTGCCACCACCCTATTCTTCATCCTCTCGCTCTTCGTGCCATGCGGTAAGAGATTGTTTGACATAACAATGTCTCAAAATAAGATGTTCATTGGTAGGAAGGCTCGTTTAGTGGACAAACCGGACCCGCGCCGTCCTCCACACATATTGTTGATCATGAGGTCTTGGCTGAGATCAATGGCGGGATTGATGTGGTGGTTCAATAGACGAACCACACAGAAATTGAATGCACGAGCAAGATCAGCGGCATGCAAGTTATACGTCTAGTTGTCAATCTCGAGGCGGATGAATGACAAATCCGTTGACGATAGTGTGGTTGATAACCATTCCATGTTTTGTTAAAACAGACGCAAGATACGCAATAAGACATTTATAGGTGGAGGAGCGAGCAACATCTCCAAGTGCAGAGCCTTGATGAATTCGATTGAATGAGCGGCTTCGGTGATGCGTCGATATTTTGCAAGATTAAAGAAATTCTCCGTTTGAAATTGGCGATCCATGTACTCGTCATTGGGGATGCACATAGGATTGTTGGAGGGACGAGGTGGTCGGTAGATGAGTGGACTTGGTGCCGCCATTTTGATCGCGTACGAGGAGAATAAAAATAAAAATCAACGCTCGGATTGGAGGAGGTTTGTGAAGAAGGGGACCATGGGTGTCCCCTTTATATAATGTGACAGTCAATCGATTGAGAGGCTAGTCTTAATCGATTGAGAGGCTAGTCTCAATCGATTGACAACAACTTTTTCGCAAAAAGTCGCACCGTTTAGGTACCTCTGAAACTGGCAGAGTTAATAGGCGATCAAGTCAATTGATTGAGAGGTTAGTCTCAATCGATTGACATTGATGTGCCCCTTGACTTATCCACCAACGAAAGGACGTGTCGATTGACGCTCTGATTTCTAAAAACTGACCATTAACTCGAGGTACTGTCAATTGATCAAAATTTGAGTCTCAATCGATTGACATAACAGTTGTGCCGATTGGTCAGGCACACGCGGGCAGGGATGAGATGATGATGATTGAAAGTTCAATCGATTGATAGTGAAATTATCAATCGATTGATCCTTGTAAAGAGTCAATCGATTGACTTGTCTCTAGTCAATCGATTGACAAAAACTCCCTCTTTCTACCATAAAAAGAAACTTAAAACACACTGGGTTGCCTCCCAGGAAGCGCTGAGTTTATTTGTCGACAGCTCGACCACTTCATTGTTCACTTTTCCGGGTCACTGAGGTACATCGCTTCAATCTTGAACTGAGTCATTGGCTCAACCATTGGTTTAAGTCGTTGCCCATTTACTTTGAAAGTTTGATTGTCCTTAAGACTTCTAATCTCAATCACACCATGCACGGTAGTGGATACAACCTGAAATGGTCCTTCCCACCTTGATTTCAATTTTGCAGGATGGAGCTTAAGTTTGGAGTTGAACAACCAAACCTTTTGTCCGATGTGGAACTCCTTTCACAAAATTGATTGATGGTGCAACTTTTTATACCGCTCCTTGTACATCTTAGAATTCTCATACGCATCATAGCTTAGCTCTTCTAATTCGTTTAGCTGTAACCTGCGATTGGATCCTGCCTCTTGCATATCAAAATTAAATATTCTTATAGCCCAGAATGCCTTATGCTCCAATTTGACTGGGAGATGACATGCTTTTCCATATATAATAAGAATGGCGATATTCCAATCGGTGTCTTGAATGCAGTACGATATGCCCACAGAGCATCAGATAGCCGGTTCGACCAATCTCTTTTATTCGCTCATACCGTATTTTCTAAAACTCGTTTGATCTCCCGATTCGACACTTCCACTTGACTACTAGTCTGCGGGTGATACGGCGCTGCTACCTTGTGGGTGACGCCATATTTTTTCATTAAAGTGGTAAAGTGACTGTTGCAGAAGTGCGAACCGCGATCACTAATGATTGCTCTTGGGATCCCAAATCTGTTAAACACATTTTCTTTCAAGAATTTGACTACAACTTTGTGGTCATTCGATCGAGTTGCCACAGCTTCTATCTATTTTGAACATAATCAATGGCCATCAGAATGTATAGATAATCGAATGATGGGGGAAAAGGACCCATGAAGTTGATCCCCCAAACATCGAAAATCTCAACAATCAAAATCAGGTTCAGTGGCATCATATTTCGTCATGAAATATTTCCAAGCTGTTGACATCGTTGGCACTCTTTGCAAAATTTTATAGTATCCTGAAAGAGGGAGGGCCAGTAGAATCCGCTTTGAAGAATTTTTTGTGCGGTCTTTTGTCCTCTTAAATGGCCTCCACAGGCTCCAGCATGACAAAAATTTATGATGCTCAGTTTCTCTTCTTCAGGCACACATCTTCTGATGACTTGATCTGAACAGAATTTGAACAACTGTGGTTCATCCCAAAAATAGTATTTGATATGGGAGAAAAATAGAATTTTATCATTCTTACCCCATTGTGTAGAGATTCTGCCAGTGACCAGATAATTCACAATATTGGCAAACTAAGGAACTTTTGTACCTGTTGTATCAATTGCCATTAACTGCTCATTCGGAAAGGTGTCACGGATAGCCTTAGATACAGATGATTCTCCAGACAAAATTCTTGACAAATGATCAGCTACAATATTTTCAACCCCCTTTTTATCTTTGATCTCGAAGTTAAATTCTTGGAGGAGCAAGATCCATCAGATCAACCTTGGTTTTGTGTCTTTTTTCATTAACAGATATTTTAATGCAGAGTGGTATGAAAAGACCACTATTTTTTATCCAAGCAAATAGGAACGAAATTTATCCAATTCATACACCACGACTTGCAATTCCTTCTCGGTGGTGGTGTAATTTAGTTATGCATCAATCATCGTCTTACTGGCATAGTAGATCACATGAGGTAATTTGTTTACCCTTTGCCCTAAGACTGCTCCAATAGCATTGTCGGATGCATCGCACATGAGTTCAAAAGGTAGAGAATAATCCGGTGGTTGAATTATCGATGCATTTGATAACAACTCACGCAATTTTAGGAAGGCCTTCATGCATTCCTCATCAAATTTAAACAGAACATCTTTTCCAAGCAAGGTACATAATGGTTTAGCCACCTTGCTAAAATCTTTGATGAATCGTCTGTAAAGTCCAGCATGACCCAAAAATGATCGGATTTGACAAACACTTTTTGGTGGAGGCAGATTAGCAATTAAGTCAACTTTTGCCTTGTTGACTTCAATCCCTTTTTTCGAAATGATATGTCCCAAAACTATTCCTTGTCGAACCATGAAATGACTCTTCTCCCAGCTGAGAACAAGTTTAGATTCTATACAACGTTGCAACACTTGTGAAAGGTGATTCAAACATGATTCAAACGTCTTCCCGAAAACGGAGAAATCGTCCATGAATACCTCAATAAATTTATCAATCATATCCGAAAATATGGCTAACATACATCGTTGAAAAGTGGTCGGAGCATTACATAGGCCGAATGACATTCTACGATATGCAAAAGTACCATAAGGACACGTGAATATTGTCTTCTCTTGATCAGGAGAAAATACGGGTACTTGGTTGTGTCCTGAATATCCATCGAGAAAACAGTAAAACTCCTGCCCTGCTAACTTCTCAAGAATTTGATCAATGAATGGAAGAAGAAAATGATCTTTTATGATAGCCGTATTTAATTTTCGATAATCAATGCACACACGTCACCCCATAGTTTCGTGTCTAGGTACCAATTCTCCTTCAGTAGTCTCTTTCACTGTTATCTCAGACTTTTTGGGAACAATTTGAACTGGACTTACCCATTCACTATCAGAGATCGCATAGATTATTTCAGCATCGAGTAACTTGATGATTTCCTTTAAAACGACTTCTTTCATGTTTGGATTAAGTCGCTTCTATGGTTCTCTCGATGGTGTACTATCATCTTCTAGATATATTTTGTGCATACATACTGACGGATCAATCTCTTTAAGATCAGCTAAGGTCCATCTGATAGCCTTTTTATGATCTTTAAGTACTTTTAACAATTCATGCTCTTGCTTTTCCAATAATGTTAATGAGATAATTACTAGAAGCATTTCTTGAGGTTTCAGAAAAGCATATTTGAGTGACTCAGGCAGTTGCTTTAATTCAACGGTTGGTGGCTGCTCGATTGATGGAGTCAGCTCATCCTTTACCTCAATAGGTAATGGTTCCACCTTAGCCTCAATTTCACATAACTTATCACCTTCACTTAATGAATTCTTCCTCTTCTCTTTTGGTTGTTTCTTTTCAGATCCTTTCTCCGCATAGATGGCTAACAAAACAGTTTCAAATTCTTCTTTGGTAAGCATTGACGGTAAAGTTTCGTCCATTATTTCGTCCACCTGATCGATGTAGAAATAATCAACCTCATTGTAATATCCCAAAAAATCACGTTAAATAGTGACCTCGAGATCCGTGCCCGATTGGTCATAGGTTTGACCAAATAGGAGTTCAATAGTTGGCATAGGGTGCGATGAATGGATGAGATGTGGGAATTCGAGTGAATATGGGGAGTGTGATGAAAATCTGGAGTCACATACACCTATTCTGGTGTATGTGCTCAACACACGGGTTGAATGAGAAATAAAAGGGTTTAATAGCCCTAGTTCTTTTGTTTGGTTGTTGAGAAAGAGTAAAGAAGAGAGAGAGAGGGAGGAGTAAAGAGAGGAGTTATTGCAGCTGTTTGGAAGGGGAGGGGATTCGAGCATTAAGACCGGATTCGAAACGAGGGATCCCGTTCAAGCCAAAAGCTGGAACCCTAGCCTTTCCAACCACTTGACCTAATCAATTGGAGATTGATTGATGGTAAAATTCTTGTAAATTAAATGCATATATTGAAGGGCTTAATTGTAGTTAGAAATAGCTAAAATCATAGGATAATGGCTTAGAAAAAAAAGAAAAATCAGTTGGAAGAAGATTGGGAAGAACAACCCAAAAGGGGGCTGAATCTGGCCATTTCGATTAATCGAAAGTGAGACTCGATTAATCGATTTTTGCCAAGAAGTTGAAAAGTCAGAGGACCCCGATTTCGATTAATCAAATTGAGTTTCGATTAATCGACTTTGACTTTCGATTAATCGATTTTGGTATCGATTAATCGACTGGGAACCTCCAGTGAACTCCAGTGGAGGGAAGAAAAGGACTTGGAGAAATCGACTAATCAAAATGGGATTTCGATTAATCGATTTAGAATTTTGATTAATCGATTTGGGATCGATTAATCGATTTTGGGAATTCGATTACTCGAACTGAGAATCAAATGGATAGAGTGGAGAATTTCGATTAATCGAATTGGGATTCGATTAATCGAATGGGAATCTTGATTAATCGATTTGAGAGTTAATTAATTGATTTTTAACTTTGATTAATCGATTTTAGAAATCGATTAATCGAATCAGATTCGATTAATCGATTTTAGAGTTCGATTAATTGAATGTGCCAGTTTTTATTGACTTTTGAGTTTGACTTTAAGATTCTTGGAGGGTCTTGGACCTTCTTTGTTACATCTTTAGTGATGTATTTCATATGTTATGTGGTACCATAGGTGGTACGTGTGAACTTGGGCACAAGGAGCCACGTGGGACCTTGATGCATGATCAAACAGAGACTTGAGGTAGGGAACACCTTCAACATGTACTTTATTTTGCAAGAGCGTATATGTAGTGATATAGAATTCAATTCAAACTATTTTTATTTCTCAAGAGTTTGTGAAAAGTGTGAGTGTGTGACACTTATAAGAGCAAGCATAATAAGCCATTCCCAGGGGATGAGGAAGTAAAGTAATAAGAGCATCAGGTGTGATGCAAGCGAATGGATACATCCCAGGGATGTATCCAAGATTGAATTATGTTTGATAAGGCCTAACTGATATAAGATAGCACACTTACACGGTGAATAACTATATGTAAGCACCTAATATTTTTGTTATTTGAGGTTTGATAGGGTACCCCACCGATGTGGCGGGATACCCACGACTGACACGGCAGGATATCCGTGACCGATACGACGGCGAAACTGTAGGCCAGTGCGGAGGCTTATCTGTACATAGTAAGCACACCCCAGGGGTGTTGAATTGAGATATGTTGAAACCCCGCTTCGTTGGATATGACGCTAGAGTGTTGATAGACCCAGGGTCTACCCACTCATTCGTCACTCCACGATTTTCCAAGAGGATGAAGGTTATTCCAGAGGCGTTGGACTTTGTCCTATCTGTGTCTATTCCGACTGGAGAGTTAGTGGACACAGAATTAGCTTGCAAATCCATCATTGTAGCAATTCGAGACCTGGAGGTGCATGAATTGGAGGCAAAGTTGATACTGCTGGACATGCAAGGGTTTGACGTGATCCTTGGCATGGACTGGTTGGCGCAACATTGTGCAACAGTCGATTACAAGAACAAGGTTGTCATTTTCAGACCCAACATAAGATCATTTCGATTTCAAGGAGTGAGGTCATCACATATGCCACTGATCTCAGCAGTGAGGGCCGAGCGAATGATCAGAAAGGGTTGCAGTGGATACTTAGCTTTCTTAAAGGAGGACAAGGAAGAAAAGAACGTCATCTCTGAGATAGCAGTTGTGCGAGACTTTGCCGACGTCTTTCTAGAGGAATTGCCTGGATTACCTCCAGAAAGAGAAGTAGCATTCGCCATTGACTTAGTACCGGGAACGGAGCCTATTTCAAAAGCACCATATAGAATGGCTCCGGCTGAGTTGAAAGAGTTGAAAGAGCAACTACAAGAACTCATGGACAAGGGGTTTGTCAGATCGAGCGTGTCTCCATGGGGAGCGCCGGTCTTATTTGTTAAGAAGAAGGACGGGTCAATGCGTCTATGCATTGACTATCGACAACTGAACAAACTCACTGTGAAAAACCGCTATCCTTTACCTAGAATTGACGATCTGTTCGATCAATTGCAAGGAGCAAAGTATTTTTCCAAGATCGATCTGAGATCTGGATACCATCAGTTGCTAGTCAAGGCAGAGGACATTCAGAAGACAGCTTTCAGGACACGGTATGGACACTATGAATTCCTTGTGATGCCGTTTGGGTTGACGAATGCTCCGGCGTCATTTATGGATCTGATGAATCGAGTGTTTAAACCACACTTGGACTCCTGCGTCGTAGTGTTCGTTGATGATATCTTGATATACTCCAAATCTAAGACGGAACACGAAGAACATTTGAGGATTGCTCTAGAGACACTATGTGAACACCAATTGTACGCCAAACTCAGCAAATGTGAGTTTTGGTTGGAAGAGGTTAGCTTTTTGGGACATGTTGTCTCAAAGCACGGTGTCACTATAGATCCAGCAAAGATAGAAGTAGTGGTTAAATGGGAGCAACCAAAGACAGTGACCGATGTCCAAAGTTTTCTTGGGTTAGCAGGCTACTATTGACGTTTCGTCGAGGGGTTTTCAAAGATATCGGGACCTCTCACGAAGCTGACGTGAAAAGATTCAAGATTTGAGTGGAGTGAGGTATGCGAGAAGAGGTTTTAAGAACTCAAGACGAGACTCACTTCAGCTCCAGTGTTGGCGATTCCTTCAGGCAGTGGAGGATACACAGTGTACAGCGATGCATCATACAATGGGTTGGATTGTGTGCTCAACCAACACAAGAAGGTGATAGCTTACGGATCAAGACAGTTGAAAGAATACGAGAAAAATTACTCGACTCATGACTTGGAGCTAGCAGCAGTCATTTTTGTGCTGAAGATTTGGACACATTACTTGTATGGTGAGACGTTTGAAATTTTCACCGATCATAAGAGCCTCAGATACCTGTTTACACAGAAGGAGCTCAACATGAGACAACGCAGATTGATGGAGTTCCTTAAGGACTATGATTGTTCTATACAGTACCATCAAGGCAGGGCTAACGTAGTGGCCGATGCCTTGAGTTGGAAGAGTTCAGCTCGGTTAGCTTGTTTGATTTTGGGTATGCACCGGCGGAAATTATTGGAAGACCTGGCACTCTATGATGCAAACATTGAGCTGAAAGCTACCGGATCCTTTTAGCTAACATCTCAGTGAGACCAGTGATATTTGAGCATATCCACGATCTACAGATGAAAGATCTGACGTTAACAAAGATTCATCAAGACGTGATTGAAAACATCAGGCCGGACTTTTCAGTGAAAGAAGATGGTTCCTTATTGTTCAAGGGACGTCTCTGCATCCCGGACAATGCCGATCTAAGACGGACGATTCTTGATGAAGCCCACAAGTCAAATTATGCTATCCACCCTGGTAGCACCAAAATGTACCAAGACTTGAAAAAGAACTATTGGTGGAGAGGTTTAAAGCAAGACGTGGCCGAATACGTGTCACGGTGTTTGACCTGTCAGCAGGTGAAGATTGATCATAGGCATCCTGCTGGACTATTGCAGCCTTTACCAATACCAGAATGGAAGTGGGAATCGATCTCGATGGATTTCATTGTTGGATTACCACGTACTGCTAAGAAATACAATGCCATTTGGGTAGTGGTCGATCGATTGACCAAGTCAACGCACTTCTTGCCTTACAATATGATGTACACGGCGGGGAGACTGGCACAACTATATATGAAGGAGATTGTCTGTTTGCATGGGATTCCGAGTAGCATCATTTCAGACCGTGACCCATTGTATACATCAAAGTTCTGGAAGAAATTTCAAGAAGGAATGGGAACGCGACTGGATTTCAGTACGACATTCCATCCGCAAACTGACGGACAGACTGAAAGGGTCAATCAGATTATCGAGGACATGCTTAGGGCATGTA
The DNA here is from genome assembly GCA_021018995.1 of Chloranthus sessilifolius. Classification (NCBI taxonomy): domain Eukaryota; kingdom Viridiplantae; phylum Streptophyta; class Magnoliopsida; order Chloranthales; family Chloranthaceae; genus Chloranthus; species Chloranthus sessilifolius. Next base: position 23,208,277 of record CM037597.1, on the reverse strand, counting down.
TGTTAGAGCTACAAGGATCATGGGATCAGCACCTACCTTTGATTGAGTTTGCATATAACAATAGTTTTCAGACGAGCCTTGGGATGGCACCATATGAAGCACTCTACGGACGGCGATGTAGATCGCCCATTAATTGGGAAGAAACAGGTGAGAAGTTTATTTTGGGACCCGAAATACTTGAAGATAATGCTGCCTATGTTCGTATGATAAGGGCAAAACTTAAAACGGTGCAAAGTAGACAGAAAAGCTATGCCGATATCAAGCGGACTAGTGTAGACTACAAGGTGGGTGAACACGTGTTTGTGAAAGTTTCACCTATGAAGGGGGTGATGAGATTTGGAAAGAGGGGGAAGCTATGTCCCCTCTACCTTGGACCATTTGAGGTTTTGGGACGAGTAGGGGAAGTCGCTTACCGTATAGGATTGTCACCGTTGTTCGATTCAGTACACAATGTCTTCCACGTATCAATGCTTAGGAAGTACATTAATGACCCTGACCACGTGTTGAGCGGTCAAGAGTTAGAGATGCATGAGGACATGACCATGATCGAAGAGCCGGTGGAGATTTTGAATCGAAAGAAACAGGTACTGCGAACGAAAGTGATTCCACTCGTACTTGTCAGATGGAACCATCATACGGCCGAGGAAGCTACATGGGAACGAGAGGCCAATGTGAAGGAATAATATTCAGCCTTGTTTTCGACCATTTGAGAGTCAAATGTACCCCCACAAGCATGTTTGTGGATCTCAACAATACTTGTAATTCAATGGAAATTTTGATCAAAGTATTGACAAAGAAACAAATTTATATACACACATGACCATGAGGATGTGTTTTGTAGAACCAAGGATCACTTGATATCATAAATTACCAAGATAAATCAAATAGGCAGAGAAATTTGAAAACTAACAGAATTTGATCAAAGCCGATTAATCGATTAATCAATTTGGAATTTCGATTAATCGATTTTGTTCGATTAGTCGACTGGCATGTGCCAGTGGCTGTGAACTTAAATAAGGATTAGAAAAATGACAGAGTGAAATTTCGATTAATCGATCTTGGTTTCGATTAATCGATTTAGGTTTTCGATTAATCGGATTGAAGGTTCGATAAATCGAACAAATTGAGAATTTTAAAACTTAGAGAGATTTTGTGAATTTCCGATTAATTGAGGAGGAATTCGATTAATCGATTTATGGTTTCGATTAATCGAACTGGAAGTTCAATTAATCGATTAACTTAATGAATTTAGAAAAAAAAATAAAAAATAAAAAATTTGAAGTATGAGAAACGATTTCGATTAATCGATGTGAAATTCGATTAATCGATTTGAGATTTCGATTAATCGAATCATAGTTCGACTAATCGAATAACTTAAAGAATCCTGAAAATTTTGGAAAGGACTGCACGATTTCGATTAATCGAAGTGAATTTCGATTAATCGATTTTGAAATTTTGATTAATCGAAATGGATTTCGATTAATCGACTGGCTCGCGCCAGTGAGCTCTAAAACTTGAAATTTTAAACGGATACGATTTCGATTAATCGAAATAGTTTCGATTAATCGATTTTGATTTTCGACTAATCGATTTTGGAAATCGATTTCGCGCGGCTTAACCTAATTTTGAAGCTCGATTAATCGAATTTGAATTTCAATTAATCGAAGCCAGTCTATATATATTAGAGTTGGGGTTTTTGGTGCCCATTCGAAATTGTCAACCTTGGGCGCCATTTCACCTTCTTCTTCCTCTTCTCCAACCGATCGAGATAGCTAGGGTTTTGGGGCATTTCGATCCGATTTCGAACCGCGATCACCTGTTTTGGATCGAAACTCCACTGTAAACCCTAGATTTGTATTCTTTCTTTCCATTTAAACTATATAAACTCTAGTCTAGTGATTTTTCCAAAAATGCCACCCAAGACTAGGTTGTCTTCGAAGAAGACGACCTCTAAACTCCCGGTTCGGCGTAAGAACGCCGCACCACCACCACCTACCCCATCACTGGTGAGGACTCCATCACCGTCGGCATCGGAGACCACCTCCGGTTCGACGAGCGCGTCTACGCGCGAGTCTTCACGTGAATCGACACCCTTGCCGCCACCACCCACTAACGTACTACAACCCAATGAGTGGTGGGAGGCGAAGACCTTTAAGGTCAAATACATCATTGACCCAACCCTCTTCATGAACCCCGATGTACCGGGCGAGACCCAATGGGCTCGCAACTACCTCCAAAATGCCAGTCTCGGCAACCTTCTCAAACCAATCCGGGGTTCCTACTACCCTAGGTTGGCTAGATTATTTTACCAAGGGCTAGTAGACGGCCCTACTGACGACGTGATTAAGACCACCATAGAGGGTCGGGAGTACATAATCACCCGTCGCCACATACACGAGGTACTCGAGTGTTACCTCGATTTCACCCTAGAGACCACCCTCTTCCCACACTTTGAAGAGGAAGTTAAATTTGAAGAGAGTATGACCTGCATGACTAACGGGAAAAAGTGGTCGGGATCCTCCATCAAGAGGGTCGACCTTCCCCACTATATGTGGATGCTTGATTCCATCATCAAGTGTAACCTCTACCCGTTGCGGCACGACACCGAGCGGATCGAGGTAGTGCAACAGGCACTACATGCGGCCTTTTGTGGCCGGTGGCTCGACGCCACCATGCTCATCTTAGAGGGGATGAGATATATTAAGGGAAAATTAATGAAGGGCAACTTGAGGCCCAAGGAGAAAATGCCGTATGCTCGGTTGATCTTGAGCATGTTGGAGTGTTACTCCAACGCTCCCGAGTATGCGGTATCGCCCCACGAGGTGCGGGCGACGGACCGAGTGAAGACGTTTTCGAAGTCTTCATGGAGCCGTAGCTACAACTTGTTAAAGCGGACCCTACCGGCTCTGGGTTCGGTTCCAGCAGCAGCAGCAGAAGCAGTAGCACCACCACCACCCCCACCACCACATTAGGACCCACCTGTGGGTGGGGCACACCCAGCTGAGCCATCAGCGGAGGGGGCACCCTCCCATACCACCATTTCACCTACACCGCCAGCACAGTCCGCACCAGCTACACCCACATCATCCTACCGCCGAAGCACATCTTACTCCGGTCCTACCATCGAGGACGTGTTGGCACGTATGGAGGCCAACAACGAGCGGATGAACCGGAGGATGGACTTCCTTATGTTCCATACGCTCCGCTACATCTACCCGTCCGACTATCAGCGGTACCTCGCCCAGGAGGAGGAGTGGACCGCAGGACGGACCGCCTTCCATAGGGGTCCCGCCGACCGAGACGCCACAGTCACAGCAGCCGCCGCTACCTCCGACCACCCAGCCAGCCCCAACTTCACACACCAAGCAAACCACAGCTTTCCAGACCTATAGCTCAACCACGGACCGGCGAGGGGGGCGCATGAGCCTCGTGCTCTCATCTTCTTTTTGAGTTGTTTCCTTGTATGTATGAGTGTTTTGTATGCCAACTTATCTGGCAATTTGTAAAAATTTTTAGATACTTAATAGAAATCACAATTTTTGGTGTAAATCTTCCAGTATCGTTGCATTTTCTATTCTATACTTGTATTTCTTTGTAATTGCCTTGCTATGTCTGGAGTCAACTGGGCCACCTCACCTGAGAGTGTGGGGGGAGGGGGGACCCAGACCTACGCACCTTTGGATTATTTTTGAGGATGAAAATTCCCAAGGTGGGGAGGATGTAATATCCTGAAAAATCATGTTAAATAGTGACCTCGGGATCCGTGCCCGACTGGTCATAGGTTTGACCAAATAGGAGTTCAATAGTTGACATAGGGTGCGATGAACGGATGAGATGTGGGAATTCGAGTGAATATGGGGAGTGTGATGAAAATCTGGAGTCACATACACCTGTTCTGGTGTATGTGCTCAACACACGGGTTGAATGAGAAATAAAAGGGTTTAATAGCCCTAGTTCTTTTGTTTGGTTGTTGAGAAAGAGTAAAGAAGAGAGAGAGAGGGAGGAGTAAAGAGAGGAGTTATTACAGCTGTTTGGAAGGGGGGGGATTCGAGCATTAAGGCCGGATTTGAAACGAGAGATCCCGTTCAAGCCAAAAGCTGGAACCCTAGCCTTTCCAACCACTTGACCTAATCAATTGGAGATTGATTGATGGTAAAATTCTTGTAAATTAAATGCATATATTGAAGGGTTTAATTGCAGTTAGAAATAGCTAAAATCATAGGATAATGGCTTAGAAAAGAAAGAAAAATTAGTTGGAAGAAGATTGGGAAGAACAGCCCAAAAGGGGGCTGAATTTGGCCATTTCGATTAATCGAAAGTGAGACTCGATTAATCGATTTTTGCCAAGAAGTTGAAAAGTCAGAGGACCCCGATTTCAATTAATCGAATTGAGTTTTGATTAATCGACTTTGATTTTCGATTAATCGACTGGGAACCTCCAGTGAACTCCAGTGGAGGGAAGAAAAGGACTTAGAGAAATCGACTAATCGAAATGAGATTTTGATTAATCGATTTAGAATTTCGATTAATCGATTTGGGATCGATTAATCGATTTTGGGAATTCGATTACTCGAACTGAGAATCGAATGGATAGAGTGGAGAATTTCGATTAATCGAATTGGGATTCGATTAATCGAATGGGAATCTCGATTAATCGAATGGGAATCTTGATTAATCGATTTGAGAGTTGATTAATCGATTTTGAACTTCGATTAATCGATTTTAGAAATCGATTAATCGAATCAGATTCGATTAACCGATTTTGGAGTTCGATTAATCGAATGTGCCAGTTTTTGTTGACTTTTGAGTTTGACTTTAAGATTCTTGGAGGGTCTTGGACCTTCTTTGTTACATCTTTAGTGATGTATTTCATATGTTATGTGATACCATAAGTGGTACGTGTGAACTTGGGCACAAGGAGCCACGTGGGACCTTGATGCATGATCAAATAGAAACTTGAGGTAGGGAACACCTTAAACATGTACTTTATTTTGCAAGAGCATGTATGTAGTGATATAGAATTCAATTCAAACTATTTTTATTTCTCAAGAGTTTGTGAAAAGTGTGAGTGTGTGACACTTATAAGAGCAAGCATAATAAGCCATTCCCAGGGGATGAGGAAGTAAAGTAATAAGAGCATCAGGTGTGATGCAAGCGAATGGATACATCCTAGGGATGTATCCAAGATTGAATTATGTCTGATAAGGCCTAACTGATATAAGATAGCACACTTACACGGTGGATAACTATATATAAGCACCTGATATTTTTGTTATTTGAGGTTTGATAGGGTACCCCACCGATGTGGCGGGATACCCACAACTGACGCGGCAGGATATCCGTGACCGATACGGCGGCGAAACCGTAGGCCAGTGCGGAGGCTTATCCGTACATAGTAAGCACACCCCAGGGTGTTGAATTGAGATATGTTGAAACCCCGCCACCGATCCCCAAGGGAAAGGGGCTTGGGAACTAATTGTATTCCTAGGGAATACGTTTAAAATTGTTTATATAGATGACGATGATAGGTATCTCATCGGGGCTCGATGCTATATTGCTCGGGAATTATTTAAGTTGAAAGGTTAAGTTTTGATTTAGGCCTTTTCAGTGTCATTCATGATTAATTAAAAGACATGTGTAAACTACCAGTAAAAATATGATTCTTTTCAACTGTTTTTCATCAGAAACTGCATAGACACATCATGCATGACATATCATGGAATGCATGTGAGTTGTAATTTATATGTTCAATTGTGTTTTGTTCCCTATTGAGCTAGGATGTAGCTCAACCCTATAGACTATACGTCGCAGGTCCATTGTTAACAGCTGCCGAGGCTTCAGGGGACGTTGACCCTGGTGAGTCGGACCCGGCACCTGGAGACGAGTAGGAGCCACCTCCTGAGGACTTCTTCTAGAGGACTCCGTTGTGCAGCTTTGAGAGTTTTTGTGAGATTATTGGTACGGCTTGGTATGTCAAGCCTTATTTTTGGCCTAACAATGTATTTAACGTTAGGGATTATTCTTTTAGGGCGAACCATATGTGATGATTAGCTATCATCGATGGCTCGGATCAGTTCTCCATTCATGCAGAGTCATGAAGGTAGAACTGTCTTTTGAGAAATAATTAAATGATAATTTAATTCCGCTGCTTTATTTATTATTTCAATTTAGTTCATTGTTTGATATACCAATGTCCCGTGCATAGCTAAGGGGCACGGTCAAGATGATCATGCTGATGGCACGGGCTTCGGGGTGCCGAAATCCGAGCTGTCATACTCATCCTCATTGGGAAAATGGTTCATCGCATGAAATATATTGAGCCTGACTTTCATGTTTCCAAAAGAAACATCCATGACTTCCGTTCGACAATTGATGTAGGCATTAGCAGTTGCGAGAAACGGACGTCCAAGAATGATTGGGACTTGATTGATGGATTTAACTGGTGATTTCATGTCCAACACAATAAAGTTCACTGGAAAGATAAATTTGTCTATTCCAACCAAAACATCCTCGATGATACCCCTAGGTCTTCTTTCTGACCTATCAACAAGTTGGAGTGTAACTGACGTGGGTTTCAATTCGCCAAGTCCTAATTTCTCGTATACTGAGTATGAGATCAGATTGACACTTGCTCCCAAATCCAGTAATGCCTTACCAATTGGTTGCCCACCAATGACACATTGAACAGTTGGGACTCCAGGGTCCTTAAGTTTTTGAGGGGCATCCAATTGAAATATCGAACTGACTTAATTAGTCAGAAATACTTTTTTTGAAACTTCAGTACGTGCTTTTCTCTTACGAGTGCATAGATCTTTGAAAAATTTTGCGTACTCAGGAACTTGCTTGATTATTTCAAGTAATGGAAGATTTATCTTTACCTGTTTGAATGTTTCAAAGATTTCTTCCATTTTTGACGCTCCTTTCCCCATTCTAGATGGAGGTGTTAGGCACTCAGGGAATGGTGCCTTTGGGGTATAGGAATGGGATTCATTTTCTGGTTCATCTTCAGGTCCTTGTTGGACAATTTGAGGAGATTCTTTCTCATTTCCTTTCTCTAGCCCTTTGCCTTTTGTCGCTTCTTTTTCTTCTTCCTTATCAGGTTCCACTGGCATTTCTACTTGATTATCAATTGCTCGCCCACTTCTCAACACAGTAACAACTTTCAACTGTTGACTATTCGATAGTCCTTCATCAGGTGATGCTTGGCCTCGAGGATTGTTGATGTGTTAGCTAGGAAGCCTACCTTCCTCTCGTTGACTCAATTGATTGGTCAATTGGCTAAATTGGTCCATCATCATCTGTTGAAAAGCTTGCATATTTCACATAATCTTTTCTTCCAAATCAGAATCTTTCGAAGCGGTAGGTTGAGATTGATTAAAATTCTGATTGAAATTCTGATTTTTACGGAACTCAGAGTTTGGATGATAATAAGGCGAATTCTGTTGAAAATTATAATTCTGTTGTGGACGAAAGTTCTGTTGTCCACTCGTTATGTTGGATCTGTACTGCTGGTTCACCTGTCCAGTTTGGTTTGATCCTCCCCATCCTAAGTTGGGGTGATTTTTCCATTCCGGATTGTAGGTATTTGAGTACATGTTCTTACCCTGTCACTGATAAGATTGAGTTAAATTCACCTGCTCTTGAGGAGTAGGTTCATCTGAGAAGAATGACAAAGTAGTTGGACACTCGTTAGCCATGTGACCTGGGTGGTCACAAATTGAACAAGCCGTGGGGTTGATGGGACTTTTAGCTTGTTTGGTTGCAGCTAACAACATGTTCATTTGTTTGGACAACATGTCAACTTTTGTTGATAGATTTGAGGTATTGTTGTTGACATCATATAGTCCATCTCTGGTCAACACATGAGATTTAGTTGCCACATCCAAGTTAGTTCTCCCCATTATCGCATTTTGTATTGAGGTTTGATATAACTTTTCAAACAACGCCCACAATTCATCAGCCTCTTTTGTGGCGTATGATCCTCCACAAGATGCATCAATCATGCGTCTCTCTTCTGAGATCAGCCCATTATAAAAACTTTGGACCTATTGCCACCTTGGAAGTTGATGATTAGGACAACTCCTGATCAATTCCTTGAAGCGTTCCCAACATTCATGAAATGTTTCTGTAGGTTGTTGGGAGAAAAATTGAATCTTCTGATGTAACTCAATGGTTTTGGTCATCGAAAAATATTTTTTAAGGAATTGACGGTTTAGCTCTGCCTAACTCTGGATAGATTGTGGTTCTAACGAATAGAACCAAGTTTTTACCTTATCCCTTAAAGAGAAAGGAAAGAGTCGCAGCTTAGCTATCTCGTCGGTGACATTGTGAACTCTGAACATTTTACACACCCCAGTAAACTCATTTAAATGAATATGTGGATTTTCATTGGACAATCCATGAAAAATCGGTAGTATTTGAATCATCGCAGATTTGAATTTATAATGGTTTCCTGGAATGGGGGCATGCATGATATTATTCTGATTCTCATAAAAACCAGGATCATTATAATATTCCAATGTTCTTGGGCCCTCATCATAATTATTATTCCCATTATTTCCATTATTGATGTTTTAATTGTTTCCACTCATTTCTGGCCTTTGATCTGCCATGATTTCAGTATGATGATATTGATTCTTTTAGATTATGCGATTCTCTCTGTAAGACCGTTTGATCTCAAGATTAAATGGTTGTAGATGGGTGTGACAACCTGGATTTCGGCACCCCGAAACCCATGCCATCAGCACGATCATCTTGACCGTGCCCCTCAGCTAAGCACGGAACATTGGCATATCAAGCATAAAATGAAATAATAAACGAAACTGCGGAATTTAAATCTATGTTAAAGCAATTCTCCAAAAGACAGTTCTACCCTCATGCCTCTGCATGAATGGAGAACCGATCCGAACCATCGATGATAGCAATCATCACGGATGGTTCGCCCCAAAAGAATAATCCTAAACTCAATATATATACATGGTTTAACCAAAACAAGGCTTGACATACCAAGCCGTACAAATCTCTATCAAAAAGCCCTCAAAGCGGCACAACGGAGTCCTTTAGAAGAAGTCCTCAGGAGGTGGCTCCAACTCTTCGCCGGCCGCAAGGTCCGACTCACCGGTCGTGTCTTGAAGCCTCATGCTAATAGTGGACTGACGATAGTCTATAGGGTGAGCTACATCCTAGCTCAATAGGGAACAAAACACGTTGAACATATAAATTATTACTCACATATATCCATGATATGCCATGCATGATGTGTATTCTTGATAAAACAGTTAAAAAGTATTACATTTCTTCGGTAGTTTACTCGTGTCTTTTATTTACTCATGAATGATGCTGAAAAGGCCTAAAGCAAAACTTAAACTTTCAACTTAAGTAATCCCCGAGCAATATAGCATCGAGCCCCGATGAGATACCCATTATCGTCATCTATATAGACACTTTTAACGTATTCCCTGGGAATACAATATAGTACCCAAGCCCCTTTCCCCTGGGGATTGGTGGCAGGGTTTCACTTGTCTCAAATCAACACCCCTGGGGTGTGCTTACTATGTACGGATAAGCCTCCGCACTGGCTTACGGTTTCGCCGCCGTATCGGTCACGGATATCCTGCCGTGTCAGTCGTGGATATCCCGCCACGTCGGTTGGGTACCCTATCAAACCTCAAATAACAAAAATATCGGTGCCTTACATATAGTTATTCACCGTGTAAGTGTGCTATCTTATATCAGTTAGGCCCTATCAAGCATGATTCAATCTTGGATACATCCCTGGGATGTATCCATTCACTTACATCACACCTGATGCTCTTATCTCTTTACTTCTTCATCCCCTGGGGATGGCTCATTATACTTACTCTTATGGGTGTCACTCACACACACTTTTCACAATTCTTAAGCAATAAAACATTTGAATTTTGAATTCTATATCACTACATACATGCTCTTGTAAAATAAAGTACATGTTCAAGGTGTTCCCTACCTCAAGTCTTTGTTTGCTCAACGCATCAAGGTCCCACGTGGCTCCTTGTGCACTAGTTCACACGTACCACCTATGGTACCACATAACAGGTGAAACACATCACTAAAGATGCAATAAAAGAGGTCCAAGACCCCCCCATGAAGCTTAAAGTCAAACTCAAAAGTCAACATAAACTAGCACAGTCGATTAATCGAACTCCAAAATCGATTAATCGAATCTGATTCGATTAATCGATTTCCAAAATCGATTAATCGAAAGTCAATATTGATTAATCGATTCTCAAATCGATTAATCGAGGTTCCCATTCGATTAATCGAAACCTAATTCGATTAATCGAAATTCTCCACTCTATCTGTCGATTCTCAATTCGAGTAATCGAATTTCCAAAATCGATTAATCGATCCCAAATCGATTAATCGAAATTCTAAATCGATTAATCGAATTCCCATTTCGATTAGTCGATTTCTCCAAGCTATTTTCTTTCCTCCACTGGAGTTCACTGTAGGTTCCCAGTCGATCAATCGATTTCCAATTCGATTAATCGAAATCTAAAGTCGATTAATCGAAATTCAATTCGATTAATCGAGATCGGGGTCCTCTGACTTTTCAACTTTCTGGCCAATTTCGATTAATCGAAACCCAATTTCGATTAATCGAAATTGCGATTGACCTCCTTCAGTTTCTTCCCAATCTTTTTCCACTCTTTTTCCTCTATTTTTCTACACTTTTATCCTACATTTTACACTATTTCTAACCACTATTTACCCTTACAATCCATGCATTTAAACTACATAACTCTTACCTTCAATCAATCTCAAATTGATTTCAAATCCATGGTTGGAAAGGCTAGGGTTCCAGCTTTAGCTTGAACGGATTCTCCTCGCTAAATCGGCCTCTTTAATGCTAGAATCCCCCTTCCAATCTCTCACAATAATGCTTGCTCAACCTCTCACTCCTCTCTCTCTCTTCTTTACTCCTTCAACAACCAATTTCCAAAATTTTAGGGTTATTAAACCCTTTTATCTTTCCCCTTCCTTGTGTGTTGAGCACATACACCGCAGTAGGTGTATGCGACTTCGCATTTTCCATCATACACCATATAGACACTCAACCCATCACATCTCATCCATCCATCACACCCCATACTAACTATTGGACTTCTATTTGGTCAAACCTATGACCGATCGGGCACGGATCCCGAGGTCACAGTTTAGCGTGATAATAAATAAATTAAAATTTAAGGGTAATTAAGTTTTTATATAGTACAAAAATACTTAAATTACTAACATAATTTATTTTTAACTATTACATAAAAACTTAATTTACTAACAAAAAAAAAGAAAAAGTGTTAAAAACAAATTAAACCCCCAAAATAAATCCCCAAATATGATAATATAGGTTCAAAAAAGACAGGTTTAACACAAAACCCTCAAATTTAGACCTAAAATTTTAAGATCTACTATATTTTTAGGTAGATCTACTCATAAATATGATAGATCTAGTGAAAAAAACTTAAAAAATGTAAGCAAATAGAGATAAAATAAGTTATATGGTGAAAAATAATATATTTTCTTAAATATTCGACGAAAACGTGACAATCCCGAGCTTTCTGGGTAGTCAGTAGCCAAAATTTCGGTCTCCGGTGGCTAAGAAAGAAGAAGAAATGTTGAAGAAGGTTGGCTGAGATAGAAGAAGAAAACTATTGGGAAAGAAGAAGAAAAAGGAAAAAGAAAGAAGAAAAATGAGCTTAAATCGCGGGTGAAAAGAAATTGGGTTTAGTCCAATAATTTAAAATTATCGAATGATACGGGCGATAATTTGCCCGTCCGATGATTTGGAAGTTTTAGGTGTACACCCTAAAGACATCAAATTATCGGACGATACATTGAAATTATCGTCCGATAATTTCAATTTATCATCCGATACGGGCAATAATTTACCCGTATCGGACGATGAATTGACTGTTTTGAAAGGTATATGATACAAAGCCGTTTTATCGTTTCATTCATGTCCAAAATTGATACGTATCGTCCGATATGTATTGGTATCAGACGATATTTTGACCCATGCTTCTTAGTCGACGACGACAACAAAACTAGTGGTGGTGGTATTACAGAAATTATTGGGATGTTATTTTTTTTCATACCAGATCTAGACTCTCTTTTTTCCTTGGCAATCAGGAAATGATGTGCTCTAAAGTTTTGTGGGCATAACTAGATCTATACTGCTTCTTTTAACGTAAGTATATTAATAATATATTGATATTGTCAAGCATTATTTTCCCTCTAAGTAGTTCTGTAGCTAATAAGTTCCCACTTAGTTTGGTTTTTGATAGCGCTGAAGTTCAAAATTTAAGGTGGCATTGATTTGTTAACTTCAAATTTCTTGTTCGATTGTATCTTACAAAAATTGAAATCACTTGTTGCCGACTTGTAGAATTCACTTGAATCACCGATTCATTTACTAGCAATTTGTAATTACACCCATGAAACATTTCAAATGACAAATCTGTGAGGTAATTTTGTCGGTTTGTATCTCAACTTGTAGAGTTGGAATCACTTGTGGTTTTTGTAATAAATCAGTTTGGTCTATACATGTCCATTTCACTTAAGTAAGAAGTAATTTCTTAGACAAACTAATCAAATTGTAAATTTACAATTCTATAATTGCAAAGGTGAAGTGGCATATCCGGAGGAAATCCAATCTCGGAAAATTAGTAAGAAATTACAAGTTCACTTCTAAACTGTGAAATTACGAAGTCACTTTTAGTTGAACTCCCACTAACTTTTAACCTCTATCAGTTATCAAACAGAGCCTTGGATTTGATTTTGCAGATCCTTAGGTGAGCCCGTCGCTTTAGTTATCAAACGGAGCCATGGATTTGATTGTGCAGATCCTTAGGTGAGCCCGTTGCTTTAGTTGATTTCATTTTATATGAAGCCTTGCACATTAGAATTAATGAATTAACTTGGGACTAGTTTGCATGTTTCTTGTGAATCCTAAGAAGCATATTTACATTTTCCATGGTTTTCAATCCTTCCAGACGGACAATTAAGCTGGTGTTCTTTTTTTCTTCTTCCTCTAATTTTTTTTAATGTGCGGGTAAGATAGCCTAATTGTTAACTAGAAAAACACTCAATATAAAACATATATATATATATATATATATATATATATATATAGGGTCGGGGATATCTGCCCGAGCGTAGAGATATCTCTACGCTAATTAATATGGGGGCGACACGTAGCACCCTTTTTGTGAAGTGATGGGTGACATGAGAATCACTTTACTAATTAGGGTTACACTTTAAAAATATTTAAAAGGTTAAATACCTTTTCGGCAGTCATTCTTGACTTTTTAAAAGTATCTTTTCTCTTTCTTCTCGCCACTTTTTCAATAAACTCTCAGAATTACTTTTTTAGGTATATTTTTCTCAAAACAATGTGAGCACTTTGGCAGCAAAGTGCCGACACACACACACACACACACACACACACACACACACACACACATATATATATATATATATATATATATATATATATATATATATATGTGAAAATGTGTCCATCCTCCAAGGTTCCAGTTAGAGGTCCAAGTGGCATCCAAAACATTGTTTCAATGCCACATGGAACACGAGGTGCATTGCTTAGATCATTTAAAAAAAAAAGTATTTTCGAAAACTCATCTTCACCATGTGTTTTTTGAACCGTGAAATGTAGACCATTGAAATTAGTCAAACATTGATTTATGATTTTAATTTTTTTTTCAAATTGATCTAAACCATCTACCCATGCTCCACATGTCAACCAAAGAGTGTTTTAGGTGTCATGTGTACCTCCTCGTGGACCTTGGAGGACGGAACCGGCTCCCTATATATATATAGTAAAGGGAAAAATGTATCCGAGCGTGGAGATATATATAGCAAAGGGGAAAATGTGTCCGAGCGTAGAAATATATATAGCAAAGGGGAAAATTTGCCCGAGCGTAGAGATATGGGCGTGACACGTAGCGCATTTTTTGTGAAGTGATGGGTGACATGGGACACACTTTATTAATTAGGGTTAAACTTTTAAAATATTTTAAAAGTTATATTCTTTTTCAGCTGTCATTCTTAACTTTTTTAGAAGTCTTTTTCTTTTCTCGCTCCTCTCCTTTTTTTCAAGAAAGTGTTAGACTTACTTTTTTAAGTATATTTTATTTAAAAAATATGAGTCCGGTAGCAAAGTGTCGACACCCCGGTGGAGAGGCGCTAGAACCCCGACGCCGGGGTGTCGACGCCTTGTTTTAGGGGCGCTAGTGCCTCTATATCGAGGTGTCGACGCTTCGCTAAAAAAAAAGGGTGCCGATACCTCATTTTAGGGGTGTCGGCGCCTCTATATCGAGGTGTCGGCACTTCGATAAAAATAAAAATATCGAAGCTCCAACACCTCGATATAGAGGCGTCGTCGCTCCTAAAATGAATTCCCAACACCGCATTTTTTTTTAGCAAAGCATTGAAACCTCGATATAGAGAGGTCGACGCCCTCAAAACGAGAATCCACCATCCTTTTTTTTTAGTGAAGCACTGACACCTCGATATAGAGGCGTCGACACCCCGATATAGAGGTGCTGATGCCCTTAAAATGAGGCTCCAACACCCATTTTTTTAGTGAAGCGCCGACACCTCGATATAGAGGCGCTAACACCCCAACGTCGAGGTGCCAGCGCCTCTCTACTCGGTGCCGATGCTTCGATACCGAGGTGCTAGCGCTTTGCTATCGGGTGCCCATATTTTTTGAGTAAAATATTCTTGAAAAAAATAAATTTAACACTTTCTTGAAAAAATGGAGAGAAGAGAGAGAAAAATAATAAACTTTTAATAAGTCAAGAATGACAGCTGAAAGGGTATATACCTTTTAAAATATTTTAAAATTTAAACCCTAGTTAGTAAAGTGGGCCCCATTTCACAAAAAGGTTTTATGTATCGCGCCCATATCAATAGGCGCAGAGATATCTTTACGCTTGGGCGCATATCTCTGACCCTCTCTCTCTCTCTATATATATATATATATATTTTTTTTTTAATAAGTCTAAATCAAGTTAAAAAATGGTTAACAATTAACATTTGAGAGTCCAAACCGATAAAGACAATTATGTCATATATATATATATATATATATATATATATATATATATATATATATATATATATGAGTGATATGAGCGCGAGACGTAGCATCGTTTTGTGAAATAATGAGTGATATGAGGCCCACTTTACTAATTAGAGTTAAACTTATAAAATATTTTAAAAATTATATACTCTTTCAGCCGTCATTTTTGACTTTTTAAGTCTCTTTTCTCTCTCTTCTCTCTCTTTTTCGAAGAAAGTGTCCGACTTACTTTTTCAGATATATTTTACTCAAAAACTGTGGGCGCTCGATAGCGAAGCGCTAACACTTCGGTATCGAAGCGCTGACACGCCAGTAGAGAGGCGTCGGCCCCTTATAGAGAGACACTGGCACCCCGGGAGCTAGCGACAGAGTGCCACTGGCACCCCGATAACTATCGGTTTCTATTTTATGAAACCGAATTGATAACTATGGGTTCGATCGGTTTTCGGTTTCTAAACCTCAATTTTATATTTATTTTTATTAGGAAGTCATTGTCAATTCATAAGGGTCAGACTATTAAAAACTATGTAGATTGTTGCCTATATCACTAATTCGCTATTAACCATCCAAAAGTAGGTGACTGATCATATGGCTAAGAACATTTCTCAGAAATTAATGCACCAATCGGACAGTCCAGATCAATGAGTATTTTTTATATAATTTTATTTTAAATAAAAATAATAAATATATAAGAACAATTCAGGAAATCAAAATGTCAAATGCAAAACCCTAAAACTCAAATCAACAAAAATACAAGCTACAAAGGGAGTCCTAAGAAAACTTAAAATCACACATTCAAATACACTATATAGAAATCACAATTAAACAAAATGGGGTCTTAAAACCCCATAAATATACATCCTTTAAACCCATTACCACTCCCCAAGGCCTTTTAACTTAAATGGTTCTTCCAACAAGAGAAAAACATGAGAATATAAGATTTCAAAGGGGAAAAACAGACTTCTTTGTTTGCAACCTAAGTTTTGTATGCACTATGCACTTATGTAGCCTGGTAGCACCACTATCGGTTTCTTATCGGTTCGGTTTCAATTTTTTAACATTAAAACCGAAACCAAACCGATAACTATCGATTTCTTTTTTTCAAAATCGAAACCAAATCGATATGTCCCAAAACCAAAATCGAACTGAAATTCGGGTCGGTTCCAGTCGGTTTCTGCACATCCCTACTAATGGGTGAGATGAAAAGTGATCTCCTTCCTTTATTCATAGAAAACAAAAATGATCTCTTTCGTTTGATTCAAACTAATCAAACAAACTATAAAAATAAGGTGTTTCAGTGACAGTAAAAAACTGACGCTATTAATAAAAACCTGCTGCTAGTAATAAAAAACTACCACTATTAGTCCTGTCGCTACTGAAATAATAAATTTTTTGTTAATAGTGATAATTTTTGATTGCCAAAAACTGCCGCTAATAATCTTATTTTTTGTAGTGAGGCCATGTAAAATTAATGGCTCATCTGATTAAGAGCAATCAAACTCTATCTAAAATTTATTATTACCATATAAATGGAACGTATTCATAATTTTATATAGCATTTGACTACTTTGAATTTGACAATCAGACAGTGGAGATTGCTTTCCATCCCAATCATTATACTGATCTTTTGATAATGACATACCTATATAAATGACGCATATGATGATTTCACATGACACAAATTTATGCTCGGGCCACTTACCTAGCACTAACCCTTATGTATAGATCTTTCAAGGGAAATTTATATTTTCGGTCCTATAAGTTTGCTTATTTGCAGTAACGGCCCTATAGTTTGAAACTTTGCAGAATAGGGCAGCTCCAAGCCAAATCAATTTCACGTCAGCACCAACCTGTTTTTTATTATATATATGTTTATTTTTTATTATTTTTTGTCGTCCCTTTTACTTTATTTAATAACTATCACACATCAATTATCTCAACCAAATGTAATTATTTAAACTAACCAATTGTAGTTATCTAAAATCATTATAAAATTTAAAATACAGAAAAAAAAAAAAAGAAATTAAAGAGAGAAGAAAAAGATAAAAATATAGAATAAACAAAAGCTCCTGCTATCTTACGATAGCGTGCCGCTATCTTATGCTATCTTAAGATAGCAACTCGCTATCTTAAGTTAGCGGCCGCTTTAAGATAGTTGGTTAAAATAATTGATGTGTGATAGTTATCAAATAAGGTACACTCTAATACAACCGCTATCTTAAGATAGTGAGCTGCTTTTGTTTATTCTATATTTTTATCTTAAGATAGTGAGCTGCTTTAAGACTGTTGGTTAAAATAATTGATGTGTGGTAGTTATCAAATAAAATATACTCTAATATGACCACTATCTTAAGTTAGCAGTCCGCTTTAAGATAGTTGGTTGAGATAAATGATAACTACCACACTACTATTTTCTGCCCAAGTAATAGGTACCCAACTGGTTCACGCGAGTAAACGCCTTCTAATAAAATTAAACGGCTACCATATAAACCTTCGACAAGGTATATTTTAAAAGATATTGATTGCTTTGAATCAAATGATAGAAATGATTATTCCGCTTAATACCCGATACAATAGACTATAAATCATGACATGGCAAGCATGATGACCATGTGTTACTTGTTCCATTACTCATGAACCGAATCATTTGGCGCTCTCAATCCTTTCGAAAAGGTGATCTGTTATTTACTTTTACGTAGTCAGCCTCTTAGAACATCTGACTAAGCCCCGGGTAAGTGCAACACCTGCACCTCACACTACAAGTCAGTGGGGATAAATCCCTGAGAGTGGCCAACGAGGGGTGAGATTCGAACTCAGAATGCCAACCGCATTTGGTCAAAAGGTGATTCATTTTAATACTGCCAACCGGAAAGTGCATTGAATGACTCGATTTTGTTGGAAAACTCCGATTCGATAACCATGTCAGTTGTCGGAAGAATCACATACATGAAAGCATGATGAACAGAGCCACCATTTCCATCGGCGGGCAGAGATGTACGTTGACCATTTATGTCATTACAGCCCACATATATTTGATTGCAAAATGGAGTTGGGCCTGTAAGAGGGGTCTAGGGCTTCAAGATCAAAAGCCCATTGTAGGTCGGGGAGGGTATAGGCTTAATTTGAAACCCGTAAGTCTCTCCCGACCCGTGCATTTATATATATATATATATATATATAGTATTTTTTGCTATCAAATGATCAAAGTAACCCTCAATATTATAGATAGATTGCATGCAATTGATAGAAGTAAGGATGATTTTGATAAATTGAATAGCTACTCGTTTGAGAATTTTAAGTTGAAAATGTATTTGTTGGGAAAATAGAGTATTATTGTTTGTAGGAAAAACATATTAAACACTGCGTAAAATGTCAAAATGTTGTTTGGGAACCTACTCGTGAAACGGAATTTACACACCAAATCAATTTTTTTTTAGTTTGTTTAGCTTGTATGAACGCGTAAAATTCTTAAACAATGCGAATCATTAAACGATATTGTTCAATAATTTTCATGCGTCCAACGATCACCTCAACAGTGGAAATTGAAGGAAATTTTATTCAATACTAGCATCTCAAACGTGTTACTTGAGCCTAATGGATCGAATTTTATGTAAGGACTAAAGAGGAGTTGGCCTAGTTAGTAAGCTCCCTCCAATGTCTGGAGAGTAGGTCTTGGAGGGAGCTTAGGTCGTGAGTTCGATTCTCTTTCTCTATGCCGTTTCTCACCCTTGTCTTAACAAGGTATCGGTTGAGTTTTTATTATTGACCCTTTCCACTATAGTTGGTGCTCTGTCACACTGTTTTGCAACTGTCACATTTGTATGCGTGTCTGCTCCTCGATTCTCGAGATTGTCTCGCCATATGACTATATAAAAAATAATATATATATATATATGGAAAAAGGGAAAATGTGCTCGGGTATAGAGATATCTCTACGCCAATTGATCTGGGCGCGGAACGTAGTGTCATTTTTGCGAAGTGATGGGTGGCATGGGAATGACTTTACTAATTAAAGTTAAACTTTTAAAATATTTTAAAATTTATATTCCTTTTCAACCGTTATTCTTGACTTTTTTAGAAGTCTTTTTAAACTCTCTTTCTTTTTTCTCTCTTATCTTTTTTTCTACGAAAGTGTCATTCTTACTTTTTCAGGTATATTTACAAAAAAAAATATGAGCGCTCGCCGCTCGGTAGCGAAGTGCTAGCACCTCTACAGAGAAGTGTCGGCATCTCGTTTTAGGGGCGCCGACGCTTCGATTAATTTTTTTTTTTATATTTTATGAAAGCGCGAGCGCCCCTAGAACGAAGCACCAACGCTTCGTTTAGTAGCGCCGGCGCTTCGATTTATTTATTTTATTATTATTATTATTTTTTTATGGAAGCACCAGCGCCCCTATAACGAAGCGCCAACGCTTCGTTTAGGGGCGCCAACTCTTCGATTTATTATTATTATTTTTTAATGAAAGTGCCAACGCCCCTAGAACGAAGCGTCAACGCTTTGTTTAGGGGCGCCGACGCTTCGATAAAATTTATTTTATTTTTTTCAAAGCATCGACTCCCCTAAACGAAGCATCGGCGCCTTTAAAACGAGGTGCTGGCGCCTTTAAAATGAGGTGCCGACGCTTTGTATTAGGAGAGTCGACGTTTCGTTTTGGGGTGTTGGCGCTTCGCTTCCCGAAGTGCGAGCGCTTCGCTATCGGACGTCATTTTTTTTGAGTAAAATATGCATGAAAAAGTAAGTTTGACACTTTTTTGGAAAAATAGAGAAAAGAAAGAGACTTTAAAAAAGACAAGAATGACGGCTAGAAGGGTATTTAATGTTTAAAAGTATAACCCTAGTTAGTATAGTGGGCTCCATGCCACCCATCACTTCACAAAAAGTGCACTACGTGTCGCGCTCATATTAATTGGCGTAGATATATCTTTACTCCAGGATGCATATCCCCGAGCCTATTGATATGAGCGTGACACGTAATGCCATTTTTCTGAAGTGATGGGTGGCATGGGGCCCACTTTACTAACTAGGGTTATACTTTTAAAAGTTAAATGCCCTTTGAGCCGTTATTCTTGACCTTTTTAAAAATTCTTTATTTTATCTATTTTTTCAAAAAAGTGTCAGATTTACTTTTTCATGTATATTTTACTCAAAAAAGTGGCGCCCGATAGCGAAGCTAGACTTCGAGCGGCTTAAACACCCCAAAAGAGCGACGCCTAAAACGGCGTCGCGTCACTGCTTTAGAGGTATCGGCACTTCGTTTAGGGGTGTTGATGCTTCGAAAAAAATAAAATAAAATTTATCGAAACGCCGACACCCCTAAAACGAAGCATCGCTTCCATAAAAAAAAAAAAAAAAATTTTTTTTTCAAAATCAAAGTGTTGGCGTCCCTAAACGAAGCGCTGACGCTTCCATTAAAATAATAAAAAAAAAAAATAAATCGAAGCGCCGACGCCCTTAAAACGAGGCGCCGATGCTTCTTTGTAGAGGTGCTAGAGCTTCGCTACCGGGCGGCGGGCGCTCATATTTTTTTTTTGTAAAATATACCTGAAAAAATAAGTATGATACTTTCTTAGAAAAAACGAGGATAGAAAAAAGATAGAGAGTTTAAAAAGACTTCTAAAAAAGCCAAGAATGACGGTTGAAAAGGAATATAACTTTTACAATATTTTAAAAGTTTAACTCTAGTTAGTAAAGTGGTTTTCATGCTACCCATCACTTCACAAAAAAGACGCTAAGTGTCGCGCCCATATCAATTAGCGTAGAGATATCTCTACAGCCGAACGCATTTTCCCTTTTTCCTATATATATATATATATATATATATATATATATATATATATATATATATTAGGTGATGCCCATTAAGCCAAGTCAAGTTTACCAACTTAATAACCTACTTAAATTACCAAGTCAAGGTCGGTTTTAAATTTAGATTGATTTGTACGAATATAAGACTCAACTTTTTACAGGTACCATAAAACCCCAAAACTAGTTTGCTTTTGCATAAATCGGTGGCCCAAATTATTGGAAATGCCTACTATCACCACTATTCAGTGACTAATAGGCAACCTTTGTTGTACTAAAACCACTAGAAAGCCTTTACACTTCCAATCTCATTTATGGCTTTCATATGCGGAGAAGATAATTAATAATCAAATAATAATTATCACAAGAAGGTAGAAAGAGAAAGATATCACACCACAAAGAAGAACAAGATTTACGTGATTCGGCCTAAGTTTACGTCTACCGGCAATCAAACAAAGTATTTCCATTGTCAAAAAAAAGATGTACAAAAGCTACAAACAATGGAGATCATATTCTCCAATCTTACCTAATACAAATAAACCACAAATCCCCGTGCCCACAAAACCAAGACTCACATGCAATTCAAAACCCCAAGTTTTCTCTCTCTAACTCACACGCACAAAGGGATCCCAATTCTTAAAAAAACCCCACACGTCCGAAAGATCTCTCACCTTTTTATTCTCTCACTCATCAATTATAACTTACATATTATTCTTACCTAATTTCCTACTTAGATTAGGACTCTTCTTTTTCTTTGTTTTATGATTTTAGAGAATAATACAAGTTTCCAAAATAAGTGACTTTCCTAAAACAAAAGAAAAGTAATATAGGATCTTATTGAGAATCGACCAAACCAAGTTTCAATAGTTAACTTTAATTGCAACTGTAAATTGAGCCAAAACCCAGCAATCTCTACCTTGGCGAGATTTGCAAACCAACAATAATTCTCCACCTTGACATGAAATCTCATGCCATTTAAATATGGAAAATAAAATCGAGCATCTTCAATTTTAACTTCAAAACTGCCTTGAAATGTGCCCACTGACTCCATGCTCCCTGGAAGTGCTAAATTGCCAATACATCCGAAAGTGCCAAACTACCAATGCACCTGAAGTGTCAAACTGCTAATGCACCTGAAAGTGCTCAAATTGCTAATGCACCCGAAAGTGCTCAAATACGCCTCATATGGGTCAAGTCCAAACTATGTTGGAACTTAACCCTAGTGACCTCTCTAGCCAACAGGTCTGCAGAGTTATTTGTAGTACCAATCTTCATATCAACAACGGTGGCTGCTCCACCTAACACAGTGCTTCATTGTCAAAGATGCAAATTCTCACTTCTAGTGCCATTCATCACAACCAATGCCTCCATTACCAACTTGAGAATTCCACCTAACAAAGTAATTTTGAAACCCTTAGATTCCAACGAACCCAGAGAGATGAGATTTTTTCTCAAGTCTAGTATATACCGAACTGTTGTCAATACCTGAACCGTTCCATCATGTAGCTTCAAATGGATGTTTCCCATACTTCTTATATTACATGTATTATCATTTCCCATAAGAACTACTCCACCATCCAACTCCGTAAAATTGGAAAACCAATCCCGATTGGGACACATATGATAGGAACACCCCGAATCTAAAACCCACTCATCTGAATGACAAATAAATGACGAATCGATCAACACATATTTTGAACCATCACTCTCATCTACTACGTTCGCATCGAAAGTTTTCTCGTTCTTTTTCACCAAACTTAGATAGTCTTTCTTCCAATGCCCTGTACCATGACAATAAGAACACTCATCTTTTACAATTCTTCTACCACTCGCAACATCACTTATTTTTGAAAGAGACTTATCTCTTTTACTAGACCTTCTCCCTTCCGATCTGTCCCTTACTATCAAAGCTTCACCCGATGTGTCCTTATGTGTCTCTTTATCCCTTTTTTGATACTCATTATTTATCAAAGTGTTGGAAGCATTATCATATCTAATCTCTTCCTTCCCATATAACAAGGTGGTAATTAAATGTTCATATTCATCGGGAAGAGAATTCAACAACAATAGGGCCTTATCTTCATCATTAATTTCTACATCTAAATTTTGCAAATCAACTAGAATTTTATTGTAATCATTCAAATGTTCAGACATAGAAATACTTGATTGATATTGAAAACGAAAAAGTTTCTTCTTCAAATGAAGCCGATTCTCAATGCTCTTTATCATATGCTTATCTTCCAACTTCTTCCAAAGATCTTTTGCCTTTGTCTCCTTTATTAAGAAATATTTTTAATCTCTCGTAAGACACAATCGAATTATGCCACAATCCTGCTGATTAATCTTGTCCTAATCTTTCTTTGTCATTCCCTCTGGTTTATCTTCCAAAGCAATGTCCAATTCATGTTGGATCAACACATCTAACACTTCACACTGCCGCATCCCGAAGTTGTTTATCCTGTCAAATTTCTCAACTTCAAATTTTACATTTGAGATCGTAGAACTTTTGCACAGATTTATCGGACGAACCAACTCCCGACATTTTCACTCCAATCGTAAAAACCACTAACAACAAGCGAAAAGTTCTTGCGAAAGCAAAACGATGCCTAAGTCGAAACCTAGGCTTTGATACCAATTGTTGTGCAATAATCCCTAGAAAGCCTTTGCACTTCTAATTTCGTTAATGACTTTCACGTGTAGAGAAGACAATCAACAACCAAATAATAATTATCATAAGAAGGTAGAAAGAGAAATAGATCACACCACAAACAAGAAAAAAATTTACGTGATTCGGCCTAAGCCTATGTGACGACTCGACTTTCCCGTTCCTCAAGTACCAGAAAATCGGCTCGCCATAACACTGGTACATCCATACGAATACAGAAAGCAGAGTAGATGTTATAAATAAACTAATATCTAATATGACAAATAAAGAAATTTTTAATTCTATACATAACCCAAAAATGAACCTAGAAGAACCATCGGTGATGGCCAATCCAACACCTAAACAATGATTCCCAATAATGGTTCCCAAAACATATGCACAATATGCAAACTCTCATTAAATACAAAACCTTCAATGTATCGGGCTCAAAGCCCATAATGCAACTACATCTAACTCAAAATAAACAGAACTATACCGAGTTCGAAATCCCACGTCTAAGGGAAGAACTTGCCAGGAGGGATATCCGACTCTTCCGCCGGGTTGTAGTCCGGATCACTCTCAAAACCTTGGTCCTTAGTAGAGTCTACACCTATGATATATAGTCAGGGTGCGCTAACATTCTAAGCTCAGTAGAAGAAAACTCAATCTCAATTATATCATATAAGAACAAACATGATTTCAAAAGATTGAAATCGAAGCATATGAATTTCAAAACAGATATTCAAAGCAGATTAATTGACTGAATTTCAAAGACTAAGTTCGGATGCAAATTCTCATTTTCATGTTCTATAAATTGAATTCAAACAAATAAGGATTTCAGATGGTTTCAGATTCTTATTTATTCTTAGTTAGTACATGCAATGCATCTCTTATTAGTGCCTTAAATCATAACTTAAATCAATCTCCCAACCAACTATAGCTTGGAAACATGAGATTTTACAGATGGGAACCCCTACCTGACCATCATCGTTCAATGAACAATTAGGATTTTTTAAAGATCTAAAAGTAGGAAAATTAGGATTAGGGGTGTACTCTGCATGATTATTACAATCATGGATCGTATGAAGATCAATATTGCATTAATCTTCCACCGATTCTAGGAAACTAATTTGAGTTTAAATCTGCTACGATTCAAATGCTGCCAATATTTAATGGGTTGAGCAATGAAAGCCCATATTCTCATTTGACTGACTTCCTTAGCGCGTGCACGATGTTTAGGGTAATAATGTGTCAGATGAAATAGCGAAGTTGAAGTTTTTTTCCTTTTCTCTTAGGGATAAGGCTAAGGTCTGATTCCTTTCATTAGAATTTGGGTCTATAACAAGTTGGGATGAGCTGCAAAGGAAATTTAAAAAAAATATATTTTTCAACCAGTAAAACCAATGAAATGTGTCAGAAAATCCTTATGTTTGCCCAACAACTTGGAGAAACATGATAAGTGTTGAAAAATATTAATATTTGACCCCTTAACTTATAGATTATTGTCCGATGAAAGTTATTTAATATATTTTGTATAGTTTTAGTGATTTACATGTTTGGAGATAAGTTGAGCATAAATAGCCCAAGAGTTAAAAAAATAACATCAAATCTATGCAACCTTGGATCATTTAGAACTTATCCCGACTTGCAGCTCAATTTTGACCTTTAAAATATCGGATTCATAAAATTACTATTTCACCTAAAGTTGTAAAGGTCGTTATCTTCTTTCCAATGCCGCAAGAATCGTATCAATCCGAGTTAAGAGTAAAAAGTTAGGCTAAAATACCGAGGTTGTGTCTGTTGAAGAGTTGGGCCAAATTTCACAAAAATATGAGAAAATCGATCGATCGATTTTCAGAAATGAATGATTGATTTTTGGACTGATTTTTTATGTTTTTTAGTCCCGAAATTAGTCAAAATTGGGGAAATTTTTTTTTCAAAAAAACTCTATAAAAGGTAAAGTTAGAATTAGGATTAGGGAGCTCTCTCTCTCTTTATGTATATTAGTTTTTAGTCTTTTTTTTATTCTTTTTATCATTTTTTAGCTTTTTAGAAGATAGAGTAGCAATTATTTTTTAAGAGAATCACAGCGCGTTGATTAAAGCTACCTTGTGGATCAAGTTAGAGACTCAAATTTGGTATTTTTAATGAATTATTTTCAGTTTATTTCATTTATTTGCAATCTTTACATTGAAATGTATAGCTAAAATTATAGAGATTTAGGATCTAATGAATCTCATCTAAGGGATTCATCCATGAATTTAGATGTGGTTGGAATGTTAGTAGATGCCTATGTGATTTTCATGCTTATATACTTTTGCCATTTTCGGGATTTAATCATTAATCCGAGATATGGGAACTAGTCATGATTTTCCCATGATTTAATATCTCTGAGTAGGTACCCTAATCTTGATTTTCATGTAAAAATCAGAGTCATTAATTCGTTGTGATTAGATTTATTTTTAATACAATGAATGTTTTGGTTCTTTTCATTCGTGGATTTGGAAAAGTATTACCTTAGATTTTTATATTGATTTAATTATTTTAATCTTCCATAAAGGTTTAATTGATTTTAATCTTTATGTTATTTTTCGTCTCTAATATTCCCCTCTTTAGATCTGACTCATGGATGATAATCAAGGATGGGAGGATTTAATATCCTAAACCTCGCCTCTTTTTCTTTGATTAATATTATCATGTTTAGTTTATTCTTGTTTTACATTCATCAAACTTGTTCGGCTAGATTAATATTGTGATAATTCTAGGGAATTCTGTGATTAGTAGTTATTCCTTTCTAAAAATCTATTTAAAATCCTTGTGGGAACGACCTCGGACTTTGCACTCGTTTACTACGGTATGATTCATGCACTTACGAGTATTACACATTTAAATTTCGCAACAAAACATTCCACGAATGTTGGGATAGATTCAAGGACCTGCATCGAAAATGTCCACATCATCAAGTCTCCAAATGGCAGCAAGCCCAAAGCGTTTACAATGGACTAGTTCCAGAAGAAAGGCGCATGATTGATGCGTCATGTGGTGGTTCGTACATTGTGAAAGATGAAAGAAAAATTTGGGCGTTGTTTGAAAATCTATGAGAGAATTCCATGCAGAGTGTGACATTGGGTCGCGCACCTGTTGAAATATCATCCAGACCCATACAATCACTAAAGCAGGACTGTATGAGGTCAACAATTCATCTTATTTATCTAGCAAGGTGGATGTGTTATCGCACCAAATGAATATGCTGCTGGCACCTTCTTAGTTGTCTCAAGCTTCAGCTATTTCCAGCATATGTTCCGTGTGTCATCACATGGGTCATAATGCTAATGAGCTCCCAACCACCCAAGTGTTTCCTGATAATTCTCAGGAATAAGTTAATATCATTCACTCTTATGAAAGGAAAGATAGGAATCCGTTCTCTAATACATACAACCTAGGTTGGAAAAATCATCCTAATTTAGGATGGCATGGATCTAATCATGCAGGACTTGTCAATCAACACTCTTGAATTAATGTTCAAAGTGGACCACCAGGTTGTTGTCAAGCTCCTAATTCTGATTTTCGCCAAAATCAGAATGCTCATCATACAGATGCACCTATCTTGCGAGGTTATGATTTTGAAGACAAAGTTTTGACTGCCCTGCAAACTCTTCAAATTCAAGCACAATCCATAGCTGAGTTGGAAGATCAGATCGGACAATTAACTAACTCTATAAGTCGAAGGGAAGAAGAAAGTCTCCCCTGTCAAATTGTCCATGAAATCAAGGATCTTCTGGTGAAGGCCCATCTACAGGCACCACATTAAAGCAGATACTGTCTTGCGAAGTCGTCGCATGATAGATAATCATGTCGGGACACCTTTCGAATCTGATGATTTGGTGGAGCAGGAGTTTCAGAAAAGTGATGGAAAGAATTCTCTTGTTAGTAAAGACGATAGTGAAAAAGTCGAGTTGACAAAGACTTCATCACCGAAGAACAATTCTCAGGTGCTGAAGGCACCCTTTCCTGAATGCCTTACCCCACCTTCAAGGTTAGGAAAAGGGCATTCTAAGATGGATGATGTCATAGAAATGTTTAAGCAAGTAAAAATGAATCTCCTTCTGTTGAAAGCGATAAATCAAGTTCCAACATATGCCAAGTTTTCAAAAGACTTGTATACGCAAAAGAGAAAATCTCGTACCCACGTGTCTAAGAAAGTGTTTTTGACCAACCAGGTCAGTTCGATTTTGAAACTTGATGCCCCACCAAAACTTAAGGACCCCGGAGTCCTAACAGTTTCATGCGTGATAGGGGGTAGACGATCAACAAAGCACTTCTAGACTTGGGAGCCAGTGTGAAATTAATTCCATAATCCGTTTACAAGTAGTTAGGCCTTGGGAAACTGTAACTGACCTCTGTAACTGACCTCTGTAACTCTTCAATTAGCATATAAGTCCGAGAGATGACCAAGAGGAATCATTGAAGATGTCCTTGTAGGAATCGATAAATTTTTCTTTCTAGTGGACTTTGTCGTATTGGATATGGAACCAAAGTTGAATCCTAACAATCAGATACCCATTATCTTGGCACGTCCATTTTTGGCAACTGTTAATGCATGCATCAATTGTCGAACATGAGTTATGGTTGTTTCATTTGGAAACATGAAAGTGCGGTTGAATGTGTTCAATGCAATGAGTCAATTGTCGATTGATGAAGAAGCTTATTGCTATTTTATTGATCAAATTGATAAGGTGGTGGACGATGATCTTCCCTCATTGCTAATAAAAGAAGAATTTGAGTCCGCATTGTTGGTTATTTATGAGGAAAAGGATAGTTCAGAGCCATCATCTGAGGAACTGAATACCATATCAACGTTTCAAGATCCTCATCCTTGGAAGATGAAGGTTGAACCTTTAACTGTTTCCAAACGGCCTAG
This sequence comes from Chloranthus sessilifolius, assembly GCA_021018995.1. Taxonomy (NCBI): domain Eukaryota; kingdom Viridiplantae; phylum Streptophyta; class Magnoliopsida; order Chloranthales; family Chloranthaceae; genus Chloranthus; species Chloranthus sessilifolius. The sequence continues at coordinate 23,179,770 of CM037597.1, read as the reverse complement.
AATGAAACCATCCATCGAGGAATCGCCAACCTTGGAGTTGAAGCCTCTACCTACTTCACTCAGATACGCTTTTTTGGGACCTACTGAAACACTTACTGTGATCATATCATCAGCATTATCCCAAGAGCAAGAGAGTGAATTAGTAAAGGTTCTAGTTGATCATGGAAGAGCAATCAGATGGACCTTGACGGACTTGAAGGGACTCGACCCATTCGTGTGTATGCACAGGATTCATCTAGAAGAGGCAAGCAAACTATCTCAACGACGGCTCAATCTGAATATGAAGGAAGTAGTTCTCAAGGAGATCATTAAACTACTTGATGCTGACATCATCTAATCGATCTCTGATAGTTAATGGGTGAGCCCGGTGCATATTGTTCCTAAGAAATCTGGAATAACGGTAAAGGAGAATGTTGAGGGAGAATTGATTCCTATTTGCGAAAGTACAGGATGACGAGTATGCATCGATTATCGTAAATTAAATTTCATAACATGAAAAGATCATTTCCCCCTTCCATTCATTGACCAAAATTTGAAAAAATTGGCAGGACAAGAGTTCTACTATTTTCTTGATGAGTATTCAGGGTACAATCAAGTACATGTATTTTCGGCTGACCAAGAGAAAACTACTTTTACATGTCCTTATGGAACTTTTGCTTATCGTGGAATTTCATTCGGATTGTGCAATACTCCAACCACCTTCTAGTGATGTATGTTAGCCATATTCTCTGATATGATTGATAAGTTCCTTGAAGTATTTATAGATGACTTCTCTATTTTCGGAACGACATTTGAAAAGTGTCTCTATCATCTGACAATTGTTCTACAATGTTGTGAAGATTTGAGTTTGGTCTTAAGCCAGGAGAAAAGCCACTTCATGGTCCAACAAGGAATTGTCCTAGGACACATTATTTTTAAAAAAGGTATCGAGGTCGATAAAGCGAAGGTCGACCTGATTGCTAATCTGCCGCTCCTTAAGTCCATTCGCCAGATTCGATCTTTTTGGGTCATGTAGACTTCTACAGACGATTCATCAAGGACTTTAGTAAGGTGGCAAAACCGTTATGCAATCTGCTGGGCCAAGATGTCCCATTTCATTTTGATGACGCATGCATGGATAACTTCCTTAAATTGTGAGAATTGCTCTCGATTGCACCGGTTATAAAGCATCCAGATTACTCGCTCCCTTTTAAGATCATGTGCGGTGCATATGATTATATGATAGGAGCAGTGTTAGGGCAGAGAGTTAATAAATTACCTCATGTAATTTATTATGCAAGCAAAATACTGATTGATGCGTAATTAAACTATACCACAACTAAGAAGGAATTACTTGCAGTGGTATATCTGCTCGATAAGTTTCGCTCATATCTTCTGGGTTCAAAGATTGTGGTCTACTCGGATCATTTAGTATTGAAATATTTGCTATAAAAAAAAGATGCAAAATCAAGGTTAATTCGGTGGATTTTACTTCTCTAGGAATTTCATTTTGAAATTCGTGATAAAAAGGGAGTGGAAAATGTAGTTTTTAATCATTTGTCCCAAATCTTACTTGAAGTGTCATCTCGATCATAGCCTGTTCGCGGTACCTTCCATGATGAACAACTTTTGGGAATAGAAGTGACAACAATTAAACCTCCGTGGTATGCCAACACCGTTAATTACTTCGTTACTGGGCAAATTCCTTCACAATGGAATAAGAATGATAAAGATTTGTTCTTCTCTCAAGTGAAGAGCCCTTTTTTGGATGAGCCTCATTTGTTTAAATTTTGCTCCAATCAAGTGATTAGACGATGTGCACCAAAGGAAGAACATTCAAGCATTTAAAATTTTTGTCACTTAGGAGCGTGTGGAGGAAAATTTGGGGGGCGTGAAACTGCACTCTAATTCCTACAAAGCATATTTTACTAGCCTTCCATTTTTTGAAACAAGATGAAGCATTGCAAGGAGTGTTTGCACTGCCAAAAATTGGGTAATATTTCAAGAAAGGATATTATGCCGTTGCAATTGATCTTAATTGTCGAAGTCTTTGATGTTTGGGGGATCGATTTCATGGGTCCATTCCCCCCGTCTTTTGGTTGTTTGTATATCCTCGTAGTTGTTGACTACGTGTCAAAGTGGGTGGAGGCAATAGTCACCCGATCTAATGACCACAAGGTAGTCGTCAGTTTTCTCAAAGAAAATATTTTTAATCGATTTGGGACACCACATGCCATTATCAGTGATGGTAGATCTCATTTCTGCAAACACTACTTTGCATCATTAATAAAGAAATATGTTGTCACAAACAAAGTAGCAACACCATAACACCCATAGACAAGTGGCCAAGTTGAGGTATCCAATTGAGAAATTGTGCGAATTCTAGAGAAAATTGTACGACTGGACAGGAAAGATTGGTCTCTACGTCTATCTGACGCGTTATGGGTGTACAAGACAGCGTATAAAACATTAATTGGAATGTCACCCTTTAGACTTGTGTTCGGAAAGGCTTGTCAACTCCCAATTTAGTTAGAGCACAAAGCATTCTGGGCAATTACAAGGTTTAACATCGACATGCAATCAGCAGGATCTAATCGTCGCTTATAATTAAGCGAGTTAGACGAGTTACGATATGATGCATATGAAAATGCACGACTCTATAAAGAAAGATTAAAGAAACTACACGATCGGTTGATCTCTCGAAAGGAATTCCACCCAAGACAGAAGGTTTGGTTGTTCAATTCTAAATTGAAACTTCACCCCAGTAAGTTGTGTTCACAGTGGGACGGACCATTTCAGGTCACCTTCACTTTGGCTCATGGTGTTATTGAAATGCAGGATCTCAAGGATAATTGGGTACTCAAAGTAAATGGATAGCAGCTTAAACCTATATTTGAACCTTTAACTGAATTGTTCATTGAAGCGATTGACCTCATTGATCCTTTAGTCTGAGAGTGCATTTGGTCGAGCTGATGATAGTTAAACTCAGCGCTTTCTGGGAGGCAACCTAATTTGAATTGTGAAATACTGTTAAAAAAAAAAAAATAAAAAAAAATTTATTATTATTATTATTATAAATTCAAGGAGAAAGTTCGACCACGAATTCGCGGCTACGAGCTCTAATCTCGTGGCAATGAGTTTGACCACTCAAAACTTTCCGCAGCACTTGTTCGTGGCCACAAGTTGGGCCTTTAAATCTTGCAGTTACACTTTCGTGGCCACGAGCTTGAAATTGTGGCCACAAGTTTCACATTTCCTTCTTAAAATAGTGGCGTGGGTCCCATTTTCAAACCGTTCTTCCCTCTCACGCATCCGTACCCTTCGTTCTCTTCTCCGCCTTCATGTTTTCCATACTTTTCAATGGCGAAACACACGGTGGTACTTCCCTCGAAGCATTACCGCGAATCGGCTCCTCCGTCTTCTCCGCGACCACCACACCGGACTACCATTGATTCGAGGTTTGTGGAGAAGAAAATGGTGTCGGAGGTCTTGTTCGACATCTCATATTTGGAAAAGGTGCCGGAAATGAAAGTCGAGCTCGATATCATCTGAAAAGCCGGCCTTAAAAATCTCCTCGCCCCTCCTTCCGAGCCGATGTATCCGCATTTGGTGCGCTTGTTCTACCAAACTTTGGAGTGGATTGAGACGCCTGCGTCGCCGCAGTTCTAAAATTCACCATTGATAGTGTCCCATTCACCATATCACCGTCCGAGATTGCTCGCATTTTGGACTTTGAGATTCAATGGCTGCCTGATAGCGGCCTCGCGATGCAGATTCCAGAAATCTTAACGGGTGGCCGTCTCGTAAAGAACGGCAAGGCAATCAACCATACATTTTTGTCCGACCCAATAGTCTTTGTGGACTCCGTGCCTTTTCAAGAACCTTTTCCCCATCAATCATGGCCAACAACGACTGATGACTTATGCAGTTACTCTTTACTGTATCTTCTTGGAAGTATGGATCAGTGTGTCTACATTGATGGCCGAACATATGTTGTGTTTAGTAGTTGTTGACCATGATTGATGGGGAAAAGGTTCTTGAAAAGGCACGGAGGAGCTCCTTTTCCGTGCCTTGGTTTCCAACTCTTTCCCCGATAGGGCTGGGGATATTTTCAATCAGCAGTGCTGGTGCAGGACCTTCGGGGGCGCAGGTGGTGCCTGGTCGAGTGACATCAGAGAGATTGGTGCGTAGTGATGTTTAGTTGTGTTTAGTAGTGTTAGTTGTGTTTTTCTATCTTCTAATTGTAGTTTATTTTCTTAGTTTCAGTTGTTAGGAGTCGATGTATGTGTGGACTGCAAGCCAACTAGTTAATTTAATTGTTTTTCATCTCCTGTGTGGCTTCCATTGTTAATTTGTGATCATTGCTCCTTATTTTGTTTTATGTGCATGATGTCTCTCACTTGTTCTTGGCAATAGGTAGGGAGAGTCAGTGTCTCAGTGAGAGCCCTGCTTCATCAAGTTTAACAATGGAGATGCTTTGTTGTTTAAATTTTTGTACAATGAGGATATTGCCCATCTTAGGTTTAGGGGTACATGACATGCTACTCAGTGTTATCTTTATTGTCATCACTTTGGATCCCTAAAATCCTATCTGTCTGAAATTTTTCAAAACCATCATATGCTATTTACCATAGTTTTCAAACTTTAATTAACCATGCATGTGAGTTTAGGGCTAGTAATATTGATGTCATACCATGAATATTTGTATCTTCGCTAATATAATTTAATGTAATAAATTAAGGATAATTTCGAAATTCATGCTTAAATCTCTTCGTACATATGCCATACTAAAATTAAGAAATCAATGAATTTGTCTGAACCTTGGATCATAGAATCTTAGTGGAGACTTAGACCCGGTGAGCTTTAGAGCCATCCTCCGTCCGTGATGAGCGTTTACGTAAATTCGGAGTCTTCTTTGAATACGAATCAATTCCACTTATTCTCATACATTTTGTTTGACTTGTGACTTTGCATGACACCAATTTTATATTATTGTGCTATAACGTATTGTATGCTCACTCAAGACAATTAGACATGATTACCATCTTTTGAGGATATGATCAAAGGCCATCTTTGGCTCGATTGTGCCTAAAATGCCTCACGTCATATACTTTATCTTTCTAGTACCCTTTTTGAGCCTATTGGAAAAATTTGTCTTTATATATTTTTCGATAAGTCACGTTCACCGTTAACCCTACACTATTTTCAAAAATATTTAACCTTACCCTTCTTATTTATGAGAAATTAGGAACAAGGGATAAGAATGAATGTCAAAAGAGTAAATGTAGGGATGTGAGTTGTGATGTTTACTAAGAATATATGGTGAAAAATTAGATGAAAAATGGAGAACAAAAAAGAAAAATTTGAAAAATATGAGGTGTGTCAAGAAAATGAAATCCAAAAGAGGAAAGGAAAAGAAAAGAAAGTTGAAAAATAGTGAGAAATTATAAAAGAAAAAGAACGAAAATAGAAAAATCAGAAGTTAGTTCATTTTTCCAATTTCTCAGAATTTTTTAGTCCCAACTTTCGTTTTTCTTCTTACCCCTTACTTGAGCCCCATTACAACCCTACAAAAGACCTTCATGATCCAATCTTGTTATGATAACTTCCTTGTGGAGAGTGGATATACGATCCGTATGATGCTTGATATGACATCCTTAGAATATACAAGTATCTTTCCTATGAGATTATCTTTTGTCCATTGATTACACCGTGTTTTCTTTTATCATGTAAGACCATTTTTATCTATTTTGTATCGATCTCTCGCATGTGTGTAAAATTAAATCATCAGAGTGATTTTGTTGAGAGAGTAAATCTTTGGTAAGGATTGAGTCGAGACATGAGATTCGATGATTCCTTGTTTGAACTAATTCTTATGCATAAATTATTTGAAAATTGGAGTGTTAAGTTGATTTGAATGGATACAGATATGATTGATATGACATTGAAATTTGAAATTAAGAATTTTCATGCTGAGTTGATTAATGGTTTTATATTTTAATGTTGTAAAGGCTAATGAAAACCATGTTTTTGAAAAACTCAATTTTGCCAATGGTTTTAATTTTTTTTTTGAGTTTATGGGGAACTTCACTGAAATCCCTTAGGAGGCACAATTCCTCCACTAGGGATCACCTAAGGGTTGTCACATGCACTAAATGTGATCGTGCTCCTTACGAAAGTGACTATTTAATTTATTTTAGGATATATATATATATATATATATATATATATATATTTAAAACTTTGCTTAAGGACTAGCAATACACGGGTTTGAGGTGTGATCAGTTTCCAAAAGAGACCGAATTAAGTACCTAAAGTAGTGATTTATGGTCATCAAACAAGGTCATTACTGACGATTTCTTTAGTTTAGTGAATTGGGGGCATATTGCATGTTATGAATAAAAAGCGTCTAAAGATGACAATAAACATAAATCCAAAGCGAAAGCAAGTGTCAGATAAAGAAGATGCCTCAAATGAACGAAAGACGTGACAAATACGAGGCCAGAGATACTTGGTGGTAAACAACAGGATGAGACTGCAAATAAAGAAATAAAATGCAGAGAAATGCAACCACAAACCAAAGCAAGATAAATTTCCTCCACGAGTTTGTCGCCACGAGCCTGAATTCATGGCCACGAGGTCGTTCTTGCGGCCATGAAGTAGGGAATAAAAAATGGGTACTGGAGCTGCTTCAAGTGTTTGGAAATGCTTACAGATGCCCAAAATTTCGTGTCTTTGTAATTAGCTTATAAATAGAACATTGTAATTAGGGTTAAGGATCTTTTTATCATCACTTTTTGAGAGAGAGAGATCTTCAATTCATAGTAAAGTATTATGTTGATGGCATTGGATTCATGTGTGAAGCGTAGATAAGAATTGAGAGGCTAAACCTCTTATTTAAGGAGGAAGCGATCCCTAGATGAGTAATTAACTTCTTTCAGTTTTATCATTCTTAGTGCAAATATTGAATCATATGAAATCATCTTGAGGAATGTTATGGTATCATTAAGTACTCATCTATTGTGACGTCCTGAATTTTTTTGATTTTCAAACAAGGCCGATTTCGTGTGATATTGACTGTTAGATAAGTGACTGTACACTGACGTATGTGTATCGGCTTAGCACCCAAAGGGTATCATTAGGTATTCACCGACGTACAGTGTATCGGCTTAGCACCCAAAGGGTATCATTAGGTATAAAAGCAAATGGATGAGATATTTCAGTTTCTTTTGCTTGGTTTGTTTGGAGAGAATAGAAAGGAAGAAGAGACGACTGTGTGAAGAGTGGTGTGTGCTTAAGTGGAGATTCAACGCAGACTACGTTTCGATTCAATTGCAAGAGGAATCAACGAAATTCGCTCTGAAACCCTCCATGGCATCTACTCTTGAAAAGCTTGTGATCGATCAAGGAAAGGTAAGCGAGGATGTGTAAATTTTGTGATTTGTGATTATGTTAAGCTCTAGTAAAGATATGATTGAAAATTGTGAGGTATAGGATCAAATTTTGAGGAAAAATGAGTCAGGAAAGAAGACGCCCATATGGCTGAGAATCTGTCAAAACCGATCGATCAATTTTGACAGGGCAGAGATGTGAAGAGTTTCTAGAGAAACCGATCAATCAAAATGGAATTCGATCAATTTGAGAAATCGATCGATCGAAATGGAATTCAATTGATCAATTTTGGAAACTGATCGATCAATTTGTAAACCGATCGATCGGATGTGATGACAGAGAAATGCAAATTTTCTGAAGAAAGCCAAATTGGGATTCGATCGGTTTGGGATTCGACCGATCGATTTGGCCTATTTATGAGCTCTTTCTATTTTTGGTAAAAGGACTCAGGGAGACTTTAGACTTCCCATTTTCGTCACATTTGACGTATAGGACGAGCTTTGTTGTGTTCTAGGTCGAGATCAAGGATGCGTGATGTGAAGGTTGCCTTGAAAAAGAAAAGCTTTATTTTAGCTTTGAGTTGAGGTAGGGAAAATTCCATACCATGTGTATTTGATACAACTAGCATGAATATTATGATATGATGTGTGTGTGTGTGTGTGTGTGTGTGTGAATAGCTTTGTACATGGATTCAAAATATGAAAGCTATATGTGTGTGTGTGTGTGGACTCCAAGACTTTGGTCATGTGTGTGTGTGAATTTTAAGACTTAAACTTCAAAATTAGTTATAAAATACCACATTTCACGGTGATAAACTATAAGTTAGAATTACATGATAATATAAGGTTCATATGAAATAAACTCTTTGTGCTCCAGTACGGCAGGATATCCGTTCATTCTTACCGATCTGCGATAACTTTCGTTCGGCACAAGTCTCCCTCATACGAAGGGGCTTGAGTATCATGAAAACGGTTCATTGAATGACGATGGTTGGGATTTCCATCGGAATATATGTGATTCTCAATGTTATATATGCTTGAGATTGTATTTAAGTGATCAGTTTAAGTTTTCTTCGTGTTATAAGAAAAAATTTAGAAATCATGTGATCAAACTTTGAAATCTGCAATTAAGATTAGTTTTGCTTAAATTCAAACACCTTTAAATTGTGATTATTTATTTGAAAAGTATGTTCAAATTATCTCATGAGATATATGTGTGATGTGATGATATGCATGCTATTGATGATTCCTTATTGACCTAAGACTGTTAGCTCACCCTTCGACTATACGTCACAGGCATAAGTTTAGACGTTGATACTGATGACCTTGAGCTTGATGGCTCAAAGTACATTCCGGAGGAGGAGACTGAGCCCCCTCCTAAGGAGTTCTTCAAGTGTGGACTGTGGTTTGAGACAGATATAGTTTTTTTATGATTTGTTTGTAGGGCTTGGTACGTCCAGCCACCTTTGTATTGTATATTGATTGTAGTACATAGATTTTGTATTGTTTTATGAACCACTGTTTTGGTAACGGTCGGTTGTCACCGGTGGTTCGTTTCGATTCTTTTGTCCATGGAATTAGAACCGTCTTTTATCATAGTCATTGATATTATCATATATAGAATTAGATATTTAAATTTCCTTATGATGACTCTATCTGCTTAGTTAGAAATATCTACTTTGATTTCTGCTTTGTGTGGATGTACAAAGTGTTCCATTCGGGGATCGGCCTTATCAGCGATCCGACGGTCCGAGTTTCGTGGTTAGGAAATCCGGGCTGTCACAGTTGGTATCAGAGCCCTAGCTTTAGAGATTTCTGACAGATCTTAAGCTTAGACCATGCGTTTAAGATTTTGTCTGAATATAGGGACTGTCTGCTAATGAAACTTTTGTTTCATGTTTGCAAAATGTTATGTCCACTAGAGGTAGCGGTAGACTAAGGGGCAGTCATGGATGGAATTTGAGAAGTGGTGACGAGATTCCCACTAGTTCAAATAGGATTCCACTTGGTGAAAGAACTATTTCAGAAAGGATTATTCCAGAAGAAAGAGATCAAGAGAGAGTAGAAAGAGAGAGAATGGCTCAGGCTATGGAGGCTGTGGTCAATACAATGGCACAACAGACGCCGTTGATAGCTGCTCAGAATACTCATAATCATCAGCAGCCACCTCCACCTACACCATCCAATTTTGTAGAGTTTAGGAGGATGAGACCTCCGAGCTTTTACGGTCAGACAGATTCGCTTGAAGTGGAGAAATGACTGAATCAAATAGAGAAGCTTCTTCAGAGATTACAGTGTATCGAGGAAGAGAAAGTGAGTTGGGCTTCTTTTCAGTTAGAGGGGGAAACCGACCCTTGGTGGAAGTCGGTATTGAGGATTAGAGAGCAGGATAATCCCGATGGGATATGGACTTGGGAAGAATTTGTCGAAGTGTTCAACAAAGAATACTTTCCCAAGCAAGTAAGAAGTTAGATGACAGTGAATTTTATGAACCTGGAACAAGGAGGAATGCCCGTACGGGAGTATGGGACGAAATTTACTAGATTGTCAAGGTTTGCTCCGGAGTGTGTGGCCACAAAGTTGACGAGGGCCAATAAGTTCGAACGCGGCTTAAGGCCAAATATACGAGATCAAATTTCAGTATTGGAATTGGAGACGTATGGAGCTGTAATGAGTAACGTGCTGGTTGCCAAAAAGGATATAGAAGACATGTACAAGAGAGGGACCAACAGAATAGGAGCAAAGCAGGTCAAGGGAGATCGGGTAACTATGAATCGGTTAATAAAAAGCTGAGATTTACAGCACAAGTTGCAAGGCAACTTGCCCAGACCACTTATTCTAGGCTACCTATGCCTATTGCAGTTAGACCCTTCTGTTCAGATAGCCCTTGTGACGACCCGACTTTTCCAATCCCTCAGGTATAGGAAAGACCGATTCGCCAACCTATCGAATAAACGATAAGCCGGACAAATAGGGCACATATAAGAGTATAGCGTAATAAATATCCATAGCTAAAATAAATACGGAAGCAATTAAAAATAAAGAACCACCGATGATGGTCGACCATCATCGAAACATGGCTCATAACAGAAATCAACGTCAAATATAAAACTATGGTATCCAACTAAAATGGGCCCACAAATTCAAGTCTAACTCTCACCACAAATAAGAAAATCAGTAAGTTCTATATCGAAAACTCCTCAGAGGAACCTCAAGCTCTTCCTCAGCACGTAGTCGATCACCTCACATACTCGAATAGCCACGCCAATTCTCGAACTCGTGACGATAGTCGAGTGAGCAAACGAACAAAGCCCAGTAGAAGAAAGACATCTACGGCATTTTACTTTAGCTAATATGGTTTCAAAACAAATATCGGTATATAGCTTGTCAAACATATAAGCAGATAGTAAACTGTATTTAGGAGCCGAAAGCATATGTAAGATGTATTTCTAGATGTGTGAAAACAAGCCAAGAATGTATGCAAAGGTTTCAAAGGTCTTAGTTTCTCTAACTTCTATATGCAAAGTTCAGTAATTCATGACTTAATCCTCAACTTAAAATACCTCCCGGGTAAACTATATCTCGAGAGCAGGAATATAGCTGATGGGAACCCCTACTTACCATCGTCGTTCATGAACCCTTTTTCAGGATGCAACAAGCCCCTGCGTAATGAGGGAAACTTGTGCCAGGAAATTGTTCAGAAATTTTTGAGGGGTCGTTCAGGTCAATCATAAAACAAATGCAGATACTAATATAAATCAGATGCAAGTCTCTTATACATAGTTCAGGTTCTTGATTTCAGATTTTCAGAGCTTAAGCAGATTCAGGTTTCAGGTAGATTTAGATTTTCAGTCATCCATATCAATTTCAGTTTACAGATGTGATTTCAATGGCATACGTAAGTTCAAAGATTTTAATTCAAAACACTACGTGAAAAACATAAGAAAACCACTTTTGAAATGTCCAATAGAACCACTGCCTTAGTAGTAGTATCATAATCAACACTCAAAAACAGCTGTTTAATTAATTAAAATAGTGGTTTAATTTATTAACCATAATCTAACGCTATAAGATATCGGGCCAACCAAATCATATTCATTTTTATGTTTACTATTCTGAAACCAGCTCCTCCCCTCTCTGGCTCTCCTTCGAAACCCTAGCCTCCATCTTCCTCTTCTCTCTAATGAAATCCGATGGGGGATCTACGATGGAATTTTCTGGCAAGTTAGGGTTTCGAGTTCGGAGCGGTGAGGGCGGAGAAAGCAAGGATCGGTGAGACCGGAGGAGAGAGCGGGTGATGGGTTTTAGAGAGCATCCACACCATGCTCCGCTAATCTGACCGTTTCTCATGGACGAGATCATCACTGGGAGTTTCGATCTTCTTTGGCTAAGTTCATCAACTCGACTAAAATCTCATCTTCTCGATCGATTGCTCATCTTCTATGATCGGTTTCTCATCTCGTAAATTAGGGTTTTATTTTCTATTTTCATAGTTTTAGCATTTGTTATTGATAAAGGAAATAGATTTTAGGTTTTGGATATTTTCTTTTCTTTCACATGACTATCATATAGATCATTTTCCATATGCTTTTGTTTGGAGAATCACATTGCAAAGTTAAGCTTGGAGTTTTGGAGAACGTTAGTGCCATTGCAAAGTTAAGCTTGGAGTTTTCTGCAATTTTTAAATTTTTTTTTTTTTTTTTTTTTTAGTTTTTTAAAATCTATCTTCATCCTCTATTGTCTATTAATGGAGGTCAAATGGAGATAGGATTTAATCATAGGGTTTGGGTTCCCGAATGAGTTTGGGTTTCTAATCTATGATGTGTGGATTTCTTAATGTGGTTATAAAATAAATAAAGAAATGCAAGATCTTAATCTTCTCTTGCTCCTCTGTTTTTCATAGATTGCACAAATCTGAAATGATTTCAGATTGCTTTTAGATTCCCAAAAGTAGGATGCCAGAGATCAATTTTCTTTGCTGATGATCTTGATGTTGTAATGCGTGGTTCCTAAAAATAGGTATGCTGAACTCTTAAAATTTTAGGGAGGATTTATGTCTTGCATTACAGGTGTTTGCTAATTTTCTAAAAGAGATTTTGTGCAAGTGTTGAGTGTTGTTTAGCTAAAGGTTAATTTAGTTAGAGTTTATTTATTTTATTTTTTCTTTTGTTAAACTTGAAATATAAGACCAGGATTTTTCAGGCGATGCTTTGGTTGAGTTCAGAAGTGAAGTAAGAAAATTGTCCTTTCACTTTTTTGTACTCATTAAATTTGACTTTTTCTTGCAAGAATCACAGCTAAATTGTGATCTTTCTCTTTGAAGATTTTTCCTCGATTGAATCATGGTTTTCTGAAAAAAAATATTGCAGTTTCTTCAATTTTCCATAAATATCGCAAATTATTCGCCATTAAATCAGTTTTTTTTATTCACCACTTTTTATATTTTTTCTTATACTTTCCTAATTTTATAGTATTTTTTTTTGCCTATTTTTAAGGCCTCTTTGGACAAATAGAATCCACAAAAATTGTTCCCTCTAAACGTTAATATGAAAAAGAGGTATTTCCTACTTTTGTGTGATGGTCATTTTAACGTTAAATTATCTCTCTCTCTCTCTCTCTCTGTTTTATATATATATATATATATATATATATATTGACATCTTTTAGTTATGTTCTATCTATTTGATTTAATGCCTTTCTTGTTTAATATCAGGTGCGAATTATGCGCAGATTGCGTCATCCAAATGTTGTTCTTTTTATGGGTGCTGTAACGCGTCCTCCCAACCTCTCTATTGTCACTGAGTTTCTTCCAAGGCTTTTATTTATATTTTTTACTATAAAAAAATCATATAGTATTATGTGCTTTAAAAATGGAAGAATTAAGATCTTCTAACTACATATCTTGTTTCCCACTGCAAAGAAACAACCTCAACAAAAATATGCGGAGATGCTCCAAATTAGCAAAGAAACAAGCTCAGAAATATATAGGTATGCAGGCCTTCGCTTGCAGTGAATTTTTTTATAAGAGAGGGTATATGCCCTATGCAGTGTTTATTTTTAATGGTATATCTGGGTACTTATTTTTAAAATAGTACCCTATTTAGGGTTGGAGTTAATCTTAGTTTCACTTTTTAAAAATTTAAGTAAATGCAACTCTTGGAGAACTTGGGTGATTCCTCGGGTAACTTGGTTTTATGAAGAAATCAAACTATTTGCCACCTTAAAATTGTACTAAACTAATTTTTATATGAAAGCATGTAAAAATGAAGGACACTTGTAAAGCATATTTTATATCATGTATTTTTTTGCATTCCCATAGTTTTTTTTGGCGTATTGCAGTTCATATTTCCTTTTAACTATACCAAGCTTATTGCTGGTCTGACAGAAAAAGTCGAGAACGAAGTAGTTCCTATTAGCCGGATCGATGATGCACTGAGAAGGATTTCACAACGGTATTGATTTTGAGAAACCCAGACCTTTAGAAGGTGAAGGTATTGAATTGTATCATCTATGCTTGATATCTCCTGCTAACCTGGTTTTCCTTATGCATTAGCAGCAGTCTTGAATATGATAAGATCTTTATCCATTGACATTTTTCTTGCTTTTCTTTTCTGATGTCTTCTCCCAAATATATATATATATATATATATATATATATATATGTCATTTGTCATGTTTGGAAGAGTAGAAGCATCGTTAGATGTAACGGAGGATCTTTCAATGAAGACATCATTCTTCGTGATAGTATTATCACCATTTGCTCTTGTGCAGTGGCTGGCCGATCAGATTCTATTGGCCTCTTCAGCCTTCAAGGTATAAATGTGCAAATCTCTGTTAAGAAAGACAAGTCAGATTCCATGAATCTAAAACCAATTTATTGAGAACGATTTCTTCAAACACACTCACCATTGTAAGTTTGTAACTATAACCGAAACACAGCCTTAGGCTTCCGCATTCTACTACTCTTAGTCCGCATTCTACTACTCTTAGTCCTAGACACAGCCTTAGGCTTCCGCATTGCATTCTACTACTCTTAGTCCTCATTCTACTACTCTTAGTCCATCACCAATAATAAATCAAATATCTGATTTAATGGTATTTCTAACCTTCATAACATGTCTTCATCTCAAGAGAATTTAATTAGGAAGATGAATCAGAAGGAGATATGTATTTGGCATAACACCAATGAGCCCAAAGAGCCATTGGAATCTAAGTTTTAGAATAATTTTGAAAGTCTAGCATCATTCCAATATACAATGCGATGAAGCCTAAGACCTCCTTCATCATCAATAGGCTTGCACACTTGTTCCAACTGATGGGATAAAGGATTGTGCAAGAGAAGGTCCTAGATCTCTAAAGAAACCTAGAGAACATGATTTATGTTTCTTTGATAACTTGTCTAGGAGATAGAAAACATCGAGCAATGATGGATCCATATAGATCCGTCAATTGGTATCGAGCCTAGATTAGTCATGATTGATCAAAAACATTTTAGAGACCAAATCAAATCTCGCCTTTGAATCGGCGTTGAGATCGGGCGGAAGCAAGTGGGAGGCACTTTTGTTGTCACATGTTTTCTCCTTTGCTTTGGGGTGCTTCATCAAAGCCTTCGATATATAGTGAGATGATGCGAATATTTATGGATCCACCCCATATTTATTACAACCATATTTGCAAGCTGATGCGTGTTAATGTGAAACTTTGGTCCCTAATACAACAATGGGATACGCTAGTTAACTATTGCACTTGTGATATTTCGAATTGGGATGAGTTTCAATTTAACCTCGAACTGATAGAATTTTTAAGTTTTAATAGTGGCATTTCCTCTCAGCCTCAGGTTGTATACCAATATAAATGCATTAATTCTATATCTGACAGGGGATCAATGGGATTATGCAATATGAACAAAGTAAATTGACACATCATGTATAACAAAATGACAGTAAAATAAATATTTTCCATGTGTTTTCTAATCGATTATCAATAGGGCCTTATAAGCTTGTTGTTATGAAGGAGTTGATTTGCATCAATTGGTATCACAACCATTTTGTAATGGTTAACTAAAAAGTTCCATTGTTTACTTCATTCAATGTTGTAATGGTTAACTAAAATGCTTATCTCTGCTCTAGTAACAGAAACCATCATGGTGATTTCTTCTCTTAATTCATCTGCCAATTTGATTTTATATCATCAATGATAATTTATGATTTTTTGTTGATATTTTGCAGCTAATGTATTCCATCGTGATTTGAAGCCATCACTTTTAGTTTTTTTGTGCTCTTATTATGGAATCTGTGTGATTGTAAGATCTTGTATGTTATATTCATCTAGGTTTCTTCAGCCAGACATCTTACTTTGCTTTTGTTTTTTGAAGGAATCTCGAAGGTCAATCTGACTGTAGCTCTGAGAAGCCTATGATTTAGTCTATGATCGTTGGTTGAGATCGATTTTTTCAGTTGGCTTCATCCTTAATCAGGCAGCCCACCAAATTTCTCCTACCAACGAGGAGCAGCCATAATCGTGAATACCGCCAGCTTCATCCTTCACCTTCAATTTTGTTATAATTGGGCCACTAGACCGCCATCGATGACATAATTGGATTCACCGGACCCGCTTAATCACCAATCTTCCAACAATACCACTCACCGGAAATTTCATTGATGTAAGAAGTGATGCAAAGCATTGAGGAGAAAAGAATGAAACTGACCATTAAAGAGGCTGATTCAGGAGCAGTTTGGTCGATTGGGAGGCAGTGGAGGCCTGGGCAGATCTCAATCACTCTGAGCAGATCCTCGGGAGCACTTTTGAGATAAATAGTCAAGCTTATGTGGAGCTGTTTGGACCAGACCTAGTGCTATAAAGAGCTGTTAGGGGGCTGTTTGAAGCAAAGAATGGTAGAATCAGTAAGGGAACTCAACAAGTTGAAGATTTTGAGGACCTCACGTGATCACTTGAGACCCTCGGTGAGAGAGATGGTGGTTGAGTTTAAGAATGTTTTATTTTATGATAAGTCCTAAGTTTAAGAGTCTAGTAAAATAGGAAATGGAATAATAAAGCTTCTTTATTTATTGTTTAAAAAGTTCAAGTACAATGGGCTTCTATTATTAGAAATAAAATAGGATTGTTTTATTTCTTCGATATATTGTAACCCTAAAATTTAATGAAGATTAGCGAATTCAATTTTATGAAGAGATTTCTTTTGAGAAATAAATTTGCAGGATTCGAGGGTCTTTACTCTTCCTTGTTGCCCTGATTTACAATCACACTAGAGGAATTTCGAGGTCATTACCTCGGATCTCTGCAGTACAGATCTGAGATTTATCAAGGAACTTCATCCTCACAAACTCACTGAAATCAAGGCTTTTGAGCTTTGTGTGTTCGCCAAGAAGATCGCTTTTGAGGCTGATTTGTCCATTGATTTGAATCAGTTTGGAGACTGACATTGCCAAGAGTGCGTGATATTGTTGCTCCTCTTCTCTACATTACTTCTTCTTGTTGTAGCAAATTCTGTGAGTGAATTGTTTAATTCAGTTTGTCAGCTGTACCTACACGCCATCGTAGGTTTTTTTTTAATTACTTCTTGTTGTAGCAAATTCGACGTAATTTTTTTTTTTTAAAATTTTTGCATAAAAAAGCCACTGCCCTAAACAGTTGTAAAAAAAGGAGTGGTTTTATTTTACCACTATACAAGACAGTGGTTTATGAACTTCATAAACCACTGTCTTGTATAGTGGTAAAAAAAAACCACTCCTTTTTTTACAATTGTTTAGGGCAGTGGTTTTTTGAAAAAAACCCACTGTCAAAGACAGTAGTTTTTTGAAAAAACCACTATTTAAGGCAGTGGTTTTTTGGGCTTTTTCATGTAGTGAAATATCTATGCGAATTAAAATAGAATACTGTAAAGATGAGATTCTCCTACCAAAACTCGGAGTTATGCGAAGTCAAGCAAAGTCCTATTGATGGCCTCTCGCCCTCAATCTATATCACAATATATGTTCATGCATTAAGATAAACTCTAATTACTAATAATATAGACCTATTTAAGCGTTTCCTCAAAAACAAGTCAAAACAGGCAAGTTGCGCCAATCCTAGAATTTGACGTAATATTCTCATATATTTTTGACTATCAAGATGATTGATCCATGAGTTGGTCAAAACATAAAAGTTGTAGATTTTTCTATTAGCTTTCCAACGCAAAAAGAATCATCTCAATCGGAGTTCGGGATAAAAAGTTATGACTAAACTACCAAGGCAATGTCGAAGTTCGACAATACCTCGCTCGAGCGATGATAATAGCTCGCTCGAGCGATTTGATGTAACATTCTTATATATTTTTGACCATCAAGACAATTGATTCATGAGTTGGTCAAAACATGAAAGTTGTAGATTTTTCTATTAGCTTTCCAACGCAAAATGAATCGTCTTAATCGGAGTTCGGGATAAAAAGTTATGACTAAAATACTAAGGCAATATCGGAGTTCGGTGATACCTCGCTCGAGCGATGATAATAGCTCGCTCGAGCGAGCTACAGCGACGCGATTTCGCTGGTTTTCACCCGAATCGAAACCCATACATCCCAAAGTAAAACCCATGGCTAATCTAATGATTTAATCAAAAAGTTTAATTAAAACGTACCTTTAATCTAAGGATTCCTAAATTAGAAATGAGTCACACGAATGGAGCTTCGGAACGAAACCGACGGGTTTCCTCAACGATTCGCGCCGCGATCGATCCCACGAGTTCACAGAGACAACTCCAACACGCCCCCAATGATCTCAACCTCTCCCAATAGCCAACTACGAATCCAAGGTTGATTCAAGTTCTTTCTAAGGTTTAAGTGTTTTCAACAAAGAGGGTTCTAGAGAAGGAGGTTTTCTAAACCGATCTCCTACGATGATTGAAGAAGAGAGAAGACGGAGTTTCCCACAGTTGGGTAACTATCCTCTCTTAACAAAACCTAGTATAATACGGGAATACAATTCCTTCTTATAATAGGATTGCTCACAAAGTAAAACACACACACACACATCTTATGTATTATACACTTCTAATTTTAAAACTCAAGTCCGGTGTTGAGCGGCCACACCGAGGTCGGTGCAAACTTTCGCACGAGGGTCCAAATGGGCTCTAAATTAAAATCTGTCCGCACAATCACATCTAGATAAAAATTCAAAACAAATGGTGACGTCGGTTGCCGAGCCGAATACACACACAGGGTCAGTCTAACTCGGGTTCAAAATATGGGTCTTTACATTCTACCCTCCTTAGGAATTTTCGTCCTCGAAAATATACGGATAGCTAAACTGAACTGCGGTAAGTCCTTATCCTAACACCAGTATAAAGCAAAATTGCAACAGTCTAAAGGAACTTTGGTCGCGATGCGGTAGGCTTCACTAAGCACGCTTTCAAGGGTCGGGATCTGTAGTAACCTGGATGTACTGCGTGTGGCATCCCATACTGCCATAGAGGATTGCATCCGTACATGGATGCATAACTTCCCAAGTGTCACGTGCCTCGAAACATACTTCACCATGACACAAAACTAGCACACACACCTACCTCACCCTTTTGGTAATTATTTGAGCAGAAATTTCAGAAGTCAGAATCGAATACTTATTCAGAAGCATGATCACATGCCTAGTAACATGTTCTAACTGATAACACCGGTTCCAACAGACATACGGTTCTAATCGAGAATGAATAAATATGACATTTAAGATTTTATTGTGTGATCGTTATAGATATATATGTAAAGCATCGATGTTATGAACCAATTTAACATTGAAGATTTTGAAGAAATTCTCCCTTTTTTTTTTTTTTTTTTTTAAAGAAGCAAATTCAAGAATTTAAAGGTACGTATGGTTTTCTTACATAACTATACTTTACAATATACCTTCACTCGAAAAGTTATGGAAATTGCTCGCGAATCTCCGCTTCACGCTCCCATGTGGCTTCCTCTGAAGAATGGTTCCGCCACTTCACGAGTACTAAGGGAATGCTCTTTGCCCGTAAGATTTGTTTTTTACGATCCAAGATTCGTATCGGTTCCTCAACCAAGGATAGGTCTTCTTGGAGCTCAATGGGCTGGTAGTCCAATACGTGTGTCGGGTCCTTAACATATCTTCGTAACATGGACACATGAAACACGTTGTGCATTTTCGATAGCTGCGGTGGCAAGGCTACTCGATAGGCAACCTCGCCGACTCGGCCCAATACCTCGAAAGGTCCAACATAGCGCAGACTCAACTTCCCACGCTTCCCAAAATGCATCACGCCTTTTGTAGGAGAGATTTTGACAAATACGTTATCTCCCACCTTAAACTCAACATGGTTTCTTTTCAGATCAGCATAGCTCTTCTGACGACTTTGAGCAATGCGTAGTCTCTCATGGATTAATTGAACTGTCTCGGTTGTATTCTCCATGATCTCGGGACCTAAAATGAGTTTCTCACCCACTTCTTCCCAATTAAGCGGAGACCTGCACCGTCGTCCATACAAAGCTTCGTAGGGTGTCATGCCGATGCTAGCACTGAACTAATGTTGTTGGTCCCATGACCCCTGAAAATCCAACATGCAAGCACGTAACATATCTTCTATAATCTGATTCACCCTCTCAGTCTGCCCATCGGTCTGAGGATGGAATGCTATACTATAATCGAGCCTAGAGCCCATTCCTTCTTGAAATCGTTGCCAAAACTGAGATGTGTACATCGGGTCTCTATTGGATACGATACTGACCGGTATACCATGCAGCCTAACTATCTCCTTGATGTATAATTCTGCGAGCTTGTTGGCGGTATACGACGTATTATAAGGAAGGAAGTGTGCGGACTTAGTCAATCGATCCACAATGACCCAGATGATATTGTATTTTCTTAATGTTCTTGGCAATCCCAAAATAAAGTCCATAGAAATGGCCTCCCATTTCCACTCAGGTATCGGTAGTGGTTACCTTGATCTGCCGGATTCGATGATCCACCTTTACTTGTGACACACAAGACATCTCGAGACATACATGACATCTTTCTTTAAACCTCTCCACCGTAAGCTTTTCTTTAAGTCCCGGTACATCTTGGTCTTGCCAGGTGAATAGCGTACATAGACTTATGAGCCTCTTCCAAAATAGTGTCCCAAGCTCAAGATTAGTTGGTACGCATACCGGTTTCTAAACAACAAAGTGTCATCATCTTTGATAGAAAAATCTATTTTGCTTCCCCAATCACATCCGTCGATAGCCATAAGTTCATCATCCGTCATCCGAAGTCCGTGAATGTTCTCATAGAGGTGGAGCGAATCACCGATTAGCCCATTAACGACTTTGAACCTTTTCGTCAAATCTCATGCTACTTAGAGCCATATCTTCCAATAGATGCCATCTTCGCACCCTTGCGGTGAGATGTGATAAGCGAGAGAACTTGACTTAACGCATACGCCACTCGTTTTGCTTTCCAGGGTGGTCTTGGATGGTACAATCATAATCTTTCAAGAACTCCATCCATCGACGCTGTCTCATATTCAACTCCTTCTGTGAGAAGAGATACTTGAGGCTCTTATGAAAGGTGAATATATCGAAGGTCTCCCCATAAAGGTAATGCCTCCAGATCTTCAGAGCAAAAATCACTGCTGCCAACTCAAGATCATACGTCGAGTAATTCTTCTCATGGTCTTTTAGCTGTCTAGACCCATAAGCAATGACTCTCTCATTCTGGTTAAGCACACAGCCTAAACCCCCATATGATGCATCACTGTATATTGCAAAGCCTCCCTTGCCTGATGGTATAGCAAGTATTGGCGCAGTAGTCAATTGTTTCTTAAGTTCCTGAAAACTTTGCTCACACTGCTCTATCCAATCAAATTTAGTATTCTTCTTCGTAAGTTGTGTAAGGGGACCTGATATCTTGGAGAAGCCCTCCACAAACCTTACGTAGTATCACCTTAAGCAGAAAACTACGAACCTCATCGACGGTCTTTGGTTCCCAATTCATCAACGACTCAATCTTCTTTGGGTCAGCTGTAATATCGGTCTCGGAGATAACATTGCCTAGAAAGCTGACTGCTCAAGCCAAAACTCACACTTACTAAGTTTTGCATATAAGCGATGGTCTCTAAGGGTTTGTAGAGCCACTCAGATGTTGCTCATGTTCTTCTCGCGTCTTTGAATAGATGAGGATGTCATCTACAAAACTACTACAGACTTGTCCAAATGTGACTTGAATATCCGGTTCATCAAGTCCATAAATGACGCAGGGTGCTGTCAACTCAAATGGCATGACCAAGAACTCAGTAGTGCCCATATCGGGTTACATCTTTGAATGTCTTGAGACTTAACTTTCAACCGATGGTAGCACGACCTCAAGTCGATCTTGAAGAACCTTGCTCCTTATGGCGGATCGAAGATCATCAATTCTTGGAAGTGGATAACGGTTCTTAATTGTCAACTTATTTAGTCAAGGTAATCGATGCAAAGCCGCATTGAACCGTCTTTCTTCTTAACAAATAGAACCGGTGCTCCCCAGGGTGACACACTCGCTCTGCTAAAACCCTTATCTAGCAGTTCCTGAAGCTGCTCCTTCAACTCCTTCAATTCTGCAGGCGCCATTTGATACGGAGTTTTGATCTGGTTCGGACCTGCACTAACTCAATCGCAAACTCAATCTCCTGTCGGTGGTAATCCGGTAGATCTTCAGGAAAAACATCTGAATACTCGCAAGCAATCGTAATATCTGCAATATTTTTCTTCTCCTCCTTATAATCTTGCAAGTAGGCCAGATAACCACAACACCCGTTCCTCATCATACGGTCTGCTCGAATGACAGAGATAAACGGTATCACACAAGATTTGACTCCGCAAAATTGAAAAGATTTTCTCTTCGGCGGGCGGAACGTTACAATCTTTCAAAGACAATCCACGCTCGCATGGTAAGTAGATAACCAATCCATCCCTAGTATCACGTCGAACCCTTCCATGCTCAAAATGATCAAATCAGCCACAGTCTCGTGGTCTTCGATCATCATAATCACTGATTGACACATGGTATCAGTGCTCACTGAGTTGCCCGTAGGAATTGACACTGCCAAGATGAAATCAAGGGCCTTGGGAATGATGCCCAACTTCTCAGCGAACAATGGAATAATAAAAGAATGTGTAGACCCGGGGTTTATCAACACTCGCGCTTTAGTTTTGCTTACGTCGCTCCCCCGATGCATAAAAAGGGTACCTTAGTTTAGACAATTATTTCAATTAAAATTTTCTAAGTATGTGTGTTCATCCATAACTTATTAACAAAATTTATTCAATATTAAGCAATTATATATAACAAATAAAATAAGAAGACATCTCAACTTTTAATAATACCTTAGATCACGTCGTTCGATGTTCTGGCTTCTTGAGCCGTCACGGCATAAGCTCGACCTTGAACAGTTGGTCGGGTCGATTTCTGAGTTGAAGCTGAACCAGTTCTTCCCTTGTCCTCCTGAGGACAATCCTTAACCGTGTACCCGATTGCGCCACACCGAAAACACGCTCCAGTGTTCCTCCTACAATCCTCGGTCTTGTGTGGTTTCCCGCACCTTGAGCAGAATGCTATCGGATTGAATGAAGAGGTGCGTGAAGTTTGTGGAACTCTGAACGCTCCCATTATAGCAGGGTTCGAAATACGGAATGACCCTGAAGGTGTAGATATAGTCGGTTTCGGATGGGCACCTTGAGTAGGTTGTTGAGATACGGGTGTGGCCTTCTTCGTTTCCATCGTAGGGCAATCCTTTATCAGATGTCCTAGTCTGCCACATCTGAAACACTCACCTGTGGCCCACCTACATTTCTTCGTCCTGTGCCGTTTCCCACAACTTGAGCATGACTCAACCTGTGTGGAGGGAGAGGTGTGAGTCGTCTTACTCAATATTGTCGTGAGTAATGTTGTCTGCTGAGCCATTGTGTTGATCATCGTCTCCAGCAACTGTCTATTCTGCTCATTTTCATCGATGCATACAGTCTTCAATCTCTTGCGTGGTGCCATTTTGATCTGTCAACATGACACAAGGTTCCAATTAAAAAAGATCGCGATCACCACGGCCCTAGGTTCCGACAAAAATCTAAAACTTTATTCACCTACTATTACCGTACATCTATCACGATCATCAATTATCTCCACTCAAAGTGATAGCGAGATCTACAACTCAGGTTCTAAATATAACCTACAACCCTAGCTGTGAGTCCCTTAAAAGACTTAAGGCCAAAAATTCTACTAACCTTGACAAGGTCCTAATTGAGTCTCTTATGTCCTGATAGAACCTACTGTCATATTCTCGGGTCCCAACAAGATCTAATATCTAATCTCTGATACCAACTGTGACGACCCGACTTTTCCAATCCCTCAGGTATAGGAAAGGCCGGTTCGCCAACCTATCGAATAAACGATAAGCCGGACAAACATGGCACATATCAGAGTAAAGCATAATAAATATCCATAGCTAAAATAAATGCGGAAGCAATTAAAAATAAAGAACCACCGATGATGGCCGACCATCATCGAAACATGGCTCATAACAGAAATCAACGTCAAATATAAAACTATGGTATCCAACTAAAATGGGCCCACAAATTCAAGTCTAACTCTCACCACAAATAAGAAAATCAGTAAGTTCTATCTTTGGGAAAAACTCCTCGGGAGGAACCTCAAGCTCTTCCTCGAGCACGTAGTCGGGATCGATCTCACGATACGAATAGCCACGTCGATTACTGAACATGGCGTATAGTTGGAGTGAGCTAACCAACAAAGCTCGATGAAGAAAGACATCTACTTTACTTTAACTAATATGGTTTCAAAACAAATATCGAAATATAGCTTGTCAAACATATAAGCGGATAATAAAAATGAATTTAGGTGCGAAATCATATGTAAGATTTATTTCTAAATGTGTAAACAGTTTCAGAAACGAGATCACGGTGTTTTAGTGTCTTAGTTTCTCTAACTTCTATATGCAAAGTTCAGTAATTCATGAGTTAATCCTCAACTTAAAATACCTCCCGAGTAAACTATATCTCGAGAGAAGGAATATAGCCGATGGGAACCCCTACCTACCATCGTCGTTCATGAACCCTTTTTCAGGATGCAACAAGCCCCTGCGTAATGAGGGAAACTTGTGCCAGGAAATTGTTCAGGAATTTTTGAGGGGTCGTTCAGGTCAATCATAAAACAAATGCAGATACTAATATAAATCAGATGCAAGTCTCTTATACATAGTTCAGGTTCTTGATTTCAGATTTTCAGAGCTTAAGCAGATTCAGGTAGATTTAGATTTTCAGTCATCCATATCAATTTCAGTTTACAGATGTGATTTCAATGGCATATGCAAGTTCAAAGATTTTAATTCAAAATATCCATGCGAATTAAAATAGAATACTGTAAAGATGAGATTCTCCTACCAAAACTCGGAGTTATGTGAAGTCAAGCAAAGTCCTATTGATGGCCTCTCGCCCTCAATCTACATCACAATATACGTTCATGCATTAAGATAAACTCTAATTACTAATAATATAGACCTATTGAAGCGTTTCCTCAAAAACAAGTCAAAACAGGCAAGTTGCTCCAATCCTAGAATTTGATGTAACATTCTTATATATTTTTGACTATTAAGATGATTGATCCATGAGTTGGTTAAAACATAAAAGTTGTAGCTTTTTCTATTAGCTTTCCAATGCAAAAAGAATCGTCTCAATCGGAGTTCGAGATAAAAAGTTATGACTAAAATACCAAGGTAATATCGAAGTTCGACAATACCTCGCTCGAGCGATGATAATAGCTCGCTCGAGCGATTTGATGTAACATTCTCATATATTTTTGGCCATCAAGATGATTGATCCATGAGTTGGTCAAAATATGAAAGTTGTAGATTTTGCTATTAGATTTCCAACGCAAAAGGAATCATCTCAATCGGAGTTCGGGATAAAAAGTTATGACTAAAATACCAAGGCAATATCGAAGTTCGACAATACCTCGCTCGAGCGATGATAATAGCTCGCTCGAGTTATTTGACGTAACATTCTCATATATTTTTGACCATCAAGACGATTGATCCATGAGTTGGTCAAAACATGAAAATTGTAGATTTTTCTATTAGCTTTCCAACGTAAAAATCATCGTCTCAATCGGAGTTCAGGATAAAAAGTTATGACTAAAATACTAAGGCAATATCGGAGTTCGGTGATACCTCGCTCGAGCGATGATAATAGCTCGCTCGAGCGAGCTACAGCGACGCGATTTATTTGGTTTCACCGAATCGAAACCCCATACATCCCAAAGCAAAACCCATGGCTAATCTAATGATTTAATAAAAAGTTTAATTAAAAGCGTACCTTTAATCTAAGGATTCCTAGATTAGAAATGAGTCATGCGAATGGAGCTTGAGCGAAACAACGGGTTTCCTCAACGATTCAGCGCCGCGATCGATCCTGAGTTCTGAGACAACTCAACACTTTTTTAATGATCTCAACCTCTCCCAATAGCCAACTACGAATCCAAGGTTGATTCAAGTTCTTTCTAAGGTTTAAGTGTTTTCAACAAAGAGGGTTCTAGAGAAGGAGGTTTTCTAAACCGATCTCCTACGATGATTGAAGAAGAGAGAAGACGGAGTTTCACACGGTTGGGTAACTATCCTCTCTTAACAAAACCTAGTATAATACGGGAATGCAATTCCTTCTTATAATAGGATTGCTCACAAAGTAAAACACACACACACACATCTTATGTATTATACACTTCTAATTTTAAAACTCAAGTCCGGTGTTGAGCGGCCACACCGAGGTCGGTGCAAACTTTCGCACGAGGGTCCAAATGGGCTCTAAATTAAAATCTGTCCTCACAATCACATCTAGATAAAAATCCAAAACAAATGGTGACATCGGTTGCCGAGCCGAATACACACACAGGGTCAGTCTAACTCGGGTTCAAAATACGGGTCTTTACAGCCCTGCTACTACTGCAAGAGTATCAGTTACCCAGGGATTTTCAAGGGTTGCATCATCTACTTTGCAGGAGACATGTGCTCGATGTGGCAAGGCACATAAGACAACAGATTGTAGACGGGGTACAGGAGGATGCTTAAAATGCAGGAAGGGGATGCATATGTTAAGGACTGTCCGGAATTGAGGAAAGAGAGAACGACATCAGCTGTTACTCCAAGGCCTATAACTACTACGAGGCCTACTGTGCAAGGGTGTGCGTATGCTGTTATCGCACAGGATGCCCAGACCAACAATGATGTGATCTAAGGTATGATTTTTTGTATAATATTAATCTATTTTATTAGATTTTAGATAAAGATGGTGCATAATGCTAGATAGTTTTAACATTGCTACTTTAGAATGACATGGTTTTTTTTCAGTATCCATCTAATTAGATAAAATGTGTGAAACCTAGGTGTGTTACACATGTACAAGTAAAGTGATTACTGTTGCTATGAAGCACGAGTGCTTATAAACCCGGGGTCTACCCATTCGTTTGTGACACCTCAATTTGCGATGAAGTTAAAAGTTGTTCCCGAGCCATTAGATTTTATATTAGCAGTGTCACTTCTGACGGGGAATTTGGTTAGCACCGACATGGTGTGTAGATCAATTGTCATCGTTATCAGGGATTATATACAGATCATGAGTCAGCGGCCGATCTGATTTTGTTTGATATTCAAGGATTCGATGCGATCCTTGGCATGGATTGGTTGTCCGCTAATAACGCGAGTGTCGATTGCCGAAGGAAGATAGTCACATTTTGCCCCAATGGGGGTAGATCATTCAGATTTTTTGGCACGCAATCAACTATCGTAACGTTTATCTCTGCGATACGAGCAGAACGTTTGATAAGAAACGGATGCAGTGGATACCTTGCATTTCTACAAGAGCAACGGGAAGAGAAGAATGTCATCACCGATATTCTGATTGCTTGTGAGTTTTTGGATGAGTTGCCAGGATTGCCACTAGATCGAGAAGTGGAGTTCGCCATCGACTAGGCACTAGGCATAAAGCCAATATCTAAAGCGTCCTATCGAATGGCTCCAGTTGAGTTGAAGGAGTTGAAGGACCAGTTGCAGGAACTCTTAGAGAAAGGATTCATAAGACCAAGCGTGTCTCCTTGGGGAGAACCAATCTTATTTGTTAAGAAGAAAGAAAGGTCGATGAGATTATGCATCAACTATCGTCAGTTGAACAAGTTGACCATCAATAATCGATACCCTTTACCCAGAATAGATGATCTCTTTGATCAGTTGCAAGGGGTAAGGTTCTTTTCCAAGTTCGACTTAAGATCTGGTTACTATCAGCTGAAAGTCAAAGCCGAGGATATTCAGAAGACAACGTTCAGAACTAGATATGAGCATTACGAGTTCTTGGTGATGCCATTTGGCTTGACTAATGCACTGACTTCATTTATGGATCTCATGAACAGAGTGTTCAAGTCACATCTTGACACTTGTGTAGTTATGTTCGTAGACGATATTTTCATCTACTAAAAAACAAAGGAGCATGAGCAACGTTTGAGGATTACTCTCCAGACATTACGCGAACACCAACTCTATGCTAAGTTGAGTAAATGTGAGTTTTGGTTAGAGAAGGTGAGCTTCTTAGGATATGTCTTAGAAGAAGGTATTACAGTGGATCCAGCAAAGATCGAGGCTGTGGTAGAATGGGGACAACCAAAGATTGTGACTAAGATTCGCAGTTTCCTCGGTCTGACTTAGTATTACAGAAGATTTGTAGAGGAATTTTCTAAAATTTCAGGACCGCTCACACGACTTACGAGAAAAGATGTAAAGTTTGAGTGGACTGAAGAGTGTGAAAAGAGTTTTTAAGAACTCAAGAAGAGATTGACCTTAGCACCAGTGTTAGCCATTCCATCAGGGAGTGGAGGTTTTACGATTTATAGCGATGCATCACACAGTGGCTTGGGTTGTGTGCTCAACCAACATTAGAAGGTTATTTCTTATGGGTCGAGACAGCTTAAGGACCATGAAAAGAATTATCCAACGCATGATTTGAAACTAACAACAGTGATCTCTACGTTGAAAATATGGAGGCATTACTTGTATGGAGAAACTTTTCAGATCTTCACAGACCGCAAGAGCCTCAAGTACTTGTTCACACAGAAAGAATTAAATATGAGGCAACATAAATGGATCAAGTTTTTTAAGGATTACGATTGCTCCATTCAGTATCACCGAGGCAAGGTGAATGTGATAGCGGATGCCTTGAGTCGGAAGAGTTCGGCTCTACTGTCTAGCCTTATCATGGGGATCCATAGATGGAAACTGCTAAAAGATCTTTCTTTATATGATACGAAAATCGAGGTATAACCTTTAGAAGCCTTATTGGCAAACATCACTATATGACCTACGATCTTCGATAGCATTTATAAGTTATAGATGAGAGATGCAAAGCTGTTAAAGATTAGACAAGGGGTGACAAAGGGCACTAAGTCAGATTTCTCCATCAGGGAGGATGGATCACTATTATTCAGAGAGAATCTATGTATACCAATCGATGCAAATCTTCGATAGACTATTTTAGATGAGGCCAACAAATCAAGGTATGTTATTCATCCTAGTGGTCCAAGATGTACTAGGATTTGAAGAGAAGTTATTAGTGGAGAGGTTTAAAGAAAGACATCGTTGAGTACGTTTCAAAGTGCTTGGAATGTCAGCAAGTGAAGATGGATCACTAACATCTATCAGGTTTATTATAACCTCTACCGATATCGAAGTGGAAATGGGAATCAATTTTTATGGACTTCATTTTAGGATTACCACGGATGGCAAAGCGGCATAATGTCATTTGAGTGGTCGTTGATAGGCTAACCAAGTCGGCTAATTTCTTGCCATACAACAAGACGTATACGACAGGAAAGCTCGCAGAGATGTATATGAAAGAGGTTATCCTATTACATGATATTCCAGTGAGCATTGTCTCAGATTGTGACCCATTATATACCTCATAGTTTTGGCAGAGGTTTCAAGAGGGAATGGGTACGAGATTGAATTTCAGTTCTGCGTTTCACTCACAAACGGATGGACAAACTGAAAGGGTGAATAAGATCATTGAAGATATGCTCAGAGATTGTATGATCGATTTTCAAGGCTAATGAGATCAATGCCTACCATTGATCAAATTTGCAGATAATAACAACTATCAGTTGAGCATTGGTGTAGCCCCTTACGAAGCACTTTATGGACGGAGATGTAGATCTCCGATTAATTGAGAAGAGACCGAAGAGTAATGTAGAAGTCATTCATCTGATTTGTGAGAAGATTAAGACAGCTCAGAGTAGACAGAAGAGTTATGCCAATTTAAAAAGGATAAGCGTCAATTTTTAAGTTGGAGATCACGTGCTCGTCAAAATTTCACCAATGAAAGGTGTGATGCGATTCGAAAAGCGGGGAAAGCTAAGCCTACGCTATATAGGACCTTTCGACATTTTGGGACGAGTTGGTGAAGTTGCATACAGAGTTGCTCTACCCCCTCAACTCGATAGGGTACACAATGTGTTTCATGTATCGATGCTAAGGAATTACGTGAAGGACTCGACTCAACTTTTTGACGAGCAACTGATTAAAATTTACAAGGATTTGACTGTTAGAGAAGAACCTGTGCATATACTAGATCGGAAAGAGCAGGTGTTACACACTAAACGTATTCCCTTAGTGATTGTAAAGTGGCAAAATCACTCAGCAGAGGAGGCCACTTGGGAGCACGAAGCTGAGATCCGTGCTTAATTCCCACTTTTGTTTCAATGAGATTCGAGAGAATTTTGTGTGCTTGTATATATTAATGAAGTATACACTCAGTGTTTGGACTTATATGTAGGTCGTTGACTTTATAAAGAGCATCGTGTATGAAGTTTGAAGGAGCTTGCATTCAGTTGGGTGTGAAAACTCAATTTCTAAGGTTTTCTATCAAAATCGATTGATCAAAATACAAACCAATCATTCGATTTTGATAGAATAGAGAAACATATGTTTTCTGTCAAAATCGATCGATCGAAATGTAAACCGATCAATTGATTTTGGAAATCGATCGATCAAAACTTAACCGATCGTTCGATTTGACAGGACAAAGAAATAACAAAAATTATGGAAAATAATTGATCAAACTGGAAATCGATCGATCGATTTTGGAAACCGATCGATTGATTGGGAAACTGATCGATCGATTCGATTAGGCTTCAGAGTTTAAAATCAAAACCGATCAATTGATTTGGGAAATCGATCGATCGAAATAATTGACCGGCGTAGTTAAAAAGTGAAACCGATGGATCGATTTTAGAAATCGATCAATCGATTTGGGCAATATATATGGGAATTGGGCTTTTCTATTTTGAAATTACACGATTTCTTTGGGCTTCCTTTTTGCTCTTGTTCTTGGAGATTGCCAAGCCTCGATTTTTCAACCGTTGAAGCAATGATTCTTCATGGGTTGAATCCGAATCTCTTCTAAAGGTATACCCTATCTTTCCATTGAATTCGTTTTTCGCATTTCAAAATTCCAACCCTAGCTTCCTTAATTTGTTTGAAATCAAATGGCTCCCAGAACTAAACAAGCCACTAAACGTCCAACACCGAAAAAGCCCACGTCGCAGGCGGGTTCTTCGCGACGGCCGCCACCCCTAGAATGACCCAATGCGTGGTGGGCGGTGAAGGATTTTGTAGTTGAATGGACTTTTGACCAAGAAATTTTCCGCAAGCACAAAGCTACCAAATGGGCATTTCAATACCTCGGAGAGTCCGGACTGGAAAGTTTACTTCACCCTTTTATTGACCAATACTACCCGCGCTTAGTAAGACTCTTTTACCAAAACATGTACACGGGTGACAAAGAGGACACCATATGCACGAAGATAGACAATAGGGTCTATGAATTCAACCATGGCCATGTCGCTGACGCGATGGAATGCTATGGGAATACTATGACAAGATCGATTTGATGGAACCAAACCCAGAACCTGTCGACCATCATATTGTACTTGAGAAAATGACCAACAACAAGCATGGATCAGGCCATTATGTGAAGAGGGTCCAGTTACCCCGTCATTTATGGATGTTGGATATAATTAAGTGCAATCTTTACCCACTAAGACACAAAACGGAAAGGGTAGGGGGGTCGTATAGCAGGCACTATTTTTGGCTTTTTCAGGCCAGTGGTTTAATGCCCCAGAGTTAGTTTTTGATGGCATAAAATATGCCTATGGGAAGATGTTGGAAGGAGGAGCTAAACCTATGGAGCAAATACCATATGCTCGCCTTATCTCCAGCATGATTGAGGATTATCCAGGCAGAGAGGAGTATATGATTTCGGACGATGTGCCGAAGTTAAAAGACAACGTGAAGTGCTACTCCCTGAAGGAGTGGAAGAAAAGTTATAATCAGTTGGGGAAGAGTTAGTGAGTAGGAGAACAGGAGCAGCCTGCACCCGCTACTCAAGGGCAGGACCAGCCAGCACCAGTAGATCAGCCTCAGCAGCGTGTTCTACACCGTGTATCCCCACCTCAGCAGGGACCTGTAATAACAATCGAGGGTGTTCTGGCCCTCATGGCTGAGAACAACCGCTAGCTGCACCGTCGTTTGGATAATACGAGGGTGTGTTGACACATTTGATGTAGTAGGCATATCCTACCGACTATATGTCTTACCTCGACGACGCAGTACGTACGTGGCTGACCCGCGTTCCTACACCACGGACGCATCTACTTCCAGGAGTAGGGATATGACGGGTGATGAGGCTAGACCATTAGATGCACTGCCAGATCAGTGAGAGGAGGGAGGGTTTATCCAGAGTTTTTTTGAAATTTACTTTTGAAACTTCAAAGTTTTGTATTTTGGTTAAATTAAGAACAATTGGGTCTTGGGAGACCTTAGAATCACTTTTGTTATGAATATGTATATATATTTTAATTACATCATTTAGTTGTGGTTCATAACTGTTTTCATGAATGGTTGCATACATTGTTATATCTACACATGCTTAGTTGAATGTCGGCTTAGTTGATCAGTTGATAGTAAGTTGGACATATACAATAGTTGTGATGTATTCTTGTCTACGAGACTGAAATGGGTACTTGAATAGTTTAATTGTTTAGTTGTGAGTATGGTCACATTTTTGTAAAGAGTACTCAGTTAAGGGATTGGATTCTTTTCAGTATGAACTTTTGATTTCCTAAATGTCCTTTAGTTTGTGAATGCTCGCCTAAGTATAGAACGAGTGTCGTTTCTAACCCATGAGACCCTACTCCATTTTCGGGGACAAAAATTTCTAAGGAGGGGAGAATGTGATGTCCAAATTTTTTTTGATTTCCAAACAAGTCCAATTTCGTTTGATATTGACCGTTAGATAAGTGACCATACACCAATGCACGATGTAACTGCTTAGCACCCAAAGGGTATCATTAGGTATAAAAGCAAATGGATGAGATATTTTATTTTCTTTTGCTTGGTTTGTTTGGTGAGAATAGAAAGAAAGAAGAGACAACCGTGTGATCGTGCCATATGCGATAAGGAGAGTGAAGAGTGGTGTGTGCTTAAGTGGAGATTCAACGTAGACTTCGTTTCGATTCAATCGCAAGAGGAATCCATGAAATTCACTCTGAAACCCTTCGTGGCATCTACTCTTGAAAAGCTTGTGATTGATCAAGGAAAGGTAAGCGAGGATGTGTAATTTTGTGATTTATGATCATGTTAAGCTCTAGTAAAGATATGATTGAAAATTGTGAGGTATAGGATCAAATTTTGAAGGGAAACGAGTCAGGGAAGAAGAAACCCGTATGGCTGAGAATATGTCAAAATCGATCGATCGAAATCAGTAACTGATTAATCGATTTTGACATGGCAGAGATGTGAAGAGTTACTGGAAAAATTGATTGATCAAAATGGAATTCGATTGATCGATTTAAGAAACTTATCGATCGAAATGGAATTTGATCGATCAATTTTGGAAACCTATCAATTGATTTGTGAACCAATCGATCGGATTGTGACGACAGAGAAATGTGAATTTTCTGAAGAAACCGATCGATCGAACTAGGATTTGATTGATTGATTTTAGAAATCGATCGATCGGTTTGGGATTTGACAGATCTATTTGACCTGTTTCTGAGCTCTTGCTGTTTTTGGTAAAAGGACTCAAGGAGACTTTAGGACTTCCCGTTTTTCGTCACATTTGACGTATAGGACTAGCTTTGTTGTATTCTAGGTCGGGATCAAGGATGTGTGATGTGAAGGTTACCTTGAAAAAGGAAAGCTTCGTTTTGGCTTTGAGTTGAGGTAGGAAAAATTCCATACCATGTGCATTTAATACAACTAACATGAATATTGTGATATGATGTGTGTGTGTGTGTGTGAGTGAGTGTGTGAATAGCTTTGTACATGGCTTCAAAATATGAAAGCTATGTATGTGTCTGTAGACTCCAAGACTTTAGTCATGTGTGTGTTAACTTCAAGACTTAAACTTCAAAACTAGTTATAAAATACCACATTTTACAGTGATAAACTATAAGTTAGAATTGCACAATGATTTAAGGTTCATGTGAAATGAACTCCTTGTGCTCCGGTACGACGGGATATCCGTTCATTCTTACTGATCTGTGGTAACTTTCGTTCGGCATAAGTCTCCCTCATACGAAGGGGATTGGGAATAATGAAAATATTTCATTGAACGACGATGGTGGTTTGAGTTTTCTTCGGAATATGTGTGACTCTCAATGTTATATATGTTTCAGATTGTATTTAAGTGATCAGTTTAAGTTTTCTTCATGCTATGTGAAAAGATTTAGAAATTATGTGATCAAACTTTGAAATCTGCATTTAAGATTAGTTTTGCTTAAATTAAAACACCTTTAAATTATGAACTTTTATTTGAAAAGCATGTTCGAATTATGTCATGAGATATATGTGTGATGTGATGATATGCATGCTATTGATGATTCTCTATTGAGCTTAGACTGTTAGTTCACCCTTTGACTACACGTCACAGGTACAAGTTTAAACGCTAATACTGAGGACCTTGAGCTTGAGGACTCAGAGTACGTTTCAGAGGAGGAGACTGAGGCCCCTCCTGAGGAGTTCTTCTAGTGTGGACTGGGGTTTGAGACGGATATAGTTTTTTTGTGATTTGTTTGTAGGGCTTGGTACGTCCAACCACTTTTGTATTGTATATTGATTTCAGTACATAGATTTTGTATTGTTTTGTGAATCACTATTTTGGTGATGATCAGCCGTCACCGATGGTTCGTTTTGATGATCATTTCTTTTTGAATTATTTTGCTTGTAGTGAAATGAGGGTGAATAATTATTTATAAGAATTGATTAATTTGATTGATGGAAATCTATAAATCTAGGGTGTAGCTGAATCCTTGAATCTCATTATCATATTTATTTCAGTTATCAATTGTGTCTTTGCATAGTTAATTGTTAAGAATTTATTGGATTTCTTTGAGTAGTCATAAAATAATCATAAAAAAACCCTTCCAACTTTGGTAGAATTTAGGATTAACACTCGTATGAATTAGTAAATTTATTTGATCTATGTGGGTTCGACATCTATAATACTTGCCTGTATTTCATGTTCTTATATGCTTGCAAGGTTACACTTTTTTAAACGATCAGCTACCATTGGACATATCAAATCTTGCCTAAGTTAGGACTGGGCTAGGGCCTAGCATTAACCCCTGGGGTTGCGCTCAATTTTAAGGAGGCCTAGCCCTAACCCAACCCATTGAGAGCCCTACCGACTTCTAATTTTGAACTAGTAATAGGCATGGCTATACTTGGGCAACTATTGGAGGTTTGTTCCATGTGGAACCATCATGTTTTGCTTATGGTTTGAGACCTATACTCAAGAATTATTTTGTAAAAGATTAGAATGAGAGCAATTTTTATTGCCTGATTCAATGCGATCAGATGTCGTTAAAGATTAACGTTCACATGGCAGCTATTAATTTTAGATAGTATTTGACTGCTCCCCGCTATAATAAATGAGACGAGGAGTTGTCTTACCAAATGTGGAAGCAGTTCTCCGCCAGAGAAAAAGAGCTAATCATTGTGCCTTGAAGAAAAAAGGAAACCAAAACTATTTTTTTCGGTCTTCGGTACGGTTCGGTTCGGTTCGGTTTGGTTGATTTGTGTTCACCTGGGCATTCTGTCGTGTCGGTGGTGTCACTTTCTCTACCATGTCGACGTTGCCGCTTTCTCTACCTCCGCCTTGTTCTCCCTCAGCCTCCTCTCAGGTGAGTTCTCCGCGGTGCCCATCAGTAATGCAGACTCCGTAGCACCCATAAGCGTATCCATCCACAGCGGTTGTGCTAATCTCTCACCTCTTCTAAAAACCCTAATCGTAGCTGAGAGATAACAAGCTGGATTTAGGGCTAAGCCTAGCAGGCGTTTATTTTTATTTATAGTAGCAGGGAGTTGGTGTCATGTATTGTACAAGCACAAAGGATGGTGGTCATGCATCTGTATCATACACTCGGCATTAGCTTACATCGATCCAAATCATCCATGTAAAACTAAAATCCATTGGTAGATGGTAAGAGCATGATCTCAAGATGTATCATTTGAAAGATTGGGATGAAAAATGAATAACATCGTTAGATTCAAAGCAGCCAACGAGTAGACATTGGTCACCTATCGGTGTAGACCGGTCAGTCACCGCCGGCCAACGCTGGTTCTGTTTGCGTTCAGTTTGGTACAACTGGTTCTGATCGTTTTGGGCCGATTTTGGCCTATTAAGAGGTCGGTTTACTTAACTTTACCACTACAAAAAATAAGACTATTAGCGGCAGTTTTTTTTGTAATAGCAGTAGTTTTTTGCTGCCGCTAATAGTCTTATTTTGTGTAGTGTACTGATTCGATTTTCGGTTTCCAACTATTCAAACTGAAAATTGAACCCATTTCAGTTCAATTCAATTTGTGTTGATTTTCGGGGCGATTCAGGCCCGTTCGGGAGGGTTAGTTTTTAGGTCGGTTTTGGTGTTCGGTTTCAAACTTACATCCCTACCTAAACACAGCTAAGCCATGTTCTTTGATAGGCTCAGATCAAGCCTATCAAAGAAGGAAAGCCTTTTTAAAAGTTGGGCCTTAATTGTGCCCCGCTCAGGTCCACTCAACTGTACCTTTATGCACCTAAGCCTACTTTGCCAATTACGACGCGGAAATCTATGAAATGAAACTCACGCCTCTTAAGCTAGAAAGGGTGACTCCACGAGTCTTCGATGTTGATCATTGGCACGAAATTTTGGGGCCCAATAAGGCGGTTATCTTTTCCCTCTACTAAAGACCTTCGAGAGAAGGTGTCAAAAGTGAGATAGTTATTTATACAACTAAATTACGCGGTTTCATGATTGGCCGACACAGATATTTACACCTGGTCTAAATGTGAATAAGCGACCGGGTGTAAAGTATCTACCAAGGATCAAAATGTCGGTTTCATGATTGGCCGACACAGATATTTTGACCGAAATTTCGGCCGGTTGGAATTTTGCAGGCTGGCCGAAATATGGCCGGAAATTTTACATTTCATACATTATAATGTCTGAAATTTTGCATTTCGTTATTGTTTCGGTGCCGATCGAAACCGATATGATTCGGCTGATAATTGAATTATCGGCCAAAATTTTTATCATGATCTCTACAATCACATAAGTGTGGGCATCATGTAACATTCATCATAAGAATCGAGTGACTCGGTAACTTGGATAAAATCGATTTAAGTACCACACAAAATTTTTTTGGAGCGGTACCATATTTTTGGCTCTTGAAATAGAGGTAAACAAAAGTCCAAAAAAATAAAAGTTTTTTATTTTTTAATTATATGTTCATCGATGATCAACCCAATATAAGAGTTGTTCTTGAAAATGTGATCGGTTGCACGATCACCTCGGGCAACCGGGTGCATACTCCCGATTGCCACATACTAATAAGGTATTCCCAATCGGTCAGTGATAACTTATAAGTGTCCTTTTAGGAAGATTAGGAAATTCGGTACAACTGCCTTTTTAAAAGGGTAACCTTTATTTACAAGCCAATACTCTTCCTTTTGAACCTGAGTTTTAGATGTATAAAGCTTCTTTAAGATCTTTTCGCCCTAATAGTCCATACAATGAATGTTGAGATCATAGGCCTATTATGATCTCATGGCTCACATCCCATTAAATGAACATGATTATGGGCATACATCTAACATGATTCTTAGAGTACTTTTCGAGATGTATGCTATGTAGAATCAAAATATAAACGTCTAATGATAAGCCCACGATCATCTGATTTGAAGCAATTAATAATTTAAGCCTCTGAAACTCGGTTTGAAAAGGGAAGAATTTTTTATTGACAATAAAGGTAAGTATATAGTATGGGAAATTTACCTGACCGACCTTGTCAGATGTACCTTTTACTGCAGAGACCCTATAGTTTCACCTTTACCCAAATCGACCAGCTGGAAGCCTAGCCGACCCTAAGAACAGCAAAAAGTCCAAATTACCCCCTTTCTTTAACGAGCAAAAACATCATCTTCTTCCTCATTTTAGTCTCCTACAGTTTCTAAAAATCAGAGGTGACGAAGGTGACGATGCCTTATCCTCAATCCAATCTATTCTAATATGCTATTTGGATCGACCTAGTACACCTTTGTAAGGCGATATCGCCTCTTAAAAAAAAAAAAAATTTAAATAAATGATGCCGACTCTTAACATTATCGGTGCATTGCTTTTAATCGACATCGATTTGTTTACTAATCGATGGCATCGATACACGGTTGCATCGGGTTGTGTAAATACGTAAAAAAAAAAATTTTATACAATGATGTCGATCAGAAAAAAAAAATTTTATCTGATCGATCGTATACACAATCGATGGCGACTGTGTATACTATATAAATTTTTTTTTTTTTTTTTTTTTTTTTTTTCCAGTCGGCATCAATTGTGTACACAATCAATGGCGACTGTGTATACAGTCGCCATTGACTGTATAATTTTTTTTTTTTTACAATCGACATCGACTGTTAAAATAGTCGGCACCGACTGTATTCAGAGTCGTCATCGACTATTTTAAGAGTCGGCATCGACTGTGTTAAGAGTCGGTATCGACTGTTTAAATTTATTTATTTATTATTATTTTTTAAAAGGCGATATCGCCTTACGAAGGTTTATTTGGGTCGATCCAAATAACAGATCGGAATAGATTGAATTGAGGAGAAGGCGTCATCACCTTCGTCACCTCTGATTTTTATAAACTGTAGTAGATTAAAATGAGGAAGAAGATGATGTTTTTGTGCGTTAAAGAAAGGGGGTAATTTGGACTTTTTGCTATTCTTAGGGTCAGCTAGGCTTCCAGCTGGTCGATTTGGGTAAAGGTGAAATTATAGTCTCTGCAGTAAAAGGTACATCTAACAGGGTCGATCAAGTAAATTTCCCATATAGTATTTAACATCTCATTGTTGAGAACTTATGATTACATAATGTACGAAGGGGTCAAATGAGTCTGGTCTTCCCGATAGGTTTTTCAAACTCGACGTACTACAGATCAGGTTTGGGTTTAAAGAAGCCAACTTGTCGGGTCAAGCCCGGTAGAAATTTTTGACTTGTTACATAAACAAGTTGGATTCAAGTTAGCCCCAAAACAAGTTAGACTCGAATGTGGAGCAGCATTTATGTCAGGTTTAGATTGGATTTAGGTTGGGTGCAGGTCCATGTTCAACTAGAACATGAGGTAAAAGTAGGGCTCTCAATGGGCCAGGCCGGATTTTTGCCTGCACTCAACCCAAAAAAAAATGGTACTTTCTATCAAACAAACCTGGCCCGGTATCTGGACTTGGCTAAACATGTTGGAACCCGAACTGGGCTTGGGTTCACTATTCCAGCACCCGACCCACACCCGATCCGGATATAATATATATATATATATATATATATATAGGGAGCCGGTTCTGTCCTCCGTGGGAGGACGGTGGGCGTCCACCAAACAGCCCAGTGACTGCCACACGTCCCTAAATCTTAACTCGAGTTAAGAGTTTGAGAGGTAATTTTGTCTCTCCACCTGAAAGGTCAAGCAACTTAAATGCTTCCCTTTTTATATTCAAAAATCAAAAGCATTATCCAAAAATTAAAACCCTCCTCCCAAACGAGCAACTAAAGAGCCCAGTTCCTCTCGCGCCATCTCCTTCGACCGAGCCTCCACCATTGAAGCAGGGTCCTCCTTCGTCTCTATTGAAGCTCGTTAAGACCAGATCTTTCATTTTCTCCTCGATCTTCATATTTGAGGTTTTTTATGAAATCATGGATCCTTATTTGAGGTCAATGCTTTCTTTTTTCTCCCCAATGTTCATATTTGAGGATGTTTATGAAAACAAGGGAAAGAAGGCTATTAGATATGAGGTTTTTTTATGAAATAATATTTAGTTCTTATAAAATTATGGATGAACACTCGGATCTAATTTTTCTTTTCATAATATCTTAAA
This sequence comes from Chloranthus sessilifolius, assembly GCA_021018995.1. Classification (NCBI taxonomy): domain Eukaryota; kingdom Viridiplantae; phylum Streptophyta; class Magnoliopsida; order Chloranthales; family Chloranthaceae; genus Chloranthus; species Chloranthus sessilifolius. The sequence goes on along the minus strand of CM037597.1, from coordinate 23,139,918 downwards.
TCTATTTTTATTTTTTTTAATAAAATTGATGATATTTGTTTAATTATTTAGTTTCTTTGTTTCTAATTTTTTGCCATTTTTCTTTATTTTTCTCCATTTTTTCTTTTCTTTGTTAATTATTTATTTATTTATTATTATTTGCCTCATCTAGGTCATTCATTGCTTGTGGATATGCCAATACCGAATCGGATCACTGATCCAGATTGATTCTTCTCCTACTGATCGAAGAGGCGATTCCCCTATATAAAAGTGTGATCCAACCATTCATTTGAAGCTATTTTTTGTGAGAAGTAGCATATCACTTTATAGATTGTGAAATTTGGATTTTAGAGATGATGATGATTGATTGATTTAGGTGGCCAGATGGTTTAGATTAAGGGAGTGAGACATGATTAGACTGTGATGCATGGAATGTATTCTAAATCGTTTGATTTGGATACCATGATGTAAAGATCTTTGAATTCAAAAATTGACACAAAACATGATCTCAATCATCTCATTTGTTAGAATCAACCATTCAATTAGACGATGGCTTTTGAATGTCTTTAACCACATGATAGAAATCGTGTTTCGTGAAAATCTTTGGCCTCCAATATATTTCCATCACGGCCAATAAGTTGTAGCTCCCTAAATCAATTAATATCTTATTATTTACCATGTTCAGCGAAAGAGGTGGAGAAAAAATTGGATGTTAAGAGGTGGGTCTGGGTCCATGAGCGATTCATGTTAAGGCCAAGTTAGCCCCTTTCGGTTTGGGTCTGGTTGGGTCCAACTTAATTTAAATGGGTCTGGAGTGATCTCCACTATTTGAGTGGTCATCATTGCATCAGAATCATTTTTCCCATTTATCGCAGCTCTTGCTTATAACATAGATGTCAATTTTTAAAGGAAAATTATAGGAGAAAGTGCAGACTGACGTGGCGCGATGTGACTTGTTGCACCGACTTGCATTAATTGAGCTCCACTGTACTTGCAGCCAATTGCGCTATGCCACATCAGCCGCCTACACTTTGTTTGTATAAAATATATCCTCTGTATAACACTGTCCACTATTAAATGGGATTGAGTTGCATGCTCAAACCCAACTTTAAAGGTTGTAGCCTTGAAATGGAGGGCACCCGGTTTAACTTGTCGATACCATTATGCCTATACACAACTTTAATCAATTGGGTTTGAGGCTCTTTCCACTTGATTCAAACCTTTGGTCCCATAACCCTTTTATCAATTGAGTTTGAGTCTTTGTCCACCTGACTCGTTTGCACCCTCATAATGCAAAACTACATACTGATGTTGGGTTAAAAGTGTAAAGACAATGAATCTCCACAACGGTCAAGCTTATGAATCAGTTTTCTATGCCACTAATCTAGTGAAAAGGGGATCCCGATTGTTTCCAGGGGTCATAAAGTTTCTTAAGAGTCAATTTTCAACTGCATTTCACAGTTAATTGATTCCACAATCTTGTTAAGTGATGACACTAATGCCATTGATAGAAGCTTCACAATATTATATGTAATTTATTAAAAGACTATAAATCATAATCAATTAGGTTAAATAATGCAGCTTGATTCCAGAAAACTAAGCTATTTTTATTTACCTGAGAATTAGTTAATTCCAATGAATTTAAAATGGTTGGCAATCAAATCTGTCATCCTGTTGGAACTCATGCATATGCCTTGAATAGCCTAAGATACAGTACTTCATCATGATGGTTGTAGTTTTAGAAGATACTGTACGAGATCGCGACCTCACATCACGACACTGTGACTCGCTCCCAACTTTCAACTCAATATGCCTGGTTTTTAGGAGATCATATGGTGCCACTCTAGATTATTTCAATTATATACCAAAGTAACACTAACTGATCACAAATCTGAGAACCAAGAAACTAGTAGTATGGGAAGCACCATCATTTCAACACCTTTGGTTATTGTATCACACGTATAGGCTGAGTACTAACAGCGTGAATATGCTGACATCCAATGGTATTATCCATTCTATAGCGTACAGACCCTTTTCATGCAACAAAAACTACATCACTCACTTATCATTTCTTGAAATTTTCTACCAACCTTCATAGTAAAAATGGAAAGAATAGTTATAGAGTAACTAAATAAATCAGCTCAAATTCAAAAATAACAAGTCTCTTACAACTAATCTTACAAAAATAGTTTCAACATCATGCCCAAATGCAGACAGTGAATCACCAAACAAATTCTAGAGATCAAAGTATCTAATAGAAAAGGTGCCACGTAAGACAAATCCATATACGTAAGGCAAATCTCAGTGAACATGATAGCATAGAGCCCTACGATTCTAATCGATTTTTTCGGGTTGCATTGAGGAATCAGATAAATGAAATAGACACCGCATTGCTCACTACAAAAAAGAGAACTTTTAGATACGGATTTTAGAGCCAACTTTGTATGCCGTCTCTAATAAAGAGGTTATTGGAGATGGCCTTCCTAAAAACAGTCTCTATTGCTGTTATTGGAGACGGTCTTACTAAAAATGGTCTCTATTGCTATTATTGGAGACAACTTTTGTGACGGCATGACTTTTCCCTTTATTGTATATAGGAAAGGTCGCGTCTTCGGATCACCAAAAATAATCCTGTCATACAAGTGCATCGTGTACAAAGTTTTACAATTGCGGAAGCTTAATATTAACTATGACAAAGAGAACATATGACACATACGTGATATTCATTTATTGTCTAAAGCAGGAAAATAAACAACAAAATATAAACAAAAGCTATGTATAGCTTTCCACCGATAACGGCTACCCGCCATCTAAATAGTGGAGAGAAGACCTATACATGAAGTATCGAATATCTCAAATATACTACTGCTGTTATACATGTTTCAAAACAAAACTCTCTTTCTTTAAAACCTATTTAGGAAAAAAGCCTTTAGCAGAATTTTCCTCCTTGTCCTCCTCTTCCTCCTCCTCGTCAGGTTGGTAGGTAGGATCAATCTTGTGCTAAGGATCTTGAGCAATATCTACAGCTAAGGCATGAAGTCGGAGGATGGGCTATCATCGAAGCTCAGCAGGAAAATTTATAGTGCTACTTTATATGTTAGATTTCTAATTTATATTTAGATACATAAATTTCAACTGAGGCATATTATATCCTATCTAGTATAGTAACATGTAGCATCTAGCATAAACAAGCACTACATCATGTGAATCCATGCAAGTACTAAATCATGCAAAACATTGATCATGCTGACAGATTCATGTTAAACATAAACGAGGAATCATGCTTCATGTTGAACAAATACGAGTAATCATGGTTCATGTTTAACAAATACGAGAAATCATGCTGACAAGGAATCATGTTGAAACAAGACATCAGACTGAACAAAGAATCAAACTTTCGAGATCAAAAGTCTAGCCCCTGAGCTATGTTAATAGGGTCACTAGCATCGAGAAATCAAGCCCTTGAGCTATGTTATCAAGGTCACTTGATACGAGACGAGTCAAGCCCCTGAGCTAAGTTAACATGGTCCCTTGGTACAAGACCATCAAGCTCCCGAGTAAGCGGGATCACTTGCCAAGATCTCGAGTTAGCGGGATCACTTGTTTCAAGACTTACACAGTCAAACTCCCGAGTTAGCGGGATCACTTGGCTCAAGACGAATCAAAGACGTGTATATGACATCAAGAATAACAGGATATGAACAACACATGGTAACATATATGTACGAATATCATGAGCAACATAGAATCATATAGCAAAACTGATTTGAATAACTGAACTCACATGATCATATATAATCGAAACTAGCATAATCAGTGATCATCACGTATCGAAGATGAACTAGCATCATGATCATGCAAAGCATACATCAAGTCTGAAGCTCTCTAAATTGATCTAACACCATCAGTCATAGTCATACATCGAAAACTAGCATGTGCATATATTATACTTCCTCTAAACTCATCTAGTATCATCATACATACACATTCATCTGCTGATCTATATCAAGTCATCTAAATTGGTTTGACAATATTCCTAACATAATAACATATGTCGAACTGATCTTATCGAACTGATATGCTCATAATCATATATCATTTTTAAAATTGAATTAGCATACGCTCATACATCAAGCTGATTTGATGATCATAAGCATGTATCAAATTTAACTGAACTAGCATACCCGAGCTAATCTAATCATAAGCATGCAATCACAGCAGACGCATATATTAAACTTCCTAGCATCCTTACAGCAAAACATCAGACGTATAGCCTCACATGTATATCAATATGTCGAATTTAACATTTTCTTCAACGAAATTAAGTATATATAATCATGTACGATCCAAGATGCAAAGAAGAAATTAACTATAAGGTAGCAAGGTAAAATTCTCTACCTTAATTCAAGCTTATGCTTTACGTTAATGCACGCATGCATCCCAGTTAACTCATCGTTACGAGCTTGTCATGTGCACCAAGCATCTAATCATTTAAGTTTACATCTTTTTTTTAGTATATATAATGGTTTACTGGGTCACCACAGACCTTACATAAGTGCTCTACATGATCACTAGTCCTAAAAATTAATATACCATACATATACATAGACCAAAGGTACCTCAGGATACGCACAAGCCAGACACATGCTTCCCTCGACTTATCACTAACTTTTGACCCTTTAAATATTAGATTTATGAATTTATTAATTCATAAAAGTTATAGGGCTCGTTGTTCCCTTTTCAACACATCAAGAATCATGCCAATCGGAGTTTAGAGTCAAAATTTATGACTGAAATATCGAACAGTGGTCAGAGCATAAGGTTATCGTGGCAAGGACATGCTTGCCGAGGCAAGCCCTTTAGCTTGCACCTTGCCACGGCAAGCATGTGGGGTTGCCGCAGCAAGCCTGAGACACAAGCTTGCTGCGTGCCTTCTTCCTCTTTTCTGACTTTTGAGTTTTCTTAGTGTGCTAGGACCATTTACACTATAAATATAATATATTTTGTTGTATATATCACATATAGAACCCCTTTTATTTACTAATCACGTATGAAAATGTCGGAGTGCACTTTTCGGAAATTTTGACTCCAAAACCCTTCACACATGACTTGATTTTTGAGCTGTCAATTCGATCTCATGGGATTGAAAACAATGATTTAAATTCTTTTTAAAACAACTAATGAAATGAACCTAGTCTAGTACTTGGTTCATTTCAGGCATACCTTTCGGAGGACTCGTGGTGACGATGCTATGACGTTGAACGTGTGTCGGCGTCGGAGCTCGTAAGAACTCGGTCAACAAGAAGTCTCCGACAGCAATTGCCTTTGAAAGACGCTTACTCGAATCACAGGTTACCGTGTAATCTACGGTTCCGAATTCATGGATTTGAACCTAAGGTTTAAGAAGAACTATGGGAGAACTAGTTGCAGCTGGAAGAGGGCTGTGGTTTTGAATTCTAGCACAATTGTTACTTGAATGGCTGTTTTTATTTTTATCTGCAGGGTTTATTCATAGGCAGGGTCTGTTTGCGAAAGGATAGAAGGAGGAAGAAGGAAACTCCTTGGTGGTTTTATGCTATTTTCTCCCAGCTTGCGTGCATGGAGTCAAACTCATGCATGCGTGGAAGGAAGCTAGCGGATTTGGATTATAAGGCATCAAGGGTTTGGATTCCATAGGGTGCCCACATGGGCTTTTACCTGTATCAGCCTATAAGACAACCTATGTTTTGCATCGGGTGTTATGCAGCTGTACATATAAGGAGGTTATATATATGTAGCTTGGATTCCCTGCATAGGCACACACCATTACATGGTGTAACAACAGCTAAGCCAAAATAGGCTTTGGCTTTGGTGTAAACCAATTACACCAATAGTAGTTATATTAAATGATAAATGTCCTAATATTGTTTGAAGTATATTTTTGAAAAAATATTAAGTGTATTATTATAATTGAATTAGTTGCCTCAAGGTGTTGAGGCAACCCTTTTTGCTTGCCTCAAGTGGCCGAGGCAAGGTGCTTGTCTCTCGTTGCCGAGGCAACTGATTTCACTTGCCTCAGTTGCCTAGCCAAGGCCATCAGACCTTGGTTGGCATTTCTTTATCGGCACTAATGGGTCTTGGGTCAAAGGGTCGACACCCCTCAGTGTCTAACAGTACTATCCATTATTTAAAATTGTGTTACGCCAATTTTTATCTTTAGGAGGGCTCCGAATATTTTAATCTCTACCTAATCTATGAGCAACTGTTGTTTCATTTAATAATTAATACTGGGCCACTAAGGCTTCACTATTTACAGTCATCATTAAAATGCCAAATCAATTCTTTGTGTCACGTTTTTGGCACAAGCCTGACCCTACTCGAGTTCATACCCGGTATTGTCAAGATAAAAATGTGGCAGCTGTTGCAACTTTGACTTATGGAGCCGTCTCCATGAGTTTTAGTGATTTGTCAGTGGGTGAAAACTTTTGAGACCACATAGAAAACCATCTCTGAAAGTTCCTTTTCACACCAATGGAGATTGCTTTAGCCGTCTCTAAACAATTGCAAATACAGACACGCCCAACATCTCGCATGGAAAATCTATTTAGTCTCATGTACGCCGCTGTGAAGACTTAAAGCCTAAAAAACATGTTGAGTTTGGAGACGATGGTTGGGTTTCAGACGATCGAAATCGTTGGAGCTAGGGATTGAGATGATCGAAATCGGTTGGAGCTAGGGTTTGAGACGTTCGAAATCGGTTGGAGCTAGAGTTTGAGACGATCAAAATTGGTTTGCGCTAGGGTTTTAAACGATCGAAATCGATTTGAGCTAGGGTTTGAAACGATCGAAATCGGTTTGAGCTAGGGTTTGAGACGAAGCGGTTTGAGCTAGAGTTTGAGACGAAAGCTAGGGTTTCCTCTTCTTCTGATAGTTTTGACCGATTCAATTCATTTTTCGGTACAAAATCTAGGACAGTTTTGGCTAGATTCATCATCATCTTCACCAAATAATTCCATTTTCTGATCAAAATCAGTTTCCTCTTCATTTTCCCTAATTCCCCATAAACATCAATGGGATTGGGACCTATGAGATTAGTTATGGGAGAGGGAAGCATGCTCCACTAGTCAACCATGTTGGTACTTTGGTTGGATGTTCTCACGAGCTCTTTTTTATTATCAAGTGTTTGGTCTTAAGGTTCCATGGAGCAATACAAGGATGACATATTTTCAACATCACTACAAAATTCGGAGGTTTTAGTGGTGCCTAATTAACGTTGTTTTATCAAAACTGCAGGCAAAAGACCTAACATCGGGCACCAAAGTGCAACGACTCCCGCTATTAATTTTTTCACTCTCTCCTCTTTATGCTCTAACTCTCCTCTCTATTTGCCAATGCAGACGAAGAGCTTTCCCAAGCTAAATCGCTCGAGAAGAGTTTCGCCCTTGTGCAACGCTTGAAACCAAATGAAGCCCTCCAATCTCAACTTCTCCAAACAGATGGCACTCCAATCTCAACCTAATTTAAACTCATCCAAGCTAATGATGCTCCAAACCCTCCTTGACTCCTCTAAAAAACCAGATGCTCTTCTACCAAGTGTAAGTTTTTTTTAAGTTTATTTTCTATTTTTATCCTATTTTATTTTATTTTACTCAGATATTGATGTGGTGCGTGTTTTGCCCCTCTTTTCTTCTTTGAAAATATCTCATTGTAAGACAGTTTAGCTATTATTGTCCGAAGAAAATTGATGATATCTGTGTAGATCTTTGTGGACAGGTATTTATAGTCTATTTTTTTTGTTTTTATTCTTATTTTTATTTTTAAGGATGTGGATCTGTATGTTTGATTTTATCCTTTTTGGGCATAGAGTTTTGTTCAATAGAAACTAAAATGACTGAGAATCTGTATATTTGATTTTATCCTTGTTGGGCAACTTTCAAAAAATAAGGTTTTGTTTATAGAAATATAATATTCATTATCTTTTTTTTTTTCTGGTTTGTATATTTAATTTTGTCCTTGTTGTAGAAACTAAAATGACTCATAATATGTATATTTGATTTTATCCTTGTTGGGCATGCTTCAGAAAATGGGGTTTGTTTATAGAAACTATAATGTTCATTATCTGATTTATTTTTTTTGGCTTGTATATTTGATTTTATGTTTGTTGGGCATGCTTCAAAAATATTGGGTTAGATCTTTCTATCTTTATTTTTATTGATTTGGTAAATTGGTGATTGATAGCTTGAAACTAGTCTTTACACGGCCTACATCTTTGAATCATATATAGGATACTTCATAAGCTAGGGTTCTGTTTGCATGAACCCAACATTACCATATTAACAGAGGGTGCTGTTTTACCACTTACTAACATTGAGGATGTACTTGGGAGCTCTGACGAAACAGATATGTTATATAGCAATTTAGGTTTGCCGACTAATTCTCTACTGAAACGATCATACAACTATACATTCCATTCTCTTGACATGAACACTTCAAAAGTAGATCTAACTATGCATACCATCAATAGCAATAAGATTGAAGCTAGAATAAATTTGACACCAATTTTTGTGTACTGATCAAAGTGAAATCCGATGCGTAGAAAATATTAATGCTCCATAGGTAAAATAGCCTATTCCTTTTTTCAATATAATGCCTCTGAAATAATGCAACTTAAACTGTGTATTATAAAATTTTGTAGATATGCAATTCTTAATATACAGTTAGGCATGGAGAGTCTAACTTTTTTACAATTTGAAGGGTTAAATGTGATTTGCACCACATAAGTCATATTTGAGGCCACATGCTAAAAGAGAACCTGAAAAGAAGTTAGAGCATGAAGAAAACTAGATGCTTGGTCAGGTATACTTATCCTTCATATCTATGTACCATGTTTTTACCTTTGTTCCAAGTTGTAGCTAATTCAATGCCAATTGGATTTTTCTATCTTTAGAAAAGAAGGAACTTTATATAAGTTGGCTTTATTAGGACTTAGTTGTAATTTTATTCTTGCAGCAAAATCATACTTTAAAGAAACAACAGACAAATGAGAATAATTTATTGCTTCATGAAGATGGTTTTGGATGCAGAGGATCCGAATCCGATTCGTGGCTATGAGACCTCCATTCTTCCACTTCCAGGTAAGTGTTTGATTAGTATCATGCAGCTATCACCTGCTCCATTGATTTTAATTGAGCAAAGGATTTAAGCATGTCTCACCATTTCTACTAATTTTCATCCATCCTTCTTTTTATTTGGTTTCTGTCTCATTGAGTTTATTGGATTTATCATGTAGCCTATGTAGGAAGCAAATTCGGTTTATCGAACCCAAACCGAATATTTTGGTTTTCATTGAGTTCAGCCGGAACTGAACACGAGTTGGTTTGGTTTCGGTTCATTTTATCTTTTTTTAAGTTTATTAAATTGAAAACCTAAAGTATCAATTTTTTCTGGATCGATTATGGTTTGATTTTGATTATTTATTGTAGACACCCAAATTTGGCCCAAGGCCCGATCGAAACACATATCGAGAGAGGCGCGCCTCTAAGCTTCTGATAGCATGTATGGTACCCTTAGATACCTTCCCAAACCCTTAGGAATCATTCCAAATCCCTTAGAATTTACCCTGAACCTTTATAAACCAATCCCGACCCTTAGAACCCCTTCCGAACCCTAAATCCAACCTTCCCGGTCAATGGATGAAGAGTGGTGCACTAGGACTTGTTAAGGTCTTCTACTACTATCAAGTCATATACCATTAGAAAAAGAACTTCCCCAGCTTTCCAACGAGCCAAGAATCGCCTCAATCAGTTTTACAAGATTTTGCCGTGGCACAACTAATAGTTGCGCCAGGCTTAAGTGGGTCCCCTCGTGGGCTTGCAACCTCCCAAAATCATTATGAATCACTGTATTATTATACATATGCTTGGCGCAACTATTAGTTGTGCCAGGAATATGAATAGTACCTGTGATTTTTTGCTCCAAAAATTGAGATTGGGGTTTGATTTGTTGACCATCTTGATCTTTGGAGGGTATTTTGCTAGTTCTATTGCTCCCTTTTAATATTTATTTGCAACCCTTAAGTGATTTGAAATACTAACCTATCATCCACCATTAAAACTATTCCCACACATCTCCAAGCTCTCAAAATCCTAGGAAACCTTAGATTAGAGATTATCTAATTGCTAACCACAATTATCACCTAAGTAGGTTCCTAACCTACCATTTTCCTATAAATAGAGCCCCCCTCCCATTGGGTTAAAAGTTGAGAAAATTACCTCAGAGAGAAAGAGCTTAAAGTGAGAAGATCTTTCTCCCTTTGATACACCATTGCTCATACAAATTTCAGAATTGATAAACCCCCTTCCAAGCCTTACCCTTTATAAAAAGCCTCTAGGTTAGGTGTGTGCTATCTATTTGCCTTCCCTCTCTACCTCTTAGCTAGCAAGCCTTAAAGGTTAGAACCCTTTTTCTACCATACAAGCCTTCAAAAGCTCATTAAAGCAAGCCAATGCAAGGCTCCTCAATGGTACAATAAGGGCTCGAGAGCTCTGGCTCTCTCCTCTATTCCTCTACCTTCTCAGTCATTCCTCCATCCTCTCATTTGTGCCGTTACGTCGCCGAATTTTCGGTAGGAACAGAGGGGCACAAATAGGATTTTAAGTCCTTTTGGGTAAGAGAAAGCCTTTTTCTTTTCTTTTATATTATTTTTATTTTTTCCATAAGTAGAGACCGCATTAAGCGGATTGATTGGGTGCCCAACATCTTTCCAATCGATAACTGAAGCCCCTACCCAAGAACATTTGGTGTGGACCGGATTCAGAGTCATATTTGTGGCACTTTAGTGCTTATAAAAATGATATAGGTTTTCGGGGATACCAAAAGTTCCGGGTGGAGACTCTATATTTTTGCTAGCGAGCGTATTGCCGCGACGGGATCGTAAAAAAATCCCACAGTTGTACAGATGGCGACTCTACTGGGGATAGCTTGTAGAGCTTCTCCTTGAAATTTGGCCATTTATTTTACTAACCTTTTTACTATTTTTTGTATTATTATTATTATTATTATTTTTACTCACCCCTACTTTTCCATCATTTACGTGCCTTAGCTGATCGGTGGGTCTACATGCGCATTATCTTTTAATCTTCTTTACTTTTCTGTCATTTTAGTGCCTTAACCGATTGGCGGGCCTACTTGCGCATTGTCTTTTAATTTTCTTAAAATTTTTATCATTTAAAGTGCCTTAGCTGATTGGCGAGCCTACTTGTGCAAACATATTCTAATAGTGGACGTTGGCCCGTAGTGGCGACACAGATCATCACCCCCGATTTTTGAACTAAAGAAAGCTTCCATAAAAAAAAAAGCTTTGAAAAATATTAATTAAAATTAAACCAAGATAAGGAACTTAATCAATTTGTTTTTACGGGGTAAATTTTTTAAAAGGGTTGGATTATTAGGCACACATACAACCACCCGGGTCTTAGTATGGAGGCAGCCCCTAGTGGTGATGATCCAGAAAAGTCCCAACCCACCTAGTATTTGAGAGGGCGCTTGTGCTGGAGGTATATCGGGTGGGTTCCCATTCCTACAAAGCTTAAAACCCTTGAGCGCGCTAGTGAGTTATACCGTACTCACATCCCTTAGGTTCGATGAGGAGAGAACGATTCACTAAAAAAACTCAGTCAGTTCCCGGAAGCCTAGCTTCCACAAAAACCAAAAAAAGAGACTCAATTCAGGCAAGTAGCTGCTGTCAAGAGTTCTGGAAACCCACTTTTGCCTGGAGCAAGTATTAGTTGCGCCAGTGCAAAAATACCCAAAAATACACTGGCGCAACTAATAGTTGCGCTGGTCTCATTTAGGGAATTTTTGCTTTGGCGCATGTATTAGTTGCGCCAATATTATTCTGAGCAATCTAGCCCAATTCTGTGGCCTTTTCCACATCCCGAGTCCCTCGATTAGTGTCTTAGTGCCTCTGTTTGGGCCCTGCCATCTTCGACACCCAATACGCCCCCGTCGGTCAAAAGAAGGTAACTTCTTTTTTACTCATTTCGGGGGATCGAGTTGTTCGCCTCGATTTCCATGCCTTCAATAGATCAAATATCTTCCTTTGATTCTTCCGAACTACTTCGAAATTATCGCCGCGGGTCCAAAATGAGGGTACGAAAGCAACCCGAGAAGGGAATTCCAAGGCCTTGGAACCTTTGTTTTTACAAAAAAATTCTTTCCAAAAAAATTAAAAATAAAAAAAGCTAAAAATTATAGTCTTTATGGTGCCGGCATAACGATATCATCTTACCTTCCATCATCCCTTAGGGGAAGAAGGAGGAAATTTTTTGGGCTATATCGAAGGCACCCATACCCAACCCGCCAACAAATAATGTCGTGGGTAGTGGACCCAGCTTACGTCAATCCCGACTCATCCTCGCCATATTCTCCAACCCACTCCCATTCGGGAGAAGTTTTTTCCACTATCCCCCTCACCCAACCATGTTTTACAATTACCGGGTCCTTTGGTAACCCTATTTTCCCAACCACCACTTCCCAAAATATCTAAAATCAACCCCCCCATTCCCCGTCTTTCGCCCAAATCATGCCCATTTCCCCTCCCATATACATGCCAAACCCATCCCATTTTCCATCAACATCTATGCCAAATCCAACACATTTCCCATCCACATCCATACAAAACCCAATCCAATTTTCCCCATCCACATCCATGCCCCATTTTCCATCTTCCCCATATAGGCCCGATCCACCGTTATTCACCTATGTCACCTCCACCTTATCCAACCCCTCACAAATCCTCCCATCTATCCAGGTCATGCCCATTTTTATCGGGGTCATGCCCGATTTTTCTCAAACACCCACACTTTACCCTTTATCATCCCTAAACATTCCCAACCCATCCCCCTTTGCCAATGCCCCACTCCATCCCTCCAATCCACCCCATATCCCATTTGTTACCCAGGTCATGCCAGATTTTACCAAGACCATGTCCAATTTACCCACCATATCCACCCCATCTACATCTCATCACCCCTTAAATCCACCATCTCCATCCAACCCTCCTTCCATGACCATGGTGGAGGAGATGTTCCAAGCCTACTCCGTGTGGAAGGCTTCCCAAAATGCCTCCTCTCCTCCATACCCCATATCCATGAACCCATCCTATACCCTAGCCAATCTCCATGCCTCACTCCCCCATGACCCCCATCATCCACACCACCCAAACCCACATTTCCCACATGCCCCAAGGCCCATTGGCCCAAGCCTCCATTTCCCACATAACCCAAGGCCTATTGGCCCAAATCCCTATTTTTCACATGCCCCAAGGCCTATTGGCCCAAAACCCAACCACCCACACATACCAAGGGCCCATTTCCCAAACCCACCAAGGCCCAATGGGCTAGATCCACCAAGGGCCCAATGGGCCATACACATTAAGGCCCAATGGGCTAGCCCCATCAAGGCCCAATAGGTCAGACCCACCAAGGGCCCATGGCCCAAACCCATAAAGGCCAAATGGGCTAGATCCATCAAGGGCCCATGGCCCAGACCTACTAAGGCCCATGGCCCAGACACACCAAGGGCCCATGGCCTAAACCCACCAATAGCCCATGGCCCAAGCCCACCAAAGCACCATGGCCCATACCCCTCAAAACCTAATGGGCCTAACCCAAATCCACCAAGGGCCCATGGCCTAGACCCATAAGGCCCAAAACCACCAATGGCCCATGGCCCTAATCCTCCAAAGCCCAATGGGCTATACCCATCATGGCCTAATGGGCCAAGACCTGCCAAATCCCTTTCCCTTTACCCATGCCCAACCTGACCAAGGCCTTATGGCCCAAACTTCTCAGGGCTTCATGGCCTAAGCCCAAGCCCCACACTCATACCTTTCACAATACCCCCAACATTTTACCCACCCCCAACCTTCAAACCCGGGTCAAACCCATGCCATACCCCAAACCCAATTTTCTAATGGCCCCATACCCCAAGACCATCTCCAAGCCTTTCCCCATGTCCAATGGCCTCATCAGGCCCTACTACTAAACCAAACTACCACTCACCCCATCACCCCACAACACTTCCCTTACATTCAAGGGGCTCACCCAACCCACATCCAGTCCAATCCCATCCAGTCCACACATCAATCTGAAAATCTCGTCGTCACATCACCCTATGTAGACCAGCAGTATGAGGAGGACGAGATCAGAAATGGTGGGGCTTATGTCGGGGCAGTAACCAATGCCAATCCTCCACCTATAATTACCCCACCCCTGGCAGCCCAAAGTGAGTCCAAGCTAATAATTGAGAAGACGGCCCCCCATGTCCAAGGAGTCGGAACAGCTGAAAGAACAATTGGATAAAATCCAGAAGCAATTACAGAAGATGGGTGTTGCTGAAATCCACGCCATAGAGTTCACGGATTTATGCCTGTTTGCCGAGGTCCCCCTACCCCCCAAATTTAAAATGCCAGTCTTTGATAAATATAATGGCACAGGCAACCCTATTGCGCACCTTAAGTTCTACTATGGAGACATGTGCCAATACGGCGGAGATGAACGACTCCTCAAAGTATTCCAGAAAAGTTTAACTGGCCCAACTTTAAGATGGTTCACGTCTCTTGAACCGTTCATGATTAAAACGTTGAAAGATCTGACCCACTTATTCCAGGAGCAATATGTCTACAACATGGACATTAAGTCACGCAAGTTAGATCTAGCCCGATTAAAGCAGAACCCCAATGAGACCTTCAGCGATTACTTAGGGTGTTGGAGAGCATTGGCACCTCAAGTAAGAAACATAATACCTAATGACGAGCAGATAGAAATGATCTCAAAAAATACCCTGCCAGTGATCTCGGATTTTTTGGTATACCAGCAGCAGTCTAGTTTTGCTGACTTGATAAGGAATGCTAATCCTTGTGAGGATGCCATCAAGGAAGGGCGGTTGAGTAAAAATGCATCAGCGGGACCTAGCGGGGCTAGGAGGTTTGCTGAGCAAAGAAATGATAGAAGAACGGGGGCAAAGGTGCAGAATGTACCAATACCAGGCCCAATAACCATGTGGCCCCCTTTCAATTTAAAGCAGCGCAACCAGCTCCCGTCAGGATATGGCCAGTACAAAGAGCCGGGAATGGGCTGGGAATGCAAATAACCCCAGAGAGGAGAGCTCGTTATGATCGAGTCTTTACGCCATTGGGGCAATCCCTGAGTGTCCTTTTACCATTATTAATTGAAAAGGGTTTAATAATTATTCTCCAACCACGACCTCTTCCCAATCTGATTCCATATAATTTTGACCCCAATACTCATTGCAATTTCCATCAGGGTCTGGGTCACCCAATTGATCGTTGCTTCCCATTGAAGCATACGATCCAAGACTTAATCGATGCTGGGAAGATCATTCCTCCAGCACCCACCTAAGCAAACCAACATGCGAATATCCATCAGGTGCCTTTACCACCACACCCTACTGGAATAGCAGGTCCCAGACCTACCATAAGGATGGTAGAGGAATTTGAAGAAGAATTAGAGTTTGATCCGTCATACTTCATTTGCAATCAAGAAATGTTTGTGGCACCAAGGTAGAGAAATCTAGGAGAAGGAACTGTTGGGGTGATTGAACCCCTAAATCTGGCAGATTACTTCCCCACCCCTGAATCGTAGACTGAACCCCTAGATCTTAGGGCCTATTTTCCACCACCCACCCCTATTAACTACATATAAATAAATGCATATCAACCATATTCCACCACCCCCTTAAATAACCCAATAAGCTATCAGGCTCCCAATCCTCCACCCGCACCCGTTAGTTATCCATGGCCTACGCCCACCCCATTACCCCCGGTTCAACCACCCGCAAACTCCACCACCCCCGTCAATTACCTAATGGCCCATCAAACCCCCATTACCCCTGGTGCAACCACCGTTAAACCTCACCACCCCTACCTGGCCCAATTTTACCACCCACCCATCCTTCACTGAGGTAAACCAAGTATTACCTACCTTGCCCGAGCCATCAGTACACACACGTCAAGAGCTAGCAACCTTACCGTTCCAGATCATGGGGCCAACCTATGATCCGCATCCCCGCTGAGCTATGAACAGGCCAATGCTAATGTGAGCAGCAACAGCAGGGAAAGGGTTGTGGCCTTCGTTACCAGATCAGGAAAGATCTCGAAACAGTCTGAGGCATCAACGACAATAGCAGCGACACCAACACGATCGGAGGGAAAGAAAGACAGTGCAGTCCACCCGTTTGAAAAGATGAGCTGGGAGCACATCCTTGAGACCCAACTAAGAAGAATGCCGACCCATATCACTGTCTGCGATCTATTAATGACGTCCCCACTCTATTTTCAAACTTTAATGGGAGCGTTAAAGAATGCTCATGTATCCCAGCAGGTGAGCCCAGATGAAGTTGGGCAAATAATTGGACAAGTAATGGCACCCAATGTCATTTCATTTTCGGACGCAGATCTGCTGGAGGAGGCAAACAGTCATGCTAAATCCCTTAATATTACTGTCGAATTTGAGAACATGATAATTCCCTTAGTTCTAATTGATAACGGGTTGGCTCTGAATGTGTGCCCGTTGCGAATTGCCACCAAAATCGGTGTGGACCCCTGTATGTTGAGGCCGACAAGAAGAAGTGCTCAGGGTTTTGATAACACAAGAGAAATAATGATAGAGGTTGACCTTGAGTTAGTAATCAGGCCCATGACCTTTTCCATACCTTTCCAAGTGATGGATATCAAATCTTTGTTTAATCTGCTAATAGGACGCCCCTGGTTGCATGAGGTTGGGGCGATACCTTCTACCCTCCATCAAAAATTAAAATTCATATCGGGGCAGAAGGTGATCACCATCATTGGTGAAGGGCATGACGACAAAGACAAGGCCACTCATAGCATTGAAAATTCCAAAGTAATGGATGTGCCACATACTGAGGAAGACATCGACCTCCACAGTTTCGAATATGAGGTATCAGCAGTAGGCCCAGAACCTTCGAAAAGTATAGTCTCCAAAACTAGCGACAGAATGAAAGCAGCAGTGGCGATGCTCCAGAAATGGGGCTATCAAAAAGGCAGAGGACTCGGGCCTAGACTGTAGGGAAAAAGAGAGCCGATAATAGCCAAGGGATAGAAAGTTCATTTTGGGTTAGGTTACAAGCCCACAGAGGAAGAGGTGAGAGAGGCTAAGGTGAAAGCCCGTGCGACAGCAGCTGCAAAAGCCAGGGGGATCCACATAGAGGAAGAACCCCGTCCCAAGCCTCATATAAGAAATTCATTCATAAGTGTCAGGGTCGTGAAGATTGACCGGAATGGGGAAACCCGATTAACCCCACACAAGCCTATAGCACCGGTTCACCCCACCAATCCCTACATTACCCTTCCCAGCCTAGAAATAGATTTGGCCATGTTATCCCTCTTTGAGAAACGACGGCCAGTATCTGAACAAGCTCCTCCTGTGGTGAATCACCACAAAATTGTGCTAACATTTGAGGACATCATCTCAGACGAAATGGGGATCAACATGATGGAAGCTGACTCCAATGAGCCATATCAGTCAGCCCTCTCCATCCAATCAGGTAAAGGAGCGGCCCTTCAGGTACGCAATTGGGTATCTTTGCCCCAAACCGTGGAAGAGGGGAGTGGCCTAATATTTGACACCCGTTTCTAAAAAAAAAAAAACCTATAAAAAGTGATATAAGCCCTTGGCAGACAATACCTTGTATATACACAGACTCGCACTGCCAAGGGTCCGTCTTCGAAGAAATACAAAACCTCAAAAACATTGAAAAAATATAAAACCTCAAAAACATTGAAAAAATATAAAACCTCAAAAATATTGAAAAAATACAAAGTCCAAAAATATTGTCATTTAAAATTCTAGATAAAATCCCACAAAAAGATACCTTTATCAAAGTACCCATCCCATGTAAAATCGACTCCTTTCCTGTAGAAATATAATAAGAGGTAGGAGTTACAAGTTTTGACGAGGATATCTCCTTGGAGGAGCTCCCCAATGAGCTCCTCGACCAGTTTGCCAAATTTGAGCATGGCCCTACCCCCATTGTCGAAGAAATCGAGGACGTTAATTGAGGGACTAAGGAGATTCCCCGAATTACGAAGATTGGAACGTCGCTGTCTCCCGAAGAAAGAAAAAGCATGATTGATTTCCTTCTGTCATACTAAGACATTTTTGCCTGGTCGTATGACGACATGCTTGGTCTGGACACCTATTTGGTCGAGCATGAGTTGCCTCTCTACCCTGATATGAAGCCGGTTAAGCAGAAGCTAAGACGTCTCCGACCTGAGTGGATGTTGAAAGTCAAAGACGAGGTCATCAAGCAGTATGACACGGGGTTCCTCATGGTATCCAAATACCCGTAGTGGCTAGCTAATATCATGCTTGTGCCGAAAAAAGATGGAAAGGTCCGCATGTGTATCGACTTCCGTAATTTGAATAGGGCGAGCTCGAAGGACGATTTCCCATTGCCGCACATCGACATCTTGGTCGATAACACTGCTAAGCATGGGATGCTTTCATTCATGGACAGATTCTCCAGATATAATTAGATCAAAATGGCAGAGGTGGATCGGGAAAAGATAGCGTTCATCACTCCTTGGGGCACCTTTTGCTACCGGGTCATACCATTTGGGTTGAAGAATGCTGGTGCTACATATCAGAGGGCAATGACTGCGTTATTCCATGACATGATATATCGAGAAATTGAGGTGTACGTCGACGACATGATCACCAAGTCACCGGAGCGAAGCAACCATTTGGTAAACCTTTAGAAGCTATTTGAAAGACTAAGAAAGTATAGGTTACGTCTGAATCCACAGAAGTGTGCATTTGGCACCATGTCAGGGAAACTTTTGGGATTCATCGTCAGCAGGAGAGGGATCGAGGTCGACCCAGTCAAAGTTAAAGCTATCACTGAAATGCCGCCACCATCTACTGAGAAAGAAGTTAGAAGATTCTTGGGCAGAATATAATATATCAGTCAGTTCATTACACAGCTAACGCCCATTTGCACACTGATCTTCAAGCTACTAAGGAAGAACTCGCCCGTTGAATGGAATGATGATTGTCAGGCAGTGTCCGATAAAATCAAAAGTTACCTCCTTAACCCACCAGTGTTGGTACCACCTGAGCCAGGGAGACCACTCTGAATGCATCTCTCCACAATGGAAGTTTCGATGGGATGTGTCTTAGGGTAGCATGATGAGACAGGGAGAAGAGAGCAGACCATTTACTATCTGAGCAAGAAGTTTACTGATTATGAGATGCGCTATTCTCATCTGGAGAAAGCATGCCTAGCTCTTATAAGGGCTACTCAGAGGCACCGTCATTACTTGCTATCCCAAGCTATTCTACTTTTGGCCCGAATAGACCCGTTGAAATACCTGTTCAAGAAGTCGACTCTCACTAGGCGGATTGCACGGTGGCAGCTTTATTGTCTGAGTTTGACATCACCTACGTCACTCAGAAGTCGATTAAGGGTCAGGCATTCACCGATCATCTTGTCGACAATCCTTTACCAGATTATGAACCTTTGAGAATTGAGTTTCCCGATGAGGACATCCTATTAATGACGGAAGACAATACAGAAGAAGCAGAGGAATCTTGGGTAATGCACTTTGATGGGGCAGCTAATGCCGAGGGTCAGGGAGTTGGAGCCATTCTGATTTCGTCGAAAGGATCTCACGTACCCGTCTCTATCAAGCTCAACTTCCCTTGCACTAACAATATGGCTGAATACGAAGCTTGTGTCGCTGGTCTACAGGCGGCTCTTGATCTAAATATAACTCACCTTCGAGTGTTTGGTGATTCACAGTTGATCATATGCCAGACGAACGGTGACTGGAGAACGTAAGACGAGAAACTGATCCCTTACCATGAGCATCTCGAGGACCTGATAGCTTGCTTCTAAGACGTGACATTCTCATATGTCCCCTGGATAAGGAATCGCTTTGTCGACGCACTAGCCACGTTGGCGTCAATGATAAAATTCTCCTATGGTGCTGAGATGAAGCCGATCATGATCGAGTAGAGGGATGAGCCGACCTTTTACCTCCAGATTGAGAAACCTACAAAGCCTGATGATGGACCACCTTGGTTCTCAGATATCAAGAATTTCCTCGAGACACTAACTTTGCCTGAGGATATGTCCAAGACAGACCGATGAATCAAGAATTTCCTCGAGACACTAACTTTCCTCAAGGCACTCCTTCATAATATTGATCGCTTCAACGGTTAGCGGCGGGCTACGTCATTTGCGGGGAATGCCTTTACAAGCGATCCTACAACAACATTTTACTTAGGTGCCTTACATAAGGTGAAGCGATCAATATTATGAAGGAGATCCACGAGGGAGTATGCGGTACCCACGTCAGCGGTCACATGCTTGCTAAGAAAATTCTACCGCAGGGATACTTTTGGACCACTATGGAATCAAGTTACTGCAAACATGTTCAGAAATGTTACAAGTGTTAAGAACGCTCTAATCTGATACACGCTCCTTCCATCTATCTTCACTGCATGACCACTCCTTGGCCATTTGCTAGTTGGGGCCTTGACATCGTCAGAATGATTAATCCAAAATCATCAAATGGACATCAGTTCATCCTCATCACCATTGAATACTTCACCAAGTGGGTAGAAGCGGCATCATATATCAACATCACGGCCAGTCACATTAAGAAATTTCTCAAGAGTAATATTGTGTGCCGATTTGGAGTACCCAAGGATATTATCACAGACAATAGCACCAACTTTGCGAATAAACGCATCCGAGCCTTCTGCAAGCAGTACAAAATTAAGCACCATCGCTCGTCACCTTATCAGCCTCAAACTAATAGAGCCATGGAAGCTGCGAACTAGACGATCGTTCGTATCCTAGAAAAGATGATCGTCACTTACCGAGATTGGAGTGAAATGCTGTCATTTACTTTATGGGCCTACAGAGCGTCGATCCGTACTGCTACAGGGGCAACACCATTCGCCCTTGTGTATGGAACTGAGGCCGACCTACCGGTAGAGGTTGAAGTACCCTCGCTTCGAATCCTCATGGAATCAAGCTTATTCGAAGTAGAGAGAGAGATCTCGCTTTGACCAATTGAACTTATTAGACGAGAAAAGACTCCTAGCCTTGTGCCATACTCAAGTTTACCAGAGGCGAATCGCACATGCTTACAATAAACGTGTCTGTGGTCGAGATTTGAAGATAGGAGACACTGTACTGAAGAAGATCTTCCCATCCCTCCATGCCGATCCGAGAGGAAAATTTAAGCCAAACTGGAAAGGACCTTATGTCGTTCGAGAAGTGCTGCCGGGATACGCCATCCGCCTTGCCACCATGGACGGAGATCATCTTCCTGAGCCCATCAATGCTAGATAAGTTCGACGGTTCTATACTTAGTCTATCGCGACAAGGTAAGTATTGGTGAAACAAATATATGACTGCTTAAGAACCATCCAAAAGAGGCCATCATTCCAAGCACAGTAGCCAAAAAACATCCTTAAAAAAGATGATATCCTTTGCTACCCCATTTTGAGTCTAGGCCTTTCTTGCAATGAACCACTTCCCTGGAAAAGAAAAAGTGTGTACATATATAAAAAAAAGAGAGGAAGTAAAGTTACCATCAAAATCCAAAAAAATCGAAAAAGCAAAACCTCAAAAAGAGATTACCTGAAATAAGATAAGGAAAAAAAAAGAAAAAATAGAAGAATTATGGGGTGTGTACAGTAAAATCCCCCAAGGAAGAAAGTATGTTGTGAAAAACTGAAGTTGTATCAAGAAATCCTTTTAGCCCATCATACCTTCAAATCCTAACCTAACCCATGGCCAAGCTACGCCTTGAAGAAAGCCCTCTTTTTAGGTTCACAAGCAGTCCTAATATATGTTAAGTCAACATGAGTCGAGTTGTGAGACGACACCAGAACCCCATCTAGCTGGCTATGACGGAATCGACATCTATGTCGTGACTTCTAAAGAATGAAAGAAAAATAAAATAAAAATACAAGCTTAAAGCAAGATGGACGTAGTGAAAACTTGAAAGGGTGCTACGGGTAAAAACAATGAGTTTGTGCGAACCAGGTGAAAACCCGAAAGGGTGCTTAGGATAAGAGAGCTAAGCGCATGGACGTGGTGAAAACCCGAAAGGGCGCCACGGGTAAAAAAGGAGATAAAAAAAAGAAGAAAGGTTTGAAATGATTGATTGATGTTTGAGGAACCTTTTTGCTTTTTATTACTCTCCCTATTACTCGTTTTCCGACTGGGCCGCTCATGTTAGTTCAAGACGGGTCCCGACCAGAATTGTCTTTGTGAAACTACTTTGTCAAACGTATGACTCAAGATAAGGAGAAAGGTTTGACTCAATCCAAAAGGATTAACATTTCGGCCTTGGTGAAACTACTAAAACTCCCTCGGATCCGACAATTTAAAAGGGGGGGTTCGACTATGTCCAAAGTGGGACCCGTGACTTCACCTCATTGATAAGGCATCATAAAAAAAAAAAAGAGAAAAGCTAAAAAGAATAAAAAAATCAAGAAAAATCCAAATACAAAAAAATGTGAGTGTATATATTTCTACTATTTCCCATGTACATAGTTACAACATCACACTTCCATCTCAAAAATAAAGAAAAAGAATAAAAAATCTCTGAAAATAAAAATCCAAAAAATATATAAATCTTGAAAATAAAAAAATATAGGTAAAAGTTTATTTCTCCTTTTGTTAATTAGGATGCTTATTGTTACCTATATAAAGAAAAAAGGGATTGACGTTTTCTCAAGGATGTGCAGGAAGATCAAACGGTCCAAAGCCTTGAAGCAGGCAACTTCTCAGTAATGGACAAATCAGATGAAGCATCCCGCCACAGACGTCAGGTCTATTCAAAAAAAGGGGAGAATGAAAATCATTTTGAAAAAGAAAAAAAGAAATCTGTGAACTTTTCATGCACAGCTACTCACATGCGTATTTTCGATGCGGTAAAATGTCAATATTTTATCGGCAACGTAGCTGTGCAAAACTAATGTCCTAGATCTAAGGTTCGCTTTGGATCTATGGATCCTACTTCAAAGTAAGAGCAATGGTGTCACTCATGATCAGATGGTCAATGTTTCAGTCAGGATGATTCCACTGCTAAATTGTTGAGCTAAGCGCTCTATCTTTGATTCATATGAACGTGAGATTCTAAGCTTCAGTTTTTTCATGAACTTTTCAGAGGTATGGACTCTTGGTCCACACAGTCTGGGCGCGTGCCCTATGGAGTTTGAGGTCTGGATAACTCCGTTAGAAAAGATCAATCATTGGTTGAGACCAACCTGTTAAGAATGAGATTATGCATCAATCAAATTATGTGCAACCATGCATGGCTCCCAATGCCATCTCTTTCTCGGATACGGATCTACCGAAGGAGGGAAATAATCATGCTAAATCCCTCAACATAACCGTAGAGGCCGAAAATATGGTAATCCCACTAGTGTTGATTGATAACAGATTCGCTCTGAATGTGTGCCCCTTGAGAACCACTACCAAAATAGGTGTGGACCCTTGTATGCTGAGGTCGATAAGAACTAGCGCTAGAGGGTTTGATAATATAAGAAGGGAAATAATTGAAGAAGTTGATCTTAAGCTCATGATCGGGCCAATGACATTTTCCATATCTTTTCAAGTGATGGATATCAAGTCTGCTTTCAATCTATTATTAGGACGCCCTTGGTTAGACGAGGTTGGGGCGATACCTTCGACCCTGCACCGGAAGCTCAAATTCATGTCTGGACAGAAGGTCATCACCATTATAGGTGAGGGGCATGAGGAAAAGGAGAAAGCTACCCACAACATTGGGAACCCCAAAGTGTTGGATGTACTGCACGCGATCGAAGATACGGACCTCCACAGTTTCGATTATGAGGTATCGACGATAGTCCCAGAACCTCCAAAGAGCATCACCCTGAAAATCGGGCGGGATGGTAGTGGCTGCGGCCATGCTCCAAAAGTGGAGCTATCAGAAAGGAAGGGGATTGGGTCCCCGATTGCAAGGCAGGAGAGAGTCAGTCAAGGCAAAAGGTGGATAGCTAATTTGATTTGGGTTAGGTTACAAGGCCACAGAAGAAAAGGTCTGAGAGGCCAAAGTGAAAGTTCGAGCCGCAGCAGCTGCTAGAGCTCGAGGAATCAACTTAGAAGAGAAGACCTGCCCCAGACCTCACATTCGGAACACCTTTGTGAGCGCAGGGATCATAAAAATAGATTGGAATGGGGCAACGCAGTTAACCCCGCATAATCCAGCACCCCCTGTCCACCTTACCAATCCTCAGATCATCCCTCCTAACCTGGAGATAGACCTGGCCGCTCTGTCCCTTTTTGAGGAAGAGTCTCCCATACTTGCGCAATCTCCCCCAGTGGTAAATCACCACAGGACTCTGTTGACGTTTGAGGATAGAATCTTAGACAAGTCCATGATCAGCATGACGGAGGCTGACTCTGAAGAATCATATCAGCCAACCCCCTCCATCCAAACAGGTAAAGGAGCGGCACCATAGGTACGAAATTGAGTGTATGTGCCCCAAACTCTGGAAGCGGCAAGTGGCTTAAAATACGGCACCCGTTTTCAAAAAAAAAAAACCTATAAAAAGTGAGATAAGCCCTTGGCAGGCAATACCGTATATATATAGGGATTCGCTTTACCAAGAGCCCATCTCTGAAGAAAATGAAAATCTCAAAAATATAGAAAAAATACCAACACCAAAAATATTGTCTTTTAAAATTTTGAATAAAGTTAAAGAAAATGATGCCTTGATAGAAAAGCCCGTCCCACGTGAAATCGGCCCCTTTCCTATAGAAATATAAGAAGAGGTAGGAGTCACGAGTCTGGATGAGGAAATTCCTACTGAGGAGCTCCCCAATGAACTCCTTGAGCGGTTTACCAACTTTGAGCATGGCCCTACCCCCATTGTTGAGGAAACAGAAGACATCAATTTAGGGACTGAGGAGGTTTCTAGAATCACTAAGATCGAAACATTGCTATCTCCCGAGGAAAGAAAAAGCATGGTTGATTTCCTTCGGTCATATCAAGACGTCTTTATATAGTCATACGAGGACATGCCTGGTTTGGACACCGATTTGGTCGAGCATGAGTTGCCACTCTACCCTAATATCAAGCCAGTCAAGTAAAAATTAAGGCAAGTCCGACCCAAGTGGATGCTGAAAGTGAAAGATAAGGTCATCAAGCAATATGATGCGGGATTTATCATGGTCTCCAAGTACCCACAGTGGTTAGCCAATATCGTCCCAGTTCCAAAGAAGGATGAAAAGGTCTGCATGTGTATTGATTTCAGAAACCTGAACAAGGCGAGCCCAAAAGACGACTTCCCATTACCGCACATCGACATCTTAGTCGATAACATTGCTAAGCACGGGATGCTTTAGTTTATGGATGGATTCTTCGGATACAATCAAATCAGGATGGCAGAGGCAGACCGAGAGAAGACAACGTTTATCACTCCTTGGGGAACTTTCTACTATAAGGTCTTGCCATTTGGGCTAAAGAATGTCAGGGCAACATACCAAAGAGTTATGACGGTACTATTTCACGACATGATGCACCGAGAAATTGAGGTTTATGTTGATGACATGATCGCCAAGTCACCAAAGCAAAGTGACCATCTGGTTAACCTCCAAAAGTTGTTTGAGAGACAAAGAAAATATAGGTTATGCCTGAATCCTCAAAAATGCGCATTCGACGCTATGTCAGAAAAGTTATTGGGCTTCATTGTCAGCAGAAGAGGTATCGAGGTTGACCCCGTCAAAGTAAAGGCCATCACGGAAATGCCACCACCGTCTACCGAAAAGGAGGCCAAAGGTTTCTTGGGCAGGATATAGTACATCAGTTGATTTATTGCACAACTCACTCCTATCTGCACACAGATCTCCAAGCTACTAAGGAAAGATTCTCCTGTTGAATGGAACGATGACTGTCAGGTAGCATTCGATAAAATGAAGGGCTACCTTTTAAACCCTCCGGTATTAGTACCACCCGAGTTGGAGAGACCACTCCTAATGTATCTCTCCACGACGGATGTTTCGATGGAATGCGTCCTAGGGCAGCATGACGAGATAGGAAGAAGAGAGCAGGCCATCTACTACCTGGGAAAGAAGTTCACTGACTACGAGACGTGTTATTCTCATATGAAGAAAGCATGCTTGGCTCTCATTTGGGCCACACAGAGGCTCTGCCACTACTTGTTATCCCAAGCCTTGCTACTCCTAGCACACATGGATCCATTGAAGTACCTGCTCAAAAAGTCGGCCCTCACCGGACGGAATGCGTGTTGGCAGCTTCTCATATCTAAGTTTGACATCTCATATGTCACATAGAAATCAATCAAGGGGCAAGAACTTGTTGATCATCTTGCCAAAAACCCTTTACCTGATTATGAACCTCTAGGGATCAAGTTCCCAGATGAGGACATCTTGTTCATGATTGAGGATGATACAGTAGACACCGAGGAGTCTTGGGTGATGCACTTCGACGGAGCGACAAATGCCGAGGGTCAAGGAGTCAGTGCTATTCTGATCTCGCCAAAAGGATCTCATGTACTAGTTTCTATCAAACTCAACTTCCCCTATACTAACAACACGGTTGAATATGAGGCCTGTGCTGTTGGGCTGCAAACGGTGCTTGACCTGAAGGTAACCCACCTTAGGGTATTTTGTGATTCGCAGTTGATCATATGCCAGACGAATGGAGATTGGGAGACGAAGGATGAGAAGTTGATCCCATACCATGAACACCTCGAAGATCTGATAGCATGTTTCGATAATGTTACTTTCTCTTATGTCTCACAGATAAGGAATCGCTTCGCCGACGCGATAGCAACTTTGGCATTGATGGTAGAAATCCCCTACGGTGTTGAGATGAAGCCGATCATGATTGAACAGAGGAACGAGCCAGACTTCTGCCTCATGATTGAGCCACCATGGTTCTCAGATATCAAGAATTTCCTCGAGACTCGAGCATTCCCTGAGGGGATGGCTAGAGTGGACAAATGAACCATTCAACGGTTAGCAGCAAACTACGTCATCTGCAGCGAGTGTCTCTACAAGCAATCATATAACAATATCCTACTTTAATGCCTAACTGAAAGCGAGTCAGTGAACATCATGAAGGATATTCACGAGGGAGTATGCGGTGCCCACGTCAATGGCCACATACTCGTCAAAAAGATTTTACGCCAAGGATACTTCTGGACCACTATGGAATTTGATTATTGTAAGCACGTTCGGAAGTGCTACAAATGCCAAGAGCACTCTAGTCTGATCCATGCTCCAACCATTGATCTTCACAGCATGACCACTTCATGGACATTCACCACTTGGGGCCTCGACATCGTCGAAAAAGTCAATCCGAAAGCATCAAACAGACATCAATTCATCTTGTTCGCCATTGAATACTTTACCAAATGTGTAGAGGTCGCATCCTACACAAACATCATGGCCTGACATGTTGAGAAATTCATCAAAAACAATATTATTTGCCAATTTGGCGTACCCAAGGTTATCATCATAGACAATGGCACAAACTTTATGAACAAGAGCATCAAGGCCTTCTGTGAGCAGTATAAGATCAAACATCATCGCTCGTCACCGTATCGGCCACAAACCAATGGGGCTGTGGAAGCTACTAACAAAACGGTTGTCCGCATCCTCGAGAAGATGGTCGTCACCTATCGAGATTGGAGCGAAAAGTTAACATTCACCTTATGGGCCTACAAAACATCGATTCGCACCGCTATAGGGGCGACACCATTCTCCCTTGTGTATGGGACTGAGGCCGTCCTGTCGGTAGAATTTGAAGTACCGTCGCTCCGCATTCTCATGGAATCTGGCTTATCCGAAGCTAAAAGAGAGAGATCCCGCTTTGAGCAGTTGAACCTGTTGGACGAGAAAAGGCTTCTTGCTTTGTGTCATACCCAAGTGTACCAAGGGAAAATCACACGCGCTTACAACAACCGTGTTCACAGTCAAGATCTGAAGGTAGGAGACACCATACTCAAGAAAATCTTCCCCTCCCTTCATGCCGATTCGAGAGGGAAATTCAAGTCCAACTGGAAAGGACCTTACATCATCCTAGAGGTGCTCCCGGGATATATTATCCGCCTCATCACCATGGACGGAGATCACTTTCCTGAGTCCATCAACGCTGGATACGCCCGACGATTCTACTCCTAGGTCTCTGCGGCAAGGTAAGTATTGACAAATATGGATGCGTAACTACTTAAGGATACTTTAAAAAGTGGCCATCATTTCAAAGCTCAGTAGCCAAAAATTTTCCCTAAATGACCATACCCTTTGCTACCCCCGTTGAGCCATCGACTTTCTTTCACAAACCCCTCCAAAAAAACGTGTGTATAATACCAACAAAAAAACATAGGAAAAAGAGTTACTATCAAATCCAAAAAAATTAGAAAAGCAAAATCCCAAAAAGAGGATGTCTAAAAAGAAAAGAAATAAGAAAAAAATAGAAAAGAAAAAGTGGGGCATATACAGCCAAAATCCCCAAGGAAGAAGTGTATTAGGGCAGCTGGAATCCAATCAAGGAAACCTTTTAAAACTAAGAATACCTTCAAAATTGCTAACCTATCCCATGGCCATGATACATTCCAAGAAAAATCCCTCTGTAAGGTCTACGAGTAGTCACAGTATCCGTCGAGTCAGCACGAGCCAAGCCATGAGACAACCAAAAGAATTTCATCCGGCTAGCTACAACGGAATCGACGTCCATGTCGTGGCCTTTGATAAAATAAAATAAAAGAAAATAATAATACAAGCTCAAAGCAAAGAGAATGTGGTGAAAACTCGAAAGTGTGCCATGGGTAAAAATAGAGAGTTTGTGCGAACCAGGTGAAAACCCGAAAGGTGCCAGGGGTAAAAATGCAAACCCATGGATGTAGTGAAAACCCGAGAGGGTGCTACGGGTAAAAAGAGGGAAATAACGGACACGACGAAAACCCACCTTGGGCATTGTGAGTAAGAAAGTTGAAAAAGAGAAATTGAAAAAGAAATTAAACAAGATCCCCTCGGTTCCCCTCCCGCATTACCCGATTCCCGACTGGGCCGCTCATGTTAGCTCGATTCGGGTCCCGACCAAGAATAACTTCATAGGCCACACCGTCAAACATATAACCCAGGGTAAGGATGAAATGAGGATTCGATCCAAAGGGATAGATGTTCCGGCCTTGGTAGAAATTTCCGAACTTCACTTAGGACCAACCGTGAAAAGGGGGTTCGACCATGGTCAAAAGGGGGACCCGTCATCTCCCCGATAATTAAGGCATCAAACTAAGAAAAAAAGGGAAAAAAACAAAAATAGAGGTGAAGGAGACCATTTTTTGTCAAAGATAATAGATTTCCTTTCCTATTTTGCACTCCCACATTGTGTGCACCTACCACTCCGGGATGATTGGTCTTGATGACAGGAAAGACCACATTTACAAAAGATAATAAAATTTTCTTTTCCATTTTGAGCCCACACTGTGTGTGCCACATTTCCAAACGAATAATCGGCACAATCCTCCCCATTTTATAAAAAATAGGGAAAAGATAGAAATTTTATAAGATAATAGATTTCTCTTTCTCATATAGAAACCTGTATACAGCTGACACCACATCCAAAAAAATAATATGTGAGATGTCTAGCTTCCTTCTCTCTTTCTTTACAAAAGTGCAAAAACAATAAAAACATAAAGAAAATATGTAAACCAAAAAGATGTATTTAATTAGGGGTTTCTTACGCCCCTTTGTATGGTTTGATTTGTGCAAAAAGTATGTGCAGGAGGGAATCAACGACCCAACTCGTGCTTCAAGGCACATATCTCTGCGCGTAAAGCATCCTCCCACACATCCCGCTCCGTCATCATGCGACCATGGAGACTCCTATACCACTTCCGGGAAGTGTCAGTGGCACCAAGAGCATCACTCAAGGATCCTTCCAGACGAAGGACCTCACACTCAGCTGCATCAGCCCTGGCCTCTGCCACCTCTGCTCTAACCGCTTATTTTTATAAATTTTCATGCAGGATGTGCTTCTCGTCCGTCAATAGCTCAATATGCCTCTGAAACATCGACTCCTTCCTTGGCCAAGGCCCCACCACGTCACTACTCTCTGTCCAATCCAAGTGACCAACAACAGGCTTCTCAGATAGTAGCCAAGCCTTATACTTCGGGGAGGACAAACCGAATCTCCCTGCTCTAGATCACACATGAGCGTCGACTGATGCGTCTCCCAGAGAGCAGTTATCCTATCCATATCCCCAGAGGACCCCCGAGAGAAAATCAGGTCACACAGAGGCGGCTCTATCACACAAGGCACTTGCTAAGGGCAACCGAACTGACACAGCATCGGAAATGGGAAGTAGTAAGTACTGTCAGTCAAACCGAGGAGAGTGATGCCCTCATGATCTTTGGAGCGAACCACTGGGAAGGTCTGATCTGGCCAAGGAAGCCTCCACACCAACTCGGCTTCGGCCAGCCAAAGCTCCAAACCCTGCATATCTCCTAGTTGAAGCATATGGCATCGTCCCAGAAAGCAGCGGGTCACCTCACCATGAGCAACGTAAAAGCGGGGCATGGGTCCCAAAATAGCAAGATGCTCCCCAAGCCAAATTTGGAGCAAAATAGGACATCCTCGAAAGCCCTCCACCTTGCCCAGAGCAAAGGCATCAAGGCAATGATAAAGTTCCGCCAGCACCATATGCATCACAGAGCGGCCTCCCTCTATTTTCGCTAAGACATCACAAACTGCAAGCGAGAAGCTCTCTCCCCCTATATAGAAAAGAATCCCAGAGATAAGGCAAAGGAAAAAGGCCTTCACATTATGAGGATTTTTGATCGGTAATTTTCGCAGGCTTTCCTCTCCGAAAAGTTATCTTAGAAATTTCACTGAACACTTGGTGGGCCCCCCAAAGAGAATTTTCTCATAATCATTTTTCTTCAAGCCCAAGGTGATCTGAGTGGCTCTGGCATAACCCAGTTTCGGCAGCACGCTCGCAAGGTCTCTATGCAGCTTTAAACCTGATAGATTGGAGAGATCCTCGAGAGTAGGAGTCAACTCACAATTCCCAAAATGGAAAATATGGGTGTTAACTCCCCAAAATGAAGCAACGACATGAATGAAATCCCAAAGAGGAGGAACTCCAACGAAAGGATGCAAGACAAGCCAAGCCTAGCTGATCCAAACCCGCAAGCTCGCTCTCGTTCATGCTCTCAAGGCACTTCCTTAAAAAACTGGGCCCCACGCCCAAAGAGGGAAGTATCGTGGTCCCGGACCCCCCTAGAGAGGCGGGTTGGAAAGTGGGTCCATTGACGTACAAAGATATTCCCAAGGATATAAATTCAATGTATGACGATGGACCCACCTTGGGGGTAAGAAAAGAAAAAAAAAAAGGGAGCAAAAAATGAAAAGTCAAGGTCAAGAGAGAGGAAGAAAGTGCATTCCGGGGCTTAAGAAGGCCCCACTGCCCTCTGGAAGCACTTGGCGCATGTAATACATGCGCCAGTGTAATTTTCCCCAGATTTGGCCTTGGTGCATGTAATACATGCGCCAGGTCACTTAGGTCCCCACATGCAAAAAAGTGAAGGTTGGGGAGGAGTTTTTTTGACTGTTTGCTTGCACTTTATGCCTCTTGTCTACAAAGACACACAATAGGCCCTATACGGAGGGGAAAGTTTGGTTTTTTGGTCACACTACTTGTACAAATCTTCGTGTAGGAAAAATCCACACCGGCTTGTACATAGTGGCCAAGTATTAGCAAAGTATGTGGCCCCGAAGGCCATCCCTTTTGACAAAATCAGACCCATCCTGCATGCAATCTAATATACTATAGCAAAGGAAAGATAGAGCATGCAATTAAAAGAAAAGGCGCCAACATTCATATGAAGAAACTAGAAAAAACATCCAAACAATAATAACAATGCCACATCATCCAGTACATATATCCAAAATCCAAAAAGAAAATATGTCCCAAAAGGTTTCAAAATTCTAAAGCAGAGACTAATCCTTATTAGCGCCCTTGGACTTCTTGCGCTTGTGCGAGGAGCTCTGATATGTCCGGATGTCTCCCACTTGAGCCCACACCTGAGAAAGTCGGCTAAGCAGGGAGCGCGACTCCTTTTCATGAGCACGCTAAAATTCACACCCAAAGCCATTAGTCAAGATTAGTTGAAAGAGAAAAATAGCAAGGCAATGATCGGAACTAGTCAGCATGATACTCACTACTTCCACATCCCGAAGGCCGACAATATTGTGGTAATACTCTGCCTGGTTCACCGCCGACTCGTAGTCCTACACAAAAAGGAAAGAGACATTCAGCTACAGGCGTCAACACATGCATTTTTCTAAGAGACAAGTATGTAGAAGGAGAGAACTTGCTTACCCCAGGAACTAATTCAGGAGGAGGGATCCGAATTGCGTCAGTAGATATGAGGGCCCGCTCCTCTACGGCCTTACATAAACCCCCAAGGAAAGCATCATCGAGGCACCTAAAGGTCCCTTGGACCTCCATAATCGAACTACCCGAGGCACCAATACCAGAGGGGCCTGAGGGATCAGCTCCCGTAGCATCAGGAGTACTTGTCGCTGCCTCGTCATCATCATCGGAGTCACCTCTCTGCTCAAACTGTGAAAAGGAGCAAAATTTTTGTCAGTAGAAGCAAAAATGAAATTAGAACCACTAAAAATGCGCCTAAGGAAAAGAGAAACACCTAAGATCTCGGACCACCAATGGCCAAGAAATTTGCACCAGGTACGAAACACGGAAGAATGGACCGGTAGTGTAGGGACTCATACCACATCTGGTACCCCCCGGGCATGAGGAGATCATTGAGGGGGGGCTCATGATGAAGGAACTAGGCAGAGAGCTCCTCAACAGTACCCCTAGGAGCTATGACATTCGCAGGAGGAGCCTGTGGCACAGCAAAGTGGTCTCGATACTGGTGGACCACTCTCCCTCCCAGGTAATATGCCTTGGCCCAAGCCTCGTAGAAGAAGATCATGCGACGGTCAACAAAGAAGCGAGACGAACCCACAGCGGCTTGCTCCTAAAAAGGGAGAACCAATATAGGGATCATAGATAACCTGCCCAGATAGATACGTGTCCCATCAGCCAAGCAGGTCACATAAAAAGAAATGCTGAGAAAGAAAGGAGAGAAATAGTCATACCTGCTCCGGGATCAGCAGGTCGAACTGGGACCTCAGGCCCATTCTAGATGCTTCATACCAACGTCCCTACGGTGATGCGTGTTCCAGTTGCTCATGAGTGGATACATGTACACATCGGAATGTAGGAGGGGGCAACCAGGCTGGAAGTGCAGATAGCCCCAATCTGAAAAGAACAGTATACAAAAGGTGTGTCAGAAATAGGATGGATGACTAAGTAATAAACTAAGAAAAGCAAAGGAGTTAGTGGTTACCTCAATCGCCAGTCAGAAGTCAACAACAGGATCCGGGTTCCCCAATGGGAGTCGGGCTAGGCTAGACATCAGGACGGCATATCCAACCCCACCCCAATCATATCTATGCAGGTCGTCCCAATTTACCATAAGACTGAGCAGGGACAGTGAGACTCGACCGTCGCTGGCATTTGAGAGGAGGGTCTTGCCCAGCAGGAAGAGGAGCGAAATGCGAGCCAACATAAAAATATTTACATTTGGCTACCCTAGGCCCACCAGTTCATTCTCTGCAAACAGATCAGACAGCCTGGACATTTTAACTTCGGTGCCATGCAGGTTTGCAGAAGTGGGATAATCCCTGATCAGCTAAATCACCTCATCCCGACTGGGTATGGGAAGGTCGGCCATTGGCATACCCCCTATCTGAATCCCCTAATCATAGACCAATCGACCGGGGTAAGAGTCATCTCCGCCACAGCCATATGAAAGGTCATGGTCTCGAGATGAAAGCTCTCGATCAGGGCCTTCAGATAGGCCGAGTTGGCCCACATGGTAGAGCACGAAAGGAAGTCCCCGAAACCGGCCTGGGCAAGAAGGAACTTGACGACCAAAAGGAGGTAGAGATAGAAGCGCTGAAGGTCCAGCCAGCCTCCTTGGAAGGTGACGGAGGGCAAGTCCTGCATCCAAATAAAGAGGTGTCAGATGTTGAAGATATAACAAGCTCACATAAAATAATAAAGCCTATTTCGTTACCTAGTAGACGATACCAAAGTTGGAGACATGAACGTACTGCTGATGAAGGAGTCCGGTATGGACGGCCTCGGCCTGCATTTCGAATTAGGGACAGGAGGAGCATTGCACTACGAAAAATTGTTCCCCTCGGGAACCATAGGCCACTTTTGGCCCCTCTTCTTGCTCTTGCCCCTCCTCTTGTGCGTACTCCTCCTCACTCGATAACCTAGGACAGATACAAGCAATAGAATCAAGACATATCGGTAGTAAGAAATCATTTACTAAACAAGCTAACAGGAAGGTAAGTAGGACCTTTTTCTTTCCTAATCATTGTCATCATTTTCAAAAAAAATCATCATCAAATCACCCGCATTTTCATAAAAGGAAATCCAAAAAAAAAAAAAAAACAGAAAAATATATGTGTGATCATTTATGCAATCCAAAAAAAAAACAAAACAAAAAATATATGCATATGCATTTATGCAATCAAAAATCCAAAAAAATATATATGCATATGCATATATATATATATATATATATATATATATATATATATATATATATATATATATATATATATATATATATATATATATATGTACATTTATGCAACCCAAAAAAATCAAAAAGAAAAATATATGTGTGAGCATTTATGCAATCCAAAAAAAATCAAAAAAATCAAAAAAAAAAGGAGGAATGCCCTAACCAAAAAATATATAATAGCTCAAGAAAAAGAAAAATATAGGGCATCATTTGTACGGAATAAGATCCAACCAATCATGGATAATCACACTTGCAAGAAATACCATTCACTTATCATCTAGAAAAGCAAGAATCACAACCACATTGCAAAATATTTCAAGAAAAATGAAATAAAATTGGGTTTAAGGTGATTACTTTCAAAGGAAATCGGGTCCTTGATCTAGCGTAGAGCGGGTGTTTAATCGACGCGAGCGAACACCGGCAATGAAGCACGCTTGGAATCGATCCAAAGGAGCCCTAGGAAGGAGTCCCGTTTCGGTTTAGAGAGGGAGGAAGAGAAATTTTCAAAAAAGGACCCCTTTTGGCTTGGGCTCGGGTGTTTTAAAACCCCCAGTTTTGGCTTGGTGTATGTAATACACGCGCCAAGCATAATTCGGCCCCGTTTTGGCCTGGTGCATGTATTATATGCGCCAGGCTATTGCGGGCCAGATTTGGCCTGACGCGTCTAATACATGCGCCAGGCTATTCCTGGCCCATTTTGGCTTGGCTTGTGTTTGGCACACACCGAGCCCGACCTTCCTCGGACTAAAGGAGGTGCACATGCCCTCAAAGCAGTACGTCGATCTCCATTTGACCTGCCCGGGAGGCTGCGCTAGAATAAGGGGCTCGTGATCCACATAAAAAATACCAAAAAATTTCTCATAAAAATCCACATAAAATACCAAAAATTCAACATAAAAATCCACATAAAATACCAAAAATTCAACATAAAAATCCACATAAAATACCAAAAAATTCCTCATAAAAATTCACATAAAATACCAAAAAACTCCACATAAAATATCAAAAAATTTCACATAAAATAACAAAAAAATATACATAAAATGTTACATAGAAATAATAAAAAGCGTATGTACTCCTAAAAAGCGTTGCGACGCCAATTCACTCCGCTCGAGTAGTCATGCTATATCAACATTCGAGACCGTTGGGTTCACCCGAAGACCTCGAACCCTACTTTGTGTTGGGCACCCATGGCCAGTCAAATGGGGCAATCAATGCCTCACATGATTGGACGCAAACTATGGACCTTCGCGTGTTTGTTTCGCGCCTATCTTTAAGTATGGGTCGATCACCCTTTCACTTATGGAGCTGTTGGATTCAGAATGAAACTTGAACATCAAATATCTTCATTCATCTCGAGAAGCGGATGTTTTTCCTAGCATATTAGGCTTTCGTAACTCTCTCCATCTCAGTTATGCCCAGTAATATCGTAAAGTGCTTGGGGACCGATAACCTTGAGAAACGGATATTTTTTCTGACATACAGGGCTTTCATTTACTCACCATGTTACCCACCTGATGTTTGAGATTCGTTCTAAATGCAGCGGACCCGTCAGTGATGCCTTGGGCCTCTTTAGATGTCTCTTGTCTTTAGCATTCGATCATTAATGATCAAATTCCAAAGAGGGGCATCTATAGGCACTCAAATTTGGCCCAAGGCTCGATCGAAACATACTTTGAGAGAGGTGCACCCCCGAGCTTCCGATAGCTTCTTTCCTACCCTTAGGAAACTTCTCAGACCCCTAGGAACTGGCCCTAAACCCTTAGGAATTACCCCCAACCTTTGGAAACCTCCCCGAAACCCTTAGTTAACCCTCTCGGGCATTGGTTAGAGAGAGATGAACTAGGGCTAGTAGGGACCTCTACTAAGATTGAATCTTATACTATTGAAAAGTAGAGGTTCTCAGCTTTCTAACAAGCCAAGAATTATCTCAATCCGAGTAGTACGTCAAAAGTTACGACAGTCCGAACAAGGCCCAAAAATCACACTTGGCTAGGGCATATATGGCGCATGTATTACATGCGCCATGCTATTTTTTCCCAAAAATGGCTTGGTGCATCTAATACTTGTGCCAAGTACAAGTGGGATCCACCTCGGGCTCTGGACTTTCAGACACTGTAGCTATGCTTGGCGCATCTAATACATGCGCCAGGCTTAGCTATAATAACTGATGGTTTTTTGCTCGAAAATGGATTTTGGGGTTTGACTTGTTGACCATCTCAAAGTTTGGGATAGGTTTCATTAGGATTGTTGTACCCATGTTAACTATATTTGTAACCCTTTAGTCATTTGACACCTCACCCTATCATCCACCATTGAAGCCCCTTGTCCACATTTTTAAGCTTCCAAAATCCTAGAAAACCTTAGATTTGGAGATTACCTAATTGCTAATCCCAATTACCCTCTAAGCACCCTCCAAACCTATCCTTTTCCTATAAATAAAGAACCCCCCCTTTGGATGAAGGGGCTTGAAAATTTTTTCAAAAGAGAGAAAAGAGTAAGATAGCTTTCCTCCCCTTTGGTGCATCATTTCTCATATAAATTCCATAATTACAAAACCTCTTTTGAGCCCTATATTCCATCATAGATCCCTTAGTTTAGGTGTGAGCTACCCCTTAGCCCACCTCTCCTGCCCCTTAGCTAGCAAGCTTTAGAGGTTAGAACCCACCACTCCATCATCCAAGCCATCGGAAGCTCCTCGAGTGCACCTACACGGAGGTCCACAACGGTACTACAAGGGCCCGAGAGCTCTGGCTCTCCCCTCTATTCCTCTACCTTCTTAGCTTTTGCTCTATCCTCTGATTTGTGTCATTACACCACCGAAATCTCGGTAGGAACAGAGGGGCACAAATAGGATCTTAGTTCCTTTGGGTGCCTAACACCTTCCCGATCTTAATGCTCTTTTTATTTCTATTTTCATTTTATCTGTGGCCATAATTAGAGATTGCTTTAAAGCCGATTGATAGGGTGCCTAACACCTTCTCGATCGATAGCCGAATCCCCTACCCAAGAGCCTTTGGAGTAGACCGGTGAATCAGAGTCACATTTTGGCACTTCGGTGCTCATAAAATTGATCTAGGTTTTTCATGACACCAAAAGCTCCGAGTGGTGACTCTATACCATTTAGAGGGTGCGCATCATTGCGACAGAATCGTCGAAAATCCCACGGTTGCACAGTCCTTTAGCAAAGAGAATAAAAATACATCATAAAAATAAGCTATATTATAAAAATAATTGCCACTTTCGTAGGGAGCACGATTACATTTACCGTATGCAATAAGCCTTTAAACCCCTAGGTGATCCCTAATGGAGGAGTTTTATCTCCTGAAGGTTTTCAGAAAAGTTACCCACAAACTTCAAATCATTATTTTCGAAACCATCAGTAAAATTAAGTTCTCAAAACATAGTTTTGATAACATTTTTAATTTCAAAGCACAAAACCATTAATCAATTAAACATTTAACTCTCAATTTCAAATATCAATGTCATTTTTAGATAACTCATTCATTCATGCCTAAAAGTAAAGTGCGTGTACACCAATGCTAATATCCATCTATCTCGGAACCTATCAAAATTGTGAACCATTGGATCTATGTTTTGACTCAATCCTCATAATAAATATACCCTCAAAATAGAAACACACCAATGATGGATTCATTTTTTCTCACATGTGAGAGATCAATAGAAAGCAAGCAAAATGGTTTCACATGATATAAGAAATATGATGTAATCAATGAATAAATCATAGGTATTGTATATTCACTCTCCACAAGGCAGTTACCAATGCAAGATTGGATCATGAAGGTCTTTTGTATGGTTGTAATGGGGCTCAGGTAAGGGTAAGAAAGAAACGGAAGTTGGTGTTGGTGCGCACTTTTTTTGGGCTTCTTTCGATCCCCGTTGAATTAGTAGCCCAATTCTATTCTGAGCGGACTCTAGCAATGCAGCGATTATAATGTTGAAAAGAGAGGGGGATTCTAAGAAGATTCCTAGTTTG
The DNA here is from genome assembly GCA_021018995.1 of Chloranthus sessilifolius. Classification (NCBI taxonomy): domain Eukaryota; kingdom Viridiplantae; phylum Streptophyta; class Magnoliopsida; order Chloranthales; family Chloranthaceae; genus Chloranthus; species Chloranthus sessilifolius. The sequence goes on along the minus strand of CM037597.1, from coordinate 23,101,229 downwards.
TTGTGATTGCCAGCTGCAGATATTTAACGACGCTACAACACGTCAGTGATCACGCTTTGGAGCGGGTGTGAGTTATTTCTTTACTGAATCGTCCGTCAGCAAACGTTAGCAGCATTGGCTCTTTTTATAATTTAGATAGTTTAGTTTTTTTTTTCTTTCCTTTCTTTATTGTTGCTATAATTCTAATTGGCTTAGGTTTCCTCATTCTACTATGAGTCTAACTGTGCGAACCTGTTATAGTGAATTAATCTACTATCCTAGTATCCTTATCCTAGTATGAGTTTAGTTACTTTAGTTTCCTAATCCTACTAGGAGTCTAATTAATTCAAATGTTCTAATCTTACTGAAAGTCTAATTAATTAAGTCTCTTGATCCTACTAGGAGTCTAATTAATTCAAATGTTCTAATCTTATTAGAAATCTAATTAGTTTAGTTTCCTAATGCTACTAGAAGTCTAATTAATATTAGTCTCCTAATTGTACTAGGAATGCAAATATACTAATTCTGGTGAAACTCTAATTAAATCAAGCATTCTAATTGTACTGAAATTCTAATTAAAACAAGTATATTACTTTTACTGAAATTCTAATTAAAGCAATTATACTAGTTCTACTGAAATTCTAATTGGAGCAAGTATGCTAACTGTACTGAAATTCTAATTTAAGTAATGAATTAATTTTACTAAAATTCAGATTAAAGCAATAAATTAATTCTACTAAAAATCTAATTAAAGCAATAAATTAATTATACTAAAAATCTAATTGAAATAAAAGAATTAATTTTACTAGTTCTAATTAAAGCGATGAATTAATTCAACTAAAAATCTAAAAGAAAAGGGGTTTTGGGCCCGCTATGCTAAGGAGGATCGGCCTCATTCCCAAGTACCCTTCGTAAACTCCCTTGGGTAAATCGGGTGGCTGAGATTAAAGCAAATTGATTTTTTGGATTATAAGATGATATTTTTAGAATTTTAAAGTTGATTTTGGGTTATAATTATGGATTAAATTATGAAACTAGAAATTAAAAAAACTGAATTATAAATCGGGATTTTGAAAATCTTAAATCAAGGAATTAAAACTAAATTTTAAAATCCAAGGACTGAATTCGGGACTGAAATAAGAAAATTAGGCCATATGATTAAGGACTGGTTTTAGAAACTAAGAACTAGAACCATATATTAATGATAGGACTGGAGATTAAGATTTCAAAATAAAATTAAAGTCTAAGGTCGGTGATTAGGCCGTTAGATTAAGGACCGGTTCTAAAAATTGAGAACTAGAACCAGATATTAAAAATTACGGTCTAAAAAAGGGTGCTACGGTCTAAGACTGAAATTTCAATACTAATAATTAAAACTAGAAAAAAACTAAATCTTAGAACTAAAACTAAGGTCGGAAACTAAAGACTAAATTCTTACCTAAGGCCAGGGTTGCAAAGAGGAATCTCAAAATTCGAAGCTTGAATCTCGAAGTCATGGCTCTGTTTCTCTCTGTGTTCGTTCTCAAAATTCTCCAACCTCGAAATCCCAAACTCTCCGAAATTTTCAGTCCCCTCTTGGGGTGAATTAAAAAAGGTCTTTTATAAGTTTTTTTCTAATTAAATGCTCGGTTTCAGGCGTTTAACTGAATTGCGCATCAGTTTCTCGGTGCTTAATCACTTTGATTCGGTCACCGACTCACTGAGTGACCGGCTTAGCCGAGTTTGCTAGTTCTAACCATGTTAGGACTAATTGCACGCCTGATTTGGGGTGCGCAATCCGATTAAGCATCTCATTTGAAGCGCTTAATCGTGGAATCTTGGGTCAAGGACTGTGAGACTAGGTCGGGTGTAGGCCAATTGCACGCCGGTGGTGGGGTGCTCAATCCGATCGCACGTGCCATGTAGGGCACATAATCGAGTCTCGAGGTGGTTTGGGGAAAGAAAGTCTGGTATGAAAGGGAACTGATTGCATGTTTGTGGTGATGCGTGCAATCGAATTGCACGCGTGATTTTAGGCACGTAATTTGGGTTTGTCCGGGTCTGGGTCAGGTCTGAAATGCTAGACTATTATTTCAGTTTGTATTTCGACTATATACTATTGTTTCAATATATAGTCTCCCTACGTTGGGATTTGAGCCACAGAACTATATTTTTAGCCTGTGTTTAGCCATGTACTATTGTTTTAGTGTATGGTTCCCAATTTAGGGTTAAGGGGTCTGAAATACCAGACTATTATTTCAGTCTGCATTTCGACTATATACTATTATTTCAGCATGTAGTCTCCCTACGTTGGGACCTGAGCCACAGAGCTATTATTTTAGCCTGTGTTTAGTCATGTATTATTGTTTCAGTATATGGTTCTCACGTTAAGGTCATGGGAGCGTAAGCCGTAGAGCTATTATTTCAGCATGTGTCCAGCCATATACTATTGTTTCAGTATATGATCCCACATTAGGCTTAATGGGTCTGGGCCATAGAGCTACTGTGTCCAGCCATGTACTATTATTTTAGTGCAAGTCCCCACATTAGGGTTGTGAAACTTCAAGAGAAGATAAGTCCTTTCCAAAAAGTCACGGGCAAGGTCAAAGGTTGACCGAATAGATTTGTATATTCCGAGAGGGCAAAATAGAGGTGTCTACAGATGCCCCTTTTAAGTGTGCTCGTGTGAAGTAAGAACGCGTCAAAGAAGTAGACACTCCTCATTCGAGGTGTCTTCTCATTTTCTCTTGGAAAATCATAAATGTGAATTAGAGATGCTGACATGACATGCTTGGCTTTCTTATCTATCAGTGCAAGCTAAATGGAGCATTCAGGAGCCCAGTGGTAGCTATCGAAAGGCGTATTCCATGCCGTGGATGCGAGTGATCCCGTCACGTATCAATGCACCATTGTAGACAAATGATGTGGAAGTCACGATCTTAACCCAAGTGTAAGGCATCCCGTCAGGAAAGCGACTCGCATGAAGTGGCAGTCAAACAAAAAGAAAAATCACCATATCCTAATCTATGGGTGCAAGGGACATCCCGTCGCATGTCGCGACCTGCTGCAAGGGGCAGTCAAACAGAGATATATGACATAGTTGAGGTATCGAGGGGCGTCATACAAATGCCCATAAATAAGGTCCAGGAACCGATAATAAAATGTAATATTATGTCGAAGGCTTTTGCAAGTCATGTCAGACCGAGCGCGTCATTACTCACACCAATGGGTGTCAGGCGTTCCTCTTCCAATAAGCGTTTGTAAGTTCTTAGATTAAATATACTCATTGCTTGGTTTCCCAGGAGAAATGACTGGTTTGGGTTGGTAATTAAAGTGAAATTTGGGTAGGCAAAGTCTCTTTGTTTATTATTATTTTGGTTTCTTTCTTTTGTTATATTTTTTGGTTTGTTGTTTTTTTTTTAGAAGTAAGGGGTTTTAGAAATATTGGGAATTTTATCTTAAGATCAATTCGGTGGTAAATCTGCGAAAAACGTGGCTCCCGAGATGTCGCTGAGCAAATCCATCGGTATAAGATTTATGGACCCGACCGTTTATGTGGTTGTCAAGACGACACTTGGCATGCCGGATACTCTATCTAACCTTCTCGATGAATATTGATGATTATCTCTTATGGGAGGACTACAGTAATTCGCGAGTCGAGAGAGATGGGTTTTGAAAACATTTTGACTTAATCATAGCTAACTATATATTTTTATAAGCAATATCGAGCAAAAGAGAGGGTGATACTTACCTGAAGTGGTGATACTTACCTGTGTAGCCCACGATGGGATTGATGGGTCGTCAGGGGTTTCTGTATAGCTGGTGGCGGGACTAACCGGCTGTCGCCGTGACATTGTAATGGGACTTTGGAGATTTCTTCTCTTTTCTTCATTTCTGCTGTAGTAGGGACTTGGTGGCCATTGCCGTGATGCAATATCCTGGGGAAGTGAGTGTTGCGACGGGATGTTGATGGTCTTTGCTTCCTTCCTGTCATAGTGGATCATTGGTGTGATGGGACATTGGTGGTTTGCTTTAGGCTGGGGGATCATTGGTTGAGCATAGTTCTGATAGAGGCATTTGATCCTGGCGGGATTCTTTTTTTGTGTGATGCAATGGGACGTGGGGGGAGTTTGCTTTAGGCTGGGGGATTACTAGTTGTAGGTCTGATAGAGGCATTCGGATCCTAGTGGGATTTTTTATGTTTAAGATGCTAGAGGACGTGGGAGGAGTCCCTCTTCTGTGCTAGAGTGGTGGCCTTATCTGTTTCTTCTGTTGTTTGTCAGACTGAGAGAGAGGGAGAGGTCGCTCGCCAGGAGGCCCTGCTGGAGGTCTATCGTAGTCAGCAATAGGCTGACCGAGAGGTAGCGGCTAGTCTATATTCTGAGGTTGATCGATTGGTAAGTGTCTGTATGAATATGGTTTTGTTAATTGTCAGTGTTGTGAGCTTGCCAACTGATGTGTTTATTGTTATTCATAGAGAGTCGAGCTTACTCCTGGAGGTCCCGCTTCGGTGTTTGATCCATCTTCAGTTGTTTCCTCTAGTTTGGAGGATCCAGCGATGGCTCAGCTTCGGGCTGAGCTAGAGCACTGGGTGATTGTAGTAGTTCATTGGGTGTTATTGTTTCACTTTTCTTTAATAGTTTACTAACATCATTGTTGTATTCCAGCATCAGGTTACCGAGGATCTTAGGATGAGGGAGGCGACTGCTGCCTCTCTACGCCCTAAGAGTCAGGTATACTTTCTGGTTTGGTGTAATTTAGTTTAGGTTATTTTGGTTTATTTTGTTCTAACATATCTTGTGTCGGCTCGCTTGGTTTTTTTTTTTTTTGCGCAGGCTGTTCTAGACTCCGCTCTTGAGGCTCCCCCTCAGGGTCTGCTCCTATTCCTTCTCAGGTATGTTTTAGTTGATGCATTTATAGTTTATCTGTCATCGTTAATGTTATTTGATATATATTTGTTTGTTCTTGTTGCAGCCATCTACATTTGCTATTCCTTCCTGTTGGTGCGCGCTTTTTCTGGATTCTTCTCGGTCCCTGTTGAGTCAGTGGCTCCAATTCTATCCAAGTAGACTCGAGCGATGCGGCGTTTGAAATGTTAAAAATAAAGGGTTTTCTAGGAAGGTTCCTAGTTTGTGCGATCGTCAGTTGCAGATATTTATTAATACTGTAACACGTCAATGATCACGCTTAAGAGCGGGTATGGGTTATTTCTATACTGAATCATCCACCTGCGAACATTAGCAGCTATGTCTTTTTCTTAATTTAGATAGTTTAATTTCCCTTTTATTTCCCTTTATAGTTATAGTTCTGGTCAGTTTAGACTTCGCTGATTCAATTGTGAGTTTAGCTGTGTGGTGATCTATTATAGTTTATTTAATTTAATATTTTAGTTCTATCAGGAGTCTAGTTAATTTTTACTATTCCTATCCTTATCAAAAGTCTAATTAATTGAGTGTCCTCGTACTATTAGAAGTCCAATTAATTTTAGTCTCCTAATTCCATTAGAAGTCTAATTATGATCAAGTTTCTTGATTGTACTAGGAGTGCACATGTAATAGCTCTTGATGAAACTCTAATTAATTCAAGAATGCTAATCGTACTAGAATTCTAATTAAGCAAGTATGCTAGTTGTACTGAAATTCTAACTAAGTCAAGTATACTAATTGTATTGAAATTCTAATTAAAGCAATTATAACAGTCCTACTAGAATTCTAATCAAAGTAGAAAACTAATTTGACTGAAACTCTAATTTAAGGCAAAGGAATTAAATTTATTAAAATTTAATTAAAAAAAATAAACTGATTTTATTAAAAATCTAATTAAAATAAATAAACTAATTCTATTAAACTTCCAATTAAAGCAATGAATTAACTATACTAAAAATCTAATTGAAGCAATGAAATTAATCGTACTAAATTCTAATTAAAGCAAGGAATTAACCAATTAAAATCTGATTTGAAGAAATTAATCAATCATACTAAAGTCTAATGAACTTGATTAATTAATTATGCTAAAATAAAATAAATCTACTAATTAATTATACTAAAAAAAAGAAAAAAGCATTTAACTGATTCTAGGATTCCTAAAAAAAGGGGGGTTTGGGCCTGCTATACTAAGGAGAATTGGCCTCATTCTCGAGGACCCTCCGTAAGCTCCCTTGGGCAAATCGGATAGCTGAGATTAAAGATAAATTAGATTTTAGACCGTAAAATCGTATTTTAGATTTTTCGGAGTCGATTTCGGAATAATAATTATGAATTGAATCATGAACTAGAATTATAAAAACTAGAATTATATTTAGGATTTTAAGAAGTATTAATCTAAGGAATTAACATTAAATTTTAAATGTTTAGGATTGAATTCGGGTCTGAAATAAAAAAATCAGACTGTATAATTAAAGACTGGTTCTGAATCGAAGGATTAGAGCCAAAAATTAATGATAGGACTGTAGATTGGGATTTTAGAACGAAATTAGAGTCAAGGGGTGATAAATTAGACCGTCGGATTAAGGACTGGTTCCGAATTCGGAGAATTAGAACCAAATATAAAATGTTTATGATCTAAAAAGGGTGCTACGGTCTCGGACTGAAAATTAAAATCTATGACCAAAACTAATAATCAAAGCTATGAAAAATATCCGAAGTCTAAAATTAAGATTTTTTTTTACCTAGGACCGGGGGCTGTGGAGATAAATCTCGAAGATTCGAAGCTTGAATTTCGAAATCATGACTAGGTTGCTCTATGGGTTTGTCCTCGGAGTTCTCTGGTTTCGGAATCTAAAAAAAATCCATTCTCTCTTCGAAAATTGCCCAGCCTCCTGGGCGAATTAAGAAAAAAATCTTTTATAGGTTTTTCTTCAATTACGCGTCATTTTTCAGGCTTTTAACTGAATTACGCACCAGTTTCCCGGTGCTTAATTATTTTGAGTCGGTCACCGACTCAGTGAGCGATCGGCTGACTTGCTCAATGAATTTCCTATTCCTAATAGCATTAGAACTAATTGCGCGCTTAGTAGTATGTGCGTAATCCAATTAACCGTTTCTTCATAAGCGCTCAATCAAGGAAGCTTAGGGGTCAAGGACTGTGAGGCTAGGTCGGGTGTAGGCCAATTGCGCACTGGTGAGAGGGTGTGTAATTCGATCGCACGTCTGATTTTAGGCGCGTGATCGAGTCTCGAATAGGTCTGGGAAAGGAAGTTTGGTCTGAAAGGGGACTGATTGCACGTTTGTGGTATGACATGCATGTAATCGAATTATGCGCAAGGTTTCAGGTGCTTAATTCGGGGTTGTCTGGGTCTGGTCTCTAGTCTGAAAGGCAAGACTATTGTTTCAGTTTGCATTTTGACTATATACTATTATTTCAGTATATAGTCTCCCTACGTTAGGATTTGAGCCACAGAGCTATTGTTTCAGCCTGTGTTCAGCCATATACTATTGTTTTAGTGCATGGTTCCCATATCAGGGTTCTGAGGTCAGAGGTTGATCAAACAAAATTGTATATTCCGAGAGGGCAAAATGGGGGTGTATACAGATACCCCTCTTCGGTGCGCTCTTGCGAAGTAAGAACACGTCGAAAATGTAGACACCCCTCATTCGAGGTGTCTTCTCATTTATCTTGGGAAATCACAAATGTGAATTGGTGATGCTAACATGACATGGTTGGCTTTCTTATCTATCAGCGCAAGCTAAAATAGAACATTTGAAGGGCAAATGGTGGCTGTCGAAGGGCACATTTCGGGTCTGTGGGTGCATGGCGCATCCCGCTGCGTGGCACGGGCAAACAGATGGATTTTATGCAATCGAGGTACTGGGGCGTCAATCAAATATCCAAAATAAGGTCTAGGGACTAATAATAATAAAATGAAGTACCATGTAATATCGAAGACTTTTACAAGGCATGTCAGACCAGGCACTTCATTACTCACACCAATGCGCGCCAAGCATTCCTTTTCCAATAGGCGTTTGTAAGTTCTTAGATTAAGTATACTCAATGTTCAGTTTCCCAGGGGAATGGTCAGTTTGGGCTAGTAATTGAGGCCGGGGTCTTGTGAGGTGTGCTTAATTGAATTCTGCGCAGTGGTGCGTGCGCTTGATTCATTAGGAGTCAACCTCTAAGTTGGGGATTCTAGTGCTAATGTGTATGAACAAATGATTTTGCATAGTGGGGTGTGCGCTTGATCCAATTCTATGCAGTGGAATATGTGCTTGATTGCGAGTTCAGGGGTCTGTAAATTAGAAATTCTAGTCCTAATGTGTCTGAACTAATGATTCTGCGTAGTGAGATATGCGCTTGATCCAATTCTGCACAATGGGATATGCGCTTGATTGCAAGTTCAGGCGGTCTTAGGAGTTGCAGGTCAGGTTCAAGTGTAATTTATTGTGTACTAGTGATGGGGCGCTTAATCAATTTTTTTTTTTAGTATTTAAAGAAAGGTGAGTCGGGTCTTATTTATCTTGTTGCTTTATTCTTCTTTTCTTCTCTTTTTTTATTTCTTTTGTTTTCTTCTTTTTTTTTGTTTATTTTTGTTTTATGAAGTAAAGGGTTTTTGAAATAAAGAGATTTTGAGATTTTGAAAATTTAGGGATTTTAAACTTAAGATCAATTCGGTGGTAAAACTGCGAAAAATGTGGCTTTCGAGACGCCGCTAAGTAGATCCACCGGTATAGGATTTGTGAACCCAACCATTATTATGGTTGTCAAGACGATACTTGGCATGTCAGATACTCCGTCTAACCTTCTCGGCGAGAACTGATGATTGTCTCTTATGGGAGGACTATAGTGATTTGCGAGTCGAGAGAGACGGGTTTTGAAAACATTTGATTTAATCATGGCTAACCATATTTATAAGAAATATCGAGTAATTAAAAAGTAGGTAGTACTTACCTGGGGGTGATACTTACATGGGTTGTGCATAGCTTGTGCGGTCTGATGATGTTGTAGTGTCGCGATGGGACTTTGGAGATTTCTCCTCTTCAGGTCTGCTGTGGCAGGGCTTGGCGATTATGATATGATGTCTTGGGAGAAATGATGTCGCGATGGGAACTGGGGATTCTTCCTTTCTTTGGCTGCGTGCTGGGTGAGTCCTAGTGGGACATGGGAATCAATTCGGGAGAGAGAGAGAGTCCTTTGCCTTAACAATGGGACATGATCAATCTTTTCCCTTTTTTGTCATATGGCGTGGCATGTGCTGTCTAAGCTTTTCTCTCTTTTCAGGTAGTGATGCTTGCGGTGGGATGTCGACTGAGCGTAGCTAGTGGTGGCGTACTGGTGGGATATTGGCGCGATGGGACATTGGTGTCTTTCTTTGGTAGATCTTGGGTTATAAAAGAAATCACATTGTGGTTGCGTCATGATTGGCTTCATCTCTGGGCGATTTATTTTTAGCTTTTTACGATGGGAACGGGGGTATGGCTATTTTATTGTGATGGGACTAGGTATTGAGGTAATATCGTATGTGTACACGTTATTGCAATGGGGATGGGTGCTGCCAATGCTTTCTTCTCGTGTAATGGGTATGCGATGGGACAGGTGAGTAAGTTTTTCTTTTATGCCAGAACAGCCTGTGAGGTTATGCGATGAGACAGAAGAATTCTGACTGCGATGGGACAGTAAGGTCTTGATGGTGTAAATTTCTTTCAAAGTCAGGTATTGCGCGCCTGTTTTAGGTCGCTCAATACGATTGTGTGACTGTGTTCCGGTGTGCGATCTTCGGCTTGAGGGGTCATTTATGCGTGATGGAGTGTGCATGCGATTAGATTATGCGCCATAATCATAGCGTGTGATCGAGGCATCACCAGGTCAGTGTACGGGTGACCTTTCGTATTGCACGTCTAAAGTTTATCATTTGATAGATTTGCACGATTCATGAACTGCGTGCGATCGGAGCGTCATGCCGTTGGCACGGGTGATGGTTTCATTACACGCTCGGATCAGAGCGTGTTTTGGATTGTACGCCGCGTGCGTGGCACGTGATCTAATTAAGCGCACGTGTTCGGGAGCATGATTGAGTCTGTATTCTATATAAGTAAAAGAGCTTTATTTGTTTTTCATTCTCTGGTTTAGTCTCGAGTTTTGACCCTTTTTTAGATATCTTGTGTTCTGAAATTCATATTTTAGTGATATCGAGTGATCTAACCGTCTGATTGGGATGTTGTCTCTTCTTATATTCGTTATTTCGTGTGATCTTCGTCTCGAGGTGATGCTCGTGGATGGCGTTGTTCTAGGAATGGGCGGTATTGGGAATGAATGCGCTTGTCTTCACATCGGTCCTTTTTAGGGAGCAGTGAAGGCAGCATTGAGGAGGCAACAGTGGAGGAGGTGAAGATAGCGGAAGAGAGGAGTAAAAAGTGGAGGGATGTGTTTCCCAACCAATGCTCCCTGAAGTCTCCGATTGGACGTTCCGAGGGGGATCTGCTCCTCGCTTCGTCTCCGTTTTGAACCCAGTCTTCATTTTGGGTTGTAGGTTGAAGTTTTAGGTTTCATTTTGGGTTGTAAATTCAGGAGGTATGCCTCCGATGATACTTATAAAATTTTAAATTTTAAATGAAGGGGCATTTTTTTGTTTGCTTATTCATTTGAGCTTATTAGCAGATTAGTTGAATTTATTTAACTTAGTTTTTATTTTACTTTAGAGTTTGAGGATTTATCCTGAATTTATTCAGGGCTTATCCCGAGGTTAATTTGCTCTATTGAGCTTGGTTTAGAGGGTTTACTTGGTTATGCTTGGTTTGTTGGGGGCATTTTTTTTTTAATCCTAAACCAGTTAGGGTCTCATTTTTAGAGAGTTTTTTTTTTGTTTGGTTTAAGGGTTAATTTTAACTTGAGTTTTGGTCTTTTGTTTGATTCAACATGAGACTTAAAAAAAAATGTGAGTTTTCAAAAGGTTCTAGATGAGTGTTAAATGCTTAAATCATATTGGTTTGTTTACTTTGCTTTGGATCTGTGTTTCCTTGAAGGGGTAAGTGTTGTGTGATTGTTGGTTCATCTAGGTTTGTCATGGATTGTGATCTTTCAAAGGGGTATGTGTTTGGTTTAGATTAGATTAGATTAGAAAGGTTTAAAGGTGTGACACTTGTCATTCTATGGTTTAGGAAGGTATAGTTTATAAATGTGTGAGTCAAAAGTTTTGGGTTCTTGTTGTTTTGAATTTTATTTCAAGTTTGGGTTTAAAAGTTTTAGGGCATTTTATTTGTGATTTTGGGCATTTTTTTATTATTTTTTATTGTTGTCTTTTCTTCCTTTCTCTTTTGCATCCCGGGTGTTGGACTCGAAGAGTTGTGTTTATTGCATGAATTCTTGAGAATGGACGGAATTGGGAATGTAAGGTAGCAGTCGAATTATTGCCATGCTAAGGGAAGAGATGGAGGAGAACAAGGTGGTAGAAAGGAAACTCAAGGATAAGGCAGGGTCAGAGTTCTCGTGATCGATGCCTATTTTTCCTCGGTGGGCTCTGCAGATCCCGTATTAGTTGCTCTTCCTTGTCATAGTTTCCAAGGTGAGCTTCTAAGGGCGAATCCCGTGGGTCCTGGGTGGCTTTCTGAGAGCCACTCTTTCTTTTCTGCCGGCTCGGGGCAAGGGAAAGAGGTTATTACGGCTAGAATTTGTTCAGGGTGCTCCCTTTCTCCGGGTTTCTCCGAAATTTCTAGTATCCCGAATAAATCCGGATTCAGGGATTGCCTGAACGTGCAAATTTTAAGTTTCTTGTTTTAAGTTGTATATTCAGATGGTATGCCCTTGGTGTATTTTCTAATTATTTTATTTATTCATGAAGAGATTATGATTTTAATTTCCTTCGTAAATTCAGGCTTAGTTTGTTTTGTAGCTTATTTGATTTATTTTGAGTGCGAGGTTTAGTTGTTTAATTTATTTATTTTGGATCGGGGCATGTTAGGAGCATTCTTTTTTGTTTTGACTTAGTTTGGGCTTAGTTGGAATGCATGAATGATGGAGGTATTTTTCTTGTTTAGTTTCGCCTTAGTTGGGAAAAGTTTTTGTTTGTTTGTTTAGTTTTGCTTCAAATGAATAGATGATAGAGGGCATTTTTTAGTTTAGTTTTTTTTTTTGATTTGGTATTAGTTGGAGTGTATAAGTGATGTTGGGGCATTTTTTTCTTTTTGGTTTGGTCTGGTGCATTTTGTTTTAGTTATCGGGGTGGATATTTCTTTAGGTTTGGAATATTTTGAGATCGAACTTAACAAGGGCGTGGTTTAGGCTGATAATTAGTATTGGAGATTACTTACTTTAGCCTATGAACATGATGTCCTAGAAATTTTTTGCTCTTTTTTTTTTTTCTGGGGAATTGCGCGCTTCACTCCGAGCGCATAAATTAATTGCGCGCTAGAGGGAGCATGCGCTTTCAGAGCGTCAGAAGTTAATTATGCGCCAATTTTCGACCGTTTGATAGATTCAAACGCAAGATACTGGGCGCGCGATTAAGGCGGTGGCTGGTTATTGTACGGGTGACCATTGGCATTCGCACGCCACCATATGGACGCTTGAAGTGATTACGTGCTGAGTAGCTTGCGCACAACCAGACGATCGGGTTAGTCTTAGCGGGCGTCGATTAGATCACACGCTCAAGGTCGGTCGTGCAATCCGAATTAAGCGCCATGATAGTGGTGCGTGATTAGTTTGCGCGCCGGGATTTATGTGCGCGATTCAACTGTCTTATAAATAGTTCAAAATTTTCATTTTCATCGCGCGATCCGTGTTAGTCTTTGATTCTTTGTTTCCTTGTTTCTTTGTGCTTTAGTTTTTGTGTTTTCGTGATATTTTATGATCCGGTCATTCGTTTCAGGCACCGTTTCTTTCATTCTCTTCAATTTTTCGAGCTCTTCGTTCTAGGATGGAGTCTGAGGGTGGTGGTAGGCACGATATTACTGTTTCTGAGTTAGAGAGGATGTTAGGGGCGGAGATAGGTGAGACTTCCGAGTCTCGGACTGACATCGTCGGGGAGGTGAATGTTGGTGAGGTAGTTAAAGAGGAGGTATTGGAGGTTGATCAGTCGGAGGTCAGGGAGGAGGTGCTCGAGATTGAGCAGGGGGTCGATGAGGATGAGGGTGAGAGGGTTGAGGGTGCGATTCCTAAGGGTGAGAGAGCTGAGGGTACGGCTATGGAGCACCAGAGTGAGGAGCATCGAGATTGCAGACACTTCCCATTGGAGGATTTCTTCGCTCGAGGCCAGGTAAGCTTTCATGAGCAAGAGTTCATCCATTTTCTTAGCCACTTAGGTTATGACATAGGCTTATTAGGATCTAGAAACCCTTCTAACCTATGTCGAACCTGCATTAATTCTTGGGCGTGCGCTCACTCATGCATCATGATGGCATTTAGAGATAGATCATGTTTTTATTCAGTTGTTCTTATCACATTTTGTGTGTTTGTTGTAAATTGTTATTATGTTTAGGGCATACTTGAAGTACTTTTAGTTTTAAATTTGTTTATCTTTCGTCATAAGTATGTGTTAGTCTTACTGTTATTATTTGTGTTTCATGCAATAGGAGCTCCCGTAGCTAGCTATCAGCTCAGCATGGGCCGAATCTCATACTTGGTACTGTGCCTTGCCAGAGTTTCAGTGGGCGCGGCTGGTGTCTTTCGATTTCAGACCAATCCTAGAGCTAGAGCCCTTTCAGGTCGATCGTGGCCTAATCACAATGATTCTAGAGAGGTGGAGGGAGGAGCATCAGGCGCTTCTCTTTCCAGTTGGCATGATGTTACCGACCCTGGAGGACTGGGTCCATATCACCGATCTTCATTTTGAGGGTGAGCCGATTATGGGGCAAATGGAGGGACATTATTTGGAGGTGTGTGAGGAGATTTTGGGTGTGTCGTATAGGTCAAGCGGCTTAGGTCCAGGTGTAGTTCGAGTCACTTGTTTTTTTGATACGTTTGCGAGTGGCTTCGTCCCCCCGAGGCGCCATTCGAAAGCGAAGGCGACCTATGAGGCGCGTTGTGCAGTAGTGACGGGCCGAGAGCCTGTGGTGGAGCCAGGGTTGGCTATGGATAGGGTGCTCCGAGCATTCTTGATGTACTTCCTTGGTGCGGCACTCTTCTCTTCTTCGACTCAAGGATGCATCACTAGATTATTTTTTATGGTACTTGGGGACTTGGATCTAGTCCCTTCCTACACGTGGGGTGCGGCCGCGTTGGCGCATCTCTATGAGCAGCTTTACCGTTAAGGACAGGGCATCGCGTCGATAAGAGGTTTCCTTCCTTTCATCCAGGTGAGTTTAGTTAATTAGCATCATGATGTATTTAGTTTGGTTACTTTTTAGTCATTTAATGGTAACAGCGTTTCTCCTTGTGTGTCGTTGTTGTTGTTGTTGTTATTTTCCTTTTTAGTTTTTGGTGTATGATCATTTTGCTTTTCTTCATCCAGGAGTTCCGTTGGAGGTGGCATCTATATTTCCGTGAATGCACGTGTGGAGGGAGGCGTTGAGGGGCCGTCGTTGGTCTTCGGATCTTCAGACCACGTGCGGCCTCTTTGAGGATATGCATGTGGGGTAGGTACAGGTCGTCATGTGTGCATTTTTTTTTTCGTTTCGATCGTTTAGGATCTGAGTCTTCGTTGTGGGGTCAGCTTGTTTGCTTGATTGTAGGTGATTTGGAGGCCGTATGCGAACGAGAAGGATGCAGAGGTGCTAGCGATTCAGTCTTGCTGCCCTTTCTTTAATGTGGACATATGGGTCCATTGTTTTGAGGGTGGAGAGGATCCACACTTCTGAAGTGGTATGGCAGTTGGGGCTTGCTCTGGGAGTCCCTCCAGAGATTCGCCACAGAGTGGCGAAGAGGATGACCGACCCTCCTAGCTAGAATTTTGTGGCACAGATGGCGCTTCAGATAGCGGATTTTAGAGCTGGGGGACCAGGGTTAGGGGTCACGTGACGAGACGGAAGCCCGGGAGTATGTGCGGTGGTTTAGTGTCTTAGGTGGCGGGCTCCTCTTCACAAGTCCCTTCCATGGGAGTGGCTCTTTCGCGATCGGTGGGCCGGAATTGGTGTCGGCTTTGAGGGAGAGGTTGGCTACATTAGAGTAGGGCCATCTCATCGCGAGTGTGCAGGGGGCTTTAGACGCTCTCCATAGGGCAATGGAGCGAATGGGGTGTGCTCCCCGTCCGGATGAGGAGATGCTGCACTCCTTAGCCTCCTTGATTGCTCAGGCTAGGGTAGCGGAAGATGAGTTGGGGGTTCAGCTAGCAGAGACTCGACGGCTCTTGGTGAGTTAATTTATGATTTATTTCTTTTATGTGGATTCGGTCTTCTGGTCATTCTGGCATAGCTATGGTGTCTCTCAGACATTTATTTTGGGCACCGAGAAGGAGGTTGATTGAGTTGTTATGGGTCGCAGTTGAGCGGCAAAGAGGTGGAGGCCAGCTTACGATATGAGATTGGCTGATTGGTAGGTGTCTTTACATGTATGGTTTTGTTAATTGTTAGCATTGCAAGCTTATCAACTGATATATTTATTGTTATTCGTAAAGAGCCGAGCTCGCCCCTGGAGGTTCCGTTCTGGCATTTGATCCATCTTCAATCGCTTCCTCTAGTCGGGAGGATTCAGCGATGGCTTAGCTTCTGGCTGAGCTAGATCATTGGGTAAGTTCCATTCAATCTTTTATCTTGTTTGTATCATTGCGTTAGTTTGTTGGGTGTCATTGTTTTGCTTTCTTAGTAGCTTACTAATATCATGCGGTATTTCAGCGTCGGGTTGCCGAGGATCTTCAAACGAGGGAGGCATTTGCTGCCTCTCTATGCTAGGAGAGTCAGGTATATTTTTTTTATATGGCATAATTCTATTTAGGTTATTTCATCTATATTTTGTTCTGAAATGTCTTGTGTTGGTTTGTTTGGTTCTTTGTGCAGGCTGTTCCAGACTCTGCTCCCAAGGCTCCCCCTTAGGAGTCTGTTCCTATCCCTACTCAGGTATGTCTTAGTTATTGTGTTTATAGTTTATTTATCATTATAGTATTTTTTTGATGTATTTGTTTGTTCTTGTTACAGCCGCCTACACTCGATGTTCCTTCCATGCCTCCTGCTGATCCAATGACTGCTGAGACAGTTGGGCGACTCCTGGAGGAGAGGCAGGGTCTGGTATAACTGTCTCTTTTTCAAAGTTTCTTATTTTGTTCATGTATATATTAGTTTTCCTTTGACTTGGCGTGGTTATGCAGGTCCGTCAACTTGAGGAGGCATGTCTAGAGACAGCGCGAGCCACTCCTGAGGTGAGACGAGTCATTAGGGATATGCAAAGTCGGGAGGACTTGTTTGTCGAGATGATTGGTCACACAGAGGACTCAGACCGAGGTGTTAGAGGCGGCTCGTCGGATGACACGGGCAGAGATGCAGGCATCCCTAGATCAGCTGCAGTATCATCTGATGAGGAGTGAGCGAGGGATATATACGCTAGCTCATCAGCTTGGTGGATCAGATTTGAGGGCTGCGGGTTCCTCGGCCGGGCAGTCTCGTCACACGTCCCATGATCGTGTCAGGGGTGATGCTCGTGAGGAAGCTATTGTTCGTGAGGTTCTCGCGAGGTATCCTCCTCGTTCTCGATCGAGGTGGTCTATTAGCCAGATGAGTTAGGGGGATCAGTGGCGGGGCCTCGTCGTTTAGAGGTTTCGAAGACTCCTAGTGCCAGGATTGTATTTTCAGAGGACCAGTCTATGAACCTCCGAGCTGATGATATTGGGGACAGCAGTGCTCGGCCATCCCAGTGGCAGCATAAGGAGTAGGTGTGTGTGTGTGTGTGTGTTTTTATATCCATAGCATGTGTGTGTTGTATATATAGGGGGATGGCCCCGGTGACAAGTGAAAAAAAAAGAAATGAAAAGATTTTGACATATATATATATATATATATATATATAAAGAGATTTTTGGTTTAGATGTACTTGATTGGCTCCTTTTCCTTTAGTTACCTCTTACATCTACTTTGGCTTCTAGTTTCTTTAGCGCCGTCAATCATCATTGGGACTTGGATGCTTCCTAAGCTGGCCCAGTGATGGTCAAAGGTTGCTTTGTATCTGCACATATAAGAGTAATGCCGTCAGTAGTTTTGTTTGTCCCCTTGCTAGTTGTCAAGGGAGGTAAGTGTCTCAGACCGGAGTCTGGTAGCACAAGATAGATATGTGCTCTCTTTTTTTTCTTTTTTCTTTTTTCTTTCTTCTTCTTTTTTTTTGCTGTAAAAATAATGCAACAGGGAAAACAAATAGCTAAAATAGAAATAATAACAAATCAATAAAATAAAATTTAAAAAAAAATGCCCCACTGTAGGAGCGTGGTAGGATCGACAGTATGGTATCTTCGGTAGCACTTTTCAGATGGTAACTTCGTCGTTCCTTATCTTCTTTATGGACAGGCCGGCGCTTTTGATATGATTATTCTCCTAATCCAAAAAAAATACTCCAACGTCAAGATGCAATGGAGCTTTTCTGGGTTTCGAGATGAGCACTTTAGGTCTATGAGCAGTCATGGGTATTTGGTGAGCTAATTTTGAAGAAAAGATGATCGATATTGTCATCGAACCGGGGAGGTCTCTTTGATTAGGTCAGTTGTATACAAGTTTTATCTTAGGGGGGTGGCCATCCTATTCCATGATTATTAGGGAGAAGTATGGTAGGTATAATAGGTGATTATATCAGTCATCAATCATCAGTTTTTGGTTTCATTTCTAGGAGTATCCTGTAAGGCTTCTGATTTATCGTCCGAAATTAGAAGAGGGGGGTAAGGCTCAGTGATGTGGGGAATAGTTTGTATCTAAGGCTTTCCAAAAGGGATAGGTACTAATCTTTTTCTCAGAGGGATACGGGATGTCATGATCTCTTCATCATGTTTCGACACCATCAAAATCTCATATTCCATGGTTAGCAGGAGTTTATCCTCCTCCCGCCACCTTACGACGACATCTAGTAGTATGGGGACATCAGGGATGCCCTCGCAGCTTGCTTATATACTTCTAGTAAAATTACCAGAGATGTCCTCACGGTTTGCGTATGCTTCCCTGAGCTCATTGACTTATTCATTCATCATAATTCTCTCACTCGATTTTTGGTATATAAATACATATTATTTTTTGAAAGCATCCTGCTAGCGCAAGAATAATGAGTTTTTATTGAACCTAACATCTTTATTTTTTTTTTGCTCTAACGTCTCCTACAATGGTGGGGGAAGAGGATCGAGTGTTACTTATGCTTTTAAAAGAGGTTAGATAGGTCACTAGTCCTTTAATCAAATTGCTCGAGTGATAAAAGGAGGGCGATAAATCGGAGGTCTTGAGGATATTTTAAAAATTAAAGGCGTATGACTAATGAATAGGTTGTGATGACTACGGGGGTGATAAGTATAAGTATTTAATCACGAGATGTGACAATCACAGGGCTAAGGGTAATATTTTCTAAGGTACATGGCATTCCAAGGGCTAGGGAGTTCTTCCCCATCTTGATTCGCCAGTTTGTAGGCATTCCCGGGGTATGTGGCTGTTATGACAGAAGGGCCTTCCCAGTTCGGTTTCAGTTTTCCTTTTGGATGGGCGTGCTTGGAAGGCATGATTTTCTTCAGGACTAATTCCCCAAAATTAAAGTTCCGTTCAAGGACTTTCTGATCGTAAGCCCTGGCCACTCTCCTCTGATATACTTGAGCGTGATCAGCTGCCCTTAGGCGTGTTTCATCGAGCTACTCTAGCTGCGTGAGTAGGGCAATTCTCCTCTCGTCTAAGGATAGCTCATCATCGAGTTGAATGCTTAAAGATGGCACTTGTATCTCATATGGTAGGATTGCTTCCATCCCGTAGGTAAGGAGGTAGGGAGTTTGGCTAGTGGCCATACGAATAAAGGTCCTATAGGCCCAGAGTGCTTCTGTTAGTCGTTTAGACCACTCGGCTCCATTGCTTGTTTCTATTATGTGTTTCAGGATTCGAATTAGCATTTTATTCATAGCTTCTGCCTATCCATTGTCTTGAGGGTAGAACGATGATGAGTGGCATAGATCAATATCCTACTTCTTGCATAACTTCTTCGTCTTCTCCGTGATGAACTGTGGTCCATTGTTAGTGACAAACATCCTGAGTACTCCAAACCTGGTGATGATATTCTGAACGATAAACCTTACAAGTGTTGAAGCGGTGATTTGACATAGGATTCATTTTCTGCCCATTTGGTATAGTATCCGATCGCTGTAAGTATGAACGCGTGCTTGTGAGTGTTCCCATCTGTATCCGTGAAAGGTCCAATGACATCGAAGGCCCACATCGAAAATGGTCATGGCGAGGTCATGGTATTCAATGCAACTAATGGAGCTTTGATGAGTGCGGCATGTTCTTGGCATTATTTGCAGGATTAGACATAGAGGTGCCAATCTCTGATCATTGTCGGCCAAAAGTAGCCTTGTCGTATAACTTGATCAGCAAGTCTCTGTCTATCAGAGTGGGCGCTGCAGGCACTGGTGTGTGCTTCTTGGATGATGTATTGTCATTCAGCAGTCGTGATGCATCGTAGTAGTACTCCCTTAGTGAAGGCCTCTTTGTATAATGTTTCACCAGGTATGCAGAATCGGGCGCATCGGTTCCTTATAGTTTTTCGTTCGATCTTTGTGGCGTATGGGGGACGTGTTGATGTTTCAAGAAGTTCCAAATGTCGAAATACCGCAGCTATCCATCGTCGATCGGTGATTTTTCAAATCTGAACATAGCAACTTCGGTTTCTTCCTTGGCGTGCTTTCCCAGGGTGATTGCTTCTGTTGGTCCTATACTTGTGGGGAGGATGGGTAATTCTCTCTTGACGGTCCATGCTACCTCGTGGGTGGGTACTATCAACTTTTCGATAAAGAAGGTTTTGGTATTTTGCACGATAGGTATTTGGATGTCCGAGGTCAACGTGGCTAAGGAATTTGCGAGCTCAGTTTTTAACCTAGGGATGTGTGTGAAAGAGATTCATTTAAATTTTTTTACTAAATATTGAGCGATTTCTACGTATGTCATTAGTCTCATTTACTTAGTTTTCCATTCTTCTATGACTTGTGAAATTACTAGTTTGGAATCACCGATGGTTTTTTACTGTTTAACACTTAATTGTAGTGTTGCTCGTAGTCCAGCTATAAAGGCTTCGTATTCTGCAACATTATTGGTGACAGGAAAATCTAATTAAAAAGCTTTAGGTATAACAACTCCTTCTGGGCTTAGGAGGACTATCCTGATACCTTTTCCTTTGTGATTTAGAGCGCCATCAAAATAAAGGGTCCATGAGGTCTTGTCGGGCTCTTCGTTATGAATTGTGAATAGGTCCTCATTGAGGAAATCCACATGTATGGGTTCATTACTAGAGAGTAGGAGATCTGCAAGATAATCGACAATTGCTTGCCCTTCGATCGACTTCTGCGTGACATAGGTGATATCGAATTCTTGCAAGAGCATATGCCAGCGGGCGATCTTTCCTGATGTTGCGGGCTTTTCGAATACGTATTTCAGAGGGTCCATTCAAGCTAGTACTAGTATTTTATGTGCTCCGAAGTAGTATCGCAATTTGGTAGAGGCCCACACGAATGCGAGGCAAGCCTTCTCCATTGAAGTGTACTTTCATTTGTATTCGACCATCGTCCTACTGAGATAGTAGATAGCCTTCTCTCTCTTATCATCTTCTTCATATTGTCCGATGATTACTCCCATTGTTTTGTCGTTCGCTGAAAGGTATGGAATTAGGGGTCTTCTGGGGACTGGTGGCGATAGTATTAGCGGGTTAAGAAGGTACTTCTTGATATTGTCGAAGGCTTGCTGACACTGATCATCCCATTTGTACTCAATTCCTCCTTTAAGTAGTCTGTAGAAAGGATCGCATCTGTCCGAATGCTGGGAGATGAATCTTCTGATGAATTATAATCTTCCTATTAGGCCTCGTAACTCTTTAATATTATTGGGAGGGGACATCTTGAGGATGGCTCTGACTTTTGCAGGGTCAACTTCGATCCCTCGCTTGCTAACTATGAAACCAAGTAATTTTTCGGAGGTGACCTCGAAGACACATTTCTTTGGGTTCATCTTTAGTTGATATTTCTTAGATCTTTATAACATAAGTCGGAGCGCTTCGATATGTCCTACCCGCTTTTGGGACTTCACTAATATGTCATCGACATAGACTTCTACACACTTATGCATCATGTTGTGACAGATGGCCATCATGGCGCATTGATATGTGGCTCCTGCGTTCTTGAACCCAAAAGGCATAACGACGTAACAGTAAGTTCCCCATGGTGTGGTGAAGGAAGTCTTCTCTTGGTTGAATTCCGCTAATTTGATCTGATTATATTCAGAGAAACCGTCAATAAAGGATAACATCTCATGTCCGACGGTGTTGTCGACTAGAGTGTCAATGTATAGAAGTAGGAAGTCATCTTTTGGACAGGCTCGGTTGAGGTTTCGAAAGTCAATGTAAACTCGTACTCTGCCATCTTTCTTGGTGACAAGTACTATGTTGGTGACCCACTTAAGGTAGAGGATGACTTGGATAAATTTGATTTTGTGTAACTTGTCGACTTCCTCTTTAACTTGAAGGGCGGTTTGTGGGTGCATCCTGCAGAGCTTCTGCTTAACAAGTTTCACATCAGGTTCTAAGACGAGGTGATGTTCTACTAAATTCGAGTCTAAACCAGGCATATCCTCATAAGACCATGCAAAGGAATCGAGGTGTTCTTGCAGGACTTGTGCAATTTATTGGCGTTCCTTAGAGTTAAGCATTCCACTAATTAATAGCTTCTTAGATTTCTCGTCAGTGCCAAAGTTAAGTTCCTCAGTGGGTTCTGTGGCGACTTGGGTTTGCTCATCGAAACGCTTGATAACCCATTAGAAGTCCGGTGCCTCCTCGGCAACTGGTGCTCTTTCTTCATCCTCGGTGAGCTCGTATACTGTGAAATTACTACACTGGGGATTCAATTTTACCAATGGTAACTCTTCATGGGTACAATTTATAAACGAGAGATCTTTGGTAAGGTGAAGGTCAAGACTACTGATTCTTCTCTCAAAGTCACAAAGCATCTCGTCCGGTATGATCACTGGCTTGGTGTTTAGCCAGGATGCTTTACGTCATTGCGCGGGGAATGGGATAGAAACCTTAGGAGAAAAGTCTCCTTGTTGGCCACAAATTTGGTTCGAGACAAAGAGTTCCCTTTCTTTTCAAAGGTTTTCTGACTTTTTTGGATTTTATATTTATAAATTTTTAGGGTTTTCTATTTTTTCTATTTTAAAATTTTTAAAAATAAATATGGTACAGGGTCGGTCGCCTCAAGGGGCGCTGGGAGAATTGCTTCCTTGAGTTGAGGGAGTGAGACGGCTGCTGGAGTCGTTCAGACGATTCTTCGAGAAATGTGGGCCTGTTGTGAATTTGGCATTTTTTTTTTGGAGTCCTTAGCTAATGAGATCTTCTGAATGAGTGGCGTGGGTGATGGTGGCACCGACGCTCGGATTTCCTCTATTACGTTAATGGCCTCTTCATCGAAGAAACTCTGGAGATCATAGTGGATCGAACTATCCACTTTTGGGTCATAATATGGTTGCTCTTTCTGTTAACAGGACTCTCCCAAGGGGTCCCTGAGTTCTTTGCCTTGAACTTCATAGTATGCTAGGATGAGCACACATGCTCGGCATCGAGGCTAATAATGGTGAGAAATGTAGGGAGATCCCCAAGGACATTCCCATCCTTCTAAGTTAGAGTCGAAGACGGTATCAAACTCACTTTCTTGATCTGATAATGCTTAAAGTCCTAGATTAGTTTGCTCGGCTAACTCAAGTGCAGAGAGATCTATCCAATAGTCTTCGTCATCACTCGGGGGAGGTTGCCACTCTTCTTCAAGAGATTTCCAAAATATTTGGAGTTGTGGCGTATTTAGTAGTGAAGGAGCGTCTAGTTCAAGTTCCTCTTCAAACTCTATGAGGACAGTGTGAGTGTTCCCCCCTGAGTCAACCAAATGACCGTCGGATTTTTTCGCTCCTTGTGTTAGTGGCCAAACTGGTGAGTCATTATTAGTTTCTGTCACCGTGGGGTTGGAGTGATTCGATTCCTCCATCATAGAATGTCGAGTCCAATTGGCAAAATATTCTAATATACTAGTGCATGCCCTACAGCGGGGCTGATAAGGGTGAACGATACAAGGGGAATCCCACAGGCATTCCCATCCTCCAAGGCCAAGGACGAGGCGGATGCTATACGGGTTAAGATTCTGTTATAGGGTGTCATCCTCTTTCCAAGTTGAGCGCAGGTGCTCTTCGTCATCTTGTAAGGCTGCTATGTGAAAGTCTTTGTCATTAGTGGATTCTCAATCTTCTACTCGTGGGTCGAGTTCTGGAGGTTCTTCTCTCCTTTCTTCTATAAATTCCTTAGTGTCAAACATGGGCTTGACTCCTTCAAGCAATTTATCGATATCGTCATTTAAATTGGTTAAATCATTGAATACTTTAGTCATTCGCTCAATTTCCACTTCTTGGGATCTAGTGAAGGATACTTCCTTGCGCTTTGGCACATCTGCTTTCTTAGTGGTCCCATAGGCGAAGTGGTCATATAGAGACCATTTTGGTGAGATAGGGGACAAGTCAGCTTACGGGCCGTCCGATAGATAACCTAACCCTATGTGCTTATGTATTTGCGTTGGAACAACGGGTCCTACATTGCTTATTTTTACCGAGTCCAGTGTGGGGGACGTATCTAAGTTGGTACATAAGGTCCCACCCTTTGGTAGGGTTAATGTCATAAAGTTTGGCGAGGTCTGTACCGACCTCTCTTCTCATCAATTCTTGTTGACGCGTTAGGAGAGAACTAGGACGGGCAGGGGGACAAACTTCTGCAATGGTCGCCTCATCAGGGATTTGGGTCTTTTGAATGTGGCATGTGTTTAATACGAAATCATGGGCTGTCGAAATGCTTGCTACGTAATCAGTATCCATTTCCTGGGGGGGTGCATCGGCGTATATACGGACGATGGAGTCCTCGTATAGAAATTTAACACATTGATGATATATGGATGTGACAGCCTTTATCGACTCTAGCCATTTCCTTCCTAAGATAAGATTGTACATGCTAGCTGAATCAGAAATATGGAAGATAATGTCTTTCGTCACAGGTTCAAGGCGAACCTGGAGTTTAATAGTTCCTTTAACGAAACGACGCGAGCCGTCGTAGGCTATGAGTGACAGGGCCGAGGGCCTGACGTCCTGCTTTGTGTATTCAAGAGTCTTTAACGTGGTGAGAGGGCCGATGTTAAGTCTTACTCCTGTGTCAACGAGTGTGTGTGGTACGGAGAATCCTTTAATTATGATCATAAGATATATGGGGGCCATCGCGGAGTGACTCTTTAGGCATGTCTGCGTCTGTAAAAGTGAGCGCCGAAGGTTGTGCCATGACCGAAGTGATTTGATGAAGCTCATCTAGGATCGTATCTTCATCCACTTGTGTGTCTTCAAGTGTCTTTATCAACAACCGGTGATGATCAGGCGATTTCTTGATGAGTTCTAGTATGGATATCTGGGTCGGGATCTTCTGGAGACGCCACAACAGATTGTATTCTTGTCTTGGCTTGAGTGCCACCTCTTTGCCTAGCCGGTGAGCCTTAGGTGTAGGTGATTGGAGTAGTTGAGGTGCAAGAATTGGAGGGATGATGTGAGGTGGGGGCAACAAGTTAACCTCTCTTTCTCTCATGCTCCCCTCTGGTAGTTGTGCGCTCGTGAAATCCTTATTCCAAGGGCAAGGAGGAGGTGAATAATTGGTTCCTGACTTGAGAATCAGGCATGTAGGTTGTTGGCCAAACCTGACATGACTCGACATTGATGTGTTTGTGAAGCGAGTGAAATTGGAGGTCGGATCGTGTGCCTGCAAGGCACCGTTCCAAGGTGGGAGGTACTGCTTATAATCCTCCTCTTCTATGAAAACAGAGATCACCTTCTTGCATGGGTCGAGGTGTTTTTCTGGCTCACTTTTTTTTGCATTCAGTAAATACTTAGTGATTGTTTCGTTGTCTTGGCTTGGAGTCTTATGGGTGACACTTTTTACCCATGCGACAACTTGGGCTGCAGTCCGAAGAACGAGCTCTCCGTACTCGGGTTCAAAATTGGAAGAAGGGAGTGGTAATGGTGTTGGTTCAGGATTTGGAGGGGTTGAAGGTTCTGGTGGGTGACGATGGAGGAATGGTCTTCTGGCCCTAAAGGATCTGAGTGAATTTTGGATAAGGAGACAGGCTTGGCAGGGCGATTCGAGTGATCAAGGCCGAGGGGTGTGGGGGTGAGGAAGATCTCACGGGGGTGGCAAAAGTGGCGGAAGGTTGGACACGAGTGATTAAGTAAAGGGCTGGAAGGAAGGTTGACTAGGGAGATCCACGGTAGTGACCTTAGTCGGTGTCCCTTGGTTGTGGATAGGCATGATGCTGCTTATGATCCCTAAATTTTGTTGGAGTTGGTTATTATTAGGGTTGGGATTCCTAAGCGCTTCCCAATCGATTTACCTTTGGTCATTCATGTCATAGATTACGTCCCTAAGGACCCAACAGTCCTCTAGGTTGTGTCCCGCGTATCGATGGAATGCACAGTATTTACTATAGTCTAGATTTGTCGACCATGGGCGAATTTTTTCTTGCAGAAATCAGAAGAGATTCTAAGTATTAAGGACACGGAAAATGTTGGAGATCATATCCGGTAAAGGGGGTTAGTGTTCCCACCTGGGTTGGTAGGGGCCTTTGGTTGTGTTAAGGTTTTGCGGTGGGGGCACACTATTGTAATTCGGCCCGTGGGTCGGTCGATTCTGCGTCGTGTTTCGGTTTTGATAGGTGTTAGGGTATTGATTTATGTTTAGGTATTGGCCTTGATTCTGATTCTGGCCTTGGTTTTGGTTCGCGTATCTTTGTTGATTAACACCTTGGTTCTGGTTGGTATACCGTTGTTGATTTTGATTTTGTCCAAAATTTTGCGGTTGGAAGTTCCCGTTACTAGAGTTTTATCCTTGGTTGACAATGGTGTTAACCTGTTCAGTTCGTAAGGCTTTCTTATTATTTTTTTATTTTGATTCACTGGAAGGGCCTATTTTTGACGTGACTATGGATAGAGCAAGGTCTCCGCCTTTAATGTGTCGCGCTAGTCGGGATGCCCGGGAATGGAGTGCAGTGAAGTCAAGACAATCACTTATGATAAGTGCGCTCTTTAACAGTTCCCTAGTGTTATCGATGATAATATCCACTAAATCCTTCTCTTTCATTGAAGTGTCGGACCTAGCAGTGAGTTTTCTCCATCTGGCGACGAAGTCGGTAAATTCTTCATCAGGTCCTTGCTTGCCTGTCATTAGATCGCTGAGACTGACTGTCTCCTGGATCAAGTATTTGTATTGGTCTAGGAATTGACCGACTAATTCATCGAAGGTTTCTATCTTATAGAGCGGGAGTCCCGCGAACCAATCTAAAGCTTCTCCTTCTAATGAGCATTGGAAATAGTGAATGAGAAGTCCTTGATTATCACGTATGAGTCGGCAATCATTACAAAAGAGAGTCAGGTGATGATTCGGATTTTCAGTGCCATTATATTTGGTAAATTTTTGTAGCTTAAATCCTATTGGTAAATTAAGCTCGACATCTCGGCAAAATTTTTCGAATCCGAACGAGTGACCGGGGCTCTCTCTCTTAGCCATGTACTCATCGAGTATTCTAGGAAGATCTTCGATTTTAATGGTGATGTCTCTTGAAGCAACCTGCGAGCAAACCTTGTCTAAGAGGTCATCGTTGAAGAATGTGTGGGCAGTTTGTCTCAATGGTGTGGCACGGGCTGACACCGTGCTCGGGGTAGGAGGTGGCCTCTCTTGTCGCTCTTCTTCTTCTGAAAATTATTGTGACCCAATGGTTTCGTATGCGGCAGCCAACCCTCGAAGCAATTCTTCGGATTCGTCATCTCCTCTTTGTATTCTTTGGATACTAAGTTCAATGATCTATTGAGTGGTAAGGTTTTGTCTGATGCCACCATCTCTCCCATTATGATTATTCCCGGTGTGTGGGGTAGAGAAGGGGTTCTCTTATTCACCAGCCATATTAATCTCAGGTTGTCGTGGGTTGGAACTCCGTACATAGGGTTGTCATGATATCCCCACAATGGTGGGTCCCTTAAACTCACTCTTCGTATACCAAGCATCTCGAGTCTTTGACAAAGACTCATATATATATAAAAGGGGATCTAGATAACACGATAGGAAGAACAATAGGGAAATAGGATGGAAACTAACTATCTAAAAAAAAAACAGTTTGCAAAAGGGTCCCATCGTGATCGCCAATATGTTGGTACGCACTTTTTCTTGGTTCCTCTCGGTCCCCGTTGAATCAGTGGCTCTAATTCTGTCCAAGTGGACTCTAGCGATGCGGCATTTGGAATGTTAAAAATAAAGGGTTTTCTAGAAAGGTTCCTAGTTTGTGCGATCGTCAGCTGCAGATATTTATCGACGCTGTAACACGTCAATGATCATGCTTAAGAGTGGGTATGAGTTACTTCTATACAGAATCGTCCGCCTGCGAATGTCAGCAGCTATATATTTTTCTTAATTTAGATAGTTTAATTTTCCTTTTATTTCCCTTTATAGTTATAGTTCTGGTCAGTTTAGACTTCCCTGATTCTATTGTGAGTTTAGCTGTGTGGTGATCTATTGTAGTTTATTTAATTTAATATTCTAGTTCTATCAGGAGTCTAGTTAATTTTTACTATTCCTATCCTTATCGAAAGTCTAATTAATTGAGTGTCCTCATACTATTAGAAGTCCAATTAATTTTAGTCTCCTAATTCCATTAGAAGTCTAATTATGGTCAAGTTTCCTGATTGTACTAGGAGTGCACATGTAATAGCTCTTGATGAAACTCTAATTAATTCAAGCATGCTAATTGTACTAGAATTCTAATTAAGCAAGTATGCTAGTTGTACTGGAATTCTAATTAAGTCAAGTATACTAATTGTATTAAAATTCTAATTAAAGCAATTATAACAGTCCTACTAGAATTCTAATCAAAGTAGAAAACTAATTTTACTGAAATTCTAATTTAAGGCAAAGGAATTAATTTTATTAAAATCTAATTAAAACAAATAAACTGATTTTATTAAAAATCTAATTAAAATAAATAAACTATTTCTATTAAACTTCCAATTAAAGCAATGAATTAACTATACTAAAAATCTAATTGAAGCAATGAAATAAATCGTACTAAATTCTAATTAAAGCAAGGAATTAACAAATTAAAATCTGATTTGAAGAAATTAATCAATCATACTAAAGTCTAATGAGCTTAATTAATTAATTATGCTTAAATAAAATAAATCTACTAATTAATTATACTAAAAAAAAAGAAAAAAGTAATTAACTGATTCTAGGATTCCTAAAAAAAAGGGGGTTTGGGCCCGCTATGCTAAGGAGAATTGGCCTCGTTCCCAAGTACCCTCCGTAAATTCCCTTGGGCAAATCAGATGGCTAAGATTAAAGATAAATTAGATTTTGGACCGTAAAATCGTATTTTAGATTTTTCGGAGTCGATTTCGGAATAATAATTATGAATTGAATCATGAACTAGAATTATGAAAATTGAAATTATATTTAGGATTTTTAGAAGTATTAAACTAAGGAATTAAAATTAAATTTTAAATTTTTAGGACTGAATTTGGGTTTGAAATCAAAAAATCAGACCGTATAATTAAAGACTAGTTCTAAATCGAAAGATTAGAACCATAAATTAATGATAGGACTGTAGATTGAGATTTTAAAACGAAATTAGAGTCAATGGTCAATAAATTAGACCGTCGGATTAAGGACTAGTTTCGAATTCGGAGAATTAGAACCAGATATAAAATATTTACGGTCTAAAGAGGGTGCTACAGTCTCGGACTGAAAATTAAAATCTATGACCAAAACTAATAATCAAAGCTATGAAAAATATCCTAAGTCTAAAATTGAGATTTTTTTTTACCTAGGACCGGGGGCTGTGGAGAGAAATCTCAAAAATTCGAAGCTTGAATTTCGAAATCATGACTAGGTTGCTCTATGGGTTTGTCCTCGGAGTTCTCTGGTTTCGAAACCCTAAAAAAATTCGTTCTCTCTTCGAAAATTGCCCAGCCTCCTGGGCGAATTAAGAAAAAAATCTCTTATTGGTTTTTCTTCAATTGCGCGCCATTTTCCAGGCTTTTAACTAATTACGCGCCAGTTTCCCAACGCTTAATCACTTTGAGTCGGTCACTGACTCAGTGAGTGATCGGCTGACTTGCTCAGCGAGTTTCCTAGTCCTAATAGCATTAGGACTAATTGAGCGCTTGGTAGTACATGCACAATCCAATTAAGTGTTTCTTCATAAGCGCTCAATCAAGGATGCTTTGGGGTCAAGGATTGTGACGCTAGGTCGAGTGTAGGCCAATTGCTCGCTGGTGATAAGGCGTGCAATCTGATCAGGCGTCTGATTTCAGGCGTGTGATAGAGTCTCAAATAGGTCTGGGAAAGGAAGTTTGGTCTGAAAGGGGAACTGATTGCGCGCTTGTGGTATGACGTGCAATCGAATTATGGGCGAGGTTTCAGGCGCTTAATTCAGGGTTGTCTGGGTCTGGCCTCTAGTCTGAAATGCAAGACTATTATTTCAGTATATAGTCTCCCTACGTTGGGATATGAGCCAGAGAGCTATTATTTCATCCTGTGTTCAGCCATGTACTATTGTTTCAGTGCATGGTTCCCATACCAGGGTTATGAGGTCAAAGGTTGACCGAAAAAAAATTATATATTATGAGAGGGCAAAATGGGGGTGTCTACACTTCCGTGCCGCCTGCTGACCCAATGACCGTTGCGATGGTAGAGCGCCTTCTCGAGGAGAGGGTGGATCTGGTATGGTTTTCTTCTTTTTCAAAAAAAAATTTATGTTCATATATATATATATATATATATATATATATATATATATATATATTTATTTATTTATTTATATATATATATATATATATGTTGATTTTCTTTCACTCGATTTGGTAATATAGGTACATGAGCTTGAGGAGGCACGTTTTGAGGCGGCGCGAGCACGTGCCACGCCTGAGGCGAGAAGGATCCTTGGAGAGACGCAGAGTCGGGAGGACCTATTCGTCGAGATGATGGTCACGCGGAGGACCCAGAGTGAGGCATTGGAAGCGGTGTGCTGGATGACTCGGGCAGAGAAGCAGGCGATCTTAGATTAGCTGCAGTATCGTCTGATGAGGAGTGAGCGGGGAGTGTGTAGGTTGGTTGGTTAGCTTGATGGATCGGAGTCAAGGGCTATGGGTTTCTTGGCTAGGCAGCCTCGTCGTACATCACGTGATCGTGTCAGGGATTATGCTCGTGAGGATTCTGTCATTCATGAGATTCTTACGGGGTATCCTCCTCGTTCTTAATCGAGCCAGTCTGCTAGTTAGGTGAGTGATGGGGGTTCAGTAGTGGGGCCTCATCGTCTAGAGGTTCCGCCAACTCCGGGTGCCGGGATCATGTTTTCGAAGGATCAGTCTATGGACCTCCAGGCTGATGATACTGGAGACAGCGGTGATCAGCCCCCCCCCAGCCGCAGCGTAGGGAGTAGGGGTGTGTGTATTTTTTTTGTGTCCATTGTATATAAAGGGGGTATGCCTCCAATGACAGATGTAAAAGAAAGTTTTGATATATATACGAAGATTTTTCGTTTAGATGTACCTGATTGACTCCTTTTCTTTTGATTACTTCTTGCATTTATCTTTTACTTTTTAGTGCCATCAACCATAATCGGGACTTGGATGCTTCTTGAGCTGGCCTGGTGATGGTTGAAGGTTGCTCTGCATCTACACATGTAAAGATAATGCTATCAATAGTTTTGTTCTCTCCCTTGCTAGTTGTCAAGGGAGTAAGTATCTCAAACCGAGGTTTGGTGAAAGATGGATATATGCTCTTTTTTGCTTCTTTTTTTTCGAAATAAAAATTATGCAACAGGGAAAGCAAATAACTAGAATAAACAAAATAAAATAAAAATGCCCCAGTGTAGGAGTGTGGTAGGATCGGCAGTATAGTATCTTCGATAGCATTCTCTGGATGGTGATTTCGTTATTTCGCATCTTCTTTGTGGACGAGTCGGCGGCTCTAAGGTGATTCTCCTTCTGACCCAAAAAAATGCCCTAGTGTCTAGGTGCAATAGAGCTTTTTTGGGTTTTAGGTCAGCACTTTGGGTCTATAAGAAGTCATGGGTATTTGGTGAGTTAGTTTTGAAGAGAAGTTCATCAGTACTGTCATCGAACCAGGGGTGGTTGCTTTGATTATGTCAATTATATACCGGGGTCTACCTTTGAGTGGTGGTCATCCTATCCCGTGGTTATCAGGGAGAAGTACGATAGGTATAGTAGGTGCTTGCATCAGTCAACATTCATCGGTTTTCGATTTCATTCCTAGGAGTATCTTGTAAGGCTTTCGATTTATCATTTGAAATAAAAATAGAAGAGGGCGGGTAAGGCTCAGTGATGTGGGGAGTAGTTTGTATCTAACTCTTTGCAAAAGGGATGAGTAACAATCTTCTTCTCAGAGGAATACGGGGTACCATGATTGAGCTCTTTGTCATATTTTGGTACCATCAAAATCTTACATTCTATGGTTAGTAGAAGTTTGTCCTCCTCCTGCCACCTTACGACGATATCTAGTAGTATGGGGACACTAAGGATGCCCTCACAATTTGCTTATACATTTCTAATAAAGTTATTAGAGATGTCCTCACGGCCTGCTTATGCTTCCCTGAGCTCATTGACTTGTTCATTCCTCGTAATGCTCTCACTCGATTTTTTTGGATATATATATATATATATATATATATATATATTTGAAATCACT
Organism: Chloranthus sessilifolius; assembly: GCA_021018995.1. Classification (NCBI taxonomy): domain Eukaryota; kingdom Viridiplantae; phylum Streptophyta; class Magnoliopsida; order Chloranthales; family Chloranthaceae; genus Chloranthus; species Chloranthus sessilifolius. Next base: position 23,069,444 of record CM037597.1, on the reverse strand, counting down.
ATGCTAGCGCAAGAATAATGAGTTTTGATTAAACCTAGTATCTTCATTTTTTTTTCTCTGGCGTCTCCTCCAATGGCGGGGGAAGAGAAATGACGATCGGGTGTTACTTAATCTTTTAAAAGAGGTTAGGTATGTCACTAGTTCTTTAGTCAAATTGTCTGACTGATAAAGTGGACGATAAATTAGAGGTCTTAAAGATATTCTGAGAATTGATGACGTATGACCAATGAGTGGGTTGTGACAACTACGGGGGTGGTAAGTATAAGTATTTAACCACGAGATGTGACGATCACAGGGCTAAGGGTAGTATTTTTTAAGGTACATGGTATTCCAAGGGCTAGGGAATTCTTTCCCATCTTAGTTCGCCAGTTTATATGTATTCCCAGGGTATGTGGCTGTTATGACATAATGACCTTCCCAGTTCAGTTTCAGTTTTTCTTTCGGATGGGCGTGCTTGGAAGGCATGATTTTCTTCAAGATAAATTCTCTAATATTAAAGGTTCGTTTGAGGACTTTCTTATTATAAGCCCTGGCCACTCTCCTTTGATATACCTGAGCGTGATCAGCTACCCTTAGACGTATTTCATCAAGCTACTCTAACTGCGTGAGTAGGATAATTCTCATCTCTTCTAAGGATAGCTCATCATCGAGTTGAATCCGTAAGGATGGTACTTGTATCACATATGGTAGGACTGCCTCCATCCATAGGTAAAGAGGTAGGGAGTTTGGCCAGTGGCCGTACGAATAGAGGTCTTATAGGCCCAGAGTGCTTCTGGTAGTCGTTCAGGCCAGTCGGCTCCATTGCTCGTCTCTCCTGTGCGTTTCATAATTCGAATTAGCGTTTTCTTTGTAGCTTCTGCTTGTCCATTTTCTTAAGGGTAGAATGGTAATGAGTGGCATAGATCGATGCCGAACTTCTTGCATAACTTCTTCGTCTTCTTTGCGATGAACTATGGTCCATTGTCGGTGATAAATATCCTGGGTACTATAAACCTGGTGATGATATTTTGAACGATAAACCTCACAAGTGTTGAAGCGATGATTTTGGCATAGGATTCAACTTCTGCCCATTTGGTATAGTATTCAGTTGTCGTAAGTATGAACGCATGCTTGTGAGTGTTCCTAACTGTGTCTGTGAAAGGTCCGATGACATCGAAGGCCCACATCGAAAACAGCCACGGCAAGGTCATAGTGTTCAATACAACTGATGGAGTTTTGATGAGTGTGACGTGTTCTTGGCATTGTTTGCAGAATTGGACATAGAGGTGGCAGTCTCTTATCATTGTTGGCTAGAAGTAGCCTTTTCGTATGATTTGGTCGGTGAGTCTCTGTCTATCGGTGTGAGCGCTGCAGGCACTGGCGTATGCTTCTCGGATGATGTATTGTCCTTCGATGGTCATGACGCATCGTAGCAGTACTCCTTTAGTGAAGACTTCTTTATATAATATTTCACCGAGTATGCATAATCAGTCGCATTAGTTCCTTATAGTGTTCTGTTCGATCTTCGTAATATATGGAGGGACATTTTGATGCTATAGGAAGTTCCAGATGTCAAAATACCATGGTTGTCCATCGTCGATCGGCAACTTTTCAAATCTGAATATAGCAACTTTGGTTTCTGACTTGACGTGATTTTTCGGAGCGATTGCTTCACTTGGTCCTGTGCTTGTGGGGAGGATCGGTAATTCTCTCTTGACTGTCTATGCTACCTCGTGGGAGGGTACTGTCAGCTTTTTGATGAAGAAGGTCTTGGTACTTTGTTTGATGGGTATTTAGATGACAGAGGCTAACATGGCAAGGGAGTCTACGAGCTCATTTTCTAATCTAGGGATATGCGTGAAAGAGATTGGTTCAAATTTCTTTACCAAATATTCAGCGGTTTCTAGATATGCAATGAGTCTCCTTTCCTTGGCTTTCTATTCTCCTATAACTTGTGAGATTACGAGCTTGAAATCATCGATGGTTTTCAACTGTTTAATGCCTAATTGTAGTCCAGCTATGAAAGCTTCGTATTTCGTGATATTATTAGTAACAGAGAAGTCTAGTTGAAGGCCTTACGTATGACAACTCCTTCCGAGGTCAGTAGGACTATTCTGATGCCTTTTCCTTTGTGATTTAGAGCACCGTCAAAATAAAGAGTCCATGACGTCTAATCGGCCTCTTCGTTATGAATTATGAGTAGGTCTTTATCGGAAAAATCTGCGTGTATGGGCTCATTACTCTGGAGTGGAAGATCTGCGACATAATCGGTGATTGCCTGTCCTTTGATCAACTTCTGTGTGACATAAGTGATATCAAATTCTTGCAATAACATATTCTAACGAGCGATCTTTTCTGATGTTGTGGGTTTTTCGAATACGTACTTCAGCGGGTCCATTCGGGCTAGTACTAGTATCTTATGCACTCTGAAGTAGTGCCGTAATTTGGTTGAGGCCCACACTAGTGTGAGGCAGGTCTTCTCCATTGAAGTGTATTTTTATTCTTACACGACCATCGTCCTATTAAGGTAGTAGATAGCCTTCTCTCTCTTGCTGTCTTCTTCATATTATCTTAGGATTATTCTCATTGCTTTGTCATTTGTAGAGAGGTAGAGGATTAGGGATCTTCCGAGAACTGGTGGCAATAGTATTGGTGGGTTAAAGAGGTATTTATTGTTGTTGTCGAAGGCTTGCTGACACTGATCATCCAATTTGTACTCAGTTCCTCCTTTAAGTAGTCTGTAGAAAGGATCGCATCTGTCTAAATATTGGGAGATAAATCCCCTGATGAATTGTAATCTTTCTATCAGGCCTCGTAATTCTTTGATATTACTGGGAGGTGGCATCTCAAGGACGGCTCTGACTTTTGCAGGGTCGACTTTGATTCCTCGCTTGCTGACTATGAAATCGAGTAATTTTCAGAAGTGACTCCGAAGACACATTTCTTTGGGTTCATTTTTAGCTGGTACTTCTTAGCTCTTTGTAGCACCAGTCGAAGTGCTTCAACATGTCCTACCCGCGTTTGGGACTTCACTAAGATGTCATCGATATAGACTTCTACACATTTATGTATCATGTCTTGAAAAATAAAACGTTGATACGGGGCTCCTGCATTTTTTAGCCCAAAAGGCATGACGACATAGCAGTATGTCCCCCATGGTGTGGTGAAAGAAGTCTTCTCTTGGTCGGACTCTACTAATTTGATCTGATTATACCCGAAAAAACCATCCATAAAGGATAGCATCTCATGTCCAGCGGTATTGTCGACTTGAGTGTTAATGTGCAGAAGTGGAAAGTTGTCTTTTAGGCATGCCTGGTTGAGGTTTCGAAAGTCAATGTAAATCGTACTCTGTCATCTTTCTTAGCGACAGGTACTATATTGGCGACCCATTTTGGGATAGAGGATGACTCGGATGAATTTGGTTTTGTGCAACTTGTCAACTTCCTCTTTAACTTGAAGGGTTGTTTGTGGGTGCATCCTTCAGAGTTTCTGCTTAACAGACTTTGCATCAGGTTCCAAGACAAGGCGATGTTCTACTAAACTTGGGTCTAAACCAGGTATATCTTCATAGGATCATGCAAAGGAGTCGAGGTGCTCTTGTAGGACTTGTACGATTTATTGGCATTCCTTGGAGTTAAACATTGCGCTAATTAGTAGCTTCATGGGTTTCTCTTTAGTGCCAAAGTCGATTTCTTCTGTAGGTTCTGCGGCAGCTTGGGTTTGCTCGCCGAAACCTTTGATAACCCATTGGAAGTCCTACACCTCCTCGGTGACTAGTGTTCTTTCTTTATCGTCAGTACGCTCGTATACTGCAAAATTGCTATACTGGAGATTTGATTTTGCAAAAGGTGACCCTTCATCGGCACAATTTATGACTGAGAGATCTTTAATAAGGTGAAGGTCAAGGCTATTAATCCTTCTCTCAAGGTCGTGATGTATCTCATCTAGTATGATCACTGGCTTGTTGTTTATCCTGGATGCCTTACGTCTTCGTGCAGGAGAGGGGACAGAAGTCTTAGGAGAAAAGTATCCTTGTTGGTCGTAAAATTGATTCAGGATGAAGGGTTCCCTTTATTTTCTTACGTTTTCTTATTTTTTTGGATTTTATATTTCTGAATTTTTAGAGTTTTCTACTTTTTTTATTTTTTTTTTATTTTTGATAATAGATATGGTACAAGGTCTGTCGCCTTAAGAGGCGCTGGGAGAGTTGCTTCCTCTAATTGAGGGAGCGAGATGGCTGTCGAAGCCGTTTGGGTGATTCTTCGAGAAATGTGGACTTGTTCTGAATTTGGCATTTTTTTTTTGGAATCCTCATCTGGCGAGACTTGTTGAATAAGCGATGCCAGCGATAGCGGCATTGGCGCTCAGATTTCCTCTATCACATTGATCGCCTCATCTTCGAAGAAGCTCTGGAGATCATAATCGGTCGAACTATCATCCTCTAAGTTAGAATATGGTTGCTCTTCCTGTCGAGGGTGACCTCCTCAGGGGTATTGAGTTCTCTCCCTTGAACTTCATAGTATGTTATGATGAATACGCACGTTCGGCAACGAGGTTGATAATGGTGAGAAATGTAGGGAGATCCCCAAGGGCATTACCATCCTTCTGAGTCGGCGTCAAGGCTGATATCAAGCTCATCATCCTGATTTGAAAATGCCTGAAGTCCTTGGTTAACCTGCTCTACTAACTCAAGTGTAGAGAGGTCTATCCAGTAATCCTCGTCATCACTCGAAGGAGGTTGCCACTCTTCCTCGAGAGATTTCTAGAATATTTGGAGTTGTGGCGCGTCTGGGGGTGGAGGGGTGTCTAGTTTAAATTCTTCTTCAAACTCAATGAGAGCGACGTGAGTATCTTCTTCTGGGTCCACCAGATGACCGCCGGGATTTTCTTCTTCTCGTGCCGCTAGCCGAGTCGGTGGGTCATTATTTACTTCTGTCGTTACGGGGTTGAAGTCATTCGATCCTACTATTGCAGAATGTCGGATCCAATTAGCAAAACATTCTAATATGCTGGTGCATGCCCTGCAGCGGGGTTGGTATGGGTTAGCTATGCAAGGGGAGTCCCACAGGCATTCCCATCCCCCAAGGCCAAGGCCGAGGCAGATGCTATGCGAGCTAAAATCTTCTTGTGGGGTATCATCCTCTTCCCATGTTGAGTGTAAGTGCTCTTCATCATCTTGCAAGGCAGCTATGTAAAAATCTTCATCATCAGTGGATTCCCAATCTCCTACTCGTGGCTCGAGTTCTAGAGGTTCTTCCTTTCTCTCTTCTGTAAACTCCTTATTATCAAACAAGGGTTTGATTCCCTCGAGTGGTTTGTCAATATAATCATTCAGACTCATTAAATTATTTAATGCTTTAGCCATTAGTTCGATTTCTGCTTCTTGGGATTTAGTGAAGGACACTTCCTTCTGCCTCGGTAAATCTACTTTCTCAGTGGTCCCGTAGACGAAGTGGTCATATAGACACCATTTTGGTGAGGTAGGGAACAAGTCATCTTGTGGGCCGTCCTATTGGTAACCTAAACCTATGTGTTTACATATTTTCCTTGGGACAACAGGCCCTACACGACCTTGCTTATTTTTTTTGAGTTCGGTGTGGGGGATGTACCCGAGTTAAGACATGAGGTCCCAACCTTTTATCGCGGTTGGGTTGATATCATAGAGTTTGGCGAGGTCTAGGCCAACCTCTCTTCTCATTAATTTTTGTTAACGCGTTGGGGGAGAACTAGGAGGGGTAGGGGGACGAACTTCTGCAACGATTGTCTCATCGAGGATTCGAGTCTTCTAAATATGGCCCATGTTCAGCATGGAGTCATGGGTTATCGGAATGCTTGTCGCGTAATCAGTGTCTATCTCTTGGAGGAGCGCATCAGCGTATATATGGATAATAGAGTCCTCGTACGGGAATTTGATGTATTGGTGGTATGTGGATGCGACGACCTTCATTGAATCTATCCATTTTTTTCCTAAGATAAGATTGTAAGTACTGGAGGAATCAGAAACATGGAAAGTGACATCTTTTGTTACAAGTTTGAGGCAAACCTGGAGTTGACCAAATGACGCGAGCCGTCATAAGCTATAAGAGATAGTGATGAGGGCCTGACATCTTGCTCTGTGTATTCGAGCGTCTTTAATATTGTGATAGGGCAGATATTGAGTCCCGCTCTTATATCAACCAATGCATGGGGTACGGAGAATCCTCTAATTATGATCGTAAGGTATATGGGAGTTGCACTTCCGCGGAGGGACTCTTTAGGCATGTCTGCGTCTGTGAAAGTGAGTGCTAGAGGCTGTGCCATGACCGAGGTAATTTGATGTAGCTCATTCAATGTTGTGTCCTCGTCCACTTGTGTGTCTTCAAACGTCCTTATCAACAGTCGGTGATGGTCAGGCGATTTCTTGATGAGTTCTAGTATAGATATCTGGGATGTGATCTTTTAAAGATGCCATAGAAGGTCATATTCTTATCCTGACTTGAGTGTAATTTCTTTGCCTGACCGATGAACCTTGGGTGTGTGTGGTTGGAGTGATTGAGGTGTAGGGATTGGTGGAGGTATAATGTGAGGTGGGAGAGGCAAGTTAACTTCTCTTTCTCTCAAGTTCCCCTCTGGTGATTGTGAGTTTGTGAAATCCTTATTTCAAGGGAAGGGCGAAGGTGGATAATTGGTTCCTGACTTAAGGATCGGACAAGTCGGTTGCTGACCGAACCTGGTATGGCTCGACGTTGAGGTATCTGTGAAGTGAGTGAAATTTGAGGACGGAGCATGTACTCGCACTGTGTTGCTCCAAGGTGAGAGGTACTATATGTAATCTTCTTCTTCTAAGAAAGCAGAGACTAGCGTCTCACACGGGTCAGGATGTTCTTCTGGTTCACTTTCTTCTGAGTTTAGCAAACACTCGGTCCTGGTCTCGTCTTCTGAGCTTAGAGTCTTTTGGGTGACACTGTCTACCCATGTGATGCTTTGGGCTGCAGTTTGAAGAATATGATCTTCATACTCGGGCTCTAAATCAGACGAGGGGAGTGGCAATGGTGTTGGTTCAGGATTTGGAGGGGTTAAGGGTTCTGGTGGAGACTATGGAGAAATTGTCTTCGAGACCTAAAGGAGTGGACTCGTATATGAGTGAACTTTGGGTAAGGAGGTGGGCTTGGCGAGGCGATGCGAGTGATCAAGGCCGAGGGATGCGGGGGTGGAGGAACTCTCATAAGGGTAGCCAAAGTGTTGGAGGGTCGGATGCGAGTGATTAAAGTGGAGGGCAGGAAAGAGGATTGATCAAGGAGATCCGCGGTGATGACCTGGGCGGGTGCTCCTTGGTTGTGGTTGGGCATGGGGTTATTAATGATTCCTAAGTTCTGTTAGGGTTGGCTATTGTTAGAGTTAAGATTCTTGAGTGCTTCTCAGTTGATTTGGTTTCGGTCATTAATGTCATAGATTACATCCTGGAGGACCGAGCAGTCCTCGAGATTGTGTCCCGCATATCGATGGAATGCGTAATATTTGCTATAGTCTAGATTTGTCAGCCATGGTCGAGGTCTTTCCTGCAGGAATCGGAGGAGATTTTGAGTGTTAAGGAGATAGAAGATGTTGGGGATTATATTAGGTAAAGGGGGATAATGTTCTCGCCTCGACTGATAGGGGCCTCTAGCTGGGTTGAAGTTTTACGATGGGGGGACGTTATTGTAGTTCTGTGTGTGGGCCAATCGATTCTGTGTTGTATTCTGGTTCTGGTAAGTGTTGGGATATTGGTTTATATTCTGGTATTGGCCCTGATTCTAGTTTTGGCCTTGGTTTAGTTCACATATCTTTGTTGATTCGAGCATTGGTTTTGGTTTGTGTATCGTTGCTGATTTTGGTTTTGCCCGAAGTTTCTCGATTGAAAGTTTCCGTTCCCAGAGTTCTATCCTTGGTTGACAACGGTGTTGACCTACTCAGTTCTTGAGGCATTCTTATTATTTTTTTACTTTGATTCACTAGAAAAGCCTACTTTCGACATGACTATGGATAGGGCGAGGTCTCCGCATTTGATGTGTCGCGCTAGTCGGGATGCCCGAGAGTGGAGTGCGGTGAAGTCGGGGTAATCACTTATGACAAGCGCGCTCTTTAATGGTTCTCTAGTATTATCGATGATAATGTCAATCAAGTCTTTCTCTTTCATTGAACTGTCGATCCTGGCAGCGAGTTTCCTCTATCGGGCGACGAAGTCGGCGAACTCTTCATCGAGTCCTTGCTTTGTCACCAGTAGATCACTGAAACTAACTGTCTCTTGGATCAAGTGTTTGTATTGGTTTAGGAATTGATCGACTAAATCATCAAATGTATTTATCTTATACAGTCAGAGTCCCGCAAACCAATCTAAAGCTTCTCCTTTTAGGGAGCATTGGAAATAATGGATGAGAAGTCCTTGATTATCACATATGGGTCGACAATCGTTGAAAAAGAGGGCCAGATGATGGTTTGGATTACCCGTGCCATTGTATTTGGTGAATTTTAGCGGTTTGAATCCCGTCGGTAAGTTAAATTTGACATCCCGACAAAATTTGTCGAATCCAAATGAGTGACCAAGGGGCTCTCTCTTGGCCATGTATTCATCGAGCATCTTGGGGAGATCTTCAACCTTGATAGTGTTATCTTTTGGAGCAACCCGCGAGCAAACCTTGTCTGGAGAATCATCATTGAAGAATGTGTGAGTGGGTTGCCTCAATGGTGAGGCACGGGCTGACACCGTGCTCGGGATAGGAGGCGGCCTTTCCTGTCGTTCTTGTTCTTCTGAATATTGTCATGCCCTAATGGTCTCGTATGCAGCAGCCAGTCCTCGAAGCAATTCCTCAGCATCATAATCTCCTCTTTGTATTCTCTGGACACTGAGTTTTATGATTTGTTGGGCAGTGAGATTTTGTCAAGTATTATTATCTCTCCTGTTATGATTATTATCGGTTTGCGGGGTAAAAAAGGAATTCTCCTAATCGCCAGCCATGTTAATCTCAAGTTATCGTAGGCTGGAATCGTAAAGTGATTCTTCCTCATATACAGGATTGTCGTGGCCACAATGGTGGGTCTCCTAAACTTACTCTTCGTATACCGGACATCTCGAGTCTTTGACGAAGACTCATATATTTAAAGGAAATTTAAAATGATGGATGGAAAGAAAAAAGTAAGAAAATAAAATAAAAACTATCTAAGAAAGAAAGAGTTTAGCAAAAGCGTCCCATCGCGATCTCCAGTCTATTGGTGTGCGCTTTTTCTAGGTTTCTTTCGGTCCCCGTTGAATTAGTGGCCCAATTCTGTCCTGAGCAGACTCTGGCAATGTGGTGATTTGAATGTTGAAATGAGAGGGGGATTCTAGGAAGATTCCTAGTTTGTTGCGATTGCCAGCTGCAAATATTTAACGACGCTGCAATACGTCAGTGATCACACTTTGGAGCGAGTATGGGTTACTTCTTTACTGAATCGTCCGCCAGCGAACGTTAGTAGCACTGGCTCTTCTTATAATTTAGATAGTTTAGTTTTTTTTTCTTTCCTTTCCTTATTGTTGCTGTAATTCTAATTGGCTTAGGTTTCCTCATTCTACTATGAGTCTAACTGTGTGAACCTGTTATAGTGAATTAATCTACTATCCTAATATCCTTATCCTAGTATGAGTTTATTTACTTTAGTTTCCTAATCCTACTAGGAGTCTAATTAATTCAAATGTTCTAATCTTACTGAAAGTCTAATTAATTAAGTCTCCTGATCCTACTAAGAGTCTAATTAATTCAAATGTTCTAATCTTATTAGAAATTTAATTAATTTAGTTTCCTAATGCTACTAGAAGTCTAATTAATATTAGTCTCCTAATTGTACTAGGAATGTAAATATACTAATTCTGGTGAAACTCTAATTAAATTAAGCATGCTAATTGTACTGAAATTCTAATTAAAACAAGTATATTACTTTTACTGAAATTCTAATTAAAGTAATGAACTAATTTTACTAAATTTCATATTAAAGCAATGAATTAATTCTACTAAAAATCTAATTAAAGCAATAAATTAATTATACTAAAAATCTAATTGAAATAAAGGAATTAATTTTACTAGAATTCTAATTGAAATAACAGAGCTGATTTTACTCATTCTAATTAAAGAGATGAATTAATTCTACTAAAAATCTAAAGAAAAGGGGTTTTGGACCCGCTATGCTAAGGAGGATTGGCCTCGTTCCTGAGTTCCTTCCGTAAGCTCCCTTGGGCATATCGGGTGGTTGAGATTAAAGCAAATTGAATTTTCAGATTATAAGATGATATTTTTGGATTTTTAAAGTTGATTTTGGGTTATAATTATGGATTAAATTATGAAACTAGAAATTAGGAAAACTGAATTATTAATTGAAATTTTGAAAATCTTAAATTAAGGAATTAAAACTAAAATTTAAAATCCAAGGACAGAATTCGGGACCTAAATCAGAAAATCAGGCTGTATGATTAAGGACTGGTTCTAGAAACTAAGAACTAGAACCAGATATTAATGATAGGACTGGAGATTAAGATTTCAGAACAAAATTAAATTCTAAGGTTGGTGATTAGGCCGTCAGATTAAGACTGGTTCTAGAAACTGAGAACTATAACCATATATTAAAAATTACGATCTAAAAAAGGGTGCTACGGTCTAAGACTGAAATTTCAATACTAATAATTAAAACAAGAAAAAAACTAAATCTTAGAACTAAAACTAAGGTAAAAAACTAAAGACTAAATTCTTACCTAAGGTCGAGGCTGCGGAGAGGAATCTCAAAATTGGAAGCTTGAATCTCGAAGTCATGGCTCTATTTCTCTCTGTGTTCGTTCTCGAAATCCTCTAGCCTCGAAATCCCAAGCTCTCCGAAATTTTCAGTCCCCTCTTGGGGCGAACTAAACAAGGTCTTTTATAGGTTTTTTCTAATTAAACCCCCCTGTTTCGGGTGTTTAACTGAATTGCGCGCCGATTTCCTGGTGCTTAATTGCTTTGAGTCGGTCACCGACTCAATGAGCAACCGGCTGACTGGCTTAGCTAAGTTTCCTAGTTCTAACCATATTAGGACTAATTGCGCACCTAGTTTGGGGTGCGCAATCTGGTTAAGCATCTCATTTGAAGTGCTTAATCTTAGAATCTTGAGGGTCAAGGACTGTGAGACTAGGTCGGGCGTAGGTTTGTGGTGATGCGTGCAATCGAATTGCTTGCATGATTTTAGGCACGTAATTTGAGGTTGTCCGAGTTTAGGTCAGATCTGAAATGCCAGACTCCTATTTCAGTCTGTATTTCGACTATATACTATTATTTCAGTATATAGTCTCCTTACGTTGGGATCTGAGCCACAGAGCTATTATTTCAGCCTGTGTTCAGCCATGTATTATTATTTCAGTTCATGGTTCCCAATTTAGGATTAAGGGGTCTAAAATACCAGACTATTATTTCAGTATGCATTTCGACTATATATTATTATTGCAGTATATAGTCTCCCTACGTTGGGACCCGAGCCACAGAGCTATTATTTCAGCCCATGTTCAGTCATGCACTATTGTTTCAGTGCATGGTTCTCACGTTAGGGTCATGGGGGCCTGAGCCACAGAGCTATTATTTTAGCCTGTGTCTAGCCATATACTATTATTTTAGTATATAGTCCCACATTAGGGTTAAGGGGTCTGAGCCACAGAGCTATTGTTTCAACCTGTGTCTAGTCATGTACTATTGTTTCAGTGCATGATCCCCACATTAGGGTTGTAAAACTTTCAGAGAAGGTAAGTCCTTTCTGAAAAGTCACGGGGAAGGTCAAAGGTTGACCGAACAAATTTATATATTCCGAGAGGGAAAAATGGGGGTGTCTACAGTTGGGATTCAAAGTTTATGAGAAATTGGAAAAGAAACTAACTTCTGATTTTTCTATTTCTCTCTTCTTCTTTTTTTTCTAATCTCTCACTACTTTTTTTCTCAATATTTTTCTCTTTTTCTCAACTTTCTTTTCTTTTCTCACTCCTTTTTCTTCTTTTGAATTTTTTTTTCCTTGAAGCACCTCATATTTTTCATTATTCTTCAATTTTTTCTTTTTCTTCAGACTCAACCATGATATTTTCAAGAAAAGATTTTAGGCATTGCCCATTGAGTTTTTAACTTTCTAGGAAACAAATGGAGTTTCGAGTTTTAAAGCAACACCTTTTGGTCAGGGGTGAAAGATTTCCTTAGGATGTATTCATCATGAGCACATTTCATGCATTCCTTGTATGACTTGGCATAGTCATAAGCGTCATCTCTGATCTCTTCCAGTTCATTGATCTCCAAGCTTCTCCGATTATCAACCTTTTGTAAATCAAAGTTTAACAATTTGATGGCCCAATAGGTCCGGTGTTCCAGCTCAATAGGTAGGTGATAGGCTTTACCAAAAACCGTCCTATAAGGTGACATTCCGATGGGAGCCTTGTAAGTCATTCGATAAGCCCATAATGCGTCATCCAATTTTAACAATCAATCTTTCTGATTTGGCTTAATCGTTTTCTCTAGAATGCATTTGAGTTCCCGGTTTGATACCTTAACTTGTCCATTGGTTTGAGGATGGTACGGTGTCACCACTTTGTGTGTGATACCGTACTTTTTTATGAGTTGCTCGAACACTTTATTACAAAAGTGTTTTCCCCCATCACTAATGATGGCGTGTGAAACACCGAATCTTGAAAATACTTGTTCTTTCATAATTTAATGACCACCTTGTGGTCATTCGTTTTGCAAGCCATGGCCTCAACCCACTTTGAAACATAGTCCATTGTAACGAGAATATACAAATTTCTGAAAGAATTTGGAAATGGACCCATGAAGTCTATCCCCCATACATCAAACAATTCGACTTCGAGAATAGGGTTTAAGGGCATCATGTTTCGTTTGGAAATTCTGCCCAACATTTGACAGTTGTTGCATGAAGTGTAATGTTCGTGACAATCTTTGAAGATCATTGGCCTGTAGAAACCACTCTAGAGGATCTTTGTGGCTATCTTCCTGGAGCTAAAGTATCCTCCACAAGACAACTCATGACAGAATGAGATTATATCTGACTGTTCAGATTCTGGGATGCACCTTCTGATGATTTGATCAGGACAGTATTTGAACAAATACTGGTCCTTGAAAAAATAGTGCTTTGCTCGTGCTAGAAAAATAGATTTTTCATTCTTGCTCCAATGTTGGGGCACTTGATCTATCACCAAATAGTTGACCAGATCTGTGTACCACGATACACGATCGATGGCAACAATTGCTCATCGGGAAAGTTTTCCAAAATCTGAACCAGATCATCAGATTTTTCAATGATGAGTCTCGAAAGGTGGTCAGCTACAACATTCTCCGACCCTTTCTTATCTTTGATTTCTAAATCAAACTCTTGCAGCAGTAAAATCCACCTGATTAATCGGGCTTTTGCATCTTTCTTCACAAAAAGATAGTGATGAGTCGCATGATCTGTGAATACAACTACCTTTGATCCCAAAAGGTAGGCTCAAAATGTGTCCAGTGCAAAGAGTACCTCCAGTAGTTCCTTCTCCGTGATGGAGTAATTCAATTGCACATCATTTAATGTTCGACTGGCATAGTAAATAACGTGCGGTATTTTCTCCACTCTTTGTCCCAAAATTGCCCCAACCGCGTAATCAGATGCATCACACATGATTTCAAACGGTGAATTTCAATCCAGAGATTGGAAAATAGGAGCTTGGATTAACTCAACCTTGATGATTTCAAAGGCTTTTTGACATTTTTCATCGAAAACAAAAGGGACATCTTTAGCGAGAAGGCTGCATAACGGCCTCGCAATTTTACTGAAGTCCTTGATAAATCGCTGATAGAAACCGGCGTGTCCGAGAAAAGACCTTATCTCTCTAACTATTCTTGGGGGTAGAAGATTTACATTTAGATCCACTTTTGCTTTGTCCACCTCGATGCCTTTAGACAATATTATGTGTCCCAGAATAATGCCACTTTGTACCATAAAATGATACTTTTCCCAATTTAGCACTAAATTATTTTCCTGACATCTTATAAGGACAAGAGATAAATGACGCAAACAGTCATCAAAACTATCTCCAAAAATGGAGAAGTCCTCCATAAATACCTCTAGAAATCTTTCCACCATGTCGGAGAATATACTCAGCATACATCTTTGGAATGTAGCTGGAGCATTGCAGAGGCCAAAAGGCATCCTACGGTATGAGACAGTTCCAAAAGGACATGTGAATGTCGTCTTCTCCTGGTCCTCTGGGGCGATAACTATCTGGTTATATCCGGAATAGCCATCAAGAAAACAATAGTACTCATGCCCAGACAATCTCTCGAGCATTTGATCGATGAAAGGAAGAGGAAAATAGTCTTTCCTCGTCATTGAATTCAACTTCCTGTAGTCGATACACACTCTCCAGCAGGTTTTAACCTTACTTGGTACCAACTCATTCTCTTCGTTCTTCACAGCAGTGACTTCGGACTTCTTGGGGACCACTTGTGTGGACTAACCCATTTGCTGTCAGAGATGGGGTATATAATTTCAGCATCCAATAATTTGATTACCTCATTTCTGACCACATCTTGCATATGATTGGGTTCAGTCTGTGTTGAGGTTCTCGGGAAGGTTTAGCCTCCTCTTTCAAATGAATATAGTGTATGCACACCGATGGGCTAATACCTTTAATGTCCTTGATGGACCACCCAATCACACTTTTATGATCTCGGAGAACTTCTACGAGTTGCTCTTCCTGAACCTCATTCAATTTTGGCGAGATTATAATCGGATGGGTGTCGACTTCACCCAAGAAAGCATATTTTAAATCACTGGGAAGAGGCTTAAGTTTCAACTTAACTTTCTCTTCCTCCCGAGGTACTTCTTTCTTCAATTCCTCAATGGCTTTGGGTTTTGGCTGCCAATCCTCATCCCCCAACAGTGGTGTGGAGTCCAACATTTCATTCACATCTTGAATCATCTTATCAATATCGAAATCCTCTCCAAAATGGGCTAGAGAAGCCTCTAAAGGATCCTTAGGTTCAGAAGCACGAGAAGTGGCCTCTACGAAACTATCGATCATGCAAACTTGTGCATGCTCGTCATCTTCAGTTGGTTGCTTTGCGGTGTTGAAAATATTTAACTCCACAGTCATAATCCTGAATGATAAGTTCATTATCCCGTTTCTACAGTTGATTAGTGCATTTGATGTTTCTAGGAAAGGTCTTCGTAGTATCACTGGGACGCTATTCTTCGATTATGGAACAGGCTCAGTATCAAGGACAACAAAATCAACTGGGAAGTAGAAGGAATCCACCTTGATGAGGACATCCTCAACCACTCCTCTAGGAATTTTAATTGATCGATCAGCCAGCTGAAGGGTTATTTTTGTGGGCTTGAGTTCACCCAATTTGAGCTCCTTGTAGATAGAATTCGCCAACAAATTGACACTAGCCCCAAGATCCAGAAGTCCTCGATCTATACAGTTCTCCCCTATAACAATTGAGATGGTAGGACAGCTAGGGTCCTTGTACTTAATGGGAAGTTTAGCTTGTGGCATTGAACTAACCTGCTCATCCAGGAAAGCTTTCTTCGAAACATTGGTCTTTCTTTTCATTGTGACCAAGTCTTTTAAAAACTTCACATAAGCAGGCACTTGCTGAATGACATCGAGGAATGGGATATTGATCTTTAATTATTTGAAAACTTCAATGATTCCATCCAGATCACGATTCTTTTTCGGTGCTATCAACCTTTAAGGATATGGCGCCTTTGGTGTGAAACTCTTTTCTTCAACCTTTTCTTCATCTTCCTTTGCTTCCACTTCTTCCCTTTCTACGTCTTTTTCAGTTTGAACTTCAAACTCCCATCTCTCTTCCTCCTCTAGTGTTTTCACTTTGTTATCGATCTGCCTACCAGATCTCAATGTTGTGATTACCGTTATTTGTTGTTGATTCTCATCTTGCGATGAGGTCGATCCCTGCTCAATGATCAACTGCCCCCTCGGGTTAGGGATTGGTTGGCTCAGGAATGTTCCCTTCTCTCTTTTGCAGAGATGTGCCGCCAGTTGACCCATTTAGGTCTCTAACTTGGGAGTGCATTTGCGATTGAATGATTCTTAATAAATCATCAACCTGAGAATATTGGTTTTGAGGTGGACGTTGGACAATGTTTCCCTGATGATTATGAAATCTGGGTGGTGGAAACATTTGAGCCTAGTTTTGATAACCAATCAGTTGATGTGTGGGTTGATTCTGATAACCCATCAATGGTTATGAGGTTTGACTTTGATAGCCGAACTGCCTTTGGCTTATTTGATTTTGATTCTGTTTTTGGTGGAATTGTTTCATGCCACCATAGTTCTACTACTAAAACTGCCCTTGATTGAAATTTTGCTGGGGGTGGAAGTTCATCCCCTGTCCTCTTCCTTGAGACTTTTACGGGTCTTATTTCCATGAGAAATTTTACTGATTTTTCCAACTATTGGGGTTATGCTCATTAAAAGCATTCTCGCGGCCATAGTTGTTCAATGCATTCAGTTGTTCTATAGAATTCTCAAAATAGTTCTGCATTGATGGGCAAACATCACCAATGTGCATCGGACTTGCACAGTATGAACATGGTTCAATTTTCACATTTGCAACAGCTTCACTCTTTTTGACTCGTAATTCCTCAACTTGTTGGGCGACGAATTCCATTCTTGCACTTAGGTCTGGTGTGTCTTTGACCACATACAACCCTCCCTTCTTGGCTGAATTACCTGCTTGATCCCTACTCTTTCCTGATTGATCACGACTTTTTGTGAAATCCCATTGCTGAGAATTTTAAGCCAATTTTTCGAAGAAATCGTAGGATTCACTTTCCCTAAGCTTCAGGAATCCTCCATTGTTCATCGATTCGATTAAATGTCGGTTGGATGTATCAACTCCATTGTAGAAGTATTGGCAACCTCCATTTGGCGAACCCATGGTGTGGACATTTAAGCAATAGGTCCATGAACCTTTCCCATAAAAATTTTCTCCTTCTTCTTGCACGAAATCATAAATCTCATGTCTCAAACCATTAGTCTTTGCCATAGGAAATAATTTTGACAGAAATTTCTTAACCAGCTGATCCCAAGTGGTTATTGATCCAGTTGGTAAGGCATTTAGCCAAGCTTTAGCTTTATCCTTTATGGAGAAAGGAAACAGCCTTAGCCTCCCTAATTCATCACTGAAATTCTAGTATACAGTGAATAGACTTCGACGAAATCCTTGATGTTCTGATACGGGTCTTCCCGTTCCATACCATGAAAGATCGGGAGAATTTGGATCACATTTGTTCAAATCTCAAATCAGCCGTCAAGAGTGGCGGGGTAGGTAATACAAGAAGGGGTGTTGGTGGTGATAGGGGCAAACAACTTCCGAAGGGTTGGTTCTTCCTCCATTCCATGTGGGGGTTCTCTCCCTTTCCATTCGCAGCCATCTCAATTTGATTTAAAGTTTCGATCTCAACTTCACACCCTAACCTGGTCTCTTTTTTATTTGAGCAACAAGTGCGCAAGATCTCAAGATTAAAAGGCTCTAAAGATTTCCCTCTAGAGGATCTAGTGTGCATACAATGATCTAGAGACCCTAAGTTACCACAATTTCAACAGTTCCAACAATCAGATGAAACACCTACAAACTTGATTGATCTTTCAAATTTTATTTTATTTTATTTTTAAATTATTACATTTTTTTTTCTTTTTTTTTTTTGAATTTCAAATATCAAATTTCTAATTTCTAATTTCAAATTTCAAATTTCAAATTTCAACTTTCAAACTTGAATTTTAAATTTTCAAATTTCAATTTTCAACTTTTCAAATTTAAAATTTCTAATTTCAGATTTAAAATTTGGAATTTCAAATCTTAAATTTTGAATTTTGAATTTTTTTTCTTTTGAATTTTGAATTATAAATTTTGAGTTTTGAATTTCAAATTTCAAGTTTTGAATTTCAAATTTTAAATTTCTAATTTCTAATTTTTTTTCTTTTTTTTGAAAATTCGAATTATGCAAGAGAAATAAGATTTATTATTATTTTTTTTTTGAATTTTCAAATTTTAAATTTCGAATTTGAATTCAAATTTCAAATTATAGTTAGTGGGTGCGGAGTATGGGATCGTTCCTACGAGGATTGATCAAAAAATTATGGAAAAGGAAAATAGCAATTGATCAAAAGAACTATCATAGATTTATCACAATATTTAATTAGTAGTATAATTTTCAAGAGAATGATGAGAATAAAAGACTAGCAATAAAATTGAATTAAATGAAAATTAAAAGAGATGATCGGGATGCTAAATTCTCGCATCCTTTGTAACAACCCGAATTTTTCCGGAACACTAATAACCGATTAAGTGTGTGCGCTTGGCAAGGTATACGCCACACACTTAAGACCCTACATTTGGATCATAGGACATAAGCCAACACCTAGTATGCGTACGCTAGCTTCACACCCAACCAACACCATGGGTTGTGGGAACTAACATATTGTTTGGGTGTATGGACTTCACACCAAAACCCCTGCCATTAGTTATAGAAGCTAACACCCCATTTCAGCGTGTGCGCTTTGCACCGAAACTACCTCCAATTTAAAAGCAATCCCTCACGTGGGTTTCTCATTGCTTGCAAGAGAAAAAGAGTGAGAGCCTAGAGAGAAAGAGAAGAGGAAGAGCTTCCTCCTTGCCTTCTCCTTGAAAGTTGTTGATCTTTTGCTCAACTTCTTCTTCGATTCACCGCAAGAGAATGCCAATTTGATGCTGCTACAGTCACGAGCTTGAGAGAGCCCTCAACTTTTTGTTCTTGGTGTTAGAAACCCTTTTTTTTGTTTTGAAACCCCTTTTTTGTAGAGAGCCCTGTCGTGTGATCGTCTTCACACAAGAATTTGTGAGTAGAGTGTGTTGGGAAGGTTGAATTGGTCGAGTGTGCGTTTGACATGAGCGCAAGAAAGTGGGTCTCAAACCATTTCGATTCAATTGGAGCTAGCACCGATTGATGCATTCGTTCAATTGTGAATCCATGAGTAGTTAATAAGGTGAGATTGGATTAATTGTAGTTTAAATCAAGCATTTATTGCCTAGATGTATTGTAGACACCCCAATTTTATCCTCTCGGAGTATATAAACTTATTCGGTCAATCTTTGACCCTACTCATGACTTTTGAAAGAGAATTACCTTCTCTGAAAGCTTTAAAACCCTAATACAGAGACCATATACTGAAACAATAGTATATGACTGAACACAGGCTGAAATAATAATTCTGTGGCTCAGAAATCACAACCCTAATACGAGGACTATATACTGAAACAATAGTATATGCTTTAAGCACAGGCTGAAATAATAGCCCTGTGGTTCAGACCCGACATAGCCCGGGGAGAATCCCGAATTCCGCGCTCTATGTAGTGCGCGCAATTCGATTGAGCGCCGCACAAATGGCACGCAATTGGTCCAACTTGGACCAGGTCTACTTTCCCGCGGACCGCCTTAGGATCCGATTACGTACCTAGGTTAGGGTGCACAATCGATTACGCACCCACCATCCGCGCATAATTGGTCCACTTTGGACCTAGACTCTAGTTCCCTTGACCGCTTGAATTCCTAGATTAAGTGCAGCTGAGCTGTTGCTTAATCAAATTGTACGCTCCCAAAAGGGTGCACAATGAGTTCTAATTTGATTAGAACTTGGACACCCGGCTGAGCCATTCAGCCGGTCACTCACTGAGTTGGTCACCGAATCAAAGTGATTATGCGCCTAGGATAGGGTGCATAATCCGATTAAGTGCGCCAAACAGGACGCATAATCGGGTTTTACCGGCTAATTGTGCACCTCCCACAAGGTGCGCAATTACCTGAATATCTATAAATAGACCCCCCCTACCCCACACTTCAAAACATCAAGCAATTGACTTTTCGAGTTCCCTTCTTCCGAGCTTAGGGATTTCGAGATTCTCTTCGGCGCCTAGGTAACTTTTTAATTTCATTTTCTAGTTCTAGGTTCTAGTTCTTAAGTTCTAGTTTTTTAATTCTTAATTTCATAGATCTTAGACTCTAATTTTTAGTCTTAGGTTTTAGGTTTTAATTCTAGTTCTTAATCTCTGGTTCTTAGCTTCTAGAATCAGGCCTTAGCTTTTAGTCCTTAAATTTCCGTTTCAGATTTTAGTTTTAGTTTTAAATTTTAGTTCTTTTCCTAGTTTCTAGTTTTTCTCTTCTAGTTTATAATCTCTCAATTTTTTAGATCTTCCATTTTAATTCTTACTCTTTAAATTCAAATCCGTGATTTTCTCATCTCTAGTTCTAGATCTTAATTTCTAGAACCAATTCTTTATTTTATTCTTTAAATTTATAGTTCTGGTTCTCAATCTCTAGAACCAGTTCTTAGTCTTTAATTATTCTAAATCGTTGCCTTTATTTCTTTCAACTCTTTTTAATTCTAGTTTTAATCTCTCCTAGGTTATAATACTTTAGTTATAATCTTAAATCTTAAAAATCATTTAATTTTAATCTTTAAAATCCTAACTTTCCAATATAAAAATCAGTTTTCAATCTATATCATTTTTAAAATGAACATTTTCCAACCGATTTGCCCAAGGGAGCTTTTACGGAGGGTATTCGGGAACAGGGTCGATCCTCCTTAGCATAGTGGGCCCAAACCCCTTTTTTTATATTCCTAGTAGAAGTAGGAAACCTAAAATAATTAGGTTTCCAGTAGAAATAAAATATTTAAAATAATTAGACTTTTAATAGACTTAGGAAATCTAAGTTAATTAGACTTCTAATTAACCTAGGATATTTAAATCAATTAGAGTTCTAGTAAAATTAGGACACTTAAATTAATTAGAGTCCTAACAAAATTAGGATACCTAAATTAATTAGAGTTCTCATAGAATTAGGATACTTGAGTTAATCAAGATACTTAGATCAATTAATAGAATTAGGAGACTAGTACCAACTAGACTTCTAATAAGATTAGAATTCTTAAGATTCCTAGTAAGATTAGCACTTTTAGATCCACTAAAACTCCTAATAGAATTAGGAGATTAGTTCAATTAAATTTTTAGAATAATTAAAACTTTTAAAATAATTAGACTCTCGGTAGGACTAGGAACACTAAAGCAATCGGACTTAGAGTAGGATTAGGAAAATAAACTAAACACCTTGGTGACCCAGTGCTACTGACATCGGCAGGTCGATGATTCAGTAAAGAAGTCAAACCCACACCCTGAAAGGCGTGATCAGTGACATGTTGCAGCGTCGGTAAAAATATGCAGCTGGCGATCGCAACTGTGACAGCTCAGATTTTGGCACCCCGAAACCTGTGCCATCAGCACAATCATCTTGACCGTACCTATAATAGCCCAAAAAAAATCACACTAAACAGTGACTTCGGGATCCATGCTCGATTGGTCATAGGTTTGACCAAATAGAAGTCAAATAGTTAGCATGGGGTGTGATGAATGGACGAGATGTGATGGGTTGTGTGGCTATGTGGTGTGTATTATAAATTTAAAGTCACATACACCTATCGAGGTGCATGTGCTCAACACACAAGCTAAGGGGGGGAGATAAAAGGGTTTAATAACCTTAAAATCAATAGTTTTGGTTGTTGAGAGAGAAGTAAAGAAGAGAGAGAGAGGAGTAAAGAGAGTGATCAAGCAAGGAGTTATTGTGGGTGATTGGAAGGGGAATTCAAGCATTAAAGAGGCCGATTTTGCGCAAAGAATTCGTTCAAGCCAAAGCTGGAACCCTAGCCTTCCAACCACTTGATTTGAAATCAATTTGAGATTGATTAAAGGTAAATTTTTGTGAATAAAATGCATAGGTTGTAGAGGGTAAATTGTAGTTAAAAATGGTTTAAATTATAGGATAATGGTTTAGAAAAATAGAGGAAAAAGAGTGGAAAAAGGTTGGGGGAGAAGAAATTTGAGCAATTTGATTAATAAAGTGAGATTGATGTCGAAATTCGCGAAAGTTGAAAAGTCAAGGAACGAGAGTTCGATTAATTGAGTTTGATTAATCGACTTTGGAGTTTCGATAAATCGATTTGAATATCGATTAATCGTTTGGAACCTCTGATGAACTCGATTGGTGGAGGAAAGAAAATAGTTTGGAGAAATCGACTAATCGAAATGGGAATTCGACTAATCGATTTAGAATTTCGATTAATCAATTTGGGATCGATTAATCGATTTTGGAAATTCGATTACTCGAATTAAGAATCGACAGATAGAGTGGAGAATTTCGATTAATCGAATTAGGTTTCGATTAATCGAATGGGAATCTCGATTAATCGATTTGAAAATCGATATTGACTTTCGATTAATCGATTTTGGAAATCGATTAATCGAATCAGATTCGATTAATTGATTTTGGAGTTCGATTAATCGACTGTGCTAGTTTATGTTGACTTTTGAGTTTGACTTTAAGCTTCATGGAGGGTCTTGGACCTCCTTTATTGCATCTTTAGTGATGTGTTTCACATGATATGTGGTACCATAGGTGGTACGTGTGAGCTAGTGCACAAGGAGCCACGTGGGACCTTGATGCGTTGATCAAACAAAGACTTGAGGTAGGGAACACCTTGAACATGTACTTTATTTTACAAGAGCATGTATGTAGTGATATAGAATTCAATTCAAATTGTTTTATTGCTTAAGAATTGTGAAATGTGTGTGTGTGTGACATCCATAAGAGTAAGTATAATGAACCATCCCCAGGGGATGAGAAAGTAAAGGGATAAGAGCATCAGGTGTGATGCAAGTGAATGGATACATCCCAGGGATGTATCCAAGATTGAATCATGTTCGATAGGGCCTAACTGATATAAGATAGCACACTTACACGGTAAATAACTATATGTAAGGCACCGATATTTTTGTTATTTGAGGTTTGATAGGGTACCCCACCGACGTGGCGGGATATCCACGATTGACACGGCAGGATATCCGTGACCCGTCGGTGGGTGAAACCGTAGGCGGTCACGGAAGCTTATCCATTACCGGTATAGCACACCCTAGGGGTGTTGATTTGAGATAAGTGAAACCCCGCCACCAATCTCCAGGGGAAAGGGGCTTGGGTACTATATTGTATTCTCAGGGAATACGTTAAAAGTGTCTATATAGATGACGATGATGGGTATCTCATCGGGGCTCGATGCTATATTGCTCGGGGATTACTTAAATTGAAAGTTTAAGTTTTGCTTTAGGCCTTTTCAGCATCATTCATGAGTAAATAAAAGACACGAGTAAACTACCAGTAAAATGTAATACTTTTTAACTGTTTCATCAGTAATTACATAGACACATCATGCATGGCATATCATGGAATATATGTGAGTAATACTTTATATGTTCAACTGTGTTTTGTTCCCTATTGAGCTAGGATGTAGCTCACCCTATAGACTATACGTCGCAGGTCCACTACTAGCATTTGCGAGGCTAGGAGAGCAATGACGGTGAGTGGGACCTTTGCGTGAAGTTGGAGCCACCTCTGAGGACTTCTTCTAGAGGACTCCGTTGTGCGCTTTGAGGGCTTTTATAGAGATTTATGCGGCTTGGTATGTCAAGCCCGTGTTTTGAATTGGACAATGTATATATTGGGTGGGTTTGGGATTATTCTTTTGGTGAACCATCCTTGATGATTGCTATCATCGATGGTTGGATCGGTTCTCCATTCATGCGAGAGGCAGGTGAGCATCTTTTGAGAAATGCTTTTATATAGATTTAAATTCCGCAGTTTCATTTACTACTTCATGTTGCTTGATATACCAATGTTCCGTGCTTAACTAAGGGGCACGGTCAAGATGATCATGCTGATGGCACGGGTTTCGGGGTGCTAAAATCCGGGCTGTCACAGTGCCCCTTGACTAAGCACGGAATATTGGTATATCAGGCAACAATAATGAACTGAAAATAGTAATTAGAATTGTAGAATAAATATCATTTTAAAACCTTTCAAAAGACAGTTCTACCCTCATGCCTCTGCATGAATGGAAAACGATCAGCTCATCGATGATCATCACCAGATGGTAGCCAAAATAATCCCAAACAATTACATTGTTTAACCAAAAATCGAAACTTGACATACCAAGCCACGCAATAATCTCACAAAACTCTCAAAGGCTGCAGCGAGTCCTCTAGAAATCTCTGAAGTAACTCTAACTTCACCGAATAGTGCGACTCACGGGGTCGCGTCTGAGCGTCAGCGGTTGCTAACAATGGACTGCGACATATAGTCAAAAGGTGAGCTACATCCTCTCAACAAAATAGGCTACAATTGAACATATAAATTACAACTCACATATATTTTATGATATGCCATGCATAATATCTGATCTTGATGAAATGAATTGAAAATAATCATATTTTCTTTGGTAGGTTTACTCAGTCTTTAATTATTCATGAATGACAGAAAAAAAACCTTTCAGCTAAAGTAATCGAGCAAGATAACATCGAACGATTTAATGGAATTCCGGGCTCAATTACCAAGCCCCTTTCCCAGTGTCAGGTTAACATATAGTATTCACCTGGTGTATCATACAACCTTATAAGATAATTCAATCTTGGATACATCCTAGGATGTCATTCTGCATCACACTGCAATCTTCACATCACATTAATTCTAGATGTACATGCAACTTGGTTCACGTGCTCATGTGAGATTCACATAACATGAAATACATCACTAAAAGATAACAAAAAGGTCAAGACCCCAGGAATCTTGAAGTCAAACTAAAAAGTCAACAACTGAGACGATGGGTGTCGAACTCCAAAGTCGATTAATCGAATATGATTTGATTAATCGATTCCCAAAATCGATTAATCAAAATTCAAAGTCGATTAATCGATTCTCAAAATCAATTAATCGAGATTTTCATTCGATTAATCGAATCCCAATTCGATTAATCGAAATTCTCTACTCTTTCCATTCGATTCTCAATTCGAGTAATCGAGTTCCCAAAATCGATTAATCGATCCCAAATCGATTAATCAAAATTCAAAATCGATTAATCGAAATCCCATTTTGACTAGTCGATTTCCCCAGGTCCTTTTCCTCCATCCACTAGAGTCCACTGGAGGCTCCCAGTCGATTAATCGATACCAGAATCGATTAATCGAGACTCAAAGTCGATTAATCGAACTCAATTCGATTAATCGAAATCGGGGTCCTCTGACTTTTCAACTTCTTGGCGCAATTCGATTAATCGAATCCCAATTTTGATTAATCGAATTGGCCAAATTCAACCCCCTTTTGGGTTGTTCTTCCCAATCTTTTCCTACTCTTTTTCCTTCATTTATCTAAGCCATTATCCTATGATTTTAGCTATTTCTAACTACAATTAAACCCTTCAATCTATGCATTTAATTTATAAGAATTTTACCTTCAATCAATCTCCAATTGATTAGGTCAAGTGGTTGGAAAGGCTAGGGTTCCAGCTTTGGCTTGAACGGATCCTTCGCGTTGAATCGGCCTCTTAAGTGCTTGAATCCCCCTTCCAATCACCCACAATAACTCCTTGCTTAACCACCTTCTTTACTCCTCTCTCTCTCTTCTTTACTTCTCTCTCAACAACCAAAACATCTATTTTAGGGTTATTAAACCCTTTTATCTCCCCTCTAGTTTGTGTGTTGAGCACATGCACTGTAATAAGTGTATGTGACTTCAGATTTACATCACCCTTCACATATTCACTTGATTTCTCACGTCTCATCCGTTCATTGCACCTTATGCCAGCTATTGAACTCCTATTTGGTCAAACCTATGACTAGTCGGGCATGGATCCCGAGGTCACTGTTTAACGTGATTTTTCGGGATATTACATCCTCCCCACCTTGGGAATTTTCGTCCTCGAAAATAACCCAAAGGTGCGTAGGTATGGGTCTCCCCCCCCCCCCCACACTCTCAGGTGAGGTGGCCTAGTGAATTTACACAACATAGTATACATAGCATGAAAGGATAATTGCACGAGAAAATTTTCAAAATTGTTATATTCACTAACAGAAAGTTTACAAAATTTTTAAATTATCGGTAACCACAGTACAAACAAAATTTGTTCCTATACAACCAAAATACAAAATAAAGTAAGGCAGCCCCAAGGCTCATCGTCAGTCGGGTCCTGTCGGAGCGGCTGCCCATCCGAGTCAAGGAGCTATGGGGCAAAGTGGGGCCGGAGCTGGCTGGGTGGTCGTGCCAGCTCTACCTCTATCCGCTCGGTGTCGTGCCGCAACGGGTAGAGGTTACACTTGATTATGGAATCAAGCATCCACATGTAGTGGGGAAAGTCGACCCTCTTGATGGAGGATTCCGACCCCTTTTTCCCGTTAGTCATGCGGGTCATAATCTCTTCAAATTTAACTTCCTCTTCAAAGGGTGGGAAGAGGGTGGTCTCGGGTGAAATCGAGGTAACACTCGAGTACCTCGTGTATGTGGCGACGGGTAATGGTGTAGTCTCGACCCTCTATCTTGGTCAAAACCATGTCGTCGGTAGGGCCGTCTACGAGCCCTTGGTAAAACAATCTAACTAATCTAGGGTAGTAAGAACCCCGGATTGGTTTGAGAAGGTTGCCGAGACCAAGATTTTGGAGGTAGTTGCGAGCCCATTGGGTCTTGCCCGGTACATCAGGGTTCGTAAAGAGGGTTGGGTCGACGATGTATTCAACCTCAAAGGTCTTCGCCTCCCACCACTCATTGGGTTGTAGTACATTAGTGGGTGGTGGCGGCATGGGTGTCGATTCGCGTGAAGACTCGTGCAAGGATGCGCTCGTCGAATCGGAGGTGGTCTCCGATGCTGATGGTGATGGAGTCCTCACCGGCGATGGGGTAGGTAGTGGTGGTGCGGCGTTCTTACGCCGAACTGGGAGTTTAGAGGTCACCTTCTTCAAAGACAACCGGGTTTTCGGCGGCATTATGGTGAAAATTCAAGAAATTAGGGTTTTTATGGCTCGAATTTGAAGAAAAAGAGTTGAACTAGGGTTTACCTTAGAGTTTCGATCTAAAATAGGTGATCGCGGTCCGAAATCGGTTCGAAATGCCCCAAAACCCTAGCTCGAATGGATGGCCGGAGAAGAAGGATAAAAGGCTCCCAAAACTCAAAAGCTCAAATGATTTCGGATGGGGAGGTTTAGATTCGATTAATTGAAATCCAATCTCGATTAATCGAGATTCAAAACTAAGTCAAGCCGCGCGAAATCGATTAATCGATTTCCAAAATCGATTAGTCGAAAGTCGAAATCGATTAATCGAGCCCATTTCGATTAATCGAAATCGTATCAGTTTAAAATTTCAAGTTTTAGAGCTCACTGGCGTGAGCCAGTCGATTAATCGAAATCCATTTCGATTAATCGAAATTCCAAAATCGATTAATCGAAATTCACTTCGATTAATTGAAATCGTGCAGTCCCTTCCAAAGTTTTCAAGATTCTTTAAGTTACTCGATTAGTCGAACTATGATTCGATTAATCGAAATCTCAAATCGATTAATCGAATTTCACATCGATTAATCGAAATTATTTCTCATACTTCAAATTTGCTAATTTCCTTAAGTTAATCGATTAATCGAACTTCCAGTTCGATTAATCGAAACCATAAATCGATTAATCGAATTTCTCCTCGATTAATTGAAATTTCATAAAATCCCTCTAAGTTCTTCTAAAATTCTCAATTTGTTCGATTAATCGAACCCTCAATTCGATTAATCGAAAACCTAAATCGATTGATCGAAACCAATATCGATTAATCGAAATTTCACTCTGTCATTTTTCTAGTTTCAACATCAAGATGCCGATGATTAATCGAATTTCCAAATCGATTAATCGATTTGAAAATCGATTAATCGATTTTGATCAAATTCTGTTGGTTTTCAAATTTCTCTGTCTATTTGATTTGTCTTGGTAATTTATGATATCAAGTGATCGTGGGTTCTACAAAACACATCATCATGGTCATGTGTGTATATAAAAAATTTTCTCCGTCATACTTTGATTAAAAATTTCATTGGATTACAAGTTTTGTCAAAATCCACAAACACACTTGCGGGGGTACAATTGATTCTCAAGTGGTTGGAAACAAGGTTGGGTATTGTTCCTTCACATCGGCCTCTCTTTCCCATGCAGCTTCCTCGGTCGTATGATGGTTCCATCTGACAAGTACGAGTGGAATCACTTTCGTTCACAGTACTTGTTTATTTCGATCCAAAATCTCCACCGGCTCTTCGATCATGGTCATGTCCTCATGTATCTCTAACTCTTGACCGCTCAACACGTGGTCAGGGTCGTTAATGTACTTCCTAAGCATTGATACGTGGAAGACATTGTGTACTGAATCAAACAACGGTGGCAATCCAATGCGGTAAGCAACTTTCCCTACTCGTCCCAAAACCTCAAATGGTCCAAGGTAGCGGGGACTTAGCTTCCCTCTCTTTCCAAATCTCATCACCCCTTTCATAGGTGATACTTTCACAAACACATTTTCACCCACCTTGTAGTAGCTTTCGCTTGATATCGCTTTGTGTCGTTTTAAGTTTTGCCCTTATCATACGAACATAGGCTGCATTATCTTCAAGTAATTCGGGTCCCAAAATAAAATTCTCACCCGTTTCTTCCCAATTAATGGGCGATCTACATTGTCGTCCGTAGAGTGCTTCATATGGTGCCATCCCAATGCTCGTCTGAAAACTGTTGTTATATGCGAACTCAATTAAAGGTAGGTGCTGATCCCATGATCCTTGTAGCTCTAACATACATGCCCTAAGCATGTCCTCGATAATCTGATTGACCCTCTCAGTCTGTCCGTCAGTTTGCGGATGGAATGTCGTACTGAAATCCAATCGCGTTCCCATTCATTCTTGAAATTTCTTCCAGAACTTTGATGTATACAATGGGTCACGGTCCGAAACAATGCTACTCGGAATCCCATGCAAATGGACAATCTCCTTCATATATAGCTATGCCAGTCTCCCCGTCGTGTACATCGTGTTGTAAGGCAAGAAGTGTGCTGACTTGGTCAATCGATCGACCACTACCCAAATGGCATTGTATTTTTTGGCAGTACGCGGTAATCCAACAATGAAATCCATCGAGATCGATTCCCACTTCCATTCTGGTATTGGTAAAGGCTGTAATAGTCCAGCAGGATGCCTATGGTCAATCTTTACCTGCTGACAGGTCAAACACCGTGACACGTATTCGGCCACGTCTTGTTTCAAACCTCTCCACCAATAGTTCTTTTTCAAGTCTTGGTACATTTTGGTGCTACCAGGGTGGATAGCATAATTTGACTTGTGGGCTTCATCAAGAATCGTTTGTCTTAGTTCGGCATTGTCCGGAATGCAAAGACAGCCCTTAAACAATAAAGAACCATCTTCTTTCACTGAGAAGTTCGGCCTGATGCCTTCAATCACATCTTGATGAATCTTTGTTAACATCGGACCCTTCATCTGTAAATCGTGGATATGCTCAAATATTACCGGTCTCACTGATATGTTAGCCAAAAAGGATCCTGTATCTTTCGACTCAATGTTTGCATCATAGAGTGCCAGGTCTTCCAATAATTTCCACCGGTGCATACCCAAAATCAAACAAGCTAACTGAGCTGAACTCTTCCGACTCAAAGCGTCAGCTACCACGTTAGCCTTGCCTGGATGGTACTGTATAGAACAATCATAATCCTTGAGGAACTCCATCCATCTGCGTTGTCTCATGTTGAGCTCTTTCTGTGTAAATAGGTATCGAAGGCTCTTATGATCAGTGAAAATTTCAAACGTCTCCCCATACAAGTAGTGTCTCCAAATCTTCAGCGTGAAAATGACTGCTGCTAGCCCCAAGTCATGAGTCGGGTAATTTTTCACGTGTTCTTTCAGCTGTCTTGATCCGTAAGCTATCACCTTCTTGTATTGGTTGAGCACGCAACCCAAACCATTGTATGACGCATCGCTGTACACCGCATATCCTCCACTGCCTGAAGGAATTGCTAGCACTGGAGCTGAAGTGAGTCTCATCTTAAGTTCTTGAAAACTTTTCTCGCATGCCTCACTCCACTCGAATCTTGAATCCTTTCGTGTCAGCTTCGTGAGAGGTCCCGAAATCCTTGAAAACCCCTCGACGAAATGTCGATAATAGCCTGCTAACCCAAGAAAACTTCAGACATCGGTCATTGTCTTTGGTTGCTCCCATTTAACCACTGCTCCTATCTTTGCTGGATCTACTGTGACACCGTGCTTTTAGACAACATGTCCCAAAAAGCTAACCTCTTCCAACCAAAACTCACATTTGCTGAGTTTGGCGTACAATTGGTGTTCACGTAGCGTCTGTAGAGCGATCCTCAAATGTTCTTCGTGTTCCGTCTTGGATTTGGAGTACATCAAAATATCATCAACGAATACTACTACGCAGGAGTCCAAGTGTGGTTTAAACACTCGATTCATCAGATCCATAAACGACGCTGGAGCATTCATCAACCTGAATGGCATTACAAGGAATTCATAGTGTCCATACCGTGTCCTGAAAGCTGTCTTCTGAATGTCCTCTGCCTTGACTCTCAACTGATGGTATCAAGATCTCAGGTCAATCTTGAAAAAGTACTTCGCTCCTTGCAGTTGATCAAACAGATCGTCGATTCTAGGCAAAGGGTAACGGTTCTTAACAGTGAGTTTGTTCAGTTGTCGATAGTCAATGCACAGACGCATTGACCCATCTTTCTTCTTGACAAACAAGACCGGTGCTCCCCACGGAGACACACTCGGTCTGACAAACCCCTTATCCATGAGCTCTTGTAGTTTCTCTTTCAACTCCTTCAACTCAGCAGGAGCCATTCTATATGGTGCTTTTGAAACAGGCTCTATTCCCGGTGCTAAGTCAATGGTAAATTCTACTTCTCTCTCTGGAGGTAATCCAGGCAACTCTTCTGGAAAGACGTCGGCGAAGTCTCGCACAACTGCTATCTCAGAGATGACATTCTTTTCTTCCTTTTCCTCCTTTAAGAAAGCCAAGTACCCACTGCAACCCTTCCTGATCATTCGCTCGGCCCTTACTGCTGAGATTAGTGGCATAGGTGATGACCTCACTCCTTGAAACTGAAATGATCTTCTTGTGTTGGGTCTGAAAATGACTACCTTGTTCTTACAATCGACTGTTGCACAATGCTGCACCAACCAATCCATGCCAAGGATCACATCAAACCCTTGCATGTCCAGCAGTATCAACTTTGCCTCCAATTCATGCACATCCAGATCTCGAATTGCTACGATGACGGATTTGCAAGCTAACTCTGTGTCCACTAACTCTCCAGTCGGAATAGACACAGATAGGACAAAGTCCAACGCCTCTGGAATAATCTTCATCCTCTTGGCAAAACGTGGAGTGACGAATGAGTGGGTAGACCCTGGGTCTATCAACACTCTAGCGTCATATCCTACGAAGCATCCCTTCTCATATACAGTTAAAGTACCTATAGTATACATACATACATACAATAATTTACACATCAATTTACACCCCTAATTCACATATAATTTTAGTGTCTAGACTAAGAATCTACACAACTCCTAATAAATACACCTTCTCTATCTAAAATTTTAATGAAATTGGAATTGCTTTATTTAAAAGAATCTCACCTTGGATGGCGTCACGGATCGACAGGTTCTCTCCCATGAACGACCGGCTTTCGTGCTTGAATAGGTCGTGGCGCTGCAACTGAAGCCGTCTTTCCTTTATCAACCACGGGGCAGTCTTTGATCAAGTGGCCCACCTTGCCACATCGGAAATAATCCTTGGTTCCCACTCTGCAATCCACGGTCCTGTGAGGCTTGCCACACTTGGATTAAGTCTCTCGAGGCGCAAAAGAAATTGTACGAGAACCCTATGTGACGGTCGCGCCTGTAGACATGGCAGGGCTCTCATAGCGTAAAGGTCTCCCCGACACAAGTAGTGGAAATCACATTGGTGTACTGGTCTTAAACCCCTTGAACTGCTGTGGTCTCTGATTTTGGGCCACGAACCTCGGCTTTTTATTCATCGGTTCGTAGTTCCCCGTTCTTCCTTGATCATTGCTTCCTCTTTGTTGCTCTCTCTGTCTATATCTATTTGTATTCTCCTCTTCAACCATAAGTGCTTTACTCATGACCTCTTCATAGGTCCTTAGCTGAAATGGAGCTACTCCTCCCCTAACTTCAGGCTTCAAGCCTTGCTGAAACCTCTTCGACTTCATCACGTCGGTAGCGACGTAATCCGGAGCAAAACGGGCAAGTCGTAGAAACTCAACCCCATACTCTCTCACGGTCATCCTCCCTTGCACTAGTTGCAAAAATTGAATTTCCAATTGATTTCTTACCACCTCTGGAAAATACTGTTTGTTGAACTCCTCAACAAACTCCTCCCAAGTCCACGGAAACTCTGGGGTCTCCTGGGCCCTATTCCGTATCACGGACTTCCACCAAGGCCCAGCTTCCCCGTCTAGCATGTAGGCTGCCCATCTTACACTCTCGTCCTCCGTGCATGTCAGCATGCTAAAAACTTTCTCCATTTCCATCAACCAATTTTCACGCCATCGCGGTTCGCCTCGTAAAATGAAGGAGGTCTCATCCTCCTAAACTCCCTGAAGGATGAAGGCACAGGCAGTGCGGGTCCTACAGGTGGTGTAGGTGGCTGCTGTTCTCTCGCTGCATGAGCTGCAAAGGATGGGACTTGTTGTGCCATGGTAGCTACCATGGTCTCCATGGTATGCATCATCCTTTGTCGCTCCTCTCTATCCTCTTGTCTTTCTCTAACTCTCTCCTGTTCTCTTTGATCTCGATCCTGACGATCTCGATCCTCATCCTCCTGTTGTCTACTACTGCTGCCCCCTGGGGCCTCACTACCTCCTAAAGGTACTCGATTGGTAGGAGAGATGTAATCATCTCCACTACGCAAACTTCTCTGTTGGCCTCCCCTCGGTCGGCCCCTTCCTCTAGATGACATTGATGGCTGCATTTGAAACTAAAGTTTCGTTAGCAGAAGTCCCTATATTCTGACAAAAAGAATGATTGTCAGAATTGCTAAAAGAAATGCTTTGATACCAACTGTGACAGCCCGAATTTCGACACCTCAAAACCCGTGCCATCAGCACGATCATCTTGACCGTGCCCCTTGACTAAGCACGGAACACTGGTATATCAAGCAACAATAATGAACTGAATCCTTCAAGTGGTTGGAAAGGCTAGGGTTCCAGCTTTGGCTTGAACGGATCCTTCGCGTTGAATCGGCCTCTTAAGTGCTTGAATCACCCTTCCAATCACTCACAATAACTCCTTGCTTAACCACCTTCTTTACTCCTCTCTCTCTTCTTTACTTCTCTCTCAACAACCAAAACATCTATTTTAAGGTTATTAAACCCTTTTATCTCCCCTCTAGTTTGTGTGTTGAGCACATGCACCGTAATAGGTGTATGTGACTTCAAATTTACATCACCCTTCACATATTCACTTGATTTCTCACGTCTCATCCGTTCATTGCACCTTATGCCAGCTATTGAACTCCTAGTTGGTCAAACCTATGACTAGTTGGGCACGAATCTCGAGGTCACTGTTTGGGACATGTTGTCTCAAAGCACGGTGCCACTGTAGATCCAGCAAAGATAGAAGCAGTGATTAAATGGGAGCAACCAAAGACAGTGACCGATGTCCAAAGTTTTCTTGGGTTAGCAGGCTACTATCGACGTTTCGTCGAGGGTTTTCAAAGATATCGAGACCTCTCACGAAGCTGACACGAAAGGATTCAAGATTCGAGTGGAGTGAGGCATGCGAGAAGAGTTTTCAAGAACTCAAGATGAGACTCACTTCGGCTCCAGTACTAGCAATTCCTTCAGGCAGTGGAGGATATGCAGTGTACAGTGATGCGTCATACAATGGTTTGGGTTGTGTGCTCAACCAACACAAGAAGGTGATAGCTTACGGATCAAGACAGCTGAAAGAACACGAGAAAAATTACCTGACTCATGACTTGGAGCTAGCAGTAGTCATTTTTGCACTGAAAATTTGGAGACATTACTTGTATGGTGAGACGTTTGAAATTTTCACCGATCATAAGAGCCTCCGATACCTTTTTACACAGAAAGAGCTCAACATGAGACAGCGCAGATGGATGGAGTTCCTCAAGGACTATGATTGTTCTATACAGTACCATCCAAGCAAGGCGAACGTAGTAGCCGATGCCTTGAGTCGGAAGAGTTCAGCTCAGTTAGCTTGTTTGATTTTGGGTATGCACCGGTGGAAATTATTGGAAGACCTAGCACTTTATGATGCGAACATTGAGTCGAAAGCTACAGGATCCTTTTCCTTTTTGGCTAACATATCAGTGAAACCAGTAATATTTGAGCATATCCACGTTCTACAAATGAAAGATCCGACATTAACAAAGATTCATCAAGACGTGATTGAGGGCATCAGGTCGGACTCCTCAGTCAAAGAAGATGGTTCTTTATTGTTCAAGGGTCGTCTCTGCATTCCGGACAATACCGACCTAAGACGAACAATTCTTGATGAAGCCCACAAGTCAAATTACGCTATCCACCCTAGCAGCAGTAAAATGTACCAAGACTTGAGAAAGAACTATTGGTGGAGAGGTTTGAAGCAAGACGTGGCCGAACACGTGTCACGGTGTTTGACCTGTCAGCAGGTGAAGATTGATCATAGGCATCCTGCTGGACTATTGCATCCTTTACCAATACCAGAATGGAAGTGGGAATTGATCTCGATGGATTTCATTGTCGGATTGCCGTGTACAGCCAAGAGACACAATGCCATTTGGGAAATCGTAGACCGATTGACCAAATCAGCGCACTTTTTATTGTACAATATGATGTATACGGCAGGAAGATTGGCAGACTTATACATGAAGGAGATCGTAAGGTTACACGGGATTCCGAGCAGCATAGTTTCAGATCGTGATCCACTATATACGTCCAAGTTTTGGAAGAAATTTTTAGAAGGAATGGGAACGCGAGTAGATTTTAGTTCAGCTTTCCATCCTCAAACTGATGGGCAGACAGAGCGAGTGAACCAAGTAATAGAAGACATACTTAGAGTGTGCATGCTAGATATGCAAGGATATTGGGATCAGTATCTACCATTGATCGAATTCGCATACAACAACAGTTTCCAAACGAGCATTGGCATGGCACCATATGAAGCTCTGTATGGACGACGATGCAAATCACCCCTCAATTGGGAAGAAACAGGTGAGAAGTTTATTTTAGTGCCAGAACTACTTTAAGACAATGCCACCGTCGTGCGAATAATCAAAGAAAGGCTGAAGTCAGCACAGAGCAGACAGAAAAGTTATGCCGACATCAAGCAGACTAGTGTCGACTATAAAGTGGGTGAACACGTGTTTGTGAAAGTGTCACCTATGAAAGGCGTAATGAGGTTTGGCAAGAGAGGGAAGTTAAGTCCCCGTTATGTTGGACCATTTGAAATTTTGGGATGCGTAGGTGAAGTTGCTTATCGCATTGGATTACCACCATTATACGATTGGGTACATAACATTTTCCACATATCAATGCTTAAAAAGTATGTGAACGATCCATCTCATGTGTTAGGAAGTCAACCTTTGGAGATGTGTGAAGACATGAGCATGATAGAAGAACCGGTGGAGATCTTGGATTGAAAGGAACAAGTACTGCGCACTAAAGTGATTTTCTTAGTGCTTGTTCGATGGAAAAATCATCCGAACGAAGAAGCTATATGGGAACGAGAGGCCGATGTGAAAGAACAATATCCAACCTTGTTTCCGACCACTTGAGAGTCAAATGTAAACCACAAGCATGTTTGTAGATTTTAACGACACTTGTAATTCAATGGAAATTTTGATCGAAGTATGATAAAGAAGCAAAATTTTTATGCACACATAATCTTGAGGATGTGTTTCGTAGACCTAAGGATCAGTTGGTATCATAAACCACCAAGATAAATCAAATAAACAGGGAAACTTGAAAATCTACAGAAATTGAGCAAAACCAATTAATCGATTTTCAAATCGATTAATCGATTTGGAAATTCGATTAATCGATTTGGAAATTCGATAAATCAATTTTGTTCGATTAGTCGACTGGCATGTGCCAGTGACTAGGAAAGTGAATAAGGATTAGAAAAATGACAGCGTGAAATTTCGATTAATCGATCTTGGTTTCGATTAATCGATTTGGGTTTTCGATTAATCGAATTGAGGGTTCAATTAATCGAACAAATTGAGAATTTTAGAAGAACTTAAAGGGATTTTATGAAATTTTAATTA
Source organism: Chloranthus sessilifolius (assembly GCA_021018995.1). Classification (NCBI taxonomy): domain Eukaryota; kingdom Viridiplantae; phylum Streptophyta; class Magnoliopsida; order Chloranthales; family Chloranthaceae; genus Chloranthus; species Chloranthus sessilifolius. The sequence goes on along the minus strand of CM037597.1, from coordinate 23,033,205 downwards.
ATCGAAGAGAAATTCGATTAATCGATTTATGGTTTCGATTAATCGAACTGGAAGTTCGATTAATCGATAAACTTAAGGAAATTAGAAAATTTTGAAGTATGAGGAACGATTTCGATTAATCGATGTGAAATTTGATTAATCGATTTTAAATTTCGATTAATCGAATCATAGTTCGACTAATCAAATAACTTAAAGAATCCTGAAAATTTTGGAAAGGACTGCACGATTTCGATTAATCGAAGTGAATTTCGATTAATCGATTTTGAAATTTTGATTAATCGAAATGGATTTCGATTAATCGACTAGCTCACGCCAGTGAGCTCTAAAACTTGAAATTTTAAACGGATACGATTTCGATTAATCAAAATGGTTTCGATTAATCGATTTTGACCTTCGATTAATCGATTTGAGAAATCGATTAATCGATTTCGCGCGGCTTAACCTAATTTTGAACCTCGATTAATCGAATTTGAATTTCGATTAATCGAAGCCAGTCTATATATATTAGAGTTGGGGTTTTTGGTGCCCATTCGAAATTGTCAACCTTGGGCGCCATTTCCCTTTCTTCTTCCTCTTCTCCAACCGATCAAGATAGCTAGGGTTTTAGGGCATTTCGAATCGATTTCGGACCATGATCACCTATTTTGGGTCAAAACTTTACGGTAAACCCTAGTTTGTACTCTTTCTTTTCATTTGAACTATATAAACCCTAGTCTAGTGATTTTCCAAAAAAAAAAAAAATGCCACCCAAGACTAGGTTGTCTTCGAAGAAGGCAACGTCTAAATTCCCGGTTCGGCGTAAGAACACCGCACCACCTCCACCTACCCCATCGCCGGTGAGGACTGCATCACCGTCGACATCGGAGACCACCTCCGGTTCGACGAGCGCACCCTCGCACGAGTCTTCACGCGAATCTACCCCCATGCCGCCACCACCCACTAACATAATGCAACCCAATGAGTGGTGGTAGGCGAAGACCTTTGAGGTCAAGTACATCATCGACCCAACCCTCTTTACGAACCCCGATGTACCGGGCGAGACCCAATGGGCTCGCAACTACCTCCGAAATGCCGATCTCGGAAACCTTCTCAAACCAATCCTGGGTTCCTACTACCCTAGGTTGGTGAGATTGTTTTATCAGGGCCTTGCCGATGGCCCTACCGACGACATGGTCTTGACCACGATAGAGGGTCGAGACTACGCCATTACCCGTCGCCACATACACGAGGTACTCGAGTGTTACCTCGATTTCACGCCAGAGACCACCCTCTTCCCACCCTTTGAAGAGGAAGTTAGATTTGAAGAGATCATGACCCGCATGACAAACGGGAAAAAGGGGTCGGGATCCTCCATCAAGAGGGTCGACCTTCCCCACTACATGTGGATGCTTGATTCCATTATCAAGTGTAATCTCTACCCGTTGCGGCACGACACCGAGCGGATAGAGGTAGTGCAGCAGGCACTCTATGCGGCCTTTTGTGGCCGGTGGTTCGATGCCACCGTGATCATCCTAAAGGGGATGAGATATATTAAAGGGAAATTAATGAAGGGCAACTTGAGGCCCAAGGAGAAAATGCCGTATGCTCGATTGATCTCGAGCATGTTGGAGTGTTACTCCAACGCTCCCGAGTATGCGGTATCGCCCCACGAGGTGCGGGCGACGGACCGAGTGAAGACGTTTTCGAAGTCTTCATGGAGCCGTAGCTACAACTTGTTGAAGCGGACCCTACCGGCTCCGGGTCCAGTTCCAGCAGCAGCGGCAGTAGCACCACCACCACCCCCACCACCACATCAGGACCCACCCGTGGGTGGGGCACACCCGGCTGAGCCATCAGCGAAGGGGGCACCCTCCCATACCACCGTTTCACCTACACCGCCAGCACAGTCCGCGCCAGCTACACCCACATCATCCTACCGCCGGTGCGCAGCTCACTCCGGTCCTACCGTCGAGGAGGTGTTGGTACGCATGGAGGCCAACAACGAGCGGATGAAACGGAGAATGGACTTCCTCATGTTCCATATCCTCCGCTACATCTACCCGTTGGACTACCAGCGATACCTCGCTCAGGAGGAGGAGTGGACCGCGGGATGGACCGCCTTCCATAGGGGTCCCGTCTTCCATCAGACCACCGCGACTACCAGCGCTGGTACTTCCACTTCTGCACCAGTTCTGCCGACCGAGATGCCACAGTCACAGCAGCCGCCGCTACCTCCGACCACCCATCCAGCCCCGACTCCACAAACAGACCACCTAACCCGATGAGACCCGCCCACTCAGATGGAGCAACCTACTCCTACAATTTTACTTCTATAGAAAACTTTTGTTTGTACTGTGATTTCCATTCATGTAAATAGTTGTACAAATTTTGTTACTCAATATACATCGTTGTTAATTTTATACGACTGTTGTCTTTACGCCATGTATGTCCTTATTTATATTTCGTGTAACTTGTCTGGGTCATCTCACCCGAGAGCGTGTGGGGGGGGGCGACCCAGACCTACGCACCTTTGGGTTATTTTCGAGGAAGAAAATTCCCAAGGTGGGGAGGATGTAATATCCTGAAAAAGATCACGTTAAACAGTGACCTCGAGATCCGTGCCCGACTGGTCATAGGTTTGACCAAATAGGAGTTCAATAGTTTGCATAGGGTGCAATGAACGGATGAGATGCGAAAATTCGAGTGAATATGTGGAGTGTGATGTAAATCTGAAGTCACATACACCTATTACGGTGCATGTGCTCAACACACAAACTAGAGGAGAGATAAAAGGGTTTAAGAACCCTAAAATAGATGTTTTGGTTGTGAGAGAGAAGTAAAGAAGAGAGAGAGATGAGTAAAGAAGGTGGTTAAGCAAGGAGTTATTGTGGGTGATTGGAAGGGGGATTCAAGCATTTAAAAGGTTGATTCGACACGAGGGATCCGCTAGAAGCAAAGCTGGAAACCCTAGCCTTTCCAACCACTTGACCTAATCAATTGAAGATTGATTGAAGGTAAAATTCTTGCAAATTAAATGCATAGATTGAAGGGTTTAATCGTAGTTAGAAATAGCTAAAATCATAGGATAATAGCTTAGAAAAGAAAGAAAAATCATTTGGAAAAAATTTGGGAAGAAACGGCCAAATGAATCGCATTTGATGTCGAAAGTGAGATTCGATTAATCGATTTTAGCCAAGAAGTTGAAAAGTCAAAAGACACGATTTCGATTAATCGAACTGAGTTTCAATTAATCGATTTTGATTTTTGATTAATCGATTTTGGTATTGATTAATCGACTGGGAACCTCCAGTGAACTCCAGTGGAGGGAAGAAAAAGGACTTGGAGAAATCGACTAATCGAAATGAGATTTTGATTAATCGATTTAGAATTTCGATTAATCAATTTGGGATCGATTAATCAATTTTGGGAATTCGATTACTCGAATTGAGAATCGAATGGATAGAGTGGAGAATTTCGATTAATCGAATTGGGATTCGATTAATCGAATGGGAATCTCGATTAATCGATTTGAGAATCGATTAATCGATTTTGAATTTCGATTAATCGATTTTGGAAATCGATTAATCGAATCAGATTCAATTAATCAATTTTGGAGTTCGATTAATCGACTGTGCCAGTTTTTGTTGACTTTTGAGTTTTACTTTAAGATTCTTGGAGGGTCTTGGACCTTCTTGGTTACATCTTTAGTGATGTATTTCACATGTTATGTGGTACCATAGGTGGTACGTGTGAACTTGGGCACAAGGAGTCACGTGAGACCTTGATGCATGATAAAACAGAGACTTGAGGTAGGGAACACCTTGAACATGTACTTTATTTTGCAAGAGCATGTATGTAGTGATATATAGAATTCAATTCAAACTATTTTTGTTTCTTAAGAGTTTGTGAAAAGTGTGCGTGTGTGACATCTAAAAGAGTAATCATAATGAGCCATCCCTAGGGGATAAGGAAGTAAAGAAATAAGAGCATCAGGTGTGATGCAAGTGAATGGATACATCCCAGGGATGTATCCAAGATTGCACACTTACACGGTGAATAACTATATGTAAAGCACCTGATATTTTTGTTATTTGAGGTTTGATAGGGTACCCCACCGACGTGGCGAGATACCCACGACTGACGCGGCAGGATATCCGTGACCGATACGGCGGCGAAACCGTAGGCCAGTGCGGAGGCTTATCCGTACATAGTAAGCACACCCCAGGGGTGTTGAGTTGAGATAAGTGAAGCCCCGCCACCGATCCCCAGGGGAAAGGGGCTTGGGTACTAATTGTATTCCCAGGGAATAAGTTTAAAACTTTCTATATAGATGACGATGATGGGTATCTCATCGGGGCTCGATGCTATATTGCTCGGGGATTACTTAAGTTGAAAGGTTAAGTTTTGCTTTAGGCCTATTCAGCGTCATTCATGAATAATCAAAAGACATGAGTAAACTATCAGTAAAATATGATTCTTTTCAACTGTTTTTCATCAGTGATTGCATAGACGCATCATGCATGGCATATCATGGAATATATGTGAGTTGTAATTTATATGTTTAATTGTGTTCTATTCCCTATTAAGCTAGGATGTAGCTCACCCTTTAGACTACACGTCGCAGGTCCACTATTAGCAGCTGCCGAGGCTTCAAGGGACGTTGACCCTGGTGAGTCAGACACGGCACCCGGAGACGAGTTGGAGCCACCTCCTGAGGACTTCTTCTAGAGGACTCTGTTGTGCAGCTTTGAGAGATTTTGTGAGATTATTGGTACGGCTTGGTTTGTCAAGCCTTATTTTTAGTTTTTAAAAATGTAATTAAAGTTTGGGGATTATTCTTTTGTGGTGAACCATCTGTGATGATTAGCTATCATCGATGGTTCGGATCGGTTCTCCATTCATGCAGACGCATGAAGGTAGAACTGTCTTTTGAGAAATATTTAAATGATAAATTAATTCCGCAACTTTATTTATTATTTTAGTTCAGTTCATTGCTTGATATACAAATGTTCCGTACATAGCACAGGGGCACGGTCAAGATGATCGTGTTGATGGCATGGGTTTCGGGGTGTCGAAATCCGGGCTATCACAGGTACGACAGGTTATCCGTACACACTGCATATTAGACATTGCATACTGTATACTGAACTAGTACGGTGGGTTATCCGTACACATTGCATAATGTATAATCGGACTGACGGAGATTATTCGATACACCGCCATCGTATACAATCGACTAGACCATTGTAACTGAAATTTTAGAACACCGTGAGTTATGAATTGAAAATTTGAACACTGTAAGATGTGAATGGAAATTTGAATATTGTAAGATGTGAACTGAAAATTTAGAACATTGTGAGTTACGAATTGAAAATATGAACACTGTAAGATGTGAAATGGAAGTTTGAACACTATAAGATGTGAACTGGAAATCTGAATATTATAAGATGTGAATAATGGAAATTTGAACATTATAAGTCATTGAACCTGAACACTGAACCCTGTAAGTCTCTGAATCCGAATAGAAATTTTGAATCTGAATTCAAACGTGAACTTGGGAACTAAGAATGAATCATTGAAATTTGTGTGAAACTCTGAATTATTGATTTAAATTCGATTTAAGGAAATATGCAAATTCTGTTTTGATAAGTAAATTGTCTTTTGGAAATCTGTCATGAATATATGCATTGATGTGATAAGATGTGAAATCGTATTTTGATTTCCTCTACTTAGCTTAGACTGTTAGCTCACCCCGACTATATGTCATAGGTATAACTCTTGATCAGGACCCTGGACTTAAGGAGAATCTGGATTTACATATCGAAAAAAAAAAGCACAATAGTTGCTACAGATTCGAACTTGGTATAGTTTCAGTTTATCTCTTTAGCTTTTGATCTTAGTACATCTCTTTATTTTAGATGTTTTGTATAGAAATGGAGGTTTCTACCTTTGCCATATGATATTTGCTCGTTAAGTCATTATCTACTCTGAATTCCACTTCTGTGTGGATGTACCAAGTGTTATGTATTTGGATCCTAATCTGTGACTCGACGGTCCGGATTTTCCGTTTTGGGTATAAAGTTAAACAATATATATATATATATATATATGTCAGAAAATAGTGTTGGGAAAATTCGGGCTATCACAGTTGGTATCAAAGCTATGGCATTAGATTTTGTCAGAACATAGGAGAGTAGGTCTATGTTAGGTTATGGCTATAGGTCATCACGATCACTTCTGATTGAGACATGTGTTCGATCTTGATAGAGTTATGGCTTTAGATTTTGTCATAACATAAGGGACGTGATGGTCACCATCACTGTTAATTGAAATCTTTGTTTTATTGTGACAGATTTATATGGCCCAACGCGGTAGGCCAAGACGCAATAGAGGTGCCCCAAGTGGCAAGGGAACATCTAGTGGTGAGAGAGTCGCCACGGGTGTGAACACTCCGTTGGGAGGAAAGAGCGAAGGTAGAAGAGTCGCCACAGGTGTGAACACTTCGTTGGGAGGAAAGAGTGAAGGAAGAAGAGTCGCCCAAGTATTGTAGACCATGGCCAATGCAATGACATAGCAGTCGACTTCAATGGCACAACAGACCGAACTACTAATGGCTAGACAACAACCTTCAGGATTTTCAAAATTTAAGAGGATGCGTCCTCTGAGCTTTTCGGGTCAAGTCGATTCACTTGAGGTTGAGAAGTGGTTGAACGAGATGGATAAGATCTTCAGTGTACTTCCTTGCACTGAGGATGAGAAAGTGAGATGGACAATCTTTAAATTGGATGGAGAGGTTGATCCCTGGTGGAAAGCAATGCGGAGAGATAGGGTGAAAGAAATCCCGAATGCACCATGGACTTGGGCTGAGTTTACTGAGAAGTTCAATGACGAATACTTCCCCAACGTGGTGAGGAATCAGTTGGAAGTACAGTTTCTAGAGTTGAAACAAAACCGGATGACCGTACGCGAATACGATGCTGAGTTCACGAGGCTTTCGAGGTTTGCACCTCAACATGTGGCTACTGAGTTGATGAAGGCCAAGAAGTTTCAACGTGGCCTAAGGCCTAACATGTAGGAGAGAGTCTCACTGTTTGAGCTAGGAATGTATACAAAGGTAATGGCCAAGGCCCTTATTGTTGAGGAAAACATCGAGAAGATGTATAAGAGGGGAGATTAACAGAATAGGAACGAGACAAGTTGAGCTTAATCTTATCCTTCCAAGTAGGCAAGCAAGGAACCAAGACTACTAATGCCAGCATCTACTCAGCATGCTCAGACTGCCTACTCGAGACCACCCGTGTCTACGTCTTCGAGGCCTTGCTGCCTTTCAAACCCTACTATGGCTGGAACGTCAAAGGTACAACAACCTTCATGCACGACTTCATCTAAACTAGCTGAATCATGCACACAGTGTGGAGGACGACATAAGACGGCGGAATGTTGGTGGGCCACTGGCGCATGCCTCAGGTGTGGCCAGATGGGACATCGGATAAGACTGTCCCAAGGAGAGAAAGGAAAGAAGGACTTCGGTATCTATTCAGAAGCCCTATGTTAACTTTGGTAGTTCATGGTTTAAAAATTCCTTTTGTGAACATGACATTTTGGCTTAATGATCCGGAATTGTGGTTTATGGATAAACTTTGTAGTGGTGGGTGTGCTTTACAGTTTATCATGTAGTGGTAACTTAAACTTTGATGATTAGTAGTGTGAACTTTGTCATGATGACCGACTTAAATCTTGTGGATGTGTTCTTGCTATTGGTCGATGGTTTAGACTTCTTTATAATAATGGTTTAAATGTTGGGACGAACTTTAGCAGGAGTTTGGTAATAAACAATTACTCAGATACACACAAAAGTAACAGGATAAATTTTCGAGGACGAAAACTCCTTAAGTGAAGGAAAATGTAATGACCCCGATCTTTGTTGATGTCGAATCATTGACCCTTGAAGAGAATGTGACCACTTTTTTTCAAACCTACCAAGTGTCCATACCTCTTTGAAGGAAGTACGTAAATTTTTTAGGACGAAAATTTTTTAAGGTGGGAAGAATGTAACAACCCAAATTTTTCTCGAATAATAATAACCGATTAAGTGTGTGCACTTGGCAAGGTATACGCCACACACTTGAGACCCTACATTTGGATCGTTGGATATAAGTCAACACCTCATTTGTATATGGTAGCTTCACACCCAACCAACACCATGGGAGAACTAACATATTGTTGTGGTGTATGGGCTTCCCACCAAAACCACCCCCATTAGTTATAGAAGCTAACACACCATTCCAGCGTGTGCGCTTTGCACCGAAACTATCCCCAATTTAAAAGCAAGCCCTCACGTGTATTTCTCATTTGCTTGCAAGAGAAAGAGAGTGAGAGCTTCCTCCTTGCCTTCTCCTTGAGCGTTGTTGATCTTCTGCTCAACTTCTTCTTCGATTCACCGTAAGAGAATGCCGATTTGGCGCGGCTACGATCGCGAGCTTGAGAGAACCCCCAAACCCTTTTTGTTCTTGCTGTTAGAAACCTTTTTTTTTGTTTAGAAACCCCTTTTTTGTAGAGAGCCCCATCGTGTGATCGTCTTCGCACAAGAATTCGCGAGTAGAGTGTGTTGGGAAGGTTGGATTGGTCGGGTGTGCGTTCGACACGAGCACGAGAAAGTGGGTCTTAAACCCTTTCGATTCGTTTAGAGGAAGCACCGATTGATGCGCTCATTCGATTGTGAATCCATGAGTAGTTAATAAGGTGAGATCCTTGATTTATTATGGATTAATTGTAGTTTAAATCAAGTATTTATTGCCTAGATGTATGTAATTAATGTGGGTTTAAAAAGGAGTAAAATGGGAAAAAGAAAGAGAGTAAGATTTCGAGAAGAACCCCAAAATCCTGAAACTCGCTCGCGCAGCCTTCAAACACCAGCGCGCGGCCTCAAGTTGCTCAAGCGAGATGAGCCTTAGAATAGGAGTGAAAATGAAGAGTGAACAGTCACTCGCGCGACTAAGGGTGTGCCATGTGATTCGCCCGCGCGGCTTGAGACTCGCGCGCGCGAATGAGTGTGTCTGGTTAATATGAAACAAAGAAGAACACAGTCGCTCAAGCTAGGTCATGTGACTGTGGACTGCCTGGCGATATCACTCGCATGACTTTGGAGCTGGTGCGCGCAACTGAGCAAGTTTAAGCTATTTCAAATTTTTCTTCGAAAATCTTACAAATATTTGGTGTGTGATCTTTTAAAAACTTGTTAGTGACCTTTGAATTCTTTCGAATGTAGGTTATGAATTGAATGTGCACGTGAGGATCTTCACCTCGTTCTACGTGATTGCGTGATTTCGTGAGTCATGAGGTAGGGGAAACTCAATGCCCATTTACATTTTTGTCTTTGATTCATGAAATTTTTTGATATAATCGATTTGAGTATGATTCGGTACAAATGGAATTAGAACTAGTTAGACTTGACTAATTTTGAATATTGAAACCTTTGGATTCTTGATCTGATTTAGAATTTGATTTCTGGCTAATATCGAACGATTGAATCTTCGAAGCTTTGAAATATCGAATGTGAATTTTTAACTTTTGAAACCATTGAGTTTTGAGCTTTGAATTTGAAATTGGAAAATGAACTATGAACCTGAAGTCTATTAAATATGAATGTCTCTGAGTCTTGTCTTTAAATTCAAAATTTGAACATGAAGCATGTGAAGTTTTAAATCTTGAGATGAAATTGAATCTTTTGAATTAAAGGAACCCTTTGGGGTATAAATATCGGACATTGGAAATCATTGAACTGTGAGTGTTGAAGTCTTTGAACTATTAGTTGCATCTAAAGTTTTGAATATGGAATATGGAACTCTAAGTCTCAGAATGAGATGGAATTATTTTGAATTATTAGTTGAGCAAGAAATTTGAACTCTGTATCTGAGTGTGAATACGAATTCCGAATATGGACTCCGAATATGGGCTATGAATCGAAAGATATGAATATTGAATCAATAGAATCTGATATGAACTGAGATGAACATTGAACCTGATATGAATTTTGAACGTGAACTGTGAACTTTGGATTCGTATAAACTCGCGGGTTATCCGTACACACTGCATACTACATATTGGGCCAGTATGGCGGGTTATCCGTACACAAAGCATACTCTACAAACTGACTAGACCACTGTAACTGGAATTTTAGAATACCATGAGTTATGAATTGGAAATCTGAACACTATAAGATGTGAAATGAAAATTTGAATACTGTAAGATGTGAACTGAAAATTTAGAATATTGTGAGTTATGAATTGAAAATCTGAACACTATAAGATGTTAAATGGAAGTTTGAACACTGTAAGATGTGAATTGGAAATCTTAATACTATAAGATGTGAACAATGAAAATTCGAACATTGTAAGTCATTGAACCTAAACACTGAACCCTATAAGTCTCTGAACTCGAATAGAAATTTTGAATCTTAATTCCAACGTAAACTTGGGAACTATGAATGAATCATTGAAATTTGTGCGAAACTCAGAATTATTGATTTGATTTCGATTTAAGGAAATATGCAAATTATGTTTTGATAAGTAAATTGTCTTTTGGAAATCTGTCATGAATATCTACATTGATGTGATAAGATGTGAAATTGTATTTTGATTTCCTCTACTTAGCGTAGACAATTAGCTCACCCCGACTATACGTCAAAGGTGTATCTCTTGATTAGGACCTGGACTTGAGGAGAATCCGAATTTACGTATCAGAAAAAGAAGCATAATAGTTGCTACAAATTCGGACTTGGTATAGTTTCAATTTATCTCTTTAGCTTTTGAGCTTGGTACATCTCTTTCTTTTAGATGTTTTGTATAGAAATGGAGGTTTCTACTTTTTCCATATGATATTTGCTTGTTAAGTGATTATCTGCTCTGAATTCTGCTTATATGTGGATGTGCCAATTGTTCTGTAACCAGATAGTATTCTGCGATCTGATGATCCGGGTCTTCCCTGTATGAAAAAAATATATCTCTCAGAAAATCGTGTTGGAAAAATTCGGGCTGTCACATCCTTGGTTCACCATTTATAATCATAGATCTAACTAGTTGGAATCCAAATGATGCACAACACATAAACACCAAAATCAATTGGTAAATTATGAAAGTTGGAACATTAAAACCTTGCAACAAGAACGAGATTATTGTTCTTCCAAAACCGCAAAAGAGATGGGCAAAATATTCTCCATAAAAGTGATTGATTTCTAATGACGATAAATAAATGCCGCAAAAGAAATAGGCAAAACATTCACCGTAACAGAGATCACTAATGAAGATAAATAAATGCCACAGATTTTAGCAATAAAGAACCCAGTGTTAACTCTGAATCACATATTTGAGATCATTCGAAGAGCATGACTAAATCCCATATCTTAGAATGGTGATTGGTTTTTACAAAGATCGGCAAGAACAAATAAGCATTAAAATCTAGAGCATTGTAAAGCACAAATTTCAACCATAGATCTAGAATTGTAAATAAGTCCCTCGGATGGGATTCATTAGATCCCCATCCTCAAGAAAGATCTAGTCACACATAACTAAATTAAACAACACAATAAAGATAAAAACTGGAAATAACATTAAAATACTGTGTAAATGCTCTACAGAATCCACAAAAGCTTTACTCCAACTTTAATCCAGCCGTTACAATACTTCTTCAAATGCCAAAATTAAATTAATCTAAAACCTAGACCTAGAAAATGGAAAAAGAATGCCTGAAAATGTAAGGGAAAAAGCTAAAAAGAAAACTAGAAATTTCCTAGGAAATAATTAAATAAATAAAGGCTAAGCTAAATGTCCCCCAAAACCCTAAACATTCATTTATTTTTGTAAGGCACGGACTGAAAAGTTTTCATTTAAAGGTCAATCGATTGAATTATGAAATTCAATCGATTGAATTCAAAATCTGAATTTTGACGGGCTTATTCAAATTTGAAATCAATCGATCGATTTTAGGAAACCAATCGATTGAATTTAAATTCGAATTTGAGAGAGAAACAGTTGTCATCAAACTCAATCGATTGATTTATGAAATTTAATCGATTGATGATGACATATGACATATTCATTTCTCTTACCCGCGGCTAGACCAATCAGTTCTCTTCATGGATTTCGGTGTTTTCATTAATTTCTTGGTTTAATGCTTCCATGTTGTCTTTAATTATGTTATTTTATGTTCCTGCAATATCCAACAGTCAAGAACACCTGAAACCACTAAAACTAAGTAATAATCGTCAGATTGCTTTCATCGGATGGCTAAGTGTAGATATTATGGTGCTAAATATAGTCATATTTTAGTACAAATCATTCACCAATTAAACGCTTCACTGCACTTGATAAGTGTTCCCTATGTGAGTGTAACTTCATAGTTCTTGTAGGGGTCAAAAGCCCATAGATATGCCTGTCTTCAAATTTATGTATGACCCATTTTTCATCTTTTGTCAACTTTATTGTCAATGCAGCCTTCCAGCCCCTTCTTAAATCTCCTCGTGAAAATGTAGCTTCTTTTGCTCTCTTTTTTTTTTTCTTTTTTTTTATAGGGCTTCTTTTGCTCTCTTGACTCTCTTAAATCCTTCTCTGTCACATTCATAAATGTACTTGATAATTTTTTTCTTATTGGGAGTTTTATAATTTTTGTTAATTCAAATATTGTGACAGCTCGGATTTTTCCAACCTTAAAATTTGAGACATTTTTTTTTTTTTAAACTTAATGAGAAAATCTGGACCGCCAGATAGCAGATCATAATCTGATACAGAATATTTGATACAAACATATGGTATAATTAAAATCTCCAATTCTAATATCTAGCATGAATAATAACTAAAACAAACTACCAGTGATGGCCAACCATCACCTAACAATGGTATACAATATGTATAGAATGGCAGGAAAAGTACCAAGTCGCAACTTACAAAAATCTACGATCCCGGAAATCTTATCACTCCTCAAGTCTTCAAGTCTGGTGTCCTGATAAGTATTATACATGTGACATATAGTCGAAGGGTGAGCTACATCCAAGCTCAGTAGAGGAAAACTCAATACAATTCCACATCTTATCATAACGAAGCATAGATTCAATAACAAAGTCCAAAACATGTTCATATCGAAACGGAAAACTGATTTCAAAGTCATTTTACTGAGTTGATTCACATTCACTTACACATTCTTACTTAATTTCTCGTATATGTCTTGCACATTCTTATATAGCTTACTTACGTGTCTTATACATTTTTACATAGCTCACTTACGTGTCTTACACATTCTTACATGGCTTACAAAGTTAATTCGCGGAGATTAATATCCAAAGAGTACGTAAATCCCGCCACAGCGGTCCAAGAGCGTACATAGATACAAAAGTCTTCAAAGAAGTACGAAAATTCCGCCAAAGCGGTCCAAGGGTGTACATAGATATAAAAGTTTCCAAAGAAGTATGTAAATCCTACAAAAGCGGTCCAAGGGCGTATATATATCCCGCTAAAGCTGTCCAAGGGTGTACATATTTACAAAAATTTTCAAGGGTGTACACAAATCCCGCCAAAGTGGTCCAAGGGCGTACATTCACACAAGTTCAAAAGACTCAAAAGGTCATAAATTCGAATTCAAGTTGAGATTTCTAACTCAAAGCCCAAAGTTCATATTTCATGGTTCAAAGGATTCAAAATTTTAAGTGCGAAGATCATATTCAAGTTCAATATCAAATTTTAGCGTCGAAGTTCAAAAATTCATATTTATGGTTCAAATTCATATCCAAGGTCAGAATTCAATTTTCATGTTTTAAAGATCATATGTCAGATTTCACATTATTTTCATATTCAAAAGATTTCAAATTCTAGTTCAAAGACCGTCAAAGCATTCAGTCATATCAAAGAACTATGAATCAGAGTCAAACATGTAAGTTTGTATTGAAGTTCCCCTACCTTAATCTCGAAGTTGCGCGAAGCCAAGCAAATTTCTATCGATAGCTTTTTTCCCTCAATCTATATCACAAATATATGATGTATTAAGGATTAACCTTAATTACTAATAACTTAGACATATTTAAATGCTTTCTCAAAACGAGGCAAAAACAGATAAGTTTGTGTAAACTCGAAATTTGATGTAACTTTCTCCTAAATTTTAACCTTCAAAAAATTTGATTTATGAATTTATTAATTCACCAAAGTTATAGATCCCGTTTTCCTCTTTCCAGCGCCGCAAGAATTGTATCAATCGGAGTTCAGTGTAAAACGTTATGGTCAAAATATCCAAGTTGTGTCGCCACTTCAGTCAAAACGTGCTAACTTAAAACTTGGCCTAATTTTTAGATCAATTTTGACTATCAAAATATTTGATTTATGAGTTGGTTAATGAATAAAATTTGTAGATGTTTTCTTCTTCTTTCTAACACCATAAAAATTACAGAAATCCGAGATCGGACCAGAAAGTTACGGCCAAAATACCAAAGCAGTATCGACAAGCTCAGACAAAATCGACCGGCCGGTTTTCAAATTCGACCGATCGATTTCCAAATCGACCTGTCAATTTCTCCAAACCCAAATTACATACTCACTATTTTGTGAAGATCAATCGGTCGGTTTCGTATCTCCACAAAAATTAGAATTTTGACCAAGTTCTCACTAAATTTTAACCTTTAAAATAGTTGATTCACAAGTTGGTCAATTCATAAAATATTACGGCTGAAGTACCACGGCAGTGACAAGAAGCTTAGGCAAATTCGACCAGTCAATTTGGAAATCGACCGGTCAGTTTTGTCAACTTGGGTTGAACTTCTCCAACCCATTTTCTCTCAAATCCTATTATCTTTCTTCTAATTTTTCACCCATATGCATAAACTAAATTAACACAATGACTAACTCATAATTTCATATAATTTCTTACCTTTAATGGATCGATTCACGAGCCCACGCCCAAGCTAGATTTTCAGAGTAAATTTCATCGATCTCACCGGCGTTTGAATCGAAACGAAGCCTATGATGACGCTTCGCTCGAATACGCACTACTCTTTACTCTCCTAATCGTGTATGCCATGATCACAACAATCGGTTCTATCCACACATTCACGTTCTCTCAAATCTCCCCGAAGTCGAAATCTAATGACTCCCACGGTACATATACTAGCACGAGGCCAATACCTCGTAGTTCAACAGAGTCGATTCGACATTCGAACAGTCTACGACGTGATCTCCTCAAGCCTCTCTCTCTCTCTCTCTCTCTCTCTCTAGGACCCAAAACCCCCCTAATTTGCAACGGGGTATAGCTTCCCAAAGGAAGCCTTCATATATTCTTTTATGTATTAGTTCTTATCCAAAGAACTAGATTACACATGAAACAGACATACTTAATTAAGGTGTTATCTACTATATAAATGATCTTTTGGTTTGGTGTGGGGCATACACACCCAAACCACTCATCAATCGAGGTCGGTGTTGAGCCAATACACTATAGTTAGATGTATATAATTTTATCTAATGATCCACACACAATCTAAATCATTCTTTTTTACTTAAGACCTAACCCAAAATGACCTACTTAATGACTTTCACAAAGTCAAGAACGTGACCAATCGGGCACGTACACCGAGGCATACTTTTCAAAGGTCAAAATTTTATCGATGTTATAATCTTTCCTCCTTAAAGAATTTTCGTCCTCAAAAATTGACGAACCTATTTCTGAAAGAATTCGAGTTATTACATTCTCCTCCCCTTAAAGGAATTTTCGTCCTCGAAAATTCATATGACTCATTTGGCTGCAAATACACCATACCAACCTAAAGAGTATGGCTATTGTTAGTAGTATTAATACTGAGGGTACACCAAAATGGTCATACTAAATCTTGTCACATTAATCCATGTAATTCACGAACTCCTAACAAGATATCCACAACTAAGTGTGACATTCTGATAACCATCTAACAAATCATCCAAAATTACAGGTTTGACATGAGATATCCACAACTAAACTGAACATTTAGTTACAACTAAGTAATCCATTTATTCGATAAGTTTTGCAGGCTATTAATGTATCTCAGATAATCAGGATTATCAAGAATAATAATTAAAATATTCATCCATAACCTATAATCATTTTAAATACTAACCACAACCACAATTATTCATATAGGGAATTAAACCATTCCATAAGCTAACCATCTCATAAACATGGAGGCTATGTAAAGCATTACCCTGCAAATCTACCACTATTTCATATTTATATACAACTAATTTATCAAAAAGGGTTCTAAGAAACTCATTCTCATACATACCCATAATTTATTCACCAATATGAATAATAAATTTTATCGGCCTGCAACACACATATCTCAACATGCATCACAAAACTCATTTACATCACATCACATATTCACCATTGTGAATAATTAAGTTCTTCAACCCTGCAATAAAAACATATATATATATATATATATATAAACATTTATCAAACCATGCCATCGAAAATTTTGCCAATATCATATTCGTCCAAAATTATACCCCATAAGAAATGTATTCATCCCTTTCATATACATACACCAAAGATCTAATCTAATAGCACCGATCATACATCCAAATCAATAGATTGCCATTATCAAGATTAAACATACAAGGGCACGATATATGTGACACTTGTATTGATCGATGGGTTCTCATGTCGAAGGCTTCCTGTCCTTCGGCACCGGGCAGTACCGTACTTGATGTCCCATCTGGCCACAATTGAAACATGTACCTATGGTCCACTTACACTTGACGGCTTGATGTCGTCTCTCACATCTTGGGTATGATTTATCGACTACAAATGAAGAGGTGGGTAGAGCCTGTTGTATTAGTCGCGCATCAGTTTTTGTAAGATTCGAAGGGCGAAAGGTCACTGCAGGCGTGAACATAGGCGGTCCTGCATAAACAGTTTAAGTAGGCTGAGGGGGTGCTGGCATTAAAAATTTTGGTCTCTCGTCTGTCGACTCACAATTACTCGGCCTCCCTTGACCTGCTATATTCTTACTTGGCTGCTCTCTTCTCTTAGACATGTCTTCTATAGCTTTCTTGGCAACCAACCCTTTACCTATCACTTCTGCGTAAGTTTCCAATTCAAATACCGTTATTCTATCACGTAGAATCGGCCTCAACCTACTTTCAAATTTATTGGTCTTCATAATTTCCGTAGCCACATAATCTAGGGCAAATCGTAATAACCTTATAAATTATGTACCGTACTCGCTCACAGTCATTGTCCCTTGTTCCAAGGTCATAAACCTTGCTGTCATCTGATTTCGTAGCTGCTTTGGGAAGTACTCCTTGTTGAACACCTCAACAAACTCTTCCCAGGTCCATAACCCATCTCGGTTCTCTTGCTCTCTCCTTAATAATACCAACTTCCACCAAGGGTCGGCATCTCCCTCTAACTGACAAGAAGCCCAACTCACCTTCTCTGCCTCAATGCAAGGCAGTCTCTGCAAGAGCTTCTCGGTCTGATTTATCGATTTCTCTGCCTCCAACAGATCTATCTGATCGTAAAAGCTAAGAGGTCTCAACTTTCTGAACTCTACAAATCTCAAATGATATGGTGCAATAGGTGCAACTGGAGGTGTAGGTGGTGTCTGCTGATGGTTATTGGCATTATTAGCTGCCAACAATGCAGCCTGCTGTGCCATAATATTTGCCATGATTTTTATAGTCTGCATCATTCTTTGTCTTTCTTCTCTTTCACTCTCATTTATATTTGACTGAAAACCTCTACTACCTCGACCATCTCTGGATCGTCTACCTCTACCAGACATAATGACCTGTTACCACAATGAAATAAAAGTTTCAATTAGCAATCGGTTACTATACTACGACAGAACTTTTAAAATTTCACGGCCTATATTCTGATAAAATCTAATGTCACATCTCTAGACCTACAGTCACATTCCGCACTTACAGCTAAGGCTCTCAGTCTCCCATAAGACCTAAAGTCGAACACCAATAGCGACAAAGTAAGTTGGGTCTCCTATGCCTTGATAAAATCTATTGTCATAGCCTTGGGTCCCAACAAGACCAAATGCTTAAGCTTTGATACCAGCTGTGAAAAAGTTATAGTTGGGTCCAGACTTCTGACAAAATCTAATGCCAATGCGTCTGAGTCCCAATAAGACCTAGCGCCTAAGCTTTGATACCAACTGTGACAGCTCGGATTTTCCCAACGTTAAAATTTGAGATATATTTATTTTTCTTAAACTTAATGGGAAAACCCGGACCACCAGATCGCAGATTATAATCTGATACAGAATATTTGGTACAAACATATGGTATAATTAAAATCTCCAATTCTAATATCTAGCATGAATAATAAATAAAACAAATCACCAGTGATGGCCAACCATCACCTAACAGTGGTATACAATAACTGTACAATGGCAGGAAAAGTACCAAGCCACAACGTACCAAAAACAATGATCTCAGAAATCTTATCACTCCTCAAGTCCTCAATCCTCAAGTCTGGTGTCCTAATAAGTATTATACCTGTGGCGTATAGTCAAAGGGTGAGCTACATTCAAGCTCAGCAGGGGAAAATTCAATACAATTCCACATCTTATCACAACGAAGCATAGATTCAATGACAAAGTCCAAAACATGTTTATATAGAAACGAAAAACTGATTTCAAAGGCATTTTACTTAGTTGATTCACATTCACTTACACATTCTTACTTAATTTCTCATACATGTCTTACACATTCTTACATAGCTTACTTATGTGTCTTACACATTCTTACATAGCTTACTTACGTGTCTTACACATTCTTACATGGCTTATAAAATTGATTCCCGGAAACTTATATCCAAAGAGTATGTAAATCCCATCACAGCGATCCAGGGGCGTACATAGATGCAAAAGTTTCCAAAGAAGTACGTAAATCCCACTAAAGCGGTCCAAGGGCGTACATATATCCCACCAAAGTGGTCCATGGGGGTACATATTTAAAAAGATTTCCAAGGATGTACGTAAATCCCACCAAAGCGGTCTAAGGGCGTACATTCACACAAGTTTAAAGACTCAAAAGGTTCCGAATTCGAATTCAAGTTCAGATTTCTAACTCAAAGTCCAAAGTTCATATTTAATGGTTCAAAAGAATAAAAATTTCAAGTGCGAAGATCATATTCAAGTTCAATATCAAATATTAGCGTCGAAGTTCAAAAATTCATATTTATGGTTCAAATTCATATTCAAGGTTAGAATTTAATTTTCATGTTTTAAAGATCATATGTCAAATTCTAATTCATTTTCATATTCAAAAGATTTCAAATTCTAGTTCAAAGACCGTCAAAGCATTCAATCATATCAAAGAACTATGAATCAGAGTCAAACATGTAAGTTTGTATTGAAGTTCCACTACCTTAACCTCGAAGTTGCGCAAGGCCAAGCAAAGTCTTATCGATGGCTTATCGCCCCTAATATATATCACAAATATATGATGTATTAAGGATTGACCTTAATTACTAATAACTTAGACATATTTAAATGCTTTCTAAAAATGAGGAGGAAACAGACAAATTCGTGCCAACTCAGAATTTGATGTAACTTTCTCCTAAATTTTAACCTTCAAAATTTTGATTTCTAAATTTATTAATTCACCAAAGTTATAGATCCCATTGTTTTCTTTCCAACGCAGTAAGAATTGCATCAATCGGAGTTCAGAGTAAAACATTATGATCAAAATACCGAAGTTGTATCGGCAATTCAGTCAAAACATGCTAACTTAGAACTTGGCCGAACATTCAAATCAATTTTGACCATCAAAAAATTTGATTCATGAGTTTGTCAATGTATAAAAGTTCTAGATATTTTCTTCTTCATTCCAACGCTATAAAAATTGCGAAAATCGAATATCAGAGCAGAAAGTTACGGCTAAAATACCAAAGCAGTATCGACAAGCTCAGACAAAATCGACCGGTCGATTTCTCCAAACCCAAGTTACATACTCACTGTTTTATGAAAAGCGACCAGTCGTGCTACTTTTGATCAATCGATTTTCCAAATCGATCGGTTGAAATAATTTCGATCTGTCGGTTTCGTTTCTCGACAAAAATTAGAATTTGGACCAACTTGTCACTAAATTTTGACCTTTAAAATAATTGATTCATAAGTTGGTCAATTCACAAAAGTTATAGAGCTTGTTGTTCTCTTTCCCAATCCGTGAGAATCACGTCAATCAGAGTTTGGAGTAAAACGTTACGGCTGAAATACCACAAAAGTGACAACAAGCTCAGGCAAATTTGACCAGTTGATTTGGAAATCGACCGGTCGGTTTTGTCAGCTCGGGTTGAACTTCTCCAACCCATTTTCTCTCAAATCCTATCATCTTTCTTCTAATTTTTTACCCATATGCATAAACTAAACTAACACAATGACTAGCTCATAATTTTATATAATTTCTTACCTTTAATGGATCAATTTCCTTGATTCACGAGCCCACGCCCAAGCTAGGTTTTCGGAGCAAATTTCATCAATCTCATTGGCGTTTGAATCAAAACGAAGCCTATGATGACACTCCGCTCGAATACCCACTACTCTTTACTCTCCTAATTGTGTATGTCGTGATCACAACAATCAGTTCTATCCACACATTCCCGTTCTCTCAAATCTCCCTGAAGTGGGAATCTAATGACTCCCCGCGGTACACATACTAGCACAAGGCCAATACCTCGTAGTTCAACGGAGCCGATTCGACATTCAAACGGTCTACGACGTGATCTCCTCAAGCCCTTCTCTCTCTCTCTCTCTCTCTCTCTCTCTCTCTCTCTCTCTCTCTAGGACCCAAAATCCCCAAAATTTGCAACCGGGTATAGCTTCCCAAAGGAAGCCTTTTGCTTTTATATAAAAAGGGGGCTGCTTCCCCCACAAAGCACATATATTCTTTTGTGTATTAGTTTTTATCCAAAGAACTAGATTCCATGTGAAACAGACATACCTAATTAAGGTGTTATCTACTATACAAATGATCTTTTGGTTTGGTGTGGGGCCTACACACCCAAACCACTCATCAATCAAATTCGGTGTTGAGCCAATACACCGTAGCTAGGTGTATACAATTTTATCTAATGATCCACACACAATCTAAATCATTCTCTTTCACTTAAGATTTAACCCAAAATGACCTACTTGATGACTTTCACATAGTCAAGTACATGACCAATCGGGCACGCACACTGAGGCGTAATTTTCAAAGGTCAAAATTTTTAGGATGTTACAAATACCAAACCCCATAATTTTTGTATATCGATTATACTAGTCATCTGCCTCTTCAAATGTATTAAATATCATAGAAACAAATGGTTTGCACAAAGTTCCTTGTAGGGACCCATCTTCTTCACATGTGACTATCTCTTCAGTATCCCCCATAGCCTTGTTAAGTTAAAAATGATGTTGGATTAATCCAAAGATGGGTTGAACATACCAGATTAATGCTACTTCATCTAAAACTTATGTGCATGACCACGCATCTGTATTTTAAGAGCGACAAAGCTTCATTAATTAGAAGGTTGAAAAACTACAAGCTAATAAAAAGATTAATACAAGATAAGATTAAAGCATATATCACAATCAAAGATTTAATGTCAAATAAAAAGGAGCATATTGCCTGGGTCCCATGTTGAAACAAACTTCAAATCTACAATAAAACACCATAAATGAACTCCTTACAAGAAAGGATCACGATCTAGAGATTTGATCTCACATACCTTGGCTAGAGAAGAGAGATCAGAGACATAATCTTGTGCTCGATTTGATCTATATTTTGCACTCCCTTCTCTGCTATGCTCAATTTGATGAGGAATCTGTGATGGATTTCATGTGGGGAAGATGAAAGGGACGACCAGTGATCAATTTTTTTTTCTTAGAACGATCTCCTCTCTCACAAATCTTTCGCGGGAATACCAACGGTCAATTTCGCGAGAATACCAGTGATCAATAGTCGAATAAGAAACTCTAGAGAAATATGGCGAAAATAACGTCCCAACGGTCTATTTTACGGACTATTTTTTTACCCTTAAGTTAACCAGGGTTGGGACGGTAGGCTCAAAAAACAATGCCTAAAATAGAAAATAGATTTAAGATATTATTAAAAAAAAAAAAAACCAAGGTTGGGACGGTCGACCTAGATGAGGCAAATAATAATAATAATAATAATAAAGAATTAAGAAAGAAAAGAAAAACTAGAGAAAAATAAAGAAAAATGGGAAAAATCAAACTTTTATGTCAGAGAATTGCCTATACTGCTCACAAAAAATAGCTTTAAATGAATAGATGGATCACACTTTTATATTGGGGAGTCGCCTCTTCGATCGATAGGAGAAGAATCGATCTGGATCAGTGATCCGATTTGGTATCGACAGATCCACAAGCAATGAACAACCTAGATGAGGCAAATAATAATAATAATGTAAACACCCAAAATTGGCCCAAGGCTCGATTGACCCATACTTCGAGAACGTCATACTTTCGAGCTTCCGAAAGCACTTTCCGAACCCTTAGAAATTAAGTTGAACCTCTTAGAAACCCCAACCAGACCCATAGAATCCAAACTAAACCAATTGGGCCCATATTGAACCTAACACGGGCCCACAAGTCAGCCCACAGAGGCTTGAGACCCCAAAAGATTGGATTTCACAGATTCATGATGTTGTGGCCCTCGAACTTTCGATGGCCATAACTTTTAATAGAAAACTTCGATCGACTATTATAATATATCGTTTTCAGATAGCTCGAGCCAATGCATCCATTGAGCATGAGTAAAAACAAAAATAAAAAAATTTATTTTTTTACACAGGGTGGTTCTTCTCCAATACGGGTCGTAACTTCTCAAAATTGAAAAAAATCCTTTTTTTTTAAATGGTTGAATTTTTATTTTGGGGTTTGATTTATTGACCATCCCAAAGCTTGGGATTTATTTCTTTAGGACCCACCCATATGCCCTTCCCAACCTTAGGTATCACCCTTATGTCATTCAAGTCATCACCCCATCATCCACCATTAAACCCATTTTTCTATTCTCCAAGCTCTTAAAAACTCCAAAAACCTTAGATTCCTCATTATCTAATTCCGAAACCCATTAGTGACCTAACCACTGACTAATCCACCCTTTCTCTATAAATAGAGAGAGCCACCCCACCCCCACCCCCTTGTTTAAGCACTTTTGAAATCCAAGAGAAGAAACTCTACATAAATATCCTCTCATTTTCAAGCAAAGACCCATCCAAACCTTAGAACTTTAGTTCTTCTCTTGCCATTTTACTTTCATCCGCATCTTTCCTAAGCTTTCAAACCTTAGCTTAGCTCCCTCATACCATCAATTCAAACCCTCTAGCTCCCAATCCATAGCTAGTTAAAAAACTCATCTCTAACCCATTTGCTATCGGAAGCTCACCAGTGCCACATCCACGCGAAAATCCGACCACGGTGCTACAAGGGCCCAAGAGCTCCGGCTCTCTCCTATATTCCTCTACCTTCTTTATTCGTTTTTCCTCTATCCTAGGATTTGGGTCGTTTCGCCACCAAAATTTCATTGTTTGCAAAGAGCCCAATAGGATCAGTGTACCTTCAGGTAAGAGGAAGTGCCACTCACTTTTATATTTATTTTTAATCATAGTAGAGACCGCTTACGAGTGGGTCAATCGGGTGCCTAGCACCTTCCCGATTTATAATCGAAGCCCTTACATAGAGGCTTTGGCAGTGACCGATAATTCAGAGTCAAAGCTAGCACTTCGATGCACACCATGGGTCAAAATCTTCACCGAAACTTCAAAATTTCGGCCAAGATGACTCAGTTACAGTGCATTCCGAGACGAAAAAATGGAATTTATCGCCCACCTCCAGAAAATTCAAAATTATTGGCCAATAATATGGAAAATCATATTATCAGCTGAGACCTATTTTCGATATTTTAAAAAAAAAATTTAAGGGTATAAAGCCCATTTTTTTTGCAAAAATTTGGATTCTTTTCTTCCTCCTCTTCCTCTTCAGCAAACCACCATTCTTCTCATTGGAAACCTGCCGGAATCTTGTCGGATCTCGCCGGATTTTCTTCAAAATATAATTTTAGGGTTTAAAACCCATGGAAGAAGAAAAAAAGGGAAGAAGAAGTGGTTTGCTTACCGACATTTAGCTCGAAATCCCGTCGGAATCTTGCCAGATCTCCCCTTTCTTCTTCTTCTTCTTGTTGTTTTTTTTTTCCTTTTATTTTTTGGTTTTGCTTACCGTCATTTATATGTCATTATGCAAGGGAGTATGGGACCACTCTCCTGCTAGTCACATACATACCAAAATGGTGTTTACATGATGTAGGTAATATGAACCATCAAAATTTTTTTAGGGATATTTAAACCATCTGAATTGTGGACTATAATATCAACTATTGGTTATAATTTTAAGGGCTGATATTAAAGTTTATCAATCTGATTGATGGTTCACATTCACTGCCCAGCCTTCAATCTATGATCGATTAGACGGTGTTTATCTGATCTCACACCATTAAAATATCAATTTTTATTTCACACAATTAAAGTGTGATTTATCATTATGCTACGTGGCACACACCTATGATTTGCCAAATGGTATTTAAATGATCTTATGCCATTAAAAACTTACTTTTTATTTTACGCCATTAAAGTGTGATTTATCATTATGATTGCTTCAGATCAGATGATGGAGATCTTGTTTCACCCCAATCTTCCACACAATTGATCTTGAGATCATGTCGCGAGACAGTTAGTTTTTTATTTCAAATGTCATATATCCCCCAAAAATTACCCTAAAATCACATTTGAGCATGATGCGTGTCATAGGATCCAAGGGAAATTTTTTGGGGATCTGTGACATGTGGAATAAAAACTAAATCGTGATAGGTGCCACATGATCTCAAGATCGATTGTGTGGAAGATCAGGGTGATACACGATCTTCATCATCTGTTCTAAAGCAATCAATGGGTTTAAGGGGGGTCACTTTCAGAAATTGTATGAGCGGTAATAGAGGTACCCGTATATATATATATATATAGAGAGAGAGAGAGAGAGGTACTAAATATTTCACACAGTAGATCTTGAAATCATAGCCCAACTAGCTGACGGTCAGATCTTGATTCAACGTGGCATACATCCCCAAAGTGACCCTGATCATGGACGTATCATGAGAAGGGTTCCCGGGTCACTTTTGAGATTTATTCAATATGGAATCAAAATCTAACTGTCTGATATGTTTTGCATGAGCTCAAGATCCATTGTGTGATCGATTGGGACAAAACATTATCTCCATCGTTGGATTCAATCCAGTAAACAACTCTTAGGGTGTAAATCCCAAGTTTCCTTTAATATTCAGTTGCAAATACCGATACCCTTTTTAAATGCAAGTGGGTCCCACGATTTCAAAGCCTCTCTCTCCATCGGGTGCACTTTACAAGCAAGTTTTGAAAATATTAAAATAGCACTAGAAACCATGGATCAAAATCTCGGTTTCAATTTCGGACTAATGGTCTCACTAGTGTAGAAAATAATAGTTTAAATAGACGAAAATTAGTCTCACTAGTGTATTTATGTATTCTAATAATGTTGAAGAGCTTAAAAAAATTAAGAAAATAAAGTTTGGCAAAGTTCGGAGCATATTTTCAAAAAAAATTGAAATTTTGACCAATTTACAGTTCGGGCCATGAACGAAACCGAAATCGAGATTTTGATCCATGGTGCACACGATTTTGATTTTGGGTATCTCGGGACACCAAAAGCTCCAGGTGGCGACATGATTTTTTAGCGCATCGTCGCGACGAATCTATGAGATCCACAGTTGCACAAATATTAATAAAGAATTAAGAAAGAAAAGAAAAAATGGAGAAAAATAAAGAAAAATAGAAAAAAATCAAAAACAAAAAAAACAAAAAAATTAAATACATATCATCGATTTTATTAAAAAAAATAAAAATAGATTTCAGATATTATGAAAAGAAAAATCAGATCTTGGTGTTCATCCATCATTTCATAGGAACAAAATATTATTTCATAAAAAAACCTCAGACCTAAGAGCCCTCTTTCCCATGATTTCATAAAAATCCTCAAATATAAAGATTGAGGAGAAAGGAGGACCCTCCTTCATTGATCCTGCTTCAATGGTCGAGGCTCGCTCGAAGGAGATGGCGAGAGAGGAATTGGGCACTTTAGTTGCTCGTTTGAGAGGAGGGTTTTAATTTTTGAAGAAGGGTTTTAATTTTTGAATATAAAGAAAGAAGCAATTAAGTTGCTTTACCTTTCACGTGGAGAGAGAAAATGACCTCTCAAACTCTTAACTAGAGTTAAGATTTAGGGACGCGTGGCATCTGTATTTTAAAGTGTCCGACCTCCCACGGAGGACGAATACCTTATCTCGTATTATTCTTTTTATTAGCTTGTAGTTTTCAACCTTCTAATTAATAAAGCGATGTTGCTCTTAAAATATAGACGCATGGTCATGCACATAAATTTTAGATGAAGTAGCATTAATCTGGTATGTTCAACCCATCTTTGGATTAATCCAACATCATTTTTAACTTAACATAGCTATGGGGATAATGAAGAGATAGTCAAGTGTGAAGAAGATGGGTCCCTACAAGGAACCCTATGTAAACCATTTGTTTCTATGATATTTAATACATCTAAAGAGGCATATGACTATTATAATCAATATGCTAAAATTATGAGGATTAGTATTCCAATTAACAAAAATTATAAAACTCTCGATAAGAAAAAATTATCAAGTACATTTATGTATGTAACACAAAGGGCACGTTTGATTGAAGACGTGTTTTCTCTATGCCAATCAAATGCCCACTTACGGTTAGCCTATCCATTATAACCAAGAAAACGCGTTTAGTATTGCAATAAAACGTGCCCAAAAGGATTTAAGAGAGAGAGAGCAGAAGAAGTTACATTTTCACGAAGAGATTTAAGACAGGGTTGTAAGGCTGCATTGACAATAAAGTTGATAAAAGATGAAAGATGGGTCATACATAAATTTGAAGACGAGCATACCCATGGGCTTATGACCCCTACAAGAACTATGAAATTACGCTCACATAGGTAACACTTATCACGTGCATCGAAGCATTTAATTGGTGAATTATCTCAATCTATGGGTCCTTTAGCTAGTACCACTACGTTGTCTACGTTAGGAGACACTGACATTGTTGTTAGTAATCAAGAGACCCAAAATTACTTGAAGAAATTAAGAGAAAAAAATAATATAACTAATGAATGCATGAACATTATAATGGATTTTATGGACAGACAATCTGAAGATGATGGGGCTTTTAGAGAGCTGAGATTGAAGAAGCATATAGAATTAGGAGCATCTTTTGGGCCGATAGTCGAACAAGGATGTCATATCAAAATTTTGGTGATGCAGTTAGTTTTGACACCACATATCGAACAAATAAGTATTTATTGCCATTTGCTCCATTTACGGGTGTCAATCACCACGGACAGTCTACTCTATTTGGTTGCACTCTACTAGCGGACGAAACTGAAGAAACATTTGTTCGGCTGTTTGAGACTTGGTTGACATGTATGGGAGGTAAAAAGTCAATCTCTATAATTATCGACCAGTGTCATGCAATGGGAAATGAAATTAAAAAGGCACTGTCAGGAACTACACATGCCTATTATTTGTGGCATATAGGACAAAGTGAGCCTAAACACTTGAGCCACATAAAAGCAACAAATGATGATTTTAATAAAGAATATTCTCAATGCAAATATAGTGAAACAATTGAACAATTTGAAGATAGGCGAACCCACCTTATAGAAAAATACCAACCAGAAGAAAATTCTTGGTTGAGATCTATGTACAAAGCTCGACATCAATGGATTTCATGCTACACAAGAATCACTTTTTTTGCACACATGAGCTCAACACAACGTAGCGAAGGTACGAATGCCTACTTTGGTCATTATGTCCATCCAAGGTAGTAGCAAATCAAAAAGCTGATGAGAAAAAGGAAGACCACCAAACTTTATAGAGAACCATGCCTTTATGTTTGATGTACTTTTTAATTGTGATGTTTTACTCGTAAGCGCACGAATCAGATTGTAGGTAGTGGGTGCGGAGTAGGAGATCGTTTCCACGATGACTAATTTAGAAGATCGAAAAAGATGAAATAGTAACTCAAGAAATCTATCAAGATCTAACAGTACCCTACCAATATTATGATTTAGGCAGTTTTATGAGATAAGATAATTACTTACTACAAAATAAAGGTTAATTGATAACTCAAAAATAAAGGTATAAATAATTGATAATTCAGAAATGAAGGTAGAGATGAAGATACTAAACCCTCCTATCTTTGGTTTATTCTTCCCGTAATACAAATCTAAGGTTTAAACTTTGAGATATACTATTGAAAAGCATCTTTTGTGGAAGATAAATGGTCAAAACCTGGATAGGTTCCACATTGCATCCCTGCAATCAGAACTTAATTTCATAGATGATTTCTATATATAGATCTGGGATCTAGGGCATGACTCGGCACACTTGATCTCAGATTACAAATAAAAATCATCCCCAAAGTGGGTAAAAAATTTCAACAAGAATACCACCATAAATCTGAGATCAAGGGCATGACTCGGCACACTTGATTTCAGATTATGAAGTAATTAAGATAAAATTACCATTACAGATCCAAGATCTAGGGCATGACTCGGCACACTCGATCCCAGATCATAATCATAAGTAGATTCACACGATAAAAATAAAAAAATCATATAACAATGATTTGGGTAAAATTACCGTCACAGATCTGAGATTCAGGGTATGACTCAGCACACTCGATCCCAGCTAGTGGAGAGGATTTCATCCGTTCGTGATAGCATAACAACCATAAAACAAAATCTCAAAGTTTAATCCTAGATTTATACTATTAGAAGTACATTCCTCGGATGGAAATCATTAGATCCCTATCCCTAAGAAATTAGCCACACATGTTGTAATTAAATGACATAAATAAGTAATAAATGAAAAATAACATTGATTAATTAATTAAAAATACCTCAACCATCAATAGCAATTCCTTGATCCAAGCTTAATCCACAAGTATAATGATCTTTAGAAATGAAATTAAAAATACTCTCCACTAATCTCTAAATTTAAACTAGAAATTAATTGAGCAAACATAATATTCTCTCAAGAAAGGAATGTTAAAACAAGAGGTAAAAGAACAACAAAGCTCTTAAAATAAAATCTCTATCTATGCATGTATATTCTCTATGAAAAATAAAAAATCCCCCAACGTGTTGTTTGTTTTGGCTTTAAATACTCTCCAAGTCTCGCAGCTTTCCTAACCTTAACTGCCAGGGTCGATCAATCGACTAGAGGAAGTCAATCAATAGACTCCCTATCAATCTGCATTAGATGTCTTTTTCGTCTCAACATCTATCATTTCGATCGATCGATCGATTGAAAGGTCGATTGATCAACCTTCCTAGATTTTCGTGAGCTTTGGCCCAACTCTCCATCAGATACTGCCTTGGTATTACGGCCATAACTTTCTACTCCGAAATCAGATTGACATGATTCTTATGGCATTAGAAAGATGATAGAGAGCTTTACAACTTTTGTGTTTTAGAAATATCATGAATCTGACTCCTTGAAGGTGTAAATTGAGCTGCAAGTCACACTAAGTTCTCGATGACCCAAGGTTGCAGTGTTTGACATTATTTTCGGAATTCTTGGACTGTTTTATGCATTTTAATTGTATTCACCTAAAACACTTCAAATCTAGTAATTCTCATCAGATAGCCTTCATCGGACGATTAAATGTAAGTATTTAGGGGTGAAATATCATCACATTTCACTACTCATCACACCCCCAAACCTACACTTTGCTAGTCCTCGAGCAAAGCAAACTAAAGAAAATAAATGTCACTTTCGTAGGGAGCACAATTGCACTTAGCCTGTGCAACAAGCCTTTAAACCCCTAGGTGATCCCTAGTGGAGGAGTTGTGTCTCCTGAGCGTTTATAGTGAAGTTACCCACAAACTTTCAAAAATTTTAAACCATCGGTAAAATTAAGTCTTCAAAACATGATCTTTTTTATAACATATATACTATCCAAAAATAAAAATATTAATTGTTTTAATATGTGAATCATCAATCTTAAATATTAATGTCATGTCAATCATGCTAGTGTTCATTCAAATTAATTTAATGCTCAAATTGTTAGATAACTCATTCATTCATGTCTAAACGTGAAGTGTGTGCATACCCAAACCAAGATTCATCCATCTTGGAACTAGTCCAAACGGGAAACCATCGGGTCTGTTGTCTCGACTCAATCTTCACTTTAGGTATACTCTCGAAATAGAATCACTCCGATGATGGGTAAGTTTTCGCACACATGTGAGAAATCAATACAAAGCAAATAAAAAAAGGTCTCACATGATAAAAGAAACACAGTGTATCAAAAAATAAACAAAAAACCTCATAAGAAAAGATGTTTGTATTTTCTAAGCATGTCATATCAAATGCCATAGGTATCATATTCTCACTCTCAACAAGACAATTACTCAATCTTCTTTCTTTTTTTCTTTTCTTTCTTTTTTTTATTTTTTTTTATAGACACCTCATATTTTCCTCTTCATTCAAATTCTTCTATATATTTTTTATACCATACATTCTCAGTAAACACCATAACTCAATTTCTCTTTACTTACTCTCCTTTGATTCATTCTCATCCCTCATTCCTAATTTCTCATAAATAAGAAAGGTAAGGCTAAATTTTCAGAAATTGTGAAGGGGTAAGGGTTAACATGGCTTATCAAGGAATGTATAAAGGTAAATTTTTCAATAGGCTCAAGAGGGATACTAGAAGGATAAATTTTCCTTAAGTGGTGCTTTTTAAGCCCAAACGAATCAAATATGGCCTTCAATCATTTCCTCACAAGATGATAATTATGTCTATTTGTTTCAAGCAAAAATATAATATGTTCTAGCATAATAATATGATTTTGATGTCATGCAAAGTCACAAGCCAAAGTGAAGTGTATGAGATTATGCAAAATAATTCGTATTCAAAGAAAACTCCGAGTTATTGTAATCACTCATCAATGACAGATATTTGGCTCTAAAGCTTACTGGGTTTAGTCTCCACTAAGAACCTAAGATTCAACGTTCAAAACAGTTCATCGATTTCTAAGTCTTAGCTTGGTATAAGTGTAAAAATTCTAAGCATGAATATCAAAATTACCCACCAAATATCACATTAAGCGTTATTATATTAGATACAAGCATTCAAGATCCGACATTGATATTATCAAAATTAAATTCACCTATCATCAATTAAAGTTTGAAAATTATCACAAATAATTCATGTATGATGGCTCCAAATTTAAAAAAAAAGAATTTTTCTTTTTCTTTTTTTCTTTTTTTTTTCAAACTAAATAAAAAATAAGTGATGGAAGATAGATAATCATACCCCCAAACTGAAAAATGACAATGTCCTCATTGATTGAAATAGGTAGTGCACCCCCAAACTTGTTGAAAACAAAGATCAGGTGCAGAGAATATGTGCATCAAATTAGAACATGACAAACAAGCGAGAATAAAAATTTATTGAAGGTAATGTGGCTACACTAATCTGGGAATTAAAAACAACCTAAACTAAACTAAAAAAAACTAATATTCTAAAACTAAACATACGAAATAAAGAAATACTAAATCCTAAAGCAAAACTATAATATGAATCGAAATAATATATATATATATATATATATTTTTTTTTTTTTTTTTAATGGCGAAATAATAAAATAAAAATAAAACAAAATTGGGTTGCCTCCCAATGAGCCCTAGTTTAATGTCGATAGCTCGACCATATGAATTGCTCAGACAGGGTAAGCCATTGGATCACTCAAGGGAAGAGTATCAGAGAATGCAATTGTATCCTCGAGGAAAGGTTTTAATCTCTGACCATTAACTCGAAAAATATTCCCGTGTCTCGGGTTGATAACATCAGCTGCCCCATTGGGGAGTATTCGAGAGATTTTGAATAGACCACTCCAACGGGTTTTTAGTTTTCCTGGAAATAGGTAAAGTCGGGAATTGTATAGTAGAACCTGTTGGCCAATAATGAAAGATTTACGTAAAATAGATTGATCATGAACCCGTTTCATACGATCCTTATAGGATTTAGTACAGTCATATGCGTCAGCACGGATTTCTTCTAATTCATTTATTTGCAAACCCCTCTAGTTACCAGATTTTGAGAGATCAAAATTCAATGACTTGATGGCCCAAAATGCTCGATGTTCCAATTCAACCGGGAGGTGACAACTTTTACCAAATACCAACCTATAAGGCGACATGCCATTCAGAGTTTTAAACCGCAGTTCGATACGCCCATAGAGCGTCGTTCAATTTTAGTGACCAGTCTTTACTGTTCGGATGGATTGTTTTCTCTAAAATCTGTTTAAGTTCCCGATTAGATACTTCAACTTGGCCACTGGTCTGAGGAAGGTATGGTGTAGCAACTTTGTGTGTGACACCATATTTCTTCATTAATTGGATGAATACTCTATTGCAAAAGTGCTTTTCACCATCGCTGATTATCGCCTTTGGAATACCAAAACATGAAAACACTTGATCCTTTAGGAATTTGATTACTACTTTGTGATCGTTTGTCTTACACGCCATAGCCTCAACCCATTTCGAGACATAATCAACCCCGACAAAGATGAACGTATTTTCAAACGAATTCAGGAAAGGACCCATAAAATCGATCCCCTAAACATCAAACAGTTCAACTTCTAAAATTGGATTGAGCGGGATCATGTTGCGCTTTGAGATCCGGCCCAGTAGTTGACAATTGTGACAAGATTTGCAATGCTGATGACAATCTTTAAACATCATCGGCCAGTAAAAACCACTTTGGAGGATCTTTGTTGCAGTCTTCTTGGAACTAAAGTGACCTCCACAAGCTAACTCATGGCAGAACGAGATGATCCGTGGTTGCTCAGATTCAGGAATATACCTTCGTATGATTTGATCGGGACAGTATTTGAATAAATATGGATCTTCAAAAAAGTAGTGTTTCACCCGAGCTAAGAAAATGATTTTCTCGTTCTTAGACCAATGGTGTGGTAATTGCTCAGTAACTAGGTAATTGATAAGATCCACATACCAAGGTGGGCAATCAATCCCGAACAACTGTTCATCTGGGAAGTGCTCTAAGATCTGAACATGATCATCAAATTTCTTAATAATTATTCGTGATAAGTGATCTGCCACCACATTTTCTGAGCCTTTCTTGTCTTTGATTTCCAAATCAAACTCTTGCAACAACAAGATCCATCTGATTAAGCGTGCTTTAGCATCTTTCTTAGCGAATAGATAACACAAGGCAGCTTGATCTGTAAATACCACGACTTTAGACCCTAATAAATAGGATCAAAATTTATCCAACACGAAAACTACTGCCAAAAGTTCCTTTTCGGTGGTCGAGTAGTTCAACTGGACATCATTGAGAGTGCGACTCGCATAGTAGATTACATACGATAATTTTTCTATTCGTTGTCCCAGAACAGCTCTAATTACATAATCAGAGGCGTCGCACATGATTTCGAATGGGAAGTCCCAGTTCGAAGATTGAATTATCGGAGCTTTTATCAATTCAGCCTTAATGGTCTCGAAGGCCTACAAACATTTATCATCAAAGAGGAATGGGACATCCTTTGAAAGTAAGTTGCATAGCGGTCACGCTATCTTGCTAAAATCTTTAATAAAACGTCGATAAAAACCAGCATGTCCTAGAATAGATCTTATTTCCTTAACTGTCTTCGGTGGTGGTAGATTGGAAATTAAATCAACTTTAGCATTATCGACCTCGAAACCCTGGGACGATATGATGTGTCCCAAAACAACGCCATCTTTAACCATGAAGTGACATTTTTCTCAGTTAAAAACAAGGTTCTTCTCCTGGCATCTTGCAAGCACTAGCGACAAATGATTCAAGCAGTCGGTGAAACTGTTTTCATGGATCGAGAAGTCGTCCATAAAAACATCGAAGAATCGTTCGACCATATCCGAAAAAATACTCAGCATACATCTTTGGAATATAGCTGGTGCATTACAAAGCCCAAACGGCATTCAGTAGGAGGAAGTACCAAAAAGACATGTGAACGCGGTTTTCTCTTGATCCTCAGGTGCAATGATTATTTGGTTATAATCGGAATAGTCATTGAGGAACCAATAGAAATCATGCCTGGCCAGTCTTTCTAACATCTGATCGATAAACAGAAGTGGAAAGTGATCTTTCCTTATCATCAAATTTAACTTTCAATAATCAATACACACTCTCCAACCTGTTTAAATTTTTATAGGAATTAGTTCGTTGTCCTCATTCTTCACCACTGTGACTCCCGACTTCTTAGGGACCACTTGTGTGGGGCTAACCCATTTACTGTCAGAGATGGGGTATAAGATTCCAGCATCTAAAAGTTTTATTATCTCATTTCGGACCACGTCTTGCATTATAGGGTTCAGTCTCCTCTGTGGTTCCCTAGAATGCTTAGCATTGTCTTCCAAATAGATCCGGTGCATACATACTGTCGGACTAATGCCTTTGATATATTTTATCGATCATCTGATGGCACTTTTGTGATCTTTGAGCACATTCATGAGTTGGCCTTCCTGATTCGCATCCAATTTTGATGAGATTATGATGGGTTGAGTTTCATTCTCCCCTAGGTAGGCATACTTAAGATTTTTCGAAAGAGGTTTAAGTTCTAATGACACTTTCTCTTCCTCTTTCGACTTTTCCTTGATTAATTCAATTTGAGCTCCAAAATCTATTTTCTTTTCTTCTCCCTGAAGCGGTGTGGAGTCCAACATGTGATTCACTTCTTGGATCATCAGATCCACATCAAAATTTTCTCCAAAATGCGCAAGACAAGCTGCTAAAGGATCTTCAATTTCGGATGCATGAAATATTTCTTCCTCGATTTCATCGATTATGTAGGCTTGTGCATGTTCATCATCCTCCATGGGGTGTTTAGCAATATTAAAGATGTTGAGTTCCACTATCATATTCCCGAATGATAGATTCATGATCCCGTTTCGACAATTGATTAGCGCATTGGAGGTTGCTAGGAATGGTCTTCTTAGAATCACCGAAATGTTATTCTTCAAATTTGGTACCGGTTTAGTGTCTAAAACAACAAAATCTACAGGAAAATAGAAAGAATCCACCTTGATGAGGACATCTTCCACAATTCCTCAAGGGATCTTTACTGACGGATCAGCTAACTGAAGGGTCATCGCAGTGGTCTTAAGCTCTCCCAATTCAAGCTCCTTGTAAACAGAGTAAGGCAATAAATTGACACTCCCTCCTAAATCCAAAAGGGTCTGATCAATGCAGTTATCACCGATGACGATTAAGATTGTAGGACAACCTGGGTCCTCGTATTTAATTGGGAGTTTCGCTTGCAACACTGAACTAACCTAGTTGGTTAAGAAAGTCTTTTTCGGAATATTAGTCTTTCTCTTGATTGTGACCAATTCTTTCAAAAATTTTGCATAAGTAGGTACTTGTCGGATGGCATCTAGAAAGGGAATATTAATTTTTAATTGCTTGAAAATCTCATTTATTCCTTCCACATCGCGATTTTTTCGTGGTGCCATCAATCTTTACGGGTACAGTGCTTTAGGAACAAAAATTTTCTTCTGTTCACTCTTTTCTTCTGTCGTTTCTTTTGCTTGTACTTTTTCTTCGATTTCTTCTTTCTCTTCAAATTTCTTCTCTCCATCAGACTCTCCCTCCTTCTTTAGCAACACTACTTTGTTATCGACCTGCTTTCTAGATCTCAACGTTGTGATCGCCCGAATTTTTTGTTGATTATCGTCTTGTGAGGAAGTTAGTGTTTGTTCAACAACCATCTGACCCCTTGGGTTAGAAACTGGTTGGCTAGAAAACGATCCTTTTTCTCTTTCACAGAGAAGAGTTGCCAATTGTCTAATTTGGGTCTCTATTTTAGAGATTGAGATGTGTGAGAATGGATAAGTTTCAACAGGTCCTCAGTAGAAGGAGTTTGTGTATGAGGACATTGGGCAGCATTTTTTAGTGGATTGTTAAATCCGAGTGGTGGAAATATTGGCACAAAATTTTATTGTGGTTGGTTTTGAAAACCTCCCATTGGTTGTGCAAACTGAAAATTCTGGTTTAATTGCCGTGGTTGCCCAACCTGATTTTGATTGTATTAAAATTGATTTGGATTATTGAACCCTTGCTGTTGAAATTGTCCTTGACCATAGTTTTGTTGTGGTCCTTGATTGAAATTTTGTTGGGGATAGAAGTTCGTCCCTTGTTTCATGGGCTGTGTTCTTTGATTATCTTGTTTCCACGAGAAATTTGGGTGGGTTCTCCAACTATTTGGGTTATTCTCATTGAAAATATTTTCTTGATTCTGCCCATAGTTATTCACAACATTTAGTTGTTCAGATGTGTCTTCATGGTACTTTTGCATTGAAGGACAGTCATCTGCTATATGCATTGGACTTGCACAAATTGAACATGGCTCAGGTTGTGTATTTATCATATGCACATTCTTCTTCAATTTCAATTCTTCCACTTGCTGAGTGAGGAAATCAATTTTACCCATCAGATCCGGAGAATCCTTTACTACGTATAGTCCTCCCTTCTTGGTTGAATTTCCAGCTTGATCACGAGCTTTGACTGGTTGTTCCCGAGTCTTTGTGAAATCCTAGTAATGGGAATCCTCGGCCAGCTTTTCTAGGAAACAATAAGATTTAGTTTCCTTGAGGCTCAGGAATCCTCCGCCATTCATTGACTCCACCAGATATCTATTTGATTGACTTAGTCCATTGTAGAAACACTGGACCAATCTCCACTTTGAGCATCCATGGTATGGACATTTGAGTAGGAGATTCATGAATCTATCCCAAGCTTCATAGAATCTCTCATCTTCCTCTTACGTGAAATCTGTGATTTCACGTCTGAGGGCATTCGTCTTCGCCATGGGGAAGAACTTTGAGAGAAACTTTTTAACCATCTGATCCCAGGTGGTTATGGATCCCGATGGTAAAGAATTTAACCAAGCTTTTGCTTTATCCTTTATAGAGAAAGGAAAAAGCGTAGCCTAACAGATTCTTCGCTGAAGTTTTGGTATACATATGAGCAAACTTCGACGAAGTCTTTAACGTGCTGGTATGGATCTTCTCTCTCCATGCCATGAAAGATTGGAAGGATTTGGATGACATTTGTACGGATTTCAAATCGGCCGCTGATCGATTTAAAGTGTAACCCTTGCAAGTGCACAAGATCTATTACAGTATGGCAAGAACAAAGGTGTCGAACCTACAGAGAAATCTTGAATTTTAATTAATTCTTTCAGGGATTTAAAAGCATCCCCAAGGAAGTACCAAGGGGCAGATTCGATTTACCAAAACTTTATCACTTTTTCCTAAATGCAGAAAAATAAATTAATCTAAATAACTAATTACCGATGAATCTAAGAATAATATTTAAATAAGATCAAGAAATATGCTACCCCAGATTTGTACCCCCCTTTCATTAAAGAATCATTCACACCATCATCATCATTCATTCATAAAAATGATTTGAAATAAAGTATGATCATCAATCCGGCATACCCTATCTAAAAACAATGACTCAGCCTATCATTGCGGTATGAGTCATGTAAGAAGCATAGCGTATCTCGTGATGTGTAGATCAAAACAATAAAAACATTAGACTATGGTATTAATCATAAATATGGGTACTTAACTGGGGATCGCATATTTCCCGATCTACTGATTTAGCGGCTCATCTTTGGTGTATGATCTCCTTGTTCATTTAAAGTCATTCCTCTTTTTATTTCTTCCAAAAATCTTTGGTTATAATGCCTTTTCCTAAATACAATCTATGAATGTAAAAGAAAGACAGTGCAAAGCCTAAGTACAATCTACCCAAATCAATCCCTAGAAGAAGGAGAAAGAAGAACTCTTGAAAAGATGCTCAGAGGAGTCTAAAACCAAAAATAATAATGAATAAACAATCCTCTAAAAGAAACTCTCTCTAAAAAATCTCTAATTATTTCCTCTAATTCCTCCCTCTAATTCCTATCTCTAATTCTTGCCTAATTTCCTTTCTTTTTAATTCCCCCTTTTTCGAAGTGTTTGATCCGCTTTAAATAGAGCCAAAGTTTCCCAGCCACAAAGGTGTTCCAACTCGAAAATTTAGGATCGATTAATTGACCCAATAGGGTCGATGCATCGACCTCCCAAATTTTCGTGAATTCCCGCCGAACTTTACATCAGACACTGCTTCAGTATTTTGGCCATAACTTTCTGTCCCGAACTCGGATTGAGGCGATTCTTGATCCGTTGGAAAGCCGATAGAAAGATCTACAACTTTTGTGTTTTAACAATTTTATAATTCGGCCGTCTTGAATTTCCAAATTGAGCTACAGGTCGCACCAAGTTCTCGATGACCCAAAGTTGCAGTGTTTTGACATTATTTTCAGAATTCTTGAGCTGTTTTCTGCACTTGGCTTGTATTTACCTGAAACACTTTAAATCTAATCATTCTTATCAGATAGCCTTCATCGGATAGCTAAATATAGGTATCTAGGGGTGAAATATCATCATATTTCACTACTCATCACACCCCCAAACCTACACTTTGCTAGTCCTCGAGCAAAGCAAACTAAAGAAAATAAATGTCACTTTCATAGGGAACACGATTGCACTTAGCATGTGCAACAAGCCTTTAAACCCCTAGGTGATCCCTAGTGGAGGAGTTGTGTCTCCTGAGGGTTTACAATGAAGTTACCCACAAACTTCCAAAAATTTTAAACCATCAGCAAAATTGAGTTTTCAAAACATGATTTTTTTTTAACATATATATTATTCAAAAATAAAAATATTAATTGTTTCAATATGTGAATCATCAATCTTAAATATTAATGTCATGTCAATCATGCTAGTATCCATTCAAATTAATCTAATGCTCAAATTATTAGACAACTCATCCATTCATGCCTAAACGTGAAGTGTGTGCATACCCAAACCAAGATTCATCCATCTCGGAACTAGTCCAAACGGAAAACCGTCGAATCTATTGTCTTGACTCAATCCTCACTTTAGGTATACTCTCGAAATAAAATCACTCCGATGATGGGTAAGCTTTCGCACATATGTGAGAGATCAATACAAAAAAAGCCAAAAGGTCTCACATGATAACTGAAACACGATGTAATCAATGAACAAAATCAAATCTCATAAGAACAGATGCTTGTATATCCTAAGTATGTCATATCAAGTGTCATAAGTATCATATATTTACTCTCCACAAGGCAGTTACCAATGCAAGATCAGATCATGAAGGTCTTTTATAGGGTTGTAATGGGCTCAGGAAAGGGTAAGAAAGAAAGAGAATTGAGATTCAAAATTTCTGAGAAATCAGAAAAGAAACAAACTTCTGATTTTTCTATTTCTCTTCTTTTTCTTTTCTAATCTCTCACTATTTTTCTCAATATTTTTCTATTTTTCTCAACTTTCTTTTTCTTTTGAAGCACCTCATATTTTTCATTATTTTTCACAATTTTTTTTTTTTCGCCCCCCTTTTTCTTTTATATTTTTGCCATACACTCTCAGTAAACACCACAACTCAGTATCTCTCCACTTACTCTCTTTTCATTCATTTTCATCTCTCGTTCCTAATTTCTCAGAAATAAGAAGGGTAAACCTAAATTTTTAGAAATGGTGAAGGGTTAAAGGTTAACGTGGCTTATCAAAGAATGTATAAAGGTAAATTTTCTAATAGGCTCAAAAGGGTACTAGAAGGATAAATTTATATGAGGTGGGGCATTTAAGCACAAACGAGCCAAAGATAGCCTTCAATCATGTCCTTAAAAGATGGTAACCTTGTCTATTTGTCTTGAGTAGATATACAGTACGTTCTAACACAATAATATGAATTTGATATCATGCAAAGTCACAAGTCAAAATAATATATATGAGATTATGCAAGATAATTCGTATTCAAAGAAAACTCCAAGTTTATGTATTCACTCATCAACGGATATTTGGCTCTAAAGCTTCCTGGGTTTAGTCTCCACTAAGAACCTAAGATTCACCGTTCAAAATAGTTCACCGATTTCTAAATCTTAGCTTGGTATAAGTGTAAAAATTCTAAGCATGAATATCAAAATTACCCACAAAATATCACATTAAGCTTCATTATCCTAGATACAAGCATTCAAAATCTGACATCGATATTCTAAAAATTAAATTCACATACATCATCAACTAAAGTTTGAAAACAATCGTAAAATAATGTGCATGATGACTTCAAAATAAAAAAAATTTCTTTTTTTTTTTTTTTTTTTTTTTGAAAATATAAGTGATGCAAAATAGATAACCATACCCCCAAACCTAAAGATTACAATGCCCTCATTGATTAAAATAAGTAGCTCACCCCCAAACCTGTTGAAAAGTACCTCAACACAAAGATCAGGTGCAGAGAATATGTGCATCAAATTGGAACATGACCAAAAATTTATTGAAGGGAATATGGTTACACTATTTTAGTGAATTAAAAACAACCTAAACTAAAAAAAACTAATATGCTAGAAATAAACATAAAAAAAAATAAATAAATAAATAAAATAAAATAAAACCTAAATCCTAAACTAAACATGAATCCAACTCTGTTAATCGTTGTTAGGCGGACCCATCCACCTAGGTTCACTTAAATTTATGTTCTTAGGCACAGGGAACAATTTCTCCCAAAGATCAAGGGAAAATTAATGAGACACCGCCGATTGTATGGATGGAGGCGGCGAGGCTAAAGTAGGAGATGGAGATGGGGGGGGACGGTAGCGGAACCACATCAATTATCTCGATATCAGTATCGATGCACAGTGTAGGAGATTTGGAACGTCTTACCTTCTTTCTAGATGGTTCTTTCCAGGAAGGAAGGATCATCGGATCGAGGTCGATGATTTCAACATTGCTAGGCGCAAAAGGGACCGTCCGAGGAGAGCGACGCTCCCGTTTTTTAGCAGTCTCCTCCATCCTTGATAACCGAGCTCTGGTAAGATAGAATCGGCGGGCTATGAGAAAGGTGTGCAAGAGTTAATGAAAAGTGAGCCTAAGGGTGAATATAAAATAAAGAAATTAAAATTCGAGTTTAAAATAAAGAATTTTTTTTTTTTTTTTTTTAAATTTAAAATTCGAATTTAAAATAATTTTTAAAAAAAAAAAAAAAAATTTTAATTCGAATTTCAAAAATAAAATTTAAATTCGAAAATTTAAATATAAAATTTAAATTTCAAACCTAAAGACAATCCTTCAAAATCCTATAAAATCTTACCTAAAAGAGAAAAAGAATGGAGAGAATAGAAAGATTCCTACAAAGCCTAAAGCAAGTAGTCCCACAAAAATTAATAACTAAATTTTAGAAAATCCTACAAAATATCTAAAAGAGGAAAATAAAGAAAATAAACTCCTAAAAAATTTAAAATAAGAAATCTTAAAAATCTAAACTTCCTAAAAGAACTCCATAAAAAAAAATACTTACCTAAGAGAGAAAAATAAGCGAAAGAAGATTTTGCAAAGCAAAAATTTAAAAATTGATTTTTTTTTTTTTTTTTTTTAAATCCGAATTTCAAAAATTAAAATTAAAAAATTAAATTTTAACCTAATGGCAATCCTACAAAATCTTATCTAAAAGAGAAAAATAAGGAAAAAAAATAAAAAATTCCTACATTTCCTAAGGAAGGTATCCTAAATTTATAAACTTCCTAAAAAATTAATAACTAGTTTTAGAAAATCCTAGAATATCTAAAAGAGGAAAATAAAGAAAAAGAATCCTACTAAAATAAGAAGTCCTAAAAACCTAAACTTCCTAAAAGGGTCCTACACAAACTTACCTAAAAGAGAAAAATAAGGGAAAGAAGATTTTGTAAAGCAGAAATCCAAATATTGATTTTTTTTTTTTTTTAAAAATTAAATTTCAAATTTTTTTTTTTTTTTTTTTTTTTTTAATTCGAATTTCAAAAATTAAAATTAAAATTTCAAGATTAAAATTAGAAATTAAAATTTTAAATCTAGTGGCAATCCTAAGAATCTTATCTAAAAGAGAAAAATAAGGGAATAAATAAAAGATTCCTAAATTTCCTAAGGAAGGTATCCTAAATTTATAAAGTTCCTAAAAAATTAATAACTAATTTTAGAAAATCCTAGAATATCTAAAAGAGGAAAATAAGGAAAAAGAATCCTACTAAAATAAGAAGTCCTAAAAACCTAAACTTCCTAAAAGAGTCCTATACAAACTTACCTAAAAGAGAAAAATAAGGGAAAGAAGATTTTGTAAAGCAGAAATCTAAATATTGATTTTTTTTTTTTTTTAAAATCCGAATTTCAAAAATTAAAATTCAAAATTCAAATTTTTTTTTTTTTTTTTTTTAAATTAAAACACAAAAAAAAATCCCTAACCGAATTAATCAAAATTTTGCCGATTTCCCCGGCAACGGCGCCAAAAACTTGATCGATTTAAAGTGTAACCCTTGCAAGTGCACAAGATCTATTGCAGTATGGCAAGAACAAAGGTGTCGAACCCACAGGGAAATCTTGAATTTTAATTAATTCTTTCAGGGATTTAAAAGCATCCCCAAGGAAGTACCAAGGGGCAGATTCGATTTACCAAAACTTTATCACTTTTTCCTAAATGCAAAAAAATAAATTAATCTAAATAACTAATTACCGATGAATCTAAGAATAATATTTAAATAAGATCAAGAAATATGCTACCCCAGATTTGTACCCCCTTTCATTAAAGAATCATTCACACCATCACCATCATTCATTCATAAAAATGATTTGAAATAAAGTATGATCATCAATCCGGCATACCCTATCTAAAAACAATGACTCAGCCTATCATTGCGGTATGAGTCATGTAAGAAGCATAGCGTATCTCGTGATGTGTAGATCAAAACAATAAAAACATTAGACTATGGTATTAATCATAAATATGGGTACTTATCTGGGGATCGCATCTTTCCCGATCTACTGATTTAGCCGCTCATCTTTGGTGTATGATCTCCTTGTTCATTTAAAGTCATTCCTCT
This sequence comes from Chloranthus sessilifolius, assembly GCA_021018995.1. Classification (NCBI taxonomy): domain Eukaryota; kingdom Viridiplantae; phylum Streptophyta; class Magnoliopsida; order Chloranthales; family Chloranthaceae; genus Chloranthus; species Chloranthus sessilifolius. The sequence continues at coordinate 22,990,070 of CM037597.1, read as the reverse complement.
TTTTATTTCTTCCAAAAATCTTTGGTTACAATGTCTTTTCCTAAATACAATCTATGAATGTAAAAGAAAGACAGTGCAAATCCTAAGTACAATCTACCCAAATCAATCCCTAGAAGAAAGAGAAAGAAGAACTCTTGAAAAGATGCTCAGAGGAGTCTAAAACCAAAAATAATAATGAATAAACAATCCTCTAAAAAAAACTCTCTCTAAAAAATCTCTAATTATTTCCTCTAATTCCTCCCTCTAATTCCTATCTCTAATTCTTGCCTAATTTCCTTTCTTTTTATGTAATATCCCTGATATTTTAACCTATTTTCGTTTACCTCGATAAGCGTGCCCAAAAATAATTATGATATTTTATAAGCTTTTTAGTTAGTTTTGGTTATGATGAGGGACATGACCAAAGGATTTAGTTATGAGGTGTGTACAAGTCAGGAAATCAACGACGTACACATTAACGTTGGTATTTGTGTTTAACGCCGGATGTTTTGCAAGAATAATTGGATAAGTTGTAAATAAAAATATCTAGATTTTTATTTAAAACTTTTATATTATAAGAAGAGAGAGGTTGCAAGAGAAGTTAGCTTCTCCCTCTCGTTGGAATTTAAGCCATTAAGCCTTGCATCTCTAATCTTTAGATCTAGAGAGTTTGAGAACTCCTCTTCCCATCTCAACCATTAATAAGCCTTGAGTTAGTATTTGGATCTGTTTGAACTACTGAAAAAGAAAGGAGATGAGTAAAGGGAGAAGTTCTCTTTAAATTTGTCGTGGCTGAGGCAGTGACCACCTCCATAGGAAAAATGAGCCGATTGAATTTTTAAACCGTTGATCTTGGAAATTTGTTCCGGTGCGGGAATTAGTGCAAAGGGATCAACGAATTAAGCTCCAAGAAGTATGCCTTGAAACCTCCTTATGCAAATTTGTTGGATTTTTGTTAAGAAATTAAGTTTTGGATTCAATAGAAACGATGGAATGGCTGTGTAGAAAATAATGGAAAAAGAATCCGGGCATATTAAATTAATGACCACAGAGTTCGGGAAATTAATTGTTGATTTCAAAATCGACTGTCGAAATTGGAAATCGACTGTCGAATTGGAAATCGACAGTCGAAAATGAGATTTTAAGACTGTAACAGAGTTCTGAAATTCGATGGTCGAATTCTGTCCAGCTTCTGGCTTTTAGATTTTTGATTGGATTTTTGTTTTGTGAGCCTTTGGGTTAATTTTTGGGTTGTATATTAACACTGAGGGTGTTAATATATGTAGGTTTGGTCAATTGAGAGTCCTTGGAGAGGACTGCTTGTTCATGCTTTTGAATTTGCTTGGTTAAGGTAGGGGAATCCTAATCATTATTTGCATGAATTATAAGCATAAATTGTCATAAATCATGTTATTTTTAGAAGCATGAAATATAGAAATTTCATTATACACAGTGAAATTAAAAACTTTGAACATATGATACAATCCGAAAATTTGTAAACCTTATCATGAATAAGAATCATTGGAAATCAGAACCTCAGTTAACTTTTGAATCAGAACTTCGAATCAGAACTTTGAAAAATCAGTATATGATATGAATAATAAACTTGGATATGTGTTAGCATTTGCATTTGATTTTGGGTTCATAAGTACGATGCCCTAGATTCTACCAACCGTGTTGACGGTAAAACTTTGGCGCAAGTTTCCCTCATAGCGTAGGGGTTTGTTGCATTTTCGAAATGGGTTCATGAACGACGATGGTCAGTAGGGTCTTCCCATCGGTCACGTAGTCTACTCTCATGCTATAGGAAATTTGGGAGATAAAATTAAGTTATAAATTTAAGACAAGAAGCATGCTAAATCAGAACATTTTGAACACTTTAGATTTTATGATCAGTTTTGACTCAGGATTAGAACTGGAGATTTAATTTGAAAAGCATCATTGAAAAATCATATTTGATCCGATTCCGTCTTTTGAAAACCTTTACTTATAAGAAATGCAAATAGATCTGTCTTCCCCTATTGAGCTTGGTACGTTAGCTCACCCGACTATACGTCATAAAGTGAGACTGACCTTGGGTCAGAGGATCCGGAGGACTCCGATTATATTCCCGATGAGGATTTGGATATACCAGCTGAGGAGTTCTTCCCGTGATCTTAGATTTTCTATTTTTGGTATTTTGTCTGGATATTATTTTGGATTGATGAGCCTTAGGCTATTATTTTTTATCTTTTGATATCACTCGAGGAACCATTATTGTGAACCTCTATTTTAGGTGATCGGATTGGCCATCACCGGTGGTTCCTTTTGGTTCCTCACAGTGATATATCTAATTTTTGTTATATGAAGCTTTTGTTTTTGGATTAACAATGTTGCTTCTGTCTTTAGACCTTTGTTTATGTTGCCGACTTCTGTTTGTTACGGCTTATTGAGAAATCAATAAGTTGATGAACCGGCCTTTCCTATACCTTAGGGATTGGAAAAGTCGGGTCGTCACATTTTAATTCCCCCTTTTTCGAAGTATTTGATCCGCTTTAAATAGAGCCGAAGTTTCCCAGCCACAAAGGTGTTCCAACTCGAAAATTTAGGGTCGATTAATTGACCCAATAGGGTCGATGCATCGACCTCCCAGATTTTTGTGAATTCCCGTCAAACTTTACATCAGACACTGCTTCAGTATTGTGGCCATAAATTTCTGTCCCGAACTCGGATTGAGGCGATTCTTGATCCGTTGGAAAGCTGATAGAAATATCTACAACTTTTGTGTTTTAACAATTTCATAATTCGGCCGTCTTGAATGTCCAAATTGAGCTACAAGTCGCACCAAGTTCTCGATGACCCAAAGTTGCAGTGTTTTGACATTATTTTCAGAATTCTTGGGCTGTTTTCTGCACTTGGCTTGTATTTACCTGAAACACTTTAAATCTAATAATTCTTATCAGATAGCCTTCATCGGATAGCTAAATATAGGTATCTAGGGGTGAAATATCATCATATTTCACTACTCATCAGCCGCCAGGTGTGGCGGGATATACAATGCATGATGGGGTATTTGTAGTGATTGGAGAAAATAGTTCTCTCAATGTTGGTTCTTTCTCTTGTCCTTGTTCGATTTGTCCATTAATATTGTCAGTCATAATGACTTCAGTGGATGATTCACTTGAAAATTGTCGCCTTGATCTAGCATCCTTACGATTTGACCGGTAAGCACGTTCGACCTCAGAATTTAAAGGCTCTAAAGTTCTTTCTTTAGAACACCTAGTGTGCATGCACATGACGCGCAGAGTGGAGGTTTCAGGAAAGAAAGATATTATTTTTTGTTTTTTTTTTTTTTTTTCTAAATTTTCGCGGATATTTTTTTTGGAGTCGATTGATCAATACTCAAAATTTTATTACACAGAACAGAATTAGTGCGAAATTCTTTTTTCTTTTTTTTCTGAGTCGATTGATCGCAGATTTAGCTCGATTGATCGACCAAAAATTTTTTCTTTGATTTTTCACCCTTTTTTTATTTTATTTATTATTTTTTTTTTTCAAAGTTACTAACTTTAAACCTACAAAGATTCTTAGAATTAATTTTCTATTTCCAAAAAAAAAAAAAATTAATTTTCTACGCCCAAGTCCCTGGCAGTGGCACCAAAAACTTGATATACTTTTTAATTGTGATATTTTACTAGCAAGCGCACGAATCAGATTGTAGGTAGTGGGTGCGGAGTACGAGATCGTTCTCACGAAGACTAATTTAGAAGATCTAAAAAGATGAAACAATAACTCAAGAAATCTACCAAGATCTAACAATACCCTATCAATATTATGATTTAGGTGATTTTATGAGATAAGATAATTACTGACTACAAAATAAAGTTTAATTGATAACTCAAAAATAAAGGTAGAAATAATTGATAATTTAGAAATAAAGGTAGAGATGAAGATACTAAATCCTCCTATCTTTAGTTTGTTCTTCCCGTAATACAAATCTAAAGATTAAACTTTGAGATACACCATTGAAAAGCATCTTTTATGAAAGATAAATGGTCAAAACCCGAATAGGTTCCACATTGCATCCCTGCAATCAGAACTAAATTTCAGAGATAATTTCTATATATAGATCTGGGATCAAGAGCATGACTCGGCACACTTGATCTCATATTACAAATAAAAATCATCCCCAAAGTGGGTAAAAAATTTCAACAAGAATACCATCATAGATCTGAGATCAAAGGCATGACTCAGCACACTTGATTTCAGATTAGGGAGTAAATAAGATAAAATTACCATTACAGATCCAAGATCTAAGGCATGACTAGGCACACTCGATTCCAGATCATAATCGTAAGTAAATCCACACGATAAAAATAAAAAGATCATATAACAATGATTGGGGTAAAATTATTGTCACAGATTTGAGATCCAGGGCATGACTCGGCACACTTGATCCCAGTTAGTGGCGGGAATTTCATCCGTTCGTGATAGCATAATAACCATAAAATAAAATCTCAAAGTTTAATCTTAGATCCATACTATTAGAAGTACATCCCTCGGATGGGAATCATTAGATCCCCATCCCTAAGAAATTAGCCACACATATTGTAATTAAATGACATAAAAAAGTAATAAATGAAAATTAACATTCATCTAATTAATTAAAAATACCTCAACCTTCAATAGCAATTTCTTGATCCAAGCTTAATCCACAAGTATAATGATCTTTAGAAATGAAATTAAAAATACTCTCCACTAATCTCTAAATTTAAACTAGGAATTAATTGAGCAAAAATAATATTCTCTCAAGAAAGGAATGCTAAAACAAGAAGGTAAAAGAATAACAAAGCTCTCAAAATAAAATCTCTATCTCTGCGTGTGTATTCTCTATGAAAAATAAAAAATCCCCCAACGTGTTGTTTGTTTTGGCTTTAAATACTCTCCAAGTCTCGCAGCTTCCTAACCCGAACTGTCATGGTCGATCATTCGACTAGAGGAAGTCGATCGATCGACTCCCTATAAATCTGCATTAGAAGTCTTTTCCGTCTCAAACTCCATCATTTCGGTCGATCGATTGACCGACCTTCCCAGATTTCCGTGAGCTTTGGCCCAACTCTCCATCAGATACTGCCTCGATATTTAGCAATAACTTTCTAATCTGAACTTAGATTGATATGATTCTTATGGCATTAGAAAGATGACAGAGAGCATTACAACTTTTGTGTTTTAGCTATTTCACGAATCTGACTCCTTGAAGGTCCAAATTGAGCTGCAAGTCACACTAAGTTCTCGATGACCCAAGGTTGCAGTGTTTAACATTATTTTTGGAATTCTTTGGCTATTTTATGCATTTGGATTGTATTCACCTGAAACACTTCAAATCTAATAATTCTCATCAGATAGCCTTCATCGGACGGCTAAATGTAAGTATTTAGGAGTGAAATATCATCATATTTCACTACTCATCAATGTTCTTACTTTCCAATGGAAGATGTTAGGAAAGTTTATACATGGAATGTCTTTCGTAGATTTCAAGAAAAATTGAGGAAAAAAGATAAATGCATCGCACAAAAGATGAGTTAAGAAGGTTCCGTTTGCGAGTATTGAGTCAGCATGTTCGGGGAAAAAGATGGCAACTCCACAGTAAGTATTGATAAAGTGAAGCAATTGCATACTGTACTTTTAAAAAAATTGAATTCAAAGGGTTATTGTGTAGGCATATTCTCAGAGTATTCCAAATAGTAAATCTTTTAGAAATCCCACAAAGATACATTCTTACGCGATGGATGCTAAATGCTATATATAGTCAATCTCAGCCTATTAAGGGGGAAAGTAGTGATGATATGGAATGTGACAGGAGGGTTGAAGTTTGTTGATTATACTATAAAATCAAGGGAACATTATACTCTTATAATGCCCTCTATGGAAAGCTTATTAGAGAAACTTGAAATCCTTCATAAATCAATTGAAAAAAGGGAAAGTGAGAATGTACAAAAGGATAAGGGATTTGGTGTGCTCCCCGAACAATTAAATTTTCGTGTACACGATCCACCGCATGCACACACGGTTGGTAGACCGAAGAATATGGAAAGAATACGTTCGAGTATAGAAGAAAATCAAGATATAAACAAGAAAAAGACTTGCAACTATTGTTCATTAAAATGCCATTTTATATTTCTACTTGCCCGAAAAAAAAAGGTAATGACCATATATGTGTTCAATCCATTTTTCAAGCTATTAAAGTTAGGTTAAGTATGCAATATTTTTAAATTTTTATTTTTGGTGTATTTCAAGAAGATGCAGCTAGCAAAAGTACTTATCTCGGAAGGGAGTGTCCATGCAAAAATCTCACAAACATTAACTTGACAAGGTAGTACTTATTGCCCTGTTTCAACACGTTTCGATGTTTGTATATGTTCCTTTATTTCCTATCTCTCTCTATGTAGGTTGCGACAATCTTCTTAGTGGTTCTCATAAGGTAATGAGATTCATCAATTTAAGATAGGAAGGTGTACATTGCTTAGTTTATATTATTTATTTTGCTATATATAGTATTATTTTCTTAAGGTCGTGCTATCATTTTAAAATTTTCATAAATTTTCATGCCGCAGAGGATAACTACTGATTTGAAATTTCTTATCCAATTTGTTCTGCAGATCTATTTGTAAAAATTTTAAGTGTTGCACTTATTTTGAGAATGTCTATCATAAGTTTGGTGTTATGTGAGAGAAGTCCCTTTATAATAAGTTCGGTTTGAGAGTTCCAAACTGGTTCTTCATGATTCAAAGATATCATTTACTATTTTAAAATATTAAAACATGCAATTTTCACAGATCCAATCTTTCTTACAGATGCTTTAATATTATGAGCTAGTATGTCTGATAGTATGATTTTATGACTTGGTGCTATGTGAATAATTTAGACTACAGGTGGGAGTAATGGAGGTTGAGAGAAATGATACTAGCATTGAATAATGAAACGCTAGTATGCTTGTAAGTACGATTTCACCTGGGCTTCATCGAATTGCTTCATTGTAATATCACTTAATTGTGTTCTAACAATAGTCGTTACTATGGATCTTGTAGGAGTTTTGCATTTGAAATGGAGTAGACACTGGGTTGAAGAGCCAAACAGGCAAATATATGCACTAGAGCTAATTTGCATTAGCAATGTGGTGTCTATTTCATTTATCCGGTTCCTCAACGCAACCCAGAAAAGACTGATTAGAATCACACGGCTCTGTGCTATCATGTTCATTGAGATTTGTCTTACATATATGGATTTGTCTTACGTGGCACCTTTTCTATTGGATACTTTGATCTCTAGAATTGATTTGGTGATTCACTGTCTGATTTGGGCAGGATGTTAAAACTATTTTTGTAAGATTAATTGTAAGAGACTTGTTATTTTTGAATTTGAACTGATTTAATTAATTACTTTGTAGCTATTGTTTTCATTTTTACTATGAAGGTTGGTAGCAAATTTCAAGAAATGATAAGTGAGTGATGTAGTTTTTGTTGCATGAAAGGGGTATGTACGTTATAAAACGGATGATACCATTGGATGTCAGCATATTCACGTTGTTAGTACTAAGTCTGTACATGTGATACAACAACCAAAGGTGTTAAAATGATGGTGCCTCCCATACTATTAGTTTGTTTGTTTTAGGATTCATGATCAGTTGGTGCTACTTTGGTATATAATAGAAATATTCTAGAGTAGCACCTTATGATCTCCTAAAAACCAAGCAGATTGAGTTGAAAGTTTGGAGCGAGTCATAGTAGCGCAATGTGAAGTCGTGATCTCGTATAGTATCTTCTAAAACTACGACCATCATGATGAAGTACTCTATCTTAGGCTATTCAAAGCATATGCATGAGTTCCAACAGGGTGACAGATTTCATTGCCAACAATTTTAAATTCATTGGAATTAACTAATTCTCAAGTAAATATATAAAAATAGCTAAGTTTTCTGGAATCAGGCTTTATTATTTGACCTGATTGATTCTGATATATAGTCTCTTAATAAATTACATATAATATTGTGAAGCTTCTAGTGTTATCACTTAACAAGATTGTGGAATCATTAACTGTGAAATGCAATCGAAAATTGACTCTTGAGAAACTTTATGACCCTATAAACAATCGGGATCCCCTTTTCTCTAGATTAGTGGCATAGAAGACTAATCCATAAGCTTGACCATTGTGGAGATTCAATGTCTTTACACTTTTAACCCAGCATCAATGTGTAGTTTTGCATTATATATGAGGGTGCAAACAAGTGAGGTGGACAAAGACTCAAACTCAATTGCTAAAAGGGTTATGGGGCCAAACGTTTGAATCAGGTGGAAAGAGCCTAAAACCCAATTGATTAAAGTGTGTGTAGGCATAATGGCATCGACAAGTCAAACCAGATGCCCTCCATGTCAAGGCTACCGCCTTTAAAGTGTTATATTTATTATTAATATAATAAATATTTTAATAATTTAAAGAAAATAAAATTTTATTTTGATTTCTTAGTTTTGGGTTGGGTTTTAGGCAATAGATATTCTTAAGTTTTATATGCAAATAAATAGTCTCACATTAGTAAAAGTAAAAAATGCTTAGGCTATATATAGAACCTTTCACCTTCTATTATTGTTTGACAATAAGAAGAGAAGAGTGTGCCTAGTGGCGAGCCGGCGATTGGCGTTTAGGCGCATTGGCGCTTTAGGCGCGCACGCACTTTGCACTTTGCACGTGCGCATCTTTGCAAGGAAAGGTTTGACTTTTTGACCAGATAGATCCAATGGTCAAATTATTGATGAGCCGGGTCGGGCCTAATGGGCCACTAATCAGTGGGTCAATTCGGTTCTATTGGGCCAAACGGATTGGTCAAATGTTGACCGTTGGACCCAACCATTTCAGACACATATTTAGCTTTAAACTACATTGTCACAGGCATGAGTAAAATTATCTGAAACATTAAATGACTGTTGTGAGAACATTAGAGGACTGATATCAGACAATAAAGTATTTATGTGAGACAGTATATGACTGATATCAGATACATATTTAGCTTTAAACTACGTTATCACATGCATGAGTAAAGTTTTCTAAAATATTAAATAACTATTGTGAGAATATTAGAGGACTGAAATCAGACAATAAACCTTGAAAAGTGACAATAAAAAATATGTAAACCAGTAGCAACTTTCTTAAAGAGGAAAAGTCGTTTAACAAACATAAAGGTTTATATATTTCAATCCCTTACTATAGCAGATAAATATGATTTTTATATTGGTAAATCAACAGAAGCCAATGGCTCTAGTAAAAATAGTTTGTGTTTCACCGTATCAATATATGCTAATGCATAGTGGCTTTTGGTCGGACTGTAAAGAGTACAAAGCAACTTCATAAGCAATAAGATGAGTGATTAATAAACGCGAAATCAATCGATATTTTGGGTAACAGTCTCATATGAGTCTTCTATAAAAAAAATAAATATTAAAGTCTGATATGAGTCTGACAAAAGAATGATATGAATCTTATATTCTATAAACCACAATTGTGCAATCTGATATAAGTCCTATATGACACTTATATAATTTTTTTGTAATCGTAAGACAAACTTACTATCTTGCATTAGTCTGCCTTAGAGTTAAACAACGGGCTGAAAAAGAAAGACGAACTAGAGATGTCTTAAAGAAACATTGAGCTAACAAATGGACATTACATTTTTATAAAAGATTAATCAAGTCTTAAAGAAACAATGGGCTAACAAATAGACATTACTATCCTATAAAAGACTAATCATGACTTAAAAATAACATGATCTATAATAAAATCTTAATCTATAATGGAAGCATGTAATATAAATAAATCGCCATGTAATAATAGACTGACCAAGACTTGATAAAAAAATTTATAATTTTTTACAAATAAATAAAAATCATAAGCCTGACTCCTAAATATTAAGGTTTTACCTATGTAAAACTAGAAAATGATTAAAAAAACTAATTTTTATCTAAATATTTATATTTTCAGAAGATTAAATAATATATTTTCATTAGAACAAACCAAAATTAAAAGACTAAGCCCAAAGATTATTCCATGCATATAAAACTAGAAAATGATAAAATATTTTTTTATATAATTTTTGTATTTTTGAAATATTAAATTTTGCATTATCTTCCAAACAAATAAAAATTAAAAGCATAAATCCTAAAGATTAGAGTTTTACACGTGCAACAAAAATATACAAGTAGTGACATGAGATTTAGGGTTTTGATTAGTTGAATATAGACAAATTTAGAGTCGCGGGCTAACAAATGGACATTACAGTCTTATAAAAGATTGATCATGACTTAAAGGGCGTAGTCCATCTAATGAAAGCATGTAATACAGATAAATTGTCATGTAATAGTAGACTGTTCGTGACTTGATAATTGTTTATTATTTTTTTACAAACAAACAATAATTATAAGCCCGAACTCTAAAAATTAGAGTTTTACACATGCAAAACTAGAAAATGATAACAAAAAAAAATTATCTTGATTTTTGTATTTTCAAAAAATTAAATATTATATTTTCATTCAAACAAATAAAAATCAAAGCCTAAGCGCTAAAGATTAGGGTTTTACCTATGTAAAAAATATATACAAGTGGTCACATGAGATTTAGGATTTTAATTAGTCGAAAATAAACATATACTAAAAGTCATGGGCTAACAAATGGACATTACAGTCTTATAAAAGGCTGATTATGACTTGATAAAGACGTTTATATTTTTTTCACAAACAAACAAAAATCATTAGCCTAAACCACAAAGATTATGGTTTTACACATGCAAAACTAGAAAAATAAGTATCACATTTTCATTCACACAAACAAAAATAAAAAATCTAAACCCTAAAGGTTAAGGTTTTACAAATACAAAATATACATACAAGTCCAGTGACGAATCTCCATAGCTCTAAGGGTTTAAACTCTAACAAAAATCATTAATACTTCTAAAGATTACGTTTTTACGGGTTTAAACCCTAAAGATTATGATTTTCTCTGCAATTCATGGAATCGGCGACAAAGACTATGAAGACCACGCGAGAACCAATGACGAAGAAGAAGATGAGAGAGTGGATCGTTGTTGTGACTTTCTCTGCAATGCCTGGAACCGGCAACACTGACAATGCGAGAATCGATGAGGAAAAGATGAGAAAGTGGATCATCGTTTGACGAGCAACAAGAACCATGAAGGAGAAGATGAGAGTGGATCATCGTTTGACGAACGGCGAGAACCGATGACGAAGACGATGGGTGGTGCAAAGGTTGATAGAGAAATAAAAGTTGTACGAAGGTCAGATTGTAAATGACAAGAGTTTAATATAACTGAGGAGGATAGTTTAGTATTCCTCTATTTTAAAATTATAATTGGGGGCAAGGTATTTTTGGTACTATCATATTTTCTAAAAATTGCAATTGCAACAATGTAATACCCACGTGCTTATTTCGTTTTAAGTAGAAACCTAAAAAAGTGAAAAGTTTAAGGGTCTTAGACCTTGTTGGGTCATTTCATGAAGTTGAGTCCCCGGTGGGTAAATAGGGGGATAGTTGGGACCCCATTGAGTAATTAACTCTTTTATTTATAAAATGTTTGGTCTAGTTGGATTTCATATCCCAACATACTCTTTGCCCGACCCAACCCATAAATTGGATTGGACGGGTCTAATGTGACCCAACCCATAAATTGGATTGGACGGGTCTAATGTGAAGATGACTTGATCTGTTAACAACCCTAGGTGTGACCTAAATTGTTATGTGGTCGGTATCACCTCGCCAAAAATATCAATATTTTCTTTTACAGGCTTATAGTCATAACCATCTTTTAAAATATTAATCATATCTGACACATATCGGCCACTGTGTATCAAATTAGGCTTCATCTGATATGTTTTCACCCCACACGATTCCAAATGGATATAAATTTCATTATGTACTAGCTGATATTTTTACCATATCGGTTCATAACGGCCAATATGCATATGATATGAAAAAATAATTATATCAAAAATGTCTTTTGGGAAAAAATAATTTGTATTTTCAAATGGTATTATATATTTTTTTTAAAATGGTACTTTAATATTGGCCAATTTGCTTGATATGTATTTAGATATATCCGGTACGTATCAGCTTGGGACCTGTATGAAAGTGGTTTGGACATGTTTATCGGAGGCATGAAGCAAACCTTAAACGACCGGTTGAGAAGCTACAAGCACACGGAAGAAGTATGAAAGAGTAGGGTTGTGCATTATTTGGACCAAACCTACCAAACCAACCGAATTGGACCGAACCGCCGGGTTTGGTCCGGTTTGGACGAGTACCGGTTTGGGTTTGATTTGGAAAAAAGGAAAACCGAAAAGTTTGGTTTGATTTCGGTTCCAAGCCTCCCCAAGCGGAAACCGACCGAACCGAACCGAATGTAGTTTGCGAGTGTATATATATAGTTGGGGGTTTTGATTAATTTTAAAGGACATTTAAGTAAATTACATATTTTTATATAAAACCCTACCCTTGTCTTTAGCCTATTCCTAAATCCTAAAGCAGAAAAGTAGAACTTATAGGAAAACCGAAACTGATCGAACCAAACCAAACCGAATGAATCGAGTTGGTTTGGTTTAAGAGTTGGACGGTTTAGTTTGGTTTGAAAATCTAGAAACCGATTAGGACTGGTTTGGTTTGTGATTTTGGTCCAAAACTGACCAAACCGAACCGAATACACCCCTAGAGAAGAGGAAAACTAGTGAAAACTTGAAGGAAAGCTGCCAAAATGGATAGGAAGGATTGCAAAGTTATACAGAGCTTAGTCCTTTTCAAAAATGAGTTGAGAAATGATAGGGCACACAAAGCCAACCTCATCGACATATTATAAGGCTATGATGATGATGATGATGATGATATGTTAAAGAGTTTCCTTTCTTAAGCTAAACGCAGCCCCATATGAGAATACCACAGAGAAAGAGGGACATTTTATAAGAACCCTCACCAAACTATTAAAATTTGCAAGAACACTGTATTAGCAGGATTTATGCCTTGCCGTAATTATCTAAACTTAAAGACGAATTTTTATGACCTTTATTCCCCTCTTAAAACGACTTGAGGTGACACCAATGGTCACATGAAGTTAGTGCACTTTAATGCATTACAAAAATACCATTATCCATTTTTTACTCTTACTTTTGGGAAATTTTCAGGATTGCCCTGTGAGATTTACCTCTTCCGTCGTAGACTCTATAGTTATACCTTTCCGACAACTGACCAGATTTAAGTCAGGCCAATTTCAGCTAACAGAAAAAGTCTCAAATACCCCTTCTTACATTTTTATCGTTCTACATAGTTTAAAATTTTTAAAAATTATATTTTTTTATATTTATGCTATGTGAAGCAACATTTATGTTGTCTAATTTGAAGGCCACAATATAAATATCAATAGTGTCAGAGATTGACACGAAAAAAAGGCGACTCTTTAACAAAAAAAATAAAAATTGATTGTCTATGCAATCGTTGATTGCCTTTACAGTCTTTTTTTTTTTTTTGTTAAAGAGTCGCATTTTTTTCGTGTCAATCTTTAACACCATCGATATTTATGTTGTGGCCTTCAAATCAGACAGCATAGGTGTTGCTTCACATCGCGTAAATATAAAAAAGTGTAATTTAAAGAATTTTAAACTATGTAAAACGATAAAAAGTGTAAAAAGAGATATTTGAGTCTTTTTGTGCTAGCTGGAACTGGCTCGATTTGGAGCTGGTTAGTTTGGTGAAAGGTCAAATTATAGTATCTCTGACAGAAAAGGTGAATCTGACAAGATCAATCTTGAAAATTTTCCTTTACTTTTCCATTACGATAAATGAAAAAAGTAAAGTTTCTTTTTTGTAAATAGTAAAAATAAATCAATTGTTATTTTCATTCAGGGTTATTTAAGTTATTTTTGTTTATTATAGGAGCATATTATTATTTGATCATTAATTAGTAATGAAAAAGGACACTCTTGGTATTTTAGATTTTAATTATTGACTAGTAGTTATTGACAGTTTATATAGTTAGAAGTTAGAACATAGCCCTTGCTGATACTAGTAGTTGAACAGGGATCTCGCAAAATTTCAATAGCTTGGCTAGGGATCCAATGAATATTAAAAAGAGAAAGTAAAAAGGGCCCCGTAAAACCGACGCAATACAATCTTCTTTAATTTTACTATTAGTTTAGAGGCACAATGTTCTTATAATAATTGATTAATGTGTAAGCAAATAATTCTAATAATAATTAAGAAAAAAATTAATTCATTATAAATCATTCATACCAAATCTCAAAATAAGTTCACTTATAATGATTGGTGCAAAAATAAAAAAATTGAGAATTATAAAAATAATAAATTATTAAATACATTAATATATATATATATTAGTTCATTGTCTTTAAATAAGAAAATAACTGTATTAGATGAATTGCATTTATTAATAATTTAAAATCATAAAAATAATATAAAATATGATAAAGCATGTATTACAATAATTGAAGTTCAAAAAGTTTGAAAAATAAAAAAATTTGATGAATCAAGCAAATATTCAGCAAAAGCTAAGCATACCATCTATACAATTTTTCCAAATAGATTAAGTCGCCGAATTTTTTAAATTACATTGCTCACTGTATATAAACAAGAAACTGATGTCCCGAGCCATCAAATTTCATGAAACAAAGCATTTTCAAATTTCAAGTCCTTATAAAACCTTTGATAATGTTTTTTTATTTTATAATATAAGGTGTCCCAAATTTACACTTGAACTAAGTCCCTACCGTGTGACACCGTTCTCACTAAACCATTAACATTTCACAATTTACGCATCTTACGTGGCAACCGTTCGTTACAGAAGAGGAGTAGCTTTGAACCCACAACTTTGACAGCTTTTGATTTCACGAAACTCTTCAATTGTATAAAATTAATTTTTCATCAATGCATCATCTCAGCGATACTAATTATTAAGTAAAATGATAGTTTTAAAGAGTAAAATAAGTGTAGTACATAATCTACCCATATTAATTATTTACAATCATAAAAAATAATTTGAAATATGATTAAATCATGTATCTTTCTTTCTATAATAAGAGATTAAACCATGTATCATGAATGAACTCATGACGATAAAAATGCTAACAAATTTGAAGATTCATTAAATTTAAAATTTTCAAAGAATTGACTAATCAAGCCAACATTCAATAAAATGATCAAGACAGTAAAAATTTTCAATTGAGGGTGGGGTTGTTGACATCCTTTTGTCCGGTGGAGAACACATTTTCTATCATAAAAAATTGTTGCCTGCCTTGAATTATGTGATGGAGATGGTGTTTTGTCCCAATCTTTATAGAAGAGATCTTGAGATTGTGGGGCACCTATCAAAGGAACGGTTATATATTGGTTCCGAGTGGCACAGATTCCCTAAATTGACTGTGATCATAAGCGCACCATGAAAAAGGGTTCTCATCATTTTTTAGAATTTGTGCCACATGTATTCATACATCTTACTATTTATACTGTGCTATAATTTTAATAAGATAATATATTGTATGTAAGATGGGGACGAAAAATAATCTCCATTGCCTATTTTAAAGCAATTATTAATTTTCCATGATTGAAAATTATATATTCTTCACCGGAAAAATGAGTGTGAATAACCGCACATTAATTCCCAGAATTCTTTACACAGCGAACCACCTACCAATCGGAGCAACGTCAACGTTTTAATACATTATCTCACCAAATTCAGTGCCACCATGTTACACCGAACCCGTCCTGTAGACAACAAATAAAAAATGAATAGCCAAACCAGAACCTTTCAAAGTCCACCGGCCCCATCCCATTGAAAAATCTCCAAAACCCTAAATTCCTCTCTTTCTCTCTCTAAAACCTCCCCTCTTTTTTCTCTCTCTAAAAGTCATGACAAAACAACTCTCCAACACTACTTCTCACACATAAAACCCGCCTCTCTCTTTTTCTCTCTCTCTTAAACAAACAACTTATCGCTTCTGTTCTCTCTCCCAACACTGAATTCTCCGAGTCTTTTTCCCTCTCCTCTTTAACCCAACCATGAGAGCCCAAATCCCTAGACACCCATTTCTGCGTCAAACGCCACACATCATCCCTAACTCATACTCTCTCTCTTAGGGTTTCTCTCTCCAACCCCATCAAAATGGAGAAATCCACAAACACCATAACCTCCATCGCCTCCTCAAGCGCACCCACCACCTTCGTCCAAGCCGACGCCACCACCTTCCGAGACCTCGTTCAAAAACTCACCGGCGCCGCCGACGACGACAATTCCGAGAAGCTCCCGATAACCCTTCCAGCGAGATTCGCCGGTCGATCAATTTCCGGAGACGTCGGCGGGCCACGCCGGTCGGCGTTCAAGCTCCAAGAGAGGAGAAACAACATGAGGAAGCTCGAAATCAAACTGGGTCTGACATCCCTCCGGAGCTCCGGCGGGTTCTCGCCGCGTCACGCGGCCGCTGGGGCCTCTCCGATTCAAAGTCCGGTGACTCCGCTCGGATCTGACCGTCTGTTTTCCGGCCAATATTCAGGGTCCGGCAGCGACTCGCCGTCGCCTGTGGTATCGGAAGAGGAGAAAGCGATCGCCGAGAAAGGGTTTTATTTACACCCATCGCCGTTGAGTACTCCGAGAGGTTCGGATCCGCCGGAGCTTTTGACCCTTTTCCCGCTGAGATCTCCGAAGCAATCTGGTGATCGATGAAGATTTCAAGATGGGTATTTTTAGATTTTAATTTTAATTTGAATATTTTTTTCAGTTTTGAGATGATTAGCACCATCATGGTGATCCGTGCTTAGCAGCACCATTATGGTGCTGGGCATCACAGGCTGTGACAAGATTGGTGCTGTGTAGACCGTCGATTTCCTTCGGCGATACCAACAGGCGATAGTGCTCTCAGCCTTTTTATCACCTTTTTTTTTGCTCTTTTCATTTTTGAATAAATAAGTGTTGTGAGACTTATAGGAATGGTGATGTCTACGATCTTTTTTTGGCTCTGAAGAGGAGCATTGTGTTTGCGTCTTACATGGGATATTTACCGAATTGGATGGTTGAGTATCGTGCGGTTCGTATGTGATTTTTTTTTTTTTGAATAAATTCTAAATAGAATTTTAATTTTTTCATTTTCGTAACTGTTTTTTTTAATGAAATAATGGCTCTGAGTCTCCTGACATTAGTAACAACGTTCGGATCCAATTATTGGGCAAGGGGTTAATTCGTTTCAGTTCTGATAAATGGCTGAAAGCCGATGGAGAGTATTTGGCTTGTTTTCCATTATACGAATTTTATCCAATATTCGAAAAAATTCACAGACTATTGTGACAGTGCTCATAACCAACATTGAAATGGTGTGTGTTTTTTTTTTTTTTATTTCTTTTTTAAGAGACATTGAAATGGTATTTAAATGATCTTTTGACTGTTATATTAAACTTTTGACATTTTACACTATTAAAGTGTGGTTTACTATGCATGTGAAGCTAAGTTAAATTATCGCTGTATACTTGGATTTTATGCGATTTTAGTTTTTTTTAAATAATTTTAAATATTTTTATTTTTGAAACTTCTAAATTTTTAAATGAAAAATGGGTTTGAACTATTACACCGTTAAATTTAACTTTTGATATTTCACACCATTAAAGTGTGTGTGATTTACCATGTGTTCCATATGGCTGATCAATTATGTATCATTGAAGCTAATCAATAATGTATTATTGAAGCGGGAATCAATTATTTTAACATGTCTAGCGCAAAGAAGACTGTTTATAAGTGAATGTGACCCATCATCCGATTGGTATAACAGGGAGGGGTTCTTCACACCCAATTTTCCAGTGAAGCACACTCTTTCACAGGTAAAAACAGTTGACTCTCTTGCATTTCATAATGGAGGTTATTTTTTCGGCCCAATCTTTTCCACAATAGAATTTGAGATCATGGTGCAATTATCAGATGGTCAAAATTTAATTTCATATGGCGCACATCCTCAAAAGTGATTATTATCATTGGTGTATCTATCAAATGGTCACTGATGGAACTCAAAGGGTTAGTTCAGTTGATGAGGCCTTGGGTTTGCTCCTCAATGGTCACCAGTTCGAGTCCACTCACGAGCCACTGGAGTATTATCCGGTCATTAGCTTCAGGGCCCTGTGAGACCACTCACAAGCCACTGGAGTATTATCCGGTCATTAGCTTCAGGGCCCTATGAGATTAGTCGAGGTGCATACAAGCTGGCCAGAACACCCACAATTATCAAAAAATTAAAAAATAGTCACTTATGGGGATGTGTGCCACATAAAATTAACATATATTGTCCGATAGGTGTACTTTGATCTCAAGATCCATTGTGTGGAAGATTGAGACGAAAAGGAATCTCCATCGACTGATTCAAGATGATCAATAACTTTTTATGGTGAAAAAGCATATTCTTCACAGGTTTATCGGGTGCAAATAAAGCCAATTATTTTAATATATTCCATTTTAAGAGCTACGGTTGGTATTTGCATGCACAGATAGAATGGTTTATATCTCTCAAAGGCACAGATATTTCATCGTTTGATGGAATAGATTACCCGCATCTTAATATATATATATATATTAGTGGATCCTGCACGTACAAATGCACGTGAGAGCAGTTTATTTGGAGAATGAATTGTTATAAAATAAATTTTAAAAATATTTTTGCATTTTTAAAAAAAATTATTGGGTACCGAAATTTCGATTTGGTTAGGACTGAAACTAAATCCGATATGTTCACAAAAATTTTGGGATTTCGGCTGAACATCTTGGACGAAATTTCAGCCAAAATGTGGTGGGGCAAGCGGAAGTTTCGGTGCCCATACTTTTTTGTGTTTTAAAACAAAAAAATTATCGGCCTTCAAAATATTAGCCAATAATTTAGCCAACAAACCGAATCTGGTATGCTCATTGAAATTTCGCGATTTCTGCTGAACATCTCTGATGAAATTTCGACTGAAATGTGGTGGGCTAGGCCAAAGTTTCGGTGCTCATATTTTTTCTTGTTTTGTTTTAAAACAAAAAATTATCGGTTTTCAAAATATTATCCAATAATTTGGCTAACAAACCGAATCTGATATGTTCACTGAAATTTCGGGATTTCGGCTGAACATCTCGGATGAAATTTCGACTGAAATGTGGTGGGCCAGGCCGAAGTTTCGGTGCTCATACTTTTCTTTTTTTTGTTTTAAAACAAAAAATTATCAACCTTTAAAATATTGGCCAATAATTTGTTGATTAGCAAATTATCGACTGATAACTTTAAATTATCGATCATGAATTTGAAGGCCACAATTTTTGACCGAAAATGAAGTCTTTATCATTTGTGATGAAGGTAGCAAACTCGATATCGGCATTAGGTATCGATCCACAGAGGACCGATACGAATCGGCCGATACGTATTGACCCTTTTTAAAAGAAAAATAAAAGCGCAAAGTCTCAGCACAAACCAATATGTATTAACCGATACGAACCTATATCAGCCGATACCGATCGATAATTTGAAGTTATTTGCTGATGATTTGCTAATCATTAAATTATCGGTCGATATTAAATCATCATATATATTATCGGCCGATAATTGTGGCTTTTAAAAAAAAAAATTGGCATTGAAATTTCGGCCTGGACCATAAGATTTCGGCTGAAATATCATCTCGGATTTTTGGCCGAAATCTCGACATTTTGGTGGGGTTCGAAACCGATTCGTTTCGTCCGAAATTTTGATCCTTGTTGTAAGGTATGACATCTTGGGCGATACTGATACATAACGGCGATACATATCGGTTTTTCAATAAACCGATACGTATCGGTTCTGATACTTCTTGGTCCTCCAACTCGGTATCAGTATCGGCTGATACAAGCTCGTATCAATCGATATGTATCGGTTTGCGCCAAGACCTTGGTTTTTTTTTCACAAGGGCCAATACGTATCGGCCGATTCGTATCGGTCCTCCTTGGATTGATACCCGATACCGAGTTTGGCACCTCGATCCCAAACGATAAACACTTTAATTTAGTTGGGGTCATAGATCAAAATTTCGGTTGATAACTTCAAATTAGCGAGCCGATAATTTTGGGTTTTTTAAAAAAGACAATTTGGGCACCGAAATTTCGGCCTGGATCACAAGATTTCGACTGATAATTTGATGATTAGCAAATTATTAGCCGATAACTTTAAATTATCGACCGAGAATTTGAAAGCCATGATTTTTTATCCAAAATTTCGGGATATCGGCCGAAAATTCCAGACGAAATTTTGGCCGAAATCTTGTGGTCCAGATCAAAATTTTGATGCCCAAAGTTTCTTTTTTTTTTTTTTAAATCCAAAATTATCGACCGAAAAAAAAAAAACTCAAAATTATCAGCCGATCTTATTATATTGGCCGATAATTTGATGATTAGCAAATGATCGGCCGATAAGTTCAAATTATTGGCCGATAATTTTGAGTTTAAAAAAAAAATCATAGGGCACCAAAATTTCAGTAGAAATTTATGTGACACACCCAAAAAAATAACCTTAAGATCAATTTTGAGCGTGCACATGATTTCAGGTTACTTTTTCAAAGATTGTGTTTTATTTAAAACACAATCTTTTCAAAGATTGAGAAGATTGAGAAGATAAACGATGTCCATCGTCTGATTCAACGCAACCCATGTATTTCAGCGTGAGTAAACTCAATCATTCGGTGGGTGAATTTAAAGAAACCAAAAATCAATAGTAACTCCTTTGTTTTTAGTGATAAGAAGGAATCTAAACAAGATACCCTTCTCACTTTTATATAAAGATATAGATATATATTTATTTATTATTATTATTTTTTTTTTAGAAGCGCATCTTAAATTATTAATGATAGGATAATTTAAAAATTATTTTAATGTGTAAACGACCTTGAGAAGGTTATTTTCGTCATTTCAGACTATATATGAGTTACAGTAAATAATTCGATACTCTTTTTAACCGAGTCGCCAGATTTTTAATTTTTTAACGAGTGTTAGCTCGGCTCCAAGCCAGTTTCCTTTCAGCCAGCGGCGCTTTTGTTCGGCTCGAAGTGGTTCCCAACACTTGCACTTTTGGGCCCACTTACCGATCTGGAAAAACTGAAAAGGCATTTGGGCCTGATCTGAACCGTTAGGGATGCCATAAATTTTTATCCATGAAAAGATCTTAACCGTCCAAATATATGGAATCAGCTGTCTTGACCGCAGAGCTGACTTTGTGTGATACAGCCGTCTGATCTCTTGGCCTACTCTTTGATGAGCCCTAGCCTAACGATTGCATTGATTGAAAATTTCTATCCATTGGATCAATTGCCCACACTTGGACGGTGCCAGATGGCATCTGTGTGAAGTGGTTGTTGTTTGTTGTTTTTTAATCGACCCGGTCTGTGTAACGTGGTTGTTGTTTTTCAATCGACCGTTGATTTCCAAATAGACATTTACGGCTGTTAATGTTGCCACATGGGTCAATGGGTACTGTACGATTGTACGAGTATGAAATTTATCTTACTCCGCAAACATCCATTTTCACGTAAGCATCTCCCGCACGTGTAATTTATGGGTACTGCAAGCAAATTATACTGGGCTGTATTATACATTTACAGTATTAGTGGTTTATAGTGGATTTCTATTGGGACGATGAAGATGCCATATATATATATATATATATATATATATATATATATATATACTCATGACTCTGAACTTTTATTGGCTAAATGTCACATTAGATAACTTAAAAAGTCAACCTAATATGACTTGTAGCCGATAATTGTTATAGTCAAGGTATCAAATATCAGCCGAAAATGATATATATCGGCACCGATATGTATCGAGTATCTAACTCGATATCGGTATCGACAGATATGGGCTCGTATCGGGCATTAGATGAGACGTATCTGATATCAGCCTATTCTTATAATATTATTATTTTTTTAAAAGGCCGATGCGTGTCGGTATCGGCAGATTCATATCAGTTCTTGAAGGACCGATATTTAATACCGAGTTTTTTTTTTTTTTTTTATAGGAAACATTTAAATATGTCAATGAAATTGTTTTGAAATTACAGCAGGTAAAATTTGGCGGCAAAATTCCTCCAGCCAAATAGTTGAACCAAACACACTAAGAGCCATTTTGGATAATACATCAGCAATCTCGATTAAGCTATAGCGCCGGGATGCGTCCTTCTCATGAGCTATTCCTTTATAACTGTAGTTGAGTCACATTCAAAGATAACTCGATTATGACCTAAATGTTTTGCCCAAGAAATCTCCTCCCCATTACAAGAGCTTCACTATATTCCACTGAGGACAGATCGGCAAACACTTCTAAAATATACAATGTTGCCCTTGCTAATAAATTCCTATTAATTTTTTTTTTTGTTTTTTACTTTTTTTATAATAGGCATTGGACACGTGCCTGGAGAATGCATTCGAATATGAGTCCGTATTGGCCCGTATTTTCAAAATAAAAAAAAAATTCACCCTTTTTATCATAAAAATATAAATGGGGCATACTTTTGTACTTCCTTCTCTCTCTCTCTCTCTCTCTCTCTCTCTCTCTCTCTATATATATATATATATATATATATATATATATGGTAGAAGGGAAAATGCATCCGGACTTAATATCAAATATCTCTGCGCTATTTAATATGAGCAAAACATGTAACACATTTTTTGTAAAGTGAAGGGTGACATTGGGGCCACTTTATTAATTAAGATTAAAAATTTTAAATATTTTAAAAGTTATATTTCTTTTAAGCCGTCATTCTTGACTTTTTAAAATTCTCTTTCTTCTCTCCCTATTTTCAAGAAAGTGTCAGATTTACTTTTTCAACTACATTTTACTCGGAAAATTTGGGTGTCCGGTAGCGAATTGTTGGCACTCCGGTAGATAGGTGCTGACACCTTGATAGTGAGGCGTTGGCACCCTGACGCCGGGGTACTAGCGTCAGGTTGTCGACGCCTCTTTTTAGGGGCGCACTAGTGCCTCTATATCGAGGTGTCGACACTTCGCTAAAAAAAAGGGAGGGGGGGGAACGACGCTTCGTTTTAGAGACGTTGACGCTTCGTTAATTTTTTTATTTTTTATCGAAGCACCGGCATCTCGATATAGAGACGTCGACGCCCTACAACAATGCGCTAGCGCTATTTTTTTTTTAGCAAAGTGCCGACACTTCAATATAGAGGCGCAAACGCCCCTAAAATAAGGCGCCGACACCTCGGCACTGGGGTGCCAACACTTCGCTCTACCGAGGTGTCGGCGCCTCTCTATTGGGGTATCGGCGCTTTGATATCGAAATGTTAGTGTTTTGTTATCGGGAGCCCACATTTTTTAAGTAAAATATATCTAAAAAAGTAAGTTTGATACTTTCTTGAAAAAAAAAAATAGAAAAGAGAAAAAAAATAAAAAATAAAGACTTTGAAAAAATAAAAAATAATGACTGAAAAGGTATATAACTTTTAAAATATTTTAAAATTTTAACTCTAGTTAGTAAAATAAATCTCATGTCACTCATAACTTCACAAAAATGTACTAAGTATCACACCTATATCAATAGGCACACATATATTCATTTTTGACATAAGATTCAATTGAAGTGCTCAAATTAGATGATATAAATCCTTCAATGAGTTTATTTTAAGGTTAGGAAAATATTATAAAATGATGCTAGTTGGAGATCTTAGATCGGTAAACTTGTGTGCCATTTTAGACTCGAGGAATTTAATTTAGAGTTTGTCTAGAGTGGATGGTTCGACCATCATCGGCGCAAGTACCCACTGCACATTTACACAAATTTTTTGATCTGCACGGACCTTTGATGGATAGAAGTCCAAGCGTGTCACAATATTTGCCAAATGTGCTCTAGGGATTCCCCGCTCATGATGTTCGAAGTTCGAACCACCCTCATAACGGTGCGTATCTGAACGCATTTTTTCATTCACGTGTCCAATCCTTAATATAAAAAAAATGAAAAAAAGTTAAAAATTTATTGATAAGGACAATATTATAATTTTTCATTAAAATTGATTATTGCCCTATGTGAGTTGATATATATGACTGTCCGCCTCAAGTACCAAAGGACATTATTTTTATAAAAAAAAAAGACATTTAATTTTTTTAGAAATAAAAAATAACACATGGCGTTGTTTTGTAAAAAAACCTAACATATATTCACATCCGTCCATTTTAAATTCGGTATACAAGTGTGGGGCCTATGATAACCCCTAATGTGAGTCGCACTAAAGATGAAGATATGCCAAGTGGCATAAAAGTGGTGTTTCTACCACACTAGTTTATATTAAACAAAGTTGTTGATAGCTTTATATCAGGTGATGAATATCGTTTTTCACCTAATCTTTCACATGATGTATCTTGAGATTGTAGGCCTACACTCTCAGACAATTATATGATAATTTCATGTGGCTCGCATCTCAAAAGGTGAATGTGAATCACATTTGATGGTATATTATGATTGTGTTCACTTTTTGGAATGTGTGCCTAGCTAGTGGTATCAATATTTAATAGTTTGATAATAGGCTCATGATCTCAAGATCTATTGTGTAAAAAATGAGAACGGAGATGACTTCCATCATCAAATTCAAAATAGCTAATAAATTTTTCTTTTGTTTAACTGAAATGGTTGTAATATAAAGTAGTGTGACAGTATATCTAATCATATGGTAGAAATAATTTTTCATGAATGATTTTGACATGATCAATGTTGAATTGTTTTTTAGC
The DNA here is from genome assembly GCA_021018995.1 of Chloranthus sessilifolius. Taxonomy (NCBI): domain Eukaryota; kingdom Viridiplantae; phylum Streptophyta; class Magnoliopsida; order Chloranthales; family Chloranthaceae; genus Chloranthus; species Chloranthus sessilifolius. The sequence continues at coordinate 22,965,286 of CM037597.1, read as the reverse complement.
GGCACAATGGACAAAACGTGTGAGAGAGAAGAGAGAAAGAAAGAGGTGGTGGAAGCGGTTTGACCAATACCTTGACCATTTTAAACAGTATTATCTTTTAATTGCCACCTTTCGGCAACTATTGAATCGCAACTTTTTTAAAAATGTCGTGATTTTTACAAAAGAACATAAAATTTGCCAATAAAATATGAACGGTATCAATATATGCAGCCGAAGATTTTATCTCTGCCCCCAATGGAATTTTACCTTTTAAAACATTGACCACTATAAATTAAACGATTTCATTCAAATCATTCATACAATAGATCTTTAGATCATGACTCACTGATTAGATAAGTTATTGATTCCACATGAAGCACATCCCTAAAAGTGATTATGATCGAGGATGTATTCTCCACATGGAATCTAAAATCTTACTGTGTGATAGGTGGGCTGTTATCTTGAGATCTATTGTGTAGAAGATCGAGAAAAAAAATGATCTCCATCATCCAATTCAAGACAGCCAATGACTGTAAATGTAGAAACCCCATGTTGCGGAGATTGAATCTTTGACTGCAACAACTACCCAAATATGAATTACCTGACATTTTCCTATAGGGTGGCATTATTTGCATCCGTTAAATCAGTGAAGAATACACAATTTTCTATCATAAAAAAATTATTTATTGCCTTGAATTAGATGATGGAGATTGTTTTTCATCACAATCTTTCACACAATAAATCTTGAGATCATGGCACATCTATCAGACGGTCACAAATTGATTCCATGTGGCACATATCCCTAAAAGTGATCATTTGATATGTAGCCCATGATCACAACTTTCGGGGATGTGTGCATGTGGAATCAAGTTTTGATCGTTTGATAGGTGCACCATGATCTCAAGATCTATTATATCAAAGATAAGAACAAAAAATGATCTCCATCATCAAATTCAAGAACTATGTCACACAGTGGATTGCTGTGTCCACCCATGATAGGTGAAAACTCATACATGATAGGTGAAAACTCATTGTAAGAGCATGACAGTCTATGCACGTCACACAATCAAGAGGACTGCCCAATCCACCCATGATGGGTGAAAACCCATGGTAAATTAACTCTTTTTAATTAATTTTTTCAAATTTTATCGATTTTTTCCCAAGCCAATTTAATCCAGAACACCGACTTGGTCAGTCGTTAGTAAATACAAAATGCAACCGATAAATCGGCGACACGTAATTTTCCAATTGCCGACATTCCAAATAAAATAATATTAAAAGTATTATTGGAGCTGCCGGAGTCCAACGATTGGAGTTGGTTGAGTCGTACTCGAAATGTCGTATCCCAACTTAGTTTGACTACCAATAATTTAATATTTTTCTTTAGAATCTAAATTCTAAAGTAATAAATATTTGAATAGAACAGCTTGGATTCTCATTAAAGCTATTGTATCATGCTGCGCCATCTAAGATGTTAGTGCTTCCATCTTTACCATCAATTGGTAAATGTGAAATTCAATCCACACCGTTAGATCGATAAGCCGCCTCTTGGATAGCCCATAGCCTAAAATTCGAACTATGATGATCATCCAATGGGTAGCTCTCTTTTCAAAAGTCAACAATAAATTTTTTAATGGTTGACTGAAAATTTTCATTGGAAGATATGCATGATTGTCCAAAGTTTGTGATTGATGGTCTATGATGCTTTCAAGAAGCGGCGTCTATCTTTTGATCTTTCAATAGTATTGGCTGAGGCAATCCCATTTATGATGATAAGTGATAACCTCTTTACTGTAGTTTTTTAATTTTCTGTGTCAATATCTACTTTTGTGCTGTCAATGGGTCCGGTCGGCCAGACACTTGACCCGCCCGACTGGAGTTTTCTATTTGGTCGGCACATATCTTTGACAAATCAGGTCAGGTTGGGCATGAAACTTCTCACTAGACTTCCGGTCGGGTCAGGTAAACTCAGAGGTAGGGTAGGCTCGGATTGGAAAAAAATTGGGTCAGGTTGACCTTAACCGACCCGATACTTTATCTATAAAATCAAGGAAAATAGAAGAATTTTAACTGATTATGGTCGGGTTTTCGAAGCGGGCAAAATGGTTGCAACAGTTTTCTGGTGGGTCCGTCGTAGACCCTTGAAACCTCGGGTCGGGTCGAGTCGTATAGGGTTGGGCATATGCCCTTTACCCACAGGGCAAGAAAAATTTTAGACTGTCCTAACCCGAATCGACCCATTGGCAGCCCTAGCCCACTTGATGAAATATTTGATGCCAATATGGACAAAGATAATATGTCCGTATTAAATGGTATCAGTGTGACAGGTGTTATAGAAAACTACTTATCAGTCGAAGATGAATAAATCGGATGCGTCTATAATAAGATGATGTCTTTTTGAAAAAAAATAAAAAATAAATAGATTGTAGAGTCTTTATTTATAAAGATGATAAAGTCGATCGAGACCGTCAATGAAATAAGAAGTTTTGCATAAGTACATCAAATTAACATATATAACTTTCTACCGATTATATATATATATATATATATATATATATATATATATATATATATATATATATATATATATATATATATAGGAAAAGGCCTTCATCCTCTATGGGAGGACAGTCACCGTCCTCGAAGCTTTCACGTGGTATCTTATGAACTTATGTCTCATGACTCGAGTCATATATATTTATAGGAAATTGTGTCTGTCCTCAATGGGAGGACAGTCACTATCCTCAATGGGAGGACACTCATCCAAAACATTGTTTCAATGTCACATGGACCTTAGGTGCATTACTTAGATTATTTTTAGAAACAATTAATTTTGAAAATTCATCTCCACTAAATATTTTTTGAACCGTGAAATTTAGACCATTGAAATTAATCAAACATTGACTTATGTATTTAAAAAAAAAAAATTCAAATTTTTTTTTGAAAAATTGATCTAACTCATCCACTTAATGCTCTACATGGTAACCAAAGAATATTTTGGGTGCCATGTGCACCTCCACGTAGACCTTGGAGGACAGTCACTTTCCTCCTATGGACGACGGAACTGGTTTCCATATATATATATATATATATATATATATATATATATATATATATATATATGGAAAGGGCCTCCATCCTCCAACCTTCCACTTGGAGCTCCACGTGACACCCAAAACACTTTTTGGGTGCCACGTGGACCTTGGGTGCATTGCTTAGATCATATTTGAAAAAATAATAATAATAACTCATCTCCACCGTATATATTTTGAACCGTAAAATGTGGACCAATGAAAACTGTCAAACTTTGATTTGTGGGTTTAAAATTTATTTTTCGATTTTTTTTTTTAATATTGATCTAAGTTGTCCACCTATGCTTTATGTGGCACCTAAAAAGTGTTTTGAGTGCCATGTGGAACTCCACGTGGATCTTGGAGGACGGTCACCGTCCTCCATTGAAGGACCTAACCGGCTCCCTATATATATATAAGTTTCTACACTTTGAACATCTTTCACATGGAATGCAATAAATCTGTCGGAGATATTGATTCTACCCACCAAATTTTTGAGTTCACCCACGCTGAAATATATTGACTACATTGAATCTTTTGATAGAGAATGTTTATCATCCCAATCGTTCACACAATGAATCTTGAGATCATGGGCGAACCATCAGACGGTCGATTTTTTATTTCATGTGGTGCACACAAAAAAAGTGACCTTAAAATCAATTTTTAGCTTGCATGTGATGTTAAGGCCATTTTTTTGAGATGTGTGCCACGTGAAATAGAACACTAACCGTCTGATGGTACGCCCATGATTTCAAGATCCATTTTGTGAAAGATTGGGGGGATAAACGAACTCTATTGCCTGATTCAACACAATCAATATGTTTCAGCGTAGGTGAACTTAAAGATTCGGTGGGTGGATCTTATGGAACATATAGTATCATTTTACCCGCTAATTTTAGGAAAATGGACTTCTAACCCTTAAAATTTGTAAAAGTCAAAGCGTTTTTCATAAGATTGATGGGTAAAAGGTTCTTTATATGCTTATCTTCTTTCTCTCCCTAGATATAAACAGTTTACCTTTGTTTTTAGGCTTTAATGTTGCCACTCAATGTTTCAGTTGATGGATCTATCGATCCGACCATCCAAATATATGTCTTAGGATCTAGGCGCATGATCAATCAAAACAATAAATCAACAATCTATAAATTAAAATATATGTGTGCACCTTGAGTGTGAGCTATGTAAGGTGGGTTGCCGATCTTCAACAATCTCCTCGCTCTCAATGCCTCCGAGCACAATGGGAATGCTTTTTCTAATAATGACGGTTGAAGCGTGTTGAACAATCGTTGAGACCAAACATCCCTTATATTTGTAGCCAATGAGTCATTTCTTATTAAGGACTCAAATTACTAATTATATTATGATTGAAAATCACAATCATACCCTAACTAAAATACTTAATTATTAGTTACTTATTCTCTTCAAATTCATCGAATTAGCAACTAGTACATCACAAGATTGATCTTACACCATTCATCGGTCAACGGATTGACTATAGTGACGACCACCAAAATAGAAACTTCTAACATCAGTTTCAAAAGGTTAGGTGTTCTCTCTCTAATTAACAAATAAGTTTTACCTTCCGTTGTCTTTTCCTCTCTTTTTTCCTCTCCTCACTCAATTGTTGATAAGTTCATTGAATACCCTTTCCATCTTTTATATATATATACATATAGAGAGAGAGAGAGGGGTAATGATCACTTGACTCGAGTCACGCATGAATTGAGAGAGTGACCATCAAATCATGTCATGATCAACATTTGACCGCGATTTGATAGACACCTGCTTGAGTCAGGCATGACTCGAGTCAGGTGATCATTACTTATATATATATATATATATATATATATATATATATATATATATATATACTGCAAAGGGGAAAATAAATCTTAGCGTAGAGATTTCTCTATGCCCCCAATGTGAAATGGACATGTGGAAAGTGTTTTTGCACTAACTCGGGCTAGCCACAATAAGGTTTGCTACTGACAGTGGTAGATAGAGTAGGTAGTGCATGCGGCTATACCTGACGGAGGTAGGTAGCGTAGGTGCTAAGGCATGTCTCGTCATAATATGACGGTGAAAAAATTTAAAAAAGCTAAGAGGCTATAGGTTCCTTCTATGTCTCTGTCTCTCTCCCTCTCTCTCTCTCTCTCTCTCTCTCGGTCGCGTGCTTTGCTGCAAAACTCTCTGTGGAAAAGTTGCATCCCTGAGACAACTCTCTCTCTCTCTCTCTCTCTCTCTCGCACGCGCTTTGCTGCGAAACTCTCTGTGGAAAAGTTGGATCCCTGAGACAACTCTCTCTCTCTCTCTCTCTCCGAGTCAATAAAAGTACAAAGCAGTTACATTTAAGGTAATTTGACACTTCGCAGCTCGTTTCAGTGTATTATTTATAGATTATAGATCATAAAATTATAAGCATTCACACACACACACGCACACACACACACACACACACACACATATATATATATATATATATATATATATATATATATATATTATAATCGACGCAAGCGCATCTTCTATGAAGAGTTGGGGCTTGCTTCCTATGCGAAGCGATAGAAGCGATGACGCTTCATAATAGAAGTGATGGCACCTCGGATGGTATGCGTCATCGCTTCTTATGTGAAGTGGTTGCCTTATTTTCTCATAATTGATGGATCTCTTCACTTATTTATAAGGTAGAGATCATAAAGTTATAAGCATTCGAAAATATATAAATTATAATCGACGCAGACGCAGACTCTTCTTCTGTAAAGTGTTGGGCCTCAATATACCCGCGCCATCACTTCTTATGTGAAACAATAAGAGCGACAACTCCACGAGTTCAAAGCGCCATCACTTTTTTAATGAACCGCTAGGGCCTCAGATTGTCACTCCATTGCTTCTTTTATGAAGCGATTGCCTTATTTGTCTTTTATTGATTGATTTTTCGTCTAATGCAGGGGTTGTAATGGGCTCGATTGGAGAATTCACTTGATTATGATAGGGATATCAAAATGCTAGACTGTTGTGGAGGGTCCGAAAATACCTGTGAGGAATGGAAGCCATATATCGGCTTGAAATTCTAAACTGAAAACGAAGTATATAACTTCTATAATTTATACATGAAGAAAGTTGGTTTCAGTGTTAGGAAAAGCAACACTCACAAATCAGCAAATAGAGAGATTATAAAGAGAAAATATGTATGTTTTATTCGAAGGGTTCAATCAGCTAGACAAGCACAAAGTACACGCCGATATAAAGTGTTCAAAAGATAACAGATGCGGATGTAAGGAAAGGTTAAAGATCATGACCGATAAGCAAAAGTTGTGGTAAGTAATGGAATTTAGAAAGCCGCATAATCATCAGTTGTTTACACCGACGAAGTTGAAAGAATTTCGTTCTCATAATAAGAAGAGTGGGGCAAGTAAATCGATAATAGAAGTATTTGATGACATCATCCTCTTTCGAATATTTCTACTATCTTTTTGAGTTTGGATGGAGAGGCTAGTGTGACGGTAAACCTTCAACAAACTCAAGATTACCTAAAGAAGATAAGTAAGGAGAGTAACTCCATCCGATATGCATGATTATCATCAAAACCTTTATTGATAGGCATAATAAAGAAAATGATTTCTTCTTTAAAGCTGAATTAGACACAGAATATCATATGCCAAGTATATTTTAAGTTGATCATAGGTCACCGAACCGATTCTGGAACTGGGAGAAATAGCACCGGCTCTATGACAAGGTCATCATCCTCCAGAAGGGGTTGTTGCGGTGGTGGGGCTTCCACCACTGACACTATGACAAGGTCATCATCCTCCAAAATCATGATAACTTCGGCGGGGGGAGGGGGCTCATTATGGTCGGGGACGACAACCAGTTTGTTGTCTTCAGTGATGTTGATAATTGAACCATCATAGGAACAAATGAAACGTGTACGCGCGTGCCTGTGGCTCCTGCTTAAACCGTTGCGATGCATTTCAGTATGGGCTGAGGCAGATCAAATGCTAATATAAGGAAATACACAAGATGAAACAAACTGAGCACCCTGATGCCCTTTAAATAGTAATTTATCATGCAACCTCATTAAATAGAATATTGTAGTCATTATTGTGTACTTCCACAAAGGAGTCCTGACGGCGAGGAGTTCGTAACTCTTTTTTTTTTTCAAATTTATTGCATCAGTTATTTGTATTCACTAAATCTATTGGTTTTCCACAAAGTTTTCACAGATTTCAATAAGAAGCGTTCTCGCATCGCACTACAAAAGCGCTAACGCTTCATTTCGGGGCGTTGTCCCTTCTTTATAGAAGCGCTAACGCTTCATTTCCAGGGCACTATTGCTTCTTGTTAAAAGTGCTAATGCTGCAATTTCGGGGCGTCGACGCTTTGTTAAAGACGAATTGAAAGGAGTTATAAAAACAATCCTGTAAATAAATCTTGTGTATAAATTACAATTACTTGAAGTCAGTTTATTTTGTATGAATCAAGGTATAAAAGAATATTTTAAAGTAAATGCTATGTATAAATACATATTGTAAAGTACATTGCCTATAAACAATTTTAAAACAACGATTCGATCTCGTCTTCGGGAACCTATTTCTCTTCCTTGTGCATAATCTCACTCACAGTCATCACCATTTTCTTGGTGTGACGCATTTTTTACACCCCCATACCTCCAAGGATAATCCCCAATAAGTGTGTCGGTCGCATCGTGCATATATAACAAGGCAGGTAAATGCGTTATCTGTAAAAAAAAAATGGAGGGAGGTAGAGGTTAGACGTACATATAGAAAGTACAAGGGGGCACTGACGCAAAAATAGAGAAGTGCTGGGGGCATTGATGCCCCATAGACGAAGTGCTGACGCCAAGGATCAAAATTTCGGCTGATATTTTGGTTTCGGGCATGTCCGAAATTGAAAATCGAAAACTAAAAATTTGGCCAAAATTTTGATCCCCATACAAAAAGGACTGAAATTTCGGTCCAAAATTTTGTTTCGGTGGGGACCGACACCGAAATTTTGGTCATTTCGATCGAAATTTTGATCCTTGGCCGACACTCCTATTATGAAGCGTGGATGGCTCGTATATGAAGCGCCAACGCTTACTTGGAGGCTCCTCAATTTTACCAGGGTCCTGATCTCCTCGAAAAATTTGGACATCAGAGGTAAATCCGGGCACGGGTCCAAGACACTGATCGTATGGCTTGAGGGGGTGACCGAAGCAATAACTCAGTGGAGTGGGCAGTCGATATGAATTGTGCATTGCCCCATAGGAGGGCAGGCGGTTGGGAGTTACAATGAAATAGTCTTTTCTAACATTATTGTAGCAACGACTGTTTGTATTCCATCATTATAGGCTATTGGTTTTCCCGCATTATTGAAACGAATGCCAATAGGGATCGCTTGCGATTTGAAGATCACCATCAGCGCGACCAATTGGGAGCGCTGGCGCATCGTAGTAGAAGCGCTAGTGAGTCCAACAAGGAGTGCTGGCGTGTTGTGGTAGACGCGCCAGCGAGTCCAATAAGGAGCACCAACGCGAAAAAGTAGTGCCCGAGGTACAGATAAGTAGCGTTAGCGTGTTGTGGTAGAACCATGGACGCTTTTACATAGAGGCGCTAGCGATACCAATAAGAAGCGTTGGTGCTTCAAAATAGGGTTTACAAATCTTTCAAGTATAAATTTTAAAGTCCACAACAATAAATTGTAAGGAGGGGTAACAACACATCCTGTGAATAATTCCTATTTATAAATTAAATAATTTTCAGTTTACATTGTATCAATCCTGTGTAAGGAGGTATAACAACAAATTTTAAAGTACATGATTTGTATAACAATAAATGTTAAAGTACATTTATGTATAATAACAAATTTAAATCAGCAATTCAACATCGTCGCTGGCATCCCAATTCTCTTCTTGGTGCGTTGCGATGGAATGCCCAATCTCGACCCTGAAATGAGGGATGCCATCCTATGTAAATGTGGGTTAGAGGTTCCTGAAGAAATAATCAACGTACTTCATCATGAAAACCCCACAGTTAAAATCGTTTCCTTGGTGTGGCGTGATCAGTCACATAATTTATCATCTTGATGCCCTTAACTAAGTGATGTTAGCCCATAATTTGCTATTAATGACGTGTTGATGTGCATATATTTAGAACAGTAAGCAGATGAAGAGCAAAGTGATAATACATGCCAAAGTGAACTCATAAAGTAGTAAGAAAGAAGATCGTAAAAGAATCATAGTTGAAAACACCAGTTCTCGAGCTATCGAAGAGAAATCGTGAAGCTCAAGAGTCACTCAAAGTAAAATTGAGAGCAAGAACCATAAGAAAACACGAAATCGTAACTTTCGATTCTGCTGGAAAGAAGACTGAAGAGAGCTAGGTGACATACGAGCGATCAAGCAGGAATGGAACTGAAGAAAGAGAAATAATACAAAATTGTATCCTCGATTTTGTACTATAAAGCTCATGTAATACTGCTGAAGGTCACGTGAGAGATGTACAACCATGCACAAAATTGAGAACTCTAATAAAGGAATTCATGCACTCCACGGATCTGAAAAGATTGGCGAGAATCACTGCTACTAAAAATCAGGAGAAGAAATCTTACACGTCTCTAGTGGTGGAAGCAAGCAGGATTGGTATTAGAATCATAGATCAATGTAACTGACATCTTATAGTTCTATAAATAAAAGAGCTCGACACCCAGAATAATTATCCAAGGTCTCTCGAATTCAATTAACAACTAAGATCGGGAACCCGAAGATAAAAAATTAGAGTATCCGAGAAATCTCAATCACAATTGATGACTAGGATTTGGAGGACGAAGATCAAAATTAGTTTAGATTTATTTTCAGTCTTTTTCTTTTATGCAATTTCAATTTTCGTTTTTATTACATCCAAGGAATCTTTAATGTTAATTGATGACTAAGAGAGAAGTTTTGGAAGATCATCGTAGTGTTAAATTTACTGTTCATGCAATTTACTTTCCTGCACGTAAATATCTTATGACTGATAGATTTTAATTAGCAACTAGAATCTAGAAGGCTGAGGATTAAATTTATTTTTCATGCAATTTATTATCTGTAAATTTTATTTTCAACACTTAGAATTTTGAGAGTATTTCAGATTTTAATTGACTCTCAAGATCTGGAAAACTTGAGAGCTATTGTAATGGTTTTTAAATTGATAGAATAGATTTATTTTCTGCATCTTAGTTTAAACAAAAATCAATAATTTTTTATCCTTTAAAGGCAAATAGAATTTCTTTGGATACAGACTTCCTCGTGGGAACGATCCTATACTAGTGCTACAATCACCGTTGTGCCCTTGCAATAAGTTAAGATAAGGTATAATTTAAGATTCAAACAAGTTTTTGGCACCGTTGTCGGGGAGGCAGTATCTGAAAGCCAATATTTGTCTTTCAATTTTTCTTTTTTTTATGTTGATTTTTCTTTTCTCACTTCTTATTTTTTTGCAGGTTTGAGCCGGAGCAGCAGATCAAAGTTTCGAACCTTCTTCTGACAAAGGATGCTAGAGGCTCAGATTTGTCTTCTCTCTAGCTATTTTTTAAAATAAAAAAAAAAATAAATAAAGATAGTTTTGGTATATGTACCACACTCGATCTCAAAATTTAAATTTTTTTTAGTGTGACCTAAAAATCGAGAGGACTCTCTTGAGGAATTTAGCTTCCAACCGAATTTCAGAAAGAGAATCTATCATGATGGCGGAAGATCTCCCCATTCGCGAGCACTACACCCCAGTTACGTTGACCGCGCCCTCGTGCATCACTTTGCTTGAGGTCGCGAATGGTAAACACTTCAAGATCAAGCACTCCATGCTACCCGCCCTACCAAATTTTCACGGGATTGATCGCGAAGATCCCTATCAACACCTTAGGGATTTCATAGAATTCTAAACCATGTTAAAAATGACAACACTTAATGATGAGGCTGTTAAATTATATTTGTTCCCCTTCTCTCTTAAGGACAAAGTGAAAATGTAGATGATCTCACTGCCCGCTAGGAGTATTACCTCTTGGGAAGGACTCCAGGCTAGATTTCTGATCAAGTACTTCCCGATTGGTAAAACTAACCAAATTCGCCAAGTGATTTAAAACTTTCAGCAATTGCCGGGAGAATAGTTTCATGAGAGTTGGGAATGAATGCAGGACCTTTTACGTAAATGCCCTCATCGTGAAGTGTCGGACTGGTCGATAGTGCAGAGTTTCTACCAAGGATTAATTGAGGGGTAACAACAGATGGTAGATACTGTGAGCGGAGGGAACTTCATGGCTTAGAATGGACAGCAGGCGTGGGAACTTTTTGAGAAATTGACTGATAATTCATTGCAGAAACAGGCCCTGCAAAAGGTAGATCCCGATGTGATTCGCCACATTCCTTTTGCTAGGGGTGGCCTTTACGATGTCAGCAATGACAAAGTAAGGAAGGAGAGTGATATCAGTGCAAAGGTAAAAGTCTTAGAACAGAAACTCGCATCCTTGATGACTTCAACCTTGTGCTTCGGATGGACCTATTGTAGCCCGTGCGATTTGTCAGAGCTTGACTTATGCTGTAACAAAATGCCCAGCTGCCCCATTATACCTGAAGATGATAGAAATGGAACATGCGTATATGTTTCAGCGGAGTTACTACGGTAACACGTATAAACCGCAATGGAGACACCACCCTTGTTTTAATTATGGCTCCACTATTGGCCAACAACAAGGACCATCTGTCATTCAACTAAGATATCTTCCGACACAGAATTTCCAATAGCCCTACTTCCCACCCATGAGGTCGCATCAGCCATATAAGCAGCCACAATACAGGCCTCCTCAGAGCAACAGATTTGATGATACAATTGTTCAAATCCTTAGGGATCTACAACAACAGTCACATTAGCATTCCAAAGATTTATCCCAGCTCACTCAACTCTCTTAAGTTTTGCATTCATACCCAGTTCATTACAAAATTAGAAGCCCAAATTGGGCAGTTAGCTATACAAATGGTAATGAGAGAAAATGACCAGTTACCAGCATAACCATTGAGTAACCAAGGAGGACAAGTTGTTGTGGGAGAAATATTGATTCCTGCAGATAAGAAGCGTGGACGCTTCAACTAAGAGGCGCTAGTGCTTCTTTTTATGGTCTACGATCATACCAAGGTCTTGATCTCCTCGCCAAATTTGGTGGCCAGAGGCATATCCGAGCATAGGTTCAGGACAAGGATATTATGGTTTGAGGGGGTGGTCATGGAAAGCGCTCAGTGGAGTAGGTCATTGATGTGAATTGGAATAAATATCTCTTCACAGTCCATCGCGGACAAGGCGCAATTCTTATTGATGAGGAATCGTTGCATCGGCTTCGTGCCATGTTGCACCTTAAAAAATTCGGCGTAAGCCGTGCTTAGTCCCGCCATGTTTGTTGGGAGGAAAGTTGCATTCTCCTTAATATTCTTCTCAAATACTTTAAAATCCAAGGTCATGCATTTGAGTGCAACGAGGGACATCCGAAAAGTCTTTTTAATAAGTCCAGGTTGTATGTCCTGCTTATCCATGACCCTAAAGTACACACACATTATCTGCATATGTAGAACCCAAATTTGGCCCAAGGCCCGATCGACCCATAGGTCGAGAACGACACACTCCCAAGCTTCCAAAAGCACCTCCCAAATCCTTAGAACTTAATATAACCTTTAGAACCATTCCCAAACCCTTAGAAAGCCTAAAACGGACCCATAGAACCCGTTTCAATCCAATCAAAATAGCTGATGAAAAGAGGAGTGTCAAAGTTTATACAGATGATGTCCAACCTAAGGCCTATACCATTAGAAATTAGATGTTCTCAGCTTTCCAACAAGCTAAGAATCACCTAATTTGGAGTTGTACATCAAAATTTATGGCAATTAAAAAAATACAGATTTGTGCAGGAAATTGTAAAATCGGACCCTAACTTCTCAAAACTCAAAAAACCCATTTTAAAAAAATGGTTGATTTGGAAATTGGGGGTTTGACTTGTGACCATCCCAAAGCTTGGGGTTTGTTTCTTTAGGACCCATATGCCCTTTCCAACCTTAGGTATCACCCTTTTGACATTTAAGTTATCACCCCATCATCCACAATTAAAACCCAACTCTCTCTTCTCCAAGCTCTTAAAAATCTAGGATTACCTAATTTCTAAACCTATTGGTGACCTAACCACTTACTAATCCACCCTTTCTCTATAAATAGAGAGCCACCCCCCTTGTTTAAGGACTTTTGAAATCTAAGAGAAGAAACTCTACATAAATCTCCTCCATTTCCAAGCAAAAACCCATCCAAGCCCTAGAACATTAGTTCTTCCCTTGCCATTGCTTTTCTATCTCCATCATTCCCAAGCTTTAGAACCTTGGCCAACTATCTCATACCATTATCTCAAACCCTCTAGTTCTCAAGCCCTAGCACAACCTGGGGTTTATGTTAAAAATGTGCGAAGAACATGCTTCTATTATCTTCATTCGTGATTCTACCATTCTACAGTTCCTACGCTATGAATTTGTTTATTTTCAATTGATAATTTGACCTTGCAGTTAAGTTAATCTGCAAGGTTAGAGAACCTACGATCTTAAGATTTAAATGTGTGAAATCGTGTGACATAAATGACTTAGATCATCGTAGTCAAAGACAGTCAAATGTCTCAACGGTGGAATGCACACGATAAATCTTTGGTTGGAAAACCCGCTACCCCTCTTTAGAAATATCTCTGCCACATGGTTTAATACCAACTACTAAAGGACTTGTCTAAAACCCTTCCTTCCTTTTCTAAGAAACCCTAGCTGTCATTTATATCTCAAAGAGAAGACCACGAAGGACGTTCAGTACTCATTTATTTAATCTTAGGTGAGAAATCTTTAGATCTTTCTATTTTGTCTGAATCTTTTTACTTTTGCTTAGACCATTGATGAACAAATGGAAGGTTTCGTTTGTTTCTCTATGATCTTTGTTTCATTTTTGTGAAGGTTTTTATCCTCTATTTGATTGTTCATGCTCTCAGTATTGCCATAGCCACTTCAATTCAACCAAGGGGGGCACTTACACCAATAACCAAGGGGGGGCACTTACCCTGAAATTTTTTTATCAAGAACAATATCATTTGTCGATTCGACATGCCTAAAGATATCATCACAGACAACGACACCAACTTCACGAATAAGCGCATCAGCGCCTTATGCGAGCAGTATAAAATCAAACATCATCTCTCATCACCATATAAGCCACAAACTAACGGAGCCGTCAAAGCTGCCGATAAACTAGTGGTCCGAAACCTTGAGAAGATGGTTATCACATTCCGAGACTGGAGCGAGATGCTACCTTTCGCACTATGGGCCTATCGAACGTCGATCCGTACCGCTATATGGGCAACACTATTCTCTCTTGTGTATGGAACTGAGGCAGTGCTACTAGTTGAAGTCGAAGTACCGTCACTCTGTATCCTCATCGAAACAGATCTACCAGAAGCCAAAACAGAGAGATCTCACTTCAAACAATCGAGCCCGATCGATGAAAATAGGCTTCAAGCTTTGTGTCACACCCAAGTTTACCAAGGAAGGATTGCACACGCTTATAATAAACGTGTCCGCATTCGAGATTTGAAGGTGGGCGACACCGTACTCAAGAAAAATTTTCCGTCTCTCCACATCGATTTGAGAGGAAAATTTAAGCCCAACTGGGAAGGACCTTACGTCATCCGAGAAGTAATCCTTGGATACGTGCTCTGTCTCACCACTATGGATGGAGAGCATTTTCCTGAGCTCATCAATGTTGGATACGTGCGACGATTCTACTCCTAGTCTCACGTAACAATGTAAGTATTGATTAGATGGGATACGTGACTGCTTAAGGGCCCCTTAAAAGAGGTCATCATTTTAAAATCAAGTAGATAAAAAGCATCCCTGAATGATCACACCCTTTGCTATACCCGTTGAGCCATTAACCTTTCTTTCGTAACTCCTCCCCAAAGAAGAAGTGAAAATGTATATACCAAACAAAAAAAGAAGAAAAATGAGTTACCATCAAAATTTAAAATAAAAAATCAGAAAAGCAAAACTCCAAAAAATTGGAGGTTTGAAAAGAAAGTAAAAGGAAAAAGAGATAGAAAAATCATGAGACATGTACAATAAAAGATCTCCCAAGGAATAAGTGTATTATGGCATCTGAAACCCAATCAAGGAAAACCTTTAAACCCAAGAATACCTTCAAAATTCCTAACCTATCCCTTTTTAGCCCATGGCCATGATACAACCCTGAAGAAAGCCCTCTTTAAGGTCTACGAGTAGTTATAATATCCTTTGAGTCGTATGAGCTAAGCTGAGAGACAACAAAAGAATTCCATCCAGCCGATTATGACGGAATCAATGCCCATATCGTAGGCTTTAGAAAAAAGAAAATGAAAAAATATACGAGCTCAAAGCAAAGAGGACGTGGTGAAAACCCGCAAAGGCGCAACGAGTAAAAAGAGCAAGCTTGTGAGGACCAGGTGAAAACCTGAAAAGGCGCCTGGGGTAAAAATATAAAAACCCATGGATGTAGTGAAAACTTGAAAGGGCGCTACAGGTAAAAAAGAGGGCGATAGCGGGCATGGCGTAAACCCATCTTGGGCTCTGTGAGTAAAAATGCTTAAAAAAGAAATAAGAAAAGAAAAAATGAAGAGAAAGAAAAAGAAAAGAAATATCATTCAAGTTAGTCATTTGGTTATATTTCCGGTCTATCTGGTCGCCCATTGGGCCGATCATATTTGCTCAAATCAACTCCTGATCAAGTATATCTTTAAACTGCACCGTCAAATGTATGACCCGAGGTAAGGAGAAAAGATTGATTCAATCCAAAGGGATAGATGTTCCGACCTTGGTAAAAATTTTGAACCTCACTCAGGTCCAACCCCCTAAATGGGTTCGACTATGCTCAAATGGGACCCATTACTTCGCTTCATTGTTAAGGCATCAAACAAAAAAGAAGAAAAGAAAGAAAAAATAAAAATATGAAATTCAAAAAAATCCAAAAAATAAATAAATAAATAAATATATATATATATATATACTCCTTCCATGTATATATTTACAGCATCGTACTTCTATCTCAAAAATGAAGAAAAAGAAAAAAAATCTCTAAAAATAAAAATCCAAAAAAATATATAAATCTTGAAAATTAAAAATGTGTAGGTAACTGTTTGCTTCACCTTCTGTTAATTTGGATGCATATTATTACCTATATAAATAAAAAAGGGACTGACATTTTCTTGAGAAAGTGCAGGAACATCAAATGGTCCAAAGCCTCGAAGCAGGCAGTCTCGAAGCAGACAACCTCTCAGCGACAGACAAATCAGATAAAACATCTCACCACCGACGTCCAGTCTATTCGAAAAAAAATAAAATAGAAAAAGCAATTATTTAAAAAAAAAAAGATAGCTGAGTTTTCATGGTACTTTTTATTACACACAGTTACGCACATGCGTGTTTCAATGTGGTAAAATTTTAATATTTTATCGACAATGCAGCTGTGCTAAATTAATGTCCTAAGTCTAAGTTTTACCGTGGATCTTTAGATCCTACTTTAAAGCAGGAGCAACGGTGGCAATCCTGATCAAACGGTCAATGTTTCGATCAGGTTGATTCCACTACTAAATCTTCGAGTTAAGCACTCCGTCTTTAGTTTGTGTGAACTTTAGTGTCTTAAGCTTCAGATTCCTCAGAAAAAGGTCAATGGTTGGTTGAGACCAACCTGTTGAAAATGAAACTACACATCGATCAACTATGTACAAACATACATGCAGAAGGGTTCATTCCCCTTAGTTTTCCGCATGCTTAAAACCTGCATTGGCATGGTATCCCTTAGATAGGTGCCATGCATCTGGGTATTTGTAGGATGGTCGTTTGTTCCTATAAATTATATCCGAACGTGATGTGGGTCGGGACTTCTATTACCTTTGTTGCTTATTATCCTTAATGGGTACATGTTTATGCATAGTTAAATGAGTTGTAAGATCATTATTAGCAGAGACCAGGATTGGATGTCTTTTTCGGTAGGCACCCAATTTTGGCCGGATCTGTTCAGTATTATTTGAAGTTGGGGGTGCTCTAGGTCATGTTGATCTAGAGCATATTTTAAAAAGTCGCACTTTCTCCCAAAAACATTGCGACATCAATATTTACTTCGTTCGGGTAGTTGTGCTAAATTAACTTTGGCATCAATGGATTCGCTCAAAGATCTTGAACCCTACCTCGCGTAGGCGCACCCGTGGCCGATGAGATTAGATACAAATAGTGGATCTTCGCATCTTTACTTTACGCCAGTTTTCAAGTATGGATCGATCACTCTCTCGCTCGCGGGGCTATTTTATTCAGAATGAAACTCATACATCGAACATAATCACATAATCTTAGTTATGCCTAGTAATGTCGCTAAGCGCTTGGGGACCGATGATCTCAAGGAGCCGAAGTTTTTCCAAGTGTTGGGACTTTCGCTACTTTCCTTTCCGAGTGATGCACGTTATCCTAAGTGTTGGGCTTACGTCACTCTTTTTATTTTTCTTTCTTTTTATGTTTGAGGTTTATTTTGAATATGGCAGACTTGTTAGCGTGCCCTGAGCCTCTTCGGATATCTCTTTCTTTGACATATGATCGTTACTGATCGGATACCAAAAAGGGGCATCTGTAGACACCCAAATTTGGCTCAAGGTTCGATCGACCCATACGTCGAGAACGACACACTCCCAAGCTCCGAAAGTACCGCCCAAACCCTTAGAACTTAATATAACCTTTAAAACCTTTCCCAAACCCTTAGAAAGCCTAAAACATACCCATATAACCTGTTTCAAACCAATCAAAATAGCTGATAAAAAGAAGAGTACCAAAGTTTGTACAGATATTTGCCCAACCTAAGGCCTATACCATTGGAAATTAAATATTTTCAGCTTTCCAACGAGCCAAGAATCGCCTAATTTGGAGTTGTTCATCAAAAGTTATGGCAATTTAAAAAACGTAAATTTGTGCAAGAAATTGTAAATCGGGCTCTAACTTCTCAAAACTCAAAAAGTCGATTTTTAAAAAATAGTTGATTTGGAAATTGGGGGTTTGACTTGTGGACCATTCCAAAGCTTGGGGTTTATTTCTTTAGGACTTATATGCCATTTCCAACCTTAGGTATCACTCTTTTGTCATTTAAGTTATCACCCCATCATCTACCATTAAAACCTAACTCTCTCTTCTCCAAGCTCTTAAAAATCCCAAAAATCTTAGATCTAGGATTACCTAATTTCTAAACTCATTAGTGACCTAACTACTCACTAATCCGCAATTTCTCTATAAATAGAGAGCCACCCCCTCTTGTTTAAGGACTTTTGAAATCTAAGAGAAGAAACTCTACATAAATCTCCTCCCATTTCCAAGCAAAAATCCATCCAAGCCTTAAAACTTTAGTTCTTCTCTTGTCATTGATTTTACATCTCCATCATTCCCAAGCTTTAGAACCTTGGCCAACTATCTCACACCATCATCTCAAACCCTCTAGTTTCCTAAGTCTTAGCTAGTTAAAAAACCCATCTTAAACCCATTTGCTATCAGAAGCTCATCGGTGCCGCATCCACGCGAAGATCTGACCACAGTGCTACAAGGGCCCGAGAGAACAGGCTCTCCCCTCTATTCCTCTATCTTCTTTATTTGTTTTTCCTCTATCCTAGAATTTGAGTCATTACGCCGCCAAAATTTTGGTAATTGCGGGGGGCTCAAATAGGATCGGAGTGCCTTCGGGCAAAAAGAAGTGACGCTCGTTATAATGCTTTTTTCTACACTTGGCCATAGTAGAGACCACTTATGAGCGGGTCCATCGGGTACCTAACACCTTCCCTGTTGATAACCGAAGCTCCTACCCAATAGCCATTGGCATAGACAGGATTGGAATCAAATCTAGCACTTTAGTGTACATGATCTTGATTTTGGGTATCCTGAGACACTAAAAGTTCTGGGTGGCGACTCCATTTTTTGAGCACATCGTCGTGACGGATCGATGAGATCCACGGTTGCACAACATACGAAGGTAAATATATCAATATGGGATCGGGGAAGCGACACTTTTCAATAGGGATTAAAACTTACTGAGTCTTCTATTACTGCTAGGGTTTGTAGGTTGCACAACAACTCGATGGCAATATACCGGGACCCAACAGTCGAGATGACAGTCCTATGTTTAAATTTAGACATAAGTTAAAACATAAGGGGATGTACTTACGTCTGTGATAACTGTGGTGAGGGGGTATACTTACTCGTTCTCGCTAATGAACTTTTCCCAAATAGCGTTATAAGCTGTCACTGATCCCCCCCCCCCCGTTTTGGCCTTCTTTTTACGGGGTTGAGAGACCAACTTTTCCTTTCTTTTAGGGAGAGTTTGTGAGGGAGGAATCGCGACGGGGGCTTTACCCCGGTTCCTCTCACTTCTCCTAAGGACTGTTGGGCCATCTTCATCATCCTCTTTTTCTTCAGCTTGTACTGAAAACTTCTCCTCGGTACATGGTTGTGTAAGGGGAATCTCAGGACTGGAGTTTGTGAGGGAGGAATCGCGACGGGGGCTTTACCCCGGTTCCTCTCACTTCTCCTGAGGACTGTTGGGCCATCTTCATCATCCTCTTTTTCTTCAGCTTGTACTGAAAACTTCTCCTCGGTACATGGTTGTGTAAGGGGAATCTCAGGACCGGAGTCATGAGACGTAGTTGGCAGTGGTGGTGGAGGCAGAGGTCTCGATATGAGTTGGGGTTTGGATTTTGTAGGTGGTTGGACTTTGGATTGGGTAGGAGGTTGGGGCTAGGCTTCGAGTTTGGAGGGAGTACGAGGTTGAGGTTTGGACTTTGTAGGAGGATGGGGTTTGGAGGGAGTAGGAGGATGGGGTTTGGAGGCAGTAGGAAGAGGGGGGTTCAGGCTGGGGTTCGGGTTTGGGTTTGGAGGGAGTGGGAGGTTGGGGTTTAGAGGGAGTCAGAGGATGGGGTTTGGAGGCAGTATGAGGATGGGGCTGGGGTTGGGGCTTAGGTTGGGGCTGGGGTTTGGCGGCTTGAGGTGAGATTGAAATCGTTGGTAGTTGATGCACAACGCCAGAGGAGGAGGTCGAGGCATACCTTTTCCATTGGGGGACAATTGTCTGATGTTCCCCAACAGCCCCAACAGACTTCCCACCACACTGCTGGCTTGCAATATGAGAAAGACCAGTTATTATTTAATCAAGAATTCTCAAACCTAGAAGCACAACACTCTCATGTAGAAGTGTTCACGCTTCATAAATAAAATTCATAGTCGAAGCGTTGGCGCCTCATCAACGAAGCGCTGATCTTCATAATAGAAGTGTCGACACTTCGTAGTCGAAGCATCGACACTTCATAGTCGAAGGGTCTGCACTTCAGAGAATAAGCATCGACGCCTCATGTAGAAAGCGTCGATGCTTCTTCGACGTAGATTGGATGCATACCTCAATTAATTTTTTCCACTTGTGCCTTCAGAGACGCCTAATTCTTCCGAAAGATGGTCAACTGCTTCACAATATAACCCTGCTCCTTCAAGATATTAGCGTTCTGATCCTTCAGTTTCTGGTTCTCCTGTTTCAGCTGGAGAACCTGAGGTCGTCGAAGCCTTTGCTTCACTCTCTAATAGACCTCTCACAGTCTGCAATTCTTGAATTCGCAGACTGCATCCATTTTCCAGGAGACCGTGGTCTCGCACACTTACTGGCTTTGGGAGCATCTTCTTCATCCTCTTCTTCTTCTTCCTGTTTCACTTCCTCCAGGTCAATAACTTCAATGTCTGACCTATTCCTCCGCAAAGTAATAGGAGGGACCGCTGGTCTTTTAATCGCTTCTGCAGATCTCTACCCTGGTTGCAGTAATTTTTCTATGAGAGGCTGGTTCTGCTCAAAGAGAGTACACTCTAGTTTTCGGAAGACCTACAAGAAGATAAATTTTTCATATTATTTTTGAGTGATAAAAAATTAAGGAAAACGACATTACTTCATTAGGAAGATTTTGCGACTCAGATTAGAGGCGCCATCGCTTCTTCTGAGAAGCGATTGCACCTCAAAATAGATGCTCATCGCTTATTATGTGAAGCGACTGCACCTTTAGTTGGAAGCGATATCGTCTTGTAAAGAATTTACCTTGTACTCAAAGTCCTTGATGTAGAACTTCATCGTATTCTCATTCGCCTCCCATTTCAGCAGGCTTGGAAAGCGGACGAGGCCTTGAGCCCTCGCTAGGGTGCTTGTCGAGTTGATCTCATACGCCCAGATCTGATGAATGACATATTGATGAGTTTTTTTATGAACGGCCTTCATAGGATATAAAACATGAAATTATGAGAGACGACATTACCTATAGGGCAATAGTGCAATCGTAAATATTATAATCATGCACAACCTTTACCCTCTCAACTATTCCCTAGTTCCTCTTCACTTTATCCACGCACTGCAAAAGGTGTTTGTATGCGGCATCGCCCCATGGATATTAGATAAAAATGGAGAGATTATCAATGAGATCGAGGTAGGGGTCGTCAATGGTGTATTTTTTCTTTGGAAAGAGGACGGTGATGAGGGCGAATAATAAACAGAGCTTCAGGAAGTCCTCGTCGGCACTCTCAGCTACGTTGTTAATGACAGCAATGATTTGTCCCCTCTTTATAGGGTTAAGACCCTTGAAATATTTATCTCTTATGGTCTGGTCTTTGGAAAGGGGCTTAGAGAGAGGGTAAAGAGGGGGGGGGGAGTCATTTGAAGATCAATTATTAAGCTAAAATCAAGGGGCTGAAATTTGATAGAGGACTTCCCAAAATTTCAAATATTTTTCTCGATCAAGAACTTGATGATTGCATTTAGGAGGCCGTTGATGCTTTTCATGTCCTTTGGTGTAAAAAAGAAAGCCTCGAAGACGGATTGCGAAAGTAGATTTTTCCTGTGTTCAGATGCCTCTTCATAGATCGCCCGACACTTCCCACTAGTGCGCTTAGTCACTGGAGTCTTGATAATCATCTTGAAAATCCGTGAATATGAAAAATGAGAAGTTTAGAGACAATAGTAAAAAAGGAGCGTTGTCGCTTCCTCGTCAAGGCGCAAGCACCTTTTGATAAAAGCGCAGATGCTTCACATATAGAAGTACTGAGGTGTTTGCGCCCCTATAAGGAGGCGCAAGGGCGCTAACGCTTCTTTCAAGGAAGGGATGACGCCTCTATTTAACGGTACATTTGAAGCGGAATGAAAATAAAATAACACTCATCAGGTTACTAGATGCAGGAAAAAGATTTCGCTACTTTGATGTTTTTTATTGTTCTCTGAGAAGATGAAAATTAGGGCAAAAATGAAAAGTAATTTATGAATTTTTAATTCACATATTTGTTGCCTTAAATAGGTTTTTCGAATGGTAATGATAGCCATTGCAAACCACGATGCCACGTGCCGTGTTCTCATCCGCTTCGCCCCACTTCTTATCTAATGTTATGACAATGATTATAAATGATATAAGGTCAGACGTCGCTTCGCACAAAATAGTGCTACGTATCAACTTAATTGCGCTATGTGTCATATAGAAGGCGCCTTCCATTCTTTGACGGAGAGCTAACGCTTCATGATAGTCATGCTAACGCGCCGTTAAGAAAGCGATTGCACTTCTTATAGAAGCACCATTAATGCTAAAAATTCGGGCAACAAATAGTCTCCCTGAATACTACAAAAAATAAGACTATTATCGGCACAAAAAACTGCCGCTACTAGTCTTGTCGCATTGAAACAACAAGCTCTTTTGTTAATAGCAACAATTTTTGAAAAACTGCCGCTACTAGTCTTGTCACATAAAAAAGTACTAGGTGACAATAAAAAGGTGCTATGTATCGTTTGGTAGGAGCTTTTCATTCCTTGATAATGAGTCACCGCTTCATGAAAGAAGCGCTAGTGCCTCATAAAGGAAGCAATTGCCTTTCGTAGATGAAACAGACAAAAAATGATTTAAATTGGGATAATAATGATCTTTTCTAAGTGTAATGATGACCATATGAACCCCATATGTTAGGAACGTATCCCCAGGCGCTTTGCACTGCTTTGCCTTTCTTATTCTGTCAGTAGTAATTATGATTACCTGCGGGGTTAAATGAGAAAAAAGTTGAAATATAACATCAGCCAAAATCAATAGAAAAAGCGCTACTAAGTTAGGAAAAGACATATATGCCGGATCAGGAAAAGATATAAATCCTTAGAGTGGTCTGAGGGGAATCCAGCTCAGGATGTCGAGTGGATCTCATGAATGAAGAAAATTAGGAGTGATTTCTTCATAATTTGGTATTTTTAATCTCAGATGATCCAAACGTCACGCGTAAAAGCGGTTGGAATATAAGTAGGCCCTGTTCATGGTATTTGAACTGGTAGACGACGGGTGGTATCGTAGAAGTGGCATGGGCACATGGATTGTTGTCAACACCTTGATGCCATTTCCTCGAGTGGAATTCGATTTGGTCTAGAAGAATTAGGTGGCTGATGACGATAGTGTTTTTGAATTAAGCTCCATGATCGACTTGTCGCTTTCCATGCCTCCGTCATTGTTTAAGTCAAGATCGGAAGTTGACCAGTGAAATCAGTGACGTTAGAGTCGTACTCCATTTTTAAAATATCGTACATATAGATACGCCTTTTAGCCGTTCAATTTGGCAAAAATTTGACTCTCACGGATTTTGAGTTTGAGTAAATAAATTGTTCAAGTTTCAGATATGTGGACACCACATAGGGAATCCTATATTCCACTGGCTAGTACATCTACGAAAAATCAAAAAGGTCAGATGTAACTTAGAATAATACTCGCAAAATGTTTTCTCATTTTGTTTTTGCGAGTATTATCGTTATTAACTTTTTGGTCAATTTAAAAAAATGTAGTGTCCAATTTAAGTTTGATTATGTTTGATCCCCGTTCTCAACGCGACCCTCATAAAGACAGGAAATTTGGCATCAGAGCAAGACATCGGAGCTTCCCCATAACTGAAGGATGATAGGGTTGTCAACGAGTTGGGTCTAATCAAAATTTATGTTGACATGATTGTTTGGGCACCTGACTTGATCCGGCGAACTGACCAATTGGTGCCCTCGATTTGGTCCAACCCAACCTGCTAGGCTTAGAGCATGGCCCAACCCAGAAATCTAACCCAACCGGATTGGTAAAGTTTATTGTGCCAGGCCCGGTTCAAAAACAATCGAGCAAGTCGGGTAATGGACCGACCCCACCCCATTGACATCCCTATTAAATGATATAAGCTAGGCCCACAAACACAAGAGTTGAAAATTTTATGGTATTCTTCCACCTATGATTGGTACAAAATGATGCCCTCACAATAAAATTCTTTGCTCAGTGATGCTTTTAGAATTTCAAATTGAGGAACCTCTTAATTGTTGAGGAATAAGGGCATGTGGACCATGCACAACCATCATTCCATGCCCTTTAGCTTCCATTTTTTGAGTACAAAGAGACACCTACGTCAACCCCATATGTTTTAATCAGAGAGAGAGAGGATCCAATAAGATTTTGGGTGTCTCCCTCAACACATCTTCCTTTATCCCCTAGAGCTTTTGTCGAGGCAGATAAAGGCCAAGAGCATTTCAACGGACCATGGAGGGCGAGAAATTAGCCATGATTGTGTGTGAAGGTAGAAGACAAAGGACCCACACTTCACGGATCTTGGAGGGAGAGATATTAGCCATGATTGTGTGTGAAGAAAGAAGACAAAGGACCCACCGCCTCAAGAAGTTGAAGTTCCGAGTTCGAACTCCACCCATTGTTGGCCACTCGAAGAGTCTATCCCTACCTACTAATTGGTACATGTGATGTATGGGTGTTGCATGGAATCGGAGACTTAGTTGGTGCTATAAGAAGTCGGATATCCTCTAAAATATATATATATATATATATATATATATATATATATATATATATATATATATATATATATATATAGAGCGGTTAGGTCCCTCAGTGGGGTACGGTGAGTGTGCCCCAATGGTCCACGTAGAGTTTCATGTGGCACCCAAACACTATTTGGAGCTCAGATATAATTCTTCAAAATTTTTTTTTTAAAAATTGTTTGAGGAAAAAATCAAACATTGACAGATTTTAACGGTCTAAATTTCAAGGCTCAAAATATACACAGAATATCTCTTAAAAAATAAGATCCAAACAAAATTACTTTGCTCCACGTGACACGAACACAATACCACTTGCAGCTCCACATGCACTACAAAAAATAAGACTGTTAGCGGCAGTTTTTTTTAATAAAAAACTGCCGCTATTAGACTTGTCGCTACAAAAAACAGCCGCTATTATTTTTATAGCGGCAGTTTTTTGTAGCAACAGAACTAATAGCAGCAGTTTTTTATTAAAAAAAACTGCCACTAATAGCCTTACTTTTTATAGTGATGGACCATTTGGACACGATCATTGTGCATGCAACCCTTTTCCTATATATATATATATATATATATATATATATATATATATATAATTCCATCATCCAAGGACCACGCGCCACCCAAAACACTGTTTGGCTGTCATGTGCAGCACGGGTGGATGATTTAGGCATTTAAAAAAATAAAAATCGAAAACAACTTTTTGAAAACACAAATCAAAGTTTGACACATTTCAATGGTCCAAATATCACAGTTCAAAAAACACACGATAGAGGTGAGTTTTCAAAGTGTGTTTTGTAAAGATGACACTACAAAAAATAAGACTATTAGTGGCAATTTTTTGCAGCAAAAAAATGCCACTATTAACAAAAAAACTATTAAGACTATTAGAAACAAGGATATTAGCTGCAGTATTTTTGTTAATAGCGACAGTTTATGACTGCCGCTAATAGTCTTTTTTTTTTATAGTGTGATCTATGCAATACCCGAGCTCCACGTGGCATAGAAGCAATATTTCAGGTGCCACGTATAGCTCCACGTGAAACCTTGGAGGACCGTAACCGTCCTCCCACACCTTTTCTACCTTGGAGATATATATATATATATATATATATATATATATATATATATATATATATATATATATATATATATATATATATATATATTACATTATATATTACATGGCCCGGTTAGGTTTTTCAATGAGACTGTGACTTAGAAAAAGAACATTCCCCTTGTTATTATAGGCCGTTTGAACACTATGTGGATAGTGGGTATGATGAGCATTTTCTTTAAAAAGCCATAGGGCACTTGGCTTCAACTTTATGAATTCTATGTGAGTGGGGAATGTTAAATGGAGAAAATCATTGCCAACATGGTAAAGAGTGGACCACAATTACATCAAATTTATACCTAAGTTGTTGTATGATGGTGATTAGAAGATGATACTACTACGTATTTACCTGTTATTGGTGTCGGTGCCCTTTTGATCCTGATCAATATCAAATAGATGGACCATTGATAAAAAAATTGTGTCGATCACACAATTTCGAGTTCTGGGTCAATAAATTGCTTAATTTTTATGGTGAAGAATATATTACAGAAAAGAGTTCACTGATGGATGGTTATGATCCATGTAAGAGGCAGCCCTATTTGTTGGTGAATAGAGTTGGAGGGCACTATCGCATCTTTGATAGTGCTCTCTCTCTCTCTCTCTCTCTCTCTCTCTCACTAAGATGTGTGCATCTTTGGTTTCTAGTCTCATATGATTCCCTTTTTTCACGTACTTTTGATTCCCTTAAATGGGCAATGACATACAATATGAAGCACATATATATAAAAGATGTAAATCTCAAAAATATCTTTGAGAGGATATCTAAATGAGTTTACCATCTAGGAAAAAAATACAAAAATCATGGCATCATGTCCTTAAAATGTTTTGGATCAGATGATGCGTTAACAAAATGAATACCTTTAAATGCGTCAGGCGAATCTTTGACAGCTTTGAATGTGATGATGGAGATCATTTTTCTTTCCAATCTTCCAAACAAATGCTTACGTAGCGTAGCAATAATTTTATTTGTATTATTGTAGTTCATCCGAATTTCATAAATTACACAACTTCATATATATATATATATAAGTTGATTAAGTTAATATCCAATTAGATGATTTTATATTCTATGACTACCTCGATACACATTAGATGAAAATATCATTTACATAAAAATAACCCATGTATATATATTTTTATATAAAAAAAACTTATATATATATATATATATAGTTACGACCCGAAATTCTACCCCATCCCGAGGGTCTAGATTTTTGTGTTATGACTCGCACGTATCCCAGATATGCTAAACAGACATACACATAATTAGAGTTCTTACGCTAACATGGTTCTACAAAATCCTCTAATAGTATAAAAATGGAGAATAAAGATAGAAATAGATAACGAATAAAAACGATACAGAACCAATGAAATAACCACTAATCAAGGGAAAAATAAAGGTCTGCCATAAATAAAAAATACGAGGCTAACAAAAAATGCCCAATGATAAATTATGACTGTACGAAATAACAAATAAACTATCAAAACTGAATATCTTAATCTCTATACAAAAACTAGCGCTATCAATAATCGGTACTAGGATTGTAATCAGCACCGAGGTTCTCATGATGTCTTGTAGCGTTGCCCTTTCAAGGTTCCTGGTACTCAACGTCCACAAGGTCAACGAAGTCAGCGTCAGCAGGAAAGGGATAATCAGCGTCCACTGCGTCGATAAAATCACCTGAAAATGAAAAATGTTACGAGGATTGAGTTGCTAAACACTGCACAACTCAGTGGATACACCACCAATCCACCATACACTACTCAGATACATTATGAGTGCATCTCGTGAGTGATAATAATAATATGACAGTAAATAAGAATAAAGAAATGTCAGAATCATTTATAAGATCAAACTCATATATTTACCTACATGCAAGACCATGATCTAGATACACTCCAATCCTAACGTACTTCGTCATATCTCATAAACATAATATATCTTATTACAATATCACATATGTCTGTATATCGTATAGGCGTACATTTTTATGATAAAGAATATATTGCAGAAAAGAGTTCACTGATGAATGGTTATGATCCATCTAAAAGGCATCCCTATTTGTTGGTGAATAGAGTTGGAGGGCACTATCGCATCTTTGATAGTGCTCTCTCTCTCTCTCTCTATGTCAGAGATGTGTACATCTTTAGTTTCTAGTCTCATATGATTCCCTTTTTTCTCATACTGTACCTTTGATTCCCTTAAATGGGCAATGACGTAGGATATGAAGCGCGCGCACACACACACACACACACACACACATATATATAAAAGATGGAAATCACAAAAATGTCTTTGGGAGAATCTGTCTTTGGGAGAATCTCTAAATGAGTCAACCATCTAGGAAAAAAAGTAAAAAATCATGGCATCATGTCCTTAAAAAGTTTTGGATTAGATGATACTTTAACAAAATGAATACCTTTAAATGCGCCCGAAGAATCTTTGACGGCTTTGAATATGAACATGGAGATAATTTTTCTTCCCAATCTTCCAAACAAATGCTTATGTAGCATAGCAATAATTTTATTTGTATTATTGTTGTTCGTCCGAATTTCATAAATTACACAACTCCATATTGATACTATATATATATATATATATATATATATATATATATATATATATATATATATATATATATATATATATATATATATAAGTTGATTAAATTAATATCCAATTAAATGATTTTATATTCTATGACTACCTCGATACACATTAGATGAAAATATCATTTACATAAAACTAACCTATGTATATATATATATATATATATATATATATATATATATATATATATATATATATATATTGTCACCACCCGAAATTCTATCCCATCTCGAGGGCCTAGAATTTCGTATTATGACCCGCATGCATCCCAGATACGCTAAGCAGACATATATATAATTAGATTTCTCACACTAACATAGTTCCACAAAATTCGTGAATCCAATAATGTAAAGATGGAGAATAAGAGCATAAATAGATAACGAATAAAAACGAAATTGAATTAATGAAATAACTACTAATCAAAGAAAAAATAAAGGTTAAATATAAAATAAAAGTATGAGGCTAACAATAAATGCCTAATGCTAAATGATGACTGTACGAAATAATAAAATAAACTATCTAAACTGAAGATCCTAATCTCTATACAAAAACTAGCACTATCAATAATCGACACTAGGATCGTAATAGGCACCGAGGTCCTCATGATGTCCTGTAGCGTTGCCCTTCCAAGGCTCCTGGTACTTAACGTCCCCAGGGTCAATGAAGTCAACGTCAACATGATAGGGATCTTCGGCGTCTACTCTATCGATAAAATCATCTGAAAAAAATAAATGCCACGAGGGCTGAGTTACTAAATTACGCGCAACTCAGTGGCTACACCACCAATCCACCATACACTACTCAAGTATTTTGTGGATGCATCTTGTGAGTAATAATAATAATATGACAATATATAAGAATAAATAAATGCCATAATAATGCGTAACATAAACCTCATATATTAACCTACCTGCAAGACCATGATCTAGATACACTCCAATCCTAAAGTGCATCGTCATATCTCATAAATATAATATATCTGATTACAATGACACATACGTCTGTACATCGCATGGGCGCATATTTCTATGATGAAGAATATATTGTAGAAAAGAGTTCACTGATGAATGGTTATGATCCATCTAAGAGAGCCCTATTTATTGGTGAATGGAGTTGGAGGGCACTATCGCATCTTTGATAGTGCTCTCTCTCTCTCTCTCTCTCTCTCTCTCTTCCTGTGTGTCACAAATGTGTATATCTTTGGTTTCTAGGCTCTACCTTTTTTTCACGTACTGTACTTTTGATTCCCTTAAATAGGCAATGACATACGATATAAAGCACATATATATAAAAGATGGGAATCACAAAAATATCTTTGGGAGAATCTCTAAATAAGTCTACCATCTAGGAAAAAAATTCAAAAATCATGGCATTATTTCCTTAAAAAGTTTTAGATCAGATGATACGTTAACAATATGAATACCTTTAAATGTTCTCGATGAATCTTTGACGACTTTGAATGTGATGATGGAGATCGTTTTTCTTCCCAATCTTCCAAACAAATGCTTACGTAACGTATCAATAAATTTATTTGCATTATTGTTGTTCATCCGAATTTCATAAATTTCACAACTCCATATTGATACTATATATATATGGAGCCATTAATTGCACACGAAATCCATGTGATTGCACCGAGTTAAGTAAAATTTGTCCTTGCACATGCTACATGCACCTAAAATTAAAAAAAAAATTGCACTGTAATTTTTTCTTGACTCTCTCTCTCTAGACCATTCTCCTCTCCCTCTCTCTCTCTCTCTTACCTTAGAGAAATAATGAGACCTAATAATGGCTTTAACAACACAACAACTACTATTCCACACTCCCAATGACATTCACTCGTTCCTTACCTCTTTGGAGGCTTGGCAGCCATGTTAGGACTCATAGCTTTTGCTCTCTTGATACTTGCTTGTTCTTATTGGAGGCTTTCTGGGTTCCTAGGGAGTTCAGAAAACGGAGATAGAGATGTAGAGAACAACGAAGAGAAATTTTGGGATTCTATCAAAGTTCTCCCAAATTTTGAGGAGAAAAGAGTGGTGATTATGGCCGGACATGTGAAGCCAATGTTTTTGGCCACACCCAGTTCAAGCAAGACTTCTTCCTTTGGAGATAACATGTAATATCCCCAAATTTTGGAAGGTGTAAATCTCGGTATATAGTAACATTGAGGATCTAGCTTAGAGCACGTGGATCTGAATCCATTTTGTGGTGTGAATGTGCTAGCCACACACAAGCCAATTCATTATGTTAGCCAAGAGCATACACCTATGTTAGGTGTTTGGCTTAAAACCTAAGTGAAAGCTTTGGATAAGCTTTTGGATAAGACCAAACACACAAGGATTATGTGTGTGCTTCACAAGGAAGCAACACTTTTGAGTATGTGAGGGGTGACTCACGTGCACCAAACATTGCAAATGTTTTTCTTGCTTTGTATTCTTAGAGAGAAAGAGTGGGAAAGGGGGGATGTGACGAAGAAGAAAGGATTCGCCAAATCCGTGTGCTTCGAGGCTTAAAACCTTTGTGATTTCCACGATCTTGTTGATGGAGATATTGACGTTGATTGAGGAGATTGGGGAGCGTTGATTTTGGCTGAATGGGTTTTGGAAAACCATTGCGTATAAGAAGAGAAATGGCTCCGATTCTCATGTGGATTCGTTAGCTTTGAAGGTATGAAATCACAACTCAAAGAGGTTAATTTTGTAGGACAATATGACTTAAAAGTGGTGTGAGAAGAGTGGGTGTGATTGGAGAAGAAAACGCGAGAAGATCGAGTTTGAAAAAAACTCAGATCTGAAAGAGTTTCCGAAACTCGCTCGGGCGAGCTTTGGTTCTCACGCGCGCGAGGAGGCTTTAGAAAGGGGCAGTCGTGCCCCGTGCGAACGAGTGATAAAGCTCCAGTGAGCCTATGATACTTCGCTCGTGCGAGATGATAGGTGCCATTTGACTCTTCATGAGCTACGTTGAAAAGGTCGTCTGAGCCTCGTGTGCCCAAAGGCAAAGGAAATGAATTGAAGCTTCATTTCACTCATGTAAGCTATTTGTGTGCCTTTGGACTCGCGCGCCTGACTTTGTATCTCGCATGCACGATATTTAGAGTTTGGCTTATTTTGAGCCTTTTTGTGTGAAATTTTTGGTATTATAGGTTGTTAGGCTCTCTTAAGCATTTCTATATAACTTTGAATGAATTGGGATATAGGTTAAAGTGTGATTGATCGTGAGAAGTTTTGAATTAGCGTAAATTGTGTGAAGTGTGATTAAGGTAGGGGAATATTCTACATCATTTACATTGATACGAAAAATGCATATAAATTTGTGATATGATTAGTAATTATGTGATTTATTTTGTTTGAGCTTTGTACACAGATTCAATCATGCGATTTGAAATACGCAAATTATAAGTACGCGTGTGTGGTAAGTACGTGTGTGTGATAAGTATGTGTGTGCAAGAAACCTTTTGAGACTAAAGATTTAGCTATGATCTAAGTCACTTTACATGGTGTTAAACTATAAGTTAGAATCTGCACTTCGATTTAAGGTTCATGTGAAATGAATCTAAATGCTCCGGTATGACGGGATATCCATTCATTTCTTATTGGCCAATAGTAAAATCTCGTTTCGACACAAGTATCCCTTATAACACAGGAGCTTATGAAATATATAAAAATGGTTCAATGAACAACGATGGTTGGGATTCTCATTGGTATATATGTGGCTCCTAATGCTATATATGTTTGGGATTGTATTTAAATTATTTGTTTTAAATATGATAAGATGTGAAGCATGTGAGAAAGTCTGATTTGTGAATAAGAGTTTAGAAAATCAAATGAAGTTTACGAAAATGTGTTAAATTTCTGTTTTACTTTGATTCATGCATCTTAGAAAATAAGTTATTTGAATTATGTGAAATATGAGAACTCAGTCATGGAATCTATATTTTTGATATGATGTAAATGCTTTTGATATGCCTCTATTGAGCTTACATTGTTAGCTCACACTTAGATTATACATCACAGGTGAAGATTTAGAGAAGGAATTGGATCAAGAGAGTGATCCAGAGTACGTTCCTGAGGAGGAGGTTGAGCCCACACCTGAGGAATTTTTCCTTAGATAGGGATCTTGTCAGATTTGAATATAATTTGCTTAGGGCTTGGTACGTCCAACAACTTTTGATTAGAACATGAATCATGTAATTAATTGTGAATTATTATTTTGTGAACCATTGTTTTGATGATGATTCCTCATCACCGGTGGTTCGTTTTGGTTCTATGTCCATGTATCTTGGCATGGAGTTAGAACCGTTATTTTGATATGTTTCGAATATAGAAATGAAACTTTCTTTTACTGATTATGATGACTGTATTTGCTTGAATAGAGATATCAGCTTTGTGTTCTGCTTGTGTGGATGTGCTAAGTGTGCGGTAAATTTGTGGATTACCTTAAGAGGTGGTCCGATGGCACGGGTTTCCCGGGTACGGAAATTCGGGCTGTCACAGTTGGTTTCAAAGCTCAACTTTAGAAATTTCTGATAGATCTTAGACTTATATTATGTGTTTAAGATTTTTTCAGAGTATAGGGACCGTCTGTTAATGAAACTTTTATTTCATGTTAATGGAGCAGTATGCCTCCTAGAGGTAGAGGACGACCGAGAGGTGGTCGAGCCCGAACCACAAGGAGTGGTGAAGGGATTGACATCAGATTAGATAATGTGTTGATGGGTGAGAATGTTACTACGGGTCAAAATAGGAATCCGGCTAGAGAAAGAAATCCTCCAGTTAGAGAAGGAAATCCACCTGAGCAAGGAGATTGGGGAAGAATAGAGAGAGAGAGAGAGAGAGAGAGAGAGAGAGAGAGAGAGAGGGTGGCACAAGCCATGGAAATTGTGGCTAATTCCATGGCGCAACAAATTGAGCTGATGGCGGAAAACAATGCGAATAGATATACGCCACCACCTCAACCTTCTGCATTCATTGAATTCAAAAGAATGCATCCACCGATTTTTCAGGGCAAGCTGAGCCATTAGAGGCAGAGAATTGGGTTATGAGATGGAAAAGATATTTAGTGTGCTTCCTTGGACTGAGGATGAGAAGTGAGATGGGCTGCGTTCAAGTTAGATGAGAAGCAGGCCCTTGGTGGAAGCCAGTGTTAAGGACAAGGGAGCAAGATGCCCCAGGAATGTTATGGACTTGGGAAGAGTTCCTTGAAGAACTCAATAAAGAGTATTTTTCCCAACAAGTGAGAGACCAGATGGAAGTGAAATTTATAAATCTGGAACAAGGAAAGATGTTCGTACGAGAGTACGGAATTGAGTTTACAAGGTTGTCTAGGTTTGCATTAGAGCATGTGGCCTCTGATCGAGTGAAAACCAAGAAGTTTCAGCGCGGATTGAGACCAAATATCCGTGATATAATTTCGGTGCTTCGGTTAGAAACTTATGGGGAATTAATGAGCAAGGCTTTGGTTACCGAGGAAGACATCGAGGAGATGTACAAAACAAGGGATCGATAGAGCAAAGAAAAGGCAAGCCAGAGAAGGTTTAGTAACATCAGCTCAGAGACAGTTTAGACCACTTATGTTAGGCCATCCATATCGATACCAGTTAGATCCTTTTGCCCGTTTGACCCTGCTACTACCACAGGAGGATCAGTTGCTCAGGAATTTTTGAGAGCTGCATCATCTACTCCGCAAGATACTTGTGTCCATTGTGGTAAAGCGCACAAGACTACGGATTGTAGGCAAGGTACATGGGCATTGTTTAAGTGCGGGAAGATGGGGCATATTATAAGAGATTGCTCAGAGTTAAGAAATGAAGGGAAGGTGTCTGCTGCAGCACAAAGGCCTACACGACAACCACTACCTATTGTTCAAAGTTGTGCTTATGCAGTTATAGCTAAGGATGCCTAGGCAAATGACGAGATAATCCAAGGTATAGATACCTATTTAATTTTAGTATGATATCATAAAAAAATAAAATTGATGAAGAAGGTGCATAAATTTAAGAGCTATCTTTTAAATTCCTATGTTTGGAGATTAGATCATTTTTATTTAGTACATATCTGATTTGTAGTATGTATATAACGTAGGTACTTTACAAATGTATATTAAGAGCGATTACTGTTGTTATGAAGCATGAGTTTTGATAGACTCAGGGTCTACTCACTTGTTTGTGACACCGCAGTTTGCGATGAGAGTGAAGGTCGTTCCCGAGACCATAGATTTTATTTTGGTAGTATCAGTCCCAATGGGGAGTACAGTTACTACCGATACAGTCTGTCGATCAGTTATAGTTGCTTCAGGGATTATGAAGATCATGAATTAGTAGTTGATTTGATCTTATTGGATATGCAAGCATTCGATGTAATCCTTGGCATGGACTGATTATCCACTCACGACGCGAATGTTGATTGCTGGAGAAAGATGGTTACCTTTCGCCCAAAGGTGGGTAGATCATTTAAGTTTTTAGGCATGCTATCAACCTTCGTACCATTCATCTCTGCGATTCGCGTAGAACGGATGATGAGAAATGGATATAGTGGATACTTAGCATTTTTATAGGAGAACTGAGAAGAGAAGAACGTTCTAACAGAAATTTCGGTGGCTTGTAATTTTCAAGATGTTTTTCCTGAGGAGTTGGTGAGATTGCCACTTGATCGAGAGGTTGAGTTTGGGATTGACTTAGCCCTAGGTACAGAGCAAGTATCTAAAGCACCTTATAGGATGGCTCCAGCTAAGTTGAAAGAATTGAAAGATTAATTGCAAGAGCACCTGTCTGATTTATTAAGAAGGACGGGTCGATGAGATTGTGCATCGACTATCTTCAGTTGAACAAGTTGACTATCAAGAACCGATATCCCTTACTCAGAATCGATGATCTCTTTAATCAATTACAAGGGGCAAAGTTCTTTTCCAAGATTGACTTGAGATCTGGTTATCATCAGCTGAAAGTGAAAGTTGAGGATATTCAGAAGACGACATTTCGAACCAGATATGGGCATTATGAGTTTCTTGTGATGTCGTTCGGCTTGACCAACGCACCAGCATCGTTCATGGATCTCATGAACAAGGTGTTCAAACCACATCTTGATACATGTGTGGTTGTGTTTGTGGATGACATACTCATCTACTCAAAGTCTAAAGAAGAGCATGAGCAACATATGAGAATCGCTCTGCAGATGTTGCGAGAGCACTAGTTATATGGAAAACTCAACAAGTGTGAGTTCTGGTCAGAGCAGGTGAGCTTTTTGGGATATGTAGTTTCAGAAGTAGGTGTTACGGTAGATCTAGTAAAGATCAAGGCTGTGGTAGAATGAGAGCAACCAAAGATTGTGACTGAAATTCGCAGTTTCCTCGGTCTGGCTGGGTATTATAGGAGATTTGTGAAAGGATTCTCTAAGATTTCGGGGCCACTAACGTAGCTTACAAGGAAAGATGTGAAGTTTGAGTTGAAGAAGCATGTGAAAAGAGTTTTCAAGAATTCAAGAGAAGATTGACTTTCGCACCAGTGTTAGCCATTCTATCAGGGAGTGGGGGTTTGCGATTTATAGCGATGCATCACACATTAGCTTAGGTTGTGTGCTCAACCAAAATCGAAAAGTTATCGCTTATGGGTCAAGAAAACTTAAAGATCATGAACAGAATTATCTAACACATAATCTTGAGTTAATAGTGGTAATATTTGCCTTGAAAATATGAAGACATTATTTATATGGAGAAACCTTTGAGATCTTCACGGACAACAAGAGTCTCAAGTATCTATTTACACAAAAGGATCTGAATATGAGACAGAGATGGTGGATAGAGTTTCTTAAAGACTACGATTGCTCCATTCAATATCATCCGGGAAAGGCAAATGTGGTCGCAGATGCTTTGAATCAGAAGACATCGGCTCAATTATTGAGTCTCATTCTGGGACTCCGTAGATGGAAGTTGTTAGAAGACACATCAATGTATGACACAAATGATCGAGGTGAAAGCTTCAGGAGCTTTCCTAGCAAACGTCACAATCAGACCAATGATCTTTGATCATATCTATGGGTTGTAGATGAAAGACGCTGAATTATTGAAAATTCAGTAAGGGGTAATCAATGGTGCTAGTCAGGACTTCTCTATCAAGAGTGATAGATCGTTGTTATTTAGAGGGCATTTGTGTATACCGACCAATGCCGATCTGTGACATACCATCTTAGAAGAGGCCCATAAGTCGAAGTATGCGATCCATCCTGGTGGTACTAAGGTGTACCAAGATCTTAAGAAAATTTTTTGGTGGAGAGGTTTGAAGAAGGATGTAGCTGAATACATCTAATGGTGTTTGGTATGTCAGCAAGTGAGGGTGGATCATAGACATCCATCAGATTTATTGCAACCACTACCGATACCAGAGTGAAAATGAGAATCCATTTCTATGGATTTTATTTTGGGGTTACCACGGACAGTGATGAAGCACAATGCCATTTAAGTGGTCGTCGATAGACTGACAAAGTCAGCTCATTTCTTGCCATACAATACAACATATACGACGAGTAGACTAGCAGAGATGTACATGAGAGATATCGTCCGATTACATGGTATTCTTATAAGCATTGTCTCAAATTGAGATCCATTGTATACTTCACAATTTTGGTAGATATTTCAAGAAGGGATGGGTACGAGGCTAGACTTCAGTTCAACATTTCATCCATAGACAGATGGTCAGACTGAAAGAGTAAATCAGATCATAGAAGACATGCTATAAGCTTGTATGTTTGATTTTCAAGGATCATGAGATCAACATCTATCCTTGATTGATTTTGCATACAACAACAACTCTCATATGAGTATCGGTATGACACCGTATGAAGCTTTATATGGGAGACGATGTAGATCTCCAATCAATTGGGAAGAAACAGGGGATAAGTTTATTTTGGGTCAAAAAATTATTGGAAGTACCACAGAAGCGGTATGTTTGATTCGAGAGAGGTTAAAAGTCGCACAAAGCAGACAGAAGAGTTATGCCGACCTTAAAAGAACAAGCGTTGAGTTTCAGGTAAACTTAATGTTTTAGTTACAATGCAAACTCTGAAGTATAGGTACATGTAGTTACAATGTTAATGATGTATGTTTCTTTCTGGTTGGAGACAATGTCTTCATCAAGATTTTGCCTACTAAAGGTGTGATGCATTTCGGGAAGCATGGAAAGCTGAGTCCATATTATGTGGGACTTTTTAAGTTTTGAGACGTGTTAGAGAGGTGGGACCTTTTACTTATCGAGTTTCTCTACCACCACAACTCTCAAGTATACACAATGTGTTTTATGTATCAATGTTGAGACAATACGTGAAGGATCCAACTCACATCCTAGATTACCAACTGATCGAAATTCAGGAAGATTGCGGTTCTAGAAGCGCTAGTGCAAATTCTTGATCAAAAGGAACAGGTACTACGCACCAAAAGGATTCCATTAGTGCTTGTCAGATGGCAAAACCATTCGCCAGAGGAAGCTACTTGGGAACGTGAGTCGGATGTGCGCAACGCATATTCGCAGTTGTTTGAGTGAATCATGTGTAAATTTAAGTTTTTTTTTTAATAGAAACTTGAATCCAATTTTCTTGTGAAATGGTGTTCAATTAATAATGAATTATATTGTGTGATATCATCGTAATTTGGTGCCATACGAAATCGACAAGGTTTAAATTGAGTTGATGTTGGAAATGCAGGAAATGAAAAGCAAGAGAGAAACAACACAAAAAAGAGGTACCTGTCTTCTCGCGCACCCTAGCTTTAGTGCTCGCTTGCGCTAGGCACTCAAGAAGGAAAGGATAAAAAAGGAATTTGATTCCTTGAGAGTTACTGAGACTCGCATGCCTGAGGTTCCAAGCTTGCTCACGCGAGTCACTCAGAAAAATAAATAAATAAGGGGACTCAATTTCCAATGAGAGACTGAGAGCTCGCGCGCCCAAGCTTTATAAGTCGCACGCGTGAATCGGGATATAAAAGGATTTAAAACCCTTTTCTTAGCCATTTCGCGTGAAATGAAAGAGGGCTTTTAGGGTTTCTTCTCCTTTCTTCGCATAATCCGTTGGATTTTTGTCCAAATCGATTGTGTCGTCCATTGCGAATGACATTCTTCGCATATTATTCGCGAAGAAGGTGAGTTTTACAGCTTTTTGGAAGTTAAATTCCTTTATTTTCATAGAAAAGCCCTAAAATGGCGACCAAATCCCCAAAGCCTAAAGAGAAATTGGTCGTGAGACCTAAGAGTTCGAAGTGAGCTAGGGTGGATCCTCCACTGAACCCTCGTGTTCAACCCGCCAAATGGTGGGAGGCTAAAGTGTTTGAAATGGAATGGTCGTTTCACAAGGAAATCTTCAACGATCAACCGGTCACGGAGTGGACCCACAGTTATCTTGTTTCAACCAGGAAGCTATCAATTCTATGACCATAGCTATTACCCACTTTTGGTTAATTATTTTACTAAACCTTACGAACTGACCCCACCAACACTTAGCTAATCGTCACCATTGACAAGAAAACCCTAATCTTTGACCAAAAAGATATTGGTAGAGCAATGAATTGCTCTTGGGAATTTTTGGATGATGGGAGTGTGGGGTCCCCGATCCAAGAAATAGTTAATTTTCAAATTATTCCGACTCAAATGACAAATGAGGAGACTGGAACCGGGAAGTCTGTGACAAGGGCCCGATTTCCAGAGCGCCTATGGCCACTGGATATAAATTTTAGGAAGAACCTTTGTCCCTTTGGCCATGAACAAGAAAGGCAGGATCCATTCCTTTAGGCTCTATTTGCGGCTCACCAAAACAGGTGGTTTAATGCACCTGCCTTGGTGAGAGAAGGAATAAAGTATGCTCGTGATCGTAACAAGCGAGGAGCAGTTCCCACAGTTTTAAACCGGTTACCCTATGCTCGGTTACTCTCAAGAATGATTGACACGTACGAGCCCTCCGCCAAAGCTGATGATTCTGAGGTTCACTAAGATGAACCCCTACTCAT
Source organism: Chloranthus sessilifolius (assembly GCA_021018995.1). Lineage (NCBI taxonomy): Eukaryota > Viridiplantae > Streptophyta > Magnoliopsida > Chloranthales > Chloranthaceae > Chloranthus > Chloranthus sessilifolius. The sequence goes on along the minus strand of CM037597.1, from coordinate 22,925,587 downwards.
TGATAACGTTAAAACATATCGGGTTAAGGACCTGGACCAAAGCTACACCACCCTTCAAACAAGTGTTAGAAGGAAGACGGAAAGAGAAATAGCGCAACATGCGCAACAAGAACAAGAACAATAACATGAACATCAGCAACCCCCACCACCGGGACCTGAGCAGGCAGCTCAGCCTCCTATACCACCACAACAGGCCCCTCCACAGCCCAACAAGTATTTCTACACAGAGTTGCTTCATCGGATGAGCCTACAGGATCAAGCACTCGCCAACATTATCAGGCAGAATGAGGATCTGAAGAGCTAGCTAAATTACCACGAAGCATTGCACGCAGAGGCTATGCATTAGATGTACCTTGCCGATTACATGCAACGGATGACCATGGCCCGAGCTTCTACTTCTGGCGCTTCTGGATCCGGAGTTGGTGGTGCAGGTGACAATGATGATGCACACATGGGTGGTGCTGAGGATTAGCTACGGTCTATGCTTATGGAATATATTTTGGGAATATAAATGTGTTAATCATTTTGAGGATGTAATGTGTTGATTATTTTCATTTTTGAATGGTTTCGTATTAAAACTATGGTGGCATGGGTGCCACATGTAAATGGTTTAATTTTGTCACATGTGAATGAATTTTTAGTTTAAATTGACTGCATAGTAGTTTTATTTTGAATATGAATGGACATTTTTATGATGTGAGTTGTGTAACAACCATTGTGGTTATTGATTTATAACTTTCGTTATATGAGAAAACAAGAATGTACTATGCTCGCATGGTTAAGACGTTGCCCATGTGAATATTGTGGATATGTTGATTTTAGATGTTAGATCATGAATTTTGTGTAGGAAGAATAATTGGATTCGTGTTAGATAATTTGGAATGTCATAACTATTGTTATGGTTGTGTTCTTCATACAGGGTATGCACCTGTTGTGAATGGTTTAGTTTGGATTTGGCACTTACATATGTAGATATATTTTTTTTGTTTGAATGTATGGATTATGAATGGCTTTTCATGCAGGTTGTGTATGTGGTGGTGAAGGTGTGGGATGTGTCGATATGTGGACATTTGTGTAGATGATTACATTATGGATTTTAATGCAGGTACAATTGTGGGTCACTTTTGACCAATGGTTGTATTGGATGTGTGATCCCATTCTTTTTCCGATACTATTATGGATGTGTGAATTGTGTGGATTTTGGATGAGTCAGGTGTCTACATTGTGGATCAATTAGTAGCTATTTCGTCAACCTTGCATTCCATATGTGTTTTCTTGCAGGATAGGGACATTTTCATTTGATGTGTGTGATTAGGCTTAGCAGTAATTCTTTGCATTTAGTATTGATGACTAGGTGGCCTAAATCAATTTTCGAGGAAAATTTTTTTTATAAGGTGGGGAGGATGTAATATCCCCAAATTTTGGAAAGTGTCAGTCTCGGTATACAGTATCATTGAGGATCTAGCTTAGAGCACGTGGATTTGAAATCGTTTTGTGGTGTGAATGAGCTAGCCACACACAAGCCGATTCATTGTGTTAGCCAAGAGCATACACCTATGTTAGGTGTTTTGGCTTAACACCGAAGTGAAAGCTTTGGATAAGACCAAACACACAAGGATTGTGTGTGTACTTCACAAGGAAGCAACACTTTTAAGTATGTGAAGGGTGACTCACGTGCACCACACATTGCATATGTTTTTCTTGCTTAGTATTCTTAGATAGAAAGAGTGGGAAAGGGGGATGTGAGAAAGAAGAAAGGATTCGCCAAATCCATGTGCTTCGAGGCTCAAAACCTTCGTGATTTCCGCGATCTTGTTGACAGAGATATTGTCGTCGATTGAGAAGATTGGGGAGCATTGATTTTGGTTGTATGGGTTTTGGAAAACCATTGCGTATAAGAAGAGAAATCGCTCCGGTTCTCGCATGGATTCTCTAGCTTTTGTAGAAATCACAACCCAAAAAGGTTAATTTTGTAGAACAACATGACTTAAAAGTGGTGTGAGAAGAGTGGGTGTGATTGGAGAAGAAAACACGAGAAGATCGAGTTTGAAAAAAACTTAGATCTGAAAGAGTTTTCGAAACTCGCTTGCGTGAGCTTTGGTTCTTGCACGCACGAAGAGGCTCCAGAAAGGGGCAATCGTGCCTTGCGCGAATGATTGATGAAGCTCCAGTGAGTCTCTGATACTTCGCTTGTGCGAGATGATAGGTGTCATTGGACTTGCTCGCGAGCCTTATTTTTCACTTGCATGAGCTACCTTCAGAAAGGCTGTATGAGCCTCATGCACCCGAGGCGGCAGAGGAAATGAAGCTTCAGTAAGCTTCATTTCACTTGCGCGCCTAAGCTATTTGTGTGCCTCTGGACTCGTGTGCCCAACCCTTTATCTCGCGCGCGAGATTTAGAGTTTGGCTTATTTTGAGCCTTTTTGTGTGAAATTTTTGGTATTATAGGTTGTTAGGCTTTCTTAAGCATTTCTATATAACTTTGTATGAATTGGGATATAGGTTAAAGCGTGATTGATTGCGAGAAGTCATGAATTAGCGTAAATTGCATGAAACATGGTTAAGGTAGGAGAATATTCTACATCATTTACATTGATACAAAAAATACATAGAAATTTATGATATGATAAGTAATGATGTGATTTGTTTTGTTTGAGCTTTGTACACGGATTCAATCATGTGATTTAAAATGCGCAAATTATAAGTACGTGTGTGTGATAAGTATGTGTGTGTAAGAAACCTTTTGAGACTCAAAAATCTAGCTATAATCTAAATCACTTCACATAGTATTAAACTATAAGTTAGAATCTGCACTTCGATTTAAGGTTCATGTGAAACGAATCCAAATTGTGCTCCGGTACGGTGGAATATCCGTTCATTTTTTACTGGCCAACAGTAAAATCTCATTTTCGACACAAGTATCCCTCATAATCCAGGGGCTTATGTAATATGTGAAAATGGTTCATTGAATGACAATGATTGGGATTCCCATCAGTATATATGTGGCTCCCAATACTATAAATGATTGAGATTGTATTTAAGTAATTTATTTTAAGTACGATAAGATGTGAAGCATGTGAGAAAGTCAGATTTGTGAATAAGAGTTCAGAAAATAAAATGAAGTTGAAAAAAATGTGTTAAATTTCCATTTTACTTTGATTCATGCATCTTAGAAAATAAGTTAATTGAATTATGTGAAACATGAGAACTCAGTCATGGAATTTATGTTTTTGATATGATATAAATGCTTTTGATATGCCCCTATTGAGCTTCGACTATTAACTCACCCTTCGACTATACGCCACAAGTGAAGATTTAGAGAAGGAATTTGATCAAGAGAGTGATCCAAAGTAAGTTCCTGAGGAGGAGGTTGAGCCTCGCCTGAGGAATTTTTCCCTAGATAGGGATCTTGTCAGATTTGAATATATTTTGCTTTGGGCTTGGTACATCCAACCACTTTTGATTAGAATGTGAATCATGTAATTAATTGTGGATTATTATTTTGTGAATCATTGTTTTGGCGATGATTGCTTATCACCGGTGGTTTGTTTCGGTTCTTTGTCCATGCATCTTGGCATGGAATTAGAACCGTTACTTTGATATGTTTCGAATATAGAAATGGAACTTTCTTTTGCTAATTATGATGATTCTATCTACTTGAATAGAGATATCAACTTTGTATTCTGCTTGTGTGGATGTGCTAAGTGTGCGGTAAATTCGTGGATCACGTTAAGAGGTGGTCCGACGGCACGGGTTTCTTGGTACGAAAATTCAGGTTGTCACATAAAAGTCATGCAGATAGATAGAAAAGAAAAAAAATAATTATGCGCTTCGCCGCCTCTTCGTCTCCTCTTTTAACTTTTATACCGAGGTGCAACCACTAGGGTAACTTAGGTATTTTGAGAAAAAAAATAATTATTAGTATTTTTCACTTATCTAATGCAATCACATGGATTTCGTGTGCAATTAATGACTCCCATATATATAAGTTGATTAAGTTAATATCCAATTAGATGATTTTATATTCTATGACTACCTCGATACACATTAGATGAAAATATCATTTACATAAAACTAACTTATATATATATATATATATATATATATATATATATTCTTATATAAAAAAAAACTATATATATATTGTCACGAGCTGAAATTCTACCCTATTTCAAGGGTCTAGAATTTTGTGTTATGACCCGCACACATCCCAGATACGCTAAGCAAATATATACATAATTAGAGTTCTCACACTAATATGGTTCCATAAAATTTGTGAATCCAATAGTGTAAAGATGGAGAATAAGGGTAGAAATAGATAACAAACAAAAACAATACTGAACTAATGAAATAACTACCAATCAAGGGAAAAATAATGGTCAAACATAAATAAAAAGTATGACGCTAACAATAAATGCCCAATGATTAATGACGACTGTATGAAATAATAGAATAACTATCTAAACTGAAGATCCTAATCTCTATATCAAAACTAGCACTATCAATAATCGGCACTAGGATCGTAATCGGCACCGAGGTCCTCATGATGCCCTGTAGCGTCGCCCTCCCGAGGCTTTTTGTACTCAACGTCCACAGGGTCAACGAATTCAGCGTCTGCAAGATAGGGATAATTAGCGTCCACTCTATCAATAAAATCATCTGAAAAGAATAAATTTTACGAGGGCTAAGTTGCTAAACAACGTGCAACTCAGTGGATGCACCACCAATCTACCATAGACTACTCAAGTACATTGTGGGTGCATCTTGTGAGTGATATTAATAATATAACAGTATATAATAATCAAGAAATGTTAGAATCATGCGTAACATCAAACTCATATATTAATCTATATGCAGGATCATGATCTAGATACACTCTAATCCTAACATGCCTCTCTATTCCCCATAAACATATCTTATTATAATAACACATACGTCTGTACATCACATGAGTGTACATTTTTATGATAAATAATATATTACAGAAAATAGTTCACTGATGGATGGTTATGATCCATCTAAGAGGTAGCCCTATTTGTTGGTGGATAGAGTTGGAGGGCACTATCGCATCTTTGATAGTGCTCTCTCTCTCTATCACTAATGTGTACATCTTTGGTTTCTAGTCTCATATAGTTACCTTTTTTCACGTACAGTATATTTGATACCCTTAAATGGGCAATGACATACGATATGAAGCACATCTATATAAAAGATGGAAATCTCAAAAATATCTTTGGGATAATCTCTAATGAGTCTACCATCTAGGAAAACAATTCAAAAATCATGGCATCATGTCCTTAAAATTTTTTGGATTAGATGATACGTTAACAAAATGAATACCTTTAAATGCGCCCGACGAATCTTTGACAGCTTTGAATGCAATGATGGAGATCGTTTTTCTCCCTAATCTTCCAAACAAATGCTTACGTAACGTAGCAATAATTTTATTTCTATTATTGTTTTTCATCCGAATTTGATAAATTACACAACTCCATATTGATACTATATATATATATATATATATATATATATATATATATATATATATATATATATATATAAGTTGATTAATTTAATATCCAATTAGATGATTTTATATTCTATGACTACCTCGATACACATTAGATGAAAATATCATTTACATAAAACTAACCTATGTATATATATATATTTATAAAAAAATCCTATATATATATTGTCACGATCCAAAATTTTACCCCATCTCGAGGGCCTAGAATTTCGTGTTATGACTCGCACGCATCCCATATACGCTAAGCAAACATATACATAATCAGATTTCTCATGCTAATATGGTTCCATAAAATTCGTGAATCCAAAAGTGTAAAGATGGAGAATAAGGGCAGAAATAGATAACGAATAAAAACGATGCTGAACCAATAAAATAAATACTAATCAAGGGAAAAATAAAAGTAAACATAAATAAAAAGTACAAGGCTAACAATAAATACCCAATGATAAAAAATGACTGTACAAAATAACAAAATAATTATCTAAACTGAAGATCCTAATCTCTATACCAAAATTAGCGCCATCAATAATCGACACTAGGATCGTAATCGACATTGAGGTCCTCATGATGTCCTGTAGCGTTGCCCTCCTATGGCTCTTGGTACTCAACGTCCACAGGGTCAATGAAGTCAGTGTCAGCAGGATAGGGATAATTGGCGTCCACTTCGTCGATAAAATCACCTTAAAAGAATCAATGCCACGTGTGCTAAGTTGCTAAACATCACGTAACTTAGTGGATACACCACCAATCCATCATACACTACTTAGGTACATTGTGGGTGTATCTCGTGAGTGCTTATAATAATATAATAGTATATAAGGTTAAAGAAATATTAGAATCATGCGTAACATCAAACTCATATATTAACCTACTTGCAAGACAATGATCTAGATACACTTCAATCCTAACGTGTCTCACCATATCTCATAAAGATAACAAATTTTATTACAATGACACATACGTTTGTATATCACATGGGTGTACATTCTTACTTTTATTCCCTAATACAACCTATGCTAGAGTCGTTGCTCGAGCCTACCATGTGAGGGTCACCATAGTAGCATACCACCCTATCATACCACCCTCCATAAGATACTTGTACTCATACTCATACACCCCATCCAGACTCAGGGGCGACCAACAAACGTAACTCATAACATACTTGTACATACTCATACTATCTTCTGAGAGACCCGTCTTGATTGTAGACATTGTGTTCCTTTCGGTGGCTATGTAAGGAGCAACACATACTGACTTAGTTTCTTAATCATATGCTGGCTTACACAGCGATGTCTTATTATATTCATATCTTATCTGATCTTATATATTCTTTCTTATTATATTCTTACAACTTGAGAGCCATGGTGCGATAAGCATCACTAATCATGCTTTTCAAGGGACGGATTCTGTAGTAACCTGGATGTACTTTGTGTGGTAGCCCATACTACCACAGAGGTATTGCATTTATTAATAGATGCTTATATTACGAGTTCTACGTGATCGTGAAAGGAATCCAATTGTAACTAAGGCCTAAAGGTCGAATGTTGTATCTTATTTCTTAATTTAATCTATTATATTTAAAACTTAGGAATGATAGGGTTACCATATATGCTACCGTATAGCAGGTTTCATTGAATTCGTACTCACCCTACTCATCATAATGTCCCATACCACTATGAGTTATAAGATATGTGAATACGGTGTGATGCCCGCTTCGATATCATCTCAACGAATCACCACGCTCAAGCGTAGACATGATCTCACACACTCGCATACATGACCTATCCTATCCATAAGGCATACCACATAACAATGATAGAAATATAATCTTATCTTAATAAGGAATTGATTTGAATTCAAGGTTCCGTTAGTATATAAGTATATACTTATATAGCACACCAATACAAATATCTAATAGAGGAGTTATTAGTGTACGTGAAATTGAGAACATGAAGGTCAAAGTTTGATTTTATGAGGACATCGAACTTCTAAAGTCTCAATGCTATCGCGAAGATCGCGTTGAAGCTATAAAAATTGATATATAATATATTATAATCGGATAATTAAATGATAAGATATCGTAATTCTAACTTTAGATCTATCATGACTATCAATCGAAAACCAATGTTAAGATTAGGGAAAATTTCATATAAGCCCTTGAACTTTCACCTCAATGTCTGAGAGGCACTTGAACTTTAAGAAATGCAACATAACACCCTAATGAATACAAATGCCCAAATTCAGGCCCCTATCGTCACCCTTCGTCTCCTCTTCGACTGAAAAAGCTGACTGAGTGCAAAATGGATGTTACCTTACTGCATGGATTCACCGACGTGGTAAAAAAAGCTGACTCAACCCCTTTTAAGCATCAAGAAGATGCCCCACTCCTTAACTAAGAAAAATTTGGCGCCAGGCCAGAGCTCCTTCTCCACTTCTTCTTCACTGCTCTTATTCAGCTAAGAACCCTAAATGACATTATTGTCTATGCTCTTGTAGAACCCCAAACAGCAGCATCGTCTCTGCACTTGTAGAACCCCAAAAAAATTTCCTAAACAAAAAATTTTCATTTGAAAAAGAAAAAATAGCCATTGTTATAGACCACAATACAGATTTTAGACCAGATCAGACATAAATACCACAATACAGATTTCATCCAATGCAAGCCCTAAACCCTAAAAATCATAAAAACCTATAAACCCTAAAAACCTAAAGACCCTAAACCCTAAAAATCTTTGCATTTCAACAATGAATATATAAAAAATATCACACTGGCAGCCAATGGAAGCCACAAAAGTTTCTCTTTCAGCTTCCATCTCATCTTGAATCTGTTGGATCTTCAAAGCAAACTCGAAATTATTTGTACCGATCTTGCGCACTTCGGTGGATCAAGCTAGTCAAAGTCTTTGCAGGCACGATTAAAGCAGCTAACGAACCTCCTCTCGGGATTGCGCTCCGTCCATGACATTTGTATCGGCCTCCGATTTCTGCAGGTGTGATTCAGGTTCTTCTCCAACAACCGTAAGATCTCTGACGTGGTTTGGATCGCGGATGATGAAGAACTATCACCGGTTGCTGACGACAATGCCATTACAAGTTTTCTGGAGAAGAAAGAGACGATGTCTCTCGACCATGGATCAAAATCTCGGTTTCGGTTTCGATTTCGTTCATGACCTGAACCATAAATTGGTCAAAATTTTGATAAGTTTCATATTTTTTTGAAAATATGCTCCGAACTTTACTGAACTTTTTCGAACTTTATTTTATTATTATTTTTAACTCTTTAATATTGTTAGAATACATATTTACACTAGTGAAGCTAATTTTCGATCAGACAATGGATCTTGAGCTCATGCAAAACATATCAGACGGTCAGATTTGATTCCACATTGAATAAATCTCAAAAGTGACCTGAGAACCCTTCTCATGAACTACCCATGATCAGGGTCACTTTGGGGATATATGTCACGTGGAATCAAGATCTGACTGTCTACTAGTTGGGCTATGATCTCAAGATCCACTGTGTGAAATATTGTGTACCTCTATATATATGGGTACCTCTATTACCACTCACACAATCTCTGAAAGTGCCCATATGTGTAACGCCTGTAAACCCATTGATTGCTTCTTATTGGGAGCCGTTACTCGCACACGCTTTTCAAGTGATTGCATCGGATTGCACTAAATTTAAAAGAAAGACTTGCAAGTTTGGCGACCTCTACTATGTGAGAACACCATCTAAGCCATTTGATTTGAAGGCCATGATTTAAAGATATCGATTGCAAGAGATTAGAACAAAATATAATTTTCATCATTTGATTAAATGGAGTCAAAGGCTATTATATAATTCAACAGTTGACTACAATAAATCATATGACAAGTATTGTGTTTTGCTCAAATTTTATATACTAGAGATCTATTATCGTGAACTTCAAATCAGATGGCCCATATTGCATTTTTACATATCACATGTCCCTAAAATACCAAGTCTTTCTTTAAATCCAATGCAATCACTTGAAAAACGTGTGCAAGTAATGGCTCCCCTTCTTATTATATGTAAAATACCAAGTCTTTCTTTAAATCCAATGCAATCACTTGAAAAACGTGTGCAAGTAATGGCTCCCCTTCTTATTATATGTAGGGAGCCATTACTTGCACTCGCTTTTTAAGTGATTGCACCAAAGGTTAAAAAAAGACCTTGTATTTTAGGGACATGTGATATGCGAAAACACAATCTAGACCATCTAATTTAAAGTTCATGGGACCTGGGGATGAAGCATCTGTAACTGGGTCTGAGGTCCTAGTTTGACTTGATGATCTTAGAGCAGGTATCTACTTTCCCCTCTCTTTCACTTTCTCTTTTCCTTGGGTTTTTAGATGGTGTTTCTTTGACTAATAGGGCCCTTCTTTTCTGAGCAAGTGACCTTTGATCCCTATGTCAGCTCCCCTTTCTGGGATTGTGCTGTCGTGGGCCAGTCTCGACTATTTATTGATTACCACATCATCTTTTTTTATGGCTCCTGGGTCAGAGCATATTACCTGAGGGAGAGGGTGGTGCATCAGTACCGGGACTACTTCGCAGTGCCACAGGGTTCTCTCGGGGATGTTATGTCATAGGAGGGTACAATTGAGGAGCTTGAAGATGGACTCCTTCGCCATGAGCTCCTAGTTGATGGTCTCTTTGAGCATGGAGGGTATCAGATGTGGTATGAGTCTCTCCCGTATCGGTCCCTCTTCCCACGCTTTGTGCCAGGGGCCAACTTTTTGGCATTCGGAGGCTCGCGATCTCAGGTACTATTCATCTTTTCTTTCTTCCGTATACATTCTTTTTTGTCTTGATTTTTCCATACTAACTGAATTTCTACCTCTTTTTAGTTTGAGGGAGAGGAGGATTCTGATGAGGGTGTGGCCGAGGCGGGTCCTGCAGAGGCATCAGGTGTTGATCATTCAAACCCTTCTGGTGCGGGGGGCTCAGGGGCCTTGACTGTGGGGACCCAGAGGACCTTTAAGTGTTTTGAAGACACGCTCCTTTCGGGCCTCTGTGCTAATGTGGCGGAGTGGGCTCGTACATCGGCTGAGGCTGTTAGGGTCCCTCATCCTGAGTTGGTTTCGAGGGTGAGTTTTCTTTCCTGCGTATTATTTTAAGGGTATGCCTGTCTTTGCATCATTTCCCATGCAGCTAACCTCTCTTTTTCTCTGCCCCTTGCAGGATTATGAGTCAGCAGTCAACCAAGCGGAATACTACCGTAACATTGCTGGCCTTCGGGACGTGGAAGTGGTGAGTATGGCACTGACCAATTCTGCTTGTTGCTTTGCTGCCCTATTTTCAATCGACCTTGACTGACCTTTTTGGTGTGATGCTTGCAACGTGCTCATGAAAAGGATTCGCGATCATTGCTCATTAGACTGTCCCAGGCGTGGTCCCGGGTGGGGGATGTGCGAACCTATCAGAGCACCTCACACCGATGAAAGAGGACCAAGGGCACAGATTAGGAGCAACCTGCTTTTCTTTTCCTGCTTTTGATAAACATTTGAGTCTTTTAAACATTCTTTTCTTGGTAATTAAATGTAATGAGTGATTGAACATATTTGGGACTATTTGGAATGAATGTTATCGCTTCTCCCTTCTATTTGTTCCATCTCTATCTTCTGGATGTGATATGTTTGGTTATCTGCAGGATAGGCCTCGAATCGGGAAATTGGCCCTTGGGCTGTATATTTGGTTTAAAAATGGCCAAACCCTGTATGTTTATGTGGGTGGTACCTAAAAGAAAACCACGCAGGTAGGTTAGATGGCAAATTTTGGTATCCCAGCATGTAACCTGGGGTGCTATGTACGAGAAAAGGTTAAGGACCGGTAAAAATAAACTCCCAAATTCTCTCTTTTTTATTGGGGGACTTCTGGCCTAGCATGTGTAAAATTTCTTCAAAAATGGCCTAGCGTGTATATTATACACGCTAGGCATTTTCTGGGGACAATTTGGCTTAGCGTTTATAATATATACGCTAGGCAAAATCTGAGAGATTTTGAACTAGCGTGTGTATTACACACGCTAAGCTTTTTCGGGTAGTATGGGGTCTTTAAGACCCGAGAATGCCCCCCTTTTTCATTCTTTCCAGTTGGGTTTTGAATTTTTGTTGCCATTTTTCTTTTTTCTTTCCCGAGGGTGAGTCCATCGTCCTACATCGAATTGTAATTTCTCAAAATATCTTTGTATGACAATGGACCGCTTTCCTACCTCGCTTCCTTTGGGGGGTCTGGGACATTCACACTTCCCTCTTTGAACGTGGGACCCAATTTTTTGATGAATTGGCTCGACAGTCTGAACAAAGATGAGCTTGCGGGTTTGGATCAACTCGGGCTGGCCTATCTTTTGTCCTTCGTGAACATTCCTTTGCTTTTGGATTTTCTTTATGCGGCGGCTGCTCATTGGGACGTGGATACCCATGTCTTCTGCTTTGGGAATCGTGAGCTAACTCCCACCCTTGAAGAACTCTCCAACCTATCGAGTTTGAAGCTACATAGAGGTCTTGCCATGATAGTCCCGAAACTAGGTTATGCTAAAGCCGTCCACATGACCTTGTGTTTGAAGAAAGCTGATTATGAGAAAAGCATTGTCTATGGGTCCTCCAGGTGTTCGATGAAATTCCTGAGAGAGCTTTTTGGTGACGAAAGCTTACGAAAATTGCTAGTTAGAAACATCCATAGTGTAAAAGCTTTCACTCTTTGCCTTCTCTCAGAGGTCCTTTTCTACACTGGGGGGAGAGCTTCTCTCTTGCACTTTGTGATATGCTGGCGGAACTGGAGGAGGGTCGCTTTGCGATGCATATGGTACTAACGGAGCTTTACCGTTGTCTCAACGCTTTTGCTTTGGGCAAGGTTGAGTGCCTCCGAGGATGCCCCGTTCTACTCCAGGTTTGGCTCGGGGAGCATCTTGTCATTTTGGGGCCTGTGCCCCGCTTTTATGTGATTCATGGAGAGGTGGCTCTCTGTTTTTTGGGCCAATGCCATAAATTGCCCCGACGAAATCTGTGCGAGATGAAACTTTGGCTGGCTGAGGTAGAGCTCGTGTGGAGGCTTCCATGGTTGGACAAGACCTTCTCAGTAGTTCGATTTAGAGATCATGAGGGCATCACCCTTCTTGGCTTGGCTGGTAGCACCCACTACTTTCCTTCTCGAGTACTGCTCCAGTTTGGTTATACTCAGCAGGTGCCTTGCTCACAGAGACCTCCCCTATGCGGATTGATATTTTCTTGGGGATCAAATGGGGACTTAGATAGGATAGCCGCTCTTTGGGAGACGCGTCAGTCGACGCATATATGATGCTTGGAGCAAGGGGATTCTCTTATGACTTCTCCACGGTATGAGGCCTGGCTGCTATCTGAGAGGCCCTCTGTCCATTACATAGATCAAGGGGAGAGCAGCGGTGCGGAGGGGCCTTGGTCGCGGAAGGAGTCGATGCTTCTGGCTTGGATTGAGCTGCTGGTAGATGAGAAGCGGGTGCATGAATGTTTAGAGAAACATAAGGTCAGATTAGATGTTGCAGAAGCAAGAGCCGATTTTCCAAAGTGTGAGGTCCTTCGTCTAGAAGGAACCCTAAGTGATGCTCTTGGTGCTACTGATGCTTCCCGGAAGCAGTATAAGAGCCTACATGGCCGCTGGATGACAGATTGGGATGCTCGGGAGGATGCCTTATGCACCGAGATTCATGCTTTGAAGCGCGAGTTGCGTCATTGACCTAGTCCTACACATCTTTTTGCATAGATCAGATCACCATAGGAAGGGGCATAGGAACCTCTGCTAGATTTTTTTGGGTATATATATTTTCTTCATGTTTTTTATTGCTTTTCACTTTGGTAAAAAAAAGGGTACGCAAGGCATCACACAAATTATTTTTTTGAGATGTGGTGCTAGTGTAGTATAGACATGTAAATGGAAAAGAAAAATTTATTATCTTACATAAACTCTATCTTTCTCTATTTTTGTAAAAGGGGGAACCTGGGTATTACGCCGATCATCCTTTTGGGATGTGGTGCACACAGTGGAGGCCTGAAAATGGGAAAGAAAAATTTATTATCTTTTACAAATGTGGTTCCCAGGTCATCAAACCAATCATCCCGGGGTGGGGGTGTGCACAGTGTCGGCCAGAAAATGGGAAAGAGAAATTTATTATCTTTTGCAAATGTGGTCCCCAGATCATCAAACCAATCATCCCGAGGTGGGGGTGTGCACAGTGCCAGCCTGAAAATGGGAAAGAAAAATTTATTATCTTTTGCAAATGTGGTCCCAGGTCATCAAACCAATCATCCCAGGGTGGGGGTGTGCACAGTGCAAGCCTGAAAATGGGAAAGGAAAATTTATTATCTTTTGTAAATGTGGTCCTTCAGGTCATCAAACCAATCATCCCGGGGTGGGGGTGTGCATAGTGCCGTCTTGAAATTTGGAAAGGGAAATTTATTATTTTTTGCAAATGTGGTCCTTCAGGTCATCAAACCAATCATCCCGGGGTGGGAGTGCGCACAGTGCCAGCCTAAAAATGGGAAAGGGAAATTTATTATCTTTTACAAATGTGATCCTTCAAGTCATCAAACCAATCATCTCGAGGTGGGGGTGTGCACAGTGTCGGCCTGAAAATGGGAAAGGGAAATTTATTATCTTTTGCAAAGTGGGGTCCTCTCCTTTCTTCATTTGTTTGATGCCTCAACAACGAGACGAAGTCACGTGTCCCATTCTGAGCATAGTCGAATCCGTTCATGCGTTTGGACCCAAGTGAGGTTCAGCAACTTTTACCAAGGTCGAAACATCCATCCCCTTGGATTGAGTCAACCCTTTTTATCCTTACCTCGGGCCATACATTTGACGGCGCGGTCTAAAGATATCCTTGATTACAATCCGATTTGAACTAACATGAGCGGCTTAAATGAAGATCAGAGCTTGGATACATAGCCGACGGAATAAATGAAGATTTTCTTCTTTTCTTTTTCTCTTAAATTTTTTTTGCCATGCCCGTTGTTTCCCTCTTTTTTATCCACAACGCCCTTTCAGATTTTCACTACGTCCATGGGTATGCATTTTTATCCCAGGCGCCTTTTCAGGTTTTCACCTGATCCGCACAAGCTCTCTATTTTTACCCATGGCACCCCTTCGGGTTTTCACCATATCCTTTTTGCTATGAGCTTGTATATATATATATATATTTTTTTTTCTTCTTTATTTTCTCAAAGGTCACGACATGGACGTCGACTCCGTCATAGCCGGCTGGATGAGATTCTTTTGTTGTCTCACAACTTGACTCGTGTTGACTCAATGGATACTGTGACTGCTCGTAGACCTTAAAGAGGGCTTTCTTTAGGGATGTATCTTGGCCATGGGTTTGAATGGGATAGGTTAGGAATTTTGAAGGTATTCTGGGGTTAAAAGGTTTCCTTGGTTGGGTTTCAGTTTCCATAATACACTTCTTCCTTGGGGAATTTTAACTGTACATGCCCCACTTTTTCTTTTCTATTTTTTTGTTCTTTTTGCTTTATTCAAACATCCTCTTTTTGGGATTTTGCTTTTCTGATTTTTTTATAGATTTGATGGTAACTCTTTTTCTCATTTTTTTATTTTTTTTATTTGGTATATACACTTTTCCTTCTTCTTTTCTGAGGAGGGGTTGAAAGAAAGGTCAATGGCTCAACGGGTGTAGCAAGGGTATAAGTGTTCAGGGATGCTTTTTTGGCTACTTGGCTTTGAAATGATGGCCTCTTTTATGGGGTCCTTAAGCAGTCACGTATCCACCTTATTGATACTTACCTTGCCGCGAAGACTAGGAGTAGAATCGGCGTACGTATCCAACATTTATAGGCTCAGAAAAGTTATCTCCGTCCATGGTGGTGAGGCGGATCGCGTATCCCGAGAGTACTTCTTGGATGACGTAAGGTCCTTTCCAGTTGGGCCTGAATTTTTCTCTTAGATCGGCGTGGATAGAAGGGAAGATTTTCTTAAGCACGGTATCACCCACCTTCAAATCCCGGGAGCGAACACGATTGTTGTAAGCATGTGCGATTCTTCTCTGATAGGTTTGGGTGTGACATAAGGCTAGGAGTCTTTTATCATCTAGCAGGTTCAGCTGCTCAAAGCGTGACCTCTCTTTTTCAGCTTCTGGTAGGCCAGATTCGATGAGGATATGGAGTGAAGGCACTTCAACTTTGACTGGCAGGACGACCTCGGTTCCATATATGAGGGAGACCGGTGTTGCCCCTATAGCAGTACGGATCGACGTTCGGTAGGCTCAAAGTGCAAAAGGTAACATTTCACTCCAATCTCGATAGGTGATGACCATCTTCTCAAGGATGCAGACAACTGTTGTGTTAGCAGCTTCTACGACACCATTGGTTTGTAGCTGATACAGTGATAAGTGGTGATGTTTGATTTAATATTATTCGCAGAAAGCCTTGATGTGCTTGTTCTCAAAGTTAGTGCCATTATTCGTGATGATGTCCTTCGGTACACCAAATCAGTAAATGATGTTGTTTTTGATGAACTTCTTGACATAACTAGCGGTGATGTTTGTATATGACGTTGCCTCTACCCATTTGGTAAAGTATTCAATGGTGATGAGGATGAACTGATCCCCATTAAATGCTTTCAGATTGACCTTTTCGATGATGTCGAGTCCCCATATAGCGAATGGCCAAGGAGTGGTCATGCTGTGTAGATCTATGGCTAGAGCATGTATCAGACTGGAGTGTTCTTGGCATTTATAGCACTTCTATATGTGCTTATAACAGTTAGTTTCCATTGTAGTCTAGAAATACCCTTATCGTAGGATCTTCTTGGCGAGTATGTGTCCATTGACCTGGGCCCCGTATACTCCCTCATGGATTTCTCTCATGATGTTGACTGCCCCGCCCTCAGTAAGGCATCTGAGCAAGATGTTGTTATATGATCGCTTGTAGAGGCACTCACCACAGATGATGTAATTAGCTGTTAGACATTGGATGGTTCGCCTGTCTTCCTTGGATGTCCCCTCAAGGAAAGTTAGAGTTTCGAAGAAATTCTTAATATCTGAGAACCATGGAGGCTCATCATCTAAATTTGGGAGTCCCTCAATCTGGAGGCAAAAGGCAGGTTCATTTCTTTGCTCAATCATGATTAGCTTTATCTCGACGCCATAGGAGATTTCTACCATGGATGCCAACGTTGCTAATGCATCGACAAAGCAATTTCTTACTCGCGAGACATAAGAGAAGGTAACATCATCGAAGCATGCAATCAGATCCTCAAGGTTCTCATGGTATGGGATCAGTTTTTCATCCTTCATCTTCCAATCTCCGTTGGTCTGGCATATAATCACTGTGAGTTGCCAAACACCCTGAGATGTGTTACATTTAGGTTAAGTGCTACTTGTAAGCCGACAGCGCCGGCTTCGTATTCGACCATGTTGTTTGTGCACGGGAAGCCAAGTTTGATAGAGACTGGTACATGAGATCCTCTTGGCAAAATCAGAATAGCGCTAACTCCCTGACCTTCAGCATTTGCCGCCCCATTGAAGTGCATTACCCAAAACTCCTCTGCCTCCATTGTGTCATCCTCTATCATGAAAAAGATGTCCTTATTTGGGAATTCAGTTCTTAACGGCTGATAGTCAGGTAAAGTGTTCTCGGTGAGTGCTTGTCCCTTTATCAATTTCTGCGTAACATATGTAATGTCGAACTTTGATAGGACAAGCTACCAGCATGCAGTTCGGCCTGTGAGAGCTGACTTTTCAAATAAGTACTTCAATGGATCCATCCGTGCCAGAAGAAGAATAGCCTGGGATAGTAAATAGTGGTGGAGCCTCTGTGTAGCCCATACAAGAGTCAGGCATGCCTTCTCCAGATGAGAATAGCGTATCTTGTAGTCGATAAACTTCTTGCTGAGATAGTAGATGACCTGCTCTCTTCTTCCTATTTCATCATGTTGCCCTAGGACGCATTCCATCGAAACTTTTATCATGGAGGGATACATTAAGAATGGTCTTCCAGGTTCGGGCGGTACAAAAAAACTGGAGGATTGAGAAGGTAATTTTTATTTTATCAAATGCCACCTGTCAGTCATCATTCCATTTGACCGGTGAATCTTTCCTTAGTAGCTTGAAGATTGGCGTGCAGATAGGAGTTAGCTGTGCAATGAACCAACTGATGTATTATATTCTGCCTAAAAAACCTCTTACTTATTTTTTGGTAGATGGTGATGGCATTTCGATGATGGCTTTCACCTTGATCAGGTCAATCTCGATGCCTCTTCTATTGACAATGAAGCCCAACAATTTTTCTAACATGGCATTGAATGTGCATTTTTGAGGGTTCAAACGCAACTTGTATTTTCTTAGTCTTTCAAATAGCTTTTGGAGGTTTATCAGATGATCCTCTCTTTCTGATGACTTGGCAATCATGTCGTCCACATACACCTCAATTTCTCGGTCCATCATGTCGTGGAAGAGTGCTGTCATGGCCCTTTGATATGTTATGCCGACATTCTTCAGTCCGAAAGGCATGACTCGATAGCAGAAAGCTCCCCACGGAGTAATGAATGTTGTCTTCTCTCGGTCGGTCTCAGCCATGTTAATTTGATTATACCCGGAGAATCTGTCCATGAATGAGAGCATCCCATGAACCACAGTGTTATCGACAAGATGTCAATGTGTGGTAATGGGAAGTTGTCTTTTGGGCTCGCCCTGTTCAAGTTTCTAGAGTCGATGCACATGCAAACCTTTCCATCCTTCTTTGGTACTGGGACAATATTGGCTAGCCATTGTAGGTACTTGGAGACCATGAGAAACCCTGCATCGTACTGCTTGATGACTTCATCCTTTACTTTAAGCATCCATTCTCGTCGAAGATGTTTCAACTTTTACTTGACCGACCTAACATCTGGATATAGCTGCAGCTCATGTTTGACCAAATCAATGTCCAAATCGAGCATATCCTCATATGATCATGCGAAGACATCTTGGTATGACCGAAGGAAATTAATCATGCTTTTTCTTTCCTCGGGCGATAGCGACATTCTGATCTTGGTTATTCTAGGAATCTCCTCGGTCCCTAGATTGACATCCTCTGTTTCTTCACCAATTGGTGTAGGGCCATGCTCAAAATTGGTGTCCCGTTCAAGGAGCTCATTAGGGAGCTCCTCGGTGGGGATCTCCTCGTCCAGACTTGTGACTCTTACCTCTTCTTATATTTCTACGGGAAAGGGGTCGATTTTACATGGGACGGGTATTTCTATTAAGGCACTTTTTCTTTGATTTTCTCAAGAAATTTGAAAAACAATTTTTTTAGATTATTTTGTATTTCTTTAATTTTTTTGGATTTTTATTTTTCTTCGGAAATGGGCCCTTGGCAAGGCGGGTCCCTATATGCCTGCCAAGGGCTCACCTCACTTTTTATAGGTTGTTTCTTTTAAGAAGCGGGTGCATAATTTGTGGCCATTTAATGCTTCCAGAGTTAAGGGCACAGTCGCCCAATTTCTTACCTTCGGTGTCGTCCCTTTACCTACTCGGGTGGAGGAGGCTGATTGATATGGCTTTTGGGAGTCAGCCTCCATCATGTATATCCTGGGCCCGTCGGAGACCCTGCCCTCAAATGTTAGCATGGTTCTATGGTGGTTTACCACAGGGGGGACTGTACAGGTATGGGAAACTCCTCCTCAAAAAGGGACAGGGAGGCTACGTCTACTTTAAAATTAGGAGGGATGATTTGGAGATTGGTTGGGTGGATCGGGGCAGTCGGCTTGTGCGGGGTTAGCTGTGTTTCCCTAGTTTGATTAATTTTTACAACCCCAGTGCTCATGAATGTACTCCGGAAGTGAGGCCATGGACAGGGTTCGTCTTCCAGGTCTATTCCCCGGGTTTTTATAGTAGCAATAGTTCGGACCTTTTCCTTGGCCTCCTGGACCTCTTCTTCAGTAGGCCGGGTAGCCTAGACCGAATCTGACCCACTGTCCGCCTTTGGCTCTAACTGGGTCCTTCCGTCCCTGTAATTGAGGTCTCAATCCCTTACCGTTTTGATACCCCATTTCTGAAGCATGGCTATGGCTGTAACCATTCCACCGTCGGTTTTCAAAGTTATGCTCTCGAGGGGTTCCGGGATTACTGCTGATACGTCATACTCAAAGCTATGGAGGCATGTGTATTTAGTTGTGTGTGGCACATCCAATACTTTGGGATTCTCGATGTTGTGGGTAGCCTTGTTTCTTTCCTCCTGCCCTTCACCCAAAATAGTGATAATCTTCTATTCCGCTACAAATCGCGACTTTTGGTGCATAGTTGAAGGTATTGCTCCGACCTCATGTAACCAGGGCTTCCCTATAGTAGATTGAAAGTAGATTTGATGTCCATAACTTGGAAGGGTATGGAAAAGGTCATTGGCCTGATGAAGAGCTCAAGGTCTACTTCTCTAATTATCTCTCTTCTCGTAGTATCAAATCCTCTAGCACTTGTTCTCTCGGGCTTGAATGCGGATGGATCCACCCCTATCTTGGTTGCGGTTCTAAGAGGGCACATGTTCAAGGCTGATCCATTGTTTATTAATACCAATGGGATCACCATGTTCTCAGCTTCTACCGTGATATTGAGGTGTTTGGAATGATTATTTTCCAAATTCGATAAGTCAGCATCTGAAAAAGAGATGGCGTTAGGAGCCAACACCTGCCCGATGATCTGCCCCACTTCGTCTGAGGTTACTTGGATAGATACATGTGCATCCCTTAATGTCCCCATCAAAGCTTGAAAATGAAGCGACAAAGTCATTAACAGGTCCCAGACCGTGATGTGTGTAGGCATCTTTTTTAATTATGTTTCAAGTATATGCTCTCAGCTCATTTTCTCAAAGGGGTTTACAGCTGCAGGTTCTTTCTTCTCCTCTAGTCAATTCGGTATTGGTACTTCTGATTACTTTGAGATTTTTCCTGATCAGGTGATGAACTCCACTGACCCCTCTCTATTGTTGCCTGCATTGATATCTGTCTGATCATAACTAAGCGAGACCTGATGGGGGTCGTAGCTTAGTCTCGGGATTTGGAATGGAGTGGATATAGGCCTCAAAGGTGCTTGGATCGATGGATTGGAATGGGTGGATAAGACTTGGTTAACCTCTGTTAAATAAATCGGGGGAGGGGCAAAATTGGGCCACGTGGGGTTAGTGAGGATTGTGAATGGCTGTATTGGGGGTGGTGTGATAGGGGTAGGCCATTGATAATTAATTGGTGTCGAGGAGGGATGGGGCAAAATCAGCAATCAGGTAGTTGGCAGGGGCTACTGTTGCGTATGGTTGATATGGGTTAGTTTGGACATAGTTGACGGGAACTGGTGATGGAAAATATGCCCTTAAATCTAAGGGTTCTGTGTACAATGCGGGATTAGGAAAGTAATCAGCTAAGCTCTGGGGCTCAATTACTCTGGTGCCTCTATATTCCTGACCTCTCTGTCTCGGTGTTACAAAATCTTCCCGGGTGCAGATATATTCTGATGGTTCAAACTCCACGTTATCCTCCCCTATTACGTTGACTGTCGGCCTTGGGCCTGCTCCACCTGGTGGATGTGGTGGTAACGGCACTTGATGTGTATTGGCATGCTGGTTGGCCTGGGGGAGTGCTAGAGGAACAATCTTGTCAGCCTCTATTAAGTCTTTTATTGCGTGGTTCAAAGGGAAGCATCGATCAGTTGGGTGGCCCGGCCCTTAATGGAAAATATAATGGGTATTGGGGACATAATTACTTGGGATCGGATTTGGCAGAGGTCGTGGCTGGAGCGCAGTAACAAAACCTTTCTCAATTAATAAGGGCAACAAGATGTTCAAAGATTGTCCTAAAGGTGTGAAGACTTGATCAAAATGGGCCCTTCTCTGTTCTGGGGTCATCTGTGTCCCTTGCCCATTTCCGGTTCTTTGCATCGGCTCGCTTCTAGTTGGAGCTGGCTGTTCTACCTTAAATTGGAATGGGGCTATGCTAGTATTGGGTTGTGTATTTACGACCGTCTGTACATCTGCCCCGGTTCTTCTATCATTTCTCTGCTCAGTGAACCTTCGAACCCCACTGGCCCCATTGGGCATATTCTTGCCCAAACGCCCTTCTCTATTTGTGTCCTTGCAACGGTTGGCATTCCTTACCAAATCAGTAAAACTGGACTGCTGTTGGTATACTAGGAAATCTGAGATGACCAGCAGGTGATCAGTCACATGATTTACCATTTTATCGCCCTTAAGTTAGTGATGCTAGACTTTAGTTTGCTACTAACAACTTACTGATGTGCAGATATTAGAGATAAATAGTAAAAGAAAGCCTAAGTGTTAATATTTATCAAAATGAACTCAAAAAGCAATAAGAAAGATGATTGAACGAAAAAGATGTTTTCCGCCTATTAAAAGTCAGAAAATTGTAATTTACAATTCTTCAAAAGAGACAAAAAGGAGAAGAATTGTAATCCAGATAATTGTCCAATGAGAAAGCTATGAAAGATAGAAAATCGTGATTTACGATTTTCCAAAGAAGCCTTAATAGAAGAAAGAAATCATGATTGATGATTTCCCAGAATGGAAGCTTTCTATTGCTGCTGATCACGTGAGAACTATCACCGCCATACATAGAATTAGAAGATCTCTAGAAGTTCAGCTGATCATGGATCTGAGAAGATTGATGAAGATATACTGCGAAGATCTTTGCTATCGTTACTAAAGAACAATCCAGAAGAATATCTACCGTCTGAAGCAAGAAAAGATAAAATTAGGAATTAGAGTTATACTAGGACTCTTTTGTTTTTAGTAGTTTCCTTTATTAGAATTAGAATTCTTTGTAAACCGACTCCTTATGATGTATAAATAAAAGAGCTTGGTATAGGAATAATTATCAAAGAATTTCTGCATCAATTGACACTTGAGGTTGGATTTTCTTCTGATCAAAGAGTGTAAAATAGTTAGAATAGATTAGATATCAAAGGTTTCTCAAGAGCAATTGACGACTGCAATTGAGTGTTGAAGATTAGAGTAGATATCTGTAGTTTCTTAGGAGCAATTGACGACTGCGACTGAGGGATGAAGGATATATTTTACTTTGCTTTTTAGTTTAAATTTACAGCTTTGTAAACATCTCTAAGTTCTAATTTGAATTGACGACTTAGGTTAGAATTTGCAAATTAGTGTAACAGTTTTTACTTTTCTGTCTTCAGTTTTCTAAGGTTTGATTGACGCCCAGATTTTAGGAAGTTATTGATTAGATTAAATCTATATTGATACGATCTTAGACTTAATTGACGACCAATGCTAAGAAACTAGAGATATTGTGTAACGGTACTATTTATTTTCATAAATATCCGATAGCTGAAGATTGGGATTGACGACCTCAATCTGAAGAAGGAGGATTTAGATTTATTTTATGCACCTTAGATTAAAACAAATTCTTGTATTCATATTTCTCCAGTAGATTAGATCTTAAAGATAAATAGAAGTTTCTAAGATAAGGATTTAAGTAGGAGATATAAATAAGAAGTAATTAGATAAATAAATTTTCTCGTGGGAACGATCCTATGCTAGTACTATAATTTCCATTGTGTGCTTGCAATAGGTTAAGACTTGAATTTAACATAATTTTAATACACATAGCAAGATGGATCAAGTTTTGGCGCCGCTGCCGAGGAAGCGAAATTTATCTTTACTATTTTTATCTAATATTTCTATTCTTTTATAAACTAATATTTATCTTTCTCTTTTTATATTACTTTATATTTTTAACTTTCTTTGATCTCTTCTTAATCTTTTGCAGGTTTATTCGGAATAACGGATCAGACTTTCAACACTTCTATGGGCCCCAGAAATTTAGAAGCTTAGATTTGTCTCTCTTCCTGCTTGCTCAAATAAAAAGTAAATAATACTTAAACCAAATTCTAATACAATAAGTGTCTATATAAGTATAATGCACTATAGTTAGAACATGGCTAAGACGATGGGAGAACATTATGCTTTAACACCTCTTACACCTCACCCATGTATACAATTAACCCCTATGACCGGCAATGAGACTTTTAAAATTACGCCCAAAGTATTTCAAACACTTCTAATATTCCGTGGGCTAAGGGATGAAAATCCTTATTCACATTTAAGACAGTTTATAAAAGTGTGCAACCTTATCCGAAACTAAAATTTGTTAGAAACATCTCTTCGTTTAAGGTTGTTTTCATATTCTCTTAGAGATGAAGCAAAATAGTCGATACATTCTTTGTCTCATAATTTGTTCGCCAATTGGGAGGACTTGGAACAAGAATTTCTCATGAAATACTTCCCAATATACATAACGAATCAAATCCGGTATCTGATTAGAACTTTCAAGAAATCTCTGGATGAATCTCTTCAAGAGGGGTGGATGCGCCTTAATGATCTTTTATATGGGTGTCCTCATCATGAAGTCACCCGTTGGGAAATAGTCCTCACTTTCTATGAAGTTCTGAATGACCAAAATCGGCACATAGTTGATGTTGCCTATGGGAGGATGTTTCGCACCTTGTCTGCTGAGGCTGCTTGGGAACTCTTTGAGAACTTTAGTGAGGAACCAATGCAATGCCAAGCACCTGGTGAGATTGAATCTGAGACTTTAAGGAGTATATTTCTTAGGCAGAGAGGATTATACAAATTAAAGTTAATGATAAATTGTTTTCCAAAATTAAAACTTTGGAAGACAAAAATATAATCTCTGGTGGGTGTAAAATCGCACCCAATATCTCAACAAGGAAAAGCCTGTGAACCTAACTGCGGCTTAGCTCAGAAAATTCCTTAGCACTCTCCTGTATGTTGCCCCACACAGACCCAAGACCACACTGGCATTGAGTAAGCCTTGTCGTAATTAGTCGAAAGCTGGCTGTAACATGGCCATATTCAAACGCAGCTACTCAATAATCTCCTGGAATCTATTACACGGTTAGAAACTCAGGTTGAACAATTAACCATTCTAGTTAACTTGAGAGAGAGGAACTATTCTTCCCTATGGCTAGTTGGCACCCCAGGAGGAAATACTTTTATGAGAGGGACAACAACTCCCCTTGATCGTCATTAAATTCCTCATGAATTTGTCGAGCTACCGACTCATTCATTACAAACATGTGTAACATATGTACACAAGTACTTTTGAAATGACCTCTCTACGATTTATAAGATATTACTAACTGTAAAGACTCTTTCTTTTGTTTTAATCACTTGAAGCGCATGGATTTGCGAATTCTCGTAAGTTTAGAGTCCAATCGTAGTGAGTACAATTTTTCAGCCATAGATTCTCGTGATCGTTATCTAGAATTACAAACGACAATTCTGGGGAACAGGAGAACTTAATGATCAGTCTTATCGAAAGCATTGGAAGTGAAACCCATTAAATTCATAAGGAAAACAAACAAACTTTTCATTCAATTTCACCACTTCCCAACCACCCTAGCCTAGGAACCTACACAGACATTTACTCAAAGTGATGGTTCAATACTTTCCCTATAAATCCATACCCATACATTAACTAAAACCATCCCACAACCTTTCTTCTTCCTCTATCTTTAACCCTAAAACCTCATGACGGAAGAACGTAACTAGAGTAATTTTAGTAAAAAACTCGATCAAATTCTCGAAAAATATAGAGCTGAGTTACTGGCTATACAACAGAAAGTAGAAGATCTGAAGCGACAACGACCTACTCTAGATGTTGAATCATCCACTAAAACTACCCTTGACCCTAAACCTAACCCAAATCCAAAAACATATAGCACGAACCCATCTCCCCCCACTTCCTAAACTTTACACCATCAGTACCCACCTCAAATGCGTATTCCTTTATAATAAGGATGGGTTACAATTTCTAATTTCATGTCCCATCCCATCCTTGATCTCCTCGCCACCCCTCCATTGATTATCTCCTCCTTTCGCTTGCGCTACAATCTCTTCATCAAATCTTTGCAAGGGAGTAGTATAGGCTGAGTGGGGGGCTGAAATGTGTCATCTTTCTACTCTCCTCAACTTCTTCCCGTAACTGCATTGACGGTGCCGTTGATGAATCATGGGCCAATTTGGAACACTGAGGGGGAGAGTTCGACAGCTCTTGGAGTAGCGATCCCGATGTGGATGCCCACTCTAAGGAAGAGGAGGGGAGGCGACTCTGCAAAAGCATGGATATGACTTTGGAAGGAAGGAATGTAAGATTTTGATTAAAAGTAGTTAGATGTTGGAGGACCAATCTTCAGCGAAGATTTCTCTCGGACGTTGCTGCCAGTGTCTTAGTTTAGTGTGTGTCTAGATTTTTCCTAGAAATTTCTTTGATGTAATTAGTTTTCTTTCCATGTTTTTGTAATTAGTTCATATATATGAAAAGTTTTTTTTTTCTTTCTTTGCTATTTTTGACTAATTTACTAACAATGCTACTAACATCTAACATTTTAGATTCCATAAAATCGGTAGTATTTTTCTCCCAAGTTTGGGAGAAGATTTTTGTTTATTTTTATAGATTATAAACCCGGTAACTAACCCAATAGTAACATAAAGTAATATTTTTTTTTGTATGTCCCCTGTTTTGCACAATGAGGACATTGTCCTAATTAAGTTTTAGGGGGGGGGGGGGATACATCAGATATGAGTATATTAGCATAGTAGTTTTTTTAATAATTTTGCAATTTTTAATATAGAAGTTTTTTATAATTTTATAATTTTTAAAATTAAAAAATAAAAATTTTTTATAACATTTTTTTTTAGAAAATTAATCATTATATGAGATTTATAATAAAAAAAAAATGAAAATCCGAAATTCTTAGCAACCCATTATAGTAGTAGTTAAAAAATTAAAATTAAAATAATTGTAATTCAAAGTAAAGCATCTCTAGAACACTGTATCAGGAGAATATTTAAAACTATACAATTGATCTTAACTGTAAATATTTTAGATTATAGTTTCAAAATCATATAACCAGTGAGCTATAGAGCCTATTTCCTCTTTTATTCTGAGAAAGAGAGACTGTTTTTATTCATGCTAAATTTTTCTTGAACTTATCTACTATTGCTGTCAAAATGAAATCTCATATTGTTGAACTTAGAATCAAGATATTCTGTAAATATGATGATTTATTGATTTAGAAATATCTATTAAATATATTAAAGCAATATGACATCTATATTAGTAAATCATGAAATGACCAAAGGCCATCTTTTGTTAAACTAGAGCCAAAAAGTCAAAATTTTCAAAATTTTTTACCTTTTGAACCCATATTAGAAGTCTAAAAGCTAAATTTATTTGTACCAAAATTTTATAAACCTTTAATCATATGTACTGCCCAAAACTTTTTGTCCTTGACCCTTACAATTTATGAGAGTTTAGAATATAAAAGAAGGGGAGAAGAGGGAGTGAAAGGAGTATATGCGTAACAGATAAAGGATCTGCTGAAAAGGATACAAGTAAAAAGAAATACAATCATATGAAAATATGGGAAAAGAAGAAGAAAATTGTAAAAAGATGATTTTATGAAAAAGAGAAGTAAAAAGCTTCTAACCTGAGAAAAAGAAATTGGGATTTATACTAGAAAAGAAATAAGAAGAAGTCATCCAAAATAAGGATACTTACTGAAGCTGAAAAATATAGAAGAAGAGAAGGAAGAGCTAAATTCTCAAAAATACTTTTGAATCCTCTTTACCTTTTTCTTTGAAACTTTATGAAAACCCAAAACCCCATTACAAGCCGAAGGAAAGCCCTTTGTGATTTACGATTTGCAAGAATATGAGTCTAGTAGAGATATATAAAATAGATACTATGAATAAATGAAGAAGTTATATAAACAAAACTGATTATCCTTTCCATGAGATTTGTATTCTTAGTTAATTGTCTGATGAAATTTGCATATATATCTACAATATTATGAGAACCCAAAAATTCGATTATTTTTTAGAGTATGCCAATAAGTGAGAGTTTGGATGAAAATAGTTTTTAAAAACTGTAGTTTAGAAAAATCTATGATGAATAAACTTTTCACTGATATGCGCAAACTCCACGCTACATCAAATTAAAATTATTGAGTTCTGATAGAGGATAATTACGATGATGGAAAGCTAAGGATAAAAGATTTGAAAATTTTTGAAAAATAATGAACATATAATGAATGACTGAGTATTTAGTATATAAAAATTTATATTTTGAATTTTTAATTTTGAAAAACCCAAAAATATTGAAAGTTTGTAGGTAACTTCACTGAAAATCTTCAGGAGACTACAACTCCTCCACTAGAGATCACCTAGGGGTTTAAAGGCTTGTTGCATTCACTAAATGGAATCGTGCTCCCTACGAAAGTGGCATTTAAATTTTTAGTTTTAGGATAGTTTAATTTTCCTTATTTGCTAGGGACTAGCAAAACTTAAGTTTGGGGGTGTGATCAGTCACAGAATTTATCATTTTATCACCCTTAACTTAGTGATGCTAGGCTTTAGTTTACTACAAATAACTTACTGATGTACAAATATTAGAGATAAATAGTAAAAAAGAGTCTAAGTGTTAATATTCATCAAAATAAACTTAAAAGGCAATAAGAAAGACAATTGAGCGAAAAAGAAGTTTTTCGCCTACTAAAAGCTAGAAAATCGTAATTTACGATTCTTTAAAATAGACAAAAAGGAAAAAAGGCACATAATTATAATCCAGAGAATCGTCTGATGAGAAAGCTATGAAAGATAGAAAATTGTGATTTACGATTTTTCTAAGAAGCCTTAATAGAAGAAATAAATCGTGATTGACGATTTCCCAGAATTGAAGCTTTCTACTGCTGCTGATCATGTTAGAACTATCACCGCCATACACAGAATTAAAAGATCTCTAAAAGTTTAGTTGATCACGGATCTGAGAAGATTGATGAAGATACACTGCGAAGATCTTTGCTGCCGTTATTAAAGAACAATCCAGAAGCATATCTACCGTTTGAAGCAAGGAAAGATAAAATTAGGAATTAGAGTTATATTAGGACCCTTTTGTTTATAGTAGTTTCTTTTATTAGAATTAGAAGTTTTTATAAACCGACTCCTTATGATCTATAAATAAGAGAGTTTGGTATATGAATAATCATCAAAGAATTTCAGGATCAATTAATGCCTGAGGTTGGATTTTCTTCCGATCAAAGTAGCGTAAAATAGTTAGAATAGATTAGATATCAGAGGTTTCTCAAGAGCAATTGATGTCTGCAATTGAGTGCTGAAGATTAGAGTAGATATATGTAGTTTCTCAGGAGCAATTGATGACTGCGGCTGAGGGGTAAAGGATATATTTTACTTTACTTTCTAGTTTAAATTTACCGCTT
Organism: Chloranthus sessilifolius; assembly: GCA_021018995.1. Lineage (NCBI taxonomy): Eukaryota > Viridiplantae > Streptophyta > Magnoliopsida > Chloranthales > Chloranthaceae > Chloranthus > Chloranthus sessilifolius. Next base: position 22,896,748 of record CM037597.1, on the reverse strand, counting down.
TCTAAACATCTTCAAGTTTTAATTTGAATTTTCATATTAGTATTAATTTGACGACTCATGTTAGAATTTGCAGATTAGTGTAACGATTTTTACTTTTCCATCTTCAGTTTTTTAAGTTTTGATTGATGCCCAAATTTTAGAAAGTTATTGATTAGATTAAATCTGTATTGATAGGATCATAGACTTGATTGACGACCAATGCTAAACAATTAGAGATATGGTGTAAGGCACTATTTATTTTCATAAATATCCGATAGCTGAAGATTGGGATTGACGACCTCAATCTGAAGGAGGATTTATATTTATTTTATGCACCTTAGATTAAAATAAATTCTTTTATTCATATTTCTCTAGTAGATTAGTTCTTAAAGATAAATAGAAGTTTTTAAGATAAGAACTTAAGTAGGAGATATAAATAAGAAGTAATTAGATAAATAAACTTTCTCGTGGGAACAATCCTTTGCTAGTACTATAATTTCCATTATGCGCTTGCAATAGGTTAAGACTTGAATTTAACATAATTTTAATACACATAACAAGATGAATCAGCAGGGTGCTTTTGAGATCATCTCGATCTGCTCATCGTTGGGTATTCAGTTCCTGACCTGAGCTGCCAATGCTCTCCACCGCCCAAGGTAGTCGCTAAACGTCTCATCGGGTTTCTATTTTAGGCGAGCTAAATCTGATTTACGTGGTTCAATGTCTATGTTGCAGACATACTATTCTTAGAATAAATGGGTCAGATCCTTTCATGTTTTGATCATGGAAGGTTTCAATGAAGTGAACCACGTTAAATTCGAATTCGTGAGGCTCTTTTGGAAAACTTTTATGAGCAGACGCTCATCCCCTCCATATTGGCACATGTCCTCGCAGTAAGATTTGAGATGTGTAATGGGGTTGCCCATGCCGTTGTATTTATCAATGGCTGGTACTTTGAATTTTGGGGGTAAGGGGACCTCTAAAAACAGGCATATGTCAGAAAAGTCTATGGCATGGATTTTAGCTCTACCCATCTTTATCAATTGTTTTTGGATCTTGTCCATTTGCTCTTTCAACAGCTCTGACACTTTGGACGGTGGGGCCATCCTTTCAACAGGTGGCCTCCATTCACTTTGGGTTGCCGGTGGGTTAGTGATCATGGGTGGTGGGGGGTTGAAGCTGGTGAATGCCATTGAATACACCCCGTTGTTCTTGATTTCATCTTCCTCATACTGTGGGTCTATGTATAGTGGGGGAAGGGTAAGATTATCTTGTTGATTCTGTGTCTCCAGGATGGGTACTTGGTGGGACCACTATATATGGGGGAATCCTTGGAGATGAGTTTGAGAGGTATATTGATGGGTGGACTAAGGGTGGTTGATGGTATGGGGTGGATTCCTGTATTGAATTGGGTGTGAGGGCTGTGGGTGAGTGAGGCCCATGCTGGGTTGAGAGCCCTGCTGATATGGGTGCAGTATTTGGGGTAGAATGGAGGCTCGCTCGGGGTATGTGGGATACTAGGGGGGAATGAGGGAGGATGGGAGAGTGGGGCTTCCGAGTGTGGGCCTTGATGGATTTGGGTATGGGTTACGGGGCCTTGGTAGGCTTGGGGTATTGGGCCCTGGTAGGCTTGGGCCAATGGGCCTTGGTGGGCTTGGGCCTTTGGGCCTTGATGGGTTTGAGCCATTAGGCCTTGGTGGGCTTAGGCCATCGGGCCTTGGTGGGCTTGGGCCATCAGGCTTTGGTGGGTTTGGGCCATTGGGCCTTAGGTTTGGGTTGTTGGGCCTTGAGGGGTTTGAGGTATGGGGACTCGAGGCTCGCTAAAATGACCTCATGGTTGATGGGAGTCTTGGGTGGTATGGATAATGGGGGGTTGATTAGAGTCTCGGGGAAAAGAGGCATGAAGACTTGGGAGTGTATAAGATGGGTTTGTAGGGGACGGATAAGGGAGGCTGCTTCGTGAGGCCTTCCATATTGTATAGGCCTTGACCATCTTGTCCATCATGGCCATTGGATTGGGTGATGGGGTGGATGTAAAGGATACATCCGACGGAGGGAAAATGTGGGGTATGGATGAGATGGGTGTATGGGAGAAATTGGACATGGCCCAAGTAAAATTGGGAATGGTCTGGGTAGATGAGGGGTTTGAAAAAATGGGCATGGTATGTGTGGATGTGGAGCAATAGGGCATGGCTTGGGTGATGTTTGGATTTTGGGAAGGTAGGGTTGGATGGGGTATGGTTTGAAAAGATAGTGGTAAATGAGGTGTTGAACTTTGGGAAAATGTGGGAAATTTTGGTGTGTTAGATGTGGAGGGAAAATTTGGAGCGGCTACAGGGGAAGAATGGGATGGAATTTGAGGGAGTGTAGAGGATGGGGGTGGGGTGGGACACGAGTTCACCGAAGGGTCCGGTGACGGTAAATGGTATTTGGGTGAATGGGATGGAGGTTGGAATTTCTTTCGAATGGGAATTGGTTGGGGAGCATGGCGGGGATGAATCAAGATCGGCATAAGCCAGATCAATTGCCCATGGCATGGCTTGGCGGTTACGAATGCCTTAGATAGGGTCAGTAAAGTTTTTGCTCCTCCCCCTACGGGATGACAGAGGGTAAGACGATGTCGTTGTGTCGGCACAAGTATTTTTTTGGTTATTTATTTATTTTATTTTTTTTCTTGATTTTGATTTTTTGGAAAAAATGAACCTTGCTATGATGGATTTCGGGGGCCTTGGAATACCCGTTTCGAGTAGTGTTCATACCCTAAATAATTCCCACAGCATGATCTTGACAGCACACATCAAGCCTGAAATTGGTCTGCTTTTTTGGTTTTCGGAAAGCGGTGCTTTCGGAGACTGATTTTCTTTGTTACAACGGGTCCCTCCTCTCTGAACCTGGGGATACAAGATTGATTCGGGACTTATAACGCTCTCCCCTATACTTGGATCGGTCACCCACCCTATACACCTCCGGTGCAAGAACCTTCCCAGATACTGGATGGAGTGGTACTTTTTCGGATCATCACCGCTAGGGGCTGCTACCGTACTAAGAATTGGGACGTTCGTATTGCTGCCTAAATTCCCACCCTTTTAAAATCTACCCAACACAAACTGAATTAAGTCTCTTGATTCACTTTTAAGATTCAATTTTATTTTTAAAATTTTAAAGGGAGTTTGCTTAGGTTCAAAAACGGGTTGTGATGATCCCATGCCTCCTCTACGGGCCGACGTCCACTGGTAGGATATGATTAAATGTAAAACAATACACAAGCAGGCCTGCCAATCGGCTAAGGCGTGTAAATGATGGAATTTAAATACGCAAGTAGGCCCTCTAATCGGCTAACGCATATAAATGAGATGCTCACGTAGGCCCGCCAATCGTCTAAGGCGTGTAAATGACTGAATCGTAGGGGTGAGTATAACACAATGCGAAATCGTAGGGGTAAGTACAAAAAAAAAACATTGGAGGGGTAAGTATGCAAAAAGATAAAAATGGTTAGTAAAACAAACAAAAAGAAAAGCCAACACTTCGAGGGGAAGCTCTACAATCTCCCCAGTTGAGTCGCCATTTGTGCAACCGTGGGAGCTCTCGTAACTCCCGTCGCGACGATGCACTCGTTCTACAAATTTATAGTCGCCACCCAAAGCTTTTGGTGTCCTGGGATACGGAAATCAATATGATGAGCATCGAAGTGCTAAAAATATGACTCTGATCTGGTCTACGCCAAAGGCCCTTGGGTAGGGGCTTCGGTTATCGATCGGGAAGGTGTTAGGCACCTGATCAACTCGCTCGTAAGTGGCCTCTACTTATGGCTAAAAGAGAAAAAAAATAAAATAACACTTCCTCTTGCCCAAAGGCACTCTGATCCTATTTACGTCCCCCGCAATCGCCGAAATTTCGGCGGCGTAGCGGCACAAATTCAATGATAGAGGAAAAGCAAAGAAAGTAGAGGAATAGAGGGGAGAGTCGGAGCTCTCGGGCCCTTGTAGCACGGCTGTGGACCTTTGCATAGGTGCACTTGATGAGCTTCCGATGGCTTGAGTGGGTGGAAGATAGGTTCTAACCTCTAAGGCTTGATAGCTAAGGGGGAGAAGAAGGCTAAGGGGTGGCGCTCACCTAGGCTAAGGGATTTTTTTATGGAAGATGGGGTCTAAGGGAGGGTTTTGAATTCTAGAATTTATATGGGTTTGGTGCACCAAAGGGGAGAAGGAAATTTCTAATCTCTCTCTTTTGAAAAAATTTCAAACATTTGTAAAGGGAGGGGTGCCTCTCTATTTATAGAAAATGAGAGGGTTAGGAGGGTACTTAAGAGCTAATAGGATTAGCAATTAGGCAATCTTAAATCTAAGGTTTTTGGGTTTTTCAAGGTCATGGATAGGTGTGAGAATAGGTTAAATGGTAGATGACAGGATGGGGTTTCAAATGACTAGGGGATTGCAAATAGGGTAAATTTGGGTGCAACAGTCCTTAAGAAACCCATCCTAAACATGGGGATGGTCAACAAGTCAAACCCTAAAAGTGAATTTTGAGTAAAATCTCACAGTTATTGTAGCTAAGCCTAGCCTGTATATTATACACATTAGGCATATGTACAGTGCCTGTGAGAAGTTCAGTACCCGCTGTGGGGCCCATTTGGTTTAGCATGTTATATTATACACGCTAAGCCAAATTCTTTCAGAAAATGGCCTAGCGTGTATATTATACATGCTAGGAAAAATGCCCACACCTCAGCCCGAAACCTCGGATCGCCATAACTTTCGGTGTATGACTCGGATCGTGGTGATTCTTGGCTCGTTGGAAAGCTGGGGACCTTTATATTCCAATGGCGCTTGATTTAGTTCTAGTAGAGGTCCCAGTGAGTCTCGGTACACCTCTCTCTAACCATTGCCCAGGAGGGTTAAAATTGGTCTGGGGAGGGGCTCTATAGGTTAGGGTTGATTCCTAAGGGTTGGGGTCGATTTCTACGGGTTCAGGTTGGTTTTAAGGGTTCGGGAAGTGCTATCGAAAGCTCGGGGGTGCGCCTTTCTCGAAGTATGTTTCGATCGGGCCTTGGGCCAAATTTGGGTGTCTACACCTAAATATTCTCATCATCCTTATCTACAAGCAATAGGGTATCTGTAATTACAATCCGAAATTCTTTGTTCTCAACTCAAGTTTTATGTGCTTAAATAGTGGACTTTTTTTATCAAATGATAAATATTATTTTTCAGCTCAATCTTCGACGCATTAGATCGTCAAATCATGGGACTTCCATCAGACAATGAGATTATGATTTCACATGTACATATTCCAAAAAATGAATGTGATTAAGAACCTATATCGAACATATTTCTCGGATAATTTATTCGAGAGTTGTGTCATGTGAAATCAACATCTGTCCATCTAATGATTGGACCTTATATCAAGATCTATTGTGTTGAAGATGTATGGGTTTGAAATGGCATTCGTTGAGACAATGAGGCGTTCAATTATTTTCTGTTACTTGTATACGGGTATCAACAATAATGTCTGCAACCTTTGGTTTTGTGCAACCGTGGAATCTTATCGATCCGTCGTGACGATGTGCTCTCTTCACTATAAATTTAGAGTCTCCACCCAGATCTTTTGGTGTCCCGGGAAACCTCAAATCAATATTTAATGCACCAAAGTGATAAATATGACTCTGATTTACCGATTCACGCCAAAGGCTCTTGAGTAGGGGCTTCGGTTGTCGATCTAGAAGGTGTTAGGCACCTGATCAACCCAGTCTCTACTTATGGCCAGAATAAAAAGAAAGAAAAAATAAAAAAGAAGCACCTCCTCTTGCCCGAAGGCACTTCGATCCTATTTATGCCTCCATGATTACCGAGATTTCGGGGGCGTAATGGCGCAAATTAAAGGATAGAGATAAAGTCGAGAAGGTAGAGGGAAAGAGGGGAGAGTTAGAGCTCTCGGGCCCTTGTAGCACAGCTGTAGACCTTCGAGTAGGTGCACTTCGTGAGCCTTCGATAGCTTGAGTAACTGGAATACGGATTCTAACCTCTAAGGTTTGGTGGCTAAGAGGTAGGAGGAGAAAGCTAAGGGATAGTTCTCACCTAAACTAAAAGATATTTGAAGGAAGGTGGAGTCTAAAGAGAGTTTTAAAGTTCTGAAATTTGTATGGGATTGGGGCACCAAAGGGAGAAAAGGACTCTCTTAATCTTTTCTCTTTTTTGGAAAGTTTTCAAGCCCTTGTAAAGGGAGGGGTGCCTCTCTATTTATAGAGAAAGGGGTGGTTAAGAGGACACTTAAGAGCTAATGGGATTAGCAATTAGGTAATCCCCAATCTAAGGTTTCCTAGGGTTTTGGGAGCTTAGATATGTGGGAAAGTGGTTCAATGGTAGAGGATAGGGTGGGGGTTCAAATGACTAGGGGTTTATAAATAGGGTAAATGAGGGTGCAACAGTCCTAATGAAACCCACACTAAATATTGGGATGGTTAACAAGTCAAACCCCAAAAGTCATTTTCAGACAAAATACAAATTTTTACTGTAGCTAAGTCTAGCGTGTGTATTACACACGCCAGGCATATGTATAGTGCCTGAGGAGTCCAGAGCCCGTTGGGGGGACCCATCTATGCTTAGCGTGTATATTATACACGCTAAGCCACTTCTGGGAATAAATGGCCTGGTGTGTATAATATACACGCTAGGCAACATTCTTCCAGAAATGGCCTAGTGTGCATATTACACATGCCAAGCATGCTCACCTCCTCGAGAGGTTCTCGAGAGTGTAGGCACCCCCATTTTTCCTTCTCAGGATATATAAACATCTTCGATCAATCTTTGACCTTGCCCACGATCTCCGAGAAAGGACTAACCTTTTAAAGACTTTAAAACCCTATACAGGGACCATGCATTGAAACAATAGTACATGATTGAGGCCCCAGGTTGAAATAATAGCTTTGCGGCTCAGACCTAGCTCAAACCAGGTAGGTCCTGAATTATGTGCCCCGTACAGCACACACAACTCGATTGCATGCCCCGTGGCTGGTGCTCAATTGGTCCCTCTTGGACCGCCTATTATGCGCCCTCTCAGGGGTGCGTAATCATATTGCACGCTTTGTACTGAGCATGCAATTAGTACGTTTTGGACTAACCTTATACCCTTCTAGAAACCGCTTAAGACACGATTGTATGCTCTATCTAGAGCATGCAATCAAATTATGTGCCTTAGCGCAAGTGTATAATTGGTTCCTAAGTGAACCCGATCTCTAACTCCCTAGCCCGCCTGAAATTCTCTATTAAGCGCAAGAATTCAGGCGCTTCATCGATTGAGCACACTAATCAGTGCGCGCAATTAGTCTAATTAGACTAGGACTATGCTACCCAGTTGAGCCAGTCAGCCGGTCACTCACTGAGTCAGTCACCGACTCAAAGTGATTGAGCGCTTGTAACCAGGCGCACAATTCAATTATACGTACCAGACACAGCGCATAATTGAAATTCATCGACCAATTGAGCTCACCCCATAGGGTGCGCAATAGACCAAATACCTATAAATATGACCCACCACCCCGTCCCAGAAACACACCACAACGCAGTCAGCAATCGAATTTTTGAGTTCCTCACTTTCAAGCTTAGGACTTCGAGATTCCTCTCTGCGGCCCTGGACTCAGGTATACTTTCCTTCTAGTTTTTAATTCTTCTAGTTCTAGTTCTTAGTTCTAGTCCTTACTTCTAGTTCTTAGTTCTAGATCATTAGTTCTAGACTTTAGGTTCTTAAGTTTTTAGTTTTAGATCTTAGAATTTACAGCTCCTTAATATTAGTTCTAGACTGTAGGTTCTTAAGCTTTTAGTTCTAGATCTTAGATTTTAAACCTCCTTAATCCTTGATTCTTACTTTTTTTTATCCTGGTTCTAGTTCTCAAATTCTAGAACCAGTTCTTCTTCTTTTTTTATTAGTTATAGAATTAGGTTCTAGCGCTCTAGTTCTTAAATTCTAGATCTTAGATCTTAGATTTTAATTTAAATTTCTAGTTTTCTGATTCTAGTTCTTAGTCACTAGAACTAGTCTTTAATTTCAGTCTTAGATTCAGTCTTAAAATTTCAATCTCTGGTTTTAGAATTTTAATTCTAATTTTTAAACTTGATTCTCCATCTTCAATCCGTAAATCCCTAATTTCAGAATAAAAATCAGTTTTTCAATCCACATTATTACTAAAATATTCCCTAGCCATCTGATTTGCCCAAGGGAGCTTACGAAGGGTACCCGGGAATGGGGCCGATCCTCCTTAGCATAGCGGGCCAAAACGCCTTTTTTTTAGATTTTCAGTAAAATTAGTATATTTTTAATTAATTAGAATTTTAATAGAATTAGTATATTCCTAATTAGTTTCCGTAGAATTAACGTATTTGCAAGCGTCATTTGGATGCGCTGACGCATCGTATTATAAACTCTAAACAAATAGCTTACCTCTGCTATTTTTTTCAATTGATTCTTCAAAGACACGTGATCCTGAAGGGTCAGTCTCATCTCTCGCCTCATATAGTCTTACTCCCTCAAGACTTGGGCGTTCTATTGATTCAGTTCCTGGTTCTGTTGTTCAAACTTGAGAACCTGTAGTTTGAGGTTGTCATGCTCTGCTCTCTGGTCTCTAACTAACCTCTCACAGTCTGCAATGCTTTCATCTGCAGACTTCATCCATTCTTCAACAATCCGCAGTTTCATGGAGTTATTGGCTTTGAGAGCCTCTTCTTCATCCTCTTCTTATTCATGTTCCTCTTCCTCTTCCTCTTCCTATAGGTCAATAACGGCAATGTCTGACCTCTTCCTCCACAAAATAATGGGAGGGACCGCAAGTCCTTCACACGCTTTTGCAGATCTCTTCCCTGATAATAGTAAATCTTTTATCACAACCGGGTTTGCTCATAGAGTATGTACTCCAGTTCCTGAAAGGCCTACAAGAAGATACATTTTTCATATTATTGAAGAACGATAAAGAATTAGGAAAACCAACATCGCTTCATTATGAAGCAATTGTTCCTCAGAAAATAGTCGTGCCATCTCTTCTTCTATGAAGCGATTATGCCTCGAAGTAGATGCATCACTGCTTCTTCTATGAAGCGATTACGCCTCGAAGTAGATGTGCCATCGCCTCTTCTATGAAGCGATTGCGCCTCAGAGTAGACGCGCCATCCCTTCAAATGTGAAGTGAATGCACCACGGTTGGGAAGCGATATCGCCTCGTATAGATGTTACCTTATTCTTGAAGTCTTTGATGTGGAACTTCCTCGTACTCTCATTCGCCTCCCATTTCAGCAGCCTTGGGAAGCGGGGGAGGCATTCAGCCCTCGCTGGAGTGCTCTTCTGGTTGATCTCGTACTCTCAGATCTGAGGAACACTATATTGATGAGATTTTTATGGGCTTCATAGGAAATAAAATATAAAATTAGAGCAGACATATTGCCCTCAAAATTAGAGCAGACGACATTACTTGCAGAACAAACGTGCAGCCTTAAATATTATAATCTTGCACAGCCTTTGCCCTCTCTACTATTCCCCGATTCATCTTCACTTTGTCCATGCACTACAGCAGGAGCTTGTATGCCGCAACCCCCCATGGATATTCTTTGAAATTTGGGAGATTATCAACGAGATAAAGATAGGGGTCGTCAAGGGTGTATTTTGTGTTTGAGAAGAGGACGGTGGTGAGGACGAATAAATTGCAGAGCTCCAGGAAGTCCTCAACAGCACCCTCAGCTACAACATTAAAGGTGTTGAGGATGTCTCCCCTCTTTAATACTTATTTTTGATCCTCTGGTCCTCGGGAAGGGGCTTGGAGAGAGGGTAACGATGGGAGCTAGTCATTCGAAGACCAGTTATTAAGTAAAAATCAAGGGGTTGAAATCTAATAGCGCCCTTCCCAAAATTCCAAATGTTTTTTCCAATCCAGAACTTGATGATTGCGTCTAATTTTCACGCCCTTTAAGGTAAAAAAGAATTGGTTGAAGACTGATTCGGTTAGCAGACTTTTCCTACATTCAGTTGCCTCATCGTAGATGGTTTGACACTTGACAATGGTGCACTTAGTTGCTGGAGTCTTGATAACCATCTTGAAAATTTGTGAATCATAAAAAATTTACATAAGAAAATTAAGTTTAAGGAAGAAGACATAAAAACGGAATGCAGTAGCGTTTCGTCGTAGATAGAAGGACTGATGCTCACAATACAAAGCGCTAGCGCTCTTTACATGATGTGATTATGCCTCTAAAGAGAGGAGCAAAGGCGCTAAAGCAACATAAAAGAAGCGTTAGCGCTCCATCAAGGAATGGATGTCGCACATTTGAAGCGACATTAAAATAAAAGGACACTCACCTTATTTCAGAAAAAGGCAAAAGGAGTTCGCCACTTTGAAGTGTCTTCTTACTGCTCTTTGAGGAGATTAAAATTAGGGCAATGAAGAAGAGTAGTTTGTGAATTTTTAATTCACAAATTTGCCACCTTCAATAGTTTTTTTGAATGGTAATGATGGCTATTGCAAATCACAACCTTTCATCATCTCCGACACTCCGATTTGTCCAACGCTCATCTTCTCAACCTTTCATCATCTCCGACCCTTCCCTCCCACGCTAGTGTTCTATTGCTCCAACACTTTTGTTTCTCCAACGCTCACTTTCTCAAGCTTTCGTCTTCTTCGGTCCCCCTTTCCCTCTGATGTCGGTGTTCTATCGCTCAAACACTTCCATTTCTTCAACGCTCATCTTCTCAACCTTTCGTCTTCTTTAGCCCTTTCATCCGACGTTGGTGATCTATCGCTGCCTTTGAGAAATCGAAGTTTGCTTGGTTATGTTTTTCGATGACTCATGAAAACATCCACTGTTGAGGATGCCTTGATTTCAAAGATGAACCCATTTTTTAGTTCAATCTTTGTTTTGTATTTGAAATTTGTATTATAGGTCCTTTTTATGAGTTTTGTAGAAGAATGCGGCCTTGTTGGCGGAAACATGCTATTACTAGCGGAAAGTGTTGAAAAGGAAAGGTCAATGATATCTAGCTATTCATTGACAAATATATTGTATTAGTTGTATATTTATTTAGTTACATTTATACTTAGACTACCTAGAATAGATTAGCACGATTGTAGGAAATCTCTTGTATAATGCTATGTGTCCTGATTCAATAAAATTCATTCAAAGGCAAATATTATTTTCCTTATTTTTACATGATATCAGAGTAGGGAACGATACCCTAGCTCTCTGCCCTCTTTCTTTTTGCCCTTCCTTTTTTCGTTGTTTCTCATTATCATGATGGAACAACAATCTTCGAATGGAGGCAAGCTTGATGCTGCCAATCCATATTTCCTTCATCATTTTGATAATCCAGGAATGGTGCTTGTTTCCAAGCCCCTCAATGGGGATAATTATTCGACATGGTGTAGAGCCATGACGATTTCTTTGAACGCCAAATCCAAGTTAGGTTTCATAGACGGAGCCACCTCAATGTCGTCAGCCACATCCAAACTAGATGACTATGCTTCGTGGAAAAAATGTAACGATATGATCCTCTCTTGGATTCTCAATTCACTCACACAGGACCTTGCAGACAGTGTCATTTTTTCGGCCACAGCCCAGGAGGTATGGGAAGACCTTCGGGATTATTTTTCTCAAAGCAATACCCCTCATATTTTTCAAATTGAGAGGAACATTGCTTGTCTTGCTCAAGATCAGATGACTGTTGCAGCTTATTACACAAAGCTAAAAAAATTATGGGATGAACTAGGATCCTATAATGATGTTGTTTGCACTTGTGGGGCGGACCATAAGAGACGCCGATTGATGTAATTTCTCATGGGACTCAATGAGTCCTATAGTGCAATCCGAGGGAAAATTCTGTTGATGAATCCACTACCTGATGTTGCCAAGGCTTACTGTTCTATTGTACAAGAGGAGAAGCAACGAAGCTTGGGGGTTGTATGTGAGACGACGGAGAACTCAACCATGATTGTTCAAAGGGTTGAACCAGTAGCTCTGGCTGTTCGGCATGGACAAGGTTCTTCTTCTCGTTCCAATCCATCTAATCGAAAACATTTGCATTGCTCTTATTGTGACCGTGACCATCATGTACGAGAAACATGCTGGAAGTTGAACGGGTACCCACCAGAACACCCTAAACATGCATCTAACATATCTAATAAAAGAAACACTCATTTCAAGCGCAACAATAGCCATCAATCTTTAGTCAACAATGTCAAGGAAAGTTAAATAATGCAGGAAGTGTCATCAGTAACAGACGGGCTCTCTGATTTGCAAATCCAACAAATCTTATCTATCATGCAGGGTAAAGGGACAACACAATCCACCAATCCTAAAGCCAATGCTGCTTCCTCAGGTTTGTCACAAACATTGTTGCGCCTCCATCAATTAATTATCGACGGTGGTGCAACAGACCACATTACTTCATCTCCAACTTTGCTTGTCAACAATAATAACAACACTTTTTTGCCACCAGTTGCTATGCCAAGTGGAGAACAAACTCTGATTACATCCATTGGAAATTTACCTTTGAGTTCTACTGTTACTTTAAAAAATGTGCTTGGTGTGCCATCTTTTAAGGTTGATTTAATGTCTGTGAGTCGAGTTACCAGAGATCTCAATTATTCAGTAACTTTTTTCCCTCATTGGTGTATTTTGCAGGACTTGATGACGAGAATGACGATTGGTTTGGGTGAACAACGAGGCCGACTTTATTACTTGGTTGCGTTAGCATCAAAGAAGCCAAAATCTCAAACTCCATCCGCAGCAGCCACTTCTTGTCGTTCACCTAATTCTCAGGTCACCTCCTCCACCGCTTTGTGGCATTGCCATTTGGGGCATTTGTCTTCCTCTAGATTAGATTTTATGACAAAACATTTGTTAAATTTCCCTTTCCAATCTAATAATGTTTGTGATGTTTGTGCATTTGCAAGACAAAGTCGACTTCTATTTTCTGTTAGTTCAATTTCGTCTGTTAGACCTCTCTTTCCGGTGCGAAATATTTTTTGACTATTGTGGATGATTATTCTAGATTCACATGAGTATTTTTTATGCATCACAAAAGTGAAACACAACATTTAGTTGTCAATTTTTTCTCATTTGTTTAAACACAATTCCATGCTTCTATAGCCAACATTCGGGTTGATAATGGTGGAGAATTTTTTTCAATGTGAGAATTTTTTAAATAAAAAGGGACCGCTAACCAACATTCTTGTGTCTATACCCCTCAACAAAATGGGGTTGTACAGCGCAAGCACCGCCATATTCTTGAGTCTGCTAGTGCTTTTCATTTTCAATCCCACCTTCCTTTATATTTTTGGGCAGTGTGTGTTTTTATTGCTATTCATATAATTAATTGTTTGCCCACATCACTCCTTTCTCGCCAAACTCCTTTTGAACGACTTTATGGGAAGCTTCCTTCTTATTCCCATATTCAAGTTTTTGGGTGTCTTGCCTATGCTACTGATGTTCACGTCCCCCATAAGTTCGATCCTTGCGCCAAACGATGTATTTTTCTTGGCTATCCAGTTGGTCAGAAAGTTTACAAGCTCTATGACCTTGCCACCCACCAAATTTTCACTAGCTGTGATATTGTTTTTCATGAAACCATTTTTCCTTATGAGTCCATTCCTTCCACTTCCTCAAATTTAGTCCCTGTGATTCCTCTTTCTGTATCTGATCCTTCCCCACCAGTCCAACAACCCTCATCACCGAATCCAATTTCTACTCAGCCATCACCTGCTGGCCCTCCTCATGAACCCATTTTACATCGTTCTCAAAGACCTCATCACCCTCCCACGGCTTTACGTGATTATGTTTGCAACCAAGTAACATCTCCCAACCATTTGCCGCCTTTGTCATCAGGTCCACAAAAAGGTACGCGAATCTCCTTTGCAATTTTATCTCTTATCATCATTACTCACCACAACATTGCCCTTATACTGCTGCTATCAATCAAGATATTGAGCCTACATCTTATACCGAAGCAGCTTCTTATTCCCATTGGTAAGAACCAATGCAATCTGAATTGGCCGCTTTAGGAGCCAACCACACTTGGTCCCTCACTTCTCTTCCTCCTGGAAAGAAGCATATTGGTTATCGTTGGGTTTATAAAATCAAATGCCACTCGGATGGTACTATTGAGCGTTTTAAAGCTCGTTTAGTTGCAAAAGGTTACACACAACTGGAAGGTATCGATTACCATGACACTTTTTCTTCCACTACTAAAATGATCACTGTTTGTTGTTTATTGGATTTAGCAGCTGCCCAGAATTGGTCTTTTTACCAACTTGATGTCAACAATGCTTTTCTTCATGGTGATCTCTATGGTGATCTCTATGAAGAAATTTATATGTCTCCACCCCCTGGTCTTCGGCGACAGGGGAAGAATCTAGTGTGTCGCCTTAACAAGTCGTTATATGGCTTAAAACAAGCATCCCGACAATGGTTTTCCAAGTTCTCTACAGTTATCCAAGCTGCTGATTTTGTTCAATCCAAAGTCGATTACTCGTTATTCACACGTCAGAAAGGTAAAACTTTTATAGCTTTGTTGATATATGTTGATGACATTCTTATTACGGGTACTGATGTCAATGTCATATTAACCCTTAAGCAATTTTTACATAGTCATTTTCAAATTAAAGATTTGGGTGATTTAAAGTATTTTTTGGGCATCGAAGTTTCTCACTCGAAGAAACGTATTTTCATCTCACAAAGAAAATATACTTTGAAAATTTTAAAAGATGGGAGTTTTTTGGGTGTTAAACCTGTGAACTTTCCCATGGAACAAAACATAAAGCTCTTGTATTCAAGTGAATTACTTAAAGATCCGTCTCAGTATAGGCGACTTGTTGGATGCCTAATTTATTTGACTATTAGCCGATCGGATATAACCTATTCGGTTCATGTGTTAAGCAGATTCATGCATGCACCACGCAGACTGCACATGGAAGTTGCCTTACGTGCATTACGTGATTTGAAAAATAGTTCAGGACAAGGTTTATTTTTCCCTTCTCAGAATGATTTATCTTTGCGAGCTTTTTTTGATTCGGATTGGGCTGGTTGTCCAATATCCTGTAGATCCACTACGGGTTATTGTATTTTTTTGGGATCTGCTCTTATTTCTTGGCATATAAAGAGGCAGAAAATCGTATCTCTTTCCTCGGTAGAAGCTGAATATAGAGCCATGATAAGTACTTGCTGTGAATTATCCTGGCTATGCTCATTATTGAAAGATTTGAGAATATTGCATCCGAAGCCAGCATTGTTATATGGTGATAACACAACCGCTTTACATATAGCTGCCAATCCCGTTTTCCATGAAAGAACCAGACATATAGAGATAGATTGTCATTTTATTTGTGACAAAATACAAGATGATTCTGTTGTAACTAAACATATTGCCTTAACAAATCAACTTGCGGATATGTTCACCAAACCATTGGGAAAGGAAGCTTTCTCAACTATGACACGCAAGTTGGGAGTTCTTGGCATTCACTCTCCAAGTTGAAGGGGAGTGTTGAAAAGGAAAGGTCAATGATATCTAACTATTCATTGACAAATATATTATATTAGTTGTATATTTGTTTAGTTACCTTTATACTTAGATTACCTAGAATACATTAGTATGATTGTGAGAAATCTTTTGTATAAAACTGTGTCTTGATTCAATAAAATTCATTCAAAGGCAAATATTATTTTCCTTAGAAGCAGGTGTTCCGATGAAGTTGTTGTCGTCATCATGAGTCGCCAGAGTTGAGGATGAAGAAAAGAGGGTGAAGCGTTGTCGTTGCGAGTTGCTAGTGTCGTCGTTGCAAGTTACCTCGTTGGAGTTGAGAAAGAAAAGAGAAGAAAAGGGTAATTTAGTGATGCATCATCATTGTGGTTGCCGGAGTTGAAGAAGAAAAAGTTACCACAGTTGAAGAAGATGAACAATAAGAAAGAGGAAGACTGAAAGAAGTTCATATACGTCAATGCCCACATTATTACTATTATTATTATTATTATATATATTTTTTTCTCATTTTTATTTGTTCCTCTTTTAATGTTTTTTATTTTTTGATAGAAACTCTTTTAGGCCTTGTTTGACAAAATTCTTGAAAAAGTTTTTTTTTTTATATACTTTACATGGGTTTGTAAATAAAAGAACTCAGGAGAAGTTTTATTTTTAGAATTTTACAATGGTTGGGTTTTTATTTTTTCGAGTTTGGTAATCTTGTGTAAAATTATTTTCCTAAGGTCCTAATATTTACACCATGTGAACCTATAACCTCACCCAATATGTTAGAGCCAAAAGACACTAATCGATTTGAATTAGACTATGGAAATTGTTTTGGGTAGCTCTTTTGCACCCACTCGTCCTCTGAAAGCGCTCGCGTGTGCAACCCCTTAAAAATCGATAATTGCTTCGGATATGATGATTGAGATCGTGTTTCAACCCGATCTTCCACAAAATGGATCTTGAGATAATGTCTCACCTATCAAACAATCATTTTTTGATTCAACATGTGCAAATCCCTGAAAAATGTCATTGTGTGCAATGGCACACATCACATTCAAATGTGATTTTAGGGCCATATTTTGGGAATCTGTGACATGTGGAATAAAAAACTTACTGTCTAATAGGTGCGACGTGATCTCAAGATCCTTTGTGTGGAAGATCTGGGTGAAACATGATCTCCATCATCTGATCGGACGGAATCAATGGTTTTAAAGCGATTCTGACGTAAGCGCTTTCAAAGAAAGTGTGGGCGTGTTTAGAGCTACCGAATTATTTTTTGTCCCAATTTTTTATAAGATGGGTCTTGAGATCATGCATGGGTATACCCTCATACGATTAGTTTTTTATTCCGCATGGTACGCATCCCAAACAATAACTATAAACGTCTGAGACATACACCAAGCTCAAATACAAATTACGGGTCATCTTTTGGAATGGGTGCCACATGAAATAAAAAAATCGTATGATGATATACCCATCATCTCAAGATGGATCACGCGGAAGATTGAGACAAAAAACAATCTTTGTTGTCTGATTCAAAGCGGTCAATGCATGCTAGCTGGAGGAGATGAGGCAATGTTACGATGTGTGAATAATGACACAATTATGAAGTGAGGTTATATCTAAGCCATTTAATATAAAGGTCATAATGTAAATATTTACGACGGAAAAAAGTGATGCAAACTCAATCTCTCTCATATGATTCAATACAATTAATTGTTGAATCAGATAATGACTTTAGAGTGCATTGAGTCATATGATAAACATCATGTTTGGTGCCAATCGTTTTCATTTATAATCTTTAGGATATGGCTGTCAAATGAAGTGGCTTAGTTGGTTGGATTACATTTAAGTCATCTGGTTTGAAGGTCATAATCTAAAGATCTATTACATAAAAGAGTGTGCAAAACTCCGTCACTTTTGTATGATTATGAGCTTTAAATCAAATGGCTATAACACAAGTGTCACATACCAATTGTTGTAACATGTTACCCAATGCTCACAATCACTTTTGGGGGTGTGTATCAGGTGGAGTCAACACTAGACTGTCTCATAGGTTCGCCTCATGTCAAGATTTATTTATCTTGATTAGTTTTACGTGTTTTTTCCCAACGAAGTGGGACCCACCGTATTCCCAAACGGCTGAAAATGTCCAAAATCGGTAAAACAAAACATTTTACGTTTTTTTTTTTTTAAATGAGTTTTTCAGCAAAACTCGTGTGGCCAAATGCAACAGGCGAAATACGTAGTGATTTGGCATCCAAATGTCTCTCTGTTTCTGTAGAACGCCCATAATTTTTCCGAAAACCGTATGCAATTTCTCGCTCTCGAGAAGATTTGGCGCGGTTCATTCTAGAAGATTTTTTAGGGTTTCCGGTGTTAGGGCTTCGGTGGTTGATTCGTATGAAAGCTCTTCCGATTTCGTTAAACGTATGGAGCAGGCCTGGCTGATCTCACAGGTAATTCTTGTTTTTTGTGGTCGTTTAATTTTGAATTTTTAGGGTTTAATTTTTATTCTATTTTGTTTCGAAATTTGATTATAGGATGTAGATTAATAGGGATTCGATTTGAGTTGTGTGATGATCTCTCGTGTGATTGTTTCTTTCTTCATTTAGGGTTTTATTTACTGGTATTTTAAAATTTTTTTTATATATATTGAGATCGGTTATAATACATGAATTAATAGGGATTCGATTTGAGTTGTGTGATTATTATTCAATCTTTTATATTAAATTTTATTTTGGATTCAGAGAGTTGAATTGTTTTTTGTTGAAGATTTCATTCTTGAAATATTGGAGTCTTTTAGTAGTTTCAGTAGTTTTTTTTGTGTGTTCGAGATTGAATTGTTTGGTTGTTGCATAGTTTATTTGGAAATTATATGTAATGTGCTAAGTAGCTAAAGAGAAAAGATAGGCTTTTTCCAGGGAACATAAACTCCACGAACATGAAGAAAGGGATAAATCTTCTCTCTATTTTCCTTCACCAAACAGCATTTAAAATACAACCCAAATACAATCCAAATAACTAACTCCTAGCATGACTCTCTCCTGATTCCTACCTGTTTGCAAGACCACTTAATCCTCACACAACAGGAAAGGTATCCAAAGTGGTTTCGGTATTGGGTATCGATCCAATCTTGGACCGATACATATAGGCCGGCACCTAAATATGGAATCGCTGATTCCGAAACCCATTTAAAAAAAATAAACTAAAAGAAAATGATTGTATCTATCAGTATCGTCTGATACCTAGACAGTATTGACGGTATTGACCAATATGGGCCTGATACCGATACTGATATCGACACTGCCCGATACCTGTATCAGGATGGTATCGGTATTGGTTCTTAGCGCAATCGATAAGTATCCCCTATATGTATCGTTATCAATCGAGGTTTTGATACCATGACAACAGGGTCTCGTCTTATATAATCCACTCACACAATTGCACGTATTAGTAACCGGCTATCATGGAATCTAGCACTCAGACAACAATCAACAACAAAGACATGTTGTAATAACTCAATTATGGACTCTTAGCATTCTTCAACACAATGAAGACACATTTTAGCAATTGACTCGATTATGGATTTTAACACTCACCACGTTCAACTATCATGGGCTCTAGCACCATCACAATGCCATTTCAGCTCCCTTGCACATAACTTTTTGATGCGGGACAAAACCCTAAACTACATGAATGCTATGATTTGACTAATTGCCGAAATTAAACTAAACTAATTTGAACAACGAACCTGAAAATAATGCGGATACCTTAGGGTTTCATAGTTTTTCATTGGAGAATGGCGTTTGATTCGAGTAGGGTCTGGTCTGTGCGCTAGATCTGTTAACCTTACGGAAGGAAGATCCTAGAGGTAGAACTCTAACTGCTTCTAGATTAGGGTGTTCGCTCACGGTGCAATGATGGATTTCCGGGCTCAATCTAGGGCTTGTTGAATCAAATCGATCCAACAGTTCAGATTGGGTGATTGGTTGGGAGGGGATTTATGGTTGTTGAATGGGTTGATTCATTGATTTGGATGAAAGCTAGGGTTTATTGTTTTCGGGGTTTTGAGATGGTGCTTGGAT
Organism: Chloranthus sessilifolius; assembly: GCA_021018995.1. Classification (NCBI taxonomy): domain Eukaryota; kingdom Viridiplantae; phylum Streptophyta; class Magnoliopsida; order Chloranthales; family Chloranthaceae; genus Chloranthus; species Chloranthus sessilifolius. The sequence goes on along the minus strand of CM037597.1, from coordinate 22,877,192 downwards.
TTAGGATTCTAGTTTTAGGAGATCGACATGTAAGCAAAAGATAAATGGAAGAGAAAGAGATAGAAAGAGATAGAAAAAGATAGATTGTGGGCTTCACACCGTTGGCTTCACACCAAACCCTTCTCGAGAAGAAGGTTCACTCTTCGTAGTTGCTCATCTCAAGCAAGAAAGTATAAGCTCTTTTCATTAATAAAAAGCTAATTACATTGTTTAATTAGAGACCTTATATAGGAGATCTCTCAAAAGGAAAACCCTAAATATAAATAATTACGAAACTACCCTAAAGTACCTAGTACGAAATAAAGAAATCTAAGAAAAACTAAAAAAAAAAGTCAAAATTCGCAGCACCTCGCTTGAGCGACAACCGATGATCGCTCAAGCGACCTATTCCACAGAGCTTTTGCGCAAGCACCTCACTTGATTGAGATCCAAAGTCACTCGAGTGACCTTAACCCGATATCGTGACCTTATTTTTGGAGCTACTCGCTCGAGCGAAAAGCGAAATTCGCTCGAGCGACTTTGAGCAACTTCTTCATTTCTTCAGGCTTGGTTCTGGTTCTTGTCGTTCCGCTTCTTCTGACGTCGGTACACGCGAAATGGTCCGTATCCTATGCCCATGATGTCGGCGTCGCTGTCAATTCTCCTGAACCGAAAAGACGTCATCACCGATGAAGTGGAGTCGTGATATTGATCAAGCATGCCGGGGTCGGCTCCCGTCGTTCCACTTCTTCCGACGCCGTTACATGCGAAATGGTTCGTATCATATGTCTATGATGTCTGCGTCTCTGTCAATTCTCCCGAACCGAAAAGACGTCATCACCGATGAAGCGGAGTCGTGATATCAATCAAGCATGCCGGGGTCGATGCGGTGAACTTCGTCTTGAGTTAATCATGTGTTCTTGAAGTCCGATTTGCCCAACCATTTTACCAAATACTTCTGAAGCCCTCCATCGTGGGTGGACACCATATGATCTTCCTATATCCCTTCGATTACATCTTTCTTCTGTCGGCTTGGGGAAGGAAGGGGTAGGGGCTGCAAGGGTTGGGTGGGTGTATGGGCAGGGACTGTCAGGGGGCGGGGTTGAGCCCAAAGAAAGAACGAGGTCATCCACATTGAATGTAGAGTTGGCCCCAATATCCGGAGGTAGCTCGAGAACGTACGCACTTGGCCCGCTCCTTGCCACAATTCTAAAAGGCCAAGCGCCGCAGGCTTAGAGCTTCTTCGCGACTCTGGAGGGGAATCGTTCAGGCCTAACCCGAACCATCACATAATCCCCAACTTGGAATTCTTTGAAACGCTTATGCGCATCCGCTGTTGCTTTGTAATGTTCATTGCTCGAATTAATTCTTTATCTAGTTTTGGCATGCAAGCTATGAATGTGTTGTGCAAATGCGACGGCGGACTCAAACATTCGACGTGATGCAGACATGGGGATTAAATCAAGGGGTGTCCTAGGCCTATGACCGTGTATGACCTCAAATGGACTCATGCGTATGGACCTATTGATAGAATTATTGCAAGCGAACTCGGCTATAGGTAGAATATAATCCCAGGTCCTAATATGCTCACCAACAGGACAACGAAGGAGATTTCCTAAGCTTCTATTGGTGGCTTCCGTTTGACCATCAGTTTGAGGGTGATAAGCCGATGAAAATTGAAACATGGTACCCATCATGTGCCATAAAGTTTTCCAGAAATAACTGATGAACTTGACGTCCCTATCCGACGCGATGGTTTTGGGTAGCTCAAGAAGACGCACCTCTCCGAAAAATAATTTTGCGATATGAGCCGCATTGGAGGTTTTGGCGCAGGGTATGAAGTGGGCCATTTTCGAAAAGCAGTCCATTACCACAAAAATGGAATCATGCTTCCGTTGAGTCTTGGGGAGCCCGAACACGAAATCCATGGAGATGTCTTGCCACGGGGTGTGTGGCACAGGTAACGGGGTGTACAAGCCGGCATTCTGTTTACTCTGTTTTGCCACTTGGCATGTGCAACATTGTCTTACAACCCGAGAGACATCTCTCATAAGGCTAGGCCAATAAAACCTATCCTCAACAAGCGCAATGGTCTTGTTGCGCCTGAAATGTCCGACAATCCCTCTGGCATGTAACTCCTAAATGAGAAAGCCATGCAATGAGGTCCGAGGGAAGCATAGGTGGTTTCCTTTGAACAAATACCCGCCTTGTGGGGTATACTTAGAGTTAATGCTGTTCGGATTTTCCAGGAGAGCAGTGTAATCCGCCCCGAAATCTAGGCACTCAGGATAATCTTGTTTCAACTGCTCAAATCCGATGACTTCGGTGCTCATAGATTTCAAAGTCGCTACTCGAGGACTAAGTGCATCAGCTGCCTTGTTCTCGGCACCAACCTTATGCTTTAATACGAATGTGAACCCTTGAAGATACTCGACCCACTTCACGTGCCTCGGGTTCAATTTTTTCTGTGAAGCAAGGAAACGTAAGGCTTCATGGTCAGAAAACAATACAAATTCCCGCTGTCTAAGGTAATGTTTTTGATACCAAAGGGATCGGACGACCGCATAGAACTCCTTTATCATAGGTAGAGTATCTTTGCCTCACCTCATTTAACTTCTCGCTAAAGTAGGCCACATGGTGGCCCTCTTGGCTAAGCACTCTTCCTATCCCTACACCCGACACGTCACATGCTACCTCGAAGACTTTAGAAAAGTCAAGTAAGGGCATAACCGGTGCAACTCATTTTCTCTTTTATCTCGACAAAGGCCCTCGTCGTGGCTTTGCTCCACTGAAACTCCCTTTTTCTCATACAGTCGATAATGGGAGCCGTAATGGTGCTAAAGTTTATGATGAAACGACGATAAAATGTGGCCAAGCCATGGAAGCTACGGACGTCATGAATATTCCAAGGTTCGAGCCACTCCATAATGGCCTTAACCTTCGTGGGATCCGCAACCATTCCGTCGGCCGAGACAATGAATCCCAAAAAGATAATGGATCATTGCATGAATGTGCACTTCTTGAGATTCATAGAGTTTTTCTCCTCGGACGGTCTCGCAAACCAGCCTTATGTGGGTTAAGAGGTGTTCCTTGTCAGGACTGTAAATCAAGATGTCATCAAAATACACGACAAGGAATTTGCCACGGAACGGTCTAAACACTTGGATCATGAGCCTCATAAAGGTACTCAGGGCATTATATAGCCCAAAAGGCATGACCATCCACTCATAAAGACCGTCTTTGGTCTTGAAGGCGGTTTTCCATTCATCAGCAGAGCGGATCTGGACTTGATGGTAGCCACTCTTAAGGCCTATCTTGGAAAAGGTGGTGACACTAACCATCATATCGAGCATGCCATCGAGCTTCGGTATGGGAAACTGGTACTTAGCCATAATCTTATTGATTGCACGACTATCCACACACTTGCGCCATGTACCATCTTTCTTAGGTGTGAGTAATGTGGGTACGACACACGGGCTCAAACTCTCTTCGATGAACCCCTTCTGAAGGAGCTCATTGACTTGCCGAGTCAACTCGGTGTGCTCAACCGGATTCAACTTGTAGTGGGTGGGGTAGATCGGGGAACCAAGTCTATGACGTGCTGAATGCTACGCATGGGAGGGAGCTCGTTGGGTAAGTCTTCTGGGAAGACATCTGTGAATTCTTTCATGATTGGCTCAACTTCCTTGGGGTACTTGCTCATCGACTCGGGAGCACTCTCAACGGTGACGACAATGTACACCACAATCTCATCTAGCGACGCTTTCTCGAACTCTAAAGGGCTCACAATGTTAATGGTCTTAGATTGACTCCCCTTCTTTTCGATTCGGTTGGTCGATGGAGCTTTGGGAGTCAAAGGGTTGAGAGTGATTTTCTTTCCCTTATAATTGAACGTGCAAATGTTAGATCGACCAAAAATGGTCACGCTCAAGTCATAGAGCCATGGCCTTCCTAAGATGATATGACCCACATTCATCGGCACCACATCGCACTATAAGGTGTGAATGTGAACCCAATTGTATTGGTACGCGACACCTTTGAGACACGAGAATGGATGAGGAGTCAACTCATGCGACTTTGTAAGGTCTCGGGTGTAAGCCCTAAGCGGGTGACGGTGTGTTCTGACACCACATTGGTGTAGCTTACGCTATCCACGATAACCCTACGACTTTTTGTCCCACATGTGGAAAAAGTGTGAAAGATGTTCTCCCATCACCAATCCTCATTTTCATCCAGTTGAGGCTGTATAAAGGCACACCTTACAACTAGAGCACGACCCATGTCATCACCTTCCTCGTCACTAGGTATGCAATTTGACTCAAAGATATCTTCTTCAAAAACCCCTTCATTCTCATTTCCTTCTCCATCAATGAAGAGATTCCTTTGGGGGTCTCTCGTGTGGCAGTGGGCGGCAAAGTGTCCCAATCCTTGACATTTATAGCACTTGATGTGGGAACCGCCCCTTGAGGATTCTCCTGCCACACCTTTACCTTTTCAAACCCCACATCGATTGTAGATTGTGTGGGCTTGAGAGGTGGGTTTCCAACACTACCCCTCACCTTGTCGGTACGAGGTTGACTGAAATGAGGCTTAGATCGCCTCACCACCGTCATTTTCAAATATCATTCAAGGTCCTGAACGATGGTGTAACACTTGGCGAGAGTCTCAACGGGGTGAGAGACTAACTATGCTGGCAAGTCAAATCGCAACCTGGTGCAAAATCTGGATAGAGTGACTTGAGGGTCTTCAGATACTTCGGTTTGCATCATGTATTCTTCAAATTTGCCAATGTAATCCTCTACGGGCATACTACCTTGACGTAGATTTTGCCATTGATCAAGGAGACGATGGTAGTATGAGGAAGGAACATACTTCTTTGTAAGTCGCTCCTTCATGTCCTCCCAACAGGTAAATGGGAGCACAATCTGCATTCATTCTGATGCGTCAACGTTAACCCAAAAGAGTTGGGCTTGACCAATGAGTTTCATTTTGGCGAGCCTGACGCATCGCTCATCACTCATGCCAAACCACTCAAAGTGTTGGTCCATATCGAATAACCAATCGAGGAAGACTTGAGGGTCCAATCTTCCATCAAAAGTTGGGAACTCAACTCGGACATTTTTTAGGAGTTTCCCATCCAGGTTATAGTCATCTGCACGATGATCCATCCTTTGGTTCCGGTTCCGATCATGTTGGTAGCCATTGTGTTCGAAAAGTGGACCATTACGCTCATGGTGTGGCTCGAGGTACTCATCAGCCTCGTCTAACCGATTGACTCGGTCTAACAACCTACCATTGGAAGTCTCAAAGTTTCTTTGGGCTTGCTCGATGGCAGCCATTCGATCATTGACCGCTTTTAGTTTGGCTCTCATGCTGTTAAGAACGTCGACAATCTCATTCATGTCCATGGTGATCACGACTTACTAATGACGGGTTCTAGAATGTAATGCAACTATGAACCAACAAAATGGGACTCTCAACAAACACGTGATGTGCACAATGATGAATATAAGTGAAAGAAAATTCAATGAAATTAAATGACATGCAAAGGATGCCCTAACCTAGAACCAACCTGCTCTGATACCAAAACTGGTGCGGGATAGAACCCTAAACTACGTGAATGCTATGATTTGATTAATTGCCGAAATTAAACTAAACTAATTTGAATAATGAACCTGAAAATAATGCGGATACCTTAGGGTTTCATAGTTTTCCATTGGAGAATCGTGCTTGATTCGAGTAGGGTCTGGTTCGTGGGCTAGATCCATTAACCTTGCGGAAGGAAGATCCTAGAGGTAGAACTTTAACTGCTTCCAGATTAGGGCGCTCGCTCACGATGCAATGATGGATTTTCGGGCTCGAACTATGGCGTGTTGAATCAAATCAAACCAACGGTTCAGATTGGGTGATTGGTTGGGACTTGGGAGGGGATTTATGGTTGTTAAATGGGTTGATTCAATAATTTGGATGAAAGCTAGTGTTTATTGTGTTCGGGGTTTTGAGATGGTGGCTGAATTTAGGATTTCTGGTTTGAGGAGATCGGCACGTAAACAAAAGATAAATGGAAGAGAGAGATAGAAGAAGATAGATTGTGGGCTTCACACTCTTGGCTTCACACCAAACCCTTCTCGAGAAGAAGGTTCACTCTTCGTAGTTGCTCATATCAAGCAAGAAAGCATAAGCTCTTTTCATTAATAAAAAAAATAATTACATTGTTTAATTAGAGACCTTATATAGGAGGCCTCTTAAAAGGAAAACCCTAAACATAAATAATTACGAAATTACCTTAAAGTACCTGGTACGAAACAAAGAAATCTAAGAAAAACTGAAAAAAGAAGTCAACTCGTGACCTATTCCAGAGAGCTTTTGCGCAAGCACCTCGCTCGAGCAAGATCCAAAGTCGCTTGAGCGACCTTAACCCGATATCCTGGCCTTGTTTTTAGAGCCACTCGCTCGAGTGAAAAGGAAAATTTGCTCGAGCGACTTTGAACAATTTCTTAATTTCTTCAGGCCTGGTTTTGGTTCCTATTGTTCAGCTTCTTCCGACGCCGGTACACGCGAAATGGTCCGTATCCTATGTCCACGATGTCGGCGTCCCCGTCACTTTTCTCCCCTCTTAACATAGTCCTCAAGGTTGGGAACTGCTCCTTCAATTTGCTGTAAATTTCCCAAGTTGCATCTTCAACTTTGGTACCTTGCCACTTTACTGAGACCTCAGTGACTGCTCAATTCCCCTTCTAACCATTCGCCTCTAGAGTATAGCTTTAGGTTCCGGTCGAAGAAAACCTTCTTTGGTAACTTGTGGAAATGTGGGCTGCACTGTGGTACTTGCTCCCAACTTCTTTTTGAGGCTAGAAACATGAAATACCGGGTGAATGTGTGCCTCGGGTGGAAGGTATAGGCGATTGGTCCCCACATGTTGGATGATCTGGTATGGACCTACGGTCCAAGGAACTTAGGAGAGAGTTTAGTGGTTCACAGCCACAAAATGTTTTCAGTACGGCTCAACACAAGTGTAACCAATCTTCAACGTTGAAGTCACGCCCAGTCCAATGAAGATCATTTCTTCATAATAGTAACTCACTATTATGACTCTTCATCTCGTCTTTACGGCTTGTGCTCACTTAGTAGGGACTTATCTTGATGGAGGAATGAACGCTGGTGTTGACCACCACTCAGCTAGCGCTAGCCATTTTGACCACTCTTTAGGCCTTACTCCAGTGAAGCAACAAAGATAATTTTTGAGACATTGGTTTACAATTTTAGTTTGCCCAGAGCGAATGAGTTGAGTCCGTTGGGAGGGTGAAAAGTTCTATCCAAAATGCATTGGTGAAGGAGGGGTCACGGTAACTCACTATTTATGTTGGCATCCCATCTAAATACTAATATGGTCCATGAATAGACGAGCTACAATAGTGGGTGTGCGAGAGAGATAAAAATGGGCATATTTTGACAGCCCGTCTTTGAAATCCATGCAAATTTCCGTCCAAACTTTCGTAGGAATTGACAACGATTGCAATAGGCTAACTAGTCCCACTTTTTCAGATTTGTTGTGCTGGCACATGTTACGTTCGTTGATGAACTTTCAAATGTCCTATCGGACACCAGGCCTTGTACGATCTAGCTCACCTTAGAGAACTGCTCCATCAATGCCTATAGTTTTGGAGTGGTGCTTTAACCGACCTTAATTTTATAGATCCAACTAGCAACGGGGTTTGAAATGGCAAGCAATCCACCTCTACCTCATCTTCTTGACGTGAAAGATCGTCTGCAACTTTGTTTGGACAACAACTCTTATACTCGACAATGAGGTTGTAGCCCAACAATTTTGTTACCCATTTGTTGTATCGATGTGCCAATCTGTTGTTCAAGTAAAAAATTGAGGCTTTGTTGGTCGATTTTAGTTTTGAAGTATTGACCCGAAAAATATGGCCTCCATTTCTTCTCCGCAAGCATAAAAGCTAATAATTTTTTTCGCAAGTGGAGAGGTAGAGAGACTTGCCTACCTTTGAGAGCTTGGCTTAGAAAAGCCAACGAATTTCCTTACATCAAGATTTCCCGATTCCATTATTGGATACATCACATTCTATGGTAAACTGTTTTGACAAATCTGGTAGGGCCAAAACAGGTGGTCTAGGCATTACCATTTTTAGTTTTTCTAAGGCTTCCCTTGCAGCATTATTTCACTGTAAAGAGTTTCGTTTCAGCCTAGCTGTTAAGGGTATTGCAGTCTTTCCATAAGAACATATGAACTTTGAATAATAGTATGTGAAACCTAGAAAACTCTCAATGACGAGAGTTTTGGGAATCAACCTGCTCACCATAGACTTTATCTTCGATGGGTCTGCCATCACTCCCTCCCTTCATATGATGTGGCTATGAAACTCAATTATATGGCAGTTGTACCTGCATTTAGAACTCTTGGCAAAGAGCTGATGTGCCCTTAAAAATTCAAGCCCTACTCGTAAATGCCTTAGATGATCGTGCAACTTCTGAATATAAATAAGAATATCATCAAAGAATATGAGGATAAACTTACCGGGACATGGCCTGAAGATGTTGTTCATTAATCCTTGAATGATTGACAGTGCATTTGAAAGCCAAAGGGCATGACAAGGAATTCATAATGCCCTTCATGTGCGTGAAACACCATCTTGTGCAGGTCGTTGAATTTACTCTGTATTTGATGATAACCAGACCTGAGATCCAACTTATAGAATATGGTGGCACTGTTCATCTCTTCGAGTAGCTCATCTACTATGGTGATATGGTATTTATCTTTCACTATTTCATGAGTAACTGCTCGGTAGTCGGCACGTAACCACCATCTACCATCAAATTTATTAACCATCAAAACAGGAAAAGAGAAGGGGCTTTGGCTTGGGTGGACGATACCAGATTGGACCATCTCTTTCACAATTTGTTCAGTTTCTCCTTTTTGATAGTAAGGGTAGCAATAGGGCCAGACACAAATCGGCTTGCCTCTTTAGTTGAGAGGGATTCTATGATCTTGAACACGAGGTGGCATCCTCCCCTTGGGCTCTTCAAATACACCACTGAATTCGACCAAAAGTTGGTTGGCCACTGGGTCTACTTTAGGTTCCGTTGGAGTTGTGCTCAAATTGAAGAGTTGCTAAAGTACGCCTCTTGTCATCCCTGGAGGACTTCTGGACATGTGCTTCATTTATTAAAGGTAGATCTGTGGATAACTTGCCTTTGAGCTGGAGTTGCCCATGAAGAGTAAATGTAATTGACAAATTGGAGAAATTCAACATTATGGGGCCAAGAGTCCATAACGAGTGAGCTCCTAATATAACATCTCACCCAGAAAGGGGTAAAATGCAGAAATCTGTTTGGACGAGATTCCCTTGTAAATGGAAATAAAAATACGGTGATGTCTTCACAACGTCCCCGACTGGCAAGTATTTCACCATTCGCTACCATCACTTCAAAACACCCACCCGAGCCAATTGGTAGGTGGGTTTTACTGGCAATGAAGGGATCGAGGAAACTATGGGTGCTTCTTGAATCCACTAGGATGGCCATAAGTTGGTTTCATACGTACCCTTGAAACCACATGGTTTGCGTTGCCAGAGCTCCAAGTATCACATGAAGTGATATCTCTGGTGTTTCATCAGTAGGTACCCCCATGAACTGGGTCATCACTATCAGTTCTTTCTCGATATTATCTTCACTTTGTCAATCCAGTTCCATTGAAAAGGTACAATCTTTGCACTTGTAACGCTTGGTGACCACTTGCAGTTTGAAATTGTAGCGCACGATCGCATCACTTTGTTATCTTTGCTTTTGTAAGTCATTGGATTGGCAAGGTGGGCTTCATCGTAATGCCGAACTAGTAGGGTTAATGGAACGACTCCCATCGGTTCGGTTTTGTTGGCGTCCGATGGTCACCTTTTCTTCTTAGATTTGAGCCAACCCAAAAGCTGCAGACACAGTTGATGGCTTGAAGTTGAACATCCTGACACTATATCACATGTCCTCCTTGAGGCCACTTAAGAAGCAATTGTCATGGAAGATCCAGTCAGCCCTTCTGTGTAGTTAGCAAGGATCTCAAATTGACTATGGTATTCCTTCACTGAGGTCACTTGACGGAGCTTGGTGAGTGACTCAATGGGGTTGACGTACGTGGTTGGGCCGAATCTTCAAGTGCCTTTACAACGGCATCCCAACTGGTTAGTGCTTTGGAGCTCTCCATCCATTGATACCAAGCTAGTGCCTTGCTTTCCATGTGAAATGAGGCTATTTGCAACCTCTGCTATAACGAGTTTTGATGGCCAACGAAGAATTGATTGGCTTGATAGAGCCACAACCACCATTTCGAATCATTCCGGTTGAACTTAGGAAAGTCCCAATGGTGTACTGACGCGGGACAACGACCCTAAAACTCGTGAATGATGATACAACTAAGAGTTGCTGAAATTGAATAGATTGATTTAAACATAATTGCAAAAATTATCATGATACCTTAGGGTTCATTAGGGCTGGGCATTTTTTGGGACCGAACCGACCAAACCTGACCGAACCGCCGATTTTGGTCAGGTTTGGACGGGTACCGGTTTGGGTTTGGTTTGGCAAAAAGAAAAATCAAAAAGTTCGGTTTGGTTTCTGTTTCGGGGCTTCCCAAGCCAAAACCGACCGAACCGCCGATTTTAGTCCAGCAGACGATTGGGCCTTGGATTTTCGGCCCAAACTTTAGGCCTAAATTTAGTGTTTCACAACCTTACTAAGGCTCAAATCTCACAAGACGTTGAATTAGGGAGTAGGGACTTAGGGTTCTAATGTGATGCATTTATTTTTGTTATTTGTTTTGAGAAGGGTGAATAGATTATAAAAGTAAAACGACTCCGAAAAAAATGAAAATAGTAAAAGTATGAAACAGGTTGAGAAATTGGGAAAATTTTGATGTGCAAGTAGAACTTATAGGAAAATCGAAACTGACCGAACCAAACCGAAACCGAATCGAATCGAATTGGGTTGGTTTGGTTCAACAGTTGGACAGTTTGGTTTGGTTTGGTTTGAACATTTAGAAACCAAATGTTCAAACCAAACCAACCGGTTTGGTTTGTGGTTTTGGTCCAAAACCGACCGAACTGAATACACCCCTAGGGTTCATAGATTTCCGATTAGTAGATCGCGCGAGATCCGGCTATGGTCTAGTTTGATGCACGAGTCCCGTTAGTTCTGCAGTAGGACCGATCCTAGAGATAGAACTCTAGCCTTCCAGATTAGGGCGCCCGTTCGTCGATTGATGGTGGAATCATGAGACCTTACTAGGGCTGGTTGATCTAGAAAGATCCAATGGCCCTGATGAATACTATGGTTTTAGGGTTTTTGGAATAATTAGGCAAAATAGGCAAAAAAGGATTGGGGAGAAGATAAAGATAGAGAAATAGAGAAGAATAAAAATATGTGGGCATCACACCCTTGGCCTCACACCAAACCCTCCCGGAAAAGAAGAATCACTCTCCTTGCAAACTTATCTCCAGCCCTAAGCAAAAATTCTTTTTATTAATCATCAATCAATAATAATAAATGTGTTGACAAATGCCTTTATATAGGCAACCAAACCCTAATTAGAAATAAAAGAATCCTAAAATAATAAAATACTAGAAATGGCAAGTTTTGCCAAGAAAAACTAAATTCCGTCACTGGGCGGATGTGTTTCACGGACGTCCGTCCTGTTGTCATGGACGTCCGTCGCTTGTGGAGTCCATAGAAGCTGCGGTTCACGGACGTTCGTCCCTTTGAAACAAAGAGTTGCGTTTTAACGGACGTCTGTGGACGTCCTTCCTAAATCCACGGACGTCCGTCGCCTACAGAGTTCACAAAACAGAAGGCCTCCATTTTACAGACGTCCTTCTTGTAGGTCACGGACGTCTGTTGTGTATCGACGACTTTAGATCCTCTTCGAAGTTGTGGCACTCTGGTTCTCTCATCGTTTCCTCCAACGCCGGTAAGGCCCAAATCCAACGTCCATTATGTTGGCGTCCCCATCAATTCCCCTGGACCAAAAGGGTTCATCACCGATGAAGTGTGGTCGTGGTAGCGATCGAGCATGTCAGGGTCTAATCGACGAACTTCGTCCCCACTGATCCAAGTTTTTTTTGAATTCGGCTTACCCATCCACTTAACCAAGTACTTCTGAAACCCGCTGCCATGGGTGGATACCACAAGATCATCTAATATCCCCTCAATCATCTCTTTTTTCTGTCTGCTTGGGGAAAGAAGGGGTATCGACTATAAGGTTGGGTTGGGGTTGGGGTTGGGGATATGAGAGGTCTGGAATGGATTTTCAGGAGGTGGGGTTGAACCCAGATAAGGTATTAGGTCTTCCATATTGAACGTTGAGCTAACTCCTATACCTGGAGGAAGCTCAAACACATGCATTAGGACCACTCCTAGCCACAATTCTAAAAGGTCCAGTGCCTCGGGATTGGAGCTTCTTTGCGACTCTCGATGGTAACCGTTCAGGCCTAATCCGAACCATCACTTGATCACCCACTTGAAATTCTTTGAAACGCCTATGAGATTCGACTGATAAATTTATATTGATTATTGCTTGAATTAATCTTTTGTCTAATTTCGGCATGCAAGCTATGAATGTGCTATGCAAATGTATCTGCAGACTCAGACACTCTGTGATGCAGACATGGGGATTAGATCTAAAGGTGTTCTAGGCCTATGACCATGTATCACCTCAAAGGGACTCATGCCTATGGACCTATTGACTGAATTGTTGTAAGCAAACTCGACTATGGACAAGACGGAATCCCAGGTTCTAACATGATCACCGACGAGACTACGAAGGAGATTCCCTAAACTCCTATTGGTGACCTCGGTTCGTTTGAGGATGATAGGCCGACGAGAATTGGAGTATGGTGCCCATCAGGTGCCAAAAGGGTCTTCCAAAAATAGTTAGTAAATTTGACGTCCCTAGCTGACACAATGGTCTTAGGTACCCATGAAGATGCACTACCTCCTTGAAAAATAGTTTTGCAATATGAGATGCATCGGAGGTTTTGGAACACGGTATAAAGTGGACCATTTTGGAGAATCGGTTCGCTACAACAAAAATGGAATCATGTTTCCTCGGAGTCTTTAGGAGTCCGAGCACGAAATCCATTGAGATGTCTTGCTATTGTGTGTGGTACGGGTAAAGGGGTGTACAAGCCAGTATTCTGCTTATTCTGTTTGGATACTTGACAAGTACGACATTGTTTTACAACCCGGGCGACATTTCTCATCCGGCTAGGCCAAAAGAACCTATGCTCTACGAGCGCAATGGTCTTATTACGCCCGAAATGTCCGGCTATCCTTCTGGCATGTAACTCCTAAATAAGGAAGTCGCACAATGATGTGCGAGGGATGCAAAGACTAGTATCTTTGAACAAATACCCATCCTGGATGGTATACGTAGAGTGTCTGCTAGTTGGATCGCTAACGAGGGCATTGTATTCCATCCCGAAATCTGGGCACTTGGGATACTCTTCCCTCAACTGTTCGAATCCGATGACCTCGGTGCTCATGGTTTGCAAAGTCGCCACCCGACAACTAAGCACATCTGCAACCTTGTTTTCAACACCGGCTTTGTGCTTTAGCACGAAGGTGAGCCCTTGGATGTATTCAACCCATTTCATGTGCCTTGGATTTAGCTTCTTTTGAGAGGCTAGCAAGCGCAAGGCTTCGTGGTCGGAGAATAGCACAAACTCTTGCGGTCTAAGGTAATGATTCCAATATCATATAACTCCTTATCATAGGTGGAGAACTTTTGCTTTGCCTCGTTAAGCTTTTAGCTAAAGTAGGCCCCTGAGTGACACTCTTGGGCTAAGTACTCCTCCTATACCTACACCTGGCGCATCACACGTGACTTCAAAGACTTTGGAAAAGTCCGACAAGCGCATGACGGGTGCACTACTCATTCTTTCTTTGATCTCGGCAAAGGCCTTCGTCTGGCTTTGCCTCACCGAAAATCCCCCTTCATGCAATCTGTGATCGGGGCCATGATGGTACTAAAGCCTTTAATGAAGCGACGATAGAAGGTCGCCAAGCCATGGAAGCTACGGACGTCGTGGATGTTCTTAGGCTTGGGCCACTCCACAATAGCCTTAATCTTTTCAGGGTCCACAACCATTCCCTCGACCAAGACAATGAATCCTAAGAAAACAACAGATTGTTGCAGGAAGGTGCACTTCTTGAAATTCGCATACAACTTCTTACCCCTCAAGGATTCACAAACCAACCTGAGGTGGATCAAGTGTTGTTCCTATAAATCAGGATATCGTCAAAGTACACCACAAGGAATTTGCTCAGAAATGGCCTTAACACTTGGGTCATGGGTCTCATGAAAGTACTTGGGGCATTAGAAATCCTAAAAGGCATGACCAAGTCACTCATAAAGACCATCCTTGGTCTTAAAGGCTATTTTCCATTCATCACCCGGGCAGATTCGGACTTGATGGTAGCCACTCTTGAGGTTTATCTTGGAAAAGATAATGGCACCAATCACCATATCTAGCATATCGTCAAGGCTCGACATGGGAAATCGATATTTGACCATAATTTTGTTGATCGCCCTACTATCCACACATTCGTCAAGTACCATCCTTCTTTGGTGTGAGTAGTGTGGGTACGACACAAGGGCTCAAGCTTTCTTGAATGAACCCTTTCTGAAGGAGCTCATTAACTTACCATGTTAACTCGGCATGCTCAACCAGATTCAACCTGTAGTGGTGTAGGCTCGGTAAAGTGGATTCGGGAACTAAGTCTATAGCTTGTTGAATGTCACACATTGGAGGGAGTTCATTTGGTAAGTCTTTGGGAAGACATCTGTAAATTCCTTCAAAATTGGCTCAACCTCCTTAGGGTGTTTGCTCAGGCTCAAGAGCTCGCTCGAACGGTGATGACAACGTACACTACGTTCTCATCCACAGATGCTCTTTCAAACTCTGAAGGACTCACAATGTTGATGGTCTTAGATTGACCGCCCTTCTTCTCAACTTTATTGGTCGATGGTGTTTTGGGAGGCAAGGGATTTAATTTGATTTTTTGCCTTTGTACATGAACGTGCTGATGTTAGATCGACCAAGAAGGGTCACGTCCATGTCGTAAAGCCACAACCTTCCCAAAATGATATGACCCACAGCCATCGACACCACATCACACCATAAGGTGTCTGAATAAGAGGCCAACTGAATCGACACATGACACCTTTGAGACACGGGAATGGATGAAGAGTTAACCCATGCGACTTTATATGGTCTCGAGTGGGCTTCGGGTGTAAGCCCTAAGCGGTTTATAGTACGAGTCGACAACACATTGGTGCAATATCCATGATGACCTTACAACTCTTGTCTCCACATGTGACAAAGGTGTGGAAGATGTTATCCCTTTGCCAATCATCCTAATCATCTCGCTGAGGTTGTGCAAGGGCACACCTCACAACTAAAGCTCGACCACTATCATCACCTTCCTCATCACTAGGTGTGACGTCCGACTCCAACACTTACATCATTTTCATCCTCAACTCCTACATCATTTTCATCCTCTTCTCCCTCAATCAAGAGTCTCCTTTGGTGGTCTCTTGTAGGGCATTGGGCGGTAAAGTGTCCCAACCCACTTAATTTGAGAACCACCGTTCGAGGATTCTCCAACCACACCTTTCCCCTTGTCAAACCTCACATTAGTAGGAGTGGGTTGTGTAGGTTTGGGAGTTGAGTCTTCAGCACTAAGCCATCCCTCTCCGGAGCGATGACCACTAGTTTGTGGTTCGATTCGCCTCACCATCATTGTTTTCAAATACCGCTCAAGATCTTGCACCACGGCATAACACTCTTCAAGAGTCTGAACGGGGTGAGAGATTAGTTCATTTTGCAACTCCATTCGCAATCCGGTTCGGAATCTAGAGAGGATGACGTGAGGTTCTTCCGACACATTGGCCCTCATTATAAACTCTTTGAATTTGCCAATGTACTCGGACATGGGCATACTACCCTGGCGTAAGTTCTGCCATTGATCAAGTAGGCGGGTGTAGTATGATAAAGGGACGTACTTCTCTGTAAGCGTTTCCTTCATGTCCTCCCAATGGGTAATGAGATCACGACCTGCGTTTGCCCTCAAGCGCTTGACGTTGATCCAAAAGAATCGAGTGTGCCCAATGAGCTTCATTTTTGCGAGCCAAACGCATTGCTCGTCGCTCATTCCATACCACTCAAAGTGGTGATCCATATCGGAGAAGACTTTAGGGTTCATCCTCCCATCATAGGTCAGAATCATCCCCACGATGAACCACATCCCTACGATTCAGATTCTGATCTTCTTGATACCCACCGCATTCAAAGCGTGGACCATCACGCTCACGATGTTGATCATAGGGCTCATCAATCCCCTTTAACCGATTGACTTAGTCATGCAGCCTACCATTAGAAGCCCCTAAGGTTGTCTTGGCTTGCTCCATGGCATTCATTCGCTCATTGATTGCACCCAACTCAGCTTGGATGCCCCTAAGAGCATCGACATCTCACTCGAGTCCATGTTGATCACAGAATTCTACTGCGGGTTCTAATATGACATGCAATATGGACCAATAATGGAATAGAATGCAACAAAATTAAAATGACAAGCAAATGCCCTAACTTAGAACCTATGTCTCTGATACCAAAACTGATGCGGGACAGCAACCCTAAAACTTGTGAATGATGATGCGATGAAGAGTTGCCGAAATTAAACAGATTGATTTAAACATAATCGCAAAAATTGTCATGATCCCTTAGGGTTCAAAGATTTCTGATTAGTAGATCACGCGAGATTTGGCTAGGGTCCTGTCCGATGCACGAGTCCAGTTAGTTTTGCTGTAGGACCGATCTTAGAGATAGAATTTTAGCCTTCTAGATTAGGGCGTCCGTTCGTCGATCAATGGTGAAATCACGAGACCTTACTAGGGCTGGTTGATCCAGAAAGATCCAATGACTCTAATGAATACTAGGGTTCTATGGTTTTCGGAATAATTAGGCAAAATCGGCAAAAAAGGATTAGGAAGAAGATCTAGATAGAGAAATAGAGATAGAAAAATAAAGATATGTATGTAGGCATCACACCCTGGGCCTCACACCAATCCCTCCTGGAAAAGAAGAATTACTCTCCTTACAAGCTTATCTCAAGCCCTAAGCAAAAGCGCTTTTTATTAATCATCAATCAATAATAATAAATGTGTTTACAAAGGCCTTTATATAGGCAACCAAACCTTAATTTGAAATAAAAGAATCCTAAAAATGGTAAGTTTTGCCAAGAAAAACTAAATTCCGTCGCTGGGCGGATGTGTTTCACGGACGTCCGTCCTGTTGTCACAGATGTCCGTCCTATTGTCACTGATGTCCGTTGCTTACGGAGTCCAGAGAAGTCGCGGTTCACGTCTGTCCGTCCCTTTGAAACAATGAGCTGCATTTTCACGGACGTCCATCCTAAATCCACGGACGTCCGTCGCCTACAGAGTTCACAAAACAGAAGGCCTCCATTTTACGGACGTCTGTCCTTTAGGTCATGGACGTCTGTCGTGTATCGACGACTTTAGGCCCTCTTCGAAGCCGTGGCACTCTGGTTCTGGTTCCCCCTCGTTTCCTCCGACACCTGTATACGTGATAAGGCCCAAATCCAACGTCTGGCGTTCCTGTCATGTACCCTTGTCTGAATTCCTCCTATGGCGTTGACTTGGGAGTTGTTACCTGGGCAATGCACTGATCTACCTGGTGACTTCTCACGTTCCCGTTGATGTGCTCGAGTGAAAGTGTCAAAGTTGGAAGCAAGGAGACTCATTTTATGCACAAGTTCATCATGAACACATTAGATTCTTGAGTCTGCCTTAGTTGTCCCCCAGATTCAGATACTTGGGAGAGGTAGGTACCCTCAGCCATCATAGGATAGATAGCTCTAATGCCAACATTTAATGTGCTAAGTAACAAAAGAGAAAAGATAGACTTCTTTGAGGGAACCAAACCTCCACAAATAAGAAAAAAGCGTAAATTCTCTTGATTACCATTCACAAAAACGACATTTTGAATACGCCCCAAATATAACTCAAGTAACTTAACTCCTACTATGACTTTCTACAAATTGGATACCTCTTACACGTTGACCAAGAACGCTCAATCCTTTGACACAACAGGGACACCTCTATTACAATCCACTCACAACTACATGTCTTAGTTACTTACTATTATGGACTCTAGCACTCAAACAACAATTAGCAAAATCAACACGTACTAACTGCCTCAATTGTGGACTCTTAACACTCTTTAACAAAATGAACAGCAAAGACACGTTTTAGCAACTGACTGGATTATTAACTATAACTCTCTCAACACAAGTCGCACTCAACTATCATGGACTTTAGCACCATCACAATGTCAAGTCAGCTCCCTTGCACATAACGTGATATTTTATGCTGATTCTTAGTTTTAGTTCAAACTACTGTTGTTAGATGAGTAAAATCATTAGCTCTTGGTATTTTTAGACTAAAGTCTTTCTCCACTCTAAAATTTTTGTAAATTAACTCAATGACCTAATGGTGTGTTTGGATATGGGGAAGATGACAGAATTCGAAGGGGAGAATTTACAAATCCGTCATTTTGGAACGTTTGGATGCCAACTTATGCATCGGAAAAATAGATCCCAATTTTTTGCTATTTTCTGAGTTTAGAGTACGAGGGTACCCCTCTAAATATTAATTTGCCGAGCCTTCGGAAAACTTAAACGTCTCCCTAAGTCACATGATACCTAATAATCCTTTCTTGACTGATAAAAGAACACCCAATAATCCTTTTACTTCATTTTCCAGATTATCAATAACGTGGAGAAAAGAAGGAAAGCAAAGGAATTCTTTAGATTCCTGTAAGCTAAGAATCCATAGGAAAACTTATCCCTTTCCTCTATTTTCCATGTTTTTATACAAACACACCCTAAGTATCCCAAAACTATGGTACCTGAATTTATGCGGTGCCGGATTTTAAACTACTAAATAAGAAGAATTGGGGAAAAGATGAAAGAAAAGAAATATTAAAATTTATTGACGAGAGGTCTCTGATCGAACGGTCACAGAATGCTCAACTTCCTATACCGTCACTTTTATCTTTGGCCCATTTTCTGCGACATCAGATAGGTGTAAAATTGGTCTAATTTGAAAGCTCATCGAAGTACCATTCCATTGAGCCAAAAACATGCAATTCTAATGAGTATTGAAGAAGCTACGGTTAGGTTTTAGAGTTTACATTGCAAAGTGACGAATTTCAAGACCCCTAGCTGAATTATGATTAGTTTCTTTTAATATTTTATATTAGCCAATAGGATTTGTTTCTTTTATTAGAAAAATATGGTTAGTTTCCTTATTATTTAGGACTTTATCTTATTATTTTAAAGAAATTATTAGAATTAACAATTTCTTTACTTAAACTAAGAATTAGAGTTAGACTAGGATTTCTAATTTTATGTATTAGCCTATTTAAAATCCAATAGTGCTATAATTTAATTTAGAGTTGAATGAATAATTTAAATGGAGCTTTTGAAGCTCTAGTAGTTGCAGTTAGAATTAGGTGTTCCCATGGGTTCACTGACAGAGGAATTTTGGCGAGATATTCCTTAATTCAATCACCTTGGAAAACTTATTTTAGCTTTCCTGCAGGGTTTGTTAGTTTTATGTCAAAACTAGTATCATCTCTAAGTAGCTATCATGGGCAAATTCCATCAATTACCCATTTAAAACATGCCATGAGTATGACTTCATAATTAAATGTCGTCACTGTATAGACAGATCTATTGTGAAAAGACCTATTACTAGATAAAATTAGGGTTAGGTTTTGAAGACGAAGAAGAAAAGGAGAGAAAGAGAAATTAGGGTTTAGTCATTGGAACTCAAACCCTCTTCTATTATTAGTATTTATATGAAGTACATATAATCTTACGTATTTTGAGAAACACAATACTAGCAAACTACTTAAATGGCTAAGCCACTACTTACATACCCAAAAAGTCAAGTACACCCCACTCAATTTATGACATGTTCTAACACTCTCCCTCAAGTTGGCGCGTAGATGTCAATCATGCTCAACTTTGATGATATGTCTTGCAATCTGACACTTCCAACGACCTTGGTAAGGATTTCATTTAGCTGATCTTTAGGGACTAAATGTGGAGTACTGAATTCTTGAGATTCTACCTTCCCTCATAAAGTGACAATCCACTTCTATGTGCTTGGTTCTTTCATGAAACACGAGATTTTCAGCCATGTGAATAGCTGCTTTATTGTCACCATACAAGGTTATTGGAAGACTTTACTTGGATACCCAAAGCCAAGTCCATTGGGGTATCAATGGGTATGCAACATAACATGTCGGCTTGCTTCAAGACGTCGTGGATGTACTTCCTTTGTGACGAATCAATCCCCCAATTAGACCTTGCTAATTCAAAGCCAAGAAAGTACTGTAAAGGCCCTCAGTCTTTGATTTCAAAGACCTTGCTGAGGTATTACTTCAACTTGAGGTTTTCTTCACTGTCATCCCTAGAAACGTTAATGGCATCAACATACACAATGAGGGCAGCAGTACGTATTCCTCTCTTGACAAACAAAGTGTGATTATGGCTCCTATGGTACCCAAATTGCATCAAAACATAACTAAACTTCTTACGCCAAGCGCCTGGGGACTGTTTTAGGCCATAGATGACCTTCAACTTGCAAACTTTCTTCCCCTGAAGTAGAAATTCGGGAGGTAGAGCCCATATAAACCATGGTTTAAAAACCTGAAAATTTGACTCAATTTGAAAGTCAACCGGATTGAGTACACTTGAAGACTCAAAAAATAATTTGACTCGCTCTGAGTTGTATATATATATATATATATATATATATATATATATATATATATATATATATATATATATATATATATATATAAAACAGAGAGAGATATGGGAAAATGCATCTAGATGAGCGTTGGAGGGCTGTGCACAAATGCCAAATCACATGCCAAATGGCATGATCAACCCAAAATAACACCTGTTTTGGGTTGATCAGCCATGTGGCATGTGATTTTTTACTTTTTATTTTTGACTTTTTTATCTCCATTTAATGGGTCAAAGGTAAGGTGACGCCCCACAAATTTGGTGCATTGATTTTATCGATCTTTGACCACATTTTTAATGGTGGATATGCATCAGATAGAGCCAAATTTTTTTGGGTGATAATTGATTGATGTTATCAAAGTCGTTGTGGCATACGGTCCTCGGGATTGGTGCCACGTTGTGCCCCAAATGGTCTTGGTGCAGCCCTCATATATATATATATATATATATATATATATATATATATATATTAAAAAATGGTTTACAAAATGAAAAGGTATTAAAATGCTTAGGCTACATTGGGGGTTTGAAGATGCTTGTGGAACTCACAATAGAAATGCATTTTATGCCTTGTTTGATATCAAGGAAACTCCAATCAGGAAATGAAGTTAATTTCCTAGTTGATTTCCTCTGAAATGATTTCCTTCGGAAATACAATTTCTGTTGTTTGATAAGTTGTTTGAGAATTGATTTTCACCGTAATCTGATTTCTCATGTTTGATTAGTTTGTAATGGAAAAAAAATCTGGAAAAATATTTTTGTGTAAATAGTAAACCAAGCTCTTTGTACATACCAATCAGCTATATAAAATAAAAAAATCAGCTAAACTCTTGCTAAACTCTTATTATTTTCGGCTAAATGCTAAACTCTTGCTAATCATGGATAAACTCTAAACTCTTGCTATTATCGGCTAAACTCTTGCTATATTTTCATTTTTTGACAAAAAAATAAAAAATATTTGGGACCGAAAATTTCAGTGTTGAAATTTCGACTGAAAATTCATAATTTTGGTCAAATTATCGGTTTCGATCATGCCCGAAACAGATAATCAAAATCGAAAATTTGATCCTTTGTTCTTACCATCTGTATCGAGAATAATCAAAGTTCAACAACCAACCGATCTAGTTATATATGTATTACTGAAAATCCATGGCATTGAAAATAGCAAAATTGCAGCTTCAAATTCAATACAAAAAATACCAAATCAACCATCCAAAACTCATCATAAATAAAAGCAGATCAGATAGTTCTAACCACCAAATCAGATGGCCAATGTTAGACAACACTGTCAGTCTTCATCTTTGCTGCCTTTCTATCTGCATCTTCTAAATCAATGACATTAAAATAGGAAATCTGAAACATCAATTTTGATATCAAATCAGCCATCATACAAATAAAATTTACTTTTTTGCTCAATCCTAAAAAAGATTTAAGTCTGGAAGTACAAAAGAGTACAAATCTCATCAGGAAAAAGGAAAAAAAAAAACAAACTCTACAATTGCTTCCTGCTCACCAATTCTCCCACAGGTCCCTAACTAATTTACTTATATAGTTAAAAAAGAAGAGTTGGTTGCAAATGGAGCATGTTGTGTTATCAACAACCAAGGAGGAGGTGGTCTAGACGCTACTAGTGCTCGAGCCCAAAACATCATTCAAGTAGGGGAAAAAAGTGTGACTGCAAAAGAACGCATTAATCATCTATAAACATGAATGGGAGCTGCGGCAATAATTTAATAAAAAAGAAACTATTCTTCATTATAGAAGTAGTATAGCATGATACTTACATAGTCACAAGTGCCAATTTCTAAGCTGTAGTTCTCGTAGAACTCAAACCAGTGGAAGAGCCACCAGTCGACCGATTGGCTGCAATAATCAGCCAAAGACATCATGGGCTGCCTTCACACTAGATTTTAATAAACAAATATACGTTCAATCAGAATCACACCAGGTGGAATAATCGCAAGTGCTATTGAATTCTACTCATCTAGTTCTAATGAATCTGTAATGCAAAAAATCATTATGTGTCAGAAGGGTTCAACTACACTATATATCCCAGAACTTAAATCGCAAGAGCCATTACTTGCTCATGCATGAGTAGCTGGCCCTTGCACAGAGTTTAAAAGAAAAATTGGTATTTTGGGAACCTATGCCATTCGAAAACAACATCGAAGTCGTCTAGTTTGAAGGTCATGAACTAATAATCCTTGGTGCCAAAGATTGCCACAAAATACTATCTCTATCATTTGATTCAACGATTCCAACTTTGAATCAGATAATAGCCTTTGACTCATTGAATCATATGATAAAATTTATGTTTCATGTGAATCTTTTGCACTGAAGGTCCTTAGATAACGACCTTCAAATCAGATGGCTTAGATGGTGTTTACTTTGGCATAGCTCTCCAAAA
Source organism: Chloranthus sessilifolius (assembly GCA_021018995.1). Classification (NCBI taxonomy): domain Eukaryota; kingdom Viridiplantae; phylum Streptophyta; class Magnoliopsida; order Chloranthales; family Chloranthaceae; genus Chloranthus; species Chloranthus sessilifolius. The sequence goes on along the minus strand of CM037597.1, from coordinate 22,853,899 downwards.
ACCTAGTCTTTCTATCAAACTATGTGAGAATTGAAAACTAGTATAAGCAACTTTGATATCGAGGATGACTAGCTTTAGCGAGTGGGAATTTCAAGGAAAAAAGGTTGGAGTTAATGCTAGCATGGTTGAGTTGTCACTGTTGCCCGACTAGCCCGTTTTACAAACCGATATTAGAAATAAAAATATTTCTCTCAAGATATTTTAATCCTTGGGAAAATCTAAGAATTTTTTTCATTCATGTCGGTGAGGACTAGCCAAGGGGTTTGGTAGATGATGCCCTTAGCCAACGATGTAGTTGGTCATGTTGCTAATTGGGTTAAATATTTGGTTGAATAGTGGAAAGAAGAGAGCACCTATCCTTGACAGCTTTTAATGGTTTTGAGAAGTTTTCACCCTTATTCAATAAGAACCACAATGGTCGAAAGAGTTTTCATATAAAATAAAGGAAAGGGAAGTACTACAAATTTTGGAAATTTTCTTTGTTATAGTTTGGAAAACTTTCTAATTGTCATAGCTTGAGGTTTCCAATGATGTAACATTGGAAACCCCAAAAAGAATCTAGAGCTTCACAATTAAGAAACTATAATTAAAACTCAATCCTACTTAAACTTGAACTTCTACTAAATAGGGACACTAAAACTCTTATGGATTGATCAGCACAAACTTTGGATGTAACTATAGTTTTTCAAAGATAAGCATGCAAATTAGAATAATATGAAGCCCTTACCAGTTTACTCTTTGTTATGGCACTTTCAGAATTTACAGCACTAACAAGTTCAAGCTCCCACCCAGTAGCTCCACTTTCTAGAACCTGCTCTTCTGCCAAAATCTTTGTAACATGAACTGATTACAACATAGGATGGCAACCCATTCAAATATTAGTTTGGAATCCCAACCTATCTGATTGGTTTGGCTTACCTCTTTCTGATCGATGAGAAGCGTGACATGGAGAACTAAGCCAATATCCGCAAAGTGCAGGATTTCCTATAAAGCTGCACCCTCCAAAACAGGAGATTAAGAAGATAAGATTAGAGGCTTGAAGTTAAACTTTCCTAACGCAAGATAACAAAGCTAAGCAACTTGGTTTTGAGGGCCACCGTGTCAAATTTCCATTCACATAAAGCTACAAGGTGGGCTGTATTCTCAAATCTAGAACCATCTACTTGGAGGACTGGACAATGTTAGATGCAATAGATTTATTATTTTTACTAAGTGAATAAAAGGATATCTGGACATAAAGTTAGTTATTGAACGATTCCAATAACTGACTGAGTCGAGGGTCCAAAGGGTTGGACAAATGTGAATTTTGACCTGATCCAATCCAATTGAACCCCATTGACAGCCCTATCTCTCGTGCCTATGGTTTAAATGTATCAATTACAAATAACTGAATTTGTTTAATTTTCCTCTTAAGGAATGAATGCAGCATATTACGAATACTGAGTAACACTCACAGTGAGGCCAAATTTTGAAGCTGCCCAAGTTACTGATGTATGGGGCCCGAGAGGTGATTACTTGACAAGTCACTACAATGCACAGTCCCAAAAAGTTGAATTGGTAAAATAGCAAAAATATCAAAGAATAATGGTGTTCGTGCCATGAGTTCAACCCTTTTTAAAAGATTTCTTACATCTCCATGATGCTCCTTAGATTTCCAAACTCTGCCGGGATGCCTCCAACTAGGTGATTGTTGCCAAAATTTCTAAAACAGAACAGTAAGAACGTCAACAAGTCAAACAAGGCATGGAAGAAAACGAGAGACACTTATAATGCACTCACAATTTCAGAAGGTGCTCCAAGTCACCAATAGAAGAAGGAATGGCTCCAGTAATTTTGTTATTAGCAATGTCCCTGAAAAAAGTAAACATAATATCAACACTTACAGGCAGGATAGGAAAGATTTCCAAATTCTTTGAGCCATTGGCACTTACAGAGTATCCAAATTACCAATGCGAGATAACTCAATAGGAATGATACCCTTAATTTGTTTGATGATAAATTTTTGCAGAAGACAATTGAAAATATTAGGAGGAAGTCAGAAACGACACTGCATGATATAATTATTAAATATTTATTAAACACTATAATTTATTAAAGATTTACAAGAAATAACACATAATATTATTTGAAATGCAGCACATTTTTCTTGTATGTATGATTATTTAGACTGATGTGCAGCAGGATATAAAAAGAAAATTGGCAGCGCCTATGACATTGGTTGTGGTTCTTTTTTTATTACTCCGTTGGTCCTCTATATGAAGGAGCTCGGTTCCCGAAGCTTATTAGCTCAATCAACCAGGATGCATTACTAATAAAATGTTGTGTTGATATCATTGTCTATTCATTTTCAGTTTCTTTACATCAACAGTAATATTACTCTGCAGGAAAAATTGGATGCCTAAACTGGTTAAAGGAGTATACATGCAACAATATTGAGAAAATTTGGTGTTAATTTCATTAAAGTTAAATATGGGAAAACATTTAATAGAAGAGAGAGAGAGAGAGAGAGAGAGAGAGGAACGTGCCACAGAAATATAGACTGATAAATGTAGTATACTTGGAGAAACTGATACCCAAACTGGAGATCACTACATCTACCACCCCTCTGTTTTTTTTATCAAACAATTTTAATGAATTGGGGGGACATGATGTCCCATCAACCAATTTTCTAAAGTTGATGGAATAGGATGATCCTCAAATCTAACAGCCTGTGCTAAAGAACTGGATTGTGGGGAAATCTCAACAATGCCTAAATTAACAGTATCCCATGGCTAGTAGTATATGTCTTTTATAAAAACAAAAAGAACTTTTATAAAAAATGAGGGTTCCTAAATCAGGGTAGATACATCTGCAATGTCCATGAAGGTAGATACTGATTATATATGCATGAAAAAAGCTGTCTATAGATTATGCTTGACAACATAAACATGATGGAAGACGGGACTTACAACATTGACATACTCTCAAGCCTTTGAAATGCATGTGGAATGATTCCATTCAACCTATTTCCATGCACATTTTTGCAACCAAATCCATCAATTAATGACTAGAAAAAAAAAAAAGCAAATAATTGAGTAAACCAACAAATGTTAAATGCTTACAGGTTATTGAGGTTCACACATGAGCTTAAATTTTCAGGGATTGACTCTTCTAGATTGTTGGTAGCAGCATTCCTGCAAGACTTGCATCAGTAAATTGCTTGGATAATAAGTTAACTTCCCCATATATCAAAATCTCCGATGATATTGAGACGATCAGGCAATCATTTAGGTTTCGAAGCCACATGAGACAAATGTATCGCCTTAGGTATCACCCGATATATATATATATATATATATATATATATATATATATATATATATATATATATATATATATATATACTGTAATGATACCGAGACAATACCTCTCGGTATTGGCACGGAAGTACGGAATGATACCGAGATTTTAATCGTTGAACTTGCCCCTACAGCAGAACTTGGTGGGCATAATTGTGTTGTGAGTAGAATAACTCAGGTACACGCTTCCCATCGGTCAAGTTTAACTTGCTAAAATAAATATTAAACAGTAACAAACCATATAATCTCAACACATGCATGATCAAATTATTGACGAAGTGAAGTGCCTTACCTTTTGTAGATTTTAGATTCTAAACGCGGGGAATCTGAAATAGTTGTAAAGAGCAATAGATATAATGACATGGGAAAATATCAATTTATCCAAGAACGGGAAAAAGTACACTATGCAAATGATTATATCAAATAAGGCCTAAATGTAAAATATCTTGTAAAATTTAAAATTAGCACATAGCTAGAGAACATTAAATCGAAATATCCAACAAATTCGCAAGATAAAAGCAAATGTCAACAAAAATCCATCCATAACCATGACATGAATGCTTTTTTTTTATAAAAAAAAATTGCAATCTAAACTCTAAAACTCTAATCTAAATCCCAAAATTTACTCCTTAAAATTTTGGATTGCGTATTCAAGCCGAGAAGACTCATCGAAACCCAAAAACATAGAAGCTTTCTTTGCATATGCAGAAAGGACTCATATGCTGCAAAGGCCATCCTCCTATCCACACCAGAGATTTGTTGGATCGATTCCCACAACTCCATTTTTAATGTTTGAGAATTTGTCCTAAGAGCAAGTGCTACTTCACGAACCGCGTCAACCATACATTTCATCTGTTGCTCAGTACGTGTGGTAGATGACAAACTTCTTTGCTTTCTTTTTTTTGATTGTTGAGGTAGATGTGCTTGAAGGGCAATTGATAGGATCTTGATGGGAAGGCAATGCCTCTTCACCTTCCACATCATCAATCTCAATGGCTGAGCTATCTTCTCTCAACTGTACTGCAACTTCGGCGGAAGAGTATGCGCCTTCACTTGATGCTGTATCATTACCTACATGGTTGTCAAGGCCACGCTATAGCCTCGCTATGGCTTCGCCATGACGAATGGCGATGGGAAACGCCATATATAGCTAAATAGCCATGATGGCTAAATAGCGACGCTATGGCGGAATAGCATTATGACTTCGCTATACACACTTTTTTATTTTTTGGATAATAACGTATAATACTTATAAGTTATGACATTTTTATAATATATGAGTTACAAAAGTAAACTTACAAGTCACAAAACCTCAACTTATAAATTCAAAATTTTCGACTCTCTTGTTACAGCAATTACCAACACCAGCGTCGACAACACTACTATATGTGTACTTAATATTTCATATTTTTTAATATTCTCTATTTGTTGATATTTTATATTTATTTATTTATACTTATCATGCTGCAAATTTGTTGATTGTCTATATTGGATTTGTATTTATTGATATTTGTTTATTGCTGGAACATGAAATCCTCAATATTAGATTCAAAGTATGATGCTTTAGTAGTTGAATTTTTTTCTTTCTATATTTTTTTTCTTATATTAAAAATATATAAAAAAAAGAATACTACTAATTAATAGATGAAATAATTTTTTTTTTAAATTACATCAATAAATAGCCTCGTCATGGCTTCGCTATGGCCACGCCATGGCGTAGCGAGCCTCTTTGCCATGACCTCACCACACTGCCTTAACTACCTTGATTACCTAGTACTTATCAAAGTTGTGGTATCTAAAGAAGTTGGCATCCAGATGACTCTGTTAATGAGAAAAAGCAATAAATATAAATTTGGAAAGGTAAGTAAAGTGCTATTTAAAAAAAATAAAAATTTAAGAATAAAAATGATGTGCGTCTGAAGATACCTTCAAGTAGCTGTCCCATACTTCCTTTGTGGCTTCCACTCTATTGTTCTCCACATCCCATCCAAAGCTAGTCGCATCTCTTCATTGTTGTACCTCGGTAATCCAAGTTTTCCATGTCCTTATGCGACTTTTGATGTGAGATGTTTTGATGACCAATCCCACCTTATTAAAGATGACATCAATTACTGCATTGTATGCCATTTGGTGCCAACCGTTATCTACTTTCAGTCCGCGCGCCAATTGTTGGAGAAAGGTATCTATCGCAGTGTTAAACATCTCCGGTGACCAAAAGATGTGACTTCTCTTTACCTTTTCGTTACCTGTGCCCTTTTTCTTGCCCTTACAATTAACTTTGGGAGGCTTAGAAGATGATGAATCCATAGCCTGGTCAAGTTTAATTCATTGTCATCCATTGCATGCTAAAAATAATAAATAGATTCTAGTGTCTAAAAAGAAAACATAAATGAATAACAAGCCGATCTATATTATAATCATTCTACAAGTAAGTAATTATTCCACACTTACATGATCATTCCAAATAAAAAAACACAGAATGAATATGAAGCTTGTATATATTGAAATCATTTGACAACTATGTAATCAATCCAAATAAAAAACATATTAGGGGAAAAAGTTGTAATGTCTAGACAATGATACGAAAATGTATATTAGGTCGGCTTAATATAATCATCCCACAATTGTGTTGCCATAGCCTCACGCGTTGTGATCTACCAGTAAATGTCCATGATTCAAAAGGTGTTTCATCAGTTGGAGCTTCCCCATCCGCTTCTTCCTCATCTTCATCTGAATCTAGTTCGTTGCCCTCCACATCTTGAATATGGTTGTGTAAGATACAACGAACAATCACTATCTTCACTTAGGTCTTAAAATATATGGTGGAGCAATCTTCAGAATAACAAATTGTTTTTTCAAAACTCCAGACACTCGTTCTATAACATTACATAGCAATGAATGTCTATAGTTAAACAACTCATGTTTATTCTTAGGTAGTAAGCTGACTAATTGACTATATTTAATCATCACAACTTATACATTTAAATCTAACAAAACTCACCTCAAATCAATCTCTTAAATGATTGAATGGTTGGTTTAATGGCTAGGGCTCCAAGCTTTGGTTTCAACGGATCCCAATACGTCGAATCCGATATTAATAAGCAGATAGGTGATACTTCACCCCACGAATAGGAGCTAGAAAATCATAGCAATTGGCATATCCTACGTCAACGACATAATATTTACCTACAAAGAATATTGACAACTATTAGTAGAAAATTTTACTATTCACTAGCTAACAACTCAATGAATCACATTCACTAAAATACTACCTTGAGGAATGATAAGTTTTCCCTCCCCATGAAGGGTTGAATGCAACACCCTAGCATTTGAGAAGGAGCCTTCCCAATCAGCTAGAACGTAGTGGAACTTCATATCGAACCCAATTGCCACCATTACATTTTGTGAAATTTTTTTATCTCTATTTCGGAATCTCGGTTGGTGCTCTAGTGGAACAAATGCCGGAATGTGTGTACCATATATAGCTCCTACACAATCCTACATAATAGACCAACATAGCAATACATGATTTTTTTTCAATCAGACAATGAATTCCATAGCAAGAGAGTGACCTTAAAAATATTTTGATGCATTTCTGGCATATGTTGAATGTCATTTAATCCCAGACCTTTGAAATATTCAGAACTTAGGCTGACTGCTACATTAAGCACCCGATGGAAATACTTACTAACCGTTTGTCCTGAACGAGCAAATCTATAGTTGTTTACTCGATTTATGATGTTATGCTCTAATGGATGCAAAAACACTACTAATTGCTCTTCCTAAGTTATGCCCCTACTACAACATAGTCGTTCAGTAGCATGCAATTGATCACGTAAGCTAAAAAATGCATCCCTATTCATCCGACATTGGTTTTGACACTCAATATCATTGTCGATTATACCATGTATATAAGATAATCTTCAACATATCTATTACGCGTAAGTCTCCTCTCAATGTGTATATGAGAATAGTCAAGAACAATACATGCCACAAAACTTGCAGCTATTCCAATTATTGTTGCTGCAATTTGCTTCATGTGAATATGCTCTTCTGATGGTTTGAAGGGTGGTGGAGAAGTACTCATCGTCACTATCCAAAATACATTCACTAATCACTAGATAAGAACTCAATGAATCACAAAATTTTTATTAACAACTCTAAAATCGCACGAGGATACGATATGCCAAAAATATAATAACAACTATATAAGTGCAAGAGGATATGATAAAGTTCAATTTCAGATTTGAGTAAGAGGATATGATAAGGTTTAGTTTCAGATTTGAGTTGGCAGCATATGTAAAGAAGATGAATGTTAGCCCTTTATAAGTTTGTAGGACTTATTTTAGGGAGCCATTACTTGCACACGAGAAGTTGGCCCTTGCTCATATATTAAATTTTTTTTTATATTCACGTGGCACATGTTCCTAGCTATGTGCAAGGGCAAACTTCTCATGTGCAAGTAATGGCGCTCCCCTTATTTTTAATTTTGAGGTTATGGAATCTTTACTACTATTTTTTTTGGCAGTTATTGTGCTTAGAGAGTAGCTTCGATCGCAAAAGCTATCCCAACAATCAAACCGGTTCGATTTGTCTTCGATGAAGGGGTTCTTGGTGTAAAATCTAGGAAATAAGGCAATATAATTGGTAATCACTGTCTAATCCTAGAAATTTTATAATTCACTTATCTTAATTAGTTAAACTTGGGTCACTAAATAGAGTACATGGAGTAACATTGATGGCTGAAATCAATGGACCATAATTTCCTTATTGGAGAATGCAACAAGTCCCTTTTTCATTAAAAATAAATAATTTAAAATGAAGTAAAATGAAAATAAAAATAAAATGGGATAAAAAAGTTTCATCTAGATCTGGTTTCATCTATATCATCAACATTTTTGAAAAAAAAAGAATAAATAAGATCTATAGAACTAAGACCTCAAATATGAGATGAAAACATATAATTTCTATAATATTTTTGTAAATCCCCAGATTCTATTGAACGAACATGGACATTAGATGTGAAATCAACCAAAGAGAGAGAGAGGGAGAGACCTTCAACAACAAACTATAAAAATATATCTTCAAATTCAGATCTGAAACGACCAAGGAAAGTGATTGCTTCTTGTGCAAAAATCAAGATTTGAAGCAATAAATAATAAAAGTATTAATTTATCATATTAGAATCTTCAACAAAAAATTGTAAAACTATATATATATATATTAAAATCCTAATCTCCTTAGAAACCTTAATCTCCTTGAAAATATATCTTCTAGTTCTTCTCAACGAAATCTCCCCTAATCTCCTCCAATCTCTTTGTATTAATGTGCTGCAAATCTTCTATTTCACCTCCATTTTTCTTATTGATCATTAAACCAGTAATTAGGATTCTATCTGCAAAGCCATAAATATGTTGCTTGAGGAAGAAGAAGATGAAGTTTAAGAATGTAGAAGGCGATGGAGCTAACAAAAGTAAAAATTCTGAACTTACCTTGCGAAATAGGGATCTCGATCGAACTAACCTTGCGAAAGAGGGATGAAAAACTTATTTCAGCCGTTTTCCTTGGTGAAATAGATTCCACACAAACTCTAATATACGTATGACATTGTGTTTCCTATGTGGGCCCCACTGAAATAATTTCCTAGCCTTCAAATTAGAATCAAACATAAACAATAGAAATTGAATTTCTTTTCCAGGGCATTGCAATCCTTTCCTTGCTATCAAACATGCCCTTAGTTACATTTGGTCATGAAGGGCTGCATTTTTCTCATACCACAATGGGGGTGTGTTATAAGATAAAATGAAACAAACTCATGTGGTCCTAGCCAACAGTCACAAATGGATTTAATGCCATCACTAGCCCAAAACCTTTCATAAATAAAAGCCGTTCTATTATTATTATTTTTTCCAAATATATTTTTTTAACATTATAAAGCAAAATTCCTATTTTAGAATACACCCATGCTAGGTTAGGACAACTTTTTGCTATTATGTTAAAAAATGTAAGAATTCACTTATGTGATGCAAGCAATAAGAACACAATCTAATTATATCTATTTTGAAAAGATATTTCATGTATAAAAAACTCGATGGCCAGACTCTCCTGCAATCTACTATCTGGCAGGAAATGAATTCAATGATAATAGGGTTCGTGGAGCCAACAAATTTATTGGTGAAACCAATTGATTTATTAAAAAAAAATCATAAAACACTAAAAACCCTAGGTCGGTCCCTCCTCTTCTTAAAGATTCAGATTTCAGATTGAATCACCCAAAATGCTTTGGCAAGGCTTCCGTAGAAGAGGAGCTATGGTTTTCATTGTTTTTAACCTTTTACTTTATTTCATAGAAGAGGACGTTCCAACCTAGGGTTTTGAATTGGCTCAAAATTGTCTTTTAAAAGATAATTTGGGATGTCTAGTACCTTTGTGAAGAGCAATGGGAAAGTCGAGATCAGAAGGAAGATGACCTGCTTCAAGAGTAGATCTTTGATCTGCGACGTGAGCAAAAGGGGTAGTAGTAACATTGGATCCTCCTTTTTTCTTTCTTACAAAGAACTTACCTTCCCCATCTTTCCCAAATCTACCCCATTGTGGTACATGGGGGTCACTAGTAATTGCCATTTCCTCAATATCTTATTCAAGATCCTCCTCCCCCATACAAGGTAGAGGAAGGGGATTTTCTGTGCTCTCCATGGATCAAAATATCGTCCGATACCGATACGTATCGGACGATACGTATCGGTATCGGAGGTGGACGATACGGTACATTAAAAGTACCGTATCGCCCTTTTATATGTGTAATACCGGACGATACATTCAATGTATCGTCCGGTTTTTTACTGTTCCGGTACGTATCGTCCGGTACGTACCGGTTTTTTGACCGGACGATGCGTACCGGTTTTCCGGCATTTTAACCCATGGTGCTCTCTTCTTCACTTGGACACTCCCCCTAAAGAGGGCACTGTGAAGAAGCAAAATTGGAGTAGACTAAAAGAAGGTGATATCTACAGTGACAGTAGATTTCCTTTGTTTAGTATTAATTTATCCCTACTCACTCACGTCTTTGGTTATCAAAAAAAATACAGTGACAGTGGATGTCCTAGTAGATGGATCATAGCACTTATACTTTTTGAGTCGCAGGGTACCCCACAGATACACCCCTAGCAGCCTTAGCTGAAAATTTGTCACGTTTGTTTGAGAGAACGTGCACAAAACAGAGGCAACCAAATGTCCTAGGGTATTCTTCGCCAAGGATGGGTGTAGACATGCGGTTAATGAGGTAACTAGAGGTGAGGACAACTTCACCTCATAGATGGGGAATAATAAAAAGCTTACCACTAGGGCATAAAGTATGGTAAGGGTATTTTCCCCCAAGGATGGGTGTAGGCATGTGGTTAATGAGGTAACTAGAGGTGAGGACAGCTTCACTCCTTAGGCGTTTGGGAATGTTCATGCACAACAATAGTGACCTAGCGACCTGAAGGAGGTGGCGATTTCTCCTCTCAACCACTCCATTTTGTTGTGGTGTAGGGACATGTGGATTGTCAATCAATACCATGCATCATTAGGTCGGACTTTAGATCTTGGGAAGAGTACTTCCCCTTTATCATATCTTAAAATCTTAACTTTAGCATTGACTTGGGTCTCAACCCACCTGTGATAGACATGAAGATAGCGCTAACCTCCCCTTTGGTTTTCATGAGGAAAGGGTGGTGTATTGAGTGCATTCATTGATGAACGAAATAAAATAATGATACTCACCAATAGACACAACAAGGGATGACCCTCAACCATCTCAATGAGCAATTTTGAATGAGACGTCACATTTACTATTAGAAAGAGGGCAAACTGTTCTATTATGCTATAATAACTGACATATTTCACATTGAAAGTTCTTGTAAACAGAAACATCAAACATAGACGGAAATAAAAGATGTAAACGAGGAAAGGGAAAATGTCCAAGCTTCCCGTGCCATAGATAGACACTCTCCATTGATGTCATAGTAGAAGCTGCTACTCTGATTGGCGTTGGGTCTTCAAAGATGTAGCGATCCCTCTCTTCACTCCCATAGCCAAAAGTCCTCGTAGTCAGGTCCTGAAACATACAATAGGAAGGGAAGAAGCTTATGCTACAGGTCATACTCTTTGTAAGTTTGCTAACTGAAAGAAGACTAAGAGGCATCAAATGAATATACAATATAAGAAAAAGAAAAACTGCCAATGTGTACATTCCCATGCCCTTGCATAGGGACAAGGGAGCAATCTGCAATGCAGATATAATAAGGAGGGCTCGTAGGAGCAATGGAATCAAATGCAGTAGATATAACAAACATGTGGTCTGTGGCTCTTGAATCAATAATCCAGGACTGAGATGAAGAATTCGCATGGGTAGACCCAATGGTACTTTTCTTTGCGAGATGGAAGGATGAGACCTGATTGGTGGAAGCCCTGAGAGTAAGGTACTCCTGATACTCTCTCTGGAAGAAAGTCACTGAAGGTGCAGTCTGGGACATGGGGGTAGAAGGAGGTGGTTGCTGACTAGTAGAAGTCTGAACTCGTGCGTCCTCAACAGTGTAAGCTCTGCCAGTTTGAGTAGGTAGGAACTGAGGCCCACCAAACAAATCCCAACAGGTCTCTCTCAGATGTCCCTTCCTTCCACAATGTGTACACTTGAACTTGACTTTCTCCTCTCTAGAAAGCCCACCTCTGCCACCACGGCCTCGGGACTCAGAAAAAGTAGGAAGTTCAGGAGCCTGAATCGATACATCCATAACTCTCATGCGAGTCTCCTCTCTTTGAAGGAAGGAGATCACAGTACCTAGTAGAGGTAACTCCTCTTTGCTCAGAATGTTGGCTTGGACACGCTCAAACTCAAAATTGATCCCTCTTAGCAGGTAACATTTTTTCCTTGTATCACTATCTTCATGCTGAATCTTCAACCACTTGATACACTGGCAATGCACACATGGTGGGTTTACAAAGCACTCACTACATTTGCCACTCCTCTGGTTGTGAGCTAGCTCATCCACATACCACGTAATTGAGTATACAATTCTCCAACTGACTTCACTGCCTGACGTATTTGACTGATCTTTTCAGTGAGACTAAACACTTCTGCATAATCATGCTTGCTTCACTGATGGCCATTCACAGCTATCTAGCTGATGAGACATACAAAGAAAACAACTGCTAATAGTGGGCTGCATTGAATGCAAAAGCCATGTCTTAACGTGAGTGGTATCACTCGTCCAATCGACATACTTCTCATCTGAAGGATTCAGATCAGGGATACCCATCTATAAGCCCAATCTTCCTCTTAGCATAGAAGAATGATTCAGCGGACCTAGACCACAGGTAATTAGTACCAACAAATTCACTGTAGTAATCTGAAGGCTATGTGACCCCTCAAGATGCCCACTAACATAAGTTTCTCTTCCATCTTTCACACAAACAATAGGAAGGGAAATGGCTGCAATTACCCAATTCACAACCAATAAAAGAACGGTTCTACAACCTTTTCCTCCACTCAAAAATAGGGTCTACCCCTTTTTCTAGGCCACTTGACATTTCAACCACCCACGAAGAATATCCGCAGCTCAGCCAATGAGCCCACAAAACACGTTTGTGGCTGAAATGTTACCAGTACACTGTCGGAACCCCAAAAACAGCCATCGGACCTCCAAACATTGCAACATATATCAATTTGACACATAATTCCATCATATCAAAAGAAAATTGAGAGAAAAACAGCATTGCAGCACATAAAAAATGGTGTGGCTTAAGGAGAGTGAGGGTTCTGCCGAAAATTAAGTGTTTTGGATGGACAGTTTCGTGGGCAAGGGTCCTTACAATTGATCAGCTAAGAAGAAGGGATATCAGAATAAGGAACAGATGTGCTATGTGCCTTAAAGAGGAAGAAAGCATTAACCACTTGTTCATTCACTGCTGGGTTGCTAGATGAATATGGTGCCAAACCCTTAAAATGTTCTATATATTAGTTGGGTGTTTCCTGAAGAGTGTGGAAGTAAGTTTGGGGAGTGGTGTGGTGTGGAGTTGGAAAATGCAAATGGTGGTTTTTGGAGTATTTTAGTTTTGTGGTGACCTGACCGATTTGATAGGAAAGGAAAGGAATGATCAGATCTTTAGAAAAGATTAGAAGGCTGGTGCAGATGATTCTGAAGCACATTAAGGAGTTAGTTGCTCATTGGGTTTACTTAGCTCAGAAATGATGGCAAGGAGGGTTTTGATGCGCAAGAAGAATGGAATAACCTCACAGAACCTAATTTCCCTCTCGTAAAGAGGAGAGTTTTTCCTGGGTGGATCATGGTTGCTCATAAGGAGAGGGGGGAGAGAGTGGGGGGGGGGGGGTGGTGGGGGTGGGCGTGTTAGTTCTATTTTTAGCTGGGGTGTGCTGCAACTCGCTGCCTTTTTCTTTTCTTTATTTGTTTCCTTTTTGTCTGTTTCGGAGTCGTGTTGGATTTCTATTAATAGCTGCAAAAAGATCCGACAGCTTTTTGGCAAGATTCTGGCGAGAGCCGGTGAAATTCGATACCATCGCTGGAAATTGCACGTAGAAAATTCGCTTGTGCTTTTTTTTCACCTAGAGATACACCTATTATGGTCAGTCCAGATATGAGCTCAAGACAGCGGAGGATGACCATCCAAGCTCTGCGATTGGTCGCCATACCACTCCTAAAAAAATCATGATTATATGTTAATGTTACCCAAGTTACCAAGGAGATAGCGTTTGGGAAGATGGGTTAAAAAATCATGATACCAACCCTAAAAAAAATCATGCAACAGGGGAGGAGGAAGATGAAGTAGGATTGTGATGCTCACTTTGATAAATGCTGGAATCTTCAAATTTCAGGGGAACATGAAGTGAACCAATTCATGATGCCGAGAGGAAGGAGATGGAATAGCCAAGAGTGAACTGATGAGACGTGCATAAAGAAAGGTGTTCTCTGAACAAAAAGCTACTGAGGGAGGTATTTTTATCTTTTTGCAACAGTAGCCTAAAGTTAACTCTAACCATGGTCTCAGGTAACATGGCATGATGGTCGGGATTTTCTAAACAAAAAAACTGTAAAATCTGGGGTTTTCTATAAATATGAAAAGTTAAGGGAGATTTTATTTTTTATTTATGAATATAGACCTTTAGAGGGGGGTATTTGCAAAAAACCCTTTTAGAGGCTAGCCAAGTTGAGCTATCGAGCTGGCTTAGCTTATTTGCAGCCCTACAAACCATCGTCCTACAGGCCTTTGTGAGGGCAATGCTTCAATCGTGTATCAGTGCTTCACTTGCTAAGTTGATGATGAGCTGGACAGCCATGTGTTCTCAGGACTAGCCACAGCTATATACCATAATTTGAAACCTCGTGAAAGCCAGTGAATGGCATCTATTTCCATAGAACCATGGTTCAAAATCTCCTCCGAAACCAGTATGTACTGGTCGATTATTGGTTTCGGAGGTCACTGGTACGATACTTTGAATGTATCGTACTGGTGCATTACATATATATTGGTAGTATATCGGACGATACATACCAATGTGTCATCCGGAACCAGTACGGATCGGACGATACGTACTAGAAAACTGGTATTCTAAACCAGGCAAGTACCGTAATATGTTTTTTAATCTAATTATCTGCAACTTGGCTTCAACTTTTGATGCCTTTAGCAAGATTTACTTTGGAGCTTGTAGCTGCATCCCAAAACACTAGTCTGTGTTGGATCTTATCAACCAATACAAAATTCGCCTTTTTTTTGAAGAAAATTAGAAACATTCATATCTAAATGTTTATATTTTATGACATAGATAATAACACACATCATAATGGATGATATTTAGGGAGATGATACAGTCTCTGGACAGATTCAATTGTTGCTATTGAAATTTATTATACTTTTTTTCTTCTTGGTTAGAAAGTATCACTTGTTTGTGAAGAAGCATCAAAGATTAAACTTACCATGTAGGGATTCCATTGTAACTTTTTTTGGAAATTTGGACATGCCTAGTATTTAGAAACTCAAACTTGAATCATAAATAGGGCAGACAGATATTTGATACATTTTGTCAACTTGACTGAATTCGTGAAACATTGATACCCGGCCCCAGAAAAAAAGTGATCGAATGTTTCCTTATATTACATAGTCTGCATATAATTCATTTACTAATCCTTTGGCATTTCTTCTTAGAGCCCACTTTGTCTACCTCCTTTTTTGTAAAATCATTTTTGTTTGTTTGTTTTCTCAATCAACCAAAAGGAGAGAAAAAAAATTAGTTCCTTTTTTTGCTTTCCTCAAAATCAAGGTCTATTCTTAGATTGGTAGGTATTGTTTGTGGTTTTGTCCCTTTGTTTTTCATTTTTCTTTTTTACTTCTCGTTAATATTCTTGTCATAAATAATAGATGTATATATATGATAAAGTAATGTATTTCTTATGTGGCTACGATGCAGCAACCCAGACCAATAGCTTGTTCTTCATGCGACTCGAACGGACAGGTAGAATGCAATTGGTGTAGGGGTACAGGATTCTTCATCCTTGGTGATAACATGCTCTGCCAAGTACCTTCAAAAAACACTAGTTGTATAATTTGTGCAGGAAAGGTACATTTCTTTTGACAGTTTTCTTATTTTCATTTCCTTGATTCCAAGCTTGCATCCTGTTCCGGTTCGTTCTTTTTATTCTGATCCTGCCATAACTAACCCGCTGTGCTGGTTTCCTCCTCAGGGCTTCACTTGCTGCCCCGATTGCAAAGGCACAGGCTTCCGCGCCAAGTGGTTGGGGGAACCTCCCCCACCAAAGTAGTGGTTTCTGATTGCTGTATCATCCAACATCAGAGAATTTCTTAGTTTTGGCTGTTGAATTATTTTTTTTCTCATAAACTGTTTGGGATTATTTCTTTGCAATCCCCTTTACATGGTGATGGCTTCCTTTTCGACTCTCGAATTTTGCATACTGTTTTAATACCATAATGCAATAATCTTATAACATGCGCAACTCATATTTTTATGATACAGCTCTATAAATTCTACGGGCTAGAACCCAAAATGCCCTTTGTTGTTGGATCGTGATCCATTGGTGTGAGCTGTCACATGAAGATGGGCCTTGTCGCCTATTGCACCTGGCAACGACAGTGTAATGTTGCTTGTGCAGGTATGCTTTTGGCAACATGAGCAATAGGGGACTTCAGTTAACCTAATCCCGATGTTGCTTTCAGGTAGGCGTTTTAAGCTGATCTCGTCAACCCGACGTTTAAGCAGCCCTACCTGCCATGGGTCAGGTTTGGGTTAAAATTTCTGATTGGTCAGGTCAGGTCGGGTCAAAAATTCTGATCTGTTTATTTAACGGGCCTGGTTAAGATGAAATTTTTATGACCCAAATACGAACCCAACTCCCTACCTATATATTTAACTTATGATTGCCCAATCTGAATCAACCTGACCCTAAGTTTCGCTAATTGGGGGTTTGGGTTGTGGGTTTCAATAAATGGGTCAGTTCGGGTTAGGGTTGAGGTCATGGGTGGTGGGTCAGGTTGAGGCGTCGGATTTAAGGATCAAAATTTCGGGTTTCATTTCGGTTTCGGAGGGGACTGAAACCGAAATTTCGGCTGAAAATTTTGACCTCATACAAAAATGACCGAAATTTCGGTCCCATATTATGGTTTTCAGTGGGGACCGAAACCAATTATTTCGGCTGACATTTTGATCCTTGGTCGGAATGCTATAATCAAACCTTGCCTCTATCTCATTACAATTGAAATCTGTTATCGGGCAAAGTTCAAATCAGGGAACACCCTGTTTTAAAATTTGTAATGTCTCCGAACACACATCAAGAAAAAGGTGTAGACTAAGTTGCGTTTGGCATTACTCTTTGGAAGAGTAGAAACGAATAATTATTGCTCTTTATTGTTGCAAATGAATATGAGGAGATAGAAGGATTGGATGAAGAAAAAAGGGGAGGCTGCTCTTTGAAACATGAAAAATATCACTCTTAAAAAAAGCATGAAAAATGATGCTCTTTTAGAGAGGGCTTTTTTCTTATTTCAAAGAGTAATCTCCCTTTTGTCTTTTTTTTAGTCCTTCTATCTCCCCACTTCTTTGCGATAATAAAGAGCAGCAGCTGCTCTTTTCTACTCTCCCTTATGGCAATGCCAAACACAACCTAACCTCCTTGTTGGTGAGTTTTGCAGCGTTTTGATTTTGATATATTTTTTTTCTTTAAGCCGTCTTGTCTCATGGTTACTTTTCCAACTTCTAAAAGTTATTTATCTTATTGTCTTCTACAATGAAAATTTGAAATTGTTAAAGACATTTCTTTGAATTTCGGCATAAAGTTGTAAATCCTCTTTCCAATAGCAAGCGTTCTCTCACCCTCTTTTAAGTTTTGACGAGAGAGAAATGAGAAGAGAAGATGGAGAACCATGTTTTTACGGTTTCGAGGAGAGAGAAATGAAGAGAAGATGAGCAGACAATGGCTTTTGATGATATATATTTTTTTTAATTAATGTGTAAGTAGAGAAGGGTGGTGTGTTACAAATAATTTCGTAAGTGATGAGGACGTAAATTAGTCACCTGTGATATTACTTAAGGGTGCAAATGGCCGGGTTGAAGTGGACTTGGCTTGACAACTGACCTGATTGGACTCGGATAAGTCTCAGATTGAAAATTGGGTCCAGATCCAGTTTACATATATATATATATATATTTTAAGGAAAAGGCCTCCGTCCTTCAATTTTTCATGTGGCACTTAAAACACTTTTTGGGTGTCATGGATCTTGGGTGCATTGCTTAGATCATCTTTAAAAAAAAATAAATTAAAAACTAATTTCCAACATGTATATTTTGAATCGTGAAATGTGGATCAATGAAAATCGTCAAACTTTGACTTGTGGGTTAAAAAAAAAAATTTCGAATTTTTTTTTTTTAATATTGATCTAAATTGTCCACTTGTGCTCCACGTGGAACCTAAAAAGTGTTTTGGGTGCCACGTTGAGCTCCACGTAGATCTTGGAGGACGGCCACCGTCCTCCATTGGAGGACCTAACCGGCTCCCATATTTTAATAGCTTATTATAAATTTTTGGGCACTTGACCAAACAAGAAATCATTATACAAAATAATAATCATTTCAAAAATAATCACCGCATTTATCAAAAAAAATTTACTGAAAAAGATATCTCAAAAATATACCTCCCATTATAAAATTGTCTAATTACCCATGATTTACATCTTATTAAACTTTTGATATAGGATCAATTTGGTCATTTGCTAAATAAGATGGATAGTCATTTAGGTAAATATTTTATAAAACTTTCCTCTCAGTAAAAATGTTTGAAATGAATATAAAATTGACAATATTTTAAAATGTTTGAAATGGATATAAAATTGACAGTATTTTTAAAAAGAGAGTTATTATGATAAATTTACCTTATATAATCTCTGAATTTCAAAACAAAAAATTAGAAAATATTTATGGAACTTATCCGAATTAACACCTCGTAGAAGGATTGCCAAATGACAACTTTGATACTCCAACATTTAGACACCAGAATTTAAAAGATCTTATGTCATTGAAGTTAGGACTTTTAATCTCACTCCATTGAAGTATTAATATCGTTAAGCCCTGTGGTGATTATCTGTAATCAATCTAAATGGTCCAAGTGTCAGTCTATCCTTGGCAAATCTCGTAGCTCAAAGAAACATGCCTATTAGTGTATGTGAACCATCGTATTGATGAACCATACTCATACTTCAATTTTAATACCAGCCATTAAAATTGAAAACAATGATTGAGATTAAAGTCCAGAGATTGGATGATTTACCAATTTAGGACCTATAAGTTTGATCGGTGCAGATCACCTACATTTAAACCATTAATAGT
This sequence comes from Chloranthus sessilifolius, assembly GCA_021018995.1. NCBI lineage: Eukaryota > Viridiplantae > Streptophyta > Magnoliopsida > Chloranthales > Chloranthaceae > Chloranthus > Chloranthus sessilifolius. The sequence goes on along the minus strand of CM037597.1, from coordinate 22,834,672 downwards.
GTAAAATCGTTGAAGCATAATTTTAGAGTTTAAATGAGGGTCAGGAGCAAAGTAACAAACTCGGTATCGGTATCGGGTATCGGGTATCGGTCCTTGAAGGACTAATACGAATCAGCTGATATGTATCGGCCGATACCGATACGTATCAGCCTATTTAAAAGAAATAAAAATACCGGTATCGGCCAATTCCGATATTGATACTGAATTAGATACTCGATACATATTGGTTCCGATACGTATCGGTTTACCAAAAAATTGATACGTATCGGTATCGGCCGATATTTGATAGCTTGGTCAGGAGAGTAGGGGCCATTTGGTAGTTTATTGGAAGTGAGGGGCGTTTTCATAAATAAATACAATTTAAGGCAGCCTCTCATAACCTGCTGGTTTATATCCGTCTTGGCGGAGAAGCTTCATATATAATGGAAAATTTATGGTTTAAGCTTCTTTTATTTCCAACGGTTGTGATTTTATGTTGGATTTTGCGAATATTTTATGTGATTTGGTTGAAGCCGATGTGTCTCTCTCACAGGTTGTGCCACGTGTCATGTTTTTTCTCATTGAAGCTTCTAACAACTATGGTAAATCCTAAACGATTTTCTAGTGGCTTTTATATATAAATATTTTGAAATTTATCACAATTTGAACTGAAAACCCACCAGCAACCGACTCAGCCCGGTTTCGGTTTTATTACATGAAAGCCAAAAACTGGCTGGATAGGGCGAGAAAACCAAATAATTAAAAACAAAAGAAATATAAAAAATATGAAGAAAATTTGAAAATCGAAATCGGTTCGGTTTCAGTTTTAGCATTTGAAAATTTCGATTAACCAAAACTGAAATTTTGGTTTCCGTTAGGTTGGTTAAGTGAAGCTGCAACTATGTAGTCTTTACTGTACTATACCTTTATTTACAACTCAAGATTTTTCCTTTTTAACTGAATTTTATATTCTTAAATCCCGTGACAAGACTAGGATGCCCAGATCTGGTATTAGTCTGTTGTTCAACTTATAAGAAAAATCTAAGCATAAACTTAAGGGCACCTTTGTTAGTGAGTAACTTTTTGCTTCTAAAATTTACTTTTCATTTAAAATTTTAGTAGCTTATATGTTATTTTTATATGGGAGCGATTATTTGCACTCGCTTTATAAGTGATTGCACCAAGGTTAAAAAAAAGATTATTTTAGGAAGATGTGAAATGTGAAAATCCAATCTGGACAGTTTGATTTAAAGTTCATGATCTATAGATCCTTAGTGGATAAGATTGACACAAAATATAATTTTTATCATGCGATTAAATATAGTCAAAGGCTATTATTTGATTCAACGGTTGACAACAATAAATTATATAATAAATTTCGTGTTTTGCTCTAATCTTACCCACTAAGGATCTATAGATTATAAACTTTAAATCAGACCGCCTAGATTGCGTTTTCACAAGTCACATGTTCCTAAAATACAAAGTTTTTCTTTAACCTCGGTGTAATTACTTAAAAAATGTGTGCAAGTAATGACTCCCTTTTTATATAAACTGGATAATAATATGATCCTAAAATTATATATATATATATTTATATTTATATAAAAAGTAGCTGTTTTGTTGCTTTTACTAAATAATACGATTTTAAAATTATATATATGTAGCTCCCAACGAGTGTATATTTTTTAAATAATACTGCATCTTAAGGATTGAAGTCTACAATGGTATATTTGTTGTGTCTTGGGGCAGATGGAAGGATTAAAGTACTCTGTTCGGAGCTTAGTATGCCACTATTGTATATGTCAGTTGTTGCCTCGGTGTAATAATTCTTTGATGACAAGCACAATCATATAGGAATTCCATATGAGATCTCTGTTTCTATAGAACTCTTAGGAATTTGGTTATTCCACTGTGCAGAAACTTCTAGATTCTATTTCAAATGATGCAACTCAAATTTTAAAGTTCAGTTGCTACTGCTCATCAAAGTTGTTAATTTGAAGTGAATCTGGAGAGTGTGGCTAGTGGTATTTGCTTCTTCATATGAGTAACGTTTTTGCCTTTTTAACTAAATAAGCAGTTTTATTAATCTAAGGGCCTGTTTGGATAGGGGGAAAGAAAAAGAAATCATGGGAAAGAAAAGGAAATGTGATACTTTCCTATGTTTGACAACAAAGTTGTCATTGGAAATCATAGGAAAATTCAAAATTTTCTTTTCCATTGACGATCGACAAATCCCTCTAAAATAGGAGGATTTCATCGGAAAACTTTTGTCGATTTCTCTCTTTCTATGTCCTCTATCTCCCACTCTCTTTTTTAATGAATAAATTGAAACAAAATCAACTATTGAAAAAATTATAAAAATTAAACTAAAATAATAAAAATTTAAATTTTTTAAAAAAAGAAAAGAAAAGAAAAGAAAATAATAATTTAATAAAATAAATAAAAAATATAAATAAATAAAAATAAAATTGTAAAAATAAAATTAAAATTTTTTTAAAAATATAAAATAGTTAAATAATAAAATAAAATAAATAAATAATAAAATAAATAATAATAATAATAAATCAAATAATAAAATTAAATAATATAAATAAAAGAATTTTTTTATTTTTATTATTTAATTTAATTTAATTTATTTATTTTATCAAAAGAAAGAGAGAGAGACAGAGTGATTTATTTATTTTAAAAATAAAGTAAAAAAATAATAAAAATAAAATTAAATATAAAAAATTTTAAAATTTTAAAATTTATAAAATTTATAAAAAGAAAATTTTTAAAAAAAAAAATAATAAAAAAATAAAAATTAAATCTCTCTCTCTCTCTCTCTCTCTCTCTTTCTTAGCTCTCTATTATTATTATTCTTTTTAGATGTCTCTCTCTCCGAGTCTCTCTCCTAAAGTTTTTCTCTCTACATATTTCTTTTAATTTCTCTCTTAATTTTTTTTCTCTCTCTCCTCAAATTTCTCTCTTTCTTAAACTCACATTTTCTCTTTCCTAATTTTTCTTTCTCTCACAAAATTTCCTTCATAATAGAAAATTAAATTTATTGGGTGTATGAGATATACCATCGATAATTGTCATTTTCTATTTTCTATGTGCCAATTATATAATCCAAACATCGAAAAATAATGAATTCCTATGAATTCTCAAATAGCTGGAATCCATTGGATTTACAAAATCTTTCCCTATGTTTTCTGAAAAATTGCCAAACAGACCCTAAAGGTATAAGTTAAATCCTATATCAAAGAGCTTTGACATCGCCATCACCCTTATCTATAAGAAAGTACCAAACAAAAAAGAATAAGTTAAAAATCTAAAACACCTGTGGACACGAGAAGATTTTGTTGGGTCGTCGACTAGAAGAAGCTTTAGTTCTGCGTCTTTTGATTCCCCAACAAAGTGTGTGTAACTCTGTTCCTTGTTGGGATTCTTCTTCATGTCTCAACCTCTTCTTTATCAACTCTTTTTCTCTCGTAAACTTCTCCCAACCTATCAATGCTTCTTCTTCACTTACACCAATCTTCAATAGGCAATCGTTTAGAATGATCCGTCCACTTCAGATTCCTCACATTCTTCTTCAATCTCTATAGCCTTCTCAAGATTAGAACACAAGGCTAGCGTCGGTGGCACATGCAACACTGCCATCAATAGTGAGGATGATGCTGGTGGATCCGACGATGGTGATGATGGTAAGAGTGTTGGTTCACCACTCATCAACTCTTCCTCAATTTTACCGAAACTCAAAAATGAAGAAAGGATATGAGATGATGATCCTTGTTGCTGAGGCGATATCTCCAAACAATCTATCTCCAAACTTCTAAACTGATCTTCTTCACATATATCTAAGTTGGAGAAGTAATCATCTTGATATGAAAAAATAGCTTGTTTTTCTTCAATAGTCGTTTCTGGTGGCGCAATGACACTAACATTTTGTGAGAGGGATGATAATGGTGGAATTGATGGTGGTGATGAGAGTGATGCTTCATTTTGGTTGCTTACATATAACCAACTCCTGATCAGCTCTTGTCCGATCATCCCCAACATAGCTGCGGACTTATATAGAGGCGAAAGGAGGGATTCTAGAGATCACTACCTGAAAATGAGAAAATAACAACACCAGTGGTATGAAAAGAACAACAACTAAAAGCAGTAGTAAATCAATCGATTGCTTAAAGCAGTTGTTTAGTCCCTTATAACCGTTGTATTTTAAGAAAAGGATAAGCGGGTAATTATATATTTTTAAAAGGGTAAACTTGTCCTTTTAATAAATATATGGTATAAATACTAAAAAAAAGCCCTAAAAAGGTTAAACCTGATTCCAAATTCTAGCTTTTATCTTTCCTTCCTTCTTTCTTCCTCTATTACCAAACCCTAGCTACTCCCATCGGATGATTTTGTTGCACACAAGAAGAAGACAACATGGGGTTTTCTCGCAAAGGTGAACTCGAGATGTGGTTAGTTACTACTCACCAGACTTTTTGTTTCTATTATTGTTTCATCGTGGGAGGACGCTAGGGATTCTTATGCTCAAAGATGGAGCAATGAGAGCATATATCTAGTTTTCATTCATACAAGGTAGAGAAGTTAGAACGGCTAGGTAGAGTAGGGTTTGTTTCTTTGTTTCATTATTTGTAACTGCCAAGAACCATAATAGAGAAGAGATTGAAGATTTTTTTTTTTCTTTTTTCGTGAGATTTCTTTTGGGAAATATCAGGGTTTTTTACTTTGTTGAATGCCGTGGCTTTTGAGCCTCATAAAATGGCCACAATGGCATATAGAGTTTCAATCCTCATGTTGCTCTCTATCTTTTGAGATAGGGTTTCATCTCAGATCTGGAGAACTTTTGGGTCTCAGTGCACTATGTTTGGCATTTCTTATGTAGTTTTGCTGCTATTAAGTTTTCTCAATAAAACTGCTATTAAGTTTCCTCAATAACACTGTTACCCTTGCTTTGAAGCGACCTTCATATTCTGTTGTTAAAATCTTTTGGAACTTTTGTTACCTGATATAATAAATACTAAATAGAAAGCCCACAATATTGAATATGCATTCTGCATGATATTCCTATTTTCACATGCTAGACTTAGGAGCATATATCAAATTTCAAATTATTCTTGTCGGTGTTTGACTTATTATCTTTTATTCTGATGGTCCTAGTAATATGATACTGTTTTCCCTTTTCTTGGAAATTTAATGATGTTAATTTGGTGCATGTTGGCATTTTTAAAATTTTGCACATTTTTGGCAGGCCTTGGGAGATGTTGTACTAAATCATTGATGTGCACAAAAGCACGTGTGCTTTCCATATTCATTTCATGATTTATATCACTGAGCGAAAAATTAGCGACACATTCATCGACATATATTAGGCAATTCCTTTGTACTACTAAACAAACCATATTCTGCTTATTTGATTTTTGAGTCAAACTTCATTATGCTTAGTTACTGAATCTTTGCCCAACAGACTTTATCTGATCTTTTTTCAAGTTATTCTAAGAATTTGTAATTCTATGAGAACTTTAAATTGAGTAAAGTATATCTGTTTGCAAAGCTTGGATGTGAGTTTTCAAGCCTTCGATAAGTACCCTACCTATGTAACAAGGACGCTTTACTGTTTACAAATATTGTTGTCTAATACCCACGTTTTGCCCTTGTCGACATGACTGGACACGACTATTCTTTTACAAACCCTAAATTGAAATTTCTGAATTCCTTCGTTTAGAAACGTAAATAGTTGCTGGGATTTTCTTTTATTTCATTGAAATCTGATAACTTGTGAAAATCCATATGATATTGACCCCTAATTTCCTATTTCAAAAATTTTGAATTCTTTTCCTCTTTAAACCTAAAACCTTATTGTTGAAATTTAAATCAACCCTTTGAGCCAATTGTCTTCCAAACCCTAGAATGGAATCAAAAGATGCCTTCATTGGTTAACGTTTGATGCCCTAGACTAGAGAGAAACCGAGCTCTATCTTTAGAACGCTAGTTTCCATCTTTAAGGGTCCGCTATGCCGGATTGACCGCTTGTTGGAATAATACCTAATTACTTGAAGGAAATTCCGCAATAATTTTATTATTTTTGGCATTTGATTTATTGTTTCCGTTGCCCTTAGATCTCAAAATTTAATTTCAACAAATTGCATTTAGGGTTTAGTGCTTGGCCCTACATCATTTTGTCTTGTTGCAGTTGCAATTTTGGCCACTAACATCATATCCATAGCTCAATTGGCGTTATAAAAGTAGCTTGAAGTTTAGTTTCGCATACGGGCGTTTCTTCAATTGACCAAGCATTGATAGTTAAATTTTCTCTATGGAGGCTCCTCGTTTATTTAATTTCTTTCAATCATAATCATTTTCATATTTAGCTAGATGCATAGCTTTTGGAGATGATAACTCATAAATATGTTGATGATTTCAGCGTCTAAATGGGGTGTGGAATATTTTTGGTGGCAAGCTTGCGTGGGGACCTGAGGCAATTGTTTGTGATGATCCAAATTTTCAAGGCCGTGGCAACCTTTCAAGTGGTATGCAAGATCCCTGACAAGGTAATTTTATGTTTATATACTCTTTGTACCTGAATCATTGCTGGACCTATCTTTGTATAACCAATCGAATTAAGTTAAACACTATTCTTTCTAATATGTTAGTGATCCCTGGATAAGCCGTCTTCCCATCATAGTTTTCTTAATTGGTGGGAACATCTAATTTGATGTACTTTATGCCATCCCCTAGTGCTTTGCTTATGCAGCTTGGTATTTTTAACTATTTAGAGTGTAATGAAGGAAAAACCAATCAATCTTCATGTCAAGTTCATAACTGTAGAGGCATGATTGCTATGGCAAATTAGTCTGCAGTTGTCTCGTTGGTTTAGTTTCGTCCTTTGTTCAGATCCCACTCTGTCTGCACCTAAAATAAGAAAGGTTTCAGTTATGTTTTTAATATATGTTTTTATACTTTATATATTTTCTCGATATTTCCCATTTTTTTTCCGGTACTTTCCATTTTTTTGCCCTTTTTTCCCCAAATTTTCCCTTCTTGTACTCTACAAGTACTGTAGCTTTTCCCCTTTTCTCCATCCTTTCTGTTTTTCCCTAAATTTTCCCCTTTCTGTCTATTCCTGTACTCCGTCTTGGTGACCATGCATCGGTGAGAGGAAACCAATTGGCATATCAAATATGTGTTCTCTATTTTTCTATAATTTTTTTGTTCTAATATCAGGATAAAAACAGACTTTGGGCAATTGAATTGAGAAAAAAATATGCTGCCATGTAATTATATTTGTCCAATGCCAATTTTCTTCTTGTTCATTTGGCAAACTGAGCAATTAGTGAATTCTGAAAATTGTACCTGGTCACTGCAGGTAGTTGAATTTGTAAGTAATAAATCCTTAGAAAAGTAAATTGCTGGAGAAAAAATTAAAATAAAGAGTCTAATAAAGCTTTATCAATAGATCAAGAGAGTTCCAAAAGAGATGAAGGTAGAAAAAAATTATCCTTGTCAAACGGCCTTTATAGGAAAGATATCAATTGAAATCTTGCGCAAGAAGTCAATTTTATGGAAGATGTGAACCATGATGGATATCTTGTGTAAAATATGACATGTCAACCCTCACATCAGTTGCACATGTAACTTACATGGGGTGTGATATTTGTAATTCCGAATTTAATCAGAATACCTTTATGTTGATGACTTCCAACTGGCTTTGTGAAGATGTCAGTCAACTGGCTTTTTTCTTTTAGATATTTTTTTGGGTGATACCGAGATAGATGAGTTTTCCAACTAAGCATTGATAAACCCCACTTGATTTTTGGTAATGCAACCTTTTTTGTACCACTTCAACTTTGCCATGCAGTATATACTGTCACTATTTTTCTCAATTATAGTAAGTCAATAATTTCAAGAAATAGATTTTGGTTTCTTTCGAATCATGAGTTTCATGGATTTTAGAGTTTAGGGCTGCAATTGGGGCCCTTCTTGTCATGGTTTGGATTGGAATCCGCTGCTTGGTAAGATTCCAAGTCCCCTTCTTCCAATGTCATTTTGATTGTTGTTTTTCAAATATCTTGAAATCTGCCATTGAAGATATATTCATGTTTTTTTGAGTCCCTGGCAACTATGAAATTGATAGAGAGATTTGATCTTTTTAGTGTAGATATCGGAAGATGAAGAACAAATTCAGATGAGACTTTCCTTATAATTTAAAGGAAGCAAGTGCTCCTAAGCTCTGTTATGGTGCTGCCTGGTATAGCACCATATTATGTACTTACACTTAAATCTAAAATCTGCAATCTAAAGCTGCATTGAGATTGATGAAATTTGGTGCTATCTTGAGATCCGTGAAGTCTTGAAATTTGTGTTGCCTTAAGATTCTTGATAAGGAATTTTATGTCTGGGTCCTTTTTTAAGTTGAGTTAAAAAAAAAAGATGTGTTGTTGATATGATGTTCAGGGATAGATGGTGTAGATGTGCTGATGATTGATTTTGAGGTGATTGGTTCTCCTTCTTGTATCATGGATGTAGGATTAGAAAATACTTCTACTCGGGTCTGAATAAGTCAAAAATGGATATTGTTGAGATGGTGTTCAGGGATGGATGGTGTAGATGTGGCTGATAGTTGATTTAGAGGTGATTGGTTCTCCTTCTTCTACCATGGATGTAGGATTAGAAAAGGCTTCTACTCAGGCCTGAATAAGCCAAAAATGGATATGTGATATGTCCAATAATCTACAAATTAATCTTTTTAGAAAACAAGTGAGCAGCATAGATCTCGAGATTTCATGGATCTCAGGGTAGAAACAATGAAGAACAGAAGCAGAGCAACATCAGACCATTTAGTACACCAATCAACAGCACAAGAATGACAAGTGGTTGCTTGAGTCACAGATTTATAGACTGGAATAGAGACTATCACAAACAGCTAGAACCATGTGACATCCCTTCACAAAAATCCACATATTTCACTCAAAACAGCACAAAATCATGACATCAATCCAAAATGACAGTGAGAGAGAAACGATCCATCCTCAGCATCAAATCTTTCATATCTTTAGCAGATATCGAGCACTACCCAAAACACTGTGAAACCATTGTTTCACATGAAACTAAAAAAATCTCAATAACTTCCTCAAATGATTGTAGATCTCAAAAGCATTGTAATGGGGACATCAGATTCAAGCAGCCGCCAGTGACGTTTCAAAGGCGAAAGAAGAATGTGAAAAACTTGTTATTGAGGAATGACATTTTGTCATTTGAGCTATACTTGGCCCAAAAATATGACCATCAGAGGTTCTTTTTTACCTCCAATCGTAGCACTTTAATATAGAGCTTGTGGAACATGTGAACAAGAGTCCATGTTCAAGAGCTATGAATGAACGAATCATCTGATGGTCTAGAAAATTAGTCCAAAAACTAAGGGCACTTAGTGAAAAGAGGATTCATGTTATAAAAGTTTTGTAGTATTATACTACTTGGTTTTCACATGAATAGTGCACACTAAAGCTGAGTGGACTCACTGAGTTTATTCCAATACCCAACTCAACCTCTCTACTTGATTTTGCATTCAATAGATATAATGGAAGTTGGCACTAATCCCATTATCCCTAAAAAAATAATCTACAGGGACACCACATAGTACAAGATATTTTTTACATTACATCTTATATTACTTTTTTAGTTGTTTCATTTTCTTCAAAGTTTGAACTTTTGCTAACGATGCAGGTTGTTGGGAATCGGATAAGCCCCCATCATTGTTTGTGTCAGGGAATGGTGCTTGACTTAGAGAAAGAAACAACTCTACAACATTGATCTTGTAAAGTCTAATTCAAGGTTCAAATGCTTAAGAACAGGTCTGCAGAAGCTTCATTTGATTTTTTCTTTTCTGATCAATGTTGGCTTATCTTCTCTTGATTAGATATTTTTCTGTTATTTTCAGGAGGGCTGAAGTATTCCTACTCGTGTAATAAAAAAACTTAAATTTATTGATATTGTAAACTGAGTTTGTTACTTTTGTGAAACAGGAGATGGAATGCCTAATTCAAATAAGGAAGAGACGGGTATGCGAGGATCAGACCGTATTACACATGGCAGATTTGTTTGGGATTGACAGTCCATATTTTGCTCGATTTTTTTTTTTTTTTTAAACTTTTCTCGATGCTACAGACCGGTTGAACATCAACACCGATGATAATGTTAATACTTTGGCCATAGATAAGTCGAAATGGCATGATGTAGGTTTGTTGAAAAGCAAACTTGATGGAGATAATTGGACTTGGAAGGTCTGGGACATGCTCGCACGTAGTGCTGAAAATCCTTTCAAAGGATGGGTGGGTCATATGTGTTAAGCTTTATTTATTTATTTTTTCTTATTTGCATTTCTCTTGTTAAAGTGGTAAAAGTATTCGAAATATTTTAAAGTCTTTATATCATGCGGCAATTTTAGGTAAAAAAAAATATGCATTTAGGTATATAATTATAATAGAAAGTTGGGCAACAGAATGGGAGGATGAAAAGAAAATATATATTTAGGATTGCGTGATGCTTAGGATTTCTGAAATATATATATTTCAATTTCTTAAATTAATGTATTATTTAAAAAAATATATATATATATAAAAACGACAGCCTAAAACCGTTGTTTTTCTTCTCATCTATGATCATCGTTGTATAAGAGAAAAACGACAGTCATAATGGGTCGTAAAAAAATGGTGTGAGTGTTTTTTTTTTTAAATTACGTGTAAAAACGACAGTCCAACACCGTTGTTTACAGTCGACTTTCGAAGAGAGTCGTTATTTTCATGAAATAAACGACGGTCTAAATCTATCGTTAAAAAATACTACTGCTTTTTTTAGGACAACTCACTCGACGGTCTAAATCTGTCTTTTTTGGGAAAACGACGGTCATGGGCTGTTATTTTTTATAGATTTTCACGTATTGGATTCTTCTTCTTCACATGTGGCCCGGACGGCCTGCTGCAACTGATCTTCCATGATACATGTTTAATTGAATTCCTTTTTCGCCTCTAGATTGGAGGGGCAGAATTAATTCCCATTAGTTTCATGACTTCCCTCATCAATGGCATCTGTAACTTCGATATTACCATCACCATTCCTACTCTTGTCATCTGCATGGTCCATGTTCGTATCCATGCCAATAATATTACCGTCACCTTCTTATCCGGCAAAGAAATATTACCGTCACCTTCTTATCGGGCAAAGAAACCATTTATTGAACTCGGACTACAGGATACAAAGAAAATTGTTATAAATATAATTGAGCAACATAAGTAGATTATTTAAAGTTTCAATATTTGTAAGGTAAAGTAGGCCCGATTGGGCTAAGATCAAGAAAGCTCAACACAAAATTAGGGTTGTCAAAAGTGCAACCTGATAACCCAACCATTCAACTCGGATTTTTCATTTGGTCCGATAACAACTTTACCATTCGCGACTTGACCACCCCAACCATATGGTTTTTGGTTTGGTCGAGTCGGATTGAACATACGCCATTTTCTCTTTAGGTAACGAAATATTTTGCCTGACCCGACCCGTTGACTTCCCTATAAATCCCAACCCATGGTATAAAGGAGTTCAGATTGTAAACTTAACCAACCGTGACCGGGTGGAAATTTGAAGCAAAACCCAACCTCTAATGGGTTAGATCACTGGACTCATTGGGTTCTCATATCATATTTGGGAATGTGTTCCATAGAAAAAACATTTGGTCTTCTGGTAGATGTGCCATGATATTATGATCTATTGTGTGAAAGATTGGAACTATAAGAGATCATGATCGTGTTTTCAAGGTTCAGATGATTGCATGTAAATACAAGATTCAAACAATTGTGATTCTTTCATCAGCTTTTTCGAGATGGCTGGAAGAAATCATGATACGATCTCAAGATCCAATGAAACAACTCATAATTTAAATATTTGGGATTCTATTGTCACCATACAAAACTTAGGGTGTTCCTCATATATATATATATATATATATATATATATATATATATATATATATATATATTAGTGTTTCTATTGGCATGATCAGGTAAATTTTTCTTTAAACTGGATCAATGTAGACTAAATTTAATGTGTAATATATATATGAGGCTCGGGACTATAGAACCAGTTGTAGCAAAAAATGCTACAATCAGGTATCATTTGGGTCATGCGACATCTATCACGAGGATCAGGTGGGACGGCAAATTGGACAATAACAATTGTGTCTGTCAAAAAATTGGGCTCTATCCAATACTTATCCACCGTTAAACATGTGGGGAAAGGTGCCTAAAATAAATGCACAAAGTTGGTTGGGTGTTACCTTTTCTTTGACTCTAAAAAGTGAAAAAAAATAAATTAAATTAAAATCACATGTCCCATAGCTAATTAACCCAAAACGGGTGTTAGTTTGGATTGATCATGACACGTGACATGTGATATGGTACACGATTGTAACTTTTTTTGCTACAATTGATTGCATTTCTCCAATTCTCTCTCTCTCTCTTTCTCTCTCTATATATATATATATATAATGCAACTACCAATGCTATTGTAGTATATATATGACTTCTAAATTTTGTCATACTATATAATGTATTTGTTGTTGTGCAAACCATGCAACAAGATGCTTATGTGGCACAATATAAGTGGTCACATAAAATAGAAGGGTATTTAGAATGTTATAGGAATAGTTTAGGATAAATAGGGGTATTCTATTCCTAAAAGTTCTAAATATTGTTATACTATATAATTGTTATACAAATAACAAAAAGATACATTAACTGTATGAAAATAAAAAAAACTTGAAAAAACACATATTGCACTATATCGCATATGCCATATAGTCATATGAGAACCGCATATGTGAATATTCAATGGCATTTGACAACAATAATCAATTTAGAACTTTTAGGAATAAAATACCCCTATTTATCCTAAACTATTCCTATAACATTCTAAATACCCTTCTATTTTATGTGACCACTTATATTGTGCCACATAAGCATCTGCTGCATGGTTTGCTATTTACCTGTCCGTTCATTAGAAATTTTCAATCATAGGCATAGCTTCTCTACCGTTTAATGAAGAGCTAATAAATTGACGGTTGGTGTGTCCCTCTCGAGCAATCGCAATTGTAGACAACAGATATGTGAAACCATTAAAACACGAGTTGGTATAGAGTAATCATTGCTCCAAATCTGTTTTAATTGTTCACAATAAAAACAAAGGATGAATCTAATTTAGATGATTTCGAATGGACTATATAACACAAACAATGCTATGCAGTTGACAATTTTTATAGACAATTTTACAGACAGCTTATGTGGTGGGACGTGATTGACTACTGTGCTTGAGCCTCACTGTGTGCAGCCAGTCATGTCACGCCACATAAGTTTCCTACAAAATTGTCTATCAAAATCTGTCCACCGTTTATAATTTGCCACATTACACCGCCGGGTATGGGGCTAAGGTACTAGCCTGCTATGTAAATGGACTAGCCCGAATTGGAAGGAAAAATATGTTTGGCTGATTGAGTATGGGCTAAGTTCCAAACGCCCAATTAAAAATTGGCCCGATCTGAATCTGGCACGAATTGGTCAACTAAGTCTTATATAGAAACTGTCGAACTGATACATAAATGAGCTGGCCCGACCGACCCAGCCTGATTAATAATTGGGCTGAAAATGACTAGCTCTAAGAGATGTGATGGCCTATTTAAGGCCCAACCCAAGCCTGGCTTCCCATTGGAACAAAATGGCCTCAGAAGGGAAGGGAGTGATTTCAGCATATGAAACTCAGAATATTTAGTTCATTCAAAAGTTTGAAAACTGGTTGTAAATAAGAAAGTTTATTGAGCTGGTATTAGATGTCCCACCTCTGTATCTAAGAGGGTGTGAATTATTCATAAACAATATTTTTGGGCACTTAGCGAAAAGTGGATTTTTTTTTTAAAGTTTTGCAGTATTATACTACTTCAAAAACTTTTGTGTAATCAGGACAGCACGGATTTTTTGGGTTCAAAAGTTTGAGTATTCACGGATTTCAAACTAGTATTCACAGTTTTCAAGGACATCGGAATACGGTACATCCTGATTATGAAAAACTTTTCTATTTCGATGTATTACTGCAAAACTTTATATTCTCAATCCTGTTTTGCTAATTATGCCAATATTTTATTTGGTATTTGGTTAATGTCCCTTTGGCAAGTTGCAAATCATTTAAAACTAAGAGTCGCTATTTCTGATTCTCTCACTGCAAAGAGTCGCTATTTCTGATAGAAAGAGATCACAATAACGCCTTTATCTGCAAAGATTTAGAAGATAGAGAGGGTGTTTAGGTATCAATCTAATGTATCGAACATTTCTAAATTATTGCTTTCAAATCAGATACACAATTCCAAAAAACCAAGTCTTCGTTTTAAAGGATTGTGTCGGCTTATCAGAGAGAGCTCAAGCCGATAACAAGTCTAAACCGTTCTTTTATCCTTGGAACAATCAAGAAGGGTCTCCAATTTGTTGTACAACAGATACATGTATCCTTTCTCTGCTTCTCAAAACCATGCGTGTATTTTTTCTATCAGAAATCGAATTTGTAGAAAGTTATTATTTTTTTGGGAGCCATTATTTGCACACGTTTTTCAAGTGATTGCACTGAATTTAAAGATAGACTTGGTATTTTAGGGACATGTTATATGTAAAAATGCAATATGGGTCATATGATTTGAAGTTCATGATCAATAGATCTCTGGTACATAAAATTAGAAAAAAACATGATACTTATCATATGATCTATTGTAGTCAACTGTTGAATTATATAATAGCCTTTGATTCTACTTAATCAAATGATGAAAATTATTTTTGTTCTAATTTTTTGAAAATGATATCTTTAAATCATGGCCTTCAAATCAAACGGCTTAGATGGTGTTTTCATATAGTAGAGGTCGTCAAACTTGCAAGTCTTTTTTTAAATTCGGTACAATCCGGTGCGATCACTTAAAAAGTGTGTGCAAGTAATGGCTCCCTATTTTTTTTCATGAGCTTTTAGTTTCGAAGTTACCACAACTGTTTAAAAATAGACCAGACACTAAACCGGCAAGGATTCTGGTTTGGTTGGACCGGTTTCAATTGGGTTCAACCGAACTGGTTGGAGAAAATATTTAATAACAAACTTGTCATATGTTAGCTTTAGTGTAAGTTTTTTAATGCATTTCTTAAAAATAATAACACTGCATCTTAAAGGATTGAAGTCTACAATGGTATATTTTTTTTGTGTGTGTGTATTGGGGCAGATGGAAGGATTGAAGTTCTCTGTTGAAAGCTTAGTATGCCACTATTGTATATGTCAGTTGTTGCCTCGGTGTAATAATTCTTTGATGACAAGCACAATCACATAGGGGTGTGTATAAGCATTCCATATAAGACCTTTGTTTCTATAGAACTCTTAGGAATTTGGTTATCCCACTGTGCAGAAACTTGTAGATATTATTTCAAATGATGCAACTCAATTTTTTATGTTCAGTTGCTGCCGCTTATCAAAGTTGTTAATTTGAAGTGATTTTGGAGAATGTGGCTCATGGTATTTGCTGTTGCGTGGAAGCTCACAAACTAATTAACGATCTCACGATGAACGATCAAATAAGAATGCCAAACAGAAGAAAATCAATTACAAACGCACAAGAGATAATATTTACGTGATTCGGCAATATGCCTACGTCCTCGGGCAATGATAATTCACTATATTGATGATCACACAAGAATACAAAAATACTCAAGCCTCACCAAAGTTCTTCTCAAAACCCTAGATAGGTTTTTTAGAGCTTTACATCTCAACTCTATAATTTGCCCAAGAGCTTTCCCTTTATATAGAAGATACAAATCTCACTTCTAATCTAAGAAACTAGCCTTATATAGAGTTTGAACGTAACTGGGCCATCACTAGTTAGAGTCAAACTATAATTCAACCTCCAAGTTAGAGTTAAACAACAATTCTTCACCTGGCTCTAAGTTTGACCATGTACTCTTTCTTCCGATCATCACTTTCCTCATATCACCGCTGCCACCAGTGCCCCAAAGCTGCTAAAACCTGCCGAACATTGATCAAATCCAAACAATATTTAGTCTTCACCACCGGTACCACCTTTGTCACCATATACGCAAGATTATCCTTCGTACTCACTTCTTCAAAGATATCTCGCCACCTTTGATTACTTCTCATACGAAGTGATACCATATATCAATGTGTTTGGTATGAGCATGATATACGTGATTCTTTGCTAAGTAAATAACACTCTAGATATCGCAGAACGTATTGACACTTTCTTGTGTGAACCCCAAATCACCAACTAAGGCTTGAAGCCACAGTACTTCTTTCACTGCCTCTATTATTGCCATATTTTATCTCTGTAGTAGACAAAGTCACTGTATCTTGTAATATCGACCTTCAGCTAATCAGATCACTTGATAGCGCAAACACATATCCCGTTATAGACTTATGCTTATCCAAATCACCCGCGTAATCTGAATCTACATAACCGTGTAACTGATGATCTGTACCAATACGAAAAACTAAACTGACATCCTTGGTACACGTATGTACCTTATAATCTATTTCACTGCTTACCAATGCTCCTTACCTAGATTATCCATATACTTGCTAACCATGCTAACGGCATGTTAAATATCTGATCGAGTACATACCATAGCGTACATCAAACTCTCAATCGCACTCGCGTAGGGAACACGAGTCATTGACTTATGCTCCTCACTTGTAGTAGGAGACATGCTAGCTGAAAGACGGAAGTGAGCTGCTAATGGAGTACTCACAGCCTTTGATTTCCCCATCCCAAATTGTGAAAGTATCTTCTCCAGATAACTCTTCTGTGTCAGACACAACTGTCCTTTCTTTCTATCTTTCAAAATCTCCATTCTAAGAATCTTTCTCATTGCGCCAAAATCCTTCATCTCAAAATTCTTATCAAGTTGAGATTTTAACTTGTTGATCTCCACCATGCTCTTTGCAGCTATGAGCATGTCATAAAGATACAAGAGAAGGTAAATAAATGAGTCATCCGTTAGCCTCTTAAAGTAAACATAGTTATCGTATTCACTTCGAGCCGTACAAGGTCTTCTTCAGTTTGAATACTAACCTCTCTTCTCCAGGTAACTTGAACCCTTCATGTTGGTTCATATTGACCTCCTCCTCCAAATCACCGTATAGAAATGTTGCTTTCACATCGAGTTGCTCCAACTCTAAGTCCACCTGTGCTACTATTGACAACAAAACTTAGATTAAATTGTGTTTCACAACTGGTGAGAACACCTCAATATAATCAATACCTTCCTTTTGCGTATAGCCTTTTGCTACCAATCGTGCTTGGTATCTTGCACCACTATTTTTCGGAGAACCCTCTTTCTTCTTATGAACCCACTTACACCCAATGTCTCTCTTTCCCTTAAGTAACTCTGTCAATTCTCAAGTTTGATGCTTGTGAAAAAAAATTCATCGCTTCACCCATTGCAGTCTTCCATTCTCGTGCACATCTACTACTGAATGCATCCTTAAATAAAGATGGTCCATTGCCATCCAACGTCAACGCGTAGGCAACCATATCCTCGTAACCATAGCGAATTGGTGCTCCAACATTCCTTTTGGGTCTTCCACCTACTAAGGATTGTTCTGGCTCTCTCTCAACTATTTTTACACTATTCTTTAATGCAATAGTTGTAGGAATTTCTAACTCCACCTCAAACTGATCTTCCACCACCTCTTCTCTAATTTTTATGATTTATTTATTAGAAGTTTGTATAACAGATTCATCAAAGGTCACGTCTCTGTTGATGACAACCTTATTCTACTTAAGACACCATAACCTATATCCTTTCACACCATTTGCATACCCTAAGAAAATCTCTTTCTTAGTCATTGGGTCAATTTTACTATTTCTGACATGATAGTAAGCTGTGCAACTAAAAATTCTCAATACACTATAATCTGCAGGCTTCCCTAACCACATCTCAATCGAAGTCTTTCACTCTAGTGGTATAGACGGTGATCTGTTTATTAGATAGCACGCTGTACTGACTGCCTCGGCCCATAACTCTACCCAATTCGCATTGTATATAACATATATCTTTCATTTTCAAGTAGAGTTCTATTCATACGTTATGCTACCACATTCTGTTGCGGTGTATTCCTCACTGTGAAGTGTTTAGCAACATCGTTCTCTTCACAAAACTCTTGGAACTGTCCATAGTATACTCATCACCATTATCGGTTTTAACTGTTTGACCTTCCTTCCAGTTTGGTTCTCAAACAGTATTTTTCACCTTTTAAAGATTTCCAACACCTCATCTTTACTCTTCATTATATAGATCCATACATACTGAGAGAAATCATCGATTAAAGAGACGAAGTACCTAGCACCACCTTTAGAAGGGACCTTTGAAGGCCCCCATACATTTGAATGTATATAATCCAGCGTGTCTTTTATAGTGTGAACTGCTGTGTTGAACTTAACCCTGTACTATTTCCCGAAGACACAATACTCACAAAAGTCAACTTTTCTGGCCTTTATACCTTTCAACAATCCTTGTTTGCTCAACTTTGTCATCCCTCTTTTTAGCATGTACCTTAAGCGCATGTGTCATAATTGTGTAGAGGATAAACTACTATCATCTGGCGTAGATACTGCTGCTCCACCTGTCACTGTACTCCCTGATAAAAAGTAGAGGTTCTCAACCTTTTTTGCTTTCATTACAACCAAAGATCCCTTTGTCACCTTCAAAATTCCACCTTGAGTTGTAAACTTGAGCCCATTAGATTCTAGTGTACCAAGTGATATGAGGTTTTTCTTCAGTTCCAGAACATGGCGTACATCATTCAATATTCTCACAACCCCATCGTGCATCTTTATTCTGATACTCTCCTTTCTAGCTATTTTACAGGCCATATTGTTACTCATTAAAACTGTTCTACCAATCACCTTTTTATAAAACGTGAACCAGTCCCTATTTGGATACATGTGGTAGGAGCACCCTGAATCAAGTATTCATGCATTCTGTAAGTATTTATCATAAATCACAAGCAACACGTTTCCATCATCATCCACAGCTTGTTCGGCTATACCAGCCTCATCAATGACCCCTTTCTACTTCTTATCCTAAGCATCGTTCCTCTTTATTTGTGACTGTGGATAATGCCTTCTTATGTGACCCTTTGGTGGAACTTATAGCATTCTACCGTCTTTCTATTTTTGGACTTAGATCTCGACTTGAATCTATCCCTTCTGGATTTACGGTCCTCTGCTCTCCTTCTAACTAATAAGTCATCTGCTTGTGTATCACTATCTAAATCTTTCTTCCTCATGTCATTACAAAGCAGTGTCGTTGTAACTGACTCTAGTTCAATAGTATTCTTTTCATATAGTAATGTAGTAACAAGGTGCTCATAGGAATCGGAGAGGAAAGATAAAAACAATAGTGATTTATCTTCATCCTTAACCTCTTATCTAATATTTAATAATTCAAATATTATTCTATTGAATTCATTAATATGTTCGTTGAGAGAAGTACCTGCCTTCATGTGCAACTTGTACAATTGCTTCTTGAGATATAGGTGACTCGTCAGAGATTTCGTCATGTAGAGACTCTCTAATTTGACTCACAGGGAGGCCGTCGAGTTCTCCCACATCACATTGTTCATAATCTCCTTCGCTAAATATAGCCGAATCGTACTACACACTTGAAGTTCGAATTCTTCCCAATCACCATCGGACATATCCATTGGCTTACCCAAAAATCCTTTCAATGCCTTGTGCAACCCTTGTTGCATCAAGATATCTCGGACTTGTACTTACTACAAGTCGAAATTAATCTTCCCATCAAATTTCTCAACCTCGAACCTTGCGTTCAAAACTTTTTCAGACTTCGATGCCATCTCTGATCGAAGAATAGAAACCTAATTGCTCTGATACCTCTCAACCTCGAACCTTGTGTTCTTGTATTCTATTGTTGCTTCTCATCAAAGTTGTTAATTTGAAGTGAATCTAGAGAGTGGCTAATGGTATTTGCTGTTGTGAGGAAGCTCACAAACTAACCACTGATCTCACAATGAACGCTCAAATAAGAATGCAAAACAGAAGAAAATCAACCATAAATGCACAAGAGACAATATTTATGTGAATCGGTAATATGCCTACATCCTCGGGCAGTGATAATCCACTATATTGTTGATCACACAAGAATACAAGAACTCTCAAGCCTCACCAAAGCTCTCCTCAAAACCCTAGATAGTTTTCCAAAGCATTACATCTCAACTCTATAATTTGGCTAAGATCTTTCCCTTTATATAGAAGACATAAATTCTACTTCTAATCTAAGAGAAATTAGCCATATATAGTGTTTGAACGTAACTGAGCCGTCTCCAGTTAGAGTCAAACTACAATTCATCCTGCAAGTTAGAGTTAAACTATCACTACAAAAAATAACACTATTAGCAGCGATTTTTTTAATAAAAAATTGCTACTATTAGTCCTGTTGCTACCAAAAACTGCTGCTATTAGTCCTGCTACTATCAAAAACTGCCTTAACAGTAAGTGCCGCTGAAACACCTTATTTTTGTAATGTACAATTCAACATCCAAGTTAGAACCAACCTCCAAGTTAGAGTCAAATTACAATTCAACCTCTAAGTTAGAGTCAAACAACATTTGCTGCTTCAGATGAGTAACGTTTTTACCTTTTTGGAAATGAAAAGAGACCTAACTGTAATTCTTGGTCTAGATTTTGAGTAGGAGCATGTTTAGGTGAACCCTCAGTTTTTCTAGCAGCCCCAAAGATGGGTTTTGAAGGTAGACATAGTATGGAGGCATAAGGAAAGGGGTACTGCTTCATTGCAGCAACCCTCATCAATACCACATGAGGTGGACTGACTACGAGGTGAAAATGAAGTCCATGGAGGAGATGTGTCAGAAACAATTGACTGTCTGATATAGTACTTGGACCTGAAATATAGTTGATAATGCAACTTGGGTGCTTTCGAATGGCTAAAACTGTAATTAGATGCTCGCATGAGTGGAGTAGAGAGAGGAGGGAGAGTAAGAAGTGAGCCAAGGCAGCGCCTAAGCCAGAGCTCCTCAGTCGGATCATGCAGTAGCGGCAACAGAGGATGATCAAGAACATGGAGGTGTTTTTTAATTGTTTCATTAGTTTGTGTGTAATATGAAATTTTCGTAAGTCATGTGACTGTAATAGAAAAGGGTATGGTGGTAACACTTCTCTAACTGTTGATACCCAATTTGATAAATCTAGATACCCAAAATTAACAATAACAAACGCAATCAGAACCATCCAAATATTCAAAAATGATATACACCATTTGGGTAGTCGTCGATAGACTGATCAAGTGGGCTCATTTTTTGCCATAAAACACTGGGTATACAACAAGAAGACTTGCAGAGATGTACTTAAAGGAGATCATACGGTTGCATGGAATTCTGGCGAGTATTGTGGCAGATAGAGACCCATTGTTTACATCAAAATTTTGGCAGCGATTTCAGGAAGGATTGGGTTCGAGATTGGATTTCAGCTCCTCCTTTCATCCTCAAACGAATGGACAAACTGAAAGGGTGAATCAAATTATCGAAGATATACTCTAAGCTTGTATGCTTGATTTTCGAGGGTCATGGGATCAGCAATTACCCCTGATTGAGTTTGCAAACAATAACAATTATCAAACGAGCATTGGTATCCCCCCTACGAAGCGCTATATGGGCAAAGATGTCGATCTCCGCTCAACTGGGAGGAAACAGGAGAAAAGTTTACCTTGGGTCCAGAGATCATTGAAAATACCACTGACACTGTACGTTGGATCCGAGAGAGGTTAAAGGTCGCATAGATCCACCAGAAGAGTTATGCCGATCTGAAAAGGACGAGTGTGGATTTTCAGGTTGGAGATCATGTGTTCCTCAAGTTTTCACCGATAAAAGGCGTGATGCATTTTGGAAAGTGTGGAAAGCTAAGTCCATGCTACATTGGACCATTTGACATTCTGGGACGAGTTGGTGAAGTTGCATACTGGATTTCTCTACCCCCACAACTTGAAAGAGTACACAACGTGTTTCACAAGTACGTGAAGGACTCGAACTACATTCTCGGTGAGGAAACGTTGGAAATTTATGAAAATTTGACCGTTAGAGAAGAGCCAATGCAAATCCTTGAGCGGAAGGAACAAGTACTGCGTACCAAGTGGGTCCCATTGGTACTTGTGAGGTGGCATAATCATTCTCCGGAAGAAGCTACGTGGGAGCACGAGGTGGACGTACGTGACACATAACCGTAACTTTTCGAGTAAACTTTTGAGTTGAGAAGCAATGTAAACTTTAACTTATAAATATTGGAAAGTTTCAAATTCTAAAACAATGTCACATTGTTGTGCAATGGTTGAATAATGAACTATGTTTCCAATTTTATAATGACCATCATTTATGGAATTCTAAATGTATTTTGATGGCAAGTAGACAATTGTGGATAATGTTTAGAGTGTGAAAATGTGAGTTGTGTAAATGTTCAAGGAGCATTCGATGTGTTTGTTGCAGGTACAATGTCAAATATTAGCAATGGCTAATATAAGCTATTTAGTTGCGATGATATGTGTGGACGTTAGTTGGAACTATGTGTGTAGGGTGTGAATTAGGAGCTGTGTGTATAAGTACGTCATTGTGTATGCACTTGAAGGAAATATGTATGGTTATGTGTGGATGTGAAGGGATACGCGCGTGTGCATAGGTGTGTTCACGCGATGGATGTATGTGATATGTCATACGTGCATGTGTATCTTACGGGCAGCCATGTGAGCGTGTGGTCAATTTTTGAGGAAAAATTTTATAAGGTGGGGAGAATGTAATATCCCCAAATTTCATGAACCATGTCAGTCAGTCACGTGTGCGTGTCGGCACGGTGCATGATGTCGTTCTGAATTTTGGGTCGATCACTTAGATTTTCAAGGCATTTGAACATGTGTAGATGAGGCTGACATTTAACTGAAAGGTATGAGATTCACAAGTGAATCAAATATGGTACCAAACACGCATTGGTGTGTATGTGCTTCACAAGGAAGCAACACACTCAAGTGTGAATAAGTGGAATGGCTTCTCCAGTAAGCCATTCCCTTGCAAACTGTTTGAAAGAGAGAAAGAGAAGAAGGAAACCTCGTGTGGATCGTTGCCGCAGAAAGCGTGTGTTCTCGATCGATCTTCTGCACAAGGCCCCACACGTGATCGTGTGATGAGAAGCATCGATTTGAGGAACGTGAGAAACCTTGCTACGAAATCCCTTTCGTGGAGAATCCATTGTGAGTCTTCGTAGAGCCGAAGGAGTTGGGATTTTGTGAGTGAGCTAGAGGGGAGATTGATCTTCACGTGTGTTTTGATTCGAATCGCAAGAGGATGGGTCTTCAAACCCTTTTGATTTGAGGGAAAAGAGAACCAATAGATTGAGGGTTTAGGTCGTTAATGTGTAAAATTTTCACAAGATTATAAGGTGAGATCTCGTGTTTAAATTGCGTTTATTTATGATTTATGGTTGGGCAATTAATGCCCCAAAATATTGGCAATAAATGTGGGTTTGAATGGGAAGAGAAAAAGGAAGAAGAAAAACCAAAGAGGCGAGTTTGCTCAGGCTCGTCGCGGCGACCCTGTATCTTGCCGCAGCCAGGTGTGTCCTAAAGAGCTCCCTGTGGTGAGTGCCACACGCCAAAAACGAGCTGGGATTTCTCTCCGTGGCGAGGCTATGCGTGCAACTAGGAATCTGGAGACACTAGGAGTCTGGAGGCAGTGCGTGCAACTAGGAATCTAGGAGGCTGTGCGTGCAATTAGGAATCTGGAGACCTCACCGTGACGACACTGTAGCTCACTGCAGTGAGCTACACTATTTGTGTGTGTGTTGTGTGTGGGTGTCTTTTTGGGCTATGGGAGCCTAGTTTATGCCGAGTATATTTCTTTAACACTTAGTATACGTGTGGTGGGTGTCCTAGGGTAATTACGAGGATTCATTGGTGAGGGCTTCGCTTTGATCCGCTTGATTATGTTCGTCCGATTTCAAGTTTAAGGTAGGGAAATTCATTAACATTTATGATTGATGTGACTTGTTTTTTGAATACAAGTTGTGTGCATAAATCCTTAAGACATGTGATTTGAAATGTGAATGTGATAAGTGTGGGTGTGTGAAACGTGATAAGCATACATGTGTGAAACTCCAAAATTAATTATAAAATATCACTTTGCACGGTGTTAAACTATATGTTAGAAATTGCACATTGATTTAAGATTCATGCGGAACGAATCCCCAAATCGTGTACTGGTACGACGGAATATTCGTACATTCTCGTTCAGCACAAGTAGCCTCATAGCATAGGGACTTGTGTATATGTCAAAATAGTTCATTGAACGACTATGGTTAAGGATTCCCATCGGTATATGTGTGGCTCTCAATGCTATATTTATGCATGGGAGAGCTTTAAGTTATTATTTTAAGTCATGTGGAGATATTAAGAGCATGTGAAAATCCGAATTAAGTAAGCAATTCATAACTAAGAAATGAATTTCCGCATATGTATTTGAAATCAGTCTTGTTTCAATTAAGCATCTTGAAAACTCAAATTTACATAAATATGTTTCAGAAATTTGTCTTGGAATCTATGCTTCGAATTTGATATGAATGCTATTGATATTCCCCCTATTGAGCTTAGGCTATTAGCTCACCCTTCGACTATACGTCACAAATACTGAAGTTGATCCGAGCATTGGGGATCTTGGTCGTGAGGACGATCCTGATTATATTCCGGAGGAAGAATCAGAGATTCCTCCTGAAGAGTACTTCCCTTGAGATGTTTAGAAGGGATTGAGAGGGTTTATTTTGAGAAATTATAAGTATGGCTTAGTATGGCAAGCCACTTTTGTTTAGAACTTTAGATCTAGGTAAACATTATATATTAGTTTTTGTGAACCACTATTTAGGTGATGGTCGGTCATCATCGGTAGTTCGTTTCGGTTCTGTCAGACTTATGGGTTACATAAGGATAGAACCGTCATTTCGTTTTGACATATGTATAGAATTGGAAATTATTATTTTTTTTACCATATATGATGTCTCTATCAGCTAAGTTAGAGATATTTGTTTGAATTTCGCATGTGTGAAAGTATCAAGTGTTTCATTTCGGGTATTGTCTTATTGACGATTCGACGGTCCAAGTTTTCAGGGTTTGGAAATCCGGGCTGTCACATACCCCCTAAATATACAATTCAAAACGAGAACCCAAAATAAAGCTCGGGCCCTCACGGTCGAATGATGATGGGAAAGATATGATTGAGAGACCTGAAGAGGAAGCATAGGCTTAGCAAGTTCTAAAATAAATCTCATCTTCACCTCCCTGGCTACTTGAGTTGTTGCTTATAATGCAATCTTTTAATTTACACGATCAAGTAGCAACACTGCGGGACCCCGAGTCGGCAGAAAAGAAAGAGTGGCTCACAGGAGGCCACTCAGAGGCCGACAAATACACCTATGGAAGGCCGATCTAGGAAGCCTCCAAAGGAGGGCTGACAAAAGGTCAATCCACAGAGCCTACTAAAGAGCAACTAGGAAGGAAGCCAGGGAAAATAGCCCAACTCTTTTCTTTAGCTTTCAATCCTCCCATTTACAACATCTCTGGCCCTCCACCTTTATCTCTTCCATCTCTTCCCCCAACATAGTAGCACTTCGAGTGCCACTTTCCATTCCCAACACTGCCCATGCCCAAAAAAACAAACTTCTACCACCTCCCGCTTTAGGACAGAGCACCTGTGGAACAAAATGAATAAGAAGAAAAGACATTAAAATACACTAAAATTCTAAATACCGAAAATTATTACAAGTTCACTAAAATTAAATTAATAAAAATTAAAAGTAAGACCCAAGCTCCTAAGTGGCCATTTATAGACAAAGGCCCCTTATCCATAGTGTGACAAGTGTCTCACTCTCAAACTCCCTCCATCCATCTTAATTTAAACAAGACACCTAGCCCCTTCAAATAAACAAATTCATGACAAACCAAGATGAACCAATAGCCATGAGACATTTACCCCCAAAAGAAAAATAAATTCATAGCAAAATAGATAAGCCAATAGCATTAAGGCGCCTAACAAACCTATTTAACTTGAATCTAAACCCACATATTCCTAACAAGTGTCACCACCACAAAATAAAAGAACAAAACGAAAGCTCAAACCTTAAACAAAACAAGCACATGAGATTCCTCCATCATGACAAAATTAACTCCACCAACCCTAGATAATAAATCATCAACATCAAAAATAAATAATAGCCCGGAACAAGCACTTAAAATGAGAAAATAATCACCCAAAACAAATAAAATAAACTACAAAATAAAACAAAGTACAATAAAAAATGAAAAATAAAAATAAAATAAAATCATACAAAATACAACAAATAAAATCATATAATAATAATTATATGAAAGAGGGAGATTATCCCCCCGCAGTCCCATCGTGACCAAGACACTCCCTGATACCCGCCATTCACTCCACTGTGACAAATAAACCAAAATGAATTAAAAAAAATAATAATAAAATAAAAATAAATTAATAATAATAATAATAATAAAAATCCCATTGCACACTCACATACATGACAAACCATCCCACCGCTATTAGAAAATGAATTGCCCTCCCACTGTCCCACCTTGATACTCTGAGGAAGGGAGACACCAAGAAGGCAACCCGGGAGACTATCCGGACAACACATAAATACCAACAAGAAGGCTTTCAGAGACAAAAGATGGCAAAGTCAACTGACGTGGATGATGTGGGTGGTGTGATTTCACTTACTCCCTGAACTGTAAGGATCCGACCCTCTTTGTAAGGACCCGACCCGATTTTGTACGGACCTGACCTGATTTGTAAGAACCGGACCTGATTTGTAAGGACCCGATAATTTGTTTCTGTGTTTATTTAATGGCCGATATTAAAGTACATTAAACAGGTGGGTCACATCCACTGATAAGCGTGACATTTTTACAGGGCACAAAAATGTGTTAAAAACAATTGACTTTGTTAGATCTGACCATGGAGATCAGACTTGGGCATGTGTGCCATGTGACACTATGACCCATTGGATGGGTTCTGTACCATGTGATCAGATCAGTAAGCACAAACTAATGGTCTGATGGTAAGGCTATGGTCTCAGGATCCGTGGTATGAAGGATTGGAATGAAATTAGATCACCATCATGCGATTCAAGGCAGTCACAATATTTTAGACCTGGATTCCAACCAGTAGTTTGGTTGGCTCCAATAGAGGTACCTCATTAATTGATCCATTGAACATGAAGGTGCGTTAAGATATTCTAGGGACGATTTTGATCTTGAGCTAATATAAATAGAATATATGATAATCATATACTATCCTAATAGCATTTATTTAATATAATAATAATATAATATAATAAGAATAAAAGAAGGGGTTTCTAGGAATTTCTAGAATAGGCGAGTGCTGTGGGCATGGGCTTTGTGCCAGCTACGTGCCAAAACCAAAATAAAGTAAAGAAAAAGAAATAGAAAGAGAGAAGAGAGAGGGAGCCTGAGAATTAACTGAGAGCTAGAGAAGGAAAGAAAAGAAAGAAAGAGAGAGAGAGAGAGAGAGAGAGAGAGAGAGAGAGAGAGAGAGAAAGTGGTCGTTCACGATGACGGCAGACCCTAGCTGCTCATTTTTTTTTAGGCAAGTATATATTCTCATACATTTTGTTTAAACTCTAATTTAGGTTGTATCTATATTAATTTATAGGTTAGAAATCGACATTTGTTAGAAAGCGGACTTTGTTACATCGTGTGTATTTTGACTTGTACATCTATGTGCTGCCTGTTATACCTGTATAAGATGGCTAGTAATTTATTTATGGAATATGTGTATATTGTTTGCTTGAATCTGTTTATGTGTTGATGGATGGATTGATGTGTTGATGTTGTACCTTTTGTGGCATATGAAGAGCTTCATGTGGTCTGATATGTTAGTTTTATAAACACTATATAACAAAAAATTAGCCGAATCAATTACACCTAAAAGTGTAAATAGTTATTATCTGAGTATGTTACACTTGAAAGTGTAAATATTTGTTACCTTAATCAGTGACACCTGAAAATGTTGTGTAAAAAAAAATTTGGTAACTGAATATGTTATACCAGTTACACCTATTTGTGTAAAAATTTGATAACTGAATATGTTATACCGATTATACCTGTTTGTGTAATAATTTGGTACTGAATATGTTATACCGGTTACACCTAATTGTGTTTAAATGTGGTAACTACATATTGTATATCGGGTACACCTGATTGTGTAAAAATTTGGTGATTGAATACGTGATTCCGGTTACACCTAATTGTGTAAACATTTGGTAACTGAATATATTATATCTGTACACCTGATTGTGCAGACATTTGCTAACTGAATTTGTACTATGCTAGACTTGCATGTGTAACATGCATAAATTACATGTGTTATGAGTGGTTAGATCTGTTCTAAGACCGACGGAGTTTTAGGATACACAAATTTATGTGTTCTGACGTTTTCTAATATTTTTGCACTGGATTTGAATACCATAATATCTGAAAGGCAATGAGATGACACCTCTGAGTCTGTAGTGGATAATTGTAAGACCTGGCCAGGTCGTAAATCTAATATCTGCTCTGTTATCTGTTATCTTATCTCAACTAACAACTGAGTTGAGAAAAACACTTGGTATTTGTGCGGTTAGCTATAAAATAAGCCCCAACAACAATAAGTTTGTTGTGGTAGTTTAAGTGTAAATTTCTAAGTTATTTGCTTGATATGAAATTACCTGTCTAGTCTGGAACTATTTGTCTGAATTATCTGTATGGTTTGGGAAACATTAATACCAACCTACGTTCAGTAAAAATATCGGACTGCAAAGTATAGTGATACACAAAATCTGAAATATTGTTAGTGGTAATATCGTTATTTGATCTGAATCTGTGATATGTGCTCTGAGAATTCTGTTAATTGCTCTAAATTTATTATCTGGTCTCTGAGAAAATATAGTATCTTATAGTTGACGATACTGGATTTGTATTGGTATGTGATATTGACTTGTGTACGAGATGTACCCTGTAGTTGACGATACTGGATTTGTATCAGTATGTGATATTGACTTGTGTACGAGATTTATTTGCATTCATATATAGTCATGATGGTAACTGAATTATTTGATTAGTTTGAACAAGAAAAAGAGACGTTAAGACTGACCTTTGCTAATTTGAAATTATCCGCATGTTAGTGGTTTAGTCAATATGTATTAGAATGGTTACTTGCAAAGCATGTGGATTAGATCTTACGATGGTTTAACCACCTTGCAGGTGAAGGAAAAGGATTGGATAAAGATCAATTGACAAAAATTCAGTAGTATTATCTGGCTCAGATCTCTGTGACTGGTACGCAGTATTTAGTTTAATGTATAAGGTAGTGTAACCTATTAAGAAAAGGAAAAATTTCTCTTTTTATCATAAATCTGGTTATCTGGATATCTGATTTTAATCTCTGATTCAAAATTTTTATTCAGATGTAGTGTTTTCTTATGATCTGTCTAGATCACAACTTGAAATCCAGGTGCGTGGATTTGGGGTCGTGACAATGTGGTATAAGAGCTAGAGCGATTAGGGTGTGGACCCATAGGCTAGAGGTACGGTGTGTACCTGCTATCCAGTTGTGATATTATATTTCCTGTGATAACCAGGGAAGGATAGGGAGAATGGTAGCGAAAAAGAAGACTGAGTTTCCTCGCTCAGTGTGTTATAAGTTGGCTAGTCGTTTTGTGCCCCAGGGGGCATATGAGATTATTGATATCACAAGAAACCATAGACGTCATGAAGAATAAACTTTTCCTTCGCCTTCTTAGGTCAACATCTGATGGGTAAAGGAAGTAGTAGCAGATAATTTTTATGATTTTGAACATGACATAGACAATCTAGACTACATCGAAGGCGAGCTGACGGACCCAGGTGATAATGAACAAGATGTTGAGGACCTAAATAATGGAGATAACCTAGAGAACTTAAGCGAAAGAGAGGAGACGTACCCAAGCGAGGATGAAGATGACGTTGAAGACGTCGAGAATATGAATAATGAGTACTCAAGTGAGGAAGACGTCGAAGAAGACATTGAAGAAGTTGATTATAATGAGGAGCACATTATTACAATCTCTAACGATATTGCTTTCGCCTCAGAGACGACCGAGGCAGAATCCTTTGAGCATCAACGTACCGACTAGGCCATTATCAAGCTCAGTTAGAGAAGAACCTTGTAGAATACCGGACTGACATATGAAATTTTAACCACTGATGTTAGTGCAAAGACAAGTAAGGCCTTGAGAATCAGATATAGAGCTATAGCGTTAGGCCCTTTTTGTTAAATTGAGCATAGAAGTAGATGAATGAAACTTTGTACTATTGTAGATATGATCGAATGAAATTTTATACTATGAATACTCTTTTGGTACCAAATATGCTTTTGTAATTACCACGTGATGAATGAACTGAACTGTTTTCTCTTTGTACTTAACTGTGAAATGTGTATAAGTCTTGTGTTGTTTGTATTAAAAATGGATGATTTTGATGTGTGATTGGGTATGGATTGACTCTGTTTATTAGGCTATTGTGAACTGTATTGATATGATTGTTACTATTCATATTCCTAGTCTGTGTGAATTTCATTATAGAGGAAAAGAAAATTCTGTTAGATCGAGTTGGCTTTCTGGTTTACAAGCGACTATCTATGACAAAAATGTGTGTCAAGGCTAGTTAGCCAATATTGTTGATAAGCAAATGAATAAGTTAAGAGTTGAAAATAATCTGATTATTAGGAAAATTTACTGATGTGTTTCTAGATGAGTGATTTGGTCTACCGCCACAGTGCAAAACTGATTGTCCTCTACTTATGAATAAGTGCCCTATCTCGAGACTTGAAGCGTTGTTTGCCCAATTGCATAGTGCATTTGTATTTTTAAAACTTGATATGAGATCGTGATATTATCAGTTGAAAAAAAAAAGAAATTTACTGCTTTCTGTTCCCGCTTTGGTTACTAAGTTTAAAGCAATGCCATTGGGATGGACCAATATACCTGCCGCGTGTATGAATTTTCTGAATCGAGAATTTAAACCATATCTGGAACACTTTAGTGTTGTTATTATTGATGATATCCTAGTTTATTCTCCGTTTCATGCCGATCTTGAACTCCATCTGTGATTAGCGTTACACGTGCTGCGAGAAAATAAATTATTTGATAAAGTGAATAAAAGTGAGTTCTGATTTGAAAAAGTTACTTTTCGAGGCCTTGTGCTATCGAAAGAGAGTGTTGCTATTGACCCCTCTAAAGTAGAAGCTGTATGGGATTGGGACATACTGATGAGTAGTGAAATATGATGATATTTCACCCCTAGATACCTATATTTAGCTATCCGATGAAGGCTATCTGATAAGAATTATTAGATTTGAAGTGTTTCAGGTAAATACAAGCCAAGTGCAGAAAACAGCCCAAGAATTCTGAAAATAATGTCAAAACACTGCAACTTTGGGTCATCGAGAACTTGGTGCGACTTATAGCTCAATTTTGACATTCAAGACAGCCGAATTATGAAATTGTTAAAACACAAAAGTTGTAGATCTTTCTATTAGATTTCCAACGGCGCAAGAATCGCCTCAATCCGAATTCGGGACAGAAAGTTATGGCCAAAATACTGAAGCAGTGTCTGATGTAAAGTTCGGCGGGAATTCACGAAAATCTGGGAGGTCGATGCATCGACCCTATTGGGTCAATTAATCGACCCTAAATTTTCGAGTTGGAACACCTTTGTGGCTGGGAAACTTCGGCTCTATTTAAAGCGGATCAAACACTTCGAAAAAGAAAAATAAAAGAAAGGAAATTAGACAAGAATTAGAGATAGGAATTAGAGGGAGGAATTAGAGGAAATAATTAGAGATTTTTTAGAGAGTTTTTTTTAGAGGATTGTTTATTCATTATTATTTTTGGTTTTAGACTCCTCTGAGCATCTTTTTAAAAGTTCTTCTTTTCTCCTTCTTCTAGGGATTGATTTGGGTAGATTGTACTTAGGATTTGCACTGTCTTTCTTTTACATTCATAGATTGTATTTAGGAAAAGGCATTGTAACCAAAGATTTTTGGAAGAAATAAAAAGAGGAATGGCTTTGAATGAACAAGGAGATCATACACCAAAGATGAGCGGCTAAATCAGTAGATCGGGAAAGATGCGATCCCCAGATAAGTACCCATATTTATGATTAATACCATAGTCTAATGTTTTTATTGTTTTGATCTACACATCACGAGATACGCTATGCTTCTTACATGACTCATACCGCAATGATAGGCTGAGTCATTGTTTTTAGATAGGGTATGCCGGATTGATGATCATACTTTATTTCAAATCATTTTTATGAATGAATGATGGTGATGGTGTGAATGATTCTTTAATGAAATGGGGGTACAAATCTGGGGTAGCATATTTCTTGATCTTATTTAATTATTATTTTAGATTCATCGGTAATTAGTTATTTAGATTAATTTATTTTTCTGCATTTAGGAAAAAGTGATAAATTTTTGGTAAATCGAATCTGCCCCTTGGTACTTCCTTGGGGATGCTTTTAAATCCCTGAAAGAATTAATTAAAAATTCAGATTTCCCTGTGGGTTCGACACCCTTGTTCTTGCCATACTGCAATAGATCTTGTGCACTTGCAAGGGTTACATTTAAAATCGATCACATACCAAGTTCAATAACTGAGATCAGACATTTTTTGGGATTGGTAGGTCCTATCGAGGCTTTATTCAAGACTTTTCTTGTATTGTAGCTCCTTTAACTCAATTGACTCAGAAATATGTGAACCTAGTCTAGAGTAATCGATGTGCAACAAGTTGTCAGGAGTTGAAGAATAGAGTGACGTCTGCGCTAGGGTTCACCATTCCTTCAGGAGGTTAGGGATACAGGATCTGTAGTGATGCATCTCAATTTGGATTAGGCTGTGTGCTGATGCAGTTTCGTCATGTTATGCTTCTAGACAACACAAAGTTCATGAGCAGAACTATCTGATGCATGATCTAGAACTAGTTGCGATCGTGGTTGCCTTACAATTTGAAGGCAGTATTGTATGGGGCTCAAAAGTAGTTGTGTGCGATATTTGTTTGACCAGGAGGAGTTGAATATCCGACAATGGAGATGGATTGATTTTCTGGAATTTGCCTATGATGTCTGAATTGGGACTGTAGAATTCAAAGGGGGAGGCCTAAAATTCCATTTGTAAATCTGATTGGTAGATCTACCATTCGTCAAGAAAGTAAAGAGGCTCAACAGAAGGAGTCTAGACTGACGATACTGGCTTATGTGAGTGCAAGATTTAAGCCATATTTTAATATCCATAAGGACGTTTGTCATGGTAGATTGTGTGTATCTGACATTCCTGACTTGCTTAGTATATTTCAAATTATTTGATTTGATCTATTATCACATTAAAACAGAATACCAAAACCCATAGGCAACTCACAGCCCTTGATATGCCGACATAAAAGTGGAATGATACTATTCCTTAGGAAGAATGAACCGTTGACCTATTGGGCCTAATTGTTTGTTACTGAGATTGTGTGAGGCTCCATGAGATTTCAAAAGCACTTGTCTATGATAAAGATTCACTTTTCACATCGGCGTACTAAAATGGTCTGATTTGTAAGTTTGATACAACAACCGAAGTCATATCCTCGAAGACATGTTGCGGGGTTGTGTGTTGAAGGTCGGATCAATTCATGCCTTTGAGTAGAATTGCATCTAATAATAGCTACCAGGCCAGTATTCAAATGGCACCGTATGAAGCTCTGTATGGTCGACCTTGTTGTTCACCTCTTTGTTAGGACAAGGATGGTGAAAGAAAACTAGTAAGGCTTAAATTTGTGCAAGAAACGACAGAGATGATTCAATGCATTCAAAATTGACTTCAGCCAGTTCAAGGTAGAAATAAAAAAATAAGTACATCGGAACAAGAAGATTTGACTTGTCAAGAGTTATTGGCAAAATCAGTCTGAAAGGGAAGCAATTTGAGAATGAGAAGTATTGTTTAATAGTGAGTCGTAAATTTCGAGGATGAAATTTTATAAGGAGGGGAGGATGTAAGGACCCGACTCGCTTTGTAAGGACCCGACCCGATTTTGTACGGACCCGACCTGATTTATAAGGACCTGATTCTGCATGAGATCGTTTGTCTCTATGTTTATTTAATGGTCGATATTAAAGTACATTAAACAAGTGGGTAACATCCACTGATAAGCGTGACATTTTTACAGGGCACAAAAATGTGTTAAAAACTATTGACTTTGTTAGATCTGACCATGGAGATCAGACTTGGGCATGTATGCCACGTGACACTACGACTCATTTGATGGGCTCGGTACCATGTGATCAGATCAGTAAGAACAAACTAACCATCTGATGGTAAGGCTATGGTCTCAGGATCCGTGGTATGAAGAATTGGAATGAAATTAGAGCACCATCATGTGATTCAATGCAGTCACAATATTTTAGACCTGGATTCCAACCAATAGTTTTGTTGGCGCCAATAGAGCTACCTCATCAATTGACCCATTGAACATGAACGTGCATTAAGATATACTAGGGACGGTTTTGATCTTGAGCTAATATAAATAGAATATATGATAATCATATACTATACTAATAGCATTTATTTAATATAATAATAATATAATATAATATAATATAATAAGAATAAAAGAAGGGGCTTTTGAGTGTTTCTAGAATAGGCGAGTGTTGTGGGCGTGGGCTTTGTGGTAGCTACATGCGAAAACCAAAATAAAGTAAAAAAAAAGAAATAGAAAGAGAGAAGAGAGAGGGAGCCTGAGAAATAACTAAGAGGCAGAGAAAGAAAAGAAAGAAAAAGAAAGAGAAAGAAAGAAAGAGAGGAGAAAAAAAAAAGAGAAAGAAAGAGAGAGAGAGAAAGTGGTCGTTCACAACGACGACAGACCCTATAGTTGCTCGTTTCTTTTGAGGCAAGTACCTATTCTCATAT
Source organism: Chloranthus sessilifolius (assembly GCA_021018995.1). Classification (NCBI taxonomy): domain Eukaryota; kingdom Viridiplantae; phylum Streptophyta; class Magnoliopsida; order Chloranthales; family Chloranthaceae; genus Chloranthus; species Chloranthus sessilifolius. The sequence continues at coordinate 22,799,544 of CM037597.1, read as the reverse complement.
ATTTTATTTAAACTCTGATTCAGGCTGTACCTATATTGATTTATAGGTTAGAAATTGGACTTTGTTATGTCTTGTGTATTTTGACTTGGGCATCTATGTGCTGCCTGTTATACCTGTATAAGATGACTTAAAATTTATTTGTGGAATATGTGTATGTTTTTAGCTTGGATTTGTTTATGTGTTGATGGATGGATTGATGTGATAATGTTGTATCTTCTGAGACATATGAAGAGCTTCATGTGATCTGATATGTTAGTTTTATGAACACTATATAACAGAAAATTAGTCGAATCAGTTATACCTGAAAGTATAAATAGTTATTATCTGAGTATGTTACACGTGAAAGTATAAATATTTGTTACCTGAATCGGTGACACTTGAAAGTGTAGTGTAAAAAAAATTCGATAACTGAATATGTTATACCGGTTACACATGTTTGTATAAAAATTTGGTAACTGAATATGTTATACCGGTTATACCTGTTTGCGTAATAATTTGATACTGAATATATTATACCGGTTACACCTGATTGTGTTTAAATGTGCTAACTGCATATTGTATACTGGGAACACCTGATTGTGTAAAAATTTGGTGATTGAATACGTGATACCGGTTACAACTAACTGTGTAAAAATTTGGTAACTGAATATATTATATCTGTACACTTGATTGTGTAGACATTTGCTAACTGAATCTGTACTATGGTAGACTTGCATGTGTAACATACATAAATTGCATGTGTTATGAGTGGTTAGATGTGTTCTAAGACCGCTGGAGTTTTAGGACATATAAATCTATGTGTTATGACATTTTCTGATATTTCTGCATTGGATTTGAATACCATAATATCTGAAAGGCAATGAGATGATACCTCTGAGTCCATAGTAGACAATTGTAAGACCCTGTCCATGTCGTAAATCTAATATCTGTTCTGTTATCTTTTATCTGATCTCAACTAACAACTGAGTTGAGGAAAGCACTTGATATTCGTGCGGTTAGCTATAAAATAAACCCCAACAGCGATAAGTCTGTTGTGGTAGTTTAAGTATAAATTTCTAAGTTATTTTCGTAATATGGAATTACCTGTCTGATTTATCTGTCTGGTCTGGAATTATTTGTTTGAATTATCTGTATGGCCTGGGAAACGTTAATACCAACCTAAGTTTAGTAAAAACATCGAATTGTAAAGTACAGTGATACACAAAATTCAAAATGTTGTTGTTAGTGGTAATTCTGTTATCTGATCTGAATTTGTGATTTGTGCTCTAAGAATTCTATTAGTTACTCTAAATTTGTTGTTTTGAAAAAAGCAGGGGTACATGAAAAGCACCACAGCAGTTGTCAGATTGGTATGTGATATTGACTTGTGTACGAGATGTACCCTGTAGTTGACGATACTGGATTTGTATCGATATGTGATATTGACTTGTGTACGAGATTTGTTGCAACCACATATAGTCATAATGGTAACTGAATTATTTGATTAGATTGAACAAGAAAAGAGACGTTAAGACTGACCTTTACTAATTTGAAATTAACGACATGTTAGTGATTTAGTCATATGTATTAGAATAGTTACTTGCAAAGCATGTGGATTTGCTCTTACGATAGTTTAACCACCCTGCAGGTGAAGGAAAAGGATTGGAGAAAGATCAATTGACAAAAATTCAGCAGTATTATCTGGCTCAGATCTCTGTGACTGGTATGCAGTGTTTAGTTTAATGTATTAAGGTAGTGTAACCTGTTAAGAAAAGGAAAAATTTCTTTGTTTATCATAAATTTGGTTATTTGGATATCTGGTTTTAATCCCTGATTTGAAATTTTTATTCAGAAGTAGTGTTTTCTTCTTATCTGTCTAGATCACAACTCGAAATTCAGGTGCATGGATTTGGGGTTATGACTTGAACGAGTAAAACCCTCTACCCCTCCAGACACCCTTGTCCCGTCATGTACCCCGCAAATCACTGTCCCATCGCGCACCCATAGGCACACACGACAACATGTCCCATTGTGACAGGATGCGCACATAACCACAACCATTGCAATTCCTAAACTAAACCAAACCAAACCCAGGTCCCATCATGACACAACCCTGCTACCAAGCAAACCAACCATCCCCTTTACATAGCCCAAGATCTGCCAAAGAAAGGAAAACTAACCGAACACCAATGCCCGATCATGTGCTTATAACAATACATGATAATAGTCTCGTCGCAACATCAACAATTGGCAAGTCCCATCACGACACGATCATGATCGTCCCCATCGCCTAACCTGCCATATCACGTAACCAGATGAGGAGACTTAACCAATATCCTATTGCGACGATCAGCATGTCCTATCGCGACAATCATCAAACCGCACCACACCAGCACTCATCGGGCCCTACCATGATAGAAATGGGGAGGGGAGGAATCTCTCTGATGTCCCCTCGTGCCCATCAATCATCAAGTCCCATCGTGAAAACCATGGAGACCACATGCAGGCAACAAGCCCAGACCTCGCAATGGCCCCCTTGCGTCAACAATCATCGGACTCCACCACGATAGAAACGAAATTGGAGAGAAAAACTCTCTAAGGTCCCATCGCATCCCATCATTGCGAGCTATATAAGGACCTTCCGATGACAAATTAGGTAAGTAACATCCCATCACTGACTATCATAGCACGCGATCAGAAGAGAAGCCCACCAATGTCCCATAGCGACGAAGCCGACAGTAAACCTGAACCCCCTAAATGTCTCATCTTGAAAATCATCACATCCCATTGCAAAAGGCCTCCTGTCGGTAATGAATCAGGTACGTATCATCCCCTTACCACTCAATATTCTTGCAAAATAGACTATAGTTAGCTAATGTTAAGTCAAATGTCTTCAAAACCCGTCTCTCCCAATCTGCAAATCACTGTAGTCTTCCCATAAGAGACAATCATCAGTATCCGCGAGAAGGTTAGATGAAGCATCTGGTGTATCGAGCGTCGTCTTGACAACTAAACAAAGGTCGGGTCTACAAATCCCGTACTGATGGATTTGATCAGTGACGTCTTGGAAGCTACGTTTTTCGAAGTTTTATTAAATGGATCTTAAGTTAAAAACTCAATCTTTCAAAAAACCTCTATCTCTTAAACTTTCACTTCTCATCACCCCAATCCGTTCTTTCCCTTAGGAAACCGAACGCCGAGTATACTCAACTTTGAGAAATCACAGATGTCTATTGGAAAGGGACTCCTGACGTGTCACTGGTGTGAGCAATGCTACTCTAGGCCTGACATGACTTGCGAAAGCCTTCACCATCATGTTAGATCATATCATCTGCTCACTTGACCTTGTCTTTGGACATTCGTATAACGCCACCCCGTACCTTGATTGTGTCAATTTCCCTCCGTTTGACTGCAATATGCAACAGGTCGTGATATGCGATGGGATGCCCCTTGCACCCACGGTTGAGGATACACCTCTCGACTACTACAATTTGACCCCCGAATGCTTCCTTTAACTTGCATTGATAGATAAGAAAGCCAAGAACTTCATGTCAGCTCCACGATTGACACTTGTGAGCTCCCAAAGAAACGAGAAGGCACCCTGAAAGGGGGTGCCTACTTCTTTGATGCATCCTTGTTCCACAAGAACGCGTCAGAGAGGGGCATCTGTAAACACTCCATTTTTGCCCTCTCAGAGTATACAAACCCGCTTGGTCAACTTGTGAAGTCATGGGTTGAACACACTTGTGAACTCCCAAAGTAATGGGCAAGGTCGACCCTGCCCATGACTTTCGGAAAGGGGCTCACCCTCTCTGAAGGCCTATAAACCCTAAAAACCCTACATCCGAGCACTATACATCACACAGACAGTGTATAGTGGAGCAATGGGTTGAGATATCAACCCACTTGACTCAGACCCGACCTGTAGACACCCCAATTTTGTCCTCTCAGAGTATACAAACCTATTCGGTCAACCCTTAACCTTGCTCATGACTTTTAGAAAGGGACCAATACTCTCTAAAAGTCCTAAAACCCTGAAAATCCCATAACCTAGGAATTATGCACCATAACAATAGTGTATAGCTAAGCCTCAGGCCCTGTTGATCGAAGGTCAAAGGTCGAGCTAAGACCCTGGCAATATATTCCCGATTTGAAAGCCCAAATGTGAACTTTTTTTATCGGACTTTAGTATTTTAGCAATACTTTGATATGGTAGAATTTATAGGCTTTAAAGTTTCGCAAAAAGGCTTGCCATTTGAAAGTTAGAAAATTGACCAAATTGTAAAAAATTGAATTTTGTTCTTGAACTGAAAAGTTGACTTTTTATTCATTGAAATTTTTTATCCGAGACTATTTTTATTGAATTCAAATGGGGGGTATTTTGTTATTTACATGTAATATCTTAAGTAAATGGACATTTACGTAAATGATATTACATGTAAATATGTATGCCGTTTTGTCCTTACCTGCCTACTAGTCTGTCTATCATGAAATCCCAACACCTAGACCAACCTAACCCGGAAACATTTTCAATTCTGTTCCCTCACCCATGCGCGTAATTAATTGCGCGCTCCGTTAGTCGCACACAACTGGTTCGTATAGGGTCAGACTCCTTCCTTCTGTGGATCGACCTAAGACCCGATTACGCGTTTTGCCCAGTGCGCATAATCGATTGTGCGCCCCACCACCAGCGTGCAAATTTTTTTATTTTTTATTTTTCTCAAAAAAAAAAATTGGATTGCGCGTGCTACACAGGGCGCGCAATTAGTTCCAACCAGGTTGGAACTAGTGTAGACACCCCAATTTTTTCCTCTCGGAGTATACAACTTGTTCGGTCAACCTTTGACCTTGCCTATGACTTTCAGAAGGGACTTACCTTCTCTGAAAGCTTTACAACTCTAATACGAAGACCATATACTGAAACAATAGTATATAGCTGAACACAAGCTAAAACAATATTTCTGTGGCTCAGACCCCACAACCCTGATACGGGGACTATATACTACAACAATAGTATATAGTCGAAGCACAGGCTAAAACAATAGCCTTGTAGTTCGGACCCAACTTAGCCCAAAGGAAGTCCCGAATTATGCACCCACACAAGTGCGCGTAAGTTGATTGTACGCTCCATAGCCGACGGGCAATTGGTCTCATTTGGACTAGGCGATTCTTCCTGTGGGCCGCCTTAGGAGCTGATTCCGCGCCCTGCTCAGCGCGCACAATCAGATCGCACGCCCAATCACTAGTGTGTAATTGGTCCCACTTGGACCAGTTCTTTACTTTTCGTAGACCGCCTTGAGACTCGATTCCGGCCCTCACTAGTGCGCGCAATTGATTATGTACTCAACCACCTGAGCGTAATTGGTTCCCGAGTGAACCTGGGCTCTAGTTCCTAGACCGCTTGAATTCCTCGATTAAGCGCACATGATATGGCACTTAATTGAATTGCACGCACTAAATAGGGCGCGCAATTAGTTCCAATTAGATTAGAACTAGGATACCCGATTGAGCCAGTCAGCCGATCACTTACTAAGTCGGTCACTGACTCAAAGTGATTATGTGCCTGGGATAGGTCGCATAATTCAATTAAATGCGCCAGACAGAGCTTGTAATTGGGTTTGACCGGCTAATTGCGCACCTTTCACAGGGCACGCAATTACCCAAATACCTATAAATAGACCTCCCTACCTCGATTAAAACACACCAATTGTGACAATTCGAATTTTTCCCAACCTGAATTTTTTTGAGATTTTTTTTTTTAATGAACTTAATGGGAAAACCCGGACCGCCAAATCATAGATCACAATCTATACAGAATATTTGGTACATCCACACACATGCGGAAATCAAAACAAATAATACATATGACACAAATAAAATCTCAAGTTCTAATATCCAACATGAACAGTAAACTAAAACAAACCAACAGTGGTGTATAATGCATGCATAATAGCACGAGCGTACCAAGCCCGAACTTACCAAAGTCCACGATGTACTAAATCTACGATCCCGAAATTCTTACCAATCCTCAAGTCCTCAATCCACAAGTTCGGAGTCTTGATAAGTGTTATACCTGTGACGTATAGTCGGGGTGAGCTAACAGTCTAAGCTTAATGGAGAAAACTACTACCAATATATATGTCATCACATGCATAGATTCAAAGACAAGATCAAAATATTTTCATATTCAAAATAGAAACTGAATTCAAAGGCATTTTTTTTTCTATGAGAGTTGAAACTGATGTCAAAGGCATTTTCTTATCAAAACTGAAACTGATTTCAAAGGCAAACTGATTTCAAAGACATTTCCTTATAAAAATCAAAACTGATTTTAAAGACATTTTCTTATTAAAATCGAAACTGATTTCTTATCAAAAGCATTTTCTTATCTTTGATTTACTGAGTTCGAATCACATTCACTTACATGTCTTATCTTTCTTACATAGCTTACTTACATGTCTTACACATTCTTATATAGATTTACTTATATGTCTTACACATTCTTACATAGCTTACAAAATCGATTCACGGATATCCCGCCGTGCTGATTCGATTCACTTACGTGCCTTACATATTCTTACTTAACTTACTTAGTCGATTCACGGATATCCCGTGCATTCAATTCCAGATATCTTTGTCGTGCAGTTGATTCACGGATAACCCATACCACCGTGCCGGTTCGATTCATGGGTTTAACCTCCATGTCGATTCGATTCACGGGTTTAACAGCCGTGCCTGTTCGATTCCGCCCTAGCGGCCCATAGTTTACTTATAATCAGCCCATAGAGGTCTACGGTACACTTTCTAATCTGCCCATAGCGGTCCACTTAAATTTTTTTGAACTTATGGTTCAATTTATTTATTTGATGTTTGATATTTCATTTCAGACTTGATCTTTCTAAAACTTCAGAAAAAAAATGTTTTCGATCCTCCAACTAATTCCAAAACAAAATACATTTTCAGTATTTCAAAATATTTCAAGCAGATGTATGTTCGGTATTTCAAAAGGATAGAAAGCAACATACATTTTGATATCTCAAAAGTTCTAAGGCAAATACACGAATACATATGTCGATATTTCAAAAGATTTCAAAGCAAACATGCATTTGATATTTTAACAAGTCTAAATACAATTCAAATACTTTCAATTTATCACATTTCGAATGATCATATTAAAGCATCTATGACAAATCAAATCGAAATACAATTGTGTATAAAGTTTTTCCCCACCTTAACCTCAAAATTGCACAAAGCCAAGGTAAGTCCTATCGATAGCTTCCTGCCCTCAATCTACATTACAAATATATGACGATGCATCAAGGATGAACTCTAATCACTAATAACTTAGACATATTTAAGTGTTTTCTCAAAATTGAGGCAGAAACGGGAAAATTCGTGCTAACTTAAAATTTTACCCAGCTTCCCACTCAATTTTTACCCTTAAGACACTTGATTTATATAATTGTTAATTCATAAACGTTATAGGGCTAGTTTTTCTCTTTACAACTTCATAAAAATCATATCAATCGGAGTTAGGAGTAAAACGTTATGGCCAAAATACCGAAGTTGTGTTGGCACTTCAGTCGAAACGTGCTAACTTAGAACTTAGCCTAATTTCTAGCTCAATTTTTACCCTCAAAATATTTTATTCATGAGTTGGTCAATTCCCAAAAGTTATAGATCTCTTTATTCTATTTCTTACGCCGCAAGAATCGCATCAATCGGAGTTTGGAGCAAAAAGTTACGGCTAAAATACCGAAGCAGTGTCGGCAAGCTCAGTCAAATTTGATCGATCGATTTTCTAGTAAATTTTCATAATCTCAGGCTTCAGAAAATCGATCGATCGATTTTGACAGACACAGAACCCGACAGGCTTCTTCTTCCTTGGTCCAAATCACCCAAACTCATTTTCAAGCACCCTAATAACCCATAAACCATATCTAAACTGCTTCTAAACTTTTAAATATAAATCTCACCTTCAAATCTCCCGGATGTGATGCCTACGACGCTAGTTCTCGGAAGAAATCGGCACTAAACCCTCTTTTCCTCTGATGATCCAATCCAATCCTTTCTTCGGTCGCAATAACATTGAAATCAATCTTCTTAAGGTACACCGACACAATCGAAAGCTCTCTTGACTTCCGGAAAAGGAAATTGCGAGGAGATCAAATGATTTGGGTTCCTCAAATGAAATCAAGAAGAGGGTTTTGGAGAAGACGAATTCTCTTTCGCCCACGGATCTCAACGACGTTGAAGATCGACGATCTCTTGTGGCACACGATCGAAAGCGAAGAAATTGCGTGGAAGATAAATCACGAATCCGGGGTTTCAGTGTGCAAGTGCTCACGTGAGGAGCAAATTCTCTACACTCATCTTTCTCTATAAACTCATGCAAGGCTATTCAAAGGCAAGTGGCTTGCCAGAAAAACTTTGTCTATTTAACTAAGGCCATGCTCCCATGTGAAGCAAGCATGCACAACTTGTGTGTGAGTCCTTATCCAAGGGCTTGGCTTGGCGTGAAGCTTGCACACCCAAGTTGGTAAATATTATTACTTATCTAAAGGTCCTAATTAAGGTCTAAAGTCGATCCAAATAGTCTGCCCAATTAGTTGGCTCAAATAGTCGGCCCAATTACTTTTAATTATCATAATACCTTATCAATATCTTATCTTAACAAAAAATTTCTCTAGGTTGCACATGTGCACAGTGCATCTTACCAAACATGCACACCAGGCCTATGTGCAACAACACAGATTTACGACACGGATTTTGGGGATCCATTGCTAAAGCTTCTTCATTTTATACTTTTGGGGGTTTATTTAGTGTTAATCGCGTACACTAAAACACATGTATTGATTTGTATCTAAACCTAAAAATGGAACTTAAAGTCCATCAAACAATCGTGCCATCACGCGGTTCGCGTGTTCACTTACACGCCCACATGCGTAGTCACTCTCTACACTAAATCGAACCTCCTAAAAAAATAAAATACTCCTAAAATTCATGGCGTACCGTGTGTACCGTGTCAGACACAAACACCAAATTGGCATATTAACATCCTAAAAATCAGGGATGTTACACCAATTTTCATATCCAAGACTCGAGTTCCTCGCCTCCAAGCTTAGGATTTTGAGACTCTTCCTTCGACGCTTAGCTTCAGGTAATCTTTTAGGTTCTAGTCTCTAGCTTTTTAATTTCTAGTTTCTAGTTCTAATTTGTAGGTTCTAGTTCTTAGCTTTTAGATTCTAATTCTTAATTCTGATTTTAGTTCTTAATCTTCGTCTTAGTCCCTGATTTTTATTCTAGTTCTTACTTTTCATTCGAGTTCCTAATTCTAGTTCTTAATTCTTAAGTTCTAGATTTTACTCCTTAGTTCTTGATCCCTAATCCTTAAAATCTTGAATTTTCAGTTCTAAATCCTTAGGCCATTAATCATCAATCCAAACTCTGCCCTTTCAAAATTGTCAATCCTGCCACTTTATATTTGGCCTATTTTAAAGTATCAAATGAAATTGATTTGATGCGAAATTAGTCACGTTTGAAAGCTTATTGAAGTAGCTTTCCACCGAGAAAAAAAAAGTGCAATTATAACAAGTATCGAAGAAGTTATGGCTAATTTTTAGAAGATGCACAAATAGTGACAGATTTCAAAACTCCTAATTGAATCAGGATTAGTCTCTTTATTATTTTACCTCATAAAATAGGATTCATTTCTTTTATTAGAAATAGGATCAGTTTCCATATTGTTCTAAGACTTTACTTATTGTTCTAGAAGAATTACGAATTAGAGCTACACCGGGATTAAGAATTAGGATATTCTTTTTATTTTAATTAGGAATTAGAGTTACACTAGGACTTCTAGTAAAAGCCTATAAATAGATCCCTACCCCGTAGCCATTCTACACAATTCTCTTTTACACAATTCTCTTCTACACAATTCTCCTCTACATAATTCTCTCTTTTAAGCTTCTTCCTTTTAGAAAATTCTAGTTCTTAATTCTAGTTCAAAATTATAGTTCTAGTTTCTAGTTCTAGTTCTAAATTCTAGTTCTCTTTCTAGTTTCTAGTTCTAGTTCTAAATTTTAGTTCTCTTTCTAGTTTCTAGTTATAGTTCTTAATTTCGGTTCTATTTCATAAGTTCAGTTTTAGTTCCTTAATTTTCAATCTTTTAATCCTCAATTTTCAGTCTAAATTCAGTTTTTAACTCTTCAATATTTATAAAATAATCCTTAGTCACCCGATTTTCCCAAGGGAGCTTACAGAGGGTAATCGGGAATGGGGCCGATCCTCCTTAGCATAACCGGCCGCAACACTTTTTTTTAATTAATTAGATTCCTAGTAGCATTAGAAAACTAAATTAATTAGAGTTATAAGAGTATAAATTAGAGTTAGAATACAATTAGGAAATCAGGTCAATTAGACTCCTAGTAGGATTAGGAGACTAGGTTAATTATACTCCCAGAAGAATCAGAAAACCAAATCAATTAAATTCCTAGTAGGAATAGGAAACCCAAACTAGCTAAACCCCAAGGCAACTCACAACTGCTGACATTGGCAGGCCGACGATTTAGTAAAGGAGTTCAACCTGCAAGCCCCTGCTCCCCTTAAAGCGTGATCAATGATGTATTACAGCATCGATAAACATCTGTAACTAGCGATAGTATCTAAACAGGTATTCTCCATTTAGAACTTGCCTTCCTTTATTTTTCTACATTTAAATATTATCCTTTTATTACTCTAATATATCATTGCTGGCACACATAAATATTTTCCTATTATTATTTTACCGCTTTATTATTCTATCGCTTTCCGCCAGAGTTCATATAGACTGAATTGGGCCACTCTTTGCAGGGGCCGAGAGGAACCTAGAAAAAGCGCGTACTGACAGACTGGCGATCGCGATGGGACTCTTTTTCGCTAAGGTTGCCTTGGTTTTATTAATTTGGTTTTCTATTTCCTTGCTTTATTTAATTTGATTTTTTATTTCCCTCACTTTACTTTATCACTTTTTCCACACACTCACCTACATACTCAGTTTTACAGAAAAATAAAATAATAATAATAAAATAAAATAAAATTTTAAAATGTCTGGCATTAGAAAATTAAACATTAATTACAGTGACCCACCCGCATGGGGCTCCCATAGCGACCCCAAGTATAACGTTAGGCCATCTCCGTGGATTTCCCAGCGTTGTGCTTGGGTAAACATGGTTAGTGAGAGCGAAAAATACCCCTTCGCTTCCCAAAATGCAAGTCACAGCAACAATAGCAAGGCGAGTGACAGCGAGCCAAGATGCACCGTCAGCCAGATCATGGACCTCACGGCCTAAAAGCTAATGAAGGGAGGAGAAGAAGTCGATGCCCTGCGACAAGCCCTAGCCGAGATATACGAAGCCGCCATAGATCAGAAATTGGTTGACGAACGCCAAGTTACCCTGAGAAGCAGAAGAGAAGAAAGGACGCCGACACATAACACGCATACCCTTCGCACCTCCTACGACAACAACCACCGAAGACAATCCTCTCCTGAGGCAACTAGAAAAGACACCACCATAAACATAAACAATCTCCCCTGACTTCTAGATGACTGCATGGCTAAGAGGGAACGCTCAAAATAGTCCTTTGGATTTGACAAATTCTGTCGAGACCTTGACTTCACTGTACCTGTTGGGTTCAAACCACCCAAATTCAACAAATATAATGATATAGGGAACCCGAGACACCACTTGGCCTTGTTCTGCAACGACTGTCGACTAATCCGCACCAATCATGGGCTCTTAATCGACTACTTTCAGAGATCGCTAGAATGAGAGGCCCTTGACTGGTTCGCTACCTTGCCTCTAAAAGAAATAGTGACCTTTGAAGACTTAGATGATAGATTCCTAGACCAATACCAACACTTAACTCACGAAGAAATCAGTATCGTTCACTTGATGCACACAAGACAAGAAGACGATGAAGACTTCGCGACGTTCTCCAACCGCTGGAGAAGACTTGCCGCCCGAATGGGAAATCAAATAAAAGAAAGAGATGCGATAGAAATTGTTATTAGCAATACCCGAGAACCTCTCCAGAGTGTTCTCATCCTAAGCGACTATCATGACTTCGCAAGCCTGTATCAACGCGCTTTACGCATAGAGCATCGCTTGAAGAATGGAGACCTCAATCTCTCCACCCTAACATCCAATGAATCTTCCAATGACCCTAGAACAAACACCCTAAACGAGACTCTAGACTCCGAACAAATCAACATGAATTAAGAACAAAACCAAACAAACCCTCAACGATACCACCCATATGACCAAGCTCAAGATCTATACACAAACCTATACCCTGACCAAAACCAATTACCACACACAAACCAAGATCAACACCCTTACCAACCTTTATACACCAACAAAGTCACAAACCCATACTATGACCAAAACCAGTGCCCCAACGACACGCAAACTAATTCACTCCTGCCCCATTCCACCCGACTAGCCTGATCCGAAGGATTGAACCTCTCTCGGACTATGTCCATACCATACACTCCCAACCAATTAACCTTGCCCCACGTACCTATAAATGAAAATTTACCTTTCGCCCTGAACCGATCACCAAGATCACTGAAATCCAAACTATCACCGAGTCTACCCCTAAACTAACTCAACCCATCACTAAACTCATCGCCAAGCGCAACGCACTTATCTCTGAACCGATTCAACCTACCCTTGAACTCGACAGCCTACCGATAAGCATACCAACCCCCACGATACCTCAGCTGAAACCGAAACCAGCTCTACGACCATTCGCTAAACAAACCCCCTCACCTATCCTGGAAGCAATTCCCAAATTAATCTATCCATATAACACGACACCATTCATACTTAAACCAATCACAAAGATAAACTTTGAACATGAACCCATAATTGAATCAAGACCCTTAATCCAACATACTCTGGAATTAATCCCCGAGCTCGAACACGTTATCAAACACATGATCGAACACATCACCCCACCAACCTTAAACCCGACCCTTGAACTAATCCCTACACCTACTTTAAAACATGAACTCAATAACGAACACTTCACTCCACTTATGTCCGAGTCAACTCTCAAATCAATCACTATGCCCACCTCAGAGCCTAAACTCACTACCACCTCACCAACTTCAAAACAAAATCTCAAACCCAAATCTGTTACCAAACATACCTCCGAACCACCCATTTCACTCACTCCAGAACCAGCCATTGAACCGATCTCAAACCCAACTCACAAATCAATCTCTTCACCTGCCTTAAAACTTGAACTCACCACCGGACTTATCACCTCACCAACTACCAAACTGAACCCCAAACTCAAATCTATTATCAAAATTAAACCTATTATCAAACCTAAACTTATCATCAAACCTAAACCTACTATCAAAACTAAACCTAGTATCGAATCTAAACCTATCCTTGAACATGAACCTATCACCGAACCTAAACACATGATCGAACTTGAACATGTCATCGGACACGAAACCAAACTAATCATTGAACTTAAACCAATCGTCGAACCTAGACCCAAACCTATCATCGACCCTACACCCATCCACAAGCTCGAACCCACCATCAAAGGCATACCCGTCATCAAACTAGAACCCATTGTTAAACCTGAACCTTTCGTCAAACCCGAGCCTGTTATTGAACATGAACCCGTCACTAAAACCAAACATATTCCTACAACACCAACTCCACTCACCTTTGAGCCAATCACCGAACCTATCAAGGAGCCGATCATTTCTCCCACTTTTGAAATCAAACCAGACTTAAATCCTACAAGCCCAATCAACATCCAAATCAATATGCCACCTGATCCTCGAATCCTGCCACAACATGAAATCAATGTCACAACTAAAATGGCTTCTGATCGCCAGATCCAAATCTCCATAGACCTCACGATCAAAACCTTTACGAAACTCCAACCAACAAAACTACTACACCAAACTCTTGACACTAAGCTTCCCCGAAAAATTTTAAACAAAACTTTAAAACAACCTCACAATAAGCCCAAAGTACGCATCAAACAAAACAAGATAACCAAGCAATACTAAATCCCTCCACGCCGAAGAAAGGTCCACCTTGGCCCACACCTTCACGTCTCCTCCTCTTGCTTTACCTTTACCTCATCCTATCCTTACCTTTACAACACTACCATCCTTCTCGACATGCCCCACTCCAACTTCACCTACGAACAACATTCCAATAACCCATAAATAATTCTAGAAAACTCTCCAACAACTCTATGCTCTAGCTCTATGAAATGCCTCACTCCATTGAGAGACTAAAGAAGGTCCCTCCCGACATGGAAACTCCAGCGCCATAAAAGATTTATCGAAAGCATAAATCAAATGACACCACACCTATTTTGACAAATCTCATATCATCCAAAACACAAACTCGAACATGACATCTCTCTCATCCTAGATCAATCAGATCGAGAGGGATCGAGGACCCCAAAGCAGATTATCTAACTGTCACTCCGTCCATTTAACATCGCTCACTAATCGACTTTCTGAGTCAGTCCCTACTTAAGGAACTGATATTGTACCATAACACGATAATAATAATAAAAATAATACAAAAATATACAATATATATATATATATAACATCTATCCAATAATATCTCCGAGTTATAACCCTTACTCGATCGAGAACTTGAAGTTAAGAAGCTAGTGCTAAGAAACAATGCCTGCACAACCACCTCGCCTAGAAGAAATCAAATCCATATGGGAAGTACTTATATTATCTCGGCAACATGCCCATAAAACAGCCACAGGGGAAGGACCTTCTGACCCATGGAATCATAACTCAATGACCATCATGTCTAGTAGCCTAAACAAACATACTTATATACTTATCATCCTCGCAATCATCACAAGGCATTCACCAGTCGTAGGTCATTATCTTTGAAACTATTTTGGGAATCATCTGACTCATTGACCACACTTCCTATTCGGGCAAGTTGATCAAAAAGACTAGTGGATCATAAAACTCTCCTTTTGAAATATAAAAAATACTAGATTCTCATACACTCTCTTCAGCCATTGGAGTCGATGTTAGAGCACAAAAAATGAAAATGTAAGGTTCCATCAAACCTTATAATTCTTGCATTAGCAGGTTGTTTAAATATACATATAGAAAAGAAGCACAATCAAGCGAGAGCAATACGACGAATGAACAGTTAATGAATTTAGGGAAGCATAAGCAAATTATGAGGGCACTCATGGTATTCTTATTAGGAAAGCATAAGCAAACTGCGAGGGCTACCCTGGTGTCTTCACACTACTATATATCGTCGTATGGTGGCGAGAGGGCAAACTCCTGCTAACCATAGAATCTGATGATTTGATGGCGTCGGACTATGACAAAGAGCTCAATTGTAGCACCACATTATCCATCCAAGAAGAAAGTAGTTGACTATTATTTCAGAAATTGGTTGAATAAGAAGCTACCCTTAGATCAATAAATCTTACCTCTTCTTCACCCTTATTTGTTTTCTTTTTAGATAATGAGTCAAATGACTATCAAAATTTCTTTCAGAATAAAACCGAAAACTTTCGAATGGCAAGTGATGCAATCACTCTTTATCTACCATTCACCTCATCCTTGTTGAAAACTATGATACATGATGATCGTTCAGTACTTAAAGAAGCAAGCCTAACATGTGGCCGAAATTATCAATCTACTTCCCATCATGTGACAATCACTCCAGGATATCAGTGAGGCCGATTAAAGTCTCATCGTTAGTTGACACTGGGGCATTTTTTTTTAAGAGCGCTAGCGCCTTGGTAGTGATACTCAAGTCACAAGACTGACACCCCAAACTGGGACATTTTTTATATTTTATTATTCCTTACTTTTCTACCATGGGACCAAAAATATCCGAAATAAGACAAACAAGAAACATACAACAATAAATATAAACAAACGCAATAAACAAAACAACAAATATCACTTCATGTATAACAAAAATTTTACAGCTATCACCGGAGGCATACCTCCTGAACATACAACCCAAAATGAAAACCTAGAACCTAACTTACAACTTAAAACAAACACAAAACCTAGAACGGACACAAACTCAAAACGTGACGCGGGGGCGTCCAATCAAAAGCAATAGAAAAAAGAGGAGAGGATTGGTTGGGTAATACCCTTTCTATCCATTTGGAGGACTTTCCTCTCGCTGTCTTCATCTCTTAACAATAATGAAGGATGTATACTGCCACTCAATCCCAAGACCCCCAAACCACAACAACATCTCTGATTACACCACCATCTGGGACCACTTCAGGTTGAAGAACGCATGAAACAACGAACATTGAAATGACATCACAATTGGATGGTCGGATCACACGATATCACTAAAATACGAAAATCAGGATACTTCGAACTCAGGTCGAACAAAAAATAGAATAAAATAAAAAAGAAGAAAGAAAAATGAAGGAAGCTCGAACATATATAGTCACTTGCCTAATTAAGCGCCAGAAATCCAACGTGTCATCCAATTCCGTGCACATATACTTGCACGGAATTCGAATCACACGCACCGGTCCGTGCGCACAATTAAACTTTCATCCACCCAAAAGTCCCGACGAACCGATCCTGTGCCGGAGACCTTACACGTAATCAAATTACACGCCTATGCTATTGTGCGGAATTTGAAAAGTCACCCGCACTATGGCTGGGTGACGCTCCAATCACGTGCACTGATCAGGGCATGTAATTGGATTACACTCACACACCCAAACGCGCAATTGACCCCCTGATCCTCTCAATCACGCACGCCCAACCAGGTGCGCAATTGAATTAAGTGCCCAGATTCACATGCACAATTCTTGGCTATAACACACTCCTCAAACACGAAACCTACTTCAGATGAAATAAACATATCCCCTCATCAAAAACACTAACAAAACAAACACACAACACGTCCTATCGCAATAAGACACACATAATCACCTTGGACCGATCGCAATTCGATCAAGGATGAGGACGTCTCCCCACAGTCCCATTGCAGCCAAATCACTCTGATGACCAATTGCGAATTAACGTCCCACCGCGATCAAAATTATTCCCTAGAGTTTCATCATGCACTCACAAGTACACGTGGCTATTTTCCAACACCCGTTGCACAAAACAAGCCGTCAACATAAAAAATAAAATAAAATCATCACTCACGGCCCCATCGCCCCCCTCGTGACACAAAGCGAGAAGTAACAGTGACGAAGTAGCCAATTACGCTACTCGTCCCATCACAATCACAATCACAATCACTCTCCCTTGACCCATCGCGTAACCTCACAAGCTGACCAGAGAGAGAGTCGTTGATATCCCATTACAAATCCCTACAATGACACATCTCGTCATAATAAAACACACATATCCAACCGTATCCCAACACCTAAGCTCACTGGCCTAAATCCGCGATGCCCTCGTGCCCCATCGTAACACCAAAACACCACCATGTGATCGAAGGTAGGCTTGACTAATATCCCATCATGGGAAGAAGAAAAGCCAAAAATGAGCCTCCCAAAAATCCCATCGCAAAAGCCAAAGGGCAAATCCTGTCACAATTTCAAGACATCATCTGCCAAAGAGACACTATCATTATCCCATCACGATGTCAAAACAGCCAAAGAGTCATCAGACCAACACCCCATTGCACACTCACAAACATGTCCCGTTGCGATGCAGCTACAATCTGATCTTGTCATATAACCTAAGATCTATTAAAGAAAGAAATAAGCATAGCTTTCCTCATCACATAACCCCCAATGTCCCATCGCCGACTACACTTCCCTGAAATTTTGCAACTCGCTACGGCACATGACCAGAAGGGAAGGCTCATCTAATATCCCATCACAAAGAGCCGAACCTCCCTCCAAATGCCTTACCACAACAATCATCACGTCTCAGCGCGACGACTCCTGAATACCCAATCATGCGACAGTCACTAGACTCCATCATAACCACAACAACACACTCGCTGACAGTAGAGGAGGAAAAACCCTCCACCGTCCCATCGCGCCAATAACCAATGAGCCCCTACCATTACAGAAATTAGAACAGAAGAAAGACTTCTTTGGCGTCCTATCATACCCAACACATACCGAATCCCGTCATGAACATTTCATCAGGTGATCCGAACATCCCATCACATCGGCGACCATCAGCCCCTACTACAACAATCAATGGAAGGGGAGGAACAAACCCTCTAATGCCCCATCACGTGACCCCGCACAATAGACAGAATGAAGGGGAGGGCTAGCCAATGTCCCATTGTAGACCACACCTCTCCAAAATGTCCCATCATGACACTCCCACCGGGATATGAAGCAACACACAGGAAGCCACTTTAACAATGCATAAACACCAAGAAGAAGGCTTTGAGTTCATGCGAAAAAATTCACACGAAAGCTCAGCAGCCTAAGAACCAATAACGCACATTGATACGAATGATATGAGTGATTGTGTGATCTCTCATGCTTCCACCAACAGCTCGAGTCCCCTCAATAACTTCACCTCACTTTTGTCCCATCGCATAACATTGCACATCACATACAAAAAGTAGCTCCAACCAGAAGGAGGAGCCGCCCGTAGTCCCATTGCGACACAACCATGGGAGAAACAGCCAGTTAGTCCCACCCAAGCAAAAGCCTCCTGCCGACAATAAATCAAATAAGTAAACACCTCCTTTTACTCGACTTTCCTTATAAAATATAGTTAGTTAAGATCAAGTAAAAAAGTTTTCAAAACCCGTCTCTCTCGACTCGCGAATCACTGTAGTCCTCCCATAAGAGACAATCGTTAGTATTCTCCGAGAAGGTCAAACGGAGGATCTGACATACCAAGTGTCATTTTGACAACCACATAAATGGTTGGGTCCCTAAATCTCATACCTATAGATCTACTCAGCGACGTCTCGGAAGTCACGTTTTCTGAAGTTTTACAACCGAATTGATCTTAAGTTAAAATCTCCAAATTTCTATATATATATATGTATGTATATACTTTCAAAAGCAAAACATAAATAAATAATAATAAATAGACTTACTATCTATCAAAAATTTACTTATCACCCCAATCCGTTCTTTCCCGTTGGAAATCGAACACTAAATATATTCAACTCTGAGAAATTATAAATGTCCACTGGAAAAGGATGCCTGACGCGCCATTGGTGTGAGCAATGATGCGCTCAATTTGACATGACTTGCGAAAGCCTTCACCATTACATGATATTACATCTTATTATTTGGTCTTTGGACACTCGCATGATGCCCCCCGATACCTCAACTACGTCATTTTTCCACTGTTTGATTGCCCCTTACAGCAAGTCACGCCATGCGATGCCCCTTGCACTCGTAGATGAGGATATGATGATTCTCCTACCATTTGACTGCCCCTTGCAGTAGGTCATGACACCCCTTGCACCTGCTAATTAGGTACGTCGACTTCCCTCGTTGACTGCTACTTGCAGTAGGTCGCGACACGCAAAGGGATGCCCCTCGCATCCATGACATGGAATATGCCTTTCGACAGCTATCATAGGACCCCTGAATGTTCTATTTTAGCTTGTGCTAATAGATAAGAAAGTCAAGCATATCATGTCAGCATCCTCACTCACCCTTTGTGATTTCATAAAAGAAACGAGAAGGCACCCTCGGGAGAGGGTTGTCTACTTCTTCGACGCATTCTTATTTCGAAAGAATGCGCCGAAAAGGGGCATTTGTAGACACTCCAATTTTACCCTCTCAGAGTATACAAACCTGTTCAGTCAACCTTTGACCTTACCTATGACTTTCAAAAGGGACTTACCATCTCTGAAAGCTTTAAAACTCTAATACAGGGATCATATACTAAAATAATAGTATATGACTAAACACAGGCTGAAACAATAGTTATGTGGCTCAGACCCCACAATCCTGATATGAGGACTATATACTGAAACAATAGTATATAGTCTAAGCATAGGCTGAAACAATAGCCTTGTGGTTCAAACCCAACTTAGCTCAGGGAAAGTCCCGAATTACGCGCCCACACAAGTGTGTGCAATTTGATTATACGCCTCATAGTTGGCATGCTATTGGTTCCATTTGGACCAGGCCAATTCTTCCTGTGGGCAGCCTTAGGAGCTGATTCTGCGCCCTGCTCAGCGCACGCAATCAGATCGCATGCCCCATCACCAACGCGCAATTGGTCCAACTTGGACCAGTCCTTACTTTTCGTAGACCGCCTTGAGACTCAATTCCACACCCTCACTAGTGCGCGCAATCGATTACGTGCTCAACCACCCGAGCGTAATTCGTTCTCAAGTGAACCTGGGCTCTAGTTCCCTAGACCGCTTGAATTCATCGATTAAGCGCACATGATATGGTGCTTAATCGAATTGCACGTACTAAATAGGGTGCACAAGTAGTTCCAATGAGACTGGAACTAGGACACCCGACTGAGTCAGTTAGTCGGTCACGCACTGAGTCGGTCACCGACTCAAAGTGATTATGCGCCTGGGATAGGGCGTATAATTTGATTAAGCGCACTAGATAGGGCGCGTAATCGGGTTTGACTGGCTAATTGTGCACCTTCCACAAGACGTGTAATTACCCGAATACATATAAATAGACCTCCCTACCTCGACCAAAACACACCAATTTTCATATCCAAGTCTCGAGTTCCTCGCCTCCAAGCTTAGGATTTCGAGACTCTTCCTCCGACGCTTAGCTTCAGGTAATCTTTTAGGTTCTAGTCTCTAGCTTTTTAATTTTTAGTTTCTAGTTCTAATTTTTAGGTTCTAGTTCTTAGCTTCTAGGTTCTAATTCTTAATTTTGATTCTAGTTCTTAATCTTCGTCCTAGTCCCTGATTTTTATTCTAGTTCTTACTTTTCATTTGAGTTCCTAATTCTAGTTCTTAATTCTTAAGTTCTAGATTTCAGTCCTTAGTTTTTAATCTCTAATCCTTAAAATCTCAAATTCTCAGTTCTTAATCCTTAGGCCATTAATCATCAATCTAAACTCAGCCCTTTCAAAATTATCCTTAGTCATAAAAATAATTTACTATTTTATTCTTCTTTCCCCAACCTTTCTCAATTGTCAATCCTATCACTTTTGTATTTGGCCTATTTTTAAGTATCAAATATAGCCGGTTTGATGCGAAATTGGTCATGTTTGAAAGCTTATTGAAGTAGCCTTCCAACGAGCTAAAAAACATACAATTCTGACAAGTATCGAAGAAGTTATGGTTAGTTTTTGGACGACGCACAAAAAGTGACGGATTTCAAAACTCCTAATTGAATTAGGATTAGTCTCTTTATTATTTTACTTTAGAAAATAGGATTCGTTTCTTTTATTAGAAATATGATCAGTTTCCTTATTTTTCTAAGACTGTACTTTATTGTTTTAGAAGAATTACGAATTAGAGCTACACCAGGATTAAGAATTAGGATATTCTTTTTATTTGAATTAGGAATTCGAGTTACACAAGGACTTCTAGTAAAAGCCTATAAATAGATCCCTACCCCTAGCCATTCTACACAAATCTATTTTACAAAATTCTCTTCTACACAATTCTCCTCTACATAATTCTCTCTTTTAAGCTTCTTCCTTTTAGAAAATTTTATTTCTTAATTCTAGTTCTAAATTCTAGTTCTAGTTCTAAATTCTAGTTCTCTTTCTAGTTTCTAGTTCTAGTTCTAAATTTTGGTTCTCTTTCTAGTTTTTAGTTCTAGTTCTTAATTTTAGTTCTAGTTCATAAGTTCAGTTCTAGTTCCTTAATTTTAGTTCTGATTTTTAGTTTTAAACCCTTAAAATTCTTAATTTTCAATCTTTTAATCCTCAATTTTCAGTCCAAATTCATTTTTTAAATCTTCAATATTTATAAAATAATCCTTAGCCACCCGATTTGGCCAAGGGATCTTGTGGAGGGTACCCGGGAACGGGGCCGATCTGCCTTAGCATAATGGGCTGCAACCCCTTTTTTAAATTAATTAGATTACTAGTAGCATCAGAAAACTAAATTAATTAGAGTTATTAGAGTTAGAATACAATTAGGAAATTAGGTAATTAGACTCATAGTAGGATTAGGAGACTAGGTTAATTAGACTCCTAGAAGAATCAGAGACCAAATCAATTAAACTCCTAGCAGGAATAGAAAAAACAAACTAGCTAAACCCCAAGACAACCCACAGCTGCTGACATTAGCAGGTTGATGATTCAGTAAATGAGTTCAACCTGCAAGGCCCCGCTCCCCTTAAAGGGTGATCAGTGATGTATTGCAGCGTCGATAAACATCTGCAGCTGGTGATCGCATCCATACATGTATTCTCCATTTAGAACTCGCCTTTTTTATTTTTCTACATTTAAATATTATCATTTTATTATTCTAATATATCACTGCAGGCGCCTATAAATATTTTCCTATTATTATTTTACCGCTTTTTTATTCTATCACTTTCCGCCAGAGTCCAAATAGATTGAATTGGGCCACTCTTTTCGGGAACCGAGAGGAACCCAGAAAAAGCACGTACCAACAACTAGGACACCGACTGAACCAGTCAATCGATCATTCCTCCAGTCCGTGACCAAATCAAACTCGATTAAGCGCCCGGGACAGGGCGCGTAATTGGATCTGACCGACTAATTAAGCACCTCCCACAGGGTGCGTAATTACCCGTATACTTATAAATAGACCTCCTTACTACACCAATTGACACATCCAGCAATCGAATTTTTGAGTTCCTCTCTTCCAAGCATAGGGATTTCGAGATTCTCTTTTCTGCGCCCGACTTCAGGTAATCTCTTAAGTTCTAGGTTCTAGTTCTCAATTCCAATTTCTAGTTCTTAACTTCTAGGTTCTAGTTCTTAATTTTGGCCCCAGTTCTTAATTTTCATTCCAGTTCCTAATTCTAGTTCTTAATTCTTAAGTTCTAGATTTTAGTCCTTAGTTCCTGATCCCTAATCTTTAAAATTTCAATTCCTCAATTTTCTCAATGTTTAATCATCAATTCAAACTCGGTCTTTTTTTAAAATTACTCTTAGCCATAAAAAAGAAATTTACTATTTTTTTAATCTCCAAAACTTCTCCCTTTAAGAAAATTCGAGGTTCTCTATGGGGCTTCCAAAAGGGATCGAGCTACCATCTAGACTTCTAGAATTGCAGACTCTTCCCCAGGAGCCCTAGATAGTCAAGCTATTGGCACCAGTCCTTTGGTCCGATTCTCGAAGTAGTATCAAAGGAGGAAGCACTCGGCCCAAAAATAAATCACGTTCCTTAACCTCTCTGATTTTTAAACCTAGCCACCTGATTTGCCAAGAGAGCTTATGGAGGGTACCTAAGAACAGGGCCAATCCTTAGCATAATGGGCCACAACCCTTTTTAAATTAGACTCCCAATGGATTAGGAGACTAGATTAATTAGACTCCTAATAGGATTAGGAGACTAGGTTAATTAGACTCCCAGTAGGATCAGAAGACTAGATTAATTAGATTCTCAGTAGGATTAGGAAACCAAACTAGCTAAACCCCAAGGTAACCCAAAGTTGTTGAAGTTGGCCGGTCGACGTTCAATAAAGGAGTTCAACCTGCACGCCCCCGTTCCTCTTAAAGCATGATCAGTGGCGTGTTACAGCTTCGATAAATATCTGCAGCTGGCGATCGCATCAACCCAGGTATTCTTCATTAAATATTTACCTCTTTAATTTCAGCAATTTAATATTTCATAGTTTATTACTCCATCGCCTTTGCTAGAGTCCACTTGGATCGAATTGGGCCACTTATTTTGGGGACCAAAAGGAACCCAGAAAAAGCCCGTACCAACAGACTGGCGATCGCGATGGGACTCTTTTTCGCTAAGGTTGCCCCGATTTAATTAATATGGTTTTCTATTTTCCTTGCTTTATTTAATTTGGTTTTTTACTTCCTTCACTTTGTCACTTTTTACACACACTCACCTACATACTTAGTTTTACAAATAAAAATAAATAATTTTTTTTTAAAATGTCAGGCATTAGAAAATTAAACATTAATTACAGTAACCCACCCGCATGGGGCTCCCATAACGACCCCGAGTGTAACGTTAGGCCGTCTCCGTGGACAGCCCAACATCGTGCTCAGATAAACATGGTTAGTGAGAGCGAAAAATACCCCTTCGCTCCCTAAAACACAAGTCTAGCAACAGTAGCAGGGTGAGTGACAGTGAGTCAAGAAACACCGTCGGCCAGATTATGGACCTCACGGCCCAAAAGCTAATGAAGGGAGGAGAAGAATCTGATGCCCTGGGACAAGCCCTAGTCGAGATATATGAAGCCGCCATGGATCAGAAGTTGGTTGACGAATGCCAAGTTAACCCCAGAAGCAGGAGAGAAGAAAGGACGCCGACACATAACACGCATACCCTTCGCACCTCCTATGACAGCAACCGTCGAAGACTACCCTCTCCTGAGGCATCTAGAAAAGACACCACCATAAATATAGACGACCTCCCTCGACTTCTAGATGACTACATGGCTAAGAGGGAATGCTCAAAACAGTCCTTTAGATTCAACAAATTTTTCTGAGACATGGACTTCATTGCACCCGTCGGATTCAAACCACCCAAATTCAACAAATATAACAGTACGGGAAACCCGAACCATCACCTGGCATTATTCTATAACAACTGCCTATCGATTCGAACTAATCATGGGCTCCTGATCCATTACTTCCAAAGATCTCCAGAAGGAGAAGCCCTCGATTGGTTTGCCACCCTGCCATTGACTACAATCGAAACTTTTGAAGACTTAGCTGATAGATTCCTAGACCAGTATCAGCACTTGACTCACGAAGAGGTTAGTCTCGTTGACTTGTTATACACAAGAAAAGAGGACGACGAAGACTTCTCGACGTTCACCAACCGTTGGAGAAGGCTCGCCACCCGAATAGGGAATTAAATAAAAGAAAGAGATGCGATGGAAATTGTGATCAACAATACCCGAGAGCCTCTTCAGGACGTCCTCATCCTAAGTGACTACTCTGATTTCTCTAGCCTCTGTGAACGCTCCTCACACATAGAACGTCGAGTGAAGAATGGAGACCTTAATCTCTTCACACTGACATTTAACAACCCTAGAACAAACACCCTAAACAAAGCAATAGACTTCGAACAAATCAACACGAATCAAACAAACCCTCAACCATACCACCCATATGACCATGCTCAAGATCTGTACACAAACCTATACCCTGACCATAACCAATCTCTATACCCCGACCAGGATCAAAACCAATACCCCAATGCCAAGTGAACCAACGTCACCCATTACAACCCGTTATTTGACCAAACTCCATCAAGCCCTCAACACGCATACGATACCGTACAGTCACTCACTCTTTCCCCATTCACCCTGCTAGCCTGATTCGCAGGATTGAATCCCCTTTAGACCATGTCCATACCATCCATTCACGACCAACTAACCCTATCCCACGTTCCTATAAATGTGAAATTACCTTTCACCCTGAACGAGTCACCAAGATCACTAAAATCCGAACTATCATCGAACCCACCCCTAAACTAACTCAACCCATCACCAAACTCATCGCCAAGCTCAACACACTCATCTCTGAACTGACTCAGCCTATCCTTGAATCCAACAAATGAATCAACTCCCACACCTCCTAAACAGACGCCCAAACCAATGACGCAAACTACCCCTGAACAGGCTCATGTGCCAAATCTAGAAGTAATTTTCGAACCAATCAACCGGTATTATACCACGCCATTTATACTTAAACCGGTCACAAAACTAAACTCTGAACCCAAACCCGTAATCTAATGTACCCTTGAAATCACTAGCCCTCTCACTTCCAAATCAACTCTGAAACTAACCCCCAAACCCGAACACATTGTCAAACACATTGCCCCACCAATCTCAAAACCAGTCCCTGAATCAATCCCTACACCTGCTTTAAAACATGAACTCAAGAACAAACACTTCACCCCACTAACCTCAGAACCAGCTCTCGAACCGAAACCCATTTCAAAACCTATACTCACTACCAAACTCGTCACGTCACCAACTTCAAAATGAAACCCGAAATTCGGCTCTGTCACCAAACATACCCCCGAACCATCCATTTCACTCACTCCAAAATCAGTTGTCGAACCGATCTCAGAACCAACTCACAAATCAATCTCTACACTCGTCTTAAAACCTGAACTCACCACTGAACTTATCACCTCACCAACCACGAAACTGAGCCCCAAACCCAAACCTATCACCAAAACAAGACCTATCATCGAACTCAAACCTATCATCAAACCTATACCTGTTATCAAACCCGACGTTGTCACCAAACCTAAATCCACCATCGAACATAAACTTGTCACTAAATCTAAGCCTATCATCAAACTTAAACCAATCATCTAACCTAAACTTATCATTAGAACAATCATCGAAAATGAACCTATCGCCAAGCCTAAACTGCTCACCGAATACGAACCTATCATTGAACCTCAAACTATCGGTGGATCTATGCTATCCTAGAACCTGAACCCGTCATCGGACTCGAACCTATCATCAAACTTGAACCCCTCATCAAACACGAACCCATTGCCAAAACTAAACCTATTACTAAATCTGAACCTATCATTGAACTAATCCCTGCAACTCCAACTCCAATCGCCTTCGAGCCAACTACTAAACCTATCGATAAACTAATCATTCCCCCCACTCTCGAGATCAAATCAAGCTTAGATCTTATGATCCCGATCAATATTCAGATCAACATATCACCTAATCCCAAATCTCACCACAACGAGAAATTGACATCACAACTAAAATCGCTTTTGATCACAAGATCTAAATCTCCATAGACCTCAAGATCAAGACTCTCACCGAGCCCCAACCAGCAATAAAACTGCTACATCAAAAAGTTAACACTAAGCATCCCCGAAAAATTATAAACAAAACTCCAAAGCAACCTCACAATAAACCCAAAGTACGCCTTAAACAAAACAAGCATAATCAAACAAAACTGAACCGCCCCACATGAAGGAAAGGTCCACCTTGGCCTACACCTTCACGTCTCCTCATCTTACTCTACCTTTGCCTTATCCTCTCATTACCTTTACAGCAACACCTTCCCTTTCAACGCATTTTGCTCCAACTTCACCCACAAATAACTTTTCAACAGCCCGCAAGTAACGCTGAACAACTCTACGAGAGGCCTCGCCCCCTCGAAAAACTAAAGAAGATCCATCCCGACAAGGAGGCCCTGGCCATAAAAGATTTATCAAAAGAAGAAGTTAAAAGACATCACACCTATTTCAACAAATCTCACATCAGCCAAAACACAAACCTAAACATAACATCTCTCTCATCCTAGATCAATCAGATCAAGAGGGATCGTGGACCCCAAAACAATATCATCTATCGAATGGTCACTCTGACCATTCAACACGTCCCACCAAGCGGAATTTTTGAGTCAATCCCTTACTTTAGGAACTGATGTTGTATCTTAAAAATAATAATAATAATATATACAAAACAAAAAAATATATACTCAAAAATCAAAGAAATACATAAACTTTTCAAAAAAAAAAAAAAATATATATATATATATATATATATACTTAAAAGCACAAAAAAATATTCTTATACCCAGCAGCATCCATGACCCCAGATTTTGTGGCCAAACCTAAAATTTACTTTGACCAAAAATTCTAAGCTGAGAAGCTAGTGCTAAGAAACAATGCCTACACAATCGCCTCACCTGAATGAAATCAAAGCCCGTGTGGGAAATACTTATATTATCTCAGCAACATGCCCAGGAAACAGCAAGAGGGGAAGGACTTCCTAAACCTCAGAATACTACCCCTAACTTGATCTTCATATCTCGTAGCCTAAATAGACATACTTATATACTTATCATCCTCGTAGTCTTCGTAAGGCATTCGCCGGTTTTTGGTCATTATTCTTTTAAATCATTTTGGGAATCATCTAACTCATTAACCACCTTCCTATTTGGGCAAGTTGATCAAAAGGATTAGTGAATCATGAAACTCCCTTTATGAAATAAAGAAAACTCTGGATTCTCACACACCCCTCCAGCCATTAGAGTTGATGTTAGAGCAGAAAAAATGAAAATGCAAGGTTCCATCAAACCTCATAATTCTTACGTTAGCAGGTTGTTTAAAAAAAAATATAAAAAAGAAGCACAACCGAGCGAGAGCAATACAATGAATGAACAGTCAATGAATTTAGGGAAGCATAAGCAAATTGTGAGGGCATTCCTGGTAGTCTTATTAGGGAAGTATAAGCAAGCCGCGAGAGCATCCCTGACATCTTCACACTACTAGATATCGTCATACGGTGGAGGGAGGAGGATAAAACTCCTACTAACCATAGAATTTGATGATTTGATGGTGCTGAAGCATGACGGAGAGCTCAATTATGACACCGCATTACCCACCCAAGAAAGTAGTTGACTACTATTTCAAAATTGGTTAAATAAGAAGCTACCCTCAGATCAATAAACCTTATCTCTCCTCCACCCTTTATTTTCTCTTCAGACAATGAGTCAAATGACTTTCAAAATCTCTTTCAGAATAAAACTAAAAACTTTCAAATGATAAGCGATGCAATCACACATTACCTACCATTCACCTCAATCCTACTAAAAGCTATGATACATGATGATCATTCAGCACTTACAAAATCGAGCCTGGCACGTGGCCAAAATAATCAAACTACTTCTTAACATGGGACCATTACAAATACACTCCAGGATATCTGTGAGATCGATAAAAGTCCCACTGTCACTTGACACTGGGGCATTTTTTTTAAGAGCGCTAGCACCTTGGTAGTGATACTCAGGTCACGAGACCGACACCCCAACCTGGGGCATTTTTTTTATTTTCAAGTTGTTCCTTATTTTTCTATC
The DNA here is from genome assembly GCA_021018995.1 of Chloranthus sessilifolius. Classification (NCBI taxonomy): domain Eukaryota; kingdom Viridiplantae; phylum Streptophyta; class Magnoliopsida; order Chloranthales; family Chloranthaceae; genus Chloranthus; species Chloranthus sessilifolius. The sequence goes on along the minus strand of CM037597.1, from coordinate 22,770,623 downwards.
ATGAGACCAAAAAAATTTTCAAAACAAGACAAACAAGAAACATACAACAATAAACATGAACAAACATAAATAAAACGAACACAATAAACAAAATACCATTTTATTTATGACAGATTTTATAGCTATCACCAGAGGCATACCTCCTGAACATACAACCCAAAAACAAGACCTAGGACCTGAACATACAACTTAAAACAAACACGAACCCAAAATAGACACAAACCCAAAACATGATGTGCAGAACGTCCACTCAGAAGTAACAGAAAAGTGAGGGGAGGATTGGTTGGGTAACACCCTTTCCATCCATTTGGAGGACTTCCCTCCCGCCATCTTCACCTCCTAACAATAATGAAGGATGTACATCGCACCTCAATCCCAACACCCCCCAAGCCACAACGACAACTCTGATTACACCACCATCCAGGACCACTTCAGGACAAAGAATGTGTGAAACAACAAATATCAAAAGAAATGACATCACAATCGGATGGTCGGATCACGCAATATCACTAAAACACGAAAATCAGGATACTTCAAACTCAGGTCGAACAGAAAATAGAATAAAATAAAAATGAATGAAGAAAAATGAAGAAAACTCAAGCATATATAAACGCTCGACGACTTAAATGCTTGAAATATGGCACGCAATCCAATTAAGTGCAGACGCGACTGCTCGTATTTCGAATTAAACGCCACACTATAAGCGCGCAATTCATCTTCCGTCACCAAGAAAATCTCGACAAACCAATCTAGCTCTAAAGACCTCACGCAAAATCGAATTACACACTTACACTGATGCACAAAATTCCAAAGGTCACCTGCACAATGACATGGTGACACTTCAATCACGCACACTGATAAGAGTGCGTAATTGGATTCCACGCACACACTTTGACGCGAAATTGACCCTTAGAACCTCTCGATCACGCGCTCCCTCCCAAGAATGTAATTGAATTAAGCACCTAGACCAAAACGCACAATTCGCCAGCTATAATGCACTCTTCAAACATGACACGTACTTCGGATGAAATAAACATATGCCTTCAATAAAAACCCTAACAAAACAAATATGCAAAACAACATGTGCTATTGCAATAAGACGCATATATAATCATCTTGACCCATCACAAACCAATTAGGGTGAGGGCATCTCCCCGTAGTTCCATAACATCCAAGTCACCCCCTGATGACCCACTACGAATTAACGTCCCGCTGCGATCGAAATTATTCCCCCAGAGTCCCATCATGTACTCACAAGCACACGTGACAACACATCCTATCACAACCAAACCACTCCCCAACATCCGCTGCATAAAATAATCCAACAAAATAAAATAAAATCATCGCTCATAGTCCCATCGCTAAATATAAAAGCCCCTCACAACACAAAGTGAAAAGTAACAGTGAAAAAGTAGCCAATCACGCTACTCGTCCCATCACGATTAGAATCACTCTCCCTTGTCCCATCATGTGACCTTACACGCCAATCAGAGAAAGAGAGAGAGAGCCATTAATGCCTCATCACATGCCCCATGTCTCATCGTGACGCTAAAGCCCCGCACACCACCAAGGCCCTAGGCAAGTCCCATCACGATCTCAAGACACCATCGTACAACCAAATCTGCCAAAGAAAGACACCATCATTGTCCCATCATGACGTCAAAATAGCCAAGGGGTCATTAGACCAACACCCCATCACATGCTCATAAATACGTCCTGTCGCGATACAACTACAACCTGATCTCGTCATATAACCTAAGATCTATCAAAGAAAGAAATAAACATAGCCTTCTCATCGCATAACCACCAAAGTCCCATCGCTGATTACACTTCCCTAAAATTCTGTTGCAACCTGCTATGGCACACAACCAGAAGGGAAGGCTCATCCAATATCCCATCGCAAAGAGCTGAACCTCCCTCCAAACATCTTACCACGACAATCATCATGTCCCATCGCGACGACTCCCGAATGCCTCGTCACGCAGCAGTCGTCAGACTCCACCACAGCATAAACACATGACTACTGACAAAAGAGGAGAGAAATTTCTCTGATGTTCCACCACATCCAACAAATATTAAGTCCCTTCACAAATATCTCATCAGGCGATCCGGACGTCCCATCACACCGGTGACCATCAGGCCCTACTACAGTAGAAATAATGGAGAGGAAACTCTCTAATGTCCCATCGTGACACCACCACAGTAGTCGGCCAGTCCCATCGCAAGCAAAAGCCTCCCGTCAGCAACAAATTAGATAAATAATCACCCTCTTCTTCTACTCAATATTCCTTGTAAAATATAATTACCTAATATTAAGTTAAATGTTTTCAAAACCCACTCTCAACTCGTGAATCACTGTAGTCCTCCCATAAGAGACAATCATCAGTATTTATTGAGAAGGTCAAATGGAGTATTCGGCATACCAAGTGTTGTCTTAACAACCACACAAACGGTCGGGTCCAAAGATCCCGTTTCGGTGGATCTGCTCAGCGATGTCTCGAAAGCCACGTTTTCCATCATTTTACCACCAAATTGATCTTAAGTTAAAACCCCCAAATTTTCAAAAAAAACTTCTATCTATCAAAATTATATCTCTCCTCAATCCAATCCATTCCTTCCCTTGAGAAACTGAACACTGAGCATACTCAACTATGAGAAATCATAAATATCCACTGGAAAGGGATGCCTGAAGCACCATTGGTGTGAGCGATGACACGCAGGACCTGACATGACTTGCGAAAGCCTTTGCCAATATATTAAATTGCATCTTATTATCCGATCAATTGACCTTGTCTCAGGGCATTTGTATGACGGCCCCCGTTACCACGTTAGCACCATTTTACTCCGGTTTGACTGCTCCTTACAGCAGGTCATGACATGCGATGGGATGCCACTTGCACTCGTGGATCAGGATATGACCACTTCCCCTTTGTCTGACTGCCACTTGCAATAGGTCGCGACATGCGACAGGATGCCACTTGCACCCGCAGATGAGGATATACCTCTCGATTGCATCAATTTCCCCCCATTTGACAGCCCCTTGCAACAGGTCACGACATGCAATGGGATGCCACTTGAACTCACGGATGAGGATATACCTCTCGACATTTACCATTGGGCCCCCGAATGCTACCCTTTAGCTTGGGCTAATAGATAAGAAAGCCAAGCATTTCATGTCAGCTCCCCAACTCACACTTGTGATTTCCCAAAAGAAACAAGAAGGTACCCTCGAAAGAGGGGTGTCTACTTCTTCAACGCATCCTTACTTCTCAAGAACACATCGAAGAGGGGCATCTCTAGACCCCCCAATTTTGCCCTCTCGGAGTATACAAACCTATTCGGTCGACCCTTGACCTTGCCCATGACTTTTGGAAAGGGACCAATCATCTCTAAAAGTCTTAAACCCTTTTGAAATTATGCACCATAATAATAGTATATAACTAAGCCATAGGCCCTGTTGACCGAAGGTCAATGGTGGAGCCAGGACCCTAGTAATATATTCTCCATTTAAAAGCCCAAATGTGAACTTTTTTTATTAGACTTTGGTATTTTAGCAATACTTTGATATGGTAGAATTTATAGGCTTTAAAGTTTCACAAAAAGGCTTACCATTTGAAAGTTAGAAAATTGACCAAATTGTAAAAAATCGGATTTTGTTCTTAAATTGGAAAGTTGACTTTTAATTCATTGAGATTTTTTATCATAAACTATTTTATTGAATTCAAATGGGGGTATTTTGTTATTTACATGTAATATCTTAAGTAAATGGAAATAAAAGAGTTATGACATTTACTTAAATGATATTACATGTAAATATGTATGCTTGTCTGTCCTTACCTGCCTGCTAGTCTGTCTATCCTGAAATCCCAATACCTAGACCAACCCAATCCGAAAACTTTTCCAATTCTACGCCCTCACCCATGCGCGTAATTAATTGCATGCACTGTCAGCCGTGCGCCTAATCAGCCACATAATATACCATTTTATCACTCTAAATTTAGTGATGTCAGACCTTAGTTTGCTACTAATAAGTTACTGATGTACAGATATTAAAGAAAAATAGTTAGAGAACTAAAATATTAATATTCATCAAAATAAACTCTTAAAGCAATAAGAAAGACGATTGAACGAGAAAGACGATTCGTAAAAGTTGAAAGCTAAGAAATTGTGTTCTACGATTAAGAGATGTTGCTGAAGAAAGAAATAGAAAATCATAATTTACGATTCTTCAAAAAGATGTTCAAAGTGGAACCGATATAAAGACGATTACGATCAATCGTTATGGGAAATCGTCCAGAAAATCGTCAACTGTGAGAAAGCTATGAAGATAGGAAATCGTGATTTACAATTTTACAGAATAAAAGCTTATTGTTGCTGTTGATCACATGAGAACTTACATCGTCATGAACCAAATTAGAAGATCTCTTAAAGAAGAAGTCTGGTGAATTACAGATTTGAGAAGATTGACGAAGAAGACTTTTAAAGATATCTACTATTGAAAATAAGGAGAACAATCTGAAAGTACATCAACTATCCAAAGCAAGGAAGATTAAACTTAGCAATTAGAGTTATAATAGGATACTTTTATTTTAGTAGTTTCTTTTATTAAAATTAGGAGTTTTGTAAACCGACCCCTTATGATCTATAAATAAGAGGGCTTGGTATAGGAATTAATCATCAAAGAAATTATTAGCATCAATTGACAACTGAGGTTATATTTTCTTCTGATCATTAGAGTTGTTTAGTTTAGATATCCTAGGTTCCTCGATCACAATTGACGACTGGGATTAAAAGCTGGAAGATTAGAGTAGATATATATAGTTTCTTAGAAGCAATTGACGACTGCGGCAGAGGGGTGAAAGATATAATTTTTATTGCTTTCTAGTTTAAATTTATTTTATTGCAATTTCCTGGTTTGTAAATATATTCAAATTTTAATTTGAATTGACGACTCATGTTAAGGTTTGTAGATTAGTGTAATGGTTTTTATTTTCCATCTTTAATTTTCTAGAGTTTGATTGACGCCCAAATTTCTGGTAGATTAAAGATTAGATTAAATATGTGTTGAAAGATTTTAGTTATTTGATTGACGCCCAAATTCTTGAAGAATGCAATACGATGTAACGATATTTTAAATTTGTAAACATCCGATAGCTGAAGATTGTGATTGACGACCACAATCTAAAGAAGGAGGATTTATGATTTAATAAATCATTCTTTATTCATATTTCTCAAGTAGGTTAGGATCTTAAAAGATAAATATAAGTTTTCAGAAAGTTAATATATACACAATATAAATCATATCCACGTGAGAATGATCCTATGCTAGTATTACAATTTCCATTGTGCACTTGCAATAGGTTAAGACTTAATTAGATACGTACATAAGTAAAGAGCTACCAGTGCCACTGGTTCGTATAGGGCCAGGCTCCTTCCTTCCATGGACTGACCTAAGACCAGATTACGCGCTCTGCCTAGTAAGTGCGCGCCCCACCACCAGTGCGCAATTGGTTCCCAATTTGACTTGATCTCTAATTCCCATGACCGCCCAAACTCCCCTATTAAGTGTATGTAGGAGGGTGCTTTATTGGATTGCGCATGCTACATAGGACGCACAATTAGTTCCAACCAGACTGGAACTAGGACACCGACTGAACCAGTCAACCAGTCATTCCCTGAGTCTGTGACCAACTCAAACTCAATTAAGTGCTCGAGACAGGGTGCGTAATCCAATTAAGCGCACCGGGTAGGGCGCGTAATTGGATCTGACCGGCTAATTACGCACCTCCCACAGGGTGCATAATTACCCGTATACCTATAAATAGACCTCCCTACTACACCAATTGACACATCTAGCAATCGAATTTTCGAATTCTTCTCTTTCAAGCTTAGGGATTTCGAGATTCTCTCTTCTGTGCCAACTTTAGGTAATCTCTTAGGTTCTAGTTTCTAGTTCTTAATTTCTAGTTTCTAGTTCTCAATTTTAGTCTATGGTTCTTAACTTCTAGGTTCTAGTTCTTAATTTTGGCCCCAGTTCTTAATTTTCATTCTAGTTCCTAATTCTAGTTTTTAATTCTTAAGTTCTAGATTTTAGTCTTTAGCTCATGAACCCTAATCATTAAAATTTCAAATCCTCAATTTTCTAACTTTTAATCATCAATTCAAACTCAGTCTTTTTTTAAAATTACTCTTAACCATAAAAAAGTAATTTACTATTTTTTTTCTCTCCGAAACTTCTCCCTTTGAGAAAATTCGTGGTTCTCTCTCGAGCTTCCAAAAGGGGTCGAGCTACCGTCTAAACTTCTAGAATTACAGACTCTTCCCTGGGAGCCCCAGGTAGTCAAGCTAGCGGCACTAGTCCATTAGTCTCGATTCTTGAAGTAGTATCAAAGGAGGAAACACTTGGCCAAAAAATCAATCGGGTTCCTTAACCTCTTTGATTTTTAAATCCAGCCACCCGATTTGCCCAAGGGAGCTTACGGAGGGTACCCGAGAATGGGACCGATCCTCCTTAGCATAACAGGCCACAACCCTTTTTTAATTAGACTCCCAATAGGATTAGGAGAATAGATTCATGAGACTCCTAATAAGATTAGGAGACTAGGTTAATTAGACTCCCAGTAGGATCAAGAGACTAGATTAATTAGACTCCTAGTAGGATTAGGAAACCAAACTAGCTAAACCCCAAGGTAAACAAAGATACTGAAGTTGGCCGACCGACATTCAGTAAAGGAGTTCAACCTACAAGCCCCAGCTCCCTTAAAGAGTGATCAGTGACATATTGCAGCATCGATAAATATCTGTAGGTGAAAATCGTATCAACGCATGTATTCTTCATTTAATATTCACCTCTTTAATTTCAGGAATTTAATATTTCATAATTTATTACTCTATTGCCTTTGGCAGAGTCCACTCAGACCGAATTGGGCCACTTATTCTGGGGACCGAAAGGAACCCAGAAAAAGTGCGTACCAATATGACCCGGCCCAGGAGGTCCCCGAATTACACACTTGGGCACAAGCACGTAATTCGATTGCATGCAATACACTCAACGCACAATTAATCCACTTGAACTAGGGCACAGTCTCCCATCCACTCCTTTAGGTTCCAAATTACGTTCGGCTCTAGACGCGCGTAATCTTATTGCATGCCCATGACTAGGTGCGCAATTGGTCCAACTTGGACTGGAACTCTTAATCCTCAAGACCATCCTGAAAACCCAATTTCGCGCCCCTAACTAGGTGCTCAATTGATTACACACCATGCCACCAACACGTAATTGATCTCCAGTTGGACTTGGTCTCTAATTCTCATGACTGCCCAAATTCATCAATTAAGTGTACATAATTAGGCGCTTAATTGGAATATGCGCACATCACAGGGCTCGTAGTTAGTTCCAAGTGAGTTGGAACTAGGATTCCTAGCTGAGCTAGTCAACCGACCACTTGAGTCCATGACCGACTCAAATTGGATTAAGCGCCTCTGATAGGGGCGCATTCCAATTACACGCTCTGGACAGTGTGCGCAATTGAAATCGGCGCACCAATTACGCACTGGCCACAGGGCGGGTCATCAACCCGATACCTATAAAAAGACCCCCTACCTCACAAATCTCAACAATAACTTTCATAGCAATCTCTCCTCTCTTTTGAGCTTCTTCTTCTTAGAAATTTCGAGGTTCTCCCTGGGGCTCCCAAAGAAAGGAGTTGAGCTATTTTTCTAAACTTCTAGAACCGCAGACTCTTCTCTAGGATCCCCAAGTAGTCAAGCTAGCGACACTGGCTAGCTAGCCCTGACTCTTGAAGGAGTACAGGAAAGATAAGCGCCCTCAGCCTTAGATAAACCTTAGGAGACCCCCACCCTAAGTCTTAGCCTTGAGCTCATTAGGTCTCTAACCTTCTCTAATTTTCTCAACCTTAGCCACCCGATTTGCCCAAGGGAGCTTACGAAGGGTACCCGAGAATGGGGTCGATCCTCCCAAGCATAGAGGGCCACCACTCCCTTTTTAAGTAGGATTAGGAAGCTAGGCTAGATAGACCTTAGGCTATTGTTAGTTGCTGGAATCGGCCAACCGACATTCAATAAAGGAGTCATCCCGCATCTTCCCGTGCGTGATCATTGACGTGTTACAGCGTCGATAAACATTTGCAGTTGGCTATCTCATTAACCAAAATATTTTCCATTTAATATTTGCCTTTTTCTTTTAGCACTTAATATTTTCTAGTTTATCATTCTATCGCCCTTAGCCAGAGTCCACTTGGACCGAATTGGGCCACTTCTTCCAGGGACTGAAAGGAACCCTGAAAAAGCATGTACCAACAACAACCATCATTTCTTGCTCAACAGATGTGGAGCAATTGGGGAGTCGGGTTCCAATCCATCTTGGGGAGGAGTAGAAGTACTCACTCCCTCAATCACCATTGGCTCAAGAGAAGTAGTGGTATCATTAAGATTTTCATCACCAGGTGTGTCTTGATCTTCAGCAATAACTTCGTCAGTCAGGAGAGGAACAGAAGATGTACTGCTTATAGAAAGAGAGGCAGGGATCTTTTCTCTGTTCACTAGATGTACTGCTTATAGAAAGAGAGGCAGGGATCTTTTTTCTGTTCACTAAATTAAAAGTCCTTTTATAGACCACAACATTTAAATCTTCGTCCCTCTTTGTAAGAACCTTTTCATTCGATTCTAGCTTATATCCCAAGTTCATCAGAATATTAGTGATCAGACCTCTAAAACGAAGGTCCAACTTATACTTCTCATATTTTGGTTTGTTCAATTTCTCTCTCACAACATTCATTACCTCTAAGAGGTAAGAGGGTACATCGAACCAGATATAGTTGGCCATCAGATACAAGGCTTTTACAAAGAGGAATCTTCTTTCTGTACCATGGCAGGCTAAATGGATGGTCTTATAGATCAACGCATCCATGAAGTGAAGTGACAAGTTGCGCTCTTTCGAATATTTTCTCATAAACTTTAACTTATCCTTTGGTGGTTTGCCCAAGAGTTTTATTGCCATTTTTACAAAGTCCAGAAGGATAAGAGGTGGTGGCCTTAAAATAGTGGCTTTTGGAATGTCAGGGGACATTTTTGGTCTCTCTAAAGGTGCATTTAGAACGCCAGCAACCATCTTCTTAGTCAGTTGAATGGACAGCCCATCAACGATTGTGGAGAGCATTGGGGAGAGATCCGTGCTACTATTGGTCATCCTTTTATAAAATAATTTCACCAGTCTAGGGTAGAATGGTGTCATTCCAGGCTCTTGGAAATAATTAAGCCTTGCATCCTTAAAGTAATGGATGGCAGCTCTGCTGAATTCTACCTTTTCCCAAAAGTCAACATCCACTACAACCTCAACCCCCACAATATGATGTTTCATTGTGGTTGGGGGCCGATCCAGTAATCTTTTGGTGGATGTTGGCTTTTTACCCTTATCTACTTGTGTGTCCTTATTGGGGGCAGATAAGGTCTCTCCTTTAATTTCCATTCTCCCTTCGGGTAGTTCGCTGATAACTACCCCAACGGACTTAGATTTCTTTTTAGATGCGGCTGATGCTTGAGATTTAACAATGAGGGTAGCAGCCTATGTGTTGTGCCTTTAGGGTGGAGAATGGTTAGAACTATTACCTCCATCTTCTTCTTCCCTCTGCCTTGCAGTTTTGGTTCTTGACATGCTCTATTCTTTTGTCCTGAAACAAAAACATTAAATCGATCAATAATCCAGAATATATATGTCATGCAGAATCAAAAATCTCCACAGGAACCAACTGATTGTAAGTGAGAATCATTACCTTGCTTATTTGTTTTATGATCAAACCCTAATCTCGAACTAGGAGATAAAACATTGATAGGGTTTCAGAGAAGAGGATAAAGTACAAGGTAGGGATAATAAAGAAAACGGTTGGGTTGGACACATGAAATTTTGAAAATGGACGGAAAAGAAGAACGGTTAGTTGGAGAGTTCGAAAATGGGGCCAGCGTATTCTCTCGAATAAGTAGGCCCTAATTTCAGTAATGACCTACTGAATCTGTCATCACATGCATTGTAACCTAGAGTCGACGGTTCGACTCTAGCTTTTCAGCTCTCATACGATCTAACTCTCATACGATTCAAATCGTAATCGTTGCGATTTGACCGTCAAACTTATTACTCGAGCCTTCGTAAATCCATACGACCATTCATAATACACATTTGAGAATTCATTATGATTGGTCATATTTTACTACGATTTGAATCATAAGGTATCTCTGGACAAAATTCCTAAAAATAGAAAAATAATTCACATAATTTACAAAGTTGTGCTACGGATGAGTCGGTAGCTCGACGGGTCCTTGAGGAGCTCGTGGATGTCTCCCCCAAGAACATTTGTTCTCTTGGATTGATAACTATTTGCGCTGGCAATTGACCACTTTCTCTCTTTGCCATTTGAGAAGCTAGTTGGCCAATATGGCCTTCTAACTTCGTGATGGACCGAGTACGTGAGTGTAGTACTTGAGAGAACTAAGCAAGCTGAGATAAGTCTCTCAAATGTTGATGTGATTGTTGTTGTAAATCTCGCAAGATCTGAACAACCATAGCATTGGGTTCATTGTTTTGTGATCTGAACTATGGCTGCATAGTTAGCACTTGTGGTATTTGGTGGAAAGCTTGGGTAGGGAGGTATCATGGCTGCGGAGCAGATGGTGCTAGGTGCGCCTCACTTGTGGAACTATAATTGAATCCTGGGTGGTTCCTCCACGACGAGTTATATGAATTCCCATAGTCTCCCCTTTGGAATGCCATAACTTGTTCTTTTTCAACCGCAACCAAATATAATGGCGCAGCTGGGCACTAGACTATGGCATGGGTTAAGGTCTAGCAAATTGCACAGGCAACTGCAGGTCTTTCCTAGGTATTAGGTTTAGAAGTCATCCATGTCGCAAGTTTTTGCTCCAAGACTTCCACCTTAGCACTGATGTCATTCTATTTCTTTACTTTGTCATTACTGACATCGTAAAGACCTTCCCTTGTGAGAGGGGTGTGGTGAATCATGTCAGGGTTAGACCTAAGCACAGCCTGTTGCTGCTTTGAATTATTAGACATTTTCTCAAACAAATTTAAGGATTGCTGTCCATTTTGGACCATAAAGGCCCATGAAATCCCTTTAGTGTTGATAGGGATCCTCTCGATCAAGCCCATGAAAAGTAGGTAAAGCTTAGAGTGTATTGTGCTTGATTTCAAAGTTTTGACCAACCGCTACCTCTAGTAAAACTATACAAGAGGGCGCAGTCAAGGTGACTGGGATGTAATGCTCCTAAATAGGGCGATCTTTGGCCATCGTTAGAGATTCTCTTTCGAAAGATCGGCTAGAAGCTATGTTCCGTAAGAGAGTTCTCTCAATTTCTGGATCACACTCAAAAAGTTCAGAATTATTAGATCGAGTATGGTGTATACACCAAAAGAGTTATATATTTTTGTGTTTTTAATTTTATTTAATTTTTATTTTAGAAAGCAGAGAGAGAAAATAAATCTGAGCCTCTAGCTTCTATTGTCAGAAGAAGTTTTGAAATTTTCGATCAGCTGTTCCAAATAAACCTACAAAAGATTAAGAAGTGATCAAAGAAAAATAAAAATAGAAAAGAAAAGAGGTTTGAAAGACAAATATTGGCTTTCAGATTTTTTCGCTTCCCCGACAATGGCGCCAAAAACTTAGACAACTCTATGAATTATGCTTTGTCTTAACCTATTGAAAGCACACAACATAAATTATAGCACTAGTATAGGATCGTTCCCACGAGGACGGTAAAAAATCTAGAAAACTTCTATTTGTCTTTAAAAAGAGAAAGAATGGTCCAATTAAACTAAAGTGTAGAAAAATAAATCTAAATCCTCCAACTATCAGATTATGGTCGTCAATCAGTCTCCTTCAGTTCTTGAATATTTACGAAAATTAAAATACCACTACAGTATATCTAAGTCTCTCAGAGTTTGAGCATTAATCAAAATTTAAAATTCTTTCAATATAGATCTATACAAATATGCCAGCTTCCAGAGTTTAGCCGTTAATTAAAAACCAAAAGGCTGAAGATGAAAAAGAAAATACTATTACACTAATCTTTCAAATTCTCAATCTTAATCGTTAATTAAAATAAAAAACTATCAGATATTTACAAAGCAATAATAGCAAGCAGTAAATGACATAAAAATAAATCGAAACTAAATTTGTTCTTCGTCCTCTCAATCTCAGTTGTCAATTATGATTGAGATTTCTCATAAACAAAACTACTATACTTTTGATCTTCTGGAATCTCAACCTCAATTGTCAATTGTTGCTAAGAAACCCTGGATACTTTTTCTGGATGCCGAGCCCTCTTATGTATAACTCATAAGGGGTCGGTTTACATTAGTTGAATCCTAATAAAAGTAAACTACTAAAATAAAAGTTTCCTAATAAAACTAAACTTTCTAATCCTAATTTTCCTTTCTTTCAATAGTAGATGCGCACATAACTCTTTCCTTTATTTCAGCAGCAAAGATCTTCGAAGTTTTCTTTCGCCAATCTTCTCAGATCCGTAGAGTGCAAGGCTTCTATTTTAAGAGTTCTTGCTATTATGTGCATGGCAGTGCAACTCTTCACGTGATCTTTAGTAGCAGTAACACGAGCTTTAATATTCAAAATCGTGAACACGATTTCTCTTCTTTCTTCAGTACAATTTCTAACTTTCAATCGATTGCAAGTCAGCATATTCTCACTTCATGCTTTCCAGTCCAGAGCGTCTTTTGTAGAATCGTAGATATGATTCTTCTTTTTCTTCTTTGGTGTTGCTCTCTCGAGATTATGATCTAAATCGTAGGCTCTCTTTCAATCAACTAACTGATGACTTTGCTACGATTTGGATCGCATTCACGTGCGATCTTCTTTCTACTACTTTTAGAGTTCATTTTGGTAAAGATTAACACTTTTACTCTTTTATGCTTACTGTTCTAAATATTTTCACATCATCATATCATTAGTAGCAAACTGGGGCCTAGCATCACTAAGTTAAGGGTGATAAAATGGTAAATTATGTCGCTAATCAACATACCAAATACCTGGAGACTTATTTGACAATCTCTCTCTTCATATTCGGCCACCAATAATAATTTCGAATATTTTGATGCATCTTCATGCTTCCTGGGTGCACCGAATATCCAAACTTGTGTGCCTTCTCGAGAATCTCATTCTGTAAGGTTGCAACATAGGGAACATACAATCTATCTCGGAAAAGGAGGGTCCCATCACTGCATAATAAAAAGTCTGGTATAGGGCCTTTGGCTAACTGTCCCATAATCTTCGAAACTTCGAGATCTAGGGGCTGCTTGATTTTAATATGGTCAACAAAGGTAGGCTTGACCATCATACTAGCTAGGCATACTCCTTCAGTAATTTTGTCAAGTCGCACATCCAACTGAGTAATCTCATCTAGCGGCTTCCAAGCTTTCAAACGCGCTAGTAGTCCTGAGGATTTCCGACTTAGTGCGTCAACAACTACATTTGCTTTACCCGGATGGTGATTAATGGAACAATCGTAGTCCTTCATATACTCCATCCATCGTCTCTACCTCAAGTTCAGATCTTTCTAAGAAAATAAGTATTTGAGGCTCTTGTGTTATGTATAGATCTTAAAAGTCTCACCATATAGATAGTGCTGCAAAATTTTAAGTGCAAAGATGACTGCGGCCAACTCAAGATCATGAACCAGATAGTTCTTCTCATGCGGCTTCAATTGTCTCAAACCGTAGGCAATGGCTCCCTTACATTACTCCAACAGACATCCAAATCCCTGACACTAAGTATCTGTGTAAACTTCATAATCACCAGGTCCATAAGGTAAAGTGAGTATGGGGGCTGTCATGAGCTTCTGCTTTAGTAAGTTAAAATTCTACTCACACTAATCGGTCTACACAAATTTATTGTTCTTATAAACAGTATAGTAAGTGGCAGTGTCAAATGAGAGAATCCCTCTACAAATTTATGGTAATATCCGACGAAATCGAGGAAACTTCTCACTTCGGTGACATTCTTCGGTGTTTGCCAATTCACAACAACTTCAACCTTCGATGGACCCACATAAATCCCTACGGCGGAAATTACATGACCCCAGAAAGATACCTTCTCAAGCCAAAACTCATACGTTCTCAATTTTGTGTACAACCTATGCTCACGGAGAGTCTATAGCACAATATGAAGGTCGTCCTTATGAGCTTCTTTCGTGCGAGAATAAATAAGGACATCATCGATAAACATAAGGACAAATTTATCAAGAAACTCTTTGAATACATGGTTCATCAGATCCATAAACACGGTAGGCGCATTTGTGAGTCTGAAGGGTATAACAAGGAACTCGTAGTCTTCGGAATATCCTCTGCTTTGACTTTCAATTGATGATATCTAGACCTAAAATCTATCTTTGAAAAGTATGTAGCACCCTATAGCTGATCAAATAGGTTATCGATACAAGGAAGAGGGTATCAATTTTTCACAGTGACATTATTCAGCTGGCAGTAGTAAATACAGAGTCTCTTTAAGCCATCTTTCTTTTTTACGAATAAGATCGGTGCTCTCCATGATGACTCACGATGGCAGATAAATCCATTATAAAAAAATTCTCGCAATTGAATCTCTAACTCTTTCAATTCTGCTAGTGACATTCGGTACGAAACTTTCACAATTGATAGGGTACCAGGCACAAGATCAATCTTGAACTCTACATTTCGGTCAGCTAGAAGCCCTGGTAAATCTTTCAAAAAAATATTGATGAATTCCCTAATGATGGGAATAACTGAGGGGTCTGCTTTCTCATCACGTTCAGCGTCGAGTGTAGCAAGTAGGGCTGCTCCTCCCCTTTTAATTCCATGGAATTTGAATGAGGGGTTCCCAATTGTTCGAAAGATGACTACTTTAGAAAAGCAATCAACTGAGGCATGATAAGCCGCTAACCAATCCGTGCCGAGGATTATATCAAAATGTTATAATCCGAGTTCCACAAGATCTGCGGGTAACTCATGTGTCCCAATTACAAAAATCATAGCCTTACAAACTTTAGATGCCACCATCACTTCTCCTGACGGCGTAGAAATTGAAAGCGTACTATCCAGTGGTACGAGCTTAGCTCCGATTTCAGAAATGAAGCTCGGTGTAATCAATGAGTAGGTCGATCCAGAATCGATCAAAATCCAAGCACGACAACCGGACGAATCAATAGGTTTAGAAACTTTCATAGTTCCTGAATTATATAAGGGTTTTCACATGATCTAAGTTGTAACACGGCATAGCATTTCTAAAGAATGTAATAAAATAAAGTTGTACATCAAACAAGTCATTCAAGCAATCGAAAAGAAATAAAGCTTAAGGAAAATAAGACAAAGTGAAATTCGTACCCTACGACCTCATCGGTAGCCAAGGCATCCTTATGTGACATGGCAAAAACTCGGTCTTGCGCTTGAGGTTACTACTGCTGCGATCCTCTCTGAGGAATATCCGTGGTAGGGTCCTGCTCTAGTGTTTGTGCTATTTATGTTGTTCTAATTAAGTCTTAACCTATTTCAAGCCCACAATAGAAATTGTAATGCTAGTATAGGATCATTCCCATAAGGAAGTGATTTATCTTTGTATTTCTAGTTTCTGAAAACTTATATTTATCTTTAAGGTTCTAAACTATTTGAGAAATTTGAATAAAAGAATAATTTTTTAAACTAAAGTATAAAAAATAAATCCTAATCTTCAAACTTCTGGATCCTGGTCATCAATCAGTCTCCTTCTATTCTCAGATATTTATGAAATTAAATTACCGTTACACCATATATCAAGTCTCCTAGCGTTGGTCATCAATCAAAACTAAAATCATATAAATACAGATTTAATCTAATCAATAATATCCTAAAACTTGGGCGTTAATCAAATTCGAGAAAATTGAAGATGGAAAAGTAAAACCGTTACACTAATCTGCAAATCTCAATCTGAGTTGGCAATTCAAATCAAAACTTCGAGATGTTTACAAAGCAGTAAATTGCAATAAAAATAAATCTAAACTAGAAAGCAAAGTAAAATCATCCAAAGGGTTGATCTTTCAGCTTCCTCAGCCTTGGTTGTCAGGCAAGACCTTAGAGAACTGTGAACAATTTTACTTGATAAATCTAATGTACAATGGTGATCGGAAGAAAACCCAAACCTCAGTCGTCACTTGATTCTAAGAATTCCTTCGATGAAATTATTCCTATGCTGAGCTCTCTTATTTATAGATCATAAAGAGTCGGTTTACAGTGTTCTAATCCTAATAAAAGAAACTACTAAAAATAAAAGATTCCTAATATAACTCTAATTCTAATCCTATCTTTCCTTGCTTTGAATAGTTGATGCGCTTTCGGGCTTTCTCCTTAATTTTAACAACCGAGATCTTTAGGAGTCTTTCTCAAGAATCAAAATTTTGGGTAAAATTTTGATTTCAGACATGACCGAAACCAAAAATTTGGACTGAAATTTCGGCCAAAAACCAAAAATTTGGCCAAAATTTTGAGTCCCATACAAAATATGATTGAAATTTTGATCCTTGGTCTTTCTTCATCAATCTTCTCAGATCCGTGATTCACCAAACTTCTAATTTAAGAGTTCTACTTTGGTGCATGGCGGTGTAGAGCTTCAAATGATCAGCAACAATGAGAAGCTTACTTCTGTAAAATTGTAAATCACGATTCTCTTCTTTACAACTTTCTCTCTGTACGATTCTATATTACGATCGATCACTTTCTTTTATATCGCCTTTTTGCTTTGAACATTTTTTAAACAATCGTAAATTATGATTTCTCATTTCTTTCTTTAGCTTCGTTCAATTGTAAAGTATGATTTCTTACTTTTCAGTAACGTCGAATCGTCTTTTACATTCAATCGTTTTCCTTATTGCCTTTTGAGTTCATTTCAATGAATATTAATACTTTGGTTATCTTTTACTGATTATCTTTAATATATGCACATCATTAGCTTGTTAGTAGCAAACTGGGGTCTAGCAATACTAAGTTAAGGGTGGTGATAAAATGGTATATTTTGTGATTGATCATCTGGGCAATCTCGAACAAAGTGTTCCATATTCTTACATTGGAAACACACACTCATCTGCAGTAAGCATTCACCCGGCTTGTGGCTCTTACTGCACTTGGCACATGTTTCATATCAAACATAAGGGAAAAAGTACTCGTACAGGCCGTTACCTTCTGATACTGAGTTGGAGCATTGTTGGAGTATGTCGTAGTTACAACACCTCTCTCAGCAGGTTGGGTTGTAGTCGTCCCTGGATGAGTGTAACCAAATGAAGGTGCAAATCTCTAGTAACCGGAGATGGGGAGCGGCTCTCTGAACTGGACGAATATGATGGTACGTCATAAATCGTTGTTGTCTCTGTACCGACGCAAGTCGAGAAGGAGGTGCTCTTGGAATAAGGGATGAAGAGCCTTCTCGAGTCAGTTTACCCCTCTGAGCTATCTGGCGGGCTACATGTTGAGCATGCATTTCCTCATTTTCCTGCTCCTGAATATGAGCTCGTTCTACAAGTTCTCCATATGTTGAAATTTTCATCGCAGCGATTTTACTCCTGATAACGGGGTTGAGCCCTTTCTGAAAATGGTAGCATTTTTCGGCTTCATCAGCTACCCACATAGAGTCGAATCAGGAGAGCCAATCAAACTTTACCTCGTACTCGATCACGAACATGGTTCCTTGCTGTAATGCTAAGTGATCAGTCACATAATTTACCATTTTATCACCCTTAACTTAGTGATGTTAGGCCATAGTTTGCTACTAAGGAGTTACTGATGTGCAGATATTAGAGATAAGCAATAAATTAGAGCCTAAGTGTTAATCTTTGTCAAAATGAACTCAAAAGGCAATAAGAAAAATGATTGAGCGAAAAAGACGATTTGCCACTACTGAAAGTCAGAATATCGTAATTTATGATTCTTCAAAAGAGATAAAAAGAGAAAAGTGATAAAGCGTAATCCAGGGAATAGTCAACTATGAGAAAGTCTTCTGAAAATAGAAAATTGTGATTTACGATTTTCCAGAAAAGAAGCCATAAAGAAAGAAATCGTTATTTACGATTTTCCAAAAATAGGAGCTTTCCTACTATTATTTCTGTTACTGATCACGTGAGAACTATCACCGTCATATCCATAATTAGAAAGACTACTGCAGTTAGAAGTCTGATGAACCACGGATCTGAGAAGATTGATAAAGATCAAAATCAGAATGACTGTTGCTGCTCAATAAAGAATATTCTAGAAGCGCATCAACTAAAGAAAGAAAGGAAAGATAAAATTAGGAATTAGAGTTATATTAGGATACTTTTATTTTTAGTAGTTTCTTTTATTAGAATTAGATCTTTGTAAATCGACCCCTTATGATCTATAAATAAGAGGGCTCGGCATAGGAATAAGCATCGAAGTATTTCAGCATCAATTGACGCCTGAGGTTAGATTTTCTTTCGGTCAAATTAGTGTATACTAGTTAGAGTAGATTAGATATCAGAGGTTTCTCAAGAGCAATTGACGACTGCAATTGAGTGCTGAAGATAAGTGTAGATATCTATAATTTCTCAGGAGCAATTGACGACTGCGGCTGAGGGGTGAAGGATATATTTTACTTTGCTTTCTAGTTTAGAATTTATTTGCTTTGTAAACATCTCCAAGTTTTAATTTGAATTGACGACTCAAGTTAGAATTTGCAGATTAGTGTAATAGTTTTTACTTTTCCATCTTCAGTTTGTTAGAGTTTGATTGACGCCTAAATTTCTGGTTGATTGTTGATTAGATTAAATCTGTATTGATAGGATCTTATACTTGATTGACGATCAATGCTAGGAGCCTAGAAATATGGTGTAACGGTACTATTTATTTTCATAAATATCCGAAAGCTAAAGATTAAGATTGAAGACCTTAATCTTAAGGAGGATTAGGATTTATTTTCATGCACATTAGTTTAGAAAAGTATTCTTTTATTCATATTTCTTCAGTAGATTAGGAAATTTTAAAGATAAATAGAAGTTTTTAAGATAGGGATTTAGATAGAAGATATGAACTAGGAATTAATAAGATAATGAACTTCCTCGTGGGAACGATCCTATGCTAGTACTATAATTTCCATTGTGCACTTGCAATAGGTTAAGACTTGAATTTAATATAATTATAATACATAATAACAACCAAGCCAAGTTTTTAGCGTCGTTGCCGGGGAAGTGGATTTATCTAATTCTTTCAAGTTTTATCTAATATTTTTATCCTTTTAGAAACTAATATTTATCTTTCTCTTTTTATATTTTTTTATATTTTTATTTTACACTAATCACTTCTTAAGCTTTTGCAGGTTTATTCGGAGTAACAGATCATAGCTTTAACACTTTTGTTGGCCACAAAGACTAGAGGCTCAGATTAGTTTCTCTCCCTGCTTTCATATATATATATATATATATATATATATATATATATATAACCAGTTTTAAAATATGCAAGGCCACTATTACCCAGCGTGGCCAAGCTATCAGTCAACTTATGACCCCTAAAAGTACTCACCTACCCCTGAGCAATTCCTCATTGCTCAAAGGGGAAGTCCTGAGAACTTCTATAACCATCCGTGGGGAAACCATTATGATTTTCCAGGGATAACCTAGCAAGACTACCCTTATGCATATCAGTAATACTCCTATAATTTTCAGCCAATATATGCCACAGATCAATTTTCTAACCAACAATCTGTCGCAGATGATGATGCCTCTATTATTCAGATTCTTCAATTGCAGCAACACGCGCCCCAACGCTTTAAAGAGTTATCTCAACTTTCCCAAATTTCCCAAGACTTATATTCATGTTCCCAGACTATTGCAAACTTAGGAACTAAAATTGAACAAATTGCTACACAATGGGAGGAAACCTGGAATAATGATGAATTATCACTATCGGCGATCAACTTAGGGGGAAAATTGAGTGATGAGGGGGTAAACAACCCTACACCCCATGCCCAAGTTGTTCAAAATTTAAAATGTAGTAAGGTTGTAGATAACAAAGTAGAGATGCCTAAACCAATAGACAACCTTGAACCTCAGAAAAAGGAAAACAAAGTTACATAGGAAACCTCACCGCCAGAAACACAAAAAAATTAGAAAATAAAAAAGGAAATGATGGCGCACCCACACCTGTAATTGAGGTTTCCTACGTACCAAAGTTACCATTCCCTAACGCCTTTGGTACACCATCACCTTTTAGTAAAAATCTAAAAAAACTAGAGGAACTCATAGAAATCTTTAAGGAAGTAAAGATTAATCTACCTCTATTAGAAGTAATCAAGTAAGTCCCTGCCAATGCACGATTTTTGAAAGAGATGTGCACACAAAAATGAAAATGGTGAACCA
Organism: Chloranthus sessilifolius; assembly: GCA_021018995.1. Taxonomy (NCBI): domain Eukaryota; kingdom Viridiplantae; phylum Streptophyta; class Magnoliopsida; order Chloranthales; family Chloranthaceae; genus Chloranthus; species Chloranthus sessilifolius. The sequence continues at coordinate 22,750,211 of CM037597.1, read as the reverse complement.
ACGTCTCGCAAAAAGTTTTCTTAATTGAGCAAGTGAGTTCCGTCTTACAATCTAGGACTCCTCCCAAGCTTAAAGATCCTGGAGTTCCTACGATCCCTTGTATAATAGGAAGCCACGCTATCAACAAAGCACTCCTGGATCTGAGAGCGAGCGTAAATTTACTACCACACTCTGTCTATGAAAAACTAGAACTAGGAGAAATGAGACCTACCTCGGTAACTCTTCACTTAGCCGATAGATCGGAAAGAAGGCCAGTAGGAGTAATTAAAGATGTTATGGTTTGTAACATCCTCGAAAATTTGACTTTAAATAGTGACCTCGGGATGCATGCCCGATTGGTCGTAGGTTTGACCAAGTAGAAGTCAACTTAATGACTTAGATTAAATTAAGTCAGATATGAATGTACTAGTGAGAGTGAGCTGGTATGTCATCTTTGAGGGTCACATATACCTATTATTGGTATAGGCGCTTTACACCAAAGCTAAAGTTGAGTTAAAAGGGTTTAAACAACTAAGAGAATTCATTTCTCTTTTAGTTTGGTTGGTAGAGAGTTAAGAAGAGAGAGAGAGAGAGAGAGAGAGAGAGTAAGAGGTGGAGTAAATGCAAAAGGAGTTGTGTGGATTGAGAATTTAAGAAGGGTTGAGCAATTACACTGGATCTTACGCGTAGTAGTTCATTGGAGTCGGAGCTAGGAGCCTTAGATTTGAACCAAGCCATAGAATCAATCTAGAGATTGATTTAAGGTATGAACGCTTTTAGAATTTCAATGAGTATAAGGTTATGGTTAGATTGGTTAAATGTCAAATTAAAGAAGTAGAAAAAGAATGGGAAAATAGTAAGGAAGAAATCTAGAAGAAATGCCCGCAAAGGGCTGCATTTCTGACCAAATCGATTGATCAATTTGGATAATCGATCAATCGATTTTGACCTAGAAGTTAGCTGAGCAAAGATGCCCGAAACCAATTGATCAATCAATTTTAGAATTTTGATTAATCGATTAATCGTCTTAGCACTCCCAATGACCGAAAAAACAGAGCTTGAGAAAACCGATTGATCGATTTGAGAAATCGATCAATCGATTTTGGAATTTTGATTAATCAATTTGGGATCAATTAATCGATTTTGAGAGTTCGATTGATCGATTTTGGAGATCAATCAATCGATTTGGACAGTTTCTGTTGACTTTTATTTTAGACTTTGAGGTTCAAGGAGGGTCTTGTACCTTCTTTATTGCATCTTTCTTGATGCTTTGCTTGTGCTATAGTATACCATAGGTGGTACGAGTGAGTGCAAGCAAGGGGAACTACGTTGGACCTTGATGCTTGGAGAGTCAAAAACGTGAGGTAGGGAACACCTTGAACATGTATTTTAATAGCAAGAGCATGTATGTAGTGATATAGAAATGAGTAATTGTGCATCTAAAATATAAATACTAAGTGTGTGTGTGTGTGAACACAAGGTAAAGTAAAATGAGCATGTTATGTCCCCAGGGGATGTGAATGTGATAAAGGCATCTGTGTGATGCATTGAGTTGAATACCCCGGGAATGTATGCGAAAAGGTAAAGCAAAGTGAATGAGATTGATGAGGCCTAATCTACTATAATTAGCACAATCACACGGTGAATAACTATATATAGTGCACTATGATATTTAAGGTTTGGAGAATACCCCACCGACGTGGCGGGATACCCACGACTGACTCGGCAGGATATCCGTGACCGGTACGGCGGCCAATCCGTACACCAGTTGGACATCCCAGAGATGTAGTTATATTGAGAATAGACCTCGTCGCCTATGAGAAAGGGACCTGGGTAATATTGAATAAATGAAAATGGATATGAAAATGGTTTGATTAGATGACGATGGAGGGTATTCCATTTGGTGCCTGACTCTATAGTAAATTGGGAAATATTTAAGTTATGATTTAAGTCTTTAGGCCGAATCATTGTCTTATATGAGCAAAATGAAAATAAATGAAACATGTAAAATAATAGTAACCTACAGTGTATCTTTTCAGTCATTTAAATTATTTTCCAGTTAATTCATTGATACATCATGCTGCTAAATATCATGGAATATATGTGAGAGATTAACTTATATGTTCATTTTAATTGTTTCCCTATTGAGCTAGGATGTAGCTCACCCTTTAGACTATACGTCACAGGTCTCATGCTTACGGCTACTACTGCTTCTAGAGGCATAGATCCGGAGGATTCGGATTATGTACTCGGAGAGGATTTTGATCTCCCTCCTGAGGACTTCTTCTAGAGACCCCTGCATACTTTAATTCATTTTGAGAGCATGATTGTACGGCTTGGTATGTCAAGCCCTTTTAAGAAAAATATAATTTTACACTGATATATTCTTTTGGCGAACCATCTGGGGTGACCTTGTTATATCACTGATGGTTCGGGCCAATTTTTCTGCTCATGCAGTGGCATGGGGTTAGAACTATCTTTTGAGCTCTTACTATAATATATCATTAATGCATGGCGATTTAGTTTGATTCAGTTCTTATGATTTATTTTCTTCGTTGTTGCTTGGCTATACCAATGTTTCGAGCAGGATTATGGGGCAAGCCTTGAGGGTCGTGCTGATGGGACGGGTTTCAGGGAGCCAAAATTTAGGCTGTTACAGTTGGTATCAAAGCAGTTTCTTCTAGAAATTCTGATAATTCTTATTTTGTCAGAGCATAGGGACTTCTGCTAATAAAACTTTAGTTTCATGTGCAGACCGTTATGTCTTCTAGAGGAAGAGGCGGACCCAGGGGCGGTCACGATAGAAACTTACGTAGTAGAGATGATTTCATCTCGACTACGAATAGAGTACCGATGGGAAGTAGAGGAGCTTCAAGAAGTGGTAGCCAAGAGGACCAAGATCAGGAAGAGAGCCGAGAAAGAGACCGTCAGGATAGAGAGTAGAGAGAACAAGAAAGAATAAGAGAAAGAAATGAGGAGAAAGAAGAGTGTCAGAGGATAATGCACACTATGGAAACCATGGTAGCCACCATGGCTCAGCAAGCAGCATCCTTGGCAGCTCATAACACCCCTGAGCAGCATCAGCCACCTACACCTCCAGTACGTCCTACGCAGCTAGTGCCCTCAGCATTTACGGAGTTTAGGAGGATGCATCCTCCTAACTTTTCAGGGCAAGCTGAGCCAATAGCTGTGGAGAATTGGCTGAGTGAGATGGCAAAGGTTTTTAGCGTGCTCACATGCACGAAGGACGAGAGCGTCAGATGGGCAGCTTACATGCTTGATGAAGAGGCAGGCCCTTGGTGGAAGTCCATTTCTAGGACTAGGGCTCAGGAGACCCCAAGATTGCCCTGGACGTGGGAGGAATTCGTAGAAGAATTCAACAAATAGTATCTCCCTGAGGTTGTATGAAATCAGATGGAAGTGAAGTTCTTACAGCTTCAACAAGGAAGATTGACAGTTAGGGAGTGTGGGTTGAATTTATGCGGCTTGCCCGCTTTGCTCCTGATTATGTAGTCACGGATTTGATGAAAGCTAAGAGATTTCAACGCGGCTTGAGGCCAGACATCAGAGGAAAAGTAGTGGCTTTTGAGTTGAAGACCTATGGAGAGGTCATGAGCAACGCCTTGGTCATCAAGGAAGACAATGATAATAAATATCATAGAAGAGATCATCAGGGGAGAAGAAGAACAGATCAAGGTAAAGTTGGGAACTACGAGCCGGTGAACAAAAAGCAGCGATTTGTAGCGCCTATTCAGAGGCAACCGTTCCAAACAGGGTATGTGAGACCGACGCAGCAAAGGAACTATCAGAGATTACCAGTGCTTGTGTCGGGGAGGCCGATCAGATATGAGAGCCCTGCTACCACCACAGGAATAGCAGTTACATAAGGTTTCTCACGAGCAGCGTCGACTATAGCGGAGACTTGTGCCAAGTGTGGCAAGTCCCACAAAATGGCAGATTGCAGAAGGGGTACTCGGGATTGTTATAAATGTAAAAAGGTGGGCCACACCATCCGAGATTGCCCTAAGACGGCTAAGGAAAGGACGGCTTCTGTTTCAATGTCACGACCGCTACAAGCGAGGAAATCGGTCGTACTGGGAAGAGCCTACGTAGTTACGGCTCAGGAAGCACTCAATACCACCGACGTGATCTAAGGTGAGACTTTCTTTTAAATAAAGAATTTTAATTTCTTAAAAGTTTTAGATAGAGAAGGTGCATTCATGTAAGAAGTAGAATAGATTGATTCTCTTCCATAAATTTTGATATATATAAGGTGTTATGTATATGTAAATATATGATATAGGTACCTTATAATTATACGGAAGGGGAAGTGATGTAGCTTATGAGGCTAGAGTATTGGTGGACCCAGGGTCTACCCACTCATTTACTACTCTCAGTTTCGCAAAGAAGATGAAGGAGACGTTGAATTTCGTCTTAGCACTATCGTTTCTGACTGGAAAATCGGTCAATACGAAAAGGGTTTGTAAATCAGTGATAGTGACCATCAGGGATGAAGATGACTTTGAACTACCGGCGAAATTGATTTTGTTAGACATGCAAGGATTCGACGTGATCCTTGGCATGGATTGGTTGTCACAGCACTGTGCGACGGTAGATTACAAGAACAAGGTTGTCATCTTTCGACCTAATACGAGGAGATCATTCCGATTCTGAGGAGAGAGATCAACGTTTATGCCACTTATCTCTACAGTCAGGGCCGAGCGTTTAATCAGAAAGGGGTGCAGTGGTTGCTTGGCATTCTTAAAGGAAGATAAGGAAGGGAAGAACATCACCTCAGAGATAGTAGTTGTACGAGAATTTGAAGATGTATTTTTGGAGGAATTGCCAGGATTACCTTCAGATAGAGAGGTGGAGTTTGCTATCGACTTAGCATCAGGAACAAATCCTGTTTCTAAAGCACCATATAGGATGGCTACTACTGAGTTGAAGGAATTGAAGGTGCAGTTATAAAAACTGATGGATAAGGGGTTTGTAAGACCGAGCGTGTCTCCATGGGGAGCACCGGTCTTGTTTGTAAAGAAGAAAGATGGGTCAATGCGACTGTGCATTGACTATCGCCAGTTAAATAAACTAACTATCAAGAATCGATATTCGTTGCCTAGAATTATTCGATCAGTTATAAGGAGCAAGGTATTTTTCCAAGATTTATCTAAGATCTGGATACCATCAGCTGAGAGTCAAGGCAGAGGACATCCAGAAGACAGCATTCAGGACATGGTACGGACACTATGAGTTCTTATTAATGCCGTTTGGTTTGACAAATACACCAGCGTCGTTCATGGATTTGATGAATCGGGTGTTTAAACCACACCTAGACTCTTACGTCATAGTATTTGTTGACGATATCCTGATATATTCCAAATCAAAGAAGGAGCATGAAGAACACTTGAGAGTTGCTCTACAAACTCTATGTGAATACCAGTTATATGCCAAACTCAGTAAGTGTGAGTTTTGGTTGGAAGAAGTTAGCTTTTTGGGACGTGTGGTCTCAAAGGAAGGTGCCACAGTAGACCCGACGAAGATTGAAGCAGTGGTAAAATGAGAATAACCAAAGACGGCGACCGACGTTCATAGTTTCCTTGGTCTAGCTGGCTACTATCAACGTTTTGTAGAGGGATTTTCAAAAATATCGGGACCTCTTACAAGACTTACACGGAAGGATGCAAGATTTGAGTGGAGCGAAGCATGTAAAAAGAGTTTTCAAGAACTTAAGATGAGACTCACTTCAGCTCCAGTATTAGCAATTCCTTCAGGCAGTGGAGGGTTCGCGGTATACAGTGATACTTCATATAATGGTTTGGGCTGCGTGCTCAACCAACACAAGAAGGTGATACATTACAGGTCGAGACAGTTGAAAGAGCATGAGAAAAACTATCCGACACATGACCTGGAACTAGCAGCGGTCATATTTGCGTTGAAGATTTAGAGACACTATCTATACAGTGAGACCTTTGAAATTTTCACCGACTACAAGAGCCTCAGGTACCTGTTTACATAGAAAGAGTTAAATATAAGGCAACGCATATAGATGGAGTTTCTCAAGGACTATGATTGCTCCATATAATACCATCCAGGCAAGGCTAATGTAATAGCTGATGCCTTGAGTCAGAAGGGTTTAACTCAATTGGCTAATCTAATCATGGGGATGCACAGATGGAAACTATTTGAAGATCTATCATTATATGACGCAAATATTGAGGTACAAGTTACAGGAGCCTTTTTGGCTAACATATTAGTGAGACCTATGACCTTTGAGCATATCCACAAGCTACAGATAAGAGACCCAGAGTTAACTAAGATTCGTCAAGATGTGATTAAAGGCATCAAACCAGAGTTTTCAATGAAAGAAGATGGTTCCTTAGTGTTCAAGGGTCGTCTTTGTATTCCAGATGATGCCGATCTGTGGCAAACTATCCTTGATGAAGCACACAAGTCAAAGTATGTTATCCATCCCGATAACATAAAAATGTATCAAGACTTAAGGAAGAATTACTGGTGGAGAGGTTTGAAGCAAGACGTGGCCAAGTACGTATCATAGTGTTTGACGTGTTAGCAGGTGAAAGTCGATCATAGACATCCTTCTAAGTTATTACAGTCTCTACCCATACCAGAGGAAATGAGACTCAATCTCCATGGACTTCATCATTGGACTACCGTGTACAACAAAGAGATACAACACCATTTGGATAGTTGTAGACCGACTAACCAAGTCAGCACACTTCTTACCTTATAATACGATGTACACAGCAAGAAGACTCGCGGAGTAGTATATGAAGGAGATTGTACGTCTGCATGGGATTCCTAGTAGCATTGTCTCTAATCGTGACCCATTATACACTTCAAAGTTTTGGAAGAAGTTTTAAGAAGGTATGGGTACGCGATTAGACTTCAGTTCAACTTTCCATCCGCAGATCGATGAGCAAACGGAATGCATAAACCAAGTGATAGAAGACATGCTCAGAACGTGTATGCTTGAACTACAGGGATCATGGGATCAACACCTATCGTTGATCGAATTTGCATACAACAATAGCTTCCAAACGAGCATTTGGATGGCACCGTACGAAGCTCTTTATGGAAGGCGATATAGATCACCTATCAATTGGGAAGAAACAAGTAAAAAGTTTGTTTTGGGATCGGAGTTGCTAGAGGACAACGTGATCATTGTCCGTATGATCAGAGAAAGACTTAAGTTGGCCTAGAGCAGACAGAAAAGCTACGCCGATATCAAGAGAACGAGTGTAGACTACACTGTTAGCAGGCATGTGTTTGTGAAAGTATCGCCTATGAAAGGCGTTATGAGATTTGGAAAGAGAGGCAAGTTGAGTCCCCATTACGTTGGACCCTTTGAGGTTTTGGGTCGTATAGGCGAGGTGGCATATCACGTTGGATTATCACCACGATTCGATCGGGTACACAACGATTTCCACATATCTATGCTCAGGAAATATGTGAATGACCCTTCCCATATCTTGGGAGGTCAACCTATGAAAATGCACGAAGATATGAGCATGATAGAGGAATCGACAGAGATATTGGATCACAAGGAGCAAGTGTTACGCATGAAAGTGATTCCTTTAGTGCTTGTGCGATGGAAGAATTATTCGGTCGAAGAAGCTACGTGAGAGCGAGAGGTGGATGTGAGAGAGAAATACCCAGATTTGCTTACTGAGAATTGAGAGCCAAATTGTAACTTTGCATGTATACCTTTGAATTTGAACCGTTAATGTAATCAAGAGTTGCATGTATATGTCAACCTATTTAACGAATGAATGGAACAAATGTGAGTTCAAAATGCACCGTAGTATGATCCAAATCTACGGCGTAATGATGATCGCATCTTGGAAACAATGATAAATGTGTGCCCCACAAGGCCAAAAGCACACTGGCAAGGAATTAAAAGGAAGTCAAGGGAAATAAAAAGCAAAAAAAATTTTGAACTATCTGTTAAAACCAATTAATCAATTTCCAAATTGATCAATCAATTTTGGAAATCGATCAATCGATTTCGTTCGATTAAACGACTAGCACACGCCAGTGAGATGCAAAACTTGGAAATTTAAAAGCCTTAAATTTTGATTAATCGATTTTGCGAGACTAGTGTTAAGTTACAAAAATCGATCAATCGATTTTTGCCTATATATAACAGTTTTGGGACTTTTTCTTCCCATTCGAATTTTAGTTTGCTTTCTTCTTTGGGCGCCATTTCTTTTCCCTCTTTTTGCTCCCATAACAGCTAGGATTTTAAGCTTTTACGGATCTATTTCAGATCAAAACCCTAGCTATTCGGATCGAACGTGCATGGTAAACCCTAGTTTTTCATTTTTCCTTTCAATTTGAGTTATCACAGCCCTAGATTTTAGGATTTTCTTAGCTAAGCCCATAATGCCACCTAAAACAAGGTTAGCTTCTAAGCAAGCTACCTCTAAGCTATCGGTTCAACGTAAGAACGCCGCGCCACCACCTCCTACACCTTCACCATCATCATCACCATCCGGATCAGATTCTTCTTACTTGACGGACGCGTCATCACGCGAAGCGTCACCACCACCCCCACCACCCGAAAATTTGCTCTAACCAAATGAATGGTGGGTGGAAAAAGAATTTGAAAATGAGTATATTATCGACCCGACACTGTTTACCGATACTGATGTCGAGGGTGAAACCAAATGGGCCCAACAATACCTTCTTAAAGCGGGTCTCGATAACCTTTTGAAACCTTTGCACGAGTATTTTTATCCTCAACTCGTGAGGTTATTTTATCAAAACCTAAAGGCGGGTCGAGTGGACGACATCTTCACGATTGAGATTGATGGTCGTCACTACCTGTTCACCTGATGCCATGTCCCTGAATCTTTAGAGTGTTATCTCAACCACATACCAGAGACCACCCTTTTCCCACCATTCGATAAAGACATTACTTTTGAAGAAATTATGACTGAACTGGCGAGGGGAAACAAGGGATCCGGCAAATCCATATGAAGGGTAGACTTACCTCCATACATGTGGATGCTTGATTCAATAATCAAGTGTAATCTATACCCCATGCGTCATGACACCGAGAGGGTAGAGTTGGTCCAACAGGCCTTATACGCGGTATATCGCGGCCGTTGGTTCGACACTACAAAATTAGTCATTGAGGGTATGATTTATATCAAGGGGAAAATGATGAAAGGGCCTTTGAGACCCAAGGAGTGTATGCCTTACGCTGGACTTATCTCAAGTATGTTGGAATGCTACTCTGCCGCCCCAGAGTATGTCATTTCTCCTGCTGAGCGGAAGGCCACCGACCACGTGAAGCATTACTCCATTTCTTCATGGGGTCGTAGTTATCGGATGTTAGCAAAGACTCTACCAGTTGAGGGGCCAACACCTGCCCAGGCTGGCGACGTACCACCACCACAGCAGGACCCACCAGCAAAGGGGGAACAACCTGTTGTGCCTCCACAGGACCACGCCGAGGGAGAGTAGCCTCATGACCCAGTATTACCTGAGGAGCATCCGTCAATGTCACCTACTGGTCTTTCACAGTCCACACCTACTGCTCCGATTTGCTCACACCGGAGACAGGCATCTCAGGCCCCTGTGATAAGTACCATCGATGATGTTCTAGCCCTCATGGTGGAGACAATCGTCAGATGCTGGAGTACCAACAGCGTATGGAGGCGACTAGCACTCGCATGGACCATAGACTCGATTTCCACGAGGCCTTGCTCTACCAGACGAAAAGACATGTATCCGATCGATTACCATCATCGCTGCAAGGAAGGACATGGACTCGGATACATCGACTGGTACTCATCTGTCACGGGAGGACCAAATGTGGGATGGGACTGCTTGATCGTTAGCATGAGGCTTTTCTTTCTGACAATTGTAATTTTTTTTGGGAGATTATAATTATTTTGGAAACCTACTATGTATCAAACTATCTGGCATGGATGCCATTGTTTTTTTTCGAAATTTACTTGTTTGGGTATCGAATGGAACTCCACTTGCAATTCGTAAATTATTTTGACTTGTCCTTAATTACTCCAATAGTTGCAAATGAAATTACTTTTCATCCTGAATGTGCACTGACTGTTACACAATGTAGTTAGTTTTCATGTAGGGTGTGTGGTATTTGCTTTTAATGACACCACCTATATCACTGTGTGGGGGTACTCCATATGGACGCCTTAAGTACATTTTCGAGGATGAAAATTCTCAAGGTGGGGAGAATGTAATATCCTTGAAATTTTGACTTTAAATAGTGACCTCGAGATGCATGCCAAACTGGTCGTAGGTTTGACCAAGTAGAACTCAACTTTACGACTTAGATTAAATTAAATTGAGAATATAAGAAGGGTTGAGCAATTACTCTTGATCCGACGTGTAGAAGTTCATTGGAGTCGGAGCTAGGAGCCCTAGATTTGAACCAAGCCATAGAATCAATCTAGAGATTGATTTATGGTATGAATTTTTTTAGAATTTCAATGAGTATAAGGTTAAGGTTAGATTGGTTAAATGTCAAATTAAAGAAGTAGAAAAAGAACGAAAAAATAGTAAGGAAGAAATCTGGAAGAAATCCCCCAAAGGGCTGCATTTATGACCAAATCGAATGATCGATTTGAAAAATCGATCAATCGATTTTGGCCTGGAAGTTAGCTGAGCAAAGATACTCGAAACTGATTGATCGATTTGAAATCGATCAATCGATTTTAGAATTTCGATTAATCGATTTTAAATCGATTAATCGTCTGAGCACTCCCAGTGACTGGAAAAACAGAGCTTGAGGAAACCGATTGATCGATTTGAGAAATCGATCAATCGATTTTAGAATTTCGATTAATCAATTTGGGATCGATTAATCGATTTTGGGAGTTCGATTGATCGATTTTGGAGATCGATCAATTGATTTGGACAATTTCTGATGACTTTTGTTTTAGACTTTGAGGTTCAAGAAAGGTCTTGTACCTTCTTTATTACATCTTTCTTGATGCTTTGCTTGTGCTATTGTATACCATATGTGATACGAGTGAGTGCAAGCATGGGGAACCGTGTTGGACCTTAATACTTGGAGATTCAAAATTGTGAGGTAGGGAACACCTTGAATATGTATTTTAATAGCAACAGCATATATGTAGTGATATAGAAATGAGTAATTGTGCATCTAAAATGTGAATAGTAAGTGTGTGTGTATGTGTGTGTGTGAACACAAGGTAAAGTAAAATGAGCATGTGACGTCCCCAGGGGATGTGAATGTGATAAAGGCATCTGTGTGATGCATTGAGTTGAATATCCCAGGGATGTATGTGAAAAGGTAAAGCAAAGTGAATGAGATTGATGAGGCCTAATCTACTATAATTAGCACAAGAACACGATGAATAACTATATGTAGTGCACTATGATATTTAAGATTTGGAGAATACCCCACCAACATGGCGAGATACCCACGATTGACTCGACAAGATATTCGTGACCGGTAAGGCGGCCAATCCGTACACCAGCTGGACATCCCAGGGATGTAGTTATGTTAAGAATAGACCTCGTCGCCTATGAGAAAGGGACCTGGGTAGTATTGAATGAATGAAAAAGGATATGAAAATGGTCTGATTAGACGACGATGGAGGGCATTCCATCGGGCGCCCGACTCTATAGTAAGTTGGAGAATATTTAAGTTATAATTTAAGTCTTTAGGCCAAATCATTATCTTATATGAGCAGAATGAGAATAAATAAAACATGTAAAGTAACAGTAATCTATAGTGCATCTTTTTAGTTATTTAAATTATTTTCCAATTAATTCATTGATACATCATGCTGCTAAATATCATGGAATATATGTGAGAGATTAACTTATATGTTCATTTAGTTATTTCCCTATTGAGCTAGGATGTAGCTCACCCTTTAGACTATACGTCACAGGTCTCGTGCTTGCGGCTGCTACTGCTTATAGAGGCGTAGATCTGAAGGATTCAGATTACGTACCCGGAGAGGATTTGGAGCCCCCTCCTGAGGACTTCTTCTAGAGACCCTTGCGTACTTTGATTCATTTTGAGAGTATGATTGTACGGCTTGGTATGTCAAGCCCTTTTAAGAAAAATATAATTTTACACTGATATGTTCTTTTGGCGAACCATCTGGGGTGACCTTGTTGTATCACCGATGGTTCGGGCTGGTTCTTCTGCTCATGCAGTGGCAGAGGGTTAGAACTGTCTTTTGAGCTCTTACTATAATATATCATTAATGCATGGCGATTTAGTTCGATTCAATTCTTACACTTTATTTGCTTCATTGTTGCTTGGCTATACTAATGTTTCGGGCAGGATTATGGGGCACAACCTTGAGGGTCATAGTGATGGCACGAGTTTCAGGGAGCCAAAATCCGGGCTATTACATGGTTGGAATCGATAAATTTATTTTTTCTGTCGACTTCCTGGTGTTAGACATGGAACCAAGTTTGAAATTTCCAACACAAATTTCCGTTATACTCGGTAGACCATTCTTGGCTACAGCCAATGCTTGCATAAATTGTAAAATCGGGGTAATGAAAGTTTCTTTTGGAGATATGCGGATCCAGTTGAGCGTCTTCTCAGCAGCCAACCAAATGGCCTCAATAGACGATGAGGAATGCTTCCGCATTGATGAAATAGAAGAACTGATAGAAGAAGCATTGCCTCTTTCCCTATCTAAAGAAATGCTACAAACCTCATTGTGGTATACGGATTTAAAAGAATCAGACTTTCAAATAAGAGAACTAACCTCTGTGTTGGACACATCTACCTTTAAACTCTAGTCCAAAATATAGAAACCATGGATAGAACCTTTGCCTACTACTTCCAATGAACCCTTACAACCATCCATCGAAAAAGTGTCATCCTTAGACCTGAAATTACTTCCCAACACCCTTAAGTATGCCTTCCTTGGACCTAATGAAACTCTACCAATAATCATTTCATCTGCTATCAGCAGGGAATAGGAGAAAAAGTTGTTGGCCATACTAAAAAAATTAAACGTGCAATCGGGGGAACCGTCGCCGACCTCAAAGGGTTTGATCCGTCAATTTGTATGCATCGAATTCATTTGGAGGATAATGCTAAAATCTCATGAGAAAGTCAACGACGGTTGAATCCAAACATGAGGGAGGAATTTGACTTCAAAATAAAGGATAAGAAAGGAGTTGAAAATGTAGTGGCGGATCATCTGTCCAAAATCGAGTTGCCTTAAGCCACCAGTAAATAACCTCTCCATGATACTTTTTTAGACGAACAACTTTTCGCCATCCAAGTAACAATTCCATGGTATGCCAATATCGTAAACTATTTGGCAACAGGTAATATTCCCTTAAATTGGTCCAATCAAGATAAATATATTTTCTTTGCTAACGTCAAATATTATATTTGGGGGGACCCAGACCTATTTAAAATATGCTCAGACGAAATAATATGAAAATGTGTGCCCGATAATGACACCTACAATATCTTATAATTTTATCACACTTGTGCTTGTGGGGGCCATTCGGTGGGAAGAAAACGGCTACCAAGGTACTGCAATCAGGATTTTATTGGCCATCGCTATTTAAGGATGCTCAGAATTTTGGTCAGGCCTGCGATCGATGCCAAAAATCAGGAGCCATATCCCGAAGAAATATGATGCCCCTTCAATCGATTTTGGTTGCGAAACCCTTTGATGTATGGGGCATAGACTTTATGGGCCCATTTCCACCCTCGTACAGATATATGTATATCCCTATAGCAGTTGACTACGTATCCAATGGATTGAAGCATCAGCCACTAGGACTAACAATCATAAGGTGGTAGTCTCTTTTATTAAGGAAAATATTTTTATACGGTTTGGAACCCCACGGGCTATTATAAGTGACGGAGGCAGTCATTTTTGTAACCGATATTTTGAAAGTTTACTTAAGAAATATGGGGTTACACATAAAATCGTAACTCCCTATCACCCTCAAACCAGTGGTCAGGTAGAAGTTTCTAATCGTGAAATAAAGAAAATTTTAGAAAGAACCGTTAGACCTGATAGAAAGGACTGGTCCCTAAGACTGCATGATGCGTATAGAACAACCTACAAAACCGCCATCGGTATGTCACCTTTTAGACTAGTATACGGTAAGGCTTGCCATTTACCTGTCGAATTAGAGTATAGAACTTTCTGGGCAATTAAGACACATAATTTCGAATTAACTGCATCTGGTGAACAAAGGAAACTTGACCTTAATGACTTAGAGGAAATCTGAAGTTATGCCTATCAAAATACCCAAATTTATAAGGTCAAAACTAAAGCATTTCACGATAAACATTCCCTCACGGGGCTGTCACTATTCAGGATCCCAAGGATAATCATATATTTAAGGTTAATGGGCAGAGACTTAAATTGATGGTGACTTTACAAGAAAATGACACAATGGTCACTATGTCTCTTAAGGACCCAAAGTATGTCTGATATACTCTTGAACGATTGTCGTGCTACCGACTCATCCGTAGCAATTTTGTAAACTTGTATAACCAATGAGCTATAGAGCACTATATCAACGAATGTTTGAAACTATACGATTGATTTGAACTGCAAAATATGTTGTATTATAGTTTCAAAATAATATAACCAGTGAGCTATAGAGCTATTTCCTCTTTATTCTGAGAGAAAGAGAGACTGTTTTTATTCATGATTAAATTTTTTTGAACTTTTCTACTATCTGAAATCTCATAATGCTGAATTTAGAATTAATATATTCTATGATTATGATAATTTATTTCTTTAAAATTATCTAATGAATATATCAAAGCGATAAGACATCCATATTAGTAAATTAGAAGCCTAAAGACAAAATTTCTTTGTATCAGATTTTATAACCCTTAACCATATGTCCTGCCCAAAACCTTCTATCCTTAACCCTTATAATTTCTGAGAGTTTAAAATGTAAAAGAAGGAAAGAAAAAGGAGTGAAAAAAGTATGAGTTAACAGATAAGGAATCTGCTAAAAAGGATACAACTGAAAAAGAAATACAAATGTATAAAATATGGGAAAAGAAAAAAAAAAGAATGAAAAATCGTAAAAGACAATTTTATGAAAAGAGAAGCAAAAAGCTTTGAAAAAAAAGAAAAAAAAAAAAGAAGAAAAATGGGATTTATAAAAGAAAAAGAAATGAGAAGAAGTTGTCCAAAATAAGGATACTTACTGAAGCTGAAAAATAGAAGAAGAAGAGAAGGAAGAGCTATACTCTTGAAATTAATTTTGAATCCTCTTTACCTTTTTCTTTGAAAACTTCTAAAAACCCAAAGCCCCATTACAAGCTGAAGGAAAGACCATTGTGATTTATGATTTACAAAAATATGAGTCTAGTAGAGATATATGAGATAGATACTATGAATAAATAAAGAACTTATATAAAAATAATTGATTATCCTTTCCATGAGATTTATTTTTTTAATTGATTATCCTTTGAATTTCACAAACATATCATATTATGAGAACCCAAAATTTTGATTATTTTTTAGAGTCTGCTAATAAGTGAGTTTGGATGAAAATATTTTCTAAAAATTACAGTTTAGAAAAATCTATGATGAATAAACTTTTCACTGATATGTACACACTCCACGCTATACAAGAATTAAAATTATTGAGTTCTGATCAAGGATAATTACGATAATGGGAAGCTAAGGATTAAAGATTTGAAATATTTTGAAATAATGAATATATAATGACTAACTGAATAATTAGTAGTATACAAAAATTAGTTTATATTTTAAACTTTTAGTTTTAAAAATTTTAAAAATATTTAAAGTTTGTAGGTAACTTCACTGAAAACCTTCAGGAGACTACGACTCCTCCACTAGGGATCACCTAGGGGTTTAAAGGCTTGTTGCATCTGTTAAATACAATCGTGCTCCCTATGAAAGTGGCATTTAAATTTAAGTTTTAAATATTTTATGTTTTCTTGTTTGCTAGGAACTAGCAAAACTTAAGTTTGGGGTGTGATCAGTCACATAATTTATTATTTTATCACCCTTAACTTAGTGATGCTAAGCCATAGTTTGCTACGAGCGAGTTACTGATGTGCAGATATTAGAGATAAGCAGTATATTAGAGCCTAAGTGCTAATCTATCAAAATGAACTTAAAAAGCAATAAAAAATTGATTGAGCGTAAAAGATGATTTGCCGCTACTGAAAGTCAGAAAATCGTAATTTATTATTCTTCAAAAGAGATGAAAAAGAGAAAAGTGATAAAGTTTAATCTAGATAATAGTCAACTATGAGGAAGCCTACTGAAAATAGAAAAACGTGAGTTACGATTTTCTAGAAAAGAAGCCATAAAGAAAGAAATTGTTATTTACGATTTCCCAAAAATAGAAGCTTTCCTACTATTATTGTTATTACTGATCACGTGAGAACTCTCACCACCATATCCAGAATTAGAAAGACTCATGCAATTAGAAGTTTGATGAACTACGGATCTAAGAAGATTGATAAAGATCTAAATCAAAAGGACTCTACTGCTGCTCAATAAAGAACACTCTAAAAGCGCATCAACTAAAGAAAGTAATGAAAGATAAAATTAGAAATTAGAGTTATATTAGGATACTTTTATTTTTAGTAGTTTCTTTCATTAGAATTAGATCTTTGTAAACCGGCCCCTTATGATCTATAAATAAGAGGGCTTGACATAGGAATAAGCATCGAAGAATTTCAGTATCAATTGACGCCTGAGGTTATATTTTCTTCCGTTCAAATTAGTGTATTCTAGTTAGAGTAGATTAGATATCAGAGGATTCTCAAGAGCAATTGACAACTGCAATTGAGTGCTGAAGATTAGTGTAGATATCTATAATTTCTCAGGAGTAATTAACGACTACGGCTGAGGAGTGAAGGATATATTTACTTTGCTTTCTAGTTTAGATTTAATTTGCTTTGTAAACATCTCCAAGTTTTAATTTGAATTAACGACTCAGGTTAGAATTTGCAGATTAGTGTAACGATTTTTACTTTTTCATCTTCAGTTGCTAGTGTTTGATTGACACCCAAATTTCTAATTGATTATTTATTAGATTAAATCTGTATTGATAGGATCTTAGACTTGATTGACGACCAATGCTAGGAGACTAGAAATATAGTGTAATGGTACAATTTATTTTCATAAATATCCGAAAGCTAAAGATTAAGATTGACGACCTTAATCTGAAGAATGAGGATTAGGATTTATTTTTATGCACTTTAGTTTAGAAAACCATTCTTTTATTCATATTTCTCCAATAGATTAGGAAATCTTAAGGATAAATAGAAGTTTTTAAGATAGAGATTTAGATAGAAGATATGAACTAGGAATTAATAAGATGTTAAGTAGTGAAAAATACTATTTTTCACCTCCTAACCTGACCTTTGGTGGACCCTTGAGCTGACTAATAATGTATTTTAAGTATATTTTATAGATAAGTAATAAACTACAAGCTTAGTGCAGACATTCACTTAAAATAGCCAAAAAAGCAATTTGTTGCTCAACATGTGACCTTACAGCCCAAAGGCCAGCCAATCAAGCAATCCACAAGAGCCTTAGAAGTTCATGAGATTGCCTTTAGCCCAACTGGGAATGCTTGAGGCTGAGTGCAGTTGCAAGGAATGAGGATTGAATCCACCAAGAAGTGGCTGAGTGTTGAACAAAAGAAGAACAGCACACTAGAGATGTGTGCCAGCAGTGGAAGCACAAGAGTAAACCTATCAAGAGGTTAGCTTTAGCTATCGAGAGGATCTGATGCCTAAAAACCAAGATTTTAAGAGGATCCAGAAGCTGTCAAGAGGTTGTGATGTTCAAGAGCTAAGATATCGAGAGGTTCCATGAAGCTGTCAAGAGCTCCCCAGTACCTGTCGAGAAGTTCAGAAGGTTAAGTATAATCTGTCGAGAGGTTCTGAGGAGAAACTGTGAAGAGATCGAGAGCATGACAGATCTTGTCGAGAGGTTGGGAGTGCAATGACAGATCCGGTCGACACCTTACCTGAAGGTGCAGGAGAAGTTGAGAGGTTCTAAACACATATCGAGAGGTTTAGCTGAATCTGTTGAGCAGTCCAAGCCAACCTGTCGAGAGCTCAAAAGAAGTCTATAAAGCTGTCGACAGGAAGTTGTATAACTAGTTGACAGGTTGATTATAACCTGTCGACAGGATGAATGGAAAAATGGATAGAACGGTGAAACAAGCTTCCAATCCTGTCGAGATGTTTCAATCTTGTCGAAAGTCACATAGATCCTGTCGACGAGTCATCCAATCCTATTGACTAGTGTAATTCAACTCCTCAAGAGGTTCCCAAACCTATCAAAATAAAGAGAAAATAGAGTGAAAACCTGTCAAGAGGTTCCCTGAACCTCTCGACACTCGAATTGGGAACTTCTCAGCATGTTTCTTCAGCAGCTATCAATTTCAAAAGTTTGTGCACACATCCCAAAGCACATCAATGACTCTTGGGGATATTTTTGGTACTCAACTGAGCATGATTGGAAACCCTAACTGCGTCATATGTATTTGTCGGTTGTGGACTAATGGGAGAAGAGTTTTTAGAAGAGAAATCAGCCACATCAGTAGCCTAGAATAACATAATTATTCTCCTGGGCTCTAATTGGATGAAACGGATCTGAGACAGAGGAAGAAGGTATAAATAGAAGAGAAGTTTTACAGAAGAACCATCCAAAATTTGAGAGAACCAGAGCTTAGTTGGAGATCCATTTTCCCTCCAAAAAACTCCCTCTCTCTTCCTTCTTCTCGCATTCTTTCCTTAGCTAATCATGATTGACTAAACTCCTTTCAGTAGTTAGGGTGAGGTATTGAGCTATAAATCGAGAGTTTCAGAGGCTGGTAAGAGATGGTATGTTGCACGGATTGCAGATCTGGGCATAATAGGATTGTTGTAAGTTATATTATTACAATATAATTATGGTTTTTAAAGGTAATTCTAATCAACATTTCAATTTTTCATATTTGATTTCCCTGGATTGGATACTCCTGTGGATGCCAGCCAGAAATGGGGAGCTGGTAGCCTGGCACCCGCAAATCTGTAATAGTTTACCTGTTCCAATCAAGATCAATAGATTAGAACAATCTCTGGGACGAACTGTATTCAGTAGAAGGGCATATCATAATCCTAGGATTGCTTTAATTCATTGGTGGAGATTAGATTCTTATACCTTGCATCTGTCGGGGGAACCCAAGGAGCTTGTAGCCAGATGGAGGATTATTGCAAATCTGTTCTCTACACTGCCTTTGATTTCTTTGATTTTTAGTAAGAGACCAAGACCCCTAGATGTTGTTCTCCATCTTTTAATTTTTCATCTTTTCTATATCTCCCCTCATCTCTGTGTTTGATCAGATCTGGATCACTTGCATATAACCTTTGTAGTTTGTAGTAAAAGTGACAAAAACCTAAAACCTCTCCTCTTTCCTATTTTAGTTTAGCTTAAATTAGGATAGAGTGCCAGACCTATCATAGATCTAGAGATTTACTATAGTTATACCATATTTCCCTGTGGACATACCCTTACTTACCTTTAAAAACTTGCTGCAAGAGCCTTAGTTTTTACAGGACTGGTTGCTCACCTTGATTCCATATATTTGTAATTTGTATCTTTTAATTGACTATTTTAATCATATAATAATTCCAAGGTGGGCAGTGATGAGTAGTGAAATATGATGATATTTCACCCCTAAATACCTATATTTAGCTATCCGATGAAGGCTATTTGATGAGAATTATTAGATTTGAAGTGTTTCAGGTAAATACAAGCCAAGTGTGGAAAACAGCCCAAGAATTCTGAAAATAATGTCAAAACACTGCAACGTTGGGTCATTGAGAACTTGGTGCTACTTGCGGGTAAATTTGGACCTTCAAGACGGCCGAATTATAAAATTGTCAAATTCCAAAGTTGTAGATCTTTTCGTCAGCTTTCCAACGGCATACGAATCGCCTCAATTCGAGTTCGGGAGAGAAAGTTATGGCCAAAATACCGAAGTAGTGTCTGATACAAAAGTGGGCTGGAATTCCCAGATTTCTGGGAGCTCGATGCATCGACCCTTTTGGTCGATTAATCGAGGAGAAAATAGTGTCAGACACGGAACTGACACTTTAAAGCTAATTTTTAGCCTCTTTTGTAGGGTCGATGCATCGACCCTATTGGGTCGATTAATCGACCCTAAATTGTCGAGTTGGGAGACTTCTGCGACCGGGAATCTATTTAAAGCGACTCAAACACTTCGAGAATCAATCAGAATTAGAGAGATAGGAGATTAGAGTTTTTAGTTTTAGTCTTTATTTTTCATAGTTAGACATAGAAATAGGGAGTTTTTATTTATTCCTTTTGGAGAGCTTTGTTCCTTTAATTTTTCAGTACTCATTCCTCCAGTTTATTATATTTTTGTTCAAGTTTATTCCTGTATTAATTTCATTTCTGAAGACCATCGTACTTTTGGATCAAAGTAATTTCTGTTAAAGTTTGAGGTATTTTTAATTTATTAAATTTATGTTATTTTCCCTTCCTTATTTATTTATGTCATTTAATTACAATATGTGCGGCTAAATTCATAGCGATGGGGATTTAATGATTCCCATCCGAGGGATGTACTTTTAATAATATAAATTTAGGATTAAAATATGAGATCTTATTTTATGGTTATTGTGTTACCATGAACGGATGAAATCCCCGCCACTAACTGGGATCGCGTGTGCCGAGCCATGCCCGGGATCTCAGATCTGTGACGGTAATTTTACCTAATCATTGTTATATGGTCTTTTTGTTTTCATCGTGTGGATCTAATTACGATTATGATCCGGGATCGAGTGTACCGAGCCATGCCCTAGATCTTGGATCTGTAATGGTAATTTTATCTTAATTACTCCCTAATCTGAAATCGAGTGTGCCGAGCCATGCCCTTGATTTCAGATCTATGGTGGTATTATTGTTGGAATTTTCACCCACTTTGGGGATGATTTTTATTTGAACTTGAGATCAAGTGTGCCGAGCCATGCCCTTGATCCCAGATCTATATATGACAATCATCTAAGTCCTGATTGCAGGGATGCAACGTGGAACCTATCGGGGTTTTGACCATTTATCTTACATAAAAGATGTTTGTTTTCAATGGTATATCTCATAGTTTAATCCGTAGATTTGTATTATGGGAAGAACAGACCAAAGATGGGAGGATTTAGTATCTTCATCTTTATCTTTATTTTTGAATTATAAGTTAAGTTTTAGTTTGTACTCAGTAATTATCATCTCATCAAACCACCTAAATCATAAGACTGGTAGAATACTGTTAGATCTTAGTAGATTTCTGGAATTGCTTGTCTTTTTAGATCTTTCAAAATTAGTCCTCGTGGGAACGATCTCTTATTCTGCACCCACTATATACAATCTGATTCGTGCACTTGCGAGTAAAACATTTCAATTAAAATTCACATCAGGCAGCACAACAAGTTTTTAGCACCGTTGCCGGGGATCTGTGTTTTTTAACTTGGTAGATCTAAGTTTTTCTCATTTTGAGAATTAGATTTTTAATTGCCTATTTAGTGTTTGACTAATTGCTGCTATAGTTTTCTGTAGTTTAATTGTGTATTTCAAATCTAGATCTGTGGTGTTGAAAGGAGCATTGTACCAATTGGAGGAGCAAGTTTTGATTAAGTTTGCATTTCCTAACTCTGTTTACAATTCTAGATCTGTAGCTTTGTAGATCTGTAACATTAGTTGTGTATTCTGTGATTGTTTTGCTGAATTCTGTGTTATTTTCTGTTATTATTTTGAGTCTTTGGTGTGTATGCTTGGGAGGAGATCTCTTAATTCTAAGATTGCTCCTTTAGATCTTGAAGTTGAAAGACTTCTCAGACCTAAAAACACCTTACACACCCCTTTAAAGGAATTCAATGCACCAGGGGGTTTACAATTCTCCCTTCTGCATTCAATTCCCTGTTGTCCAAGGGAACTATGAGATCAAGTCTTCTATCATACAGATGCTACCCTCATACCATGGCTTGAGTAAAGAAGACCCATACGAGCATATTGATGAATTTTTAGGGTTGTGCACTACCTTCAATATTGCAGGTTTGGGGGAGGAAGCAACTAGGTTGAGACTCTTTCCTTTTTCACTAAAGGATAGAGCCAGAACTTGGTTATCAATGCACCCACCCAACAATATTCAGTCCTGGAATGACCTTCAATGTTAGTTTTTGGCCAAGTTTTTTCCCGTGTCCAAAACAAGTGAGCTGAGGAAGAGCATTATTTCATTTGCTCAAGCCCCAACTGAAGACTTCATCAAGCCTGATAGAGATTTAAAGAACTCTTGAAGCAATATCTCCATCACCAAATTCCTGAATGGCAACTTGTCCAAAGTTTTTATCAAAGAATTGATCCCAAAAGCAGAGATATGGTTGATGCCTCGTGTGATGGTACATACCTCCACAAGACAGTTGATGAGGCTTGGGACTTGTTTGATATCATTAGTGAAAACTTCATGCAAAGGGAGACCTGGGCAAGAGATTTTGAGACCCTTAGAGTGGTGAGAGAAAATACTACCAGAGGAAAAATGTATGAGGTGAGTGGACATAATGATTTGGAGAGGAAAGTGCACAGCTTGACCTAAAAGTTTGATAAGCTCATGGGAGCAATGCAGTCTCCAATGGCTGCCAAAGTGGAGGAGACATGTTTCATATGCCAGTCCCCTACTCACTCCCTTGAGGAATGTCCCTCAGCTGCCCAATTTCTAGACTTTGTGATGGAGCATGTGAATGATGCTCAGTCCTATGGACAACAGCCTACTACTGGTTATTATTAGATAAACCACCCTAACCTGAAGTGGAGACAAGATACCTTCTAAAATCAGAAGCAGCAACCACAACAGCAATTCATGCCTTATAGGAATGCCAAGTCACACCAGCAGAATTATTTTCCAAGGCCCCAATACCAACAGCCTATGGCCCAGCCAATGGTTCAACCTATGCATCAAAGTGCACCAGCCCCAACACCCTCTAGGTCTCTCATATTTGAAGAGCAAGTTCTGGCTTCACTGAAGAATTTGGGCTCTTTATCTCAAACTGTTAACTCTCACAGTCAAAGCATCAAGAAGATAGTGGACCACCTTGGTCAGCTATTTAATTCTTTGACTAGGAGAGAGGGGGGGAGACTGCCCAGTCAGCCCATGAAAAACCTAAAAGGGCAGTACATGATTGGTGAGACTCCTTCCCATAAAGAAGCAAAATCTGTTACCACTTTGAGGAGTGGGAGGCTGGTGGATAACTAAGTTGGAATTGAGCCTAATGAGTCAAGTACAGAAAATGAAGAAACAACTCATGAAAATATGCAGCAGGAGCAGCATATAAAAATTAAGGGGAGTGGCGTGCCCCAACAGAAAATTGAAAATAAAAATAAAGAAAAATCTGATGAACTTGCTAAGGCTGCGAATGGGAGGTCAGTTTCCCATTTGCCATCTCCCAATGCATTGAAAGTAGCTTCTCCTTTTGACAAGGGGAATGCTAGGGTTGAGGAGATGATGGAAACTTTCAAACAAGTAAAGATCAACTTGCCTTTACTTGATGCCATCAAGCAAGTTTCAGCCTATGCAAAATTTTTGAAAGAATTGTGCACCCACAAAAGATAGTTTAGGATACACTTATCCAAGAAGGTCTTTTGTACTGAGAAAGTGAACCAAGTGTTGTCTATTGCAACTCCAACCAAGCTTCAAGACCCCTGGAGTTCCCACAATCCCTTGCATCATTGGGGATCATACTATTGAGAATGCCTTATTAGATCTGGGAGCTAGTGTAAATCTACTTCCATATTCTATTATGAGAAGTTAGGCTTGGGAGAATTGAAGCTCACACATGTGGTGCTACAACTAGCAGACAGATATGAAAGGAGGCTGGTGGGAATGGTAGAGGATGTTTTAGTTGGAGTTGATAAATTTTTCTATCCAGCAGATTTTTTGGTTCTTGACATGAAGCTAAGCAAGTGCACCACCTCTATTCCTGTGATTTTGGACAGACCTTTCTTGGCCACTACCAATGCTTGTATTCAGTATAGATCAGGAGTAATGAAGGTGTCTTTTGGCAATATGAAGGTTAAATTATATGTTTACAATACAGCAAATCAGCCTCACTTAAATTGTGAGGATTGTTTTTCAATTGATGTATTGAATGAGCTTGTGGAAAAGACTTTACCCAAGCTACTGCATTGTAATGATTTTTGTGATGATTTTGGTGTTATTTTTGAGAATGTGTGGAGTGAGATTGTGGAAGAGAATGGCCCCACACCCATGGTTCAAGAGGTGAAAGCCTTAATTTGTGATATGGGGCCAGCAACAAGGTATCCTCCTTGGAAACCTGCTGTGATGTCTCTTCCACCACCATCAAAGGCACCTTTATTGCCTTCACTTGTATGTCCACCAGAGGTGGAGTTGAAATAGTTGCCTAAGACCTTGAAGTAAGCTTTTTTGGGGGCAAACCAGAAATTTCCAGTGATTATTTCTTCCTCTCTTACTGATGAGCAAGAGAAAGAGTTATTGTGTATTTTAAAGAAGCATAAGTGAGCAATTGGCTGGACCATTGCTGACCTTGGGGGCATCAGCCCTGCTGTGTACATGCATAAAATTCACCTGAAAGAGGATTCCAAACCCTCTAGAGAAATATAGAGAAAATTGAATCCCTACATGCAAGAAGTGGTGATGAAAAAAGTGGTCAAATTGCTAGATGCTAGAGTCATCTACCCAATTTCAGATTCTGAATGGGTGGCACCTACTCGGGTGGTACGTAAGAAATCTGAAATTACTGTGATTAAAACTGATGCTGGTGAGCTTGTTCCAACTAGGGAAACCACAGGTTGGAGGGTGTGTATAGATGATGAGTACTGAAATATGATGATATTTCACCCCTAAATACATATATTTAGTTGTCCGATGAAGGCTATCTTATGAGAATTATTAGATTTGAAGTGTTTCAGGTAAATACAAGCCAAGTGTGGAAAACAGCCCAAGAATTCTGAAAATAATGTCAAAACACTGTAACTTTGGGTCATCGAGAACTTGGTGCGACTTGCAGCTAAATTTTTACCTTCAAGACGGCCGAATTATAACATTGTCAAAACATAAACGTTGTAGAACTTTTCGTCAGCTTTCCAACGGCGCAAGAATCACCTCAATCTGAGTTTGGGATAGAAAGTTATGGCTGAATTACCAAAGAAGTGTCTCATACAAAAAGTGTGCTAAAATTCACGGATTTCTGGGGGTTGATTAATCGAGGAGAAGGAGAGTCTGACACGGAATTGACTACTTTAAATCTGATTTTGACCCTATTGGTTCGATTAATCGACCCTAAATTGGCGGCTGGGGAGACTTCTGTGACCGGAAATCTATTTAAAGCGACTCAAACACTTCGAAGGAGAAATTAGAGAGATAGGAGATTAGAGAGTTTTAATTTTTAGTCTTTATTTTTCATAGTTAGACATAGAAATAGGGAGTTTTTATTTATTCCTTTTTTAGAGCTTTGTTCCTTTAATTTTCAGTACTCATTCCTCCAGTTTATTATATTTTTGCTCAAGATTATTCCTGCATTATTCTCGTTTCTGAAGACCATCATACTTTTGGATCAAAGTAATTTCTTGTGAAGTTGAGGCATTTTTAATTCATTAAATTAATGTTATTTTCTCTTCCTTATTTATTTATGTCATTTAATTGCAATATGTGTGGCTAAATTCATAGGGATGGGGATCTAATGATTCCCATCCGAAGGATGTACTTTTAATAATATAAATTTAGAATTAAAATATGAGATCTTATTTTATGGTCGTTGTGCTATAATGAACGGATGAAATCCCCGCCACTTCTGGGATCGCGTGTGCCGAGCCATGCCCGGGATCTCAGATCTGTGACGGTAATTTTACCCAATCATTGTTATATGGTCTTTTTGCTTTCATAGTGTGGATTTAATTACGATTATGATCCGGGATCGAGTGTGCCGAGCCATGCCCTGGATCTTGGATCTGTAATGGTAATTTTATCTTAATTACTCCCTAATCTGAAATCAAGTGTGTTGAGTCATGCCCTTGATTTCAGATCTATGGTGGTATTATTGTTAAAAAATTTACTCACTTTGGGGATGATTTTTATTTAAACCTGAGATCAAGTGTGTCGAGCCATGCCCTTGATCTCAGATCTATATATGAAAATCATCTAAGTCCTGATTGCAGGGATGCAACGTGGAATCTATCGGAGTTTTTGACCATTTATCTTCCATAAAAGATATTTGTTCTCAATGGTATATCTCATAGTTTAATCAGTAGATTTGTATTATGGGAAGAACGGACCAAAGATGGGAGGATTTAGTATCTTCATCTTTATCTTTATTTTTGAATTATCAATTAAATTTCAGTTTGTAGTCAGTAATTATAATCTCATCAAACCACCTAAATCATAAGACTGGTAGAATACTGTTAGATCTTAGTAGATTTCTGGAATTGCTTGTCTTTTTAGATCTTTCAAAATTAGTCCTCGTGGGAACGATCTCGTACTCCGCACCCACTATATACAATCCGATTCGTGCGCTTGCGAGTAAAATATTACAATTAAAAATATCACATCAATAGACTATCGAAAGCTCAATTTGAAAACCAGAAAAGACCATTTCCCTTTGCCCTTCATTGACCAAATCTTGGATAAGTTAGCAGGAAAGTCTTTTTATTATTTTCTTGATGGATATTCGGGGTGTAACCAAATCCCTGTTTATCCACAAGATCAAGAAAAGACAACTTTCACATGCCCATTTGGCACCTTTGCCTATCGAAGGATGTCATTTGGACTGTGTAATGCACCTGCAACTTTCCAAAGGTGCATGTATGCTATATTTTCTAACATGATTGAGTAGTTTCTAGAGATTTTCATGGATGATTTCTCTATTTTTGGGGATAATTTTTGCCAATGTCTACACCATCTTAACCTTGTGTTACAGATATGTGAGAAAACCAATTTAGTTTTAAGTTGGAAAAAAAGCCATTTTATGGTCACTCAAGGATTGTCCTTGGCCATGTGATTTCTCACAGAGGCATTAAGGTAGACAAGGCTAAAATAGATCTGATTGCACATTTACCGCCACCAAAAACTATGAAACAAGTCAGATCATTCTTAGGGCATGCTGGCCTCTATAAGCGATTTATCAAAGATTTCAACAAGAACTCAAAAACTCTTTGTCACCTGTTGTGCCAAGAGGTCCCCTTTGATTTCAATGATGAATGCCTTATGGCCTTTGAGTTGCTGAAAAGTTGTCTAACCTCTACACCTATCCTTCAAGCACCTAATTTTTCTATACCTTTCGAGTTGATGTGATGCATCAGACTTTGCAATTTGTGCAGTCTTGGGACAAAGGGAGGATAAGGCCCCTTGTGTGATTGCATATGTCAGCAAAATCATGATTGATGCTCAGTTAAATTACACTACAACTGAGAAGGAACTGTTGGCAATTGTCTTTGCTCTAGATAAGTTCAGGTCTTATGTGTTGGGGTCCAAGATAGTGGTTTTCACAAACCACTCAGCCCTAAAATATCTTTTGTCAAAAATGGATGCAAAGCCTAGATTGATCAGATGGATCCTCCTATTACAGGAGTTTGATCTCAAGATCAAGGACAAGAAAGGGGTTGAAAATGCGGTTGCAGACCACTTGTCTAGGATCCTAGTAGAGGAGTTTGATAGGCTACCTGTTAATGACTCCTTTCCGAATGAACAACTGTTTGTTATCAGCACCTCTACACCTTGGTTTGCAAATATTGTGAATTACTTGGCAGTAGGGAAGATCCCCCCACATTGGAATAAAATGTACAAGGATCTATTCTTTTCATAGATCAGACATTATATGTGGGACGATCCATACCTATTCAAATATTATGCAGACCAAGTGGTGAGGAGATGTGTCCCTGATGAGGAATTTCACAATATACTAACTATGTGTTATGAAAAGGCTTGTGGAGGCCACTTCAGTGGGAACAAAACTGATGCCATGGTGTTCCAAAGTGAATTTTATTGGCCCACTCTCTTCAAGGATGCATGGCTTCATTGTAAAACTTGTGAAAGATGCCAAAAGATGGGAAGTATATCCAAAAGAAACCCCATGCCTTTCCCTCCTTCCTTTGGATACAACTATATTCTTGTAGTTGTGGACTATGTGTCCAAATGGGTTGAGGCCATAGATACAAGAACCAATGATCACAAGGTTGTCCTCAACTTCTTAAAAGATAACATTTTCTCCAGGTTTGGCACCCCCAGAGCTATCATTAGTGATGGGGGGAGCCACTTTTGCAAAAGACAGTTTGAGAACCTACTTAGAAAGAACTTTGTGACACACAGATTTGTCACCCCATACCAGCCACAAACCAGTGGGCAGGTGGAAATTTCTAATAGAGAAATCAAACATATTTTGGAGACAACTATGACAATGGATAGGGAGGACTGGTTCTTGAAGTGACCTGATGCTCTGTGGGCTTATAGGACTGCATATAAGACCCCAACAGGGATGTCTCCTTTAAGGCTGGTATATGGCAAGGCATGCCATTTACCAGTAGAGCTTGAGCACAAGGCTTATTAGGCTATTAAAGCATTGAATACTGACTTAACTTCTATTGGCATACACAGGAAACTCCAGCTGTCAGAGCTAGAAGAGTTGTGATTAGAGGCATATTGAAATGCTAGGATCTACAAGGAGAAAAACCAAGGCTTTCTATGACAAGTATTTGCTGAGGAAAGAGTTCACAGCTGGCAACAAGGTATGGCTATTCAACTCTAAATTGAGATTTTTCCCAGTTAAGTTGAGATCCAGATGGGAGGGACCTTACATAGTTGAGCATGTATCCCCATTTGGAGCTGTTGAAATCAAGGATCCAAAAGATAGAAGGACCATGAAAGTGAATGGTCAAAGGCTCAAGATTGTTGTTGAAAATGTGGTGGAGCCTGTGCTGACCATTCACTATCAGGAACCTCCATAACATGTCTGAGTTTCAACAATGTATACTAATAACTCATATGTTTGGTTATTTTTGCTGTTGTTTTTGTTTTTGTTTCATTTCTGTTTGGCATTATACATGAATTTTGTCATGTGTGTTTAGTACCTCATGTAGGATAATAAGTCAAATTTGTGAAGAGGACAGAGTTAGAGTGTCAAATCTGTTGGGGAATGAACTAGGAACTGATTACAAGTTTTTTTTAAATTGAAATACAACCTGTCGATAGGCTCTATGAACATCTCGACAAGTTCTAAGAGTTCTCAGTTTGCATTTTGACAAGATCTAGAAGCTATCGAGAGGTGTGAATTAATTCTCGACAGGTTCTGAAGGTGTAAAGTTGGTTATCGATAGGATCTATGAAGGTTTCGATAGGTTTTGATGGCTTTAGTTGAATTCTCAACAGGTTCAGGGAACCTATCGAGAGGTTTTTTGAACCTCTCGAAGTTATTTTTCTGGAGCCTCGAACTTGTCGAGAGGATTATCTGTTGAGCTTAAAGTACCTGTCGAGAGGTTCTATGCACCTCTAGAAATGATTCTTTCTGTAACGTTGGATATGTCGATCGGATGGATTGAACCTCTCGTGAGGATCAGTTACTTTTTACTCTTCGACAGGTTGCATCAACCTGTCGACACCTTGCCCCAATCTTGTCAAAGCTCGTTTCCCATTGCTTTAAACTTAGCGACAACTCCATTTTTTCCATTCGACAGCTTCTCTCTGTGCTTTAAGTCTTCTCTGCCAATTTTCTATTTTTCTTTTTCTCTCTCTACCTCACTGGTTGTTACTCCAAGCACCTAGCCATTTTCCCCATTGCTTTAATTTATCAAAAGCTACACTTTGCACCTGGTCTAAGCTGGTTTGGTGTTGTACACTTTAAGATCTGAGAAACCCTAGGTTTTTGTTGGTAAGCCTTTCTTCTGCTCAACTTTGTGATTTTGCCATTTCATTTACAAATTGGTGTGGTTAATTTGATTGATAAAAAGGGTCTGTGTGGTTATTACATTTGATTGTGGGAAATTGATTGCGTAATGGCTGGTCAAGAGGATACCTTGGCTAATCTTTTCAAAGTACCTTCCAAGTCCGCCACCAAAGCCACTAGGAAGTCCAGTAGGATTGCCACACAACCCACAGAATCCCCACCTACAAAAAGAAAGCTGGTCATTGACCAAGCCGAGAAAACTGTGAAGTTCAAAAAAGCCAAGAAATCAAAGAGGGCCCAGACCAGTGAAGAATTTATTTAGGAGGCCCCTGAGGTAGAAACCCCCAAGCTTGAGCCTACCATTGTGCCTGAGCCTAACCTTGAGGAGGAATCTGAAGTCCCTGTGACCCTATCTACTCCCAATGAATTTGTGGATGCCTTAAGCCTGATCTCAGAGACAATTGTGGATACACCCTATTTTTCTGAGGAGGATTGCAAGGCCACAATGGATTATTTGGTGAAGGCAGGTCTAACACCACTGATGACCCCTTTGCAAGAGAAATCCTACCCCAGGCTAGTCAAGCTGTGGTATCAGAACCTGAGGAAGAAGACCAGGCCAGGTTCAATTGATCCTTGTCTGGAGATTGTAATTGATCACCAAGAGATTGTTGTGACTTACAGTGATATAGGGTTGGTTCTTGGAGTCCCTTCTATTTTTTATCCTTCCTATGGACTGCCTGAGCCTGAGACTGTGTCTTTCAAAGCAATGGCCAGGCACCTCACTCAAGGCATTGTGGGGTATGGGGAGTCATTGATGAGAAGGGATTTACACTCCAACATGCTCTTCATTGATTCCATTTTGAGGAAGAATGTTTATCTCAGTGTCCATCAGGAAGAGAGGAGAACACCAATAGTGGATGCCCTATACTTTTCTCTAAGGGCCAGTTTTTAAATACTGCTTGGCTGGTGTCTGAAGCAATGGTGGATGTGAATGAAAAATGTAGGATGGCCCAAGCCCTCCCAGGGCTCCCCTATAGCAGGCTCATCACTGCCTTGCTTAAGAGAGGTCAATTTATTTTTAAAGGGGATGAGGAAGTGGAAGTTGTGAAGCCCAAAGCGTATGGAAAGAGGGCTTGGTCTGCCAGTAGGACCTTGATTGGAAAAAGTAAGAGTAAATCTATTGAGAGTCCTGAAAGGGAGGCACCTCAAGTGGCCAGCTTTGCAGCTGCTCCTTTGATTCCCTCAGCATCTTCAGCCATCCCCTCAATTCCTTCCATGTTTGTGCCTTTGCCTGATATCCCTAGATTTTCCATCCCATCAGCCTCTCTACCATCCATCTCATTTCCTTTGCCCTCCATTACAGCTTTCATACCTCCCAGCACTTCAGCCTCCCTTTCCACCATCACAACATCTACACCTTTATCTGCTCCTCTTACCATAGACCACATCCCTACCTTACCTTCCTTACCCATCACCTCGACCTATAAGAGAAAGTTCAAGCCTACCCCCCCAGCTAGCCCATCCATCTCAGCTGTTGAACCCTCAAGCCCCCACCCTTCCACTTCAGCTGAATAAGCCATCACTTCCCAACCATCCATGTCCTTTAACATTGACCCTACCTTCTCCATATCACCTCCACATACCCAGGACCACATAACCAGTGAGGGGTATTCATCTCTGATGCAGTCCATCATGGACAATATTGAGCATGAGTACACCCCACTACCAGATTCTCCACATCCCACCTCTCCACAGCCTACCCATATACACACCTCACCCACCCCACCTTTTCACTATGCCCACACTCCATCAATCCAACCCACAGCCCCTATCACACATGATCCTTTACCCCATATCCTCAACCTATTACTTTCCCTTCAATCCCATGTGATGGCCAATACCCATACCCAATCATCCATTGAGGCCACCCTCCTATCCATGAACTCCACCCTCCAAAATCAAGCCTCCATGGAAACTAGCCTCCAAGCCATCCAATCCACCTTGTCCCTTTTAACCCAACCATCATAAGAGCTAGCTATCCCTACACATACTCATTTACTTACTCCACCCCCTTCTCTCCAACCCATTACCTTAGCTAAAACCTCCCCTATTTCTGCCCCTATTGAACCTATCTCAGAAAGTCGTCCTCCTACCTTTACCAATGCTGCTACAGATGTGGAAGACTTAATTCCCACCTCCTCAGTCCCAACCCAAACAGACCTTGACCCTAAACCAGCACCCCTACCTGAGCCAACCCTTGCCATCCCTCACCATTTACCCTCAATCCCCACCCCACCCATGCCATCATCCATAAACTCTCCATTGCTGGCTGGCCCTTCTTTAAGTACTGGGCAGTCCATCCTCCCTGCCTCCTTTCCCCACCCCCCTTTGTACTCTACCCTCCTCCATGTCATGAAACAGAACCCCTACCTCAAAATGGATGTTGTTCGAGGAATGGCTATCCTCCGCAGATCAATCGAGATGCCCTATGAAGCAAAGATTAATCAAATGACTGTGGATTACAACTTTGAGATGTTGAATATATCAAAGGGCTGGCAACGAATTTTACTACAATATGAAGTTGAAAAGCTCATTGTAGCCTCGGAGAAAATAAGATCTGATGGATTAGAGAAGAGGTTGGCTGCCTCCAAAGCAGTCAACAAGGCCACTACGAAAATGTATGAGTCATGTTGCCTTGGTTGAAAAGAAAGCAGAAATCCTCGAAAGGAGAGTGGCTGAACTGACTGGCACAACACCTGCACAAGCCACTGCCCCTCCTGCCAGTTCACCTTTTCAGCAAGCCGAGAAAGGAAAGGAGCCAGCTACCCAATCTGAGGAGGTAGCTACCAACAAAGAGAAGCCCAAGGCTGAGAGAAGCGCCAGTTGAAAGCCTATGCTGCTCAATGTGGATTCAACCCTGATGACTTCTTCACCTCTGACTCTAATTAGCTTTAGTTTGTTTTTAGGATTTGTATATAGTCTTTTAGGCTTTTCAAAATTAGTTAGGATGTTTTTTTTTTTTTTTGTATAATTTTTTTTTTAGATAACTTTCCCTTACAAATGTACATATTTTTGTGTTATCAATGGAAATTCTCTTTAGTCTAGTTCCTGTAATTTTCTTGTTGTCCTTCTGTTTGATTGTTTGCTTTCTTGTCATTATTTGATTGTTTGTTGTGATTTTCTTTGTCTAGCTGAGTGTTTAATTGTTTATTTTTCTTTCCTTGCTTATCTGTATATGTTTTTCTCTTGCTACACATCTCTTTATCTTTAAATTAGTGAGGACATTGCTCCTTATAGGTTTGGGGGTGTGCAAGGTTTGCCAATGGATAGTTAATGGTAGTGTAGCAAGGTTTTAACAGAAGTTGAGAAAATAAAATAATTTCCCACCTGATATTTTTTAAAATAGAGGAAATTAAAAACTTTTTAAAACTGAGACATGCTATAGTTCTAACATTTTCATGAAGCAAATGTCAGGAATTTTTTAAAAATTAGTGCTTGTGAACTTGAAAAGAGAGAAAATTGTGAGGATATACTCCAGAAATCTAATGAAAGATCATACCCAGTGAGATTTGAGCTTGAAAAAAAATTTCTTGAAGAGTCTCTTGCCAATTTTTCTGTTCTAAGGACTGATTGGATCTAGTTTTGCTCACTAGAAGTTAGGCACATCCAAGTTGAAACAGTTTGACAGCATTCATGACATTGAGGATATGAAGTAAGGCCATCCCTTGGACAGTTTGAGTTTAAAATTTCTCACCTTTGAACTGCCCTTGATACACACTTTTTTAGCCTTAAAAATCACAGTTTCTTTGATGAAAACCAGAAGATTTGAACCCAAAATCTCTTTACCTATTTCAGTTCACCCTCAATCTGAGAAATCAGGAAATAGGAGGAGAAGTGAGGTTAAAGGAGCAAGGTTTGACAGCTGGTTGAAAAAGAAGAAAGCACAGTTGGTGGCAATTGTGACATTTCAGCCCATAAAAAGAAAAATGTAGAAAAATATAAAAAGCATACAAAAGAAAAGAAAAATAGAAAAGCAAAATAAAAGAATGAGAAAGGAAGTCACTTCATTGGATATTTTGAAAGAGGAGAAAAAACTGCTCACTTTGGCTCTAAAAATTCAAAAAGAAGATGAATTTATGCTAAAATGAAGGTTGTGAAGTTGCAAATCACCTCCTTACCTTACTGATTTCTCACATTTGAATCCTTTTATTCCCTTTTATTCTTTATAAACCTCACTCATAAACCACATTACAATCCAATAAAAAAACCCTACTGATATGAAAATTGATTGAGCTATCATGTGGAGATGAGAATTTGTTTGATCTATGGTGAAAGGAGTTAAAAAATTTAGAAGTTAGAGCAATGCCTATGCTCATGCTTGCAGTCCTATTTGAGGGTTGTAACTGCTCTTGAGCTGTGTGAGTTGATACACCCTTCTATGTTGTTATGAGTGACAGCCTTGGTGAGCTTTGAGTTTGAAATTAGGATTGATGGGGTAGTATCAAAACATGATTATCAAATTGAGGGTAAGCTTGTATTAATTTTCATACAAAATGCCTTGACATGAGCTGATTGATTGTGGAGGAGTTACAGCAGAATTTTGGTTTTTCTACTGAGAATCCTTTGAAATTGAATGGACAAGGTGTGAAATGAATTTTATATTGCTTGAATTTTGTTTTAACATGCTACACTGATATTAACAGATTTTATTGGAGAAGTTTGTGGGTAACTTCACTGTAAACCCTCAGAAGACTTCACTCCTCCACTAGGGATCACCTAGGGTTTTAAAAGGCTTGATGCATATGCTCAATACATCTGTGTTCCCTACAAAAGTGGCATTCATCATTTTCAATAATTATTTTTACTTTCTCCTTTGCTCAGGGACTAGCAAAGCTTAGGTTTGGGGTGTGTGTTAAGCAGTGAAAAATACCGTTTTTCACCTCCTAACCTGACCTTTGGTGGACCCTTGAGTTGACTAATAATGTATTTTAAGTGTATTTTATAGGTAAGCAATAAATTGCAATCTTAGTGCAGACATCCACTTAAAATAGCCAAAGAAGTAATTTACTGCTCAACATGTGACATTACAGTCCAAAGGCTAGCCAATCAAGCAGTCCACAAGAGCCTTAGAAGTTCATGAGATTGTCTTTAGCCCAACTGGGAATGCTCAAGGCTGAGTATAGTTGCAAGGAATGAGGATTGAATCCACCAAGAAGTGGCTGAGTGTTGAACAAAGAACAACACACTAGAGATGTGTGCCAACAGTGGAAGCACAAGAGTAAACATGTCGAGAGGTTAGCTTTAGGTGTTGAGAGGATCTGATGCCTAAAAACCAAGATTTTGAGGGGATCAAGAAGTTTTCGAGAGGTTGTGATGTTCAAGAGCTAAGATATCGAGAGCTTCCATGAAGCTGTCGAGAGCTCCCCAGTACCTGTCAAGAAGTTTGGAAGGTTAAGTATAACCTGTCGAGAGGTTATAAGGAGAAACTGTGAAGAGATCGAGAGGATGACCAATCCTGTCGAGAGGTTGGGAGTACAATGATAGATCCTGTCGACACCTTACCTGAAGGTGCAGGAGAAGTCGAGAGGTTCTAAACACATGTCAAGAGGTTCAGCTGAACCTGTCGAGCAGTCCAAGCCAACCTGTCGAGAGCTCAAAAGAAGTCTATAAAGCTGTCGACAGAAAGTTGTATAACCAGTCGACAGGTTGATTATAACATGTCGAGAGGATGAATGGAAAAATGGACAGAATGGTGAAATGAGCTTCCAATCCTGTCGAGATGTTTCAATCCTGTCGAAAGCCACATAGATCCTATCGACGAGTCATCCAATCCTATCGAATAGTGTAATTCAACTCCTCGAGAGGTTCCCAAACCTATCGAAATAAAGAGCAAACAGACTAAAAACCTGTCGAGAGGTGCCCTGAACCTCTCAACACTCAAACTGGGAACTTCTCAGCATGTTTCTTCAGCAGCTGCCAATTTCAGAAGTCTGTGCACACATCCCAAAGAACGTTAGCGACCCCTAGGGTATTTTTGGTACTCAACTAACCACGATTGGACCAATGGGAGAAGAGTTTCTAGAAGAGAAATTAGCCACATCAGCAGCCCAAAATAACAGAATTATTCTCTTGGGCTCTAATTAGCTTAAATGGATCTGAGACAGAGGAAGAAGGTATAAATAGAAGATAAGTTTTACAGAAGAACCATCCAGAATTTGAGAGAACCAGAGCTTAGATAGAGATCCATTTTCCCTCCAAAAAACTCCCTCTCTCTTCCTTCTTCTCTCATTCTTTCCTTAGCCAATCATAATTGGCTAAACTCCTTTCAGTGGTTAGGGTGAGGTCTTGAGCAATAAATCGAGAGTTTCAGAGGCTGCTAACAGATTGTATGTTGCACAGATTACAGATCTGGGTACAATAGGATTGTAAGTTGTATTATTGTAATGTAATTATGGTTTTTAAAGGTAATTCTAATCTACATTTCACTTTTTCATATTTGATTTTCTTGGATTGGATACTCCTGTGGATGTCAGCTAGAAATGTGGAGCTAATAGCCTGGCACCCGCAACATCTATAATAGTTTACCTGTTCCAATCAAGATCAATAGATTGGAACAATCTCTGGGACGAACTGTATCCAGTAGAAGAGTAGATCATAATCCTAGGATTGCTTCAATTCATTGGTAGAGATTGGATTCTTATACCTTGCATCTGTCGGAGGAACCCGGGGAGCTTGTAGCCAGATGGAGGATTGTTGCAAATCTGTCCTCTACACTGCCTTTGATTCCTTTGATTTTCAGTAAGAGACTAAGACCCCTAGTTGCTGCTCTCTATCTTTTGATTTTTCATCTTTTCTATATCTCCCCTCATCTCTGTGTTTGATCAGATCTGGATCACTTGCATCTAACCTTTGTAGTTTGTAGTAAAAGTGACAAAAACCTAAAACCTCTCCTCTTTCATGTTTTAGTTTAGCTTAAATTAGGATAGAGTGCCAGACCTACCATAGATTTGGAGATTTACTATAGTTAAACCATATTTTCATGTGGACATACCCTTACTTACCTTTTAAAACTTGCTGCAACAGCCCTGGTTCTTGCATGACTGGTTGCTCACCTTGATTCCCTATATCTGTAATTTGTGCCTTTTAATTTGATGTTTTAATCATATTATAATTCCAAGGTGGGCAGCACAACATAAGATAATGAACTTCCTCATGGGAACAATCCTATGCTAGTACTATAATTTCCATTGTGCACTTATAATAAGTTAAGACTTGAATTTAATATAATTATAATACACAATAACAACCAAGTCACTAAGAACTCGCTCTTTTTCTGAGTCTTCGTGGCATCGATGAAGTACTTGTTATAAAATACTTCTCTGAACTATTGTCAAGTCCAGTGTTCTTTTTCTTGCATGTCTGTCAACCTTTTAACTGAAGTCCACCAACTTTGTGCATCACCTTTTAGGCACATCACGGCCCAAGATACTTTCTCTTTTTTTGCAGGAGTAGAGACTTTGAAGATCTCTATCTATGTGATCCAATCATCGATGGTATCAGGATCCAACTATCTGAGAAAGTGCAGAGGTCAAGACCTGGAGGAGGTCACATATCTGTTATGATTATTGTTCTCAACCTGAGGCGATGGTGGAGGTATAATTGAACCACAGTTGGCTGGATTGTTCAGTTATTGGGCAATCAGGTCTTGGTAAGTTTTGGCTTGATGTTCCAATTACTGATTGAACCTTGAATCAGCCTGGCAGTCTCTTATTGATGGGTCTCGTTCAACTAGACGACATGTTGCTGTTGTGTGTTTGTCAACTCGCGTAACATATGTGCTATCTCGCTTTCTTCTCCCTGGGAAGAAGATCCTTCACCATTTCTTCGCGGATCTAGCGTAATTTTGTTTCAAAAATTCAAGGACTTAGAACTCGTAATAAGTTAAGTTCCCAAAGTCCAATAGAAAGAAAAGCTAAGCTCAAATACCACTCTGTCACGACCCGAAATTCTACCACATCCTAAGGGCCTAGAATTCTGCGTTATGGCCCACACGCATCCCAAATATGCTAAATGGGTATACACATAATCAGAATTATTATGCAAATCTAGTTCCACAAAATCCGTGAAAGCCAATAAATAAGAGTGGAATATAAAGCAGTCATCAATAACTGAATAAAAGCAATAAATCTAAGAAATCCACAAATAATATGATAATGAAAGTTCAAGACAAATCCGATACAAGAAAATATAGAGTTGATAATGATAATATCAGACGAACTCAATAGTGGGTCTAAAATGTCAATAATTGGTGCCCAGATCAAAATCCACGGGATCAATGAAATCAGTGTTGGCAGGATCTGAATAGCCGACGTCTACTTCACCAGCGTAATCAACTACAGTTGTTAGATTATTGTGAGATGAGTTTACTTAGTTACGTAAACACAGTAGATACACTATCAATCCATCCCATACTACTCAGATGCATTATGGGTGCATCATGGGAGTGATAAATATTGTATAACAAAGGAATCTAAAAGAAAAAAAAAGATAAACATGTGCATATCATAGAACTCATATCATATATAGAAACAGAATCATGATCTAGACATTCATATCCTAACGTACCTTATCATATCTTATTATTCTCGCATATATGTCTGTGCATCGCATGAGTGTAACTAACATACTCATAAATCCTAAATGACATATGCCAGAGTCATTGCGCGAGCTACCATGTGAGGATCACCATAGTATTATACCACCATATCATAAGGCATTCTATACCATACTTATATCATACACCCCATCCAATCACAGGGGCGGCCAGCAACTCATAACTCATACTGTCTCCCAGAGACCCGTCTTAACTGAAGACGTTGTTACCCTTACTATGGCTACGCAAGGAACGACATGTACAGAGACTTAAGTTCTTAATCTTTTTCCGGCCTACACAGCGATGTCTTATTATCATACTCGTAATATATCTTATTTTCCTTACTCATATCTTATCATACACCTATGACCTGAATTCACTGTGAACTATGGTGCAATAAACTTCACAAATCACGTTTTCCAAGGGACGGGTTTGGTATTAACCTGGATATACTTCGTGTGATAGCCCATACTACCATAGAAGTGTTACATCCGTGCATGGACACCAACATTTTAAGTTTCACGTGACCTTAAAAGGAATCCCACCATTACTATGGCCTAAAGATCCAAACATCGTACATTAATTCATATCTTATCCTATCATATTAGAACTCGAGGGTGATAAGGATCACCGTATACGAGACTACACTGAATTCGCACTGACTCGACTCGTCATGATGTCTCATACCACCATGAGTTGTAAGGCATGTGAATACAATGTATTCCTCGCTTCGATGCCATCTCAGTGAATCATCATGCCCAAGCGTAATCATGATCTCATACACTCGCATATATATGATCTAACCTACTCATAACTCATAATGTGATCAATATGAAAACACTGAAATATCATAGTACGAAATTATTTATATTAAATTTTTATTATGTTTATACCTATAATTTATTTACACCTCATTTCAATACAATATAGAATAAGGTAATTATAAGTATGACTTTGATAACCTAAAGGTCAGAGTTCGATTTTCGTGAGGCATTGAATTTCTAACATTTCGTGTTATCGAAGTAGTCGCGTTGAAGCGATAAAAATGATATATATATAATATTAAATAATCAAATAGAAAATATATTATTATTTTAAGGTTAAGTGAACCACAGCCATCGATCAAAGGGTATATTAAAGTTTGTTCCTGAGTAAAGTGAAATAAAAATGTAAGTGCAGTCGTATGTTCAGACGATAATCGATCGAATTGGTTTTAAAATCGATCGATCAAAAATATGTTATATAACGTATTCAATTCGAGTACAGAATTGATCGGACGATTTTTGGAATCGATCGGTCAAGTTTAAAATAATTTAAAGTGAATAATGGTTCAGTTCTATTCAAAATCGATCATTCAAATGTAGCAATCGATCGATATTTAGTAAAGTATAAGTAGTCAGCTTAGCTCAAAATTGATGGATTGGTATTTAAAGTGTCGATCCATCACCCAACAGAGGATGATGCCCTGCATGCGCCTTATAAGGCAGTTTCTAATATTATAAAAGTTGGTACTTGAGAATAGTGACATATATAGAAATATACTAATAATATATAAAGTGAGATTTATATTACTTTATTAGTTATTTGTATAAGTTAAAAGTAATTTTATAATATAATATAATATTTTATTAGATACAATATTATAAACCAAAGCCATCATTACCTAAGCCATCATTACCTTATATATAATATAATATGTTATAAGCATTCACTAGCATACAAAACTCAATTCATCTAAAACCTCTTCTTTCAATTTAAAAAGGCACGAACTCGTATTAAAGTGTAAGTCGATCCATCAAAAATTATAACTCGATGGATCGATATTAAAGTGTCAAAATATTTATGATTAGGCAATGTAGTTTTGTTATTAATTAATTTTATCTAGAATCGATCGATCGGGCACAATAGTCGATCGATCGACTATAAAGGTTCCGAATTAATCGATCAATCGAAAGCGTAATTCGATCGATCGACCATCGGGATTGCTAAACAGATCCGAGTTTCGAAATAAAACTAAAATATCAACATAAAATAATTAAAATAACATTTAAAATTAGGATTAATTGTT
Source organism: Chloranthus sessilifolius (assembly GCA_021018995.1). NCBI lineage: Eukaryota > Viridiplantae > Streptophyta > Magnoliopsida > Chloranthales > Chloranthaceae > Chloranthus > Chloranthus sessilifolius. The sequence continues at coordinate 22,709,567 of CM037597.1, read as the reverse complement.
AACTCAATCCTAAAAGCAACTTCATAAGAAAACAAATCTGGAGTTCATTTAATAGCCCGTCGATACGTTATCGAGCGTATCCTATGAGACGGGATCTGAAGAATACGAGATGGATTGACGGGTACTCACCATTTGAAGCGTGATTAGCAGATCTACGACGATTAAAGTGATAGAGATCGGCGTCCACGTGATGGCCCATCCATGATTATACAATCTTCTTCTCCCTCGATCTTGATGGCAGAAATAACCCACAGTGTTCTGTGGGTGAAGGAGTGCTAACGACTAGGATTTTTAAGAATAAGAGAGAAGAGACAGCTAGGGCTTTCTCAAAAGAAGAAATGTGTACAGAGTTGTGTATCTTAATCTTAAATAGAGTTTTTCTCAAATAGATTAGGTTCTGATGTGAAGCACTAACACTGTACACGATGTAAAATACATCTTACGCTATTAAAATAAAATGAGAAAATCTGAGATGTTACAAAAATTAACTTTATTTGGCCATATCGTGCTTTCAAATCCTACAATGGAATTGAAAAAAGCCCTAAGGGGATACTATTTGATGCCCTAAACTCATGAAAATTAAGATTTATTACTAGAATCTTTATTTTTGAGTTCAGAAGGGCCCAATTGCCTAATTGAAACACTAATCAAATTTGGATAAAATTATCATAATGAGATTCGTTAATTCTTCCATGAAAATAGTACAGTACAAAAATTAAGACTATTAGCGACAATTTTTTACAGTAAAAAATTGCCGCTATTAAAAAAAAACTACTAAAGTCTATTAAGATTGTTAGCCGCAAGGATATTAGCAGCAATTTTTTTGTTAATAGCGACAGTTTTTGGCTGTCGTGATAGTCTTATTTTTTGTAGTGATACTTTATTTTCATAAATATAATTGTTATATTCAATAACTAAAATTAGATTTTAGTGTTTGATCTTGTATCAGTTGGGCTCCACAAATGGGGCACCCACATTTATATATATATATATATATATAGATATAAGTACCTCTATTCGCACCCACCGCTTTATTGAAAGGACATTAGTAAAATGGAGCACCCACAATCTTTTTACTTAAGGGACACTCACGTATATAAACTTTTTTTTTTTGTCTTCCTCTTTCTTTTTTTTTTTCTTCTTCAACTCCAGTAACCACAACGATAATGTTAGCATCAAGGTGTCAAACTCAGTATCAGATCGTGTATCGGGTATCGGTCCATGGAGGACCATCACGAATCGGCCGATACGTAGGTTGATACCGAGTTGCGTTGGTATCTTTTTTGAAAAAAATAATTAAGAAAACAGAGATATCGGCTGGTACCGATACTGCTACCTAAGTTGATACCTAATACGTATCTGCACCGATACGCATCGGTTTGCTGAAAAATCGATATGTATCACCGAAACGTATCGGTACCGGCCGATATTTGATACCATGGTTAGCATCACCAAATCGCCCTCTTCTTTTTTCTTCTTCCTCAACTCCGGCAACTCGCAACGACGACGACAACTTCACCCACTTTTCTGCATCCTCAACTCCCGCAACTCCCAACGGCGACGCCGACTTCACCGAAACACCCTCTTCTTCTTTTCCTTCTTCCTCAACTCTAAAGAAAACTTAAAAATTCATATAAAAATAAAGAAAAAACTTAGAAAAGGGGAAAAAAAATCCTATATATTTTTTAAAAGACCTCCAAAATCTTGATAGTGGGCACCCACTGTCAGATATGATAATCTGATGGTGGGAACCCACTAACAGTCACCTCCAAGTTTTTACAACTGACAGCGGGTACCCACCGTCACAAATTAAAGGCTTGGTTTTTAGGACTTTGAAAATTTTTTTTCTTTTCCAGGTGTTCTTCTTCATTTTTTTAGGGTTTTAAGGTTTTGATCGGAGTGATGCCAACATAATCATTTCGAGTTGCCAGATTTGAGGAAAACGATGAAGGAAATGAAGAGGAAGAAGAAAAAGAAAAAAATAACAAAAAAAAAGAAAAAAGAAGAAAGATGGTGCTTCGGATATTCCGTCGAGCAATTGTCGAAGAGGAAGAAAGATGGTAATTCGGAGATGTTGTCGAGTGATTGTCCAAGAAGAATGGGTGTTTTCTAGTGGGGTAAGGAAAAAAAGGGGGGGAATGGGTGTTTTCTAAAGCTAAGATAAGATGATAGAAATCTTTTTTTTTCATATAAAAAAGAAATTTTTTTTTTTAATTAAGTATAATATATTTAATGACCCGCTTCCTTTACGCGCCATTGAGCCCATAAAATTTTCTTAATATAATTTATACCATGGCCCCTTACTTTACGTGGAATCAAAATCATGTTTTATGGAATGTGGTTAGGTCCAAGCTTAGGCGTGCACCTCTTGTCCAAAGAACCTCTTTCTCTAATAAATATATATATATATATATATATATATATATATACACTTGACTCGAGTCCGCATGACTCAAACGGGTGATTGTCAAATTTTGTTGCTGTCAACATTTGACTGCAATCTTATTGTCACCTGCTTACTCAAGCGTGACTCGAGTCAGGTGATCATTACCCTCTATATATGGGAATATTGACTTCACCCTCTTTATTTTTTAGTGAGCACAATTATCGGCAAGGTGTCAAACTCGGTATTGGTATCGGGTACTGGTCCATGGAAAACAATTATGAATCGGTCGATACGTATCGATCAATATCGAGTTGTATCATTGCCTTTAAAAAAAAAACAATTACAAAATAGAGGTATCGACCTAAACCAATATCGATACCCGAGTTGATACATGATGCATATCAATTTGCCAAAAAACCGATACATATCGCCAATATGTATCAGTATCGGCTGATATTTGATACCATTGTTCTCAGATCAAAATGCCCTCATGTTATAGCATTTTATAGAACATGATTTTAATACTCAAATCTGATTTTAAGGTCACTTTTTTGGGATATATATATATATATATATATATATATATATATATATATATATATATATATATCACGTAAAATTAAAAATTGATTGTCTTATAATATGCTCTTGATCACAAAATCTATCATGTAAAAGATTGGGACGAAAAATTATCTCTACTGTCTTATTCAAAGCAATCAATAGATTTATGCATGGGTAAACTCTGAGATTCAGCGGGTGCACTACAAAAAGTTTGATTATTGGCGGCATTTCTAAAATGCCACTAAAGCCTTAAAAAACGCTGCAAATTAAATTGGGGCGTTATCGCAAATGCCTCTAACTAAGATGCCGGGGAAAGTATAATAATTTCTCAATCGCAACTCCAAAAAAACATCGCAAAAATGTATACCATATTTTGGATTTTATAAATGCCGCTAATAGTTCTCAAAAATGCCACTAATAGTTTCCTTTTATAAATGCCGCTAATAGCTCTGCGGCAATTCAAAAACTCCACGAAAACCAATAATTTGAGTTCAACATAAAAAGCAGCTCTTTTTCTCTTTGACTCTGACAGAGAATAACTTTTATGTTTTGTAGCACAACTCCTCACCCCATTTGCTCTGGTATGGAGCTATTTCAGATGATAAAACAACTCTCTATCTACTCTTTACTATAGTAGATTCTAGATTGGGCACTTTAGAAAAACAACCTTGAAAAACAAACGTTTTAGCAAAACAACCCCGAACTTAAACGTTTTAAAAAAACAGTGCTTTCACAGTTTTCAGAACTTCAAAAACCCGTGAAAGCATCATTTTCACGAGTTTTTAAAGTTCTGAAAACCGTGAAAGCACTGTTTTTTTAAAACGTTTAAGTTCGGGATTGTTTTGCTAAAACGTTTGTTTTTCAAGGTTGTTTTTCTAATTATCCCTAGATTTTTTTTTTTATCCACTCTGACAGAAAGCAGGCAGATAGCTGCTTCTGCCCTTATAAGAGCTAACCCAAACTTCAAAACAAATTACAACTTCAATGGTCGGAGCATCGACCTTCTCTTCAAAGTTCAACAATCTAGGCATCTGAGTCAAGATTCAATGGGGGATATAAGACACTTTCACAACCTAAAGATGAGTAATCGATGAACCATCCCTAGAAATATCAAAACCTAGGAAGTAACGTAAATTCGAAATTTTTTGTAGCAATCTACCAAGGGACTATCCCACCATATTATTTAATGACCATTTCATGCTTCGTTGCTAACTAGTTTGAGCTCCACACTATACCACGATTTAAACCTGGGAAGTAACCTGAAGATTCTGCCTAAAAGACAGCTTTTTAAGCTGCAAGAGGAGACCAATGCGGTGAAGATTCTGCCTGAAGGACAACTTTTGAAGTAACTCTTAAAAATAATTAAATCTTACATACTCATCTACCAAAAAACACACTTCAATTGCAACGGAGAGATCCTAAAAAGCAAACAAAGCTATTTTAAAACTTCAACTAGAGGGAATCCACAATTCAAATGCTAAATTCAAAATTAAACAATGGCACTTGCTGCAAAGTTCTGCATATTCCTTCCCAATTGATCCTGCAACCAAACACACAAAATTACAAACATTATAAAAATTAACTGCAATTAAACGACGCGATTACTAGCCTAATCACTGGCTTGGATAGACTCGAGGTTCCAAAAGCCAGTCTAGTCTTTTGAAAGCCATAACTTATTATTATTATTTACGGCTTTCAAAAGACGTACTTTCACAAATAATCTTTTAAAATATTCTCCAAAAAGAGGGCATACCTTTCATTTCTCCCTTGGGATTTACTATTGACACCTGTATTATTTGCAAAAAGGAAAAAATAAAAAATAAAACAAAAGGAAAACAAAATATTAATAACTTTAAGGCAACCTACATATAATGTAAGAAATATTTTGTCAATAAGGATATGAAGATTGGTGATAAGGATAAGATGCTATGCATCCCTATCATTATTCTGTTTTCACATGTATTGAAGGAATTACAATACTCCTTCAAAATATTTTGTCATAATTGATAAAATTAAACATCTCCTTTGTAAGCTTCAGGAGATGATTAAGAACCAATCTTTGAAATAGATAAATTAAGCATCAGGGACAGAAATAGCTTGTATTTAAATTTTTGCCCACTTATAATTATCAAAAGCTTATAAGTTAAACACACAATATTAGCAAGAAGATTGGTAAACTTACCATCTTGGTCTCAGCCTCAGCATTGACTGGCTTGCCATCTTTACGTGCATGTGTCTTCATAAACACATCTACTCGGCTAGGCACAGTCTGTGTCTCACTCTTCATTCGTTGTGTCAAAAAAAGAGTCATTCACTTTGGTGCATGCTTAAACAATATCATAAACGACATGGAACTAATTAAAAGTGAATAAATTAAATAAAAGGAACCTATATTTTTTTTATCACTATATATAAAATAAAAGGAAACTTTAATTCTAATTAGGACTCTAAGTAATAAGCCAAATAAAGAAATAAACTGCCTACTTTTAGGACCCCTAAATATACCTATTGACTCTTTCAACTTTAAGATCACCTGAAGCCCCTACTTCTAAATACTTGACACCTCTAAAAAAACCCCAAGGTATTATAATTTTGAAATCACCGAGAGTCCATTATTTTTAGGACTCGAACTCTCATTGCAAATTGACATTACTAGGCAGCAAAGTAATGAAGATAAGAACCTTCTGTTAACTCAATTCAAATCTGTGCTCACACAGATCTGACGGCAGAACAAACGATCACTAAATCTGTCCAATGAGCCCTATGTAATACTTTAGTAATAGAGTTTTGGTAATAATTTTTTATGAAATAGGAAAAGGAGACTACTGAGGAAAGAAGCATCCCTATCCCTGCTGTTCAGGGGGCTTTTTAGCCATGAATCCCGCAGAATTTTATGGTCTTTCCAATTATTGTGGGTAGTAGCCTAGTCAAGAAGTACTAAAGCTGAGCTAATCGGTTTCCATCTCTAGTAAATGGATCCCGATTTACATTAGATTATAGAATAATAAAGAGTAGTATAGAAATAAGATTCACAAAGCTGACCCCAAAATAGATGGGGCAAGGTAGTGGGGGTGGTGGGGGTGAAGATGACATGATTCTTGCACCAAGACTCTTGTTAAAGTTGGCTTTAGAGTGGTTCCCTCCTGAAGATAAGAAAAGACGCATAAACTAGAATCATTATAGAGCAAATATTAGAATACAAAGATGAATTTAAGATTCAAAAAATAAGGGAAAAGGTAAACTCACCGTGTAAAAATCTATGTAAGACTTTCGGTCATACTCGCATTCTCTTCTCTCCAAATACTACAGAACAACAATAAAGGCGTGTCGGAGTCAATGGAAGAGCATTGATATTCAGCTATTGTAGATGCGGCATTAACATTCAACTATTTGTAGATGTTTATCAACATCTCACCTCCATTGCTGCTCTTGCCCTTTCTATGCCTCCCTTGACATGATATGCAACACCCCACTGACATAGAAAAACAGTTGAACATCAGTTAACTAAGAAACAACATTACCAAAGCATTAGCCCATAACAAAATTAACTTGATCTAAACATCACTAGACGATGAACGGCGACCTGAACTTTTTGCTTTTGAAACCAAAATACAAATTTTTTGAAGCCGTATAAAAGATATTTTCCGTAAGGTAATGCACTTTCATTTAGCCTCATAAGGGCTGCCTGCAGAAAGTCTCTGATTTGCGTTACCTTACGAAAAAATCAATCTATAATAGGATTGTTCCTTCCTCTGCTGGACCATGGCTTATTCACTCTTTCTTTCCATATTGATTTCCAGTTATTCTTTGCCTTCAAAATCCAGAAAAACACATCCATCAATTTAACTACATGGATATATATATATATATATATAAATGCAAGTACCCAGAATATATACTTACCAGAGATTGCTCAGTTTGCAAGTCAAATCGTTGATCTCCAGGCCATAAAGTTTTAGTGAAGACAAGGTTCCAGGAACTTCTTCTGAAACTACTTTAGACAGTTTATCCACTAAACTAATAATCTTCTAAAAGCCTGGCCATTGAGAAAAGGGGTAATAATTCAATGAAAACCTCTGTATAAAATGAAATGAACAGAAAGAGGTGAAAAAGTGCCCAATCGACATTTAAAGCGGGAAGAGAAATGATGACCAATGAGATAATAGCTCCCACAACTGCATACTAGTCCAAGTAAGAAAATTTGACACTACTCGGGAATCCAAAACACTTGAGATGAAATCAATCATAATAATGGGCTGTGTTTCAAAAATAAATCCATTAGCTGCATTGTGTGTGTGAAAATGGGGACTAGAAAAATGCAAGAGTAATGCATAGAATGCAGTTTAATGTGGCATGAAACATTCAGCAGAAGCACAACAGAAGTTGAAGGTAGTATGATATATGTAAGAACTAATCTGCTAGTTAATAAAAAAAAACTGACAATGTGTAAACTTATATGTTACCTGGAGAAAATAAAATCTCTTTCAACTGAACTATGTTCTCATGATTCAACATTCTTAAAGTATTTACCTCTCGTTTGAGATTTCGTGATAGCAGCAGAAGCCAAACAAATGGACATCCATGTCAAATATATTGTTAGATTTTGTGAGGTGCAAAGTGCAATACAAATATCAAAAGAAGCATACCGATTCTGTCTTCAATCTAATCTCCCTCATTGCAACAATTTCCCTAGTCTGAATGTCCTTAGCCCTATATACTTGGCTGAAATTTTAGAGACGCCGTGAAGCATCAAATCAAGAAACAATACACTAATGGAACCAATGAGGAATCTACATGGAACAGTAAATCAACAACAATACACTAACAGTTTCAAAAAACAGCATGTTACTGTAAGATAGATAAATAATTATTTAGACCAACCTAGAGCTAAAATTAAGGGATAATTAGAGAAACATGCCTGAAAAACAAACTTTTTAGCAAACAAGACCCCACTTCAAACGTTTTAGAAAAACCCGTTCTTTCACGGTTTTCTGAAGTTCCAAAATCCGTGAAAGCACGTTTTTTCCAAAACGTTTGAAGTCGGTCTTTTTCTAAAGTGCCCCTAAATTAAACTAGCAAGTTATCTAAGAATTAAAAATGTAATGCTAGCTAGTAGCAGGGTTTCTCTATCCACTCGGATCAAGAAGCGTCTTGAACTCTAACAAGACGTTTCAGATTTCGGCCATCGATGAATAGGAAAAACAAATATTGTCACAAAAAAATGCAAAAACAAGGACCATGGTGCAGATTTATACAATCCAAAGTGATAGAATCCAACTTACTAAATGTAGTTCCATCTATTAACAGGTTTTATGTCTTATAAGTATTTACAATCTTGAACTCATATCAAGAAACATAGAAACATCTCGAACTCGAGCAAGACATCTAAAATTTCAGGTATTGATGAATCGGAAAAAAACAGAGACTATCGTAAAACAATGCTCAAATAAGAACCACCGTCCAGATTATATATAACCCAAACTGAAAGAGCAAAATATAAAGATAAGTTGGAGTTTTGTTTTCCTCTTATCACTTACCTGGACCCGCCTACCCCAATCTGCTCCAGCTTCTCGTAGGCACATTTTACGTTTCTTAATTCATCCAGACAGTAGTCGAGATTTATCTCTTGAAGATCTCTGCCCATCCTTCTTGCGTTAAAAAAGATTCAGAAACAGAGCTGTAAGATTCCTAAATTTTCATCAGTCTTTACCCAAAATACAGGCCAAAATTATAAATGGAGACAGAAGAAGACACTCAAGAACGGCTAAGATTTTGATTCAGCTGGGATTTTACCTGTTTAGTAAGTGTCCTGGTCTGATCGGATTCATTGTTCCTCGCTGACCGAAGTTTGTGGGGTCTCCGGATTCCATTTTCAAGATGAAATTCCTAGAAAGGAGAATGTAAAATTTATATTAGAAAGATCAGAAAACGGGTTTATGAGTTGATATGAATTATGAAATTTCACACTTATCTCACAGTTTGGATCTAAAATCACCTCATATTCGATAAGAACTTTATATATATATATATATATATATATATATATATATATATATATATACACGGAAAAAGCCTCGGTCCTTCGTGGGAGGACGGTCACGGACCTCCAACCTTTCACGTGGAGACCGTCCTTCAATCTTTCAGGTGGAGCTTCACATGACACCCAAAGCATATTTTGGGTGTCACGAGGATCTTGGGTGCATTGCTTAAGTTATCTTTTTTTTTTTAAATTTTAATTAGATTCTCCACTGGAGAGGGTGACCGTCCTCCAAGATTCATGTGGAGCACAGGTGAACAGTTTAAATTAATATTACAAAAAAAAATTAAAAAATAAATTTTAAACCCACAAGCTAAAGTTTGAGGATTTTCATTAATCCACATTTCACAGATCAAAATATATACGGTGGAAATGAGTTTTTAATTTATTTTTTTTTTAAATAATCTAATCAATGCACCTAAGGTCTAGGTGGCACCCAAAAAGTATTTTGGGTGCCACATAAAACTTTACGTGAAAGGTTGAAGGACGGTGACCGTCCTCTCATGGAGGACGGAGGCCTTTTCCATATATATATATATATATATATATATATATATATATATAGACTGATGGACTGACGGATCATACATGTGCATGAATCAAGTCCAAAAAAAAAATTAAATAAAAACTTTCTCTATCATGAGATTTAAAAATTAAATAAAAACTTTCTCTATCATGAGATTTATGGGCGGTTAAAACATCTTTGGCAGCAACGCGGTGTGATATTTTCCAAAGAAAATGGACAGTTAAAAGATGTTTGGTATTTTCCATTTTCTAATGTAAATCAGCACATACAAAGTTTAATATTTTATTAATTTTCTTAAAGATGATTTATTCAATGGCCCCTTACTTCATATCGCATCAAAACATAGTTTTGGGTGGTTGCCAGATGTCAACAATTTGGAGCCCCGGTCATCGTCTGGACCAGATAACCTTTATCCATGTATGTGTGTGCGTGTGGTTGGTGTGTGGGAAGCGGTAGAATGGACCGTGGATCCATATATGCTGTCTGGACCGACCCTTCAAAACTACTTGGCACACGGTTGAGCAGACAATGTGGAGAAAGGGCCCATCGCATAGACCATCTTGGAAAAAAAGAATAGTTAAAATCCGATACGTACAGTGTGATTATTTACATCGGGAAATGGACAGTGCAAATGTTTGTTAGCAACTCACAATAGATGAGGCAAACTAAACGAGAACTTTTTCTCGGGATAATTACATAAACATGCCTCAATTGTATAAATTCAGTATTGAAGCATGTACAAGCTATTCTACAAATTGATATCTATAGTACCACATATGTATCAAACATATATAACTAATACGAAAAGTGTTAATGCATATACAAATAATTACTTCTTAAAGTGGTTAGAGGATGAGTTAGGGCACTCTTACCAACTCTTACATTAATAAAAACATCAACAATTCTGGACCATAGTTGCCCAATTCGCTCACCAACCAAATGAACTGTGAACCGGTTCACAATTCGGTTTGATTCAATTAGGAATGAGTAGCGAACTAGTAGCTAATTTTCTATTTAAATTAGATTTAAAATTAAATATGTAAAAGGGATGAGCGGATTCGAACTTACACCCATATACAATCAACACCACCAATGGTCAAGCTGCTACTTTTTTCTTTTTTTTGATAACCTGGATATTCGGGCCTCTTAGAGCACCCACCTAATCTCAAGGGCACATGCGCACCCTAACTTCAACACATGCCGGGTCAACACAGGATATAAATTCCTAGGGTGGCCTCAAGGAGGGGAGGGGATTCGAACTCAAGTCTCCTACTTTTGGAAGCAGGTACCTGGCCAGTTCACTTAACCCCTTGAGGTTGTCAAGCTGCTACCTAGAAAGCCCTCTTCAATTTTGTGCTTAAAATTGTATAGTTCTCTAATATGTAAAACTATAGTAACATATAATGTAAAAACTCATCGTACCTAGATTCACTCGGCACCAGGTTTGCTCATTACCAAAGAACCGGGTTCACACGGCACCAGCGAACCAAGTTCGCTCTGCACTAGCGAACCAGGTTCGCTCGGCCCTAACAAAGAGTGAACCCGAATTTGAACCTGACAAACCTGTGAATTAGGTAAGATTGTTCTGGACCCGGTTTAGAACCCTTTTTTCCATGATATTACAAAATATACTAGGTCCTAGCAGATCAACCAGACCTTTGAGTTGGCCTAACCTAACCCCACCAGAAGGGTCAAGTTTAAGTGCCCGATACGGTAAAAAACCAGGGTTGGGCAGGTCAGGTATCAGGCCGATCCAACCCATTGACACCCCAAATTATAACCATATATATATATATATATAATAGGGGATATGCACTCGGGTGTAAAGATATCTATACACCAATTGATATGAGCCCGACACGTAGCGTCCTTTTTGTGAAGTGATGGGTGGCATGGGGCCCACTTTACTAACTAGGGTTACACTTAAATACCCTTTCAGCCATCATTCTTGACTTTTTTAAAGTCTTTCTTTTCTCTATTTTTTCAAAAAAAGTGTCAGACTTACATTTTTATACATAATTTATACAAAAAATATGGCGCCCAGTAGAGAAGCGCCAACGCTCCTAAAACGAAATGTCGGCACCCCTAAACGATGCGCCAACGTTTCGTTTTGGGGCGCCGGTACTTCGAAAAAAATAAAACAACCGTCAGATATGAAACTATCCTCTACCAAGTATCCCACAATGCTTCCTGGGTTTCACTCTAGACATATCATCCAAAAAGAAGGGACTAATTCATAAGACTCCTCAAAAGAGCCATGAATACAAGTAAGGGCTCTCTCTCTCTCTCCCTCTCTCTCTCTCTCTCTCTCCATACTTTATGGTATGAAAGAGTAAGCCCATACTTCTGATAAATCTGCAACATAATTATTTTGATAGTAGCCTCGAACTCCTGTCGTAGTCTCTCCTCAACCCAATCGGCAGTCCATTTAGCAGATGTCATGCGGTTGCCATGCTCATTCACACTAGGACAAGTGTGATCGGGTTGAAAAGTCTTAACTTTAAACTGGCCGTTTTGTAATTTGAATGCATGAATACGCCAGATACAAGTATCATCTAGACATTTTGTAGTAACCCGTGTTCTATCATTTCTTATAAAATGCACATCATAATTATTGACAATTGTATGTTGACGTAACGTGCTTCGAAAAGAATCGATGTCTTCAAGAAGTTGTTCAACATCTAATACTGGATCATATAAGTTCATGTCCTCCTCCGAATGGAAGACTCATATTCAGAGTTAGAAGAACTAGCCAAAATCCCACACACCTTTTTTTTTTTCAGACTCATAGTTTGGTATATTGTCATTTTCGTCGACCTCTACATTGTCGTTACCTCCACCATCCATTAATCTTTATCCTATAAAAGAGTGCATATGATAAATATTTATTATGGCCAAAATCTAGGAACTACTATCAAGTAGGTCTACAATAGGATAAATACTCAATTATGCAATTCCAAATTTATTTAGAAGCTAATATGAAGTCAAATAATAGGATAAAGACCCAATTTTGTAATTTTAAACTTACTTAGAAGCTCATAAAAAGCTAGTTGTATCTGTGACTAGGGGGAATGCTTACTAATTGGAATATAATACCAGTATCTATAAAAATGTTAGCTAGTATTGAAAATAAAGTAAAAATCGTGAACAAACTAACTTGATCCTACTCTGATGTAATCAAAACGCATGTCTAAATTATTATCAAACCCTACCACTTCATATGATATATTTTTGTTATGTAATAAATCAAACTCTGATTTTATTTTCTCAAGTGACAAGATATATAACCCTTGCATCATCTTAACACAAGCTGCAAAATCATACTTATTTATATCTTTAGCAAATCAACAAGAAAAACCATTATACTTTGGTTTTCTAAAATTCTGCAACACTTTAGTCAGAAGAAGATAATGTTGCATGATTACTAACAATTAGGTAAACATCACTATACGTCTTTTTCAAATAATGCTTAAAAACTAGTGTAGAAAATCATGATAATAGAAAAAGATTTAGTTGCTTCCAAGCCTACAAATAATTTAATAACCAAATTCTCATAAACCTAAACTCTTTCTTGAAAATGTTAGGATCTTAGTTGAATATAAACATTAGGCAAATAATATAAGCCTTAAAATTAAAAAAACTTGAAAATTTTAGATGTCGCTCATCAAACCCTTTTTCAAAGGGTTTCATAAACCCTAGATGCATATAAAGAGATATAAAATATAAACTATAAATCAAACCTCCTTATGTAGAAAACATACTTTTTTATGCAAAAAAACTGAGAACCCAATTATAACTTTGACAATCAGGGAGAGGACCATTTGAAGAACAATGAAATGGTATGTAGGAATGGTTTGTGTCTCCTAGCCACACCCTATTTTATAGAAGAACTGTTGTAATTTTAAATCTGTTTTACTCGCAAGTGAACGAATCAGATTATAATTAGTGAGTGCGGAGTACGAGATCGTTCCCACTAGGATTGATTAGAAAATTATCAAGAGGAAATAGCAATTAATCACAAGAAAAATTATAGATCTAAAGCAATATTACACTAGTTTATACTTCTGAACAAAGTGATGGATAAAATAAGGACTAAGCAATAAAATTAAATTGACTAGGAATGAAAGAGAGGATCGGGATACTAACTCTTCTCATCTTTGATTTATCATTTACAAAATACGGATCTAATGGTTGAGATACAATATCGTCACAAGATGCAAAATACATAAATATTGAACTCAATCAAATATTTACGGAAAATAAATCATTAAATTCATAAAATCAGATCTAAAGTATACTCTTCTTACTGTCGCAAAGGAAATGAAGCAAAACATTCACCGTAAAAGAGACTTCTAATAACAATAAATTAACGCCGCAAATAGGGCAAAACATTTACCGTAAAAGAGAGACACTTAATGACGATGAATTAATGTCGTAAATATTATAAACAAAGAACCCAGAGTAGATTCCCTATTACAGATCCGAGAACATGGGAGTATGACTAGCATTCTTATCTTAGCTGGCAATCGAAAATTTACGAATTCTATAAGAGCAATTAAACATTAAAACCTCAAACATTTAATACATAATACATCTCAACCATCGATCTATATTTTATAAATGAATACCTCGGATGGGGTTCATTAGATCCTCATCCTCAAAAAGATTTAGCTACTCATACTAGAAATGAACAACATAATTGAAAGAAAAATTAAAATATCATAAAATGGCTCCAATAAAATCCACAAAAGCTTTAATCCAAGCGGATATAATATTCCTCAATTGCAGAAATTGAAACTAGTCTAAACTAGAACTAGGAAAATGCAATAATAAAACTTGAAAAATGAAAGAAGAAAACTGGAAGAAAGCTGGAAAATTTCTTAGAAAAAGAAAAATAAAAGCTAAGATAAAAGTTCTCCCCAAAACCCTAAACATTGTTTTATTTTTATAGGGCACGGCTGAAAAGTTGCCATTTAAAGGTCAATCGATTGAATTCCAAAATTCAATCTATTGACTTCAAAATCTAAAATTGGTGGGCTCAAATTTGAATTTAAATTCAATCGATTGATTCTCATAACTCAATCGATTGATTTTTATAACTCAATCGATTGAATTCAAATTCATATTTGAGCGGCAGAACAAGTATCTTAACCTCAATCTATTGATTTTCAGAGCTCAATCGATTCAGTTAAACTTGTAACATTTTTAATTCTCTTCAACAATCATTGGATCAATCTATTCTTTCAGGATTTCAATGTTTTTGTTGACTTCATAGTTTAAAGCTTCCATATTATCTTTAGTTATATTCTTTTATGCTCCTGTCAGATCCAACAGTCAAGAACACCTGAAATCACTAAAACTAAGTAAAAGCTGTCAGATTGCTTTCATCGAATGACTAAGTGTAGATATTAGGGTGCGAAATATAGTCATATTTCAGCATATATCACACCCTCAAACATACACTTTTCTGATTCTCGAGCAAAGAGAATAAAAATACAACATAAAAATAAACTATATCCTAAAAATAAATGACACTTTCGTAGAAAGCACGATTGCATTTAGCATATGTAATAAGCCTTTAATCCCCTAGGTGATCCCTGGTGGGAGAGTTGTATCTCCTGAAGGTTTTTAGTGAAATTACCCACAAACTTCAAATCATTTTTTTTTTTGAAACCATCGGTGAAATTAAGTTTTCAAAAAGTATGATTTTGATAACATTTGTAATTTCAAAGCACAAAACCATTAATCAATTCAACATGTAAATTCTCAATTTCAAATATCAATCCCAAATCAATCATAATAATAGTATCCATTCAAATTAGTCTAATATTCCAATTTTTAGATAACTCATTCATTAATGTCTAAATATAAAGTGTGTGTACACCAATGCTAATATCCATATATCTCAAAACCAATCCAATAGTAAATCATCGGATCTCATGTATCAACTCAATTCTTACAATAGATATACTCTCAAAAATAGAAACACTCTAATGATGGGCAAATTTTCATACATATGTGAGAGATCAATACAAAGTAAATAAAAGATCTCATATGACAAATGAAACACGATGTAATCAATGAATAAAAGAAAATCTCATAGAAAGATATTTATATATCATATGCATGTCATAGCAAGTACCATAGGTATTATATATTCACCCTCTACAAGACAATTAACAATGCAAGATTGGATCATGAAGGTATTTTGTAGGATTGTAATGAGGCTCAGGTAAGGGTAAGAAAGAAAGGAAAGTTGGGATTCAAAGTTTCTGAGAAAGTGGAAAAGAAACTAACTTCTGATTTTTTTTATTTCTCTCTTCTCTCTTTTTTTTTTAATCTCTCTCTATTTTTTTTTTCCATATTTTTCTCTTTTTCTCAACTTTCTTTTCTTTTCTTACTCCTTTTTCTTCGTTTGAATTTTATTTTCTTAAAGCACGCTATTTTTAAAAAAATTTCTTTTTCTTTTTCTTTTTCTTCCCCTTTTTTTTATATTTTTGTCATACACTCTTAGTAAACATCATAACTCATTATCTCTCCACTTACTCTCTTTTCATTCATTCTCAGCCCTCGTTCCTAATTTCTCAGAAATAAGAAGGGTAAGACTGAATTTTTAGAAATGGTGAAAAGATAATAGTTAACATGACTTATCAAAGAATATATAAAGTCAAATTTTTTAATACGCTCAAAGGGATACTCGAAAGATAAATTTACATGAGGTGTGATATTTTAAGCACAAACGAGCCAAAGATGACCCTCAATCATATCCTCAAAAGATTATAACCTTGCCTATTTGTCTTGAGCAAACATACGATACGTTCTAGCACAATGATATAAATTTAATGTCATGCAAAGGCACAAGTTAAAACTAAATGTATCAAATTATGCAAAACAATTCGTATTCAAAGAAAACTCTAAGTTTATGTAAACTCTCATCAAGGACGGGAAATTAGCTCTAAAGCTCACCGGATTTAGTCTCCACTAAAAACTTAGGATTCATAGTTCAAAATAGCTCCTCGATTTCTAAATCTTAAGCATGATATAAGTGCAAAAAGTATCTAAGCATGAATTTCAGAGCCATCCTCAAATTATCACCTTAAATTTTATTATCCTAGATACAAGTTATCAAAATATGGCATCGATCTTCTCAAAATTAAATTCACATGCATCATCGATCAAAATTTGAAAACTGTTGAAAAATAATAATATGATGATTCCAAAATAGTAGAAAATTTAAATTAAAAAATTCAAAATTTTTTTTTTTTGAAGATTGCTCCAAATTAAAAAGGAATAACCTTACTTTGTAAGGTATGAACTTTCACACCTCAAACCTATTAAGTGCAATGTCCCCATTGTACCAAAATTTAGGGTCACCCCCAAACCTGTATTAAACTATCACAGACCAATAGGCAAGAGCAGGTGAAAAGTATCATTCGACATAAATAATCCCAAAAATATTGGTCATTCATATATCATACTTGCAAGAGAGCAAGTTCATATGTAAAATGCTAAAAATAATTTAATAACTAAATTTTTATTCACAATCACTTTTTTATTTTTTTGTTTTTTTGTTTTTTTATTTATTTACACAATTTACAAACTTGGGTTACCTCCCAAGTAGCGCTAAGTTTAATGTCATCAGTCCGACATTCAGATTTTCTTGTTATCCTGATTGATCAGATCATTCAACACAATTTCTTCAGGGTCAACAATGGTATTTTTGAGAAAAGATTTCAGACGTTGCCCATTGACACGAAACTTGCTGCCATTCCGAGGGTTAAGAATTTCAATTCACCCATTTGGAAATACCCGGAGAACCATGAATGGACCTGCCCATCAAGTTTTTAATTTTCCAGGAAACAGATGGAGTTTCGAATTATAAAGCAACACCTTTTGGCCAGGGGTAAAAAATTTCCTCAAGATGTATTGATCATGAGCACGTTTAATGCATTCCTTGTATGACTTGGCACAATATAGGTGTCAACTATGATCTCTTCTAGTTCATCGATCTCCAAGCTTTTCTGATTACCAGCCTTTTGTAAATCAAAGTTTAATAATTTGATGGTCCAGTAGGCCCGGTGTTCCAGCTCAATGGGTAAGTGGCAAGCCTTGCCAGAAACCATCTTGTAAGGAGACATTCCGATGGGAGCCTTGAATGTCGTTCGATAAGCTCAAAGTGCGTTGTTCAATTTTAACGACCAATCTTTCCGATTCGGCTTTTTCGTTTTCTCTAAAATGCGTTTGATTTCTCGATTCGATACCTCAACTTGTCCGCTGGTTTGAGGGTGATACGGTGTAGACACTTTGTGCGTGATCCCATACTTTTTCATGAGTTGGCCGAACACTTTATTACAGAAGTGTTTTCCACCATCGCTAATGATAACGCGTGGAATACCAAATCGGGAGAATACTTGTTCCTTGAGGAATTTCATGACCACCTTGTGGTCATTTGTCTTACAAGCTATGGCCTCAACCCATTTAGATACATAATCCACCGCAACGAGAATGTACAGGTTTCCGAAAGAATTGGAAAACGGTCCCATGAAGTCTATCCCCCAGACATCAAACAATTTGACTTCAAGAATAGGATTTAACGGCATCGTGTTTGGCTTTAAAATTTTGTCCAACATTTGACAATTGTTGCATGAAATGTAATGTTGGTGACAATCTTTGAAGATCGTCGGCCAATAGAAACCACTCTGGAGAATCTTTGTAGTGGTTTTTCGTGAATTGAAGTGTCCTCCATAGGATAATTCATGGTAGAATGAGATTATATCCGACTGTTCGGATTCTGGAATACACCTCCTGATTATCTGATCGGGACAGTATTTAAGCAAGTACGAGTCTTTGAAAAAATAGTGCTTCGCCTGTGCTAAAAAAATAGCTTTCTCATTCTTGCTCCAGTGATGTGGTACTAGATCTGTCACCAAATAGTTGGCCAGATGCGCATACCATGGTGCATGCTCGATGGCAAACAATTGCTCATCGAAAAAGTTTTCTAAAATTTAAACCTGATCGTCAGAATTTTCAATAATAATTCAAGATAAGTGGTTAGCCACTACATTTTCAGATCCCTACTTATCTTTAATTTCCATATCAAACTCTTGCAA
The DNA here is from genome assembly GCA_021018995.1 of Chloranthus sessilifolius. NCBI lineage: Eukaryota > Viridiplantae > Streptophyta > Magnoliopsida > Chloranthales > Chloranthaceae > Chloranthus > Chloranthus sessilifolius. The sequence goes on along the minus strand of CM037597.1, from coordinate 22,690,947 downwards.
GAGTAAAATCCACCTGATATAACGAGCTTTTACATCTTTCTTTGCAAAGAGGTAGCGAAGAGCAGCATGATCTGTAAACACAATAATCTTTGATCCCAATAGGTAGGATCAAAATTTATCCAGTGCAAAGACTACAGCCAGGAGTTCCTTTTCTGTGGTGGAGTAATTAAGTTGTGCGTCATTCAGAGTACGACTCGAATAATAAATGATGCGCGGCATTTTCTCCACCCTTTGTCCCAAAACAACTCCAATCGCATAATCAGATGCTTCACACATGATTTTGAATGGAATGGTCCAATCTGGAGATTGGATTATAGTAGCTTGGATTAACTCAGCCTTGATGATTTCGAAAGGTTTTTGGCATTTTTCATCGAAAATGAATGGAACATCTTTAGCGAGCAGACTGTATAGCGGTATCGCAATCTTGCTGAAGTCCTTTATAAAACGCCGTTAAAAACCAATGCGTCCGAGAAAAGACCTTATCTCTTTAACCGTTCTTGGGGGTGGAAGATTTGTAATCAAGTCCACTTTTGCCTTATCCACCTCGATGCCTTGAGACGATATGATATGTTCCAGAACAATACCACTTTATACCATGAAGTGCCACTTTTCCCAGTTTAACACAAGGTTCTTTTCCTGTCATCTTTCAAGAACTAGAGATAGGTGGTGGAAACAATCACTGAAACTATCTCCAAAAACAGAGAAGTCATCCATAAATACCTTTAGAAACCTTACTACCATGTCAGAACATATATTAAACATACATCTTTGGAATGTAGCTGGAGCGTTGCAAGGCCGAAAGGCATCCTCCGGTACGAGAAAGTTTCAAAAGGACATGTGAATGTCGTCTTCTCCTTGTCCTCTGGGGTGATGATTATCTGATTGTATCCAGAATAACCATCAAGGAAATAGTAATACTCATGCCCGGCCAATCTCTCGAGCATTTGATCGATGAAGGGGAGAGAAAGTGATCCTTTCTAGTTATTGAATTTAACTTTCTGTAATCAATACACACTTTTCAGCCAGTTTGAACCTTTGTTGGTACCAGCTCATTCTCCTCATTCTTTACAACAATAACACCAGACTTCTTGGGGACCACCTGCGTTGGGCTAATCCATTTGCTATCAGAAATAGGGTATATAATTCTAGCATCTAGCAATTTAATTACCTCATTTCTGACAACGCCCTGCATAATTGGGTTCAATCTGCATTGTGGTTCTCTGGAAGGTTTAGCGTCTTCTTTCAAGTGAATATGGTGCATATAGATCGTTGGGCTAATACCTTTGTTGTCTTTTATAACCCACCAGATTGCATTTTTGTGGTCTTGGAGCACTTCTATAAGTTGCTCCTCCTGGTCCTTATTTAATTTTGAGGAAATTATCACTGGATGAGTTTTATTTTCTCCCAAGTACGTGTATTTTAGATCAGTAGGGAGAGGCCTAAGTTCTAGCTTCAGTTTCTCGTCTTCTCTAGGCACTTTGTTCCTTACTTCTATGGCCTTAGCTTTTGGTTGTCATCCATCGTCTCCCAGGAGTGGTGCGGAATACAACATCTTATTCACTTCTTGGATCATCTGATCAACATTAAAATCCTCACCAAAATGGGCTAAACAAGCCTCTAGAGGATCCTTAAGTTCAGAAGCACGAAATGTGTTCTCCACAACACTATCAATTATGCACACTTGTGCATGCTCCTCATCTTCAGCTGGGTGCTTTGCGATGTTGAAAATATTCAGCTCCACAGTCATATTTCCGAATGATAAGTTCATTATCCCGTTCCGAAAATTTATTAGTGCATTCGATGTTGCTAGGAATGGTCTTCCTAGAATCACCGGGACACTATTCCTCAGGTTGAGGACAGGTTCGGTATCAAGGACAACGAAATCAACTAAAAAGTAGGAGCCCACCTTGATTAAGACATCCTCCACTATTCCTCTGGGAATTTTAATTGACCTATCTTCTAGCTGAAGGGTCATTGATGTGGGTTTGAGTTCACCCAACTCAAGTTCCTTGTAGACAGAAGATGGAAGTAAGTTGACACTCGCCCCTAGATCCAGCAGTGCTCGATCAATACGACTCTCCCCTATGACGATTGAGATGGTAGGACAACCAAGGTCCTTATATTTGATTGGGAGCCTCGCTTGTAACACTGAACTAACTTGCTCAGCTAGGAAAGCTTTCTTCGGGACATTGGTCTTTCTTTTAATTGTGACCAAGTCCTTTAAGAACCTCGCATAAACAGGTACTTGTTTTATGGCATCTAGGAAGGGGATGTTGATCTTTACTTGCTTGAACACTTCAAGCATCCCTTCTAGATCACGATTCTTCTTTGGTGTCATTAGCCTTTGAGGAAACGGGGCTTTAAGCATGAAAATTCTTTTCTTCTTCATTCTTCTCTTCAACCTTTTTCTTTTCTTTCACCTCTTCTTCAACGTCTTCGTTCTTCTCAGTTTGATTTTCAGGTTTCGATCTCTCATCCTCCTCTGGCACTCTCACGTTGTTTTCGATTTGTTGACCAAATCTCAACATCGTGATTGCCTTTAGTTGCTGCTGATTTTCATCATGCGATGAAGTTGAGGCTTGCTCAATAATCATCTACCCTCTAGGATTTGGGACCGGTTGGCTTGGGAATGCTCCCTCTTCTCTCTCACAGAGTTGTGTTGTCACTGGACCCATCTGGGTCTCTAATTTGGCTATTGAGGAGGTTTGTGATTGCATGAATCTCAATATATCCTCAATATAAGGATATTGGTTTTGAAGAGGACGCTGCACAATGTTTCCCTGTTGATTTTGAAATCCAGGTGGTGGAAACACTTGTGCTTGGTTCTGGAAACCAATCAGTTGTTGCGCGAGTTGATTCTGATAGCCAGACTGCCTGGGTTGGCTTATCTGGTTATGGTTCTGGTGGTATTGATTTATGCCACCATAGTTCTGCTGTTGAAAATTCCCTTGGCCAAAATTTTATTGGGGTCCTTGACTGAAGTTTTATTGGGGATAGAAGTTCATCCCCTGTCCTTTGCCTTGGAATTTTTGTGGCTCTTGCTTCCATGTGAAGTTTTTGTGGTTTCGCCAGCTATTTGGGTTGTTCTCATTAGAAGCGTTCCCACGCCAATAGTTGTTCAATGCATTTAATTGTTCGAAAACATTCTCTGAATAGTTTTGCATTATGGGCAATCATCATCTGTGTGCATTGGACTTGTACAGTATGAACATGGTTAGGGTTGTGCATTCACAATACTCATATTTTTCTTCAGTTTCAATTCCTCAACTTGTTGAGTAATGAAATCAGGAGATCAGGAGTCTCTTTCTCCACATATAACCTTCCCTTCTTTGTTGAGCTTCCTGCTTGGTCTCAGCTCTTGATTGGTTGATCACGAGTTTTCATGAAATCCCATTGCTGAGAATTCTCAGCCAACTTTTCCAGGAAATTTTAGGATTCATTGTTCGTAAGCCCAAGGAATCCTCCACTGTTCATTAATTCAACCAACTGGCGATTGGCATGATCCAATCCATTATAAAAATATTAGACCAATCTCCATTTGGAGAATCCATGGTGTGAACATTTGAGTAGGATATCCATGAATCTTTCCCAAGCTTCGTAGAATCTTTCATCTTCTTCTTGTACGAAGTTACATGTTTCGTGCCTCAAGGCATTAGTCTTTGCCATGGGAAAGAATTTTAATAGGAATTTCTTCACCAACTGATCCCATGTGGTTATGGATCCAGCTAGTAAAGAATTTAACCAAGCTTTGGCTTTATCCTTTATGGAGAAAGGGAACAGCCTTAGCCTTACAGATTCTTCATTAAAGTTCTGATACATAGACGAGCAGACTTCGATGAAATTTTTAATGTGCGTATTCTAAGAGCTCGTTGGGGTGTTTTCGGGCTTTTTCCAAAAAAACTTAAAATCCTGGCAGGTCAGATTCTTGGCTTCCTTAGAGTTGCTCAAATTCCTGACTTTCTCAAATTTATACATTTTCTTAGGCCTCGTTCAGGTGTTTCCTGGCTTTTCTCAGAAAAGCTCTGAATCCTGACAACTCTAATTCCTGCTGATTCTTAGCAGACTCTGATTCCTGGCTTTTCCCAAAACTATTCTTAAGTTGTCTTGATTCTTGGCTTTTCTCAGAAAAGCTAATTTCTTAACCATTCTTAAGTTATTCTCCTAAAAGCTCAGAATCGGATGAATCGGTGGTTGTGCTACCGTCATACGAATGTGAATCATCGGACTAGTTATCATACTCGGGTTGCGCTAAAATTTTACGAGCGACCAATCCATGCAAAATAGTACTTATTTGACGGAAAAAAAATTCAAAGTTCTTACAATACCAAAAGTGTCATATATATAGGCAATAAATATTACATACTCAGGAAAGTGTCTCGAGCGCTATCATTCGCACCAATTTGCGAGGTTCATTAGCGTCGTACATTCAAAATTGCCTTAAGTGAAAAGGCAAATTATAGAAAAAGCGACATATAACCCTTCTGTAGGTGACTACGAGGTAGCACCATCGTCATCCTTGTCTTCGGAAGAGTATGAGGCAGTGATTGTACATCCGGGAGAATCAGTTTGGTTGTCCCAAGTATCATCGCGAGCATGCTGCAAGGGAGGCTCCTAATCGGGGTCAAACTCATCCTCCGACTCAATAATATGATCGAAAGTATCGCCCTCAGAATCTGAACTGAGGAGCATTGGGTTATTAAAGACCCCCGATGGTCGAATGATCTGAGTCACGGCTGCACTAGTGGTGCACGATAGGCTAGTCGGAGAACTGAGTTTTGGAAAGCGCCTCGGTTTGCTGGTGGCCAGACTTGAGGACGAATCCCTTGAGGCACAAGGGCAATTGGGTGGTGTTGGGGAAGTAGGTGCGGTTGTGGTCCCTGATATAGAGGATCTAGGTTTATAACATCAATCCTTCGCCTAATTGGAGGGGCGGGTCGAGAGGTTGACGACCCTGTGCGTGACTGTTGTGAGCCTGGAGTTCCTGACATGGCTGCCAATAATTGAGGACATTGCTACTATCTTGTTAAAAAAATTAACATATAATATTCTATTATAAGCATTACATCGATCAACAAGCATATCATTGAAGACACAAATGGTAGTTTCATTAAATCCTTTGAAACACATATATTGACAAAAAAGCTACAATAAAGAGAATAACAAGTTGTGTAAACAGACCACACACACATTGTACATGCACACTGTCAGCTTGATTTCTACCTACTACCCAAGGATCGATCGACTCTTGGGGAAAACGGGGGGGAATGCAGTGGATCATATATCGCAATAGAGTCTCCTCGAAGGTAGTGTCGACGATTGATGGGACGATTATTTGAGGGGGTGTTCAAAAACCTTTGAAAAGCGTTGATCGCTTTCTCATATGTTATAAACGACCTATGATAAGCTCTCGAGAATCATGTGACTTCTCGCAAGCAATCTTTCAATGTTCGATAAACACCAGGTCTCCTACCAATAAAAGCGACATAGTATTTATCCATTATATCTGAGAATATATAGTAAAATTTCAGTAAACATATTATTATTATTCTAAGTGAAAGCAATGCATTACTATTATATTAAGTTAACAACATAACATGCATAGAGCCTATTAGGGCGGGCATGATTGTGTCACCCACATTCTGTTTGCTATATCTTCAGGAAATGCAGCTATCCTTTCACGATTCGCTGGGGTTTGAGTGCAATGAACATCGGGGTCTTATTCCTCAACTGAATCACACGAGGATTCCAATATGTGATCCTCTGGCCATTCATCAAAGACTGGATCGTCTTCATCATAGATTATTATGTAATTATGAAGTATACAACATGCAGTTACCATCCATACTTGTTTTTTTATAGGGAACCTTGTTGAATTTTTGAGTATTGGGAACCGTTGTTTAAGTACCTTGAAAGCGCGTTCGACCACGTTGCGCAAGGAGGCATGTCGCTCATTGAAAAGCTCTTGAGGGGTGAGTGGAGGATTCGACCTATTAAACTCTTGAAGATGGTATCTTACTCCACGGTACGGAGCTCCGCATGTTGGAATCCATCAACAAGGTAATATCTATCTTGTGGCACGCGAAGCCTATTAAGGGGCCTTGACAGTGCACTAGCAAGCACTTTTGAGTCGGGACTAGAGCCCTCCCATCCAGGGAGTACGTATTGAAATAGCATATCTGATGAGTACTGAAAAATGAGGATATTTCACCCCTAAATACCTATATTTAGCTGTCCGATGAAGGCTATCTGATGAGATTGATTAGATTTGAAGTGTTTCAGGTAAATACAAGCCAAGTATAGAAAACAGTCCAAGAATTCTGAATATAATGTCAAAACACTGCAACTTTGGGTAATCAAGAACTTGGTGCGACTTGCGGCTAAATTTGGACCTTCCAAACGGCCGAATTACGAAATTGTCAAAACATGAAAGTTGTAGATCTTTTCGTCAGCTTTCCAACTGCGTAAGAATCGTCTCAATCCGAGTTCCGGACAGAAAGTTATGACTAAAATACCGAAGTAGTGTCTGAACCAAGAAGAAGTGCTGAATTTCACGGATTTCTGGGGTCGATGCATCGACCCTACAGGTCGATTAATCGAGCCAGAATCAGAGTCTGACACGAATCTGACACTGGAAACCTGATTTTTGGGATTTTTTGTCGGCTCGATGCATCGACCCTCCCTGGTCGATTAATCGACCCGAAAATATTGGCTTGGGATACTTCCGCGCGACGGGTCTATTTAAAGCGACTCAAACACTTCGGAAAAATATATCTTTTTAGAATTAGAATTACGTAGGAATTAGTTTTAGGAAAGAGTTTTAGTTTTTAATGTTCTTAGTTTTTAGCCATTATTTTTCATAGTTAGACATAGAAATAGGGAAATTTTATTATTCTTTTGAGAGCTTTGTTCCCTTTAATTTTTCAGTACTCATTCCTAAATTTTGTTCAAAGTTTATTCCTGCATTAATTTCGTTTCTGAAGATCATCATACTTGTGGATCAACGTAATTTATTTTGAAGTTTGAGGTAATTTTAATTAATGTTATTTTCCCGTCTTTATTTATTTATGTCATTTACTTACAATATGTGTGGCTAAATTTATAGGGATGGGGATCTAATGATTCCCATCCGAGGGATGCACTTTTAATAATATAAATTTAGGATTAAAATATGAGATTTTATTTTATGGTTGTTGTGCTATCATGAATGGATGAAATGGGATCGCGTGTGCCGAGTCATGCCCGGGATCTCAGATCTGTGACGGTAATTTTACCCAATCATTGCCATGGTCTTTTTGTTTTCATCGTGTGGATCTAATTACGATTATGTTCTGAGATCGAGTGTGCCGAGCCATGCCCTGGATCTTGGTTCTGTAATGGTAATTTTATCTTAAATAATCCCTAATCTGAATAAAGTGTGTCGAGCCATGCCCTTGATTTCAGATTTGTAAGTGGTATTCTTGTTGGAATTTTCACCCACTTTGGGGATGATTTTTATTTGAACCTGAGATCATGTGTGCCTAGCCGTGCCCTTGATCCCAGATCTATATATATGAAAATCATTTAAGTCCTGATTGCAGGGATGCAACGTGGAACCTATTAGGGTGTTGACCATTGATCTTCCATAAAAGATGTTTGTTACCAATGAAATATCTCATAATTTAATCCTTAGATTTATATTATAGGAAGAACGGACCAAAGATGGGAGGATTTAGCATCTTCATCTTTATCATCATCTTCACTTTTATTTTTGAATTATCAATTGAATTTTAGTTTGTAGTCATTAATTACCATCTCATCAACCGCTTAAATCATAAAACTGGTGGAATACTGCTAGATCTTAATAGATTTCTAGAATTGCTTGTCTCTTTTAGATGTTTCAAAACTAGTCCTCGTGGGAACGATCTCGTACTCCGCACCCACTATATACAAACCGATTCGTGCACTTGCGAGTAAAACATTACATTAAAAAATATCACACCAAGTTTTTGGCGCCGTTGGCGGGGATTAAATTAAGAAAATCTGAATTTTTGGTAGACAATAAATTTTAGGAATTTTCGAGGATTAAAATAGTATTTCTGCTTAATTAAAAAAAAAAAAATATATATATATATATATATATATATATATATATATATATATTTTGCTGGGAGTCGATGCATCGACCCCCATTGTCGATGCATCGACCTTGCCTCGATTGATCGAGTGTGACTCGATCAATCGAATTTATTAAAAAAAAAAAATTAAAAAAAAATTAAAAATTAAAAAAAAAAAAAAAATTGTTATTAGTGAAATCATGTCAATGCATGGATTCAATCTAAAATCATGTGCTATTTGTAGAAATTCGATGCACATTTCACCTATGTGTCCCTTGAATAACTCAAATTATTACCCTGAACAAGTCCAACCAAATCCGGTTTGGAACACTCATGACTGGCAGAGTCAATCTAATGACATGTGGGGTTTTAATCAACCTCTAATGTGTGATATGATGCCGTACAATGATCAAAATTCTTATCCCAACAAATTTCCTTATGAGTTTTCACAGCAAACTCAATACTTTCAAGACACAAACTCATATGAACCAAATTTAAAATTCTTCTTACTCCTTAGAATATTTAAAAGGTTTGGTGCACACCAATACTCAAAGAATTTCTAAGATACAATCTCAAGTTAGTCAGATGATCGAGTACTTACAAAGGAAAGTTGAAATAGAGGAGTCCCTCATTGATACCGATCGGAATAAAGAACATCTTCAAGAGGACTCATCTGATTTTGTTCAAAAATATGAGGATGACCAATTGGTCACTATGCTTGAGAATGACATAACGAGCGTTGAGGTAGCGCAAGTGCGAGGAGAAGAGGAAATGGAATGGAACGATACTTATGTCGAGGAGGGAATTGAGAATCAAATTGAGATGAAAGAGAAAGAAAATGACACCCTTACAACACCTGATAAGGGAAACATAATTTTTTTCGATGAGTGTGAATTCGGTTTAGGGAAGAAAGAGGAATTTCAAATCTGTTGCCCATTCGTTGAATACATGGATAATCAACAGAATGCCGAAAAAAGATTCATGGGTTTGAATCTGGAGTGCAATTTTGGGAATGTCAAGTACAGGGTAGAAATGGATCATAATGGTGGCACTTGGGCACACCATGAGGGTGTAACTAAGTCCTTGAAAAGAGAAATATCGAGACGATTAAATAAATCGCTGATCCTGCTTAGAAAATTTTTCATGAAGATTTGGGATCCTGGTGGACTCGGAATGAATTTACACCTTGTAGATTAATTTCGCATTTTTTTTTTCTTAAAAAAATAAAAATAAATAAATAAATAAAATAAAATAAATTGTTTTTCTTCCTCGATTAATCGACTCCTTGTAGTCGATTGATCGACCCTCCCCCTCGATTAATCGACTCCTTGTAGTCGATTGATCGACAGTCATAATGACTGTTTTCTTTTTCAATGCAGTCTGCATTTTTGGTTCATTTCTTTTCGATGTTAAAAAAAAAAAAAAAAAAAAAAAAAAAAATTTGGGGAGTCGATGCATCGACCTTCCCAAGGTCGATTAATCGATCCTTTTGGTCGATTAATCGACAGCTTTAATGCAGTGTCCTTTTTCAAGGAGACTGCATTTATGAAGGTTTTGACTTTTTCTTTAGTCGATTAATCGACTCCTTGAGTCGATGCATCGACTGCTATTTTGAAAATCGTGCTGTTTTTGAAAATCTGTCCGTTTTTGTTTTTATTTGGTGTCGATTAATCGACTCTTTATGGATCGATTAATCGACTTTTATTTCGGGACATGTGTTTTTGGTTTTTATCTGCCTCGATTTATGTCGATTAATCAAGTAAGTGCGTCGATTAATCGACTTTTCCACTTCCGTACGTTGTGTCTTTTCACTTAAAGACGTTGCGTGTTTCCATGCGTCGGGACTTCTGACGCGCCCATTTTCAATGGAGTCGATTAATCGACACTTTTGGTCGATTAATCGATTATTTTGCGTGTCCGTCCCGAGAGGGCGCCTTTGCGCCTATTTAAATGGAGCAGTCTCACTACGTTTTTCATTGAGTTTGTTTTTCTGACTGCCTCCGACATTCCGACAGTGCAATCATGGCTTCGACCTCTGCCGCGCCGCAAAGACTTGTACAATGCCCTGCTGGTCATCCACGTGATCAGCCAAGTGGTCGCTTCGTGACCCGCGACCTATGCTCCGAATATGTTTTTGATCTCGCGGCTTTCCAAGCACTGCCTATCTGCGCCGTTTCCCTCGCCTATGCCATGGCTCTCAATGCCCATTTTCTCCTCACTCCACCCGTGATCAAAGTGTCCGAACGCGTTGTTCGGTTATTCTATCAGAATATGGCATGGGTGCCCGCCTCCGTCGAGAATCAAGTCGCCGCCCACTTCACTGTTACAATTGATGGGTGGTCGCGCCTGATTTTTTCGCACACCATTGCGGAGGTCTTTAATGTTTCGTGCGAGCGCCCTCACAATCACATTTTGGGTGAGGAACTCGACGAGTCTCAGGAGGATATAATCAACGAGATGTGCCGCGGCATATTTTCTTCTGGGATCGCCACTAGGCGATCGGCGTTGCCGCGCCCGCTTTTGTTTTGGGATAGTGTGGTCGAGCAATCTGCCCCGTGTACGCTTCGGCGCCGGTGATCGGGTTTCAAGCACTTTATGGGGCCCACCGCAATTCATGGATCAACGTGCTGTGATTATTCATGATGGCATGTGGCGATGCCATGACGAACTCACTAAACCTACAACCGTGAAGCTCGCTGGTCTACTTCCCCATTATGTTATGAAGTTGCTTAATTTTCTTCGCTTCCCGTTCTCATGGGATGATGATATCGGGGACCTTGCTTTCTATCGTGGTGCGTCCCAATGGAACCGCAGATGTCGTCTCTTGGGAAATCTCCCCGATGCCCCGCCGATGCACCACCAACTGCTCCCCACGCCACGCCGCGTCGTCGATGACCAACATGCACCTGATCAAGGACCCGAGGAGGGTGTGTCGCTTGGTTCGCTCCAAGCCCAAATTACCTCTTTACAAGAGGAGCATCAGCGACAACATGGTGCACTCCTGCGCCGTAGCCACTATGATCGTTCCTTCCTCCATCAGATCGGGCGGCATGTGGCCCGATAGTTATATGATGAGATGCTGGGCCAGCCGAGGAGGATGGAGATGATTAGTTTGATTAGTCTAGGATTAGGATTTTCGCTTTTGTGTTATTTTTCTTTCTTTTGTTTAGTTTATTTTAGGAGTCAAATAAGTGTCCATGTAATCATCGATTATTCAATGGAAAAGTGTGTTTTCTAATCAGTATGGGATTGTCACAATTTTGCGAATGCAAGTTGCCTTTAGAGTAGTTGAAAAGCACCATTACAATGCCATTTTTTTCAAATTTTCAACTCTCTGCCAAGATGGTGTCGATTAATCGAGGGTTATACTCGATTGATCGACCCACTGTTTGCGAAAAAAAAAAAAAAAATTTTAGGTGGGCCGATTAATCGACTTCAAAGGGTCGATGTATCGAATTTTAGGGATCGATTAATCGACCCTCTGCTAAAAAAAAAAAAAAAAAATTTGGGTGTCGATGCATCGATTCATCGCCGATTAATCGACTCGTGAGGGTCGATGCATCGACCTTCAGGGTTCGATTAATCGACCCCACCGTTTTTTTGGTTTTTTTGTTTTTTTTGCGACGGCACTCCTATTGGAACTCTAATTTGCCACTTTTCTCGTGCCAGTGGACTCCCTTAGACGTACTGCCACACTTTTCATTATTTCTTTTTTTTGGAGGACACCTCTTTCCACTCCTACTCCAACTCTATATATTTTTTCCCTTTATATTCACCTTTAGGCTCACTTTTCATTAACTCTGCACAATCTTTCTTATGGCCCGACGATTATATCTCACCAGAGTGCGATTATCAAAGATGGAGGAGACTGCTAAAAAGCGGGAGCGCCGCTCTCATCGGACAGTCTCTTTTGTGCCAAACAATGTTGAAATCATCGACCTCGATTCGATGATCATTCCTTACTGGGGAGAACCATCTTAAAAAAAGGTAAATCGCTCCAAATCTCCTACACCGTGCATCAATACTGATATCGAGATAATTGATGTGATGTCGTCACCGTCTCCCCCATCTTCATCTCCTACTTTCGCCTCCCCACCTCCATCCATACAATCGGCGATGTCTCATCGATTTCCCCTTGATCTTTGGGAGAAATTGTTCCCTGTGCCTAAGAATATCAATTTAAGTGACCCGAGGTGGATGGGTCCGCCTACCAATGACTAACAGAGTTGGATTCATGTTTAGTTTAGGATTTAGGATTTAGGCTTTATTAGTTTTTTTTCTTTCCTTTTTATTTTGTTTTGTTTAGTTTAGATTGTTTTTAATTCCCTCAATAGTGTAACCATATTCCCTTCAATATATTTTTTGTCATGTTCCAATTTGATACACATATTCTCTGCACCTGATCTTTGTGTTAAGGTACTTTTTTCAGACAGGTTTGGGGGTGCGCTACTTCTTTCAGTCAATGAGGACATTGTCTTCTTTAGGTTTGGGGGTATGGTTAATTATTTTACGTCATTTATATGTTTTATCTGAAAAAAAAAAAAAATTAATTTTTGAAGTCATCATGCACATTATTTTACGATTGTTTTCAAACTTTAGTTGATGATGCATGTAAATTTAATTTTGAGAATACTAGTGTCATATTTTGATTACTTGTATCTAAGATGATGAAGCTTAATGTGATATGTTGTGGATAATTTTGATATTCATGCTTAGAATTTTTACACTTATACCAAGCTAAGACCTAGAAATCGATGAACTGTTTTGAATGTTGAATCTTAGGATCTCAGTGGAGACTAAACCCAGTGAGCTTTAGAGCTAATTTCCCGTCATTGATGAGTGAATATATAAACTCGGAGTTTTCTTTGAATACGACTTATTTTGCATAATCTCATACACTTCATTTTGACTTGTGACTTTGCATGAAATCAAATTTATATCATTATGTTAGAATGTACTGTATATCTACTCAAGACAAATAGGCAAGATTACTATCTTTTAAGGACATGATTGAAGGCCATCTTTGGCTCGTTTGTGCTTAAAATGCCCCACCTCAAATAAATTTATCTTTCTAGTATCCCTTTGAGCCTATTGAAAAAATTTACCTTTATACATTCTTTGATAAGCACGTTAACCTTTAACCCTTCACCATTTCTGAAAATTCAGCTCTACCCTTCTTATTTCTGAGAAATTAGGAACGAGGGATGAGAGTGAACGAAAAGAGAGTAAGTGGAGAGATACTGAGTTGTGGTGTTTACTGAGAGTGTATGGCAAAAATAAAAAGAAAAAGGGGGGAGAAAAAAAATATTGTGAAAAATAATGAAGAATCTGAGGTGCTTCAAGAAAAAGGAAGAGAAAAAGAGAGTTGAGAAAAATAGAAGAATATTGAAAAAATAGTGAGAGATTAGAAAAGAAAAAGAAGAGAAATAGCAAAAATCAAAAAGTTGTTTCTTTTCCAATTTCTCAAGAACTTTGAATCCCAACTTTCAATTCTTTTTTACCCTTTCCTGAGCCCCATTACAACCCTAAAAAGACCTTCATGATCTGATCTTGCAATAGTAACTGTCTTGTGGAGAGTAAATATGCGATACTTATGACACTTGATATGACATGCTTAGGATATACAAGTATTTTCTTATGAGATTTATTTTTGTTCATTGATTGCATCGTGTTTCATTTATCATGTGAGACTTTTTTATTTGCTTTGTATTGACCTCTCACATATGTGCGGAAACTTATCCATCATCGGTGTCTTTATATTTTGAGAGTATACCTAAAGTGAGGATTGAGTCAAAACAACAGATCCAACGGTTTTTCGTTTGAACTAGTTCTGAGATGAATGAATTTTGGTTTGGTTATGCACACACTTCACGTTTAGGCATGAATGGATGAGCTATCTAACGATTTGAGCATTAGACTAATTTGCATGGATATTAGTATGATTAGTATAACATTGTTATTTAAAATTGAGAATTCGCATGTTGAATTGATTAATGATTTTTATTTTTGAATGGTATATATGTTATCAAAATCATGTTTTGAAAACTCAATTTTATCGATGATAAAAAAAAAATATATTGAAGTTTGTGGGTAACTTCACTGTAAACCCTCAGGAGACACAACTCCTCCACTCGGATCACCTAGGGGTTTAAAGGCTTGTTGCACATGCTAAGTGCAATCGTGTTCCCTACGAAAGTGGCATTTATTTTCTTTAGTTTGCTTTGCTCGAGGACTAGCAAAGTGTAGGTTTGGGGGTATGATGAGTACTGAAAAATGAGGATATTTTACCCCTAAATACCTATATTTAGCTGTCCGATGAAGGCTATCTGATGAGATTGATTAGATTTGAAGTGTTTCAGGTAAATACAAGCCAAGTATAGAAAACAGTCCAAGAATTCTGAATATAATGTCAAAACACTGCAACTTTGGGTAATCAAGAACTTGGTGCGACTTGCGGCTAAATTTGGACCTTCCAAACGGCCGAATTACGAAATTGTCAAAACATGAAAGTTGTAGATCTTTTCGTCATCTTTCCAACGGCGCAAGAATCGTCTCAATCCGAGTTCCGGACAGAAAGTTATGACTGAAATACCGAAGTAGTGTCTGAACCAAGAAGAAGTGCTGAATTTCACGGATTTCTAGGGTCGATGCATCGACCCTACAGGTCGATTAATCGAGCCAGAATCAGAGTCTGACACGAATCTGACACTGGAAACCTGATTTTTGGGATTTTTTGTCGGCTCGATGCATCGACCCTCCCTGGTCGATTAATCGACCCGAAAATATTGGCTTGGGAGACTTCCGCGCGACGGGTCTATTTAAAGCGACTCAAACACTTCGGAAAAATATATCTTTTTAGAATTAGAATTACGTAGGAATTAGTTTTAGGAAAGAGTTTTAGTTTTTAGTGTTCTTAGTTTTTAGCCATTATTTTTCATAGTTAGACATAGAAATAGGGAAATTTTATTATTCTTTTGAAAGCTTTGTTCCCTTTAATTTTTCAGTACTCATTCCTAAATTTTGTTCAAAGTTTATTCCTGCATTAATTTCATTTCTGAAGATCATCATACTTGTGGATCAACGTAATTTATTTTGAAGTTTGAGGTAATTTTAATTAATGTTATTTTCCCGTCTTTATTTATTTATGTCATTTACTTACAATATGTGTGGCTAAATTTATAGGGATGGGGATCTAATGATTCCCATCCGAGGGATGCACTTTTAATAATATAAATTTAGGATTAAAATATGAGATTTTATTTTATGGTTGTTGTGCTATCATGAATGGATGAAATCCCCGCCACTAACCGGGATCGCGTGTGCCGAGTCATGCCCGGGATCTCAGATCTGTGACGGTAATTTTACCCAATCATTGCCATGGTCTTTTTGTTTTCATCGTGTGGATCTAATTACGATTATGTTCTGAGATCGAGTGTGCCGAGCCATGCCCTGGATCTTGGTTCTGTAATGGTAATTTTATCTTAAATAATCCCTAATCTGAATAAAGTGTGTCGAGCCATGCCCTTGATTTCAGATTTGTAAGTGGTATTCTTGTTGGAATTTTCACCCACTTTGGGGATGATTTTTATTTGAACCTGAGATCATGTGTGCCTAGCCGTGCCCTTGATCCCAGATCTATATATATGAAAATCATTTAAGTCCTGATTGCAGGGATGCAACGTGGAACCTATTAGGGTGTTGACCATTGATCTTCCATAAAAGATGTTTGTTACCAATGAAATATCTCATAATTTAATCCTTAGATTTATATTATAGGAAGAACGGACCAAAGATGGGAGGATTTAGCATCTTCATCTTTATTATCATCTTCACTTTTATTTTTGAATTATCAATTGAATTTTAGTTTGTAGTCATTAATTACCATCTCATCAACCGCTTAAATCATAAAACTGGTGGAATACTGTTAGATCTTAATAGATTTCTAGAATTGCTTGTCTCTTTTAGATGTTTCAAAACTAGTCCTCGTGGGAACGATCTCGTACTCCGCACCCACTATATACAAACCGATTCGTGCACTTGCGAGTAAAACATTACATTAAAAAATATCACACCAATATCGAAGCTCACCTAACACATAACATTTTGTAATGTTGCTTGCGTCCAATTTCGATATCGTTGCAGGTCTCTCTTCGGCACTGTAACGTCTACATGTGTACCATTGATGGCTCCTACAGCATCTTTGAATCAAGGATACACTGAAGGGTTGTTCAAAAGCTCAGGGGGCGTGGTGGTTGTAGCTTACTTTACAAACTGTGGGTAAAGATCCAAGATAGCGTCAAGTACATTATTAAAGGAGATGCTAATGATTGACCCTAAACATTGGAATCTATCTTGCCACAGCTTCCTTGACCATCATCCTCTGTGTATCTTGTAAGAGACCCCTTGACCTTAGGCCATTGCATAAACTCCTAACTGCAGGTGTGCGCATGTGAAATAGTTCATAAGCAATGTCCGGATGCCCGTTAAGTACCTCACTCACATATAACGGTCCAGTGAGGATCGAGTTGTGACGTCTTCATCTTTCAGGACGGAGCATCAAATAGTTGATTGTCGCAGTGATGATGAATCCCATTGTCAACATAATGATCAGATCGTCATCGGACATGATGGGAGGTGCCATTCAACCTATTTAATTTATAGGCAATAAAAGTAAGGATAATATTATGATTACATTTAAAAGCGTTACAGAAAAACATGCTTATTGAGGTGGCCACGGCCTCCCAAGCAGCGTAAATAGGTATTCTTGGCGATGACTCGAGTCCATCGCGAGGACTATATCTGGCAAACGGGAACTGGTTTATTCCACCCTAACACACAGTTCAATAAACATAGGCATGTCTATGAAATTGTTTGCCATCATTTCCTCCAACATCTCAATAAATCTATTGTACTAGGTGGTCGGGGCTTGGCGTTGAGTTATAAAAGTGTCAAGAGATGCTTGAAACCCATCCAAGTGACCAAGTAGACCATCAGAAATATGAGTGCTCTTCCTCTTCGTCCCAGAACCAGAGGACGAGCCCCTAATTGGGCGGTTTTGGGTGGACGGGGTTGGTCCACTCTCGGCCGTGTACGGAGATTGTGCATTATGCGCCTCATTTTTTCGAATACCAGATGATACGAGTCTCCACTATCGTCACGAGCTAGTGGCAGCGTGAGCTCTTCATCTTCCCGAGGATCCTATGGGTGAACTCCTCATGCCCGGTGTAGATGGTATTCCCGAACAGAAGGCATAGACTAGTATAGTCTTGCACCTCATGGCCTCGATGGTGGTTGCCCAAGTGTAACCCTGGTGTCAATTAAGGAACAATGTACATATGAATGTTTGTTGTTAATTTATCATATAGAAAATAATTTATGTTGGGCATTAGGAGTTTTGTAAGGACTAACCGGTTGATTGCAGAAGTTATCCCAAATATCGGGCTCTGCAAGGACCCTCTTTCCATGGTCGTTCCATCTGAAACCACTAGTTTCGATGATGCATTTCATCTGGCTGTAGTGATTTTTCACGGTCCTCAAATGATTGTAGCACTCCTCCCTAGTGAGTTCTTCTAGTTTATCCTGGAAGCACTCGCAAGTCCTTAGCTTCATTGTCATTTCAGGCCACACATTTTTTTGCCAAGATCCACTAGTCAATTTTTGGCGTAGATGGAATTGATCGATCAACTCTTTGATGAAGGCCGCCTCCATCTCCTCATCCCACATGAAATTTTGGGTCTTATTAGAAGCGGCGACCTTTTGTTTCCCTTTACGACTAGTCATACTACCAAGGTAAAGATGTTTGGAGGATTATAGATATAGGCCATATATTGGTTGACAAGTTTACTGAGCAGTGCACATAGCTTCATGGAGCAGGTTTTTCATTAAAAAATGAAGTTACTTATGAAATGGTACGATTTTTGCTAAAAAAATCAATTGGGGAGGCATGAAATGCACTGTGTTGACAGCTCTTCATTTAATTGTCACATTCACTCATTAAATTCTCAAACATAACTTATGGGGCTGCTCAAGTGATCATTGTTGCTATAATATTGGTGCTCAAGTGGTCATTGCTGCTAGAGTGACATTGAAAACAATTTGGTGGAATGTCTACTAGGGTGGTCGAAGCGCTTATAGCAGCATATATATAGTAGCGCTTACAGCAGCAGCGCTTATAGCAGCATATATATAGCCAATTTGCTTATAGCTGCCAAAAATAAAATAGCTTCCACAATTAAAACACTGCAGCAGTGCTCTAAGCTGCTGCTATATATATAACTCTTAGAGCTAAGTTGCTGCTATGACCACTCCAGCAGACCCAAACACTGCAGTGATCATAGCTTCGGTGATGGAACTGTAGCACTGGTCATAGCTTCGGAGATAACCCTGCTGCAGTGGTCATTGCTGTTGTAGGGACTGCAGCAGTGCTCGGACCAAAATGAAGTGATTACCTTATGTGATGCAAAGCTTCCTCCACTCACTTCTATGGTAATATCGCTACGAACATCAGGAAAAAAAAAAATCTGTCATCAGAAAATTATAGCCATTTGACAGAAATTATAGCCTTTAGACCAAAATGCAGTGCTCATAGCTTCGGCCCCCTTCAAATGCAACAGTGCTTATAGCTGGCAGAAACAAAAAACAGAGAGGAATCAAGCTGCTGATGTTTGCCGCATTGAGCAACCTGATTGCTGCCTTGAATTAAATTCATTTGTTTACTCTGCGCATTGAGCAACCTGATTGCTGCCTTGAATTATATATATAACTTTGTTTTTATATAGATTGAGACTGCTGCAGTGCTCTTAGCTCAGTACAAACAGAGCTTATGGGACTACTGCAGTAGTCCTAGGTCAGTACAAACAGAAACAATGACCTTATTAGATAATCATTGTTTCTATGATACAAAAATCATATTTAAACAAAATAAAAATCGGTGGGAAAAAAACAGCAGCCTAAGCAAACCCAGTTGGAAAAAAATAGAAAAACCCTCAAAAGAAAGTTTGGCAATTATAGAAGTTACAAAAAAAATTGCAAGGAAGGTAGATGGAGTCGAAGTCCTGTAGCCAAGATGCCTCTCAAGAGTTCTACGCAACCATTTTCACGTGTAGGACTCACTGTTGGGGGGTTCTCACACCATTCAGTAGATATTTCTACTTCTAACACCTACAAAAGCAACATATCATAACATGTCTTACCGGGCAATGGGAGTGCCTTCAGTGTTCCTTATTTGAGGCCTTCATGTGGCTTATATAGAAGACTACGGAAGAACATGATACTACAGCAGATCTCGATTTGGTCAAAACATATCTAATGGGAATCTCTGGTACTAGCCATATATCTTCACTAGCAGCTATTCAGCCCTATCGTGAGGTGTGCAGTGGCACACATTTTAACACTACGCAAAAATATGGCTTCAAATCTGCACATAACTAGAAAATAATACTGTAGTAGCTGTTAATTTGAGCTGAAATGGTAATGCATGAGGTGCTTTGAGGACCATCCATACCTTAGCTGGAAAGTTACAAACAGTGCTTATCCTTCTTTCTAAAAGCTACCCTCTGCTCATTACCCAACCCCCAAAGTACCTTCCCTACTATTGGCCTTGTGAAGAGGAGAGAGAGTATAGAGTTGTCTCATCAGCCTTCAACACATTATTCATTTCTGCTGACTTGATGATGCTCTCAAAGCCACAACTCATTCACTTCCGAAAGCACCTCTAAGGGCTGCTGGATCCAGTCCAAAGCTTTAAATTCATGGTTATCCACTTTTCAGATAATCTACACCAGTGAGTGAGGAGAGTTCAAAAGTAGAAAAAAAGTGTAGAAAAATTGGATTCACGGAGCCAACCAGAAGTAGATGTTGAGGTGGCAAGTTAGAGCTTAGCAGTTGAGACCACATCAAAAAATATAAAATTTTGCTGACAGATTATAACAGTGAGATAAAACAAAGTAACAAATACAATATATTTCAACCCCTAACAGCATTCATGTCGAGTTCTAACTGTGGCTTTCATTGACCATCTAAATCAATTACCTCACTGAATTGAAGTAAGAACTATTAAACAAAATTGAGGCATTGGCAATGGACAGAATCGATTACCACTTAAGAACTATAAAAAAAATAATGGAGTTTGAAGTTGCCATTTTTATGTGCAAATACAAAAGAAAATGCAGCAGGTAACAACAGTCTTCTGTGCAAACAAATTGCAATTAAAAACCATAAAATCAAACAATAAAATAATAAAATAAGTAATGAACAATAACTTATAAGTGCATAAAATATTATAATAAAAATAATAATAGAGTTTGAAGTTGCCATTTTTATCTACAAGGAAAATGGAGCACGTTACAGTCTTCTGTGCAAACACAATGCTGCTTCAAGTTTGAATTTCTAGCCGGTGGTGAAGGACCGTTGGGAGGGTCCAGACTTGCTGTATATCCTGCTGCAAGTATACTCCATAATAGCTCATAAACAGAGCCTTTCTGACCAATTAACCCAGAAATTGAGACGTCCCCTCACTCAGAAAGTGCTCCACTTTCCGTGGTGCCCACCAGAACTCAAGAACGGAGGAAAGATGCAGGAACGCTCGGAAACCGGCTGCTTTCTGAGGGAAAACTCAGATTCTGAGTCTTTCTTCTCTATCGAACGAGCCCTAAAGGATTATCTGCTTAGAGTAGCATTATTTGCACTCATTAAACTTGTGAAGAACATACATATTATCATTATAAAAGACAGTTGACTGCCTTGAGTAAGACGATGGAGATCGTTTTTCTTTCCAACTTTCCAGATCTTGATATCACGGCGCCCCTATCAGACGGTCAGATCGGGATTCCACAAGGCACACTTCCCCAAAATTGAGTGTGACTGTGGACGTACCTATCAGCTTATCACTTTTGGATGTGTGTCACATGGAATCAACATGTGATCATCAGATAGGGGCGCCATGATATCATGATCTATTGCGTGAAAAATAGGGACAAAAAATAAACTCCATCATCTGATTCAAAGCAATCAACGATTTTTTCACCAATACAATATCAGCCGATACATATCGATTCAACATGGACCAATACCTGATACAGATACCAAGTTTGATACCTTGACCCTATTAATAAATTTTAATATAAGTCATTAAAAATAAGATCGATTTATATTAAAGTGCACATATAAGAGAATTCAAACCAGTAGATATGAGTACTTAAACACACATCATTGTTTATATTAAATATAAGGTTGATAATAAATTGCTTGAATTGGATAGTATATTTGCCATATATTAAGGTGATTTTAGTGTGAATGATACGTAACCATTTAGATGATGTGTGTTTGTACAAGTAGCACAAATGTAGCAAAAGAATTATTTTTTATTCATTTCTATAGTTTACAACACTATATTATGTTATTCAACCTTCTTTAATAAAAAAAAATTAATTTTATTTTTTTTTGGATGAGCATAAGTAGATAAGGCTTCTGACCAAAATTTTCATTGCCATTAGGCTAGTCAGTTATGGAGTCAACCAACCTGTTGATAATACTGCATAAATATTTAATTGATTAATGATACATATTGGCTGATATGGTTAGGGCTCTTCTGATATATGTACATCACCGATACTATATAGGGTCAAACATTGGGTTAAGGTGGGCAAATATCGGATCATATTGGCCCATATGTATCCGATCTTAATCCGATATAATATCAAAAATGCTCTTTGGGCACATTTTTATTATTTTAAAAGCATATATAAATTTAAAATAAAAAAATAAAAAAATTACTTGAATACTATTTATAAAAACGTGAAAGCCATCACCAAAAGTACGCCCATGAATCTTTGGGAGCACTCATGTTAAATCTCATTGACTACTTTGAATCGGATGATGAAGAACGTTTTTCATTCCAATCTTTCACACACTTGACCTAGAGATTATAGCCGTACCATCAAGTGGTTAGACATTGATTTGACCTAACATAGATACCAAAAATGCCCTTTTTCAATAAACATTCCCTCGCGTTAATGTCTCCTAAAATATCTCTAGATAAAATTATAATTTTATTTGAAAATAAAATTTTAATTATCCTTATCTTTTATTAAAGAAAAATTATATAACAATTCTCTCCAAAAAATGAACTAAACGAATCTCGTTCCAAATAGGAGCTAAGACCCAATACCCACAAGCATAGTAACAGTATAGGTACGAGAATAAAATGGCTTCAAAAATATATGAAAAACAGTGATAAATTTTGATAATTTCAAGAAAAAAGCAGGAAATTTGAAAATAAAAAAATATTAATCATTATAAACGAGAAAAATATGGGTTTACAACATATTTTGTGGAATTAAACGCAATTTTTTGGAAAAAAAAAATTGAAATTTTCATTAAAAAAATTAATTTTTTAAGAATTTTTTGTAATTATTTTTTATATTAATTATAGTGTTACCCGATCCTTTAGCATCTTCTATCAGTTTGTGAGCAACTTTATATGCACTTTTAATGGATTCCTCTCTTATCATAGGTCCAAGCGAGATTGTCTTCAGTCCTCCGGGAGAAAATAGGGATCTGCAAAATTGATCAACTCTATATCATGAAACACATTCTAGACAATTTCTTCATTTTATTTTTTAGGATCATTCCCTAACAGCTCGGATATTAGGATCACTGAATCGGGTTTGATGGGCATAATAACTTTTTAGGAAGACACCCTAAAAATCCTATCTTCGTACACTTTGATTGAGTTTCCGCTATACACCCTTCATATTAAGTCATTTTTAATTATATTTTTTACAGATATGATGCTTGCTTAAGAGTAAGAGGCACTTCTACCAATCTTTGTGTCAAGGAAATTCACTCTTGGGGAAAATTCACTCTTGGAAATACTTGGCTTCAAAGATGTGGCTTGGGAGAGAAGTTGGATTATGGAGAATCATCGAACACTGTTTAGCAAGCCTAGCTCTATTAAACGCATATATCTTGATAAAATTCATCCCACCATGCTCCTTAGGTTAACACATTTGACCCCAATTTTTTCAGTGTATGCCTTTACCAAACTTAGATTAGTTCAATTCCCATAATTCCCTTTATCTCAACATATTTTGCATACAAAAAATTGTCAACCTAACCTTTATATGATTGCTAAAGTTTAGACCACAAAAAAAATTATTATTTTTTAATAGATGTCATGTGAGATTGTACACGATCCCAAAAAATGTACTATCTTAGAATCACGTGGCATATAATCTAAGGTATGAAGGGATAAATTCATCTATACATTAGAACCCATAAATCTTTTTCATTTCATAAAATTATTATTATTTTTATGACTTTATAGAGTAACATGTGCACGTTTAAGTGGCTGAAGGTAGGATCTTATGTTTCATCTCCTCCAACGGTCAAGTTCAAGTGCCTAACCTTGTTCAAATGGTTGGGCAACGAGTCAAGTGACACATTGATAGCCCTACTTTTATACCTCATCATCGACCATTCGCCAATGCATTCTTTAGGCCCTATTTAGACAATACATTCAAATGGAACAGTACACAGGGAGGAAAAAGCCACCGAAAAATACTGACCCGAAACTGTTCCAAAATCAAAAACCGAAACTAGTTCTGGATCCGCTTAATTTTGGTTTTGAGTACCGGAAATGGAAAATCATTTGGCTAGGGAGAGAAAGCCAATAAACTCTTTTAAAAATAAAAAAAATTCGAAAAATTGAAAACCCAACCTAAAACAGGATCGGTCTAGTTCAGTTTCGGTTCGGGGGTGAGAAGTTTGGTTAACCAAAACCAAAACATTTTTATTCGGGTTCAATTTTTTATGAACCGACAAGACAATACCAACATGTGCATTCCGACAAACCCAAATGCGGATGATGGGTTGTGCTTGACATTTTTGTGTTCGAAGGTCAATAGCATAAAAATTAATTCTACCTACTTTCATCTTGGGTGCCAACAAGATTTACTGGTGGGCACCTACCAACGTTAGGTGACAAAGTCGGTATTGGTATCAGGTATCAGTCCATGGAGGACCGATACGAATCAGCTAATACGTATCAGCCGATACCGATACGAATCGGTTGATACGTATCGGCCGATACCAATACGGATCGGCCCTTTTTTTTAAAACAACAAAAAAAAAAAAAAAAAAAATAGCTGTCTCTGCTCAAACCGATACCGGATACGGGCCCATATCGGCCGAAACCGATATCAAGTTAGAGGACTGATACATATTGATTTGTCAAAAAACTGATACATATAGATATCGATTGATTTTTTATACCTTAGCGCCTACACTAAAACCTGTTGACTCTTAAATAAGACAATCTTGATCTTTTTTCATGCTAATCTTGATCCAGTTCTTGAATTATGTGCAAAGGACCAACTTCTCTTGGGGAAGTAATGGCCCCCTCTTTTACACCTTCCTCCAGTTCCCTTAAAACATGTTAAAATACACAACAAAATTCCAAACATTGCATATAACAAACAATACAAATTACATTCTATAGTGATAAACCCTCACTAACATCCAAAGATTACCGAAGTCAAGGATCAAAATTTCAGACGAAACGACCGAAATTTCAGTACAAAATTTCAATTTCGGTCCCCACCAAAACAAAATCTCAAAATTTTGGTCATTTTGGTCTCTTTTGTAGTTTTCAGCCAAAATTTTGGTTTCGGTCCCCACTAAAACTGAAACAAAATTCGGAATTTGGATCCTTGACCAAAGTCATCGACACTCACCCATGGTTCAAAATTTCGGCCGATAATTCAAATTATCGGTTGAATTATATCAGTTTCTGTTGGCACCAAAAAGATAAATCAAATCATCCGATCAAAATATTGGAAGTTCAAATTATCGGCCGATCATTTGCTAATTAGTAAATTATTGACCGATAATTTCAAGACCGTTTTTAGAGTCTCCTGAAAAAAAAATAAAAAACAATAATAATTTGGCACTGAAATCGATATTTGATCCTTGCACTCACCTATCTCTATCAATCCAGTCAAATGCTGACTTTTACATAAAATCAGGTTCTTGGCATCAACAGATGTCAGATTAACAAAGGAATAATTGGTGTGTGATTAGTAATTCCATCATTTTTGACCCTTTATGACTATGGTCCAGTTCTCTTAAAAAATACAAAATCAAAAATCCAAACATTGCATATAACAAGCAATACAAATTACACTATAGAGAAAAACTTATCTGACGAACATCAAATTACCAAACTCATTAATTTAGTCAAACATTAACCATTACAACAAAATCAGGATCTTGATATCCACAGATGTCAGGGGTTTAAAATGTTAGCAAGAGTAAGAAGATCATCTTCAACCATCTTCAACCATCTTCAACCCCATATTCTCTATATTTAAAAAAACAAAAAACAATAAATATTGTCTCGCCCCGCCCCGCCACTAATCGACACCCCCCAAATTACTACACTTAGCTCCACCATCGCGCCAGTCGAGCAGCACCCGCGTAGCGGCGTAGTGTGCGAGCGCTCCGCCAATAACAAACACGTGAAAAATCTGATGACTGTGACCGGCAATATCGAACGCCCCAGGCCTCCACCTCTCCGGCACTCGGCTCACGTAAAACCCTGCCCCCACGGCATAACACAGCGCCATGGTGAACTCGTACGCGAGCGCCAAGTGGCACTGTGGATGCTCCCAGTTGACGAGGATCGCGTGGACGGCAGGGACGACGCCCGAGAAGCCGACTGCGAGGAAGAGAGAGGCACGGAAGCGGCGGAAGCGAGGAGTGGAGAGGGCAGGGGCGAGGAGGGTGAGGACGGCGGAGAGGCTGAGGATGGATATGGTGGCCAGGTAGAGGAAGCGGGGTGTGGGGTGGCAAAGAAAGGCGTAGTAGATGGGTGGGAAGAAGGAGGAGACGATCATGAGGGAGATGCCGGTGTAGTCGAGGCGCCAGAAGAAGAGGTTGAGGTGGAGGGAGTGGCATGCGAGGAGGTGGGAGAGGGCGCTGCAGGCTAGGCAGCACATGGAGCCGGAGAGGAACACGAACCACGGCCACCTAGGGACGTCTGCTTCTGCGGGGAAGGCTGCTGAGGCTATTTTTGTGCGGTTTTCCGGACCCTGGAAAAACGTGTGAAGGAGAGAGCACTTCATGTATTGGTAGTTGGGTGCTTGGGGGTGGACATTCACCATGATTTGAAATATATATATATATATATATATATATATATATATATATATATATATAGAGAGAGAGAGAGAGAGGGGGTGACGGGCACAGATATATCTATGTGCCTTTTGATATGAGCCCGACCTATAGCATCTTTTATGTAAAGTGAGGGTGATATGAGGCTTATTTTATTAATTAGGTTTAAATATTTAAAATATTTTAAAAATTATATTCTCTTTCAGATATCGTTCATGACTTTTTTAGAAGTTTTTTTTTTTTTGTTCCTTTTTCAAGATATATTAAAATTTTCAAGTATATTTTACTTAAAAAATATGGGCCCGATAGCAAAGTGCTAGCACTTCAATAGTAAAGCGCTGACACCCCGATAGATAGGCATCGTTAAATTGAGTGCGGTAACCGTTTAGGTCTTGACACCCGATAGATAGCGTCGTCGTCGATGCCGCTTCGTTTAGAAGGCGACGCCTCTATATCGAATCTTGAGCACTTCACTAAAAAAAAAGTGTGCCGACGCCTTGTTTTACTAGTGTCGACGCCTCTATATCAAGCTATTGACACTTCGATAATTAAAATAAAATAATAACAAAAAATTTAGCGAACCACTGACTCCTCGATATAGAGGGGCCGACACCCCTAAAACGAATCGTCGGCACCCTTTTTTTTTTTTTTTGTTAGCGAAACACAAGCACCTTGATATAGAGGCGCCGACACCCCTTTTTTTTTTTGGCGAAGTGTCGACACCTCGGTGTTGGTACCCCGACGCCTTTCTATCAGGGTGTCACTGCTTCGCTTCCGAGGTGTTAGCACTTCACTATCGAGTGCTCACGTTTTTTGAGTAAAATATACTTTAAAAAGTAAGTCTGACACTTTTTAAAAAAAAAATAGAGAAAAGAAATTAAAAAAAAAAAAAAAGACTTTAAAAAAGTCAAGAATAATGACTTAAAGAGTATAACTTTTAAAATATTTTAAAAGTTTAACTCTAATTAGTAAAGTAAACCCCATGCCACCCATCACTTCATAAAAAATACTACATATCGCACTCATATTAATATGGCCCAAAGATACATATCGCACTCATATTAATATGGCCCAAAGATCTCTCTACGCTTAAGCACAAATCCCTATCCCTCATATATATATATATATATATATATATATATATATATATATATATATATTATGGTAGGGGACTTGGGATATTATATAGGGTCAAATTCATCAATTATCAACTCATATCCGGTCTTATAAGCCAATATGTATTTGAGACATGTTTTCAATATACGCCTCATCCAATAATGCATATCGGCTCATATGTATTGGTTAGGCCTCATCCAATGTGGATATACAGCCCGATTCTATATGAAGATCGAATAATAGGTCAAACATGTTAAATATCATACCATATCGGGTTAAATTCACCAATATGAATAAGATGATGGAGATTCTATTTTCTCAATTTTGAAAACAAGGGATCTTGAGATTATAGACGTATCATCAAATGATAGTTTTTATTTTGCATGACAAAAAAGTGATCTAAAAATTATATTTTAGAGTGATGTGTGTCATGTGAAATCTACACTATTGTATGATGATATGCGTGTAATCTCAAGATCCCTTGTATGCAAGATTGTGATAAATCAATCTCCATTATTTGATTCAATACAGTCAATGCCTCTTGGCATTGGTGTACTCTACGATTCAGGGGCATAAATAAAGATATCCTTTTTTGGTCCAATCTTCACCAATCTTTAAATCATGAGTTGGTGACTCTACGTGGCACACATCTCAAAGTAATTAAAAAAAATAAAAATATAGTTACATTGGTATTAAATTGCCCGAGCCCTCAACTGTCATTTTGTACCCAGCACTATTTTCACTAGTTTGATAAAATCTTAAGCGATATCCAAATCTAATTATCATGCTATTCTTGGTCCAAATCTGTGCACACAAAAAATACATGATATTATCTTTATTTTTAATAACTAATATTAAATCTCATTGATTGAATGATTTGCATCATTTTATAGTGGGACACTTTAGCTGAGATAAATTCCAATGATGAACAGTCATTTGGATTATATATATATATATATATATATATATATGTATATATATAACGGGACAGAAGAATGAAATATACTTTATAGTATAAGTTCAAACACCTATTTTAATAAAGTACTTTTAAATTTATCCACCGAAATTTTGAGTTCCCCTACGTTTAAACCCATTGACTGCTTTGAATTCAACGTTACAAATTATTTTTCATCACAATCTTTGTCATGATGGAACTTAAGATCGTGCCATACCATCCGCCATCAGTTTTTGATATTACATTATATCTATTCTCAAAGAATGGCCTTTAACATCATGTGAAACTCATCACACTCAAAGAAGGCCACATTTTTGAGATGCGTACCCCGTGAAATCAAAATTTATCGTTTAATGGTACGCCCATAATCTCAAGATCCATTGCGTGAAAGTTTGGAATGAAAAACATTCTCCACCGACAAATTCCAAGCAGTCAATGGGTTTTAACATGGGTGAACTCAAAGATTCGGTAGGTGAATTTAAAAGTACTCATTTTAATAATGTAAAATCATTTAGAGCCTTTTTTCTCATTTCACGATGTATCGCCGAGACGCTAGATGTTTGGCATATTGGGCCTAGGGATGCATTTGGTTCGGTCACAGAACTGACATGGAACCGAAAAAACTCTATTTTTGGTTTGGAATTTTGGGAAAGAATAACCCGAAACCAAACCAGAATCGAACGGATTTGAATTTTCTCAGTTTTCGATGTGTTTTTGGTTCGATTTTTTAACATAAAGAAATATTTTTTCATCAAAAAAAAAAACATAATAAATATTTTTTTTAATGACCATTCATCAAAAGAATTAGAAATCAAAAATCAAAGAAACTAAAGGATACTTTAGTAATATATATATATATATATATATATATATATATATATATATATATAAAATTAACATATTACATAAAAACATATTGCTAATGGAAAATGATCACCTGACGAGCCATGGCGTGGCTCCAGTGAGGTGATGATTACCCATTAGTACTATATTACTTTAGTGATTTAGTCAAATAAAATTTATTTTTTAAGTACATAATTACTAATATATCAAATATATTACTAACATATAATCATGATATGTATATATACTAACATTACTTTACGCAAATATAAAAGGGGTACCATTATACTCACCCCACGAGGCAGCTTTCTCACCCACCTTCTTCAGGTGCCATGCATTGACTGCCTTTGAATCAGATGGTGGTGGTTATTTTTCATCCCCATTGTTTGTACAATGGATCTATGGATCGTGGGTTTTTTAATTACACATGACACACATTTCAAAAAGTAACTCTAAAATCATATGACTCCCATCACACTCAAGAATGACTTTAGCGTCACTTTTTGATGTGTGCCATGTGTAATAAAAAACCAACCGTCTGATGGTACACCCACAATTTATAGATCCATTGTGCAAAAGATGGGGATAAAAAATGACCTCCACCATCTGATTTAAAGGCAGCCAATACATGCTAGGCGGAGGAGATGGGGTGAAAAAACAGCTATAATGGTACCCAATATAAAATTCATAACCGTTGGAGCACAACGGTCAACAAGTCCAAGGTCGAGCTTGAGTCGGGATTTTTCTTCAATTCGAGTTGAGATTGGTCTTTGAGTTGAGTTTTTTGTTTTGGATCGTGTTTTTTAGGGTTTGAGTCAATTTCATCATCTTTTTCAGGTTTGAGATACCAAATTTGATAATGAACCGACTTACAATTGATTCAATTCAATCTTTCTCAATTTTTGGGTTAAAATTTGCATCTCTAATTGGGCCCATCTAATATGTCTCGGATTTTCAAGATATAAAACTATGATACCAACTCCTTAATAAATTGTCATCACAAATTTTGAGAAACCGATGCATATAAGTTTTGAGCATGGTATCAAATATCGGTCGATATTAATAAATATCGATGATACATATTAGTTTTTTGGTAAACCGATACATATCGGTACCGATACATAAAAAGTATTAAATTTGATATTGGTATTGGTATCTACCGATATGGGCTCATAACGACCAAATATTGGGTATGTATTTTCCTTTTTTTAAAAAAATTGGCTGATCGTTATCGGTACCGGCGTATTGGCATCGATTCTTCAAAAACCAATACCTAATACTAATTTCGAGCTTGTTACATTGATTCTGATACGGGTAATTTAAGTTTGGAGCAAAGTGCTCTTCAGAGCCTTATGATGCTAGTGAGGAGAGTCACCATCAAAACTAAAAGCTTCTCTCACTATCATACATCCACTTCAATAACTTTTCTGAAACGTGGCCAACGCTTGCAAAAGCTTTCACGTTTTCCGCATACACACAAAACGTATTTAATAGCTTTTTGTCGCGTTCACACTTATACAATCAAATAACTTGTATAAGCGCATATTGGTGCGCCGTGGCCAATCTATAATGGCCGCACATGGGATAAGATGCTGAGAGCGCTTAAGACATCATATGGATATAAATATTGCCCCCAGTGTCGGCATCTCCCTTCCTCTACAACAGGATGCCCTGTAAGGTGTGTAGATCCTGAAATACTCATTACACGATGAAGGCGAGGCATCCCTTAAGGATTAGTCTAAACGCAAGCTTCAAATTATCCTAACTTATATATATATATAATTCATTAAAAATGATGCTTTAATATCAACTGATATGAAAATTTATTTAGATATGAAGATTAAAAATGATGCTTTAATATCAACCAATATGAAAATTTATTTAGATATGAAGATTTCCAACCTTACATGCTAAAAGGGCTTAATCTTGGTGGAAGGATAAATGATCAGAGAAGGGCTAGACAATCACAAGAAAAGGGTTAGACTCCCACCCAAGCAAGATTCCTAATCAGGCGCATTTTGGCACCATAGAGATATTTCTTTTGACCTAATCTTAGACTAGATGATCGAGTTGCATTTACTCGCATCATGTGGCACTTTCTTAAAAATAAAGCCACCTATTTATAATTGGGGAATGGGCAAGTCCAATTAGGTTGAATTAGATTTCGAGTTCAATCAAATATACAGCCCATTGGATATAGGAGAATCTTGACTTTCATGAATCTCACTTTTTATAGGATGACATGCAGTCAAGATTCTCCTATTTCAAAGGGTATTTTGTTGAACTCAAAATCCAATTCAACCACATTGGACCCTGACCATTGCCCATCTACAATTAGTGACCCATTCTCAATCCGAGTTGGTTACCAACTTACCATATATTTCAAGAAACAAGTGAAGCTAATGAGCATATTAGTTGTTATGTACATGACCCGCCTAAGAAAGTTATTGATAGATTTTTATAGCAAATAATCTAATCTAATTCTCACCCTACTAATATTTATTTGAGTTTTTCACACAACATCCTTAACTTGCCATGGAAGTTATTGACATTTTCGCTTTGTCTAACCTAATCTCCAAAATTAAGATTAGCATATATGACAGCTTTATATTATACCCCTCAATTGAAGATTTTTTCTTCTCTATTGGGTCCTAGCTATTTCTTTTTTCTGATTGACATTTAAAAATCAAAATAATATTTAAATGAATTTTTGGCTGCCGCTAATAGTCTTATTTTTTAGTGTACCTCTTTAATGGTATAACTTGCTTGTCTTACACCTTTAATGGTGTAAGATCATTTAAATACCAAAATGTCAGTGAAGAGGGGTTCATTTCAGCCCATTTTTGTTATAAAAAAAAATCATAATTAGACTAATAGAGATGAATGTATGAACATCAACCAATCTCGTGGTTGATTGAAAGTAAGTACATTAGAAAGATCATATTATCCATAACACCATTGGGTGATGGATACATGAGAGGAAAGATCTTATTATCCATAACACCATTGGGTGATCAAAATATGAGAGGAAATTTCAGAGTAATACCTATAAAGAATAAAAAGTTATATAATATTACTTGAGGTGGTTTAGATATGTCCGTCTAAAGCTAAAAACTAATAATGTATGAAGGATTAAAAAGCTACAGGCACAACAAAGTAAGAGATGAGAAAAGTTATTGAAGAAGACCTAAAAACCTGTTTTTAAATATCGGCCATATCCGATACATCTCAACCGATATGTATTAGGTTAGGTTCCATCTAATACGGACGCACACCCTGATTCTATAAATGGGGTCAAAGATCAAGTTAAATAGGTCAAATACAAGACCATATTGGGTTGTATCAGATCATATTAGCTTATATTAGCTGACATTATATAATGTTGTTATATAATATTGTTTGAAATGGTTTAGACATGTCCCTACGAGGCTAGAAACTAATGGTGTGCCAAGGATTAAAAAGCTACAAGTACAACTACCTAGGAGATGAGAAAAGTTATTGAAGAATACCTAAAGACTATATTAAATATCGGCCATATCTGATACATCTCAACCGATAGGTATCAAGTTAAGTCCCATCCGATACAGATACACACCCCGATTCTATAAATGTGATCAAATATAGGGTCAAATAGGTCAAATATCCGACAATATTGGGTCATATCATGTCATATTGGCATATATGTATCAGCTATGACTCAAACAAAATATCAAAAAATTTCATTTTTCAAGTTTATATATATATATATATATATATATATATATATATATATATATATATATCAGCCTGGGATCCAACCAATATGCCGATAAGGTTGTTGTGATGCCGAGATATGATATCAATCCCTAAAAGTGGCCCATATATCAACTTTATCAATCAAAACGATCCTTATCATATGGCAACCACAGTATTATGAAAGTTGAATCCAACTCCTGTCAGGATCATCTCTTATTTTGTATAAGACTCACACTGAATCCAATAGACAAAAGGATTCATCCAGACCGTCCATAACCATCAGATTAAAATGTTGATGGTCAACCAAATCATGGGAATCGTCAACAAAAGAATCCATCGATGAGATGGAAGAAAAAATCAGACTGCCGAGATTGCGTTATGGCCTATCTATGCGATGGTCAAAAAATGTAGACGGTGTGGATTAATAGGCTCGGAGCTG
Organism: Chloranthus sessilifolius; assembly: GCA_021018995.1. Lineage (NCBI taxonomy): Eukaryota > Viridiplantae > Streptophyta > Magnoliopsida > Chloranthales > Chloranthaceae > Chloranthus > Chloranthus sessilifolius. The sequence continues at coordinate 22,657,592 of CM037597.1, read as the reverse complement.
CACTTTTGCAACGTAGATGCAATCCAACGGTGCAGTTTACTCTTCCACACGCATCCATGAATGTGAACGATGCACTAAAACTTTTATCTAAAATTAAAAACCCTAGAATGAAGGAGGAACGGACTCACCAGAAAGAAGGTTTCAGAGATGTTATTCACCAAAGGTGCCTGAATCGATCTGAAATAAATAAATAAAAATAATTAATATATCAATTATAAAAAAAATAATTTAATAAGTAAATTATTTTTTATTTATTTAAAAGGACAAAGAACTCCGTCCGATCATACCTGGAGAAACCAGATACCAATTCTCTAACTTCCATCGTCTCCATCGAATTCAACACTGCTAACGCAAGAAAAAGAAAAAATCCTCCCAAATGCCTAATAAATGATAATAATAATTAAATTTTCAATTTAAAAGAAAATATTCAAATTAATTAATCAAGTAATTAAAATACGTACGTCCATATATTAAGCGTTTCGTTGTGCCAAGAGAAAACGCTGAGAAAAGCCTCTTTTAATGGCCATTCTGATCTATAATAATCTAAAATAAACTCATTATCCTTTAAATAATCAGGCAAGGCGTCGTATTTCACCAGACGACACTCGAACCTCTCGTTTCTCTTCTTCTTCCTCTTCTTATCTGAATTCGGCGCATCGATTTGTGGATTCTGGTCTCCTTTAAAACCCCTTCTCGTCTCCATTAAAACCTCTTTTGAATCAAAAAAAAATTCCCCCATTAACAGCTCGATCTACCGCTCAATACCTTGTCGAAATCGCTCATCGATGTAGAAATATGCGAACAGAATCGCGAAACCTCGGGAGACAGAAGATTCTGATTGGGGCTTTTCGGACTGATTTCGATTTTGATTTAACAAAACAATTAATAAATAAAAAAGGAAAGCGCGCTTCGCGGCACGGTGTCCCTCTGATCGAATGGCACCATTTGTGTGAATAAGATATTTAGATACGAATTTTGCATGACGTACACGGACCGTGTACGTACAGTTTCGTACGGATCAATCTGGACAACGAATCTGGTCAAATGCGTGCTTTTCACGATTTAGAGGCTATGCACTTCTGAGTGAGTTTAAGATTTTGACTAGCTGGAAAGTGGATCTACCCATCTAGGAACGTTTAAACACACGGACCGTGTACCTAGTACTAGCTACATGAATTTAGTATAATTGTGCCACGTTAAGACAAGAAATTGGACTCCACTACATTTTCAAGCAAACAATGTCACGGAAATCGGAAACATGAATATGTGATGTTCATATCTTGACTGACGTGGGAGGCCATATTGGGGCGCTTTAGGGGAGATGGCGGATATTTTCTTTGAGTAAGTCTCCCTTTTCAACTTTTAATTTTCAACAAAAAATTGGACGATGCTTTTAGCACGTGAGGGTACAAATAACCATGTGGCCTGTTAATAGGCCGGATTTGGGTTAAACCCAGCCCGCCTCTCCACACCTAATCAGTCTAATAACCATCCCTGCTGGCTCCATTTCATGTGCACGAATAAACAGAAAATTCATATTATTATAATACTTTACTACCTTTCGACTTTAATGGAAACTATAGCATCATTCCATTATTATGACGATAATTTTGAAAATCCTAAAGGTAAAAGTTTTCAAAAGATGTAAAGAAAAATAATATTGTCTGACATGCTTGGGAAATTATCTCCTCTTTCCCAACTTTGGATGAAGCATGGAGGCTAGCTTCTACTAAATCTTTTTCTCCATGATATTAAATCTTTTGTTGGAGAAGAGATTTTCTCAAGAGCTTAAAATCTCTTCTTTGGCATTTGAATCACACCTATATATATATATATATATATATATATATATATATATATATATATATGGAAAAGGGAAAATGCGCTCGGTGTAGAGATTTCTTTATGCTCCCCCAATGAGGAGCAGACATATGAAAAGTGTTTTTTCACTAATCCGAGTTAGCTACGAGAGTTTCTTAGTGTCAGTGCTAGGTAAAATAGGGAGTAGGAGAATATTGTCAATTATACCTAACGGAGGGAGGAAGGTAGCGTTGTTCCCAAGGGGAATGTCTTGTCGAATGTAATGGCAGTCAAATAATTTAAAAATTGTTATAGGTTCATTCTTTTTTCCTCCTTATTCAGATTCATTCTTTCTATTGAATTATTTACTTTCTTTGGCTTGCAACTTTCTCGTTTTTTCAGGAGTTCTGATTGGATAGAAGCGCAAAGAGATAACTTTCTTTTTTTTCTGAAGGGACGTACTGGATAGAAGCGCAGAAGAGAAATATAGAAGCGCAAAAGAGACAAGTTTATCTATTTTTCTGTAGTTCGTACTGGATAGAAGAGCAGAAGAGACAAGTTTCTCTATTTTTTTGGAACACATACTGGAAAGAAGCGTAGAAGAGACAACTTGCTCTTTTTTTTTTATCACGTACTGAATGGAAGCCTAGAAGATTGACATTTGAGTCACGTATATTTTTTTTCCTGTGTATGGTCGCGTCATCGCTTCCTTGTGAATCAATTTCCTCATTTGCTCGTAGTTTCTTAGATCTCTTCACTTATTTATAGGGTGGAGATAAAAAAATTTATAAGCATTCGAAAATATATAAGCACACGCTTCTTATTTGCAGTGATAGGAAGCGACGGCGCAACTTTTGAGAAGTGTCATCCCCTCCCTACGAGTTATAAGTGACGACGCAGCTATTGAGAAGCGTCATCGCTGTCCTACGAGTTATAAGCAACGGCGCAACGATTGAGAAGCGTCAACACTTCCATATTGAAGCGTCGGTGCTTTGTATGACCGCGTCATCGCTTCCTTGTGGATCAGTTTTCTCATCTACTCGTAGTTTCCTGAATCTCTTTACTTAATTACAGGGTGGAGATAAAAAAAATTATAAGCATTCGAAAATATATAAGCACACGCTTCTTATTTGAAGCGATAGGAAGCGACGACGCAACTATTGAGAAGCACCATTGCTCCCATATTGAAGCGCTGGCACTTGGTATGATAACGTCATCACTTCCTTGTGAATATGTTTCCTTATTAGCCCATTTTTTGTCTAATGCAGGGCCTGTAATAGACTCGATTGGAGGATTAAATGTAGATGGTGTTGACTTAAATATCCTCCCTGAGACGATTTCTTTAGTAGGAGTTTCACTTGGTGGTGATAGGGATATCGAAATTTTGGATTCTTGTAGAGGTACCGAGAATACGAGCGAAGAATGGAAGCCACGTATGGACTTGAAATTCCAATATGAAGATGAGGCATATAACTTTTATAATTTATACGCGAAGAAAGTTGGTTTCAACATTAGGAAAAATAATACCTACAAATTCGCAAAGAGAGAGATTATAAAGAGAAAATATGTATATTCGCTCAAAGGATTCACGCAGCATGACACGTAAATTACACATCAATATAAAGTGTTTAAGAGATAATAGATGTTGATGTGAGGCAAGGTTGAAGATTAGAATCGATGAGCAAAAGTTGTGGGATGTTATGGAAGTTAGAGAGTCTCATAATCATCAGTTGTATTCACTTACGAAGGTAAAGGAATTACGATCACATAATAAGTTAAACAGGGCAAGTAAATCATTGATAGAAGTATTTGATGGCATAATTCCTCATTCGAAGATTTTTGCTGTTTTGTTGAGTTTGGATGGAGAGGCTGGGGTGATGGTAAACCCTCAACAAACTCGGGATTAGCTAAAAAAGATAAGAATGGAGAGTAGCATCGATCCAATGTGCACGACCATGATCAAGACCTTCATTGATAGGCAGAATAAAGGAGATAATTTCTTCTTTGAAGTCGAACTAGACAACGAAAGTCGTATGCATAGTATATTTTGGGTCACAGGTCACGTATGACGTATCAACATTTTGGTGATGTGATAGTATTCAACACCACTTACAAAAAAAAAAAATAGTTACTACCGCTCACCCTCAATCATCATTGGCAGACGACACTTTTTGGATGTGTGCTGCTCGCAGATGAGACAGAGGAGACATTCATTTGGTTGTTTAACACATGGCTGAAGTGCATGGGTTATAAGAAACCTAATGTAATCATCACCGATCTATACAACGAGATGAGCAAGGCCATCTCCGAAGTTCTTCTGGGGACCATGCATCACTTCTGCTTATGGCACATAGGGAGGAATGAATTGAACAATCTCTCTCAGCTGAAGGTAAAGTTTGAGAATTTTGGGAGAAAGTACAATCACTGCAAGTTCAATCAAACGGTTGATAATTTCGAAAGGAGATGGACAGAACTTGTCTAGGACTTTCAATTGTAAGACAACCAGTGGTTCAAACAAATATACGCTCTTACAAGGAAATGAATTTCATGCTACTTGAGCGATACCTTTTAGGTCGACATGACCACTACGCAATGCGAAAAAAGTATAAATTCTTTCTTCGATACCTATATCAATGCCTAGACGAGTTTTACAAAATTTGTTAAGCAATACGATCTTACCGTCCAATCTCGTCGCGATAAAGAAAATAGGGAGGATCTAGTCTCAATCTCTACGATACCGGCGCTCTTGTTCAAAAATTCAATCAAGAAGCATGTTGCTGCTATGTATACGAGAAGCATGTTCGATAGATTCCACTCTGAGTTTCGAAAGGTTACCTCTTTTAAGGCCCAAAAGGTGCTCGAAGAGGAAGCCGGGGAGGTTATTGTATTCTAAGTTAGTGAAAGTCATAAAAGTGGTGGCGATGTCAGGGAGGATAGCAGTCGAACATTCAAAGTTCATTTCGATTGTGGAGATTCCACAACCACTTGTGATTGCAAGCACTTCGAGACAAAGGGTTTATTGTGTTCTCATATCTTTAAAGTTTACTTCAAGGAAGAGGTAGACTAAATTCCTTCTAAGTATATTCTACGTTGATTGACGAAAGATGCTAGATACAGTACTATAAGTTTGGGGGTGAGTGACAATGAGGATTCCAATTCTGTCTATAGGATGAAAATATGAAAGGTGAGAGAAGCTGAACTGAAGTTAATTTAGTTGGGGGTAGAATCGAATCACTTGGTGGATTACACGTTGGAAGGGATGATGAAACTATTAGAATGTGTAGAGGCCATTAGAATGGAAGAGGATAATGAAGGAATGACTAGCATCGCGTCCTGTCCGGGTGCCTCCTCCCAGCCTGGAGAAGGAATTTCATTATAAGAACATGCCAACATTACAATGTGAGATCCAATACGATGTGCCATTAAAGGTAGGCCAAGCAATAATGATAGAATGAAGTGTAGAATGGAGGTTAGTTTTAAACAATCACAAAAGAAGAGACGCCATTGTAAGGGCTATGGTCAGTTGGGACATAAAATCACAACTTACTCGCTTTTGCAGGTTAGGATGATGGTTGATAGCACTAGATAGAGCCACACAGAACAGGGGACGAGGGAACGTGCGGTCTCACTGAGTCACACTGATTCAATTTCTTAAAAATCGCAATCGTTTGGCTTAGGAAGCGCAATCGCTTCGTATATTAAGCATGGGCGTGTCTCTTAGATTAGTTGGCACGTCTTTTTCGATGCGCTGACGCTTCGATATATTGCATCTATGCCTATTTGACCAATGTTGTATTTGTTGTCATTTGGCTAGCCTATGATAATTTGTTCATGTGTTAAATTTTTTTTTTATGCGTTCATTCTCGGTGATTTAAGGATTGATTTCTACATTTCGTGACCATCATTTAGAGGAGACGACGTCACATACGAGAAGCAGCGGCGCATGTGAAGGAAGTGACGACGCTAAGTTTTTGAAGTGTGGGAGCTTTGTCATTGAAGCGTTTGCGCTGGTTAACATTGAAGTGGTGATGCACGTGAAGGAAGTGACGATGCTAAGTTTTTGAACTATGGGAGCTTCTTTTTAATCTCGTGCGCCTATTAGATCTCAGGCAAGTGAAGTGCTTGCGACTCAACTTGGAACCATATACAATGTTAACTTTTCGTGAACAGTTTCTTGTGGATTGACATTTTCCTTTATTCATGGAGCATCATTTTATTACTCAGAGTTATTTATGAAGAAAAAATATTTACTAATCTGCGTACAGAAGATTTCATTCATAGATCAAATCTATTTCTTTACATCGTCTTTCTTTACACTGTCTTTCTTTATCGTAAATGGGTCTTATTGTCAAATCGCCATCACATCTGATTTGAAGTGTCATTGCATCTTAGTTGAAGCGTCATCGCTTTTTAGGTGATGTGACACCCCTTCCCATTTCTGTGACGTCGCTTTTCATTTACATATCTCCCTTTATCGTAAATCGGTCTGATGAAATTGAACGTGGGTGTGATGCCTGCTAACGCTGGTCAGAGCCAAACAGAACAGGGGAGGATGGAAAGTGTGTTATCACTGATTCACAGTGAATCAATATTATGAAAAGCACAAATGCTTCGAGTAGGAGGCGCAAGCGCCTCTCAATCAAAGCGTGGTCACTTCGTACCCAAAGCGTTGGGGCGTCACATTGTATTTTTTGCATCGGCGCTTCATTTTTGATATACTTATCTTACGTCAAAATACTTTCTATATATTGTCTTCTTATACACCGTCTTCCTTAACACTGTATTTATTTATCGTAAATGGGTCTAATGTAAATAGGTCTGATCAAATTGAATAAGGTTCTGATGGCGGTGGTTGGTTGGGGGAGGATGCCACATTTTAAGGAAATGTTGGAGGTGATGGTGGGGGATGAGTCACGGGTCGACAGTCGACGAGGCGGTCGCGCACGCGGTGAGGAAGGCAGTGATGGAAGAGGTAGCGGTGGAGGTAGAGGTGGAAATGGTGGCGGATATAGAGGTGTAAGCGGATATGGGGAGTTTATTATGATGGAGGTAGTGAATGAGAAAGTTGAGTTGGAGATGGTGGCAGTTGTTGTGGCTGGGGTGGAAGAGGAAGAAGTGGAGTCGGACGAAGAATCGGCTGCGGAGCCGGGAGAAGAAGCACTAGCTCTGAAGCCGAGAGAAGAAGCGCCGGTTCCGGAGCCGGGAGAAGAAGGGGCTCGGAGTCTCCCACCATCAACAGCATAACTTGAAGGTCGTTATCATCCATAATGACGATAACTTCTTCAGGGGGAGGGGGAATCACATGCTCGTTGTCGGGGACCACAACCAGTTCGTTGTCGTTGGGGATGTCGATAATCGAACCATCGTAGGAACTGATAAAATGCTTACGCGTGATACGGTGGCTCCTCAAAACATTACGATGCATTTCGGTGTGGGCTGAGAAAGATGAAATGATAATCCAAGGAGATACTGAAGATGAAAAATATTGGGCACTATGATGCCCTTGAAATAGCGATTTATCATGCAACTTCATTAAATAGACTGTTGTAGGTGCACTACCGCCACAGAGGGATTCCGTAAATCTTTGCACTTCTTATTTATTGCATCTGTCACGTTCCAAAAATCTAAACTCGAACATGATTGCTTTGGTATGCGTGCCCGGCACGGAAACTAAGACAAAACTTAAATTTTTATATAATGAGAACAATATTAATAATTATAATCTGTGAGTGTGTGAAGTCAAGTGTCACACGTGACGCAAATCTGAGACTGGATTAGACCTTTGCTAGAGTACTGCACACCTAAGTATGATGTAATGGAAATATCAAAAATATTTCTCTGGTTTTAGCTTATAAAGGAAAGAAGGGGGGTTAGAGTTCTTTTCTCTACTTCTTTTCTTAGTTCTCATTTGAGTTGGTGTTAGGCTACGAGATTGAGTCGTACATATCACTTTGATCGCGTGTTGGTTAGCTTGAGTTTCGGAGAACTTCCTTGCTAAAACAAAGCTTGAAGAACCTTTAGATCCCGAGGTAGATAGATCCAAGTGTGTGAAAGAGCGGGTTTATACGTCATGACCTGATCTGGAGAAGTGTGCACCGCTGTGTGTTAGCGTGGAGTCGCGCTTCAAAATTAGTGGATCACTAACAGCGACAAACCTCCAATTTCTTATCCGAAATCCACTCCGAGCCACGATCACCGTAGACAATGGAGTCGACTGTAAGGAGGTGAGTCTATACGTGTTTTCCATAGTTCTAAATGTATGTGTATGTGTGTATGTGATGCGATGAAGATCATTGAAGATCTGGATGAAAATAGGTTAAAAAATAACAAACCGAAGAGGTAACATAAACTGTCAAATTTGAACAATCAATTTTGGTATTCGATCGATCGAATCTGACAAAGCCTTATGGCTTTACAATTCTAAAGGGTTCGAACTATTCGAATTGGGAATTCGATGGTTCGAACTGTGATCAAACTATTCGAATTGGGAATTCGATGGTTCGAACTGTGATCGAACTATTTGAATTGGGAATTCGATAGTTTGAACTGTGATTCGATCGATCAAATTTTGAAACCGATCGATCGAATTGTATAGTATGCCTATAGAATAGGAGGTATGTTTTTCTGGATGTTGAATCCCGATAAATTCGAACGATCGAATTTAAGAATTGATCAATCGAATTCCCCTGTTTCTGTCTGTTTTGGTTTTTTGGGAAAAACATTGTGGTACATTGTACCGGTTGGGTATTTGACATTTTTGAGACTTAGTATGGTGTACGTATGGTCTAGGTTAAGACAGAAAGTTCAAACAATCGAATTTAGGAATCGATCGATCGAATTTAGGAATCGATTGATCGAATTCCCCTGTTTCTATCTGTTTTGGTTTTTTAGGAAAAATATTATGGTACATCGTACCAATTGGGTATTTGATATTTCTGACATTTAGTATGATGTACGTATGGTCTAGGTTAAGACGGGAAGTTCTTCTTCGGGCTTTGGATTTGCTTAGAAAGACTTTGATTTAAGGTAGGGGAAATTCAACTCAACTTGTATTTGATTCTGATTTCATGAATTCGTAGGATCTGTATTTTGACACATAATATCTGATTTTTGGTTTTAAACATTCCTTACATATGAATAACGTTCCGTTATTCTGTAAATCCGGACATCTGATACCTGACACATGTTTCCTGAAAACTCTGAAAAAATTGAAGTCTGATTATTATGTGAATAGTTCGAAATATGTATTATAATCTGCATATGATTTAAGGTTCATGTGACGAACCCCACCGATGCGGCGGGATATCCTTGACCGGTATGACGGGATATCCATGTATCTATTGTATATCTGCCTGACACAAGTTACTCTCATAATGCAGAGGGTTGTTGTAATTCCTGTAAATTATTTATTAAACGACGATGGTCGGGGTTACCCATCGGCAAACATCTAGCTTTCACGTGCTATATAAACGGGAGTTGTTTAAGTATTGATTTAAGTTATTTAAATGAGGAAAGCATTGCATGTGTAACATCTGAAAATCTGAACATTTATCTGATTTCAAATATGTTCTGTTTTGATAGAAATAAATGAAAAATGCATCTGATTCCTGATATTCCACATTTGACTCTTGTTAGTTGAAACTCAGCATCTGTTTTATGATTCGTCTGCTTTAAATATCTATTTTCTAGAATCATTTATTCTGATATATATTCTGATATATATTCTGAAAATCATGCTCTACAGTAAAAATACAATATAATTAAAATTCTTCTACTGAGCTTAGATGGTTAGCTCATTCCTGACTCTATGTCATAGGTTCTGAGGCCCGAGTTGTTGGTGCTGAGAGCAATCCGGATTATCAGCAAGAGGAAGAGGCTGAGGAAGAGGATACTGACATTTTTGCTGATGAGTACTACCCATAGTCTGGGTATTTTGACTTGTTATTTTTTTTATTTGTCTAGGATACGTCTGGATTATTAGGCCTAGTGACCCACTCTATTATGTATTATATTTTTGTCGATACTTTACTTTATAGTTTTATATATTTTGGAGGAACCATTATTAGGAACCATTATTTTAGGTGATGGATAGCTATCACCAGTGGTTCTTCCTGGTTTCTTTTTGAGGATATATATGTAAATTTTGTTATATATTTATTTCTTTTATGTTATGCCATATGTGATGACTCTTTCTATCTCTATAGATGGTGCCTGCTCTGATTTCCGCTATATGAGCAAACATGCGTGTATTTTATTCTGGGGATCGTCGGTGACAATGATCCTGATGGCACGGATTTTCGAGCACAAAAATTTGGGCTATCACAGTATTGGCTGTATGTATTTCACGAACTTCTCTCGAAATACGATCAAAAGCGCTCCGCTTTTTTATGTTACCAATGGCTCTTATCGTTAGAAGTGATATCACCGATAAATTGGCGCGTCATCGCTCTTAAATAGAATTGTCATTTCTTCTAAATAGAAGCGTCAGGGCTTCAATTACCTGGGATGACACTTCTTGACGGTAAGCGACATTTCATTTTTTTTTTTAATTTTAAGGATTTCAAATCGTGGAGTGTGTTGTCTTTCTGGGTAGTATTTTTCAATATTATTTATTATTGTCTTTCTGGGTAGTATTTTTCAATATTATTTATTGTTATGGCTTTTCACTCCATATCCTTTCTTTTGCCTTTGTCCCCAAACCAAACCCCCTTCACCATGGAGGAGTAACTCAACTTTTCATCCGAGATTATGGAAGCATTTCGTTTTCTTGATCAAACCCTTCTAAGTTCGACGACCGAGGATATTGAGGAACATCTCGCCCTTCTCACCCAGAATAAAAGGAGGTTTCAAAGTTTGATGGACGTGATTGAACCCCTTGATGGCCACAATTGAAGAGATTTCTCTCAGGTTGGAGGGGCGATTGCGTGAATTACAATACAGTTCGAAGGGGGAGTCGTCTACCTCTCCACCCTCTTGATGTCTTAGGTGGCTAAGTTGTGCTGGTGTCTGTCTATCTCTCTAGATTTTTCTTAGATTTTCTTCTTCTTTCTTCTACTGTGTATTTTTGTAAGTAGTACTTTATAAGAATAAAATATCTTTCATTTATATGAATTTAGTCTCACAGGTTTTCGTTTAAATGAAAGGGAGAAGGCCATCGCATAGCTTTTCTCGTTTATATGATTTTTATTTTTACTTGCTCGTTTATATGATTTCAATCTCTGCTGTTTTCTCGTTCTAGTAAGGGTCGCATGTCGCTTAATGTTTGAAGTGGCAGCGCCTCAGCTAGCCCTAATATTCATGCCGCTTGGTTGAAACGCTACGCTATCCCTAATATTCATGTCTTCTTACTGTTTGAAGCGGTAGTGCCTCAGCTAACCTTAATATTCAGCTTGCTTCAATGAGCATCTAACTCAAGGTGTCCTTGCTTCAAATACGATGCACCATCGCTTCTAACTTGAAGCATCATCGCTTCTAACATTTTAGTGTCATCACTGCTATCACTAGTCTTATCGCTTTTTAATTAAAGCGTCAGCACTTGAATTAGTTAGATCGTTGTCGCTTTTAATATGAAGCATCATCGCTTTTAAAATTTGTGTGATATGGCATGTACCACCTTTTTGTGCGAAGCGATGCCCGACCTTACTTCATTTATTACTATCGTCAGGGTATTAACACATAACACCTGTTTTGTGCGATATGACACGTAATACCTTATAGGGAAAAGGCTATGGTTTGAAACGTCACTTCGAATGGTAAGAGAAATTAAGAATAACATCAAATAATCATGGCGTTATCACAACATTATCGCTTCCATATCAAAGCGTCATCGCTTCAAAAAGAAGCGACATCACTTCAAATAGAAGCGACATCACTTCAGAAAGGAATATTTTGCAAGATTTGCAATCACTTTCTATTCATTTATCATTCGTTGTACATGGTTTTAAGGTTTTCCAGAATATTGAGCTAGGAGGTCTGAGATTGCAAAGTTAATCTTTTACACGATGGATAAGAGTTGGATGCAAAAGTCTAGGTATATCATTCTTCAAAATCAAAGTATAGTGTCAATAATGTTATTATTGTGTGGATTTGATAAGCAAATCACTATTTATATGAATGAAATAGGCTCTCTCTCGAGTATAATGAAGGCGTGAAAGAGTTTATCAATCTAGCCATAGCCCGTGGAGCATCTATTGATGGGAGGTTAAAGTGTCCATGCATTAACTGCAACAATATAGAGTATCATGATAAGAACATAGTTGAAGATCATTTGATATGCGAGGGGATTGTTCAGAACTACACCAGATGGTTTTATCATGGGGAGGGAATAGCTCAGGCAAATTTTATAAGGGATAATACTCCTGATAGAGGAGTCGATGAGCATCATACAGGTGATGACATAAGTCAAATGTTGCAAGATGCATTTGGAGTCCGTATCCCAGAAGTAGTTGCGGATGGTGTGGCAAATGAAACTGATGATCTACCAAATCATAATGTTGCTACATTCTATAGATTAGTTCATACAATCGAGCAAGCTCTCTATCCAGGATGTAAATCACACACAATATTATCTTTCCTTGTTAGGTTATGACATATTAAATGCATTGGAGGTTGGAGCAATAAGTCATTTACCATGTTACTGGACTTGTTAAGAGAGGTACTCCCTGAGGGATCAACGTTGCCTGAAAAATTTTCACAAGGCAAGAAGATTATCTCGGACTTGGGACTCAAGTACACTAAAATTGATGCTTGTCATAATGATTGTATGTTGTATTGGAAAGAGTTCGCCGACAAACAATTATGCGATGTTTGTGGAACTTCATGTTGGAAGTCTTCAAAAGATCATTTAGAAGGTAAGAAGAAGAGTCCAATGAAGATTCTGCGTTATTTCCCTTTAAAACCAAGATTACAAAGGTTGTACATATCATCAAAAATTTCATCAAACATGAGATGGCATGACGAGGTCACACCAAAGATGGAATGTTACGACATCCTGCAAATTCTCCAGCTTGAAAACATTTTGATCTCATCAATCCAACATTTGCAGTAGACACTCAAAGCGTTAGACTTGGATTAGCGAGTGACGGATTCAATCATTTCAGGACAATGAGTATTTCACATAGCACGTGGCCTGTGATACTTATTCCATATAACTTGCCACCATGGTTGTGCATGAAACAACCAAATATGATCTTATTGATGCTTATACCTGGTCCATCTGGCCCTGGCAATGGCATCGATGTATACTTGAAGCCATTGACAGAAGAGTTGAAAGAATTATGGGAATTTGGGGTTGAGACATATGATGCTTCTCAGAGAGAGATATTTCAACTACACGCAGCCTTGTTATGGACCATTAGCGATTCCCCAGGGTATGCCATGTTGTCGGGTTGGAGCACAAAAGGAAAGTTGGCATGTCCTTTATGCAATAAGGATACATGTAGCCTATACCTACATAAAGGTAGGAAGCAATGTTATATGGGCCAGCATAGATTCTTACCTCAGATCATAGATTTCATAAACAAAAAAAATCTTTTGATGGTACTGTAGAAGATTGACTAGCTCCAATTCCAATATCTGGCTCGAAGATTTTGATAGAATTAGAAAATGTCAAACACATTTTTGGGAAGCATTCCGTGAGGAAAAGATTAAGAACCACAGAGTCTGAAGATATGCCATATAACTGGAAGAAGAAGAGTATATTTTTTTAGTTGCAATATTGGGAGCACAATCTACTTAAACACAATTTGGATGTAATGCACATTGAAAAAAACATATGTGATAATTTACTTGGGATTCTATTGGATGTGGACGAAAAAACAAAGGATACTATAAAGTCACGTCTTGACTTGAGAGAAATGAATTTAAGACATGGTCTTCACCCATGAATAGAGACATGTAGGAATCGAGCTTATCTACCAGCTGCATGCTACTCTATGGATAAAAATGAAAAAGAGAGGTTTTGCAAAATTTTGAAGAGTTTAAAAATTCCAGATGGTTACTCATCTAATATTGCAAGGTGCATCAATATTAAGGAGCGCAAGCTATCTCGACTAAAAAGTCATGATTCACATGTCATAATACAATAGTTTTTGCCCTTGGCCATTCGAAAGACGTTACCAAAGAATGTAACTTCTACAATTTTAGAGTTGAGCACATGTCAGAATGCAATGTATCCCATTGAAAGGTATGTCTTGCAGTATATATACAATAGTTATTTATTCTACACTTATCTATAAATTCACTCACATAGGTTAATTTTATTATGATCTAGATACTTGTTGACATTGAAGTCATATGTGCGTAATCGAGCACAACCTGAGGGGTCCATTGCCGAAGGGTACCTCGCAGAAAAATGTCTAACATTTTGTTCTCGGTACTTCAACAATGTTGAAACGAGGTTAAACCGACCCTTGAGAAATCCTGAAGTTATTATGAATAACAGTACCACATTATTCATGCTCAGCAATGTAGAATGGATACAAGCACACCCCTATTTGGTGTTTAACCATGAGAAGGTCACAAGTTATTTAAAGTAAGATCTCCACTTTTATAAAATTATTTTCCATACGTATTCAATGTCTGATATTCACACAACATTCATTTCACATAGGCTTCATGATAATGCATTGCGTATGATGTATCTAAGCGCAAGTCCCCAGGAAAGACAAAAACTACAGAGTGAACAATTCGTCGATTGGTTTAAGAATCATGTAAGTTAGTGTTGTTGTATCTATCAACATAGTTGTTTTTATAGGAAATCTAGAAAGTATTTAAACCTGTTTTTGCACTTAAAATAGGTACGGAGGGTACGAAAAAATTCGAAAAGTTCATTGTCAGAAGAAATTATTTTGTTAGCTGAAGGTCCACATTCACAAGCAAGAAGGCTCACCACTTATACTATTAATGGCTATAAATTTTGAACAATTGATAAAGAGAAGAGGGCTAAAACTCAGAATAGCGGTGTTGCCGTCTCGAAAACTATTACAAGCTATGCAAGTACAAAGGACAAAAGGCCCATTGTAGGAGAGATAACATATTATGGTTGTCTAACAGACATAATCAAGTTAACATATTCTGAGCATCTCAAATTTGTACTGTTCAAGTGTGATTGGGTTGATGTGAAACACAAGGTAGAGGAATTAAGACTGATGAGTTAGGATTCACGCTTGTGAATTTTACCAAATTGTTGTTCCCCACTCAGCAAGTGTCAGATGAACCATACGTTTTGGCCTCTCAAGCTACTCAAGTTTTTTATGTTCAAGATCAAATTGATCCGAATTGTCATGTGGTTGTGAAGACTAAGCCTAGGGACCTGTTTGATAGGAGATGGGATGATAATGCTTTATTGGATAGTGGTACTTATGCCAACCAACAAACCTTCGAGGATGATAATGATGACAATTGGGTAAGGGAAGATGTGGTTGGAACAACTGTTGATGCTCCTCCCCAGATGCGTGTTGCTCAACAAGCTCCTTCAACCGATTTCATTGACGATGAAGATGAATCAACTTTCGAATCTCAAGAGGATGCAAGTGTTTAATTTTTGTAAATCAGTATTCTTTTTAAAACATTGTCCATCACCTTTATATGAATTGTATTTATCAAGTGTGTTACGGGCTGTTTTTTTATCAAGTGAACATTATTTGGTCAAAATAGAAAATCATTTAGTGCCACAATATGATAGATTTCAATATATGGGCGAAAGCCATCTCCCATAACTGTAGGGGCTGGTCTCCTCAAGACATTATCAGGTGTTTTTTCTTGGGCTGTTATATTTAAGACTTTTAGAGGCTGGTCTCCTCAGGACATTGTGGACCCTTGGCATTTTTTAATTTCTGTAGTATGATTTCTTTCTAACCCGTTGTTGGGCAGTTGGGTGCCCTCTTTCTTTTGTTTTTTTTTTATTTTAAGGGTCTGCGGACCCACCTTTTTTTTACGACATAGGATGTCCCAACCCTTTTGAGGGAAGGACTAATCCCTATGGGTACAACATGTTTACCATTTGCAGGTGACCAGGTAATTCTCGGAAGGGGATTTAATAGGTACTTGC
The DNA here is from genome assembly GCA_021018995.1 of Chloranthus sessilifolius. Lineage (NCBI taxonomy): Eukaryota > Viridiplantae > Streptophyta > Magnoliopsida > Chloranthales > Chloranthaceae > Chloranthus > Chloranthus sessilifolius. The sequence goes on along the minus strand of CM037597.1, from coordinate 22,641,742 downwards.
TCGAATTTGCAGGTGACCAGGTAATTCGCCTTCATAGGTGCTTGCATCTCTTCTATGATTCTTTTTTCTTTGTTTGTTGTGGTCATGCTAAATGAAAAATCATGGTTCTTTTTTTTTTTTTTTGTGGTCATGCTAAATGAAAAAAGCCATATATTCAAGTTCCCTTGATTTTATTTATGTCACTGATATAATTTGTTGCTCGTGCATATGTTTATTTTTCAATATTGTCATAAAGCCAAAGATCACATAGTCTTTCTTAGGTTTCATATATATTGGATTCAACTAATATAATATTACTCTCCTATTTCTTTGGGCTCATTATATGAACTCCTATTTTATATGTTCTACGTTGATATGAAGGTTTTGTGCTCCATATAATGCGTCATGTATGATTAATTTTAATTTAAAGGAGAATGCTGGATACTAAGATCCCAAAAGAAATAGGAGAGTGCTCAGGCCGACCTTCTTAAGCTTAAACGGTCATGGTTTGAAGGTCCATGATATTATGAGCATGCGAACCAGTAGAAAACATTTTTGGCCTTTCACTAATTTTGAGGACCCGACCAAACTCAACCAGGACTCAATCAGATTTTGCCCAATCTGACTTTGATTCATCCCCAAAATCTGACCCAACTTGACCTAAAAATTGTCCATTCCAGCTCCCCCACCCACCTTGTTGCAAAAAGACCGATACATATCAATATCGACTAATACTTGATACCTTGTCAATAAAAATTTGAATTTAATTAGGATCATCAATTACTACCAAAGGAGTAAAAATAACAAAGAGAGAGAGCAGTAACATGCCAGCAGCTGGTCAATTAGCTGCGAAAACAATCCACCTGTTGGAGGTCCATATCTATTTATGAGCACAAAAGTAGTTTTTATCGTGAAAGAATTAAAGAAAATGGGTTTTTAGTAGCTTTCTAGGATATATATATAAGTTGGTCTTAAAATAGTGGGCTCATTACTGAAGGAACACATCCTCATAAAACCACCATGATGGAACCATAACCGTACAATGCGAATAGAGTTGATGACGAATCACCCCTGATGATAGCTGGGTTGGTCACCTACTACCAGCTCTCAAGTAGATGGCATATTTAAATATATTTTTATATAAGGTTTCATAGCAGATTTGAACAAATTTATATAATTATATTATTTATATATGCTGGTTTGAGAATCATTCACATCTTCAAATAATAAGTTTCAAAAGGCAATGTTCTTTTGCACTTCTAGTTGTAGAGCTTCAATAACATTCCTACAAATCCTCACACAGTGGTTTTTTTTTTCCCCTATTGATTCCAATTATCTCATCAGGTTAGGGTGGATTCCAACCTGGTTAACTTGTGGAGAATATCATCTTGGACAGAACAAGATTCCCATATTATGAGAACTTTCTAGTTTCAATTATGTGGAATCTAATTTTTGGGAAATGCAACGACTCTTTTTACCAGTCAGACAGCAACCCAAATTTCTCCCAGTGTTCAAACCTTTGTCTCTTATTTAATGCTTCTCTTTTTTTCTTCCTGCAAATGGATTTAAGTGTTGCTAGTTTGCTTGCAAATGGGTCTAGATGTAAAGGGTTTTGAATATTATGGCTATCAATGCATTTGGAGTGATTGATTTTGGTACGAATGCTTTGGAATTGAACAGTTAAAGGGTTTAGGATTTTGATTTTTAATTGTTGCAAATGAGTATGGTTGTAGATAGTTTTACGAATGAATTGAATTTTAGTAGAGTTGGGGTTTATGAGTGTGAAAGGGTTTTGGCTTTAAATGGTTAAGAAGTTTTAGTTTGGGTTTCAATTCCCAAATATTAGAAGGGTTTTTATGATCCTTGAGCTTAGATTTTTCCTACTTGTTTTGCTTAGGATTACAATAGAACAACCATTGATGAACGCCAATTGATTCGAGCTGATTATTGATCCCATGACTTTACTCATCCCATGAAAGAGACATTTTGCATTGAGTTTATATATTCTATACCCAAATAGAAAAAAATTGAGCAAGAGTCGCCATAGAGTAGCCGATGGACTCATGATTTTTAGTTTGCAAATTACTCATCAAAGCGAGAAACAATGTCCTTTTCCTCTTTGGCCAGCCTTGGATTTGATGAGTGAGATGAAAATTGGGATTGAATGTTCGCCAACCTTGAGGTTGCAGGTTCAATCCCAGTTTACCCATCAAAATCCTCGAAGTTGGAACTTTGGATTAAAAGGGGTGAGTGACCGGACATTTCTTGTGGCAGGCAGTGTGGGGGAATGTTGACCCAACGCAGTTTCTTTCGAAAGTGCATTCCAGCCTTGCATAGATCCCTTGCCCACCAGAATTCTTGGATATCTTGGGAAATTGTAGATTGAAAAACTAGATTGTGGACATCTTTTGATCTGGCAAGACCTCTCTTTTGTTGAAATATCTTGGACTTCCTTTCCTACCCACCCGCCTTTGGTGAACTCATTGCCCTCCTCACTTTGATAAGTTCTGTTAGGGTACGGGACCAAACAATCCACGGTAGTAAGCTCTAGTTGACCTCCTTTCTTTGAGTGCATCAATACATGACCTTAATCTTCCTTCAGCCATTTCAAAACCAAAATCTCATAGATAATTAATTGCTGCATTGAATTGATAGCATGAGCATCTGATGAGATGAAATATTCCCATGTGAAATGCTGGTTTATAAAGGTCAAGAAATTGCTGCATGATTCTTACATATTTTTTATTTGTTTTCATTTATTGTGTCTTCCAACAGGTTGGTACCCTATCTTTTCATAAAAACGAGTGAAGGTCAGTCCTTTTGAAAAATATAAAAATGAAGATCAGCTGAGTGAAACACTGTTGTTTTCCACTATTCAGCTAATTCACATCTTCTTTTGGCCAATTATTCATCAGGGCCATGCCCATTTAATTTTTATTTTCAGTTTCAAGCTACGTAGCATGCAGTCTACATAACTGCTATATAGACAAAGCTGCTTATATTTATAACAGTTGTTTAAATATATATATTTCTATTTAGACCAGCTGCTGCTATAAATATAGACGTATAACACCAACCAATAGCATTTATTTTATTGCAGCCAAAGTTGATTAGCAGTGGTGTTGTCTTCTAATTACGTATCTCTATCGACAATATTGATCATCTCTTATCGGGTTTTTATCTATGTCAATATTTACTTTGTTCTATTTTGGCCAAATAAATCCTATTGTAGAGACAGCTGGTGAAGGTACTTCAGAATCTGCGACCTCCCAATCTAAGAAAAGGAAAGGAAGAGGTCGCAGCAAATGTAACTTCATGAAGCAAGTGGGAGAATGAGAGAAGTTTCAAGTTCTAGTTGATGGTAATCAATTAGTGGAAAAAAGTGGCCTTCAATTTTCAACTTGGGTAGGCACGCTGGCAAGAGATCCCCAATTATTGCCCATCAACCATCCATCATGGAAAGCTGTTGAAAAGGAGGCAAAGGAGCGAGTGTGGGAATATATTCAAGTAAAATTTTGAATTGTTGTTTATTCCTTTATATGTTTCTCAATTTGTAGCAAATTTTGATAATTATAATTTATATTTTTCGCTTGAAATGTGGTTTAGGATAAAGTTGACATCGACTGTGACGACCCGAGTTTTCCAATCCCTAGGGTATAGGAAAGGCCGGTTCATCAACTTATTGATTTCTCAATAAGCCGTAACAAACAGAAGCCGACAACATATCAAAGATATAAAGACAGAGGCAACATTATTAATCCAAAAACAACAACTTTATATAACAAAATTAAATATATCACTGTGAGGAACCAAGAAGAACCACCGGTGATGGCCAATCCGATCACCTAAAATAGTGGTTCACAATAATGGTTCCTCGAGTGATATCAAAAGAACCAAAATAAAGGCCTAGGGCCCAATATTCCAAAATAATATCCAGACAAAAATACCAAAAAGAAAACACAGGATCTAAGATCACGGAAAGAACTCCTCAGCTGGTATGTCCAAATCCTCCTCGGGAATATAATCGGAGTCCTCCGGATCCTCTGACCTAAGGTCAGTCTCAGCACTTGTGACGTATAGTCGAGGGTGAGCTAACAGCCAAGCTCAATAGAGGAAACAAATCTATTTGCATTTCTTTATAAGTAAAGGTTTTCAAAAGACGGAATCGGATCAAATATAGTTTTTCAATGATGCTTTTCAAATTAAATCTCCAGTTCTAATCCTGAGTCAAAACTGATAATATAATCTAAAGTGTTCAAAATGTTCTGATTTTGCATGCTTCTTGTCTTAAATTTATAACTTAATTTTATCTCCCAAATTTCCAATAGCATGAGAGCGGACTACGTGACCGATGAGAAAACCCTACTGACCATCGTCGTTCATGAACCCATTTTGAAAATGCAACAAGCCCCTACGCTACGAGGGAAACTTGTGCCAAAGTATTACCGTCAACACGGTTGGTAGAATCTAGGGTATCGTACGTATGAACCCTAAATCAAATGCAAATGCTAATACATATCAAGGCTTATTATTCATAACATATACTGATTTTTCAAAGTTCTGATTCGAAGTTCTGATTCAAAAATTAACTGAGGTTCTGAGGTTCGAATTACAAGGTTCTTAATCATAACGAAGTTTCCAAATTTCAGATTTGTGTTTTATATGCAAAGTCTTATTTATGCTGTGCGTAACAAGATTTGCAAATTTATGCCTCTTAACAGAAGCAGTCAAATCAGGTATACTTATAATTCAATGCAAGTTAAATATAGGGTTCCCCTACCTTAACAAGGAGTATTCAAAATCATGCACTAGCAGTCCTCACCAAGGACTTCCAACAATCAAAACCTACATATATTAACACTCTCAGTGTTAATATAAAACAAGAATTTCAACCCAAAAGCTTGTTGAGAAAATAATCTGAAAATTTTCGAAAGCCAAATACAAGACAGAATTCGACCATCGAATTCAAATTCGTTGGTCGAATTTGAAATTCGATGGTCGATTTCAAATTTGACCATCGAATTTCCAAAACTGTTCATCAGTCAAAATATAAAAATCGACAGTCGATTCCCACAATTTGGCTTCAGGCACAACAACACATTTCGACTGTCGATTTTCAAATCGATGGTCAAATTCCCAATTCGACCATTGAATTGGAAATCGACCTTCGATTTTCAAAAATTTGTCTCAGGCCAAAAAACTCATTTCGACTGTCGATTTCCAAATCGACAGTCGAATTCCAAATTCGACAGTCGATTTTCAAATCGACAGTCGAATTCCTCAGGTTATGTGGCTGTTAACCTTTCATGTCCGGATTCTTTTCTTCATTTCCAAACACAGCCCTCAGATCTCCTTTAAACATACTACATACTATTCTAAGCAAAACAAAATTTTAAAGGACACAAGAAGGTTTTAACAGCCTACCTCTTGTAGCTTAATTCGTTGATTCCGTTGCACCGATTCACGCACCGGAACAATTTCCAAGCTCAAAGGTTTAAAAACTTCGAATCAGTCCTCATTCAAGGAAGTGGACACTGTCTCAGCCACCACAAATTCACAGAGAACTTCTCCTTTTCCACATCTCTTTTCTCTTTCAGTAGTTCAAACAGATCCAATTACAAGCATAAGACAAAGTAATGGTTGAGATGGAAAGAGGAGCTCTCAAGCTTCCAAGATATGGGATCAAATGAGGCAGGTCCTTAGAGGCTTAATTCACAGAGAACTTCTCCTTTTCCACATCTCTTTTCTCTTTCAGTAATTCAAACAGATCCAATTACAAGCATAAGACAAAGTAATGGTTGAGATGGAAAAAGGAGCTCTCAAGCTTCCAAGATCTGGGATCAAATGAGGCAGGTCCTTAGAGGCTTAATTCCAACGAGAGAGAGAAGTGAAACTTCTCTTGCACTCTCTCTTATAACCTAAAGCTAATAATAAAATATCTAGATTTTATTATTTTACAACTTATCTAATTAAGTTAAAAGAATATCCGGTGTTAAATACAAACACCAATGCTATTGTGTAAGTTATCGATTACATGACTTACACACATCTTCTGACCAATTCCTTTTTCCACAAGTCTCATCATAGCCTTAGCTTACCAAAAATAAAACATTCCACAATATTTTTCGGACACGCTTACCGAGGTAAATAAAAAAATAGGTCAAAAATATCAGGGATATTACATCGACGATAAGATGCAACACTACGAAATGCAGTTACTATGCAAAAAATGGCGGGATTATAAATATGAGCTGAAAAAAAAGAATTATGATAATTGCCCAACTAATGTAGATCATTATGATCATCACCCAGAAAATGTAAAGCTCGATGATTGGCAAGTTCTCGTCAATTTCTAGGATTCTCATGAAGGCAAGGTATATGTTTAATTTTTTTTGAGGTAGTTAATTGCTTTGCCTAATAAACTCGTCATCGTCATCTAATTTTTGTGGTACAGAAAAGAAGCGAAAGAAACAAAAGGAATAGGTCTTGTCAGAAGTTAGTCCACACTGCCGGGAGTAAAAGCTTCGCGAGAATACGTCACGAGGAGGTATGCATTTTAGTTTAATGTCTATTTATTTATTACGAGCTCCGGTATTAGTCAATTTTCACTATTTACAAATAATTTATTTTGGTTGACATAGCACCTCAAGAGGCCAACGGAGAAGCCACCTACTCGATCGGAATTTTTTTTACTTACCCATTCCCATAAGGACGGCACACCAGTCAATGAAGAGGCCGCAAGGAAACTAGTAAGTTTATATATTAATCCTATATAGTTACGGCATTCAATTATATAATAATCATATATAATTAGTAAATGATCACACATGTAATTAATTACAGCATGAGATGAAAGACCGCCTTTCTCAAGAAGGCTTAGAGGACACAACCTCTCGAGATTATGTGTATTCTAAGGTTATAGGAAAGGAAAAATTTGGGTGTGTCCGTGGTGTGGGATTCGGTTTGACTCCCACCAGTCTTTGGGGGTCGTCTTCTAGTCGTTGCGTGCCATCCTCTAGTGTAATCATATTAATGAATGATAAAATACACCACCTAGAAGAGCTCTTGAAACAAAAAGATATTGAGATGGCAGAGCAACAGAAGCAGAAGGATGAACAACAAAAGCAAAGGGATGAGCAACAAAAGCAGAAGGACACTGAGATAGCAATACAGTTAAAGCATGCAGAGGCCGAGATGACAAAAATGAGGAAGATAGTCTTGGTATTGTCGCGACAGGTATATATAATTATTTTTATATGAATTGTGTATATAATCTTAAAATGTTTGAAACCTTAATGGTATTTTTTTTTTCTTTTGTATTGTGCAGCTTGGTGTCTAATCATGCTCAAGGACTGTGAACGTAAATAGCAATTACTTAAAAAATTAGTTTTTTGGATTATACTTTATTCATTTTTGGCCTTATTTTTTATTATCTTTTGATAGTTGAAGGTGGCTATGAATACTTGTATTAACTTCATAAAGGACAGTAGCTTTTTGGATTTTTTGCCATACTAGCTTTTTGGATACATACTTTAAATTTACTCAAGGGATTCCCTGTTTTGGTTAAATACAATGCTTGGATTACCTTTGGAATGGATAGGATCATTTTTTTTACATTTTTTCATTAATGTCTATTTAAAAAAAAAAAGGAGCACTTTTCGTTAATACCGAATTACTAATGGCACATGTGAAGAGGAACCAGATGAATGGATCTTGTTTTCATCCCAATCTTCCACAATCAATTGTGGTATCCGGCTGTCACATCCAACGGTCAGTTTTTTATTTTATATGGCACACATCACAAAAAATGACATGAAAGTCACATAACAATAAAGTTACTTAATTTTGGGATGTCTGTTATACAAAAAAAAGACTGTATAATTGTGCGTTGATGGTCCCGCAATCAATTGTATTGAAGATTTAATGAATAATGGTCCACCTGATTCCTTTTACCTGTGGCCTATGAAATTTGGTAAGTGCAAAAAGAGCTGCCCAAAAAATAAATAAAATAATCTTACCGGAAGTTTTCATCTGCCAGAAAAAACTTATGACATTATTAGCGGCGGGGGTCACCGCCACTACAATTAGCGATTTTTTTCGCCAATAAAATTGGTTATAATATTACTAGTGGCGGTTTTTAACCGCCAGAATTGCCAATTTTATTGGCAAAAAAAATTGGTTATAATATTATTAGTGGGGGTTTTTAACTGCCCCAATTATTGTACAAAACCGCCACTAATGCGTTATTACCGGCGGCAAAAATTGCCACTAATACTTTATTAGTGGGGGATTTTAACTACCACAATTACTCTAAACGACTGCCACTAATACTTTATTAGTTGGGGTTTTTAACCGCCACAATTACTCTAAACAACCGTCACTAATACTTTATTAGTGGGGGTTTTTAACCGTCACAAATACTATAAAAAACTGCCACTAATACTGTATTAGTGGGGGTTTCTAACCGTCACAAATGTTATAAAAAAAACCGCCACTAATACTATATTACCGGCGGCCAAAACCGCCACTAATAAGATTGTACCGCCCCCATTACTTGTAAATCTGACGGAATGGAAGTGTCACTGTGGTGGTCCAAAACCGCTACAATTACCCTACAAAATCGCCACTAACAGTTTATAGTGACAAGTGTAATAGGGGCGGTTTTTTGGCCGCTGGTACCACTATTAGTGGCAGTTTTGGGAGTACTTCTGGCGGTTTTTGGCTGTCGAAAATAGCCGTATTTTTTGTAGTGTCATCGAAAAAATCGGAGGAGGAATGATAACGGCAGTGCCAATACTCCCGAAGTGGGGCTACCAAAAAGGAAAAGGATTAGGTCCTCGCCTACAAGGCAGAAGAGACCCAGTCAGAGCCAAGGGTGGACAACGAGTCAAATTCAGCTTAGGCTACAAGCCTACCAAACTTGCCAAGGAGAAGGCCTGAACCATTGCTGTGGCCAAATCCAGGGGATGGACCTAAAAGATGAACCCCAATCGCAACCTCACATCTGAAACACATTCGTGAGCGCAGGAGTCATCAAAATTGACCAAATTAGGGCAACACAGTTGACCCTGCATAAACAGATGGTTGTCCATGAAACCAACCCCAAAAGCATTCCCCCTGAGATCGAAATAGATCTTGCCTCTTTATCTCTCTTCGAGGAGGAAGTACCCCTGCTAATATAGTCACCTGCCATAACCCACCCCAAGCCCGTGTTAATATTTGAAGACCAGGTCCCAGACAAATCAATAGTAAATATGATAGAGGCTGACCCTCAAAAGTCATCTCAATCAACTTCCTTCACAAGACCAGGTAAATATGCGGCACCTCAAGTGAGGAACTAGGCTTCAATGCCCTTAACTTCGGAAGCATCAAATAGCCGTAAATACGGCACCAATTTCTAAAAAAAAAAATCCTATAAAAAGTGACGTTAGCCCTTGGTGGGCAATATCATGTGTATATAAGGACCCGTCTTCCCAAGAGCCTATCTCTAAAGAAAAGAAAAACCATAAAAAAATAGAACAAATGTAAAAAACTCCAAAAATATTATCTTTTAAAATTCTAAAAAAAAGTAAGAAAATAGATGCATTAATTGAAAAGCCCGTCCGAGGTGAAACCGACCTCTTTCCTGTAGAAATACAAGAAGAGGAAGGAGTCACAAATCTAGATGGTGATGACTTAATCGATGAACTTTCCAATAAGCTCCTTGAAAAATATGCCGATTTTGAGCATGACCCTATCCCGATTGTTGAAGAAACTGAAGATATCAATCTGGGTACCGAGGAGGTTCCTTGAATCACTACGATCGGAACGTCGCTATCTCTCGGGGATCAAAAAAGCATGATTGATTTCCTTCGGTCATACGAAGACGTCTTCGCATGGTCATACGAGGACATGCCTGATTTAGATACCAATTTGGTCGAGCATGAGTTGCTACTGTATCCCGATGCGAAGCTTGTAAAAAAAAATTGAGGCGTCTCTGGTCAGAGTGGATCTTAAAAGTGAAAGATGAGGTCTTATTAAGCAGTATAATGCCGGTTTTCTTATAGTCTCTTAAATACCCATAATGGTTGGCTAACATCGTGCCAGTGCCAAAGAAATCTCTGAGCAATTTAGGCATTGGTATGTGCTATGTGATTTTAGGGTCACTTTTTTTGGATCTGTACCATGTGGAATCAAAAATTGACCGTCTGAAAGTACATTCAAGATCTCAAGATCTATTCTATGGAAGAATGAATCTCCATCATTTGATTCTTAGCAATCAACAGATTTAAGTTGGTTTCACTTTTGGTTAACATTCAAAGTAGACATCAAATTCAACATTTGAGACTAACAAATGCTTATAATAGTTGGACTGAGGGTGAAGGATCATATCGTTGAACCACGTCTCCATACACGTGGAAAAAACACAAAGGCTTATCATACAGAGACATTGTTTTTTTTTTGATGGAATATCATACAAACTTTTTGTTCATATTGATTAAGGCTGCTGAAAATCCTAAGCCTAATAAAGAAATGTAGCATTTTGGTCAAAGACAGTTGCAGTTCCTAATAAATACACCTAATATCTTAACAGGGCCACTACAAAAAATTAAAATTATTAGCGGCAGCCGCTATTAATAAATTATCGCTAATATTCTTATCGCTAATAGTCTTTGTAGCATTTAATAGTTTTTTATTAATAACGGCAATAAAAAATTGTCGCTAACAGTCTTATTTTTTGTAGTGCGTGGGCACACCCAATCCAATTGTATATATATAGAGATGAGAATAGAGATGAGAATGTCGTCCAAAGATTTTGGCATTGAGAATTACTTAGTCCTGGGAAAAGATAGACTTCACAGTTGTGTGCAATTTAATCTGAATCCGATGAGTTATTTGCTGCTTGTCGGGTGCTTCTTCTTGGTTGGTGCATCAGACTTAGAACAAGCTAGAGAAGATTCACCATCAAAAGTGATAACTTGAGATTTTGCAAGCCTCTCCTCCAGCTCTGCAGTGCTGAACTCATAGGTAATTTACCATAACCAAGACACAACCAGTAAAATAATATATTATTTTTCATTTGAACAAAAAACATATATATAGCATGGCACGTACAGGAACCAACCCAAAAAAAACTGTCAGTAAACCGCGGATAATAGTTATTATTAGTAGCGGTTCTTCAGTAACTGCTGGTAAAAACCGCAGGTATTGCCAATAATAATGGTGTTTGATAACGACCACGGTACCAACGGTTTTTAGCTGCCTAAAAAAATGTTTTCGTTTGTAGTGAATGTAATATAATTTTCATCATGCAATTAAATGAAGTCAAAGGCTATAATTTGATTTAAATTTTGACATTTGATTATACGACAAATATTGTGTTTTGCTTTAATCTTATACACTCACTACGAAAAATAAGATTATTAGCAGCAACCAAAAACTGCCGCTATTAACAAATTATCGCTAATAGTCTTCATAGCCTTTAATAGGTTTTTTATTAATAGAGACAATTTTTTGCTGCTAAAAATTGCCACTAATAGTCTTTTTTTTTTTGTCCTTCCAAAAAAACAATAGTCTTATTTTTTATAATGAATGGAAATCTATAGATCATACACTTCAATTCGGATGGCCCAGATTACAGTTTTACAAGTCACAAGTCTCGAAAATATCAAGTCTTTCTTTAAATTTGGTGCAAGAGCCAACTTTCCATATACAAACAATGGATCCCTTAATAAAAACACCAATATATAAACAAATACTCCCGATCTAAGCATTACTAACTTCAAAGAAATCGACATAGATGTTGATGACTTTTACGGTAAACAAAGACTCTAATTAGGAAGGCTTGGGCGGGCCTAAACAACAATGGAAGATTGACAGTATTTCAACCTCAAGGTCATAGGTTCAGGCCGAGTGTTGAGATACCTAGTCCAAGCCCAGCCTGATTTAACTCTGGGCTTAATATGCTTTGCTCGAGTTGGGTCTCAAGTTGGGCTTACACACCAAAAAGCCATCTAATTTCGGGCTGAGTCTGCTGGGCCACCCCACCCCAACCATTGAGCCCTTTAACAATGGATTTTTTTAGATACCACTACAAAAAATAAGTCTATTAGCGGCAGTAAAAAACTGTCATTATTAATAAAAAGTTGCCCTTAATAGTCTTAATAATTTTTTTGTTAATAGTCGCTAATAGTCTTATTTTTTATAGTGTTTCAAAGATTTTTACTTTTAATATTTTTTAGAGAGAAAATAAATAAGAGAACGAGTTTGGACATTTGAAAAAAAAAAAAAAAATGAATGAGACTACAATGTCATTTAGCTAATGGTTAAACTTTGAATTTTTTAATGAAGACTCTCACTGTCCAAATTTAGATATTAAGATATAAGAACTAGATTAAAATATGAGAGAAAACTATCAATTTAGTAAATAAGCATTTTCTTGATCTTACAAACTTACTTGACTAAATTGCCCTTCGATGATTGATCAAGACCGTAACCTTTTAAAACAGTAAGAATAATATTTAGCTTTTTAAGTAAATGAAACATTAGAAAGACTCATCTCTATTTCGTATGATCTCATTGATCTTATATCACTGATGACATGTATGTTTGATCAATTTAAATAGTTTAAGTAGCATTCATTACTATCAGACGTCTTGCCAACACATACGTCTATTATAAGATTGGAATTATTTGATTGGTGCACTTTTAAGTTCATCTTACTAGATCTATTGATCCAAGCACCCAAATATTTGTCCTAGGATTTAAGCGTATGATCAATTAAAAACAATAAATCAAACAATTCATAAATTAAAATATATGTGCGTACCTTATCGCGAAGATCGTGATAATTATAATTTTATCAAAAACTTTAAAATAAAATATTCTTAACTCACTTTGGGTGTGAGCTATGAAAGATGGGTTGCCGCTTGGATCTTCAACAATCTCCTCATTCTCAATACCTCGAGCACAATGGGGATGCTTTTGCTAATAAGGAGGGTTGAAGTGTGTTGAGCAATCGTTGGGACCAAATATCGCTTATATTTATAGCTAACGAGTCTTTCCCATTAAGGACTTAAATTACTAATTATATTGTGATTGGAAATCACAATCATACCCTAACTAAAAGACTTAATCATTAGTTATTTATTCTCTCAAATTCACTGAATTAGCGACTATTACATTTCAAGATTGATCTTACATCATTCATCGATCAACGGATTGACCATAGTGACGGCCACAAAAAATAGAAACTTTTAATAGTCTCCCACTTGGCCACACTATATCCATAAACTCCGATTACCAAATGTTACCTAACTTTATTTGAATGACAAATCCTAATCAATTTCAATCAAAATCTTTATAATCAGTCCGGTCCAGTGAGAATACTAACAGAGAATTAATGTAGTCAATGCATCATGTTATCGACACATTACTGTTCATTAGTTACCGTATTAAAATTCATCACCGATATAGATTCCAACTAACATGATGTCACAAAGATTACAAGTTTACAAACTAAATGGTAAATACATGTAAACTCAATCTATTATTGGTCCTACTTTGTTGCCATCTATTGGCACCATATGTTTTAAAATTTTATTTACTTAAAAATAAAAAAATAATCTTTATTTTCGAATCAATTAGCCAAATATATTTACTCTTACACATCCACTCTCAATAGCTATTAAAACTATCATTTAATTTCATGCGTGCAACATGTTTCACTAAAAGCTTGAGAGGTAAGCTTTTAGTGAGAGGGTTAACCAATATGAGTGTCGTACCGATCTTTTTAACAGATATAAGTTGATTCTGAACTTTCTCCCTTACAATAAGATATTTGATATCAATATATTTAAAACCTCTACTAGTTTTGTTGTTATTGGAGACAGCTATCGCAGTGGAAATATTACATAAGATTCTTAGTGGCCTTGAAATATTATCAACAATTCGAAGGTCTGAGATAAACTTTCTCAACTATAGCGCCTCACATGTTACCTCAAAACATGTAATAAACTCTGCTTTCACAGTAGACGAAGTAATCAATGTTTTCTTAATGCTCTTCCAAGATATAGGTCCACCCGCAAGCATGAAAATATAACCCGATGTGGACCTTCGTGTGTCTTGACACCCAACATAGTCGACCTCTGAATAACCAATAGCTTTAAGGTTATTCAATCTTTTATATGTAAGTATGTACCCTTTTTGTCTCTTTTAAATAGCGAAAAATCTTTTTGGTTGCTTTCCAATGGTTCAAATCAGGATTACATTGATACCTACAAGGCATGTCAACTATATACATTATGTCTGAACGAGTACAAACTTGTGCATACATGCGACTCTCAATTTCTGATGCATAGGAAATTATCTCCATCTGCTTTCTCTCTAAATCGATCATGAGACTCTAAAGTAGACTACATTTATCACCCTTAATGACATGGGCAACAGTAGCGGAGCAATTATGTATGTTAAATCTTTTGAGAACTTTATCAATATAAGTTCTTTGAGAGAATCTCAATATGTTACAGACTCTATCTCAATGAATCTCAATTCCTATCACGTAGGAAGTTTTACCAAGATCTTTCATATCAAAACTCTTTGATAAAAAATTTTTTGTCTCATATAACATGCTCAAACTACTACTCACAAGCAATATATCATCAACATACAAAATAATGATGATAAGCTTGCTCCCATTGATTTTAAGATATATGCATTGATCCACAATATTTTCTTTAAAACTAAAGTTTGAAATGACTTCGTGAAATTTTAAGTACCATTGGTGAGATGCATGTTTTAAATCATATACAGACCTTTTGAGTCTACAAACTAAATGGTTCTCCTCCTCAACCTAAAAACCTTCAGGTTGTGTCATAAAGATATCTTCATACAAGTCACCATTCAAAAAAATAGGTTTTACATATATTTGATGTAATTCTAAGTCAAGATGAGCTACCAATTCCATGACTATCCTGAAAGTTTCCTTTTAAGAGATAGGGAAAAATATCTCTTTATAGTTTATTCCCTCCTTTTGAGTGAACTCTTTAAATGGTCTTAGATTGTAACCTGTTTCGGAGTATCTAACATAGTACTCTCTACTTTTATCAGTTCCCATAATTTTAATCTTCGAATTGAGTTGTAACTCAACTTCAACTTTATAGACCTTAAACATATCCAGGGCCTCAGATTTCTCATGTATGAGAATATATAATCGAAACGAGAATAATCATCAGTGAAGGCAATAAAATACTTTTGGCCACTAATAGCAGGAGTGCGAAATGGTCTACAAATATCAGTGTAGACTATTTCTAGCAAACTTGTGCTCCTGATAGCTCCTTTCTTATTAGTCTTCATGAATTTTCTTTTAATGCAATCTACACAAGTATTGAAGTTAGAGAAATCGAGCGTATCGATTATACCATCTTTAATTAGCATCTTCATTCTATCTTTTGATATATGACCTAAACGTTTATGCTATAAAATGAAGGAGTTGTCGATTGCTCGTTTTCATTTCTTACTAACTTTATCATCCATATGCATATAAACTAAAGATTGTGCGTAAGATGAATCAAAGTTGAATTTATAAAGATTGCCTACTAATGAGCCACCACCCACAATATCGAACTCAAATAATAGAGTAAAAATATTATGTCCAAATTTAAATTTAAAACCAAATGAATCCAATTTAGAAATTGATATAAGGTTTCTAGTAATACTTTGAACGTAAATAGTATCAACTAAATCCAAAATAAAATCACTATCTAAAATAAGACGGAAAGTCTCATTGGCCTCCATATTTGCTTCTACTTCGTTTGCCTTTATGTAGCTTCTTACTGAATTGAAATCTCTGCATTAAATTACTTATGTGAGTAGTTGCACCCAAATCTATCCACCAAGTATTGCGTGAAGCATTAATATAAATTGATTCAAAATACACAAAGACTAGGTCATTACCTTTCTTAACTTCTCAATCTCTGTATTTCTGATAATCTTTCTTGATGTGTCCTTTCTTCTTACAGAAGTGACACTTGATGACAGAAGTAGATCCGCTAGCTTCTTCTTGTTTGGTTTTCGGTGGAGAAGCTTTCACATTCTTTCCTTTATATGATCTCTTCTTTCTTTTAAAATTTCTTTTCGATGATACAAAAGCGGCGTGATGAGCACTTTCAGGTTTTTCAGCCCTAAGTTTTTCTTCTTCTTGGACACAGTGAATGATTAGTTCGTTCATCTTTTATTTCTCTTTCTGCGTGTTATAATTAAATTTGAACGAATTAAATTATGTAGGGAGAGAAGTTATGATGAAGTAAACAAGATAATCCTTAGAAAAGCCTATGTCTATTTCCTTCAATTGAGCCGCCATATCACTCATTCTCATAATGTGCTCCCGTACGCCACTATAATCATCATATTTCATGATTTTCATTTTAATTAACCATAAGACTACTGGCAAGTGTCTTATAAGTCTCATGAAATTGTTCCTGAATTGTTTGTATGTATTCCTTTGCATTGTGCGAATCAGGAATACTTCCTCATATCGCATTAGTATTAAAACTTTTTATGATTATAGGATTCATACAATTTGATCTATCCTATTTTTTCAAATCCGTATTATTCACTTTCAGATTCTTAGTCGTGGCATCGACAGTGAGCACCTTGGATTTTTTAAATTTTATAGCATAATCAAAATCCATGCAACCTAGAATAATTTGGACTTGTTCCTTTCATTTGCCATAGTTAGAGTCACTCAAAGATTCAATTCTATCAATCATAGTAGTAATAGAAGATGGGTTCAATGTAACACAATAATTAAGGATTTTATTATGTCCACATACAATTGTAGTAACTATCAATTCTACAAGATTATATTTACAGTATTTTATACAAGAGTTAAATTATGTCAAGGAATGTAATAAAAATAAAACCAATGTGGTTTTATTGAGAATAAATTTGTATCATTATAACTCTCCGTTAAGTCGAGTCATAACACAATAGATGCTTCCTCAATCTATATTAATGATTGTGATACTAATTACATCGTTATGACCCTCTGTTGGGTTGAGTCACAATATGCTAGCAGTACCCACACACAAAATAATGAATAGTAAAATACAACCATCACATAATATTAAGTGATTCATCACCGTTGGGTATAAGTAATCCCTCAAGTTGTGATGTCAATGTTTACTACACACTTTTACTGAATTTGTAACACGGTCTTTTACAAAAATAAACCTCACTATGAAAACCACAGCACTTGAAAAGATCATCACCATTAGGCAGAAGAATCCTTCCAAGCCTTATTTTCTATTTCGGTTTGATAATAGTTTAGATAGTCACAAAAGTTATTAAAAAAGAATAAAAAAAAAAAAGTTACTTACGGGATGCAAGTAGCTAAATCTAACTTATGTTGTGAGTAAGTGCCAAAAATTAATAATAATAATGAGTAACATTATGTAAGTATCAGGCTTGGTGTTAAAGCATAACCTCTAATACCCAACTCTATATCTCCTCACAAACCTAACTTTAATTAAAAACACTTAAATATACAATAATTATCTGATTAAAAAATGTCAAAAGGGCATCAGGTCATGAAAACATCACAACGATAAGCTCTTGTTTAAAAATAAATCTCAAAAACAGATCCTGAATGTCTGAAAAAGTCAAAATTCATATATAGTATATCAAAATTGGACCTATAGATAGCCCGGAAATGACTTGAAAAGAATAATGAATAATATGGGTCAAAATTGAGCCTTAAGGGCAAACGGATTGTATCTAATGGGCCGAATCGGGTCATGAATTATGGGCCCGATTAAGTGATGGACCAAACCATGGGCTGGATCGGGTCATGATCCAAATACGATTATCGACCGGGCAGGGTCACAAATACGGGTCGGGTCATATGCAATATGGGTCCATGGGTCGGGTCGGGCATGTGAACTATACGACGGGTCGGGTCACAGGGTCCATAAGACCCATCGTGAATTGAAAAAGGGAGACACAGCAGAATAGTGTGTTAAAAATCATGGTGTTTTAGAAGTCGTAGTGCTTCAGAAGTCCTCTTCTTCTTCAACAAAAAGTACCAGAGACCTTAGGCCTCTTTTATTTGTAGTCACCATTAAATCAAAGCCATAAATATAATTTTTCTGTTTTAGAAAAAAAACACTCAAAAGGACAACGTGATAGGGTTCTTCAATCTATAATGAGGATGATTAATGACTTGTTTATAAGAAAAAGGGATAATGAGGCACCCATTGGTGAGTTCCACGACCTCCACACCTTCATAGGGTGACACACCACAATAAACCCATCTTTTCTCATTTCCTTCTTGGTCGATCGACCAGCACTGCAAATAGACTCTATGTTTCTTGTCAAAAACCCGACCTCATTGTAGAAAACAAGCAGTGTTGCATCAGCACCAATACCCAAGCAATGTTCAACCTCATTCAGGTTTCTAGAACCTGAGAAACCTTACTCCTCTATATCTAATCTTCTCTGACAACAAAGCAAGAGTCGATGGAAAGAGAATGCAATGTGCTTAGATTTCAAAAAGATTATATAAACACGATTTCTGAGCCTTCCCTGTTTCACTGTCTTGACGGTGGGATTTACCAAAGTTACCCTTTTCAAATCTTATATTAATTCATCCGCTTACCTATCTAGTTTAAATTATAAGCCATTATTAATTCATATTAGGGGTGGAAAATATTACCGAAAAATCGAAAATCGAATCGAGATTTATCTAAAATTGGAAAATCAAAATTGGTTTTAAAGCGATTTGGTTATATTTTTGGTGTCAGAAGTCGAACACCAAGATAAAACTCATATACTAATACTTTGACCGATCAAACACCAGTTATAACTCTGATATCAATTGTTAGATTTATTGATCAAAGCACCCAAATATTTGTTATAAGATTTAAGCGTATGATCAATAAAAAATAATAAACCAACAATCCATAAATTGAAATATATGTGTATACCTTATCATGATGGTTATGATTATATCAAAAGTTTAAAATAAAAAATCTCTAACTCACCTTGGATGTAAGCCATAAAAAATGGGTTGCTACTTGAATTTTCAACGATCTTTTCATTCTCAATACTTTTGAACGCAATGGGGATACTTTTGCTAATAAGGAGGATTAAAGTGAATCAAGCAATCATTGGGACAAAGCATTCCTTATATTTATATTCAAGGAGTGAGGGCCACCAAAAGGAAAAACTTCTAACACATCCATTATTAAAATTTGTGCAACAAGCTTTTTTAAATTGCATTAATCAGATGTTTAAAATCCTTTCGGCAACCATTTAAGATGCCATTGATTTAGCTTTTTCGTAATTCATTCATGTAATAAGTTCGATAATTTGTTACTTTACTTTTTCCAAAAGGTAATCGCAGTAAATAAACAGCTTTTCACCTAACTGGCCCCAAACTATCTAAGTATTTACCTGATAAGGTTTAAACCATTAGTAATGACCCAACATGGTCCGAGACCCACAAAGTTTCCTGTTTTTAGGTGTTAAGAGACGTGTGCTTATGATATCTTAAAAAAAATGATATGTGCTTAAATTCAAATTAAGAAAAAAAAATAACTCAGAGGAAAATGTCCTTGGATCCCTTGAGACCGATCAAGCGGTCCCATATTAGACCAATCTATTAGTCTCATATGAGGCCGATTGGTTCACTAGAAGACCTGTTGGCCGGTCGTATATGAGACTGATCAGTCTCATATGGGACCGAATGAGACCCATCAGTCTTATAGTGGACTGATCGGTCTCATATTAGACTGACCGATTGGTCTCATATGAGACTAATTGATCTATCTCATACGGGATCTAAGGGTATTTTTATCTTAACTCATTTTTCACTTAATCTGAATTTTCGCTCAAGTAAAAAATATTGAACTCTATTAGGTAAATACAAAAATATAGTTTTAGGGTTTAGACCTTGCCAGATCATTAGTGATAGTTTGGACCCTGTCAAGGAAAAAATAGAAAGCTTTGGACCCTTCTGAGTAATTTACATATAAATAAAAGGTATCTGTAACCTCCAATTTACTTTTACGAAAAGTTAATCAATCATTGAAGGATAAGTCAGTCATATAGGTTGCGTATGGCATAGCTCTCTGCTAGCCCCTGTCATAGCAAAGTTCACCTACTTTAGCAGGTTTCCATCCTCTTTGCTAACATCCTGCTACTTGCTTTAGCAGGTACCCCCCTCTCCATGATAACTCCTTGCATAGCAAGATTTTATGCATGATTTGCCTATTTAGCAATTCCACCCTCCTCTCTATTCACTCATTGCCAAAGCAGATTTTATTTGCTCTGGTAGGGAGCTAGTAGAGAACAGGGAGATTGTTGCTAGAGCAAGTAAATCTTCCTTTACAAGGAGTTAGAAAAAAGAATGAGAATCAACTAAAGCAGGTGAACTCTACTGTGGCAGGGGCTAACAAAGAACTATGTCATACACAGCTATAAATTTTTCACAAAATTTTCAATTACTAAATTGTTTTGGGTAATATTATTCACATCCCACCGAATTGCTTTCTCAGCTCAGTGTCAAAACACCCCACTTAATTGGCACTTTTTGAATATCACACCACATTTATTTTAGTTAGGGTTTTAAGCATTTGCACCCTACAAAGTGTCATCATCTTCTCTCGTCATTCGTACACGTCGAGGCTACAGAAATATCACACGCACGCCCTCTTCTTCTTCTCCGGCCATCCATACACGTCGAGGCAACGGAAACACCACATGGTGGTCGGAACTACATCAGAAATCGTCTTAACACCTCGTTTCTCCCTTCTTCGGTAAATGCTAAACAATGAGAGTAGGAAAACCACCATTCGATGGCCACTAACCTCTTTTCTTTGTCTTCTCCATTCAACCCTAATCGACGAACCTACGAAAACCGTCGGATGAACTTTCATCTTCCTCTTTTCAGGTTAATTGTTGTTTGTGACGTGTCTGTAATTCCTTACCGAATGTTAATAAAGTTTCTCGGCGAGAGGTATTAGAATTTCTCGATAGATGTCCACTAATAGTATTCAAGACGGTATGATTCTCGATCCTTAGAAACTTTAAAACTTTTCTTTCTAATAGCATTGCTACTTGTGAGCATGGTATCAAATATCAGCAGCACCGGCCCGTTCTTTATAATTGCAAAGAAATGTGGGGAGAGAGATAAGGATTGGAAGGTCATAAAAGGGAGGCTGCTCTTTGAAATAAGAAAAACAATCATTTTTAAAAGAGCATAATTTTTCATGCTCTTTTACCCTAACTTTTTTTATACTCTTTACATTTTTTAGACTTTCTAATTTTATTCTTTTTAAATTATTTTTTTAATTTTTTCTCTTGATTTTTCCCTTGATCTTTCTTATATTTCACCGAACTTTTACAAATTTTCTTCTTGCTATACTATTTCCGAAACCCATATTTGGTGACTGTGTCCCATATGCGACCCATTTCACATTCAGGTCCAGGTCCAGTTTAGACTAAATCTAAACCCAACATATTAATAAGCCGGTCCGAGTTGGATATAGGTCGAGCTTGGGTTTGGACACATGTAAGGATCAATCTTTTTCCAACCCAAATATATTGGCCCAACTATATCGGCAAAGGCAGATGCACAGGAGGGTTGACAGGGGCCATAGCCCCCCACAACCAAACCAACTTTTTTTAGTGAGATTTAAAATGGGCCCACCAGCCCACCTCCCACCCCAATTAGTATGGCCCCTCATGGCCTACACCACGCCCTAAATTGAGTTCACTCGACTCGATAGAATTTCAAACAAACTTAGAGACAAACTAGATTTTCAAATTTGCTAAATAATTTGGGCGAGTTTCAAACAACTCGATCGAGTTGACTCAAACTACTCATTTATTATTTTTCGTTTTACACAGGTAAAATATAAATTTTATCTTAGCCACAAGGCTCAAACACGTATGATCGCACGCCGACATTGATATCAATCAATGTCTGGACCATAATGAAAAATTTTATCAAAATTCGTCGAAATTCTCCAAACCAGTGGCACAACAGATATTTTGTCGAAATTTGCAAAACTTCTATTATTTTTGTAAAATTTCGACACTTCGGTACTTTTTGGGTGATTTATATGTTGGCCCCTTCTCATTAAAGTTTCTGGCTCCGTCCCTGCACCAAACGTTATAAAATTCTTCCCGCACGCCACTTTGGGAAGCCCTCTCTTATACAAATCTGAAAACAGATGTTAAAATCGGAATATGGAGAGAGAGAGAGAGAGAGAAAAGAGGGATTTGGTTTATTAATTAGTAAATCAAAAGAGATTTGTAAGATAATCACAAATAGCATCATCTGTTTCCATTAATTATGGTCCTCATCGTATACCAAAAGAAGGAAGGAGTGAGTTCTGGTTAGAGATGGGTTTTTTACACCCCATTTTTTTTCATGGCAGATTTTTATTTATTTACTGTAGGGGTTGTAAAAGTTGGTGTGCAGGTAGAAAATGGAAATCTTTGTTTGCGCCCACACATTCTTTGAAAACCCCGGCATCCCAAACCCCTTGAAAATCATTGATTTCTTCGGATCAAGATGGAGATCGGGTTTCGCCCCAATCTTCTATAACATAAATGTTAAGATAGTGGCACACCTATCATATGGTCAATTTTTTATTTCAAATGTCATAGATCCCCAAAAATGGCTCTTGAATCATATGGCACACATCACTCTCAAACTTAAATGTAGAGCCATTTTTTGGAATCTGTTACACATGGAATAAAAAACGAACAGTCTGATAGATGCGCCATGATCTCAAAATTTATTATGTGAAAGATTGGGGTGAAAAAATGACCTCTATAATCGGATCCGACACGATCAATAATTTTCAAGTGGTTTCAGATGTGGACACTTTTAAAGAATGCGTGGGCTCAAACACTAGTACCCGTAGAAAATTCAATAAGTGGTGTTCCTAACGAGAATATTGGTGTGGGCGTAGCAGCCATCTTATTAAAGGATCATGTCAAAGAGAACAAAGTAAGATGGTTGGCGGAAATTGTGTTTTTCTAGCACATAGTTGTGCACCAAGGGATGCCAATCAGAGAATTATCAAAGAATTATCAAAGATGTGCACCAAGGGATGCCAATCTAGGCCGTAGTAGCCACTTGGCATGCAACAACGGGTACTTGGAATCAGCTACAGCCTGTCTCAGCCATGAATGAAGGGCCTTTTTATTCTTTGACAAAGAAAAGGAAAATTTACAGGATACTGTAAGATTTACCCTTTCTGCTAGAGATCAAATAGTTACTAACTTTTTCTCATAACCGACCAGCGTAAAGCCTAGCCAATTCTAGGGAACGTAAAAAGTTTGAAATACCATTTCTAAGCGTAAAGCCTAGCCAATTCTAAGGAACGTAAAAAGTTTGAAATACCATTTCTAAGCGTAAAGCCTAGCCAATTCTAGGGAACGTAACAAGTTTGAAATACCATTTCTTATATCTTTTCGTGAAATTTCTCGAATCGACTTTGTCCGATGCACCTTTCTCGTCAAAGATCCTATGGTTTCAACTTTCACTAAACCTAAGTCTGAGTCAATTCCAACTAGCACAAAAGTCTAAAATACTCCTTTTTACACTTTCTATCGCTCTATATGGTTTAAAATTTTAAAATTGCACTTTTTATATTTACATGATGTGAAGCAACAAATATATGCAGTCTGATTTGAAGGTCACAATATAAAGATTGATGGTGCCAAAGATTGGAGCGGAAAAAAGGTGATATCACCTCTTTAGCCAAAAAAAAAAAAAAAAAAAACTACCTAAACAGTCTTTTTTTTTGTTAAAGAGGTGATATCGCCTTTTTTCGTACGAATCTTTGGCACCATTAATCTTTATATTGTGGCCTCCAAATCAAATGGCATAGATGTTGCTTCACATCGCGTAAATATAAAAAAGTATAATTTTTAAAATTTAAAATTATGTAGAACGATAAATATATAAGAAGGGGTATTTGAGACTTTTCTTACTAGCTGGATCTGGCTCGGCTTAAAGCTGGTCGGTTATGGGAAAGGTGAAACTATAGGGTCTCTGATGGAAAAGGTGAATATGACAGGATCGATTTGGGAAATTTCCCTATAATTTATCGTTCCGCATAACTTAAAAATAAGAAATCTAGTGTTTTCGATGTTTGTGCAATGTGAAGCATCATCTATGCCGTCTAATTTGAAGGTCACAATGTAAATATCAGATGTGCCAAAGATCAATACGAAACATTCTCTCTATCATCTATTTTTCACAATCGACTGTCAAATTTGATGATAGGCTCAACTAATGAATCGTCACCAATCAAATAATCAATCGTCATCAATCAACTAACAAATCGTCACTGCTCTCATAAAAAATCATCGCTTTGATAAGAAATCGTCATCGCTTTGATAACAAATCGTCATCATCACTTTAATAACAAATCACCTAATTTTTATGTGACAATAAATACGAAAATAGTTCCTACATGAGCAATTGCATAGTGAGTAGCCCAAAAGAGGCGGTTTTGTGTTCAAGTCTTGATAGCATGGATCAAAATCTCGGTTTCGGTTTCGGTTTTCATCATGACCTGAACCATAAATTGGTCAAAATTTCGGTGATTTTGATCAAAATTTCAAGATTTTTTGAAAATACACTTCGAACTTTACCGAACATAGCCGAACTTTATTTATTTTTGTTTTTTTTAACTCTTTAACATTCTTAGAACAATTATTTACACTAGTGAAGCTAATAAATTAGTATTAGGTGTTTGGCTGAGCACCAACGAATATACTAGTGATATTTTAAAATGGTTATTCTGCCTATCTGATGGTTGTATTTTTTATCCAATAAATGCAGTAATGGTGGGTTTTTAAGTGTTTCAGCTCAATGAAACATGTTGATAAGTGGATGTGAACCATCCGATTAACGAACTTTAATATCAGCCATTAAAATTAAAAAACAACGATTGATATAATAGTCAGCAAGCGGATGGTTTAAATCTCCCTAAAACACTATTTTTGGGCTTGTTGCACTTAAATCTATGATCCATTTGCCTGTTCTGATCACTCACATTTTAAACCATTGATGGTGTAAGACCATTTAAACACCATTGAAATGAGGGTCAGGAGAGTCGGTCCCTTTCTATTTTCGTGTATACACGGCAATTAGGGCAGACATGGTTCATGTGAACCATTCTATTGACGAACTTTAATATCAGTCATTAAAATTAAAAAACAATATGGATCCGTTTCCGAAACGAGGATCCGTGGTCCCCTATGAATCGTAGAGGGGTTTAGGCGCTTCTTGCTACTAGGTGTTTGCTGTATTGTATCAAATGATGTAAATCATTTATCATCTAAATTTTCTCCATAAGAAATCTAGAGATCCTGGCCCACAAATCAGACGGTCAGATATTGATTCTACTTAAAACCCATCCCCAAATGACCTGAGAACCTTTCTCATGACACTCAATGATCATAGTTATTTATTGGGGGATGTTGGTACATGGAACCAACATCTGACCGTACGATAAGTGGACCATGATCTTGAGATCTAACGTGTAGAAGATTCATATGTAACGTGATCTCCATTTCTAATACAAGAAAGTCAATGAATCTGATGGTGGAAAAGTTAGGGTTTCGTTAAATAATCTTGGGTGCACTTAAAGGAGGGTATAATTTTAAAAAGGGAGTCATTACTTACACTAGGAATGTTAGCGCTTGCACTGAATTTAAGAGAAAGACTTGCAAATTTGGTGACCTATACTATGTGAAAACATCATCTAAGCTGTTTGATTTGAAAGTCATGCCTTAAAGATATTAATTGAAAAATATTAGCACGAAATATACTCTTCATCATGTGATTAAATGTAGTCAACGGTTATTTCTCATTCAACATTTGACCACAATAGATCATATGAGAAGTATCTTGTTTTTCTCCAATCTTATGGAATAGAGATCTATAGATCATAAACTTCAAATCAGACAGCCTAGATTGCATTTTCACGTGATGTGTCGCTAAAGTATCTAGTCTTTCTTTAACTTTGGTGCAAGGGCCAATTTTCCGGGTTCAAGTAATGGCTCCCTTTTAAAAACCCAGGAGAGCCATTACTTGCACTCGTTTTTTAAGTGATTACACCAAAGTGAAAAGAAGACTTTGTATTTTAGGGACTTGTGACATGTAAAAACACAATCTAAGCCGTCTAATTTAAAGTTCATGATCTATAGATCTTTAGTGGAGAAGATTGGCGCAAAATATAATCTTCATCATGTGATTAAATATAGTCAAAGGCTTTTATTTGATTCAACAGTTGGCAACAATAGATCATAGGATAAATATCGTGTTTTGCTCCAATCTTATCCACTAAGGATCTATAGATCATTAATTTTAAATCAGAAGGCCCAGATTGAGTTTTCACATGTCCCAAGTCACTAAAATACAAAGTCTTTTGTTCACTTCGGTGCAAGCACTTAAAAAGCGGGTGCAAGTAATGGCTCCCAAAACCCATCTTTAAGGGTTTTGAAACCCAGCTGTCACCTACTCACCTCCTCGTCCCAACTTCCCAGACAAAAATAAAAAATAAAAATAAGAGAGAGGTCTCTCGTTCTAACTTCAAAAAACAAAAAAGAAAGATAGAGAGAGGGACTGAGAGAGTGAGGAGAGAGGAGAGAGGAGAGAGGAGAGATGAGAAGAAGAAGAAGAAGAGAAAGAAGATGAAGACACTAATATGGCACGTTCCGGCGCCGTTTCGGTGAAAAAATGGCTAAATCCGGAAGAGGAGGAAGAAGAAAAATGGGGGTTTTGCAAAATCTAGGTTTTAGTTTTTATTTTTTATTTTTTGCAATTACTGAGGGATCGGAAATTATTGGCCGATAATTTGATTTTTCATATTATCGGTCGATAATTTGAAAATATCGTCCGATAATTTCAAATTTCAGTCGATAATTTTGCATTTCTGAAGGGGGCTCATAATGTATATATTTTCGTCTCCGTTTAGACCAAAACTGAGACGTCTCGGCTGAAATTTTGAAATTTCGGCCAAGATTTTGATCCATGCTTGATAGCGTCATATTTCATTGACCCACAAACGAGAGATAACAAGGCTCAAACTCAAGTCTCGCCAATCAAAATAGAGTACCTTAACCAACTCAAATAGAATTTACAATTTGAAACAAATCAATAATTTTAAATTAAAATACTTTTATTTTATCTGAGCGGTGCCGATTTGTTATTAGAGCGGCGACAATTTGTTATCAGAGCAGTGATGATTCATTAGTTGAGCGATGACGATTCATTATTTGATTAGTGGCGATTCATTAATCGAGCGATGACGATTCACTATTTGATCGGTGACATTCATTAGTTGAGCCTACCATCAAATATGATAGTCGACTATGAAAAATAGATGACAGAGAGCATGTTTCATGCTGATCTTTGGCACATTTGATCTTTACATTGTGGCCTTCAAATGATATGGCATAGATGTTGTTTCACATTGCACAAATATCGAAAATAACATATTTTTTATTTATAAATTATGTGGAACGGTAAAAGGTATAAGGGGTATGGGAAAAGTGAAACTATAGGGTCTCTGGCGGAAAAGGTGAATCTGACAAGTTCAATTCTGAAATTTTCTGTGAAAGCCCATATTTTCTTCTTGGAAACGTTGTCAGAATTGTGATGTATACAGAAGGTCCCTGTCTGACACAATGCTAGTAGGTATGCCGTGTAGTCTGACTATTTCTTTCAAGTACAACTCTGCGAGCTTGCTGTATACCACGTACTATAGGGTAGGAAATGAGTGGACTTGATTAATCAATCGATGACTACCCAAATGGCATTATATTCTTTCTGCATTTTCGGCAATCCAAGGATGAAATCCAGGAATATGTTATCCTATTTCCATTTAGGGATTGGTAACGGCTGTAATAGACCTGAAGGGTGTCAATGGTCGACTTTCACTTGTTGACAAACCAGACAGTTCGCTACATACTCTGCAACCTCTTTCTTAAATCCTTTCCACCAATAACTCTTCTTAAGGTCGTGATACATCTTGGTACTTCCAGGGTGGACAGCATGCATTGACTTGTGAGCTTCGTCTAATATAGCGTGTCACAGGTCGGCGTCAGCTGCAGTATCGGCCTCGGAATACTAAGGGTTCGTCTTCCTTGATGAAGAAGTCAGGCCGTTTTCCATCGACTACTTCTTGTCTGATGGTCACCAGTTCTTCATCGGTTAATTGCCGCTCGCGGATTTTATCGTAGAGTGTTGACCGAATAGTAAGGTTGGCCATTAAGGCTCCAGATTCCTTCATATCAAATGTTGTGTCAATTAAGGTCAAATCCTCAAGTAAATGTCATCTGTAAAATATAGTGATGAAGTGTGATAGCAGGGCAGATGACTTCCGGCTCAGTACGTCTGCCACCACATTTACCTTTCCTGAATAGTATTGAATAGAGCAATCGTAATCCTTTAGGAATTCCATCCATCTCCTCTGCCTCAGATTTAGGTCCTTCTGGATGAACAGATACTTGAGGCTTTTGTGATCAGTGAATATTTCAAACGTCTCACCATAGAGGTAGTGCCTCCATATCTTTAGGGAAAAGATTATAGCTACCAGCTTAAGGTCATGTGTAGGATAGTTCTTCTCATGGTCCTTCAATTGTCGCGAACCGTAGGCAATGACTTTATCATTCTGATTCAGCACACAGTCTAGTCCACTGTGTGACGCGTCGCTGAATACTACGAATCCTCCACCATTATGGCGAGTACTGGTGTAGAGGTCAACCTTCTTTTGATCTCCTGAAAGCTCTGTTCACACTACTGAGTCCACTCAAATTTGACATTCTTTCTAGTGAGTTGCGTGAGTGGTCCAACAATTTTGGAGAATCCTTCAACGAATCTCCTGTAGTATCTAGCTAATCCCAAAAAACTCTGTATTTTTGTCACTGTCTTCAGTTGCTCCCATTTCACTACGACCTCAATCTTTGTTGGGTCTACAGTTATACCGGCTTCTGAAATGACATGTCCCAGAAAACTAACTTGCTCTAGCCAAAATTTGCATTTGCTTAGTTTAACATATAGTTGGTGGTCGGGAAGCATTTGGAGAGCTACACGCAAGTGTTGTTCGTGTTCTTCTTTCATCTACAAATAGATAAGGATATCATTCATGAAGACCATCACCCACTGGTCAAGATGAGACTTGAAAATCCTGTTCATCAGGTCCATAAAGGATGTTGGTGCATTTGTCAGCCTGAATGGCATCACTAGGAACTCATAGTGGCCATATCTCGTGCAAAAGGCTATTTTCGAAATGTCTTCAGCTTTCACCTTCAGTTGGTGGTAACTCGACCTCAAATCTATCTTGGAGAAGAATCTCGCTCATTGCAACTGATCGAAGAGGTCATCAATCCTTAGAAGTGGATAGTGGTTCT
Organism: Chloranthus sessilifolius; assembly: GCA_021018995.1. Classification (NCBI taxonomy): domain Eukaryota; kingdom Viridiplantae; phylum Streptophyta; class Magnoliopsida; order Chloranthales; family Chloranthaceae; genus Chloranthus; species Chloranthus sessilifolius. Next base: position 22,612,342 of record CM037597.1, on the reverse strand, counting down.
TTATCGTTAGTTTATTCAATTGTCGATAATCAATACAGAGCCGCATGGATCCATCCTTCTTGACAAACAGCACAAGTGCTCCCCCATGGTGAAACACTCGACCTAATAAATCCTTTATCGAGAAGTTCTTGCAACTGCTCATTGAGTTCTTTCAATTGACTGTTGCCATGTGGTAAGGATCTTTCGACACCGGCTCCGTGCCTGGAGCTAAGTTTACTGTGAATTCGACTTCTCTGTCTGGTGATAAACCCGGTAATGCTTCAGGGAATACGTCGGGAAACTCACATGCGATAGGAATGTCGGTAATGTGAATGTTCCCTTCCTTCCGATCTTGTAAGAACGCTAAATACCCACTACATCCCTTATTTAGTAATCTTTCGGCTCGAATAGCGGATATGAAGGGTGTGACGATTGGTTGGGTGCTGTAGAATTTGAATGATTTACCCTTCTTGGGGCAGAGAGTAACTATCTTCCAAAGAAAATCAATATTAACCTGTTGGGTGGATAACCAGTTCATGCCAAGGATTACATCGAATCCTTGCATATCTAGGAAAATTAGATCAACCGTTGTCTCGTGATCTTTAATAGTGATGATGACTGATGGACTCACTGTATCCGTACTCACAGAATTCCCCGTTGGAATGGACACTACTAGGATAAAGTCAAGAGGCTTGGGCATGACACTTAATTCGATTGCTAATTGAGGTGTGACAAAAGAGTGGGTAAACCCCGGGTCTATCAACACTCGTGCCTTGTGAGAACAAATATCACCTTTCTGGTACATGTGAATGATACCAAGGTATCACGTATACTATTTAATTAGATTTACATACAAAAGTGCCATGGCATTCAAAAGTAGCAAATTTAAAGTCCATTTTATTTTATTCACCTTCTTTATCTAAAATAAAAGAAACGAGATTGATAATCCATGGGAAATTATACCTTGGATCACATCGTTGTTGGTTTGGACTTCCTATGCCGAAACAGCATAAACTCGGCCTTGTACCATAGGCTGTGAAGGTCTCGGATGAGGCGTGCTGCGGTAGTTTCTTTCTTCACTTCGGGACATTCCTTGATTCTATGCCCCATCTTCCCGCAATGAAAACACGCTCTCGTGGTTCTCCTACATTCCTCAGTCTTGTGCGGCTTCCCACATTCCGCACATGATTCTCCTACCGGTACTGATGACGTGGCTCGGGAAGTTGGTTGGGCTCTCGACTCCCCAGTTATCGTAGGATTTGTTGGGCGAAAAAGCCTTGTGGTGTAGGGTTAGGCGGTCTAGAGGATGCGTTTTGAGCAGGTTGAGAGGCTGGTGGCATTAACAACTTCGGCCTCTTATTAGCCTGCTCGGAGGCATGTGATCGTGCTCGACCTTGTCTATTCTTATTTTGCTCCTCTCTTCTCTTGTACCTTGTCTTAATGTCCTCTTCCGCAATAAGGGCTAACTCCATAACTTCGGCATAGGTCGTTGCCCTAAACGAAGAGATCCTTTCTTTAATAATGGGCTTCAAGCCCCTTTCAAACTTCTGGGCCTTCAATAATTTCGTAGGTAAGTGTAGTGGTGCAAAACAGGACAGTTTGGTGAACTCGACTTCATATTCACATATCGCCCTTTGGCCCTGCTCTAGTGACGCAAATTGAGCTTCCATTTGATATCTTATTTGTCTAGGAAAGTATTGCTCATTAAAAACTTCTGCAAATTCTACCCACATCCATGGAGCATTTGGCGTCGTTTGTACCCTGGTCCTCTTGACGGATTTCCACCATGGGTCTGCCTCTCCTTCGAGTTAAAAAGAAATCCAACTCACTTTTTCTTCTTTCGTACACCGAATTCTTTGGAGAATCTTCTTAATTTGATTTAACCATTTCTCCGCTTCAAGCAGATCTGTCTACCCATAAAAACTAGGAGGTCTCATCCTCCTGAACTCTTGAAAGTCTGACGGTTGCTGTCTTTCCGTGAGCAGTGCCATGGTATTCACCATGGTTTCCAATAACTGCTGGTCATTGCCGTTATTGTCTCTACCCCTGAGGCATTGCCAACATTGTTCTCCACTCCTGAGATGTTGTTGTTGTTGTGGTTGCCTATGGGAATCGCATTTGGATTGGTGACTACCCTGTGCAACTGTGGACCTTGCGGGTCTGTCACGATGATGCGCTGAAAAAATGATGAAGTCGCCACCCAGAGCTTTTGGTGACCCGGGATACCTCAAAATCAATATGTTAACACCGAAGTGCAAAATATGACTCCGATTTATTGATCTTTGCCAAAGGCTCTTGGGTAGGGGCTTCGGTTATTTATCGGAAAGGTGTTTGGCACCCGATCAACCCACTCTTAAGCAGTCTCTACTTATGGCCAAATGATAAAAAAAAAAACAAAATGAACGACACTCCTTGCTCGAAGGCACTACAATCCTAATTGAGCCCTCCGCAATCATCGAAATTTCAGTGGCGTAAAGACTCAAATTCTAGGATGGAAGGAGAGCAAAGAAGGTAGAGGAATAGAGGGGAGAGCCAGAGCTCTCGAGCCCTTGTAGCACCGTTGTGGACTTACTCATTGGTATGCTTCTCATAAGGCTGTTAACAGGCCAGGTTTTCCGCCCGACCCATTTTTTTTAAAAGATAAATTTTGGGCCCGGGCCTTGCTCGATAGCTAACTGGACCGGGTAGGCCTGATTTTGAAATGTTGTGGCCTGAACCCGACCCGATTAGCTATCCAGGCTGGGCCGGGCTAGGTTCGGGCTGGGCTTCTAATAATTTTTTAAGAGTTTTTTTAAGATTATTTTTTTCAAAAGACCTAATTTTTTTGGGTCGGGCTGGGTCAAGCCTTACACTTTGCAGCCCGAAGTCGGCCTGATTTTTTATCCAGGCCTAGCCCGGCCCGACCCGTTTATTAAATGCATAAAAAAATGGGCCCGAACCCGGGCTGAAACCCGACTCGTTGACAGCCCTAGCTTCCAGTGAACTTTCGATAGCTAATGGGTTGAGTATTGGGTTAGGACCTCTAAGGCTTGGGAGCTAGAAGGTAGGAGAATAAGGCTAAGACCTAGTCTTAGCCAAATCTAAGGGTTTGATGATGGAAAATGGGATCAAAAGGGGTGAACTCAGTTATGAAATTTATGGGGTTTAATGCTCAAAGGGGAAGAGGGAACTCTCTAGGATTTTTCTCTCTCTTGAAAATTTTTCAAGCCCTTAAGTAAGGGGGGGTGACTCTCTATTTATAAAAAAAGAGAGGATTAGTGAAGGATTAAAAGGCTAATTAGGTTATCAATTAGTTAATCCTAGATCTAAGGTTTTCTAGGGTTTTAGAGGCTGAGATAGGTGAAAAATAGGTTTAATGGTATATGATAGGGTGGGGCTTCAAATGGTTAAAGGGTTGCAAATAGGCTTAATGGGGGTGCAACAGTCCTAAAGAAACCCACCCCAGACTTTGAGGTGGTCAACAAGTCAAACCCCAAAAGTGAAATTCAGACCTTTTCCCAAAAAATATTATAGCTAAGCCTAGCTTGTATATTATACACTCTAGGCTTAGGAAGAGTGTCCCTGAGAAGTCTAGAGCCCATTCTGGAGCTCAATTCTAGAGGAAGAAGGCAATCTTTGCCTAGCTTGTATATTATACACGCTAGTGTAATTTCTTTCATTTCTACACAAATTTCAAACTGTCATAACTTTTGATATACAACTCGGATTGAGGTGATTCTTGGCTTGTTGGAAAGCTGAGAATATTCTCTTTAAAAAGGTATATGGCTTAGATATGTGGTGGTCTGTGTAAGACTTGGCACTCCACTTTCTATCCATTACCCCGGAGGGTTCAAAGTGGGCCCGGGGAGGGTTCTTTGGGTTAGGGTTGATTCCTAAGGGTCTGGGAAAGATTCATAAGGATTTGGGGAGATGCTATCGAAAGTACAGGGATACACCCTTCTTGAACTACGTTTCGATTGAGCCTTGAGACAAATTTGGGTGTCTACAGATGCCCCCTTTGGTATCCGATCACTAGTGATCGTATGCCAAAGAAAGAGACATCCGAGAAGCTCAAGGTAACGCTAATAAATCTGCCATATTCAAAGTGAAACTCAAACATCAGAAAAGTAACATGGTGAGTTTACAGAAACCCTGTATGTCGAGAAAAAAGTCCGTTCCTCAAGGCTATCGGTCCTCAAGCGCTTAGCTACATTATTGGGCATAACCGTGATGGCGTGAGTAGCGGAAGCCTAACGTATTAGGAAAAAACATATGTTTCCTCTATATGATTGATGAGGTGTGATGTTTGAGTTTCACTCTGAATAAAAAAAGCCCTGCAAGCAGGAGGGTGATCGACTCATATTTAGACAATAGCGTAAAGTAAAGGCGTGAAGGTCCACAGTTTGTGCCCAATCTCATGAGGCATTGATTGCCCTATTTGATCGGTCACGGGTGCCCGTACGCGAAGTAGTTCGAGGTTTTTAAGCGAATTCATCGATCCCAAAGATAATTTAGCACAACTACTTGAGCAGAGTGAATATTGATGGCGCAACTCTTTTTGGGAGTGTGCGCCACTTTTTAAGTCACATTTTTTTTTTAATGTTTGTTCAAGGTTTTTGAGTGTGTTTATTGACCTCAAACCTTTTTGTTTTAGCATAGCTTTCCAAACGGATCGAATGGAGGTTGACACGCTTCTTGGGACGTGTGCCACCCTCTTTAAACCACCTGTTGTTGCTATTTTATTATTATATATATATTTTTGTATATATATATATTATTATTATTTTTTATTATATGTATATATATTATTATATATAGGGGTGAGAAGGACAGCAGAATGAGCCTATCGTGTATATTATACACGCTAGGCTAAATCTGAGAAAATTAAACCTAGTTTGTATATTATACACGCTAGCCCAAATATGAAAAAATTAAGCCTAGCGTGTATATTATACACGCTAGGCCATTTATTGGTTTAAATCAGCTGAGTACGAGTAGAGACCCGAAAATTGAGTATTTTTCAAAATCTTCCTCTCTCCCTCCCTCCAAACCAAAACAGGAGCCCCTCCTTGTGTTCCTTTGATTTAATTCCAACCTTGATACCACACCAATGTTTGCTATTGCCGATTAATTGCGTATCTCACGCCAAATCTAGGGTTTTATCAAACAAGGTAAAAACCCTTTAAAGCCCTCCTTTACTTTGAAATTTGTTTGATTTATCTCAAATGTGGCTAGGTGATCGGTTGCTTATTATGTATTATATTAAATTCAAGTCTTAATCTATTGCAAGCGCACAATGAAAATTGTAGAGCTAGTATAGGATCGTTCCCACGAGAAAGTTCATTATCTAATTAATTCCTAACTTATATCTTTTATCTAAATCCCTATCTTAAAAACTTTTATTTATCTTTAAGATCTAATCTACTGGAGAAATATGAATAAAAGAATCGGTTATTAAACTAAAGTGCATAAAAATAAATCCTAATCCTCCTTCAGATTAAGGTTGTCAATCTTAATCTTCAGCTTTCAGATATTTATGAAAATAAACAATACCGTTACACCATATTTCTAGTCTCCTAGCATTGGTCGTCAATCAAGTCTAAGATCCTATCAATACAGATTTAATCTAATCAACAATCAATCAAAAATTTAGGCGTCAATCAAACTTTAGAAAACTGAAGATGAAAAATTAAAAACCATTACACTAATCTGCAAATTCTAACCTGAGTCGTCAATTCAAATTAAAACTTAGAGATGTTTACAAAGCAAATAAAATCTAAACTAGAAAGAAAAGTAAAATATATCCTTCACCCTTTAGCTACAGTCGTTAATTACTCCTGAGAAATTACAGATATCTACACTAACCTTCAGCACTCAATTGCAGTCGTTAATTGCTCTTGAAAAACTTCTAATATCTAATCTACTCTAACTATGTTACACAACTTTGATCGGAAGAAAATCGAACCTTAGGCGTCAATTGATGTTGAATTTCTTCAATGCTTATTCCTATATTGAGCCCTCTTATTTATAGATCATAAGGGGTCGGTTTACAAAGATCTAATTCTAATAAAAGAAACTACTAAAAATAAAAGATTCTTATTATAACTCTAATTCCTAATTTTATCTTTCGTTGCTTTCTTTAGTTGATGCGCTTTTGGATTGTTCTTTATTGAGCAGCAACAGAGTCCTTCGGATTAGATATTTATCAATCTTCTCAGATCCGTGGTTCACTAGACTTCTAATTACAGGAGTCTTCTAATTCTGAATATGGCGGTGTTAAACTCTCACGTGATCCGCAGCAGCAGTGTGTAGTAGAAAACATCTATTTTTAGGAAATCGTAAATAACAATTTCTTTCTTATTCTTTCTAGAAAATCGTAATTCACAATTTTCTATTTTCAGTCATCTTTCAGCTAATAATTTCTTATTTTGGATCGATCGCTTTCTTCTTTTGTCGCTTTCGGAAGAATCGTCTTTTGAAGAATTACGATTTTTCAACCTTCCTGTTGTTGGTGAATCGTTATTAACGCTTAATCGTCTTTTTACAGATTTTTGAGTTTATTTTGATAAGAATTAACACGTATGCTCTAATTTACTACTTATCTTTAATATCTGCACATCAGTAACTCGTTAGTAGCAAACTAAGTCTCAGCATCACTAAATTAAGGGTGATAAAATGGTAAATTATGTGATTGATCACTAGGGTTTTAGTATCTAGATGATTTTATTTGTAAATGTGATCCATTTTATGATTGTTGCATTCGTTTGCATGAATTTTTGTTTGAAAATTGGATGTATTTTATCCTTTTGTGCTTTTTTTCTTTTTTTGAAACAAAATGGATGGCTTTTCCTTTGAATTTTTTTTTTTGATTTCCCTCTCAAAAGGTAGCTAGGGTTTTTGTCATAGATGCTGAGAAATGGTATTTTTTTTTTGAATGTATCCCCACCCGTGATCGCTATATGCATGCATTGTGGGGATTTTTAGTTGAAAAATTAAAATTTTTTGGAAAAATGATGCCCTTTCTCATGACCAGAATGCGGGAGTTTTTCTGAATTTGTCATTTGACACTCCCCCCTTTTTTTGAATGTAAATGCCAATGTACGTGGATTTTTTTTGTTTTTTTTTTTTTTTTGTTGGAAATTAAATGACGAAGCATGTTGTGACGGCCTCATTAATCTCTGCGCCAGCATAAAGGCATGACGACCTTGGAACTGGGCACCTAGCTAACAAGAAGACAAGCGGGCCTTGTAAGCTAGCCGTGTAGCGGGTGGGCGCAGAGGCACGTGGCCCTGCGATGCGTGCATGAGTCCCTGATGCATGATGCGACGGTGACCCGAACTAAGCTGCGATCTAGTATGGTGGCTAGACACGTGAAGGACTTAGAATGTGGTACTCCGCGGTGGAGCACGCGGCGTGGTGTCAAGAGGGCACGCGAAGTCTGAGTGCCATAAGGCACGAAATGCGGTGCTTCGCGTAGGGGCACGCGACGTGGTGTCAAGAGGGCACGCGACGTCCGAGTGCTATAAGGCACGTGAGGCGGTGCCATGTTGGCACGCGATGTGGTGTCAAGAGGACACACGACATCTAGCTTGTATAGCAAGCGATGTGGTGCCAAGAGGGCACGTGATGCGGTGCCAAGGGCGCGTGGCATCAGGGTGTAGTGGCAAACCCGATATGGTGTCAAGTGGACACGAGACACAATCACGACTCAGACGTGATGCAGTGCCATGAGGGTACGCCATGTGGTGCCATGAGGGCACGCGACATGAGATCATGAGAGCCTTGCGACATGGTCACGACACAGACGCGACATGGTCGCGACACAGTGCTATGTTGGACATGAGGCCATGAGGGCCTCATGACGTGGTCGCGATGCGGACGCGACACGGTCGCAAGGGACGCTGATGCGTGACCTCGCAAGCCATGTGGGCTTGGAGGATGGCACTGGGTGCCACGGTCAGAGGATCGTGTGCCATGATTAATGGCAAGACACCACCCTTGTAAGTGTGTGCCACGAGCAGGAGGCCGTGTGCCATGGTGGTATGTCAAACCAATGGGTTTGAGGGTTTTCTGCTACTTTGCCTAAGTTGGTCTTTGGACCATATATAGGGGGAAGGGAGCTGTGGAGCTATTCTCCCACACATGGGGCCTTGCGTTGCGGGATGAGCGCATGAGCTTTCTAGGTTAGGGGTGGGCCTAGAACATTGCTGCAGCAATGCGGCGCTGCGGCGATGCCATGTGTCACCTGGGGTGAGGTTACCATGTGGCCCCGTGCCGGCGTCGCGGTGCACATGGGTCGGTGACCTCACGTGGGCACTCAAGGGTTACGTGGGACGCAGTGGCGCACACTAGCTGAGGGCCTAGAGTGGATGTGTGCTGGTCGTGTAGGCCACACACGATGCTTGGTTTGGAGAGCATGAAGAGCTGCATGCTATACGTTGGTTGGCTTGGATGGCATGAAGAGATGCATGCCACTGTCTGAAGCGAGGGACTAGTGCATTGCACAGGGTGAAGCTAGGCAGGCCAAGGGGCACTGAGGTGCTGGCATGTGTGTCGCGAGTAGACACGATGCATTGAGAGGGTTAGCCTCGAGTGAAGGCAACCTTGACACGGGAGTTCCCGTCCTCTAGGCGGGTGGTATCAGAGTGATGGTTGGATATGTGGTCTCGCTGTACGCGACAGTGAGACGTTGCACGAGCGTGATACCCAACGTTAGGTTATGCTTCGTGGGAAATTGGTATCTGAGTTAGGCTGGCCTCGCTGTGCGCGGCAGCAAGGCACTGCATAGGCGTCGAAAAAAGTTACCCCGTGACAATGTCCTCCTTCGATGATGATTTTTTTGGAAAATATTGGTGCGAATGAGGCATACTTACCTCCCTTTGGACCAGTGTTTTTAGCAATGCACTTGATTTCCTTTTGCTTATCATTTCCTAATACTTGTCGCTTGTATATCTCTTTTTAGGATGTCCAGTGATGAGGACCAAGGCCGTGAGGGTGGCCCTGACATGATTTTCGGCATTAGGGGTGAGCACCTCGTTCGGGTGCAGCGCTCCTCTCGTAGCTGGTAAGAGATGTAGGGCGAGGCGGCCCCGAGTGGGTTGCTTCATCAGCAGTATACCCACATTTCCAACTTTGACATAGCCAGCTAGGTAAAAAAGTATTCCTTGGTTGCTTCCTTTTGTTCGGGCCTCTTTGTTTCAGGATCTGACATATCCCTACTCTTTTGATGCAGTCTTTACCTCCGATCACGTTTCGTGGAGGTTGGTTCGACCTCAAGCACTTTTACTTCCATCTCCCTCACGCCGTGAGGTTCCTTTTGGCTCAGGGCGGCTTTAGGGACTTCTTGTCATGCCTTGCTATGAGGGGGAATTCGGCCTATGTGAAGGCCTTGGTTGAGAGGTTTCGTCTGGAAACGTTGACCTTTCACATGTCTATAGCGGAGATGACCCTCACTCCTGTGGATTGGTCCATGATCACAAGAATTAGGATAGGAGTACCCTTGGTCTACCCTCGCATTCCAGATCATGAGGAGGTGATTCGATTGATTGGGGACTACCCCCCTTCCACCCATATGACTGGCTCCGAGGTCAAGCTATCTTCGTTGGTGGACCTATTCGAGGCCGATGAGTTGGTTGATCTTGACCAGACAGATATCGATATCGTCGTTGAGCCTGAGCGTGCCTTGATGCTGGCTCGTATCACACTTATTTTTGTTTTGGGCAAGACAATCCTTGCCAATGCCAACGGCAGTCGAGTCTCACTATCCCTTCTCAGCCTGATGTAAAACTGGGAGAATGTGCACTGTTTTGATTGGGGCGGTGCCGGGTACGCGGTGCTGATGGATAGCTTCACCAGAGCCTCGGTTGGGGATGTTGCCTTTGTCCTTGGTTTTTGGCCCGTGATTGAGGTAACCCATCAGCTTTGCTCTTCTTTATTTTTTGATTTTGTATTTGACATATTTTCTTGTTTGTTCATCTTTTCAGGTTTGGAGGTATTTGCACTTCCAACCTGGCCGCCCCCTCCTCTTCTCTGACGAGTACACATATCTCCTGATGAGTTGTTGGCATAAGGACGGTCGTCGGGACCTAGGGATGAAGCATTTGGAATTGGGTCTGAGGTCCTAGTTTGACTTGATGATTCTAGAGTAGGTTCGACACCTCTCCCTCCCTTTGTTGGTTACTTTTTAGATTTTTGATTATATTACTTGATTTAACGGGATTCTTCTTTCTTAGGCAGATTACAATTGATCCTTATATCGGCCCCCCCTTCAAAGACCGCGCTGTTGTTGGCCAGTCATGACTATTCGTTGATCGTCGCGTTCTCTTCTTTTATGGCTCTTGAGTTCGAGCCTACTATCTGGGGGAGAGGGTAGTGCATCAATATCGGGACTATTACGTCGTGCTGTCGAGTCCTCCTGAGGACGTTATGGCGCCAGAGGGTACGTCCGAGGAGCTTGCAGGGAGGCTCCTTCAACATGGGATTCCCGTTGATGACCTTTACGAGCACAGGGGGGTATTAGTTGTGGTACGAGGCTCTCCCCTATTGGTCCATCCTCCCACATTTTGTGCCTGGTGCCAACTTTTGGCGCTCGGAGGTCCACGATCTCAAGTATCTTTTTTTCTTTCCCTTGCTCGTGGGTTTCTTTTTTGATTGCTAAGTTTTTTCTTTGCTGATCATATTTCTTCCTCTTTCTTCAGTTCGAGGTGGGAGAGGATTCTGACGAGGGCGCAAATGTGGATCCTGCAAAGGTGCTAGGTGTTGGATCTTCGAGGCCTTCAGGTGTGGGGCCTTCAAGGACATCTACTGTCGGGACACAGGGGACCTTTAGGCGCTTTGACGACGTGTTCCTCTCAGATTTGTGTGCTGATGTGATGGAGCATGCTCGTTTATCAACCAAGGTGATTAGAGTTCCTCCTCCCGAGCTTGTCCCAGGGGTGAGTTCTCTTTTCCACATTATCTTTGGGATGTACTTGCTTTTATATTATTTTCTTTCGCTGCTGACTTCTCTCTCCCCCCTTGCAGGCGTATGAGTTAGTTGTTCAGCAAGCGGAGTATTACCGTTGTATTGCTGACCTTTGTGATGCTGAAGTGGTAAGTATGACATTGGTTTACCTCGTCTGTTTCTTTGTTGCCCTGTGTTTTCCTTTAACTGATCTTTTTGGTGTGATGCTTTCAGCGCGTTCGTGAGGAGTCATGTTCACTACTCAGCTGGTTGTCTCAGGCATGGTCGCGGGTGGGGGATATTCAGACGTATCAGAAGACTTCGCATCAGTGAAAGGACACTGATTAGGAGCAGCTTTTGCCTCTCCTTTTTTTTTTTCTTTTTTATGAACATGTTAAACTCTTGAACACTCTTCAGAAGCAAATATAATAATTATGAATGATCGGATGTGTTTGGATGAATCATGGAATGGATGTTTTTACTTTTCCTTTCCATTTGTTATCTCTCTTTTGGATATGATGTGCCTGCTCTTCTGCAGGATGGGCCATGAGTTTGGCCAATGGGGAAATGACCCCCGATTACGCATTGGTTAACGCAGCCATGGTCCACATGTCCTTCATTCATTTGTGATGAGTAAGGTACCTGTAAAAAGGAAGCGTTAAAAAGGTTAAGTGATGCAATTAGGAGAAAGTGTGCAGGTGGACTGGTCCAAAGGATGGGCAAAACAGATTTTACTTCCCTCCCTTTCCTCTTCTCTCTCTTTTTTTTTGTTTTCTGGCCTAGCGTGTATATTATACAGGCTAGGCACTTATGGACATTTTTTGGTCTAGCGTGTATAATATACATACTAGGCATTTTTCTAGGTATTTTGGTCTATCGTGTATAATACACACGCTAGGCAATTTCTTAGTATTTTTGAACGAGCGTGTATATTATACATGCTAGGCGTTTTCCCTGACAGTGGTGGGCCTATAAGACCGGAGAATGCATTCTTTTCCTTTATTTTTAGTTGGGTTTTGGATTTTTCTCCCATCCTTTTGTCTTTTCTTCCCAAGGGTGGGTCCATTGTCCTATATCGAATCGTGATTCCTTCAACGACCTTGTATGACCATGGACCCGCTTCACGACCCCGCCCCTTTGGGGGGCCAGGGATTTTTATACTTCCTTGGGTGCAAGCCCAACTTTTTGAAGCGTTGGTTTGATAGCTTGAATGAGAGCGAGCTTATAGGTTTGGATCAACTCAGGTTTGTGTTGTGATTTTTAAATGTGTGTTTTACCCACAAGTGCACGAATCGGTTTGCAGATAGTGGCTGAAGAGTACGAGATCGTTCCCACGAGGATTGGTCAAAAAATGATAAACAGAAATAGCAATTAACCAAAAGAATAATCACAGATTTATCACAATATCTTCCAAATTAAAAACTTGAGAATTTTAAGGATGAGATAAGTACTAACAATAAATTGAAAGTTAAATCGATGATAAAAGATAAGGATTGGGATACTAAATCCCCCCATCGTAGGTTTATCATTCATGCAATACAAATCTGTGGATTAAGATGTGAGATCTTCAAAAGATATTTAAGAAGAAGCACTAGCCCCAAACACACATGAGTTCTAGAGTACAGATTTGAGATCACGGGGGATGTATGATTAACATCCCATGAGTGTATGATTAACACTCATACCTTAGACAATATTCATAACCCAATCTCTAAGTAAATTCTAAACTACCGATCTAAGATCAAGGAGATGTATGATTAACATCCCATAAGTGTGCGATTAACACTCACACCTCAGATGGTAGTAAAACTTAACCCTGAGATAGGCAATAATTAGGATAAAATTATTATTACAAGGCTGAGATCATAGGGCATGATTAGCTCCTAGATCTCAGATTGCAATCAGATCATATTCATGTCAATAATATCATTGGAGCCTTTAAAAGAATCTAACATCTCAACCACAAATTTGTATTAATATAAATGACTACCTCGGATGGGGTTCATCAAATCCCCATCCTTAATGGAGCTAGCCACACATAATGAAATTAATCAACATGATTAAAAGGTAAATCGAGATAAACATTAAAATACCGTGCAGAGCTTTAACTAAATCCACAAAAACTTTAATCCAAATCTGGTACAATCCTTCTTTGAAAGTGCATAAAATGAAAACTACTCTAAATCTTACGCCTAGGAAATGAATGAATAAAAACTAGAATAATCAGGACTAAATGCCCTAGAAAACTCAAAAGCAAAAGCAGAAAAATGCAAGTGGAGAAAATCCCTCCGAATCTCGAGATTTTTTCTTTTAATATCTTTCTAATTCGAAATTCAAATTTCAAAATTGGTCGATTGATCGACTTAAGTGGTCGATCAATCGACCAATTCACTATTTGAATTTTGAATTTAAATTCTCCTTGTTGTGTCGATGCATCGACCAAAGGGGGTCGATTGATCAACGAAACCAAAATTTGGGCCCCAGCTGTCCTTTACTTTATTGTTCCGGTGTTTGATTGTTATTACATTCTTTTGTACTCCTTAATGCATCCAATGACCAATTTCACCTGAAAATCAGAAAACTTCACAAATTTCATTAGATAGCCTTCATCGGATGTCTAAATATAAGTCTTTAGGGGTGAAATATCATCATATTTCACTACTCATCACACCCCCAAACCTACACTTTACTAGTCCTCGAGCAAAGGAGAAGATAAACAAAATTGAAAAATATACTAACAACCTAAGAAAAGTAAATAATGTCACTTTCCTAGAGAGCACGATTGCATTTAGCGTATGCAATAAGCCTTTAAATCACTAGGTGATCCCTAATGAAGGAGTTTTTTCTCCTGAGGGTTTCCAGCGAAGTTACCTACAAACTTTAAGACATTTTCTATAATTGACTCTCGTGGGATTTGTTAATTGCCTTTATCTTGTAATTTCTCCTTATACAATATGCATGCCCTGTCATTCTTATTGATAATTAGTTAAGTCAATGCTTCAATTTGCAGATAAATTCATCACCCATCCTTAAATGTGTCAAGTGTGATCATCAGACCGAATTCGATTTATCTGAAAATTTATGTTTTGATTCAAACCTCACAATAGGTGTACTCTCAAAATAAAAATTCTCTGATGATGGGTATATTTTCACACACATGTGAGGGATCAATACAAAACAAATAAAAGGTCTCACATGACAGGAGAAACACGATGTAATCAATGAACAAAAATAAATCTCATAAGAATAGATACTCGTGTATCCTAAGAATGTCATATCAGGTGCCATATGCATCACATATTCACTCTCCACAAGGTAGTTACCAATGCAAGATCGGATCATGAAGATCTTTTGTAGGGTTGTAATGGGGTTCAGGTAAGGATAGGAAAGAAATGGAAGTTGGGATTCAAAATTTCTGAAAAATTGGAAAATGAACTAACTTCTGATTTTTCTATTTCTTCTCTTTTTCTTTCCTTAATCTCTCGCTATTTTTCTCAATATTTTTCTATTTTCTCAACTTTCTTTTCTTTTCTCACTCCTTTTTCTTCTTTTGAATTTCATTTTCTTGAAGCAGCTCATATTTTTTATTCTCTTTTTTTTTTCTTTTTCTCCTCCCTTTTTTTTATATTTTTGTCATACATTCTCAGTAAACACCACAACTCAGTATCTCTCCACTTACTCTCTTTTCGTTCATTTTATCCCCCGTTCCTAATTTCTCATAAATAAGAAGGGTAAGGCTGAATTTTCAGAAATGGTACAGGGGTAAAGGTTAACGTGGCTTATCAAAGAATATATAAAGGCAAATTTTTTAATAAGCTCAAAGGGGTACTAGAATGATAAATTTATATAAGGTGGGGTATTTTAAGTACAATCGAGCCAAAGATGACCTTCAATCATGTCCTCAATAGATGACAACTTTGCCTATTTGTCTTGAGCAAACCTACTATATGTTCTAGCACAATGATATAATTTTAATGTCATGCAAAGTAACAAGTCAAAGCAAACTATATGAGATTGTACAAAAATAATTCGTATTCAAAGATAACTCCGAGTTTATGTAAGTACTCATCAAAGACCTGAAAATGGCTTTAAAGTTCACTTAGATTTAATCTCCACTAAGGTCCTTCAGTTCACAATTTTAGATAAATTTTCTTGATTTTTAGCTTTTCGAATTGAGTTAAACATCATAACTTTTTTAGAGGTGAGTTCAAATTTATAAGCTAATCCCCACATTGTCTTTTTCCCTCCTAATAGCAATGATAAAAAATGGCATTTAATATTATTCCAGTGAGATTGTATAATTTAATAATTCCAAATTCCACAAATCAATTATATAAAATAAATTTCTTCGGGACAAATCTTCAAAGTGCACAGTTGATCGATCGAGGCATATAGCTCAATTGATCGACTAAATCCGATTTTTTTTTTTTCAATATAATAAAATCCAAAAAATATGCATGTACCACCCCCAAACCTAATCTGTGCAATGTCTGCATTGTATCGAAATTGAGGTGTAACCCCCAAACCTGCATCAAAATTCGTACATACCAAGTGGCAAAGAGGAGGTGAAAGCATCATTGAAACTAACAAGAAATTTATTAATTGAGCTATGGAATCGTACTTATTAAAAAAAATAGAAATTAATAAATCCTAAATCTACCTAAAAAAAAATTAACAAAAATTCTAAAATAAATCCTAAAACATCCTAAATATCCTAAAACATCCTAAAGATATTTCAACTTCTTCTCTAAACATTAGCATCATTCCCCGATCCTGGATTTAGTTTTGGAAAAGCAAAATTCCACATCGCGTCGATGATACGGCCAGAATTCGAGAAATCTGGAGTCACATCAGGAAGAGGCGGAGTGGATAGTTCAGCGACACTACTTGTGGCTAGATCCTGAAGTGTAGGTGTCTGATACAACTTTGCCCAAGTTTCAATAGGGATGAGATCAATAGTCGCTCTTGGGATGGATCTTGGAATGAATGCCGCTAATGGGTTATGACCGAAAATTGGTGGTGGTGGGGTTGGTAAGGATGATGAAGGAATGGGCAATGATGATTTGGCTATGGGTGAGGGTGGGACAAGATCAATCATCTCGATATCATCCGACATAATTGTTGTAGGTTGGGCTGATCGATTGGCCCTCTTTCTTGCTGGTTCTTCCCAAATTGGAAGAGACACGGGATCA
Organism: Chloranthus sessilifolius; assembly: GCA_021018995.1. Classification (NCBI taxonomy): domain Eukaryota; kingdom Viridiplantae; phylum Streptophyta; class Magnoliopsida; order Chloranthales; family Chloranthaceae; genus Chloranthus; species Chloranthus sessilifolius. Next base: position 22,596,250 of record CM037597.1, on the reverse strand, counting down.
AGATTTACCACCTCAACATTGGTGAGATCCATGGGAATCGGTGTTCCGCTAGGCCTTTCCCTTTTCCTTGCAGTTTCTTCCATCTTCTTCATGGTCGCACGTGTACGATAAATTTTCCTGGCCATTGATGCTTAATCGAAGTGAGAAGATTAATTTATGATGACAAGTTTTGTAAAATCCTTAGGGTGGTTGAAATAAATAGAGAAAGAGTTGGAAATCATCTAAAAGAGTCCTACTAGGGAGAAAGAAGAGTCCTACAATACTAAACTGATAAATTAAAAGATTTTTGAGAGATTTTTCTTTTTCCTTTTATTTATTTATTTTTTCGAAAATTGCTTAGGCGATTGATCGACAAAGGTTGGCCGATCAATCGACCAGTTAAGTCAACATCCGTTGACTTTATAGAGCCTCGATTAATCGACAGTGTGAGTCAATTAATCGAGTGTCCATCCCAACACAGACACTTTTTTTTTTTTTTTTTGAAAACTGTACAGTCGATTGATCGACAAAGGTTGGTCAATCAATCGACATCAATTAATCGAGAGTGCATCGGAACAGAGGCTATCCTTTTTTTTTTTTTTTTTTACAGACTATCGATTTATCGACAGTGTGGGTCAATTAATCGATGGTGAGAAATTTTCACAGAATAGACCGAAAATGGAAATTTCTTATTAAAAAAATAATTATTCTATTACAGCAAATGTCCTAATCCTACACAAACTTAAAAATAAAAATATAAAATCTAAACAAACTTTAAAATTTAAACATTCTAAAGCTAGAAGTTATAACAAACAATGCGAAAATAAATCCTAATTCTAATCATCTTCTTCCTCTTCCGCTTGCCTTGCACGCCTCATCTCGTCATAGCCATCAGGCCACAATCGATGTCCCATTTGATGCATGAAGGACCGATCATAATGGCTGCGACGAAGATTTTGATTATTTTGTCGCTATTGCTCATTGATCAAAGAGTTGATCTGAGCTTACATGACTTCGAGGGACACTCCCTCATTGCGTGCTTGTTCGGGCTCGACAGCAGGTTCTTCTTGGCGCATACGACTGCGCTGAGGTGTAGGCTGGGCAGGGGATGCTGAGCAACAACATTGCCGGCTCCACTAGGATTGCCTAAAAGACGCATACTTCACTTCCAATTCATCACCCCATATCGATAAAACTTAAGGTCTCCAATATTATCATCAAAATAAAAAGGGGAACCTAGGTGATGCAGGAGTTGCATCACTAGATGGGGAAAGTAAATAAGTGTTGCATCTCTAGTGGGAGGGTTGACAATTTCATCATGGCATTGCCACATCGAATCATACAAAAATCATGGAATGTTGAGCCATGAATTTTTATATCCACCATATAGAGACTAGAAGACACGACGATATCCCAAAATAACATGTCGGCTGGTAGAGCAGATCGTTTAGTAGCATTTCCTCAGGATGCATATATGCCATTGCACATATCATCAATCATTGGTCATTGTTCCATGTCGAGTTCTTCTCCAAGTTGGTGGTTCAATGGACACTCAGTAAGAATGCCAAAAACATTCGCGATCATTTCCGGATAAATCTTCCTCTCCCATCCATCAATAGAGACAGTGAAGTGGGCATCATCATTAGTCTCAATCGATGCCCTTTCCCACTTCATGTTTTGATAGAACCAGCGGACCATGTGCTCCGAAACATTGATTGTTGGCGGCTTCATTAGAAAATAGAGATTGAGAGTAGCAATGTACGCGAGTGAGACCGTGCACTCAGGCATTGCATGGAATGCCAGTAGATTGTACACATATTCCATTGAGATTTCCTTGGTTGCAAAATGACCTTTGAGTCATTCTCTAAAGATTCCTTGCGGTCGGGGAGGAAGTCTTGCAGAAGAAGATGATGCCATCACAGAGAATGTCAGGGGAATGTCAGAGAACTACGGAGGAGACTAGGAATGTTGGAGAGAATGAGGAATAGAAAGGACGTTCGGTCCTTAAATAAACACAGAGGCACCTCTTCACTCTTGGGTGCAATGTTTCACTTCAATCGAGGTGTATAGCTCAATCGATCGACCCTCTTGTTGAAAAGACGCGACATAAAGGCGTTTAAGAACACGTCACTTTAATTAATGTCGATGCATCGACCAAGATGGGTCGATTGATCGACACTAACATCCAGCGCTTCCCCAGGCGTTGGAATGGTACGTTAATAGGCGTACAAGAGGTCGATTAATCGACCATATAGGTCAATTGCTCGAGGACGGAGCATGCATCGTATGAAAACGACGTGATAGTAAATTTTCCTTGAAAACGTGTGACGCATCAGGTCGATCAATCAAGTGACAGCATCGATTGATCGACCGAATAAAATATCAGCCTGAAAAAGCGTGACAATAAATGTCACGAATGAATGTTGATTGATCGAGGAAAGCTCGATTGATCGACCTTTCGTCTCATTGTCGATCAATCGAAGTCTAAAGCTTGATTGATCGACCTACACTGTCCAAAATGTTTTTTTTTTTTAGGTTTTCGTAAGCTTGGGTTGCGTCTCAAGAAGCGCTAAATTTAGTGTCGCTAGCCCGACATTCCAAAATTTTTAATTTCGTCCCGATTGATTAGGATTGCCTAATGCAACCTCATCGAAATTTTTAATGATATTTTCTAAAAATGGTTTCACCTGTTGCCCATTGACTTGAAATTTACCCTCATTCTGAGGGTTATAGAGTTCAATTGCTCCATTCGAAAATATTTGATTGATCTGGAATGGACCGTTCCATATGGTTTTAAGCTTTCCCAGAAACAAATGAAGCCTTGAGTTATATAACAACACCTTCTGACCCATAGTGAATGATTTTCTTAAAATAAACTGATCATGGTCACGCTTCATGCGGTCTTTGTAAGATTTTGCACAGTCGTATGCATCTGTCCTTCGTCCAATTCAGCAATTTCTAAACTTCGCTTCTCACTCGCTTTTTTAAAATTAAAATTCAAAGACTTGATAGCCCAATAGGCCCGATGTTCTAACTCAACGGGTAGATGTCATCCTTTACCAAAGACCATCCTTAAAGGGGACATTCCAATGGGAGCTTTGAATTCTGTCCAATAAGCCCAAAGTGTGTCGTTCAATTTTAACGACCAATCTTTCCGATTAGGCTTTATCGTTTTCTCTAAAATGCGTTTTATCTCCCGATTTGAAACCTCAACTTGTCCACTTGTTTGAGGGTGGTACGGTGTAGCCACTTTGTGCATGATTTCGTACTTTTTTATTAGCTGAGTAAAAACTTTGTTACAAAAATGCATTCCACCATCGCTAATAATAGCACGTGGAGTATCGAATCTCGAAATTACCTCGTTCTTAAGGAATTCAACAACCACCTTGTGATCGTTAGTCTTGCAGGCAGTGCTTCGACCCATTTTGAAACATAATCTACTGCAACAAGGATATATGAATTCCCAAAAGAATTTAGGAATGGGCCCATGAAGTCTATTCCCCATACATCAAACACTTCAACCTCAAGATTTGGATTTAAGGGCATCATATTTCTCTTTGAGATTCTACCTAACATCTGACAGTTGATACATGACATACAATGTTGGTGACAGTCTTTGAAAATTGTCGGCCAATAGAATCCACATTGGAGGATCTTAGTAGCAGTCTTTCTTGAGCTGAAGTGTCTCCCACAGGACAATTCATGACAGAATGAAATAAATTTTGACTGCTCAGATTCTGGAATGTACCTTCTGATTATTTGATCGGTACAATATTTAAATAAGTACGAATCCTCGAAAAACTAGTGTTTTGCTCGTGCTAGAAAAACAACTTCTTCATTCTTATTCCAGTGTTATGGTACTTGATTTGTCACCAAATAGTTAATCAGATCAGCATACCATGGTGAATATTTGATAACAAATAATTATTCATCGGGGAAGTTTTCCAAGATCGGGGCTAGATCGTCAAAATTTTTAACAATAATTCAAGATAAATGGTTAGCCACCACATTTTCTGATCCCTTATCTATAATTTCCAGATCGAATTCTTGCAAAAGTAAAATCCATCGGATCAAACGGGCTTTTGCATCCTTCTTCGCAAAGAGGTAGCGAAGAATCACATGATCAGTAAACACCACAACTTTCAATCCCAACAAATAGGATCGAAATTTATCTAGCGCAAAGACTACAGTTAGGAGTTCCTTTTCTATGGTAGAATAATTTAATTGTGCATCATTCAGCGTGCGACTTGCATAGTAAATTACATGCGAAATTTTTTCCACCCTTTGTCCCAGTATTGCTCCTATTGCATAATCAGATGCGTCACACTTTATCTCAAACAGTAAATTTCAATCCGGAGATTGAATTATTGGGGCTTGAACAAGTTCAACTTTAATTACCTCAAAAGCTTTCAGGCATTTCTCATCAAAAAGGAATGGGACGTCTTTACCGAGTAAGTTGCATAGAGGTTTTGCAATCTTACTAAAGTCCTTGATAAATCGTCGGTAAAAATCGGCATGCCCAAGGAAAAACTTAATCTCCCTGACTGTTCTGGGTGGTGGAAGGTTTGAAATCAAATCTACTTTCGCCTTGTCCACCTCAATACCTTTGGATAAAACAATTGTCCAAGAACTATTCCACTCCGAACCATGAAATGACATTTCTCCCAATTCAAAACAAGGTTCTTTTCCTGACATCTTGCAAGAACTAGAGATAGGTTCTGTAGGCAATTATTAAAACTGTCCCCGTAAATTGAGAAGTCATCCATGAAGACTTTCAAAAATTTCTCCACCATGTTCGAAAATATACTCAGCATGCATCTTTGAAAGGTGGCTGGTATGTTGCAAAGCCCAAATGGCATTCGCCAGTAGGATAATTTTCCAAATAAACATGTGAACATTATTTTCTCCTGATCTTTAGGTGCTATGACTATCTGATTGTATCCAGAGTAGCCATGAAGGAAACAGTAGTATTGATATCCTGCCAGTCTTTCAAGCATTTGATCAATGAACAGGAGGGGGAAGTGATCCTTCCTTGTCATTGAATTCAACTTTCTATAGTCGATGCATACTCTCCAGCCATTCTAAATTTTTATTGGTATCAGTTCATTCTCTTCATTTTTTATCACAGTTACTCCAGAATTTTTAGGAACCACCTATGTTGGGCTTACCCATTTGCTGTCGAAAATAGGGTATATAATCCTAACATCAAGCAGCTTACTAACCTCCTTTCTCACAATGTCTTGCAATATTGGATTCAACCTACGTTGTGGTTCTCTAGAGGGTTTAGCGCTTACTTCCAAATGAATTCGGTGCATACTCACCGTTGGGCTAATACCCTTAATGTCCTTGATGGACCATCTAATTGCACTTTTGTGGTTTTGGAGTACTTCAATGAGCTATTCCTCTTTATCCTCATTCAATTTTACTGAAATGATCACTGGATCAGTTTCATCTCTGCCCAAGTATGTATATTTTAAATCGACAGGGAGAGACTTTAATTCCAGCTTCAATTTCTCTTCTTCTCTTGATTCTTCTTGATTTTCTTCCTCCTTAGCCTTATCTTTCAGTTTTCATTCACCGTCTCCCAAGAGTGGCGTTGTAATAGCCTGAAAAATCACGCTAAACTATGACCTCGGGATCCCTGCCCGATCGGTCATAGGTTTGACCAAATGGAAGTCCAACAGTTAGTATGTGGTGTAATGAACGGATGAGATGTGATAAATAGAATGCCTATGTGGTGTGTGTTGTGAAGGTGTAGTCGCATACACCTACCGCGGTGTATGTGCTCAACACACAAGTGAGGAAGAGGATAAAAGGGTTTAATAGCCCTAAAATCAAGAGTTTGGTTGTTGAAGGAGAGTAAAGAAGAGAGAGAGAGAGAGAAGTAAGAGAGGAGTTATTGCAACTGATTGGAGGGGGATTCAAGCGATAAAAGCCGGATTCAACCCGATTTGGATCATAGAGCTAAAGTTTGGAAACCCTAGCCTTCCAACCACTGGATTGAAATCAACTTGAGATCTATTCAAGGTAAAAAATTTTGTAAATAAAATGCATAGATTATAGGGGTTAAGTTGTGGTTGAATGTGGGTTAAATCATAGGATAATGGCTTAGAAAAATAGAGGAAAAAGTATGGAAGAAGATTGGGAAGAACAATGAAGGGTCGACACAATTTGATTAATCGAAATTGGTTTCGATTAATCGAAATTGGCGTGAAGTTGAAAAGTCGAAGACGATTTTGATTAATCGAATTGGAGTTCGATTAATCGAATTGGAGTTCGATTAATCGACTTTGGATTTCGATTAATCGACTGGGAACCTCCAGTGTACCCCAGGGGCTGGAGGAAATGACTTGTGGAAAATCGACTAATCGAAATGGGATTTCGATTAATCGATTTCAATTTTCGATTAATCGATTTGGGATCGATTAATCGATTTTTAGAACTCGACTACTCAAATCGAGAATCGACTTTATGGCGAGAACTTCGATTAATCGAATTAGGATTCGATTAATCGAATGAAAACTCGACTACTCAATTGAGAATCGACTTTGCGAAGCAGAGAATTTCGATTAATCAATTTACTTGATTAATCGATATGACCTCGATTAATCGATTTTGGAATTCGATTAATCGACTGAGATAAATTGTGTTGACTTTTGGGTTTGACTTTAAGATTCTTGGAGGGTCTTATACCTTCTTTATTGCATCCTTTGTGATGTGTTTCACCTGTTATGTGGTACCATAGGTGGTACGTGTGGACTAGTGCACAAGGAGCCACGTGGGACCTTGATGCAATGATCAAATGAAGACTTGAGGTAGGGAACACCTTGAACATGTACTTTATTTTACAAGAGCATGTATGTAGTGATATAGAATTCAATTCAAATGTTTATTTCTTAAGAAATTGTGAAAAGTGTGTGTGTGTGACATCCATAAGAGTAATCATAATGAGCCATCCCCAGGGGATGAAGAAGTAAAGAGATAAGAGCATCAGGTGTGATGCAAGTAAATGGATACATCCCAGGGATGTATCCAAGGATTGAATCATGTTTGATAGGGCCTAACTGATATAAGATAGCACATTTTCACGGTGAATAACTATATGTAAGGCACCGATATTTTTGTTATTTGAGGTTTGATAGGGTACCCCCCCGACGTGGCGGGATATCCACGACTGACACGGCAGGATATCCGTGACCGATACGGCGGCGAAACCGTAGGCCAGTGCGGAGGCTTATCCGTACATAGTAAGCACACCCCAGGGGTGTTGATTGAGACAAGTGAAACCCCGCCACCAATCCCCAGGGGAAAGGGGCTTGGGTACTATTTGTATTCCCAGGGAATACGGTTAAAACTGTCTATATAGATGACGATGATGGGTATCTCATCGGGGCTCGATGCTATATTGCTCGGGGATTACTTAAGTTGAAAGTTTAAGTTTTGCTTTAGGCCTTTTCAGGATCATTCATGAGTAAATGAAAACATATGTAATCAACGATAAAACGAAATGCTTTTAAGCTTGTTTCATCAATAATTGCATAGACACATCATGCATGGCATATCATGGAATATATGTGAGTCATAATTTATATGTTCAACTGTGTTTGTTCCCTATTGAGCTAGGATGTAGCTCACCCTATAGACTATACGTCGCAGGTCCACTACTAGCAGCTGCCGAGGCTTCAGGAGACGCTGACCCCGGTGAGTCGGACCTTGCGGCCGGTGACGAGTTGGAGCCACCTCCAGAGGACTTCTTCTAGAGGACTCCGTTGTGCCACTTTGAGAGATTTTTGGAGAGGTTTTTGTACGGCTTGGTATGTCAAGCCTTTATTTTGTTTAAAATCATGTATATGAGGAGTTGGGATTTCTCTTTTGGGACGAACCATCCGTGATGATTGCTATCATCGATGGTTCGGATCGGTTCTCCATTCATGTAGGGGTATGAGGGTAGAACTGTCTTTTGGGGAGTTAATTAATATAGATTTAAATTCCAAAATTTCGTTTATTATACTTTTTGATGCGTACTTAGCTAAAGCACGGTCAAGATGATCGTCTTGATCGGGTTTGAAGTGCGAAATCCGGTCATCCTGCGCGTTGAATGTAGCATCTCATTAACTTCGTAAATCACCTTATCCATATCAAAGTTTTTACCAAAATGTATGAGACACGCCTCCAACGGGTCCTCATATTCCGAAGCAAAAAATGCATTTTTCACAATACTGTCAATTATGCATACTTGTGCATGTTCCTCATCTTCAACAGGTTACCTTGCAATGTGAAAGATATTTAGCTCTACGATCATGTTCTCGAATGACAAATTCATTATCCCATTTCAACACTTAATTAATGCATTCAAAGTTACTAAGAAGGGTCTTCCTAAGATCACTGGAACATTATTTTTTAGCTTAGGAATAGGTTCGGTACCTAAGACAACAAAGTCAACTGGAAAGTAGAAAGTGTCTACTTTAATCAGGACATCCTCGACTACTCTCCTGGGAATCTTGATTGACCTATCAGCAAGTTGAAGGGTCATAGTTGTGGGCTTCAGTTCACCCAATTCGAGTTCCTTGTAAACAGAGTATGGCAACAGATTAACACTTGCTCCAAGGTCTAAAAGTGTTTGATCAATACGATTTTCTCCTATGATGATTGAAATTGTAGGACAACCAGGGTCCTTGTATTTAATCGAAAGTCTCGCTTGCAATACTGAACTTACCTGCTTTACTACGAAAGCTTTCTTCGAGATGTTAGTCTTCCTCTTGATCGTGACCAAGTCCTTTAAAAATTTTGCATATACTGGTACTTGCTGAATGGCGCATCTAGGAAGGGAATGTTGATTTTTAACTGCTTGAACATTTCAATTCTTCCTTCCTGATCGTGATTTTTCTTTGATCCTATTAGCCTTTGAGGATATGGGACTTTGGGCACAAGACTTCTTTCTCTCTCATTCTTTTCTTTAGTCTTTTTCTCTTGTTTCTCCTCTTCTTCAAATTCCTCGTTCATCTCAATTTTGTCCTCAAGTTTAGACTTCTCATCTTCTTCTGGCATTTTCACTTTGTTGTCAATATGTTTTCCAGATCTCAACGTTGTGATTGCTTTGATTTGTTGTTGACTTTCTTCCTATGATGAGGTCGAGGCCAGCTCGACAACCATCCGTCCTCTTGGGTTTAGAATTGGCTGATTGGAAAATGATCCTTTTTCTCTTTCACATAAGAGTATTACCAATTGACCAATTTGAGTTTCTATCATTGATATCGAAGAAGTATTTGATTAGATGAACTTCCACATATCCTCATTCGGAGGATATTGGTTCTGAGGATGACGTGGCGCAACGTTTCCTTGTTAATTATTGAATCCAGGAAGTGGGAAATTTTGTGTAAAACCAGGTTGACTCACAAATTGCTGTGTGGGTTGGTTTTGATGTCCTAACATTAGTTGTAAGAATTGATAATTCTGATTGGATTACCTGGGTTGCCCTTTTTTATTTTAATTTTGGTTTTGGTGAAATTGGTTTCCACCCCCATAGTGTTGGTGTTGGAATTGTCCTTAACCAAACTGTTGTTGTGGTCCTTGATTGAAATTTTGATTTGGATAAAAATTCATCCGTTGTCCTCTACCTTGAGGTTTTTGATTCTTTTGCTTCCATAAAAAGTTTTGATGATATTTCCAACTATTCGGATTATTTTTATTGAAAATATTTCCCTGATTTCGACCGTAAGTGTTCAATGCGTTCAATTGCTCACAAGGATCTTCTGAGTAATTCTATATTGAAGGGCAACCATCAGATGTGTGCATTGGACTTGCACAATATGAACATGGGTCTGGTTGTACATTCACAACACTCACGTTCTTCTTCAACTTCAATTCCTCAACTTGTTGAGTGAGGAAATCTATTTTTGCCATGAGATCAGGTGTCTCTTTCACCACATATAATCCTCCTTTCTTTATTGAGCTTCCTGCTTGATCTCGACTCTTGTTTGATTGATCTCAAGTTTTTGAAAAGTCCCATTGTTGTGAATCTTTCACCAACTTTTCCAAGAATTGATAGGATTCATTTTCCCTAAGTCTAAGGAATCCTCCACTGTTCATTGATTCGATTAAATGCCACTTAGCTTGATCTAGTCCGTTGTAAAAATATTGGACCAATCTCCATTTTGAGAATCCATGATGCGGACACTTCAATAAGATATCCATGAACCTATCCCAAGCTTCATAAAATCTCTCGTCATCTTCTTGTGTAAAGTCAATGATTTCACGTCTTAAGGAATTAGTCTTGGCCATGGGAAAGAATTTTGACAAAATTTTCTTAACCATCTAATCCCAGGTGGTTATGGATCCAGCTACTAAGAAATTTAACCAGGCTTTGGCCTTATCCTTTATGGAGAAAGGAAACAAACGTAATCTCATGGATTCTTCACTGAAATTCTGAGACACTGACGAACAGACTTCAACAAAGTCTTTAATGTGTTGGTACGGGTCTTCTCTATCCATGCCATAAAAAATTGGAAAGATTTTAATTACATTTGTACGTATCTCAAATCTGTCACCAGGTGTGGCAGGATATGTGATGCAAAAGAGGTGTTTGTAGTTATAGGAGCAAGCAACTCTCTTAGAGTTGGTTCCTCCTCATTTTTATGTGGGTGATCTTCACAACCGTTCATCTCGAACTAAATTAATGTTTCAATTCGGGTCTCTCGTCCGGCTCTGATCTGTTTTCGATTTGAGCGACAAGTTCGCTCGATCTTAGGATTGAAAGGTTCTAAAGAGTTCTCTCTAGAAGACCTTGTGTGCATACACAAGCTGCACAGATTTTACCGATTCCTGATTTGTTGTTTTTTTAAGTTTGATTGCTCGAGGGTTTAGGTCGATCGATCTATCAAAGACAGTCTTCGATTGATCAAGAGTTTAGGTCGATCAATCAAGAATTAAAATTTAAAATTTGAAATATATATATATATATATATATAAATATTTTAAGTTATAAAAATTAAAAGATTACGGAGGAAAAATTTGTGAATTTTTTTTGGAGTCGATTGATCGAGGGCTTAGGTCGATCGATCGATCACAATATTTTTTGAATTTTTCAATATCTTTTTTTTTAGTTTTTTAGTTGGTTCGATTATTCGAGTGGTTTGCTCGATTGATCGACACTCACAACTTTTCAAATTCTTTTTTTTTTTTTTTTCGAAACTAATGAAAATACTGACTTAAATCTATATAAATTTCTAAAATTAATTTTCTATTTCCTAAAAATTTGTAAATTTTCTATGCCCAATCCTCGGCAGCGGCGCCAAAAACTTGTGATTTTTAAGTGTGTGTTTTACTCACAAGTGCACAAATCAGTTTACAGATAGTGGATGCAAAGTACGAGATCGTTCCCACGAGGATTGATCAGAAAATGATAAACAAAAATAGCAATTAACCAAAAGAATAACCACAGATTTATCACAGTATCTTCTAAATTAAAAACTTGAGAATTTTAAGGATGAGATATGTACTAACAATAAATTGAAAGTTAAATCGATGATAAAAGATAAGGATTGGGATACTAAATCCTCCCATCGTAGGTTTATCATTAATGCAATACAAATCTGTGGATTAAGATGTGAGATCTTCAAAAGATATTTAAGAAGAAGCACCGGCTCCAAACACACGTGAGTTCTAGAGTACAGATCTGAGATCACGAAAATGTATGATTAACATCCCATGAGTGTATGATTAACACTCACACCTCAGACAATATTCAGAACTCAATCTCTAAGTAAATTCCAAACCACCGATCTAAGATCAAGGAGATGCATGATTAACATCCCATGAGTGTGTGATTAACACTCACACCTCAGATGGTAGTAAAACTTAACCCTGAGATGGGGAATAATTAGGATAAAAATATTATTACAAGGTTGAGATCATAGGGCATGATTAACTCCTAGATCTCAGATTGCAATCAGATCATATTCATGTCAATAATATCATTGGAGCCTTTAAAAGAATCTAACATCTCAACTACAAATTTGTATTAATATAAATGACTACCTCGAATGGGGTTCATCAGATCCCCATCCTTAATGGAGCTAGCCACACATAATGAAATTAATCAACATGATTAAAAGGTAAATCAACATAAATATTAAAATACCGTGCGGAGCTTTAACTAAATCCACAAAAAGATTTAATCCAAATCTGATACAATCCTTCTTCGAAAGTGCATAAAATGAAAACTACTTCAAATCTTACGCCTAGGAAATGAATGAATAAAACTGGAACAATCAGGACTGAATGCCCTAGAAAACTCAAAAGCAAAAGCAGAAAAATGCAAGCGGAGAAAATCCCTCTGAATCCCGAGATTTTTTCTTTTAATATCTTTCTGATTCGGAATTCAAATTTCAAAATTAGTCGATTGATCAAACAATTTGAATTTCGAATTTAAATTCTCCTTATTTTATCAATGCATCGACCAAAGGGGGTCGATTGATCGACGAAACCAAAATCTGGGCCCCAGCTATCCTTTGCTTTACTGTTCCGGTGTTTGATTGTTATTACATTCTTTTGTACTCCTTAATACATCCAATGACCAATTTCACCTGAAACTCAGAAAACTTCACAAATTCTATTAAATAGCCTTCATCGGATGGCCAAATGTAGGTCTTTAGGGGTGAAATATCATCATATTTCACTACTCATCAGTTTGCACGTCTCTCCTCTTTTCTTGGTGTTCCCTGCTTTGGGATTTTATTAACGCGATGGTTTCTCATTGGGATGTAAAAACCCATGTCTTTCACTTTGGGACCCGTGAGCTGACTCCGACACTTGAAGAACTCTCAGTTTTGTCAAGTTTGAGGTTACATCGTGGTCATGCTAAGGTGGTACCAAAACCAGGTTATGCCAAGACTGTACATGTGACTTTGGGCCCGAAGAGGAGTTAGTATGAGAAGAGCTTTGCCGGTGGGCCCACCAGGTGTTCGGTGAAATTCCTGAGAGAACTTTTCGGCGATGAAAGTTTGCAAAAATTACCGATCAGAAATGTTCATAATGTGAATGCTTTTGCTCTTTGCCTTCTCTCGGAGGTCCTCTTTTACACTGGGGGAGAGAGTTTCTCCCTTGCACTTTGCGACGAACTGGCGGAGCTCAGAGGGGGGTGTTTTGTGATGCATTTTGTGTTGGTCGAGCTTTATCATGGTCATGATGCCTTTACCTTAGGTAAGGTGGAGTGCTTTAGGGGATGCCCTGCTCTTCTTCAGGTCTGGCTTGGGGAGCATTTGGCCATTTTGAGATCCGTGGCCTGCTTTTATGTGGTTCGGGGGGAGATAGCTCATTGCTTTTTGGTCGATGTTCCAAGTTGCCTCAGGGGAATATATGTGAGGCACGTCTTTGGCTAGCTGAGGCTTAGCTGATATGGAGGCTTCTATGGCTTTATGGTACCTTCCCGATAGTCTTATCTAGGGATCATGAGGACATCACCCTTCTCGGCTTGACTGGTAATACTCATTACATCTGATCTTGGGTGCTACGCCAATTCGGCTATGTCCAGTAGGTGTCTGATGCAATGAGACCTCCCCTATGCAGCTTGATTTTCTCTCAGGGGTCTTATGGTGACTTGGATAGGATAGCTGCTCTTTGGAAAACACGTTAGTCGACGCATATGTGCAACCTGGAGTAAGGGACCTTCCTTTTGCCTTCTCCTGAGTATGAGTCTTGGCTACTATCTAGAGGCTTTTTGCTCACCAACTGGATCTGGCGAAGAGCAGCGATTCAGAGGGACCTTGGCTGAGGAAAGAGTTGACGCTCTAGACCCGGATTGAATTGTTGGTAGATGAGAAGCAGGTCTTGCATGAGCATTTAGAGAAATAGAAAAGTGGAGCTGATGTTGCTAAACCAGAGCCAAAGTTACAAAGTGTGAGATCCTTCGCCTGGAAGGGGCTCTGAGTGATGCTCTTGGTGCCACTGATGCTTCCCAGAAGCGATATAGGACCCTCCATGGTCGATGGATGGCTGACCGGAATGCTCTTGGATGCTCTGCGTGCACAGATCCGCATCTTGAAGTGCGAGTTAGGTCGTTGACCTGGTCCTGCGCACACTTTTTTGCACATATCAAACATCATAGGAAGGGGCATAAGAACCCCTGACATATATCTTTTTGGTATATATATATTGTTTTAGTTTCTTTTTCTAATTTGTAATGGGGGGAAGAGAGTGCCACACTGATTATCTTTTTGAGATGTGTTGCAAGAAAAATCTAGATGTGAAAATGGGAAAGGAAAATTTATTATCTTTTATAAGTATCATCTCCTTTTTTGTGTTACTTCTTTTTCCCAAATTTGCGAAGGGAGAAACAGGGCATCACACTAATTATTATTTTTTGAGATGCGGTGAAAGCAAAATCTAGACGTGAAAATGGGAAAGGAAAATTTATTTTCTTTTATAAGTATCACCTACTTCTTTCTTTTTGATGTCTCGACCACGAGACGAGGTGATGGGTCCCATTTGAGCATAGCCGAACCCGTTCATGCGGTCGGACCTGTGTAAGGTTTAGAGTCTTTATTAAGGCCAGAACGTCCATCCCTCTAGTTTGAATTAACCTTTTCTCGTTACCTTGGGTCATACGTTTGGTGCTGAAGTCTAAAGGTACACCTGATCAGGGCCTGATTTGAGTAAACATGAGTGGCCCAGTTGGTAACCAGATAATCTGAAAATATAACCAAAGGAGTAACTGATGATTTTTTTTTTTTTTTTTTTTTTCTTCTTTCAAAATATTTTTACTCACAGCGCCCAAGATGGGTTTTCGTCATGCCCATTATCGCCCTCTTTTTTACTCGTAGCGCTCTATCGGGTGTTCACTACATCCATGGGTATTACACTTTTACCTCAGACGCCTTTTCATGTTTTCACCTGGTTCACACAAGCTCGCTCTTTTTACCCGTGGCGTCCTTGCGGGTTTTCACCACGTCCTCTTTGCTTTGAGCTTGAATATTTATTTATTTTTCTTCTTTTTTTTTTTCAAAAACAACGGCTACGACATGGACGTCGATTCCATCATAGTCTGTGTTGTCTCTTAGCTTGGCTTTTGCTGGCTTAATAGATACTGTGACTGCTTGTAAACTCTAAAGAGGGCTTTCTTCAGGATGTTTCGTAGCCATGGGTTAGAAGGGATAGGTTAGAAATTTTGAAGACATTTTTGGGTTTAAAGGTTTTTCTTGATTGGGTTCTAGTTGCAGTAATACACTTCTTCCTTCGGGGATTTTTACTGTGCATGCCCCATAATTTTTCTCTCTTTTCTTTTCTTATTTTTTGTTCTTTTTGCTTTTTCAGACTCCTCTTTTTGGGATTTTACTTTTCTGATTTATTTTAGATTTTGATGATAACTCTTTTTTTATATTTTTTTGTATATACACTTTTTCTTTCTTTTTTTTTCTAGGGAGGGGTTTATGAAAGAAAGACTAATGGCTCAACAGGTGTAGCACAAGGTATGAGCAGTCACGCATCTATTTTTATAGATACTTACCTTGCTGCAGGAGACTAGGATTAGAATCGTCACACATATCTAACATTGATAGGTTCGAAAAAATATTCTCCGTTCATGGTGGCGAGGCAAAGAGCGTATCTAGGTAGTACTTCTCTGATGACGTAAAGTTCTTCCCAATTAGGCTTGAATTTTCCTCTCGGATCAGCGTGGAGAAAAGGGAAGATCTTCTTGAGTACAGTGTCACCCACTTTCGAATCTTAAACACAAACACGCTTATTATAAGCACGTGCGATCCTTTCTTGGTAGACTTGGGTGTGACACAAGGCTAGAAGCCTTTTCTCATCGAGGAGTGATCGATTTTAAATAAACCCTTGCAAGTGTACAAGATCTGTTCTAGTAAGGCAAGAACAAGGGTGTCGAACCCACAGGGAAATCTGAAATTTTAATCAATTCTTCCTAGAGATTTAGAAAATATCCCCGAGGAAGTACCAAGGGGCAGATTTAATTTTTACCAAAAATTAACACTTTTCTAATTGCAAGAAAGAAAATAAATTAATCTAAAAATTATGTAATGAGAAATCTAAGAACAAATTTTAAAAACAAGATCAAGGAATTTGCTATCCCAGATTTATACCCTTTTCTATTTTTAAACCCACAATTTTATTAACATCAAACACACCATCATTCTAAGAGAAACATGACTAGTAATTAAGCATGATCATTAACCCGGCATACCCTATCTAAAAACAATGACTCACCTAATCATGGGTATGAATCATGTGAAAAGCATAGCGTATCTCATGGTATTTTAGATCAAAACAATAAAAACATGATCACTACACTTTGAGAAAAACGATTTGATGATGAAATTATCAAACTATGGCATTAAACATAAAATATGGGTACTTATTTGGGGATCGCATCCTCCTTGATCTACAGCCTTTAGCCTCTCATCCTTGGTGCAAGATCTTCAATTTCATTCAAAACCATTCCCAAATTAAAGAGCAAAGAAGGTGTAAAATAAAATATGTTCTCGGAAAATCTCAACACAATTTTATTACTCTAAGAAAACCCTCTACAAAAGTCTCTCTTGGCAAATTATTACACAAATTTTCTCAGAATAAAAACTCCTCCTCTTCAAAAAGCTCTCCCCCTTTAAAAAGCCGTGGGCCTCTTATTTATAATAGCCGATTCAAACTAACCCTAGTTGCCTCAATCGATTGAGGCTTAGATCTCAATCGATTGAGGCTTAGATCTCAATCGATTGAACTTTGAATTTAACCTCCTTTAAGACACTTTTGCCTTTTTGTCTCAATCGATTGAAATTCATGTCTCAATCGATTGACACTAGTTGGAAGTAAATGCCCTTTTTGGTGAAATCTCCAATATGCCCTCAGCAGCAACATTCGCTAGGTTGGTTTTCTGCTCTTCGCGTGGTTGACTGGATAAGGAGACTTTCCTTGTCGCGAGGTTGATTGTACTTTAAGAACTCAGGTGCTCGCTGGGTTAGATTTTATGCGCTTCGCGGGGTTCAATATCTTTCTTTCCCTTGATGGAGTTTGATTCCTTCTGATTTGATTGCTTCTTTAATCCTTTTTGGCCATGGTCCTTGTGTAACCTCTAATTTCTTTCTTTTATGCACTTGGAAGATCCAAGGTTTAGGAACACCTGTTAACATCAAAACTTCACAACTGCCATCAAATACTTTCATCGAACTGCTAAGTGTAGGGTTTAAGGTATGAAATATAGTCATATTTCAGCACCGATCACACCCCCAAACTTACACTTTGCTAGTCCTCGAGCAAAGAGAATGATAAATATATAAAGTAAAATAAAACTGACACCCTAAAATTTAAATGCCACTTTCGTAGGGAACACGATTGCACTTAGCATGTGCAACAAGCCTTTAAACCCCTAGGTGATCCCTAGTGGAGGAGTTGTGTCTCCTGAGGGTTTACAGTGAAGTTACCCACAAACTTCCAAAAAAAAATTTCAAACCATCGGCAAAATTGAGTTTTCAAAACATGATTTTTTATAACATATATACCATTCAAAAACAAAAACATCATTAATTGGTTCAACATGTGAATCATCAATCTTAAATACCAATGTCATGTCAATCATGCTAGTATCCCTTCAAATTAATCTAATGCTCAAATTGTTAGATAACTCATTCATTCATGCTTAAACGTGAAGTGTGTGCATACCAAAACCAAGATTCATCCATCTTAGAACTAGTCCAAACGGAAAATCATCGGATCTCATGTCTCAACTCAATCCTCACTTTAGGTATACTCTAAATAAAATCACTCATGATGGGTAAGTTTCGCACATGTGAGAGATCAATACAAAACAAATCAAAAGGTCTCACATGATAAATGAAACACGATGTAATCAATGAACAAAAAAATAGATCTCATAAGAGATACTTGAATATCCTAAGCATGTCATATCAAGTGTCATAGGTATCACATATTTACTCTCCACAAGGCAGTTACCAATGCAAGATCAGATCATGAAGGTCTTTTGTAGGGTTGTAATGGGGCTCAGGAAAGGGTAAGAAAGAAAGGAAATTTAGATTCAAAATTTCTGAGAAATCAGAAAAGGTACTAACTTTTTCTTTCTATTGCTCTTCTTTTTCTTTTCTAATTTCTCACCATTTTTTTTTTTCAATATTTTTCTTTTCTCACTCTTTCTTCTTCTTTTGAATTTCTTTTCTTAATGGTACCTCACATTTTCATTCTTTGTCAAATTTCTTTTCTCCCCTTTTTTTTTTTTTTTTTTTTTTTTTGCCATACACTCTCAGTAAACACCACAACTCGGTATCCCTCCACTTACTCTCTTTTCACTCATTTTCATCCCTCGTTCCCAACGTCTCGTAAATAAGAAGGTAAAGTGAATTTTCAAATGGTAAAGGGTTAAAGGTTAATGTGGCTTATCAAAGAATGTATAAAGGTAAATTTTTCAATAGGCTCAAAGGGATACTAGAAGGATAAATTTATATGAGGTGGGACATTTTAAGCACAAACGAGCCAAAGATGGCCTTCAATCATATCCTTAAAAGATGGTAATCTTGCCTATTTGTCTTGAGTAGATATACAGTACATTCTAACACAATAATATGAATTTGATTTCATGCAAAGTCACAAGCCAAAATAAAATGTATGAGATTATGCAAAATAATTCGTATTCAAAGAAAACTCCGAGTTTATGTATTCACTCATCAATGACGGGAAATTAGCTCTTAAGCTCACGGTTTAGCCTCCACTAAGAACCTACGATCCAACGTTTAAAATAATTCATCGATTTCTAAATCTTAGCTTGGTATAAGTGCACAAATTCTAAGCATGAATTTCAAAGTCATCCACAAATTATCACATTAAGCTTCATTATCCTAGATACAAGTAATCAAAATATGCCATCAATATTCTCAAAATTAAATTCTCATGCATCATCAACTAAAGTTTGAAAACTACTGCAAAGTAAATCATGTATGATGGTTAAAATTGTTTATTTATTATTATTATTATTTATTTTTATTTTTTTTAATACATAACACAAGATAGATAACCATACCCCCAAACCTAAGAATGACAATGTCCTCATTGTTTGAAATAAGTAGGCACCCTCAAAGCACATTGAAAAGTACCTCACACAAAGATCAAAAGAGAATATATGCATCAAATTAGAACATGACCAAAAATAGATTGAAGGTAATGTGGCTATATGTATTTGGAAAGTAAAACAACCTAAACTAAACTAAAACTAAATTCTAGAACTAATAAAACAAAAAGGAAAACAAAATAAGTAAAACACACCTGGGTGCCTCCCAGAAGTTACTGAGTTTACATGTCGATACCGACCTTCAAAGGATCAATCCTCAGATCACGGAGGTGCATCGCCTTCAATCTTAAATCGGGTGACCGCCCAAACATTGGTTTGAGTCTTTGCCCATTAACTTTACAAATACGATTGTCAGCAAGGCTCTGAATTTCAATGGCACCATGCGCACTAATGGACACTACCTGAAATGGGCCTTCCCATCGAGATTTTAATTTTCCCGGGTGGAGCTTCAGTCGGGAATTGAATAACCAAACTTTTTGGCCAACGTGAAATTCTTTTCGAGAAATGGACGCATCATGCGACTTTTGTACCTTTCCTTGTACATCTTCAATTCTCATACGCCAGAGCGTAATTCCTCCAATTCATTCAATTGCAATCGGCGATGCGACCCGGCTGCTTGCATGTCAGAATTAAATCGTTTTATCGCCCAGAATGCTTTATGCTCCAATTCGACAGGAAGATGGCACGCTTTCCCGTAAACAATTCGAAAGGGAGACATTCCAATCGGAGTCTTGAATGCGGTCCGATAGGCCCACAACGCCTCTGAGAGCCGGTTTGACCAATCTTTTCTATCCGGTCGGACCGTTTTTTCTAGAATTCGCTTAATTTCCCGATTAGACACTTCCACCTGACCACTAGTCTGTGGATGGTACGGCGTAGCAACTTTGTGAGTGACGCCGTACTTCTTCATTAAGGTGGCAAAATGGTTATTACAAAAATGCGAACCGCCATCGCTGATGATTGCTCTTGGAATCCCGAATCGGTTAAACACATTTTCTCTGAGGAATTTGACCACAACCTTATGATCATTCGATCGGGTTGCCACAGCTTCTATCCATTTCGAGACATAATCAACAGCCACTAGAATATATGAAAACCCAAAGGATGGGGGGAAAGGACCCATAAAGTCAATCCCCCAAACATCAAAAATTTCAACAATCAGAATTGGATTAAGGGGCATCATATTCCGTTTTGAAATATTGCCAAGCTGTTGACATCGTCGGCATTCCTTGCAAAATTGAGCAGCATCACGAAAGATGGAGTGCCAGTAGAATCCGCTTTGAAGGATTTTCTGGGCGGTCTTCTGTCCTCCGAAATGGCCGCCACAGGCCCCAGCATGACACAAGTGTAGGACGCTCATTTGCTCCTCTTCGGGTACACATCTCCTGATGATCTGATCTGAGCAGAATTTGAACAGACACGGTTCATCCCAAAAATAGTATTGTATTTGGGAGAAAAAGAGATTCTTATCATTCTTACCCCACTCAGTGGGGATTTTGCCAATAACCAGATAATTCACAATGTTCGCAAACCATGGAACCTTTGCACAAGCTACATCAATTGCTAGCAAATGTTCATCCGGAAACGTGTCACGGATGGTCTCAGGTATTGCAGATTCTTCAGGTAGAATTCTCGACAAATGATCAGCCACCACGTTCTCAACCCCCTTCTTATCTTTAATCTCGAAATTGAACTCTTGGAGCAGAAGGATCCAACGGATTAATCTTGGTTTAGTATCCTTCTTTGCTAGAAGATATTTCAGAGCGGAATGGTCTGAAAAGACCACTATTTTCGATCCAAGCAAATAGGAACGAAACTTGTCCAGAGCATACACCACAGCTAATAATTCTTTCTCGGTGGTGGTGTGATTGAGTTGGGCATCAATTAATGACTTGCTAGCATAATAAATTACATGAGGTAATTTATTCACCCTCTGCCCTAGGACAGCTCCAATTGCGTAATCAGATGCATCACACATGAGTTCGAATGGGAGAGAATAATCCGTATTTGGATGATTGGTGCATTGGATAAGAGCTCTCATTTCAAAAATGCTTGCATGGTCCTCGAAATTCAAACGCAACATCTTTGCCAAGCAAGGTGCACAATGGTTTAGCCACCTTGCTGAAATCCTTAATGAACCTTCTATAAAATCCTGCATGACCCAAAAATGATCGAATTTGTCGAACACTGTTGGGTGGTGGCAAGTTAGCAATTAGATCAACTTTTGCTCTATCCACCTCGATTCCTTTCTGTGAAACAATGTGCCCCAGAACAATCCCTTGTTTAACCATAAAATGGCTCTTCTCCCAGCTAAGAACAAGTTTGGAGTCAACACAACGTTGCAGCACTTGTGAAAGATGATTCAAACAAGAATCAAAGGTTCTCCCAAAAACCGAGAAGTCGTCCATGAATACTTCAATGAATTTGTCGATCATATATGAAAATATGGCCAACATACACCGTTGAAATATGGCCGGGGCATTACATAGGCCGAATGGCATCCTGCGGTATGCAAACGTACCATAAGGGCATGTGAACGTTGTCTTTTCTTGATCATTTGGGTGAGCAGCACTGATTGTATCCCGAATACCCATCAAGAAAACTGTAAAACTCTTGCCCAGCTAACTTCTCAAGGATTTGATCAATGAACGGAAGGGAAAAATGATCCTTTCTGATGGCGGTGTTTAATTTCCGATAGTCAATGCAGACACGCCATCCAGTAGTTTCTCGAGTGGGGACCAATTCTCCTTCAGCAGTTTCCTTCACAGTGATCCCGGACTTTTTCGGAACAATTTGGACTGGACTAACCCATTCACTATCAGAAATCGGATAGATGATTCCAGCATCAAGGAGTTTAATGACTTCTTTTAGAACGACTTCTTGCATGTTTGGATTAAGTCGCCTCTGTGGTTCCCTTGAAGGTTTACTCTCATCTTCCAAATGTATTTTATGCATACATACCGATGGGTCAATCCCTTTGAGATCATTGAAAGTCCAACCGATAGCTTCCTTGTGCTCTTTCAGCACCTTCAACAACTCTTTTTCTTGTTCTGCCGACAACGTGGATGAGATTATTACTGGAAGTGTTTCACGAGGTCCCAGAAATGCATATTTAAGGGACTCTGGCAATTGTTTCAATTCCACAATTGGTGGCTGCTCAAGTGATGGAGGCAGCACTTCCTTCACCTCAACAGGTAAGGATTCTATCGCAGGCACACTCGCATCTAAGTGATCATCCTGACATGATGAGCTAGACTCTATCTCGTCGGACTGCTTCTCTTCCGATCCTTTCTCTTCATAGATGGCCAACAAAGCATTTTCAAATTCCTCTTTGGTAAGCATTGAAGGTAATGCCTCATCCACCACTTCATCTATCTGATCGATGTAAAAACATTCGACCTCATCCTCGTTTGGGAAATGGTTCATCGCATGGAAGATATTCAATCGAACCTTCATGTTTCCAAAAGAAACGTCCATGACTCCCGTTCGACAATTAATGCAAGCGTTGGCAGTAGCGAGAAACGGACGTCCAAGGATGATGGGGACTTGATTAAGTGACTTAACAGGTGTGTCCATGTCCAAAACAACAAAATCCACTGGAAAGACAAACTTATCTATTCCAACCAAGACATCCTCAATAACGCCCCTCCGTCGTCTTTCCACGATCTATCGCGATTGCAGTGTGACCGTTGTGGGTCTCAATTCACCCAGCCCGAGTTTCTCGTACAATGAATATGGGATTAAATTAACACTGGCTCCCAAATCCAATAACGCTTTCCCAACTGGTTGCCCACCAATGACACATGGAACAGTAGGAACTCCAGGGTCTTTTAGTTTTTGTGGGGTTTCCAATTGCAATATGGAACTGACTTGATTAGTCAAGAACACTTTCCTCGAAACATGATTACGTGCCTTTCTCTTCCGAGTGCATAAATCTTTGAAAAACTTTGCATACTCAGGCACTTGCTTGATCGTTTCAAGCAATGGAAGGTTTATCTTTACTTGCTTAAATGTTTCGAAAATATCTTTCATTTTTGTTGGTCCCTTTCCCATTCTTGATGGAGGAGTTAGGCATTGAGGAAATGGTGCCTTTGGGACACAAGGTGCGGGTTCCCCTTCTGAATCTTCGTCTTGTCCTTGTTGGACAGTTGAGGGAGACTCATCCTCTATCACCTTTTCTTTTCCCTTCTCTCTTCTTTTCTCTTCCTCTTTCTCTTTTCTTTTCTCTTTCTCCGCTCTTCTCGCTGACTCTTTCTCTTTCTCTGCTTCCTGCTCTTTGTCTGCTTCACTTTCGTCCTCTGCTTCCACAGGCATTTCCACTTGATTATAAACTTCCCGTCCACTTCTCAACACAGTAACAGCTTTCAACTGTTGACTATTTAATGGTCCTTCATCAGATGATGCTTGGTTGCGAGGATTGTTGATGGGTTGGCTGGGAAGCTTACCCTCCTCTCGTCGACTCAGTTGATTTGCCAATTGACTGACTTGGTCGATTATCATCTGTTGAAAAGATTGCATCTGCATCACCTTTTCTTCCGGATCGTAATCCTTTGAAGTGCTTGTATGAGATTGATTAGGATTCTGATTGAAATTCTGATTTTTCCGGAAATCAGAATTGGGATGAGAATATGGAGCATTCTGCTGAAAGTTAGAATTCTGGTGAAAATTAGAATTCTGCTGAAAATTCTATTGTGGACGGAAATTTTGCTGAAAATTTTGTGGAACCACTTGTTGTCCACTCATAGGATTGGCTCGGTATTCTTTGGTTGACTGACGGTTTGGTTTGATCCACCCCATCCTAAGTTGGGGTGATTTTTCCACTGGGTTGTAGGTATTTGAGTACATGTTTCTACCTTGTCAGATAAGATTGAGTGACATTTATCCGCTCCGGAAGAGTAGATTCATCGAGAAGGAATGTCAAGGTAGTTGGACACTCATTAGCCATATGACACGGGTGTTCACAAATTGAGCATTGACAGAACTTTAGCTTGCTTGGTTGCATAACAACATGTTCATCTGTTTGAATGACATATCAACCTTGGTTGATAGATAGTTATTATTGTTGACCTCATACAATCCGTCTTTGGTCAACACATGAGATTTAGGTGCTAAGTCCAAAGTGGTTAGTGTCTCACTTTGTATCGAGGTTTGATACAATTTCAAACAATGCCCACAACTCATCGGCCCCTTTCGTGGCACAAGATCCACCGCAAGATGCATCAACCATGCGTCTTTCTTAGAATCACCATTGTAGAAACTTTGGACTTGTTGCCACCTTGGAACGTGATGGTTAGGGCAACTTCGATCAACTCCTTAAAACGCTCCCAACATTCATGGAATGTCTCAGAGGTTGTTGGGAAAAGAAAAGGATCTTTGACGCATCTCTATGGCTTTAGTCATGGGAAAATACTTTTGAGGAACCGACGATGTAGCTCGCCCAACTCGAATAGATTGCGGTTCTAAAGAATAGAACCAAGTTTTGCCTTGCCTCTTAAAGAGAACGGAAAGAGTGAGACTCGCTATCTCATCGATAACATTGTGGACTCACGAACATTTTGCATACCCAGTGAACTCGTTCGGATGAGCGTCGCGGATTTTCGTTTGCCAAACCATGGAATATTGGTAGCATTTGAATCATCGATTTGAATTCATAATGATTCCCTGGAATGGGAGCATGCATGATACACTCCTGATCCTCGTAAAAACCAGGATCATTATAGTATTCAAGTGTTCTAGGTCCCTCATAGTAATTATTGTTCCCATTATTTCCATTATTTACATTGTTGCCATTCTGGTTGTTGTTTTCATTCATTTCTTGCTCTTGATCAGCCATGGTATCGTGAGGATGATCGATTCCTTTGGATTCTACGATTGTCTCGCAAAGATCGTTCGATCTCCGGATTAAACGGTAGCAAATGTGGGTGATGAGAACGAGTAAAGCTCATACACCACACCCACAATCAAAGGTTTGAAGAACCCAAAATAAGTCCTCAAGCAGACTCAATCGATTGAGACAGTGGTCTCAATAGATTGACAGAAGCACATAAAATTTCACACAAATGACTTGTCAGTCAATCGATTGAGGGGATGCTCTCAATCGATTGAGGTTCCAAGAGTCAGAAAGCACACAGAATATCAGAAAAAGACTTTGTCAGTCAATCGATTGAGAGGCTTCTCTCAATCGATTGAGGTTCAAAGATTAAAACACACAAGAGTTCTGTCAATTGATTGACATAGGAATGTCAATCGATTGAGAAAAGAGTAGAGAGCACACAGAAAGTAGCTCAGTATCAATCGATTGAGAAAGGAGCTTCAATCGATTGAATGCTGCTATGAACAGAGAGCAAAGTAAGAAGAAAAAGGAAAGAAAACCACTCAGGAAATTTATTTTTTTTTAATTATTATTATTATTTATTTTTTTTATTATTTTGTTTTTTTTTTTTTTTTTTAATTTTTTAAATTTTTTTTTTTTTTTTTTTTTTTTAAATTAAAATTCAGAAAAATAAAAATAAAATCTAAATTCGAAAATTAGAAATTAGAAATTAAAAACCTAGAAAATCTTTCCTAAAAGAAAACTTCTAAACTAAGAATATAAATTTCTTAAAAATATAAATTTCCTAAAAAAAAAATGAATAACCAATTTTTAGAAAATCCTAAAATTTCTAAAAGTGGAAAATAATAAAAAAAAAAAAAGAAAAACTTCTAAACTAAGAACTTCTAAAAACCTAAACTTCCTAAAGAATATCACAAAATCTAATCTAAGAAAGAAAATTAGGGAAAGAAATTTTTTTTTTTATTTTTATTATTTTCAAGTTTGTCAATCGATTGACAGAGTTGAGTCAATCGATTGAGGCACAATTATTGCCAAAAACACACAACCTCAATCGATTGAGAAATAAGTCTCAATCGATTGACTGTTATAAAAACAAAAAAAATCTCTAATCGGAATTTACTCAAAATTTTGCCGATTTCCCAAGAAGCGCCAAAAAACTTGATCGATTTTAAATAAACCCTTGCAAGTGTACAAGATCTAGTAAGGCAAGAACAAGGGTGTCGAACCCAGGAAATCTGAAATTTTAATCAATCTTCCTAGAGATTTAGAAAATATCCCAGGAAGTACCATAATGATTTAATTTTACCAAAATTAACACTTTTCTAATTGCAAGAAAGAAAATAAATTAATCTAAAAATTATGTAATGAGAAATCTAAGAACAAATTTTAAAAACAAGATCAAGGAATTTGCTATCCCAGATTTATACCCTTTTCTATTTTTAAACCCACAATTTTATTAACATCAAACACACCATCATTCTAAGAGAAACATGACTAGTAATTAAGCATGATCATTAACCCGGCATACCCTATCTAAAAACAATGACTCAGCCTAATCGCGGTATGAATCATGTGAAAAGCATAGCGTATCTCATGGTATTTTAGATCAAAACAATAAAAACATGATCACTACACTTTGAGAAAAACGATTTGATGATGAAATTATCAAACTATGGCATTAAACATAAAATATGGGTACTTATCTGGGGATCGCATCCTCCTTGATCTGACCTTTAGCCTCTCATCCTTGGTGCAAGATCTTCAATTTCATTCAAAACCATTCCCAAATTAAAGAGCAAAGAAGGTGTAAAATAAAATATGTTCTCGGAAAATCTCAACACAATTTTATTACTCTAAGAAAACCCTCTACAAAAGTCTCTCTTGGCAAATTATTACACAAATTTTCTCAGAATAAAAACTCCTCCTCTTCAAAAAGCTCTCACCCTTTAAAAAGCCGTGGGCCTCTTATTTATAATAGCCGATTCAAACTAACCCTAGTTGCCTCAATCGATTGAGGCTTAGATCTCAATCGATTGAACTTTGAATAATTGCTTCAATCGATTGAGGCTTAGATCTCAATCGATTGAACTTTGAATTTAACCTCCTTTAAGACACTTTTGCCTTTTTGTCTCAATCGATTGAAATTCATGTCTCAATCGATTGACACTAGTTGGAAGTAAATGCCCTTTTTGGTGAAATCTCCAATATGCCCTCAGCAGCAACAGTCGTTGGGTTAGATTTTATGCGCTTCGCGGGGTTCAATATCTTTCTTTCCCTTGATGGAGTTTGATTCCCTTCACAGATTTCAGTGCTTCTTTAAACCTTTTTGTCCATAGTTCTTTTGTAACCTCTAATTTCTTTCTTTTATGCACTTGGAAGATCCAAGGTTTAGGAACACCTGTTAACATCAAAACTTCACAACTGCCATCAAATACTTTCATCGAACTGCTAAGTGTAGGGTTTAAGGTATGAAATATAGTCATATTTCAGCACCGATCAAGGAGGTTCAGCTGTTCAAAACGGGATCTCTCTCTCTCTCTCAGCTTCGGGTAGGTTAGTCTCGATGAGGATACGGAAGGAGGGTGCTTCGACCTCAACTGGTAACATGACCTATGTTCCATACACAAGAGAAAAAAGTAGCATCTCGCTCCAGTCTCAGTATGTGACAACCATCTTCTTGAGGATTCGGACAACTGTCTTGTTGGAAGCCTCTACGACTCCGTTGGTTTGCAGTCAATATAGTGAAGAGTGGTGATGTTTGATCTTGTATTGATCACATAGGGCTTTGATGCACTTGTTCGAAAAGTTAGTACTGTTGTCCGTGATGATGTCTTTGGGCATGCCGAACTGACAAACAATGTTGCTTTTGATGAACTTCTCAACATGATTGTCCATGATGTTGGCGTAGGATGTTGCCTCTACCCATTTGGTGAAGTACTCAATGGCGATGATGATGAACTGATGCCCGTTTGAAGCCTTAGGATTGACCTTTTCGATGACGGCGAGGCCCCATGTGGCAAATGGCCATGGGATTTTCATTCTGTGTAGATCTATGGTTGGAGCATGTATCAGACTGGAGTGTTGTTGACATTTGTAGTACTTTTGAACATGCTTGCAACAGTCAGTTTCTATGGTAGTCCAGAAATACCTTTGTTGTAAGATCTTTTTGGCGAGCATGTGCCCATTGACGTGAGCCCCGCATACTCCCTTATGGATCTCTTTCATGATGTTGGCTGCCTCGCTTTCTATTAGGCATCAGAGCAAGATATTGTTATATGATCGCTTGTAGAGACACTCACCGCAGACGATGTAATTTTCTGCCAAACGTGGGATAGTTCGTCTGTCCGTCTTAGATGTGCCTTCCAAAAAATCTTGAGTTTCGAGGAAATTCTTTATATCTAAGAACCATGGAGGCTCATCATCTAACCTCGTGGATCCCTCAATCTGGAGGCAACAAACAGGCTCGTTCCTTTGTTTGATCATGATCGATTTCATTTCGACGCCATCGGGAATCTCAACCATTGATTCCAAGGTGGCCAGTATGACGGCAAAACCATTTCTAAATCATGGTATGCAAGAGAACGTAACATCATCGAAGCATGCTATCAGATCCTCGAGAAGTTCATGGTATGGGATTAGCTTTTCATCTTTCGTGTTCCAATATCCATTTGTCTAGCATATGATCAGCTGTGAGTCGCCAAACACCCTAAGATGGGTTATGTTCAGGTTGAGAGCTGCCTATAGTCCAGCTGCGCAAGCTTCGTATTCAGCCATATTATTGGTGCAGGAGAAATTGAGTTTGATGGAGACCAGTACGTGGGACCCTTTTGGCAAAATTAGAATGGCGCCGACTCCTTGTCCTTCGAAATTTGATGCCCCATCAAAGTGCATTACCCAGGACTCCTCTATCTCCTCTGTGTCATCTTCTGTCATGAATAAGATGTTCTCATCAGGAAACTCGATTCTCAGAGGTTTGTAGTCATCATCAAGAAACTCGGTCTCATCATGTTGCCCTAAGACACATCCCATTGAAACTTCCGTTGTTGAGAGGAACATCATAGTGGTCTCCCGGGTAGTGGTGGTACTAAAATTGGAGGTTTAAGGAGATAACTTTTGATTTGATTGAATGCTGCCTGGCAGTTATCGTTCCACTCAACTAGTGAATCTTTCCTTAATAGTTTGAAAATCAACGTGCCTATAGGAGTTAACTGTGCAATGAACTGACTGATATACTGTATTCTGCCTAGGAAGCCTCTGACTTCTTTCTCGATCGATGGTAGTGGCATTTCAACGATAGCTTTTACCTTGATTGGGTCAACCTCGATGCCTCTTCGGCAGACGATGATGCCCAACAGCTTTCCTGACATGGCACCGAATGCACATTTTTGAGGATTCAGACGCAACATCTATTTTCTCAGCCTCTCAAACAAGAGGTTCACCAGATGATCACCTCTCTCCTATGACTTGACTATCATGTCGTCGACATACACCTCAATTTCTTGGTGCATCATTTCGTGAAACAGTGCTGTTATCATCCTCTGATATGTTGCCTCAGCATTTTTTAACCCGAAAGGCATGACTCGATAGTAGAAAGTTCCCCATGGAGTGATGAACGTTGTTTTCTCTTGGTCTACTTCTGCCATCTTGATCTAATTGTATCCAAAGAATTCATCCATGAACGAGAGCATCCCATGCCTAGTAGTGTTATTGACCAAGATGCCAATGTGTGGCAATGGGAAGTCGTCTTTCGGGCTCGCCTTTTTAAGATTTCTAAAGTCGATGCACATGCGAACCTTTCCATCTTTCTTTGGTATTGGGACTATGTTGCTAGCCACTACGAGTATTTGGAGACCATGAGAAATCTGACATCGTACTGTTTAATGACTTCATCTTTCACTTTCAACATCCACTATGGTCGAAGTTGTCTAAACTTTTGCTTGACTGACTAAACGTCGGGATATAGGGCAGCTCATGCTCGACCAAATCGGTATCCAAACTAGGCATATCCTCGCATGACCATGCAAAAAAGTCTTGGTATGACCGAAGGAAATCAATTATGATTTTTCTTTCTTTGGAAGATAGCGACGTTCTAATTTTAGTGATTCTTGGAACCTCCTCGGTACCCATATTAACATCTTCAGTTTCTTCAACGATCGGGATAGGGTCATACTCAAAACCGGGTTACAGTTCAAGGAGCTCATTGGGAAGCTCCTCAATAAAGTCTTCGCCATCTAGATCCGTGACTCCTACCTCTCCTTGCATTTCTACAGGAAAGAGGTCAACTTCACATCGGGCGAACTCTTCAATTAATGCATCATTTTTCTTAATTTTTTCGAGAATTTTAAGAGATAATATTTTTGAATTTTTTTATATTTTTTCTATTTTTTTATGGTTTTTCTTTTCTTTGGAGATGGGACATTGACAAAGTGGGTCTCTATATACACATGGTATTGCCTGCCAAGGGCTCACCTCACTTTTTATAGGTTATTTTTTTTG
The DNA here is from genome assembly GCA_021018995.1 of Chloranthus sessilifolius. Lineage (NCBI taxonomy): Eukaryota > Viridiplantae > Streptophyta > Magnoliopsida > Chloranthales > Chloranthaceae > Chloranthus > Chloranthus sessilifolius. The sequence goes on along the minus strand of CM037597.1, from coordinate 22,565,855 downwards.
GGAAGCGAGTGCCGAATTTTAAGCCACTTGAAGCTTCCAGAGTTAGGGGCATTGACGCCCAATTCCTTACCTGAGATGCCGCACCTTTACCTGGTTGAGTGAAGGATGGTGATTGAGATAGCTTTTGAGGGTCAGCCTCCATCATGTTTATCATTAGTTCATCTTGAACCTGATCCTCAAAGGGTAACACGGGCTTGGAATGGTTCAGGATGGGTGGCTGTAAAGGTATGGGTATCCCCTCTTCAAAAAGGGACAGGGAGGCCAGGTCTATTTTAATATCAGGTGTGATTGGGGATTGGTTGGGTGGATAACGGCCGCCGGTTTGTGTGAGGTCAGCTGTGTTGCCTCATTTTGGTCTATTTTTATGACCCCCGCGCTCACGAACATGCTTCGAATGTGAGGTCGCGATCGGGGTTCATCTTCTAGGTCTATCCCCCTGACTTTGGCTGCAGCGATGGTTCGAGCCTTCTCTTTGGCCTCTTGAACCTCTTCTTTGGTAGGCTTGTAGCCTAAGCCAAATCTGACTCATTGTCCACCCTTTGCTCAAACTGGGTCCCTCTTGCCTTGCAATCGAGGGCCCAAACCTTTACCTCTCTGGTAACTCCATTTGGAGCATCCCTACAACTGCGATCATTCCCCCTCTGGTCCTTATGGTGACTCCTTTGAGGGGTTCGGGGATTACCGCTGACACATCATACTGAAAGTTGTGGAAATTTGTGTCTTTAGTTGTGTGGGGAACATCCAACACTTTAAGGTTCTCGATGTTGTGTGTGACCTTTTCTCCTTCTTCCTTTCCTTCACCCAGAATGGTGATGACCTTTTGATTTGATACGAATATGAGCTTTTGGTGTAAGGTGGAAGGTATTGCCCAGATTTCGTGCAACCATAGGCGTCTCAGCAATAGATTGAAAGTGGATTTGATGTCCATAACTTGGAATGGGATGGAGAAGGTTATTGGCCCAACAGTGAGCTCCAACTCGACTTCTCCTACTCCTTGTGTTACTGAATCGCCTCACGCTTGTTCTAGTTGGCTTGAAGGTGGAGGGATCCACCCCTATCTTGGTTACGGTTCTTAGGGGCGCACACATTTAATGTTAACCTGTTGTCTATCAATATTAACGGGATCACCAAGTGTCCTACGTCTACTGTGATGTTGAGGGGTTTGGAATGAAGGTTTTTCTCACACGAAAGATCGGTGTCTGAGAAAGAGATGGTGCGTCTTTCAAAGCTCCCATTAAAGCTTGGTAATGGAGTGGAGACGTCATTAGTAGGTCCCAAACGGTGATGTGAGTTGGCATTCTTTTAAACTGTGTTTCTAGCGCGTATTCTCGGCTCATTTTTTCAAATGGGTGCATTGCTGGGGGTTCCTTTTTCTCTTCTAGTTGGGTTGGTACTAATACCTTGGGCTGCTTGGAGATCCTCCCGGACCGTGTAATGAAATCAACTGCCCCTTCTCTGTTGCTGCCCACATTGACGGCTATCTGATTGTAATTGAGCAGGATCTAGTGGGAGTCATAAGTCGGCCCTGAGATCTGAAATGGGTTAAATAGGGGTATCGGCCGATCTCAGATCAATGGTACCAAACAGGTGGATAAGACCTGATTAACTTCCACTAGAGGTGGATAGGTTGGAGGAGTGGCAAAAGTAAGCCAAATGGGCTCTATAGGAATTGTGGATAACTACATTAGTGGTAATGTGGCGGAGTGAGGCCAATGGTAGCTAATCGGTGCCGGAGTGGGGAAAGGGGAAAGACTGGGCATCAAGTAATTGGTAGAGGTTGCTATTGTATATGGTTGACAGGGAGATACACTAGATTGGACATAATCGATAGGAGCTAGTGCTGGGAAATACATCCTTAGATCTAAGGGTTTCGCTTGGGGTGTTGGATTGGGGAAGTAATCAGCCAAGTTTAAGGGCTCGATTACTCCTATGTTCCCATCTTCATGATTTCCTTGCCTTGGTGCGATGAAGTCTCCCTGACACTGAAATATTCTGACGGATCAAACTCCTCCTCGTCTTCTTCTATCATACTGATGAGCCTCAGGCCCGTTCCTCCTGGTGGATGCGGCGGTGACAGAACCTAATGAATGCTTGCATGTTGATTTGCCGGGGGAGGTGCTAGAGGGATGATTTTCTCAGCTTCTATCAGATCCTTTATTGCATGCTTCAGGGGGAAGCATCGATCAGTAAGGTGACCCGATCCTTGGTGGAAATTGCATTGGGTATTGGGATCATAATTTCTTAGGATTAGATTTGGTAGTAGGCGTGGTTGGAAGGGTGTGACAAGTCCTTTTTCGACCAACAACGGTAACAGGATGTTCAATGATTGCCCCAATGGAGTAAAAACTCGATTGAATGGGGCCCTTCTTTGTCTGTGCCCCTTTCCCATTGCCTGTTCTCTGCATTGGTTCAACTCGTGCTGGGGCTAGTTATGCTGCCTTGAACTGGAATGGGGCGATACTGGTGTTGGGTTGTGTATTTATGATTGTTTGCACATCTACCCCAACCCTTCTATTGTTCCTCTGCTCTGTGAATTTGCGGACCCCACTGTTTATGATTTTGTTTAACCGACCCTCTCTTATTGCATCCTCACAGTGATTGGCATTCCTTACCAAGTCAGCAAAATTGGATTTCTGTTGGTACACTAAGAAATTTGAGATGAGTGGCAGAGTGCTTTTCGAGATCATCTCGATTTGCTCATCGTCGGGTATTCGATTTCTTACTTGGCTGCCAAGGTTGTCGATCTCCCCAGGTAATCGCTGAGTGTTTCATCTGGCTTCTGCTTTAGCCGAGCTAGATCAGATTTGCGGGGCTAAATTTCTATATTTTAGACATACAGTTCTTGGAACAGGTAGGTCAGATCTTTCCAAGTTTTAATCATAGATGGTTCAAGGGAAGTGAGCCATGTCAAAATTGGGCCCATGAGGCTTTTCTGAAATACTTTGATGAGGAATCATTTGTCTCCACCATATTGGCACATGTCCTCACAATAGGACTTCAGATGTACAATAGGGTTACCTATGCCATTTTATTTGTCAAATGTTGACATCTTGAATTTCGAGGGTAAAGGTACCTCTGCAAATGAGCATTGGTCTGAAAGTCGGTGGCATGGATCTCGACTCCACCCATCTTCATTAGCTATTTTTGGATCTTGTCCACCTGTTCTTTTAACAGCTCCGACTCTTTGGATGGTGGGGATGGTTCTTCAACAAGCTGTCTCCATTCACTTTGGACTACCTGTGGGTTGGTGAGTGCGGGTGGTGGGGGATTAAAATTGGTGAATGCCCCCGCATATGCCCCACTATTCCTAATCTCTTCCTCCTCATACTGTGGATCAACATATGGTGGAGGAAGGATGAGATTATCTTATTGGTTTTGAGTGGGTTGGACGGGTGCCTGGTGGGACCATTGTACGTGTGGGAAGCTTTGATGTGTGACTTGTGGGGTGATGGGATGAGCGAATTATGGATTTTGGGCGAGCACCTGATGAGGCCATAGGGGTTGATAAGGATTGGGATGATTTGGTTGGGGGTGAGTGGATGAATAAATTGGGGATGGTTGATGGTTTGAGATGGATGTGATGGGTGTGGATGTGTACGGCCCGTGTCAGGTTGATGGAGTGCATGGGATGGATTTATTATTTGGGGGGAAATAGGGGCTTGTTGGGTGTAAGTGAAGGTGAGGAATTGGGGGAATGATGGATTTGATGATGGAGAGAATGGGGGCTTGTTGGGCATAGGGGTATGTGATAAATTGTGGGAATGATGGAAGGTTTGAGAGTGTTACCATCGGATTTGGGCCTTGATGGGCTTGTGGTTGGGTAGTGGGCCTTTGAGGTCCAATGGGATGGCTCCATGGTGGATATTGGGAGTCTTAGGAGGTATGGACTATGGGTAGTTGATTAAGATTTTGGGGGAATGGGGTGTGGAGATTTTGTTATGGATTGGGCATTTAGAGTGGGTGAGGAAGGCTTTGAAAGACCTTCCAAGGTGTGTAGGCCTTGACCATATCTTCCATCATGGTCATTAGATTGGTTATGGGGATGGATGTGGATGGTTCGTTTATTGGGGGATGGGTAGATATGAGGGGAAGATTCGGCATGACCTGAGTAGATAGATGAGGAAAATTAAGCATGAATTGGGTAGATGGAGAAAATTGGGTGTATTTAGATTGGAGGGAAGATGGGATATATGGGATGTGGATGGGGGAAAATTGGGAATGGTGGATGTAGGAAAATTGGGCATGGTTTGAGAAAAGGGGATGTTTTGGGTAAAGGTATGTAGAAAATTAGGTGTATTTGAGGTGGAGGGATGTGGAAAATTGGGCATGACCCAGGTTGAAGTGGGGAAAAAATGGGGTGAATTTTGAGTGATGGTAGATAGGAGAAAATTAGGGTTATTTGAATTTTAGGGGAAATAGGGGGGGGGGGGGGGGGGGGTGTGGAAAAATGAGCAAATTTGGAATGAGTGTGGATGGAAAGATGTGTGCACCGAATGGTCCAGTGACATTGAATGAGGATTGGGCAGGGGGATCGGATATGGGTATATCCTCTAAATGGGAATGTGTTGGGGAATGTTGTGGGGATGAATCTAGGTCGGCGTAGGTAGGGTTGGGTACAGGTTCCTCTGGTGATGACCAAAAACCCGTCTTCTTCTTCCCCTACGTGATGATAGAGGACAGGGTGATGTCGTTGTTCTGACACCACATACTCTCTTTTTGGGTTTTGATTTTTCTTGATTTTTTTTAAATTTTTGGATAAAAATTTGAACCTTCTTACAGTGCTTTCCCGAGGCCTTGGAGCTCCTGTTTCGGGGGGCGTTCACACCCCTAATATCTCTCACGGCAGGATCCCAATGCGCTTCGGAAGAATCAAGGGAAACCCCTTGATTTATGTGAAGGCACGAAAATTCACGCGACGACCTGTTCCCTTGGAAAAGTAAAAAAGAGGGCGATCTCTTTTGATCGGCGGTGGCATTTTGGGCGTCAAAGTGTGGGATTTATCAGGAGTACAAAAACTGTTGAGTAGGGAGTCTAAGAATGGTGGAAAAAGACCTCAAATTTAGGCTGCTTGAGCCAGAACAGGCTAGCATATATAATATATACACTAGGCCAAATTTCTGGAGATTTGGCTTAGTGTGTATATTATACACGCTAGGCTATATTTATATATATATATATATATATATATATATATATATATTAGACAGCAACAGCAGGCTCAAATTGGTCTATTTCTTTTGGGTTTTCTGGAAGCTGGGCTTTCGGGGATTATTTTTCCTTGTTATTTCGGGTCCCTCCTCGGATACAAGGTTGTTTCGATCGAATTGTACAGATATCCCACCATACCGGTCACGGATATCCTGTCGTGTCGATCGCGGATATCCCGCCGCGTCGGTAGGGTATTCATTCACGTGAACCTTAAATCGAATGCACATGCTAACACATAATAATCATTTACTAACTCACTGCAAATCTGGATTTCTTTTCCCCTTTTCGGAAACTAACACATTCGGAGTTTACAATTTTTTTCGTATGCACAATATAAGACTTATATGTAAAACTTATTTTCCAAAGCTTTCATGATGAACATGCGATTTGTCATGAACATGCAAATTGTCACAAGTCCAAAACTATTTTCTTCTACAAATGAACTAATGTCTTCTGAGTTACGAGTCAAAAATAAATAGAACGAATATCAGTCCAACTATGAGTTGAGAAGCAAAACGAAGCAAACATTATACGAACTACGAATCAAGAAGCAAAAAAATCGAATATCATATGAACTACGAGTCAAGAAGCGAAATGAAATAAATATCAAAGACATCTATGAATCAAAGTCAAAAGTGCAAATGAACGTTGAATTTCTCTTACCTCAACTTGAAGCCAAAACGAAGTTCTTTCTTTCTCAAGATAACCCTCTCATCACGCACCCTTGGTCTTAACCTAGAACACATCAAATTTACATCTTATACGTTAAAAGTGACGAAAAATGGGAAGTCCCAAAGTCTCCTCAAGTTTCCTACTAAAATAGAAACATTTCAGAATCTATCCAAATCGATCGGTCGAATCCCAAACCGATCGATCGGTTTCTAAAATCGATCGATCAAAATCCATTTCGATCAGTTGATTTCTCCAAAAAATCCACACATCTCTCTTGTCACAATCCGATCGATCAATTCGCAAATCGATCGATTGATTTCCAAAATTGATCGATCGAAATACATTTTGATCGGTCGATTTCTCCAGAAAATCCACACATCTCTCTTGTCACAATCTGATCCATCGATTCCCAAATCGATCCATCTGTTTCCAAATCAATTGATCGAAATCCATTTCGATCGATCAGTTTCCTCATAAATCTAATTCTCTCTCTGTTTTACAATCCAATCGATCAGTGCACAAATCGGTCGATTGAACTCCAAAATCGATCGATCGAATTCCATTTCGATCGATCGATTTCACAAATCGATAGATCAAATTTCATTTCGATCGATTGGTTTCTCTAGAAACCTACACATTTTTGTCATGTCAAAATTGATAGATCGGATACTTATTTCGATCGATTTTGACAGATTCTCAGAAACACGGGCTTCTTCACCCCAGGTTCAATTTTCCTTATAATTGAATCCTATGCTTCTAAATTTCACCCATATCTTAACTAAAGCTTATCATAACTATGAATCACAATTCAACGCATCCTTGCTCACCTTTATTTGGTCGATCACATGCCTTTTATGAATAGTTGCCACAAAGGGTTTATGGAGTTGGATCTCTCTCGTTCACGGATTCTCTCTTCGTCGAAGTTCGATGATAACAAGGTCAATTGAATAAGAGTGGTGGAAATTTCTCGTTGACCTGCAGCTGCGGACTACACGATTTGGGAGGAGTTCATCTCTTCTCAAACTCCTTCTTCACCCCTTCTCTCTCAACTCTCTTGCAAAACCAAACGAAGCCTAAATAAGGCTTGCATGAGACGCCTATCCCCCACTTACTCCTTTGGTTTGATTCCCTGTGAAGCACACACACACATCAAGTGTGTTTGTTCTTATCTACTTACTCTCACATGGTGTGAAGCTCGCACACCCAACCTTTTGTATATTAACTCTTCCAAAAGACTCGAAATGAGTCCAAAACGCACCCAAACAGTGTTAAATCCTTAAACCTTATAATCGTTGACGCTTAACGATCAAAACCTCGGCGTCCACTTGGTCAATTTAGTGTTAAGCACACTCACTAAAAATAGTGTATGGGCCGAGCACGCGCACTTAGTCAGTGCTTGTGGGTTCAAAATTTGGGGATGTTACAGCCACAATATTCCTCCCTTGCAAACTCACTCTAAAAGAAAGGTAGAGCTTGTCTCCCAAACGTGCAAAAAGAAGGCCAAAGTGGGGGGTTTACCAGCCGCTGATGTACCACCTCAAGCCTATATGAATGCTATTTGGAAAATGTGCAACAGAGAGAACAAGTAAGTATATTCCCTCCATACAACTTGTAACATATTTTTCGAAGCGTCAATGTGTCGTTTGTCAAAGCGTCGTCACCTTTAGGTGAGAGCATCAGTGTTATGTAAAATAAGTGCTAACGCGTCTACTTCGAAGCGCTAGAGACTGATGCACTTATGTTTTAATTTGAACATAAGACTATCATCTTGACCGTTGGTTCTCGACGTATTACCGTCGAGTTGATTCGCTGCCTGCAATCCAACCAGTAAGTATTAGTCTCTATTTAACCATGTCGCTTCCCTGATTTCATATTGATATTTATACTTTGGTATGCAAATAATGACCGCGTACTTTAGGGTCATAAACAAGCTAGAAGACATTGAGAAGAAGAAGAAGACTTTTCGGATGGCCGCCATTTGACTCAACTACATGAGCACGGATTTTAGAGATTTTGATAATTACATTAATGAGAGTGGTCCACACACACACCCCGACATGGCGGGACAGAGCACATACTACGCCGATTCTTTTTTGGCACACAATGGCACGCCGTTGTAGCGTTTCATCATAAATAAAAATCGCGCCTTGAATGCGATTGAGCGTGAAATTTTTTTATTCCGATTCACATCGAGAGGCCACGACATTGGGCACTTGCTGTGGTGACCCCCTCAGCTCATAAAATCAATGTCCTAGACCCCCTCCCAATTCGTCCTCCGAAAACTAAATTTGGCGAAGTAATGCGGACATTGGTAAGCTACGCTAGAATACTCTCAAAAGTAACACCGAAATTACTTATCGCTCTTAGCGGAAGCATTGTCGCGCTTAATATGGGGCGTAATTGCTTTGATAATTGTGCATCAACGCTTTGATAATAGTGCCTCAACACTTCTAAAATGGAGCGTCAGTGCTTCCAAAATAGGGCGTAGTGCTTCCAAAATGGGGCATCAAAGCTTTGACATTGGTGCGTCAACGCTTCGAAAATGGTCCGTCACGCTTTGGCATTTGTGCGTCAGTGCTCCCTTCTATTTTCTAAATGCATGTATAACTGATATTTTACTTTTTCTTTATTAGCAGACGCATTACCTCCCAACCTTGCTTCATATGAACGGCGGCTCGGCTTTCGTTTTTGACAAATGGCCTTGGGACAGTAAGGCTGTTGACGATGCACCGATCCAAAAAAATAATACTGATTGCGGGTTTTTCGTGATGAAATATGTGTATTATTTAAGCAGGGAAATCCAGCTAGATTCCAAGCAGGAAGACATCGAAACTTTCAGGGCAGAGATTGGGCATGCCATCGGCACGCACAGGGAAGAGAATTGGGATGCCAGTGACGATATGGAATCGCTTCTATAAATTTTTTATTTTACAAAAATGTACAGTGATTCTTTTTACATGAGAATTTTTTAATACGCGGGATTTATTCACAACGGCTTGACATTGAATTGTTAACGCATTGACAATGGGGCATCAACACTTTGACAATGACACGTCAACGCTCTCACAAATGGAGCATCAGTGCCTCTATTTTCTTAATGCATTTGTAACTTATATTTTACTTCAACAGACGTATTATCCTCTTGGTAAAATTAAATGAAAGAGTTTGTATTCATATAAACTGTAACTAATTACAAAAATAAATTATACAAGAAGGAAAAGAAAATGTAGGATAAAACTAGTTAGACAAATGAGAAAAGTTGTGTGTCGTTTTTAAAATTTATCCCACCAAAAAGAGCGACTCCTTCTAAAACCAGGATGTCATCTACTTTCCATCTTCGAGAGGGTAGGGGTAGGTGAAGATGGGGAAGAGGGTGGAGAGTTAGGATGGGGTGTAGGGCGAGGGAGGGATGTGGTAGACAACTCAGCGTCATCTAGAATGTACCGTTATTGGCAAAACTACCTCTCCTTCTTGGTCAAAATCGCTTCAAGCATGGCCTTGTGCCTTTTAATCAGCCTCTGCTTTTTGGCCAAAAGTAAGTATATCTCATACTTTTCTCTTTCGATAAGGCGATCAAGGGTTTCATTTATCTCGACCAGCTGGGTTATTCCACCATATTTTAGGGTTTAGGGTTTAGAGAAAGGGGTTTCGAAAACAAAGGGCAAAAGAAAGGATATGATCAATATGAATAAATGGCCATACTACAAAATCAATTTTTTATTTAATTGGAATACGAAAAGTCGCTGCTTCCATAATGTTCAAAAAGACTGTGCGAAAAGAAGCGTATTTACTGGGATACGAACAATCGCTGTAATAAATAATGTTGAAAAAGAATGTGCGAAATTCCTAATAAATGAAACCCCGCTTAGGTCAAAAAGCATCACCGCACGTGATTAAAGTGATGCCGCTTTGAATTAGGAGCGATGATGCTTTGAAATAGAAGTAATGATGCACGAAATTTATTTCAAAGTGACATTTCAAACTCTAACCATTTTCCCTATAAAGTCACGTCCCTTCACAAACCCTTCCCTTTCCAACCCCATCGCCTTTCTCCGTCTCCTAGCCCTAACCCCATGGCAGAAGAACCAAACCATGGCGAGATAAATAGAAGACTTGATTGAATCCTTGAAAAGAAAATGGTAGAACTTCTGGCTGTAATAAAGAGATTAGAAAAGTTGAAATGCCAACGACCCATTCCAGACGCTGAATCCTCTATCGAGCCCCCCGTTGCCATAAACCTCATCCCAAACCGACCCTTATTTTCAACTTCTCACCTCCCCCAACTTCTTTAGAATCTCACGAATCTCACCATCAAATGTTGCATCCTCAATATGAGTTCCTCTACGAGGATAGCGGGTTGGAAATTTACAGCAAGAGGGAGTCATCTATCTTGACGAAGCCAAAAATGTAAAGACCCCGAGATCGATCTCCATCGTAAAGGGCCCTTCCTCACTCCTCCTCCCTTCATTCTCTTATCCTTCTTCTGCCTCGGCCTCAGCCTCCTCGTCTCCACTGTCTCGGTGTATCTTTTGTGGTATTTTATCGATAGTGTAATCTTTGCTCCTACTGATCTTTATGATCACCTCATCAATCGCTGAATAAGGGAGCCATCTATCTTGACGGACCCAAAAATTTACAGCAAACTACGAGGATGATGGGATGGAAATTTATAGCAAGAGGGAACCATCTCTCTTGATGGAGCCAAAAATTTAAAGACCCGAGACAAATCTGCATCGCAAACTTTATTGTGTCAGTCCCAGTATAGATTTTTCTAAGGTTTATCTTTTATGTAATCAACTTCTTGGTTTATTTTTCTTAGGTTTAAATAAAAGTTAATCTGTGTAAGTATTTCTTTTCATATTAATAGAAATTTTCTTTGTGTATATCACATTCTTTTGTGCAAAGATTTTTCTGTTTGATGTTGATTTCCCCTAACTTTGGGAGAGTTTATTGACTTTTTTTGTACTTGGCACTATGATAAATTTTTGGGTATCCCCTGTTTTGTGCACAATGAGGACATTTTCCTATTTAAGTTTGAGGGTACACACCTTCTGTATCGTTCTGCATATCAATAAAAGTTATCGCAAAAGTTACAAATTTGAAATGACGACGCTTCGAGATATAATCGACCACGCAATGATTTTGTCACAATGACGCTTTGAAATTGAAACGATGACGCTTCGAGATCAAAGAGATAACGCTTCGAGATCAAAGCGATAACACTTCGTGATAGAAGCGATAACGCTTCGTGATTGAAGCGATATCGCTTTGAGGTCAAAACAATGACGCTTCGAGATAAAAGCAATGGCTCATTTACATGAAGCAAAGATTGTATTAATGTAAACGAGAAAATTTATTCGACATTCTCCCTCCACGAAATCAAACGAAAGAAAGATATTGTATTAAGTGATTGCACTGAGGTTAAAGAAAGACTGTATTTTAGGGGCATATGACATGTGAAAACACAATCTAGGCCGTCTGATTTAACGTTCATGATCTGTAGATCCTTAGCGGATAAGATTAGAGAAAAACACAATATTTATCATATTGTTGTCAATCGTAGAATCAAATAATAGCATTTGAATATATTTAATCACATGATGATTATATGTCGTGTCAATCTTATCCACTAAGGTTCTATAGATCATAAACTTTAAATCAGACAACCCAAATTGCATTTTCACATGCTCCCTTATTTATTTGAGGAAAAAAGCATTTTTATTGGGATACGAATAGCCGCTACAGTAAGTTATGTTGGAAAAGACCGCGTGAAAAAATAATACAATCCACTATCTCAAACTCCTCGAAATTCGTAATAAATGAATCGTCGATTACCATCAATTTATAAGCGATGACGCTTCGAGAATCATTTTTACAAGGATACAAACATCCGCTGTAATAAATTATGTTGGAAAATACAGTGCGAAAAGATAGCACAATCCACAATATCAAAGTCCTCGAAATTCGTAATAAACAAAATGACACTTACGTCAAGAAGTGTCCCCGCCCGTAATTGAAGCGATGACGCTTCAACAATCGTCTTGGTGAAGCGTCGACGCTTCGAAAAACAAGCGCCATGGGTTACATCATACAGCGGGGCGGTTCTTATCGTAATTCGAGAGAACTTCGTAGAATACGCTACCTGCCACCGACCCTCGATATTCATTTGGAAATGACGCTTCAAACCCTAGCCTTTTTTCCTATCATAAACTCTTCCCATTCCAAACCCATCGCCTTTCTCTGTCTCCTAACCCTATGGCGGAAGAACCAGACTATGACGAGCTAAGCAAAAGGCTTGATCAAATCCTTGAAAAGCAAAGGGCTGAGCTTCTGGCTGCAATAAAAAGATTAGAAAAGTTGAAGCGGCAGCGAGCCATTCCAGACGCTGAATCATCTACCAAGACCACCCCCCCCCCCCTTGCCATAGACCTCGTCCCAAACCGACCCTTTTTCCCAACTTCTCACCTTCCCCCACTTCTTAACAATCTCATCGTCAAATTCTCACCTCAGTGTGAGTTCCTCTACGAGGACGGTGGGTTGAAAATTTCCACACCACCCCCCTCCATTGCTAAATTTCTTCCTAACTGGATTTTATTCTCTTCACCGGCTAGTTAGGGATATTTGAAAGATAGGGGGTGCAATCCCAGCAAGAGGGAGTCATCTCTCTTGATAGAGCAAATAAATTGAAGACCCCGAGACCGATCTTTATCACAAACTTTATCGTCTCGGTGGTCGCTGTCGGTGTCCATGTCTAGATTTTTCCTAGGTTTATCTTTAATGTAATCAGTTTATTGGTTAATATCTGTAAATATTTCTTTCAATATTATTAGAAAATTTCTTTTTATGTATATTATTTTTTTTTGTGTATTATTTTCTTACAACCAGTGCACTCAACACTATGATAAATTTTGAGGTAACCCCTGGTTTGTTTTTATTCTGAGTAATACAAATGTAGCCCCATAGTCAATGAAGCGACAAAGCCTTAAATATGGTAATAAATGAAGTAAGGTCGGTCATCACTTCGCACAGAAATGTGCTACGTGTCATATCGCACAAAAAATGTGCTACGCATTATTACTCTGACGATGTTAGTATATGAAGTAAGGTCGGTCGTCGCTTCGCACAAAAACGCGTAAGTGTCAACTTACACTTTTATGCTTAAGAAGCGGTGACATTTTCTTAGGATTTCCCTTGGCTGTATATTTTTGTTTAACTTCTTGCTTGTAACTCGTTTTTCATGTAATTTATTTTGAATTTAATATATATATATTTCGTTAGCTCATTTGGAGACATATTATTTTGTTGTTATTCTTGTCAATCTCTTCATATGCACTGAGGACAAAGTTATACCAAAAGATATAGATTTAAAACAGTCGCTACAACAAATACGGATTATAAATAGATCGGAATTACCATCCTTTGCACAGTTAAAAAATAATGACGCTTCAATTTAAAAGTGACCACGATCTAATTAAAAAGGGCTAACGCTTGAATTATAAAGCGATGACACATTAAGTTAGAAGCGATGACAAATCGTGTTTGAAGCGATGATGCCTCGAGTTAGAAGCGCTGACGCGTCTTATTGAAGTGAGCTGAGTATTAAGGCTAGCTGAGGCACTACCGCTTCAAACAATCAACGATGGAAGGCAAAAGAAAGGATATGCAGTGAAGATGAAAAGGACAGAGGCTAAAAGGTATTTTTATTGGTTCACGAAGAGCACGGCAATAAATAATATTGGAAAAGACTGCGCGAAAAAACAACACACTCCACAATTTCAAATCCTCAAAATTCAGAAAAAATGAAATGCCACTTACCGTCAAGAAGCGTCATAGCAAGTAATTAAAGCGATGCCGCTTCTATTTAGAAGCAATGACGCTTCTATTTAAGAGCAATGACACTTCGATTTAGAGGTGATGTCGCTTCTAACGATAGGTGCCTTTGGTAACATCAAACAACGGCTCACTTCTTATCGTAATGACTACAACAGTCTATTTAATGAAGTTTGTGGAATACGCACGGCCGATGTAATAGATAAGAAGCGCAAAGATTTACAAAATCCCTTAATGGCGGCAATAATGGCGGCAATACACCATAATGACTACAACAGTCTATTTAATGAAATTGTATGACAAATTACTATTTAAAGGGCATCATAGCACCCAAATTTTTTCATCTTCTGTATCTTCTTGGATTACCATTTCATCTTCCTCAGCCTAGACTGAAATACATCGTAATGTTTTAAGGAGGAGCCACCATGTCGCGCACTAGCATTTTATCAGTTCCTACGATAGTCCGGTGATCGACATCCCCGACGACAACGAACTAGTTATCGTCCTCAACAACGAGCTAGTTATCGTCCTCGACAACGAGCATGTGGTTCCCCCTCTCCCTGAAGAAGTTATCGTCATTCCAGACGGTGACAACCTTCCCGTTATACTACCAGTGGTGGGAGACCCAGAGCCCCTTCTTCTCCCGGCTCTGGAGCTGGTGCTTCTTTTCCCAGCTCTGCAACCGGTTCTTCTTCTTCCACCTCCACTTCTTCCTCTTCCACCCCAGTCACAAACACCACCACCATCTCCAACTCAACTTCCTCATCCACCACCGCCAGCATAACAAACTCCCCACATCCGCCTACACCTCTACCTACATTTCTGCCACAATTTCCACCTTTACCTCCTCCACATCCGCCTCCTCCACCACCACCTTCCTCACTGCGTGCGCCACCGTCTTGTCGACCCGTGACCCATCCCCCGCCACCACCTCCAACATTTCCATAAACAGTGGCATCCTCCCCTAGCCAATCACTGCCATCACCATATCTATTCATCCACCATATCCCATTCCTTGCTCCTCCTCCCTTCATGCCCTTCTCCTCCGTTTGTCTCTACTTCAGCCTCCTCATCTACACTGTCTCGACGTATCTTTTCTAGTATTTTATCGATAGTGTAATCTTTACTCTTATGGATCCTTGTGATGACCTCAGCAAGGGCTGAATCAGGGTCCGTTGGATCGTCCAATGCATCAGAATCATGTTCAATTTCAGCAGACCCATTTATGATAAAGAAAGACACTATATAGAAAGATAGTGTAAAGAAAGACGATGTATAGAAGGTATTTTGATATAAATAAATGATTTTGATTTATGAATGACATATTTTAGCATGATTAGTAAATTATTTTTACTTGATAAAAAGTTCTGAGTAATAAAAAGGTCAATCCACAAGAGTGCGTTCACGAAAAGATTACATATTCAATGGTATCAGGTTGAAGTGCACTCGCTCCATACATGTAGCAGCTTCGCTTCGTGAGAAAGCGTTGTCAGTCAAAAGGAAAGCGGCGTCGCTTCCTAAGGGTAGTGTCAACGCCTAACATACGGGTCTTCATAAAGCGAGTGTCGTCGCTTCCTTCCCGAAGTGTCATCACTTCGGAATGATGGTCATGGAACATTGAAATCAATCCTTAATGATGGAATGAACGCATAAATAATAATAAATTCAATATATTAAGATATTACCATAGGCTATCCACATGATTCTAAGTACAATTCTGATCAAATAGGCACAACGACTACGTAAAGAAGCTTCAGCGTATCGAATATGAAGCACCGATGCGTAAAATACAGTGCAACGTGCTAACGCTTCAGGAGCGAAGCGACCACGCTTCGATTGAGAGGTGCTTGCGCTTCCTACTCGAAGTGATTGTGCTTTTCATAAAATTGATTCACTGTGAATCTGTGATACTATACTTTCCATCGTCCCCTGTTCTGTTTGGCTCTGTCCAGCGATAGCAGACATCATCCTGACCCTCTTTAGCGGATAAGTTGTGAGTTTATTGCCCAACTCACCACAGCCCTTACAATGGCATATCTTCTTATTTGATTGTTCAAAATTAATCTCCCTTCTAGATTTCATTCTATCATTAATGCTTGGCCTACCTTTGGTGGCACATCGTATTGGATCATGCATTGTAATATTGGCATGCTCTTGCAATGAAATTCTTTCGTTTGCCTGGGAGGAGCCGCCTGGAGAGGATGCAAGGATAGTATGTCTTTCATTGTCCTCTTCCGTTCTAATGGCCTCTACGCCTTCTAATAGTTTGGCCATCCCTTCCAACATGTAATCCACGATTCGATTTTATTCCCAACTATATTAACTTCAGTCTGGCTTCTCCCACCTTCCATATTTTCATGATAGATACAGAATTGGAATCCTTATTCTCATTGACCCCCAAAGATTTAGTACTGTATCTAGCATCTTTCGTCCATCGGGATAGAATGTACTTAGATGAAATTTGGTCTACCTCTTCCTTGAAGTAAACATGAAAGATGTGAGAACATAACAAACCCTCTGTCTCAAAGTGCTTGCAATCACAAGTGGTCGTGGCATCGCCACATTCAAAACAAACTTTAAATGTTTGACCGCTATCCTCCGTTTCATCTCCAAAACTTCTACGCACTTGGTATACAATAATCGGCCCGACTACCTCTTCGACCACCTTTTGGGCCTTAAAAGAGGTAAACTTTTGGAACTCAGAGTGGAATTTATCGAGCATGGTTCTCATAACACAGCATTGGCATGCTTCTCGATTGAATTTCTGAACAAGAGCTCTGGTGTCATAGACATTGACACGAGATCCTCCCTATATTCTTTATCGTGATGAGATTGGACGATAAGATCGTATCGCTTGACAAATTTTGTCAAACTCGTCTGGGCATTGATATAGGTATCGAAAAAAGAATTTATACTTTCTCTGCATTGCGTAGTGGTCATGCCAGCCCAAAAGGTATCGCTCAAGTAGCATAGAATTCATTTTCTTCTAAGAGCATACATTTGTTTCAACCAAGCGTGGTCTTGTAATTAAAACTCCTCGAAAAGTTCTGCCCATCTCTTTTCGAAATCATTAACCGTTTCATTGAACTTGCATTAATTATACTTTTTCTTGATATTCTCAAACTTTACCTTCAGTTGAGAAAGATGGTTCATTTCATTCCTCCCTATGTGCCACATGGAGAGGCGATGCGTGGTCCCCGGAAGAACTTCGAAGATGGTCTTGCTCATCTCATTGCATTGATCAGTGATGATTGCATTAGGTTTCTTATGATCTATGCACTTCAGCTACGTGTTAAATAATCAAATGAATGTGTCATCCGTCTCATCTGCGAGCAACGCACATCCAAAAAGTGTCGTCTGCCAATGATGGTTGACCCTGTGAATGGGGCGAAAGGTAGCAACAACTTTTTTATTTTGTAAGTAGTGTCGAATACGACTACATCACCGAAAATTTCATACGCCATCTGTGACCTGTGATCAGCTTAAAATATACTATGCATATGATATTCTTCGTCTAGTTCGACTTCAAAGAAGAAATCATCTCCTTTGTTCTGCCTATCAATGAAGGATTTGATCACGTTCATGCACATCGGATGGATGTTACTCTCCTTTCTCACCTTCTTTAGGTAATCTCGAGTTTGTTGAGGGTTTATCATCACCCCAGCCTCTCCATCCAAACTCGACAAAACAGAAAAAATCTTGGAAGAAGAAATTATGCCATCAAATGCTCCTATCAAAAATTTACTTGCCCCGGTCATCTAATTATATGATCATAGTTCCTTAACCTTCGTAGGTGTATACAAATAATTGTCGTTAATCCTAATCTTCAACCTTGCCTCACATCCGTATCTGTTATCTCTTGAATATTTTATATCGGCGTGTATTTTGTGTTTGTTAGGCTGCTTGAACCCTTTGAACGAACATACATATTCTCTCTTTAAAATCTCCCCCTTTGCGGATTTATAAGTGTTACTTTTTCTAACATTGAAACCAACTTTTCTGGCGTATAAATTTTAGAAGTTATATGTCTCGTCTTTCGATACATAGCTTCCATTCCTTGCTGGCATTCTCAAACCCTGCACAACTATCCAACATTTCCATATCACTATCACAACCAAGTGAAACTCCTTCTAAAGAAACCGTCTCAGGGGTGAGATTTGAATCAATAACACCTACATTGAATCTTCTAATTGATTCCATTACAAACCCTACATTAGACGAAAATCAAATAAGCTATGGAGTCCACGAAAATGATTCACAATGAAGCAATGACGCAACCAATAAAAAGCGTCAGTGCTTCAATATGAAAGTGATGGCGCTATGATTGAGAAGGGTCGTTGCGTCTATGTCCAAGCGTCGTCGCTTCCTATCGCATCACATATGAAGCGTATACTTCTACGTCGATTATAATTTATATATTTTCGAAGTCCTTTCAATATTATGATCTTCATCTTGTAAATAAGTGAAGAGATCCATCAACTGCGAGCAGATGAGGAAACCGCTTCACATACGAAACGCCACTGTCCGAGCACAGAAGCAATGACGCATCTATAACATATATATTTGAATGTTTTTAATTTTATGATCTGAAAGCTGAAAATAATACACATAAACGTCCAAACTTACTTCAATGACACTCTTCTGTGCTTCTATCGAATAGGAGCTCCAGAAAAAAGAGAAAGTTGTTTCTTTTGGGCTTCTATCCAGTCAGCGCTCCAAAACAAAAAAGGGAAAGTTGTCACTTTTGCCCTTCTATGTAGTCAGTGCTCCAGAAAAAAAGAGAAAGTTGGTCTCTTCTGGACTTCTATTCAGTCAGCGCTCCAGAAAAAAGAGAAATTTGTCTCTTCTGCGCTTCTATCCAATACGAGCTCCAGAAAAAAAAAAAAAAAAAAAGAAAGTAGAAAGTTGTACGCTTCTATAGTGTCAGAGTAAGAGAGAGACTGTGCAGAGAGGCAAGAGAAAGAGCGCGTAAGAGAAAGAACTTGAAGAGGGTGTTAGAGTGAGAGAGACTGTGCAGAGAAGCGCAAGAAAAAGAACTTGAAGAGGGAGGGAAAGCGAGCCAGTGAAAGAACCTGAAAAGGGAGGGAAAGAGGAGGAACCTATACAATTTTTTGAAATGTAAATATCGCCAAGTAATTTACCGCCACATCATGACAAGACCTTTCCATTAGGGCTGTGCTTCTTTCCTCCGTCAGGTATAGCCTCCACTTCCTATGAACTACCTACTTTACCTACCACTTTTAGTAGGAAAATCACGTTGTGACTAACCCGGGTTAGTGGCAAAAGCACTTTCCACGTATCCGCTTCTCATTGGGGGAGCGTAGAGAAATCTCTACCCCCAAGCGCATTTTCCCCTTTGCCATATATATATATATATATATAAACACGGTATCTCGTCTCTTAGGGCACCCTCTAATTCCCTCCAACACCCTTACAGTCACACATCACACGTACCAGTCAGTAAGGATAAATCACAGCAAGTGGCTAACAAGGGTGGAATTCGAACTAAGAGTCTTTGATTCCAAAAATTCAAGTGTCTATCTGATACTTACCTGGGTTCTTTCTCATCAGGGTTTCGGACTGATATTTGGTTGAAGATATCAAGGAGCATTGGCAAAGATCATAGTGAAACTATGGATCATAAGATCATTAAGAGTTAGTTATCTAAATAGTCCCTAAAATAAATAAGCCAAGAATAACCAAATCTCTATGTAGATTAGTAGGGTATTCACCCTCTCTATAAGATGCTGAGATCAAACTAAAGAAAATATTTACTGTTTTAGGAAAATGAAATAATATATTAACTAATAAGTAGAAAAGTCATAATATGGACATTTATCTTTTAATTAGCACTAAAATATAATATGAAAAATATCATAAAAATCGTCTAAATCGTCTAGTTTAGGACCCCTAAAATTTGAATAAATTGAGGTTTTTATATAATGCATATATGTGTGCCCCAGCTCTATCCCCAATCGGTTAACGTCTTGAATCATCTGAAATATCGGCCACCTCTTCGCTGTGTCTAATTGCGACCATCTAGATTATTGAGTGAACACACAGATTGCAGTGGTCCAGGTGAACCGTAGCATCATTCGCGGTAAAACACGACAACTGAGAAAAGGAGTTTTAAATGTTAAAATTTTACAAATATTCTGCAGAATTATTTTTTTCATGATATATTATCTCCGACATTCTTATGAGAATTTGTTATGATTGATAATTTACTGTATTTTAAAAAATGTAGCTATACACATTATACACCTGTTCATATCGGTATGGACCCCAGTGGCAGGGTCGAATAGGATTCCAAGTCTTAGTAGCAAGAATCTTCTACTTAGTTTGCTGCTTTCGTTTTGAAATCTTACTCTCACTCTCACTTCCTGACCATAAAAGAACGTAATTCCAAACTTTTGCCGACTCTCCCCCTCCCAAGTCCCAGCCTACTATATGCTTCCTACGGCTTCTCGTAAGTGGCAACTAAGGTTCAAATGAGGCATCAAACAGGTCGATTTCAGACCGACACAAACAAAGAGTATATCGGTTATCGAATTTCACGGTCTACGAGCATGCCACCATAAAATCTACTACATGAAATCATATTTCAATCCATAAAATCTACTACATCGGCACACAATCCAAAGACCTCAGATCACTCTCAGTCTCATTTCATCTTTTCATATATACACTTGCATGGCTTCACCCAGCCGAAAATTCTCTCTTCTTTCTTTCAAAATTTGCTAAGGAACACACACACACACACACACACACACACACACACACATATATATATATATATATAAGTGATAGCGAAAAAAATTAACATATAAAAAAATAAAAAATAAACTTTCGGTTGGTAACCCGGTTAAACGTTACTTCTCCGTGCCGCAAGCTAAACATGGAGGATCTGTAGCCATTTCTGGAGGAGTGATAGAATCCAAGCAATGTTCATGAAAGACATGTTGACATGGAAGAATTGCGACCGGAGGAGGACCACCATTCGGAAACGGTGTACATCCCGTTGGCCAATATGACACCTTTATGTGGCACAGTTCGCACCTCTCATCGCAAGTGTCGGGGGGAGAAGAAGGAGCACCTGAGAAAACAATAACCCGATGAATCATGAGTCTCAATTATAATATCTTTTTTTTTTTTGTAAATAGAAAATTAAACAAAAAACTATAGAAATTCTTGAAGATTTGGAATATAAGATATGGCTGCACACTAAGTTTTTAGACATGTATTATAACGTGTTCATGGCATTTCCATGTCGTAGTCGTAGATTAGTTGCAATTGTTTCCGTCTTCTTTTGTTCAAACCATCAACAATCAGTCAATTTTAGTTAATTAACTATCAGTTAAGTTTACGCTGTTCTAAAATTTTATCGAATCATATGATTTGACAAAAAAAATTGTGAGATAAGATTCAAGTTGAAATTTTTAATTGAAGTCTAAGATTTAAATTGTAAATCGTAAGGTCTTAACATCGGCCATAGATGTGAATCTCCATTTTGACTTGAAAATTAGGAGAATTTCCAGTTTAACATGTCAACAATTAAAAGATTGCAAATTGACACTAGTGTGGAAAAGAAGTGGGTTCTGAAAATTGAAACAAGCTTGTAAGAAAACATGAAGAAAAGCTTTAAAGGCATATATATCTTGCTTGTTAAAATTTAAAGGAGCAGAATACCGGGAAATTTCGGCCTGATGTGAAGATGAAGTAGGATGTTTGCTGAGATTCTGAACAGCACTGCCTACTTGGACTTCTGCCATTCGAGCCTAAATTTGATCACGGCCTCATCAAAAATCAAATTAGCAATCAAAGTTGGACTCTCATGATCAAATTTGGATTCGAATGGTGGCAGTCCATCAAATTAGTAATCCATGAGCAGAGTAATAGAACTTTTTTTACTAATCGCAATTTGGGTTCATTAATATTTATTACATACAAGATAATTGGTCCTGAAAATTCATGAATCGAAAATTTTAATCATATTTAAAGGGAAAGCCACTGAGATGGAACATATACATGCTCAAAGTCAGGTTTTTCGATGAACAAACAGAAATCAATTTTATAGAGTCAAAGCTTTTATACATGCTGAGGCAGCTCTCTTACCATAGAACTTAGTATGCAACATGATCAAATTAAATAATGCTAAGAAAATGTTGGTTCTTTAAAAATTAGCATCATTATTCAATGAAAAACGAAGAATTATTTTACGATACTAAACATAGTCACATTGCATTATATGGTTGATCCAAAATGGTTAAGCACAAACAACTCATCAACATTGATCCCCTTCCTTATTGAATTTTAGTGACCTCTTACACCATTGGATGCATTTAATACATTAAATATTACTCTAATACCCAGAGCACGAGTCCCATTAAAAAACTGCATAGATGTTGAATCAATCAATGTGAAGAGGCATTAGGAAAATTAAATAGAAGGCAAATTTCGTATATATAATCCATTACAACTTCAATATGCAGAACTTTGAACTACTTTCTTTTTTTCATTTTTTTCCTTAAAAATCATCTTTGAGCATTAATCCATCTTATAATCCCTAGATCAGGCTCTTTTAAACCATAAACCTTAGCCTTTAAATATGAAGATCCTATAGTCCAGTCTTTACCAAACTTAGAATCAGTAGGTCTGTCTCCTTTTAGCCTACTTTTCCTTGTTCTTTGATCTAAACGTCATCAAATTTGCATGTCAGTTAGCCTACTGAAAAGCTTCTAGAAATTAACCATTTTGAAATTTTCCACTTAAACCAAGCATCCCTCTTTAGAGAGCATGTCTTATTTTAGGCTCAATCCAATTCAACTTTCTCAGATCTCCGGTTTTTTTTTTTCTCTCCCTTCAAACAAGTAAGAACAGGGTTTATTGTACAAACAAATTTTTTTTAAGTAGTGGACTTCTATTTCAGTTCATTTCCTACTTACATAGGCTGCATAAAAGGCATAGATTTGTGTCCTTTGTCCAGGATCCTAGATTCTGGATCTAGGATCCTGGACAAAGGACCTAGATTCTGTCAGGTTGGGTTAGCTTTTATTGGGTACAAACTGAAGAAGTTGAGTTAATCTTTTGTGTTAGCAGACCTAGATTCTGTCAAGTTTTGTTCCTTCTAAATTATATGGTTGTTTCTTTAGATCAATCATGCATCAGCTTTGGGGGCCAATTGATAGTTATTCATTGAGGAGCATTTGGTCAACCCAGAGGATTCTTGGTTTCATAGTCCAACTTTACTCCAATTTCTTTCTGTGATTTTGGAAGTTTAATCAACTCTCATTTTCCGTTCTTTTCGATCGCCTAGATTTTGACCAACTTTTGTTTTTGACTGCTTCCTCCAGCCTAATTGGATCACAATCTACAAACATTACATAAGTTAACCCATCAATATCATTATCCGTGGTAAATCTCCAAGTGGTTTATTTATAGGTAATGTTGAAGCAAAAGTAGAAATTCTATCCAGTAGGAACGGAAGATGGAGATGGTGTAGAGATGCAGTATCAGGTAACTAAAAGGGGCTAATATTAGTATTAGATCTACTAATTACTTTCAATAAGCTTCTACATTAATAATCATTCCTAGATATTATAAAACTACTTGAAAGAGTAAAGAACTTAAGAGGGCTAATACTCAGTACCCTAACAGTTAAAATTGGTATGGTTCATGTTTGACATGGCTTTAAAAACGCAAATAAATGTTACCATCCATCTCATTACGTAAATACCTAGAGAAACAGTATAATTTACATTCTTAGCATATACTCTACAACTCAAAAGTTTCAAGTTCCAATATATTAAGGACCTAACTAATGCACCAAAAAAATTTAGGCAGTAATGGAGCATGAAGTTAAGCCACTACTAATTTGGGGTAATAACCCACAACCACACTCTGCAGGCTGCGGCAACCTACTTTGTGTCAGCTTTCACTCTGGTACCCCTTTTATGGGCCCCCAGGTAGCCCTTTTCCTGGTCACCTCTGGGACTTGGGCGGCCCATCCACTCCATGGCGGCCCCCTTCCGCTTTCACATGCGAACGTGGTGCTGGCCTAATACCGGTTGTTAAGGACCTAATCTATACACCAAAAATGCCTCGGCATTAATGGAGCAGAAAGTTAAGCCCTTATTACTTTAGGGTCATATTACAAAATGTAGAAGACATGTCCATAATTAAGATCTTGATATATGTCCAGTTCCAAACTGTAAGATTCAAAGTGACTATTGAAACTGAAAGGAAAGTTGGCTAATAATAACAATAACACCTGCTAGGACCCAAAAAAATTTGGAATAATATAAGCCAAGTATTGGTGGGTGCCAAAAGGCGAGTATATTTTCAATATACCTATACGGATCTGGTTTTTCATTTCGGCTGTGGTTAAGGCAACAGGAGTAACCATGCCAGATGTGGGTAAGGAATTCTGATATGCGCGCTCGAGGTCAACACCAGCAGAAGGACGATTACCCTTGTCGCTAAATGGTAAGTCTCGCTGTGCACCCTTGATGCTAAAAGATGAGCCTCCCCGTCTAGTGCTTGCAGTACGGTAAGGCTGTGGACGATTACTCATCTGGCTAAATGATAAGCCTCCCCATTCAGTGCTTGTGGAATCGTAAGGCTGCAGACGATTACCTATGTGGCTAAATGATAAGCCTCCTGATTCGGGCCTTGCAGTATGATTAGGGCGCGGACAATTAGCCATATGGCTAAATGATAAGCCTCCCTCTCCGTGACTCGCAGTATGATAAGGATGCGGATGATTATCCATGTGGCTAAATGATGAGCCTTCCTCCTGTCCAGGGCTTGCAGTATGGCAAGGACGTGGACGATTAGCCATGTGGGTAAATGATGAAATGCTTCCCTCTCCATGGCTTGTAGTGTGGTAAGAATGCGGATGATTACCCGTGAGACTAAATGATAAGCCTCCCTCTCCGGGGTTTGCAGTATGATAAGGGTGCGAAGGATTACCCATGTGGCTAAATGACGAGCCTCCCTCTCCAGCGGTTGCCATACTGTAAGGCTGCGGACGATTACCTATATGGCTAAATGATAAGCCTCCCTCTCCATGGCTTGTAGTAAGGTAAGGATGCGGACGATTACCCATGTGGCTAAATGATAAGCCTCGCCCCCTGGGGCTTGCATTATGGAAAGGGTGCGCAGAAACTGCATTTTGTGGGTTGGAACTTTTCCCAGGGTGTGTAGGATGGTAAGGACTCCCAACAAGTGTGTTGCACGGGTTGGATATTTGCGTCCCAAGTGGATTATGTACCTGGTCCAAGAAACTATTCAGAAAATCTGGATCGCCTAGGAGAGGATGTGAAGTTCTCGAGACCGTGGGCGCTCCGAACTGCCCGGCCTGCTGATAATTAGCCCAAGGGTTTTGCAAGGGATTATGAAGATATCCTGGCTGGAGTTGCGAAGGATTTAAAGCTCTGGGATCGAACACTGCCCACCTGCCCTGCTGACTATTAGCCGAAGCGGCTCGGAAGCTGTTCGATGAGTTTGAAGCGGTGCTGTAATGATCACTGGAGCCACTGCCAGGATATCTATTTGAAAATCTTGTATCTCTGTTAACGGCACTATGTAGGATTCTGCCAAATGGAGGAGAATTAGGATCACAACTCCGAACACCAGTTTGGTCTGTTTGGAAATAAATGTATGGGTCCGAGTCTTCCCTGACAGGAGTTTGGTTCATAGATGGAATATTAGTACCCCCTCTGTTCCCCAGGGGGATCGAAAAGCTTCTGTGAGTGTCCGGCCTATCAGATGGAGATCCACCATCTAGGTTGCTGTTACTGCTCCCCGAATCTGTATCCCTTTGGGATCCAAGGTCCATGGCCACACGATCATCAGACTGAAGTCGCCCATCTTGGTTGCCACCAAGGTGCCCCGAAGCCGCATTACCTCCTGATCCTAGTGTTAAATAAGGGCCATCAATCTGTTGCCTATTAGGTCCCTTTGATCGAGTTGAAGTGGCCGTATGACTGTTACCCACATGATCACCAGATCGAAATCCACCTTCTGGGTTGCCTCCTAGGTGTCCTGAAGCTGCATTACCTCCTGATCCAAGTGTTAAAGAAGGACCATAAATATGTTGCCTACTAGGTTCCTCTGCTAGAGTCGAAATGGTCATAGGACTGTTATCCACATGATCATCAGATTGAATTCTACCTTCTGGGTTGCCTCTAACACACATGGAATTTGCATCATTCATCGACCTGTGGTAGCAGAAGCTCCCAAATTTTGTGTCGCCACCATGGTTGGACTGAAGTCCTGCGGCTGTGAGAGAGGATTTCAGAGTTTGTGCCGGGTTTTCCGAACCTCTGAATTGAGTTGTAATTCTGTCGGAATTATCACCAGCAACAAAGGAGGAACTAGCAGCAACTCCACTCTGATCAAAGCCAGCTCCTCGCTGTTGATTTTGGTGTGTCCAAGGAGGAGGTGGAGGTGAATCTTCCTCTGTCTTTGGTTCAATCTTAACCATTGAATCATCTACCCTCAATCTGTTAGGTGGAGGTGAATCTTCCTCTGTCTTTGGTTCAATCTTAACCATTGAATCATTTACCCTCAATCTGTTAGGTGGAGGTGAATCTTCCTCAGTCTTTGGTTCAATCTTATCCATTGAATCAACCACTTTCAATCTGTTACGCAGGATGTTGAGTAAATATTTTACTGAATTTAGAAGTCCAAGAGCAAAAACCATAAAAAAACGTGTATCTATATATATATATATGACAATCAAAGAGAACAACAGATTCAATAGTATGCATTTTTCAATTCCAAACAAGGTATCAGAGCTCAGGTCGGGGAAAATTTGAAGGGTATATGCCCGACCAGGCCCAATCCAATCCCACGACGCGCCACTACCAACCGGATGTGATCCGACAGGTAAAGGGTATATGCCAGAAAAATTCGGCAAATTTAAAATTCAGAAAAATTCACTACGTTCGGGAAAGAATTCAGGAAAGCATTCGGGCAAGAAATTTAAAAAATAAAAAAAACGTAAAATTATTTAGCAATACTAAAAAAGTAATGATTTCTTAAAAAAATACAAATTATATGCAAATTAAGCATGTATTTTAAAAAAATACACAACTTTTTTCAAAAAGTGATTAATTTGATGCACCAAAAACTTAAGAATTATTGAAAACTTTGGCGATTTTTACGACTATGCCTGAGCTGAGCCGACCTGAGAAATGGGCCGGGCCTGGCTGACCCTACCCAGTTCAAAATCCCCTAAACCCATTACAAAAACTGCATTGGGCGGGTCGGGACCCGACCCATTGACAGCCCTACCTTAGCCCTAAAGTTTGATCTTCAGAATTTCAAAATACTTAAATGACAGGAATCATATGATACATTGATAATAAAAGAGAAAAATTGATGGGATTATATGGAGTCTTAGATCCCAAAGTACATAGCTTAGGCATGGAAAAGAAGTCTCAGATTCCATAAAATTGTATGATAATGCATTAATGGTAAGAGTTTTTTGTTATAAAATTATTAGTTCATGGGTTTAAAAATTATTTAGGCAAATTAAACTTTAAAATCCAGAAATACTGAACCAAAACTGCCTAATCCGAGGGGCACATGCACACCCCAAATTCAGCACATGCGGACTCAACACAGGATATAAATCCCTAGGGTGGCCTCAGGGGGGAGGGGGTTCGAACTCAGGTCTCTTGCTTTTGGCAGCAGGTACCTGGCCAGCTCGCCTAACCCCTTGAGGTTTGCTGAGGGTATCTTGCTAAAACATTAAACCTCAGAGATACATATTCAATCTCCTAAATTTATCAATCAACAAATATAGAAAAAAATTGAAAAAAGAAACAAGAAAAAGAAAAAAAGAAATCAAGATATCAAGATATCAAGAGAATCAATCGAAACAGGTAAACAACAAAGAAACAATAATTCAAATGGTATCCAATACAGATTTCATCTAAAATTCCTCATAAAAAAACAGGAATCCATGGAAATTATTGCTTAATAATTTAAGAGAGATGCGAAAAAGTTGGTTAGAAACAGATTAAAATTGTTAGAAATTTTTTTTTTTTTAAATTGGAATAAAATGAGAGGAAATAATGAATTTAATTCCAAAGATTGGGGACGAGATTCTTACCAGAGAGAAAAGAGGTGGGCAAATTTTATTTTTTGAAGATGGGTAGAGAGATGATTGGATTTCGAAGTGTTTGGTGAGGAAGGAACGAAGATTGCTTTTAGAGAGAGAGAGAAAGAGAGACTGAGAGAGAGAGAGTGAGAGAGGGGGGGTGGCGCGTCCGAGGAGAGAGGACATTGGCGGCTTCTTTTATAGTTTTTGGGGGGTCCCACTTACTTTTTTTTGGAAGATTTGACTGTACTGCCACGTCAGAGAGGCCTAACCGCTGACAAGGACAGATATTTATACTTTTGACATCTGTGCATGTCAAGAATCTGCACAGTCAATGGGTCCGGTCGGGTCAAAATGTTGGCTATTGGACCCGTCAAGGGTGAATGCCCCACCTGACCCAACGGTGCACCCCAATACGACCTCAACCGAACCAGTTAAAATTCCCCTAGTCCCTTTATATTTCATATATAAAATATTGGGACAATGGATCTAACTAGGACTATAAATGGGCTGGGTTGACCCGATCCGACCCAATATTTTACTAGTTTGAGCATATTAAGTTGACTTGTCAAGTCAGATCGAGCACGAGACATCCGACCCGACCTTTAGATCAGGTCGACCAAGAGCTTTTGTCGGGTCAGGGTGACCCGACCCAATAATTATACCAAAAAAAAATATAAAAATAGGCATTTTTACTAGGTCAAGTCGGGTTTTCGGGTTTCGTGTCGGGTTGGTCAAGCCTTCGGGTTCGGTCAAGTTGGCTTGAATGCACTATCGGGTCTGGTCAGTTGATAGCTCTAGATACGACCAAATATTTTCCCAACCTAAAGGTCAGGTGGAATGCTTCATGTCTGACCTTTAGGTCAAGTGGTTTATAGGTCACATTCATGTTGAACCTAAACCCCTCCCGACCCTAACCCATTTGCACCCCTACATGTTTGTAGATAACTCATTTTCCTCCTTTTCAGAAGATATGGAGTTGAATTCAAAAAAACACAGGTTGCGTTTGACATAATTCTTTGTTCGCCCCTATCATAGCAGAGTTCACCTGCTTTAGCAGGTTCCCATTCTCTTTGCTAACATCATGCTACCTTCTTTAGCAGGTCCCCCTTCTCCTTGATAATTCCTTGAATAGCAAGATTTATCAGTACAATAGTTCTCCCCTCTATGCTCACTTCTTATTAGAACAGATTTTACTTGTTCTGATAGAGAGTTATTAGAGAGCAGGGAGGTAGCTGCTATAACAGGTAAATCCTGCTTTGGGGAGAGTTAATTAGTAAAGAGAATGTGAACCTATTAAAGCAACCTATTAAAACAGGTGAACACTACTCTAGCAAGGGCTAACAGAGATCTATACCAAATACAACCACAATCTTCTAGCGATATATGCGCTCAAAAGATATTGCTTGCATGGCTTAAGCAGTACATGGAAGGTGGGATATTGCACGCTGCAGATATAGAGTGCAATCAATCTGCGTTTGAGTTAGCCCTTTTGGGCAAAAGAGCCGCTCTTTGCTTTTTGGCTCCAACGAAAAATTACTTTTATGATTGGTAACATAACTCTTCACCCCATTTGCATATAGTATTATAAAAGTTAACTCAAATGCAACCTAACCATTTATTGGTAAATAGCCACCCTAATTTGATCGTTTAATTATTGATTTTCTTTCTTTTCTGGCATTCGAGAATGTTATAAATAGGATTCATTCAATCTCTATTGTAAAAAGAACTTTTAGCATACTTTTAACCTTATTATATTCTCGAATCTAGATAGCGAAAATCTTAGAAAAAAAGTTCTTACTCCGTATTTAAGGCAAAGTCCCTTGAGCCCCGTTGCCTCCAAAATACTTATTTAAAGGTAAAATTTTGGGTAAGAAGCACTTTTTGCCAAAGAATTTGGCAACCTCTCGCTGAAAATGGTATGCATTTGGAGAAGTAGCCTTCAAGCTTTTCTTCATTTTTAGTTAGAGGTGGTCAAAATCCTGAGGTGGAAAGAGCTTCTCAACAAATATCTTACCTTAAAAGTACTTTTTGGAAGCAATTATCACTGACCACCAATGTTACCTAATAAGAAAACTTGGTACAATCTTCCGCTCAAAGGTGGTCATGGACGGTTTCACGTTTCCTTTATGTTTAAATCAAGCCCAAGGCGTCAATATTAAGGCCATCGCTTCGAGAATTCGCCAAAAAACATATGTTCCAACGGTCTTGACCGCCCTAGCAATGATATTATTTTCCTATACCAAAAGAGTCGTTCCAAAACATGTCAAAAATTTCTGTTTTTCTTTTTGAAAATCATCAGATTGATCAAATTGATCCACTCACGTATATGGACAACTGGGAACACTACCAAAAAAAAATAAAAAATCAGCAGCCATCGGTGTAGGATATAAGTATATGGGATAATTAGAGAAACATGCCTCAAAAACAAACTTTTTTGCAAAAAAGACCCTACTTCAAAGTTTTAGAAAAATTGTGCTTTCACAGATTTTAGAACTTCAGAAACCGTGAAAGTACTAGTTTTTACAAGCGTTTTAGAAAAATAGTGCTTTCATGGTTTTCTGAAGTTCCAAAATCCGTGAAAGCACTGTTTTTCTATAACGTTTGAAGTCGGGCCTTTTAGCTAAAAAGTTTGTTTTTGAGGCTTTTTTTTTTCTAAAGTGCCCATATATATTCCACCCGACTTATCCCCTTGACCCGATCAGTTGGACTCTATGATTTCTCTCCTTTCGTCCCTCTCTGCCCAAATCTATGATCGCCTACCAATTTCAACATCGAATTCAAATTCTCGACCTCTTTTCAACTTCAAACTCGAAATCTCCATTTCTCTGTGATTCCAAAGAACTAATACTATCAAATTTCTAGAAATTTTCACCTAATTTTAACGTCGATCAGTTCGTTAATAGCAGAATCAAATGAAACGGAGGAGATTTAGGGGATTTTGAATTCAAATCGCGTATTAAAATGATGCTTCGGATGCTCGAGAGAAGAAGAATTTGATATGATCACATATCTGAGACGACAAAGCAGACATGAAAGCGTCTTCCTCCGTCATCTAGGTATTACCCTTCACCTCAATCACTAGGCTGATCTCCTTTCCTTGTTTCTCTGCGTTATTACTTATAGGGATATGTTCTGACCGACATTTAACACCAAAAAGGTGTTTAAATGTTCCAACTCAATAAAAGCGGGGCGATTTTGTAAGGTAATTAGGTTTTTGAAATATTTCATGCGATTTGGCAGATCTAGTTTTGATTTAGTGGTTTTACTTGTTTTGTGGCTTTGAGTGATGATATTTGGTTGGATTTTTAAGTTTTTTTTAAGTTTTTGGAGTTGGATTCTTAGGTTTTTGGGCTATTTCAAAATTTGGATTTGAACTGTTTAAATATATCTATCTCAACTTTCAATATGTTTTCGATGTTGGGATATTTTAAGCTCTGAAGCTTGATTTTTGAACCAACCATTCGATCAGCAGTCTTCAACCTGAAACCACATTTGAAATTTGTGAAGCATCCATCTAAAATCTAGGTGGACGGGCGTAGAATTTCAAAAGTTCATTGATCATATACTCGTTCAAACACTTAGAAATATTTCAGTTAGACGTGCATCATATTTGGTACAAGTTTCTCTTACTCCGTGATTTGCCTTCCTCCCAAAAGTGCTTTTTAGATGTAACTTTGCCAAACAGGGCCTAAACAATTGAGAGTAAAATTAGGGCAAGTAGAGATGAAGCGAAAGACGAGATGAATCAGTAAAAAATGGAAAATCATTTCTTAAACGTAACTGAGAATAAGAGATGTTAGACGGCATTGGCTCAAAGGCAGTCAATGTAATGGGAGGGGTGTTTTTTGATTATTAATAATGTAGGGGCCAAGATATAATTAGGATAAAAGGCAGGGGGTTATTTGCAGTTAACCCTTTTTGTCATCCTATGATGAAAAAATATCAGAGGATTAATTATTTTCTATAATATTGGCCTTTTTGCATTTCATGAGGTTCATGAATTTACTCACATATCAGAGGAGTAAAAATTTTCTATAATATTGGCCTTTAAACTATGGATTTGTTGTACATGGTTTACTCACATATCATAGGAGTAAAAATTTCAAGGGATGTCTTATTCTATTTAAAGGTTATTTTTTTATTTTCAAGGGATGTCTTATTCTATTTAAAGGTTATTTTTTTATTTTCATGTTCTTTTGATTGCAACGTGTCGATATTTTTTCTTTGATACAATCAAACATGATGTGATTTATATTTAATGGTTGCATTTAAAATTTTCACTTGTATA
Source organism: Chloranthus sessilifolius (assembly GCA_021018995.1). Lineage (NCBI taxonomy): Eukaryota > Viridiplantae > Streptophyta > Magnoliopsida > Chloranthales > Chloranthaceae > Chloranthus > Chloranthus sessilifolius. Next base: position 22,533,744 of record CM037597.1, on the reverse strand, counting down.
TATATATATATATATATCATTAAAAATTTTCATTGGTGTCTTGTTTACCAATTTCAGTTTCTTAAATGTGTCATAATGAATAATATGCCTACAATGTACAACATTCCCTCCAACCCAAAATGCCGCTTTTAGAGTTGGTAATTTGGTGCAGGGGCTGAGACTGCTTTCAATGCTTCAATCAATCTCCCTCTGTGGGCCTTGGGGATATGTGCACACACTTTTTAGCAGCAAATCAGTTGGTTTTGCATGCTCCTTAATAGGAGTGCATGGACATTTGGTGCAGGGGCCCCTGCTTAGGGTGTTCGCTAGCCGGCACCAGCCACGGAAGCCTCCTCCCCTCATTTAGCTTTGATGGCCTATGCCCTTAAGATATGATAGTATCAATATAAATTGTCAAAAATGTGTAAAGCGGAAAATATATGGATCTCATCCATACAATGACACTAAGGCTGTGCATGGCTAGGGCTCTCAATAAGCCGGATTAGGGCCGGGTTGGGGTTCAATCCAGCCCTAACCTACCCTGGCCAGGTTCCCAATTTTTTCAACCCAATCCTAACTTGGGCTACGATGTACTCAGCTCAAGCCTGGGTCGAGCTTGAGTGATTTTCCAGGTTTTTTCTCTAACTGTTTTTTTTTTTTAATAAAATTTGGTTGGACTATTTTTTTTTATTATTTTTTCTTATAAAATTGGGTTGAGTCATTTTTTTTCTAATAAAAGTTTGAAGAAGGTTAAATATTTAATTAAATAATTATATTACCATTATAGAGGCTCAGGTACATGCTTTTATTCAAAAAATTTATTTTAATTTGTTGCACAATGGTTATAATGGACAACGATTGTATGAAAATCTATTAACAAGTCATCCAAGTTGTGTAGTTAAAAAGCTATGCAACGATTGCTTGAAAATGAATTAAGTCATCTAATTTGTCCAACCAAAAAATGTAAGCATAAGGTTATTGCGCTTTTGACTTAAGTGCTCTAAGTTTAAACCGTTGAACAATTTAATCTCAAGGTATTTAAGTAAATCATATTTATCTATATAAAAAAAATTAGAATTTTAAAAAGATAAATATATATATATATATATATATATATATATATATATATATATATATATATCCGGGCCGGGTGCGGGCCAGATGTTGCAACACTCAACCCAAGCCCGACCAGTATTTATTCAGGTCGCAACATGCTTAGTCCGGTCCGAATATCAGGTTGGGTGTGCTTAATAAAAAATACCACTTTTTCGGGCCGGGTGCGGGCCAAAATCTGGGCTGGCCCGGCCTATTGAGAGCCCTACCTATGGCATAGCTCTTTGTTAGCCCCTGCCATAGCAAAGTTCACCTGCTTTAGCAAGTTCCCATCCTCTTTTCTAACATCATGCGATCTGCTTTAGTAGGTACCCCTTCTGCTTGAAAACTCCTTGCATAGCAAGATTTACCTGTTCAGCAGTTCTACCCTCCTCTCTACTCACTCCTTGCTAGAACATATTTTAATTTGCTTTGGTAGAGAGCTAGTAGAGAACAGGAAAGTTGCTGCTCGAACAGGTAAATTCTCATTTGCAAAGAGTTAAAAAAAAGGAGAATCAACTAAAACAGATAAACTCTGTTGTGACAGAGACTAGCAAAGAGTTGTCATACGCAACCTAAATGAATAGCTACTTATTACAGGCATAAATAGTCTAGTGTCCATATCAACCCAAATCAAATTTAAGAAGAGTCTCACTCTTCTGAGCTCAATCTCTATAGCCTAAATATTAGGTACTCGACATATCCTTAATTCCTTTAATATATTGAATTTTATGCAAACCTTTGATGCTTAGACCAGCTTTGAATGATTATGTTGTTCACGAGGCTCGCTTTATTTATTGCTTAGAGTTGAGTACAACAACTATTCTGGTGGATTCGAGCAGCAGAACCTGTGACAAGTAAGCTCATCTTTTTGCTTAACAACCCAACGTAGACTAAATAATACAAATTTTAATTTTCATTTATTAAGAATCTAAAGAATACACCATACTAGTTAGGGTTAAACTCTCATTATTTTGACGGCAGAGCGTTTGATTTGTGTACTTTTGATGCATTCTATGAAGGGAGTTTTTCCTAGCACACACAAAATTGAACCAAGCACACACAAAGTATCCTGCTATTAGGGTCACATTTACTGGAGTCATTTTAGATCTTACTTATCGGAAGCGCTAAAAAGCGTGTGTAGGTTGGGAGCGGGAGCGTCATTAAAAACTTAAAATTACATTATTTGAATTTGAAGTTTTTTATCTTTTTAGAATTTGAAGTTTTTCATTGTTCTCCAATGAATCTAGATTTGTTTGTTCCGAAGCTAATCATTTTCTAAACTTTTGCAGGCTGGTTTCGTATTGTTGAGTTAGTCGGTGGCGGAGTTTTAATTGGAGTAACTAGATAGCTAAAGTTCATTGGTTGCAAGTGGTTGCTGTTGGATCTAATGATCCGACCACCCAAAATAATTGCCCTAGGATCTAAGCGCATGATCAACCAAAACAATGAATTAATAATCCATAAATATATGTGTGTACCTTATCGCGAAGATCATAACTGTTGATTCAAGTCAACACAAGGTACTCAATCCAAAGCTTTTCCCTGCAAAGAAAGATGAAGGTGGCCCTACCCGCCTCTCTTGCTACACTCTCTTGATGGAAAGATGCCATAAAGAGTCATGCCCTGCCTAAAATACCGTCCATCAAGGTTTTCTAATAGGAATAAGAATCACATGTAAATCATGAAACTTTGAAGTTTCGTTCAATTCTCAATAGTGCCCTTTAATATTTCAAGCAACTGCAATCCTTGATTTTATAAAATCCTAGTGTGTGTGGGCCACTTAAAATAAGAAATTTGAGATTCCATAAAAATTCCAACAGTCTCACACTTGGTCCACACACGGACTATGGTTTTAAAAACGACTCCCACTAGATTAGACAGCCAGAATGAGTGAACTGTGAAAACAAACGTTATTTGAAATAACTTAGGCATTCCCAAAATCACCCAAATTTAATGAAAATATATGAATGAATCATGAATGCACATAGTATACCATTTTATGAAATCAATAATACGGCAGTTCCATGGTCACAAAACTATAATTAACAACAAATTTGAGAGATAATAACCAATTTAACATATGAACTAAATGCATAACGAAAGTGTGCAAATCCATAATTTCTCGCTTCATACTCGTCGTATGTTGTTTTGACATCCAGAAAACTCTGACTTATGAAATACTTCACCTGATCCTCAGAATAAAAAGTTATTAACGTGGTTCCTAATCACGTTCAACTCCGAACAAATCCAAAAGAATACCAATACTCACAAGCAAGATTAAGGTAAAACCTTATTGTCTCACTCACTAAGGTGTGCCACTCAAATTATTAAAACTTCACCTTCAATTTGTGAAAAACTCCACCCAAAATATAATTTTTCTGTTGGCTCACTTACCAATATGTGTCACCCAAATTGTGAAAAATTTCACCCTCAATTTATGAAAAACTCCACCCAAAATATAATATTTATGTTGGCTCACTTACCAATGTGTGTCACCCAAATTGTGAAAAATTTCACCCTCAATTTGTAAAAAACTCCACCCAAAATATAATTTTCTATTGGCTCACTCACCAAGGTGTGTCACCCATATTGTGAAAAACTTCACCCTCAATTTGTGAAAAAACTTCACCCTCAATTTGTGAAAAAACTCTACCCAAAATATAATTGTAAAAATATTTCACTTGATTTTGTAGAAAACTCCACCCAGAATATACATGTATATATAAGGTAAATATTTTAAGATGCATCAATAATAACTGCAATTTACAAGTGAAATAACTCCCACTCAAAATACAATGTTTAAGACTTTACCAATCCCTTACAGTGGCAATCGTAATGTAATAATAAAATCATATAATTATTAGATAATAAATCATGTTCAAAATATAATAGAAAATTAAAAAAAAAAAAAATTTGATAATAAATTATGATAAAATATAAACGAAGATCGCCACTCCATAATGATTTACAAATATATATATATATATATATATATATATTCTTTTAACAAATAGTCCTATCGATATATCTACTATTTAATATTAAAATTTACTTCACAAAATTATGTTATCAATCATAAAATCCACCAAGGATATAGATATGATAACATGTCGCTCAAAAGTCTAAAAGACTAATGTTCACAAAGGACTCTAAAATGACTATAAGCCATTAATATCCACCAAGGATATAGACGCGATAACATGTCACCCAAAAGTCTAAAAGACTAATGTCCATAAAGGACTCCAAAATGACTATAAGTCATTAATATTCATCAAAGATAAAATAATTCGTATTAGGGGTATGACTGAATTGATTAGAGTGTTTTATCATGTGCAAATAATCCACTCTTTGGGAATAGATAATGTGCAACATCCATCATCACCTTTGGGCATAAATTGAGTGTACAACCTATCCTCTCTCTCAGGGCGTAGAAAATGCGTATAGACCTAATCCCTTATGTTTCTAATTTGATCTCGATGATTCACTACCTTTGGGTAAGAGAATCATCATTCTCTCTTCGTTACACTTACGATTTTTCTACATACCCCATTTACACCAAATTAATGAATCATCTTTAGGCAGAATCAATAACTCCATGCAAATCAGTGCACAAGGTGATCTTAATGAGATAAAATCTCAAGATTCAATAAACAACAACCTCCATAGAATGGTTACCTTTGGGCAAATCTAATTCTACTTCAATTATAGTCTCTCGAACGACCACTTTAGCGGTCTTCCTTAACCCCATTAGAGAGACCTAGACCTGATATCTTTAGTCCCAAGAGTTTAACCAACTCATCCAAAAATATATGTGTTGCCATGCTTATAGTTAAAAAAACTATGAAACAATGTTTAAATAAATTTATAATGACAAAATTTAGGTCCTAGACTTATGAGCTTGCACACACATACACTTAGGCCATAGGATCAAACCAAAGATCCAAAAAGCACATGTAATAACAATATATTAGACATATCATTGGGTCACCCAAATATTTTATTCCATCATATACAGTCATTAACTGTTGCCAATAATAAAACCAAGCATATGCTTCAACAAGTAAATTGAAATCGACTACTAATGGGTCAAAATTAGACTTCAAAAAAAAAAGGGTCGATACACCCTAACCAAGAATGAACCTTCTCAATGGACTAAAATTGGCCTCTATGATTAGCCCAAGCTTTGATCAAGCTTGAACCTAGAGACGGTCCTAAAAGACCAAGAAAAAATCAAACCATTATAAGCTCACAATCATAAGGTCCAAACTATTGTAAGCCCACATATATATTCTTCCAAAGAATCAGCTCAAAACAAGACTTGATCCACTAAGAAAGCATACACCATTATAAGGCCCACAGCCCATGTGCAGATTTGGGGCCATAACAACCCTGCCCAACAAAAGCTCACAAAGAACAAGTTCCAATGATTCATGAATTACCACAATCCCTCAAAGTCAACTGTAGGTCTTGATCAGGTTATAAGATTTTGGCAAGTGTGACTCGCATGTTGAACTAAGCCCAAAATGATCCAAAATATAGGAATTACAGGGCCACCCAAAAGACACCAATGTTAGAGCCTACCCACATATATTAGAGCCCCTAAATGCACATATCGATATGTACATACTTGGTGGTGGATCAGAGCACTACGGTAAATAGCCGAAAAATAAGTTTTTTATGTATTACATGCTTAACATTGAATCTGTACCACTTATATACTTTTGGGTGCTTAACATAGGCTCTAAGCCATTAAAATACAAAAAGTATATAGATCTAACAAGTGAATCATTCAAAATTAACATACTTAGAAAAAGTCCAAAATCGACTCAAGCCCTTTTAAGTCCAAAATCGACTCAAGCCCTACTGTTAGTTTATACCAATATTTTGCATATGTACACAAAACTAGGACGCAGAAATCGATTCAAAACAAGTATGCTAGTTTTATTGATAGTTAACAGCCTAAATAGCATTATCCGAGCTCCATTTTCATCTGCCCGTTGGGATCTTTAGAGCCTCAGCCGGCAGAAAAACCATAGCCATAAAGTAATCATCCCATGACAAGTACCCTTATTGTTTGGAGGGATCAAAAGGGTTTTGAATAAAATAAGAGTTTCGGAAGAAGCCATTTTGAAAAGTGGAGATCTTTAAAAATAATTTACCTTATTATTGTTACATGTGTTTCAATTAATCATACATCAAAACCTTGCTTTGATACCAATTGTTGGATCTAATGATCCGACCATGCACCCAAAATAATTGCCCTGGATCTAAGTGAATGATCAACCAAAATAATGAATTAATAATCCATAAATATATGTGCGTACCTTATCGCAAAGATTGTAATCATTGATTCAAGTTGACGCAAGGTACGCAATCCAAAGCTTTTCCCTGCGAAGAAAGATGAAGGTGGCACTACCCGCCTCTCTTGTTATACTCTCTTGATGGAAGATGCCAAAAGGCTTGTGTGTAGTTGATCAGTGCTGAAATGTGACTATATTTCGTACCTTAATCCCTACACTTAGTTGTCTGATGAAAGCATCTAATGGTTGTTGTGAGGTTTTAATGATTACAGGTGTTTCTAACCGTCAGATCGTTAAAGAGCATAAAAGAAGGTAATTAAAGGCCGCACAAGGGCTATGGACCAAAAGATCAACGGAAGCATCGAAATCCGTGAAGAAGCTCAACATCCATTGAAGGAATAAAGAGTCTACCCCTATATATCAACCGATTGACACATGAATGTCAATCGATTGACAGGAGAAGACAGATTTGTCCCCATTTATTTCGAATCAAATGTCAATCGATTGAGACTTAGTTCTCAATCGATTGAGGCTAGTAGGGATAGGGTTTGCTCACACCTACATAAAGAAAGCTACGGATTTGCCTTGGGATACACAACAATACATTTTTTTTTTTTATCATTTTTGGTTTTAACTCTTCTGGGATATTTCAAGGGTTTTTCTTCTTCTTCTCTAGGGTTCTCTCTGGGTAGACTGTACTTAGAATTTGCATTTTTTTTCTTTTATAAAATCATAGATTGTATTTAGGAAAAATATTTGTAAAAAGACCTTTGGTGATAAATGAAAGAAAGAAAGATTTTGAATGTGCAAAGAGATCATACACCAAGGATGAGCGGCTAAATTAATTGTTCAAGGAGGATGCGATCCCCAGATAAGTAGCATTTTTTATGATTAACTCCATAAGTCCTTAATGTCATCATGGAATTGTTCTGCTAAAAGTGTGTTGATTGAATATATGTGAATGTTTTATTATGATCGTTGATTGTGCGTATCAACGACCATAATCGCTAGATCTGGACCTGCAGGCTGATCTAGGCTGCAGAGCGATTATATGCCTATTGTCGTGATCTAAACATCATGAGATACGCTATGCTTTTTACGTGACTCATACCGCAATGATAGGCTGAGTCATCGTTTTTAGATAGGGTATGCCAGATTGATGATCACATTTTTACGAATCATTTTTCTAGATAAATGAGGGTGTGAATGATATGATTTGGAATTGTGGGGTTGGTAATAGAAAAGTTACGAGTCTGGGGTAGCATATTCCTTGAGCATTTTCAAATATTGTTTCTTTTATTCTCCAAAAATCATCTCTGCTCAAATTAGTTAATCTTATTGTATTTAGAAAAGTGTTTTAATTAATTGGTAAAGTGAACTTTCTCCCTTGGTACTTCCTCGGGTGTTTTAAATCTCTGAAAGAATTTGATCAATTTCACATTTTCCCTGTGGGTGACACCCTTGTACTTACCGTACTACGATAGATCTTGCGCACTTGCAAGGGTACACTTTAAAATCGACTAAGTTTTTGGCACCGCTGCCGAAGAATCGATGAAATTTTGATTAATTCGGAAAGAGATTTGGGTGTTTATTTGACAGTCAATCGATTGAGCTATTTTTCTCAATCGATCGACTGTATTCTGTGTTTTGGACAAACTGCTTGGTCAATCAATTGACACAAAAGAGTCAATCGATCGGCTGTTAAGAGTATTAAAATAATAATAATAATAATAATAATAATAATTTTAATTCTGGATTTTTGAAAGTTTTTAGATTGCAAAATTTAAAATTTGGTGCTCCACGGTTGATTTTTGATTTTCGAACTTCAATTTTTGCAAGTTGAATCTTTGAAATTTAATTTCTAAATTTAATTTTGATTTTCTTGTGTGAATTTTGATTTTTGAATATTAAAATTAGTATTTTGATTTTTTATTTACAAAATCTTCTTTCCCTTATTTTTCTTCTCTTTAGTAAGATTTTGTGGAGTTCTTTTAGGAAGTAGAGATTTTTAGGATTTCTTATTTTAGATTTTGTAGGAGTCCATTTTTCTCATCTTCCTTTTTTTTAGATATTTTGTAGGATCTCCTAAATTTTAGTTATTAACATTTGTGGAACTACTCCTTTAGGATTTGTAGGAATCTTTTATTCTTTTCCTTTTTTTTCTCCTTTAGGTAAGATTTTATAGGATTTAGAGGGATTGCCTTTTGGTTTTAAATTTTTTATTTTGATTTTCAATTTTTAATTTCAATTTTTTATTTTTAAAATTTGAATTTGAATTTTGAATTTTGAATTTTGAAATTTAATTTTTATTTTTGAAATTCAAATTTAATTCAAAAAATAATAAATAAATAATTTAATTTTAATTTTAATTTTTTAATTAAAAAAATATATATATATATATATGTATATATATATATATATATATTCTTTTCTTCTTATCAATCGATTGACACTCCTCTGTCAATCGATCGACCAGACTTCTGTTGTTTGCCATCTCAGCTGAAATTTCTGGGACTTTTGAATCTCAATCGATTGAGACCACTCTTTCAATCGATTGACGGATTAAATCCCTGTTTGAATATTTGTGTGTGCTTTGTGTCAATCGATTGAAACCTTTACTTCAATCGATTGAAGCTGATACTTGTGGTTTGTTGTGGATTCATTAATCCTTTGTTTGAGTGTGGTGCATGAGCTTTACTCGATCTCATCACCTGCATCTGCAACCGTTTAATCTTGAGATCGAAAGATCTTGTAGAGAGAATCATAGAATCCAAAGGAATAGTATCATCAGACTGAGACTATGGCAGATCAAAGGCAAGAAAGGAATGGGAACAACCAGAATGTCAATAATGGCAATAATAAAAATAATAGAAATAATGGGAATAACAATTACAATGAGGGCCCTAAAACACTCGAATATTATAATGATCCTGATTTTTACGAGGATCAGGATAGTATCATGCATGCCCCCATTCCAGAGAACCACTATGAATTCAAATCAGCAATGATTCAAATGTTGCCAATTTTCCATTGATTGGCAAATGAAAATCCGCACGTTCATCTAAATGAATTCACTGGGATATGTAAAATGTTCAGAGTTCATAATGTCACTGATGAAATAGCTAAGCTACGAGTTTTTCCTTTCTCTTTAAGAGATAAGGCAAAAACTTGGTTCTATTCCTTAGAACCACAATCTATCCAGAGTTGGGCAGAACTATATCGTCAGTTCCTTAAGAAATATTTTCTCATGACCAATGCCATTGAGTTGCGTCAGAAAATTTAGTTTTTCTCCCAACAACCTACAGAAATATTCCATGAATGTTGGGAACGTTTCAAGGAATTGATCAGAAGTTGCCCCAATCATCAAGTTCCAAGGTGGCAACAAGTTCAAAGTTGTTACAATTGACTGATTCCAAAAGAGAGACGCATGGTTGATGCATCTTGTGGTGGATCATGTGCCACAAAAGAAGCTGATGAACTGTGGGCATTGTTCGAAAAGTTGTACCAAACCTCAATACAAAATGCGACATTGGGGCGAATTAACTTGGACATGGTACCTAAATCTCATGTGTTGACAAGAGACGGATTATACGATGTCAACAATAATGCCTCAGATCTATCAACAAAAGTTGATATGTTGTCCAAGCAAATGAATCTGTTGTTAGCTGCTACCAAGCAAGCTAAGAGTCCCATCAATCCCGATGCTTGTTCAATTTGTGATCACCCTGGTCACATGGCTAATGAGTGCCCAACTACCTTGTCATTCTTCCCTGATGAACCTACTCCTCAAGAGCAGGTCAATACTACTCAATCTTATCAGCGACAAGGTAGAAATATGTACTCAAATACCTACAATCCGGAATGAAAAAATTACCCCAACTTAAGATGGGGAGGATCAAACCAAACTGGCCAGGTAAACCAGCAGTACAGACCCAACTTAATGAGTGGACAACAAAATTTTCAACAAAATTTCCGCCCACAGCAGAATTCAAATTTCCAACCGAATTCTAATTTCTACCAGAATTCTAACTTTCAGCAGAATTCGCCGTATTATTATCCAAATTCTGAGTACCGTAAAAATCAGAATCTTAATCAATCGCACGCCAGCACGTCTAAGGATTCTGATTTAGAAGACAAGGTGATGCGAAGCATGCAAGCTTTTCAGCAGATGATAATGGATCAAGTCAGTCAATTGACCAATCAATTGAGTCAACGAGAGGAAGGTAGGCTTCCGAGTCAACCCATTAATAATCCTCGAGGTCAAGCACCACCTGATGAAGGACCATCAAATAGCCAACAGTTGAAAGTTGTTACGGTGCTGAGAAGTGGACGAGAAATTAATAATCAAGTGGAAATGCCTGTGGAAGCTGATGAAGAAAGAGAAGCAGCAAAAGAGAAAGAGTCAGAGAAAAGAAAAGAAAAAGGAAAAGGAAGAGAGAAAGAGAAAGAGCAAGGAAGAGAGAAGGGAAAAGAAAAAGAAGTAGAGGAAGTGTCTCCCTCAACTGTCCAACAAGGACGTGAAAAAGAACCAGAACTTAAATCTCCACCATATGTCCCTAAGGCACCATTCCCTGAGTGCCTAACTCCTCCATCTAGAATGGGGAAGGGACCTGTAAAAATGGAAGAAATCTTTGAAATATTCAAACAGGTAAAGATAAATCTTCCATTACTTGAGACAATCAAACAAGTTCTTGAGTACGCCAAATTCTTCAAAGATTTGTGCACTCGTAAGAGAAAGGTACGCACTCATGTTTCAAAGAAAGTGTTCCTGACTAATCAAGTCAGTTCGATATTGCAATTGGAAGCCCCACAGAAACTCAAGGACCCTGGAATCCCAACTGTTCCATGTGTCATTGGTGGACAACCAATTGGAAAAGCGTTACTGGATTTGGGAGCAAGCGTTAATCTGATCCCATACTCAGTGTATGAGAAATTAAGATTGGGTGAATTGAAACCCACAACGGTTACACTTCAACTTGTCGATAGGTCAGAAAGAAGGCCTAGGGGTATCATCGAGGATGTTTTGGTTGGAATAGACAAGTTTGTCTTTCCAGTGGACTTCGTTGTTTTAGATATGGAACCACCTGTTAAATCCATTAATCAAGTCCCCATCATCCTTGGACATCCGTTTCTCACCACTGCAAATGCTTGCATTAATTGTCGAACGAGAGTCATGGACGTTTCTTTTGAAAACATGAAGGTTAAATTGAATATATTTCATGCGATGAACCATTTTTCCAACGAGGATGAGGTTGACTGTTTTTATATCGACCAGATGGACAAAGTAGTGGATGAAGCATTACCATCAATGCTTACCAAAGAAGAATTTGAAACTGCTTTGTTGGCCATCTATGAGGAAAAAGGATCTGAAAGGAAACAGTCAGAAGAGACGAGGTCGAGTCTATCATATCCAGATGATAACTTATGTGAAAATGTGACTAAGGTAGAACCATTACCTATTGAGATAAAGGATGTGCTGACTCCATCAATTGAGCAGCCACCAACTGTCGAATTAAAACAGTTACCTGAGTCGCTCAAATACGTGTTTCTGGGACCTCGAGAAACATTGCCAGTAATAATATCATCGACATTGTCGGAAGAACAAGAGTATGAGTTGCTGAAAGTGCTAAAAGAAAATAAAGAAGCCATTGGATGGACTTTAGCCGATCTAAAAGGGATTGACCCATCGGTATGTATGCACAAAATATATTTGGAAGATGATAGTAAACCATCGAGGGAACCGCAAAGGCGACTTAATCCAAACATGCAAGAAGTCGTTTTAAAGGAAATCATAAAACTACTCGATGCTAGAATCATCTATCCAATCTTTGATAGTCCATGGGTCAGTCCAGTTCAAATTGTTCCGAAAAAGTCTAGCATCACTATGAAAGAAACTACTGAAGGAGAATTGGTGCCCACTCATGAAACCACAGGGTGGCACGTGTGCATTGATTATCGGAAATTAAACACGGCTACGAGAAAAGATCATTTTCCCCTGCCATTCATTGACCAAATTCTTGAAAAGTTAGCAGGACAAGAGTTTTATTATTTTCTTGATGGATATTCGGGCTACAATCAAGTACCGGTGTTTCCTGCAGATTAAGAGAAGACAACGTTCACGTGTCCCTACGGAACGTTTGCATATCAAAGAATGCCTTTTGGCTTGTGCAATGCACCTGCCACTTTTCAAAGATGCATGTTGGCCATCTTCTCGGACACGATTGATAAATTCATCGAAGTCTTCATAGATGACTTTTCTGTTTTCAGAAAGACCTTTGAACTGTGTTTGCAATACCTTAACCAGGTATTGCAACGATGTGTCGAATAAAAACTTGTTCTTAGCTGGGAGAAAAGTCATTTCATGGTGCAACAAGGAATTGTGTTGGGACATATTTCAAATAAAGGAATCGAAGTTGACAGGGCAAAAGTTGATTTGATCGCTAATTTGCCACCACCAAAGAGTGTTCGACAAATTCGATCATTTTTAGGTCATGCAGGATTTTATCAAAGATTCATCAAGGATTTTAGCAAGGTTGCCAAGCCATTGTGCAACCTGCTTGGAAAAGATGTTCCTTTTAACTTTGATGAAGATTGCATGGAAGCATTTCTGAAATTACGTGAGTTGTTATCCAATGCACCGATAATCCAACCCCTGGATTATTCTATACCGTTTGAACTCATGTGTGATGCATCTGATTATGCTATTGGAGCAGTCTTAGGGCAAAGGGTGAACAAAGTACCTCATGTGATCTACTATGCCAGCAAGACATTGATTGATGCTCAGTTAAATTACACCACCACTGAGAAGGAGTTATTAGCCGTGGTGTATGCTCTGGATAAATTCCGCTCTTATCTGCTTGGCTCAAAAATAGTGGTCTTTTCAGACCACTCTGCATTGAAATATCTACTAGCGAAGAAGGACACTAAACCAAGGTTGATCCGATGGATCTTACTCCTACAAGAGTTCAATTTTTAGATCAAAGATAAAAAGGGTGTAGAAAATATAGTGGTCGATCATCTGTCAAGAATTCTGCCTGAAGAATCATCGGTCTCTGAGACTATCCGGGACACCTTTCCGGATGAACAATTGATGGCAATAGGTGCTGCCGCTACAAAAGTTTCTTGGTTCTCTAATATTATGAATTATCTGGTAACAGGCAGAATCCCTACCCAATGGAGCAAAAATGATAAAAATCTATTCTTCTCGCAAATAAAATACTATTTTTGGGATGAGCCACAACTGTTTAAATTCTGTTCAGACCAGGTTATTAGGAGATGTGTGCCTGAAGAGGAACAATTGAATGTTATTAACTTTTGCCATGCTGGGGCCTATGGAGGCCATTTTGGAGGATAAAAGATCGCACACAAGATTCTTCAAAGCAGATTTTATTGGCCCTCTATCTTTCAGGACACTGCCAAATTTTGTAAAGAATGCCAAAGATGTCAGCAGCTTGGAAATGTTTCACGACGGAATATGATGCCTCTGAACCCAATTCTGATAATTGAAATTTTTGATGTATGGGGGATCGACTTCATGGGTCCTTTCCCCCATCGTTCGGATATTCATATATTCTTGTAGTTGTTGACTACGTTTCCAAATGGATTGAAGCTGTGGCAACTCATTCGAATGACCATAAAGTTGTGGTCAAATTTCTGAAAGAAAATGTCTTTAACAGATTCGAGTTTCCACGGGCGATCATTAGTGATGGCGGTTCGCACTTCTGCAACCGCCATTTTACTACTTTAATGAAGAAATACGGCGTCACCCACAAGGTGGCAACACCATATCACCCGCAAACTAGTGGTCAAGTGGAAGTGTCGAACCGAGAGATCAAACGAATTTTAGAAAAGACGGTGCGACCGGATAGAAGAGATTGGTCGAACCGGCTATCTGATTCTCTTTGGGCATATCGTACAGCCTTCAAGACACCAATTGGAATGTCTCCATTCAAAATTGTCTACGAGAAAGCATGCCATCTTCCTGTTGAATTGGAGCATAAGGCATTTTGGGCTATCAAAAGATTTAACTTTGATATGCAAGCGGCAGGATCAAATCGAAGGTTACAGCTGAGTGAATTGGAAGAGCTACGCTACGATGCGTATGAAAACTCCAAGATGTATAAAGAAAGATACAAAAAGCTGCATGATGAGTCAATTTCTCAGAAAGAGTTCCACATTGGACAAAAGGTTTGGCTGTTTAATTCCAGACTGAAGCTTCACCCGGGAAAACTGAAATCTAGATGGGAAGGCCCGTTTCAGGTTGTTTCTATTAGTGTGCATGGTGCGATTGAGATCCGCAGTCTCAAGGACAATCGAGTTTTCAAAATCAATGGGCAACGTCTTAAACCAATGTTTGAGCCGATGACCAAGTTCAGAATTGAGGCGATGCACCTCAGTGACCCAGATATTTGATCAATAAAAAGGTCGAGCTTTCGACACTTAAACTCAGCGCTTCCTGGGAGGCAACCCAGTATGTTTATTTATTTTTGTTTTTGTTTTTGTTTTTATTTTTATTTTTATTTTTGTTAGAATTGAGTCTCTGCTCAATCAATTGACTGTCAAATAGTCAATCGATTGACATTAGCCCCTCAATTGATTGACAGTTCCCTGTCAATCGATTGATAATTCAATCATCATCATCATCTCCCTTCTTCTTTGTCAATCGATGGAGAGACTAATGTCAATCAATTGACATCACCTTGAATTTTTGGCAGTTTTTGGAACTTGAAGCGCCACTCGACACATCTTGTCGTGGCAGCTAACTTCCAGGGCACATTTGTGTCAATTGATTGAGACTAACCCCTCAATCGATTGACTTGATTGAGTATTTTCTTCGCCCGTTTCCAAGGCACCTAACCGGTGCGACTTTTTGAAAAAGGGTGTCCTCAATCGATTGACATCACAGTGTCAATCGATTGACATTAAAAGAGGGGGAGTGGATTGTCCCACGTCGCATCCGCATGCCCGATGACTTTCCAACTTCGCGCGACGTGCGCAAACCAACCGTTCTCAATCGATTGAGGATCTATCCTCAATCGATTGACATCTATATTATATAGTGGGGACAAAACCCGTGGCCCCCTCATTTTGAATCATCTCCAATCCAATCCGAGCCTCCATACTTCTCCTCGTACGGGATGGAATGGCAACGCCTGGCCCACCAATGTTCCGTTCACCTCGTCCTGCCAACAATCCGATGCGCATCCCTGATGAGGAGTATATCGATCGTCAGTTCCAAATGGGAAACTTCTTCGACCTAGCCAAATACCGTCGCATCGCGGAATGCGCCTGCTCGATCGAATTCATCGAGGCCTTGCGATTGGAAATGCTGCTCGCTCCTCCACATATTGACATCTCTCCCCGTATCCTTCACCTGTTCTACCAAAAGATGGAGTGGGTGTCCGCTCCACTTTCGCCAACCGGGATGCCATTCATCAAGATCGAGATCGACAGCTAGAGTTATAACTTACACGCCGCCGATCTCGCCTGAGCCTTCAACTTTTACATGGTTCGTCCTTTGAACCATCACATTGATCCCGCCATCGATCTTAGTCAGGACGATATGATCAATCAGATGTGTGGAGGGCACCGCGGTTCTGGGTTGTCCACTAAACGAGCCGTCCTACCAATGGACATTTTGTTTTGAGACATCATTATGTCCAACAACCTGTTACCGCATGGCACAAAGAGCGAGCGAACGAAGAATAGGGTGTTGGCCCTATATGCCACACACACGAATACCTGGTTCGATGCGCCCGGTCTTATGCTAGAAGAACTGTACCAGTGTTACACTGATATCTCCACCACCACCGTACCCGCGAAGCGTGCAGCGATTCTCCTCCATTTCCCGCACTACGTGATGCACCTCTTGGACCACCTTGGCTGCCCGATTTACGATGATGAAGAGTTGGGCGATATGCAGTTTTATCAATATGGCACCAATGTTTGGGACAAGAGCATCAAGGCTATTCTTCGTGTGCAACCACCTCCGATCGACGTCGATGATGTACCTCCCCCCCCCCCCGTCCAAACCCCGCACAACGCCAACGTGGTGGTGTAAGACGACCTCGTCCTAAAGAGGTCCCGGATTTAAACGCCGAGGCAACCGTAGCTCGCCTCGAGGCGCGGATGGACGGGTTGAGTGCAAGACTTGGAGGTGTTGATCGACGGTCGAAGTTTCAGATCTCTCTTCTCATGTGGATGGCCCAGGAATCGTTCCCTGGGCGTGCCGACGAATTCATCGTAGGAGCGCGAGCGGCGATGAACGAGGAGAGGGATCCTGAATTTGATGATGATGATGATGATCTTTAGTGTTTTTGTGTTATTGTTTGTTTAAGTGTTTAGTGTTTTAATTTGTTTTGGGATGTTTGTAGTTTTTATTTTTGATCAGTCGTAGTTTCTGTTTAGTGCTAGGGGACCAATGGTTGTAATCGCATCTTGAAAATCAATGGAATCGGAGTGTTTTAGC
This sequence comes from Chloranthus sessilifolius, assembly GCA_021018995.1. Taxonomy (NCBI): domain Eukaryota; kingdom Viridiplantae; phylum Streptophyta; class Magnoliopsida; order Chloranthales; family Chloranthaceae; genus Chloranthus; species Chloranthus sessilifolius. Next base: position 22,516,902 of record CM037597.1, on the reverse strand, counting down.
ATGGTATCTGTTTTGTGTATTCTCGGATTGCTATATAGTGCATCAGTCAATCGATTGAGATCCAACTCTCAATCGATTGAGCACTTTAAGTCCCCATTTTCTCGAAAATAAAACTCCCATTATTCAATCGATTGAGGGCCAATTCTCAATCGATTGACTCCTGCGTAGGCAACCTGTCTACATCTATCAGAAACATAAAGTTTATGAAAAAGTACTGTTTTGAGACCGAATTTGGGCCGTGCACTGGCAAGCTCCCCTTGGTATCTTGTGTCAATCAATTGACACTAAACTGTCAATCGATTGACTGAGGTATATTTTCGGCAGAATACCTCTTTCACTCCGAAAATCGAGAATTGAGTCCTCTTAGAGCCCTTAATTTAGAAAATTCCTTAGAGTTTGTGAGTTAGAAGTTTTCCTCTATTTAAAGGCTATTGTAGGTTAGTTCTTTAGTCAAACTTTTATTCCTCCTTCCCCAAGTCCTTGCCATGTCTTCAATTCGGTATCGTACCCGACCTGCTGTGAAAAAGTTGATGGAACCAGCGCAAAAACGTGCGCGCTACAACTCTCCACAGTCACCACTCGATTTTTCGAATCATGAAGTCATCGATATTGACAATGAATCACCTTTAGAAGTCAAATCAATTTTTACGCGTTCCGACGAGGCCGTCGACGACCCATCAAAGAACCTGATTCCGACCTATTTGTGGGCAGAATTGAATCCACCCCCGCCTCTCGTACCACCACCTTCCACCCCACCATCGTCTCCGCCGCACGCACCTCTTCCACCACCGTGTGAGGGCGGTATCTCGGAGGAAATGTGGAATTACACATTCCTGAAGCCGAAGGAAGGAAGTTCCACCACGGATGACTGAAGGATTAGGATTGTTAGCTTTAGGGTCTAGTTTTAGGAGCCTTTTTATTTTACTTGATTTTTTATGCTTTATTTTAGGTTAGGTTTCGATTGATTTTAGGATAAGATTTTTATTTTGCAATAAGTGTAACAGTTTACATACAGTTAATAAAAATTTACTTTAGTACCTATTTGTCTTTTTAATTTTTGTTCACAATACCCTTTCCCTTGGTCTATTTTCGTGGTCCTCGATTGCATTTAACAGGTTTGGGGGAGTCTCACATCCTTTCTAGAAATCTAAGCCAATGAGGGCATTGGTCAGTTCAGGTTTGGGGGGGTATTTTCGGTTAATTTTGTGCAAAAAAAAAAAGAAAAGAAGGAAAGGCTGTTTTTCGGATCCTAAAAGTTTATCAGTCAATCGATTGAGACCAGTGTCTCAATCGATCGACTGATAACCACTAGCAGCCGATTGGAAATTGTAGCAGTCAATCGATTGAGACCAGTGTCTCAATCGATCGACTGATGACCAGAAGACTTATGAATTTCGAATTTTTATTCAATTTCTTAATTTGTGGATGACCTGAAATTCGTTACCATGTCATGATTGTTTTTTTTTTTATGAATGCTCATAAAGTTTAAGATGGAAAGATGGTGTTCATGATCTACGCCTAAATTTTGTACTGTCACTTTGCTTTAATTCCAAATCTGAGAATTAAGTATACAACTTGGAAACCTAAGATCTCAAAGAAAGACTAAAACCCAGTGAGCTTTGGAACTTTGTCCTCGTTCTTGATGAGTGCTGAAATAAATTCGGAGTATGTTTGAATTTCTTGCTTAATCTATTGAAATCTCGTATACTCTATCTTTGATTTGTTGATTTTACGTGTGTTATATCACTACACTAGAAATCATTGTATAGAAATTCAAGGCAAATAGGCATTATTACCATCATGAAAGAAAATGATCTAAGGCCATTGTTGGTTCGTTTGTGCCCAAAATGCCCCACCTTGTAGTGATTTATCTTATTGCACCCTCTTTGAGCCTCAACTAAAAGATTTTGCCTTAAATATTTCTTATTAAGCTGTATTGATTATACCCTACACCAATTTGAAAACGCCTTACCCTCTTATCTCTGAGAAATTAGGGATAGAGTAAAATAGAAAATAATGAGATATGACAAAGGTACTGTAAGGAATATATAGCAGAAAAATATAAAAGGGGAGAGAGAAAAAAAAAATGCAAGAGGTAGAGAAAAAAAGATGAAAGTGGTGCTAAAAAGAAAAAGAAAAGAAAGATAAAAGTATTTTTGAAAAGGAAAAGGTTCTAGAACTTTGAAAAAGGAAGTTGAAAAATCAAAGAATCAAGGGTGTTTCTTGTTCCAATTTCTCAGAGAAATTTGAATTCAATTTTCCCTTTCTTTCTTAACCATTTACCTGAGCTCTATTACAACCTTAGAAAAGACCTTTTTGATCCAATCATGAATGGTAAATGCCTTGTGGAGAGTGATTATACAGTGCCTATGGTGCTTGGTATATACATGTTTAAAATACAAATATCTGTTCAGTGAGATTTTTCTTTAAATTCTTTGGTACACCGTCTTTCTTATAACATGTGAGAATTTTTCTAAGTATGTTGTAATTCTAATCTCACATATGAGTGAAAAAAATAATAAATAAATAAATAAATAAAGTCGTACATCATGAGCGATTTCATTTCAAGTGTATACCAATGGTAAGGATTGAATCTGAACATGTGATCCAAAGGTTCTTAGTTTAAACTTCATTTCAGATAAAAGAATTTTTGCAGTGATAATTGCATAAAACTCTAAGGCCTAAATCATGAACACTGAAGAACGATGGATTGAATTGATTGAGCACTAATACAATGAACATGGTCATAGCATCTTAAAGGATTTTTCACGGCATTTAACTACTTAAGGGCTTGAATAAAAATTCTAAAATTTATTGGTTTTGAAGTTTGTAGGTACCTTCTCTGAAAACCTTTAGGCGACAAAACTCCTCCACTAGGGATCACCTAGGGGTTTAAAGGCTTGTTGCATACGCTAAATGCAATCGTGCTCCCTACGAAAGTGGCATTTAATTTCTTTAGGATGTTAGTTTTATCTGCTTTGATATATTTTTTATTCTCTTTGCTCGAGGACTAGCAAAGTGTAGGTTTGGGGGTGTGATCAGTGCCGAAATGTGACTATATTTCACACCTTAATCCCTACACTTAGCTGTCTGATGAAAGCATCTAATGGTTGTTGTGAGGTTTTAATGATTACAGGTATTTCTAACAGTCAGATCGTTAAAGAGCATAAAATAAGGTAATTAAAGGCCGCACAAGGGCTATAGATCAAAAGATCAACAGAAGCATCGAAATCCGTGAAGAAGCTCAACATCCATTAAAGGAATAAAGAGTCTACCCGTATGTATTAATCGATTGACACATGAATGTCAATCGATTGACAGGAGAAGACAGATTTGTCCCCATTTATTTCGAATCAAATGTCAATCGATTGAGGCTAGTAGTGATAGGGTTTGCTCACCCCTATATAAAAAAAGCTACGGGTTTGCCTTGGGATACACAACAATACATATTTCTTTTATCATTTTTGGTTTTAACTCTTCTGGGATATTTCAAGAGTTTTTCTTCTTCTTCTCTAGGATTCTCTCTTGGTAGACTGTACTTAGGATTTGTATTGTTTTTCTTTTATAAAATCATAGATTGTATTTAGGAAAAATATTTGTAAAAAGACTTTTGGTGATAAATGAAAGGAAGAAAGATTTTGTGTGACAGCCCGAATTTCGGCCTCCCCGAAACCCGTGCCATCAGCATGATCATCTTGACCATGCCCCTCAACTCTACTTGGAACACTGGTATATGAAGCACAATAAACTGAAGTCATATAATTAAAATGCGGAATTGTACAATATATCAAAAGACAGTTCTAACTTCACGCCTCTGCATGAATGTAGAACCGATCTGAACCATCGATGATAGCCAATCATCACAGATGGTTCGTCACAAAAGAATGATATCCTCCATTAACTACATTGTTCTCAAAAATAAGGCCTGACATGCCCAGCCATACCTATCAAGCTCACAAATCTAACTCTACACGTCTGCACAGCAGAGTCCTCTAGAAGAAGTCTTCGGTAGGTGGATCTAACTGGTCTCCAGTGCTGGATCTGACTCACCAGGGTCAACGTCCCCTGAAGTCTCTGCACCTGCTAGTAAAGGTCCTGTGACATATAGTCAAGAGGGTGAGCTACATCCTAGCTCAATAGGGAACAACACACAACTGAACATATAAATTATAACTCACATATATTCCATGATATTCATGCATGATGTGACTATGCAAAAGCTGATGAAAAATAGTTTTAAAAGAAACGCATTTTTCTGTTAATTTACACGTGTCTTTTAGTTATCATGAACAACACTGAATAGGCCTAAAGCAAAGGAAAACTTAACCTTTCAACTTAAGTAGTCCCCGAGCAATATAGCATCGAGCCCCGACGAGATACCCTTCATCGTCATCTATATAGACAATTGTAAAGTATTCCCCGAATACAAAATATAGTACCCAGGCCCCTCTCCCCTGGGGATTGGTGGCGGGGTTTTAATAGTCTCGACATCCCTGGGATGTCCTGTACGGATAAGCCTCCGCAATGGCCTACGGATTTGATTCGCACATATCGGTCACGGATATTCCGCCGTGGTTATCCCGCTATCAAACCTCAAATAACAAAAATATCGTGTGCTTTACATATAGTTATTCACCGTGTAAGAGTGCTATCTTATATCGCTTAGGCCTTATCGGACTTTATTCAATCTTGGACACATCCACAGGATGTATCCATGTGTTTGCATCACACTTGATGCTCTTATTACTTCCTCATCCCCGGGATCTTTCCCATTTTCATATAACTACTTGTTCTCAATTTCTTGCATCGCAGCCCTTATCATTTTCTCATCCCCGGGATGTCTCACCTTACATGCTTACTTGGTATCACACACACCCATATCGATAAAAGTTTTTATGATTTAACACACTTGCATTTTCGTGTATTTCTCACACACACACATTTGGATCTTGTAGGGTTTTCACGAGGTTTTGTACAACTAAAAGCAGTTTTCACTTTAAATCTTATATCACTATTCACATTTTTCAAACACCTCAACTTACATTTTTTTAAACACACCTCTTTTTCCCCAAGTTTTAGAAATAACACGTTTAAATTGGATCTTGAGCAATGAAATACTTGAATAGAATTGAGTTCTATAACATTGAATATCATTTGAGCAATAACATGGAATCAAATTTAATTCTAAAAACATTTGAAATGAAGTCTATATCACTACATACATGCTCTTGTAAAATAAAGTACATGTTCAAGGTGTTCCCTACCTCAAGTCTTCACTTGATCAATGCATCAAGGTCCCACGTGGCTCCTTGTGCACTAGCTCACACGTACCACCTATGGTACCATATAACAGGTGAAACACATCACAAAGGATGCAATAAAGAAGGTGTAAGATCCCCCAAGAATCTTAAAGTCAAACCAAAAGTCAACATAGTTTACTACATGACTTAATCGAATTCAAAATCGATTAATCGAATCGATTCGATTAATCGATTTCAAAATCGATTAATCGAAAGTCAATATCGACATCAAGCAATTTCGATTAATCAAATTCTCCTTTTCCCAAAGTCCATTCTCTCGAACAATGAAGTTTTCATTCGATTAATCAATCCAATTTCGATTAATCGAAATTCTTCTTTTCAGCAAATTCAACTGTTCGAATAATGAAGTTTTCATTCGATTAATCGAATCCAATTTCGATTAATCGAAATCCTTCTTTTCGCAAAGTAGACCTCGCTTAGAACAGCTTGAGTTTCACAAGTTGATTAATCGATTAATCGAAAACCAAAATCGATTAATCGAAATCCCATTTCGATTAGTCGATTTTTCCTCAAGTCATTTCCTTTAACCCCTGGGGTCCATCGAGAGGTTCTCGAATGATTAATCGATTCCCAAATCGATTAATCGAAATCAAAAGTCGATTAATCAATCCAATTCGATTAATCGAAATCGGGTCCTCGACTCTTCAACTTCTGGCCAATTTCGATTAATCGCAATTTCGATTAATCGAAATTGTCGATTCGACTTCATTTGTTCTTCCCAATCCTTTTCCATACTTTTTCTTCTATTTTTCTAAGCCATTATCCTATGATTTAACCCACATTTTACTGCAACTTAACCCCTATAATCTATGCATCTTATTTACAAAAATTTTACCTTGACTAGATCTCAAGTTGATTTCAAATCAAATGGTTGGAAGGCTAGGGTTCCAGCTTTGGTTTCTAACGGATTCCTTGCGTCAAATCCGGCCTCTTTAATGCTTGAATCCTTCTTCCAATCACCCACAATAACTCCTCTCTTACTCCTCTCTCTTTCTCTCTCTTCTTTACTTCTCTCAACCACCAAAACATGAAAGTTAGGGTTTTCAACCCTTTTTATCTTATCTCTTTTCTCGGTGTGGAGCACATACACACCCATCAGTGTATGCCACTCTACACACTCCTCTATCTCTCCACTCTTCTACGCTGGTTCGCACATCACATTTGCTCATCTCACCATAAGTTCATCAATGAACTATCTCATGGTCAAACCTAAGACCAATCGGGCACGGATCCCGAGGTCCTCGTTTGATGTGCTTTTTCGGGTTATTACATCCTCCCCACCTTGGGAATTTTCGTCCTCGAAAATCACCCAAAGGTGTGGTTCTGATCTCCCCACACACCGGAGGTGAGGTGGTATATCACTTAGCACACACGCGAGTACATGGACATAGGCAATCAATGAACCATATATAACAGTAACAAAAATTGTATATATGAAAAAAAATCAAAAGTTACAATAGTTACTGAAATGGGGACCACAACAGAAAAAGTTACAATGGTTCACCCCTATACAAAAAGATGTACAATGCACAAAAACAAAAACAAAACTACGGCCGCCGCCCCGCACCGTGGATCTGTCGAGCAGCCGTTGGATCGAGTCATGGATCTGCCACGGTGGTCGGATGGCTGGTGGCGAAGGATGAGAAGTCTCTGTTGGCGGCGGCTGTGGAATCTCCAGAGGTGGAATGGTAGTGGAAGTAGATGGTGGCTGCGTCGTCGTCGTCGTCATCGGTGGTGGTGGCGCGGTGGAAGTAGAAGCACCGGCATCATGTAATCGCGTCATAAAGACCGGGCCCTGATGAAAGGCTGTGGTGCCGGCGGTCCATTCTTCTTCGCGGGCCAGCATGTCCAGGTAGGTGTGAGGGTAGATAAACTTGAGGGTGTGAAACATGAGGAAATCAATTCTCCTGTTCATCCTCTCGTTATTCGCTTCCATTCTGGCCTCGAAGCGGGCCAGAGCCTCCTCAATGGTGGTGGTGGTGGCTGGGGCGGGTCGGCGAAGTAGAGGGGTGTGTAGGTCGAGGTGGTGGTGGTGTAGCCGGTGGTGGTGGTGGTGGAATGACCGTCATGTGCTTGGTGGAACGATGGGGTGGTACTGCGCCATCTATGTACTTGTATGTGGGCAGGTGGAGGGGGTGGTGGGATTTAGTCAGGTCCCTGCGCCACCGGTGGTGGTAGAGTCTTCTTCAGGAGATTGTAACTCCTGTTCCATTGGGTGTGGGAGAATGGTTTCACCGGATCGGTGGTCGCCTCGTGGGGTGAGACGCATAGGCGGGCGATGAATATGCCTCTAGAATGCTAGAGATGATGCGCGTGGGGCATCCCATCCCTAGCTCGAAGGTTGCCCTTCATGAGCTTCCCCTTGATGTACCTCATCCCTTCAAGGATGACTAAGGTAACGTCAAACCATCGGCCGTTATAGGCCGCATAGAGGGCCTGTTGCACCAACTCGACACGCTCGGTGCTGTGGCGCATGGGGTAAAGGTTGGCGTGAAAAACAGAATCGAGCATCCACATATAATGTGGAAGGTCAACCCTCTTAGACGAGGTGCCCGATCCCTTTTTCCCCTTGGTCATGTCGGCAAGGATATCTTCGACATTGGCCGGCTCTGGGAAGGGTGGTAGTAATGTGGTCTCGGGTATATAGTCCAAGTAGCACTCGACTGCTTCTTGGACATGACGACGTGTGATGAGGTATTCACGACCCTCAATCGTGGTCTTCACCACGTCGTCAGTAGGGCCATCCTTGAGGCCCTGGTAAAATAACCTAACCAATCGCGGATAGTAGAACTTCCGGATTGGTTTGAGGAGGAAGGTGAGACCGGCGTTGTTGAGGTAGTTTAGGGCCCATATGGTCTCACCTTGGACCACATCCTTGTCAAAAAGAGTCTTGTCGAAAATGTGTTCGACTTCAAAGACCTTGGCTGCCCACCACCTCGGTCGCCAGGTTGGCGGGTGGTGGTGGAATAGGGCTTGCGTCTTGTGAAGACGCGCCCGTCGACCCGGACGTAGTGTCCGATGTCGATGGTGAGGGTGTCCTCACAGGGAAGGGGTTGGTGGTGGTGCGTTTTTGCTGCATCTAGCGCTGAAACCGCTTTCGATGATAATCGAGTTTTAGGCGGCATTCTCGCTAAAACGCAAGGAAATAGGGTCTCTTATGTGAAAAAAATATGAAGAAGAACAAAGATTAGGGTTTACCCAATCTTGAGAAGGTGTGTGAAGTCAAATCCTACGAGAATGGTCGGAAATGGTGCAAACCCTAGGTAGTTGAATCAGGAAGAAGAGGAATCGGATGCCCAAAACTCAAAAGTCGAATGGTTTGAAAAACCCTTTCACATATATATATTGGTTGGCTCGACTAGTCGAATTTCTCATTCGACTAGTCAATTTCAAACTTAAAGGACTCCTCGAATTGATTAGTCGATTTTCCTAATTCGACTAGTCGGCTTCAATTTCGACTAGTCGAAATCCCATTCGTCGATCAACAAATGCTTAGGGTTCAAATTCTAACTTTGGAGCCCTTTGGAAGGACTCATGACTAGTGTAAATGCTTTATTAGTCGAAGTGAACTTCGACTAGTCGAAACTAATTCGACTAGTCGGAATCGTATGCCTCTTTTTTTTTTTTTTTTTTTTTTTTTTTTTTAAACTTCTACAACTCCCTCCATAACTCGATTAGTCGAATTCAATTTTCGACTAATCGATTTTCCCTTTATGTCCAATTCGATTAGTCGATTTCCCTATTTCGACTAGTCGAATTGCCTACTTTCAGAAATTTCTTTTAGACTCTTTAAGTAATTCGACTAGTCGAAATCAATTTTTGACTAGTCGAAATTGCAATTTCAACCGCGCGAACGCTCTCGCGGGGTTAAATTTCTCTGTGGTTTGGCTCAAGCTCATGGGGTGTCTTGATTGCCTCGCGAGGTTCAATTTGACGTCATGGGTTGAAAGGTCTCTAGCTCGCGAGGTTCACTTTTAAACGCTCGCGGGGTTGGATTTACCCTTCGCGAGTTCCAAAAATACTCCTCGCCAGGTGAAAAATCTACGCATTGCTAGGTTAAAATCCACGCCTCGCCTCGCCTCGCTAGGTTAAAATTGCACTTCATCAGTTTGGAGTTTACACATCGCGAGGTTGGTTTTCGATTAGTCGAATTCACATTTCGACTAGTCGAATTCAAATTCGATTAGTCGAACCTTAGTTCGACTAGTCGAAATTTTCTAACTTATTCTTTTTGAACTCTGGCTCACTGGCATAGCCAGTTGATTAATCGATTTTGACTTGCGATTAGTCGAATTGTCAATTCGACTAGTCGAAATGTCTCAATTAATCGAATTTTCAAATTTTTATTTTCTCTAACTTCTCCTTCACTGGTTGATACCAGTCGACCAGTCGGGCAAAACTCGACTAATCGGATCCTCAAATCGATTAAATCGATTTGGGAAATTCGATTAATCGGTTTCATTCCGACTCCTCGAATTGGCTATCTTCCTTTATACTTGATTTCTATTTGAAATTTTAAACTATGAAACTGTCCGAATTCTCATTAAAGACCTTTGTCCAATAGGTCATCATTAATCACACCGGATATTGAGAGTCGCAAACAAGCTTGTGTGTTACTACCTATACTATCTATACTATCCAAGTAACAAACAACATACAACAACAACATATACTATCCATAAGGTTGTCAACCCACCACAGTTTAATTCATGACTCGAAATAGGTGTCACTTGTCTAGGAACGAGATTTCACAGACACTCATTGTCTGATTCGGAAAGGCGGTAAGAGAAATAATCAAAGCGAGACAAAGCCATCACCAAGATGAGATAAAGCCATGATCAACATGAGGCAAAGCCATCAACAGATGAGATAAAGCCATCACCAAACAAGGTAAAGCCATCAGCAAATGAGATAAAGCCATCACCAACATGTGATAAAGCCATCACCAAAATGAGATAAAGCCATCATCACATGAGTACTTCTAAACCTTTCGCAACGAATCTTGAAATCCTCAAACTTTATGCCCTTAACGGTTCACGGTACACAAATTAATGCATCGATCCTACGAAGGGCAAAAGTGTGACACATTTGGCTTTCATTTCAAGGAAATGATTACCAAGGATTTCTCTCGAGTTCTTACCATTTGGGTGCACCAGGATGGGGTCGTACATAACTTCCTAGGCATACTTATTAGACTCTTCATGTGTACTGCTCTCAACACACTCCCAATACTAACTAAGTCTCCATATAGTGCCTGTACATTGAAAATGAAAAGCGAGCAATTTATCGTAATAAAGATCCAATTCTGCTCTCCCATGATATCCAAAAATTTAAATTTTTTCTATCCTCTGTCAATTTCTTACCTGATTATCCTAGGTTATCCTAGATTCTCGGAAATACTTCCAGAGTAGAGTACAGTGATTAACAACCGAACCCGAGTTTGAAAAATGTATTTAGATACACCATAATCATGACTCCTGACCAATGAGTTACTTCAACTTCGTTACCCTCATTACTCATAATGTCAATTTAATTTCAATTGTGTACCACCTATCCGTAAGTAATTTCACCTACCCTACTGTGAAGATTTATTCTTGTCTAGTTTTTATATTGTCAGCTATTCAATTTATCCTTTGAAATTTAACTTCGTTTATGTCATAGAGGTGATTTAATCGGATGCACGTATGACGGTATTATGATATTCCTCAAGTGTCAAGAACAACTAAAATTTCTAATAGCATTCATCATCTAGAACTTTTAGGAAACATCTCGTTAATTGAAAATAAATCTATACCTTGGGAAACTTCATAAGTCATCTGGGCATTGTGCATTGTTGTTTCACTTGTAGGACCTTGATTAAGTAGGGAGGGTCGGCTCAGAAGTAGACGTCAAAGTTAACTGCCTTCTACGTTTCGCTGGACAATCCTTGATGTAGTGTCCTTTCTCACCGCACTTAAAACATGTTCGCAAAACTAACCGACACTCCTCCGTCTGGTGGTGTTTCCCACAATGTGCACAGATATTCCTCGATGTAGATGTCGTTGCAACTTTTCCCAGTGCTGGACAATGTTTTATGAGGTGTCCCATTCGTCCACACTTGAAACATCCTCTCATGCCTCTCCTGATTCGATGTCTTGTGTCGTTTTACACATCTTGAGCATGACTCAACCTGTGTCGATGGAGAGATGTGAGTCGTCTCTCTCAACCTTGTCGTGAGTAATGAGGTCAACTGAGCCATTGTGTTGATCACCGTCTCTAGTAATTGCCTATTCTGCTCATCTTCTCTGGTGCATTCAGTCCTTGCTCTTTTATGGTGCCATTTCACACAAAATGAAACAGGTCCCAATTAATAATGATCGTGGTCACCACGACCCTAACTTCCAACAAAATCTAAAACTTCACTTCGTACAATAGCCAACTTCTTTCACTATTCGTCACAATCATCCACTGTATCCTCGATAAGTAATCATTGAAATTCCATTGCCCAAATCCCAAAACAAAACCTACGATCACGACTTGGGACTTCATGAACCTAAAGCCTAATGTTTCCACTCACTGAGATAAGGTCCTAATTGACTCTCCTACACCCTAACAAAATTTACTGTAATAATCTTTGGTCCCAACAAGTTCTAAACTTTGATATTGGCCGCCCCTAGGTCGGCCTCTCCCTCTAGAAGACACTAACGGCTGCATTTGAAATTTAAATTTTTCATTAGCGAGGTCCCTATGATCCGACAAATGTTGATTGTCGAATTCAAGAAAATAGCTTTGATACCAATCGGTGATGTACCAATTTCGCCTCCCGAAACCCGTGCCATCAGCATGATCATCTTGACCATGCCCCTCAACTCTACTTGGAACACTGGTATATGAAGCACAATAAACTGAAGTCATATAATTAAAATGCGGAATTGTACAATATATCAAAAGACAGTTCTAACTTCACGCCTCTGCATGAATGTAGAACCGATTCCGAACCATCGATGATAGCCAATCATCACGGATGGTTCACAAAAGAATGATATCCTCCATTAACTACATTGTTCTAAAAAATAAGGCCTGACATGCCCAGCCATACCTATCAAGCTCACAAATCTAACTCTACACGTCTGCACAGCAGAGTCCTCTAGAAGAAGTCTTCGGTAGGTGGATCTAAGCGGTCTCCAGTCTTTGGATCGACTCACCGAGGTCAACGATCCCCAAGTCTCGCACTGCTAGTAAAGGTCCTGTGACATATAGTCAAGAGGGTGAGCTACATCCTAGCTCAATAGGGAACAACACAACAACATATAAATTATAACTCACATATATTCCATGATATTCATGCATGATGTGACTATGCAAAAGCTGATGAAAAACAGTTTTAAAAGAAACGCATTTTCTCGTTAATTTACTGTCTTTTAGTTATCATGAACAACCGAATAGGCCTAAAGCAAAGGAAAACTTAACCTTTCAACTTAAGTAGTCCCCGAGCAATATAGCATCGAGCCCCGACGAGATACCCTTCATCGTCATCTATATAGACAATTGTAAAAGTATTCCCTGGGAATACAAAATATAGTACCCAGGCCCCTCTCCCCTGGGGATTGGTGGCGGGGTTTTAATAGTCTCGACATCCCTGGGATGTCCTGTACGGATAAGCCTCCGCAATGGCCTACGGATTCGCCGCCGTATCGGTCACGGATATTCTGCCGCGTCAGTCGTGGTTATCCCGCCACGTCGGTGGGGTACCCTATCAAACCTCAAATAACAAAAATATCGTGTGCTTTACATATAGTTATTCACCGTGTAAGAGTGCTATCTTATATCAGTTAGGCCTTATCAGACTTTATTCAATCTTGGACACATCCCTGGGATGTATCCATGTGTTTGCATCACACTTGATGCTCTTATTACTTCCTCATCCCCTGGGGATCTTTCCCATTTTCATATAACTACTTGTTCTCAATTGCTTGCATCGCACTGATGCCCTTATCATTTTCTCATCCCCTGGGGATGTCTCACCCTTACATGCTTACTTGGTATCACACACACCCATATCTGATAAAAGTTTTTATGATTTAACACACTTGCATTTTACTGGTGTATTTCTCACACACACACACACATTTGGATCTTGTAGGGTTTTCACGAGGTTTTGTACAACTAAAACAGTTTTCACTTTAAATCTTATATCACTATTCACATTTTTCAAACACCTCAACTTACATTTTTTTAAACACACCTCTTTTTCCCCAAGTTTTAGAAATAACACGTTTAAATTGGATCTTGAGCAATGAAATACTTGAATAGAATTGAGTTCTATAACATTGAATATCATTTGAGCAATAACATGGAATCAAATTTAATTCTAAAAACATTTGAAATGAAGTCTATATCACTACATACATGCTCTTGTAAAATAAAGTACATGTTCAAGGTGTTCCCTACCTCAAGTCTTCACTTGATCAATGCATCAAGGTCCCACGTGGCTCCTTGTGCACTAGCTCACACGTACCACCTATGGTACCATATAACAGGTGAAACACATCACAAAGGATGCAATAAAGAAGGTGTAAGATCCCCCAAGAATCTTAAAGTCAAACCAAAAGTCAACATAGTTTACTACAGTCGATTAATCGAATTCCAAAATCGATTAATCGAATCTGATTCGATTAATCGATTTCCAAAATCGATTAATCGAAAGTCAATATCGATTAATCGAAGCAATTTCGATTAATCGAAATTCTCCTTTTCCCAAAGTCCATTCTCAGTTCGAACAGTCGAGTTTTCATTCGATTAATCGAATCCAATTTCGATTAATCGAAATTCTTCTTTTCGCAAAGCAAATTCACTGTTCGAACAGTCGAGTTTTCATTCGATTAATCGAATCCAATTTCGATTAATCGAAATCCTTCTTTTCGCAAAGTAGACCCTCAGTTAGAACAGTTGAGTTTCACAAGTTGATTAATCGATTAATCGAAAACCAAAATCGATTAATCGAAATCCCATTTCGATTAGTCGATTTTTCCTCAAGTCATTTCCTTTAACCCCTGGGGTCCACTGGAGGTTCTCAGTCGATTAATCGATTCCCAAATCGATTAATCGAAATCCAAAGTCGATTAATCGAAATCCAATTCGATTAATCGAAATCGGGGTCCTCTGACTCTTCAACTTCCTGGCCAATTTCGATTAATCGAAACCCAATTTCGATTAATCGAAATTGTCAGATTCAGCCCCTTTCGAGCTGTTCTTCCCAATCTTTTTCCATACTTTTTCTTCTATTTTTCTAAGCCATTATCCTATGATTTAACCCACATTTTACTGCAACTTAACCCCTATAATCTATGCATCTTATTTACAAAAATTTTACCTTGACTAGATCTCAAGTTGATTTCAAATCAAATGGTTGGAAGGCTAGGGTTCCAGCTTTGGTTTCTAACGGATTCCTTGCGTCAAATCCGGCCTCTTTAATGCTTGAATCCTTCTTCCAATCACCCACAATAACTCCTCTCTCTTTCTCTCTCTTCTTTACTTCTCTCAACCACCAAAACATGAAAGTTAGGGTTTTCAACCCTTTTTATCTTATCTCTTTTCTCGGTGTGGAGCACATACACACCCATCAGTGTATGCCACTCTACACACTCCTCTATCTCTCCACTCTTCTACGCTGGTTCGCACATCACATTTGCTCATCTCACCATAAGTTCATCAATGAACTATCTCATGGTCAAACCTAAGACCAATCGGGCACGGATCCCGAGGTCCTCGTTTGATGTGCTTTTTAGTTATCCTCCCCACCTTGGGAATTTTCGTCCTCGAAAATCACCCAAAGGTGTGGTGGTCTGCAGTCTCCCCCCCCCCCCGCACACTCGGAGGTGAGGTGGTATATCACTTAGCACACACGCGAGTACATGGACATAGGCAATCAATGAACCATATATAACAGTAACAAAAATTGTATATATGAAAAAAAATCAAAAGTTACAATAGTTACTGAAATGGGGACCACAACAGAAAAAGTTACAATGGTTCACCCTATACAAAAGATGTACAATGCACAAAACAAAACAAAACTACGGTCGGTAGGCCCGGTGGATCTGGCTGAGCAGCCGTTGGATGAGTCATGGATCTGCCACGGGTGGCTGGCTGGCGGCGGGAGCGGATGAGAAGTCTCTGTCGTGGCTGGAATCTCGATCATGCAGAGGTGGAATGGTAGTGGAAGTAGATGGTGGCTGCGTCGTCATTGCCATCGGTGGTGGTGGCGGGTGGAAGTAGAAGCACCGGCATCATGTAATCGCGTCATAAAGACCGGGCTCTGATGAATGGCTGTGGTGCCGGCGGGCCATTCTTCTTCGTGGGCCAGCATGTCCAGCTCGGTGTGAGGGTAGATAAACTTGAGGGTGTGAAACATGAGGAAATCAAGTCTCCTTGTCATCCTCTCGTTATTCGCTTCCATTCTCGGCCTCGAAGCGGGCCAGAGCCTCCTCAATGGTGGTGGTGGTGGTCATGGTCGACGACGTGAAGTAGAGGGGGCCGGTGTAGGTCGAGGTGGTGGTGGTGTAGCCGTGGTGGTGGTGGAATGACCGTCAGTGCGCAGGAACGACTGGGGTGGTACGCGCCATCTATGTGTACTTGTGGCTGTACGTGGTGGAGGGGTGGTGGTGGGATTGTAGTTGTGTCCCTCAGCCACCGGTGGTGGTAAAGTCTTCTTCAGGAGATTGTAACTCCTGTTCCATTCGGTGTGGGAGAATGGTTTCACCGGATCGGTGGCCGTCGCCTCGTGGGGTGAGACGGCATAGGCGGGCATATGCCTCTAGAATGCTAGAGATGATGCGTAGGGCATCCCATCCCTAGCTCAAGGTTGCCCTTCATGAGCTTCCCTTGATGTACCTCATCCCTTCAAGGATGACTAAGGTAACGCCAAACCATCGGCCGTTATAGGCCGCATAGAGGGCTCATGTTACCAACTCGACACGCTCGGTGCTGTGGCGCATGGGGTAAAGGTTGGCGTGAAAAACAGAATCGAGCATCCACATATAATGTGGAAGGTCAACCCTCTTAGACGAGGTGCCCGATCCCTTTTTCCCCCTTGGTCATGTCGGCAAGGATATCTTCGACATTGGCCGGCCTGGAAGGTGGTAGTAATGTGGTCTCGGTATATAGTCCAAGTAGCACTGTCGCTTCTTGGACATGACGCGGTGATGAGGTATTCACGACCCTCAATCGTGGTCTTCACCACGTCGTCAGTAGGGCCATCCTTGAGGCCCTGGTAAAATAACCTAACCAATCGCGGATAGTAGAACTTCCGGATTGGTTTGAGGAGGAAGGTGAGACCGGCGTTGTTGAGGTAGTTTAGGGCCCATATGGTCTCACCTTGGACCACATCCTTGTCAAAAAGAGTCTTGTCGAAATGTGTTCGACTTCAAAGACCTTGGCTGCCCACCACCAAATGGGTCGCCAGGTTGACGGTGGTGGTGGTGGAATAGGGCTTATGCCTTGTGAAGACGCTGCACGACCCGGACGTAGTGTCCGATGTCGATGGTGAGGGTGTCCTCACAGGCGAAGGGGTTGGTGGTGGTGCGGCGTTTTTGCGCCGTACCGGCAGTTTTGAAACTGCCTTCTTCGATGATAATCGAGTTTTAGGCGGCATTCTCGCTAAAACGCAAGGAAATAGGGTCTCTTATGTGAAAAAAAAATATGAAGAAGAACAAAGATTAGGGTTTACCCAATCTTGAGAAGGTGTGTGAAGTCAAATCCGGTCGAGAATGGTCGGAAATGGTGCAAACCCTAGGTAGTTGAATCACCGGGGAAGAAGAGGAATCGGATGCCCAAAAACTCAAAAGTCGAATGGTTTGAAAAAAACCCCTTTCACATATATATATTGGTTGGCTCGACTAGTCGAATTTCTCAGTTCGACTAGTCGAATTTCAAACTTAAAGGGACTCCTCGAATTCGATTAGTCGATTTTCCTAATTCGACTAGTCGGCTTCAATTTCGACTAATCGAAATCCCATTTCGATCAACGTTCAAATTCTAACTTTGGAGCCCACTGGAAGGACTCAGTCGACTAGTCGAAATCCGTTTCGATTAGTCGAACTGTGAACTTCGACTAGTCGAAAACTAATTCGACTAGTCGAAATCGTATGCCTCTTTTTTTTTTTTTTTTAAACTTCTACAACTCCCTCCATAACTCGATTAGTCGAATTCAATTTTCGACTAATCGATTTTCCCTTTATGTCCAATTCGATTAGTCGATTTCCCTATTTCGACTAGTCGAATTGCCTACTTTCAGAAATTTCTTTTAGACTCTTTAAGTAATTCGACTAGTCGAAATCAATTTTCGACTAGTCGAAATTGCAATTTCAACCGCGCGACCGCTCTCGCGGGGTTAAATTTCTCTGTGGTTTCGAAGCTCGCGGGGCTGTGTCTTCAGTGCCTCGCGAGGTTCAATTTGACGCTCGCGGGGTTGAAATGTCTCTAGCTCGCGAGGTTCACTTTTAAACGCTCGCGGGGTTGGATTTACCCTTCGCGAGTTTCAAAAATACTCCTCGCCAGGTGAAAAATCTACGCATTGCTAGGTTAAAAATCCACGCCTCGCCTCTACGCCTCGCTAGGTTAAAATTGCACTTCGCGAGTTTGGAGTTTACACATCGCGAGGTTGGTTTTCGATTAGTCGAATTCACATTTCGACTAGTCGAAATTCCAAATTCGATTAGTCGAACCCTAGTTCGACTAGTCGAAATTTTCTAACTTATTCTTTTTGAACTCTGGCTCACTGGCATAGCCAGTTGATTAATCGATTTTGACTTGCGATTAGTCGAATTGTCAATTCGACTAGTCGAAATGTCTCAATTAATCGAATTTTCAAATTTTTATTTTCTCTAACTTCTCCTTCACTGGTTGATACCAGTCGACCAGTCGGGCAAAACTCGACTAATCGGATCCTCAAATCGATTAAATCGATTTGGGAAATTCGATTAGTCGGTTTCATTCCGACTCCTCGAATTGGCTATCTTCCTTTATACTTGATTTCTATTTGAAATTTTAAACTATGAAACTGTCCGAATTCTCATTAAAGACCTTTGGCCAATAGGTCATCATTAATCACCTGGACAGTTGAGAGTCCGCAAACAAGCTTGCGGTGTTACTACCTATACTATCTATACTATCCAAGTAACAAACAACATACAACAACAACATATACTATCCATAAGGTTGTCAACCCACCACAGTTTAATTCATGACTCGGAATAGGTGTCACTTGTCTAGAACGAGATTTCACGTACACTCATTGTCTGATTCGGAAAGGCGGTAAGAGAAATAATCAAAGCGAGACAAAGCCATCACCAAGATGAGATAAAGCCATGATCAACATGAGGCAAAGCCATCAACAGATGAGATAAAGCCATCACCAAACAAGGTAAAGCCATCAGCAAATGAGATAAAGCCATCACCAACATGTGATAAAGCCATCACCAAAATGAGATAAAGCCATCATCACATGAGTACTTCTAAACCTTTCGCAACGAATCTTGAAATCCTCAAACTTTATGCCCTTAACCAGTTTTACGGTACACAAATTGCGTACCGATCCTACAGGAAGGGCAAAAGTGTGACACATTTTGGCTTTCATTTCAAGGAAATGATTACGATGATTTCTCTCGAGTTCTTACCATTTGGGTGCACCAGGATGGGGTCGTACATAACTTCCTAGGCATACTTATTAGACTCTTCATGTGTACTGCTCTCAACACACTCCCAATACTAACTAAGTCTCCATATAGTGCCTGTACATTGATAATGAAAACGGCGCAATTTACTGTAACAGCATCCAATTCTGCTCTCCCATGATATCCAAAAATTTAAATTTTTTCTATCCTCTGTCAATTTCTTACCTGATTATCCTAGGTTATCCTAGATTCTCGGAAATACTTCCAGAGTAGAGTACAGTGATTAACAACCGAACCCGAGTTTGAAAAATGTATTTAGATACACCATAATCATGACTCCTGACCAATGAGTTACTTCAACTTCGTTACCCTCATTACTCATAATGTCAATTTAATTTCAATTGTGTACCACCTATCCGTAAGTAATTTCACCTACCCTACTGTGAAGATTTATTCTTGTCTAGTTTTTATATTGTCAGCTATTCAATTTATCCTTTGAAATTTAACTCGCGTTTATGTCATAGAGGTGATTTAATCGGATGCACGTATGACGGTATTATGATATTCCTCAAGTGTCAAGAACAACTAAAATTTCTAATAGCATTCATCATCTAGAACTTTTAGGAAACATCTCGTTAATTGAAAATAAATCTATACCTTGGGAAACTTCATAAGTCATCTGGGCATTGTGCATTGTTGTTTCACTTGTAGGACCTTGATTCGTAGGGAGGGTCGGCTCAGAAGTAGACGTCAAAGTTAACTGCCTTCTACATTTCGCTGGACAATCCTTGATGTAGTGTCCTTTCTCACCGCACTTAAAACATGTTCGCAAAACTAACCGACACTCCTCCGTCTGGTGGTGTTTCCCACAATGTGCACAGATATTCCTCGATGTAGATGTCGTTGCAACTTTTCCCAGTGCTGGACAATGTTTTATGAGGTGTCCCATTCGTCCACACTTGA
Source organism: Chloranthus sessilifolius (assembly GCA_021018995.1). Lineage (NCBI taxonomy): Eukaryota > Viridiplantae > Streptophyta > Magnoliopsida > Chloranthales > Chloranthaceae > Chloranthus > Chloranthus sessilifolius. The sequence goes on along the minus strand of CM037597.1, from coordinate 22,496,966 downwards.
AACATCCTCTCATGCCTCTCCTACAGTTCGATGTCTTGTGTCGTTTTACACATCTTGAGCATGACTCAACCTGTGTCGATGGAGAGATGTGAGTCGTCTCTCTCAACCTTGTCGTGAGTAATGAGGTCAACTGAGCCATTGTGTTGATCACCGTCTCTAGTAATTGCCTATTCTGCTCATCTTCTCTGGTGCATTCAGTCCTTGCTCTTTTGCGTGGTGCCATTTCAGTCTGTCAAAATGAAACAGGGTCCCAATTAATAATGATCGTGGTCACCACGACCCTAACTTCCAACAAAATCTAAAACTTCACTTCGTACAATAGCCAACTTCTTTCACTATTCGTCACAATCATCCACTGTATCCTCGATAAGTAATCATTGAAATTCCATTGCCCAAATCCCAAAACAAAACCTACGATCACGACTTGGGACTTCATGAACCTAAAGCCTAATGTTTCCACTCACTGAGATAAGGTCCTAATTGACTCTCCTACACCCTAACAAAATTTACTGTAATAATCTTTGGTCCCAACAAGTTCTAAACTTTGATATTGGCCGCCCCTAGGTCGGCCTCTCCCTCTAGAAGACACTAACGGCTGCATTTGAAATTTAAATTTTTCATTAGCAGAGGTCCCTATGATCCTCGACAACGTTGATTGTCGAATTCAAGAAAATAGCTTTGATAATTAATCAGTGATCAATTTCGGCCTCCCCGAAACCCGATGCCATCGATGATCATCTTGACCATGCCCTCAACTCTACTTGGAACCGTATATGAAGCACAATAAACCAAGTCATATAATTAAAATGCGGAATTGTACAATATATCAAAAGAGTTCTAACTTCACGCCTGCATGAATGTAGAACCGATCCGAACCATCGATGATAGCCAATCATCACAGATGTTGTTCACAAAGAATGATATCCTCCATTAACTACATTGTTCTCAAAAATAAGGCCCCGACATGCCCACCATACCTATCAAGCTCACAAATCTAACTCTACCGTCACATGAGAGTCCTCTAGAAGAAGTCTTGTAGGTGGATCTAATGGTCTCCAGTCTTTGGATCCGACTCACCGGGGTCAACGTCCCCAAGTCTCTCACTGCTAGTAAAGGTCCCGTGACATATAGTCAAGAGGGTGAGCTACATCCTAGCTCAATAGGGAACAACACACAACTGAACATATAAATTATAACTCACATATATTCCATGATATTCATGCATGATGTGACTATGCAAAAGCTGATAAAAAACAGTTTTAAAAGAAACGCATTTTTCTGTTAATTTACACGTGTCTTTTAGTTATCATGAACAACCGAATAGGCCTAAAGCAAAGGAAAACTTAACCTTTCAACTTAAGTAGTCCCCAGCAATATAGCATCGAGCCCGACGAGATACCCTTCATCGTCATCTATATAGACAATTGTAAAAGTATTCACAGAATACAAAATATAGTACCAGGCCCTCTCCTCGGGATTGGTGGCGGGGTTTTAATAGTCTCGACATCCCTGGGATGTCCTGTACGGATAAGCCTTCGCAATGGCCTACGGATTCGCCGCCGTATCGGTCACGGATATTCTGCCGTCGTGGTTATCCCGCCACGCCGTGGGGTACCCTATCAAACCTCAAATAACAAAAATATCGTGTGCTTTACATATAGTTATTCACCGTAAGAGTGCTATCTTATATCGTTAGGCCTTATCGGACTTTATTCAATCTTGGACACATCCTCGATGTATCCATGTGTTTGCATCACACTTGATGCTCTTATTACTTCCTCATCCCCGGGATCTTTCCCATTTTCATATAACTACTTGTTCTCAATTGCTTGCATCATGACCGATGCCCTTATCATTTTCTCATCCCCTGGGGATGTCTCACCCTTACATGCTTACTTGGTATCACACACACCCATATCTGATAAAAGTTTTTATGATTTAACACACTTGCATTTTACTGGTGTATTTCTCACACACACACACACATTTGGATCTTGTAGGGTTTTCACGAGGTTTTGTACAACTAAAACAGTTTTCACTTTAAATCTTATATCACTATTCACATTTTTCAAACACCTCAACTTACATTTTTTTAAACACACCTCTTTTTCCCCAAGTTTTAGAAATAACACGTTTAAATTGGATCTTGAGCAATGAAATACTTGAATAGAATTGAGTTCTATAACATTGAATATCATTTGAGCAATAACATGGAATCAAATTTAATTCTAAAAACATTTGAAATGAAGTCTATATCACTACATACATGCTCTTGTAAAATAAAGTACATGTTCAAGGTGTTCCCTACCTCAAGTCTTCACTTGATCAATGCATCAAGGTCCCACGTGGCTCCTTGTGCACTAGCTCACACGTACCACCTATGGTACCATATAACAGGTGAAACACATCACAAAGGATGCAATAAAGAAGGTGTAAGATCCCCCAAGAATCTTAAAGTCAAACCAAAAGTCAACATAGTTTACTACAGTCGATTAATCGAATTCCAAAATCGATTAATCGAATCTGATTCGATTAATCGATTTCCAAAATCGATTAATCGAAAGTCAATATCGATTAATCGAAGCAATTTCGATTAATCGAAATTCTCCTTTTCCCAAAGTCCATTCTCAGTTCGAACAGTCGAGTTTTCATTCGATTAATCGAATCCAATTTCGATTAATCGAAATTCTTCTTTCAAAAGCAAATTCCTATTCGATTAATCGAATCCAATTTCGATTAATCGAAATCCTTCTTTTCGCAAAGTAGACCCTCAGTTAGAACAGTTGAGTTTCACAAGTTGATTAATCGATTAATCGAAAACCAAAATCGATTAATCGAAATCCCATTTCGATTAGTCGATTTTTCCTCAAGTCATTTCCTTTAACCCCTGGGGTCCACTGAGTTCTCGATTCCCAAATCGATTAATCGAATCAAAAGTCGATTAATCGAAATCCAATTCGATTAATCAAATCGTCCTCTCGACTCTTCAACTTCCCCGCCAATTTCGATTAATCAAACCCAATTTCGATTAATCGAATTGTCGATTCATTTCTCGTTTCTTCCCAATCTTTTCCATACTTTTCTTCTATTTTCTAAGCCATTATCCTATGATTTAACCCACATTTTACTGCAACTTAACCCCTATAATCTATGCATCTTATTTACAAAAATTTTACCTTGACTAGATCTCAAGTTGATTTCAAATCAAATGGTTGGAAGGCTAGGGTTCCAGCTTTGGTTTCTAACGGATTCCTTGCGTCAAATCCGGCCTCTTTAATGCTTGAATCCTTCTTCCAATCACCCACAATAACTCCTCTCTTACTCCTCTCTCTTTCTCTCTCTTCTTTACTTCTCTCAACCACCAAAACATGAAAGTTAGGGTTTTCAACCCTTTTTATCTTATCTCTTTTCTCGGTGTGGAGCACATACACACCCATCAGTGTATGCCACTCTACACACTCCTCTATCTCTCCACTCTTCTACGCTGGTTCGCACATCACATTTGCTCATCTCACCATAAGTTCATCAATGAACTATCTCATGGTCAAACCTAAGACCAATCGGGCACGGATCCCAAGGTCCTCGTTTGACGTGCTTTTTCGGGTTATTACATTTTGAATGTACAAAGAGATCATACACCAAGGATTAACGGCTAAATCAATTGTTCAAGGAGGATGCGAACCCCAGATAAGTAGCATTTTTTTATGATTAACTCCATAAGTCCTTAATGTCATCATGGAATTGTTCTGCTAAAAGTGTATTGATTGAATATATGTGAATGCTTTATTATGATCGTTGATTGCGCGTATCAATGACCATAATCGCTAGATCTGGACCTGCAGGTTGATTTAGGCTACAAAGCGATTATGTACCTATTGTCGTGATCTAAATATCATGAGATACGCTATGCTTTTTACATGACTCATACCGCAATGATAGGTTGAGTCATCGTTTTTAGATAGAGTATGTCGGATTGATGATCACGTTTTTATGAATCATTTTTCTAGATAAATGAGGGTGTAAATGATGTGATTTGGAATTGTGAGTTGGTAATAGAAAAGTTACGAGTCTGGGGTAACATATTCCTTGAGCATTTTCAAATATTGTTTCTTTTATTCTCTAAAAATCATCTCTGCTCAGATTAGTTAATCTTATTGCATTTAGAAAAGTGTTTTAATTAATTGGTAAAGTGAACTTTCTCCCTTGGTACTTCCTCGAGTGTTCTAAATCTCTGAAAGAATTTGATCAATCTCACATTTTCCCTGTGGGTTCGACACCCTTGTACTTACCGTACTACGATAGATCTTGTGCACTTGCAAGGGTACACTTTAAAATCGACCAGTAGTGAGCGGAGGACGTCTATATATATATAGCATGAAGAGTCATGCCCTACCTAGAATACCGTCCATTAAGGTAGTCTAATAGGAATAAGGATCGCATGTAAATCAGGAAACCTTAAAGTTTCCTTCAATTCCTAATAATGTCCTTTATTATTTCAAGCAACTGCAATCCCGAATTTTATAAAATCCTAGTGTGTGTGGGCCACCTAAAATAAGAATTCTAAGATTCTATAAAAATTCTACCAGTTACTTGATGAGTTAGTTGTTCTTTTTATCATGTATGCTATAATTTGTAGTTGGTGAGTTGGAAAATGTTTAAATTCTATGGCTTCTTAAATTGAAAAAGTGTCTTAATTCTATTATAGATGAAGAGTGTTAGAGATTGTGGATAGGAGGATTGGGGATAGGAATCAGTGTTTTGAAAACCAGACCGAAATCGCGGGGTCGGTTTGGTAAAAAGCGCGATTCATTATGAAAATCGTGAAATCGGCCGGTCCGTGGTTCAACAGACCGGCTTTCAAGGAACCGTAGGGCTATTAGATGGTCGGAGTTGGGCAATGCGGGAGGTGGGGGAAATTTTTTTTATTTATTTAAAAAAAAAAACATCTATGCTGACTGCTAAAGTCTTCAGCGTAGATTTTTAAAATAATTGTTTAACATAAAAAAAATAAGCCGACGATGGAAGCCACCGGCATAGATTTAAAAAAATAAAAAAAATTACCCCGACGATTGGCGTTGGCTCTCTTACCTATGCCGACGGCTTCAGCCATCGGCATATACATTCGCCAACGGCCTTATCGCTGATGGTTGGCAGCCATCGGCGTTGGATCATTTTTTCATAGTGCCATCAAACCTGGTCAAATCGGTTGGGCACATAACTAGACCCGTGGAGTTAGTCGAGTCTGACATGAAGCATCCAAACTGGCCTTTAGGTTGGGAAGATTTTAGGCTAGAGCCATGCATGGTTTGAAATATTGAATTTCCAAGTTGTCTCAGACAGCTCTGAGACTGTGACATCTCGCATTTCAGCAAGATGGTGTGAAATGAAAATAACCTTTTGAATGATCTTACTCCATTAAAATAAGTGTTTGATCTTACACTATCAAAGAATACCTTACGGTTATGCCATATTGCAAACATTTGAGACCAATCTTAATAGTCTAAGTGATTGTTCATAATTGCAACACATCTTAGTAAAAGAATCACTCGTATTAATCAATTGTATAAGGGTTCGATCCCCTATCAAAGATCTTTAACATTTGCTGTTAAAAAAAAATTAAAAAAATAGTGACACTAGTGTGAATATATTTGAGCACACCATAATAGTCATTCACGAGATCATCACATATATAGGATACGGTAAAATAAAATAGTGTCACATATACAAATAAAATGAGCAGTAGACTTTCAATAGAGTACGAGCCTAAACACTTTCTATAAACTTAAATATTAAACTAATATTTTTTATGGTGATGAATCAGACTCTTCAAACCATGGCTGGTGGCGCCAAATATTTTACATACAAATTACAAAGGGATTAGGGGATTTTGAACCGGGTCAATTCGATTTGTACGATCGGGCTTCAGACCCTGTTTGGGTCCGATAGTGAAAATGTTGGCCCGACAAGACCGATTGACTGCCTGCAGATATTCTTGAAGCATGTCAAAACCCGACTTTCACGAATGTCAAAGATACGAATTGCTATTGTAGTCAAACTTTAGACCTTCTTTCCGACAAGTCAAATCTTGATGTGGGACGCGCACCAAAACCTATAAAAGAAGCCGCCAATGTCCTCTCTCTCATCTCTGTTCAAAATCGAATATTCATTTCCCTCTCTCGCTAAAAACTTAAAATCCAATCATCTCGCTATTCAATCTCTTATCTCTCTGGTAAGAAGCTCGTCTCCAATCTTTGGAACGGAATTCATTATTTCTTTCATTTATTTTTTTCAAAATTTTCCAACAATTTTTACCTGTTTCTAACGAATTTTTTGGCATCTCTCTCCACTTCCCTGTTGAATTCCTGTTTTCTTTTCGAAATTCTGAATTAAATCTATATTGGGTAGAAATAGAATTTATTAAAACTTCATATGGGTTATGATTTGACTTCTTGTTTCTTTTTTATCTTTACCTGTTCCAATTGATTCTCTGCATATCTTGATTTCCTTTTTCTTTTCTTTTTTCTAAATTTTCTCTATATTTGTTGGTTGATAAATCTAGGAAACTGAATAAGAATCTTTTAGGTTTAACGTTTTAGAAAGATTTCCTCAGCCGTTTTGGTTCAGTATTTTTGGATTTTATTGTGTTTTATTTGCCTAAATAATTTTTAAACATATGATCTAATATTTTTATAACAAAAAACCTCTTAGCATTAATCCATTATCATAAAATTTTATGGAATCTGAGACTTCTTTTCCATGCCTAAGTTATGTGCCTTGAAATCAAAGAATTCATATAAGCCCATTATTATTTGCTGAATTATTGCTGAACCCCCGACTTTGTGACTATGGGTTCTGGCATATACGCTTTGCCCGTCGGATCAGAACGGGTAGGGGCGCACTGTCAGATTGGATTAGGCCAGGTCGGGCATATACCTTCCAAATTTTTTGCCCCACCAGACCTAAGCTCTGACTGCTTGTTTAAAATTGAAAGTTTCATACTAGTGAATCTGTTTTTCTCTTTGATTACCATATGGTTTTTGGTCTTCCAGAATTTTTAAATTCAGTAAAATATTTACTGATCAACCTGTGTTACTGATTGAAGTTGGATGATTCAATGTTTAAGATGGAACCAGAGACCGAGGAAGATTCATCTCCACCTCCTAGGATAGAACAAAATGAACAGAGTGGTCTTTCTTTGACACTTGGATTAGGAGGTAATGCAGCTTCAGGGAAACTTGGAGACAACCAAGAAGGTGGATCTCAATCTGTTGATCATGTGGGTAACAGACCTGCTGTCACATCGACTCAATCGGACGGACCCAGTAAGTCAAAGATTGGTGGTCTAACACTTGGATCAGGAGGTAATGCAGCTTCAAGGCACCTTGGAGGCAACTTAGAAGGTGGATTTCGATCTGATGATCATGTGGGTAACTGTCCCACGACCACTTCGACTCAATCAAACAGACCTAGTAGGTCACAGATTGACCACCTCTCTTTAACTCTAGGATCAGGTGGTAATGCACGGATTGATGACCTCTCTTTAACTCTAGGATCAGGTGGTAATGCACGGACTGATGACCTCTCTTTAACTCAATGATCAGGTGGTAATGCAGCTTCAGGGCACCTTGGAGGCAACTTAAAAGGTGGATTTCGATCTGATGATCATGTGGGTAACCGTCCTGCGACCACTTCGACTCAATCAGACGGACCTAGTAGGCCACAGATTGACCACCTCTCTTTAACTCTAGGATCAGGTGGTAATGCACGGATTGATGACCTCACTTTAACTCTAGGATCAGGTGGTAATGCAGCTTCAGGGAACCGTGGAGACCACCCTGGAGGTGAATCTCAATCTGATGATCATGTGGGTAACAGAGCCACGACCACTTCGACTCAGTCACAGGGACCCAGTAGGCAACAGATTGATGGTCGTTCTTTAACACTTGGATCAGGAAGGAGGGGCAGAGGCGGAAGGAGGGGCAGAGAAGGGATTTAGAAGATATGAGCACAAACAAGAGAAGGAAAACAGGGAGAAGGGATAAAAAAGATGGTGAAATTAGAATGAGCTGATTAGAAACCAGTAGAGGAATAGGATTCAGGGAATAAACTACTACAAATAGATAAGATAATGATGCTTGTGGCAAAGATGTAATAAATTAAGTACTTGTGTTCTATGATACATGGGATGGATCACATAAGTGGTGTTTTATGGATTAAAGGAAGGTGTTTTACGAGATTACGACAACATTTTCCTGAAGATGTGAAAAGGACAACATTTTCATGAAGATGTGAAAAGGCTGCACGTGATAGAGTATTGATTGTGAGGCTATAATGAGTGTTTATTAAGATGAATTAACTGATACATCGAGCATTTCAAAAAAATTAACTGATCATTGAGAATTATATTCAATTGGGGCTGGTTTTGGCCTTCCTGACCTGATTTCGATTTGGATTGAGTGCCGATGGGGGCACCCAGATGTAAACCTTGTCCTTACAAATGCTAAAGCTCAAAAGAATATATATATATATATATATATATATATATATATATATATATATATATATATATATATATATATATCTAGGGAAATTTATCTGACCGGCTCTGTCAGATACGCCTTTTACGTCAGAGGCCCTATATTTTCACTTTTATCCAAACCGACCAGCTTTTAACCAAGCCATTTTCAGCTAGCACAAAAAGTCCGAAATATCCCTTCTTACACTTTTTTTTTTCGTTCTACATGATTTAAAATTTTAAATATTTATATTTTCTTATATTTACGCAATGTGAAACCGAATCTATGCCGTCTGATTTGAAGGCCACATAATAAAATAGATGGCGCCAAAGATAGACACGAAAAGAAGGCAATATCGCCTCTTTAAAAAAAAAAAAAAAAAAATTTAACAATCGATGGCGACTCTTAACACAATCGGTATCGATCATTTTAAGAGTCGTCATCGACTCTGTACAAAGTCGTCAATGACTATTTATAGAGTCGCTATCGACTCTATACAGAGTCGCCATCGACTCTGTAAAAAAAAAAAAAAAATTATATATTAAATTATTTTTTTTTAATATATATAATCGATGACGACTCTGTACCGAGTCGCCATCGACTCTATACTGCGTCGTCATCGATTATACAAATTTTTTTTTTTTTTTTAATATATAAAAAAAAAAAAAAAAAAAAAATTTAAATATATATAATCGATGACGACTCTATACCGAGTCACCATCGACTCTGTACTGAGTCGTCATCAATTATATAAATTTTTATTTATTTATTTATATATATATAATCGATGACGACACTGTACAGAGCCGATGGCGACTTTGTATAGAGTCGATGACGACTCTATAAATAGTCGTTGACTCTAAAAATGATCGGTACCGACTGTGTACAAAGTCGATATCGATTGTGTACAGAGTCGATATCGCCTTTTTTTCATATCTATCTTTGGCACTATCGATTTTATATTGTGACCTTCAAATCAGACGACATAGATCTCGTTTTATATCGCGTAAATATAGAAAAATACAAATATTTAAAATTTTAAATTATATTGGTCTATCCTCTTCTTCCTCATTCTAATCTCTTACAGTCTCTGACAAAAAAGGAGTATCTGGGTCGATCCAAATAGCAGATCGGTATAGTTTGGATCGGAATAGATCTCGTTTCATATCGCGTAAATATAGAAAAATATAAATATTTAAATTTTAAATTATATAGGTGTATCCTCTTCTTCCTCATTCTAATCTGCTACAGTCTCTGATGAAAAAGGTGTATTTGGGTCGATCCAAATAGCAGATCGGAATAGTTTGAATTGAGGAGAAGATGCCGTCACCTTCGCCACCTCTGACTTTTAAAAACTGTACCAGATTAAAATAAGGAAGAAGATGATATTTTTGTGCGTTAAAGAAAGGGGGTAATTTGGACTTTTGCTATCCTTAGGGTCAGCTAGGCTCCCAACTGATCGATTTGGGTAAAGGTGAAAATATAGGGCCTATGACGTAAAAGACGTATCTGACAGGGCCATTCAAGTAAATTTCCCATATATATATATATATAACTCGAGTCACACGTTAATCGAGTCGTTAGATTGTTCACGTCGTGCATAGTCAATATTTGACTACAATGTAAACGGCTCACAACTCGATCTACACCGTGACTCGAGTGAGATGAGAGGTGACATGGCACACTCCCCCCCACTAGGATTCACCCTTTCCTACGAGGTTTTAGCAAGCATATCTTAACCATTGCAATTGGCAATTATTGAAATCAAATTATTTTCATCTTTCTCCTATTTTTTTATACATTGACTATAGTTGACTACGGTGATTAAATTTTTTTTATGATTTTTTATCCACCTTGCATACATTTCCATGTGGTGCCCATTTGGCTATATCAGAGAGTTCAAATATATGGATAGTTTTCCATTGGTGGCCCAATATTTTGCATTAAAGATCATTACATCATGACCGTTAAATTTGACGGCTTAGATGGTATTTTCACAAGTTATAAGTCTCGAAAATATGTCTTGATTTTAAATAAGGTGCAACAACACAATTTTTAGGTGCAAGTTGTTGATCTATATATAAGTTAAGGGGTCCCTACACTCTGTCACAAAAAACATGTATAAAGCACATTATTTTAAGAGACGAATAAGAGGCCTTTTTAAGGAAAAACATATAAGACAATGTATTTTAAAAGAAACTTTATATATATTTTTTTCGTATAAAATGAAAAAGAAGTTTTTATCAAATATATATATCCTTACGACTATATAAAAGTAAAAAATAGTTTCTATCATATTTTCATATCTAAAATGCCTCTAAGAGTTGTTACCCTTCTCCCGATTGTAATTGTAAAATCTAATAATTAAATTAGGACTCTAAAAATCTTCTAATTTACTACTATATAAAAGTAAAAATAGTTTCTGTCATATTTTCATACCTAACATGCCCCAAAGAGTTGCTACCATTTTCCCGATTGTAATTGCAAAATTTGATAATTAAACTAGGACTCTGAAAATCTTCTAATTAAACTAGGACTCTAAATTAGCCCATAATTCATATATGATACAAACTGTAATTCTCTCTCTCTCTCTCTCTCTCTCTCTCTCTCTCTCTCTCTCTCTCCTATGTACATGACTCTCTCTCCTAAAGAAAGGCTAATAAATATCTCCTTGAAATTTTATAAAATAAAAGGTGAAAAAATAAAATAAAAATAAAAAATCATACATAAATTTTTGTTAAGCAAGTAGTCTCTGATTAACACATCATTTTTTTCTCAATTTCAGGTATGTTTATATGTCTTTGTTTTATTTATGTCTCTTAATTTGCTTTGATTTATTTTTTACCACTACTATATAAAAGTAAAAATAGTTTCTGTCATATTTTCATACCTAAAATGCCCTTAAGAGTTGCTACTTTTCTCCCGATTGTAATTGTAAAATTTCATAATTAAACTAGGAGTCTAAACTAGCCCATAACTCATATCTGATACAAATTGTAATTTTTTTTTTCTCTCTCTCTCTCTTCCATGTGCATGACTCTCTCTCCTAAACAAAGACTAATAAATATCTCTTTCTCCTCATTGAAATTTAATATATATATATATACACAGATTTTCGTTAAGCAAGTAGTCTCTCATTAACAGATAATTTTTTTCCCGATTTCAGGTATATTTATATGTCTTTGTTTTATTTTTGTCTCTTAATTTGCTTTGATTATTTTTGACCAATTTTATGTTTTATTGATGATATAAATCTGATCCAAGATTTTGTGTTTTTTTATTCATCCTAAAACAGTTAGATTTCCACAGATTTTGGTTAAGCAAGCTGTAACATCTCCAAAATTTTTAAAACACTGATACACTAATTAAGTGTAGTAAGATATACAACGTATGCTACGAAATTTCCTTTAAAATATTTATGGGAAATAAGTTCCTTAGTTTAAATAACTCAAATAGATAATTGTGTAAATAAATACACAAGCTCCGTGAGGGCATTAGTTGTAGGAGGCTTGAATTCTAAACAAGAGCTCTAGGGATCAAACATTGTTGTGTGAAGTAAAATCTTATTTTTGAACTTTAGACTAAAAACTTATACACATACACTTGGTGTCTTGACTTCGCATGGGATGATCCCCAACAAATTAGAAAGAGGTTGGATACGGGGAGACTAAATTAGAATCTCCCTAGATTTCCAAATTAAAAACCTATTAGGTTTCTTCTAAGAATAAAACCAGGAAAGTTCTCTATAAAAAGGAACTCTAACCCTTTAGTTCCTTATTCTTAAGAAAACTTAGCCTTCTTCTTCAACCCTTCTTCTTCAACCATCAACAAACCATTAAGGAGTTTCGCTATAGAGCACCTTGATCACCGCCATCCATACAAAGGAGAAGAAGAATTGTGTAGTGTAGAACTTCGGGATTCTAGCAACCTACTGTATGATCTATAGCCATGCTAAGAGGTAGGTTCTAATTACTTATGATGACATATAGGGTTGAAATCATAGTAGATAAGCAATTATACGTTTTCTAAATCATTAGAATAATAAGAAAGTCACAAACTTTGGATCTCGAATATATAGAAACTCAGATCCTGAAGACGACCCTGACAGCTCGCTGTTACTGGAAGAAAAATCAGTACTGCTGTCTTCCGAAGGCTATAACTTTTGATAGAAAAGTCTGATTTATCATTATAATATATCATTTTGGGGTAGCTCGAGACGATACATCCAATGGGTTTGAAAGTATCAACAACGCGCTGTCAGAAAGACAAAAGCGCGCTATCATAGACAACAACACACTGTCAGAAAGATAACAACGCGCTGTCATAGACAACTGTGCGCTGTCAGAAAGGCAACAACGCACTGTCACAGACAATAGCGCGTTGTCATAAAGACAACGGTGCGCTGTTGACATCAAAAAACTGAGAATTTTTTTAGCTACGGCTCGCTGTGTGTACTTCACAACGCGTTGTCATATGACAATAGTAAGCTATGAACATTAAAAATAGTGAATGTTCCCTATCCGATTCAATCAACCATTGATGATTTGATTCTTTTATGTATCAATTATACATATACCATAGAAGAGGTAATCAGACGTAGTGCAAAGGAGACATTTTACTTCATTCCTTACGACTTTGGAAATCAAGGTAGGGAAAATTTACTGCATAATTACAGTTTGAGTTTGATCTGTGACTTTAATGATATTTTCGATATAAACCTGTGAAATATTAGCATTGAACTCATTGAAATTATTGTATGGAAACTTGGAATCTTTTAAATATTGCACATTAGAATTTACTTCGAATTATGAAACTTTTGCATCAGAATGATTGAACGTTAAATATTTATTTCTGTATTGGATTTTGGATGTTGAATTAAATCTTCATATTGAACCCTATGAATCAACTTTTGAACTTTTGGAACCTTTGGACTCTTTGGACTTTGAATTATGAACCATGAGCATTGAATTATGTGATAGAAATTGTATGTGATTTATAGAGATTTATGTGAAACGAATCCTGTGCTTCGGCACCTTTAGACCTTTGGCCCGTACATATCCCGCACAACGCAGGGGCTTAGGCACTTTGGGAAATTGTTCTTAAAATGACGATGGTTAGGATTCTCATCGGTTTTGACTTTGGTTCTAGCGCTATATACGCGATCTAGAGATTATTTAAATTATGAATTTAAGATATACATTGAATAAGAAACTGCATGTGAACCCCAAGGATTAGTCTCATTAAATCTTGTATGAAAATATGTGTTTCGCTCTTTGCATATCAAAAATAATGTTTTTTCATTTAAGCAAATACTTCGAAGCTATCATTGGAACTATGTTTTGATCATATAAAATATAATTGTATATTGCACTACCCTATTGAGCTTAGACTGTTAGCTCACCCCGACACTATGTGTCATAGGTACTGAAGTAGTTTTGAACTCTGAGTTAGAAGAAGATCCGGACTTCGTACCAGTGGACGAGACAGATCTTCCTCCTGGGTAGTTTTATCCATAGATTTCTTTGGACACTTAAATTCGGTATAGTTAAATGAACTTTTGAACCTATTAATATTATTTTGGATGTTAAGCACCACTTTTTGTGTGACGAACGACCGTCACCGATGGTTTTACTTTTCGTTTAAGCTTTCATTATGGATATTTATGTAATAGTTTTTATTTAATGGCTTATTTTCTATTGATAATAAAGAATCTCTGTAATTAGATTATGATCTATGATCTAGTGATCTGAGAATTTTCATGTGTTTCGAGTTGAAAATTTCGGGGTCGTTACAGTTGGTATCAGAGCTATGGCGTTAGATCTCATGTGCCACCATAAGAATGGGTCAACTGTGACATCATGTGTCACAGTTGGTATCAGAGATATGGCGTTAGATTCTGTGTCACACCATAAGAGCGGGTCAACTGTAATACTATGTGTCGCAGTTGGTATCAGACCAGTAACATTAAGTCCTATCAGAACATAGATCGGACTCTCACGATTTTTTCTAATTATACCTTTGTTCAATCGTGACAGGTCCTTATGGCACCTCATCGTCGATTAGAGACCACTAACACCGAGGGCCCCTCCAATGGAGCTGAAATTACCACAGGTACCAATAACATTTTGGTGGGAGGAGAAAATAACAACACATGTGTCAATCAAACCCTAGAGACAATGGCGAATACCATGACACAGCAGGCGAACACTATGGCACAGCAGACTACCCTGCTTGCAACCAGGTACCAACCCTCTGGATTCCAGGAATTCAAAAGGATGAAACCTCTCAGCTTCTTCGGAAAAGCAGACCCTGACAAAGCAGAAGCATGGTTGAACCAAATGGAAAAGATCTTCCGCGTGATACTTTGCACGAAAGATGAAAAAGTCCGATGGGCATCATTCCAATTGGAAGGGGAAGCAAATCCGTGGTGGAAATCCATGGAAAGGACCCAGGAACAAGAAACGCCGAATGCACCATGGACCTGGGCTCAGTTTACCGAGAAGTTCAATGAGAAGTATTTCCCTGAAGCAGTCAGAAATCAATACGAAGTCGAATTTATTTGACTGTAGCAAGGCCAAATGACTGTGGCAGAATACGAGACAGAGTTCACACGACTTTCAAGGATCGTTCCTGATTTTGTGACCACAGAAGCAATGAAGGCAAAGAAATTCGAACGGGGATTGAAGCCAACAATCCAATAAAGAATATCTTTATTCAAGCTCAGAACTTTTGCTGAGGTGATGGACATGACTCTCATTGCCGAGAAGGACATCGAGAAGATGTATAAGAGGAGGGAATAATAAAATAAAAATAGGATGAGTCAAAGGCAAGCGAATACTGATGACCAGTCAAACAAGTGGACAAAATTTTCAGTCCCAGTGCCTTCTCGATCCGTTCAGACTACTTACTCTAGGCAAGTCTCATCAGCACCTACTAGAACTTTTCGTCCACCACAGCCTGCTACTTTCGAAGCATCGATAGCACAAAGGACACAGTACACTACCTCCTCAGTACCGACTGAATCCTGCCCATGATGTGGAAAGCATCACAGATTAGATGAATGCCTGTGGAATTCGGGTGCATGTTTCCACTGTGGCCAACATGGGCATTTAATCAAGGATTGCCCTGAATCGAAGAAGGAAAAGATGTCAGCTGCATCTACATAGAAATCTATGCGACCTACAGTTCAGGGACGTGCCTATGCAGTCTCTGATCAAGACGTCCAAACAACAATTGACGTCATCCAAGGTACAATTCTATTTAAATTTTAAACCAATAACCTTATACTTAAATTGTGAATTCTCTTCAAATTTGGAATTGTGTTATATCATTGCATGATAAATACAAACCATTACACATTAACACATTATTGATTGAATTAAACACATGAACCTTAGGTACTTTAAATATGTATCAGAGTAGCGACACCTGCCAATACAACGCACATGTTTTAATGGATTCAGGCTTTACACGCTCGTTTGTTATCGCTCAGTTTGCTGCTGAACTGAGCATCACACCAAACACATTGGATTTCGTCTTATCCGTATTAGTCCTTACAGGGAACTTAGTAGTCACAAACACTATCTGCCAATCGATAATCGTTCTAATTGAAGGTCACGAGACATCAGCCGATTTGATCATTTTGGATATGTAAGGATTTGACATAATCCTGGGCATGGACTGGTTATCTGCCCATAATGCAAATGTTGATTACCTTCGAAAGATAGTCACCTTTCACCCCAAAGGAGGAAAACCATTCAGATTTTATGGAACTAAGCCGAAAATTGTTCCTTTCATATCCACTATTCGAGCTGAACGACTAATAAACAATGGACGCTACGATTATCTTGCATTCGTACAAAATCAACGGGAAGAGAAGGTCACCATTTTCGATATTCCCATTGCATGCAAGTTTTCTGTTGTGTTTTCTGAAGAGTTATCAGGATTACCACCATACAGAGAAGTTGAATTCGCAGTGGACTTAACTCCAGGCACAGAGCCAGTATCGAAGGCACTATACCGTATGACACCGGCAGAGCTGAAAGAACTCAATGAACAACTACAAGAACTCTTAGACAAAGGGTTCATTAGACCGAGTGTTTCTCCATGGTGAGCACCTATACTGTTTGTCAAAAAGAAGGATGGTTCGATGTGACTTTACATCGATTATCGTCAATTGAACAAGTTGATGATTAAGAACCGTTACCCACTTCCTCGTATTGACGATCTCTTTGATCACCTTCAAGGAGCAAGATTTTTCTCAAAGACAGATATGAGATCAGGATATCATCAGCTGAAAGTTAAGACAGAAGACATTCCAAAAATTGCTTTTCGCCCAAGATATGGCCACTCTGAGTTTCTAGTAATGCCACTCGGGTTAACGAATGCACCAACATCCTTCATGGACGTGATGAACAAAGTGTTTAGACCACATCTCGACAAGTGTGTGGTAGTCTTCGTGGATGACATTCTCATCTATTCGAAGATCAGAGAAGATCATGAATAACATCTATGTCTAGCTCTTTAGGCACTTCCTGATCATCGACTGTATGCAAAATTGAGCAAGTGCAAATTTTGGCTGAAACAATTGAGTTTCTTAGGACATGTAATATCTCAGGAAGGCATTAAAGTCGACCCAGCAAAAATTGAGGCCATTATAAAATGGGAACAACCAAAGACAGTGACCAAATTTTAAAGTTTTATGGGCTTAGCCGGATATTACAGAAGATTTGTAGAAGGGTTCTCCAAAAGTGCAGGACCACTTACTCCACTTACAAGAAAGAATGAAAAGTTTGAATGGAATGTAAAAGAGCTTCCAAGAACTCAAAAACAAGTTAACTTATGCTTAAGTACTAGTAATATCGATAGTGGAGGTTTCGTAGTATTCAGTGATGCCTCGCATAGTGGATTGGGTTGTGTACTCAACCAAAATGAGAGAGTTATTGCTTAAGGCTCTCGACAACTCAAGGATCATGAGAAGAACTACCCGACTCATGACTTAGAATTAGCAACTGTTATTTTTTCCTTGAAGATTTGGAGGCACTACCTCTACGGTGAAACATTTGAGATCCTGACTGATCATAAAGGCCTAAAATATCTTTTCACTCAGAAGGACTTGAACATGAGGCAAAGAAGATGGATTGAATTCTTAAAGGATTATGATTGCACCATTGAGTACTACCCTGTAAAGCGAATGTAGTAGCTGACACTCTGAGCCGAAAGTCATCTGCTCAGTTATCAAACCTCATCACGAAAATGCAGATGGTGATTGTTTGAGGATATATCACTATATTACAAGAAGTTTGAGATTAAAGAATCTGGAGCATTACTGGCTAACATCATCATCAACCCAACAATATTCGATAACATCCGAAAACTCCAGATGACCAATGAAGAACTTCTGGTAATTAGACATGGTGTGATCAATGGGGATCGTCCTGATTTCTCCATCAAGGAAGACGATTCCTTACTATTTAGAGATCGACTATGTGTACCATCAAATACTGACCTTCAACGTCTAATTCTCGAGGAAGCACACAAGTCAATGTACGCCATCCATCCTGGTTGTACAAAGATGTATTAGGACTTGAATAAGAGCTTCTGGTGGAGAGGCTTGAAGAAAGATATAGCAGAATATGTATCGACATGCTTAGTGTGCCAACAAGTGAAGGTTGACCATCAAAACCCCTCTGGTTTATTGCAACCTTTGCCGATACTAGAATGAAAATGGGAAGTTATATCCATAGATTCCCAAGAATTGTGAAAGGGCACAATGTGATTTAGGAGATCGTTGATCGCTTAACCAAGTCTGCCCACTTTTTGCCGTACAGCATGAGATATATAGCTAGTCAGCTTGCAGAGTTGTATCCCAAAGAGATTGTTAGATTACACGGCATCCCAGCCAGCATTGTCTCAGATAGAGATCCGATGTACACATCGAAGTTCTGACGATGATTTCAAGAAGGAATGGGCACAAGAATGGATTTCAGTTCCGTATTTCACCCTCAGACAAACGGCCAGACCGAAAGGGTGAATCAGATTATCGAAAACATGCTTCGAGCTTGCATGTTGGACTTTCAACGGTCATGGGACAAACACCTACCCTTGATTGAGTTTGCCTATAATAATAGTTATCAGGCAAGCATAGGAATGACTCTGTTTGAAGAACTCTATGGCCGGAGATATAAGTCTTTGCTCAATTGGGAAGAGACCGGTGAGAAATTCATATTAGACCCAAAGATTATTGAGAGTACAATCGAAGTGATTCGACTAATTCGAGAAAGATTAAGGATCGCTCAAAGCCGACAGAAAAGCTATGTTGACCTCAAGTGAACGAGTATCGAATTTTAGGTAAACTTAGTGAGAATTGTTAGTTTAGCTCCTCTATGATTTTAAGCATCACTAAGACAACGCATTCCTTGCAGGTGAGGGACAATGTATTCGTCAAAATCTCGCCTGCTAAGAGAGTAATGCGATTCGAAAGACGTGGAAAACTAAGTCCACGCTACATCGGACCCTTTGAGATACTAGGATGAGTCAGAGAAGTCGCATATAGGATTGCTTTACCACCTCAACTGTCCAGTATGCACAATGTATACCAAGCATCCATGTTGAGGAAATGTTTTAAGGACCCGACTCATATCTTGGACTACCAGCCCATCGAGCTTGAAGAAGATATGACGGTAGTCGAAGAACCAATTCAGATCCTCAACCATAAGGAGCAAACCTTAAGTACCAAATGGATCCTGCTCATGCTTGTTAACTGGCGAAATCACTCACCTAAAGAAGCCACTTGAGAATGAAAAGCAGAGATTCGAGGTCAGTACCCATTCCTCTTTGAATAAGGTACGTTAATTTTTTAGGACGAAAATTCTTTTAAAGGGGGGAGGATGTAAGATCCCCAAAATTTTCAAAACACTAATACACTAATTAAGTGTATATGCTTAGTAAGATATACAACGTATGCTATGAAATTTCATTTAAAATATTTATGGGAAATAAGTTCCTTAGTTTAAATAACTCAAATATATAATTGTGTAAATATATACACAAGCTCCGTGGGAGCATTAGTAGTAGGAAGCTAAATTTTAAACAAAAGGTCTAGGGATCAAACCTTGCTATGTGGAGTAAAATTCTATTTTTAAACTTTAGACTAAAAGCTTATACACCCACACTTGGTGTGTTGGCTCCGCATGGGATGATCCTCAACAAATTAGAAAGAGGTTGAATATGGGGAGACTAAATTAGAATCTCCCTAGATATCCAAATTAGAAACCTATTAGGCTTCTTCTAAGAATAGAATCGGGAGAGTTCTCTATAAAAAGGAACTCTAACCCTTTAGTTCCTTATTCTTAAGAAAACCTAACCTTCTTCAACCTTCTTCAAACCATTAAGGTGTTTCTACATAGAGCACTTTGATCACCGCCATCCATACGAAGAAGAAGAATAATTGTGTAGCATGAAACTTCGGGATTCTAGCAACCTACAGTAAGATCTTCGGCCATGCTACAAGAGATAGGTTCTAATTACTTATGAACTATAGGGTTGAAATCACAGTAGATAGTCAATTATACATTTTTTAAATTATTATAATAATAAGAAAGTCGCGAACTTTGGATCTCGAATACATAGAAACTCGGATCCTGAAGACGACCCTGATAGCTCGCTGCCATTGAAAGAAAAATCAGCATTACTGTCTTCCGAAGGTCATAATTTTTGATAGAAAAGTCTGATTTATCATTATAATATATCATTTTGGGGTAGCTCAAGACGATACATCCAATGGGTTTAAAAGTGTCAACAGTGCGCTGTCATAAAGACAACAGCCACTTTCATGGACAATAACGTGTTGTCAGAAAGACAATAGCTCGCTGTCAGAAAGACAACAACGCGCTGTCACAGACAATAGTGGGTTGTCATAAAGACAACGGCGCACTGTTGACATCAAAAAACTGGGAATTTTTTTTTAGCCACGGTTCGTTGTGTGTACTTCACAGCGCGCTGTCACATGACAGCAGCGAGCTGTGAACATTAAAAATAGGGAATGTTCCGTATCCGATTCAATCAACCATTGCTGATTTGATTCTTTTATGTGTCAATTATGCATATATCATAGAAGAGGGAATCAGATGTAGTGCAAAGGAGACATCTCACACCGTTCCTTGCGACTTTGAAAATTGAGGTAGGAGAAATTCACTACATAATTACGTTTTGAGTTTGATCTGTGGCTTTAATAATATTTCGATATAAACCTGTGAAATATTAGCATTGAACTCATTGAAATTATTGCATAGAAACTTGGAATCTTTTGAATATTGCATATTAGAATTTACTTCGAATTATGAAACTTTTGCATCAGAATGATTGAACGTTAAATATTTATTTCTGTATTGGATTTCGGATATTGAATTTAATCATCATATGGAACCCTATGAATCAACTTTGGTGCTTAAGGTATTGATTTTGGGTATCCTGCAACACCAAAAGCTCCGGGTGGCGATTCCATTTTTGAGCGCATCATTGCAACAGACCCACAAGGTCCACGGTTGCACAGATGACGACTCCACTGGGATAGATTTTAGAACTTCTCTTTGAAATAGGCCCCATTGCATGTGTTTTTCACCTTTTGTCTATATTTGTGTTTTTTTACTCACCCCTATGATTTCGTATATTTTTACTTACTGTCATTAACCGCCTAAGCCATTTGGCAGGCCTACTTGAGTCATTTACCGCCTAAGTTGTTTGGCGGGCTTACTTGATAAATTAGGTTTAAATTCTGCCATTTAACACCTTAACCGTTTGGTGGGTTACTTGATAATTAGATTTAATTTTTTATCATTGATATTTCGGCACTTTACGATTTTCGCCTAGTCGCTTGACTAGCTCGTCATTTTGCTTACTGCTTGTCATATTCCACCAGTGAATGTCGACCCACAGTCGTGGCACGGGACACTCATAGCCCGATTCGGACGGTGGCAAAAGCCCCAAATTTGGACTTAATCAAACATCCCTTTAAGTGAATTTAAAAAGAACCAAGAGGGCACTTTATTGAATTTTCTCACGGGTAACTTTCACAAAAGGGGGGAAAAATTAGAGAACGATA
The DNA here is from genome assembly GCA_021018995.1 of Chloranthus sessilifolius. Lineage (NCBI taxonomy): Eukaryota > Viridiplantae > Streptophyta > Magnoliopsida > Chloranthales > Chloranthaceae > Chloranthus > Chloranthus sessilifolius. The sequence goes on along the minus strand of CM037597.1, from coordinate 22,475,348 downwards.
CACCCAACCTAGTTCCAAGTAGAGCGATAGCCTTAGTAGTGATGATCTCGAAAAGAACCACCCCATCTAATATCTAAGAACGCGCTCGCGCCGGAGGTATATCGGGTGGGTGACTGAACTTGTTACGGAGCCTTAAAACCTTGGGGAGCGTGTTAGTTGCACCGAATCGGCCTTGTATCCTTTACGCGCGATGAGGAGAAACCCGATAAAAGAAGTGTCCCGAGACGCATTGACTTAATTTCGGCCCAACCTGGATCTGTAATCTTGAAAATATAGGTATATTAAGTTGTGCGTACATCCTATGTACGCATAGCTAAAATTTTCAAAAATTTGCTCATGCGTACATCCTTTGTACGCATAGCTTCTATACTGTTTTCTAGCATTGGGTGCCTTTGTCACAGTTCCCCGAACACCCCGCGTACGTTGGTATTTAGACTCCCAATAATTCCTACACACATAGCTTCCCAAAACACCCTCGCCGGTCAAGAGAGGTCACCCTCTTATTGACTCTTTTGAGAGATCAGGGTGTCACGTGGAAATCCGTGCCTTTAAAGATCAAGAGATTTTCTCTTTGATTCTTAAAAAGGACATCCGGGTCCCGCCATAGGAAGCGTTGGGGGTGTGAACACCATCCAAGAAGGGAGTTCCTAAGGCCCCGAAAGACGTTATCAAGAAAAGAAAGAGAGGAAGAAATCCAAAAATCGTTGTTGTGTTTTTCTTTCAAATTTCAAAAAAAAAAAAAATTGTCAAAATCAAAAGAAAGTCTTCAAAAAAAATATATAATATATATACATACCACAGAAAAAGGAAGGGAAGAAAAATCAACAAGGAGCCTTTGTTGCCGTAACCTCGACATCATCACACCCGTCATCATCCCGCAGGGGAAGGAAAAAAAAGTCTTCGGGCCATACCCCAAATATCCATACCCCACCCGCCACCAAACCATGTCTTGGGCGGTCGATCTGGCTCATGCCGACCCAGATTCATCCCCACCATATTCCCCACCACATTCCCACATAGAGGAGATTCTCATCTCTGATCTCTCTACCCAATCCCAATTTAATGTCACCAAACCCTTCCAACCACCCATCTTTCCCCTTACATCAACTCAACATACACCCAATTTTCCATCCAACTTCCCCCGTGCATCAACACAACATACACCCAATTTTCCACCCGACTTTCCCTTCACCTCCACCCAAGTCGTACCAAAATTTTCCACTACATTAACTCAAGCATTTCCACTACCTCATACATCTCCCCCATCAAATGAATCATCCACGTCCACTCCCGCATTCGATCCTATGGCCATGATGGAGGACATAGTAAGATTATATACAGCTTGGAAGGCTTCCCAAAATCCTCCTAATCCACCCCAACCATCAATAAACTCCCAGTAAACCTTCCAAAATCTCCACACCCCATCACCCAAAATATCAACCCCACTCAACCTCCCATAATCTATACCGCCCAAGGCTCCCATCACCAACCATGGAACCATCCAAGTGGGTCTCAAAGACCCCATGTCCAACCACAAGCCCATTCAGGCCCAAGTCCAAGGGTCATATTTTCAAACCAATCATCATTTCCCAAATTTCCCACATACAACCCAACAAGAACGCCCCATCCCCACTCAAATGGAAAACCCGTTCCGCTCAATTTCACAACTCGGCAGGAGCCCTAACCATCCACACCGCCATACCCAACCCAACAAGGGAATCCATCTCAAACCATCAACTATCCCTAATTCACGCATCCTCTCACCCCTCAACCAAATCACCAGAGTTCCCATCAACCACAATGGTCTCACCCAAAACCCACTCAACGTCTCCAAAATCCCCAATTCATGCATCCTTTCACCCCTCACACAAATCAGCAAAGTTCTCATCAGCCACAATGGCCTCACCAGATACCCATTCAACCCATTCAGAACCTGCCCAATAAGCTCACCCTTGCTCCACCATTTTTTATCCGAGCCATCAATATGAGTAAGATGAGGCCCAAAATAGCGAGACCTACATGGGAGCGTTCGCCAGTTTCAACCCCCCACAACCCACCTTCACCAATCAGCAGGCAGCCAATGATTATTGGGGGAAGCCTATTGGGGGAGCAACCCCAGCACAACCATCTAGAGAGTCTAAATTACTGAAAGGATAAATGGATAAAATACAAAAGCAATTGATGAAGATGGGAGGAGTTGAAATACATGCTACCGACTTCTCAGATTTGTGCCTATTTGTCGAGGTGACATTGCCACCTAAATTCAAAGTGTTGTCTTTTGATGAATATAACGGTACTGGCAACTCCATTGCACACCTCAATTCCTACTCTAGAGACATGTGCCAATATGGCGGAGATGAACGACTCCTCATCAAAGTGTTCCAAAAAAGTCTTACAATCCCAACATTAAGATGGTTCACTTTTATCGAACCATCCATGATCAGAACATGGAAAGACCTCAATCACCAGGAGCAGTATGTTTACAACATTGATATCGAGCCTCTCAAGTCAGATTTGGCTCGATTGAAACAAAAATCTGATGAAACTTTCAATAAATATCTCGGAAGTGGAGAACTCTAGTAGCTCAGGTGAGGAATTGCATACTTGATGAAGAACAGATTGAAATGATCTCAAAGACAGCATTGCCAGTTATATCCAACTTTCTGGTATACTAGTAGCAGGCCAGCTTTGCTGACCTAGTGAGAAATGCCAACCGCTGAGAATGACGTGAATAAAATTGTGACCAATGGGGCCAGTAAATTCACTGAGCAGAGAAATGAAAGAAGAATAGGGGCAGAGGTCCAGGCAATAATGACCTCACAATCCGCCTCTAACATAGCACCATTTTAATACGAGGCAGTACAGCAAGCAGCAGCACAGGCAGAGCCAGCACTAAGACCCAGCAATGGTCCAGGGATGCGGATGACCCTTGAACAAAGAAAGGCCCGATTTAACCGAGTGTTCACACCTTTAGGGCAATCATTAAATATCTTTTTGCCTTTGTTAGTTGAAAAAAGTTTGGTTACTCCATTCCAGCCATGACCTCCACCAAATTCGCTCTCAAGAAATTATGATCCCAGCACGCACTGCAGTTTTTACCAAGGGCCGGCTCACCCAACTGATCGATGCTTTCCTTTGAAGCATGAGATACAAGATCTAATAGAGGCCAGAAAAATCATCCCTCCGCACCTCCTTAGGAAAATCAGCACACCAATATTCATCAAGCGCCGTTGTTGTTGGTACGCGCTTTTTCTAGGTCCCTTTCGGTCCCTGAAAGAAGTGGCCCAATTCGATCCACGTAGACTATGGCGGAAAGCGATAGAATAATAAACTATGAAGTATTAAATACTGAAAATAAAGAGGCAAATTTTAAACAGAGAGTACCTGGGTTGATGCAATCGTCAGCTGCAGATATTTATCAACGCTGCAACACATCACTGATCACGTGCTGAGATGCAGGTTGACTCCTTTACTGAGCGTCGGCCGGCCGACTTCAGTAACTATGGGTTGCCTAAGGTCTATCTAGTTTGGTTTTTCTAATCTATCTAAAAGGAGGATGTGGCCCTCTATGCTAAGGAGGATCAGCCTCGTTCTCGGGTACCCTCCGTAAGCTCCCTTGGGCAAATCGGGTGGCTAAGGTTAAAAATTGGGGAAGGCGTAGGACCTAATGGGCTCTAGGCTAAGGATTTGGGCAGGGATTTCCTAAAGGTCTAAGGCTGGGGGCACTTATCCCTCCTATACTTTTTCGAGAGTCAGGGCTAGCTAGTCAATGTCGCTACCCTGACTACCTGGGGATCCTAGAGAAGAGTTTGCGGTTCTAGAAGCCTAGAAAGGCAGCTCAACCCCTTTCTTTGGGAGTCCCAGAGAGAACCTCAAAATTTCTAAGAAGAGCTAAACTTGAGAGAGGAGAGATTGCTATGGAAATTGTTTATAAAATTGGTGAAGTAGGGGGATCTTTTTATAGGTGACGGGTTAATTACACGCTTAGGTTCAAGTGTGTAATTGGTGAATTGCGCGCATGACCACTGGCGCACAATTGAATTGCGCGCGATCACTAACTAGCGAATGATTGGTTGACTGGCTCAACCGAGTATCCTAGTTCCAATATGCCATGGAACCAATTGCGTGCCATATGGGGAGCAAATAATTCAATTATGCGCATACATCAATGCGCATAATTGAGGAGTCAAGGCGGTCTTGGATTTCAGAGAGCTGGTCCAACTAGGGACCAATTGCGCGCTTGTGGGAAAGCATGCAATTGATTGAGCGCCCTATTTTAGGCATGTAATTGGGTCTTAGAGTGGTCCTCAGGAAGTAGAAGGTTGGTCCAAGTGGGACCAATTACACGCCACAAGTGATGTGCACAATTGAATTGCGCGCTTGGGCTTCAGCGAGTAATGCGGGTTTGAGGGTGGTCCACGGGAAGGGGGAACCTGGTCCAAGTGGGACCAATCATGCGCCACAAGTGATGTGTGTAATCGAATTACGCGCCTATGTTCATACACGTAATTCAGGATCTTCCCGGGTTAAGTCGGATGATGGTTTATTACCCAGGTACTTGTTGAAGTTATTTAAGTGATGAGATGGTAAAAATCAGAAGACAAAGGTGGAGTGAAATGGCTATGGAATCAGCAACCTAGAGTACATACAGCCTGCAAGATACATGGCTATTGTAGCAAGTTTTAAGTAAGAGTTTGTCCAACAGAGAAATTGATCTAGAACCCAAAATGGGCTATAATAGTAGGCCTCCAGATCTGGCAATCTTAAAGAAAGGGAGTTGGGTGTCACAGCTATACTAAATTGTCTCCTAAAAAGAAAAGAAATAAAGTGCAGTCCTATCCTAAGAAAGGGTTATGAAAAAGGTAGTGGTGGTATGTTAAAATAAAGATAAAATGGTGGGAAGTAAACCATTAGGCCAAATTCATATCAATTTTATAACTCAGATTTAGATCTACTTCTGTAGGAATCATTGCTGATGTGCTATCAAAAATCTCAACAAGGAAGAAGAATCCAATTCACTCTTGTTATTAAATAGGGAGCATTAAAGCACAAGAAGAAAATTAGAAAATCAATCTGATCAAGTGGAGTAGATTGATCTTAAGTCTATAACCTGTCCACTCAAATGGTCACAAATTATCCAATAGATGTCCTCCACCCAATTGTTCAAATCAGAACATTAAAATTATTACATACACTATGTTTGCCAGGCTATAAGCTCCTTAGATCTGTTACAGATCTGACAGGCATTCACAGGAATTCCAACCCATAGGGGACTTAAATGCAGCTGGTTATTGCTACAAAAGGCCTGTAATGACTCAACCCTCAAGTCTATAATTACTACAGTAAGATCAGATCTAACATCTAATATTAGTCAAGTAAAACAGAGGGGAGCAAGTTCCTGCAACAATCTCTCACAAGTCTACAAGCTCAAGTACAGAGGAGAAGAATCCTTCTCAGATCTGGACTTTGAATCACCCTAGGGCTATAGTCTGTCCGCTTAAATGGCCACAAGTTATCAATGGAGGTTATCCTCACCACAAGGATCTGAGAAGGAACATGTAAACTGATGCTGCCACCATGGTCCCAGGGCTACAAGCACAAGTTTCCATGGGCCTTTCAATCTGCCCAAATCCTAAATGCATTCTATAGCCTAAACAGAACTACGAGCAAATAAGAAAATAACAGATTGAATGAATATTTAAAGTGCAAATTCTATTGATCAACATTGCCAACAATATAATTTCTCAAGGCTACAGCCTTGTGTACAACTGCTCAAGCAAGGATCCCAATGATTACATGACCCATTACAAAACTAGATAAAACTTCACCTAACTGCTTATAAAAAGATTTAGCAAGCAAGTGTTGGGCTTAGAAAGAAGAAAAATTGGAAAAAGAAATAATCAAACCCTAACCTTAGTTTTCTCGAGCTCACAGCCTACAGAGGTTGAAGGAGAGATGATAATTCTAAGTTTCAAACACAACTTATATACTCAGTTCTAGCCTTGGCTCAGAGAAGAGTAAACCCTAATTTTTCTAGCATATGTGGTACCGTTACAACCCTTAGATGCTTTAGAATATGTGCCTCGAGATCAATGGCTCAAGATGTGTGCCCCAGACATGGTGAAATCCCCAAAAGGTCCTTGAGTTAAGACTGGGAAGTGGAGAGCCCGAGCTTCCCGAGGCTAGCTTCTGCACATTAATTCTCTCGCATGGCTTGCAGAGTACTCACGAGGCAATTTGGCTTCAAATGCTGCTTTCTCGCACAGAAGGATTTAGGCTTGTCGCGTAGTTACTTTTTACTCTTTTAGTTCCTTCGCGCAACTTGCAGAGTCCTCACGAGGTAAGAATTATCTTGGAAGGTTTGTTCACTCGCACAGGTGGACTTCGCATTATCGCGCAACTACTCTGGCTTTGAATGCGCTCGCGCAGAAGAGTTTGTTGTGCTTAGCTTGCTTGCGCAATAGAGCTTCAGAATCTCCTGTCGCGAGGTACTGCGTAGATGCCTTTACATCTCGCTCGGTTCCTTGTCAAGTGGGTAGCATATCTCACTTGGTACAGGGTTAAGCTTCTAGGCGCGTGAGAGCTGCGCGAGAGAGCTTCTGAAGCTCTCTCTCCTTCATAGCCACACGAGAACCTCGTGAGTTAGCTATTGTTCTTTGTGAAGATAGGCCTCGCGAGATAGTGCGCGAGGTTGATATAAGCTTTAATCCTCGCGAGAACTTCGTGAGCTGGTTTTCTGAAGGCTTAGTGTGCGAGAGCTCCACGAGTTCTTTAAGTGTTGATTACGGCTGAAGTGCGCGACTGTTGCGCGAGAGATTGCTCTGTGATAATCCCTTCACTAAGCTGTGCGACTTCTTTGCGAGCTCTATTGTGTCGCATGTAACATCCGCGCGAGGGAGCTTTGCTGCAACTTTAGCCACGTGAGGTACTCGTGTAGATGCCTTTACATCTCGCTCGGTTCCTTGTCAAGTGGGTAGCATATCTTACTTGGTACAGGGTTAAGCTTCTAGGCGCGAGAGAGCTTCTGGAGCTCTCTCTCCTTCATAGCCACGCGAGAACCTCGTGAGTTAGCTATTGTTCTTTGTGAAGATTGGCCTCGCGAGATAGTGCGCGAGGTTGATATAAGCCTTGATCCTCGCGAGAACTTCATGAGCTGATTTTCTGAAGGCTTAGTGCGCGAGAGCTCCACGAGTTCTTTAAGTGTTGATTACGGCTGAAGTTCGCGATTGCTGCGCGAGAGATTGCTCTGTGATAATCCCTTCACTGAGCTGTGCGACTTCTTCGCGAGCTCTATTGTGCCGCATGTAGCATCCGCGCAAGGGAGCTTTGCTGCAGCTTTAGCCACGCGAGGCAACAACTCAACTGTGTGAGTTAGTTCATTTGCTCTTTTGCAGCTATGCAGCTGCTACTGTTTTAGCTCTCTCCACTCATATCTATGCTTCTTTCATCTGCTGGACTTTCTTGGTCCATTATGACATGCAAAATAGTCACCATGGTGTGTACCACTATGATATTCCATCAATCTCTGGCTCAGCTGTCATTCTTGGCTTGAATTCTCTCTCTTCTTGGCATCAAAAGTAAGGACTTTGTGTTAAGCTGCACAAGTTATTACTAGTCTACAAAATAAGTTAAACAAGAGTTATTAGTCAGCTTTAAGGTCCAACAAAGGCTAGGTTAATAGGTGAAAAGTGATACTTTTCAGTGAATAACACACCCCTAAACATAATCTTTGTTAGTCCCTGAGGAAAGTAAAATTTAAACAGCTACTCTAAGAATGTAAATGCCACTTTTGTAAGGAGCATAAATGCATTTAGCTTATGCATCAAGCCTTTTAAACCCCTAGGTGATCCCTAGTTGAGGAGTGAAGTCTCCTGAGGATTTCTAGTGAAGATACCCACAAACTTCTCAATGGAACAATTAATCCAAGTGCAACACAGTGGTTAGTCAATTTGAAATAAATACAGTTCATTCCACCCTTGCTCTGTCAAAATTAAAAGAGTTCCAAAGTAGTGTATGCAAACAATTTAACACCTCAGTCATGCATGCATGCTCATCACATCCAATCAGCTAACACCAAGAAAACAATATGTGCAAAATAGTATTAAGCTTACCAGTACATCAAAATTCAGGTTCGAAGAATGCCCCAATGATTTCAATCTCAGACCCAATGCTTCCCAGGGCTGTCTCTCACCAATGAATTTAAGGGTGTAACATTTCACAGAAGTTCAAGAGCAATTACATACCCCAGATAGGTTTTCAAGCATAAGCATAGGCAGTGCTTCTAACACTACGTGAAAACAAAGAAAAAATAACATAACTTATTTTTAAAATACCATAGACATCGACCGTTATAGAAGCAATTCACGTATATAACGGCCCATATCCGTGATTAAGCCAATACAACGGCCCACTTAAATGTACCATTTGTAAGTTAGCTGATTTCAAACCCGTGACCTTAATCTTTAAAATAATTATGGTGCCCATGTTAAACCAATACAACGACCCACTTAAAATAATTCCCGGGGAGACCCTTCCTCTTCTTTGCCCAAATCAATCACATCGGCCCACTTAAAATAATTCATGCAAAGACCCTTCCTCTTCTTTACCCAAATCAATCACTTTCTTGCGTAAACCCTAGCGGCAGCTTCTGGATGGGGATATCATCCACAACTTGCCAATCATGAATCGGAGATATGCAATACACGATAGAAGATTAGAGTGCAAATATCCAATAGAGGCCCTTCTTCTTCGTCTTCTTTTCCCAGCGGAAACCTAGCAGCCGACTTCTTCATCTTCTTTTCCCAACGAAAACCCTAGCAGTCGAAGCCCTTTTTCTTCTTCGCCTTCTTTTTCCAGCGGAAACCCTAGCAGCAAAAACCCTTCTTCTTCGTCGCCCTATTATTTATTCACCCAAACACTTAGACATCAGAGGAGTGTCTCGCAGATCATTTGATCCGCATTGCGGATCATCGAATTGGTGGATCTCAGGTATTCAACATTTATCTTCTATCTCTCAGATCATTTGCCATCGAATTATAAATGACCATTTTTTACGGTTCCGATTGAACCTAGCCTGTTAGGCTCATTCACCTGTTTGTGATAATTAGTGGATCATCAATGTTGACTGTACAATCATGGATTGTGCAACAGAAATCATGCAAGTCTTTTTACTTGATTCTTTAATAATTGGATGTTTTACTTGATTCTTTAATGATTCTTCGCCATATCTATTTGTGATTCCTCTTGCCTGCCATCAACTAGCTTCGACATGTCAATGACGGGTATGTGCATGGAAGAGGGAGTTTTAGCTAGTTTAGGCCTCTCTCCCACATCATGAACATATGGGTGTGGGATCTCCATCGGTCGAGCACTGCTCAACTCTTGGATGTCGTCGACATGGCCGATATTGACTGTTGGAGTTGCAGAGCATGGAACTGGAGCCAGGGAAAATGGACTGCAAGGGCACATAAATTGCTTGTTATTTCCTATTGTTGATGTCAAAATAAATATTAACTACCAAACTACTTTTCTTTTCTTTCTTTTTGAGAAGTTTGGGGCAATGTTTCAAGAAATGGTCACTTTCTTGACAGTAAAACTGTTTTTTAACATCAGTTTTTGATGTTGTCGGTACCTGATAATTGTCAAATTTTTGGACAAACGTTTAGTTCGGACAACAATTATGGCAGTTATTCTTAAAATGACCCTTTCTAATAGGTGCACTGATGATCATATCTATACTTTCAACCCTTTCACCATGAAGAATATTCTTCTTCATAGAAAATTAGTGAAATCAATTTGTTCATATATATTCCATGTTTGTTTCTCCACATTATACGTTAGCTTCAACTAAGAAAACTATGCAGGAAGAAAATTAAGTGCAATATAAACCAAATAGTTATCTGGAAGATTCATACAATACACCTTAATCTGAGACCCTAAATTAGTCATTCTCACAATATGTTCACGCACATTGTCCCGACCATTATAACACATGTACATAAGTTTATGCAAAAGATTCGAAAGTTTAGCCTTCTGTGACTGAATCAATTGCTTACTAATAGCTCTCAGAATACTTTAGCGTTCAATTTTACATGAATCTATCCTTTGATGGCCTCAAAGATAGAATGTTTCATAATCACTATACACATACGATTTGACTATTCCCATTTATCAAGTTTTATATGATATTTCACTATCTCCCCAAGGTAAACTCATATCAAGATCTATACAGCCAAGGATAATCTCTATACCATCCTTTCACTTCTTAAATTTTGATTCATTTCACATTAGCTTGCATAGTTACAACAGGGGCATTTTAGTTTGCAAGTATCAAAATCAAATTCACATACATGAGACAAATTTTTACAATGTATGCATAAACCATGATCAAGTCCTGTTTCAAATTTTAATCATAGAGACATATTTCTCTGAAATTCACCAAAACAGGTGTCACACAAAACTTTCGCCGAAATTTTATTAATTTCTTTGGAATCGCATAAATTAATGCATTTCTTTTAATTCCTGCGATTTTATGTGCCTTTGTCTTCCTCAGATGTGTGCATTCCCCTCAATAGGAGACTCTTCCCTTAGTAGCCACAATTAATGAAATCAACCTCTTTCTTTCTTCTTTCTCTCTCTCTAACTTATAGTTAGACCTTCAATTATTATAAGTGTGGAACCTACCATTACGTTTTGCAGAGGGTGGTGTTAGTGCCCCCAAATAATGGGGACTAGACCCATGAGCCAACAATGCTCAATGCGCACCCCTTGGTATCTTTATCAATGGGGAGGAAGCTAGAGTTTTGCAGCTGGCATATTGCTATAACTTATAACTTTGAAGACGAGGCTGCTTTCCAATTGTGTTCACTCCTCTTCAATACAACTCATGCCTCCCTTGTGTGGCCCTCTTGTCCAACTAATCATTCAATTTTCCTTTCATTATTGGTATCTATATGATTTTTTATATTAGTTGATATGCACATTGAACTAAATATTTGCGTAGTTAATGATCTCCACGAATGGGCTGAAGATCATTGCTTGAGAGCTCCAACCTATAAATTTTGTGTGTGAGTGTTAATGTGTGTGCTGGGGGGGGGGTGGTGTTGTGATTCCTCACCTTAAATATGAAAATTGAGTTCAATTAATAAAAATTTTGGAGGATTGGTTTATAATCCCAACCAAGCTAATTGGCCTATAATCCTCTAAAAGTTGAGCCCCTTAATTTTTGGGAATTAAGGAGACAAAAGGGGGCTTTGTACTTCTTCCAACCCTGCAGCCATTGTAGAATTCCCTGAAAAAATCCATGAGCTCCCCTTTTCAACATATCCCAAAAGCACCAGAAGAATTCGTAGTGTACTTGTTCGGCCCGGGAGCTTTATCCTTGCACCCTTCAAAACCTGCTTGTTTGATCTCTCCCTCCTCAAAAACCTTCTCCAACCGTTCTATGTCCCCCCTCTTCCATACTCTTAAACTCAATGCCGTTGGTCTCTCCCAACCACCATCCACATACAGTTCCTTGAAATGGAGACAATTTGATCTTCAATCTCAATCTGGCTGTCCACCCTTCTGCCTCTCACTTCTATATGTTAAAACATGTTGCATTTTCTTCTCAAGTTTGTGAAATTATGAAAGAATTCAGTGTTTTTATCCCCTGCTTCCAGCCAGGGAACTTTAGACTTCTGCTTCCATACGAGCTCCTCCTCCCCGCATTTTTTGTTGTGCCAGTCCTTTAACATTGTGTTCCTCCGTCTCAGCAGTGTTAGCAGTCGGCTTTCTTCAACAGATCCAACGTTTGGATTTAACCAGTAGGTCTGCCTAAACCTTCTCCACTTACCGCCCAAAGGTGTCCCCATTCCATTTGACAATCACTTCTTTTAATTCTTTCAGCTTAGTATATAGCCTGAATTCAGCAGTTCCGTGAACGTGCTTTGAAATCCACCATTGCCAAACCATCTGCCTGAAATTTTCGTTGCCCAACCACATACTAAGAAGTCTGAAAGGGGAAGGCCCTTCCCAATGGCCTAGCAAGGATTTTCTTTTAATGGGGGCTAATGATGGTCGACAAACATCAGTAATTGTTTTGCCGAAGATTTGGGGGCTTATACACCATAGATTTGGGGGCTTATACATAGAAGAAGGCTGTATGAGAAGCCTATTCTATAAAATCTTCCATCATTAAACGAGGGTTCAGCACCCACTATGTTATATGTGGCTACACCCCTGGCCCTTCCTATCTCCAGTGCACCTGGGCCTGGGCAATCCGTCTACGGCCACGTCAGGGAAGAGGTCAGCCCACAAGGTGGTATACATGGGAAAAGTAGGTGTTATTACACTAGGAAACGTAGGTTATTTAAGTTTTTTTTATAGTTCTTTTGATAAACTTTTATGCTTTTGACAAATTTTCTGGGGGGGGGGGGGGGTGCTTTGCCCACACTCTAAACTTTGATGACTGCTCACTTGGAAACCTTGATCCGACCGGAATTGGAAGACTAATTAAAAAGCATGATGGTAGTAACTAGGTTGAGTATGTTAGCACAATTGGACGGGCAGATTAAATTTTTTGTGAAAGCAAAGGACTTCTTCAGGCTTTGAAAGTCCTTCGATATCTGGCCCCAGTTTGGCCATCACTGAGGGAGAGTCAGCAAATGGAAGTAGGTGAGTGCAGTTGGCAGCGACACCCCCTGGTTCCTTGCTAATACTTTTGAATGATAATATTGAAGACTTCTGCACTCTTGGAAACTAAACCTTCGAGCATGTTTTGTGAAAGCCCAATGAGACAGCATGTACTCTCTTGTAAATTTTGCACATACATCCCCACACATCCTATGTGCAAAATATCGCACACAAAAAAATATATATAATAAATAAATAACAATAACAACAACAACAACAGATAAACATGCCAGGTTATCATCATGGTCCCTACATCATCAACAATAACAAACCGTACCAACCCTAGTTCCTTGCTAATACTAGCAGCTTTTATGGTGCATGTTTTTTTTATTTGATTTGATTTTCTGAATTTGGTGTATATAGGTATAAGAGTATTATGACAGAAGATGTGCCTCGCATATTCGAAGCCATTTTTGAATGCACACTTGAGGTGAGGATTTTAGGCTTTTGACTGATTGAACCATGACTGTATGTCCTTGTGCACTGGTTTTCTAGTAGACATATGAAATCATCCTTTTCTGCAAATGATAACAAAAAATTTTGAAGACTACCCCAGAACATCGCCTCAAAATTTTTTTTTGATAATGGAATTAAGGATTGTGATGAAAAAAAAATCTTGAAATTATGGTAATGAAGGAGCAAATAATTCAAGGGGTTGAGAGTCAATTATTACGCAAGTTTAGCATTTTGAATGATAAATCTTGGTGGAATTTGTTGAGATTTATATGAGTTTTGATGTTTTAAATGCAGTATTTGTTTTTGAACAAGAATTTTGATAGGGTTTAGGCCGATCAATCTTTCCAATATTCCCTTTCAAGTACCCACAGATAGAACTTGTTACTACTTTGAGAATAATTTAAATATTTTTTCTGTATATTTACATGTGATCGTGAATCTGAATTGGTTATATGAACTTCACTATTACGCCATAGAAGAAATTTTTTTTTTTTTTAATTTTGTAAAGTTATTTGTGGGTGTTACAGTATTAGTGTAGATTTGTTTGGTAAATTTTTTTAATGCTCAATTTTGTGTCCGGAATAATATACTTTTGCTGTTTGGGCTGCAGGATTTTTTCAATATTGTAGTTGTAATTTGCAGGAATTTTCCATCTTGCACTTTGTACAAGATGAAGTGGATTACAACTGATGGAAACAGCTAGCATTACCAAGAGATTAATTTAGTTGATATGTATTTCTCATTTTGGCAGTAAAAAGGGCATACAAATTTTTTTTTTACTTCTCTTAAGTTGATTTGTAAGAAAGGATGCTTGAAAAGTTCATGAAAATTTATGCCTGAAATTTCTACATCGAGATTTGATGACTACGATCTATGTTTTCAGTGATAATGGGTCCTATTAGGTACTTGATAATTTCTACAACTTATATCTTAACTCTTTTTTTTTGGTTTTCTTTCGGTATTGGTTTCATATTTTTTAGCCTATGTCTGTTGCTGCTATTATTTTGAGCTTATGAAGGAGTTTGTGTGGCTGTTAGCTACTGTCTTTTCAGAGTTGATGATTGCTCTTAGTACTACTTCTATACATTTTCTTTAATCTACAATATATCAGTTTAAGTTTTGCACAGGTTACGGCTGCTGTTCGAAGATACGGTTGGTTCTAATCTATGGCTAATACTGCAGCAGTGGCTGTGTTTTTTACAGAGAAAATAAAGATTGAACTGCTGGTTTCCACTGGTCTTTCAAATCTTATAGTATAATATTTTTAATCTGATAATCGAGTCTGTTTGGCTGTTTTTTTTTTTTACAGTAAATGGACTTAAAAGTAGGTTTTCATCTACTTAACTTGAATTTAAAGTTTGTGGGCTGCGCTGGTGTGGTCTACGCTAGAGGGTGATTATAGTCTATACGAGAAGGGGTATTTTTGCGTTCTTCATACATTCTATTTTGTTTGTAGGGTACCTCTATTCACGCCTACCAGATTACTGGTGGGCGCCTACCCTGAAAATCGATTTCTGCTGATGATAACAAAAAATTTTGAAGACTACCCCGAGCATCGCCTCAATTTTTTTTTTTTCTTTACCACGTGCAATTGCTACACATTGTTTCCATGCTCTGTTTCACATGTCGAGCCAGGTCAGTTTAGTACTTTAAAGCAATACTTTATCTTTAGCATAATCCTGTGTATATGTACATACCTTGGAGAATGTTTTCTTCTTGATTGCTTTCGTATTTTAAACTTTTTTTATTTGGTATTTTGGTTTCAAACAAGCAATTGAAGCTTGTTATGGATTCTATTATCTGGGCATTTTGGCACATGGAGAGGAATATTGCCGAAACTGGTCTCAACCTTTTATTGGAGATGTTGAAGAATTTTCAGGTATGATTTGATTTATAATCCTGTACATAATTGTGCCTCGGTGGTTCTCTTATATTAGATCTGATCTTTGGACAGGTTTCCGAGTTCTGTAATCAATTCCACCGGTCTTACTTTCTGACAATTGAGCAAGAGATATTTGCTGTCATGACGAACACATTTCACAAGCCTGGGTTCAAGCTGCATGTTTTAGTGCTGCAACACTTGTTTTTCCTGGTAACAAACCATGTTCAACTTTTGTTTGTTTTTTCTTAATGATGTGCACGTGCTGGGACGAGTATAAAGAATCTAATATGGGTGAGAGCACACACTGCACACTCAGGTAACTTGAGGATGAAATTATTCATGAATTCTGTAGTAGATGTATATTAATTAAAATCTAATATATATAATCAAAGGGGTCTAATGGATACAATATGGGAGATATTATAGTTCATAGATCCTAGCAAATAGATGTTATGCCCTTTTCACTAAGAAAATTAGTATTAGTAAATCGGAAGTAAATTTTAAATCTGTGGGAATCTGACATGTGTTCACACTAGTACTTCAACCATTTTGAAGCACCCATGTCACATCGCATATATCTTGTAATTCTGGAGCTCGATATCTTTGCTCCTTTTATATTTTCAGGTTGACTCCAGTGCATTGACAGAGCCTTTGTGGGATGCCTCTACGGTTCCTTATCCATATCCAAATAACCCAATGTTTGTTCGTGAGTACACCATAAAACTTTTAGGGACATCATTTCCAAATATGACAACAGCCGAGGTAAGAGATTGTTATTCAACCGTCCTGCCATTACATGCTCTTTTCCCTTTTGTAAATCAGTTTGAATGTTGCGACTTCTGCAGGTGACCCAATTTGTCAATGGGCTGTTTGAATAAAAAAATGACCTCTCCTCGTTCAAGAACCACATCCGTGACTTTCTTGTTCAGTCTAAAGAATTTTCAGCTCAGGTAACATGATAAGATGAACAGATTATATGTTTGCTTTGATTGTTTTTGTTTCATTCATGGTAAAGTTCAAAAAAAATGAACCAATGGAAAGGTCGCCTATGCATGAACAGAATATGAAATCAATTTCTTTCCTCAATGTTGGAATTATCTATGCCTTGAATTCAGTTCCTGAAAGCCATTGAATTGACACTGAAAAGTGCTTCAGAGGTTCAAAGACTGGATCATCAGGATATTCTCTCATGCATGTGTTTTAAAATCTGGGTGTACCCATAATTCATTTTTTATTATGCTGTTGGGTAATCATTTCTGCCCAAGTGATTTGTGTTAGAAACCCTTAGACATTAGTGTGGTTCATGAAATGATAAAAAAATAATCCAATCAAAATTCACTTCTGTGGATTTGTGCATGTACTGAGTATTTTTTATTTTAATTTTTCATAGTTTTCATTTTTTCGTAAACATTTTTTACTGTGGCGTATGAGCATTATATACTGAAATGTCCACTTGCAGGACAACAAAGACCTCTATGCAGAGGAGGCAGCAGCTCAGAGGGAACGGGAATGCCAGCGGATGCTTACTATACCAGGGCTTATTGCCCCTAGCTAGTTACACGACGAGATGGTAGACTCGTAACTGATGATTTTGCAAAGCTAATTTCAGATCTTTTTCACTCCTCTTATGGAATCCCAAGGGCATGCATTGATGATGGATTCTCTAAGGAGGTAACAAGATGGACGCCAATTTTTATTTTATTCTTTTTCTTTTCTTCCTCATTTTTCTGTCTTGGGATTGGAGTATAGCGAAGGAGCCACTTTAGTATAACCATAACCATATAAGGTGTAGGTATCGGTTGAAGTAGTACATTAATCCCTATGTTTTTGTAGGAGGACATGTGGCCCTACACACCTTTCAACAAAGGGACATTGGACACCAGATAAGGTAGAGTTCAATTATGGTGGATTGTGCTTAAAATGATCAAAGCTATCACAAATATAGGAACTCTATTCCATGCAAATTTCACTCTTGCTAACTTGTTATCTTTCTTAAGATTTTGGATTTTGTAATTTTTTATGGATGAGAAGGGTATTCTAGGGGTTCAGGCTTCCATAATACATATATTTCTCCAACAGTTATTACTCTTAATGCTTCCATAATACATATTTTAATAAGTGTTGTATGTGATTTGTGGCAGACAGAGAATGGAGATATCATTGATTGCGTGGATATCAACAAGCAACTTGCTTTGGATCATCCTTTGCTTAAGGATTACAAAATCTAGGTAATTTTTTTTTTCCCTTCATTGTTAAAGTAATAAGGACTAGCTGGTTTGCTAGGAACTAATAAGTTGAGACGAAAGTTTTATTAGCCTTTGTTTATAATATTCATCTTTTGTTATGCATTTCATATGTTTAATATTATAGATCATGGAAGGATTAGATACTGTTAGGAAGAAGACTCATAATATAATGCAAGAAGTAGTAATGAATCTGGCTGGACCATGTTTATTGACTCCTCGATGCATGGTGTTGATATTGTTGTTGAAGATGGAAATGTTTGCTTGCTCAAATCGGCTGCATGTTTTCGAAGTTGTTTATCAAGTTTAATAGCTATAAAAAAGAATTAGTTTACATTTGTTCTATAAAATAATTTAGAAAAGTGTTGATGCTTTAACTGTCTGAATTTTTAAGGAACTGTAAATCACTATATGTTTTTATGCATTTACATTTCCCATTGCACCAATTGCAAGCAATATTGGCGCCACAGTTTTTTGATTTTAAATTAATTTTATTTTTGTCTTATTATTTATTTATTCAGTTGAATGCATTATGTTTTTTTCCCTTGTAGAGTGATATGTGATTGATACAATAGTTTTTCTTCCCGTGTATTTTTCTTCTTTTGTTATCGCGCTCCCCCTTACTCTATAATTGGTATCAAAGTCATGTTCGGCTAAGTGCGTGGTAATTAAATATGGCGGTGGCTAGTATTGGAATCTTGTGAGGTAGTAAATAGTGGTTAGGAGCTCTATTAATGGGCATATGAACTATTTCTTTTCCAGAAGCTGTAATTGATGACTTATAATGATCCTTTTAGATTTACTACTATGCTTTTGTAACGTTGGTAGTCGCGTTGAGATGACTAGGCGTTGTTGCAGTGATTATGTTGTTGCCGATTTTTACCCCGTAAAAGATAATCGTGGACGGACGCGATTTTCAACAGCAATCTAGTAGTAAATTTAAACTGATTTATATAGGAAGTCTATTAAAACTTATGGAGAAGAAGGTCAATAGTATTTTACTATACTAATTAATAGTATTTCGGATCATTATTCACTATAGTAAAATTATTCCAACATTACTGTTTTCATATATAATTACACAATTATTGGTTTTACCAAAGCTCTCTTTTAGCCTTTCTTTTAAAAAAAAGAATTTTTTTTTTTTTTTTAGTTTTATGTCTCTTTTTAATTTTTCAGCCAAAAAATTAATCAAAAATAAATAATTAGACAAATAGTCTAAAATTGAGGACCGACAAAACCAACTAAATAAATGGACAATTCCTTCCATCAATCCAAAAATAATTTACCAATATGGGTGAAAAGATTGGTCCATTGATATGTCTATTAAAACTACTAAACAAACTCTCAGTATTAATGAAGAAAGTTAAAATGAAGGTTTTCAGTTACTTTCAAATAAAGATTTATTGCATGACCTTCAACGTTTTAAATTCTTACATTTAGAATGTATTCAGGTTGCATTCAAATCTTTGACCTTATTAGGTCTTGATGATAGTAGTCTGCTTAGCACCCTCAGAGATGCTAGATGCCTTGATTGGCTTTCCTCTCTAATAGTCGCTATTAATATCAGCCTATGTCTTGGTCCAGCCTACTATAATATTTTTTCAAACCTAACTTTATCATTAACTGATAAAAATATTCTACATGCATGTACCATTAATCTATAAACTGAAGAATATAACTTTATGCTTGGATCTGAAACTATTGCTCTGATCTATTGCCTTCATTATAAGATGATGACTTCCCTGACTCCCGGAATTAATTATCAAAATGGACCAGTATAGACACCCAAATTTGGCCCAAGGCCCGATCGAGACACATTTCGAGAGAGGCGTACCTCTCTTTTGATGGTATATATGGAACCCTTAGGACTCCTTTTGAACCCTTAGGAATCATCCTAAATCCCTTAGGAACCTTCCCAAACCCTTAGAAAATAATCCCAACCCTTAGAGCCCATTCCGGACCTAAGCCTAGCTTTTTCAAGTAATGGATGAAACATGGTACACCAGGACTAGCTACATGCTTCTACTACAATTGAATCTTATATCAATGAAAAGTAAAAGTCATCAGCTTTCCAACGGTCCAAGAATCACCCCAATCGGAGCTATGTACGCAAAGATATGACAGTTCAAACCTGAGGGGCAAGGAGGTAATTTCAAGTGAACCCCCTTAGGGATTTGGCGTAACTAATAGTTGCGCCAATTATAAGTAAGCTTGGTGCAACTATTAGTTGCACCAAGCCATCTCTCCCCAGAAATGGTCTGGTGCAACTAATAGTTGCCCCAGCATTAAGGTGGACCCCACCTCAGGAAGCCAACTTTCAGGCACTATGCATGCACTGTTTTACTGTGCATATGCTTGGCGTAACTAATAGTTGCACCAGAATATGAATAGTGACCTCTAGTTTTTACCTCAAAAATCGAGATTGGGATTTGACTTATTGACCATCTTGACCTTTGGGGTATGTTTTACTAGTTCTGTTGCACCCTTGTGCACCCTTCCCTATTTGCAATCCTTAAGTAATTTGAAATACCAACCTATCATTCACCATTAAAACCACCTTCACACCTTTTCAAGCTGTCAAAATCCTAGGAAACCTTAGATGTTAGATTACTTAATTCCTAATCTTGCTTAGCCTCTAAGTAGCCTCCTAACCCACCATTTTCCTATAAATAGAACCTCCCTCCCCTTGGATTAGAGGTTGAGAAAATTTCCCTAAGAGAGAAAGAGCTTAAGTGAAAAGATCTTTCTCCCTTTGGTACACTATTCCCATATAAAATTCAGAATTCCAAAACCTCCTTTGAGCCATATTTTTTACCTTAGATCCCCTAATTTAGGTGTATGCTACCCATTTACCTTCCCTCCCTACCTCTTAGCTAGCAAGCCTTAGAGGTTAGAACTCTATTTCTCAACATACAAGCCTTCAAAAGTTCTTCAAAGCAAATCAACGCAAGACTCTTCAACGGTACAACAAAGGCCCAAGAGCTCCGACTCTCCCCTTTATTCCTCTACCTTCTCGGTCACTCCTCCATCCTCCCATTATGCAGTTACGTTGTCGAATTTTCGATAGGAACGAAGGAGCACAAATAGGATTTTAAGCTCCTTTGGGCAAGAGAAAGCCTTTTTCTTTTCTTTTGTATTATTTTTATTTTGGCCATAAGTAGAGACCGTATTAAGCAGGTTGATTGGGTGCCTAACACTTTTCCAATCGATAACTGAAGCCCTTACCCAAGAACCTTTGGTGTGGACCGAATTCAGAGTCATATTTGTGGCATCTTGGTGCTTATAAAAATGATCTAGGTTTCTCGGGACACTAAAAGCTTCGGGTGGCGACTCTATATTTTTGTTAGCGAGCGCATCGCCGCAACGGGATTGTCAAAAATCTCACGGTTGCACAAATGGCGACTCTGCTGGGGAATAGCTTATAGAGCTTCCCCTTGAACTTGGCCTCTTTATTTTTGATTTTACTAACCTTTTATTATTATTTTTTATTTTATTTTTAGTTACCCTTCCGATTAAGTCATTTTACTTATCCCTACTTTTACATAATTTACAAGCCTTAGCCAATTGGCGGGCCTATATACCCATTGTCTTTTAATTTTCTTTACTTTTTCGTCATTTTAGTGCCTTAATCGATTGGCGAGCCTACTTGCGCAAGCATATTCTAACAGTGGACGCCGGCCCATAATAGTGGCACAGGATCATCACCCCCAATCTTTGAACTAAAGAAAACTTTCGTGAAAAAAAATCTTTGGAAAAATTAAGATTGAACCAAGCTAGGGAACTTAATCAATTTATTTTTACAGGGTAAAATTTTAAAGGGTTCGATTTCGGCACACATACAACCACTCGGGTCTTAGTATGGCGGCAGCCCCTAGTGGTGATGATCCAGAAAAGTCCTAGCCCACCTAGTATCTGAGAAGGCGCTTGCACCGGAAGTATATCGGGTGAGTCACCTATTCCTACAAGCTTAAAATCCGTTGGGGAGCGCGCTAGCAAGTTATACCGGATTCAAACCCCTAGGTTCGGTGAGAAGAGAACGATTCACTAAAAAATCAGTCAGTTCGTGGAAGCCCATCTTCTACAAAAAAGCCAAAAAGTGACTCAATTCAGGCTGAAGTAGCTGCTGTCAAGAGTTCTTGAACCCATTTTTGCCTGGCGCAAGTATTAGTTGTGCTAATGCAAAAATCCCCAAAAACACACTGGTGCAACTAATAGTTGCGCCAGCCTTATTTAGGGAATTTTTGCTCTGGCGCATGTATTAGTTGCGCTAGTATTGTTATGAGCAATTCAGCCCGATTCTGTGGCCTTTTTCACATCCCGAGTCCCCCGATTAGTGCCTTAGTGCCTCCGTTTGGGCCCCGCCACCTCCAACACCCAACACGCCCCCGCCAGTCAAAAGAAGGTAACTTCTTTTTGACTCATTTCGGGGGATCAAGTCGTTCACCTAGATTTTTGTGTCTTCATTAGATCAAAAGTCTTCCTTTGATTCTTTCGATGTGCTTCGGAATCGTCATCGCGGGTTCTAGATTAGGGTACGAAAGCCACCCAAGAAGGGAACTCTGAGGCCTCGAAACCTTAGTTTTCACTTATAAAAATTCAAAAAAAAGGGGGTCAAAAAATTAAAAAACCTAAAAAATATAATCTTTGTGGTGCCGGCACAACGACATCACCCTACCCTCCATCATCCCGTAGGGGAAGAAGGAGAAAGGTTTTCGGGCATTATCCAAGGCACCCATACCCAATCCGATACCGAGACATGTCGTGGGTGGTGGACCCAACTTATGCCTATCCCAATTCATCCCCATCACATTCTCCAACCCATTCCCATTCGGGAGAAATTTTAACCTCCGTCTCCCTCACCCAATCACCCTTTTCCATTTCCGGCCCATTGGCGCCCCTATTTTTCCATCCACCACTTCCCAAGTTATCCAAAATCCACCCCCCAATTCCCCATCTTTTGCCCAAATCATGTCCATTTTCCCTCCCATACCCATCCCAAACCCATCCCACTTTCCACCCACATCCATGCCAAATCCAACACACTTCCCATCCACATCCATACAAAACCCAACCCAACTTCCTGCATCCACATCCGTGGCCCATTTTCTATCTTCCCGTTATAGGCCTGATCTGCCCTCTTTCACGTATACCACTTCCACCTTATCTAACCCCCCACACATCCTCCCATCTACCCGGGTCATGCCAATTTTTATCGGGGCCATGCCTGATTTTTTCCAAACACCCATACTTTACCCTTCATTATCCCCATACATACCCAACCAACCCCCCTTTTCCAATGCCCCACCTCATTCCTCCAATTCACCCCATATCCCATCCCTTACCCGAGTCAGGCTCGATTTTATCGGGGCCATGCCTAATTTACCCTCCACATCCACTCCATTCATACCCCTCCTAGCCTAAAATAACCCATCCCCATTCGATCCTCCTTCCGTGGCCATAATGGAAAAGATGGTCCAAGCCTACAATAGGTAGAAGGCCTCCCAACACATCTCCACTCATCCATACCACACACTCATGAACCCATCCGAGACTTTATCAAGTCTCCATGCCTCATTCCCCCATGACCCCCATCAACCCCCCATAATTCATACCATCCAAACCTTCATTCCCCACTTATCTTAAGGCTCCATGGCCCAGACCCCCATTTCCCACATGCCCCATGGCCAAAACCTCCATTCCCCACATGTCCTAAGGCCCCATGGCCTAAAACCCCACAACCCATACCTATCAAGGGCCCATGGACCATACCCACCAAGGCCCAATGGGCCAGACCTATCAAGGGCCCATGGCCCAGAGTCATCAAGGCCCAATGGGTCAGACCCAATAAGGGTCCATAGACTAGACCCATCAAGGTCTAATGGGCCATGCCCATCAAGGGCCCATGGCCCAGACCCACCAAGGCCCAATGGCCATACCCAACAAAGGCCCATGGCCCAAACCCATCAAGAGCCCATGGCTCAGACCCATTAAGGCCAAATGGGCCAGACCCATCAAGGGCCCATGGCCTAAACCTACTAAGGACCCATGGCCCAAACCCATCAAAGGCCCATGGCCCAAACCCATCAATGGCCCATGGCCCAAACCGATAATGACCAAAGCTTCGTGGCCTAACCCTCCCAAGGCTTCATGGCCCATACCCAAGCCCAAAACCTTGGAACCCCCGCACCAATACCCCCAAAATTTCACCCACCCCCAACCTTCACACCCGGGTCAAACCCAAACCATACCTCGAACCTAATTTTCCCATGGCCCCACACCCCAAGGTCATCTCCAAACCTTCCCCCATGCTCAATGGCCTCATCAGGCCTCACTCCAAAATCTCAAGTGACACCTACTCGAAAAGCATCGAGCTGCCTCACCTCGAGCAATATAAAAGCGTGGCACAGGTCCCAAGATAGTGAGATGCTCACCTAACCAGACTTGAAGTAGCAAAGGGCATCCCCTGAGGTTCTCCATCTTGCCCAGGACAAACGCGTCAAGACATCGATACAGTTCAGCAAGGACCAAATGCATCATTGAACCCTCTGCCAATTCGATCAAAACATCGCAAAGAGCCAGAGAGAAGCTCTCTCCCCCATTAAAGAAAATGACTTCCGAGATGAGACCGAGGGCAAAAGCTTTCACATTAAGGATATTCCTAATCGGCAAATTTTTAAGACTTTTGTCATCAAAAAGTTCTTTGTGAAATTTGATCGAACACCTTGTGGGTCCCCCAACAAGACTTTTCTCATACTCAAATTTCTTCAAAACTAGGGTAAGGTGAACAGATTTAGAGTAGCCCGACTTCGGCATAACTCTTGCAAGGCCTCTGTGAAGCTTTAAGCCGAATAAAATAGATAACTCCTCAAGGGTTGGAGTTAGCTCCCTGCTCCCAAGACGGAACACATGGGCATTGACATCCCAAAATAAAGTGGCCGCATGAAGTAGGTCCCACCATAGAAGAACCTCGAGGAAGAGGGGAAGGCGTGATAGGTCGAGCCGCTCAAGCTCGATGAGCTCGCTATCATTCAAGTTCATGTGCCAACTTTTGAGAAAATTGGGCCCCATGCCCAAAGAAAGGGGTAAATCAGCTCCAAGCCTTCCATGTAAGGGAGGATTGGAAGGTGGGTCCATAGACATATAAGGATCTTTGAAGAATATAAAATTCAATGTATGTTGATGGACCCGCCCCTAGGAAAGCAAGAGGAGAAAGAATCGGTCAAAAAGACCAAGTTAAACAAAAAAGGGAGGGAATTTGGACTGGCTCGGGTATATAAGGCCCCACATGTCCCCAGGTCAAAACTGTTGCAACTGTTAGTTGCGCCAATGCATTTTGTCCCAGATTAAGCCTGGCACAACTAATAGTTGCGCCAGCACAAAATCCCCCCATGCCTGTCTTTTCTGAATTTTTTGGATTTTTTTTTAGCTGTTGACCTGATTCACATGCTTTATAAAAATAGTTGCACCTAAGAATTGACAGGGCGTCTAATATTAAAATAAGTCTGACTTTTGTGTAGGAGAAACCCACACCAAGGCATGCGGCATCAAGGGCCACATTCATGGGCAATCATCAAGATCTTCTTGCAAGCAGTGGGATATATACAAGAAAGAGATAATATTGCAAATCAATGAGACACCAAGCATATCCAAGCAAAACATCATCCAAAAAGGGTCATAAATATCTGTTACAAACAAAAAATCCCAATAAAGTTGTCTCAAAAGTGCTAAAATGTTTGAATGAAGAAACTAGGGCCTAATCCTTGTCCGCGCCCTTTGACTTCTTCCGCCGATATGAGGAGCCCTGGTAGGTCCACATATCTCCCACCTGGGACCAGGCTTGAGAAATCTTGCTAAGAAAAGATCGCGACTCCTTGGCACGCACACACTGCAAGTCACAGCCAAAATCAGAGATCAGGACCAATTAGGGGACAAGAAAAATATATATATAGGAAAAGCATAGCAGCAGAATACTCACTGCCTCCACATCCCGAAGCTCCTGATGTTACGATGATACACTACATACTCCATAGCCGAATCAAAGTTCTACATTCAGAGGGATACAATGTCAGCTACCAGGGCAACCATAAAACATATGTAAAAAGGAGGTCGAAACAAGAGAGAGACAAGTCGCCAGAAGGCTTACCCCTGGGATCACCTCAGGAGGAGGGACTCGGGACGCTTCAGCAGAGATACGTGCCTGCCTGTCCACATCGGCACACAGGCCCAAGAGGAAGCTATCATCAAGGCATCGGAAGGTCCCATAGACCATGATCGGATCACCACTAGGAGCACCAACATGAGAGGCACCCGACGGACCAATGCCAAAAGAACCCTCGCCCGAGGGACCCGCACCAAAGGGGCCCTCACCTGAAGGATCAACCCCCGAGGAATCAGCGGTACCCACTGCTGCCCCACCTTCATTATATGAGTTATCCCCTTGAGCAAACTGTGAAAAAAGTAAAAATATGCTCAGAAAAAAAGAAAAAAAAAGGCCGAATTAAGAAAAAAGAGACTAATCTGAAAAAAAAAAAAAAAAAAAGAGTTACTTGCCTGCGTGGGCCGCCAAATGCAAGAAAGTTAGCGCTAGGGACGAAGCGCGGCAAGATGAACCGATACGGCAGGCACTCGTACCATATGTGATAATCTTCGGGCACAAGAAGGGCATTGATATGGAGCCCATTATTGAGGAAGGCCGCTGTGAGCTCCTCAACGCTACCAACAGGACCCATGACATCGGCGAGAGGATCCATGGGTATGGCGTGGAAACCCTAATACTAGTGTACCACCCGCTCCCCCAAGTAGTAAATCCTCACCCACGCCCCATAAAAGAAAACAGCGCGGCGGTTGTTGAGAAGGCGTGATGGACCTACGGCTGTCCGGTCCCAAAAAATGAAGTTGAGGTACGGATCATGGAGGATCTATCCAAGTCAAGAGGTAACCAATCAATCAGACAAGCAGCATAGCAAATTAGGGAGAATTTTTGAGCTGAAGTAAACCGAGTTGGAAAGGGCTTTAACTGCTCAGGGACCATCAGGTCGACTTGGGACCTCAACCCCATCTCTAGGTGCTTCAGGCCCACATCATGATGTCGGGCATGGTTCCAGTTGCTAAGAAGAGGGTAGGTGAATGCATCCAAGTGGAGGAGCGGGCACCCAGGATGAAAGTGGTGGTACCCCCATTCCTAAGAAGAGCAGTGCGTGAGAGAACAAGTTAGTAACATACAAAGATCATCCGAGTAGAACTGATAAAAGCACAAGGTTAGGGATTACCTCCATGGCTGCACAAAATCCAATGACAGATTTGGTGTCCCCAATGGCGGCCCGGGCTACGTCATACATCAACCAGGCGTATCCAGCGCTGCCCCAGTCATACCTATGGGCGTCGCCCCAATTGTCCATAACACTTAGCAACGCTAGGCTGACTTGGCCGCCGCTCGCATTGGTAAAAAGGGTCTTACCCAGCAGAAGCAGGAGAGTGATACGGGCCAGGATGATCGCCCACTCAGAAGTAATGTAAAGAACCCTATCTAGCTGCCCCAAATCCACCAACTCATCAGCCATATAGAGTGCGGATAACCATGTCATCTTAACCTCGGTTTCATATATTAGCCCCCGAGGGGAATACACCCCTATCATCCGGATAATGTCCTCCTTGCTCAACACTGTGAGACTAGCTATCGGTATGCCTCCCATCGTGACATCAGTAATCATTGCCCAATCAACGGGCGTCAAGGCCATCTCAGCGTACGGCATATGAAAGGTCATCGTCTCAGGGCGGAACCGTTCAATCAATGCCTTCAGATATGCGGCATCGGCCCGCATAGCGGGGCAAGGCAAAAACTCCTCAAAGTCCACCTGCGACAGCAAGAACTTCACTACGAGGGGGACATAGAGGTAGAAATCATTGAAATCAAGCTACCCTCCGCAGAATACGATGAAGGGGAGGTCCTGCATCCAAAGGAAAGTGCATTAGATCATGGAAACAAAGCAAAACTGCGTAAAAGAAAATTTGAACATGTCTCTTACCCTGTCTGCTATGCCAAATTTTGAAATGTGAATATACTGCTGATGTAGGAGGCCGACCCAGGCAGCCTCGCCTTGCATTTTGAGCCAAGAGCCCTCTTTCCACTCTATCCAGAGGAACTGCTCCCCCCGCGGACCGTAAACTCTCTCGGGCCCCTCCTCGTGGCCCTCCTCAGAAACATACTCATCATCATCGGACATCTTGGGGCAATAGAAAGCAATCACGTCAGAGCATATCAGTGATAAGGAAATATTTCCTTTTGCTATAGGCCAAGGGAAGGTAAGTATGTGCATCCTCTTTACTTTTAGAAACAAAGATATACGCATACGCATATAAAAGAAAATTCCTTCTTTTATGTTTAGAAAAACAAAGGCCAAAAGTAAAAACAAAAAATCCTTCCGTTATGCTTCTAAAATAAAAAAAATCCAACCCAAAAAAAAGATCCTTCTTTTATGTTTAGAAAAACAAAAGTTAAAAATAAAAATCCCTCCTTTCTTTATGCCTCTAAAAACAAAAAATAAAATAAAATAAAAACCCCGTTCTTTTATGCTCATAAAGTAAAAAACCAACAAAAAATATATAATAATACTAATAAATCGATTCCTTAGTTAATTTCCCTAAGAAGAAAAAAAAAAAGGAGATAGAACAAAAACAATAAAAACCAAAAATAAACTCCTTTTCCTTAGTTAATTTCTAAAAAATATACAAAACCCAAATTTGTCTTCCTTAATTAATTCCTAAAAGGAGAAACCGAAAATACCCTTTTCCTAATAAGTTTTCAAAAAATAGAGACCAAAAATCCTTGCTTTATGTTCAAAATGAAAAAAAAAAAAAAAAAACAAAACAAAACAACAAAAACAAATCCCCTTCTAAATGCACAAATAAAAATCACAATATATATATATTAGGCATCAATAAAGTCCACAAAACAACACAAATAGGGCACCATTCATGAAAAATCATCCACGCATCATCAATGAGCATACATACAATAAAGATAAGCCATTATTCATCAAAGAATGCAAGATCATTATCATATGTGCTAGAAAAAAAGTAAGGAAAATAAAAAAAGAGGGCTTTTAATGGTTACCTTGAGAAGAAGATAGGGTCTTTGATCTTGCTTGACTCGAACGGTCAAAACGACGCAAGCGAATGCCGGCAATGGGGCACACGTAGAAGCAAAATAAAGGAACCCTAGGGAAGCTCTGGTTTTCGATTTTAAGAGGAGAAGAGAGAAATTTCAAAAATGTGCCCTTGCTGCCCGAACTCAGGCTGCTTAAAAACGAAACCCGGCCAAGCCTGGCACAACTATTAGTTACGCCAGGCAATTTTGTGGCCTTTTTTGGCTTGGCGCAACTAATAGTTGTGCTAGCCACTTAGGAGCGGGTCTTGGGCATGGTACGGGTCGGCTGCATGACCGAGCACCCCCTCTCTTTGTTTGTTCCCCCCGACAAATGCACGTGCCTCCAAACGGTGTGTCGATCCTCATTCGACTTACCCGGGAAACCGTGCTAAGAATAAAATAGACGAGAGCAATAGGTGTCCCGATCCTACATAAGAAAAACGTGAGAAAATCTAAAAAAATGATGATAAGAAAAAAATTCCACAGAAAAGCCAAAAATAATAAAGCAACTCACATAAATGGTAGAATAATTCACATAAAATAATAGTTCTAAAAAACCAAAAAATCACAGCCTCAAAATCAAAAAATCACATAAAATGATAACTTGAAGATACCAAAATATCACATAAAATAATAGTTCTAAAAAAAAAAAACTAAAAAAATCACATAAAATAACAGCTCCAAAATCAAAAAATCATCACATAAAATAATAGAAAAATCACAAAAATAAAACACATAAAATAACAACATATTTGTGTTTCCCCACAGAGTATGAACATGCGTGTCTTCAGTGCGATAAAATGTCAATATTTTATCGGCAACGCAGCTGTGCAAAACTAATGTCCTTAGATCTAAGGTTCACCTTGGATCCATGGATCCTACTTCAAAGTTGAAGCAACGGTGTCAATCATGATCAGACGGTCAATGTTTCGGTCAGGACAATTTCACTGCTAAATTGTTGAGCAAAGCGCTCTGTCTTTGATTCATATGAACGTGAGAGTCTAGGCTTCAAATTTTTCATGAACTTTTCGGAGGTATGGACTCTTGATCTGCATGGTCTGGGCGCGCGCCCTACGGGGTTTGAGGTCCGGATAACTCCGCTGGAAAAGGTCAATCGTTGGTTGAGACCAACCTGTTAAAAATGAGATTACGCATCAATCAAACTATGTGCAACCATGCATCCAGAAGGGTTCATTTCCCCTTTATTTTCTGCAGGCTTAAAACCTGTATTGACAGCGGTATCCCTGTTTATGCATAGTTAAATGATGTTTATGATCATTATTGGCAGAGACCAGGATTGGATGTCCCTTTTGGGAGATACCCAATATATGGTTAGACCTGATCAAGGTAGTTGAAGTTGGATGCTCTAGGTCATGTCGATCCGGGGCACGTCTTCGAAAACGGCAAGTGCTCCTAAAAAGCATTGCGACCTCCGTTCGCTCCTCTCGGTAGTCATGCTAAATAAATTTCGAGATCAATGGGTTCGCCCAAAGACCTTGAACCCTGCTTCACGCAGGGGCACCCGTGACCAGTCAGATGAGGCAGTCAATGCCTCATATGATTGGACATAAACTATGGAACCTTGCATACTTGTGTTGCACCTATCTTTAAGTGTGGGTCAATCACCCCTCTTACTTGCGAAGCTGTTGTATTCAGAACGAATCTCTAACATCCAATACCTTCAAAATCATCTCGATAAGTGAATGTTTTTCCTGACTATAGGGCATTCACAACTCATCCCACCTTGGTTATACCCAGTAATGTCGCTAAGCGCTTGGGGACCGATTACCTTGAGAAACGAATGTTTAGCCTGGCATGCAGGGCTTTCGTTTTCTCACCATATTACTCACTTGATATTTGAAGTTTGTTCTGAATGCAGTAGACCCATCAGTAATGCCTTAGGCTTCTTCAGATGTCTCTTTTATTTGGCATTCGATCATTAGTGATCGAATACCAAAGAGGGGCATCTATAGACACCCAAATTTGGCCCAAGGCCTGATCGAGACACATTTCAAGAGAGGCGTACCTCCAAGCTTTTGATGGCATGTATGGAACCTCCCCGAACCCTTAGAAACTAATCCCAACCCTTAAAGCCCATTCCGGACATAAGCCTAGCTTTCCCAAGCAATGGATGAAGGATAGTGCACCGGGACTAGCTATGGCCTTCTACTATGATCGAATCTTATATAATTAAAAAGTAAAAGTCATCAGCTTTCCAACGGTCTAAGAATTAGCCTAATCAGAGTTGTGCACGCAAAGATATGGTAGTCCGAACCCGAGGGGCAATGAGGTAATTTCAAGTGAACCCCCTTAGGGATTTGGCGCAACTAATAGGTGCGCCAGTTATAAGTAAGCTTGGGGTAAATATTAGTTGCGTCAAGCCATCTCTCCCCAGAAATGGCCTGGTGCAACTAATAGTTGCGCCAGCATTAAGATGGACCCCACCTCGAGGAGCCAACTTTCAGGCACTATGCATGCATTACTTTACTGTGCATATGCCTTGCGCAACTAATAGTTGTGCTAGGCATATGAACAATGACCTCTGATTTTTTTCTCGAAAATCGAGATTGGGGTTTAACTTGTTGACCATCTTGACCTTTGGGGTGAATTCGTTGGAGTAGGAGCTAAGAATCCTAGCCCTTGACCCAAGCCATTGAATCAATCATGAGATTGATTTGAGGTGACTTTTATTAGATTGTAATGTGTATTATGTTGTGGATTAATTTATTGCTTTAATGATGAATTGTAGAGATAGAAAAGAATGAGAAATTGAAAGAAAAGAAAGTTAGAAGAAATGCCCAAAGAGGGCTGAGTTCCTATCAAAATCGATTAATCGATCAATCGATTTTTGATAGAAAGTAAATGGTACTGATGCCCGAAACCGATTAATCAAAATTAATTTAATTAATCAATTTTTGGTTTTCGATTAATCGATTTGAAATCAATTAATCGTTTGTATACTCCCAGTGACCGATTAATCGATTTGTGGATCGATTAATCGAATTTGGAATTTCGATTAATCGATTTGGGATTGATTAATCGATTTTGACAGTTTCTGATTGAGTTTTGTTTTGGACTTTAGAGTTTTGGGGTGTGAACTCAGCCTGTGAGCCAACCCGAGTTAGGAATGATCCAGCCCAAGGCAAATCAGACTGAGCTTGGACTAACTACCCCCGACACTGAGCTAGATCCTGCCTAATTATAATATATTTTAGGGATAATATTTTTTGACCGACATTTAAACACCAAATGGTGTTTAAACGATCTACCACCACCAAATTAAAATTTTCTATCTAACATCGTGGTTTCCTAAGTGTGGTTTCCTTTCTATCTCACACCAGTTAATAACGAATTATTCACAATTTTTCAAAAAAATTATATGTTATATAAAAAATACACGACCTTCGTGAATATTCACGAATAATTCACAATTTTTTTTCAATATATCATATTCCAATCTGGGTCTACAATCGGTAATCGTCCATCCTTTATTTTATCTTGCGACCATGTCAAATTGACCTCCATCAATGCTAGACCTGACCTAACCCCATTGATGCAATCAAACTAATCCGACCCGACTCTGACCTGGTAGAATACCCTTGTTTTTTATGAGTAGCTTTAGTAACACTCATAAAATTTTGTTGCGCACCTATGCCAAAATCCATTGATTGCTTATGAGCATACCATCAAACGGCCAGTTTTCAAATTCACGTATCACATATACCAAAAAATGGCCCAAAAATCTTGAGTCGGGTCGACTCGATCTAACCCAACTCAACCCAATACCTCTTGGTCGATCCGACCTGATCTAAAATGATGTTTAAATAATCATACAGTTGGTGTTATCTCTGAGATAGCAATTGTGCGAGACTTCACCGATATATTTTCGGAGGAGTTACCCGGATTACCTCCAGAGAGAGAAGTAGAATGCGCCATCGACTTAGCAGCAGGAACGGAGCCTGTGTCTAAAGCACCATATAGAATGGCTCCTGCTGAGTTGAAGGAATTGAAGGAGCAGTTACAATAGCTAATGGATAAGGGGTTTGTTAGACCGAGTGTGTCTCCATGGGGAGCACCGGTCTTGTTTGTAAAGAAGAAAGATGGGTCAATGCGGCTATGCATTGACTATCGATAATTGAACAAACTCACTATTAAGAATCGATACCCTTTGCCTAGGATAGATGACTTGTTTGATCAACTGCAAGGAGCGAGGTACTTTTCTAAGATCTGGATATCATCAGTTGAGAGTCAAGGCAGAGGATATTCAGAAGACTGCATTCAGGACTCGGTACGGACACTATGAATTCCTGGTGATGCCGTTTGGGTTGACAAATGCCCCGGCGTCATTCATGGATCTGATGAATAGGGTGTTTAAACCACACCTAGACTCTTGTGTCGTAGTGTTTGTTGACGACATCCTGATCTATTCAAAATCAGAAGAAGAGCATGAGAAACATTTGAGAATAGTCCTACAGACTCTACGTGAACACCAACTGTACGCCAAGCTCAGCAAGTGCGAATTTTGGTTGGAAGAAGTTAGCTTTTTGGGACACGTCGTCTCAAAGCATGGTGTCACTGTAGATCCAGCAAAAATCAAAGCAGTGGTAAATTAGGAGCAACTAAAGACCGTGACCAACATCCGTAGTTTCCATGGATTACCGGGTTACTATCGACGTTTCGTTGAGGGTTTTTCAAAGATATCAGGACCACTCACGAGACTTACACGGAAAGATGCAAGGTTCGAATGGAGTGAGGCATGCGAGAAGACTTTTCAAGAACTCAAGAAGAGACTCACTTCAACTCCAGTATTAGCGATTCCTTCGGGCTGTGGAGGTTTCGCAGTATACAGTGATGCTTCGTATAGTGGTTTGGGCTGCTTCCTTAATCAACACAAAAAGGTGATAGCGTATGGATCAAGACAGTTGAAAGAGCATGAGAAAAATTATCCGACACATGACTTAGAATTAGCAACAGTCATTTTTGCGCTGAAGATTTGGAGACATTACCTGTACGGTGAGACCTTTGAGATCTTCACCGATCATAAAAGCCTCAGATATATGTTTACACAAAAGGAACTAAATATGAGGCAGCGCAGATGGATGGAGTTCCTCAAATGACTGTTCTATACAGTACCATCCAGGCAAGGCTAATATAATAGTCGACGCCTTGAGTCGGAAGGGTTCAGCTCAATTGGCTAGTTTGATTTTGGGTATGCACAGATGGAAGTTGTTTGAAGATCTAGCTCTATATGATGCGTGCATCGAGTCGTGAGCTACAGGAGCCTTCTTAGCTAATATATCAGTGAGACTGATGATATTTGAGCATATCCATGAACTACAGATGAAAGACCCGACATTAACCGAGATTCGTCAAGATGTAACTGAAGGCATTGGATCTGAGTTTTTCATCAAGGAGGATGGTTCCTTATTGTTCAAGGGTCGTCTCTGTATTCCGGACAATGCCGATTTACGGCGAACAATTCTTGATAAATCTCATAAGTCAAGCTATGCTATCCAACCGGGTAGCACAAAGATATACCAAGACTTGAAAAAGAATTACTAGTGGAGAGGTTTGAAATAAGATGTGGCAGAGTACGTGTTGCAGTGTTTGACGTGCCAACAAGTGAAGATCGATCATAGACACCCCGCGAGATTATTGCAGCCTCTACCTATACCGGAATGGAAGTGGGAATCGATTTCTATGGACTTCATCGTTGGACTACTGTGTACTGCAAAGAAGTACAATGCCATTTGGGTAGTGGTCGATCGATTGACCAAGTCAGTGCACTTCTTGCCTTACAACACGATGTACACGGCGGGAAGACTCGCAGAGCTGTATATGAAAGAGATTGTCTGTTTGCATGGGATTCCGAGTAGCATTGTTTCAAATTGTGACCCATTATATACATCAAAGTTTGGAAGAAATTTTAAGAAGGAATGAGAACGTGACTAGATTTCAGTACGGCGTTCCATTCGCAAACCGACGAGTAGACAGAGAGGGTTAATCAGATCATTGAGGACATGCTTAGGGCATGTATGTTAGAACTACAAAGATTGTGGGATCAGCACCTACCCTTGATTGAGTTTGCATACAACAACAGTTTTCAGACGAGCATTGGGATGGCACCATATGAAGCTCTTTGCGGACGACGATGTAGATCGCCAATCAATTGGGAGGAAACCGGTGAGAGATTTGTTTTGGGGCCCGAAATACTTTAAAATAATGCCACCTATGTTCGTATGATAAGGGCAAAACTCAAAGCGGCTCAGAGCAGACAGCAAAGCTACGCCGATATCAAGCGGACGAGTGTAGACTTCAAGGTGGGTGAACACGTGTTCGTGAAAGTGTCACCTATGAAGGGGGTGATGAGATTTGGAAAGAGAGGGAAGTTAACTCTCCGCTATCTTAGACCATTTGAGGTTCTAGGACAAGTAGGGGAAGTTGCTTACCGCATTGGATTGCCACTGTTATTTGATCAAGTACACAATATGTTCCACGTATCTATGCTCAGGAAGTATCTTAATGACCGTGATCACATGTTGAGCGGCAAATCATTCATTTGAGATGCATGAGGATATGAGCATGATCGAAGAGCCGGCGGAGATTCTGGAACGAAAGGAACAAGTGTTGCGGATAAAAGTGATTCCATTAGTACTTGTTCGATGGAAGTATCATACGGCTGAGGAAGCTATGTGGGAACGAGAGGCCGACGTGAAAGAATAGTATCCAGACTTATTTGCAATAGCTTGAGAGTTAAGATTGTATCACTACAAGCATGTTTGCGGATTTAAACCATATGTTGTAATCCAATGTCGATCGTTTGATGATTTTATTCAAGAAGCAGTTTTAATCTGCATACTGTTCCTAATACCATGTCGAATGTGTACTTAGAATTCGTCATATCCATGACATGACCATGATGATGGATTTCGCAAAACCAGTGACCAACTGGTCATGTTTTACCAAGAAACCAGAAGAGACGAAAAAATAACGAAAAAAAATGGAAATCTGATCAAAACCGATTAATCGATTTTGGTCAATTAGTCGACTGACATACGCCAGTGAATGGAGATTGAATGGGGATTCACAAAAAATAACACAGTGAAATTTCAATTAATCGATTCGGTTTTCGATTAATCGATTTTGGATTTCGGTTAATCGATATGGAAATTCAGTTAATCGAGTAACTTGAGAATTTTGGGAAAATTTTGAGGAACTTCACAATTTCGATTAATCGATTTTGGGATTTCGATTAATCAAAGTGAAATTCGATTAATCGACTGGCTCACGCCAGTGAGCTCGAAAAGTTGAAATTTTAAGTGACCATGATTTCGATTAATTGAAATGATTTCGATTAATTGAAATGATTTCGATTAATCGATTTTGAGTTCCGATTAATCAATTTTGGAAATCGATTTCGCACGGCTGAACTTAGTTTTAAAACTCGATTAATCGATTTTAGAAATCGATTAATCGAACCGGGGCCTATATATAAATCGAGGGGGATTTATCCCCATTTGAAATTTTTAGGGTTTTTGGTTCTTGCGCGCCTTGCGATTTTCTTCTTCGAGCGACTTGGAGACCTAGGGTTTTCGCGGTTTGGGTTCGAGATTGGATTAAAATCACTTGCCATTGGATCAAACACCTAAGGTAAAACCCTAGATTTTGTTCTTCTTTCCATTTCAAGCTATAAAAACCCTAGTTTTGCTATTTTATTTTCAAGATGCCGCCTAAAACCTGGTTGTCTTGAAAGAAGGCGACATCCAAACTTCCGGTCCGGTGTAAGAACGCTGCACCGCCACCACCTACCCCATCACCCGTGAGAACCCCATCACCGTCGAAATCAGATACCACATTCGGTTCGACGAGCACATCTTCGTGCGAGTCTTCACCAATTCCACCACCACCCGAAAATGTCCCCCAACCAAATTAATGGTGGGCGGCTAAGACCTTCGAAGATGAGTTTATCTTCGATGTGGAGTTGTTTACCAACCCCGACGTGGCGGGCGAGACCCAATGGGCTCGAAACTACTTGGTAAAGGCCGGCCTCGACAACCTTTTAAAACCACTCCGCGGGTCTTACTACCCTAGGCCGGTCCGCCTATTTTACCAAGGGTTGAAAGATGGGGCCTACCGACGACGTTGTCACGACCACCATTGAGGGTCGCGACTATACCTTCACTCGTCGCCACATCCACGAAGTCCTAGAATGTTATTTGGACTTTGTGCCCGAGACCACCCTCTTCCCACCCTTGCGGAAGAAGTGAAATTTGAAGAAATTATGACCCGAATGACCAAAGGGAAAAAGGGGTCGGGATCGTCCATTAGGAGGGTCGATCTCCCCCATTACATGTGGATGCTTGATTCCATAATCAAGTGCAACCTCTACCCAATGCGTCACGACACCAAGCGAGTAGAGTTAGTTCAGCAGGCACTGTGCACGGCCTTCTGTGGTCGTTGGTTTGACGCTACAAAGATCATCCTCGAGGAGATGGTATACATAAAGGGGAAGTTGATGAAGGGCAATTTGAGGCCCAAAGAAAAGATGTCATATGCTCGCCTCATTTCGAGCATGCTAGAGTGTTACTCAGACGCTCCAGGGTATGCCGTTTTGCCCCATGAGGAGAGGGCTACGGACCACGTGAAGCATTTCTCCATTGCTTCATGGAGCCGTAGCTACAACTTGCTAAAGCGGACCCTACCAGCTCAGGGCCTAGTAGCGGCAGCACCAGTAGCACCACCACCACCCCCACCACCACATCAAGACCCACCTGTGGGGGGAGCACACACCATTGACCCACCAGCTCAGGGGGCATCCTCTCATGGCATCGCATCACCTACGCTGCCATCGCAATCAGCGACTGCCACACCGACTTCTTCATACTGCCGGCGAGCGGCTCGCCCAGCACCCACTATAGAGGATGTGTTGGCTCGGATGGAGGCTAACAACGAGAGGATGAACCTGCGGATGGACTTCTTACTGTACCACACCCTATGGTACATATATATGTTAGACTTTCAGCAGTGCCTCGCGCAGGAGGAGGCGTGGACTGCGGGCCGGACAGCTTTTCATATGAGTGTCGCTTTTCACGAGGGTACTTCTGCTGTCGATGCATTCGGCTCGGTGCCCAATGAAGAGCGACTGCCAAGATGAATCACCACCGCTACGGAGCAGGCCACCACCACTAGAGCCGTCATTTAGTTAGAGCATGACATCGGTCTTTATTTTGTGATCACTTTTTGGATATTTTGTACTGTTGTATTCAAATTCTAAATTATAATTATCGACAACAGTTAAAGAAACTTGTAAATTTTGAAAATTGACAATGAAATACAGATCAGCTTTTTGAGGATGTACTTGCATTATTTTTGTTTCTCGCACTGTGTGATGTGTAATTCATTTTTGTGAGTGGGTACGTGACATCGCAGTGTGTGGGGTACCACACCAGAGCGCCTTTGGATTATTTTCGAGGACGAAAATTCTCAAGGTGGGGAGAATGTAATATTCCAAAAAATTGAGCATTGAACTTTGACCTCGAGTTCCGTGCCCGATTGGTCATAGGGTTGACCAAGTGATGGTCAAACAATGAACTCATGGAATGATTAACAGACGTGATGTAAGTGTGACCTAAGTATAGTGTAGGGTGTTAAATTAGAGACACATACACCTATCTCTGGTGTATGCACTTAACACCGAAACAGGAAGGAGGATATAAGGGTTTAATAACCCTAAAATTCCTTTTGTTTGGTTGTTGAAGAGAGAGTTAAGAAGAGAGAGGGAGAGAGAGAGAGAGGAACCAAGAGGAGTTATTGAAGCTAGCAGTTAATGCAAATCAAGAGGAAGATTGAGCATTGATTGCCGGATTCAACGTATTGGAATCGTTGAAGCAAAAGCTAGAACCCTAGCCATCAAACCCAACAAATCAATCCTTTAAAAGATTTATTGAGGTGAGTTTTAATTGAAGTTAATGCATAGATTGTAGATGATTAAATTCAGCTAAGAAGGGTTAAAAGGATAGATTAAAGGCTTAGAAAAGGAAGGGAAAAGAAAAGGAAAATATTTGGAAGAACAGCCCGAAAGGGGGCTGAATCTGGCCAAATCGATTAATCGAAATTGGGATTCGATTAATCGATTTTGGTCCGGAAGTTGAAAAGTCAGGGATGCCCGATTTCGATTAATCGATTAATCGAAATTGAAGGTCAATTAATCGATTTAGGAATCGACTAATCGACTGGGTACCTCCAGTGGCTGGAGAAACAAGACCTGGGGAAATCGACTAATCGAGTTGGGAAATCGATTAATCGATTTTGGATTTTGATTAATCGATTTGGGATCGACTAATCGATTTCGGACTTTCGACCACTCGATTTGATAATCGACTTTACTATGCTAGGGATTTCGATTAATCGATTTGGGATCGATTAATCGATTTTGGATCTCGATTAATCGATTTTGGGAATCGATTAATCAATTTGGGTTTCGATTAATCGATTTTGGGAATCAATTAATCGACTTTGACAGTTTTACTAAACTTTCTAGTTTTACCATGAGATTCATGGAGGGTCTAGGACCTTCTTTATTACATCTTTAGTGATGTATTGCATGTATTGTGATGTACCATAGGTGGTACGTGTGAAAGAGAGCACAAGGAGCCGCGTGGGACCTTGAGGCTTGGACCTTCGGAGACCTGAGGTAGGGAACACCTTGAATATGTACTTTAATTGCAAGAGCATGTATGTAGTAATATAGAACTCAAACTGAAAATATTTTAACTGTGTAAATCTTTGTGAAAGGGGTGCGTGTGTGACACCAAGAATGTGATAAAGGCATCTGTGTGTGGTGATGCGAGTAACTGAGACCAAGTAATCAAATGAGAATGAGACATCCCCAGGGGATGAGAAAGTAATAAAGGCGTCAGTGTGATGCGAGTAAATTAGGCGTCTCAGGGATGTAAATACGATTGAATAACTACTGTTGAGGCCTAACTGATATAAGATAGCACTTTACACGGTGAACAACTATATGTAAAGCACATGTTATTTTTGTTATTTGAGATTTATTTAGAATACCCCACCGACGTGGCGGGACACCCACGACTGACTCGGCAGGATATCCGTGACCGACTGCACGGGCGCCAATCCAGTATACCGAGGTCTATCCAGACATACGTAAGCACATCCCAGGGATGTTGAGATGAGATTTAACTCCGCCGCCTATTGAGAAAGGGGCTTGGGTAGTATTCCCAGGGAATACATATAACAACTGTCTATTTAGGCGACGATGGTGGGTATTCCATCGGGGCTCGATGCTATATTGCTCGGGGATTACTTAAGTTGAAGATTTAAGTTTTACTTTAGGCCTGTTCAGTGTCATTTATGATAAATCAACAGTAAAGTAAGACATACAAATTACCAGTAACTTGAATACAAATTACCATCTTTTGAACTGTTTTCTAGCAAATGCATAGACACATCATGCTTAGAATATCATGGAATATATGTGAGATTTTGATTTATATGTTCATTGTGTTATTCCCTATTGAGCTAGGATGTAGCTCACCCTTTAAACTATACGTCGCAGGTCCTTTGTTAGCAGCGGTCGAGGCTTCGGGAGACATTGATCAAGGTGATTCGGATTACGTGCCTGGGGACGAGTTGGAGCCTCCTCCCGAGGACTTCTTCTAGGAGACTCCGCTGAGTACTTTGAGAGAGTTTTTGTGAGCAGATTGTACAGCTTGGTATGTCAAGCCTTTATTTTTGTCAAACATTGTAATTAGATAGACATTATTCTTTTGGGAGAACCATCTGGGGTGATCTGTGTATCACCGATGGTTCGGATCGGTTCTCTATTCATGCAGTGGCATGAAAGTAGAACCGTCTTTTGCATGTGCCAGATGGGCATATTGATTTTCCATTTTATGCAGTTATTTATCTTATCTTGTTATTATTGCTTGTTATACTAATATTCCGTGCATAGTTTTGGGGCATGGTCTGGAGGATCGTGCTGATGGCACGGGTTTCGGGGTGCCGAAATTCGAGCTGTCACACAAAAGGAAGCTCGAATTCAAAACATCATGGAAGCAGCATTAAAGAGAACAAAGGATGCAAATTCTATTGATCAAATAGAAGAACACATTT
Organism: Chloranthus sessilifolius; assembly: GCA_021018995.1. Classification (NCBI taxonomy): domain Eukaryota; kingdom Viridiplantae; phylum Streptophyta; class Magnoliopsida; order Chloranthales; family Chloranthaceae; genus Chloranthus; species Chloranthus sessilifolius. The sequence continues at coordinate 22,434,808 of CM037597.1, read as the reverse complement.
CATTACAAAAAAAACAAGCTACACGATTTTTACTCAAAGCTCAATTAAGACCTTTAACTCAACAACAAGGTTTGTAGTATTCTTTTATGTTTATAGTCCTTTAGCTTAGCCAATTACGAATTGACATAGATGTTTGACATCCCGTTATTTTCTGCAAATAAGTTTTATGGCAATAGATCATGGTGATATCAATGAACCAATACATGAGTTTTTCTTCATGTTCTATAGTAGACAATATATATATATATATATATATATATATATATATAATTAAATTTTTTGTAATTTTAAATTATACATAATGAAGACATATGAAACATCGTAATAAGTCTATTTTTTAATGTTCAATAAATCATAAAACATAGTAACGAACACTTGAAATACTATATTTTTTTTATGGACAAGTCACCCAATACGTGTCTAAAAATCAAGTTCAATTATTTAAAAGCCCTAATGGCTACGTGCATTGCATGTGCCATTTTACTAGTGTATATATATATATATATATATATATATATATATATATATATATATATATATATATATATATATATATATTAGTTTCCTAAAAAATATCATTCATACTTTGACACTTGTTCCTTTTTTTATATATTCAAGTAAGTACGTAAGTTAGCACACTGCATGCTAACACTGTCAACCCTTTAACCGTCTAATAGGTGGGTCATTAACTCAAGATCTATCGTGTGGAAGATTGGGACAAAAACAATCTCCATCGTCTGATTCAAGGTAGTCAACAATGCTAAGATTAGAACCATCAGTTGTTGAGACTGAATCTTGGTTGCAAATACCAGTACCTTTTCTTTAATATTATAAAGCGATGAGAGAAATTTAGTCACACCAAGAGTTTTCTTTCTCACCCACATCAAGTAGACATGCATTGACTACCTTTGGATTGGATTATGGAGATCATTTTTCATCTCCATCTTCCACACAATGGATCTATAGATCTTAGACGAACCATCAGACAGTCAATTTTTTATTACCCGTGGAACACATATCAAAAACTGACCCTAAAATCATGCTTAGCATGATGTGTGTCACATGATTTGAGGTCACTTTTTGGGATTATGTGCTAAGTGTAATAAAAAACTAACTGTTGGATGGTAAGCCCATGATCTCTACATCCATTGTGCAGAAGATGGGAACAAGAAAAAATCTCTATCATTTGACTCAAAAGCAGTCTTTTAGGGTGAGTGATAAAAGCATAAGGGGTACCTTTATTTATAATGATAGTTTTGAAAAAATTCTAGTGTTCCCAATAATGGTACCCATTTCAAATGCGACGCCTCTTTTTGGCTCCCTCATCTCATATCTATAAACTCTCTCTCTATCTCTATCTCGACACGTACATATTATGACCCACCTACTATAATTCTATAGAGTTTCACTGTTGGATACCATAATTTACACCCTATAAAAATGTAACATTGTCTCATCTCCTTTATTCACAATGCATTTTCCATTTTGAATCAAACGATGAAGATTATTTTTCATCCCAATGATATCATAGGAGTACCATCAGGCGATCATTTTTTCTTCCATTTGCCACACATTCTTAAAATTATGTTTGAGCATTAACGTGTTTCATGTGATTTTATGGTCATTTTTTGAGATGTGTGTCACATGAAATCAAAACTAATCATATGATCGGTACATCCATAATTTGAGAAAAAAATTTACGCTACAACTATACAAAGGTAAGAAAAAATAAAAGAGACTTGTTAAAAAAATCGTAAAGCTCACTCATGAAATTAATTAATAAAGGGCTATAAATAGGCTTTACATAGGATACACTTCATCTTAGCACTAATCATAACTCCTATAAAATAGGATACACTACATCCTAGCACTAACCACAACTCCTAAAAAATAGGATATACTACGTCCTAGTACTAACCACAACTCCTATAAAATAGGATACATTACATCCTAGCACTAACCACAACTCATGTAAATTAGGATACACTACATCCTAGCACTCACCACAACTCCTATAAAATAGGATACACTGCATCCTAGCGCTCACCACAACTCCTATAAAATAAGATCACACGCCTAAGACACTTTATAAAATATTTAAATCTTAACACCCTCCCTTGAACTAAAATCTGTTGAATTCAATTTAAAAGAAAATCGACCCTCTGCAAAGTCCTTTACAGTAGCACGTGAACAAGCTCCAAATAGACTTTGCAAAGTCCTCCTTTACAGCAGCAAATGAACAAACTCCAAGTAGATAACGTAACTTCACAAATGTAGCCAACTTGAGAGGTTTGGTCTGTATATCTACAACTTAATCTTTACTTCGACAATAAATCAGTTTGATTGTTCCATCATTGTTGAGATCTCTTAAAAAATAATATTTCACATCGATATGTTTGCTTCTTCCATGTAGCACAAGATTCTTGGAGAGTTTGATTGCTGAGTTGTTATCACAAAAAACTGTAGTAGCTTCAACAGTCTTAAATTGTAGTTTTTCAATAATTCTTCTCAACCAGATAGTTTGACAAGCACAAGTTGTTGCAGCAATAAATTCAGCTTCTGTAGTTGACAGGGTGACAATTGGTTGCTTCTTAAAAGACCACGAAATGGCCCCTGTGCCCAACATAAAAACATAGTCCTAAGTGCTCCTTCTAACATCTTGTTCTCTTGCATAATCACTGTTAGTAAACCCGAATAACTCCACCCTTCTTATAGAACATTTCAAAATCTCTAGTTCCTTGTAAGTAACGAAGGATTCTTTCGGCAACTGACAAATGCATTTCTATTGGATTCTCCATATATCTACTTGTTAAACTCACAGAATACATTATGTCTAGTCTTGTTGCAGTTAAATTAAACCTCCAATAATTTGTTTGTAAAGAGTGTTGTCCACCTTTTTCCCTTCATGATCTTTATTTAGCTTCAAGCCAAACTCAGTTGGAATGCTTACAAGATTGCAATCCTTCATCCGAAACTTGTCCAAAACATCTCGCACATACTTATTTTGAGAAACAAAGATCACATTCACTGATTGCACTACTTCTATGCCAAGAAAGTAATTCATCATACCAAGATCAGACATTTCAAATTCAACCATCATAGTTTTCTTGAATTCTTTAAACATGACACCATCATTTTCAGTAAATATAAGATCGTCTACATATAAGCAAACAATAAGCAGTTTCCCCTTATCTCCAATTTTAACAAAGAGTGTGTGCTCATATGGACATTTGTGAAAGCTTTCTTTCAAAAAATAAGCCTCAATGCGACTATACCAAGCTCGTGAAACTTGTTTTAATCCATAGAGAGCTTTCTTTAATCTATACACTTTATGCTCATTTCCGATCTTAATATAACCAAGGGGTTGTTCGACAAATACCTGTTCCTCCAAGTTTCCATGCAAGAATGCCGATTTGATATCCAACAGGAAAATAGGCCACGATTTCTGCGCCGCCAATGCGATCACCAATCTGATTGTATCATGTCTTGCAGCGGGAGTAAAAACTTCTGTATAATCGTTCCCATATTCCTGCTTATATCCCTTAGCTACCAAACACGCCTTATACTTATCAACTTCACAATTTTCCTTTAGTTTTATTTTGAAGACCCACTTTACACCAATGATTTTGTGCTCTTTTTGAAGATCAATCAGCTCCCAAGTATTATTTCTTTCAATAGCATCAATTTCATCATCCATTGCCTTCCGCCATTTTGCTTCTTTGACGGCACTTTCAAAAGTTGTAGGATCACAATTTGAAAATAAAGCAAAATGAGTGATTGGATCTTCTATTTTAGTTACCTCACAGTCTTCCATCCATGCAGGCCTTTTTCAAATACACTGAAGAGGTTGAGCTAATGTATCAATAGCTTCTGCTATTGTTGGAGTTGTTTCTGATGAATTTTCAGGCATAAGGGTTGCTAGAGTTGGCTCTCTTTCAGAATCATTTTCTAAAAGAACTTGAGTAGGTTGCTGCCAATTCCAATCCCAAGTGTTTCCTTCATCAAAGACAATGTCTCGACTGGTCACAATCTTCTTGGTTAGTGGATTAAACAATTTATATGCTTTTGATGCTTCACAAACACCAAGAAAGACACACTTTTCTCCCTTATCATCGAGCTTCTTCCTTTTCTCATATGGAATATGTGCATAAGCAATGCAGCCAAATATTTAAAAATAATCTACAGCTAATCTCCTTCCACTCCAAGCCTCCTCTGGTGTCATTTTTTGAACAGCAAATGTAGGACTTCTGTTCAAGATGTGAATACTCCAATTTACTGCTTTAGGTAAAAAAGTTTTTGGAATTCTCTTGCCAACAAGCTTCTCACCATATTGAGGATGGTTCTATTTTTCCTCTCTGATACACCATTTTGTTGTGGTGTATAAGTAGCTGTCAGCTCTCTTCGAATGCCATGAGCTTCACAAAAAACTTCAAATTCGGTTGAGCAATATTCTCCACCACGATCTGTTCAGAGTGTCTTAATGTTCTTTCCTGTTTCATTTTCCACACGAGCCTTGAAGCTTTTAAATGTTCAAAAAGCTTCTGATTTTTCCTGTAAATAATAAACCCAAGTTTTTCGAGTATAATCATCAATGAAAGTAATTAAGTATTTTTTACCTCCATTAGAAATAGCTGTTATCGGGCCACAAATATCGGAATAAATTAGCTCCAAAACACCTTTTGTTCGCCATGACTTCCCTTGGGGAAATTGAGAACGATGTTGTTTGTCAACAACACATTCTTCACAGATTTGGGAAGGAGTACTAATCTGATGAAGACCTGTCACCATATTTTTCTGTTGGAGTGTGACGTCCCAAAAAAATTCGAATTTCAAACAAGTCTGATTTCGTGTGATATTAATGGTTAGATGAGTGACCGTACACCCACGTGCGGTGTACCAGCTTAACCCCCACAACTGAGCCTTTGAGTATAAAGGCAAATGGATGAAAGATTACATTTCTTTTGGTTTGTTTGTTTGAGAGGAGAGAAAAGAAAGAGAGCTCGAACCTCTTCCTCGCAGCCTTCTTGAGTGAGTCAGCCATTTGATCGCACCACACGCGATCAATAGAGTGAAGCGTGGTGTGTGCTTAAGTGGAGAGTTGTAGTAGGTTTCATTTTAATACAATTGCCGGAGGAATCCACAAATTTCACTCTGAAACCCTCGGTGGCAACTACTTGTGAAAGGCGTGTGATCGACCAAATAAAGGTGAGAGAGGATGTGTTGAATTGTGATTCATCGTTATGTTAAGCTTTAGTTAAGATATGATTGAAAATTTATAAGCATAAGATTCAATTATAAGGAAAAATGAGTCAAGGAAGAAGAAGCCTATGTTTTTGAGAATCTGTCAAACTCGATCGATCGAAATTAGTATCCAATCCATGGATCAAAATCTCGGTCGAAATTTCAAAATTTCGGTAGAGACGAGTATCGGTATGGCTCCTTACAAGGCACTATATGGACGGCGATGTAGATCACCGATTAATTGGTAAGAGACCGAAGAAAAGTTTATATTGGGTTCAAAAGTTATCGAGAGCAATGTCGAAGTCGTTCGTCTGATTCGTGAAAGGATCATGACAGCCCAGAGTAGACCGAAAAGTTATGCCAATTTAAAGAGGACAAGTGTCGATTTTCAAGTTGGAGATCACGTGTTCGTTAAGATTTCACCTGTGAAAGGTGTGATGCACTTTGGAAAGAGGGGAAAGTTAAGCCCACCTTAAAATAGGACCTTTTAACATTTTGGGACGGGTTGGGGAAGTTGCATACAGGGTTGCTCTACCCCCGCAACTCGGTCGGGTGCACAATGTATTTCACGTATCGAGGCCCGACTCACATTTTCGACGACCAACTTATTGAAATTTATGCATATTTGACCATGAGAGAAGAACCAGTTTAGATACTGGATCGGAAGAAACAAGTATTGCACACAAAATGTACTCCCTTAGTGCTTGTTAAGTGGCGAAATCACTCAGCAGAAGAGGCCACTTCGGAGCGCGAAACTGAGATCCACGATCAATACCCACTTTTGTTTCAATGAGAGTCGAGAGAAATTTTTGAACTTGTAATTTTTAATGAGATTATACAATCGGTGTTCTAATGTGTATGTAGTTTGTTGGATTTTTAAAGATCACCATGATAGAATTGAAAAGGGTTGCATTCTGTTGAGAGTATGAAAACATAATTTATAAGGTTTTCTATCAAAATTGATCAATCAATTTGACAGAACAGAGAAACATGTTTTTTCTGCCAAAACCGATCGATCAAAATGGAAATCAATTGATTGATTTTGGAAACCGATTGATCAAAATGCACACTGATCGATCGATTTGACAAAACAGAGACCAAACAAAGAAGTAGAAAAAAAAATTGATGAAAATCGATCGATCGAAATGGAAATCGATCAATCGATTTTGTAAACCGATCAACTGATTTGGGAAATCGATCAATCGAAATAATAGATCGGTGTCATTGTAAAGGAAAATCGATCGATCGATTTCGGGATTATAAAATAAAATCGTGTTTTCTTTTTCATTTACACGATTTCTTTTGGGGGTTTTCTTTTTATTTGCTCTTGGAGATCATCAACTTCGATTTCCAACCATCTTTGAGGCATCAATTCTTCAAGGGATTGAACCTAGATCTCTTTCAAGAGGTAAACCCTAACCTTCTATTGCAGTTATTTGTTTATTTCAAGTTCAAGCCCTAGTTTTCATTTGATTTCTAGAAACCAAATGGCTCTCAAAACTAGACAAGCCTCAAAACCTCTGGCATCAAAGGAACCCACTTCGCAGGCGGGTTCTTCGCAACCACCTCCACCACCGCCACTAGAACAACCCAATGCATGGTGGGCAGCGAAAGGGTTTGAGATTGAATGGACTTTTGATCAAGCGCTCATTCGCGAGCAGAGTGTGACAAAATGGGCCTTTCAAAATCTCGGCAAAGCCGGATTGGAGAGCTTACTCCACCCTTTCATTGACTACTACTACCCATGTTTGGGAAAACTATTTTACCAAAATATGTACACGAGTGATAAGGTAAACACAATCTATACGAAAATAGACGGTAGAGTATATGAGTTTAACCATGGCCATATTGCCGGCGCACTAGAGTTCTATGTAGAGTATGATGACGAAATCGATTAGATGGAGCCAAACCTAGAGCTGGTTGACTTTCATATTGTGAGAAAATGACCAGGGGCAGACAAGGATCAGGCCAATTGGTAAAGAGAGCCGATTTGCCCAGTTAACTATGGATCTTAGATACCATTTTTAAATGCAACCTTTACTCATTGAGACACAAGACCAAGAGGGTCGGGGTTGTACAACAGGCATTATTTTTTACCTTGGCAGGCCAATGATTTAGTGGCCCTAAGGTCATTTTTTATGGCATCAAATATGCTCGAGGAAAGATGCTGACAGGGGGTGCAAAACCTACGAACCAGATACCATATGCTCACCTTATTTCCAGCATGATTGAGGATTATCCACGTGGCGAGGACTATGTGATTTCGGAGGATGAACCAAAATTAAATGACAATGTAAAGCGCTACTCCTTGAAAGAGTGGAACAAAAGTTTTAATCAATTAGAGAAAAGTCGGGGTGTGGGAGAACAAGCACAACCTACACCTGCTACTCAAGAGCACCTTGCCCCTGCTACACAAGAACAGCACCAGCACGCACCAGCAGCTCCGCCACAGCGACGTGCTCCGAACCACGTGCCCCCACCTCAACATGCATCTGTAGCTACGATTGACAATGTTCTGGCCCTCATGGCTGAGAACAATCATCAGTTGAACCGTCGTTTGGATTACCACGAGGCATTGATGACCGATATGATGCGTAATATGTACCCTTCAGATTATTTACAACGCATGCGGCAGCACGAGCCTATGTACCCAAGGCTTCCAATTCCAGAGCGGGGGGACCTGACAACGAGGACGAGTAGCCTGGTGATGCTGAGGATTGATGAGAGACTTTGGCCTCTAGCGGTTCTTCAAGGAGATATTTTTGGGATATACAAAGGATGCTCATTTTGAAATTGTATGTAATTAAGTCCCAAAAACTATGGTGGTATGGCTACCACACGTGAATTGTAAAATGTGTGGCGTGTAAATCTTAAAACCGTTGTCGCATGGTTACCACCTGTGGATAGAGTACATTTTGGATGTCAATAGTTTCATAGGCTTAACTTCATCTATGGAAATTCTTATTTTTGCATATGAATGGGAATTTTTGTTTTGGATTGTAAGATGGTCATAATATCGTTTAGTTGCTTATGCATGTGCTATGGTTGCATGGTTAGGTGACTACCAATGTGAATGTCGTGACTGTGCCGAATATTGATGTTAGATAGTGGATTTCATGCAGGTACAATAGTAGGGTCACATTGACCAGGTGTTATTTTGGATGTGTGATCCACTTTTATCCCACTTGCTGAATGTGTGTGGTGAATGCCTGGTAGCTAATTAGATAATGTAAAGGTATAAATGTGTGCATTGTGAATGGGTTTTCATGCAGGTGTGATGTTCGCATTAGTTGTGACTAATTCCACTACTCGTGGATATGTATATGTGTTCTCATTCAGGGTATGGATATTGTTTTGTATAGTCTTAGGGTCACCTTGCAGATATTTTCGTCTTAATGTGTGTGGCTAGATTCGACGTAATCTTTTAATTAGCGTCTTCTAACCAGGTGACTTAGGTCAATTTTTGGGGACGAAAATTTTTAAGGAGGGGAGAATGTGACGTCCCAAAAAATTTTGACTTTCAAACAGGTCCGATTTCATGTGATATTAATGGTTAGATGAGTGACTGTACACCCACGTGCGGTGTACTGGCTTAACACCCACAACTAAGCCTTTGAGTATAAAGGCAAATGGATGAAAGAATTACATATCTTTTGCTTTGTTTGTTTGAGAGGAGAGAAAAAAAAGAGAGCTCGAACCTCTTCCTCCCAGCCTTCTTGAGTGAGTCAGCCGTTCGATCGCACCACATGCGATCAATAGAGTGAAGAATAGTGTGTGCTTAAGTGGAGAGTTGCAATAGGTTTCGTTTGAATACAATTGTTGAAGGAATCCATAAATTTTGCTCTGAAACCCTCCATGGCAACTACTCGTGAAAGGCGCATGATCGACCAAATAATGGTGAGCAAGGATGTGTTGAATTGTGATTCATAGTTATATTAAGCTTTAGTTAAGATATGATTGAAAATTTAGAAGCATAGGATTCAATTATAAGGAAAAATGAGATTGGGAAGAAGAAGCCCGTGTTTCTGAGAATCTATCAAAACCGATCGATCGAAAGGTTTCTGGAGAAAAATGTGAAAGGTTTCTAGAGAAACTGATCAATCGAAATGAAATTTGATCGATCAATTTGTGAAACTGATCAATCAAAATGAAATTCGATCGATCGATTTTGGAGACCGATCGACCGATTTGTGCACGGATCGATCGGATTGTGAAACGGAGAAAGATGAGTTTCCTAAAGAAACTGATTGATCGAAATGGAATTTGATCAATCATTTTGGAAACCGATCGATCGATTTGAAAACCTATCGATCGGATTGTGACAACAGAGATATGTAGATTTTCTGGAGAAATCAACTGATCAAAATGAATTTCGATCGATCGATTTTGGAAGCCAATCGATCAGTTGAGATTCAACCGATCGATTTGGACAGATTCTGATATTTTTCTATTTTTAGTAAGGGGACTCGCGGTGACTTTAGGACTTCCCATTTTTCGTCACTTCTGACGTATAGGATGTAAGTCACTTCTGACGTATAGGATGTAAAATTATTGTGTTCTAGGTGTGATCATGGGTGCATACTAGGAGGGCTACCTTGGAAAAAGGAAATCTTCGTTTTAGCTCCACATTGAGGTAGGGAAATTTCTATAATATGTACATTTGATACAACTAACATGAATGTTGTGATATGATGAAAATGAGTGTGATTTATGAATATTGTCATCAATTAATTATGAACTTCGTGCATTGCTTCAAAACATGAAAATGTGTGTGTTTGTGAACTCTGAAAGACTTGAATGTGTGTGTGTGAACTCAGAAGGACTCATATATGTGTGTGTGTGCAAACTTTGAGATTTTAAACCCCAAATCTAGTTATAAAATGTCACATTTCACGGTGATAAACTATAAGCTAGCACTATGATTTAAGGTTCATGCGAAACAAACCCCTTGTGCTCCGATACAACGGGATATCTATTCTTTCTTACCGATCTGTAATAAACTTCGTTTGGCACAAGTCTCCCTCATGCGAAGGGGCTTGGGCATCATGACAATGATTCATTGAACGACTATGGTTGGAGTTCCCATCGGTATATGTGTGGCTCTCAATGCTATATATGTTCGAGATTATATTTAAGTGATTGGTTTAAGTTTCTTATGTTATGAGAAAAGATTTAGAAAATCATGTGAATAAGCTTTGAAATTTGCATGTAAGATCTGTATTGCTTAAACTCAATTAACTTTAACTTGTGAGTTTTTATTAGAAAAATATATTTCAAATTATGTCATGAGATATATGTGTGATGTGATGATTTGCATGTTATTGATATTTCCCTATTGAGTTTAAGATGTTAGCTCATCTCTCGACTATACGTCACAGGTACAGGTGTAGATACGGGTACTGAGGATCTTGATCCTGAGGACTCAGAATACGTTCCGAAGGAGGAGACTGAGCCCTCTCCAGAGGAATTATTCTGAGAGTTGAGAGATTAGTCAGATAGATTTGTGATTTGTGTGGATTAGGCTTGGTATGTTCAGCCAGTTTTTATTAGAAATTTAGAACTCATCTAATAATGTTATACATTATTATTTTGTGAACCATGTTTCGGTGACGGTCAGTCGTCACCTGTGGTTCGGTTTGGTTCTTTTGTCCATGTGTTTTTGGAATGGAATTAGAATTGTCTTTTGTCATAGTCATCGATGTAGTCTTATATAGAATTGGAGATTTCTTTTGTTACCTATGATGGCTCTATCTGCTTAGCTAAAAATATATGCTTTGATTTATGCCTCGTGTGGATGTACCAAGTGTTAAGTGAGTTTCGGGATCGCCTTATGGGCGGTCGGACGACACGGGTATCTGAGTTTGAAAATCCGGGTTATCACATAGAGGGTCTTCAATCCACCAAAACTCAAGTGGCCATAATGAAAATGCCACAACCAAGAAGGATCTTTTACTTCAGCTACCAAACAAGATTGCACACTTTCAATCTTCAATGGAAACAACCTGTTTGAACTCATTTGCACAGCAGCAATTGCTCCTCTAGTAGGATCATAAATCTCACAGACACCCTTTTGAATTGTGATTACATAACCCTTTTCTTGCAATTGACCAGCACTTAACAAATTGCTTTTCAATTCAGGAACGTAAAGTGCATTAGAAATTGTTTCTAAAAAATCATTCTTAGTTCTTATCTCCCCTTTCCCATCACCTTCACAATGGAACAATCACCAAAACTTATTGTAGAATGAAAGCCTTCATTTAAATAAGAAAAAAAAGACTTACTTCCACACATGTGGTTACTCCAACCCATATCCACATACCAAACATCATACTCAAGTTCCTGATTAGCTTGAATAGCCATCAACAAAGTTTCCACTTCCTTCTTTTCGGCAAAATTTGATTACTCTTCGTTTTTCGATTGCACTTCCTTTTCTTTGTCATTAGGCAACCTAGTATAACATTCAGAGTGATAATGTCCAAATTTATGACATCTAAAGCACTCTACCTTGGATTTGTCAAAATGTTGATCTCGTCCTTTGCCTTGGCCCTGAAATTTATCATCTTTGGCTCTAAAATACCTGTTGCCATCTCTATTGCCTCGATCTCCCCTTCCTCTGGTTCTACCTCTACCCCTTCCTCTAGAGTTTGAGAAATGAGTAGAGGTAGAAGCTTTCAAAGCTTGCTCCTTTGAAGTTGAACTTCGGTTCCTTTTCTGTTATGGACCAACAAGGAGCTCTGTAGTTCATCAAGAGAGAATGCATCCATGTCTTTTGATTCTTCAATTGAACACGCAACATAATCAAACGATGGTGTCAGAGAACGCAATATCTTCTCCAAAATAGTGACATCGTCCATCTTCTCACCATGAAATTGCATTTTGTTGTTTATCTCCATAGTCCTGGCACAGTAGCTGGTGACAGATTCCCCATCCTTCATTTGTAGAGTCTCAAAATCTCTTCTCAAAGCTTGAAGTTGTGCACACTTCACTCTAGCGGAGCCTTGATATTTTTTTTTCATGGAATGCTAAATATCTTTGGAAGTTTCTTTATTAAGTATTGTTTCCAAGATGGGACGATTAATTGCCTGGAAAAGGTAATTTTTTGCCTTCAAATCTTTTAGCTTTCTCCCTTTCAACTCTGTTTTCTGAGCATTTGTCAAGACTATATTTGGTGTTGGTTCTTCAATTCCAAATTCAACGATCAGCCAATACTCTTTTGTCCGTAGAAAATTCTCCATTAGCATACTCCAATGGTCATAGTGACCATCAAAACGTGGGTTCGCCACCTGTACAAAATTTGCATCTGAAGCCATCAATTCCTACAAAAAATTAAGTCAGAGGAGAAAATAGTTGCTGCTATCTCTCTTGCTTTCTCTCACATGTTTTTTGGCTTTGATACCATTGATACAAAGGTAATAAAAAACAAAAGAGACTTGTTAAAAAAAATGGTAGAGCTCACTCATGAAATTAATTAATTAAGGGCCTATAAATAGGCTTTACATAGGATACACTTCATCTTAGCACCAACCACAACTCCTATAAGATAAGATACACTACATCCTAGTACTAACCACAACTCCTAAAATAATAGGATACACTACATCCTAGTACTAATCACAACTCCTATAAAATAGGATACATCGCATCCTAGCACTAACCACAACTCCTATAAAATAGGATACACTACATCCTAGCACTCACTACGACCTGTATAAAATATGATACACTACATCCTAGCACTCACCACAACTCCTATAAAATAGGAAATAACATCATAAACTACAAAATCTACCAATTAAACATAGGAAAAAAGAAGTAGATGTGCCATTTGGATGCATAAGGATTTAGATTTAAGAATTCAATTACGTTGTTATATAACATAGGTTACTTAATTCGCTCTCACCCAACGAATCACGAATTCAATAAAGCGAATCGACTTTGGCATAACATGCGAATTTTTGAATTAATCCTTGCGACTAGATTCATTTAGGGTCTGTTTGGCAATTTCGCAGAAAACATAGAAAATTGATTGTAGATCCAATGGATTCCATCTCTTTGAGAATTCATAGGAATTCATTGCTTTTCGATGTTTGGATTAAGAAATTACACATAGAAAATATAAAATGAGCATCATCAATGGTGTACATCTCTCACACCCAGTAAATCTAACTTTCTATTGTGAGGGAGATTCTATGAGAGAAAAATTAGGAGAAAGAAAGAGAGATTTGAGAAGAGACAAAACTTAAGAGAGAGACAGAGAGAGAGAGATTAAAAGAGAAATGAGAGAAAGATTAGGAGAGAGAGATTTGGAGAGAGAAAGTGACATCTAAAAAGGAGAGATTAGGAAAGAGAAAGGGTAGCACCGTCTTTGGTGTACACAATACACACCAAATAAAAAATTAGAGAAAGAGAATGGAAAAGAGAGAGAGAGAGATTAGGAGAACGGTAAGAGAAAGCTAGGAGAGAGACTCAATGAGAGAGAGAGAGAGAGAGATATATTTTAATTTTTAATTTTTTTAATTTTAATTTTAGTTTCATTTTTTTATTTTATTTTTTTAGTTTTTTTATTTTTTATATTTATTTTTTAAAAAATTACCATTATTTATTTATATTTTTTCTTTTTTCTTATTTTTTATCTTCCATTTTTATTTTATTTATTTTATTTATTTATTTATTTATTTTTATTATTTAATTATATTTTTTTTTTTTTTCTATTTTTTTTTTTTTTTTTACTTTTTTATAATTTTATCTTTTTTATTTTTTACTTTATTATTATTATTATTATTTTATAGTTGATTTTATTTCAATTTAGTCATAAAAAATGATAAAGAGATAGAGAGAGAGAGAGAGAATAGCAAAAAAATTTCGATAAAATCCTCCCATTTTGGAGTGATTTGTCGGTTTCCAATAGAAAAGAAAATTTTCAATTTTCCTATTATTTTCAGTGGCACAACTTTGTAGACAAACATAGGAAATTAACATATTTCATTTCCTTTTCTTTCCTATGATCTCTTTTCCTATCCCTCTATCCAAACAAACCCTTAAAGTTCTAAAAGCATAAAAAGATGATTAGAACTTGAGATTTCATTTAATTAATAAATTATTTTAAAACTCACCCTACCACAAGCGAATTGGATTCATTTAAAAATAGTGAAATGTAAATTGCAAACCCGTATTCGAATCAAGCGAATCAGCGAACTAAAGTAACTATGAAGGGATCTGACCTGAATTTTCTAGACCTATTTTGATCAGGCTACAAAAATGAGCATGAACCCAGCCCGACAAGTAATTGGGTCGGGCCAATAACAAGTTGGGCTTTAATCAAGTTAGTCCAAGCCCGTAGTGAACCCCACATCGATAAATTTTGGTCGAGTTTCAGGTTCAGACTGGGTTTTCAAGTTTGGACTGAATTTCAAGTTGGGTTTTTGGGTTCAGGCTATGTTCGGACCTATTTCAGGTTCGAGATGCGCAAACCTGTCTACATACCCTATAACAACGGCTAGACAAGCTGCAATTCGCAAACCCAAACCCATGCCAACAAGTAATCAAGTCAGGCTGCATTGTCCAAACTCAAGCCCAATCCATTGATATAAGTATGTCCAGCCTAGTCTGGGCCAATCATTAAACGAAAAATTATAAGCAGTGGATAATTTTTTATAGACAATGCGGCCTTGTTTGGCATAACTCATGGGGAGGATTTTTATTTTTTTACATTACGGCCTTGTTTGGCAAAGCCCACAAGTAGGGCTGCAATAGAGTCGAGCTAGCTCGACAGCTCAGCTCGGCTCGTCCCGAAAATGAGAGCTTTTGCTCTCTTAAGCTCGGCTCGAGAGCCAGAGCAGTGCTCTTTATTTAAAGCTCGATTTAAATAGAGCCGAGCTAGAGCTAAGCTAGTAAAGCTCGGCCCGGCTTCATTAATAGTATATAATACTTTTATATGATAAAATATATTATATATAATTTTGAAAGTTTTTTTTTTCTTTTTTCCCCTTATAATAAGATTCATTAAATGGTTATTTTATAATGGATAGAGATGTAATTGTAGACAACAAAATTTGGCCCAAGGCACGATCAACACATACTTCGAGAACGTCATACTTCTGAGCTTCCGAAAGCACTTCCTGAACCAAAAATGAACCCGAACCTTTAGAACCCTTCTGGAACTCTTAAAAGCCCAACTAGACCCATATAACCCAAACTGAACCCATTGGGCCCATAATGGACCTAACCTGGGCCCACAAGTCAGCCCACGGAGGCCCGAGACCCCAAAAGTTAGTATTTTGCGGATTCATGATATTGTGCAGCCCTTGAACTACCGATGGCCATAACTTTTGATAGAAAACTTTGATTTACTATTATAATATATCGTTTTGGGGCAGCGCGAGCCAATGCATCCATTGGGCATGACTAAAAATAAATAAAAATAATAATTTTTTATGCAGGGTGTTTCTTCTCCAACATAGGCCCTAACTTCTCAAAATTGAAAAAGACCATTTTTGTAAAATGGTTGATTTTTAATTTGGGGGCTTGACTTGTAGACCATCCCAAAGCTTGGGGTTTGTTTTTTTAGGACCCAAATGTCCCTCCCAATCTTAGGTATCACCATTTTACCATTTAAGTTATCACCCTATCATCCACCATTAAAACACAACTGTCTCTTCTCTTTTACCATTTAAGTTATCACCCCATCATCCACCATTAAAACACAACTGTCTCTTCTCCAAGCTCTTATAAACCCCAAAAACTATAGATTCTCCATTACGTAATTTTTAAACTCATTGGTGACTTAACCACTCACTAATCCACCCTTTCTCTATAAATAGAGAGCCACCCCCTCTTGTTTAGGAGACTTTTGAAAATCCAAGAAAAGAAACTAAACAAAAATATCTCTCCATCTTCCATCTTCCTCTTTGCCTAAGCCTCAAACCCTTAAGCTCTCATCCTCCCTACACCATTACATCTCCATCATCATTTCCTTTATGCCCTTAGCCTTAGAACCTTGGCCACCTATCTTATACCATCACTCCCAACTCTTTAAACCTCTAAGCTTTAGCAAGTTAGGACCTTCATCCAACCATTTGTATTATCAGAAGTTCATCGAAATCGGCACTTACGCGAAGATCCGGAGATGGTGCTACAAGGGCCTGAGAGCTCCGGCTCTCTCCTTTATTCCTCTATCTTCTTTATTTACTTTTCCTCTATCCTAGGATTTGGGTCATTATGCCGTCGAAATTTTGGTATTTGCGGAGAGCCCAATAGGATCCGAGTACCTTCGGGCAAGAGGAAGTGCAGCTCATTTTTATATTTATTTTAGATACTTAACCATAGTAGAGACCGTTACAAGTGAGTCAATCGGGTGCCTAACACCTTTCTGATTGATAACCGAAGTCCTTACCCAAGAGGCTTTGGCGTTAACCGGTGATATGGAGTCAAATCTAGCACTTCGGTGCACACGATCTTGATTTTGGGTATCTCGGGACACCAAAAGCTCCAGGTGGCGACTCTATTTTTTTAGCGCATCGTCGTGATGGATCGATGAGATCCACTGTTGCACAGATGGCGACTCCACTGGGATAGTTTTTAGAGCTTCTCCTTAAAGTTTTGGCCCCCTTTGTATGTGTTTTTATTGATTTTTATTTTTGGTTGCTACTTACCTCTACGATTCCGCATTTTTTTACTTACCCCTACGATTCCGTCATTTATCACCTTAGTCGTTTGGCGGATTACTTGATAATTAGATTTAATTTTCCGTCATTTACCGCCTACGTTGTTTGGTGGGCCTACTTGATAATTTAGATTTAAATTTTCATCATTTTCCGCCTACGCCGTTTGGCGGGCTTACTTGACAATTAGATTTATTGTCATTTATATTTTCGCCTAGTCACTTGATTGGTCCCGTCATTTTTCTTACTACTTATCATATTTCACCCTTAAATACTGGCCCGTAGTGATGACATGGGACTCTCATAGCCCGATTTTGTGAATGGTGGCGAAAGCCCCATTTTTGGACTAAAGCGAATCTCCCTTAAAATTAAATTATAAAATGAACCAAGTTGAGACATCATAATTTCGTTTATCGCGGGTAAATTTTTCAAAGGGAGGAAATATAGGCAATGATACACCCAAGCCGATTCCCAGTAGAGCGGTAGCCCTAGTGGTGATGATCTCGAAAAGAACCACCCACCCAGTACCTGAGAAGGCGCTAGCACCGGAGGTATATCGGGTGGGTGACCGAACTTATTATAAAGCCTTAAAACCCTTGGGGAGAGCGCTAATAGAATCGAATCAGCCCTGTATCCTTTTAGGCACGAAAAGGAGAGACCGGATAAAGTTAAAAAGAAAAGTCCCAAGGGGCATTACTCCGAACCCCCCCCCCCCCCCCCCCATACCATGGATTTAAGATTTTCAATACTTCTTACACCCTCAATACCAAAACGCTCTCGCCGGCCAAGAGAGGTCACCCTCTTATTGGTTCTTTTGAGAGATCAGTATCACAAAAATCCGTGTCCTTAAAGATCAAGGGATTTCTCTTTGATTCTTAAGAGGGCATCTAGGTCCCGTCGTAGGAAGCTTTTTGGGTGTTAACACTATCCGAGAAGGGAGTTCCAAGTCCCCCAAAAGCACCAAAAAGAGATCAAAAGAACCAAAATAAAAAATAAATAAAAGGGGTCATCCATCATTGAACTCCTTCACAAGGAGTAGATCATTGTAATTTGTGCTAAGAACATTGTTGGTCACTTTGAGTTTGAGATGAATCAAAGTCATTTTGGGTCCCAATTCACTACCCAACCATTCACACCCATCTCCAACCAATATCAACAGTCCCAATTTCATCATCCCAATACCTTTCATCACCCTCACTACCAATACCCAATTCAATCCCCTCAACAACCATCCCAATCCCAATCCCAATCCCAATCCCAATCCCAATCCCATCAACAACCCATTTACCAATACCCAATTCAACCGAACCCACAACCTATTTCTCAACCCCCATTCAATCAAACCCAAACTCAATATGACCAATGTACCCAATTTCAAAGTCAATCTTCTCAAAACCAATCCAAATATCCTCCAACCAATCAATATCAAACTCAATCCCCATTAAGCCAACCAACGCAATTCCAATGCTCAACCAAAGGCAAAATCAAGCCCCTAGCCCCGTCCCTCAAACTCAATATCTTCAATCATTCTTTGGCCCTACCCAAGCACCACAAAACTTTCCTCTGAGTATAAACCATGTTCCTCCCTTGGATAATGGACATTGACTCGAAGAGGATTTGGGTAGTGAATTTGAATCCAAAAAGGCTTTTGACCCATCTCAATTTGTAAATATGGAAAGTGACACTCCTTTGTCCAAGAAAGTTAGTGGTTGCCGATTTGAGATAATTCCATGCATGAGCACAAAACAAGTGGTATCTTTCTCAAGATCGCTCACAAGTAAAAGCGAGTCTCACGTGGAACCGCTCAATCTAACAGAATATTTTCCCTCACCCCCAAAAGGTCAAGCTATCGGATTTCTTACCAATGAGGATATCATCGATGGTAAGTGATTCTTTGATGATCAAGAAGATGAGGACGAGACGTTTGAAGATGGCGATCTTGAGCTAACATATTCAAGTCATCACTTCTCAAAACCAGTGCAATATGAAGGTCCAACCATGGACCTACTAAAATGTCTCTCATCCATGCCAACTATTAATGTATCTCAGAAATCACATGTGCAACCCAAGAAGACTTAGAGACGCCAATTCAAAGGACCTTTGACTTCATCTAATCCAAAGCCCCACGAGACTGTCAAATTCTCTCATGATTTGCAATCATAGGATGAACTCGAGGAGGCATTGGATCGAGATGAGGATGAAGGACCAAGGCAAAGGCATCCCCAAGAAGAGGCGCACCTCAACCATCATAGAAAATTAAGGAGTAGGTCAATGAATACCACACGACCTCTTTAGAAAGGTTACTCGAAAGACAAGAGGCACTAGAGTCAAAAGAGATGCAGGTCGAAGCGGCAGTTGAGAGTCTGCCAATGATGTCTTTGGAGAAGCCCATAATGTTTGTCAAGGAAATTCTCTAATTAAAAACTCAACTCTTACGGCCCAGGGGCAAAATATTGTCACTGCTCTCGATTACCAAATGTTCACATGTAAGGGGCCGAACAGTTTTTAACCCCTCCAAACCAGAAAGAAGGGTAATGAAGGATCAGGATTAACTTTTAGCATGTCTTTTATCGATCTCAACTCATGTTTGGAACCATGCATTGGGGCATCAAGGAGCCCAATGAGACCGATAGTGGGTGACGTCAATGTCAAGCTTCATGTCAAGCCCATGGGAATCATGGTTGTCAAGTCCACTCCACATTTTGGCCATCCATGGGCCCGCAATATCCAAAGCACCCTACCTACATCCAATGTCAAGAGTCTTTCTATCACTCTTAATGTCGAGGCTTCGACGAGATTGGGAAAGGATACTTTCATGATGAAAAATCTTTCCTTCAATGAAGAGGAGCAAGCAATGACCCAAAGGTTGGGATTGCATGATGTGGCGATGATAAATGATGAATTGGGGTTAAATTCTTATGTCTCTTGCACCAATCCGAACTTGAAATTTTGGATCACCACATGGTGAACCTCAATCATGAGCATGAGAGCACTTGAAAGCAAAGAGAGTAATGCTCGGTCGGAATTGGCCATTGGATCCTCAAAGTTGGAGATCACTGTACCTTCTTCTATTTTGCGATTGAGGCAATTGTGTTTTCTGGAAATGGTCGGCGCCCCACCAATGATTCAAGAGGAGAAATTTTCCTCCAAACATCTCAATTGTGCTATCTATGATCCTCGGGGTTCATTCCTTCACCCATCCATTTCCCAACATCCAAGGGCATTCATCCCCCATAATCCAAAATCCGCCATTCCCGCTAATCCAAAATCAATCAGTTCATTAAATCCAAGGTTGTTCATTCCCCCAAAGATGAAATCACTTGCACTCTGCAGCCTAAAATCGTTCACGTCCATCCTCTCAAAGCCATGCAAATCATCTTCATTCACCATCATGAACTTGGGGCAATGGACGTCATTCCCATCATGCTTGGTTATTTTGAAGCCAAGACCATTTAGCCTTTCCCTCAATAACACATGGACCGAGCTCCCCATGTTGTACCACCCTTTTATGAATAGGCCAATAGGCCGTATCGGGAATCTTATGCGAGGATCCAACGCTCGTAGATGATCAAGAGATAGACAAGTCATGGAGCATGTACAACAAAAATTCCCAAGAAAAGAAGTGTATCACAACAACAGAAATCTGGTCAAAAGGACCCTTCAAACTTGAAAATACCTTCAAAATTTTCTAACCTATCACTTTCAACCCATGGCCATAATGCATCTTTGAAGAAAGCTCTCTTTAAGGTCTACAAGCAGTCATGGTATCTGTTGACTCAGCATAGACCTAGCTGAGTGACAACAAAAGAAACTTCGTCCATCCGGCTAGGACAGAGTCGGCATCCACATCCTTTGGTTTTCAAAAAAAAAAAAGAAAAAAAAAAATTACAAGATAAAAGCAAAATGGACGTGGTGAAAACTTGCAATGGCGCCACGGGTAAAAAGAGCGACCTTGTGCGGACCAGGTGAAAACCTGAAAAGGTGTCTGGGGTAAAAAGGTAAAATACCCACAGACGTAGTGAAAACCCGATAGGGTGCTACGGGTAAAAAAAGGGCAATAACGGGCATGGCAAAAATCCATCTTTATCGTTGAGAGTAAAATGATTTTTTAAAAAAAAATTGAAAAAAAGAAGGGGTATAAAGTTTTTGAAAATATAGGTACTGTATTTCGGAGTCCTGAGATATTTGTTGCAATCAGACAGGCACTTACTAGGCTATTTTAAGGCATGATAAAAGGTTGAATCAATTTCGATGGCTAAACCCTAATCTTCGAAGGCTAGCGAATGTCCCAAAGAGTCTAAACTAATCAAGGCAATGATGGAAAAAAAAAAATTAAACGATTTTGAACCGCAAGCCCTTCCAATCCAAATATCATGATAATAATTGCCACTTTCTTTTCATCTTCCAAACAAAAAAAATTGGGAAAAAATGTATTGTTACTCCTTTTTATGTCCATGTACATATGTGCCACATAGTACTTTTGTCTCAAAAAAAAAGGAAAAGAAAGAAAAAAAAAAACAAAAAAAATATAAAGTCTAGAAAAATTCAAAAAAAAATATATATATATATATATATATATTTGTTGAAGAAAAAAAATGAAAAAAAATGTAGGTAAATGTCTGCTTCTTTTTCTGTTTTGTTGTATATATAAATAAAAAGGGACTAACGTTTTCTTGAGAATGTGCAAGGACATTATATGGCTTAAAGCCTCGAATCAAGCAACCTCTCGAGTTGCCAGGATATTCCATATCAACGACGGCTGTGGACGAATCAAATGAAGCATCTCACCACTCACCTAAGGTATTCGGTCTATTAAAAAATGAAAGAAAAGAAACAATAAATAAATAAATAAAAAGAAAAAAAAAAAAAGAGGAAAAAGGAAAAAATATATTTGTGCTTTGATTGTGCTTTTTGTCACTATCCATGCACATGTGTACTCCAATGTGATAAAAGTATCAAAAAAAATCGGCAACGTAGTTGTGCTAAATCAATATCCTAAGCTTAAGGTTCACCTTGGATCTTCGAATCCTACTTTAAAGTAGGGGCAACTGTGTCAATCACGGTCAAACAACCAATGTGTCGATTGGATTGGTTCAACCGTCATTTCTTCGCGCTTAGCACTCCAGTTTTTGGATTCATATGAACTTGAGTGTCTTAACTTCATATTCATCATGAACTATTTTGGAGGAGTAAGCTCTTAGTCTACACTACCCAGGCGTGCGCCCTATAGGGTTTGAGGTCCTGATAACTCGGTTATCGAAAGGTCAATAGTTGGTTAGGACTAACCTGTCATATATGAAATTACATATCGAACAACTATGTTCAAACATGCATGCAAAAGGGCTCGTTCTCGGTTGCACGCTTAAAACCTGCATTTGTATGATATCCCTGTAAAGTATACGTCAAGCGTCTAGGTATCCGTGATAGTCATTTATTTCTGTAAATTGTACCCAATCTAGATCAGGACTTTCATCGCCTTTGTTATTCATTGCCCCTTATGAGTACATGTTTATGCATAGTTGTTCATGGGTAAGATCATTATTGGCGGAGACCAAGATTGGGTGTCTCCTTCTATGGACACCCAATTCTGTCCCGATCCATTCAATATTGTATGAAGTTGAGATCTCTAGTTCATTATGATACATGACACGTTTTTGTTGCACACATCTCTAAAGGATATTCGACATCAATATTTGCTCCGCCCGGGTCGTTGTGCTTAATTAAAAGTTTGGAGTCGTTGAGTTCGCTCAAAAACCTCGAACCCTACCTTGGTAGGGGCACCCGTGCCAATCAAAGCTGGGCAAAAGCCATCATTTCTCTGCTATGGTCACTCCAGTATTTTTGGATTCATATGAACTTGAGCGTCTTAACTTCGGATTCGTCACGAGCTGTATCGGAGTAGTAGACTCTTGGTCTACATTACCTGGGCGTGCGCCCTACGGGGTTTGAGGTCCGGGTACCTCCATTATCGAAAGGATGGATCGTTAGTTAAGACTAACCTGTCAAAAATGAAATTACGTATCGAACAACTATGTTTAAACATGAATGCAGAAGGGATCTTTTTCCATATTTATTCTCGATTGTAGGTTTGAAAACCTACTTGCTATCCCTATAAAGTGTACGCCATGCGTCTAGGTATCCATAGGATGGTTGTTGTTCCTGTAAAGGGTACCCGGACGGGATCTGGGTTGGGACTTCTATTCTCCTTTATTATTTATCGTTCCTAATGGGTCCATATTTTTATATAGTTAATATGTTTGTAAGATTATTGTCAAAGCAGCGCACGTTCCTAAAAAATATTGCGACATTAATATTCTCTCCGCTCGAGTAGTTGTGCTAAATTAACTTTGGGGTCGATGAGTTCGCTCAAATACTCCGAACCCTACCTCGTGTAGGGGCACAAGTAACCAGTTAACTGAGACAATTAATGCCTCATGAGATTGGGCACAAGTCGGTTGGACCTTCGTCTCATTGTTTTACGTCAATCTATAAGTATGGGTCGATCACCTCCCGCTCATGGAGCTGTCTTGTTCAAAATATAACTTAAACATCATGCTTCATCAATCATTCTGAGTAATAGACGTTTTCCCAACATACTGGGCTTCTGCTATTCTCTTTTCGAGGAACTGACATTTTCCCAACATACTGAGCTTCCGCTACTCTCCATTTAAGGAACGGACGTCTTCCCAATCATTTGGACTTCCGCTACTTTCTACGTTTTTTTTTTCTTTCATTTTGATGTTTGAGGTTCGTTCTGAACATGGCAGATCCAAGAGCGTTTGCCTTGGGCCTCTTCAGATGTCTCTTTCTTTGACATACAATCATTAGTGAGCGAATACCAAAGACAGGCATTTGTAGACACCGAAATTTAGCCCAAGGCACGATCGACACATACTTCGAGAACGTCGTACTTTTGAGCTTCCAAAAGCACTTCCCAAACCCTTAGAAGTTAACCCGAACCTTTAGAACCCTTCCCGGACTCTTAGAAACCCCAACCAGACCCTTAGAACCCAAACTGAACCCATTGGGCCCATACTAGACCTAACTCAGGCCCACAAGTAAGCCCACGGAAGCCCGAGACCCTAAAAGATAGTATTTTGCGAATTCATGATGTTGTGTGGCCCTCAAACTTTCGATGGACATAACTTTTGATAGAAAACTCCGATTTAGTATTATAATATATCGTTTTTGGGTAGCGCGAGCCAATGCATCCATTGGGCATGAGTAAAAATAAATATATTTTTTTTTTATATACATGGTGTTTCTTCTCCAACACAGGCCCTAACTTCTCAAAATTGAGAAAAGACCATTTTTATAAAATAGTTGATTTTTAATTTGGGGGTTTGACTTGTGGACCATCTCAAAGCTTAGGGTTTGTTTATTTAGGACCCAAATGTCCTTCCCAACCTTAGGTATCACCCTTTTTCCATGTAAGTTATCACCCCATCATCCACTATTAAAACCCAACTCTCTCTTCTCCGAGCTCTTAAAAACTCCAAAAACCTTAGATTCTCCATTACCTAATTTCTAAACCCATTAGTGACCTAACCACTCACTAATCCACCCTTTCTCTATAAACAGAGAGCCACACCCGTCTTGTTTAGGAGACTTTTGAAAATCCAAGAACATAAACTATACAAAAATATCTCCCCACCTTCCATCTTTCTCTTTGCCTAAGCCTCAAACCCTTAAGCTCTCATCCTTCCTACACCAGTACATCTTCATTATCATTTCCTTTAAGCCCTTAGCCTTAGAACCTTGGCCACCTATCTCTTACCATCACTCCCAACCCTTTAAACCTCCAAGCTTTAGCAAGTTAGGACCTTCATCCAACCATTTGAATTATCGAAAGTTCATCGGAATCGGCACTTACGCGAAGATCCGACGACGGTGTTACAAGGGCCCAAGAGCTCCGGCTCTCCCCTCTATTCCTCTACCTCCTTTATTTATTTTTCCTCTATCCTAGGATTTGGGTCATTACACCGTCGAAATTTCGATATTTGCAAAGAGCCCAATAGGATTTGAGTGCCTTTAGGCAAAAAGAAGTGTCGCTCATTTTTATATTTATTTTAGATACTTGGTCATAGTAAAGACCGCTACAAGCAAGGTAATCGAGTGTTTAACACATTCCCGATTGATAACCGAAGTCCTTACCCAAGAGGCTTTGGTGTTAACCAGTGATATGGAGTCAAATCTAGAACTTCGGTGCACACGATCTTGATTTTGGGAATCCTGGGATACCAAAAGCTCCAGGTGGCAACTCCATTTTTTGAGCACATCATCACGACAGATCAATGAGACCCACGATTGCACAGTAATCAACATATAATTCTTATGATCCTCTATTGAAGTTTGTGTTTTCTTTCTCCTTCTTTCAATCTCTCTCTATGCAACCATTAAAGTTCTTTCTCACTAGTCTCAATGAACAACCACTAGCATGAAAATTGACCAATCAACCAACACCTATGCTCTTAATCAATATTTAGCACATTTTATTTAAACACCTTTTTTGTAATGCCTCGAAAAATTTGACCTTTGAATAGTTCGGTTTGATATGTGTGCCAACTAGTGTAGTACAAATTCGGCAAATAATTAATTAAGTTGGATTAAATCTTAAGTGGAAAGGATGGAATTAGATTATAGTTGAACCGTTAAGTGGAATTACATACACCGATGTTTTATGTGATAGCTTAACACCTAAGCCTAGGGCTTAGTTATAAGTTGAAATAAATGCAAATGGGATGCATTGCATTCAATTCTCTTGAAAAGGTTGTTGGGATTTAAGAAGAGAGAGAGAGAGAGAATTCATTACGTGTGTGTGTGATTGTGTTTGCGTATGTGCGATCGGGAACCGTGCGTGAAACGTGGATTTTGGATCGAAGCGAATCCCCACAATATTTCATAAGAACCCTTGAATTGAACTTGAGCTCGTAGATCGAGCGATGGATCAAACTAAGGTGAGAAATTTATGATAAATTGTGTTGTGTTAGTTTTGTTATGATGTGAGTGAAATTTTTGAAGAAAGATAATAAGATTTGAGAAGAAATGGGTTTGAAAAGATAAAACTCTATCTCATAAAGTATGTCAATTCGATCGATCGAAATTAGATTCGATCGATCGATTTTGACTTGAGAACATGAAATACGATTTGCCTTGAAAATCGATCGATCGAAACATAATTCGATCGATTGAAATATAATTCGATTGATCGAATTGGGCATCAGCTGATCTAGTTGAACACTCGATCGATCGAAAGTGGAAGAACAAAGAATGTGTTAAGTGGCTTCTGAAGGAATCGATTGATCGAAAAATAATTCGACCGATCGATTTGTGAAATCAATCGATCGAGTTTTAAATCGTTTGATCGAGTTGAGGACCAGGAATTTGATTCTCTGAAGGAATCGACCAATCGAAATTCATTTTGATCGATCAAATTTGAAAATCGATCGATCGAATTGGACAGATTCAAGATTTTGTTGTATTTTGTTTGAGAGACTTTGGAGAGATCTTATATCATTCCGTTTTACGTCATTTCTGACGTATAAATTATAATATGTTATGTACTAGGTTTGAGCTAAAAGATGTATGAGAAAAGCTAAAGGATTAAGTACTTCGCTTGTGACATCGTGTTTGAGGTAAGGAAATCTCTATACCATGTGTATTTGATACGACTAGCATGTGAATTATGATAGAATGTGGCTTGTTATCAATCACCATTGAGTTTTCATAAGTTTTTGAAAATATGAATGTGTAAGCATGTGTGTGTGTGTTTTAGAAATTGTTTTCATGATATGAGAATCTTTCAAGATTCATTCCGATAAATGTGTGTGAAAGAATGCATTTAAACCTTTAATTTAGATATAATTATCACACTACACGGCGATAAGCTATATGTATGCACTATGATTTAAGGTTGAATATGTGAATATCCGGCCGACGCGGCGGTATATCCATGACCGACACGGCGGGATATCCATGATCGGTACGGAGGGATATCCGTACAACCTTTGCGATCTTGTGTGATCTTGTGAATTCTACCGGCCAAGGTTAATTGTGTTCGGCACAAGTGTCCATCATTTTTGGAACCTTGGGCACCATGTGAAAATGGTTCATTTGAACAACGATGGTGGGTATTCCACCAAGGGCTCAATGCTATGCATGCTCGAGGGACTATTTAAATGAAGCACTTTAAGTTTTCTTTTTGTGTTCTATATTTTATGAATCAGTAGAAGAGCATGTGACAAGTTTTTCAAACTAAGAGAAATGTCTTTTGTTTCATTCAACTATCATTGAAACTATTGCATCATTATAAGAAAAATCATGTTTCGTTATATCATAAGATATATGTGTGATGTTAAGAATATGCATGTTATTGGTATTTGCCTACTGAGCTTATGTTGTTAGCTCATTTCTCGACTATACGTCACAGGTACAGGAGCTAAGATTGATCTAGAGGATCCTAAGTTCTCTCCTAGGGAGGAGGACTAAGAGCCTCATCCGGAGAATTGTTTTATCTGCTCCAAGCACGACTAAGTCCGGCTTTGGATTGATGGGTTATGGTATATTTTTGTGATGTAAACAAATATTTTAGATCACATTTGTATTATCTTTTGTGAACCATGTTTCGGTGATAGTCGGCCATCACCGATGATTCTTTTCGGTTCTTTTTTCCATGGGTTTTGCATGGGATTAGAATAATTATTTTTGTCCTTTTGAAATATAGAATTTGAGATTTCTTTGCATCCAAGATAACTCTATTTCTCTATTTGCGTAGCCAGGGTTCCTGCTTTGTTTTCGCTTTTCAAATTTAAACATCTTTTTCTCCAATCAATCCGTTAAATCCAAAAGGACTAAGAAATTAAAAGATATCAGGGCTTTCATTTATAAATTTTATTAAATCTTTCATCTATTAAAAAAAATATACATTGTTTAAAATAATATTAGGAAAAAAATTTATACTAAAACTTATTTAGCTCGAAGCTCGGCTCGATCCAACCCGAGCTAGATAGAACCAAGCTAAAGCTCAGACTTATTAGGCCCGAAGGGCCTAGAACCAAGTTCCAGCTCGGCTCGTATAAGGTAGAGCCAAGCTAGAGCTGACCCAAGCTCGGGCTCGGCCCGACTCAATTGTAGCCCTACCCACGGAAAGTTTTTTTTTTTTCTTCCCATGGGAAGTTTTTTTTTTTTTTTAAATCCAAAGGTTGTAATTTTTTTGCCAGCCATTTGGCTACCAACATCCGTAAAATTTGATTATCTTTAAAATCTACAATAGACTCACCCACTGTATAATTTTTATCATCCGGTCGAAAGCCGCATGCAAGAGCTACTACGAAGTGCATAGCGTTTCCCGGTGGCCAAAACCCGCCGTTAAAATTATCACAAACCGCCGGTAAAACCTTTGCCAGTGGTGGTGAGACTGCTAAGGAAAGAGGCGTCGCAAATAATTCGCCGGCATTTTTCAAGCTAGAAACCATAACTAGAAAGATCATTCATGCTTCTTGTATTCGAGCTCATATTTGGAATAGATGCACTGAAGATTCCAGAGCCAAATCACGATAGCATGGATGTTAAAAAGTGATCATTGAGCATTCAATCATGAAAAAAGAGGCTTTAATAAGCGGTAGAAGCTCGAAAGATTAAACTAAATAGAGAACCCATGTCATTATTGGAGAGTCTAGGACTTCACTCATTCATACATGTTTTATTGATGGGGCATAGTTGTGGTAGATAAGGTAACAAAACCTTCTATCTTTTTAAACAGTTGAGCCCTTTATGGATATATATACTAGAAGTATAACACCATAGAGTAAACAAAATTTAGTTTAAGATGAGGTAGTAAAGGGAGGGAAGAGAAGTATTTGGTATTGTCTATTGTATTTCAGATTCTGGGCTTCCTAGTTTGAGATCTGGTAGAAGTTGGCGAGGACCTGAAGCGGCATTGCCTTAAAGACTGAGGTGTAGCCAACAATTGGGCTCCTCATGGGTGAAGCGGAGATCTTGAATGCCACATATTCGAAGCCCTTGTTCCCTGCCCTTTTCATGGAGGCAAAATACTGAAGAACCACTACCCATGTCGCCTTTACCATTTCATCCATCATCAGTTTTCCATTGTTGCAGACAGCTCGCATACGGCCCTCGCCTCTAGTAACATAGATTATGGTGTGTGCATTCACTATCCAATGCGGCGCAACCATGGCATTCCGCAACCAATTATAAGTTCAAATTAATATTAAAACAGAGTAAATTGTAATAGCAATAGCAGTGGATTGTACAACAATACCAGGTAGAGATTTCCTTTCTCTGCACTGATGTCCAAAAACTTAAGTATTGGAAGCTTTTGCATATTAACGTTGTTGAGTCTCCCTGCTTGTCTTTGGATAATGTCGGCTTCTCTAGGGTGGTCGAGGTACTGATTAATCCTCATCGTGCAGTATCTCTCCTCCAAACCATTTTCCATCCTTGGTCCATACATCTCTTCTTCTTCCTCTTCATCGGGCCTAATCATGCTTACCTCTCCTCTCTGCACCTTGACTATGTATCCCCTGTTGTCCTCTCTCTGAATCTTCCTCGCCAGATCCAAAGAAATGTCGAATGCCACTGCTAGCATGTTTGCATCAAATGAGCGGAACATGTTACCTTGGTAGATCTCCATGCCATGTTCTTGCTCTTGCTGCTGGAAGCTACTCGATCTGTTGGGCCACCCTCCAGCGAGGTAGAATGACTGCAATTGAGCACCAAGAGCATCCCTGACCATTTGTGCCTTTTCAAAAGTTAGAAGTAGAGGAAAGTCGGGTGGTGCCACATAGCCAGCTTTGGGTTTCGATCCATCGGTCCTATTCCTCATAAATGTCTCGTAGCAATCGCTACTGACATTTTGGAATAGAGGGAGCACAGCCAGTCCCCAAAGAACAAGAACAGTTGATCTGACATATTGCTCGGCATCAGAGTATAAGCACACAAATGATAAATACTGTATAGAGCCAGCTCCTTGTAATTCAAGATGCAGTTCTTTTGCAACCTCTAAATCAGTTGGTTTCATTCCTTTGGATAATTGATTCTCATAAAATTCATCATACATGTATATAACACGTGGATGTCTCTAGTTTTAATTACCTGAAACACTACCATCAAAATTACAACAGTCTCTGATTCAATTTTTCTACCGGTAACAGAAAGCTGCTCAAAAAATGATACTTACTTTTGACGAATACAAGATTCACGTGGAAAAAATAAGATAGAGTTGCATCCTTGAGCAGCCAGAGTGTATTACAGAGAGCTGTTTCTCTTCCCAGTAAGTCTGAAATCTAGGGAATTATAATCATTTGGGGTAAGAAAAATGAAACCTACATGGATATAAATGAGAGGGAAATGATTGTAACTTACAGTGTAACTGTAGAACACAAGTTTATTACTAAGTTTCTTAAACATAGCTAAAACAGAGAACAAAGAATAGAGCAGGCCCCTTTCTTTCTTGCTGCATGAGAGAATAAAATCAGATTTTTTTAGTTTTAAAATCAAGCTCACAGGATAGAAGGCACACTTCAACAATCTGTCACGTGTAAAGAACTAAAGAACAAACTGCAACAGTCTTAAAAGTGGTAATCCAAAGGAAACAAATGAGGTTATCAAAGATAGAAGGCACACTTTCCCAGTCTGCAACAAGGAGAAATATTCAAAACTTGGGACAGAAGTAGATAACATGAGACTTGGTGATCAAAAGTCATATCTGTTCTGCCTCTCTGCAATTTCACTAACCTGAGTCTCCAGAACATACCTCGACTCTATTCCCCTTCTTGTGCAAATATCAAGTTATATAAAGGGTAAGCTAATAAAACAAGGCTCCTGAAAAGAAGCAGCTAGGAAACAATTATGGGACGTGCAGCAGTGCAAGTCATGAGGAAATTTCCAATCTGTGCTGTAGCAAGCTTATGACATGAAAAACTAACCAAGAAGACCTCCAATAACCCCAATAACAGCCATAGCCAATAATTCCTGGAACGAGTAATCTTCTTCATCACTAATAAATTAATAATGGCATAGAATAGATAGATAGATGCCAACAGATGATAAACAAAAAGTTCATAATAAAAAATACAGTAGATGTTTAGGATCTAACCCTGATATGTCCCATATTATGAAACCACCTGAACCAAAATATCCATAGCTTCCACTCTTGCACCAGCCCATTGCAGCACGTTCCACAACAGCCACACATGAAAAAGACTCGCCACATGAGCTGACTCCACCTTCAGCACCAATCAAAAGTAAAAATACGTGTTTCAGTTTATTCATTGCATGGGCCCATATATTAAAGTCAATTTTTCACTTTTCCATGGAGAAGAGTATTAAATTTTATATTTTTGTAACAATAATCCATTCAATGCCCTCTTGCTCCACATGGAACCCAAAACATTCAATGCCCAACTGGAGCCCTGAAAGCAGCAGCAACACCAGCCGCACATCCACAGGTTACCTATTAAAAATACAACATAACAGTCAAAACAGGAAAAATTGTATTCACAAGACAGAAGGCACACTTCACAAGATAGAAGGCACACTGTTGCAGATTGTTGAAGTGTGTGGCAATTTGTGGTCATCACACAGCAGTTTAATAGTCTCAAATGCTGCCACGTGTAAAGAACTAATGCCCCAATCCCCAACTTTTGCAATCAGTAGATACAGAGATAGAGAGAGACAGAGATCCTTGTGATTTCAGTTGGGCATTCCCCTTGAAGTACATTTGTTGATATAAACTAGGACAAACTGATATATAAATACCAAACATATATAATCTTGAGATATGATATATCCTTTCTAGAACTCACCCAAATAGTAGCAGTTGATACCTAACGCTACGGTAGGGGATGACAAGGTCGCACATGTTTGCATATCCAGCGTCGGCAAGATAATACTTTCCATTTGGTACATGTAATTTGCAATGTTCTCTGGTTAAAGCGTTTGCAAGAACGCGTGAGTCAGGTGTCGTCCCTTCCCACCCAGCGAGGACATAAGTGAACAGCATATCCAAGGAAACCACAACTAGCATATTCTTTGTTGTTTTCTTTGAGCGTCTGCGGAATCGTTTCGCTATTGATCAACTAACAAAGATAGGGATGTGTGTCCCGTCAATGGCCCCAACACAATTCTGAGAATACATAGTTTCAAAGGCAGTGAGAACATAACCTAACAACTCTATAGATAATGTAAATATGAAACCATATCTAATGGCCCCAATCCTCACCTTAAATTAGGGATAGAATTGTGAATCATTCAATGTCTTATCCAGAATGATTACACCAGTTGGTTGCACCATCTATATTTCATGGAGTTGTAAGAGGGTGTCCAACACAAGATTGAAGTAACGACTAATCATCTCACCTAAGTGTTAGAATCGGTCTTGCATACATCGATTTGCTTCGTTATGAGATATGGTGAAAAGGAATATGGTAACCTGCTCCTCAATCGTAAGTTCCCTAGAATCAAGCAGTAACCGTCTCTCCCGAAGTACAAAACATAGTCTACGAAACACATGAGGCCTCATACGGAAAAGCTCATAAGATACCCGCGGCACTCCATTTAGAGTTTGGTCGATGTACATTGCACCAGTCAAAATGGAATCATGAATGATCTGTCGTTGAGGTAGATTGTTCCACAAATACCATGCAGACTGCATCATCATGCCCACAGTTAAGCATACTATCACTTCCGCATCATGATCATTGTCATCCATTTAACCTGCATGTTTTAGGACAAAAATATAAAAATTAGGAAATGGATACAGAAGGTCATAATTCTAAAAGAGCATTTAAAAACAACTGATATGCTCGTTCGCAGTACCCATAGTTCAACTACAAGATAACAAGTAGTACAATCATTGAGGCGGAGGCTGAGTGGGCGGGTGGTTACATGGGATTCCAATCAAATTACACAAATACAGTACACGCCAATCTAGAGGTATGGCCAGGAAGCTCTTGGTCACCGCCTCATCAATAAGTCTAATTCATGACGCCGTATAGACTGCATCATCGATCTTATTCTCCACCCTTATCGTCCACAATGTTGCATGGACCTATTCATGCACACTTGGTGGCGACGGCTTGTGAACAAACTCTTTAAGAGTGGTCCTAAAGTCATCCATACATTTCAATATGGACTCATTAACAGTCTTCTTTCCACGGGAGCTGGAAGAAGCATCCCCCTTCTTTCTTTTACCTAATGATCAGTTGAAAGTCTGAGGTGTACTCTCGGCTGTGAAGGGGGGGGGGGGTTGTTCTGTTGTGGGTTGGCCCCCTACAAGATCATCCCACTCAGGAATGTAGTCTCTCATATTCACAGAGTTAGGAAATTCCTCTATATGGCTAACGTCCTCAGGAATTGGGTCAGCGGCATAGAAGCCATCCCTCCCATTGGCAACACTATCGTCGTAAATGAGGCGGAGGTTATCCCAATCACGCACTTTTCCCTTCTTGTATTTGTTGGTCCAAGGGTTGTTCTACTTGACATTATGAAAGTGATACTGAAGATTTTAACGAAATGAAATTTTAGAAAACATAATATTTAGTTCAAAAGCCCTTTTTTTTTAACATATTTATTTCTCACCGCGGTATACGTTGAGCAAACATCGGGTTCTGCAGCAACCTTCTTTGAGAATGAGTCTCATCCAAACCCACTAGCTGAAAGTAATTTCTTCATGGCAGTGAAATGTTTCTTTAATATCCTGATTTTATTGTAAACATGGCCATTCACAACCGTCACGCCCATACTTTCGATCAAGGGGTGACTATTCAAATTTTTAATAACCTCCTCTCATAATCTTTTTGTCCATCCACCCCGCTCTAATCTCCTTCCCTTCACTGCTTGCTCAGCTAGTTCTATGACTAAAATGCCCTCAGTTGCCCATGTCCAAACAAAGTTTTTTTGGTCACAGGATGTTTGGGCGCCTGAACCAGACGGGTTAGATGATGCCATTGAAGAATCTTAAAGGTTGTTTGAAAAGAAATATTAGAAAATGAAATGGTATTTTCAAAAATTTAAGGTGTGCCATACTAGATATTTATTATCTACAAACTCAGCATCTAAAGGGGATTAATTGGCAAATAATTTAGACTGCAGCATGGTTAGAATGCAATGAATCTTACATGACTTGATAAGACTAAATCAGCAGGTTGTGACTGAAATTGGTTAAATAAAATAACAAGTAAATACCATAACAAGTAAAATGAAAGAGTTAACAAAGGGGTTTATTTCAACAATGTAATAACAAATATCATGCCTAATTTTATATAAATGAGAAATAGAACTCAACAAAATCATACTACTTATCTAGAAAAATACATCCAAATTCAGCAGGGAGAGATTAAGCATGCACAAAAAAATAAAACAAAATAAAGCAAAAGCCCATTTGTGGAAATCTAATTTTTAGGAACAATTGCCCTTGTCATTTCTATGATCAATTGAAATTGTCATAGTGGATTGGAAGACGTCATGTTCAATATCTTAGCGGATCTGGTGGTAGGAGTCAAAGAGAACCTAACTCACAATTACTCGGTATCCCACAGATTATTCTCAAGAGGGTTGTGGGTATTCCACGAAATTTTATATGCATGAACCTTATTAATAGATCATCATGATTGTTTGAACCTACAATTTTCAGAGGCCGCATAGGAGGTGTACGGTGACGAAAATTTAGGACGCTTCAAATCCATATGATATCCTCGCCAAGGTTCAAAATAGCGGTTTTGTTTTCGGTTTCGGGCATGAACGAAACCGAAATTTCGGCCGATAATTCCCCTCCATATATATTTGGACCGAAATTTTGGTTCAAGTTATCGTTTCAGTGGGGACCGAAACCAAAATGATTCGGCCAAAATTTTGAACCATGATCCTCGTTGATTAAGTTAAAGCTAGGGTTTTGAAGTCTGATATATCAGCTAGGTCCCAAGCCTATTCGTATCCCAATATATTGGATACTTTCGACCAAATCAGCCAATATTCAAGCACCTTTTTGAAATTATAAAACAATAAATAATACAATTTTGGTATTTTGTTCGAGTCATACCCAATAGATATTAGCCGATATGACTTGGTATGGTTTGATATATAACCTAATATTTGATCTCATACAGAATTGGAGTGTATATCAATATCAGTGGGGCCCAACTCGATACATATCCGTCGCTTGAATTGGATAGGGTACCTACCTCTATTAGCGCCCCACGTGTGCATCCCCTTCAAAATCATTGATTGCTTCGGATCAGAAAATGGAGATCGTTTTCCCTATCTTCCACATAATGGATCCTGAGATCATGTTGCACCTATCAGATGATCAGTTGTTTATTTCACATGTCAGATCCCCATAAAATGCCCCTTGAATCCTATTGCACACATCACGCTCAAACATGATTTTAGGGCCTTTTTTAGGGATCTGTGGGATGTGGAATCCAAAACAGACCGTCTGATAGGCGTGGCATTATCTCGAGATCCATTTTGTGGAAGATCGAGGTCAAACATGATCTTCATCATCTGATCTGAAGTAATCAATGGTTTTGAATTGGGTCCCAAGGGGGGCGCTTTCAGAGATTGCATAGGCGCTAATAGAGATACCTAGTGCGCCACTAAGCCAAGCCCATTACCCAAGTCAATTTGACTTTTTACACGTGGCTTCCATCTACGAACTAATGAAACCCCTGAGATTAGAATCAATGTATTTTTGCAAAGTTCATCAATTCCTCTGAAAAATTACATTCAAGTTTGTTGGCGTCCTGCAGCTCTCATTGATCTTCCAAAGGTTAAAGATGATGGATTAATGAATAGAGAGTTGGAGTCAGATCCGATTTAAGATAGCTACATTTAGTTTTTTGAAGGTCGTAGAGAAATTCATGAAAGCACAATAAGTACTTGACGAAAAATTTTACATTTTTTTTTCTTTTCTTTTGTTTAGTTTTCACCATGGATTTCAGGTCTGACTGAAGTTTAATGGTCTGTTCGTTTTAGTGTTTCAGTTTTCTCTGGGTTGAAGATAAGGGCAAAATTGACATTTGGTCATCTTCCATTTGTGTGAAAAGTTTTATGCAGCAAATACCACTCACCAGCTCAACCAAACTACATTAGCATCAGCATGTACGAAGGAGGAGGGAGGGTCCCTGTGTTTTTTCCTGAAACCTTGGCTAAAAAGATTTCAGGAGTTGTTTTACTGAAAGTTTTTCGCGAGTTATTTTTGCCTTTTTCCTAGATAAGTGGAGCCCACTGCGATCCCAAACAGCAGAAAAATTGTAGTTTCTGTAAAAACTCTTTTTTTCCGTGACTTTTTTTTTCCATGAGTTTTTTCTAAAACTCGCGTCGCCAAACAAGGCCTGCATACCTGCAAAATTGGGGCCCACTATGCGTACAATCAGTCGCATAGCGCCACATAAACTGCCTGCAAAATTGTCCACCGTATAACAGTGTCCTTATTTAACAATAAAAACCTTAGCCTAAAGTTTGATCAGGTATCGGGT
Organism: Chloranthus sessilifolius; assembly: GCA_021018995.1. Taxonomy (NCBI): domain Eukaryota; kingdom Viridiplantae; phylum Streptophyta; class Magnoliopsida; order Chloranthales; family Chloranthaceae; genus Chloranthus; species Chloranthus sessilifolius. The sequence goes on along the minus strand of CM037597.1, from coordinate 22,398,411 downwards.
TAACCTAGCCCATTTATGCTCCTAAATGTTACCAATGTTATCATAATTTTAAAAGAAGAAATTAAAATAATTAATCTTCTAACACCACTCAGTGCTCTCTCACGAACTCTCTAGCTAACACAAATATATATATATATATATATATATATATATATATATAGGAAAAGGCCTCCATCCTCCATGGGAGGACGGTCACCATCCTCCAACCTTCCACATGAAGCTCCAAATTGTCCACCTGTGGTCCACGTGGCACCCAAAAAGTGTTTTGGGTGCCACGTGGAGCTCCACGTGAATCTTGGAGGACGGTCACCGTCCTCCATTGGAGGACCTAACCGGCTCCCATATAGGAAAAGGCCTCCGGAGGACGGTCACCGTCCTCCAACCTTCCACATGGAGCTCCACGTGGCACCCAAAACACATTTTGGGTGCCACGTGGACCTTGGTTGCATTGCTTAGACCATCTTTGAAAAAAAAAATTAAAAACTCATCTCCACCGTGTATATTTTGAACCATGAAATGTGGACCAATGAAAATCTTCAAACTTTGACTTGTGGGTTTCAAATTTTTTTTTTTAATATTGATCCACACTGTCCACCTATGCTCCACGTGACACCCAAAAAGTGTTTTGGGTGCCACGTGGAGCTCCACGTGAATCTTGGAGGATGGTCACCGTCCTCCATTGGAGGACCTAACCGGCTCCCATATATATATATATATATATATATAATTTTGAACTAAACTAAGAAGATAGATTGATGTGCGAACAATGACTAATCCCGACAGATGGGCATAATTTTAACTTTCAAATTTCATGTTTTTCTAAAACGTATGAAACGCAATAAGTTTTAACGTTATACCTCTCAAAAGATCTTATTTTGATCAGAGTCATTGGGAGTCCGATAGGTCCCAAAATGAGATTAATCAAACCTCATTTGGAGATCAGTCGGTCTATAATGATTGGATTCATTTGATATCAATCGGACTCATTTTGAGACCGTTCGGTCTAAAAATACTCAAAATATTTAAAATTTATTTACCGTTTACAATCTTTTCAGTTATAAGAGTCGGACTCATTTTGAGACCGAATCAAAATTGTATCGAGCGTTATTATCTACTAATAACCTTACTGGTTTTCACATAAAAAGAAATATGGAGCGTTTGGTCTCACTTTGAAATCGATCGATTGATCTCATTTTAACGAACTTCATAGCCACAGAGAGAGAGAGAGAGAGAGAGAGATGGTAGCTGGTATGGATTGCAATTTCCAGCAGCCACAGATTCGATCGCCATTGAAGGAAAATGCAATGGTACTAACTAAAGATAAAAGAAATATTTAAATAATAAGTTAAAGGCTTTTTAGTTTAATCAATTTTTCACTTAAAATTCCTTTTAAGCACATGCAATTTCTTTTAGCCCTTAAATTTTGAAAAACACTTCAGAGCATCTCCAGCAAGGATAGTCAAATTTGAATAGCTAAACACCTTTTTAACTATCATTCTCTATTTTAGCTATTGCTTTTTCAATACACACTCCATCAGATTCTCTATTTTAGCTGCTCCTTTTTTTTAATTATTATTATTCATTCTTATTTTATTATATCTTTACCAACACTCAAATTTTCAAATATTCACTTTTTCTAACGGTCATATTTTCCTAAATCAAACCAAAACCGAAACCGAACCCAAAACCAAAATCGAAACCGAATCCAAAACCTGATAGGCATTGCAAGAAAATTCCAACCCAACAAAGTATTTCATTGATACATAATATCAAACACAAAACATACCACGCCACTAATATTAAGGACATCCTAAACATTGTCTTTCTACTCATCAAAAGATAAATTTGGAGCGATGGCCATCAAAATCAGCCATCATTACAGTAGAATCATTAGTCAACTATCAAACCATCGCACTTAAAAAAATACTCAACCAGCCTGAACTAAAAATCACATCTGTCACCATAAATCAGATCATAACACCATAAAAATTTAGCTATTATATCCATCAAATTCTTCTCATATAACCATTGAACATATGATATTTATCAAGTAAATAGGCGTCCAAATATAAAATTATTAGCATGAAATCAAACATTGTCACCATGAGTTCTTTGTAGCTATAAATCAAACAGCTTATGAGCATACTTCCACTTAACAAAACTCATTCAAAATAGTCATTAAAACGCAAAAATTGTGAACACTCAGAACCCTTTCATATTCGAAATCTACACTACGATGTCATATAAGTTTAAAGATGAGATTCACTAATCTGAATCAAACAACACCCAAGTTATAGAAACCTGAGTCCAACCTAACATGCCCTGACTCGCACCCACCTTGTTTTTTTTTTCGATAACGTCTCACACAGACCTTAAACGCAACTCATATCAATCTCCCTAATCCCTATTTTAAAAGAGTTTAGCCCGTTAATTATAAAAAAATATTACATAAGTACTTACAGGTTTTTTCTTGATTTTTCTCTGAATTTCTTCTTATTTTTTCCTCGTTTTCTAGCTTTGGAGTCTTCCAGATATACCCCGAAAACCCATGAGAGCTTAATCGAAACCTTTTCTAACTGTCATATTTTGTTGAGTTAGGTTTTGGCGGGAGAGAGAGAGAGAGAGAGAGATGCAAGCAATCAAACCCCCCAAAAAGTAATAAAAAACAAGAATAATGAATGCTATTTTGGTGTATGCAGTGGCAAATCTTCTGGAGCGCCGATTCGTTCTTCCATTCGCTACCGATTTCGTGACAAATGCTCCATCTGCTGGTGATGCTCTAAAGAGGGTTAAAACCTTAAGAGATAAATAACTTTAAAACCATGTATAGTAGAAAGTAAAAGATTTGGGAAATTTGCACTTTCGGCTTTATAAGTTTATATATTTGCAAAAATGGCCCTATAATTTTAAACTTTACATAACAGGCCAACTCTAAGCCAAGTCGGTTCCACGTATATATATGCTTATTTTCCTTTTTTATCATTTTTTCTTGTATTGCAATTTTCATATTCGACTATAGTTGGTAGCCCAGTGAACTGCAACTGGCTAGGTAAGATATCGACTACATTTTTTTCTTAAGATATCGACTACATTTTTTCTTAAGATATCGACTACATTTTTTTTCTTAAGATACAGTTGATAGCCCAGTTTCGACTACATTTTTTTTCTTAAGATACAGTTGATAGCCCAGTTTCGACTACTTTATTTTTCTTAACATATCAACCGCTATCTTATTATAGCGATTGATATCTTAAGTTAGCGGCCAATATTTTAAGATAGCTGGCACTATCATAAGATATCAGCCGCTGACTTATGATATCTGCCGCTATCATAAGATATCGGCCGATATCTTATGATAGCGGCCGATATCTTATAATAGCGCCCGCTACCTTATGATAGCAGCCCGCCGACATTTAAACTGTAAGTCAAGTGTGACCTTTTTAATCAATTAATTTTCATTTTTTTAATATTATAAGTTGAAATTAATGTTCCTCTTCTTTGCCATTTTGATTTCATCCCTGTGGGCGATAATACTTACAACGGAGGACATCGGAGGATTGTCACTATCACGAAGAACATATTATTTGATCAGTTTATACAGAAAATATACAAGGTTAGTATGACTCGACTGGAAGAACTAACTAATTACACTAACGGCTTCATTACGCATAGGGAATGAGTTGGTGTTTGCCGAATTGTCGGACTCCGATGATCTTACAAACTTATTTAGAGCATATCGTATTGGTGATGGTGTGATAAATATTTATATCAAAAAATCATTAGTCACTCCCGTAACAGAAATTTTATTGTCTTTAGAAGCATTTCAACCGTTCCAGGAAACAAACGAAGAGCATCAAGAATATGAGGAAAACGTCAGATTAGTAGATGATGATGGTATGGAATCAGAACAATCGATTGAAAATCAAGAAATACGATTTGAAGAGGAGAACATCGTTGCACCGATGATAGTCAACAATGATAGAAATATAAATATAAGATTTTGCCCCTATAGTAGGCCTCTGAAGCAACCATCTTCAGACATTCGAATGAGAGAAGGCGATAAAGATTAGGGATATTGTCCTCAAATGAATCCGATGCATGATACATCTCAACTCAACTTTGAATCGATAAACAATACATTTGACTGGAATCAGTGGGAAACGTTTTTAAGAGGCCTTAGTCCATATCAATGGCCTTCCGAACCAATAGTTTCGAAGTCAATGATAATCAAGCCTTCAACAGAACAGGCTCTCGCACCTCAAACATTCCCACTTTGACCAACATCAACCCAAACAATTGCACCTCAACCAAATGTACATCGACAGACACAATCTCAATCACATAATAATCATCCAGTCGATGACGGTGATAGTGATCCTGAAAATAATGAAGCACCGCCGCCGCCCACTTCGCGTGTTGATACTAATAGGAGAATTGATCAACCTCTGGTGGACGAAGACTATCAGCTTAATGACTCGAAAGGAGAGTATATGGATTCGGATGATGAGGAACTGTATGAATGGGGGCCAATTACTATTAGTCAAGTATTTAGAAATAAGAAATCCTTTTAAAAAGCTCTTAAAGAGTTTATAATGGCGAATAATTTTTAAATTAAACCAATAAAAACTAGTCTTCTTCGAGTTACGACGAGGTGTATATTGAAGTAGGATGTGTTTGGCGAATACATGCATCGAAATTGGTGGGTGTGGACACGTTCATCGTGGATTGCTTCATTCGTGAGAGATAAGTTATTAAAGGGCTTTGACGAGACCCCTGTTTCAATAAGTTTTTATATTAAAAAAATATATGATATAATAGTAGGTTACTGGAAAGTATGGAGAGAAAAAGAAATGGTGTTGAATGACATCTGAGGTAGCTGGAATGAGCAATTTAAGATGTTATCGTCCTATGTCGCTGAATTACAGCGGGTCGATCTAGACGTACAGACCGAATTGTGTCGCGAGCCTGATAATGCCTTTAAAAGATTCTTCGTGACATTCGAACCTTGCATTAGAAGCTTTCGTAATACTTTACGAAGAATAATTGCGGTAGATGGAATGCATTTGCGGGGACGATATAAAAGAGTGTTATTAATAGCTACGGGGATAGACGGGAATAGACATTTATTCCCTATAGCATTCGGCATTGTACCCAAAGAAAATGAAGATCATTGGACATGATTCTTTGATCTATTAGGGAGACATAAAATCAGAGACTTTAAAGAGCATTTTGTATTGATATCAAACAGACAAAAAGGCTTGATGGAAGCTGTGGAAAAAGTTTTCTCTAACGCCTTTCACAGCTACTGTATGCGACACCTAGCTCTAAATCTCTTTGATACATATAAGGATACAATCTCTAGACCACTTTTTTGGGGTGCTTCCCGTGTATTCTCGAAAGCAAAATTTAAAAGAATTTTGTGAAAAATAGAAGACAACACCCCCTCGAAATGTATAACATGGATTAAAGAAATTGGTGACCGTTTCTGAGCACGCGCTTATTTTCCAGTGAGACGTTATGATATGTTGACGACTAATATAGCTGAAAGCATTAATAGTGTGTTAAAGATAGTCAGAGAGGAATGGATCGTGACCATGCTAGAAACTATTCGCACAAAGGTAGCCAAATTTTACCTTCGTCAGGAAGAAGGAAATAAAATGACACACGAGTTAACACCGATGGCCCAAGAGCACATAACACGAAATTCAGGATAGACCCATCGAAAGAACGTTGCACCATATGGTCGCGATACATTTCAAGTTAAACATGGTGATTACACTCACAGTATCGATCTAGTTAAATAAATATGTACATGTAGACGTTGGACTATCATTGGATTACCATATTCACATGCGATCGCAGCATTCTCTCACCGAAACAGAGAAAGAGAAATCCTCCAATTTTGTGAATACTGATTTACAAGTAACTTATTTAGAAAAACTTATAAATAACACTTTAATCTCAACCATTGATAAGCAGCGCCAATTGACTGTGCTAAGAGACGATATTAAAGTTTTGCCTCCACATAAGATACGTCAAGTCGGTCGTCCGAAGAAAAGAAGAATAAAATCTAAAAGCGAAGTTCAACCATTACGATGTAAAAATTATAAGGAATACGATCATAACCGACGCTCATGTAAATTTGTTAAAATTTAAAGTTTACTTACATTATTTTGTAAATTATTGCATCTTATATAAGGGCTATCCACCTCTCAAGATAGCTGTCACGTTCTTCTTTCTTTACAAACTATGTAATAAGATATCACCCTAAACCCTGAGCACTAAACTATAAACCTTAAGATAGCGGCCGACAACTTACATTATCGACCGCTAACTTAAGTTAGCGATAAGACAGTGGGCGCTAACTTAAGAGAGCGACCGCTTTCTTAAGATAGCAGTCGCTATCTTACTGCTAACTTAAGTTAGCGACAACTGTCTTTTCTCTCTCTCTCTTCCTAAATATTACTCCCAAAATTTTCTCTCTCTCTCCCCAAATCCCATCCGAAAATTCTCTCTCAATTTCCCAAGCCCTTTTTAGGGATAATGACTCTTGACAGACATTCAGATACCAAATAGTTTTTAAACAATTTTCTACCATTAAATTAGAAATTTTGATCTCATACCTTTAGAGTGTTCTTTACTATTATTACTATCTTATAATTATAAGGTATCCCCCATCAAAAAAATCATGTGATTATAAGGGATCCCCTATCTATTATTACTACTATCTTATAATTATAAGGGATCCCCCTATCTATAAAACTCATGATCAGGGTTATATCTTGCGAGGATAGGAGTATTTTCAATAACTAATCTAGTCGCATTTCTCTTGCTAACTATACTTCTGTCAAGATTCTGTTATTGCGAACCATCAAATGTCGCGTAGTTGTGAATCTTTACCAACTTAAGTTAATGACCGCTGTCTTTTTATAAAGTTTATAATAAAATATTAAAAAATTTCAAGAAATTTAAAGAAATAAAAACTATACAAATGAATTTTATAATGTTACCTATAAAATTGTAATAAAAATATTTACAAAAATATATAAAGAGAAAAAAATAAAATGTTTAACTCCTCCCGAACGTGGGCAATGAATGTCCGATTTCGGCTCTAAATTGTTGCATGTGTTTTTCTTTGAAATCGATAGAACGATTTTGGGAGAAATATTCTATATACTTCAATACAAAAACACAGCAGTCCCAACCATTTCTTTGGAGCAGGAGATCGACACTACTCAAAATCGTTAGCTTACACGGTTGATCGAAAGCAGACTTCAAACCGACTGTGTAAAGAAGACGCAGAAGGTGATACAATAGATATTCTTTGAAGTATTCTATATACTTCAATACAAAAATACCGCAGTGTGGAGCGGGAGATCGACACTGTTCAAAACCGTTAGCTTACACGATTGATCGAAAGCAGACTTCAAACCGGCAGTGTAAAGAAGACGCAGAAGGTGATGCAATAGACATTCTTTGTGCGGTTCGAACTTCTTTGAGCACTCTCGATCTGTCGGGTCTATCAATTTAATAACGTGATCAACTAATGAAATTATAGGCAACGTCCAATGACTATATTTTTGACTATGCATTGAAAGAAAATTTTGCATGGAAACGAAATCGGAGTCTTAAATAATTAAAAATTTTAAAAATCGTTAATGTTATATAAAGCGAAGTGTAGTCTTAAAAAGCGTACTGTTCCACAGTCGATTGCGTGAATTTCGCGTCTAGGATTGGTAAGTAGGGGTTCAAGTAACTTGGAATTGTGACGAACCTGCCACTCGTCACAATAAGCCTGGCACCTATCGAAGTCGTTGAGTGCTGCCAGATCTTCATTATCGACAAATTTTTTAAATTTTCTTTGATCTGTTATAAACAAGGTCTGAAAGATGATAATACGATAAGTAAATAAATTTAAAGGAGTGAATTGACAGATAAATGAAGGAAACGAAACAATAAATAATTAAAACCTTACTAGGGTAGACACAGAAGCGAACTAGCTTTTTTCGGCATTTTCCAAAAATATTGAATCGTTTATAATTTCAAGGACTATCAACGCATCGATGACTTCATCGTCAAACCACGAGCGTCCTTTAAGGACCTTTAATAGAGCAACTGTGACGTCAACACCTATGATATTATTGACGATCATAGTGTCCTCATTTGCCAGCCGATTTAAAAAATTTAACATATATTTATGTTCCATAGATTGTGGCTCATCCTCCTCCTCCACAATCATTCTTGGTCTTTTAATAATGGCTTTACAGGTCGGGGCCTTTCTCCTCTTTTGATCATGCAAGTCATATCCCTCAGCTTTACTCTTTGAAGTTGATAGTTTCACTAAAATTGATTTTAGTGATGCCGGCTGTGACTCATGAGAAAGCTAGGTAAGCGGAGCACTCTTATCACCCACTTCGAGCAAAACCTCCACCAAAGGTTGTTTAGCAAGAGGTTGAGGTGCATTGAGTTCAAGGGAAGTTTGTGGGGCAGTGGGTTAAGGAGTAGTGGTTTGAGGGGTAGTGGGTATAGCGGCAGAAATTTGGGGGGCAGTGGATTGAAGAGCAATAGGTTTAGGGCCAGTGGATTTAGGGGCAGAAGTTTTAGAGGCAGTGGGTTGAGGAGCAGTAGGTTTAGGGGCAGAAGTTTGGGGGCAGTGGGTTGAGGAGCAGTGGGTTTAAGGGTAGAAGTTTTGGTGACTGTTGGTTAAATGGAAGTGGGTTGAGGGACAGAAGTTTGAGGAGTTGTTGGATGAGTGGCAGTGGGTGGTTTTGGAACGAAGGCTTCAAAGAGAACGGAGGAAAGAATATCATCCTATATCATTGTAAAATACATTAAAAACTGTCATTATATTTTTTAAAAATAACTTAAGTTAGGATAGCGACGGCAAGAGCGGCCAATAACTTAAGTTATCGTTCGACAACTTAAGTTGTCGACCGATAATTTAAGTTATCGGCCGCTCATGTAAGTTATCGGCCGATAACTTAAGTTAGCGTACGATAATTTAAGTTGTCGGTCGATAACTTTAAGTTATTATTTATCTATTAAAAATTAATTTTTCTTAAATTTAAAAATGAATTGTGTTAGTACCTTTGTCAAATGAGATCTGATCACTTCACCGCTTCAAGATCCTTCCGTATTGCGTTATTTTCGTCTGTTAAATTGACAACCTGATCTTGTAGTGATCCTACTTGGTCTTGTAATAACCTTACTTGCTCTTGTAAGGTCTTCTTGTCTCTCCCTAGTTTTTTAATGGTAATCACTTGCCCTTTTAGCACTGTAAACGCACATCTGAATTCACCTTTCATCTCTTTAACGGTCATACGGAAATATGTGTATTCTTTTTTAAGCTCAATTACTTCTTTGGTTAGATGTGGTTGCCTAGCCGGTTGTTCCCTGATTGGCTGGGGCCTAATATTCGATTGTTTGCCCTTTGATTCCGGATGTTGACGTATAACGATCTCATACTCGTCGTTATCGTCACTGTAATCACCGTTGTCTTCATCATCATCATCGTCATCTAGGTGAGGTTCTTCGACTCTTTTTTGGGAACGTGTCTCGTAACTTGGGACATTGTCCTATTCATGTATCTTTTCTTCATCGTGAGAGTCCTTGGCTCTTTCCTGCTCCCTTTCCATCTCTCTTTGCATCAAAAAGAGTCGAACCGATCGATACTGTAACTCATATTTTATAGCTTCAAGCTCTAAGATAACTTTAGACTTAAGAAAATTTTCTCGATAATAATTTGGATTACGGCTGAATTTCGGGTCTTCCCATTTCAATAGCCTCGGAAATGGATCTTTCAGCGGAGTAAGAGCGGTGGCGACTCCTAGAAAGTGCTCAAACGCCCAAATCTGTAGGGTGATACAGCATCCGTAGATTTATAATGCCCATTTTCTGACTTTTTGACCGCTTCCCTTCTGACGATCGCTTTCGATATGCACTCTACTAAATTTTGTAAACTATTAGGCCCCACAAAAACTCGTTAACTTTTTAAGGTTATCTACTAATTCCAAGTACTTATTGTCCACTTCCTGATGTGTCCAGAAGTAAGAAAGAGCATAAGAGAAACACCAACGGTAGTTTCAAAAATTCATCGTTGGATAAATAGGTACTATCAATTATTTCTTCAATACGAGATCTTTTAGCCGGCTTCCTAAAAAAGAATTTGTATCGAATGGTTTCTTTCTCTGGCACGGCCACATACTCAGACTCAGGTTCCGTCAACATGTTTAGGTATAAAATCAATGATATATCAAACTCTTGCAGCAGTATATTGGTGTTCCTGACTTTGAAAATATTATCTTTAACCCAAAAGCTTAAAATTGTGTTAACCAAGTCTCCAATGAAGCCTAATTTCTCAGAAATCCTAAATAGATGACCAAAAATTGAATCATCTAGTATCTTTTTCCTCTCTTCGTTGCAATGCAAGTAAAATTTTCTAACACTAATTCCAGTACACTTCCCGAAGGCCTTTTGACATAGTCATTTTACAATCACTTAGTATGAACTATAACATATATAACAATTAATTAACAAAAAAAGTGTGAATGAAAATATTCCGCTAACTTACCGATAACTTAAGTTATCGCACAACTTAAGTTATCGGATGATTACCTAAGTTATCAGTAAGTTAGCGGGTTAGGTGAGGAAGATAACGGATGACTATATGTGTTTAAATATATAAAAAAAAAAATTACCTAAAATTTTTTATGGCTATTTTTTGCCTTTGTCACCGATATGCCGCCGCTCTCTCAGTTTTTACAGAAATGTTAAAGTTAAAAGTAAACAGTAAAAAATGAAAAGTTAAAGTTAGAGTTAACATTTATATAATGGATTTTAAAAATTGATATCTTTATTGAAAATAACAAAGTCGGTGTTGACGTGGAACCGGCTTGGCTTGGAGCTGGCCTGTTATGCAAAGTTTAAAACTACATGACCATTTTTGCAAATACGTAAACTTATAGAGTCGAAAATACAAATTCTTCAAAAGATTTTGTCACAACACTTACACGACTTCTTTTGTTATGTTGCATCAAAACCAATTATTGAAAGAGTTAGTCTACCGTGAGCGTCCACCTAAGACATAGTCCACACATCTGTGTGACTACATGACATATTCGGACTTCTAATGTATGGAAATCCGTACACATAATGCAATCATCTTTTTGGACTGCTTTGATACGTATGTTGGGTGGACACCCATTGTGGACTAACTCTTATTGAAATCTATGACTTCTTGTCATCATCTTTTTCATTATCATCATCATCATCATCAAGGCGAAGGTGCCAAACTCGGTATCAGTCCATGGAGGACCGATACGTATCCGCCGATACAAAAAAGTATCGGCCTATTTTTTTTAAAAAAATAGAGGTATCTGCCGATACCGATACATATCAATTTGTTGGAAAACAGAATACGCATCACCAATATGTATCAATATCAGCCAATATTTGATACCATGATCACGGCCTTATCTTCAAACTCTCTGTAGCTTCATAATCTTTCGTGTCTTTTTTCATTTCTTCCCTGCGGAGTCTTCATTTATCTTTTTCCTCTCCTACTTGTGCACGATAGTATGTCAACCCTTATAACATATTGTTACAATTTTTTTTTTTTATTTTTTTTTTAATATCTTACCACAAACATGGTAAATAATTTATTTTTCAATAATTTTTCTGTTGGGGGTCCTTTCAGTACATCGAATTAATTTCAACACCTTTCAGAAAAAAATTAGGAAAATTTCAAAAATTAAAAATATATAGAAAATATTTTAAATATATTTTTTTAATTACAAAAATATATACTAAATTACTATCGTACTTAAAATTATATATATATATATATATATATATATATATATATATATATATATATATATATATAAAATTTTTAAATATAAAAAAGAAAATTATCAAAATTTTTGAAAATTTGCCGAAAATTATTGAAATTTACCGAAACTTACCGAAAGTTTCGTTAGACCCCCTTCCCGGCGAAATTTGTCACGATGGTCACAAAGTAGTTTTTTTTTTTCTTTTTTTTAACTAAATCATGGTGCTCTCACATTCACAAAACTTGCATTTTCATATATCTAGATGGCCTAAACCATTACATTACGATGAGTGCAGGATTACCATCGTTTGATCAAAACACACTTGTTCATTTAATAGACTGGGTATTCACCCGTGCACCAAAGATGGTGCACAGGTCAATCTTTCTCTACCAACCCTACGATATAAGGGCCGGCTCAACATGGTATGATTCCCCAGGCAATAATCACCATAGAGGCCCTTGTAAAAAAAATTAACATTTTTCATGCTTTTACTAAATAAATATTTAGTAAAAGACTTGGTGGGCCCCCAATCAGATGGGTCATGGGTAATCTCCTAAATTGATTTTTTTTTTTTTTAATTAATTGAAAATACACGTGATATCCACTTCTGGAAAATTATTTTAGTATAAAAATAGGTAGGGATTTTTGCCACAGAAGATTCTTGGGTGCAATTATGGTTCCACCCCTCACATTGTTGGTAGCCTTAAATCCATGATAGAGGTAGAGGTCATTTTTTGTTTCAATCTTTCACACATTAGATTTTAAGATCATATCCCACCTATCAAACGGTCAAATGTTGATTACACTTCACACTTCCTCAAAGTGACCGCGATCATGACATACCATGGTGCACTTTTATTATGGACGTATGTCACACGCAATCAATATGTGACCGTCTGATATGTTGCCCAGGACCTCAAGATTTAATGTGTGCATGATTAAGATGAAAAGCTACATCTAGCATCTGATTAAAGGCAATCAGCGGTATGAATGATGAACCCATCAGTTGTGACACAAGAGTTTTTGGTTGCAAAGATTGCTAGTCAAAAGATAAAATTTGAGATAAAATTTAATAAAGAGGCTAAAACCAAAGAGGTATTAGCCCAATTGATGCCCTCCCTCCAATGTTAGATTCTCGTCCTCCACGCTGTTTAAGTGAGATTTAACTATTTACTTTAAATAATGGGTGGTAATATTTGAAATCATAAATTCTAACTTTATAAATATGATTGCAAATAAAGATCGTGTAATTACATTATAAGATTTTTAATAGGTTAACTTAGTACGGCTATATGATAGAAGTGTACCTTTTAATTTCCATAAATAAATAAATATATAAAAGTACTTTTAAATCTACTCACCAAAATATAATAGAAGAGTACCTTTTAATTTCCATAAATAAATAAATACATAAAAGTACTTTTAAATCTACTTACCAAAATACATAAAAGTATTTTTAAATCTGCTCATTAAATCTTTGAGGTCACCCACCCTGAAATACATTGACTTGATAAAATCAGATGATTGAAAATTATTTATCACAGGATAGATCTTGAGATCATAAATCTGCCATCATACGATTAGCGTCTCTTCATAATTAAGAGGCCCAAAGCAACTGCCTAAATTGGTGGGAGATACATATTCTAACTTTGACCAAATTAGACAGTGGGAGATTGACCCGCATAGCAAACCTAACACCAACTCTACTGAACTATGTCTAGACATCTAGTTGTTCGAATAAGCGAAATGTGTGTATGTACGAAATTGATGATAGCCATTCACCACACGCCATACACCTAATGCCAACTCTTTATGAAAACTCCAACACATAATCCACGTGAGAGAGAGACCATCTTAACCACCATCAGAATGATCATGGATTTGATCGGACAGTTCAAGTAACACACTAATGCAAGGATCAAAATTTCCGATTAAATTTTGATTTTGGTCATGACCGAAACTGAAATCCGAAATTTTGGCCCAAATTTCGGTCCCATATTATCGGTTCGGTGGGGACCGAAACCGATAATTTTGATCAAAATTTCAGTCATTTCGGCCGAAATTTTGATCCTTTATTCATCAGTGCAAAATCTGCAGCAACCCAGAAAATTTGTTTCGATCAAATGGTTGTAAACCACTCTATCAAAATTTCACATTTGCGGCCAATACGTGCGTGGTGTGTTGAAGTTTTGTCGCATATCGGGTAAATAATAGGTATCAAGGCTTTTTTTAAATCTGGTGCAATCACTTGAAAAATATGTGCAAGTAATGGCTCTCTTAAAATTAAGATCAAGATCTTGAAGTAAGTTTGTAAGTTTCTTAAGATTAGGACTCTTTTTAGATTTATGCTAATCTTTATTATCATGTCAAGTGTAAAGGGAAGTCCATTTATCTTCTCATCTTCTTCGTATTTTTCTTTATTTTAGATTTTCTATAATTCTAAGTGACGCCCTTCATTTGGACGACTCCGATCGATATCTGAAACTGACACATCTCAAAATAAACAACAGAAGCACCGTAGATGGTAGTCCCACTTAACATCACTCAAAAGCAGAAATCAAAATGGAGAGAGAGAGAGAGAGGAGAGAGAAAATGACAAAAGAGCAGGGACGAGAGAAGCCGCTCGGAGACGGCCTACGCCAGGTGACAGCTTCGCCGGCTCTCATATAATTCTCCAAAGCGCTTAGCGCCAAAATTACCTTTCTCTGCCGACCCCACCTCCTTATAACCACTTTAAAAGACTCTCTTACGACCCGGTCATCTCTAACATTCCCTCTCTCTCTCTCTAATGGCGAAAACTTCACAGCAGAACCAGAAGACCACCACTTCCACTGCCAACAATAACACCAATACCAAAGTGAAGAGAACTAGAAAGAGTGTCCCAAGAGACTCTCCTCCTCAACGTAGTTCTATATTTCGAGGAGTTACAAGGTTGGATTTATATATAGTTTTCTGGGTTTAATTTAGTTTTTCCTTTTTCTTTTTCTTTTTATGGGGTTTGTTATATTGGGTTGTGATCTTATAGGCATCGATGGACGGGGAGATATGAAGCTCATCTGTGGGATAAGAACTGTTGGAACGAATCCCAGAACAAAAAAGGAAGACAAGGTTTTTAGTTCATTTTATTTTTATTTCTTTACTATCCATCTTTGATCTTTTATTGTGTTAGCAAATGAATAACTTTTTTTTTTTTTTGAATTTTTGGTGGTGTTTTGGCTGGAATTCGATTGAATGCAGTTTATCTTGGTAAGTTTGATTGATGTTCTTTTATGGGTTTTTAGTAATCTTTTGTTTAATTTATTCATCTTAGAACAAATGTAAAAAAAAGTTCACAAAATGGATCAAATAATCTGAATTTACACTCTTTCATAGGTTTTTGATAATAATAATAATTATAATTATTATTATTATAAATAAAGATTTACAATGCAATAGAAAGATCACAAAAGGGATCTAATAATCTGATTTTTGTAAATTTTCTGCGCCTTCTGATGATAATTGGGGAAAAAATTATATCGGGTTTTTGTTTTTTTTTTTATTTTCAGGGGCATATGATGATGAAGCAGCAGCGGCACATGCCTACGACTTAGCAGCATTGAAGTATTGGGGGCATGAAACTATTCTTAACTTCACTGTAAAATTTTCTCATTTGCTCTGTATTTCTTTTAAAGGCACTTCAGAAAACAATGCCTCAAAAATAAATTTTTTAGCCAAAACGACCCGAATTCAAACGTTTTTGAAAAGAAGGTGTTTTCACAGATTTTAGAACTTCAGAAAAGTATAAAAGCACTATTTTTTCTAAAACAAATTGAAACAGTGCTTTCACGGTTTTTTCTGAAGTTCAAAAATCTGTAACAGCGCTATTTTTCTAAAATGTTTGAAGTCGGATCTTTTTTGCTCAAAAGTTTGTTTTTGAGGCATATTTCTCTGTTTATCCCTTCTACTTTTTTTTAAATGGGTGCATTAGTTGCACACTCTTTTTAAGTGGTTGTCCCAAATTAGTAAAAAATTATTACTAATTTTATTTTTTAAATGACTTAATTATCCTAGTGATTGCATCAGGGATATAGGGAGAAAAATTTGTAAAATAACTATAAGGGGAGGCTAAAAGGGAGATGAAAAAAGAGAAAACACTAGAGAGAAGAAGAAACTAGAGAGAGAAATTGGTAGATATGTCCTAGCACAATGTAATAGTAGTAGGGTTCCTACAATATATAGGAACGTTCCAAGATGAGGCCAACCGGCGGTCCGGGCCATGAATTCATACAAGAACAGATTTCTTAGCCAAGTTTTGAGGGTAAAATATTATTGAATTGTTAAACACATATTTGACGGTCAAATATATGTGCATCTCCCTTTGAGGAGTTCTCAAAGAAATATTGATTGGGTACCTAATCTAATGTAAACTCATTGATTCTAGGGCATTAGAATTAGCCCAATTTTCTGTTAAAGGCCATTAAGAATATGCGATAGAGTTAAAATAGCCTAAATCGCAGTTGCTAAGAGAGAGGTTAGAGGGATATGACAGTATGCGAGAGAGAGATTAGCGAGGGAGAAAGAAAGAGAGATTAGAGAGAGAAAGAAAGATGAGGTGAATTTTTTTAGGTACAATCACAAGAAGTGTGTGTGTTAGGACAAATTTTGATTAATTCGGTGCAATCACTTAAAAAGTGTGCGTAAGTAACAGCTTCCTTTTAAAATTTAGCAAATAATATGATTAATGAAAGATATAATTTTTTTAGTGTGTTTCTATAGCTATCCACTTATCATGAAGAGCTGAAAGAAATGGACGGTCAGTCTAAAGAAGAATACATTGGGTCTCTCAGAAGGTAATTTAATCAAATAAATAAAAATAAAATAAATTCAAATGGTGTTGAAATTAAGCGTTTTTATGGATCTAAACTTGCAGGAAAAGTAGTGGATTTTCAAGAGGAGTCTCAAAATACAGAGGTGTTGCCAGGTATATATATGTTTTGAATATGAGGTGTTACAATAAATAAATAAATAAACATATATATAAGAAAAGGTGTCTATCCTCCATGAGAGGACCGCGGGTGCATTGCTTAGATCATTTTAAAAAAAATAATTTTGAAAACTCATCTACATCATATGTTTTTTGAGTCGTAAAATGTAGACCATTGAAACTAGTCAAACATTGACTTATATTTTTAAAAAACTTTTTTCGAAATTTCTTTTGTTAAAATTGATCTAAACCATCCACCCGTGCTCCACCTTACAATCAAAGAGTGTTTTGGGTGCCATATATATAATTTTGAAAACTTATCTCCACCATGTGTTTTTTGAGCCGCAAAATATCAACCATTTAAACTAGTCAAACATTGACTTATGCTTTTAAAAAACTTTTTACGATATTTCTTTTTTTAAAATTGATTTAACCATCCACTCAAGCTCTACGTGACATCTAAAGAGTGTTTTAGGTGTCATGTGTACCTCCACATGGACCTTGGAGGTCAGAACCAGCTCCCAATATATATATATATATATATATATATATATATGGTAATGATCCTTTCACTCAGTTACAGTGAGACTCGAGTTGTGAACGTCCACGTCGCGGCCAAATGTTGTTCGCTCATGACATGAGCGGTCTCACTATCCGAGTCGCACGTGACTCGAGTTATATGATCATTCTATATATATATATATAATTCTATTACCCATGAGACCACTTTACACTTTGGTCCCAACTTTATTTCATGTTCTAAAGTGGCATCGAAACAACACGATTCGAGTGTCACCTAAGCAAGAGATTATTCCATTAATCATTCCCAACAGGGTTTTGCGTGTTAAAATTGGAACCCCAGATCGTGAGGCTACCATTATACAGTGAGAAGTTGATTTCGGCATACCATCAAATGTTGTTTAGGTTCACTTTTTGGAATGTGTAAAACATCAGTCCGGCAGATAGTTGACCCATAATCTCAAGGATTATTGTGTTGAAGATTTTGACGAAAAACTATTTTTAACATCTAATTCAAAGCAGTCAAAGATTTTAGGTTGTGAAACCTAAGTTGAGAATTGGGATTGAATCTTTACCCTAGTGGTGATACCATCAAACGTTTAGTGTTGAGGTCAAGGAAATCCCATTCTTACCTATCCACATATAAAAAATAAATAAATAAATAAAATAAAATAAAAAATATTAAGAGAAAAGAATCCTTTGTTGTAAAAAAGGTACCCCTAAAATCTCGTATATGATCTATCCCACCTTTCCAAGTCAAATCTCATAAGCTCATTAACTCCATCTAGAGGAATACTCCATTTTGGGTGAGTTAATTCCTCACTCTAAATTGGGTAAGATTCCATGCATCTAGAAATAGATGAAGTTGGTGATCAAAGTTGAGATTTTAAAAGTTTAGTCTTTTTGAGCTGGTACATGATAAATGGCTTGTTTGCATATAAGTCAGTGTAGTAATTGGGTTACCTGTTTCCATCTGATTCGACCTGCTGTGGTCCTCTCCATCACAAGGGACAAATGATACCTATATAACCATATTAATATTATTTTGGTATCTACATTATTCTATACTAACACTTTTTATCCTATTCTATTATTACTTATATAAATTCTTAGAGTTGGTATAAGGTAGCCTACCCTACCTGATCAAGTTCGGAAAGTGTCACTGATTGAATACATATGACACTTTTTTTCAACAAGTGTCCCACTTATTATAAGTGACCATATGTAAAAATCTGTTAAGTCAAAGATTACATTAAAAGAATATTTCTATCATATTATTCGAAGCAATCAAAGCCTTTAACATGAGTGGGCACAACAAATTTGGATATTTACGTGCTAACAATTCAATGGTTAGATTCAACCATTTTGAATCGGATCTCAAGTTCAACCACATTCGCAGTTCTTGGAAATAAGAGAATCTTAATTGCTCCTATAAAAAGTGAAAATCATAAAAATCAAGATTCTCTCATATTTAAGGGTTATACATGTTATTGAACTTGAAATCCGGCTCCACCTGATTGAACCTGATCATTGCCCTTCATTTAAAAGACCTTTGACTCCTTTGAATCATGTGATAGAAAAGAAAATTTTGATGCAGTCAACTCAAAGACTGCATCAAAAAATTGTGATGAATGACACGAGCTGTTGTGTGCTTAATTTTTGCTTGCATCAACTGATACAAGTTTGTTTCAACCGATACGTATCGTCTCGTAGCATTATGATGAACCGAAAACTTTAAAATAGATGAACACCCTAGGCATCCAATATGTAGCCTAAAATTTTAAATCTTTGATATTTGTTTCCATAGGCATCATCACAATGGAAGATGGGAAGCTCGGATCGGCAGAGTGTTTGGCAACAAGTATCTTTATCTCGGAACCTATGGTAATTTCTCATCTTAGTCATAAGTTTTCCTCCCAACAACAACAACAACAACAACAAAAATGTTTCTCATAAAATTATTGAACTTATGAATAACCTTTAACCCTATCAATGATATAAAAAGTTGACTTTCATAGATGTCAGGGCCCTTAAAAGTATGACTTTTTTATTGATGGATTAACTAAAAGGATATTTACACCTATAAAAAATAAATAAAAAGGCTATTTATAAACTTGATAATCTTGCTATGGGGTGGTATACGATAAACCGACTTGTTACTCTTAAGTTGTAACGAGTCAATGGCCTTATGGTCAAACCAAGGTATTAAAATCGGTATCGGTTTACCCGAGGCTGATACGAAACCGCCAATATCGATACGTATCGGTCAATTTTATTTTTTGAAAAAGACAAAATAAATAAATAAAAAGTCTCAATCGAAATCGACACATATCGGCCGATACATTTTTATACCTTGGGTCAAACAAATTGAGAGTGCATAGCTGTTTATAAGCATGCATAGTAGTCATAATATAGGCTTGACAAAAGCTACTAAGTTGTTCGTTCGCTCGGCTTGAATTCGGATTCACAATTTCATACGGTAAGAAAATCTGATTCGCTAGGGAGAGGAATGAATTTTAAAACACTTATTAATTTCATAATGTAAATTTGCAGTTTTGATAAAAGAAGTGCATACCGCTAGGTATGAAACTTATAAATCCCCTCTCTATGCATTTAAAATTCTATTTTAAGATAAATTGTTTGCATGTTGTACTCAATTCGCAATTTGTCGGGTGAATGAGCAAATTAACATGGTATGCTCCACCATTGTGGGGGTGAAGGTCGTGAGATAAGTCTTCACGCCTTGTAGTTGTTGTCTTCAGCATTTTCGTCGGTGTTACTCCGCAACTGTCACATTTATATGCGTGCATTCTTCGATATCGATTTCGGTGGATATCTCTATTTTCTTTTCTTTTTTCTTATCTTTTTAAATAGGCCAATACATATCGGCATCGGCCGAGTCATATCGGTCCTCCATGGACCGATATCGATTTGGACACCTTGCTCAAGAGAATTATTCCATGTACCCAATACCAACTCTATGATACAAAATGGTGGGCATTGAAGTCTTTACAAATTAAAACAAAAATGATAATAAATAAATAAAAACCCATCATATCTGGTAGTTGGGAGAATCACCCACTTCCTAACGGCTCTTTCAAAGCCCATCACTTTTTCCAACCCTCCTCACCAAATTTAGAAAGTCCGCACTAAATTTGAAATCCCAAATCAACAGTGGTTACTCGTACCATCACCAAAGTACAAAAATGTATTTGAGCTAGGGCTGTGCAAAAAATAGACCAAATTAATCGAAATCAGTCGGTTTCGATTTTAGGACATATCGGTTCGATTTCAATTTTAAAAAATAGAAATTGATAGTTATCGGTTCGATTTCGATTTTAACATTAAAAAATAGAAATCAAACCGATAAGAAACCGATAGTGGTGTATATATGAATTATAGTATGTCTATATATATTTGAGTTTGATGGTGTGTGAGGCTTATTGTAGAAAGCCAACTGTTGCTATTTTAGTCTGTTAATCACCAAAAGTCTTAAAATCATTTGCTTCATAAGAGTTTGCAAAAAACAGTTCATATAAATCAGTTCGATTTGTATAAATTTGAAAAACTCTAAGCCGAAACTGAAAAAATCGATTCGATTCGGTTAAATGCTACAAATGAATAAAAGTTTTAAAAAAAAAAGATATTTAAAAACTGAAAATCGACCGAACTTATCGGTTCGATTTCGGTTTTGAACCTTATCAGTTCAGTTTTAATTTCATAAAATAAAAATCGATAGTTATCGATTCAATTTCGATTTTGCATGAAAACCGACCTGAACTGACCTGATAACACCCCTAATTTGAGCCATCTTGAGATTATAAGTGTTAAAAAAATAAAAAAAGATTACGAGTGCTAAATATCATGGAATCAAAAAGTGACCCAAGTATATGAACCTGAGCCCATTCAATATAAAGTCAATTTAATGTGTCCAATATGAACCTGAAATAAAATAAAAAATATCACATTTTTTTTACCATTTTAATATTTTAGAAATAAAAATAGTACTTTAAGCTCGACTGGCTGATACCAAGTGGCCTGATACTCGAGTCATATTGCGAGATTTTTATGCATGTTGTCTGATAATAAGTGTGTCATAATCTAAAAATCTTTGATGTAAAAGATTGGAACCAAAAAGATAAAAAAGGCCTTTGAATACATCAAATTACGTAGTTGAGAGTATCTATTGACCAAATCTTTTGTACCATATATCTTGTGACCATGACCATTAAATCACAAAAAACATAAGGTGGTTCCACACAGCATGTATCACAAAAAGTGACTCGAATATCAAGACCATTGACATTCAGGTTGGTACCTAATATCATGAGTTTAAATATTGGTTATATCCGATACATATAGGCTGCCATCCGATATGGATATACACATCATTCTCTATAAGATCAGGTTATACAAGTTAAATATCAAATCATATCAATTCTTATTGAGTCATAATGGCCGAAACCTATCAAATAGGATTAAGAGAAAATACCCTTTTTCAAAATTATTTTACATTTTATATATGTTTTATTATTATAAAATTAAAAAATAAAAGAAAAGTGCTGGCTAATTCTTATCCAATATATCCAACTTTAAACCAACCTTCCAAGATCAACCATGACAAGTGCATATAAGTAACAAATAACCTTGATTCAAAAAAAAAAAAAAAAAAAGTAAGAAATAACCTCACATTTTCTCCAATTTATTTTCTCTAGCTACCCAAGAAGAAGCTGCTACAGCATACGACATGGCCGCTATCGAGTACCGTGGACTTAATGCAGTTACGAACTTTGATCTCAGCCGTTACATCAAATGGCTACGACCTAACCCTAGTAACACTAACCCTAATCCTAACCCAAGCCCTAATCCTAACCCTAACCCTAACCCTGACCTTCAATTGAGTTTCAACTCCCACCAAATCGCTTGCGAAACCAAGAGCGCTGCCGGTCAACGCACTGGCGGAGCCACCACCTCATCGGCTCTCGGTCTTCTCCTTCAATCGTCAAAATTCAAAGAGATGCTAGAGAGAACCTCGGCCGTGGACTGCCCGTTGACCCCGACGGAATCTGACCAGCCTCGGTGCAGCTTCCCCGACGACATACAGACGTACTTCGAGTGTCAAGATTCCGTCAGCTACGCGGACGGAGACGACGGCCTCTTCGGCGATCTAAGCTCATTCGCGTCTGCGCCTATGTTTCCGTGTTTGGACGCCGAGTGATAAAAGATCGGCGATTTTTATTGTATAGGGATGAGATGAGGTTAAAGATTTTTTCAGATGCTTCTTCTTCTTCATAGAAGGGAAGTACGCTAATGGCTAGTTTCTGTAGATAGATTTCGTTCCCTCCCTCCAAAAACAAAATAGTTTTGAATGAGTAACACGTGGCGGGCTTTCAGCTTAGGACGATGGATTATTCTCTTTTTTATATTTTTATTATTTGATGAAATGAATAAATCTGCTTTTCAAGGCTCACAAGTTTCATTTTCAACAATATTTTAGTAAGGCTCATTTTGGATAAATTTTGAGAAAAAGAGTAAAATATATATATACGGAAAAGGCCTCCGTCTTCCATTGGAGGACGGTCACCGTCCTCCAACCTTTCACGTGGAGCTCCATGTGGCACTCAAAACACTTTTTGGGTGCCACGTGGACCTTGGGTGCATTGCTTAGATCATTTTTGAAAAAAAAATAAATTAAAAACTAATTTCCACCGTGTATAGTTTGAATCGTGAAATGTGGATCAATGAAAATCGTCAAACTTTGACTTGTGGGTTTAAAATTTATTTTTCGAATTTATTTTTTTAATATTGATCTAAACTGTCCACCTGTGCTCCAGGTGGATCTTGGAGGACCTAACCGGCTCCCTATATATATATATATATATATATATATATATATATATATATATAATATTTGTAAAAAATTTATTTGTTATTTAAAAATGGTAAAATTCAAAGAAAAATCATTAATTTTTAGTTAAATTTTATTATTCGTCCAAATTAATGAAATTCCGGTGATTTCGGAGAAATTAATGAAAGTTTTGTCCAACCCCTATTTATGTGATTTTCAGAGAAATTTGTCACTATGTTTGTAGGAATGATGTTTGACAAAAGGAGCACAATGCTCTAACTTTGAAATGGATGACTCTCATAATATATTATCTTTATTCCACAATTTACACCTTATAAGTTAGAGTATTAATTAAGAGTTTATTGGTATGTAATTAAGAGTTTCTTTCTAGTGCGGGCTCTTTACATATGGATCTCTTTCTTACCTTGGCTTGGTCTATATGGAATGAAAGAAATCACATCCTTCATGGTGAAAAATCGAGGGAACCTATTTTGATTGCTAACTCTGCTTGTAATTATATAAACGAGCTCCAATAGGCAAACAGAAAAGATCCTAATATTTTCACACCCCCTATACCGACTATCCCCACATCTTGGTCTCCTTCGGTCAAAAATATGTACAAGGTTAATTTTGACAGGGCTTGGCGCTCTCACAATGGGGCCGTTAGGATTGGTGTTATCATCCGTGATCATTTTGGTCGTGTAATGGGTGCAATGGCCAAAAAATTTGAACTTGTCTCTTCGGCTGATCACACTGAAGCTATCAGGCTACAAGAAGCAGTTCAATTTACAGTTCAGGCAGGATTTCAAAGGGTCATTTTCGAAGGAGATTCTTCAAGGATCATTAATAGCGTCTCTAAGGCGAACAACCTTTCCGAGCTCTCTACTTTGTTTGACAATATCAATCTATTAGCATATAGTCTCTCTTCTTTCACTTGGGCTCTTGTTAAAAGGTTTGCTAATGATGCAGCAGATAGGCTTGAATGATAGTTGTAATGAGGTCTGGTTGGAGGATGTCCCTCCATTTGTTTTTGACATTATTAATTCTGATTTTCATGATTAATAAATAGCTATTTTTTCCTCTTTACAAAAAAATAAAAATAAAAAAGAAGTTTACTGATATGTGGCCATGGATGCCTCATCTACCAACTGTTATACTTGTTTTCCATGGATAATATAGTGCATACCTATAAAATCATTCTAGCTCTTGCAAGTGATTTTTTTTTTACTTACAAAGATAGAGTGATGTAATCCTTATATATTGCTTGCAAAATGTGCAACGGTCATATAACATTATATGTTTATAAAAATTAATTTTTTATCATATTTTATAGTGAAAAGAACAAAAATTTGTTTGACACAAGAAACTTGTCTTTTGTATTACTTGCTAGAGAACTGTAATAGTCTCACATCAGATACGAAAATGTCCAGAGTCTACGCTATAAGCTATATGCGGACCTTACATGTCTTGAAGCGTTTTGGGTGGGGACTTAAACTCATGTCATGAACAAAATCAAGGAGGGGCCTTAAGCCCAGAATCGGACAATATCGTGGTGCGTGGGTATGGGTTGTCACAAAAGGTGTCAAAGTCGAGGACGGCTCCTCTATAAGGTGTGGGATTGTGATATTCCTACATCGGATAGGAAAATGTGAGTTTATAAGGTGTTTGTGGATCTTACATGTCACGACGCATTCTGGGTGGGGAACCTAAGCCCCTACCAGGAACAAAATCAGAGAGGAAACTTAAACCCAGCGTCTGACAATATCTTTCGATGTGCGCTCTGATACATGGACGAACGTTTTGGGTGAGGATGTAAGTCCATGCCAAAAACAAAATCGGGGAGGCACTTAAGCCCCAAATCGGACAATATCGTGGTGCGTGGGTTTAGGTTGTCACTAATGTAAGAACCTATTTGTCACACTCTACTCCAAAATTCGTGTAGATCTCCCTTAAGATTGTTGTATGCCAAGATGGATGAGGTCTACCTTGTTGGATCCAGGTTTTCTGTCACATTATGACATGCTTTGAAAAATATTCTTGAAAAACGGATACAAATTGGTGGGTTGTGCTCTGGGCTGCCTTTGCAGCCACAGCACGCTGTCATCACAGCGCGTCGTGATCCTCTCGACAGCAAATCCGCTTGCTTGGCTTTCTTATGGAAAAAGGGCTCTCTTGTCTTTTTCCAGTTTTTTAGGGTTTTGAATCTTTGAGTATAAAAGCTAGTTTTTGAAAACAAAAGGTTAAGCAAGCAAATAAGCTTCTTCACCGTGTGCAAAACCCTAGAGTTTGATCTTCTTCAATCTTTGAATATATTGTGTTTTTTGCAAAAATGATTTTTGATCCAAAGGTTCCCTTCCTTCTTCATCATACTTTACACTTCTTTGCTCAAGAGAGTTTGAGTGCTTTTGATCCCTAGAGTTTAGGGTGTGATTGATAGCCTTGTAGACTTCAAGGTGGATCGTTGTGGGTGTATCAACGATTGAGGAGCACGTGCAAATCTGGAAACTATGGAGGCTACTCGTGACGAGTGTTGGGGTTGCATGGAGGTTTGATAGGGCATGTGCATATGTCGGTATATCATTATGAACTCTTTGTAATTTATCTTTCCATAGTGGATTTGGTGTGTGGAGGTTTGTCTCGTGGTTTTTCCCAGTGATTGAGTTTCCACGTATTTTTTTGTGTTGTAGTGGTTGTTGGCGTTATTGTGTAATCTCTAGATTAATTAGAACAATTCGAATACTCGATTATTTTCGTAGATCGACGGAATTTCAATTGGTATCAAAGCGGGTTCGCTCGTGTTGATTCTTTCTGAATTGAGCGTCTATGGAGTATTCGGGAAGTTCTGATTTACCTAAAGAGGGCATTTCCACAACACAACCTCCGTTGTTTGATGGTCATAATTATCCATATTGGAAGGCTAGGATGATGAGACTGGTTAGTCTCCACCTCAAGAAATGGTCCATTTAGATGAAATTGAGAAAATAACTATTAAACCCGCTAATCGTTACAGTGATAAAAAAAAAAAAAAGGCTGCAAATGATAATTCTACGGCTTTGGATGCCATTTTTGGAGCTGTAACGGCCTCTGAGTTTAAAAGAGTTTGTAATTGTAAGGTGGCTAGAGATGCCTGATTGATCTTAGAGACTACCTTTGAGGGGACTCTACAAGTAAAGATTAATAAATTACAAATGCTAACGATGCAGTTTGAAAATCCTAGGATGGATGATGATGAGAAATTTACGGACTTCTGTACAAAATTGAATGATATTGTCAATGGGTCCTTCTACCTTGGTTAAGAGATACCATCTTATAAAATTGTCAAGAAGGTTCTAAGATCCTTATCTGAAAGGTTTAGAACTAAGGTGACTGCTATCTCTGAAAGTAAAGACATTGAAAAGATCAACATTAATGAACTTGTGGGTTCTCTTCAAATGTACGAATCTGAGATTCGGGTCGACCAAAAGTAAAAAAAATGTTGCTTTCCAATCCTCTAAGAAAAATATTGATGATGAGGATAGGGAAAGTGGTGAAGATGGGGATCTAGCCTTGTTTATAAAAAAATTTAAGAAATTTTTCAAAAATAAACAAAGTGGTGGCAAGTCCTATGAGAAACCTAAGATTCCCTTGAAAAATTCTTACAAGGAGTCATCCAAGAAAACGCAATGCTTTAAATGCCGTGGCTATGAGCATTTTGCTCATGAATGTCCCAACAAGAAGAAATATGTTGAAATATCTAAAGTCATGGTTAAAGCAAAAGATGATGACACTAGTGATAGGAACTCCTCTGATGAGTCATATGCCTCTCATGGTTCTCGGGCGTTTGTTACCTCCATTTATGAGGAAACACATGGTGTTCCTCCTACTAGTCCTGTTTTCTCGGATGAAGAGGAGGATGAGGTTGACATATTTGAGGTGTATAATGAACTTTATCTTGTCAGTATTTAATTGAATAAACAGAAGATGAAGCTAATACATGATGTGTCATCTCTCTCTTCCTCGTGTATTTTTAGAGATGTTGAGAGATATTTTTTTATTGAAAATGTTGAATACTTCGAAAATGAGATAAAAAGCTTAAGGGATAAAATTAAGTTTTTAGAATTTGAAGGAACTGAGTATTACTCAAAGTACAACAGTTTAAGTATTGAGAATGAAAAGCTCAAGAGAGAGCTTTTAGATGAAAAAATCACTCTAGGTAAGTTACAAAATGCGAGAGTTAACACTCAAAGGGCTTGGGATGCTTGTAGGGGATGGGGTGATAAAATCGGATTGGGTTTTAAGGAATTGTATCACTCTACCCTGTGATGAAAGGTAAAAAAAAATTGAAATTTGTTCCCAAACTCCCAAGTAGTTCTAACTGTGTTTCATCTTCCATTTTACCCCTCTTTTGCCTACTCCCTCTCATGGGAAAATGACTAGTAGCGAAAAATGTCCTATCTGTTTTTACTATGGAAGAAAAGGAGACATAAACATCTCTTGTCCTGTTAGAAAAATGGATTTCTTTGGCCAAAAATATGACACAACTGTGTTCTATCGATTGAGGAGTCTTGAAAATTTGATGGAGTGAAAATGGGTGAAAAAAATATCTGAAAAAGTGTTGGTTGCACACACTGCTTTGCAAGCTTTTGAGCCATCTAAGTAGTTTCTAGATAGTGGGTATTCAAAACACATGACTGGCAACAAATCATACTCTTCATCTCTTGAAAAAAAAATGTGACTCTGGTTCTGTCACCTTTGGAAATGGAGGTTGTTCCAAAATTGTTGGGAAATGAGTTGTTGATGCCCTTGGTTGTCCTAAACTCTCTGATGTTTTATATGTTGATGGGTTAAAGGTAAATCTGATCAGTGTCAGTCAATTGTGTGATGAAAAGATGAACATCACTTTTACTAAGTCTGGGTGTTCTGTCATTGATAAATCTAGAAAAAATTTCTTAAGTGGAATTAGATCTTCTGATAATTGTTACACTTTTCATGTGCAATCTGATCTCACTTGTTTGTTGACCTTCAGTGATGAGCT
Source organism: Chloranthus sessilifolius (assembly GCA_021018995.1). Classification (NCBI taxonomy): domain Eukaryota; kingdom Viridiplantae; phylum Streptophyta; class Magnoliopsida; order Chloranthales; family Chloranthaceae; genus Chloranthus; species Chloranthus sessilifolius. The sequence goes on along the minus strand of CM037597.1, from coordinate 22,370,236 downwards.
TGAATTGTGGCATCGTCGTCTTGGTCACATAAATACTAAAGAACTTGTGAAAATTGTTAATGATAAAATTGTCAAAGGCCTATCCAAACTAAGAAAATATTTGATTCCATTTGTGGTGCATGTCAGTTGTGCAAGCAAACTCGAGCGCCTCATAAGAAACTCTCCAGTGTTGCTACTTCCAGGGTTCTTGATCTTATTCATGTTGATCTTGTGGGACCAATGAAAGTTAGCAGTATTGGAGATAAGCGATATATCTTAGTTATGATTGATGATTTTTCTCGATATGCTTGGGTTGCCTTTTTGAGAGAGAAATCAAATGCCGTTGATGAATTTGTCATTATTGTCAGACGATGTCAGGTGAAGAAGGGTTTCAATGTCAAACGTATCCGGAGTGATAGAGGTGGTGAGTTTTGTAATTTCAAATTTGATAACTTCTGCAATTCCCTTAAAATTATGCAAGAGTTCTTCTCACCTCACACTCCTCAGCAAAATGGGGTGGCTGAAAGGAAAAATCGTATGCTTCACAAGATGGCTCGTGTCATGTTAAATGCCAAGGATTTGGCTCAACATTTTTGGGCTAAAGCTGACTCTACTGCCTGTCACAGTTCTAACAGGGTGTTTGTGTGTCCTGGCACTAACCAAACACCCTATGAGATTTGAAATGATAAGAAGCCAAAAGTGAGTCATGTTAGGACTTTTGGGAGTCAATGCTATATCTTGAATGATCGGAATAATTTGGGTAAAGTGACCTTGGAATCTTCCTTGGGTATGCTCAAAATAGTCAGGCTTTTAGAGTTTTTAATTTGAGAACTCAGTCCATGATGGAGTCATACAATGTGATCATTGATGACCTTGCCTGTACTCCCCCAGCTGTTGAGAATGGTGAGGATAGTCTGACGCCTCATTGCACTTCTGACCTAGGTACTCACCCTTCTATATTGGTTGAAGAGAGTCAACCAGCTGCTGAGAACAATGATTCTTCCCCTCCCAGGGTTGAGGAACCACTTAGTGTTAGAAAGAAGCATCCTTTGTATGTTAGAGACATGAAAAATTACTACTCGAGTGATATCTTGGGCGATCCAAGTGTCAGTCTTCAAACCCGTCGTAGCTTGAAGCATGTAGCTAACGTCATTTGCAATATTTGCTACACATCTCAAATTGAGCCAAAAAATGTGAAGGAAGTTCTCCTTGATGAAAAATGGATTTTGGCCATGCAAGATGAGTTACTTTAATTTTCCAGGAATGATGTGTGGGATCTTGTTCATCGTCCATCTAACACTCGTGTCATTGAGATAAAGTGGGTATTTAAGAATAAAACAGATGAAAAAGGAAATTTCATTAAAAATAAAGCTTGTTTGGTTGCTCAAGGCTATACCTAAGTTGAGGGTATTAATTTTCATGAGACATTTACCCCAGTTGCTAGATTGGAATCCATTAGAATGGTGTTGTCGATTGCTTGCAATCTTAATTTTAAATTATTTCAAATGGATATTAAAAGTGTTTTTCTAAATGATTTGTTGAAGGAGGAAGTGTATGTTGAGCAACCGAAAGGTTTCGAAGACCCTCACTATCCGCTTCATGTCTATAAGTTGAAGAAGGCTCTCTATGGGCTAAAGCAAGCCCCTTGTGCTTGATACGAACATTTGACAATGTTCCTTGTGTCAAATGATTTTGATAGAGGAGTTGATAAAACTCTTTTCATTTTAAGGGAGGATGGTGCCTTAACTGTGGCACAAATTTATGTGAATGATATTGTGTTTGGATCCACACATGAGCCCAAAACTGAATGATTTTCTAATATGATGAAATCTGAGTTTGAAATGAGTCTTCTTGTTGAGCTCACATACTTTCTTGGGTTACAAATTAAGCAATGCTCTTCCGATATTTTCATCTCTCAATCCAAGTATGCATGTGAACTTGTTAAGAAATTTGGGCTTGTACACAGTAAATATGCTCGGACCACACTACCTCTAAACTCTCTAAAGATGTCGTGGGAGTGAAGGCAAATAACATTTTGTATCGCAGTATGATCGCAAGGGCACCCATTTGATTCGTCTTCTGTTGTTGCCTGTTTTTCTGATGCCGATTGGGCCGAAAATGCGGATGATCATAAGAGCACCAGTGGCGGTTGCTTTTATATTGAGAATTTTCTCATTTCTTGGTTCAGTAAGAAACAATCCTCCATCTCTCTATCTACTGCTAAGGTCGAGTACATTGCAGCTGGGAGTTGTACTCAAATTTTATGGATGAAACAAATGCTTGAAGATTATGGGATTGATCATGATGTGATCACTCTCCACTGTGATAATACTAGTGCAATTTGCATTTCTGAAAGTCCGGTCCAACACTCTCGCACTAAGCACATAGACATTAGATTTCATTTCATTCGTGAGCTCGTTGAGGACAAAGTGATTACGTTGACCCATATTGACACTGAACTTTAACTAGCCGGTGTTCTTACCAAACCTTTAGACATTGCTCGGTTCGAGTCTCTTCGCAAGTCTATTGGTATGTACACCATTGAGTAGTGTGTGTGTGGATTTCATTTTTTTTGTATATCATTATTTTGTATTTCATTTATTTGTTTTTGTTTCTTATTCTTTCTTTCCGTTCATGCAAGATGATCTTACGATTTATTTCTCACTAGTGAAATTAGTGGATGGGTTGATGCTTCTATTGAGGTGTCTATCATGAACTACATCTGAGCTTTTGTTGTCTGTTCTTGGCAGTTGTTGTGGTTGATTTGTTTGTTATTCATGATTTTCTGCTTGATTTATTTTGTCTCATGACACCTTGTTCTCCCAGTCTCGTGTTTTGCTCAGTTTATATGTTGATGTATACTAAGTGTTTTTTTTTTACCTATTGTATCTCATGTGGTTATGAGTTGCCCTCCTTACTATGCTAGTGGTCACAATACGCACCTAATTAGTGTAAGTTGGCGTATCACTCTGTCGTTATGTGAGATAGCTCCCATTGGTCTGGACACTTTTCTTCATTATTCGTTGTGTATTCTGTCTTGAGACTCCTGATGTGCCCAAAGTGGGTGACACTCTTGGTTGTTTAAAAATCTGTCATTTTTGTGATAAGAAATCTTATGTTCTCAAAGAGTATAGTGAGTTATTATCTGATTGTCTCGTCATCACATTGTGAGAGCTACCCACTGCAAGCCACTTTGACGACCTTGCCGATCGTCTTACCCACGTACGCACTGTGTCTACAAATGTGGTCTTTCGTAGGAGGTAATAGCAACATGTATGACTTGAGTGTTTATGTCCTTAAACCACCTCTGAGCAATGCTTTGGTTAAAGCTGTCACTTCTTAGTATCTGTGTATATTGTTAAACTTGCAACGTTGAGCTGGGAGTTCATTTACTTATGAGATATACTTGTTTGCAGCTAAAATCATAAATGGCTCCATTAATCGATCGCTATGACTGCTTTCGCTTTGAATGTTTCTTCATGCTCTGTGCTCACGGTAGGTAATCTCGGTTATTTTGTAGAAAATCGTCCGCTCATTTTGCCATTTTTCACTACTTGCATCTTGTTGGTAAAAAAAAATATTAAAAATTAAAATTTTATTATCCGGCTACAATGCTACCACATGCTTTTTGTGTCTCACAAAATCTTTTTTGTTTTTTTGTTTCACTTTGCCGCATTGTGGTCGGAAGTTGATTTTCGGTGAATTTTTTCCTTCAATTGTATGTCCTTCTCTCCTCCGCCATCGTGGTATCATTTTTCCCCTGGCATCTCTTGACCATATTGACAGCGCGCTGTGGTTTTGTGACAACGCGTTGTCACTTTGCCTGCTCTTGGTCCAAATTCTCTCTCCTTGACGGCGTGCTACGGATTATTAGCAGCGTGCCGCCATTGTGATGGTCTTCTGGCTCTGTGTTTTTTCGTTTTCTTTTCACCACAGCGTGCCGTCATTTCTGCTGAGTTTACGTGTCAGTTATGATTTCCCTTCCTATTTGATGTTGACAGGCTGGCAGCGCGCCGTCACTAACAGTTCAAATTCCTATGAACCGTTTCAATCCATTTTCTAGCGGGAACAGTTGCTTTCTTAATGACAGTGCGCTGTCATATCCTTCATAGCGCGCCGTCGTTTCTGCCTGCCTCCTTTTTAACAATTTTTTTTCTCTTTTTCCTTTCGTCCTTCCTCTCCCTGCGTTTTCCTCTCTCTCCTCTCTCTCTCTCTCTCTCTCTCTCTCTCTCGTCTCTCGTCTCTCTAGTCTCTCCCATGGCTCCATCCAAGAACAAAAAACAGGCGCTTCCTCTTCCGGTGCCTCGGCTTCGCCCCTCTTTCGTTCGAAAGATGCGGAGAAAATTTTCACTTTTCTTCAAAGTCGACCCTTTGCTACGAAGCGCCACTTCAATCTTAGCTGCCTTACCGAGTACCCTTTCTATGCTAAGATTTTCACTTGCAGTTGGGTCCCGCTCTTCTCTCTTTGTGGTACGGCTTATAAGGAATTAGTTCCATTTTTCTACGCCAACTACGACCCCGATTCCAGTGTCTCCTCTATCGATGAGAAGTGCCTTGTGTCGTATGTATCTGGTGTAAAAATCTCTGTCATCCCCGCGATCATCTCTAAAATTCTCGGCATTCCCATTAGGATCCCCTTAATCCTAATGGGGTTCTTTTCCCTCGTGAGAGGACTTCTCCTGAGGACTCGCCTGAGTTTGTCTGGAAGGACCTTGTTGATCATGTCTGTATATCGCCTGGGCTAAACCCTCAAATTGCCATTCTGGCGAAGTCCCTCAAACAATATTTTTACGTCTTGCGTATACTGATCTTCGGTACCCTCTGGCCGAAGATCGGTAATCTGAATGAGGTTCGACTTTCAAAAATTTATTTTATGTGGTCGATCGACACCGATAGACCTGTCTGTGCATGCACCGTCATTTGGCTGTTGATTCGGGCTCAGTGCATCAAACCGCGAGACCAAGTGTCCATTCCATTCCCCATCATCGTGTCCAAAATCCTGAATTCGTTAATGAGTGTTCCTGCCCATTCTCCCATTACTCTTCAGGGTACTGAATTTTTGCAAACTTATCTCACCACTCTTGAGAACACTTGGAACAGTCATAATGATCCCTCCCGTCTGTCTGCTTCCACGCCGGCTGCATCTTCATCCTCGGCTCGTGATCGTCCTCTCTCTACACCTTGATTTTCAAAATCTCGTTATCTCTCATTTCGACTCCTTCGATTGAGCTCTTCGGGTGGTTTCGGCTGAAGTGAGTGTTGTGCGTTCTTGCGTTAACTCATTTGCATAGGAGTTTGATCAGTGGTGCGCCAACTAGGCCTCGAACGATGGAGATGACGATGTGCCTGATGTGGATGGCTCGGGTGCCGGTGGTGCTGCTTGATCAGGGGAGTATTTCTTTCTTTTCAGTTGACAGTTAGAACTTCTTTTCAATTTGGATATTTTTGGCATGTATTAAACTTGATGGTTGGTTACCTTTATCTCTGTTTCATTTGTTTCCGTGTTGGAGGATGTGTGGATGTGATTAGTTTATTGGTAATAATGCTCTCTATTCCTATTGTTTTCTTTTTGTATGTCTTATTGTGTTTTTTTTGTGGGGGCCATGGTGTCTCTTGGGGTTTGGCCCCCTTTATCAATTCTGACAAAAAGGGGGAGACTGGTTTGTTTATAGAATAAATGTTTTGGATGTACCGTTCTATTTTATATGTTTTGCAGGTGATGAATCAAGACCCATCTTGGCTTAAGATAGGCATAAATTTAGAGGGAGATCATGAGTTCTTGTAACTATTTTCCTATTTGCTTTCTCATGTAGATCATTGTATAGGATTAGTGTGGCTGTTTTGATGTATTGTATTTATCTTTATGTAGACACGATTTTGTCGCAGAATATGACAAAGGGGGAGATTGTAAGAACCTATTTGTCACACTCTACTCCAAATTTCATGTAGATCTCCCTTAGGATTGTTGTATGCCAAGATGGATGAGGTCACCTTGTTGGATCCCGATTATCTGTCACATTATGACCTGCCTTGAAAAAATGTTCTTGAAAAAAGGATACAAATTGGAGGGTTGTGTTGTGGGCTGCCTTTGCAGCCACAACGCGCTATGATATGTATCACAGCGCGCCGTGATATCCATCACAGCGCGTCGTGATCCTCCCGACAGCAAATCCGCTTGATTAACTTTCTTATGGAAAAAGGGCTCTCTTGTATTTTTCCAGTTTTTTAGGGTTTTGGATCTTTAAGTATAAAAGCTAGTTTTTGAAAACAAAGGTTAAGCACGCAAATAAGCTTCTTCTCCTTATGCAAAACCCTAGAGCTTGATCTTCTTCAATCTTTGAATATATTGTGTTTTTTGCAAAAATGATTTTTGATTCAAAGGTTTCCTTCCTTCTTCATCATACTTTACACTTCTTTGCTCAAGAGAGTTTGGATGCTTTTAATCCCCAGAGTTTAGGGTGTGATTGATAGCCATGTGGACTTCAAGGTGGATCGTTGTGGGTGTATCAACGATTGAGGAACACGTACAAATCTGGAAACTATGGAGGCTACTCGTGACGGGTGTTTGGGTTGCATGGGGGTTTAATAGGGCATGTGCATATATCGGTATATCATTCTGAACTCTTTATAATTTATCTTTCCATAGTGGATTTGTTGTGTGGATATTTGTCCCGTAATTTTTCCCAGTGATTGGGTTTTCACGTATTTCTTTGTGTTGTGGTGGTTGTTGGCGTTATTGTGTAATCTCTAGATTAACTAGAACAAATCGAATACTTGATTATTTTCGTAGATCGATGGAATTTCAACTGAATGGGATCAGATCTGATGACGACTCTTCTATACGGTGGGGGATTGCAATATTCCTACATCGGATGGGGAAATGTCAAGAGCCTAGGTTATAAGATGGATGCAGGCCTTACATGTGATGACGCGTTTTGGGTGACGGACTTAAACCCAGAGCCTGACAATATCTTTCAATGTGCGCTCTGATTCATGGACGACTCATTTTGGGTAGATATATGTTCATGCCAAAAACAAAATCGGGGAAGAAACTTATGCCAAAAACTGAACAATGTCGTGGTGTGTGGTCCTAGCGCATTATAGAGGACGATGTCACTACAAAAAATTAAGATTATTAGCTGCAGCCAAAAACTGCCACTATTAACAAAAAAATTACCACTAATATCATTGTCGCTAATAGTCTTAATGACCTTTAATAAATTTTTTTATTAATAACGATAGTTTTTTGCTATAAATTGCTATCACTAATAGTCTTATTTTTTGTAATGTGTTTAATAATGTGGTTATAATGTATTTTCATTCTAGTCATGTAAAATTATCATAACCAATAATAATAGGAACACAACCAAGCCATAGGGCTTTCCACATGTTTATGAATCTATCATCACCAATAATAACCCTATTTTGCTCTAAAGTTTCTTCTTTAGCCCTAATTATACCCTCCCATGCCTAAAAGACATTTTTAGAAGCTATATACGACCAAAGATCTCGTTATCAACATTACTAGACAAGAGTGCAACTACTCTAGAGAGATTTCCGATTGTCAAAACAAAATAGCTTTTACAAACCGGCTAAGTTTCAATTTTCTCTCTTCCTACAACACTAAGGCCTCACTCCTTTAAGAGATGACAAAAAACTTACCAATTACTACTTAGTTGAAGGAATGATGTAAAGAATGTTAAAGAAATTTTGGCCCAATTTGACAACACTTTCTTAAAATGTGTTGTTTCTAAAATATTGCTTGTGATAAAAGTCTATCCTATATTGAAAAAGGTGTTTTGTGAGAAACATCATGAGACAGTTTTTCAACACAACATCATTTTCAGAGCCATAGCAAAGATAGTTTCGATTTTCTTCATGTCTCTATAAGGAAAGGATATCTCTGTTCACACCCACGCGCTCTCTGAAAGGGCCCAGATTCTAGACCTGTCCAAAATCGTTGATTGCTTCGGATTAGATGATGGAGATCGTGTTTCACCCTGATCTTTCACACAATGGATCTTGAGATCATAGCGCACCAATCCGACAGTTATTTATATATTCTATGTGTCAGAAATTCCCAAAAAATGGCCCTAAAATCACGTTTGAGCGTAATGTGTGTCATATGATTGAAGAGCCATTTTTGGAGAATTTGTGAGACATGGAATCAAAACATGACCGTCAGATAGGTGTTCGATGATCTCATGATCCATTTTATAGAAGATCAAAGTAAAACAAGATCTCCATCATCTGATCGAATGATATCAACAATTTTTAAGGGGTTTGGACATAGGCGCTTTGAGAGAACTTGTGGCCGCGGGTACCCATAAGGAAAACAATGTGCTATAATATTATTTTGAAGTCGTTAAGAACAATTTTAATCAATTAATTCTACAATGTAAGAAAGTAGTTAGGACTTTCATTCTTCAAACCCTTTTTGGATGGGTTTAATAAGGGAGTGTGCAAGGACTAAGTCATTCTTAAAAGGCAAAAGTGGAAGACTATGTATTTTATAAAGGGAGTTATTACTTGCACTCAAAAAGTTTGCCCTTGCACCGAATTTAAAGAAAGACTTGATATTTTAGGGACATGTAACATGTGAAAACGCAATCTAGGTCATTTGATTTGAAGTACATGATTTATAGATCTTCAGCACATAAGATAAGAGCAAAACACGATATTTATCATATAATCTCTTGTAATCAACTGTTGAATCAGATAATAGCCTTTGACTATATTTAATCATATGATGAAGATTGTTTTTCGTGCTAATAAGGTTTAGATGGTATTTTTACATAGCAGAGGTTGCTAAACTTACGAGTCTTTCTTTAAATTTGGTGCAAGTGTCAACTTTCGGAGTGCGAGTAATGGCTCCCTTCATGGAAACAGTCCCTTCCCAAGAAAAAATGTAAAAAAATTAGAGCAGTGAGGATTTTTACATGATACTAAGAAGAAGGGAAGAAGCCTCACTAAAGAAAATAAGGTTTTTCTTATTGTTAACTTGAAGACCAGAAAATTAACCAGAAACTAGAGCAAAGTAGGGAAATCATCACAAAGAGTCAGAATTTGCTCAAAGAAAATGAGATGCCTCTACTATTATAATGTGATAAGGGGGAGTTGCACAGATGGGATGAAAAGATTAAATTTTTTAAATGACAAGAATTCCTTTAGAATTATTATCGCTTCATAAAGTTTTCCCAAAACTCCAAAAACTCTCCTCTTTCTCAATTTTTAAAATGACAAAAGTGCCTTTATGGTAAAGGTTCCCTTGGAAATTCAATCTCAAAAATCTATCCCAAACTTTTCTCCTGCTCTAGGCATACCCACCAATCATTTGGACCAGCGTTCAGCAGTGAAATCTGTTAAAAAGCTCTTCCATCTTGGAGTTTCCGGCTTAGAATTATGCACCAAAGTTCAAAATGAGCCAGGATCTGCTCAAAGAAAATGAGATATTTAATTAAAAAATGAAGATGTAATACTAGTAGTACCCTTTTTCGTCATCCATCTAGATTCTCATTCTAATGATAATACCCCAACTAAATTTGAACGCAGTGTTCCAAATGGCCAGCGAAAACCTTTTAAGAAGTTTGCAAAGGTTCAATCCGGAGGTCCAATGCAAATTTGGGCCATTCAAACAGATTGATGAGCTGCAAACCACAGAGTAGAGAAGTCAACACATAGGGAAGTTGTGAGAAGGGATACGAAGGATTGCAAAGTTTTAGAGAGCTTAAAGCTAATCAGAAATCAATGGAGAAATAAAACTCGTAAAATCAACCCCAAATAGATGAAATAAGGCTATGAGGTGACCGTGACCCTATGTCAAAATTCAAGTAGATCAGCCCTGGAAAACTACGCTAATTCAGGCCAAGTAATTGAAATAAAGGCATCAACTTAACACCTGATTATCAAACAACCAGGTCTGTAAGGACCCGACCTGATTTGTAAGTACTCCATTTTGTACGAACCCGACCTGATTTGTAAGGACCCGATTTGTACGAATCCGACCAAACTCGATTCTGCATGAGATCATTTATTTAATGGTCGATATTAAAGTACATTAAACGGGTAGTTCACGTCCACTAATAAGCGTGACGTTTTTACAAGGCATAAAAATGTGTTACAACCCATTGACTTTAGTAGATCTGACCATAGAGATTAATTTTGAGCATGTGTGTCATGTGACACTACGACCCATTTGATGGGCTCTGTACTATGTGATCGGATCAGTAAGCACAAACTAACTGTCTGATGGTAAGACTATGCTCTCAGGATCCGTTGTATGAAAGATTGAAATGAAATTAGATCATCATCATGTGATTAAGGGAAGTCACCATATGTCATACATGAGTTTCTGCTAATATATTGATTGGCGCCACTAGTGAGACCTAATCCATTGACCCATTTAATGTGGAGTTGCATTAAAACATAATAATATAATAGTCTATCTAACAGAATATAATATAATAACATAACTTCTAATATAATATAATACTCTATACTATCTAATATAATATACTATATCCTAGAAGCTTCTGGACGAGTCTAGGAGGCTGAGACGTTAGGTCTCGTGTGTGTGGGGTCGGTTTGGAAAGGCAAGACAAAAACAAAAGAAACAAAAAGAAAAAAGAATTAGAGAAAGAGAGTCAGAGAAAGGGAGAAAAGAAAGAAAGAAAGAAAGAGAGAAAGAGACCGTTTACGACGATGGCGGACCCTATAGCTGCTCGTTTCTTGTGAAGCAAGTACTTACTCTAATACATCTTGTTTAAACCCCAATTCAGACTGTCAATATATTGATTTATTGGTTAGAACTTGACATTTGTTAGAAATTTGACTATGTTATATCGTGTATATTTTTATTGTACATCTACGTGTCACTGAGTAAGTGAAAATCTATGCCTGTATTACGTGACATATGAGTATGCAGCTCTAAATTGTAGCTTGAATATGAGATTTTAATACTTGTAGTAGTAATGAAACCTGAAAATCAAAAGCAATAATGCGATTTATAGATTCATTGAAGTATTAAAATTAGATTTATGTGCTGATGGCTGGAATGATGTGTTAATAATATTGTACCCTCTGAGAAGCATATGAAGAGCTTCATATGGTCTGATATGTTAGTTTTATGAACACTATATAATCGAAAATCAGCTACACCTGACAGTGTAAATAGTTGTTATATGAATTGGTGACACCTGAAAGTGTAGTATAAAAATTTGGTAACTTAATATGTTATACTGGTTACACATGTTTGTGTAAAAATTGGTAACTGAATATGTTATACCGATTACACTTGTTTGTGTCATAATTTGATACTGAATATGTTATACCGGTTACACCTGTTTATGTAAAAATTTGATAACTGAATATGTTATATTGGTTACACATGATTGTGTACAAATGTGGTAACTGCATATTGTATATCGATTACACCTGATTGTGTAAAAATTTGGTGATTGAATATGTCATACCCATTACACTTAACTGTGTAAACATTTGATAACTAATTACATTATACATGTACACCTGATTGTGTAGATATTTGCTAACTGAATATGTACTGTGGTAAACTTGCATGTGTAACGTGTATAAATTGCATGTGTTATAAGTGGTTAGATCTGTTTTAAGACCGATGGAGTTTTGAGACATAAATTTATGTGTTCTGATATTTCTACACCGGATTTGAATATCATAATATCTAAAAGGCAATGAAATGATACCTCTGAGTCCATAGTGGACAATTGTAAGGTCGTGGCCAGGTCGTAAATATGATATTTGCTCTATTATCTATTATCTATTATTTGATCTCAACTAACAGTTGAGTTGAGGAAAGCACTTGGTATTCATGCGATTAACTATAAAATAATTCCCAATAACGATAAGTTTGTTGTGGTAGTTTAAGTATAAAATTTTAAGTTATTTATATGATCTGAAATTATCTGTTTGATCTAGAATTAATTGTCTGACTTATCTGTATGGTCTGGGAAATGTTAATACCAACCTAAGTTCAGTGAAAATATCAGACTGTAAAGTATAGTGATACATAAAATCCGAAATGTTGTTGTTAGTGGTAATTCTGTTATCTGATCTGAATCTGTTATCTGTTATCTGTGCTCTGGGAATTCTGTTAATTGCTCTAAATTTATTATCTGATCTTTGAGAAAAGCACCATATAGTACCCTGTAGTTGACGATACTGAATTCGTATCTGTGTGTGATGTTGATAACCTGTGTACAAGATTAATTTTCAACCACATGCAATCATAATTACAATTGAATTATTTGATAATTTGAAATTATCAACAGGTTAGTGGTTTAGTCAATATATATTAGAATTGTTACCTCCAGAGAGTGTAGATTAGCTCTTACGGTGGTTTAACCACCCTGCAAGTTACGAAAAAAGGCTTAAAAAATGATCAGTTAGTGGAGTTTCAACAATGTTATCTAGGGTAGATCTTTATGTCTGATACGTAGTGATTAGTTTAATGTATTAAAGTAGTATAACTTATTAAGAAAGTGAAAAGTTTCTTTAATTATCATAAATCTAATTATCTGAATATCTAGTTTTGACCCTTAATTCGAAATTTTTATTCAGATGTAATATTTTCTTCTGATCTGTCTGAATCACGACTCGAGATCCAAGTACATGAATTTTGAGTCATGACAAAAGGAATATACCAGTAGAAGGATTCGAACTAGGCAATATGCTTAGCAAATAAAGAAAAATACTAGTAGAAGGGTCAACCATTGGCAATTAGCTTATCAAGTGGAGAGACCTAATAAATCAACACCGGCCATTCAACAGCCGGCAATATTTAGACCAATGGGCAGTGGGTGCAGTGGCCGAGACCGTGCGTCAAGAAGCGGAGGTTCTGATTTCAAATCACACCCCTTGTTGGTCAATCATAGAGATTTATCCCTACTGACTGGTACGTGTGATGTGCAGGTTGCACGTACTAAGGGACTTAGTCGGTACTCTAAAAGGCCGGCTGCCCGATTATCACAGGAAAAAAAAAAAAAAAAGTGGACAGTATTATTTAAAGGTCAGTTGGGAAAAAAAAAAAAAAAAAGAATTAGGTGAGATAAATGGTGCTGCCACTAAGGATATCGGATGCTATTACAGCACCTGAAGTCAGATTATGAGATAAAACAATAATCATGAAGTGGGACAAATAGTTGACAATAAATATCATAGGATTCCCCTGCTTATGAAATATTTATCTCGCAACAGCGCCAATTTATCTAACCTGACCCTAATACTTCAATCCTACGGAACTTGTGTTTACTTAACAAGGACAAATCATAAAAAACCCCGGCTTGTAGCCCTAGTTGAAATGTCGGCATGTTTAAAGCCTTGGATAATGATACCTTAGTTCCTTCAAACATAGCAAATTTTTTGCCTTGATTATTTATCATGGTTTTAAAATATCACCCACCAAGTCATCGCAAACTAATTGGTAATACAAGTTACAATTTCACCTCGCCCGATATGTGAAATCTCATCTCGGTATCGGAGATGGATGAGAATTAATATGACTTTAAAACGCATCGCTTACTCGGTCACACATTTTGAGCATAAAATTGAATTGCTATGGTTATCTAAAAAGACAAGTTGCAATGCACATGAGCCAAAAAATGAATTACAGAAAACTTTGGTGTTCTGAGGTTGAACTACCAAAATGATGAACAGATTACATTGAGCAGCAGAGCTTTGAATCAATGGATGTTAAACATATGCTGAAAGCTTGGTAACCCGTCAACGGGAATCTGCGCAGCATATACAGAAATAAATTATTATTATTATTATTATTACTTATTCCCCTTAAAATTCAATGTAAACAATTAACTTAGGAGTCTGAAGTTACCTATAATCCATCAGATAATTTGATTTGCCTACCCTCCCAAGCTGCAATATTGGCTGCCTTCCGTTCTCCTATACGACCATTACAAAATTGTATAAGATCAGCAGTGTAGATGGTGTGCAACAGAGCAAGCTCCACGTTGAACTAAGTTGCATTCAATTTTGTAATCACAACATCGTGCTATTATTTTATCTCTTCGTATGCCGCCTTGATCTCACCATTCAAATTTTTTTCATCGTCTCGCTAGAAAGATCTCACAAAGGAGCACTTGGAAAGTGATCACTCTAATTTGAATATGGTAGGTAGTATTATCATCATCTATGATTGTACATAAATTTCAAGATAATGAAGAACGGTTGATAAAGAATTATAGCAATACCTCCATCACCAATTGGAAATTCTTCACGGAAGATTGAATCTTAAGTCCTGTTCTTCCCCTTTCTCTGAAGTCTAATTCATATCTCTTAGAAATCTGGAGTGGCCATAAGTCAAGAAGCACCCATACAAGGAAAGAAAAATTAGTCTAACTCGAATCTTTAGATAGAAAGCAATCTTGAAGTTGACTTTTATGTCAATACCATCATCTAGGCACCACAAATTTACAAAAACGTTCACATTTTCACTTATGAGGTACCAACAAGATCCTCCTAATAAACCAATTGGAAGTTCAAACTCGTGTTATGAGATATATAGTTGGCTGTAAAAGTTAATTGATGTGACATGCAGCCAATGGTAGCCCAAGTCATGGCTTATGTCCCATGACACCATATATATATATATATATGGAAAAGACAAGCCATGGATATACTTACACTATTGTAATATGGAACCTTAGAGAATAGCTGATGAGTTTTGTTCATTTTGTCCTCCCAATCTTTGGGTAGTCCATTTACATGTTGAATCTACAGTATTAAAGATGTCAATGAGCACTTAATAATTTCACGATTTTAACAAACAGATTAAACTCTTATGATGTATATTATTCACCTGAGCTGTGTTCTTTAACTGCATTGATTGGTGTTTGGGTATCCATGCCCTCATGCTTCTGAAACTTCCAGTCAAGGTGGTTACAGTTGGCGTAAACCTGCATCCATATATAGTACTAATGGACAAAATTCCCAAAACAGAAAAGAAAAAATAATCTCGAGTCATGAAGAAGAAAAGCTTACGCTACGACAGCAAGGAGTCGCTTAGATTGTTTCTTTAAGGAATCATGGGGCTTTCCCTGCAATCAATAAGAGTTTTCTATAGCATTACAAAGAGAAATTTCAGCTACCATTTCTATAGATAAGAAAATTTGAGAACTCTTGGACTACATCTTTACCAAAATAGGTACGATATAGAATAGGAGCCACCATTTGCACATGGAATCTGGGTCTCTTCAAGGAAAATGTTCAGCTTTTCGTGTGCAAAGGAAGAGTTTCTGTGTGCAAGTAGAGGCACCCTTTTGGAAAATATTACCAAAACAAGGATCAGGGGCCATTGCTTGGTGCAATAGTAAGAGGCTTGGGCCCTCACGCATGAAGACTCGGGTTCGAGCCTGGAGAGCAGCCTCTTTGTGTGTAAAAAATCAATGGTTAGGTCTGTATCCCATCCACCCCTCCCAGCACCAGTATGCACCAGGTAAGCATTGGGTAATGGCCTTACCAGAACAGGAATCCAGGTACCTGACTTGGTAAATATTATTTACCAAAACAGGATCATTTCCATATTTTATTAAATATTTAAAATCTCCTACTTTGGTGATATTTTCGTTTTTGCTTATCACAAAAAATTTAGTCTGACATTTTAGAAATGATTTCTATATCAATATTATAGACAAGAAGTTCAACCTGATCCCATATGCTGTATCGTGATCCCATGAGATTGGCCGTTATAGTCCCCAAAAAATTCTCATCTGAACTACGCAATATCCCCTTTGCATTCTTCGCGATGATGAATTCAGTCCGCCCATTGCATCGCCGATGCCTAGCAACAGCTAATTTCCTATCTTGTCGTCCTTGACCCTCCTGTTTTACAATCCAGGGAGGGACAGAGAGAGAGAGAGAGTATTAGTTTCAAATTGGAGTTCAGTAGTACAATTTAGTTAGTTAGAGTGAACAACTTTTCTGCAGCAAAACTGATCATCTGTTCAACAATTAAGAACTCTAGTAATCTAATACAATTAAGAAGCACTAGTAAAAGTTTGTTCTTATTTTCAGAGAGCTTTGTTTCTCTCCACTAAAAAAAAAAGAAATTTGACTAGGCTATCAGTAATCTTTAAAACAAAGAGGCAAACCAAAGATTCTTACTTCTGACAACATTGATTGACAAGTTGATATTAGGTACCCGACCTGAGCGCCAACAACAGCACTCAGATTAATCTCCTAACATCAACATTCGGTTATATGAAGATGTTCTTGAGCGCCATATCATTGAAAAGTCAGAAGTGAACTTGCACTGATTTGTGTGCTCATAAATAACTGGGCCTTTCCTGGACTTGACCATTTGATAAGAAACAGTTGGAAACTTATAATGGCCGTTATAGAAACCATGAATAAAATATACCACCAACTGTTTCCTTCAGTGAGGAACCCTTCCTTTGTCTTGCAATAATAGGCTTCACTTCGGACAATTTTGTCTATAAATAAATTATGTCCCAATTTAAGTGAAGAAGGGAGGGTAACTTAATGAGTTGCCGTTCGGTATCCGGCCCTAGTGCCAGCAAGGGCACTAAAGTCAATCTCCTTATCAAATGGTCAAGTCTCAGGAAGTGCCCAGTTATTTATGAGCATGCAGATCAGTGAAAGTACACTGACCTTTCAAGTATGCGAAGCTCAACGATATATGCGCGACAATGGGAGATGAGTGCCATTGTTGGCGCTCGGTTGTGTATCTATTACCAACTCTAACTTAATAGCCTCCCAAAATATTCTTCGTATTCGTCATAAAGGATTAACCATATTAGAAGTCTTTGGCCCAAAAGAAGGAGTTGCTACAATACATGCACTAGAAATAAAAAGGAGAGTGTGAGAGAGTTTAGCGCTAGAGGGAAGTAGTCATAAAAGACATGATAGGGAAGTCCCAGTGTTTAGCCCTAAACAAAAATGAGAGAATAAAATAGAACTAGCTAACCCAATACCGAATAGATAGGACAAGGCAATAAAGATGATGATGGTGATGGTGGTGGTGGTGGTGATTGCTGATTAGATCATTTGAAAATCTTTTGGCCATATTTGGACACTGCAAATTTGAAAATCACCCAAAGAAGGATTACCCAATATCCAATGAGAAGAAAACAGTTCCTACCTAGAATCAAATCATTTCATTCAAGAACAAGGGAAATTCATACCAAATGACCCACCTGCTCATGTTATGCGGGTTAACCTCCGATCAACCCAATTTGCACATTAATGTGAAAAATAATGCAAGACTACTTAATCCAAACACCTCAAACAATATTTACTAAACATAAAAGGGTTTTGTTGAATTATGAAATGATTCTAGCTAGGATCTGTTTCCATCTCATTCAAGATATTGGGTGGTAAATAAAATTACCTGTTTTGACACTGCCAAATGAAAATCGCCTAATTCATACCCACCCAACATCTTAAATTAGATGGAAACAGATCCTAGCTAGAATCATTTCATTCAAGAAGTACGGAAAATTCATATCAAATGACCTACCCAGCCGTGAGTCGTGGGCTAACCACCCGGCCCACCACCCTAATTTGCGCATTAGTGTGAAGATTAATGCAAGACTACTTAATCCAAACACTTCAAACAGTAATTCTTAACAAAACTTACAAAGGAGAAAACTAAACTCGTGAAAATAAATTAAAAACTATGGCAAAATCTCTCTAGGTGGCCTTAAAATAAACTAAGAAATCAGATAATATATCAGTGCAGCAGAGATCTTACATTGGTGTAAAGAGAATAAAGAGAAGTTCCATTTAACCCTTCTGATGCTTCCTTCACTATAATGCAAGTACACCTCCCAATGTCCAAAGGAAGAGGCCTACACAACAAAGACCTGGAAAAACCACCTCAATATTAATTAAACATCCCAAGCATAAATGCAGATAGATACAAAGTGGGTTGTGCCACTAGAGTTGGTATTACATACCCGACCAGAGAGCTAGCGTTGGTACTCAGGTCAATCTCCTTCTGTCCAAATGGACAAGACTCAGGAGCCTCGTAACTATTTATGAGCACACAAATAGGTGAAATTTCAATTTTGACCTTTTTCCAAGGTTGGAGGTTTTAGATGAACCCGAGCACCGTCGCTGGCGCACAGACCGGGCACCTTATCCCAAGTGAATGCCACTAGATTTATTGTCCACAGCACACCCCAATACTGAAAGTTTTGCCTCATCTTTACCAGCAAATGATGCACATGCCGGTCGATCTCAGCCCTTCTAATTGATATGTGCCACATCTCATATGGGTCATACTCAGAAAATTGGATCCGTCCTCATTGTCCAATCAAATGACTCTGATGGACCTTTTCCAGGACTTCCTAGTTCCTACTGATGCGACCGCTAGGAACATCATAATCAGGGATTTAAGGCCCTATATATATATATATATATATATATATATATATATATATATATATATATATATATATATATATATATATCAGCATGTCGGTTGGGTTTCAAAATTAAAGATATGGGCCAAATTAAAGATATGGGCCACTAGATTAATAGGGTGATGGAGCAAAGCAGTTGCCTAATTCAAAATCACAGATATACCTATTTGGTAGAGTGGACCAAGAAGAAGCAGGGGCAGATTCTGAATCAGAATAGTCCCAAACATTTGCAGGTTTCGATTTCTCAGCTATCAATGGGTCGCGAAGCGCCAACCCCAAAGTTGAATCCGGCTCGTTCAACTGTATGCATAGTTGTAAAGAAGAGGACTTCAATATCCTGTTGTGACTCAATGGTGTTGAAGAGAATTGTTTGCTTCCTTGAAATCTTTTCTCCTTCAGAGAAGAACCATTGTTGGGTTCAGCATTTTCTTTGTCGTAGATGGCGGCAACTGGGTTACGGCATAATCGAAAGCCGAGATTGCCACTGCGATCGCTTTCACTGCTGCTTCTGTTGTGTCTAATTTCGTTAAGGGGGTTCACATACAGGGATTTGTAAGAAGATTGGCGAGAAACTAAGGATGGTTTCTTGAAACCAGTCATGGCAATGAGAGAAAAATAGAGAAAAGGGGACTTTAAGGTGAGTTCTTAAATTAGAAGGGTCTTCTTTTGTTGGGCTTTTGGAGTTGTTAGATTTAAAGGGTTTGAATTGAATGCTGTGTTCCAGCTGTTTGGGGAAACTAAAATCTAGTAGTTTGCAGACTTTATTGGTGGATGAGGTATGTTTTTACTAGTACTTCTTCTGTCTCCGGTTTCAGTGCAAAAAATTCAAATTTGAATCACTTAGGGAGAAGTGTAATGTGTGGTTAACGGTCACTTTTCTCGAATTTGTGAAAAAGAAATTTCTGTTAATACTTTTTTAATAATGAGTATGTCGGGCGTGGAGCGGGAAAAGAATTTGAATCTTTTCCACTTTCTTTTTTCTTTTCGAAATAGGGAGAAAAAAAAAGGTCGATATCTTGGTGCAAACCTACGCTTAAAAGTTAAAACCATTATTTGCTTTAACTCACGGAGGTCGTTTTTGGCTCCCTTCTTATACAAAAGAGATCTTGTCATCGTGTCACACTTATACACTCAGTTTCCGATTCCACGTGGCAAAGACCTCAAAAATACAACCCTAAATTCACATTTGAGCATGATTTGTGCAATGTGAATATAGGTTATTTTTTGACATTTGTGCCATGTGAAATTGAAAAATGATCGTCGATAAATGCACCATCATCTCAAAATCTTTTAGATTGGAGCAAAAAAAAATCTTCTATCATTTGCTTTAAAGCAATCAATGATTAATAGTTTTTAACATAAGCGCCCAACAAGATTCAGTGGGTGCCTTTAAAGGGACCTTTTCAAATGTTTTTTTCGCAAATCCTAATTTGAATGTATAGAAACATAAAAAGATTACCTTATGTTATCAACAAAAAGAGTACCTTAAATCCACCCACCAAATCTTTGAGTTCACTCACACTGTAGTTGACTCAAATGATGGAGATTGTTTATCCTCCCAATCAAGGATCAAAATTTCAGGTTTAATTTTGGTTTCGGAGGGGACCAAAACCGAAATTTCAGCCGAAATTCAAAATTTCGGCTGAAAATTTGAATTTCGGCCGAAATTTCAGCCGATAATTTCAATCCCATACAAAAAATGACCGAAATTTCGGTCCCATATTATCGTGTCGATGGGGACCAAAACCGATAATTTCAGCCGAAATTTTGATCCTTGAGATCATAGGCGGACCATCAGGCAGCCGGTGTTCTATTTAATTTTGTATACACCCAAAAACCTGACCTTAAAATCAATTTTGAGCGTACACGTGATGTTAAGGTCACTTTTCGGAGAAGTGCGACACGAGAAATACTAACCTTCTTATAGTACGCCCATGATCTCAAGATCCATTGGGTGACAGAAATGATCTCCATGGTCTGATTCAATGTAATCAATGTGTTTCGGCATGGGTGAACTCAAAGATTGGGTGGGTGGGTGGGTGGGTGGATTTAAAGGTATTGAAGATAAAATCATGGTGGAATTTAGTAATTACGGGGAAATCGTGCTCGTTAAAAATCAACTATCTTTTTTTTTTTTTTTTTGATAACCTGAGTATCCGGGCCTCTTAGAGCACCCGCCTAATCCAAGTAGCACATGCGCACTCCAAATTCGACACATGCCGGGTCAGCACAAGATATAAATTCCTAGGGTGGCCTCAAGGGGGGGATGGGATTCGAACTCAGGTCTCCTACTTTTGGAAGCAGGTACCTGGCCAGCCCACCTAACCCCTTGAGGTTAAATCAACTATCGCATATCATGATGAAGGTAGAAGAATAAGATTTTTAGGCCTTGTTTGGCTATGTAGGTTTTTCTTTTTTTTCATGTAAAAATTGTTTTTTCTGGAGATAAAATTAAAAAAACTCGTATTAAATTTCGAGCAAAATATCTACTTAAAAATTATTTGTATGGGGTAAAACAGAGATACCTTGTTTACAACCAAAGATTCTTCCTTCTCAATCCAGGTTTCACATGCTTAAACCTTTGATTGCATTGAATCTCACAATGGAGTCACATGGTTCTAGGATTACTGTTCGAGATTTTTTATGTTAAATCAAAATCTGAAGGTCTGATGATAGATCAATTGTGTCAAAGATTGGGCCGAAAAAAGATCTCTATGGTCTGATCCAAAGAAGTCAATGATTTAACTACCTGAAACCCAAGTTGAGAGAGATGAATTTGGATTAAAAATAAAGGCATCTTTTTAAATAATGATGGCCAACAATTCAAAAAGATGTTGGATTGGGTGGTTTGCATCGTCTTATAGGTGGATTCTTTAAGTGAGATATGTTCTAATGATGGATAATATATTAGATTGTTTAGATCGACAACAGATATGCACCCCATGGTATAACCGTGAAAAGTATTTTAATCAAGGTGTCAAATTCGGTATCGGTATCGGTATCGGGTATCCGTCCATGGAGGACTATGGACGGACCGACACGAATTGACCGATACCGATTTGTATCGGTACGTTTAAAAAAAAAAACTAATTAAGAAAATAGAGTTATCGGCCGATATGTATCAGCCGATACCGATACTAATACCCGAGTTGATACCTGATATGTATCAGCGCCGATACGTATCGGTTTGCCAAAAAATCGATACATATTGATATCGGCCGACATCTAATACCATGATTTTCATAGTGTGAGACCAAAAACTATTTTAATAGTGTGTGATAAAACATGTATTTAAATGTACCATAATGAAATTTTGCAACTTCTATAAGCAAACGGAAATGGGATGAAAAAAGAAAATTTACATTGACTGGTTTTTTAAGAATTTTTTTGTTTCCCCTTAAGTGTGGAAGTAGAAAAAAAAAAAACCTTTCCAATGGGCTTTGGAAAACAAGGCGAAAAATTGTAGTACAAATAAATTGCAATTGGGAAAGGGGAGCCATTACTTGCACACGCTTTTCACATGATTGCACCGGATCGCACCAAATTTAAAAGAAAGACTTACAAGTTTGACAACCTCTACTATGTGAAAACACCATCTAAGCCATTTGATTTGATGGCTATGATTTAAAGATATCAATCCCAAAAGATGAGAACAAAATATAATTTTCATCATTTGAATAAATGGAGTCAAAGACTATTATATAATTCAACAATTGATTTCAACAAATCCAATGACAAGTATTGTGTCTTGCTCCAATTTTATGCACCAGAGATTTATTGATCATGAACTTCAAGTGAGCCGGCCCATATTGCATTTTTACATATCACATGTCCCTAAAATACTAAGTCTTTCTTTAAATTTGGTGCAATCACTTGGAAAACGTGTGCAAGTAATGGCTCCCTTGGGAAAATATCTCGGTTTAGGATGGAGAGTTTGAATAAGAGTACCTTTATTTACAAGCCAAGATCCATCCTTCACAAGTTGAGTTTCATCTACTTATTGTTGAAAATCAACCCCAGCCCATTACAAAGTCCAATCTATGTCCAAGGAAAGTAGAAGCCCAATCCATTTATCTAAACTTAAGACAATGGAAGCTTCCCAACAAATGTGAGAGGCTCTAAGGAAGACTCTAGAAATCTAGAGAAAAGTCATAGGAAGAGTGTAAAAAAGGAAAGAATGGAAAAGCTTCTAGAGGAAAGAAAGCATATGGGAGGACTCTAAGGAAGATTCTAAAAACCTAAAAGAAAGTCCTAGGAAGAGTGTAGAAAAGGGAAGGATGGAGAAGCTTCTAGAGGAAACTCTAGAACATTCCCAACCATTGGATGAATGACACATGGACCAATCTTACACCGTCCATTGTACACTTTGTAAACTATAAATAGGGTAGAGGTCCTCATTTGCAAGGCACCTCACATAGTCTTTGTATTCTTAGTTTAAGTGTGAGTTGTGAGTTTTCTTTTGAGTGTTTGCATTTCTCTTCAAATTGTGAGTGATCTTTGGAAAGTGTTGTAGTGTCTTTTATTATGGGTATAATACAAGTAATTTATTTACTTGTTTGGGTCTAATATTAGTAAGATTAGAGTTGTGTACTCTAAATTTTACTCAACAATTGGTATCAGAGCGGGATGGTCAGGGATCGTTCTTAGTAGATTTATCCTGAGTCGTGAGGAGTTTGGTACTCTACAAGTTTGTTAGTCAAGTTTGTTCGGTATAGTCGAAGTCTTGCCAGCACGATGGATGACTTGTAAGTAGTTGGAGGAATCAAGAAGCTCAACAACAAAAACTATAATACATCGGCAACATATATGGAGTCTTACTGATGTGATTTTTTAATGCATGTTTTACTCGCAAGTGCACGAATCGGTTTGTATATAATGGGTGCGGAGTACGAGATCGTTCCCACGAGGACTAATGTTGAAATACCTAAAAGAGACAAGCAATTCTAGAAATCTATTAAGATCTAACAGTATTCTACCAGTTTTATGATTTAAGTGGTTGATGAGATGGTAATTAATGACTACAAACTAAAATTCAATTGATGATTCACAAATAAAAGTAAAGATGATGATAAAGATGAAGATACTAAATCCTCCCATCTTTGGTCCGTTCTTCCTATAATATAAATCTAAGGATTAACTTATGAGATACTTCATTGGTAACAAACACTTTTTATGGAAGATCAATGGTCAACACCCTAATAGGTTCCATGTTGCATCCCTGCAATTAGGACTTAGATGATTTTCATATATAGATCTGGGATCAAGGGTACGGCTAGACACGCATGATCTCAGGTTCAAATAAAAACCATCCCTAAAGTGGGTGAAAATTCCAACAAGAATACCACTTACAAATCAAATCAAGGGCATGGTTTCAAGCACACTTTATTGATTAGGGATTATTTAAGATAGAATTACCATTCTGAGAACCAAGATCAGGGCATGGCTCAAGACACTCGATCGAACATAATCATAATTAAATCCACTGAAAACACAAAGGCCATAACAATGATAGGGTAAAATTACCGTCACCGATCTGAGATCCCGGGCATGGCTCGGCACACGCGATCCCGGTTAGTGGCGGGGATTTCATCCATTCATGATAGCACAACATCCATAAAAATAAAATCTCATATTTTAATCCCTAATTTATATTATTAAAAGTACATCCCTCGGATGGGAATCATTAGATCCCCATCCCTATAAATTTAGCCACACATATTGTAAGTAAATGACATAAATAAATAAAGACGGGAAAATAACATTAATTAAAATTACCTCAAACTTCAAACGGATGATAATCTTCAGAAACGAAATAAATGCAGGAAATAAACTTTGAACAAAATTTATAAACTGAATACTGAAAAATTAAAGAACAAAGCTCTCAAAAAGAAATAATAAAACTTCCTATTTCTATGAAAAATAACGGCTAAAAACTAAGAACACTAAAAACTAAAACTAATTCCTAAAATTAATTCTATTTCTAAAAAGATCTCTAATCTACTCTCTACTCTACTCTACCATTACTCCTTTTTCCCGAAGTGTTTGAGTCTTTAAATAGATTCCGTCGCGCAAAGGTTTCCCAGGCCGAGTTTTTAGGGTCGACTAATCGACTCATGACCCTCGATGCATCGAGCCGACAAAACTTCCACAAAATCACGTTTCTAGTGTCAGAATCGTGTCAGACTACTATTCCTGCTCGATTAATCGACCTGTAGGGTCGATGCATCGACCCCAGAAATCCGTGAAAATCAGCATTTCTTGTGGTTCAGACACTGCTTCAGTATTTCGGCCATAACTTTCTGTCCCGAACTCGGATTGAGACGATTCTTGCGCCGTTGGAAAGCTGACGAAAAGATCTACAACTTTCATGTTTTGACAATTTTGTAATTCGGCCGTCTTGAAGGTCCAAATTTAGCCGCAAGTCGCACCAAGTTCTTGATTACCCGAAATTGCAGTGTTTTGGCATTATATTCAGGATTCTTGCACTGTTTTCTATACTTGGCTCATATTTACCTGAAATACTTCAAATCTAATAAATCTTATCAGATAGCCTTCATCGGACAGCTAAATATAGGTATTTAGGGGCGAAATATCCTCATTTTTCAGTACTCATCATACCCCCAAACCTACACTTTGCTAGTCCTCGAGCAAAGCAACTAAAGAAAATAAATAGGGAACACGATTGCACTTAGCATGTGCAACAAGCCTTTAAACCCCTAGGTGATCCTAGTGGAGGAGTTGTGTCTCCTGAGGGTTTACAGTGAAGTTACCCACAAACTTCAATATATTTTTGAAATCATCGATAAAATTGAGTTTTCAAAATATGATTTTGATAACATATATACCCTTCAAAAACAAAAATCATTAATCAATTCAACATGCTAATTCTCAAAAACAACAATGTTATACTAATCATACTAATATCCATTCAAATTAGTCTAATGCTCAAATCGTTAGATAGCTCATCCATTCATGCCTAAACGTGAAGTGCATAACCAAACCAAAATTCATTCATCTCAGAACTAATTCAAACGGAAAACCGTTGGATCTGTTGTTTTGACTCAATCCTCACTTTAAGTATACTCTCAAAATATAAAGACATCGATAGTGGATAAATTTTCACACATATGTGAGAGGTCAATACAAAGCAAATAAAAAGGTCTCATGATAAATGAAACACGATGCAATCAATGAATAAAATAAATCTCATAAGAAGATACTTGTATATCCTAAGCATGTCATATCAAGTGTCATAAGTATCACATATTTAGCGATTACTAATGCAAGATCGATCACGAAGGTCTTTTAGGGTTGTAATGGGGCTCGGAAAGGTAAGAAAGAATTGGAAGTTTGGATTCAAAGTTTGAGAAATTGGAAAAGAAACAACTTTTTTCTATTTCTCTTCTTTTCTACTCTCTCACTATTTTTCTCAATTTTTTTCTATTTTTCTCAACTCACTTTTTCTTTTGAATTTCCTTTTCTTGAAGCACCTCAGATTTTTCATTACTTTTCACAATTTTCTTTTTCTTTTTCTCTCCCTTTTTTTTCTTTTTATTTTTGCCATACACTCTCAGTAAACACCACAACTCAGTATCTCCACTTACTCTCTTTTCGCTCACTCTCATCCTCGTTCCTAATTTCTCGAAATAAGAAGGTAAAGTGAATTTTGAGAAATGGTGAAGGGTTAAAGGTTAACGTGGCTTATCAAAGAATGTATAAAGGTAAATTTTCAATAGGCTCAACTAGAAAGATAAATTTATTTGAGGTGGGACATTTTAAGCACAAACGAGCCAAAGATGGCCTTCAATCATATCCTTAAAAGATAGTAACTTTGCCTATTTGTCTTGAGTAGATATACAGTACATTCTAACATAATGATATAAATTTGATTTCATGCAAAGTCACAAGTCAAAATAAAGTGTATGAGATAATGCAAAATAAGTCGTATTCAAAGAAAACTCCGAGTTTATATATTCACTCATCAATGACGGGAAATTAGCTCTAAAGCTCATTGGTTTTAGTCTCCACTAAGATCCTAAGATTCAACATTCAAAACAGTTCATCGATTTCTAAGTCTTAGCTTGGAATCAGTGTAAAAAGTCTAAGCATGAATATCAAAATTATCCACACATATCACATTAAGCTTCATCATCTTAGATACAAGTAATCAAAATATGACACTATTATTCTCAAAATTAAATTCACATGCATCATCAACTAAAGTTTGAAAACAATCGTAAAATAATGTGCATGATGACTTCAAAATTTATTTTTTTTTTCTCTTTTCTCAAATAACACAAATAAATGACGTAAAATAATTAACCATACCCCCAAACCTAAAGATGACAATGTCCTCATTGACTGAAAGAAGTAGCGCACCCCCAAACCTGTTTGAAAAAAGTACCTCAACACAAAGATCAGGTGCAGAGAATAATTGTATCAAATCGGAACATTACAAAAAATATATTGAAGGGAATATGGTTACACTATTTAGGGAAAGAAAAACAACCTAAACTAAACTAAACAAAACAAAATAAAAATGAAAGAAAAAAAACTAATAAAGCCTAAATCCTAAATCCTAAACTAAACATGAATCCAACTCTGTTAATCATTGGCAGGCGGACCCATCCACCTCGGGCCACTTAAATTGATATTCTTAGGCACAGGGAACAAATTCTCCCAAAGATCAAGGGGAAATTGATGAGACACCGCCGATTGTATGGATGGAGGTGGGGAGGCGAAAGTAGGAGATGAAGATGGGGGAGACGGTGACGGCATCACATCAAT
This sequence comes from Chloranthus sessilifolius, assembly GCA_021018995.1. NCBI lineage: Eukaryota > Viridiplantae > Streptophyta > Magnoliopsida > Chloranthales > Chloranthaceae > Chloranthus > Chloranthus sessilifolius. The sequence continues at coordinate 22,343,036 of CM037597.1, read as the reverse complement.
TATCTCGATATCAGTATCAACGCACAGTGTAGGAGATTTGGAGCGATTTACCTTTTTACGAGATGGTTCTCCCCAGGAAGGAATGATCATCGGATCAAGGTCGATGATATCAACATTATTCGGCACAAAAGGGACCGTCCGATGAGAGCGGCGCTCCCGCTTTTTAGCAGTCTCCTCCATCTTTGATAATCGGGCTCTGGTAAGATATAATCGTCGGGCCATAAGAAAGATTGTGCAGAGTTAATGAAAAGTGAGCCTAAAGGTGAATATAAAGGGAAAAATATAGAGTTGGAGTAGGAGTGGAAAGAGGTGTCCTGCAGAAAAGAAACAATGAAAAGTGTGGCAGTACGTCCAAGGGAGTCCATATACGTGAAAAAAAAAAGACAAATTAGAGTTCCAATTGGAGTGCCGGCGAAAAAAAACAAAAAAGAAACAGAAAAAGGTGGGGTCGATTAATCGACCCTTGAAGGTCGATGCATCGACCCCCTGGGGGTCGATTAATCGACAGTGGGGTCGATGCATCGACACCCAAATTTTTTTTTTTTTTTTTTTTTTTTTTTTTAAGCAACAGAGGGTCGATTAATCGATCCCTAAAGGTCGATGCATCGACCCTTTGGGGGTCGATTAATCGACAGAGGGGTCGATTCATCGACCTCCTACAAATTTTTTTTTTTTTTTTTTCGCAAACAGTGGGTCGATCAATCGAGTATAACCCTCGATTAATCGACACCATCTTGGCAGAGAGTTGAAAATTTGTGAAAATTAACTTTTTAAAAGTGCGTTCCAACTACTCTAAAGGCAACCGGTAATTTGCAAAATTTTGACAATCCCACACAGATTAGAAAACACACTTTTTCATTGATAAAGACGATGATTACATGGACACTTCTGATTTGACTCCTAAAATAAACAGCCTAAACAAAAGAAAGAAAAATAACACAAAACGAAAAATCCTAATCCTAGACCAAACTAACTAATCATCGCCATCCTCCTCGGCTTGGCGGGCCCTGGCGCGCATCTCATCATAACTATCAGGCCACATGCGCTGCCCGATTTGATGGAGGAAGGAACGATCATAGTGGCTACTGGCCACAGAGTGCACCATGGTGTCCGCTCTCTTGTAAAGAGGTAATTTGGGCTTGAGGAGCTGCGACACACCTCCTGTCCTTGATCAGGTGCATGTTGGTCATCCTGACGGACGCGGCGACGCTGGCGTGGGGGAGCCGGTGCATCAGCATGGGCATCAGGGACATTTCCCAAGAGACGCATACTGCGGTTCCACTGGGTTGCACCATAACGATAGAATGCAAGGTCCCCGATATCATCATCCCGGTAGAACGGGAAACGAAGAAAATTCAAAGAACTTCATAACGTAATGGGGGAAGTAGACCAACGGGGCTTCACCAGTTGTATGTTTAGTGAGTTCGTCATGGCACCGCCACATGCCATCATGAATGATCTTGGGCACGTTGATCCATGAATTGCGGTGGGCCCCATTAAGTGCTTGAACCCGATCACCTAGGCGCTCAGAAACGTGTACGGGACAAAGATTGCTACCGACCACACTATCCCAAAAACAACGGTGGCGCAAGAACGCCGACGCCTAGTGGCGATCCTGTAAGAAAAAATATGCCGGCACATCTCGTTGATAATGTCCTCCTGAGTCTCGTCAAGTTCCTCACCCAAAATGTGATCCTGTGGGCGGTCGCATGAAACATTAAAGACCTCCGCAATGGTGTGCGTAAAAATCGGTCGCGACCACCCATCAATTGTAACAGTGAAGTGGGCGGCAACTTGATTCTCGATGGGCGGGCACCCATGCCATATTCGATAGAATAACGAACAACGCGTTCGGACACTTTGATCACGGGTGGAGTGAGGAGAAATGGGCATTGAAAACGCCGAGATAGGCAGTGCTTGAAAAGCCGCGAGATCAAAAACATATTCGGAGATATAGGGTCGCGTCGCACCACTCGATCACGTGGATGGCGCAGGCGTTGTACAAGTCTTTGCGGGCAGAGGTCGATTGCCATTGCACTGTCGGAATATCGGAGGCAGTCAGAAAAACAAACACAATCAAACTCGTAGTGAGAAACGTAGTGAGACTGCTCCATTTAAATAGGCGCAAAGGCGCCTCTCGGGACGGACACAATCGAAATAATCGATTAATCGACCAAAAGTGTCGATTAATCGACTCTATTGAAAACAGGCGCGTCAGAAGTCCCGACGCATGGAAAACACGCAACGTCTTTAAGTGAAAAGACGCAACGTACGGAAGTGGAAAAGTCGATTAATCGACGCACTTACTCGATTAATCGACAGAAATCAAGGCAAACAAAAACCAAAAATGCATGTCCCGAAGTAAAAGTCGATTAATCGATCCATAAAGAGTCGATTAATCGACACCAAATAAAAACAAAACTGACAGATTTTTAATACGGCACAAGTTTCAAAATAGCAGTCGATGCATCGACTCAAGGAGTCGATTAATCGAAAAAAGTCAAAATCACAATAAATGCAAAGGTGCCTTGAAAAGGACACCCCATTAAAGACTCGATTAATCGACCAAAAGTGGTCGATTAATCGACCATAAAGGGTGATGCATCGATTCAAATTTTTTTTATTTTTTTATTTTATTTATTTATTTTTTTTTACTCAAAAAGAAATTAACCAAAATGCATCGTGCATTGAAAAAGAAAATGCTTTTATGATCGCCGATCAATCGACTACAAGGAGTCGATTTCGATTAATCGACATACACTGTCGATTAATCGAGGAAAAAAACAATTTTTTTTTTTTTTTTTTTTTTTTTTTTTTAAAGAATGAAAAATGCGAAATTAATCTACAAGGTGTAAATTCATTCCAAGTCCACCAGGATCCCAAATCTTCATGAAAAATTTCTAAGGGATATTTATTTAACCGTCTCGGTATTTCTCTTTTCAAGGACGTAGTTACACCCCCATGGTGTGTCCAAGTGTCACCATTATGGTCCATTTCTACCATGTACTTGGCATTCCCAAAATCACACTTCAGATTCAAACCCATGAATCTTTTTTCAGCATTCTGTTGATTATCTATGTATTCAACGAATGGGCAACAGATTTGAAATTCCTCTTTCTTCCCTAAACCGAATTCACACTCATCGAAAAAAGTTATGTTTCCCTTATCAGGTGTTGTAAGGGTGTCATTTTCTTTTTCTTTCATCTCAATTTGATTCTCAATTCCCTCCTCGACATAAGTATCGTTCCATTCCATTTCCTCTTCTCCTCGTGACTTGCACTACCTCAACGCTCGTTATGTCATTCTCAAGCGTAGTGACCAATTGGTCATCCTCATATTCTTGAACAAAATCAGATGAGTCCTCTTGAAGATGTTCTTTATTCTGATCGGTATCAATGAGGGACTCCTCTATTTCAACTTTCCTTTGTAAGTACTCGATCATCTGACTAACTTGAGATTGTATCCTAGAAATTCTTTGAGTATTGGTGTGCACCAAACCTTTTAAATATTCTAAGGAGTAAGAAGGATTTTGGACTGGTTCATATGAGTTTGTGTCTTGAAAGTATTGAGTTTGCTGTGAAAACTCATAAGGAAATTTGTTGGGATAAGAATTTTGATCATTGTACGGCATCATATCACACATTAGAGGTTGATTAAAACCCCACATGTCATTAGATTGACTCTGCCAGTCATGAGTGTTCCAAACCGGATTTGGTTGGACTTGTTCAGGGTAAAAATTTGAGTTATTCAAGGGACACATAGGTGAAATGTGCATCGAATTTCCACAAATAGCACATGAGTTTAGATTGAATCCATGCATTGACATGACTTCACCAAAATTTTTTTTTTTTTTTTTTTTTTTTTTTTAAATCGATTAATCGAGTATAACTCGATCAATCGAGGCTAACTCGATGCATCGACAGTGTGGGTCGATGCATCGACCTCCAGAAATTTTTTTTTTTTTTTTTTTTAATTAAGTAGAAATACTATTTTAATCCTCGAAAATTCCTAAAATTGATTGTCTACCAAAAAATCAGATTTTCTTAATTTAATCCCCGGCAACGGCGCCAAAAACTTGATGTGATTTTTTAATGCATGTTTTACTCGCAAGTGCACGAATCGGTTTGTATATAATGGGTGCGGAGTACGAGATCGTTCCCACGAGGACTAATGTTGAAATACCTAAAAGAGACAAGCAATTCTAGAAATCTATTAAGATCTAACAGTATTCTACCAGTTTTATGATTTAAGTGGTTGATGAGATGGTAATTAATGACTACAAACTAAAATTCAATTGATGATTCACAAATAAAAGTAAAGATGATGATAAAGATGAAGATACTAAATCCTCCCATCTTTGGTCCGTTCTTCCTATAATATAAATCTAAGGATTAACTTATGAGATACTTCATTGGTAACAAACACTTTTTATGGAAGATCAATGGTCAACACCCTAATAGGTTCCATGTTGCATCCCTGCAATTAGGACTTAGATGATTTTCATATATAGATCTGGGATCAAGGGTACGGCTAGACACGCATGATCTCAGGTTCAAATAAAAACCATCCCCAAAGTGGGTGAAAATTCCAACAAGAATACCACTTACAAATCTGAAATCAAGGGCATGGCTCGGCACACTTTATTCAGATTAGGGATTATTTAAGATAGAATTACCATTACAGAACCAAGATCCAGGGCATGGCTCGGCACACTCGATCCCAGAACATAATCATAATTAAATCCACACAACGAAAACACAAAGGCCATAACAATGATAGGGTAAAATTACCGTCACCGATCTGAGATCCCGGGCATGGCTCGGCACACGCGATCCCGGTTAGTGGCGGGGATTTCATCCATTCATGATAGCACAACATCCATAAAAATAAAATCTCATATTTTAATCCCTAATTTATATTATTAAAAGTACATCCCTCGGATGGGAATCATTAGATCCCCATCCCTATAAATTTAGCCACACATATTGTAAGTAAATGACATAAATAAATAAAGACGGGAAAATAACATTAATTAAAATTACCTCAAACTTCAAACGGATGATAATCTTCAGAAACGAAATAAATGCAGGAAATAAACTTTGAACAAAATTTATAAACTGAATACTGAAAAATTAAAGAACAAAGCTCTCAAAAAGAAATAATAAAACTTCCTATTTCTATGAAAAATAACGGCTAAAAACTAAGAACACTAAAAACTAAAACTAATTCCTAAAATTAATTCTATTTCTAAAAAGATCTCTAATCTACTCTCTACTCTACTCTACCATTACTCCTTTTTCCCGAAGTGTTTGAGTCTTTAAATAGATTCCGTCGCGCAAAGGTTTCCCAGGCCGAGTTTTTAGGGTCGACTAATCGACTCATGACCCTCGATGCATCGAGCCGACAAAACTTCCACAAAATCACGTTTCTAGTGTCAGAATCGTGTCAGACTACTATTCCTGCTCGATTAATCGACCTGTAGGGTCGATGCATCGACCCCAGAAATCCGTGAAAATCAGCATTTCTTGTGGTTCAGACACTGCTTCAGTATTTCGGCCATAACTTTCTGTCCCGAACTCGGATTGAGACGATTCTTGCGCCGTTGGAAAGCTGACGAAAAGATCTACAACTTTCATGTTTTGACAATTTTGTAATTCGGCCGTCTTGAAGGTCCAAATTTAGCCGCAAGTCGCACCAAGTTCTTGATTACCCGAAATTGCAGTGTTTTGGCATTATATTCAGGATTCTTGCACTGTTTTCTATACTTGGCTCATATTTACCTGAAATACTTCAAATCTAATAAATCTTATCAGATAGCCTTCATCGGACAGCTAAATATAGGTATTTAGGGGCGAAATATCCTCATTTTTCAGTACTAATCACTTACCTACAAGGTCAAAACTTTTAGGAGGTTGTTGGTGGTGATGAAGTTACACAACCGGCGACCAAAAATGCCAATGGCATCTTGCGAAAGTGGAAGATTAAAGCAGGCAAAGCGATATTTGCTTTAAAGACTACAATTGAAGAAGAAATGTTGGAGCACGTTTGAGATGCCAAAACACCAAAGGAAGCATGGGACACTTTTATTACTCTCTTTTCAAAGAAGAATGATGCAAAATTGCAACTTCTCGAGAACGAGATGCTATCGATGGCGCAATGCGACATGACGATTGCCAAATACTTTCACAAGGTGAAGTCGATTTGCCGGAAACTTTTAGAGTTAGATCCGGCAGCTCCTATTGGGGAAACCAGGATAGAGAGAATAATTATCCATGATTTAAGACCCGAATATCGAGGGTTCGTTGCCGCTATACAGGGATGGCCGACACAACCATTGCTTGAAGAGTTTGAAAATTTGCTTGTAGGTCAAAAAGCTATGGCTAAGCAAATGGGAGTAATCTCGCTAAAGGGTGAAGAGGAAGCACTCTACACCAATAAAAGCAAAGGTAGTTTCAAGTGGCACACTAGAGGTGGATCTAAAAGGGATGTTGACGAGGTGAAAAGTCACCAAGGAAAGGGAGGCTCTCGTCCGGGGGGAGCTTCGACGAATCGCGATAATAGTAGAAATTTCAATAGTGAGTGTTACAATTGCAGGAAGATGGGCCACATGGCGAAAGATTGTTGGACCAAGAAAAAGTCTATTGAAAGTAATATTGCTACCTCCAATTCTAAGGAAAATAGCGAAGATGGTTGGGATGCCGAAGCGTTATTCACTGTGAAGGAAGAAGAATTAGCTCTCACGGTAACAACACCAGAACAAATTGACTACAAGAATGACTAGATCATAGATTTGGGCTGCTCAAATCATATGACAGGTGATAAACAAAAGTTGCAAAACCTGTCTGAGTACAAAGGAGGACGTGTGGTGGTGACAACCGACAACTCAAGGTTACCGATAGCTCACATCGGTAAGATTATAGTTACGCCTCGATATAATTCTAACCATGTGCCACTTCAAGATGTTTTCCATGTCCCAGGAATGAAGAAAAATTTGCTATCTGTGGCTCAATTGACATCATCAGGCCACTATGTCTTGTTTGGTCCCCGAGATGTGAAGGTGTATCGTGACCTCAAAATCTCAGAAACACCAACAATGGAGGGGCGACGAATGGAGTCAGTCTACGTGATGTCAGCAGAATCTGCATAGGTAGACAGAACAAGAAAAAATGAGACAACAGATCTATGGCACATGCTGTTAGGTCACGTTAGCTATTTCAAGCTAAGCGTGATGGTGAAGAAGTCGATGCTTAAGGGGCTTCCTCAACTAGACGTGCGAACAGACATGGTCTGTGCGGGATGCCAATATGGTAAAGCACACCAACTGTCATATGATGAATCGAAGTTTAAAGCAAATGAACCATTAGACTTAGTTCACTCTGATGTGTTCGGACCGGTTAAGCAACCATCAATTGGTGGTATGTGGTATATGGTGACATTCATTGATGACTTCTCCAGGTATGTGTGGGCTTTCTTTATGAAAGAAAAATCTGACACATTCTCAAAGTTTAAAGAGTTCAGAAAGTCGGCTAAAGGAGAAGTGGGAAAGAAGATATGTTGCTTGCGCATAGACAATGGGGGAGAATATAGCTCAAGCAAGTTCTCTCAATACCTCAGGGAATACAGAATACGTCATTAGTACACTTGTGCTAACACACCACAACAAAATGGTGTAGCAGAGAGAAAGAACCAGCATCTTGCAGAAATTTGTCGAAGTGTGCTACATGAAAAGAATGTACCTGGGAGGTTTTAGGCTGAAGCAATGAGGACTGCGGCCTTTGTGATCAACAGACTTCCTCAACCGAGGTTAGAATTCGTTTCACCCTTTGAGAAACTATGGAACATGAAACCTACAGTTAGCTATTTTTGAGTATTTGGCTGTATATGTTATGTATTTGTTCCTGACCATTTACGAAACAAGTTTGACAAGAAAGCTATTAGATGTATCTTTGTGCGATACGACAATCAGAGAAAGGGGTGGAAATGTTGCGATCCAATGAGTGGAAGATGCTACACTTCACGGGATGTGGTGTTCGATGAAGCATCTTCTTGGTTGTCCTCAGAGAAGGATGTGTTGCCAGACTCCAGAGAATTTGGAGATAAGCTCCAACAAAAGATGGGGGAGCATACTGTTCAACTCCAACCAAGTTCAGATGAATCAGGAGATCCAAATGGAGATGATGTCGAATAAAGAGTGGCCCAGAATCCTTGGCAAGTTGACGTATATCAACAACCAAACAAAGAAGGTGGGTCTAGTGAAACGGAAGAATCAACTCCACAATCTCAACCCCGAAGGCCAACAAGAACACGAAAGCTAAATCCCAAATGCGCCAATGCAGCCATAGTTGAAGAAGCAATAGAGCCTGAGACGTTCGAAGAAGCATCGCAAAGTTTTGAGTGGATGACAGCTATGAAAGAAGAGATCGATGCACTTCAGCAAAATCAGACTTGGGGTCTCGTGCCAAAGCCCAGAGATGTGAAACCCATATCCTGCAAGTGGGTTTATAAGATAAAGCGCCATCTAGATGGGTCAATTGAGAGGTATAAGGCACGATTGGTAGCTCGTGGTTTCTCTCAACAGTATAGACTAGACTATGATGAAACGTTTAGTCCAATGGTGAAACTTACAACTGTACCAGTCCTACTTGCACTTGCAGCCAACAAAGACTGGAATTTGTGGCAGATGGATGTGAAGAATGCTTTTCTTCATGGAGAGCTGGATCGGGAGATCTACATGATCCAACCAATGGGTTTTTAGAGCCAAGATCATCCTGAATATGTGTGTAAGCTGCGGAAAGCACTCTACGGATTGAAACAAACACCCAGGGCGTGGTATGGTAAGATTGCTGAATTTCTAACACAAAGTGGTTATTCAGTAACACCTGCAGATTCCAGCTTGTTTGTCAAAGTCAATGAAGGAAACCTAGCTATCGTGCTAGTGTACGTGGATGATTTAATCATAATCGGTGATGATGAGGCAAAAATTCTTCGGACGAAGGAGAATTTATCAGTTCGTTTTCAGATGAAGGAACTTGGATAGCTCAAGCACTTCCTTGGTTTAGAGGTTGATCGCACACAAGAAGGAATATTTCTTTGTCAACAAAAATATTCCAAAGATTTGTTGAAGAGGTTTAGAATGCTCGAATGCAAGCCGATTTCGACGCCAATGGAGCCAAATACCAAAATGTGTGCACATGAAGGAAAAGATTTGAAAGATGCAACGATGTATCGACAATTGGTAGGTAGTCTTATTTACTTAATGTTGACTCGACCTGACATTTCTTATGCAGTTAGTGTGATGAGTTGATACATGTAAAATCCAAAGAAGCATCATTTGGAAGCAATTCGACGAACACTAAGACATGTGAAGAATACAATTAACTATGGTCTTTTGTACAAGAAAGGTGAAGACTGCAAGTTAGTTGGTTACTGTGATGCTGACTATGCAGGAGATCATGACACCAGGAGATCAATAACTGATTATGTGTTTAAGCTTGGTTCCGGAACAATTTCTTGGTGTAGCAAGAGACAGCCTACGGTATCATACTAAGATTGTCAACCACTGAAGCCGAGTATCGAGCAGTGGCAATGGCAGCTCAAGAGAGTACATGGTTGATACAGCTAATGAATAATCTATATCAACCAGTAGAGTATGCAATTCCATTGTACTGTGACAATCAGTCAGCAATTCGTTTGGCGGAGAATCTGATCTTTCATGCAAGAACTAAGCATGTTGAAGTGCACTATCATGTTATTAGAGAAAAGGTTCTGCAAGAAGAAATTGAGATGAGGCAAATCAAGATAGATGATCAAGTTGCGGACTTGTTCACAAAAGGCTTGAGCATCGACAAGTTCGAAACGTTTCGCTGTCAACTCGGCACAGTGCAAATAGTAAGGGCTAGTGTTGAGGGGGAGTGTTGAAAATCAACCCCAGCCCATTACAAAGTCCAATCTATTTATCCAAGGAAAGTAGAAGCCCAATCCATTTATCTAAACCCAAGACAATGGAAGCTTCTCAACAAATGTGAGAGGCTCTAAGGAAGATTCTAGAAACCTAGAGAAAAGTCCTAGGATGAGTGTAAAAAAGAGTAGGACAGAGAAGCTTCTAGAGGAAAGAAGGCATATGGGAGGACTCTAAGGAAGATTCTAGAAACCTAGAGAAAAGTCCTAGGAAGAGTGTAGAAAAGGGAAGGATAGAGAAGCTTATAGAGGAAACTTTAGAACATTCCCAATCGTTGGATGAATGACACATGGACCAATCTTACACCGTCCATTGTATATTTTATAAACTATAAATAGGGTAGAGGTCCTCATTTGTAAGGCACATCACATAGTCTCTGTATTCTTAGTTTGAGTGTGGAGTCTTGAGTGTGAGTTGTGAGTTTTCTTTGGAGTGTTTATATTTCTCTTCAAATTGTGAGTAGTCTTTGGAAAGTGTTGTAGTGCCTTTTATTGTGGGTATAATACAAGTAATTTGTTTACTTGTTTGGGTCCAATATTAGTAATATTAGAGTTATGTACTCTAAATTTTACTCAACACTTATACCATTGTTTGCTTTGAATAGATGAAGGGGATCCTTTTTCGCTTCATTTTTTCGTACAACGGATTTGGAGATCATGCGTCTTCTCTCAGACGGTCAATTTTTTATTCCACGTAACACACATCCTAAAAAGTGGACATGCATCAAATGTGGTACATTTCCAGAGGTCCAACACTAATGATATTTAAACATGTTGATTTATGAAGGTTCTTCCAGGGTGCTAATTGTTGTATCCGAATATCAATACGGACTCTAAGGAACCTCAAGGGGTTAGGCGAGCTAGCCAGGTACTTGCATTCAAAACAGGAGACCTGAGTTTGAATCCCCTCCCCCCCTGAGGCCACCCTAGGGATTTATATCTTGTGCTGACCCGACATGTGCAGAATTTGGGATGCGCATGTGCCCCTGGGATTAGGCGGGTGCTCTAAGAGGCCCGGATACCCAAGTTATCCAAAAAAAAAAATAGACTCTAAGGGCTTGTTCAAGTGATTCTAAGCTTTTCCCAAAAAATTCAAAATCCTGCAAATTCTTAGCTTACTCAAAATCCTGACATTTCTGAGGTGTGTTCTTAAGTTACTATGATTCTCAATCTTTTTTCTAGAAAAGTTCATTTCCATGTGTTTATAAGTTTCATTTTCCTAGTTCAGAGATATATTTTGCCCTCAACTATATGAATTCATAATCTTAGCACTTATAGTGTTCTATTCGGAAATTGTTCTGTCCTTTTACTCGAAAAAGCTCAAAAAACGTAGTTCCCCCAAGAAACTCTCAACGATTGAAAAGAGATAGAAAGTGATCAGAAAATACCCAAATTCTTAACATTTTTCAACTCTCGAATGAGGCCTAAGGCTGCGTATGGCATAGCTCTTTGCTAACCCCCGCCACAACAGAATTCACCTGCTTTAGTTAGTTTTCATTCTCTTTTCTGACTCCCTGCAAAGGATGATTTACCTGCTCTAACAGCAACTTCTCTGCTTTCTACTAACTCTCTAGTAGAGCAAATAAAATATGCTCTGACAAGGAGTGAGTAGAGAGGAGGGTAAAATTGTTGAACAGGTAAATCCTGTAAAATCTTTTTATGCAAGGAGTTATCAAGGAGAAGGGGTACCTGCTAAAGCAAGTAGCAAGATGTTAGTAAAGAGGATGAGACCCTACTAAAGCAGAACTCTGCTATGACAAGGGCTGGCAAAGAACTATGCCATATGCAGCCTAAGTGTCTACATTGAAGCACTTAAATCCCGTGGTTTTGAGCAATATTCATAAAATATATTGAATGAATTGAATTAGTGAAAATTCATCTTTTAATATGGAGAAGAAGGGGCATTTTGATCATTGAAAGTTGGGTCATGGCCATACATATGCAACCAGGGGCAGAAGCACATAGGCACATGCCCCTGCTAAGTAAAAAAAGAATTGAGGTTGTTAAAAGAGTTGGTGTTAGGTAAGTGACCTAGGGGCAAATGCTCTTAATATTTGGGCTTCTTTTGGGGAGGTGTGACAAGTGAAATTACCATGTATTCTATGTGATTTGATGCCACGATTTCAAGATCTATGATACAAAAGATTTGATCAAAAGTTGATCTCCGTTGTCTGATTTAAATTGGTCAAAGGCTATCTAAAACTAATGATATGTTCAATTTTAGCTGGCATTTGATTGCTATAACCCAACTGATGGATATATTTTTGCGTCAAAGATCTTTAGATCATGATGTATCGATCAGGCTATGAAAATAATGATTCCATGTGGTGCACATCCCAAACGATAACTTGAATAACCCAACATTCGTACAACTTACCTAATACAAACTCAGTAGTGAGAGAAATCCTAAACTCTGTCAATCCCACTTAAAAAATGGGTGCGACTACTAACCTCCCACCAAATGCTAAATATCCACATTAAGTACAACTGAAAATCGTTGACTGCTTTAAATTGGATAATAGATATCGTTTTTCGTTCCAACCTTTCATACAACTGATTTTGAGATCATGAGAATATCATCATAAAGTTAGTTTTTAACTCCGTGTGGCACATATCCCAAAAAATCACTTGAGAGCATTATGAGTGCCACATGGTCTTTGGGTCACAATTGTGTCAAAGATTGGAATGAAAAGTGATCTCCATCATTTGATTAAAACAGTGAATAATTTTCAGTTATACTAATGGGTGATATTTAGTATTTGGTAGGTTCAAATCCAATAGTAGATAAAACTTATTAGATAGTGGAGTCAAAGGTATCTAATAAGTTTATCAACCCACCTTATTTTTTAATTGATTTTGTATCTTTTCTCCTTCTGCTATTTAGTCTACTCTACTCATTCGTATTTTTTTCTTGTGTGCCAGGTTACAATTGATTGTATCTAATTGGTGGTTAGTAGCCACCCACCTAAACAATCTAACTCGATAATAAGAGTTAATATTAAGTACTCAACCCTGGCGTTCATCTTGGTACTTGGGTTACCTTCTCGAATATATGTCATGTGGAACCATTATATTTTGGGTGTGATTTGACGTGCATAATCTCAAGATCTATTAGGTAAAAGATTAGAATGAAAAATAACCTCCATATTTAGATTCAATGCAACTAAAGCCATCTAAAATCAACAATATGTTAGCTTCACATGGTTTTTATTAATTTTAATGTTGTATTTTCACAAATGTGGGTTGCAAACCGCTTATTGGGTGTGGCAAATGATTTGTACATGACAAATATAGTAGGCAAATTTAGGAAAACAAGATTCATTGGAAATCGTTTAAAAACTTTCAACAAAAGGGAATCGACACTAATTTTGAGGTTCCAAAAAATAGAGTGTGAACATAAAATTACTACAGTAACCTTCTCTTTCCCAAATGTCCCAACAAACAAGAGAGAAGATAGACCTGGGCGATTGAATCGCTTTCCATACAATTTTTTATTTTTTTCTTCTTCTCTCTTGCTTTTATAAAAACCCAAAAGATATCTCTCATTTCCGTTTTCTTCTATGTTTCTTCTCTCATAAAGCAAGAGCATCAATTAATGGAGCCTTTATAGAAATTGCGAACAACATCATTAATAACCTCCATTAATGATCACTTGTAGCTTCGACCTCTCTTTAAACTAGTTCTCTCTTTAAGGACATTGTGTGCAATTCATTGAAGAATAGTTTTGTGCGATCTTAAGATTGGAGAAAGACCACCATGAAAGGATAACAGAGAAAGACCTCCATTAATGAGGAGCTCTACCATCATCAAAAGATAACAATAAATAATGACAAAATCTTCTTCTATAGTCCGCCATTAATGGCTGCTCTTGATTTTCAAGAGAAAAAAGATCTCATTAAAGAAGACGACCCGATTCGGTCATGTTCAAGTTATATTGCATAAGGAAGATTGCTTGCCAAAATCAATTGTAATGTAGAAGATCTATTGTGCTAAGTCATGAAATCCATTATTTCTTAAGCCAATTGGACATGAAAGTCATTATTCTCTTCTTCTTTATCGAGTGGAAGGGTATTTCTGAAACTTAAAATATGAATTTTCTTTTTTTTAAGTAGACCAAAACTCTTTTTCATAACCTCGTAAATCGTATCAATCCTTTTATTTACAAACTTTTAGAACCAGCATAAACGTACTTTTTAGGATTAGTCCCTTTTTCCTAAAGCGCCCTATTAGTATCTAGTATTGTCTCAAATGCAGTCAAAAGCCAACTCCGGGCCTCCATATTAACAGCCCACAATCATTTGTTGCAACATGTTGAGGGGCTTCCAATCATGGATCAAAATATCGGAATTTCGATACGTATCATCTTGAACTCCAAGACGATACGTATTGCGTATCGTCCGATACATTCAATGTATCGGCGATACATCATTGAATGTATAATTTTGATACAATATTTCTTTCTAAAAATTCTCAAAAATCAAATTATCGGACAATAATTTGAAATTATCGTCCGACAATTTCAAATTAATGTATCGTCCGATAATTTGGCCAAATAGAGTCCCTGTCAATCTGCCAAATTATCGGACGATACATTCAAATTACCGTCTGTATTGTTCGATATGGACGATAATTTCAATGTATCGTCCGATAATTAGGTTATCTTCAAACTCACAAAACGTTCACTGCGTCCTATGAGTAGTTGGTTTGTGCATGAAATTTTGTAGGTTGCAAATAAAATAAAAAATTTCCCTAACGATAGGCTGGGGTCTGAGGTGGGTGACAAGGCTATTTGGGTCTAGAAATTAGGCTTAGAACCCCTAGGCTTAAATAGTAAACCGTTTGCTACCCAAGGCTGGCTATTTGCATCACTAATAAACTTAGGATGCAAGTTTAGAATAGAATTGAAAAATCGACTAACAGTTGGTTCGATTTCAATTTTGGGGGGCTGAAACCGCAAGCTGGTTGGGTATGTATAGAAAACCGACCAAAAATAAAAAAAATCGAAAACCGGCTGGGTAGATTTAGAAAAAAAATTCGAAACCAAATCAAACTAAATCATTTTTTTGGGTTTCAATTTTTTGTAATTAAACAAACCGAAACAAAATCATTTTTTTAGGTTTCAATTTTTTGTAATTAAACAAACCGAAACGGAACTGATTTGTTTCGGTTCGTTACAGTTCAGGCTGAACCGAAGAGAAAACCGAAATTTCCGGTTTGAGTTTGATTCTACATGATCTACAGGCAGGTTCACACATACATAAGTTTGTAGTATATGACCAACTCTAGATCCAAGTCTCAGTGATAACGTCTGAAACTAGTGGGTGACGTGAGAGGGAGAGCCAAGCCGCCAAATAGAAAGAAGCAAGACCACAACGAATAGCGAAAGCAAAGAGCACTCTATAGTCTATATGACCAACGCAGTTGCTCTCTCGAGCGCGCTTTGGTTCTGCTCGGCCATTCCTAGGGTTAGGGTTAGGGCATCATCGGCCATGGCCACCGCCGTTGTCCCTGCTATTATCGTCGGTGGCGGTAGGGTCGGTCGGGCGTTGCAGAGCATAGGCGACGGTCGTGATCTACTCGTCGGGAGAGGCGAATCGGTGCCGCTTGATGTCCCAGGCCCGATCTTTGTGTGCACCAGAAACGACGATCTCGAAGCAGTTCTTCAATCCACTCCTCTTTCTCGATGGAACGGTACTTTTTTTTTTTAGCTCCTCTTCGTTTTTGTTTTGAATTTTGATTATTCTAGGGTATCAAACTTTGTAGGATATGATTTTGCTTTTATTTATCTTATTTGTTTGCTTTTAGTGTAAATGCAGTGGAATGATTGTATATGTGCACAATTAAATTTAAATATATTTTCCAAATGTTAAGATTAATTATTTAGATAAGGCTTTAGGGAATGACTCTCCTCACTGGCTTCATCCAGAGTGTATATCCATTTAGTCACCCACTTAATCCCCTGATCAGCTGGCTGTCATGCATCTCAGGGCACGTGAATCAGTGACAATTCAGTAGATAAATGATTTCAACTGGAATGAATTCTTTATATATATATATATATATATATATATATATATATATATATATATATATATATATATATATATATATATAGAGAGAGAGAGAGAGAGAGAGAGAGAGAGAGGCATGGGACTATGCGTCCTGATCCAGATGGGCACAATGTGTCAACCATCACGAGGATCGGGTGCCATGGCAACTTGGATAAGATCAATCAGGTGTCATAAAAAAATTGGGGCCCGATCTAATGCATATCCACGTCCAAAATGTGTCAAAGGTGCCCAAATTCAATGCACCATGTATATTGGGCGTTACCTTAACTTTGACCCATGAAATGTGAACCAAAAAACTTATAAAAAAGATCATTTTCTAAATAAATAATATGTCACGTGGCTGATCAACCCAAAAAGGGTGTTGTTTAGGGTTGATCATGCCACGTGCATGTGATTTGGCGTCCAGGTGCAGCTCTCCAAGGCTGCGTTCGGATGCATATCCCATGAGTGTATATATATATATGATCATATGCTCATTCTTGCCTAATGTAGTGCGCTCAGTTATTATTTAGTTAGGCATTTCTAAGAGCCAATGCCATGCAATGGAGCCTGGTTGTAGTGAGAAGTACACAAGAGTATCTAGGAGTCTAGGGCATCCTACAAAAGCCATCGACACACACTGTTTAGTACTGCGCAACACAACATTCTATATGGTGTATTAGCATAGGATTTCAACTCTTTAGTTATATTTTGCATGTCAAATACGACTTGCTGTTTCAGTAAAGATTAGGAGTAGATGTAGTTTCTATTTTTTGTAATAGGAAAGGTTGTCTTTATGTTAAATAACACTATCGGCAGAAGAACCTGACATGAATAAGATTATTGTTTATTGGAGATCGCTCCTCGAATTGGAAACCAAGGAGGCTCGACCACCTCGAACATGCCACTTTCACGCCCTTCTTCTTATTCTTTTTCTTTTTCTTCTTTATTTTCAATGTAATTGCATTAAATTTATGTGATACCGCAGTGCCGTAACAATTTATTATCAGAACGGCGATGACAAACGATGGCTATGGCACCCATTTTCAAAAGGTTAAAGCAAACATCCGTTCCCCCAAGGAAGGATTGACTAATCATGGTCGAGAATTAGAGGATATCTTATGAAGGTTAACTCTAATCAAAGAAAGCCGTAATGATACGGGACCACAACAACAAATGGGATGCATAGGTTTGAAGAAATGAGCAACACATGGATGCAAACCCGAACCGTAGACCTAGATTTTTCCATGCTTTAACAAAGAATATCCAATCGATTGGATATATATGACCGAAATTTTTTAAAATTTTAACATACAATCATATAGTGGAATTAGCATCTATGCACTTGATGGATGAGGTTATACTCAGTGTTACCTAGGTATGCAACACGGGTGCCAAGTGCCAAGTGCCAAGGTGTCCTTAAAGTGTTGGCACAATAACTTCTAAAAAATCCAATATGGCGACATGGCCATACAAAAATATTTAAAATATTTAAAAAATTAATATATAACTATATTAATCAATGAACTCAACATTTCTCATAGTGGTGAATAAATATGCAATCAATTCCATGATTTTTCAATGGGTGATATTAATGTTCACCAAACGGATGGTACACATTCATTTACAAGCATGATTTTTTGAGAAATCTGACTATGATTGTGCGCTTGGGCAGTTTAGACTTTAGATTGTTCACAGATGTGCACCTCAAAACAATCTTGAGACGGTCAGGTCAGATTTACGTGCATGATGATAGGTCATGATCTACGTGTCACGTGGAACTAAAACTTGATCTTATGATGGTAGGCCATGATCTACGTGCCACGTGGAACTAAAATCTGACCATATGATGGTAAATTAAATCTGGCCATTTAATGGAAACTAAAATTTGGGCGTATAATGGAAATTCAAATATATGACTGTACGAAGGTAATGGTAGTAGGTCAACAGAGAATACCCTTTACAAACTTTTGGTTGTCAACAGAGAATACCCATAAAATCAAAACCCTTTTTGTTGTAAGCACGTGACACCCAACCTTTACAAAAATTTGGTTGTCAACAGAGAATACCCATAAGAGGGTTTATAAAATCAAAACCTAGATTTAAAATCCTGAGGATTTTGATTTTGTAGACTGTCTCTTTAATGAGAGGCTTTTATAATTCTAGGGCCTATAAATCAAAATCCCTTGAAAAGCTAACCCTTTGCATATTAAAGCCTCTTGCGGGACCACCTAACCCATTCTAATTTTTAAAGAGGAGAGAGAGAGAGAGAGAGAGAGAGAGAGAGAGAGAGAGAGAGAGAGATCCGCCTGCAATATTTTTAAACTTTTGATTGTCACTGCGATTTTACTTACGGAGAAGATCAGCAAAAGAGATGAAGTCAAAGGCTCCAAGAGGCAAAACCCAAATAGAGAAACCCTAGCTTGATTTCTTGTTGCAATTGATTTTCCAAGGTAAGATTTTAGTTTAATGTTTTATTTTATTTATGAAAAGTACATACAGAAATATGCTTTTTGCTTTTTCTTTTTTTCCTACATTTAGTTTTTCCGCTATATTTAGTTCTTTTTCTTCCTAAAATTTCAAAAAGTACATATATAAATAGTTTTTTATTTTTATTTTTTTCGAAGGACATGAGGTTATAAAATTTTCACGTGCCAACACTTTAAAGATGACATCAGCACGGCACGACAGTGGTACATGCCAAGCCGTGTTGTGTCGGAGTATTGGCACGGCAAAAAAATGGAAGTGTGTCGTGCCAAGGTAACACAGGTTATACTATGGTTTCGTTGGATGGAGAAGTCTATGGGAATTATTTCGTGGACTCAATTCACGCATGCCTTGTGCCCTCTAACGTCAATCGCACGAGCCTCTCTTCCATTCTATTTCAATCACGGTTGGGGAGCAAGTCAAAATAGAAAAACCCATATTGGGTTTAGGGATAATCAAGCTCGAACTGATGACTTCCACCACGTCAAGGTGACACTCTACCGCTGAGGTATATCCCGTCCCCGCCCTCACCGAGAAATAGAAAGTGAGAAGCCGAAAGGGGCTTTTGTCTAAGTAGAAACAAACCACGACTGTTTGGATTACCAAACCCAGTTGAGTGATTAGTTGATCACACGGTGCATTATCATCAGCTACAATAGCCTCTTTGTGTAGATCTCATCCAAATCCATTGTTACTCACCAACTAGCCCATCTTTCTCACTCTCCCTTTGTTCTGTCCAGTGAATCTTCAGTTGTTGTTGATTGTTAAAATTATAGATCCTTGCAAGTGCACAAGTGCTTGAAGCTAGGGCAAGTCCAAGGGTGTCAAGCCACAAGGATTGTTGAAATTAAATACCTAAATTTATGTAATTATTCTAATTAATAAATTGAAAGACTTTGGAATAAAACTAAATTAACAAGGAACTATGAATCGGGAAAAGTAATCAATAATCGGAGCGGTCACGGTTTACAAATCCACCACTAGTTTTGTAATCTATTCTCTCTTCTTATTCTCAAGGTAGTAATTTAATTAATCGATTGAATTGTTTGTAACTACAAGCCTAAACAATTCAAAAAGATCGGTGCGATCCCATCATAGGATGGTCTATCTTCGAGCAAAATTCCATAGAATCCTCTTAGCATAAGACATCTAATTTTGAGATTATATAACTCAATCAAGCACCATCACACAATTAATACAATCTATACCACAGGTCCTGGATGTGATATTCTAGTATCAAGCACACATCCATTAATCTTTCACAGGACAAATATAATTAATAATGCGTTTAAATAAATCAATAAGAGCTCATAAATTTCTATTGTATGATCGTCGATTACATAAATCAAAATTAGAAAATAAGAGAAGAGTTTAGATCACTAGACTAGGGTTTCATCGTAACCTGGAACCCAAGCTTTAGCCTTGCGTGGATGGAAGTTGAGTAATCATGTTGATGATGATCTTCATGTTGATCTTCTTCTCCTCTAGGGTGTTGAGTGCTTCTCTAGGCTCCAAAAATTGTGCGTAAGGTTTTACATAACATCTATATATAGCCCCACGAAGTTTAAATCGTAAAAGGACTCTAAAAAATCAGATTTCAGATAATTTCGCGCACGCGAGATTAATAGTTCGCGCGCGCGAACTATTCTCTGCGTCGAATATAAGCTCACTAGTCAATTTCGCGCGCGTGAACCTCAATTTCAGTGCGTGCAAACTAGATCCGATTTCTTCTAATTTGTATTCTGCACGCATGTGAACTGAGATTCACGAAATCTGTCCTTTTTAATCTAAAATTAGAATTTCTTTCTTCTTTCTCTTATTTCCTTGAAACACTAAAACACAAATATAAAACCCCAAATTACTTGTTTAACCCTAACAAAGTGTATGATTTGGGCTTATTGTAAACCATATTTGTGTATTTATCAATTGCCTATTATAACTATACCCAATCCTTTTATTGATTTTTTTCAATAGGTATTTATATCCTATTGTATGAATACATGAACCTAGCCTTCTCCCATTCTTTACCAAGTCCAAACATAGTTCAACCTAGACCTTATGGTGTTTATATGGCGATTGGCGATGGACTTTATGTTTGCAGTTCTAGGATTTTTTTTGTTGTTGTTGTTGGCTTCTCATTTGACTTTTTTGCTTTTGACTTGTCTATCAAAAGCTTGAAATAGCCTATGTAGGAAGGATTGTGAAGATATAAGCTTAAGGAAGAGAGGGAGAAGGGGAAGACCTGAAGGCTGAAAGCCTCTGTACGAAGTGGGAGCAATGGGAGAAGGGGAAAAGGGGGAAGACATACGACAACCCTTGTATGAAGGATTGCAAATATAGAAGTCAAGGAAGGAAGAGAAAGGGGAAGAGAGCAATGAGATAAGTGGGAGAAGGGGAAGACCAAAAAACAACGCTTGTATGAAGGATTGCAGGTATAGAAGCTCAACGGGAGCAATGGGAGAAGGGGAAAAGAGGGAAGACATACGACAACCCTTGTATGAAGGATTGCAAATATAGAAATCAAGGAAGGAAGAGAAAGGGGAAGAGAGCAATGAGATAAGTGGGAGAAGGGGAAGACCAATATAATCTTTGGAGTGGGCTTGGGAGATGGGGGGGGGGGTTTACTGAGAAGTGACATGAAGGATTAATGAGTGAGAGCTTTGCCTTAAGCATAAATGAGTGGAGAAATAGGGCTTGCAAATCCGACTTTAAATAGATGGGACACAGCGATTATGATTAGGAGTTATTATATAATTGGATTATTTCTATACTATGTCATAGAAGAAGAATATTTGGCTAGGTTGTTATGTTCCTTGGTTAATTCATAGAAGGAAAAAACAAGACGTCCTAAGTTGAAATAGGTAATACACAATAACTACTGCCCAAACATAAGATCTATGTAACGCTAATCAATCGTCTGTATACTACGATGCAACAAAAGACTAGGGATAAATCACTGTCCTATTTTCCATAATGAAATATAGGGTATAGTCATTTCAACAAAACAACTAGGTATTTTTGTCATTTCAATTTGTTCAAACCATTTGGCTGTATTGCTCATGAGCTTGTCTTCAATGTGGAAATGACCTACTATTGTGGTTTAAAATCCCAGTTACCGGTACCGGTACCAGCAATGGCCAGTACTGATATGTACTAGTACTTTGTATCAGCTGGTAAAATGCACTTTGTACTTTGAAGTGCTTTGTACCTGCTGTACAGTACCAGCATGTACCATACTCAGATCATGCATCCTGCCATAGAATCATAACTAAAAGATGCAAATGCCATATGATGCTAACAATAAAAGGACTCCTGACTTCAGTCAGATTGTGCATCCTGCCATAGAATCATCACCAAAGGATGCTGTATACTATATTTGCGTTAAAGTTACTAGTACTTGTAGGGGTACGGATTTAATACTGTGAGCGAGAAAGTCGGAAAAAATACGGAAAAAATTGAAAGGTAAGAAAAACTGTAAAATACGGAAGACAAAAAAACCGGAAAACGCAGGAAAAATTGGGAAAAAAAAGAGATAATAATAATAATAATAATAATAATAATATTATTATTATTATTATTATTATTATTATTTTATAATTTTAAAACAGTTTTCGAAAAATACAGGAAAAAACATATAATACGCGAAAACATGATTAATACACGGAATACCCATATTATACGAAAATATGCAGTTTATTAAAAATATGGGTATTATACATGTTTAGGACGTTGTGGCAAAAAAATGCGTATTATACACATTTTTCAAAAAAGTCGTATTTTGTCACAATGACTGGTAATGTAAAGCAGGTACAAAGCACCTCATTGTAAAAAGTACATCTTACCAGCTAGTACAAAGAACCTCAAGGTAAAAAATGCATTGTACCAGTCGGTGCATAGTATTTAGTACATATCAGTATTGACCATGCCGAGTACCAGTACTGTACCAAAACTTGGATTTTAAACCCAACACTATGTCATTTCCACATGGAAGTCACAAGCTCATGACCGATACTACCATATATCCAATGCTTGTGTAACTGTTTTGTCACTTTTTGTGGCCTAGGAGGTATATCGGTGTCCTATTATTATATTACCAGATAGCATATGCGTCTATAGCTTTCAATGCATTTCCATAGCTCTTGAATTGTACTTTTTAAGCACCTTTTCTCTTTCCCACTTTTTGAAATGCCAGGGATCTTAACATTTCAGCAGATTTGGTTTTTTTTCAGAATGGGATGCTTGATCCATGGCTTCAGAGTAAAGGTCTGAGTGATGCCGATCAAGTCTTAGCTTATTTTGCTGTTTCTAAACTTGGAGAAGCTCCTATTGATGGGAAGACTGATACCAATCCTGAGGGCTTGACTGCAGCATTTGGCAAATGGGCATCTGCAGTGGCTATACGATTACATTCTGGAGGCCTTTCCTGTAAGGTGTGCCATTACTTTTCTCCAATTTTTAGGTGGAACTGTTTGGTGAACTTTGCTGTTCTGGTATTAAGGATTTTCTTCAAGCGTAGATCCAATATTCATGGTTCTAAAACTCGGCAAGTCAATGAGTAATGCAACCGAGTTGCTCGACTAGCGGAAATATCGAGTTGGGTTGAGATTTTGCTAGGATGATGCAATCGTTATTCTTAAACTACCCCTATATAAAATATTTTCATGGGATAAGGGCAGAAACCCTATCTTCTGCAGTTCTCGTTCTCTCTCAGTTTAGAATGAAGAGGAGAAGCAAAATCACATTGTCATTAACACTCTCGTCCACTTATGGAATGAATAGAAGATGAGAAGAATAAGAATCATGACTTGTTAAATTTGGAGGGACCTAGAGGCGTGTTAGGATGTGACTGGAGCATACTCTCACCACTTTGGATTACCCCACGGTTGTCAAGGCGATGTTATAGCGTCCCCATGGCGAATGGCCATGGAAAACGCCATACAAAGCCAAATAGAAAGGATAACTAAATAGCGGTGCCCAGGGGCGTAACCACAAAATACCTTTGTTTGTGCCCACGCGTTCTCTAAACGTGCCCACATACCAAACCCCTTGAAAACCATTGATTCCTTCTAATCAGATGATGAAGATTGTTTTTTACCCCGATCTTCCACACAATAGAGCGCACCTATCAGATGGCCATTTTGTGATTCCACATTTCACATATCTCCAAAAATCTCCCTAAAATCATGTTTGAGCGTGATGTGCGCAGTATGATTCAAGGGCCATTTTTTCTTTCCCCCCCCCCTCTCTCTCTCTAGATAAGCGGGGCTCGAACCTGCGACCTTGAGGTTGCAATATTGTCAACATTCCATTGTACTACTGGCCCAAACCCTTCTTCCTCTCTCTTTCTCTCTCTCTCTCTTTTTTTTTTTTTTTCTCTTTTCCTTTCTCCTCCATGTAACCCTATCGCTCGTCTTTCTCTTTCTCGATCACTTTCTTTTTCTTTTTAAGCCTCCATGAGATCCCCTCTCTCCACACCTATCTCAAATCTCTCCCATCACAACTCTCAGGGCCTGTCTTTTAATCTCAAAGCTTCTCAAATCTAAGAGAACTACAATATAATATTATACCCATCGATTTGTTAAATTACTCCCCTAACCCTCTCTTTCTATCCAATGATTCAAATGTCCTATTTGTCAAATTATCAAAATAGCCTTCACATTCTCCTCATTATCGAAAATACCCCTCATTTGCAAATTACACAAAAACCCTTTATAGCCCTCAATAATTCCAACTATAACCCAAAACCTAGTAAATATCCAAGATGCCGCTCATATCCCCCTTAATAACCATTCTACCCCCAACATATAAAAAGACTAAAATATCTCTCATATAGAACAAAACAGAATTCCTTATAATTACATGCAAATACTGTTATAAATTGTCAAATGGTCAATATACCCCTACATTTCTTGGTCATTACAAAAAGGCTCTTCATAAGCTAGATAATCTGAAGATGCCGATGAAATCACATTAAACTCTTCATGTTATCCTCAGGAGTCGGGATTTAATCTTAAAATAAGATAGTAGGAACCAAAACTGTTTTGTTTATTTTTATGTAAGAATTAAGAGCTGCAGTATAGTTGTATTCACTTTTTTATCTGCTCCAGGTCCTTGACAAAGAAGCATTTAAGAAACAGATGTTAGAGAAATTGATATGGATTGCAGCTTTTATGCTTGTTGGAGCCCGCCATCCAGGAGCTACCGTGGGCGTTGTGGAGAAGGATTACCGTTCTGAGGCAAGTTATTTTCCTCTTGCAAGTTCATTTTTGTCATTCTTCCCTGGCACATCTTATTGACTCCTTGTTGTTTCTGGTTTTTTCTGTGTTTAATCTTGAATAGCATGAAAGGACATATGCAATTTGTTTGAAGAATCTGATAAAAGTATTGGTTCGAGACAGTTTTTGTTATAAAAGTTGCATTTCGCCTTTCTTAACTGTAACAAAGAGGGGGAATATCTGCAAGTGGGTAAATAATAAGAGTTACACAAATAATTAAAACCATTACTATTGTCTAGAGTTGTTCTTAATTCAAAGCTAACATTGTTGCAAGGATGCAGCATTATAAATTTTTTAAATATATATCAACTCTAAAGTTTTCAATGTTTTAACTGTAATTAATACAATCCTTTAATATCATCTTTATTTTAAAAAATTGTAATACTGTTCTTAGATATATTTAGTTCAATATTGGAATCTGGAAAGTACTCCTGGGGGAAAAATTTATTTTGACATTTTTCATATCCCAGCTTACTTGAATGAAATTAGAAGATGATGCTTCCGTAGAAGCAAGGAATTATGACTGGTCAAAGTCAACTTGGTTTCTCTATCGACTTCTGTTTGCATTCAAGTGGGGTACCCTTGAATATCACGTCATCAATCTTCGGAAGTAGTTGATTTATGCATCCTTTATGTACTTGTTATAGGGGAGAATAAGGTAACGATCAGTGAAGGGATCTTAGTTGGTATTTCATGGGAACAAGTCAATACTGACAATGAATTTTTAATTCATTGTGAGGACTAAGGAGTGAACTGTGATTTCTTCAAATCTTGATTTCTGATTCCTTTTTAGATAGCTATGTTTTCTTAAACATGTTGACTGATTTCGTCAAGATGTTGAATTCGACGATACAGTAGCACTTCTGTAGTTATAGCGTCAGGACCACCTATTTTCCATCACTTTAAGCTGGTGATCACCATCCACGGGTACTAAACTCTTCGCGTGATGGGAATAGGGACCAAGGCATTTTGTTGGGCAAAATAGACATTATCAGTTATCACTACAAATGAGGTTACTGAAGATCAGATTTGCTTCATATTGGGATATTTTATTTTCTTCTTGCAACCATAATCATTTATTTTAGGTCACGAACAAAGTAAATGCCAAGGAAACGATTCAGTAAGCCTTATTACAATATAATAACTTCTATAAGCCATATCTAACAAAAATAGTGGAGCAGGCCCATCAATTAGGATCATTCAAATATCGGATGGGACATGATCTAAAATTACACAAAATTTCTCGTTCAATCAGCCAGCCCGCTTTTGGATGGTTGATAAGGTTCTGGGCAGAAGGGGCAGTTGACCAGGTGATTTAGATCATCTAGTTGGTATAGTTTTTGGTCTATGGTACAATTGAGAAGTCACCCATTTATCTGGATTGAAAAGCATGTGATTTGCCCCCAGATTAAACTTGGCTTTATGGACTCATATTAAATTGACCGAAAAGTAAAATAACGTACTAAAATAGATTGCCCTTAATGTTCATTGGAAATACACCAACCCTGGATTGTGTGGAAGAATCATTTATGAACTAACTATGCACTGTCCTCATGTGCAGGTTGCCAGCCTCATTTCTGAACTCGCATCCGCGGCAGCTTCAGAGGAGGGGATAGAGTTCGAAGAAGCCATGGAAGAAAGGTTGTGTGCTTATTCTAGGGCTGTTGCTCATTTCCCAACAGCTGTTAAAGAGGTAACTGCATTTCCTTTTGAAATTTAATTTATTATCATCAATCCATTGGGACTTCTGACCGAAGTTTAAACACCAAAACGGTGTTTAAATTATCTTACACCATTATTTTAGGCTTTCGATCTTACACCATTAAATTGCGATATACAATTATTCCACGCAGCACAAATCTATGGCCAATCTAAATCGTCCAAGTGGCAATCCATCATTAAACATGTCTCAGCCGAAAATTCATGCCTATAAGTGGACGTGAACGATTCTGATTAGGGCTCTCAATGGGCTGGATTAGGGCCGGGCTGGGGTTCAACTAGGACCTAACCTACCCGGGCGATGTACTCAGCCGAAGCCCGGCCCCTCCCGGGCCGGGCCAGGCTTGGGCATTTCTCCGAGTTTTTTTCGACTTTTTTTTTTCTAATAAAATTTGGTTGGGTTGTTTTTTTAGACTATTTTTTCTAATAAATTTGGTTGGGCTTGGGCTGTTTTTTTCTAATAAAAGTTTGAAAAAGGTTAAAATTTTAATTAAATAATTATATTAATATTATAGAGACTCAGATAGATGCTTTTATTCAAATATTTCATTTTAGTTTGTTGGACAATGGTTATAATGGACAACAGTTAATCTCAGGGCATTTAAGTAAATTATATTTAATTAAAAGAATTTTTTTTTTATAACTTTAAAAGAATAAGTATATATATATATATATATGATATCCAGGCCGGGTTTTGGAACACTCAACCCAAGTCTGTCCCGGATTTATCCGGGTTGCAACATCTTTAGCCCAGTCCGGATACCGGGCCGGGTTTGCTTGATAGAAACTACCAACTTTTCTTGGCCGTGTGCGGGCCAAAATTCGGGCCGACCCGATCCATTGAGAGCCCTAATTCTGATGGTTAAAGTCTCCCAATAAGTGATTTTTGGGCACATTGCCCTTCGACGTATGATCTATCACTTGATGGTATGGATTATCCACATCTTAAACCATTAATGGTATAAGATCATTTAAACATTGATTTTGGTGTTTAAATGGCGGTCATGAGTTTCAGGTCCCAATCTATTTGCAAATTTTGATATTGTTTATTTGCCGGATCTGTGTCGACTCTGCAGTTCAAATGGAGGAATGGTTGGTTCTATTCTCTCACCCAAAAGGCAGTTGCTGAAGGGAAGCCAGACCCATGCCCCTTACACACAAGCTGGCTTAAGGAACTAAAGGTAGTATAAAATGTTATTTGTATCGTTCATCATCTGTTTCAAACAGTTTCTCAGAAAATTGCACTCTATCAACACTAAAGGACCTTTGCATTCCTCGAGGTTAATGAATTATTTTTTTCAGAGGATTGTAGAAGATGTCCTGTAATCAGAGAAGCCTCCTAAGCTGTTCTATACTTATTTGGCTCGACTTGAAACCGTTGTTTCAAAACTCGGTAATCTGAGACATATCGCGTCTCGGTGATACGGTATGAAACAAAAAATGGTGTTTAAATGATCTTACACCATTAATCAAACACTTCACATACAATCTATGATTAATCTAAACAGGTCAAGTGGATGTCCATCACTGGAACGTAACTCAGTTAAAGAATCACACCTTATAAAAAGGTGCAATCCATCCAATCAATAAGCTTTATTATTAGCCATTAAAAAGTTAGAACAAGGAGTTAATGACAGATATTAGAGTGCACAGATTTGGAAACAGCATAATAGCCGTTCACAAGGTCATCACATAGATTGGATACACTCTAGGATTTGTATCAAAATAGGGTACATGTGAGTCAAAATACTGCCATGCGCACAAAAGTCATTGAAGTTGCTTAACATCTTGAAAAGGTGAGTTTTCTCTCAAGTGTCTCCGGGCGAAGCATTGTAGGTTTATGATCTCACCGACCCTTGAGACAGACACAGAACATTTCGCTCGAGATGTCTCGTCTCTGGCGATATTTAAAACCATGCTTGAAACTGTTCTTGTAGTGGATTCAGACTAGCGAAAATTTACTCGTCAGCCACCAACTTAACTGTTTTAGGTGTCTACTAACTCGTGTTCTTCCCTTTCAATGGATCACAAGGTCCCCTTCCAAATGATATGCCTCTTTATTGGAGCTATATAGCCCAATTATTATGAGATAATATGATGGTAGGTGGTAACTGCTCCAATTAGCTGACTTTCTTTTGATCTATGGCCATCGATTTCTTGGCTATGAAAAAGCTAGGCAGATATTAGAGGTAAGGTCCTATTGATGCCATATCTAGGTTAGTACCCATCCAAAGAGTTAACTCATCTGGTCCTACTGCATCATCAAAAGATGGATTTGGGACCTCTGATTTAAAAGGATTCAAAAAACAAAAAAAAAAAAATTAAATTAGGGGACTAGCTGAAACCTTTAGAGGATATAGTAACTCACAATCATATGTTGCGTGACAATTTATTAGCATTCAAACACAAGGCTCATACATATAATTATATTATTATTACTACTATAGAGGTTGCGACTGGGATTGCTCCTTAAGGGCAAAGAGCGGCTCTCTGCTTTGGTGTAGAGCACTTTTAGATGAGGTTGTGTTTGGTTGTAAGTATTCTTAGCTCTCTCATGCCTTGTTTGGCAAAACGAGTTTTGGAAATAAATCCATAAAATCTTGAAATTTTACATAAATGAAAACTTTCCGCTGTTTGGCAATATAGTGGGACCCACAAACAAGAGTTTTTTTTCAAAAAAACTCACATAAAAGTTCCAGCTAAAATTTGGCTGAAACTTTTTTCCGCCCACGACGTGGGTTAAAAGCTTAAAGAGGAATTTTGGTGGCCGCCCTTGCAACCAAAATTCGTTCTTCTCAACTCAGATATTTCACGCTTAAAATCGTTTGATTGCTTTGGATCAACCAATCGAGGTTTATTTTTACCTTAATTTTTCATATAATGGATTTTGAGACCGTGAGCTTATCATCAAACGGTCAATTTTTTCGTTGATGTGGCACATGTCAATACCTCTTTGTGCACGCCCACGCGTTCTTTGAAAGTGCCTATGTCCCAGACCTTTGAAAAAATCATTGATTTCTTCCGATCATATGATGGAGATCTTTTTTAACAAAGATATTCCACAAAATAGATCTTGGGTTCATGGTTCATCAATTTGACAATTAGTTTTTGATTTCTAGTATCATCGATACTTAAAAAATGACTCTTCAATCATATAGCACACATCATGCTCAAACGGGATTTTAGGGCCATTTTTGGGGACTGGGGACACATGGAATCATAAATTGATCGTCCGATAGGTGCTACATGATCTTAAGATCCATTATGTGGACGATTGGGGTGAAAAACAATCAATCTCATCTGATCCAAAGCAATCAATAGTCTTCAAGGGGTCTGGGATGTGGGCGCTTTCGGAGAATGCATGGACATGAACAGAGGTACCCATAAATAATGACGCCAATAAATATAACCCAACCATCTAAGCCACTTAATTTGAAGGCAATGATCTAAAGATCATAAGTGAAAAGATTGGCACCAAGCATAATCTTTATCATATGACTTAATGCACTCTAAAGCCATTATTCGATTCAGCAGTTGATTGTATCGAATCATATGATAAAGATTGAGTTTTGTACCACTCTTTTGCGTTGCAGATCTGTAGATCATGGCCTTTATATCAGACGGTTTAGATGCAACCTCACCTCATAATTGTATCATTTATTTGCACTGTAAAATCATAACCTAGCCCCATTTCCTCCGGCCAACATACATTGGCTGCTTTGAAACTGACAAAGGAGATTATTTTTTATCCCAATCTTCCACATGATGCATCTTGAGATCATGGGTATATCATTAAACAATTTTTTTATTTCATGTGACACCCATTCCAAAAAATGACCCGTGATTTGTATTTGAGTTTGATGTATATATCTGACGAGTTTGGAGTTATTGTTTGAGATTTGTACCACGCGGAATAAAGAATTAGCTATCTGAGTATATGCCCATAATCTCAAGACCATCTTGTAAAAAGTTGGGACAAAAAAATATTTCATGTTCTAATTTAAAGCGATTAATGCATTTCGGCCTGATGAGATGGGGTGAGGTTACATGTTCACATAGTATAAAAAATGATGCCTTTGGAAAATAATTTTAAACAATATAATTAAACAGTTAAAAAAAAATAAAATTAAATCATTGTAAAATTTTAAAAACAAAATTTCCTATGAGTTTTTCAATTTATATGAGTTTTGTCAAACAAAGCATCACAGAGTGAAAATTGAATTTAGTTCTCTTTAAAAGAATAATTTAAACTTATTCTTTTAAGTGAGCTCCTCTTTGCCTCGAAATCAATCCCAAAGACAGCCATAGGAAAAAGAGTTGGTGTGTTGTAATTTGCAATGTGGCTTATGTGCACTGCGTTGTAATGACTAATGATCCACGTGATTATATAGAAGCACACCACATAAGATATATATATATATATATATATATATATATAAAAGTTGATGAGACTTGCGGCGGGTACAATAGACTGCATGCTAAAAGGTTATTTATAAAGTAGACGGTCAAAAGTGATTAAGAGGCACCCTGCCCAACCCGACCCGACCCGACGGTTAAAAAACCTCTATTTGTTGTATTTTTACATATAAAATATTAGGTCGGGTCAAGTCAATCTGAAAAAATCATTTTGGTCGGATTAAGTTTATGTACTTGATTCGGTAAAATATTGGGTCAGGTCCATTGAAAGCCTTATTTCCTGATTTTTGGTCGGATTAAGTTTATGTACTTGATTCGGTAAAATATTGGGTCAGGTCCATTGAAAGCCTTATTTCCAACCAACTATTCCACTCCCTAACCAACTGAGCTAGCGATTGTTTTAGCATAATAAGTTAACGTTCATAATTATGTCAACCTCATGTTAGCTTACCTAAAAAAAAAAAAAATAATAAATATATAAAAACTCATCCTACGACCAACGATTCGGTAACATAGCATGAGACAGACAAGTTGAGGCGAGTTCACTCAATCAATACTACGATGGGTAGCTTTGTTAGCACCCATACACGTTCTTTAAAAATCACCCATGTGTACAAACTCTAAAAACCATTGATTGAGTCGAATTAGATGATTAAGATCATTTTTCATACCGATATTATACAAAATGTATCTTGAGACTATGTTGCACCTATCAGACGATCAATTTTTTATTTCATATATTATAGATTCCCAAAATATATACCTTGTGTTTAATGACACAGCACGCTCAAACATAATTTTAGGACTACTAGTAAAAAGGCACGTGCAAATGCACGTGAATATTAAGACCTTAAATGATCGAATTTTATTTTTAGATATCTATCAAGTGATTTGAACATAAAAAAATATAGTATTTCAAGCGTTCATTACTATGTTTTATGATTTAGTAAAGACAAAAAAAAAGTATTAATTATTATGATTCTTATGTCTTTATTATTTATAATTTAAAATTTTAAAAAAATTTAATAAAAAATAAAAAAATATAACTTATATCGTCAACTATAGAACATAAAGAAAAAAAATAAAAACTAACAAATAAATATAATCTAAAATTTTCAATTAAATCGAAAATGAGTATTTATTCCTTCTCGACTTTAACTTTCTTGGCGATTTTATCGTCTTCATCATCCGTAGTCTCGTATTTAATATTTTGGGATATCTACGACCTTGTAAGATAATTTTGATAAATTGTTTCTTGCACTTTGACTTGAACGAAATACTCATTTTCGAGATATTTGTTCATTTCCGAGATATTGACACCAAATTTGATTTTAAGGTCACTTTTTTTGAGATCTGTGTCACGTAAAATCAATGCCTGACCATTTGATGGTACGCCCATTATCTCAAGATCAAGTGTGTGAAAAGTTGGAACAAAAAAATTCTCCATCATTTAGTTCAAAATTGTCAATTGGTTTTAACATGGTGCCTTAATAGATTCGGTGAGCATAGTTAATTAAAGGTAAAATCACATTTTGATAAAATCACCTATCATTCGTCTCGTTTAAATTTGATTTTAAGGTCACTTTGAAATTTGTGCACGTCAAATCAATATCTGACCGTCTGATAGTACGCCCATAATCTCAAGATCAAGTGTGTGAAAAATTGGAACGAAAAACACTGTTATCATCCATTTCAAAGCAGTCAATGGGTTTTAACATGGGCGCTCTCAAAGATTCAGTTGGAATATTTAAAGGTATATTTAGAGGTGGGATCTTAATTGGCATGTCAAGTTGCTATGGTTTGATCAGATCTAACTGGCTGAACTTTAAATGCAGTTCAAACATATTTGAGAAGTGCACGTGCGTTGCACGCGGACACCGTAAAATGAAATATTTTGATCAAAGATGATTTTAATTATGAGTTAAAATTAACTAATCGTATAAAATCATAATCGTATATTATCAATTAATCACTAAAAAACTAATAACAATTATTGTTAAATATTATATTGATTCGAGTATTTTGTAGAACTTTCTATAGATACATGTTTCTATCCTATCACGTTCGATTAATTCGATGATATATTAATTATATATGTTTAATAAAATTTTCTTAATTGTTAATTTCTACTTTAATTTTATAATAACTAATGTAACTAAGGCTTCAAATTTTCATATCCTACG
Organism: Chloranthus sessilifolius; assembly: GCA_021018995.1. NCBI lineage: Eukaryota > Viridiplantae > Streptophyta > Magnoliopsida > Chloranthales > Chloranthaceae > Chloranthus > Chloranthus sessilifolius. The sequence goes on along the minus strand of CM037597.1, from coordinate 22,309,949 downwards.
TATTTATTAATTATTATTAAAAATATGAATAGTAATGTCCACCCATACATAGCGGTCCAAGTTTTGACTCAAAACTCAAACCTGGCCTGAAAATTGGCGAATCAAACTGGTCCAAACAGACCCGAAAATCGATAATGAACCTATTCTAGACTCGTTTCGATTTTTGGAGAGAAAAATTGAAAATTTATTAGGTAGTATGAGAAAACTGAGAAAGTAGCTTAAAATAATAAAATGGTGATTGCACCCCATTCAAATCCATGATTGCTTGGAATTAGGCAATGGAGATCATTTTTCATCATAATCTTTCGTAGAATAATTCTTGAAACTATGATCTTACCCTCGTATGGGTGTAAGTTTTGAACCGAAATCCGAATCCGCCCAAAAAACCTAACTAATTGAACCAATCCCATCGATCCAAAAATCAGTTCAGACCGAATCTAATTTCGATTTTAGGTGGGAAAAGTCGAAAATCGATTAGATAAGATGAGAAAATTTGATTAGGGGTACATTAATCATAGCTCAAAGGGTTTCAACATGCCAATAAATTATTATTTGGGTAACTTAACACCCATGAAATCTTAGAGGGCATCTATGCAAAAAATCATCAACTCTTTGTATTAGTTGATGGAGGTCGCTTTTCTCCCCAATCTTCCACATAAAGGAATTTGATATCAAAGCAAGTCAAATATTATATGGCAAAATTGTTAATTCTCTTAACTTTGTAGGTTTCTTTAAAAGTATTAGAAAAGATAACTTTTATGGCAAAATTGTTAATTTTCTTAACTTTGTAGGTTTCTTTGAAGGTGTTAGGAAAATAAAACTTTATTGTTAATTCTTTTAAATTTGTGAGTTTATTTGAAAGAGCTATTTTTATTCTCATTGGAAAAGATTGTATTAGGGATATTTTAGGAATGAAAATATGATAAAAATATTGGTACTTTTATATAGTAGTAAGGATAGCAAAATTATATTTTGCCCTTTGAATGGAAAGAGAGCTTTTACTCCTCTTCCCATTGAAATGTAATTTAACAACTACTCTGGTGTAATAAAAATGAGGGATAATGGCTCCACATTTAAATATGGTATTTAAATGATATTATATTACGAAAATGTCACATTTTGACTCACATTATTAAATTAGGGATTTATTATTGTCATGTGGCACACATTTATAATCAATTTAAATTGTCTAAGTGACAATTCATCGTCGGAATACATCTAGTCAAAGGATTATTCTTATAAGTGGATATAAACCATTCGATCAGTGAATTTTAATACCAACCATCAAAATTAAGAATAATCATTGGTATTAAATGATTCAAATCTCTCAAAGAGAGTAATTTCTCAAACCCTTTTAACTGATGATATATCACTTTGATGGTATGAATTTCTAAGATTACAAGCAAATAAATGATATAAAATAATTTAAACGTCATTTTAATGATTAAATGATGATTAGGATTAAGAGAGTCGGTCCCTTACAAAAGAAAAACGTAGAGAGGGAGGGAGGAGGCATACACATGGCAAATTTAGAATTAATGGACTATCTCACAGCTTCATTATTAATAGAGCTTGTCATACTTAAAATGTGTAGCACATATTTTGAAATTTAAGTTGCTTATGAGAGGATGTAATAAAAGGGATAAAATTATAAAAAATTAAAGGATTGTGCGTGAGATTTTAGGGCAGGCAGGGTGTTTAAGGAATGCATAAGCGCTATATAGGTAAAAATAAAAAGTCAAACATTTTTTTAGTGATTAAAAAAGGCGCAGTGCACCTTTTGGACAAAAAACAAAAGCCCTTGCACGTTATTTTAGGGGTTAATATTAAAGCACACGGATCAGATAATTCCAATCTTCTTTGGATGAGGCATGGTAATAATAGGTTGCTAAATTTCCTCTCAATGGGCCAGGTTTAGGGGTGTATTCGGTTTAGTTTAGTCAGTTTTGGACCAAGCTCACAAATCAAATCGATTCTAATTGATTTTTAAAAGTTTAAACCAAACCAAACCATCCAACTGTTGAACCAAACAAACCCGATTCAATTCGGTTTCGATTTGATTCGATCAGTTTCAACTTTCCTAGTTCTATTTAGCCCGGGTTGATTAAATATAAGGAGCCATTACTTGCACGCAACATTTTCCATGCACAAATTTAATATGTTCATGATATTCTTGATTTTATTAAGCTTTAAATTCCCTTATTTCTTTAAGAATAAGATGTACAAGGTATCCCTTTTATATGTCCACAATAACCTTAACTTGAGACATTCACATATTTTGATCCTATGGTCCCACCATTAAAAACAATCTCATATATATATATTACAATTGGTTTGGTTAGTTTTGACTTATGAAGGCTTGGAACTAAAACCAAATCGAACTTTCCGGTTTTTATTTTTACCAAACCAAACCAAACCGATACTCATCCAAATCGAACCAAAACTGGCGGTTTGGTCCGATTCGGTCGGTTTTGCCCTAAAAATGCACATCCCTAGCCGGGTCGGACCTTAAACGAGTCAATTTTTAATCCGGGGTTTGGAGCTAGCCAATACCAGTTCATTTACTAATCAATCCTGGCTGGGCCTATTTTTTACTCAGGCCGAGCCACGAGTCCCCAAGAATTTCTATATATAATACATATAAATCATCTCAAATGATTGGGTCAGGCTTAAATAGACAGAATTTATCGGGCTTTTGGAACTAGTCCATACCCAATTTGGGCCGTCCAAACACCATAACCCATTTCGGGCAGGGCGAGGCCGGGGTTAAGGGCAGCCCGTTGACAGCTAAGTGGACAACTTGGATCATCAAAGATGCATCCCAGCCCTCTCTGCCTGAACCACTGAAAGAAGTAGGGCGCTTACTTTTGATCTCTCAAAAGCAGCACCATCAGGAAAGAGACCAATGGAGGGACTGCGAAAATAACTGAGTCCACAACATACTATAGAGACCTAAAAATTACCTTTCGTCCAATCTCCCACAATTGGATCTTGGGACCATATGGCATCGAAAAGTCACATTTTGATTGCAAAGTGGTACATTTGGTATCTTCTAGAGTTTACGTTATCCATAAATTTTGCTAACTTCTAAGATAAATTATGGATAGCTTTATTTAACACTCAAGGAATCTTGGAGGACACCTACACCAAAAACCATTGATTCCTTCTAATTATATGATGGAGATTTTTTTTGGCCCCAATATTACACAATAGATCTTGAGATTATGTGTACATCAGACGGTGATGAGAGAATCTTGCTTGTGATACTAAACTAACTTTGTAATTTTGGTTCTGGTCTGCTGGTTATTTCATATTGTGCCCTTTAACTATCCCTTCCAAGGTGTCAAACTCGGAATCGGGTATCGGTCCATGGAGGACTGATACGAATCAGCCGATTTCAATATGTATCAGCCTTTTTTTTTTAAACTCCAAATCTCGGCTCAAACTTATACGTATCGGCAAACCGAGTTGTAGAACCGATTCGTATTGGTGCCGATACATATCGGTTTGCCAAAATACCAATACGTATCGATATTGGCCGACTTTTTATACCTTGCTCCCTTCGGCATCTCATTGGAGGGTATCATCTATTTCCTTTTCATCGATAAATTGTTACATTTACCAGTTGAACAGTATATTTCCTCATATTCCTGCTACATTGTGGGCATGAATAGAGAGCAAAACCCAGTATGATATACAGAAACGAAAACTATTATATGAATCTCATATCATATATAAAGCAACTAAACATGCTAGCCTGTATATCAGATTAGGTCCATTGCAATTTCCACAAGCAAAAAAGCGTTCAATGTATCATGTTTGAAGCTAGGAAATGCACACGGCCTGCATCATACCAATATATATATATATATATATATATATATATATATATATATGGAGCCGGTTAGGTCCTCCATTGGAGCTCCATGTGGGTTTAAAAAGTTTTTTTCGATATTTTTTTTAAAATATTGATCTATACCGTCCACTTGTGCTCCACGTGGCATCGAAACAATATTTTGGGTGCCACGTGGAGCTCCACGTGGAAGCTTGGAGGACGGAGGCCTTTTCCTTATATATATGGGTAATGATCACTTGACTCGAGTCACGCTCGAGTCATACATGACTCAAGGGAGTGATCGTTAGATTGCAGTCAAACATTGACCGTGATGTGACCTGACAGTCACACATGACTCAAGTCAGGTGATCATTAACCATATATATATATATATATAGGTATTGGCACCGAAAGGAATATATTCAAAGAAGCCACAAAAAAAGGCAGAGAGGATACAAAGGAAAAAAGCAGCGAGAAACTGCAAGAAAAAACCCCCAAGCCCCCCACGCCCAACGGCAGCCCGAACCAGCCAGGAAAGCCCTTCAACGATGAAGGACAGGTTCTCCTACTCAACAAAAAAGTCTCCGCCCTCCCTCTGGTTCTTGTTAACAGATAAACTGACCCATTGAACTGCAAAATCTCTGGCCAATTTTATAATCCAAATAAACGGTCGACGTTTCTCCTAAACACTCTTCCGTTTCTTTCACTCCAGATGGCCCACATAACGACAAAGGCCAAAATGTTCCAAAACACCCCCTTCCTACCATCAAAGCCGCTTCCTTCCCAAGCACACAACATCATACCAGGATTGATCAATTGTATTTTCCCCGTGTCAATAAGTAAAGTTCAAAAGAAGAATCTTGATGAGCATAAAGCATTCCTCAAAAAACGTGTGTGTATATATATATATATATACTTTTGTAGATAAGTGTTACTTACAGATATTGAAGCCAGGAAGGACTAAAATAATGCCTCTGAACTCAATGCGGTAGAGTAGCACCAAAGTAAGCAGTTATACCTTTTAAATAACCCTGTACATAGTTCTCTTCAATCTGTATGTCGTAAATCAGTGAGAAGGCAATGGATCTTATATGAGAATGAAGACAATCTACACGATAAATAAAAAGGAAAACAAAAATCAATTAAAGGGAAGTTGATTGTGTGTGCACCCCGTAACCCAATCACCAAAATGTCGTGGGATGATCCCTTGCTAAAAATATATATGACCACTAGATTTAAAGGGAAGTTATGGAACAAAATAAACTTGTGCAATGGGTAGTTTTTTTTAAAAATTTCTTGATAGGAAAGCTGGGATTGAACCAGCAAGTTCAGGTTGCATCATAATGCACCTTCCAGGCCCAAGCCCATGAGCAACGGGTAGATGCCTTACCAAAAATATACGCACGGAAGCATAAGGGACAGCAAAATGCACAGCACCATTTTCCTAGGTGAAAATTGATTAGTTTTACAAAATAAAATTTGATACTGAAGGATGCATCGGTAAATACTCATACCATCACGCATACAGAGTAAACCACGATCAGTATGAGGATGGTTCTCAACAAAATTTCAGTTAACAGTAGATCTATTATGCTAGCATTTATCATTCTCCTCTGGTTAAGTTATCAGATGTTTTGGTTCCTCAATAAAAGCTTATCAAATGAATGAGTAGAAAAGAACTTCACCCAACAAGCCATCATTCTTTTCCTAACTCAAATTTTATTTTGTTCATCGGAGGAAAAATAACCAATGACTACCAAAACAAACTCTTAAATCCTAATTTGATCAATCTCGAACTGGAGGCAAAGAAGCAAGCACTCACATCTCTAGACTTGCAAATACTTAGGCATCTGCACAACAGCAAAAAAAATTCAGTTGAGAGAAGATCTATTCTCAGGATAGTGGTTGAATATTGTGCTAACACTCGACTTTGAGTGAAGATTAGGGTTTGGTTGTTAGGGTTAGAATTAGTTTGGAAAAGGAGGAAGAGAGAGAGAGAGAGAGAGAGAGAGAGAAAGATGACCTAGTTAGGGTTTGGGTCCTTATTGGTCTTTATATTAATATTCATTACAGAAGTACCCTTACTATAATGCATATCTGAACACACATATCCAGTATGCGATGTAACCCATATATTCGTATACACCAATACTCCCCCTCAAGCTGGTCGGTAGATATCTATCATGCCCATCTTGACAAAATGTTATGAAGAAGAGGGACCAAACCCCACAGTAAACATATCAACCCACTCTTTTGAAGAGGAGACTTTGGGAGGGTCAATTATTCCAGCTTGAATATTTCCTGAACAAAGTGAATCCTGACTCCAATGTTCTTGGTTCTCTCATGAAGAACGAAGTCTGCAGCAATATCAATGGCCACTTGATTATCACAATGCAAAGGCATAGGAATGGATGGAGGAGATCTGAGCTTGCTGAGAAGGGAAAGAAGGTATAAGAGCTCACACGTGTCATGTGTCATAGCTCTACATGCAGACTCAACACTAGATTTGGAGACCACTTTTTTGCTTCTTACTTTTCAATACTACCACATTACTGCCAGGAAAAACACAATAGCAAGAGGTAGACAAACGATCAGTATGTCCTCTTGCATAATCTGCGTCACTGTAACAGCTAAAAGAAGAATGCTTAATATCGGAATAGAACAACCCTCTTCCAGGAGAAGATTTAATGTAATAAAGCATGTGATGGATAACATTAAGATGGGGTACCCAAGGAGAGAAGATAAATTGGGCAACAATAGTGACTGCAAAGGTAAGACCAGGTCTAGTATTAGTAAGAGAGATAAGACGCCCAACAAGATATTGATACTCAGAACTATCTGGAAAAGGCTCTCCAATACAGGAGACTTCGCAGGTTTACACCCAAGCATACCACCGTCCCATAACAAATTTAGAACATATTTCCTCTGGCGAGGGATATCCCACAAGGAAAGCAGACAATCTCAATTCTGTGGAAAAATCTAAGTTGTCTACGATCTTTTACACCAAATGCTCGGCTTAATTCCTTTTTTTACATGAGCAATTAAGGGGAAGTCATCTCCAATAACGAAAACGTCATCAACAATACTAATAATATAGTCCTCCAAACTCTCACTTAAAGCATGTGTGGTCCAAGTGACATCTAACAAAATCCATAATGAGAACAACCAAGGTAGTTAAGGCGGTGTGGCGAGGTCATGGCGAAGAGACTCGCCATGCCATGACAAGGCCATATATTATTTTCTATTTTTTTATTTAATTAAAAATCAATAATATTATATATTTATATCATTACATGGGAGCTACAGCCGACACAGAAGATTTGAAGGTCATGGTGTAAAGATTTGACATTTTTAAATCTTCTTTTGCCACGTGAAAAAGAAAGACTTTGTGTTTTTCATATCTATGCCATGTGAAACTGATGGGGACATCCGATTCAAGCAGCCGCCCGTAACATATCAGAGGCGAAAGAAGAACGTCAAAGTGGTCAGAAAGAAAAATGCCCAAATTCGAAGGATTGAAGACATGCTTTAGTCGATCAATCGATGGTGGACAGTGGACACATATTCTGAGCGAATTTATAATTCTCAGTCAATCGATCGATCGATTATAGTCAGTGGCTTCGGGTAATTTAATTATTTCCTAGTCGATCGATCAACTCCGGAATCCATTGATCGACCAATCGCACGAATTTTGACAGGATTTTATTATTTCGGTCAAAATTTCCATTTTAGTATTTGATTTGCTTTAGGACTTTTCTAATTTTGAGTTAAGGTTTTGTTAGCCTATTTAAAAGCTTGTAAAACAACATTATAATTAATTATTGGTGAATGAAAATTGCTTTTGCAACTTTGAGAGTTTTTAACTTTCGTGAGGGTGTGATTCTCTCAAACCGAAGAGCGATTCTTCGTCCCGCGTGCGGTTTGGTGTGAGGCCAACTTTTCCTCATCTTCTATCTTCTAATGATCTACGAGTTGCGTAAGTAGCGTAACCCTAACCTATCTATTTCAATAAAAATCCCAATTAACCTATTCTTATACCGTTATATCATTATTTGCCTATATTTTCATCATTAAATTATTTTCCGCCTTTATTTTCGTACAGTATCAAAAGAATTGCTTGCGAGTTCATTCGACACCCTAAGATTATCGGACTTCTAGCCGTTCGCTAAGAACCCTAGTCTTCTAGATCCAATAGGGAACGTATGCGAAAAGTAACACTATTTTAGGTCAGAATTAAGTTATTCAATTGAATTTCTTGTTATTTTCTTTGATAATTTATTAAGAAATGTTGTCATTTTAATTGTTTAAATTAATTTTAATTTTAATCTCAGCCCTAGCATTGCATGTGTTAGTTTCCGCATCAGATTTGGTATCAAAGCTTAGTCAGTTTAGGGTTGTCGAAGTTCATATAGGTTCATTTTCTTTTATATTATTTTGTCTTGCATCATTTAGCTTTGTGTTGCATCGTCATGGATCCCAGTAAAATAGAAGCCCTAATTAGAGATCTTACGTCTAAGTTGACTGCGAGTCAAACCGTCCTTCAAGCTCAGATGGCTGCACACCACGATCAATTGCAACAATAATTGTGTGATTAACAAGCCCGACATGAGGCTTTAGAAACCCATGCTGAGGAGATAAATGAGTTTATCACTGAAAATCACAATAGAGTCAACATCAATGACCGTAGGAGGGAAGGTCCTCACCGACGTGAAGTCCAAACAGACCAGAACGATAAAGTCATGAAATCCGTGAAGATGGACGCTCCTACTTTTGGCGAGAAAAGACAACCTAAAGTCTATCTCGAGTGGGTCGCCGGCATGGAAAACTACTTCGAGTGGTATGCCATGCCTGAGGAGCGTAAAGTTTGGTTTGCCAAGGCCAAGCTTATGGGTCAAGCTAGACTTTACTAGATGGGATTAGACCGTCGTAGACAGTCCCAGGGTCTTCATCTCATTTCCACTTGGGCTGAAATGGAGATCCAACTGAATAGAAACATATTCCCCTTTCATATGATGAACGTATTCTTGATCAGTGGCAGTCATTGCGCAAAGGGAATTCTCCGGTCACGAAATACATCGATAAATTTGAAGGCTTGATGGCCCAGGCCAATGTGGATGAGTCGGAAAGGGTTACCCTATCCCGATTTTGAATGGGCCTTCGCCTAGAACTTCAGAGAGAACTCATTCCATACCCTGTTACCGATCTAGATGAAAGATGAATGTTTCTCTAGAGTCGAGGAGTTAGAATGGTACCTCAAGACCCCTCAAACCAAACGTTTCGATACTAGTGGGTCCAATATAGGTCTAACTTTCCTGAGTCAAAGTCCAACATTAATGCCCTGTCTGCTAGGTCCAACTCGGTTGCTACACCAGTAACCCGAGTTGATAAGGGTAAAGGTCAAATGCTTGAAGGCCACAAAAGCGGTGGTCAAAAAAGGTGTTAAAAGTGGTCATGACATCGGACATTTTGTAGCACAATGTCCATCCCAAAACCTGTTTATAACTGAGGACACTGAGAATGAGCACGATGAGGATACAGAAGTCTACGAGCCTAAGTTGTTCCCTAGTGATGAAGAAAATTTTGTAGGGGAACAAACAGTGGCTTGTCTTAGGGAGATCTCCTACCCCGTTGAGGAGGATAATACCTCGGGGGACTCTAGCCAAGTCGAAGGAGGATAATACCTCCGAGAGCACCCACAGTGAAAACAACCTAGTCTAGTGATAAAGGCATGATAGAGAGAGAGAGAGAAGAGATCTAAGGCCGTTCACATCGTTAGCCCTCTTGAGTTTGAACGAGGAGCTAAGACAAAGGGCATTGTCTATGTCCTTGTTACAGTTGAAAGACCCAAAGAGTCAGGTGTTGAGATTCCAAGAGAGGTTGAACCGATAATGAGTGAGTTTCGGGATGTCTTTCCTAAAGGCTTTCCGGATGAGTTACCACCTCTACGGGACATCCAACACGCCATTGATATGGTCCCGGAGCTACTTTACCTAACTTGCCCCACTATCACATGAATCCATCCAAACACACAGAGTTTAAAAGGCAAGTTGATGAACTTCTCCAAAAGGGGTTCATAAAGTATGAGTCCATGTGCCGTGTCAGCGCTGCTCCATGGATCAAAATATCGAAATTTTAATACGTATCGTCTTGAACTCTAGGACGATACGTATCGCATATTGTCTGATACATTCAATGTATCGGTGATACATTGAATGTATCGTTTTGATACAAATTATATTGTTTTTCAAAAAAATCCCAAAAAAACTCATGCATCAAATTATCGAATGATATAGACGATAATTTGAATGTATCGTCCGATAATTTGGCCAAATGGGATCCCTGTCAATCTACCAAATTATCGAACAATACGGACGATAATTTGGCAGATTGACAGGGACTCCATTTGGCCAAATTATCAGACGATACATTCAAATTATCGTCTATATCGGACGATAATTTCAATGTATCGTCCGATAATTAGATTATTTTGGTGGGTACCCGATAAAAACCATTTTTATTGTATTGGGGACCCTAGAAAACGATACGTATCGGACAATATGTATCGATATTGTCCGATATTTTGACCCATGCGCTGCTCACACCCAAGAAAGATGGAACTTGGAGGATGTGTGTTGATAGCCGCGCTATTAATAAGATCACGGTCAAGTATCGGTTCCCTATATCGAGACTGGGTGATATGTTGGACATGATGGTCGGAGTCACTATATGTTTGAAGGTCGATTTGAAGAGTGAGTACCATCAAATCTGAGTTCGTCCCGGGGACAAATGAAAAACTGCCTTAAAAACCAAGGATGGTTTATATGAATGGTTTCTCGTGCCGTTTGGGCTCTCAAATGCCCCTAGCACATTTATGTGAATCATGACGCGGGTGTTGAGGCCATTCATAGGCAAGTTCCTTGTGGTTTATTTCGATGACAACCTTATCTATAGCCACAACAAAGAACAACACCTAAGCCACTTAAGGCAAGTTTTTATGACTCTCAGAGGAGGGAAGTTATATGCGAACCTGAAGAAGTGCACATTCATGTCACAAAGCGTTGTCTTCTTAGGGTTTATTGTTACCTCTGACGAAATGACTGTAGACCCGGAAAAGGTCCAAGCTATCGTGGAATGGCCTGACCCTCGAAACATTCACAAAGTTCGTAGCTTCAATGGGTTAGCCACTTTTTACAGGCGGTTTATCTGTAACTTCAATACGGTAACTTCCCCTATCACCAATTGCATCAAAAATGGAGAGTTTAAATGGACACTTGTTGCGGCAAAAGCTTTTATGGAGATTAAATCTCGAATGACAGAAGCTCCTATCATGCCCCTTCCTGACCTTTCTAAAGTCTTTGAGGTAGCGTGTGATGTGTCCGGTGTAGGTATTGGAGGAGTGTTGAGCTAAGACGGTCATCTAATAGCTTACTTCCGTGAAAAGTTAAATGAGGTCAGGCAGAAGTACTCTACCTACAACAAAGAATTTTATGCGGTAGTGTAATCTCTTAAATATTGAAAACACTATTTACTATCACATGAATTTGTCTTGTTCTCTGATCATGAAGCCCTTAAATTTTTGAGTTCCCAAAAAAAGTTAAACTTGCGGCATGCGAAATGGGTTGAGCAACTTCAAGGGTTCACCTTTGTGCTGAAACATAGGGCTGGTGTGGAAAATCGAGTTGCTGACGTGCTTAGCTGTAGAGTGACAACAATGCACTCATTGAGTGTTGAGGTGACCGGATTCGATCGTCTCATGGATGATTATCCCACATGTCCGGATTTTGGTGAAGAGTACACCTCGCTTTTTAGTGGACAGTCTGTCAGAGAAAGTAAGTATACCCTATAGGATAGGTACCTATTTCTAAAATACCGATTGTATATTCCCCGCACTTCTTTACGATACTTTCTTATTTAGGAATTACACGTTAGAGGGGTTGCTGACCACTTTGGTCGCAACAAAACTGTTGCAGTGGTTGAAGACCGATTCTATTGACCCAATCTCACACGAGATGTTGCCAAAATCATCAACCAGTGTCGTGTTTGCCAACTGAAATAATAAAAGAGGTAGAACATTGGATTATACACACCTTTACCAGTGCCACACACTCCGTGGCAAGACCTGTCTTTACAGGTGCCACACTCTCCGTGGTAAGACCTGTCTATGATTTTGTGTTAGGCTCCCCAAAACTCTCCGCAAACACGACTCGGTGTTCGTCGTCATGCATCGTTTCTCGAAAATGGCCCATTTCATCGCGTGTTTGAAAACCTCTTATGTAAGTAGCATTGCTACTTTGTTCTTTAATGAGATTGTTCGTCTACACGATTTGCCTAAGACTATAGTGTCTGATCATGATGTAAAATTTGTCAGTTACTTTTGGAAGACACTATGGCACAAAATGGGGACTAGGCTTCAGTTTTCATCTGCATATCACCCCCAAACTAACGGGCAAATCGAGGTTGTAAATAGGAGTCTAGGTAACTTGTTACGATGTCTAGTAGGTGAGCACATTAGGAGTTGGGATTCCATTTTACCTGTAGGGGAGTTTGCATACAACAATTCGGTTAATAAAACCACAGACATGAGTCCATTTCAAATTGTGCATGGACATAAACCTAGGACACTCATAGACCTCATCCCAATGTCAGTTCATCAAAGGTCATTAGAGTCTACATCTACATTTGCACATCACATCCATGAATTGCATGCTGAGATTAAAAGAAGAATTAATGGGAACAATGAAAAATACAAGCTTTCTGCAGATTCTCATAGAAGATTCAAAGAGTTTCAGGAGGATGATTTGGTGATAGTTCGGAATAGACTTGAGCGATTCCCTCAAGGAATTGCGAAGAAGTTACAAACTCGTGGTGCTGGAGACTATAGGATTTTGAAGCGTGCCGCTTCTAACGCTTACATCCTAGACCTACCGCCAAAATTGGGGATTAGCATGACTTTCAATGTGGAGGATCTCGTTCCATTTCATGGTCATTCAATCATCCCACCCAACCCATTTGAGCCTTATACATCCAATGCCACCATTATTTCCCTACCCACGCCATTACCTCCACTTACACGTCAATCTCGTAAGATCATCGAAGATATTTTGGAGGATCAGATTGTGTCCAACCAAGGGGGACTTCACAAGTACTTGGTCAAGTGCAAGAACAAAGCCGATTCAGAGACTACGTGGATAACAAGGGAAGAGTTTCAACAGATTGATCCGGATCTCTTGGACCTCTATCACAACCAGTATTCATCGAGGATGAATCCTTCTAACCCGGGGATAATTGATAGGGACATTCGATTCAAGCAATGGCATGTAACATATCGAAGGCGAAAGAAGAACATCAAAGTGGTCAGAAAGAAGAATGCCCAAATTCAAAGGACTGAAGACATGCTTTAGTCGATCGATCGACGCCAGCCTTCGATCAATCGATGATGGACAGAGGACATATATTCTGAGCGCATTTATATTTCTCAGTCGATCGATCAATTATAGTCAATGGCATCAGGTAATTTAATTATTTCCCAGTTGATCGATTGACTCTGAAATCGATCGATCGACTGATCGCACAAATTTTGATGAGATTTTGTTGTTTTGGTCAAAATTTTCATTTTAGTATTTTATTTGCTTTAGTACTTTTCTAATTTCGAGTTAGGGTTTGGTTAGCCTACTTAAAGGCTTGTAAAACAACATTATAATTAATTATTGGTGAATGAAAATTGCTTTTGCAACTTTAAGAATTTTGAATTTTCGTGAGGGTGTAATTCTCTCAAATCGAAGAGCGATTCTTCGTCCCGCATGCGGTTTGGTGCGAGTCCAACTTTTCCTCCTCTTCTATCTTCTTATGATCTACGAGTTGCGTAAGTAGCGTAACCCTAACCTATTTATTTCAATAAAAATCCAAATTAACCTATTCCTACACCGTTAAATCATTATTTGCCTATATTTTCATCATTAAATTATTTGCTGCCTTTATTTTCATATGATATCAAAAAACCTGCTTGCGAGTTCGTTCGACGCCCTAACACTGTCGGAGATCTCGCCGTTCGATAAGAACCCTAGTCTTCTAGATCCGATAGGGAACGTACGCGAAAAGTAGCACTATTTTGGGCTGGAATTAAGTTATTAAATTAAATTTCTTATTATTTTCTTTGATAATTTGTTAAGAAATATTGTCATTTTAATTGTTTAAATTAATTTTAATTTTAATCTCAGCCCTAGCATTGCATGTGTTAGTTTCCGCATCAGAAACACCATCGAAGCCATCTGATTTGAAGGCCATGGTATAAAGATCTCTATCATCTGATTCAACACATTTAAAGACAATCATCTGATTCAATGGTTGACTAGGACAAATCAGATGATAGAGATCATGTTTTTTGCCATCTTTGGTTGCAAAAAAATTTACATGATTGCCTTCAAATTAGACAGCTTTGACGGTGTTCCACGTGGCACAGTTCCCAAACTATATCGAGTTTTTCTTTTTACCCAAAATTCAAGCCTATACGTGGATGTGAGCCATCATTTGATGAACTTTAATATCAGCCATTGAAAGTAAGAACAAAAACTGGTATTAAAGTTCGCAGTTGGGATTACTAACAGCAACAATTGAAAATTTGACACATACACAGGTCAATCTCTATCTATTAAACACCAACTTGGTGTTTAAATGACTGATCTATCACTTTAATGGTGCACGATCGGTTAAACACCAGCTTGGTGTTTCGATTTCATTTACTTGAACTTAAGTTATAACTTATAGCTTACAAGAGTTAGAAATTATAACTTATAAATAAAATGTGTTATCATTTATAACTTATAATCAGTTATATTATAAAATTAGCACCCATTTTTGAAAAAATTAATCAATTGTCAAAGAGCGCCGCTATGGCACTATACCGCTATGGCGGCGCCATGGCGTGGACATTTGGAGACTTTTGTCATGTACCTCAATATGGCGATTTCACTCACCATTCGCCTTGGAGTCGCCTTGAAAACCATGAGAACAACTCTGTTGAACCTATGGAACCAAGCTCGATGAGACTTTTAATCCATAAATTGATTTCAAAAGATGGCAGACTTTCCTACAAAACTCCCCTAAAGACGATAGCAAGGAGGGGGTCCATAATGAGAACTTTGTTGAACCCGTGGAACCAAAATGAGTAGATTTTTAATCCATAAATTGATTTCAAAAGACGACGTACTTTCCTACAAAACTCCCCCTGAAGACGATAGCAAGGAGGGAATCCACATATACCTCTTCAGTCAACTCTTTGTTTGATATAAAGGCCAATGATGATGGACAGCTAGGAGAAAAGAACTCGAACTGAGATGAGTTTGGCCACAGGAGCACAAGTAGTCATAAAGTCCAATCCTGGCAATTGGGTGAAGCCTTTGGCAACAAGACAAGCCATGTACCATTCAACAATGTCATGTTCTCTATGTTTAATGACAAACACCCATCTACACCCAACCGTATGTTTACTAGTTGGAAGATCAACAAGTTCTTATGTCTTATTCTTCTCTAGTGTTACCATTTCCTCAGTCATAGGCTCATAGCAACTGACCGGGAGGGATGGTTAAGATATTCCCCAATAAAGCGAGGAATGGAAATGGAAACAGTAGAAGCAATAATCAAAACAGCTCGATAAGAATGGGAGAAAGCATGGTAAGAAACATACTGGAAAATAGGATGAGCAGTGATACAACTCGTTTCCTTTTATGAAGTGCAATAGGTAAGGAGATGTCATCAACAGTGGAAGAAGATGAAATAATAACAAGAGAAGTCAAAGGAGATGATGTTGCAGGTATACCTGAGGGACTAGATTCTATGTGGTCCGATGGCATAGGGGTTTGAAGGGGAGGTACTGACTTGCTTCGACATTGATATGTGTACTTAAGAGGAAGATGACCATGTGCAGATGTTGGATGAATTGTAGGAGCTAGAGAAGAACCTGTAGGAAGATGAGACAGAACGAGGAAGCACTGTAGAAGACTCAAACTGAGGCAAAGATGTACTATAAGCGAAATATGGAGTATCCTCAACGAAGGATACATCCATAAAGATGAATAGCCTACGAGTCTTAGGATTATAACATCGATTTCTTTTTTATTCTTGAACACCAGAATACCCAAGAAAGACAACGAATGGATATATCACCCAGTTTATGTCTCTAAGTTTGTAGGTCATGAAAAAGGCAAGTACTACCAAAGACCTTAGGTTGAATTTCAAATAGAGTAGTGCCAGTGTAAGGATATACATAAGGGTTTAATTGTTCAAGATACGACTAGTGGGTGACGATTGTTAAAATGAGTGGCAACGAGAAGAGCCACAGACTGCTAAGATTAGGGGACATGTATCCCACGAAGGAGACATTGAGTTACCTCCATTAGGTGTTCATTCTTATGTTCTGCGACACCCACACCCTTTTGTTGTGGAGTGTAAGGACAGAAAATTGATGCAAGGTCCCCATCTTCTGGAGGTAAGAACGAACGTGTAAGGTGATACCCACCACCATTGTCAGATCAAAGAGTTTTAATGGAATGGCCAAACTGGGTTTGGACCATAGTAGAAAAGGTAACATAAGTGGGGAGGACCTCATCTTTAGACTTCAGTATGTATCTAAAACTATCAAAAAAGGATATCAGAGCTGGCCTCCAAACATCACTGGGTATAAGATCAAATATGCATTACTGTGATGCATATGAGACGAATAACTGGCTCTAGTATGATTAGATAATTCACAGGTTTGGTATTGACTTTTAGAACCATTCGCACTTCTTGAAAGTAGGATATAGGAAACCTAAATTTCGTACAATGATATGTCCAATCCTAGCATGACAAAGGCCTAAGGAATTAACACTAAAAATAAGATCACTAGAATCAGGAAGAATAGAAGAATGAGAAGATAACTCTGCAGGTATATTCGTTCCAAAGTAGTAGACTCCTTCACGCTCATGCCCTATACCAAAATTATACCGCATAGCGGTCCTGTCAAATACAATGAGAAGGAAAGAAGGTTACTGAGCAGTTTAATGATTTGGTAATGCAACTGATGAATAACAAAGTAGTGTCTAAGTGAAGATCAAGTAAAACATTAGAAAGAGAAAGGTTGGCTGATAGAGGAACACTCCCCTATAAGCCATTAGCCAAAAATACCTTCCAGCTAGAGAATGTGGAGCAACAAAAGAGAATAAATGAGATTCACCAGTCATATGTTATGGGGAGCCTGAGTCAATAACCCAAGCAGGGGAAGAAGCAGACGATATGGCTGCACAGTATGCCGATGAAGTGCTTGGTGGATAGGAGAAGTCGAGTAGGTCTCCTGTAGGCGCTACCTAAGATCAGCAATCTCAGCACGTTAAGGCAATAAAATTATATGCAGTATCAATAGGTGCATTGGAAGTAGTTGCAACAAAAGAGGAAATAATATCTGATAGAGCAGCATCAGCACTCGCAGCAACGTGAGCAGCAGGAGTCCCAGAACGAGGAGGATAAGCATGACGTTTGGAAGCATTTTGAACAAGCATGGAATGACCTATGATAAAAAAGGAAAAAACAAACAGTAGGATCTCCACGACCACCTCCACTTCCACAGCCACGACCACTCCTACCATGAGAATCAGAGACTAAAGCAGTGTGCTCAATAGAAGTAGAGAAAGGAAGAGCTATGATGGCACAAGATGTTCATTACTATCAATCGTAGCATAAAAAGTCCTTTATGGGGGTGAAGGATCAATCGCATGAATCTGTGCTCTCATTTGCTCAAACGCAGGTCTAAGAACATCAAAAAGAGTATATCTGTTGGCGCTCGAAACAACATGCAGCAATCTTAGGGCCTTCTCCCGGATAACCATCCCAACGTGTCCAAAGATAGCCCAAACATTTGGAAATAGAGTGATCTCCCTGTTCAGCACGAAAGACCTCTCGAAATAACCGATAAATTCAGGTATCACTATTTGCATGGTAATACATTTGAGTCAATGCATCTCATAAGTACATTGGCGTCTCATGGTACATAAACAAGTTGTAGATGAGTTCCTCCATTGAATTAAAAATCCACTCCCACGTTGCATAACTGTCAATCTTCCATTGTGCATAAGAGGAATCCAAAGGTGGAGGTATAGGAACAGATCAAATTAAATCGTCGAGCTTCCCACGGTTTTGCCCAAATACAATTTACAGGTCGAGCCCTCAGTAGAAAGTTAATACCATTCAACTTCACACTAGTAATATGATGAGAAGCCATTGGATCTGATGATCCACTCACCACAGGAGTTTTAGGTTCCACCAAGGAAAATTAATAGTGGAAAAAGTCCCCCACTATGTGCCCAACGATGAAGAGAGTAGGAAAATCCTCTACTCAAGCCTTAAAAAGAGTAACCAGGTGGCACTCCAAGTTCCAAAAGAAATAGCAAAAATACTCATATCTAACAAATTAGCCATGGCATCACTACAGGCAATGCTCAAATCTTGGCACAAAAATCATCATATCTTCATCAATATAAGTCGGATTGCCAGAAAATCAAAACTGGAATAATCAGAACAGAAAACAAGGTGGCCGGTACCAATGAATCACCAGATACTGACCTGAATAGATGGCACAATCAGACTAGAAAAGAAATGGCTTGAAACAGGTGAAATATGAAAAATCAGCAGTATTGCATGCATGATTGAATCTTCAAATCACCATTAGGGGATCACTGGGCATGCAGAATCGATCCAAAAGCACCAAATCTCCCATGGTTTCTGAGCCCACGAAAAGCTTGACGCTGTTGACCGTCTATACATGAAGTTATCAAATATCTATAAAACCCTGGCTAACATTGTGAAAGAGAGCTCAAACACCTTCAATCTCTATATAAAAACTGTCTCCAAACAAACTCCAATCCAAATGATACAAAAAATATTTTGCATTTGAGGTCAACCGGTTGACCTTGCTGATGGTATGTGACATCATGCTGACGTCGGCATGGCATCAAGTTGACGACAGCATGGCGTCATGCTTACATCAACAGAGAGGGTGGCATCAGCAATAGGAGTCAATGGCTCTGATAGACTAATACCAACTTTACTTCTTGAGTGAAAGTTAAGGTTTGGTTGTTATAGTTAGGATTAGTTTGGAAGAGGAGGGAGGGAGGGAAAGAGAGAGCAAGAGAGAAACATGCCTTAGTTAGGGTTTGGGTCCCTCCTTTTATATCAATACTCAGTGACGGAAGTACTGTACAATATATGTATCAATGCATACACCCAGTGTATATATAGATACATTTACATGCACGCACACACACACACACGCACCCATACTAATAGATGCCACTCTCCTTAGTCCTTCGCTCCTCGGCTGAAATCATCTTTGAAACAATTGAATCAGACGTTATGATTAGCTTCAACAAAGCTTGCTAAATGCATAAAGAGAAGAAAGTAATCTACCAATAGGCACTGGGCTTGGGCCTGCAGCACAATGAAAAATTGACAATATTGCAACCTCAAGGTCACAGGTTCAAGCCCAGCTTATTTAAAAAAAATATATAAAAGCTACCAAAAGACACCATTTTAATCTTTGCCCTGATTAATAAATCAATGATCACAAACAGAAAAATAATAAATCCCAAAAAGATAATAATGAAAAAACAGGTGAAGACAAATGCCACAATTCCAATTGTACATAGATTCAAAGAAGTACATTATGGTGCATGAAATTTTGTATCAACAAAATAGTATGCCCATCCATAAAGAAAAATACCTCGAGATTTAAGGGAGGGGAAGATAACCAAGAAAGCTCCTCCACTTGATTTAAGTCCACATTACGAGGTAAGAACATGACGATATTAGGTGTTACTTTTTGAGCAACTTGAAATAGTGAGTACCTGCAGCTAAACTGCAGTTAGTTTCTCTTCTGTAAGGAAGCATGATTAGTGAAGGCATTGATCAGAAAATGATTACACTACAGAATACTACCATCCATCACTTGCTAAACAACTTTAAAAATCATGGGAATCAGAAAGAGTAACACTCATCTAATACAAAGGTAACAGAAAGTCAATAGTAATCATGTCAAGATAAAAGCCTCTGTTTTTTTATTGTCGAGATAAAAGAAAATCAGTAACAATTTAGTTCATAGTAGACGTTAACATCTTGTCCTCAGAAATGGCTCAATTCATCAGTAGACACACTTCAAATTTGATACAATGAAATACTCATTAAAAAATCCACAGTCAACGCTAAGGAATAGATTCACATATGAACAGAATGAAGGCATGAGGTCAACAGGAAGGTTGACAATATTGCTACTTGTGAGGTGGTGTAGCTTAGAGGATCTCTCTCTGATTTGGGTGTTGCACTCATCACTGACATAACTATTCACTGATAACACATCAAAATTGTTATCACCCAATTTTTCATGGATAGACTTAAAAAAAATATAAAGACCAACTTCCATTTTATTGTGGAAAAAATGTGTTATCTCATTACCCCATGTCTATTTAGAGCTTCAAGCTTTCAACTAGCTGACACTTTCTCAAACCTATGACGAGAGCACAGCATGACTTTGTAACAAGGAAAAAATATGAGGTGTTACCTGCATGGTTTGAAATCTAGCCCGAGACAAGACATCTCATGTCTCGAGGCTCAGCGAGACGAGATTTAATGGCTTTCTGACAAAGATGCAATATAGGAAATACTCATTTTATATTTTAATTTATATAGGATGTTAGGCTAGTACACCATTGAAAGTGTACTAATCATTATCTTAGTACAAATGGCACAATTTTATCTTACCGTACCCTGCCTATGTGATGATCTTGTGAACGGCTATCACGATTGTCCAAATCTGTGCACTCCAATATCCGCTATTATTCTTATTTTTTAATGGCTAACATTGAAGATTATTGATCGGACTGTATGCAATTGATTTATAGGTGTGATTCTTTAACTAAGATATGTTTCAACCATGCACAGCCACGTCGACTGTTTAGATTGATTAAAAATATTTGCCACGTGGCATAACAATACAATGAAATATTCGTTAATAGTATAAGATCAAACACCCATTTTAATGGTGTAAGATCATTAGGAGGGTCATTTTCGTTTCACGCTGTATCACCAAGACGCGAGATGTCTCGGTCTCGGGGCAGTCCGAGACAACTCGAAATCCGAAATTTCAAACCATGGTTACCTGAATTCCTCATGTTTGTTCAAAGCTTTAAATTGTCGACAGTTTCCTGAAGCTACAATGAGAGCACGGTCTGACTTTCTAGTGAGCTATATGCAAGTGTTATCTCACTTCCTTTTGTATCTTCAAAGCTTCATCAACATCTTCACCAAAGCTATGATGAGAGCACAGCATGATTTTCTAAAGAGCAAAATGATGCTTCTTGATCATCCACATTAGGAATTCAGGTAGGGAATCACGTTCTCATATTTTATTCTATTCAAATGTTTCTATGGTTAGGATTCCTTTAATAACTTCTAGGGTTTCGTGTCCTAAAAATAAATATACATCTTATTCTATTAGAGGGACCATTCTAACATCATTCTAGCTGGGATTGACCTACCATCAAGGTTTTTAAAAATAGATAAAGTATTTAAGAAAAGAAGAGATGAGTCAATTCAAACCAGTCGAAACTTGATCCTCTATTGGAGGGGTCAACAATTGTCACATCTTTCTAGAGGGCTGGCATACCATCGCAGTTCTAAAACTTGATCAAATATTGGAGGGGAAGAAAGGAGTCAATTCAAATCGGTCAAAACTTGAACCAAGTTTACCTTAAATGCCACACCCCTAGCCCCTAGCCTCGTACGTTGACTGGCTTTCGCACCCGCACGTCCCGATCCACGAGCTGGGTCGGCACAACACACCTCAGTTAATCAATATTCGAAATCAGTCTCTTCTCTTAAGGCGACAGAGAAAAATACGTAATGTCTTTAATTAGACAAGTATTTTTTATTTTGCTAAATTGCGAAAATTCTCATTATCGTTAACCCGAACCATTTTCCAAAAGAGATTATCCTTTGTTTAGGAACCGTTCGGGTTTAAATACGAAATCCTACTTACTGCATAATAATAAGTAGTTAAAAAAGTTACACTTTCATCAAAAGCCAAACTTTCAAAATCAAATATTTACAATAGGCCCAGTTATATAAAATAGAAGATTAAACAAAAATTGGTCCTAAACCAAACAACTATTCAAAAGAGAGATCCAGTGTAAAAAGGAATACGCGATCCGATCACGTGTGTGTGTGTGTGTGTGTTGGTAGCTCTATAAACAAAACGAGCTAAAAACCATTAGCCCAATAGACACTCCTGGATCTCTTCCCGGCCCGCTGCTCTAGCTTTGGTTGGGTGGCTGACGGGGACGCCACGTACATGGACATCGGATTTGGACCACATCATTTCTATCGGCGTCGAAAGAAGCGTAGAGGAAGCCCGAGTATCGTAGCTGCAAAGAAGAAATGGACACAAACCGCCAGGAGAACAACGCCGTAGAGAGCCCTCGGGAGAGCGAGCCCTTAAATTCACGCGAGCAATGATAATCCTCGCGCGCGAGCTACGGAGACGACTTTAAAGTCGCACGAGCGATCACTTACGGTCGCATGAGCGATGATAATCCTCGCTCGAGCGAGCTATGGCACGACTTCAGAAGGAATTTTATGCGAAACTTCTTTTTTTTTTGTATTTTTATTAGTAGTAGAACTCTTTTATTTCGAACTTAATTATTGGTGGCCTATATATAGAGGCTTGTAAACACCTTTTAGTTAGTTTATTGATTATTTGAATGCTTTTATGCTTGAGCAATCTTTGCCTGAGATGGGTTTGGTGTGAAGCCAAGGGAGTGATTCCCAAAGCCATTGTTATTGTAATATCCCGAAAATTTGAGCGTTAAACAGTGACATCGGGATCCGTGCCCGACTGGTCGTAGGTTTGACCAAGTGATGGTCAAACAGTGGACTCATGAAGTGATAAACTAATGTGATGTAAAAGTGACCTAAGTATAGAGTTAGAGTCTAGTTAATGGTCACGTACACCTATCTCTGGTATATGTGCTTAACACACAAGCTGGAAAGAGGATAAAAGGGTTTAATAACCTAGGTTTCATTGTTTGGTTGGTAAAGAGAGTTAAAAAGAGAGATAGAGAGAGAGGGAGAGAGAGAGCCAAGGTGAGTTAATGGCAAGGAGTTAATGTGGCTGGATTGAAGGGAAGATTGAGCAATAAATGTCGGATTCAACGTGATTGGATTCGTGGAAACCAAAGCTGGAACCCTAACCATTCAAATCAACCATTCAATCCTTTAAGAGATTGATTTGAGGTGAGTTTTATTAGCATAAAATGCATAGATGTTTAGTGGTTAAATTCAGTCAAATATAGTTAAAAACATAGAATTAAATGATAGAAAAGAAAGAAAAATAGAGAGAAAAAGATTTGGAAGAACAGCCTGAAAAGGGGCTGAGTTCTGGCCAAATCGATTAATCGATTTTGAGAATCGATTAATCGATTTTGATCTAGAAGTTGAAAAGGCAAGAATGCCCGATTTCGATTAATCGATCTAGAAATCAATTAATCGATTTTGATAGTCGATTAATCGATTTAGAAATCGACTAATCGACTGGGTACCTCCAGTGGCTGGAGAGATTAGACTTGGAGAAATCGACTAATCGATTTTGGATTTCAATTGATTGATTTGGGATCGATTAATCGATTTTGGATTTTCGACTGCTCAATTTGAGAATCGATTTAACCATCTTGGGGATTTTTGGATTTCGATTAATCGATTTTGGGAATCGATTAATCGATTTTGGCAGTTTCACTTGACTTTTTAATTGAACCTTGAGGTTCATGGAGGGTCTAGGACCTTCTCTATTGCATCTTTAGTGATGTGTTACATGTGTTATGGTGTACCATAGGTGGTACGTGTGAGAGCAAGCATAAGGAGCCGTGTGGAACCTTGATGCTTGGACCTTCAGAGACTTGAGGTAGGGAACACCTTGAACATGTACTTTAATTGCAAGAGCATGTATATAGTGATATAGAAATCAAATTGAAAATGTTTTAACTGTGTAAATCTTTGTAAAAAGGGTGTGTGTGTGATACCAAGAAAGTAAATGAGAATGAGACATTCCCAGTGGATGAGAAAGTGATAGAGGCATCAGTGTGATGCGAGTAACTGAAACCAAGCTAATGAAACTGAAGCATCCCCAGAGGATGAGAAAGTGATAAAGGCATCAATGTGATGCGAGTAATTTAGACATCCCAGGGATGTTGGTAAGATTAAATAACGACTAATAAGGCCTAACTGATATAAAGTAACATTTTTACACGGTGAACAACTATATGTAAAGTACATAATATTTTTGTTATTTAAGGTTTGAATAGAATACCCATCACGCATGTGGATACCCACGATGACTCGGCAGATATCCACAGCATGTGCACGCAATAATACAGATGCGGAGGTTTATCCGTACACAGTAAGCACATCCCAGGGATGTTGAGATGAGATTTAACCCCGCCGCCTATGAGAAAGGGGCTTGGATAGTATTCCCATGGAATACATATAACAACTGTCTATTTAGACGACGATGGTGGGTATTCCATCGGGGCTCGATGCTATATTGCTCGGGGACTACTTAAGTTGAAGATTTAAGTTTTGTTTTAGGCCTAATCAGTGTAATTCATGAACAGTTTGAGAATAAATGAAACATGCAAACCACCAGTAAATTTTAAATACAAATTGTCATCTTTTAAACTGTTTTTCCAGCAAGTGCATAGATACATCATGCTTAGAATATCATGGAATATATGTGAGATTTTGACTTATATGTTCATTGTGTTGTTCCCTATTGAGCTAGGATATAGCTCACCCTTTAGACTATACGTCGCAGGTCCAGTGCTAGAAGCGGCCGAGGCTTCGGGAGACATGGACCCGAGTTGATTCGGATTACGTGCCTGAGGAAGAGTTGGAGCCCCCTCCTGAGGACTTCTTCTAGGAGACTCCGCTGAATACTTTGAGAGAGTAGTTTTGAGAGCACATTGGTACGGCTTGGTATGTCGAGCCTTGATTTTGATAAACAATGTAATTAATTGATATATTCTTTTTGGCGAACCATCTGGGGTGATCTGTTTATCACCGATGGTTCGGATCGGTTCTCTGTTCATGCAGTGGCATGAAAGTAGAGCTGTCTTTTGAGTTTATACTTAGAATAGTATTTTACTTCCGCATCATGTAGTTATTGTTCCATGTTGTCTTAATATTGCTTATTATACCAATGTTCCGTACATAGCCATGGAGCACGGTCTAGAGGATCGTGTTGATGGCACGGGTTTCGGGGTGCCGAAGTCCGGGTTATCACAGTTATCTTCTCTATTCTATTTGCTATTTCTCGATCTGTGTTTGCTTTCTAAAACCTTAGTCTAATTGTTTCCTTGCTTTCCCAAAAACCTAAACCCTTTTGAAACCCTAATTCCAACATAGCCAACACCCGCTCCAAATAATAAACCGATCCGAAAACCATAAGCCAATTGCAAACCGCAAATCCCTTTCACAAGCCAATTGGAAACTGTGAATCTACATCGAACTGAAGAGGAGCACCTAAGCCTGGAAAAGCTAGAGTCCTATCTCTAGGCCGATCTTGCCTCAACATTAAACGTCCTTGCGCATCAGACTGGACCCTAACTGGATCTCGTGTGATCTACCAACCTGAATTCTATGAACCCTAAGGTATTTAAGATAGTTTTGAGATTAAGCTTGATTCAAATTTATTTAATTTCGGCAAAATCTGCATTAAATTCATATTCACGCATTTAGGGTCGTTGTCCCGCGTCAGTGGCTGTTGACTTGCCTCTGAAATTTTTTTGTCATGAAAAGACCGTAAGCGGTGAAGCTTAATAAAGTCTTCGTTCAAGTTACAAATGCAAATTCTAGTAAGTTTTCCAGTTAAACCAATATTTCATACTCTTAAATTAGCTTCATACAATCATCGATCAATAATTTTCTTCCCAAATTTGATTAAACAAAGAATCTATCATATTAAACAATATTGAGAACTACATTTAATCATCAATTTTATAAATTCTTAAGAAAGATCTTGATCATGACATTCAAGGTTTCATTTAAGAGAGAGTAATCATACGTGTTACTATCAACAAGTTGTGATTAGTTATCAATTTCATTCACCATTTTCATTCACGTATACTTGTCATTTCAGTAATCTTAGAAGGAGAGTATCTTTATTTCATCTTACCTTTGATTAAGAGTAAATCATTCAAGAATTTAGATAGTTAATTAGGTGTTTTCTACTATTACAATCAACAATAATAATAATAATAAATCAACCAGTTAGGTTAAGTTAGTTAATGATTTATTAAGTATCTTTTATTTATTTCGATGCAATACTAGCACCAACCATGGTTTCAATATCAGTGACAATATCACTTGTCAATGTAGCGCAAACAAAGGCTGGCACTGTCCGCCATTTAGTCAATCAAGACAATGATCAATGACCCTGTTGGTCCAATGAGACTCAATCCTCAGCTAACGTTTCAAACTCTTCTGAATATGAGTTGCTCGTTGCAAGCCTGTTAGTAAGAACAGTGGTCAGCATTACGAGGTTACAATATACATATCAATATCATCTTTCCACTTGTTTATTCGGTATTTGATAATTCAATAACTCATTCGATGTTCAATGTTTATTAAGATCGGTATTCAATGTTTGATATTCCAATTCAATGTTCAATAATTGGTGATTTTATTTCCTTTTTCAATATCGTTTTACCATAAATTATTTAATAGTCGGGTTTGATTTTTGAGTAGGTATTGTTTTGATTTTTTTTGTTCACCAATCATTTTTCAATGTGCAATTCTAAGTCAAAGATTCATACCAGGTGTAAATTTTAATGATTAACAATTGTTCAATAATGGTTCAATTGTTCAATTGTTCAATAATGGTCATCATTAGGCTCATATCAATTCAATCAATCATCAATGTCATAAACAAGAGGATCAATTCATTCAAATCATTATCAACACTCATATTTCTTAGGAAGGTCAGCACACCGATTATATAGATCAACCTACACTAATCTTATTGTTGTCGTCGTTTAAAGTTCATAAGGGACTTATAATTATCATAATTCGTATGGGAAAACATCACTCAACATTCTCGGTTTTCCTAAGGCACTATAACGGCCTAAATTTCATCAAATCCTACCTATATTTTATGTGGGTAAATTAACCCTAGTCTTAGAGACTTGGGCACCTAATTTCAATGGGTGCCCTTTAAAATTTTGTCAGTGTGCCACTAATGAGGGCATGCCAAAACTTTATATTTTAGGGATACCATGCCCCAAAACTATCTTAGTTATTCGGGCCCTTTAATGGTCCACCTATTGGATTAAATTTCGAAGGTAAGCCCTACTAAAACATTATGGTCTTGAAAAAGGTCCACTAGGTGTGGGTGTCTCATAAGATTCGTGGGTGCCTCTAGCAATGGGGCACACATTTCAACTAATATCAATTTTGTTATCAAGGCTTTACCCTTTTTCATTGTGTCCTACTAATTGGGCCTTGACGTCTTTTTTAGTATTGACGGGTTTCCAAGGAATTTCACAATTTCCCCATAGGGTGCCCTTAGATTTGTCATGGGTGCCATTAACAATGGTCCACACAATTTTTAATGTGAGGACATCAAGTCCATCAGTGTATTATAGTGGCCCTTTAGATTCTTTAAAATCGGGTCAATTAAGCCTTGGGCCCAATGGGTCAAACTGTCAAAGTACTTGGAGTAGTCCACATTCGAATAGGGGTGCTCCTGGAATAAATAGGGTGTCAGTAGCACTGGTCCAATCAGTTGTTGGGTCAGATCAGTAGGTCTTAAATTAACTTAGATTGACTAATTATAGGCCCACAGGTCGGGCATTAGCTTCACTAGGCCCTAATTGGTCCACTTTTAACCATATAGGCCCTAGGGCTTTTTAAGGGTCAATTTGTTGGCTTAATTAATTAAGTCAACCATTTTGAATTTTGATCGTGGGTCATCAGTGACTTTCTGAGGCCTACTAGTGATCTCATCATCACGGGTTTCGAAGATAAGTCCATATTTAACTTAAACTATGAATTTCCTAGTTTTTAGAATAAGGGTATCGGACCCTTGCCGGTAATCGGGCTGCCATTTTCAATCCCGATTGAATTTTTGAGCGATTCCAAAACCCAACGAAAGAGGACTAATAGCCTCATCTTTCACAAGTTTTGTGGCACTCATAAATTCTATCAGATTTTATCAGGGCCATTAATTTACAGAATGTGTTTTTAACTTAACTGGTCATCGTACCAGATTTTAAGGCATCTGGTAACCGGGCCATAACTTTTTGTGCCGAAATCGGAATCGGATGAATGAGAGCTTGTTGGAAACCTCTCTAAATCCTCTACAATATTTGTGTATTCCTGGGGCTAAAAATGTTGGTATCATGGTGAAATCAGGCCATCTGATCGTCTGTCCAACAGTAGTCACCAGATGTGCCACATAGAACGGTTTTCTGCACTCTCGGTCTCC
Organism: Chloranthus sessilifolius; assembly: GCA_021018995.1. NCBI lineage: Eukaryota > Viridiplantae > Streptophyta > Magnoliopsida > Chloranthales > Chloranthaceae > Chloranthus > Chloranthus sessilifolius. Next base: position 22,281,561 of record CM037597.1, on the reverse strand, counting down.
GGATTTTCTACCAGTCAGACCAGATTGAATCAAGGGCTGTAATTTGACACAGTGGTAGAACACTGATGAAATTACATCCTAGATCTTTCATGGAATTTTTGGGACAATTTTTGCATATAAAATGACGGTCTGAGACACAGTTTTCTGGTGCAATCTGGGCAGATTTACACCCATCTGCTCCGAATTCCATGTAAGTCAAATTGTAAGAAGCTTGGAGCACAAATTTGACTGGCTTACAGGGAACCATGTAATGCATCTATATAAATTTTTACATAATTTTTCTTAAACTTTTTCTATTTTAAAACAGTACCCAACACAGTGAGTCCTTGGTTTTCAGCCTTAAGCTTTCTAGTCTAGTAAATAGTGGGTGTGCTTAGCAGCACATCTAACACCACTATAATTATCGGGATCTAATCTATGTCTAAGAGTGGCCATGTTCATCTTTGCCATGAACTTATTAAATTTTATTTTACCATTATCTATAAATATTCTCACCAAAAAAGTGATGAACTCCTAAGTGATCTATTTGGCACTTGGTGCGCCATTTGATCGAACCAACCAATACTATTCGACCAGTCGGCTTATCAGCCAATTATTTTCAATTAAAATCAATAATATTTAGAGGTTTAAAACCATAATTAATAATATTTTTGAAGCACCACTTAGTGGTCTACGATGAATCAATCGGGAAATTCTTTAGGCTACACTATAGTATTATCGAGTTAAGTACTAACACATTTCAAACTAACTCATCAATTACCACTCAAATCGTATGATCAAAAATCATGAAAACCAGATGCATAAGGTTCATAAATACCATATAACGTAAGATTTCAAATATTTAGAGTCATTCATTCCAACTAAACCATCTATTTTCATTCCGAGTGTTTGAATAAATTCAAATATGATGAATTCTAAACTATACATTACACATTAATTTAAATCACTAAAAACAGAGATCAAAATATCAATTTAAGAAATGATTATAAACTTTTATGCATCATTTAACCCATTCAAAGATTTAAACTGTAACTAGATTAAATTACACTATGGCAAGAGACATCAAAATACAAAATCTAGCCATTTCTACCACATGCAATCTAGTACCATCAAAAATTAGTCAAGTAATGACTATATCTACTAGAAATTTAAATTTCTACCATCATTTCAAACAACTTAAACCACACAAATGATCAAAGAGCATCAATATAAATTTTTACGCTAATAGTAGTAACATGCAAGTATACATTGAGTTAAAAATCAGTTAAACTCTTGCTAGGAGATCTAATACCATTGAAACTTTTTATCAAATCTACTTAAAACAATTAAGTTTTTCAAGTTTTCTAGAATGGTTGCATCACTTTGATGTAGGGTTAAGAGTTGAGGAGACATGCTAAGCCATCTAGTGGTACATGCACTCTACTCCTCTTATTGCACCACTAACATCTATGTAAGGAATTCTGACCATCCGATCTCTTCTAGGTGTCGCACAATGGCTGTGTGTAGTCATTTAGATCACACACACAACCATCTGACACCACCAATTTTCCAAATCCAAACTTCTATTTCAAACCTTTTTGAAAAATCAAAAGAAAATGGCACAATATGTCATTTTTATGAAAACACGTAGGCTAGATATGATCTAGGCCGAAGTCATGCTATTCTAAACCATTTGACGGCCATGCATGCTCATCAAGATCCATGCAGGGTTGTCTTTTGGTCTCTATAGATTCCTGCTCAAAAGTTCAAAAGAAAATTCCAAAAGAAACTATAGATTCTACAAAACTAAACTAGATCTTACAAGGACATTTTAGTGGAGTTTGAGGGTTCAAAAGAGCTGGGATTGGGGTGCTATTAAACTATGTGAAGCTAGAGATGATGGAGAAGAGGATGGTGGTTTTAGATTTTGATTCTAATGGATGGATAGGGAGGCTTAGAGAGCTCAAGAAGGTACTCTAATGGTGAAGTTGGAGGAAGAAGATGGAGAAGGGAGACAGATGGTGGTGGTTGAGTATGGGAAATGGAGGAGTAAGAGGCTTTAAGCCTCTTTTGGGAGACAAGCTAGCCAAGTGGGTAGCTTGCTCTTCCCAAGCTCACTTTCCCTCTCTCTCTCTCTCTCTCTCTCTCTCTCTCTCTCTCTCTCTCTCTCTCTCCTTGACTTTTCAATGGGCACATGGCCAAATGGGGCCCACCATGGTCACCTTTCCACCCTCCATCAAGTTCTCATCTTGGCTTTCAATGCACTTGGGGTTCTAAATATGTGTGTGAGATAAGATTCCATAGATCTTGTGGTGCATTGTACTCAAGCCCATCTCTCACCCTAGATTTCCCCAAAGCAAATCTAGTGGTATGAGATGTGGTCAAGGCAATCAAGGGCTAGGATTTGCTAGGAAAAGTAATTGTTTTAATTTCTAATTTAGAATTTAGAAAATTAGTTTACAAAGCCCCTTAAAGTTTATTCTAATTTACTAAAAATGCCATCATCCCATGTATAGCTATACCACCTTTAAATGAGTGCTAGTTCATCTAACTCCTTTGATTTTTATGTCAATGTTTGACCAGCCCTATGATGGCATATAGTTTAAGTGTGATTGAATCACATCCATTGATGATGATCTAAGAATCATCACCTTTAGATTGACCCTAATGTTTTGTGAAATTGAGGGGGTGTCAATAAGAAATTTTGAAAGAGATGCTCACTAAGGGTGTAAGATTGAATGTGGGTGCCACAAGTAAATGTCCTAAGTGAGGGTGCCCTTAATGGGTGCCTCATGTTATGGATCTCAGGCCATTCTCTTTTGAGCTTGTAATCATGTCGGATCTGGGTCAAAGGGTCGACCAACCCTGATTCTGAGGGGCAGTTGTTACATTAAAAATTTGAATCAAGAGCACAATCAAGGACAAGAACCGAATCATTTTTTTATCAAGCTGACAAGAATTCATTGCTAGAACAGATGAGAAACCCATAAACGAGATTTTTGGGTTTACCCATATTTTTGGCTTTCATAGGTTGGAAAGGGTTGGGCTTAACTGATGATTTCCCACTCCAAAACCTTCCTTCCCTGATCCAATCCAACCCTGAAATTCCCACGTCCTTATATGCCCACCTAAGCTTTCGCTGGATTATGAAAAAGGGAAAACCTCTAGTAGTGTAAAATACTAGATCTCACTATCTTAGGTGGAAATTGTTTAGTGGAAAATATTCAATCAAGTAATAAAGATTAAACTTCCTTCAGGTGAATAATCAAAGCATGTCCCTAGAGAAACAGAAGGGGGGGGGGAATGCTGCATACCCATCTTTTGGCTTGAGAAAATCAAGAGTGTAAGTTTCAATCGCGCTATAAGATGGACCTCCCCATGGTGGTGAGAGAAATACTACATCCCCCTGATTAAATGAAGAGAATGAAAATACAATAACAAAAGAAATCTGGTGGCGTTTAGGTTGTGATAGCTCCATTAAGAATTCATTACAAAATATGAACTTCCAAATAAAATAACAAAGGGATATAAATCCACCATTTAATAGCAAGAACAGGCATGAAAGGATTACATCAATTTTTATGTACAGATACTGCAGTCAATTCAAAATAGGATAGAATAAGAAGATGAGCTTGCTGTCAGATATTAGTAGGGAAAACTATTTTAATCATAGTCACCAAGTCGGGGGTTCAGCAATAATTCGGCAAGGCTAAAATTCAGAAAAATCTGGCAAATTTTGGCAAATTCGGGGAAAATCTGGACAAAAAAAGTAAAAAACTAAGATAGAAAAATATTAAAAATCACGATTTGTTGAAAATCGTGATTTATTCACGAATATCACTAATTTTAAACACAGATTTTTCAAATTTTCACAAATAATTTGTGATTAATTCGTAGAATCATAAATTCACGAATTATGAGCGAATTTTAAAAAATTCGACGAATTTGGTAACTAGGATTTTAATACTCCCAGAGTTTGCCCTATATATTGGTTTGCTACCCACAAATTTTGAATATTGCTGTAACGACCCTGATTTTCCGCTAACATTGAATCATTGACCTTTAATAATAATACAACTATTTTGACCGGTTTGACTTTGGTCAAACTTTTGACATTGTGGTGTGGCCTCTGGCCTACCTATTTTAATTGGGTAAACACCCAAATATAAATCTGAAACCAAATCCAAACCCAAGTCCAAGTCCCAAACCTAACTATTATCGGGAATATTGGTTAAGTTCCAAAAAAATTGTATAACCATGTTTGTATAAATAAACAGGTAAAGACATACATTTTTTTTTTATCAGTAATAGGAACTCTATTGATACGCAGCAAGACGTTGGAAGACCAATACAACAACGACCAAAAACCAGACTAAAACAAAAAACAAAAGAGAAATAGGAATAAAGGCAGAACACTCTACACACAGCAATCAGATCCGACCAACTTAGCCCGGGTCCCAGCAATAAGAAGCGTGACCAAATCCATCCCCACCACTAGCCACCCAAAACCACACCAGCTCCGTGATCAATTTTATGACCATCCCCACTAGCCTACTTTTGTTCTCGAATATCCTCAAATTTCTCTCACGCCATAAACTCCAAAAAATGGCGAACAAGGATGCCCTCCAATACTCTCGTCTCTTACCCTCAACAATCACAGACAACCAACTCAGCAAGTGTAGATAAGGCGTTGCCGACATAACCCAATTCAAGCCGAAAGAATTAATGACAACACACCAAATCTCGTAAGCCACCTGAGAATGTAAAAAAGATGCGCAGCGGTCTCCTCCCCGTCGGTACACATCATGCAACAATTTGGAATATCCTTCCCCCTACGAATAAGTTGACCCCTCGTTAGGATTCTATCCTTACAAAGAGTCCACCCAAAAAACTTAATTTTCGGAGGTATAGTTTCTTTCCACAGCCATTTGTTTTCAAAGCTGATGAGCGGACAACACGACAGCAACTTATAAAAAGTTTTGACACTAAAATTTCCATCTCTGCTCAAGGCCTAAATTCTCTGATCATAACTGTGTGAATTCCGTTGCACCTCATATACCTTCTGAATCAGATTGGAGAACTCGATCACCTCATTGTCCCTCAGTAACCTTCTGGTAGCAACATCCCACACAATACCCCCTTGAGTATGTGAGACAAAATCCTCGATCCTCCCATTCGGATTCAAAGAAATGGCGAAGATAACCGGAAAGGAGGTCTTAAGTGGGCTACCAACCAGCCAGACATCATCTCAAAACCGAATATGGGTGCCACACCCCCACCTAAACCGCAGCCCTCTAGCAAAATTCGTCCACGTGCTACAAATACCTCTCCACCAAGCAGAGGTACCCTGTGGGCCGTGAAGCAGATTCCCCAGCTACTAAAGGATTGCCCGTATTTCTCGGCCAGCACCAAACGCCAAAGGCTATCCCTCTCTTCCACCCTCCCTGCTCTCCAGAACCATTTTCCAAGAAGCGCCGGGTTGGTCCGTCTCAAACTGCGAATACCCAACCCACCACAATTGACAGACAGTTGACAAGTATCCCAGTTTACAAGGTGGTATCGCTGGTCCATTCTCGACCCCTCCCATAGAAAGGACCGTTGGATTTGCTCAAGCCGATTAATAACTTCCATCGGGCACTTGAACATCGGCATATAGAAAATTGGAATCAACGAAAGGACCGCTTTAAAGACATACTATAACTAGTAATTTGTTGCCTTTAGTTAATTGTTGGTGGGGTGCGTATATTAGAAGAACATATAACCATATTAGTGTATAAGTAATACACAAGAGATAGAATCTTTCTCTTAATTTATTAGAAAAAAATTTCAAATAAAGCAAAAAGACAAAGATGGTCCAGCAAAGAAATTACTTGACATATAAAGTTGTTCTCAAGAAGGTAACTTTTATGACCGACCTAATTGAACTTCCCATATTGAGATCTCTTGCAACTGTCCCTTAAGTCCCCTCTTTAGAAGTAGCAAAGTCCTATTTTGTTTAACTTTCCCCAAATAGTTCTCTCTAGAATCCCAATAAAGGCAAACTCCTTGTATCCACGCACCAATAAATCAGTTAACCCTCCTTCCTTTTTAATTAAATAGTATAAATTAGACTCTTGACTTTTATTGCTTCTTGACTTTCCCAATTTAAAAGACCCAAACTCTAACTCACGCCCACTCTTTCTCTCTCTAGAATTCTAGAAAAAAAACCCAACGAACAGCTATTCTCAAGTCCCCACTCTCTTTTTTTTTTGGTAGCAAGACTTTTTTGGACTCTTGTTTTAATTACCCTTCTCAAACGTCTCTCTCCCCATATATATATATATATCCCTCTCTACTTTCTCGTCTTCTCCACATAACAACCATCTCTCTTTCACCCGAAATCTCTTTATCATCTCTCTCAATCTCTCTTATTTGGAGCGACGACGGTAAGCGATCAAACGCACTCGATTTGTATTTTGAATTCAAAAGGTAAATCACCCAATGTTTCCTCATATTGATTTCTCGATCAATACACAAATCTCTCTCTTTATGATATATCTCTTGTTCGTGTATTAGAGAAGAAGAAATCAGGCGAATAATTCATGAAATCTTAGAATGACTCACGTTGCTACGATCGTCGATCAATCACACATATTTGTCTCCATTCTCCTTGCGACGTTTAATCATATGCTTTAATGATGCATTCGAACTAGATCTATGATCATTAGAATTGAATTTGAACTGTTTGAATCTTATTGTATCTGAACATTAGAATTATTGAATATCGACTTGCATTGAATTATTGAATTTTCCAACATTAAACCCTTTGAACATCGAACCCTTGAATTTGAATTTGATTTTGAATGAGAATTATTTTATGAACCATTGTACCTATGTATTAGAACTTTACATGTGATTTAAAGAGATTCATTTTAACCGAATCCTGTGCTTCGACACTTTTGAACCGTTTCAACTGCCCATTGAACAGCACAAGTATCCCTCACAATGCAGGGGCTTGAGCACTTAGAAAATTGTTCATTGAACGACGATGTTTAGGAGAGGATTCTCATCGGTAATTGGAGACTCTAGTGCTATATTGCGCTAGTGATATTTAAGTTATATTTTTAAGTCATCATAAATTAAGAAGACTGCATCTGAAATTTGATAATGAAACGATTCAATGAATACTCACATGGAACCTAAGAAACGATGTCATCGAACCTCATATGGAACTAGAACTCAGAATATGTGCTTTGGAACTCATGATATTTTTCGAATTCTGTTTTTGTCATTTAATTGCGTTTGAATTTGTCATCGAACTATGCATTGATCGGATAAGATGTAATTTGACCTTGAACTTTTTCTACTGAGCTTAGACTGTTAGCTCACCCCGATACTATGTGTCACAAGTACAGAAGTAGTTCCAGATCCCGCATTAGAAGATCCCAACTTTGTACCAGAAGACGAAGCAGATCTTCCACCTAAGGGGTTTTATCCTTGGATTCTTTTAGAGACTTGGAGTTGGAATAGATTAGATGAACTTCTTAAGCTAATTAAGATTATTTTGGATGTTATGTGCCACTGTTTGTGTGACAAACGGCCGTCACCGGTGGTTTTACTTTTAATTTTGCACTTTCGTTATAGACATTAATGCAAATTGATTTAGTTATGAATATTTATGCATTCGATTTATTTATGATAATTTGCTCTCTAATCGATACCAAAGAATTTTTGTAATTAGATTATGAACTATGATCTAGCGATCCGGAATTTCCATGTGCTTTGGGTTGGAAATTTCGGGTCGTTACAATTGATATTAGAGATAGGTTCAAAGCTGTGGCTTTAGATCTTGTCAGAACATAGACTGGACTTTCACGAGCACTCTATGGCACCACGGGAGAAGACCAAGAACTATTAACACAAATGGCACCTCGAGCGGAGTCGGAATTGCCACAGGTGCCAATGACATTCCGTTGGAAGAAGGAAATAACGATGCACGTGTCAGCCAAGCACTGGAGACTATGGCGAATGCAATGGCACAACAGACGAATACCATGGCATAGCAGACTACTCTACTAGCCACCAGACAACACCCCACCGGATTTCAAGAGTTCAGAAGGATGAAACCTCCTAGTTTTTATGGCAAGGCTGATTCAGCAGCTGCAGAAGATTGGATCAACTAGATGGAGAAAATTTTGGGTGTAATGACTTACACGGAAGATGAAAAGGTGAAATGGGATGCATTTTTTTTGGAAAGAGACGTCGATCCCTGGTGGAAGTTAATTCAGCAAACTAGGAATCAAACTTGAGCGAACGTTCCATGGACATGGAATGAATTTTCAGAAAAGTTTAACGAAAAATATTTTCTAGCATCCGTCTGCGAACAATGGGAGATCAATTTTATTGCTCTCACACAAGAAAACATGACCATGTCAGAGTACAAGTCAGAATTTTCAAGACTCGCGTTATGCCCCTCTTCATGTGGCTACAGAGTAAATGAAAACGAAAAAATTCGAACATCGGCTGAAACCAACAATCCAAAAGAGGATCTCATTGTTTCAGTTGACAACTTATGTCGAGGTAATAGAGGCCTTAATTGCCGAACGCGACATAAAGAAAATGCACAAGAGAAGAGAGCAGCAGCAGCAGAATAACAATAGAGTGTATCGGACACAATCTTATGTCGACGATCCAGCAAACAAGAGGGCAAAATTCTCGATTTCAACACCTTCCCGACCTGCCGAGACTCCCTATTCGAAACCAGCTATGTCTGCACCTACGCAGTCCTTCCATACCATACTACCGGCTACCTCTGATGCATCGGTAGTACAACGGACTGCGTGTACTACGTCGTTAGCAAGATTGTAGATGGAGCACAGGTTCGTGCTTCAATTGTGGCCAGAAGGGACATCTGATAAAGGATTGTCCTGAACCGAAGAAAGAAAAGACGACAGCGGCATCTACTCAGAAGTCATCCCGACCCACAGTTCAGGGTCGCGCCTATGTCGTCTCAGCACACAATGCCCAAGCAACCAACGACGTAATCCAAGGTATAATTGCATTATCAAATTATCACGTTATTTTCAATTGACAAATATCCTTGACATTTATTTTCAATTATAATATTGCATGAACACCACGACACCTTTATATGTATACAACTAATTACACACATGGAACTTAAGTACCTTACACATGTATTAGAGTAGCGATATCTGTCAACGCAAGGCACGCGTCTTGATAGACCCAGGATCTACACACTCATTCCTGACTCCTCAATTCGCAGCTGAATTGAGTATCACTCTTGAACCCTTGGACTTCATATTATCAGTATCAGTCCCTACAGGGAACTCAGTGGTCACAAATACCATTTGCAAATAGGTCACCATTCCTATTGAAGACCATGAAACAACGGCCAATCTGATCATTTTGGAGATGCAAGGATTCAATGTAATCCTTGGTATGGATTGGTTATCCACCTATCATGCAAGTGTGGATTACCTTCGGAAAGTAGTTACTTTTCGTCCCTCGAAGGGTACACCATTTCAATTCTATGACACCAAGCTGAGAATCGCACCTTTTATTCCGCCATTCGAGCTGAACATTTGATGAACAATGGATGTCATGAGTATCTCGCGTTTGTACAAAATCAACGGGAAGAGAAGGTTAATATTACCGATATTCTGATTGCATGCGAATTCTCTGACGTGTTTTCCGAAGAATTGTCAGGTTTACCACCAAACATGGAAGTTGAGCTTGCAATTGATCTAGCTCCAGGCACAGAACCGGTATCGAAAGCCCCATATCGCATGGCATCAACTTAGCTGAAAGAACTCAAAGAGCAGTTACAAGAACTCTTAGACAAGGGTTTTATTAGACCGAGTGTTTCTCCATGGGGAGCACCCGTTCTGTTCGTCAAGAAGAAAGACGTTTCAATGAGATTGTGCATCGATTATCGTCAGTTGAGTAAGTTGACGATCAAGAACCGTTATCCACTTCGCCGGATAGATGACCTTTTCGATCAGCTCCAAGGCGCTAAGTTCTTCTCGAAGATAGATCTGAGATCAAGATACCACCAGCTGAAAGTCAAGGCAGAAGATATTCCAAAGACTGCCTTTCGCACTAGATATGGTTATTATGAGTTTCTAGTGATGCCATTCGGTTTGACAAATGCACCGACATCTTTCATGGACTTGATGAGCAGAGTGTTCAAACTGCATCTCGACCAATGTGTAGTTGTCTCGTAGATGACATCTTCATCTATTCGAAAACAAGAGAAGATCACGAACAGCACCTACGTGTCGCCCTCCAGACTCTTCGTGATCATCAACTATATGCAAAGTTAAGCAAGTGCGAATTTTGGCTGGAACAAGTCAGTTTCTTGGGACATGTTATCTCCGAGGTAGGCATAAAAGTAGACCCAACAAAAATTGAAGCCATTTTAAAATGGGAACAACCGAAGACGGTAACCGAAGTCCGAAGCTTTTTGGGTTTAGCCGGGTATTACAAGAGATTCGTTGAAGGTTTCTCCAAAATCGCAGGATCACTCACTCAGCTTACAAGAAAGAATGCAAAGTTTAAATGGAACGATGCATACGAAAAGAGTTTCCAAGAGCTGAAGAACAAGTTAACTTTAGCATCAGTTCTTGCCATACCGTCTGGCAGTGGAGGTTTTGTAGTTTACAGTGATGCCTCGCATAGTGGATTGGGTTGGGCACTCAACCAAAACGAGAGAGTTATCGCTTATGGCTCTCGACAACTCAAGGATCATGAGAAGAATTACACGACTCATGACTTGGAGCTAGCAACAGTAATATTTACCTTGAAAATTTGGAGACACTATCTTTACGGAGAGACGTTCAAAATCCTTACGGATCACAAGAGTTTGAAGTACCTCTTCACTCAAAAGGATTTGAACATGAGACAAAAGAGATGGATAGAATTCCTCAAAGATTATGATTGCACCATACAGCACCACCCGAGGAAAGCAAATGTGGTGGCAGATGCATTGAGTCGGAAATCGTCGGCTCAATTGTCTAACCTCATCACGAGGATCCACAGATGGCGATTATTTGAGGATATATCGTTATATGACAAAATATTTGAGATTAAAGAATTTGGAGCATTGTTGGCTAACATCACCATCCGACCAACACTATTTGATAACATCTGAGAACCTCCAGAAGACTGATGAAGAGCTTATAGGAATCAGACAGGGTGTAATCAGCGGGAATAAATCGGATTTCTCCATCAGGGAGGATGATTCCTTACTATTCAGAGATCGACTATGTGTGCCAGCAGATACCAACCTTCGACGCCTTATTCTCGAAGAAGACACAAGTCCATGTACACTGTCCATCCTGATTGTACAAAGAAGTATCAGAATCTGAAGAAGAGCTTCTGGTGGAGAGGCTTGAAGAAAGATATAGCAGAATACGTATCAATATGCCTGGTGTGCCAGCAAGTGAAGGTTGACCATCAGAACCCCTTGGGTTTGCTACAGCCCTTACCAATACCAGAATGGAAATGGGAGGCTATATCCATGGATTTTATACTTGGATTACCTAGAACCGTGAAAGGGCACGATGCGATTTGGGTGATAGTTGATCGCTTGACCAAATCTGCCCATTTTCTACCATATAGCACGAGGTATACAACCAGTCAGCTAGCAGAGTTGTATCTCAGGGAAATTGTCAGACTACATGGTATCCCAGCCAGCATCGTCTCAGATAGAGATCTGATGTACACGTCAAAATTCTGACAACAATTCCAAGAAGGAATGAGCACAAGACTAGACTTTAGTTCCGCATTTCATCCCCAAACAGATGGTCAGGCCGAAAGGGTGAATCAGATTATCGAGGACATGCTTCAAGCTTGTATGCTGGATTTTCAAGGGTTATGGGACAAGCACTTGCCTTTGATAGAGTTCGCCTACAATAATAGTTACCAGGCTAGCATTGGAATGGCCCCGTTTGAAGCACTCTATGGCCGGAGATGTAAGTCTCCGCTCAATTGGGAAGAGATCAGGGAGAAATTCATATTGGGCCCAGAGGTTATTGAGAGCACAACCAAAGCGATTTGGTTGATTCGAGAAAGATTAAGGGTCACTCAAAGTCGACAAAAGAGCTATGCTGACCTCAAGCGAACGAGTACCGAATTTCAGGTATACTTAGTGAAATTATTACCTTTTTCCTCTGTAAGTCATATGCATCACTGAGACAACGCATTTCCTTGTAGGTGGGGGACAACGTCTTCATAAAAATCTCGCCCACCAAGGGAGTGATGCGATTCAAAAGACGTGGCAAATTAAAGCCCACTGCCCACGCTACGTCGGACCCTTTGACATATTGGGTCGAGTTGGCGAAGTTGGGTATCGAATTGCTTTACCTCCTTAGCGTCAAGTATGCACAATGTATTTCATGTATCCATGTTGAGGAAATACGTAAAGGACCCGACTCACATTTTGGACTACCAGTCCATCGAGCTCAAAGAAAGTATGATGGTATTCGAAGAACCAGTTTAGATCCTCGACCATAAGGAACAAATATTACGTACCAAGCGGATCCCGCTCGTACTGGTTAGGTGGCGAAATCACTCAACTACTGAAGCCACTTGGGAACTGGAAGCAGATATTCGCGACCAATACCCAAATCTCTTCAAATAGGGTACATAAATTTTCGAGGACGAAAATTCTTTTAAAGAGGGGAGAATGTAACGACCCTGATTTTTCGCTAATATTGAATCGTTGACCTTTGATAATAATACAACTATTTTGACCGGTTTGACTTTGGTCAAATTTTTGACATTGTGACGTGGCCTCTGGCCTACCTATTTTAATTGGGTAAACGCACCCAAATACAAATCTGAAACCACATTCAAACCCAAGCCCAAGTCCCAAACCTTACTATTATCAGGAATATTGGTTTAGTTCCAAAAATATTCTATAACCATGTTCGTATAAATAAGCAGGTAAAGACATACTATAACTAGTAATTTGTTGCCTTTAGTTAATTGTTGGTGGGGTGCGTATGTTAGAAGAACATATAACCATATTAGTGTATATGTAATACACAAGAGATAGAACCTTTCTCTTAATTTATTAGAAAAAATTTCAAATAAAGCAAAAAGACAAAGAGGATCCAGCTAAGAAATTACTTGACATATAAAGATCTTGTCAAGAAGGTAACTTTTATGACCGACCTAATTGAACTTCCCATATTGAGATCTCTTGCAACCGTCCCTTAAGTCCCCTCTTTAGAAGTAGTAAAGTCCTTTTTTGATTATTGCCTATTTTGTTTAACTTTCCCCAAATAGCTCTCTCTCTCTAGAATCCCAATAAAGGCAAACTCCTTGTATCCACGAACCAATAAGTCAATTAACCATCCTTCCCTTTTAATTAAATAGTATAAATTAGGCTCTTGACTTTTATTGCTTATTGACTTTCCCAATTTAAAAGACCCAAACTCTAACTCACGCCCACTCTCTCTCTCTAGAATTCGAGAAAAAAAAACCCAACGAACAGCTATTCTCAAGTCCCCACTCTGTTTTATTTGGTAGCAAGACTTTTTTGGACTCTTGTTTTAATTACCCTTCTCAAACGTCTCTCTCCCCATATATATATATATATATATATATATATATATATATATATATATATATATATATATATATATCCTTCTCTACTTTCTCGTCTTCTCCACATAACAGTCGTCTCTCTTTCACCCGAAATCTCTCTATCTCTCTTATTTGGAGTGACGACAGTAAGTGATCAAACGCACTCAATTTGTATTTAAATTCAAAAAGTAAATCACCCAATGTTTCCTCATATTGATTTCTCGATCAATACACGAATCTCTCTTTTTATGATATATCTCTTGTTCGTGTATTAGAGAAGAAGAAATCGGGTGAATAATTCATGAAATCGTATAACAACTCACGTTGCTACGATCGTCAATCAATCACATATTTGTCTCATTCTCCTTGCGACGTTAGGACCCGAGGTAGGGGAATTTCAATGCACAATTATAATTTAGACTTTAAGTCATATGCTTTAATGATGTATTCGAACTAGACCTCTGATCATTAGAATTGAATTTGAACTGTTTGAATCTTATTGTATCTGAACATTAGAATTATTGAATATCGACTTGCATTGAATTATTGAATTATTGAATTTTCGAACATTAAACCCTTTGAACATCGAACCCTTGAATTTGAATCTGATTTAGAATGAGAATTATTTTATGAACCATTGTACCTATGTATTAGAACTTTGCATGTGATTTAAAAAGATTCATTTTAACCGAATCCTGTGCTTCGGCACTTTTAAACCGTTTCGACGGCCCATTAAACAACACAAGCATCCCTCACACTACAGGGGCTTGAGCACTTAGAAAATTGTTCATTGAAAGACGATGGTTAGGAGGGGATTCCCATCGATAATTGGAGACTCTAGTGCTATATTGCGCTAGTGATATTTAAGTTATATTTTTAAGTCATCATAAATTAAGAAGACAGCATCTGAAATTTGACAATGAAATGATTCAATGAATACTCACATGGAACTTAAGAAACGATACTATCGAACCCCATATGGAACTAGAACTCAGAATATGTGCTTTTGAACCCATGATATTTTCGAATTATGTTTTTGTCATTTAATTGCGTTTGAATTTGTCATCGAACTATGTATTGATCGGATAAGATGTAAATTGGCCTTGAACTTTTTCTACTGAGCTTAGACTGTTAGCTCACCCCGACACTATATGTCACAGGTACAGAAGTAGTTTCAGATCCCGCATTAGAAGATCCCAACTATGTATCGGAAGACGAAGCAGATCTTCCACCTGAGGAGTTTTATCTTTAGATTCTTTTGGAGACTTGGACTTGGTATAGATTAGATGACCTTCTTACGATAATTAAGATTATTTTGGATGTTATGTGTCACTGTTTGTATGACGAACGGCCGTCATCGGTGGTTTTACTTTTAATTTTGCACTTTCGTTATGGACATTAATGCAAATTGATTTAGTTATGAATATTTATGCATTCGATTTATTTATGATAGTTTGCTCTCTAATCGATACAAAAGAATTTCTGTAATTAGATTATGAACTATGATCTAGCGATCCGTAATTTCCATGTGTTTTGGGTTGGAAAATTCGGGTCGTTACAATTGCATATTATCATATTTTTCGAATTTACTGTCTCCGTACTCATTGACTGAATTGTTGCCGTAAATAGTTTATTTTTAGGCTAAATACTTCTTGCATCACATGAGATGGAAGTTGAAATAATTATTTGACTAAACATCACTGCAATAAAACACCAAAGAAGCAATGACATTTATATATATATATATATATATATATATATATATATATATATATATATATATATATATATATATATATATGTATGTATGAAAAATGGAATTACTTCTCTTAAATTAATATAAAAACCAGCTATTACATATCTAATAATAGAATTTATTCCCCCTTCTGTTTCACAAAATTAAAAAACAAAAACAGCTATTACATATCTAATCCCGGTAAGATCCGGTCAAACCAAAGTAAATCTAAGATAAAACACATAATCCAATACAGATATCAAAGGTTAACACAATAATTTAACCTTTCAAGAAAACTAAATCATCAGAAAATATCAACAGTAGCAAGCAATACCATGCCTTGAATGCAAATAGGTTGTTGAGCGAGCCCAATGTGTAACACCCACCCCTCAAGATCTGAGATTAGTCAACATGTTGACTTAGACTCAGCGGCTCAGCCTGATCAAAAACATGGGATTAGGATGACCCGAGATCTGGGATCCTAAAAATGTGGAGCACCCACATAGTACGCACTGAATTGAGGCAATTTCTAATGGCACTTGTAGGATACACGAATCAAATCAATGGGTGTGGTAGCAATTCTAAAACCACCCATACTCAATCTAAGGCCATTGGATAAGCACCCAACTCAATATTTTAAAACATACCCCAATAATTTTCACACAAGCTAGGACCCAATCAAGGAAACGATCTTTAGAGCACCCACGGTTGTGATTTAACTGCCAGAAACAGATTGGTCATTAAAAAACTAGTCAAACTTGGACCTTGCGATCCAACTTGGATCATCCAAGGGAGCAAAAAGGGAGCAAAAAGGACACATACACTTCATTAAGTATATGGGCTTAGTATAGAATAATGGCATTTACTGTAATTTAGAGAGAACTTCAAGGGGCATTATAAATTAATTATCTAATTTCTAAATTAGAAATTTATAATAATAACTTTTCCTAACAAATCCTCACCTTGATCTTGTTGACCAACTTGGACCACATCTATGACCCTTGATTTCACTTTGGGGAAATCTAAGGTGAAAGAATGGAGTGGACGCATGCACCACAAGATCTCTTTGAATTTTGACAACACACACAAGTTGAAAACCTCAAATCCCTCGAAAAGCTAGATGAGACCATATGGAGGGTGGAGAAAGTGGCAAAGGTGGGCCCCATCCTCCCATGAGCCATTTCAAAAAAAGTCAAGAGAGAGAGGGAGTGGAGCCTTGGGAAGATTGAGCTTGCCACTTGGCAAGCTTGTCACCCAAAGAGGGCTTAAAGCTCCCAACCATCTCTCCTCCTCCGACTCCATCTTCCTCTCCATCCTCACCTCCATTAGGGCTCCACTTTGAGCTCTCCAACCTTCTCATATATCCATTGGATGTCAAATCTAAAACCATCAATCAATTCCCCACCCTTCATAGCCCATCATAGCTCAAAACCACTACTATCCACACCTTTTTTAGTCTCCAACAAACAACAAAACAGCAAGCTATAGAGACCAAAACTAACGTAAAGTCTTGGTTAGTTAGATTGTGGTAGCTAGTGTAGTTTATGAAAATTTTATGGATTTTTTTTTCTAAAAACTTTTATACTCTTTCTTTGGGTTTTGTTTTAAGATGGGCTGGAATTTTATGGTGTTAGATGACCATGCATGTGGTCAAAAAGATCATGCATGGCCATCTACTAAATATAGTTGCAATGGTTTGAAGACTCAAGCGGCCTAGCCTTATCTATTCCATGTAGTGTTGGATGGATTGAGTGGATGGAGTATTGGAGTGCTTGTGTCATGT
This sequence comes from Chloranthus sessilifolius, assembly GCA_021018995.1. NCBI lineage: Eukaryota > Viridiplantae > Streptophyta > Magnoliopsida > Chloranthales > Chloranthaceae > Chloranthus > Chloranthus sessilifolius. The sequence continues at coordinate 22,264,471 of CM037597.1, read as the reverse complement.
GATGACTCATCATGCCTCATCACTCTTCACCATGTGATTTAAGATGAGAATTAGAGTAGAAAATCAGTGATTTAATTGCATCGTTAATGGTCATGATTTTAAAAAATTTATTGGTGTTGTTGAGTTATTAAGAAATGAATCTCGAAATTTATATTCCATAAATTATTTTTTGGGTTATCTTGAATATAAAATATGGATTTGCTTAGATTTAAAGGTATAGGCGACCATGCATGTGATCATGATGATCATTCAAGGCCATCATATAGTACCTAACCGAATTGGATGGTTATAGATCCACTGAATGATGCATGTGGTGTAGAGAAGGTAGAGTTGAGTGCATGTGCCACTCAATGGCTTAGCATGACTCCTTAACCCCTGATTATCCATCAAATATTAAAATTATGTTAGAAAATAAAGAATTTTTCTTAAACTATTAATGTTTAGTAATGATTAATGGTGTAAAAGTTTAATTAAGGACTTAGCAAATCCTCTTTTTACTTGAAATGTTTTAAAATTTTATGTCAAGGCCTTAGTGATGATATTATGAATATTGTATGATTTATTTTGCCCTATTGCGTGATGAAAATCTGAATTTACACACCTCATGCTCACTGTTTTGATGTAATAATTGAATGGTGTAGAACTGTGTATTATGATATCGCTGAAGATTAGCTTGATTTGGTTCGTATGATATTTGTAGTTAGATTAGAATTTGTGAATTGGATTCCTAAATGAAAAAATAATGTTTTATACCATCTCTGTTTTTACTTTACAAGAAGTAGAAAATATACAAACTCATGATGAAAAATTTATGGTGATAGATCTAAGTTCATGTTAATAGCCTAATTGATAATTAGTTGAGTACCATAGGTTTGGTGATGATCAAATGGTTAGATTAATAGAGAGAGTTCAAAGAAAAACTTCTAAAGGTATTTAGTCTCTGGAATTGATTCATTTCATCATCAAGCAATGATCAAAATATGATCAAATCGATAGAAATCTTAAATGATGATCGGATGGCACAAATTACGTCATTTACCCTATAAAGGATAAGTGTTGAAATTTTAGGTAAAATCTTCAGCAAAATTCTGATCTTGACCTCAAATTATTAAAGAATGATAGGTTTTAATCATTAGTAAATCTAGAATAAAAATTTATAAATTTTATCGGTGATTGATATGTCCTTAAAACACACACCACTGAATTACTAGTCTCAGAATCTGAAATTTAAAGTGTCACAGATCTGCAATGTGGGATAGATTTAGGGCCGGTAAACTGCGACAAAAATTCTATAAAAATTAACAAAATTATCTTAAACGGTTTCCCACAACCCTGTAAAATTTGACCCTCCGAATCCTTGTAGATTGATCTACACGGAATTTAGAATACCCAGGTGGAAAATAACTAATAATGTGCCTGAATTCTGGGGTATTTTGGGGCTATCATTTTATGCGCATTTCTGTCCCCAAAAATTCTGGGAAATTTCAGAGACATACTTGGACCAGTGTATGACCACTGTACCAAATTTCAGACCCTAACACTATCTGGTTTGATCAGTACAAAATCCGGAAACCGAGGGTGCAGAAATCTATTCCCAGTGGCACACACAGTGACCAACTGACCACTGTTTGACAGGTGATCATATGGTAATTTCATCAAGATCCTACTATTATTAACCACAACAATATACAGAATAATTGTAGATAACTTAAAGAGCTTTCCGACGAGCTCTCTTGTGCCTGATTTCTATGTCGGCATTAAAAGTTATGGCCCGGTTATCAGAGGCCACTAATCTGATCTGATGAGCAGTTAAGTCAAAAATACATTATGTAAATTGGTGGCCCTGATCATTCCTGATTAAATTTTTTTATGCCATCACTTTTGAAGGATGAGGCTATTAGTCCTCTTTCACTGAGTTTTGGAATCACTCAAAAAATCGATCGGGAGCGAAAATGGCAACCCGATTACTAACAAGGATCCGATGCCCTCAACACTGAAAATCTAAATAATTGCACCTCTAGTCAAATATTGACTTTACCATAGAATCCGGGATGGTGTGTTCATCAATGATCACTGGAAAGTCACTGATGACTTTAGATCCACAATCCTGGTAGTTGACTTGGTGGACCAAGTCAAAGTTTTGACTTTTGAAGGCTCTAAAGTCTATATACTTAGATTGGACCACTTAAGACCCACAATGTTTGACCCACGGGTCCATGAGATCTGAACTTGGTTGGACTAGGACCCATTGTCCCGACCCGAAAGGTCAGTGCTAATGGTACCCCTCTTTATTCTGGATACAGCCCACATATGATTGTGGACTGACCTATGTGTCTTGACCCATTGAACCCGAGGCCAAATTAAACCGATGTTCAAAAAGAGTATAAATGGACCATTAATAAATGTGGAAGGACCTGATGTCCTCACTTTAATCAAAGAAACTAGTATTAACGGCACCCGTGGTAATTAAAAAGTACTCCTTAGAGAAATTATTAGATTTCTTGAGAAATCCTCAATAACCAATTACGAATAAAAGAGTAAAACTCTAGTACAAAAATCAAAATCACAAAGTTAAGGTTTTGAAGGCCCATCACTAAGGGCACCCGCGTAATTGAGGTGGCACCCACCGTTCCATGTACACCCCCTTTAAAGAAAGGAGGTCTAAATAGGAATTTAAGTCCTAAGCTTAGTCCATTAGTTCAACTAGGTGAAGGCCCAAACTAAGCAAGAGAATAAACCTTGGATTTAATGTCCCAAAAAAAAAAGTAATTTTGGCACCGATAAAATTGAAGACAAGCACCATCGAAATAATATACCCAAGTTTCTAGGGATAATGGGCGTAATTTAGTCACATAAAATATAAGTTAGTCCATAGTCCAATGCTCCCATATAACCCCTAATTATGCTCAATTACGCTCTTTCAGATCCAACGGTCAAGAACACCTAAATCCACAAAAACTCCATAACAACCGTCAGATAGCTTTCATTGGATGACTAAGTGTCAGTATTTTGGTGTGAAATACAGTGATATTTCGGCACAAATCACACCCCCAAACCTACATTTTGCTAGTCCTCGAGTAAAGAGAATGAAAATACATCAGAAAAATAAATTAGCAATTTAAAAGAAAATAAATGTCACTTTCGTAGGGAGCACGATTGCACTTAGCATATGCAATAAGCCTTTAAACCCCTAGATGATTCCTAGCGGAGGAGTTGTGTCTCCTGAAGGTTTTCAGTGAAGGTACCTACAAACTTCAAAGCCTATACATTTCATCCTTAGTTTTCACAATTATCAATTGTTAGCAACCTGCGAAGCTTTAGTAACAGATGCACAACCATGCTAATCTTATCAATGCCCATTCAGATTAATTTAATGCTTCGTTTTTCCGATGATTCTTTCGTTCATGCCTAGAGTGTTGTGTGTGCTTACCAATGCTAAAATCCTTCCGTCAGGGAACAAGCCCAAACAAAGAATCTTTGGATCCCATGTCTCGACTCAATCCTCACTTTAGACATGCACTCAGAATGAAATCGCTCCGATGAATGGGTTACTTTTTCACACATATGTGAGAAGGACAATTATAAAACAAATCAAAGTGCCTCAAATAATACAAGAAATAAGGTGCATTAAAGAAAAAGTAATCTCATCATAAATGATGTTTGTATCCTCAGCATGTTATATCAAGTACCATGGTCATTGCATCACCACTCTCCACAAGGCATTTACAACCAAGATCGGATCACGAAGGTCTTTTCTAAGGTTGTAATAGGGCTCGGGTGAAGGTTATGGAAGAAAGGGAAATTGGATTCAACTTTCTTTGAGAAATCGGAAAAAGAATCATATTTGATTTTCTTATTTTCACCCTTTCTTTTTCGAATTTTTTGGAATTTTTCTCTTTTTCTCAACTCTCTTTTCTTTCATTCCTTCTTTTTCTTTTCTTTTTGACATCACCTCATGTGTGTATATATATATATATACATATTTCTTCATTTTTCTACCTCTTTCACACATACATTTTTTTTCCTTTTTTTCACCCTTTTTCATCAATATTTCTGCCCTATGCACCTAATGGTCTCCACTATCACACCTCTTCACGTACTCTCTTTCCATTTGCTTCTTATCCCTCTTCTCCGATTTTTCAAAGATTGGTGGTTAAGGCTTAATTTCCAGTGATAGTGTCGGGGTATGGTTAGTGTGGTTTAATAAGAAGTATTTTAAGGGCAAAAATTTTCAACAAAGCTCAAAAGGGGTGCTAAAAGGTAAATTAGTGTGAGGCGGGGCATTTTAGGTTCAAACGAGCCAAAGACGGCCTTTGATCATTTCCTCAAAAGGTCATAGCGATGCCTATTTGTTTTGAGTTCAAATGCAATGTGTTCTAGCCCAACGATATAACAATGCAAAGTAATCAAACCAATGAAAAATGTATGAGATTTAAACAAGTAAACACAAATTGCAAAGATACTCCGAATTTAATTTTGCACTCATCAAGAACGAGAAATTGGCTTTAAAGCTTACAGGTTTTTAGTCTCCACTAGAATCCTAGGATTCAAAGTTTCAGACTAATCCCTTGACTTCGAAACTCAAGCATGGTAATGTGTAAAAATTTCTAGTCAAGAATTGCAGGATCATCTTTAAAACTTGCATGAAAATTAATAATCATAGGCAATTATAAACTTAACATGGCATGGTAAATTTTCACTAAAGCTCCCAAGTATCAATAAGTAAAAATCATGAAAACTAATGGAGTTTCGGAAAATAGGCTTCAATTACTCAGTCAATCGATTGACTTATCATTATCAATCGATTGACTTACACCTGTTGCATTCATTCTGGACCCGCGGTTACCAATCAATCGATTGAATTAAGGAATTCAATCAATTGAATTGACTTAATTGCAAAAGTCTTCTTGGTCAATTGTTACCCATCAATCGATTGAATTAATGAATTCAATCGATTGACTGACAAAGTCTTTCAATACTTCCGAGAAGAGACATTTTTTTTAGAGCTGCTCCAATTTCATGATGCCACCTGCTTCTCACCCCCAAACCTGATTTGTATAATGTCCTCATTGGTACCCCCAAACCTGTGGAAAGCATACCACAAATGGAAGGCCGACCAGGTAAAAAATGTCGTGCCCCTTAATATCAAATCACATAGGTTATGCATCGACAAAAATAAATGAGCAGATTGAGAGCAATAACTAAACAACTCTTAAGGCTAAAACTAGAATCAATTCCCTAATCTTCGTCGCTTGCCACCCCGGGCTTCGACTGTGGGAACATAAGCCTCCACATCTCCTCAGTTATGCCAACCCCGTCGGGTGGTGGTATCGGGGCACAGGGTGGTGATGTTGGTGGGGTTGGTGGCAGGTTAACGAGGGGCGGCTGCACATTCAATTCCGCCCATAGATATGTCGAATAATATTCAGAGCCGAGTTATTGTTGGCAGTCTCGGATCGTGTAAATGGGGGATGGTTACGTGGAGGTGAAGGTGGTACTGATGAGTCGATCGACATTAGATCCAATGGCGATCATGGCGAAGATGGAGGTGGCGATACCGGGTCGAGGTCAATTACCTCCTGGTTTGCCAAATTCAAAGGTTGTGAAGGCATACCATGTCGGACCCGTTTCCTTGCCGGTTCGGCAAGACGCTTGACTTCAGAACGGGTCCAATATCGAATGCTTTCCATTGATTGAAACTTTGGGATGATAAGTGTTAAAGATTAAGGGAATTGATGAATAAAAACCAAGCCTAAGAGGTTAATAAATAAGTGAAAATTTACCCTAGAAAAAACTAATCTAAAATTGGAAGAAAAGTTGGGAATTCCCGAATTTCATTGGGACAGCTCGAGATTGACCACAGTCAATCGATTGATTTTTGAAAATCAATCGATTGACTTGGTAAATTTGGAGAGTTGACTGGTGTTGGACAAAAACTTTTTGTGCATAGAATTATCTAATTTTAGACCATGGTTTCAATTTTAGGAAGTTTCTTAACACCTTTGGATTTCGAATCAAAGTTGATCGATTGAATTTTACAATTCAATCGATCGATAATAATTTAGAGCAATTAGACCAAAGGGTTAATAGAGAGTTTCTGCATTTGAACATAATTCTAATTTTAGGGTTAAGCTATTAATTTCAATAGGATTCAACGACGATTCGAATCAATTCAAAGTCAATCGATTGAAAATGACTTATCACTCGATTGAACAACAATTATTCCCTAGTGAGAGAATTGAACACCCAAAACAACCATGATTTCTCAATCAATTGAAATTTAAAATTCAATCGATTGACTGATGCAATTGGAAAACAGTTCGAAAGTACACAAAAACATAACACCCCAAAACAGCCTTGAATTTCCATTAAACTATCCACATTGATTTAATTTGATCATCAATTCCCATAGAAAACCACAATCACAACATCTAAACTGATTAATTAAAATCAAGATCCTAACACCTCAAACCAGAAACACCAAACACAAAAACAAAACACCACAAACTGAGTCCATCTCCAAACATACAATTTAAACATCATCTTCATCATTGCCAATGTCACCCTCTCTATCCATCACCGCTCGCACTCCTGCGATGAAATCATCAGTTTGCGCCGAGAATGATTCCCGAGCAATCCGAATAAGGAGGGAATTCTGAAATCGCACCCATCGATCATTATCGTCCACACTCAAGTAAAACCTATCCATCTGCACCCCGAGGCGAGTGATTGCTGCCTCGGCATTAAAATCCGGGACCTCCTCGGGTCGAGGTCTCCTTAATCTGTCACGTTGGCGTTGTGCGAGGTTTAGATTGGGAGGTGGAGGCGGTACATTTTCTTGAGCATTTCTTCCAAAGAGAGCACCCATGTTCTTGTTCCACACGTTCCTACCATAATGATAAAACTGCATGTCTCCAGTAATCTTGTCGTCAAAAATCGGGCATCCCAGCAGACATTGAGTGACTGGAATTCAGTAACCTTGGCCGATTGAGTTTGAACCTCAATAGATTGATGTTTCCAAAAATTGACTTGTTTGGAAGTTGAATTGGGGTTCGCAAATTTTCGAAAGATTGACAAAATTTTGGTCGGAATTTTCAACAAAATCAATGTACTCAATCGATTGAGTTTGAACGAAATTGACAAGGCAAAGGTTGATTGGCCTCATCGAAGTTGAACAGAACATCAAGGACTTTAGCAAGGTGGACATTGTGTAACCTGTTGGGGAAAAAGAAAGAAAGCATTCTTCTCTACTTCCCTCACTTCGTTATGCATTTATTGGATCAGCTGGGATGCCCGATTTTCGACGACGAGATTACTGGAGAAATGCAGTTTTATCAGTATGGTAGGAACATGTGGAACAAGAGCATGGGTGCTCTCTTTGGAAGAAATGCTCAAGAAAAAGTACCGCCTCCACCTCCCAATCCAAACCCCGCACAACACCAACGTGGCGGATTAAGGAGACCTCGACCCAAGGAGGTCCCGAATTTTAATGCTGAGGCAGTAATCACTAGCCTCGAGGAGCAAATCGATAGGTTTTATTTGAGTGTGGACGGTATTGATCGACGGGTACGATTTCAGAGTTCCCTCCTTATTCGGATTGCTCGGGAATCATTCACGACGCAAGCTGATGACTTCATTGCAGGAGCGCGAGCGGCGATGGATAGAGAGGGTGACATTGACAATGATGAAGATGATGTCTAAATTATATGTTTGGAGTGGACTCAGATTGTGGGGTTTTGTTTTTGTGTTTGGTGTGTTTGGTTTTTCTGGTTTGAGGTGTTAGGATCTTGATTTTGATTAATCAGTTTAGATATTGTGATTGTGGTTTTCTATGGGAATGGATGATCGAATCAAATCAATGTGGATAGTTTAATGAAAATTCAAGGTTGTTTTGGGGTGTTCTGCTTCTGTGTACTTTCAAATTGTTTTCCAATTGCATCAGTCAATCGATTGAATTTTAAATTTCAATCGATTGAGAAATCATAGCCGTTTTGGGAGTTCAATTCTCTCACTAGGGAACAATTGTTGTTCAATCAATCGATAAGTCATTTTCAATCGATTGACTTTGAATTGATTTGAATCGTCGTTGAATCCTACTAAAATTAATAGTTTAACCCTAAAATTAGAATTATGCTCAGATGCATAAACTTTCTATTAACCCTTTGGTCTAATTACTCTAAATAATTATCGATCGATTGAATTGTAAAATTCAAGCGATCGACTCTAATTCTAAATCCAAAGGTGCAAGAAACTTTCTAAAATCGAAACCATGGTCTAAAATTAGATAATTCTATGCACAGAAAGTTTTTGTCCAACACCAGTCAACTCTCCAAATTCACCAAGTCAATCGATTGATTTTCAAAAATCAATCGATTGACTGTGATCAATCTCGAGTTGTCCCAATGAAATTCGGGAATTCCCAACTTTTCTTCCACTTTGAGATTAATTTTTTCTACGGTAAATTTTCACTTATTTATTAACCTCTTAGGCTTGGTTTTAATTCATCCCTTAATCTTTAACACTTATCATCCCAAAGTTTCAATCACTGGAAAGCATCTGATACCGCACCCGTTCTGCAGTCAAGCGTCTTGCCGAACCGGCAAGGAAATGGGTCCGACATGGTACGCCTCCACAACCTCTAAATTTGGCAAACCAGGAGGTAATTGACCTCGACCCGGTATCGCCACCTCCATCTTCACCACAATCGCCATTGGATCTAATGTCGATCGACTCACCAGTACCACTTTCACCTCCACGTAACCATCCCCCATTTACACAATCCGCGACAGCCAACAATAACTCGGCTCAGAATCTTATTTCGACATATCTATGGGCGGAATTGAATGCACAGCCGCCACTCGATAACCCGCCACCAACCCCACCAACATCACCACCCTCCGATACCACCACCCGGCGGGGTTGGCATAAATGAGGAGATGTGGAGGCTTATGTTCCCACAGCCAAAGCCCGGGATGGCAAGCGACGAAGATTAAGGAATTGATTCTAGTTTTAGACTTAAGAATTGTTTTACTTTTATTTCTCGTGCTAGGATTAGTTTTCTTTCATTTTTTTTTTTTAAATAAATTGCTTTGAGTTGCTTTAGGTTAGTTTCTTTTTATTTTTCAATAAGTGTATTAGCGTATACTTAATAAAAGATCACTTTAGTTTAGTTATTACTCTCAATCTGCTCATTTATTTTTGTCGATGCATAACCTATGTGATTTGATATTAAGGGGCACAACATTTTTCACATGGTCTGCCTTCGGTTTGTGGTATGCGTTCCAGAGGTTTGGTGGTACCAATGAGGACATTGTACAAATCACGTTTGGTTGTGAGAAGCAAGTGACATCATGAAATTGGAGAAGTTCTAAAAAAAAATGTTTGTTCTCAGAAGTATTGAAAGATTTTGTCAGTCAATCGATTGAATTCATTAATTCAATCAATTGACTGGTAACAATTGACCAAGACTTTTGCAATTAAATCAATTCAATCGATTGAATTCCTTAATTCAATCGATTGATTGGTAACTGCGGGTCCAGAATGAATGCAACAGGTGTAAGTCAATCGATTGATAATGATAAGTCTATCGATTGACTGAGTAATTGAAGCCTATTTTCCGAAACCCCATTAGTTTTCATGATTTTTCGAATTCCGAAAAATTCAAAAAATAAAGTGAAAATAAGAAAATCAAATATGATTCTTTTTCTAATTTCTTAGAGAAAGTTGAATCCAATTTTCCTTTCTTCCATAATCTTCACCCGAGCCCTATTACAACCTTAGAAAGACCTTTGTGATCCGATCTCAGTTGGTAAATGCCTTGTGGAGAGTGGTGATGCAATGACTACGGTACTTGGTATAACATGCTTAGGATACAAACATCACTGCTGATGAGATTACTTTTTCATTAATGCACCGTATTTCTTATATTATGTGAGGCTCTTTGATTTGTTTTATAATTCTCCTTCTCACATGTGTGAAAAAGTAACTCATTCATCGGAGCGATTTCATTTTGAGTGCATATCTAAAATGATGATTGAGTCAAGACATGGGATCCAAAGATTCCTTGTTTGGGCTTGTTCCCTGACGGAAGGATTTTAGCATTGGTCAGCACACATAACACTCTAAGCATGAATGAAAGAATCTTCGAAAAAACAAAGCATTAAATTAATTTGAATGGGCATTGATAAGATTAGCACGGTTGTGTATTTGTTACTAAAGCTTAGCAGGTTGCTAACAATTGATAATTGTGAAAAATAAAGGTGAAATTTATAGGCTTTAAAGTTTATAGGTACCCTCACTGAAAACCTTCAGGAGACAACTCCTCTGCTAGGGATCACCTAGGGGTTTACAGGCTTATTACATATGCAAAATGCAATCGTGTTCCCTACGAAAGTGGCATTTATTTTCTTTTAAATTGTTACTTTATTTTTGTGATATATTTTCATTCTCTTTCCTCGAGGACTAGCAAAGTGTAGGTTTGGGGGTGTGATCTGTGCCGAAATGTCACTATATTTCGCATCCAAATACCGACACTTAGCCATCCAATGAAAGCTATTTGACGGTTGTTATGGAGTTTTTGTGGATTCAGGTGTTCTTGACCGTTGGATCTGAAAAGAGCGTAATTGAGCATAATTAGGGGTTACATGGGAGCATTGGACTATGGAACCAGAGGAAGCACCAAAATTCGTGGAGAGAGTTGATTGGTTCAGCCACAACCAAGAGAATGAAGATGTTACATGCCACCATCAATCGATTGAATTTCAAGATTCAATCAATTGAGTTGATGTCAGCTCTTTCCCTTATAAATTTGAATTTAAACTAGTTCAATCGATTGAGATGTGTAAATCAATCGATTGAATCCAAATTAAAATTAATCTGCCAAAATTCAAATTTGAAGTCAATCGATTGAAATTGGAAATTCAATCGATTGAGCCTTTTATGGAAGTTTTCCTATCCGCACCCTATTTAAGCAAAGCTACGTTTAGGGGGCTTCTCCTTGGCATAATTTCTGAGGGATTTTTCAAGTTTTCTTTAGCAATGTTAGTGGTAGTTTGTAATTAGGATAAAATCTTTGTAAGGTTGTGATCAGTGTCAAAAAGATCAAACATTTGATAAATAAAATAGTCTTTTTTATGATGGTTTTGGATTTGCATCGTGCTTGTGGATCGAGGATGAGCGGCTAAACCCCTTGTTCAAGGAGGTAGCGACCCCTAGATGAGTAACTAATTTACTTTTAATCTTACAATTTCTTGTTAGAATTACTGAATCGTACGGCTTTGAGTGTGGGCTTATCATATTATCCTCGAATACTGGTTTATAGCTGTCGAACTTGGTTATCGACGACAATAAAAGGATTATTCCACCTAAATAGATCTTGTAGACTGATTTAGGATGTCGTGCGAGTGATTTTTATTGTTGCAATTTCATGTTTGCGATACGTTATGCCTTTCACATGATTCATGTTGTGATTGAATGCATCATAGTGTTAGGATAGGGTATGCCGAATCAATAGTTGCATTTTTGACAATTCGTTTTTCTTGTAGTAAATTGATGGTATAATGATTTGACTTGAAATTGTATGGATTGTTGGTAGAAAAGTGACAAAATCTAGGGTTAGCAAACTTCTTGATCATCCCATCATTGTTACTTTATTTGTCATAGCTCATCCTTGCATAGCGTTGATTTAATTTTTTTTATTATTGCATTGTGTAGTGGTAAATCTTAGCAAACAAATCTCGCCTTTGGTACTTCCTTAGGCTGTTTCCTTCTCTTAAAGATTAATCGAATTACGCGCTTCCCTGTGGGATCGACACCCTTGATTTCACCGTGCTTCAATAGATCTTGTGCACTTGCAATGGTACATTTTAAAACTGAACAAGTTTTTGGTGCCGCTACCTGGGATGAGTTCATACCTTATTTGAGATGAATGCCAGAGCCTCCGATGATGTGATTCACGGCACGGTTTAGATAGTTTATCTTCCATCTATTGCATATAGGAGCTATTTGAATGGTTATATTTAATGTGCATATTTATCTACCTTAGCTTTATAAATCACACAAATATGAGACGTTAATCAAGACACTTAAGAATTCAAGAGAAATTTAAAGTTAAAACTTTTAATTAAGATCGCTTAGCAATGATGAATGTGTATGTTGTTTTAGGCTCTTTGTTGATTGACGAATGTTTCGCTCACGTACTTATGGATTCGGGAGCTTCACATTTATTTGTTTCTTTAGGTTTCGCTCCACGATTTTAAAGGGAACCTAGCATAATGATTGAGCTTTACCTTGGTTGTCGCAACACCTTTGGGAAAAACCGTCATTGTTGATCGATACTACCCAAATTGCGTTGTTCAAATTAGAGAGAACGACCTGATGGCCAATTTGATTGTTTTGGACTTTGAAGATTTTGACGTTATTCTTGGGATGGATTGGTTAGCAGAGTCACAAGCTGTTTTGGATTGTTACGAGAAGAAGGCGATCTTTGCGAAAAGCGACGAATCGATTTTTAAATTCAAGTGAGAAAATGAACCGTGCCAACATTATGTGCGATGACGACTTTAGAAGAGAAGAGTGTCGATGTTTCGAAGATACCTATAGTCAGGGAGTTTGCTAAAGTATTTCCTGAGGAACTTCCTAGTTTACCGCCTATTAGAGAAGTGGAATTTCGAATCGACTTATTGTCGGGTACGGCACCAATTTCGAAGACACCCTACAAGATGGCACCACTTGAGATGTCTGAATTGAAGAAACAACTTGAAGAGTTACAAGGGAAGGGTTTCATACGCTTGAGTCACTCACCATGGGGATCCCCGGTTTTGTTTGTGAAGAAGAAGGATGACTCAATGAGACTGCATCAATTATAGACAGTTAAATCAAGTGACAGTGAAGAATAAATACCGTTACCGAAGATTAATGATTTGCTTGACTAGTTAGGAGGTGCTCGATGCTTTTCGAAGATTGATTTAAGGTCTGGTTACCATCAGGTGCGAGTACGAGAAGAGGACATACAAAAGACGGCCTTTAATACAAGGTATGAACAGTTCGAGTTTTTAGTGATGTCTTTTGGTTTGACGAATGCACCTGCAGTGTTTATAGATTTGATGAATAGGGTGTTCAGATCCTTTTTGGACCAATTTGTAGTAGTCTTTGTGGACGACATTTTAGTTTACTCGAAATCAGAGGAGCATGCTACTCACCTACGGATAGTGCTTTGGACACTTTTGGTACCAACTTTTTACCAAGTTGAGCAAGTGTAAGTTTTGGATGACGGAGGTGGCTTTTCTAGGCCATCAGGTTTCTGAGAAAGGAATTACGGTTAATCCTGCAAAGATCGAGGCGATCGTTCAGTGGGTAAGACCGAAGAGCGTGGCTGAGATTAAGAATTTTCTTGGTTTGGCAGGGTATTATAGAAGATTTGTAGAGGGCTTTTCAAAGATTTCTGGACCGCTTACATTGACAAGGAAGAAGACAAAATTTGTTTGGTCTGATGAATGCGAGCAGAGTTTTCAAGAGTTAAAAGGAAGATTGACGACCACACCAATTTTGACGACACCATCAGGTAGTGGAGGTTTTCTTATTTATACAAATGCGTCAAACAAGGGTTTGGGTTGTGTGTTGATGCAAAATGAGAAAGTTATCGCCTACACTTCAAGGCAATTGAAAGATCATGAGAGGACCTACCCGACGCATGACTTAGAGCTCGCAACAATTATTTTCACGTTGAAGTTCTGAAAACATTATTTTTACGGGGAGAAGTTCATCATATCAACGAACCATCAAAGTTTAAAGAACTTGTTTACGCAGAAGGGTCTAAACTTCAGGCAGAGAAGGTGGATGGAGACTCTGATAGACTTTAACCCTGAAATTAGGTACCACCCAGGGAAGGCTAACGTAGTAGTTGATGCACTGAGTCGAAATGTTCCAGAGAAGATACTTAGACCAAGAGCTTTGTTATCCTACATCGATATTAAACCGGTATTATTAGATCAAATTAGAGGAAAGCAGTTAGAAGATCGAGTTCTAGTTCGTTTGAAGGAGAATAAGAATGCAGAAGTAACATGTAGAGAGGATGGAATAATGTTATTCAAGGGAAGATATTGCGTACCATATGATGAGGAAATGAAGCAGCAACTTCTCTACGATGCTCACAAATCAAAATTCGCAACACACCCTGAAAGTACAAAGATGTATCAAGATATAAAGAGGAATTACCAGTGGCCGGATATGAAGAGGGAGATTGCGGATTATGTGTCAAGATGCTTTACTTGTCAGCAAGTGAAGGCTGAGCACAAGAAACCACCAAGATTATTGCAGTCGTTACCTGTATCAGGGTGGAAATGGGAGAGCATTGGTATGGATTTTATCACGGGATTGCCGAGGACGAAGAGAATGAACGATTCGGTTTGGGTTGTAATAGATCGACTGACAAAATTAACACACTTTATTCCAGTCAGGACTACTTTTTCGTCTACGCAACTAGTAGATATCTACATAAGGGAAATTGTGCGTTTACATGACATGCCAGCGAGTATTATTTCCGATAGAGATTCTAGGTTTACCTCTCGTATGTGGCAGAGTTTTTAGGATGGTATGGGATCAAGATTGGAGTATAGTTCAGCTTTTCACCCTCAGACAGATGGTCAGACTAAGAGGTTGAATCAAATTTTAAAGGATATGTTAAGAGCATGCGCGCTAGATTTTAAGGGAAGTTGGAAAGATCACTTAGCATTAGCAGAGTTTTCGTACAACAAAGTTATCAAGCAACGATTCAAATGTCACCACATAAAGCATTTTACGGAAGGAGCTGCAGAACACCATTATGTTGGGATGAGGTTAGAGTAAGAAACCTACTTGGACCACAGATTGTTGAAGACACGACGACACAAGTACAGCTAATCAGAGAACATATGAAGACGGCTCAAAGCAGGCAGAAAAGTTTCGTGGATAAAGAAAAGAGATAAAGAAATTGCTAAGGGAGATTTAATTTTTGTCAAAATCTCCTATCAAGGGCATGATGAGATTTGGAAAGAGAAGAAAACTAAGTCCGAGGTATGTTAAACCTTTTGAAATACTGAAGAGTATTGGAGAGACGGCTTATCGGATTCAATTACCACCAAAGTTAGCTAGGATGCACAATGTTTTTCACATAACAATGTTGAAGAAGTATATCAAGAACCCTTCACATGTGATCGATTTGGAGCCATTAGAAATTGAGAAGGATATGACTATCATTGAGGAACCAATTTCAATTCTAGAAAGAAAAGAGAAGACACTGCGTAATAAGAAGATTCTATTGGTCTTGGCTAATTGGAAGCACCACTCACGAGAAGAAGCTACTTCGGAGAGCGAGGATGATATGAGGAAGGAATATCCACACCTTTTTACTTCAGGTACGATCTAATTTCAAGGATGAAATTTTCAATGAGGGACGACTGTAACGACCGAAATTTTATATTTAGTCCCTAATAATTTGCTAGATTTGTAATTAAGATCAGTTTGATTGATTGGATGCATGTGATTAGTTGTTACGCATGAATGTAACACTTACTTTATTTTATAATGACTCATGATAATTAATTAATCTAATTAAAAGCCTTTAAATATGTGTTAGTAATAATTGGGGTGCGTTTAGTAATGTTTAATGGACTTTTAAAATATGTTAGTAAATTAACTAAAGATCCATTTAAGTAATTGAAGACCCATTAAGTAATTAAAGGCTCATAGAATCACTTAAGACCCATGTAGAAAATTTTAAATAGGGTTAGATCTTAAATAGGAAACCTTAAAGTATTCTAAATAGAGTTAGATATTAAATAGGAAACCTTAAAATATTCTAAATAGAGTTAAATATTAAATAAGAAACCTTAAAGCATTCTAAATAGAATTAGATCTTAAATAAGAAACTATAAAGTATTATAAATATAGAGATTAATTTACATAATTTTTATATAACTCTTATAACCTAATAACCTTAGAGAGAGAGAAAGAGAAAATTCTAGAGAAGAAGGAGAATTAGAAGAGGAACTCTAGAGTTTTCGGATTGAAGGCTTAGAAGAACGTAAGAGGAGCTTCGATGCGACCGGATTTCGGATTAGAGTTTCGGATTGAATCAAAGGAGAGGAATTACGTCAATTTTACACGAAGGCTAAAGGTATGGAGAAATCATATTGAGATTAATTGGAAACGTAGATAACACAAAAATAAAATAGGAATTAGGGTTTATTTCATTTATTGAATATTCTTCATATTAGATTGTTAAATTTTTATGCTTAATCGCGAGTTTTTGATGGTACATAGGGTTTCGTGATTGATCATGAAATTTTGTGCAGAATCCAGAATCCGTGCAGAATCCAGAATCTGTCAAAAATCCAGAATCCGTTCAGAATCCAAAATCTATCTAGAATCCAGAATCTGTCCAAAATTCAGAATTCAGAATCTGCATGAATCCAGAATCTATTTGGAATCCAGAATTTGTTACGAATTTCAGATGGCCAATTTTCAGAGACAAGGTGATAGGTTAGCGGATGCTGTTACGAGGGCGATTAATGCAGCGAGAGCACCCGTGCCAAGATCGGATGATGATGAGTTTAGAAAGAACCATCCTAGGACTTTCAATGGAATTGGCGATGTTATGGAGGCACAAAGGTGGATTAAGTACTTAGAAAAAATATTTGGGACAATGTAGTGCCCCGATGCTAGTAAGGTGAGACTAACAACTTACAAATTGGAAGGCGCCGCAGACCAAAAACTTGGTCGATTTTAAAATGTACCCTTACAAGTGCATAAGATCTATTGAAGCACGATAAAATCAAGGGTATCAATCTCACAGGGAAGAGCGTAATTCGACTAAGCTTTAAGAGAAGGAAACAACTTAAGGAAGTACCAAAGGCGACATTTGATTGCTAAGATTTACCACTACACAATGCAATAATAATAATAATTAAATCAACGCTATGCAAGGAAGAACTATGACAAATAAAGTAACAATGATGAGATGATCAAGGAGTTTGCTAACCCTAGATTTTGTAACTTTTCTACCAACAATCCATACAATTTCAAGTCAAATCATTATACCATCATTTTACAAGCAAACGAATTGTCAAAAATGCACCTATTGATTCAGCATACCCTATCCTAACATTATGACGCATTCAATCACGACATGAATCATGTGAAAGGCATAAATACCACAAACATAAAATTGCAACATCAAAAATCAATTGCACGGCATCCTAAATCAGTCTACAAGATCTATTTAGGTGGAATAACCCTTTTATTGTCGCCGATAACCAAGATCAACGGCTATAAACGAGTATTCGAAGATAATACGATAAGTTCACACTCAAAGTCGTGCAATTCAATAATTCTAACAAGAAATTGTAAGATTAAAAGTAAATTAGTTACTCATCTAGGGGCGCTTCCTCCTTAAACGAGGGGTATAGCCGCTCATCCTCGATCCACAAGCACGATGCAAATCCAAAGCCATCATAAAAATTGCTCTTTTATTTATCAAACTTTTGATCTTTTTGGCACAGATCACAACCTTACAAAGATTTTATCCTAATTACAAACTACCATTAACAATGCTAAAGAAAACTTGAAAAATCTCTCAGAAATTCTGCCAAGGAGAAGCCCCCAAAACCCTAAACATAGCTTTGTTTATATAGGGTACGGATAGGAAAACTTCCATAAAAGGCTCAATCGATTGAATTTCCAACTTCAATCGATTGACTTCAAATTTGAATTTTGGCAAATTAATTTGAATTTGAATTCAATCGATTGATTTACACATCTCAATCGATTGAATTAGTTCAAATTCAAATTTAAAGGGGAAAGAGCAGGCATCAACTCAATCGATTGAATCATGAAATTCAATCGGTTGATGATAGCATGTAACATCTTCATTCTCTTGGTTGTCGTTGAACCAATCAACTCTCTCCACGGATTTTGGTGCTTCCGCTGGTTCTATAGTTCAATGCTCCCATGTAACCCCTAATTACGCTCTTCCCAGATCCAACGGTCAAGAACACCTGAATCCACAAAAACTCCATAACAACCGTCAAATAGCTTTCATTGGATGGCTAAGTGTCGGTATTTGGGTGCGAAATACAGTGATATTTTGGCACATATCAAGAGCCCACCGCTCGAACGGGTCGTCGTGGCATCTTGATATGAACCAGAAGTCGAAGAAGGTTATTGATCGTCATACAGTGTTACCTTGGCACTTCTACTATGGGAATTTTAGCCGTGTCAACAATTAGTGGCACTTGGCACACGTGCTGACACTTGGACACTCCTCAAACAGTATGAAATTTCTAGACACGTATGAAAATACCACATAATACTACCAAAATACTCATCGTTTTGACAACAATAAAATGAACTACAAAAAAGAAATATTGTGTAAAATTTAGTAACAACTAAATAAAAGGTTTGAGTCATTGAAAACAATTTTTATAACATAGTATACTTTTATTTAGGTCCATGACATATATTATATATCTTTTCATTAAATATCTCAATCAGCTCTCTAAGATTTCCCTTCAATATTTTTTCTATATGTTCTATTTATTAAAATTATTTTTCTTAAAATTGTGCCGCCGTATTGGAATCTTTAGAAATTGTCGTGCCAAACATCTATTAGCACCTTGACACTTAGCACTCGTGCCACGTGTCTAGGTAGCATTGCCGCCACAATGACAAATTTCGTTTTCTGCAACATTTCAATAGGGGGTCATTTCGGATAAATTTCGAGAAAAATTCGAAAAGTTTCAAAAAAAATTCGGGGAGTACAAAAAATATTAAATATAAATTATATTTAAACTTCATAAAAAAAAATTATTATTTAAAAAATGACAAAAATTAGAAAAGATTTATTAATTTTGTTAATTTCGCCGAAATTAATGAAATTTCAGCGATTTCGGAGAAATCATGGAAATTTCGCCGAAAGTTTCGCCAGACCCTTGTTTCGGTAAATTTCAAAGAAATCTCGGAGAATTTCGGAGAAATTTGTCACCATGTTGACCACTGGAACTTGGCTTTCTTAGAGGGTCAGCAACAGCGTAGATGATTAATGGGCAAGAGAAAGTCTTATAAGGAGGTGGCTAGGGATTGGACGGCTCAAATTCAACCAGAAGAACCATCCACATCAAGACGTGAAAGGTCGAAGGGTAGTTATTGTGGGAATAAACGTCGGGGGGCTGATGGGTATTCCGAGGAAGATGACATCACTTTCACTTATGATAAAGCGGCATGTGGAGGCAGGAGAGCCGGGGCGCAAGTTGCTGGTACAAAATGGGAGTACGAGGTTTAATTCGGCAGGAGTTATTACAGGGGGGCTACGTATTAGTGAAAGGGATGGGGGAGGGCAGTTTCCACATAAGGGTGTGGGCCCCAGTGTGTCGTTCGATGAACAGCGGTTGAATTTATGTGTGCGACGCAAGGAACAGATCTCGAAGAATCCTCTCCAAGGAAGGGTTGACTCTCACGTGACGGAGGACACACATGGAGGAATGTCGAGACAAATTCAAAGGCGTAGAGTCGACGAGTCGGGTACACACGTTAGTCAAACCGACAGCAGCGACGCAGTTGAGGTGGAAGGACTTGCGGATCTAGCGAACCTCAATACCAAGCATGGCCCAATGGACTGTGGCCCAGGGATGATGCGACAAAGATTTGTAATGGGTCAGGCTCAGGGCCTTTATCGTTTGTTGATATAGTATTACAGTTTGGGGGAACCGGACAAAAGAGCGTTGGTCAAAGCCTTTATCAGAGGACAGAAACCGAAGGTGATTGGTCTTCAAGAAATCAAGTAGGGGGAGGTGAATGATGCTAAGGTTCGATCGGTCATTAGGGCGAGTAGGTGGGAGTGGTTCGTCCTGGATGCTCAAGGATCTAGGGGTGGTATTGTCTTGGCTTGGGATACGAATTTCTTTCAAATGGTGGACTCCGAGATAGGTAATTTCTCGGTGGCGGCTTTGATTCACGACAGTAGGAATGGGCATCAGTGGGTGGCTATCACGGTTTATGGCCCGACGGATAATAAACTCAGAAGGGAGTTCTTCAAACTAAGTGCCACTACTCATAAGTGGGATCACCCAGTTTGCATCGGGGGTGATTTTAATGCTTTGTGCAATGTTGAAGAAAAGAATGGAGGGACCCATCGATCTCACGGCTAGAGATTTATTCATGGAGTGTATATCACAAGGCTCTCTCTATGATATGGGAAGGTTCACTTGGACGAATGGACAGGACGACCTGATTATGTGTCAGCTTGATAGATTTCTTTGTGGGGTTGACTTCTTAGATATGATGAACGATCCGATAGTTCAAGTCTGGGCTACTACCATCTCCGACCATAAACCGATCGTGCTTTCGTGGAATGAAGTCAATAAAGGTGGCTCTAGTCCTGCTCCTTTCAGATTCGATAATGCGTGGCTACAGAATTAGACTTTAGAGAGAACATTCAGGGGTGGTGGAACAACGATAGCATCACTGGTACGGCGGCGTATGTGTTTTCGGCAAAGTTTAAGAATCTGAAAATTAAGATTAAGGCGTGGAACAAAGACAATTTTGGGAACACGACTCGGGTAAAGGACGATATTTTAGTCGAAATTGCGGTGTACGGTCGTATGGAAGAAAGTTTGTCGTTTTCGGAGGCAGATAGAGAAATCAGGTTGGCTCTTAAGATGGCTTATAACAGGAAAGCGCTAGAGGAACAAGTATGGCGTCAAAAGTCTAAAGTGCACTGGTTGCAAGAAGGGGATGGGAATACAAAATTCTTCCATTCGATTGCTAATGGGAGAAGGAAACATAATCGGATTTCCTCTATCAATATCAATGGGATTACGTATGTGGAGCCGAGTATTGTGCAAAATAAGATAGTCGAGTTCTATAAGGAGCTTTACTCACCGGAGGAGGTTCGAAGACCTCTGCTGGAAGGGATTCCTTTCAGCTGTATTGGGACGGAAAAAGCCAACGAGCTTGAAAGGAGGTTCACAGAGAAGGAAGTGAAGGCAACAATGGAAAAATTGGGGAATAATAAATCCCCGGGCCCGGATGGATTAACCATGGAATTCTACATATCACGTTGGGAGGTTATCGGTGCGGACTTTATGGCTTTTCTGGGGGAGTTCCATGACTTGGGTTCCTTGGCCAAGAGCCTAAATTCTACATTTATAGCTCTTATTCCGAAGTGTGTTGGGGCTACCAATATCTCAGATTTCAGACCGATTAGCCTTACCGGGTGCGCCTACAAAATGGCGAAAGTGCTAGCTAATCGCCTCAAGACTATTATTGGCACTCTTATATCTAATGTTCAAGGGGCGTTTATCCTGGGTAAACAAGTTGTTGGACATTGCAGTTACGACTGTAGAAACTATTAATTCCATCAAAAGGCGGAAGGAGAAGGGATGGATCTATAAAATTGATATGGAAAAGGCTTATTATAGGGTCCAGTGGGGATTTCTGGATTATGTTCTATACATAATGGGGTTTGATGTGGTTTGAAGGAAATAGATGAAAGGATGCTACGCTTCAGCTCATTTCTTGGTTCTGATGAAGGGGACTCCACACAGTTATTTCAGGAATAAGAGGGGACTGAGACATGGGGACCCGATGTCGCCAATGTTGTTTAATTGTGTAGGAGAAGCATTTCACAGATTATTTAAGAAGGCGGCCGATTTAAACCTGATTTAGGGGTTTAAAGTGGCTGATCATGGGCTGACAATTACCCACCTACAATATGTTGATGACACAATGGTGTTTTGTAATGGAAGTCGTAGGGTCTCGAAGGTTAAAGCTGTTACAGATCTGTTGGTTATCTTTGAAGGGGTGTCAGGTCAGAGAATTAATTTGCATAAGTCTAGCTTGAAAGAAATAGATGAAAGGACGCTACGCTTCGGCTCGTTTCTCTGTTCTGATTAATGGGACTCCGCACGGTTATTTCAGGAGTAAGAGGGGACTGAGACAAGGGGACCCGATGTCGCCAATGTTGTTTAATTGTGTAGGAGAAGCCTTTCACAGATTATTTAAGAAGGCGTCAGATTTAAACCTGATTTAGGGGTTTAAAGTGGCTGATCATGGGCCGACAATTACCCACCTACAATATGTTAATGACACGATGGTCTTTTGTAATGGAAGCCGTGGGGTCTCGGAGGTTAAAGCTGTTACGGATCTGTTGGTTATCTTTGAAGGGGTGTCAGGTCAGAGAATTAATTTGCATAAGTCTAGCTTGGTGGGAATTAATATGCCAGATGAGGTTATGGATCAGGCGGTCAAGGAAATTGGATGTATGAAAGACAAGTTGCCAATGGCATACCTAGGAATTCCTTTGGGATTCGGGAAGTGTAGAGCCACAAGTTGGGATATGGTTGTCCAGAGATTTCAAAAAAGGTTGGCTACGTGGAAAAATAAGTTACTCAGCAATGGAGGGACACTAACCCACATAAAATCAACTTTTGCATCCATTCCGGTATTTATGAAGTCCATTTTTTGCCTTGGTTAGAATCACGAAGAAGCCACATCTGGTCAGGTGGGGAGACAGTTGTGTTAGTAAGGAAGATGGGGCTTTGGGAATTAGGAGTTTGCAGCTTGTGAACAAAGCGTTGCTCAACAACCCTTACAAATGGCGTTTCCTTCGATGTGTATACTCTCTAATGCGAAAGATGCCACTATCGACAACTTTGTGCAATCGAAAGAGGGGAATCGGGTCTGGAATATGATGACTTGGCAAAGGCTTAGAGATTGGGAAATTGAGGAGTTCCGGAATCTTATGATGATAATTAGGGGTATGGCTCCTAACTCAATTAACAAGGATCAAAGAGTATGGAAGTTTTCGGTTAAAGGAGATTTTTCAGTGAATTCTTTCTATAATTACCTGCTGAATTAAGAAAGGATTCCCAACAATAGTAGGTGGAGGTCAGGTTTCTAGAAGGTCAAAATGTCACTCAAGGTTAAATTCTTCACGTGAACAGTGGTTTGGGGGAGAATTCTTACTCGCGATCAGCTGATTAGAAGAAACATTCCGGTCTGGAATAAATGTCTTCTCTGTATGAGTGGAAGGGAATCGGTCGCGCACATCCTTCTGCACTGCTCTTTTGTGCGAACCATCTAGTACAACATCTTTCATATTTTCAATGTCAAATGAGTTCTTCCCTTCTGATCGGCCCAAATGATGGAGATGTGGAAGGAGATCAGTGTAACTGATCATAGGAGGGAGTTATGGCCTCTGACAGTGTATGCGATTTTCTGGGCAATCTGGTTGGAGAGGAAAAATAGAATTTTCAGACAAAAGGCCCTTTTATGTTGGTCATCCGCGATATCAGAGATTTGGTGGTTAGTTGGAACGATGTCAAGATGTCCGAGTTCAACGAGGGTTTTCAGCATTTCATAATGCTATGGGACTGTTGTAGCCCGTAACTACGTCTGGGACTCTTCTCTGTGATGGGGGTTCGTTTGCTTTGTGGATCTACTCGGGTCCTTCGGTGAGTGTCTTTTTTCTTTTTTTTTGGGGGGGGGTCTCTTTGCTTAGGTAGTTCCTTACTACCCGCCAAGGTATGTTTCTCCTTTTTTTCTTTAGTTAATATATTTGTTTTGTTATCATTTCAAAAAAAAAAAAAAATTATGCATGGAGAAAACTAAATATGTCTATAGGTTAGCCAAATGGATAAAGTATATTAATTTCCAGAAGTTGCTCTGGAAAGATCTTTAGTCAAACTATCAAAGTAGGTTGATTGCAAATGTAGAAGAAACTCAATGCCTTCCAACAAAATTAAAAAGGGCTAATGGGAGTTCACCTCAGGCCTAAGATAAAGACCTCACCATCCCATTTTGCAGGCCACACGGCTGACTCTTTTGGCCAATCCAAATGATCCAAGTGGCTAAATATCATATGAAAATCGCCCAGCAAAAAACATATGCTCATCAGAAGGTTCAAACTATTCGATCTGGGAAATTTAATATGGGTTGTTGCCCATTTCTAACGCAAGGTTCATATTGAAGTGCTGATGGCACAGATTCTCCAACTGGCATATTTTTTGCGCTGCACAAAGGTTATATGATGTTCTGTCCCTTGGACAACTTGGACGCTAAAAACTGTCCGCCAAGTGGCATCATATGGCATGTAAGTGAGAAGGTGAGGGTTTCATCTTAGGCCAAAAGTAAGGAGAACCAATGCCAACGAAAAAACTAATGAATTCAGGCCATATCAGTGCCATTATAAATTCAAACCAAATATTATATTCTTGAAAACGTTAATTAATGGGTTGTTATTCTGGAGTTAAACAACAAACTCTCATTACAGAACATGGGACCACTAAAATATAGAAATCAAAATAGACTAAATCTGAAGACAACTACAGCAACAACTAACAAGTGACAAAAGTTATTCTGCTAACTTTAGTGGTTATCATACTAGTGCATTATGTTTTTGCCAAAGCACCCCATTTTCCCAATGCAAACTATTTTTATTTTTTTGGTAACTTATTCCCATGCAAACTAGCCAATTGAAAAATAAATAAATAAATAATTACTTAAAATATAGATGATTACAAGCTAAACCTACAAATGTGTGAATAGATAGCATTAGATTGCAGAGAAAACCCATATATATATATATGGGAGCCGGTTCTGTCCTCCAAGATGTCGTGGAGATCAATGTGGCATCCAAAACACTGTTTGGATGCAATGGGGAGCATAGGGAGATGGCTTAGATCGATTTTGTTTTAAAAGATTTCAAAAAATTTCTTTTTAAGGCCTCCATCAAAGTTTTACTAATTTCAATGGTTTAAATTTCAAGGCTCAAAAAATACATGATGGAGATGAGTTTCCGATAATTTTTTTTGTTAAATATGATCGCAGCAATGCATCTGTGCTTTGTGTGCGATCAATTTGGTGTCATGCTGCCAATTAGAGGTTTTCCCAATCTTGGAAGACGCTTGAGCGTCCTCCAATGGAGGGCAAACACCTTTTCCTATATATGTACACACACATATAGAGAGAGAGAGAGAGAAAGGAAATATCTTATTCATATAAAACTTGATTGCTCTTCAAAAGAAAAAAAGGCCCATATATAGAGGAGAAATACAATTTTAACGACACGCATCATTTGGAAATATTTGCCTTTAAACACACGAAGCAAAAGATAGAAACCCATACATACCTTCAGAAATGGAGCAAGCTGGAAAAAGTCGCCAATTATAAAATCAATGTAATCTTCCACTCCGTAAATCTTTGCATTATTGTAGGCTAATTCAACTTTTTGAGAATCAATATCAATGGCAACAACATGACAACACCTGACAAATACAAAACTAAAGAGTCATAATGTTTATTTAGGTCATAAAAATCTCAAACGAGAACCAACATTCAGCAATGAATATAGCTACTGAACTTATAAATGAAATAATAAACAGAAATTAAATAATAGTTAAATTTAGGAAACCACTAAATGGGTGGCAAATAAAACATCATTGGTCTTCAACAAAATGCATCTTTTACATTTATTTTGAAAGACAACAAGAGATACATAGTATCACTGTTTTTTTCGTCCACACTGCTATTAACTCCATGTTATCAAGCAGAATCATGGATAAAGATGCAAATAAATCATTTAGTATAAATGTAAGTTTGTTGTGCCACCTTAAGTATATGTGCTACTCTACCAAGATGCTTATTAAGGCAACAATAGTCCTAAAAGCTGTATAGAAACCAGAACTAAAAGACACAGATGTGGTTAAAAAATCAGCAGGAATCCCTTCGTAAATGCATGTCATCACCAACCTGATTTGACAGTCACACAGATCTACCAGTGAACTGAATCTGAATTTGCAGGTAGCGGATTTGCTCTTTTTGAAACGGCTGGGTTTGCCAAGCTAGGTTTAACTCACTTTCCAATCATAAGGCATTCTAATCTGAGACACTTCAGTGCTATATATATATATATATATATATATATATATATATATAGAGAGAGAGAGAGAGAGAGAGGGAGAGAGATAGACAGATAGAGACGGAGAGAGGCCCGGGACGTAATTTCTCCACTTGTTTCTGATCAGCTCTAGTCTCTTCATAATCATGCAGTCTATATTCATGGGACCTCAGTTAGAATTATTCTCATATTAGTTTGCTTGCTTATCTTTCATTTTAGTGTTTTACAATTTCACACCAAGTTGTATCGTTGAATTCATATTAGACTTTATCAAGTCCAATACCCAAAAACAATTTTATGGCACTAGCATCCGGTACTCATTGTATTGGATGATACAAAGCAATACTAATACAAAATGATTGCAAATGTAGCAAAAAATATGATTTTGGGGGCTTATTTGAGAAGATGGAGCTAAATTTTTTAGAGATTCTTTAAACTTATGCCGAAACTAGTTTCTTTAAACTTCAGTGGTAAAGTGATAAAAATGCATCCCATATAAGAAAGGTGGGTTGCAGGCCATATTATGGTTAAACCAGTTGGTCTTTACTATGGCTGCACATAAAGAAACAGGTTTTTGCACTTAAAATGCAAATCCAGTCCTTGTAGTTTTCCCTACAAGCATAGTGGTATACTAAAATGTGCATGTCTATGACCAAAAACGGAACAAAGTTAATAACTTCCAGCTTTGGGTACAGATGTCCATACATAACAACGGTACGTGTACCTTGACACATCAGCCTCTAAAAAAGAATGTGAATAGTTATAACTAATTTATTTCGTTTAAGATGTTTACATAAAATTACTATGGGCATGACTCTCCTAACCATCATTTAAACTCCAAAATGGTGTTTAAATGATCTTACACCATCAAAGGTTTAAGATGTGGGTGATCCGTACCGTCAAAGTGATAGATCATAGATTGAAGTGCAACATGCTCAAAAATGGTGTTTTAGGGAGATGTAAACCATTGGATCTGTGTACTTTAGTATCAACCGTTGTTTTCATTTTTAATGGCTGATATTAAAGTTCACCAATCAGATGGTTCACATCTACTTATAGGCATGTTTCTTTGGGCTGAGACATGTTCTAATGATAGATTGCTACTTGGACAACTTAGATTGATCAAAGATGTTCACCACATGGCCTAATGAAAATCACACTTCAATGGTGTGAGATTAAAAGTCTAACTTTAATGGTATAAGATCATTTAATCACCATTCTGGTGTTTAAATGTTGGTTAGGAGCCATTATCCCAATTACTATTTATATGATATAATTAGAAATCATTTGTAGGCCATTATCGTAATATACCTACATAAAATTATTAAAAAATAAAAAATAACCAAACTATTGAAACAGAAAAAATACCTTTGAGGGGGTCATCTCCTCATAGATAACATTTTCTATCATGCTCTCCTCGTCCTTGCCCAACAACTTATATTTATAAAGCCAAAGTACAATAAGAACGGATATTCCCAATAGCTATCATATTCCGGAAACCCCAACAGCAGCCACATTTTCGACCCAAACACACATCGTTAAAAAGAATCCAGTGTCTGACATTAGTGAATTAAGTTTAGCAATAACAAGTCTTCAGTAACACCCCCTAGGAAAAAATCCCAAAATAGTAAGTTATTTTTTTTAAGGGGATAATGGCTCCTGACCGACATTTGAACACCAAAATGGTGTTTAAATGATCTTACACCATTAAACCTAGACTTATTATCTCACACCACACCATTGAAGTATGATTTATAATTATGTCATGTGGCGCACATCTGTGACCATCTAAATTGTCCAAGTGTCAATCCATCATTGGAACATGTCTCAGCCCAAAGAAACATTCCTATAGGATGTGATTGTGTGGACCATCCGATTGATGTACTTTAATATGATCCATTAAAATTAAAAACATTGGTTGATATTATAGTCCACTGATCAGATGGTTTAAATCTCCCTAAAACACCATTTTTGGGCCTGTTATACCTTAATCTATGATCTATCACTTTGACAATACAAATCACCCACATCTTAAACCAATGATGGTATAAGATCATTTAAACACCATTTTTGTGTTTAAATGACGGGCAGGAGAGTCGGGTCCTTTTTAAAATATTCCCCGAAAGATACTTCTTGGCAAGAAGTGTCATGCTTCGGGCCTTGAATTGGGTTATATGAGCCTATAGGCTTACCTTTACACTTGCTCGCTCAATAAGTATCACTCCATCTCGGTACCAAGCATGTTTAATAGGCATTGGAAAAATGAGATTTTAAACCATGAAAGCTATCCAACGTCAACAAATTAATTGCATTCGTACATCATAATCTCCAATTAAAAGGGTCGTCATATAAACTTACATTTTTGCAAATTGAATTGCATTGCCACCAACTCCAGAAAAGCAATCAATAACCGTACCAGCACCACACCTCTTGGCATGCCTTACAGCGATATCCTCAGGAGTAACTGAAAACCATCCTTCTTCATCCATTCTGATACCCTCATCATATCTTGAGAAGAGACAGTGCCGCTGATACCAATACTTAACAACACGTGGACTGATTCCTTCTACAGTGGAAGGTTTTACGATCTTGACTAGAATCCAGAGAATTAAGGTATTAGTTATTTCCAACCAAATTAACAACATGAATTGAATAAGAACAAAATATTCCATTTCACCTAACTGCCTACGCATTATAATGATGGGTTTTCTTTTATTTAAAAATGTTAATACCATTAAATATCAAATAATAAGGCACTACTTTAGAATCTTATAGCAGATCAAATGGGAGGTTACCAACCCATATAACCTTTCTTTTTATCAAATACCTTAAAAAGTAAATTTGTTGCCTTTATGTAAAGAACATTGAGTGTGTTCTTATAAATGAATTTAACGGCTTATTGGGTAAATATCAAAGTTGGGTGTTTTCTTTTAGCAATTCAACACTAGTGTACACTCTTTCTCTCTCTCTCTCTCTCTCTTTTCTTCTAACCTTAAACTGTCTTCCTAACTCAAACCTAAGACCTATAATCCTAATATTAGCAACTGATTATTTGTAGAAATAAATCTCCTGTTAATAAGGAAAAGGTCAATCTCTAACATTAATACATAATAGCTCTTTTTCTCTCTTACGCGAAAGGTCAAGACCCTGATAAAAACACTTCTCTTTTTCTCAGCAGTCACCTTCTCCTTAATAGCTCTTTTCTCTCTTGCGCCAACCACCATTATGTATCCTAAAGTTATTTTCATCCAAACAAAGCTATGATCCTCTACTTCTAATTTATTTTGTTTTCCTTTTCTATTTTATTTTAATTTTTTACTTGCTTAGATTTCTCCACATAACTCATTTGGCAGAATATCCTATAGTATTAAGCACACCAAATGGGCCATCAAAGATTACATTGGAAAAGTCTCCACTAAAAGAAGCTCTGGCCCATTGATTGAAAACCTCTAATTGGCAATCAAGGACACATTCAGTTTAACTGACATTAAAATGACTAAATTAACTTTGTTGAACGTCACTGTTTCGACAACCAGGTTCAATGCCAAACACAATGACTAAGCTCTAAAAATTTAATGCATGCATGTGATTATGATCATGTAGAAGATTTTGATGCTTTCAACTTTTTCCAAAATTTGTTTGGGCATTACTTTCTTTCGTCCATATATCGTAAGTTTTATAACAGCAAGTACCATATTATTGCATATATCATTATTTTTGCTCATATTGCATTTTCATCAAGGGAGCTAAAATTTGCACAAGTGATTTGTACCGTGGCACATGGTTAAAAACAAAGACTGATTATTTTGGGATCTATGCCACGTGGAACACCATCTAAGCCGTCTGATTTAAAGACCATGATGTAAAGATCTTTGAGGCCTAAAATTGGCACGAAACATGATCTTCGTCTGCCCCCTATAGGATATGTAGGGAGTATGGATATTTTTTAACCCATATCAGTAAAAGATTAAAAGTGTACTTTTACGATTTCAATGCCTACAAATATTTGGCATGATATTTCATATGCATAGATTATAATATGGTACTCGCTACTATAAAACTCATGATATATGGAGGAAGTTACACATTCATAAGTTCTATGTAAGAAATAAATCAGTAAACATAATACATCATATAGGGAGCCGGTTCCGTCCTCCAAGGTCAACATGGAACACAGATGGACTAGTTAGATCAATTATATATATATATATATATATATATATATATATATATATATATATATATATATATATATATTTCAAATTTTGACTAGTTCCAATGGTTCAGATTTCACAGCTCAAAAAATACATGGTGAAGACGAGTTTTCCAAAAAAAAATTAAATATGATCTAAGCAATGCACCCGTGCTCCACGTGGCATCGAAACAGGTCTCAGGTGCCACGTGCATCTCCACGTGGAGGCTTGGAGGACGGTCAGACAGAAGCCTTTTCCATAATATATGATGATGGCTATCAAATTTAGATGATGGATGATTGTACTTTTGGTATCCTTGATTATTATGATTTCTATTTTTGGTACTTTCACTTTATTGTATCACTATAATTTTTTCTAATATGAAAATAATTTTTCCTTCAAAGGGTATCATTACTTTTGACCTGGTTTTGATGGCGAATGTTTGGTACGATTTCATTGTGTATATGTTCAAAATTCATTGTTAAGGAGCAAAGACATTTAGCTTTAGGTATTTGTTCACTCTGAAAATTCGTTAGTAAATAGTTGCATGCTATATTGTAACTTTTTTATCAATTTTTGTACTAATAAATGTAACATTTCCAATCTTTTTTCTTTTCCACAGGTTAATAATACAGAAATATAGCCAGAGATATAATGGAGAGTTTTTGGTCGTTACTGAATCAGATTTTGTGGATTATAAATGCACGGTGGATATGTTTACGAGTTTTAACTCTATGGAAGCTTAGGGCAATGATCAAGCCCAACTGGTTGAACCTGATTTCATGTTCAACTGATTTTAGAACCCTTTGACAGAAAGAAATCTTGGCTTCACATCATCTTATGAAAAATGGAAACTGTGAAGATTCACTTCTATCTAATAGTTCTAAAACCAGTTGAACACCATACCTGGTTCAATCAGTTGGACCTGGCCATGGCCCAAAATGGGGACTTTGAGGTCAAACGCATTGATGGATACATCGATTCAAACCCAAGAAACTATGGTCAAAGTTTGCCTATCGCGTGCCTCCTCCTAGAGCATTGAAATTTTGCACCTCTGACCATATTTTGGACCCTGCATATGCACCCTTTATTTTTTTTAATGGACCTAATCGTCCTTGGGTAAGTCGTCGTGGCATCCAATACTCTAGATGGGTACCACGTGGTTTGAATGCATAGATCATCCATGTGTTTAAAGAAAGAGATAAACATAAGAAAATAAAAAGAAGATAGAAAATTTTAATAGAGAAATTTCCATAAATGATTACATTGTTTACAGTTTATTAATTCTCTGATAAGAAAGTGTATAAATAAGATTACAAATATAACCGTCAGCGGTTATCTAGAAGTGGGAATGAACATGGGTAAGTGGATAGTTACCTAGAATGATACGGTGTTGAGCGTTATTATCAAATATTCCCCCTCAAGTTGGAATGTGAACACTGCGAACATCCAACTTGGAAGATAAACATAATCTTAACGATTCGCGATGTGGTCACCGCTTGTCTATGAGTGATGGAGTCTGTCGGAGCCGGTGGCACACAAGATCAGGTCTGTCATTATCTCTCCCAACAACAATGAATCATATGACAAGTCTCTTAACGAGTGTTCATAGGAAGGATAAACTCTAAAAAATTTATTTTTTTTAAAGAATGGATCGAAAAAGGTGTGAGCCATTAGGGCTTTGATACCATAAAGAAAGAGATAAACATAAGAAAATATAACCGTCAGCGGTTATCTAAAAGTGGGAATGAACATGAGCAAGTGGATAGTTATTTAGAAGTGGGAATGCTACGGTGTTGAGCGTTATTATCTAATAGTATTCAAACGCACATAACCTGCCCCACCCCTCTATTTAATATTCCTCTTATAGTTTTGGATTTTTATCAACAGTAATATATATTTTCACTTTATTTAAATTATATCTTTTTTCCGCACATTTCGCCTTTGTAGGATACTTGAAAGTTGAAACACCACACGAAGTTCTTCCCAATACTCAAATAGCTTTAGTTAAAATATCCTTTTACGAATCGTAAATTGAGAATAGAATATCTTACAGTGTTTTAAATCTATTTTGAAAATTTCTTTATATATATATATATATATATATATATATATATATATATTGGATCTTCGATTTTAAAAAATAAAAATTAAATTAAACTGATCGAAGTTTAATTACTTTATCGTTCTCAAAATTAACTAAATTAACGAAAGAAACGGTCAATTGATTTATTTATTTTTAAATAAAAACGAAAATAATTGTGAGTAGAGATTAGAGCTTTTACCTGGCTTTTTTGAGCGCTTGCGTTTCTTCGATCTGGGGTTTGGTTTGGGCGGTTGGGAGTCGACTTCCTTCCCATTCGTGTACATTCTCAGAATCCCAAGGGCTTTTAAAGGAATTAAAATTCAAAATAGGTAAGGGAGGTGATGGTTCTCTCAGTCTAATGGAGCAGAATGAGAAAGGATGGCGATGAGCGGGAAACGACTGTAATGACGAAAAACCCCCTCTTATTTTCTTAAATATCACAACTGCCCGGCGAATGGCTATGGTGTATTTTAGTATTTTTATATAGCTGGTATAGGGTAACTGACCCGTCGATTATCTAGTTTCTGGACGGGTACGATTTAATACACTTTTCATCAAGTGGGTCGATTGATAAAAGTAGATGACTTTAGATTAGGGCTCTCAAGTGACATGCTTAAGTACGCATGTCACTTTTTTAGATTTGTAAAACGTTAAATAATCAAGTAAGCCATCTGACAGGTGAGCCATGATCCAAAGTTCATGGGGATCAATATTTATCTTCATCAAGTAGAATCAGTCAAATGCCATCTAAAATTAGTAGCCACCATGTAAACTCAATTTATGGTTAATTTGAATGGTAGCTTTAAACGCACCCACCACCGAGTTTTGTTAGGCACCTACGCTAAAAACCATTGATTGCTTTAAATGAGACAATAGAGATTATTTTCGCTCCAATCATCCACACAAGGGATCTTGAGATCATGGCGCACCTATCAGACGATCATTTTTCGATCCCACATGGCACATATCCCAAGAAAATTACCCTAAAATCATATGGCACACATCATGCTCAAGCGTGACTTTGGGACTATGTTTTTGGGATCTATGCCATTTGAAAACAAAAATTGACTGTCTGATAGGTGCGTCATGATCTCAAGATCCCTTTTGTGGAAGATTGGAGTGAAAAACGATCTCCATCGTCTAATTTAAAGCAATTAATGGTTTTTAGGGTAGCTGTCCAACAAGATTCGGTGTGTGCATTTAAAGCTACCCTAATCTTAAATGGCCTATGACTGCATTCAATCGGGTGATGGAGATTCTCTTTTAACCCGTTCTTTTGCACTATAGCTCTTGAGATCATCTGCATCAAATCACATGAAACACAAGATGATGACACATTGCACACATCTCAAAAGTGATGTGGGTAACAAGAACGAGGTCGCTCAGGTAGAGTACCTAATACTTTTTCTTTTTTTAAATTGAAATTTCAGTCATTCTCAGCTAAGATACAGTGCCTATGCAAACTTGCATGCAGAGAGGATCCATTTTTGACACAACACATTCGGTGTTCTATTCTTGATGGGTGTTCGAGGCAATCGTAACGATGCGTGTACGACGCTAAAAAGGGGTTTTCTATTTTTCAAAATTCTTAGAACAAAGAGGTAAACATGATCCATACATCGATACGGTGTTTGGAAACAATTGCTACGATATCATAGCGATCACTAACGTATCAAAGCGTTGCTCGATCACTATTGTATCATAGTGTGACAACCCGATTTTCCCCGCACAAAGTTCGAGGAAAGATCATATCGTTGAATTCAATGATCAAAGTCCACACTGAATTCTCTGATACCATCTGTGACGACCTAATTTTTCTGCACGGATTTCGAAAAAGATCGAACCATCGAATTCAATGATCAAAGTCCACACTGAATTCTCTAATACCATCTGTGACAACCTGATTTTCCCCACACGAAATTATGGAAAAGTCAAACCATCCGATGATACTTATACCAATTATGACGACCCGATTTTTATTTTTTACTTTTTTAAAGAAACTTGATCGTCAAATCACTCACATTTGGTACATCCACACAAATGCAGAAATCAAAGCAAATATATCATATATGACAATGAACAAAAGATTTCATTCTAATAACAGTGAACAAAATATTTCATTCTAATGTCGAACATAAAATAAAACTACAATCAGTCACTTGTGACGACCAACTATCACCTAAACAGTGGTATAAGCTACAAAAAGTATATACAAAAGACTGATCCCAAAGATGTACCAAGTCTGAAATATACGAAATCCAAAACTACTCCTCAGGAACGTAACTAGGATCTGTCTCAAGCTCAGGGTCCTGATCAAAATCTGCACCTGTGACACATAGTATCAGGGTGAGCTAATAGTCTAAGCTCAGTAGAGAGAGTTCAATGCGAATTCATATCTTATCACATCAATGCATAGATTCAATGACTAAGAGTAAAAGAAGCATCTTAATGTCAAAACAGAATTCAATGACTAGATTTCAAAAGTATTTTCATATTCAAAACAAAAAGGCAATTTCGTATCGAACGAAATGACATTTTTCATATCAAATTTCAAGAGCATTTGTTTTCATATCAAAACTAAATTCAAAGATCTTAAATTCAAAACAAATATGAAACAATGAGTTCAATGATCAATTTTAGAACATCTTAATGTCAAACAGTATTCAAAAGTTCTTAGATTCGAAATCACATAGCTCGGGTTCAAAGTTCAAATTCATATTCAAAGTTCCACGTCATATTCATATTCAAAGGTTATAATTTCAAAACTCAGATTCAACGTTCAAATTTATATTCAAAGTTCTAAGTTCAGATACCGTAGTCACGGTTCGATGCATGATGCAGCATGATTCACATACGGATATACCGTCGTAATGGTGCTATATACGGATATACTGCCGTAATGGTGTCACGTACGAATATACCACCGTAACGGTGTCACATACAGATATACCGCCATAACAGTGTCATATACGGATATACCGTCGTAACGGTTCAAAGTTCAAAGTTTCAAGTTCAAGGTTCAAAGCTCGGAGTCGTATTCAAAGTTCATATTTAAAATTCCTGTTTCAGAATTCAAAAGATTCTAATTTCAAAATTCATATACAGAGTTTGATGCAGTTATGAGATTCTAATTCAGATTCATGGTTCACAAATTCGATATTCATATTTATATATGAAGTTCGATATTCATCTTCATATACAAGGTTCAAATTCGGATTCAATGTTCATATCAGGTTCAGTGTTCATATCAGTTCATATCATATTTTATCAGAATTAGATTCAATGTTCATATTCAAAATTAATTCATAAGTTCGAGGATTTTAAGTTTATTTTTCGAGTTCAAAATTCGAAGTTCAAAGTTAAATGTAATCAAATTTCAACGATTCAATATTTCAAAGGTACAAAACGAACTCATAATTCAAAATTCAAGTTTCTAAATCACAACTTAGTTCGAACACATCATACAATCTATGAATCAAAGTTGAGATGAAATTACGCATTAAGTTTTTCCTACATTTCAAATTCAAAATTCAAAGATTCAGTGTTCAAAAGTTCAGAGATTCAATATTCAAATTTCAATGATACGAAGAATGAAATTTCAAACTAATATTATTTCAAATATCCAATGCGGTCAAATTTAACAGATTCTAAATCAATTTCTCAAAATTACATTTCAGTTCAAACATATCATTTAGAACTATGAATTGAAGGTAAAAATGAAATCATGTATTGAATTTCCCCTACCTCAATTCCTAACGTCGCAAAAAGGTGTGAGATGACCCTTATCGATGACGACTGATTCTTTCATCTACATTACAATTGCGATGATGTATTAAGGATTGATTTTAATCACTAATAACTTTGATGTTACTAATAACTTCGACGTACTTAAGTATTTTCTCAAAATCGAGGCGGAATGGACAAGTTTGTGCCACCTTTGGATCATATAGAACTTGTCCCAACTTTCTACTCAAATTTTCCCTTAAAATATTTGATTCATAAAATTTCTATTTCACACAAAGTTATAGAGCTATTTATTTTCTTTTCAACACCGCAAGAATCACATTAATTCGAGTTCGGAGAAAAAAGTTATGGTAAAAATACCGAGACCTCTCTCGAGCAATTTCCAAATTCATTTGTTTATGAAGGGGACTCGCTTGAGCGACTTTCAATTCGCTCAAGCGATTTTATGCGATTATGCACAGGTTTGAGCTTCTGTTTCCTTGATCTGAATTGCCTAAAACTCATTTCACGCATTCCAAACATCCATAAAACAAACTCAAAACTAATTTCATATTATTAAATCAAATCTTACCTTTTAATTTCATATATGTGCGCCTGATCAGTTACATAATATATAATTTTACCACCCTTAACTTAGTAATGTTAGGACTTAGTTTATTACTAATAAGCTATTGATGTACAGATATAAAAAAAATAGCAAAAGAAAACCAAAGTGATAATATTCATCAAAATGAACTTATAAAATAATAAAACGATGATTGAACAAAAAAGATGAATCATCGCTTACTAAAAGACGAAAAATTATGTTTTTCGATTTTGCAGAGCGATGCAAAAGAAGTAGAAAATCGTAGTTTACGATTCTTTAGAGAAAAGCCGTTCAAGAGTGAGATACAACAGAAAACGATGAATCATAAAATAAAGAATCGTTTTATAAGAAGCTGTGTTAAGAATAGAATTCGTGATTTACAATTTTATAAAATTACACCTTCTAAGGCTGCTAATCACGTGAGATATACACTGTCATGCACCAAATTAGAAGAATTCTTGACTTAAAAGTCTGGCCAATCACGAATCTGAGAAGATTGACGAAAGAAGACTCTTAAAAGACTTTGATGCTAAAATAAAGGAGAAGATCCAAAAGAACATCAACTAATTAAAAGTAAGGAAATATAGGATTAGAAGTAGAGTTATATTATGACAATTTTGTTTTAGTAGTTTCTTTTATTATAATTAGGAGTTTTATAAATCGACCCCTTATGATCTATAAATAAAAGGGCTTAGTATAGGAATTGGCCATCGAAGAAATTTTCAGCATTAATTGACATCTGAGGTTGGGTTTGCTTCCGGTCATTAGAGTAGTTTAGTTTATATATCCAAGGTTTCTCGATCACAATTGACGACTGGGATTGAGAGTTGAAAGATTAGAGTAGATATCTGTAGTTTCTCAGAAGCAATTGACGACTGCGGCTGAAGGGTGAAAGATATAATTTTATTTCTTTCTAGTTTAGATTTTATTTTATTATAATTTCCTGCTTTGTAAACATCTTCCAATTTTAATTTGAATTGACGACTCAGGTTGAAATTTACAGATTAGTGTAATGGTTTTTATTTTCCGTTATTGATTTTCTGAAGTTTGATTGACACCCAAATTTCTAGTAGATTAAAGTTTAGTATAAATCTATATTGAATGATGTTAGTTTTTTATTGATGTTCAAATTCTAGAAGATTGAAATATAGTGTAACAGTATTTTAAATTTGTAGACATCCGATAGCTGAAGATTGTGATTGACGACTACAATCTGAAGAAGGAGGATTTAAGATTTATTTTCTGTAAAATTAATTTAAGAAACCATTCTTTTATTCATATTTCTCAAGTAGTTTAGGAACTTAAAAGATAAGTATAAGTTTTCAAAAAATTAATATATACATATAAAAGCATATCCTCGTGGGAATGATCCTATGCTAGTATTACAATTTTCATTGTGCACTTGCAATAGGTTAAGACTTAATTAATTAAATACATATATAAGTAATCAGCAATCAAGTTTTTAGTGCCGCTACGGGGACATGATTTATTTTATATTTATATTAATTTAAGAAAATAAGTATTTATCTTTCTCTTTTTATATTTCTTTATATTTTTAATTTTCTTTGATCACTTTTTAATCTTTTGCAGGTTTATTTGGAGTGACAAATTCTTCCCCCATAACCACTTTGAATCCCCCCCTCTACATCTAACATACCCAATTTCCCCATATTTTTCCAAAATCAACACCTCATTCGCCATTCTCTTTTCAAACCATACCCCACTTATCAATACCTACAAAAAATCCAAATTTCACCCAAGCCATCCCCTATTTTCCTACACCCACACATACCATTTTTTCAAATCCACCACATATCCCCCCCTCTACCCAAGTCATGCCCGATTTTATACAGGTCATGTCCAATTCTTCCCATACACCTACCCAATCCATGCCCCATATTCCCCCTCCATCGGATGCACCGTTTATATCCACCCCCTCACCCAATCCAATGGTCATGATGGATGAGATGGTAAGGGCCTATACAATATGGAAGGCCTCTCAAAACAGTATCCCTCATCCACACCACACATCTCCCAGCCCATCCTATACACTCCCAAGTCTCCATGCCTCTTTTCCCCAAGACTCCAATCAACCCCCCATTATTCATACCACCCAAGACCCCCATCTACCATGGGGTTGTTGGAGTGGGCCCCAAGGCTCAATGGCCTAAACCCATCAGGGCCCCATACCCCAAACTCACCAAGGCACAATGGCCCAAGCCCACCAAGCCCAGTGGCCCAAGCCCATCAAGGCCCAATGACTCAAACCCATCAGGGCCCCAAACCCACTATGGCCCAATGGCCCAAGCCCATCAAGGCCCAACACCCCAAGCCCACCGAGGCCCAATACCCCACTCCCATCAAGGCCCAAACTCAAGCCCACCAGGGCCCGATACCCCAAGCCTACCAATGCCCCATAACCCATACCCAAATCCATCAAGGCCCACACCCGGAAGCCCCACTCTCCCATCCTCCCTCATTCCCCCAATATCCCACATATCCCCAACGGGCCCCCATTCCACCCCAAATGATGCACTCATATCAACTAGTCTCTCAACCTAGCATGGGCCCTACTTTTCTGTAAGTCTCACACCCAACCCAATATGGGAATCTGTCACATACCATCAACCACCCTTAGTTCGCCCATCCCCATACCTCTCAGACCCATCCCCAAGGATTCCCCCATATACAGTGGGCACACCAAACACCCATTCAGTCTACTCAGAACCAACATGACAATCTCACCCTCCCTCCACCATATATAGACCCACAATAGGAGGAGGATGAGATCAGGATTAGTGGAGCCTCTCTAGGGACATTCACTAGCTTCAATCCCCCACCTATATTCACTAATCTATCGGCAGCCCAAAGCGAATGGAGGCCGCCTATTGAGGGACCTGTCCCGCCGTCCAAAAAGTCAGAGCTGTTGAAAGAGCAAATGGACAATATCCAAAATAGATGATGAAGATGGGTGGAGCGAAAATATATGCCACAAATTTCTCTGACCTATGCCTATTCACAGAGGTCCCCTTGCCCCCAAAATTTAAAGTGCCAATCTTCGATAAATACAACGGCATGGGCAATCTCATTGCATACATCAAGTCCTACTGCGGGGACATGTGCCAATATGGAGGAGATGAGCATATACTCATAAAGTCTTTCAGAAGAGTCTTACTGGTTCGACTTTGAGGTGGTTCACTTTGTTGGAACCTTCTATGATCAAAACATGGAAAGATCTAACCCATCTATTTCAAGAATAAAATGTCTACAACATAGACATTGAACCCTACAAGTCGGATCTAGCCCGGCTAAAGAAGAAGCCTGACGAAGCATTCAGTGACTACCTGGGGTGATGGAGGGCATTGGCAGCTCAGGTCAGGAACAGGATACCCGATGATGAGCAAATCGAGATGATCTCGAAAAATACTCTGCCAGTCATCTCGAATTTTCTGGTATACCAATAGCAATCCAGTTTCACTAATTTGGGCATGCAATATTTTAACTTCCTCTTATCAGAGAAGCTCGAGGCTCATATTTGTTTCTCTCCCTGCCTTCTAGAATAAAAATTAAATAAAGTTAAAAACACAAAAACATAGTTTTTCTTTTTTTTTTTAATGCATACACCCGATCTCGAAGTCTAGATTTCTTTGTGTGATCTAGAAATTGAAAGGACTCTCTTACGTAATTTAGTAGCAAACCGATTTCCCACAAGAGAATCCTTAACTATGGCTGATGATCGTTCAATTCAAGAACATTTCAGCCCTGTTGCTCTGACTACACCCTCCTGTATAGTTATACCATAGGTTGCAGCTGAACAGAAGTATGAAATCAAGCTCAATACACTTCAGGTTGTGCCTGCTTTTCATAGGCTTGATAGAGAAGATCTCTATCAATACTTAAGGAATTTTATATAACTTTGTACGATGTTACAACTGTCAGCAGCTAATGAGGAATCAGTTAAGTTAAGGTTGTTCCCTTTCTCTCTCAAGGATAGAGCGAAAGCATGGCTGGCTTCACTGCCTGCAAGGAGTATAACCACTTGGGATGAACTGCAATCTAAACTCTTAAATGAGTACTTCCCAATTGGTATAACTAGCTAGATTCATCAAGAAATTTAAGATTTTAGGCAGTAGCCTGGAGAATTGTTTTATGAAAGCTGGCAGCGCATGAAAAACCTACTGAGGAAGTGTCCTCATCATGATGTGTCAAACTGGTCAATAGCATAGAGTTTCTATCAAGGATTGACTGAAACTAATTAGTCTATAGTCGATGTCGTAAGTGGAGGAGCCTTTATGGCTCAGAATGGCTAATAGTCCTAGAACCTATTCGAGAAATTGGTCGATAACTCAAAGAAAAAATAGGCCCTGCTTAGATTTGATCCTGATATCGCTCGTTACACTCCGCTCGTGAGGGGTGGACTTTACGTATCAATAAAAATAAAGTAAAGAAAGATGACGATATGAGTGCGAAGGTTTTGGCTCTTGAACAACAAATCGCACAACTATTGACTATCAAATCAAGCACTCCGGATAGATCCTTGGTAAACTGTTCTAATTGCCATACTCAAACTTATAATGAAAACCCAGCTGCGCCATCATGCTAGGAGGTAGTGGAAAATGAGCAAGTAATGGCCTTTCAGAGGGGAGATTATGAAAACACGTATAATCCAGCGTGAAGGAACCATCCTGGATTTAACTATGGTTCCACAGGAGGAGCACAACTAGCACCATCAGTTGCGCAATCTCAATTTTTCCAAACCCAAGTTTTCCACCAAAGACCTCAAATGCCTGCTGCACAACCCCAATTTAGACCACAGAGCAATGCACCTAATGCCACAATTGTTTAGATCCTCCGGGATTTGCAACAACATTCGCATCAACACTCGAATGATTTACATCAGTTTGTTCAATTCTCTCAAGTGCTCAATTCACATACTCAGTCCATTACGATGCTGGAAAGCCAGATAGGCCAGCTAGCTTCCTAAGTGGTGAAAAGAGAGAGTAGCCAATTGCCGACGCAGCCAGTCAACAATCCTAGAGGACAAGTGTTCTTGGGGGAGACATTGGCTCCCCAAAATCTAATATAAAAACCTCATGAATCATCGAGCTATTGACTCATCCGTAACACCCATTGTAAAATATGTCGAATTATTTCTTTTTCTTTTTTGTTTAGGTATTATATTGTGGCCTAAATCGTTGAAAAACGATGGATCGTAAGATAACTCATAGTGTACATTATAACGAACAATCGTATGGATTTACGATTGATCGTCGATATGGTCATGTCTATTTTATTAGTGAAAGTGTAGTGACTGCGATTCAACTGATACGAGGGTTCATATATATTATTGCTGAAAGATAGATTCGACCGACGACTCTAGGTTAACACACACGTGATGACTGGTTCAACAGGTCATTACTAAGGTAGGGCCTACATATTCGGGAGAGGATACGTCGACCCCGTTATCGAACCCTCCATTTTTGCTATCATTTTTCCCCTGTTTTTCAAAAAACTCATCAACTAAGACTCAACTATTTTTGTTTCTAAAATCTTTCTTGTATCTTCTGATTGATTTCGGAACCCTATTCAAGTTTTAAGCAATATCTTAAAACTAGGATTTGGTGATTAGTCAAGATCAAGGCAACAATCTTTAAACGAATGAATCTCTGCAAATGTTTATGAATGCTTATAAGCAAGTTATGATTTACTAAATAATATTCTCTACATCTTGCAGAAAAAGAAATTGCAACATGTCGGGAGAAACGGGCAAGCGACAGAGGGAGGAAGAACGAGACGAAGATAACAATTCAGATAACTCTCATCTTACAAGCCATATTGCACGGTTTGCTGCCATTCAAGCTAAATCAAAAGCAGCAAACCAACCTAGAAAGAAGCTAGGTCCTTGGGGGTGGTTATAGAGAAACTCAATATGAAGGAATGGGAATTGCATCAATACCTACCCCTGAAAAGAGTCCAAAAATGGATAAAGGCAAAAAGCCAATGACCTCTAATAGGACATTAGAACTACTCCCCAAATCAATGAAGCATCATCTGGTGGGAGCCGAAGTCTCAGTAGACGTTGATTTTTTGAAAAAATTTGAAATTAGTGGGGAAGCCATCAAATATTTTAAGGATGTTGGGCTGCAATACTTCCTAGAATCGGGAGTTACACTAGTCTATCATAGAGTAGTGAGGTTGTTTTATAAAAATTTGACCAACAACAGTAAGGGCCGGATCCCAGATCTCTACACCAATATTGACGAGCTACCAATCTGGATAACAAAGGAGATGATCGCTAGGATAATGCATGCACCTGTGCAAATATCTGAACTACCCTCTGACCATCTGGAAGCCCATATGTTAAGGATGCCACCCAATGTTCTCCCAGAATTTATTCAAATGGCAACCGATCTACTAGGAAAACCTCCTCGGGATAGATCATTTTTCCTTCGCAAGCATTTGGAAGCACGGAGTTTATCCCTTTACTTCTTAGATGTTTTAATTCATAAAACTATCCACCCCACTGGTCATGGCACACAGAGGCAAGCACTTTTTGTGAGGGCATTATACCTGATGGCTAATCGTTACTAGTTTGATGTCCGTTCCTACCTTTTAGAAGTTATAAATACCGTAAGGGAGAAACTGAATAAAGAGAAATACGAAACAAATAAATTGAGCTTGCATTTTGGAGGCTTATTTACTAATTTATTAATTAATGTGGGATATGAATTTGACCCCAAAGAAAAGGCTCTTCCTAGAACAGAGGATAGCCTCACTGCCAAAACCTATAGGAGAACTCTAAGTACTGCAAACAAATAAAAAATTCATATTTCAGCACGCACAGAGAGTGTCGCCTCTATGCCTGAGGACCGAGAAGAATTTGCAGTGAAACAGTTAGCAGAAATTACGGTCCCAGAAGAAGCAGTCACGGAAAAAGAGAGAGTGAGTACTTCTACTTAACTTCAAGAGAGAGCAGAGGTTGGTTCTCCAATACCAGAGAAAGTAGCCGACTTAGAACTCCCAATTGCATACCAAGCTAGTCTGTATGATCCCGCTCTAGACTCATCAATAGGGTCTGCTATGCCCCCTTCAACTGAGGCAGACACACTGTCAATTGTTACAAAAGCAAGGCCTATGAGCCCAAACATCGAAGTAGTAAAAGAAATGCAGATTGCTGAAATGACTACTTCTAGCCACGTTCCTGTACTAATAGGGCTTGCTGTTCTACCCACAACTCAACCACTATAGAGCAAACTCTTATAGTTCAAGCAGCAGAAGCGAGGCCAAGTTCTAAATTACCAAGAGGGGGCTTCACATAATTGTTAAATGGAGAAGAAGTACCCCCTATTGATCCTCCAGTCACCACGACATCAATCCCCATATTAGAAAGAAGATTGAAGGCAGTGAAACAATGACAACTTGCAAATGAACCAAATCTATTGTCATTACTAGATATAGTAAGCAAATTGAGGGAAGTAGAACAATGACAAAACACTTATGCCTCAAATTTGATGCCACTACCAAGTGTGGTAAGAAAGTGGATGGATGA
Organism: Chloranthus sessilifolius; assembly: GCA_021018995.1. Lineage (NCBI taxonomy): Eukaryota > Viridiplantae > Streptophyta > Magnoliopsida > Chloranthales > Chloranthaceae > Chloranthus > Chloranthus sessilifolius. Next base: position 22,220,383 of record CM037597.1, on the reverse strand, counting down.
ATTCCACAGACTGAAGAACAGAGTCATTGAAACTTTACTCACTATGCAAGAGCGTGCAAAGATAGTGAAAGGCTTGCGACGGAAAGCTGGGAAAGATCACTATGCGCACTGGACGACAGAAACAGAAAAAAAAGTCTAGGAAGCCACTTCAACCCTTCAAACACAAATCACCCAGATGCAAAGAGAAAACAGAATGATGAGTGAAAATCAACAAGCATGGGAAGAAGAGAAGAAGGTGTATGAAGAAAAAATTATTACTTTGATTGAATAATTTAGAGGATTAATTGAAATCCTAAGTGATACAGAAATCGCGAAGGAAAAAGCTCTCAAGGATTACCAGCAAGAACTTAATAGACAGCTAAGTGAGAAGAATCATCTACTGACGGTAGTGGAAGAGAAAATTCGAAAACTACAAGAAGATAACGATTCCCTCAATTTAACCATTGCTGAACAGAAGAAGATTATTAAGTCTGTCACAAAGAAAGGTTGGGCCGCAGTTGCAAAAGAACAAGCCAAAGCAGAAAAGCTGAGAAAGGAGATACAACTAAAATCTGCCGTGATTAAAAAGTTGAATGACAATTTGAAAAATAAAGAAAAGACTGAAGAGGCGTTGAGAGCTTTACATGAAAAATATGAAATGATAAAATCTAAAGAAGAAAGTGTTGAAGCACGTAACAAGGAAGTTGGGCCGGAATCACATGAGGAGCCCATACTAGACAAAGAATCAGATTTCTCTACAGATGTGGTGTCTAACTCGGAAGAAGACCCTACTACTTCCATTCTTGTACCATACTCTTCATCACCAAGTGAGTGAAAATTACATAACATCACAAGCCTCATAGGTATTGTAATAGCCTGAAAAATCACGCTAAATTATGACCTCGGGATCCGTGCCCGATCGGCCATAGGTTTGACCAAATGGAAGTCCAACAGTTAGTATGTGGTGTAATGAACGGATGAGATGCGATAAATAGAATGCCTATGTGGTATGTGTTGTGAGGGTGTAGTCGCATACACCTACCGCGGTGTATGTGCTCAACACACAAGTGAGGAAGAGGATAAAAGGGTTTAATAGCCCTAAAATCAAGAGTTTGGTTGTTGAAGGAGAGTAAAGAAGAGAGAGAGAGAGAGAGAGAGAGAGAAGTAAGAGAGGAGTTATTGCAACTGATTGGAGGGAGGATTCAAGCGATAAAAGCCGGATTCAACCCGATTTGGATCTGTTAGAGCCAAAGCTGGAAACCCTAGCCTTCCAACCACTAGATTGAAATCAACTTGAGATCTATTCAAGGTAAAAATTTTGTAAATAAAATAATAGATTATAGGGGTTAAGTTGTGGTTGAATGTGGGTTAAATCATAGGATAATGGCTTAGAAAAATAGAGGAAGAAGTATGGAAGACAATTTCGATTAATCGAAATTGGGTTTCGATTAATCGAAATTGGCCATGAAGTTGAAAAGTCAGAAGACCCGATTTCGATTAATCGAATTGGAGTTCGATTAATCGACCTTGGATTTTCGATTAATCGATTTGAGTATCGATTAATCGACTGGGAACCTCCAGTGGACCCCAGGGGCTGGAGGAAATGACTTGTGGATAATCGACTAATCGAAATGGGATTTCGATTAATCGATTTCAATTTTCGATTAATCGATTTGGGATCGATTAATCGATTTCTGGAACTCGACTACTCGAATTGAGAATCGACTTTGCGAAAAGGAGAATTTCGATTAATCGAATTAGGATTCGATTAATCGAATGAAAACTCGACTACTCGAATTGAGAATCGACTTTGCGAAAATGAGAATTTCGATTAATCGAATTAGGATTCGATTAATTGAATGAAAACTCCACTACTCGAATTGAGAATCGACTTTGCGAAAATGAGAATTTCGATTAATCGAATTAGGATTCGATTAATCGAATGAAAACTTGACTACTCGAATTGAGAATCGACTTTGCGAAACAGAGAATTTCGATTAATCGAATTTACTTCGATTAATCGATATTGACCCTCGATTAATCGATTTTGGAATTCGATTAATCGACTGAGATAAATTGTGTTGACTTTTAGGTTTGACTTTAAGATTCTTGGAGGGTCTTATACCTTCTTTATTGCATCCTTTGTGATGTGTTTCACCTGTTATGTGGTACCATAGGTGGTACGTGTGAACTGGTGCACAAGGAGCCACGTGGGACCTTGATGCATTGATCAAATGAATAATTGAGGTAGGGAACACCTTGAACATGTACTTTATTTTACAAGAGCATGTATGTAGTGATATAGAATTCAATTCAAATGTTTATTTTTTAAGAATTTGTGAAAAGTGTGTGTGTGTGACATCCATAAGAGTAATCATAATGAGCCATCCCCAGGGGATGAAGAAGTAAAGAGATAAGAGCATCAGGTGTGATGCAAGTAAATGGATACATCCCAGGGATGTATCCAAGGATTGAATCATGTTTGATAGGGCCTAACTGATATAAGATAGCACATTTACACGGTGAATAACTATATGTAAGGCACCGATATTTTTGTTATTTGAGGTTTGATAGAGTACCCCACCGACGTGGCGGGATATCCACGACTGACACGGCAGGATATCCGTGACCGATACGGCGGCGAAACCGTAGGCCAGTGCGGAGGCTTATCCGTACATAGTAAGCACACCCCAGGGGTGTTGATTGAGACAAGTGAAACTCCGCCACCAATCCCGGGGAAAGGGCTTGGGTACTATTTGTATTCCCAGGGAATACGGTTAAAACTGTCTATATAGATGACGATGATGAGTATCTCATCGGGGCTCGATGCTATATTGCTCGGGGATTACTTAAGTTGAAAGTTTAAGTTTTGCTTTAGGCCTTCTCAGCATCATTCATGAGTAAATGAAAACATATGTAATCAACAGTAAAACGAAATGCTTTTTAACTGTTTCATCAATAATTGCATAGACACATCATGCATGGCATATCATGGAATATATGTGAGTTATAATTTATATGTTCAACTGTGTTTATTCCCTATTGAGCTAGGATGTAGCTCACCCTATAGACTATACGTCGCAGGTCCACTACTAGCAGCTGCCGAGGCTTCAGGAGACGCTGATCCCGGTGAGTCGGACCTTGCGGCCGGCGAAGAATTGGAGCCACCTCCAGAGGACTTCTTCTAGAGGACTCCGTTGTGCCACTTTGAGAGATTCTTGAAGAGGTTTTTTGTACGGCTTGGTATGTCAAGCCTTTATTTTGTTTAAAATCATGTATACGAGGAGTTGGGATTTCTCTTTTGGGACGAACCATCCGTGATGATTGCTATCATCGATGGTTCGGATCGGTTCTCCATTCATGCAGAGGTATGAGGGTAGAACCGTCTTTTGGGGAGTTAATTAATATAGATTTAAATTTCGAAATTTCGTTTATTATACTTTTTGATGCTTGATATATCTGTGTTCCGTGCTTAGCTAAAGGGCACGGTCAAGATGATCGTGCTGATGGCACGGGTTTCGGGGTGCCGAAATCCGGGCTGTCACAGGTATGATCTTTAAGGTAAATAAATTTTAAGTGTCCCCTAGTTTTGTGCCAATGAGGGCATTGTCCAAATAAGTTTGGGTGGGGGGATACACAACTTTTGTGTATAGTAGTTAGTATATTAGTTTTAGTTTGCTTTTTGCATAATTTTTTTTTTCTTCTGATTATTATTTTTTTTAATAGTTTTATCGTTAATCATTATATGTGAATTATGATAGAAAAAATTACGAATCTTGAAAACTTACTATCCATCATAGTAGAAGTTCAATAATAAAAAATATAGAACAGTTACAATTTATGTTTAGCTCGTTAAACACTGTATTAGATTGAATGTTTGAAATAATAGATTGATTTGAACTGCAATATTTAGATTATAGTTTCAAAATTGTATAAATCAGTGAGCATTAGAGATTAATTTTCCTTTTTTTGAGAGAGAGACTGCTTCTATTCAAGTCAAAATTTCTTTGAACTTCTTTACTGTTTGTATGAAATCTTATATTGCTGAATGTAAAATTAAAATATTCTATGACTATGATAACCTAATTTTTTGTCTAGAACTATCTGTTAGAAATATCAAAACAATAAGGCATCTATGCTAATAAATCGTAAAAATGATTAAACGGCATCTTTTGTATAAATCAGAGCCAAAAAGTTAAAATCCCATAAAATAACTTATCTTTTGAACCCATATTAGAAGCCTAAACTGAATTTCTTTGTACCAAAAAATTTTGAAAATCCTTAACCATGCGTATTACTCAAAGCTTTCAACTTTTAACCCTTACATTTTCTGAGAATTTAGAATACAAAAGAAGGGAAGAAGAGGGAGTGAAAGGAGTTAAAAAGCAAAAATAGACAAGGGAAATGCTAAAAAAAGGGTATAACTGAAAAAATTATTTTGAAGAAAATGAAAAAAGAGTGAAAAATCGTAAAAAAGATGATTTATAATGAAAAATCGTGAAACACAATTTTACAAATCAATTGAAGAAATGAGATTTATAAAATAGGAAAAAATAAGAAATAGTAAATGGGAAGAAGTTATCTAACTTTTTAGATACTTACTGAAGTAGAAAAGAAGAGAAAAATAGGAGAAAGAATAACTAAATTTTCAAAAAAAAATTGAATCATTTTCTACCTTTCTTTGGCACTTTCTGAAACCTAAAGCTCCATTACAAGCAGAAGGAAACACTTTTTTTATTTACGATTTGTAAAGGCATAAGCCTAGTAGAGATATGAATAATAGATACTATATAAATTACACAGAGGATCATATGAATATAATAGATTATTCTTTTCATGAGATTAAAATTTTTGCAATTATCCTTTGACTGAATTCTTCTAAAATTATATTGTGAGAACCCAAAAATTTCGATATCTTTTTTAGAGTATGCCAATAGAGAGTTTTTGAATTAAAATATTTTCTAAAACTGTAGTTTAAAAAAATCTATGAAAAATAAACTATTCATTGATGCATACGCTCCCTGCTTACTATGAATTAAAATTATTGGAATTTTAATCAAGGATAACTGTTATAATGGAAAGTAAGGATAAAAGATTGGTAAATTTTAGAAAATCATAATAATCATGTGATGATCAACTTAGCTAATCTTAGTTAGTATACGAAAATTAGTTTAGATTTTTAACCTTTTGTTTTCTTTTAAATTTTGAAAAATATTTTAAAAATTCTAAAAATATTTAAAGTTTGTAGGTAACTTCACTGAAAACCTTCAGGAGACTACAACTCCTCCACTAGGGATCACCTAAGGATTTTAAAGGCATGTTGCATCTGTTAAATGCAATTGTGCTCCGTACGAAAGTGACATTTAAATTCTTAGTATAGGATGTTTTATATTTCCTTGTTTGCTAGGGACTAGCAGAACATAAGTTTAGGGGTGTGATAAGTCACATAATATACCATTTTACCATCCTTAACTTAGTAATACTAGGACTTAGTTTGTTACTAATAAATTACTGATATATAGATATTAAGGAAAAATAACAAAAAAGAACCAAAGTAATAATATTCGTCAAAGTGAACTTATAAAATAATAAAAAGACGATTGAACGAAAAAGACGAATCATCATTTACTGAAAGACGAAAAATCGTATTTTTCGATTTTGCAGAGCGATGCAAAGGAAGAAGCAGAAAATCATAATTTACGATTATTCAGAGAAAAGCCATTTAAGAGTGAGATATAACAGAAAACGATGAATCGTTCTACAAGAAGCTGTGTTAAGAACAGAAAATCGTGATTTATGATTTTACAAAAGGACACCTTCTGAAGTTGCTGATCACTTGAGATTTACACCGCTATGCATCAAATTAGAAGAATTCTTGACTTAGAAGTCTGGCCAATCACGAATCTGAGAAGATTGACGAAAGAAGACTCTTAAAGGACTCTACTGCTGAAATAAAGGAGAAGATCCAGAAGAACATCAACTGATTGAAAGCAAGGAAAGATAAGATTAGAAGTAGAGTTATATTATGATACTTTTGTTTTAGTAGTTTTTTTTATTATAATTAGGAGTTTTGTAAACCGACCCCTTATGATCTATAAATAAGAGAGCTTGGTATAGGAATTAGCCATCGAAGAAATTTTCAGCATTAATTGATGCCTGAGGTTGGATTTTCTTTCAATCATTAGAGTAGTTTAGTTTAGATATCAAAGGTTCCTTGATCACAATTGACGACTGAGATTGAGAGCTGAAAGATTAGAGTAGATATCTGTAGTTTCTCAGAAGCCATTGATGACTGCGGCTGAGGAGTAAAAGATATAATTTTATTGCTTTCTAGTTTAAATTTTATTTTATTGTAATTTCCTGTTTTGTAAACATCTTCGAATTTTAATTTGAATTAACGACTCAGGTTGAGATTTGCAGATTAGTGTAATAATTTTTCTTTTCCATCTTTGATTTTCTGGAGTTTAATTGACGCCCAAATTTCTGGTAGATTAAATATTAGTATAAATCTATATTGAGTGATGCTAATTTTTTATTGACGCTCAAATTCTAAAAGACTGAAATATAGTGTAACAGTATTTTAAATTTGTAAATATCCGATAATTGAAGATTATGATTGACGACTAAATCTGAAGGAGGATTTAGGATTTATTTTCTGCAAAATTAGTTTAAGAAATCATTCTTTTATTCATATTTCTCAAGTAGTTTAGGAACTTAAAAGATAAGTATAAGTTTTCAGAAAATTAATATATACATATAAAAACATATCCTCATGGGAAGGATTCTATGCTAGTATTATAATGTCCATTGCGCGCTTGCAATAGGTTATGAGTTAATTAATTAGATACATACATAAGTAATCAGCGATCAGTGCCTACGATAATCGATAACAGAAGGAAATCGGCGTCAAACCCTCTTGCTCCTCCGATGGCTCAAACCCTTCTCTCCGATCATAACGACGTCGAAGATCGACGCTCTTGAGTGAAGAATCCATATAGATCTTCTTGAATGAAAAGAGAAGCTTGAGATGAGAGATCCAAAGGCTAGGGTTTCAAAGAAAATAAGGAAATGGAGGTCTTCTTCCTTCCTCTACTCCTCTCCTTAGCCAATGATCCTCAAGAAAAAGAAGAAGAAGAAGAAACTTGAGATGGGATCCACGGTGATTTGATTTTCAAATGGGCAAAAGAGATGGAGGTTTCTCTCTTCTCTCTCTCTCTCAACTCCTTCCTTTCTCAAAAACTCAAATGGGTTTTGCAAATGGGATATCCGGTTCTTAGCTCCCTTTTAACTTATGGGTTGGATTTGGTGTTAAGCCGTCACACTAAGACCGGTGTATGGGTCCTTAGCAAAAAGTCTAAAACAAAGTTAAGAAAAATGCACTTGACAAGTTTTGATCCCTAGTACATTTTTAAAACGAAATACCTCGACGATTCGCTGTGCATAGTGAATACCTAGTCAAACGCGTACTAGTGGTGTCGCTACTAGTCAAACGCGTACTAGGATGTTACACGTGGTGTCGCTACTATATTGCAACATCGCTACATTATTATTGTTATAGTAAGGAGCAAAAGAAAATACGAAATGAATCAACTATCGGATATCATTTAAGATTGTGTTTAGCATTGCTCTTTGGAAGATTAGAAAAGAGCAACAACTGCTCTTTGCTATTGCGAAGAAATGTGGGGAGAGAGAGAAGAACTGGAAGAAGATACAAGGGAGGTTGTCTCTTTGAAATAGGGAAAATAACATTTTTTAAAAGAGCATGACTTGTCATGCTCTTTTTAAGATGACTGTTTTTTATATTTCAAAGAGCAACCTCCCCTTTTTTCTTCCTCCAATCCTTCTCTCTCTCCCTCCTCATAATCATTTACAACAACAAAAAGCAACATGTGCTCTTTTCTAGTCTTCCAAAGAGTAATGCGAAACACACCCTAATGTGCCCGAGAAACTTGTTTTTATTGGACATATGGTTGGTACTATCCTAATGTGCCCAAGAAACTTGTTTTTATTGGAGATATGGTTGGTACTATCTTAAGTTTTTGGAGTAGTGATCGCTTCTATATAGTAGAAATTGCTAGAATATAGTAGATTGCTTTTTATATCCTACAGATCGCTACTGTATAGCAGTGTAGAGATCACTGTCATAATGATGGCAACTATATTGTAGAGATCGCCTATATGATAGTGATAGCTATTATATCATAGAGGTAACTTTTGCCTTTTCTCTTTTATTACGTGAGCGTTAAACTTTTCTACCTCTTTAATCCCCCATCTCTTTTTTGTCTTTTTTGTTCTTGTAAATACTCAATTAACAAAGTTGCTCTAATTTCGAGTAAACTATAGATAAGCCTGTGTTGCTGTTACGCTGTGTTTGGGTTAGTTTCTTATAAGAGCATAAGCAGTTTTTTACTTGCTCTCTGACTATAAAATTTGCTCTAAGATGAAGTAAATATAAAGCAGTTTTATCACTTAAAATAATTCTATGTTAAAATAAATGAGGCGAAGAGTTGTATTACCAAACGTAAATGTAACTCTCCGTCGGAGCCAAACGTAAAAGAGCTGCTCTTTGCTGCAAAAGAGCTAAACCAAACACAACCTTAGCTCTTATAAGAGCTGACGCTGCTCTTAACCTGCTCACCACCAAAGTAGATAAAATCTGATCTGTTTGAGAGCAAGCAAAGAGTGATTTTATTACTTAAACAACACCTTGCAGAGCATATGGGGCGCTGAGTTATGTTACCAACATAACTGATCTTTGGCCCAAAAGAGCCAACTCAACCACAACTATACTGATAGTTTTAATGCAAGGATTGATATACTGATAGTTGAAACACAATTATAAGAATAACGTCTAAGGAGCGAATAGGAAATAGAAAGGGAGCCATCACTTCCACACTTTTGAAGTGATTGCACCGGATTATACCAAATTTAAAAGAAAGACTTATAAGTTTGACAACCTTTATTACTTGAAAACACCATCTAAGTGGTTTGATTTGAAGGCCATAATTTAAAATATCAATTGAAAAAAATTAGGACAAAATATAATTTTTATCATTTGATTAAATGGAGTCAAAGGCTATTATATAATTCAACAGTTAACTGCGACAAATCATATAACAAGTATTGTGTTTTGCTCCAATTTTCTGTACCAAAGATCTATTGATCATAAACTTCAAATCAGACTGTCCATATTGCATTTTTACATATCGCATGTCCCTAAAATACCAAGTCTTTCTTTAAATTTGATGCAATCACTTGAAAAACGTGTGCAAGTAATGGCTTCCAATAAAAAATTATAAAGATAAAGTTCTGAAATATAACATATTGCTACGATATACTAGCAACTGCTACGTTGTAGTAGAGATTGCAATTTTATCATAGCGTTCGCTTTCCATTATCGTATGATATTGAAAGGAGATTAAATCTTTTGTATCTTAGGTGGAATCCTTCCCCAAATCCCTTGCTTATCGGATCCCATTGGACACTTGTAAAGTCCTCCCTCGAACAGCTTATGTGTTCCTTTCAAGTCATTCCCCTCTGCGCATCTATTTTCATTCTGTTCCCTCCCTGGAAACCAAGGATCAAAATAATGGTTTCGTTTTCGAGTATAACTGAAACCAAAATTTGACTGAAATTTCAACTGAAATTTTGAGGGTCAGGCCGAAATTTTGGTACCCAATTTTTTTTTTTTTTCAAATCTAAAAATATTGAGACTTCAAATTATCAGCTGATAATTTGAAGTCTCGATATTTTGAATAAAAATTTTAGATTTTTCATTTCAATTGGGTCCAAAACCGATGCGTTTTGATCCATGCTGGAAACCCTGTCGTCAATGTTGCTAGAAGACCAGATAAGTTCTTTGACTCTGTAAATGATTTTCATTAGTAATGGTACTAATAGAGGCGAAGTTTCCATTACAAATTAAGGACATGTGTTCCATCAAAAAATAAATTAATTAATTAAGGATATGTTATGTGGCAGGGATTAAAAACGGCTCGGCTTGGAGCCGATTGTAGCTTCGAAAATCAAAAGTATGAGGTCGTCTCCGCAAAGGGTGAAACTATGAGGGTCGAAACGTGTTACCACTATTTGATTGGAATGCATGGTAACCAAGTTTGAATTCCGCAATCACTTAAAGCGTGTATGAGTTTGAGAAAATTTTGGAAATTATACAATAATAAATTATAAGAATGTAAAAAATATATATGGTTGGTTAACCATGGGATTTTTCTTTTGACCTCTTCATATACTATATAGATAAAATGTATGCAATGTCAAGCACAAATATAGCATACATATATATATATATATATATATATATATATATATATAGATGCTATATTTGTGCCTTTATAATTTAAGCCCGTGAATAGCCTTGTAGCTTCCGAATCCTTTCGGAAACACAATCTTCAAAGACCATCTGATTCCCATTTATTCTTTTTATTGCATAAGATATCCCTACTTTAACATCAGTATTTTATTTTATTTTATTTTTGTGAGAGGATATACGTCAATTGCATTAGACTAAATCATTTGCTACAGAAATTTTGATTTGGTCAGGGACATCGTCACCCCACCAAATGTTACATTGCTCAACATTTAGACCTATCTTAGATAACCGATCAGCCACAGAATTGGAATCCCTGTTAGCCAAATTCCACTTAAGAGATCTAAATTCCTTGGTCCGATCTTTAATCTCTTTGAAAATGGGTCCCAAAATCGAGGAGTCCATGTCTTCCCTAGTAATGGATTTTAAAACATTTGAAGAATCACCTTCAATAGTAATATTCTGCAGGTTAAGGCTCGAGGCTAGTTGAATAGTACGGAGAATGGCCAATTAAGGGACGGCATTTAAAAGTAGCGGACAGCTCAGATTCGTACATTACCCACCCTTATAGGTGGGAATTTTTTTTCAGACGAATCTTAATTTTCCCTGTTGATCTAAAGAAGACTTTGCAAGCTCCAAACGGCACAACTCCTTGTCGGTTCCAGTCAACCCAGAACATGATTCGGTGGTCCCTAAAGTGACAGCAAAATAGAGATAAATCGTGCATAGGAATGCCAGAAGGGCTAGCGTTGTTAGGAGAAAGCGGTGCCGTTGAAAGAGAGCCGACCAACTACTTGAGTCATCACGGGCTGGAAACGACTTCCTGAACGACGGTGACATAGGAGAAATTGGATTTTGGGATCTCCTATGTGGAGATGATAAAGCTTCAAGAACCATGATTATTATATGCAGATCACCTGTTTTGACCAACAAAAATTCTGGATACATTAGTCTTCAAAATAGCAATTTTCAGCCTTAATCCAATCCTTGTACCAAATAAAAACTAGTGGGTCATAGCATGATATTGTATTCCAAGTGAAAAACTTACGAACATGTTCAGGTTTTGTACGATTATTTAACTCATTTCAATCAATAAGGTGAAACAACACACAATGCAATAGAAAAGTTCCCTAGCTCAGAAAAAATAAATATAATAATAATAATAATAGATAGTAATAAGCACATAAAAAAATATAAAAACAAAAAGAAAAGAGTCGTGTGTAAGAAGAAAGGAAGGTAGCGTTTGCCTGGGGTTCGGTAAAAAAAATGTAGAAAGAGAGATGTAGCGAATTCACTTTCTCAGTTGATGCTTCTACTTTCCAGGGACAGTGGCCAGTCAGCAGAGATTTTTTATATACAATTACGTACCCTCACAACACCCAGTTGACAGAGGGGAGTCATTTCAAACCCACCAAAGGCGTGTTTCTTTGCTCTAGCTACGAATTTAATAAATTAACAATGACATGCACCATTGGCGCCATATATTACCTCCATTGGGTTTGTATCCGACAGTCAAACCTGTGGATCTAGCTAGTGCAACAATCCTACAGTCCAAACTAGCGAACTATTTGCTGTTCTAATAACACAGCTGAACTATTTTTTGTGGTCCTCTGAGCTATTTGGAGAGAGAATATTTCGGAGGGTCCGTAAACCAAAAGCTATGATAATGAAAATGGTTAAGAACTTAATGGTTAAGTGGATTAAGTTGGACAAAGATTGGTGTTTTGGGGATTCAAACATGTCTAGGATAGTCTGCACCATTAGCTTCTGTACCTCTCGGTGCAAGGGTTTTTCGGGGTCTCTTTGGACATTTCGGTCTAAGCCCTTCATGTTGGGTTTTTATTTTTGGGGGTTTCGGTTTTTTTTTTTTCTGTTTTGATCTCTTGCATTTCAGCCTCTTGCTGTAAGTTTGTACTTCTTTCTTTAATATAGAACATACTTTTTTTACGGATCAAAATCATAATAATAATAATAATAATAATAAATAAATAAAAACAGCTTGTGCCACATAAATTCCTACAGTTGTATCACAATTGGATTTGTGGTGCACTGCTTATACTGTATACCATGTCCCTGTTGCTTGTTAATAAATTGTACCACTATTCTTTTTTATATCGAGGTATCCGGCCTCTTAGAGCACTCAACTAAATCCCCGGCTACGTGCAACACCCGCACATCACACGTACCAGTCAGTAGGGATAAATCCCTGCGAGTGTGCCCAACAAGGGGTGAGATTCGAACTCAGAACCTCCCTTTCATGTACCACTATTCTTCAGTTATCATATATACATGTAGATTGTTATGCCTGGTAACCTAATGCAATATATTATTTAGTGCAACATGATATGAAAACGAGGTAAATATATGACTGATCCATACTTTCAGAAGTTATAGTTGTCAAGAAAAGGATGAGCTTAAAGCACAATTAAGTGCAAGAGATATGGTCGCCGAAGTAATGAACCAAAGGGGAAACTATAAGCCAACATATTTGAGATACTACTGGCCTGGTGGAGAAACAAAAAGAACCTTGATTAGGAGAACTACATAACTTCTTTTACTCCACGAATCTAGAATAAAATAGATTATTACTATGTGAAAACAGGAGGAAAATTTGCCATGAAACTCATCCTCTCAACCAATCTAAATAAAAATTACACTCACAACAGAAATAAAAAAATTTGAACAAAAAAAAAAGCTACAGAAAATATACGGAAGACGAAAAATCCCATTGAAAGCTCAAAATAATGTTTTAATTAAGTGTGTATATTCAAGTTTATCTATGTTCAATATTTCCTTAATTTTTACTTCAGTGACATTAAATAATAAAAAATCCAAACAAAAAATCAGGAAAATCGTTGACCTAAGAACACAGGTGAGAGAATCATTCCTGAATCCTGAAAACCTTTTGTGTAAGGTTTGAGATAAATACAGATGCGATTACTCAGATAGTGTGTGTGCGTTGCCCAAGGTTAGGTGTGGTGTGTGGATTAACCTGCCATCACCCTCTTGTTAATGAAGAGTAAAAAAATCCAGACCACTAGTGATGAGAAATCTCTACCTAGGATACAGAATGAGTTTGAGAGAAAAAAAATAAAAAGGAAAGAAGAAAGGGTTGAGAGATGAAATATTTTTTTAGGAATTTGTAGAATTTTGACTGAGTAAAAAGGAAAAGATGACAGGATTGGATGATGACTGATGGGAAAACTGAGAAATTTCTGTTGTTTAATAAACTGTTGAGAGAGGGGAAGCGCCTTAGCGATGATGAAGAAAAAACCCATTAAGGTTAGATGAGATGCCTTTAGAGGTCTGGATTGTGACGGAGGAGAGATGGACCTGCTCTGATTGACCAAATTATTCAATGAGATGTTGAGAACAAGAAAAATGATTGAAGAAATGGCATCGTCGTTCATTTCCAGAAGAATAAAGGGGATATAAAAAATTGAGTCAACTACAAAGGTATTAAACTTAACGAGTCATACTACAAAACTACGGGAGAGATTAATAGAGAAAATTCTACCACAAGGATCAAATATTTTTTATAAAATTTTTTGGTTTATGCTAGAAAAATCAACAGTCGAAACTATTTCTTTGTTAAAGCTATTTACTGAAAAAACAAATTAGAGAGATGATGAACGGTTCACATATGGATTTTATTGATTTAAAAAAAAAAACATTATAGGATACCAAGACAAATAATCTGGTGGGCACTAAAGAGGAAATGCATTATAAATGAATATATTGAAAAATATTCAGGCGATAATAAGTGTAAGAACTACATATGGAGAGGCAGCTGCATTCGCCGTTGGAGTTAGAATGCATCAAGGGTCTACATTGATTCCTGACTTGTTTGCATTGGTTGAAGATGAATTAACAACAAAAAGTATAAGATGAAGTTCCATGTTATATGTTGTTTGCAAATGTGGTGTTAAATTGACTAAACAGGGGAAAAAGTAAATGATAAGAAGAACTTTTAGAGAAAGACCTTGGAATTAAGAGGTCTAGAAATTAGCAAAATAAATATGAATGGATTGTATATTTAGCATAAATGAGAGCCCTGATAATGATTTAATCAAAATAGAATACCATTGAGTGCCACAATGTCATAGGTTTCAGACTTTGGGCTCTACCATATAACCAGATGATGGATTTTAAAAGGCATCACAAACAGGATTAAAGCAGGGTTGGCAAAGTTGGAGATATGCACGTGGTGTGTAGTGTAATCAATGGGTGTCACTTTGATTGAAGGGACATCTTATCAAACGACGATAAGATATGCATCAGTGTATGGTACACAGTGTTGGGTAACAAAGATGTGACCAGAAGACAATGTTCACATGGCTGAGCTATGTATGTTGAGGTCAATGCATAAAGTAATGATAAAGGATAAAATTAGGAACAAGTACATATGAAGAAGTTTAGCGGTGGCACTACCCAATATATGGGCCTGTCCATCAGAGGCCTGAGACAGCCCCTACACTAACTCACTAAGTACTGAAACTATACAAGCAAAAGGATGGATGAGAAGAGGACCAATAAAGACTTGAGAAGAGGACCAATAAAGACTTGAGACAGAGAAGTGAGAAACAACATGAAGGATTGTGGAGTAACAGATAACATAGCTCTATACAAAAATAAGTGGAGAAATGAGACTCATAAAGCCAATCCCAAATATAGATGGGACAAGGCACTGATGAATGAGAGTGGGGGGGAACGGATAGGACAAACAGAGGAAAGAGGAGACACAGGTGGGATTTAGACAAATTATATTAAAAGGTATGAAATTATAAGTATACAGTACTATATATATATATATATATATAGTATAATTATAGCAGATTCCAAATATGTGAGACAAGGCGATGATGGTATGACAATCTTTTTTAGTAGCCAGACAAAACTATAAATTTTTTTTATAAACTCGGGCTTAGGGGTGTATTCGGTTCGGTTTGGTCGGTTTTTGACCAAAACCACAAACCAAACCGGTCCTAATCAATTTCTAGATTTCCAAACCAAACCAAGCCATCCAACTCATAAACCAAACCAACCCGATTTGACTCGGTTCGGTTTGGTTTGGTTCGGTTTCGATTTTCCTATAAGTTCTACTTGCATATCAAAATTTTCTCAACTTCTTAACCTGTTTTACTATTTTCATATTTTCCGTAGTTGTTTTATTTTTATAATCTATTCACTCTTCTCAAAATAGATGACAAAAATAAATACATCACATTAACTCTAATTAATCAGAGTTTGGATAAAGAAGAATACCGAAAGATATGAATAGATGATAGTTCCACAAATGGTGCCAATGATGGATTAACTTTGTTTTTGGGAGGCGTTTCCTACACATAAACTACAATAAGAGGCAATTGGTTAAATTATGACATTGAAAACAATATATTTTAAACTTTAGAAAATAACTTATTTTACTTTCTAATTTACACTTTAGAAATAAATTTTAATACTCTCAAAGTTGACCCAAACATCACCTAAGTCATAGTTGTCACGCAAAGCCAAACATCTCTGACAACACCTTTAATCCTTTACGTGCTACCAAGTAACAAAACAAAAAAGCAAAGCAAAACCAACAAGCTAATAAAGTGTCACACAATCACCACTTTCATTCCATGAGAGAGTAGAAGAGTAAAAGTTTAATTGTTTAAACAAAACTAAAAACCAACTGCTCAACCATAGACCATCAAAACAGTTTCCACTTTTCAACAAACCACAAAACCATTTATCAACCTTAAACAACCAACCATAATAGACCACCAATTGTTCTAATTGTCAAGATCTACAAGTCGAGTGTAGGATTGGATGCAATTCCCTCGTCCTCTATTATAAGTTCTAAACCAAAAAACATAAAAATTACAAACAAGTTAGTGACTAAAATATGTGAAATAGTAAAACAATTTATTGCTACAATATTAAAAATTTCTATTTAAAGGAAGAAATCATGAAATATACCCGACTTGAGCCTCTCAAATTCTTTAACATCATCCATCGCATCTCTAAGGCAAATTGGAGAAGAGGAAGAATAGATCCAATTTTGCCCACATATGAGGGCCTCAACCATCTTTGGAGATAATGGCACTACGAAAAGGATCCAAGATGCGACCTATTGTGCTAAATGTTGACTCCGAAGCTACCGTGGATACGGGGATCGCAAGTACATCTTGTGCAACTTTCCCAAGCACGTGATATCTAGCGGAGTTAATTTTCCACCACGCCAATAAATCAAATTCGTTTGTCGCATCTTCACAAGCCTCCGCTAAATATTTTTCTCTCTGATTTCTTTTCCATCGAAGTTTCTTCCTCTAAATGCCTTCTAAATGTGGACATAATCAATACCCATTCATCATTTGTCCCCCCTACTAGTACTACTCATTCCTCCATTGGACGATTGTTTTTCTTTTTGGTCTTGACCGCTTGTTTCATTTTCGGTATAAGCTTCTAATAAGCAAGACATGTCATTTTTTACTTGGAAAATCATCTCAGTAGCCATCACTTCACTATAAATTTGTTGAAATTTTCATGAAATATACCGCATCTTATATCGGGGATCAAGAACTAGTGCAGTATATAATAACATATTCGTTGCGCCTATGTTTCCCCAGTATTTCTCAAACTTCCGCTTCATCTCTTCTGCCATAGATGCTAAGAGAGGAAGCTTATTTCTACACTCATCACTTATCTTTTCATGAATAAACATTAACTCAATGAAAAAAACATTTGAAGTTACATATTTGGATCCGAAAAATCATAAGGTTGCTTCATAGAATAGATTAAGGAACTTGACAAATAACCTCACCATCTTCCAATCTTCCCAATTGAGTGGCCTCATAGACTTTTTCACTCTCTTCCCTCTCCCGCGAATGCATCCATCTACACCATCTTCGTCATCTTCCTCACCAACCGCACATATAAAATTCGGGTCATCATCCTCTAATCTTTCAAAGGCCTTTTGAAATTTTTCGGCCCTATCCAACATCACATAAGTGTAATTCCACCTAGTTGCTAGGTCGAGACAAACGTGACATTTGCTCTCGATTTTGTCAATCTCTACACATTGCTTCCACACTTTCCATCTTTGTGGAGATGACCTCACATACCGAATGGCATTCCTCACCTTGACAATGGAATCATCCATGTCCTTCAAACCTTCACGCACTATGAGATTTAGAATATGGGCACAACATCTTATGTGCAAGTGTTCGTGTCCCAATATTGTATCTTTTCTACTTTTTGACTTCCTCCTTATGAATTGTATTAAACCATTGTTCGAACTAGCATTGTCAACAGTTATTGTTAAAAAAAATTTGATGCCCCATTGAAGCAAACATTGCTCAACTGCCTTATCTAGTGTTTCACCTTTGTAATTTTCTACTTGACAAAAGTTAATAATTCTTTTATGCATTTTCCAAGCACTAGCAATGAAGTGAGCAGTGAGACACATATAATTATAGTTTTGAATGGATGTCCACGTATCTGTTGTAAGGCATAATCGTTGGCCTTTAAGAAAACTCTTCAATTTAATCTTCGCATCTACAAAGACATTCCAACAGTCTCTGACAATCGTTGTGCGGCTTGGGATTTTTGTCCACCTAGGACAAACAACGTGCATAAACTTATGAAATCCCTCTACCTCTACAAATCTAAAAGGCAACTTGTCAATGATTAACATTTCAGTCTCAACATTAAAAGTCACTCCCTTCTCATTCATATCATGTTTGAAAACTCAAGTCTTTTAATTTTTATTTATAGCCCTTCCAGGATATTTAAGACACTAAGTTTCTATATGTGTCTTCATTGAGCTAGTTCCATTATGTTTGGTCGTACACTTGTATGACTTTTTACAATAATTACATTCAGCAATTTCTTGGCCTCCCTTATTAGTCCACCTTATGACCGTAAAATGATCCCAAACTATGGGCCGTCACCTACTACCTTTAATAGAAAGAGTAGCATTGTTACCCACATTGGAGGATGGATCAGGATCACCTTCAACAATTGGCTCACTCTCATCCATTTTTGTGGTTGACTTCGATGTGACACTCTTTGACATCTTTGATGAAGCTATCTAATTTTAAGAGAATAAAAAAATGGAGTAAGATCCCAACATTAAAAAAAAAATGTGGCATTCTCTGCATTTTATCTACACTCTGTTTGCATGGAAAAAGTTCCTTGTTTTTTCTCAAAATAAAGAAAATGTTCCAAAAGCAAGTAAGATCCTAACATATTATATTGCAATGTCCTTCATCTGACTCTTTGATACATCCTACGAGTTCAACAATTATCACCACATAAAATATGGTACCTCCATAGATACCGAAGTGATGATGTTTGAACACCGGCTTAAACGAAAAAAAGGCAGGTGGAAAACAAATGATGAAAGACCACAGAAGCAAATAAACTATACGCTGCGAAGTCAAGCTAGAACCTCTGATTTTGGGGTGCTTTCTATAGTTTTCTTTGATTCTGGGATATATCTCCAGCCACGTTTCTGAACTCCACCAATCTTCTTTGGAGCGTCTGCTGCTGGTACACTACACAACATCAATACCTGAGCCAAAGTTCGCAGTGGAAACTAAACGAGGGCCAAATATCTACAATGCCCATGATTCATATGGGAAAAAGAACTTACATGATTGGGGTCTCTTCTTCTTCTTTTTCTTCTTTGGATTTTTTTTTTTTGCAGCAGCCGACAGGGATTTATTTTTCTCAAATCGCTAAGGCTTCAAAAGGGGGATTAGGGTTTTTAGCAGGCTCCGATTAGGGAATAGGGAGGGATGCAGGCTTGCTTTACCTCTTTAGTCTTTAGTCTTTACTCTTTAGGAATAGGTTTTATATAAAATAAAATTTTTACTTAAAATGCCCTTTAAAATAAAGCAAAACCCCCGCCTATCCATATATATATATATATACCAAAAAGTACTTACAAACTAGGTTTGGTTTGGTTCGGGTTGGAACCGAAACCAAATCAAACTTTTCGGTTTTCCTTTTTTACAAACCAAACCCAAACCGGTACCCGTCCAAACTAGATCAAACTCGGTGGTTCGGTTTGGTTTGGTCGGTTCAGTCCAAAAAATGTGCAGCCCTACTCGGGCTTCAAAGCTATAATTTATTGATCCATACATTATAAATAGTCAATGTTTTTAACAATCGTACAATATTTAGGCTAGAGAGAAGGGCGAAAAATCGCAACATGACAAACGAAATGGTGTAGATTAAAATAAATAATGGAGATGGAAAGTAGAACAGAGAACATTTATGAGACATTTATAATCCATTAACAAGATTAGCAGCTTATGCAACAGTCTCATCCAATAGCCATCAATGTGATATGACCTTGTAAGTGTTTTCATAAGATGCAAATTTGACGCAACAGGCACAGGGCTCAATGTTTGAAAACATATAAATGAATAAGCTTTCCTTTAATTGATTTAACATTTTTATTTTTTCATTTTATTTTATTTTTTTGGGGGGCTTTCCCTAGAAGTTCTGAATAAGGTTATATGAGAAACCAGACCAAACCCTAAATGCTAGCATTTAGAACATGGATCAAAATTTCGTCCGATACCGATACGCATCGGACGATACGTATCGGTATCGGTGGTTCCCATACATTTACCGGACGATACATTCAATGTATCGTCCGATACATATCGGTTTTGGGCTCAGATGATACGTATCGGTTTTCCATATATTTTAATCCTTGATTCAGAATAAACCTAAAACTGCACCATGATGGCACAACTATCCAACATATGACTCGATTTCAAACTTGCCCTCTCTCAAGAGGACAAAGCACTAAGCATATTATTAAGGTCGAAAGACATTTTGTGGGAGGAAAGGAGGCAATACAACATAGATTTCAATGTCTTCTATCAAATCTAAATACCGGTTAACCTAGAGGTTAACTAAAGCTCTTGTGAAGAATACACTGCAGACCATGTTGATGAAGTTGGGTATGATTGACATCTACTCACCAGCTCAAGGGAGAGTGTTGCAACACATAATCATCATGAGCATCACCAAAATTGCCATTGTCCCATCTATTTCTCCGCACATTTCTATTTAATATAAAGCTCTCTGTGATTTCTCAACCTTCATGTCATTTCTCACTAGTTTACTTTAAGTCTTTATTGATTTTCGCTTCACCTAGTTCCACATACTAGTAAGTTGTATCACAGCTACCCTCATCACAGAGGTTGTTTCAGTTCTCCGATTGACATCGACAACTCCTCTTAAATGATCCTCCTTGATTTTTCCTTTATCAGAGTTACCTATGAACTTCCGTTTTCATACTTGAACCTAATTCTACCCTTGCTTGTTACTCCACATTGCATAAAAATCTTAGCCACGTGTACCAACTTCTTGTCGCTTCTTCGCTGTCCAACTCTCTACACAATACAACAATGTGGGTCTTACCACCGCCTTACAAAGATTCCCCTTCAATTGAAGTGACAGTTGTTGATCACACAACACATGGCTTGCCCACTTTGTTCACCTCACACGGCTGATCCGATCAAATGCGGCAGGCACGACTTAGGCGGCAAGGAAAAAATAAACTTAATTTGTATATAGTTGCAGTAAAGTATCCCAGCAAAATGTAAAATAAAATAAAATAAAAAATTGATAATTACGTTAGTAATAACTACCGACACACTACCAAGTGCCAAACAAGGTGGAAAAATACCTAGCATGTAAAACTAGTCAATTGACATGTTGACACTAAGAAAGTAGAAAACCATCCAACCAAACCGATAATATTCAAGTAAACCTCAACTAAAGTAACCAACAAATAAAGTGACATTAACAGTAACATTCAAATAGAAACTCACAATATTCAACTTTTTCATTGCCAATCAGCCTGGGCCCAGTATTTCTTTACCGCCGACAGCGCTACATAGATTTCAGCAGATAGGAGAGAAGGGGCTCAGGGCTCTTGTGTTTGCAAATGGGATTGGCGCTCTTAGCCCTTCCTTACTTATATATAAACATGAGACTATTCATTATAAGACTTATTTACACTTATATGTCTTCTATTTTTGTCTTTTTAAATAAAATTAAACTAAAAGGGGGCTCTTTTGAAAAGCCCTTGCGCTTGGTGCTTTATAGGCTTAGTGGCCGCTTCAATCAGCCATTTTGGTAAACCCGCTATCATGGTTCAAAATTTCGGCCGATAATTCAAATTATCGGCTGAAATGTATAGGTTTCAGTCCCCAACGAAACAAAATTTTGAACCAAAATTTCGATCAAAATATGCATGGAGGGGAAATTTTCGGCCGAAATTTCGATCAAAATATGAAACCGCTATTTTGATCCTTGCCCGCTATAAACCTAGGCGCCCTAAGTGCTAAGGCGGATAGGTGGCAAACTAGGAGGTGCCTAGGCTGGTATGCGGCAGCCTAGGCGATCCCTAGGTGAACAAAAGTGGCTTTGAAATAAGTAGTTTCCTATTTTGACCAACCAGCCTCTGTACTCGTGTTAACTAAGCTGCATTCAAATATTTTGTCTTTGCATGGCCAATTTTCAAAAACCTTGATTCTAAAACCTTTTTTCATAATTCCAATTTATCATTTACTTGATTGTCTGTTTGATCCAGAATTTAGAACCTCTGACACGGAATTTAGATCTGCATGTTGGAATCGTGGCAAAATCAAGAAGAAGAGATAAAAAAGAAAGTGGACTTGTAAATGGGCTTTCAAACGGCCCGTGAAAGAGTCGTCATTGACGTCTGTGGCTTCAGAGCGGTAGTCCGTGAAATTCAGACAAACATCCGTGATTCTGAAGCTTTCTGTTTTGTGCACGACGGACGTCCGTGAACAGAGGACAGACATCCATGAGCACAGGACGGGCGTCCGTGAGTTGCGCCCGCAAGTTGGCGGCTACACGAATTTTAGGCAAAAACTTGTCATTTAGAGTTTTAATTGTTTTAGGACTTTCTTATTTCGAACTGTGTTTAGTTAGGGTTTTCTTAGCCTATATAAAGGCATATAAAGACTTTATTTTAGAAAATTTATAATTAATGAAAAATTAAGGTTACTTTTGTACATCTTGTGAAAGAGTGAATCTTTTGTAGAAAATTTGCGAAGGATTTTCGCCCTTGAGGAGTGATTCTTCAAAGCTATCGATGGTACGAAGCCGACAAACTTCTTTGGAGCGAATCTGAAGATCTTCTATCATATTCTTCTTTTATTTTTTTTGTTTTAATTGAAGATTGAGAACCCTAGCCCCTATCGTGTCGGATTTATGCTATTCTAGGGTTAGCATCGTTTTTTCCTGCATCAACTTCACTTTTTATTTCTATTGTCAAATCATCAAAAACCAATAGTGTTGTAATACTAGAGAATATAATTAATCATGTTAGTCAAGGTAGTTTAGTTATTAATAGTATCTAATTTAGTTTCATTTGTGCACCTTCCTATATAAAGCTATAGTTGTGAATATTGAAACTAACTGTGATACCTTCAAGTTCAACTGCTTAGAACGACAAAATGGTAACAAATGGGAATCACAGCAGGTAAGCTGCCTCCAATAGTGCGATTTTGGAAAAAACTATCCATGTTGAAGGATTTGCATCAAGCCCCTAATATTACAGAGAATATAGATTCCCTTTTACAAATTTAAGATTCATACAGTTGGGTTCAAAAATGGAAAGTGCATAGGTATTTGAAAACAGTAAAGCAATGAGAAACCAGACATGAAAGGAAAAAGAATCATAACTGTGTACTATCCGTGTTAACGACGTCGACAAGATGCAACGTATGGACATTGCTGGTTTATGACATCTAACAGTCGCCCATGTTTTCATTTATCAGCTCATGGCAATAATAAACAGATGGACGTCACTGTATTTGACTGTGGGAGGCATGTGAGGGATTTTTTCATTACCAGTTTACAGATAACAATTTTACGAGAGTTCAGGCGGAAAGCCAATTGAAGTTTAGATGCTAAATATCAGTATATTACTGGAAGGGAAGCCAATTCAAAGTTTACATACTGTAAGTGACTGGAAAATTTCCAGTCCTCCTCACTATTGAGGCATGAGCTTATATGTACTGATGACTACCCCAGTACCTGGGTACATTTCTTAAAGAAAGAATTACAATTATCAGATCCCAAGGAATCATGAAAAATAGTGACCTGTGCCTGTGGGGTAAAGGTTGGCCACAAAATCAGGTATCTGAACAGGAATAATGGAGGCAAATATGCATCAGAGATCAGAGGGTTTCAGAAAAACCATCCAATTTAATGAGTTCTCTTCAACATAAGTCATACATCAAAACGATTCTCATGGAGGGAAACAACAGGAACCTCAGAGAGCCATTCAAAACTCAAAAGAATGGTGCGTGTGAAAAATGAGACACCCAATTGTAGGTAGTCTGCATGCAGACAGCAGCACCTTTCCATATGAACAAAGTAGACACTGGCGTTTAAATTGAAGGTTAAACAGTACACTATACAGGTTTAACAGATATAGAACATGAAGCAAATTGTAAACCTCAACAAAAATTGCTGTCGAAGGTGAAAAAGAATTGTGAGTCATCCTTTTCCATAACACTGAGAATAGCCCAAAGATAAGTCAACCTTAATTTGGTAGCTAGTTTAACATAAAATTTTTAGAGATTTTTTTACCTATAAAATTTTATAAGGTTTTGAATCAGCTACCTTTCCATCAATGAACCCAACCAAACCTCATAATGTTGACAATTAAAATAAAATAAAATTAACCCCAACAAATCTAATTTAGCTCCGCAATTATGCTCATAGAAGTAGATGATAATATTGATGGTTTAGCTTGAATTCCTTTTAAGTCATCTTAAATGTTTGCTTCAGTTTCATCATCTATCTATGATAGTTATTGTGAGTCCTACTTATGGGGCTAAACTATGCTCTCGAAAATATTTCATGCCGCTTCGTACTACTTTCCTCCAGGTCTCGTCAGTCTATGCATGTTATTCTCAAACAAGAAACATCTTTTGACCTACATGGGTCGTAAAATGGTGTGGAATTATATTGGGTGCATCAAATACCAACTCCCTTGACGTCCTCATCAGAGTCAAAATGTCGTAAACTAAGGGATTCCATTTTTTAATGCCAAAAATGTAAAATTTAAAATTCAGCAAGCAACTAGCCATTGGGCTAATATTCTTCCAAAGTAGTTGAATCCTTCCAATCATCCTTTCATTCGCAAAGTTGCGAAAAAGTGAAAAATGAAACAAAACATGCAGGATGCATTAAAGAGAAACAAAATCTCTATTAAGATGAAGATTAGGCTAAAATATACATTCATTACACATAATGCCATAAAAATATGAAACACAAATACTATAACAAAATAAAATAACTGAAACCACATTACAGCAATGAAAAATTATATATAATTTCTTTTTATGAAATTTGATATTAAATGTAGTGCTTTATAATTTGATAAATCCATAACTATGCAATTTGCAAATTAATTAGCCTGAATATCCACCAACAATATCCATTGCAAATTCAATAAGCATAGAAACAAAATACAAAATGTAGCGAATATGCCTCATTAGCATGGTTGCCAAGGCGGCACTATAGCCTTGCCAATGCGAATGGCGATGTAAAACATCATATACAACCAAATAGGCATGATGGCTAAATAGTTACGTCATAGTGTCACCATGGCGGAATAGCACTATGGCGTCTCTATGCACGCTATTTATTTTTTTGGATAATAAATATAATACTTATAAAATAGATAAGTTATAAGTCTGATATTGTCATAACTTATAATATTTAAGTTACAAAAGTTGGACAACCAGTCGACAGAACCTCAGTGTCGGCGACAGTAAGTTATGTGTACTTAATATTTAAACATATTTGAATATTCTATATTTGTTGATAGTTCATATTTATTTATTTATACTTACCATGTTGCAAATTTGTTGATGTTCCATATTTGATTGTATTTGTTGATATTTGTTAATGCCTATAATATAAAATCCTCAAGATTAGAATCAAAGTGTGATGCTTCAGTAGTTGAATTTTATATATATATATATATATATATATATATATATATATATATATATATATATAAGAAAAAAAAAAACACTACTAATTAATAAAAAAATTAAAATTAATTTATAGCCTCGTCATGGCTTCTCCTTAGCCACGACATGGCGTAGCGAGCCTCTTTGTCATGACATCACCACGCCGCCTCAACTACCTTGTTCATTAGCTCAGTGATTGACATCTTCAGGACCTTGACTCCTAAGTAGTCTGGCCCAATAGTCCTTTCTACTAGCACTATAAATGCATCAAAGCCATCAAAGGTATTAAAGCCAAAGTTGTCGCTACCATCATAATGACCAATCACCATCCTCACTACCAGTGTCATTATCAATACAGAAGAGTAGCTCTCCACAATGGTCATCGCCAATTTCAGTATCATGGATTCCTATATTCGGGGTTCCAAACTCAATGGCGGTTCTTGACTCCAAAGTGTACTAGTTTTCAAATCCATCAGCTCCAGCCGTAATACACTTAGTTGGATCACAAAATGGAAAATCATCAAGTTTGATATCCTAGCGGACGTCGTGAACTTCTTTGGAGAAGGAGTCATCCCAAAAGCAGTTAACTCGAAATTTATTGGTCTCATTTCAAAAATTGAGGTACCCTTGCCCTGTGTTATCAAGGTACTGGAATGAAATTGCTAGGCCATTCTTCAAAACACCATTCGGGGATAAATGTAATTTAGTGTTATGATTGTTATCTCTTCCCCTTTTGTGTATAATAACAGACTAATAATGTAACATCTTTTGTTTTGAACAGATGTTTAAGTGTTTATTCTATCCTGATAAACAAAAGGGAAGAAAAAACAGTCATAACACTATTACATTTACATTAGGTGATCAAACAATAAGTTTTAGCCTTATAAACCTCAAAGAGAACCACCCCATGGGCAATGGCTAACAACGCAACCCTCCCTCAAGTACACATGGTTTTCTTTTTACAATATTCATAAGCTATCCACCTTCACTAGATCTAAACTATATGTTGCATCATCTTCTTCTATGTTTATGCAATTTTTTGCATGTGACTATTGTCTTTCTCTTGTAAATTGATTGGCCAGTTAACATATTCTTTCTTCCTTCAGATGCAAGCTATAGGCATGTTTCCGGAATATAGTATCATATCTAGAATCAAAATACCCATCTCTTTGGCATATTGATCGCATAAGAGACTTCGAATGTATCCAATTACCCTCAACGTAAAAATCACTTGACCAAATGGCCAATTATTTAGAAGTTGCTTTTGAAAATTTACAACCACTGTTACTCTAAATCGTTCTCTAGTACGGAAGAGGAAGTTTAGGGGTAATCCCATTAAAATACAATTGGGAATGTCCATAATAGACTGAAACAGCCCTTGTATGAAGAATTGCTATGAAACAAGAAAAGGAATTAGGTAAAAAGGGAAGACCAATAAAGAGTTGGAGGGAAGTAATGAGAAGCAGCAAGCGGAATTGGAAAGACTTCAATAATAAAGAGAAACGAATGCAGAAACATGACTCGCAAAGCTGACACCAATTAGATGATGACGACGATCGTTTTCCCCTCATTAATGCCTATTCATCACACTTTCTGTTTGTCACGTGTCGGTAAATTGAATAATGAACATCATAAAATGGGAAAATTCGTGCATTTGTTTCTCTCATCCGTTTCAAAATCTATTTCTCAATCTGATAACCATATATTTACAGCTAATTCAACCTCAGTATAAAATAAGTTTTATCCTACTTGTATACGATAATCCAAGGCAATGCCAAGAACATTTCACACAAAAATACAAAGAAAGAAAATTACATAGAATAATCCACAACCACGAAGATAATTTACACAGAGGATCATTTAAAATCCCTAAACAGGAGATGATAATTCCAACATTCAAAATCACTACGGAAGATGATAATTCCGAAAACGATTTCGTCATCGTCTCGACATAAAATCATAAAAAAATCTCAGCATGAACAATCAAAGAATCCAAATATAGATATAAAGAATAATCCTTAACCACGATCATCCACGAATAAAGAAAGGAAATGAAAATTTGCAATAGCAGACTCAGATCGGGGAAAATGATGTGGAAACAACAAATTTTGATAATAATAATAATAATGTAAACAGAGAGATCTCGATCGAGGTTTAGGGGTTTAACGAAACTTACGATCGAAGATTGAAGAAAATGAGATAATTCGCTAATATTAATCACGGAGGAAAAAGCAAAAATTTCTCCGCGTTTTATTTGTCTCTGAGATTTGAAAATTAGGGCAAAATCGTTAAATCACGAAGAAAATAATAGAAAACCCGTTCTTCTTATACTAATTTTGGCTGCCCTTTAAAGCTCTCGTAGCGTCGTCATTTGGTCTTCCGTGTTTGTATTGGGTCCTAAGCGCGACCATCGTCTGGGTTACTCTCGTTTCTTATATATATATATTATATATATATATATATATATATATATTTCTTTTTCTTTTTTTTCTTATATTTCAACTTTAAATAGGTTCTTATATGGGAACCTTCATTTGCACCAACCTATTTTCTAAAAGCTATTTTCTGAAAGCGATCCACGCCGATTGAGGTTTTTTAGGTTACTTCTTAGAGCACCCAACGAATCTTTGAGTTGACCCAAATTGAGACCAATTGACTGGAGAGACCGTGCTCTTATCATCCATCATTAGTTTTTTATTTCACATGATGAGACCAATTGACTAGAGAGATCATACTCTTACCAACCATCATTAATTTTTTATTTTACATTATATACATTCTCAAAAAGTGGCATTAACTTTGCTTTTTTTTTTTTAAATGTTTTTTATTCTCTTTGAAATGAGAAATTTTTTTAAATAAATCACATGGAACTCACAAAATAAAAAAGGCATTAAGTGGAATTCATTATCCTCAAATAAGGTCACTATTTTTAGATGTGTACCCATTGAAATAAAAAACGGATCTTTTGATCTCAAGATCCACCAACAACATATCACACTAGTCAATGGATTTGTGTGTGAACTCAAGGATTCGATGGGTGTATTTAAAGGTATCGTACTTCATATATGTTTGAGGAGCTACAACTTGCACATGAGCTTTATAGCATACTACATTGCTTAAAAAGAAAGAGTTGGCATTTTTGGTATCTGTGCCACCCGAACACCATTATGATTTGAAGACCATGATGCAAAAATCTTTAGTGCCAGAGATTGATATGAAACATGATCTCTATCATTTAATTCGTTACAATCAACGATTGAATCAGATGATGGGCTTTGATTGGGATGAATCAAAAGACAGAGATCGCATTTCGTGCCTATTGGGCATCAAGGATCTTCACATCACGGCCTTCACATCAGACGGCTTAGATGATTTTCCACGTGGCACAAATCCGAAAAACACAAGCCTTTTTTCTACCAACGTTAGCAACCCCTTCAAGCCCATTGATTGCTTCGGATTAGACAATGGAGATAGTTTTTCACTTGGGCCTTCTACACAATGGATCTTGAGACAATGATCTTCCAATCAAACGGTCAAGTTTTTTATCAAATGTCATAGACCCCAAAAAAATGGGCCTAAGGTCACGTTTGAGCGTGATGTGTGTCATATAATTTATGAGACACTTTTTAGGTATATGTGTCATGAAATAAAACAAATTGAGCATCTAATGTTACGCTTATGGTCTTAAGATCCATTGTAAAATTGATCTCCGAACCAATCAATGGGTTTAAAGGGGTTTATGATGTTGCCGCTTTCATTAAACCTCTTGGCGCGAATAGAGGTAACCATGTTTAAATTGGTGTTACTATTTAGGGCACTTTAGAAAAAAAGGATGCGTTTTGTAAAGTTTTAGTGTCATATACTATTTCGAAAAGTTTGTAGATAAAATGATTGACACGGTTTACGAGGTTTTAAAAAAGTGTTTTGGTCAACTTGAAAGAAAATTTTATAATTGAAGTTATAGAAATACCCTTCCACTAAAATCTCAATGAAGAAGAAATGAGATTTGAATTTCTGAAACGATTCGAGCATCTACACTCTAGATGAAGGAAATAATTGACAACACATAGGTCTCCATTAATGGAGGTCTATAGCTTGCACAAAACCCATTAAAAAAACGACCAGCTGAACATCACAAAACCCTCACAATTAGAAGCTTCAAAAGGTAATCAGAACATCACCAATGGTATATGTTTCCTTCGTCTGCACATTTGGGTTGCTTAAGGAAGCTTCCATAAAACTCATTCAAGAACCTAAACATCACCAATTCCAGGGAGGTTTTCTCCATATTCATTTTCATGATCGACACTTATATTGTAATATCCTGAAAATTTTGCGTTAAACAGTGACCTCAGGATCCATGCCCGACTGGTCATAGGTTTGACCATGTAGGAGTTCACTAGATGACGTAGGATATGATGAACGGATGAGATGTAAGAAATGAAGTGAATGTGTGGAATGTGACGAAATCCGGAGTCACATACACCTACTTCTGGTGTATGTGCTCAATACACAAGTAAGAAGGGAAATAAAAGGGTTTAATAACCCTAAAATCAATTGTTTTGATTGTTGAAGGAGAGTAAAGAAGAGAGAGAGAGGAGTAAAGAGATGAGTTATTACAGCTGATTGGAAGGGGAGATTCGAGCATTTAAGGCCGGATTCGAAGTGAGGGATTTCGTTAGAGCCAAAAGCTGGAACCCTAGCCTTTCCAACCATTAGATCTAATCAATTGAAATTGATTAAAGGTAAAATCCTTGTAAATTCAATGCATAAGTTATGTGAGTTAATTGTAGTTAAGAATGGTTAAATTATAGGATAAAGGCTTAGAAAAATGAAGGAAAAAGAGTAGAAAAAGATTGGGAAGAACAACCAAAAGGGGGCTGAATCTGGCCAATTCGATTAATCGAAATTGAGATTCGATTAATTGATTTTCGCCAAGAAGTTGAAAAGTCAAAGAACTCGAATTCAATTAATCGAACTGAGTTTCGATTAATTGACTTTGATTTTCGATTAATCGATTTTGGTGTTGATTAATCGACTGAGAACCTCCAGTGGACTCCAGTGGATTGAGGAAAAAGAACCTGGGGAAATCGACTAATTGAAATGAGATTTCGATTAATCGATTTCGAATTTCGATTAATCGAATTGGGATCGATTAATCGATTTTGGGAATTCGATTACTCGAATTGAGAATCGAATGGATGGAGTAGAGAATTTCGATTAATCGAATGGGAATCTCGATTAATCGATTTTGGGAATCGATTTTGAATTTTGATTAATCAATTTTGGGAGTCGATTAATCGAACCAGATTCGATTAATCGACCTTGGAGTTCGATTAATCTATTGTGCCAGTTTTTGTTGACTTTTGAGTTTGACTTGGAGATTCTTGGAGGGTCTTGGACCTTTCTTGTTACATCTTTATTGATGTATTTCATGTATTATGTTGTATCATAGGTGGTACGTGTGAACTTGGGCACAAGGAGCCACGTGGGACCTTGATGCGTGACTTATTAGAGACTTTAAGTAGGGAACACCTTGAACATGTACTTTAGTTTGCAAGAGCATGTATGTAGTGATATGGAATCAAATTAAAATCTGTTTTATTGCTTAAGGTTTTGTGAAAAGTGTGTGTGTGACATCAATAGAACATCTAATAATGATCCATCCCCAGGGGATGAGGAAGTGAAGTAATAAGAGCATCAGGTGTGATGCAAGTGAATAGATACATCTCAGGGATGTATCTAAGATTGAATAATGTCTGATAAGGCCTAACTGATATAAGATACCACACTTATACGGTGAATAACTATATGTAAAGCACCTGATATTTTTGTTATTTGAGGTTTGATAGGATACCCCACCGACGTGGCGGGATACCCACGATTGACGCGGCAGGATATCCGTGACCGATCTGGTAATGAAACCGTAAGCCGGTCACGGAGGCTTATCCGTACGATAGCACACCCTGTGGGTGTTGAATTGAGATAAGTTGAAACCCCGCCACCGATCCCCAGGGGAAAGGGGCTTGGGTACTAATTATATTCCCAGGGAATACGATTAAAACTGTCTATATAGATAACGATGAAGGGTATCTCATCGGGGCTCGATGCTATATTGCTCGGGGATTACTTAAGTTGAAAGGTTAAGTTTTGCTTTAGGCCTATTCAGTGTCATTCATGATTAATTAAAAGATATGTGTAAACTACCAGTAAAATCTAATTCTTTTTCAACTATTTTCTCAGTAACTGCATAGACACAGCATGCATAAGCATATCATGGAATATATGTGAGTTTTAAATTATATGTTCATTGTGTTTTGTTCCCTATTGAGCTAGGATGTAGCTCACCCCTTTAGACTATACGTCGCAGGTCCATTATTAGCAGCTATTGACACTTCGGGGGACGTTGACCCTGGTGGGTCAGACCCAGCACCTGGTGACGAGTTAGAGCCGCCTCCAGAGGACTTCTTCTAGAGGACTCTGCTGTGCATTTTGAGGGTTTTGTTTTGAGAGATTATTGGTACGGCTTGGTATGTCAAGTTTTGATTTTCGTTTAAAATCATGTAATTAAGTATTGAGATATTCTTTTGGGCGAACCATCAGTGATGATTAGCTATCATCGATGGTTCGGATCGGTTCTACATTCATGCAGGGGCATGATGGTAGAACTGTCTTTTGAGATGTGATAATGGTATTATTTCTGTATTTATTATTGTCATTTCAGTTCATTATTGTTGCTTGATATACCAAAGTTCCGTGCATAGCTAAGGGGCACGTTCAAGATGATCATGTCAATGGCACGAGTTTCGGGGTGCCGAAATTTGGGCTGTCACATATCTTGTGTTTGTTGACCTCCATTAATGGATGCTTAAGATTAGAGGAAGAAGGAGAATTAGAAACATTCAAAAAAGTTTGCAGAAAGCTTAGAATCTGGTTTTCATGGCTTGCGCACAGATTTGTTTTTCAACGGATTGCGCACGGTATCATTAAAGAGAGAAACAGTTTCAAGAGAGGTCGGAGCTACAAGCGGTCATTAATGGAGGTCATTAATGACATTGTTCGGAGTTTTTGTAAAGGCATCATTAATGGATGCTCTTGGTTTATGGGAGAAACAAGAGAGAAAAAAAAGGAAATCAGAGAAATCTCTATAAAAAGATCTGCTAACAACCTCATGATTTTTTATTAAAGCAAGAGAAAAGAAGAAGAAGATGTCGTCCATGTCTTGTTTTCTCTCTCGTTTGAGACATTTGGGAGAGAGAAGGTCTAACATCCCTAAATTTTGGCCCCGCATGCACGGATTGAGTGCGCGTGTCTGGGACGACACCCTGTGCGAGTATGCAACCTGGAGGCAAAATTATTGGAAAATAGAAGTTTATTAATGATAAAAACTAATTGATCTTATTGGGCCGACTATTTGGGCTGACTATTTGGGCCAACGACTGGACCGACTTTGTGGCCTTAGTTGACGTAAAAAAAATGTGTGTATGTACGCTTCACACCGGAGCCTGAACAATCTTAAGTGGAAAAGATAGCACACTAAGTGTATGCATGTGCTTCACACAAAAGGGTTAAGTGGTTACGAACTAATACCCAAAGGGTGTGTATGTGTTTTGCAAGAGAATCAAACCCTTTTAAGATAAAGGGCATAGCTTCCTTTAGAAGTTATGCTAGTTGTAATTAATTGCACATGTTATAGAGTTTTCCCTACCTTAAGCTCGGAGGCGTTCAGGCGACACTAAAGTCCTTATCGACAGCTTCCCGCTCTTAATCTATATTATATATATGACGATGTATTAATAACTGATTCTAATTACTAATAATTTGGTGTATTATTATGATTTATCAAAACCGATGGTGAAATGGGCAAATTCGTGCTAACTTAGAAATTGATCAAACTTCTCATAAAATTCGGACCTTTAAATATTTGGATTCATAAGTTGGCCAACTCACAAAAGTTGTAGAGTTTGTTGTCCTTTTTCCAACGCCTCAAAAATCATATGATTCTGAGTTCGGGGTAGAAAGTTACTGCTAAAATACCGAAACAGTGTCGGCAAGCTCTTTCAAATTCGGTTGATCAAATTTCATTTTGATCGATCGAGTTTCATTTCGATCGATCAAGTTTCATTTCGATTGATCAAATTTCTTCAAAAATCGTATTTCACCTTTTTAAGTCAAAATCGATCGATCGAATTTGACAAATTTCTTCAATCACTTGCCTTTTTTATCATTCCAAACCAAATTTTCTCCCAATATTTTATCTTACTTTCTAAACTCAATCATAATTTTACAAAACTAACACAATCATTCACATCTTACCTTATCGTGATCGATCGTAACGTTTGAAGTAATTTGTCGAAGAGGGTTTCAAACGAATTCGCCGATTCCACGAGCTCACGCTCAAGCTAGGGCATCAAAGATTGAATTTGGGGATTCTCTTTGATCCTCAAACCATAACCTCACGCACAACTTAAACCTTGCACACCACACGTAGTTTATTCACACCTCACCTTCTTTCTTTCTCTTCCTTTCTCTTCTTTCTCCAAGATCTCTCTCTCTCTCTTTCCTCTCTAAACCTCAAATACCTCAACTTTAAAACCGGTTACCAGCTTCTAAAGGAAGCTATGCACTTTATCTTAAAAGGGTTTGACTCCCTTGCAAAACACATACACACCCTGTGGGTGTTAGTTCCTATCCACTTAATCCTTTTGTGTGATTTCATTTTGACAGATCTCGATGGCACCACACAAAAGAGCAAAGACTGTGCGCACCAGAGAAAATAAGCAAAACAAGCAGTTGCTGGAAACAATGATCAATACAATGGCTTAGCAGACTGCATTACTCATGGCTATGTTGAGAGACACGACTCATACTTCTCCATCGACACCGATTGAGTCATGCCCAAGGTGTGGAGGGCGACACCTGGCAAGAAACTATAGATGGTCCACAGGTGCATGCTTCAAGTGTGGGTGAATGGGACACCTGATAAAACATTATCCCACGTTGAAAAAGGGGGCGACTACTTCAACCACAACTCAGGATACTTCTCGGTCCACCGTTCAAAATCGTGCACTTGCCATCACTACACAGATTGATCTAGCAGCCAAAGGGATTGTCCACGTACCCTCTCGCTCCACGGATCAGACATCAACTAGAGTTTTGGCAGTGCAACAGACCTTACGTGTCCCCTGATGAGTAGTGAAATATGATGATATTTCACCCCTAGATACCTATATTTAGCTATCCGATGAAGGCTATCTGATAAGAATTATTAGATTTGAAGTGTTTCAGGTAAATACAAGCCAAGTGCAGAAAACAGCCCAAGAATTCTGAAAATAATATCAAAACACTGCTACTTTGGGTCATTGAGAACTTGGTACGAATTGTGGCTCAATTTGGACATTCAAGACGGCCGAATTATGAAATTGTTAAAACACAAACGTTGTAGATATTTCTGTCATCTTTCCAACAGATCACGAATCGCCTCAATCCGAATTCGGGATAGAGAGTTATGGCCAAAATACCAAAGCAGTGTCTGATGCAAAGTTCGGCGGGAATTCACGAAAATCTAGGAGGTCGATGCATCGACCCTATTGGGTCGATTAATCGACCCTAAATTTTCGAGTTGGAACACCTCTGTGGCTGGGAAACTTCGGCTCTATTTAAAGCGGATCAAACACTTCGAAAAGTAGGAATGAGAGATAGATAATTAGAGATAAGGAATTATAGATAGGAATTAGAGATAGGAAGGAGAGATAGATAATTAGAGATAAGGAATTAGAGATAGGAATTATAGATAGGAAGGAGAGATAGATAATTAGAGATAAGGAATTAGAGATAGGAATTAGAGAGGGGAATTAGAGATAGATAATTAGAGAGTTAGTTTTGGCTTTTCTTTTTTTAGAGTTTTTGGAGAGAATTTTTTAGAAGATTATTATTCATTATTATTATTTTTGGTTTTAGACTCCTCTTGGCATCTTTTCAAGAGTTCTTCTTTCTCCTTCTTCTAGGGTTCCATCTGGGTAAATTGTACCTAGGATTTGCATTGTTTTTCCTTTACATTCATGAAAGCATAGATTGTATTTAGGAAAATACATTATAAACAAAGATCTTTGGAAGAAATAAAAAAAGGAATGACTTTGAATGAACAAGGAGATCATACACCAAAGATGAGCGGCTAAATCAGTTGATCGGGGAAGATGCGATCCCCAGATAAGTACCCATATTTATGATTAACATCATAGTCTATTATGTCATCATGGAATCATTTTGCTAAAAGTTTGTATTATTGAAAATATATTGAATGCTTGTTATGATCATTGATGGCGCGTATCAACGGCTATAATCGCTAGATCTGGACCTGCAGACTGATCTAGGCTGCGGAGCGATTATATTTTTACTGTTGTGATCTAAACATCATGAGATACGCTATGCTTCTTACATGACTCATACCGCAATGATAGGCTGAGTCATTATTTTTAGATAGGGTATGCCGGATTAATGATCATATTTTATTTCGAATCATTTTTTATAGATGAATGATGGTGTGAATGATGCTTTAATGAAATTGTAGGTTTTAATGGTAGAAAAGGGGTACAAATCTGGGGTAGCATATTCCTTGATCTCATTTAATTATTATTTTAGATTCATTAGTAATTAGTTGTTTAGATTAATTTATTTTTTTTGCATTTAGAAAAAGTGTGATCATATTTAAATATTATTTTTAGATTCATTAGTAATTAGTTGTTTACATTAATTTATTTTTCTTGCAATTAGGAAAAGTGTGATAAATTTTTGGTAAATTGAATCTGCCCTTTGGTACTTCCTTGGGGACGTTTTTAAATCTCTGAAAGAATTAATTAAAATTCAAGATTTCCCTGTAGGTTCGACACCTTTGTTCTTGTCATACTGCAATAGATCTTGTGCACTTGCAAGGGTTACATTTAAAATCGATCAAGTTTTTGGCGCCGTTGCCGGGTAGATCCGCGAAATTTTGATTAATTCGGTTAGGAATTTTTGTGTTTTGATTTAAAAAAAAAATTAAAAAAAAAAATTTCTAATATTTAGATTTTTGATTTGTAAAATCTTCTTTCCCTTATTTTTCTCTCTTAGGTAAGTTTTTGTAGGACTCTTTTAGGAAGTTTAGATTTTTAGGACTTCTTATTTTAGTAGGATTCTTTTTCCTTATTTTCCTCTTTTAGATATTCTAGAATTTTCTAAAATTAGTTATTAATTTTTTTTTAAGAAGTTTATAAATTTAGGATACCTTCCTTAAGAAATTTAGGAATCTTTTATTCTTTCCCTTATTTTTCTCCTTTAGATAAGATTCTTAGGATTGCCCTTAGATTTAAAATTTTAATTTCTAATTTTAATCTTGAAATTTTAATTTTAATTTTTGAAATTCGAATTAAAAAAAAAAAAAAAAAAAAATCAATTTTTAGATTTTTGCTTTGCAGAATCTTCTTTCCCTTATTTTTCTCTCTTAGGTAAGTATTTTTTTAGGAGTCTTTTAGGAAGTTGAGATTTTTAGGCTTTTTATTTTAGATTTTGTATGAGTCTTTTTAGGAAGTATAGATTTTTAGGATACCTTCCTTAGAAAATTTAGGAATCTTTTATTCTTTCCCTTATTTTTCTCTTTTAGATTAGATTTTGTAGGATTGCCATTAGGTTTAAAATTTAATTTTTTTTATTTTAATTTTTGAAATTCGGATTTTAAAAAAAAAAAAATTTGAAATTTAATTTTAAAAAAATAAAAAATATATATATATATATTTTTTAAATTAATTTATCTTGTTTTGCTTTTCTTTTCTTCTTATTTTGGCCACTGTTCATATTAGAGCTCAATCGATTGAAGCTTCAGGTTTAATCGATTGAGACTGAAATATTCTCTGTCGTGATCTTTGCTTTTCTTTCAATCGATTGACATTCCTCTGTCAATCGATTGATAAAAATTTTGTGCTTGCCATTTCGACTGAAATTCCTGTGTTAACTTGCTTTGACCTTTGAACCTCAATCGATTGAGAACAGTTCTTCAATCGATTGACTGATAAAGTCGTTTCTGTGAAATTTTAAGTGTGCTTTTGTCAATCGATTGAGATCTTTGCTACAATCAATTGAGCCTATTTTGTGGATTTGTTTTGGATTCTTCAATCCCTGTTTGTGAGCGTGGTGTATGAGCTTTACTCGTTCTCATCACCCACATTTGCTACCATTTAATCTTGAGATCGAACGATCTTGTAGAGAGAATCGTTGAATTCAAAGGAATCAGTATCATCATACTGATACCATGGCTGATCAAAGGCAAGAAATGAATGGGAACAACCAGAATATCAACAATGGCAATAATGGAAATAACAATTACAATGAGGGCCCTAGAACACTCGAATATTATAATGATCCTGGTTTTTACGAGGATCGGGAATGTATAATGCATGATCCCATTCCAGGAAACCACTATGAATTCAAATCAGCGATGATCCAAATGCTACCAATTTTCCATGGGTTAGCAAATGAAAATCCGCACGTTCATCTAAATGAATTCACTGGGGTATGCAAAATGTTTAGAGTCCACAATGTCACTGATGAGATAGCTAAACTCCGACTCTTTCCTTTCTCTTTAAGGGACAAGGCAAAAACGTGGTTTTATTCCTTAAAACCGCAATCTATTCAGAGTTGGGCAGAGCTACATCGTCAGTTTCTTAAAAAATATTTTCCCATGACCAAAGCCATTGAGTTGCGTCAGAAGATTCAATTCTTTTCCCAACAACCTACTGAAACATTCCATGAATGTTGGGAACGTTTTAAGGAATTGATTAAGAGTTGTCCAAATCATCAAGTTCCAAGGTGGCAACAAGTCCAAAGTTTTTATAATGGACTGATTCCTGAAGAGAGACGCATGGTTGATGCATCGTGTGGTGGATCATGTGCCACAAAAGAAACTGATGAATTATGGGCATTGTTTGAGAAGTTGTACCAAACTTCGATACAAAGTGAAACACTGGGGCGAACTAACTTGAATTTGGCATCTAAATCTCATGTGTTGACAAGAGATGGATTGTATAATGTCAAAAATAATACCTCTGATCTATCGACAAAGGTTGATATGTTGTCCAAGTAAATGAATATGTTGTTAGCTGCGACCAAGCAAGCTAAAGCTCCTGCCACCCCCACTGTGTGTTCAATTTGTGACCACCCAGGTCACATGGCTAATGAGTGCCCCACTACCTTGTCATTATTCCCTGATGAACCTACTCCTCAAGAGCAGGTGAATCTGACTCAATCTTATCAACGGCAGGGTAGAAACATATACTCCAATACTTATAACCCGGAATGGAAAAATACCCCAACTTAGGATGGGGTGGTTCGAACCAAACTGGTCAGGTAAACCAATGGGTGGACAACAAAATTTCCGCCCACAACAGAATTCCACTACCCAGCAGAATTCTAATTTCCAGCAGAACCCTCCTTATTACCATCCGAATTTCGATTACCGAAAAAATCAAAATTTTAATCAACCTCAGGCTACCGTTTCTAGAGATTCTGATTTGGAGGAAAAGGTGATGCGAAGCATGCACGCTTTTCAACATATGATGATAGATCAATTCAGTCAATTGACAAATCAGCTGAGTCAATGAGAGGAAGGTAGGCTCCCTAGCCAACCCGTCAACAATCCTCGAGGTCAAGCACCACCTGATGCAGGACCATCGAATAGTCAACAGTTGAAAACATTACGGTCTTTGAGAAGTGGAAGAGAAGTTGATAATCAAGTGGAAATGCACATGGAATCGATCGAAAAAAGGAAGCAAGAGAAGTAGCAAAAGAGAAAGAAAACAAATCAGAGAAAAGAACAGAGAAAGAGAAAAGAAAAGAGAAAGAGAAAGAGCAAAGAAGAGAGAAGGGAAAAGAAAAAGTAATCGAGGATGAGTCTCCCTCAACTGTCCAACTAGGACATGAACAAGAATAAAAATGGAACACTGCACCTTATGTCCCAAGGGCACCATTCCCTCAATGCCTAACTCCTCCATCTAGAATGGGAAAGGGACCAAGAAAATGGAAGAAATTTTGAAACATTCAAGCAAGTAAAGATAAATCTTCCATTGCTTGAAACAATCAAACAAGTGCGAGTATGCAAAATTTTCAAAGATTTATGCACTCGTAGCGAAAGGCGTACTCATAATTCCAAGAAAGTGTTCTGACTAATCAAGTCGGTTCAATATTACAATTGGAAACCCCACGAAAAAAGACCACAGGTTCCAAGCTGTTCCATGTGTCATTGGTGGGCAACCAATTGGAAAAGCGCTATTGGATTTGGGAGCAAGTGTGAATCTAATCTCATACTCAATATCTCGAGAAACTTCGGATTGGGTGAATTGCAACCACGGCGGTCACACTCCAATGGGTGATAGGTCGGAAAGAAGACCTAGGGGAATTATCGAGGATGTTTTGGTTGGAATAGAACAAGTTTGTCTTTCCGGTGGACTTTTATTGTTTTAATGGAACCACTGTTAAATCAATTAATCAAGTCCCCATCATCCTTGGACGTCCGTTTCTCGCCACTGCCAACGCTTGCATTAATTGTCGAACGGGAGTCATGGACGTTTCTTTTGGGAACATGAAGGTCAGATTGAACATATTTCATGCGATGAACTATTTCCCTAACGAGGATGAGGTCGAATGTTTTTACATCGATCAGATGGACGAAGTGGTGGATGAAGCATTACTATCAATGCTCACCAAAGAAGAATTTGAAACCGCTTTGTTGGCCATCTATGAAGAAAAAGGATCTGAAAGGAAGCAGTCCGAAGAGACGAGGTTGAGTTTATCATGTCCATATGATAACTTATGTGAAGTTGTGACTAAGATAGAACCGTTACCCATTGAAGTAAAAGCTGAACCGACTCCATCAATTGAGGAGCCACCAACTGTGAAATTGAAACAGTTGCCTGAATCGCTCAAATACGCTTTTCTGGGGCCACGAGAAACGTTTCCGGTGATAATTTCATCCACGTTGTCTGAATAACAAGAGCATGACCTGTTGTATGACAGCCTGGATTTCGACACTCCGAAACCCGTGCCATCAGCACGATCATCTTGACCGTGCCCCTTAGCTAAGCACGGAACATTGGCATATCAAGCATAAAATAAAATAATAAATGAAACTGCGGAATTTAAATCTATATTAAAGCAATTCTCCAAAAGACAGTTCTACCCTCATGCCTCTGCATGAATGGAGAACCGATCCGAACCGAACCATCGATGATAGCAATCATCACGGATGGTTCGCCCCAAAAGAATAATCTCAACTCAATATATATATGGTTTAACCAAAATAAGGCTTGACATACCAAGCCGTACAATCCCTCTCAAAAAGCCCTCAAAGCGGCACAACGGAGTCCTCTAGAAGAAGTCCTCAGGAGGTGGCTCCAACTCGTCGCCGGCCGCAAGGTCCGACTCACCAGGGTCAGCGTCTCCTGAAGCCTCGGCCGCTGCTAGTAGTGGACCTGCGACGTATAGTCTATAGGGTGAGCTACATCCTAGCTCAATAGGGAACAAAACACAGTTGAACATATAAATTATTACTCACATATATTCCATGATATGCCATGCATGATGTGTCTATGCAATTACTGATGATAACAGTTAAAAAGCATTTCATTTTACTGGTAGTTACTTATGTTTTCCTTTATTCATGAATGATGCTGAAAAGGCCTAAAGCAAAACTTAAACTTTCAACTTAAGTAATCCCCGAGCAATATAGCATCGAGCCCCGATGAGATACCCATCATCATCATCTATATAGACACTTTTAATGTATTCCCTGGGAATACAATATAGTACCCAAGCCTCTTTCCCCTGGGGATTGGTGGCGGGGTTTCACTTATCTCAAATCAACACCCCTGGGGTGTGCTTACTGTGTACGGATAAGCCTCCGCACTGGCTTACGGTTTCGCCGCCGTATCGGTCACGGATATCCTGCCGTGTCAGTCGTGGATATCCCGCCACGTCGGTGGGGTACCCTATCAAACCTCAAATAACAAAAATATCGGTGCCTTACATATAGTTATTCACCGTGTAAATGTGCTATCTTATATCAGTTAGGCCCTATCAATCATGATTCAATCTTGGATACATCCCTGGGATGTATCCATTTACTTGCATCACACCTGATGCTCTTATCTCTTCACTTCTTCATCCCCTGGGGACGGTTCATTATAATTACTCTTATAGATGTCACACACACACACTTTTCACAACTCTTAAGCAATAAAACATTTTGAATTTGAATTCTATATCACTACATACATGCACTTGTTAAAATAAAGTACATGTTCAAGGTGTTCCCTACCTCAAGTCTTCGTTCGTTCAATGCATCAAGGTCCCACGTGGCTCCTTGTGCACTAGCTCACACGTACCCCTATGGTACCATATAACATGTGAAACACATCACTAAAGATGCAATAAAGGAGGTCCAAGACCCTCCATGAAGCTTAAAGTCAAACTCAAAAGTCAATAAAATTTAGCACAGTCGATTAATCGAACTCCAAAATCGATTAATCAAAAGTCAATATCGATTAATCGATTCTCAAATCGATTAATCGAGATTTTCATTCGATTAATCGAATCCTAATTCGATTAATCGAAATTCTCTGTTCAGCCAAGTCGATTCTCAATTCGAGTGATCGAGTTCCCTAAATCGATTAATTGATCCCAAATCGATTAATTGATCCCAAATCGATTAATCGAAAATTGAAATCGATTAATCGAAATCCCATTTCGATTAGTCGATTTTCCCCAAGTCATTTCCTCCAGCCCCTGGGGTCCACTGGAGGTTCTCAGTCGATTAATCGATATACAAATCGATTAATCGAAATCCAAAGTCGATTAATCGAAACTAAATTCGATTAATCGAGATCGGGGTCCTCTAACTTTTCAACTTCTTGGCCAATTTTGATTAATCGAAACTCAATTTCGATTAATCGAAATTGCCAGATTTAGCCTCCTTTTGGCTGTTCTTCTTAACCTTTTTCCACACTTTTTTCCTCTATTTTTCTAAGCCATTATACTATATTTAAACCATTTTTAGTTACAAATTAACCTCTACAACCTATGCATTTTATTCACAAAAATCTACCTTTAATCAATCTCAAATTGATTAAGTTAAGTGGTTGGAAAGGCTAGGGTTTCCAGCTTTGCTTCTAGCGGATCCCTCGCGTCGAATCCGACGTTTATTGCTCGAATCCCCCTTCCTCGACTAGCATTTGCTCCTTGCATTAACTATGCTCTCCTTCTCTCTCTCTTCTTTGTTCTTTCTCTCAATCAACCAATTAAAAGAGAACTAGGGCTATTAAACCCTTTTATCTATCCCCTTCCTTGTGTGTTGAGCACATACATCGTTGTAGGTGTATGTGACTTCAGATTTACAACCCACACCACATAGCTACACGAACCATCACATCTCAATCGCTCATCACACTCAATGCTAATTATTGAACTCCTAATTGGTCAAACCTGTGACCGATCGGGCATGGATCCCGAGGTTATAGTTTAGTGTGATTTTTCGGGCTATTACATCCTCCCCACCTTGGGAATTTTCGTCCTCGAAAATAACCTTTCGTCTCTGTCTGGTCTCTCCCCCACACGCTTAGGTGAGGTGGTCCAGTTGACTCAGACGCATTAAATTAGTTACATATACCAGCATAGAATTTAAATTTGACGAATTTGAACAATGTACACAAAATTTTTTTGGATTTCTATTAATATCAGAAATTTTTTTTTTTACAAGGCGCCACATGAGTTGGCGTACAAAATATACATATATACAATCATGACTCATACAAAGGAAAGATAAAACTCATGCAGTCCCTAGGTGGTCTTTGGGCTTGCTCCATGTGGCCAGTCTGCTGCTGATTGCGGTGGAAGCGTCCCTGTCGGTGGTGCGGATGTAGATGTGGAAGGAGTCGCGTCGGTAGTGGCTGTGGTAGGATGGAAGACGGGTCCTCGGTGGAAGGCGGTGCGTCCGGCTATCCACTCCTCCTCCTGGGCGAGGTAGCGGCAGTAGTCTGTGGGGTAGATGTGGTGAAGGGTGTGGAATAGAAGGAAATCCATCCTCCGGTTCATCCTTTCGTTGTTGGCCTCCATACGGGCCAACACCTCCTCTATGGTAGGCCCTGATGAAGCGGCGCGCCGGTGGTAGGATGAGGTGGGTGTCGCGGGCGCGGAGTGGGCTGGCGGTGTCGGTGAGGCTGCGGTGTGAGAGGTGGCCCTCTCCACGGATGGCTCGGCTAGGGCAGGGTGTGCCCCACCCACGGGTGGGTCCTGCTGTGGTGGTGGTGGCGGTGGTGCTACTGCTGCTGCTGGAGCGGGACCCGGAGCCGGTAGGGTCCGCTTTAGTAAATTGTAGCTACGGGTCCATGAAGACTTCGAAAACGTCTTCACGCGATCCGTAGCCCTCACCTCGTGAGGCGAGATGATGTAGGAGGGATCGTCGGAGTAGCACTCCAACATGCTCAAGATGAGCCGAGCATATGGCATCTTCTCCTTGGGCCTCATGTTGCCCTTCATTAACTTTCCCTTGATGTACCTCATCCCTTCTAGGATGACCATGGTAGCATCAAACCATCGGCCACAGAAGGCCGCATAAAGTGCCTGTTGCACTTTGTCCACGCGCTTCGTATCGTGGCGCATCGGGTATAGGTTACACTTGATTATTGAATCAAGCATCCACATGTAGTAGGGAAGGTCAACCCTCTTGATGGAGGATCCCGACCCCTTTTTCCCGTTGGTCATACGGGTCATGATCTCCTCAAATCGAGGGTCCTCCTCGAAGGGTGGGAATAGGGTGGTCTCAGGGGTGAAATCGAGGTAACACTCTAGTACCTCATGTATGTGACGACGTGTGATCGTGTAGTCTCGACCGTGGGTTTTGGATGCGATGGCACTTGAATCCGATCCGAAAACCAACGGAAATGCAAACCCTAGAGTGCTCGGCTGGCTGGAGAAAGAGGAGAAGAAGAAATGCGCCCAAACGAAAAACTCAAATGATTTCGAATGGGGAGTGAAATCCCTAATTTTATATATATAAGCCCCGGCTCGATTAATCGAAATTCAGAATCGATTAATCGAGATTCAAAACTAGGTTAAGCCGTCAAAATCGATTAATCGATTTCCCAAATCGATCAATCGAAAGTCAAATTCGATAAATCGAAAACATTTCGATTAATCGAAATCGTATCCGTTTAAAAATTTAAGTTTTAG
Source organism: Chloranthus sessilifolius (assembly GCA_021018995.1). Lineage (NCBI taxonomy): Eukaryota > Viridiplantae > Streptophyta > Magnoliopsida > Chloranthales > Chloranthaceae > Chloranthus > Chloranthus sessilifolius. The sequence continues at coordinate 22,175,794 of CM037597.1, read as the reverse complement.
AGCTCACTGGCGCGAGCCAGTCGATTAATCGAAATCCATTTCGATTAATCGAAATTGCAAAATCGATTAATCAAATTTCACTTCGATTAATCGAAATCGTGTAGTAACTTCCAAAAATTCAGGATTCCTTAAGTTATTCGATTAATCGAAATCCATTTCGATTAATCGAAATTTCAAAATCGATTAATCGAAATTCACTTCGATTAATCGAAATCGTCTATCTGACTTCAACTTCTTCCAAGTCCCTTTAGTAAATCGATTAATCGAGGATCCAGTTCGATTAATCGAAATCTCAAATCGATTAATCGAAACTGCTTCGATTAATCGAAATTTCATTAATTTATTCCCAATTTCTTCTAACATTCCCAGTTTGTTCGATTAATCGAACATGCAGTTCGATTAATCGAATCCCCAATTCGATTAATCGAATTCCCAAAATCGATTAATCGATCCTAAATCGATTAATCAAAATTATAACTCGATCAATCGAAATTGCATTCTATGTATATTCTAACTCTTATTCAAATTTCCAGTCACTGGCACCTGCCAGTCGACTAATCGAACAAAATCGATTAATCGAAATTCCAAATCGACTAATCGATTTGAAATTCGATTAATCGATTTTGCCCAATTTCTCCAGACTTTCAGGTTCTTTGGTTCTTTGATTATTTTTGACAATTTATGACATCAAGTGGTTCGTAGATCCATAAAAACACATTCACTTGGTCATGTACATACAAAAATCTGTTCCTTTAATCATACTTTTGAGCAAAATTTCCATCGAATTACAAGTCTTGTGGAGATTCCACAAACATGCTTGTGGTTGACATTGGATTCTCATGTCGTTGGAAACAAGGCTGGATATTGTTCTTTCACATCGGCCTCTCGTTCCCAAGTAGCCTCTTCTTTTGGATGATTGTTCTACCGAACAAGCACTAAGGATATCACTGTAGTGCGCAGTACTTGTTCCTTTCGATCCAAGATTTCCACTGGTTCTTGTATCATGCTCATGTCCTCACACATCTCCATAGGTTGTTTTCCTAACACATGAGATGGATCATTCACATACTTTCTGAGCATCGATATGTGGAAAACGTTATGTACCCGATCAAACAGTGGTGGTAAACCAATGCGATACGCAACTTCACCTACACGTCCCAAAATTTTAAATGGTCCAACATAACGTGGGCTTAACTTTCCTCTCTTGCCAAATCTCATTACGCCTTTCATAGGTGACACTTTCACAAACACGTGCTCACCCACTTTATAGTTGACACTAGTCTGTTTCATGTCGGCGTAACTTTTACATACGCTCTGTCTTTGACCTTTCTCTGATTATTCGAACGACGGTGGCGTTGTCTTCAAGTAGTTTTGGCCCTAACACAAATTTCTCACCTGTTTCCTCCCAATTGAGGGGTGATTTGCATCGTCGTCCATACAGAGCTTCATACGGTGCCATGCCAATGCTCGTTTGGAAATTGTTGTTGTATGTGAACTCGAGCAACGGTAGATACTCATCCCAGTATCCTTGCATATCAAGCATGCACGCTCTGAGCATGTCTTCTATTACTTGGTTCACTCGCTCTGTCTGCCCATCAGTTTGAGGATGGAAAGCTGAACTAAAGTCTAGTCGTGTTCCCATTCCTTCTTAAAATTTCTTCTAAAACTTGGACGTATATAGTGGATCACGATCTGAAACTATGTTGCTTGGAATCCCATGTAATCTTACAATCTCCTTCATGTATAAGTTTGCCAGTCTTCCTGCCGTATACATAGTATTGTACGGCAAAAAGTGCGCTGATTTGGTTAATCGGTCCACGACGACCCAAATGGCATTGTGTCTCTTGGCAGTACGGGGCAATCCATCAATGAAGTCCATCGAGATTGATTCCCATTTCCATTCTGGGATTGGTAAAGGTTGCAATAGTCCAGCAGGATGCCTATGATCAACCTTCACTTGTTGACAAGTAAAACACCGCGATACGTACTCGGCCACGTCTTGCTTCAGTCCTCTCCACCAGTAGTTCTTTTTCAAGTCATGGTACATTTTGGTGCTACCAGGGTGGATAGCATAATTTGACTTATGGGCTTCATCAAGAATCGTTCGTCTTAGATCGGCATTGTCCGGAATGCATAGACGGCCCTTAAACAATAAAGAACCATCTTCTTTAACCGAGAAGTCCGACCTGATGCCTTCACTCACGTCTTGATGAATCTTTGTCAATGCCGGATCTTTCATCTGTAGATCGTGGATATGTTCAAATATCACTGGCTTTACTGATATGTTAGCCAAAAAGGATCCGGTGGCTTTTGACTCAATGTTCGCATCATAGAATGCCAGGTCTTCCAATAATTTCCATTGGTGCATACCCAAAACCAAACTAGCTAACTGAGTTGAACCCTTCCGACTCAATGCGTCGGCTACTACATTTGCCTTGCCTGGATGGTATTGCATGGAGCAATCGTAATCCTTGAGGAATTCCATCCACCTGCGCTGTCTCATGTTGAGCTCTTTCTGTGTAAACAGGTATCGGAGGCTCTTATGATCGGTGAAAATTTCAAAAGTCTCACCATACAAATAATGTCTCCAAATCTTCAGCGCAAAAATGACTGCTGCTAGTTCTAAGTCATGAGTCGGATAATTTTTCTCGTGTTCTTTCAGCTGTCTGGATCCATAAGCTATCACCTTCTTGTGTTGGTTGAGTACACAACCAAGGCCATTGTATGACGCGTCGCTGTACACGGCGTATCCTCCACTACCTGAAGGAATCGCTAACACTGGAGCCGAAGTGAGTCTCGTTTTGAGTTCTTGAAAACTCTTCTCGCATGCCTCACTCCACTCAAATCTTGAATCTTTTCGTGTCAGCTTTGTGAGAGGTCCCGATATCTTTGAAAACCCCTCGACGAAACGTCGATAATAGCCTGCTAAGCCGAGAAAACTTCAGACATCGGTCACTGTCTTTGGTTGCTCCCATTTAACCACTGCTTCTATCTTCGCTGGATCTACAGTGACACCATGTTTTGAGACAACATGTCCCAAAAAGCTAAGCTCTTCCAACCAAAACTCACACTTGCTGAGTTTGGCGTACAATTGGTGTTCACGTAGCGTCTATAGAGCAATCCTCAAATGTTCTTCGTGCTCCGTCTTGGATTTGGAGTATATCAGTATATCATCAACAAATACTACGACGCAGGAATCCAAGTGTGGTTTAAACACTCGGTTCATCAGATCCATAAACGACGCCGGAGCATTCGTCAATCCAAACGGCATCACAAGGAATTCATAGTGTCCATACCGTGTCCGGAAAGCCGTCTTCTGGATGTCCTCAGCCTTGACTCGCAACTGATGATACCCAGATCTCAGGTCGATCTTGGAAAAATACCTTGCTCCTTGCAGTTGGTCGAATAGATCGTCGATTCTAGGCAAAGGGTAACGGTTCTTCACAGTGAGTTTGTTCAATTGTCGATAGTCAATGCATAGTCGCATTGACCCATCTTTCTTCTTGACAAACAAAACCGGTGCTCCCCATGGAGACACGCTCGGTCTAACAAACCCCTTGTCCATAAGCTCTTGTAGTTGTTCCTTCAACTCCTTTAACTCAGCAGGAGCCATTCTATAAGGCGCTTTCGAAATAGGTTCCGTTCCTGGTGCTAAGTCAATGGCGAATTCCACTTCCCTTTCTGGAGGTAATCCAGGCAATTTCTCTGGAAACACGTCGGCGAAGTCTCGCACAACTGCTATCTCAGAAATGACATTCTTTTCTTCCTTGCCCTCCTTTAAGAAAGCCAAGTATCCACTGCAACCCTTTCTGATCATCTTTTCGGCCCTTACTACTGAGATCAAGGTACGGATGACGACTCACTCCTTGAAACCGAAATGATCGCGTCTTGTGTTGGGTCCGAAAATGACTACCTAGTCCTGCAATCGACGGTTTGCACATATCAGCCAACGGTCCATGCCAAGGATCACATCAAACCCCTGCATGTCTAACAGTATCAACTTTGCTTCCAATTCATGCACCTCTAAGTCTCGAACTGCTACGATGATGGATTTGCAAGCTAACTCCGTGTCTACTAACTCTCCAGTCGGAATAGACACAGATAGGACGAAATCCAACGCCTCTGAAACAATCTTCATCTTCTTGGTGAAACATGGAGTGACGAATGAGTGGGTAGACCCTGGGTCTATCAACACTCTAGCGTCATATCCAACAAAGCATCCTTTTTCATATATAGTTAAAGTACCTATAGTATACATACATACAATAATTTACACATCAAAATACACCCTTAATTCACATATAGGTTTAGTATTGAGAAAAGGAATCTATACCATTCCTAATGCATGCACCTTCTCTATCTAAAATTTTAATGAAACGGAAATTTTCTTTAATTTAAAAGAGTTTCACCTTGGATGACGTCATGCACGTTCCCTGCTTCCTGAGCAGTGACTGCATAAGCTCTCCCCTGAACGATCGGCTTCCTTGCTTGAATGGGTCGTGGTGCTGCAACTGAAACCGTCTTTCTTTTATCCGTCTCGGGGTAATCTTTGATCAAGTGGCCCACCTTGCCACATCGGAAACAACCCCTAGTTCCCACTCTACAATCCACTATTCTATGAGGCTTGCCACACTTGGCACAAGTCTCTCGGGGCGTGAAAGAAACAGTACGAGAACTCTGTGTGATAGTGGCGCCAGTAGACATAGTAGGGCTCTCATAGCGTAAAGGTCTCCCCGACGCAAGTAGTGGAAACCTCTGTTGGTGTTGTTGTTGCGCCGGCCTTCCGAAACCCCCTTGGAACTGTGGTCTCTGATTTTGGCCCATGAACCTCGGCTTTTTGTTCACCGGTTCATAGTGCCCCGATCTTCCTTGTTCATTTCCTCCTCTCTGCTGCTCTCTCTGTCGATATCTATTTGTATTCTCCTCTTCAACCACTAGTACTTTACTCATGACCTCTTCATAGGTCCTCAACTGAAATGGAGCTACTCCTCCCCTAACCTCAGGCTTCAATCCTTGCTGAAACCTCTTGGATTTCATCACGTCGGTAGCGACGTAATCCGGAGTAAAACGAGCAAGTCGTAGAAACTCCACCCCATATTCTCTCACTGTCATTCTCCCTTGCACTAATCAGAGAATTGTATCTCAAGTCGGTTCCTCACCACTGAAAATATTGTTTGTTGAACTCCTCAACAAACTCCTCCCAAGTCCAAGGCAACTCGGGGTCTCGAGCCCGAGTCCGTATCACGGACTTCCACCAAGGCCCACCTCCCCATCCAACATATAAGTCGCCCATCTCACACTCTCATCTTCCGTGCATGTCGACGCTAAAGACTTTCTCCATCTCCATAAGCCGCTTCTCACCGCCATTGTGTCTCGCACTGTAAAAATGAAGGAGGTCTCATCCTCCTAAACTCAGTAAAAGATGAGGGCACAGCAACGCAGTCCCAAGGTGGTGTAGGTGGTCGCTTTCTCTTGACGCATGAGCTGCAAAGGATGCGGCTTGTTGTGCCATGGCAGCTGCCATAGTCTCCATAGTGTGCATCATCCTTTGTCGCTCCTCTCTATCTTCTTGTCTTTTTCTCACTCTCTCTTGTTCTCTTAGATCTTGATCCTGCCGATCTCGATCCTCTTCATCATGCTGTCTACTACTACTGCCCCCTGGGGCCTCAGTACCTCCTAAAGGCACTCTATTATTTAACTCTCTCTTGTTCTCTTAGATCTTGATCCTGCCGATCTCGATCCTCTTCATCATGCTGTCTACTACTACTGCCCCCTGGGGCCTCAGTACCTCCTAAAGGCACTCTATTAGTAGGAGAGATGTAATCATCTCCACTACGTAGACTCCTTTGCTGGCCTCCCCTTGGTCGGCCTCTTCCTCTAGATAACATTTGCGGCTGCATTTGAAACTAAAGTTTCGTTAGCAGAAGCCCCTATGTTCTGACTAAAAAGGACGATTGTCAGAATTGCTAAAAGAAAATGACTTTGATACCAACTGTGATAGCCCGGATTTTGGCACTCCGAAACCCGTGCCATCAGCACGATCATCTTGACCGTGCCCCTTAGCTAAGCACGGAACATTGGCATATCAAGCATAAAATGAAATAATAAATGAAACTGCAGAATTTAAATCTATATTAAAGCAATTCTCCAAAAGACAGTTCTACCCTCATGCCTCTGAATGAATGGAGAACCGATCCGAACCATCGATGATAGCAATCATCACGGATGGTTCGCCCCAAAAGAATAATCTCAACTCAATATATATATGGTTTAACCAAAACAAGGCTTGACATACCAAGCCGTACAATCCCTCTCAAAAAGCCCTCAAAGCGGCTGTGAGTCCTCTAGAAGAAGTCCTCGTGGAGGTGGCTCCAACTCATCACGTGAAGGTCCGACTCACCAGGTCAGGCGTCTCCACGAAGCCTCGGCACGCTAGTAGTGGACTGCTGACGTATAGTCTATAGGGTGAGCTACATCCTAGCTCAATAGGGAACAAAACACAGTTGAACATATAAATTATTACTCACATATATTCCATGATATGCCATGCATGATGTGTCTATGCAATTACTGATGATAACAGTTAAAAAGCATTTCATTTTACTGGTAGTTACTTATGTTTTCCTTTATTCATGAATGATGCTGAAAAGACCTAAAGCAAAACTTAAACTTTCAACTTAAGTAATCCCCGAGCAATATAGCATCGAGCCCCGATGAGATACCCATCATCGTCATCTATATAGACACTTTTAATGTATTCCCTGGGAATACAATATAGTACCCAAGCCCCTTTCCCCTGGGGATTGGTGGCGGGGTTTCACTTATCTCAAATCAACACCCCTTGGGTGTGCTTACTGTGTACGGATAAGCCTCCGCACTGGCTTACGGTTTTGCCGCCGTATCGGTCACGGATATCCTGCCGTGTCAGTCGTGGATATCCCGCCACGTCGGTGGGGTACCCTATCAAACCTCAAATAACAAAAATATCGGTGCCTTATATATAGTTATTCACCGTGTAAATGTGCTATCTTATATCAGTTAGGCCCTATCAATCATGATTCAATCTTGGATACATCCCTGGGATGTATCCATTTACTTGCATCACACCTGATGCTCTTATCTCTTCATTTCATCATCCCCTGGGGATGGCTCATTATAATTACTCTTATAGATGTCACACACACACACTTTTCACAACTCTTAAGCAATAAAACATTTTGAATTTGAATTTTATATCACTACATACATGCTCTTGTTAAAATAAAGTACATGTTCAAGGTGTTCCCTACCTCAAGTCTTCGTTCGTTCAATGCATCAAGGTCCCACGTGGCTCCTTGTGCACTAGCTCACACGTACTCCTATGGTACCACATAACATGTGAAACACATCACTAAAGATGCAATAAAGGAGGTCCAAGACCCTCCATGAAGCTTAAAGTCAAACTCAAAAGTCAACAAAATTTAGCACAGTCGATTAATCGAACTCCAAAATCGATTAATCGAATCTCATTCGATTAATCGAAATTCTCTGTTCAGCCAAGTCGATTCTCAATTCGAGTGATCGAGTTCCCTAAATCGATTAATCAAAAATTGAAATCGATTAATCAAAATCCCATTTCGATTAGTCGATTTTCCCCAAGTCATTTCCTCCAGCCCCTGGGGTCCACCGGAGGTTCTCAGTCGATTAATCGATATACAAATTGATTAATCGAAATCCAAAGTCAATTAATCGAAACTGAATTCGATTAATCGAGATCGGGGTCCTCTGACTTTTCAACTTCTTGGCCAATTTCGATTAATCGAAACTCAATTTTAATTAATCGAAATTGCCAGATTTAGCCCCCTTTTGGCTGTTCTTCTCAACCTTTTTCCACACTTTTTTCCTCTATTTTTCTAAGCCATTATCCTATAATTTAAACCATTTTTAGTTACAAATTAACCTCTACAACCTATACATTTTATTCACAAAAATTTACCTTTAATCAATCTCAAATTGATTAAGTTAAGTGGTTGGAAAGGCTAGGGTTTCCAACTTTGCTTCTAGCGGATCCCTCGCGTCGAATCCGACGTTTATTGCTCGAATCCCCCTTCCTCAACTAGCATTTGCTCCTTGCATTAACTATACTCTCCTTCTCTCTCTTTTCTTTGTTCTTTCTCTCAATCAACCAATTAAAAGAGAACTAGGGCTATTAAACCCTTTTATCTACCCCTTCCTTGTGTGTTGAGCACATACACCGCTGTAGGTGTATGTGACTTCATATTTACAACCCACACATAGCTACACGAACCATCACATCTCAATCGCTCATCACACTCAATGCTAATTATTGAACTCCTAATTGGTCAAACCTGTGACCGATCAGGCACGGATCCCGAGGTTATAGTTTAGTGTGATTTTTCGAGCTATTACATGTTGAAAGTGCTTCTAGATCACAAGCAGGCTATCGGATGGACTCTAGCTGATTTAAAAGGGATTGACCATCAGTATGTATGCACAAAATACATCTGGAAGATGAGCGTAAACCATCGAGAGAACCGCCGAGGCGACTTAATCCGAACATGCAAGAAATCGTTTTAAAGGAAATCATTAAATTACTCGATGTTGGAATCATCTATCCGATTTCTGATAGTGAATGGGTTAGTCCAATCCAAATTGTCCCAAAAAAGTCCGGAATCACTGTGAAAGAAACTGCGAAAGGAGAATTATTGCCTACTCGTGAAACTACTGGGTGACGTGTCTGCATTGATTATAGAAAATTAAACACAGCTACCAGAAAGGATCATTTTCCCCTTCCGTTCATCGATCAAATCCTCGAGAAGTTAGCAGGGCAAGAGTTTTATTGCTTTCTTGATGGTTATTCGGGATACAATCAAGTGCTCGTTTTTCCACCTGATCAAGAGAAAACGACATTCACATGCCCTTACGGTACTTTTGCATATCGAAGGATGCCGTTCGGCTTATGTAATGCACCTGCTACTTTCCAAAGATGTATGTTGACCATATTTTCGGATATGATTGACAAGTTCATCGAGGTGTTCATGGACGACTTCTCGGTTTTTGGGAAAATATTTGGTTCTTGTTTGAATCACCTCGCACAAGTTTTACAACGTTGTGTGGATTCTAAGCTTGTTCTTAGCTGGGAGAAGAGCCATTTCATAGTTCAACAAGGAATTGTTCTGGGGCATATTGTTTCCAAGAAATGAATTGAAGTGGATAAGGCCAAAGTCGACCTAATTGCCAATTTGCCCCCACCAAAGAGTGTTCGCCAAATTCGATCATTTTTGGGGCATGCTGGATTTTATAGGCGATTCATTAAGGATTTCTGCAAGGTGGCTAAACCTTTATGTACCTTGCTTGGTAAAGATGCCCCTTTTGAATTTGATGAGCATTGCATGAAATCATTTCTGAAGCTGTGTGAACTCTTATCAACTGCACCAATAATCCAACCACCGGATTATTCTCTCCCATTCGAACTCATGTGTGATGCATCTGATTACGCTATCGAGTTTAGGGCAAAGGGTGAACAAATTACCTCACGTAATTTATTATGCCATAAGACGTTGATCGATGCAACACACACCACTGAGAAAGAACTATTAGCTGTGGTGTATGCTCTGGATAAATTTCGTTCTTATCTGCTTGGATAAAAAATAGTGGTCTTTTCAGACCACTCTGCATTGAAATATTTGTTGGCAAAGAAGGATGCCAAACCACGATTGATCCGCTGGATTCTGCAACTTCAAGAGTTTAATTTCGAAATTAAGGATAAAAAGGGAGTCGAGAATGTTGTGGCTGATCACTTGTCTCGCATTTTGCTTGAAGAATTGGTTACACCTGAACCTATCCGGGACACTTTTCCGGATGAGAAATTAATGGCAATTGACGCGACCGCTACGAAAGTTCCTTGGTTTGCCAATATCGTGAATTATTTGGTCACGGGTAAAATCCCTACTGAATGGGGAAAGAATGATAAGAACCTCTTTTTCTCCCAGATCAAATACTATTTTGGGATGAGCCACATTTGTTCAAGATCTGTTCAGATCAAATCATCAGGAGATGTGTACCAGCAGAAGAGCAACTAAGCGTTCTCGATTTCTGCCATGCTAGAGCTTGTGGAGGCCATTTTGGAGGACAGAAGACTGCACAGAAAATTCTTCAAAGCGGATTCTACTGGCCCTCCATCTTTCGTGACGCTGCTCAATTTTACAAAGAATGCCAACGATGTCAACAGCTGGAAAATATTTCACGACGAAATATGATGCCCCTTAATCCGATTCTAATTGTTAAAATTTTTGATGTTTGGGGGATTGACTTCATGGGTCCTTTTCCCCCATCTTTCGGGTATTCGTATATTCTTGTGGCTGTTGACTATGTCTCCAAATGGATAGAAGCTGTGGCAACCCGATCAAATGATCACAAGGTTGTTGTCAAATTTCTTAAAGAAAATGTTTTTAACAGATTGGGGTTTCCACGGGCGATCATTAGTGATGGCGGTTCGCACTTCTGCAACCGCCATTTTGCTTCTTTAATGAAGAAATACGGCGTCACCCACAAGGTTGCAACGTCGTATCACCCGCAAACTAGTGGTCAGGTGAAAGTGTCGAACCGAGAGATTAAACGAATTTTAGAAAAGACGGTACGATCGGATAGAAGAGACTGGTCAAACGGGCTCTCTGATGCTCTGTGGGCCTATCGTACCGACTTCAAGACACCAATTGGAATGTCTCCGTTTAGAATTGTCTACGGGAAAGCATGCCATCTTCCTGTTGAATTGGAGCATAAAGCATTTTGGGCCATCAAAAGATTAAATTTCGATATGCAAGCAGCAGGATCAAATCGAAGGCTACAGCTAAGTGAATTGGAAGAGCTACGCTATGATGGGTATGAAAACTCAAAGATGTACAAAGAAAGGTATAAAAAGCTGCATGATGAGTCCATTTCTCGGAAAGAGTTCTACATTGGACAAAAGGTTTGACTATTCAACTCCAGACTTAAGCTCCACCCGGGAAAACTGAAATCTAGATGGGAAGGCCCGTTTCAAGTTGTTTCCATTAGTGTGCATGGTGCGATTGAGATCCGCAGTCTCAAGGACAATCAAGTCTTCAAAGTCAATGGGCAACGCCTTAAACCAATGTTTGAGCCGATGACCCAGTTCAAAATTGAGGCGATGCACCTCAGTGACCCAGATTAAAGGAGTTTGACTCAGGTTTAGTTTAGGATTTAGGATTTCTCTTTTCGTATGTTTAGTTTTAGAATATTAGTTTTTAGTTTAGTTTAAGTTGTTTTTAATTTCTAAATTAGTGTAGCCGCATTATCTTCAATCTATTTTTGGTCATGTTTTAATTTGATGCAAACCGCGCTTTTTGTAGTCAATGTAAAAGCATATTTCAATCAATGAGGACATTGTCATTTTTAGGTTTGGGGGTATAAATCTATTCCACTTTCATTTTTTCTTCATATAAAAAGATTCTATCTCATGTCACTTTCATTTTTCATACAAAATAAAAAAAAATAAAATAAAAAAATAAAAAATAAATAAATAAATTTTGAACCATCATACATGAATTATTTTTCGATAGTTTTCAAACTTTAGTTGATGATGCATGTGAATTTAATTTTGATAATATTAATGTCATATTTTGAATGCTTGTATCTAAAATAATGAAGCTTAATGTTATATTTTGTGGGTAATTTTGATATTCATGCGTAGAACTTTTGCACTTATACCAAGCTAAGACTTAGAAATCGATGAACTATTTTGAACGTTGATTCTTAGGTTCTTAATGGAGACTAAACCCGGTAAGCTTTAGAGCTAATTTCCCGTCATTAATGAGTGAATACATAAACTCGGAGTTTTCTTTGAATACGAATTATTTTGCACAATCTCATATATTTTATTTTGGCTTGTGACTTTGCATGATAACAAATTCATATTATTGTGTTAGAACTTACTGTATATCTACTCAAGACAAATAGGCAAGGTTACCATCTTTTAAGGAAATGATTGAAGGCCATCTTTGGCTCGTTTGTGCTTAAATGCCCCACCTTATATAAATTTATCCTTCTAGTACCCCTTTGAGCCTATTGAAAAATTTACCTTTATACATTCTTTGATAAGCCACGTTAACTTTTAACCCTTCACAATTTATGAAAATTCAGCTTTACCCTTCTTATTTCTGAGAAATTAGGAACGAGGGATGAAAATGAACGAAAAGAGAGTAAGTGGAGAGATACTGAGTTGTGGTGTTTACTGAGAGTGTATGGTAAAAATATAAAAGAAAAAGGGGGGAGAAAAAGAAAAAGAAAATTGTGAAAAATATGAAAAAAAAAAATGAGGCGCTTCAAGAAAAGAAAATTCAAAAGAAAAATATTGGGAAAAATAGTGAGAGATTAGAAAAGAAAAAGAAGAGAAATAGAAAAATCAGAAGTTTGTTTCTTTTCCGATTTCTCAAAATTTTGAATCTCAATTCCTATTCTTTCTTACCCTTTCCTGAGCCCCATTACAACCCTACAAAAGACCTTTATGATCTAATCTTGCATTGGTAACTGCCTTGTGGAGAGTAAATATGTTATACTTATGACACTTGATATGACATGATTAGGATATACAAGTATCTGTTCTTATGAGATTTATTTTTGTTCATTGATTGCATCGTGTTTCATTCATCATGTGAGACCTTTTTGCTTGCTTTGTATTGATCTCTCACATAGTAAACGATTACCCATCATCGGAGTGATTTTATTTCGAGAGTATACCTAAAGTGAGGATTGAGTCGAGACAACAGACCCGACGGTTTTCCGTTTGGACTAGTTCCGAGATGGATGAATCTTAGCTTTGGTTATGTACACACTTCCCGTTTAAGCATGAATGGATGAGTTATCTAACGATTTGAGCATTAGACTAATTTGAATGGATATTAGTATGATTAGTATAACATTGTTATTTAAAATTGAGAATTCGCATGTTGAATTGAGTAATGATTTTGAGTTTTGAATGGTATATATGTTATCAAAATAATATTTTGAAAACTCAATTTTATCGATGGTTTAAAAAAATGTATTGAAGTTTGTGGGTAACTTCACTGTAAATCCTCAGGAGACACAACTCCTCCACTAGGGATCACCTAGGGGTTTAAAGGCTTGTTGCACACGCTAAGTGCAATCGTGTTCCCTACGAAAGTGGCATTTATTTTCTTTAGTTTGCTTTACTCGAGGACTAGCAAAGTGTAGGTTTGGGGGTGTGATGAGTAGTGAAATATGATGATATTTCACCCCTAGATACCTATATTTAGCTATCCGATGAAGGCTATCTGATAAGAATTATTAGATTTTAAGTGTTTTAGGTAAATACAAGCCAAGTGGAGAAAACAGCCCAAGAATTCTGAAAATAATGTCAAAACACTGCAACTTTGGGTCATCGAGAACTTGGTGGGACTTGTAGCTCAATTTGGACATTCAAAACGGCCGAATTATGAAATTATTAAAACATAAAAGTTGTAGATCTTTTTGTCAGCTTTCCAACGGATCAAGCATCGCCTCAATCCGAATTCGGGATAGAGAGTTATAGCCAAAATACCAAAGCAGTGTCTGATGTAAAGTTCGACGGGAATTCACGAAAATCTGGGAGGTCGATGCATCGACCCTATTGGGTCGATTAATCGACAATAAATTTTCGAGTTGGAACACCTCTGTGGCTGGAAAACTTCAGCTCTATTTAAAGCGGATCAAACACTTCGGAAAGGAGGAATGAGAGACGGATAATTAGAGATAAGGAATTAGAGATAGGAAGGAGAGATAGATAATTAGATATAAGGAATTAGAGATAGGAATTAGAGAGGGGAATTAGAGATAGATAATTAGAGAGTTAGTTTTGACTTTTTTTTTTTTAGAGTTTTTGGAGAGAATTTTTTAGAAGATTATTATTCATTATTATTATTTTTGGTTTTAGACTCCTCTTGGCATCTTTTCAAGAGTTCTTCTTTCTCCTTCTTCTAGGGTTCCATCTGGGTAGATTGTACCTAGGATTTGCATTATTTTTCCTTTACGTTCATGAAAGCATAGATTGTATTTAGGAAAATGCATTGTAAACAAAGATCTTTGGAAGAAATAAAAAAAGGAATGACTTTGAATAAACAAGGAGATCATACACCAAAGATGAGCGGCTAAATCAGTTGATCGGGGAAGATGCGATCCCCAGATAAGTACCCATATTTATGATTAATACCATAGTCTATTATGTCATCATGGAATCATTTTGCTAAAAGTTTGTGTTATTGAAAATATATTGAATACTTGTTATGATCGTTGATGGCGCGTATCAACGGCTATAATCGCTAGATCCGGACCTGCAGACTGATCTAGGCTGCGGAGCGATTATATTTTTACTGTTGTGATCTAAACATCATGAGATACGCTATGCTTCTTACATGACTCATACCGCAATGATAGGCTGAGTCATTATTTTTAGATAGGGTATGCCGGATTAATGATCATATTTTATTTCGAATCATTTTTTATAGATGAATGATGGTGTGAATGATGCTTTAATGAAATTGTAGGTTTTAATGGTAGAAAAGGGGTACAATCTGGGGTAGCATATTCCTTGATCTCATTTACTTATTATTTTAGATTCATTAGTAATTAGTTGTTTAGATTAATTTATTTTTTTTGCATTTAGAAAAAGTGTGATCATATTTAAATATTGTTTTTAGATTCATTAGTAATTAATTGTTTACATTAATTTATTTTTCTTGCAATTAGGAAAAGTGTGATAAATTTTTGGTTAATTGAATCTGCCCTTTGGTACTTCCTTGGGGACATTTTTAAATCTCTGAAAGAATTAATTAAAATTTAAGATTTCCCTGTGGGTTCGACACTTTTGTTCTTGCCATACTGCAATAGATCTTGTGCACTTGCAAGGGTTACATTTAAAATCGATCATCCCCGCATCTACACCGATTAATACATGTGGGCGGTGTAAAAAGCATCATAAAACGAAGAAATGTCGATTAGCTTTGGGCACATATTTTTAATGTGGTGGGAAAGGACACCGGATCAAGAACTGTCCTTCCGGACCAATTCTCCCCACAACTCAGGGTCACACCAGTGAAGCATCGATTCACGATGTTTAGGTGGCACATGAAGTTTCCCAAGGTATAGATTCATTATCAATTGTTATGATTTTATTCTAATGTTTAGATGATGAATGCCCTTAGAATTCGTGTTTACTTTTAACACTTAAGAAATATCACAATACCATCGTATGTGCATCTGATTAAATTACCTGCATAACGTAAACAATTTTCAAATTCAAAGGATTAACTAAGTAGGTGACAATTATAGTGACAGACTTGAATCAATCTTGATAGTTTTGGTATAGTTACTTAAGGATAGGTTGTTTAGTAAATCTAAAATTAAGTCAACACTTATGAGCCATGATGTTTGAATTAAGACTTGTAAACGAATTTACACTCAACGGACCAAATCATAATGTTCTTCATTCAGTCTAATAAATCATGAGTGATTAGTGTTCAGAGGCAAATCTTCCAACCTTGAGTACTATTGTTAATTACTACAGTTTTATGTGAAAGTCCTTAAGGAGTTGAGAAATTTAAAACAATAATGTCAGTAGTTGACATAAAATGTGGATGATTCAATTAAGAATATAACGGGAAAACAAAGTCAGACATAGCCACTATGGATTGCGCAGTTCTCACCTAAACCATAATTGATGGTTGTGGATCCATAGGGACGACATTCAGACTTAGTTATTATATGAATTATGTTGAGGATTATGCGTCTAAAGAGACGATTAATCTTGACCTAACATGTATATCCGACCTATTGATTGTGTCGAAATAATTTAAGGCATAAAGTATAGAATTTCAAGATCATTATGGTAAGTTTCAAATAAGCTCATTTCAGTAATGACTGTATATCTTTATAGACGTAGGTGATGGTGAACATTGGTATGCTTGCAGTTGATGGTTAAAATAATTTTACTCGATCAAAATAGAATATTTAATAAATAATTATGAATATTTTTGTGATCAAAATCTTGATGATTACATTGATTGTACAACTGTATAAAATGTGCTAGTAAATTGTTGTCGAAAATCTCCACTTTAATGTGAGTGTATATTCAGCCTTGTGGATGCATTATTATATGGGTTCCGTGAAGGTATCAAGTTTATCTATGGTAATGACTAGTTGGATAGTGTGAAATTTTATTCACAGAAATATTAGATTTGTCCTGTGTTATGGTTAGATTTTTATTTTGATGGAGATAACATAAATTGGGCGATTCAAACTTTTCTCTTATTAATCATGTAAGTTTCATAGGTGGTCAATTGTACTCGATATGTGTTATCCGCAATCTGGAGGGGTTGCTAATGGTTAACATCATTGTAGTGATGACATACTGAGTTAGTAGTAAAATTTTAAAGTGTTTAATAGTCTGGTTGATTCAATTTATAGTTCTAGTTTTGTATTAATGGTTCTAATCTCAAGGACAAGGTATTTTTTTGGTGATTATGTTCTTACCAATTTATTAGGGAAACTCGTTGAAATGTGAAGGTGGTGTTTACTCATTACCATGCGAGAGTGGTATGATCTTGAGTGAGCACCGGGTCGATTAAGGACAAGTGAACTTCCTTAGAGTAAAACTCTACAGATAGAATTTTCACCAGTATGTGGTCGATCTTCACTGTCACTACGTGAAAATGCGAGAAAAACAACAACCAATAACTGTCGTTTTGTAAAATAACGACAATTATTAATCGTCGAATGGGTTGTCGTAAAAAATGCCGTAGTATTTGTTAATGACGTATTATAGATGTCGTTTATTTCATTTGACAACGACTGCTTTCAGTTGTCGATCACAAACGACAGTTTGTGACCATTGTTTTAAGTGTCATTTTTCAAAAGTAATATGACACATTTTCATTATAATCGACATATTATAGCTGTCACTATTTTCGAGTGTAAAGAAAAAATGACGGTCTTCAATAGTCGCATTTGTTTTGTTTAAATATTTAAATTTTATGAAAAGAAGTATATATAACATTGTTTTATCAAATTTTATTTGAAAAAAATAAAATCAATAATTATTCCAATCCACAAATTTACCAATTCACCAAAAGAAAATTCATATGTTTAAAAAATTGGATGGAGCATTATATTCATAACTCTTAATTACAACTTTCAATGTTGACATATATAGTCATTAATTTAAAAAAAATAAAAATACTAATCATCCAAATCTATCAACATGACCATAACCAAATATGTCCAAATAAAAATTATACCTAATTAATTATATAAAAATTAGAAGCCTCTTTGACCAAGAGATTGTATCGTCAAGTATAATATCTGCTAATGTCCCTTCAGTTGCATACAACTCTGGATCAAGATCATAAATGTCATCTACGATAATGCTATATGATTTTATCGATATTATGGTCTCTCTATTAACACGTCCCAGTGCAACAACTTTTTTCTTGAAATTCTTTAATAGGCAGCGTGTGGATGATTGGTTCATCAGTGAATCAGGAAGAACCGATGAATTTCGTTGTGCCTACGAAACATTAAAAAAAGAATGTAACTAATTAATATTGAGAATTTATGATTTAAAAAAAAAAATAAGACAAAGAATTCAAATTGGTACCTCAGAAGAACCTGAATCTAAAATATGTGTCCCTTAAGAAAGAAGTTGACCTGATAATGCATCCTGTTTTCCCTCAAGGATCTTGCGTGTCTTACGCTCCTCATCAAATTGTTGTATAATTATATCATAATTCGATTCAATGCTTTCATGTGCTCTTTTATCTCGTTGAGCGTTCTCTCTAGAAGGCAAATGCTTGTATAGTGGTTTTAGATACACCCCTACGCATGCAGCGAACACAACCCCTTCCATTATAGCCATAAATTTGAGACGAAAAATTTTTGAACTATAATTTTCCTAAAAGGAAAAAAAATGAACAAAATGGGAGATGAGAGCATCATTTACTTTAGCAACAGGATCTTTATCTAAATCCTTTTCCCCTAGAAAGGGATCGTTCAAAATTATCTCTTAATATCATCCTGCGAGCAAAGAATAAATTATAATTAAGTATTTCATTACTAAAACTTTCATTTAAGATGAACTAAAATTAATAGTTTTATTAGTTGATTGCTCATAGTGGGAAAAGGGCAAGTCCCTTCTTTCTTGATGTGAGAAGCTATATATATTTGTGTTCTAGTGATTATACCATCAGGATTCTGCTTTTTCTGTATAATAGAAATAGAAATTACATGCAAATATTAATATTTCAATTAATTAGATGGAAATAGAAATATTGGCTAAATGTTACCAACTCTATTTCTATATTTCTATTTTTATATGAAAATTTAAATAGTAGAATTAAATGTTACCAACTCCTCGGCCGTGTTAGCTGCTCCTCGCCTACCAGTGGTGTGTGGCTCTTATTCTTTTTAAGACATATGAAAGCTTCTCAGTCATCTGTTTTTACATGATCTGTTATATTATCTTATCAGTCATCTTTCTTTACACGAACTGTTATATTATCTTCTCGGTCATCTTTCTTTACACGATCTGTCATATTATCTTTTCGTTCTACATTTGTCTGATATTTATCATAGTGCTTGCGATTAACTTTTAACAAGACCATACTTTTGTGAATCACTGAAACATCATATGTCCCTATGATAAGAAAAAAAAATATTAATTCAAAAATATTACTTGAACAACCAAATTAATTCTAATTGATTTACTTCCACTCACTAAGACGCCTCTCTATATTTGATCTTTAATGAGAATTGACACATTATGCAAAGTATTATATGTTGGTAGACAATATGCCCTCGCAAGTTTGACTTGTGGAGAATTTTGATGAACCTTCTCCAATAGGTTGCCCATATTCATTGAAATGTAGTGATTTTTTAAGGACACCTAAATGAATAACATTTTGTTAGTAATCCATTACTAACCATTATTTAAAAAAATATAATTAAACAAACTAACCAATATTTTGAATTTCCCTTTCTTCAGACCCATTCGTTTGCGTGTTAATTTGTTCGGACCCATTTGGTCATAACCCAGTCCCATTTGATGGAGATATGGAGATTTAAACCCAATTGTTTGAGATCCACACTCACTTGGATGAGAATTGAATTGTGCCATCAATTCTTTGATAAAAATCAACAAACCTATAAATATTAGTCATAATCGAGAAATATTTAAATTCGAACGATTGAGCATGATGATAAATTGATATCAGTAGTAATGATTCATGACTAAAATACTATAATTGATTTTCCTCAAAAAAAAAAATCACTATCACTAAGAAATTCCTTGTTTAATTGGGAAACTCCCAACTAGGGATGAAATCAATTTCCTAACTAATTTCCTATGCAATGATTTCATATCAAAATTAGTTTTCTTTTGCTTGATTAGGCTGTGGAGAAATGGTTTCAAATGAATTATAATTTCTCTTTTGCGGTATATGTTATTAATCCTCTTCATTTTTTAGCTATTTGTGGGTCAAAGATCCAAGAATATTTTGAAAAAGTAAAGATTAGTAAAGCATAGAAGGTTTGTTATATATGTTATTAATCCTCTGCATTTTTTTGCTGTCTTGGAGCCAAAGATCCAAGAATATTTTGAAAAGGTAAAGACTAGTAAAGCACCGAAGGGGAGGAGGTTAGGGCTTTGAAAATACCTCAATTTTTATAAGTACCTTAGCTATAGTGATGTTAGAGACTAGGGATTTTTGTAGGAGATGATAGTAGGTGTCCATGTGGACTTGCTTATGTTCCTTTGCTTGAAACTCTAGTAATGTGGTGATTAAGACCTATGCTTTTGTTTGTGGATATTCTCTTATTGATGTTAGTTCATCCGACCTTTGAAAATGATGCCTTGCTTTTTAAAGAATCCTCGTCTTAGATCATTAAGTACACTTTTGCTAACAAGATGATTTAAGCTAAGATGTTAATGTGGAATACTAAGTTCCGAAATGGATTTCTAATTGAAATACTAAGGTGTTAAAGCTTCTTTATATTCTTTTGAGTAAATATGTTGGAGTTAGAGAAAAAGGTTGCAAACCTTGTGGATATGAATTTTCAAGAGATCTATTGCTTCATTTGATGATGTTTTTTCATAATTGTCTTTTACAGAAAGAAGTTTTATTGTATAAACAGAGGGTTCATGCTATTGTTTTTACAAGGATTGTGTATTAGCAAGTTCACCAATATATCTTGTTTTGTTTTTAAAGTGATATATATGACATGAGTTAGGATCCTTGATTACCAAATTAGATTGGAGATGTTCGGATCTTCATTTTGAACCTATTTTGAGTTGCACCTCCTTGAAGAAAAGCATCCATTGGTTCTCT
The DNA here is from genome assembly GCA_021018995.1 of Chloranthus sessilifolius. Taxonomy (NCBI): domain Eukaryota; kingdom Viridiplantae; phylum Streptophyta; class Magnoliopsida; order Chloranthales; family Chloranthaceae; genus Chloranthus; species Chloranthus sessilifolius. The sequence goes on along the minus strand of CM037597.1, from coordinate 22,155,404 downwards.
TGCTTGATCTAAATAAGTTAATATATCTTAGCTACTGTTAGCTTTTCTATGCATTCAAATACCGAATAACGGAAGGCCTCTTGTTCCGGGCAAACAAGCGATGGGAGGAATAAATTTAATCTCGAGGCTAGGATTTTAGGGAGGATCTTATACAACTAAAAGACTAATCAGACGAAAATGATTGAGAGTAATTAGGCATTCACATTTGGGAATGAGGGAAAGGGAAGTGGAATTGGTGGCACAAGGAGCGAAGCCTTCTTAAAAAAACTTTAAACACCCAATTCATGAGATCATCATTGATGATGTTTCAACAAGTAACATAGAAGTCACTCGTGAACCCATCAGGTTTGGAATGCTTTCCCCTTCTATATTTTTAATCATGTCAAAGATCTCCGATGCCCGTCATGTCAAAGTGCCAAATGCCATTTCCATCTTTGATATGGTCGATTCTCTTATGATTAGCCCTCAATCTGGAAAAAGTTTGAAATAATTTTGTATTCCAATCCCCATCACAAAGTGACGATTCTCTCGTTTTTTGGAACCACAAGTTTTCGTTATCCTAAAGGAGTTCATGATATGTTGATTCAATTTCCCCTGCAGCTCAAAAGGCCAACCATTCGTGAAGGCCGCACTTTCAAGAGAATCAACAAGATTGTTAGCTTCCTTAAATTTTGAGTTCAATGTTGCTAATAGTATTTTTTATTCTAGTTTTTAAGATTCCTCTTCAATCAAGTTTAGCAAAACCTATAGATAGGTGATCTAGTGGCCCACCAATTCCACAAGGATTCGACAGTATCAAAAGCTTTTGGTGCAGTTCCAAAAATGTTGAATCCACGCCTTCAAGAAAAGAACACATACGATCCAATCTAGCCCGAACTTGGCTCATCATTTGCCTATTATTGCACCATGTAAATGGATTGCCACTCTATCTATCCGCAATTAAGGATGAAATTGTTGAAGTTGGCCATGGAATTAGCATTTGGGAGGTTGCCTCGTATGTGTTGTGACTGGCCCTTTTGGTGAATGTGCTTTTCGGACCAACACGAAGTACAAATGTTTAGGACCATTTCCGATGTCATTCATTCAAGATGATGGCTGGTTTTCCAAATTGGATCGACCCCACAATAAATGACGGAGAAAAAGGCGGGGTAGGGGTAGGAACAGAGAAAGTTACCTGGGCTAAAGATTTTGCACTACCATAGAGGGTCGAGGCCGCCCAGGCCACACTGCCACTAGGCAGAGAAGATGTCATATAGGAGAAGGAGAGGATTTCACGAAGAAAGGGGTGCTGAGCTAAAATAGCAAAAAAGGTCAAAATGCCAACGGCGCTTTTATAACAATTGAGCTCACAACACTGTCAATTTGACCTATTTTACAGGATAGATCGACCTCAGCCCAGAAATCCAAATATAACTCACTGATAAGATTTAGGCTTGAATAATTTTTAAAACATTTTGATATCTTTCAAATAGAAAATCTAACAATAGAAATTACTGTTGTTCCAAAGGATGTTGTTCCCAATCTACATATTTTTTACTTAGATGGGTAAAAAACAACTCTTTGAACCATTTTATCAAACAGGTGTACACAATAATATATAAATATATGAAAATGTTTCTAGGAGACATTTCATCAAACAATAAGGTTGCAATATGATGAGAACAAATATACAAAACAAATCTAAAAATGTGGACTCCAATATCAAACATATTACACTATTCTAGAATCAGAGGCTAAGAAAGTCTATAAGGTTGTTCTTTTTACAGAGAAGTCACGGAGAAAAATCCTTCTGTGGGATCGACAAATAGTGATCGAGAAATCGTAGACAGAAATTAGATGGCGGATGATGCATTTGAAGCAGAGGTGGGAATAAAATAATGAATAAAAAATATAATCAAACAATTATTCCATACCTTATTGAAAGTCGGAGAGATACTTGAGTCGGCAGGCCAGTGGCCGGCGTCGGATGGTCGGGCCGCCGGGAGTCGGCGCGAGAGGAGATAGATAGTTGGGCGAGATGAGTTAGAGAAAGAGAGAAGATACGAAAGAGGGGATCGTGGGTGGTAGTTAGGTTAATTTAGATTAATTTAAAGTTACTGTTAGGGTGTACCTTTAAATCTACCCACCAAATCTTTGAGTTCACCCAAGCTGAAACACTTTGATTATATTGAATCATACGATAGAGATTGTTTATCGTCCCAATCTTTCATAAGATGGATCTTGAGAATATGATCGTACTATCCGACAGCCATTTTTTTATTTCATGTGATACACACCTAAAAAAGGGACGTTAAAATCAATTTTGAACGTGCACGTGATGTTAAGGTCATTTTTCTGATATGTGTGGCACCAGAAATAAAGCACAAACCGTATAATGGAAGGTGCATGATCTCAAGATCCATTGTGTGAAAGATTGGGAGGATAAACGATTTACATCATCTGATTCTACCAAGTCGATGTGTTTTAGTGTGGGTGAACTTAAAGATTTGGTGGGTGGATTTAAAGTTACTCTTATGTTTATTATTATTTTTATTTTTTTTGAGAAATACTCTTAGATTTAATTGGGTACTTTTAGTGGCACCTATAAACTCTTGTTGGGCACCTACGCCATAATCAATGATGATCGCTTTAAATCTAAAGATGGAGATCGTCTTCGCTCCAATCTTCCACACAAGGGATCTCCAATCAATGAACATATCATCTAATGGTCAGTTTTCGATTCCAAATGGAACAGATCCTGAAAATGTGGTCCTAAAGTCACTTTTGCGCATGATGTGTGCCATGTAATTTTAAGGCCACTTTTTGGGATATGTGACATGTGGAATCTAAAATTGATGTATGATAGTACGTTCATGGGATCAAGATATCTTATGTGGAAAATTGGAGCGAAACCCGATCTCCATCCTCTGATTTAAAGCAATCAATGATGTTGGGTTCTATTAAAGATACCCATTTTTTAATGAGTGCAATCCACGCATCGAATCTTCGTGAGCACCCACACTGAAATGCATTGATTGCATTTAATTAGATGATGTAGATTGTTTATTGTCCTAATCTTTTTTAAGATGGATTTTGATATTATGAGCATGTCATCCGACAGTCAATGTTTGACATCACGGGGCACATATCCCAGAAAGGGTGAAAAACCACGAACTGGCACTCATTATGCCCAAACCTGATTTTAAGGTCAAATTTTTGGGATGTGTGATGGTTGAAATAAAAAAAATGAACCGTCTGATTGTATGTGCTCATGATATGAAAATCCATTGCGAAAAAAATTATAACAAAAAATGATCTCCATAGTCAGATTCAATGCATGTAAGTGGGTGAACTCAAATTTCATGGGTGAATTTAAAGTAGGGTTGTTAATGGGTCAGTCCATGGCCCGATCCCGTACCCCGGGTCACCAAGGGGTCAGCTCAAGCCCAGCCATAGGGCGGGCAAACTTAACCCGAGCTCGGCATATAAAAGGCAGGCCGAGCTGAGCAAGATTGTGGGATATTCTTCTCATTTAAAATTATTTTCTATGTATATACGTACTCTTTTTTTAAAAAAAAAATTAATTATAAATTTAGTTTTGATATAAGCTATTTATTAACCCTATTATATATTAGGAATTAAACTTTATATATACCCTATTATTTTATATGTATATGCTGTAGGCAGTTGATTTGTTTATCATTGTTGTTTTAATTTAAACGACGGACCTAGAACGTCAAGATTTTACCGACTGATTTTGGTCGTCGTTTATCCTGCCCCACTAATATAGTTTTTTTCGCATTTTCACGTAGTGTGTGTGTAATTTGAGTTTGATAAATAATTACTATAATGAATAATCATCACATCGGGGATTTTCGTGGAGTACCTTATACTCATTTCAATGGATTTTGACGGGTGGATTACCGATGTGAAGAGGTGTGGATGTTTACGTAGGTACCATTGTGGGCCAAATGGTCCTATTTGACCAATTGCATTTGATATGAAGTCCTATTGTATTACAATTATCTTATGGGTATGTAATATGGAACACTTTGTACATGGGATGCTTTGTATATATTTTTCGGTGGATTGGGAATGGATTTACGTGCAGGTGGTGAATGTGTTAAGAAAGAGTTACATTTTTCGTACAGGTGGTTGTGTGGATATGCGTGTGTGCATAGAAGGTATGAACAACTAAGTTTTTACTCAGGGTACCTTTAGGGCATTTTCGAGGATGAAAATTTCTTTAAGTTGAGGAGATTGTGATAACCCTAGTTTAGAAGACGCTGAATCTTGATGAGGACACCCAAATGGGGAGTGCTGAGAGATAGTTGCGAACCTTGGATCGAGTTTGAGATCATTGTAGAAAAACAAGTTAGATATTTCAAATTTTGGATGATTATAACTTTTGAATATTGATAACTTTTACATGTACATGGTTTTGGATTAAAATATAAATATGTGAATGGTTAAAATTTTCAATATGGCCAGTCTTAGATAATTTTAAATAATGGAATGTAAAGGACTTTGGGTCATTTTTATGTGTGATTAGACTTTTGTGTGTGCGATTAATTTTAGACATACTTCCTTGATTAGCATGTTTAGACATACTTCCTTGATCAGCATGTCAATTTTCAAGGATGAAAATTCTTTAAAGAGGGAAGAATGTAACATCCCTAAATTTTGGCCCCGCATGCACGGACTGAGTGCGGGTACCTGGGACGACACCCTGTGTGAGTATGCAACCTGAAGTCAAAATTATTGGAAAACAGAAGTCTATTAATGATAAAAACTAATTGATCTTGTTGGGCCGATGATTTAGGCCAACTATATTGGGCTGACTATTTGGGCCGACGGCTGGACCGACTTTGGGGCCTTAGTTGACGTGAAGAAAAACGTGTGTATGTACGCTTCACACCAGAGCCAAAACAATCTTAAGTGAAAAAGATAACACACTAAGTGTGTGTATGTGCTTCACACAAAAGGGTTAAGTGGATAGGAACTAACACCCAAAGAGTGTGTATGTGTTTTGCAAGGGAATTAAACCCTTCTAAGATAAAGGGCATAACTTCCTTTAGAAGCTGGTAACCGATTATAAAGTTGAGGGATTTGAGTTCTAGAGAAGGAAAGAGAGAGAGAGAGAGCTTGGAGAAAGAACAGAAAGGAAGAGAAAGAAAGAGGGTGAGCTGTGAATAAACTATGTGTGGTGTGTAAGGTTTAAGCTGTGCATGAGGTTATGGTTTGAGGATCGAAGAGAATCCCCAAATTCAATCTTTGATGTCCTAGCGTGAGCTTGTGGAATCGGTGAATTCGTTTGAAACCTTCTTCGATAAATTACTTCAAACATTGCGATCGATCACGATAAGGTAAGATATGAATGATTGTGTTAGTTTTGTAAAATTATGGTTGAATTTAGAAAGTAAGATAAAGATTTGGGAGAAAATTTGGTTTGGAATGATAAAAAAAGCAAGTAATTGAAGAAATCTGTCAAATTCGATCGATCGAAATTGGATCGATCGATTTTGACTTGTGAAGGTGAAATATGATTTTTAAAGAGTTTCGATTGATCGAAATGAAGCTTGATCGATCAAAATGAAACTTGATCGATCGAAATGAAACTCGATCGATCAAAATGAAATTTGATCGATCGAATTTGACAGAGCTTTCCGAAACTGCTTCGGTATTTTAGCCATAATGTTTTACCCCGAACTCAGAATCATATGATTATTAAAACGTTGAAAAGAAGACAACGAACTCTACAATTTTTATGAATTGACTAACTTGTGAATCCAAATATTTAAAGGTTTGAATTTTGTGGAAAGTTGTGTCAATTTCTAAGTTAGCACGAATTTACCTATTTCAGCCTCAATTTTGAGAAATCATATAAATACACTAAATTATTAGTAATTAAAATTAGTTATTAATACATCATTATATGTATAATATAGATTGAGAGTGAGAAGCTGTCGATAAGGACTTTGGTGTCGCTTGAATGGCTTCGAGCTTAAGGTAGGGAAAACTCCATAACATGTGCAATTAATTATAATTAACATGAATTTTGTGATGTCATAAAATATGTGTACTTTGTGAAACTTGTCATTTACTTAGCGTGAATTTCTTCCATGATTTCAAACATAAAATGTGTGTGTGTGTTTGTGCACTCAGATTTGTATATATGTGCGCGAAATCAACTATGTGCTTGCGTGACTTCAGAAAAATGTGAGTAAATATATATATGAGCTTTAAAACTTCAAATCTATTTATAAAATATCACTTTTCACGGTGATAAATTATAAGTTAATTGTACACTTTGATTTAAGGTTATGAGTGTACCCAATCGACATGGCGGGATATTCGTGACCGATACGGCAGGATAATCGTGACCGGTACAGCGGGATATCCGTACAAATTGTACTTCGGTACAGCGGGATATCCATTCTTTGATTTTCAATCAGTGAAAATACTTTCTTCGACACAAGTCACTTATTTCGAAGGGACTTGGGCATCATACAAATGGTTCATGCGAATGAAAATGGTGGGTATTCCCATCGGGGGCTCGATGCTATATTGCTCGAGTACTATTTAAGTGATCAATTTAAGTTATTCATTTCTTATGAGAATAAGTTTTTGGAATCATGTGTTGAACTTTGAAAATTCGTATTTGATATCAGTTTTGTTTCAAGTCGATTTTCCTTAAATTGTGCATCTTTATTTGAAAAGCATGTTTGAATTATGTCATAAGATATATATGTGATGTGATAATATGCATGTTATTGATGTTTTTTCTATTGAGCTTAAATGTAGCTCATCCTCGACTATACGTCACAGGTACAGGTGTAGATTAGGACTTGACTATGGAGAAAGGCGTAGGATCTCCCGTTTGAGGAATTATACCTTAGGTGAAGATTTGGACTGGTTATGTGTTGGGTTTGTATGGTGAATTTTCGGGATCTCTTGGATTTAGGACTTGGTATGTTCAGGGATCGGCCTTAGCGTCAATCCGACGGTCCGAGTTTCGCGATTAGAAATTTGGACTGTCACAGAAGGGTACTCTAGTATTTTCATGTTCACACTCTATTTTTGGGAACTTCAAAATTAGTGTCAAAAAAATTCTCCCATAGTCCCTATTAGCTAATATCTCCTACTATTATTTATGTGATTGCCCATGGTGCATGTAATAAGTAATGTGGATTAATAGAACTCAAGCGGCCTAAAAACCACACTAATTGGGGGGGGTGGGGGAGAAGGTTTGAACGTAATATATATGCAATCTAATATTAATAATATATACCATCAATGATTTGGTCTCCACAACTGATGGTTCCACTATTAAGATTGTTGATTGTCATGAGTCATACGACGAAGATCCTATTTTGGCCCAATCTTTCACATAGTAGATCCTGAGATCATGCCCACCTATCAGGCGGTCAGATATTGATTTCATGTAGCAGACATCCCCATAAGTGATCGGAGAACTTTCTCATAGTAGGCCATGGTCAATATCACTTTTGGGATGTGTGTCCCATGGAATCAATATATGACCGCTTTAATGATTGTGATCTCAAGGTTATTGGGTGAAGGATTGGGACAAAAAATGAAGGGTTTTTAGCATATACCCCCCCTGAGATATGCCGATATTATATCAAACCCCTGAGTTATGGGTATTTATTCTGCAACCCTTACTTTCATATACCCCCTTTCTATTAACTAGATGTTAGTTTATGGACGGAAGGACTATTTTGCCCTTAATGAAACTAATATTCTAAAAATACCACCATTTTAAAAGGGTCTCCATTCATCTATATTTGCAAGTCATGCCATTAAAGTTTACCATCATTTTAAAAGGCCCTTCATTCGCCTTTATTTACAAGTCATGCCATTATAGTTTACCACAATTCTAAAAGGAGTACCTTTAAATCCAACCACAAAATTTTTGAGTTCACCCACGCTGAAACACATCTATTGTTTTGAATCAGACGATGGAGATTGTTTATCATCTCAATTTTTCATGAGATCGATCTTTAGATCATGGGTGTACCATTAGATGGTCGCTTTTTTATTTCATGTGGTACACACCCATAAAAGTGACCTTAAAATCAATTTTAAGCATGCAGGTAATGTTAAGGTCACTTTTCTTAGATGTGTGCCACATGAAATAAAACACTGACCGTCTAATGGTACGCCGATAATCTCAAGATTCATCGTGTGAAATCTCCATCGTTTGGTTCAATTCAATCAACGTGTTTCAGCGTGGGTGAACTCAAAGATTCGATGGGTGGATTTAAAGGTACTCTTCTAAAAGGTCATTTATTCACCCATCAGATTCAAGACCCATCAGATGGGTGAATTCTCCATCAAAGTATGCCAACATTTGGATGAATACTCAACCAATGGAGGATTTATGGCAAACGATACAATTATTCTTGTAAAAAACACCTTTAATCTATCCACTCAAAATACCTGACCCTCCAGTTTGTTATATGATTTAAGACTCATCAAATGAAAGACCGATTGGTATTGGCCGATACTTACCAATATAATTTTTTTCTACATATTTTTAAAAAAAGATCGATTTGGTATTGGTGATACCGTATCCATATCAGCCGATACGTATCGGTGCAAGATGGACCAATACCTGATACTGATACTAATACCCCGAGTGAAGAATCCGAACCTAGATGCTTCTTGTATCTGGCCTTGCATTGCGGACAAGATTGGTTCCCGTCTTTCAGGATTAGCCAAACTTTGATGCTTCTTGTATTTGGTTTGGCTAATTTGATCTGGTATTGATCTTTCAGGATTAGCCAAACTCATCAATATCAATATCAGGTATTGATCCATCTTGCGCTTATACATATCGGTTGATATGGAAACGGTACCACCAATACTAAATTAGTCTTTTTCAAAAAACTTGTAGAAAAAAATAGTATCGATCAGTATCGGTCAACACAAAGATAAAAAATTGTATCGGTAAGTATCGGCCAATACTAATCGATCTTTCATCTGATGGGTCTTGAATCATATAGCAAATTGGAGGGTCGGGTATTTTGTGTGGATAGATTGAAGGTTTTCTTTACAAGAATAATTGCATCGTTTACCATAAATCCTCTATTTGTTGAGTATTCGTCCAAACATTGACATGCTTTAATGGGGGAATCACCCATCTGATGGGTGAATGAAGGGCCTTTTAGAAGAGTATCTTTAAATCCACCCACCGAATCTTTGAGTTCACCCATGCTGAAACAAGTTGATTGAATTGAATCGAACGATGGAGATCATTTATCCTCCCAATCTTTCAAGAGAGCGATCTTTAGATCATGGGTGTGCCATCAGACGGTCGGTTTTTGTTTTTATATGACACACAACTAAGAAAAGTGACCTTAACATCACGTGCATGCTTAAAATTGACTTAAAGGTCACTTTTATGGGTGTGTATCACATGAAATAAAAAATCGACCATCTAATGGTACACCCATGATCTAAAGATCAATCTCATAAAAGATTGGGATGATAAATAATCTCCATTGTCTAATTCAATGTAGTCGATGTGTTTCAACGTGGGTGGATTTAAAGGTACTCCTTTTAGAACGGTGGTAAACTATAATGGCATGACTTGTAAATAAAGGTGAATGAAGGGCCTTTTAAAATGGTGGTAAGCTTTAATGACATGACTTATAAATAAAGGTGAATGAAGGGCCTTTTAGAATGGTGGTAAGCTTTAATGGCATGACTTGTAAATATAGATGAATGAAGGGCCTTTTAGAATGGTGGTAAGCTTTAATGGCATGACTTGTAAATATAGATGAATGAAGGGCCTTTTAGAATGGTGGTATTTTTAGAATATTGGTTTCATTAAGGGCAAAACAGTCTTTTAGGCAATAAACTCATGGTAAGGGGAAACACAAAAGTAAGAGCGGCAAAATAAATACCCATAACTCAGGGGGTTTGATGCAATATCGGCACATCTCGGGGGGCATATGCAAAAACCCCAAAAATAAACAAGCTATGTACAGAAACGTAGTGTATGCCTCTTTGATAATTTTGAGGGAGGTTTGTGAATTTGACTGAGATATGTGCCACGTGGAACTATTATATGTTTCACATGATTTGACACCCATGATCTTAAGATTTATTTTAGTAAAAGATTGGAATTAAAATGATCTAACCATTTAATTTAGTGCAATCAAACGCCATCTAAAATTAAAAGTTTGTTTTTTTTTTGTGTTTTATTTTAAAGAAATTAATAGTTTGTTGGATTTGCATAATAGTCATTACTTAGATGGTTGAATGCTTTGAATTGAATGATGGAGATTGTTTTCCGTCCCAATCTTTTACACAAAAGATCTTTAGATCATGGCACACCTATTAGATGATACACGTTTCAATTTCACGCTGCACACATTAAAGCGATCAAGGAGAAAAGCACTTGTCACTCTTACCAAGCATTAACACATTTTCTTTGTGGACCATAACTTTCTTCTCCGTAAGAAAATCTTGGCTACACCCTTGTCAAGGACTAATTGGATTGACAAAGGACATAACCCAACAGGGTCCACACTTTTACTATTTACTTAATATGGTCTCAGACATGGTGTCAAAAATTGGCTGATACCGATACGTATCGGTTTCTCAGCAAACCAATATGTATTAGGTATTGGATACCGTATCGGCCGATATGTATCAGGTATTGGATACCGTATCGACCGATATGCATCAGGTATCAACCAATACGTCTCGGTTTTGGCAGAGACGTAGATTTTTTTTTTTTTAATATTTAAAATAGGCCAATACGTATCGGTCGAGTCGTATCAATCCTCAGTAAACCAATACCCGAGTCCGATACCGATTTGGTTACCTTCGTCTCAAACCCTCTACTTTATCTTTTCTTTTTGAAAATAGATAGAAAAAAGGGTCAAGATATTTGACAACGTGTGAAATTCAATTTAAGTAAAAAGTAGGTTAGACGAAAATGCCCTTAGGTCCCTTATGAGACCAATAAATCAGGTTCGACATGAGACTGAGCGATCAGTTTTATAGTAGACTAATTGATCTCAAAAGAGTTTGATTGATCGGCCTCATACGAGACCAAATGATCATACTCATATGGGACATAAGGGCATTTTCATCTAACCAACTTTTCCGTTGAAGTTAAATTTCATCACATGTCAAATATTTACAAACTTTTGACCTTGATTTAATAATAAAAAAAATAATAATAAATCAATAGAAAGTTAAAGGGCTGAGACCTTATTGAGTAATAATTGAAAGGTTGGGACTCATGTAGTAAATATGAAATAGTTGGAGGCCCTCTCAGAAAAAAATCATTGATAAAAATGTATGGAGAATAGCGTAAAAATCAGTAGTCACTATCCAGTCCATGCAAAGTAGTGACCCATGTAAAGGACTTTAGTTGGATCTAGGGTTGTCAACACAACAGTTGGGTAGGACCAAAATTTTGGTTGCCTATTAGGAAAATGATCGAAACCCGACCCGATGATGCACCAAACCCGACTTAAAAAAGTAACCCTATTTTTTATGAACTTTATATATAAAAATATCGGGTCGGTCATGCCAATGAAAGAGAATTGGGTTAGCTTTGCCAAAGTTTTCATTAATTTGGTTTTAATGAAGAGTTGTACTTCTCCCTCAGTTTGTGGAGAGAGAATGACCTATATACTTTCCTTGGGTCATTGGTCAGCACATAGTAACATTTTTTTATAAGAGTTTTCAATCTCAGACGGCCAACTTTGAAAATGCACTTATATTTTTTAAGGACAAAATATTTGGGGTTTTAGGGTCCCTACATTTGAGTTAGAGGGTTCCAATTTACATGAGTGTAGATCATGGGTTATGTCAATTGCATTACATCCAGGGTTCATTAGCCCCTTTTAGATTTTAGAACTAACAATTAAAAATTGTTTTTTTATCCCTTTATTTTATGGGTCTATGGGTTTTTCACTAAAATTTTTTACTTTTAAAAAATTTTAATCTTTTGACCATAAAATTAATTGTGCAAAAATATAAAATTTTTTAATGGCCGTTGATTGGCCTTATGTATGTTGTCGTGAAAACTCGCTGGACTAGGGGGCTGTGTTGCACCCAAATGACTCCAGTATGGAGTTCATCTCTACAACTCAAGTACAGGGTTTCACTGTTCACATTTGGGTGTGTTTAGATATAGATAAAAAAAGAAAATTCTAGAAGGGAGAAATACGAGCTAATTCATCCTTTGGGTATATTTCTGACTCCAAAAAGTGAGTCTGAAAATCTTTTAACTTCGAAGAGAAAAATTTAAGTGGTACTCTTGGATTTTCATTTTCATAACTCTTAAAGATGAGTATTTGGTGGGATTCTTGCAAAGTGCCAAAAAAAAACTAAGAGGAAACTATTGATCGTTGCAAGCTCAAAATATATGAGAATTCACGTGATTCATAAATATATTTTTCCCAATTTTTATGCAATTGAAGGGAAAACGTGAATTCACTAATTTTCACTAATTTTGTTATTCACAAATAATTGTGCAGCTGTAAGGGAGGAGACGGATCCGAGCACCGTTGGGATACTAATACCCGCTTTTTCTACAAAAAGTTAGTGGAAAGTGAGCGGCCAAAGCGCTAGATGACTGAGAGGTTAGGGTCGACCTGACCGGATAATATATATATATATATATATATATATATATATATATATATATATATATATATATATATGAACAATAGGGTTTTTTGATTGGGATGGGTCTGGTGTCAGGTTGGGCAGGCTTTCTATTCGGGTGCACTATTTAGTTGGTTGGGTCAGGTGCACCATCGCGGCAATCGGGCATGTGCCATTTTTTATTGAGCAGCCAAAATTCTGGCCTAACTAGTAGAGCCTTAGGCAGGGACAAGAGAGCCTAAACTTCCACTCCATATTTAAATAATGTAGCAAAATATACCTACAAAAGTGTATACATATATATATATATATATATATATATATATATATATATATAGAGAGAGAGAGAGAGAGAGAGAGAGAGGAGGATACTCTAGGTGGAGTACCCTCAACGTACTATTAACATCCACATGGAAGTCCACGTGGCAGCCAAAACATATTTGAGGTCTCATGTGGAACAAGGTAGCGTTGTTTAGATTATTTTTGAAAAATAAAAATTTAAAACAACATCTCCACCATGTAATTTTTGGGTCATCAAATCTAGATCCTTAAATCACAGTCAAAATTTGACTTTTAATTTTAAAACTTGATTTTGAATTCAATTTTTAAAAAGATTGATCTATATTGGTTGTTGAAGGTCCATGTGGTAGCAAGACAGTATTTGGTTGGCCACGTGGACCTCTATGTGAATGTTGGAGTACGGTAAGGATACTCCGCCTTGACTACCTTCACCTTTCCCACCAACTGTAACAACTTGAAATTTCATGCGAAAAAATTTAGAATATCGGAGAGTTAATTTCGTGACTTGAGCTTGCAAGACATCTAATCCTAAGTTTGACGGCAACTCTCTTCATAAAACATGAGTCCCTTTTTTTTATATTGATTGATAACTCATATGAAAATAAGAATATCCAAAAGATATGTCTTTTCATAGGAGTAATATTATTTATCACACTGAATAAACATCTAACTATCCATTTAACCATCTACATATATTATCTTGTCTATTTACAATAAAAATATTAACCATGTGTATCGTAATCCTAGTATCATTCATCCATAACAAAGACGAGACAGTAATTGATGTCATCAAAATAGTATCCCTTAATACCCATAAGGAGAATGACATAAATCATATGGGTAGAAATCTTTCGCCCCAGCTTTTGCTTCTTCAGAAAAATATTCTAGATCTTCTTCCTCGGCTTCCTCGTTTTCTGGAAGCTCATGATCAATATGACCCGTGATACAAAGTATCGAGGTAAGCACAAAATATTCACAGTACTTAGTAGAGAGGCATTAATTACCCTTCATGCATTGAAACATTTAACCAATAAGCACGCATCGCATATAATAATTTTTATTCGACTAACATAATAACAATTTTAAGATAAAAAATTTACAATGAAATATAACCATTATTGTGAAAGTAGTTGATTAATAATCATGAAATAGATACTTATGAGAAGTTATACTCATATTATTTTATTCATTATATTCAAGGCTTGAATCTTGCATATTCAATGAAACATGCATATAAACAATTATCTTGTCTTGGTGTCACATGTCTTGAAATTCTTACATGACTTAAATTTAACTTTAAATAATATTTATACATAAATAGGTGTCAGAGCTCTATTACTTATATATACTAATGGAAAGTCCGTCCATTGTCGCTCATGGATAACATTCTTGATTAGTCGTAGCCCCTGCTAAGTGAGGTGGCTCGTGCTTGGTCTGTGTCTTATCTTGTCATGATGAGATCTTTTAAATATCATAAATCATTTATACATAGTATCACTTGCCTTCGTAGCATATAAATAATAATAGTGCTTGCATTGTCTTGACATAAATTCATGTCATGTCTTAGTGTACAAATAATAATAGTCTTTGTCTTGTCTTGCCATAAATTTATGTCATGTCTTTTCTTGTTCTTCCATGTACATTTATTAATATTTTAAAATTCTTTGGACTTATTAAACTCATGACTATTTCGTGTCTTAAATTTATTGCTTAATAAATATATATGGATAACCATAATTCGATAGTATTATCAATCACATCGAACTCGGTGTTATGAGACCATTGCGAAGAAGCTGCTGCCAATAGCGTCCCATACCACCATGGCTTTCACAACTCATGATGGGCCAATGATAAGGATTCAATGTGATTTGTAATAATACCAAATTATGATGAAAGCCTATCTGTCTCGTTATCATATTTTCTTAAATTTTCTATACATTTTTCAACAATCATGTCATGTAATATCTTAACCAATGAAACATAAGTATTAAACACGTACATGTACAAATATAAATATAAATAAATATGCACAATCAAAATGCAAACAAATTTATTTGCATAAAGTAGAAACTGGATACTGCACTGACAAACTTATAAAACATATTTTAAAATTTGATCAAAATAAGTTATATGGAGCTTCTCTCTATTTGTCCATACCCTCAAATCTTTGAATGTTACAAGTTTAAGGAAAAATCAGAAAAAACAAGATTAAAAAATATTAAAAATCATAATTCACTGAAAAAGTCTTGAATTATTTATGCACGATTTGTGAATTATTCGCAAAATTTGATTTTTTTGTAAAGCACATAAATTTTGTATAAATTTACAAATAATTCGTGATTAATTTGTAGCCCCTTAAATTCAGAAATTTTGGTGATTATGGATATAAGATATTCATCTTAATGACACGAGTACTATCATTAATGCTCCAATCTAGACAGCGGATAATTAGTCACAGCAATATATATTTTTTTTAAATGCGACTTATTCATTTCATAAAGAGTACTAATATTATTATTGGAATCTAGATTATCGATTTTTATAATTACGAGTGACTGATCTTATATACTCAATCAAATATTCCCACGTGAAAATTTGTTATTTAATCGTATAATCCATTAAGATAACAAGATCTCACTTTTAGCTATGAGTTAGTATAATGTGACAGCCCAAATTTTTTACCTCAAAACCCGTGCCGCCAGATCGCATATCACAATCTAATACAAAATAAATCTCTATTTC
This sequence comes from Chloranthus sessilifolius, assembly GCA_021018995.1. Lineage (NCBI taxonomy): Eukaryota > Viridiplantae > Streptophyta > Magnoliopsida > Chloranthales > Chloranthaceae > Chloranthus > Chloranthus sessilifolius. Next base: position 22,139,729 of record CM037597.1, on the reverse strand, counting down.
TATACAAAACGTAAAACTAAATGATGGTATTCAAAAGGCATGTATAAAACTGAATTCCATCATTTATACAACTACCCATATACCAGCTCAAAAAGAAATCCAAAATATCCAAAGTTATAACGAGCCCAATCACTAGTCTATGAGTTGGTACAATGTGACAGCCCAGATTTTCTGCCTCAAAACCCGCGCCGCCAGATCACATATCACAATCTAATACAAAATAAATCTCCATTTCTATACAAAACGTAAAACTAAACGAAAGCAACAACCGATGACGACCGACCGTCACCTAAATAGTGGTATTCAAAAGGCATGTACAAAACTGAATTCTATTATTTATACAACTACCCATATACAGAGTTAACAAAGAAACCAAAACATCCAAAGTTATAACAAGCCCAATCACTAGTCTATGGGAAGAAATCCTATGGTGGAAGATCTTTTTCTTCCGGTACGTAATATGAGTCGTTTTTTAATTCTGGGTCCTAATCGAGATCTACACCTGTGACGTATAGTCAGGGTGAGCTAATAGACTAAGCTCACTAGAGAAAATCAATATCAATTTACATTTTATCGTAAGAGGCATAGATTTAATGACTAATCTTTAAAATTAATTAAAAAATACTTAACTATTAAATCGAAATTTCAAAAGAAGTTCATATCAAAACGAAATTTCAATCATCACATTTTCGTATTCAAAACAAAGTTGCAAAGAGTCATGTCAGGAATGGAATACAGAACGGAAATGGTACACATCAATAAGCGAAACTCATCAGTATGAAACACATCAGTAATGGAACATATCAATAACAACACGTCAGTCAATAATGAATCATGAACCTAAGCATCCCATCTTTTGAAAACCGAGTAGCCAATCTTCCAAGAATAAGGTAAAAACCCTGGGGCCTCTACCCCTCTCTAGAGCCTCTACTCCTCTTAGAGTTTAATCGCATAACACATCATTTTGGAAACACATTCAAGGATCAAGACAATGCAATTGCGAAATTTAACAGATTCAGAGTTCACATATCAAGTTCATTTTCCAATCTCATATTCAAATCTTGAAGATTTCAAAATTTCAAATCATGTAATTACGAGCCAAACATGCAAAACATTAAATCATATCAAAGCATCTATAGATAAAATCAAAATATAACTGTGTATTGAAAATTTCCCCACTTTGGACCTTAGCTTTGCAAAGAAGGAAATACGATAGTGTTTATCGGTCAAAATCAATGTTCTCCTCTCTACATTGCACACAATAGTCATACGTCAATCGTCAATAGATCAATCAAAGAAATTCCTCATTTTCTTATGTTCACAACGCGTTGTGATTTTCATGACAGCGAGTTGTGGTACAATGGTAGCAAGTTGTGTGATTTTATTATAGTTATGTTCCATTGTTCACAAGTATGCTATGCTTTCCCGGAGAAGGAAGTTGTGACAAAATGAGTCAGGTGGTTTCAACAGCAAGATCATGGCCGAACGATTATTTTCTTGATAACAAGTTATCTTTTGTTCATAGTGAGCTATGGTCTCACGACATCGAGCTTTGTATATCTATAATTTCTTCTGTTGTGGTATTCACAGCGCGCTGCTGTGTAGTGATAGCAAGTTGTGTATACTTATATTTTATTCTGGTGTGGTGTTTAGAGCGCACTACAGCTTCCCTGACAACGAGCTGTTACCATTCATGGTGAGTTGCTGTATCCTGACAACATACTGCGGGTGGAGAGGTTGTCTTCTTCACGGTGCCACTTTTCATTCTCATGACAGCGACCCATGGGAATTGTCACAACGAGCTTTCATTGGTGGCAGCGGGCTGTGGGTGTTGTCACAACGAGCTGTCATCTAGATTTTCAGAATCGAGATTTCAAGGCGTTCTTGTTTTCGAAAATGGGATCAACCCAACAATCCTTTGATCCTATGATCCATCTTTGACCCAAATTAAACTTTAAGAACTTCTAATTACTTGAATAACTACGATGTTTACCTTTTAGATCGGGCACATGATGTCTCCGATGATTGTACCCAAAAATCGACGCTTCACGCTCTCGCGTTTGTCAGATGGTTGAAACCCACCTCTCTATCGATCGTAGGAAGTTGAAGATCAATCCGTGTGATGCACGACGCAAATTAAAAGCATTCTTGTGTGAATAGGGCGGATCTTGAAAGAGATCGATGGCGTTTAGGTCTCAAATGTATAAGAGGGTTTGGGGGTTCTCTCTTGTTTCTCTTAGTCGTAATCGCCGCAAGACCGACGGTCTCTCACAGTAAATCTAAGATGAAGTTGATTGAGAGGGAGATCAACTCCACAAAGAAGGAGAAGCAAGGGGGAGAGCTTTTTCTCTATCTATTTTCTTTCTCCTCTCTCTTCTCTTTTTCACCTTTGCAAGCAAATGAACAACCCACGTGAGGGCTTTGCTTTTAACTTGGGGGGTGGTTTCGATGTGAAGCGCACATGATAAAACAGTGTGTTAGCTTCTATCCAAGGATCTTAAATGCAAGGTTTTAAGTGTGTGGCATATATCTTGCCAAACACGTACACCTAATGCCAAATACGTACATGTAATCGAGCGTACAAGCGTCCAAAATTTCAGGACGTTACATATAGGGTAACCAACCCAGTCACAGTCAGTTTGTCAACGGGAGTCACTGAATTTGAATCACGTGGCATCATCACTCAATAAAACATAATGCCACGTATATAAAATTTGATTGTTTCTTCCTACCCTTTAGATAGAGTTAGGGTCAAGTGGGATTTCTCGAAACGATCAGCGCCGCGAATAGATGGTTGCACATGATTTATCTATGTGCAGTCTTAACATGCTAACACCCCTTGTTTTGCAAGCAAATTAACAGGGGATAAGCTCCAATTAATTACTCTATCTAATTTAATCTTAAAGTAGTATGAAAGTGCAGATAAAAAAATTCTTAATTATGTGAATATTTTTTTAATAGATTTATTTTTCAAAACCCAAAATATATTACTAATGAACCAGTAACATCATTAAATGTGGGTTGGCACAAGTATGTAAAATGACATATTTAATTTCTCAATTTGCAATCATGAAGAACTTTGTATTGAAAGTTTAGAAGTACACATAAAATGTGTGTACTAAGTAAGAAGATGACAATTTGACTTTTCTGAAACACAATAAACGTGAAATATATATATATTCATTCAAATATTTTAATATATTTTTGTATAGAACCTTAAAATTATATCAGTATGTAGAAAATTAAATCATGAGTTGGAGACCCACATCAATGAACTATAACAATGTGTTTAACTATAAGCCTCTATAGTAAACATATAGGCTCATTTAGGATTTTTAATATATTTCTTGTAAGAATAAGTATTACATATTATAATTTCATTAACCCATATTGCAATTACATACTATCAATAACAAAGACATAGTACACGCATAAAATGTGTATACTAAGTAAGAAAATGCCAATTTAAACTTTTATGAAACACAAATAAACGTGAAATATATTAATTACGAATATCCCATACATAATAGTTACACGAGATAAATGTTAAAAAAGAGGTTGTATATATTTATTGTTATAAATTATCTTAATAAGATATGAAATTACTGAATAAGGTGATAGAAATACTTCATTCCACAAGATATAACTAAAAAATATAAAAATAACTTTTTAATATTGAGGATGGTTTTGACTCTTATATATATATTCATTCAAATATTTTAATATATTTTTGTAATAAAGACATATGTATATATATTCAAACTATTAATAACAAAGACATAGTATACACATAAAATGCGCGTACTAAGTAAGAAGATGTCAATTTGAATTTTTTTGAAACACAAATAAACATGAAATATATTAATTACGAATATCCCATACATAATAGTTACACGAGATAAATGTTAAAAAAAAAAAGTTGTATATATTTAATGTTATAAATCATGTCAATAAGATATGAAATTACTGAATAAGGTGATAAAAATACTTTATTCCACAAGATATAACTAAAAAATATAAAAATAACTTTTTAATACTGAGGATGGTTTTGGCATTTTAAAAGTTGGCCAACCAAAAATCTGAGAACACCAATTCTTTTATATAGTAAGTATATATATAATATTTTAATATGTTTTGTATAAAACCTTAAAATTATATCAATATGTAGAAAATTATATCAGTATGTATAAAAAAAGTCATTGATCTGGTTCATAAAAATATGTAGATGAAAATTGATCATTTTCACTATAAACCTATTAGTAGCTTAACTCAATTGTAAAAAGTCTATAAAATAATAGTAAATTATTTAAACTACAAACAGTTTCAATAGTCAAAAGAAGACTATAAGCAATAGCTAATTAATCAAATAAAAGCAAATATAAGGTGTGACAGCCCGTTTTCGACACCCCGAAACTCGTGCCATCAGCACGATCCTCCAGATCGTGCCCCATGAATATGTACGAAACATTGGTATAACAAGTAATAATAAAGAAATAAAGCAAATAATTACAAAAAGTGAAAAAAGTTATTGTGCCCAACTGGCACATACAAAAGACAGTTCTACTTTCATGCCACTGCATGAACAGAGAACCGATCCGAACCATCGATGATAAATAGATCACCCCAGATGATTCGCCAAAAGAAATAAATCAATTTAATTATATTGTTTATAAAAAATAAAGGCTTGACATACCAAGCCGTACAATCTACTTTCAAAACTACTCTCTGTCAAAGTACACAGCAGAGTTTCCTAGAAGAAGTCCTTGGGAGGAGGCTCCAACTCGTCTCTAGACACGTAATCCGAATTACCCGGATCTACGTTTCCCGAAGCCTCAGCCGCTGCTAACAATGGACATGTGACGTATAGTCTAAAGGGTGAGCTACATCCTATCTCAATAGGGAACAACACAATGAACATATAAATCAAAATCTCACATATATTCCATGATATTCTAAGCATGATATGTCTATGCATTTGCTAGAAAATAGTTTAAAAGATGGTGATTTGCATTCAAGTTACTGGTAATTTGTATGTCTTACTTTACTGTTGATTTATCATGAATGACACTAAATAGGCCTAAAGCAAAATTTAAATCTTCAACTTAAGTAATCCCCGAATAATATAGCATCGAGCCCCGATGGAATACCCACCATCGTCGCCTAAATAAACAGTTGTTATATGTATTCCTTGAGAATACTACCCAAGCCCCTTTCTCAATAGGTGGCAGAATTAAATCTCATCTCAACATCCCTGGGATGTGCTTACTGTGTACGGATAGACCTCCGCACTGGTATACGGATTGGCCGCCGTACCGGTCACGGATATCTTGCCGCGTCAGTCGTGGGTATCCCGCCACATCGATGGGATATTCTAATCAAATCTCAAATAATAAAAATAACATGTGTTTTACATATAGTTGTTCACCGTGTAAGGTGCTATCTTATATACTTGTATTTTTGCAATGTTCCCCCCCTCCCCAAGAAAACGTGCAGTCACTACCACCATAATCAACTCTCTTCAAACTCCAATAAAATGACAATAGATAATGCACTATTCTTATTTAAGATGTTGGTGTTACATTACAACCCATCACATGACACATTTAAAATTCGATGTAGGAATATAGAGTACCTATCAAGTATCAATCAAGTACCAACAAACATCCAGAAGGAGAAAGTAATTAATGTGCCAAAATTCGATCTTTAAGAATAAGAAAAACCAAGTAGGAGTGATTTATACCATCCAACAACGACACTTTATTATGGACCCTACAACAAAAGTGAACAATTGTTTATATTAAAGGACTATGATCAAATGGTTGAAACCCTCTAATAGTCCTAGTTTCTAGGCCGAGTTTAATTTGAATGAGACCTGCCTTTTTGGACGACTTTGATTGGTAAAATAAATTTGCTACATGGCGTTAAAAGTGGGATAATGAGAGTATTAGCTCAACTAGATAGTGAGGGAGTTAATTTAAAATAAAATAATAGCTCCAATGGAGTCGTATCTAGTAATAAAAGATGTTGCTTAATGTTAATAATTCAATTGGCAATACAACATGATACTAAGACCTTATTCGAAAATCACACTGATTAAACAATCTAGGTCATCAATTCATCTTATGCATAGACCATATGGAAAAGGATTGAATCAGAGCACCATTTTCAGGTCTTGAGAAACAATACACCTGACATCTTAAAAAGTATAGATTAGTGGTAGTCTAGGGAATCTAAAAAAGGGCACACCAAGAGTTATCATCTAACAATGATGCACCTCATAAATTGAAAACTAGACTCTATGTATCATTATTGAGAAAAGTCTGCATCTCAATTTAGTATATTAACATAAATGACATAAAAGTGGATCAACCTAAGCATTTTAATGTTTTTTTAATTATTTTTTGGTGAAATTTTAATGCTAATTTGGTATTGCTTGAACCTGCAACTGAATTTCTTTTAAAAAATCAATAATAAGAATTTGACTAATTCAAAGTACCTTTATCACACTACAAACTCAGATGACCAAAAGATCCTAATAACTAAAAAATCAAACAAATTGTAAAGAGACATGAGCTCCACTATATTTTTCCTACATTTATGCGTGCCACATGATTTTTGGATTATTGTTAGGAATCTGTTTTATGGGAAAATAAAAATTGGTTATATGATGACATGCCCATGATCTCAAGAATAGTTGTGTACAAGATTGGAACAAAAAAAAAGAGAAAAGAAAAAAAGAGCATAATTTGTGGATTCTTACAAGCTCAAAATATATACGATTTATAAATCTAAATCTACCATTTTTTCCAATTTTTATGCAAACAAGTGTAAAACCTGAATTTACTATTTTGCCTACTCATAAATAATTGTGCAGGTGTAAGAGACTTAGTCATTTGAAAGGGAGGAGACTGATATGAGCACTGCCGGGTTCCTAATACCAACTTTCCTAAAAAAAATTAGCATTAGGTAAGCGGCCAAAGCGTAAGATGTTGCTTAATGTTAACAATTCAAATGGCAATAAAGCATGTTGCTAAGACATTATTTTAAAGTCACGCAAATTAAATGATCTGGGCCACCAATCCGTCTGATGCATATACCATATGGCAGAGGATTGAAACAAAGCACGATTTCAGGTCTTTAAGAAACAATACACTTGGCATCCTAAAAAGTTCAAATTAGTGGTAGTCTAGGAAATCTAAAGAAGGACACACCAAAAGTGATCGTCTAATAATGATGCACCTCGAAATTGATAAACCATATTTTCAGCAACATCATTTAAAAAAGTTTCAATCTAGTATATAAGCATAAATGGCATAAAAGGGGATTGACCCAAACATTTTAATGTTAACTTACGATCTTGCATTCTCTGTGTAATATTTTAATACTAATTTAATGTTGATTGAACCTGAAAACCTCAGTTTAAAAAATAAAAAAATAAAAAAATTAAAGAATTTGATTGATACAACATCCCTTTGGTTAGCCCATTTTCAATCGCTATGATGATGCAGTTTTTCTGTAAATTTTTGTTAAACAAAAATAAATTTTGTAGAGAAAGAAGGCTAAAAATTTTCAAGTTGGATTCAAACAAAAAAATCCGGCTGAAGCCTATTACAAGTTCAATCTCAAAGTGATCCAGGGGTTCATACAACATTCAACTATCCAGGTGATTTGTAAAGAAATCCCTATATATGTTAATTTCTTTATGTTTTTTGAATGTAGTATGAATAACCAGTTTTTTGGAGTAAAAAGTAATTGCAGCCAACGTTATAAAAAAAATAAAAAATAATCAGTTTAGGAATATAGCATGAATAATCATTTTTTTAATATATATTAAGCAGATCCCAGGCCGATACATATCAAACAAACCGGCCAACCTATAGGCACATATTTATATTTATATTAATAAATAAAAATTACATATAAGACATACTTGGTATTTTTTTGGCTCATATCCGATACATATCGGCCAATATGAGCTGTATGGAAGAGTATGACCTAATATGCATAGGCCTCATCCAATATGATATATACCCCCATTTTGAAAAGGGAGAAAATGTGGGTCAACAAGGTCAAAATATTGGATCTACATGTGGTCATATTTGGTCCATATCGGATGTAAATGTAATATCAGAAATGCCCCTTGGGCAATTTTTTTATATTATTCAAAAATTTAAGATAAAAAAGGCAGTTACTATGATATCGGCTGGTTCCCCCGATACGTATCCGATTTATAAATCCTTGCAAGTCGCTCTTTTAGTTATATGTTACCGACACAGCCTTTATCTTCGAGTATACAAGGGATTCCGCTTTAAGTAGACGATCGTCGAGTACAATTTACATCTAACAAAAAGAACGACTTGCTTCTCTTGATTCTTTCCTTCTTCTCCAATCCCCAGGTAGGTTTCAATTATTTCTTTTTTACGTCGTCTTCTTCAGCAAAGCACCATTAAGTTAGGGTTTTGCATGTAGATTTTCTTGTATTATCAGCTGAATTCTCTCTCTCTTTTAAAGATCAGATTAGGGTTTCAATTATTTATTTTGTTCGTAGTCTTAATCCTTAAAGGACCACCAGATTAGGGTTTTACATCTAATTTTTCTTGAATTATCAGCTGAATTATTATTTTTTGAGTTGTATATATGATTTAGCAGGTAGAGGATGTGGGCCGCATCATGTCTTGCCTCGTGCTGCGCGGCGTGCGCCTGCGAGGCTTGCCGGTCGGTGGTCGGAGGGATCAGCCGCCGTTCCGCTAGGATCGCTTACTGTGGTCTTTTTGCATTGTCTCTGATCGTCTCATGGATTCTTAGAGAGGTTGCTGCTCCTCTCATGGAGAAATTGCCATGTAATTCTTCCGATACTTCTTTTATTTATTTATTTTTGTAATTTTCCCAATGCCTGCTCTCTTGTTTTTTGATATTTGTTTATTTGTCTCTTCGTTTTGTATTTTGAACTAGTATTGTGGCGGTTTTTTTAATTTTATTTTGTGTTTATAGCCTTTTGTTATTTGTTTCTGTTTTAATTATTTGATCTGCTCGTTGTGTATTTTGAACAGTTAATGTATGTGTTTGTGTGTGTTTTCTTTGGTTGGATTATATTTTATCTGCCTTGCTACATCAAAAGCACCTAGGCGTTAATGGAGCAGAAAGTTAAGCCCTTATTGCCTTGAAGTCGTAACAGATCACACTGCGTGCTGTAGCGGGCTTCTGCGGCTGCCCACCACGTGGCATTTTTCACTCTAGTACCTGAGTTGAACTCGAGGTGTGGTGCTGACTCTGATACCATATTTTATGGACCTAACCAAATACATCAGAAGCACCTAGGCATTTATAGAGTGGAACATTAACCCTTATTACTTTGGACTTTGGGGTCGTAAGTGCAGTCTTTGCAAAATTTGAGACATTTGCATCTTAGACATGGGATGAGTTCAAAATGCAGGTTTTTTTTTAGAATAAATTCTTTTTGAGAAGTGAAGTAAGATACTCTGGACCAGTGGAGTGCTATTAAATGAATATTGGATATTGGATTGGTGTCCGGTTTATAGATGGGATAAGGCTGTGATGGTGGTGATGACGATGATTGGTGTCTGGTTTAAGATTTCCATGAGAGTTAGCACTATGTTTTTGAGTTTCCTGACTGAGATGTAGATGGGAAAGCACTTGGGATTTGTTTGAGTACTATTAAAGCTAGAACTTTTCTAGTAATCTGGTTGCTTTACTAATAAACCACACTTTATGGTAGTTGGCTAGCAAGGTGTTCCCGTTAGGATAACTAATTTATAAGGTCTTTCACTAGTAAATAGTAAAGTTATTAATCTTCCACTAGGACAACTAATTTATAATATCTTCCATATGATCTTCCACTAGGACAATTTATTTATAAAATCTGTCCATGAATTTAATTTAATCAACTACAGGATAACTTACTACTTGTCAACTACTCTTACCCATTTGGCTTTATATATGAATTTAGCTATGTGAATTTATAAATACCTTTATGTTAATTTATGCATGAACCATAATAGCTATTCTTAGTCTAACTGTCCCCCATTGGCTTTATATAAATAAATTTATATAAGAAATAGATGACTAATACAAATATCCGCTAAGATGTGCCAAACAACTTAAACTTTTTCAATTTACTAGTAAAATCAAAGGCTAGCCAAACGAGTTTCATAAAATATTAGTTTACTAGTAAAATAGTTTACTATTTTTATTAATTAATTTATTTTGAATTTACTTCTAAAACACTTCACTATGCAGTGCATAGTACCAATGTTGTCATATGCGATCGCATATGGCATCTGGGAGGTGTGTATGCGAATAGCATATGTGATACAGAAAGTATGTGAATGGCATATGTGATACAGAAAGTATGCCATCACATACAATTGTATGCCATGGCTTATCCGATAGTATGCCATGACATACCTCTCCAACATTATTATTGTTATTATTTTTTGGCTTTTTTGGCTTCCTCAAGCCCTATTAATTGGGGGCTCCTCTTCCTAATGCATACCACAACTCTCAAAGGTATGTTTTGGGTCTTTTTCATTCTCTTGTGCTGTCTACTTTATTTTTGTACTATTTGGACTTATTTTTTATATTTTCCTTTCTAACTTATGAGTTATATACTTTTATTTCTCATTCTAGACACTATAAAATTAATAGAGCACAAAATTAACACAAACATATTACTTTTCAATATGGGGAACTTCGGGAATTTTTTGGGTTTTTTTTTTGAAAAAAATAAAAATAATTTTTTTTGCCATGACACAATTGCATATGTGACCCGCATATGCGATGGGGTTATGCCATCGCATAGGGTCGCATATGCCATTTAACTACATTGGCGCATACATAGATCACGTCATCAAGCTGCCATTGAAACACAAGGAAAAAACTTTTCTAGTAGTTGGTTATTAGGGGGCATCCCGCACCATCATCATGGGAATTTACTCGTGGCAAGAAAATTACGTCAATCCATTGAGATATGACATACTACATGTGAATATCTGAAGCAAGAAATGAGTCCTAATTTAGGATGAGTGATCCTTCTTAGCCAATCCATATAAGATCCTTTTCAAGAGCTAGAGGAAATGTATCTTAGGTACACCAATTAGTTGGTATGAGAGAATTAATTTTGGATCTCCAAGGAAAAATGACCGACTTACCCATTCAAAGCAATTTATGCGTAGAACATTCTTCAACGGAATGTCATTTCTTGGTACGGAGCCCATTACATTTGTCCATCCAACCATAAGGTAGATCAACGACTACTTTGATACCGAAATAATTATATACTTGTGGTAGCTTAAAATAGATCATATAACAATTCTCCGTCTCGGAAAGTATAGAAGAAAGGAGTATGTGCACCGATATCCACATTAAAAGATCCACGCTCTAGCAATCAAATAGCTATACGACTCAACTCTAGCTTACTTTGATCTAGCTGGCTCTTTTAGGATCAAATAAGGAATAATACTCTGAGTCATATAATTATAATGAATATGTTCAACAACATTTATCAAATTTTGAAAGGACTCAAGAAATGGTTTAATCTTTGCCAATCTGGATTAACTAATTTTTCTTTGATAGCACCTGCTCTAGTCGAGATTTTTCATTTTCGAATTGGTTCAACCTCTATTGGGATGTATTATAGAACGAAAATCGGGGTTACTTGCCAAGAACTATGGTTAAACGGTTAAATGAATACATTCTAAGAAGTAGGAAGAAATATTTCCTATCAATCAAATCACTCTTTTGAAAAATATGAGATTTTAAAGTTTTACAAGTAAATCAATAAATTTTTCTACTAGTATTCTACCAATGGGACTTGCTGTATGAACAATGGAAAGAATTTACACTTGACTTTAGGGTTAGGGCTTGTATAGTTGAGGAAGGAGAAGAGGGAGAAAGCGAGAAGATTTGGAAAAAATGGAATGGTCTAATTAGGGTTAGGGAGAACCCCAACTAGCCTTTATACTCAACGAACAATATACAGGATACACACCCAAAATTATTATATGCACACCACTAGTGCCCACCTACTCACACACTCATAATTAACATGCACACCACCCAATACACGCCAATACCCCCCTTAAGCTGGTGCATAGATATCGATCATGCCCAACTTGACAAGAATATCTTGAAGAGAAGAAGGACCAAGGGCTTTCGTAAAAACATTGGCTAGTTGTTGAGAAGACGTGACTTTGGAAGTCTCTATAAGGCCAACTTGAATCTTCTCGCGAATAAAATGAATATCAACCTCATTATGTTTGGTTCGCTCATGAAGAATTGAGTCTATAGCAATATCAATAGCCGCTTGGTTATCACAATGGAGAGGCATAGGAAGAGATGGAGGAAACCAAGCTCAGTAAGCAGAGAGCCCAATCAAAGAAGCTCACAAGTCCCATGGGCCATCGCTCGGTACTCAGATTCAGCGTTGGATGTGGATACAACATCCTGCTTCTTACTTTTCTACACCACAAGGTTGCCACCAAGGAAGGTACAATACCCCGAGGTTGATCGACGATTAGTCGGAGCTCCAACATAATGTGTATTTGTGTAACAACTAAGGTGAAGATGACCAACATCACCATAGAAGAGATCACGACTATGGGAGGGTTTAATGTAACAGAGAATCCGATGAACAACAACCTTATGTGGACCCCTGGGAGCATGCATAAATTGGGCCACCAATGAAACGACAAATGTTGGTAAGGTAGATAAGCCTTCCAACAAGACGCTGATACTCAGAGGGATTAGGTAGAAGATCTCCAACATCAACATGAAGGTAATGTTTAGGATCCAGAGGAGATTTAGCTAGTTTGCATCCAAGCATGTTAGTGTCCTTCAATTGTTCAAGAGAATTATCTTTTCTGGGAGAGAGCAATGATGAGGCATGTGTGATCGGAGCCTAGTAGCATGAAGCTTCTAATTAGTGAGCCGCTTCCGCTTTGGAATCTCGCTTCTGCACCCGCTTTTGACCATAAAATAGTGTACTTTTAAGCTTTTGATGATGCTCTCGTGCTCCCAACCTCCCACACACTTCATGCCGCTTCCAGTAACTAAGGATCGAAGTGACACCTCGTAAAGCCCATGGTGAGAATAACGGTACTGAAGCAGTGGAACCAAGCCCTAGGAGATTGTTTCAATCCATAAATTGATTTGAGAAGCCGACAAACTTTTCCCGAATACTCTCCCTTAAGTTGATAGCCATGAGAGAATGACATATGGATTTCTTCCAAGTTCCCGTGAAGAACTGCGTTCTTTACATCTAGCTGATAGAGTGACCAATGATGATGTGCAGCAAGAGAAATAAGAACACGAGCAGATGTAAGCTTCGCAACGGGGGCAAATGTAGCTATATAGTTCAAGCCAGGAACTTTAGTTAGGGCCAAGGATCAAAATTTTGGTTAAAATTTCGGCCGAAAACCAAAAATTTGGCCGAAATTTTAGGTCCCATACAAATTTGACCGAAATTTCGGTCCAAGTTATCGTTTCCATGGGGACCGAAACCGATAATTTCGGTCATTTTGGCCGAAATTTTGATCCTTGGTTAGGGCTCTCAATGGGCCGGATTAGGGCCGAGCTGGGGTTCAACCTGGCCCTAACCTACCCAGGCCCGGTTCCCAAAAATGTCAGGCCGGCCCTAACCCGGGCTGCGATGTACTCAGCCCAAGCCCGGGCTCTACCGTGCCGGGCCGGGCTTGGGCTTTTTTTCGGCTGTTTTTTTTTTCTAATAAAATTTGGTTGGGCTTGGGCAGTTTTTTTCTAATAAAAGTATGAAGAAGGTTAAAAATTTAATTTAAATAATTATATTAACAGTATAAAGGGTCAGGTACATGCTCTTATTCAAATATTTCATTTTAGTTTGTTGCACAATGGTTATAACGGACAACGGTTAATCTCAGGGCATTTAAGTAAAGGATATATATATATATATATATATATATATATATATATATATATATATATATCCTTTACTTAAATGCCCTGAGATTAACCGTTGTCCGTTATAACTATTGTAATCTCCAAAAGTGCCGGGTGTTAGAACACTCAACCTCAGTTCTAGCCGATTGATCCAAGGTTGCATAGTTTAGCCCGGTCCGGATACCGGGCCGGGTTTGCTTGATCGAAAGTACTACTTTTTCTGGGCCGGGTGCAGGCCAAAATCCGGCCCGACCCATTGAGAGCCCTACCTTGAGTAAACCCCTTTGCAACCAACCATGCCTTATATCTGTCAATTGTACCATCATCACGATATTTCAAAGCAAATACCCATCTACATCCAACTAACATGTGTGTTTGGTGGAGGATCAACTAGTTTCCAGGTCCTATTCCTCTCAAGAGCAGCCATTTCCTCAACCATAGCAGCAGTCCCATAAGGAATTCTTTAGAGCTTCTTTGAAAGAGTGAGGAATGGAGACACTAGAAGCTCTTTCAAGGGCAGCACGATAAGAGTGAGAAATGCCCTGATAAGAGACATACTGAGCAATAAGGTAACGAGTGACACAACTTCTCTTACCCTTACGATGAGGAATAGGAAGATCATGATTATCAATAGTAGATGGAGCAATATTAATAATAACAGGAGAATGCAAAGTAGAAGTGGGGGTAAGTATACCTGAAGGCGCTGACTCCAAGGGAACCCTTGACAATGGTGCAGAAGCATGGGGCACAGTTCTATTGCGACGCTGATATGTGAGACGAATAGGCAATCGATCATCAGGAGTAGGCTTTGTAGGAGAGGGAGTCGGCTCAGTAGGAATACGAGCTTAGTAGGGATCAGAAGAACCAAAGTAGGTACCTTAGAAGTGGACGACTGAGGAGAGAAGTATGGAATATCCTCAAAGAAAGATACATCCATAGTAGTGAATAATTTTCTAGTCTTGGGATCATAACACATGTAACCTTTTGACACACTAGAATATCCCACAAAAATGCATCGAATAGCCTTATCATCTAACTTCTGCCTTTTGATGCGAAGATTATGAACAAAGCAAGTGCATCCAAAGATACGAGGCTCTACAGAAAATAAGGAGACTCCGGGCCGCAAGATTTGCATAGGAGTTTGACCATTCAAAATGTGCTTGGGTGTACGATTTATGAGAAATGTAGCAGTAAGCAAAACCATGGACCATAAAATTTTAGGAACTGGAATGCCACGAAGAAGTGAACGAGTCACTTCCATGAGGTGCCTATTCTTATGCTTCGCAACACCATTTTGTTGAGGAGTATAAGGGCACGTAAATTGGTGTAAGGTCCAAACGGTGTTGAGATGGTTCTGAAATGCTAAAGACGTGTACTCACCACCATTATTAGAGCGAACAACCTTAATGGTCTTCCCAAACTGAGTAAGAATCATGGCAGAAAATATCATGTAGGTATTGAGTACCTCATCTTTAGATTTCAGTAAGTACACCCATGTACATCGAGAATGATCATTAATGAAAGTCACGTAATATCTATAACCCTCAACCGAAGACAATGGAGCAGGTCCCCATACATCACTATGTAGAAGATCAAACAAAGAATCACTAAGAGTAGGATGAGAAATGAAAGAGGATCTGCTATGCTTTGAAAGTTGATAAAAGTCTGACAGTGTAATTTAAAACCAGTAGAGATATTTTTGAATTTTGGAAAAAGAAGACACAAACTATGCAAGTTGGCGTGCCCTAGATGAGCATGCCAACGATCTAAAGTTCTTGTTTATAAGTAACAAAATATTTATAAGTAAATTATAACTTTACTCGTAACCTAATATTTTATGGAACTTGTTTGGTTAATCTTTGATTCTACTAGTTGAGTGCCAAACATGTAAAATTGATATGTTTAAGATAAGTTGTAGCAATAATACACACACACACACACACACACATTCATATATAATGTACATTATATGATACAGGGAAGGTACTCTAATGGAGTTCCTTCACTGTACTCCATGGTCCACGTGGAGCTCCAGTGCACCCAAAACATGTTTTGGGTGCCACGTCGTACAAGGTAGCATTCTTTACATCATTTCTAAAAAGAAAATTCAAAACAAAATCTCCCCAACAATTTGTAGGCTTATGAACATCAAATCACAGTCATTTTCAATTCTGAAATTTAGTTTTAATTCTTTTAAATATTGTTTTAGACAACCTCCCGGAGCCCCACGTGGCCCCAAAGCAGTGTTTTGGGTGCCACGTGGAGCTCCCTATGATCTTGGAGTAATTTTTGTTGGTAGATCTCATATGATCTTGGAGGGACCTATTTTGCGTACACCCCTTTTCCTCATATATATATATATATATATATATATATATATATATATATATATATATAAAATTATAATCAAATTGGTTTAATTTAAGAATACCTATTCATAAATTGGTGTAGAGCTAACTTATATAGCTAATTCATATATAAAGCTAAAAGCTAAATGGGTGAGAGTAACTGTCCACGTGGTAACAAGCCTGTAAATTTCTAAATCTGCTATAACTGGTGTAGAGCTATTCATAAATCGCGGTTCATACATTAATTAATATAGAGGTATTTATAAACTTATATAGCCAAATGGGTGAGAGTAACTCTCCAAGTGGTAACCATCCTTTAGATGAATAGATTATATATATTAGCTATCCAAGTGCAAAATAAAACATTGAGTGGTTCATCATATGTAAAGATTTCTGTATATGTCCTTTTATTACTATTATTATTTAATAGTATAAAGTTTTGTTACTATTATTATTTAATAAATATAAATATTTATTAGCGACTTATTGCCTTACCAGTAAAGCAAAAGTTTTCAGAAATTTTTTTGCGTGAAGTTAAACCCACAGTTTCTTGTAAAATATTTATTTTCAGGCGTGGTGCACCTTTCCAGCCACACGTTATAACAGGTGATTGTACTGATAACTTGACTAGATTACTAGTAAAGTTTTAGCTTTGCTAGTACCCAAACGAGCCCTGAGGAACTTGAATGGGAAACATCTATAAAGGGATTGGAAGAGAGGACCGATAATGATCTTGTAATTGAGCTTAAGGGTAGATGATCCCCCAAAGGGCTATTTGAAATTCAATATTTATGGGAGCTTTATTAATGATGTGTGCCCATCATCTAGCATTGGTGGGCTTAAGAGTAGATGATCCCCAAAAGGGCTATTTGAAATTCAATATTCATGGGAGCATTATTAATGATGTGTGCCCATCATCTAGCATTAGTGGGCTTTGAATGTTATAAATGAAGCCTCACCACTGTTTGGTGGTCTCCTGTTCGGTTTTGAATTTCAAGAGTAAGCGGTTGAGGATGCAAATCAATTTTGTCACTGATTGAAACCCAGCCATTCGCCAAAGAGGCCATCATTCTGGTCAATTTATGATAGGATAATTCTTTCCTTCTACATTATCTTTTGAGCTTTTTGGGTGCTTGGGTTTCTTTGTTCCTCTTTCTTTCATTTCTTCAATTTTCATTTTCTCTATAATAAAAACGTAATTACTAATCCGAACAAAGCCCATTTGGTTTCAAAATTCATTTATGTTAAAGATTTTTTTTTTTTTTCCGCAATTTGTGATTAAAAAATGTGTACCATTTGTATGTTTGTGTGTGCTTCTGATGTTTAGTGAAATTGTGAAAGTAGGGCACATTTTGATTTGTTTATTTACCTTTGGTTACGAAGTTCTCTCTTTGCTTATTCATATACATCCCCCAACATTTCTACTACCTGCAAGTACCCTTAAACAAAATTATACCTCTACAAGACTTGGGAAGGTCCTACTCTATATTTTGTTACAAGTTTTTTTTTGGAGGGTGATTGCAAATAAAATCGTCGTGTAGCCATCTCCAAGACAGGAAATTACAATTTCCTCTAGTAATTTTTTTTTGTGGAATAACTCGAGGGAATGGAAAAGTACCTCTTCTTTCAGTGTTTCATGGCTAGAAAGGCATGGCCTCATTTTCTCATGGATCTTTGCAATGCTATTGGTTTGGAATGGGCATTGTGAATACCAATAATCCATATACTCATTTGTTATTGTTTTGTGGCATTTGGAAACAAAGAAACAATAGAAGCTCATCTTTCACAGCTAATAAAATAATGGCAAGAATCAAACTCATCATCACTTGCATAAAAAAGTAGCGTTAATGAGTAGAAGGGCAACACATCTTGCATAAATAGTAACAAACTCTGGAAGTTAATTTTGAAGGAGGTTCTTTTGGAAAGTTTGTCCTTTCTAGCATCGTCAGATTAGTTAGCAATGGAGATGTTAGGGTGAGATTTAGGTGTACAAGTGTTGGGGATTAGTACGAAACGTTCCTAGGAGCTTGGATGGAATTCCAAATAATATAATTTGTAATTTTTTTGAAAGATTTTAAGTTATATAAAATGATTTTCAGAATTTTTGTTGTTTGATCATTCTTATGATAAAGATTTTCTTTTTTAGGAATCCATCTGTTTGGAAGCGTTTAAGTTCATTGCAGCAAATGCTTGGAGGGCATTCCAAATCATACTGCAAACTCAAGTCAAAACATTTACTCCTGCTACTAATCCCGTCAATATCCCTTCCCCTTTTCCCCCAGTCTTTCATCTGCACACACCCTCTCACTAGACCTCTGCAATTGACATCGTCATGGTCTTCTTTGTGCTGGTCTTTGTTTCTTTCTCCTCCATTAATTTTTCGGGATCCGAATATCCTCTGAAATTTGATGATGCTCATGATGATGACAAAGTTTATTTTTACTGTGGAGGAGAGAGATAAAAGAGGCATTTTAGAAGGGAGAGGAAATAGGAGCCATGTTTGTGATAGGGGCAAGTACCACTAGATTGAGCCCATGTGTTTTAACATTAGAAAATGTTATTTTTATTTTTTCTAGTCCTAGTAAAAAATTTGAAACTCTCGTTTATGGTATTTTTTTGTACTTATAGACAAGTATACTTTTATATCCAAACATCATGTTTTGTAATTCTGCATTTCTCTAAATTTTAAAATCACATTTACAATAGAAAATGTTATTTTTATTTATTCTTGTCCAACTAGAAAAATTAAAACTCACATTTTATTATATGTTTTGTAATTTGAGATAGATAATCTTACATCCAAACAGTATAATATGTGATTTTGCTTTTTTATTTTTTATATAACGAAAAATCATCATTTTTACTTAACATTCAGGCACACCCTAATATAAAACTTACTTGAAACTGTCTTCATATCAGACCTGTATCAATACCTTATACAAACTGTTGGAAACTATGAGGTAGAGTTATTCTTCAAGGCCACCAACACATGATTCTGTGAAGGTTCCGAGACCATGGTGGCTCAGTTTTCTTCTTGATAAAATATTAATTTTATATGTATCGTTCCTGCTCAATCCTCTCATGCGAGGAGAGAGGCGACTGATTCGCAAATTCGCTTGCTAGAGAGGGTATCTGTTTATATTTTCAGTGTATTGAGGATTCTATTCCTCTGAAATTTACTTTTCCTGTATTACTTTGTTTTTGGGCATTACTATTTTTCTCCTTTGTTGTTAGAAATCTTTCATCTACCCAAAAAAAAAAGGAAAAAAATTAGGAAGTTTGCTCAAAAACAGATTAACTATTCTATGATACTGAAATATCATGGACCCATCAATTTTATATACAGTTATAAACTGATCTCTTACTGGTTGCCTATGCAGGGATTAACCATTTTCAACATACTCCTAATCGGGAGTGGTTTGAAACAGATGCAGTGCTGCGGGTTAGCTTGGGGAACTTCTTATTTTTCACATTGCTAGCTGTTCTAATGATTGGAGTCAAGAATCAGAAGGATCCTCGGGACAGTTTGCACCATGGCGGATGGATGATGAAGATTGTTGGCTGGTGTATTTTGGTCATTTTTACATTTTTTCTTCCTAATGGAATCGTCAGCTTCTACGGTGAGTAATTTTTTAAGTATAGTTATTTTTGACACTTGTTCTATAATAGATGTTACATGTATCATGATTCTCCAATTGTTTCCTGCACTTTCTGAGAAATCAGTCCCCTCTCTCTATTTTGTTTACAAGCTTAATAATTTTATATTGTTGTGTCATGCTTGACAGATCTGATCCTTCTACTTAGTGCACAAATTCGTTCTCAAACTAGCATCCATTATGCTAGGAATGGATGGAGACTTATATTTAGAAAGTATCTGGTCCTAAATTACTTCTGCTGATGCAAATAGATTTGGTTTCCTATGCTGGATAACCACATGAGATAAACAATTTCAAATCCTGCCTAAAACTGACATCTGCAAATTTCAAGTCCATGTCAGTCGGCCTTTCATGGATTCAATGACTAGAAAAGTGTTGATGCCTCTGGCACCCCAGTCCCCTTTTTACGCTTCTATTAATCTAATCATCGCCAACATCATAGGTGTAAAAATAGTTCATGAATCCACCCTTGCTGTACTTGCTACATTCTCTTCGAAATCGTATTGCATGTTTAGTAATTTCTTTGTTCAATAATTTTTTTTTTATTGCATTTAATATATTCGTCCATGTTCTCAACTCCCCTTCTCGCTTTATTTATAGTAAAGATATTGGCCTCTTCCAGGGAAGAAGAACACAATACTCGGTCTTGGACACCGTGCATGAAATTTGTTGCTCAGTCTATAAATTATATTTACGTCTCGTATATCTATTCAACGTATTCGTTGCTCTCTCTCTCTCTCTCTCTAACAGGAGGGGAAAAACAATACTGCATGTCGTTGGAGGATTTTTTTTCTGATGTCTCCTAGTGGGCAGGTAATAGGCTGGATTGTCACCTCCCCAGTAGGAGACATTAGAAAAAAATCCTACCGGGCAGGTGACAGGCTGGATTGTCACCTGCCCGGTAGGAGACATCAGAAAAAATCCAACAACGAAATGCAGTATTACTTTTCCCCTTCTGTTATGGAGAGAGAGAGCAACAAATATGTTGAATAGATAAAGGGGCATAATTTATAGACTGAGGCAACATATTTTATGTGCACGGTACTCAAGACCAAGTACTGTGTTCTTCCCTGAAAAAGGCCAAAATCGTTACTATATGTAAAGCAAGAAGGGGGAAGGTGAGACCGCAAGCGAATATATTACTAATTGATTTGTCGAGATCTACACAGAGAAGCTGAGAAAAATTATGGTTGATTAGTATATAATAATGTGAAACATGGTACCTTTTGTTGCTAAATATGAATTGCTTTTAATTCTTGTGGACTTGAACCTCACGCCGTATATTTTTATGATCTATTGTCATGATTAAACGACATTCATATTTATATTATCGCCCATGCTAGTAGGCAATATACCTGGGTTTCATGTTGATTGATATTATGTT
Source organism: Chloranthus sessilifolius (assembly GCA_021018995.1). Classification (NCBI taxonomy): domain Eukaryota; kingdom Viridiplantae; phylum Streptophyta; class Magnoliopsida; order Chloranthales; family Chloranthaceae; genus Chloranthus; species Chloranthus sessilifolius. Next base: position 22,118,409 of record CM037597.1, on the reverse strand, counting down.
TTTTTAAAAAAATTATAAATTCTATATTTCTTTGTGTTATTTTTTCACAAGCATGCTCTGTCATGTAAATTGTAATGCATGGTAAGAGCATTAAAAAGCAAAGAAAGTTATAAGTTAATGTTCTAAGATATGCCTCCTTCATGGTGTGGTTCACATCACGGTTATGTGAGACCCTAGAACATGAAATCAGGTGTACCTTTTTTACGCTATGGTGGTATAGGACGCTTTAGTATTGAGTTCAGGTATGTGGTCATCATATCTTTAGATATAGCATGACTGGCGATTCTATCACAGATGAACCTATCTTCATACGATTGTAGGTAAGAAATTGTTAAGTCATTAAATATGTAATAAGACTGATAAGTGGAGAAGTTATCACGTTTATAGCTAATATATTAGTGTTTTCAAGTTTCATAAGCAGGTAAGTTATATGAATTACGTATATTATGAAAGCAAGCAAGAGTATTGATATCTTTTATTAATTTTATTTTGTGAATACCTGGTTTCAAGCGATGCATTGGCATCCCGCCCTTAAGTTATTAAGTGTCTTAAGCAAAAGGTGATCTCGGTGATTAATATTCTCACCAACTGATAAGGCTCAACAGGCAAATTAATGTTGAGGTATTTTAAGTTATGAAAAGTCCAAGGGTCTCAATTGATTAAGTAAGATTTATAAATGAATGAGAAAGATGCTTGAGAAAGCCAACAGGATTGTGTTCACGCCATGTTACTATGGCTTTATGACTCATATCCATGTTCTCTATGTTATTACGTTCACTTTACTCATATTCTCATGATATATTTGTTTGGCTTCTTATTGAAATCACTATTCCTGTTGACAAAATTTTTCTTGTACTAAATCTTGTCTCCTTAAATTATTATTCATATCTTGTATCAATGAGATTAATCTAGTAGAATATTAAAGGGTGAGCTTATTTCCCTTCCTATTAAGGTTACCCCAAAGCTTACACCCTTATAGATTATTCAGGTCATGATTTAGGTTAATACCGGGAGGAAAATATCAGGTGATGATTTCTATGCTGAGAAACTACCAATGTCGGTGGAAGATGATCTCCCTCCCCGTTAGAGTTAGATCTTAGGATGTTATCTTCATTATTTTTGCTATTTGATTTAGCCCCTTTTTTATTTATATCTTTTAGATTATTAGTTGACGTTTTAATATTTCATTTATTATTTTTGGATGACTTAAGTAGACATAACTATCATGGTTGGATTTCATTTATGCTATCACTGTGAATATTTTTTGCTGATGAGATTCAATTAAATGCAGTTGGTTGGTTGCGGATTAATAATGGTTTCCATGCACGAGATCTATAATTGAGCTTAGTCGTCATCATTATCATCATCATAGTGGTATCCCATCTATTTGGGGTTGGCTTTGTGAGTCCTATTTCTCCACTTGTTTTTGATTAGGGATAAGCTCTTTGTAACTTCGCATTCCTTTATATCCCTTCTCATGGCTTCCATTCAGGTCTTTGCTGGTCTTCTTCTCAACCCTTTGTACAAGGTCTGCTTCTGGCCTCCGATGAACATGTCCAAACCACCTCAAGCGATACTCAATAATTTTTTCCTTTATAGGTGCCACTATCAAATTTTCTCTTATGAACTCATTTCGTATTTTATCCGTTCTTGTTTTTCTGCACATCCGCCTCAGCATAAGCATCTTGGGCACATGTACTCTATCTCTTAAATGAGCTTAGTAAAGTTCCAAAAAAAAGCCCTGAAAATCTATGAGCTTATTTCAAGCACTTCTAAGTTGGTTTGGTTTCACAAACGAAATTCCGACTTTAACCTTAGTTGAGATATCGGGTCGTGAGGAAGAGGTGGCTGCTTTTCCTTCGCTGACCCGACCACCTGTCTGCGTTGTTCTTAGGTTTGGTTTCTGTGTCTGTCTGGTTCAGCTTGTTGCTGTCCAGCAGGTCAGGGATGCTATATCTATTGTTCCTTTTATTTCTTTTAATGCATTCTCATTTAGATAGACTCTATTGAATATCTGTCTCTATTAGCCGGGGGAGTCGGTACCAGTCACGGGAGAAGCAGAGGTAGCACTAGCCGCAGATCCAAACGCAGTTCCAGTCCTTGATTGAGATTCAAAAATGTTCTTGTTCTAGCTTGTTCATCTGGCGTCTGATTTCTTTGATGATATTGGGCATTGTAATAATTTGAACTTTACTTCATGAATTTATACTTATCCTTGTAGTTTGATTATCTGTTGAAGAATAAATCGTTGTTAGATGAACCACCTTCAATGATGGGGGCACACCACCTCCAATGTCTATGGGCTAATAGCTGCGCTATGTACTATGTCGAGTTGTCAGTGGACCACCTATTACCATAGGGGTTTGTTCGGGTTGATTGGTGCTTTCCTAATTCCTGTGCTAATCTCCTATCTATTTGGTGTTCGAGTCTTTTCAAGTGGAGTGGCAAGGTACTATGGAGATTGGTGCCAATTGCCACAGTGTGAAGTATTTTGCAGGAAAGGACCAACATAATATTCAAAGATAAAGGCAGCAATTGATACCTTGAAGTCCTGATCGATGGATCATGCCATAGGTTATGAGCCTTGGTTTCTCCCCTCTTTGCTTCTGCCAGCAGTGGGATCGTAGGACAAACTGGGTTTTGGCGATGGAGGGATTCACTTGGTGTCTCATGTTCCTTGTTTTCCTCCTAAATTTTTGTGACTTTATGTTTGTTTGGGGCTTCCTAGGTATATCACGTAAGAGTTCCCCAGGGAAGTCTGTACTCTGCACTTTCCCTCATTTATTATTATATTCTTTTACTACAATGAATTCATAAGTTGTTGATAGGAGAAGTGAATTCCGATATTAAGCGAAGGTCGTTTCCAAATTTGAGGTGATGGAAGAGGGGCTTGAACCTAGGTAACTAATGAAGACACCCTTTCTTAAAAATTCTGGTGCCTGACATGCATAATGATGGACAGTCAACATGAAGTCTTTTTCATCATATTTGTGATGTTTGTTTTATACTGTTTTTTGTTATATGCCTGTCTGCTATATATATATGTATATATTCTTTTAGTAATATATGTAATGAGTAATTAGATAAGAGGACATCGCACACACACGTGTGTATGTGTGCGATGTAATGAGTAATTAGATAAGAGCACATCGCACACACACGTGTGTATGCGTGCCAAAATGGTTTATTCTCTCCTTGTCTGAGAGTTGTGACTCTATATATTACATAGCCTTTGGTATTAATTAGCTTATAATAGTCGTGGCTCAGTTGAGTTTCATCTTCATAAGTACATATCATCTTATAGGTGGCCGGTGTGTCTTGCAAGAATCCCCTAAAGGATTGGATGTAGACGAAATTTCTGTAGAATTACTTTAGCCAATTCTAGAAAATCAAGGGGTTCCAAACAGTAGGCTGGATGGAAGAGAACAGAATACATAAAGAAGGGTATGGACCTTGTTGAAGGGCTGTATACTTCTGGCCTTTCAATTGGTATTATTTATATTTTATTAAATCCTTCTGACACCATGTTAAAGTTTTTAGGTCCCAAATCATGCTCTGTAATAGACAAGCTAGATATTGGTGTTCATCCTTGTTGAGTTGATAGTAATGCTCCCTTTGAACATATGGATCAATCGCTTGATCTCCCATACATCGATCAAGTGCCAAACTTTAAAATGCTCTAGTCATCCTCTCCCCTTACCATACCCAGTAAGTCTGGCACTAGAACTACCATGCTTCTCACTGCATTTTATTGCACCAAGGTCTTGAGCCTACCCATGTCTTTTTTCGATATTGATATTGGTGATCATTCGGGTCCCCCCCCCCCCCCCCCCCAAAAAAAATAAAATAAAATTATATTGTTTCTTGATGCAAAATGTTTTTTGTGCATATCTTCTATAAACCCTGATTACTTCAGCTGACAATTAACTTTATGAATGCAGAGTCGATATCAAAATTTGGTTCGGGTTTGTTTCTTCTCGTTCAGGTTGTTCTCTTGTTGGATTTTGTGCATGCGTGGAATGACAGATGGGTTGGACATGATGAACAGTTCTGGTTTGTGAGCTATCTTTATTTTTCTTTTTTATGTATTACTTCATTTTTCGCATGGTATTTTTGAATCTTCACGCTGATCGTGATTCAGTTTCCAGTAAACTTGTCTCATATTTGCAAGTTTTTTATCAATATTTCTCGCATGTTTATTCTGGATACAGGTACATGGCGCTATTTATTGTCTCACTTGTTTGTTATGTGGCAACCTTCTCATTTTCGGGGCTGCTCTTCCACTGGTTTACTCCATCAGGACACGATTGTGGGCTCAACACCTTTTTTATTGTCATGACTTTGGTTCTTGTATTTGTTTTTGCGGTTGTGGCTCTGCATCCAGCAGTAAGTTCTCATTCTTGCATTCTGTATCATATGCAATCTAATTGAAAACTATTCCTTCGTTTGGTCTCCAGGTTTCCATGTCTACTTAGTGTAATACATAATGACCATGATTCCTTTACAGTGATATGCCTGCATGTTTTCCTTTTCCTGAATCGTGGGTATAATATTGAAATGGGTTCAGAAGTATATGCAGAATAGTAGCATATCATCTTTCAGATGATTCCTTTGTTTTCTCATAAAACCAGATCTAAAATTACTACCTAATTCCAGATACCACAAGCCTCAAGGGCCAAGGGTTGGAACAAAAGGTGACATATCTGGTAGAATCATTGACCCTCACTCTCTCTAATAGAAGGATAGGCACATGTGGTTTTCTCAGTAAAGCTCCAAGTGAAAAGTGCCCAAGAGAGTTACTATCATGAACTGTGATGGGTTGCCTTGATCAGACCCTCCTCTGTAAGTCCGCAATAGAGCGGGGGGATAGAGAGAATGATGCTCCCTCTCTTGGCCAAGGCTCCAGCCATAGTAATGACCTAAAAAAGAAAATAGTTACCATAACCCATTTTTCTACAAAAGATCAACACTCCTTGTCATCTACACTGCACAGTTGGAGCCATAGCTGGAATTAATCACAGCGACACTCACATCCTAGGACCCGATTTAAATTATTATTCCCTCGATCCTCTTGCTGGGATATTTTCAACCTGTAGCCGGTTCTCCTTGTTCATGATGTTTTTTGGCTTGACATGCCAAATTACTACCGTGTGCATGGCAGTCTTCCAATAGAAGCCATGCCTAGTGTTTGACAAGGACGAGATGTCTATCTTGTCCTTATCTCGGGTAATATTGATCCACATGACATCCTTGTTGTGAATTGGGGTTCTCATAGGGGTGAAAATGGGTCGGGTTGAGTTGGATCCAATTTGATTGGACCCACAGGGCGTGCTTGGTTCTAAATCCTGGACTCGATTGGAATCAGGCCCAGGTTTTGTTTGCAAATATTTGGATCTGACTCGACCCAGACCGAGTCAAATTGGGTGGTGTTTGGGTCCGGATCTCTCATGGTTGGACATGGATTCAAAGCTAATATTAAAACAGAAAGTATTTATATTTCACTATGCAATATTAAAATAGAAGTTCACTATATAATATTGACACAAACCATATGAGACCGAACCATAAAAAAAGGCATATTACATATAATAATACACATATATGGATGCCAAGACTCTAGGCTGTGGTCGTAGGGTACGAAACTGCTATTCGGGCGCCACATGGCACCAAAACACATGTTTGGGTGCCACATGGATGTGCACCAGGTCAATCTAAGACATGGAAAAAAATTAAAAATGGTTTTTAATCACTGGTGAGCACAGTGGTGAATGTTAGTTTAAATGACAATGACTTGAAAAAGCGTCAACATTAATTTTTACTCGTTAGATCGAGGCCATCCATATAATTATTTATTTATTATTTTAAGACCTCCCAAGGACGAATTAACTGGGTGATGAGTTTAGCACAATTCTTAATAGCATATTTCAGGTTAGTAAATCAGAACCCACATAGAAATTCAGACAATCCAGCAATTCCACGAAGAAACACGATAATTCTCAGCAGAACGGGGCTCAAAAGACTTTCTAATCAACAACACAATCAGTCTAAAAACACTTGATAATCAATAGTTAATGGAGGATTAAAACCCTAAAATATAGCACAGATCCGAGACTCAAAAGTCTCGCATAAAATTAATGTCAGAATCTTCAACATTCTTTCATGTTTCTTAATATAATAGAAATAAAGTTCATAAAATATTCACGTCAATTTCCCGTTCTTTAATTTAAGTTCTTACAATATATAAAGCAGATATGTTGGGGATGTGGCTCCTGGATCAGATTTTGGGAGGATGCCTGGGTGGAGGAAGAAAAGCTCAGGTCGATATTTCAGGACATCTACAATATTTCCACAAACAAGGAGGGGCTGATCAATGAATTCACTTCAGATTCAGGTGGGGGAAGAGCATGGGATGTCACCACGCGAAGACTTCTAAGAAACGAGGAGATAACGTCATTCTCTAACCTGCTGTCCACTATCTATGGTACGCAAAACCCTCAACGTCAAGACCAGCGGGTATAGGTCCCAGGTAAAGATGGTAATTTCACCGTCAAGTTGTATTATAGGATGCTCACTAGCCGACCCTTAATCAAATTTCAAGGAGCGAAGTTGTGGAGAACGGATATCCCTCCAAAAGTTAAATTCTTCACTCGGACTCTGCTCAAAGAAAAAATCCTTACGATTGATCAATTTATCCGGCGGGGAAAGGAGATAGACAACCATTCTGGCATGTGCCTCCAAGAGGAAGAGACTGCTGCTCACCTCTTCCTCCACTGCAAGATGGCACACATCGTCTGGAGTGCGATTCTTACTTCATTTGGTATGTCCTGGGTGGTCCCGTCCTCTTCCTACCAGCAGTTTCTGACTTGGTCGTCGGTCGACATTGAGGGGTCGAGTCGGGACTACTGGAAAGTGGCTTCTTTTTTGCGGTTTTTGGAACATATGGCCTGAGAGGAATAGGAGAACGTTCAATAATAATCGCCGGTCGGTAGGTATGGTGATCAAGGATGTCAGAGACTTAAGGTGCTTTTGGGTCGATAGGAAAATTGTTACTGCTTCAGGAGAGAATGCCCCTGGGAGCCGGGATAGAGAATGCCCTCTGGGTGCCGGGATTGGATTCAAACGTTCGGTGCCTAGTGGCTGTTTTCTCTTTTATTTGCCTTGTATCGTTTTGTTTTGATTTCCTTTTGTTCGTGTGTTTATAATTGTTCTTCTTAGCACTTTGCTGGCTTTTAATATATTATCTTTCCCGATAAAAAACAAAAAAATTTAAAGCAGAATACCAGACTAAAATAAAGGAAACTTGTTTCAAATTTTGGCCCCAAGATAATCACCGAGAGTCCTTTTTTTTGTAGGATTGAGATATAAGAAAAAAATCATAAAAGTCTAAATCACCAAGAGAGTCCAAAATATCAACATTTTTGTGGACCATTACCATTAAATTCTATTTTATAAGATTTGAGATATTGAGAATATGGACTCCCGTGACACAACTAAAATCCAGAAATAAAGGCCCAGTTTAGTCCCTATTTGGGCCTAATTAGATCTCAGGACCAACCTTTTAAATATGGACTTCTACACTTTATTTCAGGCCCAAAAAATTTTGTAAATTCTGGCTAATTTCTTCTCCCTTTAAACTTGATTTCTCCCATTAAGCCTGCTTCGTTCTCCCCAGGTTGAGACAAACTCTACTCCGATGAGTTGATTTTTACGTACGCTTTAATGTAGTCTCTGTATTGGATCTTCCAAATTTTCTTCATTGCATCTTCTTGTTTCTTCTTCTTTCTCCATTCTTTCACTTTCATTATTTTTGAATTTTGCTTTTTTCTCGTTTTCAGTTGTTTCTTAAATGCTTCAAATTCTTGACATTGAAAATTTTGAATCCGACAAATATTGTTTTGTAGCCCATCCAGGCTCCCCGATGTAGCGTCGATCTGCTCCTTCTATCGCATGCTAAATGTCATTTGATCATTGATTGATCTAACAAGTTTTGTGAGCAAGACCTCAATCGGATTGTTGGATGGGGTCGAGATGGGAATCTGTCACTTCTTCGTCAACATTGTCATCGGACCGCTGATCTTCACTTTGATGAAGATCGGATGTCTTCTCGAACCCTTGATCGTTTATCGGATAATGATCTAAGGCCTCCCCACCATTAAACTTTTCATGGATCTTGATTGTCGATCATGATTTGACATGATACCTCAACGACTTCCTAATTTTCTTCTGAGCTGTGATCAGATTGTTTGATCTTGGATAAAATCAAAATCCGACGGTTGACCTTCACTCGGATAGAAATCTAACTGTTGATTCCCTTGAACGTCTTGATTTAATGCTCTTTCAAAGACGATCTTTATTCTTGAACTCCGCCGTGAAGAATGATGGTGCTATTGGCATGCACGTAACTTCTGCACATCGCCTCTTCACATATCGTGACTTAAGCGCTTTAGTCGGTGCCTCCGGCTCGTTTTGACGTGGCTGAATTATTCGATCAAATTTCCGGAAAACTCACTGGGTTTCCTGCTCCAACTGATCCAATCGCAATTCAACCTGTGATAAAATTTCGTCAGTTTCCCATTGAGAACACCTCTGATACCATGTGACGAGTTTATTGCAACCCTATTTCAGGTTAGTAGATAGAACCCATGTAAAAATTCAGTCAATTCAGCAACAATATCCATTCGGAAACTCGATACTTCTCAGCAGAATGAGGTCTCAAAGACATTCTGATCAGGCAACACAAATCAGTCTGAAAAGCTCGATAATCAGTAATTAATGGAGGTTCAAAATCCTAAAAAATATTACAAATCAGAGACTCAAAAGTCCTGCAGAAAATAAAGGTGAGAACCTTTGAAATTCCCCACTATTTGTTAAAAGAAAAAAAGGTTATAAATATTTACATCAATCCCCCGTTCAGTAATTTAAGTTTTGACAAAATATAAAGAAGATAAAAATTAGGAAAATCGTAAGTTGACTCTAAGTAAAACTCCTAGTTTTAACTTTTACTAGACTCTTACTAAACTTGAACTCCAAGTTAAAACAAATACATTAGCGTTCTTTTACCAAATCTCTTACTTCTAAGAACCATAATACCATACATTAGCTTTCTTGTTACAAATCATGGCCCTAAGATAATCACCGAGAGTCCTTGTTTTGTATGACTGAGATCTCATAAAAAATTCATAAAAATCTAAATCCCCGAGAGCCTAAAAAATATCGACATTCTCGTGGACCATAACTATTATTTTATACAATTTGAGATCTCGGAAATAGGAATTCCCATGACACAACTATACCCAGAAATAAAGACCCAGTATAGTCCCCATTTGGGCCTAATTAGATCTCAGGTCCAGCTTTTTAAACCTGAACTTATACACTTTATTTCAGCCTCCAATTTTTAAATATTTTTGAGCTAATTTCTTATCCCTTTAACTTGATTTCTGCCATTAAGCTAGCTTTTAAACCTGCTTCTTTTCTCACGCTGCATCATTCTCCCAGGTTGAGAGACACTTGACTCCGATGAGTCAATTTTTACGTACACTTTAATGTAGTCTATGCATCAGATCTTCCAATTTTCCTTCTATCGCATCTTGTTTTTTCTTCTTTCTCCCTACTTTCTCTTTTTGCTTCAAGTTCCCGATATTGAAATTTTGTGAATCCGATAAATATTCTTTTGTAACCCATGCATGCTGGCGCGGGACAAAATCGAATGCTCACCCTAAAGTAGCAAAATCCTGCGTGGAAGGGGGGGGGGGGGTTTAGGGTATTCAAACCTTTTACTAAAATAAAATAAAAGAAGAATAAGATAGGAGATCTCCAGATTCGCTCCAAAGAGGCTTGTCGGCTTCACGCCAACGGGTTTTCCGAAGCTTCACACTACGGCTGTACGTCGACTTCGCACCAAGTCGCACGAGAAACGATTGCTCACTCTTCAGGATTTGAAGGATTCACTCCCTCTATTGAAAACTTTTCACAAGCTCTCTGGGGTTTGCACAAAAGCAACTCTCTTTCATTCAATATCAATAATCAACTCTCAATAAAGTGTTTACAATGCCTTTATATAGGCTAATAAAACCCTAAAACGAATATTAACTAAAAGACAAATATACCCTTAAAACTAAAGTTCGAATTTAGAAGTTTAAAGTAACTAAAATTGCTCGGTGCGATTTCGATCGATCGAAATCGAAAATCGTTCGATCGAAATTTTCGATCGCAATTTCAATCGTTCGAAATTGAAAATCGTTCGATCGAAATTGAAAATCGTTTGATCGAAATTCTCAGATTTTCTTCTTATTCGCGGGCCGTTTGAAAGCCCATTTATGGGTCCATTTCTTCCTTGCTGATTTCCTTCGATTGTCTCGGCCACGTTCCAAACATGCAGATCTGAATTCCTCGTCAATCTCCTCGACTTTGAAAAAGTTCGACCCTGAACTTTGGTTGACATCGATAAGCGGTATCAAATATGTTTGTTCCCCTTGGATCTCGGACTCGGCAGGGACGATCACAGATGCCTGTGCTTCGATGATTGCGGGCTTGGTAGGGCCTATCATGGATGCTTGGACTTCAATGATCGTGGGCTCTCCGACGGTTTCGAGGTCTGCCACGGTCTCAGCAACCGGTATGAACTCGTCAATCGGATGTTGTTCATGCACAAGATTAACGCGGATAACTGGATATGCGTGAACAACGGGCGCCATCAGTTCTTCCATAGGCATGGAAGTACTTTGACTTACTATAGGTTCGGAATCTTCCACCGATACAGCTACAACCACGGGTTCGGGCTTGATTTCTTGAATGGGCTTTTGGTTACCGAACACGGGTTTTGAAAGCTTAAATTTCAAAGCTTCATGTCTTACCGATATGATTTCCTCTTGTAGTTTGAAGAGAAAATCTTCAAGGAATTCTTGAACGAGACTCTTGTTTAATACCTCCGCTATCTCACGCGTAGCTGTTAACTCACGTCTAATCTCAAGAGTAAACGCGCGATCATATAAAGCTGGCCAATATCGAGGTGTTGAATCCAAATACCTCAGACTCTGCGATCTAATTTTTACTGCCTCTCAAGCTTGTCTAATCTTACCAATCGTCTGATACAAATCAAGGAGCCTTCGCCGATCCACGAACGATCCCATTCTAGCCATCATGAATCCATTCAACTCGTGCAAGACTTCGATAAATTGATCTTTACTCATGATGGACAACTGTGCTCTGATACTAAAACTGGCGCGGGACAAAATCGAATGCTCACCCTAAAGTAGCAAAATCCCGCGTGGAAGGGGGGGGGGTTTAGGGTATTCAAACCTTTCACTAAAATAAAATAAAAGAAGAATAAGGTAGGAGATCTCCGGATTCGCTCCAAAGAGGCTTGTCGGCTTCACGCCAACGGGCTTTCCGAAACTTCACACCACGGCTGTATGTCGGCTTCGCATTAAGTCGCACGAGAAATGATTGCTCACTCCTCAGGGTTTGATGGATTCACTCCCTCGATTGAAGACTTTTCACAAGCTCTCTGGGGTTTGCACAAAAGCAACTCTCTTTCATTCAATATCAATAATCAACTCCCAATAAAGTGTTTACAATGCCTTTATATAGGCTAAGAAAACCCTAAAACGAATATTAATTAAAAGACAAATATACTCCTTAAAACTAAAGTTCGAATTTAGAAGTTTAAAGCAACTAAAACTGCTCGGCGCGATTTCGATCGATCGAAATCGAAAATCGTTCGATCGAAATTGAATTTTGTTTGATCGAAATTTTCGATCGCAATTTCGATCAATCGAAATTGAAAATCGTTCGATCAAAATTCTTAGATTTTTGTCTTATTCGCGGGCCGTTTGAAAGCCCATTTATGGGTTCATTTCTTTATTGCTGATTTCCTTCAATTGTCTCGGCCACGGTCCAAACATGCGGATCTGAATTCCCCGTCACATGCTCCTCGATGTAGTGTAACAATGCAGCATGAGAAACGGAGCAGGTTTGGAAGCTTGTTTAATGGCAGAAATCAATTTGAAAGGGAGAGGAAAGCCAAGAATTCACAAAATTTAGGGTTTGAAATAAAGTGTAAAAGTCCAGATTTAAAAGGTTGAACCTGAGATCTGGTTAGACCCACATAAGGACTAAACCGGGTGTTTATTTATGGGCTTTAGTTGTGATATGGAAATCTATATTTCCGAGATCTCAAATCTTTTAAAATATAATTTAATGGTCCACGAGAATGTTTAGATTTTAGAAGTTCTCGGTGATTTAGATTTTTATGATTTTTTTCCAGAGATCTCAGTCCTACAAAACAGGGACTCTTGGTGATTACCTTGGGGCCAAGATCTGTAACAAGGTTCCTTTATTTTAGTTTGGTATTAGGGTCCTTAGAAGTAGGAGATGTGGTAAAAGAAATTTTTTCTTTCTTAAGTTATTTGTTTTAACTTGGATTCCAAGTTTTGTAAGAGTCTAGTAAAAGTTAACCTAAGAGTTTCAATTAGAGTCAACTTAATATTTTCCTAATCTTTATCTTCTTTATATTGTGTAAAAAAATTTACATTAATGAACGAAGGATTGGTGTAAATATTTGATGAAGTTTTTTTTTTTTCTTTCTTTCAAGAAATAGTGGAGAATTTCAAAGTTTCTGACCTTGATTTTCTGTGGAACTTTTGAGTCTCATATCTGTGGTGTTTTTGAGGGTTTTGATCCTCCATTAACTACTAATTATCGAGATTTTTAGATTTGTTTGTGTTGCTGATCAGAAGGTCTTTTGAGACCCCGATCTACCGAGTATTATCGTGTTTCTGCATGGATATTGTTGCTTGATTGTTTGAATTTTTAAGTGGGTTCTGGTATACGAACTTGAAATTTATTATTGAGGGTTGCACTAAACTCATCAAATGGTAGCAGAGAAGGTGTTTTCCTTGGGAAAACTGACGAAATTTTTATCACGGGTTGAATCTCCAATGTCGCTATTGGATTGGTTGGAATGCGAATCTAGTGTTTTCAGAAAATTTGTCAAAGCGAGTCGCAGACGCCGATTGAAGCGTTTAAGTCATGATCCGCGAAGAGGCGATGTGCAGAATTTTACGTGCATGCAATTAACACCGTTTTTAGTGGCGGAGTTTGAGAATGAAGATTTGGTCTTTGAAAGTGCATTAAATCAAGATGTTCAAAGGAATCAACGGTTAGATCTCTATCCGAGTGATGGTCAACCGTCAAATTTTGATTTTATCGAAAATCAATGACCGAGCTCAATTCAGAAGAAAATAAGGAACCTGTTGAGGTATCAGGTGAAATCAAGGAGGTTAAGGCGTTGTGGCGAGGTCATGCTGAAGAGGCTTGCCATGCCATGGCGAGGCCATTTGCAAGTTAAAAAAAAATATTAATAATTTTTTTATATTTATTAATCATTAATATTTTTTTTAGTTTTTTATAATTTTTTAATTCATATATTTTTTCTAGAGGAAGAAAAAAATTCAACTAATTAATCAGGCATAGACAAACAGAGAGCAAATATTAATTATGAAATATGAAACCTCACTAAATTCGCAAATCACAACATGAATATGTATAAGTAAAATATAGATATGATATAGAAAGATTGAAAGATATGAAATATTTAATAATACGCCACATACCGTAGTGTTGCTATTGCTCAATTCGTAAAAAAGTTGCAAGAAGCCTACAATTATAAAAAAAGTATATCAACTAACAACAAAATTATAAAAATCAAGTATACCTAGTTACCTACCTAAATAATTAAAACATGAGGTCAAATATAACAAAAAGTAATCATAAAAATCCACCATAATTCCATAGCTAGAACTTATAAACACGACCACATAAAAAAACATAAGAGTGTTCCCATGCTCAAGCACATGAGGTCAAACATAACAAAAAATCATTTCTCCTAAAGGTGCGCTAGTGAGGTCCAAATCTTCATTATCTCCATCATTTTTTAGATGTCTCTCGTCCTCCTCCCCTTCAGATGCATCACTTTCTTCACTTTTTTCAACTAAAGGTTGCTTTCCTTTTTGACTTTGATCACTTTGAGAATGAGACCTTGTCCATGTCGTTAGACTCTCGTCCATGTCGTTAGACTCTCGTCTCTCGTCCTCCTCCCCTTCAGATGCATCACTTTCTTCACTTTTTTCAACTAAAGGTTGCTTTCCTTTTTGACTTTGATCACTTTGAGAATGAGACCTTGTCCATGTCGTTAGACTCTTTGTTTCACATGCACCAGTTGCATCAGCTACATGTGACCAAGTTAACTTTTCTCCCTCAAAGACACAATCGTACTCAAAAGTAATCCACTCATTGTCTTCATCGTCTTCGAGTTTGATTGGATCAATATTGTCATGATTTTAAGTCTTTCCATCAGCTTTTGATTGTATTTAACAAACACTAAATCATTCAGTCTTTTTTGCTCCAATCTATTTCTCCTTTTAGAGTGGATCTGTAAAATAATCCAAATAAATTAACTTCAAATTAATAAAAACAATATAAAGAACTTACATGCTCAAAAGCGCTCCATTTGCGCTCACAACTAGAAGAACTACATGTCAAACTCAAAACACGGATTGCTAACCATTGAAAATTTGGGCAACTACTTCCATATTGTATCCACCATGAAACTGTTCAAATATTCAAACATTTAAGTCTCTTACTAACTTTGAATCTTACAATTGAATCATTGGATAAGAGAAACTGAGAAAGTCAATTATACTTGCTTACATATCAGGAGAAAGCAACTCCCTATGTCGTACTGCCATCGACCCTCCCAAACTCCCTTTCGCACGTGCATAACTGATAAGTGTGAAAACATGACTGATACTTGATAAAGTATTGAAATATTGAGTTGATAATTCACAAACTCAAGCAAATAATCAATAAACTAAATTATATTACCTCTCAAGTTCAATTACTATTGTATCTTGCATCTTAGGATCCAACACAAGGCGCTCAGTCACAACAATACGACCTTCATTAACCTCTGTATCCATTTCAATATTGGGATCTTTATAAAAATACACATGATTGAAATAGTAACTGGCACCATGCAAGGGGCTATGCATTTGAGCATCCCATCTCTTATCAATCAATGCCCAAAGCGGCTCATATAGCCTAGCCTTTTTCATTAAGTGCTTTTTTGATTGATGTCTTCGCACATCCATTGCCTCATAGAGGTACTCCATAGCAGGCTTCTCTCCATCAATTAACCTCAACACCTTCACCAAGGGCCTTAATATTTTTAAAACATACTCTATATTGGTCCAAAACTTCAGATTTAAGACCATATCACATGATCTTTTACCCTTTTGCCTGAGAGCCAAACTATGTGTAGCCCACTCCTCAGATACAAACATTTTTTTTCAAAGTTTTTATGTAGATAAATGCTTTGAAGAGTGAGGAATGCTGTTGCAAAGCGCGTAACAGCTTGTCGCACTAGATCACATTGTTTTGTATATTTCTTCATCATGTTGAGTATTGGAGAATGATTGTACAAAAATACTGTTAGTGCGGAGGCTTTGTCAATGCACTTCTTCACCAATGTCTTCCAAAATAAGATCACGACAGTGAGCAACACACGGAGTCCAAAACAAGTTCAATTTTTTTGCGTTAATATTCTTCCAGCTGCCACATAATTAGTGGCGTTGTCTGTGACAACTTGAACTACATTTTTCTCCCCTATCTTCTCCACCATACCATCCAACATGTAAACAGAGTATGAGCATCCTTCACGTATGATGACACATCAATTGATTCTAAAAAAGCAGTCCCATCTGGACTATTCACCAAAAAGTTTATAAGAGTCCTTCCCCTCTTATCTGTCCAAACATCGGACATTAAGGTGTACCCATATTGGCTCCAACTCTCTCTGGTTCTTCAATATACTATGAGTAAATGTCACCTCCTTCTTCAATATACTCACTCTCAAGTCATGATATGATGGAGGCTTCATCCCAATACCAAATTGGCCCACTGCTTCTAAGGCCGTTGCGAAACTTCTCAAACGAGTAGTATTGAAAGGAATACTCGCTTGATAAAACCATCTACCTAATAATTGTCAAGCCTTCTCTCTCTCTCTCTCTCTCTCTCTCTTCTTTTTTATATCTATCATTTATTGTTGTTTGTTTAATTTTTTGTCTCCTTTCCATTGCTAAATTTGGTGATGTAGTTGCAAACCCATCTATTGGGGCCTCTTGTACGTGATTTTTTAGAGCCATTTTTCTTGGAAATAACTTCCTCAACATCCATCTCCACAATTTCTGTATACTCTTTTTCCTCAACAACTCTACCAAGTATGCCACGCTCATCTAGCTCGTCATATACCATCCTCTTCTTGATAACTTTCTGTTTTTTTGATAAACCTAAAGTTTGTCTCATTTCTTTTCTCACGTCGGGAGGACATTTAATGCACCCTAATGTATTTTTTCCTAGTCCAGCAAGATGTTGATTGTGACGGGTTATTCTTCCCTTTGTGGTCTTATTACAAAAAATACATGCCACATCATTTGTAATCTTCTCATCCTTAAGATGGACATATTTCCAACATGGATCTTTCCTTAAGTTCACAGAAGACGAGCTTGTTGTTTCCTCTATGTTCATAATTTATATGCTAAAAGAGAAACAAAAAAGTGATTGTCAATTATAATCCATCACCCATGAACAAGTTAAATTATCCTAGTGGATGTGGATTACTGGACCATGTGTTTGATGAACTTTAATATCATCTATTTAAAATTTCATGATTATCCATCTATAATCCATGAACAATTTAAATTGAAAAAGATTTGTGAAAAGCTCCCATTGGAAATAAACCTCACTTCCCCACCAAATGCTGAAAATTTCGCATTAAAAAAAACAGACCAAACAATAGCTGAAAATCATTGACTGCTTCCAATTAGTTGATAGCAATTTTTTTCACCCAAATATTTCACCCAATCATCTCAACTGATCTTGAGATCATGAGCATATTATCCCACTGCCAGTTTTTGACTCCATGTAGCACACATGCTCACAAATTAATTTTTGAGATGAAAAATTGACTATCTGAGGAATGATAATATTCTAATGATCTCAAGATCAATTGTGGGAAAGATTAGAACAAAAAATGATTTTTGTTGTCCCCTCAAAGCAATTAACGGGTTCAATTGTACTTAGTTTCAAGAATCAAGCCTTGACAAAAAAAAAGATTTAAAAAAGCAGACTGAAAAAAATAATATAAAAGCAGAAAAAATATATGTATATAGAATAAATTATGAAAAAAAAAACAGAACATAGAAAAAAAACAAAAAATCACAAAAAACAGAAAAACAAAAAATACACATAAAGGGGAGAGAACGAGACGAGATAGATAGAGAAAGGGAGGCGAGAGAGAGAAGAAAGGGAGGCAAGGGAGAGAAAGATAAGAGACCGAGAGAGAAAAAACTGCGAGATAAAGACGAGAGACAGAAAAAAACAGCGAGAGAAAGACGAGAGACAGAGGGAAAAAAACAGCGTACCTTTTTTTTCGCTGAGGAGAGACGCTGAGAGGAGACGAGAGGAGCTGAGGAGTGAGGAGAGGAGTTGAGTCGAGAGATGAAAGGGTGCCCCGTGCCCTCGAATCCCTTTTTATATAAAGTTATAAGTTATTAAATTATAACTTATAAGTTATAATTATATAGCTTATATATGTAACTTATAAAGTTATAAGTATTATAACTTATAATTATATAATATATTAAAATATAAGTTTTATATATATATAATTTTTATATTGCAAATATGATGGTGCCGTACCGCCATTTCAAAATTTTGGCCATATCAGTGTATATGGTGAAATCCTTCACCATTCGCCATGGCGACGCCTTGACTACCATGGGTCAAATCATGATCGACAATCAAGGCCCCGATGAAAAATTTAACGGTGGAGAGGTCTTAGATCATTATCTGATCAAGGGTCGGAAAAGACATCCAAATTTCGGATGTTATCTTAGTTTTCTGTGGGACTTTTGAGTCTCAGATCTATAATATTTTGAGGGTTTTTGTCCTCCATTAACTGCTGATTATCTGAGTCTTTTTAGACTGATTTTCTTTGCTGATCAAAAGATCTTTTGAGACACCGTTCTGCTGGGAATTATCGTGTTTCTGCGTGGATTGTCTGAATTTTTACGTGGTTCTGATCTACTAACCTGAAATATATTATTGATGGCTGCGTTAAACTCGTGAAAAGGGCAATATTGTAGGGTTCAATCATTATGACTGTCGTAGTTATTAGTTTGCCTTTTTCCCAAATGGATGTCATGACTCTAGGATGTAGTTGTTAGGTTGAACCCTAGGATGATGCTATTAGGGAGAGCCATTTGGCACTCAAAACTCATGTTTTGGTTCCATGTGATTTGCACAATGTCGAGTCAAGGTCATAAAAAATGAAGAAAAAATCATTTTGATCATTGTTGACGACAGTGGTACACCCCACTTCCAGAGGGAGGGTCAATTGTTGACCCAATCACCTTAGGATCCAAAACTGCTAGACTCCATGATCTCAAGGTTTTAGATCTCAGGTAAACAAGTGAGGGAGTGCAGCCTCATGTGGGGCTGAACCTTTTTCTATTTTTTTTTGTTGGCATAGTTGCACCAGGTTGTTGCATGGCACAACTAGTAGTTGCGCAAGGGGTGTTCCCCTCCCAGTTGCACACTAGTTTGTTCTCATTTTTTGTGTGTTGGGGGAGGGGGGGGGGTGTTTCATCTGGGGTGAGATCCTCCTAGCTTCGAATCTTGCTCCAATTCCCTCTTTTACCCCCTACTGTACCATCAGTACCCAACTAATCCTCTCCTAGTCATTATCCATCCACCCCATAAAGCTTTGAATGTTTGATTGTCACCCACATCATCCAAAACGACCATTAGACCCTTTTAGTTAGTCTTAACCCAAACCACTAGGCTAACCTAATCCCATAGAAACCCTAGAACCCTGTGCCATTAGGAATTGTTTAGTAACACCCTCCCCTTTCCAACTATTTACCATGTGCCCTTTCTAGAACAACTCTTGGTTGTATGACATTTGTCACATCCAAGGGTTGCTCCAATGAAGAAAGACCATAATCCTTGTGCTATGAAATAAGCCAATGTGTGCTCGACACATGCTTGACACTCGTCAAGCATCCGGCTCATTTTCTTATAAACTAAGGCTCTTTGTCCCTTCAAAGGCCTGGAAACTTTAGACTTAGAGAATTTGTCATTTTAGCTCGACACCTCCATTAACACTCTGAGGATAAAAAACCCTGATTCTAGCCCCTAATGCCTTAGAAAAAATCTAGCTCTTACGTCCCCTACCCCTAACCTTTAGGAAACCTTCATTAAAAACTTCTCTATTCAATCCATGAGGCAAGAATCAAAGTCTTTGGAGTAGATTTTCACCCTCAATCTCTAGTACTTTCTTTTTATTTTGTTAGTTTTATTTCATTTTTTTTTGGTTTGCCTCTCCTCTCTTCATTGAGCCAAGTGCACTGACGGATTTCTGCAGTTGTAGGGATCGAGAGTAGGTTAATTGCTTTCGCGGGAGGGGAAGCTCCTTCCCAATATGAAGTTACTCACTACCTTTATCATTGGCCGTTGCTTCGCCTGTATGGCAAGACAATGGCCTTGATAGTGGTCATATTCACAAGCACAAGCAGGTCTATGGGAAATAACATTGCTATTTTATTTTTGTTGTGCATATCATCTTATATCCTTTATTTTTGTCCAACTCTATTTTTTTGCGCTACTTTCTTTGCCAAGACCATAGTAGAGACCGCTACTGTGTGGTTGCGGAGGGGTGTGCCTAACACTTCCCTTCTGCATCCCCGAAACACTTACGCCGTTCTCGGAAAACATGACTGGGGAATCAAATCATTATTGATTATGGTTTCCTAGTCGTTTACCGAAAATCGGGGGACGGCTCCTAATCACGCCTCATAACATGGAAGTCACCAGACCTGGGCAGTTACAACTGTTCTAATGAACGATGATTTGAAAAGTCAAGCCGCTGTTAATTTTAGCACTGTTAGATCAAGGCCAAACACAAACACGCGCACTCACACAAATCTATATATATATATATATATATATATATATATATATATATATATATATATATATTTTTTTTTTTTTTTTTCTTAAACCCCCTAGAGACCGCTGAACTTTAGCGGGAACGGGTACCACGTGGCAGACCAAAAGGCCACTGTCAAAGGGTTCAATCTCTATGACCACGTTGTAAGGGCTCCTTTTCCAACAGACACATGCTTTAAACATGATCAAGTTTGATCTTTGCTCAAACAGACATAATTTGTTTTTTTCTTGTAATCAATGAAAACAAAGTACCGGAATACTCTGTTTTCAATGTCTAAATATATGGCTATTGAGTTTGTATATGCTGCACTACCTGCCCACAACACTTATTATGTTCCCGGTGTGCTGTGCATGCCATAAGACACACACAGTTTTAAGAGCCCCGAGCATGTCTCAACTTCCACACAGCGGAAAAAGGGTGCATGCCATGCACTGAAAGGTGGGTTGTAGCATCTCTTGTGGTGCACATGTAATTAGTTCTAAACATGTAGCACTCATGCTCATCAATCCAAGATGTCCCATTATGTGTCTTCTCCTATATGGGGCCCAGGCCCAAAAAACTTCAAACTATCTATTTATGGCACATGTCTTCATCAATCCAAGTCATCTAGCTGGTGGTTCATATATTGAACTGAAGTGGGCCCAAAAACACTCATTGGTGGATCTGAACTGTCCGATCTATGCTCTCGCAAATGCATGGTGGTTCTTATTTTTCTAATGGTCGGAATTAAAGGTCATGAATCATATGATTTGAATCATCTAATAGACTTGTGTGCTTATGACGAGCTGCTAGTTAGACTACTTTGATTGATCAAGCATGTGTGCCACATGGTAGTAAATTGGACTGTCGTGATGGTACAATCTGTTTAATCGCTGTCATAGGATTTTTTGTGATTTATATTGGCTATCCAAAAAGTAAAAAAATGTGTGATTTTCCAAAAATGCGTTTTTACATAATTAAATATGTTATGTATTATAAAAATTAAAAATTATGATTAAGCGAGTTGACGTCCAAACTCGACTTGAGTGTGCCTGGTGACATCAACTCCTGCCGATTGGGTGTTCTTTGGATTCTACTAGAAAAATGGTGGAGTAAGGTTGACTTCTCCAGCCCCTGTTGGAATAAGATGCCAGGTAAGTGGAATTTGGGGCTCTTCCGTTCCGCAACTTAGAAAGCCACATTTTTGGAGTCTTTCATCGTTGTTATCGCATTTTCAGGGCTGAACTCTTTGTACTCTGTAATCTTTCATGTCATTTCTCACTACTTCTCTCCAAATTTTTATTGGTCTTCCCCTTCTCTTGCGCTTGTATTTTTTCCATCCTTACGTAGTTTTTATGACCAAATCATGTCAAATGACATTCTTTAATCTTCTCTTTTATTCAGGTCACTCCTAATCTTCCTCTTCCTAAGTACTCGTGACGCAGGACGGTACCATAAACTGCGTGAATGCGATGATTGATTTTGCCGAAATTAAATTGAATTAAATTAAACAATAAAACCTGCAAAATATAATGAATACCTCAGGCTTTCGTAGTATTCCATGGGAGAATCACGCATAATTCAGGCAGGGTTCAGTCCGGTCATTAGATCCGTTAAGTTGTAGCGTGAATCGTTCCTAGAGATAAGACTCTAGAATTCCAGATTAAGGCGCTCACAATGCAATGATGAAATCTCTGGTTTGGGTTATTTTGATATGATTTGGGCTTAACAGTCTGATGGAGGCTACGGTTGTTGAATCGGGTTGATTCAATGGTTTAGGGAAAACTAGGGTTTAGGATCTCAAAAGGGATGATGGCTGAATTAAGGTTGTAGGATCACACAAGCAAAGATAATAAGAGAGAGATAGGTAGATAGAAGATAGATTTGCAGGCTTCACACCCTTGGCTTCGCACCAAACCCTTCGCGAGAAGTAGAATCACTCTCCGTATAGGCTCATCTCAAGCACACAAGCAAAAACTCTTTTCATTAATCATCAACTAATTACATTGTTCACTTAAGGACCTTATATAGGAGTCCTTTCAATAAAAGAAAACCCCAAAACAAATAATAAATAAAAGACAAATAAACCCCTAAAACAAAATTCGAAACTAAACTTCTAAAACAACTAAAACAACCCGACACGATTTTGATTGATCGAAATTGAATTTCGTTCGATCGAAATTGAAATCGCAATTTCGATCGATTGAAACTGAAAATCGTTTTCTATCGAAATTGAATTTTGATCAATCGAAATTGAAAATCGTTCGATCAAAATTCTCACATACATAAAATATCGCCGTTGACATTTCGATTGATCGAATTTTAATTTAGATCAATCGATTTTTCTGTGCTCCTTCAATTTCCAGAATTTTATCTTTGCCTAGTTTTGATTTCCATTCCGCTTCTTCCAACGCCGGTATACATGAAACGGTCCATATCCAATGTCTACGATGTCGGCGTCCCCGTCATCTCGTTTCTAATTCCATAGGCTGACTCTTACGCTTAGAGAAGATGCTTCCATAGGCTTGTCCTTTATATTGGGAGTCCATTCCACCTTGTAATTTATGTCCTTATCCTCTTGTCGGAATAATTGTTTACTTATAAAAAGAAGGGGCAAAAAAATTGCATCTTTGCCGGGTTGCAATGAATTAGACTGCCATAAAATAGGTGATTATTATATATTTCCTTATGGTACTATGCATGCCATTCCGAATAATTTGTACTACTGTAGTACTAATAAATGAGCTAACTCATGCTACAATATAAAAGATATCTTTGGTTTCATCTTCCTTTTTTCCCATTGATATTATTTTTGTTAAATGAGTTGCGCAGGCTGAGTAATTTCCACTAGTAAATGAGTTTATATCGTAATATAAAAAATGTTCTATATTTTTCTTTTTCTCTTTTCCTGCAGATGTTCTCTCCAATGAATTGCTCATTAGTTCTTCATTCTGAGATGATTGATTCATTTTTGAACTACTCTCTGCATAATTCTGAGCATTCACTTTCCACTTTTATGTGTGCTGTATAAATGTGCCATGGTTTCTATTGATGCCGCGATCAGGTCAATGGTAGCCTTTTACCAGCTTCAGTTGTATCTGTGTACTGCACTTACCTGTGCTACAGTGGGCTTTCTAGTGAACCAAGGGACTACCAGTGCAACGGTCTTCATCATCATTCGAAAGCTGTTTCTACCGGAACGCTTACTTTGGGGCTCCTCACGACAGTTCTTTCTGTGGTTTACTCTGCTGTTCGTGCTGGTTCTTCAACGACTTTGCTTTCGCCACCAAGTTCACCTCGTGCAGGTCAGTGTTTATTTCCAGATTTGTAAAAGGGTACGTTTATTTTCAACCCCAGATTTCTTCCTTCTCAACCCTGGCTTCACATGCTTAAACCGTTGGCTGTTTTGAATCTGACGATGAAGATCGTTTTTCATTCCAATCTTGGACATTAAAGATCTTGAGATCATGGTCCTACCATCAGACGATCAGATTTTAATTCCATGTGGCACACATCCTGAGAAGTGACCTGAGGACCACGTGGAATCAAAATATGACTGTCTGATGGTCGGTCCATGATCTCAAGACCTATAGTGTCGAAGATTCATCACATTCAAAGCAGTCAACTGTTTAAGCACCTGAAACCCAGGTTGAGAAGGAAATCGTGGGTTGGCAATAAAGCTACCTTTTGTAAAAAGCTATCACAGGTGTTAATGATATTTTTCTGAGTCTACAGATTTTTAGTTGGCTTGATGCCAGCAATGCTGTATTGTTGTTTGAAAAGCACTTTTCAGTTGAATATCATGGCACCCAATCATATGATCGGTTTTCATGTAAAGGAGTGGCTCGATGATCATAACTATTGTAAAGAAAGTAATAATAATGAATATAGAAAACTGTATGGTCAATAGTGTCAACCGTGATTTTACCATGAATGGTAAGAAAGAAATAGTAATAAATATATAAAAATGAACGCTGAAACTAAATGTGGTTTTACCGTTGATTGCACGATAATATATTGCTTATTTTGATTTTTTATGTTGGACAATAGTTATGATCATTGAGTGTTCCTTTACGTAGCAATCAATCATGTGATTGGGTGCCACGTTGCAGCAAACTAATGTGAAACCAGGTAGCTAACCTGGTCCTTAGTACTAGGCTACCTTTGCCCTTCATTTATTTAGTGAGGGCCAATTACCTTATTCCAAAACCCCAATGTTTGGTGTAAGCGGTAACTTCAACTGAAAATTGATGAATTTCATTTAAGAGTTACTTAGTAAGGTACCTCTATTTGTGCCTACCGGATTACTGGTGGGCGGCTACACTGAAAATCATTGACCGTGTTGAATCAAACGATGATGATCACATTCCAATCTTCCACACAATGGATCTTAGACCATGGGCGTGCCATCAATGGGTCAAGTTTTTATATCATGTGTCACAGATCCCAAATAGTGGCCCTAAAATCACATTTGAGCATGATGTGTGTCATGTGATTTTAGGCTGTTTTGGGATCTGTGCCACGTGGAATATTTTCTGATTATTCCATTCAATCTCGAGGAGCTGTTGCGGTGAAAAACTTCATGAAAATTTGTTTTACTAGTACTGATTTTTTCTTGTGCATTATGATTTTACTAGTACTGATTTTTCTTGGTAGCATGGTAGTGAGAGGGTACAATATATATATATATATATATATATATATATATATATATATTCTTTCGAAGTATAGGGAAAAAATTCCTTTTGTGCCAATTAAACTCTAATAGAAGGGAGAGACGAAGTACCTACCGACTTTTCCCCACATCTCGGTAGTTTTTTTTCGTTCTGTTTTTTGGCCTCTTTTTCTGCAATATAAGTAGAAAGCTTAACCGTTTGATGGCACGCCTATGGTCTCAAGTTCCATCTTGTAGGAGATTGGAATGAAAAAAGATCACAATCGTCTGATTCAACGCGGTCAACGGTTTTCAGTGTAGGCGCAGTAACCTGGTAGGTGCGAATAAGGTTACCCTACCTAATATTACATCCATCTACTTCCCTGGCCTGCTAACGATGCATCAGTCACCTTTCAATGCCAGTAGATCATGATCGATTGGCAGTTGAAGCAACTAACATACAAAAACTGGTGGCATGGCTTCAATTTATTTGTGATTTCAAGCTTGTTCAATCACAAACTAACAGCCATTGAATGAAAAATTGAAAAATATGAACAAGCCGGGGTTCAAGGATCACATAAACCACTCTTTCGTGCTTAGTAGTTCACCTCACTCCGCTGTTTTTCCTTGTTTAGGTTCGGAGAAGCCTTTGCTTCCATTGGACAAGAGTGACCATCAAGAAGACAGGAAGAAAGATGATGCAAGGCCGGTCACATATTCATATTCCTTTTTCCACCTCATTTTCTCTCTCGCTAGTATGTATTCTGCAATGCTTTTAACAGGGTGGTCTACCTCAGTCGGTGAGAGCGGAAAACTAGTTGATGTGGGGTGGCCATCAGTGTGGGTCAGGATTGTGACGGGGTGGGCCACTGCAGCTCTGTACATCTGGTCGTTGATCGCTCCCCTTCTCTTCCCAGAAAGAGAGTTCTGAAACATACGAGCCAATAAGGTACCGTTGTAAATGCGAGTTATGGTCATGTTATAGCATATAAAATGCTAAACTGCATATGTTGTTTCCACTGGAACCGGATCTATGGAAATTGATTCCGGTGGCCTTATTATGTTTGGTGTGGTTTGGTTGTTGGATGAAAACAAACTGGTTACCCTGTGTATCTTTTCGATATCGTAAATAAGTAAATAATTTCGATGTTTGGATGAATAAAAGGAAGAAGGTAACTATGGACCAGGTAAAGTACCTGGTCCCACATTATGTGGCTGCCACGTGACACCTGCTTGTGTGATCGGGTGCCATATGAAGGAGTGGCCGAATGATCTAGATGCTTGAATTAAGATCTTGTTTAGGCCGGCGGACTACTATGGTGCTGAAGAAAGTGCTTAAACCGGTCAAGTTTTTTTAACTTCACTAGGTAAACTTTCTTTTTATAATTACGTTCCAAATCAGACTTTTGCAGCGAATTGGTGTAATGAGTGGTTGCATGTTTCCCGGATGAAGGAAGATGTACATTAATCTTACGCCATCACCATCATTTGAAACTGTTGACTAATGGAGTAGAATTGTACTTGCAAAAATGATTAAAGATGAGCTTTATGATCTCAATGGCAATGTAATTGAGTATTTCATCTCTCCTTAGACATTCATGTAAGATTTCGTATATTAGCGGTGCACGGGTCACCAATATTGTACATGGCATACATCTTCAAGTCTGACTAGTCCAACTGGCAAGCTATAGGCCTAACGGAACTCAACCCAAACATTATCTTCATCGGAGGGTTGAAACCATTTGATCAAAAGGTTTAAGTTTGATAGATCCAAACTACCATCCTACATCAAGACCTGCTTTAGAATTCGTTGCTGAATTTGTTGACACATGGATCAACAGCAAGTCCCGATACTTCTGGCACAATTGGGATGTTACAGGATGTTACAGCAAGTCCCGATACTTTGTGGGATGTGTGAACTTGATCGTGGGCGTACATCAAAGGTGATTATCAGATCATTTATTGGGATGTAAAGCACATGGAATCAAAATCTGACCTTTGATGGTCCATGATCTCAAGATTCATTGTATGACAGATTTGGACCAAAAATTTAAAGCAGTCATCAATGATTTTGGTGATTACAAATAGAGGTACCCTATATAAATCGTTAGGATGTTGCTGATTAGAATGTTGACTTGAGATGAATGGTTACAAACGACCAACTAACAAAGGGCATACATAACAGGGTACCTCCATTTATGCCTATAGAGTAACTGAAAGCGCCTACTTCTGAAACCGAGTAAAACCCATTGGCTTCTTGGAATATGATGATGGAGATTATTTTCATTTCATTTTTCTCCACAACAGATCTTGAGAGCATGAGCGTATAATTAGACAGTTAGTTTTTTATTCCATGTGGATTGCAAAACTAAATGTCTAATCTTCTATACATAGATTTTGAAAAAAATGTCTTAAACTTAAAAGGTACACGTTTTACACTTGGTCCTATATACAGTGTCTTTGGTATGTAGGGCAAAAAAGGAATCTCCTCCCGCTAGTAGTAGAAATTAAGAATGTGCCATCGAAAAGTTTTTAAGTAGTAGGGACTTTTTGGCTTTTTGGTGAAGTGACCGAAAATGCCTTTATTTGCCAACAACAATGAGTAAAACGCTTATTTAAAATAAAAATGAAATAAAAGGCCTGTATTTCGAAAAGTGAACCTCTATTTGCCATGTGAAATTAAGATCTAATTGTTTCATGTGAGGCTTACAATCTCAAGATCTATATATGAAAAATTAGGGTGAAAACAATCTCCATGGTCTGATTCACGGATTTTAGCATTTGAAACCCAGGTTTAGAAGAAGGCATAAGAATCTCGGGTCCCAATGAGGTGCCAAACTACCAAAATGGTAAATAAGTTAATATTTAATTTGACGGGAACCTTTATTTTCTATCCAAGCTTGCTCTTCTCAATTGGGTTGCACATTATTAAATGGTTGAGTGCGTTTAAATAAATAGAGATTGTTTTTTTCTAAATCTTCGACACTAGATCTTGAGATAACATGAGTCTTATTATTAAACGATCAGATTTTGATTTCATGTAATAGTCATTCTAAAAAGTAAATATGATCATGAAAATACATTAAATGTGATTCTTAGATCACTTTTTGAGATGTCTGTCATATGGAATCAAAATCTTACCGTCTTATTGTAGGACAATGATTTCAAGATCTATTATGTTGAAAAATGACTTGGATCATTTGATTCAAAGCAGTCACCCATTTAAACATGTGAAACTTGGGCTAAAAAGAAATAATCTTGGATTAAAATAAAGGTGCCCTTTCTGCACACCATTAATGGTTGAGTATGTAGGTAATCCACATCGTCAAAGTGATAAATCATACATTAAAGGGCAATGGGTTCAAAAATCAATCTTTTTGAGCGATTTTGAGTCATCCGATCTATTGACTATAATACCAACCATTATTTTTAGTTGAATTTTTTTCATATACCTACCCTGAGATATGCCGATATTGCATCAATAACTCTGAGTTATGAGTATTTATTCTACAACCCCTACTTTTGTGTTTCTGTTTCATAAACCCCTCTGATAATTAGTCGTGAGTTTATGGACTGAAATGACTATTTTACCCTTAATGAAACCAATATTCTAAAAATACTACCATTCTAAAAGGCCCTTCATTCATTTAAATTTACAAATCATGCCATTATAGTTTATCAGCATTCAAAAAATGTTCTTCATTCACCTTTATTTACAAGTCATGCCATTATAGCTTACCACCACCATTCTAAAAGGAGTACCTTTAAATCCACCCACAAAATCTTTGAGTTCACCCATGCTGAAATACATCGACTGCATTGAATCTGACGATGGAGATTGTTTATCGTCCAAATATTTCATGAGATCGATCTTTAGATCATGAGTATACCATCAGACGGTTGGGATCAAGGATCATGGTAGTGCCCTCAGTCTCTACCAAAAATCAGTACATGTTCACTTACATTTAGACCATAGATTTTATGCCTTTAATTAATAAAATATATGCAGCAGTCCATACGAAAGTAGTTGATGAACGGTTATGATGTCTAATACATGTAATTTTTAATATATGGTTCATAAAAAAAATGGTCAATTGATTGAACGGTTGGGATCAAGGATCAACATATCGGTTTCGGACATGACCGAAACCAAAAATTTGAATGAAAATTTCAGTCGAAAATTTATTGTTATACATAATTTGATCGAAATTTCAGAGGTTGTTTTCGTTTCGGTGAGGATCGAAACTGATAATTAATTTTGGCTAACAATTTGAATTATCGATTGAAAGTTTGAAACATAGTTGGGATGGTTCCGCTTGTACAATCATTGGAGATTAATGATAACACCAGTACAAGAGGGTTTCAACCCGTGAGGTCAACTAGAATGGTCAAAGTCAAATGCCCGACCCACCATAGGTCTGGGCTTGGGTTGAAATTTTCAAGTCCCAACCCATTAGGTCGGGTTGAAAATGCTGACTCATTTATTTTCAAGTTCCACTCAACCATTGAATTGTTTATTATTTAATTCCCAACAACATTATTCATATACCCAAAATATAAAAAATCACCAAACTTTTACATACTCAATATAAAAAATCATCCCAAAATAATAAAAAAAACCTACAAAAAATTTTAGATACCCAAAATTAAAAATCATTCCAAAATTTTGTTAATCTAAGAACATATAAATTGAAGGTTTTTTTTACAAGAATAATTGTATGATTTGCCACAAATCCTTCATTGGTTGAGTATTCAGCCAAACATTGGCATGCATTAATGGGGGAATCACGCATCTGATGGGTCTTGAATATAATGATGGTGAATGAAGGCCCTTTTAGAAGAGTACCTCTAAATCTACCCACAGAATATTTGAGTTCACCCGCGCTGAAATACGTTGATTGAATTGAATCGAATGATGGAGATCATTTATCCTCCCAATCTTTTAGGAGATCGATCTTTAGATCATGGGTGTACCATCAGACGGTCGATTTTTTATTTCACATGGCACATATCTCAGAAAAGTGACCTTAACATCACGTGTATGCTTAAAATTGAGTTTAAGGTCACTTTTATGAGTGTGTACCATATGAAAAAAAAATCGACCATCTGATGGTACACCCATGATCTAAAGATTGATCTCATGAAATATTAGAACGATCAACAATTTCCATCGTCTGATTCAATGTAATAGATGTGTTTCAACGTGGGTGAACTCAAAGATTTTGTGGGTGGATTTAAAGGTACTCCTTTTAGAATGGTGGCAAAGATATAATGGCATGACTTATAAATAAAAGTGAACGAAGGACCTTTTAGAATGGTGATAAAATCCCTCAAAAAAAAAAAAAAAAAGCCTTTTAGAATCATGGTATATTTTAGAATATTGGTTTTATTAAGGGCAAAATAGTCGTTTCAGTCAAGGATCAAAATTTCGGCCGAAATTTCGATTTCGGTCCACTCCAAAACCGAAATGAAAACCAAAATTTTGATCATTGGTTTCAATCCATAAACTCACGACTAATTAACGGCAGAGGGTATATGAAACAGAAACAGAAACACAAAAGTAAGGGCTACATAATGAATACCCATAACTCAAGGAGTTTGATGCAATATCGGCATATCTCTGAGTGGTATATGCAAAAAACCCTTTTTAGTTTGAATGGCTAATATCAAAGTTTATCACTCATATGGTTCACATCGACTCAAAGGCGAGCTTGTTTGGACTAAGATATTACAAAAATGAATGGATTGCCACTTGAACAATTTAGGTTGGTTAAAATGTGGGCCACATGTTATAGTGATAAAGTTACAAATTTAATAGTCTTAGATCATTTAAACACCTCTCTGGTGTTTAGTGGTGTTTAAATGTCGGCTAGGAGCTATTATCACTTATTTATAATATGAAGTTAATTTTGTTTTACTAGGCAAGCTGGTTCAAGATCTAATCGTGTGGAATCAAGATCTAACTGTTTGATGATAGGCCCACGATATCAAGATCTATTTTGTGGAAGATTAAGATAAAAAACAACCTCCATCATCGGATTCAAAGAAGTCAACGATTTTAACATATGAAACTCGGGTTGAGAAAAAAGAACCTTGAGATTAGATGAACCTCAAATACAATTCGATCTTTATTCTCAAATCTAACACCTTTCATTCCTGAGATTAGATGATTCTTTTATCACTATCAATTTTACCACATCCATGACCGTCCAATCTCTAAAATAAACGGCAAGAGATCCTCAAATACATATCACGAATATTCCAATATTTCACCACAACTTTCCTGTAGAGGGAGCCTTTTGGTAATTTCACCACCGATTCAACCGTGCCCATTCTCCACATTTCAGTTTTCTTAACTTCAACTCGTACCTAACACCACCAGAACTTAAGAGATAGCAAAGAAAACAAGAACCAAACGACTCTTTCTTATCCACCATTCTCTAACCCTAATTTTATAGGGTTTCTTCTCTTCTGCCATGCCAGATCTCATAAGTGTCTTCAATCCATGCTCAAATCTCTTACCTGTCATAGTCGAATCTTAGGAATCAATCGATTTTTTGTGCCTGACCACCGCCGTAACCCTCAACGAAGACGGCGAGGGGTGCTATCGATAAAAGAAAGAGATAAACATAAGAAAATGAAAAGAAAATAGAAAGATAGAATAGAGAAATTTTTATAAACGATTACATTGTTTATCGTACTTAATTATCTGATAAGAAAGTGTATAAATAAGATTACAACTATAACCATCAGCAATTATCTAGAAGTGGGAATGAACATAGGTAAGTGGATAGTTATCTAGACGTGGGAATGATACGGTGTTGAGAGTTATTATTTAATAGGGATCACCGACTCCGAAATCCGATCTTGCATAGAGGTGGAGGTTCCAAATCAAAGAGCAGGATTAAGAGATTGGATCAAGGGGGTGTTCTTGAGAGATGTAAGAAGGCGACCACGAGCATGTTAGGGTTTGTGGTTGGGAAGAAGGTCAATCTGGAGTTCCTGAGAGGGAATGCGGCCTCCCGTTCCGTTCTAAAGAAAGAGATAAACATAAGAAAATGATACGGTGTTGAGCGTTATTATCTAATATTCCCCCTCAAGTTGGAATGTAAACGCTGAGAACATCCAATTTGGAAGATAAACATAATCTTAAAGATTCGCGATGATGTTGTCGAAACTCGATCTTGCTTGTTGGTGGTTACCGCCTGTCTAAGAAGTCCATCACTGTCGCATCCCGCTCATCTTGGAGTCTGTCGGAGCCGGTGGCACACTAGATCAGGTCTGCCATGATCTCTCCCAACAACAATTTAAGACGAATCATATGAAAAGTCTCTTGGCGAGTGTTCATCGGAAGGATAAACTCTAAAAATTATTTAAAAAAAAAAAGAACGGATCGAAAAAAGCGTGAGTCATTAGAGCTCTGATACCATAAAGAAAGAGATAAACATAAGAAAATGATACGGTGTTGACCCTTATTATCTAATACATTCCTCGTCAGTGATTAAAACACGAGTTGGTATAGAGCAATATACGGACAGTACTATACGTGTACAATTTTGTAGACAACTCATGTGACGCGATGTGATCGGCTACAGTGCTTGGGCCCCACTGTGTGCAGCCTGTCACGTCACGCCACATAAGTTTTCTGCCAAATTGTCTATCAAAATCTGCTCACCGTTTATAATTTGCCATATAACACCACCGGGCATGGGGCTAAGGTAGATAGCTTGCAATATAAATGGGCTAGCCCGAATTGGACGAAAAAATATGTTTGGCCGAGTATCGATTAAATTTCAAATGTGGCATTAATTTGGTCAACTAAGTTCTTTTATATAGAAACTGTCAGGCTGAAACATAATCGAGCTGGCCCGACCGACCCAACCCGATTGATAGTTGGGTTGAACGCGACTAGCTCTAAGAGATATGTGGCCTATCTAAGGGCCAACCCAAACCCGGCTTCCCATTGGACCAAAATGGCATCAGAAGGGAAGGGAGCAACAATAGAGGGCCCTCTCTCCGTCTGTGGTCAAGGGAATAACACATAACAGTTGGGATTCTTCTTCATCTCGCAACCTCTTCTTTATCAACTCTTTTTCTCTAGTAAACTTCTCCCAACCTTTCAATGCTTCTTCTTCACTTACACCAAGCGAAACGATTCCTCCACTTCAGATTCCTCACATTCTTCTTCAATCTCTATAGCCTTCTCAAGATTAGAACACGAGGGCAGCGCGGGTGGCACATGCAACTTTGCCATAGTGAGGATGATGCTGGTGGATCCGACTCTGGTGATGATGGTAAGAGTGTTGGTTCACCATTCATCAATTCTTCCTCAATTTTATTGAAATTCGGAAATGAAGAGAGGAGATGATATGATGGTCCTTGTTGTTGAGGCGAGATCTCCAAACAATCTATCTCTAAACTTCTTAACTGCTCTTCTTCTTTACATACATCTAAGTTGGAGAAGTAATCATCTTGATACGAAAAAACAACTTGTTTTTCTTCAATAGTCATTTCTGGTGGCATAATGACACTAACATTTTGTGAGAGGGATGATAATGGTGGAACTGATGGTGGTGATGAGAGTGATGCTTCATTTTGGTTGCTTACATATAACCAACTCCTTATTAGCTCTTGTCCGATCATCCCCAACATAGTCGTAGACTCATCTAGTGGCGAAAGGAGAGATTTTAGAGATTCTTCTTCGTCACGTCGCCGGGACGACTTGCTGCAACTGATCTTCCATTATTCATGTTTGGAATCCTTCTTCGCCTGTAGATTGGAGGGGCATAATTATTTCTCTCTCAGTTTCGTGACTTCCCTCATCAATGACATCTGTAACTTCGCTATTACCATCACCATTCCTACTTGTGCTATCTGCATGGTCCATGTTTGTATCGTTGCGATTACCATCATCGCTCCTCGGGTGATCCGTGCCACTTGGGTGATCCATGCCAGTAATATTACCGTCACCTCTCTTTCTTATCTGGCAAAGAACCCATTTATCAAACTCGATCTGCAGGATACAAAAGAAAATTATTATAAATATAATTGAGCAACATAGGTAGATTATTTAAAGTTTCAATATTTATAAGGTTAAGTAGGCATGATTGAGCTGATCAGGTCAAGAAAGCTCAACACAAAACTAGGGTTGTCAAAAGGTGCAACCTGATAACCCAACCAGTCGACCTAGATTTTTCATTTGGTCGAACAACAACTTTACCATTCGCGACCTAACCCCGATTGGATGTTTTTTTGGTCTAGTCAAGTCGGATTGAACATATGCCATTTTATCATTGAATAGCGAAAATGTAATAGCCCTAAAAATCTCGAACAAGAATTCGACTGTTTCGATAAGCGTGCCCGACACGAAAATCGAGACAGAATTAAAAATTTGAGAAATATATTATTAAAAATAATATTAGCCTATGATTAGATGAAGTCACGTGTAAACTCTCGCCTAAGCTCGAGTCATGTAGGACGTCGATGTAGCATGTTACGCCGTAGCGATCGTGTTCGCGCTTCACACCGGAGTCAACTTAGGGTTTAAAGTGAAATATCAGAGATATTTCATTTTGGTAGCTTATATGGGAAGGAAGAGACCTAGAAAGATCTCCTCTCTTCTTCTTCCTCTTGTTCTTGAACTAAAATTCTGTAGCTAGGTTGGGATCTAAGTGAGTTATTCGAAGAAACATGGTTAGAGATACCAAGGTCGTGCGTCAATCTGAGTTAGGGTATGTAGAGTTCAATAAGACGAGCTCAAGTATAATCTAAATGTGTGTGAGGCCTCTGCATACTGAACCGGAGCAGTTAATCTCCTTGTCGGAGTCACACCGGTGATAAACTCTGAGAGCCAGATCCGAAACCTTCTCGGATTTCGTTTGCCGAGACCCCGAAAGGGCCCAAATAAAGGTGAGCCTGTACATTTAAATTGGACAGATGAGAGCCCCTTATACGTGTGTTTGTGCTTGTATAAATGGTTGTAAGAAATCATTAATGAAAATGGGTCAAAATAAGAAAAATAGGTGACCTCTATTAATGACAGAGATATGTCATTATTGATCGATAAATACTAGATTGATCGATCAATGAAGGGTATTGATCGATCAATTCATATAAGCTTTAAAGAGAGAACAATAGACTTGAATTTTTGGAAGTTCTGGGCTCGAGGGGTATTGATCGATCAATTCACTAATTAATCGATCAATTCTGAGAATTGATCGATTACAGAGAGAGTGATCGATCAATGGCAAGGATTGATCGATCAATAAGGGCATTGATCGATCACTTGTGTGTATTGATTGATCTATAAGGACATTGATTGATCAATCTGTATAAGGTGACAAAGAGAACAGGAAGAGAGAAATTTAAAAATTTAGGGTATTTATCGATCAATAAGGTCATTGATCGATCAATGAGACAGATTGATCGATCAACTGAGCCAATGATCGATCAATTTTCCTCTGTCAAAGTGTCAAGAAAAAGGGGGCTATTGATCGATCAATTGAAGCATTGATCGATCAATGATAGGAGGTGATCGATCAATAGAGGCTATTGATCGATCATTAACTCTGTTACTTGTGAAATAATTGGAGGGCATTGATCGATCAAAGAGGAGGATTGATCGATCAATAAAAGTATTGATCGATCAATCACTCCTGTTTTTGGCCTGTTTTATTTTTGTAAATTGAACACTACTGGACACTGCGCCAGTTAACATTCTGACATATCTGACACATAGTATACTATATTTATGGTCTAGGATCAGACCTTTACGCTTTGAAAAGCTTTGGATTTGCTTAGAAAGAGGTCTGACCTGAGGTAGGGGAAAACCAACCTAAACTATTTTTGACTATGATTTCATGATTCTTTCATATATGCACCATGATTTCTGTTTTAACAAGCATGTTAGTATATCATAAATTCCTGTTATCTCTGATTCATGTTTTCTGATTTTGTATTATGAAACCTGCTCCTGATTTCTGCTATCTGATTCGTGAGGTTTATGTGTGTATGTGCTTTGATAATTTAACCAGATAATCTCCACCGACTCGGCGGTATATCCGTGCCTGGCACACTTGTGCATTTG
Organism: Chloranthus sessilifolius; assembly: GCA_021018995.1. NCBI lineage: Eukaryota > Viridiplantae > Streptophyta > Magnoliopsida > Chloranthales > Chloranthaceae > Chloranthus > Chloranthus sessilifolius. The sequence goes on along the minus strand of CM037597.1, from coordinate 22,082,622 downwards.
CTTTGTAATTCCTCGACACAATTGTACTCCATAGATGAGACATTGTTACACCCTGAAATTATTCATGTGAACGACGATTGCTTGGGGTTTCCTATCGGTAGACTCCTGTTTACTCCGTGTTATATATTCACGGGAGTTTCTTAAGTAAGAAAATATATACAATTTAAGTCACTGATTTTATACTTGCATAACATCTGTTTCTTGTTTAAAAGCTTAGTATTTGATATGATCTTGCCTTATTTACACGTTCTGATTTGATTTCCTGCTTTGAGATATCATGTCTTGCATATTCATTACATTTTAGTTGGAATTCTTCTATTGAGCTTAAATGTAGCTCACCCTGTTTTCATTAACATTTTAGGTTCTGAGGCTAGAGCTCCTGGCACGGAGAGCGACCATGACTACCAGCCTGATCTAGAGGCTGAGATTGAGGACGAGGAGACTGACGTCCAGGCGGACGACTTTTATCCTTAGTCTGGGTATACGAGTCTTTTATTTTTGAGATTTTTGTATGAAACTTTAGATTATTGTGTGCCTGGTGGCCACTTTCTGTATTATTTTCTGTAGATATTTTTCTTTTCTTGTATTATTATACATTCTATAGGAACCACTATCAGGAACTATTATTTGAGTGATGGATGTCCATCACCAGTGATTCTTCTTGGTTCTTTTTTGGGAATGTATATTTTTTTGAGATATATATATATATATATATATATATATACATGTTGTGTTTATTGTTTCTTTCTTTTACAAAGCCTCATGTGATGACTCGATTTACCACTGCTGGACAGTGTCTGCTTGATTTCCGCTATATGAGTAGACACTTCGTGATTTATCCTAGGGATCATCCAGAGTATGATCTTGATGACACGGATTTTTGGGCGCGAAAATCCGAGCTGTCACAGAAAATTTTGGCCTGACCCGACACATTGAATGCCCTATAAACCCCAACCCATGATATAATGGAGTTTAGATTTTAAACTTAACCAATCGTGACAGGGTGGAAATTTGAAGCATGCAAAACCCAACATATAATGGGATAGATCACTTGACTCATTGGGTTCTCAAGTCATTTTTGGGGATGCCTTCCATAGAATCAACATTTGGCCTTCGGGTTGGTGTGCCATGATATCATGATCTATTGAGTGAAAGATTGGAACTATAACCCACAAGTCAAAAAAAAAGATGAATGAAGATTTAGTTTGAGAAACCACTCCGATATATATCGGTGTTTTTATTTTATTTTAATTAAATAACAAATAAGATTATGGATAGCTGCCAAAATCTCCACAAAATGGATCTTCAGGTCTTACGAATAATCAGATTTAGTAAAGGAAAGAAGCCTTGATCCCCTGCGGATTGGATTCTTCCTTTTTCACCGGAATTCGCTCCAAATAGATTACCAATCAAGTGTGAGAATGACCATTTTATGATCCAACAGTATAACAGGCTCTGAATATTGAATCAGTGATGTGGGTAGATACGCCTCGGTTATAGAGTCCACAGGTTCAAATGAATCAAAAATCCGTGTTGTATAACAAAGATATTGCCAAAAAACAGATCCCTAATACCACAGTTTGATATTTGTGATTTATAAAAAATCTGACGAGCGCTTACTAATATGATTGTATTTGCTCAAATAAAAAACTTTCTTCCGTTGTCCTTCTTTGATGTATCCCAGCATCCACACTAAAGACAAAATAAAGTACAGAGAGATGTACCTTCCTAAAAAAATGAATTGGATTTAATAATCCATTTGAAGCCTACTTTTATTTGTCTTCTCAAGAAATTGGTTGTGTGTTTTTATTTTAGGAGAAAGTTTTGTAGTAATATAGATCAAATACCCAAAAATCCTATACGCAGAAAATTTTAGTAAAAGAAGATGGAAATCTGACGCCCAAAGATCCGATGCCCAAAAATTCAACAGATCCGATGCTCAGAAATCTCACGCTAAAGATCGATGCTTAGCAATGTGATGATAATGGATTGACGGTGGAGAAACCAACGATCCGATGTAAGATCAGATAGTAAAAAAAACAATGATACACCTAAGCTCTTTCGGACCAGAACCTTAATCTGACACTTTAAAACAACTTGGCCAGAACCTTAATCTGCCGCCTTAAACCAACTCGGCACACGTGACAACAAAAATCCTTTTTTCCTATAAGGTTTACTTTTGGTATAATAGGTAAAACGTTTGGATTTAAGGGATGTTTTGGAAGAACTAGTGTACTAAATGGAAATCTTTTATATTGCTCTTCAAATAATAAATTAAGAGATAAGGGTTAGAGAAGGCTGACTAGAGTGCGCTCCAAATAAATTATCAATCAAGTGTGAGAATGACCATTTTCTGATCCAACGATATAACAACTTCTGAATATTGGATCAATGATGTTGGTAGATATGCCTCGGTTACAAGAGTTTACAGGTTCAAAAATCTGTGTTGTATTACCAAAATTATCGCCAAAAAATAGATCACTAATACCACAGTTTGGTATTTGCTAATTTTCCCTTATTTATTCACCTATTTACTAATAAAAAATGATTGTTTGAATCATGCTTCACAAATTCACTCCAAAAATTAAAAGCGTTTTGAATTATGCATTTTGTTACTCTCAAAATTAAAAGTGTTTTGAAATGTGCCATCGTATATATATAAAATTAGAGACGCTATATTTTGATTAACTCATTTTAGTTATGCGTCATTCAATTCCCCAACAAAGTGTGTAACTCTATCAATATTTTTCCTCATCTCGAAATTGGTGCAATGAAAATCGAACTTTCATTAATAACTTAAATAGCAGGGTGGTCAGTTGACTCACCTCAGTAGAAATCTTATACTCGTGCATGATATTTCTATTATTTTTGGCCCTCTTCTTGAACTTAGCATCATTGTCTTTTTTGTCAAAAATTAAAGATCGTTTCCATTCGATAATTCTTCCTTGTGAATTTAGTATTTTGTGAATACCCACTAGTTGACTTCCACCGTCCGCAACCAACCGTTCGAGTCGACCTGCTGCCCCCCCTCCTCCTTCTTTCATCTCTTTTCTACATGTGAAGAACTAAAGCTCTATCTTTTTCTCGTTAACTCCATTAAACAACTCCATAACTCTATGACGTATAAGTTTTCATTTTTGATCATATTCGATGACAGCTATTAGCCGCACATCTTCTTGCTAAAGTAATGAATAATGAGCTCTTCATATGGTGGCTCGAATTTGTACCTCTCTCAATTTCCATAGTCTTCTCACTATTAGAAATTTAGAACTTGAACGTCTCCCCTCTCTTTCTCAAACAAATATTTCCCTCTGCTCTTTCTCTCTATTTTATTATTTTTTTCTTTTCTCTCGTTTCTCTCTCTCTCTCTCTCTCTCTCTCTCTCTCTGTTTATAGGATACGAGGAATTAGCGTGAAAAATGACTCCCTGAGACTAATTCGTTACTAAGGATACGGTAATTGCACTCTCCCCAACTAATGGTTCTACGGTTAACAATGTTGACCGTCTTGAATGATACGTCATAGACAGATTTTTTACCAAGGTAATTATATAATAGATCTTTAGATCATTACTCACGTATCCAACGGTTAAATGTTGAATCCACGTGGCACACATCCCCATAAATACATGAGAACCTTTCTCATTGTATGCCATAATCACATCATTTTTGGAGATGTGTGCAATATCTCACCATCTGATCGGTGGAACATGATCTCGAGATCTATTGCCTGAAATATTGGGGATAAAAATGATCTACATTGTCTGATTCGAATTGGGCAACTACGGCAATGGTGGAACCATCAATTGCACAGACCCAAAATTTGAGTGCAAATACGTGCATCCATCAAGTCATTAGATGGACTACCGTGGAGCATCTTATCCTTTCAATTTGTTAAAAACTTGCTCACACAGCTATCAGAACCCTGGAAATATGTGAATTGTACTCAAGGATCAAAATGTATATATGTTTCGCTTTCGCTTTCGGTTTCCGACCCGTCCAACCGAAATTTTGAATGAAATTTCAGCCGAAATTTTGTAGGTTGGTCAAAATATCGCTCGGAAATTTGCAATTCATACATTATAATCCCTGAAATTTTGCATTTCCTTGTCGCTTCGGTGCCGGCTAAAACCAATATGATTCCGCCGATAATTTAAATAATTATTGGCCATAATTTTGGTCCATGAGTGTACTAAATCATTTCTTGGTAATTAAGTTTGAGTGCTTTAGCTGGGAGATTATTTATGAGTGAAGGGATCGGTAGAACTTGAGATTAGGGCTCTCAATGGATCGGGTGGGTAGAGATTTGTATCTCACAGCCCTTAAAACTTCTGAAAATCGTGAAAAAATGTTTGACTAAAAACTTTCGTTTCAAGATAATATCCTAAAACGTTTCCATTTCAAGCATGTTCCTCTAATTATCTCTAGATTGGGGGCTTAAACTCTGTGGGTGCTGTGCGGTCCGGTTTGAAGTTTTTTATCCTTTGTCCTATATTTTTTTATTTTTATTGCGGTAATGAAGATGGTTACCAAGTCGGGATTGGGCACTAATTCGGCAAGTTTAAAAATAAAAAAATTCAGCAAAATCTAATAAGCTCGGCCAAATGTTTCGTGAAAAATTTGAGCAAAAAAAATAAAAATAAGATTACAAAGTATATATTTTTTTAAAGAATATTACAAAGGATCTTGAGATAATGCCTCACATATCGGACAGTCTGTTTTGGATTCCACACCTCACATATCCCTAAAAAGTGTCCTAAAATCATATTTGAGCATGATGTATGCAATAGGATTCAAGGTGCATTTTATGGGGATTTGTGACACGTGAAATAAACAACTGACCATCTGATAGGTACAACATGATCTCAAGATCCATTCGAAGGTCGGGTTGAAAAACAATCTCTATTTTTTGATCCGAAGCAATCAATGATTTTGAAGGGGTTGCACCCGTGGAGCGCTTTCGGAGATTACGTGGGCGCTAATAGAGGTAGGTACCCTATCCAATTCAAGCGGCGGATATGAATCGGGTTGGGCCCCATCCGATACTGATATACACTCCAATTCTATATGAGGTCAAATATTAGGTCATATATCAAACCATATTGAGTCATATCGGTCGATATGTATCGGGTATGACTCAAACAAAATATCAAAATTGTCATATATATATATATATATATATATATATATATATATATATATATATATATATATATATTATTTATTATTTTATAATTTAAAAAAGGTGTTTGAATATTGGCCAATTTGGCCAAAAGTATCCGATATATCGGGATACAAATAGGCTTGGGACCTAGCTAATATATCAGATTTCAAAACCTTAGCTTTAACTTAGTCAGTGAGGATCATGGTTAAAAATTTCGGCCGAATCATTTCGATTTTGGTCCCCACCGAAACGATAACTTGAACCGAAATTTCGGTCCAAATATATATGGAGGGGAAATTATCGGCCGAAAATTCAGTTCAAATTTTCGATTTTGTTCATGCTCAAAACCGAAAACGAAATCGCTATTTTGATCCTTGGCGAGGATATCATATGGATTTGAAGCATCCTAAATTTTTGTCACCGTACACCTCCTATGCGGCCTTTGATGCTTTATTATAAAGAAGAAAGTGGAGGTTGCTTTCCGGATTTGAGAAAAAATAATATTTTACGCATTTTATAGCCAGATAGTTGAAAAACATAAACATCACCATCTTTGAAAATTTCTAAACAAAAAACTTTTCATGAATTATTTTTTATACAAACCCATGTAATGTTAAAAAATAATCCTCCCCATGAGTTATACCAATCAAGGCCTTAAGGGCACCTTTGTTAGTGTGTAACTTTTTGCTTGTAAAATTTACTTTTCATTTAAAATTTTAGTGGCTTGTATATTATTTGTAAAATTTGTTATTGTCATATAAATTCGTTAATAATATGATCCTAAAATTATATTTTTTTCTATAAAAAGTAGCTGCTTTGTTGCTTTTACCTGGATATTGTAGTCTCAAACTATGACATCCACATATCATTATTAGGGTAAAATCCCTGGTGTATACCAAGCAAGATGTTGATGAATTTGGCGTATAAATTTGCAAATTATTAGAAAAAAATCTAATTGAAAACACTAAAAGTCCACATTCTAGCCCTCCTTTTATGGTTGAAAAATATTTTGAAATAGTGAAATTCAACACCGTAAAGCTAGAATGATTATAAATTATAAAAGCCTAAATGAACATTTTGAATTTGACCAATATTTTTTTCCTAAAAAAGATGTTGTGATCAATCAAACTAAAGGAGCTAAAATATTTAGTAAATTTGATTGCAAGTCAGGCTTTTGCTAATTAAAGTTTACTGATGACTCAAAGGAGTTTAACAACTTTTAGTACTCCTCGAAGTCATTATCAATGGAATGTAATGTCTTTTAGGTTAAATAAGGTCCCCCGGATCTATCGAATTAAAGATGGATGGAATTTATCTTCAAACATTCTAAAATTTTTTGTGTTGTTTATATTGATGACTTATTATATTACAACAATAAGGTGTTTCAGCGACACTTGCGGTTAAGGCAGTTTTTGGTAGCGGCAGAATTAATAGCAGAAGTTTTTGATAGCGAGAGGACTAATCGCAACAATTTTTTATTAAAAAAACTGTCGCTAATAGTCTTATTTTTTGCAATGATAGCATTCTCAAAAAACCAAAGAACATAAAAAACATTTAATACTCATGTGTGATATATTCCAAAAGAATGGGATTATTCTTTCACCTTCCAAAATCGTAGTAGAAAAAGAATCAGAATTCTTAGGATTAATTTTAACTCCAGATGATTTAAAACATTTCCAAAATGTGATAGACCTTTTTGAGAAGTATTATTTGAGAAGCACCTTGGGATATACTTCTTTATAACACTTGAAAAGGGTTATCAAACAAGGTCTCTCTTGAAAACAATTTATGAATAATTTTTTTTTTTCAAGTCAAATCCTAGTTGTATTCTCACACGAAAAATAATAATTTTTTTAACATCAAATTATTAGCTATCTCATACACTACATAATAAGAGATGTAATTGGGAGTGGCAATGGACTGGATATCCTGCCCAACCCGTTAGGCCCAACATAGTTGTTTGGGCTTGATCATACAGCTCACATGCTAGCACTTTAACCCAACATTTAAATGGGCTAGACTCAAATCTAACCCCTAAGCCCGTTGGGGTCTTTTATTTGCAAACGGCAAGTTTTGTGCAGGCTCGGGACTGGCTGCCTGACCTGCATTGCTTGGGACCCCAATTGCGTCACGTCACGTCACGCCACATCACTCACTTGCACTTTGCCCTACACAAAACCTGCCTACCATATAACACTGTCCTCCACATCACTCACTTGCACTTTGCCCTACACAAAACCTGCCTACCATATAACACTGTCCTTAAAAATAACTCCAAGGCATAATACATCACATTTTGCACGAAAAAATAAATACACTAATGGTATATCCCAGACAAGTCTCAGACATGGGCACAAGGGTAAAATGATAATTTCACCCTCCAAGCCTGTCATCGCATATTTAACATCTGAAAATAGCTTAACCGTACATCAAGTACCATTTATCAACACACTTTTCAAAAGAATATGTATGGACTTCTAATGTATGGAAATCCGTGCACTTCAAGCAGTCAAACAGATGAGTAGACTGCTTTAATGCACATGATGGGTGGATAATTTGACACCTGTAGTATACTAACTCTTTTAAAGGAGGCATGACAAAACACTCCCTACTTCCCTATGCATTTCACCTAAAAACAAAGCTCTTGAAAAAATTCCGCTCTAAAAATAGCTCATTTATGAATAAACAGCTCGGGCCAAGCCTAGATTTTGACAGTTTGTTATGAATCGGGTTTAGGCTTGAAATCATAAGCCCACCACAGGTCCAAGATAGGATTGGGCCAAGCTCAAATTTGTTGGGCTGGTCTTGGGTTCACTCAAGCCCAGCCCAAACCTGGCCCATTGCCCCCTAGATATCATCAATATTATTTTATTATTCAACTTTTTAGATTCTCAAACATGCACATGTGGATCAACTATTGGATATTTTAAAGGTTTTAAGATAAGCTTTTGAAATTGGGATTTGTCCCATATCGTGTAAACTCTTTTTTGAGTTTGGCTTAAATATCATTGTCTTGGCTCAAGGCTTGTAGCCTTCACTCATGGGGCACCGAATTTTGTAGCTTCCACCGTAATGTAACCCATCAGTCATACACACGCGCGCGCCGAGCCGAGCTGAGTCGGGTCGGGACAAGACGGGCACGAGCACGAGCACATGTACGTGACGTGATAATACGGTAATTTAATTAAAATTTTGAACAAGTGTATAATCACCCATTTGAATTTTAAATCATTCAGTTATTTTTTAAACGGATATGTCTTATCCGACCGTTCAGTTATATGAAACAGATATGTCCGTTCGGTTACGCATGTTTTATCTATAAAAGGGCCTCAAAACCCCTCATTTTAGACACTGCATATTTTCGTAAATTTCTTCTCCGCAAGTTTAAGTTTTTCCTTCTCAGAGTTCCGCTATAGTTTTTTGGTGTTCTGGTTGCGTGATCAGATTCACCAAATTTGATCACATGGATACGCTCCCGATTCGTTGTATCCTGGAACCGATTTGCCGATAACCTATTGGTAATCACTGGATCATAGTGGTAAGGGTAAATCTCGGTCTAAAGACAACGATATTTAACGTGCCTCGAACCGGATCAACGTATATTTTAATTCCGATCTTTATCTTCTTTTGCAACCTGAACCTATTTTTCTAACATCAACAACAACCAAAAATTTCAGATTGGTATGAGATCAATGCAATTTTGCAAATTAATTATAGAACAATGTTATATGACAGGTTGGTTTTGTGTAGGCAAAGTGCAGGCGGCTGACATGATGCGACACAATTGGCTGCAAGTGTAGTGGGGATCAAACAATGTGATCACGTCGCACCACATCAGCTGCCTGCACAAAACCTGCCTGCTATTTGCAATTTTCCTTAACAATAAACCGAAGCCATAAATATGATCAACAATCCACGATACCAAAACTGCATGAATTGAACTTCATGGATCATTTAATAACACTAATTTTTATGTTGTAGGCTCTGAAGCACGAGTTCTACTGCCCTCATTCATGTTGCTTGGATCTCTAAGACAAAGGGTTTAAACATTGGATGTATTGATTTTTTACCAAACTGATATGTATTGGTATCAACTCAGTATTGGTATTGGCAGAGACCAGCCCATATCAGCCGATACGTTTCGGATATTGGCTGATATGTATCCAATATCGGTCGATACCTATATTTTTTTAAAAAAAGGCCAATACGTGTCGACATCGGCCGATACATATCGGCCAATTCATATCGATCCTCCAAGGACCGAAACCTAATACCGATTTTGTTAACTTATTTACTGATACGGCATCACATAAGAATAACAAAAAAGTGATAAGAATACAAAGTTCATGTGAATGATTATAATTGTGGGATAAAGTAACTTAAAAATAAAAATAAAAATTCAAACTGTTAACTTGAGATGGTTTGGGTATTATCAATGACAAGGGATTTAAAGACAGATATATATATATATATATATATATATATATATATATATATATATATATATATAAATTCTATGACAAGGGAGCTAGTATTTGACTTGTTTGACTTGATATTTGCTCTATATCAAACTGGCCTAACCCAATACAAATCGGAATTAAAAACAATGTCACGAACTTGAACCTGTAGGAATGATTAAGGGATACGTATGTCTATACTATATATATACACAAAGGTAACTGAAACTGTCCAACTGTACAAAGGGTATAAACCCCACCAAAGTCTATTTATATATATACAATTAATCCTTCCATCATTTCTGCCACAGCAAGATCAAGGAGGTGAAAAAATTGTATTAGGTAACATAGCGACCGTCACTATAACATATTCACACCCAACTGGGAGGTTGTACGGGTTCGATGCAGGCACAGATCCTGCAGTGGCCCGGTTAGTTGTAACCGAGCTCAGCGGATCCACTCGATCCCCCTGATCGGCCCAGATCACAGTTTTCCGCTCTATGTGCACAATCGGACCAATAATGTAGTTAGGTCTGCTAGGGAGATCTTCTACAACCAGAGCTACGGATTCTGCAGAGAGGAAGTAGTTTGAACAGTTCCTGTTAATGGCTTTGTAATGCCCGGCAGAGTTGAGAACAAAAGCAGCAAATTCATGGACTTCAAAACGGCCAAGGGATATCTTTTCCTTGTTCACCTGTAAAAGGATCATCAGTAATGAGCGAAGGGAAAAAACGCCTTTAACTGTCAGATGGGTAGTTTCAGGAGCGAAGGGAAAAAACGACCACAATGCTTAAATCTGTGGTGTCGAACATTGCACCAAAAAAAACATCTCTATGGTGGTTGTAAGGTCAAATGCTTTTAAAATGTACGGTTAAGATGTAAATCTCCAAACCTGTTTTAGCAGTTCATTTTAAAGGCGTTTGATTGAACCTACGATCACCATAGAGATGTTTTCTTGATGCACTCTTTGATACCAAAGATCAAAGCATTGTCACTTTCGCATTAAGTGGCACTTTTGACCCCTCAGTGATTTGGTGCTCAAACTTATCAGTGCATTATGAGCTGAGAGTTAAGATTGAACCAAGTGCCAGCTGCGGGACTCGGGGGGTGCCTCACACGAAGTCAACCAACAAACTCTTGACAGCATTCCATGCAGTAACTGAGGTCTTCAACCTTGGTATAACCTAACTAGATTTGTACGTGATGCCCACTTCAGCCATCCGAATCAGTCATCTAGGCCAGGATTTCACCTAGTACAATTAGTCCTGGTCGCTGAGACAACCTAAATCATATTCTAACTGTCCAAATTACTGTAATTGAACCACTAGCATATTTGTGTAAGAGATTGACTGCAATGAGCCAAAGTCTTGTTAGCTGTGCATTTATTTGGACTTTGAGACCATGCACAGATGTTATGACATACAGACTGTTGGTGTACTCCTAATATTTTTTACTTTCACTCTAGAATCGATACACCTTAATCCTAACCTCTTCCTCATCTTTGACAAGAGCTAACCAGCTGCGCACCTGAATTCGTGCTTGTTTCATGGTTTTCTGAGGCTACAGGTCAAACAGCTGACCTTATCTGAGATTCCCCACAAAGAGTTAGTATTTCGATGGTTGGTTCTGGCATATGATGACCTGTACCAGAGGTAGTGCGGATGCTTTCTCAGTTTTGGAAGCCTATTTCTGTAGCACATATTTGTTGGGGGGCAGTTTTCGTCATTTGGACTTTTATTGTATTGTTTGGTTTTCCCGGAGTCAGATACAACATAGTTGTCGATTTTTTTATTTTGTGGAACAGTGGAAGCCGCTTTGTATTGCTCTTTGGCTCTATAGAGGTGGACAATTTGTTGACTAGCACTTTTTTTATCCCTTCTTTTTGGAACTAGGGACATTTTTTGGAATTCAAAATCTGTTCATGGGCCTGCAAATCCTCCTCTCTCTGTCACCGCTACCAAGTTCAGTGGTGAGAATCCGTATGTTTGTTAGTGGACAAAAGAGAAGTAAAGAAGTTGGGATATCTTACTCGTAGAATCGAGAGACCCACTGTTTTTTATAATGATGATGATTTGCCCAAGTACGAGGCTTGGGACTCAGACAACGACATTGCATTGGGATGGATTCTCAACTCCATGGAATCATATCTTGCTTCAAACTACATGTTTTATGAGACAAGCAGCTGGCTTATAAAAATCCTTTAGGCTATGTTTGGGAACAAGTATTTGGATTTAGAGATTTCAAATTCTTCAGGCATTTCAAATATCTCGATTTGTAAATCTCTTGTTTGGATGCTTAAGCATTGCCTTAGGATTTGGCCCAAGGATTTATAGATACTTCATTTGATTTTTTTTTTAATAAAAGGCCTTCATTCTATGTAGGGATGAAAGTTCGGGGAGCTGAACCAAAACCGAAACTGAAGATTTCGGTTTCGGTGTCAGTACACCTAAAACCGAACCCGAACCGAAATGTTTTGAGTTTAGTTAAACGAACTCGCCACCCCCTGAACCTAAACAGAACCGATCTGTTTTCGGTTTTTTCTGAATATTCTTTTTTTTTTTTTTCGTTTTCAGCTTAGGCTCGGTTTTCTTTCCCTACTCAACCGCACCCAAAATCGAAACCGAACTGATCCATCGATTTCGGCTTGGTTTCATTGATTTTTGATTTTTTTTTTTCCACCCGTAATTCTATGTAGGGATACCAACGTGTCTGGCCAAAAATTTGGTTGCCTAATAGGCCAAAATGACAAATGGCCGACGGACCCAACCGACTAGATGATGCACTCTACCTGATCCAACCTGAAAACCCGACCCGACCCAGTAAAAAAACTACCTATTTTCTACCTTTTATGTATAAATTATTGGATTTACCAGACCCGAAAGTCGGGCCAGATGTCTTATGCCCGACTCGACAAGACGGTTCAAGTTTATGTACCCAACCCACGTAATATATTGGGTTGACTCAGGCCTAAATATTGGCTGCCCAATGGGAAATCGACATATGCCTAACCTGGCCCAATGGTGCAGCCAACTATACTTGGCGAGACCCGATGCTCAATCCGAAAACCTGACCCAACCCAACCCAACTCAACCCGCAGGACAAAAAGGTGAAACGAGAGGGTGGATTTGAATTTAGGAGATCCAAATCCAAATCCACGTGCCCAAACGCAGCCTTAGGATACCTAGGGAGTTAAACAAAGCATTTATCAACCTAGATAAGAGATTGCTCTCCTTCAATAGGGGTCTATCTGTAGCTCAACACTATGGTCCGCTTGCCCGTCATTGGGAGGAATTGAGGTATTATGAGCCCTTGTCCGAAATCCCAGATTCTAAGAGTGGCGAAGTTATATGTGGTTGAGCGGAGCGAGCATAGATATTTGGTTTTTTAGCATGAATTGGCGATGTGTATGCGTCTCTACGCACCCACCCAGATATTGGCTACTAGTCCAGTCCACTTCTCTACGCACCCACCCAGATATTGGCTACTAGTCCACTTCTCTACTATATTGGCTACTGGCTACTAGTCCACTTCTCTACGCACCCAGATCATTTATTCCATTGTTCTCTGCAGTCTCTATTTCGTTTAGGACCGTTCGACTTTCACATCTGTCACTCCTCTGCAGTCTTTGATTGTGATGTCATGCTATGTCATGCTCGTTTGGAGCATGTCCCGTTGTGAACCGTCAAGATTATGGCTCCTAATATTAAATCATTTTGTGATAAATCCAAATTGCAATACCACTTGTTCTTATTCACCTCATATGAGTAGAGAGATTGGTCCGTTTCTCTTGTGCATTCTAATATTTGATCACCTAGTCTTGTTGCATCTATAGATGGATTTCACTATTTTTTACTTTTATTGATGAATTTTTTATGACATATATACGATGATTTAGACTCAATATGCTTGCAACATTTGTACCCTTAGATCTGATAACCGGAATATACCTCTTGTTCGTTTTCTGTTACCTCCAAGATCATGGGATAATTCACCACTTCTCGTGTCCTTAATTCACCACTCCTCAGCAGAATGGAGTTGCAAAATGTAAGAACCGTTATCTCTTGGAGGTAGCTAGGTATTTATTGACTAGTATGAATGTTCCTAAGTCATATTGGCTTATGTCACTGCCTCCTACCCACTATTGTCATATGCGATCACATATGTGATCCTCGAAGACATTTTCGCATATGCCATGATGGCATATGCGATTCTGACTATATGCGATCGCATACATCTCCAAGGTCATATTTACGACCGTTGGAGCTTTTATTTATTTATTTTTGTGCTTTTTAAGACTTTCCAAAGTCTATAAATGAGGGATTCCTCTTCCTAATCCATACCACATCCATCCAAGGTATAATTTGTTTCTTTTTGGTCTCTTTTTTGAATTTTTAATATTCTATTTTTTTTAACATCAATGAAATTTATATTTCCCTTTCTAACTTATGGGCTATGTACTTATATTATATATTTTTATTTCACACTCTAGACACTAGAAAATTAATAGAACACAAAATTAATGAAAAACATATTACTGATCAATATGAGAAACTTTGGAAATTTTTTTAAAATTTTTTAGATTTTTTTGGAAAATAAAATAAAATTTATGCTATAGCATAATTGCATAGGGTCGCATATGCGATTTGACTACCTTGCTCCTACCTTATCACTCGTATGCCCTCTCGGTTCTAGAGGATCTCTTTCCTCTTCAGATCGTTACCCCTGATACTACCTTATTTTTTATCCCTCCTACGGTCTTTGGTGGTTGTTCCTTTGTGATGGGGACATCCGATTCAAACAATTGCCCATAACATATCGAAGGCGAAAGAAGAACATCAAAGTGATCAGAAAGAAGAAAAATAACTTATCGAAAGAAGAGTAACTTTAATCCCGTCACTTTTATGTTTGGCCTATTTTGAACTGTCAAACAAAGTCGGATTGATGCGAAATTGGTCATATTTGAAAGCTTATCGAAGTAGCTTTCCAATGAGCCAAAAATTGAGCAATTTTGACAAGTATTGAAGAAGTTATAATCAATTTTCAGAAGCTGCACAAAAAAGTGACGAATTTCAAAAATCCTAATTGAATAAGGATTAGTTTCTTTTATTATTTTATTTTAGAAAATAAGAGTTGTTTCTTTTATTAGAAATACGATTAGTTTCCTTATTGTTTTAGGACTTTATTATTTTAGAAGAATTAGGATATTTATTTTATTTGAATTAGGAATTAGAGTTATACCAGGATTTCTAATTTTAGAATAATTAGGATATTTCTTTTATTTAAATTAAGAATTAGAGTTATATTAGGATTTCTAATTTTATGTATTGGTTAGCCTATTTAAAGGCTTGTAAACACTTTTATTAGAACTTTTTGGTTAATGAAAATTGCTTATGCAAAATTGAAAGTTCTAAACTTTCGTGAGGGTGTGATTCTCTCAAACGGAGAGCGATTCTTCGATTCTCACTTGCGGTTTGGTGCGAGGCGAACTCTTCTTCTTCTTCCATCTCTATCTTCTTTAGATTTACGGTTTGCGTAAGTAGCGTAATCCTAGTTATTTTATTTATTTCATAAAATCCAAAATTAACCTATTTATTCATCATAAATCATTACTAGCCTTTTAATTTTATTCGATATCGAGAGAACCCGCTTGCGAGTTTGTTCGATGCTCTAAAACTATCGGAGATCTAGTCATTCATAAGAACCCTAGTCTTCTAGATCCGAGATAGGGAACACATACTAAAGTAACGCTATTTTGAGCCGAAATTAAATCACCTAATTGAATTTCTAAAATTTTATATGATAATTTGTTATGAGAAATTATTATTTTTTAATTGATTAAATTAATTTTAATCGTAATCTCAGCCCCAACATTGCGTTTAGTAAGTTCCCGCATCACTTTGTCTAGGATTTCGAGTCCCACGAAGCATAAACTTGATGAAAAAGCCATCAAGTGTATCTTTATGGACTACTCTGGACAACATAAAGGATAACATTATGATGACCCTCATAAGAGAAAGTTTTTAGTTTTCTGTGGATGTGACCTTTGATGACACACTGTACATTCCTGCATCTGATTCCATTTCTCCATTATTTGTACATCCTCCTGATGCTCCTGTCTTGCTTGTGTTTGCTCCTATTTCTCTTGTTTCTGTGCTAGGACCTACCACTACTATGACTATGGATGGTCCACCACGAGAGCTGCTGATCTATACTCCTTGTCTACAACCTCAAGCTATTGTGCTCCCTCCTTCAAGTCCTCTACCTCCATCGTCCTCAGGTATACCTCCCCTATATCCTCCACCTCTATTCCAAATCTATTCTTGAGGCACTGCAATATCCTGAGTGGAAGAATGCGAAAAGAGGTGGATGCTTTACAAAAGAGTGCTACTTGGTTTCTTGTTACTTTACCTTCTGAGAAGAAGACTGTAGGTTGTCATTGAGTCTACACCATCAAGCATCGATGGTTCTTATGAGCAGTATAAAGCTCGCCTTCTTGCCAAGGGTGTTACTCAGACATAATATTGATTACCACCTTTGCTCTTGTCGCCGGGCCGAACTCCTTTCATCATCTTTTCTTGATTGCAGACAATCTCAATTGGCCCCATATTTCAGCTAGATTTCAAAATTGCACTTCTCCCTGATGATCTTACTGAAAAGGTATATATGGACTTACCCCCTAGTGTTCAACTTAAGGGGGAGGAAGGGAAGGTGTGCAAGCTTCATAAGTCTATATTTGGGCTCAAGAAATCACCACGCGCTTGGTTTGAAAAGTTTGGCCACAGCGTCCTTCGTATATGTTTTCGTCGTTGCCATGCTGATCACACCATCTTTGTTCACTCTTGGCTAGAGGATTGCACCATTCTGCTTGTATATGTTGATGATATCATTGGTATTGGTAGTGATATATCCTTCATCTCATTTGTGAAGGAAACATTGAGGCACACTTTTGAAATCAAGGATCTTGGTGCTCTACATTACTTTTTGGGTATTTAGGTTGCTAGCTCTTCTCAAGGAGTTTATATATCTCAAAGGAAGTACGTCTTGGAGTTGGATCTTCTTGGAGAGACTGGGAAGCTTGGTTGTCATCCTGCCTCTTCCCCTATGAAATCCAATCTTCCCTCCATGTTGTAACTAAAGTCGGTGAGCGGGGTTGGCCTACCAATGAGCTGGGTTGGCCTGCAATCCGGCCTGAATCTAGCTTGGGTTTTCAAAGATATATATATAAGGCTATGTTTGGGTTAGCTCTTATAAGAGCAGAAGCAACTCTTTGCTTGCTCTCTGTCAGAGCAGATAAATATGTTCTGAAACAGTTCCCCGTAAGAGCAGACAGAGAGCAGTTTTATCACTTAAAACAATTCCCCGCAAGAGCAAATGGGGTGAGGAGCTGTGTAACCAAACATGAAAGTAGTTCTCTATCGGAGCCACAGAGCCAAAGAGCTGCTCTTTGCCCTGAAAGAGCTGACCCAAATGCAGCCTAAGTCTGGTTCAAAAACTTGGCTTGACCCGACAAGAGTGGCTATCA
Organism: Chloranthus sessilifolius; assembly: GCA_021018995.1. Lineage (NCBI taxonomy): Eukaryota > Viridiplantae > Streptophyta > Magnoliopsida > Chloranthales > Chloranthaceae > Chloranthus > Chloranthus sessilifolius. The sequence goes on along the minus strand of CM037597.1, from coordinate 22,065,480 downwards.
CATTTTACTAAAATGCCTGCTATTAAATTATTGAACAATTTAATTATAAGGGCATCTTAGTAAAATGTGCATTTAGTCTTATAAAAAGGTTCTATCCTCAAAGGAGGTTTATGAACTCTTCTTGTTCTCTATTTCTTTCTATTCTCTCTGTCCAGGATTGAGGACTATTAAGAAGTTTTCATAATTATTTTAAAAGAATTATATTATTAAATAATTTTGGCTCTAGAGGTCTGACCTTGGTAGGATGGCAAGTGATGTCTACCTAAAATGATAGGTTGCAAGTTTGAGAATCAGCCTCTCCAAAATAGAGGTAAGGATGCCTACCATTTACGACTGCCAAAACGAGAGCCTTGTGTAAAGAATTTTGGGGCGCTATCTAGCTCTAACTCGGCCCGACCAAGCTCGACCTGGGTGGGGTTGAGTCAAATATATCTCAAAGTCATCAAATAGTCAAGTTGAGCATGTATATTGGGCATGTCAATTATATAAAGATCTTTCATATAAAATATTGAAATAAAACACAGTCATCACCATGGTATCAAAAATCAGCCGATACCGATATGTATCGATATGTTGGCAAACTGATACATATCGGTCCTATAACTCGGTATCGATATCGGCTGATATAGGCCATAGCAGTTGATACGTATCAGGTATCGGCTGATACATATTGGTTTGAGCCAAGACTTTGAGTTTTTTTTTTAAAGGGGCCGATACGTATCTGTTGATTCGTATCGATCCTCCATGGACTGGTACCCGAGTTCGATACCAATTTTGTTACCTTGGTCATCACAATTAAATTCTATCATCTAATATAATAGTTGAATACATTGAATTATATGATAGTATTCACATTTCGTGCCAATCTTTTACACCAAATATTTTTATATCGTGGCCTTCCAATTAGCTACATAGTGTTTCCACTTGGCATACACTCTCAAAAATATCAAGTCTTTTTTAAAATAAGGTTTAATAGAATAATTTTTAGGTGCAAGTACTATATATATTAGTGTAGTAATATATATTTTATTGTTTCAAAATTAAGTCTATAATTTTCATTATATATTTATAAGAATTCGATGGCAAATTTGTAAAAAAATTATTTACTTTGTGTGTAAATAAATAAGAAAATTAAAATTTAATATATTATATATTAGTGGGTGGCTTTCAATGGGTCCTAAGCCCAACAGTTGCCTCCAACGGCTTTTAAGCCGAAGAGGTGCTACACAATGGCTAAAAGATGTTAACAGTCTCTTCGTAGTGTCTTTTTACATTTTTCTCAAAAGACATCTATTCATCGTAAATTTGAAAAGTCACAAGTGAAACCGATTTATCTCTTTACAGTTATATGAAAATACACATATATGGAATCTCTTCACTACCATATGAAAAGATAAAATGGTTCGGAATTTTCTCTATAAATAGAGATAAGATTTCGTCAGAAAGAAAAAATAATAATATATCTCTTTCTCATCTCTCTTACGTTCTTATTTATTTATTTAAGAGTCTTTTTGTGTATTAGAAAATCTGTGTGACAAGTTCTTTTTATACAAAGTGTAATCTAGAAAAGAACATACGGTTTTGGTAAAATCGAATTTTATTATATCTTGAAGGCAGATTTGTTGGGAATCCAATTGCATCTTCGTTTATCCAACGGAGTAGGGGCATCTATTGTCTCTAAGACAGTCTAGTGAACTACATGCCTCGGAGCCATTTTCAATATTATTTTTTATTCAACAATTTAAAGGCAATAGATCGTTTTAATGGCTCAGAGCATAAAGTTTATTGATCAATATCTTATCAAACTTGATCGATTTGGCATATCAGATTTCAAAAGATGGCAATAAAATGTGCAATTTATCTTATGACAATTCAAGGTTGCTTATGTCTTCATTACACAATGTTCACCAATTTCTGTAGTGACAACAACAGGAGGTACAACTAGATGAAGATCCGATATTCGACTCAAATGGTTGAAAGATGATCAGGATTGTCGGGACTACATCCTCAAGGCACTAAACAATATGTTGTTCAATACATTTTGTAAATGTACTACCATTAAAGATTTATGAGATTCATTAGAGAAGAAGTATTTAACTGAAGATGCAAGAGGCTTTTCTAGTATCTAGATATTTTGATTTTAAGATAATTGGGGATAAATTGATTCTTGAACAAGTTTAAGAATTAAAGTTTATCGCCAGTGAGATGAAAACTTTATATATTTAATGAAGTGTACTAGACTCGATATGACATTTATAGTGGGGAGTATTGAGTAATTTTACTAGCAATATAGGGCTAGAATATTAGGAAGCTATCCATAGAGTGTTGAGATACTTGAAGGGAACAATAGATTACAGTTTGCAATATAGTGACAAACTTAAACTCTTGGAGGGATTCACTAATGTTACTTGAATTTCTGACTCATCTAATTCAAAATCCACAGGCGGATAAATTTTTATTTTAGCAGGAGCAGTATCGTGGGGGTCTAGAAAACAAACATGCCTTCCTGATTGAAATATGAAATTAGAGTATATAGCATTATCTGCGAGAGTAAAAGAGACAGAGTGACTTTGAAGCTTCATAAGATAAATTCCTTTGACTCACAATATATATATGCAATTAATATTTATTGTGATAATAAAGTTATTTTACAGATTTCAAATAAAGGAAAATCAATGCATGTAGGCCTTAGATATAATATTATTCGACAGATGTTGAGTGATGGGGTGATTGTGTTGGACTACATACCAACTTTTGAGATGTTTACAGATCCGCTTACAAAAGTACTATCCAAAGATACAGTGCTAAAAATGTCGACGGGGATGAGCTTAAGACTGATATCATTAAAGGCACAATAGTTGAACCTCAACTTAATGAACCTGGAGATCCCAAATCTTAAGTTCAATGAGATAAGAAATTACTTCGTGACCCTTGAAAGCGCACAAAGGTATGTTACCTATTGACTATCCCTAGGGTGTTAAAATTTCATGCACATCTTTTGTAACGTGAGAGGGTGAGTTTAACTCTTAATGATTCTATAGGCATTCATTTATTGTGGTGATAAAATAGTTACAAGAGCACCTATAACAAATTCACCTATGTGAGTATGAAAGTGAAGCCTCTTTAACAAAGATTCGGTCCACTCTCTAAGATACTCATGAAAGCACAGACCTTATGTCACTAATGATTTAGATTATAGTGAGTGTATATGTAATTTCGGTTTGTTAGATAAGTTTTAATTTCAAAGTTATAAGCTACTTAAAATCATTATAAACTTTGAATTATATGTACTAGTCAAATGTCCAAACCGAACGGTACCTTTGATGATGCCTAGCATGATCGCTCCGATACACATTTTTATACATAAGAATAAGAAAGAGAGAGAGAGAGAAACCCAGAAGGCATGGGCCAAAAGGCCCAACATCTTTAAGCCCAATGAACATGTGGCTTCCAATGGGCCTTAAGCCCAACAGTTGCCTCCAACAGCTTTTAAGCTGAAGAGGTTCTACACAACGATTAAAAGATCATAATAGTCTTTTCACATTTCTCTCCAAAGAAGTGTGTTTTTATATTTTGGTACACCTTTTGACCGTAAATCTGAAAAGATACAAGTGAAATTGATTTATTCATTTTCCGTTACCTGAAAAGATACAAATCTAAAATCTCTTCACAGCCATCTAAAAATACACAATGGTTTGAAATTTTCTTTATAAATAGAGATAAGATTCCTGTTAGAAAGACACAAAAAGAAATAATAATAACTCTCCTTCTCTCTTACTTTCTTATTTTATTTATTTGTCTTTTTAAATATAAAAAAAATTTAGAAATTGCAATCTAAAAAAGAACATACAGTTCTTGACAAAATCGGACGTTGTTGTATCCTAAAGGCAAATTCGCTGGAAATCCAATTGCATCTTCATTTATCCAATAGAGTGGGGGAGTCTATTGTCTTTAAGACAGTATAGTGAACTACGTGCGTAAGAGCCATTTCCAATACCATTTTTTATTCAACAGCAAATAGTCACTCCCTATAATTTTTAGGGTGTTATTCATGCCTAAAGTTTTATTGAAAGCGCCTATGCTCGAAGTCCATTCATTGCTTGGACGACCTGAAAACCGAGTGAACCAAAGTGTTTGAAATGACCAAAAATCAATTCCATACCGATTCTAGTTTATTTTGGTTTTGATTTTAGGTGGCGAATATTGATTCAGTTGGATGAGAAAATCTGGAAAACCCAAAAAACTAAAAAAAGTAGCTTAAAATATAAAAAATAACCGAACCAAAAGTGAACCTAAAAAATCAAAAGTTTCGGGTTTCAGTTCGGTTCGGTTTCAATTTTAAAAAATAATAAAGAATCAAACCGATTCCATTTCGGTTCGGTTTTGGTTTCGACTGGATCAAACTGATGCCAAATTTTTTTGTTTTGAAGTCGATGCCGGAGGGAGTGGATGTCACCGGAGATGTTGGGGTTCGTCAGAGGAGGTCACCTGATGGAGTATCGGGTACTTATGGTTAGGCTTGTGAGAGCTAGAGCCTAGAACCTCAGTCTAAGATTCTTCCTTCTCAACCTGAATTTTATGGGTTTAAACAATTGATTGATTTAAATCAGATGACAAAGATCATTTTTCTTCCCAATCTTTGACACAATAGATATTGAGATTATAGGACTACCATCAAACGGTCAGATTTAATTCCCACATAGCACAGATCCTAAAAACTGATTCGTTTGATGTATGTCATGATCATGTTCATTCTTTAAGATGTGCTTCACATAGAATAAAAATTTGACTATATGATGATAGGCCCGTGATCTCAAAATCTAGTATGTCAAAGATTGGGTCAAAAAAGATACCCATCTTCTAATTCAAAGCAGTAAATGGGTTAAGCATATGAAAGTGGGTTGAGAAGGAAGAATCTTAAGTTATAAATATACTTACTCTTTGTGGTTTTTTCAAAGTTAAAGAGGAGGCAACTGCCCTTCCTTGGCGCCATGTTGCTCCGGCCTCATGGTGTCAAGATCCGTTGAATGAAAGATTGTGAAAAATGATCTCCATCATCTCATTCCAAGCAGTCAATGGGTTTTGGACATAGGCGCGAACAGAGGTACCCTAATTTTTATAGCATCACATGTTGGGCTATCAATGCATCATGTCGGGCTGGGCCAAAATTTCCCCAGACTAATTGAAATATGCCCAACCCAATGGCGCACTCGACACGACGCGACAGGTCAAAAGAGCATATGCCCGACCTGATTACAAACCTCTAATTTTCGTAAGATTCAAAGAAGTCAATGATTTTCAGGCCATTTTTTGGGGATTTGTAACACAAGAAATACAAAACTGACTGTCTACAGTTGCGCCATGATCTTAAGATCTATTGTATGAAAGATCGGAGTGAAACACAATCTCCATCATCTGATTAGAAGGAATCAATAATAACGTGGATGCTTTCAGCCATCACTAGGACGGCGCAAATTGAAATTGAGGTACCCTTAGAAGAATCACATTTGTTCTCTGATTCTTGCTTTCATTTTCATTAACATGGGTTTAAAAAACATAGCATTTAGGAGTTGCATCTACATCTCAACCTCTACATCCGTAGAGTCAAATCAATAGTCCAAGGTGGCTGTGGCTGGCTAGTAGGAGACGGGTCAAGCAATCCGACCCGCCACGGGTCAAGGTTGGATTCAGATTTCGTACCTCTCGGTTCATGTCGGGTTGAAAATCTTGACCCATTTAATCCTCTTACAAATGGGTCAGGCTCGGGCGGGGCGGGTTGATGGAAAATTGCAAAATTGTAAGCCCAGGCATGACCCATTAGCACCCTCTTGAATGGAAAAATGCGAGGCCGACCTTCAATCTAAACAAATATAACAAGCGACTGATTTAAACACCAAATTGGTTCTTAAATGATCGTATACCAACATTTATTTAAGATGTGTATAATCTACACCATCAAAGTGGCAGAATATAGATTATTAAGGCAATAGTCCCAAAAATCACATTTTTGAGAGATTTCAACCATCCGATATGTGTACGCGACTATCAGCCTTGTGCTTAATTTTAATGGATGATATTAAAGTTCGTCAATCAGATGGTTCAGACTCGTTTATGGGCATGATTCTATGACTAAAATATTTTCTAATAATAGATTGCTACCTAACAATTTAGATTGATCATAAATGCGCGCACATGTCATAATAGTAAAGAAAATTTCAACGGTGTGAGATTAAAATTTCTAATTTAAGGGTGAAACGGCTAAACACCATTTGCTGTTTAATGTCTTCAGAGCCACTATACCATATAAAAATAGTTTTAGAGGGCTGTTACATGCACCACATCTTTTTCTTCCCGCACTCTATTTCTAACTCCATACCACCTTTTGTTATCCACACACCAGTTAATTAAAAACTAGTTATAATGAATTTCGTTCCTATGAAAGATCCAACACATGAATTACTTAGCAAAACATACGTTCATAGCAGCTTTTGACTGCACAAACTTTTTGATATTTTTTTCTTATTGGTAAGTAAAATAAAAAAATCTAAGCGCACACAAACATTTGCTATCAGCACACCATTCAATTTTGTTAGGATACCTTTGTGCCCACGTGTTCTCTTAAAGCGCCCACGTCCCAAACCCCTTGAAAACCATTGACTCCTAATCAGATGATAGAGATCGTTTTCCACCTCAATCTTCCATACAATAGATCCTGAGATCATGACACCTATCAACTGGTTAATTTTTTATTCCATGTTTCAAAGATCCAAAAAAAGCCCTAAAATCACGATTGAGCGTCATGTGCCGTATGATTCAAGGCTCATTTTTTAGGGATCTGTGACACATGAAATCAAAATCCGACTGACTGCCTGATAGGTGCACCACAATCTCAATATATATTGTGTGAAAGATTGAGGTGAAAAAAGATCATCTGATCCGACACAATCAACGATTTTCAAGGGGTCTGAGACATAGGTGCTTTCAGAGAATGTGTGGACTCAAACAGAGGTACCCTTTTAATTATGTGCACAGGAAAAATAAGTCCAGTACACGTAGCCGCCCTCTCTTTCTTTAGCACTCTTGCCACGTTGGATATTGGCCCATAATATTTAAATTCATAGGTGTTTATTATTCACATATTCCAATTTTTTAACAAAAGAGAGTTACAATACAATTAATACATATTTTCTTAATTATTGGGTTAAACTTTAAACACTGGATTGAAAACCACTAAAATAATATAAACAAAATACATCAATTCTGTAAACAAGTTTAGAAATTCATTCTGTAAAAATAAATGTCCTCAAAATCAAAGATTTAAGACACCCAGGGAGAGTTTCCCTTCAAATTAGCAAACATGGTGGTCTTCCAAGGAAGGTATCAAAAATCAGCCGATACCGATCCGTATTGGTTTTTTGGCAAACCAATACGTATCGGTCCGATATGTATCAATTTTTCGGCAAACCGATACGCATCGGTCTGCTATGTATCGGTTTTTCGGCAAACCAAATCGTATTGGTATCCCATATCGGGTATCCAATACCGTATCGGCCGATACGTCTCGGTTTCGACCGATACATTGAGTTTTCTTTTCTTCTTTTTTTTTTTTAAAAGAAAGACTGATACGTATCAATATCGGCAGGATACGTATCGGCCAAGTCGTATCGGTCTTGGGTAAACCGATACCCGAGACCGATACCAATTTTGATACCTTGCTTCCAAGAGATTGCTCCAAAGCTGAACCTATTGAGTAACAAACAATTCACCTCACAATATACATTTTTGACCTAATCCTTAGTCCACCCAGACCTGGCTCGGTCAAGTCAGGTTGCGGGGCACAAGGCTGCACGACCCGGCTCAAAAGTCACTAAACACCTTCAAAATCCTATAAAATACACATGATTTATTGGGTAGTCGACCTAATCCCATCCCAAGATCAGGTTGAATGCTTCCGACCTGAGCCGCCTAACAGATGAAGTTATATGCCCGACCTAATTCAAAGGTCGCATCACTCATTTGGATAAACCTGTCTCTCCAGTCCCAAGGTCCTTGCACCTTCCCACTACCTCCTCCATCATTACTCCCCACCCGTGTTACCTAGGCACTTCTACTTTTGAAATTTTTTTGTGCTGACACTTGGACACGTGCCGACACTTGGTGGCAACTTGGACACTCTTCAACACAGCATGATACTTTCACACATGTATGAAAATAACACATAATACCATCAAAATGCTCCTCGTTTTGACACAATGAAATGAACCATCTGTTTTAATTTCATAGATAAAAAGCATGGTTCCACGAAAATGATGTATGTAATATTGTATACTTTTCAGTTAGGCTCACGACATAGTTGCATTAAGTATCATTTCATCACATATTTGGCTCTCTTAGATTTCCCTTCAATTATTATTTAGTTTCTATGTATGTTATTTATTTTTATTTTTTTAAATTCTTAAAGGTCGTGTCGCCATATTAAAATCTTCAGAAATTGGCGTGCCAAACATCTGACACCTTGACACTTGGCACCCACGCCACTTGTCTAGGTAATACTGCTCCTCACATATCAGTCTGACTCTCATACCAATTGTCACAAGGGCGCAGCCCGACATGACCGCATCGCTCGTATGACGCCTCAATGCCACTACAACGAGTCCGACCTAACTCACCATCAGCTCTGATAATGCTGACACAACCCATTCACAGCCCTACTTAGTCATTAAAATGGGATCGAACGCTAGTTCAGAGCCGCAGTTAGTCTGATTTTATCAAACAAACAAAGGGGAAAGAAACCTAGATTCAATTCATTAACTGAAGGGTTGAAACGCATAATACAGTTGATCTAAACTAATCTTTGTTGCTACTGTTTGAGCGTGCTAGAAGGCAAGGCTTCTTTTTAGAGTGTAAAGGCAGCTAGAACACACTAGCTATTCCTTTTCAATCAGTGACCATCGGAACATAATCGAAAAATTGAACCAAAACTTGTAGGATAATAAATATTTCGAAAGGTTAAGATAATCTTACAGATCTTCGGTCGAGTGGGAGTCGGTGGTTTTACTTTGAACTTGATCAGAGCAGACAACTTCATGGGCAGGCACAACAAATCCGAACAGTCAAACCCAGTACAGAATTCAGTTAAGTGACGATCTTTAAGAATGGTGCCCCCTTTCATTGCAAGCTTTCGATGCGAATAACAAGAAATCCAATGTAGTACTTAAAATTTCTGGAGTCTCATTTTCCCTTTCTCCTCCTCTCTCGGGCCTTCTCTCGATCTTGATCGTCCCTTTCTCTGCTCCCACTCTTCTCGCGCTCCCTCCGGCCGCTCTCCAGTTCATGAGATTTGTCGCTAGTACGGCACCTATCCTGGTCCCTGTCCAGATTGCTTCCCCTTTCCCTGTCTCGGGTGGATGACTTGTGTTGCGGACTACGGCTCCCATTTTGACTGTGAGGTCGCTTCCTTGACGAGTCACGGGCATCCTCGCGTCTCTCCTTCCTCGCAAGAGATGCCCTTTCTACAGTTTTAAAGATTTGAATCAAGTCTAGGTACAGGAATAAAACGGCTCCAGAAATATACAAATTTCAGGAAAAACACGGAAAAATTACAAATATTAAAAAAATTATAAAAAATACAAAAACGGGGAAATACAATTCTACGTTTAAAACGCATTTTTCAGAAAAAGATAAATTTTTCGAAAAAAACATGTTTCTTTTTGTTTTTTCACTCACAGAAAAAAAAAAAAAAACCCGTTTCAAACGCGTTTTCCCCCGAAAAAAATGAGTTTTTGGTCACTATGGTTTGAAGTGCAACTAAATGCGGTCCAACAGCAATGGATGATATCATGGATCAAAATATCGTCCGATACCGATACGTATCGGACGATACGTATCGGTATCGGAGGTGGGCGATACGGTACATTAAATGTACCGTATCGCCCATTTATAAGGCTAATACCGGACGATACATTCAATGTATCGTCCGGTATTTTACTGTTCCGGTACGTATCGTCCGATACGTACCGGTTTTTGGCCCGGACGATACGTACCGGAAAACCGGCATTTTGATCCTTGGATGATATACAGTTTAATTTGAATTTTAATATTCTCAAAGATTTCATTCGATATTACTTACGGGACGAATGCTTATTGTCCCCGGGAACATCTTCTGCAGAATCGGATAAACCAAATTCGGATTGTAGCCGTCTCCGATGATTTGCCACTTTTTTCTCAATTTCCTCTGTATTTCTGATTCCTCGCTCTTCAAGAGACACACGGTATTCCATCACAGCAACCTCCAAACGCCTTAATTTTTGTCTGCAAGACAGAATGACAGTTAATCCCACTAATTCCACATATAAAATTGTAGTTCCGGTATAAATTTTGAGCTGATATTTGGTACCCGACCCAAGTGCCAGCAGTGGCACTTGGGTCAATCTTGTTTCGTCCAAATGGTCAAGCTTCAGGAACCGCACTGCTATCTATGACCAAAGATCACTTTTGACATTTCACTTATTTGGCGCTCAAATTTATTAGTGTATTTACGACAGTCGTTAATTTGAGATTGACCTGAGTGTCGTCGCTAGCACCCGGGTTGGGTAGCCTTATAACAGGTCACAAATTTTGTATCATGAAACTATATAAACTTCAATTTGTCAGTGGTAATAAACTATAACCTTTGTTCTTCATTCATGCCAATGCCGGAATCAGTTGCCACTTCCTCCTCATCAGCCTTGCTGTGATTTTCTGCACCATTTTCACTTCCAGAAGAAGAATAGCTTAAGCCTAGACCCCGAGCACCTTTCTTATCTTCATCCTCACTTCCATCATCTTCCCGAGTCCATTTCGATACTGGTAAAACAGGATCCGATTTTTCTCTCTTCGTAAAAGCTTTTAGTTCAGGCTGCGGAATCAATAGAGTTGGAGCTAGAGCCGCAGCGGAGCCTTTGTCGTGTGATCCCCTCACTTCCTCGCCATATTGATTCCATCCTGATGACACAAACGGCTCAATCCCGATATTGGCCTCTCTACGGCCAGCACCATCATCTCTTGAATATTTACTTGTATTTAAATGTCCTTGCCCATACCTCGTATCCTCGTCTCTATCGAAGCCCCTCTGCCTTTCTGCCTCCTCGAGACTAAGCAATCTCGCAACCATCATTTCTCTACCGCCACAAAGTGATAGTCCATTATGTCTGCAGCGCCTTTCCAGTTCGGAGAGAGGAAGGCTTAACAGCTCCTTCATAGCTGCACCCTTTCCCATTGCCAAGGCACCATCTTGGTTGACCTTACCTCCCTCGGACACATCTTCGGAGCTGGTCTTATTTTCGATTTCGGGTGCATCCCCACATATAGAATGGAATGGGACAACGCCCGAGTTCCCAGATCGAATAAAAGTAGCTCGCAGTCCGTTCACATATGCATCTGAAAAAAGAAACCAATCCGACCATACTTGGAGAACCTTCAGCACCCGTTCCTGCAGTAGCAGATGGAACACCCCATGTCATAAAAACTCCCACATGTAGGGACCAGGTCTAGGTAGGGGAAAAAAATGGCTCTGGAAATATATGGAAAAAAAAACCAGTAGATTTCGGCAATTTCAGGGAAAAAATGGGAAAAATTTTGAAATTAAAAAGTATTAACAATTATAGAAGATTAAAAATATATATTTTGACCAAACACGGGTTTAAACGGGAAAAAAATGTTTTTCTTTTAAATAAAACGGGTTTAAAACACGTTTCTCCTGGAAAAAAGGGAAATTTTTCGGGATAAAACTTTTTTCGTGTTTTTTTTGTTTAAAAAAAAAAAGCAGCAAAAGTCCTCGACATAAAATGACACATCAAACCTGGCAGGTCCTGAATCTACTTGGAAAAATTAGGGTGTGAAGTTGGGCGTTGCTTAGGGGGGAGGAAGATGAACGTTCTGGCTTTACGGGAAGGGGATTGGATCTGTTCTCAATGCCGGAATATTAACTTCAAAAGGAGAGCCCGGTGCCATCGGAAGGGGTGCTCCTCGGAGCGAGCTCAGGGGAAGTTGGTCAAAAGTGCTCGGGACTATGTAGGGCCGGCCTCTCCGAGGCATCCAGCTTTCGTTAACGATGATCAGATCTAGGACTTAGCGCAGGGTTGGTCTATTGCTGATTCCCAGGGGCGTCCCTTAAGAGTGCCTGAGAATTTGAGGTGTTGATCTCCTGTGTTCATTGTCGGGGCTTGTAGGGACCAAGGCGGAGCTCCGGTGCAACTTAGTTCCCTTGGTTTGGAGGAGGGGGGGGGGCAGATCCCTCTCCTTTAGGAGCTCTACTTTTACTTCGGTAGTTAATAACATTAAAGACTACTGGCTTCTCATTCATTTCTTTAAAGATTCCCTACAAATGGTGCATATTTACATTTGGCTTCAACAGTGGAGCCTTCAAAATAGGCTGACTGTTTCGGCTATCTCCGACACAAAATTTCTCTTGCGGTGTCCTTCGAGCAAAACGGCCAATGAGATCCTTGACAAAAAGGTTTCCTCCATTAACAGCAAACCTATCGCCTGCGCTCGTTGGGGGCCAGATGCCAACCTTTTGCAGATTCACCGCTGGATGGGGGGCATCTGGATCCAATTATTCGGCCTCCCACTCCAGGCCTGGACCATTGAGGTCCTCCAAGGGGTCGCCGATAGATGTGGGGGCTGCATCCTCATAGACCGGAGTACTGATGACTTGCTTGTGGGAGACTCGATATGCTCGTGCCTTGGTGAGAACCGACGATTGGGAGACCATTCCTAGAGCTTGCAAGCTCTGCCTCAACGGCCAAGAACTCACTGTCTTCGTAGAAATGGAGCTCGTGGAGAGGGTGCTCTTCCCTGCTCAGACGCATCAGGAAACCGTGCAGCTCGGGATTCCCGACAAGCACGAACTCTCTAGTTCCGCAGAAGAATTCCTGTCGGAGGTCGAACCAATCCGGTATGGGGAACCAGGGTTCATGCTGCATCCGGGACAAACCGCGAAGGGTGGATCGGCCTCGGGGGGTGCCTCGGATGCGGCGCTCCATCCAATGTCGTTCTCGTTCTCAGGCTCTCAGGGAGGCGGAGAAGGCTTCAGTGGTAATAACGAGGAGGGTTCTCCGGCCTCGCCGTTGTTCTTGCTCACGTCCTCTCCGAATAGAGGAGTTTTGCCTCACCGAAGACATTCTGGGGTTTCTTTGGTGGAGGAACTGGAAGAAGGGGAGGTGGTCTTTGAGAACTCTTTGCTTCAGAAGGATGTTGAACTGGCAGCGGTGGACCACCGGCTGCTATTGATGCTCAAGCAGCGATTGACGTCCCCGGAATCCGTTATAGATCCTACGGTGAAGATGCCATTCACGGCTTTCGGGGTCTCAGGTTCTGTCAACCTTGATCCTCCACCGTCGACGTTGCCAAGGGCTGAGATCCCCTCGTACCTTATCGCCGACCAAGTACACCTGCAAAGTAGTGGGGTAGGTGAGGACGTGGGCATTTCTGAGCGAAGGAACGAATTCTGGCGGTGTACCTGGGATCCGATGGCGATGGAAGCTTCAATCCTTTCCGTAGGGAACAAAACCGGCAGGAGAGACAAAGGCCTTTAGGGTTTATCATCGAAGAGGAAACCCTTTTAAAGGTTGGCGCCGACGGGGACTGCGTGGGATGATGACACGTAGCTCGGATCCTTCTGGAAGCCTAGCGTCGATAGGGGCTTCTTTTGACTTTGGGGGCCAGCTAAGGGAGGGTCACGTGAGGGAAGCATGTGGTGAACCGTGCACGTGGAGGTTTAAAGTGGGCTAGGGTTCTAGTGGGGACCAGCTGGCGGGTATTAGCAACTGGACCTGCTTCGGTGTCGACCCGTGGGGTATTTCGTTGCTGATAAACCATGGACCCTCTGGGTCAGTGACCCGGGTCTCGGTAGATCTGATTATGATGGGCTTGAGTCTAAGGGCTCACGGGCAGGGTTTGAATTACAAGTGATCGGGAGGGGGAGGGGTGCTATTCAGAGAAAGAGGAGGAGATCCATGATACGGTGTTCTGGCCCTCCTTGCACCCATATTCAAGGTTTGGAGGGGTTTATGACTGCAAATAACGAGGGACCTTATCCGACAGTTGACTCCGACGTTTCGACAACTTCGGGGACAGAATTTGGGTGTAGTGAGATGGAAGAACGAGGCCCCAATGGGGGCTATGTAGTTGGTGATACAGCTCAGAATTACGGCATACTAACTCGAGAGGAGCAGGGGGAGCTACGAATGGCTGTCGATATCGACCGATTCATTTAGGTTGGACGTGATCTAGGGATGTCATTCAAAGGGTCTGACGATGACCTCCGGTTGGTCTTCCGATCCATCTTGAGTAGTCGTATAGATAATAAGATGAGGTAGAGAGGTGGAGCCTGGGAGCTTGCAAGATTACAGTGGGGTATGTCGGATGGGAAGGGTGTGGGGGGGGGGGGTTTAGGCCCAGTCCTTGGTCTGTGGGCGGGATCGTGATTGGTTATCTATGAAGATGTTGTCTTTGAATGTCAGTGGTCTGTGTGATATGAGTAAATGGGCAGGGGTCAAACGACTTATTGATACACTTAAGCCGGTTGTTATCACCCTTCAAGAAACCAAATGGGGGTAGCAGTGATAGGAGGAAGGTGGCGTCGGTACTAGGGGGTAATCATTGGGGATGGACGGGTGTTGATTCTGAGGGTGCGTCGGGTGGTATCCTTGTCGCTTGGAATATTAGGTTGTTTGACAAATTGGAGGAAGTGGGGATGTTTTTGGCATCAGTGGTGTTGCGGAATAGGGGATTCGGGGAAGGTCTGGATGTTTGCTGGGATCTACGGCCCTACAGCTGACCGTGAACGGCCTGATTTCTGGTTCGAATTGGCGGCTCTTGCAGCTAGATGGGACCTGCCCTTTTGCATGGGAGGTGACTTTAATGCGATTAGATGGGGGTTCAAGAAACTGGGGGGAGCTCCTGATGTAACTGTTATGGGCGAGTTCAATTCCTTCATCTCTGATTGGGAATGCTGGATGTCCCTCTCACCGATGCGTAGTTCACTTGGTCTAGTCTCCAAGCGGTCCCGACTTTGAGCAGATTAGACCGTTTCCTATGCAATGTAGATTAGATGGATATTTTCCAGCTGCAAGGTTAGAATGCCTTGCCCGTGCCGTCTCAGATCATAGCCCTTTACTCATGCACTGTGATAGGAGTGGTACTGGACCCAGCCCTTTCCGTTTCGAAAACTTGTGGCTGGTGGACAGTGAGTTCAGGGGCTGGTTACGGAGTGGTGGAATGAACCGATGTCCAGCTGCCTTTATGTTCATTTCCAAGCTTCAACGGATTAAAACTAAGTCCAAACTATGGAACAAAGAGGTGTATGGGAGGTTGTAGGTCAAGAAAAAGGCTCTCCTAGCGGGTTTAAAGGTTTTGGATGATTTGGAGGAAGTTAGACAGCTGTCGGATCTTGAGCAAGAGGAGAGATACCACAAGAAGTCAGAATTCAGCAGTGTATGTTTGGCTGAGAAGTTAAGTTGGAAGCAAAAGGCTAACGTCAGATGGCTCCGTGAGGGCGACGCCAATATTAAATATTTCCATGCGGTGGCCAATGCGAGAAACAAAACGAACTATATAAGTACCATTTTGGTGGGAGGGGTTACCTATACGGAACAGGACCAGATCCGGGAGAATATTGTGGTTTTTCTATAAGGAGTTGTACCGAGATGACGGACTGCCTCGCCCTCAATTAGATGGAATATCCTTCCGGTCTATCGCGAAGGAGGTGCGATTGGGTTGGAAAGTCGGTTTAGTGAGGAGAAGGTGTGGCGTGTCGTTCGGTTTGGGGCCAAAAATAAAACTCCGGGACTCAATGGTTTCACCATGGAATTTTTTAGATTTTTTTGGCATACCATCAAGGTGGATCTATTGGCGGTTTTGCATGAGTTCCATGTGTCGGGGTTTATTGGTTGGAGCCTCAATTCCACTTTTATTACTCTCATCCCCAAGCATGAGGGGGCGGAGGATATATCAGACTTTAAACCAATTAGCCTCACGAACTGTCTCTACAAGATTATCTCCAAGGTTCTTACGAATAGATTAATTTCGGTGATGCCTACGATCATTTCTGAGCATCAATGTGCTTTTGTTAGACGCAGGTAGTTAGTTGATTTGGTTGCGGTAGCGCAGGAGACCATCCATTCAGCCCACAAGGATCACCGATTGGCAGCCCTTTGGAAGGTTGATATAGTGAAAGCTTATGATCAGGTGAGCTGGGAATGTTTGGATTACATGATGAGCAGGATAGGGTTTGGCATGACTTGGAGAAAATGGATGAGGGGGTGTTAGTCATCGGCGTGGTTTTCGGTATTGGTTAATGGCACTTCGGTGGGCTACTTCAACAGTTCTAGAGGGTTACGCCAAGGGGATCCCTTATCCCCTTTCTTATTCAATATTGTGGGTGAGGTGTTGTCGGGTCTTATGGTGCATGCCAAAGAGCTGAATCTTATATCCGGTATTAAGGTGGGCAACTTTGGGACTCACATTTCGCACCTTCAATTTGCTGACGACACCATGTTATTTGGAAATGCGGACGTCTCGGAATTTAGCACCCTAGTCGATGTTCTATCTGTTTATGAGGCGGTATCGAGTCAATGGATCAATTTCTCCAAACCGTCTATCATTGGTATAGAGACTGATGAGGGTTTGTTGGAGGATTTGACGCACACAGTCGGTTGCGCTATTGAAAAGTTTCCTATCAAGTATCTGGGGCTGCCCCTTGGCCTAAGATATCCTAACGCTAGGGCCTGGGATCCGGTGGTGCAACGGTTTGAGCGAAGACTATCCTCATGGAAAGGGAAGCTGCTCAGTAGTAGTGGTCGCCTTCTGCTGGTTAAAATTGTCCTTGTGTCGCTGCCTATCTTGTACATGTCGATGTCCAAGTGCCCAAAAGGGGTAATCAATCGCTTTGAACAAATCCAACGGAATTTCCTATGGGAAGGATTTGGAGAAGCACTTCCACCTCGTCAATTGGGACATTTGCCAGCTCCCTGTCGGGTGTGGTGGACTGGGCATCCGCAACTTGAAATGGACCAATATTGCTCTGATGGGAAAGTGGTTATGGCGTGCGGGGAGGGTGGAAGAGAGAGAACCTATGGCACAAGGTGCTGGTGGAAAAGTATGGGGCCTCTTTCGGGAATTGGGGTGTAAATGTTTTTGTGAATAGAGGGTCCAATTGGTGAAAAAATATATGTGAAACTTGAGGCCTTTTTGTCAGAGGATTGCGTTTTAGTTGGGGTTGTGGCACTCGTATTCACTTCTGGGAGGATGCTTGAGTGGACATGCGACCTCTCAAAGCTACCTTCCCAAATATCTACGACATTTATGTTAAGCCGCTTGGTAGAATTTTCGAGTTTGTTTCGGATACGGATGGTAGTGGGCTATGGGATGTTGTAACTAGGCGATACCTAAGGGATGAGGAGGTGACAGCGTTTGCTATGCTGATGCTGTGTGAAGTTAAGCATAACATTCATGGCTAGGATCAGATGTTATGGACTCAATGCAGCAATGGTCTCTTCAGTGTCAGGTCCTACTACAGCATGCTCACCCCTAATTCGGTACTCGAGGGCCAGCCTTTGGAAGGAGCTCATCCCTCTGAAGATTCAGTTCTTTGCGTGAACCCTATTCAGAGAGAAAATCCTCATCTTTGATCAGCTTATGCGAAGAGGGATGGTTGGCCCGAATTGGTGTGTTATGTGCAAAAGGGCGGAGGAGAATGCGCCACATCTGATGCTGCATTGTGAGGTGGCCTGGGGTTTATGGTCCATCATGCTAAAGTCTTTTAACATATCTTGGGTTACACCTTTGTCCCCCTACTGCCAGTGGTTGATATGAAAACTCGCCCCTGTGGAGGATCAATGCAGAGGTTATTGGATGGCTGCGTTCTTTGCGGTGCTGTGGACCATATGGGGGGAGAGGAACCTGCGAATATTCGAGCAGCAGAGCAGGCCGGTGGGGATGATCATGAAAGCCGTTAGAGATCTTGTTTGGTTCTAGGTGGCTAGAGGGGAGGGGGGGGACTATGTGGAGCACTACATGTGGGACCCTGGTTGATATGACCTGGCTTTTTGGGGGCCGGGTATGCGGTCATGGTTTTTTTATGGTTTTGCTTTGTACTTTTTCCTGCTTTTTTGGTGCTGTCTTTGTATTGTCCTTTCAGCACCTTGCTGTTTTCAATATAATCCTCTTCATCGATCAAAAAAAAAAAACCTTTTTCACATTTTTTTTTTTCGTTCGAAAAAAAACGTGTTTTCAGTCATTACGCTCCCACAGAAGCTGGCTGACCAAAAGCTGTGATGAATACCCAAGTTTGGCTTACCTTAAGGGCCTCAGCGGTGATCCTTCCTGTGACACTGCAGTATAAGTCATTGAAGCTCTCCATTATGTCGGGAAGTGTTGCTTCAAACTTCGTGCGGTATGCAGATGCATTCTTTACGGGAGCACTACTGTTGTGAAGGATATCAGAGACGAGCATAAGTCTTGCAACTTTCGTTGGTATGGGTGTTTCTTTAAGTGTCAAAGATTCAGTAAGAACCTCAACTACCTGCAACAGTAACACAGAAAACAATGAATAAATTATTATATATAATACCACAAAAAGCCTTACAAACTGAAAGAGAAAAAAAATGGACAAATATCATAGAACCCTCTAATTCATAAGAGGCCTTCATTAAGCTCATTACTCGTTAGGAGGTTTCATTTAACCCCAGATGGTTAAATTTTTCTTTCAACTAACACCCCTTAGCACTATTCTTCACTATTTTTCCCTTTGCGTAGCCACATTATTCCCCGGCGGCTACCTGAAAGGCTCTAAACCAACTAATAAGGGTCTCAATGAAGGCCCCTTGTTAATTAAGGGTTTTATGATGGAACTACAACTTGCACATGAGATTTGTGTTGTGGCACATAGCTTAAAAAGAAATTGGCATTTTTGGGATTCGTACCACATGGAACACCATCTAAGCCGTCTGATTTGAAGGCCATGATGTAAACATCTTTGGTGCCAGAGATTGGCACGAAACATGATCTCCATCATCTGATTCAACACATTCGAAGCCCATCATCCTATTCAATGGTTGACTGTGACAAATCAGATGATACAGAGAAAGTTTCGTGCCAATCTTTGGCACAAAAGATCTTTACATCATGGCCATCAAATCAGATAGCTTAGATGGTGTTCCATGTGGCACAGATCCCAAAAATACCAAGTTTTTCCTTTTAAAGAAAATCCCAAGGTCAAGCCTAATGAGTATTGTCTAAGGCAACTACCTCTCCAGCGGCATCAGCATTGTCTAAGGCAAACCCCATAGCTTCTTTTACTTGGCTCCTCTCCAAGGTCAAGCTCCTTAGCATATCCTCAAATTCATCTCGCTGTGGATCAGTCAATGTGCGTTCCAATTCCATCCGCTGTAGCAGAAGTTAACAAGCACAAAATAAGTGGATGAACCCGAAGCAATGACTTTTTTTTTGAATTAAAGCAATGACTCCAAAGAAGAAGAAAAATCAACAAAGAGAAGGCTAATCCTGCGCAAAGGAGGCCACGGACCCTGCTTCTTCCTGCTGCAAATGTTGTACCAGATTCTTTCTCATGTTCTGGGCTTCTAACAGGTGGCAGAGAGGGTGGTATCCATCTGGAGAAAATAACAGGAACAGAGTAGGTTATCACATAGTTAGCCTGTTCAGTTAGACAAGGGCTGAGCCAAGAACTTGTACACTTCATACCAGTTTGCAGTGCAGTTTGGTTTCGTCTGGCAATAAGACCAAACCCAAAAACTTTAAATATGTTCTCTTTTAGGAGGTCCAATTTTGCATTACTAGCATTCTTTTCTTCTGCATATTACTATTTATAAGTGTTCCTTGTGTGCTTTAAGAGACCCTTGTATAAAGAGGTGTTCTATATCTCCATGTTAAACACTCACTCTTATTCAGATATCAATAAACTTCACACTATCCAAGCAATAATCATACAGTGTTGCAATGAATGTATATCTTAACGAGTAGTTTTGGAATCGAACCAATTATCATATAACAGATTCTACTGCAACAAATAATTTTGAGATTTTGTGTTTTGAAAAATGAAGGTTTACAAGTGGTCTCGTAAAGATCATTTTGCATACCAAAAGGACTAAAATCACGGAACGGATTTCTGCCGATACTGAGACGTATATTCTCGGTTATTGGATATTATCGAAAACGAACCTCGGTTATTGGGTATCATCGAAGACGTATAATCGAAGACGTATCATCTCGGTTATTGGGTGTCATCGATACAATATGCAACAAAGTATAAGTGTATCATGCGATACCTGAGATAATACATTTATTGGCTCCAATACCAAGATGTATCACCCAAAATGTCACAGTATTGTCTGAGATTTTGATCTATGATACCATGGACAGAACCTGGAAAAAATTGAGCATCCATTTCCTATAAATTAATAGGTTGCACATAAAAATTTGTACACATGTAATACCTCCCACTTCCAGTTATCATGATGAAAGGCTCCGTCCGCCACCTTTGACGAGTATCGCCCTGCATTTCCAGCACATAAGAAATTTGTCAGCACAACAACGAAAATATTACATACTCACATTAATCCAAATGTTTCGGTTTCGGCACCCAAAACCGAAACCTAACCAGTCCAAAACCGCTTTCAGGTTGGGTTATTTTGGTTCGGTTTTCAGTTTTTGGGTTTTTTTTCCACCCCTAATACCACATAAGAATAACAAGACCAGCTCTGGAGGGGCGTACCTGGGCAAAGGAGTAGAGCCTCCACACATAATAAGTATGCTCCTTGGATCTGAGCTCGAATAGAAAGTCAAAAAGTGGATTTCCACGTCCCCTCTCCATTATAGCTTGTTCAAAGGCACAACCGCCATCAAGAACATGCAGAGCCATAGCGTCAATCACGTGGCGAAGGTGATCATCTTCCGGCGGAGCAACCATTATATCAGGAATATTAGGAGTGAGCACCTACACACACCCAAGTTACGTCATTACAAGAAGGCATAGAAATAGTACCAAAGTCAAATAGATAGATTATAACTGGAATTCTGGAACAAATACAAAGCAGGCCAAGTAAGTAGGTGTGTGTGTGTGTGTGTGTGTTGGGGGGGTGTGGGGTGTGTGTGAGTACGAGTGGGTGTGCACGTTTGCGGGGGTGTGGTGTGTTTGTGTGCATGCGCAGAGGCATTCAGGGTTTAGAGGACCAAGCATTTCTATCTTGCTCACTCATAATGACTCTTGGATGGCCGTTAGTTGGCTTCATAGAAGAGTTTTCTCTAATTTTCTCTTTATGCAGTTTGCAACATTTATAGGTGGACAGAACTAATTCACAAAATATTGAATGTGTTTGCAACATTTATGGGACATTGTCCCCAGGCACCCTTTTACCTATCTATGTATATGAAAAAAAGGTTTCATGGTCCGAGCCTCTAAAAAAGGTTCTGCGTGGCACCCAAAACCCTGTTTTGGCGCCATGTGGACATTGCAAAGATCAATTTCTTTTAAAAAAATGAAACCGATCTCCACTATCTGATGTATACCATTTGAAAATTGGACCGTTGAAAGTAGTCCATTTTTTTTTACTTTCGTGCCATGAAGATGAGCTTTCAAATATTTTTTTATTTTTTATTTTTTGGAAAATGATCTTTGCAGTGCTGCACCCGAACCATGTTTGGGTGCCACAAGGAGTGTTAAAATAGCTCGGACCATGCATCCTAGGTGGTCCCTCCCTCTCCCAATTAGAGAAGTACTTATGTTTATTTTGTCCCTCCGCTCAATTAGAGAGCATTAAGGCGGACGAAAGAGCATGATGCCCCATGTTGGAGGTGAGGCAGGCAAGCCCCAGGGTGACTAAATCCTTAATGAGTGTTACTAATACAGGGAAGTTAGACAATGTTTGATGTTGTAAAGCGTTTAAAGATGGAAAGCGGGACTAAGTACTATGATTATGAGGCATTGCTTACATAATATGCAGCCTATAACATGAATAACAGAACCAACAGCCACATACTAAACATCTTAGGCTCCGCTAGATACATCTGAAATCAAATACTATGCAACTTGAAGAAGGATCTAAGATTAATCTTGAGCCCAGAGAGATCAAAACTATATGAATCTCATAAATAGCAAACATTGAGCCAAAGGTTGGTCCGTATATGATACCATGGCAAGGTAGTCATCAAAAGCATCAACGGAAAAAAAAGGTAATCCAGCTTTACCAGACAGTCCAATTTTAACAATTATTCATAATTATCCAGTATAGATCAAGATCCCGGATGATACCGAAATCTATCGGGTGATACATCTCAGTAATGGAGCCACCTAACACAAATGTATCGTCTCTGAGTGATATTCCCTACATATACTTTGCAGTATATCGTATCATTGATACCCGATATGATACCCAATACTTGAGACAATCGGCTAGGTCTATACCTTGAATTTAGATGAACAAGAACACATTAAAGCTACATAATCGACCTAGACAGTTGTCTCACGTATTGGGTATCATATCAGGCATCAATGATACAATATACTGCAAAGTATCGTCTTGAGTATCAATGATTCAATATATGTTCAACATTATGCAAAAAAGTAGATCAAGAAGAGGAACCAAATCAAGGGATGATCAATAAAATAGATGATACTCGGTACTAGAGCCATGCGAGACAAATGTATCGTCTCGAGTATCATCCGATACATCTACTTTGTAGTATATTGTATCGCTGATACCCACTGTCATACCCAATACCCAAGAGGATACATCTTGGTCTATACCTTGTATTTGGATGAACTATATATATATATATATATAATTTCACAGAATTTGCAGAGGAAGTAGATCAAGAAGAGGAGCCAAATCAAGGTATTTGCAAAGATGAAGAAAAATAAACATTAGAACCAGATGAAATACCTATAGTAGTTTGGATTGTGACGGGAGAGAATTGACTGAATTGGTTTGACTAAATTGTCCAACAAAAAACTAAAAACAAAGATAATGTTTGTGGAATGGGGGAAGAGCATCGTGGTCCCTTTTTATAAGAACAAAGAAGACATACAAATTTGTGCCAACTATCGAGACACTAAACTTATGAGGTAGACTATGAAACTATTTGAGAGAATAGTAAAACAGCATCGGAGACAAGAATCAAGTGTATCAAAGAAACGGTTTGTATTTATGCCAGGAAGATCAAAAACTATAGTTATTTTCCTATTGAGGCAATTAATGCAGAAGTTTAGAGAGAAGAAAGAACCTCCATATGGTTTTTGTCGATTTGGAGAAGGCTTATGATAGAGTGCCGAGACAGATAATCTAGTGGACATTGAGGAAGAAATGCATCTTGAACTTATATATTGAGAATATTCAAGACATGTATAGTACGGTCAGTAGAATATGAACGACCTGTGGAGAGGCAGGCGAGTTCCCTCTCGGATTTTGGTTGCATCAAGGATCTGCATTTAATCCTTATTTGTTTGCCCGCAATAATGGATGTGTTAACCATAGATATACAAAGAAGAGATTCCATAGTGCATATTATTTACGGATTATGTGGTACTAATTGCCCAAACAAGGAAAGAAAAAAATGATAAGTTGGAATTATGATGAAAAGGGCTGGAGACAAGAGGTTTGAAAATTAGCATCACAAAATGGAATGTATGGAGTGCAAATTTAGCTAACATTAAAGCCTAGAGGAGGATTTAGTTGAAATAGAAAATAATCTAGTGCCACATTGTTATAGGCATTGTTATAGATTTTGGTATTTAAGCTCTACTGTATAATTAGATGGTGGATTTGTAGAGGGCATCTCAAGACTAATACATGTTGGATGAAATGGAGACAAGCAAACAAAGTATTGTGCGAACCAAGGGTTCCATTTGGATTGAAAGGACGATTGTATAAGACGACAATTAGACCTATCATATTATATGGTACAGGATGTTAGGTTATGAAAAAACGAAAAGAACGTATAGTACATGTAGTTGAGATGTGTATGTTAAGATGGATGTGTGTAGTAACAAAAAGGATAAAATTCGAAATGAGTACATAAGAGGAAATTTGACAGAAGCTAGTGAAGAAGAGGAAGGAACAGTGAAGACCTGGAGGAAAGCAGTGAGAAGGGACATGAAGGATTGCGACGTTACAGAGCCTAGCGCCGATCAGAAACGAGTGGAGAAATGGGACTCACAAAGCTGACCACAAATAGATGGATAAGGCTGTGATGATGAAGATGATGATATACGTGTAAATCCTTTTTCCTAACATAGTCCAACCACCAAATTCGACATAGCAGCTTTTTCTTTTAATGAAGTTTCATTGTTACATGGACAGGGAGATGTGCCAGTCAGCGAATGAGTCGTGCATAGCGAGCTTAGCAGTTAGGATGCTGGGTAAGTGTTATGAACAATGGTACACTGCGTAGATTACCTATTTTGAAAGCATACACATACATTTTGCTAATAGGAAAAAAGCAGATATTACTTGAAAAGGAGTTCCAAAGTTTATTGACCTACCAACTCGGAGCTCTGGTTCGCCACAGGAGCAACTGGTGGGCCATCAGGGCCAGACAAGATAACGGTAGCACCCTGCCAATACCACAAATTATAAGTTCTCGTGGCATACAATAAGCCATAATAAAAACTTCATTCATTCCTATATCTATCCCATTCAAGAGAGTTAAGGAAAGAATAACAATAGTTGAAGTGGAATGCTCCTTTCAAATGGTAAATATGTCTTTGACCATTGAACAATAGGGAAAAAGGATGAAGCTATGGAAACTTAAAAAGCTCACCAACCTCCTTACTTCTGATGGCCATGTGTCCTGGTGGAGGGGCAGGTAGGGCCTGCGATGGAAGAGAGACAGACTTACCCCACCCAATTTTCAACTCGTACTCATAAACAACTACCCCTGGAATATATAGAAAAAATGTCCTCAAACAAATGGTTTGAACCTTAAATGCCTAAATGAAAAGTTAAATATTACCATAGCAAGAAAAATAAGACAGATGTCATACTCAGAAAAATCAATGAAATGTGCCACTTGTCTACAATAACTTCCTGAGGAAAAACTTGAAAAGAATGTAAGCCACTGGCTTGTAAAATAGATATGCCAGCCAGACAGAAAAGCATGTGTCCAAAGAATGGGGGTGGTGAAAGATGCACAACTGAGATAAAAAAAGGGAAGACCAAAGACAATGTTTGAGCATCCAACCAGATAGGGGCAAAATAATTGTCCATGTTGGAATGTACATGCTTCGGGGCATTTACATTCCAACATTGTCTCATTGGCTGACCATGACCCCCATTATATTGTGGTCATATCTAGTATCCAGATTCCAAAGTTTGCCATGATTTGGTACCGCTCTTGCGGATAAGGAGAGATGAAACATTTAGACTCTAAGATTTGTCTAATGTGTAATGAAATTGAACGCTTCTTGTTATGGAAGTGATTGTTTAAGTTGTATATTTTAGTTTTTCCTTCTGCCCCATACCCAAAAGCCCATCGCTTTTGATCTAAGCCTTTTTTTTTTCATTCTATGTATATCTTTTCTCTTCAATGAGCATAAAACTACCAATCAAAAAAGAATTTGGGGGTGGCGTTATAGGAACTAAGATGGTGGAATATAGTGAGGAGTAGTTTCTAATGGGGTAGCATGGGTATGATCAGTGCAATAGAGGCTTTGGTGACTCATCTCATGTTAATTTGGTAATTTGGAGGTGACGCCCATGTGCTAGTCTTATGTTTCACCATTTGAAATAGATATCAAATATAAAAAATTCAACAATTTTTTTGTATTTATAAATGAACTTCTTACCCTATTTTCCATAGATAAACAATTTAACACATTTTACTTTTCTCCAATCAGTCTGCAGCGTTTTCAATCAAATATTTTTCAAATGGTAGAGACCGATAAGAATAATATTTCAAAAACTAAAGCTAAGCAAAATACTAAAATGTTAAAACATAAATAAATATGACACTGGTTATGGAAGGCCCTTCCTTCCCTTTACATTGACCATAAAGCTATACAACAATAATACGGGCACATGTAAGTAGCAGAATATGGACGTTAGGAGTGAGTCATGGCACTCCTAGCATGAAATATTTGTACGATTATAGCAAAATATAAAACTATGGACCCGACTCTCCTGACCGTCATTTTAACAAGAAAATGGTGTTTAAATGAACTTACACCATCAATGGTTTAAGATGTAGGTTATCTGTACCGTCAAAAAGATAGAGCATAGATTAAACCGCAACAGGCCCAAAAATTGTGTTTTAGGGAGATTCAAACCATCCGATCTGCTGATTATAATATCAACCATTGTTATTAGTTTTAACAGCTGATATTAAAGTTCATTAATCGGATGATTCACATCCACTTATGGGCATTTGTTTTGGGCCGAGATATGTTCCAATCATGGATTGCCACTTGGACAATTTAGATTGGTCACAAATGTGTGCCAAATGACATAATAATAAATCTCACTTCAATGGTGTGAGATATAAGTATAATTTTAATGGTGTAAGCTCATTTAAACACCATTTTGGTGCTTAAGTGTAGGTCAGGAGCCATTATCCCTAAAAAAAAATATACACAACACTTATATGTTAATATGTCTAATAACAAAGGAGTAAAAATAAAGAAGTAAAAAATCTACTTTAAAATGTTAAAAATAAGAATAAACACGGTTATGTGATAAAACTATTATTTAAAAAGAATAAATTTTTTTTAAAAAAAAGCCAAAAAAACTATTATTTTTAAAATCAAAATGATCAAAATATAATAAAATTATGAAAAGAAACCTATGAAAGCATTTTTAGTTTGAAATTTCCAGCCGAATCGACATGCATATCCATGTCAACACCCAAAAAATGGTGAAAATGCAGTATCCTTGTTGCGCAGCAAACAAGTCTGGGTGGTTGACGGCTATTGTTTGTTCTCTTGAATCCATCATGATCATTAACACTTTTACCAGTTAATTACAATAGAATCTAATTAGTCACAAGAGTGGGGTAGAGCTATTAATCGTGTATGGGTAGTCTGGTTTGACTGAGAAGAGGCATTTATTTAGAGGTATTTAGTTTTGGGACACTCCAAACCCCAAAGTTGTGTGGCAGGCATGTGCTCTCGAAAAGATGCAGACATGCACCATCCGTTTAGAAGGTGAGCAGATGGTGTTGTTCCTCTTCCCTAAGGCAAGCTCATATGCAAAGCTATAGACTAGTAACATGAATCATGGAAAAGAGATCCTAAGGGTACATCATTTATGTCATAGTCACAAACATGGAGTACGGGAATACAATCGCAAGGGAAAATTTCGGAAAAAAATTGGCAAGTACGGGAAAAAAGGGGGGAAATGGAGTATGGGAAGAGTAGAGCAAGGGAAAAATACGGAAAAGGGGAAATAACGGGAAGTACGGGAAAATATGTAAAATTAAAATATATAGGAAAAATGTATAAAACACGTTTTGAATGAAAAATACGTGTTTTATACGTTTCTCCGTATAAAACGGCTTTCTATACAGCACTTGAAAAAAATGCGTTTTATATGCGGTTTTTGAAAAAAAAAATGCCATTTTTTGTCAGCTTGATTTGTGCTAACGGACATAAAAGATAGGGAAATTTGCATTTTCGGCCCTACACGTTTTCTTATTTGCAAAAACGGCCTTATAGTTTGAAATTGTGCAGAATAGGTTAGCTACAAGCCAAGCCGTTTCCCAGCATCCACCTGTTTTTTCATTATATATATCTTTATTTTTCATTTTTTTTATTGTCTATTTTTTCAGTTCCAACTACAGTAGCGCTCGTTCTCTTATAATTGCAAGTCGTGGTATCCGATATTTTAAGATAGCAAGCGATATTTTATGATAGCGGGCGATATTTTATCATAGCGCTCGCTAACATGTGATAGATTTTAGGGTACGAAAAAAAAAAAAGAATACTGTGTTTATTAGTTAATGATATGCCAAAACTATAAGAACGTAAGACATAAGACATAAGCAAAAAAAAAAAAAAAAAAATTAAAACCTGTTAACATATTGTTATTTAAAGATAGAGACCGTCAACTTAAGATAGATAGCGATCGCTATCTTAAAATGATGGCTTTGGATAAAAAGAACAAGAGAGTTTATTGAATTATCCAATATAAGTTTTATTAGTTAGTGATCTACAAAAAATATAAGAACGGAAGACATAAATAACAAAAAAAAAAAAAATTAAAAATTTGCTAGCATACCGTTATCTTAAGAGAGCGATCGCTAACATATCACTATCTTAAGATAGCGATCACTAACTTAAGATAGCGGTATGTTAGCAACCGCTATCTTAAAATAGCGACCGCTAATATACCACTATCTTTAAAAAATATAAAAAAAAGTCTAACATACCGCTATCTTAAAAAAAAAAAAAAAAAAAAAGCAGCCGCTATTTAAATATATATATATATATATATATATATATATTCTTTTTTAAGATAATGTATATAATGTCATATTTAAAAAAAAAAAAAATTTTTTTAAAGATAGCGGTATGTTAGCGGTCACTATCTTAAGACAGCGGTTGCTAACATACCGCTATCTTAAAAAAAAAAAAAAAAATTTTTTTTTTTTGATAGCGGTATGTTAGAGGTGTTTTTTTTTTTTTTAACAGTAATTTCATACCATGAACCCAATTAAAATAGATTATCATCTAATGTCGTCTTTAGATAGCGACCGCCAACTTAAGATAGTGGTATGTTAGCGTTTTTTTTTTTTTTTACAGTGATTTCATACCATGTACACAATTAAAATAAATTATCAGCTAATGTCGTCTTTAGCTAGCGACCGCCAACTTAAAAAAATGGATGACAAAAAAAAATGCAAAATAAACATATATATATATATATATATATATATATATATATATATATATATATATATATATATATATATATATAATGAAAAAATAGGTCCATGCTGACGTGGAAATGTCTTGGCTTAGAGCTAGCCTATTTTGCACAACTTCAAATTATAGGGCCGTTTCTGAAAATAAGCAAACTTGTAGGGCCGAAAATGCAAATTTCCCTAAAAGCTATTGCATTTCAATGAAAAAAGCGCAGTTCTTCCAAACCTTGCATTTCATCCTTTGCAGCCTGCCCATCCACTCTATTCATGAAAGCAACAAACCCACAATTTCTTAGCCTCCTTCGCTCTTCTTCTGTTCGAGGCCACATTATCTTCACACTAGCAATAGGACCAAATCTACCAAAGGTCCTCAAAAGAAAATTCTCATCCACCTAAAAATTATTCAGGGAACCATAACCCAATGGGATTAACATTTAAGGACTGCAGTACTGGAGCACTAATAAAATTAAATGTGTGAATCGAGAAACGAATATTTAAGACCGTAAGTCACCTGAGGAGAGAGATTCCCAACATATAGATTTGTAGTTTGTGGATCTCCATCATCAAATGATCCCAGAATCTTTCCACTCGGATCAAAATCATCAGGTAGCTCATCAAAGCGGCTAATTGGCTACAGAAAGAAGAAATTTCCGATTAATAAAGATCCGGGTTCCCAAAACAGCATCAGTATGTACCATAAACAGAGTGGAAACATATATATAATATGTATATTCCTTCGGACATACAAAAGAGCATAAACATGAGAACGTGTTGATATGTCTAGACACAAAATAAAGATAAAACATGACGAAATCTGCAAACGATAAAATGGAAGTACTAATAGGATGGAAATTATAATTGCTGAACTCAAAAATAAAGTAATAAATAAAGATTGGAATTTTCTTTAGGCTTTTTTGCATTTACCCCCCTCAGATAAATCTTATTTACACTCCCTACTGTGACTGATCAGCTGTTGACTGCTTTGAATCAAACGATGGACTTTTTTTTTTCACCACAATCTTCCACTCAATCAATCTTGAGATCAGGAGCCTACCATTAGTCAGATTTTGATAACACATGGGAGACAACCCAAAAAGTTAATATGATCATGGGCACACATCACACGTGGTTCTTGGATCACTTTTCGAGATGTGTGCCATGTGAATCAAAATCTGACCATCTGATTGTAGGCCCATAATCTCATGATTCATTAGGTCAAAGACCGGGACAAAGAGCAATCTCCATCATCTGGTTCAAAGCAGTTAAAGGTTATTCTGTAGAAGATCCCGACACTAAGGAAACACAAAAGCAAGGGCCATAATGTAAATAGGTGAAACACAGGGGGGGCATAGTGTAAATAAGACATCTGAGGGGGGTAAATGCGAAAAACCCTTTTTTTATTGCTAATAAAGATTGAAACTTCTATAAATCAGACATAAGAACTATGAAGAATACTGACATCAATCTATTGCATCTGATTTTCAAGACCACCATCAGATAGATAGCAATCAAGCAGTGGGTGACAATATATGATTTTCCTTGTTTTACAAAGAAGAGAAACTATTTTAATGGCAACCATTACTCACAGCAGAAGTGTCAATGTGGCGCCCCTCACGCCATTGTTCACGCTCTAGATTTCGCTTCTCCCTCATCTCTTGCTCCAGCTTCAGCTCTTCCATGAAATGATCTATGTTCCGTGACTTTCCTTTCTCCTTCTCTTTTGGCTTCTCCTCCTCCTTCTGCTGGTTGTATATACAATAGCTTCAGGAGTCTTAGAAAATCCTAGTAAACGCATTTTCTACGTAACATAGAAATTTAAGCAGAATGACGACAAAGAAACACGAAAAGTTATCACATAAATGTAGCACAGATCATCCATGAGGGTGAAATTATTATATAGAATTACTACATGATGGGAACACCGAAAGGAATTTTCATATAAAAGATTGATCAATCATTACTTGCATAGGAGCAACAAAGACAATCCTTGAACTGCAAGTGTGAATTTACCTCAGAAAATGTGATTTTAGTATGATCTAGGGCATTTGCCCGCTTAGGCCTGCCTAGCACCTTTAACAAATTACTAAGAAATACGATGGATTGTATGATATTTCAGTTTACAACCAATGTGGCTGAAAGCATATTGACAAAAGTTTCCAACTTTTTGAAAAATCCATGGTTTAATCACGATTTATTCATCAAACAAATAAATAATGAATAAATCGCAACTTACTAAAAAGGAGAGGGTCGAATTGCATTTTTCAAATAAGTCATGATTTATTTGCAATTTGTAATTGTGTATTATGGTCAGTGGCCACGAATGATGTTAAGTCGGTGGACTTACGAGTGATTTGTTAATGTTTCTTTTTGTAGTTTTGTATGATGGCCATTGGCCATGAATGATCTCAAGGACTTTGGTTACTGATTTGTCAATGGCTAGCCTCTTTTAGCACGTGCAATTGTCCCATTATTGTGTTACTTTGGTCAAACAATTTTTTAAAATTTAACAAATGAAATATATATATATATATATATATATATATATATATATATATATATATATATATATATATTATTTTCATAATTATTATGTATCTTTTCCGACTTCATCGATTTTCCCTTGCCAACTTATTCTCGAACATCGACTTTGTCACTGTGGCAGAAAGGAGTCATGGGAAAGTCGCCCAGAACATTCGTCTCCACCATAATTTATTGGACGAGCTGTTGAGCCTTGACGTGTCTATATTCCATGTCACTAAGGCTGTGTTTGGGATTGCTCTTTGGAGGCAATGAGCAGCCCACTTAAAATTGCTTTTTTAAAGGGACCCAATTAAGCTCTTTCAGTCATCGAAAGAGCTAAGAGCACTCACAACCAAACATACTTCCATACTAAATTGCTCTGTGCTAGAGCAGAGAGCTGTTCTTTGCCTCCAAAGAGCAATCCCAAACATAGCCTAAACCAAATAGGAGGGTATATGGACTTGCAGACCACAGACTGCTTCTTTGTGAGATTTTTGCATGCCTTCGGTGTAGACACCCACTTATGGACCAGCACTGGACTGGTTTGTGAAGGATACCGAGAAACACCACCTCCACCCCTCCTTTCCTTCCAGTGAGTACTCATGTTATTTTGAACAACCTCTTGGGACAAGGTACCATGGTTCAAAATCCCGGTATGTATCGTCCGATAGATACTATATATATATATATATATATATATATATATATATATATATATATATATATATATATGTGTGTGTGTGTGTGTGTGTGTGTGTGTTGGTTGATACATTCAAAGTACCGAACTGGAGACCTCTGAAAACGATACGTATCGGATGATACGTATCTGTTTCGTCAGAAATTTTGAACCATGCAAGGTACTCACAATTACTCAATTGTAGTGTGCTATGACAAGTTGGACTCAGTTGAGCACATGTTCATTCACTGTAGTGTGGTCTACAAAGTACGGACGTATTTCCTTCATCTATTTGGTGTGAGTTGGTTGTTTCCATATTCTTGAGTTGATATCTTTGCCAATTGCGGAATGGGGATTTTCCCCGCACAAAGTAATTTGCTTCGGAAGCTTGATCCAACTGTTTGGAGTCTCTGCGGATGCAAAGTAATAATAGAAATCTTTGAGGCAAAAAACTTGATGGGGACTCGATCATTGGGTTGATGAAAGAGCACACAACTAGATGGGCACTGGTTTTCAATTATTGGGGCGAAAGATAATGGAGAGCTGGGTATCACCTCCTCAGGGTTTGGTAGAAGTAAACTTAAATGGGTGCTCTATTAGGAATCTGGGTCCGAGTAGTTTTTGTGTAATTCGAAGGGATGATGTGGAGGTCATCAAAAGTTAATAGTGGACAGATTGTAGGGAGTAATGCGACACAGGTCGAAACTATTGCTCTGCTTCAAAGTATAAGCCTAATTCATTCGATTTGTGGGGGAACTATTTATTATAGGAAACTCAAAATCTTATCCGTTAGGCAACAAAAGGGTGTATTTTTACTCTTTTAGTTCCTAAGCACCTCTCTCAGGACTGTTTCTGTGTATCTAGGTACAAGTATTGAATGCATTTTTTATTACAATTTAAAAATAAAAATAAAAATAAAATAAAATCAAGAATCGCAAAAAGTTATCCGTTGGGCGACAAGAGGGTGAATTATCCTTGTTGACCAGACAATTCCTTTGACAAGATTGGTAATTTGAGTTGCCCCCTTGTAATGGGTTTCAATGTGTCTATCCAGAAGCTAAAAATGTAATGGATGTGTTGGCTAAAGAGGAGCTTATGGAAAACTCTCTGATCCTAGAGAAGGTTATGCTCATCACCTAGATAATTGTCCAGTGGTTTTGGTTTCCCATTTTTGTTGCTAATTGTGGCTATGCTGTTTCTTCCTCCCCTTCAGTTCCTAAGCACCTCCCTTAGGCATGTATCCGTGAATTTAGGGTAGGGAACTTCTATTGGATGCAATTTTATTACCGAGAAAAAATGAAAATCAAGAAAGCAATCCAACTAGTTTGATGATTAGTAATGAATCGCCATGAACCAGAAACATAAGCTGGTCTCATCGAAAAGCATCCAGCAAGTTAATGGTCCTTTTGGAGGGTCTTCATCAACTGGGAAGCATCCCCTTGGGTCCTCTAATTGTGTGAGAGGACTCTCTTAATGTGATCAGATGTGTTTACAAGTGATTGCTGTCATATCTTTGAAAATTATGATATCTGGCGGAAACTTTAATTTGGGCCTAGTTTCCAATGTGAAGAGATAGGAAAATGATATCGACAACTTGCTTGCTAAAGAGGGTGTTTCTCGGCTCTCTTTGTAGTGGCCAACTATTTCCTCTATGAATATACTCTTTGGTATTTATTACACACACACACACACACACACACACACATTAATATACATATACATATAAGGTTCAAAGATTCCAAAAGAGACTGGCCACGTGGAAATGTAAGTTGCTCAGTAATGGTGGGAGATTAACTCTGATCACATCTACCTTTTCTTCTCTGACGATTTTTACTATGTCGCTTTGTTTGGCTCCGGTTAGCATTACTAAGAAGTTTGAAAATTGTTCGTGATTTTCTGTGGGAAGGGGTAGGGGTGAGGGACCAAAAGAAGTTGCACTTGGTAAATTGGGAGGATTGTTGTGATAGCCGCAGAGCCGGGGGTTTGGGAATTAGGAGACTACACCTGGTTAACAAAGCTCTC
Source organism: Chloranthus sessilifolius (assembly GCA_021018995.1). NCBI lineage: Eukaryota > Viridiplantae > Streptophyta > Magnoliopsida > Chloranthales > Chloranthaceae > Chloranthus > Chloranthus sessilifolius. Next base: position 22,031,351 of record CM037597.1, on the reverse strand, counting down.
CTTGCTAAATGATTATGGAGGATCGGGGACGACAGAGAAAGGGATAAACTGTGGTGGGAAGTTGCACTTGGTTAATTTGGTCCCCAACGCTGCCAATAGGGACTGCAGAATTTGGGAGAAAAGTAAAAAAGGGAGTCTTCTCGGACAACTCTTGCTACAGCGATCTTCTTCAAGGTGAAGCTAATCACAACCCGGAGTTGTGGTGGTCAGGGTTCTGGAAGATTAAAATCCCCCCTAAAATCAAATTCTTCTCTTGGACTGTCATTAGACGAAGGATTCTAACTAGGGATCAGCTGCTGCGGCGTAGAATTCCGGTTACAAATAAGTGCCTTTTGTGTATAAGAGTGAGGGAATCGGTGAACCACACTTTGCTCCACTGTCCTTTCTCCAGGACCATTTGGAATGCTATTTTTGCCATTTTGATATCCAATGGGTCACCCCTCTTTGGCCAGCCCAGATGATGGAAATGTGGAAGGTGGTCCCAATGGATGGGGACAAATATGAGCTATGGCCACTTACGGTATATGCGGTTTTTTGGGCTTTGTGGTTGGAAAGAAACAGCAAGGTTTTCAGAAGGAAAGGTAAACCGTTCAAGTTTGTCATCTGCGACATTCAAGATTTTCTCATCATTTGGAATGCCTCGACAGTGGATGATTTCTTAGATGGGATGCGGCAATTCCTGCTTCAATGGGAAGCTCTTATGTCATAGTTCCTGTGCCGGCTTTGGGTTGATGGGGTTTACTTTCTTTTCTTGCATTGATGCCGAGGTGATATTTTTTGGGGTTTCTTTTTCTTTCGGTTCTAGGGTAGTTCCTTACTACCCGCCAAGGTATGTTCTATTGTGCATCTTTGTTCTTTTTAATATATGATCGTTGTTACCGTTTCAAGAGAGAGAGAGAGAGAGAGAGAGAGAGAGAGAGAGAGAGAGAGAGATCTTCCCTCTTCAGAATATGAAACCTGATCATACAATCATAATAATAAGATGCCAAATATACCGACCTTCTCAGGTTCTTTGGCTTTGGCTGCCAATGGAGGTGGAATGAAGGATGGCACATACCTGGCAAAAGAAAAATTAGAATTCAACAATCCCTTTGAGATAGAAACAGGACACTCATAAGTAAAGGTTATAACGGAACGGTGTCATTTTTAGAAGGCAATCAGAGGTGAATGCACTTCTAACTTTTAAGTGAAACTACTATAATTGAAGCCACACTTTAATCAAATCTTAACCATCTACTTCGGCAATGTGCAAGATATATATGGTCTACAAAGTACTCAATATAAACCAGAGGATATAGATGTCAGAAATAAGTGGCAAGTCTATGCAATCATATGCATAGGATGTATGAGCATTTATAGGTTATATCAATAGGAGCATGAACGCAATTATATCAATAGGAGCATGAACACAATCATATGCAGACAAAACATTCAAACATATTGAAAACTACCACACAAGAATCTCAATATTTCGTGTTAATTTTGGATAGTATTCCCAAGTGCACCATATATTATTGAACTCATTCTCTCTAAGGACACCATTACCATATGACTACATGATAAAAACCCTCAAGGTTTTCACATGTACAGCATCGTTAACCCCTTACCAATATCCTCCAGCATCCCCTAGAGCTGAAAGAATTCCTTCACCACCCTCCCCAGATGCAACTCCGGACAATGTAGTGGCATCAGAGGTTTAAACAATACATTTGTATGTATCAGCCGATACATAACAATAAATCTGGACCGACACATTCAATGTATAACCCTAACAATATATATGAGTTGATACATTCAATGTATCGACCCAGTGACATCCGAAACCGATACGCATTGGACGCGTTTTCGTCTAGAATTTTGAACCATGGTGGCATCCACAACCTAACTCACGGCCCCACCCTCAAAGCACTACGCAATACCACCAATTTATCCATCAACAGTGAAAGTGGACCGTGTAATCTAGAATCACTTCTTGACCGATACCCTCTAATCCAATCACTGGGGGCGGTTTCAAATTTAAATAGATCTTACAGCCCAAGCAAGTCACCTACAAGGGGCAGTTTCAGTTGGCCTAGGCACCCTACATTGGTTAGCACAATCTTCAATATTCCCTTTTTTCATAATAAAAGGGACAAGGATGCTCGTTCTCTCGTACTGTGGCCGTTTTCTTATGCTCAATGTCTTGTTGAACACATCGCTCGAGCAAACCAACTCTCCCCATCAAAACCATACCCCATAGATCTTCTAGATGATCTCAATGCTTTCCATTTCTTCAACTTTGTCAACATTTTTTTTTTCACTTTTATTTTAGATTCTTTAGTAGCCATCAATTGATTTGGTTTCTCTTCTTGGTCTATTTCCCTAATACTTCGCAACTAACAAGTCTTTAAAAATACATTTGCCATTAATTCTTTATCTCACCCTTTTTCATCAAAACCTTTTGATCTTCATCCTTCATGAACCTTAATGATCGAAGTCTCTAGTTTTTTCCCCTCATATCTTGACAAGCTTAGCCTTCTCCCTCTCCTTTGCCCCCAAACTTAGTATGCAAATTGTCGTGTTCTTTATAATTAAGCTTACTTATGGCTTTCTCAGCCACCTTTTTTTTTGACAACATAATATTTCAAAATCCTTTCTGCTTCATGTTGTTTATCTTTCCTTGAACCATGTTTTTCTTTTCAGCACTATACTTTTGAACCTCTACATTATACTATTATACTTACATTTGATTCAACTCACGATTTGTACCACATTACATTTGAATCCACACCCCCATTCCACACTCCTCAATTTAACAGTTTTTCTTTAAACATTGATATTTTGTCCACTAGTTCTTTCTTTCTACTCACTTGGCTCTTGATATGTACATCCAAAATCACTAAGTTATATTGTGTTGGAAGCATAGTCACAAAGTCGAGAGTCGGCAATAAATCGGCAAGGGTCTAAGTCAGGAAAAAACAGCAAAAATTGGTCAAAGTCGGAAAAAATTGGGGAAAAGTTTTCAAAAAACATATTAAAAAACTATAAAATATATCATAATATAGTTCAAGTTAAAACAATGGTTCAAATGAACAAAATAGGCAAAAAGAAGAAGAAAAAAAAATAGAACAACATGACAAACATAGCCGATTAATCGGCCAAATCGCTAACTCGGCCAATTAATCGGCAATGTAGTAGGGATGACTGCAAGTCGCTGACTTTCTCCGATTTTTAAAAAAAATTGGAGACTTTGTGACTATGGTTGGAAGACTCTTCCCAAGGATGACCTTAAAATCCTTGTAGATTGCCCACCATTTTCTTCTTAGAAACAAATAATATAATTGCATCCCTTTCAATCCACTTATGAGAGTTACAAGATGTTCTATCTTCTCAAAGTTCGTACTCGTTATTACAAGATAAAGGCTGCTAGAAAATCAAGGATTGCTTCCCCCATTTCATTTATTTATACTACAATGTCATAATATACTCATTCAAAAACTTAATAGTGAGAAGCCTATTGCTTCGATTAGCAATTATTTGTCTTTATCGAGTGATTCGACAATATGAATCTGTCTGCATGATAGGACAAAGACTCGAACATTCAATAACCTATACTCTCTTGGATAGATATTTTTCCTTTTGTGTCATGTGCGTTGTTATACGATTTGCGCTATTTAACCCTCGAGGAATATCTCAAACAAAGTCTTTCCATACGGCGAATCATAATTTTAGGAGAGATGTTACTTTCACTGATATTCGGAATCTATCCCTATACACTATCTTTTTTGTACAAGTGTATGTGCTAGAAGGATTTGGCTTTCCCTTTAAGATCTTTGAAATTGATATTAATCTTGATTTGACTGATTATGCGGGTTTTTTTAATAGGTAAGCTGGGATCGAACCTGAGACCTTGAGATTGCAAGATTGTCAAGCTTCCATTGTGCTACAGACCCAAGCCCCAATTTTGCAGTATTAATCTTGATTTGATTAATTATGAGTTTGACCTTGGGCTTGAGTGTTGTCGAGTGGAAACACTCGAGCACAATATCTTGTGGAATAAGATTACAGAGGAAATCACTAACATAAATGGAAGGATAACATATTTCATGTGGGGAAAAAAATATTGTTGTTTTAATTTCTTTAGTGAGTGCCCATTTATTATGGCACCACTAAACCCGTGGATGACTGGGTTCCCCGATACGGCATATTAGGAGGAGCTAAGTTTTTATGGATTCAGTAAAGTTAAACCTAGCCAGGCTGGCATTGGTAGTGCATTTACAATGAATGGGAAGAGAGGATTCCCTCTTTTACTGGACTGGTGCCTTTTGTGATAGAGCCATCCCCATTAAATGATCAAGGGTCTCATGAGTAAGCCCGAGAAAAACAACTCTATCTCTTGCCTACGTAATGGAGATCAGAGTTTTTTTCTTTTTAATTTATATCAGCCAAAAAGAAGTGGGTATGAGAGATTTCTTGCCAATAAAATAGGAGTTGAGAATTGAGATACCTATTTCATGGCGAAATCAACCTCTCAGTAGAATTTTAGGAGAATAGAGTGCTATTTCTCTGACTGATTTTCACTTATTTAAGAGAGATGAACTGCTAAAATGAAATATTGAAGCAAATTTTTTATTCCATTATATGCTCTCTCTCTCTCTCTTTTTTGAACAATATATGTTCTTATAGCTGTAGATTTATTAATTAGATTAGGCTAAAATTCTATTATATGCTTTCTCTTTTTGAACAATATATGCTTAATTGCTTATAGATTTTATTTATTAGATTAGGCTAAAATTCAGTCAAACTTATATATATCATGTTTAGAATTGTTACAATAGCAAACAAAGGGAAGGTTGAAGTGATATGACTCATCTTTTTCACTCTACAGATATTTACAGATTTGAAAGAAAAATTATAAAGTTTGCTTATTTGATCAAAATAGTCATGAGCAAGCTGAGTTGCATTTTATGCCAGCCTCAGACAGGGGAGCGGAAGTTTTATTGTCAGTATCAAATCTTCACTTGATTTCCCCCTCAAGAAAGGGGACTGAGTGGGATATTCTTAATCTAACTCACTGGCTTAGACGGAAGCCTGCTCCCAATACCAGAAAGCGGAAATACTACTAGTGGAAAAGCTACAAAATGATGGTGAGTTACTGTAAGGTGTAATATTGTAAATAATAAGCTGGGACTCCTGAGGATAATGGACTGCACGTGCAGCGGGGGGTGGGCGTAGTGGCTTCAAATTTTTGTCAGCCATTGTTTATTTCAAACTAATGATTAAAAAAGATATATTAGTCCAATCCTCTACATAACACCCCACCCCACAAAAAATAATAATAAATAAATAAATAAAAGTAAACCTTATTTCGAGTGGTAGAAAGTACCCTTTCTAAATTTGTCTAGAAAAGACAGTCATGTGCTGCTTATACCCTAACTTGCAATCAAGCATACACAGGACAGTAATATTGAGCCAGATGTCCATGTGGCAGGCCAGAACAAGGACGAAACACAACCAAAAGAATAGCACCAATCATAAGACCCTAACCATCTAAATGATGCCTTTTGCATATTAAATGTGGACCATTGCTATATTTTGTTGGGAGCAAATACTTGCACCCCATTCATTAGCCATTGCACCATTTTGAAAAAAAGAAAATTAAAATGAGGTGCAAGTTACAGAAATGCTGCAAGTACTTGCACCCCATTTAAAATGGTTCTAAAAGACTAAAAGATGGTTCAACTTTATTTTTTTAAGTGGGGTGCAATCACATAATGATCATGTAAGATAATGGACACTTTTATTTATTTATTTTTTGGTTTTAAGTAGGGTGCAACCACATATTGCTGGTCCAATGGCTTATAAAAGGGGCGCAAGTATTGGCTCCTTATTTTGTTTTATGATTGATTTATTTTCTTTTGAACGGTAACAAAGTAATATATTACAAGAGAACCGGGAAGAATACATACCTTTATGGGCAGTAAGAAACTAACCGAAAGAAAGGACAAAAGAAAGCAACCAGAAAAAGGTTGAAAAACTCACGAACCCGGTAAGAGCAGCACCCCGAGGTCCCCGGAACCCTATCCCCAGAGCAAGAGGGAACAAGAGTTAGTGAAGCAGATTATCCCATTCCGATATTTTGTTTAACCAGTCATTTGCAATGATGCGGACATCCGGAGGCGTAAGAAGAGAAAGAATAGATTTGTGGCTCACGTAACATTTTGAATGGTTAATTGAAGGCAACATGTGCATGTGCAACATCATAGTAGAACCCACATTAGGAAGACGTGCACATGGGATGACTCAGACTGTTGGATTACCATCTTCCACCATTGGATTTTCATCATTCTTCATTTCAGTCGTTGTATCTTCACCGTTCTTCATTCCCACCATTGGATTATTGTTTTACTACATCTTCATTGTTGGATCGTTGATCGCATGATAGGTCGCTACTAGTGTCTAGATGTATGTGGATTGTTTATCATGTGAACTTTTATTTTTGGTCCATTAGTTTACATAGGAATCATGTACATACCCGACCTTTTCAAAAAATCAGAAAACGTAGGCTACTTGCAGTCATCCTGACGTTGTTGTCGATTAAGCGACCAAATCGCGACTCGGCCGATGAATTGGAGATGTTTGTGATATGGTCCGATTTTATTTTATTTTCTTTTTTCGTCACTTATACTTGAGGGGGAAAAAACCTTTAGGTTTTGTACTATTTTGTTCAGTTTATTCATAAAAACTTTTAGGTTTTGCTTCTTTTGTTCATTAAAATCATTATTTTAAACTTGAAATATGTCATAACCCCCAAGATATTGTCGGCTGCCAACTTAGCATCAATTTGATATCATATGATGCTTGAAATTGACCATAATATAAAGTGACGGGATTGAAAGTTGAGCACTCCATGACCATTTGATTAGAGGCTTTTAATAGGTAGTTTAAATATTTTGGTTTCCATTAATTAGGGTTTCCATTTGAGTAAGCTTTAAATATCCTTATGTAAAGAGATTTTAATTATTAAGATATTATGTTATATTCTGGATATATTAAAAGAAATGAGAGATTCTTCTTCTTCCCTGAGATGGGTTTGGTGTAAGGCTAATGGTCCTTTTTGATATTTTTTTCTAGTTTTCTTGTGCTACGTTCAAGGTTAGTAGTTTCTTTCATTCTTCTTTTTTGATAACAGGGTATCCGGCCTCTTAGAGCACCCGACTAAGTCTCCGGGTATGTGCAACGCCCGCACATCACGCATACTAGGCAATAGGGGATAAATCCCTACGAGTGGCTAACAAGGGAAGGAATTTGAACTCAGAACCTCTGCTTCCCAAGGCATGGTCCTGGGCACTGTGCCAACCCCCGTAGGTTAGTTTCTTTAATTCTTATTGATGAAACTTTGAATCTTTTAATTTTAGTCTTTGTGAATTTGAATTACCCTGCTGAATCGAATCCTTCTATCGAAACCTAGATGGAATCGAATGATGCCTTAATCTGATGTCGTTCCATGCTCTAGGTTAGTGAGAATCAAGATCTATCACCAAAATCCATGTTTCCACATTTAGAAGGAACCGCATTGCTGGATTGGAACACTAACCGAATTTGGGTATAATTATATAATTAATTATTTAATTCTTTCCATGAAATTCAAAAAGTTTATTTATATAATTTATTGCCCATAAATATAACTCTCAATCTTAGCCATAACATTAGGTTTTATTGTTTGGTCCTGCATCATGTGCGTTCTTGATTGGGCAGGCAGGCTAATCCAATCAAGGTGTTGTTATGTTGTGGCTCGTGCATGGAATGCCCTGCCACTTGGCTAGGTCCAAATCAAAGTACACATGTTCCACAATCCAACAGTAACTTTGAGTAAAAACATGTTCAAAGCACGAGTTGCCAAAACTACCTATAATTTTGTCTTTTTTTATTAGTAAAAATAGTGTATTAAAGAACAGGCTAAGCGAGTTGCTCAGCTCACATTTCAACTCAACGACTCAGGAAACGCAAGATGCAAACATAAGTTTCATTCTAAATACACCCACCTAAGCCAATCCATCAGCATCACTATAAGCACTTATAGGAATCTTTGCAATGTAAAATGATACATTGACGTAGGTCCTAAATCACATCTGTGAGGTCCAACAAAGTCCATGGAACACATCCACATCTGTGAGGCCCCTCAATCACAATGTTTCTACTCATATCCCTTGCAAGTTTGATCCTATCAACAGTAGCCCTTAGCTCAACCTCGTAGTTGTGACACCATTCCAAAGGTCCTGAGTAAACTTTTAGCACCTCCTGTTGTTATTCTTAATAATATCCCCACTGCCCGCAGGACCTAGGTTGCCCATTGAACTTCCGTTGAAATTTTTGGGTGGTGGATTTCAACTTGCCTTTTCTTTAAATTTTGAGAGACCACTATAAACCCCTACTAACCAGCTCCTCTGGAAATCATTGTCATTCCAAATCAAATTCCTTATTGCTTTTCAGTATCAACTTGCCTTCTTTTAAAATTTGAGAGGTTCACTATACACCACTACTAACCAGCTCCACTGGAAATCATCGTCATTCCAAATCAAAATCCTTGTAGCTTTCCACTATGCTTCCTAACCCATTGGGCATCAAGACATATAATATGGGTGGCGAGAACACCAACTTAATAACAGTGACTCGTCCAGCAAAGGCAAGTTGTTTCCCTTCCAAAGCAGCGAATTTCCTTTTAACTCTCTCAATTGCAGGGCCCCATAAATTTTTCCTCAGGTTTCCAACACATAAGAATGGGGAGTTTACAAACCAGGCACTCATAATAATCATCTACCTCGGGAATTCTACAGTCCTCAACCCAATAGCCTCGCCTTTGTGCACATTTATCTGAAGTCTTACTGCCTCAAAAGTCAACATCTAATTACCCCTTGATAGTCATGATTTCGTCGGCATTTAAACCAGAGAATATTAGTGTGTCATCAATAAATATAATTGATGGCAATTCCAATTATCCATGTAGCAAATCCAATGAGTAGTTGTAGGCTGCTTGCTTTTAAAAGGACTCGCCTGAGGCAACAACTATGACAAACATGAGGAAGGAGAGTTGTTCTCCTCATCAACAAACCTTGAGAGCTCTTGAAGAATCCGTGCAGTGATCTATTAAGTAGAATGGAAAGCCATGCGCGAGAGACAATTCGTGGTCAGATTTTGGTTCAATCAGAATACGATGTTGGTGTATCACTAGTATAAGTAGGGTTGTTAGGATGTGTCACTAATGTTTAATATTAGATATTTAGATATACATGAGATCCTATTGAAAGTGTAAACATATAGTAGTATGATGAGTTTGAGGAAATACATTTGATGCAGGAAAATCACACGCTAACCCTAAAATAGCGTAAATGCGCACGATAGGGGTTTGGCTTATTGCTCGTCAATTAAAACATAAATAATAAGTAAAATAGGGATAGAAGAAGATCCAAGGAATCACCTCAAGGAAGAAAAGTTGGTCTCACACCAAACTGCACGCAAGAAGAATCACTCCTCTAATGAAAACTCATCTCAGGTTCTCTAGAATTCGCACAAAGCAAAACTCATAAATTTTATTTTTTTATCATTCATCTTCCTCTTCAAATTGTTTTTACAAAGCCCTTTTATAAGCAAACAGCCCTAACTAATCATACATTTGAAATAAGTAAAACTGTCAACTTACGGACATTTGTCCAGTACTCACGGATGTTTGTCCCGTATTCACGGGCGTCCATCGTACACAATAGTTCCATGAATTTGAAATAATAAAACAACCAAAACCGTCAATTTATGGACGCAACTCACGGACGTCCATCGTGCACACGGGTCTGTAACGGGCCATTTAAAAACCCATTCGTTGGTCCACTTTCTCTCTCGATGCCTCCTCTTGATCCAACCACGATCTCGGCCTGTAGGCTTCAATTCTGCATCATTCTTCCTTACTTTGAAGAAGTTTGACCTCGAACTTTGGTTGACATGGATTTTCATCACAGAGGTCATAGACAATATATAGGGAAACCTCAATAGGAAGTGGCATGGACAAATAAACCGGATTCAACTAGGGCGAGATCCGATTTATCTTTGATACGCTGGCGGGAATCGATGTCAACACACAACCAACACGATCCTGGGACCTGTGGGTCATGGGACTGATAGACTTCATTGCGGGCAATTGTTCTCTAACGATCTCGGGCTCGGTAGGATTTATTGCAGAAACTTGCTCTTCAACGGTGTCGAGCTCTTCAATGGTGTCGGGATTAGTACTGATAATGATCGTAAGAAGGTTTTCATCAATCGGTAAGAAATTTTTGACCGATTTTGGTGCTATCACTGGTTCGGGTAGATGATCGATAACAATTTTGGGTGGGATGATTGGCAATGGGGTTGGGTTGACGGGCATTGAATTGAAAGCATAAATCTCAAAGCTTCAAGTCTCGCCGATATGATTTCTTCTTGTAGTTTGAAAAGAAAATCCTTAAGATATTGTTGAACGAAACTCCTGGTTAGCACCTCTGCTATCCGACGTGAAATTTTCAAGCCACGTAGGATCTCAAAAGTAAACACTTGATTCTCTAAAACTGACCCATATTGAGTTGTTAAATTCAAATACCTCAGACTTCGCGGTCTAGCTTTCACAGCTTCTCATACTTGTCCAATCATAACGATCTTCTGATGCAAATCAAAGCTCTTCCGCTGATCCACAAACGATCCCATGCTAGCCATCTAATCATTCAACTTGTGAAAGGCGTCACTAAACTGTTCTTTACTCATGATGGACTCCACGTGCCAAGTGTTGAACTTGCTTTGATACCAATTTGATGCAGGGAAATCACACGCTAACCCTAAAATAGCGAAAACCCTGCACGATAGGGGTTAGGGTTCTTGCTTGTCAATTAAAACATAAATAAAAGGAAAATATGGGTAGAAAAAAATCCAAGGAAGAAAAGTTTGACTCACACCAAACCGCACGCAGAGAAGAATCACTCTTCTAATGAGAACTCATCTCAAATTCTCTAGAATTCGCACAAAGCGAAACTCATAAATTTTATTTTTTTTATCATCCATCTTCCTCTTCAAATTATTTTTACGAAGCCCTTTTATAGGTAAACAACTCTAACTAATCATACATTCGAAATAAGAAAAGAAACTAAAACTACCAACTTATGGACGTCTGTCATGTGCTCACGAATGTCCGTCTCGTATTCACGGACGTCTGTCGTATACAACAATTCCATGAATTAGAAATAAGAATGCAACTAAAATCGCCAATTTGAGGACGCAACTCACGAATGTCTGTCCCTTATTCACGGACGCCTGTCGTGTACACAGGTCTCTAACGGGCCTTTTAAAAACCCATTCTCGGGTTCACTTTCTCTTTCGAAATCTCCTCTTGATCCGGCCACGATCTCGGCCTGTAGGCTTCAATTCAACGTGTGATTTGATGCAAAAAAATCACACGCTAACCCTAAAATAGCTTAAATCCTGCACGATAGTGGTTAGGGTTCTCACTCGTCAATTAAAACACAAATAAAAAGGAAAATAGGGGAAGAAGAAGATCCAAGGAATCACTCTAAGGAAGAAAAGTTGACCTCACACCAAACCGCACGCGGGAGAAGAATCATTCTTCTAATGAGAACTCATCTCAAGTTCTCTAGAATTCGCACAAAGCAACTCATAAATTTTATTTTTTAATCATCCATCTCCCTCTTCAAATTGTTTGTTTAAAGCCCTTTTATAGGCAAACAACCCTAACTAATCATACATTTGAAATAAGAAAAGTAACTAAAGCTGCCAACTTACGGGCGTCCGTCTCGTGCTCACGGATGTCCGTCCCGTATTCACCGACGTCCGTCGTACACAACAATTTCATGAATTCGAAATAAGAAAGCAATTAAAACTACCAATTTGCGGACGCAACTCACCGACGTCCATCGTGCACAAGGGTCTTTAACGGGCTTTTTATAAATCCATTCGCGGGTCCACTTTCTCTTTCGATGCCTCCTCTTGATCCGGCCACGATCTCGGCTTGTAGGCTTCAATTCCGCATCAACATCTCATGACCCTAATTTTCCCCATGTCTCTCTCTCTTCTTCTCTATCTACACCTAATAACAACAAACCCTATCATCTATAAACTCTAATTTGGTATTTGAACCAAGCCCGTTTGCACATGCTTTTTGTTGACACCATCCCGCTCTTGCTAGTAGAAGCCTGGTCAATGATTTGACCTCAAACTGGATCAATGGTTAATCAATTCTTACCGGAATTATCTAGTAACTTTAATAAAGTTGGGGTTTTAATATCTTATTAAAGGTGTTTCTAAAGGATCTCTAAAATTTGAGAGTTCATGATTTTTTGGGCCAACAATTTTTGTGAGATAAAAAAACGCTGGTATAGGTATGGTTTTTATCAAAATCTCCTATAGATGACTCCTGGTATGTTAGTTGATTTGGATGTGTTTGCATAGAGTTTTCATGGTTTTTCTCCTTAATATCATGAACTGCCTGATTCACTCTTTTTAAGGTTATTGATATTTGTGTACTTATATGTCATTGGTTGTTGCGAGAGGGTGGACCGGAATTTGGTTCTCCATCTATTGGTTGTGGTCTCAAAGTATTTACAGACAATTTGAAGGAGATTCAAAGCTTTTTTAATTTTCCAAGAAAATCCTTTTTTATCGATAAGAGGAAAATGTATTAGAAAGGAAAAAAGAGATACAAAGCCGAGGCCACGGCGAAGAGTTGTATCACCAAGGAAAACAAAAAAAAAAAAAAAAAAACAAAAAAGGTAGCTAGAAACGAAAAAGAAAAAGAAAAAAGAAAAGGAAATGTGGAACCCTCTCCCACACCGGAAGGGCAGCCCGAAACCCACTCTAAGAAGTTCTCCCACCAACATAAGGTAAGAAAGGTTTAAAGCAGGTCCTCCCAACCATCAACCAAACTCCAGCCCTGGTAGCAATTCAATTCTTGTCCAAAATGGCCCAAGAAATAGCCATGTCCAAAGCCATTTTCATGATCATCATCCGTGGCTTCCTCACTTTTTGGAAGATACAATCATTTCTGTCTAACCAAATCGCTCATATCAAAGCAAATAGTGAGACTTTCCAAAAAGCCCCATTGACCTTGTAAAGACCGGATTTATTTTTCGCTTATATATGATAATTACCATTTGCATGCTTTGTAATATATTTTTTCTTTTATAATAATTTATGATACCTAATGATTAAGTAAGTTAATTTATAAATTTTACATCAATTCATATATTAATAAATAATAATAGATATTACATGATTTTATCACAATTGCATTTTAGACCAGTGGTTAGGAATTTTGGCTGTAGAGTAACAGGTTAGACGTTCAAACTTTGGAAGGAGCATATATGGTTTTATATTAGTATTTATCTTATAGGCTTATATACAGCGACATAGTATACTATCCTATAAAGTTACTAAGAATAAGAAATTGAGATACAATGGTAGAATAGTGAAATAAAATATTATAAGAATCTTGAAAAAATATAGAACTCTAGTCTTATAAGCCTATACACGCTACTATATGATACTAGCTAAATATAAATACTATCCTACAAAAGTTGGTTAGAGTAGAAACTAGAATATTGTGGTGGAATTGAATATAATAATAATGGCCTAAGCTATTGTCTTGCATGCTTTTAGAAGTATAACTTTACCCTTTTGCTTCAAAGCCCTACCATTAGCCTTTAAAAATTCCTTTCTACCTTTTGCATTAAAACTCAAGTACAAAGAGAGAGAGAGAGAGAGAGAGAGATTTAACAAGCCATTAAAGACTGAATTTTCTCAAGCATTTGGGAGCGTAGACGGCTAGATTCAATCGAGGATTTTATTCTCTTCAAAATTGCTAGATATTTAGATTATTAAAGCAACGAAAACATGATTTTATCATATTTTCTTTTTAAATCTCTTTTAAAATAAAGGGTAGCTTTAATAGCACCCACGGAATCTTCCAGAGCACCTACCCCAAAACCATTGATTGCCTTAAATTAGACGATTGAGATTGCATTTCGCTCCAATCTTACACACAATGGATCTTTTATTTATAAGTACGCACAATGGATCTTGAGATCATGAAGCACCTAACAGACGATCCTTTTTCGATTCCACAGGGCATAGATCCCAAAAACATAGCCCTAAAATCACGTTTGAGTGTGATGTTTGCCATTTGATTTTAGGGCTACATTTTTTGGATTTGTGCCATATGGAATCGAAAAAGGATCGTCTAATAGGTGTGCCATGATCTCAAGACCAATTGTGGAATATTGGAGCAAAGCGCGATCTCCATCGTCTGATTTAAGGCAATCAATGATTTTTGGCTTAGGTGCCCTGGAAGATTTCGTGGGCGCTATTAAAGCTACCCTTAAATAAATTAAACTTTATATTGATTTCAAAGAGGATTGAATTTAAATTTATTTTTGGCCTAAATCATGATGAAGTTATTTTATTAAGAAAAGAGTTTTTCGATTCTCCTTAATATGTGTTAATGGTATTATTATTTTGATTTAATTAAAGAGGTTGAGTTTAAAATTTATTTTAATTTTAAATAAACGTGAATTCTATTTTCGATTCAATAAAAGAGATGTATTTTTTATTTAGAAGAGAATTAATGGAAATAAGTATTTTTTTATTCAATAAAAGAGATTTTATTTTTTATTTAGAAGAGAGTTACTGGAAATAAGTATTTTCGAGTAAAAACTTTATAATGTATTTTTGGGCTTTGATGGTGATAATTGCATATAATATATATATATATATATATGTTGCAGTATTTTATCTATTAAAGACTTATTAATTGAAAAAAGATATCTATGTAGGTTGTGATTAAAGATTGGATTGTGATCGTTCAATCAAAGCATTATAGAACGATTTTCTAGAGATATAGGTGTAATAAAATCATGTTTTCCTTGCTTTAATATTCTAAATATCTAGCAATGATCATTAATAATGGCCAAAATTGAATAAGTGGGGATTACAATGTGATGCTCTATTGTTTCCATGTTTATGTTTCTTATTATTACTTTATTATCATGCCAATTTCTACATATATAGTTGATATACAATTTTATTTGGACACGCAAAATATGAAACCATGATGTAAATCTCGAAATAAAATAAAAGATTTAAGATGTTAATTTACACATGACTGATTAGCATCATGGGAGTGCACATGTCATTGCATATAATAAAAGAGAAAAGAATTAAGATTGATGAAAATTATGATTATGATGAATATTTATGGGAAACTTTGGTTTCAATGATATGTTAATGTTATGAATGATGAAAGAGCATATGAAAGAAATGAACATATACAGTCAATCATTGTACGTCGTAACCAGCTCGAATCCAGCGAGTGACTAGAGATCTCAGCCATTAAGGGAAGATTTTATGACGTGCGCACACGATATCATGATGTGCATGCTTGAACATGCATTGCATTGAAACTTGTACACTATACATGAAAAAGTAATTAAAGATAATTCTATGATTGATAAACATGAATCGAGACAATGGATATGATTTTTATTCCATGATTACTATAACATCACAATGCCTCAGATATATACTTGCATAGTTCTCATTTTATGCTTTTGTTCATGATATTATATGCACACTTTTGCCATGTTACACACATATGCACTTTTCCTATATATGTATGTGCATTGGTGGATGTGTAGGATGTTGAGCAGAATTACATGTTTGGTTCATATGAGATTATTTGCATGCCTCAGCCATTGGACTCGTACACCAACACATCTTCATGTGTGAGTGTCCCGATTCACGCGTCGGGCGTGCGCGAAAGTACATTTCATAATTCTTAAGTGCAGAGAAGATACGTAATGTCCTTTTGAGGAGATTTTTAATTTATTTAAGCACGAAAAATCTCACAAAATTTAACCTATTTTCAAAATTCTTTCTTTATTTAAGAGGAAAATCTATGTAATTCCTGTTGCACTTTTAAACTTAATTTATTCTTCAAGGTGAGTCGAACAATCCTTACCTTCATCAAAAGATCCTTCTCAAGCCTCCAGTTGCCTGGATCAATTTGGTGAGGATGCCTCAACTTATTTCCTTTTTTAATTCTTTTTCATACATTCTAAAGTTGGTTGGTAGAATGTAAAGGCAAACTGTCATAAAAACATTAAGGAGTGTTTGACATATTTACAAGAACTAAAACCAGTTGCTTTAAAAATAATTCTTCAAATGACTTGTTCACAAAAGTACACCATCTAACAAAGGAAAAGAAATCCAGTTTGAAAAGTCATGTGGTCCGCCCACATGTGTGTTGGTGACTTGTAAGCAAAAAGGATTCGGTCACTATCAACTCCTTGTACCCTGCCTTCTTGGACTAACTCTGGTTGGGCAGTTCCGTCTCTGTCTTTGGAATTTTTGGATAATGAAAGGACCTTGAGCGATGAGGCTCAATAGAGTCCAAATAAGATAACAAATCATAATTCTAATGTTAAATTCATCATTTTGTATTTGGCAGATATTCAATATTCAAATTGTTTACAAATCAAATTCTCAACTATTCATTAAGGGTGCAGTGTCATTACTCATATACCGACAATTTATAGCAAAAGTTAATTCAATTTCAGATTTTTCGATTCACGACACTTTGTAAGGGTCGCTTCCAAGTTCATTGTTCACTTAACTTGTCCAGTTTCAAAAGATTAAGCAGGTCAAAAATCAAGAGTTCAATCATCGGAGCGTTCAAATCATGTTACAAATCCTATCCCGATATTGTTTAAGAAATCTAAAGCGGTAGAGGGAACAGTCTCATAACCTAGTTCCTTTCAATTTTCAAAGTCACCTAGAGATGTTACTAGTGTCTTTTAATTTCGATGTGATACCAACACCAGCATGGCTTGGTTTCGATTGTCAATGTTGTGCAAATGAGAGCATGGCACTCTTCTCCCACAGTCATGCAAGACAAAGATCAATATAACCCTGTTAGTCCATTTCGAACCCAAACCTCCACTATCATTTTAACCCTATTGAATTTGGGCTGCTCATTCTGAGCTTGTTTGTAAGGATAGTGGGTAGTGTAAGAGGTTCGATTTTAATCAAGGTATCGTTTTTTCACTTAATCATTTAATTCAAGTCACTGAGATTTTTAAGTCGAAATCTGAAGTTCGGAAAAAGTTAAAGTCAAAATCAGTTCTATCAACTGTTTGATTCCCTTTTTTGGTCTTTTAGTAACAAAAGGATTTTGTTTCGATATGGGTCTCCTGGTCAACTCTTTGACACAGTTGGAGACTTCAACTTTAATACAATTTTTTGTTCAATTTCATATATAAGTCAAGTCAATTTGGTTTAATTTCAATTCAAATCCTCACAGTAGAATTTAGTTCAATTTATGGTACAGATCGAGGTCAAATTTTGAAGGTAATTTCAATCAGTTCAAATATTATTTTACAATTTCAATTGTCATTGTACAATTCACAATATTTGATTAGTGATCCAGGAGCACAGTTCATCATACATCATTCATCTGTTCCCATTCAATTTTTGGCTCCAAAGGTAAGTCACCGTGTATTTTCTAGCCTTTTTAGGGACCTTTCGCGGAATTGTAGGCTAACTTACTGGAGTCGGCACTTCATCCGAAGCAGTAATTACTTGAATTCTAAAGGTTCCAATATCATTAAGCAAACCCCTCTAAGGTTAGATCCATTTTGTTCTCACAAGGACTGTACACCTGATTATTATGGCAACTAGGTGCCATATGAATTTTTCAGAATTTCATTTTCAAGGTCTATTCATAATCTCACGATGGTCATGACTTATGATATCATTCATATCTCTAAGTCTCATTTGGAGCCACTTTTCAGGTTTCATTTTTTGTTCTTATTGATGGGCTGGTGTGCTTAGCCACCCGATGTGCACTTAGCAAGTCTCAAGAGTGTAATTAATAATTTTGATAATTTGATCAAAGTAAATTTTAAGGGTTGAACTCAACACAATTATCAAAATTGCAGGTGTACAGTCCTTGGGAGAAAAAAAATGGATCTGACCTTAGAGGTCTTTAGAATTCAAGCAATTACTGCTTCTGAGTAAGTGTCGACTCCGGTAAGTTAGCCTAAAATTTCACAATAGGCCCTAAAAAGGCTAGAAAATAAATGATGACTTACCTTTCGAACCAAAAATTGCATGGGAACAGATAAAGGATATATGATGGAGTGTGCTCCCGGATCACCAATGTTGTCATATGCAATCGCATATGCCATCAGGAAGGGGTGGATCGCATATGCCATGATGGCATATGCGATCCAGGAAGTATGCTATCGCATACTATTGTATGCCATGGCATACTTTTCCAACATTGATTTATATATATATATATATATATAGAGAGAGAGAGAGAGAGAGAGAGAGAGAGAGAGAGATATTTGGCATTTTAGGCTTCCCCAAGCCCTATTAATAGAGGATTTCTTTTCCTAATGCATACCATAACTCTCAAAGGTATGTTTTGGGTCTTTTTCCTTCTCTTTTGTATGGACCACTTTATTTTTGTACTATTTGTTTGAACTTATTTTTTATATTTTCCCTTCTAACTTATGGGTTGTATACTCATATTATATACTTTTATTTCTCATTCTAGACACTACAAAATTAATAGAGCACAAAATTAACACAACCATATTACTTTTCCATATGAGGAACTTTGGAGATTTTTTGGAAAATAAATAAAATAAAATTTTATGCCATGGCATAATGGCATATGCGACCCGCATATGCGATGGCCCAATGCCATCACATAGGGTTGCATATGTCATTTGACTACATTGCGGATCACCAATCCAATATTGTGAATTGTACGATGACAATTAAAATTGTAAATAAGATTTGACCTGATTGAAAATATCTTGAGAATTTGATCTTGATCTCTCTACCATGAATTGAACCAAATAGGTATTGTGAGGAGTTAAATTGAAATTGAACCAAATAGGTATTGTGAGGAGTTAAATTGAAATTGAACCAAATTGGCTCGACTTATATCTGAAATTGAACCAAAAATTGTATTGAATTGAAATTGAAGTCTCCAACTGTATCGAAGAGTTGACCAAGAGACACATATCGAAACGGAATCCTTTTGTTACTAAAAGACCAAAAAAGGGAATCAAACATTTGATAGAACTGATTTTGACTTTAACTTTTTCCAAACTTCAGATTTTGACTTAGAATCCTTAGTGACTTGAATTATATGATTAAGTGAAAATATGATACCTTGATTGAAATCGTACCCCTCTTACACTGTCCACTGTCCTTACAGATAGGCTCATAATGAGCAGCACAATTTCAGAAGGGTTTGAAATGATAATGGAGGTTTGGGTCTGAAATGGACTAACAGGGTCATATTAATCCTTGCCTTGATTGACTAAATGAGTGAAGAGAGTCCTATCCTTGTCCACACAACATTGGCAATAGAAACCGAACCATAGTGGTTTCTTAAACAATATCGGGATAAGACTTATAACGTGATTTGAACGCTCCGATGATTGAAATCTTGATTTTTTAACTGCTTAAGAATCTTCTGAAATTGGACAAGTTTAGTGAACAATAAATTGGAAGTGACCCTTACAAAGTGTCGTGAATCGAAAATTTTGAAATTGAATAGATTAGAATTCAATTGGTTATCACTATAAATTGTTGGTATTTGAGTAATGAAACTGTACCATTTTTTGAATGGTTGATAATTTGATTTGTACGCAATTTGAATATTGATTATCTGTCGAGTACAAAATGATGAATTTACATTAGAATCATGATTTGTTATCTTGTTTGGACTCTATTGAGCCTCGTCGCTCACGATCCTTTCATGATCCAAAAACTCCAGAGACGGAACTGCCCAGCCAGAGTTAGTCCAAGTAGGCAGGGTTGAAATCCAGGTATTCTACAATGAGCTGATAGACCGGCACACATGTGGGAAGACCACATGACTTTTCAAAGTGGATTTCTTTACTTTTCTTAGACTGTGTTCTTTTGTAAACCAGTCATTGGAAGAACTATTTTTAAAGTAACTAGGTTTAGTTCTTATGCTACCAGCTAACTAACATTTTAGTACGAAACAGAATAAAGAAAGGAAATGAGTTGAGGCATACTTACCAAATTGATCTAGGCAACCTAAGGGTTGAGAAGGATCCTTTAATATAAGTTAAGCATGGTTCGGCTCACCTTGAAGAATAAATTAAGTTCAAAAGTGTTACAGGAACTACATAGATTTTCCTCTTAAGTAAAGAAAGAATTTCGAAAATAGGTTCGCACATAAGTAATTTAAAAATCTCCTCAAAAGGACACTATGTATTTTCTCTTTCACTAAGAAATATGAAACGTACAGTCACGCTTGCCCGACTGGTGAACCGGGACACTCAGACGTGAAGATGTTTTAGTGTACGAGGTCAGGGGCTGGGACCGTGACAATTATTTCTCACCCTTCTCTTTGGGTGGCCAAACAAGTAGGTAACATAGATTGTGGAGTTTGGGTACACAACGCCATTGACGATGATCAGCCAATGGATGGAGGAGATGATGGCTTGGAGTCATAAGCTTATGGAAATGTTATGGATTTATATTTTGGACATTTAGTTTACTAGATTTAGTATTGATGAACTTGTAGTAGTTTCATTAGCTTTAGGCATTTCAGTTCTTTCAACTTTTATTACTAGAAACATGATTATTAATTTCTTACTTAATTATGAATTTATTTGGTGAATTATTGGACTAATGGACTGAAATGATATTTATGTTTTCAATATTTGGGTCTGCGAAGGATTGAAGATTATTATTTACTTTCTGCTTTATGCGCTTCGAATCATGGCAAAAAATAATATGTTAACTTGAAAATTATGCAATTTGATGTTACGCTCATATATGATTAATGGTTAGTGATGGTCTAAGATCTTACAATTAAGGTTGTGAGATTTGGGGTCGTCACACACCCACTCAAAACTATGACCATTCCAAGCTGCAATCAGTTGCCCACAAGATTCAGGAAAACCCAGCTAATGCTAAAAGTCTTCAAAAGCATTACCCTGAAGTTCTGTAGCCACCAAACAATGTATAAAGAAGTGCCTCGCTGACTCCTTTCCAATTGCATACACAAACACAAACTTTCTTCATCCTCTTCCCTCTCTTCATCAATTGTCCACCTTTTAGATGTAACCCCAAGCTAAACTCCAACCAAAGAATCTCACCTTAGGGAGAATGTCAGCTTTCCATAACCCAGTCCACACGTGTCTCACCAACAATCTTCTGACAAAAAAGTTATTAAAAGATTTAATGGTTGTACCCTTCAAATCTAAGATCTAGACTCTGACATCTTCCCCCGAGTGCAGATATTCCCAAGGTAACAAATATCGGCCGATACCGACACATATCGGTTTTTCGGCAAACCGATACGTATCGGTATCCAACTCGGTATCGGCCGAAATGTATCGGTTGATTCGTATCAGTCCTCCAAGGACCAATACCGATTTTGTTACCTTGGATATTCCACACCTCAGTGCCTCCCACATAGCTGTACATATCAATCCCCCTAGCCCTTTCATCAACCGTTATTCGAAATCTGACCATATTTTGCTGCAACCGTTGTTCTCCAATCCAAACATCATTCCAAAAAGATATATGACCGGCCATGCCCTAACTGAACCTAATAAATTGTCTGAATTCATCCAGAACCCTCTCCCCCAAGCAGAACCTCTGGCTCCACTAACCCGAACACTCCCATTATTTTCAGATCTGCAATACTTACTATTCAGAACCTGCATCCAGAGATCTTCCCCCCTTTCATCACCTACCATCCCAAGCCATTTTCCCAACAAGGCTTTATTCATTTCATTAAGCCTTCTAATCCCAAGACCCCGCTCTTCCCTGGAAAAATGGAAGACATCCCATAAAAGATACTTTCTATCAGGCCCCCCTCCTTTCCACAGAAAAAAAAAAATACCGTGAACAATTTTATGAAAATTGAGGCTCTTGAATTCTGTGAGATAAACAGGGGTGGTCTGTGGCTAAGGCAAAATTCATCTAGCTATCCAATGAATGTAACCTTGTGTTATTTGAAGAAAATTTGAGTGAGTTTAGATTATGTTTTTGTGGCATCGGCTTCCTGGAATTTTATGTACTTCGATTTGTTTGATATAACTGCACATTATATTTACTGTGATTTGATGTGTTGAGCCTCAGTAACTGTCTATAGCAGTTTGTACAGTAATTTGGCAGATTCTCTGATGACGTTTTGGTTAAACCGTGGTACCAATTCTGTGGACTGCTGTTTTATGGTACAACAGTACACCTTTGACCTTACATGATATCAAACCTACATGCATTTATATTTTGTAAACAGTAATTCATAATAACGTATCTGTAATTCGTTTTGGGGTGCGGTGATTTTATAGCCCTAGTGATGTCATATATACCATAGTGCGTTATTGGTGCGTGAAAGAGGTATTATCGCCCGCTTGTGTGTGTTCCTCTACAATGAAGGAAATGAAGGATAATGTGGGCCGTGTTAGTTATGAAAGGTTCGATGAGTATAAATTATAATGCTTTGCTGAAACCATCTCTAGATTATGAGGAGTTATCATTTGCCTCTCAACTCTACTTTGCTGAGACAGTATTGTCGAATCTTCTAATGCTTGCATGTCTTTGAAGTCTCCATGGATCATTGATTTCGGAGAAAGCGATCACATGTCTGGAATATCTTTCATCTCTCCTTTACCAAAATAATGTAATGTTCGAGTTGCAGATGGGTCTCTTGCCTCTGTAGTTAGAAAGGGGGCAATGCAAGTTGATCGTATCCCTTTAAAATCTACTTTACATGGTTTAAATATGCCCATTAATCTTCTATTACTTAATCGTATTACCAAAGCTCTTAATTGCAGTGTGAATTTTTTTCTCATTCTATTGTGTCTTTTAGGACTTGACAATGGGGAAGACATTTTGCATTGTCGTGACGAGATGAGGTTTTACCTCTTCGACTTTAAAGGGCCTTCAATGAAGATACTGTGCATCTCTGGCACTCTCGCTTTGATCACTTGACTATTCTCTGATTGTGTGTCTTGTTTCCAGCAATTTAGTTTATTCAATGACTTCTAACTCAAATGTGAGGTTTGTTAGTTATGCAAACATCAGAGTTTCTGATTCTGAAGTCATAATCGTACTACTTCTCCTTTTCAATTTGTCCACTATGATGTGTGGGGGTCATCCCCTGTTACTCCTACGTTTGGGTGGTACCGGTATTTCGTTTTCTTTATTGATGATTGCACCTGTTTTACTACGTTTATTTGATGAAAACCAAGATGCAGTTGCTAAGTTTATTCAAACTCAGTGCAATGCATTTGTGAAGGTGTTGCGCTCTGACAATAGGGAGAGTATTCTTCCCAATCCTCCAATCCTATCTCAGAGAGCATGGTATTGAGTGGAAAATTACTTGTTCGTACACTCCTCAACAAAATAGAATAACTGAGACAAAATATCATCACTTTCTCGATGTGGTTCATGCCTTTTTAATTGGAATGCATGTCCCTAAACAATTATATCGAGTAAAATTGTTCTCACTGCGTGTTTTTAGATCAATCGAATGCCCGCTCCTATCCTTTAAAGGCAATCACCCTTATGTATGCTTTATCCGTCATCTCCCCTCTTTCCAATTCTCCTCGCATATACCCTCTTTCCAATTCCTCTCGCATATTTGAGTGTCTTTGATTTGCCTAAGTCCTTGATACCCCTTGGGATAAGTTGGATTCTAAAGTTGTTCAGTGTGTTTTTATCGGGCACCCTCAATCTCAGAAAAGATACCAGAGATATAATCCAGTATCTGGTAGGTCGTGTCCATAGATGTTACCTTTTTTTAGCCCACACAATTCTTTCTTCCTAAATACCCTAGCGTCTTCAAGGGGAGAGTAGCAAGAGGGAGCACTGTGCCGCTACCATTTCCCATACATGAGGCATCGCCTCGGATTGAAGACTCGTTTCTGCAAGGAGTGCAAGTTTTGTGCTAAGTAGATGGGCCAAAGGAAGGACAAAATAAAAGTATTCAAGAGATATTTTGTCAAGTCTTTACTCGGGAAACATGAAAGAAGGATAAGCCCACTCTCTCTCAGATCATGGACCAAACTTCAACCCGAAAGCTAGTCCACAAGCAAGTGAACGTCCTCTTGTTTCTAATATGGGCATGCCTATTGGCCATTGCATTGTGTGAGGGAACACAATCTTCAACATTTCGTCCTATAGTAAGTTTATGTCATACCGAGCTCTTTCAGCTTTAAATCCATCATTTATCTACAGTTTAAATCTTTTGGTTCCTTCTAGAATTATTGATGCTGTGTCTCAGCTAAAGTAGGAGGATATGATTCAAGAGATGAAGGCCTTTGAGTAAAAAAAAACTTGGGAGGTAACATATTACCAGAAGGTGGAAAGGTTTGTTGTACGTGGATCTATAACATGAAGTATCAATCGGGTGGTTCAGTTGAGAGGTATAAAGCTCAATTGGTAGGCTTTACAGACATATGAAGTTGATTATCATGGAACCTTTACCCTAGTTGCCTAGTTATATTCCATTTGTCTTCTCTTATCCCCTGCAGCTCATAAAAAGTAGACCCTCCATCAATTTGATGCTAAAAAATGCATTCATCCATGGAGACCTTAAAGAGGATGTTTCCATGGCATTTCCTCTTGGCTTCATTCATGAGAAGGAAAAGGGAGAAGTGCTTTGGCTTAGAAAGACAATATAAGAGCTGAAGCAGCCGCCAAGAGCATGGTTTAAATAGTTTAATGATGTAATTGCCAAATTTGGCTATCAGAGAAACCATTATGATCACACCTTATTTGTAAAAAGGGGCGTTCGGCTCAATGCACTAATCATTTATATGTATCTCTGTTGTCATATGCGATTGCATATGCCATTATGCGATCGCATATGCTATTAGAAAGGGCTGGATCGCATATGCCATCATGGCATATGCGATCTAGGAAGTATGCCATCGCATACAATTGTATGTCATGGCATACTTCTCCAACATTGATTTTTTTGTTTTTGGCTTTTAGGCTTCCCCAAGCCCTATTAATAGGGGGTTTTCTCTTCCTAATGCATACCACAACTCTCAAAGGTATGTTTTGGATCTCTTTCCTTCTCTTTTGTATGGTCCACTTTATTTTTGTACTAGTTGGACTTATTTTTTAGATTTCCCTTCTAACTTATGGGTTATATACTTATATTATATACTTTTATTTCTAATTCTAGACACTACAAAATTAATAGAGCACAAAATTCACACAAACATATTACTTTTCAATATGGGAAACTTTGGGAATTTTTGGGGATTTTTTTTGAATTTTTTTTTTTTTTATTATGCCATGGCATAATGGCATATGCGATGGCCCTATGCCATCGCATAGGGTCGCATATGCCATTTGACTACGCTGTATGACATTATTATCACTAGTGATAATATGGTTATGAGACTTAACAGTACATGAGTCGAATGTTTGATATTAAGGACATAGGCACTCTAAAATACTTTCTTGGAATTGAGGATGCTAGATCAAAGAGAGGCAATTGTTTTACCCAAGAAAAATGTACTTTTAATGTTCAAAAGCAGATAGAATGTTAAGTTGTATGCCTATTGATGATCTCTGGATCAAAATCATAGACATAATGAAGCGGGTGATGAAGCTGTCAAGGATGTTGGCACGTACCAAATGCTTGTTGGAAAGCTCATATCCCAGGTCCCAAGGGGTGATCTCTCCCAACCTCCATCACAACTTCTAGCGACCCAAAACCACATGAAGTCCCTGACAGACTTGATGATCATCTCAACCGGCCGATATTTATTGTTGAAGGTCCAGCCATTTCGCTTGAGCCAAATGCTCCAAGTTACCGCGAAGAAAGCCACCTTCTAATAGTCCCCGATGGGATTATCAAGAGAGACCGACGACCAAGCTAGGAACTGCTGATGGGGGTTGGAAGGGGTGGCCCAGCACATTCCGAAAGAAATGAGAATAACACTCCAGATCTTGTGTGCCACCGGATAGTGGACGAATAGGTGGGCAGCAGACCCTTCGTCTTGGAAACACATTACACATTAATTGGAAATGTCCTTCCCCCGTCGAATCAGCTGATCGATAGTTAGGATCTTTCCTTTGAGCAGGGTCCAAGTAAAGAATCTGACTTTTGGTGGGATTGTCGCCTTCCACAACCTTGCGCCTTGGAATTTGATGAGCGGACAGCACGTAAGAACACGGTAGTAGTACTTGCCACTGAATCTGCCATCTTTACTGGTAGCCCATACCCGCTGATCTTGACTTTGCCGATTTGGGAGCAGCCCGTAGATTGTGAAGAGTAGCCTAGTAAAGGAGGCCATATCGTTGCTTCTCAGGAGTCTGCGCGTGGTGACATCCCACGCCCTTTCCCCACTATGGCCCGAAAGAAACTCATAAATCAGTCCCTGCTGATTAGTTGATATCACGAAAATCTCCGGGAATGACACTTTGAGCAGATCATCCTCCACCCAAGCATCCTCCCAAAATCGAATCCGGGTACCACAGCCCGGCTAAATCGGACCCATCTAGAGAAAGAGGTCAGGTTCTGCATATGCTTTTCCACCAAGCTGATATACCTCTATGAACCGTTGTGTTGATGCCCCAATTACCTATTGACTGTCCATACTTTTCCACCAGCACCTTTCGCCAAAGACTACCCGAATCTCTCTCCGAACCAGCTCTCCATAACCATTTCCCAAAAAGAGCGACATTTGTGCCCCTCATACTTCGAATGCCAAGGCCGCCACAGTTCAAGGGGAGCTGGCAGATGTCCCAATTTACCAGATGATAGCGTTTATCTAGGCCTGATCCTTCTCACAGAAAATTTCTCTAGATTTGTTCAAGCCGGTTGATGACTCTAGTTGGGCAAAAGTACATCGACATGTAGAAGATGGGAAGGCTGGAGAGGACTGATTTGACTAGGAGAAGGCGACCTCCACTGCTGAGGAGTTTGCCTTTCCATGAAGACAATCGTTGCTCGAATCTTTGAATAACCGGCTCTCATGCTCGTGCCGATGGTTTCTTGACCCCGAGAGGCAGGCCCAAGTACTTGATGGGGAGCTTCTCAATCTCACAATTTATTGTGGTCACTAAATTGGCCAACTGATGGTCGTTGGTCCCGATTCCCGTTATCACTAATTTGTGTAAATTAATTCTTTGCCCCGAAACAGCCTCATAAAATGAAAGGACGTCAGTTAGAACACTGAACTCCCTCTCATCCGCATACCCAAATAAGATGGTGTCATCGGCATACTGGAGATGCCAAAGATAGCGACCTTGCGATCCCACTGAGATCCCCGAAATGAGAAGCCTTTGTCTCACACACGCAATGAGACCAGTCAAGGCTTCACCCACCATGATGAAAGTAGGGGGATAGTGGGTCTCCCTAGCAGATTCCTCGAGTTTTTGAAGTACCCAACTGGCGTGCCATTAATCAATAAGCCCCAACTTACCTGGTCATAAGCCTTCTCCATATCCACCTTCCACAGGGCAGTCGGCCGTCGAGCGTGGTGGGCGGAGTGAATCACCTCTTGGGTCATTGCGACAAGGTCCACCAGCTGCCTTCCTTGATCGAATGCTCCTTGATTGTCATAAATCAGATTGCCCATTAGCGGTTTGATTCTATTAGTCAGCACCTTGGAAATGATTTTATATAGACAATTTATGAGACAAATCGGCCGGTATTCAGAAATATCCTCAGCCCCACTTCTTTTCAGAATGAGCATGATGAAAGTAGAGCTAAGGCTTCGGCCAATGAACGTGTTGGCATGGAACTCATGGAACACCTCCATCAGATCCAAGTTAAGCATCGGCCAAAAGGAGCGGTACAATTCCATGGTGAAGTGGTCCGGACCCGGAGATTTGTTCTTCCCCCCGAACTTGATCGCCCGCCACACCTCTTCTTCCATAAAGGGTTGTTCGACATCAGTGCACTCGTCCTTCGAAATCGAATTGAATGGCAGCCCATCCAATTCAGGCTGAGCAAGACCCTCATCAGTGTATAGGTTAGAGTAGAAGCTGACGACATGATTTCTGATCTGGTCCTCGTCAAAATAAGATACAGCCTCAACCGTAATGTTGCCCATGTAATTAATTTTGTTCCTTGCATTGGCAACAGCGTGGAAGAATTTGGCATTGTGGTCGCCTTCTCTCAGCCACTAAACCTTGGATTTTTGTTTCCAACACACCTCGGCCATGCACTTGCCATTGAACTCCTGTTTTTTTTTTTATTCTTTCAAGTCTTTCCTCTTCCGAGAGCGCTCTATGCTCCTCAATATTGTCGATTTCGTTCAGCCTATGGGGAAAGACCTCTTTCGCCACTTGCACCAGCCCATAAACCTCTCTGTTCCAAGTCTTGATACAACCCCTAAGACGTTGAAGCTTGGATATGAACCGGAATATAGTCGTCCCGGAGGGGGTCGGTTGAATCCAAGAAGCAGAAACCAGCGCTTTGAATTGATCGTCGAGCAGCCACATGTTCTCAAAGCGAAACGAGATTGGCCCTCTATCCTGCGACTCACACGTGAGCAGTAAAGGTTAGTGATCGGATACTGCCCTTGCTAAACCTTCAAGTCTCGCAGCCGAAAAAATGTCTAACCATCCGGAGGCACATAGAAACCTGTCTAGCCAACTTAACGACGGGATTTCCTGAAGATTGGACCAAGTGTATGTGGCTCCCATGAGCGGAACATCCATCAGCTCCCAATCCGAGATGTAGGAGTTGAAATCTCTCATCACCGCCCTATCCAGCACACCGCCCTTCTTTTCGTGTTCCCATCTAATGGCATTAAAGTCATCCCCCAAGCATATGGGATGGTCCCACCTAGCGGTAATGGCTGCAAGTTCGAACCAAAAGTCACCCCGTTGTCTATCTTGAGATGGACCATAGATTCCGGAAAAAGACCACACTTTGCCCGTGTCTCTGCTCCTAAGCAATACAGAAGCCGAGTATAATCCCACTTCATCATCCATTTTCTCGAACAAAACCGAATTCCAGGCAACGAGGATGCCACCCGAAGTACCGTTGGAATCGACCCCAATCCAATCCCATCAGTTCCCTCCAAGAACTGACGCGATTTTGAATTTGTCGCAACTCCCCCATTTGGTCTCTGGAAGGGTAATGACAGTCGGGTTGATAAAAGGGATGATTCTCTTGACAGCAGCACGCTTAAACCTATCACAGATACCTCTCACGTTCCAGGAGAACATCTTCATCAACAAACAACACGAAGCCCGCCCACTCGTGACTGAGAGTGATTAAACACCCCCATCACCCTTCCCATCCGACATTCCCCACTGTAGTCAAGCGAGCTCCCTAGGTATGACCCTGCGATTCTTCTTGCTGCCAGTGTGGCGGTTAACAAGGATGGATCGAAACACCTCCCTGAGGTCTTCATTCGGCCATTTGAATGTCATTCCTAGGTCGCCCCCAACACCGATGAGGCGATCAACCTCCTCTACGTCTCCAGCGCACACACTGTTCTCATCAAGTGACGTAGAATAACTGCTGTCGACAGTCGTCGTCGGCGATGCTGCGGGTGACCCGTCGATGGGTGCTATAATCTTGAGACCATCGATCCTGCTTCTTCTTGTTGTTCGTCGAAGGGAGGAGACGACAGATTCATGCAGGTCTCCAGCATAGCCCATGTCGCCCAAGCTCTCAGATCCGATCGGGTCTTGGGCCCAGGACCTCAAACTCAACTTGAATGGGCTCATTAGTTTTAGAGTAACAGTTATGTCGGGTCCAAGTGTGGAACTCAGAGAGGAAGTATAGGAATACAGCCCTCTTAAGGCCCAAAGAGCATCCCGTGACAGCTATCTTACCGTTGTACAGTGAATAACACGTGTCGCCCGTGTAGCTAGACCAGTTGCTTCAATAGTCAGAGGCACGTGCCTAGCACGTCGTTGCACTTCTAAGTAGCAACAGTCAGCAAGCAGTTGTAGAACTACCGACTGGGTTCCAGAAACCTCTGGACTTCCTGTAGCGTCTTCATGGACGGCGACACGTGGCTTCGCCCCCAGCCAAGCACAATACCCGAAGTCGACTACTTCTACGTCTCTGGCGGTGGAAGACTGAAAGCTTCCTTTTGGTTCCCATTTGTCTTCTTCTTGGGGCAAAGTGAGTTCTCCATCGCCATCGGATGCATCTGCAACCTTCGACGTTGTCCTTCTAGTCAGGTTGCCAGGCCTACTCACCGACAACTGCTGACAAGAGACCACGTAAGAGTACGAGGAGCTCTCAACCGTAGATATCATCGATGGTATTAGATCACGGTGTGAGGGTTTCGTTTGTTACTTCTGCATCACCAGCACAGCGGCTTGTCGTCAATCCCCAGAAGCCTCGCCGTCGATAACGTGAAGTTGTAGGTTATCGATGTCAGCAACTATCTCTCCTTCCTCTATTTCAAAAGGTGCAACATGAGCCACCGTAGTGAACCCCGAGGAATAGCAGCCCTCGCCGGCGCGGATGCCCACCTCTGTGGCCTCAAACAAAGCGGCGGGTGCGCAGACGGGCACCCCTTCGAGCATCTCGACAATGGCCTACCAGGCCTTTCCACCCAGTCCCTGAGTGGTTCGATCTCCGGCGAGACTTTTTTTGTGGAACGACGGAGTATGCCTACGTTGGTGTTCCAAGGCCCTCGGATTCATCGCGCGACTGATGAGGAACGAGCACCCTCTTAAGTAACGCCACTTCTATGAAGGCCCAGTATTTTGGCCGTCAACGCTGACCTCGCAGCACCTGGGGATGCTATCCAACCTATCAACCGCGACAAGAATTCGGGCAGCTCCAGTATCCCAGAGGTCATCCGTGCAACAGTCGACCAGGATGAATCTGACGCATCGATCTCCAATCTCTTTGAGCACCTTGGGGGACCAGGCATGGATAGGGAGCCCGAGCAATCAGATCCAAACCCCTCCCCAAAGACTGTGTAGGTTTAGGTCATTGATGATCCAGCTCACTTTCAATAATCCGGTCAATCAGGAATATTTTTTTGATGCATATAGCCATGGTTGCCTCCTCTGACCGAAAACGCAGAAGGAATTTTGTGTTAGTTATTATACATAAAGTAGGCTTGTTTGTGATTTCCCAGGTAGTTTGTATCCATCTATGTAAATGAAACAAAGCTAGGGAGTCTTTGTTTGTATAAAGCACCACCTAGTAGCTTCTAAGGTTCTTAGCGAGAGAGAGAAAGTGAGGCGAGCCAATACTGATCGGAGCATTTCTAATCCCCAATTCCGGCGGGTTAGAAACGGTCTGCTCGACCCAAGCAGTAGAGGTGCCTTGCTCCCTAGTCTCCCTTCCTCCTCTCCCCACCATCTCAGCATAGGAAGCCCCTTCCTGTCGGTCTGCCGGATTTGCTTTCAAGCCACTGACCCGGTTGTATTTTTTCCCCGCGATAGACCATCCCTGGTGTAGATCACGCGCTTGCGCTCCGTTAATAACTGTCTGATGGTCGAAACCCGATCGGGGAATGTGATCATCGGCGGACTTGACCGTAACTCCCTCGGCTCTGGTCGAGGCACAGCCATATCGATGACAGATCGACAGACGTCGGAAGTTGATATTGTGGCAACTAGTGCAAATCCAATCACCCATCCTAAGCACGAGAGCCATAAGATGTTGGTCTATTTTCACACCCACTTCATTCTAGTTTTTCTCCTATTGAGGTATTTAAAATTAAGCCCTAGTAAGTGCTTGTTACATGATGATCATGGCTTGATGTAGAAATATTCACTGATGTTGATTGCGAAGGAGCACTAAGTGATAGGAGGTCAACTAGTGGCTATTGTACCTTCCTTTGAGGTAATCTGGTCACATGCAAGAGTAAGAAGCAACATATTGTATCTAAATCCACTGTTAAAGCAGTGTATAGAGCAATGTCTCATGTGGTCCATGAAGGGATGTGGATTTGATTTACTCTTGTAGATACTGGAATCCATGTGAAGCTTCCTATGGAGCTCTACAGTGACAATAAAGCTGCACTCCCTATATTGTCGAGCACCCTGTTCACCACAAAAGGGCCAAGAACATTTAAGTCAATTTTTGGAGGAAAGGTAGAAGCAATGAAATGTGTAATCCTCAAGTGGCTTCTGAAGATAAATTAGCGATATCCTCAAAGTTGTTCAAAGTGCAAGATTGTATGACATCACCTCCAAGTTGGGCATGATAGGCATCGATACACAAACCGAAGGGGGGTGTTGGTATGTCACGGGTATGTGTAGTGTGTGGTTTTAGTTAGTATTACACATGTCTTCAAAATTAGTGGCGTACATGGGATCCTATTGAAAGTGATAGAATATAATAATATGATAGGTGTGAGGAAATACCTCTCACAACTCTAATCTTCCTCTCTTTTTCCTTCTATTCTTCTTCTCTAACCCTAAGATCTACAAACCCTAACATCTACAAAGTCTAATTTACAACAATAAGTGCCATAGGCTAGGAATATCCATGTCTGGAGGGAAGCAAATTCCACTGCTAATCTACAGAGATAAGAGGCCATATTGGAATTGGAGAAGAGAAGGGCACCTAGGACCATAAGTGCTAAAGGTTGTGAAGGCATGAGAAGTATATACAAACTCTAATTTACAACAAAAAGTGTCATAGGCTAGGATACCCATGTTAGGAGGGAAGCAAATTCCACTGCTGATCTACAGAGATAAGAGGCCATATTGGAATAGGAGAAGAGAAGAGTAATGCACCTAAGACCATAAGTGCTAAAGGTTGTGAAGACATGAGAAGAATATACAAATAACTGGTATTGTAAAATATTGCATATTTGTTGGATTTGCCATCCAAATTGTACTTATTTTATCACAAATACGGGTGTCAACAGGCAGGGCTCGGACCAGGCCTATTGAAATATCACAAAAGTGTTGGACCAAGCTCGAGCTGTTGCCATCCAAAATCACAAAATGTGTTTTGTGTGTGTGTGTGTGTGTCTGTTTAACTATAGCAATGATTTTGAAGGACTGTTAGTAATGCGGTTAACGATTTTACGTCTTTGATGCATAGCATTGATTTTGAGGTGTTGCAACTAATGATGTTGAGATGATCTTACGTCTTTGATACATAGCATTGATTTTAAAGGATTGTAACTAATGTTGTTGATGATTCTACGCCTTTGATGCTTCATACAATAGACAGAATTATTGGTATTGTATGATTAACATCTATTCATTCCAGTTCTCCATTCCATAGTAGTAACTGATGTACTCCTGATCATGTTTAAAATGGAAGTACCTTAGCCCTTTCTTTGTTTGACTGTTATATATGTCTGTCCTTTGGCCTCATGAAAATTCATCACAATGCAACCACATGAAATTTCTAAATATTTAGAATGTAGATATCACTCATTCGCTATGTACAACATATGACTAGTCATTATAGCATACTATATTTGTATCGAAACCAAGCGTCATATTCTTAAGCATCCACATGATTACAATAAAAACTACTATCTAATATAACATTATTAACAATGTTCTATGATTTCAATTTATCCAAATTGACTTGACCTTTATATGTGTAATTAAATACTATTTCTGATTATTATATTTTAGAAATTTCTGTCAAGTTAATGTTGGTATATAAATTAGTCTAAGTGGAAAAAAATTGCAATTTATCTTTAATATCAATTGTAATATTATAAAAAATATTAGTGTATAATAATAGATGAAACAAAACTCATGCATTGAAGGTTTACAACATATCAAGGTCACGCTTTCATCATGATGAACTTTTGATACTCATGATCCTGTGGTCTGAAACAGACAACGAACAATGACTTAGTAACTAAATTTAAGCAACTTTACATCAAACTTCTAAAGATTTGCATGAACACTAATTGCCGGAATTATCAAATATAAGATTCATTGAATCACGCTGGGTGGATAAGAAAGTTCAGGAATTTTAGGACAATTTATGCATCCAGAAAACCAATACGAGAAAGCAGGGAAATATGTTGTTCAAAAAGCATGAAGCCTTCGAAGAAAGGAGATGACTACATCAAGGAGAGCAATTTTGTCAATATGACAGTATGAATCAATGGTGACACGAGCCAAGACCATCAATAAAGATTCAGTCCTGTAGAGAAGATTGGGAAAAGAAAAATTGGTGCATTCCCTAGTAGAAGACTAATGTTTTCAAGCTATGAAGTTTACTTCAAAGTTAGGAACATGACATTCTCATGGGGGAGCACTTTTTGAATAATGCTTTGTTCATTATATTAGGATTGACAAATGTCCTGAGTTATCACACTGGAACGCTAAGTGAATTCTGATGATGGCAAGAAGATTTTTTCCCAGATACCTCATAATTATATGGATAAATGCCCTAAGACAAACAACCACACTATATGCAAAATGAAATAATAAAATATTTGACAAATTTTACATACTTTAGCCAAAGAGACATGAAGCTACTAGCTACATATAATAATCCAACAGTTATGTTGTCTAAACAAAACTGTGCCGAAGCAATTTCATAATGGGTTAGCTCGCCAATGCAAAGTCGTCTTGACGAACAATAGGGATGCTAACTAGAAATCAGACATTAGGCGAAATCCTTTTGCTTACTTTAAATTATATAATACTAAAAAAATCTATCAGAATCAAGATTTGAAAAGGTCCAAGCAGACCACGACTAATTAGATATTAGAATGGATTGGGATATATGTACATTATGATAAGTGTATATGGGGTGTCTGTGTGTGAATAGTTATATTTGGAGTATACATAGTAAGGGTACTTTTGTCATATGTGATTAACATATAAGCTAGTAGGGTCTCTCCAAACCCTCCCTACCTCCTAACCCTAACATTTCCATAATTAACCTATAAACTCTAAACCTTTTCAGCCTAATCTAACCAAGCATCTACCCTTCACTCATTTTGGTATTAGAGCGTGGAGGGTAAACATGTAGCTTAAAGCACTTGGACCGATCATTGTCAGTAGTGACTCAGTACTATGATAAAAGACAAACAACGGTACTACCACGACCACTCCCAAAAGAACGATTACGGCCTCTGCCCCTATAACTCCCCATAACCTCTGGAATTACTGGCTAAACCAACATGCTCATGTATTGTACAGTGACAGAGAATAAAGTAATAATACCACGGTTATTCCCATTGCCATATATAATGGCATAAACAGTATGAAGAGGAGGTAGCGAATCAGTAGCATAAATATGTACAGGTAACTGCTCAAACTTTGAGCGAAGCCCCATCAAAAATAGTAAACATGCTGACGTTCAAGTCAGGATGCAACAATCTTAGAACCCTCATCGGGGTACTCAAAAGGTAGCTCATTTTAAATGAGCTCATCCCATTGTCATTGAAGATCTTTGTTGTCCAAAGTTACACTTTAGTCCCCCGCTTTGCCGCCTAGGCCCCGCTTAAGGAGGGTGACCACCTAGGCATAGCCTGGTTACAATTTACCTGACTTGGTCGGCATAAAGAGGGATGTTAGACTTCTAGAGGGCATCTAGGAGGGACTACTAAGTACATGTACAAGGTATCGAGTGAGATAATAAACACTGCAACCAAGCTTTATAAATGGTTCATTTTTTCCTTATTTTAAAATAATCATACCTATGAGTTAGACCTCTATTGCATGTGCATCACCACTTGAGCTAAGGCCTAATCCCTTAAGAACCCAAATTTTTTGATCTTTTATAGAATAATCAGAATGAAATGAGTCAAGTCACTATCTTGAATTTTTTTCTAAAAAAATTTCAACCGTATCAAATTACCCCTAGATTAACCACTATTGAACAACATATGCCTTTAAAATTGAAAATATCTAAAACTAATATTTTCTCAAAAAATAATTTACTTATTATTTTTTCTATTTAATTTGTCAATTATTGCTTGCTAGTTATGAGTTGTTATTTACGCTTTCAACCTACAACTTCACATGGTTGGTACCTAATGAGACAATAATCATGGTTTTATCATTTTTTGCTGTTCTTGCATATTTATCATTTACTATGGATCCTTAGTAGAATACTATAACAGGTAAAAAATAATTAGAATATTATCTGGCCTCACTACCTAGGCTTCGCCAAGGCCTCGTCTAAGCCCCACTTAGCTCCAAGGGGGTCTACCGCCCAAACCATAGGCAAAAGAATCCTGAAGGAAAAATTTATGCTAACTCTTACTACCAATCAGAGTTGCAAGTCCAACTGAGATTAGAATCGCCAAAAATTGCGAGCAACGGCAAAAAAATCGGACCTAAAAAATCCCCCGAAACTCAATGAATTTGTATCAAATGGTTCTACTTAAAAAACAAATAAAAAGGTGTAAAATGAAAAAAATATCCAAATGAGACCCTTCTATTCCCATTTTGATGTCAAACTTTCGACCTTATTAAGGTCAGCAAGGATTGTGTAGCATAATGTGGCTTTGATACCAAGATGACTTCAAGGGCGGGTGTTGGGTTAGGTTAGAGCAGAAAGGTTTAGGATTCATAGGTTAATGATAGAGATATTAGGGTTAAGGTAGGAAGAATAAGAGAGAGAGAGAGAGAGAGAGAGAGAGAGAGTTTAGCCCACTAACTTTTATACTAATCATAGATGATAAAATACCCTTATTGATGTACACCAAATATAACAACTTACACACACCATATGCACACATTCACTGTATAAATATCCCAATCAAATGCATATTCTTTTCCTGGAAATAAAGATGCATTCATATACACCAAATATAACTTCTCACATTCACTGTATATATATCCCAATAAAATGCATATATCTTTCCATGGAGGCTAAGATGTATTATTTAAGTAAGAACTTTAATTGTAGAAATTACAATTATGTAACAAAAAAGAAATGGGTGACCAAGGGATTACAGTGCAGAAGAATATAGATATCAACAAAGGGAAGAAAAATTCCAAACCACCCTAACAACTGGAAAGAGCATCAACAACAACTAGCCACGCTGCATATATGAGAAAACTGTGTAGAAATAGAGTTGCTTGCAGGAAAGATATGAAGTCATCAACAATTTCCTTACACTTGGAAATCTTAAAATGTATATGACATGGACTATTTCAAAAAATTTGTAACTCAATTATAAAATTTTCAAATTTCACTACCTGCAATCATCTAAATACAAAACGAGATCTTGGGAAACATGCTGCATCCTAGCTTAATTGATAGCTGACAATAAATGAAACTAAAATTTCACAAGATTATAAACTAGTAAAACAAATTGGTCATACCTACATAAAAATACAAAAGTCAAAGTCGAACCATCTGGATGTTCAAAATGTAGCATTTACAAACTCCTTGTTTTTGTGGCAATTCTAAAAAATTATACTAACCATGCTAATGTTAACTATGAAGACCCTGCAAACACGAACATTGCTATAATCAGGGCATTTATGTATGCTCAAGTGCTCATTGCTACATATTTCATCCAAAATTTAATAAGAAACTGCACTATAATGTTAGAATGTCTACATGTTTAACTTTGGCAGAAACTCGAGTACTTTACTATTATGTTCTACATTAATAAACCAGTATCTACGATACTACTTGGATTGATGACAGTGCTCCATTTATGCACCTTAGGCTCCATTTGGACAGCCAATTCTTTGCAAAAAAAAAACACCATAACATCAAAAAAAGTTACCAAGAGAATTAATTTTAATACAATGTGTGTTTGGTTAACTCTATTAATCTGTTTTTTTAGCAAAAACAAATGTAATCTAACTCATAAAAATAATAAAACAAATTGCAATCTATGCCATACCATTTTGCAATTAATTTTATTTTAAGTATTTTTTCATTGTGCATCCAAGCGTTACCTTAGAACACCAAACCTGATTTTCCATTACTAGGAATACTTAAACAATACAAGCTTCATCTGAAAGTCAACCCCATAATTACAGTTTTATTACTCCAAAAGTGACGAGTCACTAACTGTGTTCTGCATCTCTATTCTAAACATGGAATGTGGCTAAAACCAATATTCCATCTTTAATTATCAAGTACTGATTACCTACTTCCCTTCTTTGGAACAGATACCCCATCTTTGGAATTCCCACCTGCCATCGTCGAATGATAAAATGGCCACGTTTTTATTAATGTGCCTTCATAAGATAAAACTACTCACATATACCCATGGATTTTTTTCAAAAAATAAAATAACAATACCAAAGCAACTTGTCACTGACCTTCAGTGTCAGTCTTCAGCTTCTCATTGGGATTGATAGTTCCTCCTCTAACAAAAGCCTTCGACCCAGGCGCGTTATCCCCTTGAAATGACTCGACGAATTCCGCATACAAGCGAGCGGTTTCGTCCTCTGCTCTCTAAAAACACATAGACCAACATTAAAAACAAGAGAATAACACTAATCACCTACATCAACAGATTGCACCACCACCTGCATACTTTTAGGCCATGTGGAGCCACTTGGCGCAAATACTTTTACCAGACCACTTCATCCAACTTAATAGGCATCATGTGAAATTCACTTATCCAAAAGAAACATATTCATCTGCAAGATCAGGTCCATCCAATCCAAGGACTTCATTATGGACCAGACATTGTCTATGAACAATAACCTATATCAAAGTACCTGAATTGAATGGTTTCACTTATAGGCACCCACAATAGCTAAAACCAGTTCACATGATGATTTGACAGTTGGGTAACCTGAATTGGTCAAAAAAGTGCGCCACGTGGCAAAACAAGTGCAGTTGCGAATGTTTTATCCATTAGTGTAGGCGACACCCCATTAATAATAGAAACTATCAAACATAGGTACATTTAGTTCAGCAATTTTTAAAGAAAAACGTACAAAGCTGTAGTACCTTTTTCTTGGCCTCTTCCTCCTCTCTATGCTTCTGAAAGGGGGTTTTCTTTCGAGTAACCGAGAACGAATTCATCTTCTCATCAAATGCTACAAACCCATGAGTCAAAATTCAACATAAACCACAACCCAATTCTCAAGATGCATCTACATACAAAACCCACCGCCAAAAAATAAAAATTAAAAAAATAATAATAAATAAGGCTTTTAAGCCAATCAAAATTAACACATAGAAAGAAACCTTTTAAAAAAAGATTTTATCACCAATTGCTACAAACCCATGAGTCAAAAGTCATCATAAACCACAACCCAATTCTCAAATTGCATCTACATACAAATCCCATCGAAGCGAAACCGACAATTATGATAAATTTGGGCATCCATCACAAAACCAATTGGCTATGAGTGAAAGGGCCCAGGATCTTATAAGAGGATAGACAAGGCTATGAATATCCGATGTAGGACTAAACTTAAACGCACCCTGCACATGTTGGCCGGACTGAGCCAAATCACATGGAGAATTGAACTGGTTGACATGGAGTGGAGAAAGGCTTGCTTTCATACGATGATAAATTTGGGCGTTCATCTCAAAGCCAATTGGCTATGAGTGGAGACGCACAGGATCTTAAAAGAGGAGAGACAAGGCACCCGATGTGGGCCTAAACTTCAACAAATTAAGGATTTTAAGCAATCAAATTAATGGAGACAGAGTAAAATTATTTTTTTTATTTTTAAATGATTTTCTCATCAAAATGCTACAAACCGAGGAGTCAAAAATCATCACAAATCACAACCGGGTTCTCAAAATGCATCTACATACAAAGCCTACCGAAGGAAAAACGAAAATCAAGGCTTTTAAACAATCAAAATTTACGCATAGAGAGCAAAACCTGTTTAAGAAAATGATCTTCTAACGAACCCTAATACAAACCCATAAGTCAAAAATCATCATAAACCATAACCCAATTCTAAAAATGCGCCTACATATAAATCCCACAAAAAAAAACATACAATTAAGGCTTCTAAGCAATCAAATTAACACCAAGAGACCATAACCCACTTTAAAAAAGACGATACAAATTACAAACCCATGATCTAAAAATCATCATGAAACCAAAACGAAACTAAGGTCGAACACAAACAGGATTTAATTTGATTCCAAGGTAACAGACAGAACAATTGAAGATGAAACGGATCAAATCGACAAAAACCCAGCACGCAAGAACAATAAATTTATCAAAAAACTCACCTGAGATGTGTGGCCAGATATAATGGATGGACGATTGGGTTTTAGGGTTTATGGATCGAAAGGAGTAAGGGGATGGCTGAGGGATGGTGAGTTTTGTAATGGCGAGCTTTCATGAAAACCACATAGAAGTGAAGCTGTGCCCGGGTACTACAGAGCTGAGATAGTATTAGGTACACGACGCGTACGACTGCGCTGCACGGGTTCATCTTCATCCATCAAACTTGGACTTTGACTTTGGAAAGATAGAGAAATATTAATGACCTCGAAAGTTAGTGAATGTA
The DNA here is from genome assembly GCA_021018995.1 of Chloranthus sessilifolius. NCBI lineage: Eukaryota > Viridiplantae > Streptophyta > Magnoliopsida > Chloranthales > Chloranthaceae > Chloranthus > Chloranthus sessilifolius. The sequence continues at coordinate 21,990,929 of CM037597.1, read as the reverse complement.
TATTTTACTCTTCACTATTTGGTACTTCAAAATAGGGCTATTTACTAAAAAAGGCCCTGTGCCGTTTTTTATAACCTAATATCAGGAGTTGTTATTTATAACAGAATAGTGCTCCGGCACCTTTTGAACGGGCGTTCCACGCGGTTTGTGCAAAGATGTGTATTTGGGTAATGACCTTTGTACCCTTAGTATATGTATGTCCTTAAAAGCTAACAAATTATATTAAGAGGTTAGTACCGTAAAACGCCCCTGAAGGTAACTTATTACCATTTCGGTAGCCATCTTCCGTTTATTATCAGCAGGCGCCCAAGCATCGTGAAGAAGCCCGTTTCAGGCGCCCAAGCATCGTGAAGAAGCCCGTTTACAGCCAGTTGACAGAGAACCTACGAAATGGAGATTACTGAAATACCCTCTCGAAGAGAGGGAAAAAATCCCAAAAAGAGCTTCTTCCTTCGTCACCCTCCTCCCTTTTCTTTTCCCGTTGTCCATTTGTGGACGCCGCCGTTGGAGGGCTTTTCGGATCCGTCATTTGTTGACGCCGATTGTTGAGCCGCCGGAGCTGGGACCTCGAATTCGAAAAGCAAAAAGCTCTTTCCGCTAGTTATCGGCCGCCGGATTGTCTGCTCCGCCTCGCTTGGGTCCGGTTTCCATCTACGTCGTCTGCGTTTGTCGACGCCAGTATATTACGGCCGAGCGACCACGATTTCCAAAAGCAAAAGCCACTCTTCGCCCTTTGACGACGCCGGAGCTCAGATCGTCCATCTTCGTTCTCAGCTGGGTCCCCGATTTCCATCTTCGTCTTCTTCAACAGTAAGTGAAAATGCATGTGTGTTGTTTATTTTTTTATATCTGTATTTTTTTTGTGATTTGTTGCCTACCTAATGTTTGATGGAATGCCTCATAGAACTGAATGATTATTTTCCTCTGTGTTGTTTATTTTTTTATATCTGTATTTTTTTTGTGATTTGTTGCCTACCTAATGTTTGATGGAATGCCTCATAGAACTGAATGATTATTTTCCCAAATATCAGATTGTTTATTTGTTGTGTTTCATTAATGTGGCGATTTGTGTGCAGTGCTCTACCGATAAACCTTTTGCATCAAAGTCTGAACTACTCCCCTCCTAGCAACATCTAAGTCTCTAGCCCATTTGAATGAGGTCAAAAAATAATTTTTGTCAGTTGGACCTTCATGGGATGGAGGTTCTGATTATCCTTAATTTGTTATATTATGTGTTTCATAAAAAATCAAGTATCATCATTATCATATCATCAAGCATGGAGGAGGAAAAAGCTTTTAGAAATCATGCATTCAATGTAACTCAATATTGGGAATTTCTTTATCCTCCAAAATATAATAACATACTGAGTGGAAAATAATAAGATCCTTGTAAGAGTTACTCTGGTACTTGGTCTCTACCAAACTAATTTGTTTGTTGAAATCCAAACCAGTTTCATCAGCCACAAATTACGGTGCGGCAAATTAGGAAAAGAATTTGCAGACACAAATTTTCGGTGCGGCAAATGCAATCATTCATATAATTGTAAGATAGATGAGGCATGACAGCCACATTATAGATAGATAGAGCACTGAGTGCTTTTTTGCCCATGAGTCAAAATCTCGGGTTTACCATATCATATCGTTCAAATTTCTAAAACCGATACCTCTCGGACAATACGTATGGGTTACAGGATGATACATTCAGTATTTTTCCAAAAAAAAACACAAAACAATAATTTGAAAATATCGCGATACATTGGGCAATAAGTTGAACAATTATTTGACTAATTTTAAGGGGTCCGAGAAAACTCAATTTATCAGATCGTCTAAGTCCAAAACCAATACGACGGTATTGGACGAAATTTTGATCAATGTTTTTGCCACATGTTTTTGAGCAATAAAAGTAGTAAAAATTAATACTTATAAATTGAACTTAAGTGGGCCCAAAAACCACCCTCATTGGTGGATTTGAACTGTTTGATCTATACATAAATTCATATGGTTGTGCATATATTTAAGAGAAAAGTACCATGAGACGCCCCAAAATCATCTTTATCACCATTTCCCTGGATTTTTATTTTTTTAATCATAAAGCGCCATACGGCAAAAATGGGCCGTCTTGACCGTGTATTCCCACGTTAGCATTTTGGGGCAATTTCTTTTATACTTTTGCCCCTATTAACTGCTTTTACACACTCATTTTTTTTCTTTCTAACCCTACTTCTTCTTCTCCAAAACCCTATGTTTGTGGGAGGCCATCTCACAAAGGACGGATAAAATCAGAGAAGAAAAATGAGCTTGGATCAATCTACGGTTTAGTAAAAAAAAAGTGACGAAAGCGAGGGTAAATAGGAGCTTGGATTAATCTAGAGCTGCTTTTACAGACCCCTTCTTCTCCCTAACCCTACTTCTCCAAAACCCTATGTTCGTTAGCGGCCATCTCGCAAAGTACCGATTAAATCGTAGAAGGAAAAAAGTTACAAAAGCGATGGTAGATAGGAGCTTGGATCAATCTAGAGCCATTGGAGCATGGATCAATCTAGAGCCATTGATTCCCAGATCTGTAGAGCAAGAAATCATTTTTTTTTTCCAGATCTATAGAGCAAGAAATAAGTTTTTTTCTCTTTCTTCCTCAAATTAAAATTAATTAAAATTAAATTATAATTTCCAAATCCATATTGAAGCAAAGTTGTGCACGGATTACAAGTGATATTTTTCTCTTTTTTCCACATTATAAAAAGTTTTTTGATGGTTTGTCAATTTTACGGCTTGACAATGTGTAAAGGTCATAAATGGGGTGCTGATTTATTGTCTGATTTGGAAGTTGAATTGAAGAAGAAAGCTAGTAGGGTTTTAGAGAAAGCGACGGAGATCTGCATCATGAAATCTGTAAATTATAATTTAATTTAAATTAAATTTAATTTGAGTAAAATGGACCGTATGATGATACAACCGTAACCATCTATCTTAGATGAACGGTTTAGATCGACGATCATAGATACCAAATTTACTTTACAGATGGATCGTGTATAGTCCTCCACAGTAGTACGCGAGGTAATGTAACTTTATCTTTTTAGAATCCACACTCGTTGGCGTTGAAGCCATCTGTCCATCTCTTAGAACTCTGTCCTAAGGTATATGTACACGTGTGTTCCCGAAGTTTAGTTTGTTTGTAAGGCACATATTTTAATCAGATGTTTGAGACCGATTAATAAGAGGGGTAAAACTGTAAAAGTCACTTGCTTCCTGTGTGGGTTTCTACGGCAGACGGGCTGTTCAATACACGTTGGGGCGCTTTGAAGCAATAAGTTATGGTTCATGTATTTTTGGTAATATAAAAAGGCACAAGCCATTTTTTCGTACAAAGCCCTATAATTAAATGGTCGATATTAAAGTGCACTGATAGGATGGTTCCTATCTTATCATAAGAATGATTCTCTTGTTGAGATGTGCCAATGATGGGCTGCTAGTTGGACTATTTCGATTCATCAAACATGTGTTCCATGTGGTATAAACTTATGAGGTCGTAGCCTATGTGCAGGGGTCAGCAGTGTCATTTTGATAATTATATGATCATTTGATATTCCGGTGTTAAGTCATAGTTAGCACGCATTTTTAGGTGATTAAAGATAATTTGGCATATATCAATTTTTTCACAGCTCTTAGGAACCTATCTTGTGCAGGTTTTGAGCTATGGTTTCAAACTATTGAGCCATCAACCGTTTGAGGTTATGTTTAGATGAGAAAAAAACTATCAATGCTGAAATTTCTAGTAAAGGCATGGAATTTTCACTAGTTTAAGAAATGTTTATATGGTTAAAGAAGCATTTACGGATTGGTTGGTAAGATTGAAGAGCATTAGATGGACTAGTTGATTTGAAATCATTAGCTAGAGTGACCTAAATCTTAGATTGCATAGAAAACCATCTTTAATAGTCTCCAAACAAAATTGGCATCATATAGCTTGGTGGATCCTTCCATTTGGATTGTAATTTGTAAATTCTTGAAGGGAATAAGTTCCAAATAGAAGAAACAATTACAGCAGACTTTTTAGAAGCCAAATCTTCCATCAACAGTCTATTTGAAAAGAAATTTGAGAAAGTAAGCTAAATCTCCACCTTAGATCAGAGAGCTATAGAAAACATGATTTGTTGGCAGTCAGTAAGAGATTGGAAGTTAAGTAGAAAACTAAAAGAGGCCTCTAATTAACAAAGAAAATAAAGAAGCCTCTAATTACAATTAGTTGTGTAGTAATTGTGTTACTATTGAGTGAAAAGGCACTAATGTGGCGAATATTGTGCCAATGCTCCCCACCGATAAACCTTTTGCATCAAAGTTTGAGTTACTCCTCGGATTGGGAAAAATTTGTGATACATGCAATTTATTTAGTTAGTATATTCTATTTCTGAATACTCATAGCCTCTGTTTTATATGGGTCTATTTATTCATCTTTCCAAAATTTTGACTTAATCAATTCATTTGTTGAAACGAGTCCAAAGAAAATTCATTATAGAGAGAGAAAGAGAGTCACGAAAAAAGGCTTAATCGTAGAGAGAGAAAGAGACTAGGCAAAGGCACCCTCTCTCTCACTAAAAATAAACCCTCTATTTGGTGTAGGTAAGAACTCAGTTCGGCGAACAGGATCACGAGGAGACGTTGAATGACTATTCAAGTGCTATTCGGTAAAGAAATTTTGCACGGTGCATCGACTCCCGCTTAAAAGTTGCGGGGCGTATTTTAGTAATAAATTTTTTAGGAAACGGTGTTAAAAATTATGGACGGTCGTTTTCTCTTAAAATTAGTGAGCCGAAATGGCTAACATGCTCCTTATCTACACGAAATAAGTTGTTGGACCGGTCTATAGTGAACACGTTAATCTGTAATTCAAGTTGTTCATTATTTGTGCCTTGTTTGAAATGATGATCAACCGTTTGAGTATATGTGTAGATGATAAAAGAAACTATTAATGCTAAATTTCCAGGAAAGGCATGAAATTTTCAGTAGTTTAAGAAATGTTTATATGGTTTAAGAAGCATTTATGGATTTGTTGGTAAGATTGAAGAGCATTAGATGGACTAGTTGATTTAAAATAATTGGCTTGGTTGGGGATGTTTGGGATCTGTAACTTTTAGTAGCCATTATATATGGTCATTATCCAAACTTAATTCTTATTTTTTATTTAAGTCACGTGCAGAATATCATATTGTCATCTCTTACTGAACAGGATATAACCAATTATGAATGATACGGTTCACTTGGTTTGCTTCTACGATGGATTGTTGAACGAATGTGGTTTGTCACCAAAGCAATGCGTTGGTGGAAAAAAAATTGAAGCTTGTTCGATGCGACATTACATACGAGGCACGGAAAATATTTATGAGGTAATCAATATGGGTCGAGAGTGAAAATACACTCCCAATTACTCATGCACCTTGAGCGACCAGTTTTTGGTTATAGACATTGAAAACAATGGAGATGTGCATCAAATGTTTCTTGCAAATCGAGGGTGCCGAATGATACATATATATATCATTAAAGAATTGATGATGGAAACAAAGGAGTAGAAAAAAGCATGAACAAGAAGGATGCATCCTCTTATCGTCTCCTATGTTTGCAACTCCTTGTGGTGAGAAAAGGTAATTTATTCGTTATGTAATTGTTTTTATACAATTTATCAGATCGATACACCCCATACAATTAAAAGACTATCTTTGTTCATAATAGGAAGGAACCGGTCAATGACAAAAGTAAACCTATTCATCCGTTTAGATTTCCAAGTCAAGATAGTGGCCGGTCCGTATGATATTTCTAGATCATCTTCCAATACCGGTAAAAGCATTTAATTTTGTCAATTAATTTTATACGAAACTATATTTATTTTGTAAATTTGTTACAAAAAATATTACGCTTTGTTTATAGGAGCCGATATGATATGTTCCTTCTCGCGATAGCATTGACGACGACAATGCATCTAAAGGTTCTGATTCTATTTCGAATAAGAGTCATAGCAGCAACGAAGCTTCGAACGGGTCTCCCTTTGACACGAACCCCATGTGCGAGGCCATCGGAACCGCAAGATCAAGAGATAGTGGTGACGGATCTAGTTTGAAGAGTTGGAGTAAGGATAGAAAGGATGTGCCCCCACGTGATCCGGATCGCTATGTTCGGACGTCTGATGTTGAAGATGACACCGCTTCGAGGTATATGGAGATAAGTATCGTTTTGATGATGAGAATTTATGCGATGAGGCGGGTACTTACAGACGGGAGATGACATCTATGCAAGTTGGAAAACTTTTCGCTTCGAAAGCGGACTTTCAAAATGCTTTGAAAGAATTTGCAATATTGGCGAATTTCCAATATGCACCATTAGAGACTCGTGCAACGAAGGTTGTAGCAAAGTGTGCCATTGCCTCATGCCCCTGGCGCATCCGTGCTTCAAAGATATGTTGTGATACCACATTCAAAATCGTTATTTATATCCCGCATACATGTGGACCAGCAGAGCGCGGGAAGGACCATCGACAAGCCACTAGTCATTGGGTTGCAAGCTGCATCAAGGGTCTTCTAAAATTGCATCCAGATTTTAATGTAGGCAAGATTATATCATACATACAAAAACAATACGGTGTGGTAGTGTCATATCGAAAAGCTTGGCGTGCCAAAGAAATTGCAATGGGAGATATCACAGGTGGTTGGGAGCGTTCTTACGACTTATTGCCCAGATATTGTGAGGAGTTGATGCGAGTTGATCCTGATGCCAAAACAGAACTTATTCGTGGAAAGGATAACGCTTTTCTTAGATTTTTTTGGTCATTTGGCCCATCAATCCGTAGTTATCGGAGGACTCTAAGGCCTATAGTATCTATCGATGGGACGTGTTTGAGGGGAAATACGAGAGAGCTTCTAATGGCTCAAGCTGACGATGGTAACAACGGATTGTTCCCTCTAGCATTTGCGGTTGTCGAGAAGGAAAATCATCAATCGTGGGAGTGGTTTTTAACATTGTTACGAGACCATGTGACCGGTAATCCTTCTGAGTTGATTATAATATCCAATCGACATGATTCTATAATGAAGTTTGTGCCATTGGTGTTTCCCAAGCCGTATGCATAGTTCTTGTGTTCACGAGTTGACAAAGAACTTCCTCTTATAGTTCAAGAATTCTTACGTTAAGGGATTGATATGGAAAATTGCTAGAGAACTCACCCCTCAAGGGTATAAACATGAAATGGATGCTTTAGAAGAGAATTTTCCAAATTGTCATGCTTGGCTTAATGACATTGGCGAGAGACATTGGAACATTGCGCACTTTCCTAGGAAACGGTATGGGATATTGACTACAAACTACTCAGAGTGCATGAACTCTGTATTAGTGCTTGCTAGAACTTTACCTATTGCTTCGATTGTTGAGCTCACTCATGCGAAGGTCACCAGTTACTTTTATCAGAGGTCATTGGATGGTAAGGCTCGTGCTAGTAAAGGAAAGAAGCTCACAAAATATGCAGATGCACATTTAAAGGATGAAATCATGGCGGGTCGATTTCTAACAGTATATCCGAGTAGTTTGGATGTGTTTACAGTTATAGAAAAGGAAAAGACTCACAGAGTGAATTTGGAGACACGAACGTGTTCTTGTCGTAGTTATGATGTATTTGGTATACCTTGCAGGCACGCATATGCTGCCATTAGCTTCCGATTTGCGTCGGTACACGACTTTGTAGAAGAGTGGTTTACAAATGAGAGATATTGTGATACCTACAATGATGTCATGCAACCGATTGTTGATGAGAGTCAGTGGACAAGTGGAGCCACGCAGGAAGTTGTAAAACCACCACATGGTAGAACACGTTCAGGTCGGCCACGAAAAGCTAGGATGAAGTCAGCAATTGAGAAGGGTAACACCAATAAGTGCTCTACTTGCAAGAAAAAAGGCCACAACCGTAGAACATGCACGCCCGTGTCTCCGGAAAGAAAAAAAAAAACGAGGGTGGAGTGATCGTCGCAAGGATAAAGGAAATCACTTTTGTATCATTTTTAGTGTCTTTATCAGGTTTATATTTCAATTTGAAGGGGATTTTTGGAATTCTGCCTACTTGCATGTAATTTTGAGAATTAGTGGGTCTTGGAGACCTTACATTCACATTTTGTGATGGTTTTGTTTTGTTAGTAGTTATGGATACTTAGATTTGTTTACTTTTCAGTTATGTGTGGATGATAAATTAGTATTTTGTTAATTTGAATTCTCATGGAAGAATTTCTACATATGAATGCGATTGGCAGCAGTCGCACAAGCATCCATAATATTAGTGGAGGGTACAATTTCTCACAAGATGAATCTTGGGACCATGGGGTACCATCAAATAGTCACTCTTTGTACCACATGATATAAATCCTAAAAGAGTTGCTCTAAACTCATGTGGCCAAGTTTTATAATGGAAAATTGAAATGATTGAAGAGAATTGAGATTTTAGTTTTAACTGCATCTTCTACACTATAAATACTCTCGCTCTCTCTCTTTCTCTCTTTTTCTTCCCCCCCCCCCCACCCGACCCCACCCCACCCCAAATCAGCGATTTTAGTTTTAACTGTCTTCTTTTAGTAGCATGAGTGGACTATAAATACTCTCTCTCGCTTGCTTTTTTGAATCCAACACCCCCCCTCCCCAATCCCACCCCAATATATATATATATATATATTGGAGAGAATGAGGAACCAACAAAATAAGCACACTACCGTCTAAATCAAGGTGTGCACTTCACTAATACATAATGTGACTAAACCCATCTTTTGCCACATTATCCGCACGTTATTTGTTTCTTTTCCATCCTGATGAAAATTGTTTTATATTCGACAGATTCACTTATATTGGATGGAGTAGATGTAATAGGTCATCCAGACTTCAATGATGCAAAGGTTTATACTTTCCCATTGCATCCCTGAGTTGGAATTTTATTCCTTTTTTTCTGGCACTTAAGACACTACATTTCATGAAGGCAGGTTCAGAAGGCTATTGCATTTGCAATGAAAGCTCATTATGGCCAGTTGAGGAAAACAGGGGAGCCTTACCTCATTCACTGTATCCATACAAGAAGAATATTAGCAGCTTTGGTTCCATCAAGCGGAAAATGAGTATATATCCTCCCTCTAATAATATGTAGTTCAAGTTGTGCAGAATTTGCTCCAGCATGTTGGTTTATAGATTAAGCTTACAAATTATGCTCCTGGTTGAGAAAAATCTTAGCAACTTTGGTTCCATCAAGAGGCAAAGCAATTCATCTTGTCCATATAAAAATGAAGCTTAACCATGTGGCGTGATTTCAACAATCATCTTGTTTCACATTAAATTTGCAAGCAGTTTTTTCTTGTAAAATTGCACTTTCGCGAGAGCATCATCATGTTTTTTATCTTCACCGATAAGATACTGATTTATTCTGAGCCATAAACACGGTAGTTGGTGGTCCGTTGTTTGGATAAATTGAGTTGCTTCAGGAGTCCACAGGATGACTAGAGAAGATGAGCTGCATTAATGAAAAACAACATAGAAGCGTCTAATAAACCGTACACCGCTGGAGAAGTTATTTGATTTTCCAAGAGCTCTTAAAATGAAAATATGCGGTACCCGCATTATTTTCTGTCGGAATTTGAATTAAATATTTTAGAATCAATGGGAGACCCTGGGATTGTACTTAGTTGTTGCTATCTAGGATTGCTGCAGGTTTAATTCTAAGTTGTTGCCATCTAGGACTGCTGCAGGTTTATTTCTTAGTTGTTGCTATCTAGGACTGCTGCAGGTTTAATTCTTAGTTGTTGCTATCTAGGACTGCTGCAGGTCTTTGTACGTAGTTGTTGCTATCTAGGACTGCTGCAGGTATGGTGCTTAGTTGTTGCTATCTAGGACTGCTGCAGGTATGGTGCTTAGTTGTTGCTATCTAGGGCTGCTGCAGGTATGGTGCTTAGTTGTTGCTATCTAGGACTGCTGCAGGTATGGTGCTTAGTTGTTGCTATCTAGGGCTGCTGCAGGTAAGGGTGTTTCGTTGTGAACTCCCGACTTCAATGCTACACGCTTGAGAGCATCACCATTGGGGCATAGGTCGAATCCCCAATGCAAGGAATGCCAATTTCGTAGCTTTTCTCAGTACGAACTTCTATTTTAGTTTGTACAAAAACATAAGGAACCAACGTTTTTTCACTCTCACAAATCTTCTTAGTTATTTACAAAACATTGTCACTAACTTGAACACTATTCACTGTTCAACAAAAATAGCTCGATGTCACTTTTGAAGGTGCTGATCATCCTGAGTAATTTTTTTTTCTTTTTTGTTTTTCCCCCTGGAACATGCATCATTCAGAGTAACTATCTTCCATTTAGAGTAGTCACTGGTTAATCTTATGTTAGATGTTGAGCAGAAAGTAGTGCTAGCAATGGGTCTGTTTGGGCCATACTTTTGGTTGACGCGACCCGACCAGAGAAACTGGGTCACAAGGTATATAAATTATAATTTATATTAGAATGAGATATATCAGGGGCATATGCCCAATGATGAGATTTTCCTCTGGTCTTTAGTCAATTAGGCAGTTCAAAGATGGTTTTGACACATGCCCTGTGAAGAGATTTTCCTTTGTTTTCCATTTTTTTACTGTTCCCCACATTGTGTAGTTGATGATGTTTTCATCCACCCGAATGATAGAAACCATTACCAGCTTTACTGAAAGACAGAGCTATGTCAACTCGTGTCTCAATCATGGTTTATCGAGCCATAGTTTTGAATTGCTTCGATCACTATCTTACTTGATATTAGATTGTATTGATTTGATTATTCTTATCCAATTACAATCGAATTGCTTCAATCCCGAGAATATATAGTTTTAGATCATATTACTTCAATCCAGAATATCGTGATAAGAGAGAGAGTTATGAATAGTTTATGCTCTTTGAATCGGCTAATAAATGAAATTTGAGTTTGGGGAGATTTTTGGCCTAAAAGGTTGGGCCATATGAACCTTGACTCGAACGTGACTTTATCCAGCTCGTTTGAGGCTCTAATATTAGAAATAGGGATTGTTGAAGTGTCACCGACCTCATGAGAAGATTATGAAGACTTCAGACACACACACACAAGACTGCTGTAATCTTTTGCTTCATGAAAGTATTTTGCCACAAAAGACTCACAACACAAGCGATCAATGGTTGATCAGTTTTCCTAGGGACAACTACAACTCTTACTGGTTTATAATCTAATTCTAGGCGTAGTACAGTAGAGCATTTTCTTGAAAGTGAAATTTGTTAAATCCTAATACATCTTCTATGCAAACTAGGCATACGTGACTATTTCAAATGAAACTTACTAAATAGATATTCCGACTAATATAGAAGAGGCGCAACACCTCTTTCAAATGTCACCACTCCCAAGCATGAAGTATTGATTACGTTACATCATCTGAATCGTCCCGTCGACCTCTTGATTGGAGGAGAAAATGGCGATTAGCCTGACTTCCGTCATACCCGGTGACAGGAAGAGCCAAATGCTCAGTCGGAGGCTCCTCTCTCTCGCATTCATCCTCGACTTCAACTTCAACCGCATCAATCGATGGGTCTACGTCCATCGGGACAATCGGATAATTTTCGTCGGAGCCCTCCGGTGGGAACTCCGCTTGAAGCTGGCGTGTGATGTAGGCACAACTACGCTTATAGCGGTTGTATGACGATCGGCTATGTCCCGGTGGTGGTCGAGAAGGTCGTGGCTTTTTGGGGTTTTCACGCGGGGGCGAATCAAACTCCATACGAGGAGGGGATGGAATAGACTCGGTGCTATTCTCAGAAGACATTAGTTTTATGCCAAGTACTGATGCCCCAGTGGTGCTTACAAGAGTTATAGTCCCTCTATTTATAGCACAATATGTTGAAGTGCCTCCCTTTATAGCACAATATGTTGCAGTGCCTCCCTTTATAGCACAATATGTTGCAGTGCCTCCCTTTACATTATAATAGTCACGTGTTTTGTCGAGACCCTTTGTGCAATTCCAATCTAAAATAAGATCCAGCCTACATGATGGGACAGTATAGTGCTGCCCTAGATACGCCTACTCCAGTAGTATATACTTCGAGCCCCGCCATCTAACTTGACGTGACTAGACGATGGTACTGGACTTGCTCCTATCAAGTCGCCGCTTCTGAAGTTGCTCCGGTCACATCGCGCTTAATATTGAGACGGTAAATCTACGATATAGGCTTTGACCGCAACATACACTTATGAAATTTTACACTTCCTCATCGAAGATTACCGAGGAGCACCATCGATGGCTGAGATTGAAAGGTGGTTTTCTTATTGTGATTCGAGCCCCGCCATCTAACTTGACGTGACTAGACGATGGTACTGGACTTGCTCCTGTCAAGTCGCCGCTCAAGTTGCTCGGTCATCGCTTAATATTGAGACGGTAAATCTACGATATAGGCTTTGACCGCAACATACACTTCTGAAATTTTAGACTTCCTCATCGAAGATTACCGAGGAGCACCATTGATGGCTGAGATTGAAAGGTGGTTTTCTTATTGTGATTCGAGCCCCGCCATCTAACTTGACGTGACTAGTCGATGGTACTGGACTTGCTCCTGTCAAGTCGCCGCTTCTGAAGTTGCTCCGGTCACATCGCGCTTAATATTGAGGAGACGGTAAATCTCGATATAGGCTTTGACCGCAACATACACTTCTGAAATTTTAGACTTCCTCATCGAAGATTCCCGAGGAGCACCATCGATGGCTGAGATTGGAAGGTGATTTTCTTATTGTGATTCGATCCCCGCCGTCTAACTTGACGTGCCTAGACGATATGGATAATTGCCGATCATGGACCATTGTGCTACAGGCCCAAGCCCATGACTAAAAGCAAGGTATTGGTCCATCTTCTTCCGATACTTATCGGCCGAAATAAATAATTGCCGATCCCGCCCTGAACAATGTAGGATAATTTCTCATTTGTGAATGAAAAAAAAACAGGTAGCAGGAAAATTTTCTCATTTGCGCATTGGGATGAAAAAAATCAGGTAGCAGTATTATCTTCTTGTAAAAATTCTCTTTCGGCTTTCCACGTACTACAGCAGTACCACTGTCATCTCCACAGGTAATTAATGTTGGTTTTTGTTATGGTGGTGCAATATCTAAACTCCGAATCCGGCTACATAATTACTCTTGGTTTTTGTTATAGTGGTGCATTGTCTAAACTCCATATTAGGCTTGGATATTTCATTGTATTTCACCAGTTAATGTAGACATTTTCTAATCATAACATTTTAACATTTATTAGGGGAGTGTAGACAATGCACCACTGTTACAAAAATGAGATAATGGGTTAGAGCCAATATTGGGAGTAGTGGGTTAGGTCATCTTGGAAATTTGAGCAGGGAGATTGAGTAGGGATGTCAATGGGTCAGGTCAATCCGACACCCAACTTGCCTGACCAGGTCGGGCATTAGGTGTCCGACCCGACCTGAAGGCCAGGTGGTATCAACTAAAAGATCTAAGCTGGGTGGGGTGACAGGGGCGATCGGTCAGATTGTCGTCGACCTAGCCCAACAAAATTTTCTATATGATATGAAATCAAGGAAAATAAGGGAGTTTTTAACGGGTCCTCAAGGTTTTCAGGTTGCGCATCTGGTCTGGTTGATCATATGCCAATTTCCTATTGAGCAGCAAAATTTTATGGCCCCACGACTGGCGCAACCCATTGTGACCATATCGCCCTATACTTGAGCCATCAGCTGCTTATTACTACTTGCGGTCACCTTTCTAATTATTTGAAATGTAAACTTGCCTCACTTTTTTTATCTGGATAAAAAGTCGTGTTGCTTGGTCAAAGTCCTTTTCTCTGCTTATTTGGCAGAGTTGTGATCATCTCCTTGGATATCATATGCATTTTAGTGTAGAGGAAATTCTGATTTTCATGTGTTTTGAGTCTCTTAATTGAAGTACTCTTTCATACATATCTTGAATAATCTCCATATATAAATTCGGGTTGCATTATTCCTGCATCCTTCAGATTATCTCCTCAACACTTTGTCATAAGCCTTTTACCAAATTAAGAAAAGCTATATGTATGTTTTTCCTTCTCTCCCAAAACTTTCCATAAGTTGCCACAATAGAAAGATGGCATAATTAATTAAGATTCATTTTTGCAATCATTTTACAGCTACATGTGATGAGCTTGCCTAACTTCACACGGGAAAATCTGGTAGAGGGCGGGGCTCGAATCACATGGCAAGTTAGATGGCGTGGAAGTGAAGATTCTCACATATCCAACATCTCCAGATCTGGTTGAACATGAAATCAGGTTCAATCAAGAGGACTGACGTTGTCCCGACCGAACCTCATTCAACTATAAGGGCGTTGGTCGTATAACTTGTTGGACCGGATTTGATTTCGTGTTCAATAAAGAGAAACGACTTCCATAGTTTCCAATTCTATAGGATGACATGCTCAACACTCCCTATACTATATCGCGGTATTAGTTGAACACGATATCGGGTTCAAACAATTGGACTTGATCATTGCCCCAACTCGTATTAAGTGATTGGATACATGTGGGAATAATGGTCATCGAAATTGCCACCATAGCAAGATTGCATTGAAAATCATCTCCATCTTAGTGATTCAATCGGTGAAACATCAATAAAATGAAGGGATAAAACAAGTTTGGGAGACATGATAACAGTTCATTTGAAAGGCATTAGAGCACTGTGAATCATGCCGTAGGGAGATTTTTTTGATGCAGGTCCTTTGTGTAAGATTGGGGTTAACTGCATTAGGATCCATTTCTTTGTATATTTTCTTCGTAACCAAATTGATTTGTATTTTTAAAAAGTTAGTATCCAGGCTTCGGGCTCCCGTCTCGATATCTCTGTTCCAACCGATTCTCTGATTAAGTCGACCATAGCAGTTGATTCTAAGCTAACAACCACTTCGGTTTTCATCTTTTATACAGGAACATAGCAGATACAAAATATATTCCAACGACGTGGAGGCTCCACTGATTGCCAGCATGCATTAATCAGTGGACTGTACAATCCGGGGGTGTCCATTGCAGCTGCAAACCATGTTACTCTTCAGGTAAAGAGGGTAATAACCTCTATCATTTGGCTTGCTTTATGGGTTTTTCTTGATATTTGATCAACTATAGGTCTGAGTTAATGATCCAAAAGAAAGGAGAGAACGCCATATTTCTCAGACGGGCCGATGGAGGGAACGAGTTCGTGGGGCTATCCCCTACCACTACCGCGAAGTTGATCTGGTCAATAGAGGAGATGGTAATCCAGAATGAGCCATCCGGTCGCAATCAAAAGTCCTTCATGATATGTTATTTGCGGACGCACTATTGTTTATTATGTAGACATTTTCTCATGCAAGTTATGTTTGAATAATTACAATTTAGTGAAATTATCTACTTTTCTTGTGTCAATGCTGTCATAAATATATTCATGTAATAGGCACGAATTCGTAGCAACATTGAGGGGATTCATCTTTTTGCCCCCCTGGAAATATCTGAAATGATAAGATTGAAGATGCAATGGGTCTAAAAAAATCCCACCCTGAATTGACTTTTTTCCAAGCAAGGAATGCGAGTTTCACAACAGCAACATGGTCGCAAGATTAAGGATGTGGCATGTTGAAGAGATCATGTTTTGACGTGTGGTTTCAAAAAGCTTGCCAAGAAGGAAGTTATTTGAATTTTAGAGACTACCCCTTTGTAGTTCAATAAAATGCAGTTTTACCTTGGTAAGTTCTTTGGTTAAATCTCTTTCACCCGTATGCATGTATTTATGAGGGAAAAATTGAAACAAAGTAATCTAGCATTATATTTATGAGGGAAAAATAGAAACAATGTAATCTAGCACTAATTTCCAGAAAGCATATTCTGTAGGTACACTTTTTTTTTTTTTTTTTTTAATCAAGATAAAAACTGTCACCTGAATTTCCATTAATGTTCATGTCCTGAATTATCTATATCAGTTTCAATGAAACTACCTGACCAATTGACAGCACTAGCTTGATTCGAGCACCGTTGGTCAACTTAAACCCTCGCTATAATCGTCAAGTCTGAAAAATGAAAAGGTTGCACTCTGTTTTATAATAGAGTACACCTTATTTGTCGTAGGACTTCATGAACAAGGCATTTCAAAGATCTGGAAGTGAGACATAGTGACCAGATCGGGGTTTGGCAATGGTTTGGAAGCAGTAAAATTTAAGTGAGGACGACGAGTTTGGAAAAAATGTGACAAAAAAAAAAAGTCCAAAAAAGGCTTCAAATCATATCAGATGGTGGCCTTTTTTGGTCTCACTATTTTATAAAAGCGATATAGAGATTTTACAGAAGCGATATTGGCCTCAGAAAGTTAATATCGACCGTTACTTAACGATATGCTATGATCATGTTGAACAGATTATTCTTTTGTTGAAGACTTTAAGTGAGGTCGACATAAATACCTTTATTTGTGCCCTCTAATATAATAGTCGGACATTCTTTTGGACATGGGTACCTCTATTTGCACCCACACATTCTTAAAACGCGACCATGATTTAAAGAATGTGATAACCATTCATTTGTTCCGATTACATGATGGAGATCGTTTTCACCCTGATCTTCTGTACAGTAGATCTTGAGATTATGTCCCACTTACCAGACGGTCTTTTTTTATTTTCATTTGTTCCAAATCCTCAAACAATGATCGCAATTTCTGTTTGAGTGTGATGTGTGTCATACGACGCCAAAAAATGTCATATGATTCCAAGGGTATTTTGGACGTACTGTGGGGATGATCTACGAAACATCAACTCTGCAAATAATAAAAGCGATTCAACCAAAATGTAGGATAAAACAACACTGAATAAAACAACACGTAAACAACACCAAATAAAACAACATGTAAACATAGGATTGGCTCAAGGCTAAAGGTTGAGGTTCAGTCAGTCCTACTACTGCTATTCAACTACTGCCCGATGGCTTTATCCAGAGAATGACTAAGGGTTTGACTATCTAGCCTATTTGACGAAGCTGTAGTTCTGAATGTCCTTCCCCACCATAGAACTCAATGGGTGGCGAGCTTGTGCCCGTCTCATCCGCTTCGACATCTACTCGATGTGGCATGAGTTCGGCTCCTGGTAGTACCTTACCTTTCATCTCCTGTTGAACATTAAAATGGCGCATTATGGTCGATATAAAAATGAATAGTTTCATTAAATAAAAGGAGGGAGAGTTCGAGACAATGGATATGCTTCGTGATAATATTAACCTTCCAGGTCTTATTATTAAGTGTGAAAATCATTGTTGAGCGCACGACCCCCGCGGACCTCAATGTTGCTGCATCAAAAGCATCCTGATGATCTGTACTATGCAAATTTTATCAGTCAATGATTATGATAAACTTGGGAGTATTTTTAAATATAGAAGCCAAAAATCTAGAGAAAATGCGTACAAATTATATAATCATCGGTCTCGATCTTCCCTATTATCGCTTGGCCTTCGAAGAACAAGTAGCTTAACGCTTGCACGTTCTCTGCAGTTTGTCCAAACGACATACGATTCAGGACTAGGTTCTCATAGATTACTTGTCCCTTCTCCGCCAAGATTGCCAGCATCGTTGACATGTTGGTGCGATTAGAGTCCTCCATCTACACAACAAATAAAGGGTCATAGCTAATCGGTGGAGAATTTCACCATCGTATAGAAACAAGTAAATAATGTATATGACTCATATGACTAAGCGGCGTTAGTAAGCAAAGGTGAAAGGTGACGACGAATGACCATTTATAGGACTATGGAGAAGCCCGCACCATGGATTATTGCCTGCTAGACATTCAAAGGCATCCTACTGGTTGGTAGAGCATAGGACTATTGGTTGCTCGAGCATAGGGATCACACCGAGATTCAACGAGGCTCGGCGAGATCCTCTAGTCTCGTCATAATACGCTATGACCTCTAGTACAACGTTAGATTTCTTGCGATGGACAATCCATAGTAACCTCATCTGATTCAAGAGAAGCGCCACTTTTGTAGAGAACCCTCGCCGCTTTTGACCGCTTCGATCGGATGGTGGAGATTGCTTTTCACCGATCTTCCCCAAATCGAGAGTTAACGTCGCACCTATCTGGCGATCCATTTTCATTTCGTAGGTCGTTGATTATCGCCTGTTAGACAATCAGAGGTAAACCACTGGTTGCTCGAGCATGGGACTGTCGCCCGAGATTCGGAACAGTGCTCGGCAGATCCTCTAGTCTCGTCATAACAGTTGCTATGACCTCTAGTACAACGTTGGTTACTGCCTGATGGACAATCCATAGTAACCTACTGCATTCAGTAGAAGCGCCCACTTTTGTAGAGAACCCTCGCTCGCCTTTGACTGCTTCAGATCAGATGGTGGAGATTGCTTTTCACTCAGATCTTCCCCAAAACAAATCGAGAGTTAACGTCGCACCTATCTGGCGATCCATTTTCATTTCGTAGGTCGTTGATTATCGCCTGTTAGACAATCAGAGGTAACCCACTGGTTGCTCGAGCATGGGACTGTCGCCCGAGATTCGGAACAGTGCTCGGCAGATCCTCTAGTCGCGTCATAACAGTTCTTGTGACCTCCACTGTGTTATTCATTATTGCTTCGTATCGTATGGTGCACAATAGTATTACGTGAAGTAGGGTGGCCAAATAAATGGCCATCGGATAACTCTGATCTAATCTCAGGATCTATTTTGTGAAAGATCGAGGTGGAAAATAATCTCCATAAAGTTTTCAAGTGGTCTATGACTTGGTCGGTTTCAGAGGTTTCATGGGCCCAAATGAAGGTACCAATATGTTGGTCTTCAAAATTTATTTCGGCTGCAAAACCATCCCGCTAGTCGTAACCTCCTGAATGTTGGTTTCAAATTCAAACCTCAAGTAGCAGGGGCAGAAACGTCATTTCCAATACATATATGACTAATGTGAGGGAGGGCAAAAACCCATTGGACGAGTTTCTCTGTTGTCCTCTTCTCTTCCTCTTACACACTTGAAATCGCAGCCCAACCTACCTCTGAACCCTACCCAGCCGTTTCTTACCAGCGACGGCTACCACTACCAGGCGCTTTTATCAGTGTAGCCTTGGTAAGCACCCGACTGTTGAGGCTGGTATTGCTTCAGAGATCGCTTTGTATTGCCTCAAAGATCACAACCCAGGAGCTTTTATCAGGTTTGTCTTGGTAACCACCCGACTGTTGAGGTTTAGTTATCTCTCTCTCTCTCTACATATATATATATATATATACCTGAAGGGTTTTTTCGATCTTGCAAGTGTGTGATATGAATGGGCTCTTTTGTTTGATTCTTCAACGCCATTTTCACATCAGCTAGCAAGTGTTTGGGAAAATGCCTGTGAGGAGGTCCGAATTTTTTTTTTTTGTGCATCCCCTGTATTTTAAATCTAATGTATATTAAGGGCATGTTTGATTTCACATAGTGAAAATGTGTTTCGGTCCCATATAACCCCCACCGAAATTTCGGTTTTGGGTCATGTCCGAAATCGGTTAGGGACCTTGAAAAAAAGGGAAATGGCTTTACATTTACAGATATCATTTTTATCGTCATCCGTTCAATCTGTGCAGTGAGTTCACTCGAATCCCTGCAGTGCGTCAATTTGTTCAGTTCAATCTATTCGGTTCATTCTTGTGCAGTTACAGATAATATCTAGGATCATCAAAGATTAATATGGCCCCATCCCTGTGAGTCAATGGGCATACGTGTGTGAGAATTGAGATCAAACATTCTATCAGCCACCTATTGGGTGAGCTTTTCCATCAGAGCTTTTCCATCAGATTAAAAATAAGGTAGGAAAAATGACAAGAACGCCTAAGAATTTGAACACCTAGGAAAGATTCCCATAAGTTCATGTGATTTTTAATTAGTTGATATATAGTGAGCATTCTCTTGCAAGCAGTTGCCCATTTTGCATCCTTTTCACTCATTCGCACGTGAGTCATTAGGAACCTGATCGAATATGAGTGACCAATCACATGGAAGTATACTTTTAGTTTCCTTGATATGACTCTATACAAAATTTGGCATTTCCATGACACCAACCATCCCTAGAGCCCATGGGAATATATTTCTATTTGTACTTATCTATTGTATGGTTGTTCATAGTTCAAGCTCTGTATTCTAGTCTCCGTAATGAGAGTAAGCATCTACTTGAGGAAGAAGCTAATGGATCATTTTCTCTTTGAATGTTTTATGTTGATCTCCTTTGGTGAAAGGTCATCAATGTCTAATCAAGCATTGCATATCTGTTTCATGTCTAAATGCAGGTTCACCCATCAAGGGCATGCCCTTGCGCTGCAGGAGCATGTGCAATTGTCAGGTCAAAATCTAACGACTATCCCAATAGTTGGTTCTTCCGCCTTGGATGTATGACCCTCATTGAATCATATTTCTTAATTATCGATCGTTGTCATTCATAAATTACCGATGGCATTCTCTTCAACTATGTGTAGGAGAAGAAGCGATGCCCATATTTGAATCGTGATGAAGACCTATACAAGGAACTTCAAGAGAGCCTTGAATCTGTGAGGCTAAATCCATGGAAGTGCAATTTCTGAAGCGTGAAATAACTATGTTGAAGAAACAAAGAAAGGAGATCATCTTCCTTACAATTTTCTTCTTTGGAGTGATTATAATGTTGTCATATTTTAATACGAAAAAGTAGACTTACACATCTTAGAATGTATAAAATCAGATTAAAGGGTTTACATATTTTGCGTGAGATTGTTATGCTACAATATGTTCACTACTTAATTTCTGGTGTGGCCCAGTATAAGTCAGTTACTTTTTGGACCAAAGGGACTATTCTATGTTTAATTAGTATCTAATTAAAGCTTAGTTTTCGTATGTGAGGATCACTTCCAGGTGCAGACGATAGTTATTTCGAGAACGTATATAATCACATTCTACAATATGTTCATTACTTAATTAGTATCGCTTTCAGGTGCAAACATCACTTTTATCTTCATGATCTTCTTCCCATATCGCATAATGAATATAATATATTTGACATTTCAATGATTTTTTATTTCAGGAAGGTATGATATATGATACGCTTGTGGCGACGAGGGACATATGAGATCATTGTGGCGGTAAGCCATTGATGGAGGCCGACAAGACTAGAATCAAAGCGTAATTCATTTGTCGATTCCAATGTTCTTCGTCACTTGTCTTTTGTTAATCACTATGGCCATTCGCAAATCTACAAAGTACCTCTATGCCTTCCATTATATATATCATTTTATTTTCTTATGAGAACTAAAACCCACACAACTCTCCATAGAAGTAGATTTTTCTATTATTTTGCGTTTACCCATTTACTAATTGGTACATACACAAATCTTTTTAGAACGAATTGGTGAAAAAAGCTGAAAAGTTTACTTTAACCGATTTGTGCTCTAATAGATATACAAAAATTAATGTGCACCCAAAAGCGGTTATGTTATAGTTACCAAATTCCCTTACCTTATGAAAAATCCCAAAATATTCAGTTTTGAAAAATAGAATAAAAATATTATTCCTCAACTCTTTGAAAAAAATTTAATTATGAGAATCATTCGTTTATTTCATGAGTTATTTGTGAATTTCTTGAAATCCAAGCGTAGAAGAAAATTGTTTCATTAAGTGAGACTTGTTTGTTAGGCGGCACCCAATGTGAGGATCACTTCTGTTTAGTGCTTTGTTGTTGAGTATCTCGCTACACAAAGCATAGGTGTAAACATGGAAACCCTTGAAGATATCTTAGCGGAGGAGGGATCAGCAAATTACGAGAGCTTGGTCTTAAACCGTATGTCCTTCTGTCAAACGGCCCAGAACATGCAGGCTTTGATCTATTTGTATTTGCAACGTAAAGTTGTAGTCCACCAAACAAAGGGGAGGGAATATATCGTTTGTACGCGCATTTTTACCCATTAAATTCATTTCTTTGTAGGACAATGTAAATTTCATTGTCGGTATTGTAATGATGAACGTATGCAACAGATCATCGGGACGCCGACAATGCATCCGGGATGACGTACTTTCGTGGTTCGCACAACAAAGTTCATCCAATTAAATCAGAGGATATGGGAGGTAATTTCAAATCTAATCTTCATCAACTTCTTTCGAGCCCACCACATCTAATTCATCATTGTTTGTGATTGCGGCAGTAACTTAAATATTATTAATTTATTGGCAGGATATGATTAGCAAAGTTCCACTCGGGTGCAAGTTGATGCCGCACAGAACCCCACATGAGGATGATGACCCGTTCAGCTGGAATGGCAATGTCACGTTTGATAGGGAGGGCGGTCTTGTCGTCGAGGATCGGTGGCACTATTAGTATTTTCAGCTGTGTTGTTGATGATAAATTAGTAATTTCTTTAATTTGAATTCTTGTGGAAGAATTTATGCATATGAATGTGATTGGTCGCAGTTTAATACTTAGTAGTTGCTATCTAGGACTGTTGCAGGTTAAACCGCTTAGTCGTTGCTATCTAGGACTGCTGCAGGTTTAATCCCTTAGTTGTTGCTATCTAGGACTGCTGCAGGTATAATCGCTTAGTTGTTGCTATCTAGGACTGCTGCAGGTATAATCGCTTAGCTGTTGCTATCTAGGACTGCTGCAGGTTTAATCACTTAGTTGTTGCTATCTAGGACTGCTGCAGGTATAATCACTTAGTTGTTGCTATCTAGGACTGCTGCAGGTATAATCGCTTAGTTGTTGCTATCTAGGACTGCTGTAGGTTTAATCGCTTAGTTATTGCTATCAAACAAGATGCACCATAGGTTGATTTAAGATAAGTTTTTACCAATTTGCAACATCATTGGGGCTCTTCAATATATAGTCATGATACGCCCAGATTTTTCGTGTGTTATAACTCTCATTTATTTTTGACGTTGGCATATTTCAGCACACTCTGGACCGTTTTATGAGAGTCTCAAAACTCTTTACCGGAGTTTTAATCACATGTTTCATGCTCTCACCAATAACGTTGAGTTTCATTGAAACCGTGTGATTCTCCTTCATCATAGACCTACGTTATAAAAATCGAGCATTGCATATTCTTTTAGTTGAGCTTCTTGTTCTCTGTTTTTGGTATGATTTATGTGGGTGGGGTGCTTCGGGTGGGGGCTATGGTGATGTCGTAGCTCCTTACAGATTTTTTCTTTGTATTCTTCACTTGTAATAATTCCTTATTTATTACCCCCCATTAAACCTTCTTTAGTAATAGTAGGTGGGAAACAATCACTATCTGCAATAGGTAGTAGACTATGAAAATAGTTAGTACTGTAGGCTTGGCCCAAGCACCAGGAATTGTGCTTGGGAAATCCATCTACTACACATGGCATACGTTGTCATGCATTGATCATAAATATTCAAGTGGCCGTTTATTGTGCAAATGAGATCCTGACCAAACTAGGCATTGCAATTAATCGTAAAAATGGGGGGCTTTTAGTGGCGAGCTTTTATAGGCGGTTTACTTATGGGTGCTGGCGAAATGATTAATTTGAGCGCGTCGATATGGCTCTGACTGTTTATTCACTGAATGTAATAGTAAGATATGGTGAGCAGTTAGATATGCTTCTGTGGATGAGTTCCCTTTTGAAAAGTTGTAGCCGAAAGGATAACAACAACGACTACGTGGAAAGAGTCCAACATCATGGCTAAGTACTATCTCTATGTTGGGTCCATTAAAAGCGCTCCAATGCCTCACCCTATCGCCAAAAGGAATAAAAAAATCCTTACTTTATTCATAAAATACTGTTCGGATGAAGATTGAAAGGATAAATTCAATCATAAATTGAATCAGCAACATTTTTTTTTTCCGATAAAATTTTCCATAAAAGCAGTTTTGTACCATGATTTCAATCAATCTTACCCAATAGTTGTTTAGAAACCAATCAAATAGACATGGAGACTTTAAAATTATCAAATAGACACGGAGACTTTTGGCACTTCAAACGGTGTCAACGGCCAGTCGGACCGGGTTCATGGTGGGCTTTAACCGACCCAATTCTTAATTGGATTGAAAAATTAGATCGACCAGCCCATTTAATAAGCGGGCATGGCCGGACTTAAACTGATTAAAATCAGTGTCCTTAGTAAACACAAACGCCATGGGCTATACCAGCCATTTTCCCTTAAGTAGTTGGGTTTGGCCGATTAGTGTTAATTGGCTTGATTCTAGTCGAGCCTAAAAACCAGTCCGCCAACCCTGTTTAATAATCAGGCTGGGGCAAGGCCCAATTATCAATCAGGCCACCACTACAACCAAAACCCAGCCCAAAGTCTTCTGGGCCGGGCCAGCCCAGCCTGTTGACACCCCTACTAAAGATGGGCGCGGCTAAGTAGAAAACAGTCAAGAGGAGCTGAAGATCTTGTGTCTTGCGGCCCGGTACCTCATCAAGCGGTACGTGGGCTATAGGAACTTGAATTTAGGGCTGCCAACGGTTTGAGTCGTGCCACGCAAAAATTTACTTTTGACCAAGCCTATACCCACTCAACCCTACTTTCATATATAAAAGATTGGGCAGGAATCAGATGTTTCATGCCTGACTTGACCCCGACGAGTCAGCCGGGTTGGATAGCACTTGGGGATGAATAAAATAAGGTTAAACCGCGTACTTAATAATCCTCGTACTTAGGAAGTAGGTAAAATTACACTATCCTCGTACTTAATAATCCCCCATATTCATCCCCAAGTGCTTGCGGGTAATCGAAATGAAACACTAGCCTTGCATTTTTACCATTAATTGCAATGCCTAGACTTTTCCTCACATTTTTTCCAAACTCGACGATACCTTAAATTTTAATGCTGCCAAACTATTGTTGAACCCCCACCTGGTCACCATGGTATAAAACGGAGTGCAACTATTTTATTTTTCGGACGTGACCATTTCACCAAGAGTTTGAGTTGAGTGTGTATACCATTAGCTTTCCATTGTATGATGAATAAAACAAAATATTTGAGACGTGTGAATAAATCCAGTGACTGATATGGGAAAACCCTACCAAATTCTTATCGGCCTAAAAATCCATACCACGGTTGTTGGAGGAAGCCTGTATATGAAGATGGTGCCTGTGCTTCCATAGCACCTAAAGTATCACCGTGATAAGATCCATTAACGGCAAGGACCTGTGAGAAAGAAACAAATAAGGAACCACCCCAGTTACCAGATCAAATACCTACATCGGTTAAATGCACACTACTGGTATAAAAGTGAACTTCACTTCTGTCAAACGGCCCATGGTGGTGTTTAAATGATGTTATACCATTATAGTTAAGACTTTTAATCTCACACCATTGAAGTGTGATTATCATGATGCCATGTAGTGACCATATGTGATCAATGTAATTTGTCCAAGTTACAATATTTCATTGGAAAACGTCTCAACCTAAAGAAACATGCCTACAAGTAGAACTTTAATCAGTCATTAAAATTGAAAACAACAATTGCCATTACAGTCTACAGGTAGGATTATTTTAATTTCCCTCAAACACCATATTTCAGCCTGTTGCACTTCAATATATGATCCATTGATGGTGTAAGATCCTTTACACACCATTTTGGTGTTTAAATGACTGTCAGCAGCGTCAAGCCCATAAATATATTACAATATTTCACATGCAAACTATTGACAATTCGATAAAATCGTTAGACTACAAAAATGGGAAAGAAACATTCAAAAGTATTACGCCATTCTATATCGGGAAATAGAAATACGCCATTTTTAACACTGCAAAGTGGGCACGCAAAGGATCATTCCGCAACCTATTTGTCTATGATTCCAGTTGAGAACCGCCAAAGGATCATTCCGCATAGCGTACCGCCATAGGTTGATTCCAGTTTGGGAAGCTCTGCTTCTTCAAAGGCCTGCGTGTATTTAAAAAATATAAATAACCAATCAATTACAATATTACAAAATCAGTAACTATTATTATAAGGTGTTGCCCCATTAAGACCTCAAGATGATGCTAATGCAGTGTACACCACATAATCACTTTATGATTGACTATTCCAGTTAAAGATTAATCAGTGTTCACAAGAATATATTCCTTTGACAGACCATTTGAAGCATGATATTCAGATGAAGCAACATTGTCGGTTCAAAGCATTAGTCTCAACCAAATAATTTATCTTAAATAAAATTTTATATGGAAGCACAATATAGCGGGGCTCAACAATGGGAACCAGGTCCTAACCGTGGGAAGAAGAAGAACCTCTCTCCAATATGAATCGACCCTCTTCTTCCTTATTATAGACCAATTTTTCATGGAAAACTGTAAGTTTGCAGGCGTATGGAACCTCCAAACACAATGCAGAAGATTGCCCTATACAAGATGAGGGAGTGAAATCTGTTGTCTTGATCCACTGATCATCGGGAGTATCCCTAAAGTAATTGAAAGGGTCTTCACGTGGAAGCGTCTTATAAATCCCAGGAGCAGGTTGTACCTAGCAGAGACATAACTGTCAAAAAAGAAAGTTTTATGTTTCTGCATCAAGCAAGAAAACAACCAAAAGATGGCCCATCTTTCATGAAATAATTTTAAGAAGTTAATTACATGCTCCGCTGTCAAAGCTTTAAGTATCAGATTTGAATAATAAATAATAGGCCTCCAGTGACGCGTTAGAATGAATTTTGTAGTCTTGACTATTAAGTATTAAGTCATGCAATTCAAAAGTAACAAATGGCTGAAAGCAGGAAAACTTGAACCAGCTAGGTTTGCAGCCAATATTTTCATCAGAACATAAGTTTTACATGTCTTAAATCTACTAATTGATAGGCAATTCACATGGCATGAGGAAGATAAGATACTTAACCCGGAATTGCCTTAGGTTACTGTTCTCAGGTGTGCATGACACTTATCTTGGCAATTCACATGGCAAGAGGAAGATAAGATACTTAACCAGTAATTGTATACCATTCCAACCTTCCACTGCTTTTAACCGAGGCCTAAGCGATTTGGACTATTAAAAGTTGTTTATATATGGTGCTCAAGATGTATACCTTTATCGGCTTTTTCCCTATGGTTCAATGGCGCCCACAATTATCTCAAATGCCGCTCGTCTCCTGAAGTATATCATATCCGCCTGCATACATAAAATAATGAGAGGGTCATTTACGGAATAAACAGAAACCGCTAAGTACAGTCAAATATTACAAATTAACCTGATTGAATGAATATGTAGCACCACGAGAGGCATAATCGATATATTTGAGGACGAACATCCCACAGTCCCAACCGTTGGTCTGCCTAGGAATGTCCGCAAGACCCGACCATGACCATGACTGCAACTCCAACATGTCATTCCCTAGATGACTCAATATCAAAGGTAGGAAGTCCTTCTATAACAGAGGAAAAAAAGAAACATAGTTAGCCCCATATAACGCATCATAATGGGGAGTTCAATAATATGACCACGCAAAACTTACCAATATAGTAATCTCTTCTTCATACTTTATAAGAGCGTCACACAAAAATGAGTCGAGAACCTCTACCGTCTTATCTTTCACATTGATAATGAACAAGGCCCAATGCTCGGGACTCTCCCTGTGTATGGGCATAAATATCTAAACATAACGACAGGTATGTCTTGTTATGATCAATCACATATGTCAATTACATAAATGAAAAGCACATACAAATGACTTTAAACATATACATTTATATTCTCGACACAAATACATATATAATCCAACTAAACACATTACCTTCTCGACATTAGTAATTCGATACCCAACACGTTCCGGGTCCGAAAATTTCTTTAAGTTGCTACTTATTGTAAGTGTTGGTGGCAACGAACCATCTGATCCCATGGTCATGTTGTACTTTGCGTTCAAGGTGTTATATCCCTTGCTGGTAGTATGCAACAAACCCTGTGCGGACAAAACTAGTGTTAAATGTGATTTTCGTCATAAATAGAATTTTGAAGGGGATCGCGAATACACTTACGAGATACCACGTAGGAAAAAAATGACACTCCATAAATTTATCCTTATATTTCTCCTCTCGTTTCTTCAGTAAAAATAAATAAGCGTCCATAACCTGCTATGCAATCCATATATATGATGACGTATTATATTTCAGTACATTACGGAGTGAGTATTTAGAATTTTCAAATCCTGAAATTAGGTCATTTCAATACCGCTCCTGATAACCACGTTGGAGAACGTAGCGTCTTAAGCTCTGATAGCGGTAGAACTTGCCCCTTGTGATAATGAAAGGCCTTAGTTGAGGTTACTCCATGAGGATTAATCAGGAGGCTGCACATCAAAGATACAACTTTCGCTTAGCATAATAAAATTCATAATGTTTAAAACATACTCAAATAAAGCAAATACACGGCAACTAACTTGTCGTTCGTGTCACTCCAGTACTTCTCGACGAGATAACTTTGTTCCAAGCTCAACTCTAGTTTAGCAGTGTGTTTTTCATACCGCACTTGCTACATGCACATAAAGATAAAATAAAATTTACGATTATTCGATCTTCTTACTTATAAACTACGTACCTCTTTCGCATTTATCTGTTTCTTAGTTGCCCTTCGATTGTTAAATGCTTGGTACGGAGTTCTCAGCAAGTGCGACTTTTTTGACACCCGTTTCCCTAGGCACTCGAGGTTCTTTGACAAATCCATGTTGATGGTGCGTGTGTTATCGTTTCCAGAGTCATCTATGATTGGGCTTGAGCAATAATCTATTGGCACTTCAGCCGCATCACTAGGTAAATTGATTACATCATTCTCGACTTCCGTATTAGTTGCTTTGCTCTCTTTACCATGTTTAGAAAACTCAGCAGTGTGCTGTTTTCTTAACTTGGTTTCATATTTACTGTTAGACCCCTGCTTTAAAATATGACCAGTTTTAGATATCAATTATATTCTATAGACAAAAAAGGGATTTAACTAAGAAAATTAAGTTTGTGATAATACCTTCGGATCGGAAATTGGTATTTCTTCCCTATGTTCTCTTACGCTCTCGGTTAGAGGCGTCGCACGAGTATTGATCCTTGGTCCCTGTTTCATACACAAGTTAGTGGTTTAGCGTGTGAATAGTCATCCGATTAGAAAACATTGTTGATCAACACACGCGATATAATATTGTACTAAATGATCTCCTACTATCATTTGTATCTTGAAGTTAACTTTTTTCTTACCTTCGCCACTTTTTCCTTCGATATTTTTGTATGTTCGTCTTCCTCCTTTACCACTTTCTCTTTCGACGTGATTGATTGCTAATTTATAAAGAAAAATAAGTGATTGGTAACACTCAATTTCAACGAAAACAATTACTAAATCAATAGCCCGATATATTTTTCTTCATTTCCTTACCTTCAACTCGGCATAACCTTTCTCCAAGAATCGGACCCTTTCCTTACAGGATCGGAGCTCTTTCTTTAAACTTCCAACTTGCTTCACCATTAATTCGGCTGTATTGTTTTCTAGTCCTCTGGCATTTAAGGCTTTGCGGATGACAGTGATCCTTGATTCCTCATGTGTGACTTTAATCTCAACTGTCACCTGTGGAAAAATACATCAAAGATATAAACTACTATAAAACAAAACCAAATACAATAAGAATTCTATTTTTGGGTTATAGGCCATCTTACATCGGCACTTCTCAACACACATTCGTATGCTTCGCGTGTGAGCGGTAAAAACGTGGAATACCTCCGATACCTTGGAATCCTCGACTGTAAGGAATGAGGAGCTACAATGGAGATACGTTCAAGCGCCCATACCTGAATTACAAAACGAGCTTCATAAAAAGAGTATGCAAAGATTTTCCCCAACCAATGACTGAAACTACAAAGGGTAAAAGTACCTGAAGAGCGTATGCACAGCCATTCAAATGAGTGTGCTTTTTATATGATTTGAACTTCTTCGAACAGATCTTTAAACCTTTCAACAATTCCTCATATACAATCTTCCCCCATGCAATTTTATTGAATTCCCCAATGTCGTAAACCATGTATACGTATTCTATGTTGACAGTCCGTTGTTTGTTTGGTATTAAAAAGGTCACAAGTAAATACAATAAAGAAAGTCTTCTGAAGTCATCAAGGTTTTCTAAGGAATTTAAATTCTTGAGAATATTCTCAATTTCGCTCCTCATAATTTCTTTCTTCATACCAAAATAGTTACTACAGAATAATTTAACTTCATCTTCGCCGACTTTCTTATCAACTTTACTAGGCCTACCAACAACATCTAGGCCAGTAATCACGGCCATTTCGTACATATGAAAACGTATGCGCTTACCGCCTATTACAAACCATTCGTTTACAAAATCAAACTTCTCGATCAAAAGATAAATCAGACTACAACATGTGCGTACATTGGCGAGCTCGAGAAGGGGTCCAAAGGATGTTGGCATAAGGGCTTCCTTCTCAAAATTTTGGAGAGAAGAAATAAAATGGTTGACTCTGCTTGGACTACATGCATTATATTCCTGAACATGTTCATTAAAAGACATAAATGTGAGAACTGCTAGAGTAAGTATACTAGGCGCAATAAATTACCAACATAATATATGAACATACCATTTTCTTTGACATACGGATCGAACAATGTATCCTACCAATAAATTGTAGCTTCTATCGTTGCTACCTACTGCCTTAAAAAACTAAGGAATCATCTTTGACAACCTGTGTTAAAACATTGAACACGAAATAAAGGCATGGGTCATTAATTAAGAATCGAGTGACAACAAGTACCAATGACAAAAATAAAAGAGTCAATTTTTTTTACTAATTTTTATCTCGCTAATTGGGTTTTTTGAGTAAGTCCACATCGTTATACACAAACATTTACAACGTAGAAAACCAAAATAAATAAATAGTTCAGCTGACGTAGCAAATTTTATTCTTCCAAGTAGTATTCATTTAAAATCCAAACCAAATCAGTAAAGGGACTCAATGCTCTGAATTATGTACATCTAAATATTGCTTAGACAAAAAGAAAAGCATCAAAATCACCAATGAAAACTATTCAATCCACATCGACTAGCCCCCATACCGGGCAGTCCAACTGCCTGATGTGATTGAATAGCAAAACTAAGATCTGGCATTGTAACAGACCTGAGGGCAGCAATAGATCGGGCCAGCTGATCGATTTAGAATGTAACCCTTGCAAGTGCACAAGATCTATTGCAGTATGGCAAGAACAGGGGTGTCGAACCCACAGGGAAACGTGAATTTTTAATTAATTCTTTTAGAGATTTTAAAAACGTCCCTAAGGAAGTACCAAAGGGCAGATTCAATTTTACCAAAAACTTAACACACTTTTCCTAAATGCAGAAAAATAAATTAATCTAAACAATTAATTACTGATAAATCTACGAACAATATTAAAATGAGATCAAGGAATATGCTACCCCAGATTCGTACCCCTTTTCTATCATTAAAACTCACAGTTTCATTAAATCATCATTCACACCATCATTCATCTAGAAAAATGACTTGAAATAAAATATGATCATCAATCCGGCATACCCTATCTAAAAACAATGACTCATTTAACATTGCGGTATGAGTCATATAAAAGCATAGCGTATCTCATGATATTTAGATAACGACAATCACTAAATCGCTCTCTGATCAGATCGGCTGCAGGTCCAGATCTAGCGATTACGGCCGTTGATACGCGCAATCAACGGTCATAACAAAGCATTCAAAATATTTTCAATCACACAAACTTTGAGCAAAACGATTCCATGATAACAATAATAGACTGCGGTATTAATCATAAACATGGGTACTTATCTGGGGATCGCATCTTCCCCGATCTACTGATTTAGCCGCTCATCTTTGGTGTTTGATCTCCTTTTTCTTTCAAAGTCATTCCTCTTTTATTTCTTCCAAAAGATATTTGCAATTGTTTTTCCTAAATACAATCTATGAATTTCTCAGAGAAAAATAATGCAAATCCTAGGTACAATCTACCCTGAATAAACCCTAGAAGAAGGAGAGAAGAAGACTTGAAAAGATGAAGAAAATATTCCCCCAAAGTGAAGAGCCCTAAAAACTAAAAATAAAGAATGAATAATATTCTAATTGCAAAAATCCCCTTAAGAAACTCGTGGCTTCCCTTTTTATAATAGCCTAACCCTAATACCTCTCTCGATTGACATCTAAGAGTAATTTTCGTGAATTCCCGCCTAGCTTTGCATCAGATACTGCCTCGGTATTTTGCTCATAATTTTCTGTACCGAACTCGGATTGAGGTGATTCTTGAAGCGTTGGAAAGCTGACGACGAGCTCTACAACTTTTATGTTTTAGCCATTTCCTGAATCTGACGTCTTGAAGGTCCAAATGGAGCTGCAAGTCGCACTAAGTTCTCAATGACCCAAAATAGCAGTGTTTTGACATTATTTTCGGGATTCTTGGGCTGTTTTAGAAACTTGGGTATTTACGAAACACTTCAAATCTAGCAAATCTCATCGATAGCCTTCATCGGACGGCTAAATATAGGTATTTAGGGTGAAATATCATCATATTTCACTACTCATCACACCCCAAACCTACACTTTGCTAGTCCTCGAGCAAAGAGAATGATAAATATAAAGCAAATCAAACTAACATCCTAAAATTTAAATGCCACTTTCAGAGGGAACACGATTGCACTTAGCATGTGCAACAAGCCTTTAAACCCTAGGTGATCCCTAGTGGAGGAGTTGTGTCTCTGAGGGTTTGCGGTGAAGTTACCCTACAAACTTCCAAAAATTTCAAACCATCGGTAAAATTTAATTTTCAAAACATGATTTTTTTTATAACATATGTACTATTCAAAAACAAAATCATTAATTGCTTCGATATGTGAATCATCAATCTCAAATATTAAAGTCATGTCAATCATGCTAGTATCCATTCAAATTAATTTAATGCTCAAATTGTTAGATAACTCATTCATTCATGCCTAAACGTGAAGTGTGTGCATACCAAAACCAAGATTCATCCATCTCAGAACTAGTCCAAACAGAAAACCATCGGATCTGTTGTCTCGACTCAATCCTCACTTTAGGTATACTCTCAAAATAAAATCACTTCGATGATGGGTAAGTTTTCGCACACATGTGAGAGATCAATACAAAACAAATAAAAATGTCTCACATGATAAATGAAACACGATGCCAATCAATGAACAAAAATAAATCTCATATATCCTAAGCATGTCATATCAAGTGTCATAAGTATTATATATTAACTCTCCACAAGACAGTTACCAATGCAAGATCGGATCATGAAGGTCTTTTGTAGGGTTGTAATGGGGCTCAGGTAAGGGTAAGAAAGAAAGGGAATTGTGATTCAAAATTTCTGAGAAATTGGAAAAGGAACTAACTTCTGATTTTTTTTTTTTTTATTTTTATTTCTCTTCTTTTCTTTTTTTTTCTTTTCTAATTTCTCACCATTTTTTTTTCTTTTCAATATTTTTCTTTTCTCATTCTTTCTTCTCTTTTGAATTTCCTTTTCTTGAAGCACCTCATTTTCATTCCTTTTTTTTTTTTCTTTTTTCCTCTTCTCTCCCCTTTTTTTCTTTTTATATTTGTCATACACTCTCAGTAAACACCATAACTCATTATCTCTCCACTTACTCTCTTTTCGCTCATTTTCATCCCTCGTTCCTAATTTCTCATAAATAAGAAGGGTAAAGCTAAATTTTCAGAAATTGTGAAGGATTGAAGGTTAACGTGGCTTATCAAAGAATGTATAAGGGTAAATTTTTCTATAGGCTCAAAGGGGTGCTAAAAGGATCAAGCAATATGAGGTGGGGCATTTTAAGGAGCAAGGAGGCAAAGATGGCCTTCAATCATTTCCTTAAAAGATGGTAACCTTGCCTATTTGTCTTGAGTAGATATACAGTACGTTCTAACACAATAATATGAATTTGATATCATGCAAAGTCACAAGCCAAAATAAAATGTATGAGATTATGCAAAATAATTCGTATTCAAAGAAAACTCCGAGTTTATATATTCACTCATCAATGACGGGAAATTAGCTCTAAAGCTTACTGGGTTTAGTCTCCACTAAGAACCTAAGATTCAACGTTCAAAATAGTTCATCGATTTCTAAGTCTTAGCTTGGTATAAGTGCAAAAATTCTAAGCACGAATTTCAGAGTCATCCACAAATTATCACATTAAGCTTCATCATCCTAGATACAAGTATTCAAAATATGACATCAATATTCTCAAAATTAAATTCACATGTATCATCAACTAAAGTTTGAAAACTATTGCAAAGTAAATCATGTATGATGGTTCCAAATAAATAAATTTTTTTTTTTTTTTTTTTTTTTCAAAGAAAATCAAAAATAAGTGATGAAAGATAGATAACCATACATAGCCCCAACCCTTAAAGTGACAATGTCCTACTTATTTGAAATAAGTAGGCACCCCCAAACCTCTTGAAAAGTACCTCACACAAAGATCAGGTGCAGAGAATATGGGCATCAAATTAGAACATGACCAAAAATAGATTGAAGGTAATGTGGCTACACTAATTTGGAAATTAAAAATAACCTAAACTAAACTAAAACTAATCTTCTAGAACTAAACATACGAAAGAAAGATAAATCCTAAATCCTAAACTAAACTGTGTCCAACTCCTAAATAAAACACACAGGTTGCCTCCCGAAGCCGAGTTTAAGTGTCATGACTCAACCTCTTCATTGATCAAGAATCGGATCACTAAGGTGCATCGCCTCAATCTTAAAGCTGGGTCATCGGCTCAAACATTGGTTTGAGTCTTTGCCCATTCACTTTGAAAACTCGATTGTCACTGAAGGCTTTGAATTTCAATTGCGCTCACTAATGGAAACAACACAAGCAGGCCTTCCATCTAGATTTCAATTTCGGGATGAAGCTTAAGTCGAATTGAATAACCAAACTTTTGGCCAACATGAAACTCCTTAGAAATTAATTGATCGTGCAACTTTTGTACCTTTCCTTGTACATCTTTGAATTTTCATACGCATTAGCGTAACTCTTCTAATTCACTCAAGCTGTAACCTTGATTGACCTGTGCTTGCATATGTCGCTTTGATCGCCTGGAATGCCTTATGCTCCAATTCGACAGAAGATGACATGCCTTCCGTAGACAATTTCAAGGGAGACATTCCGACGGTGTCTTGAATGCGAGACGATAGGCCCACAAAGCATCGATAGCCGGTTTGACCAATCTCTTCTATCCGGTCGCACTGCCTTTTCTAGAATTCGCTTGATTTCCGGTTAGACACTTCCACGACCACTAGTCTGGATGGATGCAGTAGCGACTTTGTGAGTGACGTCGCATTTCTTCATTAAAGTGGCAAAATGGCTATTGCAAAAATGTGAACCGCCATCACCGATGATTGCTCTTGGGATCCCGAATCGGTTAAACACATGTTCTCGTAAATTTGACCACAACCTTGTGATCATTTGATCGGGTTGCCACAGCTTCAATCCATTTGGAGACATAGTCAATACCACTTAATATATGAATACCCAAAGGATGGTGGAAAAGGACCCATAAAGTCAATCCCCAAACATCGAAAATTTCAACAATCGAATTGGATTAAGGCATCATATTTCGTCAGTGAAATATTGCCAAGTCATTGACACCGCTGGCATTCCTTGTAGTATTGAGCGTCCACGAAGATTGAGGCCAGAGAATCCGCTTTGAAGGATTTTCATGCGGTCTTCGTTCCTAAATGGCCTCCACAGCCCCAAAGATGGCAAAAATTTAGGACGCTTAGTTGCTCGCCTTCAGCACGATCTCCTAATGATCTGATCCGAGCAGAATTTAAACAAATATGGTTCATCCCAGAAATAGTATTTTATTTGGGAGAAAAAGAGATTCTTATCATTCTTACCCCACTCAGTGGGAATTCTGCCAGTGACCAGATAATTCACGATGTTAGCAAACCACGGAACTTTTGCACCAGCTACATCAATTGCCATCAAATGTTCATCCGGAAATGAGGCACGATGGTCTCGTGTATAGATGATTCTTGTGAATTCTAGATGATGATCACCACAACGCTCAACCCCTTTTATCTTTAATCTCAAAGTTGAATTTCGAGAAGGTGATCCAACGGATCGCCTTTGGTTTCGCATCCTTCTTTGCTAAAAGATATTTCAAAGCAGTGGTCCTAAAAGACCACTATTTTCGATCCAAGCAAATAGGAACGGAATTTGTCCGAGCATACACCACCTAATAATTCCTTCTTGGTGGTGGTGTAATTCAAGGGCATCAATTAATGTCTCATAGCATAATAAATTACGTGAGGTAATTTATTCACCCTTTGCCCTAAGACATTCGATCGCATAATCGATGCATCACACATGAGTTCGAATGGTAAAAGAATAATCCCGTGGGTTGGATTATTGGGTATTTGTGATAAGAGTTCACGCAATTTTAGGAATGCCTTTATGCAATCCTCATCAAAATCAAAAGGAACATCTAAGAAAAGTGCACAATGGTTTAGCCACCTTGCTAAAATCCTTAATGAATCTTCTATAAAATCTAGCATGCCCCAAAAATGATCGAATTTGTCGAACACTTTTAGGAGGTGGTAAATTTGCAATTAAGTCGACCTTCGCCTTATCAACTTCAATTCCTTTCGTTGAAACAATATGCCCCAACACAATTCCTTGTTGAACCATAAAATGGCTCTTTTCCCAGAACAAGTTTGGAATCTACACAACGCTTGCAACACCGTGAAAGATGATTCAAACAAGAATCAAATGTTTTTCCAAACCGAGAAGTCGTCCCATGAAGACTTCGATGAATTTGTCGATCATGTCCGAGAATATGGCCAACATACATCGTTGAAGCGTGGCGGAGCATTACATAAGTCGAATGGCATCCTTCGATATGCAAACGTACCATATGGACACGTGAATGTTGTCTTCTCTTGATCACCGAAAACGGGCACTTGATTGTATCCCGAATAACCATCAAGAAAGCAATAAAACTCTTGCCTAACTTCTCAAGAATTTGATCAATGAACGGAAGGAAAATGATCTTTCCGGTGGTCGTGTTCAATTTTCGATAATCAATGCACACACGCCATCCAGAGTTTCACGAGTGGGCACCAATTCTCCCTCCGTAGTTTCTTTCAAATTCCGGACTTTTAACGATTTGTAATCGGACTAACCCATTCACTATCGGAGATCGGATAGATGATTCCAAAGATCGAGGAGTTTAATGATTTCCTTTAAACGACTTCTTGCATGTTCGGATTAAGTCGCCTGTGGTTCCCTCGATGGTTTACTCTCATCCTCCGGATGTATTTTATGCATACATACCGATGGGTCAATCCCCTTGAGATCGCCTAAGGTCCATCCGATGGCCTCCTTGTGCTCTTTCGACCTTCAACAAATCATTCTCTTGTTCTTCCGATAATGTGGATGAAATTAAATTATTTCGAAGTGTTTCTCGAGGTCCCGTAAAAGTATATTTGAGGGACTTAGCAATTGTTTCAATTCCACTTGGTGGTCGCTCAATTGATGGAGTCAAGACATCCTTTACCTCAAGAGGGTAGTGGTTCTACCTTAGTCACAACTTCACATAAGTTATCATCTTGACATGATGAATTTGACTTTTCTCTTCGATCGCTTCCTTTCAAGCCCTTTGTCCTCATAGATGGCTAACAAAGCGATGTCAAATTCCTCTTTGGTGAGCATTGATGGTAATGCTTCATCCACCACTTCTCCATCGATCGATGTAAAAACATTCGACCTCATCCTCATTAGGAAATGGTTCATCGCATGGAATATAGTTAAGCGACTTTCATGTTTCCAAAAGAAACATCCATGACTCCGTCGACAATTAATGCAAGCGTTGGCGATGGCGAGAAAGCGGGCGTCCAAGAATAATTGAGACTTGATTGATTGATTTCGCAGTGGTTCCATGTCTAAGACAACGAAGTCCACCGAAAGACAAACTTGTCTATTCCAACCAAAACATCCTCGATTACACCCTCGGTCTTCTTTGATCTATCTCGCGGTTGGAGTGTGACCGTGGGTTTCTATTCACCCAATCCGAGTTTCTCGTACATTGAGTATGGGATCAGATTATCACTTGCTCCCAAATCCATTACCGCCATTCCAAATGGTTGCCCACCATTGACACATGGAACAGCTGGGACTCCAGGGTCTTTCAGTTTCTGTGGGGTTTCCAATCGCAATATCGAACTGACTTGATTTGTTAGGAACACTTTCTTTGAAACGTGAGTACGTGCCTTTCTCTTCCGAGTGCACAAATCTTTGAAAAACTTGGCGTACTCAGGAACTTGTTTGATTGTTTCAAGTAATGGAAGATTTATCTTTACTTGCTTGAATGGTTTGAAAATTTCTTCCATTTTGTGGTCCCTTTCCCATTCTAGATGGAGGAGTTAGGCATTGAGGAATGGTGCCTTTGGGACATAAGGTGCGATTCCTTTTCCGATTCTTTTTCCCGTCCTTGTTGGACGGTTGAAGGAAACTCTTCCTCTATTACTTTTTCTTTTCCTTTCTCTCTTCCTTGCTCTTGCACTTTTCTTATCTCTGGCTCTTTGTCTCTTTCTTTCTCTTTTCCTTTTCCTTTCTCCTTTCTTTTCTCTGATTCTTTTTCCTCTACTGCTTCTCTTTCTTCATCAGCTTCTACAGGCATTTCCACTTGATTATCAACCTCTCGTCCACTTCTCAAATGTGACTTTCAACCTTGACTATTCGATGGTCTGCTTGAGATGGTGCTTGGCCTCGAGGATTATTGATGGGTTGGTCAGAGCCTACCTTCCTCTCGACTAGTTGATTGGCCAATTGGTGACTTGGTCCATTATCATCTGCTTTGAAAAGATTGCATGCGCATAAGCTTTTCTTCCGGTCGAATCTTTCAATCTTGGCATGAGATTGATTAAGATTCGATTGAAATTCGATTTTTGTGAGTCGAATTTGGATGACAATACTGAACGATTCTGTTGGAAATTGGAATTCTGTTGGAAATTTGAATTCTGCTGGATATTGTGTTGTGGACGAAAATTTGGTTGAAAATTGGGTTGAAAAGGTTGTGGTCCACCCAGTGTGAAGGCTCTATGATGCGGGTTTACCTGGGCAGTTTGGTTCGATTCACCCCATCCTAAGTTGGGGTGATTTTTCCATTCCGGATTGTAGGTATTGAGTACATGTTTCTACCCGGATAAGATTGAGTCACATTTACGCTCTTGAGGATTAGGTTCATCGGGGAAGAATGACAAGGTAGTAGGGCACTCATTAGCCATATGACTGGGTGGTCACAAATTGAACACTGTGGGGGGTGATAGAGCTTTAGCTTGCTTGGTAGCTAACAACATGTTCATCTGTTTGAATGACATGTCAACCTTTGTTGAGAGATCTCGAGGCATTATTGTTGACATCATTACAATCCGTCTTTTGTCAACACATGAGATTTAGGTGCGAGTTCAAGTTGGTTCATGTGTCTCACTTTGTATCGAAGTTTGATATAACTTTTCAAACAATGCCCACAATTCACCGACTTCTTCGTGGCACAAGATCCACCACAAGATGCATCAACCATGCGTCTCTCTTGAGGAATCATCCATTGTAAAACTTTGGACTTGTTGCCACCTTGGAACTTGATGATTTGGGCAACTTCGATCAATTCCTTAAAAGCGTTCCCAACATTCATGGAATGTTTACGTAGGTTGTTGGGAAAAGAATGGATCTTCTGACGCAATTCAATGGCCTTAGTCATGGGAAAATATTTTTTAAGGAACTGACGATGCAGCTCTGCCCAACTCTGAATAGATTGTGGTTCTAAGGAATAGAACCATGTTTTTGCCTTATCTCTTAAAGAGAACGGAAAGAGTCGGAGCTTCGCTATCTCATCAGTGACATTGTGGACTCTGAACATTTTGCATACCCCAGTGAATTCATTTAAGTGAACGTGCGGATTTTCATTTGCTAACCCATGGAAAATTGGTAGCATTTGAATCATTGCTGATTTGAATTCATAGTGGTTCCCTAGAATGGGAGCATGCATAATACATTCCTGATCCTCGTAAAAACCAGGATCGTTATAATACTCCAGTGTTCTAGGGCCCTCATCAAAATTATTGTTCCTATTATTTCCATTATTGACATTCCCATTGTTGTTATTCTCATCTCTCTCTTGCCTTTGATGCGCCATGGTCTCGGTTGTTGATATTGATTCC
The DNA here is from genome assembly GCA_021018995.1 of Chloranthus sessilifolius. Classification (NCBI taxonomy): domain Eukaryota; kingdom Viridiplantae; phylum Streptophyta; class Magnoliopsida; order Chloranthales; family Chloranthaceae; genus Chloranthus; species Chloranthus sessilifolius. The sequence goes on along the minus strand of CM037597.1, from coordinate 21,950,712 downwards.
TCTGGACTCTTGATTCTCTCTACAAGCTCTTTCGATCTCAAGATTAAGCAGTAGAGATGTGGGTGATGAGAACGAGTAAAGCTCATACACCAACACTCACAAACAGGGTTGAAGAATCCACAACAAACCCACAAAATTCTGCTTCAAACGATTTAAACAAAGATGATAAACAGTAGCCAATATTAGCAGGAAAGATTTCTTCTTTTTTTTTTTTTAATTAAAATTAAAATTAAAATTCGAATTTAAATTAATTAATTAATTAATTTTTTTTTTTTTTTTTAAATTCAAATTAAAATTAAAATTCGAATTTAAATTAATTAAATTTTTTTTTTTTAAAAAAAAAAAAAAATTAAATTCGAAAATTAAAATTAAAATTGAAAATCCTATAAAATCTTTCCTAAAAGAGAAAAATAAGGAGAAGAATGAAAGATTCCTAAAAATCCTAAAACAAAAGTCCCATAAAAGTTAATGACTAAATTTAGAAAATCCTAAAAATATCTAAAAGAGGAAAATAAGGAAAAAGAGTCCTACCAAATCTAAAATAAGAAGTTCTAAAAATCTCTACTTCCTAAATTTCCTAAGGAAGGTATCCTAAAAATCTAAACTTCCTAAAAAGACTCCACAAAATCTTATCAAAGAGAGAAAAATAAGGGAAATAATTTTTTTTTTTTTTTTTAAACACTCAAAACAGAAAAATCCCTATCCGAATTAATCAAAATTTCACCGATTTCCCGGCGCTCGATTTAGAATGTAACCTTGCAAGTGCACAAGATCTATCATGATGGCAAGAGTGTCGAACCCACATTTTAATTAATTCTTTTAGAGATTTTAAAAGCGTCCCTAAGGAAGTACCAAAGGCGATTCAATTTTACCAAAACTTAACACACTTTTCCTAAATGCAGAAAAATAAATTAATCTAAACAATTAATTACTGATAAATCTACGAACAATATTAAAATGAGATCAAGGAATATGCTATACCAGATTCTTACCTCTTTTCTATCATTAAAACTCACAGTTTCATTAAATCATCATTCACACCATCATTCATCTAGAAAAATGACTTGAAATAAAATATGATCATCAATCCGGCATACCCTATCTAAAAACAATGACTCAGCCTAACATTGCGGTATGAGTCATGTAAAAAGCATAGCGTATCTCATGATATTTAGATAACGACAATCAGCACATAATGCTTCATGACTAGATCGACTGCGGGTCCAGGATCTAGCGATTACGGCCGTTAATCTGGCGCAATCAACGGTCATAACAAAGCATTCAAAATATTTTCAATCACACAAACTTTGAGCGATTCCATGATAACAATAATAGTGCGGTATTAATCATAAACATGGGTACTTATCTGGGATCGCATCTTCCCGATTCTTGATTTAGCATCTTTGGTGTTTGATCTCCTTTTTCTTTCAAAGTCATTCCTCTTTTATTTCTTCCAAAGATATTTGCAATTATTTTCTAAATACAATCTATGAATTTCTCGGAGAAAATAATGCAAATCCTGAAATAATCTACCCTGAATAAACCCTAGAAGAAGGAGAGAAGAAGACTTGAAAAGATGAAGAAAATATTCCCCCAAAGTGAAGAGCCCTAAAAACTAAAAATAAAGAATGAATAATATTCTAATTGCAAAAATCTCCTTCAGAAACTCGTGGCTTCCCTTTTTATAATAGCCTAACCCTAATACCTCTCTCGATTGACATCTAAGAGTAATTTTCGTGAATTCCCGCCTAGCTTTGCATCAGATACTGCCTCGGTATTTTGCTCATAAGTTTCTGTACCGAACTTGGATTGAGGTGATTCTTGAAGCGTTGGAAAGCTGACGACGAGCTCTACAACTTTTATGTTTTAGCCATTTCCTGAATCTGACGTCTTGAAGGTCCAAATTGAGCTGCAAGTCGCACTAAGTTCTCAATGACCCAAAATAGCAGTGTTTTGACATTATTTTCGGGATTCTTGGGCTGTTTTAGAAACTTGGACTGTATTTACCTGAAACACTTCAAATCTAGCAAATCTCATCAGATAGCCTTCATCGGACGGCTAAATATAGGTATTTAGGGGTGAAATATCATCATATTTCACTACTCATCACCAGCCTACAAACAATAGTCCGCGCAAAGGGTTTATGGCCCGAATATTTATTGGGCCTGGCTAAGGAGGTTCGGTATCTAGGCCAGATTCGGTATCTAGGAAGAAGAAGAATAGAATAAAGAGATGTGTGTCTAAACACTCGTAAATTGATTAAACCATAAAAACTCGTAAATTGATTAAACCAAATAAAACATTAAAAATGATTAAACATTTTAACTGACATTAAAAATAGACACTAAAATGATGTGTGTCTAGGTAACATAGGTGATGTGCATAGATATTTGTTTAGTGCTAAATTGTATCTAAAGAGAAAAGAATAAAGGTTCAATGGTTTTCACTCGAATACCAACTCCCATGAGAAAAGACTTTCCCTACTGCAAATACCCATGTGGCATTCGATTTGCATTTTGTCACATACTTATTCAAATCTTCCAAGAAAGCAGTTGATGGCCATGATGTAAAGACCCTTGGTGCTAAAGATTGACGAGAAAGTGATCACCATCATCGGAATTAAGATAGTCAAAGGCCATCATCTGATTTCAATGGTTAAAGACGTCAAATCAGATGATAAAGATAGTTTTTCGTCCTAATCATTTGCACCAAAATTCTTTACATCATGGTCTCGGTGTTTCAAGAGGTAGAGCTCTCAAAATACCAAGTCTTCTTTTCAAACTATATGTGCAACGGTATAAAACACGCATGCAATTAGTTTCTCCCTTGTTATTTACTATTATTCATGTACATCAGTCACGAGTTTTGGGGAGCAAGTTAGCATACAACAGAATACATCAGCCCACAGTAAGTCAGCTGACCCAGATTACATAGCAAGAAGACATCTGTAAGTAACCATAACTATTTTTATCATTAATCTCAATCAGCCCACAGTTGTCCACTGGCCACAGACCACAGTGCACAAAAATATCAATAATTATGGTTATTATTGTTAATAAGGTTAGGTCCAACTGGTTGAAATCTGATTTCGTGTTCAGCCACATATTCAACCATTGGAAATGAGAGAATCTTTGACTACAGGTCATCCTCTAAAGAGTGGAAGTTAAGATTCTCTCATAACCAATGGCTGCAGATTTGATTAAGATACAAAATGAGGTTCAACATGATGGACCTGACCATTTCCCCCAATAACTATTTATAGTGTATGGTAGTGATGTCGTACTTAACAATGGCATTCAAGGCGGTCAATTTTTAAATGAAATAGAGAATTGTTAAGGCATTGACTTATCGATATCTCTTAGTAAAGTGTCTCCATTAGATTATATCATGTTTCCTTTGGTTGCCTTGCAACTTCCGCTTTTTTAGGTTCTTGGAATAATAATATATTGCTACATATCTTTGCAACATGATATAATCTAGGAATAATAATAATATATTGCTAGTCACTAGGTCTTCAACAAAAGCAAAATCAAATTTGCTCAAGCAATTTCCTACACCGACATAATATCTTCAAACGACACCACTTTCCTACATATCGATTATGTTACGCCTTACAAACATTGTGACTGACGCCAAATGAACAACATCTATACCTTCCTTTTGATGTGCCACAATCACATTGGGAACCCGCCATAGTTGAGTATGGTTTGTTATGGTAGGAATATAAGGTGATCTCTGTAAGAACATTAAAAGGTTAGGCAAAGTTATTCATCAATCAAAACTAACCGGCGGTGAGCAGATTTCACTTTGGATTTTTTCATCAAGTGCATCATATGGTGGGAAGGATCGATATAAAGATTTGGTAGGTTGAGGATTGCATTAGAAAAACATCTCTATCGTCGAATCAAAGCAATCAAATGACTTTACAATGAGCATCTAAGCAGGTTAAATTTACATGGTAACCTTTTATTTTAAAGGCGTTTAACCGATTTTAATCACACAGAGATGCTTTTTTCCGGTGCAATCTTCCACCCACCAGACCTTTAAATTGAGTCATTTGCATCACATGGCACAGTTGATGAAAAATCGTGCCACATGTACCCAATCAGCGACACGTTCCAATCTCTATACCAGCTCAATAAAGAATTGCTAAATGAGCTTAACATGTTGCCCATTATGTAGAAAATGGAATCCACCTCATTAGAATATATCAAATTTAAAAAAAAAAAAAAAGGCATGTACTTACTATGTATTTATCTCCGCAGCTCTTGATGCATTGTGGATCACCGCACCTACATAATAGGGGCATTTGTAGATTAGCGGAAACTAGCACTAGCTGGTAATTTTTTGTACTGTAAGTAGCAATGCACACAGTTACGTATAAATAAATATAATAAATAAGAGATTCTGGTTCCAATAGGGGGCAAACCCAATGTCTGACTTAAGTTAAGGAAAATGACCTCATGTAATGGGATTAGATATGGTGGCTATTATGTGCGTGAATTGAGCGCAAAAGAGCACACAATTTCCATATCGGATATTGGAAATGTCTATGGTGAGTTTCCTACCAATATATGATTTAAATAAACCTAATGGTGTCAGCGTGCGGGCTAGCCACGAACTGAGTTAAAGGTTACGGTCTAGAGGAAGAGGCTCGGCTTGGATTTCGTGTTTGATTAATAATCAAACTAGACATGGCGCACTTTTATATGTTATCATTTCAAGCCCACCAAGCTACATCTGATTAAAACCAAGCCATTTCAAGCCCATACCAAACCCAGCCTGGCCCATTGGCAGCCCTAAACAACCTATATCTACCCACAATTAGCATGCACACCTACAAGTAAAGGCTGTCCAATCTATGGGCAATCTATTCAATGATGGGCTAGACTTCTATTGGCCAATAATAAATTGGGGGAATGACTATAGAAAATCATATTTTCATCAGACTACTAAATTAGAGAGAGAGAGAGAGAGAGCTAGACACATATAGAGGTTCCATAACCATTCCCATCCAAAACCAGGTTATTTATAGATAAAACATTCTTCCCAAACCATAAAAACATATTCTAATCCATCTAGTAATGAATTTTCATGATGAAATTCAAGTAACTCCGAACTTTTAACAAAAATAGAGACATCCTAGGCCTAATATTCCAAAACTGGTCTGCATTTGTTTTTGCATTGCAAGCCAATGAATGACAAGGAGCTAATGATGAACACTAGGCTCCCCTCATTTTTGCATTGCAAACCAATGAATAGAAACTGGGCTCCCCTATTTTTTGGCATTAAAACCTGCATTTGCTGCTATGAACACAACCATGAACCAACATCCCATGGGGTTAGCATCCAATCCCATTAAGCAATACAACTTCAAGTCGGCCTAGATAAAAAATTGGGGGCATGAAGAAATAAAGGCCTAGAATGATGCACATAGATTTGAGAAAAAACAAATAGATAAACCTTATGCCCAACACCAGAGTGATATCCATTTGCAAGCATGGAATTTACAAAATGAAAAAAGCAGTGAAAAAGGAATTGACACCAACACCAAACCACTATCTAAGACCAGAAATGGAGAAGATTAGGTGCCAACCAACATCGGAAAAACTCCGGAATCTAATGAGAAGTGAGGACCACTAGTAAAAGTCTAGGATATGAAGAGAGAAGTCATTTCTAGCAATGTTATTTGGGCCCTCATACACTATCATAACAGCAAATAACCTGAGACTTCAAAGAAGGTTTTAGAAAAAAGTTAAAACTTAATAAGAGCATTTCACCTTAACAACATCCCCCAAGATAGCATCGATATAACTTATTGGAACTGTTGAACAGAAGTTTATACCTTCTCTTTTAATATCTGAAAGTTCCTCAACATCAAGGTAGACATAAAGATCCCCTGGAGGCCCCCTGCCTGAAAGAGAAAGTGCAGGTTTACTACCAGTGTATGGTAGTAAAGTGTCTCCATTAGATTATATCATGTTTCCTTTGGTTGCCTTGCAATATATCATCAAAAGGAAGGTATAGATTATACAGGTAGGTTGCGGAATAATTGGGGCATGCTATTCGGTGGCGTTACATCAACCGACAATACGAGTTGGGCAATTCAGCTATTCAACATGTAACCTATTGTTGAACAAGTGTTTCTTACTCCAAGCCCAAGGTCAAATGCTGTATCGGTCAATTTTTTATTTCTTTTGAAAAAAAGTAAACAAAATTGAAAAAACGGTTGGTATCGACAAGACGGCCAATACCAAGACAAGATACGATACTAACCCGACGATCCGATATTGATATCGCTCGATACCTATATCGCATTGGTTCTCAACGAAACCGATGACGTATTGCCGATACCTATCATCGGGATCGGCCGAGTTTTGATGCCATGGTGTGAAGGTTTGTGTTTGTATGTATGTGTGTGTGAAGGATAAGTTCAAAATGTATCCTGATCATACTGGACATGTAGTACCTATTTACATTGAACTGGACCATCCATGTGGTAGATCACATATATGGTCTGCACGTAAAAAATTGATATCCTAAACACCCAATTAAGAGTTCTCATTAAATCGGTTGAAAATAAAAGTAGTTTCTTTTTCAAAAAGTTAAAATCATTCAATCTAGGTGATCTGGACTCTAGACTCCAGATTCATGGTTGTGTTGGTAAGAACACTTAAGGGTAGGTTTGTAATTATGAGGAGGTCGTGGGGATTCTCAAGAGGAGGGGGGGAGAGGAATTAATAAAATAATATTATGAACAGTAAATGGCTCAGTAAAGAGCTTGTTATATATATATATATACATCACTGTAACAATGGTAATGAAGACCAAGACCAAAACAGAATGCTTCGAATTTGCCTACCTAAATCGCCTTTAAGTTTACCTTGATTAGAACATGCGATTTGAGATCGATTGCGTGCTAAAATATCTTAGGCCTCGTAGCAGCCTGGCAACCTCTGTTGTGTGCGATTCTTCTTCCCACCAGTTAATGACTCATATGAATTAAACTCCCATCACACCTTGAGAGAATCACACTCCTGAGTAAAAAACAGATATCAACAAACACTCTAAAAATTAAGCTCCCATCACCTGTCAGCTTCAACTTTGCCATCCCAATGTTTCTGTTTCTATTTGTTTCTCCACACAATCTCTATTTGTGCCACGTCCAACTAACATCTCCTTGGATCATCTGCTTGAATTAATAAGGGATCTATTGACGAGCCCATCAAGCAAGATGAATCCCAATTATCATCACCAAAGATTGAAAAAGAGGATGCCTTATGACCGAAGATTTGATCGTTTTTCTTCTGAAGTGCTCCAAATTTAACCAAGCTAGCAAATATGCTGTAAAATGTGGTCCTACTTTTTGTGAGGAAATGTTTTCTGCTTTGATGCTACTTGTTTTGTAACTGCCAAGTGCCAATGACAAAGATCTCATCGGCAGCAAAGTTGTCATCCATGGGCTATTATTTAGCATTCAAAAGCACATTTCTCAACACCTCATCAATCCTAGTGGGATTAGTCGATCGGAAGAGTTTGGAGTAATGCATTAACAGCACCCTTTCAATATCAATTTTCTTTGTTTTCCATAGCCCCTCTTCATCAAGAAGTCCCTCGATCCGGTTCACCTTTTTCCTGTAGGTAGCATTGGAATGGAAGAACTTCGAATTTCTATCTCCATACTTGAACGAAGTATCTTTCGATCTCTGAAGCCAAAACATTTCTTCCTTTTCTAATAGAGTATCAATATATATAGTTCTTTAGCTTGATTTCTTCTTGTCTATTTTGATCACTAGCCCCATTATTAGAAATAATCGAAAGCTGATTAAAAGACAGTGTAAGGAACTTATAGATATTTCCAAATGACTGTTTATTCCACAGTTTCAACTTATTTGTGGTATTCAAAATTTTGCAACACACATTCATCAATCTGTTATGACTCCCAAAAGTATCCCAGTCATCGCAAATAACCCCTTCACGTTGGTCCGAGGTCGTCCACATTGATTCGAACCGGAATGACTTATGACTGTTCTTCCATTCTTTATTGATAATTATATCTGAGACACAAATAGGCCTATGACCAGATCTTGAGGAGTTAAAGTAGATTACTTTAACATTTTTAAATATCATAGCTCAAGAGTATGTCGCCAAAACTCTATCAAGCGCTAATGAGATCATTCCTTCTTGTTTATTACACCACGTGAATATCCTTGGCTATGCGGGTCCAAAAGTACCATTTTAGATTTCATTGATTTTGAAAAGCTTGGGATGAAAAGTCTAATTGTTTCTTGTCTCAACTTCCAGGGCCAAAAAATCTAATTGTTTTGTCCGAATGCCAACTTTCAGCCTTCACGGATTATATATAGTAAAGGACACATGAGAAGGAAAGAGAGAGGCCATTAAGCTCCTTGTTTATCTCCTCAACCGAACTAATACCATTTTTTTCAATATTCAGTTCGGTACACCCTAGACCGAAACTGAATCGAAATGAATCGATTTTGGTTTCAATTCAGGGTTTTTTTTTTTTTGAATCTGATACCGAAATATTTCATTTTTTTCAGTTTGGTTTCCATATTTTCACTACTTTTTTATGTTTTTAATGTATTTTTTAGGTTTTTCTTCAAAAAACATTTTTGGTTTTCAGTCCGGTTCGAGACTGTTCACAACGTTGGGAGTAGATTGCATAGATCGGATGGCACATTACTCTAAAAAACTGAGCTTTTTGGGCTCATTGCATATCAATCTATGATCTAGCAGTTTGACGGTGTGGCTTACCCACACTTCCAAGCAGTGCCGATATTTGGTCATTTAAACAAAATTTACGTGAGTGGTCCCAACAAAAAGTTATCATCAAGTACACACCCTCTAAACCACCCTGGGAATATAGATGGCTAAAATCATGAACAAGCAAAGAGGCATTAGCCCATTTGGTACACTCCCTCCATTGTGAGGGAGTAGGTCGTGGGTTCGATACTTGTCCTCCACGTTGTTTCCCACCTTTGTCTTCACAAGGTGTGGGTTGGATTTTATTAGTTAATCCTCACCACTGTAATTGGTGCTCCCTCACGAGCCCAGTTGGTACACACTATTGTTGTACAAGAAAATTTGTCCCACATTTTCTTGAAATTTTGGTTTGACCCTCATTTCGCGATATTTCGCCAAAATTTTTCACTATGCTCTACACTACCTATATATTATGGCGCAGGCCGCTTTTTTTGGTAATATAAAATAGCGCAGGCCGCCTTTTTTGGTAATATAAACTAGGATCTCTATACTACAACTGAGATCTATTACGAAAAAGAGCAGGGGACGAGAGACTAGCGGTTGCTCTAATATGAATTACGGTTGGGGGGTTCTTCGATTCTTAACAATTGAGTTTATATCTGGCAGAATTTGTGAAGTTTAGTCCTTCAAAATTATTTTGAAATCATTTGGCGCTCTTCAAGCTTTTAAATCTCTTTCTAATGAATAAATCAATTGGCGCTCCTCAAGATCAAAACTTAAAATCAACTAGAGATTTTGATCCTTCGCCTGATGGGTAAAGGGCATCATAAGCCTAACCCGACACCTGACTCGAAAACCTCATCCCCATTGGGTTAAAAAACCCCTATTTACCTTGACTCCCTAATATAAAATATCGGGTCAAGACCGTCAGGTCGACCAGATCGATGCGATTTTATGCCCAACCCGACCCAACAGGTCAAATTTAGGTGTCCAACCCAATAAAAGCTCCAGGTCGGGCAGGTCGGGATCGGGCCAATCTGACCCTATGACAGCCTTACACAAAGGGTAAAATTCATGTAAAAGGAGTATACCTGAACAAGTTGGTCCTCATTGAGAGCAGACAAACTAACAAGGATTGGAAATCTTCCAATAAATTCTGGTATCAAACCGTATGCAATAAGATCGCCGCTTTCAACCTTAACAAAATAATAAATTATCACTCGTAACCATAATATACAATAGGGGCCACAACATGAAACTAGGGCCCTATTTGGCATGGCTCCAGTTTTGCGCTTCCACTTAAAACAAATTCCCACAAACGCTAAAGCCAGAAGCTGATTTTGAATGCTACCAGACCAGAAAAGTTTAAAACCCCCTCAAATCTACCGCTTCTTAAAAGTCCATGAGAAAACACACATTTGTGCGGTGCGTAACGCGCACCATGCGATCATTAATGAGGATTGGTCCTCAAGTGCAAATTGATGACCTGGCCATGTGGCACAGGGACCCACCCGTTCACTAAACACCAACATTTTCAGCAATGCTATTGGCCGTGTCTCCATCATCTGATCTGACCATCCATTGTTGCACAAATTGGAATCTGATAGTTGGCTGAGCACCAAGGATAGTGATCGGCATTGGTGTACTCGATTCAAGATTGTCAATGGTAAGCAAGTGAATGAAATTCTTAGCCGTTGGATCAAGACAATGAAAATTGTTCATGGTCCATATCTAACTTGAGAAGTCCAAGGGTCCACACCTAATGCCAATAATCACGACAATGACGCAACTCTTGGTTTTTATTGGTTTTCAGTTTCACCACTTTTGACTCCAAAACCATATTGCACGCTACTGTTGCAACCAACACACCATTTCTTCCCACGTAACCCACTTAGTGAGTTGACCAAACCCATATTGCAGGCAATTGTTCATGGACTTTCTAATGCATAAATCATTTGGCGCTCTTCAAAATTAAAAGCGAAATTCAACTACAAATTTTAACCTTGGCCTGATGGGTAAAGGCCATCATAAGCCTGACCCGACACCTGACTTGAAAACCTCATCCCATTGGGTTAAAAAACCCCTATTTACCTTGACTCCCTATATAAAATATCGGGTCAGGACCGTCAGGTCAACCAGATCGATGCGATTTTATGCCCAACCCAACCCAAGAGTCAAATTTAGGTGTCCAACCCAATAAAAACTCCAGGTCGGGCAGGTCGGGATCGGGCCAATCTGACCCGATGACAGCCTTACAGAAAAGGTAAAATTCATGTAAAAGGAGTATACCTCAACAAGTTGGTCCTCATTGAGAGCAGACAAACTAACAAGGATTGGAAATCTTCCAATAAATTCTGGTATCAAACCGTATCGAATAAGATCGCCGCTTTCAACCTTAACAAATTAAAAAATTTGCACTCATAACCATAATATACAATAGGGGCCACAACATGAAACTAGGGCCCTATTTGGCATGGCTCCAGTTTCGCGCTTCCACTTAAAACAAATTCCCACATACGCTAAAGCCAGAAGCTGATTTTGAATGCTACCAGCTTTGGCCCATTTTCGGGAGCTTATGCCCATTTTCAGCTTTGCAGGTAGCTCTTTAAATGAAATCCAGGTGGGAAGTTGTGTAAAACAAACAACATCTAACACTCTAGTGTTGCCTTTCACTGTAAAGTTGGGAGCGTACTCACAAAAGGGTCCGACTTTTTCAAAAATCGGAAAAAGTCGACGACTTCCAGTCATCCCGACTTTATCGCCGATTAATCGGCCAGGACTTGACCGATTAATTGGAAATATTTGTGATGTAGTCCGATTTTATTTTATTTTTCCTTCTAGGCAGTCGTGTGGTGAGCGCAGAGCGAACTATTCTTTCACCTTTTTCCACTTATACATGAGGGAAAAAAAAGTTTCAGCTTTTGTTCAGTTTGTTCCTACAACCTTTAGGTTTTAGACTATTTATTTCGTTAATGGGTTTGTTTTGGGAGGAAACCATGAACTACCAAACATCTTCAGATCGACATGATAACAACAGAGCAAAATGTCGTAAAGCAAATCAAACATTAAAAAAATATTAAAACACACAGTAACAACAAAATTAGTCAGGCCCGTGAACTAAGAGAAACAAAGCATAAAAAAAGGGTTTCTGCAGAGTAGATTACCTGGAGGTCCTTCAATGGTTCCAATCTGTTGGCAGAAGACGACGGCGTGAGCTTCGACGCCCTTGAAGTGATGTAATGCACCTCCAGATCATGCATACACAATGCAGATCAAGAGATATGGAGAGAGAGAGAGAGGCGGGCGGTTGAAGTGATGTAATGCACCTCCACCCACTCACCTCGCGACAAGCAGCGGCGCGAGATTTTAAAGATACGCGTTGAATGAGAGGAGGGCTTTTCGTGAGGCTTCTCCTACAACCGCCTTCAACCACGGCTTCTCTCCAACGGAGGATTAGGGTTTTCGCTAACCCTTTTGCACGAGAAGACAGCCCGAACCAGAGGCTTCGAATGGAGGTTTTAGGCTTTATATTGATGGCAAAACTGATATTTAACAGACTTATGAGGGGATATAATGAAAAGGGTAAATTTGTAATATACTCTATGCTTGTGCGTGGGTTTAAACGGCATGAGGGCTGTGCAATCAGCGCTGGGGCGCCCGGCAGTGATAAAGAATGGTTCATGTTTTTTAAGTAATAAAGTGAGGCACAAGGCGCCTTTTGGTACATCGCCCTTATATTAATGCCCTAAAAAAAATCAGTTGCCCTAATCGTTTCTCTCTTGTTTCGTTCGAACGTCCATTTTTGTGTTTCTTCGTATGTGCAGGCGTTGGAGAAGAAGACCCCATTTATTGCAACTAAAGCTCACATTCATCAATCGAAATGGTGATTTCATTGTACGAATGACAGTTCTTTCTTAGAAGAATACCGCAAAGCCGACGAATCATCTCTACCCATAAACTTATTAGGTTAAAGTGACCTACGCGCAATTTAGGGTTTCCGGAGAAGAAGACCCCATCTTTTGATGAATCTGCTCTCTCCATCAACCGAAACTCTCTCTCTATTTACGTGCGATTTAGGGTTATGAATTCTCGATAGTATAGAGCCCTTTTTCGGTTGACAAATTTGCTATCTCTTTCAATGAAAACTCCCTTTTAGTACGTGCGATTCATTTTTTTGAACTCTTGATAGAGGGTTTCTCTTATCACCACTGTAAGTTTGTCTTCCTGTAATTCTTAAAATTTATTATCGGATAGATTCACATGATTCCTAGTTCAGTTATTGATGCTAGAATTTAGATTTATTTATTGGTTTTTGTTTGAGTTTGTGTGGAGTATGCAGTGTTCAAATTTCATATGTTCAACAAAATACTGCATATGTAGTAATTAGGTATCGAAGACTTTATCTTTATGATCATTTTGTTGTGTTTTATTTTCTCTCTGTTTAGGCATATGAGATTTGAATTATATTTTCATTTTTAAGTCTATATTTTTTATTATTTTGATGTTAGAATTATGGTTTGAAATCTCGGGTTGTTGGTTTTTGTTTGAGTTTGTATGGAGTATGCAGTATTCAAATTGCATATGTTCGATAAAATACTGCATTTATGTACTAATTAGGTATCGAAGCCTTTATTTTTGTGATAATTTTATTTTGTTTTGTTCTCTCTATTTGGCATATGAAATTTGAATGATATTTTTATTTTTAAGTTTGTACTTTGTATTGCTTTGATGTTAGAATCATGGCTTGAAATCTCGGATTTCCTAATTCTTTATTACATCCCCAAGATTGAGGTGATATGGAATGATAGAGAAATAACTTTTTTAAATGATCTTGCACATTTATAATAAATATTGATTATATCGAAGGTTGCAGTATATTTGAATAGTTTATTAATGTGCATGTCCATTTTTTACCAAAACCTCCCAAACCCAAACACTTTTTAGTAATTTTTGTGCAAATTTATGAAAAAGGTAATGCGATTTCCTTGGCTCTAGTAAACAGTAAACCAGAAATGGATGTTTTAAATGTTACTAATCGAAGAAACTATTTGTTATGAGTTCTCAATAACCAATATTAAGAATATTATGTCGATATCTGTAATTTGCGGCCAAATTTCAGTTGAGATTAATTTGAAATCGTGCAAGGAGGATTGAGTTTAGAGATGTAATGTCATTTTTGTTATGTTTGACGAGCAATGCCTCTAGTTTGTTTTTGATATTCTAACACATTTGCCTGAAAATTAATTTCGTAGGAAAATTATAGTAGCGAATCGAATGTAGCCTTTTGGTAAGCCAGATGTCGAAAAAATTGGTATGTTTGTCGACAACATTGTTGGGTCGTTTATTACCCCTAGCATAGTTAATCTAGCAAACTTTGTAGTTATACATATGTTTGAATAAATGTGTTCAGGAATGTGCATGTAGTCCAAGTAGGCTCCACCAATTTATTTTTACTCTCTCCACATCTGAGAAGCAAGCCATTACATCAACATCCTTTGGACCCCTCATTGAGATCGCCGATGTACGTATATATTCTAATCTTATCTATTTGTTGATTGAGAAGTATGATTTTGTGAATGAATGATTTGTCTTAGGCGGTAAGCGCATCCGTTTTCACATCTATGAAATGACTGTGATTACTGGCCTAGACGTAATTGATAAATAAAGTAAATTTCGTAAAAAAGTTGGGTAACATGAAGTGAAGCTATTTTGTGGTAAGTATTTCGGTAAGGAAGACATTTCGAGGGTGAAAATTGAGGTCATTCCGGAGGAGATAAATTCGAAAGAAAACATTAACGACTTTAGAAGAGTCTCTTTGTTGTATTTCCTTGTGTGTTTTTTTATAGCAAATAAAGAACAAACGATCATCATAGAGTATATGTATATGGTCAATGACATTGTGGAATTTAATAATACTGTGTGGGGGAAGATCGTATATGATGAGCTCTTGAAAGGTTTGAAAGACTGCTCAAAGAAGTTTAAAACATATAAGAAGCACACTCATCTTAACGGCTATGCATATGCCCTCCAGGTACTTTCACACTTTATAATTTAAGTGGTTGTTTGCTATATTTATGAAGATAATAGATTTCAATACCTTGCACTTTTGATTACTTTGAAGTTTTAATGGTTGTTAGCTATATTTCTCAACGTAATAGATTTCAATATCTCGTACTTCTTATCAGGTATGGGCCCTTGAACGTATACCCATCTTAGCTCCTTCTTCACTAGTCATGAGGTTTCCAAGGTATCAGAGGTACAACTCATATATTTCGCTAAAGTGCGAAATATATGAATGCGCGTTGAAAAATGCCAACATAAGAGAGCTTATAACTGTGTTGTTGCTTTATTGGTATATATATTTTATCATAATTTATATTTATGATGAAATATATTAATTTTTCGTAGGCGATGATCGAAATTAAAGTCACACTTTAGGAATCAAGAGGACTAGAAGATAATACGACACAATTGTTGGTGAAGCGAGTTACCAGTTTAGAGAAGGATGTCCGATTGTTGAAGAAAGAAGTGCCTGATTTGAAGGTATTATAAAAGTAAAACTTACGGGGCTTATTGATTCTCTTTTCATTTTCATTTCAATTTGACATCCCTAATAATATAAACTATGTTAATATAGATAAAAAGCCTTCGGTATCAGAATCCAACGCAGAAGGTGTATGTATGAGGTCGTCGGAGAAAGTCCTAAAGGTAGTATAAAATTAACCTATCAGTTGAAGCGTATCTTTGTAGAAATCTACTCAGTACACTGTTCAATTGGTTTATAATCAATAATTAGTGCCTTAAGACAAATATTGACATCATTACCCACTTGCGTACTAAACAGGGATCATGGATCAATACTACCCCTCCAAGTAACAGTGTAAGACAACAGAGGAATGAGCAGCCAAATAACGCTCCTGATGATATCACCTCATATTTTTAACTCAAATTTTTATTTTTAGAATACTATCTCATGAATATTATTGACATCATTATGCACTTGCATATTAAACAGGGATTAGGGATCAATACTACCCTCCAAGTGACCGTGTAAGACAACAGAGGAATGAGCGGCCAAACAACACTCCGACGGTATCACCTCATATTTTTAACTCAAATTTTCATTTTTAGAATACTATCCCATGAAATTTTTAAGAAATATTATTTTTTCTCTATCATAAAATAGGGGTATAGCATGAGATTTTCATCTGAATTCAGGACAATGCATATCGGAGAATTTTCAAGAGAGGAGGATGCAAGAGTACCAAAGAATGTCGGAGTTGAAAAGGATTTTATCGACATCGACAGTGATGGGCAAGAATTGCTACGAGCACAAACTCAACCGTAAGTCAATCTAGAAATTATAACATAGAGTGCATGAAAGAGGAGTTGCACAAGTCCTTCGATGAAATAGAGAAAAGAGTGTCAAGAAAGTCATGCTGGTTGAAAACCCCATATCAAGCATATGAAATCCGCAGGAGAACGAAGAATAAAATGAATGCTAAGGAGGTACGTACGTATTTATTACCATAATAACATAATAGTTTAATATTTATATTTACTTTAACTTTGTATAGCAAGGGGGGTATGGAAATCACACTGCAAAATGAGAGTTAAGCTACGAAGAAAATTGTCTCGTCGAAAAGTACTGGCGTGACTTGAATGGCAAGTTAGTTTTCGTGTACCTATTTTATTTGACTTTTATTTAGGCGTTAGGAAGTAGATTATGCTTTACAACAGTTTGTTAAAATTTTATACAGTCTCTTCGTTAATCCACATGGGGTAAACGTGGAGAAGAGTTCATGTCATTATAAGGGAGTAGTGATACCACTCTCAAAGCTTCATACACTACGTTCCCTATCTTGGCTATCAGGAGCGGTAAGAAAGTGCCTAATTCATTGTTGTAAAAAATTGAGATGTTCAAATTAGATATGTTTTTAACATTCCTAATTTTTAATGGGTGAATAATATAGGTTATGGATGCATATCTAGTTTTGTTAAAGAAAAGACAGAAAAAATACAATGATCAATTCCAGTTGTACCATATTTTTTATACGTGGTATCTTATAAGTCATATCATCATCCCATACAATCCTTTTATTATGAGTAAAATTAGGTACTTTACCATATTTCTTGCCATCAGACTTTGTTGTGTAATGCGCATAAGAAATATAAGAAATTCGTGGTCCGAAATAAGGATGTTACGAAATTGGATGATTCATTTCCAACAACCTCAATACTAAGTCACAATTTAATAAAAGCCACTGACCCAAACGTGTTAGATATCCAATTATTAGTGCCGATAAGGAAATATTTGTTGAGTTGTGTTATAAAATTTCCATTTGAAATTGATCATGCGAATAAATGATTGATTTTATGTATAGATATTTATTCCTATGCACAGGGAGACACCTGGACATTGGGCATTGCTTATTATCAATGTAAAAGAGCAGAGGGTCAAGGTCCTTGATTCATTGGATTGTAATCCTTTGTCGAAGTACCAAGAGAAAATTATTGTGTTGGTAAGTTTATTTTTGATAGAACATATTGAACTTCTCTTATGGTTGTATTAAACATTGCTAACTACGATTATTCTTAGAAGATATATAGAAGGAATTTTTCCGACCGCTATTGAGCCATCTAGGGAACAAGTTGGATTTGGGAAATTGGTCATGGTTGGATCCTGTAGGCATTCCTAGGTAGACCAATGGCTGGGATGTGGAATGTTTGTCCTAAGATATATAGATTATTCTTCCCGCGAACTTCCCTATTCTTTCAACGAGGTAAATTTTTTAGAGTTCATCGCCTTTACTAATTTCAGTTTCTTCCCGAATTGGGCCTTTCATTTATTGATACTAGGAAGATATGATATACTTTAGGCAGCGAACGACATTTGAGATCATTGTAGGGGCATCCAAACCATAGACGCTTGCTGACATAGGTATACAACTGAATCATAATATACGAACATCACTTCTACTTGACACGACGGGACTAGACAATGCTTGTTGGAGTGCACCTTACTATCTATTATTCGTCATGTGTAGCTTTCTAGGTACTATGAGGTCTTGGATGGTAGCCTTTCTGGCTTCACTGACGTGCATTGCTCGGATCCTCCTATTCCACCTAGTACGATTTGGGGAGTCCAGATTTCATTCTTCGAACTATTTTTATATCTCATAAAATGATATAAATTTGACTTAATAGAGTTAAATCTTGTTCTCGTCTTCACAAGGATAGTGTTTAAAAAACAAAACTATGCAAGGGGGTTTTTGCTTTAGTCGTTAATTTTACAGCAAAAGATTTCTACCATATCAGTTACATTTCATTATGTAATTGGCTTATATGTATGCGAAGTTATACACACACGAAAAAAATAGTTTTTATGTTGGGAATTTCATAAAGTAATAAAGATTGGTCAATTTTTGTATGCTTTGATGGACTTATATAATTTCATCATCATTTCATCAATATTTTGCACTTGATGGCGTTATTAATTCAATTTGGTAATCTATTATATTAAGCTTCAAGTTTGATGTATTATCGATGATTTATGTTATAAATTAGAAGATGAGATTGCCGGTTCTTGAACTTTCTTTCTATTACCCTAATGAACTTTAGTTTGAAAAATAATGTTTCCAATATAATTGGTTGATTTCCTCTGATATAGGACTTCTTGCATTTGATATTGAGTCATCTAGGGAATGACATGTTGGAATTGCTGTCATGGTCGTGGTTGGGTCCTGTGGACATTCCTAGGCAGGCCAACGGTTCGGACTGTGGGATGTTCGTCCTCAAATATTGAGTCTTATGCCTCTCGTGGTGCTACATATTCTTTCAATGAGGTAAATTTATAAGATTTTACTGTCCTTAGTGGTTTGTGTTTCTTCCCAGATTGACCCTCTCATTATTTGATGTATGCAGGCCGATAGATGTACTTTAGGGGACGAGTGACATTTTTGATAATTGCGGGTGTTGTTGAACCATAGGGAAAAGGCCGATACAAGTATACATCTTGAGCATTATATAGAAATAACTTTTTTTTATCGATTATATAGAAATAACTTTTAATAGTTCAAATCGCTTCATTCTTGGCTAAAACCATTGGAAGGTTGAAATGGTATACATATGTATTTGTATCCATATTTTGAGTTGAGGCTGATTTTTTCATCTATATTTATAGCTATAGTACACAATAAAACAGGCAGATCGATTTTAGAAGCAAAATATAAGTAGGCAATCCTATTACAACTGAAATGGACAAATAGATATTCCGAATACATAGATTCGTAACATAATATTAGAGGCACTGGAGTGCATAACAAAAGGAATGAAGTTTACCTAATATATGATACCCATGCCCAACATTGATTTCAAACATCATCACTACCAACAGAGGTATCGACTGACATCACATCATCTGAATCATCACTATCGACCTCTTCGGTTGAGGAAAAAATGACGATTGACACAACTTCTATCATACCAGGCAGCACTGGAAGAGCTAAGTGCTCAATCGAAGGCTCCTCTTTCTCGCTTTCATCTTCAACTGCAGTTACAACTGCATCTACCGGAGGGATGTCAATCGAGATAAGTGGGTAATTTTCGTTGGAGCCCTCTGGTGGTACATCAATCCCCTCTAGTTGGCAGTTGATGTACGCATAACTCTGCTTATAGTGGCTGTATGACGTTCAACTGTGTCCTGGTGGTGGTCGAAAGGTCTTGGATTTCGAGGATATTTGCGTGGGGGCGAATCAAACTCCATCTGTGGAGGAGAGGGAATAGAGCTTGAGCTATTTTCAGAAGACATTCAATTTTTGCCAAGTATGGATGCCTCAGTGGTGTTTGCGAGAGTTTTAGTCCCTCTATTTATAGCAAAATATGATGAAGTCCCTCCCTTTTATTGGCATTATAATAATCACGTCCCTTGCAGGCCCATTGGGCTAATCACCTCCATATAAGTTTCAGCCTACGCGATGGGACAATATGGTGCTGCAGTAGATGCGCTAGTCAAGTAGTATGGATTTTGAGCCTTGCATCTAATCACTTCCATCTGATATGACGGGACCAGACGATGCTAGTAGATCTGCATATGTGACCTCGCCAAGTCTGATACATATTTACTGTCTATTTCCCCTCATTCGTCAGGCTGATATATTATATAAGATGTCTCTGTACCATTTCCAGCTTGTATGAAGGTCTCGAACAGTACCCTCTCCTGCTTCACTGTTGTGCATTGCTTTAAGTTTTCTACCATATCAGTTACATTTCATTATGTAATTGCAGTATATGTATGCGAAGTTATACACGTGAGAAAAATAGGTGTTATAACTAGAGTAATATAGGAAGTTTTTATTTACTTTCCTATAAATGTAATCTACAAAAAAATTCATGGGAAAAAATTAGTGTCGTTTTTTATTTTGAGATTTTTTCTGAGAATTTGAGAGGGATGAAATATGAGCTGAGATCCTGTAACGTCCCGAAAATTTCATACTTAATAGTGCACCTCGAGATGCGGACCAACTGGTCAAGTGTTTGACCGGGTCAACATTGACTCGATTAACTTAATCGAACGTATGGAAGTGATGGAGTTAAGTGGAACAAGGGTGATTGGTAGGATGTGTGAGTACATACACTTAATTAATTGTATGTTCTTTACACCAAATTGTAAGAACTTGGATTATAAAGAAAGAGGGGAAAGAGAAGTTATTTCTCTTTGGTTGAGTGGTTGAGAAGAGTTAAGAGAGAGAGAGAGAGAGTAAATGCATGAGTGATTTGTTGTGAAATGAAGAGGGAAGCAATTAATTCAAATAATTGATCTTGGCTCGCAAAGTCTAACGAATCGAGCTTGGGATCGAGGAGAGATTTAGGTTGGAGGGTTTGGGGAAACCCTTATGAAGGAGATCCAACCGTTCGACTGGGGTAAGAATCTCAAACCTGTGTTTTGGGTTAAACTGTTAGCTAGAAAAACTAGAATTTGTTGTGTATTATTTAAATATATGATTAATAGGAGAGATGATGAGGATAGATGATGAAGAGATGAGAAGAAGGGTGTTAGATCTGGAATTGGGTGAAACCGATTGAACGAAATTAAATTTCGTTCAATCGATTTTGAACAAAGAAAGGATAGGGAAGAGAGCAAAAAGGGTTCTGAGGGGAATCGTTCGAACGAATTGTGAAATCATTCGATTGATTCGAACTCTAAAGAAAACCGATCGATCGATTTAGAAATCGTTCGATCGATTGGTTGGAACCTGTGTGAACGAATTTAAAATCGTTCAGTCGATTTTGTTAACTGACAAAGGCATGTTAAAATGACTAATGGTGGGATCGATTTAAATTTCGTTCAAACGATTTTGAGAATCGTTCGATCGATTTAAATTTGTTCGATCGATTCTGAAATCGTTCGATCGATTTGGATGAAATTCAGTTTTTGCATACGAATAGTTATGTATTGATGTTAGGCTAATAGCCCAATGTTCTTACACTGGTAGTGATGAGAAAAATATGTGTTTGGTCAGGTCTAGTTCGAACTGAACTTATGATGGTTGAGTGCTAACATGGATTAGAGAATCCGAGTGTGTAAACGCAAGTGAGGTAGGGGAATATCTGATCTCGTACCCTTAATTACGATAACATATAGATGATGATGAGCTATGAATGCATGTTTTCCTTACGGTTGAGTTGAATCATAACGTGTTCGCTTTCAAAAATGGTTGAAAACGTAAAATGTGAAGTAGTATACAAAAAAAAAATGTGAAATGTTCAGAGAATGTGAATAAGTGTATTAATAAATAAAAAGGGTTCAATCATTCCAGGGATGTTTGTATAAAAAAAAGGTGCATCAGAAGGGTGCATCAGTAAGTGTGACATCCCAGGGATGTACGGTGGATGTAAAGAACCACGAAAATGTGAACATTTGTAATGAGGTTAAACAGGCTGGGAGCTTATATTTATTTAACACGATTACACGGTGAATAACTATATGTAACACATATTTGATTTAAGGTTTGGAGAATACCCAACCGACGCAGCGGTATATCCGTGACTGACGCGGCAGGATATCCGTGACCGGTACGGCGGCGAATCCGTACACCAGTAGACATCCTAGGGATGTATAGTAGTGATGTACCCGTCGCCTATGAGAAAGGGACGTGGGTCAAGTTAATAGAAAAAATAGTCTGATTAGACGACAATGGAGGGTATTCTATCGGGGCTCGATGCTATATTGCTCGGGAAATATTTAAGTTATTATTTTAAGTCATGGGGCCAGCCTTATTGAAATCATAAGCATTAATGAATAACTGATGTCACAAATAGAATGGTAAAGGCACTCTCTTATTTTATTACATCTTTAATTATTTTCAATCAAATTACAACGATGAACTCATGCTTTATATATGTTGTTGAATGTATGTGAGTAAGCAAGATTTACCTGATCAGATATTATCCCTATTGAGCTAGGATGTAGCTCACCTCTTTTGACTATACGTCACAGGTTCAGAGTTGGGAGCTGCTGCTGGTGAGGTCGAGCTCGAGGACTTAGATTACGTTCCGAGGGAGGAGTTTGAGCCTCCACCTGAGAAGTTCTTCTAGAAGTTTTATTGCGTACTTGAGAATATGTAAGGGAGAGATTTATGGCTTGGCATGACTAGCCGTGTTTGGTTGTTTGGTAGAATTAAGATACTTGTAATATTCTTTTGTCGAACCATTTTGGGTGACCGTAGTTACGGCACTGATGGTTCGGGTTAGTTCTTTTGTCCATACAGAATTATGGGATTAGAACTATCTTTTGGATTTACGTTTTGATGTAGTATATGGTAGAACTGGAGATATGTTCTGCATTATACTCTTCTTGTGTTTTCAGTATAGTTGGGTTGTGCCAAGTGTTCCGCTTATTGCACGGGGCATGACCTCGAGGGCTGTGCCGATGGCACGGGTTTCGGAGTGTCGAAATCCGGGCTGTCACAGTTGGTATCAAAGCCATTCGTTAGGATTTCTGACAACTCTTAGATTATTGTCAAACTGAAGGGATCTTCTACTAATGAAACTTTGGTTTTATGTGCAGAGTGCTGTGTCTTATGGAAGAAAGGGTCGACCGAGAGGTACCCAGAATAGGACCCAGAGAGGTGAAGAGGGGTTCCAAGCAGGGTTTAGTAGTAGAGACCAAGAGAATTCTCGTGAAGAAGATCGGAGGGGTGGAACGACAGATCCTATCACATTGGCCATGGAGACTATGGCCGCTGCGATGGCTCAGCACACGCAGCAGACTATGATACTGGCTGAGCAAACAACACTATTGGCAGCTAATAATGTCAATAGTCATCAGCCACCACCACCACCTCCTCTAGCAGTGTTGCCCTCATCTTTTGTTGATTTTAGGAGATTGAGACCTCCTAGCTTCTGTGGGCAGACGGACCCGTTAGAAGCAGAGAAATGGCTGAACCAAATAGAGAAGCTTCTAGACAGGCCACAGAGTACAGAAAGTGAGAAGGTGGGATGGGCTTCCTTTCAGTTGGAGGGAGATGTCGATTCGTGGAGGAAGTCCGTGCTGAGGAAGAGGGAAGTAGAGGACCCGCATCGCCTATGGACTTGGGCGGACTTCGTTAGAGAATTCAATAGGGAATATTTCCCTAAGCAAGTACGAGTACAGATGAGAAGGGAGTTTGCAAATCTTCAACAAAGGGGCATGTTCGTGCGAGAGTATGGTGTAGAGTTTACGCGATTGTCCCAGTTTGCACCGGAGTTAGTATCCACTGAAGTTATGAAAGCAGCCAAATTTGAAGAAGGCCTTCGACCAAACATCCGTGAAAGAGTGTCAATTTTCGAACTCGAGTGTTACGCGGATGTGATGGGAAAGGCAATTGTGGCTGAGAGGGATATTTATGGTGTATACAAGAGGAGAGATCAGCCGGATGCAGTACGGTCAGACCATGGGAGGATGGGTGAGTATGACTCGGGGAACAAAAAGCCGAGATTTATGACACCAGCACCACTCCCTAGGCAGATTGCATATACAAAATTTTCCAGACCAGTTGGATCTGCACTGGCGAGACCCATCAGATATGAGAACTCTACAGCCACCACCGGAGTATTCGCAAGCCAAGGTTTCTCAAGGGCAACCTCTTCTACACAAAAGGAGACTTGTGCCAAGTGCGGCAAGCCTCATAGGACGGTTGATTATAGACGGGATATGTAAGGATGTTATCGATGTGGAAAGATCGGCCGAATCATCCAAGATTGTCCTGAGATGACAAGGGGCAGAACGGCTTCTGCACCTGCATCGAGACTAATCCAATCTAAGAAGCCGGCCATGCAGGGAAGAGCCTATGCGATAACAACCCAGGACGCTCAAAACTCCAACGATATCATACAGGGTGAGTTTTTACTTAGATTGATTTTTATCATATTAGATACCTCGAAAATGTGATTATGTTTTATTTTGTTTCAAGAAGCATCCACCTAAATAATATGCCTGTTGCATGAGTGTGTGTTGCATGAATGGACTGATGAACTAGGTATACCTGATAGGTACCTTGCAAGTGTATGGGAGAGGAAGTGATGTCGCGTATATAGCAAGAGCGCTAATGGACCCGGGATCTACCCATTCATATGTCACACCTCAATTCGCGAAAAAGATGAAAGTTCAGCCAGAGACCTTGGATTTTGTCTTAGCGGTGTCCATTCCGACGGGAAAATCGGTGGATACGGACTTAGTCTGCAAGTCAATGGTTGTAGCTATTAAAGATGGGGATATTTATGGGAAAGTTTTTGAGTTGCCGGTAGATTTGATTTTACTTGACATGTAAGGATTCAACGTGATCCTTGGCATGGACTGGTTGTCACAACATTGTGCAACAGTCGATTGTAAGAATAAGGTGGTCACCTTTCAGCTATCAAAGCGAAACGTTTGATCAGAAGTGGATGTAAGGGCTATTTGGCTTTCCTAAAGGATGACAAGGACGGGAAAAACGTTGCTTCGGAGATTTCAGTAGTATGTGAGTTTGATGATGTTTTCCCGGACGAGTTACCAGGACTACCTCCGGAAAGAGAGGTTGAGTTTGCTATTGAATTCGCACCAGGAACGGAGCCAGTTTCTAAAGCACCGTACCGAATGGCTCCGGCCGAGTTGAAAGAGTTGAAGGAGCAACTATAGGAGCTATTGGACAAAGGGTTTGTGACACCGAGTGTATCTCCTTGGGGTGCTCCGATCTTGTTTATCAAGAAGAAGGACGGGTCAATGAGACTGTGCATTGACTACCGTTAGTTGAAGAAGCTCACTATAAAGAACAGGTATCCATTACCAAGGATAGATGATCTGTTTGACCAACTACAGGGGGCAAAATATTTCTCTAAGATCGACTTAAGATCGAGATATCATCAACTCAGAGTCAAGGCAGAGGATGTTCAAAAGACTGCTTTTAGGATGAGATACGGACACTGCGAATTCTTAGTGATGCCGTTTGGATTGACGAATGCGCTGGTGTTGTTTATGGACCTAATGAACCAGGTGTTTAAACCACACCCGGACTCCTTCGTCGTTGTGTTTGTCAACGATATCCTCATCTACTCTAAATCAAAGCAAGAACACGAAGTGCACTTGAGAACCGCTCTACAGACACTGCGTGAACACTAGTTGTACGCCAAACTCAGTAAGTGTGAGTTTTGGTTGGAAGAAGTAAGCTTTTTGGGGCACGTGGTCTCGAAGGAAGGTGTCATGGTGGATCCAGCAAAGATCGAAGCGGTAGTGCAGTGGGAACAACCTAAGACAGTGACTGATATACGCAGTTTCCTTGGTCTAGCTGGGTATTATCGACGCTTTGTGGAGGGATTTTTAGCGATATCAGGGCCACTAACGAGGTTCACACGGAAGGATGTGAGATTCGAGTGGACCGAAGCTTGTGAGATGAGCTTCCAGGAGCTTAAAACGCTCCTCACATCAGCTCCGGTACTTGCAATTCCAATAGGCAGTGGGGGTTTCGCAGTCTATAGTGACGCTTCACATCATGGTTTAGGCTGTGTGCTTAACCAATATAACAAAGTGATTGTGTATGGGTCAAGCCAGCTGAAAGAACATGAGAAAAATTACCCAACACATGACCTTGAACTAGCCGCAGTCATTTTTGCGTTAAAAATTTGGAGGCACTATTTGTATGGAGAAACTTTCGAGATCTCCACTGACCATAAAAGCCTTCGATATTTGTTCACACAAAAAGGAGCTAAACATGCGGCAACGGAGATGGATGGAGTTTCTTAAAGACTATGACTGCTCCATCCAATATCACCCAGGCAAGGTAAATGTAGTCGCTGATGCTTTGAGTCGGAAGGGTTCGGCTCAATTAGCTAACCTGATATTGGGAATGCACAGGTGGAAATTGTTTGAAGACCTATCATTGTATGATGCGATGATTGAGGTACAAGCTTCAGGTACTCTGTTGGCCAATATTTCAATTCGACCGATAATTTTTTAGCACGTACACGAGTTACAGATGAGAGAGCCTGAGTTAGTCAAGATTCGAAAAGAAGTGGTGGAAGGTACTAGACCGGGCTTCTCTATAAGGATGGTTCCTTGTTGTTCAGAGGACGCCTCTGTATTCCAACCGATGCCGATCTAAGACAAACCATTTTGCATGAAGCTCACAAGTCTCAGTATGCGATCCATCCTGACAGTACCAAGATGTATCAAGACTTGCATAAGAACTACTGGTGGAGAGGTCTGAAACACGATGTAGTGGAATATGTGTCAAAATGTTTGACGTGTCAACAGGTGAAAGTCGATCATCAACACCCTGTTGGATTATTGCAACCTCTACCCATACTAGAGTGGAAATGGGAGTCGATATCCATGGATTTCATAGTAGGGTTGCCACGGACGGTGAAGAGGCACAACGCTATATGGGTTGTTGTGGATAGACTGACGAATTCAACTCATTTCTTACCATACAATACGATGTATACTACTGGACGACTCGTGGAACTCTATATGAAGGAGATAGTGCGGTTGCACGGCATTCCGAGCAGCATTGTATCTAATCGTGACCCATTGTATACCTCAAAAATTTGGCAAAAATTTCAAGAAGGTATGGGCACTCGATTGGATTTTAGTACGACATTTCACCCATAAACTGATGGGCAAACGGAATGAGTGAATCAAGTGATCGAAGACATTTTCAGGCCGTGTATGCTTGAATTACAAGGCTCGTGGGATCAACATCTACCGTTGATCTAATTTGCGTATAACAACAGTTTTCAAGCAAGCATCGGGATGGCACCGTATGAAGCTCTTTATGGGAGACGGTACCGATCGCCCATCAACTGGGAAGAAATCGGAGAAAAATTTGTGTTGGGTCCGGAAATCCTTCAGGACAATGCCATGTTTGTACGGATGATTAGAGATAGGCTTAAAGCAGCCTAGAGCCAGCAAAAGAGCTATGCCGATTTTAAGAGAACAAGCCTCAATTTTTCCATTGGCGATCACGTCTTTGTGAAAGTATCACCCACGAAGGGGGTGATGAGGTTCGAAAAGAAGGGGAAGTTAAGTCCTCGTTATATAAGACCCTTTGAAGTTTTGGGTCGAGTCGGTGAATTAGCCTATCGCATTGGTTTACCTCCGATGTTTAATAGCGTCCACAACGTTTTTCACATTTCAATGCTCCGAAAGTACGTAAAGGACCCCACACACATCTTGGGCAGTCAGCCGATAGAACTACATGAGGATATGACTACAGTTGAGGACGCTACTCAAATTTTGGATCGAAAGGACAAGACTCTCCATACTAAAGTCATTCCATTAGTACTCGTCAAGTGGGGTACTCATCCAGTTGAGGAAGCCACTTGGGAACGGGAGGCCAAAATCAAAGAATTGTATCCTCATCTGTTTGAGTAGTAGTATGTGAGTGCTAGTATTAAAATTCTGTTTTGTAATTCACAGTGGAAACTCAAATTTGTATAAATGAGTATATGTGCATTAATCTTTTTGTTTGAATGGTGTTTCGTATCGATACGTGCTAATATCTTATATTCCGGTCTAAGCGTCCAAGTAATTAGGGTTGAACCGTGAATAAGTTCACGGCGTTGAGCTGCCACCTTGTTGGTGGAGCTAAATTCAAGTTGATTAACTCACACAACAGCCATGAATCATGGGGTGTATCAATATACTCTCAAAGAAGAAATTTTGAAAATTCGTTCGATCGAAATTAAAACCATTCGATCGAATTTTTGTAGCCTAAAACCATTAAAGTGTTGCCAAAAAATCGTTCGAACGATTTTGAAAATCGTTTGAACGAAATGCACAGCCAGTAAGTGTCCCAGCTGTTGCCAGTAACCGTTCGATCGATTTTTCAAATCGATTGAACGAAATGGGTCGGCCAGTGGGGTACACTATGACTTTACAAATTGTTCAGGAAATCGTTCGATCGAATCCTCAAACCGACCGAACGAAATATAGCTGCCAGTGGTGTTCAAATGCTTGTCAGGGAATCGTTCGAACGATTCTTCAAATCGTTCGAACGAAATACCTTGGCTAGTGACCTAGAAATTGAAACCATGAAATTGTTTGATCGATTTCGAAACCGATCGAACGAATATTAGAGGGCACTTTCACTAAGGAAATTCGTTCGATCGAAATTAAATTAGTTCAAACGAATTTTTAAGCTTGCATTAAATGGTTGGGAACCGATCGAACGAATTTCAATTCGTTCGATCGATTTTGCAAACTATATATATAGTTGCATTTGATTTTGCCCATTCGTTCAAAACTCCACAGCTCTTTAGTGCTTCTTTCTCTTGGGGTGAGTTCTAGAGTTTGTACGGGTCGCCGGTGTTCGTTAATTCCGGCCATCTTCAGGCTTGCAACTGCAGGCAATTAAGCATTTGGATCATCTAGAGGTAACCATTAACCTCTATTTTTAATCTTTGAAACCCCATTTCTTCTACGAATTTGTCAAATTAGGACACCCATAAACCCTAACTCGTAATTAGTCTACAATGCCACCCAAGACTCGCCAAGCATCGGCGAGTGCGGCACCTAAGAAGACTGTTCCGAGTTCTTCTTCCCAACAGACACTAAAGAAACCCCCTACGGGTTCTTCTTCGGCACCACCTACGCAAGCGCCACCCACACGTGAGCGACCAAATGAGTGATGGTCTGAAAAAGATTTTGAACCCGAGTGGATAATAGACCCAAAAATTTTTGCCAAGCGAGATGAGACCCGGTGGGCCTTTGACTATATCTCTACCGCGGGTTTGACGGGCATCCTTCGCCCTTGCCACGATACTTTTTACCCTAGGATTGTTCGGTTGCTCTATCAGAACTTGGAGCTGGTTAAGGACGTGACAATCCTTAAAACAAAAATTGATAATCGACCGTATACATTTACTTTTGATGACGTCGTGGACGCGTTGGAATGTTTCCATACATACAACCATGAGGATATAGCCCTGGCTGAACCTTTTCCAGCTCCATTGGATTATAAATATGTCGCTGCTCAAATGACCCATGGCCGGACAGGTTCGGGTCATTCGATTAAAGGGGTTGACTTGCCTCGCGAGCTTTCGATGCTCGATTCTATAATCCAATGCAATTTGTATCCGTTATGCCATAAAATCGAAAGAGTCGGTGAGGTCCAAATGGCGCTGTTTTCGGCTTTTAGCGGTTGATGGTTTAATGCGCCGAAAATGGTACTTGAGGGAATGAAATATGCTCGCAAGAAAATACTTGAGGGCGCCAAGAAATCGATTGATGATATGCCGTATGCCCGACTTATTTCTTTAATGGTCGAGGATTATGCGAGGGATGACACCTACACCCTCTCTGCGAGTGAACACAAGTTGACGGGTAACGTCCAACCATTCACCATGGTGGACTGGAACAGAACGTATGTTAAATTGACCAAGAAGCCCTTGGTGGAGGAACCACCACTACCTGAACAGCAACCTACAGACCAACCACAAGCTCCTGACCTGCCAGCCCATGATACTCCACTATATGATGAGCCTCCTCGACATCCAGCGCATGAGTACATATCACCACCTTACGGAGGCGTTCCTACGCCGATCGTCGCCGATCTCTATGCATTGTTGGAAGCCAATACACGTCAGATGGCGGAGAACAATCGTCTTCTCAACCGCCGGCTTGATTATTACGACGCATTACACGCCGAGCAGATGCGTTTCATGTACCCTGACGACTACCTCCAGCGGATGGCGGCATTGCAGGCTTGGGTCCGGGATGCTTCGACGCCGAGTGCGGGCGCTCGTGGCGGTGACGGTGCTCAGCCCGATGTTGGTACTGATCCTCCTAGTGATGAGGAGTCTTGAGGGTTTTTTCCATTTATGATATTTGTATTTATGGGTGTATTTTGGGGCGGGTTCGGTGAAATTTTTTGAAACATGTAAATGTTTAAAACAGGTACTTGGGACTGGTGTCCTTTTGAACAATCGTGGCATGGTTGCCACTCCCTATTATATCCTTACTTTTTGCTAAATATGTATTTTGTATATTCATGTGGATTATACTTTGTGGTTTATCTTTTTATGGGTATTCTCTGTATTGATGGTGTGGTTGTTGGTTTGCAACTGAGTTCTTGCAGGATGTGTGTTTACACAGTTATATTATATGCGATGTGTGTGTGTATACGTGTCGGTTCATTCTTGTTGAACCTCTATTGTAGTCCATCGCTATGTGGTGTGGGGGCACTCCCATCCCGGTGTGTGGGGGGAGGGAAGGTCCCTAAGTATAATTTTCGCGGACGAAAATTCCCAAGGAGGGGAGAATGTAACGTCCCAAAAATTTCATACTTAATAGTGCACCTCGGGATGCAAACCAACTGGTCAAGTGTTTGACCGGGCCAATATTGACTCGATTGACTTAATCGAACCTATGGAGGTGATGGTGTTAAGTGGAACAAGGGTGATTGGTAGGATGTGTGAGTACATACGCTTAATTAATTGTATGTGCTTTACACCAAATTGTAAGAATTTGGATTATAAAGAGAGAGGGGAAAGAGAAGTTATTTCTCTTTGGTTGAGTGGTTGAGAGGAGTTAAGAGAGAGAAAGAGAGAGAGAGTAAATGCATGAGTGATTTGTTGTGAAATGAAGAGGGAAGCAATTAATACAAATCATTGATCTTGGCTCGCAAAGTCTAACGAATCGAGCTTGGGATCGAGGAGAGATTTAGGTTGGAGGGTTTGGGGAAACCCTAGTGAAGGAAATCCAACTGTTCGACTAGGGTAAGACTCTCAAACTTGTGTTTTGGGTTAAACTGTTAGCTAGAGAAACTAGGATTTGTTGTGTATTATTTAAATGTATGATTAATAAGAAAGATGATGAGGATAGGTGATGAAGAGATGAGAAGAAGGGTGTTAGATCTGGAATTGGGTGAAACCGATTGAACGAAATTAAATTTTGTTCAATCGATTTTGAACAAAGAAAGGATAGGGAAGAGAGCAAAACGGGTTCTGAGGGGAATCATTCGAACGAATTGTGAAATCGTTCGATCGATTGGTTGGAACCTGTACGAATGAATTTAAAATCGTTCAGTCGATTTTGTTAACTGACAAAAGCATGTTAAAATGACTAATGGTGGGATCAATCGAACGAAATATATTTCGTTCGATCGATTTTAAAGTTTCGTTCGATCGATTTAAATTTCGTTCGAACGATTTTGAGAGTCGTTCGATTGATTTAAATTCGTTCGATTGATTCTGAAATCGTTCGATCGATTTGGATGAAATTCAATTTTTACATACGAATAGTTATGTATTGATGTTAAGCTAATAGCCCAATGTTCTTACACTGGTAGTGATGAGAAAAATATGTGTTTGGTCAGGTCTAGTTCGAACCGAACATGTGATGGTTGAGTGCTAACATGGATTAGAAAATTCGAGTGTGTAAACGCAAGTGAGGTAGGGGAATATCTGATCTCGTACCCTTAATTACGATAACATATAGATGATGATGAGCTATGAATGCATGTTTTCCTTACGGTTGAGTTGAATCATAATGTGTTCGCTTTCAAAAATAGTTGAAAACGTAAAATGTGAAGTAGTATACAAAAAAAAAATGTGAAATGTTCAGAGAATGTGAATAAGTGTATTAATAAAGAAAAAGGGTTCAATCATTCTAGGGATGTTTGTATAAAAAAAAGGTGCATCAGTAAGTGTGACATCCCAGGGATGCACAGTGGATGTAAAGAACCACGGAAATGTGAACATTTGTAATGAGGTTAAACAGGCTGGGAGCTTATATTTATTTAGCACGATTACACTGTGAATAACTATATGTAGCACATATTTGATTTAAGGTTTGGAGAATACCCAACCGACGCGGCGGTATATCCGTGACTGACGCGGCAGGTTATCCGTGACCGGTACGGTGGTGAATCCGTACACCAGTAGACATCCCAAGGATGTATAGTAGTGATGTACCCGTCGCCTATAAGAAAGGGACGCGGGTCAAGTTAATAGAAAAAATAGTCTGATTAGACGACGATGGAGGGTATTCCATCGGGGCTCGATGCTATATTGCTTGGGAAATATTTAAGTTACTGTTTTAGTCATGGGGCTAGCCTTGTTGAAATCATAAGCATTAATGAATAACTGATGTCACAAATAGAATGGTAAAGGAACTCTCTTATTTTATTGCATCTTTAATTGTTTTCAATTAAATTACAACGATGAACTCATGCTTTATATATGTTGTTGAATGTATGTGAGTAAGCAAGATTTACCTGATCATATATTATCCCTATTGAGCTAGGATGTAGCTCACCTCTTTTGACTATATGTCACAGGTTCAGAGTTGGGAGCTGCTGCTAGTGAGGTCGAGCCCGAGGACTTAGATTGCGTTCCGAGGGAGGAGTCTGAGCCTCCACTTGAGAAGTTCTTCTAGAAGTTTTGTTGCGTACTTGAGAATATGTAAGGGAGAGATTTATGGCTTGGCATGACTAGCTGTGTTTGGTTGTTTGATAGAATTAAGATACTTGTAATATTCTTTTGTCGAACCATTTTGGGTGACCGTAGTTACGGCACTGATGGTTCGGGTTAGTTCTTTTGTCCATACAAAATTATGAGATTAGAACTATCTTTTGGATTTACGTTTTGATGTAGTATATGGTAGAACTGGAGATATGTTCTGCATTATACTCTTCTTGTGTTTTCAGTATAGTTGGGTTGTGCCAAGTGTTCCGCTTATTGCATGGGGCACGGCCTCGAGGGCTGTGCCGATGGCACGGGTTTCGGGGTGCTAAAATCCGGGTTGTCACAGATCCCTGTTTAAACTCCAGGCTTTTCAGCATGCTGGTAGTGACTTTTTAAGTCACATATTTGAGGGTTATCATCCTCCATTACAGGAAGATATGAAGGTCTTTAGAGAGTGAGTGTTGTGGTGGTTTAATTATAGCGAGTTTTTATCCACTAATCTCTAGTTTCAAATTACAAGGGTTGTGCATCCTCGTCAGAAATTAGCTAAATCCACAATAATATGCTAATTGACCACTTCCTAATATCTCACAGTTTTTATTAAAGCGAAATTGGTAAAAATGGGCTACACAAAGATATTATTTGTTGATTTAAATTAGCTTACCAGCCCATGCATTTCATGTTGATCAATAACACACTCATGACTAAGATTACCCAATTTGGTGGGTGGGGTGTCACTACAAGCTAAAAATTTGAATCATATTTAGTGTGGTCATATATGTAAACTGAACCAAGTAAACCAATATCAATATCTTATGTTGTTATGTCTCCATAATAGTTTGATAACTGATGCTGGAAAGCAAAAATTGACCCATAAAGGTACCATTTTTCAATTTAACTGATCCAAAGCAATGATGATTATATGGAAAATCAGAGTTGTATCTTTGGCTAATATAATAACAGTGGTGCATGGTCAACTAGTAATTTTTGAGGAATCATACAAAAGTTTTGAAGTTGAGGGTTATTAGTTTTTGAATGTAGGATATAATCTTGTCTGGATTATAATCCGGATGCAACTTTAGAAGACCCTTGATTCAGCTTGCAACTTAGCAACTACTTACCTGTCGGTGGTCCATTCCATGTTCTGCTAGCCCACATGTATGCGGTGGATGAATAACAATTTTTAATGTGGAATCATAAAGTAACTTCGATCCTTGGATGCGCCATGGGCATGATGGAATAACGCACTTTGCTACCACCTTTGTTGCACGGGTTGCTACAGGTAGATATTGAAAATTTGATAATATTGCATATTCTTTTAAAGCATTTTCGAACTCCCCTTTCGAAGCAAAAAGTTTTTCCACTTTCATAAATGTCATTTCCCGTCTAAACATACTGGCCCCGTCCCCTAAACTCCCCTCCCCGAAATAATACTTATCTCCATGAAACTCGGGATGGGGCACATCATCTTCGAAATCGGATGTCGGAACATAATGATCTCGATCGCATGGGGGCACATCTTTCTCATCCTTACCCCTCTTCTCACTACCACAACCGCCACCACTATTTCTAAGACTATCACTAGAATTGTCCCCAAATATTTTGTTTGTGTCGTGAAGAGACTCATTTAACATTTCACTACTAGTAGGACTTTTATTCGAAATTGAATCACAACCTTGGAATGGTTTGATGCTTTATGTCGGCTCACGAGATAAAAATCTACGACGTCGTTGCCTGCTATGAATAAAAACGTAATGATTTAGACCAACAAAAAAAACTCGAGAGGCCAAAATACTATTAAGGACATTAAATGATGAAATGTAATTTCACCTGTCACTGCTAGATGATACAGAAATATCACCCACTGACTCGGGACTATCTAGCTTCGGATCTTTCGAAAATCTACGTTGAAAAATAGACCTATTTTCAACATTGACCGATTCTTTCCTGTTTCAAACCAAGACAATTTTTAATTATATGAAAAATGTTAATATTAAACATTGCACTTATAAAAAAAATTGTTAAACAACCTTTTCTCGGTACAACCAGTTTTCAATGTAGGAGACGTACGAGAGGATGCATCCTTCTTGCTCATTCTTTCATTCTATCTCCCATTGTTTTGTTCATTTGTCGATTCATTAATGATATACATATATATCATTCGACAACCTTGATTTGCAATAAATATTTCGTACACATTTCCATTATTTCCAACATCTATAGAAACAAATTGCGCGGTCATGGTGCATGAGTATTTGAGATAAGATTTCCTCTTTTCGCTTGCCTTCTTGATTACCTCAAACATCTTTTCTACCAATACTTCGTATGTCATATCGCACTTAATATTCTTTATTTTCTTTTTTTCACCAACATAAACAGATGTCAAATTGCATTCGTTCAAAACTCCATTGTAGAAATAGACCAATGAAACCATGTCATTCATAGTATAGTCAATCCTGTTTAGTTTAGTCACAATTTTGAGAGGATCACATGTCTTAAATAATATATGATATTGTATTATATTCGTACTACATCCATACATAATAATAAAAATCAAAATAAAGTCTAGTAGACCTTCGATACATTCCTCCACAAATAATATAATCAATAATACATGACGATGCTACTACTATATGAGATAACCTTTAGGTGGCTCAACATTTCCTTCCACCAATAGTCAATATGCTTAAAAAAATATACAAATTTGATATTGAAGAGATTTTATGTCATACTTCAGATTTTCCTTAAAATTTTAGATTTTTACTAAATAAAGACCAAACATTTCAATAAAAATATGCTTAAATAATGATGCAAATTGATATGAAAGATATTTTTTATATCTTAAATATAATTTCAGATAAGCAATAAATCAAATGCGGTAGTGTATACTCTCTGCTTTAATCACATTCGCTATTCATCTCATACCAAACATGACACAACAATCAAAACACAATAGATTGACATATTCCCTAACTTTCTGTAAATAATATGAAATCTTATTTTTATACTTTCACATAATATACGACAATCATATCTATCAAAAATAAGAAGGGGCATCACATATCTAAGAACAAAGAATTACAAAGTTTAGGAGTTGTATAATAAGTAAAAGCGTACCATACATATCATAACTCAATAAGCATATGATTATAAACTAATATATAACTTCTCAATAAATGAAATAATTATCTTCTCTGCATCTACCGTATATAAAAAAATTCAAAATACTTAATAAAAATTATATAAGAAGAGAACTATAACATAATTTTATTATCATTATCTCGTACAAGATATTGGTAATTGTATCCCCAAAATTTTCTTGAGATGCAATAATCCGTTTCAAATGTGTTTCCCGATCACTATAATCCATTTAAAATGTGTTTCTCAATCACTATCAAATGATTTTATTATAACAACAAAATTCTGCAGTTGGTGTAAGTCATAGTTTCTTCATCACCATGAGATACGGATATACCTAGTTCATGAAATGAGATCAGAAATTGGGTCATATCTGTAATGATTCTGATCATGTAAGTACATTCTAAATGTATTTAATGAATCATAAATCTTAAATATTATAATCCAAACTCTGTGTGATTGCATCATATCCTATCATACATCTGTTGCCTTGTGATTTTTAGCATTCCAAATATACTATTGTATCAATTGGCCATGATGGTTTTCTCTATCCGATCATGCTAGTGTTGCTCGCATGGTGCCTACAACTTGTTTGCTGAAATTATTCAACCAGCTAGCATGTTTGAAAATGATGGGTGATGATTCTCTCTCTCTCTTTGGGCTCTGACCCCATCTACTCCGATTCTCTTGTACTGGCTAAAAGAATCTTACTTTGCAAAACTAAAAAAATTACGCCCAATGAACAAAAATAAATGACGATTTCTCAAGACAAATCTTATATAACAATCAACAAATAACATAAACTAATAACACATGAAGAGCAACACAAAATTATAGCTTTTTACCTTAGCTTCTCAGACATTTCCTACGACCACATATCATAATCATTAAGTGGACCTAATTAACAAACTTACAGAGAGTGTTCAAGATTTTTGATGAACCTCGGATTTTCCATACGAATTCAAGGTTTTTTTTTAGCTTTTTTCAGCTCCAGCGAACCACATATAGTATGATTTTCGGACAACAGGCTCCAACAATCCAGGCTTTGCTTTGAAGCTTCTATTTGAGGCACAATGGTTTCTGGAGAAGCCGCTAAGGCAAACCTGATGATTCCTCCACCCAAATTTACACCCACTCACTAGCAACCACATTCAAATCCTTAAGTTATAAGAGTAAAAAAATCTGTAAATTCCAAATAATTAATCTCAAAAGAGGAAACATTACCTTCATCTATAATCGCTCGTAAAAATGAGGGCTTCGAGAAGATGTACAAGGAACAAGTGAAGATGAATTAGGGGGTCTCCAGGCGGTTTAGAGTTTACCCCATCTCCTCTAGATGGGTTTCTTTCTCGGGCAAATCGGGGTTTGGAGAAAATGAAGAACACAAATTACAAGCTCCCGAAACCCACGTTCTCTGCCCCAACAATTGTAGATTTTTCAGTAGCCCCGCAACCCAAAATCTCTGCTCCAAATGCTACAAAGTCTATTGCTTGAAAGAGGAACAATAAAACTCCGCCAAAATTGCCGTCGAGAAATCTCTCTCCTCTCCTTCAACGACAACCCTACCAGAAATCGTGGTTTGGAGAAAATGAACTAGACGGTCTTCAGACAATTTAGGGTTTCTGATCAAATAGCAGTTTTGAGAAGATGAACCACATGGATCGGAGAAGATGAACTAGAGGGCAGTTTGGAGAAAATGAACTAGAGGAAGTTTGGAGAAGATGAACTAGAGGACAGTCTCCAGGTGGTTTAGGGTTTTCGATCGCTGTAGAGGAGATGCTTTCCTTTCTCGGGCAAATCTCTCGCGAAGAGAAATGAGTTGGGCCTAAGGGAAAATGCATAATCCAACTCTAACCCATAAGGGTTCGTGCATGCTAAATGACAGGGTATAACCTGTTTAAACCCGTATTGGGGCGCTATCTCGTATTTAAAAAAAAATTGACAAATTTCGTGATAAATTAGTTTGGGGGGCGTGAATTAGTACTTTTCTCTTTAAAATATGTGCAACTTTGAACACTAGTGGAAGGATATTGACCATGAACCGACCTTGGTGCATGGGCTGGGGCCCTAATGCCACCTCATTAAGGGGTCGAGTGGGGTTGAATTGAGATTGAGACTTAACTAGAGTGATTCCTAATTGTGCCAGTCCGTTTATGAATTGGGCAGACACAACCTTAGTCGGGGGTAGATCAGGTCAAGCGATAAACTGGCTCGACCCATTTAAATACTTAATAGTAGTGTTTTTACAATTGGACTGAGTTGCTCAAATTTTGAATGATAATTTATTAAACTCGATTAGAGACTAAAAAGATAAGAGAAAAATACAACAAAACGCCCCAAAAGTATTTTTATCACCATTTTGGTGAAATTTTTCTTACTATAAAAAGGCGCCCATGCACCCTCAATATAGGCAGCGTTCCACGCATAGTGCTCTTTAGGATCTGTGGATTTTACATATCAGTCCCTCCGCCCTCTTCCTTGTAAAGAATCCCATCAACATACTCTTGTCCTAGATAATCTGTATCGTCCAACCAATTAGGCCTGAGTATACCCACTTTGAGCTGAGCCGATCAACACTCTTTAGCTTCATCCAAAAGTTTAGAAGAAAGAGGTGTTGTTGTTCCATTCGCGGTTGTAAAAAAGGTTGTAGAGGGGTTGCAGAGTTTACAGCGAGGTTGGAGATGGAGAGGCTGCGGAGGTTGATGGGATGGAGGAGTTGGAGAGGAAGAGGAGGAGAAGGGAGGTTCTGGTGGTGGGAGGAATCAATGAGGGTTTGGGAGGGGTTGTAGAGTTTACAGAGAGGTTGGAGAAGGAGAGGCTGTGGAGGTTGATGGGATGGAGGAGTTGGAGATGGAAAGGTTGTGGAGGTTTATGGGATGGAGGAGTTGGAGAGGAAGAGGAGAAGGGAGGTTCTGGTGGTGGGAGGCATTAATGAGGGTTTGGGAGGGGTTGTAGAGTTTACAGAGAGGTTGGAGACGGAGAGGTTGTGGAGGTTGATGGGATGGAGGAGATGGAGAGGGAGAGGAAGAGGAGGAGTTGATGGGATGGAGGAGTTGGAGAGGAAGAGGAGGAGAAGGGAGGTTCTGGTGGTGGGAGGCATCAATGAGGGTTTGGGAGGGGTTGTAGAGTTTACAGAGAGGTTGGAGAAGGAGAGGCTGTGGAGGTTGATGGGATGGAGGAGTTGGAGATGGAAAGGCTGTGGAGGTTTATGGGATGGAGGAGTTGGAGAGGAAGAGGAGAAGGGAGGTTCTGGTGGTGGGAGGCATTAATGAGGGTTTGGGAGGGGTTGTAGAGTTTACAGAGAGGTTGGAGACGGAGAGGTTGTGGAGGTTGATGGGATAGAGGAGATGGAGAGGGAGAGGAAGAGGAGGAGAAGGGAGGTTCTAGTGGTGAGAGGCATTAATGAGGGTTTGGGAGGGATTGCAGAGTTTACAGAGAGGTTGGAGAAGGAGAGGCTGTGGAGGTTGATGGGATGGAGGAGATGGAGAGGAAGAGAAGGGAGGTTATGGTGGCGGGAGGCATTAATGGGGGTTTGGGAGGGTTGCAGAGTTTACAGAGTGGTTGCAAAGAAGAAGAGAAAGAAGAAGGGTAAAAACGTGATGCGGGATGAGACGCTAAGACCCTAAATGATGCAAGTTGGGATTAACCTTAGATTCTATTGAATAATGAAAATAATCGAAATCACCCAACATATAAAATTAATTTAATGAAATCAATAAAACAACTAGATTAACCTTAGATTCCATTAAATAATGAAAATAATCGAAATCACCCAACACATAAAATTAATTTAATGAAATCAATAAAACAAATAGATTAGTCCATTTTAGCGTTCGCATGTATGAAGATTTCCTGATCTAGAAAAATAGTTCCGATGAGGGAGCTCGAGTTTCGTTCTAGTTTAGGACACCAAGTGATAATCACAATATCGTCTCTTAATTCCTCGGAGATCTTAAATGAAATAACGCTCAAAGAAATAGTTCAATGAAAGGGAAAAATCAAATGACATCAAGAAATAGGATTTTGGGGTTTTTTTAATCTTTTATCAATGGAAAGAAAGGAAGATATTACCTGACAATATTTCTAGAAAAGACTGAAATAAAAGGATAGAGTTCCAAGGTTTCACACCAAGGATCCCGAGGCTTCACATCACGTCTGTATGTCGACTTTGCACCAAGTTGCATGAGAAACGATTGCTCACTCTTCATATTTCATTATAAAAAATAGATTATTAACGATAGCTTTTTAGCATTATAGGCTTCGCACCAAGTCGCACGAGCAAAAAACTACCGCTATTAACAAAAAACCATTAAAGACTATTAGCGATAAGGGTATTAACGACAAATTTTTTTTAATAGTGGCAGTTTTTGGCTGCTGCTAATAGTCTTATTTTTAATAGTGTTTTGAAGGATTCACTCTCTCGATTGAAAACTCTTCACAAGCTTTCTAGGGTTTGCACAAAAGTAAACTCTCTTTTGATTCAATAATCAATCAACTAATTAATAATATCTTTGCAAGCCTTTATATAGGCTAAAAACCTTAAACAACATAAAACTCGAAAATAGAAGAGTCCTAAATCAAATAAAACTCAAAATGATAAGTTTTCACCATAAAATTCGTTATTTCATCAAATCTCGGATGTATCTCATGGATGTCTGCCAAGTGCCCACGGACGTTCGTCGTCTATGATGTGCACTAAACCAGCGAGGTGTTCTTTCCACGGACGTCTGCCAATGGACCACGGGCGTCCCTCAATGGGTCATGGACGCCCGTCAAGTATTGACGACACTGCTTCTTTTTCTTCTTTCTTTCTTATTTTCTCTTTGCGCTTTTCACTGTTTTGTCATGTGGGATGTCTCCATCAATACTCCCCGAGTGGATAAAACTCATCTATAATGAATTGCGAAACCCATGGATATCACTCTTCGGAAACTCAACTCTTGACTTTCTTTTCCACGTTGTGAAATACTCAAGGTGTTTCCTTACATTGGTGCTGAAGCTTGGAATTTCTATAACCTCCTCATTTGACCGTTTCTCATATTGCATAGGTAAGGTACGGGACATGAACTGGGTGATTGGTGTGGTTCGATTGGTATTCAATAAGGAAGGGATCAACATGTGTGGTTGTTGGATCTAGAATAGGTGTAAGATTCGATACTCAACTATTGGATGGTCGCCCTTGTCTAGAGGAAGATCTAGACCTTCATCATTACCCCTTTTTGAGATCGGAAAATATTCTACATGCTCGAGACTATCAGGAATTAATATAAAACTGTTAGTATCAAATTCATTAAACATATTCAATGTGTCAGTATGATCAGGTATATTTCCAATGTTCAATAAATTCTGATTGTTAATCCCATGTAAGTTATAATAATGATATGCTCCTACCAACTCTAATGACTCATTTGGTACGGGAACACTACCAACCCTGTCCTCGGTAATAGGAACCTTCCTAAGACAACCTACGGGTTTCACGGGAGTTTCATTCTCCTCATCACTGGGCGGTTCAGCGGGGTTCATAAACTTCTTCACCCAACTCACTGGTCTCTTTCTCGGTATCTTGCTGGGTAATCAAGGTTTGAGATTTACTGGGACACTGAGATGCAAAGTGGCCAAAACTTTGACACTTATAACATTATTGGGGTGCGCGCCTAGATTTATCGATTAGAGTTGCTTTGCCCTTATCAATCTGAGCACTTACGGGTTTTGAGAATTGATCATGGACATTGTTCACCTTTTCAGTAGGGTTAGATTGAAAATCAGATTTGGACAAATTAAATCGCCCATCGGTTGGGGTGTTGAGATATCTCTCCAACTCTTACACCCTAGTGTAGCATTCTTCTAAACTCTCTACAGGATGAGGGATGAGTTCCTTTCATAACTCAGGACGTAGACCAATGTGAAACCTAGATAAGGTGACGTGTGGACCCTCATAAGCTTTAGTCTGATATACATATTCTTCAAACTTATTGATATAGTCATCAACCGACATGCTTCCCTGTTTTAACCCAAGCCATTGATCAATGAGTCGTTGGTTGTAGGACATGGGGACATATTTATCATGAAACTTTTCCTTCATGTCCGCCTATGTGGCGATGGGTTCGCGCTCGAGAGCATCTTGGGGTCATTCTACACTCGTCCAATAAAGTTTGACTTGTCCTACAAGTTTCATTTTGGTAAATCGCAATTTTCGCTCATCCGTCATTTCATACCAAGTGAAAAAATGATCTATGGCGGCTACTCAATCTATAAAGATTTTCGGGTCCATCTTTCCTTCGAAAGTGGGAGCGTCAACCTTGACTACCTTTGTGACTCTCTCATCCATGTCGGGATGATTTTCACGCTTACTCATCAAGATTAATCCTATAATAATCACCATGAGTCGATCTAGACAACTCTTGGAGTTGTGCTGATAATTCCACTTGTTGGGCTTGCTGGTCTTGCGATTGGCCTCTTATGGTAGCCATTTGGATATTAAAGCTTTCCATGAAAGCGGCTAACCGTTCTGGATTCATAATGACGCTCGAGAAAAGCACTAACACCTATATACAATGAAAATCTAAAACTTAATATGGGTGATCCTAAACTAGACACTGTTCTCTGATACTAAAACTGATGCGAGACGAGAAGCTAAAACCCTAAATGATGCAAGTTGGGATTAACCTTAGATTTCATTGAATAATGAAAATAATCGAAATCACCCCAAACATAAAATTAATTTAATGAAATCAATAAAAAAATTAGATTAATCTATTTTAGTGTTCGCATGCATGAAGATTTTCCGAACTAGAAAAACGGCTCTGATGAGGGAACTAGAGTTTTGTTCTAGTTTAGGATACCAAACACAATCACAATATCGTCTCTTGATTCCTCGGGGATCTTAAATGAAATAAGGCTTGAAGAAATAGTTAAATAAAAGGGGAAAATTAAATAACATGAAGAAATAGGGTTTTGAGTTTTTTTTTTTTAATCTTTTATCAATGGAAAGAAAG
Source organism: Chloranthus sessilifolius (assembly GCA_021018995.1). Taxonomy (NCBI): domain Eukaryota; kingdom Viridiplantae; phylum Streptophyta; class Magnoliopsida; order Chloranthales; family Chloranthaceae; genus Chloranthus; species Chloranthus sessilifolius. The sequence goes on along the minus strand of CM037597.1, from coordinate 21,907,936 downwards.
GAAGATATTACCTAACAATAATTCTAGAAAATACTGAAATAAAAGGATAGAGTTTTAAGGCTTCACACCACAGTTGTACGTCGGCTTCGCGTCAAGTCACACGAGAAACGATTACTCTCTCCTCAGGTTTTGAAAGATTCACTCTCTCGATTGAAAACTCTTTATAAGCTTTCTAAGGTTTGCATAAAAGCAAACTCTCTTTTCATTCAATAATCAATCAACTAATTAATAATGTCTTTACAAGCCTTTATATAGGCTAAAAATCTTAAATAACATAAAACTCGAAAATAGAAGAGTCCTAAAATAAATAAAACTCAAAATGGTAAGTTTTCACCATAAAATCCGTTATTCCGTCAAATCTCGAATGTATCTCATGGATGTCCATCAAGTGTCCACGGACATCCGTCAAGTACTGACGGCACTGCTTCTTTTTGTTCTTTCTTTTTTGTTTTCTCTTTGCGCTTTCCTCTATTTTATTTTGTGGGATGTCCCCATCAAAATGTAATCTATCATAAAACTTCTAAATCGCCCTACCCATGTTAAACTCACGATCGCCTGTTTCTTGTGTGCATGAGTGTTGTTGGAGAACAAAAAAACGCACAGTTTTTTTTTATCATAAAAAGCAGTGCAGACCTTCATTTTGTAAATCACCCAAAAGATAAAGTATATTGGGTAATTCAAGTTTCTAGTTAACTCAATAAACTTGAGTCAATGAAAGAAATAACTTTTAAATAAATCAACCGATAGTTCACTCTATGTCATCCGAAGATGGTGCACTCTCCATGAGATAAAACATGAGGATGGATGAGTTATCCCGACCCTTTCTCTAGCTATGGACAATTTTATGTCTATATAGAACTCACAAGTTAGGTCTAATTGATGATTACAACTCAATTTCTCTTCAAAAAAATCAAGTAAAACCCTAATTGCGTATCATATTGGCGGTTACACATGATTAGAATATAAACCTTGTGATTGATGATGTGTTATATATATAATAAGTATGAGAACTAAATGAGATTTATTTCAATTGTTGTCATGCATTATTCGATGATCATTGTCTATTATGTCATTTTGGTATCTTGTTGTTATTCCATGTTTATTATTATATCATGTTACATGTTACACATGATGTACTTCCAAATATAGCTCATGTTGATTATGTGGTGCTCTTTACTTTGTTATGATCATCGTCTATTATTTTATCATGCTTTATTATTCATGTTATGCATTGATGCTATTTCATCCATATTCAAGACATATAGGTACCATGAGTACGTATTTTACACACACGCATGCATGTAAACAAAATAATGTTAATAAGATGCATGTCTTCACCTTGGTGTGGTTCATCACCGAGATGGAGTTGAAACAACTCTAATGTCGTATTTACATGTTTGCAACTCATGGTAGTATGGGACGCCGTGACGAGTGAAGAGAGTGTAAATTAATATGAACGCGAGTGAAATGTCATACATGGTGTGTCTAATTATACTTGGGGTAAACCCTTAAGTTAAGATAATATAAAAAATTAGTATGTAGGTCATAACAAGCATAAGTATATGTATTATAAGACATGTAAGTTATAAGTAAGACAAGACAAGTTTAAAATACAAAATATGTCATCAAAGGCCGACATAATCTATGAAAGGTTTAATTATACAGGTTGTGTCTCGCATTACCATTGTGAAAATAATAACATTTTCAACCAAGACAAGTTTCGATAAAAAATTATACGTTTTGCTGTTATGAGAGCATGCTCCAGTATTAAAATTAGTTGAACGATGTATCTTTTCAACAAAACATGACATGAAAAGGTCACCACATCTTAGGAAACTATTATGGTTCTCTCCTCTTACTTAGATAGTGATTTATTAATATTAGTGAACGACGATGGACCCTAGATTATTGATTCAACACGAAATGTCTGAGATTGTATAAATTTTTTATCGTATTTTAAGTTACTGACAAACAAGTGTTTAAGTAAAGTATGACAAATAATTCTTAAAGAACCTGAATTTAAATTACATTGCACTAAGCCTTTATTGCAATAATCTATTCGATGTCATGAGATATGTCACTTTTGATATTATTATCTTCAGCTTCTATTTGATTTTCATCATTGATTATTTTATTATTGTTTTACTTTGTAGATTATAAATATTATAAAATTAAAACTTATAGATACACAAGCAAGTATTCATCTATAGTACATGTGCCAGGTTGGGATCAATTTCTTGTATATCAACTAAGTTCATCTGTAACTTCTTACCCCGCTCTCCTCACTTATATATTTAACAGATCTTGCAAACCCTAGAAACAACGACGTTAAGGACCTTGCTATAGAATACTTTGGAAGAAAGTCAAAATCTTTAGACTTAGGATTCTGAAGATGTAGTGAAGGGTGAAGACTTTTATGGTCACTGAGTGACCTAAGCTTATCGTTACATAAAATATTTGAGTTAGTTTGGGGCATTAGTAGATAGAGATTTATATGATTGATAGAGTATAGCTTTTGTTTCCTTTGGAACAAATGATAAGTTGGATTAATTGATGATGATTTTATTTATAAAAGGCTCTAACTTGTTAAGTCTCTTGAGCGGGAACCAAATCTGCTCGAGCGAGGTGAGCACTCCGCAACAGGAAAACTTACGGGTATAAGTCGCTCGAGCGAGTTTTGGTTCTCGCTCGAGCAACTAGCACATGGTTCAAAGGAAAAATTTTTGGGTGTAAGTCGCTCGAGCGACTTTGGTTGTTGCTCAAGCGACCCGCAACGTCAAGTTACGTGCCAACTCAAATCGACCCCATTTTTTGAGCAATTTCTCTTGGGTTAGAAGTAGGATTCAGGACTTCTATATAAGGGAAAGCTTATGGACGAATTAGAGAGCTTTTGTGAGAGAGAGATATCATTATAAAGCTTTGAAAAACCTATATGAGGGTTTTGAGGAGAGCTTTGGTAAGGCTTGACACTACGTCAAAAACCTTAAAAAAAGACGAAAAATAAGACTGTTTTTTTTTGTCTTAAAATAAGACTAAATTTAACTGTCTTAAATTTAGTAATAGGACGGTCTATTGCTAACGATGATGTAAAAACTAAGGACGGTATATAAGACCTTATAAGCCGTCTTATTATCACGATCGCTACCCATCGAAATAAACACCCACTCACGCTATTATAAACTAACGCCCAAATTGGTCTTTATATTAGCTTTTTCTCAACAAAAAAAAAAACAAAAAAATAGTCTCCCTATATAGCTAGCCTCCTAATCTCCCTCTCTCTCATCCCGACTCTCCCTCTCCCTCTCCCTCTCCCTCTCCCTCTCCCTCTCTCTCATCCCGACTCTCCCTCTCCCTCTCCCTCTCTCTCATCCCGACTCTCCCTCTCCCTCTCCCTCTCTCTCATCTTTCTAAAAAAAAAAAAACCCTATATTTCAGATCCAACCCGTCGACTTTCCTTTGACTCCCAAAGGTCTTCGGCTTCGACTATCAACTTTGTTGCCTTTGATCGACGACCATTGTTGCGGGATTCGCCGTTCTTTGCTGACCCGGCTTTGACTTCCACTGGTAATAATTTTTTTTATTAATTTATTTTTGTTCTAAATATAGTTTATAGATCTGAAATAGATCTTTGGAAGGTAATATTTTTGTTGTTATTATTTTTTTTTTTTTCTTCTAAAAACAGCTTATAGATCTGAAATAATCTTGATGGGTTTGTGTTGTTGAACAACTTATATTCTGATCAAACACGAGTTTTAAATTAAAAAAAAGAAATTGGGTTTAAAAGGTAGAAAAAAATAGGTTTAAAACGTGTTTTTTGTGTGTGGAATAAAAGGGCAATTTTTCAGATTTTTTTTTTTCTTTTTGGAGTTTTTCCAATTCTTCAAAAAACGCATTTTTAAAGGAAAATTGGGTGTTTGGTCACTATAATATCCCCTCTTTAGATCAACTGTGAAAATAAGTTTTCTCTATTTTCTGTTTTTAGAAATCCTTAAGGATGAACCCCAGGTAGCTCGTGTGCCCCAACGGTTGTGAACCGTCTTATATATTTAAGACGCCCAAAAAAAGAACGAACGTGAGGACGGTTTTAGGCCGTCTTATTTATTAAATAAGACGGCTTTGGACAGTCTTTTATTGTCTATTTTGACGTAGCATGAGTATTCTTGTACTCTTGTATAATCATTAATATAGTGGATTATCGCTGCCCGTGGACGTAGGCATATTGTCGAACCAAGTTAAATATTGTCACTTGTGTGTTTGTTGTTGATTTTCTTCTATTTTTGCATTCTTATTTGATCGTTTATCGTAAGATCGTTGGTTAGTTTGTGTGCTTCCGTGTAATAATTTTAAATATTAAAATAAATATAAATGGATTATCACTAAATAATCGCACATATAAATGGAAAAATTTAAAAATAACCCTTGAACTTTCACCCTGTCATCAATAACGCACATAAATTATTGATAATATCAAATAGGTACCCAAAGTACACTTAAGTTCATCAACTAAACCCCTACCGTCACCTTCCGTTAATGGCTAAAGGGAAAATGCTAAGTTGGCATACAACTTAGCAAAATAGCATGCGTGGCACCCAACGTGGTGAGTACTTAGTTGCCAACACTGTTAATTTTTTGGAGGGAATATTAATTACAATTCAATTCAACAATGTTGGCAGCTAAGTCCTCGCCACATTGGGTGCCACGCACGCTATTTTGCTGAGCTGTATGCCAACTCAGAGTTTTCTGATCAACCCTTAACGGAAGGTGACGATAGGGGTGTAGTTGATGAACTTAAGTGTATTTTGGGTGCGTATTTGATATTATCAATAGTTTAAGTGCATTATTGATGATGGGGTGCAGGTTCAGGGGTTATTTTGAAATTTTTCCTATTTAAATTATGAGTAATTCTAATAAAAAGTTGAATTAAATGTAAGCTTGTAACATTGAGTTGTAATTAAAAATAATTTTTTTTACTCATAAGTTTATTAACCCATGAATTATGTTAAGTCAAGATAAGGCATGCCTATCCTCTTAATGCATTTGAATATGTGCGAGTCATAACACAAAATTATATGTCCTCGTGCAGTGGTAGGATTTGGATTGTGACAACAACTCCCACTACTAATTTTTGAATCTGCAGACCTATAATATTCATTCATGTTCAACTTTAAAATACCATAAGAGGAAGGATGTCAAACTACCACAACACTTTTTAAAGCAGTAATTTCAAGTATATTAACATCAATTTAATATTTGTTGATAATTTCTAAAGGAATAACGGTTTAATTTTGAGAGTGGATATAGTTCTTAGAGCATTCATAAATAGCAACTACTACAGTTTAATGCTTATGAATCGAATTATCATACTTCATACATATCCTTAGGTTTCATATTATCCAAACATAAGTCTACCCTGTTAGTTTCTTTAACATAGTACTCACTTTTTATTTTATTTTATTTTATCTTGAATGATTTAAGTACTGCAAAAAGTGACAAATTGCCACCAAACTATCAAATTTATTCGAAAGGTGAGCTCATATTTTCCGAATTAGTGAAAAATAAAAAAAAAGACTTTTCTTTTTCTGCATGATTTCAAAGATAAGATCAAAAGATTATACGTATTCTCTTCGACTTTATGAAGGAGTCAAACATAATAACTTAATGTACTAATTTCCAACTATTCTCTGTATTTTCAAAGGAACATTCAAGTTCCACACGTGCATCCATGCAATCTTCCAAAACTTGATGACGAATATGCCACACAAATTCATAGAAATTGTATAAATTTTTTAAACCTGTCTTGTAATAGTTTCACTCGAATCCATTGAAATAGGAATCCAAGATAATTTCTCAAAAAGGCCTCAAAATTTAATTTTAAAGTGCCCAAGGTTTAGTTGTCACTAATAATTGCTTCATACATTAAGATGTTCTTTTTTTGGCAGAAATTAAACTGAACGATTAAAGGAAAGTCTCGAATTCAACTATCTTGAAGGAGAAGGGTATAGTTTCAATTATCAACCCCCCATTTAGAGCATCTTAACACTGATTGTATTTAAGACACCATCAATTTCTAGATTTAGAACCATCAATTTGTGTAGGAGTGTGTAGACACCCCCATTTTGCCCTCTTGGAATATACAAACCTGTTCGGTCAACCTTTGACCTTGCCCACAATCTCCGAAAAAGGACTAACCTTCTCTAAAGACTTTAAAATCCTAAGACGGGAATCATGCACGAAAATAATAGTACATGGTTGGGACCCAGGCTGAAACAATAGCTCTGTGGCTCGAACCCGGCTCAAACCCAGAGTTGTCCTGAATTATGCACCCCGTACAGAGCGCATAACTCGATTGCATGCCCCACGGCTGGTGCGCAATTGGTCCCTCTTGGATTAGGATTTCACTTCTTGAGGACTGCCTAGACCCTTATTATGCGCCCTACTAGGTGCACACAATCATATTGCACGCTTATAGAAACCGCCTGAGATGTGATTGTACGCCCTACCTAGAGTGTGAATTCTGATTATGCGCCTCATCACATGCACATAATTGGTTCTTAAGCCAACCCGGTCTCTAATTCCCTAGACCACTTGAAAATTCTCTATTCTGCACTCTTAATCCAGCGCATAATTGATTGAGCGCATTAATTAGCGGGTGCAATTAGTCTAATTAGACTAGGACTAGGCTACCCGACTGAGCCAGTCAGCCGGTCACTCACTGAGTCAGTCACCGACTCAAAGTGATTTTGCGTTTGAAACATGGCACATAATTCAATTACACGCTTCAGACAGGGTGCATAATTGAAATTTACCGACTAATTATACGCACCCCACAGGGCGCGCAATTTACCAAATACCTATAAATAAGACCCACCACCTCGTCCTAAAAATACATCACAACGCAGTTAGCAATCAAAATTTCGAATTCCTAGCTCCCAGCTTAGGATTTTGGGACTTCTCTCTGTGGCTCTGGCCTCAAGTATACTTTCCTTCTAGTTTTTAGTTCTTATAGTTATAGTTCTTAGTTCTAGCCCTTAGTTCTAGTTCTTAGTTTTAGATCATTAATTCTAGACTTTAGGTTTTTAAACTTTTAGTTCTAAATCTTAGATTTTAAATCTCTTTGATCCTTGATTTTCACCCTTTTTTTTTTTTTTTTTTTTCCTAGTTCTAGTTCTTAGGTTTTAGAACCAGTTCTTCCCTTTTTTATTCTAGTTCTAGATTTAGGTTTTAGTCCTCTAGTTCTTAAATTTTAGATCTTAAATCTTAGGTTTTAAATAAATCTCTAGTTTTTCTGATTCTAGTTCTTAGTTTCTGGAATCAGTCCTTAATTTCAGTCTTGAAATTTTCCTTTTTTAGTTCTAATTCTTAGCTCGATTTTCAATCAATAAAGCCATAATTCATAAATTCAAAATTCGTTTTTCAATCTATATTATTTTCAAAGTAAACTCTAATCAACCGATTTGCCCAAGGGAGCTTACGAAGGGTACCCGGGAACGAGGCCAATCCTCCTTAGCATAGCAGGCCAAAACCCCTTTTTTTAGATTTTCAGTGAAATTAGTATATTCACTTTAATTAAAATTTTAGTAGAATTAGTATATTCTTAATTATTTAAAGTTTTGATAGAAGTACTACATTCCTAATTAGTTTCCGTATAATTAACATATTTGCATTCCTAGTAGGATTAGGAGACTTAATTAATTAGATTTTTAATAGAATTAAAATATTTGAATTAATCAGATTCCTAATAGGATTAAGAAACCTAGTTGAAGTCTCCCGATTAATTAGAATTCTAATAGGATTAAAATTGATTAAATCCCTGATAATCATAGCAAGAGTAGGAAAGGCAAAGTAATTAGAAGAGATTAGGAAAACTAGCTTAACTAAACTTACAGGCGACCCAGTGCTGCTGACATCGACCGACTAATGATTTAGTAAAGAGAACAACCCATATTTGAACCCCGGAAGGTGTGATCAGTGACGTGTTGTAGCGTCGATAAATATCTACAACTAGCGATCACAACGAACTAGGTATTTCTCTGAGATTTATCGCTTTATTTTCAATACTTAATTACCTCTAAAAACATCGCCTTTGCCAAAGTCCACTTGGACCGAATTGGGCCACTCTTTCAGGGGACCAAAAGGAACCTAGAAAAGCATGCACCAATAGATTGGTGATCACGGTGGGACATCTTGTCGCCAAAGCCACCCGTGTTTAGTTAATTTTTCTTTTCTTCTAGTTAGTTTTTTTTAGTTTTAGTTTTATTACTTTTCACATTTAAGTCTACTATCGAAAGTACATGACCATACACCAGAAGCTCGAGATGTCGGGAATACGAAGGATTAGAATCGGTGACCCGCCATTATGGAGGTACCATAATAACCCGCTATACCACGAGCACCCCGAAAGTTAACATGGCCGATGGAGAGGAGACCCCTTTCACACCCCCAAGCAACAGCCACAACGATAGACACAGAGACAACAACTTCGGGCAGAACTTCACAGCTTGACAACTTGTGGACCTCAGCGTCCAAAATTTACAAAGGGGAGGAGATGACGCCGACAAACGACTCCACGGCTTAGTCGCAGCATGCGAGACCATCAAAGAACAGCGGGAGGCTGAAGAACGAGAACGACAGAGACAGGAGAGGCCACCCCCTACTCCGACAACGATATCACTGCATGTGTCGCCACCTAGACACACTTTCCACATGCTCCTCAGTAACGGATGTCAAGATAGAATTCGTTCCCAGACCGCTAGGCAAGATGCTGTTGTAAGGGTAAATGATTTTCCTAAAATGATCGACGAATACGTGACTAAGAAAAACCGCCCTGATTTGTCATTCGAATTTGATAATTTTTGCCGAGACGTCGAATTTAATCTACTTGCGGGATTCAAGCCCCCAAAATTTAGCAAGTATAACGGCACCGGGAATACAAACCATCATCTGGCGTTGTTCTGCAATGACTGCCGACCTATTCGCGATAATCACAGACTTCTGATACATTACTTTCAAAGGTCGCTTGAAGGGGAAGCCCTCGATTGGTTCGTCGGGCTCCCGCTACATAAAATCGACACATTCGAAGAATTAGCTGAACAATTCTTAGATCAATACAAACATCTGATACATGAGGCCGTTAGTCTCAGCGACTTGATGACAACAAAGCAGGAAATCGAAGAAGACTTCACAAATTTTGTATCACGTTGGAGGAAGCTCGCAGCTCATACGGGAAGTTAAATGAGAGAAAAAGACGTAATCGACATCATCGTAGATAACGTCAGAGAGCCCCTTCGAAGCACTCTGATCATAAGCGATTGCCTAGACTTCTCTACTCTTCATCTGCGTGCCAGTCGCATTCAACGACACATAAAGGGGGGAGACCTCGCTTTCTCGATCACAACACCGAAGGCATTAAATTTCGGTGATTCAAAGTTTCGAAATAATAAGAAAGGCTCAGGCTCCTAGCAGGTTAACATGGTCGCTAATCAAAACCAAGGCAATGGGAACAATCAACGAAGGAACTCTGGTAAGGTTCAATACTAGAATCAGCAACGGTACGCCAATCAAATTTAGAATCAATATCCTAACCGAAACTAGTACCCTAATTAGAACCAAAACGTTGCCTGAAATTGGCCTGCCAATACCTAGGGCTATAATAATGTACCTCCACCCCAAAATTTCAATTAGCAGACCCGGGGTCCCTATCAGCCCAGACGAGATCATTATCCTCTGTTACCCAGTACTATCCCCAACATTTTTCGCCTCCTAAGTAACCAGAACCTCATTCATTTCCCACTAGAGTGGCCATGGCCCTGGCCCGCTAACATCGATTACACCAAGTTTTGTGCTTTTCACCGGTACGCGGGACATAACTTGGAAGACTGCTGGGTGTTGAGAGATATGATATATGACATGAATGATCGAAACCAAATTGACTGGGAATCCCTCCGAAATTCTAACCAAAATAACCAACAGCCTCTGCAGAACCTTGAAATCATCAACAACCCTCTGCCAAACCACAACCAAGGATCGGTCACCCATGTCACCACGGTAGACCTTCCGGATCGAGCCCCGTTTCATCCATCTACTCTCACCACACGAGTTAGCCATCCTGACGCCATAGCCAGTCTAAATAATCCTCCAAGGCTCATCGTCATTCCGCCTCACCCTTCTACCTTCATAACTCGAGTCGAACGGCCAACTCCGCCACCCTACCCAAACTTCACTCGGGTTCGAGTTTAATCTTTCTGAGCTCGAAGGCCTACCATTCAACCCATAGAACCTTCTACGGGTTAAGGCCTACCAAATAACCCCCGAACTTTGACGTAGCTCTCGATAACGCCGAGCTAGAATATAAGGACCATGTCCTTCAAACTGCAGAATAAGTCGCGATGTGGACTGACAGCATCACCCGAAATACTACCGGCCAACAATGCGAGGAGGTAACAGAAGAACGCCTATCAGCGGTAGAGATAAAATAGCAAGGGGAAGAGCCCACTAAAAAAGTACTAATCTCCACATTCCTTGCAGAAGAAGACTACACTCAATACCTTCCACCTTGGAATGGCATAGCCCCAGTATGCATTCCCTCGTCAAATTTCTCTCCTTTCACTGCAAGTACCCCACTGAATCCTCCAACACTCCAAGGTCAACAGCAAACATGCCCAATCCTGAAATCTGGAATCAACTATCCACCCCCACCATTCCCTAGGGAAAAGCAGAGCAATAACGTACAACTGCTTGACCAAATAACCAAGGAACGAGGGATGAACATACCCCCTCCACCTCACATAATTCCTTCGCCTCCAGCATCAGTACCTCAATTGACCCAATAGAACGGGTGTAAAGCAAATCGACTCGGCAAAGAGCCTGCCCTGGAAATAGGTCAGGAATACGATCTTCTTTGACACCTCGCAAAGGTACCAACACGAATATCGATCCTTGAACTCATTAAGAAATCCCTAGAGCATCATCGATTTCTCGTGGAGACATTAGATGAGACACACATGAACGAAGATACCACTTTGGATCAACTGCATGAGATCGCTTCGGTCATGACTCAACCTCTCACGCTTACCTTCACTAAAGCTGACATGCCTAAAGAATCATTACGTGGAAGTTTCTCTCCTATCTATCTAACCGTCATAATCAGAGGATTTTCAGTACCCCATGCATTGGTTGACACCGGAGCATGACTTAACATCTATCCTATAATGATGTTGTAGATCCTTGAATACACTGAACAAGACATAAGAGCTTCATCCTTATCCCTCATCACTTATGATGGCTCTCGGCTCTTCGTCAAGGGAACCATCAAGTTACAAGTTCGCCTTGGTCTAGTTACTAAGGATGTCACTTTCCATGTCTCTGCTTCCTCAAGCACCTACAATCTGATATTAGGAAGGAAGTGGTTAGAATCCATGAAGGTAGTAGCACTGACATATTACCAATGCGTCAAATTTCCGCATGAAGATTCCATCGTTAGGATATACGTCGACACACAGCTTAAAGAAATTGACACGAACTATGCGGTAAGCATTTCGAAGGCGCACGACTCGATACTCAACACATGTCATATAAAAAAGATACAGGATCCTGATACGCCTCGATAGCAGAAGTTAACTATCCTTTCTCCCTTCCGACCCACCAACTAAAAATAGTGAGAAGAGAAGCCGGGCCTGATCTCGCTCGACAATATGGCATTAACCCGACTGCGGCAAAAGGATGAGACCTAATATATCAGCTAGGATACGTCCCTCACATTGGACTCGGCAAAGATAAGCAAGGACGCATAAGACCGGTTGTACCGAGGAAACTATGCAAACACATCGGATTGGGTTACCAGTCAGACGGCAAGCAAGTTGACATCCTACCCACTTCACCAAAGTGGTCCCTCTATGACCATTTCATATATGGAACTACCGAGAAGGCTGATGTGCCGAAAAGAAGAAAGCAGCCATTCATCACTGAATCTCAGGCAACCGAGATTGAGCAAGTGACCAAAGCCTTCGCCGACTTGACAAACCTAAGCTGTAATAGTGATGACATGGACAGGCCACTCGAAGGAGTCGAACCGTTGTTCGAAACCCCTGAAGAGCCGGAGCCACGCACAGAAGACTGGGAGTTAACCGATGGGTAGGACTTCCACATTGCCGCATTAGCAGACAAAGAAGAATTAGAGTCAGGGGCACCCCAGCTTCATGAACTAGGAAAAGAAGACTGACTCTCAATGACAAGTGAGGAAGAAGAGTACTGGACTAGCTGTACAGAAATAGAACTTAGAGATCACCTTAGAGCAGAACGGCTGAAGCTCCTTGAGGAGGTCGGCAACCCTCGAAGCGAAAAAATAGACTCTGATGATGAACTTGATCATCAACCCCTACTAGATAATTGGTAGTGTCTGCGTCGCTGCCCCTACGCAGAATCACCTTGTTGTAACCTGTGCACGTCCATCTTAACACAATACGAAAGAGCTATCCTACGCGAGATACGACAGACAACAAGGACAAAAGATCATCATGCTACCTTTATAGAATTTCAAGAAGAATTAGAGCTCGACGCTCCCCAAACTCCGGATGCGTCACAACTTCAGATATTTTGAAACTCACTGGAATACGAATGGCAACCCCCGCTGAGTGATGACGAAGACTATTGGATAGATCCCTGCCTTGGAGTTAGCAGAACAACTAGAACACGACTTCCAAACACAATCAGACGAAGAGGAAGATCTTGTGACCTCATCTCCGATCACGAAGGATGGGAATGCCCCTGAGAGTATCCCTACATCTCTCACCCATATCAGCCTTGCTGTCAGACCTGCATACTTTTCACTGCATACCATAAGATCCAGAGGAAGAAATTCCCATATTCTAACTTCAATGATGATACTTTTGAGCGCTTCTTCGCTACATGGGGGTGCCCACGAGAGTTTTTGTACATTGTTCAACCACATCACCCTTATTGCCAGACCTGCACCATAATAATGGAAGACTTCGAATGAGAAAGTCAGACCAATCCCCTTCCTGCACTATGGAGAATGGCCGAAAGCAACCCAGGTTCAGTAATTAAGTTCATCGAACCGTGTCTATGGTTAATACAGAGCGAGGAATCTCAACGATAAGCGGACCTCCCATCTGATTTCGAAAGGCAGAGTGTGGACGACTATCATCTTTAGACTCTCTTTGACGACGAAGCACTTCACGTAGTAGAAGAGGGAGAGGGGCCATCTGACAAACCATTGCCAGCGTCGCTCATCAGGAGGATCACTCCAGATAAGGACTCTAAAAAAAATGTCAAATTCTGAATGGATCCACATCATCCGAAGACTCGCCCGAACGACTCCAGTAGCCGTCCCACTTCCCCAACTAGGAGAAGTAACCTCGCCGGTTCTGCCTCAGGGAACTGACCATGTACCATATCTATTATCAAAAATCAAAAAATAGAAAATCCTAAAACCCATAAAAATATAAAAATATAAAATCTTAAAAAATTAGAAAATCACAGAAAAGGGGGGGGGGGGGGAGCTTCATCCCAGGCCCATTCAGCGACTAGCAAGGAGACTTTTCTCCAAAGGATACGAGTAGTGACCACCTCAACGAAATCAAAGAAGGGGTAACCAACATGATCACACATGGTCACTGTCCTGCCCTCAACATCGAAGAGCCTTGCCTTGACTCGGTTCGAAGTAACCCTACTACCACTTCCTCGCAAAACCTCTGAGCATCCCGATGAAGTAACAAGTTAGTTATCATACCTGACGAGATACTCCGTGACTTCGAGAGGAGGATGAATAACCTCGACCTACACCTGACAAAAGATGCCGCGATCATAAATTATGCCGATGAAGGGTTACCTCCCGCAAAACTAACCCCCTAGTGTAGTTCTTTTGCAGTGTACGAACTTCCGGACGATGAAGAAGGAGCGCCAGTCACTGAGGAAACCCATGACTTCCAACGGGTCATCAAACGCTTTGATGAGTAAACACAAGCTGCCATAGAATCGACTGAAGAGATTAATTTTGGCACTAAGAAAGAGCCTAAGAAGCTGCTGATCAATGCACCACTTAAACCCAAGGAACGACAACAAATTGTCCAAGTCCTTCAAGATCACCTTAGCTCTTTCCCATGGTCCTATGAGGATATGCTTGGATTGGACCCGAGCTTAGTAGAACATCGATTGGTCCTGGAACCTGATGCTAAACCTGTCAAGCAGAAACTCAGAAGGATGCATCCCCAAACAACACTACAAGTCAAAGAGGAAGTCGACAAGCTACACAAAGCAAAATTCATCTGAGTTGTCCTCTACCCTAAATGGATTGCCGACATAGTACCTGTCGCCAAGAAGGATGACAGAGTGCGGGTATGTATCGATTTCCAGAATCTCAACAAAGCATGCCCAAGAGATGACTTCCCCCTACCATACATCGACACCCTAGTTGACAGTACTGCTGGACATGAGATGTTATCCTTTATGGATGACTTTTTCGGATACAACCAGATTAAGTTAGCAGAATTAGACTAAGAAAAGACTTCATTCACCACACCATGGGGAACCTACTACTATGTCATCATATCTTTTGGGCTCAAGAACACAAGAGCCACATATCAATTCGCCATGATGGCCATATTTCATGACATGATGCACAAATGTGTTGAGTCTATGTTGATGACATACTAGTGAAGTCACAGACACGAGTAGGACATGCTGAAGCACTATGACTGGTGTTACAAAGATCCGAGCAATATCAATTGAAAATGAATCTTAAAAAGTGTGTGCTTGGAGTAACCTCCGGGAAACTATTAGGATTTATAGTCAGCAAACAAGGTATCGAAGTTGACCCGGTGAAGGTCAGATCCATCCTCGAGATGCCACCTCCCAATAACATCAAAGAATTATGAGGCTTGATAGGAAGGTTGCAGTTCATTAGGATATTTATCTCGCAACACTCAGATCGATGCGATCCTTTCTGCAAACTACTTAATGGAGGAGCCGAGTACAGATGGGATGACCAGTGTCAACAGGCCTTCGACAGCATCAAGAAGTACCTCCTCAACTCACCAATACTATCGCCACCAGTTCCTGGAAGACCCCTAATCCTCTACCTCTCAGCAAACGATAAACCAATGGGAGTAATCCTTGGACAATATAAAGAAGACGACAAGAGAGAGAAGGCCATCTACTACCTCAGCAGAACGATGGTCGAGTACGAACAAAAATACACGCCAATGGAGAAGACCTGCCTCACCCTAGTGTGAGCCTCAACAAAACTATGACACTACTTTGGAGTGCACAAAATATTAGTACTAGCACGCATGGACCCGTTGAAGTACATCTTTGAAATGCCCGCTACCTCCGGGAAGATAGCCCGATGGCATATGTTGCTGTAAGAATTCGACATCACCTATGTCACACAGAAATTTGTCAAAGGACAAGCTATCACTGATTACCTCATCGACTTACCACTCTCAGACGACGAGCCCATGCACGTAGACTTCCCTGATGAAGACCTACTCTCAATTCACAATGAAGAACCCGATGAGACCTCATGGACTCTCTACTTCGACGGTGTTCTCAAAAAGGCATTGGGATAGTCCTACTAAGCCCAAAAGGAGTCGTCAAACCAAAAGCTTTTCAACTCGACTTCTCGGTAACCAACAATATTGCAAAATATGAAGCTTTCATTGCTGAACTACGAGCAACATTAGAGCTAGGAGTCAAGCAGTTGAAGATGATCGACGACTCTAAACTTGTGAGATCGCAAGTTATCAAAGAGTGGAAAACCAAAGAAAGATGACTGATGGCCTACCTGGAGACAACTCTGTTCTTAATAAATAAATTTGAAAGAATCTCCTTCACGCATATTCCTAGGTTGGAGAACGAGCTCGCAGACTCTCTTGCCACACTAGCCTCAGTCATTCATATACCAGTCCGACAAAGTACAAAATCCTTTTTCATCGAGAGGTTGACAACGCCAATACACGAAGTCGCTTGGCAACTGAAGTCGGAACTATCGATTGCACCAGAAGCTCACAAGAACGAAGGGCAGCCTACCCTAAGCACTTCTACGGAGAAAGAAGCCACCGTCGCCACATTCAGATTCAAAAAGTCACCAACCGACGACGGGCAGCCATGGTACTTCGACATCTAGAATTTCCTAAAGCATCAACATATCCCTCCTTACGCTACAAAGATCGAACGAAAAACCATAAGAAATTGATGTGCAAGATTTTACATACTAGATGAAACCCTATACAAATAAGCCTTCACCAAAGGAGTACTACTGTGATGCGTCACGACAACTGAAGGATAATACATCATCTGAGAAGCACACACCAGTGCCTACGGTGCCCATGCTGGTAGACAGAGACTTGTAGATAAGATCATACAACAAGGCTACTTTTAGCCAACAATGATAAGAGATTGCCACCTTCATGCCCAATTCAACAAGCAATGGTAAGAACATGCCCTGCTCATCAAAGCTCCATCAGTTGCATTGAACCTTATAACCTCACCATGGCTATTCTCTATGTGGACCTTCGACATCATTGGACCCTTTACGGACACAGTTGGGAATACTCACAAGCACACATTCATACTCACTGCGATCGAATACTACACCAAATGGGCAAAAGCTGAATCTTACGTCAGAATCACTACGTCGACGCACATGAGGTTTATCATTTGGAACATTATCACCCGATTTGGAGTACCCAAGATGTTATTCACCGACAATGGACCACAATTCATCGCAGAAAAGATGAAGAAGTTATGTAAGAAATTTGGCATCGATCTACACCACTCATCGCCATTCTACCCTCAGGGAAATGGATAAGCAGAAGCTACAAATAAAATGTTGATCCGAATTCTGAAATGAACAGTAGAGACGAGCAATGGAGCCGACTGGCCTGAACGATTACTAGAAGCACTCTGGGCCTATAGGACTTCTATTCGCACGACCACTGGCCAAACTCCTTACCTCCTCACATACGGGATAGAAGCAGTCCTACCCTATGAGATACAGATACCATCGTTACGAATTCAACTCAATGATGAGCTATCCTTAGACGAAAGGAGAATTGCTCTACTCGCCGAGCTAGAGCAACTTGATGAGACGCGTCTAAGAGCAGCTGATCATGCTCAGGTATATCAGAGGAGAGTGGCCATGGCTTACGATAAGAAAGTCCTCGAGCGAACTTTAAACATTGGAGAATTAGTCTTGAAGAAAATCATGCCCTCCAAACACGCTCATCCAAAGGGAAAACTGAACTCGAACTGGGAGGGTCTGTATGTTATAGCAACTGCATATCCAGGGAATGCATACAAGTTGGTGAACCAAGATGGGGAAGAACTCTCCAGCCCTTGGAACGCCATATACCTTAGAAAATACTACCCTTAATCCTGTGATCATCACATCTCGTAGCCAAATACTTATATCTATCGCCCTCGTAGTTGTCACGACCTATTCATTGGTCATACACCCTCAATTCCAGGAGTATCCTCAAGACTTCCAATCTATTGCCCACCTCCTTATTCGGACAATTTGATCAAAGGATTAGTGACATACCTGACCCCTTTCAAAAGTATAAGTAATACCCGATTCTCATCCACCTTCTTCGCCATTGGAGGAGACGTTAGATCGCAAAAAAAATGAAGATATTAGGCTTAATCAAAACTCACCATTCTTGTGTTAGTAGGTTGCTTTCGAAAAAAAATATACATCTATATAAAAAAAAATCGAATGAGAGCAATAAGATGAATGAATCAGTCAATGAGCTCAGGAAAGCATAAGCAGGCAGTGAGGATATATATGGTAACTCTATTAGAAATGTATAAGTAAACTACGAGGGCATCCCTGATGTCCCAATACTACTAGATGTTGTTGTAAGGTAGCGGGAGGAGGACAAACTCTTGCTAACTATAGAATGTGAGACTTTGACGGTGTCGAAATATGACGGAGAGCTCAATCATGGCACCCTATACCCACTCTGAGAAAAAGACTGATATTCATCCCTTTTAGAAAATATCAGATACAAACTATTCCCTCACGTCATTGAGCCTTTTCTCTCTTTCACCCTTAATTTTTATTTTCGGACAATGAGTTGAAAGCCTTTCAGGATATTCCTAGAAGTGAAATAAAAAATTGATGAATAACGACTGATACAATCACCTATTATACTTACCGCACGCCCCTATAACAATGACCATGGGATAGGATGACCACTAGCAAAGTTAGCCGCCCAATATGCGGATGATATGATTAGACAATCCCCCTGGTTCGATGACAGTTTTAGAACAAATCTTTTCTCCAAAACTAACTCACCAAATGAACGTGGCCAGTCATAGGCCCAAAATACTTATCAAAAAACCCAAGAAGCTCCATTGCACCTTGACACTGGGGCATTTTTTTGAATCGCATTAAAGGCTCCTGCTTGCCCATGAAGAAGATGTAGAATGACGAAGTCACCGCCGAAGAATGTCACTCAAGACATCACACTGCTTATTCCATCATGCTCCTACACTGGGGCATTTTTTTATATTATAATTTTTTTTTTCAGTTATTTGCTTTCCCTATTGTATTATATTTCCTTTTCTTGTAATAAAAAAAAGAAAAAAAGAAAGAAAAAGAAAAAAAGAAAAGAAAAAAAGAGAGAAAAAAAGAAAAGAAGCCCCTCTTTTATTACAAGACCTCGGTCTGAGACACCCCCCCTTGACAATCAGCAAGGGGGGAAAATAAAATTACTAATGCCTTTTATCCTCATGTGCAGATACGAGATAACCTTCGACTATTACCGGGCCAACTCAAGGAGCTTCCAAGTCCTAATAACAGGCGATGGTGCAAAATATAAGATGACGCAAGGTAGCAAGAAAATGAAGTAAAACCAGGTACATCTAAACCAAAATCTCTTTTTATATATCAAAAGTTTCTTTTACATGTGTCACCGGGGGCATACCCCCTGAATATACAATAGAAAAGGGGAACAAAATAAAAAAAAAATGCGCTACTCCCTCCGTTGCCTCCCTGAAAGGCGATCACTACCATCTCCCATATCCTCAACCGCCGGGACTGGGGTCTCATCCCCCGACAACTTAATACCAGTACCCGGAGTCGGAGGACACTCCCTATGAGGAGAAGGCCTAGCAACAGAACCTCCCTCGCTTGCCTGGTTGGAGGCCCGTCGAGAATGTGAATGCAGAGGACCAAAAGCAAGCATAGGCCCTATGGCCGAGTCTGCCTGCGCATAAGCCCTCATGCACTCATGAACCTCTCGACGAATCTCTGCCAGTGAGCCACTAGCCCTCAACCCCAACCCTGGAAAATGATCGATCATCCCTCGCACTCTCCCACCGACTCTTGCCAACTCGTGCTGCAAAAGATCTATCGTCGACTGCATCTCAGCACGAGCCACCACTTGGGCACCCTCTAACTCTAATGTCCGACTCCTCCACTCGACCGACAAGTCCACGGTCACCTCCTGAAGATGGTGCTCCGTGATATCGGAAGGAATCTCATGAATCTCCTGGTGAGCTAAGACACGCTGCGTCTCTATACACGACTACTCCAACTCACAGACCTGTACAAGTCAAAGGCTAAGAGAGTGCATATGCATAATAAGACAGAGTATAGACAACAAAAACATACCAGATCAACACGTTCCCGCAGAAGATGCTCTACGGTAGCAACGATGGTCAGATCAGCTGGAAGAACCTCGGACGCAGGTGACTACAAGAAGCAAAGAAAGAACATAAGGGATACAATAGCACTACATAATCAAGAACGAAAAAAATATAATAATCACACTAACCAAATATACCTGGGAAGGAGTAGGAGTCGACCCCTGAGGAGGAGCCTCGGGAGCAGAGTCGGGAATAACCTGCATGTGAACCAAACAAACACAAAACTTGTCAGACAAAACTAATTAGCAAATAAATAAATGCCAAACAAACTACACATAAGCAAATTATACTCGACTCTCTGGACGTAGAGAAGCGGCAGTCCCCTCTCTCGCTTGCAACTCCTCAGCAAGGCAGTGCTGAAATGGACATAACACAACATCAATAAACTGCTGAACAACGTAAGGCCGGATAACTCAAAAGAGTTAAGGAAACTTACCCAGTGCTCTAGCTCTTCCCGGAGCCGAGTCATCGCCGGATCCTCCCGACTGGAAGAGGCGACTAAAGATGGGTCGAATGTCTAGAGCAGCAGCCCCAGCAGCAGACAGCTCCGCTCTCTGCAAATATCAATAAACACATTAGACCTGACAACGCTAGCGATTAATAAAATAAAAAATAAAATAAACACTTACTAGTCGATCAATCTCAGAGTGTAGGCTAGCCGCCGCAGCCCGGTCAGCCTGCTACTGGCTACAGTAAGACTCGAGCAATGCCGCCTGCCTGGCAACTTCACTCTCCCTCTCAGTCTAACAAATAGGAACCAAACAAGACTATTAAACTAAAAACGATTAGAGATAGGAATAAACAAAACTCACAAACAAGTACACTCACCAGAGATGGCCGCGTCTCTGCAAGCTGAACCCTCAGCTCATCCTTCGAGGTCCTAGCTTGGAAAACCGAGTCCGTCAAGGACCATAACATCTCCTCGTCTGGACGAGGAGCACATCATGTCCGCTCCATTACCCTGTGCAGCGCATCCAGTGCTCCGCGGAGGCTTGCACCCAAGTGGCTCTGCTCTAACGCGGCCAGTCTCTCTCTCAAAGTTGAGGCGGACTCAGGACCACCACCGCAAAAGAATCGCTCCCATAGAAAGGGCGGGTAAAGAGTCGACCCCCACCTATATCACGAAACCACCTCAGGAACTCTCGGGCATCCGCCTCATCGTGCGCCTCGGTGACCCGATCCTCTTGGCTCTAAAGTCCTCAATCTGGGTCGCCATCCTCGACAAAACGATGTGACTAGAGGGACCAGTCATCCTCCTCGCCACTCGGTGGCGAATCTCTGAAGGGACCCCCTGAGGGAGCCCCAACTGACGAGTCGCTCGAGAGATGTGGATGCGCTCTACCTTTTAGAAACAATGGACCCAGATGTCTACTTCAAAGAAGGGCCGATCGGACTGAATCACCGACTGCCTTACGTCCTCCTCTGCACCATAGGGCCTCCAAATCACCTATGACTAGAAGTAAACAAAACGGCTAGTCAAATTATGATCTAAAACGTGTAAAACACTATTACAACAGACGTGTACCTTCCTTGCATGCATATCCTCGAACAAACCCTGCGCTATCTGCAGATCTGAAGGTCGACGATGGCGTCCCAACGCCTGCCGCCACACATGCATCCGGGGGAACATAAAAGTAATCTCTAGTGATGTCTCAGAGGAACAAACCCACTAGCAAAAGTATAAAAAAACCAAGTAGTTCGGACAATCCCTGTCCCAAACCTACTATGTCGGTACTCAACGCCGAGCATGTCCCTACACACGTCCTGATAGTTACTCTCCATCTGACCCGTGATAGGTGCTCCCTCAAACCGTAGTCCAGTGATACAGACCTAGTCCTCAGGGGTGGGCAGCAACATGCCTACTGGGAACAGCAATGCTTGCTGCTCCTCCCTCCATCTCTCCATAATTGCCCCAATCAGACTAAGGTCGACTGAAAAGGGCTCCAACTCCAAAATTGACCCAAAGCTGAAAGTCGCTAATCACACTCGCCGGAACTCGGTCAGGGCACGGTAACAAGCATGAGACTCTGACCACGCCGTGCTAATAGCTAGTACTGGAGGCTCCTGGCGAACCACAAGAAATAAGATATACATTAACCTACGCCTACACTAATCCTAATCACAATCACAGACAATGACCAAACCTACCTAATGACAGTAACAGTAAAGATGACAACGATGAAACAAATAAGAATGACAATCCACAACAAGCACGCAAGACATGATAACGCATAGTGATAAAGTAAACATAACTTGAAACTAGATGCAAGCATGCAGGTTTGACGTAAAATTTGAAGGTTTCCATCCTAAGAAGTCTACATTGTAACCTAAATGCCTCGAAATAACAAGAGATCTTGTTCACGGATACCTACCTGGTCCAGTGCGAAGAACTCCTCTAGCGGAATCCTGATTGCGGGCTCGTGAGGAGCAACATTCTCACTGGCATCCTCACCACCATCCTCATCGTCCCTATCACCAGTCTCAGGGGCCTCCACCCAGACAACTATCTCACATCGCCACCGGTGTGGGCCTCAGAGGTCTCACCTCCCCCCTCAACCATCAGCTCTACCTCGGAGGCTGGCCATGAAAGGTGGTCATTACCCTTAGACTCCATCTTAGATCGAAGAACTCAGAAAACTGAAGAGAATGCAAGAAATGATGTCTGAAACGGATGAATAGATCGCGAGAAATCACAAAAATCAGCAACAAGGAAGCAAGAGAGCTCGAGATTACGAAATATTTAGAAAACGCGCGTTTAAAGTTGAAACCTTGGGCTATATAGAGCGCGGCCCAATCATGCACTTGAATATGGCCGCACAATTGAATCGCGCACTATATCTCCTCCGCACAAAAGAAAATGTGCGCCCTTAAGCACGCACATAAACAATTTGTTGCCCTTGCACATACCAGTCGCGCATTCTGAACATAACACACAATCAAATTATACGCCCTAAGTCACGCGTGCAAACCCCAAGCGTCGCTCGTACATTGACCGGAAACTGACTGAATCACACGACCTTAGCCAAGCACGCAATCTTATTGCACGCGTCAAACTTAGCGCATAATTGACCCCTAGGTCTTTCATTCCTGCACATATGACCAGGTGCACAATTGTATTGAGCGCCCTGAATCCAGCGTGCAATTGCCCAGGCTTAACAAACAAAATGTGCCAGCCATCACCTGCCAAGGATGAGAGCTCAGACTTAGGGAAAAACACTAAACCCCATACACAGTTCATATTTCACACACACTCTCGCTTAGGCATTCACACTCTTAAAACTCAAAAATTCAACTGTACACTCAAACACCTAAACCCATTCAAGTCTGTCCAAAACCGATGTCAAATTAAGACCAAACCAGATTAGAAATACTCTAAACTCAATTAGACTTAATACCTCCTAATTAAATGGAAATGCCTCCGACTAAATAGGGATGCATCCAATAAAAAATAATAATAAAACCTAACTAAAATTAACTAAGCCAAATTAACATTAGATAAAATTTCACATAATCACAAATAAAATTTAACATGGGAAAATTATTACAAATTACGCCAAGGGCATCCCCTTTGAATTTATAAAATAATTACGATCACGGAGTGAGAGATGAATTTCGATTCAAGACAAACACTCAAAAACACTCGAGCCCATAAACACTTAGGAGAGGTATCCCTACAAGATCCCCCCAAAATAGGGTAAAATAGTAGAGAGGTCCGGAGAGGAAGCACACCTTGAATGAAGACCAACAAGAATCTCATCTTCCTCTCCCGACGTGGCAGAAAAGAAAGAGTGGCTCACAGAAAGCCACCCAAGATCTGACGGATACACCTATGGAAGTCTAATCTTAGAAGCCCCCAAAGGAACGCCAACCAGAGGATAATCCACAGAGCCTACCAAGGAACAACTGGCGTCGGTCACGAGAACTTCGACACAGCTCCTTCCTTCAGTTTTTTTTCTCCCTCTTGTAACTTTTCCATCTCTTCCCCTAGCATGGTAGTAATTCAGTTGCTACCTCGCATTCCCAATGCCGCTCATCCTTAATAATAATAAATAAAATAAATTATTATAATCCATTTAGGGTTTGACACCCAAAATACAAAGCGAAAGAAAATTAATGAACTAAAACGAAAAAAAGCCCCATAGCTCTAGAATAAAAAATATGCCCTATAAATCTTGAATAAAAAAAATAGCCCAAAGTCTTTCCCCAATTTGAAATAAACTTCAAAAGAAAACCCAAGTGTTAACCCCTCATTTATAACTTATGCTCCCTAAACCATAAAGTGACAAGTGTCACACTCACAAGCCTTCTCTATCTAATTAAATCTAAACCAGACACATACCCCCACTTTAGAAACACCAATTCACCATAAACATAGATAGATCAATAAACGCACAACACTTATCCCCTTAAGAAACACAAATCCACCACAAAATAGATAAACCAATAGGATTAAGATACCTGACATCCATCTAGACCCCTTTTAAGTTAAACCTTAAATTCATACAATTCACACTTAAAAAATCAAACCTAAGACTAAGACAAAATACCTCAAACCTTAATTGAAAGCCCCAATCAATTACAGAATTAAAAATAAAATTTAATCTAAAATAAATGCAACAAATGAACGCAACAAACATGTTTTATTCAGATATTAAATTCTTTTACAAGATCACTGGAGGCATACCTCTTGAACATACAACCCAAAATGAAATCCTAAAATCCTAATTTACAACCAAAAACAAAAACTAAGCCTAAAGCTCGAGCTCAGAGCGTCCAATCGAAGGCTTCAGAAAAAGGCAAGATTGAGGATTGATTGGGGAATACATCCCTCCACTTGTAACACTGTCCCTTCCGCCATCTTCACCTCCTCTGCCGCCGCCTCCTTAACGCTGCCTTCACTACTCCCTAAAAGGGACCGATGTGAAGGCCAATCTCCTCCTTCCTAATACCACCCGTTCTTAGAGTCACTCCACCGTCAGAACCCCAGTTAGGTTGAAGATCACGCGAAATTACAAGTATAGGAATAAATGACATCACAATTGGATGACTAGATCACAAGTTATAGCTAAAACTCAGAGATTAGAGAAAAACAGGAATGAATGAGGAAAAATGAAAGGAATTCGGATATATATACACACTAGCTTAATTAAACGCCTGAAAAGGAATGCGCAATTCAATTCTGCGCTGAAACAAAAATGCTTAGACACGATCATGCGAACCACGAGAAGCGCACAATCGAACTTTCGCCTGTACACAATCCTGACACAATCATCGCGCCCAGGTATGCCTGCGCACAGTACAATCGTGCGCCTATCTCACAACGTGAAATCTGAAGGGACACCCGCATGGTGACCTGGCGACGCTCCAATTTCACACACGGACTTCAACGCATAATTGGATTACACGCTAGAACTAATGCGTGAAATTCAAATCGACTCTTCGATTGCACACTCTTCACAGAGCGTATAATGACATTGAACGCAACATACTAACGTTGAATAACCTCTCTAATCAAACAATCATGCGCACTATTCTCACCGCACAATTTAATTGAACGCCCAACATGCCACGCGCAATACTCATCTACGACCTCACCTCACATAAACTGCACATCCTCACACCTCTTTGTCCCACCTCGATCAGGATCCGTCTTTCTCCTCCATCCCATCGCATAGCCTCATAGGACATTTAGAGAGAAAGAGAGCCGTTGACCACACCTATGCCCCACCGCGATGCTAAAATTTCACCACACAACTTAACACGCCAACGTGACCAAAGGAAGGCTCGACCAACGCCCCATCATGAAGATTTAAGAATGAGCCTCCCCAAAATCTTATTATACCATCAAGACCAAAGTCAAATCCCATAACATTCCTGACACTATTCAAATTGACTCGAACCTATTATATAGCCAAGATCTGCCAAAGAAAGGAACACAATCATTGCCCCTTCACGACATTGAGACAACTAAAGAATTATCAACCGCGCACATGTCCCATCGCGATGCAACTATAACTTGATCTCATCACAAACCTGTCCCATCGCGACATTACTACCCAAGACGCTCGGATACATCCCGTCACGATACACAATCAAGAAGGAAAGGCTCAGTTAATGTCCCATTGCAAATCGCATGGAGCCTAACCTTCTAAACCCCATTGCAGATCACACCCCCTCGAAATCTCATAACCAACAGAGGGGAAGGCTCGATCATGTTCCACTCGAAACCAGAGAGCCCACTTCCAAATCCCTTATCACGCAGTAATCATCAGACTCCACCGCAACCGAAACACACGCTCGCTGACAGTAGAGGAGGATGACCCTCCACGGTCCAATCGCGCAATAATCAGCGAGCCCCTGCCATTATAAAAGAGGAAACCCTCCGACATGCCATCACACCCATAAAAAAAAAAAACCACGTTCCAGCGTGAACATCTCATCAGGGACCCCCGACTGTCCCATCGCACTTGCAATCGACGGGTCTCATTGTAGCACCCTCAGGTCACACTGCAGCAGAAGTAAAGAGAGGAAATTCCCTTATGTCCCATTGTGACGCCACTACAACAACTAGCGAGTCTCGTCGCATACAAAAAGCCCTAGCAGGCAACAAATTAGGTAAGTATTATCATCCTCCTCATACTCGATATTTCCATAAAATATAATTAGTTAATATTAAGTCAAATATTTTTAAAACTCGTTTCTCTCTATCCATGAATCACTGTAGTCCTCCCATAAGAGACAATCATCAGTACTCATGAGAAGGTTAGACGGAGCATCCGACAAATCAAGTGTCGTCTTGATAACCACGCAAACGGTCGGGTCCGTAAATCCCGTACTAGTGGATCTACTTAGCGATATCTCGGAAGCCAAGTTTTCCAAAGATTTGCAATCGAATTGATCTTAAGTTAAATTTCCAAATTAAAAAAAAAAAAAAAAAAAAAAACAGTAAATGAACTCCTATCTGTTAAACTTTCATTTCTCACCACTCCAATCCGTTCTTTCCCTTGGGAAACTGAATATTAAGTATATTTAACTCTGAGAAATTATAAATGTCCACTGGAAAAGGTACGCCTGACGCGCATTGGTATGAGCAATGACGCGCCAGGTCTGACATGACTTGCGAAAGCCTTCGCCATTATATGATATTTTATCTTATTATTAGTCTCTAGACCTTGTCTCTGGACATTCGTATGACGCCCCTCGGTATCTCGATTGTATTATATATCCCTCTACTTGATTGTCCCTTGTACCTGCAGATTAGGATATTGACTCTCCTACCGTTTGACTGTCCCTTACAGCAAGTCGCGATATATGACGGGATGCCCCTTGCACCCACAGATTAGGTTATGCCTCTTTTCCCCCGTTGACTGCTATTAGCAGCACATCGTGATATGCGGCGAGATGTCACTAGCATCCATGACATGGAATACGCCTTTCGACAGCTACCACTGGACCCCCAAGTGCTCTATTTTAGCTTGCGTTGATAGATAAGAAAGCCAAACATCTCATGTCAGCATCTCCGGTTCACATTTATGATTTTCCAAGAAAAACGATAAGGCACCTCGGATGAGGGGTGTCTACTTCTTCGACGCATTCTTATTCCATAAGAACACGCGAAAAAGGGGCATCTGTAGACACCCCCAATTTTTCCTCTCGAAATATACAAACCTATTCGGTCAACCTTTGACCTTGCCTAAGATCTTCGAAAAAGGACTAACCTTCTCTCAAGACTTTAAAAACCTATGATGGGGATCATGCACGAAAATAATAGTACACGGTCGGGACTCAAGCTGAAACAATAACTTTGTGGCTCGGACCCGGCTCAAACCCAGGGAAGTCCCGAATTATGCGCCTCGTACAAAGTGCATAACTCGATTGCACGCCCCACGGCTGGTGTGCAATTGGTCCCTCTTGGACTAGGATTTTATTTCTTGAGGACTGCCTAGACCCTGATTATGCGCCCTATCAGGCACACATAATCATATTGCACGGTTCAATAATAGCACGCAGTTAGTCCATTTTGGACTGGCCTTTTACCTTTCTAAAAATCGCCTGAGACGTGATTGTACTCCCTACCTAGAGTGTGAAATCGGATTATGCGCATCATCACATGCGCATAATTGGTTCCTAAGCCAACCTGGTCTCTAATTTCCTAGACCACTTGAAAATTCTCTATTATGCGCTCTTAATCCAGCACATAATTGATTGAGCGCATTAATTAGCGCGCGCAATTAGTTTAATTGTACTAGGACTTGGCTACCAGGCTGAGCCAGTCAGCCGGTCACTCACTGAGTCAGTCACCGACTCAAAGTGATTGTGCGCCTGAAACAGGGCGCATAATTAAATTACACGCTTCAGACAGGGCGCATAATTTAAATTCACCGACCAATTGTACGCACCCCACAGGGCATACAATTTGCCAAATACCTATAAATAGGACCCACCACCTCATCCCAAAAATACATCACAACGCAGTTAGCAATCGAATTTTCGAATTCTTACCTCCCAGCTTAGGATTTCGGGACTTCTCTCTATGGCTCTGGCCTCAGGTATACTTTCCTTCTAATTTTTAGTTCTTATAGTTCTAGTTCTTAGTTCTAGTCCTTAATTCTAGTTCTTAGTTCTAGATCATTAATTCTAGACTTTAGGTTTCTAAGCTTTTAGTTCTAGACCTTAGATTTTATTAAGGTAAAGGAGTCTCACATTTATAGTGTCATTATAATGATTTATAAAGGTAAATCAGTGATCTCATTTTTACAATCACTGTAACAGTGTTTTAAAACCTTGAGATTCGCATGAGAGAGTCTCAAGTCATGCAACTCTTTATTGCTATTTGTAATGATGAAACAAAAATCCCTTCACTAAAATCTGATTAATGTGAATAAGGAGAATGTTCATACAAGTTCTATAAAAATTTCTCATCGAAACAACATCCTCCAATTCATCAAATGATGATAATAAATCCAAAAATACTAGATTCCCCTAATTTTAAAGAAAATTACAAAGATGGTTTTCCTAAAAAATTCATCGTAAGAATTCCAAAACATCATTTGCAACATGAAGAAGTATATCAAACAAAATGTTAAAAAGTAGGAAGTTTATGTTTTTATCTCATCTAAAATTACAATTGATAGGAAAAAAAAATGTAGAAAATACAATTTGTTCTTCCATATAAGAGCAAATATCAATTTTTACAAGGCAAAATTCTCGTGCAATTAGATTTATGATCCACAAGCAGGCAATGTTTCAACTATGGATGGCGTTAGATATCTTTCCCAACCGAATACTTTAAGCGAATAAAATCTAATCTTCTAATCATTCTATCTCGACCATTGGGAAGCAACAATTAAAAGTCGGTAGAAAGCAAGAGATTTATGAAATCATTGTTAAAATTATAAAATAAAGAAAAAAAAAAAAAAGAAGATGAAAGAGAGAAGAAGAAGACGGTTTGTTACATTGTTCCAATACGAAGGTAACATGAGTAAGTGGATAATTATCGAGAATGATACGGTGTTGAGCGTTATTATCTAATATTCCACTTCAATTTGGAATGAGATTACAAATACAATCGCTTACGGTTACAATTGATTTAGATAACTACAATTGGTTGAGATAACTAATGTGTGGTAATTATCAAATAAGGTATATTCTAATACTCCCCTCAAGAACAACATCCAACTTGGAAGATAAACAGTTACACAATTATGTAACAACCACAGAGATTCACGATATATCTTCCAAACTCAATCTTGCTTGTTGGTGGTCATCGCTTGTCTATGAAGTCAATCACTATCGCATCTCGCTCAAGTCCGGAGCCCGTGGCTAGATCAAGTATGTCATGATATCTCCAAACTACGAATCATATGACAAGTCTCTTTAAAGAGATTTTGAAAAAATAAAGAGTAAAAGAAAATGTGGGCAAAGACATCTACATAAATATAGAAGGCCAGAGAAAATGTGGGAAAAGACATCCACATAGAATATAGAAGGATAGAGAAGATATAAGAAAAGACATCCGCATAGAGTATAGAAGGCCAAGAGAAAATGTGGGAAAAGACATCCATATAAAGATATAAAGTCCAGAGAAAATGTGGGAAAAGACATCCATATAGAATATAAAAGGCCATTAAAATCAAAGTAAAAAATACGCATCCATTACACAAATCAATGTGAAAACTTTGTGGAATAGTTTTCACCAATAAGAGAAGTTGAAACGAGGGTAGCACCCAGATGATCGGATGGATGAAGATAATAGGGAGACGCCACATCATTAATCAAATTTTGACGCAATAGATGAACGACCGTCCACTATTTGATGAGCCAAAAATTCAAAGAGAAAAAAAAATTTCAGGAGCCGAGTGGCTCTGATACCATGTTAAAATTATAAAATAAAGAAGAAATGAAGAAGAAGATGAACGAGAGAAGAAAAAGACATATTGCCACAATCGATTACATTGTTTACGGCTTGTTTCTGTATTCTCACACCAAAAAGTGTATAAATAAGATTACAAATATAATCGTCAGCGATTATCTAAAAGTGGGTATGAACATGGATAAGTAGATAGTTATCTAATAAGGTATATTCTAATAATTATAAACCGAATAAGTACATCTTTCAACTACATTCTTAAAAGGTAAAACAAATAGTTATCAACTACATTCTTAAAAGGTCTATTTTTAAAAGGAATAATGGATCTGACCAACATTTAAATTCTAAAATGGTGTTTAAATGATCTTGCACAATAAAGTTAGATCTTTTTATCCTACATCATTAATTATTGTTTATTATTATGCCACGTGGTACACATTTGTGATCTATCTAAATTGTTCAAGTGACAATCCATCATTGGAACATGTTTTAGCCAAAAAATTATGCTCATGAATGGATTGAACCATCCCATTGGCTAACATTAATATCAACCATTAAATCTAAGAACAACAAAAAATGTTAGAGTCTACAGATCAAATGGTCCAAACCTCCGTAAAAATGAAATTTTTGGGCCTATTGACTTCTACCTATGATCTATCATGCTGACGTTGTGGATTACCAACATGTTAAACCATTACTAGTGTATGACCTTCGGTGTTTAAATGACGATCAAGAGAGTTGGGCCCATTTTTAATAAGATTAATAGGACGTTTAGATAGAATACTCACAAGCACACCTTTTAACCAACACTATACACATCTTTAATCAATCCAAGGCATCCAAGTGGGTAACATCATGTAAACTTATATTAACCTTAAACGGGTGCCGGTAAAATGATTCAAATCATTTGATCCAAGCTATTTAATAGATAACACAATCCCAAAGTTCATATTAAAGTGTATGGATCGAATGATAGAAATGTTTTGTTTGGCCATGTGAATTGTCCAAACATGCACTTGGATGAAGTGAATTTGTAAAAATATGGCACCATGTGACCTAAAAGTAAGCCATGAGTATGTTAGAACACTTTCAACAATTTATAATATATGATCCACATGTAGCCATTGTTTAATGGGCAGGTTTATGGTCAAAGTGTTAGCATCTATGCAATTGATCCTAAGGATCTGTGAAGCAATCTCGTACCAAAGACGTTAGATTAGATCCCTGTTGTTTTGAAAAACATAGATTTCATTAAGTTAAAATTTCTCCCATAGTTTTGATAAGTTAAGTATTAATGGACCCTTATTTTTTATTACATGTCATGACTAAAATACCCTTTATCAATTGATGACTCCCTTCCCCTTAGGGTGCCTTTATTTGCACCTAACGAATCTTTGAGGGTACCCACACCAAAAACCATTTAGTGCTTTGTATAAGAAGATGGAGGCCATTTTATCTTCCCAATCTTCCACACAATACATTTTGGCATCACGGGCGCATCATCAGATTGTCAATTATTTGATTTCCTGTAGCACACATGAAAAAAGTGACCTGAAAGTCACGTTTGAGCGTGATGTTTGCTAAGTGGATTTTTGGTCACTTTTTTGGGATGTGTGCCATGTGGAATAAAAAAAAGACCGTCTGATAATGTGCCCATGATCTCAGGATCCATTGTGTGGAAGATTAAGGTGAAAAACAAGATCTCAAGATCCATTGTGTGGAAGATTAAGGTGAAAAATGATTTCCATTGTCTAAGTCAAAGTAGTCAATGATTTTTGTCGTAGGTGCCCTCAATGATTCGATGGGTGCAAATAAAGGCACCCTTCCTTCATAATACAAGCAGTAATGACCAAAATACCCTTATCAATTGATGCCCTCACTTCCAACTCAACACAATCCCTAATGACAAATACTCCTATCCTATCAATTGATCCTTCATTTACCCTTAATACAATCGTCAGTGACTAATATACCCTTATCAATTGATTCCTTCATTTCCTTGTTACAAAAATCACCTACACTTCAACAACTTTCTCATTCCTCGACACAAGTTGCATGCTCTCCTCCTTTATGTTCCCCGCCGTCGCGGTTGACAAATCGGACGGTAGCAAAACATCCGATTGGTCGGCTCGGGGCACCAAGAAAATCAAGCCCAATGTCGCGATTCTCAACAAATTTCTTATGAAGATCACTAACCACAAGTTTTGGAAATTGGTGCGCGTAATGTTCAACATGTGAAGGAGCACGCCCCCACCACACTTAGAGGAGAGTGATCCGAGGCTATCGATGCACATTAGGAGTGCAAAGAATGTCCCCTCGATACCCGAAGGACAAAGTTTTGTACTCAAGACAATCATCGGCATCCATCGGATCTTCGTAATTATGCGAGAGGTACATTCCTCCATGATCACAAAGACGGAGTCGGGGATTCCAAATTTTATGTTCCAACGGAGAACGAATATGAGGTCGAGGATCCCGGAGAGGCCGTAGAGGAGCTGGGCATAGAAGAGGAGGCTTCTGAAGGGGTAGTTCTTCAGAATCTTGTGGTAAATCAGGACTCCTACAATAGATGCCATTGCACCTATTGCATATATGATCCCAAGAAACTCCTGCATTGAGATTTGAGAGCCATGGAATAAGGGACATTTTCATCACTTTCTTAAGGCTACTTCAATTTGTACTAACCAAAACTCTAAAAGCAATCACCTAAAGTGTGCTTTTAGAGTTTCAGTGGGCACAAATAGAGCTACACTTTTCTTAAACTCTCGGCCCGAGTTTCAAATGCTTAAATTATTGACTGCTTTGATAAGACGATGGAGATTGTTTTTTGTCTCAATCTTTGACATAATAGATCCTGAGATGCTGGTCCTACCATCAGACGGTCGGATTTTGATTCCAAGTGCCGGACATTCCGAAAAGTGATCCGAGAGCCACATTTGATGTATGCCCATGATCATGTACATCTTTTGGGATGTGTATCGTGGGTAATCAAAGTTTGACCGTCGGATGATAGGTCCATGATCTCAAGATCTATTATTTCGAAGACTGGGATGAAAAATGATCATAGTTTGATTCAAAGCAATCACCTGTTTAAGCATATGAAACCCGTATTTAGAAGGAGGAATCTTGAGTTGTAAATAAAGGTCGACTACACAAAATTGTTGGTGTTAGGTACCCAGCCTACGCACCAAGGGAGGCACATGGATCAAATCTCCCTTCACAGATTTGTATGCTTATGAATATTTGTGCAGTTTGGTGGAGGGAGATTTACCCGTATACAAAGCATGGTGCACGGATCAGGTAACTAAATATTAGAGAAAGTATATAATGTGAAATGGGCACACGGTGAGTACATTGCATGACATTTTTGTAACCACATCAGACGGCTGGCAATTGTTGTACCTGAGAAAATGCTGGACCCGCGTTAGAGTCGGTGTACCAATAGAACTGCCCTTCGTGAGTGCTAATGCTAAGGGCCAGAGAGAGATACATGTAGAGAGAAGGTTTCCACACCTGAGGGCACTTTATAGTTCGGTACGTCACGCTAAGGGCCCCACCCACCTTGAGGATAGCCTACATGCATGTTGCACACAGTGATCATCGACCATCAATTGGTCATAGGTCAAAGATCACAACCATTCAATAACTACTATCCAATTAATGTAGTTTTTGCATTGATCAATATGAGTGTCCAATGGACTGATGGCGCCTAGACTCAAAACTATTGTCTGCTTTGAATCAGACGATGGAGATCGTTTTTTGTCTTAATCTTCAACGCAATAGATCTTGAGACCAAGATTGTAATATTAGACCGTCAGATTTTTATTCCACATGGCACACATCCGAGAAAGTGACCTGAAAATTATGTGGCACATCACAAGCAAGCCTGATCTTTAGGTCTCTTTTTCGATGGTGTTTTAACATGGCACAATTCCACAAAGATATCACTTTTGGCACCCACCCAACCTCTGAAAGCACTGACCTAGCCTTACCCAAGGATCAAAATTTCGGGTTAAATTTCAGTTTCGGGCATGACCGAAACCGAAATCCAAAATTTTTGATCTCATACAAAAAATCCGAAAGTTTGGATTTCGGTGGGGACCAAAACTGAAATTTTGGACCGAAATTTTGAACCTTGGCCTTTCCTATAGATGATAATACAAATGGATGCTTTCAGTGTTTTATGAGTGCAGCTAGAGCTACCCTTCCACAAAGGGAGCTACAACTTGCACACGAGATGGCATTAGGTTAGAAAGAAAGATTTGATATTTTTTTAACCTATTCCACGGGGAACACAATCTAAGTTGTCTGATTTGAAGACCATGACATAAAGATCTTTTGGATTGAATCGGGTAATAGAATAAATGTTTCGTGCCAATTTTTGGCATGAAAGATTTTTACATTAAGGCCTTCAAATCGGATAGCTTAAATGGTATTCCACGTGACACGAGTCCCAAAACACAAAGTCATTTTTTAAGAGTTAGTCTACGATGGGTGTCCACTCATCATGAGTGGACACCACTTTTCTTGAGTGAACACCACTTTTTATATGTCCCTCTGACTGAGTGACTTGCACACATGGAAATCCGTGCAAGTCACTAGGTCGAGGGAAATGTGGACTGCCATGTCCCTCATAATGAGTGGACAACCATTATAGACTAACTCTTGTTTTTAAACCCACGCGGTATGATACAAATCTGGTGGGAAAGTTTTATCTTTTATTTAGAAGTTAAAAGGGTTATTTAGTTCGTGTGCAAGTTCTAGCTTCCCTCAACAAAATATATCAACTTTCTTGAGTGATAAGGGAGCCATTACTTGCACTTGGAAAGTTGGCCCATGCACCCAATTTAAAACAAAGATTTGTAAGATTGGCGACCTCTATTATGTGAAAACATCGACCTCTATTATGTAAAAGCATAATCTAAATTCGTTAGATTTGAAGGCCGAGA
The DNA here is from genome assembly GCA_021018995.1 of Chloranthus sessilifolius. Lineage (NCBI taxonomy): Eukaryota > Viridiplantae > Streptophyta > Magnoliopsida > Chloranthales > Chloranthaceae > Chloranthus > Chloranthus sessilifolius. The sequence continues at coordinate 21,872,950 of CM037597.1, read as the reverse complement.
TTTAAAGATATTAAGTGCAAAAGATTAGTATGAAATATAATATTTATCATGTGATTACATATAGTCAAAGCTATTATCTGATTAAATAGTTGACTCAATAGATTATATGATAAATATTGTGTTTTGCTGGAGCTGATTTGAAAACATCCAATTAGAGTAGATAAAACATGATCCCCGTCGTTTCACAATTTATGGAAGAGGATAGCCCTATAAAAGGTAGCCCTATTGGGGTTTTCTTGATTAGTGTGGGCGCCTATGCTCAAAACCAATTGACTGCTTTGAATCAGACGATGGAGATTGGTTTTCATTCCAATCTTACACGCATTGGATCTTTAGACCAGAGTCATACCATCATACAGTTAGTTTTTTGCTTCTACATTGCACAAATCCCAAAAAGTAACTCTAAATTCATGTTTCAGCGTGATAAGTGATATCGTGATTTTTTTGAGTTACTCTTTTGGCATTTGTGCAACTTGAAAAAAAAAAATTAGACTATTTGATCATACGCCCATGGTCTCAAGATAAATTGTTCTCAAGATAAATTGTTTGGAGAATTTTGATGAAAAATGAATTGCATCGTATGATTCAAAGTAGTCAACTGGTTTTATATGAGTTCAAACGGGTTGGCTTTGAGAGGAGTTAAGGGTCAATATGAACTTGACCTGAACCGACCTATTAACCCCTAAACTTCGACTTGAACTTAAACCCGACCTATTCAAAATGCCTTGATCTATTTAAATACCTTGACCTGGACCTGACTTGCTAGTTGAACTTTGACCCTGATCAAATATTTATCAAATCTAATTAGATTTTCTGTCCAAACTACAGATAGGCTCGGATTTGGGCCGGGTCTGGGTCAACCCAAACCTGACCCATCCATTCTGAACTCGTCTCAACCCGATCGATTTAGAAAAAAATGTGTCGGATTAGACAAACTAGGTTAAAATACCATGCAGGATTTAGTCAGGTAGGGTCCAACAGCCTTAACCTTCACCCGACCCATTTAATAAACAGGTCGATCAGGTCGAGATTTTCAACACGACAGGTTAATATTATGAAGACCACCCCCCCCCCCCCTTGGATTAGTGGGTTGGTCTAAGTAGCCCGGACACCCAGGTTATCAACAAAACAATCCAGACTCACGGTGGATCGGATCACTTGACCCAACCCATCGCAGCCCTATTTCAGACCGTACAGACCGTTTGCTCCTAATTTGGAGTGCGCATGTCCCTTTGGATTAGTGGGGTGTTCTAAGTAGCCCGGACACCCAGGTTATCAAAAAAACAATCCAGACTCACTGTGGATCGGATCACTTGACCCGACCCATCACAGCCCTATTTCAGACGGAACCGACGGTTTTATCCCCGGTAAATGTGCAATATACCGGTACCCATTTTTCCAACAATCTCACCTTTTTCTCAGAGCCAGAACCGGTTGTCTTCTTCTCATAAATCAAGAATCCCAACACAACCAACAGCGCAGGAGGAACACTCAACAGCCCTAAAGCCCCCTGTAATAAAATAACCAACATCCATATCAAACACTTTGCCTCTTCAACCCATGGGAAGTTAAGGTGGGCCTCTATTGGATTTTAGACCCAAAAGTAGCCCATTTAACTAGGGGTCTCAATGGGCAGTGTGAAGTTCGGGCCAGGCCTTAAATGGGGAAAATATAATCGGGCCTGGCCAGCCAATTTGTTAATCAGGCCACTCACCTTAGCCCATAACGGACCCACGGGCCCATGGATCAAAATTTCAGCCGAAACGCATCAGTTTTGGACCCAGCCGAAGTGAAGTCCGCAAAATTTTGGCCAAAATATCGACCCTTAATTTGGTGATTATCAAATTATCCGCCGATAACTTCAAATTATTGGCCGATAATTTGAAGAGTTGATATTTTGGGTTTTAAAAAATGAAAATAAAAAATTTGGGCACAAAAATTTTGGCCGGGTCCACAAGATTTCGGACGAAATTCCTAAATTTCCATGAAATTTTCGATTTCAGTTGGGACCGAAACCAAAACCAAATCTGGTATTATGATCCTTGCACGGGCCAATGGCCTGCAACTTTGATTGAGTCGATTCGGCAAGGCCTTAAATTGCTGATTTAGCTCATACGACCCGAATATTTAAAAAACAGAAAAGAGAAAAAGGCTGGTTTTACCACCACACCAGTTTATGTTTCAACCATCTCACTTAAACAAAGGAAAATATATTTGTTGATTGTTTTGAATCAGACTATAGAGATCGCTTTTCGTCCCAATCTTCCATATAATAGATCTTAAGATCTTAAGATCATAGGCATACCACCATACAGACAAATGTTGATTCCATGAGGCACACATGCCAAAAAGTGAATGTGATCATTGCTTACCATCAAATGTGATTCACGTCACTTTTTGGGATATGTGTCATATATAATTAACATTTGACCCTCTAATAGTAGTCCCATTATCTCAAGATCCATTGTGTAGAAGAATGTTATGAAAAATGATCTTAATCTTCTAATTTAAAGCAGTCATCCGAAATTGCCTTTGTTCTAGTGAGGGTGTGGTAGTAACACCACATCACTTAAATAAGGGAAAAATCAGTTGACTCCATTAAATGGACGAGATCATTTTTCGTCCCAATCTTCCACACAAAAAATCTTCAGATCATAGGCTTACTATAAGATTCTCAAATGTTGATTCCACGTGGCACATAACCCAAAAAGTGAACATGAACCATATTTAATGATATGCTTGGATCACACATGTTTTGCGATGCATGCCACATGAAATCAATATTTGTCCGTCCGGTGGTATGTCTATGATTAGTGGCGGACCCAAGGTCTTCCTCTATGTGGGCATAACATTAGTTAATAGTTAAAACTAAAAAATATAAATATTTAAAATATATTTCAAATTTGCATATAAAACGATGTGTCTCATTAAAATCATTGGCAGCTAAAAATCATTAGGTGCTTGCTTGAATATTAAAAAAAAGACAAGTGTCCATCTCTGGTCCTGAGGTTTTGGTGGCCTATGTCGAGATTCCGAAATCGGGCTTGCTTATGTTTTAAAAAAAATTCCATAATAGCTCCTAAGGCCAATCCTAAGGATGTGTGCCAAGTGGAACCAAGATCTGACTGTCTGATAGGTGCACCATGATCTCAAGATCTATTGTGTGGAAGATTGAGAGGAAAAACGATCTTCATTGTCTAATTCTAGTAAGTCATCGATTTTTTTACCATGGAAATGCGTGTGTTGTTCACAAGAAAAATTGGGTGTGGTGCAAATAACGCCAAGCTTTCTAGAATGCATGATATTATTTTGATTTTCAAATATTATATATGGATTAAAATTTTTATGTCTATACATAGCTAATAAAATACACGTTTAAACCCGTTGACTGTCATGAATTAGACGAGGAAGATCATTTTTCGTCCTAGTCTTCCACACAATAGATCTTCCTATCATGGTGCCCCTATCCGATGGTCAGATCTTCAGATCGTTCTATTGGTAACCTAATTCTATTTTATTTTTCTTTTAAACATACTATTTTTTTTTTTTAGCTTTTTGTTTGTTTTAAGTTACCGTGGCCCTTAACTGGGTCCGCAACTTTAGGATCTATTGTGTAGAATATTGGGACGAAAACAAAGGAGAAAAAAACATTACCTGAGGCCCCAGTTGATGGATAAAAAGCCCACTTGTAGAGTAACCCAACAAGGCTCCAATGGAAGAACAAAACCCACAAAGGCTCTGCATATCGGGCGCCATCGACGGCTTATCGATGCTATTTTTGGCGATGCAGGCGTCGATGGTCACATCGGCAATGGCAACTCCGGCGGTCATTCCGATGAGGCAAAGCAACGCGAAGATCACCGGCAACTTACCATGTATGGAGATTACCAGTGCAACTACAGTCCCAAGTACACCTAATTTATATGAAACAGTAACACCCGATACGAAATTTAGGTGCTGCAAAATCACGGAAAATCTAAAATAATTTTAATCGCAAAATGATTTCTCGTCGATTTTTTAGTATTTAAAAATATTATTTATTTTTTAATAAATATTAAATCAATAATAAACACATATTTTTCAAGAAAAAAGATTTTTCATTTAAGCGCTTCTTATTATTATTTCTTTAGATTTAGGGACCTCTTCCCATATGAAAACACCATCTAAATAGTCTAATTTAAAGGCCATGATTTAAAGATCTTAGGTTGAATAGATTGGCACGAACACGTTCTTTATCATATGATTCAATGCAGTCAAAGGCTATTATCAGATTCAGTTGACTTCAATAAAACTCACGTAAATGCACCAAAATTTCAGGAGAGTTTAGTTAATTTTGATAATTTTGACTTAAAAACAAAACAAAACATTAAGTAATATTTTGTTGATATTGAATAATTTTTTTGACTCCCTGAAATTTCTTAGAATTTTTTCCTGAAATTTATCCAAAATAAACCAAAAATATTTAGGAAACCAAAATTGTAACTACCGTACTAAGTGATGCAAGGGGATGATTAATGACTCCTAACTATAAGATGACACTCTTTACAAGCCCCCTATTATGCCCGTATACCATGGTTCAAAATATCGGTTCGGCGAAAATGTTTCAGTCCCCACTGAAGCTGAAATGATAACCGAAAATTTTGGCACTGTGGGAAGATTTCGGCTGAAATTTCGGTTTTGGTCCCCACCGAAATTGAAACAAAAGTCAATGTTTTGATCCTTGCCTTATACGGGACCGAAACTGAAACAAAATCCAATATTTTGATCCTTGCCAGATACAACAAGTGTTTGAGCAATCAAGTCCTCCAATTGGTTGATCATATTTTAAGTGAGCCATTACTTGCACACAAAAAAGTGGGCCCTTGCACATGATTTGAAAGAAAGACTTCGTATTTTCCGAAATTGTGCCATGTGAAAACATCGTCTAAGCCGTCTAATTTGAAGGCCATGATCTAAAGATCTTAGTTGAAAAAAATTGACACTAAACATGATTGTTTTCACACGGTTAATGCAGTCAAAGACTATTATCTAATTCAACAATTGACTATACTGACTCATATGATAGAGATTAAGTTTTCTGACAATCTATTGCGCAATAGATCTTTAGATCATGACTTTCGAATCAGATGGCGTAGAAAGTATTTTTAGATGTTACAATTCCCCAAAACATAATCTTTCTTTTAAACTATGTACAAGGGACAACTTCTCGTGTGCAATTAGTGGCTCAAAATAATAGTAAACGCAAAAGCCACACGCATTAGAGGTTTTGAACCATTCGATAGATGCCCTCTTACGTGGACACAAAAGTGGAAATCCATTATTAAAACATGTCTTAGTCCAAAGAAATATGCCTCTAAGTCTATGCGAATCAACCAATTGATGAACTTTAATATCAACCATTATATTTATTTCCGGTGGCATACATCCTAAAAAGTAAAAAGTGATTGAACTTGGGACATCACCATACCAACTCTCATATACGACCTATATACTAACACATACAAATAATAGCCCCTACCCAAGGTATCAAAACCTTGCAGGGGTCCCGCCGGAAACTGATACGGATACTCTCCCATATAGATATAGACCATATCAGCATCAACCGATATTATATCAGAATTTATTTATTTTTTTAAAAGAAAAAAATTGAGTACCTTTAAATCCATCCACTGAATTGTTGAGTTCACTTACGCTGAAATTTATTGACTACTTTGAATTCGACGATATAGATCGTTTTTCATCCCAATCTTTCACATTATGCATCTTGAGATCATGCTCTTATCAGCCATAGTCGGATTTTAATTTTAATTTTACATAGTATCTAATCCAAAAAATTCACCTTAACATCACGTGGAATTCATCACTCTCCAATAAGGTTACTTTTTGGGACCTTATTGGTGATAAAAAATTTATCAAATGAAATAAAAAATTTATAGTCTGATGGCACACTCATGATCTTAAGATCCATTATGTGAAAGATTGGAATGAAAAAAAATTTATATCATCGTATTCAAATCAGTCAATGGATTTTCGCGTGGGTGAACTCAAAGATTCGGTGGGTGGAATTAAAGATACTCAACATAAATTAGGTCATAGAAGTATTGGTTCTGTACCCATACCGACTTTGATAACTTGCCTCTAACACCAAAAAAACAGTAACTCTATTTGCATCCACAAAAATCTATAAGCACCCACCTGCTCACCATGTGAAATCACCTACTTGTGAGGTTTGGTGAGATCTTTTACAGTTTTGGTTGGTGGCTTGGCGCAACTAGAGGAACCAAGAGAAAAAAAAAAAAAAAATTCAAGTCACCTGCAAGCACAAAGTAGGGCCGTCGACGGTACCCGTTGACCGGAAAAACGTCGGTGAGGAGCCCCCATACGGGCTTCAAGATCCACGGTATATAGTAGAGGCCTATGAAGAGCTGCACGTAGGAGGGTTGGACCCTCTGAACGTCCTTCCAATAGTAGTCGGTGGCCACGCGGAAGAAGGAGCCGGCGAACCCCTGGCTGATTCCGTACACCAACACGACCCCGACCACGAAACTCGGGTTTAGTTCCTTGGAGAGCATCTGTAGCCATTGAAATGGCTCCAAGATGATGGCAAGGAGGGGAGAACTGGTGGGTTTTGAGTCTGATTTTTGTCGGTCGTTGATCTCTTCTTGCTCTACTTTTTCCACTAGATCTTGGGTTTCTAAAGAACCCATTTCAGATTTGATTTGGGTTTCAGAGATGCATTGACTGGTGTGAGATTTGGTAGATTCGGTGGGGGAGGAGCTGAAACTTGAAAGAGAGAGAAGACTTTTTAATCGATGTTCAACTTATTCAAACTTTTTTTAAAATATTATTTATATATTAGGGGTACTTTTATTTACAAGCGAAGATTCTTCCTTATGAATGCAACTTCACGCGCCTAAATAGTTGACTGCTTTGTCCAAAAATCACTACGTAATGGATTTGGATCTCGTGACATTTGATTCAATATTACACACTATCTCATAAAATAAAATGATAACGACATACATCAAATATATTCTACAATCCAATATTCTTAGATGTATGGCGAGTGAAATTAATATATGCTGTCTGATGGTGAAGATTTATTGTATCGAAGATTGGAATTAAAAATGTCTCGACTGTCTCATTGGAACCAGTCAATGGTTTAAGCACATCAAAGCTAGATTGAAAAAGAAAAATCTTGAGTTCCAGGTAAAGCTATCATCAAAAAAAAAAACAAAAAGTTCAAAGTTCAAAGTAAAGCTACCCTCTAAATTATTATTATTTTTTAATTTTAATATTAAAAGGTTAAAGTACACGTGTCTAAGAGTTAAATAAAATACAAAAATATAATACCTACAGAGAGGAATTTATTAGGGACACTGGTATTTGCAATCGAATATTTGATATCCACAACACAATTTTTGCACATAATCTGAGTCGGTTATTGTCCTGAATTGGACAATGGATATCATTTCGTCCCAATCTTCCCCACAATAAATCTTGAGATTATTACTCAGCTATAAGATAGTCATATATTGATTCCATGTGGCACACATCCGTAAAAGTGACTGATCATGTGTTCCATAAGAAAGGGTTCTTCATCTCGTCTGGGGATGTGTGCCATATGGAATCCACATCTAACTATATGATAGGTGTGGCATGATCTCAAGATCAATTTTATAGAAGATTGAAATGAAAAATGATCTTCATCATCGGATTAAAGATAGTCAATGTCTCTAAGGTGCCAAAACTCTGATTGTAGATAAACGATATTTGGTTGCAAATATTAGTTCCGTAGAACTTGATAATATAATCACATATGTTAAGGTATATCCGCCCCTACATGATTACTTAAAAGTATAATGACCCGATTTTTAGTACACTTAATCTTGTGGTGTTAGATGTATTTTGTACCGTATACGGTGTTAGCGCCTCATACTGTATCTTCTTATTTTATTTTAAAGGTGTTAGATGTGCTTTGTACTGTGTACGGTGCACTACAAAAAATAAGGCTAATAGCGGCAGTTTTTTTTAATAAAAAACTACCACTATTAGTCCTGTCACTACAAAAAACTGCCGCTACAAAAACAATAGCGGCAGTTTTTTGTAGCGACAAGACTAATAGCGGTAGTTTTTTATTAAAAAAAACTGCCGCTAATAGTCTTATTTTTTGTAGTGGTGTTAGCGCCCCACACCGGATCTTCTTATTTTATTTTAAATGTATTAGATGTGTGGTTGCACTAAACTTGGTGGTAGCGTTCCATACTGGAACCTACTCCATTTGAGAAAACTCTAAGTACGCACAACACTTTTCATAATTCTTCTTAAAAAAAATCCTAGCTGTTTCCGCTCTTTATTTTTTCTTTTTTTAAATACCCTAACCGCCAAATATCTTCTTCTCTAACCACCTTTCTCTAAAGTACATTAAATCCTTGTGTGTTCTTCCCGAAAGAACACTGTGTTTATCTCGTTGTCAAGATCGTGATGGAAGGAGGAATAGTGGACGGATCATCGCGTGGACGTCGATCTTATCATCGTAATCATCGTTGTTCAACTGAATCATGTTTCAAGAGGTGAGTATCCATCCATCTATCTCGTTCTTCTCAGATTCTGTCGAGCAAGATACGATTCGATCGCGTATCGACGTGTCACGAGAGTGCAACCCGACACCAGCTATCACACCCGTACGACGCCTTGCTGCCGCGTGCAATGAGGCCAGCCTATCAAACTGTCACTCTGATACCACCCTCCTAGAAGACTGAAACTCCCATTCATGGTTACTTTCTTCCAAATCCTACCATTCATCGCATTATGCCCCTTACGACACCCATGCGCGTCTAGTCGCCACACTAGATCCTCACCTAACTTGAGTCACCGTCACACCATACATTGGGGAACATGTACGCGCCACAAGGCCTTATGCCTCGGCGCTCACACGCCACACTCCTAGCATCAAGGCCTGACGCCCTACTTGGTAGCCAACCAACTAGCTCTAAGGTCCCCATACCTTCTTACTACTATTTCGAGTATTGACCCCGTCACATCCTCCATCACTCCATAATGTCAACGTCCTCGTTGACGCCATTTCATAGTGGAATGACCCCGCCAACTCCTCCCAACCTGTTAATGTCAACACACCCGCATGCTGACACACAATATCTAACCCCGAGGTTTGGCACCTCCTCGTTAGCTCAAACTTGGCTTCATCCATATTTCACTCGGTATAAAGTCAGCTTCACCTACGAACAAGCAACACACTAATTCTTCACGCATACCAATGCTATCACTTACTATGTCATGCATCAAGCATTCAACTTCACTAAATTCAGCTTTTGCAACACTCCGGTGCCTCGACCCTGCCTTCACCACCCTGTTCCTCAAGCTTTCCTTCGGTTTACCCTAGTTCTTAGGTCCACACCTTCCACTAGCTCCCCAGTGTTACCTATTTAGGATTCACCTGGTTCTTCAGTCTCAAGGCCTTCACCTCTTAACTAGCTCTGGGATGTCGCGTGCCCTCTTGGCACCACATCGCGTGTCCCGCTAGCACCAAGATATCACGTGCCCTCTTGGCACCACTGTGTTCTCTTAACACCATGCCTTGTCATCTCATTCGGAATGATCTAGCTTCAAGATGTCGCATGCCTTCTTAGCACTACATTGCGTGCCCTCGCTGATGCCAAGATGTCGCATGCGCTCTTGGCACTACATTGCGTGTCCTCTTGACACCAATTCGCCTCATTTGAATCGAACATGGCTTTGATACCATCTGTCATGAGGGTGCAGCCCACACTAGCTATCACACCCGTGTGGCACCTCGATGCCGCGTTCAACGAGGCTAGCCTACCCAATCATCACTCTGAAACCATCCACCTAGAGGATGAGAACTACCGTTCATGGTTACCTTCTTTCGAGATCTACCATTCATGACATTGTGTCCCTTATGACACCCCTGCTCACACCTCCGTGCCTCGCTTGGCCTGCTCAAGCTTCACCTTTGCGTGCCCTGTACTAGTATCTCGCTTCGTAACAGTGGCATGCAACTCCTCATGTCGTTTTATTCCAACAAAACTCGCCGACATATCGATCCGAGCCCACCATCGTGTGCGTTCCTCATTACTAATACACGTCTGCATCCGGCCCTCAGCTACTGTGTACTACCGTATCCCACTTAGCCCTCGAGTGTCTCTCTTATTGCCCATCTAAGTACACCGCAACGCGTAGTCTAGGGCCACATGGCAACCTCATCGTGAGTAACACACGACATTATCGAAGCAACGTCCTAGGCTCACCCTTTCAAGCCTAGGAAACCACTGTGAACCCTTAAGTGTTGCATGACCCCCATGTGTAGAGAAATAGTTTCATAACTCTCTTCCCCCAAGTATGGTCTAAGCACCACCTCAAGCTATCTAACAGGAGAATCTTAAAGGTATTGGTTTGACATACCACAATTACACACAGACTACTTCTATGGCACACAGTGCCATCCTCCACACCAACATGCCCCCTGAGACCAGCTTTCACGCCTCATGCGTCTAGTAGTCACACTAGATCCTCACCTAGCTCGAGTCACTGTTGCACCAAACATTGGAGAACACACATGCGCCGTAAGGTCTTGTGCCTCCGCGCTCACGCGCCACACTCCTAGCACCAAGGCTTGACGCCCTACCTGCTAGCCAACCAATCGGCTCTAAGGCCCCCACGCCTTACTGCTGCTACCCCAAGTATTGACCCCATCACAGACGACTAATAAAATGAACCATAAATTTATTTTTATAAAATATTGATTTAGGATTGAATAGATGACTAACTTTAATCATGGTCTGATTTTAATTATTTTATCTATTTTATTTTTATGTTAAATTTTTATATTTCGGAACACAGATCTATTTAGAATTTGCGATATTCGATCAATCGATTGATTCAATACTGCAACAGAAACTCTCTGTTTCATTATATAGTTGATCAATTGACTTCTACTCTCGATCAATCGATTCTAGGTTAAAATAATTAAAAATTCAAATTGTGTTCCCTCATTTGACTGACGCCCTAAATGTCGATCAATCGACCCTTATGCTTGATGAATCGACTACTCATTGAACACTGCATTGGCTGACATGAGTTGGTATGTATAATGATTACATTCCAATTGATATTATTATAATAATTGAAGCTCCCTTTTAAAGTATATATTATATTATATATATAGGAAAGTGGATGCGATTTGGTATTATAAAATTAATACACATAAGAAACAAGGGCAATCAAGTACCCCTTATTTTAATATTATAATTTACCTCTTTACTTTAATATTAAAACATTATATGTCTTATATAATAGTATTATATTTATGATGACATCAATTACTTAAGTACTTGCTATTATTATATATTATTTTTTATAAACCCTTTTAACCAATAATAATAGTTGCCATTATAAGACGTCTCAAATTTATTTGTTTCCTGTTTAGCTCGATCCATTGACGCCAATGAACGATCAATTGAATTTGAACAGAATTAAATTCGCTTACCTATCTCATTATCGATCTATTGACTCCACTGAACAGCCGATTGAATTTGATCAGAATGGTGTAATTTGTATTATACCTCCGATCGATCGACTCGAACTCGAATGGTAAAATTTACATTTTATATAACCGATCGATCAATTTGCGTCCGAATAGACATCAAACAATATTATTATTATTGTTGTCTCTTATAATTCTACTTATATAATCAAAACTCACTGCACTTTAATTTATCGATGTTTCGATCGATGATTGTAATGCACTCCACTTTAAATTGTATTAACTTTTAATTTAAGCACTTAATTATAATATTATATATATATATATATATATATATATATATATATATATATCCCATTTTTATCATTTTAATATAATTACTTCGATGACTTGAAGTGTTAGAAATTCGATACCTCATGAAAATCAAACTCTGACCTTCTCGTTATCGAGATCACACTTTAACTATCCTATTCTATAGTTATATTGGTATTGTGTAAATAAATATATGTATAAACATAATAAAATTCGATGCAAATCTTTTTATACACGTGATATTTATGTGTTTTCATTTTAATCATGATGTGAGAGTTATGGACATGTTAAGTCATAAGTACACGAGTATATGAGATCATGCCTATGCTTGGGTATGGTGATTAGCTGAGATAGTTTCGAAGCGAAAAATACATTGTATTCATATACCTTAAAATTCATGGTGGTATGAGACATTATAACGAGTAGAGTGAGTGCGAATTCAATGTAATCTCGTATACGGTGATATATGCGGTGACTCTATCACCCCGAGTTCTAATATGATAGGATAAGATGAGTTAAGGTACGAGATTGGGACATTTAGGTCATAGATGTATGATAAGATATGAGTATGAGATAAGATATGTTATAAGTATGATAATGAAATACGATTGTATAAGCCAGCAACAGATTAAGAACTTAAGTCTCTGTACGTATCGTTCCTTGCGTAGCTACCGTAAGGGCAATAACGTTTTACAGCTTAGACGAGTCTCCGGGAGACAATATGAGTAGGAGTATGAGTAAGTTGTGAGTATGTGTGACCATTTATGTCTCCTCATTGGGCTGAATGGAGGAATATGAGTCTGATATGAGGGTGATATGATACTATAATGACCCTCACATAATAGCTCGAGTAATGACTCTGACACATGTCATTATGTTAGTTATACTCATGCGATATACAGATATATGTGCGAGAATAATAAAACATGTTATATTATGAGGTATAGTATGATATGAGATATGGTAAGATATGCTAGGATATGAGTGTCTAGATCATGATTCCACACTCATGATTATGATAGGAGTTTACAATATGTACTTAATTTTGTTATTCTCTTCTAATTTCCTTGAGATATTATTTTCACTCACTTGAAGCACCCACTATGCATCTGAGTAGTATGGGGTGGATTGGTGGTGTATCCACTGAGTTTACGTGATTGAGTAAACTCATCCCACGATAATTTTTAACAGTTGCAGGTGATTACGTTGGTGGAGTAGACGCCGGTTATCCAGATCCCGTTGACGCCGATTTTATTGATCTCGCGGACGTTGAGTAACAGGAGCCTTGGGAGGGTGACGCAGGAGAGTACTAGGAGGACCATAGTGCTGATATTGATCCGGGCATAGGTTATTGACAATTTTTTGACTTGGTATTGGGCTTCGTTTTATATTATTGTCGATGACTATATGATTTTATTTTATCGGATCTGTCTCCGATTGTATTATTGTTATTTATGAATTTCTTGGATTTATTGCGTTTATTTAGTTATTTATGATTGGTTTATGTTTCACTCTTATTTATTGGCTTTCACGGATTTTGTGGAACTAAATTTGTGCGAGAACTCTGATTATGTGTATGTCTGCTTAGCATATTCGGGATATGTGAGGGTCATAACTCAAAATTTTAGATCCTCGGGATGGGATAGAATTTCGATTCGTGACAGAGTGGTATTAGAGCCGAGGCTTTACTTTCTATTGGACTTTAGAAACTTAAGATATTACGAGTTCTAAATTCTTGAATTTTTGAAATAGGATTACGATAGAACCATGAAGGAATGGTGACAGATCTTCATCCCAGGGAGATGAAAGTGAGATAGCGCGTATGTTACGTGAGTTAACGGTCGCACAATAGCAATATGTGGCCCAGTTGAACGAGACCCATCAACAAGAGACTGTTAGGCTGATTCAAGGGTTTAATCAGTAGCTGGAACAAAAGGCTAAAACTTAATAGGACCTGATTGCCCAACAATTGAATAATCCTGCCAACCGGAGTCCGATTACACTTCCACCACCACCTCAGCGACTCAGAAGCAGAGCGAGTTCTTAGCATTACAACAAGGAATCATGTCCATAACCGAGTACAAGGTAAAGTTTGACCGACTCTCCCGATTCTTTACTATGTTGGTAGCTGATGAAGCTGAAAAATGCTACCATTTTCAAAAGGGGCTTAACCCTATTATCAGGAGCAAGATCGATGCGATTAAAATTTTAATCAATGGAGAGCTTGTAGAACAAGCTCATATTCAGGAGTGGGAATATGAAGAACTGCACGCTAAGCATGTAGCCCGCTAAGCAACACAGAGGGGTAAGCTGACTCGAGAAGGCTCTTCATCTCTTACTCCGAGAGCACCTTCTTCTCAACCTGTATCGGTACAGAGACAACAACGTTTCACGTCGTACCCTCAGACTCGCCAAGTTCAGAGAACCTCTCCGGTCTCCGGTTACTAGAGAATTGCGCCATCGTCAGGTTACACCCATTCAGGGACAACTACAACCCACCTTCTCAAAAAGGTGTTGTATCTACGGCACCCCAGGAATGCCCCAGCTAACACCCAACATAAACCTTACTTTGTTTCATATGAAGCTTACACCAGGTGCGACGAGAAACACAAGCCGGGTGAATGTTTACTATACACAAGTATGTATTTTCGATACAAGAAGCTGTGACACTTTATCCGAGACTGCCCAGAGAGAGACCATGCCGCAAATATTCCTTTGAGAGGTCAGCAGCAGTAGCCTCGAGTGCAAGGCCGAGTTTTTACCATGTCATATCAAGACGCTTTAGCTACCGATGAGGTTGTTCAGAGTACGAATTTCACTTTGTCTAATTTTCCTTAAGCTTTATTCCCTTTCGATTGCTGGAATGACTTATTTGTTATACGATTTTATTTTATTATTTTCTTGAGAATACTATGACGTGTATAACTTAGACCACATATAAACCCTTGTGTAATTCAGTAACTATAAAAGTTTATAGACCTATCGATTCATCTAGTTGTCATGCTTAGGTTTTGATTGACTTCGAATCAACCTACTTCTTGATTACACTAAGTTTTGTTTCTGAAATCGGAGCTAAGCCCGTATCACTAGATCGTACGCTTGTGATTTCTACACCGTCAGGAGAAGTGATGGTGGCATCTAAAGTTTCCAAATCACTACCTTAGTAGTTGGAGCACATGAGTTACTCGTAGATCTTGTAATGCTTGGATTCTAAGATTTTGACATAATCCTCGACATGGATTGGTTGACAGCTTATCACGCCTCCGTTGATTACTTTTCTAAAGTAGTCATCTTCTGACCGATTGGGAGACCTTCATTCAAATTTCGTGGTATTAAAAGGGAAGGAGCAGCCCTACTCGCTACATTCGACGGTGAATGTGATGAGGAAGCAGACCCCACAATTATTCCTATCGTTGGAGAATTTGTTGATATTTTTTCGAAAGATTTGCCTGGACTTCCACCTGATCGAGAAGTAGAGTTCAAGATTGATCTTGGGCCTGGTACCTTATCGATTGCGAAAGATCTGCACCAAATGGCACCATCAGAATTGAAAGAGTTAGAGATTTAGTTGCGAGAGTTATCTGATAAGAGATTTATCTGTCGTAGTTAGTCACAGCGGAGAGCACCAGTTTTATTCATAAAGAAGAAAGATGGTTCGATGAGACTCTGTATTGACTATCGACAGTTGAATAATGTTACTGTGAAAAATCGATAGCCTCTTCCTCATATCGATGACCTATTTGATCAGCTACAGGGTGCTAAATTCTTTTCGAAGATAGATCTCAGGTCTAGATATCATCAGTTAAAAATTAGAGCATAAGATATTCTGAAGACTGCTTCTAGGACAAGGCATGGACAGTACGAGTTATTTGTTATGCCGTTTGGACTCACAAATTCACCTGTCGTGTTTATGGATTTGATGAACCACATATTCAGAGAGTTTCTTAATAAGTTCGTTATGGTGTATGTCGATGATGTCCTTATTTAATCTCGTACGAAAGAAACTCACATCGACCACCTTCGAATTGTGCTCCAGACTCTCCGTGAGCACAGGTTGTATGCAAAATTGAGCAAGTGTGAGTTTTGACTTGAGAAAATATCTTTCTTGGGTTACGTAATTTTTGTCGCAGGGATTTCCCTGGATCCATAAAAACTTGAAGCTGTTGCGAATTGACAAACACTAAAGAATGTCATCGAAGTGAGAAATTTTCTTGGCTTAGTCGGATATTATCGTAAATTTGTGGAAGGATTCTCTCGTTTGGCATTATCACTCACTATGCTAACTTGCAAGAACAATAAATTTGTGTGGATCGATCAATGTGAGCAGAATTTTAATTTATTAAAGTAGAAGCTCACGACAGGTCTCATTCTTACCTTACCTTCTGGACCTGGTGATTATGAAGTTTACACATATGCTTCACATCAGGGATTCGGATGTCTGTTGGAGCAGCGTAAGAGAGCCATTGCCTATGGCTCGAGACAGTTGAAGCCGCATGATAATAATTACCCAGTTCATGATCTTGAGTTGGCAACAATCATATTTACACTTAAGATCTGGCACCACTATCTATATGGTGAGACTTTCAAGATTTATACAGACGACAAGAGCCTCAAATATTTGTTTTCTTAGAAAGATCTTAACTTAAGGAAGAGACGTTGGATGGAGTACATGAAGGACTATGATTGTTCGATTAATTATTATCCGGGAAAAGCTAATGTAGTTGTAGACGCTCTGAGTCGGAAATCCTCAGGGCTACTAACACGCCTGAAAGCTTGGAAGCCGCTTGATGAGATTGCCCAGCTGGATGTGGGACTTGACAAAATTGGTGAAGGAGCATACCTTACAAGTATGATGGTCAAGTCTTCCTTTGTTGGTCGTATAAGAAACGGGCAGCCCTTAGATTTCGAAGTTTCGAAGATTAAGGGACAGTTAGCCGAGGGCTCTAAACCAGACTTTTCCATACTCTTTGATGGAACCCTCATTTTTTGAGATAGATTGTATATCCTCGATGTTGCAACCTTGCGGAACGAAATTCTCGAGAAGGCACACAAATCTGGATATTCGGTACACCAGGCATCACGAAAA
This sequence comes from Chloranthus sessilifolius, assembly GCA_021018995.1. Classification (NCBI taxonomy): domain Eukaryota; kingdom Viridiplantae; phylum Streptophyta; class Magnoliopsida; order Chloranthales; family Chloranthaceae; genus Chloranthus; species Chloranthus sessilifolius. The sequence continues at coordinate 21,856,028 of CM037597.1, read as the reverse complement.
TATATCAGAATATTTGAAACTATTATTGGTGTCCAAATATGAAGAGAGAGATTGCCGAACATATCTCCAGGTGTTTGGTATGCTAGCAAGTGAAAGTTGAACACCAGAAGCAAGTCGGCCTTTTATAGCCCTTACTGATTCTCGAGTGGAAGTGGGAGAACATCTCTATGGATTTCAGAGTTTAACTCCAGAGGACTTCAAGAAAACACAACGCCATTTAGATTATCGTAGACCGATTGACTAAGTTTGCACATTTTTTACCATTCAAGAGCACCGATAGTGGGGATAGACATGCCGAAACGTACCTGAAGGAAATAGTCAAGCTCCATAGGGTTCCTGTGAGCATTGTGTCGGATAGAGACACGAAGTTCACTTCTGAACATTGGAGAAAATTTCAGGAAGCAATGGGTACGCGACTCGATTTTAGTACAACCTTCCATCCGAAAACTAATGGGCAGACCGAAAGGGTTAATCAGATCATAAAAGACATGCTTCGAGCCTGCATATTGGACTTCCGAGGTAATTGGGATGACCACCTCCCTTTGATCTAGTTTTCCTATAACAACTCTCAGGCAAGCATAGGGATGTCGCCTTTCGAAGCTCTTTATGGCCGAAGTTGTAAGACGCCTCTTTATTGGGATGAAGTTGACGAAAGAAAGATGCTTGGGCTGAAACTCGTAGAAACTACGAACAAAAAGGTTTGAGTTATCCGTCAGAGGTTGAAAGAAGCTCAGGACCATCATAAAGCCTACGCCGACAGTAGAAGACACTTGATAGAATTTGAGGTTGGTGATTTAGTTTTCATCCGGGTGTCACGGACTAAGGGAATCATGTGTTTTGGAATGCGAGGAAAGCTAAGTTTGAGATACGTGAGACCCTTTGTTATCACAAATCGCATCGGTGAGGTGGCCTATCGAATTTCCCTTCCGAAATACTTCGCTGGTATACAAAATGTGTTTCACGTCTCCATATTACGAAAATATCTGCCCGATCCATCTCACGTCATTGATATCGAGCCGACTAAATTCTGGGATGATCTGACCATTATAGAGAAGCCGGTTCGTTTCATAGATCGAAAGGAGAAACTCGTCAAGGGTAATATGTACGCTTCATCAAAGTTCAGTGGTGGCACCATTCATCGAAAGAAGCCACTTGGGAACGTGAACCTGAAATGATGGAGAAGTACCCGGAACTCTTCACAATAGGTACATAATTTTCGAGGACGAAAATATTATAAGGGGGGAGAATGTAACGATCCAATTTTTAGTGCACTTAATCTTGTGGTGTTAGATGTGCTTTGCATAGTGCACAGTGTTAGCTCCCAACACCGGATCTTCTAATTTTATTTTAAAGGTGTTAGATGTGTGGTTGCACTAAACTTGGTGGTAGTACTCCACACTGGAACCTACCCCATTTGAGAAAACTTTATTTAAGAATAGGGTACGCACAACTCTTTTTATAATTTTTCTTAAAAAAAACTCTAGCTGTCTCCACTCCTTATTTTTTCTTTTCTTAAAAATCCTACCCATCAAACATCTTCTCTAGCCACCTTTCTCTAAAAGTACCTTAAATCCTTGTGTGTTCTTCCTCGAACACCGTGTTTATCTCGTTATCAAGATCGTGGTGGAAGGAGGAGTCATTGACGGATCATCGTATGAACGTCGATCTTATCATCATAATCGTCGTTGTTCAACTCAATCACGCTTCAAGAGGTGGGTACCCATCCATCCATCTTATTCTTCTCAAATTCCGTTACGTAAGATACGATTCGATCGCGTATCGACGGCTAATAAAATGAACCGTAGATTTATTTCTATAAAATATTGATTTAGGATTGCATAGATGACTAACTTTAATCATAGTCTGATTTTAATTATTTTATCTATTTTTATTTTCATGTTAAACTTTTATATTTCGGAACACAGATTTATTCGTAATTTGCGACAGTCGATCGATCGATTTATACTATCGATCAATCGATTCATTCAATACCGCAACAGAAACTCTTTGTTTTATTATATAGTCGATTAATCGACTTCTATTCTCGATCAATAGATTATGGGTTAAAATAATTAAAAATTCAAACTGTATTCCCTCATCTGACTGACGCCTTAAATGTCGATCAATCGACCCTTGTGCTTGATGAATCGACCACTCATCGAACATTGCTTTGGTTGACATGAGTTGGTATGTATAATGATTGCATTTCAATCGATATTATTATAATAATTGAAGCTTCCTTTTTAAGTATATATTATATTATATGTAAACGAAAGTGGATGTGATTTGATATAATAAAATTAATACACTTTAGGTATAATATTATTATAATCCCATAGGAAACAAGGGTAATCAAGTACCCCCATATTTTAATATTATAATTTACCTCTTCACTTTAATATTAAAATATTACATATCTTATATACTAGTATTATATTTATGATGACGTCAACCATTCAAGTACTTACTATTATTATCTATTATTCTTTATAAATCCTTTTAACCAATAATAATAGTTGCCATCATAAAATGTCTCAAACTTATTTGTTTCATGTTCAGCTCGATCAATCGACGCCACTGATCGATCAATCGAATCTAATCAAACTTACCTATCTCATTATCGATCTATCGACTCCACTAAACAGTCGATTGAATTTGACCAGAGTGGTGTAATTTATATTATACCTCCAATTGATCGACTTGAACCCGAACTGTAAAATTTACATTTTATATAATCGATGATCGATTTGTGTTCGAACAGACATCAAACAATATTATCATTATTATTTTCTCCTATAATTCTACTTGCATGACCAAAATTCAATGCACTCTAATTTATCGATGTTTCGATCGATGGTCGTAATGCACTCCACGTTAAATTATATTGTCTTTTAATTTAAGTACTTAATTATAATATTATATATATATATATATATATATATATATATTTCACTTTTATCACTCCAACGCGACTACTTCGATAACCTGAAGCATTAAAAATTCGATATCTTATAAAAATCGAACTCTGACCTTCTCGTTATCGAGATCACACTTTAACTATCCTATTCTATAATTATATTAGTGTTATGTAAATAAATATATGTATAAATATAATAAAATCTAATGTAAATATTTTTATATGCGTGATACTCCTGTTTTTTCACTTTAATTATAATATATGAGTTATGGACATGTTAAATCATAAGTACGCGAGTGTATGAGATCATGTCTATGCTTAGGCATGGTGATTCGCTGAGATAGTATCGAAGCGAGGAATACATCGTATTCACATGCCTTAGAACTCATTGTGGTATGGGATATCATAACGAGTAGGGTGAGTGTGAATTCAATGCAACCTCGTATACGATGACATATACGGTAACTCTATCACCCCGAGTTCTAATATGATACGATAAGATATGAGTTAAGGTACGAGGTTGAGACATTTAGGTCATAGATGTATGATAAGATATGAGTATGAGATAAAATATATTATAAGTACGATAATAAAGCATCGTTGTGTATGTTAGCAACATATTAAGAACTTAAGTCTTTGTAGGTGTCGTTCCTTGCATAGTCACCGTAAGGGTAATAACGTCTTACAATCAAGACAGGTCTCTGAGAGACAGTATGAGTATGACCATAAGTATGAGTTGGAGTATGAGTAGGTTGTGAGTATGTATGACCATTTATGCCTCCCCATTAGGCTGGATGGAGGAGTATGAGTATGATACGAGGGCTATATAATATGGTGGTATGATACTATAATGACCCTCATATGATAGCTCGAATAACGACTTTGACACATGTCATTTAGGATTTTATGACTATGTTAGTTTTGCTCATGCGATATACAGACATATGTGTGAGAATAATAAGATATAATATGTTATGGGGTATGGTATGATATGGGATATGTTAAGGTACGCTATGATATGAGTGTCTAGATCATGGTCTCATATTTATGATTATGATATGAGTTCACGATATGCACTTAATTTTATTTTTCTCTTCTGATTTCCTTGAGATATTGTTATTATTACTCACTTGAAGCACCCACAATGCGCCTGAGTAGTATGGGGTGGATTGGTGGTGTATCTACTGAGTTTACGTGACTGAGTAAACTCATCTCACGATAATTTTTAACAGTTGCAGGTGATTATGCTGGTGGAGTAGACGTCGGTTATTTCGATCCTGCCGACACCGATTTCATTGATTCCGCGGACATTGAGTACCAGGAGCCTTGGGAGGGAGACACAACAGAGTACCAAGAGGACCACGGTGATGATATTAATCTGGGCATCGGCTATTGACTTTTTTTGACTCGATAATGGGCTTCGTTTTATATTATTGTTGACGACTATATGATTTTATTTTATCGGATCTGTCTCCGACTTGTATTATTATTATTTGTGGATTTTTTAGATTTATTACTTTTATTCAATTATTTATGATTGATTTATGTTCCACTCTTATTTATTGGCTTTCACGGATTTCATGAAACCAGATTTGCTTGAGAACTCTGATTATGTATATGTCCGCTTAGCATATCCGAGATATGGGTGGGTCATAACTCAAAATTTTAAACCCTCGGGATGGGGTAGAATTTCGGGTCATGACAAAAAGCCCCTACATTTGAACCCACTAAAACTCATTGATTGCTTAAAATCATACCATGGAGATCATTTTTCACCCCAATCATTCCCACAATAGATATTGAGACCATGGGTGCACCATCAGGTGGTTTATTCCATTGGACACAAATATAAAAAAGTGGCCCTAAAATTACACGGCACACATCATGGTCAAACATGATTTTAAGGCATTTTTGGAGATTTGTGCTAGGTAGAATCAAAACTGATCGTCTGATGGTAAGATCATGGACTTAAGGACCATTGACTAGAAGATTGAGGTAAAGAATGATCGCCATCATCTAATCCCAAGCAATTAATGTGTTTAAGTGAGTTTTCAACGTAGGCGCTTTCAATAATCATGTAGGTGTGAATCTATTTCTTATGAGAAAAATTTAAAAATTTAATTCGGAGATACAAGGGTGCATTGATCAAATGCTGCACTCAAACCAAATGAACACCAATGACTCTAGCACATGTTGATCAACTATTATCTATAATAGAACTTTTTTTCCCCCCATCAATTTACCATTTATTTGACAACATAAGATCAACAAAAAAATCAAAGCAATCATTTATTGCACACTAGAAGTTGGCCCTTGCATGTTGTTTTGTAGAAGTATTTGGTATTTTGACAGCATATGCAAAACACCGTCTAAGCCGTCTAATTTAAAGGCCATGATCCATAGATATTTGGTACAAAAGAGTAGTAAAAAAACATCTCTATGATAGTATTCAACCCAATCAACTGTTAAATTAGAGAATGACCATTGATTGAATCGAATTATAGGATAAAAATCACGCTTCATACCAATCATAGGATAAAAATTCAATGGAGCCATTACGACACTATTGCAGACACAAAGTGTGCCCAAACACATAATTAAAAGAAGTATTTTATATTTTGCTGATTTGTGTCATATGAAAATATCATCTAACCCATTTGATGTAAAGGTCATCATGATCTAGAGATCTTGCAAAAGATTGGGACGGAACTGTTGTGCGGAAGATCATAAACTAACCAACGATCTCACGATGAACGATCAAATAATTAGAAAAATGGAAGAAAAATCAACCCCAAACACACGAGAGACAATATTTACGTGGTTCGACAATATGCCTACGTCAACGGACATCAATAATCTACTATATTGATGATCACACAGGAATATAAGAACACTCAAGCCTCACCAAAGCTCTCCTCAAAACCCCTAGATATGTTTTCCAAAGCTTTACAATAATATCTCACTATAAAAAAGGTTTGAGCTTTCCCTTATATAGAAGTCATGAATCCTACTTTTAACCCAAGAGAAACTGCTCAAAAAACGGAATCTACATGTAACTTAGACGTCGCGTGTTGCTCGAGCGACAATCAAAGTCGTTCGAGTGACTTACACCTGAAAGTTTGCTCCTTTGATCCGTGCCCCGGTCGCTCGAGTGAGGTCCAAAATTGCTCGAGCGACTTGAACCCGTGAAATTGCTCTTGAAGAGTGCACAACTCGCTCGAGCGGATTTAGTTCTCGCTCGAGCGACTTTAAAAAGTTAGAGTCTATTAACAATTCTCCATCTGGCTCTAAGCTTCACCATGTATTTTTTCTTCTGATCATCGCTATTCTCATATCACCGCTGCCACCAACACCTCGAGGGCGCTCAAACTTGTTGAACATTAATCAACTCCAAATAATATTTAGTCTTGATCACCGGTACCATCTTTATCATCATATTCGTAGGATTTTCTTTCGTACTCACCTTCTTCAAAGATATCTCACCATCTTCGATTATTTCTCATACGAAGTGATACCGTATATCAATGTGCTTAGTACGAGCATGATATTTGTGATTCTTTGCTAAGTAAATAACACTCTAGCTATCGCAGAACACATCGACACTTTCCTGTGCAATTCCCAAATCATCAACTAAGCCATGAAGCCATATTGCTTCTTTCATTGCCTCTGTTACTGTCATATACTCTACCTCTGTAGTAGACAAAGTCATTGTATCCTGTAACATTGACCTCCAACTAATCAGACCGCCAGATAACGTAAACACATATCCCGTTGTTGAGCGACACTTATCCAAATCACCCGTGTAATATGAATCTACTTATCCGCATAATCGATGATCTATATCACTACAAAAAACCAAACTGATATCCTTGGTACCATGTATGTACCTCATAATCTATTTCAACACCTGTTAATGCTCCTTGCTTGGATTAATCATATACCTGCTAACCACGCTAACAACCTGTGAAATATCCGATCGAGTGTATACCATAGCGTACATCAAACTACTAACCGCACTCGCGTAGGGAGCACAAGTCATGGACTCCCGCTCCTCATCTGTAGTAGGAGACATGCTAGCCAAAAGACGGAAGTGAGCTGCTAATGGAGTACTCACTGCCTTTGAGTTCTCTATCCCAAACAGTGAGAATACTTTTTCCAGATAATTCTTTCGCATCAGACACAACTGCCATTTCTTTATGTCTCTCTGAATCTCCATCATAAGAATCTTTCTCGTTGCGCCAAGATCCTTCATCTCAAACTCCATGCCAAATTGAGATTTCAACTTGTTGATCTCCGTCATGCTCTTTGCAGCTATGAGCATGTCATCAACATATAAGAGAATATAAATAAATGAGTCATCCGCTAGCCTCTTAAAGTAAACATAGTTGTCATATTCATTTTGAATATAATTTTAGCCCACAATGAATGTGTCAAATCACTTGTACCACAGTCTCGATGACTGTTTCAACTCATACAAAGACTTTTTCAGTTTGCATACTAACCTCTCTTCTCTAGGAGACTTGAACCCTTCAGGTTGGTTCATATAAATCTCCTCTTCCAAATCACCGTGTAGAAATGCTGTTTTCACATCGAGTTGCTCCAACTCTAAGTCCAACTATACTACAATTGACAATAAAACCTGGATTGAAGTGTATTTTACAATCGGTGAAAACACCTCATTGTAATCAATGCCTTCCTTTTGCGCATAGCCTTTTGCTACTAACCGTCCTTTGTACCTTACACCACTACTATCCAGATAACCTCTTTCTTCTTATAAACCCACTTGCACCCAATCACTCTCTTTTCCTTAGGTAACTCCGTCAGTTTCCAAGTTTGATTCTTGTAAAGAGAATCCATCTCTTCACCTATTACAATCTTTCATTCTTATATATGGCTACCGCTGATTGCATCCTTGAATGAAGTCGACTCATTGTCATCCAACGTCAATGCGTAGGCAACCATATCCTTGCAATCATAGCAAATTGGTGTTCTAATATTTCTTTTGGATCTTTCACCTGTTAAGGATTGTTCTGGCTCTCTTTGAACTGTTTCTATACTTTCTTCTGATATAATAACTGTAGGAGTTTCTAACTCCACCTCAAACTGATCTTCCGCCACCTTTTTTCAAATTTTTATCATATGTTTGCTAGAAGTTTGCGTAATAGATTCATCAAAGGTCACATCTCTACTGATTATAACCTTATTCTATTCAGGACATCATAACTTGTATCCTTTTACACCATTTACATACCCTAAGAAAATCATATTTTTAGCCATTTGGTCAATTTGATTATCTTTGATATAATAATAGGCTGCGCAACCAAAAATCCTTAATCCACTGTAGTCAGCAGGCTTTCTTGACCATATCTTAATTGTAGTCTTGCACTCTATTGTTGTAGACGATGATCTGTTTAATAGATAACACGTTGTACTGACTGCTTCGGCTCATAACCCTCTGTCTAATCCCGCATTGGATAACATATATCTTGTCTTTTCAAGTAGAGTTTTATTCATATGTTATGCTATCCCATTCTGTTGTGGTGTATTCTTCATTATGAAGTGCCTAGCAATACCATTATGTTCACAGAATTCTTGGAACTGTCCACTGGTGTCCTCACCACCATTATCGGTTCTTAACCGCTTAACCTTCCTTTCAATCTGATTCTCATACAGTATTTTTCACCTCTTAAAGATTTTTAACACCTTATCCTTACTCTTCATCATAAAGATTCATATATACCGAGAGTAGTCATCGATGAAGAAGACGAAGTACCTGACACCACCTTTAGAAAGAACCTTTGAAGGCCCCCATACATATGAATGTATATAGTTCAGTATGTCTTTCATAGTGTGATTTGCTATGTTAAACTTAACCCTGCACTATTTTCTGAAGACACAACGCTCATAAAAGTCAACTTTGTCGACCTTTACACCTTTCAACAAGCCCTGCTTGCTCAATTTTGTCATCCCTTTTTTTGACATATGTCCTAGGCGTATGTGTCATAAATGTATAGAGGACAAACCACTGTATATATATATATATATATATATATATATATATATATATATATATATATATATATATATGACAAACTAGGAAGCCCCGGACCGCTAGATTGCAAAACTCAATCCGAATACAGAATTTACTTAGTACATCCACACAGTGCGAAAATCAAAGCAATTACAATACATGAAAGAAAGAATTGATTCCATTCTATACAGAACATCTAAAATAAAATAATCGAAATAAAACCACCGGTGATGGCCGACCATCACCTAAACAGTGGTACACAAAAGTATGTACAAAAGTACTATAGAATCTCTAAGATGTACCAAGCTCAAAAGCTAAAGAGATCAATTGAAACTATAGTAAGTCTGAATCTGTAGCAACTATTGTACTTCTTTCTCCGGTACGTAAATCCGGATTCTCCTCAAGTCCAGCGTCATGATCAAGAACTACACTTGTGACGTACAGTTGGGATAAACTAACAGTCTAAGCTTAGTAGAAGAAAATCAAATACAATTTCACATCTTATCATATTAGTGCATAGATTCAATGACAGAGTTCAAAAGATGATAATATCAAAACTGATTTGCACATATCCTTAAATCGAATCACTAGTTCAAAGTTTCACACAAAATTCGATGATACAATTTTCCGAAATTCCTTTTTGTGTTCTCAAATTCATCTTCAAAGTCAAATTCAGAATTTCTATTCGGACTCAGAGACTTACAGAGTTCAGTATTCAGATTCAATGATTTACAGTGTTCAGTATTCCGATTCAATGGCTTACAGTGTCTAGATTTCTATTATTCTCATCTTACAGTGGTCAGATTTCTAGTTCACATAAGTATGTACGGATGACCCGCCGTACCGATCCAGTCAATGTATGCGATGGTTCACCAAGATATGCGGTATAGTGTATGATAATCTCAGACCGATCGATAAGATATGCAATATGCAGTGTGTAATGTACACTATGTATGGATTACCCGCCGTATCAGTCCAGTCAGTGTATGCAGTATGTAATGTACAGTGTGTACGGATTACCCTCCGTATCGGTCTAGTCAGTGTATGCAGTATGTAATGTACATTATGTACTGATTATCCTCCGTACTAGTCCAGTCAGTGTATACAGTACGTAATGTATAGTGTGTACGGATTAACCGTCGTACCGGTCCAGTCAGTGTACAATCGAGCAGTCAGTATGTACGGATTCAAAGTTCATAGTTCAATTTCATATTCATAGTCCGAAGTTCGGATTCATATTCATGTCTAAAATTTCTATTCAAGTTCCATTTTCGAAGTTCATATTCACTTTCAGATACTGAGTTCAAGTTCATACACAAAGTCATAATTCAAATCTAATTTCATCTCAATCCGAAGTTCAGAATTCAATGATTCATATTCTAAATTTTCCCATGCAACTAATAATTCAAAGACTTTCATACTCACAGTTCAATAATTTTCAATGTCCGATATTTATACTCAAAAGGGTTCTATAATTCAAATGATTCAATTTCATCTCAAAGATTCGAGACTTCACATGCTTCATGTTCAAATTTCAAATTTAACGATAAAGTTCCAAGACATTCATATTTAACAGAGTTCAGATTCATAGTTTAGTTTCCAATTTCATATTCAAAGCTCAATAGCTCAATGGTTTCAATAGTTTGAAGAATTCAAATATAAGTCAAAATTCAAAGCTTCTATTCGATTATTTCAAGGCATCTATGAATTCGAATCAAAATACGATTGGGTATTGAATTTTCCCTACACTCAAGTTCATATTTATTCTCATGGTTCCTAGTTCATATTTAATTTCAACGGGTCAAATTTAAGAGATTCACAGCTCTAAGATTCAATGCATTCAAAGGTTAAAAATTCACATTCGATATATCAAAGCATCCAAGATTAGAACGTTCGATTTCAGCCAGAAATCAAATTCTGAATCAAATAAATAATCTAAAGATTTCAATATTCGAAAGCAGTTAAATCTGACAAGTTCTAAATCCATTTATACCAAATCATACTCAAATCGACTATATCAAAGAATTTCATGAATCGAAGTAAAAAATATAAATGGGCATTAAGTTTCCCCTACCTTAATCTCGAAGTTGCGTGAAGCAAAGTAAAGTCTTATTGATGACTTCCTGCCCTTAATCTACATAATAAATATATGATAATGCATTAAAGATTGACTCTAATTATTAACAACCTCGGCCTACTTACATATTTTTTCAAAACCGAGGCGAAAATGGGAAACTTTGTGCTAATTTAGAACTTGACCTAACTTCCCACTCAATTTTGGCCTTTAAAACTTTTGATTCATGCAATTGTTATTTCATACAAGTTATCGGGCTCGTTATCCTCTTTCCAACACCGTAAAATCGTATCAATCTGAGTTCGAAACAGAAAGTTACGGCCAAAATATCCGAACTGTGTCGACACCTCAGTCAAAATCAAACGATTGATTTTTCAAGGAAAAAAAAATCGATTGATCGATTTCTCTAGAATTTTTACACTTCTCTATTCTGTCAAATCCGATCGATTGATTTTGACAGATTCAGAACCCATTCGAGCTTCTTCTTTCATGGTCCAAATTCCCCAAAACTCATTCACATGCATTCCAAACCCACAAAAACCAACACTAAACTAACTCCAACCAAATTAAATCAAATCTCACCTTCTAATCACGTGCGCGCAAGTTTTACGGCGATCGAAATCGATTGGTTTGATGCAAAGCCCTCTTATTCCTTCCGATGGTTCAAAACCCTTGACACTTTTTGATTCTTTCGATCGTAGCGACATAGATCAAACCTCTCAATCTTCTCGATGTCCCCAACAACCGAACGACTCTCTTGAATGAAATAGGATGTTCTAGAGAGGGATCTATGGTGTTTGGGTTTCAAAACAAAAAGAGGGTTTGGAAGCATAGACTTCCCCCTTGCTCTCTTGATCACCACCGTGCCAAAGTCAACACTTTCTTTCAGTAAATCGAAGAAGATGAAAATCTTACGGACAATCTACGACAATGACGGAGGAAATCGGCTTCTCCTTCCGCAAGCTCTTCTTCTTCCTCTCTTTCTCTTCTTTCTAACTTTTCTAAACGAATGAAACTTCTAAAGGAAGTTTCACTTATAACTAAGGGAGTTGGTTCGGTGTGAAGCTTGCACACCCAAAATGGCAAACTAAAGGTCAAAATGAAGGTTTCCAAATCCCAAGGGGCATTTTGTATGCCTTGGAAATTGCGTACACATAGTCTGGTGTATTAGTGTTAGAAAATTTCGGGTTGTTACACCCATCATGCATCTTTATTCTGATACTCCTCTTGCCAGCTGTTTTACAGGCCATATTATTATCCATCAAAACCGTTCCACCATCCACCTCTTTATAAGACGCGAATCAGCCCCTATTTGGACACATGCGGTAAGAGCACCCTGAATCAAGTATCCATGCATTCTGTGAGTATTTATAGGAAGCTACTGATAACACGTTTCCATCATCATCCGGAGTTTGTTCGGCTATACCGATGATCCCTCTCTGCTTCTTATCCTGAGCATCGTTCCTCTTTGTTTGTAACTATAGACAATTCTTTCTGATGTGACCCTTTTCATGACACTTGTAGCATTCTATTATCTTTCTAATTTTGGATTTAGATCTGGACTTTGATCTATCCCTTCCTAATTTACGGCCATCTGCTCTCTCCCTAACCAACAAGTCATCTGCTTATGTATTACTATCTAAACCTTTCTTCCTTATGTCATTACAAAGTAATGCCGCTGTAATCGACTCCAGTTCAATAGTATCCTTATCATAGAGCAGCGTAGTAACAATGTGCTCATAAAAATCAAGGAGGGAAGATAAAAGCAATAGTGCTTTGTCTTCATCCATAACCTCTTCTCTAACATTTAATAATTCAGATATTATTCTATTAAATTTATTAAGTTGTTCGTTGAGAGAAGTACCTGCTTTCCTGTGTAACTTGTACAATTGTTTCTTGAGATATAGACAACTCGTTAGAGATTTTGTCATATAGAGACTCTCCAATTTGTCCCACAGTGAAGCCGCCGAGTTTTCCCGCATTACATTGTATGTAATCTCCTTTACTGAACATAGCCGAATTGTATTACACGCTTGAAGTTCGAATTCTTCCTAATCACCATCGGACATATTTGTCGGCTTACCTGAACGCTCTTTTAATCTCATGTGCAACCCTTGTTGAGTCAAGATATCCTGGACTTGTACTTCTTACAAGCTGAAATTAATCTTTCTGTCGAATTTCTTAACCTCGAACCTCGCGTTTGAAGCTGTTACGGACTTCGATGTCATCTCTGATCGTAAAATATAAAACTGTCCCTGATACTAATTTGTTGCATGGAAGCTCACAAACTAATTAACGATTTCACGATGAATGATCAAATAAGAACACAAAATAGAAGAAAAATTAATCACAAACACACAAGAGACAATATTTACGAGATTCGGTAATATGCCTATGTCCACGGGCAACGATAATCCATTATATTGATGATCACACAAGAATACAAGAACACTCAAGGCTCACCAAAGCTCTCCTTAAAACCCCTAGATAGGTTTTTCAAAGCTTTACAATGATATCTTATTCTCACAAAGGCTCTCTAATTCGTCCATGTGCTTTCCCTTGTATAGAAGTCCCGAATCCTACTTCTACCCCAAGAGAAATTGCTCAAAAAATGAAATTTACACATAACTAAGACGCCGCGGGTTGCTTGAGCGACTTACACCTGAAAGTTTTCTCCTTTAATCCATGCTCGGGTCGCTCGAGCGAGGTCTAAAACCGCTCGAGCAACTTTAACCCGTGAAATTGCTCTTGAAGAGTGCACACTCGCTCGAGCATATTTGGTTTCCGCTCGAGCGACTTCAAAAAGTTAGAGCCTATTAACAAAAACATGATCTAATCTTTTACAATATGATTCAACATAATCAACCATTAAATCATATGTTGACCTTTAATTACGTTAAATCACATGCGAAAGATCTAGGTTCGTGTCAATTTTTTGCATAAAAAATATTTAGATCATAACCTTCAATTAATATGACTTAAATGATGTTTCCACGTAGCAAGGTCTCTAAAATACCAAGCTTTTCTCTTAAATTTTGATTGTTAAAAAAATATAATCAATTGAACATTTTAGAATGCATAGATTGTATGGTTCAGATCCTCCAATGATTTTGGGACATATTTTAGTCTAATATATGAACTACGATCTTAATAAATTAAATAGTTCGAAGCCATATGCCACTTGGCCTAGTAAGCATAAAGTCATGCATAATCTATACGAGAACGGAGATAGCATGTACCATGGATCCTGTAACCTACCTCGTCCGACACTAATTTGCAGTCACGTGGCTCCCAATCTCATGATATGATGTCATGGATAGGAGCCATTTGATGATAAAAAATATTTTATAAAAAAAATAAAAATAAAAAATTATAAAACTACATAATCAATGGCATCAACCATGACGAGAAACAAATGATTGCATGATATGATATTATATTATTTTAATTTCTTTTTACAAAATAATTGTGATCACGAAGTCACTCTTACCCATATTACCCATAAATGGTCCACAGTGTCAGTCTATCTTTAACCTATACCTTTATAAAACTCCCTTTCTTGTTAATGGTTTGGTACTTTAAAGAATTCAATATGAATCAATTTTTAGTAAATAAACCCACAAAAGTAGCAAGCGATGATGATTTAAATGGGGATTTTCAACTATGGCAGAGACCGCGTCTTTGATAGATGCACTAATATTGAAAATTAATTCAAAAGTAAAAATGCAAAACAAAAATAATTAAAGGCACCTCTGTTCGTGCACACCCAATTTCTGAAAGCACCTACGGTTTCATATGTGAAGAGGGCCCCCACATATATAAGTATATTAATTTTTTTTTCCTGTCATTTGAACTCGTTTCTTGAGTGGGAGAAGTATTACGCCTTCGAACACAACACCTCTACGGCTACTCTCCGTCATCTCCGACGACTCACCATAATTCTTCGGCATCTTCGGCGCCTCTCCATAGTCCCCGAGGCACCCACTTTTTTCTCTTCCTTAACTCCAACTTTCGCAACAATGATGTCGGCATCACCGAAAAACTCTCTTTTTCTCCATCTTCTTCGGTAACTCCGACGCAACAATGACACCAAAATTTTCAAAGAACTCTCTTTTTTTGCTTTTTCCTTCCTCTTCCTCATATCGCAGGAATACCTAAAAAATGCTAAAAACAAAGAACTCTAAAATAACAAAACTCTGAACTTGTGACAATAGACATCGACCGTCAGATGTAATAATTTGGCCATGGAAACCCAGTGTTCGATGTAAAAGAATGGCAATGGGTGTTCATTGCCAGTCTTTTACAATTGACAATGTGTAACCAAAGTCACAAGTTCACCAGTAGTTTTCTTAGGTTTTAGGATTTTTTAGGGTTTCTTATGTTTAGATTTTTTGTTTTAATGGGTTGAGCAATATGTGATAGGGCTAATACTCGAGCTTGCAGCATGGTGCTTGGGGCACAACATGTGGTGCCAGGAGGGCACGCGACATGGGGCCAAGTTGGTGATGCGGGTAGCAGCAGGAGCTGACACATATCGCGACATGGACCTTGACTACGCCTAAGGTGGGCTAGCGATGCAGGAGGCGTTGCGGTATGTCAAACAAATAGGTTTGAGGTTCTCCTGCGTCGAATGACTGTTTTACCCTTCTATGTGGAAGAGGAGCTGGAGAGTTGTCTTCCACCCACACAGGGCCTTGCGTTGCCAGAGGGGGTGCAAGTGTCTCCTAGGCCTGAAAGGGTGGCCCTAGGACATCGACGCAGCGATGCCGTGTGGCACCCAAGGGAGGTTGATGTATGGCTCCGGACTACGCGTCGCGGTACATACGGCTGGGCAACCTTGTGAGAATACAAGCACTGCGTGGGACTCAGTAGAGCACACTAGCATGAGGGCTGCGTAGGACTCCGTTGAGCACGATAGCACGATGAGGCACAAGGCTGTAGGCTTGGTTCGGTATGTGGGCAAAACATGATGGCATGGGGAGCTGCATGCCAAGACTATTGCGAAGTGAGGTACTAGTGCAGTGCACAGGGTGAAGCTTGAGCAAGCCAAGTTTAGCGCAGTGGTGCAAGCGAGCGTGTTGTAAGGGGCACGATACAGTTAGATGGTAGGCCGCAAAATAGAGGTAACCATGTTGGGGGAGTTCACGTCCTCTAGGCGGGTGGTATCAGAGCTGATGTGTAGATGGGTTGGCTTCGTTGTATGCGGTAGCACGCAGGTTGAAAGCGGGTGAAGGATGCCATGATCGTTGGTATCGTAAGTGTGACCTAGCGGAAGCGTCGTTAAAGCGCCGCAGACGGGTGAGGTTACAGAAGTGCGACCCCGTGACATTTGGTATCAGAGCCAAGTTCGATTCAGAAGCTATGATGCTATTGAGCAAATTGGTGCGGAGACACGCAATGTGGTGTCAAGAGGGCACGCGACATCCATGAACAATTGGTGTCAGCAGCGACACGCGGTGTGGTGTCAATAGGTGAGGACGCGTGACATCCTTGAGCTAGTTAATAGGTGAGAGCCTTGTGACAGCAGAACCAAATTGACCCGGCCGGGGTGACAGTGAGGAGCTAGTGGGAAGGTGCGGACCTAAGAACTAGAAATGTGATGCTAACAGGTTGGGAGGAGTTGGCGGGGTTAGTTCACTATGATCATGCGCCAACGAGGACGTTAACATTTATGGAGTGGTGGAGGATGTGACGGGGCCAATACTCGAGCTTGCAGCATGGTGCTTGGGGCACGACATGTGGTGCCAGGAGGGCACGCGACATAGGGCCAAGTGGGCCTGGCGACGTGGTCGCGCTGCGAGGATGCGACACGGTCGCATGCACATAGGACGCGGGAGCGACACGGACGCGACACAGCCAAGGTGGGCTAGCGATGCAGGAGGCATTGCGGTATGTCAAACCAATAGGTTTGAGGTTCTCCTGTCATTCAGGTCGAATGACTGTTTTACCCTTCTATGTGGGAGAGGAGCTGGAGAGTTGTCTTCCACCTACACGGGGCCTTGCGTTGCCAGAGGGGGCGCAAGTGTCTCCTAGGCCTGAAAGGGTGGGCCTAGGACGTCGACGCAGTAATGCCGTGTGGCATCCAAGGGAGGTTGATGTATGGCTCCGGACTACGCGTCGCAGTGTATACGGCTAGGCAACCTCGTGAGAATACAAGCGCTGCGTGGGACTCAGTAGAGCGCGCTAGCACGAGGGCTGCGTGAAACTCCGTTGAGCACGACAGCACAATGAGGCACAAGGCTGTGGGCTTGGTTTGGTATGCGGGCAAAACATGATGGCATTGGGAGCTGCATGCCAAGACTATTGCGAAGCGAGGTACTAGTGCAGTGCACAGGGTGAAGCTTGAGCAGGCCAAGTTTAGCACAGTGGTGCAAGCGAGCGTGTCGTAAGGGGCACGATACAGTTGGATGGTAGGCCGTGAAACAGAGGTAACCATGTTGGGGGAGTTCCCGTCCTCTAGGCGGGTGGTATCAGAGCTGATGTGTAGATGAGTTGGTTTCGTTACATGCGGTAGCGAAGCACCACGCGGGTTGAAAGCGCGTCGAAAGACGCCCCGCGACTGATGGTATCAGAAGTAGGCTGACCTAGTGCAGCGTGCGTTAGGTGCCGCACGGGACTGAGGTTGCAGAAGTGCGACCCCGTGACATTTAGCTCAACTGTTATCCTCTTTCCCGGAAGTACAGGTCATGGGTTTTAACCCCCTACGTCTACTCCCGCCTTTATGCGGGTCCCCTCCTAGTGCTGCACCAAAAATGGATCCCCTATGCGTGCAAGGTTGGACAGACACTATATCTGGACTGTCTATGCCATAGGACATCCTAAAATAAAAAAAGTACTTTGTTATATATGTATATATATATAGTTCGTTGATGTTGCGAGTTTCCAGAGAAGAAGAGTCGCTGAAGAAGAAGGTGATTCGGTGATCACGACGATTGATGACCAAAGAAGAAGGTAGTTGGAAAAGACGATGGCCGAAAAAGGACGTTGTGTGCTTTAGATAGGTAGGTGACTTTGACCGAGAAATTAGGTTGGTGCACCTTTTTCAAACCCTCCCAAAAAATTGCATTTCATTAAGTGGTTGCCTTTCATTATGTGCTTGGGCACTTTCAATAAGTAGGTTTGTACCATGATACATGGTGAAAACTAAAGACTTAATATTTTTGGGATCTGTCGTATGAGAAACACCATCTAAGTCATCTGATTTGAAGACCATGATGTACAAATCTTTGAGACCAAAGATCGGCATGAAACAATATCTCTACCATCTGATTTAATATAGTCAAAGGCAATTATATGAGTCAATTCTTGACTCTAACAAAGCAAATGGCAGAGATCACATTTCAAGCCAATTTTTGGCCTCCAAGATCTTTACACAATGGTATTCAAAACAGACAGCTTAGATTGTGCTCCACGTGACACAGATCCCAAACACAATAAAGTCTTTCTTCTGAACCACGTGCCACGATACAAATCTGGGGTAGAAGCTAAGTTGTAACTCTAATATAGAAATTTGAGGAAAAATAACAACCAAAACATCAACATAGGGGAAAAAGAATAAAAACAATAAAAGGGTAAAAAAAATTCACATAAGTTTTTTATATATCTAATGCTTTGTGGTCTAGATCATTAAAACAAATTTATGTTCATCTGGATTCCGATAAAAATCATAAAAAATAGATTTAA
Organism: Chloranthus sessilifolius; assembly: GCA_021018995.1. Lineage (NCBI taxonomy): Eukaryota > Viridiplantae > Streptophyta > Magnoliopsida > Chloranthales > Chloranthaceae > Chloranthus > Chloranthus sessilifolius. Next base: position 21,837,323 of record CM037597.1, on the reverse strand, counting down.
AAAAGATTCCGATAGAAAAACCGAGCAGAAAATATTTATTTTTAACGAAAAAAGTGAAAATAAAACCCACAGAAAATCCCCAGATCAGTAGATCCAGCTAAATAGACGATCTCAAAGCCTAAAAACAGATGCAATAAGAAAAACAGAAAAATATAACATATAAGAAGCTCTATTGGCGCCTACCTAATTAAGGAGGGCACTGAAAAACTTTTGTCTTCTTCAAATCAAATGTTGGGAGATTAATTTTCATCCCAATTTTCCACATGAATAATTCGATCATGAGCATTGTGACGATCCAAACCCACATGCTATAATATTGTCCGGTTTTAGGCTTAGATCCCTACTCTAATTTTGTTTCTGGCATGGGCTTAAATCCCTACCTAAAACGGGTTAAGACGTGTAGTGTCCGCAATCACATGTAGTCCAGAGTCGGAACTTTTCCCTATCCGATGTGGTATTATTAGAATCTCACCTTATAGAAGAGCTGTCCTCGGTTATGATACCATCTCTGTCATGATCCATAATTCTATCCGATCTCAAGGGCCTAAAATTTCGGGTAATGACCTCACACACTAGTTAAGGCGTTAAGCAGACATACATAATTCACCATATTACGAGAATTAAGGGTCTCGTAATATAGTGAATTATATATATGATGTACTTGTGCTTAACGACTTAACCAGTGATTTTAGGGTCTCGTAAAAAACTGACCATTTAGAAGGTTTTCATTCCAATCTTCCACAAAATGAATCTTGAGTCTTGATACCATGGGCATGCCATTACATGGCAAGCTATTGATTTCATGCGGCCCAAATCCCAGAAAGTGACCCTAAAATAACGTTTGAGCGTGATATGTGCCATATGATTTTAGGGCCACTTTTTAGGATACATAACACATGAAATAAAATAAACGAAACTTGACCTTCTGATGGCACACCCATGGTCTCAAGATCCATTGCGTGGAAGATTGAAATGAAAAACAATCAACATCGTCTGATTCAACTTGGTCATCAATTTTGAGTGGAGCCTCCACCGGCCACCATTAATCTGGTAGGCCTAATAGAGGTACCCGATATTTTTTTTCACCCAACCTGTTTTTTAAAGAAAACAGCTTCTGTATCACCCACTATTTTTTTTTTTTTTTTTCTGTAGATGTAATTTATAGCCTGTTTTTCAAAAAAAAAACTGCACATAGCCAAACTATTTTTCTGCAGCTGTCACTAGAGGCCTCCTAGGTAGTCGAAATAGTGCTGCTAATTGAAGAACAAAATAATTAAAAAAAAAATAAATAATAAAAAAAAGAAGCTTCTGTGGGTGTTTGTTGAAATTAAAATTGCTATTCCTCTGGGATTTAGGATTGATGAAAGCCCTTAATATATAAGGGGGTTTTATGAAAAGGGTACCTCTGTTCGCGCTTACATCCAAAACCCCCTTAAGACCCATTGACTGTTTGGAATCGGACGATGGAGTTCGTTTTTCACCCCCATGTTCCACAAATGGAGAGCTTCAGACCATGATCTTACCATCAGACAGTCATTTTTTGATTCCCTGTGGCACCAATCCCAAAATTTACCCTAAAATCATGTATGAGCGTGATGTGTGATTTTACGGCCACGTTTTGGAGATCCATGCCATGTGGAACATGTGTTATAAAAAACTGACCGTCTGATGGTACAGTCATGGTATAAAGATCCTTTGAGTGGAAGATTGGAGTGAAACAATCTACATCGTCTGATGCCAGGCAATCAATGCGTTTCGGATGCAGGTGCTTTCAATATAACTGTAGAGGCGAAAAGAGGTATCCTTCTGAAAATTTATTAACAAAAAAAAAAATTATAAGATAAGTGCCAACCCTCTGTACAAAAAAAATAATGACAGTGAGGCGAAACTTCCGCAACCGTTCCCTTTATATATTATTAATTTATTATGAAGGATAAAAAATTGTGTTGCATGACTATAAATTATTATACATGATGAAACAGAGGAGCAATTATTTGGCTACGAAAATTTACCTTCCAACAAGAATGCTAAGGAATGCCTCCACGATCAGCTCTCATGGTGCGAGTTATGCATCAGATACAGAGGAACTCACTCCAAAACAATCAGAGAGCCGTCCGATTTTTGAATATTGAGAAACACTTCCAGCTATTCTGACAACTGCAATGGGCCGAAACGCATCCAATCCAAAGCTAACATCAGCCTTCCCAAAATTTCTTCCTCGTAATCACATTCGAGAAAGATTCCCGATAGCCACAGAAATAACTTACTCTCCCTAGCCGAACCGATCAAAAATGACTTTCCCTTGCTATATCTAATAACTCGAGCCTTCATTCCGCCTCATTTCCTGATGTTCTTGCAAATTTTTGCTCGATAATTTAAATGATGGTTCAGTCAACATGAGCGAAATTATTCGATACATAAATTGGTTTCAGATAAAATTCTATGCGGGCTTTTCCCAAACCTTCTCTTTATGCCACGAGTATCCTCATCTTTCTCCTGCCCCATGATTCATTCCAATAGCCTTGGGTTTCTGTAACCTGGTTGCGGGAAGCTGTTGGCAGGTGGAGGCACAAGAATGCTCAAACATGCAGAATCAGTTGAAAAAATAGGGAGATTCAAGCACAGCTCGCAAGTCCAAATTTCCTCGATCCGGTAGAGGAGGGAAAGCCATGGTCGGAAAGGATGTCTGAAAACTTTCAAGCAACTGGGTGAATGCAGAAGCAAAAAATTAGGATAAAAATGAACGTGATCAAAGAAAATGATAAGAGGGCTTCCATTACTTTTCTAACTACTAATAAAAAAAATGAATGAAGTAAACAGTGGGTTTACATTCTCAAGTATTGGCATGTTGTAAAGCTCGACAAACTTCTCTCTCAAGATCTGGTTCATCTTATCCACATCGCATGCATGTGTCCAGTAAGAGTCGTGCACCCCTGCGACAAGTGTATGAGGTACTGATGTGAGAATTTGATTTCACGCGCGCAAACGAATAATTTGTTGCCAATTTGCCATTATAAATTTTATTTGAAGAATTTCCATATAGGAAAATTTAATTGCCCAGGAGGGAATGAAGCGAGCATGCCTTGGACTTTTCAGATGGTTGCGAGTTCAAGTCCGATATGTGTCAGACTCTTTGGGCACCTTCATATATATATATATATATATATATATATATATATATATATATATAGAGAGAGAGAGAGAGAGAGAGAGAGAGAGAGAGAGAGAGAGAGAGGCCCATTGATATGCATTCGAATGCACAGCCGGGCCATGCATCTGAACCAGTTGGGTGCCATGTGACACCCAATCTGAGGATTAGATGCCACGACAACTTACCCAAGGTCGATCAGGTATCAATCAGGTACCATCTTAAGAAAATCTACCATCGAATATTTGGTCAAAGGTGCAAATTTTCAATGCACCATGTTAAGTCGGTGAAACCCGTAGCTTACAAATTTGAAGGGAGGGAAATCTGAAAATTAATTTATTTTATTTCCAAAAACCAAGAGAGTTGGGTGAACCCTCAGAGCTGTGGTGTAACTCGCGATCATCTGCCACGATCTAAAAGTCGAGTGCACAGTCAACACATGCACTTGAATTCATCGCCCCATATATATATATATATCTATATATATATCACCTTCTTTACTGTGAGGTTAGCATCGTCCTCAGACCAAAATACCCCCATGCAGTGGTATTATAGTAATTACATACACGAAGAATAAAATCGCTCTTTTTGCTTTTTTGGTACAAACTTTTAACTTACTTTTTATAATTATAAGTTTGCCACCACAAATTTGTCATCGAAAAAGCAAAAAAGGATAAATTTGCCCTTAGTTTATTTACCAAAATGCCACCACATGAAGACATTTTGGTCCAGAGACCATGCTAACTTCACACCAGGGCCGGCCCTGGACCAAGGCAAGTCAGGCGACTGCTTTGGGCCCCCGATTTTCAGGGGCCACAAATCCAAAATTTCTTTTTAAAATTAGGTTTTCAATATATATATTTATATATATAAGGGCCCCATCTCCAGCGCCTTATCTCTCTCGGTCTCTCAAAATCCAATCCCTCTCCTCTCTCTCCAGCGATTCTCTCTCCAAACCCAAACCCAAACCGGCAAACCCTCTCCTCTCTCTCTCTCTCTCTCTCTCTCTCCAACAATTCTCTATCTCCAAACCCTCTCCAACGCCTCTCTCTGGCAATTCTCTATCTCCAAACCCTCTCCAACACCTCTCTCTCTCTCCAGAGTTGGAGCCAAAGTGAGTAACCTTCGCCTCTTTATTTTAATTTTCTTATTTAAAAGATGTTAAAAAAATAATTTGACCCTCTTATGTTCGTTGTACTTGCATTATGTTTTGAATAAATTACTCTAAATGGTTTTCATTATGAGTAAAATTTTGCCTTTTATATGTTTGTATAAATGTTTGAGAGAATTTCTTTTTTTAAACTTTTTTTTGTCTTGAATATCTTGTGCACAAATTTTTTTCTCTCATTGTCTTGTAAACAAGTTTTAATTTTGCCTTTCATATGTTTGTATAAATGTCTGAGAATTTTATTTTATTTTATTTTATTTTATTTTGTCTTGAATATCTTGTGCACAAATTTTTTTTTCTCATTGCCTTGTAAACAAGTTTTAATTGCAAATTAAAACTTTTGACAATAATCCCATGCGGAAGTCCACCTAAACACAAGTCTACTGCTCTCCTACACTCTTCATACAGAAGAGCATACTATTTTTGCTTGTATTGTAGGATTTATTTATTTACTTATTGATTCTCTAGTTTGATTTTTATCACACTTTTATCGACATTGAAAGCAATAGCTAAACCTGATCCAAGAACAAGATAGCAGAAGGATGAAAATGAATCTCAACCCATATATCTATTGGTATGAGTGAGATGTATTGTAGATTATAACTGACATAGTACAGTGAATAGTATTGCAGCTAGCACTTGGGTTGGATTCCTAATACCAGCTCTTAGGTTTTAAGGGTTTTATTTTCTTAATTTTTATGCATATTGTTGCTAATCTTTTAGTTTAAGAATAATTTTTTCTTAATTTGATGAAATATATTTTAGATATTTAGTACACTATTGAGTCACACTGAGTCAAGTGTTAGTGAGTCTTTGAGTTAACTCGTTTCGACTAAATTTCAAGTCAGGTTGAGTTTCCGGGTTTTAAAACCATGATGCCAGCATAACCCAAATCCCAACCAATAATACAGTTAAGGAGTACTCTCTAATTGAAGGCACCGACCGAATTTCCGAATTCCCATTTCTCGTGCCATGCTTTTCTTTCAATTTAATTTACAACAAGGCCTCAAAATCTATCTCTACCCTCCACTGCCATTTCCCAAGAAACACCAAGATAAGTTCCTTAAATTTTTGAATTCTCAAAACCGGCCAATGATTTGGACTGGCATGCCATTGCTCATTCGACAATGTGGTATTTCGTGCAATCTTTTGACCCATTCCATATGAAGTTTCTTTGCAGCTTGTCTCATTTCTTACTCATGCCGGGAAAAAGAGTATTGACATGTACACTGGCAATAGTAAAAGTTTCCTCTCATCCTTTCAATCATAGTCTTATGAGCCCTTGGGAGACCTTCCAATACCAAAAGGAAAGCCAAGATATACAATTGGGAACTTATCAATCGAGCCGCCCATGCATTGGGCAATATCAGCCAGCTTACTGTCCTAGATTTTTGCGATTTAGATGTACTAAGTTTAAGACCAAGCACGGCATTAAAGCGGATCACCTTGCCTCAAAGCGGTCTATTCACATGAATAGAGACCAATGCCTATGAGTTATATGGATATATGTGTCTATGTATGATGTATGTATGCATATATGTGTGAACTATCTATGTTTGTGCATTTTCTTAGTTACATTTTCAAATTGTATTGCATTTTCTTTTAATATTTACTTGTATTAAATTCTTAGTTACATTTTCAAATTATATATAGTAAAATAGAATATGAGTATTATTTTATTTGTGAAAAAAAATTGTGGCGATTTTTTTATATATTATAAAGTAATATGAAAGAGGGCCCCATTTTAGGAACTCGCCTTGGGCCCCCAAAATGTCAGGGCTGGCCCTACTTCACACATGGATATGCAACCATGCTCCCGCAGTAACAGATGCACATGAACACTGCAAGTATAAGAATCACAAATGTACATGTAAACCATGCACAAGCCTTTATAAGCACTGATAATAAAACTTTTAAGTTAGGTTCGTGAATACATTATGCATACTTTTCATCTTTTCATCAAGTACATTTTTTAATTAGCACTCTAAGATTTCCCTCCAATTTTATTTTATTACATATATCTCAAGTTTTTAATATCTATAATTTTCCAATGTTCTGCCGCCATATCAGAACTTTCAGAAATTTTCATGCCAAACACATGACACCCTGAGAGTTGGCACCAGTGCCACATGTCCAGGTAACAGTCGCATAAACACAAGCCACATGCAGATCGAGTGGGTGAACATGAGCACATGCACATGAGTACTCAAGTACACAACTAAACTAAATTAGTTTACATAAATTTAAAGGATCCGACTCTCCTGACCGTCATTTAAACACCAAAATGGTGTTTAAATGATCTTATCTTATACCATCAATGGTTTAAGATCTGAGTGATCCGTACCATCAAAGTGACAAATCATTGATTGAAGTGTAACAGGCCCAAAAATGATGTTTAAGGGAGATGAAAACCATCCGATCTGTTGACTATAATATCAACCATCGTTTTTAGTTTTAATGGCTGATATTAAAGTTCATCAATTGGATGGTTCACATGAACTTATTGGCATATTTCTGTGGGCTGTGATATGTTCTAATGATGGATTGCCATTTGGACAATTTAGATTGGTCACAGATGTGTCCCACATGGCATAATGATTCACACTCCAATGCATAGTGGGTATGCAAAAAAGGATTATAAGCCCTGCCAGCTTAAAGAAGCACACACTTAGTGATCACATGCGCTTTATGCATCTCATTTCACATGTGCAGATGTGGCTAGAGATAATAACAAAAGTGCTTTGCATCCAGTGTGAACTTTATGCATCTCATTGCACACGTGCAGTAGAACTGTCATCCACTAGTGCAGATTCAGTGGGTTCCACTATCTTGCAAAAACGTGACAGCTAAAAACTATCAAGGGTGGCAGGTCCGCCATCCAGGAAAGGGGCTACCCCTTGGAACACAATCCAATGATAGCAGTGGATTTCTTTTCATCACCAAAGAGTGAGGGAAAAGTTGCATTAGAATTTCATCCAAAATAAATAAATAAAAGCGTGGTATAGTATATAGTGCTGGTGTGCTGTCTGTGGATGTGGGGTTAGTTGATCAGATAAAGAATCAAGTAAACGATAATGATAAGTTAGACCTTTGGAGAAGTTACTTAGAAGGGTCGCTTTACTAACACCCACGGAATCATGGAGGGCACCTACGCAAAAACCATTGACTGCTTTGAATCAGATGATGGAGATCGTTTTCCGCCCCAATCTTCCACACAAGGGATCTTCAGACCATGGGCGTACCATGGTTAGTTTTTGATTTCACATGGTATACATCCCAAAAACGTGGGCTAAAATCACATGGCGCACATCACGCTCAATAGTGATTAATTTTTTTTAGTATATGTGCATTGTGGAATAAAAAACTTACCGTCCGACAGTACACGCATGATCTCAAGATCTCGTGTGGAAGAAAGATTGAAGTGACAAATGATCTCCATCGTTCGATTCAAAGCAGTCAATGGTTTTTGACGTAGGTGCCCTCCAAGATTCCGTAGGTGTTATGTATAGACAAGAGTTTGACAAATGGTTTAGTAAAGAGAGAAACCATTTAGTGCCACAATGCATTCATTTCGCTACTAAGGCTCTACCATACAACCCGATGGTTATTTGATGAGGAAATCTCATGCAGGATCAATGGAGAGAGTTGAAGAGTGGAAACAAACATGTGGTGTGTTGTGTGGTCAACAAGTGCCAGTTTGATTGAAAATACATTCTAAAAAGATGGCGATAAAGACATATACTACTATATGTTTCAGAGCATCGAGCTACAAAAAAAGCGATAAAAACAAAAAAGTTCATGTGGCTGAGATGTGTAAACTCTAGTGTGGATGCATGGAGGAATAAGTGCATAAGAGGAAGTTTAGGAGTGGTCTCCCATAAAAGAGAAATTAAAAAAATGTCACGAGATGGTTTCAGACTGTCCAATGAGACCTGTAATAGGTCCTGTATGAAAAGGAGGAGAAGAAGACCAATTCGCCTTGGAAAGAAGTATTGAGAAACGACATAAAGGATTACAGAGATAATTGAGTAAAGAAATAAGACAAGCAAAGCCGACCCAAAATAGAATGGAAAAAAGAGGATAACGATAAGGTATTGATGAGAATAAAGTGCTGATATCTTTGATTATGGCTATAAACTTGTAATATTTGTGATTCTTCTCGGTTTCGTTGAAAGGAAGTTCCTTTGGCACATCGACCCGTAATTTATCCGTCTTTTCACTTATGCATTAAATATTTATACTAAGTTATTTTGATGAGAATCAAAATTTATGAGGAACCAATGAAATCACCTGTGGAAACTCTGGAAATCCTAACAGTTGTAAGAAAACAAGGGTACCTCTATTTGCACCTACTAGATTACTAGTGGGCGCCTACACTAAAACCCGTTGACTGCATGAAACTAGACAATCGTGATCGTTTTCCATGCCAATCTTCCACAAAATGAATCTTGAGACCATGGGCGTGCCATCAGACGGTTAGGTTTTTTATTCCACGTGGCACGTATCCTACCCTAAAATCACATGGAACACATCACGCTCAAACTTGATTTTAGGGCCACGTTTTGGGATCTGTGACATGGAATCTAGAATCAGAAACTTTATTGTCTGATGGCACGTCCATGGTCTCAAGAGCCATTGTGTAGAAGATTGGCATGACAGACGATCACGGTCGTCTAATTCCATGCAATCAATGGATTTAGTTTAGGTTAGTTTAGGCGCCCACCAGTAATCTGGTAGGCACGAATAGAAGTACCCAAAAACAAATAATCAAAAATTCAGCATAGATGAAACTATAAATGATTCAGCTATATTTGGAGAAAAAACCTGCAAAATGTAAGCCGGCATCCCTGCAGGCAACAGCAGTCATCATCATGTGTGAACCATCAAGGGAGTGCACAAAGTTAGGAGGAAATGCTGTTCTCTGCCGTTTCACTGCAACCTGGAATTAACAATAAATAAACAGTTTCAGATAAATAGCATTTCCCATGAAGAAAGAGACAGAGTAGAAGATTTAGATGCAAATATCAGAAGCTTACTGAGTCCCCATCTCTTTGTAAAGCCAAAACTTGAAGGGAAGTTCTTATCTGCAATCACCAGTTTAGTTAATAAGGAATATATTGCATCAGGTGTTTGACCTTACTGCAGAAACAATCATAAATTTTCATAAGCTGATTAACTTTCTTTTCGATGCTCCAAAATTTAAGAACCAAAAACTGTAAATTTTTGAATTGCAAAATGTGAAAAGGGACATGAAATAAATCAGAATTAGAAAAGAGAAGATTTATTGATGGTGACTTGGCCACCGAACAATAAAAGGTTAGCGAGATTAGTGAAAAAAGGAAAAGAAATAATAAATACTAAAAGAGGATATTAGTAAACCATGTAGCATGTAGTTTAACGAGATTCCAGTCATTCCATATAATTAGAAGCTCAAAAACTCACAAGATGTCTTTCAGATTTCTTATAAGGCTGCACAACTGGGAGGCCAAGAGGAGTGGTCCACTTCACAGCCTGGTTTTCTGAGGCAATTACCTGTTGAAGTTTCATCGTAAAAAATATAACTATAAAATCAGAAACCATGTTCTAATTTTTTAAATTGAATGTAATAAAATCCAGGCTAACTGCTCTACCAACAATGAATAATAAAGACGGAAGTTAACAAACCCTCTAGATTAAGGTTCTAGCATACTGTATATCAAAGTGACAAATTAAGGGTACAGGCTTAGTACGGTGAGCAAGAAAGTCGGAAAAAAAATGACAAAATACAGGAAAAAATTGAAGGCTAAAAAAATTGTAAAATATGGAAGACGGAAAAGTCGGGAAAAAATAACATATATTAAAAATTTAACAAAAAAGTTTTTACAAAATACGGGGAAAAAATGTTTAATACGTAAGAAAACGCGTTTAATACCCGAAATACGTGTATTATACGGGTATTATACGTGTCAAGTACATTGTGGAAAAAACAGCATATTATACACATTTTTTAAAAAGGCCCGCATTTTGTCACAATGCTGTACACAAGGGTCAATGGTTCAATGCTATTCAACAGTAGAAAAAAGTAGAAATGAAATACACCTTCGCACAATCACCAAGCCATCTCATAATATTCCGTGCAGCTTGGAACATCTCACCTAGGGCAGTCATTGTTACCTAATCAAATGAAAGGAGAGAAAGTGAATAGGGTTATTAAAAAAATAACAGAACTCACGATGAAATTTATAAAAAAATAAAATAAAATTCGAAGTGGCATGGTAATACTTTAGCAGCATAGCAAGCTGCACTGAACAGTAATCTATCATCAGTAATTTGACCACGCTCCTCCAATCTTCTTTTAATCTGCTCACGAGCACCAATATAAGTAACGCCATATACTGATGTCATCACCGTCTGTTTCACCAATTTCCGGTCCACCTGAAAGCTACCACATCAAAAAATCATCAGTTGACAGTATTTTAGAATTAGTACCTCTTAGATTCTTCTTTCAACAATTTTGTTTTGCCAGTGGATTTTGGTAATTTTAGATTCATTAAAAAATAAAAAAACTGACCTGATCAATTAAGATCTTGGCTAGTAAAGCAGTCGGATTAGTTCCAGGATCTTTCATGCAATCCCTTTTCATAATATCAAGAACCCTTCACGTTGCATAAACAGATTAAGGAATCAGAAATAACTTTATAAGCTAAGGACTATCAAGAACTTTCAAGTAAGTAACATTCTATATTGTACTAATGCCCTTCGGCAAAGGTATCATAAATTTTTCTTCGTGTCTTAGACAATTGCTCGATTATATTGTACTAATGTCCCAAGCAATAAGTAACAATCCATCAGAAGCACATCACAGCTGATAGCATCTTGTATGATTTCTCAATTGAATAGCTGTAAGAAACGCTACCTCATCCTCCCACTGACTTTCTTAAAGAGGCTGTTCTTTTAGGAACCCAGAAACACAACATGAAAAGATACCAATCGTTGATATGGTGCATATCTAGTACTGACATTCTATGTTCATATAGGCACTTCCTAACACCAAAACTACCCTGATATATACCATTAAGAGGATTAAATGGAGATCTGTTAGACAAAATTGAAAGTTCATGAGAAAACTTCATCGTATGCATGAAAAAGCATCTTTAATTTTCTGAATGGAGAGCATATCAAATATAATTACTGATGTGATCCACCCACGATAGCCACTAGAGAAGATACTAGTTTTGACAAAACTAGCAAAAGCTGCAGGAAGGCTGAAATTATTCTTCCAAGGTGGTTGAATTAAGGAATATCCCACCAAAATTCTCTGCCAATGAACCAATAGGAACACATAATTAACTGCAGCTACTAGGGCTTCAAGACCTCCAAACAAAATATTTCATTCAACTCTAAATTAAATTTCAGTAGTACTAGCCTCTAAATAGGCTTTTACAATGCATGAAGTTAGAAATCTTAGTCCAATTCTAATTCCTAATTTAAATAATGCAATTTCCTAATTCTTCTAAAACAACAAAATAAAGTCCTAAACAATATGAAAATTAAACCTATTTTTAATAAAAGAAACAAATCATTTTGGCTAAAATAAATAACAAAGAACAAATCCTAATTCAACTAAAGTCTTGAAAATCGTCACTCTTAGTGCAACCTTCGAAAATTGACTATAACTTCTTCAATACTTGTTGGAATTGTGCGTTTATTGGCTCCTTGGAAAGCTACTTTGATAAGATTTCAAATAAGACCAATTTCGCATCAATTTGAAGTCGTTTGACAATTGAATATAGGCTAAACATAAAAGTGACAAGATTGAAAGTTGAAGACTCAGAGACCCGCTAATCAAACGATTTTAAACAATTAATTTTGGAGTTTCCTCTCTATCCTCTTTTCTTCCAATTCTTTTTCTTCTTCTCACTTTCTCTCGTCTTCTTTCTCGAATTTTGAAATAGATTAAATGTAGCACTGCATCAATTACAACTTATATTTTAGAATAAAGGCTTTCGGCATAAGTATCTACATTTATGATTTCCAAAATTTCAATACAAGGTCAAGATAGTTCAAGAACAATCTGTGTATTTCCCGCAGAAATGTTTCTAAAACTTGGGTGAACAATTACGTCGAAATTCTCATATTATGGGTATAGAATGTTTTAGCAACGCATTTTCCCAAAAACGCTTACAGATCAACGTTGGATCAGACACCAAATGCCAAAATATCTACAACTACCCACCAATTTACGAGAACATCCCCCCTACTACACAGAAAAAACTAACTTCTCTCAAGATAATCGATAAACAAATTAAAAAAGTTCAATCTACTTGGAAGAACAAATATGGTGTCCATGTCAAAATATACTCTTCCATCTTTTTATCAAAGCAAAAAAATAATAATAAAATTCCTTTTCTTTCTCTTTTGTCTTATAGTCATGCATGTAATATTCAGCCCATCTGAATTTTAGAACAAAATGGTAATCTATTAATGAACTGGACAAGCAAATGATGAATGCAAAACATGTCCATGTCAACAAAAATCATTGTGATCAGTCATAGTAGGGTATATGACTGTTAAAGATGTCATTAAATCCATAAGAACGACGCATTTTACTCCAGGATTAATACCACAATAATCTACGTAGATTAGTAATCAAACAACCATGCATGAAAATAAGCGTAGAATATGAAACAAAAAAGTGTCCCTATGTGCATTCTTTATCACGGAAAGCACTGCAATACCTATCAGCTATTTCTGAATAAACATCAGCAGGCTTCTGTCCAGCAACTAAATTGACTGCAGCTGCCTCCAACTGTGAAACGTATTCACCAACATATGCAAAAAAAATTAAGAAAATAGAATTATCTAATGTATCAGAATACTAATGCAAGTTTTAGCAAAGAACTTCTCCATGTACAAGTTTTCAATACTCTGAAGAGTTCATCAAGTCTTCGACTTTTGGACTCATAAGTCACAACCAAAAGAACAAAGAAAAAAAGGTGACCATGAAATTAATTGCATTCCCGACATCCCTTGCAAGGGAGGGAAGTTGCAGTTTTTTTTGTTGGTGGTATGGGGCCATCTTTTGCAATTTTGCTTTTGGTGTCTTTTTTTCCCAATCTCTTTAAGTTACTGAGATGGTTTCTTTTTAGTGAAAGTCTTACTCCTCTTTTTTGGGTTGCTTCTGGCCAGCTGATAATAATAATTACTCTAACAACTTTCCACTAAGTTGGTAGGTAACTTGAAAGGAAACTCTTTAAATAATTTTTTGTAAACAACATAGGCACATAACAAACAATAACTTCAGTCTAAGGAAATCCAGCTGGCATATTTCGAAATGCTCAATGCAAGATACTCACTAAATATTTAGTGTAGTAGTTGCTATTTCCACCATGTATTTATTGAAGGAAGAAAATTAACTACTATATCAAATGATGTGAACAATAAAATTTAAAGCAGAAGCTGTAAAAGATAGGTATAGAAGCATACAGAGTCTCTTCCCAGGGCCGCATAGTGCTGCAGACCATTGCACGAACCATCCTAAGAAAGAAAAAGCTTTTTCATCAACATTATGCATGTTTAGAGTAAAAGGAAGAACTAGAGAAGATAAATAATAATAGAGAAACAGAAATAATTTCATCAACCAATTAAGCATATATGTTTATCTACAACATTCAGCAACAGTTTTATCAAGAAATTTAGGCCCTGTTCGTTAACGCTCAATTGGAGCTGATTTAACGAAAAAATTGATTCCCATGAAGCAGATTCTCGAAGCAGGTTTTTGTCGCTTCCTGATTCCAGCAGGCTATCACTCAAAACTGATTCCTGCAAAAGCTGCTTAAGTTTTTGAGGGAAAGAATCAGTTCCAGAAGTCAGCATTACCAAATGCTGGCCTGTGGTGTTTTGGGCATTTTTTTAGGTGTTTTGGCTTTCAAAACCAGAAGCAGGAATCTGTCCGAATCTGTCCCGTGGGAGCGTTGCCAAACACTACCTATAGTCACCATGATTACTTACAAAATGCTTTAATCATCTAATGGTTATTAATATCCACTGATGTAGCTTGCAGAAGAGTTGAAAAAATCATATTATAAGTTGTACTGCCTACACATGTACAAGTTATAGATTTGGAGTGATATAACTCAATTGTATGGGGCTGTGGAGTTATTTGACAAGTCGGCAAGGTCTCAGACCCATAAGAGAAAGATGCAAGCTTAGCCAAGCACCCAAACAAGCTGATATAAGATCTCACATCTTCGCAGGTTTTCACGCATATGCTTGATCAGACTACATCAACGGTTATTAGTTACCACCCCAAGGTTGCAGGCTACCATTACCAAAATTATGACGTCAGGACATCACATACATGGTTCAAAATCTCAGACGATACCGACACGTATAGTCTGGATATGTATCGGTATCGAAGGCCACTGATGCAAGGTGTACCGATACATATCGTCTTGGTATTGGTAATGGATGATATGTATCGGAAAACTGAGATTTTGATCCATGAACACACTTCCAACATGATAGCAATGAAGACTCCTAGTTACGAGGGTAACCATTGATTATCACTTGGAGCCCCAGCATACAGGCATCACCAAATTTGAGACAGTTCCCGCTGTCACCCTGAACCGTTGCCGAGAGAAGTGGAACATCTTGGAGTCCGGGCTACAACCAGCCAACCTAGGCGGTCAGCCAGAGGGTTTCCAAAAGAGTCAACCATCAAGGTGACAATATTTCATATAAATATGATATTTTTTTATTTTTCAATAACCTGGGTGTCCTGGCCTCTTAGACCTGACTATCCCAGGGCCATGTGCTGCCCCAAGTTAGCACATGCCAGGTCAGCACGGGATATAAATCTCTAGGGTGGTCTTAGGGGGGGAGGGGAGAGGGGAGAATTAATTTTGTAGGTATTGAGAGAAGATTTTTTGCTCTAGGTCCCTAATTTTCGCATGCTTTCTTCTTCCTTGGCCCATTGGGGTTTTTTTGCTTTGGTGTGGCCAAGGTTTCATGTGATATTAGGGGCTCTTTAGGTTTTCTTCATGGAAGTGCGACCCCCTGATCCTGGGTCTTCTAAACCTTCTTTGAAATGAAGTTCTTTGTTCTCCAAATCGGCTTTGGCGGAACCTGTGTGTGCTTTGTCTTTTACGGCCCAGAATTCGGGTAAAATTCTTTGTGCACACGTTGAGGTTAGATCGGAAGCAGCTCGATGGGAGAATGCTTTAGTTGGATATTCTTTGGGAAAAAAGCTTTATTTTAATGGAGTTAACGCTGCCATTTATCGGATGTGGAAGATCAATGGATCGATGCAAGTCCTTGCCATGGCTGACGGCATCTTTTTATTCGACTTCAGTTTAGAGGAGGATTGGAAAAATATCCTTGATGCTGGAATCTGGTCCATTGGAGGAAGTCCCCTAATCTTGAAGAAATGGGAACCAAGTTTGAGAATGGAGAAAGAGAACTTCTCTTCGATCCCGGTCTGGGTTAGACTTCCGGCACTCCCTCTCATATGTTGGTCACATCAAACGCTTCGCAGTATCGGAAGTTTTATCGGAAATCCTCTTCGCATGGATAAACAAACTTCCAACGAGTCTCGACTTGCTTATGCCAGGATTTGTGTTGAGGTAGAGATTGGAGCCTCTTTACCAGATCAGGTGGAGCTTGAATTGTCGGATGGCTCTTCCCAATATCAGGTTATAGAATATGAGTGGAAACCACATGCTTGCCCTTCCTGCAAATCGCTTCTTCATGCTGATTGCTCCCAAAAAGGTCCTGGGAAGGATACTACAAGTAAAATTTGGGTTCCTAAGAAGGTGCAGTCTGTTCAAAATACTGACAACAATCACAGGGCAGTACCGCCAAAGGAAGGAGATGATATTGATGCTGCAGATTTAACTAGAAACCAGATTCCAGTAGCCCCGGTAATCCTTGAAGTAGTAGATGATAATGATGCTGCAGATTTAACCAGAAACCAGATTCCAGAGGCCCTGGTAATCCGTGAAGTAGTAGATAATATTGATGCCACATATTGTACTCGAATCCAGATTCCAGAGGCCCTGATTAATTCTCTTAGAATTCGGGAGAATTTAGAGATAAAGCTTCCAAACAATCCAGCAGCCGATAATGTTAATAAGAAAGATGCCATTCCTGGTTTTGTGGAGACCGAAAGTACAGCTGAAGATGGTTTGATGGGCTGGCATGAAGTCTATCCCAAGAGAAACTCACCAAGTGAATCCCCAAAATCTGCTCCACCTATTCCGGCTTCACATAATCTTGAACCAGATTTCACTCAGGTGGAAGATTCTTTGGACTCTAGGCATTCTAGAGTTTCTAATTCCGCTCTTGAAGGGATATCATTGAGGTAATGAGATTTATTCCCATAATCAATTTGATTTGTTACTTGATGTGATGGAAAATGACTAAGGGTAGGATCCTTAACCAATATTTTAGGATTACAAGATAAGAAACATAAAACAAAGAAAGGACATTCGAATCCTAAGAATTCCGGAAAAGGAAAGGAAACCGATGCTGGGCCGGGCCAGCAGATTAAGTCTTAATGAATTGCAGGTCTTGAAATGTCCGTGGGCTCAATCATTGGACTAAAAGAGCTGAGGTTAGAAAACTCATTCGGTCTCATGAACTTGGAATTCTTTGCTTACTTGAACCAAAGTTAAGAGTAACAGGAAGGATAAAATCATCCGATCTATTAAGAGAGATTGGAATTTTGTTGATAATTATGACTCGCATAACTTCGGCAGAGTGTGGGTTATGTGGAATCCTGATGTTTTTCAGGTTCAGAAGATCAGTTCTTTTGATCAACTTGTACACTGCAAGGTTAAGCATAAAGATGGAATCGAATTTACTCTTACTGCGATTTATGCTTCAAATTTGGCATCCAACCGCAGAAACTTGTGGTGTTCGCTAGTAAATGCTGCTGCATCAATCAATGGCCCATGGTTGGTGACTGGTGATTTCAATTGCATTAGAACGCACAATGAAAAATTGGTGGCAATGTGGTTCCAAAGCGAATTATGGATGAATTTAACTTGTGCATTGAAGCGTGCAGCCTTTCTGAGCTTCGTGCAGTTGGTAATAGCCTTTTGTGGACTAATAGATCCTTGGGCCCTCGACGAATCCTTTGTCGTTTGGATAGATCTTTGGCGAATGTGCATTGGAAAAACTCTTTTCCCAATGCCTTTGTTGAATATCTGCCGGCTGGAATTTCTGATCATTCTCCTTTGGGCATAAAAATTCATGAATCTAATCCCTCTGGCCCTAAACCGTTTTAAGTTTTTTAATGCATGGAATTCGCAATCTGGGATTCGTGATGTCATTAAGAATGCTTAGAACCGGCAGGTTTGTGGTATATAAATGTTGATCCTTCAACAGAAATTGAAGAATACAAAGAAGGCTATCAGATTGTAGAACAATAGAGATTTTGGATCCATTCATTGACGTGTGGAAGATGCCCGGTCCTCCCTCACAAAAATTCAAAAGGAGATCTAGAGTAAACCTCTTTGCACTGAGGTTGCTGTTAAGGAAAAGGAAGCATTGGTGGTGTTGAACAAGGAGCTCAATGTTGAGGAAGATTTTTACTTATAGAAATCTCATCATATGAGGATTAATGATGGTGATAGAAATACTAAGTTCTATCATGCTAGTGTTAAATCCAGAATTGAAACCAATAGCCTTGTTGAGATTGCTGATGAGAGTGGGAATAGATTTGTGGATCCGGTTCAAATTGGTGACTATATTGTCAAATACTACAAAGGCATTTATTAGCCGTCAAGCTCAAATGCAATTCCTACAATTCCTTTCAAAAGGAAGATTCTCCCTGCGGATGCTGCGATTCTGAGTAAACAAGTGACAAATGAGGAAATTAAAAAAGCCGTATTCGATTCTCCTAATGGAAAGGCTCCGGGTCCTAAAGGTTTTCCTGCGAACTTCTTCAAAGTTTACTGGGACATTGTTGGTGGAGACTTCACGCGAGCGGTATGCAATTTTTTTAAAAAGAAGCTTCTCAAATCTATTAATACTACTTTTATTAGCCTAATCCTGAAAGAGAAGGACGCTAAGTCTATTGACAAATTTCGGCCAATTGCCTTGTGTAATTTTATTTATAAGGTCACTACCAAAATTTTGTCTAATAGACTTGCCTCTGTTCTTCCTAATAATATTATAAGCCCCTGCCAATCGGATTTTGTTAAAGGAAGACACATTACTGATAATATTTTATTAGCCCACGAGATGGCCAGAAAGTTTCACTTAAATAGTGGACCTAGAGCCTTGTGTGCTAAGATTGATATTCGTAAAGCGTATGATCGTGTCAGATGGGATTTCCTGATTGAGATCCTCCATCAACTAGGCTTTGATGATACTTGGATTACTTGGGTGACTGAATGCATCACTTCTCCTTCCTTCTCGGTCCTTGTTAATAGAAGTCCCCATGGCTACTTCAGAGGGAATTGTCGCATCAGACAAGGAGATCCTCTCTCCTTTGCTTTTTTACTTTGGTTATGGAAGCCTTATCGGCAATTCTTGATAACAAGGTTGAGGAAGGCACTATAAATATTCCTTTGTTGTTAAAAGGACCTATTGTCTCACAGTTTATGTTCACTGATGATCTTTTGCTCTTTCTGAATGATGATGTGGAGTTTGCTAAGGGGGTTTAAAGATCTTTTGGATGACTTTCATAGCTTCTTTGGTCTTGTGTTTCATGATAACAAGAGTGCAGTTATTTTTAGTATTGCTTGTCAGAACAATGTTGAAATTATTGATGCATTGAATTTCAGGGAGGATTTCCTTCCTCTCAGATACTTGGGAATTCCTCTATTTGTCGCTAGAATAACCCATTCTTTATGTGAACCACTCATACAAAAGATCAAGGACAGATTGGAGAGTTGGAAAGGGTATTTTTTATCGTACGTAGGCAGGTTGGTTTTGATTTCCTTAGTTTTGAGCAACTTTCAAGTTTACTGGTCGGTAGCATTCTTGCTACCTTCACGGACTATCAAGGAGATTAAGAAGCTTTTTAGTCATTTTCTATGGAAAGGGTCATCGCTTAGTCAATCTATGCATCCTATAAGTTGGAGGAAAATCTGCCGGCCTAAAGATAAAGGAGGATTGCGCATTAGAAGAATAAAAGACTGGAACCTAGCAGGTATGGCTAAACGTTTTTGGTCAATTATTAACACTAATACTTTGTGGACCCAAGCTATGAGGTCTAAATATGTTGGCCAGCAATGTATTTGGACTCTCACTCCTCTAAGAGACCCTTCTTAGTCTTGGAGAGGAATTTTGGCTGTGAGGGATTTTGTTTTCAAAAATTCTAGAACCTTTCTGGGTAATGGCCATAACACAAGCTTTTGGTTGGATCCTTGGCTGGCTGGTATGGTTGTAACTCCAAAGTTTAGTAGAAGACTCATTCTTCAATCTGGTCTTAATGAAAATACCATGGTTAGTGATGTTATTTGTAGAAATGAGTGGAATCTTCCTACTCCCTCAACCATTCGAATAGAAGCTGCATGGGTTGAGATCCTTAAAATTCAGATTCCTGATTTGCATGGTGAAGATAGGAGAATATGGGAACCATCGTGCAATGGTCTATTTTCTCTTAATTTGGCTTGGTCGGCGCTTAGAGATAATTCCAACAAGGTCATTTGGAGTAATTTTATCTGGAATTCTGGTAATATTCCTAAATATTCCTTTTGTGTTTGGCAAGCTATAAACTTTAAGCTGATGACGATGGACAACTTGTGTAAAAGGGGTTTTGATTATCCCTTCTCGGTGTGTTTTGTGTTGGTCACATGAAGAAACGACTGACCATTTGTTTTTCGGCTGCGGTTATTCTCAGTGGACTAAATCTATGTATGAATTTAGCAAAAGGAAAGAAGAGAAAGGATCACATTATTCGTAATGCCTTTTGTACAACTATTGGGTCATTTGGAAGGAGCATAATAATAAAAATTTTAATGACATTATCACCCCAAAGAAAGTCTTTCTTGAGAAGATCATACGAGAGGTGTCGTATCGAATAAATTCTCTTAATCTCAATAGGGATGAGGATCTTTATCAAGAAGTGCAACAGTTAACTGGAGAGAGGACTACGTGTTAGTGGGTGGCACCATCTGGCGAATGCATGAAGCTCAATGTGGATGCTTCTGTTGTAGATGATAAGGCTTCATTTGGGATTATTTGCTGAGATGGGAGTGGCCATATTATTAGTTGTATTTCTAGACCTTTGGAAAATAATGGTATTGTTGGGTGTGAACTTATGGCTATTGAGCAAGGTTTCCAGCTGGCTAGAGAACTCAACTTTCAGAAAATTTGGATTGAATCAGATTCTTTGCAAGCAATTGATATTATCAAAAAGAAGGCGGACGTCCCTTGGAGATTTTGGAAAATTTGTGAAGAGATTGATAGATTTCAGGATCATTTCCAAGAGATTCCAATCTCCCATGTTCGTCGACAAGCTAATGGATGTGCTGATTTTTTGGCTAAGAAAAGCCTTGCTTATGTTTCAGTCGTTCGATGGATCCTATCCCTGATGAAATCATTGAACTTCATAGCAAGGACCAGATCCTTATTTTTTATTGTGATCAAGAAGAGTCATAACTAAGGATGTTTCGAGGGGTGATGGCAATGCCGAAGCTCTTCAACATTTCAGTTTTTGAACTCTTTTTTGTGATCTTGTAACTCCTTTTCTTTTTAATAAATGGGTGAGGACCCTCCAACCTCAAACTTACTGATCAAAAAAGGAGGGGGGGATTCGAACTTAGGTCTCCCGTTTCTTGATGCGGGTACCTGGTCAGCTCGCCAAACCCCTTGAGGTTTGTACAAATATGATCTTTGTTCATATTGAACTACTAAAATGTTGAATACAAAATCAAAGAATTTGCAAATTACAGAATAATATCTCCCCTAACAATTTGAGAAGAGAATGAATCTAAATAAAATAGCTGCTTTTCTTCTCTGGCGAAGAGTTCTCCGGCGAGTCGGAATAGTTAAACTTCCCTCCAAAAACTCAAATTGCTCGGTCACTTGTTTGCTGACCACGAACTTCACTTATTTGGAGCGCTAAATCCAGTCAATAGTAACTCTCCACGTGGCAAGTACAATTCTTCCTAATCGCTTTTCCTCTAACCGTGAAGGCAATACAGGGGATGTTGCTGCCCAAGGAGCAGCTCCTAGACATGAAGTAGGTGAACAATCAGTGAGCGCGGAGATAGCGGAACTTCGTAATGAGGTTTATGGTCTTCGAATAGATTTTGAAGGTTTGGGATCTGATTTTAGTGACTTTCGTTCCTCTCATATGAGGAACATGCCTATTATGCAAAGAGGAATGGCTCGCCTCAACTTCTTCTTGATCAACAAGGTTTTCCTCCGAGCCCCCCTCTCGAGTGTTTGCCCTCTTTGTGCTCCAAATAATCCATATTCTTATCTCTCATAATTGTTGCAGTTTTCCCTCCTACTTTGGTTTTTTGCACTGCTAAATTATGTTTTATTTCTTTGATTATTGAACTGTACACTTGAAATGAATGGAATATATATGTTACGCAATTTTGTGTATTTGCATTTTTTTTTACATTTTTTATGTGGGATTGTTCTTAGTTTTATATTTCCTTCTATCCCATACATGAAAAAAAGGGGGGAGAGAGAAAAAACTATTTTTTCTTTACTAATCCTTTTAAAACAACTTTTTAAAGTTTGCATGGGGAGAAATTTTTTAATGTGCAAGAAACTGTAACACTTGGCATTAGGTTTAGGGGGAGTTGAGTCTTAAGTTAATTTGTTAATTTTTGCACTTTCATATTGCATTTAGAATGGATGTAGTAGGACTAGTTTCAAAGATGTAATTTTCTTTTTGAATCCTTGTAATTTGTAAATATGGCAAAGGGGAGATTGTTAGGTTCTTGTGTCACATTAATGCCAAAATCCGTGTATGTACTCCCGAAGCGTATTTAGGCCAAGTGTTATGTGTCGAAAAGTCAAAGAAGACAAAAAAATTAACGATGACAGACCGCCAATGTCTTGAATCTCAAATTTGCAGCAATCTACAACTTTTCTAGATTTCAGAAATTGTAAATTGATGAGCACGGTTGATCAGTCTTGAGGGGGTCGACTACGATAGCACGGTCGACCATCCCAAAAGTAGTCGACCGTGGTCAAGACTTGCAAAAAATAGAGTTTTATTCCAAGAAAGACATCAAATCTTAATATAATTCTATTTTTAGACATCAAATTCACTTAATATAACAAAGTGGATTTCAAAAAATTAGGTTTTAATTCTCTTCCTGAATGAAATCCTAACTTTTGGAGAAAGAAAAAACCTAGCCTCTTTTTACTTTTTTGAACCTTTCACTTGTGCACTGAATCTTCTATCAAAAAGGCTTTTACTCCAATTCTCCTTATTGGTGTTGGTACTCGTGGACTCGAGTGTTGTTTGGTGTGCTTGTGGATTCAAGTACACTTTTTGCTCGTGGAGTTGAGTGGATCGTCATGGATACTATCAGAGATTGTTGGAAACAGTTGGAAGTTGTGAAGGATCTGGATTGATTCATTGGTAGGCAAAAAGTTTGATAGGACTCCTGTCGTGGAAACGACAATGTATAGGTTTGCATATAGCTTGTTATTTATAAGACCATTTTAATTTTCATAGTGAATTTTGCTTCTTTGTATGAGGTCCCATGGAAAAGGTTTTACCACATAAAATTTGGTGCATTCATTTTTGTGGTTGATTGTGTAAAATCTTAATAAGCTTGTTCATCCCCCCCTCCCTTAAGGCTAATCTATGTTATCAATAAAATTGCATATATATATATATATATATATATATATATATATATATATATATATATATATATATATATAGTGTTGGGATTACGGTTAGATGAGGAAGAAGAAGAGGAGAAAAATAGGGTTGTCAAAAGTCTTTCCACTAACACCTTTAGAAAGAATTTTGGCCAGCTGATCTTCAAAACGAACTTTGGGTATGATAATCTCCTTTGGTTCAACCTTCACTCGGATGAAATGGTAGTCAACTTCGTGCTTTGTCCTTTCATGATAGACCAGATTCTCTGCGATATGATGTGCAACCTCATTATGACCTTATAGGATAATAGGCAAACTAGGATGAACTCCTAAATCAGATAGGACAAGTTTCAACAACATACTCTTGCGAGCTCCTTGAGACATTACTCTATACTCCCCCTCTACACTAGAGTTGGATACTCCATGTTGTTTATTCAATCTCCATGTCACCAAATTCCCTCCAAGGAATGTACAGTACCCAGTGGTAGATCTCCTATCATAAAAAGATCCTGCCCAATCTGTATCTGTAACTATTTCAATATCCAAGTGGCCATGATTCCTCTACAAGAGTCCTATGTCAGGACTCCTTTCAAGTATCTGAGTATCCTATAAACAACATCAAGATGAGTACTCGTGGCTGAGTGCACATACTGGCTCACAACACTCACGGCGTATGCTATATCAGGACGAGCCATGGTGAGATAGATTAGTTTTCCAACCAATCGTTGATAACTTTCTAGGATCCTTGAAAGGTTCACCAACCTCTCCATTCAACCTATGATTCTGTTCAATAGGGTTCACAACAGGCTTGCATCCCAACAGTCTAGTATCATGAAGTAGATCCAGAGTATATTTTCTCAGTGACAATGCAATCCCTTTCTTGGACCTTGCCACCTCAATACCTAGAAAGTATTTTAGAGGACTAAACCTTCATTTGAAAGGCCCTACAACATGGATCAAAATATCGTCCGATACCGATACGTATCGGTATTGGACTCGAACAATACGTATCGGTGCCGATACAGAACAGCACCGATACGTATCGTTTTGGAGCTCAGACGATACGTATCGGTAACCCGATATTTTAACCCATGCCCTACAAAGGTATTCTTTCAAACATACTATTTCCTCACAATCATCTCCTGTAATGATAATATCATCCACATAAACCAAAATAGTTGTAGTCTGCACCCCCTTCTTCACAACAAGGTGTGACTGTGGTGACTTCTTTGATATCCATAACTCATTACAGGTTCACTAAACTTCTTAAACCAACCACGTGGAGACTGCTTTAATCCATAGATGGACCTCTTGAACTCGACTTTCCCAGCGTCCCCCTATTTAACAAATCTAGGTGGGAGTGCCATGTAGACTTCCTCCTCAAATTACCATGAAGGAATGCATTCTTCACATCCAACTATGACAAGGACCATTCCTTGTAGGCGGCTAAGGATAAAAGAACTCTTATAGTATTTGATTTTGCATCTAGAGCAAATGTTTCTTGCTAGTCGACTCCTTGTGTTTGTATGAACCCTCTTGCAACTAGCTTCCCTATGTATCTCTCAATGGTCCCATCAAGTCTATATTTTACAGTGTAGACCGACTTGCAACCCACTACTTTCTTTCATGGAGGAAGATCAACAACGTCCCATGTCTTGTTATGCTCTAGTGCTTGCATTTCCCATAGCCTTTGCCCATTTGGGTTTAGATAGAGCTTTAGACACATAATTAGGTATAGATATAGAATCCAATGATGAGATAAAACTGAAATGAGAGACAAATAATCCTTTATAAGAAATAAACTTTTGAATAGGATGTCTAGTACCTTTATGTTGAGCAATAGGAAGATCAATATCGAAGGAGGGCATTGTTTTTGGAGACGGTTCATGGTCAGTGGCCGGAGGCGCAGTCTCTAATTGAGGCCCTTCTTGAACTTCTTAGACAACTTGCTGGACAGGCAGATTTCTACATCTCTTTCTCACAGAATTTTTCAAGTGGTGATTTCTCGTACTTTTCAACTTCAACTTGGGGTTGTTCTATAACTCCTGTATCTTTATCAGAGCTTGTGATCCCTTCATCTAGACTTGCTCTCACAACCACAATGGGAAGCATACTGTGGCTCTCTTCCATCCTCACAATACTCTCCCCCTGAAGAGGGCACTGAAAACTCTCTTGAATTTTTTAGAAGGGGATATCCTAAAAAATGTGACATCCATAGTCACGTACCGATTTCTAGAAATAAGATCATACACCTTGTACCCTTTTTGTGATGGGGGGTACCCAACAAATATGCACTGAGCTACTTTGCCACTCAAGTTGTCACGATGAATATCAGGAATTTGGGCAAAACATAAGCAACCAAAGATTTTGGGGGGAGTTGGAAAGAAAGGCTTGGAGGGGAGCAACATGCTATGAGAAGACTTTCCTTTCAGGACTGGTGTGGGCATTCTATTAATGAGGAAACATGCAGTGAGCACGCTTCACTCCACGAGTTTTTGCGAACATTTCTTCCAATCAATAATGCCTTAGCAACTTCCAACATGTGACAGTTTTTTCTCTCTGCGACTCCATTTTGCTGAGGGGTATATAAACATGATGTCTGCCACTCAATACCATGCTGCTGAAGGTATGATTGAAGGAGAAGAGTATTCTCCCCTATTATCAAACCTAAGAAACTTCAAAGATGCATTGAATTGATTTTGAATGAGTTTATGGTGCGTAGGGATGGAGGCAAACTTCATCGTTAGTCTTCATCATATATAGAGTGGTAAGACTGGTACAATCATTAATGACGGACACAAAGTAACGAAACCAGAAACAAAGGTAACTGGAAAAGGTCCCCACACATCAGAATGAACAATCTCAAATGGTATATCACTTCTATTTCCACTAGGAGGATAAAGAGCTGTTGTATGTTTTGCCATCTCACAAACTTCACATTCGAAGGGGATGCTATCAACGTCCTTGAATTTTTGTGGGAATCTCATCTTCAACCTTTGTAAGGGAACATGGCCACATTGTGCATGCCATAACTTAACCTCTTCAATAGAGTAGCAACAACAACTATAGGCTTCTGAATATGCCGATCTGCACTAGTCGGCGAGCCTTCAAATATATACAAGGTGACACAACAACAACTATACTCTCCAGTCCATGACCAATCACCTTCCCTGTGGACAAACCCTAAAAAGCACAATGAGAAGGAAAAAAGGTGACACTGCAATTTAGAGTTTTTGTAAGACTACTAACTGAAAGAAGATTGATGGGCATTTTAGGAACATATAAAGATGAAGTCAAGGAAAGAGAACCGATATGACTTGTCCCTTTACCACCGATAGGGACTAGAGATCCATCTGCAACACGAATGTTACATTGGCTAGATAAAAATTTGAACATTGAAGATGAACCTGTCATATGATCTATCGCCCTGGAGCCAATGATCCACATGGTATCACAAGAGTTGGAAGCATGGGGAGCTCCAATAGCACTGCTCCCAACATTAGGGACATTGAAACTGTTTTCCAGCTGTATCACTAAGCATCTACCACCAATCACCACTTGGTGAACTTCGATAATGAAGATACCTCAACAACGAGGGCAGTCAACACAACAATCTCCAACACCTTGAACAAGAGTAAAAAATGGTTGCACAGACAAATCAGCAAACACAAGGTATGCAGCACCCAAAAAACACCACACCTGAATACCTTCTGCTGTAACAAACAACTGTAGATTCCACAAATCGTGGTAACGAGCTCTCTGCACTTGCTAACACCAATCAAAGCTGCCTAACACAGTTCCCAATCCAAACAAGGTCCTACCACCTCTTTCCTCAACACAACCAAGGAATCTACACCCTCTTCATAGGACACATGGCCTCACAATACCCAACAATTCGATAATGAAGATACCTCAACAATGAGGGCAGTCAACACAACAATCTCCAACACCTTGAACAAGAATAAAAAATGGCTACACAGACAAATCAGCAAACAAAAGGTATGCAGCACCCCAAACAACATCACAGCTGAATACTTTCTGCTGTAACAAACAATTGTAGAGTGCCACAAAGCATGGTAACGAGCTCACTGCAATTGCTAACACCAATCAAAGCTGCCTAACACAGTTCCCAATCCAAACGAGGTCCTATCACCTCTTTCCTCAACACAACCAAGGAATCTACACCCTCTTCATAGGTCACATGACCTCACAATACCCACAAGAGCAGCACAATCTTAAATCTCCGCACAACCATACCAATTTTGACGTAGAGGGTAGCACCAGCAACCATGTATCATACAACGACATCCACAATTGATGCTAGAAACCCTACAGTGCAGCAATATCGAGTATGATAGGCATAATATTTCTCAAACAACATTAAAAAATGGAGTAAAAACACAGCTGAGATCAAGTTAATCGCTGTACTGGCTTTTTAAAGGACATTTCAGGCAAGTTCCAGGGATTTCCAGTGAGATATGGGGATGTTACAGCACTTCCGGCGACTCACTATTGCACTCCAGCACCTCTGAACTCCACAATAGATTGTCAAAAACACTTTCTGCATCTCAGATTTACACCACTGGGGCAGATTCATGCTGTTCCGATGACTATACCATGGGTTCCGGCGACATCCCAAGGATTCCAGCGAAACAGACAATGCACATAGATCCCCAGCTCACTACTAGCTTCACGGTTTCATCATGTAGGCATCGAAACATGAACCTGAGATGGTTTCAATGCCTCACATGAGTAAAGAGAGAGATTCTCTGTGGGAACTCTAGCAGCCTCACCTTGCGTGTTGACTTGAGGAAGAAGACAACCGGAGTTTCTCTCGTTTCCGGTCCTCAAACGCAATGACCACAGAAGACAAAAATGGTCAGGGATGAATTCTGACCAAAACCCTAGCTTCTGCTAAGATTCCGGTAACTTCCGGTGACCGTTGATGTCCAGGTAACGTCAGTGCTGACGTCAGCAAGTTATTGTTGACGTCGGTAAAACGGCATGTTGATCGATCACTCTGATACCAAGTTAACTTTAGTTAGATGAGGAAGAAGATGGAGAAAAATAGGCTTATGAGTTGTAATTAACCACACCCATCTTTCATTCATTCATATATATATATATATATATATATATATATATATATATATATATATATATATATATATATATATATCATTTTACGAAGTGTTATTGGCCACCCCAATTATACTAACACACCCATACACTAACATTAAAAGAACATACACATAGGTACACACACACACCAACTAAAGACATAATACTAAGGACACACCAAAAAATCTATGTTATCAATGGAATTTCTCCAGAAAAGATGAGTTCTCTGACTAGTTGGACTGGTTAAACTTCCCTCCAAAATTCAAAAAGCTTCTCGAAAGTACCAAAATTTAGAAGAAAAAAAATCACTCAATTTTGAATTTCAGCACCCCGTTTAAAGTTTGAACGCTAAAAACCGGCCAATAGTAACTCCCTACTTGGTGAGTCCTCATTCGTCCTAACCACATCAATCAGACTAGTGCCAAAAGTCATTTCAATCTGGTGAAGTGTGCTTCTCTGAACGCCAGAATCACTTATACTTAAATTTTCAGAAACGGACAAGTTCACACTTTGCACCTTTCATTCTCTAAATTTGTACCCGTAGGGAACCACTGACTTGTAACAATTGCACGTAAGTGTGCATCACCTCTGACATTGGCTTTGGCAGTCTTCAAATTCCATCATCTGGCATTTGAATGCGCTGTGAAACTGTCTTTCCAGTGTCAACTTGTTGAAGGCAGTCGCCACTTCTACGTGTTCACCCCTTCGCGAATATGACAAATTTTAGTTTTTCGGAGACCGTCTTTGTTGTCCGGATCCAGGCCAAACACGCCCACGTCTAACATCTAACCTAGACCTTACTTTGTGAACCTCTACCTTAGCTTCTCTTCAGATTTTCTGAACTTCGAGATTCATATATTTGATTCTACTGACCTGCAAACTTATCATATTTGGGATCTCAGCTCTTGGTGATCTATAGAGATTCTTCGACTTTTGTCTTGTCGATTATTTCAATCAACAGCATCCTTAATTCACATCTCACTATGTACAATATTTAAGTGCAGCTTTCAACTTTTAATTTGAAATCAATGTGAGAATACAACCTTCTATGCTACAACTTGTGACGTTTACATATTGGGAATGAACAGTCAAAGGTGATCCCTGGTTACAGTCCATTGTCCTTTAACAAGTGATAACTCCACCACCCTCCTTGGAGGTCCATCCACAATGTGCAACCAAAGCAGAGATTCAGGACAGTTAGGAAATTCTTTGTTTTTCCCCTTTTTTTTGACTATTTTTGAGAACTTTGGAAATGCATGAAATAAAATTATTCGACAGAGTTTATTTCATTGGTCTTTGGCATGCTAAAACTTCAAATTTCAGTGAGATTTGGAATCTCCAACACTCCAATCTTATTAAGTCCCAAACGAGAACTAAGTTCATAGATTAATGCAATTGTGGGAATAAGAGCAAGAAATGGATTGTTTTCAGGGATCCACCAAACAAATTGAACTGTAAAGTTTAAATAAAAATTTCAAGAAATATGCCAAGAATTTACTCACATTCAGGCATGGGTTAAAATATCGGGTTACCGATACGTATCGTCCGAGCTCCAAAACGATACGTATCGGACGATACGTACCGGTACCGGTCTGTATCGGAACGATACATTGAATGTATCGTTCGAGTCCAATACCGATACGTATCGTCCGATACGTATCGGTATCGGACGATATTTTGATCCATGCATTCAGGGTCTTCCTCAAGTTTATATAATTACAAATTTCTTGCCACTTCTAACCAAATGCTTCATTAAATGATATGGAGTAAATGATTTCCAGTATATGCACTCTTTTCCTTTTCCCTTTTTATTTTTTTTTTAATTTTTTTGGGGGGGAGGGGGGGTGGGTGGTTATATACACTCTACGGCAACAGTTGTGTACTTTTCCTAAAAAATGTACAATGTACCAATGATTACTTTCAGATACAAAGAGCCATTAATAGATTTCATGCACTTATTACTCATAACTAACTTTTTTATTCCAGGAGGATAAACTGGGATTCAGAAGCAACAATATCCAAATAGACTCTTTAGAAAGATTAAAGATGTAATATTTTCATCAACTTCAAAACTGAGTCTACCACAACATTTCTACTTTTAGTATTCCAAGGATTCTGGATAAAGTTACCTGATGAACAGGAAGGTGAGAGATGAAATTTTGTGGTGATGAGCTTCTCAAGGCCTCAGAAACATCAATGCACGCTGCTAAGCACTGGAAAGGATCTTCAGCGTTTAACCACCAGCATTTCCCATCAACAGGTTTATCTGCTGAATCAAATATATCTTCCAAATGATTCTCCACAAATGCTAACCGTGCATCATAAGAGAGCTTCTCAACGCCACCAGCATACAGATTAGCCAAATGTATCTTCAGCCAACATAACCCAGATTTCCCAAGTGGGCGTCCCTTAGCAAACTCCAGAACTCCTCGACAAAGATCTGAACTCAGATGATTTAAATGTGGGTGCATAGGGTAGGCACGGCCACGGAAATCTAGATTATGCGGATAATAAAAACCTTCCTCATCTTTCATTTTCTGCGCTACCTGCTTCCAAATGGATGCTCTCAGATGCAGATCATGACAAATATGGCAAAGATCTGGCATAGGGCTGACTGTTCCAAAATTGAGAAAGGGTCACTTTTTTGGACATCTGGCGC
Source organism: Chloranthus sessilifolius (assembly GCA_021018995.1). Taxonomy (NCBI): domain Eukaryota; kingdom Viridiplantae; phylum Streptophyta; class Magnoliopsida; order Chloranthales; family Chloranthaceae; genus Chloranthus; species Chloranthus sessilifolius. Next base: position 21,806,438 of record CM037597.1, on the reverse strand, counting down.
CATTTTTCATCAAGTGTCATGTGGTGCGAAGACAATGATCTAAAGAACTATGGTGCCGAAGATTGCATAAAACATCATATCTCAAGTGATTCAAAATGATTGAACACCTTTAAATGAACAGGTAAAACTGATTTTGGAGATCTACATGGAAGCCATTCATTTTAAAGGGTTGATCGCTCTAAATCAAATGATGGAGATGTTTTTCCGATCCAATCTTCGTATCCACAAGATCTTTTATCAGGTTCGCATCATGTGGCACACTTGAAAAATAGTGCCACGTGACCTGAATCAGTTATCCATTCTGGGTACCCTATTCAAAATTTATGGTGCAGTTGTGCCATTTCAAAGAGTACAATCAAGTAGTTTGTGGTTCTAGACAACAAAACACTTACTGAAAGCTTAATTTCTATGTCACAACGCTGAGCGTGCCGCTCACGGTTAATCTTTTTTGCCTTAACGACGCTCCACCTCCACTTCTGAATTTCAGTTGCATCCTCAGAATGTGGTTTCTCTGGTATTGAAATCTAAACGACAACGAAAAATAGGAAGTTGGTGAATCAGTACCATAAGAGTAACATGAGAAGAATAAGAAGAGACTGCTCATTTACGCAGGGAACTGGTCCCTTGAATTCAGCTCACATCTTCGCGATCAACCAATCCAGCAACACATCCCCCTCTATCCCACATGCTCTCTATCACACCAAGTACTCTTTTATTGACCCTCCATCTCATACTTCCAAGGGTATCCAAGGCCTGGATATGTGCAGTTATAGATTATAATGGAGCTCCAATCTGACTAAATGTTATGAGAGTATAGTAAAGAATAGTTGACTCAGCATTAGTTTTAGCTTTATTTTCTGACAACATATGATGAAGAAGCATTTCAAAAATTAAATGTCAAGTAAATCTCAATGAAGGAATCGGAAAATTGATTGGTAATTTCAGCCTCTATAATCTGATTTTTTTGCATTCGATAATTATGCAGGAAATTAGTTTTGAAAAAAAAAGTTGCAATTAATGACATAAAGCACCAATATGCTAAAAACAAATTATTGGGTTTTAACTGTAACTTCATCTGAAGACACCATTGCTTATATATATGGTAACTGTTTTAGAAAAGCAACTGTACAATATGAAAAAAATCATAATGGTTGAAAAGAATTTCACCCACAAAAGGGGTGGTCAAAATTTCCTGCACAAATATTGCCTTGCTGAAGTAGGCAGAGAAGCCAAATTCTATAAGCAAATGGTTGGTGTTTTACCATTAAGATGTGTATACACCTAGATTATGCTCTTATGGGCGTAACATTTAGGTATTTAAGAAATGAGCGTTTTCTTTTGTATCTTCTGGCAATCATACATGGAATTGGTATTTGGTGGTCAGGCTAAAGAAATACAGAATGGCGTTCAAGTCATCCATACAACACACATAGCATCACTGTAGGGTGATCCAGATTGTTCACGATAAGGCATCTGGATTCACGAGCAGCAATTTTTTTGGCTGCTTGCTCCGTTCAAGTCATCTATACCTCATTTCTGGTGAATCAATCAACAAGTGCATCTGACCATTAAAAAAATCCAAGAATCATCTTTTAGAGTGTATTCTTTCTTAGTGACTGGTTAGGCTTCTCCTTCAGGCCAAGAACATCTCGGCATTTGCCTTTCTTGAGAAGCCTTCTTTTAGTCAAGGAAGTGCCTTGTTCTTCGTGCATTAAAGCTATGTAATGATCACAATATCACAGCCAAGTGGATGTACACACTGAAGAAGTTGTGTTCATTGGTATCCTAGCAGATCCAGTGAGGGCTAGAGGTACAACCTAAGGAAGTTTGGGTAGGATTAGGCATTGGGAACTCTATCCTAATATTTTAGTTTGTTTATTTCTATTTTCCTTCTATGCAATGCACTTCAGATTTTTTTAGCAATAAATTTTAAATTAAAACAAGTGCCTAAATTTAACCTTATTCATTTAAAAAGTAATCTGTAAACCCAACTCCTAACTATGTGGACCAGGTCATTGAGTTCTTGAAATGTGTGATGACTAGTACTTTGATCTCCACGAAAAGAGTTCTTCATCCTTCCACGAGTCCTATAAATAAAGTACTATTGTACTAGTTCAATTATTTTTCACTTCAAGAAACCACTTCCAACTGTCTTTTTCAGTACCCAGTCTGAAGATTCCACAATCCACTTTTTGGAACGTTTAGAATTTAGACTGTAATATGCACATATTTGTATTAATTCAGATCGAGGAAGAGAAAAAGGTGTATGGGTACTGCATAACTCTCATCTTCCATATCATTGAAATAAGAATTATAGATTTTAAATCTATTTCCAATTCCTAAAGTCACTTTAAAACGATTTTTTTCCCAATACCTATGGAGTTCTCTTCCTCCTATCTTCTCAATTTTTTCAACTCTAGGTTTTTCTTTTCATAAACCAAAGCTAACCCAAATAGACTCGAAAACTTGACCAAACTTGAGTGCTTTCCATCTCAAGTCGCCATTCGACCAAATCAAGATCCAAGATCTTAAACCTTGATAAACAGATCATGAATTACATCATGATATCTCATTCACTAGATTTCAGGCTTCTATGTTGGCTACATCGTCCATAAATTACCACTTAAAATCATAAAAAACAACATGCAATATGGTGAAGATAATAATTGCAAAGTAATCTTCACCTCACAAACTTTTTTCAGCTGTTCTCTAGAAACAGTCTTTATTGCATCTTGTTGTTGCCTTGATCCATGAGTACGCATGACATAAGATGGTAAGAACAAGTGCCCGCCCTTGTCATATCTATACAAAAAGAGACAATCGGATAGATTTACCCATAAGAAAATAATAATGAGAACAGTAATATCATAAGAACTTTTAGACTCCCTTCACTAGCTTTGGGGCATCAACTAAATTCAATAATACCCGATATATATATATATATATATATGGAGAGAGAGAGAGAGAGAGGAAAAGGGTTGTGTACTCCACTGGAGTGTGCAAGATAGTTAGGTACTCCAAGCTCATGTGGAGCTCCACGTGGCACCGAAAACAATGTTTTGGTGCCAAATGGAACTCCAGCAGACTGTGTAGATCAATCTCAAAAAATTGAAAAGTCAAATTGACTGTGATTCAATGGTCTAGATTTTAAGCCTAAAAAATACACGTTGGAGATGTTATTTTGATTTGTTTTCCTTTCTTAAGTAATGCTACCTTGATCCATGTGGCACCCAAGCATGTTTTGGGTGCCACGTGGAGTTCCTTGCGGACTTTGGAATGGAGAAGGTACTCCATTAAAGTACCTTCTACATAAATGTATATTACATATGTCTACACACACTATTCTCCACGGAAAAAATGGACACTCGGATAGAATTATAAAAGACAATTATTGTAATTCAGAAGTAAAAGGAGAGCATTTTAGTTGTATGGGAGAAATTTAGTAAAACACTTGTTGGTATTCTTGTAATTACAAATGAAACCATGGGATTTCTCCGAGCCATAGTTTTGTAAAAATTCCCATTTTCAAAATTGACAATTACAAGAATATTAGGGGGATTTTGACCAAAAACACCCCATAGACATCAAATTTAGTTGTCTTCTAAAATTTTATGACGGCACCATTATTTTTTTTGCGGACTCTCTCTCTCTCTCTCTTCATATTTATTATATAATATATGTATATATAGAGAAAGCTGGGACTATATGTTTGAGCCAGTTGGGTGCCACGTGCACATGCACAAGGTAGATCAACGACTGTTAAAAAATAATAATATAAATCTAATCTAACACCATTGATTTTGTATTCAAAGGTGAAAATCTTGAATGATGAAATTTCTGGAGGTGAATCCATATCTTTGACCCGTGAAATGGAGGGCATATATGCTCAAAAAAAAAATTCAAAGACATTGGAGGGACTGGTGAGCCCTTAGATGTGTGCCAACTAAGGATCACGTGCCATGTGGCATGTGAAAGTGATCTAGCACTAGAGTGCAGTGCCCACGCACTGCACTACAGTGTATTCTGAGTTCCCATAAACATATATATATATATATATATATATATATATATATAAAGAAAGAAAGAAAGAGAGAGAGAGAGAGAGAGAGAGAGAGAGCTGAGAAGATGGCTAGAACTCACCGCCTAGGCGGTGTGTTCAAACGCTAGATTACGTACCACCATAGTCACAAAGTCCGGAGTCGGCAATAAATCGTTAGGGGTCTAAGTCGGAAAAATTGGTCAAAGTTGGAAAAAAGCAAGAATAAAAAAAATTATAAAAACATAAAAGTATATCATAATATACCTGAAGTTAAAAATAACAGTTTAATGAACAAAATAGTACAAAATGGGCAAGAAGAAGACAAAGAAAAATCGAACAACATCACAAACATCACCGATTAATCGGCCGAGTCGACGACTCGGTATGTAGTCAGGATGATTGCAAGTCACCGACTTTTTCCGATCTTTTGAAAAAGTGAGACTTTTGTGACAATGTGTGCCACGTGATTGCAAGTTGGCCCACATTCTCTAAGGATTTACCAGTCCCTCAAGGGTTTCTAGGAGAAAAAAATTGGACTTTTTTGCCCTTCATTTCATGGGTCAAAGATATGGGTCATCCAAAAATTTTCCATTGAAAATTTTCACCTTTGACCACAAAGTCAACGGTGTAAAAACATTTTCTTTTTTTGGACAGTCATTGATTGACCATAGGATTGCACACATGGCACCCAACTGGTTCGAACGCAGCGCCCCAGACTGGATTCGAACCCATACTCCCAGGCCGCACACACACGCGCGCGTATATATATAAGAGTAAACTAGATGCACTGCACTCATTCAACTTGAAACCTCAGTTAATCAATCCACAAGATCATCATAAGCTATTTCCCTTGAAAGCATACCCTTTCCATTTTTTGGGTGGAATCAACATTGGCATGTAAGGAATCACCATGTGCCTAGCCTGCAAATGCACAAAATTCTGAAATATGAGAATAACAAAGAAGAAGAAAACACTAAATAGCCACTGGCTTGATCAGCCTTTTAATCTTTTCTCAATCGCAAAATTTCCAAAGTGTTTTTATCAGCATTGAGAGGGTACCACCATGCAGGATTAAAAAGTTATTTGTGTATCAATTGAGACATACGAAAAATTACTCATCTCAATCACTAAACATAGAAACATAATACAGCTCCAACAACTTGGACTCGAGTCAGTCAACTCAGGCGTCAGCATTGAGAAGGTCCCATTTTGCAGGATTAAAAAAGGTATTCATGTACCCATTGAACATGTAATCACAAGAAAATTTTGCACATCTCAATCGAACAACTTGCCGAGTTGAACAACTCGACTCAGTCAAAACTCAGGCCGAGTCTTAGTTAAAACACAGTAATCCTAATAAGTGAAAAAGGCAAATTAAGTACCCAAAAATGCCGTCAATTTTTTATGCTTGACTATGTACCGACAAACTCTGGCTACACTAAAAATGTGTAAACCTTTGTTGTGTTTCTCATGAAAAAAAAGGCGAAGTTAAATGGACAAGACTCCGGACAACACTATTCTAAACCCTCAAAACTAGGTATTTCCACTTTCACCTGTTATCTTGGATTGTAAATTAGGGTAAACCACCACTTCCGAATCATGTCACATCCTAAAAAAATGCGTAGCTAGCTTGAAGACCCAGAAAGGACAAAGAGCGAAGCTAAATGCAAGCAACCTCTTGTTCTATCAAGCAATGGCACCAGTATACAGATATGAATACGGATGCTAGTATCAGAAGCGAGGATGATTCACATTTCCCGAAATCACAGGATCCAAAAATCAGTGTAATATTATGTTATATTAATTGTATGCTAAAGATATATATTGTACTGTCTTCAGCATGATAGGAACATGCCATGTCTGTTTATATCGTGAGAATAGATATAAGAATGTTTCAACTCTGAAAATTTTGAGCAGATGCTGATGCTGATGCAATCATTGGGGTTAAGATTCATATGATAATTATATATTTTACATGACTTTATAGTATGAAATTTTGGAGCATGCCCTGTTAGATTAAAATAACATTTTAGATAAATAGATTAGATGATTCAGACATACCAGTTAAAATATCATTATACTATGAAACTTACTACATGCTGTTTATATTTATATCTAAACAAAAGATGTTATAAATTTCCAGCTGTATAAAACCTGAATCTATTAGAATATGGTGTAACTATACCATATTATGATTCACCTATGGAGAGAAGTGTTGCCTCTGTTTAAAACTGGAAAGGAAAAAGTCTATGACTGGTTTGAGTGAGTTTTTTCCCTAAAAAGTTGTCATTAAGATCGGATTCTATTCCAAATGGGGTCATTTTAGTGCCAGAATGTGCCTCAACCACCTTTCTGATCAATGGAATGCAGTCTCAGAACAGTATCCATTAGAGGCATCCGCCAAGGAGATCCTTTATCTTGTTGATCATTTGCATGAATTCTATCTCAAGCAGACTCCAAAAAGAATCGTTAAGAAGTCTAAATTGTCCAAATATCACCCAATTCTTCCTCATCTTCTATAATTCTTCAATTATTGCTAATGCCTAGGGGTCATTACTTGGTGCAAAGATAACAAGCTTGGGCTATCAAGCGTGAGAACGTGGGCTCGGGTCTGGAGAACAGCCACTTTGCACGCAAAAGCCGAAGCTTAGGTCTGTATCCTGTCCACACCTCCCAGCACCTCGTAATATTATGGGACCAGCATTGGGTAATGCACTTTATTGCAAATGCCTCCACTGTAGGTGTATATGAACTTTGATCGACCATTAAGTCTTGCTTCTTGCCAAGTCATTAACCTTGCTAAATCATCCATATTTGGCAACATTCTGTACAAGCTATTTCCGTCAATTTCAGATGCAGAATAGGACACCCTTCAAAAACATCAGTCTTGTTATTTTAAAGTAAATGACTCACCAAGATTGATGTGCAACCAATTATTGATAAGTTCAGCGAAGACATCAAGTACGGAAAGGGGATCTCCTTTCTCACGTGGATAGATTAACACTGACTAAATCTGGCCCTGCTGGCATTGCCAATTATGCTGTGGCCCCACTGCTACAGTATTGAAAAGGTTCAAGGTAATGCCCTCGGCTTACCATGAAGTGCCTGCACAGTGAGTTCATGGTTTTTTGTGTCTTATGACTCGGTGGATCAAAAGGAGACTTGATTCTTGTAGGATTTTGATCAGAGATCATCATAGCCTCATCCCATCTATTTGGGGTCAGTACAGATTTTGATCTAAGAAACATCCCCTGTGGGGTAGATAAGTGGATCGACGTGTTTTAAGTGACATTTACAAAAACGTCATAAAACCCCTCCCTCTCATGTTTGATTCACAGAATTTTGGAATCCAGGTTTTTATGATGTCGCTTGATGCTACTTGTTTGTAAGGGCTTGGGCCTGTATCACAATGGAAGGTTGACAATATTGCAACCACAAGGTCATAGAATGACCAAAAAAAAAGAAAAAACCGCAAGGTAGCAAGTTCGAGCCTAGCTTATGATGCAAGACAAACGCTAAACCACTAATTATGCGAATTTGGGATTAATTTCAAATTAAATTGAATAGCTGAAATATTCAAAATTATCCAACCACATAAAATTTGCTTAACAAATTCAATTAAAACAATTATATTAATCCAATTCTAGCGTTCACTTGCATTTTAGTTTTTCTAATCTAGAAAAATGACTCCGGTGAGGTAACTCGAGTTTCAATCTAGTCAAGGGCACCAAGCGACAATTTGATAACGTCTATTGACTCCTCTAGGGTTTGAAGAAATCAAAGGCTCGAAGGGTTTAATTTATTCAAGGAAAAATTAAAGGATGTATCAAATATTCCAGCAACTAACTAGGAATTTCGAAATTTTGGTATGCTCTATCAAATGGAATAAAGAAATAATATACTTGACAATAATTAAGAAAACAAAATAAGAAAGATAAGGGTTCCAAGGCTTTACACCAAGGAGGTATGTCGCCTTCACACCAATCCGCATGATAAAATGAAGATTCACTTATCGAGTTTGAAAGAATCTCTCTTTCGGGTGAAACTCTTCACAAGTTCTCTAGGGGTTGCACAAAGCAAGCTCTCAATTCATTAATTAATCAACTAACTAAAATAAAGTCTTTACATGCCTTATATAGGCTAACAAACCAAAAGTAAGCATAAAATTCGAAATAAGAAAGTCCTAAAACAACTAAAACTCTAAAACGGCAAGTTTTGCCTCAAAACTCGTGTAGCCGCCAATTTGCAGACGAAATTCACGAGCGTCCATCCTATGTTCACGAACGTCCGTCCTCGACGGGCATGCACAAGACCAGAGTTGGTCTAAATCACGGGCGTCCATCCTTTTATCACGGACGTCCATGCTATAAATTCCAGAGACACATTTTTTGTACACGTCCGTTCTAAAGCCCACGGATGTCCATCAATGACGACATTTTTTGTTCTTTTCCTTTGTTTGCTTTATTTCCTTTGTTTTGAATCTTCTTACGCTTTCCATACAAAGTGTTTCAGTTGATGTCCCCATTAATTCTTCCAAAGTGGGAGAAATTCATCCCCAATGAGTTGGTCAATCGGTCCTCTTTAGGATGCTCCATCCTCGGCTTACCCTTCCACCACACAAGATACTCATGGTACCTGCCAATATTGATAGTGAAGTGTAGAATCTCCATAATCTCCGCATTCAACCTTCTCTCATATTGCACAAGTAGGGAATTGGGTATGAATTTGCTAAATGTGCTTGGATCGGGTGCTTGGGCAACAAGGAATGGATCGAAGCACATAGTTGTTGGACCTAGAATAGGGCGTAAGATCCTCTACCGCAACTATCGAATGGTTGCCCTTGTCTAGAAGAAAACCTAGACCCTCATCATTACCTCTTTTAAAGATTGGAAAAAGTTTCACATGCTCGGGGCTATCTTGGATTAACACAAGATTACAGTGATCAAACTCATAAAATAAATTTAATGTGTCAATAAAATTTTGTATATTTCCATTGTTCAATAAAATCCGACCATTAATTCCATACAAGTTGATGACATGCTCCTACCGACTCTAATGACGCATGCAACACAAACACGCTATCAACATTTTCTTCGGGGACAAATTTCTCCTAACACAGCCTAAGGTTTTCACGGATATTTCTTCTTCCTCATCACTTGGAATCGTATCAGGTTCATAAACTTCTACTTCAAGTGTCCCTTGCTCTATCATGTTCCTCTGTAATAATCATAACTTTTGTAGGACATTGAACGGCAAAGTGTCCAAACCCTTGACACTTATAACACTGGGTTTGACTACTTTGACCACCGCTCTTGGGGCCTTCCATCATCGCATTTTTACCCTTATCACCCTTGGTCACCGGTGGGGTATTGACATTTGGCTCAGACTCATAATAGAGATTTGTAACCAAACCCACTAGCATCAAAACGTTTGGTCTGGAGGGTCGTAAGGTATCGCTCCCACTCCTCGACTCTAGAATAACACTCCTCCAAATCTGCAATAGGATATGGAATAAGTTCCTTTTGCAATTCTGGGCGGAGGCCCATTCTAATCGTCACAATGTAACATGCTCTTGTTCCACGACATTGGCTTGCAACATAAAGTCCACAAATTTATCAATGTACTTTGCAACGAACATATTTCCCTGCCTAAGCGTTTGACATTGATCAAGAAGACGTTCATCATAAGAAAGGGGGGCATACTTCTCATTCAGCTGGACCTTCATGTCCTCCCATGGGGAGATGGGGGAGAGGCCCTGGGATTGTCTACAACGCTCCACACCAGTCTAGTAAAGCCTAGCTTGACCGGTAAGACTGATTTTGGCAAACCGGACTTTGCGCTCCTCTAACATGGCATACCAATCAAAATAGGTTTCTATGCCAGTCATCCACTCTAGATAGGCTTTAGGTCGTCTCATTCCATCGAAAGTAGGAGTCTCAATCTTGATGGACTTCATGATCTTGTCGTCTCGATTGGATTGTGCATCGCATCGGTTAGGACCCTCTCTTCTATTGTCATTGACATGGACTCGAAAATGGTCATTGGAGATAACCCTATTCATGTCCTCTACAGGGTTTCACAAAAGCCTCACTCTGGGTTTGTTAATTATGCAACTAATTTTGTAGATGGTATGGTAATCATGCAGCTGGGCTTGTAGTTCGGTTTGAACCGTGGTCAACTTAGTTGCAAGTTCCTTAATGAGAGCTTCTATTCTAGCGAAAGCCATGATGATGTAAGACAAACACAAACAAATATGCGACCAATGAATATGAAACCTAGAACCTAATATGGATACTAACAACCTTAAACTGGCAGTGCTCTAATACCAAATCCGATGCAGGACAAACACTAAAACCCTATGCGAATTTGGGATAAATTTCGGATTAAATTGAATAGCGGAAATTTTCAAAATTATCCAACCACATAGAATTAGCTTAAAAAATTCAATTAAAAAAATTATATTAATCAAATTCTAGCGTTCACTTGCATTGAAGTTTTCCCGATCTAGAAAAACGGCTCGAGTGAGGGAACTCGCGTTTCAATCTAGTCTAGAGCACCAAACGACAATTTCGATAACGTCTCTTGACTCCTCTACGTTTTGAAGAAATCAAAGGCCTGAAGGGTTTAATTTATTCAAGGGAAAATTAAAGGATGTATCAAATAAAAGTGATCAAATATTCCAGCTACTAACTAGAAATTTTGGATTTTGGTATTTTTTTATCAAATGGAATAAAATAATTAAGAAAATGGAATAAGAAAGATAAGGGTTCCAAGGCTTTACACAAAAGAGGTACGTCGGCTTCACACCAATCTGTATGATAAAACGAAGATTCACTCCTCGAGTTTGAACGATTCTCTCTTTCAGGTGAAAACTCTTCAAAAGTTCTCTAGGGTTTGCACAAAGCAGGCTCTCAATTAATTAATCAATCAACTAACTAAAATAAAGTCTTTACATACCTTTATATAGGCTAATAAACAAAAAAAAAGTATAAAATTCGAAATAAGTAAGTCCTAAAACAACTAAAATCTAAAATGGAAGTGTTGCCTCAAAACTTCTCTGGCCGTCAATTTGCGGACGAAACTCACGGACGTTCATCCTATATCCACGGACGTCCATCCTCGACGGGTATGCACAAGGCCAAAATTGGTCTAAATCACAGACATCCATGCTCACGGATGTCCATGCTTTTATCACGGACATCCATGCTATAAATTCCATAAACACATTTTTTTCGCAAACGTTGAAGCGCACGTATGTCTGTCAATGACGACATTTTTTTTTTGCTTCCTTTCCTTTGCTTTGAATCTTCTTCTTAAGCTTTCCATACAAAGTTTTTCGGTTGATGTCCCCATCAGCTTACCTATCGGAAAAAAAAAAGATGCTACTTGTCTATAGAAGATGCATTGTTTGTATGGAAGGAATCAACTGGATTTGATTTGGTTCAGTATTGAAGGGTATGTGATGTTTTTTCATGCAAAAAGGTGCTTTGGCTGTGAATGTAGACTGTTGGGATAACAATGTATAGTGTTATGTTTTTTTTGCTCATGTGACCAAGGCCAGCAGAATTGCTGGTGTTTATTGGATCGTTTGCTGTGTGGAGACAGTAGTTGTGACACTTTTTGGTTGGACTTTGGAGGGAAAGATCATAACCAAATCATAAAAACTTTTCATGTCCACTAGATTTGCATTCCATACACTTCACCGTTGTTCTAATTTTAAAATGAGACAACTTTGAAATCTTTCTCCATAGTACCAACTTACATTTTCTTGCATATGAGAGTCTCGTCAAAATTTACATTCAGATATTATTATTCGTGTTTTAGTTAACAAATAAAAACTGTGCTTTCCACTTACAGTGTTACATTGATATTCACTATTTTCTTTCATATTTCTAGATATTTTAACTTGTTTGAGCAAAAGAAAATTTGATTAAACACCTAAGAGATGACTCGGGTTCTCCAACTAATCATCTTTCGAGTTTTTAATCTTGCTACTTACTGAATGGGGTGGCCTTAGATATCAACTACCCAATGAGCAAGTTTTAACACAATTTTTGATGAATATGAGGCAGTATGCTGGCACATTCAACCATTGTCACAAGTCGAAGTTCAGAAATTACTTGGCACGAAAAAAATTGCGAAAGTTCAGAAAAAGTTGAAGACACTAAACAATTTAAAATATAAAAACAATAACTAAAAACAAATAGAGGATGTGAGAATTAAAACTCCGAGATTTTAATTTTTCATACCCTTCAGTTTTAATGAAGAAACTTTTATTAACTTAAATTTTAAAAAAAAACAAGAAATAAGGGTTTTTCATTTAAACTTTTTTTTAAACATTAGAAACTGAAAAAAAAAAAAAAAAAAAAAAAGTTGATTTTTTTTATTTTTATTACGTCACAATTAAAATGCAAAGTTTGCAGAAAAATGGAAAAGAGAAAATCAACAATTTTAATAGGTTGAATCGTTGGGATTAAATCGTGGAAAAATCAGCTGAGGATTTATTCGCGATTTAAATACGATTTTTTTCCAAAAAGTTGCAGAATATGGTCACTATGCATTCAACATTAAATAAGATTGAGGCCACCAAAACAGTGCTATGGTAAATAACCAAGTTCAAGTGACCAAACAAATCAGACGAACAACAAGAGATGTTGAACTTACAGTTCTATCAAGCCCTTTATGGACTAGAGGATCACATTCAATAACCCCATAGCGCTTTCCACTTCTCTTGCTTGCGAGGATCCACAAAACAATTTATTATTATTGATTAATGTATATTTTTGGCTGAAAAAAATGAAGCATAATCATACCCTTTCTCCTTCTTAACAGTTTTGAAAGTGTGTCTAAATGCTGGTCGAATATCAGGCGGACTGTCTGCTAATTGGTTGGGCGGAGGTTGTACATATGCTGTTTCCATTAATAATTCTATCAGACGACTTCCCAACTACAAAACAAAAGAAGAAAAAAAAGCTTCAAACTTACATGGAGACAAACCGGAAAATGATTTAGCTATTGCAGGAAAAAAAGTAAACACCACCAACCTTAGCCTGAGCATCCCGTCCCCAAAACTCTTTGTCATCCTCATTTTTCACCAGCTTCTGCACCTCAATAAGTTTCTGTTTTTTCAGCAAAGTTGTGACTCGTTTTCTAAGAAGTTCCTGCTTTTTACATACAGCCTCCTGAGTATCCCCGCCAACTTTCTTTCCTTTCCTCGATTTTTTAGTTTTTTCTAAGAAGCTATGAATCCTAACCTGGAGAAAGAAATAATTGAACAGTTTATCTTTAGATGGGAGAGGGCTGTGTTGGGAAACTTGCAGGGATGGCCAGAATAGGCCGCGGGCGGACGGAAATATCAGACTGGATACTGTTATTTGCATTCATAGATTCTCTCCCAACCATAGGTTTGCATGTGAAAATCATTGACTATCTTGAATCAGCTGATGGAGATCGTTTTTCATCTTAATCTTCACATAACGGATATTTAGAACATGATGCACCTATCAGACGGCTAGATATTGATTCCACGTGGCATATACCCCCCAAAATGACTTGATCCTTAGCATACCATGAGAAGGGGTTCTCAGGTTACTTTAGGGATGTGTGCCACATGGGATCAACATCCGACCGTATGATAGGTGAGCCATGATCTAAAGATCCGTTCTGTGGAAGAGTCTGATTCAAGGGCAGTCAACTGTTTTTACGTACAAAAAATAATAATTCCTTATGTAAGATATCCAGATGCAAATATCCGTATCCTTCTTACTCCCTTTTTTCCTCCTCGCTAGAAAATCTCAATCTTTGAAGAACACGTACTCCCTACTAGTGATACTAATCAAAGCTCTCAAGTAAGAATGGCAGATCCAACAAGACAAAAATACACATTTTGAGCAAACAATAATGTGAATTGAACAAAGCATGCATCATGATGTGATAAAACAAATATAGTAACCACTCTCTTAACAGAATCTCTAATAATATAGATTATAACATGGAAGAAGTATTCCTTATGCTTGCATTATAATTTTGCTCCTAGTCTTCACTGCCAATGTCATACAGTGGGAAACAATACTCAAAAATCAATTCCTTATTGACAAAGATGTTGGATGCAGTTGTTTCAAAACAAGTTTCAAGAACTTGATGATTTGGCTCAAATTACTAGTGTCATTTATGGCTTAAGTGAGTTATCCATTCGGATCAATTCTTCCTTAATACTTATCTCAATGTAATGGCTGGATGTCATGTCCTGCGCTTAACACGGGATCTTTCCCACCGTATTTGTACAATAGTATATATACGTATATAAGAAATTATGTACATACCAGGAAGACTCTAGATGAAGGAAGAATCTAGAGTCTTGGAAGAGTGCAGAAACCTAGAGAGAGAATATAGAAAAGTCGGAAGTGTGTGGAAGAGTCCACAACCATTGGATGTGCGACACATGGATCAATCTTACACTGTCCATTGTACACTATGTAGCCTATAAATAGGGTGGAGGGCCTCATTTGCAAGGCACATCAGAAATTACAAGCTCTTTAGTTCATTCAATACAAAGCATTCTTTCCCTTGCTTGAGTGTGCTTGTTCTTCTACTCACTTAGGCTCTATTGTGGAATTTTGGAGTTTGGCTGATCTTGCAATGCTAGGGAGCGAGTAAGCGCAAGAACCGCATGGATAGTTGAGGCACGACAGTAAGTCCATGACAGTTGTTATCAGAGCCATGTTGGTTCGAAGGAGACCAAGGTCGAGTAGAATGTCATCATGTCATCATAAGTTGTGCAAGAGGGAGAACGCGGCAACGAAGGTGGCAAGTCGAGGAAGGAGAAGTCTCGTGATTTAATTGCTAGCGTTGTGGCACGGCTCACAAAGGTGGAGCTTGTCGTGGTCGATGGTAGAGATCGGTTTGATGATGTGGTCAAAACATCTTGGCTCTTGAGGCGGGACTTGACGAGCTGCACGGAGTGTTGCAAGGTCAAGTCAATGTCATGGAGGACGAGCAACGCAAGGGACGAGATGCACGCGAGACCTTAGACGCTAAGGTATGGGATGCCCTCAATTCCATTTGTGCACAACTAGGAGAGATTAAACGTGATTGGGCATTGTGCAAGAAGGGCGTGACCAGTAGTGCAATCACGATTTGGGATGCCCCAAGGGTGAAGGCACCTGAGCCCAAAACTAATGTTTTCAATAGCGAATAGCGCATAGCGAGGTGTAAAGCTCAAGGTGCGCAGTGTAGCTTCATGATATTTTATAACATTTAATTTTTATAAATATAAATAAATTTAAAAAATAAGAAAAAAGTATAAAAAATTATTAAAAGATGGGAAATTTTAAATAAATAACATTTCATGGGTAGAACATGACAAATAAGTTATATCATATGCTACAGGTTCTGCTCCTAACGAAAATACGTTTTGAAGCCCACAGGTTTTAAAATGTAGTGGCAGTTTTGTAACTAGAAAAAAAAAATCTTTTAACTAATATATTGTAGCATACGCTACATAGTTATAGTGTATGCTACAGGCTGTAGTGTATGCAATATAGACTGTAGCGTATGCTACAGTCAAGCAACATAGGCTAAAAGCAATATGGGTGTGCTACGCAGTGTTTAGGGAGTGCTACACTACGAGGCGCATAACGTAGGCTATTTACAACATTGCCTAAAACCTTCAGTGGGTCCAAAAATGCTAGGGAGATAGACAATTTCTTGTGGGACTTAGAACAATATTTCAAGGTCATCTCCCCAGACGATGAGAGCCAAAAGGTGCAAACTGCCATGCTTTACCTCACGACACAGCCATGTTGTGGTGGAGGCGGCACGAGTCGGATATGGATCGGGGCACTTGCACCATCGACACTTGTCAAGATTTTAACAAGGAATTGAAGAAATAATTTTATCCCGAGAATGTCGAGTACTTGGCCCAAAAGAGCTTGAAGCGAGGCATAAGGGATCAATCTGATACTATGCAAGAGTTCTCCAAGTTGATGCTAAGATCCCGGATATGCCAGAAAAGGACTTCTTCAATTTTATGGATGGTCTACAACCATGGGTGAAGCAGGAGTTGCCACATAGGGGTGTCCAAGACCTTGCTCTGGCCATGGCCGCTGCAAAGTCCCTTGTTGAATTCAAAAAGTTTGATACGTCTAAGCAGTTGACTCCTAATGGCAACTATGGAAAAGGTGGGGGAGACAAGCCCTCACATCCTAAGGATGTCAGCAAACCATCGCATGGATAGTCTTTTGAGGAACGACAAGCCAAAAGACGACAACACAAAGACTTGCAACTTGAAGTGCTTCCTATGCGATGGGCCGCACATGGCAAGGGAGTACCAGAAGAGAAAAGCCCTCACAACCCTTGCCCCCTAGTTGGACGAGAAGGGCGACGCGGAAGGCATGATGATGGGGTCTCTACGACTCTTGAACGCGGTTAAGCAATCCGAGGCCCCAAAGCAACCCGAGACCCTGAAGCCTAAAAACAAAGGACTCACGTACGTGGAGGTGCTCATCAACAAGAAGACCACTCGTGCTATGGTTGGGTGGGCACAGGCGCCAAACACAACTTTGTGATGGGGACATCAAAGTCGCCCAAGCGACTTCTAATACGCCCAAGCAAATTTGAGTCGATACTTTAGTTAGGTCGCGTTTTTATTAATTTGCTTTAGGTATAGTTTCCTTATTTAAACTATTTAGAGGTCAAGAACATATATGTGACATTTGACCATAAATTTTGTCACTTTTAGCGCAGCAATTGGAAAAGTTGTTATAACTCTTTCAATCCATGCTTGAATCGTGTGATTCTTGTCTTGTTGGAAAGCTACTTTAATAAGCTTTCAACCAAGACTAATTTCGCGTCAATCAGACATCGTTTGACCCTTCAAAAGTGGTCACATAACAGAAAATGAGATTAATAGTGAAATTAATTATGATCGTTAGATTAAAATTAGAAGTTTTAATTTTTTAGGCTTTCTAAGCCTATATAAAGGCATGTAAAGACTTTATTTAATTTAGTTGATTGATTACTGAAATTGAGAGCTTGCTTTTGTGCAAACCCTAGAGAACTTGTGAAGAGTTTTCAACCAAAAAAGTGAAAATTTCAAAACTCAAAGAGCAAATCTTCGTTTTATTGTGCGCTTGGTGCAAAACTGACGTATATCATTGGTGTAAAGCCTTGGAACTCTATCTTTTCCTTTTACCTTCTTAATTATTGTCAAGTGAATGATTTCCTTTTAATTTTTTTGATAAAAATTCAAAATACCAAAAATCCTATTTGTTTTGTTATTGGGATCTTTTCTCGCACCTTATTATTGTAATATTCTTTAATTGCCCCTTGAATTAATTAAACCCATCGGGCCTTTAATTTCTTCAAACCCTAGAGGAGTTAAGAGATGGTCTCACAATTGTCGCTTGGTGCCCTAGACTAGATTGAAATTCGTGTTCCCTCATCGGAGCCGTTTTTTCTAGATCGGGAAACTCAATGCATATGAGCACTAAAATTGATTTACACCAATTGCCTTAATTAAATTTCTTAAATTATTTTATGTGGTTGTGTAATTTGAATATTTATGCTATTCAATTAAATCTGAAATTAATCCCCAAATTCGCATAAATAGGGTTTTAGTGTTTGCCCTGCATCAAATTGTTATCAGAGCATAGTTCTAGTTTAGGATTGTCAGTGTCTATACTAAGGTTTAGGTTTTTTTCAGTTGCATATAGGTGTGTATTGTTTTTTTTTTAATCTTAAGTGTCACCATGAATCCATAAAAGTTAGATGCTTTCATAGAGAGTTTTAACACGCAGATGGCTGCCATACAAGCCCAATTACAAACCCAACAAGCCTAACAGGTTCATTTAGCAGCCCAACTCCAACAGTTGTCTAGATCGACTCATGGTGAACATCATAGGGTTAATTTCGATGAAAGGAGGGGTCCTTCTAGGCGTGAAAATCATTAATAACTACAAAGTTGTTTAAGGTTGACGCTCCCATGGGTTAAAATATCGGATTACCGATACGTATCGTCCGAGCTCCAAAACGATACGTATCGGACGATACGTATCGGTACCGGTATGTATCGGACGATACATTGAATGTATCGTTCGATACATTCAATACATTGAATGTATCGGACGATACATTCAATGTATCGTCCGAGTCCGATACCGATACGTATCGTCCGATACGTATCGGTATCGGACGATATTTTGATCCATGGACGCTCCCACTTTCGAAGGAAAGATGAACCCAAAAATTTACATAGATTGGGCAGCCGGCATGAACCATTATTTTGATTGGTATGATATGATGGATGAGTGAAAAGTGAGGTTTGCCAAGATGAAACTCGTGGGCAAGCCAAACTTTAGTGGACAAGTGTGGAACGACGTTAAGAAGCTTTCGAATGCGAAACTATCGCCACGTGAGCAGATATGAAAGAGAAATTTCATGATAAATATGTTTCCCTTTCCTACAACCAACGACTCATGGATCAATGACATGGTTTGAAACAGGGAAACATGTCTGTTGATTATTATATCAATAAGTTTGATAAGTACTTGTATCGGGCTAAAGCTTATGAGAGTCCACGCATCACCTTATCTAGGCTTCGCACTGGTCTACGTTTTGAGCTACAAAGAGAGCTCATCCCTCATCTTGTTGAAGATTTAGAAGAGTGTTATGCTAGAGTGCAAGAGTTGGAAAACTATATCGACACTCCAATCAGTGGGCAAACTAGTTCATCCAATCCTGCTTTTTGATCTAATCCTACTAAAAAAGTTGAATAATACCTACAGTCAATTCTCAAAACCCGTGAATCCTTAGATTGACAAGGGTAAAGGAAAATTGATCGAGAATCCTAAGCGTGCACCACAACAGTGTTAAAAGTGTCAAGGCTCTAGTCACTTTGCCTCTCAATGTCCCATTAAATCCCAAACCTTGATTATTCGGGAGGATACTGAGAAAGAGGACAATGAGTTAGAAGTAGAAGTTTATGAACCTACTGGAATACCAAGTGATGAAGAGGATGAAACTCCCGTCAAAACTGCAAGTTGCGTTAGGAAGGTTTCTATTCCAGAGAAAAGTGTTGATAGCGTCTCCATACCACATGAGTCGTTAGAGTCGGTGGGAACATGTCATCATTCTAATTTGCATGAGGCTACTAATAAGATTTTCTTGAGTAGTGAAAATACACAAAATTTTACTAACACATTAAATGCGTTTAATGAATTTAATAGTAGCAATTTTGTGTTAATTCAAGATAGTCCTGAGCATGTGGAGAATCTTACACCTATTCTAGGTTCAACAACTATGTCCTTTGATCAATTCCTTGTTGCCCAAACAACCGAACCAAACCCAATTAACCGATTCATACCCCGTACCCTACCTATGTAATATGAGAAAAGGTTGAATGAAAATGTTAAGGGTGACCACACTTCACTACCAATAATGGCAAGTATCATGACTGTCTTGTGTGGTGGAAGGGTAAGCCGAAGAAAGGACATTCTATAGTGGAGCGGGACCGGTTGACCAACTCATCAGGGATGAGTTTCTCCCACCCGAGGAGAATTGATAGGGACATCCAAAGTCGCCCAATCGACTTCTAATGCGCCCAAGTGAATTTCAAGTCGATACTTTAATTAGGTTGCACTTTTATTAATTTGCTTTAGGTATAGTTTCCTTATTTAAACTATTTAGGGATCAAGCATATATACGTGATATTTGACCGTTTTTTTTTGGGGATTAGAATTAAGAGTTTTTTTTTGGGGGATTTCTTAACCGATATAAAGGCATGTAACGACTTTATTTAATTTAGTTGATTGATTAATGAAATTCAGAGCTTGCCTTTGTATAAATCCTAGAGAACTTGCGAAGAGTTTTCAACTGAAATAGTGAATCTTTTAAAACTCGATGAGCGAATCTTCGTTTTATCGTGCGCTTGATGCAAAGCTGACGTACATTCTTGGTGTGAAACCTCAAAATCGTTGGTGTGAAGCCTTGAAACCTGATCTTTTCCTTTTACCTTCTTAATTATTGTCACGTGAATGATTTCCTTTTTATTTCGAGCCTTTAATTTTTTCAAACTCTAGAGGAGTGAAGAGACGATCCCGCAATTGTCGCTTGGTACCCTAGACTAGATCAAAACTCGTGTTCCCTCATCGGAGCCATTTTTCTAGATCGGAAAACTGAATGCATTTGAGCGCTAAAATTGATTTACCCCAATTATCTTAATTGAAAATTTTAAATCATTTTATGTGATTGTGTAATTTGAATATTTCCGCTATTCAATTAAATTTGAAGTTAGTCCACAAATTCACATAAATAGGGTTTTAACGTTTGTCCTACATCACTTTGTCTCGGTGGAAGAGGCAAAGTTGTTGGGTGTCAAGGCCAGCTAAGGAGCAGAGATGGCTCAAGGTTGTCAACTCAGAGGCAAAGCCAATCCACGACACAACCCGAGGGGCAGCACTAATCGTGGGTGAATGGAGAGGGACCGTAGACTTGTTGGTGATCCCGATGGATGATTTCCAAGTAGTGTTGGGAATGGAGTTCCTCAACAAAGTAAAGGCAGTGCCCACGCCTTTCGTGAACATTGTCTGCATCATGGAGGAGAGTGCTCCATGTATGGATCCCGTGGTGAGAGGAACCAAGACGACCGCGAAAACTGTATCGACCCTACAGTTAACGAAGGGCGTAAAGAAGGGTAAGGTGCCATGCCTAGCAACGCTCTCACACAAAGAAGAGGGCACCATGGACGAAGTGCCCAAGAAGATCAAGAAGGTGCAAAGCCAATTCCAAGACATAATGTCCCTGGAGAAATGCCAGAAGCTACCACCTAGGAGAGAGGTGGACCACAAGATCAAGTTGGAACTTGGGCCAAGCCACGTTATCGCATGGCACCACCAGAGTTTGAGGAGTTGAGGAAGCAACTCAAGGACTTGTTGGATGCAGGCTACATCCAACCGTCCAAGGCCCCCTACGAAGCACCGGTGTTGTTCCAAAAGAAGCATGATGGCTTGCTACGGCTATGCATTGACTATAGGGCGCTCAATAAGGTAACGATCAAGAAAAGTATCTCATACCACTCATAGCGGATCTCTTCAATCAATTGGGAGGAGTGTGTTACTTCTCGAAGCTTGACTTGAGATCAGGGTATTATCAAGTCCGCATAGCAGAAGGAGACGAATCGAAGACTACTTACATAACTAGATATGGCTCATACGAGTTCCTTGTTAGAGGATCTCCAAGGGACTCTTCAAATAAAATGTGGCAAGTCAAACGGTAACCTTTGAAGAGTCCCTCACTCTTCAAACGCTTCCAACAACATCTTCAAAGCTGACTCACTTTTGAAGAGTCTCAATCGCTCTTTAACATTGAAAGTCACTTTTGGCTCTTCAAATATTAATAAAATATTTGTTTTAAAAAAAATAAAATTAGCAACCTATTTTTGGTTTGTAACACAGCCCTATTTGAAACTTTGACCTACTCAGATCGAACGGTCCGAGATCGTTTTTCTTCCAATTTTTTTACTAATGGATCTTACGAACACAGTTAACCTATCAAATGATTTATTTTTTTACATTATATAAATCTAAAAAAAGTACGTGTTTCAGTGCTAGTCATCATTTTTCCTCTAAAATATGATTTAAAAAGATATTTGAAGCGTTGGTTGAAGAGTCCGATGGAGATGCACAAAACAACCAAACTCTTCAACTCCCCCACTCTTCAAACAAAGCCACATCAGTATCTCCAACGGTGACGTTTGAAAAGTGTCCTGGAGATGATCTTATGCCCTTTGATCTCACCAATGCCCCAACAACATTTTGCACGCTCATGAACAAGATCTTCCAGCCCTACCTCGATCGGTTTGTTGTGGTGTCTCTTGACGATATCGTCATATATGAAAGAGAATGGAGGAACACAGAGAACACTTTAAGGAAGGTGTTCCAACTACTACGAGAGAACGAGTTGTACGTAAAGAGGGAAAAGTGTTCCTTCCACAATCGGAAGTGATGTTCTTGAGGCATAAGATACAAGATAGCAAGCTAAGTATGAATAGCATCAAGGTGCAAGCTATCCAAGAATGGGAACCACCAACCAAAGTGACTGAGCTTAGGTCATTCCTAGGCTTGGTGAACTACTATCAAAGGTACAAGGGTACTCAGGGAAGGCAACACCTCTCACCAACCTACAAAAGAAGAACATACAATGGGCATGGACTGACAAATGCCAACTTGCCTTTGAAGGTTTGAAGGCAATCATAGAAGAACCGGTCTTGAGCTTACCAGACCCCAAGCCTTATGAAATTCAAACCGATGCCTCTGACTTTGATACTAGCGGAGTGTTGGTACAAGAGTGGCATTTGATAGCTTACGAGAGTCAGAAGCTTAATGAAACCGAAAGGTGCTACACCACCCACAAAAAACAGATGACTTCGGTGGTGCATTGCTTGAGGACACCTCCTAGGATCCAAGTTCGTGTTGAAGACCGACAACATTGCCACTAGCTACTTTCACCCTCAAAAGAAACCAAGTCCCAAACAACCTAGATGGCAAAACTTCTTGGCAGAGTTCGACTTGGTGTTCGAATATAAGCCGGGAAGGACCAACTTGGTGGCCGACACGCTAAGTAGCAAAGGCGAGTTGGCAACATTGAAAAAAGAAGGGTTGACTACGATTAGTCAACTCCAAGGCATACTCCCTGATCACATCGGGAAGTTCAAAAGGAAGATCCTCTAGCAGAGGTCTTGCTAGAGATGTGGCACACACAACACCAAGCAAATTTTGAGAGGATGACGGATTACTCTACACCAAAGGAAGGAGACTCTACATACCTAGATGGGGCAACCTAAGGAAAGAGATAATCAAGGAGGGCCACAATACTAGGTGGGCTGGTCACCCTGGCCAGCGTCTTACATTGGCACTTCTCGAATCGGCGTACTACTAGCCCCATATGAAGAGTGATGTAGAGGCCTATGTGAAGACATGTCTTTTGTGCCAACAAAACAAGATAGAGCAATAACACAAGGACTTTTGGAATCACTCCCCATTCCTAAACCATGGGAGAGTGTGTCCATGGACTACATCAATGCCTTGCCCAAGTCAGAGGGATGCAGGTCTATCATGGTGGTGGTGGACAAATTCTCCAAGTACGGTACCTTCATTGTTGCCCCCAACAGAATGTACTGTCGAAGAAGTTGCACGCCTATTCCTCAAAAATGTGGTGAAGTATTGGGGCGTGCCACTAACCATCATAAGTGATAGGGATCCTCGGTTCACAAGAAGGTTTTGGACAAAGATGTTCAAACTATTGGGGTCGGAGCCACACTTCTTGGCAAGCTTCCACCCCCAATTTGATGGACAAACGGAGTGCGTCAACACTCTCGTGGAGTTATACTGACGACACTTTGTGAGTGCCAATCAAAGAGAAAGGGTAAAAGTGTTAGCCCAATTCTATTACAATCTACAAAGGAGTGAGTCCACACATCATAGCCCATTTGAGCTTGTCATAGGGCAACAACCACTCACTCCACACACTGTCATAGCAGGCTACACGGGGAAGAGCCCAGTTGCCTACCAATTTGCCAAAGGGTGGCAAGAGAAAGCAGATCTGGCAAGGACACACCTGGAGAAGGCTACAAAGAGGATGAAGAAGTGGGGAGATACAAAGAGGAGGAATGTCGAATACCAAGTTCGTGACTTGGTGAAGATCAAGCTCATCCCCAACAGTTCAAAGTATTCAGGAGGGTACATAAGGGGTTAGTACGAAAATATGAATGCCCCCTCCCAATCACTAAAAAGATAGGCAAGGTGTCCTACCAAGTCCAATTACCCGAGAAGTTGAAGATCCATCTAGTTTTCCATGCTAGCCACTTGAAACCATACCATGAAGACATGGAGGATCCAAGTTGGGGGGTCTCAAAACTAGCCCCAACCGTCGTAACAACTTCATTCGACAAGAAAGTCGACAGTGTCCTCACAGATAGAACGTTAAGGCGTCGAGGCGTTAATCCCTACAAGGAAAACCTCGTGAAGTGGAAAGGACTACCAGATAGCGAGGCTAGTTGGGAGCATGCTGACACACTATGCAATTCGAGGAGCGAATACGGCACTTCAACGGAGACACAAAGAGGACATTGCCACGCTCAACATATGATCTTTCCCACCGTATTTGTACAATAGTGTATATACGTATATATGAAATTATATAAATACCCGAAAGGCTCTAGATGAAGGAAGAATCTAGAGTCCTGGAAGAGGGTAGAAACCTAGAGAGAGAACTTAAAAAGGTAGAAAGTGTGAGGAAGAGTAGAGAAAATTCTAGAAGAGCCCACAACCGTTGGACGTGCAACACATAGATCAATCTTACACTGTCCATCGTACACTATGTAGCCTATAAATAGGGTGGAGGGCTTCATTTGCAAGGCACCTCAGAAATTGTAAGCTCTTGAGTTCATTCAATACAAAGCATTCTTTCCCTCTCTTGAGTGTGCTTGTTCTTCTACTCTCTTATGAAATTTTGGAGTTAGGCTGATGTTGTGACGTTAGGGAGCGAGTAAGCGCAATAGCCGCACGGATAGTCGAGGTGCGACACTAAGTCCATAACATGGAGGTAACTTACCAAGAATTAGCCAAGTCAACTCCTCAGAAGTCGAGCAAGCAAGATTCTCCGAAGGACATGGGGATTGATATAGGAGTTTGATTAAGAAACAAGGTTTGACAGCCATAGAAGTCAGACTCTCCCACATCAAGCTCAACACAGCTCATTTCATGACATTTGTGCCATAGGAGATGATAGGCACACTCAACAGTTCCATGTTAGTCACAAAAGTCTTCGGCTTTTTCAAAAAATTTGAAAAAGTCGGCGACTTGTAGTCATCTTGTCGTTATCGTCGATTAATTGGCGATGTTTGTGATGTGGTCCGATTTTCATTTTTTCACTTAAAAAAGTCTTTAGGTTTTGTACTATTTAGTTCAGTTTGTTCATAGAAAACCTTTAAACTTTGCCCATTTTATACTATTTTGTTCATTAAAATCATTATTTTTAACTTGAAATATATTATACTATACTTTTCATAATATACTTGAAATATATTATAATATCCTCAAAAATAATAATAATAATAATATATTTTTCGACTTTGAACGTCTTTTCCCAACTTAGACCCTTGCCGATTTATTGCAGACTACTGACTTTGTGACTATGGTTCAATGCTACCATCTCGACCAATTCAGCATAACCTCCTCCTATCCGTCCCCCGTTCTATAAATCATGTGCTATTGTCGGCACATTCATGATTCGAAATAGACATTAGCACTTCATTTCAAATGTTCATAAATTGGAACCGGGATTCAGGACTCAGAGTTGCAAATTGCTAGGAATGGATTCACGACTCACAGAGTCATGAGCCATGACCTACTCTTGATTTTATGAAACTTGTCTTAGATCAATCGCAAAGCACTAGTGCTCTTGAAGCTTCACAAATTTGCAATCTTGCACTAAAAAATTTATCTCTATTAGCTGTTAAATCATTGTTCAGAATTAATTCTGACTTCTTCCTAAAGAAGGGAACTAGATCCCAAAGATGGTAGCATGATCTTGGCAAGTTAGTCTTGTACATCCTCAGCGCAAGGTTAACCTAGGAGCTATTTAATTTGAGTCCATCTAATTCCATCACTACTATTTAATATTTATATTAATAATCTCCCTCCCTCCCTCACACACACACACACACACATACACCCCACCTACCTAGAACCCTAAGATTCATCTCCAGCACCAAATCTGCCCCTTTTCATGCACTGCATGAACCTCCAAACGTTCCATGTCAAAATACTCATAAGGCACCAGTACTCACCTTGGCCCCGGACGAGATGGCATTAGAGGTGCTTGACCTTGGGATGGATTTTTTATTGTCAAGTTGATTGAATAGACCAGATGCAAAAGTCCTCTTTTGCCTTTACGCTTCCTCAATTTTGCAGATGTCTCTGTTAAGTGCAATGCTTTCTTCCCTTCAAGATAGGACCGAGCAGTTTTGCCAATTGTCAATTTTGTTGATAAGAACAAGGATATTAGGGGAATTAGTTGACTAGGAAGAAAAGGTTGATCGACTAGAAGAAAGACCAGATTTCTCAGTTCTGTGGTATCCATCATCCTAAGATTGAGGGAAAGAGGATAATGCAAACCAAGACGTGGGTATCAACACTCGCTGATAAATCTCGGAAGCTTAAGGGAGAGGATCTCCATTTCCGCCGAAGAGTCGATGTGGAGGGGCGAACCAGAGCAAATGAGCAAAGCTTTGGGGCATCAGCACTGAGTTACGGTCAGGTACAGTTTGCAGTGATCGGGGAATATGGGGTTATATGGTATAGTGCATTACCATCTTGCTATTCATTGGTTGTGAAAATGTCCCCTACGCCCTAAATTAGAGTTCCATTGAAGAAGCACCCTAAAGTTTAAAGTACCCATCGTAGCCTTAGAGGTGAAATTCCCCTCGTGCCCTTTACAAGAAGAAGTAAATACCAGCTCTACCATCGGAAAGTGTACCTTGAAGAGGTGTGTCAGTTGGCTCAAAGGTCTCAAACTCTTTCTCTAAGACAACACTCGTCCTACTTTATCAGGAGAGGAGAACAAAGGCCTCCATCAACGTATGCCTCGATGAAGGTTTCTACCTCCAAAACGAATGGTCATAAGAAGCATGGGTCAAATCTCAGAAATCTGATACGTATCGTCCAGTGCCCAAGACAATAAATATTGTTTGTACCAGCTGATACATTGAATGTATCGCTGACACATTGATCAATGTATCGCAGTACAATTTTATTTTTATGTTCGAATGTATCGCCAATGTACATTGAATGTATCACCAATACTAAAGAGTCCCTTTAAAAAAAAAGAAGTTAAAAACCAAACGGTACATTGCATGTAACGTCCGATACAAACGATACATTGGACGATACATACACCATCGCTTGGTGTATGTATCGTGCCGCTGTCATCTGCTCCGATATGTACCGGTATCGTCTGAGATTTTGACCCATAATAAGAAGAGCAGTCCACCTTAGGGTCCTTAATAATCTTAAACTAATTGTACTTTTTAATCATATCAAGATGTGCACTGAGAATGGGGAGGGAATGAAGTAATAGAATCAGCGTCGATCTCGAGATAAATTATGTAAACCCTACAATCAATGAAAACGTCAACTTACATTGGGAACAGGCTTCCATGAAGCAATTATGACCTAAGCCCCACTCTTAGGATGGTCAAATTTTCAAGAGAGGTAGTTGGCTCGCCAAGCTTGATAAAGGCACCGTAGAGGCTCCCAAGGCACTTTTTGGAGATGGATTCATGGAACCCTAGTTATGTTTTGACACTGGGCATAAAAAGCTCCATTTCTATTCTCTTGCATATTTTTTTGTAACCAAGCCATTTTAGGCCAAGCCCTGAGCCTACATGATTTTAATAGGATCGAGCTTAAACTTGGTTATTTACCACTGGTTGGCCCAAACTCGTCCAAATCCAACCCAAACACACCACACCCTGGAAACTGCGGTTCATGACCAGGGAGCCTATGGCCTAACAAACAAAAGAAACAAGAATCTACAAAATGAAAATCTATCTCTATCCAAAATGTGGAAACCTAAGCCTATCATTCCAACTCCCAAGCATATAATCTAAGAATCCTATGCAATGTAACAATAAGCATAAGACCAAGGTGTCAAACACGGTATTGGGATCGGGTATCAGACCGATACGTATCGGTTGATACGGATACAGTGTCCTTGACACCGTATCGGTTGCCTTTTTTTTAGGAAAAAGGTAAAAAACTATATAAAAAATTGGTTGTATCGGTCGTTATTGATTCAATACCGATACCACTCTGATACAGGCGGGGTGGTATCGGCTCTTAACGAAACTGGTATGTATCAGAGGGTGGTATTGGCTCTTGATGAAACCGATACGTATCGCCGATACATATCGGTATCGGCCGAGTTTTGATACCATGCATAAGACTCAAATCATATGCTTTGAGACTTGATATTGGTAGAGGGGAAATACCAACTCAATTCAATCGAGTCTAAGTCTTTGAACCTTGATAGCATGTGACGTAAAAGGTGGCATCTATGTGTATTGGTAGTAGATTTGGATAATCGCATAGTTGCTCGAACGGAAACGATCGATCAACGTCTAGATTGTGGAACGGGAATAATTCAATTCTCAATTGTAAATCTACTCTAAATGAATATATATTGCGAGGGTAATGGTGCAAATAGGGAAATTTGCATTTTTGGCCCTATAAGTTTGCTGATTTGCAGAAACGGCCCTATAGTTTGAAACTTTGCAGAAGAGGTCAGCTCCAAGCCAAGCCGTTTCCATGTCAACACCGACCTGTTTTTTCATTATATATATATATATGTTTATTTTCCATTATTTTGTTGTCCATTTTACCTTATTTGATAACTATCACACATCAGCTATCTCATCCAATTGTAATTATCTAAACCAATTCCTTAAAAAAACAAAAAAAAAATTCTAAACCAGCCAATTGTAGTTATCAAATAAGGAACACTATATGACCGCTATCTTAAGATAGCGGCCTGCTTTAAGATAGTTGGTTGAGATAACTGATGTGTGGTAGTTATCAAATAAGGTACACTCTAATACGACTGCTATCTTAAGATAGCGGTTCGCTATCTTAAGTTAATGGCCCGCTTTAAGATAGTTGGTTGAGATAGTTGATGTGTGGTAATTATCTTAATCTTTAAGATGGTTGAGATAACTGATGTGTGGTAATTATTAAATAAGATACACTCTAGTAAGAACGCTCTCTTAAGATAGCGGGCCGCTATCTTAAGATAGCGGCTTTAAGATAGTTGGTTGAGATAACTGATAACTACCACACATCAACTATCTCAACCAACTATCTTAAAGCGGGCCGCTAACTTAGGATAGCGAGACGCTATCTTAAGATAGCGGCCGTATTAGAGCGTATCTTATTTGATAACTATCACATATCAGTTATCTCAGCCATCTTAAAACAGGCCACTAACTTAAGATAGCGGTTGTATTAGAGTGTATCTTATTTGATAACTATCACACATAAGTTATCTCAACCAAATCTTAAAGTGGGCCGCTAACTTAAGATAGCGGGCCACTATCTTGATGTTGTCTTAAGATAGCGGCTCTCTTCAGATAGCGGTTGTATTAGAGTGTCCCTTATTTGATAACTATCACACATCAATTATCTCAACTAACTATCTTAAAGGCCGCTGACTTAAGATAGCGAGTCGCTAGCTATCTACTCGCTATCTAACGTTAGCGGCACCCTATATTTGGTTGAGATATATATATATATATATATATATATATATATATATATATATATATATATATATATAATTGGAAAAACAGGTTGGTGCTGACATGGAAACGGCTTTACTTGGAGCTGACCTATTCTGCAAAGTTTCAAACTATACTGCTGTTTCTGCAAATAAGCAAACTTATAGGGCTGAAAGTGCAAATTTCCCATGCAAATACTATCTCTCCGTTTCCTTAAACACATTAACAATAAAATGACATAAAAGGTAGAAGATTTTTAAAATATCCATACCAAATAGCGGCTTTTGTTAATCCCATGCCCTACCAAACTATAATCATTATACAAATCCATGAGTCTCTAATATAATCAATCAATCATCACTTCAGCAAAATTCACAAATCATAAACCGAATACAGCGAAAAAAACTGCCATACAAACCTCCTGCTCAATGGCCTCGCCCAAATGAATGGCAGCATGAACAACGCGAACACACTCATCGTCCTGCCCGGTCATCAGCAGTCCCATCATTTTATGCATTACAATAACTGACATCTTCTCAGCCGGCAACAAACTGATGTGATGAGCGTAAGCTGACTTCTGCTTCTTCGTCTCTTGTACCTTCTGCTCCTTCAAAATCGCGTCCCGCAACGGCTCGAACCAACCCAATAATAAAGACTTAACATAGGGCAAATTCGGAGCCAGTTTTTTTTCACACATCTCTCTCTCCAATTCCCTATACTCCTCCACTGTATTCTCCCACGCCTCCGTCTCCACCTTAACCTGCCTCCTCCTCAATGAATTGTACTTCCTCTTACTCATCTCTTGAAACCCTAATTTACCCATCTCTCGAACCCCTAATTTCTCGGTGGGAACCTCGAAATCTTTGGAAAAAATGCACGAAATCCAAGGCGGGTATTCGTTGAAAACCCTTGAATCAGTAACCCACTGTAAATTCGTAGCATCGATAAGGGGTTCGATGGTGGTATCTTCAATTGGGTCGGATGAAATGTGGAATTGGAGAGAACCCATTTGAGAGACCAGTGTTTGGATTAATCTCTTCGAGTATGGGGGTTCGGAACCAAATTGAGAGGAAGATGGAGAGATTGCATTTTGAACAATTAAGCTTCGAATTCCATTAGGAGAGGTCCCTGTACTTGATTCTCTCCTTCTGCTTCTGCTTCTGCTTCTGCTTCTTCTCCATATGGGTTCGATTCGAACTGGAGGTGTTGCAAAGAAGGAGGCTGTTGAAGCCAGTTCTGTGAATTAGGGTTTACACAAATTTATAGAGAGAGAGAGAGAGAGAGAGAGAGAGAGAGTGTCTGTGTGTGTTAGAGAGAGAAAGAGAGAGCCTTTGTTAGATAGAGAGGGAGTAGATGATGCCGGTGCTTATCGACTCAGTTGGTAAACCGGTAAACCCCTTAAAACCCCAGAGCTGAACCCAGAGCTGCTAATGTGCGCTGACCCGTCCAAATCTGCATTATGTGACGGTCATGATTTTGTACTTGAGGCACTACTTTTCATCAAGTTGTTCCACCCGATGTAAAACACCTGAACTGAAGATTTTTTCAAAAGATTAAAAATCAGGGATTAAAAATGTATGGTTAGTGTTCATTTCTAAGGCATTTTACATGGGTATCATTTAATTAAAGTTAGTATCATATGTACAACATCATAAACACCACATAATCTAATATTATGGCCGGGTCTGTTGGTTTAAACTCATAGCCTATCTAAAACCCAAGTGATAGTTTGAATCGGATGATGGAGATTGTTTTTCGTCTCAATCCTCTAAACAATGGATTCAGAGATCATGAGCGCACCATTGGACGGGCAAATTTTGATTTCATAAGACACAAAACTCAAAACAAAATAAAAAAAATGTGACACTAATTGCACTCAAACCTGATTTTGAGGTAATATTTTTGGGATCTATGCAACTTGAAATTAAAATATGACCATTAGATGGTACACCATGATCTCGAGATATGGGCTCAAATAGGGAGTTTGGTAGCGTCATTTTTTTCAATCTTAAAGAGTAGGCCTGAACCCATCCAGGAGACAAAATCGGATCGGACTCGAGTTCCTTTAGGCTTAGGCTTTTTATTTAAGCCTAAACTTGACTCGAATTAGATTTGGGCTTTCCGTTAATATAATCGGGCTTGCTTGGGCCAAGTTGGGTTATGTACCGCTCGATTATTTTTTACCAAAAAATTAAGTCTAAACTCGGTCCGGGTACAAATTCAGGCTAGGCACGGCTCGAATCCTTTCAAACTTGAGTTTTCTTATTTAGGATGTTGACGCAGTCCTCGAAGGAAAAAAAGAAAGAAAATTTACTATTACCCTGGTTCTTCCCTTTAGGGCAATGGCTTAGGGTTTTTCAGCCCGCCTCTAACCCAGGCCTAGAAGTACTCAACCCAAGCAAGCCGAATGGGATTGCAGGCTTTTGTTTTAGCTTAACAGCTTTAGCGTAAAAAACCGTAGGTTACGGTTTTCATAATAGGCCTAGTAGTTTTGGTGGCATTTTATTAAAGGATAATGTTTTTGGGAAGATAGATTTTATGCAAATAAAGTGTAAGTGGCTGACTTGGCGTGACGCAATTGGCTGCAAGTGTGGTAGGCTCAATTAGTATAGATCGGTACGACTAGTCACAACTAGTCACATAAGCCGCCTGCACTTTGTCCTCAACAAATTTATCCCATATTTATAATTTTCCTTTATTAAAATATCCAAAGATTAATTCGTCTCAAGGCATTTTAGTTAAATTTCCTATATATAAATTGTATGAATCCCAGACTGAGTTTGGAGGTAACTAGTCCAAGCCCTGCCCATTTTAAATTGGGTCGGATCATGCTTAGCCAGGGCTGGGTCTTGGGTCGGGCTTGCACGCCTAAAAATCTATTATTTATGGGTTGGGTTAGGGTCTAAATCCGGGGCAGCCCATTCTATTAAGAGTCTACTTCTCGTATTTAAATAGTAATTTGACTATTTATTATACCATAAAGATGTGAAAATCTTTCCCAAAATTTTTTGAACAGATAATTGTTTGTTGAGATTATTTATGCATGTTTTATAATACTAGTAAAAAGGCACGTACTAGTAAAAAGGCATGTGCAAATACACGTGGACATTAGGACCTTTAAATAATTGAACTTGATTTTTAGACATCTATTGTAATGACCTTAATGTTTACTAATGTTGAATGATTGACTTTTGACTAGAATACGGCTAGTTTGACTATATTGACCCAAGTTAAACTTTTGTCTCATGTGACATGGCCTCGACCCAACGTATTGTAATCGGCATACGCACCCAAGCACATGACTCAAACCCCAAGATCGTTCATAAGCTCGACCTAATTCCCCTATTATTTTATTTCAGTGATTAAATAAATAGATAGATTGACCTTATCTAGGTGAAGGGCCGTAGTTGCAAGTATTATGACTAATCATTGTAGTGTGATACACCCAATCCAAACCTTAGATTTTTCTATTACGTTTGAATATATAAAATAGAGATATAGATAATACGCTTATGGGTGTCATCTTAATTGAAGGCATCACAGGGCGTCGGTGAGAATGCCCAACACTTTAGCCAAACCCCTCTCTATACGCTTCGTCCCTACATGGCACTCCCCAAATCGTCAACTCTAAGTCACCTTCCCTTTTATTTCTATAAAACTGCGAAGTTCGCCCGCCCTCTCTGTGTGGTCTCATGTACACCCAATCGCCCGTTGATACACACCGTCTATGACAAATACTTTTATGCTCATTTTTAATGTGTGACTACACAACACCATATCCTACTTATTCTTGATGAAATAAAAAGGAAGTGGTGAAGCTCCTAGCATCCACGATTGGGTATGTTATCCACCTATCTCCACACTTCCTTGAAATCAAGGCATACAAGCAAGGTAACTTACCAATTTGTTTTCATTTGTCTCGGTATTTTTTTATATCATTGGGAAGTTGCATGGAAATAGGAAGTTTATTGGTTTTAGTTTTAAGACCTTACACTATATGGGATCATTGTATAGAATACTAATGTCTTTTCTCTTTTCTGAACCAATTGGGTTGCTTTAAGAAAAATTAATTGAGGAGAATTGTTGCGGGGCGATGGATGGTCGCAGCCAATAAAAGTTCCTAAAAGTTGAATCTTGTGTGGTCGACTTCATTCCATTATCTGAAGTAGAAAGCCCAAATTATCGGTTACCAATCACCAACTCTTCTTGCAACGCTAGGAAATTGAGGTAGGGAAAATTCAATGCACAATTATGTTTTTGAATTTGAATCATAATCTTTGATGTTATATTCGAAATTGAACCCATGATCATTAGTACTTGAATTTGAACTCATTGAATCTTATTGCATCTAAGCCATTGAAACTAATTGAATATTAACTCGTGTTGAATCATTGAATTAAATTCTTTGAACTTTGAACTATTAAACTCTTTAAAAATTGTATTATGAACTTCATAATCATTGAATCATTTTGAACTCTAGAATTGGGATAGAATGAGAACCGTTTATAGACTTTTGAACCTTTGAACATTGAAACTTTGAACTTTGAATCTGAAATAGAATAAGAATTTATTATGAATCATGAACATCGCATTAAGTATTAGAACTTTGTATGTGATTTGAAGTTGATGTGAACGAATCATGTGCTTCGGCACTTTTGAACCGTTTCAACAACCCATTGAATCATGCAAGTATCCCTCACAACGCAGGGGCTTGAGCACTTAAAAGACTGTTCATTGAACGAAGATGGTTAGGAGGGGATTCCCATCGATTATTGGAAACTCTAGTGCTATATTTGCGCTAGTGATATTTAAGTTATATTTTTAAGTCATCATAAAGTAAGAAGATTGCATCTGAAATTGATAATGAAACGATTTAATGAATACTCATATGAACCCTAAAAAACGATACTTTCGAATCTCATATGAAACTAAAACTCAGAATATGTGCTTTTGAACCCATGATATTCCCGAATTCTATTTTTGTCATTTAATTACTTTTGAAATTGTTATCGAACTATGCATTGATCGGATAAGATGTAATTTGGCCTTAAACTTTCTCTACTAAATGTCAGACTATTAGTTCACTCCGACACTATGTGTCACAAGTATAGAAGTCGTTCCGAATCCCAAATTAGAAGAAGATCCTAACTTTGTACCGAAAGACAAAGCAGATCTTCCACATGAAGTGTTTTATCCTTAGAGTCTTTTGGAGACTTGGACTTGATATAAATTTAGATGAACTTCTTGAGATAATTAAGATTATTTTTGGATGTTATGTGCCACTATTTGTGTGACGAATGACCGTCACCGGTGATTTTACTTTTAATTTTCGCACTTTCATTATGGGTATTAATGCATTTGATTTAGTTATAGTGGCTTCTTTCTATTGATACCAAAAAAATTTTATAATTAGATTATGAATTATGATCTAACAATCGGAGAATTTCTACGTGTTCGGGGTGAAAATTTTGGGTCGTTATATCCATCGGGTGATTTGAACATAAAAAAAATATAGTATTTCAAGTGTTCATTACTATGTTTTATGATTTATTAAAGTAAAAAAAATACTTATTACCATGTTTCATATGTCTTCGTTGTGTATAATTTAAAATTATAAAAAAATTTAATAAAAAATATAACTTATATTGTCAACTATAAAACATGAAGAAAAAAAATAGAAACTAACAAATAAGTATAATCTGGAAAATGCAATTAAATTGAAAATAGGTATTTATTCCTTCTCGACTTTAACTTTCTTGAGGATTTTCGTGATCTCGTATTTAATATATTGACATATGTATGATCTTATAAGACGATTTTGGTAAATTGTATCTTGCACTTTGACTTGAAAGAAATACTCATTTTCGACATATTTGTTCATGTGAATTTAAAATTGTTTATCTTCATCCTGCATATAATAAAAAATAATTAGTCATAATTTTTTTGATAAAAAGATATAATAAAATAAAAAATATTACCTTTAATTTTAAAAGCATAATATCTTCCGGGAAAGAACCAATAAGAATCTTTACTTCATTTTGAAATAATGTGTCATATTTTCCGACTCTCTTCACCAATTTGTATGTGAAGTGCATAACTACAATGTATATATATTGATAATTAGTTCCGGACTTAAATTACAAACTTAAATAGAATTGATAAGCCTATTTATATTAAAGTTATTACCGTAACGTGTATTCTACATTCTGATTTTTGTACTTTTACATTCAACTTATTTTTCTTTTAAAATAACTCTTGTTTTGCATGTTGCATGTGGAGTATCAAGGATTCTTATCTTGATGCATGTTTCTAATTGAAGCTTTATAACAATAGCATAAAATCTAAATATAAAAAATATATTATTTAAAAATAAAATAATAGATAAAATAATCATTCTAAAGAAAAAATTTATAACTTATAGTTAAGGTTAATACCTCAAATGATGAAGAGAGTTTACATTTGACTATTTCATTAAGTGGAACTTGCTACACATTCATGAAAGTATTATTTGAATTTAATTCAAATGAATTTTTTCTTTTAAGATTGAGACCTATATTGCACCTATTTTTTATTTAAATATAAGAATTATTAAGACTTTAAAAAAAATATAACATTATATTACTATTTTTTTATATCTTCAACTTTTGGTATGTTTGGATTGACTTGAATTATGGTTGTTGGTGTTGTAGTAAGAGAAATAACTCCTGATGACTAAAAGATAAAAAATATAGTTTAATAATATTTTCATATATGATGAGGGATCGAAGTTCAAATCTTGTTTAACTTTGATAATTATATTCTATATTCAGTTTGTTCTTCCATTCAACTCATGATATAAAATGGATTTTAGTTTTCCACCATAAATTTTTCAAGGTATAACAAAGGAAATATTTTAGGCATTTTGTCTACAGGCAGCTACATTTTTGCAACACCAAAATGGACATTTTAGGCTCCTTTCAGTTATCATCTATCGGTCATCTTTCTATTGACAATTCATTAACACACAAAGCTATGACCTTGAATTCCTCCAATTCAGCCAGTTCAAAAATTTAGATGCTAAATCTATCACTAAAAATAAAAAGTTCAGGTGACTTATATGGCTGGTTCTTGGAAGAGTTCTTCGATAGTAAAAATAGGAAAAATTTACCTGCTCAATAACTCCACCATAATGACCTTAATTTATACACTCAGTATGAACTGGAAGACAATTCGGCTTAACTTGATTCTCAATTTAGGTCATTCCTATAATTCATAATGCACAAACTACAAAGTGCGAAGAGAAAGGATTGCCCTGCAACCTCAAGTTGCAGAGTTATTTATTTACAATCTGAAGTAGGTGATGTGTGGATTGCAAAAATAAGATTCCTGTGGATTGAGATAGGGATACAAATGCTTTAACTAAAAACTCAAAGACCCACAGAGCAATTCTATATGTGCAACCGGATTGTCACCAAGAAAAATATTGGGAATTATTCGGTAACAAAAAAATTCAGCAAAATTCAGAAATAAATAGGAAATAAGGTGAAAAAAACCTTCAATCTTCTCGACTTTTTCCGGATTTTCTGATTTTTGCCGATTTTTTATAACTTTTTTCTTGCCGAATACCGACTTGATGACTGTAATCATCAAATGCATCTCAAGACACTACTAAAAAATAACATAACTTTTTTCCTCGTTAGGTAAGTTAGTTTCAACCTAATCATATAGTTATCAAATACCCATCTCTGAAGAAGCTTTCAAACAAAAACTTGAAGCAAGAAGACACTATCAATTTCAAAAAATATCCTTAAGAAAACCTACTGTGCTTCTCCAATGAGATTAATAGAAAAAAAAGTGTTATATATTTTGCTTCCTTAACATATAATAATCTATCTATTACCTAACTTCACACAAAATTACCAAAAGAATAATCCATAAAAATCATCACATCAACACCGTTTTACTCTATAAATATACTATTAAAAAAAATTCATATTGACTTTTTATCTAAACTCACATAATCTCTCTCATAAACCTCAAAATTTCCAAAAACCCATGTGATGTCCTAAAAAATTTCGTTTTCCAAACAATCCACCTCGGTATGCATGTTCGACAAGTCACGCAACTAAGTATAAATAATTAGAGTAAGTTAAAATAACTCTCAAGTGAAAAAGAATGATTTAGTGATAATCTGAATTGTTGGATGAAGTGCCATACACCGAAGTACGGTGTACCGACTTAACACCCTAACACTAAACTTTTAAGTATAAAGGCTAACTTGATAAGAGAATTCATTTATTTTGTTTTGGTTATTTGAGAATTTATTGAGAAGAGAGAGAAGGAAGGAGAGCTCTAAACATGGTGTGTGTGTGTGCAAGATTTGAGTCTATGCGTGAAGTTTGGGGATTGAGGATCGAAGAGAATCCCCAAAATTTCAACTTTGAAACCCTTTCTTGGGTGAGAGCACGTGGATCGAAGAATCGACCATTTAGAGGTGAGCAAACATATGTGAAATTGTGATTTATAGTTATGTTAGACTTTAAGTATGATGTGAGTGGGAAATTAGAAGATTAGGAGTTAAATTTGAAGGAAAATGAGTTTGGGAAGTTAAAACCCGTGTTTATGAGAAATCTGACAAAATCGATCGATTGAAATAAGTATTTGATCGATCGATTTTGCCAAAGCAAAAATGTGAAGGTTTCTGGAGAAATCGATTGATCGAAATGAAATTTGATCGATCGATTTGTGAAACCGATCAATCGGTTTGAACATTGATCGATCGATTTGTGAAAACAGTGAGCATGTTAGGAGTTTCTGAAGAAATCGATCGATCGAAATAGAATTCGATCGATCGATTTGGGAACCAATCGATTAGATTGTGGTGCCAGAAGTATGTGGTTTTCTAAAGAAAATCGATCGATTGAAATGAAATTCGATTGATCAATTTGGAATCCGACCGATCGATTTGGGAACCGATCATTAGATTGTGGTGCCAGAAGTATGTGGTTTTCTAAAGAAAATCGATCGATTGAAATGAAATTCGATCGATCAATTTGGAATCCGATCGATCGATTTGGGAACCGATCGATTAGATTGTGACATGAGAAATGTGTTAGTTTTCTGATGAAACCGACTGATCGAAATATATTTCGATCAATCGATTTTGGAAATCGATTGATTGGTTTGAGAATTGATATATCGATTTAAGCAGATTCTGAGATTTTTCTATTTTTAGTGAGGAGAACTTTGGGAGACTTTAGGTCTTCCCATTTCTCATCTTTTATGACTTACGGGAGGGGAATTTGCGTGTTCTAGGTGTGAGCATGAGTGTGTGCAAGAAAGGCTAGCTTGGACCAAAGGAGTCTTCATTTTAGCTTCATTTTGAGGTAGAGAAAAACTCTGTAATATGTGTATTTGATTACAACTATCATAGATTTTTTGATGTGATGGATGTGTGTGAGTTATGAACTTTGTCAATAATTAAGCATGAATTTCATTTATGATTTTAAATATAAAAAGTGTGAGTGTATGTGCACTCAGAGAGGTTTATATGTGTGTGTGTGAAATCAGATATGTGTGTGTGACATCGGAAAGATGTGTATAAGTGTGTGTGTAAGCTTTGAGATTTAATCTTCAAATCTAGTATAAATTACCATAATTTACGGTGATAAACTATAAGTTTTGATTTAAGAATTCATGCGAAACGAACCTTTGTGCTCCGATACGGCGGGATATAATCTTTGATTACCATTCTGCGGTAATACTTCGTTTGGCACAAGTCACCTCGTTCGAAGGGGCTTGGGCATTGTGTAAATAGTTCATTGAACGACGATAGTCAGGGTTCTCATCGGTATATGTGTGACTCTCAATGCTATATATGTTCGGGATTGTATTTAAGTAATTGATTTAAGTTTCTTTATTATGAGAGCAGTTTTGGAAACCATGATTGTCTGCTTTGAAATATGCATCAAATATCTGTTTTATGTCAATTTAAATACTTTTAAATTATGAATCTTAGCAAGAAAAACACATTTTGAATTATGTCATGAGATATATGTGCGATGTGAAGATATATATGTTAGATATGTTTCCCTATTGAGCTTAGACTGTTAGCTCATCCCTTGACTACATGTCATAGGTACAAGAGTAGACGTGGGTATTGAGGATATTGATCCTGAGGACCCAAAGTACATACCAGAGGAGAAGACTGAGCCCCCTCTTGAGCCTCCTGGCGAGTTCTTCTATTGGGCTACGCTGCGAGAGCTAGTTTTGAGATTTATTTGTAAGCCTTGGTACGTCCAGCCACTTTTGTTAGAACTCATGTAATTATGTCATTAAATATTGTTTTGTGAACCATGTTTTGGTGACAGTTAGTCGTCACCGGTGGTTCAGTTCGGTTCTCTTGTCCATGGATTTTTGCATGAAATTAGAACCGTCTTTTGTTGTGATATGGACATTGTCATTATATAGAATTGGATATTTAATTCCTTATAATGACCCTATCTGCATAGTTAGAATATTTTCTTTATTTTCACTTTATTTGTTGATGTACCAAGTGTTCGTGTGTTTCGGGATCGCCCTCTCGGCGGTTAGACGGCACGGGTTTTCGTGTGCGGAAATTTGGGCTGTCACAGTTGGCATCAAAGCATATGCTTTAGAGATTTTTGACAAGCCTTAGATGTGGATCATATGTTTAAGATTTTTTTTGCTAATGAAACTTTTGGTTTCATGTTACAAAACATTATGTCTACTAGAGGTAGAGGACAACCGAGAGGTGGTCGTGGACGGAACTGGAGATGTGTGGATGATATTCCCACGAGTTCCAATAGATTTCTGCTGGGTGACATAGAGGTTTCGGAAGAAAGTATTCCGGAAGAGAGAAATCAAGAAAGAGGTGAAGAAAGAGATCAAGATAGAGAGGACAGGCAGAGAATGTCGCAAGCCATGGAAGCTGTGGCTAATGCCATGGCTTAACAGATGACATTGATGTCTACAAATAATGTCAATCACCATCAACAATCACCTACACCTTCGATTCCACAGACACCGTCGACATTTGTTGAGTTTAGGAGATTGAGACCTCCTAGTTTCTATGATCAGACATATTCGCTTGAGGTGAAAAAATGGCTTAACCAGATTGAGAAACTCCTCCAGAGGTTATCATGTACTAAAGAGGAGAAAGTAAGTTGGGTCTCTTTTCAGTTGGAGGGAGAAATCGATCCGTGGTAGAAATCAGTGATACGGATGAGAGAGTAAGACAATCCAGATAGATTGTGGACTTGGAAAGAGTTTGTTGAGATTTTCAACAAGGAGTATTTTCCAAATTCAGGTAAGGAACCAGATCGGTTTCTCCCTCCAACTTTTCAGTTGGAGGGAGAAACCGATCCGTGGTAGAAATTGGTGATACGGATGAGAGGGCAAGACAATCCAGATGGATTGTGGACTTGGAAAGAGTTTGTTGAGATTTTCAACAAGGAGTATTTTCCAAATTCAGGTAAGGAACCAGATGGCAGCTAAATTTCTAACATTGGAGCAAGGAGTGATGACCGTACGGG
Organism: Chloranthus sessilifolius; assembly: GCA_021018995.1. Lineage (NCBI taxonomy): Eukaryota > Viridiplantae > Streptophyta > Magnoliopsida > Chloranthales > Chloranthaceae > Chloranthus > Chloranthus sessilifolius. The sequence continues at coordinate 21,765,538 of CM037597.1, read as the reverse complement.
AATATGGTACGGAGTTCACGAGGTTGTCTAGGTTTGCTTCTCAGTATGTGGCCACAGAATTGATGAAGGCCAACAAGTTTGAGAGCGGCCTAAGGCCGATCATACATGATAGGATCTCCATACTAGAGTTGGAGACCTATGGAGCAGTAACGGGAAAGGCGTTGGTTGTCGAGAAGGATATCGATGATATGTATAAGAGATTGGACCAACAGAATAAGGGCAAAATAGGTTAAGGGAGACCAAACAACTATAAGCCGGTGAACAAAAAGCCAAGATTTGTAGCATCAGTCTCAAGGCAACTTGCTCACACCAATTATCCTAGGCCACCTATGCCTACATCAGTGAGACCTTTCCGTTACAAGGGCCCTGCTACCACTACCAGAGTATTAGTGACTCAGGGGGTTCTCTAGGGAAGCATCATCCACTCCGATTGAGACATGTGCTCAATGTGGCAAATCTGACAAGACCTCAGATTGTAGACGGGGTACAGGAGGATGCTTCAAGTGCAAAAAGATGAGGCATATGATCAAGGATGCCCAGAGTTATGGAAGGAGAAGACGACATCAACTGCTAGGCCTATTGTGTAAGGGTGTGCATATGCCGTTACAACTCAGGATGCTCAGAACAACAATGATATCATCCAAGGTGAAATTTTCTTTTAATTTCAAAATATATCATTGATTGAAATTTTAGATAGAGAAAGTGCATCAATTCTAGAAGTAGTCTTTAAATCCAAATGTCTACATGCTTAACTTTTAGTGCATATGTAATTGGTTAAATATGTATGTGACGTAGGTACTTTATAAATGTATGATAAGAGCGATTATCTTTGTTATGAAGCAAGAGTGTTGATAGACCCAAGGTCTGCTCACTCGTTTGTGACACCGCAGTTTGCGAAGAAAGTGAAGGTCATTCCTGAGACCTTAGATTTTATTTTAGAAGTATCAGTTCCAACGAGAAATTTGGTCAGTATTGATACAGTATGTCGGTCAGTTATAGTCGCCATCAGGGATTTCGAAAGTCATGAATTGGTGGCGAATTTGATCCTGTTAGATATACAAGTATTCGATATAATCCTTGGCATGGACTGGTTATCCAAGCATGGCGTGAGTATTGATTGGTGGATAAAGATGGTTACTTTTAGACCGAATGAGAGTAGATCTTTCAAGTTTCTAGGAATGCGATCAACCTCCTTACCGCTTATTTCTGTAGTCCGAGCAGAACGTTTGATGAGGAAGGGATGCAGTGGTTACTTCACTTTTCTGAAAGAGCAACGAGAAGAGAAGAATATAATAGTAGATATCCCGATTTCTAGTGAGTTTCAAGACGTGTTTCTTGATGAATTGTCGGGATTGCTACCAGATAGAGAAGTGGAGTTCGCCATCGACTTAGCACCAAGAATAGAGCCAGTATCTAAAGCACCATATCGAGTGGCTCCAGCTCAGTTGAAAGAGTTGAAGGATCAGTTACAGGAACTCTTAGATAAAGGGTCCATAAGACCTAGTGTGTCTCCTTAGGGAGCACCAGTCTTGTTTGTGAAGAAGAAGGACAGGTCGATGAGATTGTGCATCGACTATCGTCAGTTGAACAAATTGACTATCAAGAATCGACATCCTTTGCCCAGGATAGATGATCTCTTTGATCAGTTGCAAGGTGCACGATTCTTTTCCAAGATCGACTTGAGATCTGAATACCATCAGTTGAGAGTCAAAGCCAAAGATATACAAAAGACGGCATTCAGAACCAGATATGAACATTGCGAGTTCTTGGTGATGCCTTTTAGCTTAACTAACGCACCAACTTCATTCATGGATCTCATGAATCTAGTGTTCAAATCACACCTAGATATTTTTGTAGTCGTGTTTGTAGATGACATCCTCATCTACTTGAAAACGAAGAAGGAGCATGAACAACATCTGAGGATTGCTCTACAGACACTATGTAAACATCTGTTATATGCGAAGCTCAGCAAGTGTAAGTTTTGGTTAGAAAAAGTGAGCTTCTTAGGACATGTAGTCTCAGAAGAAGGTGTTACAGTGAATCCAACAAAGATTGAGGCAGTGATGGAATGGAAACAACCAAAGACTGTGACTGAGATTCACAGTTTTTTCAGTCTGGCTAAGTATTACACATAGTTTGTAGAGGGATTTTCAAAGATTTCAGGGCCACTCACGAAACTTACGAGAAAAGACGTGAAGTTCGAGTGGATTGAAGAGTTTTCAAGAGCTTAAGAAGCGACTAACCTGTGCACCAGTGTTGGCTATTCCATCAGGCAGTGGAGGGTTTGCTGTGTATAGTGACGCTTCATACATTGGCTTAGGTTGTGTGCTCAACCAGAATAAGAAGGTTATTGCTTATGGATCGAGACAGCTTAAGGACCATGAGAAGAATTATCCAACGCATGATTTGGAATTGGTAGCAGTTATTTTTGCGTTGAAGATATGGAGACACTACTTGTATGGAGAACCCTTTAAGATCTTCACAGATCATAAGAGCCTCAGATATCTGTTTACACAAAAGAAATTGAATATGAGGCAACGGAGATGGATAGAATTTCTCAAGGACTATGATTTCTCCATTCAATATCACCTAGACAAGGCGAATGTTGTACCAGATGCTTTGAGTCGGAAGAGTTTGACTCTACTATCTAGCCTTATCATGGTGATCCATAGATGGAAACTGCTAGAAGATCTTTTTTTATATGACATGAAGATCGATGTACAAGCTTTAGGTACTTTATTGGAAAACATCATAATTCGATTGACAATCTTCTATTACATTTATGAGTTACAGATGAAAGATGGCAGTAGACCAGATTTTTTCATCAAGGAGGATGGATCGCTATTGTTTAGAGGACGCCTATGTATACCGACCGATGTTGATCTTAGGCAAAGTATTCTAGACGAAGCCCACATGCCTAAGTATGCTATTCATCTTGGTGGTATCAAGATGTATCGGGATTTGAAGAAGAACTATTGGTAGAGAGGTTTGAAACAGGATGTTTATTGAATACGTTTCAAAGTATTTAGTATGACAACAAGTGAAGGTGGATCACAAACATCCAGCAGGTTTATTGCAACTTCTGCCAATATTAGAGTGGAAATGAGAGTCAATTTCGATGGAGTTCATATTGAGATTACCATGGATAACAAGGCGACATAATGCCATTTGGGTGGTCATTGATTGACTAACAAAATCAACTCATTTCTTGCCATACAGTACTATGTATACGGTAGGAAGGCTCATAGAGATGTATGTGAAGGAGATAGTCCAATTGCATGGTATTCCAGTGAGCATTGTATCAGATCGTGACCCGTTATATACTTTAAAATTTTGGCAGAAGTTTCAAGAAAGAATGGGTACGTGATTAGATTTTAATTCGACATTTCACCCATAGATAGATGGATAAACAAAGCGGGTGATTCAAGTCATAGAAGATATGCTTAGAGCGAGTATGCTTGGTTTTAGGGGATCATGGGATCAACACTTACCATTGATCGAGTTTGCACACAATAACAGTTTTCAGACAAGTATCGGCATGACACCTTACGAAGCTTTATATGGATGTCAATGTAGATCACTGATTAATTGGGAAGAGATCAGAGAAAAATTTATATTGGGTCCGAAAGTTATTGAGAGTAATGCCAAAGCTGTTCATTTGATTCATGAAAGAATCAAGACAACTCAGAGTAGATAGAAACGTTATGCCAATATAAAGATGACAAGCGTCGATTTTCAAGTTGGCGATCATGCGTTCGTTAAGATCTCACCAACGAAAGGTGTGATGCGCGTTAGAAAGCAGGGAAAGCTAAGCCCATGCTACATAGGACCTTTTAAAATTTTGGGCCGGGTTTGTGAAGTTGCATATAGAGTTGCTTTACCCCTGCAACTTAATCGGGTACACAATGTATTTCATGTATCGATGTTAAGGAAGTACTTGAAGGACCTTACACACATCTTTGATGATCAATCGATCAAAATTTATGAGGATTTGACTGTGAGAGAAGAGTCAGTTCAGATACTCGATCGAAAGAAACAAGTATTGCGCACAAAACATATTCCGTTAGTGCTTGTTAAGTGGCGGAATCATTCAGCAGAAGAGGCCACTTGGGAGCACGAAGCCGAGATCCGTGATCAATACCCTCATTTGTTTCAATGAGAGTCGAGAGAAATTTTGTAAATTTTAAAACTTCCTTGAGTTTATAAACTTGATGTTTTGATATGTAAATGTGGCTAGTTGGATCTATAAAGAATAATATATTTGAAAGTTAAGAAATTGCAATGAATTAGGAGTGAAAAACTCAAAATTTAGAGGTTCTAAACTGATCGATCGATTTGACAGAAAAGAGACACAGGCTTTGTCTATGAAAACCGATCGATCGATTTTGAAATCGATTGATCGAAATACACACTGATCGATCGAATTCATAAAAACAGAGAGCAAAATATGAACTGATAAAAATTGATGAAAATTGATCGATCGATAAGGAAACCGATCGATCGAAATGGAATCCAATCGATCGAAATTGAAACCGATCGATCGATATTATTAGGCGGCAAGGTTAATATGAAAACCAATCGATCAATTTTGAAAATTGATCGATCGAAATTATCGACCGGCATAGTTTAAAGTAAAACTGATCGATCGATCGATTTAAGCGATATATAAGGGAATCGGGTATTCCTGATTCAAAATTTTCAAAAAATTTTGGAGGTTTTCTTGGGGTTTTCTTTTGCTTGTTCTTGGAGATCATCCATTTGGATTTTCAACCATCTTTAATGCTTGATTCTTCAAGAGATTAAATCCTAATCTCTTAAAAAGTAAACCCTATTTTTTTGAGATTTTGAATTCAAGTTCAAGCATATTTTTTTAAGCCCAAATTTTTAGTTTGTTCTAGAAATCTAATGGCACCTAAAATAAGACAATCATCCAAACCTTCGGCGTCAAAGGACCCAGTACACGACTGGGTTCTTCGCAGCCACCACCACCACCACCACGAGAACGACTTAATGCGTGGTGGGCGGCTAAGGATTTTGAGACCGAATATATAATTAATCAAGGGCTTTTCCAAGAGCAGGATGTACAGGGTATAACACATTGGGCTCTTCATTACCTTACTAAGGCTGGGTTAGAGAGTCTACTCAAACCACTTCACGACTACTACTACCCCCGTTTGGTAAGGCTATTTTACCAAAATGTGTACATCGATGATAAACCAAACACCGTTTGTACTAAAATTGATGGTAGAGTGTATGAATTCACTCATGACCATGCTGCCGACGCACTAGTGTGCTATGTAGACTATGGTATCGGGATCGATTTAAGGGAGCCAAATCATAGATCGGTTGATTTTCACATTGTCATTAAGAAGATGACCCAAGGCAGGCAGGGGTCAAGTCAGGCAATTAAGAGAGTCGATTTTCCTAGTCACTTATGGATGTTGGATACGATTTTTAAATGCAACCTTTCCCCTATGAGACACAAGACCGAGAGGGTCGGGGTCTTACAGCAGACATTATTTTTTGCATTTTCGGGCTAGTGGTTTAGTGCCCCAAAAGTTATGTTTGGGGGCATGCAGTATTCCAGAGGAAAGATGCAGGAGGGGGGAGTGAAACCGGTAGATGATATTCCATAGGCTTGCCTTATATCCAATATGATTGAGGATTATGAGGGAGGTGAGGAGTATACTATTTCAGATGATGAGCCGAGATTGACCGATAATGTAAAACTCTACTCTCTCAAGGATTGGAATAAAACTTATAATCAGTTGAAGAAGAGACTACGGGCAAAAGAGCAAGTGTCACCTACACTCGATGCTCCTCAAGATCAAGAGCAACTTGAACATGCTGCACCAGATTAGGACCAGCTAGTAGCTGTAGCTCCACCTCTGCAGCGTTCTCTGATTCATGTGCCCCCACCACCTCAGTGTGCATCTACTGCTATGATTGATGATGTTCTCGCCCTCATCGCTGAGAACAATCATCAGTTGATCCGGCGTCTGGATTACCACGAGGCATTGATGGCTGAGACAATGTGCTTCATATACCCATTAGACTATCTCTAGAGTATGGCAGCGGCACGAGCCTATATTCCTAAGGCTTCTAGTTCTGGAGCAGGCATACATGACAACGAGGATGAGCAGTTGGGTGATACGCAGGATGAGCAGTCAGGTGATGCGGAGGATTGAGCAGAGATTGCAAGGATATTTTTTTGATTATACAAATGATGTTTTGAAATTGTGTGTATTTAATTCAGGGAAAATGTTATGTAAAATTTTAAACTACTGTGGCATGGTTGCCATCTTTGGATGGAATATATTTTAGATGTGTATCGTTATATAGATTTCACTTTGTCTATGGAGATTTTACATTTTGCATATGAATGACAGTTTATTTAGATTATATGCAATTGTGAATGGGTTTGCTTGCAGGGCATGGATATGTCTTGAACGTGTGTGATTAGATATGTGCATACATGTTTTGAATGCATGTGACTAGATGTGAGTGAATGGCTCTTGATCACATGTAACAAGATATGTGTGGCTAGTGTCTTCACTATGCGTGATTAGATTCGACTCTGTAATCTATTAAGTTGCGTCTTGTGATTGGATATCTTAGGTTCATTTTCAAGGAAGAAAATTCCTAAGGAGGGGAGAATGTGATGTCCCGAAATTTTTTTATTTTCTGAATAGTTAACCTTGGTATGTGTGCACGACAGGTCACACAACTAAGTATAAATTATTAGAGTGAGTTAAAATAACTCTTAAGTGAAAAAGAATGATTTGGTGATAATTTGAATCGTTGAATGAAGTGCCATACACCGAAGTATGGTTTACCAGCTTAACACCCTAAGAGAATTCATTTATTTTGTTTTGGTTGTTTGAGAATTTATTGAGAAGAGAGAGAAGGAAGGAGAGCCCTAAACTTGGTGTGTGTGTGTGCAAGATTTGAGTCTATGCGTGAAGTTCGGGGATTGAGGATCGAAGAGAATCCCCAAAATTTCAGCTCTAAAATCCTTTCTTGGGCGAGAGCACGTGGATCGAGGAATTGACCATTTAGAGGTGAGCAAAGATATGTGAAATTGTGATTTATAGTTATGTTAGACTTTAAGTATGATGTGAGAGGAAAATTAGAAGATTAGGAGTTCAATTTGAAGGAGAATGAGTTTGGGAACTTGAAACTCGTGTTTATGAGAAATCTGACAAAATCGATTGATCAAAATAAGTATTCGATCGATCGATTTTGCCAGAGTAAAAATGTAAAGGTTTCTGGAGAAATTGATCGATCGATTTCTGAAACCGATTGATCGGTTTGAACATTGATCGATCGATTTGTGAAAACAGTGAGCGTGTTAGGAGTTTCTGAAGAAACCAATCGATCGAAATGGAATTAGATCGATCGATTTGGTAACTGATCGATTGGATTTTGGTGCTAGAAGTATGTGAGTTTTTGAAGAAAATTGATCGATCGAAATGGAATTTGATTGATTGATTAGGAATCCGACCGATTGATTTGGGAACCAATAGATCGGATTGTGACATGAGAAATGTGTTGGCTTTCTGATTTGGAAACCGATCAATCGGTTTGAGAAATGATCGATCGATTTAGACAGATTCTGAAATTTTTTTGTTTTTAGTAAGGAGAATATGGGAGGTGAATTTGCGTGTTCTAGGTGTGAGCATGAGTGTGTGCGAGATAGCTAGCTTGGACCAAAGGAGTCATCATTATAGCTTCGCTATGAGGTAGGGAAAAACTCTGTAACATGTGCATTTGATTACAACTATCATGGATTTTTTGATGTGATGGATGTGTGTGTGAGTTATGAACTTTGTCAGTAATTACGCATGAATTTCATTTATGATTTTAAATATAAAAATTGTGTGTGTATGTGCACTTAGAGATGTTTATATGTGTGACATCAAAAAGATGTGTATAAGTGTGTGTGCAAGCTTTGAGATTTAAACTTTAAATCTAGTATAAATTACTACAATTCATGGTGATAAATTATTAGCTACTATAAGTGTGTGCCATACACCGAAGTATGGTTTACCAGCTTAACACCCTAAGAGAATTCATTTCTTTTGTCTTGGTTGTTTGAGAATTTATTGAGAAGAGAGAGAAGGAAGGAGAGCCCTAAACTTGGTGTGTGTGTGTGCAAGATTTGAGTCTATGCGTGAAGTTCGGGGATTGAGGATCGAAGAGAATCCCCAAAATTTCAGCTCTAAAATCCTTTCTTGGGTGAGAGCACGTGGATCGAGGAATCGACCATTTAGAGGTGAGCAAAGATATGTGAAATTGTGATTTATAGTTATGTTAGACTTTAAGTATGATGTGAGAGGAAAATTAGAAGATTAGGAGTTAAATTTGAAGGAGAATGAGTTTGGGAAGTTGAAACTCGTGTTTATGAGAAATCTGACAAAATCGATTGATCAAAATAAGTATTCGATCGATCGATTTTGCCAGAGTAAAAATGTAAAGGTTTCTGGAGAAATCGATCGATCGATTTCTGAAACCGATTGATCGGTTTGAACATTGATCGATCGATTTGTGAAAACAGTGAGCGTGTTAGGAGTTTCTGAAGAAACCAATCGATCGAAATGGAATTAGATCGATCGATTTGGTAACCGATCGATTAGGTTTTTGGTGCTAGAAGTATGTCAGTTTTTGAAGAAAATTGATCGATCAAAATGGAATTTGATCGATTGATTAGGAATCCGACCGATTGATTTGGGAACCAATAGATCGGATTGTGACATTAGAAATGTGTTGGCTTTCTGATTTGGAAACCGATCAATCGGTTTGAGAAATGATCGATCGATTTAGACAGATTCTAAAATTTTTTTGTTTTTAGTAAGGAGAATACGGGAGGTGAATTTGCATGTTCTAGGTGTGAGCATGAGTGTGTGCGAGATAGCTAGCTTGGACCAAAGGAGTCATCATTATAGCTTCGCTATGAGGTAGGAAAAAACTCTGTAACATGTGCGTTTGATTACAACTATCATGGATTTTTTGATGTGATGGATGTGTGTGTGAGTTATGAACTTTGTCAGTAATTACGCATGAATTTCATTTATGATTTTAAATATAAAAATTGTGTGTGTATGTGCACTTAGAGAGGTTTATATGTGTGACATCAAAAAGATGTGTATAAGTGTGCGTGCAAGCTTTGAGATTTAAACTTTAAATCTAGTATAAATTACTACAATTCATGGTGATAAATTATTAGTTACTATGAGTGTGTGCCATACACCGAAGTATGGTTTACCAGCTTAACACCCTAAGAGAATTCATTTCTTTTGTTTTGGTTGTTTGAGAATTTATTGAGAAGAGAGAGAAGGAAGGAGAGCCCTAAACTTGGTGTGTGTGTGTGCAAGATTTGAGTCTATGCGTGAAGTTCGGGGATTGAGGATCGAAGAGAATCCCCAAAATTTCAGCTCCAAAATCCTTTCTTGGGCGAGAGCACGTGGATCGAGGAATTAACCATTTAGAGGTGAGCAAAGATATGTGAAATTGTGATTTATAGTTATGTTAGACTTTAAGTATGATGTGAGAGGGAAATTAGAAGATTAGGAGTTAAATTTGAAGGAGAATGAGTTTGGGAAGTTGAAACTCGTGTTTATGAGAAATCTAACAAAATCGATTGATCAAAATAAGTATTCGATCGATCGATTTTGCCAGAGTAAAAATGTAAAGGTTTCTGGAGAAATCGATCGATCGATTTCTGAAACCGATTGATCGGTTTGAACATTGATCGATCGATTTGTGAAAACAGTGAGCGTGTTAGGAGTTTCTGAAGAAACCAATCGATCGAAATGGAATTAGATCGATCGATTTGGTAACCGATCGATTAGGTTTTTGGTGCCAGAAGTATGTGAGTTTTTGAAGAAAATTGATCGATCGAAATGGAATTTGATCGATTGATTAGGAATCCGACCGATTGATTTGGGAACCAATAGATCGGATTGTGACATGAGAAATGTGTTGGCTTTCTGATTGGGAAACCGATCAATCGGTTTGAGAAATGATCGATTGATTTAGACAGATTCTAAAATTTTTTTGTTTTTAGTAAGGAGAATACGGGAGGTGAATTTGCATGTTCTAGGTGTTTGCATGAGTGTGTGCGAGATAGCTAACTTGGACCAAAGGAGTCAGCATTATAGCTTCGCTATGAGGTAGGGAAAAACTCTGTAACATGTGCATTTGATTACAACTATCATGGATTTTTTGATGTGATGGATGTGTGTGTGAGTTATGAACTTTGTCAGTAATTACGCATGAATTTCATTTATGATTTTAAATATAAAAATTGTGTGTGTATGTGCACTTAGAGAGGTTTATATGTGTGACATCAAAAAGATGTGTATAAGTGTGTGTGCAAGCTTTGAGATTTAAACTTTAAATCTAGTATAAATTACTACAATTCATGGTGATAAATTATTAGTTACTATAAGTGTGTGCCATACACCGAAGTATGGTTTACCAGCTTAACACCCTAAGAGAATTCATTTCTTTTGTTTTGGTTGTTTGAGAATTTATTGAGAAGAGAGAGAAGGAAGGAGAGCCCTAAACTTGGTGTGTGTGTGTGCAAGATTTGAGTCTATGCGTGAAGTTCGGGGATTGAGGATCGAAGAGAATCCCCAAAATTTCAGCTCTAAAATCCTTTCTTGGGCGAGAGCACGTGGATCGAGGAATCGACCATTTAGAGGTGAGCAAAGATATGTGAAATTGTGATTTATAGTTATGTTAGACTTTAAGTATGATGTGAGAGGGAAATTAGAAGATTAGGAGTTAAATTTGAAGGAGAATGAGTTTGGGAAGTTGAAACTCGTGTTTATGAGAAATCTAACAAAATCGATTGATCAAAATAAGTATTCGATCGATCGATTTTGCCAGAGTAAAAATGTAAAGGTTTCTGGAGAAATCGATCGATCGATTTCTGAAACCGATTGATCGGTTTGAACATTGATCGATCGATTTGTGAAACGATGGCGTGTTAGGAGTTTCTGAAGAAACCAATCGATCGAAATGGAATTAGATCGATCAATTTGGTAACCGATCGATTAGGTTTTTGGTGCCAGAAGTATGTGAGTTTTTGAAGAAAATTGATCGATCGAAATGGAATTTGATCGATTGATTAGGAATCCGACCGATTGATTTGGGAACCAATAGATCGGATTGTGACATGAGAAATGTGTTGGCTTTCTGATTTGGAAACCGATCAATCGGTTTGAGAAATGATCGATCGATTTAGACAGATTCTAAATTTTTTTCGTTTTTAGTAAGGAGAATACGGGAGGTGAATTTGCGTGTTCTAGGTGTGAGCATGAGTGTGTGCGAGATCGGTAACTTGGACCAAAGGAGTCATCATTATAGCTTCGCTATGAGGTAGGGAAAAACTCTGTAACATGTGCGTTTGATTACAACTATCATGGATTTTTTGATGTGATGGATGTGTGTGTGAGTTATGAACTTTGTCAGTAATTACGCATGAATTTCATTTATGATTTTAAATATAAAAATTGTGTGTGTATGTGCACTTAGAGAGGTTTATATGTGTGACATCAAAAAGATGTGTATAAGTGTGTGTGCAAGCTTTGAGATTTAAACTTTAAATCTAGTATAAATTACTACAATTCATGGTGATAAATTATTAGTTATATTTCATACTTTGATTTAAGAATTAATGCGAAACGAACCTTTGTGCTCCGGTATGGTAGGATATTCATTTTTTGATTACCATTCTACTATGATACTTCGTTCGGCACAGGTCACCTCGTTCGAAGGGGCTTGAGCATTGTGTAAATAGTTCATTGAACGACGATGGTTAGGGTTCCCATTGGTATATGTGTGACTCCCGATGTTATATATATTTGGGATTGCATTTAAGTAATTGATTTAAGTTTCTTTGTTATAAGAGCAGTTTTGGAAACCATGATTGTCTGCTTTGACATATGCATCAAATATCCATTTTATGTCAATTTAAATAACTTTAAATTATGAATATTAGCAAGAATAGCATGTTTTGAATTATTTCATGAGATATATGTGCGATGTGAAGATGTGCATGTTAAATATGTTTTCCTATTGATCTTAGATTGTTAGCTCATCCCTCAACTATATGTCACAGGTACAAGAGTAGACGCGGGTAGTGAGGATATTGATCCTGAGGACCGAAAGTACATACTAGAGGAGGAGACTGAGCCCCTATGCAACCATGGGATTTTTTGACGATCTCGTTGCGACGATGCGCTCGCTAAATAAAATATTTAGAGTTGCCACTTGGAGCTTTTGGTGTCCCGAGAAACCTTGATAATTTTTATAAGCACCAAAGTGCCACAAATATGACTCTAAATTCGGTCTACGCTAAAGGCTCTTGGGTAGGGGCTTCGGTTATCCATCGGAAAGGTGTTAGGCACCCGATCAACCCGCTTGTAAGCGGTCTCTACTATGGCCGGGTCTATGTGGGGCTGGTTTATATAATATATATATATATATATATATATATATATATATATATATATATATATATATATATATATATATATAAGAAGCAAAATGAGCGGCACTTTCCTTTGCCCGAAGGCACACCGATCCTATTGAGCCTTCCCGCTTGCCGAAATTTGGGCAGCATAACAGCTCAATTCTAGGATAGAGGAAACGCAAAGAAGGTAGAGGAATAGAGGGGAGAGCCGGAGCTCTCGGGCCCTTGTAGCACCAATGTAGACCTTCGTATTGATGTGTCTTGGATGAGCTTTCGATAGCAAATGGGTTGAAGGATGAGTTTGAATCTCTCAGGCTTGGTAGCTAAGAGGTAAGAGAAGAAGGCTAGGGGCTAGTTCTAGCTATATCTCAAGGATTGATGGTGAAAAATGAGGCCTAAAGGATAAGCTAGGGTGCTGAAATTTTAATGGACAAATGCTAAATGGGGAGGAGAGGAATAACTAAAGCCTTTTCTCTCTTTTAAAATTTTTTCAAACTATTTGCAAGGATGGGTGCCTCTCTATTTATAAAAATAGAGAGGATTAGGGGGTACTTAAAAATTAATTAGGGTTAGTAATTAGGTAATAGGCAATCTATGATTTTTGGGATTTTCTAGAGCTTGGAGAAGAGGGATTTGGGTTTAATGGTAGATAGGGTGGTGACTTGAATGGCAAAGGGAGATAACCTAAGCTAATAGGGTCATTAGGGTCTTAAAAAAACACACCCCAGACTTTGAGATGGTCCACAAGTCAAACTCCAATGTCAAATTTGGCCATTTTTCAAAGGAAAACCAGGCCCAAACTATTGGAAGTTGAAGATCCGCAGGGGCCCAGCCCGGTTTTGCAATTTCATGCATAAATCTGCGATCTTTATTTTACCATAACTTTTAATGTATAATTCTGATTGAGACAATTTTTGGCTTGCTAGAAAGTTGGGGAAGTCCTCTTTCTAATGGTATTTATAAAAGGTTTGTATAAAATTTGGCATTGCTCTATTTAACTACTGCTAAGGAGGGTTCGAAACTAGCTCTATGGGTCCGATTTTGCAATTTTCTACACAAATTCGCGATCTTCATTTTACCATAACTTTTGATGTACTACTCCAAATTGGGTGATTCTTTATTCGTTAGAAAGATGAGAAACTCTACTTTCTAATGGTATATGCTTTAGATTGGGTAACTATCTATAAAAACTTGACACTCCTCTTTCTAACCGCTATTCAGGGAGATTTGAATCGTGCCCGAGAAGGGTTCTAATAGGTCTGAGAAGGCTATGGTTGATTCCTAAGGATTCGAGATGATTCTTAAGGATTTTGGGATAATTTCTAAGGGTTTAGAAAATAATTTTGAAAGCTTGGGGGTATGCCTTTCTCGAAGTATGTGTCGATCGGGCCTTGGGCCAAATTTAGGCATCTACAGATGCCCCTCTTTGGTATCCGATCACTAATGATCGAATACCAAAGAAAAGATACATTCGAGGAGGCCCAAGGCATTACTGACGAGTCTGCTATATTCAGAACAAACTTCAAACATTAGATAAGTAACATGGTGAGAAAACGAAAGCCCTGTATGCAAGGAAAAACGATCGTTTCTCAAGGCAATCGGTCTTCAGGCGCTTAGCGATATTACTGAGCATAATCGAGGTGGAACGAGTTGTGAAAGCCTAATATGCTAAAAAAAATATCCGCTTCTTGAGATGATTAAAGATGTTTAATGTTCAAAATTTATTCTGAATATAACAGCTCTGTAAGTGAGAGGGTGATAAATCATACGAGGCATTGATTGTCCATGGCGTGAGACAAATGCATGAATGTCCACGCCGTGAGACAAATGCATGAAGGTCCACGGCTTATGTCCAATCATATGAGGCATTGATTATCCTATTTGAACGGCCATAGGTGCCCCTGCGTGAAGCAGAGTTCGAGGTCTTTGGTCAAACCCAACGATCCTACGAATACCCAAACGCAAGGCGTACACTTTACAGGGATGCCATGCCAATACAGGTTTTAGGCCTATGAAAATAAGGGAAATGAACCCTTCTGCATGCATGTTTACACATAGTTGGATTGATGTGTAGTTTCATTTTTAACAGGTTGGTCTCAACCAACGATTGATCTTTTTCATAACGGAGTTATTTGGACCTCAAACCCCGTAGGGCGCACGCCCAGACTACCAGACCAAGAGTCCAGACCTCCGAAAATAGCTCGCAATGAATCTCAAGTTAGACACTCACATTCCTAAGAATCCAAAGACAGAGCACTCATTGCAAAGATTTACCAGTGGAGTCGACTCGATCGAAATATTGACTGTTTGACCGGGATTAACACCATTGCTCCTACTTTGAAGTAGGATCCAGAATCCAAGGCGTACCTTAGACTTAGGATGTTGCTATAGCATAGTGGTATTGCTGATAAAATATCAATATTTTACTGCATCGGAACACGCATGTGCGTCCAGTCATTTGAGGCGTAGACTGCCTTATTTAACTAGTCACGGGTGTCCTTGCTTGAAGCAGGGTTCGAGGTCTTTGGGTGAACCCATTGATCCCGAAGTTTATTTAGCACGACTATCCTAGCAGAGTGAATAGATGTCGCAACGCTTTTTAGGAGTGTGTGCTGTCTTTTCAAAGCATATTTTTTTTGTTATTTTATGTGGAACATTTTTTATCCTTTTTAGTGTTTATCATTCTATGTGATTTTTTTTAGATTTTGAGTTATTATTTTATGTGATTTTTTTTTGTGGATTTTAAGTTATCATTCCATGTGATTTTATTATTTTTAGGATTTTCTTTATTATTTTATGTGTTTTTTTTGTTTTTCAAAGTTATTATTTTATGTGAATTTTGGTTTTTTAAAACTATCATTTTATGCGATTTTTTTGGGTTTTTCAAAGCTATTATTTAGTGTGATTTTTTTTTTGGGTTTTTCAAAGCTATCATTTTATGTGATTTTTTTTGGGTTTTTCAAAGCTATCATTTTATGTGATTTTTTTTAGGTTTTTCAAAGCTATTATTTAGTGTTATTTTTTTGTCAATTTTCAAAACTATCATTTTATGTGATTTTTTTTGGGGTTTTTCAAAGCTATTATTTAGTGTGATTTTTTTGTCATTTTTCAAAGCCTTATATGCCCGAGACAGTCCAGATTCCCTCTCTTTTCTTTTTGACTTGGCCTTCTTGACTAATTCTTTTTCTCCTTACTTTCCCAAGGGCAGGTCCATCAACATATATTGAATTTTATATTCTTGAGAGACCTTTGTACGTCTATGGACCCGCTTTCCAACCCTCCCTTACATGGAGGGCCCGGAAGCAATTTACTCATTTCGTTGGGCTTGGGGCCCAATTTTCTTAAAAGTTGGCTTGAGAGCTTGAATGAGAGCGTGCTTGTTGAATTAGAGTGGCTTGGGCTATCATGTCTTCCCTTCTTTCTTGATGTTCCTCTATGGTGGGACCTACTTCATGCGGCAACCTCTTTTTGGGATACAAATGCGCATGTGTTCTGTTTTGGGAAGTGGGAGCTAACTCCAACCCTTGAGGAGCTATCCAATTTATCTGACTTGAAGCTTCACAGAGGCCTTGCAAGAGTCACGCCGAAGTCAGGCTACTCCAAATCTGTTGACCTTACCCTCGGTTTGAAGAAATTTCAGTACGAGAAAAGTCTCGTTGGGGGGCCCACAAGGTGTTCGATCAAATTCCTCAAAGAACTTTTCGGTGACGAAAGTCTTCGAAAATTGCCAGTTAGGAACATCTTCAACGTGAAAGCCTTTGCTCTCGGTCTCATCTCGGAAGTCCTTTTCTTTACTAGGGGAGAGAGCTTCTCTCTGGCTCTTTGCGATGTTTTGATCGAATTGGTAGATGGCCGATCAATGATGCATTTGATCCTTGCTAAACTGTGTCGATGTCTTGATGCGTTTGCTCTGAGCAAGGTGGAGAACCTCAGGGGATGCCCTTTACTGCTTCAAGTCTGGTTAGGTGAGCATCTCGCTATTTTGAGACCTGTGCCACACTTTTATATTACTCTAGGTGAGGCGGCTCGATGCTTTTCGGGTAGGTGTCACTTGCTTCCGCAGGGCGATTCATCAGCTTTGAAGCTTTGGTTGACCGATGCCGAGATGATATGGAGGCTTCCTTGGTTGGACTGGACCTTCCCAATAGTTCGTTCCAGAGACCATGAGGGCATCACCCTTCTAGGATTGACTGGCAGCACCTTCTATTTCCCATTTCGACTGTTGCATCAGTTCGACTGCTCTCAGCAGGTTCCTTACGAGGCAAAACCCCCTCTATGTGACTTGATCTTTTCTAGGGGGTCCTCCGAGGACGTGGATCAGATTGCTACCCTTTGGGAGATGTGTTAGTCGACGCTGATGTGTGATATGGAGTAGGGAGATTCAGTTCAGTCTTTCCTTGAGTATGAGGCTTGGCTATTGGCTGAGCAGCCCACTGCTGATCATCTGGATCGGCCGGAGAGTATTGACGTGGGAGGCCCCTGGCCGAAGAAGGAGACGGCGCTCCGAGCCCATATTGAGTTGTTGATTGATGAGAAGAGGGTCTTGCACGAGCTTTTAGCATAAGAGAAAGTTAGAGCAGGGATAGCGGAGAGCGAGGTCCTTCGTCTGAAAGGATCTGTGAGTGTTGCCCTTGGAGCTACTGATGCGCCTCGAAAGAGGTATAAGAGCTTGCATGGTCGTTGGTTGACCGAGCAAAATGTTTGGGAGGATGGTTTTCGCACTGAGATTAGTGCTTTGAAGCGCGAGCTGGGCCGTTGATTCCTTCTTGCACATATAACTTTTTGCATAGATTAGATACACAGAAAAAGGGCGTAAGAAATCCCTTTATAGATACACATATCTTTTTGATATACATATTTTCTTTATGTTTTATATTTTTTTTTTGTAAAAAAAAAGAAAGAAAGCTAGACATCACACCGGCTATTTTTGGGATGTGGTGTAAGCGGTGCATTTGTAAAAAAAGGAAAATTTATTATATTTACACAAACTTTTTTGTTCTTTTTGTTTTGTGTATTTTTTTGGGTGTGGTGTCTTAATCACTGGGTGAGATCTCGGGTCCTCTTTTGAGCATGGTTGAACCCCCTTTTTTTTAATGGTTGGGTCTGAGAGAGTTTCAACAATTTTACCAACACTGGAACGTCAATCCTCTTGGATTGAGTCGAACCTTTCTCCTTACCTTACGTTTGACGAAGTAGTTCCACAAAGGCAATTCTGGTCGGGGTTCGATTTGAACTAACATGAGCGACCCAATCGGACAAAGAGAGTAACAGGAGAGAGAACCAAGGTTTCAAATATTTCTTCATTCCTTTCCTCAAATAATTTTTCTTTTTAATCTCTTTTTACTCACAACGCCCAAGGCGAGTTTGTCGTGCTCGTTTTTGCCCTCTTTTTACCTATGGTGCCCTTTCAAGTTTTCACCACGTCCATAGGTTTAGCTCTCTTACCCCAAGCACCCTTTCGGGTTTTCACCTGGTCTGCACAAACTCGTTATTTTTACCCGTAGTGCCCTTTCGGGTTTTCACCACATCCATCTTGCTTTGAGCTTGCATTTTTATTTTATTTTTCTTTTTATTTTTCTTTCATTCTTTAGAAGCCACGACGTAGACGTCAATTTCGTCATAGCCAGCTAGATGGGATTCTGGTGTTGTCTCACAACTCGGCTCGTATTAACTTAACAGATATTATGACTGCTTGTGAACCTAAAAAGAGGGCTTTCTTCAGGGCGTAGCTTGGCCATGGGCTAGGTTAGGATTTGAAGGTATGCTGGGCTAAAAAGGTTTTCTTGATACGATTTTAGTTTTTTGCAACATACTTTCTTCCTTGGGGGATTTACTGTACACGCCCCATGATTTTTTGTTCTTTTTGGTTTATTTCAGGCAGTCTCTTTTTGAGATTTTGCTTTTCCAATTTTTTTGATTTTCTGATAATAATTTTACTTTCTCTCTTTTTTGTATATATACTCACTTTTTCTTTTTCGGGGAAGGGGTTTATTGAAAGAAAGGCCCATACTCAAATGGGGTAGCAAAAGATATCATCATTTTTAGGGATGATTTTTGGCTACTGTGCTTGGAATGATGGTCTTTTTTGGGCAGTTCTTAAGCAATTGCATATCTGTTTCACCAATACTTACCTTATCGGGATAGACTAAGCATAAAACCGTCGGACGTATCTAGCATTGATGGGCGCAGGAAGATGATCTCCGTCCATGGTGGCGAGACGGATGGCATATTCCGGCAGCACTTCTCGGACGGCATAAGACCCTTCCCAGTTCAGCTTGAACTTTCCTGTTGGGTTGGCGTGGAGGGATGGGAAGATCTTTTTCAACACGGTGTCTCCTATCTTCAAATCTCGACCGTGGACACGTTTATTATTAGCACGTGCAATTCGCCCCTGGTAAACTTGAGTATGACATAAGGCTAGGAGTCTTTTCTTGTCTAATAAGTTCAATTGGTCAAAGCAAAATCTCTCTCTCTCTGTTTCGGGTAAGCCTAATTCAATGAGGATTCTAAGTGAGGGTACTTCAACCTCTACCGGTAGGATAGCCTCGATTCCATATACCAGAGAGAATGGTGTTGCCCCTGTAGCGGTACAGATCGACATTTTGTAGGCCCATAAAGCAAATGGCAGCATTTCTCGGTAAGTGACGACCATCTTCTCTAGGATGCGGATGACTGTCTTGTTCGCAGCTTCCACGACTTCGTTTATTTGAGGCTGATAAGGTGACGAGCGATGGTGCTTGATCTTGTATTGCTCGCAGAAAGTTTGGATGTGTTTATTTACAAAGTTTGTGCCGTTGTCCGTGATGATATCCTTGGGTACTCCAAATCGGAACACAATATTACTCTTGAGAAACTTCTCGATGTGACTGGCTATGATGTTGGCATATGATGCCGCTTCTACCCACTTGGTAAAGTATTCAATGGCGACGAGGATGAATTGATGTCCGTTTGATGCTTTTGGATTAATCATTCTGACGACGTCAAGGCCCCATGTAGCAAATGGCCAAGGAGTGGTCATGCAGTGAAGATCGAAGGCAGGAGCGTGTATTAGACTGGAGTGTTCCTGACATTTGTAGCATTTCTGAACATGTTTATAGTGATCTGATTTCATAGTGGTCCAAAAGTATCCTTGTCGTAGAATTTTCTTGGCGAGCATATGACCGTTGACGCGGGCTCAACATACTCCCTCGTGGATCTCCTTCATAATATTGACCGCTTCACTTTTTGTAAGGCACCTGAGTAAGATACTATTATAGGAGCACTTGTAAAGGCATTCCCCATAAATGACGTAGCCTACTGCTAAATGTTGAATGGTTCGTCGATCCGTCTTAGACTACCCTAAGGGAAAGTTAGTGTCTCTAGGAAATTCTTGATGTCTGAGAACCAAGGTGGCTTAACATCAGGCTTTGTAGGTTCCTCAATCTGGAGGCATAAAGCCGGCTCATTTCTTTGTTCGATCATGATTGACTTCATCTCAGCACAAACCGGGATTTCTATCATTGATGCCAACGTCGCTAGTGTGTCGGCAAAGAGATTCCTTATCCGGGGGACATATGAGAATGTTACATCTTTGAAGCAAGCTATCAGATCCTCAAGGTGCTCATGGAAAGGGATCAGTTTCTCATCTTTCATCTTCCAATCTCCATTCGTCTAACATATGATCAACTGCAAATCGCCGAATACTCGGAGGTGAGTTATATTCAGATCGAGAGCCGCTTGCAAATCGGCGACACCAGCTTCGTACTTGGCCATGTTGTTCGTGCAAGGGAAGTTGAGTTTGATAGAGACTGGTACATGTGATCCTTTTGGTGATATTAGAATGGTGCCAACTCCCCGACCTTCGGCATTTGCTGCTTCGTCAAAGTGCATTACCCAAGATTCCTATGCTTCTTTAGTATCGTCTTCTGTCATGAACATGATGTCCTCATCAGGGAACTCGATTCTTAAAGGTTCATAATCTGACAAAGGATTGTCGACAAGATGATCGGCGAGTGCCTATCCCTTGATTGACTTTTGAGTGATATAGGTAATGTAAAACTCAGATAACAAAAGCTGCCATCATGCAGTCCGCCCAATGGGAGCCGACTTTTCGAATAAGTATTTCAACGGGTCCATTCAGGCCAAAAGTAGAATGGCTTGAGATAACAAGTAATGGCGGAGCCTCTGAGTAGCCCATATAAGAGCCAGACATGCTTTCTCCAGATGAGAATAGTGCATTTCATAATCAGTAAACTTCTTGCTCAGATAGAAGATGGCCTGCTCTCTTCTTCCCGTCTCGTCATGCTGCCCTAAGACGCATCCCATCGAAACTTCTGTCGTAGAGAGATACATCAAGAGTGGTCTCCCCGGCTCGGGTGGTACCAAAATAGGTGGGTTAAGGAGGTAGCTTTTGATTTTATCGAACGCTGCCTGACAATCGTCATTCCATTCAACGGGCGAGTTCTTCTGAAGTAGCTTGAAGATCGGCATGCAGATTAGAGTTAGTTGCGCAATGAACCGACTGATATATTGTATTCTGCCTAAGAACCCTCTAACCTCTTTCTCAGTAGATGATGATGGAATTTCTGTGATAGCTTTGACTTTGACTGGGTTGACCTTGATCCCTCTCCTGCTGACGATGAATCCTAATAATTTTCCGGACATAGCACCAAAAGCGCACTTCTCTGGATTCAGACGTAACCTGTACTTTCTCAGCCTCTCAAACAACTTTTAAAGGTTTACCAAGTGATTGCTTCGCTCTGGTGACTTGGTTATCATATCATCGACATACACCTTAATTTCTCTGTGCATCATGTCATGAAACAGTGCGATCATGGCTCTCTGGTACGTGGCACCGGCATTCTTCAGCCCAAATGGCATGACTCGATAGCAAAAGGTTCTCCAGGGGATAATGAATGTTGTCTTCTCACAATCAACCTCTGCCATCTTGATCTGATTGTATCGGGAGAATCCGTCCATAAAAGAAAGCATCCTGTGCTTAGTGGTATTATTGACCAAGATGTCGATGTGCGACAATGGGAAATCATCCTTCGGGCTCGCTTTATTCAAATTTCAAAAATCGATGCACATGCGGACCTTTCCATCTTTCTTTGGCACAGGCACAATATTGGCTAGCCACTGGGAGTATTTGGATATCATGAGAGGCCCCGCATCATACTGCTTGATGAACTCGTCCTTGACTTTCAGCATCCACTCAGGTAGGAGACGTCTCAACTTTTGCTTAATCGACTTCATATCAGGGTAGAGAGGCAACTTGTGCTCGACCAAATCGGTGTCAAGACCAAGCATGTCGTCGTACGACCAGGGAAAAATGTCTTGGTATGACCGAAGAAAATCGATCATGCTTTTTCTTTCTTTGGGAGACAGCAACGTTCAGATCTTGGTGATGCAGGGAATCTCCTTAGTTCCCAGATTAACGTCCTTGGTTTCCTCGACAATGGGGGTAGGGCCATACTCAAACTCAGTAAATCGGTCAAGGAGCTCATTGGGGAGCTCCTCCAGAGGGATGTCCTCGTTCAGACTCGTAACTCCTACCTCTTCTTGTATTTCTACAGGGAAGGGGCCAATTTTACGTGGGAGGGATATTTCAATTAAGACATCTTTTTATGAGATTTTATTTAGAATTTTAAATAACAATATTTCTGTGTTTTTTCAATGTTTTTGAGATTTTATATTTTTCCAATGTTCTTGAGATTTTGTATTTTTCCAATGTTTTTGAAATTTTATATTTTTCCAATGTTTTTGAGATTTTTGTTTTCTTCGGAGACGGACCCTTGGCAGCATGAGTCTGTGTATATATAAGGTATTGCCTGCCAAGGGCTTATCTCACTTTTTATAGGTTATTTTTTTTGGAAATTTTAGGCCACTCCCCGCTTTCAAGGTTTGGGATAAAGATGCCCAGTTGCGTACCTGAGAGACTGCTCCTTTACGTGTTTGGATGGAGGGTGCTGACTGATATGACTCTTCGGAGTCAACCTCCATCATGTTGATCCCCATTTTGTCTGAGATGATATTCTCAAATGTTAACACAATTTTGTGGTGATTTATCACAGGGGGGGTTTGTTCAGGTACGGATCGTCGTTCCTCAAAGAGGGATAACGTGGCCAAGTCTATTTCTAGGCTGGGAAGGGTAGTGTGGGGATTGGTGGGGTGAACTGGCACCGTAGGCTTGTGTGGGGTTAATCGAGTTTTCCCATTCTAGTCAATCTTTACAACCCCGACACTTATGAATGAATTTTTGATGAGTCCTGGGGCGGGGTTTCTCCTCTACGTGGATCCCCCTTGCTTTTACAGCTGCTGTCGCATGGGCTTTCTCCTTAGCCTCCCTTACTTCTTCTTCCGTGGGCTTGTAACCTAGCCCAAATCTGACTTTTTAGCCCCCTTTAGCTGTGATGGGCTCTTTTCTACCTTGCAATTTGGGCCCTAGCCATCTTCCTTTTTGATAGCCCCACTTTTGGAGCATGGCCATTGCCGCTATCATTTCCCCTCCGGTTCTTGGAATGATGCCCTCGATGGGCTCCGAGAGTATTATCGATAGCTCGTATTTGAAACTGTAGAGGTCGACGTCCTCAGCAGTGTGTGACACATCTAGCACATTGGGCTTCTCAATGCTGTTGGTGGCCTTTTCTTTCTCACTGTGCCCCTCACCAATGATTGTGATGATTTTATACCCAGATGCAAATTTAAGTTTCTGGTGTAATGTGGAGGGTATGGCTCCGACTTCATGTAGCCACGGGCTCCCTAATAGCAGATTAAACGAGGATTTGATGTCCATCACTTGAAACAATATGGAGAAGGTCATTGGCCCAATCAATCGCTCAAGGTCAACTTCTCCCATTATCTCTCTTCGTGTGTTATCGAAACCTCTAGCGCTAGTCCTCTTGGGTCTTAGCATGCAAGGATCTATCCCAATCTTAGTGGCATTTCTCAGTGGGCATATATTCAATGCGGACTCGTTATCGATTAGAACCATGGGGATAATCATATTTCCAGACTCAACGGTTATATTCAAAGATTTTGAGTGACTACCTCCTTCCTCAAGTAAATTGGCATAAGAAAATGAAATGACATTTGGAGCCATCACTTGACCAATTATTTGCCCGACTTCATCTGGGCTAACCTGAAGTGACACATGCGCATTCTTTAATGCCCCATTAATGCTAGGAAATGGAGTGGGGACGTCATCAACATATCCCATACAGTAATATGGGCATGCATTCTTCTCAGCTGAGTCTCTAATATATGTTCTCAACTCATTTTCTTGAAAGGATTCACTGCGCTATCTTTCTTCCCCTCTGGTTTGGCTGGTGCTACTGCTGGTGCTTTAGGCTACTTTGAGATCTTTTCGGATCGGGTAACAAAGTCCACTGCTGATCGGTGCTGAAATATGACTATATTTCACACCTTAAATCCTACATTTAGCTGTTCGATGAAAGCATCTGATGGTTGTTGTGAGGTTTTGATGTTTACAGGTGTTTCCGACCATTAGATCGTTCAAAAGCCTAAAAGAAGGAAATTAAAGGCTATGCAAGAGCTATGGACAAAAAGGTCCAAAGAAGCATTTAGATCCGAGAAGAGAATCAATATCCATCAAGAAAGGAGACTTTACAATGAAGAGTCAATCGATTGAGGAATCATTGTCAATCGATTGACAGATGAAATAAACTTCAACCCTGAAAATCAATCGATTGAGACATGAAAATCAATCGATTAACACATAAGGCAGAAGTGCCCTAAAGAAATTCGAACTCAAATTCAATCGATTGAGACTTCTGGCTCAATCGATTGAGGCAATTAGGTTTAGGTGTGCTCGGCCATTATAAAAAGGAAGCTAAAGCTTTGAATAGAGGACTCTCTATTTTTGGACTTGGTGTTGAGATCTTTTGAGACTTTTCTTTGGAGGAATTAGAACTAGATTTTATTATTTTGGAATTTTAGGGCTTTTCACTTTGGGGAACTTCTTTTCATCTTTTTAAGGTCTTCTTCTCTCCTTCTTCTAGGGGTTTGATCAGAGTAGATTGTACCTAGGATTTGCATTGTTTTCTTTTAAAGCATAGATTGTATTTAAGAGAGAGCATTGTAAACAAATATCTTTTAGAAGAAATAAAAAGAGGAATGACTTTGAATGAACAAGGAGATCATATACCAAAGATGAGCGGCTAAATCAGTATCTCGGGGAAGATGCGATCCCCAGATAAGTACCCATATTTATGATTAATACCATAGTCTAATTACTGTCATTGTGGAATCATTTTTGCTAAAAGTTTGTATTATTGAAAATATATTGAATGCTTGTTATGACCATTGATTGCGCGAATCAACGGCCGTAATCGCTAGATCTGGACCTGCAGGCTGATCTAGGCTGTAGAGCGATTATGTTTTTATTGTTTTGATCTACACATCATGAGATACGCTATGCTTCTTACATGACTCATACCGCAATGTTAGGCTGAGTCATTATTTTTAGATAGGGTATGCCGGATTGATGATCATACTTTATTTCAAATCATTTTTATGAATGAATGATGGTGTGAATGATGCTTTAATGAAACTATGGGTGTTAATGGTAAAAAAAAGGGGGTACAAATCTGGGGTAGCATATTTCTTGATCTCATTTAAATATTGTTCTTAGATTCATCGGTAATTAGTTATTTAGATTAATTTATTTTTCTTGCATTTAGAAAAAGTGATAAATTTTTGGTAAATTGAATCTGCCCCTTGGTACTTCCTTGGGGATGTTTTTAAATCCCTGAAAGAATTAATTAAAAATTCAGATTTCCCTGTGGGTTCGACACCCCTGTTCTTGCTATACTGCAATAGATCTTGTGCACTTGCAAGGGTTACACTTTAAATCGATCAAGTTTTTGGCGCCACAGATTTTGCGAAATTTTGATTAATTCGGATTAGGATTTTTTTGTGTTTTTAGCAGTCAATCGATTGAGAATTCTTCCTCAATCGATTGACTCTATTCTGTGGTGGAGAAACTATTTGTATAATCGATTGAGACCTTTTGTCAATCGATTGGCGTATCTTATATTTTATCAGCACTTCTGTGTCAATCGATTGACACTAACTTGTCAATCGATTGACACAAAAAAAAAAAAAAATCTTTAATTCTGAAAATTTGGAAGTTTGTGGATTTGAAATCTGAAATTTGGTGCTCAAAGGTTGATTTTTGATTTTCGAACTTAAATTTTTGCAATTAGAATTTTTGAAATTTAATTTCTAAATTAAATTTTGATTTTCTTGTGTGAATTTTGATTTTTGAATTTAAAAAAAAACTAATATTGAGATTTTTGATTTGCAATATCTTCTTTCCCTTATTTTTCTCTCTTAGGTAAGTTTTTGTAGGACTCTTTTAGGAAGTTTAGTTTTTTTTTTTAGGATACCTTCTTATTTTAGTTTTTGTAGGACTCTTTTAGGAAGTTTAGGTTTTTAGGACTTCTTATTTTAGTAGGATTCTTTTTCCTTATTTTCCTCTTTTAGATATTCTAGGATTTTCTAAAATTAGTTATTAATTTTTTTTTTAGGAAGTTTATAAATTTAGGATACCTTCCTTAGGAAATTTAGGAATCTTTTATTCTTTCCCTTATTTTTTTCTTTTAGATAAGATTCTGTAGGATTGCCATTAGATTTAAAATTTTAATCTTGAAATTTTAATTTTAATTTTTGAAATTCGAATTTAAAAAAAAAAAAAAAAAAAATTCGAAATTTAATTTAATTTAAATTTTTTTTTTTTTTTTTTTTTAATTTTAAAAATTAATTTATCTTGTTTTGCTTTTCTTTTCTTCTTATTTTGACCACTGTTCAGATTAGAACTCAATCGATTGAAGCTTCAGGTTCAATCGATTGAGACTGAAATATTCTCTGTTGTGATCTTTGCTTTTCTTTCAATCGATTGACATTCCTCTGTCAATCGATTGACAAAAATTCTGTGCTTGCCATTTCGGCTGAAATTCCAGTGTTGACTTGCTTTGACCTTTGAACCTCAATCGATTGAGAACAGTTCTTCAATCGATTGACTGATAAAGTCATTTCTGTGAAATTTTAAGTGTGCTTCTGTCAATCGATTGAGATCTTTGCTGCAATCGATTGAGCCTATTTTGTGGATTTGTTTTGGATTCTTCAATCCTCATGTTTGTGGCGTGGTGTACGAGCTTTACTCGTTCTCATCACCCACATCTGCTACCGTTTAATCTTGAGATCGAACGATCTTGTAGAGAGAATCGTAGAATTCAAAGGAATCAGTATCATCATACTGATACCATGGCTGATCAAAGGCAAGAAATGAATGGGAACAACCAGAATATCAATAATGGCAATAATGAAAATAATGGAAATGATGAGAATAACAATTACAATGAGGGCCCTAGAACACTCGAATATTATAATCATCCTGGTTTTTACGAGGATCAGGAATGTATAATGCATGATCCCATTCCAGGAAACCACTATGAATTCAAATCAGCGATGATCCAAATGCTACCAATTTTCCATGGGTTAGCAAATGAAAATCTGCACGTTCATCTAAATGAATTCACTGGGGTATGCAAAATGTTCAGAGTCCACAATGTCACTGATGAGATAGCTAAACTCCGACTCTTTCCTTTCTCTTTAAGGGATAAGGCAAAAACATGGTTTTATTCCTTAGAACCGCAATCTATTCAGAGTTGGGCAGAGCTACACCGTCAGTTTCTTAAAAAATATTTTCCCATGACCAAAGCCATTGAGTTGCGTCAGAAGATTCAATTCTTTTCCCAACAACCTACTGAAACATTCCATGAATGTTGGGAACGTTTTAAGGAATTGATTAAGAGTTGTCCAAATCATCAAGTTCCAAGGTGGCAACAGGTCCAAAGTTTTTATAATGGACTGATTCCTGAAG
The DNA here is from genome assembly GCA_021018995.1 of Chloranthus sessilifolius. Taxonomy (NCBI): domain Eukaryota; kingdom Viridiplantae; phylum Streptophyta; class Magnoliopsida; order Chloranthales; family Chloranthaceae; genus Chloranthus; species Chloranthus sessilifolius. The sequence goes on along the minus strand of CM037597.1, from coordinate 21,738,173 downwards.
AGAGACGCATGGTTGATGCATTGTGTGGTGGATCATGTGCCACAAAAGAAGCTAATGAATTGTGGGCATTGTTTGAGAAGTTATACCAAACTTCGATACAAAGAGAAACACTGGGGCGAACTAACTTGGATTTGGCACCTAAATCTCATGTGTTGACAAGAGATGGATTGTATGATGTCAAAAATAATACCTCTGATCTATCAACAAAGGTTGATATGTTGTCCAAGCAAATGAATATGTTGTTAGCTGCGACCAAGCAAGCTAAAGCTCCTGTCACCCCCACTGTGTGTTCAATTTGTGACCACCCAGGTCACATGGCTAATGAGTGCCCCACTACCTTGTCATTATTCCCTGATGAACCTACTCCTCAAGAGCAGGTGAATCTGACTCAATCTTATCAACGGCAGGGTAGAAACATATACTCCAATACCTATAACCTGGAATGAAAAAACCACCCCAACTTAGGATGGGGTGGTTCGAACCAAACTGGTCAGGTAAACCAGCAGTACAGAGCCAACACAATGGGTGGACAACCAAATTTTTGCCCACAACAGAATTCCACTTCCCAGCAGAATTCTAATTTCCAGCAGAACCCTCTTTATTACCATCCGAATTCTAATTACCGAAAAAATCAGAATTTTAATCAGAATTTTAATCAACCTCAGGCTACCGTTCCTAGAGATTTTGATTTGGAGGAAAAGGTGATGCGAAGCATGCAAGCTTTCCAACAGATGATGATAGATCAATTCAGTCAACTAACAAATCAGCTGAGTCAACGAGAGGAAGGTAGGCTCCCTAGCCAACCCGTCAACAATCCTCGAGGTCAAGCACCACCTGATGCAGGACCATCGAATAGTCAACAGTTGAAAGCTGTTACGGTGTTGAGAAGTGGAAGAGAAGTTGATAATCAAGTGGAAATGCCTGTGGAATCTGATCAGGAAAAGGAGGAAGCAAGAGAAGCAGCGAAAGAGAAAGAAAACAAATCAGAGAAAAGAACAGAGAAAGAGAAAAGAAAAGAGAAAGAGAAAGAGCAAAGAAGAGAGACGGGAAAAAAAAAATTAATCGAGGATGAGTCTCCCTCAACTGTCCAACTAGGACATGAATAAGAATAAAAAATGGAACCTGCACCTTATGTCCCAAGGGCACCATTCCCTCAATGCCTAACTCCTCCATCTAGAATGGGAAAGGGACCAGCAAAAATGGAAGAAATTTTCGAAACATTCAAGCAAGTAAAGATAAATCTTCCATTGCTTGAAACAATCAAACAAGTGCCTGAGTATGCAAAATTTTTCAAAGATTTATGCACTCGTAAGAGAAAGGCGCGTACTCATATTTCCAAGAAAGTGTTCCTGACTAATCAAGTCAGTTCAATATTACAATTGGAAACCCCACAGAAACTGAAAGACCCTGGAGTTCCAACTGTTCCATGTGTCATTGGTGGGCAACCAATTGGAAAAGCGTTATTGGATTTGGGAGCAAGTGTGAATCTAATCCCATACTCAATATACGAGAAACTCGGATTGGGTGAATTGCAACCCACGACGGTCACACTCCAACTGGCCGATAGGTCAGAAAGAAGACCTAGGGGAATTATCGATGATGTTTTGGTTAGAATAGACAAGTTTGTCTTTCCAGTGGACTTTGTTGTTTTAGACATGGAATCACCTGTTAAATCAATTAATCAAGTCCCCATCATCCTTGGACGTCCGTTTCTCGCCACTGCCAACGCTTGCATTAATTGTCGAACGGGAGTCATGGACGTTTCTTTTGGGAACATGAAGGTCAGATTGAACATATTTCATGCGATGAACCATTTCCCTAACGAGGATGAGGTCGAATGTTTTTACATCGATCAGATGGACGAAGTAGTGGATGAAGCATTACCATCAATGCTCACCAAAGAAGAATTCAAAACTGCTTTGTTGGCCATCTATGAAGAGAAAGGATCTGAAAGGAAGCAGTCAGAAGAGACAAGGTCGAGTTTATCGTCTCCAGATGATGACTTATGTGAAAATGTGACGAAGGTAGAGCCATTACTTATTGAGGTAAGGGATGCGCTGACTCCATCAATAGAGCAGCCATCAACTGTGGAATTGAAACCATTGCCTAAGTCCCTCAAATATGTTTTTTTGGGACCTCACGAAACACTTCCAGTGATAATTTCATCTACATTGACGGAAGAACAAGTGCATGACTTGTTGAAAGTGCTTCAAGATCACAAGCAGGCTATCGGATGGACCCTAGCTGATTTAAAAGGGATTGACCCATCAGTATGTATGCACAAAATACATATGGAAGATGAGAGTAAACCATCGAGAGAACCGCAGAGGCGACTTAATCCGAACATGCAAAAAGTCGTTTTAAAGGAAATCATTAAATTACTCGATGCTGGAATCATCTATCCGATTTCTGATAGTGAATGGGTTAGTCCAGTCCAAATTATCCTGAAAAATTCTGGAATCACTGTGAAAGAAACTGCGGAAGGAGAATTGTTGCCTACTCGTGAAACTACTGGGTAGCGTGTCTGCATTGATTATAGAAAATTGAACATAGCTACCAGAAAGGATCATTTTCTCCTTCCGTTCATCGATCAAATCCTCGAGAAGTTAGCAGGGCAAGAGTTTTATTGCTTTCTTGATGGTTATTCGGGATACAATCAAGTGCCCGTTTTTCCACCTGATCAAGAGAAAACGACATTCACATGCCCTTACAGTACTTTTGCATATCGAAGGATGCCGTTCGGCTTATGTAATGCACCTGCTACTTTCCAACGATGTATGTTGGCCATATTTTCAGATATGATTGACAAGTTCATCGAGGTGTTCATGGACGACTTCTCGGTTTTTGGGAAAACGTTTGGTTCTTGTTTGAATCACCTCGCACAAGTTTTACAACGTTGTGTAGATTCTAAACTTGTTCTTAGCTGGGAGAAGAGCCATTTCATGGTTCAACAAGGAATTGTGCTGGGGCATATTGTTTCCAAGAAAGGAATTGAAGTGGATAAGGCCAAAGTCGACCTAATTGCCAATTTGCCCCCACCAAAGAGTGTTCGACAAATTCGATCATTTTTGGGGCATGCTGGATTTTATAGGCGATTCATTAAGGATTTCAGCAAGGTGGCTAAACCTTTATGTACCTTGCTTGGTAAAGATGTACCTTTTGAATTTGATGAGCATTGCATGAAATCATTTCTGAAGCTGCGTGAACTCTTATCAAATGCACCAATAATCCAACCACCGGATTATTCTCTCCCATTCAAACTCATGTGTGATGCATCTGATTACGCTATCGGAGCTGTTTTAGGGCAAAGGGTGAACAAATTACCTCACGTAATTTATTATGCTAGTAAGACGTTGATTGATGCACAGCTTAACTACACCACCACTGAGAAAGAACTATTTGCTGCGGTGTATGCTCTGGATAAATTTCGTTCTTATCTGTTTGGATAAAAAATAGTGGTCTTTTCAGACCACTCTACATTGAAATATTTGTTGGCAAAGAAGGATGCCAAACCAAGATTGATCCGCTGGATTCTGCTACTTCAAGAGTTTAATTTCGAAATTAAGGATAAAAAGGGAGTCGAGAATGTTGTGGCGGATCACTTGTCTCGCATTTTGCTTGAAGAATCGTTTACACCTGAACCTATCCGGGACACTTTTTCGGATGAGAAATTAATGGAAATTGACGTGACCGCTACGAAAGTTCCTTGGTTTGCCAATATCGTGAATTATTTGGTCACTGACAAAATCCCTATTGAATGGGGAAAGAATGATAAGAACCTCTTTTTCTCCCAGATCAAATACTATTTTTGGGATGAACCACATTTGTTCAAGATCTGTTCAGATCAAATCATCAGGAGATGTGTACCAGCAGAAGAGCAACTAAGCGTTCTCAATTTCTGCCATGCTGGAGCCTGTGGAGACCATTTTGGAGGACAGAAGACTGCACAGAAAATTTTTCAAAGCGGATTCTACTGGCCCTCCATCTTTCGTGACGCTGCTCAATTTTGCAAAGAATGCCAAAGATGTTAGCAGCTTGGAAATATTTCATAACGAAATATGATGCCCCTTAACCCGATTTTAATTGTTAAAATTTTTGATGTTTGGGGGATTGACTTCATGGGTCCTTTTCCCCCATCTTTTGGGTATTCATACATTCTCGTAGCTGTTGACTACGTTTCCAAATGGATTGAAGCTGTGACAACCCGTTCAAATGGCCACAAAGTGGTGGTCAAATTTCTGAAGGAAAAAGTCTTTAATAGATTCGGGTTTCCACGAGCGATCATTAGTGATGGCGGTTCTCACTTCTGCAACTGCCATTTTGCTACTTTAATGAAGAAATACGGCGTCACCCATAAGGTTGCAAAGCCGTATCACCCGCAAACTAGTGGTCAGGTGGAAGTGTCGAACCGAGAGATTAAACGAATTTTAGAAAAGACGGTACGACCGGATAGAAGAGACTGGTCAAACCGGCTCTCTGACGCTCTGTGGGCCTATCACACCGCCTTCAAGACACCAATTGGAATGTCTTCGTTCAGAATTGTCTACGGCAAAGCATGTCATCTTCCTGTTGAATTAGAGCATAAGGCATTTTGGGCCATCAAAAGATTCAATTTCGACATGCAAGCCGCAGGATCAAATCGACGGCTACAGTTGAGTGAATTGGAAGAACTACGCTACGATGTGTATGAAAATTCGAAAATGTACAAAGAAAGATACAAGCAGCTTCATGATGAGTCAATTTCTCGAAAAGAGTTTCACATTGGGCAAAAGGTTTGGCTGTTTAATTCCAGACTAAAGCTTCACCCGGGAAAACTGAAATCTAGATGGGAAGGCCCGCATCAAGTTGTTTCCATTAGTATGCATGGTGCAATTGAGATCCGTAGTCTCAAGGACAATCGAGTTTTCAAAGTCAATGGGCAACGTCTCAAACCAATGTTTGAGCCAATCACCCAGTTTAAGATTGAGGCGATGCACCTCAGTGACCCAAATGATTGATCAATTAAAAGGTCGAGCTGGCGACACTTAAACTCAGCACTTCCTGGGAGGCAACCTAGTTTGTTTTATTTTCAGTTTCATCTTTCTTTTTGTCTTTATTTTTGTTTTTGTTCATATTCTGTGTTTTTCAATCGATTGACTGTGAACAGTCAATCGATTGACATGTACCTGTCAATCGATTGAGAATTTCAAACATCATCATCATTTTCCTCTTCTTGTGTCAATCGATTGAGAGGTATGTGTCAATCGATTGACACCATATAAAATTTTGTGCAGTCCTTGGGATTTGAAGCGCCAACCGACACATCTTGTCGGGGCAGCTAACTTTCCGAGCACGTTTGGCTCAATCGATTGAGGATGGTATCTCAATCGATTGAATTAATGGGATAATTAAAGCTCTCGTTTCCGAGGGCACCTAACCGGTGCACCTCTTCGAAAACAGGTTTCCTCAATCGATAGACCCATCAGTCTCAATCGATTGAAATTTATTGAGGAATTGTCATGAGCCACGTCTCCTCCACATCTGCTAGATGTCGCTCCAGCTTCACAACGTGGGCATCCCAACCATTCTCAATCGATTGAGGTTCAATTTATATAAGTGGCAGCCCCAACCCGTGGAGCCCTCATCCGACTTCAAAATACTCCATTTCAAGCCAATCATCTATATTCTCCTCGTACGCGATCGAATGGCAGCGCCTGGCCCACCACTCTTCCGTCAACCGCGTCCCGCCAACGATCCGATGCGCATCCCCAATGAGCACTATTTCGATCACCAGTTCCAAACGGAAAATTTCTACGATCTGGTCAAGTACCATCGCATCGCGGAATGCGTCCGCTCGATCGAATTCATTGAGGCCTTGCGATTGGAAATGTTGCTTGCTCCGCCACCGCCACTCGACTTGTCCAATCATGCTGTCATCAATCTTGATGATGAATTTTCTCTTGAAGTCCGCTCTATTTTCACGCACTCCACTGAGGCCGCTCCCGCCCCCTTTCTGCCTCTCTTAACAACACCTCCACCGCCACCTTTATCACCACCCCGTACATCAATACCACCTATTGGCGAAGTGGGAATCACTGCGGCGATGTGGCGCTACGCGTTTCCAAAACCGAGGGAAGACAGTTCTACCATGGGAGACTAGAGGATTAGAGTTTTCTGTTTTAGGGTCTAGTTTTCAGAGTCTTTCAGTTATATTTGCTTTTAACGTTTTAGTTTAGGTTTGATTTTGATTAATTCTAGGGTAGAATTTTAATTTTGCATTATTTGTCAGAGTTTTTATTTTTTATTTATATATATATATATATATTTGTTTAGGTAAATATTTGTGTTGTTCTTTGTGTTTACCTTTTCTTTCACTTGATCTAGTTCTTTTTGGCCCTCTAGTGCATTAAACAGGTTTGGGGGGGTCTCCCCTCCTATTTTCAACATCCTCACCAATGAGGACATTGGACAGTTCAGGTTTGGGGGGGGGTAAATTACTATAAAAAAAAAAAAAAAAAAGAGAAAAGAAAGACTGATTTTCGGACCTTATCAGTCAATCGATTGAGGTTGTGGTCTCAATCGATTGACTGCCAACCATAAAAAAATGCAATTGGGAATTGTCAATAATCAATCGATTGAGGAATCATTGTCCGATGACGTGAGAAGGCTAATGAAATTCGAATTTTTTTTTTCCCTTAAATTGTGAATGACTTGAATTTCTTTAAAAGTTTGTTATCACACCACGTTTGTTTTAATGAATGCTCATAAAGTTCAAAATTAAAATAGCGATATCCATGATCTATGCCTGAAAATTTGTACACCACCACGTGGCTCCAATTCAAAGTTTGAGAATAAAGTGTATGACTTGAAATTTTTAAATCACAAGAAAGGCTTCAACCCAGTGAGTTTCGAAACCTTATCTTCGTTCTTGATGAGTGTGGAAATAAATTCGGAGTATCTTTGAATTCCTGCTTCAATTGTTAACATCTCATTTACTTTTCTTTGATTTGTTTATTGTACGTGTGGTATACCATTACACTAGACATCAATGTGTATTAACTCAAAGCAGATAGGCATATTTTACCATAATGAAAGGAAAGGATCTAAGGCCATCTTTGGCTCGTTTTTGCTTAAAATGACCCACCTCATAAATGTATCATTCTAGTACCCCTTTGAGCCTATTGGAAAATTTACCTTTATACATTCTTCGATAAGCCACATTAACCGTTAACCCTTCACCATTTCTGAAAATTCAGCTTTACCCTTCTTATTTCTAAGAAATTAGGAACGATGGATGAAAATGAGTGAAAAGAGAGTACGTGGAGAGATACTGAGTTGTGGTGTTTACTAAGGGTGTATGGCAAAAATATAAAAGAAAAGGGGGGAGAAAAAGAAAAAGAGAAAGATAATTTAAAAAAAAAATAGTGAAAAATATGAGGTGTTTTAAGAAAAGGAAAACAAAGGAAAAGCAAATTGAAAAAAAAAAAAAAATTAAATAAAAAAAAAATAAAAATAGTGAGAAAGTAGAAAAGAAAAAAAAAAGAGAGATAGAGAAAATAGAAGTTTGTTTCTTTTCCAATTTCTCAGAAAATTTGAATCCAAATTCCCTTTCTTTCTTAAACCTTTACCCGAGCCCCATTACAACCTTAGAAAAGACCTTTTTGATCCAATCATGAGTGGTAAATGCCTTGTGGAGAGTAATTACACATTGTCTATGGTGTTTGATATATCCATGTTTAAAATACAAATATCTTTCTTAATGAGATCTTGGTTAAAACTCTTTGATACACCGTCTTTCGTATAAATTGTGAGATTTCTCTAAATTGCATTGTAACTCCATCTCACATGTGCGTGAAACATAAAATCCATTCATTAGGAGCGATTTCATTCTGAGTGTATATCCATGATAAGGATTGAGTCAAGACATGTGATCAAAAGATGCCTAGTTTAAGCTTCTTCTCAGGCAAAAGAATTTGAGCAGTGATGATTGCATAACATTAATGCATAAAGTATGAGCATTGAAAAACAATGGACTAACGTGAATGAGCATTAATAAAATAAGCATGGTTGGATGCATTTTAAACGATTTTCCAGGGGCATTTGACTGCTTAAGAGCATGGCTAAAAAAAAATAATTCTGAAATTCATAAGCTTTGAAGTTTGTAGGTACCTTCGCTGAAAACCTGCAGGAGACACAACTCCTCCACTAGGGATCACCTAGGGGTTTAAAGGCTTGTTGCATATGCTAAATGCAATCGTGTTCCCTATGAAAGTGGCGTTTAAATTTTTAGGAAGTTAGTTTTATTTGCGTTATATATTCTCTTTGCTCGAGGACTAGCAAAGTGTAGGTTTGAGGGTGTGATCGGTGCTTAAATATGACTATATTTCACACCTTAAATCTTACATTTAGCTGTTCGATGAAAGCATCTGATGGTTGTTGTGAGGTTTTGATATTTACAGGTGTTTCCGACCATTAGATCGTTCAAAAGCCTAAAAGAAGAAAATTAAAGGCTATGCAAGAGCTATGGACAAAAAGGTCCAAAGAAGCATTGAGATCCGAGAAGATAATCAATATCCATCAAGAAAGGAGACTTTACATTGAAGAGTCAATCGATTGAGGAATCATTGTCAATCGATTGACAGATGAAATAAACTTCAACCCTGAAAATCAATCGATTGAGACATGAAAATCAATCGATTGACACATAAGGCAGAAGTGCCCTAAAGAAATTTGAACTCAAATTCAATCGATTGAGACTTCTAGCTCAATCGATTGAGGCAATTAGGTTTAGGTGTGCTCGGCCATGATAAAAAGGAAGCTAAAGCTTTGAATAGAGGACTCTCTGTTTTTGGACTTGGTGTTGAGATCTTTTGAGACTTTTCTTTGGAGGAATTAGAACTAGATTTTATTATTTTAAAATTTTAGGGCTTTTCACTTTGGGGAACTTCTTTTCATCTTTTTAAGGTATTCTTCTCTCCTAGGGTTTGATCAGGGTAGATTGTACCTAGGATTTGCATTGTTTTCTTTTAAAGCATAGATTGTATTTAGGAGAGAGCATTGTAAACAAATATCTTTTGGAAGAAATAAAAAGAGGAATGACTTTGAATGAATAAGGAGATCATACACCAAAGATGAGCGGCTAAATCAGTAGATCGGGGAAGATGCGATCCCCAGATAAGTACCCATATTTATGATTAATACCATAGTCTAATTACTGTCATTGTGGAATCATTTTTGCTAAAAGTTTGTATTATTGAAAATATATTGAATGCTTGTTATGACCATTGATTGCGCGAATCAATGACCGTAATCGCTAGATCTGGACCTGCAGGCTGATCTAGGCTGTAGAGCGATTATGTTTTTATTATTTTGATCTACACATCATAAGATACGCTATGCTTTTTACATGACTCATACCGCAATGTTAGGCTGAGTCATTGTTTTAAGATAGGGTATGCCAGATTGATGATCATACTTTATTTCAAATCATTTTTATGAATGAATGATGGTGTGAATGATGCTTTAATGAAACTATGGGTGTTAATGGTAAAAAAAAGGGGGTACAAATCTGGGGTGGCATATTTCTTGATCTCATTTAAATATTGTTCTTAGATTCATCGGTAATTAGTTGTTTAGATTAATTTATTTTCTTGCATTTAGAAAAAGTGATAAATTTTTGGTAAATTGAATCTGCCCCTTGGTACTTCCTTGGGGATGTTTTTAAATCCCTGAAAGAATTAATTAAAAATTCAGATTTCCCTGTGGGTTCGACACCCTTGTTCTTGCCATACTGCAATAGATCTTGTGCACTTGCAAGGGTTACACTTTAAATCGATCAACTGCCCCTTCTCTGCGACTGCCAGTGTTGATATCCGTTTGTTCATAACCCAGTGGGACGTGATGAGGATCATAGGTTAGTGCTGAGATTTGAAATGGTATAGCCGCTGGTATCGGAGGCACTTGCACTGCGGGCTCAGGAGGTGTGGGCAAAATTTGATTTACCTCGGTGATAGCTGGTTGGGTAGCAAAATTGGGCCAGATGGGGGTGGTGAAGCTTGAGGGTGGTGGCACTAGGGGAAAAGGGGTAAGAGCAGGCCATTGGTAGATGATAGATGCTGGCGGGGGATTGGGGGCCTGATGAGCGGGGGTGGTGGTATATGGTTGGTATGCATTTATATGTACATAATTGACAGGGGTGGGCGATGAAAAATAAACCTTAAGATCTAAGGGTTCAGCTCGTGGTGTTGGGTTGGGAAAATAGTCTGATAAATTCATGGGTTCAATAACCCCAATATTCCTTTCTTCATAATTTCTCGGCAATAGTGCTATATAGCTCTCTCGATCACTGATGTAATATGATGGATCAAATTCAAATTCTTCCTTACATTCCTCTATCATCCTGATGGTGGGTCTGAGACCTGCTCCTCTAGAAGGATGTGGAGGTAACGGCACTTGATGGATGTTCGCATGCTTGTTTACTTGAGAAGGTGCATATGGAATGATTTTCTTGACATCTATCAAATCTTAGATCGCGTGCTTCAATGGGAAGCATCGATCAGTCGGGTGACCCGGACCCTGATGAAAATTACTGTGGGTATTAGGGTCATAGTTCTTTGATATCGGGTGAGGAGGAAGTTGCGGTTGACGAATAGTGACTAATCCATTTTCTATTAGTAAAGGCAAAAGTACACTTAGAGATTGACCCAGGAGTGGGAACACTCGATCATAGCGGGCTGTCCTTTCTTCCGGAGTCATCTACATTCCTTGCTTATTCCCTGCTCTCTGTATCTGCTCGGTTCTGATTGGCGTTGGCGGGGCTACTTGAAATTGGAATAGAGTTATATTGTTATTGGACCGGGTGTTGGCAATGTTCTGGACATCGGCCCCTGTTCTCTTATCATTCCTCTGTTTCAAAAATCTTCTAACCCCACTAGCTCCACTTGGTGCATTCTTGTTTAGGCGGCCTTCCCTGATGGAGTCCTCACAACAATTAGCATTCCTTACCAGATCAGCGAAGCTGGACTGCTGCTGGTACACTAAAAAGTCTGAGATTACTGGCAGGGTATTCTTGGAAATGATTTTGATTTGTTCATCATCAAGTATTCTGTTTCGAACCTGAGCTGCCAGTGTTGTCCAATGCCCTAAATAATCATTGAAGGTCTCATTTGGGTTCTGCTTCAACCAGGCCAAGTCTGACTTACACGACTCAATGTCTATGTTATAGACATATTATTCCTGAAACAAATGCGTCAAGTCTTTTCAAGTTTTTATCATAGATGGTTCCAAAGATGTGAACCACCTCAGGGCCGGACCAGCCAAACTCTTTTGAAAGACCTTTATTAGTAATCTCTCGTCCCCTCCATACTGGCACATGTCCCCACAATAGGACTTGAGGTGTGCTATGGGATTGCCTGTTCCATTGTACTTGTCAAAAGCCTACATTTTAAATTTTAGAGGCAAGGGGACCTCAGCAAACAAATATAAATCTATGAAGTTTGTGGCGTGGATTTCAGTACCACCCATTTTCAATAATTGCTTTTGGATTTTGTCTAACTGCTCTTTCAATTGTTTTGATTCCTTGATATGGGGGTCACTTTCTTAGCAGTCAGTTGGACTTCACTTTGGGATACCAGGGGGTGGACAATTATAGGAGGGGGGCTAAGGCTGGCCAATGCCCCAACATAGGCTCCACTGTTTCTAATCTTGTCTTCTTCATATTACTGGTCTATATAAGGTGCAATGAGGGCTGGATTCTTTTGCTGGTGTTGCGTGGACTGGATGGGAATGACATGGGTTGGGTGAGTCCATTGGGGATGAGGGAAGGTTTGTTGAATGATGGGATGAATTAGATTTTGGAGTGGGGTATGGTGAGGCCATTAGGCTTGTGGAAAGGTTTGAAACTGACTTTGGGATGTTGGGATATGGGTGAATTGGGGCTGATGTAAGGCATGGGTTTGAGCTGGGTATGAGGGTTGTGAATGGGTGAAATTTTGGAGGAATTGTGAAGGTATGGGTGTGAGGTTCCAAGGGATGAGTTAGATTTTGGATCCTTGTTTTGAGTATATGAATTTCTTGATTCATTTGTTGTTTAAATTTATTAAATTCATCTTTTAATGATTTAGTAAATTCTTTGGATAAATTTGGTTTATGACTAGTACCCTTAAGGCGATTGAATAATTCTTTGATTGAGTAAGGATTTTCAATGATTAAATCCTTTTTATTTTCCTTTTTAGCTATGATATACAGGCTTCAATTAATTTGGATTTCATGATAGAATCTTCAATCTTATCAACTAAATCTAACAAAGATTGTTGACTGTCACTAAGGACATTGATACTGAGATTATTCATAGCAGCAAATGTCTGCCAAGTGTCATTGGATGGATTAATAGGTTGGCAATTGCAACCTGGATTTTGATTTTCTTTCGAGGAAGAAATAGATGTAGGACTATTTGTTTCATCAGTCTCAGAGTCTTCTGTATGAGAAGGAATGTCATCAATTAAGAGTTTGGATAGGGTTAATTTTAGCCCTTCATCATTTATCTGATTTAATTTTTGTTGAAGAGTACATCAATTGGCATAATGGCCAAATCTATGACATTTATAGTATTTAATTTCTTTTTTAGAATGATTTGATTGTTTTTCTCAAAATTGTCGAGAAGAGGAAGGATGATTGTTTCCTTTGGAAGATTGTTTTTTCTTTCTAAATGATTTATAATTTGGTGAGGATTCTTTGAATCTTTTATCTTTCCTTTTTGGAGGAAAATTAATTTGTATCATAAGCAAATTGATCACAGAATTCCCCTAATTCTTTGCGACCAGTAAGCTGTTGTTGTTTTAATTGTTGGTGTAATTTAAGATCATTACACAGGGTAAGGCCTTCGCTAATGATTACACTGATTAATTGACCATAAGTATATTGATTATAATCAATACTTTGCCCTTCAAGATTTCTGATTTTGTTTCTAACTTTTTCAGCAAATAAGTTGGGAAGGCCATCAATGAACTTAGCTTTCCAATATTTATTGTTAGCATCTGTTCGTTGCATGACCTTAGTTAGAAAGACATCCTTGTACCATCTAAAATGAGTTAAGGATGGACATCTTAAATTTTGAAGAAGTTCTCTTCTTCGTTCTTGTTGATGTTTCCAAGAACCAATAAAATGTAATATTATACTTTGAGTTAAAGTATAAACAGAATCTTTATAGGTCTTAAGTTGACCAGTATTTTCGTTCTTTACTTGTTTGGTTGAGTTGAGAATTTCATCTCTTTGGTATTGGGTGAGCAAATTATCCCACCATCCTTTAAGGATACCAGAAAAGCCAGTAATGATTAACCTAGCAATTTGGTGATCCTGATTATTACTTTGTTTGAGAATAGTGCTGTACATAAACATTTTATGTACAACTCCAAAGATTGCATATTCAGATTTACCATCAATGTTCCATTCATAAATGGATCTATGATCGTAAGAGTTTTGAACATTCATATAATCTTCTTTACAAAGAAGATCTTGTGGAGTTGGTTTATTATAATAATATCTAGAATAAATATCCCATTTATTTTGAGATGGTCTAGAATATTGAATTTTATTAAATTCCATATCATTTTGTAAGGATTCAAAATTAGTTTGAAGGTTGGCAAGATTATATGATTATCATCATCAGTTAATATATTGATTTGTAAGGGATTTTTCTTATCTTTTAAAGATAAATTGTGTAACCGATAGATTAATTTATCGATGAATTCATCTTGTTTGATTTGTTGTGATTTTGAAGAAAGGTTTATTTCTGTATTTGATTGTTCGAGATGAAGAAAATGAGGTTCTTTAGGAAAAGAAATCATTTCTTCGATTCTATTTAATTGTTGTCCAATTGTTTGAAGATTAATATTGGTGAAGTTATTTTGTTTATATAGTTTGGATAAATCTAGTTTGGTAGGATGGGAGATGATGGCTCAACAGGTCTAATTAAAGCTATAGCGTCAATTGTTATAGATGAATGAGGTTGGATAAGTTTTAAGGCTTTAGTAGGAGGATGAACATATTGAATGATTGTTCCATCCATCTTTTGCCAGGCCTTTTGCACATCTGCAAGGAGATGGATTCTTCTTTCTTCTTGGTTCATTTCCATGTATTGTGTTGATTTGAACTATTTGACAAAATGTATGATTTGATAAGAGGATTCTATGTATTGATAGAATTTTTCTTTGAATTCTTGTAATTTTTCATGGGAAATTTTTTGAAAATACCAGTCACAAAATGATTTATATTGTTCTTACTGAAATTCAGCATTGACTTCTGTTCAATTGATGACAAAGTCTTTTGGTTTTGTCATATGGATGACTTTTGGTTTTAATAATAGTTTAAGACCTTCTTGGTCTTTATTATGACTGCGAGATTGCTCAGTCATATTGATTGACATGTTAGTGGGCAAATGTAATATCTCGAAAATTTGTGTTGAACAGTGACCTCGAGATTCGTGCCCGATTGGTCATAGGTTTGACCATGTAGGAGTTCACTATTTGACTCAAGAAGTGATGAACGGATGTGATGTGAATATGATGTAAGTGTGTGGAGTGTAATATGAATCTGGAGTCACATACACCTGTCTTGGGTATATGTGCTTAACACTAAGACAAGGGGGATATAAGTGTTTAATAACCCTAAATTCATTGTTTTGGGTTATTGAAGAGAGTTAAGAAGAGAGAGAGAGAAAGAAGTAAAGAGGGTTGTTGAACAAGGAGTAAATGCAAGCTAAGGGAGGGGGATTCGAGTAATAAACGCCAAATTCAATGCGAGGAATCCTTTGAAGCCAAAGCTGGAACCCTAGCCATTCCAACCTTGAGATCCAATCAAATTGAAATTTGATTAAGGTAAAATTTTGGTGAATTAAATGCATAGATCATAGAGGTTTAATTGTAGTAAAAAATACTTAAAATCATAGGATAAAAACTTAGAAAAAGAAAGAGAAATTGGTTTGAGAAGGATTTGGGAGATCAGCCCGAGAGGGGGCTGAATCTGACCAAATCGATTAATCAAAATTGGAGTTCGATTAATCGATTTCGGTCTGGAAGTTGAAAAGTCAAGTAAGCCCGATTTCGAATAATCGAATTGGATTTCGATTAATCGATTTGGATTTCGATTAGTCGATTTGGAAATCGACTAATCGACTGAGTACCTCCAGTGGCTGGAGAAACAAGACCTGGGGAAATTGACTAATCGACTTGAGAAATCGATTAATCGATTTTGGATTTCAATTAATCGATTTGGGATCGACTAATCGTTTTCGGACTTCGACTACTCGATTTAAGAATCGACCATGCTATGCCAGGAATTTCGATTAATCGATTTTGGAAAATGATTAATCGATTTTGGGAATCGATTAATCGATTTGGGTTTCGATTAATCGATTTTGGGAATCGATTAATCGATTTTGGCAGACTCAGTTGACTTTTAAATTTTTCTTTAAGATTGAGGGAGGGTCTAGGACCTTCTTTATTACATCTTTAGTGATGGATTGTATGTGTTATGTTGTACCATAGGTGGTATGTGTGAGCATGAGCACAAGGAGCTGCGTGGGACCTTGATGCTTGGAATTTCAAAAACTTGAGGTAGGGAACACCTTGAACATGTACCTTAATTTGCAAGAACATGTATGTAGTGATATGTAAGTTAAATCGAAAATTATTTTAGTTAAGTAAAGTTTTGTGAAAAGGGTGCGTGTATGACATCAACAGTGTAACTAAGAATAAGACATCCCCAGAGGATGAGAAAGTAACAAGACAACAAGATGATAAGAGTAATTGGATACATCCTAGGGATGTAGACAAGATTGAGTAACATTCGATAAGGCCTAACTGATATAAGATAGCACACTTACACGGTAAACAACTATATGTAAAGCACCTGTTATTTTTATTATTTGAGGTTTGACCAGGATACCCCACCGACGTGGTGGGATACCCATGACTGACGCGGCAGGACATCCGTGACCGATACGGCGGCGAAATCATAAGCCTGTACGGAGGTTTATCCGTACATAGTAAGCACATCCTAGGGATGTTGAGATAAGATTGAACCTCGCCGCCGATTCTCAGGGAAAAGGGGCTTGGGTAGTTTTGTATTCCCAGGAAATACGTATAACAACTGTCTATTTAGACGACGATGAAGGGTATCTCATCGGAGCTCAATGCTATATTGCTCGGGGATTACTTAAGTTGAAGATTTAAGTTTTGCTTTAGGCCTTTTCAATGTCATTCATGATCTAGTAAAAGAGATATGAAAACTGTAAATTGTTATTAAAAAGTAAATGTACTTTACCATCTTTTCAAATTGTTTTCTCAGTAATTGCATAGATCCAGCATGCTTAAAATATCATGGAATATATGTGAGGTTTTAACTTATATGTTCACTGTGTTTGTTCCCTATTGAGCTAGGATGTAGCTCACCCTTTAGACTATACGTCGCAGGTCCAGTACTAGCAGCAGCAGAGGTTTCGGGTGACGTGGATCCTGGTGAGTTGGACCACACGCCCTTGGACGAGTTGGAGCCACCTCCAGAGGACTTCTTCTAGAGGACTCTGCTGTGCATTTTGAGAGAGTTGTCTTGTGAGCTTATTAGGTACGGCTTGGTATGTCAAGCCTTTATTTTTGTTTAAATAATGTAATTAAATTGAGATAATTCTTTTGGGCGAACCATCAGTGATGATCAGTTATCATCGATGGTTCAGATTGGTTCTTCACTCATGCAGGGGCATGAGGGTAGAACTGTCTTTTGAGAAATGTTTAAAGTCATGATGTTTCCGCATTGTTATATCATCTGCTTCTTTTGGTTATAAATTGCTTGATGTACCGATGTTCCGTGCTTAGCCAAGGGGCACGGTCTGGAGGATCGTGCTGATGGCACGGGTTTCGGAGTGCCGAAATCCGGGCTGTCACAGCAAATTAGCCCATTCTTGGCTATTTAAGATGTTAAAAGCGATTGAAGGATTTGTCCATTGGTGGATAGTTGCAGAACCAAATATAGACATTTACAAAAATTTAAAAGTCTTTTTTTTTTTTTTTAGTTTAAAAACTAAAAATGAAAGAGAGTGTAAAGAGTTGGTGTAGGTATCAATATGAGTGTAATTGCATATGTGAATAGTGAAGTCAGAATAGTAATACTAGAGTGAATAGTGACCCAAAATACTATTCATTTGTATAGTAACTACAATTCATCTTCTTCCAAAAATACTCAAAAACTGCTAATCATCTTCTTTTCTAAATTCTTCTAAAATACTACTAGTCATTTTCCTTCCTAAATCCTTAAGAACAAACAAATAGTGGGATCTGACAAGATTACTACCAAAAAGTGTTTTTCAAATCTGCGTCCATCAACGATTTGCGGAAGAACCCCGACATCAGAAAACTCCATAAATAGTAACGTGAGAATCAGATTGATAACGCCTCACATTTAGTAACAGTAAGATCCTCCTATTAACGCTAGAAAACTCCTCGTAGTAACAGTAAGATCCTCCTATTTATCATATTAAGAATTAAGAAAAGTCCATAAATAGTAACATAAGAATCATGTAGAAAAGTCAATGAATAGTAACATGAGAATCAGAGAAGACGATGTATAGCGGATTGAAAATTGGACACTGTTTCCTACTCTTCCGACGTTTCCTACCTCCCATATGGAATTACCATAAGTTTAGTCGGACATGACTTTGATACCAAATTAATTGATAAAAAAGAGAATCAGAGAAGAATTAAGAAAACTGGTATGAGTCTGCATAGTGATGTGACTACCCGTTAGAGAAAAAGGGCTAAAATGAATTTTTGTATCACAGTGATGTGACTACCTGTTACTTTTTAGAAGATGACACGTCAATAATTAAGAAAAGAGTGAGCTAGAAACTATTTATTGGTCAATATTTTGACACGTTCGAAGAAAAGATCTCTTGTATAAACTCATACAAAAAATTTTAATACACGAAAGTCACTAACCACTAGATAAGATTTGAACAGTTAAAGATAAATGTTGTATATATTTCATATATACGTGTTTCATAAGGTATAGTTTTTTTTATTATCACTCAAAAGTTACTCCAGTCGAAAGACGCTCTTTTTTCTATTTTGCACTTTTACAGGATAATATTTAAATAGGTTACGGGTTTTTTTAACCAAGTTTTCTATATACACAACTCATGGTTCCACCGTTAACATCATTGACTATGTTGAATCTCACGATTGGTATTATTATTATTCAACCCAATATTTCATAAAAGATATATTGAAATTACTAGAGGTAATAATTTTGATTCCACATAAAAAAAAACGTTCTTCAAAGTAACTCAAGAACTCTTATGATCATACATCATGATCATAGACAATTTGGTAATTTATGAGTTGTATAATCAAATCTAGCCGTCTGATAAGTAAGGAATATTGGGACGAGAAATGATCTTTATAACCATCAGTTGCGCATAGATTGAATCTACAGTTGCAAAAACCAATATCCTTTAAATATTTTTAAATTTTTATCTTTGCATTTTGGTGATTTAATGGGTTTTGACATGATTAAATCTAAACACGTGTGTTTAGATTCCTTATCCATTAACTTGGCTCTGATACCAAAAACAGAGTGAAGGGAAAGCGTAGTAATGGAAAAAAGAAGCACACAGAAAGAAAACTTTTTATTGCATATACAAACTTAATGAGATAAGGAATCTAAACACTATATTACTATTATGTAGTACATAAACAAATATAAACAAAGGCAAGGGGAAGCTTACCAATATGGGGCTTCTCCGATACAAACTTAAGAAAGAAGAAAAAAGTAGCTAAAGAAAGAAAAGAGAAAATTTCTCGGTAAATTACTTGGTGCTTGGACAGGTTCCAAGGTACCATATTTATACATAATTTCGGACTCAAAATTAGTTGAAGTTCGTGAGTGGAGGGACACGTGTGCTGAATTTAGTGGATGCAGTCGCTTCGTCCCAAAGTAATACTGTATGACGTCAGGATATGCGTCATAGATGAATTATTGGCGAATGTCGTCATTGCTTGCGTCTTTGCATTATTGGTGACAGCTGGATAAGACTGTGCTTTGTATTGCGTGGTAACTTCATTGCTTTTGTCATCGACTTTGATGATTGCTGCCAGTTGTTAGGCAACTGTTGGCAGGAATCGGGACCTTGCCAATTATGACTATTCTTGAATGTGGCAGACAATAGTCTATCCAAAGAGGTCCATTAGGGTTCTAATCGGTTATTCAGATTATGGTAATAGATGGAGTCTTCTGATGCAGGACTAACTGGTTCTGGTATGCCTCAAAATTTGCCTCAAAATATTCTGATGAGATTTTAGACAAAACTCAATTACAAAGATTTTTGGGTAGTCTCAATTATATTGCTGACTTTATCCATCATCTTGCTCAGGCTGCAAAATTATTACATTCAAGATTGAAGAAGAATTCATCCCATGGACGGATGATCATACTAAGGTTGTGAGACAAATTAAGGCTCGAATCAAACAAATTCCTTGGCTCTCTTTGGCAAATCCTCTTTGGTCCAAAATTGTTGAGACTGATGCCTCCAACATTGGCTATGGAGGAATCTTAAAACAAATAAATCCTTCCAATCAGAAAGAAGAATTAATCAGATATACTTCTGGTATTTGGAAAGATGCCGAAACAAACATTTGATGAGTTTTGACATTTTGGTGATTTGATAGGTTTTGGTATCAGAGCAATAAGTCCCGTATGATGCAAGCCCTGATGTCATACAGCAATTACTTTGGGACGAAGCGATTGCATTCAATATATTCAGCACACGTGTCCCTCCACTCACAGACTTCAACTATTTTCAAGTCCACAATTGTGTATAAATGCGGTAGCTTGGGACTTGTCCAAGCACCGAGTAATTTACCGAGCAATTTTCTCTTTTCTTTCTTTAGCTACTTTTTTCTTCTTTCTTAAGTTTGTATTGGAGAAGCTCCATATCGGTAAGCTTCCCCTTGCCTTTGTTTATATTTATTTATGTACTACATAGCAGTAGTATAGCGTTTAGATTCCTTATCCCATTAAGTTTGCATATGTAATAAAAAGTTTTCTTTTCGTGTGCTTCTCTTTTCCGTTACTACGCTTTCCCCTCACTCTATTGTTGGTATCAGAGCCGTGTTCGCTAAAGAAAGACCAAATGACATAACATTCCATTCAAAATGTCCAAATGGGACAGTAAAGGCAGTTTTGTACTTGTTGGCCTCTACCACTAGAGGCCGATAGGTACAAAACTGCCTTTACTGTCCCATTTGGACATTTTGAATGAAATGTTATGCCATTACTGTAATAGCCCGAAAAATCACGCTAAACTATGACCTCGGGATCCGTGCCCGATCGGTCATAGGTTTGACCAATTAGGAGTTCGATAGTTAGCATAGAGTGTGATGAGTGAATGTGATGTGATGGTTTGTGTAGCAATGTGGTGTGTGTTGAAAATCTAAAGTCACATACACCTATTGGGGTGCATGTGCTCAACACACAAGCTAGGGGGGGAGATAAAAGGGTTTAATAGCCCTAAAATCAAAAGTTTTGGTTGTTGAGAGAGAAGTAAAGAAGAGAGAGAGAGGAGTAAAGAGAGTGATTAATACAAGGAGTAAATGTTAGTTGAGGAAGGGAGATTCGAGCAATAAACGTCGGATTCGACGCGAGGGGGGGATCCGCTAGAAGCAAAGCTGGAACCCTAGCCTTCCAACTACTTGATTTGAAATCAATTTGAGATTGATTCAAGGTAAACTTTTGTGAATGAAATGCATAGATTATAGAGGTTAGATTGTAGTTGAAAATGGTGTAAATCATAGGTAGATGGTTTAGAAAAGTAGAGGAAAAAGTGTGGAAAAAGATTGAGAAGAACAGCCAAAAGGGGGCTGAATCTGACAATTTCGATTAATCGAAATTGGGTTTTGATTAATCAAAATTGGCCAGGAAGTTGAAAAGTTAGTGGACCCCGATTTTGATTAATCGAATTGGAGTTCGATTAATCAACTTTGGACTTCGATTAATCGATTTGGGTATCGATTAATCGACTGGGAACCTCCAGTGGACCCCAGGGGCTGGAGGATATGACTTGTAGAAAATCGACTAATCGAAATGGGATTTCGATTAATCGATTTTAATTTTCGATTAATCGATTTGGGATCGATTAATCGATTTTAGGAACTCGATTACTCGAATTGAGAATCGACTTGGCTAAACAGAGAATTTCGATTAATCGAATTAGGATTTGATTAATCGAATGAAAATTTCGATTAATCGATTTTAGAATCGATTAATCGATATTGACTTTCGATTAATCGATTTTGGAAATCGATTAATCGAATCAAATTCGATTAATCGATTTTGGAGTTCGATTAATCGACTGAGATAAATTATGTTGACTTTTGAGTTTGACTTTAAGATTCTTGGAGGGTCTTGGACCTTCTTTATTGCATCCTTAGTGATGTGTTTCACCTGTTATGTGGTACCATAGGTGGTACGTGTGAGCTAGTGCACAAGGAGCCACGTGGGACCTTGATGCATTGATCAAATGAAGACTTGAGGTAGGGAACACCTCGAACATGTACTTTATATTACAAGAGCATGTATGTAGTGATATAGAACTCAATTCAGATGTTTTATTTCTTAAGAATTGTGAAAAGTGTGTGTGTGTGACATCCATAAGAGTAATCATAATGAGCCATCCCCAGGGGATGAAGAAGTAAAGAGACAAGAGCATCAGGTGTGATGCAAGTAAATGGATACATCCCAGGGATGCATCCAAGATTGAATTATATCTGATAGGGCCTAACTGATATAAGATAGCACACTTACACGGTGAATAACTATATGTAAGGCACCGATATTTTTGTTATTTGAGGTTTGATAGGTTACCCCACCGACGTGGCGGGATATCGACGACTGACACGGCAGGATATCCGTGACCGATACGGCGGCGAAACCGTAGGCCAGTGCGGAGGCTTATCCGTACATAGTAAGCACACCCCAGGGGTGTTGAATTGAGACAAGTGAAACCCCGCCACCAATCCCCAGGGGAAAGGGGCTTGGGTACTATTTGTATTCCCAGGAAATACGTTAAAAGTGTCTATATAGATGACGATGAAGGGTATCTCATCGGGGCTCGATGCTATATTGCTCGGGGATTACTTAAGTTGAAAGTTTAAGTTTTGCTTTAGGCCTTTTCAGCATTTTTCATGAGTAAATAAAAGATACGAGTAAACTACCAGTAAAATGCAATGCTTTTCAACTGTTTTCATAAATAACTGCATAGACACATCATGCATGGCATATCATGGAATATATGTGAGTAATAATTTATATGTTCAACTGTGTTTGTTCCCTATTGAGCTAGGATGTAGCTCACCCTATAGACTATACGCCGCAGGTCCACTACTTGCAGCTGCCGAGGCTTCAGGAGACGACCGGTGAGTCGGACCTTGCGGCCGGCGAAGAGTTGGAGCCACCTCCTGAGGACTTCTTCTAGAGGACTCCGTTGTGCCACTTTGAGGGCTTTTTGAGAGAGTTTTGTACGGCTTGGTATGTCAAGCCTTGATTTTGTTTAAACCATGTATATAAGGAGTTGGGATTATTCTTTTGGGACGAACCATCCGTGATGATTGCTATCATCGATGGTTCGGATCGGTTCTCCATTCATGCAGAGGCATGAGGGTAGAACTGTCTTTTGGGGAATTGCTTAATATAGATTTAAATTCCGCAATTTCGTTTATTATTCTATTTGATGCTTGATATACCAGTGTTCCGTGCTTAGCTAAGGGGCACGGTCAAGATGATCGTGCTGATGGCACGGGTTTCGGGGTGCCGAAATCCGGGCTGTCACAGTTGGTATCAAAGCCATTTTCTTTTAGCAATTCTGACAATCGTCCTTTTGGTCAGAACATAGGGGCTTCTGCTAACGAAACTTTAGTTTCAAATGCAGCCGCAAATGTCATCTAGAGGAAGAGGCCGACCAAGGGGAGGCCAACAGAGGAGTCTACGTAGTGGAGATGATTACATCTCTCCTACCAATAGAGTGCCTTTAGGAGGTACTGAGGCCCCAGGGGGCAGTAGTAGTAGATAGCGTGATGAAGAGGATCGAGATCATCAGGATCAAGATCTAAGAGACCAAGAGAGAGTGAGAGAAAGACAAGAAGATAGAGAGGAGCGACAAAGGATGATGCACACTATGGAGACTATGGCAGCTGCCATGGCACAACAAGCCGCATCCTTTGCAGCTCATGCATCAAGAAAATGACCACCTACACCACCTTAGGACTGCGTTGCTGTGCCCTCATCTTTACAGAGTTTAGGAGGATGAGACCTCCAATGGGCCGAGAACCTGGGCCGATGGAGATGGAGAAAGTCTTTAGCGTGCTAACTTGCACGAAAGATGAGAGTGTGAGATGGGCAGCTTATATGTTGGATGGGGAGGCTGGGCCTTGGTGGAAGTCTGTGATACGGACTCGGGCTCAAGAGACCCCAGAGTTGCCTTGGACTTGGGAGGAGTTTGTTGAGGAGTTCAACAAACAATATTTTCCAGAAGTGGTGAGGAGCCAATTAGAGATACAATTCCTACAGTTAGTACAAGGGAGGATGACAGTGAGAGAATATGGGGTAGAGTTTCTACGACTTGCCCGTTTTGCTCCGGATTACGTCGCTACTGAAGTGATGAAGTCCAAGAGGTTTCAGCAAGGTTTGAAGCCTGAAGTTAGGGGAGGCGTAGCTCCATTTCAGCTGAGGACCTATGAAGAGGTCATGAGTAAAGCACTAGTGGTTGAAGAGGAGAATACAAATAGATATCGACAGAGAGAGCAGCAGAGAGGAGGAAATGAACAAGGAAGGACGGGGGCCTACGAACCGGTGAACAAAAAGCCGAGGTTCGTAGCCCAAAATCAGAGACCACAGTTCCAAGGGGGTTTCGGAAGACCGGCGCAACAACAACACCAACAGAGGTTTCCATTACTTGCGTCGGGGAGACCTTTTCGCTATGAGAGCCCTGCCATGTCTACTGGCGCCACTATTACACAGGGTTCTCGTACTGTTTCTTCCGCACCTCGGGAGACTTGCGCAAAGTGTGGCAAGCCTCATAGAATAGTAGACTGTAGATTGGGAACTAGGGGTTGTTTCCTATGTGGCAAGGTGGGCCACTTGATCAAGGATTGCCCCGAGACGGATAAGAGAAAGCGATTTGAAGACCACGACCAATTCAAGCAAGGAAGCCGATCGTTCAGGGGAGAGCCTATGCGGTCACTGCTCAGGAAGCAGGGAACGTGCATGACGTCATCCAAGGTGAGACTCGTTAAAATTAAAGAAATTTTCATTTCATTAAAATTTTAGATAGAGAAGGAGCATGCATTAGGAATTGTATAGATTCTTTCTCAATGTAAAAAGCTGCATGTGAATTAAGAGTGTAAATTGATGTGTAAATTATTGTATGTATGTATGTATGCTATAGGTACTTTAAATATATATGAAAAAGGATGCTTCGGTGGATATGACGCTCGAGTGTTGATAGACCCAGGGTCTACCCACTCATTCGTCACTCCACGTTTCGCCAAGAAGATGAAGATTGTTCCAGAGACGTTGGATTTCGTCCTATCTGTGTCTATTCCGACTGGAGAGTTAGTAGACACGGAGTTAGCTTGTAAATCCATCATTGTAGCAGTTCGAGACTTAGAGGTGCATGAACTAGAAGCAAAGTTGATACTGTTAGACATGCAAGGGTTTGATGTGATCGACAT
Source organism: Chloranthus sessilifolius (assembly GCA_021018995.1). NCBI lineage: Eukaryota > Viridiplantae > Streptophyta > Magnoliopsida > Chloranthales > Chloranthaceae > Chloranthus > Chloranthus sessilifolius. The sequence continues at coordinate 21,713,421 of CM037597.1, read as the reverse complement.
TATTACAGCAAATCAATTGTGCAAGAAGAACAAGGTGGTCATTTTCAGACCCAACACAAGAAGATCATTTCGGTTTCAAGGAGTGAGGGTCGAGAAAATGATCAGAAAGGGTTGCAGTGGATACTTAGCTTTCTTAAAGGAGGACAAGGAAGAAAAGAACGTTATCTCTGAGATAGCAGTTGTGCGAGACTTCGCCGACGTGTTTCCAGAGGAATTGCCTGGATTACCTCCAAAAAGAGAAGTAGAATTCGCCATTGACTTAGCACCAGGAACGGAGCCTATTTCGAAAACACCTTATAGAATGGCTCCTGCTGAGTTAAAGGAGTTGAAGGAACAACTACAAGAGCTTATGGACAAGGGGTTTGTTAGACCGAGCGTGTCTCCATGGGGAGCACCGGTCTTGTTTGTCAAGAAAAAGGATGGGTCAATGCGGCTATGCATTGACTATCGACAATTGAACAAACTCACTGTGAAGAACCGCTACCCTTTGCCTAGAATTGACGATCTATTCGACCAACTGCAAGGAGCAAGGTATTTTTCCAAGATCGACCTGAGATCTGGGTATCATCAGTTGCGAGTCAAAGCTGAGGACATTCAGAAGACAGCTTTCCGAACATGATATGGACACTATGAATTCCTTGTGATGCCGTTTGGATTGACGAATGCTCCGGCGTCGTTTATGGATCTGATGAACCGAGTGTTTAAACCACACTTGGACTCCTGCGTCGTAGTGTTTGTTGATGATATACTGATATACTCCAAATCCAAGACGGAACACGAAGAACATTTGAGGATTGCTCTACAGACGCTACGTGAACACCAATTGTACGCCAAACTCAGCAAGTGTGAGTTTTGGTTGGAAGAGGTTAGCTTTTTAGGACATATTGTCTCAAAGCATGGTGCCACTGTAGATCCAGCAAAGATAGAAGCAGTAGTTAAATGGGAGCAACCAAAGATAGTGACCGATGTCCGAAGTTTTCTGGGCTTAGCAGGCTATTATCGACGTTTCGTCGAGGGGTTTTCAAAGATATCGGGACCTCTCACAAAGCTGACACGAAAAGATTCAAGGTTTGAGTGGAGTGAGGCATGCGAGAAGAGTTTTCAAGAACTCAAAACGAGACTCACTGGCTCCGATCTTAGCGATTCCTTGAGCGAAAAGGAGGATACGCCGTGTACAGCAACGCGTCATACAATGGCCTTGGTTGTGTGCTCAACCAACACAAGAAGGTGATAGCTTACGGATCAAGACAGCTGAAGGAACACGAGAAAAATTACCCGACTCATGACTTGGAACTAGCAGCAGTCATTTTTGCGCTGAAGATTTGGAGACATTACTTGTATGGTGAGACTTTTGAAATTTTCACAGATCATAAGAGCCTCCGATACCTGTTTACGCAGAAAGAGCTCAACATGAGACAACGCAGGTGGATGGAATTCCTCAAGGATTACGATTGCTCCATACAATACCATTCAGGCAAGGCGAATGTAGTAGCCGATGCATTGAGTCGGAAAGGTTCAGCTCAGTTAGCTTGTTTGATTTTGGGTGTACACCGATGGAAATTATTGGAAGACCTGACATTCTATGATGCGAACATTGAGTCAAAGGACACCAGATCCTTTTTGGCTAACATATCAGTAAAGCCAGTGATATTTGAGCATATCCACGATCTACAGATGAAAGATCCGGCATTAATAAAGATTCATCAAGACGTGAGTGAAGGCATCAGGTCGGACTTCTCAATAAAAGAAGATGGTTCTTTGTTGTTGAAAGGCCGTCTCTGCATTCCGGACAATGCCGATCTAAGACGAATGATTCTTGATGAGGCCCATAAGTCAAATTATGCTATCCACCCTGGTAGCACCAGAATGTACCAAGATTTGAAAAAGAACTACTGGTGGCGAGGACTGAAGCAAGACGTGGCCGAGTACGTGTCACGGTGTTTGACTTGTCAGCAAGTGAAGGTTGATCATAGACATCCTGCTGGACTATTGCAACCTTTACCAATCCCAGAATGGAAGTGGGAATCGATCTCAATGGACTTCATTGTTGGATTACCCCGTACTGCCAAGAGACACAATGCCATTTGGGTCGTCGTAGACCGATTGACCAAATCAGCGCACTTTTTGCCGTACAATACTACGTATACAACAGTAAGACTGGCAGACTTATACATGAAGGAAATTGTAAGATTACATGGGATTCCAAGCAGCATAGTTTCAGATCGTGACCCACTATATACGTCTAAGTTTTGGAAGAAATTTCAAGAAGGAATGGGAACACGACTAGACTTTAGTTCAGCTTTCCATCCTCAAACTGATGGACAGACAGAGCGAGTGAACCAAGTAATAGAAGATTGATATGCAAGGATACTGGGATGAGTATCTACCGATGCTCGAGTTCGCATACAACAACAGTTTCCAAACGAGCATTGGCATGGCACCGTATGAAGCTCTGTATGGACGACGATGTAAATCACCCCTCAATTGGGAGGAAACAGGTGAGAAATTTGTGTTAGGACCAAAACTACTTGAAGACAATGCCACCGTTGTTCGAATTATTAGAGAAAGGTGAAAGACGACCTGAGTAGAGAAAAGTTACGCCGACATGAAGCGGACTAGTGTCGACTATAAGGTGGGCGAGCACGTGTTTGTGAAAGTAACACCTATGAAAGGTGTAATGAGATTTGGCAAGAGAGGGAAGTTAAGTCCACGTTATGTTGGACCATTTGAAATTTTGGGACGCGTAGGTGAAGTTGCATATCGCATTGGTTTACCACCGCTGTTTGACCGAGTACATAACGTGTTCCACATATCGATGCTCAGGAAGTACGTGAATGATCCGTCTCATGTATTAGGAAAGCAACCTATAGAGATGTGTGAGGACATGAGCATGATAGAGGAACCAGTGGAAATCTTGGATCGAAAGGAACAAGTACTGCGCACTAAAGTGATGCCCTTAGTGCTTGTTCGATGGAACAATCATCCAAAAGAAGAGGCTACTTGGGAACGAGAGGCCGATGTGAAAGAACAATATCCAGTCTTGTTTCCAACGACGTGAGAATTCAATGTAAACCACAAACATGTTTGTGGAATCTCCACTATACTTATAATTCAATGGAAATTTTGATCCAATCTGATTTAAGGAACAGATTTTGTATTTACATGATCAAGTGTATGCAACTCTATGGAACTATGAACCACTTGATGTCATAAACTACCAAAAATAATCGAAGAACCAAAGAACCTGAAAATCTGCAGAAATTGGGCAAAACCGATTAATCGAATTTCAAATCGATTAATCGATTTGGAATTTCGATTAATTGATTTTGTTCGATTAGTCGACTGGCATGTACCAGTGACTGGAAATTGAAATGAGAGTTAGAATATACATAGAAGGCAAATTTCGATTGATCGAGTTAGAATTTCGATTAATCGATTTGGGATCGATTAATCGATTTTGAGAATTTCGATTAATCGGATTAGAATTCGATTAATCAAACTGCAAGTTCGATTAATTGAACAAACTGAGAATGTTAGAAGAATTGGGAGTCAATTAATGAAATTTCGATTAATCGAAGCAGTGTCGATTAATCAATTTTGGATTTCGATTAATCGAACTGGATCTCGATTAATCGATTTACTAAAAGGACTTAGAAGAAATTGAATTCAAATAGACGATTTCGATTAATCGAAGTGAATTTCGATTAATCGATTTTGAAATTTCAATTAATCGAAATGGGTTTCGATTAAATCGAATACTTAAGGAATTCTGGAAATTGAGAAGTTACTGCACGATTTCGATTAATCGAAGTGAAATTCGATTAATCGATTTTGGAATTTCGATTAATCGACTGGCTCGCGCCAGTGAGCTCAAAAACTTAAATTTTTAAACGGATACGATTTCGATTAATCGAAATGTTTTCGATTAATCGAATTTAACTTTCGATTGATCGATTTGGGAAATCGATTAATCGATTTTGCGCGGCTTAACCTAGTTTTGAATCTCGATTAATCGACTCTGAATTTCAATTAATCGAGCCGAGGCCTATATATAAAAATTTGGGGATTTCATTCCCCATTCGAAATCATTTGGCTTGGGATATTTTTGGTGCTTCATCTCCTCCTTCTTCTCCGACCATCCGGCGCTCTAGGGTTGGGATTTTCCGTCGATTTGCTTCCACATTCGCATCCAAAACCCGCGGTAAAACCCTAACTTCGCTTTTTCCTTTGATTTGAACTAGCTAAACCCTATTTTTTCCTAAAAATGCCGCCTAAAACCCGGTTGTCTTCGAAGAAGGCAACCTCTAAGTTGCCGATTAGGCGTAAGAACGCCGCGCCACCACCACCTACCCCATCACCGGTGAGGACTCCATCACCGTCGGCATCGGAGACCACCTCCGGTTCGACGAGCGCATCCTTGCGCGAGTCTTCCCGCGAGTCTACCCCAATGCCACCACCACCCACCAATGTTGAGCAACCAAATGAATGGTGGGCGGCCAAGACCTTCGAGGTCGAATACTTTATTGACCCAACCCTATTCACAAATCCCGATCTACCGGGCGAGACCCAATGGGCTCGAAACTACCTCAACAACGCCGGTCTCGGCAACCTTCTCAAACCAATCTGGGGTTCTTACTACCCTAGATTGGTTAGACTGTTTTACCAAGGGCTAACGGATGGCCCTACCGATGATTGCATTTTGACCAAGATCGAGGGTCGTCAGTACACGATCACTCGTCGTCACATACACGAGGTGCTTGAATGCTACCTCGATTTTACCCCAGAGACCACCCTATTCCCACCCTTCGATGAGGACCCTCGCTTTGAGGAGGTCATGACCTGCATGACCAACGTCAAAAAGGGGTCGGGATCCTCCATAAAGAGGGTTGACCTTCCCCACTACATGTGGATGCTTGATTCAATAATCAAGTGTAACCTATACCCGATGCGCCACGATACGGAGCGCGTAGACCGAGTGCAACACGCACTCTACGCGGCCTTCTGTGGCCGGTGGTTCAACGCCACCATGGTCATCCTTGAGGGGATGAGGTACATCAAGGGCAAATTGATGAAGGGCAACCTCCGGCCCAAGGAGAAGATGCCCTATGCTCGCCTCATCTCGAGCATGTTGGAGTGCTACTCCAACGATCCCTCCTACACTATCTCACCTCACGAGGTGAGGGCTACGGACTGCGTGAAGATGTTCTCCAAGTCTTCATGGACCTGTAGCTACAATCTGCTCAAGCGGACCCTACCGGCTCCGGGTCCCGCTCCAGCCCCAGCAGCAGCAACAGCAGCAGTAGCACCACCACCACCCCCACCACTTCAGCAGGACCCACCCGTGGGTGGGGCACACCCTGTCCCCGTTGAGCCATCCATGGAGAGGGCTCCCTCTCACACCGCAGCCTCAACAACGCCACCTGCCCACTCCGCGCCCGCGACACCCACCTCATCCTACCGCCGGCGCGCCGCTCCATCCGGTCCTACCATCGAGGACGTGTTGGCTCGCATGGAGGCCAACAACGAGCGGATGAACCGGAGGATGGACTTCTTGATGTTCCACACCCTCCGCTACATTTACCCGACGGACTACCACCGCTATCTCGCTCAGGAGGAGGAGTGGACTGCAGGACGGACCGCCTTCCACAGAGGTCCCGTTTTCCATCCCACCACCGCCACTACTGACGCGACTCCTTCCACATCTACATCCGCACCGCAGGCAGATACGCTCCAGCCACAGCCGCCGCTACCTCCGCCTACTCAGCCTGCACGGTCTCCACCACCGCTACCACAGCCGGCTCCAGCAGACCCACCAACCCCTGTAGCACCCGACCAGCCTGGCGAGGGGACTATCTGAGTCTTGTATTTATTTTTGCATTTTGATTGTATACCTGTAGATCTCTTTTGTACGCCAACTTATTTGGCATTGTAAAAATTTTCAATTATAAATACAAATCAAAATTTTTGTATAAATTGTTCCAATTCGTCAACTTTAAATTCTATGCCGGTATTGTAACTATCTGAATGCGTCTGAGTCTACTCGACCACCTCACCTGCGAGTGTGGGGGGGGGGAGAGACCCCGACCGACGCACTTTGGGTTATTTTCGAGGACGAAAATTCCCAAGGTGGGGAGGATGTAATAGCCTGAAAAATCACGCTAAACTATGACCTCGGGATCCGTGCCCGATCGGTCATAGGTTTGACCAATTAGGAGTTTCATAGTTAGTATAGAGTGTGATGAGTGAATGTGATGTGATGGTTTGTGTAGCAATGTGGCATGTGTTGAAAATCTAAAGTCACATACACCTATTGGGATGCATGTGCTCAACACACAAGCTAAGGGGGGAGATAAAAGGGTTTAATAGCCCTAAAATCAAGAGTTTTGGTTGTTGAGAGAGAGGTAAAGAAGAGAGAGAGATGAGTAAAGAGAGTGATTAATACAAGGAGTAAATCTTAGTTGAGGAAGGGAGATTCGAGCAATAAACGTCGGATTCGACGCGAGGGGGGGATCCGCTAGAAGCAAAGCTGGAACCCTAGCCTTCCAACCACTTGATTTAAAATCAATTCGAGATTGATTCAAGGTAAACTTTTGTGAATGAAATGCATAGATTATAGAGGTTAGATTGTAGTTGAAAATGGTGTAAATCATAGGTAGATGGTTTAGAAAAGTAGAGGAAAAAGTGTGGAAAAAGATTGAGAAGAACAGCCAAAAGGGGGCTGAATCTGACAATTTCGATTAATCGAAATTGGGTTTAATCGTCCGAAATTGGCGAAGTTGAAAAGTTAGTGGACCCGATTTGATTAATCGAATTGGAGTTCGATGTCGACTTTGGACTTCGATTAATCGATTTGGGTATCGACCTCTGTGGTGGAGGATATTACTTGTAGAAAATCGACTAATCGAAATGGGATTTCGATTAATCGATTTTAATTTTCGATTAATCGATTTGGGATCGATTAATCGATTTTAGGAACTCGATTACTCGAATTGAGAATCGACTTGGCTAAACAGAGAATTTCGATTAATCGAATTAGGATTCGATTAATCGAATGAAAATCTCGATTAATCGATTTTAGAATCGATTAATCGATATTGACTTTCGATTAATCGATTTTGGAAATCGATTAATCGAATCAAATTCGATTAATCGATTTTGGAGTTCGATTAATCGACTGAGATAAATTATGTTGACTTTTGAGTTTGACTTTAAGAATCTTGGAGGGTCTTGGACCTTCTTTATTGCATCCTTAGTGATGTGTGTCACCTGTTATGTGGTACCATAGGTGGTACGTGTGAGCTAGTGCACAAGGAGCCACGTGGGACCTTGATGCATTGATCAAATGAAGACTTGAGGTAGGGAACACCTCGAACATGTACTTTATATTACAAGAGCATGTATGTAGTGATATAGAACTCAATTCAGATGTTTTATTTCTTAAGAATTGTGAAAAGTGTGTGTGTGTGACATCCATAAGAGTAATCATAATGAGCCATCCCCAGGGGATGAAGAAGTAAAGAGACAAGAGCATCAGGTGTGATGCAAGTAAATGGATACATCCCAGGGATGTATCCAAGATTGAATTATGTCTGATAGGGCCTAACTGATATAAGATAGCACACTTACACGGTGAATAACTATATGTAAGGCACCGATATTTTTGTTATTTGAGGTTTGATAGGCGGGATATCGACGGCCCGACACGGCGGGATATCCGTGACGATCACAAGCGAAACCGTGTAGCGGTCACGGAGGCTTATCCGTACATAGTAAGCACACCCCAGGGGTGTTGAATTGAGACAAGTGAAACCCCGCCACCAATCCCCAGGGGAAAGGGGCTTGGGTACTATTTGTATTCCCAGGAAATACGTTAAAAGTGTCTATATAGATGACGATGAAGGGTATCTCATCGGGGCTCGTTGCTATATTGCTCGGGGATTACTTAAGTTGAAAGTTTACGTTTTGCTTTAGGCCTTTTCAGCATTTTTCATGAGTAAATAAAAGATACGAGTAAACTACCAGTAAAATGCAATGCTTTTCAACTGTTTTCATAAATAACTGCATAGACACATCATGCATGGCATATCATGGAATATATGTGAGTAATAATTTATATGTTCAATTGTGTTTGTTCCCTATTGAGCTAGGATGTAGCTCACCCTATAGACTATACGTCGCAGGTCCACTACTTGCAGCTGCCGAGGCTTCAGGAGACGCTGACCCCGGTGAGTCGGACCTTGCGGCCGGCGAAGAGTTGGAGCCACCTCCTGAGGACTTCTTCTAGAGGACTCCGTTGTACCACTTTGAGGGCTTTTTGAGAGAGTTTTGTACGGCTTGGTATGTCAAGCCTTGATTTTGTTTAAACCATGTATATAAGGAGTTGGGATTATTCTTTTGGGACGAACCATCCGTGATGATTGCTATCATCGATGGTTCGGATCGGTTCTCCATTCATGCAGAGGCATGAGGGTAGAACTGTCTTTTGGGGAATTGCTTAATATAGATTTAAATTCCGCAATTTCGTTTATTATTCTATTTGATGCTTGATATACCAGTGTTCCGTGCTTAGCTAAGGGGCACGGTCAAGATGATCGTGCTGATGGCACGGGTTTCGGGGTGCCGAAATCCGGGCTGTCACAATTACCCTGATTCAGTCAGAATATCATGAATGATATATTCACCCCCTATACAGACTTTTCTGTAGTCTACATTGATGACATACTCATCTTCTCAAAATCCATTGATCAACATTTTAAACATTTAAAAATCTTCAAAGATGTAATCAACAAAAATGGATTAGTTATATCTGCTCCTAAAATTAAGTTATTTCAAACATCAATTCAATTTCTTAGTCATAACATTCACCATGGCCAAATCATCCCAATTGATCGGAGTATTGAATTTACCTCAAAACTTTCTGATGAGATTTTAGACAAAACTCAATTACAAATATTTTTGGGTAGTCTCAATTATATTGCTGACTTTATCCATCATCTTGCTCAGGCTGCAAAATTATTACATTCAAGATTGAAGAAGAATCCATCCCCATGGACGGATGATCATACTAAGGCTGTGAGACAAATTAAGGCTCGAATCAAACAAATTTCTTGTCTCTCTTTGGAAAATCCTCTTTGGTCCAAAATTGTTGAGACTGATGCCTCCAATATTGGCTATGGAGGAATCTTAAAATAAATAAATCCTTCCAATCAGAAAGAAGAATTAATCGGATATACTACTGGTGTTTGGAAAGATGCCCAAACAAATTATTCAACGATTAAACAAGAAGTTTTATCTATTGTAAAATGCATTCACAAGTTTCAAGACGACTTATTAAATCAAACCTTTTTACTCATAATAGACTGTAGTTCAGCAAAATCTGTTTTGCAAAAAGATGTTAAAAATTTGCTTTTAAAATAAATATTTGCCAGATGGCAAGTTGAATTATCTTCTTTTGATTTTCAAATTGAATATATCAAAGGAGATACAAACTCTCTCCCTGACTTTCTAACTCGTGAGTTTTTGCAGGAAAAATCATAATGGCAGCATCCTCATCTAGAGGATTAGGAAAAGGCAGAGGTCGGGGTAATATTCCTGTACCACAATCAAAAGATGTTACAGACGATTATCAAATCTGCAAAATAATCCAGAATAATCGGTCTTGTCCCCAAAAGGGAAAGAATCCATTAATAATCTCGCTAACCAAGTGACTGCAAAGGCTAACCAAGCTGCCAACGAATTAAAAGATTCTAATTATATCCAAAAAGATATTATATCTAATATTATTATATTAAAACTAGAAGATAAACTGTGGATATCTGATCTATGGGAACTCAAAAGGAGGTATCTTGATATTCATGGCTATCCTGCTCTTGAGGGCAAAACCCGAATTATTGCAGAAGCCATCCTCACCTCAACAGGATCCATAACCTTTACTCACCATATGGACAACCAACGACCTAATAGCCCTATCACCTACAGCAAAGCTATCATCCATAAAATCCTTAAACCTTCAACCTGGGGTTTTGATTTAAACAAAGCCAGAAATTTAAGTTCAGGCCATTCATTTAATTATTGGAATTATATCCAAGCCTTGACCAATGTTTTCTTCTATATGAACCCAAAACAGAAACACTCTTGGTTTATCAAAAGTTGTCCTGCAATCCTTCAAGCAAGTTACCCAAATTGGTTCATTCAATGGTGGTTACATTTTGGTCCAACCCCTCAAATTCTTCCCAAATCAGTTCTCTCTTTATATAAACAATATGAAGAGATTCATCCAAAATTCAAATCCAAAACTATACATTCAAATGAAGTATCTTTTTATTTCTTTACCGAATGTGGTATTCCTTGGATTTATATGTGGAATCTTCAAATATCCACAGATACTCATATTCCTATTCTTCTTCATACTCATTGGGTCCGTTGGTGGGAAAATTTTCCCGATCTTGATTCCAAATTGGTAGAGATTTCTTCCATTCTTTCTCAATATTCTAAATCATATTGTTCTAAGGCTCCTTTTTCTTCTTTAGCCTCAAATCCATTTGAAATCTTCAAAGAAATGATCCGCAAGCAGCATCCAGAGCTGACCGAAGCTCAAATCAACCAAAAATGCCTTGTATCCATGAAGGCTCATTTTCTCCAATCTTTTGATCAAACAGCAGCACAGTCAGCTAATGACTCTATGACTTCCTCTGAGAACTCATTCAATGTTCTAGCTGGCGAATCTCGACCAGACAACACCGATCCATCATTAGGGGAATATTGGGAGAATATTATCCATAAAGTCAAGGACAAAAAGAAATAAAGTCGATGACACAAGCAACGCAGTCACCGCACAATTTAACCTACAGTCATATCTAGCTATCCTCAATAATGCATCTTTGACGCAAGCCCTGACGTCATCCAACAATAATTTTCGTATGATGCAAGCCCTGATGTCATACAGCAATTATTTTGGGACGAAGCGACTGCATCCAATATATTCAGCACATGTGTCCCTCCACTCATGGACTTCAACCATTTTCAAGTCCACAATTGTGTATAAATGCGGTAGCTTGGGACTTATCCAAGCACCGAGTAATTTACCGAGCAATTTTCTCTTTTCTTTCTTTAGCTACTTTTTTCTTCTTTCTTAAGTTTGTATCGGAGAAGCCCCATATTGGTAAGCTTTCCCTTGCCTTTGTTTATATTTGTTTATGTACTACATAGTAGTAGTATAGTGTTTAGATTCCTTATCCCATTAAGTTTGTATATGCAATAAAAATTTTTCTTCCCGTGTGCTTCTCTTTTTCGTTACTACGCTTTCCCCTCACTCTGTGTTTAGTATCAGAGCCATGTCTGACTAAACTCGTGGTAATTCCATATGGGGGGTAGGGAACGTCAGAAGAGTAGGAAACAGTGACCAATTTTCTGTCTGCTATGAGTCTGCGGATGGATTACTGTTCATCGTCTTCTCTAAATTCATAGATAATGGACTATAGAAGAGCTTCATTGACCTTAGCATAGGAACGGCATTATCATGCTTTTTAATAATGTTCTCGAAAAACTTCATCTTCCTTAATACACAAAAGGTAATGTCATGCTTTTAACCTTGTTCCCAAAGCTCATAAGCGCGAGGTGATTGATCAATTAGTTCTTTAGTGACTTAAATTACCTGGTCCCGCTAATAATTTCCAAAACTAATATTGATGAAAGATTGACGATAAATATCATCTAAATTAGGAAAGACAACACTAATGTCATCAAATGAAAGTATTGTGCCTACATCATAGTAGGCAACCATAAAGCTTAAAATCAAGCCACTTAGCTTCGATCATGAACAATTTTCTATAAGCATCAATAGAGCAATTCTCTATAGTTATCAAAACATATACTAAGAATTAATAAACGCGAACAACAACATTGTCAATATAGATTACAGTACATTTAATTTAATATTAAATAAGTAAATAAAAACTACAATCATCAATACGTACAAAGAGATCATTGTTTGTTGGTCTTCTTGTTGATTTGGATTGAGACTCGAATACAACACACTGTTTGCTAGCTTTCAGTGAGAATTCAGTTATGGATGATTTGCTAAGTTTTCTTATATTTTGCGGGAGGAAAACATCCATATAAAGAACTGCTACAATTATGTTCTTTATATAAGAAAACTGCTATAATTGTGGGAGGAAAACATCCATATAAAGAATTGCTACAATTGCATAAAGAAAAATTTAGCATAATAGATGAGTGAGAATTCAATTATGGAAGATTTGCTAAGTTCTTTTATATTTTTGCGAGAGGAAAACATCCAACATATAAAGAACTGCTAAAATGAATAAGGCAATAGATGAAACTGATATACTCTATGGGCAGCTTTGCAGCTCAGATAACTTAAAAAAAAATCAGATATGAAATAATGTAGAAGGCCGCAAATACACTAAAGGGAAGATAAATGACAAATTTTCACATATTTTTATATTTAAAATGTTCCTAATATTACATGTCAAAAGAAGACTACGACTTAACTATTGGGACGAACTTAAAATCAAATGACGCTACACAAGTAGCATTTTGAGTACAATCCCAATTTTAAACTACCATGAGTATCTCCAAAAATAAAATAATATGAGTATATGTGTGACATCCCTGACTTTTCCCACCCGGATTCCTAAGGCCAGGTAGTAAGGTGACAATTTAATTTTTCCCTACATGCAATACTAGGAAAATTGGATCGTCCGATGCTTTCTGATACATACCCATTGTAATGGTCCGATTCTCTCTATGCGGAATTTAGAGAAAATCGGATCATCGGGTACTAGTACATTCACACATATACAGAATAGTCAAAGCAGGTATCATATGGCACTAACAAGATTCATCTCAATACAAGGCATAAAACAAAATAATATAGTGAACCACCGATGACGGCCGACCATCACCTAAACAGTGGTCTACCAACGTATATACACAAAAAAGAATCCTATACTGTACCGAATCCAAAATCTATCTCCCAATGTAACATCCCCAAATTTCGAACCTGCATGCATTGACTAAGTGCGCGTGCCTCAAATGACATACTATGCGCGTGTACAACCTAGAGGCAAGACTTTTGGAAAATGAAAGTTTATTAATAATTAAAACTTATTGGATTATTTGGGCCTATTATATTGGGCTGACTAATTGGGACGACTATTTGGACTAACCTTGGGCCTTAGTTAGGACCTTTAGATATGTAACAATTGCCGACTTGGGCGTATGGACTATACGCCTAATCGGAACCTTTCAGGTATAAGGGCAATCGCACGTGTGTGTGTGCGCTACACACCGAAACAAAGCAGTATGAATGATGGCTGAAACTTGATTTACATATATATGCTTAGCACCAAGGCCAAGCTTAATTGGATTGAGTTAGTACACACAAATTGGTGTGTGAGCTTCACACCAAGCCTATGTCCTTGGATAAGAACTAGAATGCCCAAGTGGTGTGTGTGTGCCTCACAATGAAGCATGCCTCTTAGTTAAATGGGGAGGCTTCTCACACACGCCTCTTTCATTTCGTAGGCTTTGAGAAAGAAAGGAGAGAGTGAGTTTGAGAGGAAGAGAGCTCCTCCAAAATTGTGTAATCCGCAGCTCCGGGTCAATGTCGAAATCCTCCACTCTTATTCAATTTACCTTGTTGTTGTCGAGCTTTGGTGTGAAGAGAATCCTTGAACAAGTGGGAGATCCGACTCCACAAACCCTCTGTGGCAACCATTCGGGAAAGGTGTGTGATCGACCTCAAAAGGTGACTGAGGATGTGTTGAATTGGGAGTTATATTTAGGTTAAGCATTAGTTAAGATATGAGTGAAAATTTAGAATCATACAATACAAATTATAAGGAAAAATGAGTTAGGGAAGAGGAAGCCCGTGTTTATGAGAATTTGTCAAAATCGATCGATCAAAATTAGTATCCGATCGATCAATTTTGATAGGACAAAAATGTGAAGGATTTTTGGAGAAATCGAACGATCGAAATGAAATTTGATCGATCGATTTGTGAAACCGATCGATCAAAATTGAATTGATCGATTGATTTTGGAGTTTCGATCGACCGATTTGTGCACTGATCGATCGGATTGTAAAACGAAGAGAGAATTAGGTTCCTGAGAAAATCAATCAATTCAGTCGATCGATTTGGAAACCAATCGATCAGATTGTGACGATAGAGATATTTGAATTTTCTGGAGAAATCGACCAATCAAAATGAATTTCGATCGATCGATTTTGGAAACTGATCGATCGGTTTGGGATTCGACCGATCGGTTTGGAAAGATTCTGAGATTTTCCTTTTTTCAATAAGGGGACTCGGGGAGACTTTAGGACTTTCCATTTTTCGCCACTTATCACTTATAGGATGTAAATTGGTGTGTTCTAAGTTGTGATCAAGGATATGTGATGCGAATGCTACCTTGGAAAAAGGAAAGCTTCATTTTAGCTCCACATTGAGGTAAGGGAAATTCAACGTTCATTTGCACTTTTGACTTTGATTCATTGATGTCTTTGATGTTTGTTTTATTTCACTTCTTGACTCGTAGTTCATATGATATTCGTTTGTTTTTCTTCTTGATTCGTAGTTCGTACGATGTTTGCTTCGTTTTGCTTCTCGACTCATAGCTGGAATGATATTCATTCTGTTTACTCTTGACTTGTAACTCAGAAGACATTAGTTCATTTGTAGAAGTAAATAGTTTTTGTACTTGTCTCAATTTACATGTTCGTGATAAATTGCATGTTCATCATGAAAGTTTTGAAAAAAATAAGTTCTACATATAAGTCTTGCTATGTGCATACGAAAAAAAAATTGTAAACTCCAAATGTGTTAGTTTCTGAAAAAGGGGAAGAGAAATCCAGATTTGCAGTGAGTTAGTAATGATTATTATGTGTTAGCATGTGTATTCGATTTAAGGTTCACATGAATGAATACCCTACCGATGCGGCGGGATATCTGCAACCGACACGGCGGGATATCCGTGACCGGTACGGCGGGATATTCGTACAATTCTACCGGCCAACGGTAATTTTACTTCGCCAAGTATCCCTCATGACGCAGGGGCTTGGGCAATTTTCATAAATATTCAATTGAGTGATGATGGTTAGGGATTCCCATCGAAAATATGTGGCTTCCAATGCTATATTATGCTTGGGAGAATTTAAGTTATTATTTAAGTTAGCTTTGAGATAAGAAAGAATGAAACTTTAAAAATATGCATGAAACTCAGAAACACACCATTGTAGACTATGGAAATTTCGTTGAGATTCCATTTGATATAAATTCAATTATTTTCATGAAATTTCATTTTTGAATTACTTTTCAATGCTATAATTGAATATATGCTTCTATATGATGAAATATGAATTTACATTGAGCTTTCCCTTACTGAGTTTAGATTGTTAGCTCACTCCGACTATACGTCACAGGTGTAGATTTGGATCAAGTATCGGAGAAACGAACGAGATCTCCAGTTTGGGGAATTCTACCCTAGGTGATGGAGTTGGACTAGGAGCACTTTGGGTTTAGTTGTGTACTTTTGGACTTAGACTTGGTACGTCCTATAATCAGATACAATGACACTATCAGTGTTTTGTAAGCCACTGTTTTAGGTGATGATTAACCATCATCAGTGGTTTCATTTGGGTCTCTTGTTTAGTTGTTATATATAGAAGGAAACCTTTATTTTGCTATATGTATCCTTGTTTTGATTCTACATTTTGTAGGTGTATCAAGAAATTTCTGTATTCAGATTGTGAAGTGTGATCCGACAGTCCGATTTTCCCTGAGTTTCAGGTGTAAGAAAGAAAAAAAAAATATTGTACAGGATTTTGTGTAAACGGGAAAATCAGGTTGTCATAGTTGGTATTAGAGCTAGGCTCTAGGTCTTCTAGGGACTCAAACCCATGGCAGTAGGTTTGGTTTAGAGCATAGGTTACAGGTATTCGCGATCATGCTTGACTAAAATACTTGTCCAATTGCGATCGAAGTATGACTTTAGGATCTGAGTTAGGAGGTTAAATTCCGTCAAAACATGGGGCCATGATGATCACGATCATTGTTAATTGGAAGTTTGGTTGCATTTTGACAGATCAATATGGCACCTCGCAAAAGAGAAAGGACTGTACACGCCGGAGAGAATGATCGTGATCAAACTAGGCAGCTGCTGGAAATGATGGTCAACATAATGGCCCAACAGACCATATTACTCGCTACAATATTACGAGATACGATGCACGCCTCTCCTTTCGCACCTGTTGAGTTGTGCTCAAGGTATGGAAAGCGGCACAGGACAGAGAACCGTAGATGGTCCATAGGTGCGTGTTTCAAGTGTGGGCAAATTGGACACCTGATAAGAAATTGTCCCGACTTGTAGAAAGGGGCGATGACATCAGCAATGGCTTAGCCCTCTAGGTTCGTAGTTCAGGATCGTTCTCATGCCATCTCTGCACGAAATGCTATGGCAGCCAGAGGGGTTGTCCAAGTAACCTCTCACTCTTCAGATCCAACAACAGCTAGAGTTTTGACAGTGCAACCGACCTTATGTATCTTCGCATTTGCACTGATTAATACATGCGCGCGGTGCGGAAAGCATCATAAAACGAAGATATGTAGGTTAGCTTTGGGCACTTGTTTTAGATGCGATGAGAAGGAACACCGGGTGAAGGATTTCCCGGATGCTCATCAAGGGCGAAAGACATTGTCATCTACTCTGGGACCATATCTACCTACGATTCAGGATCATACCGATGATGCATCGACACGAGATGCCCAGGTGGGAAATGAGGCCATTCAAGGTATAAACTCATTATCGATTGTTACGATTTTACTTTAATTTTCAGATGCTGAATGTTCTTAGAATTCGTGTTTAATGTTAACACTTGAGGAACGTCACAACACCATCATACGTGTAACTATTTAAATCACATGCATGGCATAACTAGATTTAAAGTTCAGGAGTATAAATTGTAGGTGATCTTCAATAAAAAAAATAAAAATTGATTTGAGCGAAGATAGAATTCTTTGTGACTTCTCAATTCACTATTGGATTGGTTATCACTACTACAACCTTAGACTTCATCCTGCCATTATAGATCGCGAAGTTTCGATCACATTAAAACTATATTGATGACTGTGGATCAATAAGGATGACTATCAGAATTAGTTGCTCTATTGATTGTGTTGAGAACTGTGCACACGAAGACAAGATAAATCTTAAGTTGACATATACGTAAGACTTTAATCTTACGCATCGAAAGAGTGTCATGGGGAATTGCCATCTAGAATTATCTCCTTGCTTGAATGATTAGATACTTGGTGATCGATTGTCTTTTCTTTTATAATTCAAATGGTATGTGGGTGTTATAGGAATGATTAAATGCACAAAATTTGGAATTTCAAGATCATTGTTGCAAGTTTATAATAAGCTCATTTTGTAATGATTGCAACCTTTGTGGACATACGTGATGGTTAACGTTATTACTCATTATGGTGTGCTTATGGTTGATGGTTCAAATTTTGTCTATGATAATAGACCAAGTTATTGGTAGATGGTTGAGTCTTAGTGATGATTAAAGTGATTGTGCAGTGGTATTAAATGTGCTAGTGAATGATTAACGGAATTCCCGATTTATTGTGGATATATATTATTAGCCTTGTGGAGGTGTTTTTATAATGCGTTCGGTGATAGTATCAAGTTTATCAACGGTAATGGCTAGTTGGGCAATGTGAAATTCTATTAATAGATAAATTAGCATTGTTTCGTAGTATGGCTCGATTTTCTTGGGTGGAATTACCATCAATGGGATGAATCAAACTTTTCTCTATGGATAGTGTAAGCTTCATAAATGGTCGATTGTCCTAGCTAAGTATTATCTAGAATCTGGGAGTGACTAGTGGAAATTCAGATTGGTTATGGAAATGGTGCATTCACATTATTGGATAATTTGTTGAATAGGTGGTTAACCTCGTTGTAGTCATGGTATGCTAAGTTAGTAGTAAACTTGTACGTGCTTAATGATCTGGTTGGTCCTGATAATGGTTTACAGTTCCTAGGTTAATGGTTTTCATCTCCGTGTCAATATATCTTTCTTTGTGGATATGTCCTTACCAACTCATTACAGAGATATTTCGTTAAGTTGTGGTAGCGGTGTTTAGTGATTACCTGTGCGAGAGTTGAGTGATCTATCTTCTGTTTTATGCACCTGATGGTTTCTTTCCCTGTTTTGTGTGGTGTAAGCAACTTCCTTCACGTTTAGCCTCGTTGTTAAATTTTTGGTCGTTACCAAAAAGAGGTATAGGTTAATGAGTGCAAATTTCAATTTGCTTTTGACCTTTAAGGCCTTAACAGTGTGTATATTTCCAATTCTTGCAGAGGTAGTCGTTCAACGTTGGGCTGCGAATACCTTGCTAGGTATAACTTGAGTTTCACGAATGATTACTATACTGGATAATCAAATGACTTGTCGTGAATATACGAGGATGAAACTTCCTTTAAGGAAAAGAGATTGTGATAACCTTGGTTTTGAGGATGTCGAATCTTAATGAGGATGAGATTACAGGTGCTTTTGAATAAGGTACGTCAATTTTCGAGGATGAAAATTCTTTAAGGAGGGAAGAATGTAAAATCCCCAAATTTCGAACCCGCATGCACTGACTAATTGCGTGTGCCTTGGATGACATACTGTGCGCGTGTTCAACCTAGAGGCAAGACTTTTGAAAAATGAAAGTTTATTAATAATTAAAACTTATTGGACTATTTGGGCTGATTATATTGGGCTGACTATTTGGACTAACATTGGGCCTTAGTTAGGACCTTTAGATATGTAACAATTGTCAACTTAGGTGTGTGGACTATACGCCTAACAGGAACCTTTCGGGTATAAGGGCAAACACGTGTGTGTGTGTGCGCTACACACCGAAACAAAGCATTATGAATGTTGGCTTAAACTTGGTTTACATATATACGCTTAGTACCAAGGCCAAGCTTAATTGGATTGAGTTAGTACACACAAATTGGTGTGTGAGCTTCACACCAAGCCTAAGTCCTTGGATAAGAACTAGAACACCCAAGTGGTGTGTGTGTGCTTCACAATGAAGCATGCCTCTTAGTTAAATGGGGAGGCTTCTCACGCATGCCTCTTTCATTTCGTAGGCTTTGAGAAAGAAAGGAGAGAGTGAGTTTGAGAGAGGAATTTGAGAGGAAGAGAGCTCCTCCCAAATTGGGTAATCAGCAGCTTCGGGTCAACGTGGAAATCCTCCACTCTTATTCGATTTATCTTGTTGTCGCTGAGCTTCGGTGTAAAGAGAATCTGTGAGCGAGAGGGAGATGCGACTCCACAAACCCTCTGTGGCAACTACTCGGGAAAGGCGTGTGATCGACCTCAAAAGGTGAGTAAGGATGTGTTGAATTGGAAGTTATATTTAGGTTAAGCATTAGTTAAGATATGAGTGAAAATTTAGAATCATAAGATACAAATTATAAGGAAAAATGAGTTAGGGAAGAGGAAGCCCATATTTCTGAGAATCTGTCAAAACCGATCGATTGAAATTAGTATCCGATCGATCGATTTTGACAGGACAAAAATGTGATGGGTTTCTAGAGAAACCGATAGATCGAAATGAAATTTGATCGATTGATTTTAGAGTTTCGATCAACCAGTTTGTGCACTGATCGATCAGATTGTAAAACGGAGAGAGAATTAGGTTCCCGAGGAAATCGATCGATCGAAATGAAATTCGATCGATCGATTTGGGAACTGATTGGTCGAATTGTGACAATAGAGATATTACAAAAATAGGGGTTACATCATCATATATCGTAAGAGCTTTATCCCATTTATTTGGGATTTGCTTTGCATTTTTCATTTATCCACTTGTTTTGCAACACATGGCGAGAAATTTATCAGAGTTTATTTACAGTCGGCTGTCAACCTAATGCCCTTGATAATTCAATGAGTTATACTAAAATAATAAATATCATAATGGAAATTAAAAGTATGTAGGTTTATATGCAGTAAAGATAATCACAATTGTAACCCGATTATCGTTGTCAGGGGGTTAGGGCTAAGAAAAATAAATAAATAAAATGCCTCAATGTCAGGGTGACAAAACTTATTGAGGAAATGCCTTTTGATATTTCGGACTCCTATCGAGGTTCCTCTATTATAATGATTACCATGCACTCAGATCTTTAATGAGGGTGGAAAATGAGCGGTTGGGATTAAATGGTTGCATCAGTTGGTACTTTGGTAGTTTTCAGCTTTATTTTCAAAAGATTCTAAGAATAGTTTGGCTCATTTTCCAAAAAAGAAAAAAAGGGTGAATAAGGGGATAAGGCTTGTTGATGTTGGGATAGTTTCTCATGCGACCAATTTCAATAATTAGTCAATTGAATCCCACCGCACAAAGTGACATTAATTGAACTCTCCGTCATGCTTATGTTCCATCAATAACAAGGATTTTATGGTCAACAGGTGTTTCGCCTCCTCCCACCCCGAGCGACGATATAGTGAGGTGTGACAACACCAGGGATGCCCTCACAGTTTTGTTTATGCTTCCCTGGGGACATTGACTGATCACTTGTCGCATACTCTCACTCGTGCCTCCTCCCACCACTACTCTCGCTCGGTCATGCCACATTTTGTGGCTTATTCACATCCTGCTGCAATAGAACCACGAGTGTTGATGGAACCTTCACATACGTTGGCGTCTAATGGCATTTTGTGTGTGTGAGATTCAGTATATTCTAAGTCTCGAAACGATCGCATGGTCCACTGATACCTTCGATCAACTTACCCGAAAAAAGAAGGCGGTCAATGGGCCAAACGATTCTTTAAATGCTTTCGAAAGTAAGGACTTACGATTACCCAAATACTTTGTGATGACTGCGGAGATGGTAGATGGAGATCAGCCTTATTTTGATCATGGGCGCATGATAACATTACTTTTAAGGATAGTACTTCCTTAGTAACATGGCATTCCAGGGGTTTGGAAGCTCCTCCCCATCCTGGTTAACCAGGCAAGAAGCATTTCCTAGGTACGCGCCCGAAATAACATAGGGCCCTTCCCAATTGAGTTTTAGTTTTCCCATCGGGTGAGGCGGTCAAATAGGCATAATTTTTCTTAGCACTAAATCCCCGATTTGGGACATGCCTGGACTTCCATTGCAGGGACTGATGAATTAGAATGAAAAAATGGACAACTAGTGAAAATGGAAAGCTAAATCGGAAAATAACATAAAAACATCTAAAACGTAAATCTTAAAAAAAAAAGTTAATTAAAAAAAAATCCTAAATTAGGGGAATATCAATTTTCTTTTTTGATCGATAAAGTAGATTTTATTGAAAGAGAAGTAAAACGTACAAACTTGAGAACGCAAAAAACAACTAAAATGTAAATTTTTAAAAAAATCCTAAATTAGGTGAATATCAATTTTCTTTTTTGATCGATAAAGTAGATTTTATTGAAAAAGAAGTAAAACGTACAAACCTGAGAACACAAAAAGCATCTAAAACGTAAATTTAAAAAAAAATCCTAAATTAGGTGAAAATCAATTTTCCTTTTTGATCGATAAAGTAGATTTTATTGAAAAAGAAGCAAAACGTACAAACCTGAGAACACAAAGACAACAAGTTGTACAAGAACTTAAAAATTACTTCCCCACTCTAAACATAAAGAACCTCACCCCCGGGTCATCAAATCCCGAAGACCATGAAGCTCCCTCCCTAATGCGAGAGGAAATAAAAGGTTAATTGAGCAAGTTGTCCCAATCCACACTATCCCCAACTTTAGCACCAATCTTTATCCAATCAATAGCCAAGTTCCTGACAGACTTCATAATCACAGAGACTGATTTTCTTTTTTTGTTAAACACCATGTTGTTCCTTTCTGACTATAGAGACCACATCACTGCCAAATCCATAAATTTCCAATATTTACCCTTTGGATCATTCAACTCAAAACCATCCCATTGCTAATGTGTCACAATGCTCAGGAAACACCCAAGAAACTCCAAAAGTTTGTAGAACCACACTCCAAAGTTGCCTAGCTACCCATCAATGAAGCATTAAATGATTAGTAGATTCCTCCTCTTGAAAGCACATCACATATCTATTTCTTAGTCCCATCCCTCATCTATTCAGCTGATAAAATATGAGAATTCTTCCCCATCCAACACTCCATCCGAAAAATTTATTTTTCGACGGAATCCTAAGATTCCAAATCTTGACTCAATTGTGACGACTATCAGGACTTTGATAAAGAGAGGAATAAAAGGATTTCACCAAAAATCTCCCCTTTGAATGATACCAAAAACGAAGATCCCTATTGGCTTGATTTCTTGTACATGAATTTAGTTTTTGCAATAGGTCTAGCATAGAAATCACCTCCTCCTGCAAATTTCTCTGCACCCGAATATTCCAAACCACATTCTCATTGACCATAACAAACATATCTCTAACATAATCTTCTCTATTTAGAGAAATTGGATATAAATATGAAAATTTATCTTTCAAGGGCAAGTCAATAACCCAAATATCATCCTAGAAACAAATTTTATCACCAATCCCTCAGCTGAAACTGACTCCCTTCCAAAACTCATCCGCAACTGAGCAAAGACTCTTCCACCGTCCAGAACCTCTATTAGCAGAGCTTCTTATATTGGAACAAGTACTAGGATCCCCATATTTCCCATAGATCACCTTCCACCACAAATGATTTTGTTCCTTTACATCTCCTATTCTCCAAATCTACTTGCCCAGGAAGGCTTTATTTGTGATGCTTAAATGACGAATACCTAAGCCTCCATCTTTCTTAGATAGACAACAGGTCTCCCATTTTAAAAGATGAAATTTCTTTATATCTCTACCCCCTTCCCAAAGGAAATTCCTTATTATCTTTTCCATCTGTTTCACCGCCGTTTCAGGAGTTCTAAACATAGACATGTAAAAGATAGGAAAAGATGATAAAGTAGCCTGTCAAGCGACCCCGTTACTAAGCATTTTGCTCTTCCACACAACTAATCTCTTCTCTAACTTGGTGATAATTGGATCCCAAAACTTCACACGTGGTTTTCCTACTCCCAGCGGTAAACCTAAGTAAATAATAGGGAGACTTTCCACCATGCACCCAACACTTTCGGCTAAGGAAATCAAAAGCTGCTACACCCAGATTCCAGAAAGCTTTGATTTATGAAGATTAACTTTTTGGCTTGAAGCCACTTCGTAAATATTGAACACATCTTTTATTGCACGAACTTCATCCAAACTTACTTCACAAAACAAAATTGTATCATATGCATATTGAAGATGGGTAATCATAGGGCCCCTACTGGAAATCATAAATCCATTAAATTGCTCTAATTCAGCCGCCTTAACAAGCAAACCATTTAAAGCTTCAACCACTATATTGAACAACATTGGTGACAAGGGATCACCCTGATGAGTTTAAATGATAAAATGGCCAACTACTGAACAATGGTATGCTAAATCGGAAAATAGCATAAAAACATCTAAAACCTTTATTTATTTTTTTTAGATTAATTTAAAAAAATCCTAAATTAAGTGACTTCCATTGCATGGACTACTAATGAATTTGAATAAAAAAATGGTCAACTACTGAAAAATGGTATGCTAAATTGGAAAATAATATAAAAACATCTAAAACCTTTTTTTTTTTTTAATTAATTAAAAAAAATCCTAAATTAAGTGACTACCATTGCATGGACTACTGATGAATTTGAATGAAAAAATGGTCAACTACTGAAAAATGGTATGCTAAATTTGAAATTAACATAAGAACATCCAAAACCTTTTTTTTTATAAATAATTAAAAACAAATCCTAAATTAAGTGACTACCATTGCATGGATTGCTGATGAATTTGAAGAAAAAATGGTCAACTACTGAAAAATGGTATGCTAAATCAGAAAATAACATAAAAACATCTAAAACCTTCTTTTTTAAAATTAATTAAAAAAAAAATCCTAAATTAAGTGACTTCCATTGCATGGACTACTGATGAATTTCAATGAAAAAATTGTCAACTACTAAAAAATGGTATGCTAAATCGGAAAATAACATAAAAACATCTAAAACCTTTTTTTTTTTTCTTAAATTAATTTAAAAAAATCCTAAATTAAGTGACTTCCATTGCATGGACTACTGATGAATTTGAATGAAAAAATGGTCAACTACTGAAAAATGGTATGATAAATCAAAAAATAACATAAAAACATCTAAAACCATTTTTTTTATTAAAATAAGTAAAAAAAAAAATCCTAAATTAAGTGACTTCCATTGCATGGACTGATGAATTTGAATTAAAAATGGTCAACTCAAAAAATGGTATGATAAATCGAAAAATAATATAAAACATCTAAAAGCTTTTTATTTTTTAATAAAATAAGTAAAAAAAAATCCTAAATTAAGTGACTTCCATTGCATGGACTATTGATGAATTTGAATGAAAAAATCGTCAACTACTGAAAAATGGTATGCTAAATTTGAAATTAACATAAAAACAGCTAAATCCTTCTTCTTCTTTTTTAAATAATTAAAAAAAAAATCCTAAATTAAGTGACTTCCATTGCATGGACTATTGATGAATTTGAATGAAAAAATGGTCAACTACTGAAAAATGGAATGCTAAATCGGGAAATAACATAAAAGCATCTAAAACCTTCTTTTTTTTTACATTAATTAAAAAAAATCCTAAATTAAGTGACTTCCATTTCATGGACTACTGATGAATTTGAGTGAAAAATTGGTCAACTACTGAAAAATGGTATGCTATGGAAAATAACATAAAAACATCTAAAACCCTTTTTTTTTTAAATTAATTAAAAAAAAAAAAAATAAGTGACTTCCATTGCATGGATTATTGATGAATTTGAATGAAAAAATGCTCAACTATTGAAAAATGGTATGCTAAATTTGAAATTAACATAAAAACTTCTAAAACCTTTTTTTTTTAAATAATTAAAAAAAAATTCCTAAATTAAGTGGCTTCCATTGCATAGACTACTGATGAATTTGAATGAAAAAATGGTCAACAACTGAAAAATGGTATGCTAAATTTGAAATTAACATAAAAACAGCTAAAACCTTTTTTTTTCTTTTTTAAATAATTAAAAAAAATCCTAAATTAAGTGACTACCATTGCATGGACTACTGATGAATTTGAATGAAAAAATGGTCAACTACTGAAAAATGGTATGCTAAATCGGAAAATAACATAAAAACATCTAAAACCTTTTTCTTTTTAAATTAATTAAAAAAAATCCTAGATTAAGTGACTTCCATTGCATGGACTATTGATGAATTTGAATGAAAAAATGGTCAACTATTGAAAAATGGTATGCTAATTCGGAAAATAACATAAAAACATCTAAAATCTTTTATTTTTTTTTTAATTAATAAAAAAAAATCCTAAATTAAGTGACTTCCATTGCATGGACTACTGATGAATTTGAATGAAAAAATGGTCAACTACTGAAAAATGGTATGCTAAATTGGAAAATAACATTAAAACATCTAAAACCTTCTTTTAAAAAAAAAAAAATTAATTAAAAAAAATCCTAAATTAAGTGACTTCCACTGCATGGACTACTGATTAATTCGAATGAAAAAATGATCAGCTATTGGAAAATGGTATGCTAAATTTGAAATTAACATAAAAACATCTAAAACCTCTTTTTTATTATTAAATAATTAAAAAAAAAATCCTAAATTAAGTGACTTCCATTGCATGGACTACTGATGAATTTGAATGAAAAAATGGTCAACTACTGAAGAATGGTAATGCTAAATCGGAAAATAACATAAAAACATCTAAAACCCTTTTTTTTTAATTAATTAAAATTCCTAAATTAAGTGATTTCCATTGCATGGACTACTAATTAATTTGAATGAAAAAACAGTCAACTACTGAAAAATGGTATGCTAAATTTGAAATTAACATAAAAACATCTAAAACCTTTTTGTTTTTCTAAATAATTTTAAAAAAAAATCTAAATTAAGTGACTTCAATTGCATGGACTACTGACGAATTTGAATGAAAAAATGGTCAACTGCTGAAATATGGTATGCTAAATTTCAAATTAACATAAAAACATCTAAGACATTTTTTTTTTTAATAATTAAAAAAAATATCTAAATTAAGTGACTTCCATTGCATGGACTACTGATGAATTTGAATGAAAAAATGGTCAACTACTGAAAAATGGTATGCTAAATTTGAAATTAACATAAAAACATTTAAAACAATTTATTTTTTTTTAAATAATTAAAAATAGGGGGTTACATCATAATATATCGTAAGAGCTTTATCCCATTTATTTGGGGTCTGCTTTGCAATTCCTATTTATCCACTTGTTTTGCAACACATGGCGAGAAATTTATTAGAGTTTATTTACACTTGGCTGTCAACCTAATGCCCTCCCTCCTCCTTTCTCATCCGGGCTTGGGACCGGCAATGGCGGAGTTAAAAACTTTGGGTTACAATTGTTCAATATTTGACTTGATAATTCAATGAGTTATACTAAAATAATAAATATCATAATGGAAATTAAAAGTATGTAGGTTTGTATGCAGTAAAGATAATCACAATTTAAACCCGATTATCGTTGTCAGGGGGTTAGGGCTAAGAAAAATAAATAAATAAAATGCCTCAATGTCAGGGTGACAAAACTTATTGAGGAAATGCCTTTTGATATTTCGGACTCCTATCGAGGTTCCTCTATTATAATGATTACCATGCACTTAGATCTTTAATGAGGGTGGAAAATGAGCGGTTGTGATTAAATGGTTGCATCAGTCCATACTTTGGTAGTTTTCAGCTTTATTTTCAAAAGATTCTAAGAATAGTTTGGCTCATTTTCCAAAACAGAAAAAAGGGTGAATAAGGGGATAAGGCTTGCTGATGTTGGGATAGTTTCTCATGCGACCAATTTCAATAATTAGTCAATTGAATCCCACCGCACACAAAGTTACGAATTCACAACTCTCCGTCATGCTTATGTTCCATCAATAACAAGGATTCCATAGTCAATAGGTGTTTGGCCTCCTCCCACCCCGGCGGACGATATAGTGAGGTATGACAACACCGGGGATGCTCTCAGCTTTGTTTATGCTTCCCAGGGACATTGGATGATCACTCGTCGCATACTCTCACTCATGCCTCCTCCCACCACTACTCTCGCTCGGTCATGCCACATTTTGTGGCTTATTCACATCCTGCTGCAATAGAATCATGAGTGTTGATGGAACCTTCACATACGTTGGCGTCTAATGGCATTTTGTGTGTGTGAGATTCAGTATATTCTAAGTCTCGAAACGATGGCATGGTCAACTGATACCTTCGATCAACCTACCCGAAAAAAGAAGGCGGTCAATGGGCCAAACTATTCTTTAAATGCTTTCGAAAGTAAGGACTTACGATTACCTAAATACTTTGTGATGACTGCGGAGATGGTAGATGGAGATCAGCCTTATTTTGATCATGGGTGCATGATAACATTACTTTTAAGGATAGTACTTCCTCAGTAACATGGCATTCCAGGGGTTTGGAAGCTCCTCCCCATCCTGGTTAACCAGGCAAGAAGAATTTCCTAGGTACGCGCCCGAAATAACATAGGGCCCTCCCCAATTGAGTTTTAGTTTTCCCATCGGGTGAGGCAGTCAAATAGGCATAATTTTTCTTAGCACTAAATCCCCGATTTGGGACATGCCCGGACTTCCATTGCAGGGACTGATGAATTAGAATGAAAAAATGGACAACTAGTGAAAATGGAAAGCTAAATCGGAAAATAACATAAAAACATCTAAAACGTAAATTTTAAAAAAAAATTTAATTAAAAAAAATATCCTAAATTAGGGGAATATCATTTTTATTTTTTGATCGATAAAGTAGATTTTATTGAAAAAGAAGTAAAACGTACAAATTTGAGAACACAAAAAACATCTAAAACGCAAATTTTAAAAAAAAATCATAAATTAGGTGAATATCATTTTTCTTTTTTGATCGATAAAGTAGATTTTATTGAAAAAGAAGTAAAACGTACAAACCTGAGAACACAAAAACAACAAGTTGTACCAGAACCTAAAAATTACTACCCCACTCTAAACATAAAGAACCTCACCCCCGGGTCATCAAATCCCGAAGACCATGAAGCTCCCTCCCTAATGCGAGAGGAAATAAAAGGTTAATTGAGCAAGTTGTCCCAATCCACACTATCCCCAACTTTAGCACCAATCTTTATCCAATCAATAGCCAAGTTCCTGACAGACTTCATAATCACAGAGACTGATTTCTTTTTTTGTTAAACACCATGTTGTTCCTTTCTGACTATAGAGACCACATCACTGCCAAATCCATAAATTTCCAATATTTACCCTTTGGATCATTCAACTCAAAACCATCCCATGCTGCTAACAGGTCAGCACAATGCTCAGGAAACACCCAAGAAACTCCAAAAGTTTGTAGAACCACACTCCAAAGTTGCCTAGCTACCCATCAATGAAGCATTAAATGATTAGTAGATTCCTCCTCTTGAAAGCACATCACATATCTATTTCTTAGCCCCATCCCTCATCTATTCAGCTGATAAAATATGAGAATTCTTCCCCATCCAACACTCCATCCGAAAAATTTATTTTTCGACGGAATCCTAAGATTCCAAATCTTGACTCAATTGTGATGACTATCAGGACTTTGATAAAGAGAGGAATAAAAGGATTTCACCAAAAATCTCCCCTTTGAATGATACCGCCAAAAACGAAGATCCCTATTGGCTTGATTTCTTGTACATGAATTTAGTTTTTGCAATAGGTCTAGCATAGAAATCACCTCCTCCTGCAAATTTCTCTGCACCCGAATATTCCAAACCACATTCTCATTGACCATAACAAACATATCTCTACCATAATCTTCTCCATTTAGAGAAAGTGGATATAAATATGAAAATTTATCTTTCAAGGGCAAGTCAATAACCCAAATATCATCCTAGAAACGAATTTTATCACCAATCCCTCAGCTGAAACTGACTCCCTTCCAAAACTCATTCGCAACTGAGCAAAGACTCTTCCACCATCCAGAACCTCTATTAGCAGAGCTTCTTATATTGGAACAAGTACTAGGATCCCCATATTTCCCATAGATCACCTTCCACCACAAATGATTTTGTTCCTTTACATCTCCTATTCT
This sequence comes from Chloranthus sessilifolius, assembly GCA_021018995.1. NCBI lineage: Eukaryota > Viridiplantae > Streptophyta > Magnoliopsida > Chloranthales > Chloranthaceae > Chloranthus > Chloranthus sessilifolius. The sequence continues at coordinate 21,684,203 of CM037597.1, read as the reverse complement.
CCAAATCTACTTGCCCAGGAAGGCTTTATTTGTGATGCTTAAATGAATACCTAAGCCTCCATCTTTCTTAGATAGACAACAGGTCTCCCATTTTAAAAGATGAAATTTCTTTATATCTCTACCCCTTCCCAAAGGAAATTCCTTATTATCTTTCCATCCTGCTTCACCGTCGTTTGTGAGCTCTAAACATAGACATGTAAAAGATAGGAAAAGATGATAAAGTAGCCTTAATAAGCGTCAAACCCCCGTTACTAAGCATTTTGCTCTTCCACACAACTAATCTCTTCTCTAACTTGGTGATAATTGGATCCCAAAACTTCACACGTGGTTTTCCTACTCCCTGATAAACCTAAGTAAATAATAGGAGACTTTCCACCATGCACCCAACACTTTCTAAGGAAATCAAAAGGCTGCTACACCCAGTTCGAGCTTTGATTTAAGATTAACTTTGGCACAAGCCACTTCGTCAATATTGAACACATCTTTTATTGCACGAACTTCATCCAAACTTACTTCACAAAACAAAATTGTATCATCTGCATATTGAAGATGGGTAATCATAGGGCCCCTACTGGAAATCATAAATCCATTAAATTGCTCTAATTCAGTAGCCTTAACAAGCAAACCATTTAAAGCTTCAACCACTATATTGAACAACATTGGTGACAAGGGATCACCCTGACGTAACCCTCTAGTGCTCTAAAAATACCCTCTTAGTGACCCCTTTACCAAAATAAAAAACCAAGATGATGAAAAAAAATCATGCATCCATTTCCTCCATCTCTCTCGAAAGCCCATCCTACCCATCACATACGCTAAGGAGTTCCAGTTGACTCTATCATATGCCTTTTCCATATCAATTTTCCAAATAATCCCTTCCCCACCACCTCTATTTACAGAATCTCAATTGCTTCATGTGCTACAACAACCATATCTAACAATTGGCGGCCTTCGATAAAAGCACCATGGTTCACCGAAATAATGTATTTCATTACGCTTTGCAATCTATTAGCCAAAACTTTTGAAAGGATCTTGTAAAGGTTGTCAAGAAGACTAATGGATCTAAAGTCTTTTATTTCTTTAGCCCTCTCCATTTTAGGGATAAGAGTAATAAAGGTAGAATTCATACTCCTATCCACATTGCCCTTCTCATAAAATTCATTAAACAAATCCATAATGTCACCTTTGATGGTTTCCCACATGAATTGGAAAATTTTCATAGTAAATCCACCAGGACCCGGGGCTTTGTTTTTCCCACAACTCATAATAGCCTTTCTAACCTTCTTAGTAAAAGAGCTTTCCAACCCCAGCTTTAGATTTTTGGACAGACGTTGAAAATTTAAACCATCCAACACAAGTCTCTCTCTGATTTCTTCTGTGTACAACTTCTCATAACACTTAACAACTTCAGCACACATTTCTTCTTTCTCAACCACCCTTCTACCATCCACATTTAAATTGCTAATATAGTTTTTCTTACTCCTAGCATTAGCCAGTGTGTGAAAGAACTTAGTGTTATTGTCACCTTTTTATAATCAGTGGACCTTCAACTTTTGCTTCTAAATGATCTCTTCTTCCACACATTTTTCATTATCATGCATCTTAAAGGCTGTACAGAGATCGAAATCGTCCCCATTAAGAGGCCTAGATTCTTCCAAAATATCTAAAACCCTAATTTCCTTAAGGATTTTATCTTTTATTTGCTCCACCTTTCCAAAAAAATTAGCATTCCAAATCTTAATCTCACCCTTGATTTTTTTTTAACTTCATTGCCAGTTTGAACGCGCACATCCCTGTATCTGGCAATCATTCCACCATTTTGTAACCAATTCCTTGAACTTCTCATCCCTCAACCATGCATTCTCAAATTTGAATGAGCCCGGACCACCATCTCTAAGCGGACAACTGAGCAAAATGGGGATGTGATCAAAAGTGGGTCTAGGGAGCCCATCCAAAATCGCATTAGGATTAACTTCTATCCACTCATTAGTACAAAGAAACTGATCCAATTTGCTTAATTTGGGCATATCTTGTAGATTTGACCAAGTATACAAGCCCCCATTCATATCAAACTCAACTAACCCAAATGTGTTAACAAAATTAGCAAATTGTCTCATTCCATACCTGTCTAGTCTTTCATGAATCCTTTCTGAAGCAAATCTGACAACATTAAAATCACCTCCCGCACACCAAGGGCCTTCCCACCAAACTGTCATACTAGCTAACTCAAACCAAAAGTCTTATTTACGAAGTCTTCACTGGGTCCATAAACCCTAGTAGAGGCCCATACCATGCCATCTTATCTATTTTTCAAAAACACTAACATTGAGTGCTCACCAACTTTTGATTCCAACCCATCAATCTCTCTGCTATTCCAAACCACAATAATACCTCCTGAAGCCCCAATAGAGTCCAAGCTTTCCCATCCCCAGTGATTGCCACCCAAGGTCGATGATATCTTTCAATTATTAGTGCTTCCCCATTTAGTTTCTAAGGTAATCATGACCTTGTTGTTTATAATAACCTTCTTAACTGTAGCCCTCGTATTTAGATCACAAATTCCTCTTACGTTCCAAGATAAGATCTATGTTCTAACACACCAATCCCAAAAAAACAGCCTTAAATCATTCATAAGATCAGTTATACCTTGCAATTACCTTTCTTATAGGATAACCCGCAATCTAGTTTTTGTAATTCCCTCATTCCTTTACCTTTTCTACTAAAAGCAGATTCAATTCGATCTTTATTAACCGCTTCAAAAACTTTTTGCAATTGATCATTAGTCCCCCGAAACGTCATGTCATGCTTCCTTCCAATTTCAATAATTTTGTCTACACTATTCTGATTTAACTGCTCTTTGACTTGTGTCTGATCACCCCATAATTCATTTTCAAGCCTCTCAACCACCTCTTGCACCATCTCATTGTTCGTGGATGACTTCATCGATTCATCGATGTCGATTTAACGAAGTATCGCTGGATTCAGCTGCTTTCTCCCTGCAATAAGAAGGTCCTTCCATGGACTTGGCAACATAATTTGATGACCCATTACATGAATTCACATCCCCAGAGTTACAATAAAAAAATCCTAACTTTTCTAATTCATTACATAGGTTTGCATTCTGATGAACAATAATAAAATCATTCAAAACCCTATCAATTTTAGAACATGGCGAAATTACTTGTGGTCCGAAGACCAAATAAATAATACCCAAATTATCACGTGTACCCATCCTCAAACGAGGAGAACACGTGGGATGAACAAATTTAGGGGAAAGTCTCACAATTTCTCTACTTGCGTCAGCTCCCCCATAAAGTACTTCACGATCGCTGCCATCCTATTGATTCTCTTCTTGACGATGTCCTATAGGTAATTGATTAGAGGTAGCTAGCCTTTCGTCGTCGGACACCTTTATCTTCTGATCATCTCTCGGCCTCTGATATTCCTGATTGAAGAAGTTTAATTGGCGTTCCCTCTCCAAAAGTCCAGTTCTCAATGAATCTAATTCATTAAGTCTCATTGACAAACTCGACCCAACATCTTGGTCCAAATGAAAATGTGCAACCCGATTCGTATTGAGTATCAGATCCTCCCCATGTGCCTCATCATATAAAAGTGTCTCGTCGGCATTTTCCATTTGATTCCACATCACCTCAGGCTGATTATGGGCGGTCTTTCCAAGTGACCTATCAACTTCCGATTCAGAAACATGAGTAACACTCTCCCCGCCATGTGTCCCTTCCATTTCAGATTCTGAAAATTTTACATTGTTCGCCTTACTTCTGCCATTCAAAAATCCCTCATTATTATTTTTCTCATCCCGACGTACATCCCTGATATAAGCTTCACCGCGTGTTTCCATCAGGACCATTGGATCAAACTTCTATACATTTTGTTTATTAAAAGAAACTAAACCCCACATTTCAAATTCCAAATTTGAGGTGGAAGTGGCAGCCCTGAAATTACCTCCCACAATCCCTCTACCCTTAATCTTCTTCGGGTTCATAGCACCGTTGACCGTGGTCAACAAAGTCCCGACCCTTGGAATACCATCATCCACTCTCTGACCATCGGAAAAAATATTCCCCGTTGTGGACGAGGAACTAACCCTTCTGTACATTTTGTTTATTAAAGGAAACTAAATCTCACATTTCAAATTTGAAATTTGAGGTGGAAGTAGCAGCCCCGAAATTACCTCCCACAATCCCTCTGCCCTTAATCTTCTTCGGGTTCATAGCACCGTTGACTGTGGTCAATGAAGTCCCGATCCTTGGAATGCCATCATCCACTCTCCGACCATCGGAAAAAATATTCCCCGCAGTGGACGAGGAACTAACCCTTTCCGTCGCCGCAATGTCTCTGGGACTCAGATTTTCAGGCACGGATCGACTCCCCCTATCAATAGGATGGTCGTCCATCTGCATTTGTTTCCTCATCAACATGTCATCTACGCTACTCCTCCCGGCCAAGGTCGGAGTTTTCATTTGTTCTGATCTCTTCCCGTCTCCAATTCTATGAACACACGAAATCGTCTCCCATCATCGCCCGATGTCCTGGTGGGAATATTGCTCCAATTATCCCTACCAACCAGGATTCTGGCATATCTCGTTTCAGTGAAGGAGCTAGTACAGCCATCCACACCGAGGAACAATCCATAGCACCTCCCAATATGGCTGAAAACGTCGTTTGTCCACGCATGGAGCAGAATCCCCAACACCCGTAACCAGACTCCATGCTCCTGTTTATGCAAGGAGATATTCTTCCTTCTTAAATATTAGAAGAAACTAGGGCTCCTTGAACCCCAGGTCTTATGTAGATATTCTTCAATGTAGATATTTCAGAAGGGATACCCTCCTCTGCACTACATTGAAGATTTTTTTATTTTTTTTTTCTCATTCATTAAAAAAAAAAGATATTCCTCAATGTAGTGCAGAGGATGGTATCCCTTCTTAAATCTAACAATCAGCCAATTTTTCATAAGATTTTCTTCCCTTGTATCATAACACTTTCCATTAACATCAAAAGCAAAAGCCTTATCCTTACTCGAAAGATCCTGTCAATTTTTCAGAGCATCCACAAAGGTTGTTTTCCTTCACAGGAAGAAGACTCACCCGCAAAAATAACTCTACGCCCATGTTCAAGATAATGATTCGGTCTGGTTTGTCTTTTTAACTTTGGAATGAACTCCTTTAAAAGTTCTCCCAGCAATTTGCCATCTATTCGAAATATCTTTTTGCTGTGAGAGACGATAAAATATACTAATCTCGAACTTTGAACATGGGAATAAGATCGTTTTCCTTCCCAACTGAGTTTTAGTTTTCCCATCGGGTGAGGCAGTCAAATAGGCATTATTTTTCTTAGCACTAAATCCCCTTCTTGGGACATGCACGGACTTCCATTGCATGGACTGAATTTGAATGAAAAAATGATATGCTAAATTAGAAAATAACATAAAAACATTTAAAACTTTTTTTTTAAAATTAATTTAAAAAAATCCTAAATTAAGTGACTTCCATTGCATGGACTACTGACGAGTTTGAATGATAAAATGGCCAACTACTGAAAAATGGTATGCTAAATCGGAAAATAGCATAAAAACATTTAAAACCTTTTTTTTTTTTTTTTTAAGATTAATTAAAAAAATCCCTAAATTAAGTGACTTCCATTGCATGGACTACTAATGAATTTGAATGAAAAAATGGTCAACTACTGAAAAATGGTATGCTAAATTGGAAAATAATATAAAAACAACTAACACCTTTTTTTTTTAAATTAATTAAAAAAAATCCTAAATTAAGTGACTACCATTGCATGGACTACTGATGAATTTGAATGAAAAAATGGTCAACTACTAAAAAATGGTATGCTAAATTTGAAATTAACATAAAAAGATCTAAAACCTTTTTTTTTATAAATAATTAAAAAAAAATCCTAAATTAAGTGACTACCATTGCATGGACTGCTGATGAATTTGAAGAAAAAATGGTCAACTACTGAAAAATTGTATGCTAAATCAGAAAATAACATAAAAACATCTAAAACTTTTTTTTTTAAATTAATTAAAAAAAATCCTAAATTAAGTGACTTCCATTGCATGGACTACTGATGAATTTCAATGAAAAAATGGTCAACTACTAAAAAATGGTATGCTAAATCGGAAAATAACATAAAAACATCTAAAACCTTTTTTTTTCTTAAATTAATTTTAAAAAATCCTATATTAAGTGACTTCCATTGCATGGACTACTGATTAATTTGAATGAAAAATGGTCAACTATAGAAAGATGGTATGCTAAATTTGAAATTAACATAAAAACATTTAAAACTTTTTTTTTTATTTTATAAAATAATTTTTTTAAAATCCTAAATTAAGTGACTTCCATTGCATGGACTAGTGATGATTTTGAATGAAAAAATGGTCAACTACTGAAAAATGGTATGATAAATAAAAAAATAACATAAAAACATCTAAAACTTTTTTTTTTTAATAAAATAAGTAAAAAAAAAATCCTAAATTAAGTGACTTCCATTGCATGGACTACTAATGAATTTGAATTAAAAAATGGTCAACTACTGAAAAATGGTATGATAAATAGAAAAATACATAAAAACATCTAAAACCTTCTTTTTCAAAAAAAAAAAATTAATTAAAAAAAATCCTAAATTAAGTGACTTCCATTGCATGGACTACTGATGAATTTGAATGAAAAAATGGTCAACTACTGAAAAACGGTATACTAAATTTGAAATTAACATAAAAACATTTAAAACCTTTTTTTTTTTAAATAATTAAAATAAAAATCCTAAATTAAGTGACTTCCATTGCATGGACTACTGATGAATTTGAATGAAAAAATAGACAACTACTGAAAAAAGGTATGCTAAATCGGAAAATAATATAACAACATTTAAAACCTTCTTTTTTAAAAAAAATAATTAAAATAAAAATCCTAAATTAATTGACTTCCCATTGCATGGACTACTGATGAATTTGAAAGAAAAAATGGTCAACTATTGAAAAATGGTATGCTAAATCGGAAAATAACATTAAAACAACTAAAACCTTCTTTTAATTAAAAAAATCCTAAATTAAGTGACTTCCATTGCATGGACTACTGATTAATTTAAATGAAAAAATGATCAACTACTGAAAAATGGTATGCTAATTTAGAAAATAACATAAAAACATCTAAAACCTTTTTTTTTTATTTAAATTAATAAAAAAAAATCCTAAATTAAGTGACTTCCATTGCATGGACTATTGATGAATTTGAATGAAAAAATGGTCAACTACTGAAAAATGGTATGGTAAATCGAAAAATAACATAAAAATATCTAAAACCTTCTTTTAAAAAAAGAAAAATTAATTAAAAAAAATCTTAAATTAAGTGACTTCCATTGCATGGACTACTGATTAATTTGAATGAAAAAATGATCAGCTACTGGAAAATGGTATGCTAAATTTGAAATTAACATAAAAACATCTAAAACCTTTTCTTTTTATTAAATAATTAAAAAAAAAATCCTAAATTAAGTGACTTCCATTGCATGGATTACTGATGAATTTGAATGAAAAAATGGTCAACTACTGAAGAATGGTAATGCTAAATCGGAAAATAACATAAAAACATCTAAAACCCTTTTTTTTAAATTAATTAAAATTCCTAAATTAAGTGGCTTACATTGCATGGACTACTAATTAATTTGAATGAAAAAATGGTCAACTACTGAAAAATGGTATGCTAAATTTGAAATTAACATAAAAACATCCAAAACCTTTTTGTTTTTCTAAATAATTAAAAAAAAAAATCTAAATTAAGTGACTTCAATTGCATGGACTACTGATGAATTTGAATGAAAAAATGGTCAACTGCTGAAATATGGTATGCTAAATTTGAAATTAACATAAAAACATCTAAGACATTTTTTTTTTTAATAATTAAAAAAAATATCTAAAATAAGTGACTTCCATTGCATGGACTACCGATGAATTTGAATGAAAAATGGTCAACTCTTGAAAAATGGTATGCTAAATTTGAAATTAACATAAAAACATTTAAAACAATTTTTTTAAAACTAATTAAACTAAAAATCCTAAATTAAGTGACTTCTATTGCATGGACTACTAATGAATTTGAATGAAAAATGGTCAACTAGTGAAAAAGGTATGCTAAATCAAAAATAACATAAAAATATCTAAAACATTTTTTTAAATTAATTAAAAAAATCCTAAATTAAGTGACTTCCATTGCATGAACTCTTGATGAATTTGAATAAAAAATGGTCAACTCTGAAAAAGGTATGCTAAATTGGAAAATAACATAAAACATTTAAAACCTTCTTTTTTTCAAATTAAAATAAAATCCTAAATTAAGTGACTTTAATTGCATGGACTCGATGAATTTGAATGAAAAAATAGCCAACTCAAAAAGATATGCTAAATCGAAAATACATAAAAACATCTAAAACCTTTTTTAAAAAATTAATTGAAAAATTCCTAAATAAAGTGACTTCCATTATATAGACTCTTGATGAATTTGAATGAAAAATGGTCAACTCGAAAATTGGTAATCTTTGAATCGGAAAATAGCATAAAAACATCTAAAACCTAAATCTATTTAAATTTTAAATTAATTAAAAAAATCCTAAATTAGGTGAGTATCATTCATACCTTTGTTTTAGCGATGACGACAGAGAAAGCAGTCGTGATGTCATCTGGCTTCCCGCCTTGATAGAAGTGTCCAGCTTTCTGAGCATTTATGGAAAATGGGGTTGAGCAGTTGTGGTCATTTGACTTGATATTGGCAAACTCAACCAATTTAGAAGCAATTTCTTGTGGAATCAGTCCTTCTCTTGTAGCCTTCACTACCACCGCAGCTATCTCCCAGTAAGACAAATTATCGAATAACCCATCTGTTCCAGCCACGATCACGTCGCCTTCTACCACCCCAAATTGAAACATCTGCATATATATATATATATATATATATATATATATATATATATGTGTGTGTGTGTGTGTAATATAATTGAATTGAAAATTAAACAAAACATGTATGTATGATTAATAATAAATAATAAATAATAAAAAAAAGGGTAGGTAAGTACCTGTGCACTGGTGGGTGTGTCGCTGGACGAGCTACTACCAAGCTGATACGGGCAATTGAATGAATGTTGTTGCACGGGAGATTTGTAGGCGACCCTATTCTTTCTGACCACTAATAATCCGCTATCGCCAATGTTGAGCCCTTTTATACTCTGCCATCAAAACACTAGTTAGTAATTCAAAATTCAAATTTCAAAATTCAAAAACGAAGAAGAAGAAAAAGGAAAATATATTAATTAACCACCTCATGGTGAAGTGTGAAAATGCAAGCTGTAGAGGCTCCTTGAGATTGGGTGTTGGTGTATGCTTCCTTTATAACTCTTGGTAGATCCACCGTAGCTGACATTTTGTTTATTGCTCTTAAAGAGTTGAGCATGAGTTCCCGAGCATATATTCCAGAGTCAATTCCTATCTTCTTCAAGCCACCCACACCATCAGCCACCCCAATTGTGTTACACTCTCCACAAATAAAATGTGAATCTTCTCCAAGCCCGTTTGATGAAGACGCTTTTGGAAGATACTTTGATCCTGAAATCAATTTCAGTCTTTTGGGTCCCATAACCTTCGGCTTCCTCTTCCTGCTGGGTAGGTGGGTGGATGGGTACCAAATCCCAATACATATATTTAAAAAAAATATCAAAACTCATTGACGGACCAAAACTATAACTATACTTTAGAAATATCACTATATGAAGAGCTTTTTAACCCAATCAATCAATCAATCTTGTAAAATGAAATCACACACCATTAATAGACATTTATCATAATATTAGTATTTTTAAAGAAATGAACATTAATTTAATTTATGCAGCTTAAGACAGCTCCTCTTCAAATTATTAGGAAAGTCATAAACAACGGACAATTTTACAGACAGCTTATGTGTCAGGACATGACTGACTGCTGCGGTGTTTAGGCCCCGCTGTGTATGCAGCCAATTACGTCCACATAAAAAATTGCCCACCTTTTTATTATGGGTGGGGTTATTCACACCCTATTTCCTGTAAGGTGCACACCCTTTTTCATCATAAAAAGTCATCGATTGCCTTGAATCAGAGGGCCGAAGATCATTTTTCGTCCCAATCATCTACATAATAGATCTTGAGATCATAGCGCACCTATCAGACGACCAAATCTCGATTTCACGTGGCACACACACCCCAAACGTGACTATTTGAAAGGCATGCCCTATGATCACGATCACTTTTGGGGATGTGTCATGTGGAATCGATATGTAATCGTCTGATAGGTGTGCCATTATCTTCAGATCTATTGTGTGGAATATTGGGATGAAAAACGATCTATGTCGCATGATTTAAGGAAGTCAACGAATTTTTTCCACAGGAAAAACGGGTGCAAATAACACCACCTTTTGTTATATGGACGATAGAATGCTACATTATCATTGTAGCGTTCAACGCTACATTAGTGTCATTTGGATGATAAGTGACACCTAATCTGAAGATCAAGTGCAAAGGCAATATGGACAAGATCGATCAAGTCCATAGCCCCCAAAAATAACTAAAAAATACATCTTATCCACCGTTCAAAATATGGTCAAAGTTCGAAAAAACTCAATGCACTAGGTTAAAGGGTCGGAAATCAAACTTTGACCATTATTTTGAAGGGACAAATGACGTAAAATTAAAAAAAAAAAAAAATTAACTCGCATGCCATATGACTAATGATCTCAAAAAGGGTGTTTTTCTGAGATCACATGTGACGTGACATTAGATCTCAACACTAGTGTAGCATTCAAACGCTACACTGAAAGTGTAGGGATCCCTCAACCTTACTATATTTGGTTAAAGTATAATTAGAAATAATGACTCTTGAATGACAAAAACGATCTACCACCGCTTAATTAGAATTTTTTATGTCACACCATTGGAGTGTGGCTTCCTAACATGCCAAATTTTTTATCTCACACCATTGAAGTGTGGTTTTGTAATGTGTCATGTGGGATCGATTTATGATCAATCTAAATGATTCAAGCAGCAATCCATTATAGGAAAATGTTTTAGTCAAAGAATCATATTGACATAGGTTGATGTGAACCATCTGATTGGCTAGTTTGAATATCAGTCATTAAAACTAGACAAAATGATTGGTATTAGAGCCAATCACTTTGATCTATCACTTTCAATTTATGATCTATCACTTTGACTGTGGGAATTACCTACACCTTGCTTACATGACGATATGGAGGGTCGCGCCATTATAATTATGGGTTGTTTTTATAATAGGTGGTAAACTTTCCCTAGCTTTTGCATAGAATGAGGATTATTTACAGGTTTTAGAAAAGCTTTATTATTTTTTATTTAACCATATATGATTCCAGGTTTCCTATGATAGCAGGTTGCGTTTGGGATGAGAATTGTAGTTTACAGGTTTTGTAGAACTTTTATAATATTTTTATTAAACTATATATGATTCCTGGTTTCCCTTTGTAGGTGAGATCGAAGGTCTTATAATTTTTTTATTAAATTATATACGACACCAAGTTTGGTAAAACTTTTATAATTTTTTATTAAACCATATATGAGTCCAGGTTTCCTTTATAGAGGGGATTGAAAGTCATTTTTGCAAAAGATTGGCAGAAAGATAATTTTTAGGGAGCCATTAGTTGCACTCTGGAAAGTTGGCCTTGCACTAAACTTAAAGAAAGACTTGACATTTTAGGGACATGTAACATTGAAAAAGAAAATCCGGGTTGTCTGATTTGAAGTTCATGATATATAGATCAGTGCATAAGATTAGAGCACACCACGATAATTGTAGTCAATTGTTGAGTCAGATAATTGCCTTTGACTACATTTAATCACATGATGAAGATTATATTTTGTTCTAATCTTTTGTAGTTAATATCTTTAAATCATGTCCTTGAAATCAAATGGCTTAGATAGTGCTTTCACATAACAAAGGTCGCCAAACTTGCATGTCTTTCTTTTAAACTTGGTGCAAGGGCTGACTTTTCTGAGTGCAACTAATGGCTCCCTAACTTAAAGGTCAGTCACCAAAGAGGCATTAGCCCAGTTGGTATGCTCTCTCCAATGTAAGAGAGTAGGTCACCCTTGTCTTCACAAGATGTAGGTTGGGTTTTGTTAGTTAACCCTCACCACTATCGTTGGTGCTCCCTGCTCCGCAATTGTCCAATATGTATGCGTGTCTGCTCCTCAATTCTTGAGCAAAGGCCGCCCACGAGACTTTGGGGCCCAAGGAGTTCTAAATGGGCCCTCCTTTATATTGATCCTAAAAAATATTTTTAATAAATAAAATAATACTCATTTCTCATATAGTGACAAATTTCTCTAATATTTTTCAAAACTTCGCTGAAATTTATCAAAACAGAAGTTGGACGTAACTTTCAGCGAAATTTCGATAATTTTTCTGAAATCGCCAAATTTTATTAATTTTAGCGAAATTAACATAATTTTGTCAAATTTAATAAATTTTCTTTTAATTTTGTAGTTTTGCATAATAAAAAAAAAATTATAAATATTAAATATAATTTATATATAACATTTTTTGTACTCCCAAAAATTTTTCCAAAACTTTTCAAATTTTTCTTGAAATATCAAAATATTGTAAAATTGAAATTTGTCACCATGATTGCTCCTAGTCCTAGATTACGAATATACGCATATTTCATTACTCATTGTTTTATAATTTGAAAACACAACTAATAAGTTAACGAAAATATATTTAAAAAAAAAAATAAAACACAAAAAAATGAAAAACTAAATAGTACCCCATGAATTGAGTAACTCAACTAATAATATTTGACATTTTTAACACTTTAACGCCATTGAATATTTCCTACCATTTTTAGTACTTTAACGGTCTTAAAAGGTTTCATAAATAGGTTCATTGTATAGCTCTCGTCAAGTAGATTCAAATTGATAGGTCATTTTGAAAATTTGTGTTGTAACAAGCACGAGATCAATTTTTAAGTTAGGTAATTTAATAAGGATAAATTTGTATATATATAAAGGATTCGGTCAAACAAATTCAAAATCAAAATAAGGCTAGAAAATTCATTAGGTCAATACTTAAGGTTGGCCTAGCTCAATGAGGCAAATGACTTGACCCATGACCACTACTACCAATCAGGACCCATAAAAATTATACAAATATGGGGCCTAGGAAGAGTTGAACCCATAACTTATTGGGGAAAAGTGAACAACACAAGTAGCTTAACCAACAAAGGATCAAAATTTTGGCCAAAATAGTGAAATTCCGTCATTTCGGTCCCTTTAGTTTTTTGAAATTTCGGTCCATGAAACAAAATCTAGATTTTGATTGTAACCAACTAAACCAATTGACTTGATTTGCAATTTTGGACATTGAAAATTATACTAACCAATCGCCCATAAAGAATTACAAGAATAGGAGGCCCCAAAAATTTCGGGGCCCGAGGTAGCTGCCTGATGGGCCTTGCCCTGGGGCCGATTCTGTTGTCGAGGTTGTCTCGGCCGAATGGCCGTATAAAAAAAATAGTGGGTGCTAATAGAGCTGCCTGATTAGGGTGGGCACTTTCGCATAAATTTGTGTATCTAGGTGATACTTTAAAAAAAAAAAAAAAAAGGTTTTTACCAGCGGTTAGAGAAACTGCCGGTAATGTTTTCTAATGTTTGTGATAATTGCCGACGGTCAGTGACCGTCTGTGACAGCCCGGATTTCGGCACCCCGAAACCCGTGCCATCAACACGATCATCTTGACCGTGTCCTCAGCTAAGCACGGAACACTGGTATATCAAGCATTGTAATAAAATAATAAACGAAATTGCGGAATTTAAATCTATGTTAATTAACTCTCCAAAAGACAGTTCTACCCTCATGCCTCTTACATGAATGGAGAACCGATCCGAACCATCGATGATAGCAATCATCACGAATGGTTCGTCCCAAAAGAGAAATCTCAACTCCTTATATACATGATTTTAAACAAAATAAAGGCTTGACATACCAAGCCGTACAAAACCTCTCCAAGAATCTCTCAAAGTGGCACAACAGAGTCCTCTAGAAGAAGTCCTCTGGAGGTGGCTCCAACTCTTCGTCGGCCGCAAGGTCCGACTCACCGGGGTCAGCGTCTCCTGAAGCCTCGGCAGCTGCTAGCAGTGGACCTGCGACGTATAGTCTATAGGGTGAGCTACATCCTAGCTCAATAGGGAACGAACACGGTTGAACATATAAATTATAACTCACATATATTCCATGATATGCCATGCATGATGTATCTATGCAGTTGTTAATGAACAGTTAAAAAGCATTTCGTTTTACTGTTGATTTCTTATATTTTCATTTACTCATGAATGATGCTGAGAAGGCCTAAAGCAAAACTTAAACTTTCAACTTAAGTAATCCCCGAGCAATATAGCATCGAGCCCCGACGAGATACCCATCATCGTCATCTATATAGACAGTTTTAACCGTATTCCCTGGGAATACAAATAGTACCCAAGCCCCTTTCCCCTAGGGATTGGTGGCGGGGTTTCACTTGTCTCAATCAACACCCCTGGGGTGTGCTTACTATGTACGGATAAGCCTCCGCACTGGCCTACGGTTTCGCCGCCGTATCGGTCACGGATATCCTGCCGTGTCAGTCGTGGATATCCCCCGGCGTCGGTGGGGTACCCTATCAAACCTCAAATAACAAAAATATCGGTGCCTTACATATAGTTATTCACCGTGTAAATGTGCTATCTTATATCAGTTAGGCCCTATCAAACATGATTCAATCCTTGGATACATCCCTGGGATGTATCCATTTACTTGCATCACACCTGATGCTCTTATCTCTTTACTTCTTCATCCCTGGGGATGGCTCATTATGATTACTCTTATGGGTGTCACACACACACACTTTTCACAAATTCTTAAGAAATAAACATTTGAATTGAGTTCTATATCACTACATACATGCTCTTGTAAAATAAAGTACATGTTCAAGGTGTTCCCTACCTCAAGTCTTCATTTGTTCAATGCATCAAGGTCCCACGTGGCTCCTTGTGCACTAGTCCACACGTACCACCTATAATACCATATAACAGGTAAAACACATCACAAAGGATGCAATAAAGAAGGTATAAGACCCTCCAAGAATCTTAAAGTCAAACCCAAAAGTCAACATAATTCATGTCAGTCGATTAATCGAACTTCAAAATCGATCAATCGAATCTGATTCGATTAATCGATTTCCAAAATCGATTAATCGAAGGTCAATATCGATTAATCGAAGTAATTTCGATTAATCGAAATTCTCCTTTTCGCAAAGTAATTTCACTATTCGAACAGTCGAGTTTTCATTCGATTAATCGAATCCAATTTCGATTAATCGAAATTCCTCTTCATAAAGTAATTTCCTTTATTGAGCGATCGAGTTTTCATTCGATTAATCGAATCCAATTTGATTAATCGAAATTCTTCTTCGCAAAGTAGACTCTCGATTTGAGCTCGAGTTTCACAAGTTGATTAATCGATTCCAAATCGATTAATCGAAAACTAAAATCGATTAATCGAAATCCCATTTCGATTAGTCGATTTTTCCTTAAGTCATTTCCCCCAACCCCTGGGGTCCACTGGAGGTTCTCAGTCGATTAATCGATCCCCAAATCGATCAATCGAAATCTAAAGTCGATTAATCGAAATCAAATTTGATTAATCGAAATCGAATCTCGACCTTTCAACTTCTGGCCAATTTTGATTAATGAAACCCAATTTGATTAATCAAAATTCAGTCGACCCTCCTTTTCCATACTTTTTCCTCTATTTTTCTAAGCCATTATCCTATGATTTTGACCCACATTCAACTACAACTTAACTCCTATAATCTATGCATTTTATTTACAAAAATCTTACCTTGAATAGATCTCAAGTTGATTTCAATCAGATAGTTGGAAGGCTAGGGTTTCCAGCTTTTGTTCTAACGGATCCCTTGCGTTGAATCAGCCTCTTTAATACTTGAATCCTTCTTCCAATCACCCACAATAACTCCTTGCTTAATCACCCTCTTTACTCCTCTCTCTCTTTTCTTTACTTCTCTCTCAACTACCAAATATCTATTTTAGGGTTATTAAACCCTTTTATCCCTCTCCTAGTTTGTGTGTTGAGCACATGCACCCCAATAGGTATATGCGACTTCATATTTACAACACACACCACGCAATAATTCAAACTATCACATCTCGTCCGTTCATTTCATCCTATACTAACTCTTGATCTCCTAATTGGTCAAACTTGTGACCAATCGGGCACGGATCCCGAGGTCATAGTTTAGCGTGATTTTTCGGGCTATGACACCGTCGGCATTTGCATCAATTCTCAGCGCCGATGAATGTTTTCATTTTAGTGGCGGTTAAAAAACACCGATAATACCATCAATTTTTTTATCGTTATATATAGTCATTGGCGGCCAATAAACCGCTAGTGAAAAAAGATAACGGCGGTCAGAAAACCGCCCCCAAAGAGTACCTTTTTAGTGGCGGTTGAAGTAGAAGCCGATAAATGTTTTCTTGATAGAGCCAAGCATTTTGGTCGGGTCATAACCGCATTAGAGACTTTTTCCTTGCAACTTAGCATTGCTCATGAGACACATTGACCACTTTGAATAAGACGTTTAACATTTTTTTTATCCCAATCTTTCACAATAGATCTTGAGATTTTGGTTGTATCATCAAACGATGAGATTTTGATTACATGTGGCACCTCCCAAAAAGTGAACGTGATCATCGATGTACCATCAAATATGATTCCTGAGCCACTTTTTCAAATGTATGTCGAATCAAAGATCTAACACCGTCCGATAAGATAAAATTTCTCAAGATCCTTTGTGCAAAAAAATAGGATGAAAAACATTGGCTTTTTCAAGTGCGCAGCTTCGTTGTTAGGAAAGAGTATCCTATTAAAAATATGAATTACCTAATTAAATGGGATTTTGGAAGATGCCTCAACTAAGTTTAAATTACCAAGATCCCTTATCGAGTTTAGAATTTGGCAGATCCCTCACCCAACTGCTTTAAACACTTCAACTACTAAAAACTTTAATCCCTAAAATATCCTTGGTTACCGATTTACACCTGATTTGGACCCGATTGGTTATCAATTTGCAACCGATTTAAATTGCACCCTAATACCACAAGATGTATTGCCTTTTGTTATTTCACCTACCACTATCGTTGAAATGACAAAATGTCCATTAACAAGATTAAGTAAAAAGATTTACTTTTAACCACTTTCATTATTGCCGACATCACAAAATCTGATTAAGAAATCGGTCAAGACTATAATCCTTTTTTCCATTCAAATTTGTAGAGTTAAAATAACCAACCGATATCCATTCAAACTCGATGGGCAACCACACGAAAATGGGTAACCGATAGGATAATAATGATGGCGTTACTACAAATTGATAATCGATTAGGTGCAAATCGTAACCGATCGGATGTAAATCTGCCAATCCATAACTAATCGTGTAAATCAAAATTGGTAACCAAGGATATTCTAGGGATTTCAATTTTGTAGTTTGAGGTGGTTAAAGCAATTAAATGGGGATCTTGCCAAATTTCAAACTAGGTATGATCTCGCCAATTCCCAAACTTATGTGAGACATCTTACAAAAATCCCAATTAAAATATCCTTCACGAAATTTCTCTGTCACACGTGCATACTACTAGTGCAACCTAGCTGTATAAATATTAAATGGATTCGTATATATATATATCCATATCTTTCCTTTTATAATTTAATCCAACTAACTTTTGTTGTTTTTTATACGGTCATCCGGTCAAAACCTCGAGAACACACCATGAAAGTTGTAGAAAGAGAAGTGTGAGAGGAAACACCAACTATAGTGATAAAAGTTAATTAGAATCCAACTCACACTTTATAAGAATACAAGCGTGGACATCAAACCCACTACTCCCTCACATTGGGAGTGTACCAATTGGATTAATGCTTCTTTGAAACAAAACTCAACCAAAAGTTGGTGAAACAAAACTTACTATTACACTTTGTAAAGATAAGTGAGAACAACGTGAAGGGCGAAATCAAACCCATACTCCTCACATTGAGTAATTTACCAATTGGATTAATGCTTCTTTGAAACAAAAACTCTACCAAAAGTTCGTGAAACAAAAACTTACTATTAATTAATTAAATGACCAACTACTTTTACATTAGGAACCCTAATTACTTATACCCTCGAAAACCTAAAAATTTAAAAATTATCAAGTTATTCTTACAAGTTTGCTATTTTCTCTTAGAACTTCCTAAAATGACATATAAAATTATGACATTTGTCGCTTCTAGAGAAGAGAAAAAATCCTTGTATCTTAAATGGGAGTCAAAAAGAGCTTGACAACAATAACAAAAATTCTGTTGATACATGCAATTTACTACTGCAAAAACACAGAAAAAAATATTTAAAAAATAATCTATTATCCTTCTTCAAACTTAGGAGGTGAGATAAATAAGATAAAAATAATTGTTGCTCCTCTTATAGAATAATTAGGTTTCTTTTTAACCTTTGAAGAATTGGGAAACAGAGGGGCTTTAGAGATTCAGTTGAGGCTGTTATTTAGTTACCTCCTCTTCTACTCTACGAGGTTTAATGACTGAAAGTGTCCACGTCCAAAATCCACTCAGATCCGTTGACTGCTTGGAATCGGATGATTGAAACTTCTTTTCACCCTAAATCTTCCCCACACCAGATCTTGAGTTGATGCTCTTAACATCAGACCGTCCATAATCTATTCCACATGACACTAACTCCAACAAAAGGACCCAAAATCACAACACCTGAGTGTGACGTGTGATTTTATGGCCACATTTTGTGGATCTAAGTCACTAAGAATAAAAAAAAGGGCCATCTGTGATGCTGTCTCAAGATCTATTGTGTAGAAAAGTGAGATGAGAAACGATTTCAAATGTCTGATTCCAAGCAGTCGCGGCTTTCATTTGGTTTCGGAAGTGATAGTTTACTAAAAGTGGGCCCTTTTAGTAAACCTATGGGTGCAAACAGAGATACCCTGTTATTTTTTTTTTTAAAATCTGTCTTCGTAGAAGACTGAGATATATTATGTAAAGATCTAATTAAGCACAATATTGGTTCTCGTCTAATTATATGGTAACTTTTGACAAATGAGGGACTCAGCCAAGGTATAAAAAATCGGCCCATACTGGTACATATCGGTTTTTTGGCAAATCGATACGCATTGGTCCTTCAACTCGGTATTGGTATTGGCTGATACGAGCCCTATCTGCCGATACTTATCAGTTCAATGCAATTTTTTTTAATTTTCTTTTGAGTGCCAATACTTATCGGTCCTCCACGGACCACCGATACCTGATACCGATACCAAGTTTGTTACCTTGTCCCTACCCTTATTATTAAAAATGAAACGATTACATACCATTGAAAATATAATAATTAAGAGAAATAAAGTAATCTACAATCGAATTTAGAGATACTGAGTATACATTTTGAAAATATAATAATTAAGAGAAATAAAGTAATCTACAATCGAATTTACAGATACTGAGGATACATTTATTTTACAAGTGTTTATATATAAGAAAAGAGAGGGTAGTATAATCCGGTACCTAGATGGTTCCACATATATTTGAATGAGTTCTCTGCTATCGACCGCCTCCATCATATTCTTGAGGTCGGCGTCAGAATCGATTGTCACCAGACAACAATCGAACTTCTCGTCCGATAGCAGATACTTTACATCGATAGCATCGGCCGAATTAGAGACATCGGCCATCGTCAGTGAAAAGCAACTGAAATTAGCCTTCCGATCGAAGGAAATCAGTTGACTTTTCCCACCGACATAGCAGATCTCCCCTGTCGTCCGCAGCTGTACAAATCTGCCCCAAAGCTGCAGCGAAGTTGCCGCTCCTTCTCCTTCGACATGAGTAACTACAAGAATAAAATCATTAATTAACCTCACAATCATAGCTATAGAAACATCAAAATTTGATCGAATACAAAGACAGAATTACCTTTCAAGAAAGAAATAGAGAAGGCAACAAAAATAAAGGAGATATATGATAAGTTATATATAAGGTACCTCTTTGTTGTAATATAATAACAGAGGCATTAACGACAATGAACTTGCTATACCTAAAAAAATTGCTCTTAACCTAGGTTTCGTTTCGCATATTCTATAGGGTTTAGTTGATATTATGCATAATTTGGGTATTAAGACCTCTGATGTTTTGAAAATTACTATTGCTTCTTGGCATGCGTGAAATATTTTCAAAAAAAACAGAAGGAGAAGGGAGTTTTTTAATAAAGAAAATTTGATTATCAAAATCAATATTATCGGCCGAATCCCCTCCCCCAAATGAAAAATTATCGGCCGAATCTTAAAATTATCGGCCTATAATTTCAAATTATTCGCCGATATTATGAATAATCAAATTATCGGCTAATAATTTCAGGATTTCGGGCGAGATTTTGAAGCCCTGTTCCCAAATTTTTTATAGGGTTTAAAACCCATAGGGAAGAAGAAGAGATAAAAGGAAAGAAGAAGAACCCATAGGTAAAAGACTTACCTGGCTGGACGGCACTTTCTTTCTTCTTCCGGTTTTTCCTTTTGGTTTGCTTCTTCTTCTTATTTCTTGTTCTTTTTCTTTTGGTAATACGTATTTACCCTATATATATATAGAGGGTTCAATGAGTGGGATTATTATAATCCCCATCTTATAGAAGCGTTGTTTGCGGCTCTGATACCATTACGTACGTGAGAATCGAGACTCACACACCATGAATCTAATGAGTATCTTTGAAAATGAATTTTTAAGTTTTGCTCATTTATTAATAAAATCATAATTAAAGTCAAATATTAACCAATAATTTTTTAATGATATTCTATTACATTATAAATTAATATCATTGTAATCACTATTTATTACTAAGTTATATATGTCAAAGTTTGAAAAGTCAAACTTAAATAAAAAATCAAACTTTGACCAAACTTTAAATTTTGATAAAAAAAATATGTAAAGGTAAATAACAAAATTATAAATGCTAATATCATGGATCAAAATTTTGGTTTCCCGATACATATCATCCGAGCTCAAAACCGATACGTATCGGTACCGGATGATACCGAACGATACATTCAATGTATCGTTCGGTATAATATATGGGAATGAACGATACAGTACATTGAATGTACCGTATCATTCATGTCCGATACGTATCTAATGTAAGTTTATACGTTGAAATAAAATTAAATTTTTATAAAAGTCAAACTTTGACCAAGAGAAAATTTTGCAATGTACCAATAAGTTATAAAAGTCCAACTGTAAATTAATATAACAATATTCATATATATCGTTAGATTACACTAGTCAAAATTTGATCAAACATCCACTTTTAATAAAAGTCAAACTTTGACCAAACGTAAAACTTCGATTAATAAACAATTTTAAGACTAAAATACAAAGTTTTATAGTAAACACTAGTATGTATTATACATTGAAACAAAATTAAAATTTTAAACTTGAAAGAAAATTTAATTTTTAAAAAAGTCAAACTTTGACTAATTTTTTAAACTTTGATCAATAAAAAATTTGATAATCTACCGCCAACCTACAAATTAGCATAACAGATTCATTAGGTTATCCAATAAAAACTTTGACTAAATATCAACTTTTAAAAAGTCAAACTTTGACCAAATATAAAAAAGTAAAATAAAATTTAGTAATATACTAAAAGTAATAAATTAAAAAATAATAATCTCATTGGGGAAGCAAGTTCAAAAAATTAAATTGTGTTAAAAGTCAAAGTTTGACCAAATATCAAACTTTGATTAAACATTACAAAATATAAATAACAATGAATAATTACTATCTCAAGATACACTTCTCAACTTTTGACTAAAGTCAAAATTTGAATAAAAGTCAAACTTTGACCAACAAAAATGAGGCAATGTATTTTCAAGTTATAAATTAAAATAATGATAGATATTTTTAATTATAATATTTCACTAATAAAAATTTATAACATTTTATAGAAAATCAAACTTTGACCAAAAGTCAAACTTTGATGAAGAAAAAATTGTGTTGATACAATATAAATTTATGTAGTAGTAAACTCTATCTATAAGTAAGTTTCAAGTTTGACAAAAAAAATTTGTGTAAAAGTCAAAGTTTGACTAAAAGTCAAACTATTGATTAATACAATTGAAAATCTAGTATCAAATTGTACATAAAAATGGCAGTATCCTTTTTTTGCCATCAAATTATTGGAGTTTAAGTTTAATAAAAAATAAATTTTAATTAAAAGTCTAAGTTTGACCTTAAGTCAACATTTGACTCCTAAAAATTTGATAATATATTACTAACTTACAACTTATTATCATGTTTCAGTAGTTAAAGTTTGATCAAAAGTCAAAACTTTATATAACTTATAAATCCAATTAATGTTTGATTAAAATTCAAACTTTGATAAAGTCAAATATTAAGTAAATAAGTATGATATAGATAATGGTGGTCATAGTGATCGTAGGTATGATGATTATAGAAATTGAAGTTACTTTTTAATAATAAAAAATATTTTTTTTTTGCTTTTAAGTTTTTTACAAGTAACTTTAGATTTGCAATCACAAAAACTTATTATTTTGTTAGTAGGAAACTCAATTTCAGCCATTTAAATGGTTGAAATGATTTTCTCCTAAAATGATTTGGTGTATGGAAATTCAATTTCCATGTAGGGCAACTTAATTTCATTTCCATCTTCTTAAATAGCTATCAAACAACAACAATTGAAAACTAAATTTCATTTCTACCATGAAATTATATTTCCATGTTATCAAACAAGGCCTTACTAACAATGAGGCAAAACATCAGAAAGTGTGTTTAAAGAGGTTTTTGGATCCACAAACTTTTCCAAACTGTTTTAGGTCAAATAAAATATATTTTCTAGGTGCACACCAACTTTTGCTATCTACGCCACTCTATTTTCTCTTAGGTGTACGGGAAACAGGTGGTATGCACATAGCAGCCCACAATATTCAATGCACTCGAATGTTGAAAATTATGTATATGTTGTTATTCAAACATCAAATTGATATTTAAATCATATGACACCGATAATAATGGTTTAAAATGAAAGTAATTCATATTGTCAAAGTGATAAATTATACGGTGATCAAATATGAATTTTCAGCTCTAAACTAATTGGCAATAAATGGAATGGTCGCGCTTGATCTTATAAGATGAGGGATAAAGCTATATTGGGAATAAAGTTAACACATCCCCGCCCGTTGAGGTCGGACTAAGTCAAACCATGTGGAGAAGTTAATTGGTGACACTGAGTAGTGAAAAGCCTACTATGACATACCACGAAAACTGTGGACATCCAACCCAAAATCAATTGGCAATGAATGAAAAAAGTTATATCCTAATAAGAGGAGAGACAAGACTACAATGGCACTAAAGTCACAATTATAACAAAACTCAACAAATATCACTCGTTCTCAACCATTAATGAACTATGGTATATTAGAGTTCATCATTTTATAGGTATAATATTTCAAATGGAAAATGCTCAAAATATGAATTGGCACTAGGATAATTGAGATTGATCACATATGTGTGCCACATGCCACAATAATAAACACACTTCAATGGTGTAGGATAAAAATTTCAAATCAATGGTGTAATAATATTTATTGTTTTTAAGGGGCTAGGATTTAAAGTTCAACATATATCGACATGCCAGGTAGTTCTCAGGCCATACTTACCAATATAAGCCAAATCGGCCAATATTTAAGCAACTTTTTTTATTTTAAAAATAGTAAAAATATATAAAAGTATTTAAAATTTGGTATTTTGCCAATTATCCTTACTAACAATGAGCCAATATGACATAATGTGACCCAAGGGCCAATATAGTTTAATATTTGACCCAATATCTTAACCCATATAAAATTTGGGTGTATATGTGTAAGGATCCGGATTTAACCTTCGGTTATTAACTAATTAGTATAATAAAATATTATTATTAGTTGTGTTTGGGGTTTTAAGAGAAGAGGGGTTCACGAGAGATTGATAAGTGCTTAAGAGCATAGTTACAAAATCGTTGGATTTTGAAAATTCAAGAATTAACCTTTCATTATTAACTAATTAGTATAATAAAATATTATTATTAGTTGTGTTTGGTGTAATAAAACATTTTGTTTCTTATTCAACCGTGTTGACTAACCATATTGATTCTGTTTGTGTGACTCAATAGATTATTCAAATGCATTTTAGATTATTTAAAAGTGAATGATGTTTTCTAATTCACATGAAATTGACATTATTTGCAAGCAGGTTGACAAGCCCGCTCGTCAAAATTTCCTCCATTCTAACTTCTAGGCACTTATCTCGAGAAAGATTATAGCGCTATGGAGAAAATGTCATCCTAAGAAAAGTGGGTCATTGGTATTTCAAATTCTTTTGAAAAATCAAATAATGTATAATTGTATTTTTTTTAATTGATTGGAATCAAGTTCAAGTAAATGAGTCATTGTGTACCTCAAAGTCTCAGTCAATTGCCTTGTCATTATGAAGGTACCAAAAGCATGTCCTTTTGTTCCAAGGGGGAATATAAGATCTCGTTCATATGTTCTAAATATATGCCTTCGAGAGCATATATTGGACGAACGACAATCTCAGCTGGATGGCATAGCTAATCCAGCTACATGGCATAGCTAATCCAGTTCATAGAAATGGTAAAATTTCATTTGGTTATCAACTTTGATTATGGTCACGTTCTGATATCCATGTTTTTTATTGCTAATTTTCTTGTCTTATAATTTAACAATGTGAAAATTTGTATCAGGGTTTGATGCAGGAGAGCTTTCAAAGGATGGACCTGATGATGTGGAGGGCTTATATGCTTTAACAACACACGTTGGGAACTTGTTGTCAATAGAACATGCTGATAGAACCAGCAATATTGTATCATTCACTTTTTTTATTTTTTCATGGCATTTTTATCTATAGTTTGTCTTCTCCTTGCCAACTTATTCCTGATATCTAACTTGTTACTATGAGTTTTGCAAGGGAAACTAAGGAAGTAGTGAAAGAGAAGGTGGGGGGATCAATGACAGATAAAGAGAAGGCTTATCAGGAAGCAAAAATAGAGATGGAAAAAGCTAAGGAAATAGCGAGAAAGACAATGACAAAAGAAGCTAAGACTAACTACGAAGCTGCGAAAGAGAAGGTGTCGAAGCATGCGAGCGAATTAGGAGCCAAGATGGGTTGGGAGTCCAGAGAAAAAGAGAAGGCTGATGAGGAGGCAAAAGCAAAGATGGAGAAAGCTTACGAGACAACGAACAAGAGCATGACAATGTTTAAAGCCAAATATGAGGTCAAAGAGAAGTTTATGAAGATTGGGAGGAGTTGGGGAAGAAGGTGAGTGAGAAGGATGAGTTGAGTTTTTTAAATGTTCTTCAATGGCTTGTGTTTTCTTCAAAGACTCACGCTTGGGTTTAAAATTTATATTAGTAATACAAAATGGATTCCAACATAACCAAAGAATATTGTATCATTCAATCATTAATATATCTTTCGCCTAATTTTAATATATCATCTAATTTTTATGTTGTGGTTGATGCCCTGCTTGTGAGGGGTATTTCAATCTAGCTAATGATGCCCGATTTGTAATGTGTATAAACATGGTAGCGCTTTTTTAATTGCTACTATTATTGACCTTGTAAAAACTGCAGCTAATATCCTCACCGGCAGTTATAAAAACTATCGCTAAAATAAAGCAGCGACAACACCAGTAGCGACAGTTTTTACAACGACCGATGAGGGTATTAGCGGCAGTTTTTTTTTGTTAATAGCGCGCTTTTAGCCGCTAATAGACTTATTTTTGTAGTGTTATCACTTTGTCGAAGTGGTGGGGAAAAATATTGGTTCAAAGACAATGATATTTCTCGTGCCTCGAACCGATTTTTTGTATTATTTCATATCAACATTTCATAATTTTTCCAACATCAAATGCATATTCTCATTTTCATTTTGTCCTAACCCATTGGACCAAGCTTATATGCCCAATCCGTTTTAAAAATCATATATATATATATATATATATATATATATATATATATATATATATATATATATATATATACTTGTTCTCAGATCTCATTTTTTTAAAATTACTATCGCCGTACCCATATCGTACACATATGTCATACCACACATGTCCACTCTATCTTTTGTATGTTAAAAATATATAAATAACCTATATATATATATATATATATATTAGAGACACCAGTGCAAAAGCAACGGCGTTGTTGCAACAATAGCCCTTAAGTTTATTTTACTTTCTAGGTTTTGCTGTGGAGAGGGGTATCGAGTTAGGTGAAGGGCATTAGGGTTGGACATAAACGAGTTGGGCTTATATCAGATCGGATTAGATAGAGTTTTCTAAGCAGGGACCTTCTTTGTGATTTTCACACTCTAGCATCCAACTCATGCAAATCAAAACATTATGATTGTCTCACCATGATATGTGATTATTACCAATTTTTTCCTTCTACTAATATATTATTAGTGCTACTCTCATTAGTATAATTAATGCACCTATCACTATTGTTATTGTTATTGTTTCTATTGCTGATACAACAACTGCAACCTACTCTTGTTACTAATACTATCGTAGAAAGAGAAGTAGTAGCAAAAGAAACACCAATAGCAGCAATAGTTGCAATTGGTATATCTATAATAGTACCAACATCAAAAGCACCAGTAGTAGGAGCAATAGTAATTGTAATGAGTGGCAACATTAACACCAATAACTATAGTAAAATAGTATTATTACAAGTACAACTACTTCTACCAATACCACACCATTATTACTAGAGTTAGTCTACAATGAGTGTCCATCCATTATGGGCATTAAAGAAGTCCACACATTTGTGTGACTGGGTGCTGTGCATGGACTTTCGTGCATTCGAAGTCCTCCCATGTCATGCTGTCACACATATGTGGGGACTGTTGTGTCCATCATATGAGTGAACACTCATTATAAACTAACTCTTGTTGTTATCATTTGCATTACTAATACCTTACTTCTATTATACACATAAAACCAACAACATTCGCACTCACCAAAATATTAGGATAAAGGATAGGCTCTTTATCGGACATTTAAGTACCAAATGGTGTTTAAGTGATCTTACACTGCACCATTAAGATGTCACTTTTTATCTCTCACTATTAAAGTGTGATTGATCAGTATGTCATGCGCCATACATCCATGATCATTCTAAATTGTCCAAGTGGCAATCTATCATTGGAACATGTTTCAACTTAATATAAAAAAATGTCGATAAGTGGATGTCACCCATCCTATTGATGAACTTTAATATCAGCCATTAAAATTTAAAACAACGATTGATATTATAGTCCACAAATCGGATGAGTTAAATCTCTCTAAAACATCATCTTTGAGCCTTTTGCATTCCGATCTATGATCTATCACTTTGATGGTTCGAATTACCCAAATCTTAAACTATTGATGGTGTAAGATCATTTAAACACCATTTTGGTGTATAAATGACGGTCAGGAGAGTCAGTCCCTTAGGATAAAGGCAGCATACTCTCAAGGTTTAGGCAACTCACCTAAACCCATGATAGTTGAATGAGGAGTGGACGGGGGCGCACCAAAGTGGGTGAGGGACTATGTTTATGTGACCATCCTAGTTAAAAACCTAGGTGAGGTAGAATATCTAAAAATTTAAACATTCGAGATAACCAATCAAAGGGATTTACATGATTTGTCTGAAATAGTTCATGTGATAAGTTGGTTTATTTGAAAGCCTCCGGAAAGAATCCTTGGATGGCTTATTTGCTTGTTTTGGGTTGGTTTTTTAAACCCACTGAACCAGATTTCGATTTCAAGCACCCAAAACCGTAGCGAATCGATAGGAAATCAGTTTTGCAAATGGCATTTAGGTGCCCCGACCTGCATTCCTTAGCCCCCTTTCGCACTAATTGCGTGAAGCGTCACATCAGCGCACAAAACTTGCCATATAACACTATCCTTTGTAAAGATTCCATTATTTACACCCTGTGAAACAGTGACGTCACCCCATCTCCTCCTATCGGCATGCAATGATTGCTTTGATTCAGACGATACAGATTATTTTTTAAAATGGTTGGTCTTTCATTACACATGGTACTGGTATGAGAAAGGAACCCTACATTTCAATGTGATATGGATTGTGTGATTTTGGAGTCACATTTTGGGCTATCTGCCACGTATAATTAAAAAATGACTGTTTGATTGTACACCAATGATCGCAAAATCAATTGTGTGAAAGATTGGGATGATAAACAATCTCTATCGACGAACTCAAAAGAAGTCAATGAATGCTGATGAAGGAGGTGGGGTGAGGTCATAGTTTTACTGAGTGTAAATGATGGTATTCATTTGAAAATAGTAAGAGGGAACTTTGCTTTTATTTAAAAGGTTATCATTATTTTCACCCCTGAAATTCTATTCTCACCCTAGTTGAGAAGGTAATCTCACTATTGACTGCTTTGAATCCGATGATAGAGAAATCATTTTTCGTCCCAAACTCCACATAATGGATCGTATGGTCATGGATGCCGATTATATGTGGCATACATCCCCAAAAAGTGATCCAAAAATTACATCTTAGGATCACTTTTTTGGATAGGCCTGCTATATGTTATTCAACCTATCACACATCTCAAAAATTGAATGTACTTGTGAATGTATCATCCAACCTAATTTTTGGGTCACATGTGTACAATGTGAAATTAACATAAGCCGTCCTAATAGTACACCTGGGACCTCAAGATCCTCTATGTGGAAGAACTGAATGTAGAATGAGCTCAATCATTAGTGCAGATATTGAGCCACTTATACGAAAGAAATTGGAAATCAAAGCAATTAAAATGACTTTTGCAGTGTAAACCCCGATTGCGACAAAAGAATCTCTGGTTGTAAATAAAGGTACCTAAAGAAAATTTTTGGGAGGAACAGGATTAACCCATCAACCTTCCTTCGTACACACATAGAACAACTAATACTAACTTTTGTATAAATACCAACAGAAAATCCTAACTCAAAACACTTTTCAAAATGGGGTCCAATCAATATATATTAGCTTCCTCCTCCAGACCAATCAAGCAATCAAGTGAATACATGATCTTCATACGCTATATCTTCTATAAAGATCAAGAAATCAGAGTTCAAATCAAACAAGAAGGATCAAAGGTCATTTCAATTTTGAATTAATAAAAAAAAAGCCCATTCTCATAATCTTTGTTTCTAAGTTTTTCTTTTGATTTTGTTATTTTAGTTTTAAATTATTTTATATTGGCGATGATATTATTATGTATAACTCTCCAACAGCGTATTTTATTTTTCCACAAACTTTATACTTGTTAATGGTAAAAACCTAAAAGGAGTTAGAATCTTTTAGATAAGTGGAGACGCCGCTAAAAGTTATTGGAAATTCCTTCCCATTTCTCTTGTAGCAATAGAATAAAATAATATAAAAATATAAAAATATAAAAAAATATTTTTATACAAAGTAACAAAAAATATAAAAATATAAAAAAATAAAAAAATAAAAAGAGAAGAAAATAAAATATAAAAAACAAGAGAAGAATATAAAATAATACCTCAAGGCCAATTTTGCACTCCCGAAATATGTGATTAATGTTAATGAAAATTCCTTTTGATTTCGACTACAACAATAGAATTAAGGCGAACAAGATAACAGAAAATATTAAAATATAAAAGTATGAAAAAAGAATAAAAACAAGAAAAGAAAAAATAAAAAACAAGAGAAGAAAAGAAAATAATACCTAAAAGCCAATTTTGCACTTCCGAAATATGTTATTAAAGTAGGGTGCCCCTACACATATATACTACCTCCTAATATGTAAGTCTAGAAACCCTAACTTGTAGAACAAGCAACTCCGGTGCCTATATAGGTGATACCGTGATAGTGTCTAGAAGGTAAAACGTCCTTAATTATATACAACAAAGCCTTCTGAAAGGTACACTTCATTCTAATCGGTGATCTTGATTGCATCATCCAGCCACTAATCACGAGACCATCATAGACCACAGCCTTAATCCATCTATTTGGATTACCATTCCCAACTACATTTACATCATCTAATAAATCTTAATCGATCATCTGAGCCCAAATTGGAACATATTTGTGACAGCTTCGTAGCCTACTTTTGGAGTAAAATATCTAATTTCTAACTATAAATAGAGCTAGCAACTGATAACCATAAAATATACCATATAAAACCTTTACCCTAATAAAGAACAATATTCAACAACAAGAAAAGAAAAAAAAAAAAAAAAAAAAAAAGGACGACGAAGGTATACATTTGCATGCACTTGATGTTTTTCTTAGAAAACTTTGTGATAGTCCGAATTTCGGAACCCCAAAACCCGAGCCGTCAGCACGATTTCCAGACCGTGCCCAACCACACTTGCGGAACACGTGGTACCAACACACACATAGCGAGAGAAGCGCATACAATTTACAACATAAAGAGATCATATAAACCTCTTCAACCGTCATAATCATGCCAACTCAAAATCCAGAATACGGTTCTAACTCCCAAGCCAATTCCATAGGACAAAGAACCGATCCGAACCATCGGTGATACCCCTTTATCACCCTCGATGGTTTGCCAAAACATAAAATCTCTATACATATTACATTGTTTTCAAATTAAGCAGGCTGGACGTACCGAGCCTAACAAAATAATCTCTAAAAGATGCCTAAAATCCTCTAGAAGTAGTCCTCCGGAGGAGGTTCGTTCTCCTCGAGAGGCACGTAATCAGAATCTTGCTTATCCTGGTCCTCTGCTACCAAATCTTCTCCTATACCTGTGACGTATAATCAAAAGAGTGAGCTACATCATAGCTCAATAAGGAAAATAGATCTAATATATTTCATCATAAACATATATTTCATGACGTTATATTTGACTAAGAAAACTTACGCTTTAAGGCGATAGAAGACTTATAGAAGATGCACATTCAGAAGTTTAACATATCCTTTAAGCCAAAAACATGTTCTTTTTAATACACACACTTAAAACCCTCACTTAAATAATCCCCGAGCAATATAGCTTCGAGCCTCGATGGAATACCCACCATCATCGTTTAATTGAACCATATTTCACATAAATACAAGCCCTCGAAACTGGAGTGACTTGTCGGACGAAATGTCTTCCCAAATGAAAACCAAAGACCGGATATCCCGCCGGATCGGAGCACAAGTTGTACGGATATCCCGCCGTACCGGTCGTGGATATCCCGCTGCGTCGGTCGCGGTTATACCGCCGCGTCGGTTGGGTATTCAAATAACCTTAAATACAATGTGCAAATATACTTATAGTTATTCACCATGAAAGTGTCATAAACATATTAGTTTTCAAACTCTTAGGATTCACACACACACACACATATTTCCACATCAGCTAGATGTCATGCTCACATATTCAAGTAGTAGTTACTTGCTGAAAGTACCAATGTGCTTCTCAAAATTCGAGTTTAATTATAATTGATTTATCTAAATGAGTTCATAAGCATAGCAAAACATGCAGTCTAAAAAGCTTAGCAAATTTCACACTAAATGCATTCATGTATCACATGTCTCATGCATCACTACGCACATGTTCATCAATTCAATTACGCATATTACATGGCTATTCTTACCTCGTGCAAGGTTCCTAGGCTCACGTAGCTCGAGCTTGCTTGTTATTCTCCTCAGGTTCAATCACGCCTAATACACACACGATTATGATCAGAACGTCAAAATTGATGCGAAATAGGGAAATAATTCATATCCCAGAAGTTCCGAAATATCAAAACATAACTCAGCTTAACTGTCAAGAATCGGCCGGTCGAATCCCATTTTGACCGGCCAGTTTTGCTCACGAAACCCAACGCTTTACTTGGCACCAAAACCGACCAGTCGATTTCCAAAATCAACCGATTGGATATTCAAAATCGATCGGTCGGTTTTTCTAAATCGACCGGTCGAAGGTCGAATTAATTTCGACTGGTCGAAATCGCTTGCGGTTCTCAACCTTCCATCTCATAGCCAAATCGATCGGTCGATTCAAGATTCGACCGGTCGATTTTTGCCAATCTCAAACAGCTATGATCTGTTTCTCACAGATCCATTTCCATTAATTTTTCTTTCATTTTCTTCCTAAGTTTCGACATACTCAATTAAACCACAATTATGATCTACTATTTATTATCAAAACAAAACTACAAGATCGTACCTTCGAATCGATCGATTTGTCGATCCAAGGCTTCACACTCCAAGCTAGGGCTTGTGAGCAAGAATTTCCGAATTTCGCGGAAATCCAAAGCCGAATTGAATGCGCGTCTCCAATTCCTCGCGCACAGATAATCAAACCACCCTCATAAATTTTCCCTCTCCTCTACTTCTCTCCTCTCTCTTCATAAATTGCTTACCAACCTAGGATTAACATTTACTCTAATGTTTCCTCTCTTATATTAGTCCCATATCAGGTGCAAGGCACAAACACCTATACTAGGATACCTGTTCTACATAAAGCACACACTAGGTTCTACACCCATCCTCAGCTTCACGTACTCACAACCTTCTTAACCTGTCAACTATTCATCAATCAAGCACGCGATCTGACGATACGCATCTGATTTGATGATACACATCTCGAGGTACTGTTTCAAAGGTCGGGATTTTATGGGACGTTACATTCTCCCCTCCTTAGGAATTTTCGTCCCCAAAAATTGACTAAGGTGCCACTCATCCTAGTGGAAGGGACAACCCCCCCCCTCCGCCAAGACCGGAAGGCCAAGGATAGTAGAGGCAGCTTTCAGACTCCAATCCGTGAATAAGGACTGAACAAGCCTAATTTAACTAAAATTGTTAGTCGAAGACAGGCAACATTTTCACAATGGCCAACACATACACAATATTACCCACTAATTCATGAAGTTAAACAATCAGAGTTTAAGTACCTGCAAGAAACACATTCACATTCCCACATGTAGAACGACAATCAACACACACTTTGTATAAGAGAATTCAAATATATATTCGCATACACCTCCAAAAGCCAAGTGACCACCAAGTCACGATAGTTCCAAAATGACCACAAATCTGTCAACGTGGCAACCATGCCACAGCAGTTTTAACATTTTGACCCCAACCTGTATTAATGACAACCATATTTCAAAAAGTATTAATGCGCCCTGGTATAACCAAAATCAAAAGTGCATAAAAATCAACCCTCACTCAAACTTTCGCATCCCCCGGTGGCACTCTGGAAGGTCCCGCCTCGTCCACAGGCACGCATCCGCAACCTCTCCATCTCTAGGAATACAGCCTGAAGTAGAGGCTCCTGTAGAGTAGTACCATGGGTCTGGTACAGCTGCGCGAGTGTCTGTTAGGCGCGTCATATAATCCGTGGGGTATGCATACTGCATCCATTGTGCGAAGGCGCCCTCGTGATGATCCATCCGACGATGTAGTAGCCTATTGCACTCTTCTACTTGCATCATACGAGCGAGGATATCACGTAACACGTTAGAGTCTGTTTGTGGCGGAGGCATCGATAGGGGGCTCACTTTGGATTGGAGGCTCGGGTACTAGGGGCACATGTTGCTCGGGTGGGGGAACTTGATCACCTTGTGCTTTCTCAGGTTCGGGGGGAGGAGGTGGTGCTTGTTCACCCGCCGGAGGTAGAACCTTCAATCAGTTGTTAGTTCGGTTCCAATCCGTAAAGGTAAACAGTTCCACCCGGTCACTATGGTTCGCCAGGAGAGACCAGATAGGGTCCCTCAGTCACGTACTCCTCAAACATAGAGGATATACAATGGACATCTAAGACATTCCTTTGCTTTGACTCCACCCTCAACAGCTTGTCGTTATAGATCATACCTCAAACACCATCTTTGGTGCGTTGAACCAACGGCCCTTGAAGCGCGACAATGCCCGTTGGACCTCTTCTACTCTCTCTACATTGTGTCTCATAGGGTAGAGGTTGCACTTTATTATGGTGTCCAATATCCATAAGTGACGAGGTAAATCAACCCTTCCGAATAGAATGATCCAAATCTCCTTATAATGGATGTCCGTTTCAAAAGGGGGCAAAAGTTCGTTATCATCCGAATATTCGTCATAACATTGAAGGGCTTTAGACGCATGATCCCAAGTAAATTGATAATCGCGTCCATCAATTGTGGTTCTAATCACGGAAGTTGTACTAGTCGGTTTAAGATTTTGATAAAAGAGGCGTACGAGCCTCGGATAGTAATAGCTGTGTAATGGTTCCAAAATATTGATTAAACCAGCCTTTTCAAGATAGTTTCGAGCCCACACGGTATCTCCCTATACATTTTTGTCACAACCCAGATTTTTGAGATCTGTGCATGGCACACTTGGTTGCACATCGGTATATGCGTTTCACAAAGGGACCAAAACACCCAAATACTTAAAGTGTGTACATGGGAAACACACTAGTATATCCCAATTGTGATAAATATAAAAGTGAAGAAGAGAGAAGAGGAGTCCTTACGTAAAACTATTCTAACCTAAATAGAGAGGAGGAGACTATAGAGAAAAAGAAAGGGAAGAAAGGAGCCTGGGAGAACTAGGGTTGCAGAAACTTGGCTCGGCAAGGGAGATCAGAGGTAATGACGGGAGGACGAACCAGGGAGACCGGATAGCCTAGTGGGTTTACAAATCTTCAATCGAACCTGTGCGTGTTTCATCGTCAAAATGCGTTAAAACATATAGATGCCTAGGAATGTTTTAAATAGTAGGAAGGATGTTGGCGTATGTTGCTTTATATAAGATTAAGGTAAAATGAAGGATGGAGGCATGATCTCGATCGATCATGGACAAAATCGGTGTTTCTCGCTCGGCGGTCTAAAGAGGCTCGCTCGGCGAGGATGAACATAGAAAAGAAAGACTGGGCTCGCTCGGCGGTCCCTTAAACTAAAGGAGGCTCGCTCGGCGAGTATCTTAAATTTGAAAGCTTCGATTTAACCGCTCGGCGATCTCGATATGACCGCTCGGCGAGATCTAGAGACCGCCGGCGAGGTCAAGTGACCGCCGGCGAGGGCTAATGACCGCTCGGCGAGGTCCGTGACCACTCGGATATTGGTTTTCTAATAAGAGGAACTCGGTGTCCTACACCCCAAAGACCTTAGATCATTCTAAAAGTATAATTCTTTAAATGTAGGTCGATGCACTATAACCTCTGAGGACAAGCGTGCTTTGAGACTGTTGAGGTAGGGAGTATTCTTGAAACATGTGCATTATTCTGTGAACTCATATGCGTAGTAAAGTCTATTTAAATAGTAGTATATACATTAAACTCTCATGATAAGTGTGTGTGTGTAAAGTGTGAAGAATCCACAGGTTCCCGAGACGAAATATAATGTGGTTAAATCGAGAAAGTTGAAATAGAAGTATGAGGCATCCCAGGGATGCGTAAGAAATAAAATAGAGAAACAGAAATAATGTGATAAGGCCTAATGAAATATATCTAGCACAATCACGGTGAATAACTATATGTAAAGCACATTGATATTTTTATTATTTAAGGTTGATCAGAATACCCCACGACGTGGCGGATACCCACGACTTGGCGGGATATCCGTGACCCACGGCGCCAATCCAGAGATAGTTGTAACACATCCCGTGGATGTAGATTGAGAATAGACCCCGCCTATGAGAAAGGGGCTTGGCATTCTGTGGGATACACATAATAATCTAGTTAGTTAGACGGCGATGGCGGGTATTCCATCGAGGCTCGATGCTATAGTGCTCGAGGATTACTTAAGTTAAGATTTAAGTGATTAGGCCAAGTTCACAAACAAATTCATAAAGAGATTAAACAGAAACTGTGCTAAGATTGGTTGGGAATCATTGCTTTATTTTTTTATCCTTCAAATTGTTGTACATAAATATTTCTTGAGAAATTATGTTGTTGGTACTAACATATGTGCGGGAGATGATCTATATGTTCTTTTGTTTTCCCTACGGAGCTAGGATGTAGCTCACCCCTTAGACTATACGTCATGGTCAAGGACTAACGGCGGCAAGGACTTGGTGAAGTAAACCCAAAGGCATGGTATCTACGAAGAGTCAGAACCTCCTCCTGAGGAATTCTTCTAGGAAACCCGCTGCATACTTTGATAGTGAGTTGAGAGAGAGTACTGTGTATGGCTTGGTATATCGAGCCTTTTTAATTTGAATGTTTAAGATACTGTCACTTGGTAGACCACCTAGGAGGAATGAGTATC
Organism: Chloranthus sessilifolius; assembly: GCA_021018995.1. Classification (NCBI taxonomy): domain Eukaryota; kingdom Viridiplantae; phylum Streptophyta; class Magnoliopsida; order Chloranthales; family Chloranthaceae; genus Chloranthus; species Chloranthus sessilifolius. Next base: position 21,647,763 of record CM037597.1, on the reverse strand, counting down.
ATTAAACTGTCGGGTTTGTCCTTATGTCCATGAATTGGCATGGAACAAGAACAGCCTGGTAGGATCAACTAACTTATAAATTCTTATTGTTGCTTAGAGTATTCGTATGTGCTTCAATTACCGTTTGGCTGTATATATGACGAGGAGTTATGATATGAAGGTAAGGCACGGCCTTGAAGGTCGTGCAGATGGCACGGATTTCGGGATGCCAAAATTCGGGCTGTCACAATTTTCGTCCTCAAATAGGGCTGGATCAATTTTGTATTCAACTTCGATTTTCTTGGCTGCCCACCACTCATTGGGCTGATTTAAAGGTGGCGGCGGTGGTGGTAAAGGCTCATTCGAAGGCGTGGAGCCGACATTTGTGTTGCCGTGGGTGGTGGCAATGTTGACGCGTTAGGGCATCGGACCGGTAGCTTCAAAGCCGAAGGCTTCGAAGACTGTCGCATTTTAGGCAGCATAGCTAGGGTTTGTCATGAAAACGGTAACTAGGGATCCAAAAGAAGGAATAATCCAAAATCAAAGGTTCATGGAACTAGGGTTTACCTTTTTGATCAGATTTGGATCCAAATCGGAGAAGAATCGAATGACGAGCTCCCAACCCTTCTCCCTTTTTTCTCCACGCAAACCCTAGTAGAGCCCCAAATAAAAACCCCCGAATGAAATGTTGGAATAAACGAGAAAAACCCCCTTTAAAATCGTCTGAACAAAATCGACCGGTCGAATTTCAAAAATCGACCGGTCGATTTTTCCTTTAAAAACCTAAGTCGTGATTTCGACTGGTCGATTTACAATTGACCGGTCGAATTTTAAAAATCGACCGGTCGGTTTCTCATTTCGACCGGTCGGTTTTTATATAATCTAAACTTTGTGTTGTTTGTGAAAATCGACCAGTCAATTGCCTAATCGACCAATCGGTTTTTAACATAATTTTGTGTTTTCTCCTTGTTAACTCCTAATGATCGTGAAATTTATTACCCTTTGAAGCATCTGTACTCTACATTTGGCACATTTTGTACTAAACATCTTTTCTATAATACTGAATGGTGTTAATTACATAGCTATTACAATTTTTGTCATATATTATTTACACCTATGAGTTTAAATTCATTAAACTAATGAGGCTCTCTTTCAAGTCTCTTGAAACAACTGAGGATACTGGGCTCTAACTTCCTCTTCCCACTCCCAAGTCGCCTCTTCGGGAGGATGATGTCCCCACTTGACGAGCACTAATGGGATACACTTAGTGCGCAGGACTTGTTCCTTCCTATCAAGGATTTGCGTCGGCTCTTCAATCACCATCATGTCCTCAAACATCTCGGTTTGCTGATCCGTCAAGATGTGCGTAGGATCTCTCACATACTTCAGCATGAACGTGAAACACATTATGCACACGATCGAATAGAGGAGGTAGTCCAATACGGTAGGCAACCTTGTCGACTCTTCCTAGCACCTCGAATGGTCCAAAATACCTAGGGCTTAGCTTGCCCCTCCTTCCAAATCTCACGACTCCTTTCATGGGTGATACCTTGACGAACACGTGATCACCAACCCAAAAATCAACACTCGTCCTCTTCAGCTCGGCTTAACTCTTTAGTCTGCTCTGAGATGATTTGATTCTATCTCTGATCATACGAATGATATCGGCATTGTCTTCGAGTACCTCTGGACCTAATATGAATTTTTCGCCGGTCTCTTCCCAATTGATCGGTGATCGACATCGCCGTCCATAAAGTGCTTCGTACGGTGTCATACCGATACTCGCTTGAAAGCTATTATTATACGCAAATTCAACCAAGGGTAGGTGTTAATTCCATGATCCTTGAAAACTAAGCATACAAGCTCTGAGCATGTCTTCTATCACTTGGTTCACTCATTCGGTTTGTCCGGCGGTTTGTGGGTGGAATGTCGAATTGAATTCTAATCGCGTACTCATCCCTTCTTGAAACTTTTGACAAAATTTTAAAGTGTAGAGAGGGTCACGATCTGACACTATCTTAACTGGAATGTCGTGCAGCCGTACAATCTCTTTCATATACAATTCTGCTAGCCTTCCAGCCGTATACGTGGTGTTTTATGGTAGAAAGTGGGCTGACTTAGTCAACCTATCCACGATTACCCAAATGGCGTTGTGTCGCCTTGCAGTCCGGGATAATCCCAATATGAAGTCCATCGAAATTGACTCCCACTTCCACTCAAGCACTAGCAGAGGTTGTAACAATCCAGCAGGGTGTCTATGATCTATCTTCACTTGTTGGCACGTCAGACACCTTGACACGTATTCAGTGACGTCTTTTTTTAGACCTCTCCACCAATAACTCTTCCTCAAGTCTTGATACATCTTCGTGCTACTAGGGTGTATAGCATATACTGATTTATGAGCTTCATTTAGGATAGTTCGCCGCAATTCGTCATCAACTGGAATGCACTTGTCCGCTTAATAGCAAGGATCCATCATCATCCTTAACCGAGAAATCGGGTCTGGTGCCCTCAATCACGCCCTGCCTAATTTTGACCAATTCTGGATCGCTCATCTGTAGCTCGCAAATACGTTCAAAAATAGTTGGTCTTACTGTGATATTGGCCAAGAAGGCCCTAAACCTTGAACTTCAAACTTTGCATCATATAAGGCTGGGTCCTCAAATAGCTTCTAGCAGTGTATTCCCATAATAAGGCTCACTAACTGAGTCGAACCCTTACGACTCAAGGCATCAGCTACTACATTAGCCTTACCAGGGTGATACTGTATGGAACAATCATAATCTCTGAGAAACTCCATCCATCTGCGCTGCCTCATGTTCAATTCCTTCTAAGTAAATAGGTATTTGAGGCTTTTATGGTTGGTGAATATCTCAAAAGTTTCACCGTACAAATAGTGTATCCAAATCTTTAGCGCAAAGATGACTGCTGCTAACTCCAGGTTATGCGTCGGGTAATTCTTTTCGTGATCTTTCAACTGCCTTGACTCGTAAGCTATAACCTTTTGTCCTGATTGAGTACACAGCCTAGACCATTGTGTGATGCATTGCTATACACTGCGAACCCTCTACTACCTAAAGGAATCGCAAGCACTGGAGCTGAAGTGAGCCTTTTCTTGAGCTCTTGAAAGCTCTTCTTGCATGCTTCAGTCCACTCAAATCTTACATTCTTTGGTGAGTCTCGTAAGTGGCCTGATATTTTGAGAATCCTTCAACAAAATGTCCGTAACCAACAAGACCAAGGAAGCTACGCATACATCACATCGCCTTTTGCTATTCCCATTTCACCACGATCTTCGATCTTAGGAGATCGTGACACCATCCTTTGATACGATGTGTCTCAAAAAGCTGACTTTTTCTAACCAAAATTCGCATTTACTAATTTTGGCATATAATTGATACTCCCGCAACGTCTGTAGTGTGATTCTCAAGTGCTCCTCATGCTCCTTCTTCGTCTTGGAGTATATTAAAATATCATCAACAAATACGACGCATTTGTCTGTGGGGTTTAAACACCGATTCATCGATCCATAAATGACGTGACATTTGTCAACCCAAATGGCATTACCAAGAACTCAGTGCCTGCATCGTGTTCTAAATGTCGTCTTCTGGATGTCCTTTGCCTTGACCCTCAGCTAATGGTATCCCGACCTCAGATCAATTTTAGAAAAATATCTCTCTCCTTGCAACTGGTTAAATAAATCATCAATCAAAGGATACCGATTCTTTATGGTGAGTTTGTTCAATCGATAAGTCGATGCATAGCCTCATTGACCCATTCTTTTCTTTACAATAAGACCGGTGCTCCTTAAGCAGACACACTAGGTCTTACAAACCCTTTGTCCAATAATTCTTGTAATCGCTTTTCGGGCCTTCAACTCGAGAGCCATTCGGTATGGTTCTTTAGAACAGGCTCCGCTTCAGTAAGTCGACGAACTCCACCTCTCTCTCTCAAGGTAATCGACAATTCTTCTAGGAAAACATCTTCAAAGTCTCGTACCACCTCAACCTCAAGTGATGTTTTTTCTTCCTTGTCGCCCTTCAAAACGTAGCCAAGACACGCTTGACCATGCGCCACTTAATAGAGACACCAATGCTAGAAACTTGATCTTATCCTACGATCTCTCGTTTTGCATTTTTTTAGGGTTAATAGGGTATAAAAAACTGAAAAATAAAAAATGGGTTTTGGTCAAAGATTGCATCAACGAATAAACATATCATCTTGTGATTTGAGGCAGTCAAATGGTTTTGCTTTATGCAACCTTTGAGATTTCTGGGGATCCTACGCAATACATGACATGATGATGAACGTAGTGTCACGTCTAAGCTCGATCTTTCAAAATCTAGATGAGGGGCTTTGTTACATGTACAAGAAGCTCTTTGAAGTGCATTGTTTTCTTTTCGATGCAACTCATGGGTGAATTATTATATTTTTAAGCACAAAATCCTTGTACCGTGTGGAGAGGATATGAGGCCTCCTTACGTATTTAACCATGGTAGAATAAAGCTTTTCCTCGGGATTGAGATAACCATTAGATTTCCCATTGGTAAGGTTGGATATGGGCGCTATCCAGACCAGCCCGTTAGATCGACCAACTTTAGCCTTTAAGGAGGATTCGCTTGAAATAAAGCCCTTGGCCGCTTGGGCTAACACTTTAAAGCTTGAAATTTAAATGGGCTGGGCTTGGGCTTATGCTCTTAGGCAGTTGGGCTCATATATGAGTTGTTTAAAAAGTACCTCATATCTAGATCTTCCGATAAAATTACTATGGGTATGCCATTTATTTTTAAAATGGAAATAAACAATTATATGAGGTATCATATGATGTTACCTAGCACCATAGAGTATAATAATTTGCATATATTTTCAATAAATTTGGTAGACTCTACCTTCAATCCGATCGTTAAAAATATATAGGCCACATTTTGGGCATAGTGACAAATATAATTTATATTTAATATATTTTTACTCCCAAATTTTTTGAAACTTTCAAAATTTTCTTGAAATTTATCCAAAATGACCCCTACCAAGGATTATAATAAGAAATTGTAGAAATGGCGAAATCAATTACTCATCTAGGGGTTGCTTCCTCCTTGAACGAGGGTTTTATTTGCTCATCCTTGATCTACACAATGCAAACCAAAAGCCATCACCAAACTATTCTTTTATTTATCAAAAGATCTATCCTTATAATACTCTTTTCCTAATTACAAACTATAATTCAAAAATGTAAAAGAAAAACTTGGAAAAATCTAAGAAAAATCTGTCAAAAAAAAAGTCCCCAAAACCCTAAGCATAGCATTGCTTTTATAGAGTGCAGATAGGAAAACTTTCATAATAGGATCAATCGATTGAAATTCAAATTTCAATCGATTGACTTCAAATCTCTCTTTTGGCGGAATTATTTAAATTTGAATTCAATCGATTGAATTACATATATCAATCGATTGAAATAATTCAAATTCAAAATAAAGGGGAAAAAAGTTGTCATCCTTGTCAATCGATTGATTCATGAGATTCAATCGATTGACTATGACATGCAATATCTTCATTCCTCTAGTGGAGGCTAGACGAATCAATTATTTTCACGAATTTCGATGGTTCTTCTGGCTTCTTGGTCTAATGTTCTGCAACCCTTAATTACGCTCTGCAAGATTCAGATCAAAACACCAAAACCACTAAAACTTCATAACAATCAAAATGACTTTCATTGGATGACTATGTCGTTCTTTGGGTGCAAAATATAGTGATATTTCAGACAAATCGCCCGCCACGGATGCAATTGCCACAAGTCTGCTTTCGTGCTCGTGATTAGAGGTGAGTGGAGTGGAATCTCCAAGGGAGGGTGGAGTCCTGGCTTTTACCTTGTGTCCGCCACGGACTGCCGCTTCTATATTTCTACGGGATACTCACGCTAATAAAATGTGACTCGATTACTTGATGTGATGTGACATGCTTGACTTTACGATCTTATAGTTTTGTGCCATGCTCGATTATATGATCCTATATGCTTGTTTTGTGTCATGCTTGATTATATAGTCCTATATGCTTGATTTGTGTATCCTTGCCATGGATCAAAATATCGAAAAACCGATACATATCGTCGAGCCCAAAATCGATGCGACGGACGATACGATTTCGGTATTGGATGGTACCGAACGATACATTGAATGTATTGTCCTACATATATATGACCGATACGGTACATTCAATGTACGATCGATCGACTAAATTTTGATCTATGATCCTTGCTCGATTATTGATTCCAATTCATACGCATCATGACATGACATGTTTATAAACACATGCTTTTCAAATACTTGCTCATGCTTGCATGCTTTCGATAGTTTATTAAACGCTAAATGATTTGTATATGCATCTATGCCATGAGTAGAATGATTCTATATCATTTTGCATTATATATATCCCTCATCGAGCTTGGATGAAGCTCATTCCTCGACTATATGTCTCACTGGAGCTGCAGATCTGGAGCAGGAAGAGGATATGGACTATAGAGACGAGAGGAGGATGCTGAGGAGCATTATGGTAGCTACGTCGGTGGAGCTTATTTTGTCTGATTTTAAGAGTTTTGTTATCGTGTGGTGTGTGATAGTTTGAGATTTTGTAAGGTAAATGCTGGATAAAAGAATACAATGTGAATATGTGTGGCTCCCTTAGGTGAAGAATGACCTTCATCGATGGACTTTTTGCATAATGTTGACCACTATGGTTAGTTAGCTTGTTTTCCTTAAGCCTATGTGCTAGTTAGTTAGTTGTTCTTCCGCTAGTTTCTGCTATGACATGATCTTGTGTGTATGCGTGCTTAACATTATGCTAATGGCCCGTTCTTCCACTCGTAACTCGGAGAATCGAGCTATTATGTTTGGATTGAGATGCATGAACCGACGACTGTGTTTTGGGTAGGGAAAATCCGCTATCACAGAGAAGCGTGAACGAATTCACCAAATCCTTCACAAGAATACACGTTGATTCGTTGTATCCTCGGAACTAGTTTCGGTAACTGTTGGTGATCACTTTGTCGAAGTGGTGGGGAAAATATTGGTTCAAAGACAACGATATTTCTCATGCCTCGGACCGGTTCTATTATTTCGATTAACATTTCATAATTTTTCCAACATCAAATGCATATTCTCATTTTCATTTCGACCTAACTGTTGGGCCAAGCTTATATGCCCGATCCTTTTAAAAATCAAGTCAAAAGGTTGTTTCATGGCCTGACCTTGCATGTTGACAACCCTACTTGTTATACAACACAACCTTGATGTAGCATAGGGCTCTTCCTAAGCTTCATAATTTTATGTGCAAGTGACAAAACATTAATGATAGGATTGAGGGGCAATAAGATCACTAAGATAAGTCAAATCATTATTTGCTTATTGTAGATCATTGTACATGTAAACATTTTCGCTATTCGCATTATATAAATCTAAATGAGTGAGGCAAATACTTTAATAAAATTTGAGTTGCCAAAGAGAAATGGCTACTTTTTAGTTGATATAATAGGGATTAACAACTTCACTTCACATACCTTCCCCACTAGTCGATTTACTGGGTTTTTAGATGGTGACAGACCGAAGATTATTATAGCATGGTATCCATCATGTGGCACAAGGTCATACCTTATCTCGACTATGATTTTGGAAAACCCATGGAGACGCACAACTTTGGCGAAAAATGATTTTGCAATAAGAGCTGCATCGGAGGTTTTAGAGCAAGGTATAAAATAGGTCATTTTGGAGCAGCGGTCCAATACCACAAAAATGGAATCGTTTTCATGAGTCTTGGGGAGTCCGCACGAAATCCATCGAGATGTCCACAGTGTGTGTACGCAAAAGGGTGCAGACTAGTATTTTGTTTACTCTTGACATGTACAATATTGCTTTACAACCCGAGAAACATCTCTTATTAGGCTAGGCCAATAAAATCTATTATCAACGAGTACACTAGTTTTTTTATGCCCGAAATGTCCAATCCTCCGCATGTAATTCTCAAATGTGAAAGTCACGCAATGAAGTGTGAGGGATGAATAGGCGATTGCCTTTGAACAAATACCCATCCTAAGGGTATACTTGGAGTTAGTGTTGGAGCAAACTATCAATGGGTTCTACACTCTTTTCCTCTCTCTTCCCCACTCAAAATTACATTTACATCTCTATAATTCAATTTATTATTAATTTTAGAAAGGGATCATACAAAGAGTGGGAAAAGCTTTTAAAGCCCAAATTTCAATTCTCTTCTTCTGCCATGCCCACCACATGCTTGTACTAATATTGGGAACTTGGTAGTTGGCTCACTTTTTATTTGTGCCACGGTGTGCTCTAATAAGTGCACCATGATCTAAAGACTTTGACTCTAAGGGCTCGCTGCTTTTTGAGCTTTTCTGAAAGCTTAAAACATTACTACCTCACCGAAACTAACTTTCTGCGCAAAGTGATTTTCCTTGAGAACGTTCTCGAATTATTCATAAACTCATTTTTCTCCAATTTCTGTCCTTTTCTTGTGTTCTACACCTACTCAAGAAAATGTGTATTGTTCTTCGATATTATAGCCACATATTTATGAGCTTCATCTAAGTTATATTGATCGGATGATTGTCAAAATTTTAGACATCAAATCGACAATGTGTTTAAGACTTAAGGCGATTATAAGAAATGAGCTTGAGTAATATAAATCATCATTGTTTGAAAAGTCTCCCACCTTCAAGGTGGTTGCATGAGAAATTACCATGACACTTCTAAATGTCATTGGTGGGTGCATGAAGTAAATGTCGATTACTCCTCATTTAAATCACAACCCTACATTTAAAAGTTGTGTTTAAATGACACTTAATTGGAACATTGGCTGGAGAAGAAAGGATTCAGTGGGACTCCTTATGTGTCTTATAGTAGCCCAAGCTCAGAAACTGAGCTTTCCTGAGCAAAATCTTCCAAAAACAAAACGTCTATTTTCTCTGGAAAATGCAATGAAAACACGTAGCCCAATAAAAACTCCCGAACACAGGAAAATCTCATAAAGGGCCAGGGAATGACATTTTCTGCATAAAACCTCCGAAACAGGCACTTTCTTTCTCAACAAAACTTAAAAATTGAATTGAAAAATATCTCTATTATATAATTCAAAATGATTAAAAGATTTTTTCTTCTAATAAAATTTTGTCTTCATATACAATTGAATTCCAAATTACAAGTGTATCAGAACCTTACAATGCTAATGATAAAAACATGTTTGATCCTTGGTCACACGGTTATCAAAAGTTCGACAATATTACATTTACATATAATAACACACCAACGAATGATTTTCTTTTTTGTGAGAATACCTCTAAATTCACCTATCAAATCTTTGAGTCCACCCAAGTTGAAAGCCTATGCTCTGCTTTGAATCAAACAATGGAGATCATTTTTCATCCCAATCTTTCACAAGATGGATCTTGAAGTCATGGTACTCTCAAACGATTAGCTTTTTTTTTAATTTTTTTTATGGAATAGACGATTAGTTTTTAATTTCACATAACACACATCTTTGAAAAGTGACCTTAACACTACGTGTAACTCATTGTGCCCAAACATGATTCTAAAGTTAGTTTTTTGGGATATGTGCCACATTAAATAAAAAAGGATAATTTTCTAAATCTCCTCCCTTTAAAGTTATTTTTCTAAATCATCCCATATTTTTTTTTTAATATCTAATAAAGACATGTACCTAAAATGTAGTTATCTAAATGCCCTCTAAATCATAAATATAAACTTTAATGGGTAAGATTCTAGAAATGAGTTTGGCGGCTGGGCCACTAGGCTTAATTATAAAATCTAAAATTATTATATATTAAATGCAATTTTTACTTTTTATTTTTTACTATTTTCTTATATATTTTTCTTAAAAAATTTCCTATTATTTTAGATTTTTACTTATATATAAATATGACAGTGAAATTTTTTTCTTTTTAGAATCTCTCCCCTTTAACGGGAACATTTATAGTTAAGAAAGACAATAAAATGTGGAGGATTTAGAGCATCTAATCGAGACGTCATTTCCATGTAAGCATGGTAGAACGGCTAGTTACTTTTGACGCCCCAAAGGTCTCCAATTCTTTATTAATTTATTAATAAAAATGGTATGTAACATTTTTAAAGTTATATGCAGAGGGCAACTGATATTGTATTGGGAGATGAAATTAATAGAAAGAGACGCACGTCTTTGTCACCTGCATGATCCTTGTTTCTTGTCAATCGGAGTATCTAGTAGTTGTATTTAGTAAATCATACACTAACATGATAGGGTAGGTAGGACTGAGCACTGAGGATGGTGATCGGGTCATCTGTACCACACAAATGAGAAACAAGTACTCTGATCCTAATTACTGATATATGGATACACAATATATAAAATGAATTCCATTAAATCTTGCACTTGTGTTTCATTTTGTCACTTTTTATATCATGATGTGTAGTCAAAATTCTCTTATTTCCGATGGCAACGGATGGGGTAAGAACTGGAGTTCCGATTCTACCTGGTAGGACTTGACCATTGGCCATCATCGTCATAGTTGATGATTGAATTTATATCTCAAGGATGCAATATTGTTAACCTTTTGTTGAGCCACAAGCCACACAATAATCATAAATTTAGTGTAGTCATAAATGTTAGTTGGAGACAATTATGCTTTCTTAGTCATCAAAGAAAGAAAAAAAAGGCATGGCCTAATCTACTTAAGGCAGGAATGAGCGATTGTTCTCTATAATAATAATAATAATAATAATATATGGAGGGTCAAAAAATAGTGCATGGGGCAATCTTCTTCTGCCAATCTTAAGAGATGCATAAATTTTTATAACACTAAATAAAAAAGAGTACCTTTATTTACAACTCATAATTCTTCCCTCTCAACCTTTGTTTTAAGTACTTAAAATGTTGACTATTTTGAATCAGATGAGGGAGATCCTTTTTCCCTAATCTTCCACACAATGGATTCTTCATCCTTTTTCCCTAATCTTCCACACAATGGATTCTTCATCCTGGCCTACCATCAAATGGGAAAAATTTGAATCCACGTGGCATCCATGTTCGACGGTGAGTTTATGATCCCCAAATTCATTGTGTGAAAATTTGAGGCAAAAGTGATCTCCATCATCTAATTTAAAATAGTCAATATTTCAAGTGCTTGAAATACAAGTTGGGAGTAAAGAATCTTAAGTTGAAGATGAAAGTACTCGATCAAAAAAGTTTTAAAATATTGTTTCACTAATTTCCATGCTAATTAATGTTTAGAGAGAGAGAAGTTGTCCTTTACCTAATACCAACTCCTAACAATAATAAAAACCTTGCTTCTCGATGAACAATTTCGAATTAACAAGTTACTAATTTTAAAATCGTATCTGTAAGGCAAGCCTCTCTTTTGTGTACCTTTTGTCTAATTGCTTAGTTAGATTCCACTAGAACTTTGGAGCTCTTTCGGCATAAAGAGAAGAGATTGTTCTCTTACAAAATTTATTATTTTATAAGGTGGCTTTATTTGTACCGATTAAATTTGTTAAGAATATATGCATTTTCATCATAAAAAACAGTTGACTATCTTGAATCAGATGAAAGAGGCCATTTTTTCTTCCCAATCTTCCACATGATAGATCTTGAGCTCATGGCGCACCTATCAAACGGTTAGATCATGATTTCACATGACACATCCCACAAGTGATTGTGATCATAAGCGTACCTATCGGACGATCACTTTTGGGGATGTTTGTCATGTGGAATCAATATGTGACCATCTGATAGGTGCGCCATGACCTCAATATATATGTTGTCAAAGATTGGGACGAAAAAGATCTCCATTATTTGATTCAAGGCAGTCAACGATTTTTTATAATAGAAACACGTGTCCTTCACAAGTTTAACGGCTGCAAATAACGCCACCCATTTGACATTTCTTAATAGATCATTAGCAAACTTGGGCTAGAATGAGGCAAGAGCTAATTAGAGACAGTGGAGCACTTAGACTTTGAGAACACACAGATGTCATGGTCTCTAAAGTCTGTATATGTCATAAACATCCGTCCATACATGTCACAATATTTATCTAAACCACGAAAAGCCGACTGGAGAGCCTTTAATTTGGCTCATTATAGAGATTAGCCCTTTTTACTAGTGGACCCTGCACGTGCGATGCACGTGAGAGCCGTTTATTTGGAGAATGAATCGCTACAACGTAAATTTCATCAATGGGTTTAATTGAGTTTCCGATGTAGGTGCTTTCAATAATCCCGTAGGTGTGAACAGAGGTACCCTTTACACACAAGTCTGAAGTCATATTCATCATAAAAAAATAGATAAAATTCCATATGAAGTTTTGACTGATAGAACACCTAACCTTAAATCATTTAAAAGTATAAGATTATAAATAATTTTGTTAATTAGCTTAATAAAATTACCAAGATAACCCAAATTTTTACTATTAAATAATCTCCAAAAAAATCGAATCGCGGATGATTAAGGTAAATATGCCGAAGCTCTCCTGTTGTTGATCCTTTTGTTCTCGTTTTCTTTTGGTTTCGTTTGATATATTCTCAGTTTCTCAACTTGAGAAGGAGAATAAATGTTAGTATATATAGTTGGTTGTGTTACAAATAATGTGAGAAATTACAAAATTAATCACACATGGTGATGATTGCAAACCCCTCAAATGTGCTGAAGTGATTGGATGTAATTCCTTTACAAACCCCTCAAATGAGCTAAAGTGATTGAAAGTAAAAGAAATAGTGAAGGTCAGTGTGTTGGTTCTCTGTAGGAAAGAATCGAATATATCAAGATCGCGCCAACCAACTATATGTTACAAACAAAGTAGAAGTTGATTGCCATGTGTATCTCCTACATTGTCAAACCATAAAATAGTAGCATGATGATGAAGAAAATGTGCAATGACTGCAGCCATGTGAGCTCACAGGAACGAGCAACAACGGTTGCTTGTTTTCGACAACTCTATAAGATCATATTAGACCCAAGGAAGCTTGCACATATTCTTCAATAGATTTGCAAGCATTGAGGCACCCAGCCCAATCAGTGTCAGTGTAGGCAAATAATAGAACAAACTGTGAATGTCAAAAAGAAGCTTGGGATAAACGCTAATTTCATATGACACACATTTCAAAAAAGGACCAAGACACCTGGCACGAGCTTCTTACCTAATACTAATTTTCTCCTAATTGCCCCTTGGAAGAAAATCTGGCTCCACCCTGCTAACTCTCTGTTTGAGTCTTGATAACATCCATCAGTTCAGAGAGCGATTTGATGCCCAGAACCAAATATTGCATTCCACGATTGACAGCAGATCTTCTCCCGCTGAAGTGATTTACGAGCAACCCCAGTCAGCTGAACCTGTATAATAAAAGTCAAAGCACCAAGATTTACTTGTTTTTAATGTCAATCCAATTAATACGTCGTAATAGAAAAAATCTGAAATAATTTATATAACATTTCACGTAGAGTTGACAATATGTTCTCAGGCTTGAACACCAAGAATGGTATACACATCATCTATACAACAAACATGGCATCAATGTACAATGCAGATGAGCCATGATGAAAGTCACCATTTCTATTGGCCAGATCTGCTAATTACTACTTTGTAAGGGCAATAATACAGTCTGCATTCAATCTAACATGGCTTGCACAATATTTGGCCAGATGCACACCAATGCCAGGTCAAACAGATGATCCGGGCGTCTTCATTGGTACTACTTGGGCCACCTCAGAACTACTATCAATTGCAGTTTGTATATATCATTACTGAATCTATTAAAAAAATAGCAATAGCAAAAAGAATGGTAATTTTTAGTTTTTTTGCTCCTCAGAAACAGTTTTAAGTTTCTGCTCCATATGACCGTCTCCTCAGAAACAGTTTTTTTTTTTTCTGGATGATTGACAATGTGTATTAAAAGGGGAAAAAACTGTATGTAGGCATGAGCAAAGGTACTCAGCCAGCAGGAGGTATCCCTTGGATCTGTAGGTGGAGTTTTCCAAAGCTCCAAATATTGCAAGCATGAGATCGCAGGGTACCCATAAGCTCCAAATATTGCAAGCATGAGATCGCAGGTTACCCATCAAAAACGCGTAAAGTTCCCATTTAGTAACTATGGCTGTTTTTGGGATTGCTCTTTGGAGCCAAGGAGCAGCCCACTTAAAAGAGCAGGTTTAATCAAATTCAACTCTTTCATTTTCCGAAAGAGATAAGAGCGCTTACAACCAAACACAATCGCATACTAAAGCACTCTGCACCAGAGCAGAGAGCTGCTCGTTGCCTCCAAAGAGCAATCCCAAACACAGCCTATGTTTCTAGCGAACTTGCAAAGGATGGTATTACAAGACCTGAGCTATCTATTAATCCGAACATTGATTCCAAGATTAACAACCTTATGAGAACCTTTTAGACACCAAATCCATAAAAAGCTACCACAAATTTTTTTGAAGGCCAAGAAGACACCATGGATGTTAATTATTTCCTGATTTGATAAGGTAAGGGGAGCCTCGTATGGTTGATACTCTTGACATGCTGATGGAACAGCTAATGTTGTTTTTGTTCTACACTAACCAACAATGGAAGTTATAGATGCTCCAGTAGTTCCAAAAATGAAAATTTTTATATTTATGTGCAAAGATTTTGGAGATTTAGCAAGAGCAAGCTGCAAGCCTCATAGCCAAACTGACAAAGAAATGGGTATGCATTGTTGATAGTTATTAGAAATATTTCTATATACAAGCATTAATAAGAAAAAATAGCTATTAAGAAGCATTTATGAACATTTTTCTAAAGAAGAGCGTCTGTGATGCAGCCATTGATCAGCCCAGCAAAAATTTCTGCAAAACCATCTACTTGTTGAAGTTTAGTACCATCTCGAGTAAATTATAGCCTTGTCTCCCCTTATAATATCTTGGGCCTCTCCATAGTCAATTGGTCTTGAGATGGATGTACAAATTTATCATGGTATAAGAGCAGGCCTTTCTCCCTCCGCCACCAGTTCATTTCTTCACATGGTTTGGCTCAGTCTGGCCAACACGCATGCAGGGCATGTTGAAGTTTAGTCCCACATCGGGTGAATTATAGCCTTGTCTCCCCTTATAATATCTTGGGCATCTCTGCTCATAGCCAATTGGTTTTGAGTTGGATAAACAAATTTATCACTACTGTATTGGTTTCTTGGAAGGAAGAAACAGGTTGCTAATTTGAGATTCACAGGCAGCATATGCATCAGACTTCATTGCCTTAACAAATGGCTTAAGTATGGAACAGCTTCCAAGGTCCTGGCACAAAACCTGTAAACTTCAGTCCACCTGCACTGCTTCTCCAGCGGTTGACAAGAAGCATGGCATCTTCAGTCGTGCGCCATCGAAATCATCGGAACCTGGAATCTCTTCATCAGTAACCACATCTTTGGGTGTTGCCTCATGCTCTTCTTCATGGCCACTGCTATCCTCAATCTTGTCTATCATAGTTTCAGCAATCTCCTTTGCCTCTTCGATCCCAAGAAAAATATTCACAGTCGCATCATGATCACACTGTCTGTAGACTGAAGTCAGGCGGATTTCAGATCCTTCTCCATAACATGCAACATTCAAAGCAACCCAGCATCAGTAATATTATCACGGAGGAGCCTGAAATGCTGTAAGAATATATTAAACCTATAAATATATCTATAGACCCAGTGCTCGTATTTTATTGAGAAATTAAGGCATTAAAAGCATGAAGGGCATCAACTCATGTAACACTTTGATTAAAGTATGAAGCACAATGGTCTTTTACTTCCTATAAACTAAAACACAACACTGAACTAAGTTCTCATTAATGAAAATACCTGATAAAATCATGAATTTTTTACTGAAGTTTTTTTATATGAATCCATACTCTATAATATTTAAAACCTTGGAGGAGAAGTAGCTGCACAAAACCCTTGTTGAATTATGATGCTAACCTGCTCAATAGAAAAACACATACGAGTGGATGACTGAGGCAGCAGCAAAAGCAGAATATCCACAAGGAAATCCATCAACTCTCGTGCCCCGTTGTCATCCAAGTCCCCTCTTCCCCAGAAGAGTCGAGAAAAGCAAGAGCAGTGTATTAGTGATACACAGTAGTTTTCCCCTTCTTTAAAAATACTTGGCCACATTCTATATTGAATACTTGGCTGGGATTGCTCCCAGCAGTCTACATGTAAACCATATCCTCTCATTCGTATATATATAGTCTACCGAAACCCTAATGAGGGTAAGGGGTGCTATTCTTTTCTTGTATAAGTTTTCATGGTATCAGAGCCCTCCGGCTAAGAGCCCTCTTCGATCCAACGGTCTTAATGGCCCTCCCTACCAACTCTACGCTCCACCCTGGCCTTACCTTCTTCATTTCAAACGTCACCTCCCTGGTCACCGTCTGACTTGATTCCAAAAACTACATTGTATGGAAGACCCAAATGAAGGGCGCAGTCCATGCTAACCTCCTCTTTGGTTATGTAGACAAGTTCATCCCTTGTCCATCACCTACCATTCCATCCTCTGATGGTGAAGGCAGCATTGATGGCCATGACTCCATCAATCCTTTGCACAGAGCCTCTGATGGTGAAGGCAGCATTAATGTCCACCATCTCCCAATCTGTTCTTCCTTATGTGCTCCATTGTGATTATGCCCATGAGATTTGGAGTACCCTAGCTACTAGTTCACCTCTCTGCCTCAATCTCACATTCATGAGCTGAAGACCAAATTACTTGGCATTAAGAAAAATACCCTCCCAATGGAGCAGTATCTCAAGGAGATTAAGTCCCTTGCCGATAAACTTGCTGCTGCCAATGCAGCCACAGAAGATGAAGATCCTGTTCTCTACACTCTTCAAGGACTCCCATGAGAATACAACATCGTCATGAACACGCTCGGAATCCATCTGATGTGGGACGCCAAGATCGAGAGCCGTAGACTCGGGCCGCAACAGATTTTCCGATCTGGTCCAAGCCTGCGTAATAAGAGAACACCTATTGATGGCTTGACATGAATTAGCAGAGAAAACACCCTTCTTATCGAGTCCCCGATGTCTATCATCATCCAAGTCTTTATTGTTATTGTTATCAAATCCATGATGAAGCATCGTTCCCACGAGAAAAAAGAAAGCGTCTTGAGCATGCAATTGTAGGACACCGGTATCCAAGTTTCCTTAAATTTTCATAGAGAAATTGTGTATCCAGACATTAAGTGGCATACAAACATGGAAGGGTGCTCTAGAAGGCAATGACTTTAATACTCAACCAGATGAGCGATAGCGGTATTAAATTCAAATCTTGCAGCCGTGTCTAACAATATATTCCCTGGTGTTTAGAATTCCTAACTACACCCAAGAAGAAATGTGAGAACAACAACTCCAAATTGAATCAAACTTAGCATAGTTGTTTCGAACCAACCCTGCCAAAAGTAAGGAACCTCCTCGCGCAATGGATTAGAATAGCTTAGCCAAGCCACAGTAGTATCGTCCTTCATATGTCTTATCCCTAACCCGTCTTGCTCAAGAAAATGACAACCCAATTTCCAAAACATTTGATGCATTGACTGAGATAAAGAAGGACGCCTCCTGAGATTATTTCTTAATTCGTGAAGTTCGTGGATATGGCGATTCAAGCGCTTGTCATATAAGAAAAGGAGAAAGAAGCAAATATGCACTAGATGGGAGAATTACAAAAATATGGGTTACATCATCATATATCGTAAGAGCTTTATCCCATTTATTTGGGATCTGCTTTGCATTTCTCATTTATCCACTTGTTTTGCAACACATGGCGAAAAATTTATCAGAGTTTATTCGATCGGTTTTGTCAACCTAATGCCCTCCTCCTCCTTTCTCATCCGGGCTTGGGACGGCAATGCGTGAGTTAATATTTGACTTGATAATTCAATGAGTTATACTAAAATAATAAATATCATAATGGAAATTAAAAGTATGTAGGTTTATATGCAGTAAAGATAATCACAATTGTAACCCGATTATCGTTGTCAGGGGGTTAGGGCTAAGAAAAATAAATAAATAAAATGCCTCAATGTCAGGGTGACAAAACTTATTGAGGAAATGCCTTTTGATATTTCGGACTCCTATCGAGGTTCCTCTATTATAATGATTACCATGCACTCAGATCTTTAATGAGGGTGGAAAATGAGCGGTTGGGATTAAATGGTTGCATCAGTTGGTACTTTGGTAGTTTTCAGCTTTATTTTCAAAAGATTCTAAGAATAGTTTGGCTCATTTTCCAAAAAAGAAAAAAAGGGTGAATAAGGGGATAAGGCTTGTTGATGTTGGGATAGTTTCTCATGCGACCAATTTCAATAATTAGTCAATTGAACCCCACCGCACACAAAGTGACATTAATTGAACTCTCCGTCATGCTTATGTTCCATCAATAACAAGGATTTTATGGTCAACAGGTGTTTGGCCTCCTCCCACCCCGAGCGACGATATAGTGAGGTGTGACAACACCAGGGATGCCCTCACAGTTTTGTTTATGCTTCCCAGGGGACATTGACTGATCACTTGTTGCATACTCTCACTCGTGCCTCCTCCCACCACTACTCTCGCTCGGTCATGCCACATTTTGTGGCCTATTCACATCCTGCTGCAATAGAACCACGAGTGTTGATGGAATCTTCACATACGTTGGCGTCTAATGGCATTTTGTGTGTGTGAGATTCAGTATATTCTAAGTCTCGAAACGATCGCATGGTCCACTGATACCTTCGATCAACTTACCCGAAAAAAGAAGGTGGTCAATGGGCCAAACGATTCTTTAAATGCTTTCGAAAGTAAGGACTTACGATTACCCAAATACTTTGTGATGACTGCGGAGATGGTAGATGGAGATCAGCCTTATTTTGATCATGGGCGCATGATAACATTACTTTTAAGGATAGTACTTCCTTAGTAACATGGCATTCCAGGGGTTTGGAAGCTCCTCCCCATCACAGTTAACGGGCAAGAAGCATTTCCTAGATGCTAAAAATAACATAGGGCCCTTCCCAATTGAGTTTTAGTTTTCCCATCGGGTGAAGCGGTCAAATAGGCATAATTTTTCTTAGCACTAAAATCCCGATTTGGGACATGCCTGGACTTCCATTGCAGGGACTGATGAATTAGAATGAAAAAATGGACAACTAGTGAAAATGGAAAGCTAAATCGGAAAATAACATAAAAACATCTAAAACGTAAATCTAAAAAAAAAAAGTTAATTAAAAAAAAATCCTAAATTAGGGGAATATCAATTTTCTTTTTTGATCGATAAAGTAGATTTTATTGAAAGAGAAGTAAAACGTACAAACTTGAGAACGCAAAAAACAACTAAAATGTAAATTTTTAAAAAAATCCTAAATTAGGTGAATATCAATTTTCTTTTTTGATCGATAAAGTAGATTTTATTGAAAAAGAAGTAAAACGTACAAACCTGAGAACACAAAAAGCATCTAAAACGTAAATTTAAAAAAAAATCCTAAATTAGGTGAAAATCAATTTTCCTTTTTGATCGATAAAGTAGATTTTATTGAAAAAGAAGCAAAACGTACAAACCTGAGAACACAAAGACAACAAGTTGTACCAGAACCTAAAAATTACTTCCCCACTCTAAACATAAAGAACCTCACCCCCGGGTCATCAAATCCCGAAGACCATGAAGCTCCCTCCCTAATGCGAGAGGAAATAAAAGGTTAATTGAGCAAGTTGTCCCAATCCACACTATCCCCAACTTTAGCACCAATCTTTATCCAATCAATAGCCAAGTTCCTGACAGACTTCATAATCACAGAGACTGATTTTCTTTTTTTGTTAAACACCGTGTTGTTCCTTTCTGACTATAGAGACCACATCACTGCCAAATCCATAAATTTCCAATATTTACCCTTTGGATCATTCAACTCAAAACCATCCCATGCTGCTAACAGGTCAGCACAATGCTCAGGAAACACCCAAGAAACTCCAAAAGTTTGTAGAAACACACTCCAAAGTTGCCTAGCTACCCATCAATGAAGCATTAAATGATTAGTAGATTCCTCCTCTTGAAAGCACATCACATATCTATTTCTTAGTCCCATCCCTCATCTATTCAGCTGATAAAATATGAGAATTCTTCCCCATCCAACACTCCATCCGAAAAATTTATTTTTCGACGGAATCCTAAGATTCCAAATCTTGACTCAATTGTGACGACTATCAGGACTTTGATAAAGAGAGGAATAAAAGGATTTCACCAAAAATCTCCCCTTTGAATGATACCGCCAAAAACGAAGATCCCTATTGGCTTGATTTCTTGTACATGAATTTAGTTTTTGCAATAGGTCTAGCATAGAAATCACCTCCTCCTGCAAATTTCTCTGCACCCGAATATTCCAAACCACATTCTCATTGACCATAACAAACATATCTCTAACATAATCTTCTCTATTTAGAGAAATTGGATATAAATATGAAAATTTATCTTTCAAGGGCAAGTCAATAACCCAAATATCATCCTAGAAACGAATTTTATCACCAATCCCTAGAAATTTAACTGACTCCTTCCAAAACTCATCCATAGAATCGAGCAAAGACTCTTCCACCGTCCAGAACCTCTATTAGCAGAGCTTCTTATATTGGAACAAGTACTAGGATCCCCATATTTCCCATAGATCACCTTCCACCACAAATGATTTTGTTCCTTTACATCTCCTATTCTCCAAATCTACTTGCCAGAAGGCTTTATTTGTGATGCTTAAATGATACCTAAGCCTCCATCTTTCTTAGATAGACAACAGGTCTCCCATTTTAAAAGATGAAATTTCTTTATATCTCTACCCCCTTCCCAAGGGAAATTCCTTATTATCTTTTCCATCTGTTTCACCGCCGTTTCAGGAGCTCTAAACATAGACATGTAAAATATAGGAAAAGATGATAAAGTAGCCTTAATAAGCGTCAAACGACCCCCGTTACTAAGCATTTTGCTCTTCCACACAACTAATCTCTTCTCTAACTTGGTGATAATTGGATCCCAAAACTTCACACGTGGTTTTCCTACTCCCAGCGGTAAACCTAAGTAAATAATAGGGAGACTTTCCACCATGCACCCAACACTTTCGGCTAAGGAAATCAAAAGCTGCTACACCCAGATTCCAGAAAGCTTTGATTTATGAAGATTAACTTTTTGGCCTGAAGCCACTTCGTAAATATTGAACACATCTTTTATTGCACGAACTTCATCCAAACTTACTTCACAAAATAAAATTGTATCATCTGCATATTGAAGATGGGTAATCATAGGGCCCCTACTGGAAATCATAAATCCATTAAATTGCTCTAATTCAGCCGCCTTAACAAGCAAACCATTTAAAGCTTCAACCACTATATTGAACAACATTGGTGACAAGGGATCACCCTGACGAGTTTGAATGATAAAATGGCCAACTACTGAACAATGGTATGCTAAATCGGAAAATAGCATAAAAACATCTAAAACCTTTTTTTTTTTTTTTTAGATTAATTTAAAAAAATCCTAAATTAAGTGACTTCCATTGGATGGACTACTAATGAATTTGAATAAAAAAATGGTCAACTACTGAAAAATGGTATGCTAAATTGGAAAATAATATAAAAACATCTAAAACCTTTTTTTTTTTTTAATTAATTAAAAAAAATCCTAAATTAAGTGACCACCATTGCATGGACTACTGATGAATTTGAATGAAAAAATGGTCAACTACTGAAAAATGGTATGCTAAATTTGAAATTAACATAAGAACATCTAAAACCTTTTTTTTATAAATAATTAAAAACAAATCCTAAATTAAGTGACTACCATTGCATGGATTGCTGATGAATTTGAAGAAAAAATGGTCAACTACTGAAAAATGGTATGCTAAATCAGAAAATAACATAAAAACATCTAAAACCTTCTTTTTTAAAATTAATTAAAAAAAAATCCTAAATTAAGTGACTTCCATTGCATGGACTACTGATGAATTTCAATGAAAAAGTGGTCAACTACTAAAAAATGGTCTGCTAAATCGGAAAATAACATAAAAACATCTAAAACCTTTTTTTTTTTCTTAAATTAATTTTAAAAAAATCCTAAATTAAGTGACTTCCATTGCATGGACTACTGATGAATTTGAATGAAAAAATGGTCAACTACTGAAAAATGGTATGATAAATCAAAAAATAACATAAAAACATCTAAAACCATTTTTTTTATTAAAATAAGTAAAAAAAAAATCCTAAATTAAGTGACTTCCATTGCATGGACTACTGATGAATTTGAATTAAAAAATGGTCAACTACTGAAAAATGGTATGATAAATCGAAAAATAATATAAAAACATCTAAAAGCTTTTTTATTTTTTTAATAAAATAAGTAAAAAAAAATCCTAAATTAAGTGACTTCCATTGCATGGACTATTGATGAATTTGAATGAAAAAATCGTCAACTACTGAAAAATGGTATGCTAAATTTGAAATTAACATAAAAACAGCTAAATCCTTCTTCCTTTTTAAATAATTAAAAAAAAAATCCTAAATTAAGTGACTTCCATTGCATGGACTACTGACGAATTTGAATGAAAAAATGGTCAACTACTGAAAAATGGAATGCTAAATCGGGAAATAACATAAAACCATCTAAAACCTTCTTTTTTTTTACATTAATTAAAAAAAATCCTAAATTAAGTGACTTCCATTGCATGGACTACTGATGAATTTGAATGAAAAATTGGTCAACTACTGAAAAATGGTATGCTACGGAAAATAACATAAAAACATCTAAAACCTTTTTTTTTTAAAATTAATTAAAAAAAATAAAATTAAGTGACTTCCATTGCATGGACTACTGATGAATTTGAATGAAAAAATGGTCAACTATTGAAAAATGGTATGCTAAATTTGAAATTAACATAAAAACTTCTAAAACCTTTTTTTTTTAAATAATTAAAAAAAAAATCCTAAATTATGTGGCTTCCATTGCATGGACTACTGATGAATTTGAATGAAAAAATGGTCAACTACTGAAAAATGGTATGCTAAATTTGAAATTAACATAAAAACAGCTAAAACCTTTTTTTTTCTTTTTTAAATAATTAAAAGAAATCCTAAATTAAGTGACTACCATTGCATGGACTACTGATGAATTTGAATGAAAAAATGGTCAACTACTGAAAAATGGTATGCTAAATCGGAACATAACATAAAAACATCTAAAACCTTTTTCTTTTTAAATTAATTAAAAAAAATCCTAGATTAAGTGACTTCCATTGCATGGACTATTGATGAATTTGAATGAAAAAACGGTCAACTATTGAAAAATGGTATGCTAATTCGGAAAATAACATAAAAGCATCTAAAACCTTTTTTTTTTTTTTAATTAATAAAAAAAATCCTAAATTAAGTGACTTCCATTGCATGGACTACTGATGAATTTGAATGAAAAAATGGTCAACTACTGAAAAATGGTATGCTAAATTGGAAAATAACATAAAAAAATCTAAAACCTTCTTTTAAAAAAAAAAATTAATTAAAAAAAATCCTAAATTAAGTGACTTCCACTGCATGGACTACTGATTAATTTGAATGAAAAAATGATCAGCTATTGGAAAATGGTATGCTAAATTTGAAATTAACATAAAAACATCTAAAACCTCTTTTTTATTATTAAATAATTAAAAAAAAAATCCTAAATTAAGTGACTTCCATTGCATGGACTACTGATGAATTTGAATAAAAAAATGGTCAACTACTGAAGAATGGTAATGCTAAATTGGAAAATAACATAAAAACATCTAAAACCCTTTTTTTTTAATTAATTAAAATTCCTAAATTAAGTGACTTCCATTGCATGGACTACTAATTAATTTGAATGAAAAAACGGTCAACTACTGAAAAATGGTATGCTAAATTTGAAATTAACATAAAAACATCTAAAACCTTTTTGTTTTTCTAAATAATTTAAAAAAAAAATCTAAATTAAGTGACTTCAATTGCATGGACTACTGACGAATTTGAATGAAAAAATGGTCAACTGCTGAAATATGGTATGCTAAATTTGAAATTAACATAAAAACATCTAAGACATTTTTTTTTTTAATAATTAAAAAAAATATCTAAATTAAGTGACTTCCATTGCATGGACTACTGATGAATATGAATGAAAAAATGGTCAACTACTGAAAAATGGTATGCTAAATTTGAAATTAACATAAAAACATTTAAAACAAATTTTTTTTTTTAAATAATTAAAAATAGGGGGTTACATCATCATATATCGTAAGAGCTTTATCCCATTTATTTGGGGTCTGCTTTGCAATTCCTATTTATCCACTTGTTTTGCAACACATGGCGAGAAATTTATCAGAGTTTATTTACAGTTGGCTGTCAACCTAATGCCCTCCCTCCTCCTTTCTCATCAAGACTTGGGAGCAATGGCGGAGTTAAAAACTTTGGGTTACAATTGTTAGATATTTGACTTGATAATTCAATGAGTTATACTAAAATAATAAATATCATAATGGAAATTAAAAGTATGTAGGTTTGTATGCAGTAAAGATAATCACAATTGTAGCCCGATTATCGTTGTCAGGGGGTTAGGGCTAAGAAAAATAAATAAATAAAATGCCTCAATGTCAGGGTGACAAAACTTATTGAGGAAATGCCTTTTGATATTTCGGACTCCTATCGAGGTTCCTCTATTATAATGATTACCATGCACTTAGATCTTTAATGAGGGTGGAAAATGAGCGGTTGGGATTAAATGGTTGCATCAGTCCATACTTTGGTAGTTTTCAGCTTTATTTTCAAAAGATTCTAA